>JAVTVX010000020.1:11550000-21550000 GCA_033439265.1 Dillenia suffruticosa
ATGTTAGTGATACTACTTTTCATATTATTCTCTTACAACCCTCTTACAACCCTCTTACAACCTTTCAAGCCAAACAAATTCTAAATTTTTTATTTACTCGAGAAAATCATACCGACCACCAGCGCATGCCTTGCACGTGAGGGAAGGTTATTATTGATTTTTTGATAACGGTAAGTAAATTAATTTTGGCGGAAAAAAGGACCAAATTTTTGTGGTAATTAAATTAATATTGGCGCGAAAAATTACCAAATTTTGGCGCCAAAAATATCTTGTCATATTAACTTCATTTATTTCTTTATTTATTTCTTTTTTTCTAGTTTGCTGCTTTTCTTTCCTATGTTATGTTATCTTGTGTTTATGTTGTTGGGTTAAGCATATTTCTCTCCCGTATTTCATTTATTTCTTTCTCTCCCTTACTCTTCTTCATTTATTTGCTTTGCAAATCTCTTCATTTATTATTTCTTTGCTTTCTCTCTTTCTCTTTGCTTTTGCAAATCTTTATTTTCATGGATAAGATATGGACGTATTCTAAATCAAGAGGAAGTGATGAATATATTAGTGGAATTAATGCATTTCTTGAATTTGCATCTCAAAATATTCAATCCATGGATGAGAAGATATCATGTTCTTGTGTAAAATGTTTTAACACATTGAGATTTCCTACACATATAGTGTTTAATCATTTGTTATATTATGGATTTCAACGTGGATACGATAAGTGGATATATCATGGAGAGAGCAACAGAGAGAGTGATGGAAAAAGGACAGAATCAACATCTGATGCATCTAACATATCAAACGTACATGATAATCTTTTTCACCATGATATCTTTGGTATGTTACATGATGCATTCAGTGCATCTAAGGTGGATGATTTTACTTCAGATAAATTTCAAGAAATACTTCAGAATGCAAAAAAATCGATATATCCAAAATCAAAATATTCTGTACTTACAACTATTGTGCATTTATATCATTTAAAGTGTTTGTCTGGATGGAACAACAAATCTTTTTCATTACTGTTAGTATTTTTGGGAGAATTATTGTCTGATGATAACATCTTACCAAATAGTTGCCATGAAATAAAGAAAACTATTTCATCTTTAGGGTTGATATATGAGAAAATACATGCTTGTCCTAATGATTATATGTTATACCGGAAACATAGAGCCAAAGACAAAGCATGTTATGTGTGTGGTACTTCTAGATAGAAATCAAATATAGATAAAGGAGATGAAGGATGTCAAGAAATTAATAAAAAAAAGGCTGCTAAAATATTGAGATGGTTTCCTTTGATTCCTAGATTGCAAAGACTATTTACATGTCGGGAAACAACTTCTTTGATGAGATGGCATCATGATAAGAGAACAAAGGATGGACTTTTAAGATACCCAGCAGATTCTCTTGCATGGAAGGAGTTTGATTCTCTATACCCTAACTTCTCTTCTGATCCAAGAAATATTCGATTAGGGTTAGCAGCAGATGGTTTCAATCCTTTTAAAACCATATAATTTGCCTCCTTGGTTGTACATGAAATCTACCAACTTCATACTCACATTACTTATTCCCGGTCCTAGAAGTCCTGGGGATAAGATAGATGTGTACATGGAATCATTGGTGGAAGAACTGAAAGAATTATGGAATGAAGGAGTAGATGCTTATGATTGTTCAGTTGGTGAAACATTTAAAATGCATGCAGCACTTTTATAGACCATTAATGATTTTCCTGCATATGCTAATTTGTCTGGGTGGAGTACTAAAGGTAGATTTGCATGCCCAGTATGTGAATATGATACATGTTCTCAATGGTTATCTCATAGCAGGAAGTATTGTTATATGGGACATCGAAGATGGTTAGAGTCAACTCATCCATTCAAGTATGATAAACGTTCTTTTGATGGGACACAAGAATTCAAAGTTACTCCTAAAGAACGATCCGAATCTGATGTATTGTGAGAATTAGATGGCTTTGATTTAACAGGTGCCAATGACATGCCTGGATGGAAAAAAAAAGAGCATATTGTTTCATTTACCTTATTGAAAAAATGTTTTAATTAGACATAATATTGACATGATGCACACAGAAAAAAATTATTTTGATGTAATTGTTGGTATAATTCTGGGCCAAGAAGGAAAGTCTGAGGACAATTATAAGGCCAGACTTGATCTTGAGGAGATGGGAATAAGAAAGGATTTACATGTACGTAGATCAAACTCTACAAATATATTGTTACCTAAAGCATGTTACCAAATGACCTTGCAAGAGAAAGATGCATTTCTTAAGGTTCTAAAGGAGTTAAAACTTCCTGATGAGTATTCTACTAATATTTCCAGATGTGTTCAATTGAAACAGCGGAAGTTAATAAGTGTTAAGAGTTATAACTATCACATTTTATTGCAAGAGTTTATTCCTATAGCAATTCGTGAATCACTCCCTGAGAATATTATCTCTACTATCATCAAAATTTGTAATATTTTTAAATATCTTTGCTCTAGAGTCCCTGACCCACGAGAACTTGGAATTAGAGGCATCGGTTTCACAAATTATATACGAGCTTGAAAAGATTTTCCCTCCCTCATTTTTTACCAGCATGATACACTTGATGGTGCACTTGACAACTGAAGCAAGAATTGGTGGACCAGTCACATATAGGTGGATGTATCCCGTTTTTATTTTTTAACTTAGTTAGCTCATTTCATTTAACCTACACATTTAAATTTCATACAATATATGTATTTAATTTAATATAATATATGTATATGTATGCAGATACTTATTTCAACTCAAATCCTATATACGTAATAGAGCACAACCTGAAGGCTCTATCGCAGAAGGATATATAGCAAATGAGTGTTTGCTATTTTGTTCAAGATATTTAGATGGGGTTGAAACAAGGTTTAATCGTGCATTGCGAAATGATGATAATCATATTGTGTTTGGAGAAGATGATTCCACTTTAATAACAATCGGAAGGCCTTTGGGAGTAAGAACACGTTCATATGTTCAAAGACAAAAAAGAAAAAGAATATGTCAAATTCGTCTCGACGACAAGTCATTGCAGCAATGTCATAGATACATAGTATTTAATAGTGACTCAATTGCTTCCTTTAGAGTGTAAGTATATATTTTCATATATATTTTTTTTAATATTTAAACTCTAATATCATATATATATTATATATGAAGGGAACATATGCAACATCTTCGAAGAATAAATCGTGGGAAGAAGTTGAACACTTTCCAAATGGACAAACATTATAGTAAAAAGTTCACTACTTGGTTTAGTCATCGTGTAAGTATATCATTTTTTAATATTATTAATTTCTTCTCTTTATATAATTACTTAATCTTTTAAGATTTCTTTTGTAGGATACCAATCTAAAATATGCCGGAGAGATTACAAATGAAATTAAATGGATATCTCGTGGACCAGATCCATTCATTAGAAATTACAGTGGCTATCTAATCAATGGATATCGATTTCATGTAAAAGATCGTGAGAAATACCTTCGAACTCAGAATTCAGGAGTTGTGGTAGCAATTGATGATATTAGTTATGCAAGTACGAAGGATAAAGAACAATTGAAGCCAAAGTTAATTATTATGGAATCTTAAGAGAAATCATTCAAGTAAACTATAACGGAATGTATACATTTGTATTATTTCGGTGTAATTGGGTCGATCTACAACGAGGATGCAAGAAGAACAGATTTGGTTCAACTCTTGTCAATTTTTCCTATCTCAATCACACCGGTATTGATTTGCTGGACGATCCTTATGTTTTAGCATTCGAAGCAAAGAAAGTGTTTTATGTGGCTGATGAAAGACAAAAAGAATGGCTTGTTGTAAAATATGTCAAAGTTCGAGATAAATTTGATATAGGTGATGAATTGACAATTCATCATTTCAATTCAAAAACTAGTCCCTCAACTAATCAGACGTGGGTTCGAACTAATGTTGATGAAGATGAAGGAAATATATTAATGGCGATAAATGACGATGATGATAATGTTGATAGAGTAGGATGAGATGCATATATATAGGAAATGTAATTTTGTTTACATATTATCCAATTATTTTCTATTTTTATATTTTTTTCCTTTAATTTATTCGGTGCACTCAGGTATAATAATTGGTGTAATATTTTATCCTTAATTACGTTTACTAAAACAAATACTAAAAATTACATTGCATATTGCATATGATTATCAAAATTTAAAGGTAGTAAGTAAAGTTTTCGATAATTTACAATTTAGGTAGTAAGCAGATAGTAATAATAATATAGTAGAGTTTTTTAAAATTTATTATTAGTAGTAATAATATAGTAATATTGTAATAATATAGTAGAGTTTTTGAAAATTTATAAATTAGTTAGTAAGCAAGTAGTAAGTAATAATAATGTGGCAGGAGCTTGCATGGGCTGGCGCCGGGCACCCGTGCTGGAGATGCACGTGTGCGGTAGCATGCGTGGGGGGGCGCTCGTGCTGGCATGGCTAGGCGCCCGTCTTGGCCCACACATGCCATATTTCTCTGCTTTTTTTATTATATTAAATTTTTTATATATGGATTATATCAAAATTTTCAAATTATATAGTATTAATTTAAATAATATAATGATATAAATTTATGGTTATTATTTATTGAAATGTAATATTTAGGATAAGAACAAATGTTACAAACAATACAGGAAATTAAATTGTTGATGATGTAATAATAAAAAAATAAAATAAAATTTACAAAAAACGGAAAAAATAGAGGTTCTAAAAATTTATTTGAGCTCTAAATCAAATATATAATAAATCATTCTCCACAAACATCTTTCCCTCCATCTTTCTCTCCCATCTTTCCCTCCAAAACTTATAAGTTCTTTCCCTCCATCTTTCCCTCCAAAATTTATAAGTTAGGTAGTAAATAAGTAGTAAGTAGTAAATAGTAAGTAGTAAGTAGGTAATAAGTAATAATAATATCGCACCCTTGCATGCATGGGCGCGCATGCACTGGTGCCCACCCTGGCATTGCAAAGCACCCATGCAGGAGGTTGTATCGGTGCAGTGGCATGCGTGGGTGGGAGCCCGTCCTGGCATGGCCGGACGCTGGTGTCGGCCCACACATTCCATATCAATACTTTTTTCTATATAAAAATTTTTACATAATTATATCAAAAATTTTAATTATGAATTATATAAAATAATGATATATTTAATATTATTAATTTAAATAAAGTAATGATATAAATTTATGATTATTATTTATTGTAATGTAATATTTAGGGTAAGAATGTAGTAATAAAAACAAAAACATTGTAACAAAAACAAAGGCACAACAGAAAATGAAATTACTAATGATGTAATAATAAAAAGATAAAATTCAACTTAGAAAAAAGCGGGAAAAAATAACGGATTCTAAAAATTTATTTGAGTGCCTAAATCAAATATATAATATATCATTCTCCACAAACTCTCTTTCCCTCCAAAATCTCTCCTCCCTCAAATCTTAAATCTTGTGACTTAAAACCATAATCATTTTTCAAATTCTCAAATCTTTCGACTTAACCAAAATCTTATTTCAAACTTTCCTTAACTCAATATGGGAAAAACTAAATGAAGGATGAGTATTGTTGCTGATCATGAAGAATCACAGCCATCCGAAGATCAACTTCACTCTGAAGAAGCCCAAGATGCTACGCCAGGTTTGATTTGGTTTGGTTTAAAAACAGATCATTGAGATAAGTATCCATTTCTAATATTTTTTTAGAAGTTCTCAAGAAGAAATGTAGAGACCCAACACGTTGTCAAGATGTTTGGAATTTAGAAAAAGGAAAACGGATGGTGGTTGAAATGAATGAATTAAATCAACCAATGGTACGATCTTTACCAGATTTCTTGGTTCTATAGTTAGAGTCCACTCGATTGCTCTCATAAATTATAGGACTTGGCGTGATATGCCAATAGACTATAAATAAGACATGTGAAAAATTATAGAGATATCTACTAAATTGTACATTCACATAAATGGAAATTAATCCATCTAATTTTATTTCTTTCATTTTGAATTTTGTACATTCACATAAATTGGAAATTAATCCATCTAATTTTATTTCTTTCATTTTGAATTGTAGTCCAAGATTACTTTCAAACCACTCAGAGATGACACCAAAAAATGAGTTATTGGAAATTTGTGTGAGAAATGGAAAAGTTTTAAAAATAGCCTGAAATCAAAGTGGTTTGATGATTCACTTGGAGTAGATGAAAATATCAAAATAATGGAAGATAAAATGGTTTATCCAAATTAGTACAAGGATCTTGTTATTTTCTGGCTAAGTGATAAAGGGAAGGTAAAAAATAAATAATTTTTCTTACTCATTCATTTGTACTCTCGTAAACTAGTAAACAATTTCTCTTAATATTAATTGAATACATTTAATTCTAGTACGTTGTATTAGGAAATTAGTAAAAAAAATTTCAGAATGTCGTGCAAAGTTGACGGATCCACATTGCTTAGGATCAAGTCATTTGCCAAACTCATTGATGAGAAGGTATAAACAACTCATATTTTATTTTACTTATAATTAATTTTACTGCATAATATTTTACATAGTTGGAATCATATTTTATTATTACAGACAACACAACGTGGGACGAAACCTTGTAGAGCAGAACTTTATATTACAAGTAGAACCCGATTGGATGGTAGTTTAGTCTCTATGAAAGCATCAGAAGTTGTGGCATGGATGATTATTTTTATGTAGTCCTTGATTTATGGACATTCATGTTTCATTTATTTACTTTATAGGAAATGATGAAAAGTCAAATGAAGTCTGTCGAGAGAGAAGAAGGCCAAGTAGAAAGTTCAAATTTATCTTGAAAAAGTGATATTGTGTCAAAGGTTAAAGGTCCTGATTCGCAGGGTAGAATCAGATGTGTAGGAAAAGTTACAAGTGCATTTGTACATTCAACGAGAGCTGACAAAGAAGATATAACTAATATGATGCAACAATTAATGGAACAGAATCATAATCTTACTAATTTGTTAAGTAATGTTCTTCTTCATATTGCTATAAATGTTGGAAGTGGACATAAAGATGAATTGATGAATATGGTTAATGAAGCAAGGTTATTGCTGGTGTTCGGGTATGTAATTTCTCTATTTCTATTTCGGCACAATCTTATTAATTTCACTTTTACATTTCAAAAATAATTTAAATTATTTGTATTTTAGCTTCCTTTAATACCAAATGTCGGGAGTGCACTTAAAAACTAGCAATCATCATCACTGCCCGACTCCGTCCCAAAAGATAATATTTATTTCACTATTTATTTTTATTTTAATTTTAACATAGTAATATTTTTATTTATAACCATTTTTATACCATTATATTATTTTCATCTGACTCTACCTTTTTTATGAATGAATAGATTGAATGAAGGTGGATTGAATGAAGGTGGACTTTGCTGATAATTTTTTGATAATTGAAGTGAAGCATCTCTCAGAAGAAGATATACGGATTGTGGGTGTGGGATATGTAATCTTTTTGTTTTTTATCCTATTGTATCAATTATTTTCCAATATTATAATATTTTACTATTTTCTTTATTTTTAAGTTTTTACTTATATTTCCTTGTACTTGTACTAACCATCCACAAAACTTATAACATTTACTCACATAAAAAGATATGTATAGTAACCGACTATAGTGACCAGTAAGTGAGTGGTAAGGGACTAGTAAGTGACGATAGTAGTAACCGAAAAGTAAGTAACTGGTAAGTGACGATAGTAGTAACCAAGAAATAAGTAACTAGTAAGTGAGTAGTAAGTGATGATAGTAGTAACTATGGTGACAATAAAGTACTAATATTTCTTAACACCATCCATAAATCACAATATTTCTTAACATTTGTACAACTGAAAGAATAACATTTCCAAACGGCATGATATATGTCTAGTAGTAACATAACCGACATAGGTACTAATATGGCAACCGATAATAAAAATAGTAAGTTTTCTCAACACATTTTAAACCGATGATAAAATACTAAATGTACCAATAGTTCTAACCGTCACTATAAATATATGACATACTCCAATGGTCATAAAAAGTGTTAGAATACACCTATCCCGACTGGTATATTACCGACTAAATCTCTATCCGTTGGAGAAGGTTTTGCCGACGGTTTTTGTATATTTAGGAGACGGTTTTAGTCCGTCAACAAAACTTACTTGTTTTGTAGTGACATTATCAAAAACATTTTTCTCGATATACATCAAATCGAGATTATGATGAATTAGATGGGTCTTCCAAAATGGTAGATCCCAAAATATACTCCGTTTGGTCCATTTATGCATACTTCCATATCCATATGTTGTACCATGTGGGTCTTCAGTAATAGATGGAAAGTGAGACACTCACTCCCAAATTTGTTGACCAGTTAATCTCAACGGAAGAGGTGTTTTGTCAACTCTATTCTTCGTAAACTCTTCTTTATTCCTTCTAAATTTATGATTTTGTGGCAAAAATTGTCTATGACAATCAAAATAACTCGTCTTCTTACCATATTTCAATCTGAACGACTTTGATCTCTCCATACATATTGGACATCTTAAAACCCCAGCAGTACTCCATCCTGATAACATGCCATAAGCTGGAAAGCTATTTATTGTCCAAAGAAGAGTAGCCTTCATTAAAAACATCTGATCAGTGTTAACATCATATGTAAGAACACCGTCATCCCATAATTGTTTTAACTCTGCAATCAATGGTTGCATATAAATATCTATCAACTTTTCAGATTTTGCGGGCCAGGTATCACCAATATCAAAAACATATAGGGTATCTTCATACACGTACCCGGAGGAATATTATACAGAGTTAAAATCACTGGCCAACATGAATAAGTTTTTCCTAATTTTTCAAATGGAGCAAACCCATCAGCACAAAGACCTAACCTAATGTTTTGAGTCTCTCTTGGAAATTCAGGATATGTCATATAAAAAATTTTCCATTCCTTTGCATCCGAAGGGTAAACATTAACCCTTCTTTTGTTTGATGATTTGCATGCCAAGTCATATATTCAGCAGTAGCTTTCGATGCATAAAGTCTTTGCAATCTATGAGTCAAAGGCAAATAAAACATTTGCTTGGATGGTTTAGGTCGCTGATTACGACCTGATCTCCTAGTACTCTTGTACCTACTATGGTTACAGAATTTACAAAATTCTACATTTTCATCAGCTCTCCAAAATAATATGCAACAATCTCTGCATACATCAATTCTTTTCACCGGAAGACCCAAGTCATTCACCAACTTTTACATACTATAAAAGTCATTCGGCATTATATGATCACGAGGCAATACTTCTCCCATTACTTGAACAATATCATTGAAGCAATTCTCAGACAAATTATGCTCTGCCTTGACATCAACATTCTAGCCGTTAATGACAACTTAGTGTGGGTGTCATAATCAGCCCATAAAGGTTCATCTGCAGCTCTCAACATTTCTTGAAATTGGTTAGATAAATAATTTTCATCTTGCACATTCTCATCAACACATGTTACTTCTACCCCTTCCAATGGTGATGCTTAACTTGTATGTACATCTTCATTTGTTGGTGCAAAACTAGAACTTGCATAGTTTGATTGGGGTACAAAATTTTGACCTGCTACATCAAATACCATCTACTGATATGGATTTAACTTATCATAATAATTGTGATCCCCTCTAACAAAAAAATGCATATTTCATATATATTTTTCATCAGATATAAACGGTTCACTATGACAAGTCTAATTGTAGTAATTTAGAGTACAACCAAATCTATAAAAATGTTTCCTAACTTTATCACATACATGAAATTTACCATTACCACACTTTGTACACGGACACCTTAACTTATTCCCATCCATAAGCTCAAGCTTACTAATAGCGAAATTCAAGAATTGTTCCACCCCACAAATAAACTCATCAGTTAAATCACAACGATCAGGTAAATTCTTATTATACATCCAACTTCTTTCGTTTTGCATTTTCACTGCTTACAAAAATAAAATTGATAAAATATTAATTGTCACGCCCCAAACCGGGTTCGTGAGCAGCCGCCCGTTACCCTGGATACCGACTGTATTTTTATAGAAAATTGGACAAAACCTCCCCATATTTCAGAGGTCTCCGATGTACAATTTGACCTGTATATTCAAAATCAACTTGTCAAATAAACAAACGGCTATCCCGACCTCTCCAAAATCAACAAATCCCACCGCAAACATCCAAGATAACGCAAGGCTATAAAATTTCTAGCAGTTCTAACCATAGACCTCTACTGTCATATCCAACTAGAGTATTAGCAGCCGCCACATCGAGCGGTCCAAAATATTTTTTATAAAATGTGTAACAAATTTCCCAAGTTAACATTTCAAATATTTTCAAGTGTCTCAATGCAAATGAAATGAGTTTACACGAGAGTTTCACGAATAAATGTCAATTATTCATACAATCATCCCATAAATATAAACACGGCCAACTACGGATCTCAATATCATGACCTTGCAGGGTCAAAATAAAGTAAGAAACTTATCTTTCAAATTAAACTTAGAGCTCACCGTAGTAAATACCAAACCCACCGAAACTATCAAAACTTTTCGAACCTGTAATGTCGCTCTATCACAATAATCTTGTTTGGGAAAGGAGAAGAGTGAGGTGAGTATCAGGGAAGATACCCAGTGAGTGAGAGGGTTAATATCAAGCATAAATAGTGTGGGTGAACCTTTGGAGTATCAAATAACATTTTTTGTAAGCAAAAATTCATAATTTGTAACGAAATATAATATGTGCCGAAATATGAACTCATTTAATAAATCACACGATATCATACATATATGCATCCGTATCAAATATCTTTTTCAAAAAATCCTGGGGTCCTATTGAAAACACTTCCGTCTCATATTGGCCGAAACCCAGACGAAAGCCCGCCAAGGGTTTTTCCATCATGTTTCAAAACATATCCTCTTCCTTGGCATTGGGTCGTGCCCTACCGGAGTGCAACCGGATATAGCTCGACCTACCGCAGAAGGAGACACGTCTGTCTCTCCCGCCAAATATAATCCAACCCTCATCCACGTTATCCCGTCGGGTCGCACAGTGGGTGGAATAACTATAGCCATTAATCATGCACAAGTACCAATCATTTCGTAAACATCATATAACTAGCAGACATTCAATCCGCATAGTTTATCAAAACATTTCAAATTCGTGTGTCGATACATTTCATCAAATAATTTTAAATCAACAAGTCAATGCAACGGTAGAGTAAAAAACATTCTAGTTCTCAAATAATGGCACAATATTGATTCATTTCAAACCATGGATGCATAGTCATCGAAAGCATAAATTTACGACACTCTAAATATCACAAAACAAATTTTGAAATTTAATACCACAGGTCGAGTCAATGCATATCGAAAGCATGTTTTATTAAAAACACAATAGAAAAACAAGTTCACTATTTTATGCAAAAAATTAGGTTCCCACTCACCTTTCTAGGGAGGGTGGTCACTCCCTATTTTTAAAACAAATTCAATCTGACTCTTCGAGTCTCCCAAATGATTTCCCTAATCAAATCATCATAATTTAATATCAAATAAAAGCCTAATAAGGGATTTTCCATTTTTCTTTCAAATTTAATACAACCTTAATTTATACAATTTCTTTTCTAGATTCCCGTTTCATCAAATTTTGAATCATTAGCTCACCAATGATCAAATTTTCAATATTTCTCATT
The DNA here is from genome assembly GCA_033439265.1 of Dillenia suffruticosa. NCBI lineage: Eukaryota > Viridiplantae > Streptophyta > Magnoliopsida > Dilleniales > Dilleniaceae > Dillenia > Dillenia suffruticosa. The sequence continues at coordinate 11,561,776 of JAVTVX010000020.1, forward strand.
TTTTCTAATTTTTCTCGAATTTAACATATTTTAGAGTACATATATAGCTTCCGATGCAAATTTTAACCTAAATTCGATAAAATTTATTTCAAATGTTGAAGAGATTATATTTCTCTCACCTAGGGCTTTCTCGGAGTGCAGACCTTCGTCCGAATGTCTCTTCGATCACTCCCAAATCTGTAATGCTCCTTATCAAGATAGGATTTATTATTTAGGTCATAAACACTTAGATTAGGATCAAAACCCTAACTCAGTTGCCTGCACAGAGATTCGTGGGCTCGTGGGTCAGCAGGCTAGCGGGCCTCATTAGGCTTAGCGGGCCGCAGTGGGCTTCGAGGGCCGCAGTGGGCTCACGGGCTGAAGCGTGGGCTCGCGAGCTGGACTGTAGTCGCGCGCTCGCGGGTTGCATGTGCTAGTGGGTTGGCGCGCGCTCGTGCATAGAAGCTCTTGTGAGCAGGAGCGCTGTGGCACGCTCATGCTGTAGTACGCTCGCGAGGTAGCGCGCTGGCGCTTGCGCTATGGCATACTGGAGGAAGGTCATGCGTAGTGGCGAGCTCACGCGAGGAAGCTCGCGTTGTGGCTCGCTCGCACGGGGAAGATCTTGCTGCGCGCGCTCGCGGGAAGGTGGAGCAGTGATGAGAGAGCGATGGAGGGTGGGGGAGGAGAGGGAGAGCGTGTTGTGTGCGCGGTGAAGGGAGAGAGAGAACGACAGTGAGAGGGAGAAAGGGAGAGTGAGAGAGAGGCTTTCGGCTGAAAGGGAAAGAAAGAAGTAGAGAGAGAGAAGAAGAAGAAGAGGATGGTGGTGGTGGTGGTGCGCTGCGGAGGAGGGCAGCGGTTCGCGGGAAGGGGAAGAGGCGGAGAGAGAGAGAGGAAGAGAGAGAGAGAGAGAGATATTAGGGCTTAAAAGCCAAAATCTGATTTAGGTGGGGGTGCTACGTTTTGGCTCAAAATGCAGCACTCCTCTGTTGTGTTTGTTTTTTTAACTCTTATTATTATATATATATATATATATATATATATATATATATATATATATATATTCATTTTACAATAAAATTCGAGAATACGACAAAAATTTAAAATATACAAAAAATCCAATTTAAATACTACAAAAATCAAAAATCAAAAATCAAAAGAAATAAAAATTTCTCTATATATATAACTTAGAAATATTTTTATTTAATTGCTAAACAGAAGTACAATAGTACGGACACCATAGTGTCGGTGTTACATTAATAAATAAAAGTATTAACAAAATGTAGATGATATTGAAAAAATAACGTTAATAAGAAATAATTAAAATCTAATAACAAAACATTTAAAAAACATTAACATATATTAAGATAATTTAACAAATATAAAAACGTTAATAGAAATTATTAACACATACTATTTACGCAAAATAATAAAAAGTAAATATAATTTTTTTTACATTGAGTCCCAAAAAAATGTAAAAATAATTTATAACTATTACAATTTACGAAAATACAACATACATACATACTAGGAACAATGGATAAAAGAAAAGAAAAAATAAGAATAAATGAGATGAAAAAATATATATCTCAACCGCTTCAATATCTACTTTTCTCCCCTCTACTTGAACAACAGATCCAATCATAGCAAACACATCTGCAACACAAAACCTTTAATATTATTTATAATTAATCTAATGTTAAGATATATAATAAAATATTTGACATTAATTAAAATAAAATAAAATAAAATATATAATTATAATGTTAATGCTAGAAAAAATATTTAATACAACATAAAATTCTGCATATATTATAAATTGTTAAATATATATAGAACATTATCCATTAAAATTCTGCTTTATATATATTATATATTATTAAATATATATAATGGAACATTTTATAAAATTATATAATTATAATTATGTTATAATTTTATAATTATAATATAAAATAAATATAATATGTTATAATATATATAATACATAAAATTATAATGTTATAATATATAATATATTATAATATATGTTATAATGTAAAAATTATAATATATAATATATTATAGTATATATAATATATAAAATTATATATAAAAACTATAAATTAACATATATGTTATAATGTTTAAATTATAATATATAATACGTTATAATATATAAAATTATATATGTTAAAATTAGATGTTAAAATTATAATATATAATGTTATAATATTATTAAAATTATAATATATAATATATAATTTATAATAAAAAATTAATTATATAATAAAAAAAATCGGTCCGGCGGCAATTGCCTTTTCACGCTTTTCGTCGCTGATTTCAGTGACGAACCACGCGTTCGTCACCGATTCCGCCCTGGGCTCGTTTTCTGTAGTCAATTGTTACAACAAACTCGTTTCTCGTCGCAAATTTAGTAACGAACAGGATTATTGGTTGCAAATTTTAGTGACGAATAATATTTCGTCGTTGATGTTAGCGACCAATAAAAATGTTTGTCGCTACTTTAGCGACAAAAAAAATTTGTTGCTAAGATTAGCGACTGAAAAAATATTTGTCGCTAATATGCGACAAATTATTTTATTGGTCGCAAAATTGGCGACGATAAATTTTGGTTTGTCGGTAATTCGACGAAGAAAAAGTATATTTGTTGCAAATGTGCAATAATGTTTGTGACGAACATTTAAATTTTTCCACGGATTTAACTAAAATATTATAAATTCTTATTTTAAATTGCTAAATGAAATGCAAGTTATTAATTACTAAATTAATAATGTTAAATAATAAAATTATAGACAAAAATATTTTTATCTTGTTAATTATATTTAACATTCTTTACATCTTCATAAATGTATAATGTCTTCGATGTCGGTCATTATTAAATTCATTTGTTTTTATTAATAAAATTTACTACCGCAAGCAATAGTACTTAATTACAATTTTTTATATAAAATGACAAATAAATAAGTATTATTATTATGAAAAGTGATTATGACAAGATAATACTCATTCATTATGTTTCAAAAATTGATTTCATTACTTTAAAAATGTTAGAAAATTGGGACAACTTGAAAAAGTTATATAAGTAAGTGAAGTAGGAATTGATTCACAATAGGAAGAAGAGAATTAAACAAATTAACGACGAATTTAGCAACAAATAACTCGTTTGTGGCCAATCAGCAACAAATTTAGCGACAACATTTAAAAATTTTACAACGGAAATTGTATTTGTTGCTATTTAGTGACAAATATGCCAATCATTTTTTTTATCGCACTATTAGCAACGAATACTAATATTTATTGCAAATTTAGAGACGAAAAAATTTTTTTGTTGCAAATTAGTGACAAATTTTGCGACAAAAATATACTGTTACTGATTTAGTATCGAATTAATTTTTGGTCACAAATTTAGCGACAAAATTATGTTTTGTCACTAAATTAGCGACGAACTTTCTTTTTTGTTGCACATTTAGCGACAAATGTTTTTTTTGTTGCAAATTAGAGATGAATTTCCAACAAATTATTGTTCGTCACTACTCTCTCACGAATGTTGTGACAAATATTTATTTGTGGCTATTTTAACGACAAATGTTTTTTTGTTGTAGAATTCGTTGAAAATATGCGACAAATTTATGTTTTATCGCTAATTTTGTTGGAATTTTGCCACGGATAGTATTTGTCGCTAAATTCGATCACTAAAACCGTGTTTTTTTGTAGTACAATAAAGCAACCACTTAATTATTTAAAAGATTCAAATTTCAAACAAATGAATTTCAACAAATTTCAAATTTTAAACATAAATTACAACATAAATACTCTTTACAATATCAACATGTGAGGTCAAGTATGTGGTTGCAATATTAAGTGTTTGTCATGCGATATGGTTGACAAGTTTGCTTAACATGTCATGTCCCAACCTGCAGGTCCTAGCACATGATGACTGCCACGCTAACCTGAAAGATGTGTGAGCTCTACCCTGTACTCTAATGTATTGCAAGGTATTCAAAATTCTAGTCAAAACCACATGCCAGCCCAGCCACTCAATTCTCATTTAACTCATAGGAAGCAATTCCCAAGTGAACTTCATAAAGGAAGATTGAAAGTTCTCAATATAGAATAATACAAATTTCAATCAAATCAAAATACAAGTTTAAATAAGTTTACAAGTAAGTTTATACAAAAATTGCCCTCCTAGGGTTCATCTATCGATACCTCAAAAACCAAAACAGATTCAATACAAAAAAAAGCCCATGAAAGTGGTCTTTCCAAAGTCTAGCATTAGATGATCACAAGTGTCAGCTAAGTTTGCTCTGTAAAAATAAAGGATGGAGGGATGAATATATACAATACCTAGTGAGTGCATTACAAGTAAATGAGAGATAATTGTGGGCATGTCAAATCATTATCTCAAAATCATTTTGTTGTATCAATAAAAATCGAAGGGTCCTTATTAGACATCAAGTTTCCAAATGAGATTCAATAAATCATAAATGAACAAGTCATATGCATCCAGTCATATCCATATGTTTTCCAAAATCATGGGACTGCCAAAATCATAGTTCTCGACAATGGTCTACCACGACTAAGGGTGAAACCACCAAAGGTTTTCATGTTTTTTTAACCAACAAATACCCCAGCCTTGGCATTGGTTCGGACCTCCCTTATGGTGTTACCATGCTAGTCCGAAGGGATGACTTCGGAGGCACGTCTCGAGCGCAGCTACCTCCTAGGTCGTATAAACCCCCAACCATGTTGCCTCGTCGGTGAAAGGGAATGACTATAGCCATAAGATCATGCATATAGTACCATGTCACAAATATCATAGCATGTATCAATAATGTGCCGATATTGTTCAAACATTTCTCAATCATAAGTTCAACACCAAAGTATTCAACATAGATCAATAGACATGACACATTATTTTCAATTCAAAAGCATGTATATTTCATTCCAAACTCTCTTTTGGGACACTCCATGATCATGAATCAAATTGAAATCCAGTTTTAAAATTATTTATAAAATCAAGTAAAATATTTTCTCATTTAAAATCATAATCATATATTCACTTACCTCTTGGGATGGTAAACACTCCTAATTTCAATCCACAATGAAGTCTAATTTCTACTTGAATCCCAAATGCCTTAAACCTAAGGCAACAAATGTCATTAAACATTCAATCAATTTTGAGACTAGGGTTAATCGATTTTCCCAATATATCATGACCCAAATTTTCAAAATCTATAAGATTATGTTTTATTTCCATCAACCACATACTAATCGCAACTATAAACCATTACTATTCACAATTTTTTTCAATTCTCCACATTTATAAACCCTAGGTCTAAATTCCCAATAACACATTTAACAAATCTCAACCTAAATCTTAAAAACAAGTAATGTTAAACTCAAATCCAAGATGAGAAAGAAGTATTATTTTTATTTGTGTCTCCGATTTCATCCCTAAGTTGAAATACTACCAAATCATAAATTTTCTCTTACTAGAAAACCTAGTTCATGCATAATTTTTTATCTTCTATGTGCTTGCTTAGGGATTTGGAAGGCTGGGTTTATGGGTTTGGGAGAGTGATGATTTCAAAGGAGAAAAAGGAAGAAAGGGAGAGAGGGGGAGAGTGAGAAACAAATGAGAGAGAGAGAAAGAGAAAGTGAGAGAAGGAGACAGATCGTGCGAAGGAGAGGAGAGAATGAGATTAGGGCTTGTTTCAAGCCTATTTATAGTGATAAGATCATTTACCATCTTGCTATTCATTACTCCAAAGGGTTAATTGGATTGATCGTCCTCTTTGGTCATATTGCACCCTTAAAACAATTGGAATTCATGTAGACAAGTCAACTTGCATTGTAACAAGTCGACTTGTAGTTCAAAAATCTAAGTCTTAAGTCGACTTGCATTATAAACAAGTAGACCTAAATTTTAGAAGTCTAAGTCTCAAGTCGACCAGAGTACTAGACAAATCAACCTGAAGAGAACAGGTCTCAGAAATCCAATACTAAAATTAAGTAAGTTGACCTGACTTCACAAAAACACATGTACTAAGTCGATCCAAAATTAGAACAAGTCAACTTGTGAAATCTAAGCCTCAGAATCCTAGTCTGCAAACTATCCAGATCGACTTGCTAGTTGCACAAGTCGACCTATCAAAACCAAAACTCAGAATCCTAGTCTGTGGACTAACCGAGTTGGCTTACCAATTGCACAAGTCAACTTGAACATTGGCATAAAGACCTTAAGTCGACCTAACCACTTCACAAGTTGGGTTGTCTCACACAATTCATATACACAAGTCGACCTAATAACAATAGAGTTGACTTATCTCACACATATTTCATAAGCACAAGTCAAGCTAACAGCAACTTAAGTTTGTTTATCCCTCACATTCTATAAACACAAGTCAACCCAGCAACAATACAAGTTGGCTTGTCCTATACATTTCATAGACATAAGTCGACCCAACAAGAAAATGAGTCGACCTGACAAGCCTAAATCTTAGAAAAATCAAAATTAGCCAATATAACTCCAAGAAAAGTTCGTAAAGGTTCTTTAAACGTATCAAAGTTAACACAAACCCGAATTTTTTTGAAATTATATAAAAAATTAATTGAAAATTCAAACACCAAATTTTCAGTATTACAATTTCTAACTCTCTAAAAATAAATTTTGTTCTCAAAATTAAAAACAAAAAACAAAACCATACCCAAATAAATGAGGCTATTGTTTCCGCATCGCATTTTCGGGCTTCCCAAATTTATTCTTCAACCCGATCACTTTTTCATTGGATCTTAACAATAAAGATTTGTTTGTTCTGTAATTATTTGATTACACGATCAAGAATAGCCACAGGTTTAACTTTGAAGTTCAAATCTTCCCTTAATTCAACCGGTGGAGTCTCTAAAACATGCAAAAGATCCGACAAATATTTCTTTAACAATGAAACATGGAATATATAATGTATCTTCATCAAATCTGGTGATAACTCCAATCGGTAAACCACCTTTCTTATCCTCTCAAGGATCATGAAAGGGCCAATGTAATGGAGATTCAACTTCTCCCTCTTTCAGAACTGGATTACATCCTTCCAAGGTAAAATCTTCAAAAATACCATGTCCCCTACTTTGAATTCCAATGGCCTTCTTCTTTTATCGCTTAACTTGTTTGCCGATCTTGAGCTGCTTTCATCTTTTGTTGGATCTCCTTTACTTTTTCCTTAGTAGCTTGTATCAACTCCACATTTTCAATCTTCCGCTCTCCAACTTTGTCCCAATACAATGGTATTTGGTACTTCCTTTTGTATAAAACTTCATAGGATCGCATCCCAATACTCACTTGATAGCTATTATTGTAAGCGAATTCTCAACAGGAGGTACCTATCCCAACTTCTCTGAAAATCCATTACACATGCCCTCAGTATGTCCTCCAAGGTTTGAATTGTGCGCTGGACTGTCCATCAGTTTGAAGATGGAAGGCGGTACTGAATTTCAATTTAGTCCTTAAGGACTCTTGTAGTTTTCGCCAAAACTGTGAAGTAAATCGGGAATCACGGTTCAAGACAATTGATAACAGAACTCCATGAAATCTCACGATCTCATCAATATGTAGGTTGAACAATCTCACTAAAAAAAATAGATGTTCTGAATCAGAAAAGAGTGGACTAATTTGGTGAGTCGGTCTACTAAAACCCAAATAGTATCACAACGGTTTAAAGTACATGATAATCCTATCATGAAATCTATGGTGATGTGTCCCATTTCCACTTAGGAATTAGTGATGGTTGGAGAGTGCCAGTGGGTTTCTGATGCTCAACTTTCACCTGTTGGCACACAAGGCATTTGGATATAAATTTGATAATATCTCTTTTCATACCTGACCACCAATATGTTTTTTTGATGGTTCGGTACATCTTGGTACTCTCGGGATGTATCGCATAAGTCGAGAAATGTGTCTTTTCAAGAATAGCCTTTCGTAATTCATTATTCTTGGGAACACAAATCCATTTCCCATACACAACCATTCTATCATTCCGGACTCTGAATTCACCACCTTCACCTTTATGGACTTTCTCTATTACCTCTTTTAACTTTTCATCGGTAGTTTGGAGCTCCTGAATATGATCCACCAAGGAAGGTCTCACCTCAAACTTGGCCAAAAGTTCACCTTGGTCATTATGGGCTAGCTCAATACCAAGAGCTCGGAGTCCAACCAAAGAAGACAAGTAAGAACTCCCAAGAGACGCCAAGCTAGAGGAAGAAGATTTGCGACTCAAAGCATCCACAACCACATTTACTTTCCCGGGGTGGTAGTCTATCACTAGATCATAACCTTTGACTCTAGTCACCTTCATTGTCTCAAGTTAAGTTCTTTCTGTGTAAATAAATATTTGAGACTTTTATGGTCATTGAAAACTCGACATGTCACCCCATATAGATAATGCTGCCAAATCTTCAGGGTAAAGATAATCATGGCCAACTCTAAGTCATGAGTGAGATAGTTCAACTAATGTTTCTTCAAATAGCGAAAGGTATAGGCAATCACCCTATCATTTTGCATCAAAACAAAACCTAACCCTTACTTGCTAGCGTCACTATACACAACATTGTCACCACCGATAGTAGAAAGGTAATGATAGGTGTAGATGTGAATATCTTTTTGAGTTCTTAAAAACTCTCTTCAGATTTATCACCCTACTCAAATTTGAATTCCTTCCAAGTCAAGTTGGATAATGGAGTTGCAATCTTAGAGAATTTCTTAACCAACCTGCAGTAATACCATGCCAATCTAAGAAAACTTCTCACCTTGGTGACATTTTTTGGTTGTTCCCAATTTATAATTGCCTCAACCTTCTTTGGATCTATAAATATACCATCTCTGGATACAATGTATCCTAAGAATCCAATCTCTCATAACCAAAACTCGCGCTTAGAGAACTTGGCATATAGCCGCTTCTCCCAAAAAGTTTGCAGCACAATCCAAAGATGTTTAGAGTGCTCCTCATCATTCTTGGAATATAAAAAGATATCATCAATAAAGACTATGACAAACTTGTCAAGGTAGGAGTGAAAGACTTGATTCATCAAGTCCATGAATGTCGCGGGAACATTTGTAAACCCAAAGGGTATTACCATAAACTCGTAGTAGCCATACTGTATTTTAAACATGGTCTTATAGATCTCACCCTCCTTACCTCAGATCTATCTTTGAGAAGACTAAAAGCCCTTGAAGTTGATTAAAGAGATCATCGATCCTTGGAAAAGGGTCCTTGTTCTTGATTGTGACTTTATTGAGTTGTCGGTAGTCTACAACTGAAGAGTCCCATCTTTTTTCTTTACAAATAAAACCGGAGCACGCCAATGTGAGATACTCGACCGGATGAACCCTTTCTCCAACAATTCTTGGAATTGCACCTTTAGTTCCTTCAACTCTATAGGTTCCATTCTATATGGAAGAATTGAGTTGGAGTAATGTTGGGAACCAAATCAATAGTGAAATCAAATTTCCAGACTGGAGGCAACCAGGCAACTCTTTTGGAAAAATATTCAGAAACTCTTTCACCACCGGAACATCATTCAAGCTCGGACTTTCCACCTTGGTGTCAATGATATGGCCTAAGTAGGTTTTGCAACCCTTATACACCAACCTACGAGTTTCCATTACTAAGATCACACAACTCGACAACACCCGATGTTTGCTGGTGAACAATAATGTTGTTCTCCGAACTCAACCTCTTTGGTGAAGCAATCCACAAATACTCGGTGGAGGTGTAGCCAATTTGTACCCAAAATGGTATCAAAGTCTACCATATCTAGCGGAATCAGATTCGCCTCAGGAACCACTTTACCTACATTCATTTCCCAATCCTTGTACACAGTATTACTACTAGCCAATTGCTCTCCCAAGGGAGTAATAACCAATAGCTCTTCTTCAAGAAGAGCCAATGGCCTATCAAAGTGCTTAACAAAACTTATACTCACAAACGAATTATTTGAACCCGTATCAATAAATACACGGATATCAATCCTAATAATGTTCATCTACCTAATAAGGTAATACCATCAACCATTAGTGACCCATAATGTTGAGTATAGTAGGCTTTGATGATGGCTAGGAGTAATTTAAAACAATTAGGGTTAATTATTTAAACATTATATAAGCAAGTCAACTTACATCTTAGTCGAGTCAGCCTGCCTTGACTAAAGATAATAACTTAGGAAGAGAATAAGTCGACATGAGAAGAGGACAAGTCGACTTGGAGGACTATGAGTCAACCTAGGGACAAAATAAGTCGACCCGAGCAAAACGACTCTTAAAAACTAAACTTTGCAGAATTAGAAGTTGACCTGAAAATGATGATAAGTTGACCTGAGTCAACACACTCTAAAAAATACAAGCCTGTGACACAACTGAGTCGACCTAAATGTATACAAGTCGACTGGACTCCAATGTCAAATGCCATAAGTCGATTTGAGAATTTATCAATTAACCTGACCGAAAAGCAAATAAACACACAAGTGGACCCAACCATAAACCAAGTGTCACGCCCCAAACTGGGGTCGTGAGCAGTCGCCCGTTGCCCTGAATGCCGGCTGTATTTTTATAGAAAACTGAGTAGAACCTCCCCATAAATCGGAGGTTTCCCATATACAAATAAACCTGTATAATTTTAAAATATTTTGTAAATAAAATAAAATGATCATCCCGGCCTCATAACAACCCACCAACCATAGCAGCCATCCAGAACAACGCCATACTATATAAATTGCCAACAATCCTAGTCACAAACCTCTACTGTTATGCCCAATTAGAGTATGAGCAGCCGCCACACTGAGTGGACTTAAGTTTTATACAATTTACAACCACTTTTCCCAAGTTGGCATTCAAACACTACAATTTGCTTCAATACAAATAAAATATGAGAGTTTCGTAATTTAATATACATAAATTATACAGTCAATCCCAAATAAATACACAGTCAACTACGGATCTCAAAGTCAAGACCTCACAAGGTAAAAATAAAGTGCGGATCTCATATCTCAACTATATTTAAATCTCACCGTCGAAAACATGCAAATCCGCCAATGAGCTACAAATTCCTCAAGAGCCGAAGCGTCGCTCTAGCACAATAATCCTGTCTGAGAAGGGAAAGAAGAGGGGTGAGTATCAAGGAAGATACCAGTGAGTGAGGGATTAATCTCAAGTACTAATAGTATAGGTGAACATTGGAGTGTCAAATAATATCTTATATAACCAATAATTTAAATTTTTGCAGTAAATCATGACATGTTCGCTAAAATGAACTCATTTAATCATTCATACGATAATATACATATATGCATCCATTTAAAATCAAGTAAATCATAGAGTAAGCCGAAAGGATCCTGGCAAAGGTCAACATGACCAAGGACAGGCGCACCGGGGGTTTTATTATGCAAAGAATTTTTAAAAGTAGCTCTCTGTCCAGACGTTGGCCATGAGTTCGCTGGGGCTAGCTCATCATCGTGTATAGGACCCCACCCGGTGTTAGACGGTGGCGTCACACACATTCTCCCCCTTACTTGGGTTCAACCAGTCGCGCCTATAGCCATTAGAAATATGACGTTTGCGGATACCTCCTGCAAAAGCGTATCCGGGCAACCCGGTGCCTGTACAAACGCCTTTCGTAGTTACGGAATCATCAATGTCATCATCATAGTATCACAAGGGTACAACATCCCACAGGTAAGAATCATATCATCGTCGTATAACTAGTGGGCATCCAACCCACATAGTTCATCAAAAACATTTCAAATCCGTGTGCCAATACATTCATCAAATCATTTCAAATCCAAGCCAATGCAACGGCAGAATAGAAAACATATCTAGTTCTCAAATAATAACACAATATCATTTTATTTTAAACATAGATGTATATTCATCAGAAATATAAATTTACGACACTCCAATAATCACAAAACAGATTTTAATTTTCAATTTCTATACGTTGAGACAATGCATATCAAAAGCATGTTTTCTTAAAACATAATAAAATCAGGTTTCACTATTTCATGCAAGAGATTAGGGTCTCACTCACATTCCTAGGGAGGGTGGTCACTCCCTATTTTTCAAAATCAAGCCAAATCGACTCCTCGAATTTTCAAGTCAACCTAAGTAGATTATCATAATTGTCATCAAATTTTCAATTATTCTTAGGGTTTATCATCTTCCCTAAGTTTGTATAAATCTAAATTCCTCAATTTAGAAATATACGCCAATATCATCTTAAAGGTATTGAAACCTAAATTTGATAAAATTTATTTCAAATATTAAAGAAATCATATTTCTCTTTCACCTAGGGTTTCGCAAAATCTCAGTCCTAACTTTCTTTCATCCGTCGAATTAGTTTAAAACCTGTAATATTTTCAAATTTGAACAATATTAGCAATTAACTCAAATTTGAAATACCAAACCCTAGGATTACAACTAACATAGCCGTTACCTATAGTGAAAACCCACGACCTAGGGTTTCTGCGGGGACTGCAGGTGAGCTCTCGAAGAGTCGGAGAGAGAGGGACAAAGAGAGAGAGGGGGGAGGGGAGTGCCGCGTTTCGGCCGAAATGCAACACTTTCTTCTCTCCCTCTCTCTCCCTTTTTTTTGGGCATATATATACATATATATATATATATATATATATATATTTTTTTTTCACACCTACATTTTCGCTAGCTTGCGAATTTCATAAAAATAATGGGTTCGCTACGATTTACGAGTACGACAATTTAATTTATACCAAAAATTCAATTTAAAGACCTCAAAATTAAAAATTAATATAAATAAAAAATTTTTCTCTATGTATATAAATATTTCAAAACCAATACACTTGTTCGGAAACCGAGTATCGGTGTTACACCAAGTCAACTTAAGAAATCCAGGTTACAGAAATCAAGGTCTGTGATAACAAGTGAGTCAACCTAGGGTTAAGACACGTCGACTTACCTCTTGCTTATAGGTATAAGTAAGTTGACCTAGCTCTTAACAAGTCGACTCAAATACTATTCTTAAAGTTTCAATCAAACTCAGTCAAGGCATATAGTCATTATTACCACCATAAACTACCATAAAACATCAAAATTACCTCTTCCAACTTCAAAATCATGCAATGTCATCAGTATGCAAATCCAAATATAATCAAACACACATATAACCACATAATGTTTGCATCAACAACCTCTAAATCACCAAATTCAAGTCCAAGGGAATTTACCTATGACTATGTCCGGGTTGTTTTGAGCATCCTCATTTGTCATGACATAAATTCTTGTTTGAGTTCTTGGTTGGAGTCGTTGAGGAGGGGCTGCTACCATATCGCTCTTGTTGATCCCTGTCTGTGGAGTTGTACTAGCTAATGGTGTAGGGGCATTTGATTAACCACTCCTTGAGCTACTTGAGTGGTCTCGACTTGACTGACCTCTATATCCGCTTAGACCCAATACAAGGCAAGTATTGCAGAAATGCCCGGTTTCGTCACATTGGAAGCATTTACGAGGCTTGGTACATGGTCTGAGATGGAACCTTTTGCAATTTCTACAAGGCTCTTTCCTTGACCCCATTGTCTTGCTCTCTGATGCGATAGTAGAAGTGGGAGTACCAAATTTCTATGGTTGTTAGCCTTTTGGAGAGCCAATGGACTCGGTAGTGGAGGTGTTACTGTAGAAACCCATGCTCCTACTCTTCTTAGAGCCTTGGCCTGATATGAATCCAGACCTTCTCTTCTTACCATGACCCTCTCTTACTTTACTTCTCTCTAACACCATCTTCTCGGCCCTCAAGGCCAATTCCAAGAGTTCTTGAAACGTATTCCCCTTTGTTATTGAGATATTCTCCTTTATATTCAAGTTCAATCCCTATTCAAACTTTGCACACAAAGATTTCTTGGAGTTCACAAACTTCAAAACATATGTAGCTAAATCTCTTAATTTTGTTTCACATTCCGCCATAGTTCTATTCCCTTGTATGATCTTGAAGAATTCCTCCATCTTTTGGTTTTATAGAATCGCGTATAGTATTTCTCTTCAAAAGTTTTAAGAAATCTCCCTAAGTAGGAGCAGTAGAAGTCATACCGTTCACATTCTCCCATCAAGTTCATGCACCCTTATCCAATAGCTTCACAGCCACCTACGACTTTATCTCGTCATCAAACCTCATGTTGGTGACAGTCTCTTGGACTCGGCCAATCTAATCCTTGGCCACTAAGGCATCACGCGTGCCCAAAATGTCTCAAATCTGAGTTATCTTGCCTCTTTGATTAGCTTTGACAACTCAATGGTAGGACAGTTGGTTGATGTAATGACAAGAGCAAGGGTACTCGGTGTGATAGCCAGTATTGAAGGAGAAACTAGTGGGGTAACTGAAGTTTGATGTGGAGTATAGAACTAAGCTTCGTAGGCATTCCATCACTCTATCACTTATTAGAGGGCAGCTATGGGAGGTGTAGGGATTCTGTTTGGAGGAACCGGATGTGTTTGTGTCAGTGTTAGAGGAGGCACAACGATCAGCCTGGATTAAGAAGGTAGAGTATGAGGAATTTCATTCGGTTTTCTCATTCTTCCTCAAAGAAGCATAGTTCTACAAAAAAGAACCATATTTAGCACTCAAGATATGATGGACAGCTAAATACCTAGCCCCCTAAAAATAATATTCATAAGTTCCTAGAACCCATAAGAGGCTTTTTAAATCACTTGAAACACCTTGAACATCGAGCTTTTCAAAATAATTTCGAAAGAATTGAAAACCTTTAAAAATATTTGGAAATATTTAAAAACCTCTCAAACTTTTACAAAAACAAGAGTCTAAATTTTGATACCAATAAAATTGTCACGCTCCAATCCGTAGGTCCCGACACGCAACAATCGCTGTGTTACACTGAAACACATGTTTGCTCTAACCCGTGCTCTAAGGTACCGCAAGGCGTTCAAAATTATCATCAAAACCATATGTTAGCCCAACTGCTCAAATCTCATTTAACTTATAGAATGCAATTCCTGAGTGAACTTCATAAAGGAAGAATGCAAGTCCTCAATATAGAACAATAGAAATTCCAATCAAATCAAAATACAAATTTAGATTGGTTTTTAAGTAAGTTTATGCAAAAAAATACCCTCCTAGAGTCAATCTATCGATATCGCAAAAACCAGAATAAATTCTATACCAAAAAGAAGTTCGTGAAAGTGGTCTTCCCAAAGTCCAACAACAAGTCTCAGCTAGATTTCCTCCGTAAAAGTGAAGGAAAGAGGGATGAATATATACAATATCCAGTGAGTGCATTACATATTATTATAGTAAATGAAAGATGATTGTGGACATGTTAAATCATCATCTCAAAATCATTTTGTCGTATGAATAGAAATCTAAGGTTTATCTTCAAACATCAAGTTTCCAAATGAGATTCAATAAATCATAAATGAACAAATCATATGTATCCAATCATATCCATATGTTTTTCAAAATCATAGGGCTACCAAAATCATAGCTCTCAACAATGGTATACCGCGATCAAGGGCGAAGCTGTTGAGCATTTTCATATTTTTCCAACTTATAAATACCTAACCTTCGCATTGGCTCGAACCTCCCCTAGGGTGCTACTAGGCTAGTCCGAAGGGATGACTTTAGAGGCACCTCTGGAAGGGAATGACTATAGCCATTAGGTCATGCATACAACACCATTTCGTAAATATCATAGCATGTATCAATAATGTGCCGACATTGTTCAAACATTTCTCAATCATGAGTTAAGTACCAAAGTATTCAACATAGATCAATAGACATTGCACATTACTTTTAATTCAACACAAGGATGCATATTTCATTCCAAATTCTCTTTTGACACACTCCGCAATTATAAATTAATTTGAAAACCAGTTTTAAAAGAATTTGTAAAATCAAACAAAATATTTTCTCATTCAAAATTATAATCATGCATCCACTCACCTTTTGAAAAAATAATACTCCCAATTTCAATACATAATTAAGTCCAATTCCTACTTGAATCACAAATGCCTTAAACTTAAGGCAACAAATGCCAATTAAACAGTCAATAAATTTTGGGATTAGGGTTAATCAAATTTCCCCACCATATCACGACCAAAATTTTCAAAATCCATAAGTTTATGTTCTAATTCTATCAACCACACACTAATTGAAACCATATACAATTACTATTCACAATTTTATTAAATCTCCACGTTTACAAACCCTAAGTCAAAATTCCCAATAGCACATTTGACAAATCTCAATCTAAATCTTAAAAACAAGTATTGTTAAAATCAAATCCAAGATGAAAGAGAAGCATTACCTCTATTTGTGTCATCGATTTCGTCTCCAAGTTAAAAGACCACCAAACTTTAGATTTTCTCTTACTAGAAAACCTAGTTCTCTCACTAGGTTTGATCTTCTAAGTACTTGCTTGAGGGCTTGGAAGGTTGGGTCTATAGATTTGGGAGAGTGTTGATCGATTTCAAAGGAGAAAAAGGGAGAGAGGAATAGAGTGAGAGATGAACAAGAGAGAGAAAATAAGGAAGGGAGAGAAATCGTGCGAAAGAGAGGAGAGAATGAGATTAGGGCTTGTTTCAAGCCTATGTATAATGATAAGATCATTTACCATCTTACCTTCATGACTGAAAAGGGTTAATTGGGTTGGTTATCCTCTTTGGTCATTTTGCACCCTCAAAACAATTGCAATTCACCCAGACAAGTCGACCTGCATTGTAACAAGTCGACCTATAGTTCAAAAATCTAAATTTCAAGTTAACTTGCATTATAGACAAGGTGACCAAAATTCAGAAAGCTAAATCTCAAGTTGACTTGAGCACTAGACAAGTCGACTTGAAGAGAAAAGGTTTCAGAAATCTAATACTAAAACTAAACAAGTCAACCTCGCCATAGGACAACTTGAGTTGACTTCACAAGAACACATGTAGTAAGTTGACCCAGATTTAGAACAAGTCGACTTGTAAAATCTAAGCCTCAAAAGACTAGTCTGCAAACTATCTAGGTCAACTTACCAACTACACAAGTCGACCTGTCAAAACCAAGATTCGGAATCCTAGTCCGTGGACTAACCGAATTGGTTTATCAATTGCACAAGTCAACTTGAACATTGACATAAAGACCTTAAGTTGACCTAACCACTACATAAGTTGGCTTGTCTTACACAATTCATATACACAAGTCAACCTAGCAACAACACAAGTTGACTTGTCTCATACACATTTCATAAGCACTAGCAACAACACAAGTTGATTCGTCTCACACACATGTCATAAGCACAAGTCAACGTAACACCAACACAAGTCGGCTTGTCCCACACATTTCATAAACACAAGTCAACTTAGCAACAACACATGTTGGCTTGTTCCATACATTTCATAGACATAAGTCAACCCAACAAGAAAATGAGTTGACCCGATAAGTCTAAGTCTCAGAAAAATCAAAATTAGCCAATATAACTCCAACGAAAATTCGTAAAGGTTCTTTTAACGCATCAAAGCTAACACAAGCTCAGATCCTTTTGGAATTACATAAAAGAATTAATTGAAAATTCAAAGATTGAATTTTCGATGTTACACAATGAGCTGAATTTTGATTAATATGGTTAACTAATTAATCTAGAGTTTCTAGATCACTACTTGTATAAATATGATTATCATTTATAGGAGGAGAAAAAATAAAATAAAATCAAGGGAGATTTGAGCAAAGACAAAAGGTATTTTTTCTCTCCATTCCCTCCCCTTCAGCATGTATATATATATATCCTTTTGTAATGCCCACCACTCTTGGCATGCATGGCATGCCGATCATAAATTGAAAGTTGCATGACTACCATGCCATCACAAACAAATAAAATGTTCAATTTCAAATTGATCTCTGGTGGGTGTCAATTCAACAAAAATAAATTTCTCCTACTTTAAGCAATATGGGTATAATGCAAGTAAGTTCATATCCACATGAAATAACGAATTTATTTCTTTTAAGAAAAATAAAATAAAATAAAAATAAATATTGGGGGTTGAATTTAACTAAACTAATAAATTAATCGAATAAAAGAAATATTCGATTAAAGATAAATGACTAAACAATCCGAAATTAAAAGAAAAAAAGTCAATGGGTAATCAATTTCAAGCCAAAGGAATTATATCTACCTTGATTTCATGTGATTGATTATCAATCTACCTAAAGATTTCAATAACCATAAATAAATCGGTTATAATCACTCAACAAATACCTTGATTTCATGTGATTGATCATCAATATACCTAAAGATTTCAATAACCATGAATAAATTAGTTATAATCACTCAACAAATGCCGAATAGCCAATCTCTCTTTACTTCATCGATAATTAAGAGAAATTTTTTAATTATTTCCCTAACCGAAAGATAACCCTAGAGAAACTCTTACGATTTAAAGTTTCGATAGCATTAATATCGAGAGAGATCCAATTCTAATTAACAAAATTTATTTAAATTAAATTATTCAATTCCATGACATAAATTAGACTATTAACAAAGTCTTTATATTTATGTCATTCACCACTAAATTAAAAAAAAAACAAACAATTATAGATTTACAGTTTTAATTTGTTATAGATTATTTTAGAATTATTAAATATTGACCACTGTTCAATAAACTCTAGAAAATCATAATTCATGAAGTGTAGGAATTAAATAAATATCTATGATATATTGAATTAATATACTCAATTAGATTTCACAATCATTGAAAATCAAGGGTTTATTAAACCTTCAACTAGAAAAGAGTTTAGAATGAATTCATGAGAAAAGAAGAACTCGCAAAAAAATGAAATATTGCTGAAAATAAATTGAATGTTGTTACTCGAAAAGCAATGATAGAATGAACTACAGGACTCGTTATGGCTGCTGCTCCTCTTAACCTGGAATAATGTGCTAAGAGCCAATACAAAAACCTTGTTGTCTTACATTGCTGACTGCCTGCTTATACAAAGTGGAGTTTCCTAAAAATTGATAACTATAAAAAAAGAAAAGGATAACTTAAAGAAAGTATTCAAATTGGTTTTTTTAAAAAGAAGTAAATTTCCTAAAAGATAAAGATTTTTTAAAGTTAAATTTCTAAAATTTATCCTTAAATATTAAGAATAAATTAATCAATTTGAAAATTTTCCATGTTTTCAAATTAGACTCAAATTTCCTTGAAATTTTCGTGGAAACAAGGAGGGAATATTGTTGATATGGCCTCCGTAAAATTCTACAATAATTCTCATGATCCGCATGCCCACGTGCTAACGAAAAATCATTGCTGTCCATTTTTTTCCATTTTTTGTATAGGTGCTCTAATTTAGCTCATTTTTCTCCATTTTCTTTTATGAACCTCCTCCATCAATTTTAGGGCAACATATATTACAAAACATAATTACTAGTGTAATATTTACTCAAAATAAAGCAAAATCAATCAAAATTATTATACTAATTTATATTCTATCAAATTCCCCCATAGCTAGATGATATTTGTCCTCAAATATCTCTAATTCAAATAAAACTAAAACTATCAATTTATTTTTCTTCCAAACTCTCAAGTCAATAAATACCATAAGAGTTAAACCGAAAATATAATCGAAATAACAAGTATTTTATAACGTTCTACACTAAAACAACCACTACACATCCCAACAGGTTCTTATGAAATCCAAACAGCAAGATTCGATAATCCTCTCCAAGAATTCACTCAAATGCACTTGAAAGGGTGAAGAATATATATCTATCAACAATATAGAATGACATTACCATAAATTTGAAAATATATCAAATCTCCACCACTTAAAAATTTGAATTTCATGCATCAATCTAAAAATCTTTCATTTGGTTGTAATGGGGTTAGAGTTGAGGGTGAGATAAAGGTGATATTTGAGAGTTAAAGTGTACCAAAAGAAATATATAATTAATCTACACAATTTTCATGATATAAACTAATGTTTTGCTCAAACAAATAGTATACAAAAAGTTAGTTCTTGCTATTCAAATGTAAATAAATAACTCATAGCCAACAGCATATAAGAATGTCAATCGATTTATCTAATTTTCATAACTGAAGTGTAAATAAATGAATTTGCAATCAAAATGCAACACTTCTATTTTTCATCCTTTTTTTTTGCTCTTCTTTTTATTTTATTTATTTTTATTTTTTTCAAACATATATCATTTCCATGAAAACGTCAATATTAAAATTTCAATCATCATTTTCCTATTGAGACAAATATATAACTAGAATTATGTAATTAACTACATATACTTTTAGTATAAGGTTTTGAAATAAATGATAAAATAAAAAGTTTGGTATTGTATTGAGGGAGTTATAAAGAAGAAAATGGAGTAAAGGCTCAAATTTGTTAACCAAGGGTTTATGAAATCAAGGTAGAGTATTTTTAGAAAACCAAAGGGGATAAAAGCCTAAGTGTTTTTGTCACTTTAATGCATGAAATCCTAAAATGTGGTCTCGATATGCATAACAGAGTAAATTCTAGAATGTACATTTCAAATATGATAATCACTAATCAAGAAAAATAATCTCAAGCACAAATAATGGAATTGCTCATTTTGGCTAAAAATCTCATTTTTTAAATAGGGTTTGTGTCAAATTCTATATATTTATCATTCAAAGGAAACTATCTAGGATATGAACAATCGTTTCAATCATAAAAACCTATTGATACAAGTTATTTTTCAAATATTTATAGCCAACCAGATAGCATATATCTACAAAAAATTTTCAGAATTTTTTTTTTAATGAAAACAAAACTTAAACAATTTCAAAAAAAAAATAAAGATAGACCTATAAAGCAAATTTCAAGGTATGTATATAAAAGAATATCTAACATCCTCCCGTACCTAAACCATACATTGTTTCCAATGTATGCTCAAGTTAAGAGAGATATAGAATGCAAGAAAACCAATTAAACAATGCAAAAAAAAATAAATAAATGAAATAATAGAGTAGGGTAGAAAAATACTCCATAAGGGTGGAGAAGGAAAAGGAGGAGTGAAACCTACAAACTCAAAAAGTGCTATCATATTATGCTCTAAGCGGGAAAGACATTCATTGATTGCATGCAACGGAGTCACTGAATTATAACTTGAAGGGACAAGAGGAACATCTTCGTGCTTAGAGATACCTACATGGTGAAGCGAGGACTTTTTCGGGCATTCATCCAGTGGATTAAAATAATAGTGTCCATTCAAAATAGAGAGAATACCCATACGAGCCAAGTATTCTAAATCAAGAGGCTCTATCAGGCATGCCACATGCAAATTGTGATCATTTAAATCCAAAATGTCTAAATTCACAACTAAGAGGGTAATGAGGGAGTCTAAAATCAATGTCGCTTCTTTTTATTCACACAATATTGGAATTGATAGGCCACCCAATACCCAAAATTGACCCTTTGGTTGGTTTTCATGCACCATAAGAAGAAAAGTTCAGTTTTAGTGCAAACGGCGGAGCTATCTTTTTGTTTTGAGAAACTAAAAGTTAGAAACCAATGAATTACTTGCAATGTATTATCTTTTAAATTACTACCCTTAGAATGACTATGATGGTAATTTATGGGATCAACAGACATTTTAGACCATATGTGGACATATTCCGAATTAAAATGGGGTGTGAAATCACAAATATTATTTTGATATTTAGAAGATTGTACATGATTTTCACTAATGAACCCCAAAACAATGTTAAATTCGGTTAATGACAAATTAAAAGACTGATTCAAAAATCAAAATGCAATTAATTTAAGAGTATATGCAGTGAAATCTTTATATGTGTGAAAATGAAATATAGTGTAAAACTCATAAGTCAATTCTTGTAATGCAGGGCAATTCAAATTTAAGTACAGTTCCTAGCCAATTGTAGACAAATATTGGACAATTTGATCATGAATGCTAAGTAATTGCAAATAGGATAAATGAAAACATTTGCAAGGAATAATGGGGCGATCAGAGGCTTCTAAGAACCTTTTTCGCACCTCAGCAGTGTTGAGTTGTAGGTTCCAGTGGAGTTGAGCACGCGAAAGAGGAAGGACAGCCTTACCTTTTGCAATCCTTTAGCGCACGCAAGACAGCCTCATTTGCGAAAGAGATGGATCGACAGAAACATCAAGGTTTGGTGTTGATTGTGCTGGATGTGAGTCGACAAGAGTACGAGATATTGGATGAGGGCTCAACTGAGACTCATGGTGGCTCTCTTGGGGACTAGGGTCTCGCGAAATAGACCCGTGATTGCTTGGAGGATTTGGGGAAGGTGTTCTGTTGTGGTTCGAAGGTAGATTCGCTAGCGAATTGGGTGGAGATTGAGAGGTAGAGGGTGAAGGATTCGTGGGAGGTGACGAAAGGGCATCATCACTATCAGAAGATAAGGAGACGTGAGAGGGTCCCAAATGTCGCAATTCATAGGGCCAGTAGGGATGAAGCCCATATCAATGTTGATGAATTTGTTTCTTCCCATGGTTCCCAGTGAAGATAGAGTATCGATTGAAGAATTTGAGGGAAGTCTACAATGGCAAAGGTGAGGTTTGAAGATGAAATATGAAAGAGAGAGAGAAAATCCTAAAAAAATGAAAGGCAAAATGTTAGAAGATAAATTTAACTTTTCTCTCTTTTGTTTTTTTTTATTGAAAAAAAAATTAGCAGAAATGAAAGTGGTTTAGGATGTGGGCACATCCTAAACAATGAGTGTTTCTATCTATTTGTGCTCCTTTGGCATAAATGAAGTTGTTTTAAGACGTGAACACACTCTGAACAATGAGTATATTTGTCTAGTGTGTAGATTTAGGCAGAAACGAATGTTTGTTATGGCGTGGGCACTCCTTAACAACAAAGCACTTCTGAATTTTTTTTAACAATTTAAAATCAAGTCTAAATCAAGCCAATATAAATGAAAATAAATAAAAATATAAAAATAAATAAATAAATCATAAAAGCGAATATTGGGTTACCTCCCAATGAGCGCCATTATTTAACGTTTTTGGCTCGACATTGTCTTCTCGTCTTATCTACAACATAAACGGGATATGTTAAATTAATCTCCTCCATGGTGGAAATTTCAATGTCTTCGACAAAAGGTTTAAGTCTATGGCCATTAACCTAAAAAATCTTGTTAGTTCCAAGGCTTTGAATTTGAAACGCACCATATGAAAAGATACTTACAATAACAAATGGACCCATCCAATGAGACTTAAGCTTACCCGTCATGAATTTCAATCTCGAATTAGAAAGTAGAACTGTTTGGCCTACCGAAAATTGTTTTCGATGCAAGAACTTGTCATGAAGGTACTTGGTCCACTCCTTATACATTCTTGCATTGTCATATGTCTCTAGCTGAATTTCCTCCAATTCTTGAAGCTGAAACTTTCTCTACATTCTTGCTGCTTTTGTATCCAAATTGCATTGTTTGACGGCCCAAAATGCCCTGTATTTGAGCTTGACCGGGAGGTGACATAACTTACCAAAAATTAGCCGATAAGGTGATATCCCGATTGGAGTTTTGTATGCTGTCCTATAAACCCACAAGGCATCTTCTAAACGCAAACTCCAATCTTTGTGGTTGGGATTTACTATTTTCTCCAAGATACTCTTGATCTCACGGTTTGATACTTTGGTTTGCCCATTTGTTTGTGGACGATAGGCTGTAGCTACGCGGTGATTAACTCTATATCTTTGCATTAATGCATCCACTGTTTTATTGCAAAAATAAGTGCCCTAGTCGCTGATGATGGTTTTAAGAATCCCAAACCTACTAAAGATATTAGATTTAAGAAATCCTACAACAAGCTTAGCATTGTTAGTCCGAGTAGCCTTTGCCTCTACCCACTTGGTCACATAATCAATAGCAAACAAAATGTATAAATGACCAAGAGAACTCGGAAAGGGACCCATAAAATCCTACCCCAAATATCAAAGATTTCACAAATTAAAACAGAGATTTGTGGCATCTCATCTCTAAAAGATATGTTACCAACGTTTTGGCATTTTCACAACTTTTACAAAAATGATATGCATCTCTAAAATTGTGTCCCAATAAAAACCACTATTTAAGATTTTCTTAACCATTTTTTTAGGGCTGAAATGTCCACCACATGTATAAGTATAATAATAAGTAAGTATGGATTGAATTTCATCATTTAGAACACACTTACGAATAACTTGGTCTGAACTAATTTTTTACAAATAGGATTCATCCCAAATGTAATATTTAGAGTCACTCCTAATGTTGTTCTTTTGTGCAGTGCTTAGTCTATGTGGTAAAATCCTAATCACAAGAAAATTAACAATATCAACAAGCCCAGGTTCCTTACTTGTCTTAGCTTATACGGTAAGCAATTGTTCATCTCGAAATGTCTCAGATATAGGTAAGGGCTCTTCTTCATGTACCAATCAACTCAAGTGATCAGCTATAGAATTTTCGAATCCCTTCCGATTCTTAGTCTCCCAATCGAACTCTTGCAAAAGTAGTACCTATTGGATAAGTCATGGTTTTGACTCTTTCTTTGAAAGAAGGTTTTTAAAGGCTGCATGATCAGAATAAACAACAATTTTAAAGCCTAACAAATAATATCTAAATTTTTCAAAAGTAAAGACTATGGCAAGAAGCCCCTTCTCCATTGTGGTATAATTGTATTGAGCATGATTGAGTGTTTTATATGTTTAGTAAATGGCATGAGATTGCTTCCCTTCCCTTTGTCCAAGTACGGCTCCCATGGCATAGTGGCTTGCATCGCACATCAACTCAAATGGTAGATTAGGTAGCTACAAAATTGGTGACAATGTTAGCACAGTTTTCAATTTGTCAAAAGATACTTTACACTCTTCTCCAAAATCAAATGGAACATCATTTTGCAGGAATCTTGAAAGTGTTTGAGCAATCTTTGAAAAATCCTTGATGAATCTTTGGTAAAACCTGCGTGTCCAAGAAAACTACAGATTTCCCATACATTAGTAGGATATGAGAGATTAACAATCAAATCAACTTTAGTCTTATCAACATCAATGCCTCTTGATGATATTACATGACCTAAGAGTATCCCTTCCTTGACCATAAAATGATATTTTTCATAATTAAAGACTAGGTTAGTATCAATGCATCTCTTAAGGACCTTGCACAAATTATCTAGGTATTGATTAAATGAATCTCCATATACAGTAAAATCATCCAAGCAATTCTCAATGAAATTTTCAATTAAATTAGAAAAATGTTCATTATGCATCTTTGAAAAGTTTTCGGTACATTACAAAGACCAAAGAGTATCCTACGATATGCAAATGTTTCAAATGGGCAAGTAAATGTGGTCTTTTCTTGGTTTTCTAGAGCTACAACTATTTGATAATATCCTGAATACCCATCCAAGAAACAGAAAAACAATTTCCCCGCTAACCTTTCCAACATTTGATCAATGAAGGGTAAAGAAAAATGATCCTTCATAGTAGCTGTATTTAATTTCCTAAAATCAATGTGCATTTACTACCCGTTTGAAGTCCCATTGGGACTAACTCATTATTTTCGTTCTTTACCAATTGAAATCCACTCTTCTTTGGAACCACATGAACCGAACTCATCCATCGACTATCAGAAATAGAATAAATAATTCCTAACTCTAATAGTTTCAAAATTTCCTCCAAAATAACCTCTTTCATGGTAGAATTTAGTTTGTGTTGAAGTTCTCTTACCGGTTGGGAGTCAGGCTCAAGCAAAATTCGGTGCATGCACATAAAAGGGCTTATATCTTTGATGTTCGAGATCCATCCAATGACCCTTATCAAGTTTCATTCTTAACTCTCCGTTAGGTTTTTTGCGATGATCACTAGCAAGATCTCATTGTCATCCAAATAGGCATACTTGAGATGTTCGGGCAAGGGATTTAACTCGAGATTCAGAGCCTGCATAATAAAAGGAAGAATTCTTTTATTGGAAGGAGGTAAAGGCAGAAAGCTGTTTGTAAACTTTTGGGATAGCACCGGCGCAGACTACAAATCCATGATGACTTCCTTTGCCTCTTCATTTTGTGTTGATTTCGTATCTTTATCTGTACCGCCCTTTTTCAACACAAGATCAAGATTGTCAAGTATCACATTTTATTAAAATTCTCATACGCAATTGAATTAACTATACCATCATGAAAAACGGATTCCGAATCATTAGGGTATCGCATGGCATCAAAAATATTGAATGATCATATTGATCTCCTTTAAAGGTCCTAAATTCAAATACCTAAATAGGGTTAAGGGCATAACATTTATGGAAGCACCTAGGTCAAGCATTGCCTTTTTAACCCTCTTGTTGCCTATGATGATTGGTATAGTAAACATATATAGCTCCTTACACTTTGGAGGCAATTTCTTTGGATGATAGTGGAAACATTCTCATTCATGACAATTTTATCGTTGCCATCCAACTTGGGTTTCTAGTGTACAATTCTTTGAGAAATTTCGCGTACCTTAGCATTTGTCAGATGGCTTCAATTAGAGGAATGTTTATCTCCACTTTTCGAAAGGTTTCCATGATTTCCTTCTTATCTTCTTGCTTCTTGGAACATGCAAAATTGCCAGGACAAGGAGGTGGAAAGGTTAGTTTTGAAGTTGTTTTATTTGGTATCTCATGTACCCTTTGTGGTGTAGTTTCAAGAGACATGGTTCCTTTCTTGTGTTCCTCCTCTTTGTGTGCCTCATTCGGTGAGAAATTCTGCATTTCTTTTCCATTTCTAAGTAGCATAGCACTTGCATTTTCGCTTGAATTAATTTTTACTTGGGATGGCAATTTTCCCTGACTCGCTTTGATTTTGCCCATTGCTATTGCCAATTGTGACACTTGGGTATCGAGATTTTGAACACTTGCTCTTATTTTTTACTGGAATTTTTGTATATCCTGCATCAATTTTTTTACAAGATCTTTAACAGATGGTGCTCAATTTTATGGAGGTTGTTGCAGTTGAAAGGCGGTCTTCCAAAAGATTGCTGAGGAAATCCTTATAGTCTAACCTCATAACTTAGATTTGAATGATCTTTCCAACCTTGATTATAAATATTGGAGCAAGGATCGTATTTTCGCTGGGGCTACCCTGAAACTCTACCTATAACATTCAATTGTTTAGTAGACTTCTCTTGGAGAGTAAGAGACACATTGGTTGAATAATCCATATTCAAGCAAATTTGTATGTTTTCATTTGTTGCACTTATCCTACAACCAATCTTTCCACAATAGAAGTTAAGGAATCTAACTTGTATTCAATGAAAGAAATACTCATCTCATTGACCCTTCTTGGAGTCTCTTGCCTCCCTCCAAGTTGTTGTACGTTTGATGCCATGTTGGAAATCAAATTTCGTGCCTCCACGGGTGTTTTATTCATCATCGCACCTCCACTTGCTCATCAATCATGTTTCTTTCCGACAATAAAAGACTTTCATAAAAATATTGGATGAGTAGTTAGTCAGGAATTTGGTGCTGCGGACAACTAACACAAAGTTGTTTGAATTTTTCTCAATATTTATGCAAAGTCTCCCCATTGAATTGTCTTATACCACAAATTTCCTTTTGAATATTTGTTGCATGAGAAGTTGGGAAAATTTTCTCCAAAAATAATATTTTTAATTCATTTCGGTTTGTAATTGAATCAGAGGGTAAATAAAATAACAAATCTTTAACTTTATCAAATAAAGAGAATGGAAAAACCCTTAACTTCAATTGCTTCTCGGATATACCTTGTGGCCTCATTGTGGAACACACGATATGAAATTCCTTAAGCTGTTTGTTGGGATCTTTCCTACAAATCCATGAAATTTAGGAAGTAAGTGAATAAATCCATATTTCAATTCAAATGGATTCTCAA
The DNA here is from genome assembly GCA_033439265.1 of Dillenia suffruticosa. Taxonomy (NCBI): domain Eukaryota; kingdom Viridiplantae; phylum Streptophyta; class Magnoliopsida; order Dilleniales; family Dilleniaceae; genus Dillenia; species Dillenia suffruticosa. The sequence goes on from JAVTVX010000020.1 coordinate 11,589,642, forward strand.
TTTCAAAAAGATTAATGCACAGAGGTTGTTGGTTAATATCGGGTATAGTTAACTCCATTGTTCTTGGTGTAGCCATGTTCTCGTCTTGAATGTGTTACTACTCGTTGTCAATTGTTTGATCCTGCAAGCCCTCATCCAAGGTGAGTTTGAGCAATGAAGATGTAAGCTGTTTTGTTTGCTTTGTCTCGTTCATAAGTTTTTGAGCTGTTTTCTCAATCTCTAAGTCAAGCACAAGTTCACTTGTACGAGTAGAACGAGGCATATACAAAAAAAATGAAAGTAAATTTAAAAGAAATAAATCTTTTAATAACATTCTTCGGCAACGGCGTTAAAATTTGGTGGGTGTCAATTCAACAAAAATAAATTTCTCAGATTTCAAACAATATAAGTATAATGCAAGTAGGGTCGATTTATAGGGAACGACGAATTTATTTTTTTTAAAAAAATAATACAAAAATAAAAATAAAAATAAATATGGGGATTGAGTTTAACTAAACTAATAAATTAATCGAATAAAAGAATAATTAATTAAAAGTAAATAACTAAACAATCCGAAATTAAAAGAAGAAAATTCAATGGGTAATCAATTTTTAGTCAAATAAATTATATCCATATTGATTTCATGTGATTGATTATCAATCTAGCTAAAAATTTTAACATCCATAAATAAATTGATTATAGTCACTCAACAAATACCGAACAATCAATCTCTCCTTATTTCGTTGATAATTAAGAGAAACTCTTTAATTATTTCCCTAACTGAAAAACAACTCTAGAAAAGCTCTTAAAATTTAAAGTTTCGATAGTATTAAGATTGAGAGAGACGCAATTTTAATTAACAAATATATATGGGTTTATTTAAATTAGATTATTCAATTCTATAATATAAATTAGATTATTAACAAAGTCTTATATTTATGTCATTCACTACTAAATTAAAACAAACAAACAATTACGGATTTATCATTTTAATTGATTGTAAATTATATTAAAACTATTAAATATTGACCACTATTCAGAAATCTCTAGAAAATCATGATCCATAAAATATAAAAATTAAATAAATATCTATGATATACTGAATTAATATACTCAATTAAATCTCACAATCATTAAAATCAATAATTCAATAAATTTTCAACTAGAAAAAAAAAAAAATGCTCACAAAATAATAAAATATTTCTAAAAATAAATTGAATGTTGCTACCGGAAAAGCAATGATAGAATGAACTATAGACTTGCGATGGCTGCTGCTCCTCTTAACCTGGAATAATGTGCTAAGAGCCAATGCAAAAAGCCTCCTTATACGAAGTGGAGTTTCCTAAAAATTGATTATTATAAAAAAAAAAAAAAAAAAAAAAAGAAAATGATAACTCAAAAAAAGTATTCAAATTGATTTTTTAAAAAGAAGGAAGCTTCCTAAAAAGATAAAGATTTTTTAAAGTTTAATTTCTAAAATTTATCCTTAAATATTAAGAATAAATCAATCATTTTCAAAATATTCTATATTTCCAAATTAGATATTCTTTGAAATTTTCGTGAAAATAAGGACGGAATATTATTGACTTGACCTCCATAAAATTCTACAATAATTCCCATAATCCGCATGCTACATGCTAATAAAAGGTCATTGCTATCCATTTTTTTCCATTCTTTGTATAAGTACTCCAATTTATCTCCTTTTTCTCCATTTTCAATTTTCTTTTATGAACTTCCTCCATCAATTCTAGGGCAACAAATATCACAAAACATAATTATTAATGTACTATTTACTAAAAATAAAGTAAAATCAATCACAATTATTATACTAATTTATACCCTATCAATCTCATCTTCAACAATATATTTGCTGCCTCAGTCGCCATAGCTCAAATCTGACTACATGGGGACACAGATCCAATTCCAACTTACAAGCAGCAGGATTTGCCTCGTTTAGAACAGAAATTATGTCTCCCGGCCTCAACCTCCATGACACCAATTCTCAACATGAAAACCAATTCAAATTGCTGATAAATCAGTTCTCCCTTCCTCAAGTGCCTTCCTGCATGAGAATACCTTGTAGGCAACCCATCTAAATTGACATGCCAACTAATTGCCTTGACAAGTACACACATATATTAAGCTCCTCCACCTTATTTTATTCCCCCCCCCCCAACAAAAAAAAAGCTGTTCTTTTCAAGCTTTGTTAGTTTGGTTTACATAGAATCTTCGGTGGAGTTTGTGACTAAAAAAATGCACTTTCAGATGATGCTAATAAAGTATTATAGTATAACATTGCAAAAAACATTTGTATACCCTCCAAATTATATGAAAATCTTGATACGAACTAGTGAACTTAGCTAAAGATATTGGGATATAGTTAAAAATGGATATATATATATATATATATATATATATATATATATATATATATTTCTATAACCCCCCCCCCAAAACTCTTAATTGTGGAATTTTGACAAATTTAGAACAGAAAACATTAGATTAACCTAAAAAAAATCAATATAAAGAGCAATGGATTATTAGAAATGATTGATCTAAAAGTATTAAAAAATATATCTTCAACGACCCACTCCCCCCCCCCCCAAGCAATAACCCACTCTTAAAAACACCGAATTGTCCATTGAAAAGTTGACGCATTCTATGAGTTTGTGCCTCAACCCAAGGCCTGACCTGTTATTTTGTGTAAAACCTAGTCCAGCGCAAAAGGTTTTAGGGCATATTTTTCCGGTCCATGCCTGGCTCCTAGTTCCTATATTAGACGTATGAGGCCTGTCTTTGTATTTTTGGGGTCCAACTGGACATGCTGTTCAGACCTTCGCGTTTTTTACGCTCCTAAATTAACTATAAATTACATGTTGGGAGGATAGTTCTCTTAATAAATTATTATAAATTTTAAATTAAATTAATCAGAATATAATTTCAAATATCGATTGGTATAGTATCAAAAAAAAATTACGTGCATCTTTAAATAATATACTTTTTTAAAAAATCTTAGTTATAGTATTAAAATATAAGTAATTTTTTCAATAAAAAAATATAAATAATTTTAAATTTAAGGTTATTTCTAAATTATTTTTAGTTAAATGAGTTTAATTATTTACTTTGGCATCATTTTTTTTTTTGTATGAAAATAGGTAACTAATTAAAATTGAATCGAGAAAAGGAGAAAAAGAGAATGAAAGTAAGAAGATTTTACTTTCTTTACTTGCTTTACTTCGGCACCATGTCAATGTGATGCCAGTGTCGTATCTGACAAATTATTTTCGATCAGCTACTAAGGCTTGACCATTCTACTAGATGCTATTATGGAGGCTAAATTCCTTTAATTGAAAATAATTTGGATATAATCTTAAAATATTATTTATATTTTTAATATCATAATTAAGATTTTTTGTTTTTTCAGACATAACAATAATGAATATTAACCCAAAAAAAAAAAACACCATCATGACCTGTCCATGGTAGGGTGCTGATACATGGTTCTTTACTTTTATTTTTTTTTTCACCCTCTGGCGTCAAGGCTACACCGACTAATCTAACCGAATATTATGAACTCATTATAGGATTGACTCTTTCAATTTCTATCCATCTATTTTCAACATTCAAACTTTGAAACTTTATTTAAGAAAATTTAGCATCCTATGAGATTGATCCTTTAGTTTTATTATTGTAATTTTTTACATTTGTACCCAAAAAAAAAATTGTAATTTTATACATATGACAAGTCGTTTGTTTGAGTTTAATATGAATATGGACCACTGTACCCAACCCACCAGAAACTGCGGGCCCAAAATGTTTTCAGAAGTTAATCCACAGGGGTTTTTGTAGCTGCCAGTGTCTTTAGTTGTGGTGGATCAGCATCGGAATATTATTAAATGATGGGCCTAAAATTAAAAGGGGCCTCAAACGAATGCTTCAGCAGCCTTATGGTTGAGCTGGGCTGCCTAGTTGTTGGACTGGTACATGAGGAGGAGAGTTTGTTTTGTTGGACTCGTACATGAGGAGGAGAGTTGGAATTAATGTGTGATTAGTGAAACCTGCCAGGTTGCATATGTAGGGATGAGGATTAAGGGAAAAAGACAGGAAAGAGACGAATTTAGGGTTTCTGGAGTTGGAGAGTATAATGCATATTAAGCCCGGGTTACCAATACAAATTATTCATGAAATTATACATGTAGCTGTGGATTAACCTAATTAGATCCATTTTTGCCTGTTATTCATTCAAAAGTCATGGCCCCTTAAGCTGTTTTTTTTTCCTCACAAATTTAAGGTATGGTTTTAAAGCATCTTCAATATCAGTACATCCATTCAAACTTAGGTAGGATCTGGCATTACATCAATTCAGCTATCCGGAATTTCTATAAGATTCGTTCCTAAATTTGTCGCTATTAAATAAAGTGGGCGATAAATAATGCATTTTTCTTGCTGTTATTCGTGAAATTTAGTGTGACAACTTCTTCTTCTTCTTCTTCTTCTTCTTCTTCTTCTTCACGAGGGCATCACTCTAAAAGGGAATCAGAGTTCAAACCCCAACCCTAAGATCCAGGGTTCAAATCATTGTATAACCAAAAAAAAATATTGGTTCCCAAATCATGAACTTGTAAATCATACCATACATATAGTAGTTCTGCTTGTATAAATAGTCTCATTATATATACTCAGGATCACGCAATTTAGAACATGTTTGATCTAACTTTTTTTTCTCCTATTAAACCTCATTTTTTTCTTTTATTTTATTTATAATAAGAATCCAAAATTTTAAATGATAAACAGTTTGCCAATTTTGCTTATTTTTTTTTGTAAGTTGTAAATTTAATGAAATTATAATAAAGGACAATTGACATTTAATTTTATAAATAATTTATAAAGTAAATAGTTTCATAAAAAATTTTAAAATATTTATAAATTAAACATAAATATTTTAAGTTCATAAATATTATAAATATTCATAAATATTTGAAGTTTCATAGATTTTTTTAAAGATTTCCGAAATTCAAAAAAATAATAAAATAATAATTTATATTTTTCATGAATGTTGAAATAGTCAGGGTTAGACACGTAACCGGGCCGGGCCGGGCCCGGGCCCGGGCCCGGGCCGGTTCCAGGGCGGTTCCAGGAACCGCGGGTCGGGCTGGCTGCGGTTCCTAGGTCAGTCCGGGCCGGGCCGGGCCGGTTCAAAAAATTTTTTTGCTTGAACCGGCCCGGCCCGCTGAACCGGAACCGGCGGGCCGGTTCACACCGGGCCGGGCCGGTTTGGCCAAACAATGAGGGGGGAAATTTTTACAAAAATTCAAAAAAAAAAAAAGGGTCAAAAAGCAGTTGGAACCGGCCGGGGCGGGCCGGTTCCGGGCAGGTTCCATTTCCGGGCCGGTTCCGGGCTGGTTCATGGTTCCAAAAAGCCTTGAACCGGCCCGGCCGCTACAGTACCCGGTTCGGGGGGTTACTGTAGCACCGGGCCGGTTCACGGGCCGGGCTTTTTCCGGTCCGGCCGGGCCGGTTTTCGGGCCCAAACCGGCCCGGGCTCTTCTCTAGTCAGGGTTTTTCTTTAAGATTTATATATGTGAAAAATTGTAATAATTAAAATAATTAGAGACAATTTCTTAAAATCTAAACAAAACCTCTCTCCCGATTTTTTCATTTTTCTATTTTTTTCCTTAAAAAAATTTATTTTTTAAACAGTTTTTTTAAAAAAAAAAAAAAAACTCATTTGTATCATTTTTTAAGTTTAAATCGGTTTTAAACCAGAAAAATATTAGGCTAAGCATGCACTTAATACATTTCAAGTTTTTCTCTCTTTCTCTCTGTTGGTATTGATTGTATAATAATTAATTTTGCTAGTATTATAAAATACTCTAATAAAAAATTAAGTAAAAGAATCTAAGTTAATGAAAAAGTTTGAACATCATTGAGAGAACAAGATTTCATTTCATTTTCTAAAGAAAAATATACAAATGAGATTTAAGTGGTGTTATTAATAGATGTTAAAGGAGGTGATTACTCAACACCTAGAGTTATTAGGTACTGACACGTGGTATGAGTTTCAGATGAGTTAGCACCTAGGGTTACGATATGTTGACACATGGCAGGAGTTTTAAGTGAGTCATCAACAAATTGAGCTAGCTGATAACATGTGTATTGCAAGTTGTTACCATGATACAGAGGAGACACGTATACGAACACATGTCAGCATGTGATGACATGTGTTTTGGACATATGTCCCATAATGGACATCCACCAGATTCTTCAACATTCATAACACTCCTTATTGGATGTCTATTACATAGAAAATAGATTTCATCAAAACTTATTAGAAAAACCTCAGTAGAAAAAAAAAATTCTGGTGAATGAAAAAGAGTACACTATTCAATTTGTTTAAAAATGCATTTACTTCCCATGTTATAAATATCCCTTGAGATCTTTAAGTCGATATATTTCTATTTTTTTATCAATTTTTCAAATGTTATTGTCAGTAGTGTCTTGCTAAATATATCTGCTAAATTTTCACTTGATTGGACTTACTGCAAATCATTACACCATTCTTTTGAATATCGTCCCTAAAGAAAAGTTTTTGTGAAATATATTTAATTCGATCTCTCTTGATATATCCCCCCTTAATTTGGCAATGCAGGTAGCTTTGTTTTCGAATAATGCTATAGAAATATTTTCATTGGAAGATAGCCCACTATTTTTTTAATATGAATTGAGTTATCAATTTTAACCAAATATATTCTGAACTTGTTTTATGAATTACTATGATCTCAGCATTGTTTGATGAAATGGCGGTTATAGATTGCTTTATAAGTCGCCATGAAATAGCAGTACTCTTATATGTAAATAAATATCCAGTTTGAGACCGTGATTTATGTGGATCAGATAAGAATCTATCAGTCGCATATCGAATCAACTCTGATTTAGAATTATTAGAATAGAACAATTCAAGATCAATTATTTCTTGGAGGTATCGAAGAATATATTTGACCCTATTTCAATGTCAATGTGTTGGAGAAGAATTAAATCTTGTTAATACATTTACAGGAAATGATATATCATGTTTTGTATAATTAGCAAGATATATAAATGCTCCAATTGCATTAAGGTATGGTATTTCGAGACCAAAAATTTCTTCATCTTTTCCTCATGGTTTAAAAGGACTCTTTTCAATATCAAGTGATCAAATAACCATTGGAATACTTAATGGGTATACCTTATCGATGTAAAAATGTTTTAAAATTTTTTATTCGTGAATAAATATTCTATTTTTAGATGTTCAATTTGTAAATCAAGATAAAATTTTGTTTTTTCAAAATCTTTGATTTCATATTCTCTTTTCAAATATTCAACGAATTTGGAAATCTTTTCAAGAGTTCCAATAAGATTCAAATTATTTACATATACTGCAATGATTACAAATTCAGTGTTAGTTTTCTTAATAAAAACCATAGACATAGTGGGTCATTTGTATAACTGTTTTTAAGTAAACATTCACTTAAACAATTATACCAAATTTGCTCTAACTTATTTAAGTCATACAAAAATCTTTATAATTGAATAGCATAAATTCCTTGACAGTTTTGATCACATGTTTTTAACAATCTAAATCTTTAAGGGATTTTCATATAAATATTATTTTCCAATGTCTTATATAAGTAAGCAGTGACCATATCCATTAAATATATCTCAAGTTTTTCAAAAATCACTAAGACCAAAAGGAATCATAATATAATTGCATCAATTACAGAGGACTATGTCTCATCATAGTTAAGCCCTGATTTTTGTGAAAATGCTTGTGCTACAAGACGTGTTTTATATTATACAATTTCATTTTTCTTATTTTGTTTTTGCACAAAACTCATTTATATCCTATGGGTTTTACACCTTCTGGTGTATGGACTACAGATCCGAAAACCTTGCGTTTAGTAAGTGAATTTAATTTAGATTGGATTGCATTTTTTTATTTTGTCAAATCATTTCTTTGCCGACATTTCTCTATAGATTTTGGTTCAAAATCCTTGATTTCTTCCATAATTTCAAGTGACATATTATATGCAAAAATATCATCCACTTTTGTTTTCATTCGATCCCTAACATATCCTTGTACCGGTGAAATTTATGGAAGTTTCATTTATATACTCATCAGGAGCTATATCTAACTCTATAAGAGTATGAATTTTATCATAAAAAATTTCATGAGATTCATTATTTTTTAACTCTTTTAAATGATCATGATTAATAGATTCTTCTTTCAGGATTTTTACCTTTGGTGTCAAGAGATCTAGCACATTTTAAACGTACTTTAGACTCATTTGCTATAGTACTTGGGGATTGTCTAGCTAGAATATTAAATTTGATTGATATATTTCCAATAGGAAAATGTGATTTTGTAACTCTTTTTGAGCCAATGAACATATCAAGCAATTGATTTGCAATCCTTTGCAAATGTGTTATTCTTTGAACTTCTAGTTCATAAATTTTCATACGAGGATCAAGTGTAGTTAATGACGATATGTACAATACGATTTCCTTTTTCGATTGTTCATTTGCTTCTCCTAATGTTGGGAAATTTGATTCACCAAAATGATAGTCTGTAAATCTTACAGTAAAAATATCACTCGTCAACTGATGATTGAGGGTGACTCATACTCAATGTATATTCTCATCTTTCTTTGGGTTCCCATTTTAGTTCGATGTGGTGCCGCTATAGAGATATAAACCACACATCCAAAAATTCTTAGATGAGAAATATTAGACTTATAGCCAAAAGCCAATTGTAAATGGGAGTATTTGTGATAATTTATCGGTCTTATAAGTGCTATTGCATGTAAAATATCATGTCCCATGCAGAAATATGAAGTTTTATTCTCATTAATAATGGTCTAGCAATCAAATGCAAATGTTTGATAAATGATTCACCTGAACCATTCTGTATATGAACATAACTTATAGGATATTCAACACTAATACCAATAAACATGCAATAGTTATCAAAAGTATGAGACAAATATTCACATTATTATCTAATCGAATTATTTTAATTGGATAATCTAGAAATTGTGCTCTTAATTTAATGATTTGAGTAAAAAATTTTACAAATGCCAAGTTGTGAGTTGATGAGAAACAAACATGTAACCATCTTATAGATGCATCAATTAACATCATAAAATATCTAAAAGGTCCACATGGTGGATAAAATAGTCCACATATGTCACAATGAATTCTTTCCAAAATTTCAGGGGATTCAATTCCCACTTTCATTGGTGAAAGTCTCATAAGAAATTTTTCTTGAGAACAAGCAGTATATGAAAATTCATTTGATTTTAACACCTTTTAATTTTTCAACATATGACCTTATGAATTTTCAATTCTTTTTCTCATTATTATCAACCCAAGATGGCCTAGTCAATCATGCCAAGTGAGAAATTCATTGTGACTAGTAAACTTCTGGTTTACTAAATGGTGTATTTCTTTTGTATTGATTTTGGTAATGGAAGAGAAAATAATTTTTCAACAATACATTTTTTTTCCGGCAATGAAACTTGTAATACATAAATATTCTATATTTGTATCATTCATTGTCTCTATATGATACCCATTTCAACGGATATCTTTAAAACTTAACAAATTCCTTCAAGACTTAGAAGAGTATAGTGCATTATGTATAATTAATTTTGTTCTTTCAAATAGACGTATATTTGCTCTGCCGAAGCCCTCTATTAATTTTGCAGTATCATTTATGATATTAACGTTTGTTTCTCTAAACTTCAGGTTAGAGAAATAATTCATATTTTAAGTATGGTATGTATTGTAGCACTATCAATGGAATATATATTTTCTTCATTTTTCATGGATCCTAAATTATTAATAATATCCATATCTGTTTTTTTTTTAACGATGGGACTTTCTTCTCTACCATGTTTCTTGAAAGTAGAGTTTCGTACTGATAACTTGTTGTGAAATATTATAATAAGAAATAATGTAGAAAGATCTAAGTTAATGAAGAAGTTTGAACATCGTTAAGAGAATAAGATTTCATTTTATTTTCCATAAAATGATACACAAATGAGGTTTAAGGAGTGCTATTTATAGATGTTGAAGGAAATGATGAGTCAGTACCTAGAGTTCCAACGTATTGACATGTGGCATAAGCTTCGGATGAGTCAACACTTGGGGTTGCGATGTGTTGACATGTGGTAGGAACTTAAAGTGAGTCATCACCTAGGTTGCGATGTGTTAACATGTGACAGGAGCTTTATGTGAGTCAGCAACAAGTTGAGCTGGATGATGATACGTGTCTTACAAGTTGTCATGCGTGTTATAGAGAAGACGTGTGTACAAACACGTGTTAGCACATGATGACATATGTTTTGTACATATGTCCTATAATGGACATCCATTAGATTTTTTGCCTTTCATAACAGCTAGTGGACAAAATAATTATTTTAGGCCAAGTTATCTGTAAAAACTTTTAATGAATTATATATACATGTTAGCTTTCGTTTAATCTAATCGATCCATTTTGATTAGGCATTCGAAAGTCAGGGCTTCTAGTAAGCCTTCTTTGCATACAAATCTAAGATATGATATTTTTTCTTTTTTCTTTTTTAAGTAGATACTTCTTACCACTATTATTCAGATTTCATCTGATTAATCCAGTCAAAACACTGTGTAACCCATTAAAAAGTTGGTTCTTCCAATATCTGTCTCTCCATTCCCAAGATTTGAGCTCAAGAGTTTAGTCTAAGATATTGTACTTAGGCATATTTAATATCATAATATCAATTCAAACTTCTATTAGGTAAGATGTTGCATTTTTTTTGTGTTATACCAATCATGTTAGGAATTTTTAAATTCAAATGAATTAATACATTCAAAATCAAATTAATGGAAAAAATATAACCGAAAGAGATTAAATGTGATAAACAATGCAACGATTTTGAATTGAGTTGCATTTGGTCGAATTTTGGTGGTTCATTCAAATCTCTACACAATTAAATTTGTTTTTCTATTTTAAATATTTAATTGTTTTCTCATAATATTTAACAATAATTTAGGGTGACAATTATAAGATTTTAATAGTTTTTTAATAGTTGAGAGTCTATATAAACTCCATACTAGTATATTGGGTTTTTAAGTTTAAATTTTTTAACTCCACATCATTTATTGAGTGAAATTGAGGGTTTAAAAAGTTTTCACACTCCCAAGGATCATTTTGATGATTTTACAGTCATCGGAAGTGAAGAAGAAAAATATAAGAGATAACCTTAAATCCTCTTTCGCTTCCACTTAATTGTGGCTCAATTTTTACATAAAAAACATACATTAGGTTTGACATGCATTCTAACATTTGGTATCAAAGTCAATTTTACCTTTGCCTATATATTTTTTGACGAATTTCAAAATTTTTAAAAAATTAGGGTTTTTAGATTTTTGAATATTTGATCCAAAATTTTAAATTTTTTGAAAAATTGAACCCAAAATTGAAATTTTTGCATCATTACAAGTAAAGCTACGTTCGTCGGAGATCCGTCGGATTGGGTTGGGAGCCTCAGGGTCCTTACGAGTGTAGAGGACCCGCAATAGTGTATTGAGGTGCTCAGTCACAACCCAATGACCAAAATGGAAATTAAAGTTTAATGAGTTGCTATGATAGAGGAATTGTAAAACATAACACAAGGACTACAAAACAGAGCATGGGAAAGTGCAGGGGAGTGAATCAAGATGTCATGTAGTTGGTGATGGAGTTGGCGGGAAATGGTTGGAAATGGGGAATGCTAGAATAGAAAGAGAGAAGAATTAAGGGAGAGAGAAGTAGAGAGAAGGAGAGGGGTTAGAGAGAGAAAGAAGATAGAAACAAAGGGAGAGGGAAAGAAACCAGAGGGAAGAACATTCATCTATTCATGTCTGTACATTTCTATTACAACAAGCTATTTATACACATTGTCAGTCGACTATTTAATCAACCTAACTATTACTAACTAATCTTGTTATTCTGTTGGATTCATCTGCAATTAATTAGGGACGTTGAAGCTGTTACGTTGTTGCTGAAAGTGCCGTTGCCTTTAACCGAAAATGAAGCTTTTTCCTGAATGTTGCTGTTTGTTATATATCCCGCCCCTTTAAAACATCCCTTGTCCTCAAGGGTGAAAAACAAAAATATTTAGCTTGCAATGATGGGTGAGACAATTGATATGGACGAATTTTGTATGAGTAGGGATTGGAGAGCGTGCTGCAATGTTAGGACAATGTTGTTTTTGCTTTGAGTATAAAAGAATGCAGAACAGTTCTTTTGCTTTGATCAAATGGTGTTCAAAGCGGTAAAATTGGTTTTGTGAGAGTTGGAAAGAATGAATTTGGTGAAGTGGGTTCTTCTAGAGATAGTGTGAGCATTAGTAGATGGAGAGAACGGATGAAAGAGAGTGAGGAAAGAGTGTCACGGAAAAGGAAAAGTAAGAAGTGAGAGAAAGGGAGAGAGCAGAAATGAACATATCTCTTCTTCTCCTCTTTTTCTTCCTCTTTTTCTTCCTCTTTTTATTCTTCTTCTTCCTCTTCTTGAAATCATGTTTTAAGAACTCTGCTCTTTCTGCTTTTTTCTGTGCCCTTCCAACATATAAATCCTTGGAACCTAGAAGTGCACCATTCATGGCTTGCACAGTCTTTTGGGCATCTTATGAAGACTGAAAGTTATCAAACCCAAAATCTCTTGATTTTTCATTGTTGTTCTTCATGATGACAACACTGAAAGTCTTACCAAGCTTAGAGAATTTCCCTCAAAGAAGATCCCCAGTTAAATCTTTATCCAGTTTTACATCATTTTGAACTGCACTCTTCTGAAAATCACGATTAGCTTCATGATCCAATTTACAAGATACTGCCGAGGCTTGTTGCTCCTCCTTTGCTGTAGAGACCCCAACCATAGGTTCCTTCATCCCAGACACTGGACCTTGAATTTTATGAATTTAAATAGTTGGTTTCTCACTCCCCGTAAAATCTTCATCTTTGGAGAAATTTTGTCCAACTGCTGAAGCCACAGGGGAGTGTGTGAATTTTGGAATGAAACCTTTTGAAAGATCAACAACTTCTGAAGAAGTAACAACTTGCTCTGTGGACTCATATTCAAACCTTTGAATGCATGCTACCATCTTATTCACTGTGCATTGTTGCAACCCATCATCATAAGTTTCAATAACCAATGGTGAAATTGCTTTGCCACTAGTCCTTTCGTGTTTTCATTGTTTTCTTGCTCCTTTTCTACCAAAGTTTTAATATCCTCATTGACACCAAACAATTTCAATAAAATGTTCAGTTTGTCATCAATCCGTGCCATGAGAACATACATTCTTTTATTTTGCTCCTCCATTTTTTTCTTCCATTCTTGCCTAGAAATCTCTTGTGCCTTTTCATATTCCTCAAACCAATAATTTGCTGCCATTGATAATGTGTGATGCCGAGTAACAACTGCTCTGATACCAATTTGTCACAATCCAATGACCAAAATGGAAATTAAAGTTTAATGAGTTGATGTGATAGAGGAATTGTAAAACATAACATGAGGACTGCAAAACAGAGCATAGCAAAGTGCAGGGGAGTGAACCAAGATATCATGTAGTTGGTGATGGAGTTGACGGGAAATGGTTGGAAATGGGGAATGCTAGGATAGAAAGAGAGAAAGAGAGAAGAATTGAGGGAGAGAGAAGCAGAGAGAAGGAGAGGGGTTAGGGAGAGAAAGAAGATAGAAACAAAGGGAGAGGGAGAGAAACCAAAGGGAAGAACATTCATCTATTCATGTCTGTACATTTCCATTACACAATCTATTTATACACATTGTCAGTCGACTATTTAACCAACCTAATTATTACTAACTAATTTTATTGTTCTGTTAGATTCATCTGCAATTAGTTAGGGACGTTGGAGCTGTTACGTTGCTGATGAAAGTGCCGTTGCCTTTAACCGAAAATGAAGCTTTTTCCTGAATGTTGCTGTCTGTTACATGCTCACATAAATTTCTCAGAACATTAAGCCACCACGCGAACCAACCATATTTGAAAAGTCAACATTGATTAAAAAAGAAAAAAGAAAAATTTCTACACACACTCAATGAGACAATTTGTTAAATGGCCAGCACGTGTGAACAATTAAAGTCTTGTGATTAAATAGTGAACATGGAACGACGGTTTTGTTCTTAAACTTCCAATAATTTCATGTTTTTCTGAAATATTTTAACTTATTGCAATCAAGTCTCTGCCATATTTTTAAAAGGCCCAATAAACTTTAAAATGTTATATGGTACAAACATATAGTAAATTATTCTGTTGATCAATATAATTTTTAAAATTAATTAGGATATAGTCATAACAGCTATAATTAAGTAAATATTATGTACAAATGTATAATCACATTAGGAAAATGATAATTTGTCATAAAAATTATTTTTAATGCAATGGATCTTATCTCACAAGACTATTTTTTGTATAAAATTATAAATTGGAGATGAGATATCAAAATAACTATTTTTAATTGTAATCTACCTTATTGAAATCCTTTTTTTATATATACTATAAGTGCGATTGATCTAATACATGTCTGACTTGGTTTTATCAAAAAGACAAAAATAAATCTAACACTGACTGGTTCTTAAATGGTTCCATGTGATGCACCATCTACTTTGGAACCTACATGGTACAATAGAGGTGTCGTCTTATAAAGTAAAATAGAAAATGAAAAACTGATCAGGGATAAACTAACTATTAGTAATTTTCTAATTAACTCACAGGTGTTTGGAAATGAATTATTTTTAGTGAATCTTATCATAAAATCAGATAACTTTAATAGAAATTTAGCTCACATGCTACTTTTATGTCATAGATAAATGCCTCATATATATTTAGTAATCATGTTTATTTAATTTGTAGTATTTTGAACTATAGATTTAAAATTACGTTTTCCCAAATTAATCGGAGGGAACTATGAAGAGTAAAGGGAAATGATCCTTCTCCATCTAGGATGTCTGAACATTGACTATACTATCCGGAAAGATGAGCTATCGTGGGTAACCAATACCGGCTCTATGGTAGAAAAGGGATTTTGTGAATAGTGGGAGCAATCTAATCGTCTAAATACTATGTTCATAAAGAAAAAAAATTTGGCTGATATCCATAACTTGGTCAACTAGCATACTAATATTCATACTCTTCTTAAATCTATAGATAAGTAATTTATGGTATCGAATAAATTTTTTACCAATACTCTCATTATACAGTTCTCATTCATGAGACTTACTACCGTCCATGGTGTACGCGAACACATTATGTACATGCGAGACATTGCAGATTAACTAAAAAATCTGGAGGTTTAGATGTTGGAGTTTTTCTTTGTTCATTTCACTTTGAACACTCTCTCGTAACCCTACAATCTCTTTAAAATTTCTTACAACACATAAAAAAAGAAATAATTTATCAATAAATTGATAACCATATGTGTACAAAAGGAGGGAAGGCTACTTATGGAAATGAAGAAGGGATCTGCAAGTGCACATATGACACTCCAAGAAAAGAAGAAAGGAAAGTCCAAGTTGGCACAAAGGGGTACAAAATTGAATCTAGACATCAAGAAAATGTCCAAATGTTTTTTCTTAAAAGAAAGGGACATGTGAAGAAAGATTGTGTCAAATATTATCGGTGGCTTGAGACAAAAGATACGAGAATCTTACTTGTATTTTATGAATCTTGCATGATTGGGATTTCTCGTGACAAATGATGAATTGATTCTAATTGTACCATCTACATTACGAATGTATTATAGGGTTTGTAAAATCTAAGAAATCCAATGGATTGTGAACAACTCATCTATTTGACCAACAAGATAAGTTCACGTTGCGAGTTCATTTTGGGCAGCGACATATCTTGAAATTTGAGAGAGTGTTCTATATACTTAAGTTTTCTATAAAATTAATTTCCGTTTCAAAACTTATACTATTTAGTTACTTTCTTCGGTTTAGTAATAAAATAACATTATTTTAGTTCAAATGTTATTGAATATGGTCTATTATTGGATGGATTGTATAGTGTTACTTTACAAGACAATACTTGCATGAATGTAATACATATGGGGGTTAAAAGAAATATCATTGAAGAAAATGATTCTATGTTATAATATCAAAAATTAGGACATATCTCTATAAAGAAGATAGAAAAGTTAATAAAATATGGGATACTTGATACTCTAGATTTTAACGACTTTGAGAGTTATGTGAACTGTATTAAACGAAAACAAACCAATAAGACTCAAAAAAGTGTTACGAAAAGTTCAGAATTGTTTAAAATCAAACATATGGACAATGGTACTCTAAGTACAGACTCATCATATGGTTATAATTATTTTATCTCATTTATAGATGACTATTTACAATATATAATTTTTTATATCTTTTACCATAAAAATGAGGTACTAGATACCTTTAAAATTTTTAAAATAGAAGTAGAGAAACAATGCATTAAGTAAATAAAAATCATGATGTCAAATATAGGGGAAATACTATGGAAGGTATACAGAGGATGGACAAATACCAGATTCATTTGTAAAATTTCTTCAAGAAAATAAGGTTGTTGCTTAATACACAATATCTAGTTCACGTGAATAGAATGGAGTAGATAAAAAAGAATAAGAACTTGATTGATATGGTTAGGAGTATGATAGTTAACTCCAAACTGTTTAAATTCTTGTGAACTGAAACTTTCAAGACGGTAGTGTGTATGCTAAACAGAGTTTCAACCAAGATAGTAGCCAAACTCCATTAGTTAAGTGTTGGAACCCTAGTTTAAAATATGTACACATTTAGAGCTGTCTTATAGAGATAAATATTTATAATTCACAATAAAAGAAACTATACCCAAAAACCGTGAGTGTATATTTTGTTAGTTATGCTTATAAGTCAAAGAGATACTGGTTTTATAATCTATCCTACCATACTAGGTTTGTGAAATCTATAAATGTTAAATTTATAGATAATGACTTACTTAGTAGAAAGAATTACCTTCGGAACTTAACTCCTGAAAGAGATCCCTCAAATATCCTATCAAATTCAAGTACCAAATTAGTTTTTATAAAAAATGACTCTCAAGTGTTTATGGACATAAATCAGAGTATGGATGACAATCAAGAAATTTCATAAAATGGCTAACCAAGAACAAGTTAGACAACCTTCTCCTATGGAAAATGTTAAATCAACATTAAGGAGATCTACTTGAGAAAGAATGCCAACTATTCCAGATGACTATGTAGTATAGTTTTAGAAGTTTGATTATAACGTCGGAGTCATAGAGGACTCGAAAACATTTTTATAAGATATGAGTTCTCAGAACTCAAACTTATGGCTGAATGCTATGAAAAATGAGATGGACTCTATGAGGAGAAACAAAGTTCAGGATCTTGTAGAGTTGTCAGATGGGGTAAAACCTATAAGATATAACTATGTCTTCAAAACAAAGACTTACTCGTTAGGTAATATCATGAAATACAAGGCTAGACTCGTTGTTAAAAGGTTCAGTCAAAAGAAAAAAATTAACTATTCGGATACATTTTCTTCAGTGTCTAAGAAAGATTCCCTCTACGTCATTCTTGCACTTGTTGCACATTTCGATTTAAAATTGTAACAAATGGAAATGAAAACAACTTTCCTTAATGAGGAACTAAAGAAAGAGTTTTACATGTGTAGGATTGTTCTCTAGTGGTAGTGAGCATTTGATATATAAATTCAAGAAATCTATGTATGGGCTGAAACAAGTCTCCTGCCGGTGGTTTTTGAAATTCCACAATGCATTCGCTTCATTTAGTTTTGAAGAAAATATTATAGATCAATGCATATACCTTAAACTTAGTGGGAGCAGGTTTTGTTTTCTTCTTTTGTATGTGAATGATATACTATTTGTCACATATTATAATCGGATACCATATGAGGTGAAATAATTTTTCTCTAAAAACTTCTACATGAAAGATTTAAATGAAACATTTTATATAATCAGTATAAAAATATATCAAGATAGATCTCATAAAATTTTGGGACTATCTCAAGAGACATATATCAACAAAATATTTAAAAGATATAGAATGGAAAATTGTTCACCAAATATAGTTTTAATTGTTAAATGGGATAAATTCAATTTGAACTAATACTCTAAGACAGATTTGGAAAAAAAAAATAGATGACTAGCATCGCTTATACTTCCATTATTGGAAATCTCATGTATGCACATATTTGTACAAAATTTGATATAAGATATTAGACAGATATCAAAATAATTCAGGTTTGGAATATTTAAATACTGCAAAAAGGTGTTGAGATATCTATAAAATATCACGAAGTACATGCTTACATATAGAAGAACCGATAGTTTGGAAATAGTCTGGTATTCGAATCCGAACTTTACCGATTGTGTTGATTCCCGAAAATTCTCGGGTCACATCTTCATGATGGCCAGTAGAACTATATCATAGAAGAGTGCTAAATAAACATTGACTATAACCTCTACTACACAAATTGAGTTTGTGATGTGTTTTGAGACTACATCATATGCGGTGTGATTCAAAAATTTTATATTTGGGTTTAAGGTTTTAGATTCTATACTTAACCCATTATGTATATTTTGTGACAATTCACCTACTATATTTTTTGATAAGAATAATAAGAGTAAAAGTTGAAATAAGTAAATCACCATAGAGTATTTAGTCATTAGGGAAAGATTGTTGAAGAATAAAATTGTAATTCAACACATTACCACTAATTGTATATTGACTTATCTCTTAACTAAAGACATACCACTGAATAGATTTAGCGAACATGTTATAAATATTGACTTTATTGGCTAATTTAAATGAAATTCAGAATTAAATTTTTTCAATAAAGTTGTATACACATTTTGTTTTGAGATAAATTCCTTAATTTTGGATTCTGAATAAATATAGGGTTTATTTATAAAATAAATATTACGATAAAGTTAGAAAATAGAATATATTGTGGTACACAGAAAATAATACTCGCTTTTAGAGATCGTATCACCGTGACTCATATACTTTATTTCCATACAAAATTGATTTAGTTCTGACTTCAAATTAGTTTATTAGACCAAGTGTGAGAATGTTAGAAATTTTTAAATTCAAATGAATTAATGCATTTAAAATCAAATTAATAAGAAAAACATAACGAAAGAAATTAAATGTGATAAAAAAATAGAAAAATTTTGAATTTGATTGCATTTGACCAGATTTTAGTAGTCCATTCAAATCTCCACACAATTAATTTTATTTTTTTCATTTTGAATGTTTAATTGTCTTACAATAACGTTTAATAATAATTTAGGGTGATAATCGTAGAGTTTTAATGACACTTTGATAATTAAGAATATATATAAACCTCCTCTTAATGTATTAGGTTTTTAATTCCAAATTTCTTAACTCTATATCATTTATCGAGTGAAATTGACAATTTAGAAGGTTTTTACACATCTCTAAGATGATTTTGATGATTTTGCTATCGCCGGAAGTGAAGGAGAAAAGTATTATCAGAGGAACTAATTCTCTTTGCACTTGTTGGGTCTAAAACAGCTCTCCCAATATAATTTTTTTCATTTTCAAATTTCGAATTTGAGATTTGACTAAAAAATCTAACAGTTTTACCTACTTGAAGACAAGAACCAAAGTCTACCGGATGAATCATGGTCACGTGATCACAGCAAAAGTCTAATTAAGAATGTATCAGCTAAAGTTCAATTTCTAATCAAGGCGGAGAGGGAACAACACTAATCTTCTAGGTAGGATGTTGCGTAATTAGTCAAAAACATTGCTTTGCAACTTCGGCAATGTGCATGCATTGGAATTCCATCATCATCTTTTCTTTTTAGATGCATGAAGTCAACTACAAAAACACGCACGTAATCCAAAAAAGGCTCCTCCCCAAATTGTTTAAGACATCTGGGGACCCAAGCCCCACTTCTTTTCGCTTTTTGGGTTACCAATTTTGCCATTTTTACTGAGCATGTCCAAGACATTTTGCTTCCACTAGTGTTGTCATTGTTACCTACTAAATACTTTCTTTAAGTCATATCTTGCCCATTCTTTGTATCTAGTATTGTACTACCTGCTCCAACAATCAATTTCATATTGGTGCATTATTTCTAGTCTAATTCAGAATGTATCAACTAAGTTCAATTTCTAATCATGGTGGAGAGGTAACATCACTAATCTTCTTTGTATTCGTATCAGTAGATTACGAGTTTAAACTTATTTGCGGTAACGTTTCGTGGACCAAATGCTTAGAAATTATTTATTATACCACTAATATTTTAGTACAATTGCGGAGAAAAATTCATCCACTATGGAATAATTGAGATTTTGTAATGAAGACTCTTACTATAGCGCACGTAGGAAATAGAAATGTCATGCTAGTATCTCTCTTTCACCCTTTTCTCTACTCACAGAAAAAAGAATAAAAATCCTTAATTTCTTCGGATCGTTTAGTATAACATACATGAATAAGAAGAAGCAAAACAAAATTTGTGCAGATTGTCTGCCAAATGCAACACAAATTCTGGACTGTACAAATGGGCAAAATAAATTGTATTTGGTCCCTAGAATGGACTCAAAAATATGTAGTTTGTCTCTTCATGGAAGTATGTTCAAAACATCTTTCAAAGCTATCAATCTTCTCTACTTGTTTTGAAATTTTGTAAGGGGAGAAATTGATGTGGTGATATCAGTGATCAAGTAAAAGAAAAATATTGATATTATCCAATGTCATTGAACAACTTTTCTCTGGTTTTAATTCACTATTATTGAAATACATATATGCAAATCAAATAGCCCGAGTTAAATTAAACAAAAAAAAAAATTGGCTTTATTTAACTACTAATTTAAACTTGTTCAAATACATACGAAGGCTGAAATTATTACAATTGAAATCGAGTATAGTTTTTTCTGAACATAAAATAACTAAATTAAACCATAAGTTTTTTCTGAACACCACCAGAATTGGTCATCTCACACATGGAGTTTGAAAACCAACAAAATTAAGCAATAATATCAACATCTAATCCAACTAAAACGAGTTCAAATTTGAGCATATGTTAAGACTGGGAGAGGGAGGGGGAGAGAGAGAGAGAGAGAGAGAGAGAGAGAGAGAGAGGCATTGCCCATTCATGAGCTTTTGAGAAGGGCCAATGTGGGGGACACGTCTCTGCCCTCACTGTTCAGTGAACGTTGCAGCACAGCGGCGGGCTCGGTTTTCTCTAGGCAAAACTTTAATTGGTGATCCTAATTTCTTTCGTCATTAATACGTGGGGGACTATTTAAAAAAAAAAAAAAAAAAGAAATACAATGTTTTCTCTTTTTTATTTTTATTTTTTATTTGCGTAGGAGCTGACTTTATGCTTAATGAGAAAGAGAGAGAGAGAGAGTAATCACAAAGCGATATAATTGAAATTCATAAGTTAGTGATATATCTTGCCATTAGATTCCCCGAACACCAATAATGTTTTGGTCAATATTAGTTAGGCAAAGTCACTTTATTTGATTCATTAACTTTCTGACTTTTAGATTTGGATTTACATCTTATAAAAGTCAAAAAAAGCCTTGATATTGTCTCTTGTTTGGTGTCCTTAACTTTTTCAAATTCATTGATAACATGAATTCCTTAAACCCAAATCATTTGCATTGGGCCCCTATCCCACTTCACATACTATATTCTGGATAATGCTGCTACATCTTTTGGTATGCTTCTAGGCATTTGCGTCACAAAAAGGTCGACTTATTCAAATCCATTCCTTATATTTCACTTGACTCCTTTATTATTGCATGTTTCATCATTGTTGCACTATCACAGGAACTCCATACACAGAGATAGAGGGGGAGAATAAAAAATGAAGTGACCTCACTTCAGCTTTCCTACCCAGAATAAGGTTCATGCATGTGTGCTACATGCGAAGGCATATTCTATGCATTGTTAAATAATGTGATATTTAACAAATATTTTGTTATAAATTCCTTTATTTGTTATAAATTTATGACAAAATTGTTTGGTCATATTTCCCGTCAAATTATTAAAATCATGATTCTACTTCACTAGCTTAAAGATCAAATGGGCAGAATCGATTAGGGATGATCTTGATTTTGACATGTTGACATGCATCTCATTCTACCAACTTTATATTTGTTTCCCCCATGTGATTCAATTCCAAAAATGTGTTTTCAGATCCTACAAACTCAACTAGAGTGAGTTTTCTCACTTGGTCAAGTGCTCCTACTCCATTTAATTAGGATATCAACCTTAATCAATGTCTAATACAATTATAATGAAGTCATTTTAGGGGGATAGTAATATAAATCCTAGTAGAATAAACAAAGAAATGAAAATAGAAAGCTATAACTAAATGGGACAGTGTAGATTGCATGAATCAAAGATGAGGGGTTGGAAACAAAAGACCTGCATATACCTATTCCTTAAATCACTGCAGTTAATGCAGAGAAAATTAAAATAATAATTGCAGTAGCAGTAGCAGTGGCAGTGGCAGTGGCAGTATGAAGGAGTGGTGGTGAAAGACTGTGACAGTCCGAAATAAGATAACAAAACAAGCAAACAAACAGAACACGTATTTGGAGATGAGACAGATTTTAATAACAAAATTTACTTGGCTCTATTTCTCAGAGATTCGTCCCTCCCATGGATGGCAGAACTAAATCAGTAATAATAATAATAGTAATGATGATGATGATGATGATGATGATGATGATGATGATGATGGAAATAGTTTTGTTAGTATGATAGGGGAAGAATTTGGGGAAGGTTAATTGCGTGTCCTCAAAAGAATTTGGGGAAGGTTACCTCTGTCTAATTATTAGATCAGTATTAACTTAAAAACAATATGTTAAGATAGAGAGTTTTTATATTTATATATGTTACTATGAAAATAGAGTTCTCTCGATTTTTTCTAGACCGGAAAAAAAAATTAATTTTTTCAATCCCTCTAGAAATATTTCAACCCCTTTCTCTCACACTTCTTTTTATAAAATATATGTGTGTATCTATATATATAACTTTTAAATGGCTCTCTCTCTTTTAGCCCTTTTAAAAACTATTCAATTTTTTAATTCCCTCACTCTCTCTAAGAAAATATTCAACCTTTCACCCCATATTTCTATTTACAGAAAATAAGCAAATCTTCAATATTGTCTCTCATTGCGAACTTCTTTCTTGTCTTGCAAAATACTTTCAACTATTCAACTTTTCTCTCCCAAATGATCAACATGGAATTGCAGAAATTTCAGATTTCAATATTGTTATGCAGTACATCCAAATAAGATATTTAATTCTAGTAATTTTAAATCAAGCTACTTAAGCTTTGTATACAAATCTAAACCTAAATTGTCAAACACAATCCAAAAGAAACAGGAAGGACGACCTTTAAAGAAAGATGGTAACCTTCTTTCCTGAAGTTCAGATTAGGGTAATGAAAACTTTGAACCTATCTATAAAACCACAAAAGTCCAAACGAGTACGAAATTTCAGAAACAGCTAATGAATTGAAAATGCCATAAGCCTGTCCACTAGGTTCCTCTGCATTTAAGAGACAGATGATTGAACACAACCGAGTATTACATTGCGTTACAATTGTCAAGATAGCAACAGAGATAGCCCAATCACATGATCAATCATGCATTTTGGGTCTCAGTCCTTGATGGCTTTAGGCATTGGTCTTCTATTTGTTGAGAAAGACTCCACGTATTTTTATTCCTAACCAAGCAAAATATGAAGGACCCCAGTAAATTTACCAAGGATCACATCATTTTCAGGAATTTTGCATAGGTTGGTCCTCCAATTTTTGTGCTAAATGCCCCCAACCTTAGTGGGGAAGAGCTAAATCTCTTGGTGGGCTTCCAAATTATTGAGGACTATGACTTTCAAGACATTGATAAATATGGAGGCTGTGACCGGTAGGGTTGGGGCTGAATAATTATTTGATTTTTCTTCCTGCTAGGTCCCCACAAATTTCCTTCTAATAATCACAAAAAATATTTTCAAGTTGTAGGTCAAAATCACATACTTGAGAATTATAATATTGATTTGAGTTTTAATTATTAATCAATAATAGAATTATTATATTGATTTGAGTTTTAATTATTGGTCTATAATTAGACTAAGTCAAAGTTATAGCAACACGACTATGATGACTTGAGGTTTAGCCTCAATGCTATTGCTTTTACTTCCTAAATGAAGTTACTACATTGTCTTGATTGCCCCCGGTACAAATAAGAAGGGGAGCCTATAATGGGTTGAAGAAATCAAGCAACCACACGAAGGCTTCCACATGAATATCATATCACGAATTAAGTGCGTTATGAAATATCACCATGGGTAGGCTCCCCATGATATCAGAGTTATAATAAGTTCCGGACACTGCAAAAAGGGGGGGGTGGGGGAAAAAATACTATTGTGATTCCATTTTGCAATCGAAATCATTGAAAAATATAAACAAAATAACAATGCAATTTACGACCACAAAAGAAGTAGTGTCCGTCGCAAAATATTTACGACAAATAAAAGAAAAATGCATCGCAAATTTTACAACAATAGAAGAGTTGGTGTAAAATTCGTTGCTTCGATGGCGGTTCTCGTCGCAAGTCGCGTAGTACAGAAGAGTTATGCCAATACATTCAATGCAAGACATGTCGCAGGCTCCTAGAAAATTTTGTGATGAATGTGCAACTATGTGGTTCACTGCAAGAAGTCAGGCGCTCATAGTCGCAATTTACGTTGCTAATTTTAGCGACGCAACTAGCTTTCACAAAAGTACATTGCAAATGTGCCTGTGGTAAAAGTTCTTTCCATGCGTTGTATATGGTGTCGGCATATTGTTCTCCTTTACTTTTATTTTTATTTTTTTATATTGGTGTGTCCAAAATGCATTGCAAACCAATTTGTTAATTTGTTAATTTTAATTTTATGTGTTAATTTTTATTAATATTATTCATTAACTGGTCTTGAATTATTTAATTAATTAAATTCATATGAAATAAAAATACTGGGACACCAAAATATATTAAAATATCAAAATATATGAAAATTATAATTTTAAGTGGCAATTTTTTAAAACATTAAAAAATTATAATTTTTATTTATGAGATCATAATTTTTAGGGGTAAAGATCATATTGGACAAAAATTTTTAATATTTTGTTTTGGGGGGATGAGTCATCCCCATGCAGCCCCCATCGCTTATTATGTCAACCATTTTATTTTTTAAAAAATTAAAAGGTTTTGCTCTTCCAAACAAAATAATAAATTTAATTATAATTTGTTTTAGAGAGTAAAAAACTAAATTTGTATTATTAGTATGAAAAATTTTGAAACAAAGAAACAATATGAATTAAATTGATTTTTTTGGTAGAAAAATTAAATTTAGAATTTTTTTATATGGAGAAAATTTAAAACCATTATATTTAGAGAGATAAAATTTTAATTTTTTATAAAGAGAAAATGAAAATACTTGATTTTAGAGAGAAAAATTAAATTTAATATACTTGGATCTTTATTGCACATGTATAAATCATAATACTCTCTCATCTTAGTCACAATAGAATTTACTCCCAATTTAATATGTTTATTTCTAATACTATTATTTTTAGTTTTACCATATATTTATTTAAGTATTTTCATTTTAATTACAGTCATTTTATATTTTTATTGTTGTTTAATAATCCAACACTTGGTATCATACAACAATACAAATTTTATTGTAATTCTATAAAACTTCTTTTTCAACTGCAATGATATCGTGCAATCGCAAAATTTCAAATGCAATTCTCAATTTCATCCAATCTACTAGAATCCTATAATTTATATCTCCATCGATATAGTCATCGTTTTGAATGATGAATCTAAAATAATTTAATTCTTTTAGAAAGAGAAAATTAATTTTATTATTTTTAAAAAATAAATTTTTTCTATTAAAAAGAGAAAAAAATTAAAATATATATATTAAGAGAAAGAAAATATAAAATAAATTGATTGTTTAAGAAAAAATTAATGCAATTACTATATAATTTTTATAAGTTTAATTTGAAAACAAAAAAATAATAGTTAAATTATATACGAGTAAAGATTACCCTGTGCAATTTAAAAAGAGAAAAAGAGAAAACGTTAGATTTCTATCCTTTCTCACTCTATATTTTTTTTTTTTCTCTAATTTTTTTACGCAACATCAAATGTTATATAAACAAAAATGGATTCATGATATTACAAGTGTAAAATATATATATATATATATATATATATATATAAACTATTTTGATTAAACTTGTCATATCCATAGTCACTTTTTCAGACTTATCACTCTCAAAATATATTTTGAATATTATACATATCTTCTTCAATTTATTCTTAGAAAAATATAAATCCATTGGGTCCCAAAAAATAAATGGAGGATGGAGATGGAGGGCAGATGCAATGGAGGCCCGTGCTTTGTGGATCCTACCAAAAGGACCAAATACTTGTGAAAGGAAAACAGGCAACACAAACCGTCCTTTACATGATTGGCCAACGACCATCAAATCAGGTATGGTTCCTGCTGACCACGTCTCTCCTCCAAATCTAAATCCCTAATTATTAAAACGCGTTATCCATACTCGGGTATTTTTCTCTGTCTTTCCCACCAAATCATTCAACACATGCTTTAACCCTTTTTTTTTTTTATTACTTATATCTAAATTAGATCGATTAAAATTAATTCAAATCAAGCTGAAATTTGAAAAAATGAAACTCTTTTATATCTATTTTCTTTATATATAATATTTGAATATAAAATTTTACTTAAAAAGTACTTGTATTCAATCACTATCTAACTAACCATTGGTATACATGCTTTAGCTTCTTCAAATTCAATATCTCACTAAAAAGAAGAGAGAAAGTTGAGCTCAAAAGACTAATGAAATTGGTGTAATGGGTAAGTCGTTGTACCATTTAACTAAAATCATAAGTTTAATTCGCAATTTAGGTATGAAGTCAATTATATTAAGAGACACATATCTCTTAAGAGGGATTTCAGTCGAGTTGACTCGAATTAGTCGGAATAAAACTCCAAATATCGAGTGATAGACCAAGTCTAAAGGCACAAAAAAAAAAAAAGAGCTCAAGAGTAACCCTCTATTGATGATTTAGTGACAATAATATTAAATTTTTATATTTAAATATTAAGAATAAAAAAAAATAGAAACTTATTTTTTTACGGGTCTAATAGTTAGATCAAAGTAGAATAATCAAAACTAATAAATTATTATCGAATACAGGAAAGTAAAGAAAAAAAAGGGACTCAAATGAATTCAAAATTTTAATATAAAAAGTATTAATATAATTATAATTTTTAATATTGTTTTTGCTCTCCAATTGTTTGACCAAAGAAAGCATATGATGACACGTGGAAATGGGACCCCAACAATGATGACTTGGACAGCCCATGTTAGTATGCCAGAGCCATGTGGGGTGCACCTGACTTAAAATATGACACTAATCTGTCATGCATCCAATATCTTGAGATAATATTGCCACTCGCCATCAGTGTCACCTCCTTGTAACCCTTGCCAAGGGTACTCCACATGGTGTTGTCAAGTATTAATTGTAGGGCCAATTTTCTATTCTATTTTATTTTCTTATAATTTTTTTTAGGTGATGCGTGGGGAAGGAAAAAGGGGATAAAGAAAGAGGGAAACTGTTATTTAGTTTTATTTTTAATAAATAGAAGAATTAAATCATCTGGTCATTACTTAATAGAATTTTAATCGAATCAAATTATTTAAAATATGATTCCGAATATTAATGATTAAAAAAAATAAAAAGATTTTAGAATAAACAGGTAATAAACATAACAAGAGATAAAAGTAAAATTGAAGGAAAATAATTAATATTTTATTATTTTCTACAATAATATTTGAAGTGAAATATAATTTTTTTTTAGGAGAAATCACACTTAAAGGTAAACAAAGTAAGTACCAATTTATAGAATTGAGCTGGGGCTCATTTTCCGACTGTATAGAGTTCAAGCCCATGAGTGCACAGATCTATATCACTTGGAGAATATAAAGGTGGGGAAAAAAGTGGTGAGTTATAAGAACTCAACAATTATTAATAAAGTATAAAAAATAAAAAAATAAAAACCAACCTTTGAATATAGGATGAAATATCGTCACTTGCTATTAAGACCGTAGGTAAATATGCCCACTTGGGGCATTTACCTCAATAATAAAATTTTTTAATATTTAAATTTTAAAGTAAGGGGTAATAGGTGATTAACCCATTATCCACAACTTCCCCTCTTCTCCTTAACTTCTCCTCATTTATCTCACGTGAGTGTGTGTCTTCCTTAATTGAGTGAATTGAAGAATTAATTACAGAAAGGTTGAACACATATTAAGATAACACACAATATTCTCCACAGAGGGAGATTGATTGAGGGCTTAGGAAAAATTTTGAATATAGAACTTTTACGTCATTTTAACTATCGTATTTAGGATTGTGACGTTGTGACATTACAGTGATAACTCATTTAATATGGTCATCATCCTGAGTACGAGATTTTCAAGAAAGACATCGTGGCTCTGAATCGTCAGCATTTATTCATTAAAATTTACCTATAAACTTAATTTTTTAATTATTCCAAAAATTATTATACTTCCACTTGTGATAATTAAATATATCATTGATATCATAACAATTGTTAGATTTAATAAAAAAAATTTTGAAAATTTTTTAATATAAAAATGTTGGGTAAAAAAAGTTTTGGATTCAGATCACGAATTATTTTCATGAATCCAATTATACCACGATATTACCCATGATATGTAGATCATGAAAATAATTTTTTTATAATTTTTGGAAAATGTTAAAACCATGAAATATAAGATCAAAGTTTTCGGTTCTTAATGGTGTCCGAAACATAAAACTCTAGATTTGTCGTATTAGAAAACAAATTGACCCATGAAATTGGTATATATGTATTTTTCATAGTTTGATCTACATTTTGATATATATATATATATATATATATGTGTGTGTTTGTGTGTGTGTGTGTGTGTATTGCATATTGTTATCGCTGGAAACAGAGTTTTCCAATATGGTCGTGAATGGCTAAAATTTTGGATATTTGAATCGTCGAGATTAGGATTTGAATCACTTAAAAATTAAGTTAAGGATAACTTGGGAAACTCCAATTTCATTTTTCCAACGAAATTGCAGTCAAAAAGTAGTCGGACAAATAGTCTTCGGCAGCCGGGTCACAAGGACCCGGTTGCAAGCCTATCGGGCGAGGAAGAACCGCCGCAGACTCGCAGGCACGTACATAACACACGCGTAGAGGTGTGTCAAGCAAGCAGATTCAGGTGCGTGAAGTTCACGCATA
The DNA here is from genome assembly GCA_033439265.1 of Dillenia suffruticosa. Classification (NCBI taxonomy): domain Eukaryota; kingdom Viridiplantae; phylum Streptophyta; class Magnoliopsida; order Dilleniales; family Dilleniaceae; genus Dillenia; species Dillenia suffruticosa. Next base: position 11,619,070 of record JAVTVX010000020.1, read on the forward strand.
CTGAGGCATGTGGTTAGGGTAGATGGTCGAGTCGGATCTAACTCGGATCCGTGTTTGACCCGTATCCCGACCCAGTTCGCAACCCAAGTGATGCGGGTCAAGCGCAAGAGAGACGAGCCGTGCATTTGGCACGTACACCAAATTGCTACCGACACATGGAGGCGCATGGCAAAAGGCCGTCGGCGCTTAGGACCCTAGAAGGCACATCATGTTATTCTAGATTGGATTTTTTTCATTTTTTTTTAGAGTCCCACGTCTATAAATGTGACTATTTATGGGTTTTTTCTGCATCGTTTCAAGTTTGGATGGTAAGATGCGATCCCGGATTGTGATTTATGGTATCCGTTTACTCATATACTGACTTTGGGGTATATACTCAAATCATTTAGAGTTTGTTGATTCGTAGGGCATACAAAATTATGAAAATAAGTATCATATGTCACTAATAGCTCTCTTTTTTGTATGACAGAGACAATGGCTGTGACAAAACTATCATGTTAGATCTTGTGAAGAGAGACGAACTAAATAGTGACAATTATGAGATTTATTACTGAAAGTTTCAGTTTGTTTTCAAGAAACAAGAATTTGCAGAGATTCTACACCACGAGATGAAGGACCCCGGGAAGGTACCACGCCTCAGGTGGGACGGGATCAAGCCCCATTTCGTGTATAGAAGAGAAAGGATGGCCAGCCTAAAGCAATTCTTCTGAATAGCATGCGTGATAATATAATTCCGGTTTATGAGTAGTATTTTACGACAATGTCGGTCTGGCATGCTCTTAAAGAGCATTTTAACTCCCAGTCAGGTTCTAAGTTAAGAACCGTGACCTATAGATTTATTACCTATAAGAAGAGACTAGATCATAGTATGAAATAACATATCATACATATCTTGAGTATGATCACTTCTTTGAAAAATATGGGAGAGCCATTATTGGATGAATTTCAGGTATTGAGAGTGATCGATTCTCTACCTGACTTCTACAAGATTGTTAAGACTTACCTCATACACACTAAGAGTATTCATACTTTCATAGATGTAAGTAGGTACTATGAACTCGAGGAGGAACATCAGGAGATGGCTAGCTCTATTTTGGGTCATGATTACATGCCGGAGTCGAGTAAGGACTCTCGGGGTTCCAAACACAAATGGCACAAACATGACAAGAAAACCAGAGGCCATGGCAAGAAGAAACCATCTATCAGAACCAACAATAAAGGACAAAAGCACAGGAAGAAGGAGTTTGATGAGAGCAAAGTCAAATGCTACATATATGGCAAGGTTAGTCATTTCGATTGCAAGTGTGGCGAGCGAAAGGTATGTTATTTTTTTTTATATGGTTTGAAATTTATTTCATCTACTATGTTACTCACTAACTTGGTAAACTCAGCAGCCACTGACCATATAACTCACGATAGGAGCGCGTACGTGGAATTCTGCCGATTGAGTCTCCTGATAGGGTTTAAATGAGTATGATATTTGTGATTGATTTTACTTTATTTTTAAATAAATATTACACTAATATTTATATTTTATTATATTTGATATGTTAACATTGATGGAGGGGACTTATTAAGTAAATTTGAGTAATTATGCAAATGATGAAAAATTGAATAGCAATGTTCTTTCATCAGCACATGGGCATGCAGATCATAACAATAATATTTTTGGAGATATTAAAAATATTAAAAATTTTGTTTCATTCCTAATATTTAAAAATAGAAAATTTTAAAAATTCAACTTTTAAAATATTTTATCTTTTAGGATTTTCTTTTATTAGAAATTTCTATAATATTATCTTTTAGAGAGTTTTATCATTTTTCTTAAAAACCAATTTGAATAATTTCCTAAAGTAAAAAAATAGGGAAACACTACTTTTTTTAGGTTACTACTCCTATATACAGGAGTATTAAATATTGCAAAGGAGGATAGGTGTGCAGCCCGGGCTGCACTCGGTAGCTTTAGGAGGAATTTTTTCCTTACTTTTTGGACTTGAAAAGGAGACATATTTTGGGGAAGACAAACAGCAGCTGGGAAAAGCCTTTCTGGATTGTAGTTCACATTCTTTTTCTAGTAGCAAATAAGATTATTTTGTGAGTTTATTTCCTTTATCAAGTCATTCTAATTTATTTTTTTAGTTGAAAATTTATTGAAATCTTAATTTTCAATTATTGTGAGATTTAATTGTACATATTAATTCAATATATTATAAATATTTATTTAATTCATGCACTTCATGGATCATGATTTTTTAGAATTTATTGAATAGTGGTCAATATTTAATAGTTTTAAAATAATTTATAACTAATTAAAATGATAAATTCGTAATTATATATTTATTTTAATTTAGTGGTGAATAACATCTATACGATAGAATTGAATAATTTAATTTAAATAAATTTATTGTGTATTTGTCACTTAAATTGAATCTTTCTCGATTTTAATGTTATTGAAACTTTAAATTTTAAAAATTTCTCTAAAATTGTCTTTCGGTTAGAGAAATAGTTAAAAAATTTTTCTTAATTATCGATGAAATAAGGAGAGATTAGTTGTTTGGCGTTTGATGAGTGACTATAATCAATTTATTTATGGTTATTGAAATTTTTAGATAGATCGATAATCAGTCTCACACAAACAATGTGGATATAATTTTTTTTGTTAGATTTTATTCTCATTTACATTTTCCTTATTTAATTGGTATTATTTAATTTTCTTATTTTAGTTAATTTCATTAATTTATTTATTTTGTTATTTCTAGATAATTTTCAAACCCCCATATTTTTGTTAAAAGAAATAAATCAACCGCTTTCCTGAGTAGACGACCTTACTCACCCTAAACTCATTTTTTGTGAAATAGGTATTTTTATTTTTTATTGAATTGACACTCATCAAATTTTGGCGCCGTATTAAATGATTTATTTTTAAAAATTTTGTTTTCTTCTTGTTTTCAAGACTAATCATTTTCAATGAAGTTGATGGAAATTGTAGAGGACATAGAAGAGAAGAACTTTAACTACGAAGATATAATTATCCAAAAAACTTTAAGAGAGTTATTATTCTCTGATATTAATGAACATTTTTTTACAGTAATTTTCTTAATATGATAGCAAATGCACCACAATTTGAGAGATGACAAAATATTCCAAAAATGGTCAATGAGATAAGTATTTCTTTCTGTAAACACAAGTTGGATGCTCTAACTTTTATGATGGAAAAGTTGGTTGTAAGATAGATACAACAAGTGAAGGCATGTGGTATTTTCTCGAATATTGATCACCCAGCCAACATGTGCCCTATATTTCGACAGGAGTTTGACGAATAATTGAATCTTATAAGGGGATTTTTAAGGCAATCTCACAGATAGTACAATTCTTACTTAAACACCTATAACCAAGATTGGAGAGATCATCAAAATCTAAATTATGAGGTTAACGCACAAGAAATTTCACAACAATCTTATGAAAGTTCACCATTCCAACTGCAACAACCTCCACAAAACCGAAGACCGGCTTTTGAGGATCTTTTTAAAAGTTTTACACAAGAAACAAGAGTAAATATTCAAAGTCTTGGTATTCAAGTGTCACAATTAACGACAGCAATAAGTAAAATCGAAACTAATAAAAAAATTTGTTGTCTCAAGTGGAAATTAATCCAAGAGAGAATAAAAGTGATATGATGCTCAGCGATAAAAAAGAAGTGCATAATTTTTCATCAAAAGAGACACAAAAAAGAAAGAAAACGAAAATGAAACAATGTCTCTTGATACTCCACCAAAAAAGGTAAGTGAGATACCAAATAATTCATATTTGAAATTAACTATTTTTTCTCCTTTTTCTGGTAGGTTGGCACATTCTTAGAAGTAAGATGATGAGAAGAATATGGACTTCATTATATATGCTAATTTTGTGCAAAACGAATTTGATTTTGTGTTTAAGGAGAATTTGACAAATAATTTTGTATAATGGGATAATCTTTTCAAAGACAAACTCCCACATCGAAAATAATCCATTGTAAGCCAAAAAGTCCTTCACTTCAATTTAAGATTGAAGTTTATGTCAGGCAAGTTGAAGTATAAATGGACTAGACCGATATTTGAGCGGGATTGAAGTGAGGAGATCATGTCGAGCCAAAAATACAAAACAAATGCATTTATTGGGAGACAACCCAATATTCTCTTTTATGATTTATTATTTTATTTTATTATTTATTTTCATTTATGTAGACTTGATTTAGACTTGATTTAAAAAAAAAAAAAAAAAAAAAAAAAAAAAAAAAACAGATGTGGTCTCTTGTTAAGACATGTCCATACCTTAACAAACTTTCATTTCTGCCAACACTGGATACATGAACAGATATGCTTTCACTTTAAGGCGTACCCATGCCTTAACAAACTTCACCTCTGCCAAGGCACACACATTAGCTAGAAACACTCTTAGTTTAGGACATGCCCATGTCCTAAACTCCCTTTACTTCTGTCATGGAAGCACATATTAGACCGAAACACTTACAATTTAGGGCATGCCTACGTCCTAAACTCACTTCATTTTTGCAAAAAAAAAAAAAAAGGGGGAGAATCAAATTACACCTCTATTCTAATACTTGCATTTCATCTTTTTAGGGTTTCTCTCTTTACCTTTAAAGTTTGCAAATCGACAGAAATGGTCATGAGTTAAGGCGTGCCCATGCCTTACAAAAAGTTCGCTACTGCTCATTCAAGAACCACCCTCAAGAATGAACCGAAGTGTTTGATGTTTAAGGCATGCCCATATGTTAACTCTTTCTTCAAGTTCGTTGGAATTGATTTTCCATTCTCCACTCCACTCTAAGGGAGAATTGTTCTCACATTTCTCTTTTATTTTTTTTGTTCTCTTTCTTTTATTTTACTTGATTGATTTTATACATTTTTTTATCTCTAAACTTAAGCATACATTAGGGACAATATATAATTTAGGTGTGAAGGGATGTTAGGTGTTTTCTTATTTATTTTGGTTCTTGACACTATATTTGTTTTCTTTATTATATTAGTTTAAATTTTGTTTCTTCCAAGAAAAAAAAATTCGAGTTTTCTTAATTGATGTATTATTTGGTTGGTTGGAAATATATAAAAAATAGTTTGTATCAATGGTTTTTTATACTTGAAATGGCTATTCATGTTTTTAATAGTTTCCTTTGAATGATAAACATATAGAGATTTGACACAAATCCTATTTAAAAAGTGAGATTTTGAGCCGAAAACATGAAAATTCATTTTTTGTGCTCAAGATTATTTTTCTTGAAAAATGATTATCACACTTGAATTACACATTCTAGAAATTGTTTTGTTACACATTTTGAGACCACATTTTAGAAGTTCATACATTGAAATGACAAAAACACTTAACTTTTACCCCCTTTGACTTTCTAAAAAAATATCCTACATTGATTTCATATACCCTTAATTAATCAATTTGAGTCTTTACCTCATTTTCTTCTTTAAAACCCTTTCAATACAACATCAAACCTTTTATTTTAGATTTCATTTCAAACCCTTGTACCAAAGGTATATATAGTTAATTGCATGATTTTGATTATATACTTGCCTTATAGGAAGAAGATGATTGGAATCTTAATGTTGACGTTTTCATTTCTCTTTCAAAAGAAAAAGAAAAAAATGATGAAAAAAAAGAAAGAAAAAAAAAAGCAAAGAAAGAAAGAAAAAAAAAAAGATGACAAAGAAAAGTGTTGCATCTTGATTGGAATTTCATTTATTTACACTTCAGTTATGGAAATTAGATAAATCGATTAACATTCGTCTATGTTGTTAGTTAAGAGTTATTCATTTACATTTGAACAGCAAGAAATTATTTTTTTGTATACTATTTGTTTGAGACAAAGATTAGTTGATATCATAAAAATTGTGTGAATTAATTATATATTTTCTTTGGTACACTTTAACTCTCAAATATCACATTTATCTTACCTTAACCTTAGCCCCATTACAACCATTTGAAAGATCTTTAAATTGACGCATAAAATTCAAATTTTGAAATAGTAAAGATTTGATATATTTGCAAACATGTAGTAATGTCATTCTATATTGTTGATTTGAGAGATATATATATTATTTACCCTTTCGAGTGCATTTGAGTGAACTCTTGAAGATGATTATTGAATATTGCTGTTAGGAGCTGTTGGGATGTATAATAGTTATTTTAGTACAGAATGCTGTGAAATACTTGTTGTTCTGATTTTGTTTTCTGATTGACTCTTATGGTATTTATTGAATTTGGAGTTTGGAAAAAAATAGGTTGGATAGTTTTAGTTTTATTTGAGTTAGGAGCGTTTGAAGACAACCATCGTCTAGGTATGGGGGAATTTAATAGGATTTAAATGAATGTAATATTGTGATTGATTTTACTTTATTTTTTAATAAATATTATACTAAAATTATATTTTGTGATATTTAATATGTTAGAATTAATGAAGGAGACTTATTAAGGAAAGTGAAAAACTTGAGTTAAATTGAAGCAATTATGCAAATGCTAGAAAATTGAAAACAATATTCTTTCGTTAACACGTGGGCACATAAATCATGATAACAATATTTTTGGAGATATTGAAGGTATTTAAGATTTTGCTCAATTCCTAATATTTAAGAATAGAAAATTTTGAAAATTCAACTCTCAAGATATTTTATCTTTTAGCATTTTCTTTTATTTGAAATTTTTAGGATATTATTTTTAGAGAGTTTTATCCTTTTCTTATAAACCAATTTGAATAATTTCCTAAGATAAAAAAAATAGGACAACACCATATCTTTTTAGGATTATTACTCATATATATATATATATAAGAGTATTAAATGTTGCAAAGGAGGATAGGTGTGTAGCCCGAGAGGGCTGCAGCCGGTAGCTTTAGGAGGAATTTTTTTCTTGTTTTTGGACTTGAAAAGAGGACATATTTTGGGGAAGAAAAATAACAGTCGGGAAAGTCTTTCTGCATTGTAGTTCACATTCTTTTTCCAGCGGCAAATAAGATTATTCTGTGAGTTTATTTCCTTTATAAAGTGATTTTAATTTGTTTTTCTTATTTAAAATTTATTTAAATTTTGATTTTCAATGTTTGTGAGATCTAATTAAATATATTAATTCAACATATCATAAATATTTATTTAATTCCTACATTTCATGGATCATGATTTTTTAAAATTTATTGAATAGTGACCAATATTTAATAGTTCTGAAATAATTTACAACCAATTAAAACGGTAAATTCATAATTGTTTGTTTATTTTAATTTAGTAGTGAATGACATGTATATTATGGAATTGAATAATTTAATCTAAGTAAATCCGTTGTGTGTTTGCCACTTAGAATTGGGTCTCTCTCGATTTTAATACTATCAAAATTTTAAATTTTAAGAGATTTTCTAGAGTTGTCTTTTCGTTAGGGAAATAGTTAAAGAGTTTCTCTTAATTATCAACAAATTAAGAAGATATTAGTTATTCGGCGTTTATTGAGTGACTAAAACAAATTTATCTATGGTTGTTGAAATTTTTTTGTAGTTCGATAATCAATTTAATAAAAAACAAGGCGGATATAATTCTTTTGGTTAGATTTTATTGTTATTGACATTTTCATTATTTAATTGGTCTTATTTACTTTTTTATTTTAGTTAATTTTATTGATTTATTTATTTTGTTAGCTTTAAAACCCTACATATTTTCCTTAAAAGAGATAAATCAATCATTTCTCTAAGGAGATGATCCTACTCACCCTAAACTTATCTTTTGTGAAGTGAGTATTTTTATTTTTAGTTGAATTGACACCCATCATCCCTATGGGAGGAAGCTGTATGTGGGGAACGGAGTATTATAGTTGTAAGATGGATTGGTATATGCAAGCTGGTACTACAAAGTAACCAAATTCTATATTTACATGATATTTTGTATGCTCCCGAGATTCGACGGAATCTTATATTTGTACTTTATCTTGATCGTTTAGTATATTCTGTTTTATTGTGAAACTTTAGAGTTTCTATTTCATATCACAATTCTTTGATATGTAGTGGTTTAGTCCAAAATAGACTATATGCACTGGATGTGATTTTTTTTAATAATATTTTTCATTTATCTTATATTATCTTTACATCTGATAGCGTAGTTGATAATATTTCTATTTGGTATAGTAGACTTGGCTACATAGAATAAGAGAGGATGAACCGATTAGTTGCGAGTGACCTATTGGACCTGCGAACTAGGATTGAGTTGCCCCTATCTGAGTTTTGCCTAGTCGGCAAAGCAACGAGAAAACCATTTAGAAAGTCAATGAAAGTTTAGACTCTATTGCAGTTGATTTACTCCAATATTTGTGGGCCTATGAATATAAGAGTACGTATTTCATTATCTTTATAAACAATTACACGCATTTCAGTTATATTTATTTTATCTTATATAATAAGGTATTGGAGTGATTTAGGAGGTTTATCAGCGAAATTGAAAATCAATTAGATTTGAGAGTAAAAACCCTCAGAACCGATCGAGAGTGCGAGTATCTGTTTGAGTAATTAAAAGAGCTCTATTTCGAGAAAAGTATTACGAGATGTTGACTATTCCTACTACTCCCTAGCATAACGGAGTATCTAAGATAAGAAATAGAATTATGTTGGAGATGATAATGTTTATGATAGCACATGCTAATCTGTCCATCTCCTATTGGGGAGATACTCTGTTGACTACTGTTTACGTCCTTAATCGTGTTCCAACAAAATTTATAATCAATATCCCAAATGAGTTTTAGACAAAGAAATAGCCTAACCTTAGCTATTTAAGGTCATAGAATTGTGTCAAATATGTTCACGATTCCTCGCATCAACACGACAAGTTAGGTTCGCAAGAAAAGAAGTTTTTTTTTTATAAGATACTCTGAACATTCCAAGAGACATGTATTCTTAGGTAAGCATACGGATGACACAGTCACTAATATTGAATCTCGTGATGCCACATTCCTAAAAAATAATTTCCCTAAGAGAGACGAAATCGATTAGGATTTCATTTTCTATGAGACGGGGGCACCTGATAATTCAGCTGAGTTTAGCAGCGAGACTCAAGAATTCGTTACGTATCTTGGTCTTAATAGAAGTAGTCCATCTAAAGGTGAGAACGCTACTCCTCCTCGTAGGAGTAGTCAGGGACAAGTATCCCGACGTTATTTTTTGATTGAAAATGAAATTCTCATTGTGACTCCAGAGTATGATGAGAAGACCAAGATCTTTCAGGAGGTTCTTGAGGGTTTTATGAAAAACCAATGGTTAAAGATCATGCAGGAGGAGATAGAATCCATAAAAGTCAATGAGATATCGGATCTAATTGACTTACTTGAGGATGGAAAAGCAATTGGGAACAAGTGGATTCTAAAACTCAAAAGAAGATCAACAGATCGGTGGAGAGATACAGGGCCGTCTGGTTGTCAAGGGTTACACGTAAATAAAGGTATTGACGAGGAGAAAACTTTCTCTCTTGTAGTCAAATTTATATTGATCCATTTATTCTTGACGATTATCGCAAGTATGAATTTAGAGTTACACTCGATGGATGTTAAAATCGTCTTCCTTAATGGAAGTTTGAATGAGGAGATCTATATGGAACAACATTCTAGGCTCATTCTAGTAAGTCAGGATGATGAGGTCTATCAATTTTAGAAATTGATATACAGTTTAAAGCAATCATTTAGGTGGTGGTATATGAGACTTCACTAGAATGTAATATCTTATGATTTTATATTGATCGAGAAGAATTATTGTGTTTATTTGATACGTTTTGATAACTCTTTTGTGATTTTGTCTCTATATGTGGAGGATATAATGTTGGTTGGGAACAATATTGAGTATCTGATAACTATTAAGACATGGTTATCATCAAGTTTCGACATGAAGGAAATAGGTGAAACTGAATTCATCCTTGGAATTAAAATCTAGAGGGATCGATCGATACGGATGTTAGACTCTATTAAAAGAGACCTACATTAGAAAGATTTTCGAACGCTTTGCGATTAGCGATTGTAATCTCATAAATACTCTTATCGTCAAGTGTAATGACTTGAGTTTTAAGATGTGCATGAAAACTCCGGAAGAAGTAAGAGAGATGAGTAAAATCTCTTATTCTAGTATAGTGGGAAGTTTAGTGTATGTGATATTGTATACACGACTAGACATTTATTCTGCAGTCGGTCTGATGAGTAGATATCAATCAAATCCTAAAAGAGGTCACTAGCAGTAGTGGATTTTGAGATATCTCAAGAGAATTGCGAATTTCTCCTTGTGTTACGAAGAAGCTGTTTTGTGCCTTGTGGAATATTCATATGCCGATTGGGGTGGTGATCTGGATAAATACAAATCGATATCAGGTTTTGTCTTTTTATTCAATGGTGGTGTCATTTTTTGGTATAATAAGAAACAAACTTGTGTAACTCTATTTACGATGGAGTCTAAGTTCGTCGTTCGCTCGGTTACAATTCAGGAAAGTGTTTGTTTCCAAAAACTATTTGATGACTTAAAGAATATGGCAGATTGTAGGAGATAAGTGATAATCTACTGTGATAATTAAACCACTATCACTTTTATTCGAGAAAGTATTATAGTAGAACCAAACGCATTGACACCATGTACAATTTCATTAGAGATATTATCGAAAAATGTAAAGTGACTGTTAAGTACATTTTTATATATAGTATGATGGTTGATCCATTCACTAAATTCATTGCTAGAAACTCTTTTATAGAAAATAGAGTCATTGGATTTGTATATATTTTGACATTTTTCAATTTGTACTGAATTTACAATATTGATACTTATTAGTTTTATATATATGATTCTTGTACATTATTCAATCACATATGAGATTATATTTTTATTTAATACACTTATTTCTGATCATATATTTTTTGATGTGATATGATAAAAGATATGTCAGATTATTGAAATCAACTCTATCACACAAGTGACCACCTTTAGTTTTGAGTGAGTAGATCTGAGACGATTTCTAATTGTAAGAGACTTTGAGAGTAGATCTAGTTGAATATAAGTCGCCATAATATATGTTTAGGATGAAATCATATGTGTTATAATCGATATGGACGTACATATATTTATATTATCTGTAAGTAGTTAAATTTGAAATTTTAGATATTATCCACGCGTAATATAGATTTGAAATTTTAGATATTATCCACGCGTAATAAAACGACTATGGGATAGTCTACAATCGAGTCGAATTGTCAAATTTAATAATTTATATGCTAACTTTTAATGTTTTGAAGAGCTTTTCTTAGTATAGGGCTAGTAAGACTAGTAAGACCCCAAGCAGATTATGGCTCGGTCATCGAAGTAGAGGCGAAGTTTAGGTGGCATCACGGTGACGACTACACGCCCGGAAGTACTTCAAAATAAAAACCGCAAAGTACATGCACGACGCAATGAACAAAACAAGGAAAATGGAAAGAAACCGAACTTTGTGATGCAAGAATGCGAATCAACAGTCGGAGATGTCAAAGCATCAAGAGAAGCACAAATATTGATACTCATAATTCCCCAAAAGATAATATTTTGTCTCATGTCATGGGATCATATTCACGATCATTTTCTTCTGAATAACGATTTATTGACGTAGAAACTCATCATACTATTATGATTAATATGCCTCGTTTAATTAACTTATCCTCCGGTCCAATCATATCAGCAACTTTTGCTGCACTTGAAGAGAATCTGTGACTATTTCTAGACTTAATTTTGGAAATAAAATATTTCTCACAATATTTAAAATTAAAATAAAACTATTTTACTTACATTAAAATTTTATTAATATCTTTAATAGTTATAACGCACATAAGTATCTATCAGAGTCCAAAAAACTTTCACAAATAGAATTGATAAGGGCATTGGTTGGAAATTTGTGGCATCACTTAATTTTGGCGGAACAAAAGAAATTCGAGGGAACTTCCGTCAAACAAGAGTTAAAAGAGGAATCAAAGGGGGAAGGCAACATCACTTCTCCCAAAGTGAAAGTACAATTGGTGGGATAAATAAAATCAAAACAGCACACTAACTGAAAAAGAAACGGTGGGATTACGATTAGGATTACGGTGGGATTTGAATAGAATAGGAAGGAGAACATTGCAGTTTCCAAAAGGTTCCCCCCAAGACGTCACAGCAGAAAGTAACGGCGCAAAGACCTCAGAAAGGACCCGTCCCCACGTGACTGTCCCAAGTCTGCCACTCTGCTCGCTTTCTTTATTTTTACTTATTTTATTTATTTTTATCGTATTTTAATTAATTTAATTTAAATATTATTAAATCTAATTTAAAATAATTTTATATTCAAAAATTTAAAAATTTTAATATTTTTACCTATTATTAAATCGGTTGTACATTAATTTTACTTATTAATGCTATTACCTGTCATTGAATATGATTATGGACCGGCTCTTACCTCCCCACTGTCATATCTCTCTCTCGCTCTCTCTCTCTCTCTCTCTCTCTCTCTCTCTCTCTCTCATATCAGACAGGAAAGAAAAAGAAAGGCAGAGTCCTCCATTTCTGAATCCTATGCCCTGTGCTCTCTATAATGCTCCAGACCATCAACTTCAAGCCTTCGCAGTTGTAGCATAGCTCACAGCCCAACCCTCTTATTCCGACTCCCAATAATATGACTTGATTTTCGAGATCTTTAAACAATTTTATACTTTTGTTTTTTTTTAATTCTTTTCTTAGGTAAAATTCTTTTTTTCGGTTAAAAAATTAATTATTTTTTTAAAATTATATTTATGTTAAAAAAATTTATTAATTATTTTAAAGTTACTTCTAAATTATTTATAGTCTAAAAAGTTTGATGGACCTATCAAACACAAATGCAAAAATCAAACACTTTAATTGAAAATAATTTAAAAATAAAATTATTTAAAGATTTTACCACTTGGTGAATTCTTTAATTTGAAGTTTGTGGTGAAATTACAAACATCTCATATTGAAAAAATTTACAACCCTTTCCTTAGCAAAATGAACTAATAAAAGATAAATGGAAGGCCACAACTTAAAAATGAGAGTTATGTAAAATATTTCATTTATTACAAAACATGCTGATAATAGAAAAAATAATTTATTTAGCAGAAAAGAAACAAAAGAAGTAATTTACACCCAAAATTTATCTTTTTATAAGAAAGAAAATCTCTTAGATGATAGAAAATGAGAAAGATAATAATGCTCACAAACATTGGTATACACCCCTGGCTTTGTATTTAAGGGTTTATGTGTAAGCCCGCTTAGTTTCACAAAAAATTGCACTATTTTATATCAACCAAATTGTTGGCATCCACGATGGCGATTGAAGCAACTTGTTTAGGTTTCGTGTCTTAAAAATGAAAAAATACGTATCGAGATAATTAATTCTTTAATTAAATATCATTACTATTCAAATCGGATAGGTAAAGTTTTCAAAGGCTGACAGTAAAATAAAAATAAAAATGCAAATCAGACTTGTTTTTAATCGGATAGGGTCAATTGTCAATCATATTTCAGCAATAGGGCTCATCTCTCAAAGATTTAGGGAAGCTTCCTAATGCCCTAAGGATCAACAGTCAAACTCTGCTGCAACCATAAAAAGAAAAAAATAAATAAATATATAAATAAATGAGCAACAACAAATGTAAACGAAGTGTTGGTCTAGTATGGGATAGGATAGGACACCTTTCCCCTCTGAACTCATGCCGAACGGAATGATCCCTTGCCTCCTGAGCCCATCGATCCTTATATCTTCGCCATCTTGTTTTACTGCTAAACTTTCTTTTCTTTTAAATTGACTTATATAATCTTTTAAATATAAATTACAAATACTTCAACTTTTCAAATATCCCATTAATAATACTATTTTTGTTAAAAAAAAATTGAATTTCAACTTTATATATAAAAATAATATATTAAAAAATGAGGAAACCTTCTAATTAAAAGGGCAAAAGAAAAGGAGTAAAGGCAATATGGCAATCAAACTGGACATGAGCAAACCTTCTAATTAAATATATATATATATATATATATTGTAAGAAGAGAAAGTGAATAAGTGATAAAAGTTTTAATAATTTAAATTGTATATCTTATTAAAAATATAAAAGGTAGATCCTAATAATTAGATAAAATAAACAATTGTGTATGTTTTGTTAGATCTTACCGTTAAAAGGTTGGATTGTTGTTTAAAGAAGATAAAAAAAAAATTGATAATTATATATTAAAACTGTTTACAAGAGGAATGAGAGACAAAATTGATATTATTTTTTATTTATAAATTATATTAAAAAATTAAATAGGTCAATAATTTTTTTTTTCTTTTTAAAAAGTCATGAACCGCCTCTAATGAGGCTGATGAGCTTCTCGGAGAAATAGATGACACCATATCTTTCGTTTATACCTTACTTTTCTTCAATGGCAGGGCATCGGGTTTCTTTAAGCGAGGCAGAGGCCAACGACAAGAAAACCCTCTCTCTCTCTCTCTCTCTCTCTCTATAGCTAGATTGGAGGGAGAAAAAAGAATAAATGGGCTGCTATAAGTCATAAAAACCCTTCGATGTCCCACTTAATTTTTTTTTTTATTTACATATAGTCTCTTGTTTATGGAAGCAAATGCAAGCAATGCTCAAGCAGTAATGAAGGCATTGAAAGGATATGAGTGGGTGTCTGGCCAATAGATAAATGTGTACAAGTCATTTATTTTTTTCAACTCAAATACCCCCCATCATCTATAAAGGAAGAGATATTGCAACGTTTAGGAAATCAGAGCTTTAAAGGGCGTGGTAAGTACTTGGAACCTTTTAGCTTTATTCTACGGATCAAAAGGACAAATTTCCCTTTTTAAAGAATGAGTTACAGAGAAAACAAGTGGGTAGAAAGAAAAAGTGTTCACTCATGCAGGTAAAGAAATAATAAATTGTGTAAAAAGGTTGGACCCAATCGGGTGTAGTGGGATGGGATAGAAGGGCATTAATAGTTTAGTGATATAAATTCTTATCTCTTAACATGATAATTTTATATTCAAATTCTTATACAATAATAAAAAAAAAACATAAGCTGCGGTTGGACCCAATCGGGTGTAATGGGATGGGATAGGAGGATATTGATAGTTTAGTGATATAAATTCTCATATCTTAACATGATAATTTTATATTCAAATTATTATACAATAATAAAAAAAAAAAAAAAAACATAAGCTACTGGAGGTGTTGATCAACCGGCATGACTCTCTCTTTGAAAAAAATCTTGAGCACAAGTCTCACGAGTATACCCAAAAAAGAGAACATGAGCTGCACCCTGGAAGACCTTGATGAAACAGATGCCTGAATGTAACCTCCACTTTCCGCCATAGCTTATCTGACGCCTCTGGATTAGACCCGTCATCACATGATGTCTGTCCGGCTATCTGATTCCCACATGCTCCAACACTTCTATCGGGCAATGTTTTAACACTTTCTTATATTTATGCTACATTTTTCAAATACTGTATAGGTAAGTTATCATCTTCAAAAAGTATACTATTTATAAAATTCAACATACTTATATAATATCTTATTCAGAATAAATTATAAACTTAAAAAATATAGTTTAATTAAATTTGTAATATATAAAATTAATATTAGTTTAAAACTTTAAGGCCACAATCATGCTCGCTTCCGGATTGCTCCTACTAAATAATTTACATTGTATAATTCCTGTGAACATGTCTTGTATTTTGGACAGAATTAATAGATTTAACTTTATTTTAATCCCGTGTGTTTTAAAAATGTGTCTGTGACGATTAATAACATCACGAAAGAATCATTAATCGTGTCAAATGTAAACTTAATACATTTAGTGGCATGCAAAATACTAATAAAATAAACGCCTTGCCTGCAGTGCCACCAAAGAGTGAACTATATACTATAGCTTCATTATAAATCCTTTTTTATTATATACATGATAATATTAAATTAAAAAAAAAAACCCTAAAAACCATATATGACGGATGAGAATACATTAAAAATAATAATGAATAAGATATTTTATCATAACTTTTTAACGGGCCAAAAAAACATCAAAATGGCCTAAAAATTATTTGATTATGATTGGAATGCAGTGGATTGTAGCTGCAGTGGATGATGATCATTGTAGGGTATAGACCACATGATTTGGTGATTATTGGCATTTTTGTTCTTAATGATGATGAGACGCAGCAACTATACTATACCCACAGCACAACCACAGTCCTCGAATCAAATTGCATGTTATACGCCCTCATGTCAATTGAAAGAACGACGCAATTACACAAAACACACAACATTTGAAAAAAGGTCGGTGACCAAAACGTGGCCACGAGAGAGAGGCACCAACCGTTGACTATTAAGGTTAAATTGTACTAAATTAAAATTTAAAAAGTAGAACAATAAATAAATGAAGGGGAAAGAGAGACGGTGAGAGAGAGAGAGAGACCATTTATTTTACTGAGCTAGTTACTGCATTAAATATTTCTGAAAGTTTACCATTTCCAATGAATACAAATACTCTGTGACCGAAAGCCTCTTGTTCTACAACCCCAAAACAGAGAGGAGTAGATCTCATGGGAAAGCATAACCTTTTTCGAGAGAATCAAGAGAGAGAAAGATAGAGAGAGAGAGAGAGAGAGAGAGAGAGAGAGAGAGAGAGAGAGAGAGAGAGAGAGAGAGAGAGAGAGAGAGAGCCAAATTATAGAATTTTAGAAAAAAGAGAACAATAAAAGCTATGCTACGCAAGGGGGATTCGTAGATAGATGGAGAAGATATAGAAGGTGAGAGAGACTGGTGGTCTCTCTGGTGTGTCGATCCGTCTCCATCGTTCCCTTGTCTGTTTCTTCATTTGCTCTTCTCATCAATCCCATGCTTCTTCTTCCTCTCACCGTTTTGTCTTGGTTTTAAACTCTTATCATTACACATCAATCAAAACAAGTACTTCGTTTTTTTTCCCCCTTTCTTTTTTCTGCCCTTTTTTCTCCTACCCACTTCACTTACAAAAAGGCTAAAAAGCAAAAGAAAAGGAACTGAAGAGAGAGAAGAGAGAGAAGAGAGAGAGATGGGTACAGGTTGGAGAAGAGCTTTCTGCACATCAATTCCTCGAGACCCAGAAGCAACCATTGCTACCACAACAGGAGCAGAGAATAATAAGCAAAAACAGACTAATTGTAGTAGTTCAAGAAGCCAGAGCCAAAATCCAAGTCCTGGAACATCATCCTCTAATAAAAGACTTGGGTTTCTGTCTGGAGGCAACAATAACAGTAACCCATCAACCCCAAGACTGCAGTCTGTAGTTACTAGTCAGAGCTTGCGATGCAGAACTTCATCTACTAACGAGATTGATGAATCTCCAAGACTTAATTGCAAACTCACCGCTCCTAAATCTACTTCTTCAACTCCTAAAAAGAGTCCTAACCCTTTGTTGGGTTCAAAATCGTCGTCTCCTCGATCCCCTCTCAAGTTTTCCATCTTTAAAAACAGTTTAAGAGTCTCAAGAGTGAGTAATTCTATTCCTCAGTTTTTTCTTATTTTATTTTCTACATTAATGTGAGCTTTGATATAACGGGCTGTTGTTAATTTTGCAGAGTAGCTGTGAAATTTGTTCGCAGAGCGTGAAGACAGGTCAGGGAACAGCCATTTTCACGGCAGAGTGCTCGCACGCTTTTCATTTCCCCTGCATCGCTTTGTACGTGAGAAAACAGGGGAGTTTGGTCTGCCCTGTTTGCTCTGTAACGTGGAAAGAGGTCCCTTTACTCGCCATTCCAAAATCAGTATCAAATCAAGAAGAAGATGCAACAGAGATAAAACAAATAGATACTCAATCAGAAACCAGAGTCAATCTCAATCTCAAATCCAAAGTTGAAACCCAGCAATATCAAAAGCGACAAATGGTCAGAGCTTACGATGATGACGAGCCTTTGCTATCTCCCACTGCCGGAGCTCGCTTTAATTCCATTCCGGAAACTGATGAGAACGAAGAAGATGACGAAATAGAGGAGTTTCAAGGGTTTGTAGTCAATCCCGAACCTCCCAAAATTGATTCAGTGAAATCAATGGCTGGTAATGGTGATGATGGGTCGATGATCAAGGGTGGAGATTTAATGAAAATCGTACAAGTGAGTTTGTCACCGGAATCGGCTTTGATATCGGTCGGTCGGAACCACGAGACGTACGCGGTGGCTGTAAGGGTTAGAGCTCCGTTGCGCTCTGGCTACGCCGCGCCGCTTCTCGAGCCGGGTCGGCGTGCGCCCATTGATTTGGTGACTGTTCTTGATGTTAGTGGCGGCATGAGTGGATCAAAGCTGCAGATGTTGAAGCGAGCTATGCGGCTTCTCATTTCCTCTCTCGGCCCAGCCGATAGGCTCTCCATTGTTACATTCTCCGTTTCTCCAAAAAGGATGGTTCCCCTATGCAGAATGACGGCTCAAGGACAGCGGTCGGCTCTGCGCATTATAGACCGGCTCGTCTGCGGTGGCCAGGGAAGCTCCGTTGGCGATGCGTTAAGAAAAGCCGCTAAAGTTCTGGAGGATCGGCGGGAGAAAAACCCAGTTGCTAGCATCATGTTGCTGTCCGGCGGTCAGGATGAGCAAGCCCAGATCAAAACTGTGAGCGTCCGCCACGTGTCGGACCAATCCGCTTCCAGTCGGTTCACCCACATTGAGGTTCCGGTTCACTCTTTCGGTTTCGGTCGGAACACGCACGAATCGGTGGAGGATGCCTTCGCTAGATGTGTTGGTGGTTTATTGAGCGTCGTGGTCCAAGATCTTAGAGTCCATTTCGGTTTCGCTTCGGGTTCAGCTCCGGGTGAAATCTCAGCCGTCTATTCCTGCAATGGACGGCCCACAGCGATAGGTTCGAGCTCGATTCGATTTGGCGATCTCCACGCAGAGGAAGAGAGAGAACTGTTACTCGAACTCAGAGTACCAAGAACATCTGTTGGGTCCCACCATGTGTTATCGGTTCGGTGCGGTTACAAAGATCCCTCTACTCAAGAAACAATTTGCGGTCACGAACAGGCTTTGCTGGTGCCGCCTCCTTACGCCGTTAGATCATCAGCTCCGGAAATTGAACGCCTGAGAACGCTTTTCATCACAACCCGAGCAATGGCCGAGTCGGGTCGGTTAGCGGACTTGGGGAACCTAACAAGCGCGTATCACTTGCTCTCCTCGGCCCGAGCGCTGTTAATGCAATCCGGTTCGGTTTCGGCTGGTGAATACATTCGTGGCTTAGAAGCCGAGCTGGCGGCTCTACACTGGCGTCGACAACAGCGGGAACAGCAACAGATGGTGATGACCCAACGGCAAGCGGAAGCTCGGAGGACCAAAGAGAGAGAAACAACGGCTTTCGTGGATGAAAATGGTGACCCATTGACGCCTACATCGGCTTGGCGAGCCGCGGAGATGCTGGCTAAAGTAGCCAGAATGAGAAAGTCTTTGAACCGAGCCAGCGACTTACACGGCTTCGAGAACGCCAGGTTTTAGATTCCTTTTATTTTTGTGTTTCCAGTAAAATGTGAAAAATCACAATCAAAACTGTTAGAAGAAAAAGAAAAAAAGGAGAAAAAAGTTGGGACTAGGAATCAAAGTTGGTGGGTGCGTAAAAGTGGGGTCTGCAAGGTAATGAAGCCCAGCAGCAATGGGTTAAGGTTTGGGGATCTGGGGGGTGGGGGCCTTCTTGAATCTATCTTATCTTTTCCATTCCCCATTTGTACTTGTACCCAAGAAAGTTCGATTTCAAGGGAAAGTTTGATTCTGATAAGATTTTTGCAGGGATCACCATTGTGTGGTTTTTGTGGCGGACACTGCACACATACTCTCTTATCTCATCTCTTGTGGTGAGTACTATTGCAACAATGATTTTTGGACCTCATAAACAAAAAAAGAGGACCTTTTATAACTTTTTCTTTTGTTATTTTTTAATCAGAGCTACATTTTTTTTATCATTAAATCACTCAATAAACTAAAACCACTAAAATTTATATAACTACGAGCTAACAATCACCGAATTATGTGTATTTACGTGAGCATTTTATAATTTGAAGAATTGGTCTCAATGCTGTTCTCGGTTAGTATAATCATAAAGTACTAATGTTTTGAGGGTTATTGACTCTGAGTTGGTTCTAATTCTTAGTTTGATGCGGTTGAAATTAATTTGATTAGTTGGTGATGAAGTTAGATTTGAGTAATAATATAATTTACTTATTATATTAATCTATAGTGCATAAATTATTGGACAGTAGTACTATTACTAAAAAGAGAAACATTTCATCAAAAATTATATGTAAATTTCTTAAATTTTAAATTCAAATTCCGATCCGAATCTTAAGTTTTATTTTTCTTGTGCTACATGGACCAAAAGTCCTTTACAATAAAACCCGTATACTATCAAGAGGGGGCCTCTTGTTGGAATCCTCTGATACCACTCTCTCAGTTCCATGACATCTCGGTCGCCACTCTTTTGTTTCCATGATCTCCTATTGGTAAATGGTCACGTAAGAGCATTTTATCATAAACAAATAAAAATTTAATTTAATAAATTCAAATTTGGGATAATGGGATAACTCTCATTACCCCTACTAAAAGTAAACTACCCTCTCATATATCTAAATTATGCCTACGTGAGAAAAAAGTTCTCAGAGAGTCTGTAGGTATATTGCCAAGAGATTGTGAGATATACATATTCTTCAGAGTGAAAATATTATGAGAGTTTGAGAAATTTTTGAGTAACAAAATTTTTTCCGTTATTGGATTCACTGAACTTGGGGGTTGAGATGTCGTGAATCCGTGATGATGGTTCAATCTCGAGATCGCCATTCCAACCGAACGATTCGTACGAGAGAGTTCGCGATTCGGTTGGATTTTGGATAAACGCATTAAGGTATTTATTTGAAAATTTCGATCTATTTAATTATTTTTGTAATATTCCATACTTCTGTTGCATGCGATTAAATCTAATATCGGTATTAGAGCGATCGTTAGATTTAATAAAAATTTTTCGGAATTTGTGTAAGCATAAAATGCATAGGGTAAAATTTAGAGTTCGAATCATAAATGAGTTTCGTGAATCCGAGTATACCACCAGAATATTCATGGCTTAAGGATCATGAAAATAAGTTTTATTGAATTTTTCGATTATGTTTAGGCCATGAAAAGTGTGATCGAAGTTTGCGATTGTACGGATTTCAAAACTTTAGATCTGTCGAGTTAAATGATAAATTGATACATGAAAATGGTCTAGATGTGCTCCTGACACTCAGATCCATCGATTTGAGTAATCAATTGCAGCTGTTGTTGTCGAAATCTAGGATTTCCAAAATAACCGCGAAGAATTGCGACTGGGGTGGTTGAATCCTCCATTTTTAGGGTTTAAATCCTCATAAAATTAAGTCAAAGATATTTGGAGGATGTCTAATTATAATTTCCAGTTGAAAACTATGTGAAAAACAGTCTGAAAATTAGTTTTCCAACAGCAGGGTCATGAGGACCCAGTTGCAGACCCGTTGGATGAGGAAAAACCGGCCCAGACCCAAGGGCGCGTGCAGTACACGTACGAGAAGGCGTGTAATGTGCAGAGGGGAGTGCGCATGAAGTTGACACGCTAGTGAGGTGCGTAACACAAAAGGGTCAGGTTCCGGGTCGAGTTGACTCGAATCTGAGCCCGATCTGCGTCTCGACTTAGGACACGACCCAGGAGCACATGTAAGAGCATGCCAGACGTGCTGCGTGTCTGGCACGTGTAGCAGCTTGCTACAACACGCGTGTAGACACGTGCCAGACTCGTTGCATGTTGAGCACATGCAGCAGGTTGCTATTGGCGCATGAAGGTGCTTAGCTGAGCGCCGCTGGTGCATGGGACCTCCGATCGTGCTTCAAGTCATTTCGAATTAGATTTTTTCACTTTTCTTAGGGTCTCACCTCCATATTTGTGACTTTTTGTAGGTTTTTGTGTGCCTAATCTAAGTCCGAATGGTAAGATGTAATTGTGGGTTGTGTTGTATAGTGTCTCTTGTCTTATATGCTCACTTTGGGGTTTATATTCGAATCATTTGGAATTTGTTGATTCGAAATGTGCACAAAATTCGTGAATAAGTATCATAAGTCACTAAAATCTCTTTTATTGCATTGAAGACTTCAGATCTTTGCAATGAGAATAGTTAAATGGTGACAACTGTGAGATATTACACCAAAAGATTCAGTTTATTCTCGAGAAGTAAGAGCTGTACGAGATTTTGAGGCACGAGATGGTGGACCCAGGGAGGGTACCACACCGCAGACTAGACAGGACAAGGAGGTCTATTGTGCATGGAAGAAAAATGATAGCCAATTAGGGCAATCCTTATCAGTAGTATATACGATAACATGATCACGATCTATGAAGAGTATCCTATGGTTATGTCAGTTAGGCTTGCCCTAAAAAAGTATTATGGAGCTTTTTTCAACTCCTAAGGTAAAGATGCTAAAGAAGAGGGCTGATCATATAATGATACAATATTTGATACAAATGTTGAGTATGATTGCCGAGTTAAGGAATGCGGGCAAACCCATTTTGGATGAAACTCAAGTACTAGGTGTGATCAAGTCTTTTTACCTGATTCATGGGAGACCATGAAAACATATCTCACACATGACGAGAGTATTCGTACTTTCACTGATGTGAGTAGGTACAGTGAGTTCGAGGAGGAGTGTCTAGAGGCGAGTAGGTCGCACTCGGTTATGCTTATGTAGCAGAGTTGAGTAAGGATTCCCGTGGCACCTAACGAATAGCATAAACATGAGAAGAAGACTTGAAGTCCAGACAAGAAGAAACTATCCGAGCAATTTGACAACAAGGTACTAAAGCGTAGGAAGAAGGAACTTGATAAGACCAATGCAAAGTGTTATATCTGAGATAGACTTTGGTCATTTCGCTCGTGAATGTGACAAGCGGAAGGAATGTCTTTCTTTTTTACATGGTTTGAGTTTTGTCTAATCTACTATCATTCCTGCTAATTGCTTTCTTTTGTGGATTGAAAATTTAAGAGTCACCGACCACATAGTTCGAGACAAGAGCCCGTAAGTGGTGTTCTGCCGAGTGAATCCTCAAGTTAGGAGAATTTGCGTGAGGAACGGAGTATTTGTCATCGTCAAAAAAATTGGTACTTGTAAGTTGGTATTGCAAAATAGTTAGTCTCTGTGTTTATATGACATTTTTTATGTTCCGATTATTTAACGGAACTTAATTTCAGTATTTTGTTTAAAATCGTCTAGAATATGCTTTGCCATGAAGAAATTAATCTGTTTTTATGAGATACGACAGTTCTTTGATCTGTTCTGATTTTATCCATTATGAATTGTGTGTATTGCATGCTACTTCTTTTATTGGTATTCTTGTTATTGTTATATTGCCTTTACATTTAATTACGTAAATAATGATGTAAAGATATAATATAGTAGATTTGGACACATAGAGTAAGAGAGAATGAATCGATTAGTAGCAAATGGTCTGTTGGGCCTATTAACCCTATTCAAGTTGCTCATATATGAATTTTTGCCTAACCAACAAAATTACAAGAAAACCATTTGGTAGCACAATGAGAGTTGAACTCTATTGTAGTTGGTCTACTCTGATATCTATGACTTTATGAGCATGACAACCCAAAAATTGAGCTGTGTACTTTATTATATTCATAA
Source organism: Dillenia suffruticosa (assembly GCA_033439265.1). Taxonomy (NCBI): domain Eukaryota; kingdom Viridiplantae; phylum Streptophyta; class Magnoliopsida; order Dilleniales; family Dilleniaceae; genus Dillenia; species Dillenia suffruticosa. The sequence continues at coordinate 11,642,778 of JAVTVX010000020.1, forward strand.
ACGATTACATGTATTTCGGTTACATTTATTTGATTTCGCACAAATCTAAGACATTTGAATGCTTTAGAAGGAGGACCTACATTTGTTTGTCTTCTTTACTTCCTCGGCATCTACAACAATGAGGAAGGACAACAGTAACACGTAATTGCTATTCATATTTGTGGGAATTCGAGACGTTTGATTTGAACAATGCATATGCATCATCTGTGGAACCACATTGTCCATACATGTCTACAACCTTGTTATAAATGCTTACTTTGAGAGGCGTTCATGACCGAATGAGATGCTCATGAACTTCCTTGGCTTCTTGTAAAGCTTGCCACATGCCTGTATCAACTGCAAATATTGAGGCAAATCAAAAACAATTTGTTGTTTCTTCAATAAATCGAGAACTTCAACAGCTTCCTTGACTTTTCCCTCCTTGCATAAACCTTTTTGCTCTTACACAGGGCCCCTAATTTGGTTACCTTCTACAGTCTAAAATGATGTGCCACTGGATCCATGAGGCACTTGTGAAGAAAAGGTATTGTTCTGGAACTGATTTGAGCTTAGTACGTTCTGTCAAGCAATATTATCAAAATCATCACTTCATTTCTGTAGGTACTGCCCCATATTTTCTGTTCCATACCCATGGTTTGGCGGAGACACCCCTATACTTCCTCCATAGTGACCATTTACACTTCGCTGATTACCTCCAACATACTCTGTGATACCTATTTGGGGACTGCTGATATCTATTGGCAACTCTGGTTCAAATGAATGAGCTTTAGGAGTAATAAGGCGTATCCCACATTTTATGGAGAAATAAGGGTGATTATACTCATTCAAGTCTCTATTCAAGGAATATGGCTCGTGTCAAGGAATCCCACATTTTATGGAGAAATAAGGGTGATTATGCTCATTCAAATCTCTATTTAAGGAATATGGCTTGTGTCAAGGAATCCCAAATTTTATGAAGAAATAAGGGTGATTATGCTCATTCAAATATCTATTCAAGGAATATGGCTGGTGTCAAGGATTCTTAAAACTTTTGGAGTAATAAGACATATCCCACAATTTATGGAGAAATAAGGGTGATTATGCTCATTCAAGTCTCTATGGTGTCAAGGATTCTTAAAGAGTAACAACTTCTCCTACATATGATAGTCTATTTGATAAAGGAAACATCAGTTATTTACTATGTTTAATATTTTTTCTCTCTTGGTGATTACTAGTTTTAAGGACCTAATTTAGTAATATTTGTTATTTCCTTCAACTTAGTTACGTGTATAAGCTGTAGATAATTATCCCTCTCTTGTAGTAAAAAAGTGTGGAATCATTCAATAAAAAAATTCATCAAGAAAAATTCTCTCTGAACTCTGTTTTTTCTCTTGGTATCAGAGCAAGAACGATCTTCTCTTCTTCCTATCATGACTTCTCTATCTTTGAATATTGAAAACTTTGTTACTCTAAAACTCACCCCAACCAACTACCCGTTATGGAGAGAATAGGTATTAGGATTGGCAGAAAGTCAAGACCTGGTTCATCATCTCACCAATGAAACTCCCATTCCACCCAAATTTGCTCCACAAAATTCAGATACCATAGACACAGAAATCTCATCAACACCAACAAAAGAATTTGTTACATGGAAAAAGTCTGATCGTCTTCTCAGGGGTTGGATCATTGGAACTCTCTCTGAAGAAGCGCTTGGACTTGTCATCGGATTAGATACAGCAATTGCAGTCTGGACTGCACTCAAAGAAGCCTACGCACACGACTTTTAGGAGCGAGAGTTCACACTTCGACAACAACTAACCTATTTGCGTAAAGATGAAAACAAAACTATTACAGACCATATACGAAATTTCAAAGGGTTATGCGATAACCTTGCTGCTATTGGTAAACCCATTCTTGATCAAGAGAAAGTGTTTTGTCTTCTCACAAGTCTTGAACCATAGTATGAAACTTTCACCACAACAATGCTGAAACCTCCAAGACTAACCTATACATAACTGATTTCACAATTGCAAAGCCTAGATCACCGTAGGAACTGGTTCTCAAATCAATCTGATGTTTCTCTCTCCTTTCTCACTCCATATCTAGCCTTCTATAGACAACAACAGCAACAGATGCAAAACCTCACACCTAGGCATCAACATAGTCTCTTCACTTCTACAGGTTGTGGTTTTCAAGCACAACAGTCTCGTAATCAAACACAAGGCTATCCAAACACACAACAACGCAAACCACCGCCACCTGGAGAACGACGAATGACTACTACAGAAAGAGAATTGTATCGTGGTACAATCTGTCAATACTATGACAAACCAGGTCATGTTGCAAAAATCTGCTGGTGGTTACCGAAGAAAGCGAAACAGAACAACGAACTCCCACAAGCTCTTGCAGCACTCACACTCGACAACTCCATCATTGACATAGAATGGACTTGAGATACCGGAGCTTCAAATCATATGACTGGACAGCCAGGTATGCTAAACAATGCTCATAAATATAGTGGAACTGACTCCATCATCATTGGAGATAGATCTACATCTCAATTTCCTGTTAATTGTGAATTCTCTAATACTAATTTTTGTGTGAAGGCACGGAACACAGGCCACCCTCTCATAACAAGGAAATGAAAGGGTAATTTATATGTCTTGTCCAATGAGCCAGAAGCATACTTTTCTTATCGATTCAAATCTGGCACCACAGACATTTGGCATCAACGTTTAGGTCATCCACAATTTTCTACAATTCAGCTATTAAAGAATAAAGGACTTATTGAAGTTGTAGGTTCTTCAAAGTTAGATCATTTATGTGATAGTTGTCAATTAGGCAAATTAAGTAAACTTCCCTTTAGTTCCTCTGAACACTCCAGTTCTGATGTTTTTGATAAGATACATTGTGATCTTTGGGGTCCTGCTCCTGTTTTATCTGTTGGCAAATTTCGGTTCTATGCATGTTTGGTAGATGATTTCTCAAAGTACACTTTGATCATTCCTTTGAAAAATAAATCTGATTTTTTTGCTGCTTATTTAGTATTTAAAAAATATGTTGAGTGCCAATTCAATAAGAGAATTAAAATCTTCCACTCCGATGGTGGGGGAGAATTTGTTAATTCTCGATTATCATCTCATTTTCTTACCACAGGAATCGTTCACTAAATCTCATGTCCTTATACACCAGAACAAACAGGTATGGTTGAGCGACGACACCGTATTATACGAGAACTAGGTATGACGATGTTATTTCATAGTCATGCCCCTTTATTTTTATGGTTAGAAGCTTTTTCCACTGCTGTTTTTCTTATTAATCGCTTACCTTCATCCTCTCTTTACTTTGAAACAACATACTTCAGGTTGCATGGAACTCATCCTGATTATACTTCTCTTCGAGTGTTTGGCTCCAAATGTTTTCCATATACATGGGACACAAAAAATACGAAGTTTGATCCTAAATCTGCTTTGTGTGTTTTTGTAGGATACAGTGAGAAACACAAAGGATATAAGTGCTTTCACCCTCCTAGTCGCAAGTTCATTATTTCTCGACATGTTGTTTTTGATGAAACTATTTTTCCATTTAAATCATCCAATTCATCTATTTCGGTCTCTCACATACATCATATTTTTGACTCTTGGCTGACTTCTTGTGGTGGTTCTGACTCAGGTACATCTTTCCAGGAGCTTACCTCGCTACATCACTCCCATACTCCGCTACCAATTGTTATGACAGCTCTTCCACAAAGTGATCCTATACTGCCCTCAGATTCCTCTTTTGATGAATCTACTTCAACCAGCAACACATTCACTCCTTCGTTTGAATCTCATGACTCTTTACCACTTGGTGACACAATAATCGCATCAGTTGTGCCTATAATGGCTGACTCTGAGTCTACTGCTATAGTCTCAGAACCACAATCAAGTTCTGCACCTGTCCATTATCCTATGACTACTCGGTCTCAACATGGAATTGTCAAGACCAATCCTAAATATGCCTTAACTATTGCCACTTCTAGCACTATACCTCGTGAACCTAAGACAATTAAAGCAGCTCTCTGTCACCCAGGCTGGAAAACTGCAATGCTTGATGAATTTGCTGCCCTTCCTCAAAATAACACGTGGTGACTAGTTCCACGAACTTCCAACATGAATGTGATTGGCTCAAAATGGGTTTTTAAGACTAAACTTCGACCAAATGGTACCTTGGACCGACTGAAAGCTTGCTTAATCGCAAAAGGTTATCATCAAATCAATGGACTTGATTATATAGAAACCTTTTCTCCTATCATCCGATTAGGTACAATTCGTCTAATTTTAATTGTTGCTCTTGTCAAGCATTGGCCAATTCGACAATTGGACGTGAAAAATGCGTTCTTACATGGTTAGATAGTTGAAGATATTTACATGGAACAACCTCCAGGTATGGCTGATTCTTACTTTCCGAATCATGTTTGTAAGCTTCAACGTGCTTTATATGGGCTTAAACAGGCACCTCGTGCTTGGTTTGATAGACTCGATACTTTTCTTCTTTCTTGTGGTTTCTTTTGTAGCCTTGCTGACCCTTCTCTTTTTGTTTGTCACTTTACTCAGGGTGTTCTTGTTTTACTTTTATACGTTGATGATATGCTTCTTACAGGATCTTCTACTGCAATTGTCACTTCTTTTATTCAAACCTTAAGCCATGAATTCTCTATGAAGGACCTTGGACCAGTTCATCATTTTCTTGGAGTTGAAATCTCTCCTACGTCTGAAGGACTGCATCTTTCTCAATCACATTATGCTCTTACCATCTTAGAGCGGTCCAACATGCTAGACTGTAAACCTATGTCTACTCCTCTGGATGTCAAGCTCCAACCTCTTACACAGGTGTTTCCTCTTGCGGATCCTAGTTTTTATCATGGAATTGTTGGAGCTCTCCAGTACCTCACCCTCATGCGTCCGGACCTATCCTACAGTGTTAATTATGTTTCTCAATTCATGCATGCTCCTACGGTTGCTCACCTGAAATTAGTCCATCGCATCCTTCGGTACCTCAAAGGCACGATCTCTACTGGTCTACATCTTACCTCTACTGCTACTCTCACATTGTCTGCTTTTTCTGATGCTAACTGGGCGAGATGTCTTACAACAAGGCGCTCAACTACAGGCTATTGGACATTCCTCGGCTCTAATATCATTTCATGGTGTGCTAAGAAGCAACACACTATCTCTCGCTCTAGTACAGAAGCGGAATACCGTGCTATGACTAATACTGCTGCTGAGCTTACCTGGCTAACTTATATTCTCAACGACCTCCACATTTCACTTACATCAGCACGGACTCTTTATTGTGATAATATCAGTGCTCTATACATGACAATCAATCCCGTTTTCCATGCACGAAGTAAACATATCGAATTGGATTACCATTTTGTATGTGAACGCGTTGCTCTTGGGCTACTTGTCACTAAACATATTTCTTCGACTAACCAGGTTGCTGATCTCTTTACTAAGTCTGTTCCAAAAGCTACGTTAACTTCCTTTCCACCAAATTGTGCCTTCAGCCCCGGCTCAGTTTGCGGGAGGGTATTGGCAACTCTGGTTCAAATGAATGAGCTTTAGGAGTAATAAGGCGTATCCCACATTTTATAGAGAAATAAAGGTGATTATGCTCATTCAAATATCTATTCAAGGAATATGGCTTGTGTCAAGGAATCCCACATTTTATGAAGAAATAAGGGTGATTATTCTTATTCAAATATCTATTCAAGGAATATGGCTGGTGTCAAGGATTCTTAAAGCTTTAGGAGTAATAAGGCGTATCCCACATTTTATGAAGAAATAAGGGTGATTATGCTCATTCAAGTCTCTATTCAATGAATATGGTTGGTGTCAAGGATTCTTAAAGAGTAACAACTTCTCCTATATATGGTAGTCTATTTGATAAAGGAAACATCAGTTATTTACTACGTTTAATATTTTTTTTCTCTTGTTGATTACTAGTTTTAAGGACCTAATTTAGGAATATTTGTTATTTCCTTCAACTTAGTTACGTGTATGAACTGTATATAATTATCCCTCTCTTGTAGTCAAAAAGTGTGGAATCATTCAATAAAAAAATTCATCAAGAAAAATTCTCTCTGAACTCTATTTTTTCTCTATATCCACTGTGACTTCCCATTCTATAATCAATCGGAGTTGGCCAAGACTGCCCAACATCATTGCTAAAGTTTCCATTTACTCCTAAACTATACCCTGAGAAACTCAACTGTTGGGGACCCAGTTGGCTGAATCTCTTGAACCCCATTACCAATAGACACGAATTGGTTCCTTACATTCTCATTTTGATTGAGAAACCCATTAGGGTTTCGCTGAAGATGCATTGAATTAGCTTATTTCACAAGTCCTTAGCTTCATGTCAATCTTTACTAGTGTCTTTAATGGGGGGTTTTGTTTTCAGTTAGTTTTTAGTGATGGAAAATTAGCTTGAAATTGCTGTTTGTATGATGATTTTGGTGGTGTCAAGTGTACTTGTCGCAGTGTATCTTTCCTTATTTCTATGGCAGGAAAAATGTATGTTCCGTGTTGGTTTCAATGTGGATAGCCTGCCCAGGTCTTAGGCTTGCATGACAATTGACAAAGTTCCTATTTTGACGGATCGAACAAGGTCGTTCTACAATCCCATGGTATTAACATCGACATGCTGTTATGGCTCAATAAACATTGATCATTTCATTTTCGTTCCCTTAAAAATAGTTACTATTAGATAGTAATGCAATAATTGTAATTACCTCTCCCTTATATGCAAAGCACTCCCATTTGAAGTATTTTTAATCCTGCTAGATTCTATGTTCTACACTCATATGTTCATACCGTCTCTATAGAACTTGTAATGGCTTGGTAGCTAGGATGAGCTCTATATAATTATCATAACTTCATTCTGCGAAGACTGCATTGATGCTAAGTTTAGCTGTAATTTTCCAACTGAATGAGGCTTGCATCTACCAGCAGATCTGTTGTAAACATTGTTTCTGAATGTCTACATATAAAACAATAATTAGTACATGACAATGACTGAACCAATGTCTGCAAATGAATGTACACTTCACTGGTATCTACCAAGTACATGTATCCTGTTTTCCAAGGAAGTACTGCCAGGGGATAAAGTCCATCCTTGAGCAGAAATCTAACTAATTGTTGCTGTTGATTTATCCAAGCTCTTCTTCAGCTTACAGCGAGGGATTTATGTTTCCCTTCATATGCTAAGCTGTTATTCAGTTTCGATACTCACAATATTGATCACTTATCTACTTGTGCACGGCACACTACAAAAAAACACGTTTTTTGCGATGAAATTTAGCGACAAATTTTTTTCGTTGCTATTTTGTGACGAATTTAACTACGAAAACTTTTTTCATCGCTATTTGTAACGAAATTTGCAACGAAAAAATAGTCGTAACTAATTTAACAACGACCGGAAATTCGTCGCTAATTTAGCGATGAATTCCGGAATTTGTCATTAAATTTGAAAAATAATTAAATAAAATAAAATATTAATATATATTTATTAAATAATTAATTAATTTTGAGACGAATTCCGGAATTCGTCGCTAATTTTGCGACGAATTTTGAAATTCGTCGCTAATTTTGTGACGAATTTCGAAAGACTTCGCTAATATTACGACGAATTTCAAAATTCGTCGCTAATTTTGAAAAATAATTAAATAAAATAAAATATTAATATATATTTATTAAATAATTAATTAATTTTGCGACGAATACCGAAATTCGTCGCTAAATTTGAAAAATAATAAAATAAAATAAAATATTAATATATATTGATTAAATAATTAATTAATCTTGCGACGAATTTCGAAAGTCGTCGCTAATTTTGCGACGAATTTTGAATTCGTCGCTAAATTTGAAAAATAATTAAATAAAATAAATATTAATATATATTTATTTAGCGACGAATTTCAAAATTCGTCGCTAATTTTGAAAAATAATTAAATAAAATAAAATATTAATATATATTTATTAAATAATTAATTAATTTTGCAACAATTTCCAGAATTCGTCGCTAATTTCGAAATATAATTAAATAAAATAAAATATTAATATATATTTATTATTTTTTATTTAAAACAAATTATCATATTTATTATTTTAAATTAATATGTTATATTTTATTTTTATTTTATCTTTTAAAAAAATAGTATTATTATTTTTTTATATCTTTTATTATTTTATTTTAAACTAATATTTTATTATTTTATAATAAATTGTTATTTTATATTATTTTATTATTACTAAAAATATGTGAAGGAAAGATAATAAGTAAAAAAAAAAAAACTTATAACAGATACTAATATTTAGTTTGATGGTTACAGGATCTTAAAAATTTACGGAAGTCCAAGGGTTCAAACCAAGGTGGGAGCAAAGTGGAGGCATTTTTCAGGAATTAAGTGAGTGAGGGTGTGTGGGCGCCGGCTCGGGCAGGCGGGCCGAGTTCTGGCGGGAGCGCATATTTTTTTTCATTGCTAATTTAGCGACGAATTTATATCTGTTGCTAATTTAGCGATGAATTTTTTTCGTCCCTAAATTAGCGACAGATAATTTTTCGTAACTAAATTTGCGACGAATTTGGTGACGAAAAATTATCCGTCGCTAAATTTAGCGACGAATTTTAGATTTCGTCGCTAAATTTAGCGACAAATAATTTTTTGTCGCTAAATCCGTCGCAAATTTAACGACGAAAATTTATTCGTCGTTAAATTTAGCGACGAATTTTTTATTTTCGTCGCTAAATTTACGACGGATTTAGCGACGAATTTCTAATTTTTCATTGCTAAATTTTTGCGACGCATTATTAGCAACGAAAAATTTTTCGTCGCTAAAATTTTTAGCAACGAATTTTTATTAAATTTTCGTCGCTAAAATTTTTAGCAACAAATTTTTATTAAATTTTCGTCGCTAAAAGCTGGTTTTTTTGTAGTGGCAAATATTCGCATGGCAAGACGAAGAATCACCTTCAATATATCATGTGTGGAAAGCATCATGCAAAAGGAAATATTCAGATATGCTTGGCGCAGCAAGGAAGCAAACAATGCAAACAGTTGGTATAACAAATATAGCCGAAATGAAAGGTCATCCACCTATATTCTTGATATCGGCTATATGGAATGAATTAATTGATAAACATTGGACTATACCAAAGTGGCAACAGAAGCCAAATGCGACAAAGCAAAATCGAAATACAGAGAAAGAAGGGGAGATTACGAAGCACACAATCGATTCAATCCCGTTTGCCACCCACGTGAAGAGAATGATATCTTTTTATTTCTTCTTTTAAATATGTGTTCATAATTTATATTTTCTTGAAATTAGTAATGATATTTTTTTTTACAGATTGAAAAAATGCACTACTCCGTTTCCCATCTCGACCTCTTGAATCGCACTCACAGGCGAGATAAGCGAAAATGACAGTATGTTGACAAAAAATCTAAAGCAATAAGTGTAAGACAATTGCATTATTATTTAGTTTTATATAACATTTAAACATTATTAACTTCACAAATGTAATTATATATACTTATTGTAAGGCAAGTACAAACAATTGATCGAGAAAAAATTTGGCTCAAATAGCACTTCTCAGCGAGGGTTTGATGCGGTCTCATGGTGTGAGGTGACTGGGGGTTCCATGAAGGGACGTTTATATGGTTTTGAAGAGAGAGGTGATGACGTATTGACGATTAATTCATCTGGTGCCCCTTCATTTCCCTGCATGCGTTCATCTCAGATGTATGCTAAGAAAGAAGTAAATAGAATGATGGACGAAATGAGAAGTTAAATGATCCAAAACATAAAAAGCCAAATTTTGGAAGAAGTGCCAAGTTGAGTGCGGGCGGAAATAGAGGCACACGTTCGTGACATCTTGCAGAAATTGGTTTCCAACAAACACCACCGGGGCTAGGTAGTACTGAGTCACCAGATTTTGATCACCCACCATTGTGAGACTGACGATATGGTTTTTTTGTACTTTATTTTATTTATTTAGTCGGATTGTAAGTCATTTTATACAGTTCTTTGGTATATAAACTGTACTATGTAACTTGAGAATTTATGTATAATGTGTTGCAACTAAACTTGGTTTTTATATCAATGAAATGGAATTCATCGTAATATAGTTTGTGATATTATAATTTAGATGAAATAGGTTTATTGGAAAACAGGTTAACAGGTAGATCAAATAAATCAGGGTACAATAGGGCAGGATAATGTATTATACCAATAGATAAATTCTGTCTCTGAGTAATTTGTTGGTAATCCATCGTTGTATTCTGAAAATCTATATATATATCAAAAACAAAATATCGATTGATATAATCCATCGGTAACAAATCCGTCGCTATTCCGTCCATAAGCTCAATACTCTGCTTGGTCCTTCAGTGACATATTACATATGGAAAAAATCCATCGCTGATTTATCCATCGGTAATCCATCGCAAATAATTTTAGAATATGTGTGAGATAAGCGATGGTTTAGCGACAGATTAGTCTACGACGGGTACAATCCGTCTTAAATCCATCGCTGAAGGACAAACCAGGCCAGTGTTATCACCGACGGATTAACGAGCGCATATGTTAGCGACAGAAGTGAACATCGCAAATTCGTCAAAAATTTTTGTGACGGAAAAAATTCCGTCGGTAAGAATTAGCGTTGTTGTTTTCATCAACGAAATTTTTGTCGCAAATTTTCATCGGTAATTCTTTTTAGCAATGGAATATTTTCTTTTATCGATGGAAATTTCCATCGCTGATTGCTCTATTTCTATTAGTGACTCCCCGCTTCTCTCTCTCTAAGACAACACTCCCTACATAAAGATCAATGTCCCCGCTACCCTCTTAACACCAAAAGCATAGACATGCCTCCCACGGTCACAATTTGGTTTATTCCCTCCACCACATGCCTTGAGAACACTACTTATGATAACCATGTCTTGAGGCATTTCATCAAACACTTGGAATACTTGGAATATATATTGAGTAAGTGAGAGAAAGAGAGTACCAACGGACAGTTGTCGCATTAGATCCCTTAATTAAGTTCCCGAATTCGACTCGCGGTTTGGATATGAAAAAAACTATGTTGGGAGGGTAGTCCCCTTAATGGACCACTATAGGTCCTGAACCAAACTAGTCGGAATATGATTCTGGATATTGATTGATATAGTATAAAAAAAGAGAGAAAGAGAGTGATCAAAGAGAAAGAGTGTTTTTTAGAGAGAGAGAGAGAGAGTGTGTGTGTGTGTGTGTGCTCGATGTGTCCTATCATCGGAATTTTCATCTTTCATGGTGGGTCTTCATGGTTGAAGTTACAAAAGAAAAATTTTATCAAATTGGGCACTGAAATTCATCTTATGCCTTAGAAACTATATGTAACGATTATCGGGAACTCAAATTGAGGTTTAGTCTTAAGGCAAATGGATAACTCAAAACTTTTGAGTTCTCTATCGATGGCAGATGACTAGAATGAAGTTGATAACAAAAGGTTCAAACTCCAAAATTAACATTAAAATTTACCTTAATAGTGAATGAAAAACCATTCTGAGACGAAATATAGACGAATGAATGATTTTTGACCATGATTTAAAACTTGAGCTTCTCATCAATGGCAGACAGCATGGTAGAGATAAAATATTTATGGCCAATTGACACAAAAAATCATTTCTCCCACCTCATGCAACTTTTTTCTATCATCAATTGGAGCCACCGTGCCAATGGTACCCGAATTCCTCTTCGAAACACTCACTTTCTTTGGAACACCCTTTGTTTCACTCTCACTCTCTCTTTGAAACACTCTCCATATCTTCTCTCGCGCGCACACACACACACACACTCTCTCTCTCTATATTTGTCACTTTCTCTCTCTTTGTTTTTGAATACTCTCCATCTCTTCTTTCTCATACTCTCTCTATTTCTGTCTCACACACTCTCTCTTCAAAGACCCCTCACTCTCTAAAATACTCCCTCACTTCTCGCTCTATACCATATATCTTTCTTTTTGAAGACTCTGTCCCTCTATCAAATGCACACTGGCTTTCTCCGGATGAAAGTGACATGGGATAAGTTGGAGTCGTGCTGCTTACATTTCCTATGCCACATCAGCAGCTTACACCTATGTTATCGATAACTCAACATGCTAATATGCCACGTCCATAGATAACACATCAACAACATCACCAAACCCAACTGGGTTGTGTATTGAAGTCCTCAATCATGGCAAAATAAATCTTAATGACCTAATTGAAATTTGTGTTCAAAGTTAAAAAAAAAACTTTACATAAAATTTTCCCAAAAATTTCAACTTGATACCTATTATAATTCTACAGCCAAGTTTTCCTCTAACTTTTTTCTCCATAAAATTTTTAATGTAAAAATTTATTGGTGATGGCACACTTAATGTAATAACCATGCCTGACAAGTCAGGCTTAAAGAAAAGGAAATGTTTTTAGAATGGGCACAATGATCTATATCCGTAGAAGTGTTAATCAAGCCGAACTTTATTGCTGTATCAGCAAAAATTCTTTGGTTTATCTACAAGAGTTCACAATAAGGAAATTTTGTGCAAAATATTACACATCCAAAAGTACAAAATAAGGATGTGGCTGACTACTAAAACATAAATATATGCCATTAGTGCATCTCCTTAGGATCCATCCCTGTATACACAACATTTTGATCACTTTGGAGATAAAGAAGCAAGAAAGAAAGGAATGAATTACGAGAGCTCAGTTAATATTAAGATAGCATAGAGATTCTGATTAAGAAAGAAGCATTAACAAAATTACAAGTTATTACCACAACATGAGATTGTGACGGTGATATTAAAGTCAATAAATCGTTGATCAGATCGAATTAAGTCAAAATGCCAAAACAAACATCATATCAAAGTAAATCAAACCATGGTAGATAAAATATGAATACTAGTTGATTCAAATATCCAAGATTACCCGTTTGTTACAAAATAAGCGAAAATTTTTTCTTATTGAAGTGCTATCTGCTTAAATGATTTCAAGTTGGATGTAAATCCAAGATCAAAACTGAATTATAGATCAGTTAAAGAACAAAATCAAATATTGTAGGCCAATTTGAAAATGGAGTCAAATATCAAAACTTATCTTCAAAAACAAGTTAAAATCCGAAAGTCAACGTAAGTCAAAGGTCATTTTGGATAATGAATGAAAATGTCAAAATGCTAGCATTGGTTGGTTGAACCCTAAATGGAGGGTGATAAACAAGTATCAGATAGACAAATTATCTAAATAATCAAAGTTTTAAAGTTATCAAAATTTTAAATTGTATTATAAGAGTAACATGAAATCAAAAAATAGAAATGAACACAATATAAAGAGAGAAATTTTAGAGCGAATAATATTATGTTCTCTTGATATTGTACAAATGATGTTACAAGAAGGTCTATATATCGGAAGTTGAAAGGAACAGAGTCAAGAGTCACACAATGAATAGTCACATTAATAAGTATAGTAACTCAAAAGTCAAAAGTCGCCTAGAAAAACCAAAAGCTAATAATCACCCTAACACATCTTAAAAATGAGTAATTTATAGACATTCATTTGAATTCCGTAAAATTTATAACTAATTGATGCATTCACTCGTATTTTTGTTGCTTCAAATGTATACCAATGTTGAAGAACATGCCAAAATACTCATGAAGTCAAACGAATAGATATCGTTTAATACTTACAAATAGCAATAGGTAAAATGCATAAATTTATAGTTCTTAAATGCTTACATTTTGGTCCTTAAGGGGACAGTCTAGTAGTACAAATCATTCTTTCTAATCTGGTGATCCCAAATTTAAATTCTTGTATAACAAAAAAAATGCTTACCTTTTGGGATTCACTAGCTTTTCAAAAATGAGAAATGTCTTGAATTTCCTAAACAGTTCAAACTTATCACCTGATTTGGGCATACATTTTCAAAATATGTAAACTTATTCATAATATATCTTAAATTAAAATGTAAGTTTCAAATTAGAGCTTGATCGCTCAATTTTTTTTGAAAAAATTTCATTTTTGTCCCTAAACTAATAAAAAATATATTTTGACGCAAAAAATTTAGAATATTTTCAAAAAGGCCCTGAACAACATTTTCAAAAATTATATTTAGAATATTTATAGGTTTGAATGTTCGCTGCATTTCTAGGTATTTTTCAAAAATGCTGCTAAAAACTACACGTTTCTATAGTGTTCTTTTCTTTTTTTTTGGCTCTCGCCCCCTACTGTCTCTTGACATTTCTTGCTTTCGTTCACTCTCTTCCTAGTCCTTATCCTCCCCCAAATCTACCAAATTGCAGCCTCTGTTCTTAGTATTGCAAGCTTAGAAAAGGAATAAGGTAACAAACATCAGCCTCTATCTTGCTAATATTTGGTGTTTCATATTATTGGCCTTTTTTAATCTTCTATAATAAAGTAAGATATTATTATTTTTCCTAAGTTGTTTGGTGTAGTACAAATGGTAATTCAAATTCAGAGCTAAAGAATTGGAATTTTAATGATTATGGTTAATTTTTTTTCCCAATACATAATTTCGTGTTATCCTGTTTGTAACAATGAGAATGTGGGGTTGAAGTTAGGATTTGAGATTGAGATGGGGTGAATAAAAGTGAGGAAAAAACTGATTTTGAGTTTGAATGGGCTTTCAAGCTCGCCATTCATGGTGGACAAAGATGAAACCGAGACAAGGGCTAGGAATTTAAAGTCTTTGAGGGTTGAAATAATTATATAAGTCTTTAAGCACGTTCAAAAGGCTAAAAGAATTCAGAATCAACCTTTAAATTGAGGGTTTAGAAGCAGTGTATTGGTATTAATGTAAGTGACTTCAAAGCGATGACTTTTTGATCGAAATAGGTGAAATTAATTATGGAAAAGGGTTGATGCTGTGATGGTGATGCTTTTTAAGTGTGAAAAGTTTGAAGATTTGTAGAGAGAGAAGGATCAGAGAGGATAGGTCAATGAGCTATACTTCATCTGCTACTGTCCCCCTCCCCTTCCCCTTAAAAGTCTCCAATTCAAGCATTTCTATGTGATAAAAAAAAAAAAGATCACAGAGGAGAGAGCTCACGGGTTCATGAGAGGAAGAAGAAGAAGGGTTAGAAGAGTAACTCCAAGATTTACTTGTTAAGGGTTTTATTTGCCATAATGCTTCGCTTTTGGGAAGAAGGCCAGAATTGTGCATTGACTATCTATAGTTGAACAAATCACTATCACGAACAAGTATCTTTTGTTCAAAATCGATGACTTGTTCGATCAACTAGGAGAATCCACACTATTCTATAAAATTGATTTTAGATCCAATTATCATTAAATTCGGATCACGAAGGAAGATATTCAAAGATAGCCATTAGAAATCGATACGACCATTATAAGTTTTTGGTAATGTCATTCGTATAAATTAATAGTTCAACTGCATTCATCAACATCATTAACAAAGTATTCCAACCCTATCTTAGTTTTCATTGATAATATTCTGATCTATTTCAAATCTTGAGATGAGCATAAAAATATTTCAGAATAGTACTGGGTACCCTAAGAGAGAAAAATATATACCAAATTTAGCAAATGTATATATTTTGGCCGGAGCAAATTACCTTATTGGGGCATATTGTTAGCGTTATCTCTATGGATCCCAGAATGATTGAAGCTATTGGGGATTTGTGTATTCCGACCACACCTATAGAGGTCTATAGTTTAAAATTTTAAACTAACTAATTCGCAAAATAAATTAAATAATTTTTTTCTCCATGAGTGTCATTTATCTTGGAACTTTTTTTCTGTTGCCAAATTTTATGTGTAAAAAACTATTATAATGGTAGCTAAATTTTTTTCTACATAATTATCACAAAAAATTATTTAACTTGTCCCTAACAATTAAACCTAATTTTTATGAGAAATCACAACATTAAAAAAAAAAAAAAGGAGAGAACCCTTCTTTTCTTCTTTAGGCACATACCATGAAGGAAAAATTACAAGCCTATTACTTCACAGCGGAGAAAGTCTAATAGATGTTGACTTCCTAAAAGGCCTCCTCCTTATCCATGGCGGAAAGGATAGATCTGGAGTCATACATTGTTGGTCTCCCTGGTGAGATCTGCAATAAGATAAACTTGAAGTCTAGGCAATTTTGGGAAAGGGAGAGTGAAAAGGGTAAAAGGATCGATTAGGTTACTTGGAAATTATGGAGAAGGGAGGTCTTTTTTCTTTTTTTTTTTTTTAAGTTTTCACCAATCTGGTCCGATTACTATGAGACCTATTGTAGGTTGGGTCTTTCAAATCTCATTTCTCTATTTCTATGACTCGAACTTGAGATCTATAATTAAGCGAGTATAGCGTCCGACCGCGTTTGGTAAGAGAAGGGAGGTCTTGGCATCAATTTTAGACAGCCTTAGTAGATTATTGTTGGTCTAGGTAGTTTTTTGCGATCGATGATATGAGTGTCTTTGATTATAGGAAGGTCTGCCGACGATGGGGAGACTTAACTTCACCTCCATGCTTTAGAGAGCTTTACTACCACAAAATCACCCCAACTACTAATTCCGGATATCTTTGTGATTGGTTGCTAAGCTATCTTTTTGAAGATGAAGTTTGATGCTTTACTAGTGATGGGTCTAACACGAGGTTGACAACTTATATGGGAGATGCAGAAATTTTCAAATGTGTTTGAGACAAACTCAATTTGAATGTTTTTGTGAGATGAAACTCAAAAGTTTTTGAAAAAAGATTTGAACACTACAAAACAAATATCTTATCGAGACAGACGAAAACCATCTATTAAAGCTAATTAAACCATTGACACAACATTTTCCAATGGATGGACCTTCAGTTGGTTATACACTATCAGGATAAGTCTATTCCAATAGTTTTTATCACCGTTGGAGCATGTCCCGGATCTATATGTATGGTTAGAAAAGTGTTGATAAAAATTACTGTCTTTTATCATCGGTTTCAAAAGTGTTGACAAAATTACTATTTTTTATTGTCAGTTACTACATGTGTTAAGAAATATTACTACTTTTATTTTCAGTCACCATAACTGTTAAAAATTGTTATTACATTTATCATCGGTAACTGTATATATTAGGAAATATGACTACTTTTTTATTATCGGTTATCATAATTGTTAGTAAATGTTACTATTTTCTTCGTTACCACGTTGGTTAGAAAAAGCGTTTAGAAAAATTACAATCATTTATTGTCAGTTATCACCTCTGTTAGTATAAGTTAATTTCTTGTATCGTCGGTTACCACAAGTGTTAGGAAATGTTACTCTCTTTTATCATGGGCTAGGAAATATTACTAACTTTAATCGTCGGTTATCAAATATGTTAGTATAAGTTACTATTTTGTATCATTGATTACCACAAGTACAGGAAATGTTACTACTTTTATTATCCGTTAGAAAAAAGTTAGGAAATAACTTTTATCGTCGGTTACAACATATATTAGTATAATTTACTACTTGTATCATAGGTTACTATAAGTGTCAGATTACCATATATGTTAGTATAAGTTACTATATTTATCATCAGTTACTATAAGTATCATATGTTAATATAAGTTATTTCCTTATATCATCAGTTATTATATGTGTTAGGAAATGTTAATATTTTATCATTGGTTACAGAAGTGTTAGAAAATTTACTCTTTGTCTTGATTTGATTAGAAAATGGTTAAAAAAAATTACTATCTTTTATGCATCATCATTGGTTACCACAAGTGTTAGGAAATATAATGTCTTTTATCATCTTCACTTACCACAAGTGATTGAAAAAATTACTATCTTTTTATCGTTAGTTATCAAAATGTTAGGAAATGTTAGAAACTATAAAATAAAGAAATTACTAAAATAATATAAATGTAATTCTCGTATTAATGAGAATGGTTGATATATTAATAGGATAACAAAAAAAAAGATTGCATGTCCTACAATTGCGTATCTTCTCATTCTGAGATGCTCATGCCAAAAATGTCTCATTTCGATTACCAAAAATGTTACCATCATAATTTGAAAGTACAGTTTCAGCATCAACTTTCATGTCAATCTATTTATAAAAATAAGTAGTGAAATGAATATATTATAATGGTACATTGTAAAAAATGGTTGTAAATGAAAAGTATCTTTTGGGATGAAGTTAGGTGGTGGTGATGATGTTGGTTGGTTTCTATGTGTACTTTCAACATCTGGAATTGGAGAAAGTTAACAATACAAATAATTTAGATTATTATTCAAAAACAAAAGTGAAATTAGTAAAATTATAGTGAAAACCAGAGAAATGATATCCGTACTTGAATATCAGCAATAAGCCTTGTTTCATTAACCATGTTCATCAATTCATCTTATTGTCTACTTCTGACATGTATAACAACATGCATAAGAATATTATTCACCAAATTAGTAAAATTATTATTTTATTCTATTAATCATTCCATTATAATAATCATATCTTTGTTCTCAGATCTAGTTGAATGAATACGTTATGATAGAGTTGTAACTTTTCTACACATCTGATTCTTCCCCTTAAATCAGACCCTATGATATCACTTTTCCAAGATAAATTCGAACTTTCTACTTGCCCTTCTTCACTCTCAATAAACTCTAGTCCACTGTTTATCATTTTTTGTGAGAAGTAAATAAATCAAACGTGAATGTCCATAAACATATTAATTAGAATTGTATAAAAATAGTCATCCATACCATAACTTCTGATAATTTTATAGAAACTAAACTGTCATCTGATGGGTTTTATTTGTAATATAAAGTTCAGCTCTACAGGATTTCGTTCTAGATTGTGTTGTTTGTAATAATAAAAGTGGTTCCACTTTGAAGTACTGAAGTATTATATAGTAAAATTAATTGTAAGTAAAATAAAATATGAATTATTTATATCTTCTCATATATGAGTTTGGCAAATGACTTGGATCCTAAGCAATATGGATTTGTCAACTTTGTGCAACATTCTGAATTTTTTTTACTAATTTCCTAGCATAGAGTATTAGAATACAAGTGAATGTATTAGAATACAAGTCAATACTAGTACTAAGAAAAATTGTTAACTTGAATCTTCCATTTATCACTCAATCAAAAAGTAACAAGGTCTTTGTACTAATTTAGATCATTCTTTTCATTTTCCATTCTCTTGATTTTTCATCTATTCCAAATGAATTATCGAACCACTTTGATTTCAGAATATTTTTAAAACTCTTCCATTTGTCACACAAATTTCTAATAACTCATTTCATAGTATCATATTTGAGTGACTTGAAAGTAATCTTTGACTATAATTCAAATATGGTAAAAAATAAAATTAGATATGTTAATTTCCATCTATGTGATTGTAAAATTTACTAATAAAACTAGATATCTACACAATTTTCCACATGTTCTCTTTATACTCTATTGGCATATCACGTCAAATCCTATACTTTATTGGAGCAATCGAATATACTCTAACTATAGAACCAAGGAATCTAGTAAAAATCGTACCATCGATTCCTAATTGTGGATTTAATTCGTTCATTTCAACTATCATGCATTTTCCTTTTTCTAAGTCCTAAACATTTTGATAGCGTGTTAGACCTCTACATTTCTTGATAGCTGCTCAAAATAAAAATTTAGAAACGGATAATTACCAATGACCTCACAATAAAATGATTTGTTTTTAAACCAAACCTGGGATAGTATTTTGGGATGATTGCGTTCTTCAAACTCAAGTTGTTCTTAAGATGGTTGTAATTTTTTGTAGTTAGTTACAGTACTCAACCTTCATTTAGTTCATCCCATATTGATCACAGGTTAGAAAATTTTAAAATGTTTCAAAACACAATAGAACCGAACTTTTATTTTAAAAAAATTGTGATTACCTTTTATAAAAGTTTGTAGATGACTTGTTAAATATATGTTATAAAGTGATTCAGTGAAAGTTTCAGTTCGATTTTTGATTGAAAATATTTGATAAGAATGAAATTTTTGTTGAATTAGAAGTTTTGAAAGCTTTAAGGGGAGAAGAGGTTTTGAGGGGAGGAGAGCTTTTGGAGGGAAAGAGAAGGTTTGATGATTTGCGCAGAATGATTTATAATATATTTGGTTTAATTATTTTACCATCATTTTTACAAACAAATTTTCAAAACTCCGTCATTTTTCTCGCTTGTTTCATGCTTTTACTTTTTATCGCATTTTTTTTATTATTACATCACATAGTTTTGTGGGTTTAATTTCATCTCAGTTTACTGCTTTTTTTATTATTACATTATCAATTTTGTATTTTTATTTGTATTTTTTTTTAGTTAGCACACAATTGTTACCTCCTATTACTACAACATTGTTACTACATTACATTGGATACATATCATTACGCTATTTAAATTAATAATATTAATTATACCATTGTTGTACTTGATTCAAATTTAAATTTTTTTATAATTGATAAATGTGACTTCGCCTAATAATGAACCAGGCGGTGCATATGTAGCAGTGGCAAAGGTTCGTATGTGTGCATCTGTGTGCATGCACATGTGCGGTATACCACCCATGCGCGGACCGCGCATACATGGTAGACTACGCACGCGTGGTACTACGCACATGCTATTTTTTTTCACAAACAAAATTTTCCACACTTTTTATCTTTACTTACTTTTTTATCATTTAGCACTTAACATTTGTTTTATTACTCATTACATTCATGTTGTTCAAAAATTCAATTATTACATTTTTACATTATTACTGCCACTTATATTTCATGCGACTTGTGTATCAATACATACCATACCATGCTTTAATTTCATATCATTACATTATTTAAATTAACAATATTAATTACACCATATGATTCATTACTATACTTAATTCATATTTTAGATTTTATAATTGAGAATGTGATTTTGTCCAAGCGGTGCGCATGTTCGCGGTGACAGAGGTGGGCATGTGTGCATAAGCATGCTTGCGCCCTTGTGCACATGCGCATGCTGTGATATATGTAAATTAGTAGTTTATAACCGTTCGTAATATTTATAAATTAGTAATTTATATAATTTAGTGTTATATTTTTGAAAATTTATTGAATAGATAAATAATGTTATAATTTGAAATTATGAATTATAATGGTATAATTAATTATGTTGATATATTTGTTATTATTTTATTATGTTATTGGAAAAGGAAGACAATCCAAATGAGTTCTTTTGTCAATTCCATAAATCACATTACATTGCATTGCATATTATTTAAATTATTTAAATTACTAATAATTTTATTTAAATTAATTATGATAAAAACTAAGGAAATTATATGAAATTTAATTTAATGTTTGGAAAAAATTGAAGAGATGCCTTTCCAACTTCTCTTAACTTGTTGGAGATGAATCATTTTGAGATTAATACCATTAATACTCATTAATACATTACTACCTTAGCACAATCTAACCAAACCAAATCTAACTCCGCCTAGTAATATTGTTTAAAATTAATAATTATTTTAAATTACTAATATTGAAACCACATTAACTTGAAACATAATATTTCACATTTAATATTATTTAAATTACTTGATAATTAATTAAATTATATAACATACTAATTTTTATGACATAGAATGCATTTATTACCATTTACTATAGCATTTGTTACCACTTATTACTACTTGTTACCATGCATTATAGTCAGATCACTACACATGTTACACTAAATAAAAGTAGACCGAATAAAAATATAAAAATGGAGAAGACAAATTAATGATTGTATAATGAGTAAACAAAATTACATTTCGTACACATATGTATCGCATTCTACTCTATCAACATCATCATCTTCATTCATCTCTGTTGATATATTTCCTTTATTTTCATCGACATTAATACGAATCCACACCTGATTGTTTGAGGGGTTACTTTCTGAATTGAGATGATGAATCGTTATTTCATCACCTATATCACATTTATTTCTAACTTACTTGCATAACTAATGTCATCTACTACTACCACAACTCTTGAATTCTGAGCTTGAATGCATTTCTCACGATCTTTTACATGGAATCGATATCCATTGATTAAGTATCCATTGTAATTTTTAACCAATAGATTTTGTTCACGAACAATCCATTTAATTTTATATGTAATCTTTTTGGGATATTTTGGATTCGTAACCTAGAAAAAGAAATTTAAAAAATTTAACTATTGATATACTTTAGTTTATAAATAGAAAAAATTATTAACATTAAAAAAATTAAATATTGATATATTTACACAATGACTAAACTAGATAATAAATTCTTTTCTATGAAGTTTGTCAATTTGGAAAGTGTTTAATCTCTTCTCATGATTTTTTCTTTGAACATATTGCATAAATTTCCTTCATATGAAACAGTACATATATAATTATATGATAATAGATTTTAATATTCATATATATATGACAGTATATACTTACAGCTTAAAGGAAACAATTGAGTCACTATTAAATAGTATGTATCTATGGTATTACTGCAATGATTTCTCATCGAAACGAATTCAAGATATTTTTTTTCTTTTTTTTTTTTAACATATGTGCGTGTCCTTATTCCCAAAGGCCTTCCAATAATTGTTAAAGTGGACTCATTTTCTCCAAATACAATATGGTTGTCATCATTCCGCAATACACAATTAAATCTTGTTTCAACCCTATCTAAATATTTTGAACAAAACAGCAAATACTCATTTGCTAGATACCCTTCCGTGATGGAGCCTTCAGGCCTTGCTCTATTATGTACATAGGATTTGAGTTGAAGCAAGTATTTGCACACATATACATACATTGTATTACATTACATTTGTATGACTGTTAAATAAAATTAGCTAAATAAGTTATCAAAGTAAAATAAACCTTTCAACTGGATACTTCTATATATATGTCACTGGTCTATCAATTCTTGCTTTAGTCGTCAAGTGCACGATCAAGTGTATTATACTGGTAAAAAATGAAGGAGGGAAAATATTTTCAAGCTCACACATAATTTGTAGAATTGATGCCTCTAATTGCTCAAGTTCTCATGTTTAAGGACCCTAGAGCAAAGATATTTAAAAATGTTACAAATTTTAATAATAACAGAGCTAACATTGTCAGTAAGTGATCCACGAATTGTTATGAGAATAAACTCTTGTATTAAATTGTGATAGTTATAACTCTTTAGACCTCTAAACTTCTGCTACTTCAATTAAATACATCTGGAGATGTTAATAGAGTTCTCGTAAGGAAGTTTTCAGTCATTCAAAATCTTGAGAAATACATCTTTCTCCTGCAAAGTCATTTGGTAACACGCTTTAGCCAAAAATATATTTGTAGAATTTGGTCTACGTACATGTAAATCCTTTCTTATTACTATCTCTTCAAAATCGACTCTAACCTTACGATTATCTTTAGACTTTCCTTCTTACCTGAGAATTGTACTGACAATTACATTAAAACAATATTTCTAGGTATGCATCATGTTAATATTATGTCTAATTAAAACATTTTCCCAATAAAGCAAATGAAATAATATGCTCTTTTTTTTTCCATCCATGCATGTCATTGGGTCTTGCTAAGTATCCCATCTAATTCTCTTAACACATCGGTTCCAGATCGTTATTTAGGAGTAACTCTAAATTTTTTTGTCCCATCAAAAGAATGTTTATCATATCTAAATGGATGAGTTGACTCCAACCATTTTCGATATCTCATATAACAATACTTCCGGCCATGACATAACCATTGAGAACATGTATTATATCCGCATACAAGACATGGAAATCTACCTTTAGTACTCCATCCAGATAGATGAGCATTTGCAAAAAAATCATTAATGGTCCATAAAAGTGTTGCATGCATTTTAAATCATTCACCAATTGAAGAATCATAAGTGTCTACTCCTTCATTCTATAATTCTTTCAGTTCTTCTACCAATGGTTGCATGTACACATCTATCTTGTCACTAGAACTTTTAGGATTAGGAATAAGTAATCTGAGTATGAAGTTTGTAAAATGCACAACCAAGGAGGTTGATTATATGGTATCATGAGCACTGATCAAGTGTTATGTGAAACGTTTATTGTTTTAAATGGATTGAAACCATCTGCTACTAACCTTAATCGAATATTTCTTGAGTCAGAAGAGAAGTTAGGGTATAGGGAATCAAACTCCTTCGCAATCTAGGAATCCAAAGAAACCATTTTAATATTTTGACAACTTTTTTATTAATATTTTGAACTCCCTGATCTCCTTCCGCATTTGGTTTCCATCTAGAAGTATCACACATATAACATGCATTGTCTTTAGCTCTATATTTCCAGTACATCATAAAATCATTAGAACAAACATGTATTTTCTCATATCTCAACCCTAAATTTGAAATAGTTATCTTCACTTTATGGCAACTATTTGGTAATATGTTTTTATCAGACAACAATTCTCCTAAAAACACTAACAATAATGAAAAAGATTTGTTGCTCCACCCACACAAATACTTTAAATGATATAGGTGCACAATAGTTGTAAATATAGTGTATTTCAATTTTGGATATGCTGATTTTTTGGTATTCTAAAATAATTCATAAAACTTATCTGAAATTGACTCATCCATGTTAGATGCATGAGAACTTGGTTCATGTACGTTGGATGTATGATGTAAATGTGTAAATGCATCATGTAACATGCCAAACATATCATGGTCAAAAAGATTATCATGTAGGTTGGATACATTTTATACATGACATGTAGATTTTTCATTACTCTCTCCATTACTCTCTCCATGATATTTCCACTTATCATAGTCACGTTGAAACCCATGACATAACAAGTGATTGAAGACTGTATGTGTAGGAAATCTCAATGTGTTAAAACATTTGACACAAAAACATGATATCTTGCCATCGATGGATTGAATATTTTGATATGCAAATTCAAGAAATGTATTTATCCCACCAATATATTCATCACTTCCTCTTGATTTAAAATACATCCATGTCTGATCCATCATATTAAACAGAGAATTGCAAAAGCCAAGAGAGAGAGAGAGAAAAATAAATGAAATAAAGATAGAATTGCATGAGCCAATAAGATAAACACACAAAATACGAGAAGATATTTTTGGCGACAAAAAATGATGATTAAATTGGCGGCAAAAAAATATAATTAAATTGACGCTAAATAAGAAAAAAGGTGAAGAAATAAAATAATTTTTGTGCCAAAAAAGTTTGATGAAATTGGCGCAAAAAATTGTTTCTAACGCCAAGAAGAAAGAGGTTTTGTGGTGTGCTATTAGATGTGTTTTTTTCGAATTCATATAACTTATATATAATATTGATAATTAAAATTTTCAATATTATATAAAATTATATAACAATGATAATTAATGTATTATAATTAACATTCAAAAATAAATCATATGTTATATAAATTACTAGTTTAACAACATTACAATTTTTAAATACTAATATTAATAATTTAAATTAACAATATGGTATTGCATAAATTATTAACTTAATATCATTACAATTTTTAAGTAATAATATTAATAATTTAAATTAATAATATGATATTGCACCCGTGGGGGCAGATGGTTGAGCCGCACCAGCATGCGCAGTGGCCCGGGCACGCGCTTGCATGCGCATTAGCCCCGCGCTTGCATGTGCAGCCGTGCCGTGCTCTTGCCTGTGCGGTGGCCCATGCGAGAGCTTGCATGCGCAGTTGCCCCATGCGGTCATGCACAATAGCCACATGCTTGCTTGCATGTTGGCATGTGTGGGCACCCGCACAAGCATGTACGATGGCCCACGCGGACACTTGCATGCGCGGTTGCCCCATGCGATCATGCACGGTAGCCCCGTGCTTGCCTGTGCGCTGGCATGCACGGGCTTTCGAGCTAGTATGTGCGGTTTCCTCATACTTGCCTGCACGTTGGCATACGCGTACGCCCAGCGTTGGCTTGGGCGCTTGCATGTGCTATAGCCCCGCACTTGCCTACGCGATAGCCCAGCGTTGGCATGCGTAGGAAATAGCCCATGCCTGTGGCCCGCACTACTTCCTGTTTACATTGGCATTATTACCTGCAAATGGTCTCTTATACACAAAATAAAGTTGTTATTCACATTTACATTGGCAAACATATTCATCAAGTCAAATAACAATTTTCTATGTTCTTCCTCATTGTGTTACTTAAATTCACCAAAACAATATCTCAGTTCACCCACTTTCCTCCGAAATTTTCCTACTTCCCTCTGAATTTCTCCCAATTCCTCCAAACTTCTTCTACTTCCCTCCAAACTTCATCAAATTTCTCATCAACGCTATCCATGAATTGTGTTTTCATACTATGGATGCATTCATAGAGTTCATTCTACCAAATATTCTCATTCTCATTCCCAATATCGTTATTCGCTTTTGGTTCTGACTCTGGCTCTGACTCTAGCTCTAACCTATGTTTTGGTTCTGGCCTATATTTTACACCTCTTTTCTTTACATTCATCCAAATACCATATTCACAAATCTAATAAATTCTACGTAAGATTTTATCATTTATACCATTTTTAATATTTAAGTGCACATTATTTTCCTTCTGTAAACTTATTTTTTAACTTTTTAAAATACCAGTAACCACGCTGTAATATGAAAAATTTTAATTTGAAAAAACTTTTGTAATTATCATAAAGTAAAGAAGCAAAAAATGGAAATTGGATTTTTTTCTTTCAATAATACACACCATTAGTCAAAAATAATCTCGAGTAATAGATGTATGATTAGAAAGTAAAGAACTCTTTTATTAAAAATTAAATTCATTGCATTGCACTAAAAGTTTCTAAATTATTATCATCAAATAGTATCTGAGTATCTATTAGTATCTCACTTTGCAAATATGGGACACATTTTTCGTAGTCGACCTACTAAAGACCATCCTCTCTACATATCATTCTCGGATTCACTTTAATTTTTTGACCATCAAAATAACTTTGAAAAGCACATGATATAATTTTACTATTAATAACTATACAATTCTGACTATCAATTTATTCCATATTATTGTAAAAAATTCTCACTATATTCTCATAAATTTTTTTGTTTGGATTGAGAATCCAAGAAAGATAGATTTGTTTTAAATAACTTGCATGCTTAAAAACCTATGCTCTGTAGAAAATCCCAATCTATTAAGCGACCATTAGTAATGTTTTCGATGAAAAAATATTTTCTAAAATAGCTTGCTTTTTTTAAGAGAAGGAAACTCCCGGCTATTGTATTTTTCTTATTCGATCATAATTTCTTTGCCTTTTTGAGAGTAGGTCATTTGTGAATGAAAATGTAAGTGAAAAGTGAAAACAATGTTTGATTTGGAGAAGGTGTAAGAAGAAGAAGAAGGAGAAGGAGCCAAGGAGAGACTTTGATGAGAGACTTTGTGAGAGAGGGAGAGAGAGAGAGAGATGATTTGTTTAATTTTATATGTGTGTGTGTGTGAGTGAGAGAGGGTGAGAGTCGTAACAAAGTGTAAGAAAGAAAGAGTGAAAGAGTGAGAGTTATATTATCGGCAAGAGTAAGAACAAAGAACAAGAGTGAGAGTAGGATTTTTTAGGATTTTGAGAATATTTTCTGTATTTGAGTGGATGTGTGTTTGTGCTTTGTTGTTGAGTGTTTTGTTGTTGTGATTTATAGGTAGGTATGGGCTTGTCATGGTAGAACTCCTCAATAACTTTTGGTTGCACACGGCTATGGGCTATGTGTTGATTTTGTGAACATGTGAACATTGAACATTTTCTCTATTGGCTTGTCAAGATTGGGTTGTCAAGAACAGTGTGTGGACTTGTTGTTGTGTGTATTGTTGTTGGACCAAATTCATCCGGATATAGGTTAGGGTCTTCTTCTTCTTCCATTCCATTGGCAACCCAAAAAAAAAAAAAATTGAGGCACAAGTTAACAAAATTAACAAACAATATATAATATATAAAAATATATAGATTTTTTTCCTCTCGGATTAATGCAATTTTGCATAACTAATATTTTTTATAGATAAATCCAAAATATTTAAATTACTAATAATATACTATTTAAATTAGTAATTAAATTAATATTGATAATTATTATTATTTATTATTATTAATTTTATATAATTATATTGATATTTATAATTAATTAATTTATAATATCATATATAATAAATTGTTATATATTATATATGTAATTTGGAATTATATATATTATATATAGATTTAATATAGTATACATATAATATTTATAATTTCGCATTACATATAACTAATATAATATAATATAATATAATAGTGATGTATAGTAATATAGTAGTAATATAATATATAAGTAATATTTAGTAATATAGTAATATGTTAATAATATAATAGTAACGAAATATAATAATAATTGATATATTGTTATATTATAAAATTATTGTGTAATTGATCTAATGTGGGTCGGTGGTAATGCGGGTGGTAATTTATGGTTGTGTACCAATTCATCCAATGATTGGGGGGTGGGTAATCCAATTGATCCAATGGTTGGAGTTCATTATTGGGAGTTTCAACTTCGAAATTATATCTTTGCAGACTAATGTCTTTTCAAGGTACATATCAGACTAATCGGATGACTGGAATTATCTTGAATTATTAAATATCCATCTAAATGTTGCGGTTTTTAACAATTTAATTTTAACATTTAATCTATTCCTATTCACTTGATTTGGAATTATTTGGATCCGAGGAATTGAAGGTCGAGAGAGTGGAGAAATTTCTAAAGCGAGCAGTTTGTGAGGATTGTGAGGAAAGAAGATTTCATTTGGAAGATTTTGAAAATTCTAAAAATTTCGAAAACAAAACCAGTTCAAAACCAAAAGCCAAAAAAAATAAAAAATAAAAAACACAGATCGAACTAGAAGCAGTACCAATACCAATGAGGTTGCTACTGCGGGGGAGAAAGATGTTACTGTTTTCAGGTGAATCAAGTTTTAGTTTTAGTTAGTAATTAGTTTAGTGATTTAGTGTTTTATTATTAGTTTTGTGTTTCGACAATTTTTTTAATAATTTTTAGTGTTTTATTTTATTTTACTTTATTTTAATATATGATTTTAATATAAATAAATTTTTATTTAAATAAATTTTTAATATAAAGAAATTGTCTATGTTATCATCTGACAGAAAGAAATTTTTTCTCATAAAAAGGAAATTTTTTCCAAGAACAAAATCAAATCCATGATCGGCTTACTTGCGATGATGGTTTATTTATTTTTCTGTATCATTAATTATTAATAACATATATTTTGTTCATTATTCATTACGTATATTTTGATTTGAATAGAGTTGAATAGACTAGACTGAATCTGATTTTTTGAATAAACTAAATGTGTTGAAAAATGGAGTGAAATAAATAAACATGAAAATAAAAAATACATAAAAAACAGTCAATGAAAGGAAAGAATTAGCTGGGGTAAAAAAGGTATGGAAGGAAACGACACCAATTCAAAACAGGTGCTTTCCTAAGCAAGTGAATGAGTTATTTTCTACTCTCACTCATGACATGAAACGTATAGTAAAATATATAGAATTCGACAAATTTTTGAAACTTACTTGTGACACATTGAGGTGAAAATTGTGTGAATAACTCGAAATGAGGTTTGAACTGATAGAAAAATGTCTTTCCATTGGTCCAAATCAGAATTTTATGCTCACAGTTGAAGAAGTAGGGCGAATCTTAGGAATCCCCTACACGGGACGCGATATTTTTGATTGTTCATATTTGATTGAATTCTAAGACATGAGAAACTATTTCTTGAGACTAAAGTATAACCAGTTAAAATAAGTGATCCAGATGTACATGCACGCCGAAGACACCTCCTCCCCCAATTTTAAATGACACTTCTTATTATTTCAACTTGGATGTTTCCTATTATTTATCCTTGGATGCTTTTGATGTCCAACCACTAATGTCTTCCCTGCTCCGAGACACCTCACTGTTATCATTGATATCGAGAATGCTAATCAATACAACTAGGTCAATTTTGTATTACAATGGTTAGCTAACAAAGTGTGCCAATTCAAAAGTCTTCTAAAAAGAGGAAGAGAGGAGAAAAAGAGAAAGAAAACAAGAATTGATGGTTATGTATTTTTACTTATGGTAAGTTTTCAATACAATTCAATTCAATGTTTATAAAATTGTAATTTAGTGTTTATAAATATATCCATTTTCATTTAATCATTAACAATATTGCCCTATGTATAGATTTTTTTTTTTTGAGAAGGTGAGAGTTGATAATTTGGGCAGCTAGATAACAAAACTACTTATTCACTATTAGACCACTGATCGGGTAAATCGAAGAGTTAGATTTGAACTTGTAAACGTAAGTTAAGTTTATACTACATTGTATGGAATAACTCTGACTTAAGTTTATGCAGCATTGTGTGTAGAATCTGAATAGTAAGTTATTTATTAATAATTGATAATATGTTGTACTATCTATAGGGCTTATTGTCTGTGAAAAAATCTATTGAAATGGATGGAGAAGAAATTAAGGTAAAATTACAAGTACTAACTATGGATGGAACACTTACCATGATAAATAGAGCACTTATCACATCTTAATGCACTTACTATGGAGCACTTACTGTAATCTCAATCTTACCATATGTTTTTATAGAGAATTTGCCTCAAATATGAACTTAGAATATTTTTGGAGGGGTCAATTCAAATCCAATCTAATCTGTTATGAATGCAGTCTGATTTGTTGTATAGATTGTATAACTATGATGATGATGATTTAGAGGACTCTTACTACTAGAAAATACGGTATCAGCGACGGAAATTTCTATCGCTGAAAGTCAAAAATCCGTCGCTGAAGGGTATTAGCGACGGATTTATTCCGTCGCTAAATCTTTCGCTGAAAGTTACCTCACTAATTTTTACCGACGAAAAACTATCCGTCACTGGTAGAAGAAAATGGGTACAAAAATCAGCGACGAAATTTTTCCGTTACTAATAATTTCGTCATTAATCCATCACTGATATGTCATTATCAGGGACGGATATGTTTTCTGTCATAATTATGAAACCTTCGGGATCTCGCCCGCGCCTCATGCGCCCACATGCACGGACCTTCCCGCGCCTCACCTTCCCCGTGGCGCGCTGCCCGCCCACCCTACGCTGCCCGCATGCCCCTGCATTTTAATGCAAAAAATGTGAAATCAACAAGAATTGAACCTGCGCCGTGGAGATATAATTTGAGTCGTCCAACCACCATGCCATGAAAGCTACTATGATATCTTTTTTTATTATTTATTATCTAACTCTCCTTTTTTAAATATTAATCCCACTCTTACTTTTTTTTTTAAAAAAAAATTAATCTTACTCTCACATTTTTTTATCTCACTCACAAATCTCTGTTTTTTCTTTATCTTGGGATAATTTTTAATAAATTTTTCTAAATGTTTAATTTGATATTGATTAAATTTATACTAAATAAAGAAATAAAATATTTTTTTGATTAATTAAGATAGAATAACAAATTATTTTTTTATTTGTCCATTAAATTAAATAATAAATTAATAGAATAAAATAAAAAATAAAATAATTATAAAATAATAAAAAGGGAAGAAAAATAAATAAAATAAATAAAAAAGAGAAAAATAATTATAAAATAATAAAAGAGAAGAAAAAATAAAATATATAAAATAAATAAAATAATAAATAATAAAAAAATCCGTTGCTAATTTATCAGTAATCTATGGGTAAAATTTCCGTCGATAATCCGTCACTAAAATTTTCGTTGGTAATCCGTCAATTATAGGTTTAGAAAAAATTTTAAAAAAAATTAAAATTTAAAAAAGTTTAAAAAAATCTATCAGTAATCTGTCGATAAAATTTCTATCGGTAATCCGTCGCTAAAATTTTGTCGGTAATCCGTCGCTGATAGGTTTACAAATTTCTTTTAACTGTAGATTATTATAGTGATAGATTAGCGACAAAAATATTTCCATCGCTAATTTCCATCGGTAATCCATCGCTAATCTCTCAGAAATAAGCCTGATGGTCATTTGTCGCAATTCCGTCGCTATTACCGACGAAAAAAATCCGTTGATAATTTTCCGTCGCTGAAAGTGTATTTTCTTGTAGTGTCCTATGTAGACGAAGAAGAAAAGAAGCGAAAGAAGTAAAAGAAGTGGAAGGCTAAGGGTTGTGACTTTACTGAGAACCAGCAAGAGAAGAAGGGTAGTGATTTTTTTTTAGGATCGAAGATATCAGACCGATAGGAGAAGAAAGGGCAGAAAGTCCAGGAGGATTTGTAGGATAAAGGGCTGGAGGCTTTGGAGGACAAATGGCAAGAGGAGAGATCCGACGAAGATGAGAAGAGATCAGATGAACATGAGAAGAGATCATATGAAGATAAAGATGCTGAATGGTATGAAATAGTGAATACCTTGACCAAAATGAAGGACACAAAGACAAAACCACCTTTGCCTTTGTTAACCTTAGGAGTTTTTCTGATGAAGAGGAAAGTTTTTGACTTTTTTATGGATGAAAAATGATAAAAAATAATGTCAATCAAGTGTGTTACAACTTTTGTCATTTGTGATTCTGATATATGTTACTGAATCCAATTTTTATGATACATATTACTGAATCCAATTCTTATGACAATTGATAAAATAATTTTGTGTAATATTGTTAGAAGTTATATTTGCTGGACCGATGCCTGTGAACTGCTTCCCCCTCATTGGATTGGCACATTGGTATGAATTTATGAATTTTTTCTATTTGTTTTTAATACTATGATTGCATGATTATGATTATATAATGAATATGTTTGATTATGTTTTGCAGACCATGAAATGCTATATACATTTACTCAATACCACCTACTACCCAAATTCATGCCCAAAGTCCTTCTCCAAAAGTGTTTTTCCATTATGGTTTTCGGTAAGTATTGTTAATGTATCTTTATTTATACTTTCATCTTTTCTCAACATATACTTTCATCTTTCCTCAACACGTACGTACTCTTTCATTCTTCCAAAAAGAAATAATTACTCCACCAAATGAGGTGCAAGCTGCCGCGGGAGCCCAAACTTTTGCAGAAAACTTGTTTTAGTAGTCCTTATTAATACTAGTTTTAAAACATCACCTTATCATATCCATATACAAATCTTTTTTTTTTCACCTAATAGAGTGTTTTAGTAATAATCTGAATATAGTTTTATCACCTACTTATTTTCTTCCTTATTTTGCTAATGTAGATGTTTACTAATATAGATATCTATGGTTTGCGTGTGGAGTCAAATCAAGTAGGATATTTCGATAATTGATAATTGTTTGTCTGAGAAAACATTTGGATTCAACTTTTGATCGTGCAATCTATTGAGTTACTTTACATTAAATACTAATATACATTTATATTAATATACTATTGTATTTTCATACTAGGTATTTATCTCCGTCATTTTCAAATAACATTGGTTTTGTTACGTTATTTGTTTGGACAAATAAATTATGTACGTTCTATACTTAGATTATTGTTTTAGATGCCATGAAAACTATGACTTGCAAAGTTTAATGGTAATTATAGTAACTATTTAATATACTCAAATATCAAATTTTTTTCAAAGTATAAACTATAATATTTTCATTCATTTCTCTTCCAAAAAGATTGCACTGAGAGGACTTATGGAAATTCTTTTCTTATCTCCAAAATTGTGCATGTTGAAATTTCACAGCAACCTAACACGAAGTTAAGCTAATTAGGTGCAATCCGCTACATAATTTTGATAATTTTGGTTTTAATTTAATGCCTATCCTAAAATTATTTTTATTTGTATTTTTATATGTCAAAAATGATTGTAAAATATTTGTTATGAGATTTTTGGAGATATGGGAACTGAAAATATTTATAACCTTACTAAGTCAAGAAATATATTGTGTCATACCTTATCTCATTTTATATTGTATTTGTATTAAAATTGCTGATAGTTTCATTTTATGGCTTCATTTCATGACCTTAATTTCTTGAGAAAGAGCTCAAACTTCTAATGTCTGAATATAATACAGTCCATGCTGACATCATATCTATGAGGATGTAGATAGAGAAAACAAAGAGAAAAGAGTTTGAACGAGTTCAGAGAAAAGCAAAGTCTAAACCAGAACAAAAGAAAAGGAAATTTCTGAAACGAACCAGAAAATTATGAAAAGAAGTTGTGATGTATCATAATTGAAAAATTCACTGTACATATAATATGCATTAAAAATAATTTTCTCTTCTCCTACAATCCTAATGGAAGCAAGGAAACATCTAATCTATGACTGCCAAGTTTATTACAAACAATAATAATCTTACTAATAATATATATTAATCAATACTTACAATACTAACATATTTCATTACAGAATCAAATCTCACTCATGTTATTACTCCTTTTAGCATTTTACTACCTCTAATAATATTTCCATCCAACAAACTTACCATCACACATGTATTCAATATTATTCAATATCTTGCAACTAAACTTACCACAACTTACTTACTTACCAGCTGTACCAAACTTACCACTTGTAACTTACCACAACTTATCACATTTCAAGAAAACTTACCATCTCGTATCACTCTCAAAATTATCATAACTTACCATCTTACTCAGTATCATCTCTTATCACTCTCAAAATTACCACAACTTACCACTTTATTCAGTATCGTTGTATTAAGTTAACACACTCTCAAAATTACAACTTACCACTGTTATTACTATGTACTCACTACGTTAACCTTAAAATTTTTAACCATTCTAAACACTATGTACCATTAGGACTTCATATACATATATAGACTATTTGATAGTTTTCAATATTTAGGACTCTAGTATAGAGCATTTGCATTTGCATGTGATTGTTATAGTGGTTGTTAATTTAAAAGTGTGACTAAAACTAAAAACTCAAGGAAGAGAGGAAGAAGAGAGAAATAATTGTATCATAATCCAATTCAATATTTATAAACATATATTTATAAATTATGGTGATTCGTGATATGGATAAAAAGCACGGGAACCATGCGCATTTGTAGGCTTGGTAGTGCCGTGTGGCATGTGCGGGGGACCGTGTGGGCATCCTTGCCTACACGGTAGAGCCACGCACGCATGCATCGGGGACCGCACGGGCATGCTTGCCTGCACGGTAGAGTCGCAAGGCAACACAAGACCGCGCATGCTTGTGACACAGGCTTCCTGTTCGTGGTAGAGCCGGGCAGCAAAGACCGTGCACCCGGTGATCATGCATCAAAATTCCAGACCGGACCAGTCTGACCTAGAACACGGGTAGCCGGTCAGATTTACTAACTGCTGGCCAAATGGATTTTTTCCTTTTCTTTTTTTCTTTTTCTTTTTTCTTTTTCTTTTGCAAATGCACCACCACTACGACCAAACAATGGGTGTTTCTTTTTCTTCCGTTCTTTCTATCTCACTCTCCCTTTTTTCTTTTTCTTTTTTTCTTATCTACCTCTTACCTGCTTTTTTTTTCTCATCTCACTCTCACTCTTTTTTTCCCTTTAGGCTCATTTTTTTTCCTTTTCTTTTTTTCTCATTCAACTTTTGTTACTTCTAAACCGTAATTTTTTTTTTCTTCTCCTTTTTTCTCATTAAACTCTTCTTACTTCTAAACCTTGGGAAATAGGGTTTGATGTATTTGAATGTGATATGTAATTGTTTAGATAAATTTAGATGATTGAATTATAACTTAATATGTATTTTTGAAGATGATTTTGTAATTTGATATTAAATATATAGATTTTTTACATTATTATTACATTATCATTTAAATTTATTTATGAAAGCATCGTTTGCCCATCTGGTAGGCCTACTTGAGTTGTACAAATAAATTTCATATAAATTCCATATATATATACACGTAGACGTGATTTTGCACAAGTAAATATCATTTGGGAAAACAAAAAATTAGAAAAAAAAATTAAAACAAACAATGAAGAGACACAATTAAATGGAAACGAAAGTAATGGAAATAGAAAATGGTAAAACATAGTAGTTGTGTGAAGCAATGTTGAAGTGTAAACAAAAATAAAATTGAGCAAAGTTACCACTTACCGCGAAGTTATCATGATAACTAACGCGATAGCGTTGCATTTTATCACCTCTTATCACTTTTCACAACTGGTAACAACCAAGGTATAACACTTATCAAACCATCCTTCATAATACAATATATATATGTTAGTATAGGTATTTTCAAACCATTATTAAAGGCCCATATTCATTGATAACAAATGATAACCGTAGCGAGTGATAGATATGATTTATCGATGGTAAAAAATATGGTTAGTAAATTAAGTAGAGACACTATATAGAGATTACTTTCATACTTTCAAACGTTCAAACCGACTGTAAAGATTCCTTATTTATTCACCACAAGTTATAACAACTGATATTGTGAGAATTAAATATAGATTTTTAAAAACGATACAATATATGGGTTAGTATAATTGTAGAACTTGCAATGGCCAAAGATTGCTATATTTTGTGATCACAAGTCTCATAACCGTGAGAATAGAATATTGGTTGTACAGACACTATGCTAGGTTTACGGACGGTTGATAAAGTTTTCCCGATGAACAATTTTAAACCATGGGAAAATATATACATTTTCTAACCATTTAGTCAGAACTGTCTCTATAATCTATAAAAAAATATCACTAAAAGTTATCGATAATAAATCTTACCGTCACCATACTACTTTAATTTTGTAGTGAGAGTTGAATGAATGACAAAAGACTATCTTTTTGAGAGAATAAACTCCATGGATGATAGAAAGAATAATGACGGTTCACTTGATTATATGAGCAAACATTACGTGAATTAAGTCAATTGCCCGTGATAAAGGGACGATTGCCCTAAACAACTGTGGGTCAATTGCTATAAAAAAGACACTGGACAATGCCCTAAATTTGAGTGGTTGAGTAGGATGTGGAGAGGACATTCCAACTATTTACAACATTCTCCTCTCCTAACTCTTAGTTCTTTGATCCATCTCCAACATTCTCCTAACTCAAATTTACATTGCATGTTCTCTCAAGCTCTCAACTTTTTCTCCATTTTCTTCCATATTTTTGCTTCAAAGACACTTCTATTTATAGCTTAGGACTCCGAACTAGCCATTGGATTAAGAGTCCGACGGTTATTTTTTCAATCCTTAGGCTAGATAGCTATTGTCCGGGAAATACCTAGGTTGTCCCTGGCCCGTGGCCTATGGCTTGTGGCCTTTAACTTGTATGTTACCTCCATAGTTCAACCAGTTACCTTCACAGGCTGACCTGATGTCTTCACAGGTAGATCTAGTGCCTGTGGCCTATGACCTATGGCTCGTGGCCCATGGCCTGTGCCTCCATAGGTCCACCCATGTTTTTCATGAATCTACTTATAAACTTGTCATATTGATTCGATTTTATTTTAGATCGACTTGTTTCTTTGATCTTTTTTGGGCAAAGAGCTGGTCCATTCTGAGCTAGGTTCTGGTGTCCAGCCATCTTCTTTTTAGTTCCAACACTCCCTCTCAAGCTTAGCGAAAGGTACTTCTTGGAGCAAAAGCTTGCGGAAGAAGCCTTGAAATTGCTTAGCCATAGTTCCCTTGGTGCAAGCGTCAATGAGATGATCATGACTTTTCATACTGGGGTGACAATGGCTTTTGCTTCAATTTTCTAGTGCATGAAGAGGCTCCTTCTTTGGATTTTCCCTTTACATGATCTCCTCCTCTTGCTCCTAATTTTTCTTCCCGTTGGATTGATAAGGAGATTATTTGATAAAAAAAACCTACATATGTTCTTGAATCTGCAAATAAAACCTATTTTTTATCTGATATCAAATCTCTTGATGTGTATCTTTGGTTAGTTATCAAAATATAAATATATTTTCTAAAAAATACTTTGAGCAACGATCAAATCTACCGAACCTTGAAATGTTTGAGCTACTTTGGAATACCTTCAAGAACCACTTAGCTCGATTGCTCCTTAGGATCTTTGCTAGATTAGGCATGACCTTTCAAAGTTAGTATGACCTGGATTCGTCTTTGAAGGTTTAAGCAACATATAAGGACTTCTAATAGCCAATTCTAGTTCTGCATTTCTCGGCCATAAAAGAGGTAAGATTGTCCCCAAATTTTTTTGGCCAATTGATGCATACCTTCATTGTCATTGATTTCACCTTGGAAGCATAATGTGGGAGCGAATGAAAACCCATGCTGTTTCAAAGAGATAGGGCTTTTCCAAAGTGCCTTCAAGGGCTTGAAGACCATTTTTCTATCCAACTTCAAAGAAAATTGTCCCCATATCTAGACTTTTAGGCACAATATAACCTACTCCTTTTTGCCCAGTGGATGCTCATAGAGACACAGGACAAAGCCTACTCTTGACGCGAAAGAATGATGGATTGAACCTACTTTAATTTAGGTAGAAACGAACCTGCTTTGATACCATGTTAAAATTTCTGAGTTTTACTAATTTGTACAATTGAAAGGAACATTGTCCCTTTTTGATTTTATAAAGTGAAGTACACAAGCAAGAGAGAAGATTGTCTTACTTTGCTTTTGTTTAATTTTGCTTACATGACAAACTTGAGACAATGCTCAAAGAAGTAGAGACATTAGCAAGACTTTCTCCAATTTGTTGTTTACATTCTTCAAAAGAGAGGCGGCAGGGAGCTCTGAACTAGTTGTTGGACTCTCAATCCAATGGCTATTTTTTTTTGCTGTTGGGCTAGATAGCTATTGCTTGGGAAATGCTCAGGCTGTCCCTGGCCTGTGGCCTGTGGCTTATGGTCTGTGGTTAGTGGCCCATGGCATATGGCCTGTGGCCTGTTCCCAAGTCAACCTGATATCTTCACAAGTCGACCTGGTAGCCTCTGGCTCATAACCCATGGCCTGTTACCTCCATAGGTTGACCTATGTTCTTCATGAGTCGACTTATCAACTTGTTTACCCGATTTTATTTCACATTGACTTGTTGTTTTGGTCTTTTTGGGCTGATCTATTTTGGGTTGGGTTTTGGTGTTCAGGATATCATCTTTTCTTCATTTCCAACAGCAGATGTATGTAGTCCCCACACTACAACAGAAATGGCTTATGGAGACGGACGAAAATCGTGAGGAAAATGTGATAAAACCGTCGATAAAGTCTTCTCCGATAGATAGAGGTTCAGTTGGCTAAACACAGGTCGTGATAGACTTATCCCGACACTTGTCATGACCGTTGGAGCATGCTCAACATCTGGACGGTTAGAAAAATGTTAGTAAAAATCAATTTTATATCAACGGTTGTAAATGGTTAGTAAAAGTTACTACATTTATTGTCACTTTTGTAAAGGGGTTAGTAAAAGTTACTACATTTATCATCAGTTGTAAAGGGTTAGTAAAAATTATATTTTTATCATCAACGTGTAAAGGATTAGTAAAAGTTACTATATTGTTACTACATTTATCATCAGTCATTATAACCGTCGAGAATTGTTACAACTATTTATTGTCCCAATGAGTATGTTAGAAAATCTTATTACTTTTATTGTCAAAAAATACAAATGTTAGTAAATATTACTATAATATTGTCGGATCTTATCACATAGGAAATGTTAATACTTTATCGTCACTCACTATAACCATTAATAATTATTATGCTATTTATCATCTGTAAATATAGAATTAGATATGTTAGAAAATGTTACAAATTTTTTTTATCGGTTATGATAAGTGTTAGTAAATATTATAACTTTACCGTCACTTAGAGAATTAATAAATGTTACTTTTTTATTGGTAGTAAATATTACTACTTTATCATAGTAAATATTTCTACTTTATCGTTGGATAAATTGGCACGAGTTACCGAGAGAAAGTATTATAGAAAATATTACAATTGTGAGTATGAAAAGAGTTAGGAAATATTATTAGTATAAAATACGTATCTTAGGAAATGAATTATCTTTTATATCATCATCATTAGAATATACATAAAAATGGTATAGACACCATAAATTACAGAAATTACAAAAGTAATATACATAATTTTGGATACTATAATAGTAAGAAAAAGATTGTAAATCCCGAACAACTACATTATAAATTCTAGCATCCATAGCATCCGTGATAGTTCCAGCATCTAGCATCTGTGATGTGGTATCATTTTATTCAGTTGTAATAAAATGAATATAATTATATGGTACATTATAAAAACTTGTAAATTAAAATATTATCTGACGTGGTGATGATGATGATGGTTAGTTTTTATATGCACTCCCAGCATTTAGTATTGAAGGAAGCTAACAATACAAATACAAATAATTTGAATTATTGTTCAAATACAAAAGTAAAATTAGTTAGATTATAAAAAGAAGTAAAGAAATGATATTTGTTTCTTAACACCAGCAATGAGCCTCGTTTCATTAACGAAGTTCAACAATTCATCTTGCTGTCCACTTCCAGGCATAAGAACATTGCTCATCAAATTAATAAGATTATGATTTTGTTCTCATTCCATCATAATAGTCATATATTCATTCTCAAGTTTGCTTGAATACTAATTACATAAAAATATATTATAAAAATGAAATGATCTATTTTTAAACATAAACATAAACCAAACTAAACCTGGGATATCATTTTGGGATGATTGGGCTTCTTCAAACTCAATTTGTTTGTCGGATGTTTCTGATTCTTTGTGGTCGGCATCATTCTTCATTTATTTCATCCCATATTTAAAAAAAGAAAAAAACTTAAATGAGATTTGTTGATAATATTTGGATGAAATTATATGATGGGAATGAAATTTTGTTTAAGTTAGAAATTTTGAGAGATTTGAGGGAGAAGAGTTTTTGAAGGGAATGAGAAGTTTAGATGTTTTTTAAGGAGGAAGAATTTATAGTATATATATTTTGTTTACCACCAAACAAATTTTTCAAAACCTGCCATTTTGTCCCGCTTTTTCACACTTTTAGTTTTTGAAATTTTGATTATTATAAACTTTTTACCCTTTTTTTATCATTGTTTTTGTTTTACAATTAACAGAAGATTTTTCCTTCTGTTACTATATAATTATGTCAAGTACTAGTAAATATTACTATTATATTACTACATGGTACTATATTTCTTATCTTATTATTATTACTACATTGTTACATAATTTTATATTTAGATAATTTGATATGATTATATTATTTAAAATAATAATATTAATTATATCATCATGTGGGTTATGCGGGCTTCACAGCACGGGCAGCGCGCTTGCACGGTACAGCCGCGCGGCCCCCCGCAGTACAGCCGTGCGGCCCCCCGCAGTACAGCCGTGCGGGCCCCTGTAGTATAGCGGTGCGGGCCCCACAGTATAGCTATGCACGCATGCTCTGTCTTTTTTTTGTTTTCTTTTCTTTCTATTACTCTATTTTTTTCTTGTTTTTTTTTTCCTTTTCTTTTTTTCTCTACTCTAACCTAAACGTTTTCTTAACAAACTTTTTTTCTTAACAAACGTTACAAATTACAAATTATAACTTACAATTTACAACTATTCCTCAACTACTAAGTTCCACATATAAATTATATAGACACACAAATATATTTCTTAAATTTTGAAAAACAAAAAATTGTATAAAATAAAAAATTAAGAGAGATAATTAAAGTATATAATGAAAATGGAAAAAATACCAACCTTACGATTACCAACCAACCCTTACCATTACCGACCCTATCATATCCTACATATCTTACACTTACCATACATTACCATAATTTATCACAACTTATCATATACTATAATATTATTATACATTATTATTAATTTTATATAATTAGAATCATATTTTTACTTAATTCATTTCTAATGTCATATATATATATATAACTTACAACTATTCCTCGACTACCATATAAGTTCCACGTATAAATTATATAGACACACAAATATATTTCATAAATTTAGAAAAACAAAAATTATATAAAATAAAAAATTAAGAGAGATAATAGTTTAATTTATATCATATAGTGTTACAAATAATTTTTGTATGAGTATCTAATTTTAAATCAATTAAAAAAATAAAGAGCCCGCTTCCTCCTCTCTTCCTCTCAACCCTCATCCTCTTGGGTACTATTTCTTCGCGCTAACAAAATTGGCACTAAAAAGTTTGGCGTCAGTATTTTCTTTGGTTTAGATTTAGGGCACCATTAATCAAATTGGCAAGTAAAAAAACTTTCCTTGGTAACTTGTTATCATGTCGACTGTTATCATGTAACTTGTTCTTATTATGGTAACTTTCCTAGGTAACTTCGGTATTGATGGTAATTTTGCTAAACAAAGTTAACTTAGTAAATAATAAAAAAAAGTATAAATAAAATAAAGAGTAGTAAGGCAAAGTTAAAGATTTGAGGAGAGAGAGATAGAATATGATTATAGGTTATCCCGTAATTTGGTATGGTAACTTCATTCGCGTCGTTAATAGTTGTTATCATGATAAGTTCATGTAATTTGCTAAACATGCATATGCTAACTCTACTAAATTCGTTCTTATCATATAAGTTTGTGGTAAGTGTTATCATGCATGATAAGCTCGCAAATTATTTTGTGATAAGTGTTATCATGCATGGTAGGTAGTTTCATGGTAAGTGTTATCATACAACAAGTAAATGTTATCTTGCATAGGAAGTGTTATCATGATAAGTGTTATCATACAACTATTACATTTTATAATTTTTTATTTCCTTTACAGTTTAAATTTTTTTCTAATTTTTTGTCTTAGTCATAAATTTTTTTCAAATTTAA
This sequence comes from Dillenia suffruticosa, assembly GCA_033439265.1. Taxonomy (NCBI): domain Eukaryota; kingdom Viridiplantae; phylum Streptophyta; class Magnoliopsida; order Dilleniales; family Dilleniaceae; genus Dillenia; species Dillenia suffruticosa. The sequence goes on from JAVTVX010000020.1 coordinate 11,685,595, forward strand.
TGGTAAGTGTTACTATTTGTTACCACTTGTTACCATGCCACCTACTTGTTACCACTTGTTACCATGTTATATTATACAAATTTTATATAATTATTGACTTAGCACTTGTTATGTTGGACCAATCCTTGTTACCATCTATTCTTTGTTAGTTATCACTCGTAAATAGAGAATAAAAGTTATCATGTTATTTATTATTAAATTATAATAAAAGTATACGTAGAGTTTATATTTGTTATTTGTTATAAATCAATTGTTATCACATTTTACCATTATTACCATATTATGATATAAATAGAGAATAAAAGTAATTCTTACCATTTGTTACCATTTGTAAGAAGAGGAAGTAGTTGTTATTACTATTTCTTATCACTTGTTACCATACCACATCATAATAACGGATACAAAGAAGAAGAATGAAAATAGAGTGATTAAAAATATAAAATATATCAATCTCTTATCCATTGTAAAAATAAAGCGGAGAAATAAATGAAATATGAGAAGAGAGAAGTAAATGAAATAAAGAGAGAATGGCAGAAGGAGAAACATTAATTAATAGAGAATATTTTCTTGATAGTGGCAAAATCTAAATATTCAATAAAAGCAATATGTAATAGTATTAGCGCCAAACTTTTGGCACCTCTTTATTTGGCACCAAGAAATGACGCCAAATACGAAAGAGGAGAAGGAAGAGGTGGGAGGAAGTGCTACAAAAAACGTGTCATTTACCAGCGGCCCCTTTACTAGCGGCTGGGACAACCGCTCATCTCATACAAATCGACAAAGAATAACTCGTCTCCATACAAATTGATGAAGGTTTTTCTCTCTTCGACTCATCTCACATGTTCATCTTCTCTTCTTCTCTTATCCACCTTTCTTTTGATCTTTTCTCGCATGCGAAGTATTGATTTGATGGTTTCTTCGTCGATTTAGATCTTACTGTGTTTTTTCCTTTTCGATCTATTCTTTGATTATGTTCTGTTGCATCTTTTTTCTCTCTCATGTCTGTGACTGTGATTGATCTCAATGGAACAAATTTTTCTTTGTTTTTCAATTGTCTGTTCAACTTTTTTTGTTGGCCTCTCACAGACACACTCTTTGTCCCCGCTTGCGAGTCAACGTTTAGGGTCTTTCAAAGGTCAGATCTGCTTCCCCCTTTTCTTTTTCTTATATTCACATTTGTTATAAATAAAGCACCATTTTAGTCTATATTTTAGTTGTATCGTTCATTTCTCTTATGATTAACTAATCATTGATCAATTTATAGACTTTAAAAACTTCTCCAAATGGCTTCGGGGTTTCACAATGGTTTTATGTAGTTGAATTACCCTAAGTGAATTGTTGTTTCACAGTAACATTTGATGTTTTGTTGAATTGCTTTATTTATGATTATCGTTGCTGCATAGAGAACATGTTGTTCCATAATTTTGTGGGTCTATTACATTCTACCTGAAAATGACTAACTACATTTTCTTGTTTTTTGTTTACGGAGGAGGATTGAGACGGAAACATGGAATTCTATACGTGGGGTTAAGTCTCCAATATTTAAAAAGAAAATATGATTTCTATTTCAGTTTCTATACAATAATTGATGCATGATTTAAAGTGAAAATTATCATAGTGATGTTCACTGAAAAAGTCCTAGGTTATCCCATTTATAGTTGTTAATCAACAGTACTTCCATCCTATAACCAGCCGTCAGCTATAATATATGTTTTCATTTTTTATTATTTTGTTTGGTGCTATTTATGGAGGAATTACAGAACGATATTTCATTTAACAAGAGAAGCATCGAAATATAACTATTTATGCACTCTTCTTCATACCAAATCTTGAGTTAGTTGCCAATTTCAAGCATTGTAACAACTATTGTTGTGCTATAGACTATTCTAGGCGTTTATGTTACTAGTGTGGTGGTAAAGGTGGGCAGCCAAATGAAGGAACTAAAGGTTGGCAATGAATTCTTCAGTGATATCAGTAAGAAAGCACTGAAGCATCCCAAGCAATTTGGCTCCTTAGCTGAGTACGCTACTGTTGAAGAGAAATTGTTGGCACTTAAATCAAAGAACTTGGACTTTGCTAAAGTTACGGGGATTCCTCTGGCCATGTGGCCGCTGGTATAGCGCTTTACTAGCACTGGCACAACCAGTGGAATTTTTGGCTGTTAGAGAAAACCCTTAAGTCTTTGCCAATAGATTTTGGGGTCTTTATGTTTCTTTTTTTGTAGTGAAGACGATTGATATAATTTGTATTTGTATTCATTTGATTTGATGTAAAATTAGTTGCTCATAATAAAAGGGATATAAATGACCAATTAACAATTTAATTTAAATACAAATAGTATATAATAAAATTTGTAAAATAATTATATAATTTCGTATCTGTAACACCAAAAAAAAAAAAATGGAGACACAGCGTTTTGGGGCAAAACGCTGCGTCCCCAAATTTGGGGATTAGGGTTGGAAACCCTAATCCCTCTCTCTCTCTTTCTCTTTCTCTCCCTCTCTCTCTCTCTCTCTCGACCCTTCGTTTCTCTCCCCCACCGCGGCGCCGCTCATCCTTCGCCGTGAGCTCCGCCGCCAACGGATTGCCACCATCTTCTTCTTCTTCTTCTTCTTCTTATTCTTCTTCTTCTTCTTCTTCTTCTTCTTCTTCTTCTTCTTCTTCTTCTTCTTCTTTCCCTCTCGCTTTCTCTCTCACAGTCTCTCCCTCTCACGATCTCTCTCCCTTCCGCCGCACACCGCCGCGAGCCACGATCGAGTACCCCCTTCCGCCACAACGCACGACTGCAGCTCCTTCTGTAGCGCGATCCCGCAACGCGAGCCGAGCGTGCCTCAGTCTCTGAGTGAGCAGGACCCAGCCCGCAGCGCGAGCCAGGCCGCGAGCAGGATCCAGCCCGCAGCACAAGCCAGGTAGTAAGCAAGACCCAGCCCGCAGCGCGAGCACAGGCCGAAAGCAGGACCCAGCCCGCGAGCGCGAGCCAAGCCGCAAGCAGGACCTAGCCCGCGAGCGCGAGCCAGGCAGTGAGTGCGAACCAGGTCACGAGCACTCCTCAGCGCACCAGCGCGCGAGCACAGCGCACCAGCGCACGAGTGCATACCAGCTTGCAAGCCACTGCGGCCCGCGAGCCAATGCCGGCCCGTAGGCCCATCAGCCACAGGCCCGCCGGCCCACAGGCCCATCAGCCGCAGGCCCGTCAGCTGCAGGCCCATCAGCCACAGGCCCGCCAGCCCGCAGGCCCATCAGCCCGCAGGCTTGCAATCCTAGAAAAACCCTAGGTGAGTGATTTCAGACCCATTCGATTTGGTTATCGAATTTAGGGTAAATTTAAGATAAGAAGTCTCGTATATACTAAAATGTAAACTAGATTCGCAATGAATGCATTTTCGGACATTATATGCACTTCATTAGGTTAAGTGTACGAATTTATTTGAAATGAGACTGTTCAGGATGATATAATCAAATTAAATTGATTTGAATTGTTTCCCTTGGAGTTTAAATTAACCTATGCATGAAAATAGTCAAAATTGGGATTTTAGTGCAAGGGTTGATGCAACGTTTCTCATAATAAATTGTTCTGTTTATAGGCAATTTAAATACGATCTACGTAGTATGAAAATAGACTCATATACCTTGAAAATGACATATGGCTTGAAATATTTGGATGGGAATCGAAAAGTGTATGATTTTTCAAAGATTTTCCATCTTATAGGAAAATTATTTATTTTAAAACTTATTTCCGACCTTGAGTGGTTTTAGGATTGAATTTGACTTGGTTTAAAGGTACGTAAATGGTTTATAAATGAAATGCAACTGATAACCTTAGAGTGTATTCATAAATTGAAGAGTTAAGTTTTGTACAAATTTAGGGAAAATGGATAAACCCTAAAATACTTGAAATTTGATGTTAAATTCTGATAATCTGATGATCTGATTAGGTTGATCTTTTTTGGAGACTCGAGAAGTCAGATTGGATTGTTTTGAAAATAGAGAGTGACTACCCTCCCTAGAACTGTGAGTGGGACTTTGATATCTTCTATTGATTGACAAATCATGTTTTACCGATTTTCAAACGACATGATTTTTATACATGTGAAAACTGAATGTTTGGATTTTGATAAGTATATGTACATATTTTTGTGACCATTAGAGTGTCCCAACTGCTGATTTTATAGATTATGCATCCATGAGTTTTATAACTGATATTGTGCTACCTTTTCGACATATTGACATGTTTTAATACTTCCACTGTATTGGCACATGTTTTTAAATGGATTTATATAAAATTTTTGGGCTATATGTCTGGCCAAAATTATGTTACGATGCATGAGGCTATATGCCCGGCCGATATGATGTGATGCATGGGGCTACGTGCCCGGCCGACTTGGTGATATAGTGATATGCTTCCTATGACATTCCGTAGCTACGAAGGATATTTGGTAGAGGCACCCCTTGTGCCCGGATACGCTTCGACCGGAGGTATCTGCCAGATCGTCATGTGTATGGATGTCCAAGGTTGACCCTCATCGAGGAGGACGTGAGTTTACCTCTCTCTAGTACTGGGCGGGACACCATACACGGCCGACTACATATATGTATCATTATTATGATTTACAGGCTAGTTGGAGTAGCCTGTGGCCAACATTGGGGTAGAGAGCCATTATTTGATATTTGCATAGTTGAAAACCCCCAATGCCCCCGTCCTTGGTAGAGGTGGGGTAGTTTGTTCGGCCGGCTCTACATATGTGATTTGATACATGGATGGATGCATATGTTATTTTGTTGTGTGTGCCTTGAGATATGTTATTCTTGAAACAGCACGTTATTTTTCGCACACTTGATATTGTGTTATATGTTTTGACACTCCAAGTTCATACTTGATATTGATAGCACGGTGTCAATCCTCTCACTTGTTGAGTATCCTCCCATAGATACTCATCCCTCACTTTCTCCCCACAGGATTCGTCTTGGACTGAAGAAGAATTATTGTATTCTTGCGATGTGGACTTGATAGTACTGGGGTTGGGTATGGATGTTACCATATCTTCCACTTCGATTATTGAAGATTTTAGTTTGATAAATGTACTCATTTAATTATTTTTGGGATAACTGTATAATTTATGTATAATTATTTGTGAAACTCTCAAGTTTATTTGCATTGAGGCGATTGTACGTATTTGAATGTTACTTGAGAAAAATGATTGTATATTATGTAAAATTTTAGGTCCGCTCAGTGTGGCGGCTGCTCATGCTCTAGTTGGGCATGACAGTAGAGGTCTGTTGCTAGGTCTGTTGGAAAATTTTATAATCTTGCGTTGTTCTGGATGTTAGCTGTGACAGTGATTGATTTTGGAAAGACCGGGATGGCTATTTGTTTATTTTACAGGATGAATGTGGATATACCGGTCAAATTATACTTGGCAGACCTCCGAAATATGGGAAGATTCTGTCTGATTTTCTGTAAAAATACAACCGACATCCAGGATAACGGGCGGCTGTTCACGACCCCGGTTTGGGGCGTGACAGTTTGGTTGGTATCAGAGCTCTTGGTTTAGAGCTATGTTTTATAAAATGATTTGAAAACATTCCCAAGTAACTTGGTTTTAAAAGTTCTCAATACATTTGAGAGTTTCACACAATCATTTAAAGTCCCATATATGGTTTTTGGCGTATGAGTTATTCATTTAGGGGGTTAGATACGATTCGTATCTAACCTAGTATGTCATTTTTTATTAAATTCTTAGACCCAAGACTTCATTTATTTTAGGAGGTTAGTTGCTATGTAACTAACCCTTATTATTAAATCTCGGCAAACTATAACATTATATCTAATGATAATTTCCCTTTACAGAGTTACGCCATCTAGACACGGTAGACGAGCAGGATGCGGTAGACGAGCAGGACGCGGAGCTAGACCCGCGCTACCCGTGACCCCTCACGTGCCTGACCCTCCGAGGGAGCCTGAGACCCTTGGAGTGCCTTAGGCTGCTTTCTCTATACGGGCACCCCTTGCAACGCCTACTCGGCCGGCTGCTCCTGCTGAGGTTCCACCACCGTCCCATAAGGCGTTTAGGCAGGTATACGAGTGGTACACCTCACACGGGGTTCAGATACGACCCCCACTACCACCACCACCACCAATGGCCGCGCCGACTCCTACAGCCGTACCACCTTCTGTTGTACCAGATCAGCCACTAGTTGCTGGTCCTTCTACTGTGTCGGGACCTAGCGACACTACCTCCTCCGCCTTGAGGCTTATTCACGAGCTCACCCAGCTGGTGAAGGAGGCGAAGCAGTTAGGCTGTACAGAGTTCGCAGGGATGGGTGATTCCACAGCAGCGAAGCACTGGATCAACCGCACCCGTAGAATTTTGACTGATCTTGGGTTGAGCGAGGACTACTAGCTTCGGATAGTAGAAGACTTTTAAATGGTGACCCCCTCATTTGGTGGGAGGCGATTTGTGACGATGCTACCGAGTCACTGCGATGGGAGCACTTCCTGCGGGAGTTCGATCGCAAGTACTTCTCTGAGTTCCAGCAGGACCGCAAGAGGACAAAGTTTCTACACTTGCAGCAGGGAGCCAGGACAGTGACAGAGTTTGAGACTGAGTTGAGGCGACTAGCCGCTTTCGTTCCAGACTTAGCTACACCGAAGCAGTTACGGTTCAATTTTGAGGATGGCCTCAACTTGAACATCAGGAGGTACATGACAATGATCCCTAGTTTCTCCTTTGCGGAGATTGTGGACTCAGCACTTAGGGTGGAGGAGATCGTCCGTGCTGAGGGCAGATAGCGGGAGAACAGGGAGCAAAAGAAGAGATCAGGGGCTTCTTCGAGCTAGGGCTCGAAGAAGGGCAGGAGTTCAGGATATCAGGAAGGCTCTTCTCAGCCGAGACAAGCACATCCTAGACAGGGATCACGATCTCAGGGATTTAGAGCACCGGCCTATAGTGCCACTATACAGACTTCAGATTAGCGGCACCCTTTTTGCCGTCGATGTGGTGGACACCACCCTTTTGGAGAGTGTATGGTGCCTATTACATGCTTCCGGTGTGGGAAGTTAGGGCATATCAGGAGCACCTATCCTGAGTTGGGATTTGGAGGTCAGATAGTTTCAGGACAGTCGAGTGTTCCCCGAGGAGGACAGTAGGGAGAACCTGCGCACTCGAGTCACACCGCTCCACGGACAACAGTCGGGAGCAATACCGTGCCAGGACCATTCTATAGCAGCAGAGGACACAGGCCCGTGTATACGCAATGACGCAGGAGGACGCTCAAGCGAGTCCTGACGTGATTATTGGTGCTCCTCCCACTGATCCTCATGTTTAGAGATATTTTCTTTTATGTACCTTCTTTTGAGTACCATCACTTGTTAAAGCCTTAGAGACTTAACTATGTTGGTATGTATATACATTTTGATATATATATATATGTGTGAGCATATATTTTCTTCCATATTTATCAACTAATCTTTTTATTTTCTCACAATAGGAGTTATGAATATGTGGGGAGTCGACGCTTGTGTCATATTTGACACCAGGTCGAACTATTCGTATGTGAGAGTGTCTTTTGCCCACAGGTTGGGTAAGCCTTTGTCACCAGTTGATGAGGAGATATAGGTCATTTCTCCTTTCGGTAAGCAGATACTTAGAGATTCCATCTACAGAGAGAGTAAGGTCATGGTCAGAGATGCAATACTCAAGGTAGACTTGATTCCACTTGAGATGACAGATTTTGATGCCATCCTAGGAATGGATTGGCTAAGCATGCATAGAGCCTCAGTAGATTGCTTCACCAAAGAAGTAGAGTTTCAGAGACCCGAGGAGCCGTTGTTGAGGTTCCCAGGCGAGGGGCGAGTGTTACCTCACTGTGTTGTTTCAGTGATGAAAGCCAGGAGATTGATACGCCGAGGTGCATGGCATACCTGGCTCATGTTATTGACACCACTGTGGAAGGGCCGAAGCTTGAGGGGTCCTAGTGGTGCAGGAGTTTCCAGATGTATTTCCCGAGGAGCTACCTGGACTACCACTAGTTCGGGAATTTGATTACGAGATTGATTTAGCTCCAGGGACTACTCTCATATCTATTCCGCCATACAGAATGGCACCAGCTGAGCTTAGAGAGCTCAAGGTCCAGTTGCGGGAGTTGCTAGACAAGGGTTTAATCCGTCCAAACACTTCGTCGTGGGGTGCTCCGGTGTTATTCGTGAAAAAGAAGGACGGAACTCTACGATTATGTGTGAACTATAGGCAGCTAAACAAGGTTTCCATCAAGAATCGGTACCCTCTGCCGCGTATTACTGATTTATTTGATCAGCTCCAGGGTACGCGGGTTTTCTGAAAGATCAATCTTCGATCTGGATATCATTAGTTGTGGATCAGGGCTGAGGATGTGCCCAAGACCGTATTCTGCACCCGATATGGACATTACGAGTTTGTGGTCATGCCGTTTGGGCTGACCAACGCACCAGCAGCCTTTATGGATCTGATGAACCGGGTTTTCCATGATTATTTGGATTGGTTCATCATTGTGTTCATCGATGATATCCTTGTATATTCAAAGAGCAATAAAGAGCATGCACAGCACTTTAGCATGGCCTTGCAAATTTTTTACGAGCGGTGGTTGTCTGCCAAATTCACCAAGTATGAATTTTGGCTTAGACAGATTAGATTTTTGGGCCATATTATTTCTGCGAAGGGTATTTGTGTTGACCCACAGAAGGTGACTGAGGTGCGGAGTTTCCTTGGTCTTACGGGGTATTACCGGCGGTTCGTAGAAGGATCCTCCCGGATCACTGCTTCACTTACCAAACTGACGCGGAAGGACGTCAAGTTCTTTTGGGACGATCGTTGTGAGATGAGCTTTCAGGAGCTCAAACAACGACTGACGATGGTCGGCCAGTCAGGGAGGACCTTAGTTTTCTAGCTCAACATGTAGCTATTCTAGATCGACAGGTCAGAAAGCTGTGGAGAAAAGAAGTTTTATTGGTCAGAGTTTTGTGAATGAGTGACTAGGTTGAGGAAGAGACCTGGGAGCCCGAAGAGACTATTAGGAGACAATACCCCCACTTAGTCAGTGTATTGCTTTCTTTTAGATTCGAGAACGAAACTTATTTTTAGGGGGTTAGAAAATGTAATACCAAAAAAAAAATGGAGACTCAGCGTTTTGGGGCAAAACGCTGCGTCCTCAAATTTGGGGATTAGGTTGGAAACCCTAATCCCTCTCTCTCTCTTTCTCTTTCTCTCTCTCTCTCTCTCTCTCGACCCTTCGTTTCTCTCCTCCACTGCGGCGCCGCTCATCCTTCACCGCGAGCTCCGCCGCCAACGGATCGCCACCATCTTCTTCTTCTTCTTCTTCTTCTTCTTCTTCATCTTCTTCTTTCCCTCTCGCTCTCTCTCTCACAGTCTCTCCCTCTCGCGATTTCTCTCTTTTCCGCTGCACACCTCCGCGAGCCACGATCAAGCACCGCCTTCTGCCACAGTGTGCGATTGCAGTGCCTTCTGCAGCACGATCCCCCAGCCTGAGCCGAGCGTGCCTCAGTCCCTGAGCGAGCAGGACCCAGCCCGCAACACTAACCAGGCCGCAAGTAGGACCCAGCCCGCAGCGCGAGCTAGACCGCGAGCAGGACCCAGCCTGCAGCGCGAGCCAGGCCGCGAGTAGAACCCATCCCGCAGCTCGAGCCAGGCCGCGAGCAGGACCCAGCCCGCAGCACGAGCCAGGCCGCGAGCAGGACCCAGCCCGCAACGCAAGCCCAGGCCGTGAGCAGGACCCAGCACGTGAGCACAAGCCAGGCCACAAGCAAGACCTAGCCCGCTAGCGTGAGCCAGGCTGCGAGTGCGAACCAGGCCACGAGCGCGCCTCAGCACACCAACGTGCGAGCCCAGCGCACCAGCGCGCGAGCGCACCAGCGCCCGGGCGCGCAACATCGCACCAGCGCACCAGCGCACGGGCGCACACCAGCCCGCAAGCCACTGCGGCCCACAAGCCACTGTCGGCCCGCAGGCCCATCAGCCACAGGCCCGCCAGCCCACAGGCCTATCATCCGTAGGCCCGTAAGCCCACAGGCCCATCAGCTGCAGGTCCATCAGCCGCAGGCTCGCCAGCCCGCAGGCCCATCAACTCGCAGGCCTGCCAGCCCGCTAGCCTACTGGCCGCAGACCAGCGAACCCACTAGCCGAAGCCCACTGGCCCGCTGACCCGCAAACCAACGAGCCCGCGATGGCCCGTGAGCCCGTGACAGCCCACGAACCTGCATGCAGGTAACTAATTTAGGGTTTTGCTTCCGATCTAAGTGTTTGAACCTAACTAATAAATCCTATCTTGATAGGTAGCATTTCAGATCTTGGAGTGATCGAGGAGACATTCGGACAAAGGTCTGCAATCCGAGAAAAACCCTAGGTGAGTGATTTCGGACCCATTCGATTTGGTTATCGAATTTAGGGTAAATTTAAGATAAGAAGTCTCAGATATGCTAGAATGTAAACTAGATTGAATGCATTTTCGGACATTATATGCAGTTCATTAGGTTAAATGTACGAATTTATATGAAATGGGATTGTTCAGGATAATAGAATCAAATTAAGTTGATTTCAATAGTTTTCCTTGAAGTTTAAATTGACCTATGCATGAAAATAGTCAAAAATTGAGAATTTAGTGCAAGGGTTGATACAACGTTTCTCATTATAAATTGTCCTATTGATAGACAATTTAAATACGATTTCCGTATTACGAAAATAGACTCATATTCCTTGAAAATGACATATGGCTTGAAACATTTGGATGGGAATCGAAAAGTGTATGATTTTTCAAAGATTTTCCATGTTATAGGAAAATTATTTATTTTAAGACTTATTTCCGACCTTGAGTGGTTTTAGGGTTGAATTTGACTTGGTTTAAAGGTACGTAAATGGTTTATAAATGAAATGCAACTGATGACCTTAGAGTGTATTCATAAATTGAAGAGTTAAGCTTTGTACAAATTTAGAAAAAATGGATAAACCCTAAAATACTTGAAATTTGATGTTAAATTCTGATGATCTGATAATCTGATTAGGTTGATCTTTTTTAGAGACTCGAGAAGTCAGATTGGATTGTTTTGAAAATAATGAGTGACCACCCTCTCTAGAACTGTGAGTGGGACTTTGACATCTTCTATTGATTGAAAAATCATGTTTTACCGATTTTCAAACGATATAATTTTTATACGTGTGAAAACTGAATATTTGGATTTTTATAAGTATATGTACATATTTTTGTGACCATTGGAGTGTCCCAACTGCTGATTTTATAGATTATGCATCCATGAGTTTGATAACTGATATTGTGCCACCTTTTCGACATATTGACATGTTTTAATACTTCCACTGTATTGGCACATGGTTTTAAATAGATTTATATAAAATCTTTGGGCTATATGCCCGGCCGAAATTATGTTACGATACATGAGGCTATATGCCCGGCCGACATGATGTGATGCATGGGGCTACGTGCCCGGCCGACTTGGTGATATGGTGATATGCTTCCTTTAGCATTCCGTAGTTACGAAGGACATTTGGTAGAGGCAACCCTTGTGCCCGGATACGTTTCGACCGGAGGTATCCGCCAGATCATCATGTGTATGGATGTCCCAGGTTGACTCTCATCGGGGAGAACGTGAGTTTACCTCTGTCTAGTACTCGACGGGATACCATACATAGCCGACTATATATATGTATCATTATTATTATTTACAGACTAGTTGGAGTAGTCTGTGGCCAACATTGGGGTAGAAAGGCATTATTTGATATTTGTATAGTTGAAAACCCCCAATGCGCCCGTCCTTGGTCGAGGTAGACCATTGCTGGGGTAGTTTGTTCGGCCGGCTCTGCATATGTGATTTGATATATGGATGGATGCATATGTTATTTTGTTGTGTGTACCTTGAGATATGTTATTCTTGAAACAACACATTATTTTTCACACACTTGATATTGTGTTATATGTTTTGACACTCCAAGTTCACACTTGATATTGATAGCACGGTGTCAATCCCTTCACTTGCTGAGTATCCTCCCATAGATACTCACCCCTCACTTTCTCCCCACAGGATTAGTCTTGAACTGAAGAAGAATTATTGTATTCTTGCCATGTGGACTTGATAGTACCGGGCTTGGGTATGGAAATTACCATATCTTCCGTTTCGATTATTAAAGATTTTAGTTTGATAAATGTACTCATTTAATTATTTTTGGGATGACTGTATAATTTATGTATAATTATTTGTGAAACTCTCAAGTTTATTTACATTGAGACGATTGTATGTATTTGAATATCAATTGGAAAAAATGATTGTATATTATGTAAAATTTTAGGTCCGCTAGGTGTGATGACTGCTCATGCTCTAGTTGGGCATGACAGTAGAGGTCTGTTGTTAGGTCTGTTGGAAAATTTTATAATTTTGCGTTGTTCTGGATGTTGGCTGTGGTAGTGATTAATTTTGGAGAGCTCGGGATGGCTATTTGTTTATTTTACAGGATGAATGTGGATATACAGGTCAACTTGTATTTGGGAGGCCTCCGAAATATGGAGAGATTCTGTCCGATTTTCTGTAAAAATACAACCGACATCCAGGGTACTGGGCAGCTACTCACGATCCCGGTTTGGGGCGTGATAGTATCATTATATAATATAATATAACAATAATGAAATTATTATTTTGTTTTTTAAATTAATAATGTTATTATTTTAAATTAAAGGCGGGGCGGGGCGGTATGAGGCATGAACCGCCGGCACAAGTAGGTTAGAGCCGGGAAGCGTGGTAGCGTGGTGCAGCATGAGGCATAAACCGCCGGCACAAGCAGGTGAGGCATGGGTAGAGTGGTGTGACATGTAGTATTTATATCTTACAATGTAGTAATATTTACTAATAATATAGTAATATAGTAGTAATAAGTTGTAGTATTTATATATGAGCACTAAAATAGTAATATAGTGGTAATAAAATGTTAATATAGTAGTACGGCATGAGACATGAACCTTCAGTTTTTATATAGTACAATATAGTAACTAGTAATATAGTAATATAGTAGTAAAAAGTTGTGATATTTATATCTCACAATGTAATAATATTAACTACTACTACAATTTAGTAATATTTACTCGCAGTGTGGTGCGGCATAAGATATGAACCAGCGGTTTTTATAACATATAGTAATACTTACTACGTAACCACAATAAAATATAGTAATTTTTACTATAAAATAGTAACATTTACTATATAACTATAATAAAATATAATAACATTTACTATAAAATAGTAATATTTACTATTATATAACGGATGTGAAAGATATTAAATTTATTTGTCTCTCATGATAAAATGATAGTAACATTTACTATTAAACTAACCACAATAGTCAAATTAATAATTAATAATATATTGTAACATTTATTATAAAATAGTAACATTTACAAACATATATACGGATGTGAAAGATAGTAAATTTATTTATCTCTCATGATAAAAGGATAGTAACATTTACTATTAATCTAATCACAATAGTCAAATTAACAGATAATAACATATACAAACATTTACTATATAACCACAATAAAATATAGTAACATTTACTATAAAATAGTAACATTTAATATTATAATAACGCATGTGAAAATTAGTAAATTTATTTGTCTCTTATGATAAAATGATAATAACATTTACTATTAAACTAACAACAATAGTCAAATTAACAGATAATAACATATAGTAACATTTACTATATAACCATAATAAAATATAGTAACATTTACTATAAATAGTAACATTTACTATCATAATAACGGATGTGAAAGAATAAATTATTTATCTCTCATAATAAAATGATAGTAACATTTATTATTAAGCTAACAATAATAGTAAAATTAGCAGATAATAACATATAATAACATTTACTATATAGTCATAATAAAATATAATAACATTTACTATTATAATAACGCATGTTAAAAATAGTAAATTTAATTGTCTCTCATGATAAAAGAATAATAACATTTACTATTAAATTAAGCACAATAGTCAAATTAACAGATAATAACATATAATAACATTTACTATGTAATCATCATAAAATATAGTAATATTTACTAACATATATACGGATGTGAAAAATAGTAAATTTATTTATCTCTCATGATAAGAGAATAGTAACATTTACTATTAAACTAACCATAATAGTCAAATTAACAAATAATAATATATAGTAATATTTACTATGTAATCACAATAAAATATAATAATAATTACTATAAAATAGTAACATTTACTATTATAATAACGGATGTGAAATGTAATAAATTTATTTATTTCTCATGATAAAAAAATAGTAACATTTACTATTAAGCTAATCACAATAGTCAAATTAAATATGGTAACATTTACTATAAAATAGTAACGTTTTCAAACAACATTAATTTTGTTATGCTCTTCATTTTGCGGAGCAAATTATGTATATTCTAAATTCAGGATCTTGCTTTAGACTTTAGACTTTATAATTTTGATTTTAGACATTATCTAAAAATATTTCTATAATTTTTATATGTAGAAATGATTATAGAATATTTGTTATGAGATTTTTAGAAATATGGGAACCGGACATGATTATAAATTTACCCGGTTAAGAAGTAAGTTGTCTGTAACTGTTTTCTTATTTTGGTATTTTCATATTATATTTATCTGTTTGTGGTTTTATGATTGATTTATTACAAAATCTTAATTTTTTGAAAAAAAAAAATATTTTCTCAAACTTCTCATGTCTTACCGTAATATTGTTAGTCCTGAAATTTTGGCAAAGATGGAGGAAGCAAGGAAAAAAAAATTCAACGAGGATCAGAAGAACAAAGGAAAATGCACAAAGGAAAACAAAAATTCTGAAATTCTGAAATTTCAAATTGTAATCATTTTTTTCAAAATTGTAATCATCGGAGGTTTTTCTCTGCTCAAATTTCAATAAAAGAATTTTTTCTTCTCCAATAATCATACCATCAAATGATAAATCAGACCCAGGATGAGACAAAATAGGCTGAATGAAAGATGAACCAGGTGTTCAATATCAATACAAATCATTTTGTCTTCTCCACCATGTGAACATGCAATATGAATCAAACACTACACTAAGTATTCATCTTAACTAATCATCTTACATATGAATCAAACACTATATTTACTCATCTTAGTGAGTTTACCATACTCACAATCCACTAAATTTATCACAATCTACTTACGATACTAAGCACCTATATCAAATTTATCACATTAATATTTATCACATTTATCACACATCAAAATGTATATGTAATATAATTCAATTTTCAAAACCAGGCACGCAATAATGCCTGCATGATACAGCCGCGCCGATGCCTGCAGTACAGCCGTGCAAGCATGCGCACGCATGCATTCTCGTATGCATGGCACAACTGCGCTGGCCTTCGCGGTACAGCCGTCCAAGCATACCAACACATGCATTATTGCACCAACGATACAACTGTGCTGGCCTCCGTGGTACAGCAGTCCAGGTATGAGCATGCATGCATTATTGCATGCGCGGCACAGCCGCGCTTGCCCCGCGGCACAGCCGCGCTTGCCCCGCGGCACAGCCGCGCTTGCCCCGCGGCACAGCCGCGCTTGCCCCGCGGCACAGCCGCGCTTGCCCCGCGGCACAGCCGCGCTTGCCCTGCGGCATTGTCGTTTAGGCATGTGCATGCATTCTTACATACTTTAAAATAGTAACATTTACTATTATAAAATAGTAACATTTACTATAAAATAGTAACATTTACTATTATAATAATGGATGTGAATGGTAGTAAATTTATTTGTCTCTCATAATAAAAGAATAGTAACATTTACTATTAAACTAATCACAATAGTCAAATTAACAGATAATAATATAGAGTAATATTTACTATATAACTACAATAAAATATAGTAACATTTACTATTATAATAACGGATGTAAAAAATAGTAAATTTATTTGTCTTTCATGATAAAATGATAGTAACATTTATTATTAAACTAACCACAATAGTCAATTAACAGATAATAACATATAATGACATTTACTATATAAGCACAATAAAATATAGTAACATTTATTATTATAATAACGTATGTGAAAGTTAGTAAAATTATTTGTATCTCATGATAAAAGGATAGTAACATTTATTATAAAACTAACCACAATAGTCAAATTAATAGATAATAACATATAGTAACATTTACTATGTAACCATAATAAAATATAATAACATTTACTATAAAATAGTAACATTTAATATTGTAATAACGTATGTAAAATGTAGTAAAATTATTTATCTCTCATGATAAAAGGATAATTATATTTACTATTAATCTAACTACAATAGTCAAATTAATAAATAATAACATATATTAACATTTACTATATAATCACAGTAAAATATAGTAATATTTATTATAAAATAGTAACATTTACTAACATATATACCCGATAAACTATTTTTAACACTCTTCTAAACGTCAATTTACATATCCTACACTTACCATACGTTAAATATCTTATACTTACCATACTTACCGTAACTTACCATATCTTACATATTCTACAGTTATCTATCTTACATCTCTACACTTCTCATACCTTACATTTCCTATACTTACCACTATTTTCCATATTCTTTTACACTTACCATTCCTTACTATGTCTTACTGCTTATTTATCTATTATCACAATGACTGTACGTATAGTATTGTCTATACAGACACTTTTCAAAATCGTAACTACAAAACCTATATTTTGCGATCACAACTTATAGCCGTAAGGATAGGGTTATGTAAATTCAGACATCCTTATATCCATAAGTATAGAGTGTTGTTTATACAAACGGTATACTACCTTTACCCATGGTTCAAATTGTTTTATCGACGATCATTTTAAAACCGTCGAAAAATCTATACTATTTCTGATAGTTTTAACCATAACCGTTTGTATAGTTTTAAAAAACCTTCACTAATACTTACCGACAGTAAATGTTACCGTCGGTATAATACTTTTATTTTGTAGTGCCAGTGAAACAGTTTAGTAGTCAACATCACCCTCTCCAACCCCATGATCAGGACTCCAATTGTAACAAAAAAAGGGGAGATGTATGTATACAATTTTATGAGGTAAGATTTTGAGTC
Organism: Dillenia suffruticosa; assembly: GCA_033439265.1. NCBI lineage: Eukaryota > Viridiplantae > Streptophyta > Magnoliopsida > Dilleniales > Dilleniaceae > Dillenia > Dillenia suffruticosa. The sequence continues at coordinate 11,702,787 of JAVTVX010000020.1, forward strand.
ATGTATGCATCTGAATAAAAAAAAAATTAAAATGACCTTTGAACCAAAATAATTTCGGAAGTAATCCACATTTGTCGGGGGTGGAAGCCGACACAGGCTATGTCGCGGATTCAACCCGTGACATGGTGACGTGTCGGCAGCAGAGGCATGTTGCCTCTTGGAGGCGCGACATAGTGTTTCGCGTCTCCAAGACACGACATCGGCGCTCCTCTCGCTCCCGTTGCACTCCGCCATGGAGGGGGAGAGAGGGAGGGAGGGCTGTCGCAGGAGCCACGTAGGGGAAGGAGTGCCGTGAGAGCCACACAGGGGTAGAGAGAGCCGCGGGGGGGAGAGGGACAGCCACAAGGGGAGAGAGGGAAGATTGTCGTGGTTGGGGGGAGAGAGGGAAGACTGCCACGGGGGGAGGGAGGACTGCCGCGGACGGGGGAGGGAGAGAGAGAGGACCGCCGCGGGTGGTGGGGGAGGAGATAGAGAGGAGAGAGAGCCGCGGGGGAGAGAGGGATAGCCGCGGGGGGAGAGAGGGAAGACTGCCACGGGTGGGGGGGAGAGAGGGAAGACTACCACGGGCAGAGGGAGGACTGCCACGGGCGGAGGAGGGAGGGAGAGCACAGCGGCCGGGGGAGGGAGGGAGAGAGGACGGCCGCCGCCGGCGGGGGAGGAGATGGAGAGAGAGAGAGAGAGCTGCGGGTGGGGAGGGAGAGAGAGAGAGCTGCGCGCAGGAGGGAGGGAGAGAGCCGCGGGTGGAGGAGCGCTGCAGGCGGCGGGGGAACCCATGTTGCTGGTTCAAGATACGACATAGCCTATCGCAGCTTCCACCCACGACAAATGTGAGTTACTTATGAAATTTTTTTTAGTTTAAAGGGCATTTAAAAAAAAAAAATTTTCTTTTGGGTTCAGATGCGTACTTGACTCGTAAGATTTTTTTCCAAATTGGTTGGCTCCTGCGGTGGCTTGTTTGCACACTCTGACTACTCTTTCCCCAGGACTATCATTCTTATTTGGAATGCCTAAAAGCTGATCCTATTTGCACCACCCTACCAAGGTTATGCTTGTGTATTCTTAGTCCATTCATCTACGAGAGTATAGATTGCTTTACATTTGAGACATCAATGCATGATGCATAGAGTGGGAGTTGATGGTTCCCTTTTCGCTCCAAGTGGGGTTCTGAGTTCCCTCATAAACCTTGTCCCTATGAGTTCTGCAATTGGCACACGGAGCTCTTCAATGGATGGTTAGGACTATGATGTCAGATACCAAGAAGCTGAACTTGGATGCTAAGAGTTTATCATTATGAATAATATTCGAGAGACCAGTGCTTAAGACAAGACCTCATCCTGATCACCTCCATTGCTCATTGGCCTATTGGCATCAAGGTGTACAACGATGGACAATTCAAAGAAGCACAAGTCTGTTACTGATGGAAGGAAAACGGCCTTATTTTGTGAAGGATGCGTACCTGATAGTGATTCACATGTCGGTATTGGTGGACTATGAGAAATGGATTTGGGAGCTTAAATTAAATTATCAACCTAGAACTGGTTCGTTGCATGCCAATTTATTATTGGGTTAGTTGTATAGCACCGGTGGCAATTAAAAAAAAAATACGAGTGCTACTCGATTGCTTTTCAAGGGGGTTGTTTCTGTACCATCTAGAGCAGCACAGTGTTAGGGAATCTGAAAATTCGGAGGAATTAAGCGAATACGTTGCAGTGGTCACTTGCCACACCAAGACTCTCGTCACTCTAAGGGATATTACTTCCTGACCAAATTCTCAGTGGGATTTTTTTGTGGTGGGAAACGGCAATGTGGTCACTTTTCAAGGACACAGTCCATTTTGCTGTCCTAGATTTTGTCCCTTTTTTAATTTAAGTTATTTATATATTGCACAATTGGTATGTTTCTTGGCCAAAATGAAGTTGTTAATCGGTAACAACCTTGGTATTACGAATGAGTAATGACATATTTCAATTTTGAACCTAGGACTTTTATGGCAAACACCATTTCAAGTCACTCTAGTCATTTTTGAAATGAGTAAGAGTAGAGATCTATAAAGTGGAGAAAGGGAGGTAACTCAAAGTTCTCTCGTATGATTTATATGGCAATAACTAATGAAACTATAATACATACTAAAGGTAGACATCTAACACATCTAACGTCTTCAAAATGAAATCAAATTTTCAAATGATACATGCATACATACATACACACATACATATAGTAGAGGGCAGAAACAACATCCTTGTCTCATCAATTTGGTTCCCCACAAGTGGCATACATTTTGAGTGCAAAAGGTACTTCTCAATTTGTCCTTAACCCAGAATTTTTCCTGCCCTATCGTTCACATGAAGACCGTCATATGGAATCCATTCACTCGAAAGAAAAAAAAATCCCGACCTCACCAAGGTTGTCCATGCGGATTCCTCTTCCATCCATCTATGAAAGAGAATAGGTTGCTTTATGTGTGTGATCTACACGGTCACAATCCATGATGCATAGTTCGGAAATAGGTGGCTTCCCTTTTGAGTTAGGAGATGGTTTCTGTACTCCATCATAATCCCCTAGCACCCCTGCATTTTTGCACAAGGAGCTGTTCACCGGATGCTTTACAATGATTACATCGCTGAAATTCAATGCTAAGAATTTATCTTGATCTATAACATTGAGCTAGGAGTGTTTGCGACTTGTTACTCAGTAGCAGCATAAAGATACTGAGGGGGTAGATGGAAGTAACATTGGCTTATTTTGCGGGGGATGGAAGACTGATTTATTTCTGGGTTTTGAAGGTACATAAGACATGGGTTTGGGGGCACAAATACGCTATAAATCCTCCTTAAAAAAATTAGCACCAATGGCAATCAGAAATCGGCGTGTGTTGCTCAATTGTCAGAAACAGAAACAGAAAATTTCGCAGTCAGGCGTTAGCATCACTCACTACACTAAGACTCGTCACTGTAAGGGATATTGTTTCCAAGCCAACTTGCTGTCGTGGATATTAATAATTTACCGCTTGCAATCACAATGATGCGGTCACTTTTCGAGGACAAGCCATCTTTCAATGTCCCAGCTAATATGCGTCTAATTTAAGGGGTTTTTGGTGTTGTTCTTTCACCCAAATAGGTGCATTTATTCATGATTTTGGATTTGGAAAATTACAGTGATTATAATGTGTATTTTATTGAACACAAGCACCAGAAAACAGAAACCCAAATTTGGCATTTAAACAATCAGTAGATTAATTACAATGATCAATATCTTCGATACAAGATCAAGCTCACAACTCAATTCCTCGAAGAGGACATCAAAAGCAGACACTGACATGCGGCTAAAACTCCAATGATGGTTGGGTTGGAAGTCTCTAAGACCCATCTGTGAATTCGAAAACCACCCAAAGGGTAATAACGATATTTATACGTTCACATGAGTTTACAGTAGTGATGAATTGAGACACTGTGAGGAAGCTTTCCCCTTATTGTGAGACTGTAAGATGAGATGTGGAAGACTACGTAGAGGATCTTACTTCTGACTTTGTTCTACCTTGGCTCGAATCTTCTGTTCCAATACAGATATCTCTGTTTCGAGGCTGAACATTCTGTTTAGAGCATGCATATTTTCAAGTGTTTCACTAAGAGTCCGGCTGTCACTGCCATCGCATCTCAGGTGCTGCATTGGACCATGAAGGAGCTTGTTTACTATACCCCGGCTAAGATCATCCACTACCCTCCTTGTTTTCTTCGAAATATCATCACTCATCTTAGATAAGCATTTGTCTAGCTCAGCCACTCTGATTCTCTCAGCATATGCCCTTAATTTCTTAATTGTAGGTACAGTCTCAAGTGAATCCCTCCAAGCTTCAAATTGCTTTGATTCCTCTGCAATTATTGCCTGAGCTTCCAATGCCTTCCGTAGCCTATCCTCCTTGTTAGCAGCTACAACCTCCTTTAAATCATCAACATTGTAAACACGTGCATTTTGTAGATCAGAGACACAAGAACCCACATTTCTGGGAACAGAAATGTCTACAAACATCCTCAATCCCCCAACTTCTGGACTAATAGGAGGAAGATCCTTGACATGCTCTTTCAAAAATAGTGGAGTTTCTGATGCTGTGCTGGTAAATATCACATCTGCTTCAGCAGCACAATTCTGCATTTCCGTAAGAGGCTTATAGATTATTTCAACATCCATTAGCTCCACTCGAATTGCTGCAACTCTCTCCTCAGTTCTATTGACAACAACCATCTTGTTGCAACCCTTTGCCACCAAATGTTTGATAACAAGTTTCCCCATCTTGCCTGCTCCAATTACCAACATTCTAGCATTGGCATGGGATGTTTCAGGAAGTTTCATTAGTGCTAGCTCCACGGCAGCTGAGCTCACAGATACTGCTCCAGCTGCAATGTTGGTCTCCGTTCTAACCCGCTTTCCCACAGTGATTGCATGTTTGAACAATCCACTGATATTCCTTCCAAAGCCTACAACTCCCTGCCCAACTTTGACAACTTGCTTGACTTGAGCAAGGATTTGACCTTCCCCAAGGACAAGAGAGTCTAGGCCTGCAGATACTTCAAATATGTGCTGGGTAGCATCCTTGTTATAGAGTAAAAACCGATGCTCACAAAGCTCTGCAACAGGGATCCCACTAGTCTGCAAAAGAAAATAAGACCTTCAGGAATATGGTTCTACCATAGGGTAACAGAAAACACTAGAAACTGTCACCCAAAAAATTTTTCAAGCTAGCTCAAAGGATAGAATAATAAAATGCTGGAAAACCAAAAATGAGTGATTGCCAGAAAAATAACCAAAAAAGAAGAAAAATGGTTTATTTCAACACCATGCTGCAATATAATGAATGAATAGTCAGCGTAAACAGAAAGAAAAGGTAAGAGAACCTTTGACATCCATTCGGTCACTTCTTTCACGCCACGATGCTGAGACAAAGCTACAACATATATCTCCATCCTGTTGCAGGTGCTAAGAACTGCAGCTTCTTCTATATGGTTCAAGCTACACAGTTCCCCAATTGCTCGAGGCCATTCTGCTTCTGGAATGGCAAGCTTTTCCCGCATTTCAACAGGTGCAGTGTGAACGCTCAGCCCAATGACAACGATGCTGCTCCTTTCCTTTGTATACCCTAATGATATGAATAGCAAATTATCATCACATAATCTACACAAAATCAAATCTTACAAAGAACAAAGGAGAAGAAGCAGTGACATACTTCTAATTAGGCCATTTTAAGACTCCACATGCACAGAAGAAGAGAGGGTTGTCTGAAACTATAGAACAACTCTAAGTTGATAGATTACTGAATGCTGGACTCTACCATCGAATTGCATTTTTTTTTTTCATTTTAAGGTTAAATATCTTGCAAAACTAATTGCACAAAACAGCACTATTACATTAGATTAAAGAAATTTACTATGGAGGAAACCCAATGGATTAATAGAAACTATTTCAATAAAAGTGCTTTGAGATCGATGACAAACCATAAAATTCATTACAATGGAAAATAATACAATTTACCATCAAACAGAGATTTTTTTTTTTCAGGACTCTGAAATTAAGCAAATTCTAAATATCCAATGACACAAAAAACAGGGGGAGGGACTTACGATCAGCAGCGGAGGTTTTGAGCTGTTCAAGAGCAGAGACGCTGGAAGACTTGACATCCGCATTGCCATTCTCATTCTCCAGAACGACCGCAACATCTGATGCAGAAGAAGAAGAAGAAAAGGAAGACGATAGGACTTCACATCTAGGCCCCCTTTGAAGAGAAGGGAGTTTTCTGTGTCTCGGGTGTCGAGATAGGGATTTGAAGAGAATCGGAAGCTGAGAAGGAGAAGCCCTAGATGAGGAAGAAGATGAAAGGAGAGGGGACTCCAATTTGGGTCCGGTAAAGGAAGCCGTCGCCAACCCACTTGAAACTGCCATTCCCCAAATCCAAACCCTCAATTGGAGGAAGAAGAAGATGGGTTTTGATTAGTTCAAAAAAAATTGTTTTGGGGGGGGTGTTGGCTTAGGCGTTGGCGTAGGCGTTGGCGCGTTGGTGTTGGTTTTGTTGTATGTTTGTTATCAGAGGTTTTGTTATTGTTATGTTATTTCTGAGGAATTGAAGATTTTGGGTTCTGATTTCTTTGCTTTCTGATTGGCGGGCGTAACACACGTTTTATCCACACTCTCTTCCGCACAACCAGTCACAATCTCCCTCTCTCCCTCTCTCTCTCTCTCTCTCTCTCTCAACATCTTTATTTTCCTATGACATTTTATTGTGACCATTTACCGTAGTATTAATATTTTGTAACAAAACATTAAATACAAATCGTACGCTCATTATTCCTTGTTCCTCCAAGTTATTTTAGATAATTTGATTGCCAAAGTAGTTATAGTTATACTCCCAATTCATGATGTCTAAAAGAACATCATTAATTCACCCAAAAACGGGGTGCATTTCTGTGCCTTTAAGGCGGATCAAATAAATTATTATTTTTTTTTTTTGGTTTATGCAAAAGGATGGAAGAGAAAGTACCCACATAACTACCCTATTGGGTAGCATTACAAATAAAATAAAATTTATAAATTAGAATTTGATTAATCTTTTTAAAGATTGGATTAGTTAAATTATGGATTATTTCATTCAATTTTTGATGGTCCATTTGTCATAATATTTATTTAATAATATTAAAAAATTAACGTAATTCAAAATCGAGTAGAATAAAAGGTTTTTTTAAACAAAACTAAGTTAGGGTTCCGGTTTGAGTTTTGGCCAAAACCAAACAAGGGCATCAAAGATATTCAAGTGATTTGATTTTTGGAACTCTTAATTTAACTAGAAGCACAAGAATTAATATAAAGCCAAGTAATAGCATCTAAAACATTTCTCGATCTGGCAATGGCATAAAACATTGAAGAGGAATTACAAAGATGTCACAAGCTCCCGGTCCACATATACAAAGATTTCCATTGCAGAAGAATAGTATTGTTTATTATAAAAGAGAAAACAGCACATTCCAACCAATGAAGAATTTTCAGAGAGAGAGAGAGAGAGAGAGATAAGGTGGGTATGTGAAGTGGTGGGGGCGAGAGAAGATGCGTGATGCAGATTGATTTGTAGGATTTCCAGGGTCTCCAACTGCCACAACTTTTGTTAGAGAGAGCCGTGGAGATCCACCCTACTCTCATTTCCGGATATGCCTCTTCTCTCCCTACTGCTATTACTCTTATTTTCCTGAATCTTATGATATTCAATTCCCATTGTGATATTTCCATCTCAAATATTTGGTACCCATTAATTATCACAAATCTTTAGGTACTAAAACTTCAAGATCATGGATTTGGGTTAGCTCAAAACTAATCCTTTCAATTTTCAAATTTAAATGATTTACTATATCTTTTTTTTTTGTTTGCACCACCGATTTCTAGATTTTATATGATTAATCCGATTCGAGTATTGTAGTACCCATTTTAGGGGTTAGTTCTCTAAAATCCTTTTTCGTCATTTGTAACAGTCGAATTCGAGATTTCTGATTAAGAAAATAAAATGTTCGATCAATCAATTCAAATGAGTTTGATTGATTTAGTATATCTATAATTTTTTTAATATTTTAGTTTTACTTTACGGTGGAAATTATATTATTTAAATCACATTTAACTAGTAAAAAATAATTAAAATTTCACAAAAAAAAAACTTGGAAATTACATTTTGCTATAAGAGTTAGAGGATTGATAGATGAGACAATCTCAAGGCTCTATAAATTTGATTACTTGGAAGGATGGTTTATTTTGAAAATCCATTTGGGTAGTTGGATGAATCTCAACAGCTTATAAATGTGTCATTTCTTCCCTCATGAGTCATCCTTTCTCTCGAGTCCAAGCTACTCAAAACATATTAAGTATTTTTTTGTACTAAAAAGGACAGCAATTTGGCAAAAGTATAAATTTTTATTTTTCAACCGCAGGGACGAGACGAGTGCCTCAAAACGTAAGTACGCTACAACTTCGAACTCCCGACATACTGATGGCATTGGAACATTACCTAAATCAAGGCGTGAACCTTATCTTCTCTTAAATTCTAGGCCCGATCCAAAAAAATATAATTTTTCATATTTAATTATTGATATTTAAAAATTCGCTTAATCCAATTTGAATGGTTTTAAAAGTTAATTATAGGATTGATAATCTCTTTTTATATTTTTATGATTCGAATTTAAAATATTAATTAAATAATTTTAATGTTTTATTATTAGATCCGTGGATAACGAAATGCTCAAATAAGAGAGAATAAAATCAACGGACTTCTATGCCTCACCGTTAAAATGTTTGAAACTGTCAAAAGGGAGAGCGTATGATTTTTCAGGGTAATAACTAAAAACAAGGAAAATCTTAATGCTCTGGACCCGTTAGATGGGATAGATTGAAATTACTTTGCTCCTTCAGGAAAGTAAGCAATGGATGAATTATAAAGAAGAGTAATGAGAAAACCGTAAATAATTGACAGAGATAAATTGTGTGTCAGAAGTCTTATGCGTTGACAGGCATAATGCTACTTCTCGTGCTCGACTATTTGCAGCTATTCTTTGATTCATTTATTCTTCTAGCAGGACAAACAATGTAAATACGAATGTGATGAACATTACAATATATCAAATTTACTTAATTTTGTATTTTAATTCTGAGCTTTATGTGGATGTGATCTCGAAGAAAAATTTTTTAAAATATCTCTTACGATAAATTAATTCTAAAAATATCACAATATGTTGAATTTTTAAAACTTGATATGTATTATTTATGAAATAGTATTATATCGAGTTTTGTTCATAATCATTTTATGTCGAGTATTTAAGATTTAATATGATTTGTATATATAAATTTGACATGGTGTGTTATTTTAAAAATTTTTTATGACCTGTATTACTTTAATTTTGTTTTTTCTAGGCGGATTCCGAACAATGCTCTTTTAATTCCCTCGGGTTCTGTTTTGAAGTGCAAAAATACAGGAGACGGGAGAGAGAGAAACAGAGACCAAGAGAGTGACAGAGGAAGAGTGCAGAGGAAGGATGAAGAGAGAGGGGCGGGGCCCAGTTGTCCAGAGGAGGGAGAGAGAGGGAGCGAGATGCTGAGAGAGTCTGAGAGAGTTGATTTTTTTTTTTTTTTTTTTTTTTTTACTTTCTCAATATTTCAAATAAAAAATGAAAATTTTATTATTTTTTAAATAAAAATAAAATTTTTATTTAACCTAAGTATTTAAAAATCCGATCGATTTAAGTTGAGTAGAGTAGCATAGGACCCAATTTAGGAGTATCTTTTCTTATGTCTATTTTTTTGATTCCCAAACACCATCCATTTACTCGGAATATACAGAATTTGAGGTAACTTGGGATCAAATTAGATTACACCGCTCACCATGCAGTACAGTGGATTGAAAATGTGCTATTCATTTACCCTTTTGCTTTTTTGTGCGTTTCAACTCAGAAAAAGAAAGTTGCTGATTTCATCATTTTTAGAATCCTTGCTTGTAACAACAGACTCGAATCTAGGCAAATCAAACTTCTTCCACGGATGCTGATATCTGTGTCTTGCTATTCTTGTCGTATAGAGTGCTAAGACAGCAAATAAAGATGGAGCACAACCACCAAGGTAGTGCATATGTTCTCAAGCATATCTCTTCATGTCCAATATCACTGCTCTTTATTCTTTGAAAGAGAAGTGTTCTTTAATTTCACTATAATTGTTTAGGACTGGATTAATTGCAGGAAATGCCTATTCAAATTTGACGTTAGAAGAGGAAGATCTTGATAGAAAGAGCCACAAGCAACGATGACATTGCCTGTTTTCCAAATTTCTCCACTTTCTCGCCAATCCATTGGGTCTCCTTCCCTTGCAAGCTGGGAGATTTGATGTTTCAGAAAGCACACTATCATTCATTTAATCTGGCTTGAAGGATTATGAAGATGCACTACTGGAGCAATGTGATCTATTCAGGGAGTGGAGAACTCTCTTACTTTGACTGTCGTATCCATTACCAGCATATAATCTTTTTATTCTTTTCTATTTATGTTCTACTTGTAAACTTTTTGCCCTTGAATCTCAACGTCAGCATGGCATTTTCTTCTTCATCCAAATAGCCACTGTTTTCTGAGGATTATATTTGCTGCTTTTATGTACATTATGACAAAATAAAAAAAAAATTCTGAAAAAATATTTTACTTATTTCATCAAGAGAATTACAATATATTGATATAAAAAATGATCAAATCCCTTAATTCTTGATCTAATCTAGTAAGCATAATCAGATCTCTTGATCCTAAACATATTACAAGAAAAATTACAATAATAATTACACTAAAAATATGTACAAGGTTGAACATCCTGTAGCTTATGTTCATACCCAAAATGGCCTAGCAGAGTCATTTATTAAACGTCTTCAATTAATAGCGAGACCATTACTTTTAAAATCCAAGCTTCCCATTCACGCTTGGGGACATGCAATTTTACATGCAGCAACACTAGTTCGCATCCGACCCACTAGTTTTCAAACTTCTCCTTTTCAATTGGTCTCTGGAAGAGAACCTAATATCTCTCATTTACGAACTTTTGGATGCGCAGTTTATGTCCCTATTGCTCCCCCTCACAGAACAAAAATGGGGTCTCAAAGGAAATTAGGCATTTATATTGGTTATGATTCTCCTTCCATTATCAAATATCTTGAACCCATGACAGGAGATATTTTTACTGCTAGATTTCTTGATTGTCGGTTTGATGAGACATTTTTTCCAACCTTAGGGGGTGATACTAGAAAGGGAAAGGTGGAAAAAGAGATTACCTAGAGTAATCCATCCCTATGTCATTTTGATCATCGCACAAAACAGTGTGACCTAGAAGTTCAACGGATCATTCATTTGCAACAGATTGCAAATCAATTGCCAGATAAATTTTCTGATCCAAAGCGAGTAACGAAATCACAAGTTCCAGCAGAAAATGCCCCTATCAGAATTGATGTCTCTGAAGGACCCCTCCCAACAAATGAACCTAAACCATGCCTGAAGCGTGGAAGACCAATGGGTTCTAAGGATAAAAACCCTCGAAAGAAAAGAGAAATAAATGAACAAATTGATCGTAGAGAAAAAGGAAAAGATTCGATCCAAGAAGAAAAACTTCCAGAAAAAGTTGAAATAGATAATCAAGAAATATCGATAAATTATATTTCTACAATGAAGACATGGGATCGAACAAATACAAATATTGATGATATATTTGCATACAATGTGGCAATTGATATTTTGAGTGAAAATGAGGACTTTGAACCCACAAATTTAAAAGAATGTCAATCAAGAGAGGATTGGCCAAAATGGAAGGAAGCAATTCAAACAGAACTGACATCTCTCTCAAAACGTGAAGTTTTTGGGCCCATTGTCAAAACACCTGAAGGTGTTAAACCAATAGGATATAAATGGGTATTCGTGCGAAAAAGAAATGAGAAAAATGAAATTGTGCGATACAAAGCTCGACTAGTTGCACAAGGCTTTTCGCAAAGACCTGGAATTGACTATGAAGAGACATATTCTCCTGGAATGGATGCTATTACTTTTCGTTATCTTATTGGTTTAGTAGCACAGAAAAAACTTCATATGCAAATGATGGATGTCGTTACAGCATATTTATATGGTGCACTAGATAATGACATATACATGAAAGTCCCAGAAGGACTAAAGATGCCAGACGCATGCAATTCTCGAGAATTATATTCTATTAAATTACAAAGATCTTTGTATGGTTTAAAGCAATCAGGACGAATGTGGTACAATCGTCTTAATGAATATTTGTTGAAAGAGGGTTATACAAATAACCATATTTGCCCATGTGTTTTCATAAAGAAGTCTGGACATAGTTTTGTAATAATCGCTGTTTATGTTGATGACTTAAATATTATTGGCACTCCTGAAGAGATCTCTAATGCAATAAATTATTTAAAGAAAGAGTTCGAAATGAAAGATCTCGGTAAAACTACATTTTGTCTCGACCTGCAGTTCGAGTACTTAAAGAATGGGATTTTTGTTCATCAATCAACTTATACTAATAAAGTTTTGAAACGATTTAATATGGACAATTCATACCCATTAACCAGCCCAATGGTTGTTCGATCACTTGATATACAAAAGGATCCTTTTCGTCCTCGGGATGACAATGAGAAGATTCTTGGTCCTGAAATGCCATACTTAAGTGCAATTGGTGCTTTAATGTACCTTGCTAATAACATACGACCCGATATTGCCTTTGCTGTAAATTTATTAGCAAGATACAGTTCTGCTCCAACCAGAAGACATTGGAACGGAATTAAACATATTTTTCGATATCTCCGTGGAACAATTGATATGGGTCTATTTTACCCTTATGAACCAAATGCACAATTAATTGGGTATGCAGATGCAGGATATCTATCAGATCCACACAAAGCTAAGTCACAAACGGGTTATGTATTTACATATGGTGGCACAGCAATATCTTGGAGATCTATGAAGCAAACAATAACTGCTACCTCATCAAATCATGCTGAAATAATTGCAATTCATGAGGCAAGTCGTGAGTGTGTATGGCTCAGATCAATGACTAATCATATTCAAGAATCATGCGGTTTGTTAATAAACAAAAGGATTCCAACAATACTTCATGAAGATAATGCAGCTTGCATAGCTCAATTAAAGGGTGGATATATCAAAGGTGATAGAACAAAACATATCTCTCCAAAATTATTTTTTACACATGATTTACTACAAAGTGGAGATATTGACGTACAGAAAATTCAATCAAGCGAGAATCCCGCAGATTTATTCACAAAAGCATTACCCACTACAGCATTTAAGAAGTTGATCCATAAGATTGGAATGCGGCTTTATAGAGACATCAAGTAATATCTTTAACAGGGGGAGTATTCTATCGAAATACATGTATAAAGAAGAATGTACTCTTTTTCCTTCACTAGGGCTTTTGTCCCACTGGGTTTTTCTCTAGTAAGGTTTTAACGAGACATATTCTTTATACGATAGACATCCAAGGGGGAGTGTTATAAATGACCATTTATTGTGGATGTCTATTCATATGAGTGCTTTTTCAAATGAATGAACAAATTCAAGAATGACCATTGGCTTTTGAGTTACTCTTTAATGACATGACAACTTTTGGCTTTTGGGTTACTTGTGATCATTCAATTTTTTGGTTATTATATTAATGGAAGTGTCTTTTTATTGTTTCTCAAAAATTCCTATAAATAGGTATCTTTGTAATCTCATTTTGTATAATCAAATATAAAGAAATAAAATTATTTTTCTCTCATTCTCTCAAAAGTTCCTTATATTTTCTTGATATTTCACAACAGTACAACAATAATGAAAATTTTTAAAGAGTTAATCAATAAATATACAACTATAACAAAACTAATAAGGAAAGAAAAATATATTGACAAAACAAAATAAGAAAAGAAGAATATATTGACATCCCCCTCAAATTGATACGCGTAAGTCGAGTAGCATCAATTTGCTACTGAGAAACTTGTGTCATTGGCATGTCAAAACTTTTGTAAATATATCAGTTATTTGAAGATCAGTAGTAAATGAGGAAGAGTGATAACACCTCAAGTGAAGGCCTCCCTAATGTAATGACAGTCCATCTCTATGTGCTTTGTGTGTTCATGATATACTGGATTTGCAACTATTTGAATGGTACTTGTATTATCACCATGAAGTGGAGTCGGATCAGTTGGAGGAAATCCAAGTTCGGACAAAAGACCACGTAACCACATAATATCATAACAAGCTACAAATATGGCTCTATACTCAGCCTCCGTGGATAATTTAGAGACAAAATCTTGCTTCTTACACTTCCAAAAAATCAAGGCATCTCCAAGAAAGATGCATCACCCTGTTGTAGACTTCCTAGTATCCAGGCAGCCAGCCCAATCTGCATCAATATATGCAATCAAATGAAGAGTAGATTTGGTAGAAAAAAACAACCCACGAGTAGGTGACCCGATTAAATATCGAATAATGCAACGAACTACAGCAAGATGAAGATGTCGAGATGATTGCATAAATTTGCTAACTATATGGACAGCATATGAGATATCGGGTCTTGTAATTGTTAGATAGATAAAACTACCAACAAGTTGTCCATATAAAAAAGAATAAGGCAAAAGCTCGCCTTCATTCTTTTGGTATTTCACATTCACCTCCATTGGCTAAGGATCAGGCAATATCATCGTTTAAATCAGCTAACTCAATGAAATTTTGGATATATTTATGTTGGTTTAAGAACAAACCATGATCTTGAGAGTGAACTTCTAGTCTAAAAAAATATGTGAGTTGCCCAAAATCTTTCATTTTAAATGTACTATGTAACATATTTTGAAGTTTTGTGATCATCCCATTGTTATCACCAATGATGATAATATCATCAATATAGACTAAGAGAAAGACCATACCAGTGGCTGTCTTGTGAAAGAATAGTGATAAATCATATTGACTTTGTATGAAAGAGAAGGTGAGAAGAGTGTTGCGAAACTTCTCAAACCAGGTTCTAGGTGCTTGCTTCAACCCATACAAAGAGCGTCTTAGCTTGCAAACTTCATGAGAAGCCATCATTGAAAGTTTTATGTAAATCTCTTTCTTAAGGTCCCCATTCAAGAAGACATTTTTTACATCCATCTAATGTAAAGACCAAGATTTAGAAGATGCAATAGCAAGAATGGTTCTCACCGTGGTCATCTTAGCAACTGGTGCGAATGTTTCTTCATAGTCGAGGCCATATTCTTGTTTATTGCCAAGAGTAACCAATCGAGCTTTGTATCTATTTAAAGAGCCATCAAACTTGAGTTTCACAGTATAGATCCATTTACTACCAATGGGCTTAACATTTGGAGGACAAGAAACAATGTCCTAAGTATAGTTTTCCTCGAGTGTTTGAAATTCTGCTTCCATTGCTTATTGCCGACACTTATGTTTCATGGCATGTTTATAACAAGTGGGAATGCAAATAGAAGACAAAGTAGTAGACATAGCCATAGGAGTTGAAAACCCATACCTTTCAGGAGGTTTGTGAGGTCTAGAGCTTCTTCGAAGAGGAGGTGGATCATTGGAAATGGGTAGAACATAATCAAATGTCCCAGGAAGATGTGGAGGGACCTCAGTGAAACCTATAGGAGGATCAAATATAAAAGTGCGTCGAAGATAAACATAACCAGGTTTAAACCTTTAGACTAATGTTGGCGACTCAGAAAAATATGGTAAAACAGATAGAGAATGGAATTCTGAAATCTGTTGTGTGCTGAAGAATGACTGATTTTCCAAAAAAATGACCTAGAGACACGAGTTCGACAGGCATGAGGATCATAGCAAACAAATTCTTTTTGGGTTCCAGCATATAATAAAAAAGCACACTTGACAGATTAAGCACTAAGTTTATTTCTCTCATATGCAGGAAGGTGAACAGATCAAACACATCCAAAAATATGAAGATTGGAATAATTTGGTGCATGCCCAAACAAACGAAAGTAGGAAGAATCATTATTCAAATTGGGAGATGGTAATCTATTAATCAAATAAACAGCAATAGACAAAACTTCACACCAAAAATGAGAAGGAACACAAGACTCAATTAGAAGAGTTCGAACAATATCGAGAAGATGACGATTCTTTTTTTCAACCACACTGTTTTGTTGTGGAGTGAAAGGACAAGAACGTTGTGATATGATCCCATGACTTTGAAGAAAAAATTGAAATTCATTTGACAAATATTCATCACCTGAATAAGATTGCAAGATTTTGATTTTAATAGAAAATTATATTTCAACTAAAGCAAGAAAGACTTTAAACACATAGAAAACCCCACTTTTAGACCGAAGGAAATATACCCAAATAAAACGAGTGAAATTATCGATAAATGTAACAAAATATTTGTAATGTTCATAAGAAATTGCAGGTGCAATACCCCATACATCAGTATGTACATGTTCAAAACGCTTGGTGGTGCAGGTTTTATGCAATGGAAAAGGAAACGTTTTGTTTTTATCAAGTTTGCAAGATGCACAGTCAACAATGTCATTATTAAAAGAAATTGAATTTTTATTTTCAAGTAAACCAGATTTAAGAAAAAACTCGAAAAACATGAGGATTAAGATGTCCTAAACGTTTATGTCACACCTGATTATCATATTGAACAGCATTACAAGCAACATACCAGAGAAGGAGATAAAAACAAAAGAAAGAGACATCCTACTTTAGGTTCCTTCACGATATCTTCCCAAACACTTGATCTTGCATAAGATAACCAGAATTTAAAATTGAACACTACAATTATTCTCAACTAATTGATCAACAGATATAAGATTAGTGGACAGCTTAAGAGACACAAAAATAGTATTTAAAGAGGCTGAAATATCACCAACAACTGTGATAGGTAAGGAATTACTATCGGCAGTATGAATCTGAAGATCGTCTTTATATGTTTTAACATTATTTAATGGTAAGACAGTGTTGGTCATGTGTTTAGAAGCACCAGAATCAAAATACCAAAACTTAGGATTATAATTTTTGTTACCTGAAAGACCTAAAGCAGAAATGGCAGAAACGATCATTTGTTAGACCATTTCACGAGTAATAGAAGACTGACCAGGAATAGGGGCATTTGAGGAACCAACCGAGATATTATAGGCAGTGTCAGATTTCTTTAGAAACCGAATGGAACAATGTTTGATGATATGCTATCTTTTCTTACAATAATTGTAGAATTTTTTAGCACAATTAGTGGCAATGTGTCCAAATCCTTTGTAACTATAGCACTGGACATTAGTCTTATCTCTGCCTCCTTTAGATCTCCCTTGAGCAGCATAAACAATATAAATTATAGTAGAATTTTGAGATTTCTGCTCCAAGATAATCTGTGTAATTAGCCGTTATTCTTCCCTGAGAAGCTCTCCTATACAAATATTCAATAAAGGAACTGATTCTCTGTTCATCATATTAGACCTGATTGGTTCAAACTCCCCCATTAACTTCATTAAAAACTGGTCATGCTTACTAGTCTCATGCACACATTGGATATCAATGAGTCCTTCAGGAGGTACACTTGTATACACAATATCAGTGAATTCAGACCAAAGATTTTTAAAGGAAGAATAAAACTCTTGGATTGACATACTCTCTTGAATGAGTCGACCTAACTCGAGTTCCAATTGAAACCTTCGTGCTGTATTGCTTTAGTTGTAAATTTTCTTCAAGTAATCCCACATTTCTCTAGAGGTCTTATAAGGCTTGAGATTGAGAAGTATGGAGGGTTCCACACTTCAAGGATCCAAGACATAATCTGAGTATCATTCACCTCCCATTTCACATATTTCTCTTTCTCCTCGTTGTTAGGTGCAAGATCTGTCCCATCAATATGACCCCATAATTCATTTCCCTTAACAAAGATTTGAAATTAGAACGCCCAGGCAGAATAGTTCTTGCCATTAAATCGAACATGAAAGTGTTCAAATTGTTCCAAAAATATGATTCAACTAAAAACAAGAACTAAAAGACCACATCCAAGAAAATAGAATAAAAGAACACGAAAAAAGGAACAAATCACTAAGATCTTGGAGATAGACAATGAACCAAACACAAGATGAAAGGATCTCAGACTTTTGGCTCTGATACCATGATAAAATAAAAATGAATTTCTGAAAAATGTTCTACTCATTTCACTAAGAGAATTATAATATATAGATATAAAAAATGTTCAAATCCCTTAATCCTAGCGTCTAATATAGTAAGTATAATCAGATCTCTTAGTTCTAGACCTATTACAAGAAAAATTATAACAATAATTACAACAAGAATATGTATATAATAATGAAAATTTTTAAAGAAATAATTAAAGGAAATACAGGTATAACAAAACTAAATAAGGAAATAAAAATATATTGACAAAATGAAATAAGGGAAGAAAAATATATTGATATTTTAGTTGTGAATTAATCGATCATATCCACGTTAGTTAAGTTCAATCCAGGGAGGACCTACCTCTGGTGCTCAATCCTGTCGGTCAGAAGAACAAATAAATACAGTATGTTGACAGATAGCCATGAACCAGATGCATCCTTTATGAGCAACTATAAGAAATAAAACAATGGAAAGACACGTTACTAATGCAAAATTAAGATTGGTATTTGAGTGAATATCAACCAACAATGTGAATGTAAGTTCACATAAAAATAGTGTCACAAAAAGACATTCAGCTTTTGGAAATTTTTACTGCACATACCGTTCAGTGGTTCTAGGAAGGAAGTCTTACCAGGAGCCAATGTGACCTGGACACTAGAATAAGTTTATATATTCATCTTGCTGTATCACTAGGTATCAAGAAGATATCATATTTTCTGGTATCAGTGCCTTATAATAGTTTTCTTCTTTGGGGACCCTAGTAGGTCCTTGCTTATTATTAAAAAGAATAATAAGAATAAGAATAAACAAACAAAGAAACACGCACGGAGGGCTTTTTCAAGGGAGGAGAGTCAAGAAAAACAAGCTTGCGTGTCTTCATTTCTCTCTCAATTGAGTTTCCAAGAAAATACATTGGGGGTATATTTCTAGTGATTTCAAAGCCCAGCAATCAATCACTGCCATTGATGCATCTACCACCGGGGCAATATCTTTCTATAACCTCTTACTAAGAAACTCACAATTTCGAGCACGAAACTGGGGAGAAAATAAAGTTGACCAGAATATTATTTCTTTAGCAATCGATCAAACCATGATTCCAATCAGAAAATAATTGGAGCAACATCAGATCTGCGATAAAAAATAAGGGAACTATCATGGCAGAAGTAGTTATATCATCCTTTCTGCAGGTGATTTTTGAGAAACTATCTTCCCTTGTCTTGACAAAATTGGAGCTTGGAGGAGATTTCAGGAAGGAGTTTGAAAAGCTAGAAGGCACCTTACCGGTAATACAGGCTGTAATAGAGGAAGCAGAAGAGCGCCAATCAAAGGACAAGAAGGTGAGGATTTGGCTGAAAAAGCTCAGAGAAGCAGCTTATGACACCGATGACCTGCTAGACAAGCTCACCACTAAGGTGTTGCGAAAAGATAAGAAGGTATGGATGTCTTTTCTTCGTCTCAAACCATTCATAAGTTACTTCAAGTTGTATGATGAAGTTAAAGGTATTCGGGAAGGGCTGGATGACATAGCAAGAGAAATCTCCAACTTCCAGTTTAGAGAAGTAGTTGTCTATAGAAGATCAGAAACTGGTGAAAGGAGGGAAACTGGACCTTTTGTTGATGCCTCTGAGGTGTATGGAAGGGAAGCCGATGTGGATAAGATTGTGGAAACTCTTTTGTCATTGTCCAATACTAGAAGTTCAATGAACGTTCCAATAATTCCGATAACAGGAGTTGGGGGAATTGGGAAAACCACACTAGCTCAGTTAGTATACAATGACCAGAGGGTAACAAGGTATTTTGATTTGAAGATTTGGGTTTCTGTTTATGAGAACTTCAATGTGAGGTTTTTGATAAGGAAAATTTTGGCCTCTGTGATTGATGACGCGCCTGCGTCCCCCCAGATTGGTGTGTTGCAGTCTCAATTGCAAGAAATGTTATGTGGAAAGAGATATCTTCTGGTTTTAGATGACGTGTGGAATGATAATCAAGAAGAATGGGATAAGTTGAGGAATCCTCTGAGAGTTGGTGCAGATGGAAGTAGAATTTTAGTCACTACCCGCAGCCACAGGGTTGCTTCTATTATGGGCTCAACATCTCCCTACAATTTAGAGGCACTGACTGAAGAAGATTGCTGGATTTTGTTCAAGGAAAGAGCTTTTGCAGATGGAGAAGACAGAGACTTCAAGAACTTATTGCCCATCGGAAGGGAGATTGTCAAGAAATGCAGAGGTGTGCCCTTAGCAGCTAAGATTCTCGGAAGTCTTTTGCGCTTTAAAAGAGAAGAATGGGAATGGGCATATGTGCAGGAAAGTGAACTGTGGAATTTGGACAAAGGAGAGAATGGGATATTGTCTGTCCTAAGGTTGAGTTACAATCATCTTCCTTCACATCTGAGAAGGTGCTTTGCATATTGCTCAGTGTTTCCAAAGAACTTTGAGATAACAAAGGAGAAGTTGATCCATCAATGGATTGCAGAAGGCTTAATTGAATCCCTAGATGACTCTTGGCGGAGGAAAACAATGGAAGACACTGGCAGTGAGTATTTTAACGACTTACTGTGGATGTCTTTCTTTCAAAGAGCCAGCAAATGGGATGATTCAGGGCCAGAAACATTTAAACTGCATGATCTTATTCATGATTTAGCAAAATCTGTTGCAGGAAATGAGTTCCAGATACTGGGGAGTGATGTGAGGTCGGGAGATCTCATTCCCACATCATCATCACTATGCGGTAGTCTTGTTCAAACTCGTCATGCAACAGTTGTAAGCAACTACAGATCACCTACAATCCCAGATGCTTTGTATGGAGCAAGGAAACTTCGGACCCTGAACCTGTTGCTTCCTTTGAATGATGATAGGAAAGCTCTGTCATGCATATTGACAGGCTTTAAACACTTGAGAGTGCTAAATTTAGGGGGCTGTGGTGTTAAAAGGCTTCCTAAATCAATTGGTGGTTTGATATATTTAAGGTACCTTGACCTCTCTAACAATTTTATCGAAACATTGCCGGAGACAGTTTGTGATCTATTTCATTTGCAGACGTTGGATCTTACCTTTTGCTATGATCTTGTTGAACTACCCAGAGGAATGCAAAAGTTAAAAAGCTTGAGACACTTGAAGATAAAGTTCTGTGAGAAACTTATCCAAATGCCAGCTTTCATAGGAGAGCTAGCTATGCTTCAGACTTTGCCATTTTTTGTTGTTGGCAGAACTTTCCCAGAGAGCCTTTTTCAACTAATGCAGCTCGCAGATCTTCGAGGAGAGTTGGAAATAAGGCACTTGGAGAATGTTGTTCGAGATGAATATGCATTGCATGCTGGCCTATTCTATAAAAAACTAAGTAGGCTAGTGTTATCATGGGGCAATGATCATAATGAAAGAAAAAGGGGTAAACCATTATCTATGCAGACTATTAGATGCCATCCCAGTGTTATCGTGGAGGATCTAATTGAAGATCTTTGCCCTAATCCTGTCCTGACAAGTTTAGCCCTTAAGGAATACCCAGGATCCCGATACCCAAAATGGATGAATTCTGATACACTTAAGAATCTAAAGGAGCTAGCATTGATCAACTGTAGAAAATGTGATCATCTTCCAGATCTAGGGCAACTACCCTTCCTCAAGATTCTTCACATGCAAGGGATGGATAGTCTGGAGGACTTTGGCTCTCTCTTCTATGGCAGTAAATGCAATGGAAGGCCTTTCCCATCACTTAAACAGCTGGTCCTTAGCAACTGCCCTGGTTTAAAAGTCTGGGAGAGCAGTGATTCAAGAGAAGCTTTTACTTGCCTCAACAAAGTAATCATCACAAGATGTCCAAATTTGATGTCCATGCCATGCTTTCCATCTCTCCGCTACTTGGAGCTAAGGTACTGCAATGCGTTCATACTGAAGTCAGCCGCAAAGATGAAGTCACTCTATGCATTGGTCATTGACAACTTTCCAGAGCTCTTTTTTATTCCTAAGGCATTGTTGGAAAATAATTCAAGACTTGTGACTCTCACCATTAGTGCTTGTCCCAAGCTTAGTTCACTGCCTGCAAGTTTGGAGAACCTCAGGGCTCTAAAATTACTGAAGATAGCTTGGTGTGAGTTGCTAGATACTTTTCCAAAAGGAATGACCAATCTCACCAGCTTGGAGACTCTGGAGATTATTGAGTGCCCAAGTTTAGTCTCGCTGCCAGAAGAAAACATGGAACGCCTGAGCTCCCTTCAATCTTTATCAATTGAAAATTGTCACAGTTTGACATGTTTGCCCGCAGGAATGCAACACCTCACAGCCCTCCAGCACCTAACAATCATGTACTGTTCGAATCTAGCATCTCTTCCAGACAGTCTGCCACATCTCTCCTCACTTCAAAGTCTCAACATCCTAAGCTGTCCAGAGCTGGTTTCCCTACCACAAGGAACAACAGAAGACATCAAAACATTGCGCAATTTACAAATCCAGGACTGTCCAAATTTTATGGAATTGCCACAATGGATTGCAAACCTGGACTCACTTCGGTCCATAGCAATCTCTGGTTGTCAGGGTATTAGGTCTCTACCACAGGGTCTACAGCATCTCACTGCAATTCAGCACTTGTCTATCAGAGATTGTCCAGAACTAGAGAGCCGTTGCAGGAAGTGGCATGGTGAAGATTGGCACAAGATATCTCATATTCCATATGTCTACATTGGATCCTCAGTTTTGCAAAAAAGAGATGATGCACTAACATAGCAGCACCCTTGCATTTTCTTTGCTTTTTTATTTTTTATTTTTTTTGGTGCTGTTCTTAGCTTTTTTTTTTCAATATTCTCATTCTAGATATCTTTATATGTCATATGGAGGCCTTTTGTGAATGACAGATCCACTGAAAGGGCAAAAGTAATTTGTTCATTTTAGACAGAAACCATGGTGTAAGTTGTGACAAAATGCATATTTCAGTGGATAAGATGGGACTGTAAATAAGTGGACCCAAGAAAAAAGACGGCAACTTGAGATTGTGGATGCATGCCCTCACTTGGACTGCGGCAAAGTCATTTTGTATGTGGAATTTTATTCAACTTAGCTCCTTAATAACAGTGTTACATCAACGTATTCCACTGCAAATCTGATGAATATGACAATGGAAATCAATTTGTTAACTTCTGCTGCTATTGCTACCCCTCCATCATCCAGTGTATGCCCTTCAAACGTCGCCCACAGATATCCTCAATTGGCATTATTTGCTGCACTGACCAGAGTAGAGAAGCTAATGCAAAACCATAAAAAAGCGAGGCAAAGGCCTACTCTTTTCTCGCAAGATGACACAGAGATTATACATACATCACATATGCTGTTGTAGCTTCCAGATTTGTATTATATTCACGTTGGTGGTAGGACTTTGGCTTTTACCATTAGACGTTTAAATTTTGCTAATGTTACCCTACTTGTGGACAACTGCATCTGCTTTTCTTGGTTTAAGTAGTAATGGCATGAGCTTATGTATGTTGGAAATTTTCGCAGTTCTTTAACTAATTACGTTCTTTTTTTTTTCTTTGGCTGGTTTTGGGAGGATTAAGCATAAGATGATTCGCAGAAACAAAAACAATCCAAAGGAAAATCAAGATAGTCCAAATCGCCCAAATGTTGCACCGAATTCAACTGCATTTACAAGTCAAATACTGAAGATTTCTCCTCCTTGCAGGTATTTTTAACATCCTAGATATATCCAAGTGCACTGCCTCAAATAACAAATTAGCACATTAAATTGCAAAGATTATGTTTAAGCAGCACTGTAATGTAAAGAAAAAATTTCTTCATTGATTTGTCCGCACTTGAGTCAGCAATCAATGACACCAACTACACAACAGCCATAAGACTTTGTTTCCAGTTTCTCGATCAGCTGCATCTGCTTTGCTAAAAAGAAAGGAACACACACACACACAACACTAGCACAACAGGCAGGAAAGGGCAATTATAAGGCTAAAAGCAGAGTCAAAGCAAGAAATTAACAAACCGGCATACTTCACTGAATCAGTCTAAGCCAGAAAGCAGTACAGCAGGCAAAATCTAGCTGCCTATTCAATTCCTTAAGTCCTAGACTTGCTGTAGAGTTTGGCCTCGATTGTCTTTGGCACAAGATAGACCTAGCACCTAGAAAGGCTATCTTACAAGCAACACAGATTTAACATCCATAGATAGATATGGCCTAGGTCAACCATGAAATAATAAGCCTACAACATTGTCAAGACAATAATACAGAAATGTGCTGAGGAAACCAGTACTAAACTATTTTCATGATTGTAGAAATCCACTTCCCAAGTAAAGCCGGTACTAAATATTCATAATGTTTCTTGACAAGAATGTGCTGAATAAGCCAGTACTCAAATCCTTTCCTCTTTAAACAACACGAAGTACCACGAGTAAAAAAATTGGATAGAAAAGTCATGCTTATTAACCCGAGCATAAGCTAAATAGATACATTATGCCCACAAAAACCAAAGACTATTCCCTAGGAGGGTACTTTGACTGGATAAAGGCAGCTAAACTCATAAACCCTTTTTATAAGAGCCGGATTATACTATTACAACACCATGCAGATGCACAAGGGTGATGCCAAGAATTTTGGACAATTGGGGCACAGTAGCAACTGAATGGTCAAACATCCGATTAAACAATCAAAGCATGTTCAAAGTCTTGTGATTATGGTGATGCAATCATTCATCTTAGTATTACTGTTAATAATCAATCTCAAAGAAAATTTAACTTTTTAAGCCAAAAATTCACAAACCAACTCCTTGATTGTTGCACATGAGGTCACACTAAACAAGAGATAACTCACAATTTAGTTTCTAGCCAACTCTAGCTCAAATATGCTAATTGTTTCCATCAACATATATCAGCTAGGGTTGTACACAGCGCTTCAATTTAAAATATTACCATTCAATAAGAAAAATAAAATATTGCAAACTATAGAAATAAGATTTTATCAGTTTTGTGCATGTGAGAGAGAAACATCTGAAAAGTTTTTCTGTTTATCACTTGAATTAATTCTGTTGAAGGTACACTAGAGTAAGAGAAACAATATAGCATTCAAACAAGCACCTTTCCTGTCTATTCAAAAGACCAACCCCAGAAGGCATAGGACACAAACATCACTACAACATTTTAACATCGAATGTACAGCGGAAGCAATTAAAAGCAAAAGGGAAGCAAAGTCAGAATGAAATCAAAACAAAATTCAAAAACCGGAGAACCGGAGAATAAATTATTCGAGCAGACAAAGCAAATCTGTAGTCACATTTTGCACTGAACAGATCCTACAGCTAAAAGTGGAAATTTGTTCCAAAATAAAGTGATGCGAAGCATTTAAAAAGAGAATCACAATTCCTAGAGGTAGAGTGATGGAGTGCATTGTCAACAACCTTCAAAGTTTGTTTGAAAGCCTATTAAGAGTGGATTTAATACTCAAGCTTAGTTTCGGATATGTGAGATAATGAGTAGCTTAGTTAGGAGCTTGAATAAGTCATATTGAGTTTTTATTTTATGATAGAAAGTTACAGAATTTTTTGTTTTTTTTTTTAATTTATTACTTAATTTAATTTCTATTTTTTGTCTGTAGTTATTTAGCAAATTATTTCTATTTAATCATTGTAAAGTCATTACTAGAACTATTTAGACGTTTCTAAATTTTTGCCTTAATAATAGTTTCTATTTTTTAGGTTCATTCTCTATTTAAATATTTGTAACTTTATTATGAGCAATGAAGATGAAAACTTTGAATTTATACTTTTCTCTCAACCCTAGAAGGTGTGATGCTTGCTTGCCGTAGGTGGGATGCCTAAGGATCTACTAGTGTAGTACTAGTAAACGTGTTTTCTTTGTTCTCGTCCATTTCTTTATTTCAATTTAAATGCTATATTTTTATTTATTCTCTACAAATCTAGAAATCTTCTCAAGAATAACAGTTTGCTTAGATTAAAATTTCCTGCAATAAACCGTAATTCCCTACACTTAAAGCTTCACCCAAATTTTCAGCCCTAGTCCACCACAAATCCCTGGTAGACAGCTTCAGTTTGCTTAGATTAAAATTTCCTGCAAGAAACCGTAATTCCCTACACTTAAAGCTTCACCCTAATTTTCAGCCCTAGTCCCACCACAAATCCCTGGTAGACAGCTTCAGTTTGCTTAGATTAAAATTTCCTGCAATAAACCGTAATTCCCTACACTTAAACCTTCACCCTAATTTTCAGCCCTAGTCCCACCACAAATCCCTGGTAGACAGCTTTCTTCCTAGGCCGTCCTACATCATAGAGGACTAACTTCTGATTTGTTTTTAACCAAAGTATAACATCAGCCTAAAGTTCTTTTTATCAGAAAAGGAAAATCTTGGTACAACACAGAGAAACTGCAAAGATTCTACAAAATCCAAAACTTCTACAAACGTCTCTAACAATTTCGAATGAGACAACAAGTGCAAGCATTTAAAGGAAAAGTCCCCAAAGCCAAGCAAGGGTAAGCCCACCCACTCAAAGTCCTCCCATTTTGTTCCCTCCAGAGCATCCAAATCATGGCTAGAGGAGCATCCCATAAACTCTCCTCATTGCTACATAAACTCTCCCACCGCTCCATACCCACAACTCATTGTACACCTTCACAGTCTTTACAGAAAATTTTAATGAGGGTAACCAATAGTGCTCATATTTCTAAGGGATTATACCAAACACAATATTTTTCAAATCTCAGTGAGGTGGCCCATCCCCTGAAAAATGGTCCTCATTATAACTCTGCCCTCAATACCGCCCAGAAAGAGAAGATGTTATGAGAAAATCTGAAGATAACCAGCCAAGGAGTGAAGTGGCATCTAAGGAACAGCAGACAGATGAGGTGGCTACTGCAGAACTGGCGGATGAGGTGGCTGAACCTAAAGGGCTGAAGAGTATCAACGCAGAAGGCATGGAGCTTAAACTATTGAAAAATAACAGATTGTTATTGAGAATCTTGAGCAGTTAGGGAAGGATATGGGAGGGTAATTAGGCCATAAATAGGAGGGAATGGAAACAGGAAAGGTAGAGATGAATAATTTCAATTGGAAGTATGGGCAGTCTTGCTTTTCCGTAGCAGACTGAGTTTCTTTTTTACTTTCTTTTCCCTACTGTAATTCTACCTCCTTACTATCAACGAAAGGAAGCTACTAACCTTCCAAAACACTTTTAGATTACTTCCTCTCCTTATCCCTAACAATTGCCCACCACTTTCTTCCCCACCATTTTTCTCTATGTTCTTTCCTTTTTTCTCTCCCTCGTCAGTCAACTTTGTCCCAACGAAACCCCTCCATAACTTCATGACTCACACCCGAATGGATACCAAACTAGAATCCATCGAGAAAAGCTTTGCAGAATTGGGGAAGAATTGACACTAGCCGAGGAAATGAATATCCATCGAACCAGGATCGACAAACTTGACTCCTTGGAAGACTTGGTGGCAGCACCGTTGTGCCAAAAACACGAAGCCCGCGAGGAAGTTGATTCCTCTGCTTCTACAATACAGGGTGTACCGGGAGGCCCTTCACTCAAAATAGGGTCCATTCCCATCTAGGAAACCCATCCGCAACAACATCCACAACCAAAAATTTCATCTCAAGAAAACTTACCTTTTACACTACGACGAATCGATCTGCCTTATTTCGATGGTCACGATCCCGCGGCCTAAGTCGCAAGAGCGGAGCATTTCTTCACCATTAATCACATCCCTGATGAATCGAAAGTTGCGATGGCTATGATCTTCATGGATGATCCAGCACTCCATTGGGTTCGGTGGCTTCTCGCTCAAACTCCTTCGATTTCTTGGTCCGAACTTACATCCGAACTTTTCGATCGCTTCGGGGGAGGGTTGTTTGCAAGCCCTTTCGAAGCCCTAGCGTCCACGAAGCAATTAGGCACAGTCAACGCCTATATTGATGAGTTCGTTGCCCGTGCAACACTCATCAAGGGATTAAACTCATTGATCCATCTAGGTCTCTTCCTCAACGGCCTCAAGGACGAGATTCGATGTGGATCCGGTCGCACGAAGCTCTCTCCCTCTTTCAGACAATGAAGTTAGCTCGAGCGATAGAACGCGAGAACAGCTTCTTTATAACAGGCATACTACCAGGTAAAGATGAAGGGCCCACTTCTCTATCCGGTCACGGAAATGGGGCGGGTCCAACCCGACCCTTGGAGGATACGACACTTATTCCCACCCGAAACCCATAACTCGGAACCAGATTTCTTTTATCCCACCTTCCCTCCACAACCTTCACCAGCAATGACAATCTTCTTCCCTCCCTCCTCTACAAACCTCTTTGTCCCCAACCCACAACTCGCGCCAATTGTCTCACCATGAGATCACGGACTTACGGGCCAAAGGATTGTGCTTCAAATGCAAACAATCCTACCATCCTCTTCACAACTGCCCCAACAAGAGCTTGTGTGCGATCATTCTAGGCGAGGATGAGGTTCCATCGACTGACAAAGCCGTGAGCGAAGACGCTGCTGTAGAGGATTTGGGGCATCAATCGGACGTTTCTCTCGCCGCATTAGAGCTCCCAATGTTCTCCGTAGGAGGTATTTCTCACCCTAAGACTATGAAGCTTATGGAATCCACTGGGGAGGAAAAATTGCTAATCATGGTAGATAGTGGTGCTAGTCACAACTTTATAGCTGAAACCACTACCAAACGGATGGGATTAGTATTGAAACCCACGGACCCCTTTTGGGTGCGGCTAGGTGATGGCAAAAGGTTAGTTTGCTCAGGGGTATGCCCTGCTGTCCAGATAAAATTAGAGAGTATTACCATTACAATTGATTGTTTCTTATTTCCATTGGGAGGAGTTGATATCATTTTAGGAGTTTTTTGGTTGGAAACACTAGGCGAAGTGAGAGTGAACCGGCAGACAATGTCCATGAAGTTCCGGCGGCAAGGTCGAAATGTGTGCTTGGTTGGAGACTTGGCATTGATTCGAGCTTCCTCTTCCTTGGCTGCCTTAAAAAAGCTCACTGCAGTGGAGTTTGGTGTCTGGCTAAGGGAGACTAACTTAGAAAGCAATGAGCAGAGCTCCACGGATAAACCACTGCCCTGTGACCAGCAAGAAGAGCTGCAATCCCTTCTCTCAAAGTTTGCTGTGGTATTCATGGAAGAAACTTAGCTCCCACCCTGTAGAACAACGGATCACCAAATCCCTTTATGACCAGAATGTGGTCCTATTAGTAGCTGACCCTATCGATATAGTTATGAGCAAAAAAATGAGATTGAGAAGCTGGTGACAGACATGCTAACTGCAGGCATCATTCGACCAAGCTCCAGCCCCTTCTCTAGTCGGTGCTCCTTGTTCGCAAAAAGGATGGAAGTTGGCGCTTCTGTGTCAACTATAAGGAGCTGAACAAGGCTACCGTTCTGGATAAGTATTCAATTCCGGTGGTTTATGAGCTACTTGACGAGCTACATGGCGCCCAATACTTCTCCAAATTGGACTTGCGATCCAGTTACCATCAAATCCAAGTCATGGAATCTAACATCCCTAAGACAACTTTTCAAACACATTCGGGTCATTATGAGTTTATTGTGATGCCATTCGAACTTATGAATGCTCCCGCCACCTTTCAAGCAACAATGAACGCCGTGTTTCGACCTTACCTTCGGAAGTTTATCTTGGTCTTTTTCAATGATATTCTTGTCTTCGCCATTCAACATTGGCGACCATACCTCATAGGGCGACACTGTTGGTGAAAACAGACCAAAAGAGTTTAAAATTCTTATTGGAGTAGAAAATTTCAACACCAGCACAGCAACACTGGGTTTCTATGTTATTGGGCTATGATTTTAGAGTGCAATACAAACCCAGAAACACCAACAAAGTGGCTGATTCTCTTTCTCGTCTGCAAGAGATATCTGAATGTTCAGCAATGACATGGCAGTTGCGGAGTGATTGGAAGCGAATTGAGGAAGAGATCTCTAGGGATCAAGGGTTGTCCACACTTAAGCAGCTACAGCAGAAGGAACCCCACTGCAGACCACCATACTTGCTGGAAAATGGCACATTGCTGTACAAAAATCGAATAGTAATTCTGGAAAACTCGAAATGGATTCCTACTCTATTGGCGGAGTTTCATGAGACCCTCGGAGCAGGACATGCTAGTGCCTTGAAAACCTATAAACGTTTGGCTGCAAACTTGTATTGGAAAGGAATGATGAAGTTCGTTCCATCCTGTATGGCAGCATGCTTAGTTTGTCAATGACAGAAGTATGAGGCGAGGACTCTAGCGGGACTTTTGCAGCCTTTACCTATTCTATCAGTGGTTTGAGAGGATATTTCAATAGACTTTATCAATGGGCTTCCTCGATCACATGGGAAGGATTGCATTTTTGTGGTGGTTGATAGATTGTCAAAATATCAATATTTTGTTGGCTTGAAACACTCCTACACAGCAAAAATAGTAGCTGAAGTGTTTGTTAAGGAAGTGGTCCGCCTACATGGTTTGCCAGGATCCATAGTTAGTGACCGCGACCCTATATTTCTAAGTAGATTTTGGGTGGAATTGTTTCGTTTGCAAGGCACAAAGCTAGAAATGAGTAGTGCTTATGATCCAGAAACGGATCGGCAAATAGAAAATTTGCACAAAGGCCTCGAAACATACCTTCGTTGTTTCGCTTCATTGCAACCAAAGGGATGGTACACTTGGTTTCCATGGGCCGAATTCAACTATAATACGAACTTCCATACCCCCACGGGATTGACGCCTTTCCAAGCGGTGTATGGACGACTTACTCCTACAATATATAGGTTCCTTCCGGGGGGGAAACACGGGTAGAAGCTGTGGCAAGAGAGCTTTTGGACAGGGATGAGATTCTAAAGCAACTTCAGCACAATCTTAAGAAGGCGCAGCAGCAAATGGTGAAATTTGCCAACACTCAGAGGGGGATGTACAATTTGAGGAGGGAGAATTGGTTTTCCTAAAGCTGCAGCCATACAGACAACTTTCGGTCTGCAATAGGGGCAAAGCAAAGCTGACCGCCAAGTACTATAGTCCCTTCCCTATTGTACAAAAAATAGGGGAGGTAGCTTACAAATTACAGCTGCCTGAAAGGTCCCGAATTCACCCCGTTTTTCATGTGTCACAGCTGACAAGAATGATTGGAAGCCATGCCCCGGAACTAGCACTACCCCATAATCTTGAGGTTGAGAGTAGCTTGTGTGAACCAGCTGAAATACTTGATGAGAAAGTAGCCACAAAACGGGGTCAACCGATAAAACAATTGCTTATTCGCTGGAAAAATGGAACAAAGGATGATGCAACATGGCTGAATCTCTCAGACCTTAAAGGGCAGTTTCCTGCTTGCAGCCTCGAGGATAAGGCTGAAGCTTCAACAAGGGGCAATGTTATGAGAAAATCTGAAGATAACCAGCTGAGGAGTGAAGTGGCATCTAAGGAACAGCTGGCGGATGAGGTGGCTACTGCAGAACTGGCGGATGAGGTGGCTGAACCTAAAGGGCTGAAAGTGTATCAACGCAAAAGACATGGAGCTTAAGCTATTGAAGAATAACAGATTGTTGCTGAGAATCTTGAGCAGTTAAGGAAGAATATGAGAGGGTCATTAGGCTATAAATAGGAGGGAATGGAAATGGGAAAGGCAGGGATGAATAATTTCAATTAGAAGTATGGGCAGTCTTTCTTTTCCGCAGCAGACTGAGTTTCTTTTTTTCTTTCTTTTCCCTGCTGTAATTCTACCTCCTTACTATCAATGAAAGGAAGCTACTGACCTTCCAAAACACTTTCAGATTACTTCCTCTCCCTATCCCTAGCAGAAGATCACATGCGAAACAGGCCATAATATCCAACACACAAAAGGCACAATTGTCACATACTGACTGCAAAGCAAAAGGCAAAAGATGTCTTCCAAAAATTTAAAAACTCTGGACTTGTAAAAAATTTTTTTGGGGGGGGGGGGGGGTGGGGGTGCTTACATTAACATGGGTATTTATGCTTATGAAGGGCAAGTGCATAGCCTCAGGAAAACATTAAAACTAGAAAATTAGCACACCTTGAATGTCTTGTGAGCAAAATGCACACACAGAATTGAATAACGTAAAACATCTCATTCCGTTCTTTGATTATCAAAATAGTTCAAGTGTGCGAGCTTCTTCATGACAGATATGCACCATCTACCTATTTATACTCATGTCTGTTTTACAAAATAAAAATCGGTTCAAAATTAGTTAGTATGTATGTATCTGCTAATTATTGAATAATTCAAATCAACACAATTAATTGCAGGACTAAAGTGTTTTTTCATGACAGGAACATCCAATAATTGCGAAATATGTGCTCACAAGACCATGATAGTACTAAACAAAATTTACATAAGGCTTTACTTAAATCATTATACAGGTAAGAAGACTTGTAGGTACTAAAAATTACCCCCAAAAAAAATATATCAGAATCCTAATAAATATGGCACAATGGCATTGAACATTAACTAAACAAGACTTTATCTTTGTATATGTTACAACCATGACAGGCACGTCCATAGCACCTGATGGGGATCAGTGAACACACCTTACACAACCTTATAACCATTGGGAAAACTCTTGCGATGGCATTGAGTTTACACATACAACACCAAGTTTATTCCTTGAGGTTCATTTTGCATCAGATAAATAGAGTATAATTCTACAGAGGTAGCAAATATGAGCAAGATACATTATTTCCAATATCTCCTTACGGAATTTTCCATACTGATTGGGTTCAAGTCCTATCCTTTAATAAGAATTTTTTTTGCTTATTATAAAAGAACAAATTTTCAAGTAAAAGGAAAAAAAATAACAAAATTGTCAAGCACGACATGCAACACCAAAGTGAAAGTGTCAGATTCACGATACAAAAATTACAAAATACCCTTTGGGAATTCAATCCATGTAAGTGGTCATAACATCATATTATTGAACTTTAAAACTATATTTTACTAAGAAAGCAATTTTTTAAGATAGACAAAGTAAGTAATTTAAAGCACCCTTCTCAATGTAGAAGTGAATTTGTTAGCATCAGATGTTTTCATTGGAAACTCCTAGAAGCTAGAACCAATAATATATTCAGCAATCTGAACAATATGCAAAGAGAGAGAGGCCATAAAGAGTAATATCCTGAAGCTCTGATGTTACCATATCATCATCTTGCGAGAGAGAGAGAGAGAGAGAGAGCCAACTATTTAGTAAGAAATAATCAAACTTATCAGAAAGGTAGACACAAATTTTTCAGAACTTTACATTAAAACTTGTCAAGCTTTATCATAAGCAAAACTTACAATAAAGAGGCAAGAAAAAGATCCTTAAAACATTAAAACTGCAGGCTTGAATTGCATAATGCCAATTGAATTAAAAACTGCCAAATGCACATTAACAATTATATTGTCAAATTATATGGAATGTCATTTATACCAATATAAAGTAAACTTGCAAACTTATCCCTCAGCTCTTATTATTAATTTTTTTTTTTAATTGAAGCAAGCTAACAGCTCTCTTACAATCTCAACGAGACAATAAGCTCTTTTCTATGAATCACTGGATGTGGCTACATCATCTTTGTGCTTAATCATACCAGAATCCACAAGGATGGGCACCTCTGCTGCAAGCCATGGTGCAAGACCCAAACACAGCGCATGCGCTATCCCAAACCTAGGACTGCCAAAGCACAAGACAAAATGTCATACAACGACATAAGGGAATCGAATTACAATTCAAAAAGGTCAGTGAGAACGGTGTGGAAGCAAAATACAATGAGCAAGTGATTGAACAACAATTGATGTAACACATCAATAATGACTCACATAAACCTCTAAAAATAAAATAACTCAGTATTGGGTGATCACAAACAACAATTGAAATTCAAAGAACAACAAAATCATACCAGTTTTTAGCCCAAAGAGGTTTGAAATGCACAGTCAAGCAGATCTTTCCTCCTCTATACATCTAAAATGACAAATAATCATCAAAATTCTCAGATGAAAAACAACAAGCAGAAAAAAGCCCCTAAAAAGAAAATGAAAAAAGAAAACCTTGTGAGTCTTGCCGTCAAGTTCAGGAAGCTCGAGTTCAGGGGCAGTAGCAGGATAAGTGACAGGAATGTCGAATTGGAGATCGAACTCGTACTTGAGAAGGTTGTAGACATACCAGCACTTGCCGGTCCAACGAGTGCCCTCAGGATTGGCAGCGGAGATGCGAAACCAGTCGTTGTCGTTGGACTTGTTCATGCCTGTGTAGGCGATCAAGGCCTTGTACTCCTCCTTCAGCCTCTGCGTCCATGCCGCTCCGTCTCTTGGTCCTGCCTTCGTCGTCAACAGTGGGATCTGCGTTAGCGTCGACTTTGTGTTTGGGTCCCAACCCTCCATTCTCTGTCTACCCCTCACTCTCTCTCTACACCCGTGCCCTAAACCGACACAGACCGCTCTCTACCTCTGCTCGGAGAAAATGTAATAAACGTAAAAGTGGTTTGTGCGTATTTTTGTTTTCGTTACAAGGAAACCCATGCGAAACAACACTGTATAAAAATATATAGAAACATCAACAAAAAAATATATAAAAATTTGTATATAAATATTAATTATTTTATAAAAATAATAAAATAATTATATTTTATAATAAAAATTTAAAATCATCATATATATAATTATTAATTATAAAATAAATAATATAAAAATATAATTAAATAAATAAATAATTTATTAAATATGAAAAAATATGTAAATATAGAAAAAAAAAATAAAGAATTTATGTAAATATTAATTAATTTAATATATTAAAATGTTTCAAAAACAAAATAATATTAATGCAAAGAAATTTTCATGCATCATAGTTTTTGTTTGGGAATACATGCTTTCTGTTATGGTGTTTGATCAGTGTTTTTTTTCTCTCTTTTTCTTTCTCTATCTCCTTTTCTTTAAAAACCTTTTCAAAGATTATATACAAATAGACCTCTAAATATTTCTTTTATTCAATAACTTCCTTCAACTTTAAAAACTTACAACTTAACTCATTTCGTTCATTTCCCTTTATATATTTTTATTTAAAGATCACATGCATGTATACCACGTAACCTTTAAAACAATATCAACTATTCAACTTATTCATTAATGAAAATAATGAAAATATATGACTCTTGAACCTAGACATCTCAATATTCAACTCATAAATACAATGGGAGGAAAAGGTTACGAGAGATAAGCAATGGCATTTGTGATCGGGGTTGAAAATATTAATATTTAATTGATTCGATACTTGAATATTAATATCTTTTAAATAAAATATCAAAATTAAGTCATATGTACGATAAAAACAAGTAAAGAAGAATCAAAATGTTCTGTTTATTCTTCCCAAACTATTGGAATTGGATTGTTTATTGCATTTGAGGGAGGATCAGGTATTTTTAAGGTTGAAGTTGTGGGTTTGATTAGATTCGGAATCTAATAAATTTGTTTTTTTTTTAATATCTAATTTGAATTCTTTTAGAGTTTATTATATATATATTTTTTAATGTATTAAGCTTCAAATGTGGGGGTATAATTTGACACAAGAATTGAATATTTTGGGAGTTTTGACTGTATATGTCTATCTTCGCATTCAACGCAGTTATGAGGTTCACAGACTACATTGGTCCATTTATGGTTTTTGTTAAAATTTCGGGATCGATAAGGATGTTATTGCGTTAAATTTATTTCAAAGTTTGAATATTTTATTCTGCTGTACTTGCTTCTATCGTTAAAATTGTGGGGTAGATACTATGCATGTTATTGTGTGTTGGGATTGAATATTTTATTATACTATCCTTGTTTTGATGAGAATTCTGAACTCTTTTTTAGCATTGAATCAAAATTGCAGTTTTCTCTATTTATTTTAACTCGTAAGTTTAATGGGTAATCATTTGTTTTTGTTGGTAATAATTTGTGCACATTTTGGTTTATTGACCACAAGATTTATTTTGGGAGAAAGTTAATATTTTATCCCAACTACAATTACTTGAGTATGAAAATTGTGAAATTAGATGGTTTAGACCCTGACTTGACATGTATGATAGATTGTAATTATTTGGTGGTCTCAGATTGCTGTGGAAATGGATACTTTTCTTTTTTTTTTTTTTTAATTGAAATTGAGATACTGATGCGGAAGCCCGGCACCAGGATATCTTCTCTTATATTTGCATCTTTTGACAAGCTAATAGAAGGAATTGTTAGGGATATTAATGTTTCTACTGATATCCTAATAGAAAATGAATAAGAGTCTGATGCCCGTGATTACAACGGTGACAAGGATAAGGTTTTGAATGGAGGAAGTAAAGCCTGATATGTCTGAAAAATCTAATCAATTAAGTATGAGCAAACAAGGGGTACTAGCTATTTTTAAAAAAGAAACGTGGTTAGAGAATCCATACATCACCATTCAATGATAGACTTTTCATATAAAGAGTTTCTGCTAGAAGCATGCATATGGGAGACAACATCATAACAATAAAGTGTCTTATAGGTGGCTTACTTTGAATTATTTGGAATATGCATGTAAATATGCTCACGATGGGACATTTACCTCATTAAATTTAATTAAGTTTAAATTTTAAAATTAGAAGATAATGGGTGATCATCCATTATCTCCACTCTCTCCCTAACTACCTCCTCAACATACCACATGAGATTGCATCTTTGATCGAGGGTTGAGAAATATTCTTGGAGTGAGAAAGAACCCTCACTATATATTAATTAATTAATTGATTGAGTGCATACATGATTCTTTAGAGAGAGATCAATAGAAGGTTTAAAAAAATTTCTGAGTAAATAATTTTTGTATATCATTTTCTTCACCGACCATTGGCTTAAGGCATCATAAATTCATGGTGATGATTCAATCTCGTAATCATCATCCCAACCGAACGATCCGTACGAGAGAGTTCGCGACTCAGTTAATTTTTTGGAGACCCACGCATTAAGGTATATCTAAAAAACTCAATCTTTTAATTATTCCGGAAAACCATATGCTTCCGCTTTATGACAATTAAATCTAACATTGGTATTAAAACAATCGTTAGATTTAATAAAAAATTTTCAGAATTTTTTGGGTATAAATGATAGGATTTGGATCATAGATGAGTTTCATGAATTAGAATATACCACGAGAATACTTATTGCCCAAAGAATATGAAAATAATTTTTGTTAAATTTTTTTATCATGTTTAAGCCATGAAAAATCCGGTCAAAGTTTGCGATTATACGGATTTCAAAACTTTAGATTTGTCAAATTTGAAAATAAATTGATGCATGAAAATGGACTACATGTGTTTCCGATACTCAAATCTATCGGTGTGAATGATCAATTACAACTGTTATTGCCGGAAACTGGGATTTCCAAAATGACTGCAAAGGGCCGCTACTGGGGTGGTTGAATCCGCCAATTTTGGTGCTTAAATCCTTCTAAAATCGAGTTAAAAATGTTTAGAGGATGCCTAGTTACAAATTTCAGTTGAAAACGACATTAAAAGTGATCGGAACTGGGTTTTTCGGTTGCCAAGTCGTGCTGACCCAGGACCCAGTTGCAGGGAGTCAGGCAAAGAAAACCTGACCCAACCCAATGGGCATGTGCAATACACGCGCAAGGGAGGAGCGTCACCCTCTGGAAAGCTGGTGTGTGCCGTTCATATGTGAGGGAGGTGCGTTAAATGGTCCGAGTCGGTGGTGAACCGAATCCACATCCTGACTTGGAATGCGGGTCGCATGCATGGCCCACTGGCTGTGCGGTTGGCGCGTGCAGCAGCATGCTGCCAGTGCATGGCGGCGCTTGGGAGGCACATGGGACCTCAGGCGGCGAGTCAAGTCATTCCAGATTAAAATTTTCCACTTTTTTGAGTCTCATGCTATTAAATGACATTTTGTGATTTTTTGTGTATCGAATCTAAATCCAAATGGTAAAATGTTATTCCAGGTTGTGGTGTATAGTATCCGTTGACTCATACGCTCATTTTGGAATCTATATTCGAATCATTTGGGATTTGTTGATTCGAAAAATATACAAAATGTTTGAATAAGCATCATAAGTCACTAAAATTTCTCTTACTGCATTGAAAACTATCGTATCAGATCTTAACAAGGAGGATAAACTAAATTGTGATAATTGTGAGATTTTATACTTAAAAATTTTAGTTTATTTTCAAGAAACAAGATTTGTATGAGGTTCTAAAACATGAAATGGTGGATCCCGATGAGGGTATCATACCTTAGATTAAATGGGATAAGAAGGTCTATTGTGTGTAGAAGAAAAATGAAAACCAAGTTAAGACAATTCTTATCATTGGCATGCATGATGACATGATCCCATTATATGACCAGTATCCTATGGATATATCGGTTTGGGTCACCCTAAAAGAGTATTATATTGCTCTTTTCAGATCCTATGGTGAGGATGCTAAAGAAAGAGGATGATCATACAAACATTTAATGAAAATATTGAGTATGATCGCCGAGTTATGAAATACAGACGAACCCATTTCGGATGAAATTCATGCATTAGGTGTGATCCATCTTTACCTGATTCATGAGAGACTATAAAAACCTATCTCACGTACGACGAGAGTATTCGTATTTTCGTTGATATGAGTAAGAACAATGAGCTCGAGGAGAAGCGAATGGAGGCGAGGAGGAGTGCCTGGAGGCGAGTAGGCCACACTCAGGTCATGCTTATGCAATTAAGTTGAGTAAGAACTCCCATGACACCTAACGATTAGCAAAAGCATGAGAAGAAAACTCGAGATTCAAGCAGAAAGAAAACATCGAGAAAGTCGACAACAAAATATAAAAATGCAGGAAGAAAGAATTTGATAATACCAATGCAAAGTACTACGTCTGAGGTCAACTTTGGTCATTTTGCTCGTGAGTGTAACGAGCGAAAAGAATATCCTTTTTCTTTATGTGGTTTGAATTTTGTCTCATCTATTATAATATTTGCTGATTCCTATCCTTTGAGGATTGAAAATTCAGGAGTCACCAACCATATTGCTCGAGATAGGAATTTGTATATCGAGTTTCACCGAGTGAATCCTCAAGTTATGAGGATTTATGTGAGGGACGGAGCATTTGTCGTCATCCGAAGGATTGACACTTGCAAGTTTAAGTTACAGAGTAGTCAGTATTTGTATCTATATGACGTTCTTTATACTTCGGGTATTTGACGAAACTTGATTTCAGTACTTTGTTTAAGATCGTCGATGAGATGCTCTATTATATAAAAACAAATCATCTGTTTTTATTAAATACTCAGTTGTTTGACCTGTTCTGGTTTTGATGCATGATAGATTGTATGCACTGGATATTATTTCTTTTAATAGTATTCTTGTTATTATCATATTGTCTTTACATCTGATTGCGTAAATGATAATATAAATGTATGGCATAGTAAACTTGGACACATGAGACAAGAGAGGATGAACCGGTTAGCAGCGAGTAGTCTGTTGGATCTGCTAACCTAGTTCGAGTTGTCCGTATGTGAGTTTTGCCTAACAACAAAGCTACAAGAAAATCATTTGACAATGTAATGAGAGCTGGGAGTCCATTGCACTTGATCCACTCCGATATATGTGGCCCTATGAGCATGAGAATTCGAAATATAGTTGTGTATTTTATTACGTTCATAGACGATCACACGTGTTTCGGTTACATCTATCTGATCTCACACAAATCCGAGTCATTGGAATGTTTCAGGAGATTTATTAGCGAAATTAAAAATCAATTAGATTTAAAAGTGTAAACTCTCAGAATCGAAAAAAAAAACGTAAGTATTTGTCAGAACTATTCAAAAGGCTCTATTTCAAAAAGAATATTACAAAACAATTGACTATTCTTGTTACTTCTCAACAAGATGGAGTAGTCGAAAGGAAGAATAGGATTTTGTTGAAGATGGTGAGGTCTATGATGGTGCAAGTTAATTTGTTCATCTCTCATTAAGGATATGTTTTATTAAATGCAGCCTATATCATCAATCGTATATCATTAAAATCCGTAGTCAGTATCTCATATGAGTTTTGGACAGAGGGCAGCTTGATCTTAGCCACTTAAAATTATGGGGTTGTGTCGCATATGATCATGATTTCTCGTATCTACATGACAAGTTAGGCCCGCAATAAAAGAATATATCTTTATAAGATACTAAGAACACTCCATGAGATATGTGTTCTTAGGTAAGCATATGGACGGCACTGTCGTTGAGATTGAGTCTCATGATACTACATTTCTTGATAATGATTTCCCAAAAAAATGTGAAATCGATTGGAACTTTATCTTCTATAAGATGGATGAGCCTAGTAGCTCAACTGAGCCCAACAGTGAGATTAAAGAATCAATTATGGATTTTTGTCTTAATAGAAGCGATTCATTTAGTAGTAAAGAGATTCTCTCTCCTTATAGGAGTATTGAGGACGCGTACTTATATATAGCTTCTCGATTGAGGGTGAGACTCTCATTTTGACTATCGAGAATGATGAAAAATCTAAAACAAGCCTAAAGGCTCTCAAAGTTTTTACAAAGAACCATTTGTTAAAAGCCATAAATGAAGTGAATGAGTTGAAAAAAATCAACGGGGTATGGGAATTAGTTCATTTGCCTAAGGGCAAAAGAACCATCGAGAATGAGTAGGTTCTCAAGGTCGAGAGAAAGGCCTACGAATCAGTGTAGAGGTATAAGACCCGTATGGTAGTCATGGTTACACTTAGACTAAGGGCGTGAACTATCGATAAATCATAGTCCAATTTACCTCAATCCGTTTACTTTTAACGATTATTGTGAATATGGATCTAGAGTTATATTAAAGGACATAAAGACCGCATTCCTTAATGGAAGTTTGGATAAGGGAATTTACATGGAACAACTCTCTGGATTCGTTCTTGTAGGTTATGAGAATAATGTTTATCGACTTCGGAAGTTAATATATGACATAAAACAGTCATCCAGACGGTAGTATCTAAGATTTCACGAGAAAGTGATATATTATGGTTTTATAATGATCGACGAGATTCATTATATTTATCTGATACATTCTGATAATTTTTTTGTGATCATATTTTTATATGTGAGGTGACATTCTGTTGGTCGAGAATAATAAAGAGTATCTAATAACCATTAAAATATGGTTAATATCGAGTTTTGATTTGAAAGACATGGGTGAGATATAGTTCATTCTCGAAATTAAGATCCAAATGGATCGCTTGAGAAGAATGTTGACATTTTAACAAGAGTTTTACATCAAGGAAATTCTTGAGTATTTTGAAATGAATGATTGCAACCCAATAGATACTCTTATCACAGAAAACCTGAATCTTGACATTTACCCAATAAAATTTAGGAAAAAATAAGGGAGATGAGTATAATCCCCTTATGCCAGTGCAATATGCAGTTTGGTGTATGCGATAAAACATACACGACCAGATATTTATTTTTCAGTCTATCTAGTGAGTAGATATCAATCGAATTCTGGAAGAGATCATTGGAGAGCAGTGAAAAGTATTTTAAGATATCTCAAGAAAATTACGTACCTCCCCTTCTGTTACGTAAGAGGTGATTTCCGACTTATGGGATACTCAGATGCCGATTGGGGCAATTATCTGGATCAACACAAATTAATATCAGGTTTTATCTTCTTGCTCAGTAGAAGTGCCATTTCTTGGAACAGTAAAAAACAAACATGTGTACCTCTATTTACGA
Organism: Dillenia suffruticosa; assembly: GCA_033439265.1. Lineage (NCBI taxonomy): Eukaryota > Viridiplantae > Streptophyta > Magnoliopsida > Dilleniales > Dilleniaceae > Dillenia > Dillenia suffruticosa. The sequence continues at coordinate 11,744,200 of JAVTVX010000020.1, forward strand.
TAGAGGCTGAACTTGTGACATACTCAGTAGCAGTTCATAAGAGTGTTTGATTTCAAAAATTTCTGGATAACTTAAAGATTGTGATAGATAGTGGGAAGTTAGTGATAATTTATTGTGATAATCAGGTCGTCATTGCCAACAACCGAGATCATAAATATCATAGTAAACCCAAACATATTGATACCAGATATCACCGAGAAGGATATAGTGATGATTAAGTACACTTTTATACATAGTATAGTGGCTGATCTTTTCACCAAATTCATTGCAAAAATTCCTTTGTAAAATATGGAATCATTTGATTTAGTGTATTTTGATATTTTGCACTATATATTGGTTTTGATACTTATTGATATATATGACATATATGCATTATATAATCACAAGTTTATTTTTTACACTTATTTATTGTTATATATTATGTAGTGAGTTATGATAAAAGATATGTCAGGCAGACATGGTCGACTCTCTCACACGAGTGACCACCTCCAACTCTAAGTGGGGATGAGACAGTTTCTAATTGTAAAAGGTACTGAAAGTGGTGCTACTAGAACATAAGTCGCCTTAATAGATGTTCAAAATAAGGTTATATACGATGTGATCGATATGAACATACCCACACCCATGTCGCCTGTGAGTAATCAGATTTGAGATCTCAGATATCACCTGTGTCTAGTGATATTGTTTCTGAGATACTCTCTCTGAGATTTCTGGATAAAGTTTTATGTATAGATTGAGTCATATATTTGTACAATATTAGAAAAATCTGACATATGTCATTTTAAGAGATGGAGGAATAATACTGTAATATACGTTTCATACCGCGTGTGATAAGATGACCATGAGATAGTGGGAGCTATTATTTGAGACGATAGTGTGATTATGATTCCCGTTCCCCTATGTAAGACCCGAGATCCGTTGAGTAGGATCTCATGTGCCTTTATTACTTTCGATTGTTTTTAGAAATCTTGGTTCGGTATTTGTTATTTTAGTCTATTTACTATATACTAGAAGATAAATTGAAATATAAGAGACAAGTCTAAGAAAGCAGCTAAATTGAGACTAATGGATTCGAGTTTGTGAAAAGAAAGACCAATCAACATTATATTATTGTATTGTATTCACAAGTCGACCTGTTATGTTAATCTAGGTTGGAATTTAAGTATAATAGTGAATATACAGTCGAATAAATAAGTGGAGATCATTTTCAATGAGGAAAGTGGGTTGATGGAAGTAATTACGTTGAGTTTGGGGTACAGCGAGTGTTTTTTGTACTAACGGTAATTTTTCTATCATTCTAATAGGTGTATCGAGAAATTTTTACTTGCAGATATACTCACCAGTCACATGATATCCAATATTGTATGAAAATATAGTAGGATGATGTGAAAATCACATGAATTGTGATCTCATGACGGATGTAGAATGCTCACATGTATAAGTAGAAAATATAGGTAAATATACCCACGTAAGGGCATTTACCTCATTGATAAAATTTAATTAAGTTTAAATTTTAAAATTAGGAGATAATGTTTGGTTACCCATTATCCCCACTCTCTCCATAACTACCTCCCCAACATACTACATGAGATTGCATCTTTGATTGAGGGTTGAGAAATATTCTTAGAGTAAGAAAGAACCCTCACTACATATTGATTGATTAATTGATTGAGTGCACACATGATTCTCTGGAGAGATATCGATAGAGGGATAGAGGGTTTAAAGAAAATTCCAAGTAGGGAATTTTTCTACATCATTTTTTTTACCAGACATTGAGTTGAGGTGCCGTGGATCCATGGTGATGGTTCGATCTCATGATCACCATCCCGATCGAGTGATCCACTTAAGAGAGTTCATGGCTCGATTAATTTTTGAAGACTTACACATTGACATATACATGAAAAACTCAATCTTTTGATTATTCCAAAAAACCATATACTTCCGCTTTATGACAATTAAACCTAACAGAGTATATTAGAAATTGCCCCACATTGAATGGATATATCTTAAAATAGACTATTCAAAAGGACTACAATGTCTTTAATGCATAACGCTAAGAGAGTTATAAGATTAGAAAATCACTATTGATAGCATAGATCGAGAGCAATATCCAAAACTATGGTGCTATTGTGCTAGTGGAATAAGATGCACCATACTAGTGCATGTTAGTAACGGTTGTTTAAAAAATGTCATGTGTGTTTAAATGCATGCAAAATGGGGGTTTTTGGCGGGTTGTAGGTTCAAATTTTTATTGATGGTTGCTTTTAAATGGGAGTTTTGGAGAGCCGTTACTTTCTCTAATTGGATAAGATATGAATGACAACATGTTTCTTATTGTTTGGCAAGAGTATGGTAGGAAAATTGGGACTCTTGGAAGTGGTTCCTTACTCATTTGCTTAATGGTATCACAAGTATTGACGACCATTCACGGGCATGTCTCTAACAAGCAAAGGGGGTTGAGTGAAGGATTCAATTCTCTTATATCTAACGCTAACAATAGATTTTGCATGAGACACTTATACGCTAATTCTAAAAGGGAATTTCCTTGAAAAGTATTAAAAGACATTATGTAGAATGTTGCAAGAGACTCGGCACTACCAAAGTTTAAGCATTGTATGAAGGTCATTGAAGATCTATATAGTCAAGCTATTAAATGGTTAAAAAGTTAAAGAAAACCAGTTGGTGTAAGCATGCATATGGGGAGACAGTAAACTCTGACATGTTATTGAACAATATTGCAGAGCTATTCAATGCTTTTGTAAGGGAAGTAAGAGATAAACCAATCATAGAAATGATTGAAATAATTAGATGACAAGTGATGAAGAGAATTCATAACAAGAAAAATAGGATGAGCAGTTTAATAGGACTATAAGTTCTTAAAAGTTGGAGAAGGCAAAATTTTTTTGCAGTGGAACTCATATATGCTCAATAGGTGAGGACATGACTTTTGAGGTTGTTCACATATAGGGTACTTTGCATGTGGTGGATTTGAGGGATGCGACATGCACTTGTAGAAAATGGAATCCTATTGAAATCCTTTGTGCGCATGCAGTTTCAGCAGTCCATCTTGGTGGAGGCAATCCTATTGAAACGTTTATGTTTTAGACAAAAATCCATATAATGTTATCAAGTGCAACAACCGTCAGATCTAAAATTAAACGGTTATATTTATTTTATTCAATTATCAAGAACAACACAACAGAATAAACAAATTTGAATGAAAAACAATGTCATAAAATATGATTTTCAAAAAAATAAATTGCAGAATAAAAATAAGATAGAGATTACTAATATCAAATTTGCAATACATCTTTCTATGATGCCCATACCAGCATCAAAGACCTCACCCTCAAATCTTTTTCTCTAAATCCTAACTCAAACTCTCATATGATCTTTAGGTAGGCAGAGTCCTATTCTCGGTATTTAGAGAATTTTCATTATCTTAATTGGATTAGAAGACTTCACAGACAAACGGAGTTAGAGAGATTTTTTAATTAAATAATTTAAAATAAAAAAAATCCTAAAGCTTAAAGTTTTTAAAATTATAAAATCAGTCTTTATACTTTTTGAAATTATAAAATAACTCTAACAATTTTAAAAATTATAAAACAAGATAAATAATTTTAAAATTTATAAAACAGGACAAATATATTTTCAAAATTGCAAATCATGATAATAAGTTTATGAAATTATATATTAACCTTATTATTTACCAAAAAAATTACAATCAAGCATTAAACTTCTCTATCTATATTATTCTTCATTTCCAATTAAATTAACAAAAAATAATTCCACACGAGTAGATAATAAATACCAATTGAGTAGGCAATAATTCTATAAGTGAAATCTGTGTACAATCAAAAAAAAAAAAAATTCTATAAGTGAGGGGTGCATCAATATAAAGTAAATATTTCATAATTGATTTATGAAGTTGGAAAGTTCATCAAGATCTTAAGTTATAGTTTGCAAGTTTTCTAATTGTCAAAAATGATTTGCATTGATCATCAAACATAATCCATGTTTGTATATGTATGTAATTTGTAGAGGTGGTTTTCTAAAATTTAATATAAATGGAAATTAATACTCTTTACATTTATGTCATTTATATATTCTTAATTTTGAGTATAAGTAGATAAACTTGCGAAACTAGTTGTATATTGTATTACAAGGAGTACACCATACCGTGTGTGATGTGGAGCTTGAATTTCGGAATGATGTGTCCGTTAGTTGAATAATTATAAATAATAATAATTATAAAGGATATAACTTACAATGAGTAATAATTATTATAAACGTTTGACTTGTAATGCGATTCAATCACGCTCTGCTAATCTCGTATGATATTCCATCTTTCTTGAGACATTATACGCTACCATGGAGGTTCCATAATCTACAGAAAAAAAAAAAATGGAAAAACAAAGATACAAGACATAGACAAGAACAGTTTTAGTGGTTTTATTTACTGATTGTATAAAAATGTTTTAAGGAAGAACAAAATGATGTTCTACTTGAGGTGACAGATATTTGTGTGAGGTTCTTGTATTGAAAATCTGCCAAAAGCAAAGGAAAATTGTTTAGAAAATTTTCTAAATTCTTTCAACTTTAAAAATTTATTATCCAAAAACTTGGTGAGGTACAACCGAGACAAATTCCTAGGTTTTTGTTATACACCATAGATGAATAGTTTTCTTTATATAACAAAAATTAGGAAGGGCACTACGAGGGTGCATTTGATTTATTATTTAAGATATTGAAAAGCAAACAGCAAGTTTAATGTATAGCTCTTGGTTAGAAAATATTGGCCAAAATAAGGTATATCTTTCAATTTTTTTTTATTCCAAACAAAATAGAAGCATATACCTTCCTCCACACCCAAATATAGCCTTCACAAAAACAAATTAGAACGAATAGAGAAAAGATTATTGGGTCAGAGTGCTAATACATGGACCTAATAGAAGAAAACTAATAAAAGTCAATTTACTTATGACATTACATGGTAAACGTAATGGTATGCAATGACAAAATTTTGAAACTCAACAATTTTTTTATGGCAATCTTATTGGTTGTTCTTTAGAAGGTAGCGGGTTGGGTCAACCTGCTATAGCACGTAATCTGATGGTTGTAATTTGGGAAAGATAGACCTGTGATAGCACCAAAAGTATAAAGAGTTAGATTATAGACAATGTTGGAGAGTTAGATTATACCTGATGGTTGTAATAGCACCAAACTACATATAAAAAGAAAGTAAACACTTATCTATCAAAATTACCGATTATTCTGTCAAATCATAAGTTATTTCAACAACTCTTACTTAATTTATTTATTTCTTATAAATAAACAAAACGAAATGTTATAAAATCAATCAATCTATTTCAATCTCAGATCAAACGAAGAAAACCTTTCTTCTCAATTTTTGTAGCATGGCGGGTAGCAATTTAGGGTTCAATTGTCAACATTTTCCATCAAAACACTATGGTGAGTCTTTTGATCAAAATTTTCTTTCCAAATCTATTATCCACTGTGGAATCATTGATTGGGTATTCCTAGAATTTGTAAACTTTCCCTATGGAGATCATCTCAAAAGAACATGTCAATGAAGTCTTCTTTTTCCGATGAATTCATATTATGATAGGTTGGTGAAATTGTTTTACAACAATAGAGAAATAAATAAAGGAAACAAGTAAGATAGGGAAAGAAATGATATAATCATGCAAGGCCGCAAGTATAAATGCATGTTTAAGACTTACCTTGAAGGTATATAGAAATAGTTATTTAATCAGATATCATTTGTAGAATAAGTAACAAGGAATTGATACATTATTCTAAGAATATCTAAATACTTATCTCATAAAAAATGTTAGGATAGTGTTTAAGAACCCACAACTCAGAACAGTGAAATATAAAGTTGCATTCCTAGATATATATGAAACACTGCTCTATTATATAATTGTGCACTGTTTGAAACCCAAAACATATAAAAATGACATAATTACCAGAAAAGATTACTGGCTGATGACTTATCTAATGCAAAATAAAAATCCAGACTTTCACTACTTAATTCCTCTACACATGATCGCGATAAAAAAAAATCCAAAAGAGACAATCTTTCATATGCTCCTTTGATTTCAAACTTTATTGTTAGTCACAAAGTAAATGTGTCTAGAGAAATAACAATCGAATCTAATTGTAATCTTAGCATTGGAGCATCTTCTGTCTCCACAGACTCTGAAAATCTTGAAACAACTTTAGATTTTGGATCTTCATTTCTATAGAATTCTCATCAATCATCCAATTCAGTTCTCTTTCAACAAATAGACCACAGATTATGCACATAAAGAATTGGAACACGAACTTCTTCAAATTTGTAATGACTTATCTCGTCTAGAAGAAAGAGTTGTAAAGGTGGAAGAGAAGTTGAACATTTTGGAGGATAGATGTTCTACTAACAAGCAGTGATGGATGGCCAGTAGGGCTGATGGGACTATCTTTATGTATTCTTTTGCAAATGGTTGTAGGTCTTGATGATTTTTACTTATTCTTCAAACCTAGTTTGTTCAAACATGCTCTGAAGTGTTTGAGTAGTTAAGTTTTTATTGTGCTTGATGACTGTTATTTTTTTAAAATATTTGTAATCTATTTTTTAATCCAATATTTATGATTATATTCATGCTCTAAATTATTTTTAATCCTATGTTTTTATTGTACTTGTTGAGAACATTGATACTCTATATATAGTAGACATATTGAGAAAGCCTTTGGATAAATAGCAAACATACGATTTAAGAGGTGAATTAGAGAAGTTGAACATTAGAAATGTTCATTTCTATAGAATGAGTGTACCTTGGGTTGACCCTGGAGGCCCACAAAATGTTCAGGAAGAGTAACAAGAATAAAGTGAGAGGAAGAATATAAATTCCAAACCCACAAGGAATATAAATAGCGGTCATAATTTTTTTCCCCTTCTTGAGTTCAAGGAAATTCAAACACATAGCAAACACATAGAGAATGAACACAGCAAGCAAAGCAAAAGTCGAGAAGCAAATGCAAGCTTACCAAGAAAGACAGCAAGGGAAATCGAATGTTCAAAATCAAACTTCCCAAAACTTCCCAAAACAATGTTTAGGAGCTCCATGCTTGTCTTCTGACTGAAAAAGTTGAATAGGTAAGGAGTGTGATAATTCCCAAGAACAACACTGCAGTTGATGATTTCTGTTGGGATGGAAGTAGGGATGGGAGTTTCTCGGTTGCCTCAGTGTATAGGTACTGTCTTTCGTTAAGAGACAGAGGAAGCCAGGAGAAGGAAGACAAAGATTGGATTTGAAAAGTTGTAAGTCCTGAGAGAATTAAGTTCTTCCTGTGGCTAGCCGCTAGCAACAAAATTTTGACTAATGTTGAGAGGAAGAAGAGACATTTTACTTTGGAGGATGATTGCAATCAATGCAAAGGAATGCAACAAACCACCCTTCACTGCCTCAAAGACCGCAGACTGCTAAAGAAGTTAGGTAATTGTTCTCCCGGGGTGGAGGGGGTGGACAGCTTGTGTTTAGATGGATCAAGTTTGGTTCTAAGGGCCTCCACACGGGAACGGTTCATGTAGATAGAAGCATAGTTATGGCCACTGTTTGGATCCTCTGGAAGGATCGGTGCAGATGCATCTTTCAGAAGGAGCAAATGTCTATCTTGATGGTTACTAGGTGGGCTCCTAACTTTAGCAATGAGATTAAGATTGCCAATTGAAAAGAGCTAAGGAGAAACCCCAATGAAAAGGAGTGGATTAACTTGCTTCCTCCCAGAGTTAATAGACTTAAACTCAACACAGACGGCTCGATAGCAACGGATGGCCATGCTACAGCTGGGGGGCTTCTGAGGAATGACAAAGGTGAATGAATTGTGGGTTTTGCTATAAACGTGAGAATTTGCTCGGTGATTAATGCAAAAATCTGGGGAGTCAGGGAGGACCTCCTTCTTGCGATCAAGAAGGGCCTAAAGATTATCGAATTGGAGGTGGATTCGTTGGTTGTTTGTAACCTGCTCATAGGGGGGACTTCAGTCAATCACCCTCTTGCAAACATAATTAAGGACTACCAGGAGCTGATGAAGGAGGTTAATGTTGTTGAAATCCGCTATACGCCGAGGAAGGGTAACAAGTGCGCAGATCATCTCCTGCTCTTGGGCATAGATGCACCAAGGGCTTGCACAAACTCGCTATTTCCCCGCCCTCCATGCTAAGTCTGCTTCAGGACGACATGTTAGGTGTTAAGTTCCTAAGGTCTAAAAACAGTTCCATGAAGGACATGCCTGTTTCGGCCTAGCTCTCTTTCTCTCTTCCTCACAAAAAAAAATGCATTAATTCCGTTAGAGCTAAAGTAATCCAATTGGCTTCAATACTGGAAAGCTTTACTCTATTCTCTCTCCCTCTCTTTTTTTTTTTATTAAAAAAAAAGTAATGAAAACCACCAAAGAAGATTCTTTCTATGCTAAGCTCTAAACAAGGGAATTAAGCAACTCCATTCAATACTGTCAAGTTTCGCTCCATTCTTCTTCTTTCTTTTTTTTTTTTTTCTTTTCATGAAAGCCACCAAAGAAGATGCTTTCTATGTTTAGGTCTAAACAAGGGAATTAAGTAACTCCATCCATCATACCTCTTTTTTTGCTTTCACTTTGTGACCAAAATAAGCAGGAAGAATAATTGATTGAACAAAAATATCAACTAATAAAAATAGTTAGATGAAACTGATCTCCTAAATTTGCCACTCCAAATTGTATAAGTTTTGATTTCAAAAAATTAACTTGTAATCTAAAAGACCATGACCATTTGAGGGGAGAGAGCACCCCAACATGAACATGAGCAAAGGGCTCTATAACAAGCCAACTACTGGGCTCCATAACAAGCCAACTACTACGGCAACCCATAGACCTGCGATTAGTTTTAATTGCTGGCCGGAGGACAAAAGATTTCATGACTTTAACTCCGCCATTGATTTTTTTTTAGGTCCATGTTTTCCATCTCCATCCTACAAGATCCATCAACCAAGCAGAACATACTCTTGCTGGTCTCCAAGAAGGAGAGTTAGATTCCCTGCTAATATATTTTCTTAATCTGCAATGTCTATTTCCAGAGCAAAATCAACAACTTATGATCCAGATCCTGGTAATTCCATAGAAATTTTTTGATTTTTAGTTTCAGTGAGTGGAAGACATCATTGCCCCTGTTCTGGTTAATCAAGGACTATGAAATCTGAAATCTCATAATGATTTAAGTACTTGACCAAGGGTTACGTACCCAATCACATTAGACCCTGCCATATAGAAATTTCCAAAGTTATTAAAATGCTACACAAACTGTATTCCAAAAAAAGAAGGAAACCATTTGTCGTGTGATAATATCTGCATTGCGATCTACATAACTCGGAAAATTTGAACATGGACAATCGATTTTGCTAACAAGCCCTAGAAGACAGGTTCTTGGTAGTAGATTTAAGTTGGTCGTCAGCCAAATACATGACAGAAAAATGTTAGCTGCCAGTAACCACTGCTCAGCTGTATCTCTCTCAGATAACTCTCAACTACTGCAGAGACATTTTTGAAGCTAAACAAGCAGAATAATGAATCGTGTCACCTGCCGAAGCATTTTAGCACTGAAGATGTAACAGCAGAAAAAATGAATTTCATCCCCGTGGATCCACCAGGAAAGTATGAAATCGCATGGTAGGCTAGTGCAAGGACTTGACGAGATTAATAAAAATTGGGATCATAGTAATGCAGTCTTTCATGGTTTCAAGTAGAACAATTAGAAAAGGTTAACAAAGAGGTAAAATCCAGCAGAGAAGAGATGGGAAAACTGCAGGAAGAAATATAAGAAATAGAACACACTAAAATTGAGACAGTTAATTACTTACCCGTAATACAAAGAAAAGCACCGAGAGGATATAACTGTGGAGCACCATTGAGACATAAATAGGGCCCACCATGCTGCCTACAAACCCCAATGTAAACGGAAGTCTCTGGAAAAGAAAAACAAAAAGGCCATGAGGGATACAGAAAGAATTCACAAGACATTAACAAAATTAATTTTCATTTCATTCAACAAAATTAAATACACAATGGAACAAAACAAGAGAATGGGACAAAGCTGATACACCTCTTTCGATGACATGTGAGCAGTCCTAACCAAACTGTAGAACAAGCTACTTGTTCCACAGCCTCAGCTGTAATTTTCGTTGACAAACCGCACGTTTCAGTGACAAAATATCACCTCCCATTCAATTAAAACCCTAATCACTCAACAACAACCACAACAGATCAAATCAAATTTAAGACGAAAACACTAAGATTGGAGTTAGGAATCAGATTTGGAGAGATAGAAATGAGAGCTTACACACTGAAAGTACCTGAGACGGTGTCTTTGGCGGTGCCAACGGCGGCTTCGAGATCAAAACCAAAAGAAGCAGAGGAATCTGCGGCAGCTTGAGAAGAAGCATAAGAGTTCCAATCGGCTAACAGAGACGACGAGGGTTGTTGTTTCCGCGGATCTTGGAGGCTCTGCCCTCCTACGAACCATAATTGCGCCATTTGCATATTGTTTGTGTGTGTGTGTGTGAGAGAAAGATTAAAATTTGGGAAACACAGATAATCAGAAGAACGAGAGAGAGAGAGAGAGAGATCGGAAGTTTGAGCCAATGAAAAATGGCGTCTCACTTAAATCTGAAGAATTAAAAAATTTTTTCCGGTATTTATCGAAAGCCAAAGCCTCAAAAATGAAGCCCCATCATTTCTATGGCCGACTAAGTATGCCCAGGGTCAACCAAAGAGATTGGTCAAACTTGAGAAAACGGGAAATAAAATACCAAGAAAAAATAGAATAATGTATCAAAAATAATAATAATATATCAAGGAGAGAGGTAGTATTCATCGAGAGAAAAAAGTGATGCACCGAGTGACGCTAAAGGTAAATACAAAGAAATGTATCGATGGAGCGGATATATCAAGAGGTAGTGTATTGGTAAATAGAAAAATATATCAAGATAAATAAAAATCAAATATTCAAAATAAAAACAATGTACCACCACCCACAAAAATAAATTTTAACAATATGGACGAAAGAAATCATTGTTAAAATAATTAAAGTTCACCCCTATAATTTATAGGGACAAAATTTTTGTCCTAAAATTTGTCACGAGAACGGGTGTCCCCAAAGATTTTGGGGATGAATTTAATAAATTTATCTTCATGGTTCAAGATCCTTTAGGAATGATTCATCCGCATAAATTAAACGTATGAAAACAAAAGTCATCCCAAGAGGCTCCTACATGCGAACGAAATTCGTCCCAACAAACCTCTAAATAGGGATGAAATTTGTCCAAAAAAACTTGTTCACAGGAACAAAAGTCGTCCCAAAAGGCTAGTTAATAGGGACGAAATTCATCCCAAAAGATTATATGTGGTGTTATTTAAATAATCATTCAGGATGAAAAGCAACCCTTCTCTTTTCTCTTTTTTTTTTTTTTAAATATCACAATATATCTAATAATAATATACCTGATAATATATAACAAAATTAAATATTTCATTCATATAATACATTTAATGAAACATTTACAATCAAATATTAAATAAGAAAATATCTCATTCATTCATCAATAATGTAAAATACATATAAGTTATTAGTTAATTAAGTCATTAGCTAGATACAAAATAAGTTATAATAATTTCAAGATCTGACTTTTCTACACTTAGAATCTATGTAACTACTAGAGACGAGAAAAATACACTTAGCCTTTTGAGTTATATTCTACAACAAAATTTACTCTAGTCAACTTCAATACCTTAATTATCCTACAACAAAAGTACCAAAGTTATATATTAGAGTCAAACTAAAATAGAATAATAAAAAAAAATGAGGATGAAAGCATTATCTAGTAAAACTTATAGCATAAAGCAAAGATTAAGAATAAATAGAGAAAACCAAGTCCACAAGCACTAGCCCACTAAAATAAGAATTTTCATTTATCTATGTCCCAGTGGTAAAAGAAGATCATACATTTGACAATATAAAAGAGATTTTAAATATTTTAGTTATTAAGTACATGTGGTGGTGTTGATGAACACCACCATTTGATTCGTCATGAACCCCAACATTAATATTGTAGTTATGTTCATTTATCATGACACCACCACATGTATTTAATATGGCTCAGAATTTGCAGGTGAAGGAAATATCACAACAATTATAATTTCTGTAAAAGAAAGTCGTGATGTAGCAAATGAAGATAAATGACATACAAAAGAAGATCAATGTTAAAGTGCATTTAAATCTCAAGGATTGCTGAAAAATCATTTTTAGGTGCAACAACAAAGTTTATTGAATGACCTGGTTGTCCACCTCTACAAATAATGTTGCAAATGATGCAGCATATTGATCCTCAGTTCTAATGTGTTATGAAAATTATAACCAAAATGTCTTGAGACAAAATGTATGCTTTGAGAAATTAGACTTTCATAACAAAAAAGTAAAGCATATAAAAAACCTATCTAACCAAAAAGTAGGTGAAGATAAAGCAAACCAAAAAAACAAACTCAGGAGCTGTGCGACACCAAAATCTGCCACCTTCACAGTCTTAAGATAAACATGCAAAATAAAGCAAATAAGAGATCTATCTTACAAAAGTTTAATAAGAAAAAGAGAACGTACCTACTGCACATTAAGACTCTCTTGCTTGTTGTTGTTGTTGATGCATTTCTCTCATCATTTCAATCATTAGTTGCATTTGTCGATCCATGCATTCTTCATATTCTTTCACTTGAGTTTTCACATTTTTCAACTCATTTTTAAGTTCAATTATTCTTTCCTTATTATGTGAACTTGGAGCACGAACCTTGTTTTTTTGCTTATAACCAAGTCACCACAAACATAGTCAGACTTTGCCCCAAGAATCTCAATCAACATATTTTTAGCATTTGGAGGGTTTTCATTCTCCATTAAGAGACATTTTTCAATATCTCATAACTCCTTTGAAAATCATGAAATACTTTTAATACATCTGAATAAAAATATTACTAAAACAATGAAGATTTTCATATAAATTTACATAAATCTCTTTTGATTGCATATCATGCCAATCATAAACACCATCTTTTGTTGTTTGATGTTGTGCCAACCAAACACTTGAAGCAAGAGGTAACTCTCCAATTTCTTCATCTATCTATAGTTTTAAACAATTACAAGTAATATAATATATAAATTAATATGAAACATAATACTTGACTTTATTTTTATTTTACATACCATTTGATACTCTATCTACACCAGTGGGATTTGACCTGAACAAGACGCGATATTTTGATTTCCTTGGCATCTTGAATTAATTTCACTTCTTTTCTATGAATATATGTATAAAATATTTATTAATAAGAATACTACATGAAAACATAAAAGTATCATAGAAAAGCTTGAAAACATACCAAAAAGGATGGAGATCCAAATATGTTGAACATTGCCATCCAATTTTCTTTCTTTAATTCAGGAGGAATGTTTTGCATCATCTCTTCGTCATTGGAATATTTCTTGTACTTACCATAAAGTTCATTTTTCCACTTTCGATATAAGTACCTCATTTTCTGAAAATAGAAAGATCGAAACTTATGTGCTTTAACTTCTGGAGTATCCGGTATATTCTAACCTACTTCTTCTCTTTTCTTCGACTTAAGAGGACTATCAAGACTCACTTCAAAATAATCCTATTTAATAAAATTAGACACTTTAGCTTTTCAATAATTTACAAGTATGTATGATATCTCCTATTAAAGAAACCAATAACAATAGTACCGTTATCATATTCCATAAGCGAGCACTGTGTTTTGTTTCAACCATTTGCCATTCATGTATAGGTGCTCCAGTAGTTGATCACACACAATAACCAAGCCATTGAGATAACTTTTGTTCATTCGGACCTACAGGACTATGATATGGGTCTGGTGGAAAAAAAAATGTCCAGTTTTTGTTTTTTCCCATTTGTTAATTTATCCATGTCAATGCCTTTATATGCTCCTCGACCACATTTATGCGAAGCTACAATGAAATGAAATAAGAATTTATACCCACAAAATTAGCACCTCAAAAGCCTAGTATCTCGTGTAAATTAATAAACAAGTTTACCAAATTTTAAGGTAATAGATATTGACAAATTCAAAATACTTGCTTGATCTTCAATATTAAAATTTGATGTAAAATACATCACCTTGATGAGATGAATTCTCTAACTGATCATTTGAAGATGAGATTCCTGAATCATTTATACGATCCATCAATGTTGGGGGATATTTTCTAAATCTTCCCTTTCCTGTTCTTGATAGCATTGTTAAGAATAAACAATCTAAAACAAGATCAAAGAATTAATTAGTGCTTGATATTATAATATTAGAGTTTAAATAGATTTATAAAATTTGTAAATTCAAAGAAAACATTATAGGAAGATATGAATTAAAAAAAAATACCACATTCAATCATCATCATCATCAGACATCTCTAAAATCTTCACTTTCACCAACTTCTTCTTCATCAAAGTCATCAATTTCTTCTTCTGAAATTGTCATAGTATGGTACTTTACTTGCTCTTCAACTTGTTTTACAAGTTCATAAGAAGCACTTTTAGCATCAATATCAAGCCTATTCAAAGGAACCAAATCATCAACATTGTCTAAAGGTTCCGTTGGATGTATCATAATCTTTTTTTTGAAATGCTTCATCTTCTTCAATTCTAACATGTCCATCATCATTATTAATTGATATAGGCAAGTTATAAATATCTCGAGATTGTTCTTCATCACTATAAGCCAATTTTGATCTTTTGGATCTTTAACATAAAACACTTGTTCCAACTAATTTGCTAAAATAAAAGGGTCATTTGTGCATGTGCAACGAGTTACTTTCACACTAACAATTGAATATGCATCCATTTTATATCCCAACCTTTTATTTTGACCCTCAAACCAGATACATTTGAATAAGAAAATTTCATTCCTTCTCTTATATTGCAATTGCCAAACCTTTTCTAATAAACCATAATATTCTTTCCCATCGCCACCTCTTGATAATACACCACTATTTTGACTTTCTCTATATGATTATATCCATGGACAAAGTAACCATTAAACTCCTTAAATGTTGTGTAAAGACCTCCAACTAAGTGAAGAAAATCAATTGAAACTAATCTTGACCATGCAACTCAAGAACCTAGAAGTTAGTATAAACACGTTTTAATATTATCAAGAAAAGAAAATGATGACTAGTAAGACTTCAATAAAAAATACATATATGTTAATGGAACCAAGAGCCAAACTCAACATTTTATCGCTTTATGAATTCCACATGACTTATATTTGATAAACCATTCTTGTATTTCCTACCAAATTTTTGTAGTGATTAGAGTGATATTAAACCAAAAGGATTGATTGGAAACTGAAAGATCTTACTTGTATAATCGTAAAAACACTTACTCAATAAAAGGCCATACTTCTTCACAATTATTGAGCACATAGAGATGGGCTTTACGTTTCATTTCTGATGTGAATGACTTACGAACACCTGTTCCTAATGGACAGCCAACTTTTGAAAATATCTCCATACTTGAACCATCAGACTTCGCATTATTGTCATCATTTCTTCGAGGTCGATTAAACCTTGTGTCAATGCCACCAAGGTATCGTGAACAAAAAGTTAAACATTCATCTGCGCGGTAAGTTTCAGCAATTGAACCTTCAGGTCATGCTTTGTTATGAACATAGGATTTATAAGTGCGTAAAAGCCTCTCAATTGGGTACATCCACGAAACTGCATAAGGCCCCATCTCTAACTTTACTAGGTAAATGTACACATAAGTGTACCATAATGTAAAAAAAACAAATGATGGTGGAAAATTATCTCAAATTTGCAAAGTATAAACACAATTTGAGTTTCCAAATGATCCAAATCTTTAGCATTTAAAGTCTTACTGCACAAATCTCTAAAAAAAAGAAACTAATGGCTCGTATACTTCTTTTGGCAGAAAATGCCTGGTTGTAAGAAGAAGCAATTGTTGCATAAAAATATGACAATAAGGTCTTTTCAATCTAGATATCTTCCTTTCTTTGACATTGACACATCTAGACATTTTTTAGAGATAAGCATCCAGTGTCTTCAAATTCACTAACATGTTACAGACTGCCTCCTTTTCTTTATTAGACAAAGTATATTGTGAAATAGGAAAAACCACCATTTCTCCTTATTTAAATGGATGAAGTTCTCGCTTTATTATCAAACTAACCAAATCATATCGACTATTCAATGAAATAGTCCCTATTATATTATCATAGATATTTTTCTCAACATGCATGACATCTATTTTATGTCGGATAATGAGAGTTTTCCAATAAGGGAGCTCAAATAGTGTATTCTTCTTTTGCTAATTATCAATACCATTGAACTATCATACTTTCTCTTCACACGTCTCCCAAATGGTCTTTGACTGAATTGAGCATGTTTTATTAACACTTCAAGGCTAGGTAAGGGTTTAGGCCTTTCACCCATCTCTCTACTCCCATCAAAAGATTTGTGGTCTTTGTCCATCTATGATTAATGGGTAAAAATAGTCGATATCCCATGTAACATATCTTTTTAGAGTAAGGTAAGTACATAGACTGAGTATTCTCATGACAAGAGGGACATGCTTTATAACCTTTTGTTGACCATCCTGATAAGTCTGTATAAGCCGGAAAACTATTTATAGTCCAAATTACAACTGCATGCAATCTGAAATTTCTTTTCACATAAGCATCATATGTTTCAACTCCAACTTCCCAAAGTTCTTTTAACTCCTCTACCAATGGCTGTAAAAAAGTATCAATGTCCATTCCTAGACTATGTTCACCGGGAATAATTATTGACAACATCAAATAAGGTTGCGTGATACATAACCAATGTGGTAAGTTATATGGAATGAGGACAACTGGCCATATGTTATGTTGAGAGCCCATGCTTCCAAAAGGTTGGAAGCCATCAGCTGCTAGGCCAAGCCAAATATTTCTAAGGTTATTAGCAAATGATACATGTTGACTGTCAAATGATTTCCATGTAGGAGTATCAGTAGGATGCCTCATTATCCCATTATCAACTCGTTTCTCTTTATGTCATCTCATATCAGCTGCTAACTCTTTAGAAGTAAACAACCTTTACAATCTAGGTTTTAAGGAAAAATACCTCAGTACTTTATATGGTATATTTTTATGTTTTTTTGATCTTTTGACTGACTTCCACCTAGATAAACCACAAATAGAGTAAGATGTTGCCTTGACATTGGGTCCCCAATATAGTGTGCAATTATTTTTACAAATATCGTACTTCACATAATCAAGTCCTAATGCACCTATACTTTAAAATATCATCATATGAGTCGGGCAAAGTTTGCTTCCCATTAGGAATAAGTTCCTTTAAGATACTAAGCAAACCATCAAAAGACTTATTAGTCCAATGACTAATGCTCTTATGGTGAAGAAACTTAACAATAGTTTCTAATTTAGAGTGGTCACAATCTAGATGCAACTTTTCCTTAGCTTCTCGTAACAAGTTATAAAATTGAGTAGCTTCATTGTTTGGCTGCTCTTCTACCTCATCCAAATTTAAATCATGTGACCCACATCGCTAACAATATTTGAGGCATTACAAATATCATCTACTAATCTGACCATATCATTGAAGTTATTCTCATTAGGGTCTTCATTTCAACAACCTCTATGCTGATCTTCAACTTCCCGATGAAAATGCCATACTCTTTAACACTTAAGAAAGCCTTTCTTTAATAAATGATATTGAACACAGACCGTACTTTGTAACCAATATGTCTGCACTTCCTACAAGGACACTAGATAACA
The DNA here is from genome assembly GCA_033439265.1 of Dillenia suffruticosa. Lineage (NCBI taxonomy): Eukaryota > Viridiplantae > Streptophyta > Magnoliopsida > Dilleniales > Dilleniaceae > Dillenia > Dillenia suffruticosa. Next base: position 11,762,104 of record JAVTVX010000020.1, read on the forward strand.
TTCTTTCCTTTTGAATGAGCAAATGCAAAATCAAGGAAACTATCAATTCCTTTTATATATTCTCGTTTTGTCCTATCTTCAATTTCAATCCAATGTTTATCCAAACTCATCTCCCGTTAAACATTTAAAATAAACAAACATATAAGTATAAGAAAACTAAAAGCATCTTTTAACAACAAATAAAATTGAAAGTTGAGAAAAAAGGAAAGCATTCAACATTATTTTAAGATAAACTCATCTCCTGTTCAAATCTCGACAATAGAGTTGTTATTACCAATGTGCTCATCTAAATGCAAAATATGCTCTATGATCTCATCTCATATAAGTAAAATGTAGCAGAGATTTAACTAAGAATATACACCTTCCCCTCTCCCGCGTTAAATTTTACATTCAAATAGCTCTTTTGACTTATGTGAGCAGTAAGAGTCAAGCTCTAATTATTTTAATGTAAAACATTCCCTATTAACTCATTTGCTGTGTAGAGAGATTGTTTGTATAGTGCGTGCAAATGTTGAGGGTTCAAGTATTAAGGTAAAACAACAATAACTACAAACTTTTGATCCTTAAATGGCCTTCTAGGACCCATAAAAATTAATATAAATAATATATGGATGGAAAGAAGAAGGCGTACCCAAAATCAATATAACAACTGGGAAAGAATCTAACATGTTGGCAATTGCCATAGTCAAGAACTTTGTGTATGTGAACTGCAACTCATCAATTGAAATTCTTCAAGTAAAATTATTTGTTCTGCACCCATCATCACAAAAAATTCATGATTGTGTGAATTGACCTCTGCAGTCCTATATTTGGGATGAGATATTTTCACTTGAACATTTATCTGCCTCTTTTGTTTTTCCTAATTTGACTGTGTCCAAACTAGATATGGTTATGAGGAACACAATAGTAGGAAGACTATCAATAGGAAAACACATAAATGAATCAAATTATACTTTAATTATACACATAAATGAATATTTTTCAAAAAGAACATATGTTTTGTTATAATCTTTATGGTTAAAAGACTAATTGAGCCACCAAGATGAATTATACTTTAAATAGTACAATTTTATAAATTTTTCTTGAATTTAAACATAATTTGAATAAACAGACCTTGAATTAGATAAATTCACGATAAATTACACTTAAAACAAATAAAACAAAAGAATATGTTTCATTTTGTTAATTATCTAAAATTAAAAAATATTCATCCAAAATTACAACTAAAAAAAACTAGAATGAAAAAAGAGTTTATATCAACAATAGCACCAGCAACCTCTTAAAACGAGTGAAATATTAAACAAATCACTCTTGTAAGACAAACCATCAAATTTAGAAACTTATTAAATAAATAACAGTGAGTGAACTGCAACAATCTATTGATTGTCAAAAAGAGAGTCGAAGAATGATTAACTTTCACACAAAAAGAGAGTCGATTAATTGGACTGAGAATTGCAAAATTACTCAATATTTTCACAAGTTCCATCTTTAGAAATAAAAAAAACAATTACATTAAATAAACAAGTTGTTAAGATCCCAAATTCGCAATATATTACAATTATCTTTAGTTGCAGATCTTCATCAACTCCAAACCCAAGGTTGACTTGATTCCAACCACTCCTAAAATATCCCCTCCCATGAACTAATAAAACCAGCCAATCTATAAAAAAGTGATAATCATAATGCAAACAACAAAGCATTGCAAATCAGAGGAAGAAGGACAATCACTCTTGTTTGTATTTAGTTTGACTCAACAAGTTTATACTTCTTCTCTTTGGGTGGGACATTTTAACAAACACTTGCAAATCACACATCACAAAAAACAACTGACGCATCGGATGGATACCAATCCATAAGTAATGAAACCCAAAACACCTGTATGTACCCATTTTCATATACTTGCTTTGGTGGAGGATTTGAAAAATAGTAGCAGTGATGATAGTGGACGGTTTCCCAACTGTGTGCTAGGAGAGGAAGAGAGGAGAAGGAGATGGGGGGATGGTGGATGTGGAAGTTGAAGAAGGGAGAAAAAACCCAAAACAAGAGCAATTAGAAATGAAAGAAAGCGCAGGCTGAACTGGTGCTTTTTTTTCCCTTTCGTCCATGATTGGGCTTTAAGCTCAATTGGGGACCAAATATGAGGACGAAATTTTCTTTGTCCCTATATCATATCTTTAATATCTTTGGGGATGAAATTTTATAGTCATCCCTAAATCTCGTCCCCAATTCTATTATTTTTTGTAGTGCCAAGCACTAAACACTCCGATAAACAAGAATACCGAATATCAAATAGTTTAGTAAATGGAGAACTTTAATAACCGACAACTTAAAAATTGAGATTTTATTGATCGAGATCCAAGAGCCTTGATCAACCCAGTGCGTGGCCTTGGTCAACCATGGTGAGAGATTTGTTGACCAACGAGTGGCCTTGGTCGACTGATGCAAGTTTCTACGGAAGCTTATAGCTCAACACCCCCCACCCCAAAAGAAAAGTAAATTATGGTAAACATAATAGAAGCATAGAAATACTCACATGTAAAATAGTTCCGAGTTGCATCCCAATAGAGGTAAGGCCACAACAGAAGGTTTTAATGTATTAGCATAATGAGCAAGGTTGATATTAGCCTTACCTAGGACACTAGATCGTAAAGAGCCCATAGTGCAACGGATTTAGCAACGGAAAAAATCCGTCGCTAAAAACGATCCCGCTAATTTTTAGCAACGAAATTCTATCTATCGTTAATATCAGCGATGGATTAATAACGAAAATTTTTTGTCGCTAAAAATATCTGTCGCTAATTAAAAATTTTTTTAAAAAAATTTGAAAAAAATCAACGACGGAAAATGTTTCCGTCGCTGATAATGAATTATTAGTGATAGATATTTCATCATCGCTAATTTTTTAACGCTCTCAAAAGAACAGGAGCCCACACAAGTGACCCAGCGCCCCTGACCCACCCCACACGCCCACATGGAATCAAACTGCTTTAATCTGTGTAAAATACATTCAAACCAATGTTTAAAATAAAATGCCTCCAAATGGAATCAAACTCTGGCACACCTGAAACATTGTAAACGGCAAAACCATCAAACCAATGTTAACCATGTGTCATACCTTTTTTTTCTTTATTTATTATCTTTATTTGATATTTTTTATTAATAATAAAATAATATAAAATTATAATTTATTATAAAATAATAAAATAATAAAATTTAAGCTTAAAATAAAAAAATAAAATAATATTATTTTTTACAAAATAAAATAAAAATAAAAATAAAAATAAAAAGAATTAATAAAAAATTTTAAAAATTAAAAAAAAATTTAAAAATCCGTCGCTAATTCATCTCTAAAATTTCCGTCGGTAATTTTTCATCACTAATCCATCGTTGAAGGCTATACATATATATTTTTTTTTATTTTTTTCCTTCAACAAATCAGCGACTGAAATTTTTTAAAATTTTCGTCGGTAATCTATCGCTGAGGTTTATAATTTTTTTTATTATGGTTTAAAGTTTACCGACGGATTGGCGATAGAATTATTTCCGTCGTAAATCTTTTGGTATTCTGTCTGACAGTAATCCGTCGTAAATCCATCACTGTTAGCGATGAATTTTTATCCGTCAATAATTTTCCATCGCTAAAGGTATATTTTTTTGTAGTGTTTCCAGAATCAACAAGAATGAAATATGCAAGTAACTTATCCCATCCACTTTGTGGTATCTGAATCATATAGAAAACAAATTATAAGAGCCAACTTCAGATACAAGTTTACAATTATTTATTTATTTATTTACAAAAGGAATAAAAGAAAAAAAGACCTATTAAGAAAAAGACAAATGTCAGCCTCGGTGTACGTTGCCAAATACACATCAATACCAAGGGATGGAAGCCCAGAAGAAGGAACATTCATAATTATATTCACTTATTTGATATAGAAGCTTTAAAAACCTGTTATTTTAAACATGATGTTGCCCCTTTTCTTAGTGTCAGTTAACAGGCCAAATGCAAGGCCCAGACAGTAAGCATTCATGTTACTCCACGATACGGCTAAGTTCCTATATTATTGTTAATACCCATTAGGGACTAAAGTCCTATGTCATGTATATCTCGACAGCATGCCAATTCAGTATTCTCTTCATTTTACAAACTTCTTTCCGCCTAGAGGAAAAGTGGTTAATAAAATAATGAAGTGCAACAAACAAGAATGGCAAAGGAAAGGTCAACTGTTAAAAAGCCATGAATTATGGAAGATACTTGTTACGACTGAAAGAAGCAATAGCTAATTCTAATTCTAGCATCCCAAAATTCATAACAAAAGCTTAAAAGCATAGGGGAAAAAAACGAAGATGGCTGAAAGAGGTCAAGCTCCTCGGCTATCGAGAGAGGTCAAAGTCCTGGTCTACCAAGAGAGGTCAAGATCCTACGCCATACCTCTCAGTTACAATAAGTTTAAGTAATAAATTTTAAGTTTAAGTTGGACCCAGCATCAAGTTTAAGTTTTAAGTCTCTTTATATTTTGGTTCAACCGGTCAAAATGAACTCTAGTTAGTGTAAAATTGAGCTAATGGGTATGGGTGTTAACTCTCCCGATGAAGTGTTAAGATTCCAAATCTTGGATTTTTTTTCAATTTATCACTTGTCAAAAAAATCAATACAAGTGCTCTAGCTTGCACATAGTTTTTCAATTATCGTGAAACACTTATTTTTCTTAACGTGCTCACCATGCCGAGGAGAAATAATGAAAAATAATTGATAAGTAAACGGGAAATAAAGTACCGATGAGAAATATGGTAATGCACGAGTGAAATAGTGTAGCAAGGAGAGACGTAGGAATCACCCAGAGAAAAAAGTGATACACCGAGAGACCCAAAAGGTAAATGTAAAGAAATGTACCGAGGGAGTGGATATATTGAGAGGTGGTGTACTGGAAGATAAATGGAAAAATGTACCAAAACAGATGAAAAACAAATACTCGTAATCAAAATTGAAAAAATAGTCCACCAAACTATAAAACTTAACCAAGCAAATAAATTGTCAGAGAGAAATCAAATTCCACTAAATACCAAATACTCCGATAAATGAGAATCACCGAGCACTAAACACTTCAGTAAACTAGAAGTTCAGTAACCGATGACTTAAAAATTTAGAGTTTATTAATCGAGATCCCAATAAATTACCATACAGTTCAAAAAACAAAATCCACTTTCATATTTAAATTAATTATTCTCATATATTTTTCAAAATACGAAAATTTTAAATGATTTTTTAGAGTCAATACCAAATCCGGAGTTTCCGAGTGTTACATATTTAGAAGCAGAAAAAGACAAACACAAGCCTTTACAGTAAAGGAAAGACTTTCATACATTGCGATTATCATTAGTCACACCACTCTCCTAAAAAAGAACCGAAAAAAATAACCTTTTTGGAATCAGTAATATACATAAAGAGCAACAAAACAAATGTTAAATAAAGCAAATGTTCAAAAATACAAACCTTCAAAATAGAGGAATCGCCTCTATACATCATGATAATCATTAGACATACCACTCTCCTCAACCGGAACTAAAAAATAACATTTTTGAAATTAAAAGTAAATAAGAAGAGCAGCAGAATAAACATTGAATAAAGCAAATGTTTATAAGCAGGAAAGAAAAATACAAATTTTCACAACAAAAAATAGATTCTATAATGAGCACATGACCTTCTCCATTTGTCTTACTTAGAGAGAGAGAGAGAGAGAGAGAGAGCATAATTTGCTTAATGAATACCTTCCCGTGTCCATTTACCCAACTTATATAGAGAGAAAGAGAAAGATTGGGAGTATAGAGGAATGACTTCTATACTCCATGATCATCAAGATCATGATACACCACTCTTCTCAACTAATTTGTATGACGCACTAAAATTGCATGTCTATTTACCCTAGTTAGAGAGAGATATAAATCTCCGATTTTATGGTATTTGTAATAGAAAGAGAAAGATCATCTCTGTGTTATGGCCCAACACATTCCAACTCACCAAATGGCAAATGGGTAATTAATGAGAAAGGATGTTGAGAATATTAAATATGAGAAATTAGAGAGAATGTATCACCTGAGTGATTTAGAATAAAAAGATTTTAGAGAGAGGGTGTATACTAATAATATTGGAAGACACAAGTTGGCACATGGTGGTGGAGAGAGAGAGAGAAGTAGGACACATGGTGATGGAATTATAGGACCATTTTTTCATCTAACCCACTACAACCCATAGCAAAAAAACAAAAAAAAAATTCATACATTCCATATCCAACTCACCAACGAAAAATCACCTCCTACCAACTAGAAGACGATGAAATCCGAGATAGCAAGGAGTCGTTCACACTTACATCTATATGGTTAATGAGTGAAATCTTTGATAGGTCAAGAATTTCATACATTGAGTATACGATATTAGTTTGTTAGAATATGCATACACAATAAAGAATTTATGTCGATTATACCGAAAATTATCCTCTTCAGTTATCTTAGTAAACTAAGTGGAACCTAAGATCAGTGATACCATTTTATATCTCATCAAATATTTTTTAAATTTGCCAAATTCTACTAGTTAATGGAAGACAAATTAAACATTCTCGATATTATCTATTTTTGGATGAGAAATTCAAGATATTAAATAATTGATAAAATGACATTACATTTATTTTTACATATTTTGTTTATCCTTAATTATCAGTGTTACATAGATGGGTAATATATGGAAATATGTATACATCAATGACAAAATAATAAGCATTTATTTATTAACTTCTATAAATAATGTGATACTTATTTTGGAGTGTACTTCTAATTATTAAGTGAAATTAATTAGAGAAAATAATTTTAATTCAACTATTGCATAGCAGATTGCATTATAATTATTTTGAAGTAAAAATAAATATGATTTAAGTCCATTTTCTGCCTTAAAAACACTCAATTTTTATTTATTATTTGTTCGTGTGGAATTATATTGGTGTGAAAATAATTTAAAATTAAGAAAAATAAAGAGAGATAATAGTTTATGGCTAATTTGTAATTTTAGAGAATTACAATCACTGGCAAGAAATTTTAGAGATTTATTTATTTAGAATTTTAATTTCAAAATTACTTTTTCTTTTAAATTCAAATTTAATTTTGTCCTATTTTGAAATTTCAAAAAATCTGGGATTTTCTTTATGCTTTTTGAAAATTTTTCAAACATTTTTAAACTTGTGAAATTACTAAACCCTAACTAAATAATTGTTTTGGATAATTATTTTTTTTCTTTTTAGGGTAATGATTATTTTTTTATTTTCAAATTTAATATCAGTTGGTTAAAAAGAATAAAGTTCAAAACATACTAGAATTTTGAGATTATTTTTGGATTAGATCATTTGTAGAAGTCCTTGTTGCCCTCATCTCAAGAATAAATAAAAGATTAAAAAGATTAAAAGATACTCTTCAATTCCCTCTCTATATATTTATAGATTTCTTCTGAAGACTATGAAATTAGAGTTATAAGGAAGTATACAAAAATACTAAATAATTTCTTACTCTTTGAAAGTAATTCCTCTCTATATGAGAGAGTATTAAAAAGTAAATTAATTGGTAAAAATTCAGAATACTCTTTGAAAGAAATTTAGAAAGTATTTGAAGGTTAAAACAATGAACAAATCCAATTTTCTCATGCATAGAATTCCAAAATCTGAGATAGATTAAAATCACTTATCTCTGCCAATGATTGGATATTCTAGGTTTAGAAGAGTATTATGAAAAATGAATCACCTTTTTTGTTCCACAATCCAAATGTCTCAGTAAAATAATCAATTTTCTCTGACCTCTTTCTTTCTCTTATTTCAAATTCGCTTCTTTCTTTCCTCTCTCTTAAAATGCTTACATCCCATCCTCTTGTTTTTCATTCACGTTAAAACAAAACCCAAAAATGAGAAGTTGATTCCTGAAGAGAGTTAGAGAGAGAGATATGGAGTTGTAGGTGGTTACCAAAAACCACTCCCTCATTTATATTTAAAATTATATTGGAACAGGTTTAGGTTTACCTGTATAGGCGGACCCGCACCATTTTCCAATATCTCCCACATGCATATGATGGCTAAACTCGCACATAGCATGATTATTACAATCGAATACTAATTTTATACTAACAAGTGGATTATGTGGCTTGTAAGAATCTAAGAGATTTAGGGATATACACTCATTTAATGATGATAATATCGTATCTTACTATACCTCAAATTTTTTTTATTAGATACAATCAACGTATCTCTCATCTCTCAAAATAATATAAGAGCATATTTGATTCAATTCTATTCATATATTCACAATTACGTTTTCAAACATTTAGTCATAGACATAGTTGACTTATCTGCGAATACAGAATAATGTGTTGGACTATTAACTTTCAATTTTATCTTAAGTGTTTTCCTATATATGCACTGCCAAAATGAATTAATTATAATTTCTTGGTGACATGTTAAAATAATGACACTAAAATAAAATTTTAAAAGACAGTCAAAAATCTTAAGAGTATCAAATTGAGGTTGAATATGAATTTTCGGATCTCACACAATAAGATGAAAATGGATGCACCATCTCATTATCCATATGGTCACATAAGTATACATGATATGAAACACCTATTATGATACTTTTTCTTCCTATCTTGAAGCATATGTCTTCTTTTCTAAAATAATGTATCGTACATGTTTTAGTTCAATTGTATATAATACTTATCGAAGTTTTCTTCTTTATAAGTCCTCCAAAATCTCACAAAATCAAAAAAAAAAAAAACCCACACTGGTCTATTAGATAAGTTCAACAAATTGTGGAGAATCCATTTTGATTATTACATACGTATACGCAATTGGTAATTTCATCTTAGTATTTGATTAAGGCGGTATGTATGTTAATCAATCACAAATTAATATTGTTTCATTTCTACATATCACACAGACATTAGATGCAATTGCCCGTATAAGAGAGCCAATCTTAAAAACTTGTCTGATATACCTTCAAAAGTAGATACATGAATTTTGGATTTAAAAACAAAATTTAAATGTCAATGAATATGACTATAACATCATATATATTTTGTATACGATTACAATCACAATTACAATTACAATTATAGTCACAAGTTGTGCAATCAAATAATTTAACATATCTCACAAACATATTTCTAGTTATTGGTTTCATAAAATGATTAGCAACTATCAAATATGTAAACATATATTTCAGTATCACTTCCCTCTTTTCAATCATATATCTGACAAAATTGAATTTTATATCTATATGTTTGGTTTTGTCATGGTATTTAGAGTCTCTCATGTAAAAATAGCTAATTAATTGTCACAACAAATTGTTACAACTTCTATTGAGTTATTTACTACTCCCAAATATTACAAAAATCTTCTCAACCAAAACTTTATCCTAAATTATGGAATCACAGCCCACAAATTCTATTTTGATTGTAGAAACAGATACATATATTTATTTCTTGCTACTCTATGAAATGATGCCATCATTAACCATAAAAATATAACCAGAGATAAATTTTCTTTCATTTAAATCACTTTCACAATCAGTATTTGTGTATCTTTTCAGTAATGGATCCTTTCTTAATAATAAAAGAAATAATCTACAATTATTTTCATATATCTCAATAATCTTTTCACATCAATCCAGTAACTCTTTCCTGAATTAGATAGATACTTGTTGACCAAATCATAACATGACAAATGTCTGAACGACTACACATCATAGCATATATCAAACTCCCAACCGTATGGAATATGGTGCTCTAGACATTTCCTCTCATTCTTTAGAAAACTTTGGGCATATTTGTGGCTAACAATATGTTATCGACATATAATGATAGAATCACAAACTTTTCATTGAATTTATTTACATAGATACAATGGTTTTCATCTATCATAAATAAATCATAAGAGATCACCCCTCTATGAAATGTCAAATATTATTATCTCGAGAACCGTAGAAAATCATAAATTGATCTATTTAATTTATATATTTTGTCTTTTTGGCCTTTAATAAGAAAACTCTCTAATTGTGCCACATAGACCTCTTTCTCAAGTTTTTCACAAAAAAAGACAGTATTCATGTCCATCTGTTGTAATTCTAATTCAAATTAGCCACTATTGCCAACAATAGGCAAATAGAGATAAAACTCATTACCAGGAAAATATTTTTTCATAATCAATACCCTTTTGCTTAGTGTAACATTTTATTACCAGTCGAGTTTTATACCTCTCAATAATTTTATCTACCTTACGCATCATTTTGAGAGCTTATTTGTTCCCAGGCACATTGTGCCCTGACAAAATTCAACTAGTTTCCAAATATGGTTAAATCTCATTGACTCTAATTCTTCTTCTATTATTTGTTTCCATTCATCTTTGGTTGGATCGCTAGAATTTAAAATTTTCTTACTATGATCAACATCTAACTCATTTTTTTTTTACGATTTTAGTGATCCAGTATGGATAGAGTCATCCTTTAAATTAATTAATTCAAACAATAACTCTACATCCTTCATGTTACCTTTGATAGGGAAATTCATTCTCCAAAATATGATATCATGTGATTTAATTTCTACTACAATACAATCATCTTGTTCATCAATTAGCACATAATCTTTAGACTGCTCAGAGTATCTTATGAAGATACACTTTTTTCTGCAGGGACCTTATTTTCCAAACTTGTTGGAAAAATCTAGAATATATGTTGTTGATCCCTAAGCTCTGAGATTACTCAGATATGGATTTTTACTAATACAAAGTTTATATGGTGTCGTTGATACTCAATTTGAAGACACTCAATAAGGCATCTTCCAAAAAGAAAATAGACAAGTTAGCATGTACCATCATAGATCTTGTCATATCAAATAATATTCTATTCTTTCTCTTTACAACACTACTCTACTGAGATGTATAAAAAATTGTCAATTATCAGATTATGTCTCTTTCATTACAGAGACTCTTGAATTGATTTGATAGAAATATACATACTCTATCCATTTTTAAAATCTTTTATCGTTCTATTCATTTGATTTCTTACTTCATTCATATAAGGTTTAAAGTACAAGTATTTCAGATTTGCAAAAAATCAAGTAGATGTGGTCAAATCACATGAAATCATTTATGAAAGTAATGAAATACAAAGTCCATGTCTATCATTCACATTAATTGGACCATAAATATCCGAATGGACCATCTACAATAGAAATTCAATCGTATGATCTTTCCTAATGGTTTTCCCATTATTTTGTCAGTAAGATAATCTTCAACTTAATAGTTAAACATTTGTCCATCATATTACAAAACCATAAAATCATTTACAAGCTATGTAGAATCAATATACATGTCATTCAAATATAAATTAACCATATCTTATTAAAAGTTCATAACACATCCAAATTTCAAAAGAACAAAAATAGATATCGAATTTTGTTGAGTTTCTGATACGTAGAGAATTTTATATAGAATGAGAATTCGGTCATTTTATAATTTCAATTTATAAGTGCTAACTCTTTTAACCCTCATTCTTGTATTGTTCCCAAAATAAATCCATATCATATCAAAAGGCACTCGACAAAAATCTACAAATGCCTTAGGTCTCTAGTTACATGGTTTATTACCCCTGAATCTATAATTCATACAAGATAAGAACAAGTCAACAAAATATTACTAGAGACGTACACCATACTCAAAGAAACATTTTCAGGTGCTACCTTTTTCAACTTTGGGCATTCACGAATGAAATGACTAAAAGTTTTGCAATTGTAGTACTTTACCTTGCTTTTTTCCTGCTTCTTTTTGAAGCATCTATGTCTATTTTTGTTTTTTTTATTGTGATATGTTTGTAGTCACATTTTCTTTCTTACTTTTGTTTCGATTCTTCTCACGCATAGAGCATGAGGCTCTCTTGAAACTCTAAAACAAAAGTATCAACTGTTGTAGCACTAAGCTGCTCCTCCTCAATCTTGACATGGCGAGCAACATCTGAGAAAGTTTTCATACTGTCATTGTAAATCAAATTAACTTTAGGTACTTCCACTTGTCAAAAAAGAGATCAGATTAAGGTTTGAAACTTCTATGCATCAGCTAGGACATGACCAACAGATTTCAACTCTTTTATTATGTTAGACATGACTCTCAAATATTATTTGATATTGTGATGCTTTGCTTTTGTAGGTATCAAATTTTATGATCAGATGTTTAAGACGATTCACACTGGTACCTTCATATTTTTCTTTGAGATAATCCGAACGTCATGAGCAGTCAAATATTGCTTATATTCGTAGATCATGTCATCAATCACAGAGTTAACAAGAATCGCTCGAGCAGTAAAATCTTTCCTTTTTCTACGCCTGGCAACTATCTTGATCTCTCCTATATTGAGTAGTATTGCCTATATCAGGATGCTGCATGACATGGTTAATACTATTCAAGACATCTTGTTCTTCCGATACATATAAGATTTTATGGTGTCTTATCTTATAATTGTCAACAATCAATTTATTATCTTTATTCAAGTCCACAATAATGGACTTTGATATTATGATTTGGGTGTTAAGAGGATGGATACAAGTATTAATATTTATATTTTACACAAAATTTTGTATTTCAAAATTAATATTCATGACAGATCAATATTGAGTATATAATCAAAAGTTCACTATATTTCCAATCGTCTTAATGTATGATTATCATAATTTAATTTAAAATTATAAAATTCAACAAGTTTTGAGTGAGAATTATTCAAATTTTTCTAATAAAAAATCTCACATTTAAATATATAAAATATTTAAATAATATTATAATTTTAGATAAAATTTATTCAAATTCTACAAATCCAAAATTTCTATTTAAGAGACACTTTTTTTGTACACATGATTATACAACCGCAAACATAGCCAAGATAAGTTTAATAAAAACTTTTACTAAAAATATTTAAATTTTCTTTAATACATGATCATGATCCTGACTACCAACCACAACACCAAAAGAAAACATGTAAATGTAATATCTCGATTCAAGACATATTCATTTGAGAAACCATGTTCACTATTCTCTTAAATAATCTATCCCTAAGAGAAAATCTTTTTATGGCACGTGAATTCGAGTTATTTATACTTTGAGATAACATTTTTCTCATTTAGTTCTCTACATTCTTGACTTTTATATTTTTATTAATATTGGTTTTATATCGTCAAGAATCATAAATCTATTCTTGACAATCAATTCATCAACTATGTTAGCTCAATAAGGAGACAAAGAATTTTTGTGTATATATATATCTTCCCTTCAAAATGAATGACCCAAATCAAGAAGTTCCAAACACTTTTTTTCTACAATTTTTAAATAATCGGACAAAGTATAAGATGAATTCATCTTTTAAATCAACATTTGACGTAACTTTATCATATGTTCTTAATTTCTCAATTCTCTAACTTTCCCTTAGAGAGCTCTATAAGTGTGTCCAAATATCACCATTACTCTAAAAAATAAAAACAATATTAGCTCGAATACGCAACCAATCATAATATTATAATAAATTTTAAAGTATTTATTTAATGTTTTTTGCTCAAATATCAAAAATTTTATGTTAGAAAAAGTAACTTTCAAACATAAATTAATGAGTACAAATTCAAACAACAAATTTTCATCCAGTTAGCCAAAATTAAGAAAAAATAAATAAATTTCTCAACACATACAAAAATTTTTAGAATTTTTTGGGTACCAAAAATAATTTTTCTATAATTTTAAATAATTTTTAAGTTTAGAAATCAATAAAAATTATTTTTTGACTTCATAAAAAAAATTAAAAATCATAGAAAATCCGAAAAGAATAAGAAATTATTTTGGTGAAATTTCATTCGAAATGAGCGTTGCATACTGAGCGTTGCATACATCCCCAACATGATGTTGGGAGGGGCCGTTAGGATTGGACACGTGCTACTCTCTATGTTGCCTTCCCAAAGGCAGACGATTTTGAAATTTTTGCTATCCCTTATTTTCGATACTTCTGAGTTCAATGGTGGTTTTTTTTTTTCAGATAGACATCTTTATCCTAGGGTTTGGACTTCACACGCCAATGCCGAGAGTGGGAATAGATTCTGAATATAGCATATCTTCTTCCCTAATTCTAGAATTTTCTACAATTCAACTCTAATTTTAAATGGTCATATTTCTCTTAATTCTTAACTATTTTGCATATTTTTTTTACAGCTGAAAAACATTTTTCAAGAGAATTCTAATCAATCATGTCACGAAACACAGTATTCTAAAAGATACGCATACATAAAGTTTCGGTTATGTTTGAAAAATCTTATAATATACTCTACGTATGCATGCCAAATTTTGTAAATTTGATTCTTATAGAATAAACATGCTACTACGTCAAATTGAGAGCATTTCGTTAAGATTATTTTGAGTTATCATTAATGAATCATAAAATATTATATTTGGCACTTTTGTGTTTTTAACACCTAAAAAGAGACAGAAAACACCCATCATAGATTTAATATCAATGAAGGATAAAACAACTAACAATTTCAATTTTCTCATGCATAGAATTCTAGAATTTGAGATGAGTTAGAATCACTTACTTCTTTTGACGATCGGATATTTTAGATTTAGAAAAGTGTCACGAAAAATGATCACTTTCCTTGTTTCACAGATCCAAATGCCATAGTGGAATGATCAATTTTCTTTGACCCCTTTCTTTCTATTATTTCAAATTCACTTCTTTCTTTTTCTTTCTTTCACTCTTACACTTAGTTTGGGAGTTTAAGAGAAAAGAAAAGAAAATTCAAGAAAGAAAAGAAAATAAGGAAAATGATAAAATTTTCTTTCTTTTTGTTTAGAAGTTTTTGGAAAGAAAAGAATAATTGGAATTCATTCAGAATTAAACATTTCTCTATCATTTTTAACCCAACTTTTCTTTTCTCTCCTTTTCTTACCACTTTTGAGAAGAAAATTTTTCATGTTAAAAATCAATCCATTTTTTTTTTTCTTTTCTCTCTATATAAAACTCCCGAATAAAGGAAATAGAGTCATTTTCTCCCCTTAATCTCTTCTCTTCTTCCCAAATATGTCCATTCAAATGTAGTGTTAAAATGTTTCACATCCCATCCTCTTGTTTTTCATTCATTCATGTTAAAATAAAACCTAGAAATGAGAAGTTGATTCCTGGAGGGAGTTAGAGGGGGAGTTAAGGGAGAAAGGGAGTTGAGGGGTTGTCATAAAAAATCACTCACTCATTCAAATTCAAAATTATATCAAATAGGTTTAGGTCTACCCACATGGGTGGACCTGTACTATATTCCAATAGTATTATTTCTGTGTTAATGCAATTGCACTCAAGTGGCACAGGTGCATCGGGAAAAATGGATGTTAACATAGTTGCACTCCTCTTTTTAGTTGTGCCAGACTCCGCAGAGTCTGCAATCCATAGTTGAGCTCATATGGCATAGGTACATCTTGCAGTCATCAGAGAGTATAACTTTTGCGCGTGCTTTTTTTTTTTTTAAGATTTTCAATCCATACTTTATTATTTCCAAATCCTGCATAATAATTAAAATATAATGAAATTATTCAAAAATATTATAAAATTAAGCCAAAATCTAAATAAATAAAGGCCTAATTTCATATAAATTACATCTATATTAGCCGCAGTCAAAAGAAATGCAACAAATATGATTTCCAATAAATGCACGGAGTTTCTTTATAACCCTAATACATGCAATTTATTACATCCTTATACTTAGGATTCTTTATTTATTTTTACTTAAAAATCATGAATTGAAATTTAAATAATGTTAATGCAAAGTGACTTAATGGACATTAATTCTTGTATTTTCTAATTTATAATCGATAGGATTAGTTAGTTGGAAAACTATAAGTTATGCAAAATTGAATCTATGACCGATGCAATGTAAAATTTACCATCAATGAAATATAAAATTCTTTGTGAGCGTAATATGAAAACATTATAAAAATTTTAATACAATAAAATGATGACATGTTATACTTAGTTTCATATGTTCATTACTACCCAAATGATATATTAATTAAAATATGGTAATTGTTTGAGTTATTATTGAATTTTGATTATGTGAAGCATTTTACAATATCAATCTTAAGTTGTGAATTGGGTTGCACCCTTGCAATTTTGTTTGTTAAGGGTAAGTTTGGTTTGCGTAAGGGGAGGAAGAGGGGAGAAGAAAGGAAGGGGGAGATTTACTTCACTGAGTGAAAGTAAATATATTTTCTTTTATTTTGTTTGATAACAGTGGAAGAAAAGAAAATAAGTATTACTTTCTATTATTTGATTGGAGTGAAAAGTGAAAAGGTAGGGGAAAGAAAATGGGTATTATTCTCTCTTAACTATGTAAAATTGAAAAAAAATAGAATAATTTTGTCAACAAATTTTCATTACAGTCTCAATCCGTCCACAAGTGGAATGAAATTTTTCTGACGTAGAGGGAGTGCTATTTTACCCATGTTTTACTTTCATCCCATTTTCACTCCGAAACAAATGAAGGTAATCTCCTATTTCACTCCACATTTACTTCACTTTTTCTTTTTCTCCCACTTTGCACCTGAATCAAACTTCTATTTACATGAAATAAGTTATGATTTAATTCATTTTATGATATATGCATTATTTTAAGATTAGGCCGAAAAGGCGTAATTGATGGACAATGGGTGAATATTCCTATACTCCCTTTGTTGGTCCCGAGAGATGGAGGAGGCTAACTTAGTCGAAAGATAGTTATCGGTTCAAGAACATAAGGTAACCCTGCTTTTTTAGGGTAAAAAGGGGGTAGAGAAAATGTTTCAAGGTAATGCTCACGTACCAGGTGCTACGGCGCTGAAATAACCTATGCCATATTCTTAGGAAAAACTTGAACGACCATAAAAATAAGGATATCTATATTTGAAACCGATATAGATGGGTAGGTAGAGAATATCTAGGGCCACGAGATAACTCTCTCTAAGAAATTTGGCAAAATAACCCCGTAACTTCGGAGAATGGATGCCTCCTCACAAAGGGGGAAGTAGTGGCTAGACTCGAGTGATTGTTTACCAAAAACACAAGTCTTTGCAAAGTCGTAAGACCATGTATGGAGGTTGACGTCTGTGCAGTGTCTGAAGGTCAAGGAAGTTGGTGACCTAATGACAGGGAAGCCGACGATTGAAGTCCCGGTGAATGGTGGCCATAACTATAATAGTTTTAAGCTAGCAAAATTCCTTGTTGGGTAAGTTCTGACCTGCATGAAAGGCATAACGATCTAGACAATATGCGGACTACCTGCACCAGGACAAAAAGACCCTAAGTGTAACTAAATTTAAGATGACTCATAACAATGTTAAATTTACATTATACTATTTATAAAATTATTATAAAACTATAAATACATTTTTTATTTTAATAAAACTTATGAAAGAAATGGCCCGTATAAGACCCCATTCATTTTTTTTTCCTACCAGATTACCGGTATCTAAATTCACATTCTAACTAATTTGGTTCAATGATTACAGGACTCTATTTAAGTGACGACTCTCTCAGTATTAATTTTTCTATTTTCTAGTTTTGAATTTAAAATTTAATTAAGAAATTTAATATTTTATTTTACTATACCTTTTCTTTTTTCCCTCTTTGTTAGGTGATTGATTTGAAAATTGTTTTTTTTTTTTAAATTTCTACGGCCGGTCTGGATGGTAGACCGGCTTCGGTTCCCGGAGATCTAACCCACTAAAGAAAGAGAATTTTATTCCGAATTAACCTCAAAAATAAAAAAAAATTTTAAAACAACACATTTTAAAAAATATTTCCAAAACTAATATACATATGTTACTGTTCATTACGATCTCATGTCATGACTTCAAGTCACGACATGGTACTATATATGTCGTGACTTGAAATCACGACATGGGTACTGTTTATTGAATAGTGTATATTGTTCAATGAACAGTAATGTCGTGATTTCAAGTCACGACATGAGTGTGTTAGATTTGGAAATATTTTTTGAAATGTGTTATTTTAAAAATTTTTTTATTTTTGAGACTAATTCGGAATAAAACTCAAACAAAGAAACAAATTGAAAAGCCCCCAAGGGTCGCCACGTTCAACTCTCCCTCTTTCCTTGTGTGAGACTTCCGCATTCTCTGGCACTGCTTACAGCAGCTTCGAGAATCGAGATTGTTAACTTCAATCGCGGAATTACCAAAGATTTTCTCTCTTTAGAGAAAGAGAGTGAGAGAAACCCTTCGAAATTGCTCTCCATTAAAACCCTAGAAAGCCACCAGGATTACACCATTGACGCTTCTTTACTTCAAAAGCATCGATCCTCGACATGGCAGGAGCTTTGAGAGATCAAGCTCTCTCGCTTCTTGCCGCTGTTAACAATAACGGCAATTTGACCGTGAAGCTTTCTTCTTTTAGACAGTTTAGAGAGATTCTCTCCTCCGTAGATCCTTCTCTTGCCTCGGAGCTTTTTCCTTGCCTTGTGGAGCTCCAGAGTTCGTCGGAGTCTCTTGTTCGCAAACTTCTGATTGAGTAAGTGCCTCTCAAGTTCTCTCTTTTCTTAGTTGGGGTTTTGAGTTCTACTTCTGTGTTCCTAAGGTAGTCCAAAAAGTTTTAATCGCTTATGATTATCTGTCTGGTGGCACTGGTTTTTTTTTTTTTTTTACTATACCATTTGTTATCTGGAGCCATATTCTAACTAATCCAGTTCGGGACCTATTAAGGAGCTACCCTCCTAACTTAATTTGTTTCATGCCAAGCTGCGAGTCGAACTCGGAAAGTTGGTTAAGAGACCTAACACCATATTCCACTAAACTAACTATCCGTTGGTCTCACTATTAGGTTTTATTGGTTCTTACAATTGGGAGCCAGCATCTTAGGTCACAAGGGTATTTTGGTTAATACAACAACAAATTTGACTTTAATTTCAAATTTTGGGATTGATCATTTGAAAAATAAATACAAGAGAGATGAAAATATATACATATATATAGTTAAAAAAAATCTATAGAAATGTAAAAAGACGAGAGGTGATTTAATTTGTTCGAGATCTTCTACGCCACTCATTCTTTATAGAGCTGTCTTCTTAACTACATCCATAATTATCATATTTTTACGAATAATTTACATCTAAATTTTCAACGGTTTATCTCTATGTTTCACTAAATTTTTTATATTTAAATTCTCGATCTTTCTAACTGATACACCTTTGAGTTTTCACTGCATATGTCTAAATCATCTCAGTCAATACTTTCGTATTTTATCCACAATTGAGTTTACTTCCAATTTAGTACATATTTTTTTATTTATAATATTATCATTTATAGTATTATCTTTTCAAATTTTTTTACACATCCACCTAAAAATCCTTATTTAAGTTTCACTTATTTTATCCTTTTATTATAGTTTAATGGTCCAACACTTGGTACTATACAATAGTGCATGTTTTATTATGATTCTATTAAACTTCATTTTCAAATGCAATGGTATCGTACGATCACAAATAACTCCATATGTCTTCTCCATTTTATCTAATCCGCTTGAATCCTATGATTTATATTCCCATCTATATTGCCAATGTTTTGAATGATGGATTTAAGATGTCGAAAACATTCACTTTTTGGTATGTCTTTTCCTTCATCTTTTTTATAATTATCGTTAAATGTATATTTCATATACTTAGTTTTTGACCGACTCAATCTAAATCTTTTGGATTTTAGTGTGACTTTCCATAATTTCAATTTAGTACTTATATCCTTTATCGTTTCATCACTTAACACTATATCATCTATAAAAAAATATATACCATTGTATTTTCTCTTAAATGCTTTTTGTGATTTCATCTATAATTATTGCGAAAAGGATAAGATTTAATGCCGAATCTGGATGAAATATAATATTTATTAAAAACTCTCACTTAAACCCCGTAAGTTCTTACATTGGTAACAATTTTTTTGTATATATCTTTAATGAGATTAATATATCTTAAGGTGATCCCCCTCTTCATCAATGCCGACCACAATACGTGTCTAGGAACTTTATCATATGATTTTTTTTGAATTAATGAATGCCATATGTAAGTTTCTCTTGTGTACTATAAATGTTTTTATCAAATATCTTAATAAGTGAATTATTTCGATGGTAGATCGTTTTGATATAAATCCAAATTCATTTTGAGACACACTTATCTCCGGTCTCAATCTATACTCCATCACTCTCTCTCTCATAATTTTATAGTATTACTCATAAGTTTAATTCTCCTATTATTGGAATAATCTTGTATATCTTATTTATTCTGATATAGTGATACAGGTGTTTTCTCCCACCATGCGGGAGACATTTTCTTGGTTTGTCAAATTTTATTAAAAAGAGTCGTTAACATTACTATCTCAAATTCATCCAAATATTTTCACACGTCAATGGAAATGCCATCTAATTTTATTACTTTATTATTCTTCATTCTCTTTAAGATTTCCTTTATTTCATGGGAACGAATCTTACGTTTACATTCCCTATTGATCTCTTCTACCGATATCGTGGTATTGCCGATATCTCTTGTATTTTCGGCGTTAAAGAAATTATTAAAATAATTCCTCTATCGTTTTCTTATGTTCTCATCCCTTACAAATATATTATTGGTTTCATTTTTAATACACGTAATACCATTTAGATCTTTTCCTTTCCTCTCATAAATCTCTTTTTCTTCGTCCTTAATTTTTAGTCTGTTGTATAATTCGTTATACACCTTACATTTTGACTGATGAATAATCTTATTCACCTCCTTTTGTACTTTTGTATTTTTCAAATGCATCACTACTTTTGTTACTTTTAAGTTTTCTATAACACTCTTGTTTGATTCATATAGCAGTTTGAATTTTCTCATTCTATTGCCATGACTCCTTGCCGATTGGAGCCCAACTCCTAAATATACCAAGAACCTCCCTATCTATACTTTTAATATTGTTAGACATGTTTTTCCACATTGTTTTCGAATCATCATTAGCGAATCAAGTTGCTATTTGAATTAATTTGTCTCTAAAAGTCATTGCTTTTTTTTTTTTCCTTTTAGACTTCACCACTTAATATTTGGTTCCACAAATGGGCGATACTTATTTTACCTTTTAGACACATGTATATGTAAAACTAACAGTTTTATGTTGTGTTGTTATACTCTCCCCCGATATAACCGTGCAATTCTTATGGGTACTCTATCACTACTCTTCGTGAGAAATGAAATCTATTTGATTGACATTCGATCCACTTCTATACGTGAATATATGCAACTTTTTTTTTTCTTGAAAAAGGTGTTTACGAGTACCAATTCGAATAATGTGGCAATCTCTAAGATGGTACCTCCCGCTCATTCCTACTTTCAAAGACAAAGTTTCCATGTATAGTTTCAAATCTCTCATTATTCTTTCCTACATGTCCATTTAGGTATTTTCTAATAAATAACTTCTCTCTATTAGATATGGTTTGTATAAATTCATTTAATTTTTTCAAAAATTGATTTTTACTAATTATATCTACATCTATTTGGTGCGCATGCACACTGATTATATTGATTACGTTTTCTTCATTAACTAGTTTGGCAAGCAAAATTTTATCTCCTTTCCTTTCTATCTTCACTACATTCTTTAATAAGTTCTCATGTACAATTAATTTATCCAATTCTTAGTTCTATCTCTACGTGTGTACTAAAACTTATGGTCATAAACTTCTACTATTTTAACCTTTTCCTTCACCCACTTAGTTTTTTGGAGACATAATATGAATTTTTTGTCTATTCATTATTTCTATTATCTCACTTAATTTTCCGATTAAGGATTCTATGATCCAAGCGACGAGATGAATCCTATTTTCATGAACTAACTTTTTTACCCACACCTGTCCACATAAATGTGGGAACCCATTACCTATTTGAGCGTCACTTCTAGGTAATGCCCTAGAGTCATTTTTCCTATATTTGTCTCTCAATTTTTTGTTTTATTTTACGGTGTTTGTCAATCTATTGCAATTCTATTCCTTTATCTGGGCTTGGGATCGGTCACGGCGGAGTTTTTCAAATAATAATATATAAAAAAGTATTATATTTTACTGATTAAATACAATAATAATAATTAGAATATTTTAAATTTTAATAACTTTAATTTCATAATAATATATTTACATTAATAATAAAAAATAAAAGAATAATAATAATTATTATAATTGTAATAATTATAATAATAATAATACTAATGCTAATTATAGGTGTTGTCGGCACTTAGGGAGAGCGACTGGAATCAGCGGGAAGAGAGAGATAGAGAGAGAGGAGCCGGAGACAGTTGGGGGTGATCAGCGAGGAGAGAGAGAGAGAGAGAGAGAGAGCCGGAGAAAGCAGGGGGGAGAGAAGTGGAGATAGATCTGGGATTTTGGGGGGCAGGTATGGGCTTTTTTGACGGGTTTGCGGCTTTCGGTGGACAGATCTGGGCTTCTCCAGCGAGATTGGGGCTTACGAGAGGTAGATCGATGATCGGACCGGGAGAGAGAGAGAGAGAGAGAGTGTGAGAGAGAGAGAAACTACGTACCTGATCGAACAGCGTAGGAGAGCTGTTGAGCGATTGAGCTCTAGATTTGGAAGTGGAGTGGGGGTGGAGGGAGTGAGTGAGATTGAGTAACTGCATATTAATAATAATGTTATGACCAAGTGCGCAAATCGTACAACTGAGATCCATGTTTTATGTGATGTTTATATGCAAAAATTTGGCATTGTCTGATATTGAGAACCTTGATGAATGTCCTAGCATTTTCTCTTACCAAGGATCTTGGATGGATGATTTTTAACTCTTTTTCTTCCTGATCTTTTTTTATTTTTCTTTTTTTAATTCGAATTCAAATTAATTGACAGGGTTATGGAAGACGTTGGTTTGAAAGCAATGGAGCAATCATCAATATTAATGCCTGTTTTGTTAGATTTGCTAAAGGATAGTGATTCTATTGTTTCAAAGCAAGCCATTGTCAGTGGCACGAGTTTCTTTTGCAATATCCTGGAGGAGATGGCATTGCAGGTTGGCCTCTGCATCTCTCTACAAGATGAGTGGAACAAGTGTTTTTAAATACACTCCCCATTCTGAGGGTGTCCTTTTGCTAGCTTATTCTTATTGTTTCTTTATGTAGTATGCTATTAGGGATTCTCTAATATATTTATTTTTATTTTTAAATTTTTTTTTTTGAATACAAAGAATATAAACAATTTATTAGACCAGGTATCAAGGTGGTGCAACTACACAACCCACAGAATTTGCAAGAGATCCTCAAAATTGGCAACATCAACAGCAATGCCAATTTTACTATTTGGAAATGAAAAATGACATTTAGGCCAATGAATGAGAAAACTAATGAAGAACCTTTAAGCTTTCTTAAGAATCCTGCCATTGAAATCTCTCCGCACTATGGAAGAAGTAGCTGGAGGGATTAACCAAGCAATCCTTTTATCTCTGCACAGCACCTCCCTCCAAATTGACAAATCATGGACTAAAGATTTGGTGTGCACCTTTTGGATTTGAAGCGAGGATAAAATGAATTCCCACAAAAAAAGACTTTTAGGAGCAGTGAAGCGTTAAATGTTGATTTGACTCTGAGTCATTTTTCAGAAGGAAGCCAAAATGATCCCCCTTCTCTGCAGATAATCATGAGTCAATCCTGCTCCAAATTGCCTGCCAGAATGTCCGACACAACCCTTGACTAACCAAATGACTTCTACATCTCTCTCCAAGGAAAATAGCCCTGCTTTCTTTCGCCACCTCACTTTGGATTACTACTTATGATTTGTCCCCGTTCCACACCACTGTACCTTCCTATTCATTTTGGCCTTCGTCATCTCTAAAAATTCAAAGAAAGTGTAAGACGATTTAGGATTCTAGCTGTTCCTGTGCTCAATGAACATCATATTTTGGTGACATTGTTGTGAATTGGCCGCATCCCCATGCTTGTGTTGTGTGTACTTTAGTCATGATCTGATGTTTGTTTTTTGATACATATTTTTATATTATATTCCTATCTTTGTATTATAAGCCGGTGTTTAGACATGATAATTGTCTTTCAAATTCCATAAAAGACTTGAGTAATATATTTAATTTATTTGTTTCCTTAGGTTATGGCTTTACGCAAGATTCCTTGTTTCGCTTATCTATGTTCCCTTTTGTTGTTTTAACTTGTTTTGCCTCCTATGGAACTATTCTGCCCCATGTTTTCCAAATTATAGTTTCATCGATTTGGCAAAGTTGAGAGGTGGCTTGAGGAGCTTTGGACATGGATGTTGAAGTTCAAGGATGCTGTTTTCGGCATTGCATTGGAGGTATGTGTTTTGTTGCTTGTTTCAAACTGTACCAAAGTAGTGTCTGGTGGCAATCTGTCTCATTCCCCTTCCTTTTTTTGTGAGGGATTTAAGTATTTTTTAATGCGTATTATTTGGTTAGAGTAAGTAGTGCAATTCAATGTGGATATGTTTATCAAATATGTTTCCCACCTTCATATTTGGTAAAAAAATAGTTGAGAGTTTCATCATTCTTGGCTACCAAGCTTAAACATCCATATTTAAGGAAGCTCTCTGGATTCAACCATGTCATTTGAGAAACCTTGCTAAGAAAGCCTTTCTTGTGCATAGGCATCACAATAAATGCTTTTAGAAGGTTTGAACAGGCTTATAGGACTATCATTATTGGAGTGAAAAATTATTTTGTTTTGTTCTTTTGTTTTGATATGGTTAATAGGGGAAAGACTTCACAGAAGATCTGAAGCCAGGAGGAGGTTACCAGTTGTAGTACATATGGTGCAGCTGTCTCTTTTTATTTGTTTCTGTGGAGTTCTATTTTTGTTTATTCATCCTATAATTTGGGGCCATAGGCCCCTGGATGAAAGAGGTTTGGAACTTTAAGGCATGTCTATTGTATTTTCTGTTATGTAGTCTCTGTGTGGCTAGCTATAGTTAATTTGTATGATAGTTTTAATATTGTCTCTGAGTCAATTCTTGATATGGAACTCGATATTTGGATTCAAAATTATGTAGTTTCATTGTAATTTCAAAGGTATTGCTTACGATCAGGTTCGCTAATATGGAATTTTTTTTGATTGACTTGTCACTGTAGCCTGGAACTGTTGGTGCAAGGATGTTGGCGATGAAATTTTTGGAAACCTTTGTGCTGCTATTTAGTGCTGATGCCAATGATATTGAAAAGTCCATTGCCGAAGGTATTCTGCGGATTAGTAGCTTAAATATTTGATTGTTGATTGTGCTTGATCTATTATATTAATTTATCTCAGCTCTTCTACCTAATAACTTTGCCTGTCTTGTTTTATTTTTTGAGTTTTTGTATTAGCCTCTTTTGTTGTTTTCATGATATCTGTAACAGGAAATGGACATGCTTGTAACATCTCATGGATTCTTGGTGGACACCCAGTTCTAGATCAACTTACTTTCACCTCAGAAGTACATAGAACCATTGGAATATTGCTGAACCTTCTGCAGTCAGCTGGCGATTTTCCTGGTTGTTTGACAATTACTGTTGTCAGCTGGTAAAGTTTTAAACTACTGCCATTACTCTCATGGTCCATATCGTTTATATTCTGCCAGTTACATCGTATGATTCTACCTCTGACCAAAAAATGACTTAAGTCTCACTTGTCATCCTTGACTTTATATTTGACTTTAACTCGTGTGTGTGATGCATCTATGGAAGACTACGTGCAAATTGAATCTATATTGTAAGAGGTTTAGGCATGGGGAAGGCAAAGCATTGTTTGCAAAACTTAAGGGCTCAAAATATTGTTTTCTGGCAAGCAAAACAAATAAGAAGAAATACCGGGATTTGTTTTTAAATAAGAATTTTCTTAAAGTTTTATTTTTTTTAACCTCTGCTTAATGGTGAGCAAGCCTATGTAAAGGCTGGGTTATATGTTGGGCTTAACTTTGCTGGTAAACCCATGCTTTTGAACTTGAATGCCTAATACTGTGGCATCAAGTATACTCTATTGGATTTTCTTGAGTGTATTATTATTATAATTTTTTTTGAAGGCCCCAGCTGAGCTGTTGTGTAAATTAAATGCTTCTTCGAGCTTTGAGGTGTGTTGTCTCTCATTACTGGATGAACATGAATCGACTGTGTGGGGGTTGCTACAATATATTCTAGTGGGAGCTCCTTTTTTTTTATTTTTTTTATTTTTTTGGGGTTTTGTCTAATTTTGAGTTTTATGAGAAACAACCATGGACTTGGCTTTGATCTGTGACTCAATATCCTTGGTTATAATTATTGATAAAGTTCTATGGTCCATGGTAAGACTGGAGATAAATGGGAACATGATTTAGGTCACTCTCAATAATGTCCATGGGTTAATTGTCACTAAGACTGGAGATGGTCATGTTGGCAGTGTGGTAAATTTATTACAAATAAACTTCAAAATCCCTATTTTTCTTTCTTCTTTCTTTTTGTTGTTTGTTTGTTTGTTTGTTTACTTTTTTGTTTGTTCTTTTGAGGGACAAGTCCTGATCATCTCGCAGGGCACACTTTGTCTTTGCATTTTAGGAATTTGGTGCAGTATATTTGCGGATTGGAAAGGAAAAAAGGAAAAAAGGAAAAAAGATCTGCTATAGTTGTATGACATTTCCAGTTGGCTTATCTGATTGTTGACTTAACTGTATACTTCTGATCCATGATTGTCATATGAAGAGTAAAATTGCATGTTCAACTTCCTGAGGTGGAGTTCAGCGAATCTTTCCATGATTGTTGTTGGATTATTTGGATAGAGAACTCCATAGTTTTAGATTTGCTTTTTCCGGTTCTCTCCATAAGATGTGAAATTGATCCTTCCTACCATTGTCAATTCTTGTGCTTTAGTCTTATAAAAGTTGATTGGAGCAATTCCATGTTTTCATCTTCATTTGAAGTGTCTGCATGTGGTTGCTATTTATGGTACCTTGTTGTCAAGCAAAAATGATTAGTTACTATGGTTATAAGGTTGCTGGAAATGAATGCCAGATATTATAGTTGCGTTCTATCCCCAGAAGTGTGATGGGGCATCTGATATTTTGGATTTCTCTGGGACATCTGGCATTTCTTATTGGATACCCATTTCAGAGTGCTGGATTTTGTTGGCCTGTGCAATTTAAAAGTGATGGAAATATTGTCAAATATCAATAAGTGCTGAGAGCATAGATTGTGAAAAGTGTGGAACCAACATGATAGCCTGCCTAGCTTGATGACAGCTGTTACATACTTACCATATAGCTTATTTCTAAATTCTAAGAGATTGCACCACATATGAACTCCATTTACTTGAGGAGCATGTAAAAAAAAAAACTACTTCCCATCACACCTCCGTTTGTTAAGTATTCTGGTTTGTCAACTAGAATAATGTTCTGCAATTAAAATGCTTATTAGGTAGAAAATCGTATGGTGAAGATCAAGGCATCTTGGTTTCTATGAAAATAAGGATTAAAGAATTTATGGCATCTATTTTTCAATCATCATATTAATTCATATCAACTGAAAATGAAAATCAAAACTGCATTCTTTTAAACCTTTTTTGGGGCATTCTCAGGTGTTTGAGTTGCTTACTATTATGTTTTTGTTTTTCTTTTCCTTGGTTTATGCCACCTCTTTTTTGGGTTACAACGTGTATGTGGATGTGTTGGGTGAATTTGAGGGTTGCCTTTCTTCCTTGTGTGTTGTTTAATTTTGAAATCATCCTGTTGCCATTCAATGAGCATCCAACGAGCGAAGAAAGTGTCAACACTACTATCAGTTAACAAATTATTATGCCTTATAGATTTATGAATAAATCCTACTGTGATAAATGATGACAATAAAGTTGTTGATGCCATTATTTTCCATAGACTGAGGCCTTGAGTTTGTACACTTGTAGGGGACAAATCGCACAGTACTCAGTTATGCTATCTTTGATATTTTTGGAGGGGTCTCGGATGCTGGAAAACAGTCTGTTGTACAAGTTCAACTGTTTTTCTTGATTTTATTGCAGTTATATCAACCAGCTCCTTATGTGGAGTAAATTCTATTGCTTATGTTCTTGAGACTGCTGTCCAGATAATGCAGGATAATGAGGGCTAGGCAGCACTACAGTGCACATGTTTGGTACAGTGAAGTCAGCTGATGTCAACGCCTTTGGAGGGATATGTGTCTGGTTAAGCAATAAAATTTGGTTATTCATGCATTGGGAAGCTCCAGTTAATGCTATCTAAACTGTTTGAAAGGACATTGCTTTAGCCCTCTTTAACATTCCTTGCTGTATGCTCTTACAGTTGTTAGTATCTCAGTACTGAGAGCATGTATAATTATTTTGTTACTCTTGATGCACATTTACCCATGATAATCAAAATAAATATAAATTTGCTTTACTTGCTTGTCATACCCATGGCAACTTTATCTTGTTGCAGTACCTTTTTATTGTATTAAAGATTGCAATTTTTTTTTTTTGAAAGTGTATTAATTTGACCTGGAAATATCGTTTTATCCGAATTTTATTGTTCTCTGTTTAATATGCTTCATCAGTTTTTGGAGGGGGCACATCTATCAAGCTGATTGGATGTTATAATGTGGATGGCACAAAGCCTACTGATATTATAAAGCTATGAGATTGTCTGGTTTTATAATCTTTTATTAAAACATTTGCCACTTGCATGGAGGTATTGAAGCAAAAACTTCATTGTATCCGGGGAAAAAAGTGCAGGTCAAGTGCTAAAGGCTTGTTTTCCAGAATTTGATATCTTCTGTTGTTGTTGTTGTTGTTGTTGTTGTTGTGTGTGGGGTAGGTACTAGGGGTCGAACCCTTTCCAGAATATCTTTCAAAGAATTTGTATGGAATAATGTGGCTGTGTTTTAAATGAAAGTTTAGCAGCCACTATTCTGTAAACTTTGGCAAAAACTGCAAGTTGTATATATACATATATATAAAGGAATTGCCAATTATATATTTAGTTGTTTATTCATCTAGATAAACTAGTCTGAAAATTTTCTTTAATGATGTGGCCTAAATTGGCAAAGTTTCTTGCACATGGTTATCATTCTTTATGGAAAAAGAAAATAATTTGTCAAAAATACAAGACCCTGCAACTGATATTCAATTATCTTCTGCCTATCTTTCTCCAGAGGTACAGGTTGAGTACAATTATGGAAACTTGACAGTTATCATGGTTGTTGCTTTCTAAGATTTAGAGTTGAAAGCTTGCCTTTTTAGTACCATTTTTATGTGAATAAGATGTAAATGATGATCAAGAGCTACCTTAGAGAGCATGCTTGTTGTGCAGGTTTGTTTCCTTTGGCATTAAGCTGGATTCCCTCTATTCATGCCTTAGGGTATATTTCATGTAGTGTAGGAGGTTAAAACCATTTGAAGATCTCCATTTGATGTATCTGCTATTTATTAAGTATAGGTGGAAATAGGGCTTGTCTGGAAAATTACTGAATCTTTAGTATGTTCAAAAAGGAGGTCCTCTGCATAAGGCAGCTTATAGAAAATAAAACCATTTCCTTTTCTTTTATAACAATTTATAATGTGTAATCATGATGTTTTCAAGGAGTGAGATGTGCTACAGTGGCTCAACCATTGTCTAGATTTCAAATTAGCAATATTTTGAAAAATTCAGGAAAGATACTAAAGGTGTTATTAGAACCCACTTAGGAGGACATGCTTTTCATAAAGGTTTTGTTAGGAACTTAGATAAGCTGACCTTTTAACAGTCTCAGTAGCTCTGGAAACATTCTGTTTAGTGGGACCTGTTGACAGTTTAACCTGCACCTACTTCAGGAGTATGAACTCTCTGGCTTTTTTGAGAAAAATCTCCTAAGCATGTTGAAAGCAGTCACAGGATTAACTATCTCCAAGCATATGCCTTAATTCTGGGCTGCAAGGGGTGCACCCTCAGGCTGCTCTTTAATAAGTGTTTTTTATTATTATCAAAAAAATAGAAAAAGGTCCATGAAGCATAATTTTTCATCAAAATGGAAGTTTTACCTGCTTCCAGTACCACATTGAACTCAAAACTAAGCTGGATGACCTTAAGTACTCCACTTGGCATATTCATTAGTTTATTTTGTTTTTCAGCATTGGCTACTCCTTGGATAACTGTTGGATAACTTAGCTAGTTATAATTAATATCTGATTTGAATGCCTTTTATTATCTAGACAATGTATATTGAAGTCCTGGATCAATGTAATGTGTGCAGATTCTTTTGATTTAAAAGGGCCTATTTTCCATGTCAAATTAATCTATAAGCTAAAATTTTTAACTGGTCCTAAAAACTAGTATTGTGTATGTGAATAATGTTGTTATTAGTGTAGACCCATTTTGTTACCAACTATTTTGAAATTTGCCGTATTGCCATGTCCTGTTGTTTTCATGTCCTGTATCATCTTTTCAGGGCTAAATACTTCAGTAGTTTAAGTATTGTGTTATGCATGTTTTGATTGCATTGTTGCATTCTTATAACATTTTGAACATGGTGCATGCATTTTCCCTTGTTTTGATCTATTATCCTCCATGTTTGATATGGATTAATATAATTTCTGTAGTAACATTGAATGATCAGTAAGTAGTTATGAGTTATGAGAACTTTAGTCTCTGGTAGAAAGAGAAAGATGGTAATTTATGTGCCAGACTGTTGCTTTGTTAAGTTTCAGTTGGTCAAGTTTGATTGTTGCCTTTGTTGTTCTTGTTGGTATTGTCATTTTTAGTGCTGTACTCCTGGTGTTTGTACTACAATTTATAGATACAAAAGAGGAGTTTGCAGCATGTTGTCTGGTCTGTATGTGCCTTCCATTATATTCTCACTTACTTTAATCATAATCTAGTTATTTGCCTTCTTAGTTAAGACTGTTGGATATAAATTGTTGTCTATTCCCTAAATGTAATAAATGTCACTTTCTTTTCTACACGATAGTTGATTTATGTAATTTTGAACTAACTCAGTCATTTGTTTGGGGATGCTTGGCTGACACATTCTTCATTTCTACCAAAAGCATATAACCTGTGAGTGAATATATTTTTATTTTGAAGATGGTTGATTGCATTTTTTTTAGTTTTCGCCAATTGGCAACTTCTTTCAATCAATAAGTTGGCTCGTGTCGTTTAGAGCTCCCTATTATTATTGACATGGACAATATGATGTGTAAAATTCTGACCAGACAGCACTAACTTAGCGATATATTTTGAATTTTATCATAACATTTATGGTATATCTAGTTTTTAGATGTAACTTATTCAAGGTTAATGAATAAGCAACTTATTCCAATTTGGAAGTATTTGTATATGTGGACAGTATATTCTGGTTATTGTTGGTGCATCAAGAAGTCTTTGCAATGTGCAGGCAAGGGGATGGATGATGATATTGTGACAGTTAACAAACTTTTTTCCTTAAGGCCTGTTCGACAAATGGAAAATTTTAGCTGCATTAAGTGGCTTATAAGTATTTAAAAAAGCTACTTAAATTGAGATTATGAATGGGCAAAAAGGATTGGCTTAACTGGGGTTTCCGTTTGTGAACGGTTTGCGATGTCAGATGACATTTTCAGCATTTATAATCAAGAAGATTTTTTTTTCTCCTTTCTTAGAAAATGCTGAGGATTTTAGTATTTTTACATTGTGTTATCATATAGGATTAGCTTTGAAAATTTAGCATCTAATTGAATGCCTCCATTTCACTTCATGCTTGGTGCTAAAGGTACTGCACAATTTTCTTAAGGATGCCTTCTAGTGTGACTTGATTCTAGAAATGTGAAGGGATGTAAATTTTCTCATGTCATTGCAACAAGGGTTTCTATTTATCGTTACATGGACAAAAGAAGAATATTCTTGTATGTTGAAGCAGAAATTGAAGTCGCTTTAAATGCCTTAACCTGAGTGATGTTAGCTGCTTGGGTAGCATTGGAACCTAACAAAAAATTGTCAGATATTCTTGCAATCTGTTTCCATGAGGTCCTTTTTTTTTGTGAACTTTTTCCCCCCAATGGGAGCTTGTGCCTTTTGTGTGTTTTGTTACTTATCTTTTATGCTCTCTCTATGCAAGTACACCCTATATCTAATGACCCTTAACTCTTCTTTGGATAACTTTCTGACAATTAATGCCTCTTGCTTGACAGTCTTGCAGCCATAGCAAGGAAGATGCCTCTCCACTACAACACCATTCTTTCTGCACTGCTTGATTTTGAACCCAATATTGAGATGAAGGGAGGTCATTCTGCTAGTGTTCAGTATGCATTCCGTACTGCTCTTCTTGGATTCTTAAGGTGCACTCAACCAACCATCTCAGAGGTAAACTTACACTAATATTTCTCCTCCATTTGTCTTCGTTCCTACCTTTATTGTAGTATTCATCTGTTTAACTACCTTGTTCTTTGTTTGAAATGTCATCTGTTTCAATAGAAAGTCCTTATAAGTAAATTTTGCTACTTTGTGCAGTTTTGGAGTTGCAGCCAGTGGTAGACTTTGTTGTCTCTGGTGAACATGCATATACATATGCCTAAGTTTACATTTTGTATAATCTCTGTATGAAAATATCTACTTGTGCATTATTTTGGAAAAATCTTGTTAGGGACTGGGTAAGTAATCTTAGTTTTCGGGTGAGGTTCAAATGGTTAGAACCAATATCAGGATAACAATTTCAAAACTGAAACTTGCAAGAAAAAGGGAAAGGAGGTTTCCTTTGGATATATACAACTCTTAATGAAGATTGTCTTTATCAGTTTTATTCAAGAGAAAGCTATTATCTGTGATACCTGCTTAAAAACTGTTAATAATATCAATAACATTTATTATATTCATATAGCAGTAATTATTGTTGTTGTTGTTGTTGTTGATTTTGTGTTGACATCTTAGGTCCAATCTCTTTGATTCGGAACCATATATCAAAACCAATTTCTTGCCTGTCCCTGACTTTTGATTTTTCTGTGTATTGATGCATAAAACATGTGTGCAAAAGTAGGCATATGCATTCTGCATGTTGCTGTTGCTGTTCCATGGATTAGTTTGTAATGTTTTCTGAGCAGTTCATTTCAATGATGCATAAGTCTCTTGCATCTTGGACAAGCTATCACATATGCTTAAATTCATTTTCTGTAACACTGTTGTGAACCTAATGGGAAAAAGGAAGGGGTGGAAATAAAAATAGACTTGGAGATTTTTTGTTATTGTTTTTTCTTGATACTCTCATCCATTTGTTTCCCTGTTCATTTACTGCCCTAATTGAAGTTTATTATGGAGTATTTTCTGAATTGGTTGGATATTTTTGTTATTCGGATGTTAGTGTTTGTGCCTATAGTATGTGAGAGGCAACATGAGAAGACCTTTTATCAGATTTAGGAACAGTTACATTATTATATTGGGTTCTGATATCAACATGTAAGAAATTCAAACTGAGAAGCTTATTGTTTCTTGTATATTCAGTCAAGAGATAGGTTGCTGAGGTCGCTACATGCAATGAATGCTGGAGAGGCAGCTGATCAAGTTATTCGCCAAGTTGATAAAATGATGAAAAATACTGAGCGTGCCCCTCGTGATGTTAGGTTGAACAAGGTGAGTTACTCTGTATACGTCAGTTTATCTCATATTTTGCCTTTGCGTCATTGTACTACTTATTTCTGATCCATAGGATGATCAACCATCAAATCATCTGCCTATGTCTGGAGAAATAATAAAAAAGAGGGCTATGATTATGGAAAATGAAGATATGCCAACCAATCATGAGGGGGCTTCCAAGAGAACTCGTTGTGGCTTTAGTTCTTACTCAGCTCAGCCAGTTCAAATGAGTGACTCTGTGCATGATCTTGTCTCTGGAAATGGAGATTCTCCTCAGTTTCCAGTTCTGGAGGGCGAGTTGACTCTTGCGGAGCAAATTATTGCCATGATTGGAGCCTTACTTGCAGAAGGAGAAAGAGGTGCAGAATCACTTGAACTTCTTATTTCAAAGATGCATCCTGATCTACTGGCTGATATTGTCATAACTAATATGAAGCACTTACCCAAGATACCTCCATTAGCAAGACTTGGCAACTCACCTGTGAACCTACAGCTAGTTTCTTCCAGTAATCATGCCCAGGACTTGGCAGCAACATCAGCAATCTCTGCTCAGTTGTCAGTTGTCCCTGCCCAAGCACCTTTCACTGTGGGAGTTGCCGCAAACATCTCCTTATCAGATGCATCCAGTGTCAGTACTCTTCCTGGGGATTCCAAGCGTGACCCTCGCAGGGTAAAGCTTTTAACCTGCTTATAACTGCTAACTTTTATTTTATTGGTTGTTACTTTTATTATTCAGCTTGATAAAACCATAGACTTAGGCTTTATGTTTATTATATCAGTTTAAAGTGAAATACTGGTTTTGCTTAGCTAGGACCCTCACTGCTTGGATCCAAGGCGCGTGACATTTTCTGCAGCAGTACCATCTGCACCTGTCATGGAGGATAATACTGGCATGCAACCAGATACTGAAAGTTCGGCTGGTTTGAGTAAACCTCCTTCTCTTGCCTATTCTTCTCTGCCTTTGATGTCGAATGCTAAAAGTGACACATTCAACAGAAGTCAATTGTCAACTGGAACCAATGAACAAACCACTGGGGAAGAGATGATTCCAGATGGAACCCATGACAGTACCTCTGGTCCTGAGGTTAATTCTAATCATGATGATGTAATTCCCCCTGATCACATGATTAACCAGGTGGAAATTGCTGAAAAAGCTGCAGAACTTGCTGCAACAGAAAGAGTTGACACATCTTTTTTAGACTCTGATGAGCTTTCTCCTACTGTTTCAAACACTTCTGCAAGTGAAGATTCCAACCTAGATTTACCAACACTTCCATTATTTTTTGAGATGACAGAGGATCAGCACCACAGAGTGAAATTATTGGCAATTCAGCGAATCATCAAATCATCCAAGTATTTAAGAGGAACAGATGCCAATGCGACACGCATGGCCTTACTGGCTCGGTTGATTGCTCAGGTAGTGACTTCATGCCTATTAAATGGTCAGCTATTGTCGAAGTTCAGTTTGGCATCTGCACTTGTGTATTTGCAATTCATTGTCCGTCAATTTGATGTCATGTTACATGCGATGACGTTGGTTATAAACTTTCCATTCTGCAACTTTGTAAAGCAAAGGAACACCTGGAAATATGGCTTAAATAATGAATTGCATTTGTCATTTCAAAATTGGGTGTTTTTTTTTTTTATTGAAGGGTGTCAGTTGTTTGATACTCTTTTTTCATAATGTTGCTATAAGATTTCCAAATTTCAACCAGCATAATTGAGTCAACTAACTACTAAGGTTTATTAGTACTTAGTTTGCAACTTGGAAATTGTTGGAACACAACAGAGAATAACATTAGAATTACACCTGAAATATTAAGCAGTCTTGTCAGTCCAACTCTGGTGCTCATGTAGACAGTTCAAGGTGCTAGACCAGCTCCTTATAGAACCTCATGAGAGAAATTCGAAGCGGCATTTGCCTTTTTGCATCGGGGCTCTATTACTTGATTTTGTCTTCTTTTTACCCCTTCCATTTCGCCCAAAATTTCTACTTTTGGTCCAAGTATGCTATATTCTTTTGTGTTGTTGTTGTTGTTGTTGTTGGTTTTTTTTTTTGGTAATTTTGTCTTTGTTTTCTTGTATGCTTGAAATTTTTGTATATTGAAAATATGCATTATTTATTAAAGTTATTTTAGTATCTCAAACCTAAAATGATATCATTTCATTAATGATAGATTTCATTAAGTTTTTAATAATTCCAATGCACATAGAGATAGATTGCAAAATTTTATGTTGATAATAATAATGCATATGATGGCCTCCTTTTTTTTTCCTTTTCTTGGTTTTCAGTTATAATAATGATATGTACTTGATTTAAGCCTTAAGGAACTTCATCTTTTTATTTATATTTTTGGTTGCCTCACTTCATGCAGTCAAACCTTATTCAAGATTAGGTTTTCACACCTTAAGGGCATCGGGTCCTTTCTCAACACTTACCATAACTCCGGAAATTGCTTTGGTGATTATGTCAACTGATGGTGTCTTTGTTATTTCATTCTTTCTAGCCTTAATGAGTCTTGGAGATGAGTAATTAAGGAACATAACTGGAGAAAAAGTTACATTTAAGAAAAACAACTCTGCAGCTAAATTCTGTGGGCCTCCAAATTTTTTATGGCCATTCAATCAAGGTTCTTTTTGTTGATTGCCCAGTTAGGTGGTGTACTTGTAGTAAAATTGATTTTGATTGTCAAGTAGAAATATATTTTTGTTTTTGATAGCCAAAGAATTTGCATTAGATGGAAAGAAGAGTGTACATTGGCAAGCAGCAAAACAAGGGCATGTTCTGAAACTTTCTTGATGCAATTTGTTTTTTCTGTCTACATTATCTTTATGTGTTGGTTTTGTTGTTTAAATGCTCAATAGACCAATCCACATGCGAGGATGAGTAATATTTGAAAATATAAGATGTTGGCACTTCCACATCATTACTTGCTTTTTCCTTTGCTACTTCTCATTGTTTTTTCCTTTGCTACTTCTCAGTAGTCAATGTTATGAGGTGAAAGTTCTTCTTGTTGTTCTTTGGGCTAAATTTTCCTCCATCTTGTTCACTATTCGTCATGCAGTGTCCATATGATGGTCAACAGATTTGTGACAGTTATGTGCTTGATTTGGCATGTTTAGTTGCAACTAATTGGCCAGGAAAACATTCAATCAAATATGCTTGATCATAGTCAAATCTAAAAGAAAAGGTGAAAAAAAATGCTGGCTGTAATTGTGTTAAGTCCTAGGATTGTATTGGTGGCAATTTATGCATGTATATTTTTTTTATTACTATGCAATTTATCTTTTCATTGAACTACAGAACTTCAGTTATTTCTCCAAAAGGGAAAAATGGGAAAGGTCAATAAGTACGGTTTCGTGAATTTCTGATGAAATAGTGAGTTCTAAAATAGAGTATCGAGGTGCTATTGACCTTTGAACCAAATTTAGAGGCGGAATCATTATAGAATATAGAGAATTGAAGTTGGTAATTTGGATGCAATTATTGTGGGTCTTGAGGTTGATATATGTAAGTTTCGTTATCATATACGAAGTTACCAATAAGATGCATTATTGGCAGAATGTCTATTAGCTCTCTTGATGAAAGGGGAGGATAGATGAGTGACTAGTCCAGGCCGATGAGAGCTAAAGCTAAATGACCTATTAGCAGATCTTTCCTTCCTTCCTCTCTTTATTTTCGTTTCTTCCTTGGCTTGTCTGAATCTTCAGGTTTTAGACCTTCTCACATGATGGTGGCATTATGGACACGGTCAAATTTCATAATTTATGCATATGCTTGATATGGTTGGCAAGCACAATCCTGTTGACATACTTTTTCCAACATGGCTCTAGAAACACAAAAAAGAACAGGGAATCTGGATCATATTTTTTCCCTTGTAATTTGTTTTAATATTTATTTAGGATGGCATTGTCTACATACCACTTGGCTTATTTTAAATGGTGCAAAGGAGAGACTAAAGCTGTAGTATTTGTTGTGGGTATCGGTAAGGAATATTGATTTGTATTTAGGAAATCAAAATCGGAAACTGTGGCTTGATTTCCGGTAGGATTCTGTGCAGTAGCCCTCTTGTGGATTTGTTGATGCTTAGCTTCTGTCAAATTTGTAGATGTAAGTTCTGTTGTATTATGATAATGAGTGGAATGGGTACAAGAGATGGAGGTTGTCTTCTCTTGTTTGATTTTTCTAATTTAAGATTAGAGAATGACTTTGTTGGTTTTTGGGCTGGTCTGAATGATGATTCCGTCAAGGATTTTGGCAGGTTATTAAAGTGGTTTCCAAGGTTCTTGGTATTCTTTTTCCCTGTTCTTTTGGGGGGGGGGCGGGGGAGGAGGGGGCTTACTAGATGTGCAGAAGGGTATGGATTAGTGTGTTCTTTTCCTGATGGATACCAAGGCCATGCTACAACTTCCAAAATTTGTTTTATGTTTTAACTATTTGGGTTTTGTTATAAGGGGACTTTCCAATTTCCTCCTTTGTTGTCAGAAATAGATTTTAGTCCTTTTCTAGTTTGAAATTTCAAAATGCGACTTAATTTGCTTCTTCTGAAGCAATAAGATAGACTTGTTTGCTTGATATCGGAGGCTTTCCAATGGAGTGAGTATTGATTCATCTAGCTTTGAGGATGCATTTTGATTAAGAAAGTTTTTTGAGGGACAACTCTTGTGAATAGGTGTCTCTTTGTATAATGGAATTAGAAAGTGTTGACCTCTTGTTAATTTTACTGCTCTTGGATTAGATCATAGGACTTGGTGTTTGCTGTGCCCCACATTGCTTAGGTGCCTTCGATTGTGATGTGAGCCTTAGCATATGTATCTAGTCGATGGATACTCTGCTGGGAATTTCTCTCTCTCTTGCTAGAGTTTTCCCTCTCTTATGTTGGATGGCTGGGAACTTGTTCCCTAACAAGTTTGCTGTCACACTAGTTTGCCGTCACACTTCTTCTAGGAGAATTAGACTTATTTCTTTATTAATTATACTCCCTTTAAATAGAAGAAACTAGGATTTACAATATAATAGATTTTCTATTAAAAACAAGCTCTTAAAATCATTTCTAATATGAAGAATTCCAAAACTAAGGTTAACTACTATTTTTAAAAAAGATAACTATCAACTAAAATAAGGAAATTACTATTTTCCTAAAATATTTCCTTTTTACTAGTTTCTAAATATCCTCCTAGAAGATATGCACTTTTTAAAATAATTTTTTCCAATGAAATGCATTGTTTATATCATTACTCCCCTCTTGGACAAAGAGTTTGTCCTCAGGCTCGAATTCAGTATGAGCCTTCTCAAGTCTTCAAGAACTCTGAAGAAGCCTCCACCCTCATCCTATTCTTTGGACTTTATCATACCCAGCTTAGCCTCTTCAAGTTCGGGGCGGAGAGCTGCCCACTATCCCAGAAATTCTTGCTTAACAACTCTACCTGCTGCAGCTTCTTGTTCTGCAGCCATTTTCCATCTAGTACAGCAGTAATGATCAGCATAAGTCCTTCAAAACTTGCACCTGCCACTCTCTCCTTTTCTTCAAGTTGTTTTATACACAGCTTCCTTTGATCGAGATCCCTAGTGTGAGCCTCCACTTGCTCTTTAAGTGAAGTTGACTCTGCCTGAGAATGGTTGTCCTTCCTCTGCCCATCTGGCAATTGAAAACAAAAGCATTTATAATAGGCACATTTATGACATTTCCATGCTCATTATTCCCTGCCAAGAGCATCCAGACAAAAAGGGGTCTTGAATGGCTTTTGCTGGATTGCTAGGTCAGTTGTTAATTGACCTGGAAACATATTTATAAGAGACGCACCATCTGATGCCATATTGAGTGGTTTTACTGCGCCCCTGAAGTCAGAATACTCTCTGGGGATGATAGACCCTCCTTTCAGCAAACTATTCCTTTCCCCCCTGGTCTACAAGGGTGTGGTTGTTGCTTCTCACCTCTTGGACCTTGTTGCACCCCTGCAATTCTGTAGAAGCCTTTTCATCTGCAAGATCAATTGTGTCTGCTATTGCTGCAACAAATTCTCGTTGGACTGCTGGAGTTCCTCCACCCTAGCTCGTGGCTGCTCCATTCGTTGCACGAACTCCCTCATGAATCTCTCCATTCGACTAAACCATTCTACAGAGCATTTTCATCACGGCTAGCTGTGATACCAAATTTATATGAGCCTAGTATAGGATATGGTCAATGAATACTCTGTAGGGAATTCCTTTCTTCCCTTCCCTTGCTTGAGTTTTCCCTCTATGGACTCTAGGTTTGACGGTTGGGAACCCTATCAAGTTTTCTACCATACTTCTTTTGTGAGAATTAGACTTACTTATATATTGATCATATCCACTTTAAATATCTGAAAGTAGGGTTTACAATTTGATGGATTTCCTACTAAAAATAAACTCCTAAAAGGATTCCTAATATGAATAATTTTTAAAAAGATAGTTATCAATTGAAATAAGGAAACTATTATTTTTAGAAAATTTTTTCTTCTTATTGGTTTCTAAATATCTTGCTAGAAGATCTCTTTACAATGATATGCATTGTGCATGTCAGATTGATGTTCATTCTTATATAAATTTTTATAACAGGTTGAAATGTTGTACAATAAAGAGGAAGATCATGTTTTAATACCTGTAGCTATTTTTTGGTTAGTTTGGAGATAGAGAAAACTAAGAATTTTGAGGGTACAAGGAGATCCTTGTTACTTTTGTGGACTTTTAGTTTAAGTGCTGGTCATCTTCTCAGTATTTTTAAAGTGAAGATATGTTTTTTGTAAATTATATGAATCTCTTTTAGGTTGTAGTTGATGCACTATGTTGTTTTTTATTAAATTCTCTTTGCTATCAAAATATATGGTTGAGCAGGTCTCAGTTTTCAGGTAGGCTGACGTATGTGTTGGCAATCTTTGAAGAATAATTGAGAAAGTAGAATATTTAAAGTTTGGGGATACTTGGAATTCCTAGATGGTTGTCAAGGAGGAGAAAGGAGGGTTGAAGGAGTGAGGCATAAAGGACTTTAGAGTAGAGGTAGGGAGGTTTCAGAAATGGGGGGAATATCTTGGCTCTAGATATATGGTACCTAAGTTGTCAAAGGATGGGATAATGGTACTTGAGGATGGTGTCAATTGCAGTTTTCTCCTTGTGGTACCTAAGTTGGATATGGGATCGGTAAAGGTAGTCAAGCATATGAATTGAAAATGTTGGATAAGCTGGTGTATGTAATGAATTGATAGAGGACAAAGTGGAGAAAAATGAATAACTATTGGATCATGATGATACATGCTCTCTACTGGTTTATGGTTGTTTGTATTAGCTGTAGTAAAAGTTTGATGACCCTTTTCTTTACTATTTATTTTGGTTTTGGGGGTTCTGAATAGTATGATTGGAAGGGATTTGGAGGAAGGTTGAGCTTTTAATTGTATTTTGGGGATTGAATGTTACTTTAATGGTAATATACTTATTCGTAATGTGACTGCTACTAAATTAGCATGGGTTAAGAGCTCTTTGTTATGAGGCAGCTTCCATTTGAAGTTGATGGGGGTATTCGAGAAAGGCAGAGGAGCTAGATAACTTTTGGCAACTACTATTTGTACTAGGCAGGGGTATTCATGGGGAATTTCACAAGTGAAGTCTAACACACCTAAGAGCGCTTAGTTATGAGGCAGCTTCCATTTGAACTTGATAGGCAGAAGTAAATTTTGCATCTCCTGGGGTATTCGAGAAAGGCAGAGGAGCTAGATAACTTTTTGCAACTACTATTTGTACTAGATGGGGGTATTCAAGGGGAATTTCACAAGTGAAGTCTAACACATCTGAAGCACAAACTCTTGAAATTGGAAGCTGGGGCATTCAATACTGTTCTGTTGTGCATGAAGCTATGAAACCCACAGAAAGAATTCTTTCGAAGCTAGTTTAATCAAAAATCAAGAACTCAATGAAAACTAGGTACATTTGCCACCTTAGATAGCCCTGTACTTTTTCTTGGCTGAGAAACTGCAGGGCCAGGAGGTTGAAACGTATTAACCGGATAGTAATTATGTGTTTGGTAATCCACATGGTGTATTTGATTCCTTCCCCTCCCTCTTAGGGTTGTTTGTTTCATAGAAAATGACCTCCAAAAAGACATATTCCGCATTTTCTTGTGTTTGGGTATTGAAAATATTCTGGTTAGTAGAAAGTTTTCCTGTTGATCGAAAAACTGAAGCAAATTTCATGAAAATAATTTGAGAAGATAAATCTGGGAGTCATTTTCATCTTCTATTAGCTGCAGCTAATGGTCCTTGCACAAGAGTCCAAAATTAATTAAAAAATAAATGGTATTTGATGTTCCACTAAGATAAAAAAATATTTTCTTTGAAAATGTTTCACAAGAAAATTTTCCCGGAAAGAATTTTCCTTGGAGGGGGTGATTTTCCTTGAAATCAACTAAGGCCTAAATCCCAAATATTCTCTGGTCCTCATTTAACGTTTAAGGGTTTCATTTAGTTATCATTGATATAGATTTATGATGCTTTTTTAATGCATGATAATTAAATTTGGTTTTGAGGAAAAATCTTACTACCAATTACTTTTAAATGTTGTAAAATGTTTTAGTTTAGTTTGGAATTATATGCAAAAGATGCTAAAATCAACTTGAACCTTAATCCTAACAATTTGGGGTTGACCATTTGAGATACAAGCACAGGGATTTAAAATAAAAAAAAGAAATAAAAATAAAAATAAATTAATAAATAAAAGGAAAATAATAATAATAATAATAAAATGAAAAGATAAAAAAATAAATAAATATGATTGTTTAATTTGTGCGGATTCTTCTACGCTACTCATTCCTATCCAACATAATCCTCTCGTCTAAACTCTTAATTATCATATCTTTACGGATAACTTGCATTCAGGTTTTCAGCGGTTTACCTCTATGTTTTACTAGATCTTCTATATTCAAGTTTTCTTCTCTTCTAATCGGCGCGTCTTCGAGTCTTTTTTGCACTTGCCCAAACCATCTCAGCCAACACATGCATTTTATCCACAATTGAACTAATTCCCAACTTTCTACGAATCTCTTCATTTCTAATTTTATGTGTTCTAGTTTTACCACACATCCACCCGAGCATTCTCATTTATGCTATTGTCATTTTTGTTCTTGCTATTGTTTAATAGTCCTACACTCAGTATCACATAATAGTGCAGGTCTTACTGCGATTCTATAGAACTTTCCCTTCAAATGTAGTGACATCGTGTGTTCACAAAGAATTCCGGATGTCTTTCTCCATTTCATCTAACCCGCTTAAATCCTATGATTTAAATATCCATCTATATTGCCATCGAATGATAGAACAAAGATATCTAAATCGTTTACTTTTTGGTACATTTTGTCCATCTAACCTAATCGTTTTTTTATCGTTTTGATTATTGTTGCTAAACCTACATCTCATATACTTAGTTTTTTATCTACTAAATCTAAACTCTCTGGATTTCGGTGTTTCCCTCCATAACTCTAATTTAGCACTAATACTTTCTCTAGTTTCATCAACTAACATTATATCATTTGCAAAAAATATACACCATGATATTTTATCTTGAATTTTTTTTATAATTTCCTCTATCACTATTGTAAAAAGGATGAGACTTAATGCTGAATCTTGATGGAACCCATTGTTAATGGGAAAACTATAGCTCATACCCCTGTAAGTTCTTATATTAGTTACAGTTTCATTATACATATCTTTAATGAGATTAATGTATCTCAAGGAGATCTCTTTTTTCATTAGTGCTCACCACAATGTCTCTAGGAACCATTTCATATGCTTTTTCTAAATCAATGAATGCCTAGGTCTCTCTTATGTGCTCTATATGTCTCTATCAAATGTCTCAACAAGTGAATCGCTTCCGTGGTGGATTTTCTCGGCATAAACCCAAATTGATTTTGAGACACATTTATCTCAAATCTCAATCTGTGTTTTATCA
This sequence comes from Dillenia suffruticosa, assembly GCA_033439265.1. Classification (NCBI taxonomy): domain Eukaryota; kingdom Viridiplantae; phylum Streptophyta; class Magnoliopsida; order Dilleniales; family Dilleniaceae; genus Dillenia; species Dillenia suffruticosa. The sequence continues at coordinate 11,805,693 of JAVTVX010000020.1, forward strand.
CTCTCTCCCATAATTTCATTGTATGGCTCATAAGTTTAATTTCTCGATAGTTTGAACAATCTTGTATATTTCCTTTATTCTTATATAGTGGTACAATTTTACTCTTTCTCCATATTTGGGACATTCTCTTAATTTGTCAAATTTTATTGAAAATCTCCGTTTAACATTAATATAACAAATTCACCCAAACATTCCATACTTCTATGGGAATACCATCTGGACCTATGGCTGCTTTATTACTTTTCATTCTTTTTATAGCCTCCTTAACCTTATTGGGACGAATCTTACGTTTAAAATCTATATTAATCTCTTCTGTAGCTATATCGATATTTTCTATATCTGTTGTACCCTTAACATCTAAGTGAGGTCTGGCATAAACGTTTGGGTCATCCTAATTCACTTGTCCTGTCTCACTTATTGAAGCATGGATTTTTGGGCAATAAACATCAGTCTTCCTCTTTATTTTTTGATTGCTCTACGTGTAAACTTGCTAAGAGTAAGATTCTGCCATTTCCTTCCTCTAGTCATCATGCAGAAAAGTGTTTTGATATTATTCATAGTGATATTTGGGGTGTTTCTCCTGTCCTCTCTCATACAAAACACAAATATTTCGTAACATTTATTGATGACTACAGTCAGTTTACTTGGATATATTTTCTTCACTCTAAAGCTGAGGTCTTTTCCGTGTTTCAAAATTTCTTGGCATATGTTGAGAATCAATTTTCTACTCGTATTAAAGTCTTGCAATCTGACTCTGGAGGAGAATACATATCAAATGAATTCCAAGTTTTTTTACAGTGCAAAGGTATTATTTCCCAGCGCTCTTGTCCTTATACACCTCAACAGAATGGTGTTGCTGAACGAAAAAATCGATATTTGTTGGATGTCACTCGTGCCTTACTACTTGAATCTTCTGTTCCCCCTCGATTTTGGGTTAAGGCCATGTCTACTGTTGTCTATCTGATTAATCGCCTTCCATCTCAAGTCTTGCACTTTGACTCCCCATTTTTTCGTCTCTATAACACTCATCCTAGTTATCACACATTTCATACTTTTGGGTGCGTCTGTTTTGTTCACTTACCATCTACTGAACGTCACAAACTTGGTGCCAAGTTGTTAAGTGTGCGTTTCTAGGTTACAGTACCACTCAAAAGGGTTTTGTCTGTTATGATGCTATTGCTAATCGTGTTCGTACTTCTCGAAATGTGATTTTCTTTGAGAATCACTATTTTTTTCAGTCTCATGTGGTCTCTTCTACCACTCCTCCTATACTTCCTCACTTTGATGATGTTTTGTTTCCTATTGAGCATTTCAAACCAGGTGTTGTGTATACGAGATGTAACATCACTTTAACTCCTTGTGACACTGACCCGCCTTCTGAGCCTGTACCTCCGGCGCCTTGACGTTCTACACTTGTCTCTCATCTACCAAATCGGTATGGGTTCCCACATACATCTCTTCATGTAAGTTTATCGAATATTCCTGTTCCTACTTGTTATTCTTAGGCAGCCCAACAAGCGTGCTGGAAACAAGCAATGCAAGATGAACTCCAAGCGCTTCAAGAAAATCATACATGGGATATTGTTCCATGTCCTCCAGGTGTTACACCTATTGGCTGTAAGTGGGTATATTCTGTGAAATTGAATTCTGATGGTTCTCTTGATCGTTATAAGGCTCGGTTGGTTGCTCTTGGCAATAGGCAGGAATATGGGGTGGATTACGATGAAACCTTTGCTCCCGTAGCCAAAATGACTACTATCCGAACTATTATTGCTATTGCTGCTTCTAAGGGATGGTTACTTCATCAAATGGATGTTAAAAATGCATTTCTGCACGGTGATCTTAAAGAGGATATTTTTATGACTCCTCCTCCAGGTTTATTCTCTTCCTCTTCTGGCGTTTGCAAACTTTGACGTTCTCTCTATGGCTTGAAACAAGCACCTCAGGCATGGTTTGAGAAATTTCGTTCTACTTTACTAGGCTTTTCTTTAACCAAAGCCAGTATGATTCCTCTTTGTTCCTTCACAAAACAGTGGATGGTGTTGTTCTTCTTCTTGTCTATGTTGATGATATTGTTATCACTGGCACAAATAATGTTTTAATTCAACAACTTAAACAACAGCTCCAATCTTCATTTCATATGAAGGATCTTGGTTCTCTCCACTATTTTTTGGGTCTTGAGGTCCGTTTGGATCAAAAGGGTATTTTTTTGCATCAACACAAATATACGGAGGATTTGATCTCTTTAGCTGGACTGCAATCTGCTTCTCCTGTTGACACCCCTCTTGAGGTTAATGTGAAATTTAGTCGTGATGAGAGTGATCTTCTTTCTATTCCTATGGTATATCGTCAGTTGGTAGGAAGTCTTAATTATTTAACAATTACACGTCCTGACATTTTTTTCGCTGTTCAGCAAGTCAGTTAGTTTATGCATACCCCTCGACACCTTCATTTCGCTGCTGTTCGTTGTATCATTCGCTACTTGAAGGGTACTTCTGGTCGTGGCTTATTTTTTCCTGTTGGCTCCTCCCTTCGTTTACTTGGTTACAGTGATGCTGGTTGGGCTGGCTGCCCTGACACCCGACGTTCTGTTGCTGGTTGGTGTATGTTTCTTGGCTCTGCGCTCATTTCTTGGAAGAGTAAGAAACAAGCTCGGGTTTCCAAATCTTCCACTGAATCGGAATATCGTGCTATGTCTACTGCTTGTTTAGAGATTGTTTGGCTTCGCGGTTTATTGGCTGAAATTGGATTTCCTCAATCCGACCCCACTCCTCTTTATGCAGATAATACTAGTGCTATTCAAATTGCTGCTAATCCTGTCTTTCATGAACGTACTAAGTACATTGAAGTGGATTGTCATTCTATCTGTGAATCTTTTGAAAATAAGGTTATCTCCCTGCCGTATATTACCTCAGATCTTCAACTGGCTGATGTACTTACCAAAGCCCTACCTCGGCCTCGTCACCAATTTCTCATAAACAAATTGATGCTTCTTGAACAGCCGCATCAATTTGAGGGGGGATGTTAATAAGAGATTTAGTCAACAGAACCAATCAAGGAATCAACATCAAATGGAGCAAGTCCATTCGGAAATCAAGGAGATTCCATCAATCTACAAGTAAATTCGGAAATAAAGAGATTCCATCAATTAGCTAGTCAATTAGAAAATCAAGGATTCCATCACTTTGTCTTATCATATTTTGTACATAATTAGACTACCACAAATAGAATATATAGATTAGGAATGAGAGAAAATCACGATTGTAATTTAAAAACTTTTCTGAATTATCTCTGTATAATTTTCTATATATATGGAATAACAAAGGAGAAGAAACTCATTCAGACAAATTGACACTTCAAAGCTTTATGGCTCATAGGCAATCAAAGCAACACTATTGTACAATTCATCCAACTTCTAGGAATAGAATCTGTAGTAGAAGCAACAGTGAATTGTTGAACTGAGTGTGCAGTTGTTTCTGGAATTTGTCTTTTTGGCTTTGAACATCTGAAATGGAATTTCTTCAAAGCTCATGATCATTTCCTGCATTTGTAGGCTCCCAGGCCTTTGTTTCATTAAAAATTACATTTCTTGAGATGATGAACTCCTTAGTTGTTGGCTTGTATCACTATGGGCGATAGCCTTTAGATTTCTCTCTATATCCAATAAAATGCATTTTTTTCTCCTTTGTCATTAAGCTTCTCTCTGTCTTGGGAATGAATAAAACGATAAGCCAAGCAATCAAACTTTTTAAGTGATCAATCTTTAACCTTCTCTGGGACCATACTTCATATGGTATAACATGAATAAGAATTTTGATTGGAGATGTGTTAAGAAGAGAAATGGCTGTGTTAACAGCCTTTTCACTGAAGTTGTTTGGAAGTCCTTTGGCTTTCATAATGCTTCTTGCCATTTCAGGAATGCTCCTTTTCCATATGTTACCATGCTGTTTTGTTGATGATTCAACAGACAGTAAGCTTCCTTTGGATGTCTTTTTTCCTTGCCATAATCTAAAAACAGCTTCCAGATAAACTCTCCAAGATCAGTTTCTAGGCTTTTCATTTTCAGCTCACTTTGCCTTTCAACTAAGGCCACAAACTCCATAAAGTTTGAGAAAGTTTCTGATCTGTTCAAGAAAGTAAACCTACATCATTCTAGGATAATCATCAACAAAGATTAGAAAGTACCACTTCTGGACAAGTGATGGAGTTCTTGTTGGCCCCAAAAGATCTACGTGTACAAGCTTTAAAACTTCTTTTGCTCTCCAAGGTGAACTTGGAAAAGGCAATCTATGCATCTTTCCATGGTCACATACTTCACACACGATGATGCTTGACTTTAGTGTGGGAAGTCCAATCACCATCTTCTGATGATGAAGTTCCTTCAAGCCTCAGTAGTTTAGATGGCCTATGATGCCATAACATCGACTCATTTATTTCTTCAGCCTTGAAAGAAAAGTTTCTTTCACTCTTCATGATAGTGGAAAAACTTTGTTTTGGGTCATTGAAATTGTAATGATCATCTGTTTCTGTTTCTGATCATAAATCATGCATCCTTTGTTCATCAAATTTCAGTGAGTATCCTTTTTGAACAAGTTGTTCAACAGTTGAGAGATTTTGAGATAAAAAAGTATCATGGAGGACACCTTTGATAAGCTTTTTATGATTTGTCTTGGTTTGAACAGTAATGTCTCATTTGCCTTCAACTGTCTCAACTTTTCCATCTTCAAGCTTTGTGCTTGACTTGTATTTCTAATTCAAGGAGACAAAATTCTCCTTGACTTCTGCCATGTGGCTGCTACAACCACTATCAACAATCCAGAACTCTTCCTCCTCTGAGGAGTTGTGGGTGTAGAAGAGCTACTCTGAGGGACCTTCTGCATTTTTTGTGAAGTTGGTTATATCATTCTTCTTCTTTGGGCAGTCTATCACCTTGTGTTCTGAATGCTTGCAGTTGGTGCATTGTCTAAACCAGGAATCATTGTTGTCATGGTTGTCTTTCTTGGAAATGGAGCAAGGAGAAGTGATCTTGTCATTGTTTCTTGGCCTGTCTTGATTTGATCCACCTATTCCATGTCCTTAACTTGATCATCATCCTCTTCTTTGTATCTGGTTGTTTCTTATCATTTTTTCTCCATCTTTCTTCTCAGAGAGATTCATCCTTGGTAGAAATGCTTGCTTCAAAGGCTGCTCAAATCTGTATAATGTTTTCTCATGGGGTTCAAGAGAGCCGAATAGTTCATACATGGTGACCTTAGAAAGATCTTGTGATATTTTGATAGCAGCAACAACAGATATTTTTGTGGCAAGGTTCTAAGGATTTTCTCAACAATCCTCTCCTCTTCAATACAATGACCATAGCTTTTAATTTGATTAACAGTTTCATATACTCAATTGAAGAAATCATTTGTCTTTCATTGACGGCAATTCAAATTCCCTCCACAGGTTCTGTAGTTTGTCAGAAACCACCTTCCTTGAACCCTGGAATTCCTTCTGCAAAATCTCCCATGCATCCTTGGCCTTGTTAATGCTGATTCTTGGATAAATAGCCTTGCCAATGCCTGTTGAATGAAGTGGAGAGCACTGGCCTCTTTCTTTCTTTTTTTTTTTTGGTGTTGCTTCATGCATTTCCTTGCCCCAAAGATCTTGAGATGGCCCTCTTGTATTTGTTTCAATGCATTTCCTTGCCAAGCTTCATGAGAGTCACAATTGTAATGGCCCTCTTGTGGGTCATAGCAGGTGTATCTACAGCCTGTGTAACAGGCCAATTGGTCGTAGTAGCAGCCGATTGGCTGTTAGGGTCCAATTTTTAGCTCCAATCAACTCATGTATTTCCCTAAAATTTGCTTCTATAGAATGGGCCGCTGAAGTATTGCATTTCCAAATGCATGAACAAAGTTTGGTATATATGATGTTAGGGTAATTTGGTAAACTATGAGTGCCATAGACTTTTTAATTTTGAGAAAGGTTAATGCATCACAAGAAATAAGTGGAAGGATTAAGAAGAGAACACACAATTTCCTGTTTTCACTGTCAAGTTTCATTGTAGCTTTTCTATTTTTAATCAGGTTGTTTCTGATTTTTGTGCTGTAATATTAGGTGCTACCCATTTTCCCACGGCTTGTTGACCTTCCATTGGACAAGTTTCAAACAGCACTTGCTCACATACTCCAGGTGTGTGTCATGGCTTCATTATGTAGCTTATATCATTTTGTTTGTCGTCCATTTTTTAGCTCTTCTTTTCCTTTGTGTAGTTACAATCTAAATAAATGTGCAAATCCTACTTTGACCTCTGGGAATTTCCTTTCTTCCTCGTCTGTTCTTTTTCTGGGGTAGCAGCATTTGGATATTAGTTACTGCATTTATTGTATGTGTCTGGGATAAAGCACTCTGACTTTGAATGGCCTCATGAAATTTTGATACTACTGCTCTAAGTGGGTCATAGATGTGTATTTCAAGTTAATTTTTATGAACTGATCCTGGCTAGTAGGTGTGTGTTATTTCAAATAAATCTTTATGAACTGATACTGATGGGGATGTGGTTGTGGTTGTGGTTGTTAAGCCAAGACTTGATTTACAATTTAAATTCCTTGTCTTTGTTGTAGTGTTCCAGTTTTTCTTGTGTCAAATTAGCCTCCATTGGAGAGGATGATTCAACTTATGCTTGTAACATACTAAATGTGCACAATAAATTGTATTTTTTTTTTTGATTTGTCAGTTTCTGTGCCAAGTGCTGCTCAAAATTTGCAAAAGAAAAGAAAAATGATTCTGTACTTTGTGATGCAGGGTTCAGCTCACACTGGTCCAGCATTAACACCAGCAGAAGTATTGGTTGCAATTCATGATATTAGTCCTGAGAAAGATGGTCTTGCACTTAAAAAGGCATGTTTCATATCCTGTATATTCATTGTTTAGTTGCAGAGAAGGCCGCAATTTCCCTTTCCCCTTAGTTCTCCTTGTGTTGAAATTTAACTTGATGTGCATGTTGAGTATGTTTAGTTTGTGAAGAGAAGACATGAAAATGCATTGAGGGCCTCTAACAAAGCAATTTAAAAAATGAAAAAAAAAATCAAAGAAGTATATGAAGCACACCTATTTGAAAACTGGAGCTGTATTGATATATAGTATCTTCTCAGATTTTAATGCTCACATGATATGGATCATATATTACACATCATTTTTCTTCCTTTCGAAGAAATTGCTAAGAAGAATGCTTGTTGGATAATCATTGGATGGTCTAGAGATTTTATATCAGATAAATAAGCTTTTATTTGTTTGAAGATGCTTATTACTGTATTATTATTGTATCCAACATTTCCATAATTTAACTTATCAGTGTGTCCATCTTGTGTTGTTTCCACATACATAGTTGTGTGTGTGTATCATTGGTTAAGGTTTTGTGCAAAGGTTTGATACTCCAACAAAAGTATTCTTTTTTATTATTTTGACCCTTATGCCCGAAGAACAGATCCAAGCAGCCTAGTCGCTTATGCTAGAAGAACAGATCCAAGCAGCCTACTTCACTAAGTGACATGGTCATGCTTTAAGAGGCCCTTATGGAGAAAGGGGATCATTTCATTAGTTTAGCTATGATAACGTATATTTTTCTCTCTGAAACTTTTCTGAGGAGGTGTTTGCTACTCTAATATATAACAAAAATTTTCTAGACATAGTTGTCAGTAGCATGTTTGTTTACAGTGCAGTGACTGGTGCCTGGTGATGTTGAATTTTTTATCCTATTAAAAAACAGAGGTGATGAATATCAGATGTTACTATTCTACCAATATCATATCAAATTTCATTGGTTCTACTTGGAATTTTTTCCATCCATTTTCCAACTTATACATGTACTCTTTGTTAGCTTCTTATTAATATGAGTTTTCAGCAATCATGCTCTTTTTATCGTGTATGCACCGAGTCTCCATCTTTTGTCATGTAACTAACACCCATTTGCCATCTCTGCTTTCTTTCCTTTGTCCAAGGATATTCAGTGTGTACCATTTTCCAAACTTGGTTCCTTGGCACTCGAATCTTTCAAATAAAATTTATCTCCTCCCTGTGTGGGGCATGTTTGATGGAGGGGAAGGGAAAAGGGGGAAATGTTAGTAAAATAACACTAAGCACCTTCAGTTTTAAGTTAGCATATCTCATATTTTTGCACCATAGGGGAATGTTTCCTTCTTGGGAAAGGGTACTATGTTGTGTAATCCATAAGTAGGGTAGTCAATACTCTTTTACCTCTCTCCCCCTTTTATTGCACAAATATCTATATATGTGACACATAAATATGTGAATCATGGGCCATATTTTTTGTTACCACTCTATCCTTGCCCCGCATCCCCCCCCCAAAAAAAAACCTTAATACCAAGCATTAATTCAGTGGTTAGCCCTTATTAATACTTATATTATTCCTTAGAAGACCAGCTGGTCTGACATCCCTGTTCATATCCAACACTGTCTATTACAGAGCCATCAAAAAGAACTGGTGATGATTTTCTCTAATGTACTTAAGTTTCCTTGATGGATGATTTGTTTCAAGCCTTTAAGCCAAGTGCAACTAAATTGTCATGATAGAAAGCCTCATTTCAATATTGTAACTCCAGCAATTATTGAGGCTAAAGGACATTACCCACCATCTTGAAAACATCCTCTCCTCTTTCCAGACCATATTTGGCCATCAGTCTAGGCCACTAATTATCCTCTGCTTCTGTAAGGTCTTTGGATAAAGCTAAATATCTTATTTGGGCACATTGCAGTTGTATGACAATCACAACACAGCTGCACCGATACTATCATGGAGCGTAAATTTATATTCATTTCCTATCACTCATGACAACCTAAACTGTTACATTGTGATCACGTTTTTGATCCATGGAGTCCTATGTTTGTTGTCCTTCAGTTAGTTTTGCACATTTGGATGCACTTGAAGCATCATAAATTTCTTTTCTGAATGCCACTTTTCGTTGAACAGATGAACCTTTACCACCTTGTAAGCTTCTAAAACCTTTCAATGATAGGATCCAAAGTACATGTTTAAACTTGCTGGTCAACAATAAAGTTCAAAGTAGAAATATTCAAAATGCTATTCCTTAGTGCTCCTTTCTGTATTCTGACAATATTATCCTATCTAAGAAATATGCTCAACGCAACCTGCGGCACAGGCTGGTGTTAAAAAATAATAATAATAATAATAATAATAATAATAATAATAATAATTCACCATCAATCCTGCCCTCTGTGAGCTCATCTTTTCTAAATCTAGTTTAAGATGCAATAATCCAAACTTAGAAACGGATATCATGGGTTTAGAATTTGATGCATATGTGTCCTAAGATAAAATTGCATCATCTGCGAACAAATTGTGAGAACTTGATGCACTCCATTTCTCAACCCAACGCATTCAAACAGCAACCTGTGTTTCATGCTCAGTAGCCCTCCATCCAGTTAAAGATGAAGCAGTTAAAGATCTCTCTGCATAAGATCCTGGGAAGGTCTGGAGTAGAAAGTAACTAAATAGATGGGCTTTTATTAGTAAGGATAGAGAACCTTGGCCTGATGTGAATTTCACAACCATTTAGGTTTACGGAACTAGTACACTTGTTCTCACTCATGTGGCATCATTCTGAGATATAATGGGTGTGCAAAATCTTCTTGTGCTTGACCTTCATACAAGTTCTAACTAACTTAAGCAGTTCATTCCCGGTACTTGGATCATTTATGGATTTGAATATATGGTGCAGTTTTTTCTTTTTGTGTCAAATGTGCAAACCATGAACCGTTGACTCGATTGGATTTTTATTTATTTCTTTCTTTGTTTTTTTTTTTGGAAGTTAATTTTGTGCAGATTACATGCATTAAGAAGTTTCAAACTTTCTCAGCTGCGGTTTTCCTTTTTCCCAGATAACAGATGCTTGTTCAGCTTGTTTTGAGCAACGTACAGTTTTCACACAGCAGGTTCTGGCAAGGGCCCTGAATCAGATGGTATGTATTATTATCTCTGTGAACAGATCTGAGTTCTGCGTGCTGTTTTCCTATCATACCTAACATTGAATATTCCTTTCAGGTTGACCAAGTTCCTTTACCTCTGCTATTTATGCGAACAGTAATTCAAGCTATTGATGCTTTTCCTACTCTGGTAACTTCATTTCTTTATATTCTGTGTATTTTGGCTGCATGTTTAATGCCCAGCTTTAGTATAAATGTATGCTTGGGAGTACAAGTAGTAGATGTGGAACAATGTCAGCATTATGGTGCAAAAGTTTGTCTTTAGAAGTCAGATCTCTAATCTATCTGTGTCAAAATTGTGGTCAGATGCTTGTCTCTTGCCTTTATCTGAAGCAACATATGCTTATGTATTACTCCCACCATCTCATTTTAAGCAATAAAGTTACCAGAATACACATAAGAAAAAATTATTTATTGCTTTGACTTTATTTGTTAAAAGTCATTTTCTTCCAAAAATATCCCTAGATCTACTTATTTCATCAACTTTTAGGGGTAAAATAGTACTTTTTTGTCAATTATATTGACTAACTACCAAATGACACTTATATGGAGACAACAAAAAGTAAAAAAAAAAAATGTCATTTAAAGTGGGATGGAGGGAGTAGCTAACTATTATGGAAGTAGAAAATATTGGAGAATCAGCCACGAATGTGATATTTACATTTTCAAATACACTCCAATTCATTTATTTGGTGTTTCCTTCAATTTAATTTACTTAGGCTTGCCACTGGTACTATGTGATACTTTTTGGATCCCTGGCTGCTTCTTGGTTAGTTTGGGGAAGAACAATATGGTTTTTTTTTTTTTGGGGGGGGGGGAAGCAATCACTTTTAAGTTATTTTTGGAATCCTATCCCTTTATTCATTATTTTTTGTGTTGTTGATTTGTGTATATGTATATATATATATATATATATTTTCCTGTTTTTCTCCTGCTTTTTTATCTGTCTGTGCCAATCTTCTCTTAGTTCATGTTCCTTTCTGACCCTTTCTGTACTTATGGCTACAAAAATGGAGAGAGATTTAAAATAAAAAAAATTGATCTATTTCGTTAAGTACATGACTTTAGAACTAATTTTTTTTTTTGTTCTAAATACTATACATTGATATCAAATGGGAGATGGTGGAATTTGACATAATGGTCTTAAGATAGAATTTTAAATTTTGGATTTTGATATCAGCCAATGTAAGACAACTAGCCAATCGATTTTCTGCATTGGTAGTTCTAGGGGGATTGCTGGGGTAAGGTGAAACAGAAATATGCTCTTTCTTCCATTTGCTATAACTGTGGGATTTTTTTCCCAAATTTTTCTTATATTTCTGTGTCTGTATGTATTGAAAATGAGATTTATGCAGCGGCATGCAACATCTTTAGTCTTTCCTAACACGGTTGCTTTAGGTTGATTTTGTGATGGAGATACTGTCCAAGCTAGTGCGCAAACAGGTATTTTTTCTCTCTTTTATATTTTGCTTCCAGTATTATATGTCGTTAGCAGATGAATAATGTTGCTTGAAAAAGAGGTAGATCTTTACATGCTGTTATTGCAGGTCTGGAGGATGCCAAAACTGTGGGTAGGTTTCTTGAAATGCGTGTTCCAAACACAGCCGCATTCTTTCCATGTATTGCTGCAGGTTGTTGTCTATCCACATAAATGGAAGTTTGCCTTGCCTAGCTGAAAATTTATGTTACACACTCCTGTTTATTGCTTGCAGTTACCACCACCACAGCTAGAAAGTGCTCTCAACAAATATTCTAATCTCAGAGGTCCCCTTGCAGCTTTTGCCAGCCAGCTGGCTGTAAGAAATTCACTACCTAGGTATGCCCTTTCTGATAAATATAACTATGTTAATGCCTTCTTGCTTTCCCTACTTCTCTTGTGTAGCTAATGATTCGGATATATTGCTTAGTGGTTTCCACATAATTATTCCAATTTTCATTGATTTCATCAAAACATCTAAAATCTTGATGCTCTTATGGCATGACAATATGTGTAGGTATCATTGTGAATTATCTCTACTCATCGGAGTGGTCATAAGTTAGGCGTGGAAGTTTGTGGAGGAAGGTTTAAGTCAGATTCTTGCTTAACTGAATAGTTTGGAACATACCACTAGGATAAGTGGATGGCTCAATAGAAGTTTAAAAAAATAATAAAAAATTAATATTGCTCTTTGGATTATAACAAATCACTACCAGACAATAATCCTATTAAATGTACAGCACACTCAATATTGATGCATCCCTCAATAATTCTTGAAGGGGGAAATTTTTTTTTCCTTTTTGCGTAGCTTTGGAGAATGTAGATAAAGTAGAGCCTAGTACTAGTTAATTAATATCAGAATTCTTTTTCTTCTCACGTGTACAAGTTGCTGAATGCACTCAAAACGAGCAAGATGGATGATCAATAAACTGATCTTCTCTTTTTAATTATATTAATTTTTATCTTATTCACATCCTATATCTACTGTAATAGTGGGTGGAATCAGTAGAAGAAAATAAAAGAATAAATAAAGATTACTCAAGTTGTTGGAGATCTCGATTTTGATTCCTGGAAAAAAAATGGAACTGCAGAAGTTGTGTTTATTCTATTCTTAGGAAATGCTATTTGAACAAGTCTATTTCTTGTTACCCAATTGAGGTTAGGAATTGACACTTGTTGTAAGCATGGCATGTGATATGTAGTTGTATAACAAGTTTGGAATGAACGTTTTGTCTGTGTTTGTGTTCTGTAACATCAGAAGAGGAACATAAGATGGGCTTTATAGTATAATTTCTTATGTTCATTGATGTGGCCCCATCGTATTCTCATATTAATGCCAGAGTGAAGTTTGTGGGTTTTTGGTCCCTCTGAGACAGCCTCCATAATTTTCATGCCCTTTTATTGAATGAGAAATTAAATGATGGAATATCTGAGTCTTCCTTTTTCCTTAGCAAAATGTGAAAGATTAGAGCACCGAACAACCCATTCTATCCTTCTGATAAAGAGGATAAAAGTTTGCTACTTTTTTCTTGTCCTAGCAACCTGACTGCCATTACAGTGAGACTATCTCCCGTTCAACTTTTATATGGCTAGTCATCATATGCTACTGTGGTGGTTGACTCAGTAAGGCTGTCTGATCTACCTTTCTATTTTTTAGCAAAATTTATCGTGTGCCTTGAAGGTTTCTATCTGGGCTTGATTATCTTGGCCGGAAGGATCTGGGAATGGTCAAGTTGCTAACTTATGACCTTCACATGATTACTTGGTGCCTTAGCTTACTACTATTCCCCTCCACCAGGGGATGTCATAGCATCTGACTCGAAAGTTGTTCCCTGAACTTCTAATTCTATAACATTTTCAACTCTGCATTTATACAATTCAATTTGTAAAACATCAACAAAGTTTTGGTTTTTATGCATGATGCCTTTAAGGACATGACATTTCATGTTTTGAACCAAAATAAATAAATAAATAAATAATATAATATAATAATCTCTGAAAATGTGATGCAACAATAAGGTCAAATATTGTTGGAACAGACATTGAACTTAAAAACAAGGAAGTTAGAGGGCATGACCACAAAATGTCCAATTTCAGGTGGATTTCAAATTAATTTGCTTGCTCCTACTCATGAGGAGAGGCACATGTGCATGTGGAGGACAGGATATCTTGATGAGATTTTCTTCAAACTGTGTGTGCTGTAGTGTTTTCTTTTGGTGGGGGGGGGGGTTTAGGGGGTTCCTACATGCATTCTACTCTCTTTGTTCCCTTGGATTATGTTTAAAGTGATTTAATATAGTTCTGAATTTGCATTGGTCAGGTCAGCACTTGTAGTTCTTGGTCTTGCGAATGAATCACATGTGCAGCAGTCATATCTTTCATCCTCTTTGCATGCTTCCGAGATGGGCTCTTCAGTTCATGGAGCAACATTAACATGACAAAACCGTGTAGCTCCATATTTCAACAGGTGCCCAATATCTTAGAATTCAAGGGTCATCCCTAGTCTGCCCCTGCACATCAAGTCACGAGGAGAGCAGATATGGATTAGCTGCGTGTAGAGCAGCTGGTTGCCTTGTTGCTTAATGGTTGCAAGTCCTAGCGATGGGGATGGAGTTTGATTGACCATGGCAACATTTGGGTGGTTCGAAGAATTGGCTTAAAGAATCACCACAGTCAATTAGGTCCATGAGAAATGTAATATATGTATAATTTCGACAACTTTTTCCCTTTTCGGTTAGATGATTTCATTCAGCTCCTGTCCAAGCCAGGCTTTCGAGAATAAATAAGCTTGTGAGGTGGGAATGTATTGGAAGGCAACAGACGGTTGAAGTCAAGAAAGGGTCCCACGTTTTGTTCAGAAGGTGCTTAATGTCATAAAACCAGACAATGTGGAGCTTCTTTTCCACATGGGTGTAATTGATGCACCTTTTCATGTAACAATTAATTTGTTCTAATTCAATTGCCTAAGAAAAAAAAAATGAAATGAAAAAAACTTATTTGCCTTGAACTTTTGCTTGGACAGAATGGAGGGGATTTGGATCCAGAAAGTCAATGTTGGGGGCTGTATGAAAAACTGGGGGGCGATTGAAAGTAATATCGAAAGGATGTAACAGAAATATCAATAACTACTAAGAATTTCTCAATATTTGGGGTCTGAGGTTCCTTTTGGATCCCTTCCTATATGCATCCAAACGAATCGTGTTTGCACGATGATAGTGTTTGTCTGTGATTCATTTGGCTAGTGTTTTTGGTCTTTTGGTTTTTGTTTTTGTTTTTTTTGTTTTTTTTTTTTGTATTTTTTTTGGGGACAATCATATGGCTTGTTAAACGAGCTTTAGACAATATGTCCTTGTACATTTTAGAACAAAGAAGATTGTTAAAATTTGAATTACCGATGCTAGATGAAAATAATTCTAATTAGGGATTGCAAAAATTCTCTATTTGTTTCCCGTGCCATTTAAAATTAGTTTTAAATTCTTATTTTTTATTGAAAAATGATCTTTTTTAACTGTTCATACTTATGATTGAACGAAAATACCCTCGTTAGATGATAAAATGTGAGAACATCTCCATCAGAAGAATTAAAGTAATGCAAGTTTTGGCAGTGGTGATAAAAGCTACTTCGCGAGTGAAGGACCTGCTGAAGAGAGAGAGAGAGGTATTCCCGTATATTATTTTGTTTTCTTTTGGTATGCTCGTGTATGTGCATGTCTTGCAGATGTTGGTTGAAAGGGTTAGCAATTGAGGTACTCTGAGATTAGCACAGCAACTTGGAGCTGTTTTTGGGGAAATGTTGGAGGAAGTAGTAGTTTGAATTTGTATTATGGGTACTGGTGAAATACGCAACCAAGCTTTCTATTGCCTGGTTTAGCTTATGACATTTTTAGTGTGTTCCTTTCAGCATATAACTCTGCTAATTCTTTTTTTTGGTGGGGGCGGGGGGGGTATGCTCCCTTAGTTTTTGGTAAGCACTGCTAATTCTTTGGTACTATTATCAGCTGCCTCTTGTTGGTATCTTTTCTTCAACTCTCCTACTTGTTCCTTCTTTGCTGTTGAGAGGATTGTATTGAAGTTCTGTTGTTGGTCATTTTTGCATCCACTAAATTCTTCAGATGCATATAGCAAGTCTTGTTGTACTCCAAAACTGCTCTTTCCACCCGCGTGATCCATGACTATATAACAGTTTGTTTTAAATAGATTTTCTTGCATGATGTGGCAATCTTTGCTTCCCAAACGGCATCAACATATAAGAGTTATTTTTCTGAAGCCAATTATCATACCCTTCGCATCAGTGAATCTCCTCTCATTTTGACAAATAATAATCTGGAATAGTACTCTTGAAAATAGTTCAAACATTTAATATTGTATTGGAAATGTTAGGGGTTATTGAAAATAGTTTTATAGATTAATTTCTTCTTGTCAAAGCAGCAGAGAGTAGATTTCTCTTTTTTAACATCTATGAGTGCTGGTGCAGTGGCAAAAATGGTCTACCAAGAATGAGCAATGCAGCTATATGGACCTTGATATTAAGCACCATAAAGTTGATTAAGAAATAGAATGAACCGACCAGAACTATCATGTTTTCCACGACTCGCTTGGGTGTTTTTATCTCTGGATGGCTAGTTGAATCCGCATATCCATCTTCTTCAAATTCCCAATTTTCAGCTTAAAATACATAGATGAGGGCATTAGATTCACGCTCGCACCAACATTACATAAAGAATTATCAAATGAAAAGCATACTAAAGTGTAAAAATTATAGAAAGTCCCCACAACTGTCAATTTAGGTGGGATTCGTCTTTGAGGAATTGTACACCACACTCCTTGGTAAGCACCATCATGTTGACCGCCTCCAACTTCTTCTTACCAGAGAGGATCTCCTTCATAAATTTGGGGTAGTTCGACATTTGCAGAAATGTTTCATGCAATGGGATGTTTACTTGCACTATTTAAGCATAGTAAATTTTTTAAAATATGTCAAGTTGCTGTAGCCTAAATTTTTTAGGATAGGGAATGGAAACCAAGACCGCTACCCTATGTGGATTACCCTCCATGGCAGTCGCCACATTTTTTTTTTTTTTTTTTTTTTTTTGGTGAGATACAAAGAAAACAGCCCCTCAAGGAGACCTAGACAACTCAGAGGGCTCAGCCCTCTTTCTTCTAACCCACGTTATAACTCTCGCATCCATCTGCAGCAGCTCTCTTACCTCAACAGGAGGACTTCTAATTACATGACAGCCCGCCTTAACCTTTTGTCCCAGCTTTGCCAATCTGTCCGCGCACTTGTTGACTTCCCAGTAAATGTGAGTTATCTCCGTGACTCCCAACTCACTCATAAACACACTATAATCATGAATCAGATTACCCCATGGATGATTCTCCCCCATTCCACCATTATTGGCTCTGAACATGATCAAGAAATCAATCTCCATATCAAGGTTTCCAAACTTACATCTTTTGGCCAGCTGCAGACCCTCCTTAAGACTCCATAGCTCTGCCATATCACCAGTGATCTTTCCCACATTGCACCAGTAGCCCAGTAACCACTCCCCGTTACTATTTCTGAAAAGGCCTCCCGCACTAGCTTGGCTCCTCAAGTGATCAGCAGCTCCATCCACGTTGAGTTTAACAACACCTTCTCTGGGGTGCCTCCAGCTGATTTTCAGATCCTCAAACTTGGGGACCTCTCGGTTACAATTCCTTCCATAATCCTTCGCCATGCTTAGCACTTTATTAGCTACAGAATGTGGGGACTCCAACATCTTTTGATGAATCGACTGCGTCTATACTTCCAGATAGTCCAAACTGCAATCATGAAAATTAGTTCTTCCTCCTCCACTTGCAGCTTAAACTTTTTAGAAGATCCACCCTTCAACCATTCCAAAATGCTTCCTGTCCAAGACTCTTTCTTCTTTTCAATTCCTTGCACCAGATTGCTCCATATAATTTCTTTTGATATAAAATAATATATATATCAAAAAAAAAAAAAGAATACATGGGTACCAGGATAAGCCCTGAGATACCCGAAGAATCAGCATGCCATCATGGCGACACAAATAGCAGAACTAAGATCTAGTATCAGCTAGAGGTAAGACTGCACTAACAAAGGCTGCAATGGTACGGGGCGGTAATTAACGTTCGCCTATCAGTCTCTTGTTTCTCTCCATCCAAATATAATACATACACGTGCTGAGAGAGCATTTGAAGACCCTGTTTCGTTGAAAGGGGTGCTTTGCTGGGAAAGCAGGATCCCATGAATGCCTGACCAAGAGACAGGGAATGTCACAGGAACATGCTTGCTGAGCTATCGTCAATCGTCATACCTCTCTGAAGAAAGGACAATGAAAGAATAAGTGATCAAGTGTCTCTCTCTGACCAGAGCAAAGATGACAAGTCGAGGAGGTTGCAAGTCTGAGTCTAAAAAGGAGTTCACTCGTCTGAAGCCGCTCCATAAAAACAAGACACAAAATGAAAGCAAACCTCATCCTTAGAGCACGACTGCAATTCCTTAGAGCATGTCCCACCGTTTCCTCATCCTTTCCACAGATAGTACATTTCCCTTCCTCTACCAAACCTCTTCTTTTTAACTTAGCAGTGGTCAGTCTACCCCTTGCCGCCAACCAGAGGAACATTTTAATTCTTTCTGAAATTTTCTTCTTCCAGATCCAACTCCAATCAGAAGATTCATTTTCTTGGCTGCGGGCACCCTTCTTTTGCACCCAGTTTGCTAATGCCACAGAGAAATCTCCCAAAGGGTTGTCGTTCCAAAATAATGAGTCCCTTCTTCCTTCACCTTGGGGAATGATGGTGGCCCTAATCTCATCAACTATCTCCCTAGGAAGGACAGCTGCCAAATCAACAATCTTCCGTTGACCATCTTCATCTATGAAGTGTTTCACTTTGGTGTCCTCATTGAACATTTGCTGCGGAATAGTTGCTTTATCCACTAGCTTCTCATCTCCCAACCAAATATCGTACCAGAAACTAATGTTTCTTCCTAATCTCCATTAAGACCTTTCCTAAGACAATCTCTGCTATTGCAGACCGCCCTCCACATAGCAGAGGTATTTCCTCTTTTACGGTGCTTCAACAAGTTCCCCCCTTAAGATACTTGCTCTGAAGAATTTTGCGCCAAAGGGAATCATCTTCCTTCATGATCCTCCTTCCCAGTTTGGCCATGATGGCAATGTTACAATCTCTCATGCTGTGGATGCCCAGACCTCCTTCCTTTTTGGAGGAACAAACTTTTTCCCATTTCACAAGGTGCATCTTTCTTTTCTCGTAGTTGCTACTCCATAAAAAATCTGTGATCAGCTTATCAAGCCTTTTGCAAATGCTTTCGGAGAGCCATGAAGACTGCATTGTGTACAAAGGGATTGAGGCTATAACAGATTGAATCAAGGTGTTCCTCCTAGCGGTGCTTAGGAGTTTGGTCTTCCATCTCTTGAGTTTGTTCTGCACCCTCTCTACCACTTGGTGGTAAAAGTTTTTACCCAACTTTCCATGGATGATTGGCACCCCCAAGTAGTTACCCAAGTCTTCGATAATGGAGAACTTACTGCAATCTACTAAAGAGGCCTTGAGATGTCTAGAGGCTTTCGAAGATAACCACAACTTCGATTTTATGGGATTGACCAGCAGCCCGCTCTCCTTTGAAAATTCCTTCAGACAACTTAGCACGTTACTAAGATTAAGGTGGTCTGCTTGTGCGAACAGCACCAGGTCATCAGCAAAGAATAAATGTGAAATGTCTGGGCCTCTCCTGGAGACTTCAATTTTCTTCCACACCCCCTTGCTCACTTTCTCCTTAATCATACACGAGAGTCTTTCCATCACCAAAATGAAGAGGTAAGGGGATTGAGGGTCCCTGCCTTAGACCCTGACCGGCTTTGAAAGAAGGTAAAACCTCACCATTCCAAATAATGGAAGTTTCCCCACTTGAGATAGCAAACATTATTAGCCTAACTAGGCACAATGACACATTAATTTCTAGTAACACTTTAGCTAGATATTTCCAACTAACATTGTCGTAGGCCTTTCTTAAATCAATCTTAATTACCATCGCGTGTCTACTGCCCTTTGCTTGCCTGATGGAGTGCATCACTTCTTGAATAGCCACAATGTTGTCCAAGGTACTTTTGCCGGGAAGGAAAATATTTTGGTGCCGACAAATCAGCTTTTGAATAATTGATCTGAATCTGGAGACCAAGCATTTACTCAAGATTTTGTAGGATGTGTTCAAAAGAATAATCGGTCAGAAGTCCGAGATCTCCTCAGGCTTGTTGGACTTAGGGATAAGAATCATGTAGGCTTTGGCCATCTCCGAGTAGAAATAATCGTCCTTCATGGCAACTTGCAAACCTCACTTTTCATTATCTGCCAAAATTTTTTTATAAAAGATAGGTTGAATATCGTCTGGACCCAGAGCCTTTAAACCCATCATGGATAACACTGCCTGTCTGATTTCCTCATCATCAAATTGCCTGCATAGGATTTCCTGGTCTTCTTTGCTAATTCTCTCCTTCCAATACATGAATCTGCTGCTGGGCTCTTCCACTTTCTTAGCCGCAAAAAGATCAATGAAGTAATGTCTAGCATGATTTTTCAACTCCTCTTGATCAATGCACCAACCACCGTTGATCTTTAAAGTAGTTATTCTATTATTATTCCTCCTTACTTTTGTGGTTGCATGAAAGAAACTAATACTCCTATCGCCTACAACAAACCAATTGTCCTGGATTTTTTATGCCAAAGGATATCCTCTTGCCTGAGCACATCTTGATAAACTTGGAGAAGCTTCGGTTCTAATCTTGCAGGTGCCTGGAGTGACTATAGTTGTGAGCTCTTTGAATGGTCCTTAACCTAGCCTCCAGCTTCCTCTTACGGTGGAAGATATTTCTGAAAATTAACTTGTTCCACGCCTTAAGCACTTCGGTTGTAGCCTTTATCACATTCTCTAGAGGACCCTCTGAGCTTTTCCAAGCCTCCTCGAATGCGTCTATGAAATCTAGGTGGGTAACGCAGGCTGCTTCGTACCTAAACGGCTTCTCATCTTTACTAGGGGTGAGGGATAAGCTGGCATTCCAACTAACCAGGTTATGGTCCCCATGCAACCTAATTAAATTGATCACTTTCATTTTTGGGAATGCTTTTTTTGCTTCTAGATTGCAGAGCACTCTGGCTTCTCCTCCAAGTTGTAGTGTTTGCTTTACTAGCTTCCTCAACTCCAGCTATCTCATTGAAGTCTCCCAACACAACTCAAGGGCCAACCATATTATCAACGATGTTCAAGAGGTCATTCCAACATTCTGCTTTGGCTTTCGAATCAGGCTGACAATAAACCCAAGTTACATTCCAACTCTTGTCATCAATGGCTACATTACAGTGAATCAATTGGTTCATGTGGGACACAACATTTATATTAACTTCATTGGAGTCCCATGTGAGCCACAGACCACCTTTAAACCCTTCAGCCAGAACAATTAACTCAGAATTCATACCACAGTTCTTCATAATGTTTGGGAGATGATTATTTCTAGCCTTAGTTTCTAGGCAGCAAATTGCTTCAGGCTTTTCTCTCTTGATCAATTCCCTGCAAGCTCTTTTAAAGCTAGCACTACCCACCCCTCTGCAGAAAGAGAACAGAGAAGAAAACAGGGAAGAGGATTCGACATACCCAGGAATTATGCAGTCATGCTTGGTCAACATGGGAGGGAAATTGAACATACGACTAAAGAAGAGGATCATCTACAGCAAAGCAACAAAAAGGTGAAGGCAGATGGTGAAGGTAGTACCACCCAAACAAGGATCTCCTTTAAGTAGATTCCGATGGGTCAAAAGTGCTTAAGGGAAGGTCCTAGAGAAATGGAGTTTATTGACTCGGATGTGGAGATGGATACAGTAGAGGAAGACGAGGAAGATTTGGTTACGGGGTCAGGACATATACCAGTGATTGAAGTATCAGACAAAAGTCTGAGGGACTTATGGAAACCATGGAAGCGAAACTCATTGTGAAATTGTTGGGCAAGGAAATCGGATACCAATTGATGCTAATAAGGGCATTAGCAATGCGGCGACTGGAGGGTAGTCTGGAGCTTCTTGATTTAGGAAAGGGATATTTCCTTACGAAATTTACTAGCAAGCTAGACTACTACCATGTCTTAACGGATGGGCCATGGTTGATCCATGATCATTACCTCATTGTGAGGAAATGGAAACCATGGTTCACTCCAGATAGCAGTAAGATAAAATCCACAGTGGTATGGATTCGCTTACCTCATTTGTCGATTGAGTTTTTCAATGAATCTATCATATTTGAGATTGCTAGACCTGTGGGAAAGCCCATCAAAATTGACTCTAATACGGCAAACACTTTTAAGGGGTAAATAAGCTAGGGTTTGCGTGGAGATTGATCTGGAAAAGGCTTCGGTCTCTAGAGTTAAAATTAGGAAGAGAATTCAGCGGATTGAATATGAAGGACTTCATGTCATATGTTTTGCCTGTGGCAAAGTTGGACACAGAACAGTGGATTTCAGAGAGAGATGCAATCTTTCAAAGGAGAACAAACCGGGGACCGAAATCAGAGATAACCCAGCAACCCTAGAAATTGAAAGGCACGTAACGGTGACCGGCATAGCGGAGAAGGATGAGGTTCTAGGTCCTTGGATGGTAGTCCAGAGGAGACAAAAAATTAACAGATATGGAAGCTTCAGAGACAAGGAGAAGAAAGAGAGTGCTCACCAAAACCGTTTCAATCAGTTGTGCAAAGTCAATAATGTGTCAGGAGATGTGAGCTCAGACTCAGACGATGATACCTGTGCCTTGCTTCCAACGACTGATCCTTCCAGGAGCTATCAAAAAGAGAGTACAAATGAGAGGAAGAAAAAGCTGCTGATAAGAAAAGGGGGAGACCTGGAACAGAGTTGAAGGAGGTGAGAAGGGAGTGCAGATTACCGTGGTGTGCAAGAAAAGGGAAAAGAAAATTGATGATGTTGATAGAGCGAACTGGGTCAACTGGTTAAGAAAACCGAGCTGTGGTTTCAAGGATGGCCCAAATAATGTAGGCCCAAGTAAGACATGAGGAGGCCCAGGATATAATGATTAAAGAGCTGAGAGCCCATGGGATGGCCAAGACCATTACAAGCCTCGATTTGGGTTTCAAACCAATCTAGGGGAGCGCCTAACAGCTTTCGACCCAAGAGAAATTACAACAATAACTTAAACACATTCAAAAGCAACGGTCAGTAAAGAGGTCAAGAGGATGATGGGGTGGGAAAAGAGACTGAAAAGAGTATGGAATGAGACTCGGGTGACAATGGGGAAGCAGACAAAAGATCAGCAGAGACTGGGGACGAAGATATGGAGATGTAAGTAGGAATTGCTCTTTGTCATTTTTACCACAAAATGAAGTAGCAGTTCCCACTAGTGGTTCCTCCTCTCCCCTTCCTCATTCATCTCAACTTGTTCTTGTGGTAGCTTCTCGACGGTCTTTGGTGGTGCATTTTCTATGTGGATTAGCCTCATTCTTCTTTGCGGCAGTGGTCACAATAGGTTCCTCCGCCTTCTCCTCATTCGTTACCACTCGTTCTTATGGTAGTTTCTCAACGGTCTTTAGTGGTGTATTTTCTAAGTGGATTAGCCTCGTCCTTCTTCCTGGTGGTGGTCACAACAGGTTCCTCCTCTTTCTCGCTACTCGTTCTTGTGGTGGTTTCTCGACGATCTTTGATGTTGCATTTTCTAACTCCTTGCTTTTTTTTTTTTTTTTGGTAGAGCTTCTAACTTCTTGCTACACCTCAGTGTAACTACCTTTACTTGCTCATGGGGATTAATTTCAATAGATAGGCCTCGTTGATTGCAATTGGGATTTGGACTCTCCTACTTTTCCCTCTGATTTAGGTTCATGAATTCTCATAACATCTACTTCATGTCAAGGAATCAATTGTTCATTTGAGTGGACATCTATTGTAATATCTTTGAATCTCTTTGGTTTTAACTTGTTGATTACTAATATGTCTATCCAACCAAAAAAAAAAAATATGTCTATTAAGCTTCCAATTCAGTTCCTCCCATAGTTCCTCCTTGACTTAGGCCGGGGATTGGAATCCATAAAGTCCATTGGGGTCTTGTATTTTATTAGACCCAAGAAAAGTTTGGATGATTGCATCAGCCCAAATAGTATGCATTTCTAGATTGTGTGTCGTTCCTGCCAATGTTAGAAATGAAATTAGCATCCTTAAATTGCATTCGGTTAGCCACATTACCTCTGCGGCCTCAGCTGGTTACATGTCTCAAACAATAAGTTCACGTCTTTTAGCAATTGGGTTATTTGATGACCATAACTTCGTTTTTTGCTAAGCTGGCCATGAACTCGTCTACATGGTAGGTTCTGCATTTGTCCTAGTTGTGGTAAAAGCTATGTCATCAATCGGTGCAAACACCTGCTATAGCGGTATCAATGATAATTCGAGTGTTCCGATTTGCATCATTCTTTAATGTGTGCACTTGTTCTCAGATTGCTATATTTAAGTCGAGGTACTTCCAAATCAACTCCCAAAATCTCTGTGGGATTCCTCGTGTCCATGTAAAAATGTGGCAATGTTATGTCTTAGCTTAGTAATTTTTTTTTTTTACCGACGCAGTTGGTTCAGAGATTCACGTCCCTTAATCATGATCGGGAGTTCGATCTCCCATGAGAATGAAAAAATCAGTGCTGGGAGACATGTCTCCTCAATTGGGTTCTGCAAGCGATCGACTTAGATTAGTCGGGGCGAAACCCCAAATACTGGATTGGTGGCCTAATCATGTATCAAAAAAAAAAAGCTTAGTAATTTTTGAGATAAAAAATAATTACCTAGAAATTTATTCATTAATTCTATCTGGTTGGTGAAATATTGGGATGAAAACGAATTTAACAACTTTACACTATCCATAACAAAAATAAAAAATAAAAAATAAAAAATAATGGTTGAAGTCGAATTGCCTTATCCACAAAACTAAGAAAATTAAGTGTATAAATCTATTTTAATTCCCGACAACAATACTAAAATTTAATGTGGTAAATTTGATGATAAAGGTTTACGATCCCATGAGAACCAAATGAATTATTATTATTATTATTATTAATGTTGATTTATTCTGTTGAAAACTAAGTTCTAAACCTGAATCTATTAAAAAAATCAAAGCAACAAAAGAATAATAGATGAATTAAAACTAACTAAAAATAAATGTAAAACGCTAAAGATTTATTAATTAAGAATTTTAAAAAGCATAACAAAATACTAAAGGTAACCTAAAATTATTAGAAAACACTAAAATAGTCTAAAATACTAAAGAGACATAAGATTAATATTTTTTAAAATTAAAATTATAAATGATAAATTAGTATTTAAAAATTAATTTAAAATTAAAATTAAAAAAAAAATTAAGCTCAATAACATACTGAAGTTAATAAGCAAATGACAAAAGCAATATTAGACAATAGACGTAAAATAAATAAATAAAAACAAACAACTAAACGAGGCCTTAAACTGAAAGAGCAAATTGAAGAATGAAGAACAAACAGAGATGGCTCAATTCCATGATCACGATGATATCGATGATGTTCTCCCTATCCGATGGCGATGACTGGCGGCGGCGATGGTGGCAGGAATCAATCGGCGACTGAATCGAACGCTGGTGACAAATGGAACAGCAACAGTGATGAAGATGATGAAGACTGAAGGCAGAGAGATGGAACCGAAGCAAAATCGAAACGTTGAGACGGAGAAGACGAATCGAAGCAGTCGGCGGCGAAATCTGGTAGAAGGTGAGCAGAAGGAAGCAGGCGGCGACGAAGACTGAAGGAAGACAGATCCGATGGCGAAATTGAACAAAGCCAGAGTGGAGGTGTTGATGGCGATGGTAAAGACCGAAGGCGGAGAAATTGATGACGAACAAAAGTTGGTGAAGGATCGACGGCTAAAGACGATGAATCGACGGCGGTTGAACGAAGACTGGTGATTGAATGAGTGGTGACTGGAAATTGAGTGGTGATGATGAAGGATTGAATATCGACAGTGGAACATGGGACTTCAAATGAGGAAACTGGAAAGCGAACAGACGCGATTAAAGAGATTGGAAGTTGAAGAACTTGAATCGACGGCTTTGATGATTGGAGAAACTGGTTGCCGAAGATATAATTAGAAATCAAAGTAACAAATAACTACGAATTTGACAGCTGTTGGAAACAAAATTGAACAAAATCAAAGAAGAAATTAAGAGCCGATGGTTCTAATGGGAGTTCATCTTTACAACGCAATTTGAATCAATTCAATTGGATTTTTCTAACTCAAAACATGAATTTCACACGACTTCAATAGCAATTCCTAACACAAGAAGTAATTTTGGCTATATATATATATATATATATATATATATTTTTTTTTTTTTTTCTATTTTCAGACTAAATTTGGCAAAGTGATGAGCTAGAGACGGGTTTTTACTAAAATAATATATGTTTTAATCTATATTATTTAAATAGTATTAATTTTTCTTTTTAAAAATAATAATGTCGCGGATCCAGATCTGACATTTACGAGTTTTTTAAAAAAATATTTGATCAGTCCGAGACCGCGACACCCACGTCGCTCTCATGGACCACGACAGCACTCACTCTCCCTCCCATGCATAACCCATACTTCACTCGGACACCTGTCATCTCCCTCCCCCCCTCCCCCCCCCCCCCCACAAAAATGCACCAAGAAAAATCCCACTTCGGCTCTGTCGCCACACCTTGTCCAAAACCTCCGGCTCCACTAACCCAAAAGCCAGTTCTTGAACTGAAACCCGAGAACAAAAAAAAAAAAAAAAAGTTCCCTATTAGGCTGTGGAAGAAGAAGACCCGGATATGGAATGGGAAATTGTAGAATACTTGGATGATGAATCAAGCAAAGAAAGCAAAATGAGTTGGGTTTTGAACAAAGGCCTGAATTTGGGTAAGAAACTTGTGGTCACTGGCATTGTTGTTTCATCAGCCCCGGCACTTGTTCCTTTTTGCTACTTATGCTTGCACCGACAAGATCGCTATCTAGGCCTACACCTTCACTTCCTGTTTTGGAATGTGGGGACTGTTGTTTGTACCGATGAAGATGTTGGTGTTTATGACAAGGAAGAAGAACAAAAGGAAAATCTTGTGGAAATTGGACTTGGAGGAGAACTAACACATGACCCATTGCATTTGATGCCACGGTCTGTTAGCGCAACATTAGTGTCGAGATCTCAGAACGCGATATCAATATTTTTAAAAGAAAAACCTGTTATGAACAGTGAATGTGATGTGACGTGACGGTCTGAAACCACGATATCACTAATTTTTTAAAAGAAAAAAGTAATACTATTTAAATAATTTATATTAAAATATACATTATTCTGATAAAAAGCCCTTATGATTTATAGTTTTATCTTTGAGCTTTCCAAAGCAATTTGAGTTTTCTCAACATGATAAAAGTTGCTCAAGTTATGAATTTTCAAAATAATGCTCTTGGCAATAACATTTTGTTATCCAAAATGTTCAACTTTTACATTTTGGACGTGTATTTTATTTTTTGAACTCGGATCATTGACGATCACTCCATCTCAAAACTAAAAACATAATAATATCATAGTAAAAATCTAACAAATTTTATCAAAAATATATGATAAATCTTAAAAATTAAGTTCATAACATATACATAAAAAAGAGTTAATCACCTCCGCAATCAACATAGAAAATGGAGAAATCAACCACCTCCTTACTAGCATTCATCCGCCATCTAGACAGAAAAATCAACCACCTCCTTTCTCAATTCCTTAATCAGATTCTCACTCCAGAGAATATATGCTTTCTCTCTCTCTCAACTTTTTCTTTTGGGAATCATGATCTCAAACATGATTCAGTTTTGCCTTCATTTATTCTCAAAAGAAAATAAAATGCTTTTATGTGATATGTTCATCATTCACGTATACACACTTCAACCAAAGAGTATGAGAGGATACCCGTTCTATTTTGAAACCGGGAGTTACTTGAGTGATTATCTTTGGAAATGGATAACCACCCATTATTTAAATGTCCACATGGGCATAATTCCAACATTTTTTACTTGCACACGAGAGTATTTACGTCAGTCACAATATTACAACTCAAATGATCTATTATATCAACTATTAGACTTTCATACAGAATTAAATGTCATGCGATCGATGAGTACACTTGGAAGCAAAGACTTTTTGATACATTTGTTAGAATGATCGAGAAATCATCGTTAGTATAAAAAAAGAACTCGTTGTACCCTAAACTCAACACAATTATATCTATCGAGCCACTTTTCTCATAGAAAGTGATCCCCAATCATTTGTTCAACTATGTATTCACTATTATGTTTAGATCCCAATATAAATTAACATAGCAGGTGGACCGGTAAATACTACACCATGATATAATATCGATTGATCTTCCTTTCATACTACTAACTATCAATTTCATCTTAACTGCTTTTCTATACATATACCGTCAAACCGAATCAACCATTATTTTTTGGTGACATGTTAAAGTAGCAATACCAAAATAAAATTTCAAGAGACAGATGCAAGTCATGAGGGTACAAAGATCACATCCAATAGATCTTAGATCTCACACAATGAGAACGGAGATATTTAATCATACTATCATCTCAAATAATAGCTCTTACTATCTCTTGGTCGTCCTATCATACGCGGTATGAAATACGTGCCACAATATTATTCTTCTATATCTCAAAAAGGGATATGTCATATTTTTCTAACACTGTGCAGGTATGGGTCTCAGTTTACATAAGACTTTACCCCAAAGATCTTAGAGAGAGTATCTCAGAGACGATATAACTTAACGCAGATGATATCTGAGATCTCAACCTAGCTTCTCATAGGCAACATGGATGTAGGTATATCCATATCGATCATGTCATATATGACCTCATTCTGAACACATACCAAGGCTATTTATGTTCTAACAGGGTCACTCTCAAAATCTCTTACGACTAGAAATCGTCTCATCTCCGCTCACTCAGAGCTGGAGGTGGTCACTCGTGTGAGAGAGTCGACCACACCTATTTGACATATCTTTTATCATCACACTTCATAATATATGATAACAAACAAGTGCGACAAATTAAATTTATAACTGTATAATATACATATGTCATATATATCAATAAATATCACAATCTGTATATAGTGAGAAATGTCAAAATATATATAAACTTAATGATTCTATATGTCTTACAGAGGAATCTATCAAAATGGGTTTGATGAATGGTCAGCCATCATACTGTATAAAAATGTACTCAATCATCATTACACCCCCATTGATGATATCTCTCACTAAATGATATTTTGTATCAATGTGTTTGGTTTTACTGTGATACTTAGAGTTTCAATTGTAGGCAATATCGGCCTGATTATCTCTATAAATTATCTCTGGTCTTCCACTTTCTATCACAACTCCTAAATCATCTAGAAATCTTCGAAACCAAAACACTCTCTTGAACTATCATTGAGTATACCACAAGCTCAGTCTCTATTATAGATAGAGATACATAAATTTATTTTTTACTTTTCCAAGACATGGTACCATTTATCTAACAAGATAATAAAAACTGATATCGATTTGCGTATATCTAGATTGCCACATCAGCGTCTAGATATCCAACAAAACGCAAATAATCTCCTACATAATACAAGGAGATGTCTACAATTCTCTTGAGATATTTTAGAATTCTTTTCACTGTTCTCTAGTGACCCCTTTCAGAATTAAATTGATACCTATTTATCATATCAACTGCAAAACAAATGTCTGGTCGTATATGCCTCATTGCATGCACTAAACTGTACATTGCACTAATATAAGGGATTCTACTCAACTCCCTTATTTCTTCCTAAGTTATAGGCAATGTTATAAAAACCGGACCGAACCGCCGGTTCAGATGGTTCAACCCTTCTCAAAATAATTTTGTGGTTCGGTTGAATAAAAATACCGTTTTATAACTGAACCGGCAGTTCAATGACGGTTCCAACATGAACCGCTTGAACTACTGGTTTTAAAAAACCGCGGTTTAGGGTTAAAACCTAAAAAAAAAAAATTGTTTTCTCTTCAGTCTTCACATTCGCGATCTTCGTCTTCGTCTCTCCCTCACCCTCACCCTCACCTCACTACTCTCTCTCACTCTCACCATCACTGCTCTCTCTCTCTCTTTCTCTCTCTCACTCCACCGCTCTCTCTCGCTCACTGCTTTCTCTCACTCTCACGGTCTTCATCTTCGTCTTCTCTCTTCGTCTTCTCTCTTCATCTTCGACTTCACTCTCACTACTCACTCTCGAGCTCGGCAGTTCACAGTCTATGGTTCCAGGCTTGATGTTCATCGATTCTTCAGTAAGGTAAAGTCGATCACTCAAGCTTCAATATATTTAGGATTAGATTTTAATTTTTAGGGTTTTGAATTGAAAGTACCAATTTTTAGGGTTTTTATAACAAAAGCCTTCAATTTCGTCTTCTCACTCTTAATTTCGATTTCAATTTCAATAATCTTCAATTTCAATCACAGGTGATCACTCTCTATTTTGGAGTCACAGCTCTGCAATCACAATCCAATATCCAGGTTTCTCTCTCTCTCTCTCTCTCTCTCTTTAATGTGCGATGTGCAATCTTCTCTATCTCTCCAATGTGCATCACCTTTGTATTAGCATAGTTTAGTTGTGAACATGTAAGGAACGTGCAATCTTCTCTGTTCTGCAACTGCAGGCATAAGGAATCAATGCAAAACATTTGAGATTTGTCTGGATTAGCATTGTTTAATTGTCTCCTTAACAACCTGCTTGAGATTTGTCTGCAGCATCAATGTGAACAATGTTTGTGAACAATGTGAACATTTGAACAATGTCTGCAGTATCAATTAGTATGGTTTAGTTGTGTGCTTCATTTCTGTAATATCAATGTGAACTATGTGAACATTTGACAAGTTAAGACCTAGTTTGTGAATAATGGGATTGTGAATATTTGACAAGTTAGGACCTTGTTTGAATCATTTCTGCAGCATCATCAATTGTGAGTAATTCTTTTTTCTTTTTCTAGCTCATGATCATGTTATACATTTGACAAGTTCGCTTTTTCAATTGAAGACGTGTCATCAACATCACCATCTCCTATAGGCTCAACCCCAAGTTCTTTTCCTCCCTATAAATCTGTTAGAGGTCGAAGTGATCCTGCTTGGAATTATTGTGTGGAAGAAGGATTATCTGAAAGTGGGAAGAAAAAATGTGGTTTGATATGTATATTTTGCAAAAAAACTTTGAAAGGAGGAGGCATTTCTTGATTTAAATATCATTTAGCTGGAGTTAAAGGTGGAATTGTTAAGTTATGTAAACAAGTTTATCTTGATATTCAATATCAAATGTAGCAAAATATTGAGGGTTTTGCTGAAAAGAAGAGGAAAAATCAGATATTATCTGAGGAACAAAATCCTTTTAGCTCTCGACAATATGATGATAATGAGAATGAAGTTATTTTTGCCCCAAACATTGACAAAGGAAAAAGCCTACTCATGATGAGACAGAGTGTTTCAAAGAAATCAAAATCAGGGACTCCACCTATTGCTTTGGGTTCTTATACACAGTTTATGCTGAGAACTATACCAGGTGCTCAACCAACCATCAATAGTGCAATGCAAACCAAAGAAGTTAAAGAAAAAGTTGATTTAGTAGTGGCTAAATGGATGATTGATACTTCTATTCCTTTTAATGCGGTTAATTCTAAATTTTATCAACAAGTAGTTAATGCAATTGCAAGTATGGGTCCAAGGTATAAAGCACCTAATTTTCTTGATATTCGTGGATATCTTTTGTCCAAAAATGTTGAAGAGATTAGAAACTTCGTGGAGAATTTTCGTAGCAGATGGAAGAAAACTGGTTGCACAGTTATGGCCGATGGATGGTCTGATCAAGCCAAGAGAACACATATCAATTTCCTTGTGTATTGTCCTCGAGGTACGGTCTTTCTAAAATCTATTGATGCCACTGAAACTTTTAAAAATGCTGAGTTGTTATATAAATTATTTAGAGAAGTGGTATTATTTGTTGGTGCTGAAAATATTGTGCATATGGTGACTGATAATGCTACAAATTATGTTGCTGTCGGGAGGATGTTAGAACAAGAAATTCGTAGGCTTTCTTGGTCTCCTTGTGCCGCTCATTGCTTGAATTTAATGTTTCATGATATTAGAAAATTGGATGAGGTTAGTGATATAGTTACTCTTGCTGCTAAGATAACAAAATATATTTATAATTATACATTTGTTTTGTATTTGATGAGAACACATACTGGTGGAAGAGAGTTTTTTCGTCCGGTACCAACACGCTTTGCCACAAATTTCATTGTTTTACAAGCATTTTATCTCAAAAGGATGCTTTACGTGCTATGGTGATTAGTAGGAATTGGACACAATCAAGTTATGCAAGGGATAGCAAAAGAAAAAATTTACTGAACTGATATTAGATTCAAGTTTTTGGAAAGAATGTATCACTATTGTTTAATTGATGGAGCCTCTAATGCATGTGCTACGATTAGTGGATAGCGATGATAGGTCAGCTATGGGATATTTGTATAATGCTATTCATGTTGCCAGAGATGAAATCATAAAAAGATTTCAAAGGAGAAAAAAAAGAGTGGAGCCTTATCTAAAAATCTTTGACAGTCGTTAGAATAATCAGCTTCAAAAAAGTCTTCACGCTGTTGATTTTTGGCTTAATCCAAGCTTTCAATATATTTCCGATATCATGGCAAATCACCGTCACCCAATATCAAGGCTATTAGATGTGATTGAGAAGTTTGTGCATGGAAATACAATTCTAAGAAGCAAGCTTACTCAAGAGATGAATTTGTTCAAGTAAAGAGATGGTGATTTTGGATGAATATCTGCTATTGCAATAGAGATGCAATGTTGCCAGGTAATAAAAAACTTATAATTTTGTTTTCTTATATTAGTATTTTTTTGTTATTTTTTGTTTTAGTTATACAAATTTAAAATCATATTTTCACTTGCTTGTAGATCAATGATGGTCTTATTATGGAAGTAGTGCACCAAACTTTCAATAATTAGCAATTAAGGTACTAAGTCAAACTTACAGTGCTTTTGGTTGTGAAAGAAATTGGAGTGTATTTGAACAAATACATTCCAAGAAAAGAAATAGATTGGAGCATCAAAGATTAAATGATTTAGTTTATGTTCACTACAATCTAAGGTTGCAACAAAGGTATGGATCATAAAACTTTTACTTATATTTTTTGTGAGTTATTTTATTATGTGAATTGTTGAAATTCAAATAAGTTCGTTTTTGTTTTTGTTTTTCAAACTTAGGAATTATTAAAAGGGTTGTAATTATGATTCTATTGATTTTGAGAATTATGTATCTACTGAGATTTGGGTATTGGAAGAGAAATCTTCAACTTTGAATGCAAAAGAAATTGAAGTTTTTAGACAACAAATGATAACTTGTTTGATTCAAGATGTATTTAATGATAATTTATTATTGTACAGTTTTAAGACTAAAGTTATATTCATAATTTTTATCGTATAAAATTTATATAATTGATTTTATATTTTGTTTTCTAGATGAAATTATCAATTTAAATGATTTCAATGATGAATATGAAAATGAAGAAAATGATGTTGGAGTTGGTATTGCCCAAAATAATGGAGTTGATGCTACTCAAGATGATTGAGTTGATGCTGCTCAAGATAAAATTAATTTTATGTTCATGTAACATGTTGAGATTAGTAGGTGTATGATATTATGAAATTATATAAAATTTGTTGATCGAAAATATTCGTACTTTTAATTTGTTTTATTTTTTTAATTTTTATGAAATGATGAAATTATCAATTTTTTATATTATGATTTTAATTTATATTTATATGAATTTATAATTTAGTTATTTAGTTTTTAATTATCAATATGAGTTTTAAAAGTAATTATTGAGTATATATATATATATTTAATTATTATTAAAAAATCAGCGGTTTGACCATATTGATTCACGATCTAATTGGTTTAACCATATTTTTGAATTTTAAATACGTGGTACGGTTATGATAACATTGGTTATAGGGCACATTTCAATGGTCATTAGATACTACCTATTGTTTCTAGCCATATTTCTAGTCGTGTATAACCGTATTTCAATGGTTATTAGATACTATATGTTGTTCCCAGCTAATAGAATGTCATGCACATATAAGAATATGATCACAAAAAAGTTACTAAAATATTTCAAACAGACACAATGATCCTCCTTAATCATTATAAAACTATAAGATATCACATTCTCGTAAAATCTTAAATACCACTACCTAGATGACTGTTTTAGGTCATATATCAACTTCTAAAGTCGACAGATCTTGTCCTCATAACCTACTAGAACGAATCCAGAGGGCTGCTGCATGTAGACCTAGTCATCCAAGAGCTTCCATTTACGGAATGCGGTTTTTATGTCCATCTAGTATAACTCCAGATTCATGTTCGCGACAATCGTTAAAAATAAATGGATCGAGATAAATTGGACAATAACTACTCGATAGTCCAAATCCTTAGTCTGTGTATAATCATGGCTACCAGACAGGCCTAATGCCTCCTCATCGATCCGTCGGCCTTTGTCTTAATCTTGAGAACCTTCTTATTCCTAATGGACCTTCTACCCTTAGGCAAATCAACTAGGTCTTTGAGAACTTATTAGTTCTCAATGGTCTTTCTGCCCTCAAACAAATCAACTAGATTCCGAACACTGTTGATTTTCATCGACTCATTCTCTTCATCTATGGCATTCAATAAATGCTTTTTTTTTTTGCAAAAACCTACGAGAGCCTCTAAGACTGCTTTAAATTTCTCATTGTCCTCAAGAGTCGCAACTTACCCTCATTCGAGAAACGACGTTTACGTACGCACCCGCAATATTTCTACGAGGAGAGAGAATTTCTTCACCTTTAGATGGAGCACTCCCACTAGGACCAAAATCCATAATGGGTTCTTGTGTTCCACCGTTGGGCTCACTTAATCCACTAGGCTCATCCATAATGGATTCTTGTATCCCACCATGGGGCTCATTTGAGTCACTAAACTCATCAATCTCATAGAAGGTAAAGTCTCGATCGATTTTACCTCTCGATGGATCGCTCCCACTTGGACGAATATCCTTAATCGGTTCTTTGATCCCGCCATTGGGCTCAGCTAAGCTACTAACCTCATCCATCAAATAAAAGGTAGACTCCTAATTGATTTCATCTCTCTTAAAGAAATCATTCTTAAAGGATGTGGTATCACGAGACTCAATCTCAGTAGCAATGCCATCTGTATACTCAACTAAGAACACATACCCCATGGAGTGTTCTTGGTATCTTATTAAAGATACATTTTTTTTCTCGCGGGCTTAATTTGCCGTGTGAATTCTAGAAATCGTGATCATACGCGACAGAACCCCATGATTTCAAGTGGCTAAGGTAAGACTACCTCCCTATCCAAAGACCAAATGGGATACTAACGTCGAACTTTAATGAAATACGATTGAGAATGTAGGCTGCAATCAATAAAATATCTCCCCAATAGGAGATTGACAAATTCACCTGTGTCATCATAGATCTCATTATCTCCAACAAAGTTCTATTCCTCTTCTCGACTACTCTATTTATTTGAGAAATAGCAGAAATATTTAGTTGTCTCTTAATACCCTTCTTGAAACAGAGCTCTTTATGTAGTTCTAACAAATACTCGCACCCCCATCGGTTCTAAGAGTTTTCACTCTCAAATCTAACTGATTTTCAATCTCGTTAATAAATCTTCTGAAATATTCCAATATCTCAGACTTTTACAAGATTAGATAAACGTAACCAATATACATGTAATCGTCTACAAGTGTAATAAACTACATGGCTCCATTTCGGACTCTCATGCTCATAGGGTTATAGATATTAGAGTCAACTAATTGCAACAGAGTCTCAGCTCTCATTGTCTTATCAAATGGTTTTCTTATCATTTTGTCAGTTAGGCAAAAATTCATATATAGGCAACTTTACCCTATTTAGCAGGTCCAACAGACTACTTGCTGCTAACCGATTCAACTTTTCTTACCCTATGTATCCAAATCTTATATACCATACATTTACATCATCATTTATGCAGTCGAATGTAAAGGCAATAGAAAAATAACAAGAAATACCATTAAAAGGAATAACATACAATACATATAGTCCATTAAGAACAGAACCAGAATAAACGAAAAAACTATTGTAAGTAATAGAAACATTAGAGTTTCCAATAACCAAAACATATCCTCCGCAATACAAACAAAGTACAAAAATTAAGTTCCGTCAAATATCCAGAGCTGTAAGGAACATCATTTAAATACAGAGTTTGGACACTTTGCTACTCCAACTTGCAAATGTGAATCCCTCTGCTAACGAAGAAAAATGATTCGTTCCTCACATAAATCCTCATAACCTAAGAATTCACTTGGCAAAACTCTACGTATGTGCTGCTGTCTTGAGTTACGTGGTTGATGACTCCTAAGTCTACTATCCACTAAGGAGAGAAATCAGTGAGTGTCATAGTAAATAACACAAATCTTAAACCACATAAAGAAGAAGGATATTCGTTCCACTCGTTATACTTATGAGCGAAATAACCAACTCTACCATAGATGTAACATTTTACATTGATCTTACAAAAATTCTTCTTCTTGCACTTTTGTACTTTACTGTTGGATTTCTTGGATGGTTCATCTCTTGCTTGGATATCGAGTCTTCTTATCATACTTATGCAATTCATTAGGTACTATAGGAGTCCTTAATCGCCTCCAGACGCTCTATCTAGAGCTAACTATACCTGCTTACATTAGCGAAAGTACGAATACTTTCGTCGGATGTGAGACAAGTTTTCATGATCTCCATGAATCAGGTAAGAGACTGGATCACACCCACTGCCTAAGTCTCATCCTAAATAGGTTCACTCGCATTCCTAACTCGGTGATCATACTCAACATTTGATTCAAATGTTGCATCATTATATAATCAACCCATTTTTTATAAGTCAGCATCCTTACCATAGGAGCTATAAGAGCATTACAATGCTCATTTAAGGTGAGCTAAACCGATATATCCATAGGATATTGCTAAAAAAATCGGGATCACATCGTCGTGCATGGTGCTCAGAAGGATTGTCCTAACTTGGCTATCCTTTTTCTTCAACACACAATAGATTTCATTGTTCCGTCTATACTGAGGTGTGGTGCCCTCTCTGGGCCCCACCATCTTATACCTCAGAATTTTCATATAAATCTTGCTCATTGAGAATAAACTGAATTTACTGGTATAAAATCTTACATTTGACACCATTCGGTTTATCATCTTTGTAAAAATCTATTACGACGGTTTTTTATACAGTTAAAGAGATTTTAGTGATTTATTGACACTTATTCTCACATTTTGTGTACTTTTCGAATCAACAAATTCCAAATGATTCGAATGTTGACCCTAATTTGAGTATATGAATAAACCTATATCATACACCACAAATTGGAATCGTATCTTACAATTCGGAGTTAGATTCGGCACACAAAAACCCATAAAAAGTTACAAATGTGAACGTGGAACTATCAAAAAATTGAAAAAATCCAATTTAGAGCTGTCAGATTGGCCGTCGGGACCACCACGTGCCTCCACGTACACACACCCGCCAGCAGTAGCATGCTGCACGCATGGCACATGCACGGCAGCATGCTGGTGCACATGCAGGACGCGCTCAGCAAGGAAATATTTACTTTATGAGATAAGATACGCTACAGCCACATGCTGTAGCTTGGTGGTATGGGCCGCTCAAAGCATGTCACTCCATCTTGTGTTCGAATCTAGGCGCCTAGATCTTTTGAGCATTCTTTTTAACATGTATGGGCGGGTCGAATCAAGTGTCCAGGTCGTAACCAACCCGTGATACTATTCACGCGTCATTCCCAGGAGCTTCACTCTCAATCCACGCGCGTGTAATACACGTGCCCGCCGGTTGGGTGAGGTCTTCTCCACCCGACGAGTCTATAATCGAGTCATTTCGACCCAGCTATTGGAAAAACACTTTTTTGGGCTGATTTTCGCTCGGATTTTAATTATAATTTGAAATTCCACATTTCAATTCATCATAAACTTTATTTATTGGAAAAATATCTTAAATCAAGCGAATTTGAAATTCGCTTTCACGGAATGGCCCTCTGTGGCCAATTTTCGAAAGTCAATTTCCGGCAACGCAAAAATCACAACTAATATGTCAAAATGTAGATCTGAGCATGTCAAACATTTTTAGACCAGTATTACATATCGAATCACCCTTAAATTTCACAGATCTAAGGTTTTGTATCCGTAGGGTAAAAAATTTTGACCGGACTTTTCATGGCCTTAATATGCTCCAAAAATTTAACAAAAAATATTTATAATCTACACATCATGGACAACATTATGATTTAATCGGATTCATGAAACTCATCCGTAATCCAAGTATCAAATTTTTGACCCTACAATTTTATGCCAAAAAAAATTCTGAAAAAAAATATTTTAATAAATCCAATTTCGCTCTGATACCAATGAATGATTTATTACACTATATGCACATACGGAAGCGTACAAATTAAAAGTTTAAAATTTTATTATAAATATCTCAATATGTAGGGCTCCAATAAATCAACCGAAACCGCGTAATCTCTCGTATGGATCACTCGGTCAGGATGGTGATCACGAAACGAATCACCGCCATGGCTGCACGACGCCTCAACCTAATATCCGGTGACCCAAATGTCAGGAAAAATTTTCATACTCGAAAATTTCTCAAATCCTTAATCAGATTCTCACTTCAAAGAATATATGTTTTATCTCTCTCTCAACTTTTTCTCTTGGGAATCATGATCTCAAACATGATTCAATTTTGCCTCCATTTATTCTTAAAACTAGGAGTTACTTGGGTGGTTATCTTTGGAAATTGGATAACCACCATTATTTAAATGTCCATGTGGGCATAATTCCAACAATTTGCAAAATACTCATACAAGGGTTTCTGAAGAACCCTTTCCCCTATCTATGCCTATACTCGCTTCAAAAGCCTATTATTCGCTGACCATATCGACTGCAACACCTCGCTCCACCACAAGCTTTTTGCCTTCGGTGTTTGCCATCTGCCTAAGTCGAGACAAGCAAATATTATACTAATTTGTGGTAATTGTTGTACTAGACTTGATGGAAGAGATGCACAAAAAAAAGTGAAAAAAAAATGAGCTAAATTAAAACAATTACACAAATGATGGAAAATTGGACAGCAATACTCTTTCATTAACGCGTGGACACGTGGATCATGACAACTATTACAGAATTTTCTTGAGACCAAGTTAACAATATTCTCTCATTGTTTGCATAAAAATTCAAGGAAATTTAAGTCTAATTTGGAGATATTGAAGATTTTAAAGATTTTATTCTATTCCTAATATTTAAGGATAGGAAATTTTAGAAATTCAACTTTTAAGATATTTTATTTTTTAAGAACTTTTATTTGAAATTTATTAGAATATTATATTTTAGAAGTTTTTTCTTTCTTAAAATAAATGAGAATAATTTGTTAAGTGAGAACAAAAGAAGGAACTCAACCTTTTTTAAAGGTTAGCACTCCTATATATATATAGGAATATTACATTGTTTTGGAGGGGTTGTGCAGCCTGAAAAGGGCAGTAACTGGCAGTGAATATTCTTTTGTTTTTCCATTACTTTTCAATAGAAATAAATCATTGTGAGTTTTCTTTTTTATTATATTTTATTTCAAATTTATTTTTCTAATTCAAATATTATTGAAATCTTGATAAATGAAAATTGTGAGATTTAAGTGATTTTATTGGTTTGATATTTATAAATATTTATTTAATTTTTATACCCTAATATTTATAATTTTTTTGAATTTGTTAAATAAAAATCTATATTTAATAACCCTAAAATAGTTTATAACCATTTAAAAACAATAAACTTTATTTGTTTTTAATAGAGTGGTAATTGATATAATTTTATAGTTTCACAAACATTTGATTTATATTAAGAGATTAAATAATCTAATTTAAATAAATTAATATTGAAATTTATTAATTAGAATTGAGTCTCTCTATATATTAATGCTATCGAAACACTAAATCAAACGACAGTCTCATGAATTGTCTTTCGATTAGCAAAATAGTTAATGATAGTATTTTAATTATCAAAAAAAATAAGGAGAGATTGATCGTTTTATGGTATTTAACGGTTATAACAAATTTATTTATATAATATTGGGTAATTTTTGTATCATTAATCAATTAAATATATCAAAATAGAAATAATTTTTTTAACTAGATTTTATTATCATTGATATTTATTCCTTTAATTGGTATTATTTAATTGTTTTGCTCTAATTAATTGTATTGATATATTTATTTTTTTAGTTTTAGATAATTTCTCGACCCCTTACATTTTATTTTATTTTTTAAAAAAGAAATAAATTCGTCATTTTTTGTGAATACGATCATATTTACTATAAATTCATCTTTTGTGAAGTAGATATTTTTATTTTTTGATATATTGACACCCATCAAATTTTGGCGCCCTTGTCGGGGAATGGTATTAAGTGATTTATTTTTTTTAAGTTTTGTTTTCTCCTTATTTTCAAAACTAATTTTTTGCAATGAATTTGTTGAAAATTGTCAAAGACATAAAAGAGAATGACTTTAACTATGAAGATAAGCCTACCCAAAGGACTTTAAGAGAGTTATTAACCTCTGATATTAATGAACATTCTTTTTGTAATGATTTTCTTAATATGACAGCAATTGCACAATAGTTTGAAGGATGACAAGATGTCCCAAAAAGGGTTAATGAGATAAATATTTATTCATTTGATCACAAGTTGGATTCTTTAACTTCTATGGTAGAAAGGTTGGTTGTAAGATAAATACAACAAGTGAATGCATGCGGAATTTGCTTGAGTACAGCTCACCCAACCGACATGTGTTCTATCCTTCAAGAGGAGTTTAACGAACAATTAAATATTGTAGTTGGATTTTCAGGGTAGCCTCAGAGACAGTACGATTCTTACTTAAACACCTATAACCAGAATTGAAGAAATCATCCAAACCTAAGTTATGGGGTTAGACCAAGGATTTTCGCAACAATCGTATGGAAGACCACCCTTTCAACCGTAGCAACCTTCACAAAACCTAACACCATCTTTGGAAGATCTTGTGAAAAATTTTAAGCAGGACATGCAAAAATTCGAATAAAAAACAAAAGAAAATATTCAAAATCTCAGTATTTAAGTATCATAATTGGAGATGGCGATAAACAAAATTGAAGTTAAACAAGAAAAATTGCTGTCTCAAGTGAAAATTAATCCAAGGGAGAATGAAAGTGTTAATGCTACTCAGTGATCGAAAAGAAGTGCAAAATTTTTCATAAAAAGAGACACAAAAAGAGAAAGAAAACAAAAAAGAAATAATATCTTTTGATACTACACCAAGAAAGGTAAGTGAAGACCAAATAATTCAAATTCGAAATCAACTATTTTTCCTCATTTTCCTGATAGGTTCGCATATTCTCAAAAATAAGATGATGAAAAGAAGATGGATTTCATTATACATGCTAATTTTGTACAAAATAAATTGGATTTTATGTTTAAGGAAAATTTGACAAATAATTTTGTACAATGGGACAGTCTTTTTCAAGACAAACTCTCATATCGAAAGCAATCTATGGTAGGCCAAAAAGTCCTTTACTTTCAATTCAAAATTGAAGTTTATGATAGACAAGTTGAAGTCTAAATGGACTAAACCGATATTTGAGCAAGATTGAAGTAAGGAGATCATATTGAGGCAAAAGAGACTAAACAAAGGCATTTATTGGGAGGCAACTCAATATTTTTTATGATTTTCATTTCATATTTATTTGTATTGGTTTAATCTAGGTTTGATTTTGATTTTTTTTTAGGTGAATAAAAGTTGCAAAATTTGATGATCATAAATGTTCTGTTGTTATGGCATGTCCATGTCTTAACAAATTTCCTAACTGCTTTCAGAAATAGAAAAAAATACTCATGCGTTAGGTGTGCCTATGCCTTAACAAACCTTCATTTTACACTGGACAGATGTGCTTCATGATTAAGGCATGCCCACACCTTAAAACAAATTCATTACTGCCTGACATAAAAAAAAAGGAGCAAGAGTGACCAAAAACACTCCTTGTTTAGGGCGTGCCCCTAAACTAATTTCATTTCCGCTAACCAAAAAAAAAACACAAACCACACAAAAGAGGGAGAGGAATTGAAATCGTATTCTAATATTTTAAAATTCATCTTTTTAGGGTTTCTCTCTCCACCTTTAAATCTCAGGAATGGACCGAAATGCTTAATATTTAATGCGTGCCCACACCTTAATTTATTTTTCAAGTTTGTGGGTTTCACTTCTTTTGTTCCTCCTCCACCCTAGGGAAGTATTCTTCTACCCTACTTTGTTATTTCTTTTCTTTATTTTTTGCATTGTTTGATTGGTTTTCTTGAATTCTTTATCTCTCTTAATTTGAGTATATATTATGGACAATATATGATTTAGGTGTGGGGGATATTAAATATTCTTCTAGGTACATACATTAGAATTTGCTTTATAGATTTTTCTTTTTTCTGAAAATTGTTTAGATTTTGTTTTCATTAAAATAAAAAAAATGACGAAAAAAATAAAAATTTCCAAGGTTTTTAAGTTGATGTATGCTATTTGGTTGGCTGAAAATGTATAAAAAATATATTGTATCAATGATTTTTTATGTTTGAAATAGCTATTCATGTCCTAAATAGTTTCCTTTGAAAGACGATATGCAGGATTTGACGTAAACGCTATTTAAGAAGTGAGATTTTGAGCAAAAAACGAGCAATTTATTTTTTGTGATCAAGATTTCTTTAATCAGTGATTATCATAGTTAGATTGCACATTCTAGAGTTTGCTTCATTATACATTTTGAGACTACATTCTAGGATTTCATATATTGAAATGACAAAGTCACTTAAGTTTTTACACCCTTTGGTTTTCTAAAAATACCCTACCTTGATTTCAGAAACGCTTACTTAACCAATTTGAACCTTTACCCCATTTCTCTTCTTTATAACCCCCTAGATGCAATACCAAACATTTTATTTAATCTTCATTTCAAATCCTTATACTAAAGGTTTATGTAGTCAATTGCATGTTTTGATTATATATATGTCTCAATAGGAAGATGATGATTGAAATTTTATGTTAACATTTTCATGGAAATGATATATGTTCAAAAAAAGGAAAAAAAAAAGAAAAAAAAAGAAAAAAAAAGGGAAAAAAACCATTTATTGACTAACCATTTCAGAGTTTCAGCATGGAAGAAATGCCTTGTCCACTTGGGACTTCTATGTTGTGATCATGATTGACATATGTGTAACTAATTAGACTAATAAATGATGACTTAATTAAAGTTCTTGGTGGACCAAGTCCAAACGGTTCACGATTTGAGAGAACAACATTGCTCGTTTAGGTTTAGTACGATGTAATAATAGCAAGACATAAGACAAAGTTAGCATGCCAACAATTGACTTCTGTAACTAACTTCTATAATTCTTTTCAACTGAAATTGGTTAGTAGATTAATAGAGTGATATAAAGTAGTTAGAAGTTAGTTGAAGTACTATTAGAGTTGGTTATGACAATCCAAATACATTATATAAATAAGGCATTTTACCGAGAAGAGCCTAAGGAATAACAGTGTGCTACTTTCTCTGAATCTTCTTCTTCTTCTTCCACTTTTCTTCTTCTTCTACTCTCTCTTCTTTCCTACCTATCTCTTCTTCTTCTCTACAACTCTCCCTTTCTCTCTTCTGATTTGTTAGCTACGGAGCAGAAGGCCTATATAGAATTCTACTCTAGTCTCTAGCATTTCTATTCTTCAGTTCCTGCTCATATTCCTTCTTGTTAG
Organism: Dillenia suffruticosa; assembly: GCA_033439265.1. Classification (NCBI taxonomy): domain Eukaryota; kingdom Viridiplantae; phylum Streptophyta; class Magnoliopsida; order Dilleniales; family Dilleniaceae; genus Dillenia; species Dillenia suffruticosa. The sequence continues at coordinate 11,849,243 of JAVTVX010000020.1, forward strand.
GAGTGTGACAAAATTTGGTATCAGAGCATTTCGTTCCTTGGCAAAGGTTACAAAATTATGGCAGAAAGTACTAGGTTTAAAGCCATTGATGAACAACTAAAGAAATAAAAGATGAAAATGCAAGAGCACTATGTAGAATTCAATCGAAGATTTGAGGAACTGTCCCAAAGAATGGATGAACAGTCTCAAAAGCTAGATGAAATCATAACTAGTGTAAATGCTCAGTTCGCAAGCATTGTAGTGATGCTGAATCAAGATAAACAACCAGACCCAGGTAGTGATAAAGGTAATCAATGTCCTACTCTACCCACACTAGTGGAAGGAAGATTGAGACAAGAAATGGGAACACACATGGTCAAGAGAGATCCAATTTCCCGTGGGATGCTACCAAATCCTCCTAAATAGAACTACATTTATTTGCATGAGAGAGTCCTAGAATTTGGTTAAGGAAGTGTCCTAAGTTCTTTGCAGTTTACTAAATTCCCAAGCATATTTGGGTGGAAACAATTGAAATGTATCTTGATAGGAAGGCAGAGGTCTAGTTTCAAGGAGTTAAGCTGATTAAACATGACATAAGTTGGGAAGAATTTTCTCAACTTTTAATCCAACGCTTTAAGGAAAAAGGGATGTAAGATGAAAATGAAGTGTTCAACAAACTTCAGCAGCAAAGATCAATGGCGGACTATTAGACCAAATTTGAAGAATTACGATCCATTATGTTCCAGAAGAATCCAAAATTGACTGAATCATACTTTATCTCAAGCTTTATAAGTAGGCTGAAGGATAAGATAAAACCAATGTTGCGTATGTTCAGACCAACAAACTTTTTTCAATCCTTTGAAATAGCCACTCTAAAAGAACAAGCTTTAGAGTTCGCTAAGCAGAAAAAGATGCCCCCTTACAGAGGATGGGAACATGGGAAACATAAAAGTGGGATAAAAAATATAGGAGGAGCTATATCATTATCCAAGAATGCTACTGACAAAGGAAGAAGTTGGTCCAATGGAGTGGAATATGAGGACAGGACAACAAGAGTGTCAGCTCAAGAAACGAAGTTTAGAAGAGTTAACAACCTCTGCTTTAAATGTGGAGAAAAGTTCACTCCAGGACACCAAAGTAGACTCAAGAACCTCAATTTAATCATAGCTGCAGAGGAGAAAGAAATGACAGAACAACTAGAAGCAAATTAAGAGCTGGTGGAAGAAGGAATTGAGGTACGTCTTTGTGCTCTTTCCAATTCACTAAATAGAAAGACAATAGTTTTACGAGGAACATTAAATAGAATAATAGTGTCAATACTAATTGATACGAGTAACTTTGATAGTTTTATAAATCAAATGGTGTTTGAAGAGTTTAAAATGCAGTCAGAAGAAACAGAATCTCTGCATACTTTATTAGCAGATGGCAGTATAGTCAGTAGTTACACCAAAGTGATAGGGGTTAAGTGGAGCATACCAGGCTATAAATTTGCATTTGACCTAAGGGTAATCAATCTAGGAGGATGGGATATGATCCTAGGTGTGGATTGGATGTTTAATTCCAACCCTATTACATTTTATTTTAAGCAGTTGCATGTAAAACTAGCAGGCGAGGAAGGGAAAATGGCACTGATAGGTAAAGTTACAGACCCTAAAATGAAGTTGGTACGAGGTAAGGGTATAAGGAAATTCGGGAAACAGCAGTGATTAAGCTGTAACACTCTTTCCATGACTACTGCAGAACACAGTCCACCAGCACCTGCTTTTGAACTGTTGCAACAATTTGAGGATGTATTCTCTATCCCACAATCATTACCTCCAAAAAGAGCACATGACCACTCTATTCCTCTTAAACAAGATGCACAACCCTATAAGTTTAGACCATATAGGTGTCCTCACTCTCAAAAGACTGAAATTGAGAGGCAGGTTCAGGAAATGTTGAAGGCATGGATTATCAGACACAGTTCAAGCCCCTTTGCTTCCCCAGTGCTTTTAGTAAAGAAGAACGATAATACTAGGAGATTTTGTATAGCTTATAGACATCTCAACAACTTGACAATTAAGGATAGGTATCCTATTCCAAATATTGATGAATTACTAAATGAGCTACATGGGTCTAAGTTGTTCTCCAAAATAGACTTGAGGGTTGGGTATTATCAAATTAGAATCAAGCCTAAGGATGTGGAAAAGATAACACTATCATGGTCACTTTTAATTCTTAGTTATGCCTTTTGGATTAACAAATACTCCAACCACATTCCAATCTCTCATGAATCAAATTTTTCAACCATTTCTCAGAAAATTTGTTTTAGTGTTCTTTGATGATATTCTGGTTTATAGTCCAGATCTGATGACTCATATTCATAACCTTCAAGATGTACTCCTAACCCTTCGACAACATTAATTGTTTGCAAAGTTTTCTAAGTGCACTTTTGGTCAATCTCAAGTAGAGCACTTAGGCCATGTAGTGTTAGAATTTGGAGTGCAAATGGACCCTCATAAAACTGAATGTATTATGTCATGGCCAACTCCAAACTCTGTTAAAGATTTCAAAAGTTTCTTGGGACTAGCAAGCTACTACAGGAGATTTATAAAGGGTTACAGTATTGTCACAAAGCCTTTAAACGATCTTTTGCGAAAGGATAATTATTCTTGGGATGAGGAGGCTAACAAAGCCTTTTGTTAATTGAAGAAGGCCACGAGTCAGCCCCAATTATGAAACTACCTGATTTTTCAAAACCTTTTGTTATCAAAACTGACGCTTGTTCCAAATGATAGGGAGCTGTGTTGATACAAGAAGGACACCCAATTGCTTATTTGAGTAAGGCTTTAGGAACCAAGAGTCAAAGACTGTCCACCTATGATAAAGAACTAATGGCAGTAGTCATGGCTCTCTCAAAATGGAGGCATTATTTAGTAGAATAACACTTTATTATCAAAAAAGATCACCAAAGCCTCAAATTTCTCTTGGAACAGAGACTTACTAGCACTCTACAGCACAAAAGGCTTACAAAACTATTGGGAATGGATTATGAGATTCAATACAGGAAAGGGACAGAAAACAAAGCTGTTGATGCCTTGTCGAGAAGAGAACTACCTGTAGATAGACAACAGGTTGGAGAAATAGCAGCTGTGTCTATACTCCAACCACAATGGATATAGGAAATTATTCAAAGTTATGAGAAGGATGAGAAGTGTCAGAAGATTATAGCTCAGCTAACTTTGAATCCAAGTGAGCAGATGGATTTCCAATATAAGGATGGCATCTTGAAGTTCAAGAAAAAGATCTATGTGGGGGAATAGCTATCAGCTGAGGAATAAAATAATGCAGCAAATGCACAGCTCTACCATGGGGGGACATTCAAGACAGTACTGCACATTGCAAAGGATAAGAATAACATTCTATTGGCCATCAATGAAAGCTGCAGTCACTCGATATGTGTAGGAATGTGATGTTTGTCCAAAAAATAAACATAAAAATGTCTCATACCCATGTTTGCTTCTGCCTTTGCCAATATCTACTCAAGCATGGTCACAAATCAGTATGGATTTTATTGAAAGTCTTCCTGAATCATTTGGTTTCAATACTATTCTGATGATCATTGATAGGTTAACAAAATTCAGTCACTTTGTAGCTCTGCAACATCCTTACACCGCATTAACAGTAGCTCAATTATTTATAGAACATATGTTTAAGCTACATGGATTACCAGATTCCATTGAGACTGATAGAGACAAGATATTCACAAGTCTTTCTGGCAAGAACTCTTTCGAATGATAGGAACTCAGCTCAGCCTTAGTAGTGCATACCATGCACAATCTAATGGTCAAAGTGAAAAACTTAATCAATGTGTTGAATGTTATTTGAGGTGCATGACTACTGACAGACCAGGCTTGTGGAGGCAGTGGTTGAGTTTAGCTGAATGGTTGTATAACACAAACTTTCACTCAAGTCTTCAGATGTCTCCTTTTGAAACTTTGTATGGATACAAACCAAGAAATATTCCTATGGGGCCATATTGGGATACTGTAAATCCAACAGTAGAAAACTTTGTGACAAATAGACAGGCCATGTTGCAAATCCTCAGAGGTCGTTTGGCTCGAGCTCAAAATATGATGAAGATGAATGCTGACAAAAGATCTGAAAGGGAATTTCAGGAGGGACATCTTGTCTATCTTAACCTTCAGCCTTATCGCCAACAATCTGTGGAACTTCGAAGATAACTAAAATTGTCTTCTAAATTCTATGGTTCATTTCCTATTATAGCTTGAATAGGAAAGGTGGCATACAGATTATAGCTACCAGCAGGGTCTAAAATTCATCCGGTATTCCATGTTTCCTTACTCAAAAAGGAGATTAGACCTAATGTGTCAGTTATGTGCAGTTTGCCTTTGATAGGAACTGACAAACAAGCTCTAGTTGAACCTGAAGTAGTGTTGAAAAGGAGGGTGATCTTGCAAAATAATACACCAGTCACACAATGGTTAATTAAATGAAGGAATCTCAGTCTTGAAGAGTCCACTTGGGAAGATGTGAGTTTCATCAAAGCACAATTTCCTAACTTTAACCCTTGATGACAATGAGACTTTTAAAGGGGGAGGAGAATGTAACATTGGAAGTTAACAAGCCAATAACTGACTTCTGTAACTAACTTCTATAATTTTTTTCAACTGAAATTGGTTAGTAGATTGATGGAGCAATATAAAGTAGTTAGAAGTTAGTTGAAGTACTTGTAGAGTTGGTTATGACAATCCAAATGCATTGTATAAATAAGGCATTGTACCGAGAAGAGCCTAAGGAATAACAGTTTACTACTTTCTCTGAATCTTTTTCTTCTTCTTCTACTTCTCTTCTTCTTCTACTCTCTCTTCTTTCCTACCTATCTCTTCTTCTTCTCTGCAACTCTCCCTCTCTCTCTCTTCTGATTTGTTAGCTACTGAGTAGAAGGCCTATATAGAATTCTGCTCTAGTTTCTGACATTTCTATTCTTCAGTTCCTGCTCATATTCCTTCTTGTTAGGAGTGTGACATACGACCACCAATCGACTCATTATAGTTTAACATCATCTGGGACGTTGGGATCTGAATAAGTGCTCGACTTAAACCCCATGAGGTGGGATTGGCACGGTTTTGTAACTAAGATAGACCGGTAAATGAAATGGAAAATGGAAATAAGAGCAAATACAACCCTCTATTCTTCCTTCGGGAATAGAGGAGGGAACAACTTCGTGAAGGGTTTATCAATCCCTCTACCCTAGACTTAGATTCTAGGAGTTTAACTTGTAACTTTAACACTTTTAGACTCTCTTTCACTCACTTGTTCCCAATCCCTGGCCTCTTCTTCACTTACATTATGTAGATATGTCACTATTCTCTACTAAATTCATTCCATTTCATTTCAAATTTGACATGTCATGATATCTCTTATATTCTCAATATAATTGTTCTCTCAATTCATACCTCATTTATATCCTTGCCGCATATGCTTATATCTATCTTGATTGATATCCATATTCATTTGGAAAAGTGATTGCCTCACCATGCTTAGTCGTTTAGTTCTCATGTCCATAATCCTTAATAAGTGGAGAAGAAATGAAAAACTAAGATTAGTATCCTAAGTAATGAAATTTCATAGTTTTTAAAGTAGTTGTAATTTATACTCTTTTCCTCTCTATGTTTTGCATTTGATACGTGTGTATTGATATTTTGTTGATGATTACTTGATAATACACATTCATGAATCATGTTTTACGCATTACGCTGATATCCTACTATATAGCATTTTATTTTATCGTTTTCAAATGTTTGCTCCCTATTGGTTTGACCAACTCTGTTGGAACATTAATCCAATTATATGTTAAAATAAATATGTAATATATACTGTTATTTAATATAAATTAATATAAAATTGATATGATAAATTTGAAATTTTGGTGTTTTGAATTTAATATATCTCATAAGATATAGAAATAAATAAATATGTAGATACCAATAGACATTTACTATTTAGATGGATTAAATAGAGAATATCGAAAAGTGATTTAAGAACAGTTGACATAAACTGAACAAATAGATTTGAAATGTAAAAGCCACCATATAGCTATAAAAAGGGTTATGATTTTCGGATTAATGTATCACCCCAATCTCTAATATACCCATCATACAAAGAGATTTTATGATGATACATTTGACCTAGAAAGCCAGACCCAGGACTATGCCTGAAAAAGGATCTCATTTGATTCAATTCTTCAACTATAGAATCATATATTATTCTATATGATCTAGATTTTAATTTCAGTTATTAAGTTTTAATTTTGATAATTTGATACAATATTTGGTATAGTTTTGTATTAAATTATTTTTCCCGACAAATTCTTCTTCATTTTTTTTAAGTTTACAAACAAGAACGAGAGTACAGAGTAGGAGTGTAAAGTTAAGGGACATTAGTTCTCTCTTTTTATTTTGATCTATATATTGTTATGTTTTGAAGGTTGGGATTGTATATGAAATTGTTGTTTCCCATGTTTTGATATTAGCTCCGTCATTTTTTGGATGCTTTTGTGATTTGATACTGTTGTTGGTAGCCCATGAAGGCTATTTTATGCCAACTTGTGTCGTTAGTGATATTACAAAAGTGTTAAATTGTCGTTCTATCATGTTTTTGTGACACCATGAGCGGCTCAAAAAGTGTAGGGTAATTTTGTAATTATTGAAAATATCAAGGAAAAATAAAAAGGGATTGGAAACCCTAGTTTTACTAACTTCTCTAGATGCTTTTCCAACCCTAATCTCTCTGTCCTCACGGTTTTCTTTTTCCATAATAATTTAGCACAAATTAATTTGATATTACGGTTCTTGTACACTTACAAAAGTTTGTCCCAAGGTCAATTTGCCCACATAGATAAAAATATTGTGAGTTGGGGGCAATGTAACAAACTTGGATTAGAAATTTTTGTTAAAAAAATGGTTGCCCCAAGGTTGGTGGTGTGAGAATCTTCGTAGAAAAACTGAAAAGGGTTATTCAATCGAAGATGACCAACTTTTATTGAATTTTGTTTTCTCTTACTTATTACACAACAACAAACTGAGTTTTAATCTCAATTTTTTATGATCGATCATTTGAGAAATAAATATAAAAATAATTAAAAAAGAAAAATAAATAAGTATAAATACATATAAAGATAGATGAATAAAAACAAAACAGAAAAATAGATATATAAATAAAAAAATAAATAAATAAATAAATATATATATATATATATATCTAAAATATGATAGCTTAATTTGTGTGGATTTTTCTATATCACTTATTCCTATCTAATATCATCTTCTTGTTTAAATTTTTAACTATCATATTTTTACGAATAATTTACATTCAAGTTTTTAGTAATATATCCCTACGTTTTATTATATCTCATATGTTTAAGTTCTCGATTCTCCTAATTGGTACGTTCGTGGGTCTTCTTTGTATATGCCCAAATCACCTCAGATGACACTCTCACATGTTATCCACAATTGAACTAACTCTCAATTTATTACAAATCTCTTCTTTTCTAATTCTATTTTTTTTAGTTTTGCCACACATTTATCTAAATATTCTCATTTTTGTTATGACAATTTTTTGTTTTTATTATTGTTTAATAGTCAAATACTAAATACCATACAATAGTACAACTCAAACTACGATTCTATATAACTTTCCCTTTAAATGCATTGGTATCATGCGATTATAAAAAATTCTGGATATCTTTCTCCATTTCATTTAATCCGCTTGAATTTTATGATTCACATCTCCATCCATATTGTATCATTTTGAATGATAGAATCTAGATATCTAAATCATTCACTTTTCGATACATTTTGTTCATCTAATCTAATCGTTTTTTTATCATTCTGATTACTGTTGCTAAATTTATATCTCATATACTCAGTTTTTTATCTATTCAGTCTAAACGCTCTAAATTCCAGTGTGACTATTCACAACTCTAATTTAGCACAATATCCTCCCTAATTTCATCAACTAACACTATATTATCTACAAAAAACATATATTACAGTATTTTATTTTGAATATTGTTTGTAATTTCGTCTATTACTATTGCAAAGAAAATAGGGTTTAATGCCGATCTTTGATGAGTCTAATGTTAATGGGGAAGTTATCGCTCAAACCCCCGTAAATTCTTACATTGGTTACAGCTCCTTCATACATATCTTTGATAAAATTAATATATTTCAAGAAGATTTCTTTTTTTATCAGCGTCCATCATAATACGCCTCTAGTAATCCTATCAAATGTTTTTTTCTAAATCAATGAATACCATATGTAGATATCTCTTATGTACTATATATGTTTCCATCAAATGTCTTAACAAGTAGATTGTTTTCATGGTGGATCTCTTATACATAAATCCAAATTAATTTTGAGATACATTTATTTTTGATCTCAATCTATACTATATCACTTTTTCCTATAGTTTCATGATATGAGTCATAAGTTTAATTCATCTATAGTTGAAGCAATTTTATATATCTCATTCATTCTTATATACCGGTATAATTATACTTTTTCTCCATATTTGAAACATTCTCTTGATTTGTCAAATTTTGTTAAAAATATCCGTTAATATTATTATACCAAATTCATCTAAATATTTCTACACTTTTATAAAAATACCATCAAATCTTATGATTTTATTATTTTTCATTTTCTTTAAAAATTCCTTCACCTAAACATTGCCAAATTTTGTTGCCAAATTTTGCTTATTATACAATTGAAAAATCAAGTTTCATGCTTTTCGTTTTTATTTTTTATTTTTGAATTCTATATTCATGCATTTTTTCCAATATAAATATTATTTATTAAAAAAGCCATCAAAAGTCATAGTCTTTATGGCTCATTGTTTTTAATTAGTTTATGTGTCCGATCTAATTGCAGCCAAAAAAAAAAATGAACTCCCTACTTCTAGATGCATTTGTTCTTCCAGATACATTCTTGAAAAAAAAAAAGATTTTAATAGTTTTCTTTGTATGAATGATAACTTGGGGTGATACGAAAGGAGTTTTTGTTCTCACTAATTTTGCCAAAATTAATTTCTAACACTTTCATCAAATTTCACAATCTTCAGTGTGTCATAATTAAGTGTATTCATTGGAAATCCGTCTCGTACACTACGCTGCTAACGCCTATCCAATTTCCATACCAAATCAAGAATTCCAATATCACCAAGGAAAGGCTGGTGAAAAAAAAGACTAGCACTAGATTTCCATCGAGACGTGTCTTCCGTATGGGAAACCTCAGAAAGAAACTGCGGAATTAGGAGCCAAAGTCCAACATAAACACACCTTGTAATATCCTTCTTGCAAATAATAAGGAAAGAATGCGACAAACTACAACTGCTCCAAATTTTGTAAGAAGAAAAAAGGGGAGGGCTTGACTACACAGAAATATATGAGAAAATGTGTTTACAGAAATCTAATAGTTCAAAAAATGAGATGCAAACCTACATTATAGGACTAGTTTGTATTACCATCAGAGTAACTCCACGGCATGAATACCTTCCAATTTGGGAAAGAGTGCAAACTGCTCAAAGAACTTTGAGGCCAATTCCTTGCTCATTGTACAGGATGTCTAGTGCCAAAGGCGACCTTGGTTTTGCAAACAATATCAAGCAGAGAGATTATGCAGGAAAGAAACAATGTCGCCTGCGTAAGATTTTTCTAGCTCAACATGTACAAAAGAGCTGCTATCCTCTCTGGTGGAACCTCATTTCAACGATGGTGTTTCAACAAGTCGATGAAGATTTCACCTGCACAATGTGTACTTTTTCTGTCATGATTGTATACAGGGCATATGAACAGGGTTCCTGTGGAAATAAATAAAATTTACTTAGAAAAGATCGTGATCAGACTCAGCCTGAGTTTTCTATTCTTGTTATAGATAAATAAAAATCTTCCATTCTTTATAATTGCTGCTGTACCAACTGTAGGCAACCAAATCTTGCTTAGTCCCACGACCCAAAGGGGACGAAATTAGGAGATGAAAATAGAAAAATGAAGTAACAGAAGAAAATAAAACCTGAATCAAACCTTTCTCATGCAGCCACTATCAAAATTCAAGGATTGAGTTTCGGTCAATCAGTGGGGAGAACTACATCTAGGTTCTTCTGAAGTAACCAGCTCCTAGGATAAACAAGATGGCGAGCTTCCAAATGTAGATGCCAGTTCATTATATTTGAACAACCATATGGTATGCCTTCCATTTGACTTTCATCTTCAACAACCTGTTGTATAAACGTTGTCTCCTGAAGACGGTAAATAAAAGTATGCTGTATTAACAAATATGCAAACGTATTTTACCCTTCCTAGATCATGCTTCTAAAAATAGTGTAAAAAAGGTCACAATTAAAGGTTAGGCTTGACGATATACTTGGAAGCCTTCCTTCACTGTGTCTAGTTGACGAATTGGATCGGATGTGGGTCGCCTCCATCTCTTTGGGTCCCACAATATAGTGCTGTTGAATGCAAATCCTGACATATCAATGTGAAACCTTCGAAGTTTCTTGCTTTTCTCATTTGTGTGCCATCCTATTACTTGACTTCCATTGCATATTGGACCTTCCAGTATTGCCTTATTTTTGCTCTGTTCAAGCATTGCAACAGGCCATGTGCCAAAACGGCTGCATGTCAAAATTTAAATTGGCACAATTTTGCAGCAGTGAGATGAAATTGAAAGGACCATATTTTCAATGAGAAACTATTGGAGGCAACAATAAGAACTATTAAAATAACTCAATGTAATCTAGTAGCCCATTGAACAGTTTGCATATGCTTTACAGAAAGTAAAAAGATAACAAGTTATAACAACCATGTTCTCCAATTAAGACAGAAATGGTCTTCCTAATTTTGAAAGATGACTTATCACCCCCAATGTCTCTCTTCTTTCTCCATCCACAATGACCACAGTCAAAAAACATGAAAGAATACTGGTCCGGATACCCAAGCAGTTAGATCAAATCTTGATATTTCTTTTCTATTGTACATACAAACAAGAAACAACACACTCACATGTGCATAATCAATGAGCAGAAAACCACTACATGAATGATAAGCCTGCAAGGAGAGAGGCATTTTGACAAGTTCCAATTCAAGAAAAGAAGTCAGAGAAATCTTATGAGAAAAGAGAGGACGATTTGATTTTGTAAGCTATAAAGCTTAACCAGAATAAAGTAAATTTCCTGTTGCCACGTCTATGTATCTTTGCTTTAGCCTCCTTTAGGGAGAGACAAATGTGAGACCATCAAGTAAATCAGGAGTCTACCTATCATTTCTAATAAAAGCTTTGGAGAGTAGAAGCACTCCTTGAAGCCTAAGGATGCACTCAGTATTTTACCAAGTAATCTATATGAACAGATAAAGAAGATCCTCAAGTCCATGCATCAGTTATCAGCTAAAATCGAAATGCAGGATACACAACCCCAGTCTGATCATGCTGAAATAGTTACAACAATGATAACTTGGGTCCAATGATTAGCTTCTTAAGGCTTCGGATAGAGTAAACCATGCAAGTGCCCAAAAAGGAAGAAAAAAAGATAATAACAAAAGGAGGTCAATGTCCCAAATTTTAGTAGTTCCCACGAATGCATCAGCCAAATTCAAGAAACCCCTATAGGTGTGCCAACACCCAGCCCTATACCACAGGAATTTGAAGCACCATTCGCTGCTTTGAGGGTAAAAACTGCATATAGATTTGAAAAACCGGGAAAAGCAATAAGTTCACATGATTCCTGTTTAATTTCTACATGAGGACTCCACAAAACTCATGTGACACCCTAGAATAGTAGCATCTTTGTGGTGGCCTATTCTATGCTATCGCAGCCCCAAACTTCCCAATCATCAAATGAACATAATTCTCATTCGATCATACCAAACAAACGCAAAAACCTCATGTACTAATACACAAGCAACAGTAATCTGAAAGCAAGCGCAAATTTTTTACCTGATTTTTCTTATGTTCTCAAACAAGTTGAGAGAATACATATTATCATCATCTGCAAAGTAAACAATGCCATCAAGCTTATGGCGTTCAATGTGTTCGAGCGCCGTATTCCTCTGATGAACTCCCCTGTCTTTAATATTCGTCAAGTTCTTGTTACACACGAGATGCCTATACATCAGACCCGTCTTCCTCAAAGTCGCTGCCGTCTCCATTGAAGCTGCATTCATTTCCACCACAATCCACAGAAGTGGCGGAGGCACGAGCCGAAGCAATTGTCCTAACCGATTCAAATAATACGCCTGAAGAGCGCGATTATAGGTAGGCGTCACCACAATCACCTGTTTCCGAGCAATAAAATCAAATCTCTCGTTCAATTGGACGGATTTGACCTCAAAATCATCGCTACGAGACACAGGAACACCGATTTCTTTCATCAAATCCACAGCTGGTGGCTTGATTTCGAAGGAGAAATCGTGACTGTCGATGTCGTCTTCGACATGGCTGAAGGGAGTCATGCCCAAGAAGAATCCAACAACGAAGAACATGAAGCACCTATACACTGATCTCCGCCAACTGTTGTACTGACCTTTCCGCGAATGCCTTTGCATAAAGACGCCGGCGATGAATCTGCGAACTTCGACCGACAAAGCGAGCAACGGAGAAGAATCCTTGGCGCCGGAGAGGGCTTTATGTGATGACGATTGATCTGAGAACGTCATCGTCCCGTTATGGTATTGTCGATCGTGATACGCTGGTGATAGTGTTCTTCGAATCGACGCCATTAGTTGAAATTTGCTCCGAAAAGCTTAGAGAGAGAGAGAGAGAGATTACGTTACTTGTTATAGTGAGGAGATCGCTCTGGATTCAGAAACTCCCGTCCAAAATCAGAGCAGATTTGCAAATTCAATAACTGCAGTTTGGTTTGGTTGGATTTTGTGTGGAAAAAAGAAAAACAAAAAGACCAAAAATCAAAGTGCACCGAAACGTCCGATCTTGAAAATCCGGAGACTTGGAAATTCTCTTTTGAAAGGGTAGAGACCTAAGCTTCAGAGGGTGGCGAGTCGTCCAGCTTGCGCAGTGCACTTCGGGGTGCGCACTACGCTCCTACTAGGCGGGCCAACGTGGTGGTTGCTGGTCTACACGGGTCCGCCCAGATTACCATTCAACACGCGGTGGCTTTTCATTGTCTACGTGCGTTTTCTGGTAATCTCTTCACCGTTCCGTCGGATGCCTTTTTTTGTTTTTTTATGTTTTTTTTTTTCTGGCTCGGATGGTTCGTATTTTAGGATAAATGAGTAATAACACAAATAGGATTGTAATTAATCTCATTATTTGTTCGTTTTTGTTTCATGACATGTTCATTAACAATACAAATATAAGTGTCGTCGACTCCCTTTCACATAAAATTTCGTCGTTCTCCACTTGGCAATCATTCTTCACTTGGCAAAAGGTGATTCATTGTGGGTTTAGTTAATATGGTGTCAGATCGTTACACTTATCTCTACTATCTCTCTGTTACACGGTGTAGAGGTGGAGGGGTTAAAGAGAAGGAACTAGTCAATTCATCTTGAGGCGGTTGCCGTCTCTGTGTTAGTTAAGTGGGTTTAATGCATCATGTCTCTATGTCTCTATTATATGCAATTTCAATGTGGTATAGATTAGTTGAGTTGAGGAGAGTGATGAGCCTTATCAAATGGTCATGGAAGCCTGCGATGTCTCCCTAATCTAGAGATTTGTACAGATGTGGCATTGTTAAAATAAAAAATTTTTCAAACATCATATGCGGAAAATTAATTCATAAAATGACACACATATGTCGAGTTTTCAAAACTCGACATATACTTCATGCATATCGGGTTTTAAAAACTCGACATACTTGAAAAACAGGCATATCCAGTCTTCAAGAATCGACATGAGACCTGAACCTTCTCACAAACACTTATACATTTCTATACCAACTCTAATTACAAATTTCGATAAAAAAAAAATTTATAAACAATACAGTCCAAATATCTCCGTTACCAAACCAGATCGATTGAAATGAACAAATTATCATAAAATATAAATAACAGAAGAGATTTTATTAATTACAAAAATGTTCATAGTACATAAGATCAACAATCTCCTTTTCTTCTAGTATAATATTTAACACCTACATCAAATCTACTCTTAGTATAATCAAAGTGAGATATTAATTCCAGATTATCTATTTGTGAAATCTGGAAGGAGTCTGCATCATACTGGTGGGGGTAAGAGAAAACCGATGGGGAGACGTAAAACACGGGTAGTGCATCATCTCTCTCTGCCTGTGTTAGTCACTCGTCCATAAAACTATCGAGACGAACTCCCCTCTGAGGAGCCCATGGAGTAAAAACCTAAGGGAAGTCTTCAAACACGGGTATATAGAAAAATGAAAACTTACTGAATATGGTAGAAGGTCCTATGACGTTCTAGGCCTACTGAAACGGTGGCAGTGACGCATGATCGAGTGAGGGTGGTGGTCTCGTACATCGTCCTCATCCTTGTTGTCGCCCACATGGTCGGTCTACATCACTTCCATCATTGCCACCTCTAACGAGTCTAGGTCTCAAAACTGTAAATGTACAAAATATGATATTTTATCACAAAACAGTATACCTCCTAACAAAAGTGAAATATAAGCACGTGTCTATTGTGTAATATATACATCATCAACTCCATCGGACAAATAAGAAAAAAATCCATAAAACCACAAAATACTCAAAGTATAACCTCTAAATGCAAACCGTGGACGTCTAACACCTAAAAGTTTCTCATATACATCTCCCCACAGCACTCCCATAGTTCTAACGACTACAGGATGCCCATCCATAGGTAACCCTAGTAATACCTCTACGTCTTGAAGTGTAATAGTCAACTCACCGTGGGAGAGGTGAAAAGTATGGGTCTTCGACCTATCACTCCACTAGAGCTGTAATAAGGTGTCAATCTAATTGAATAAATCATAGTCAGGCAACGCCTAAAAATCCCAACCGCTCCAGAAGAGGAAGAATTCGCTCGTCAATCTGACCGTGCTCCCAACGGCGTAGCACGGCCTCACATCGACGATAAGTATGGGAAGTGGTCGTGTCGTCTCCCTACCAAACTATAGAAGAATGGTGGCGTCGCTATAGCCGTAGAACGCTCGGATCATAAGGTTATGGATCTATCTACAAAAAATTTAAAGAAAAATTAATTGATATCTCAAATGCGTAACATATATTGTGTGTTAAGAAAAATATACGGCCTTAATAAAGACATATGAAAAGTCAATGAAAACAAGAAATCATATATAACACCTGTGAATGAGCATTATCCATTACAAGAAAAACAAATGATTCGGAAATTTGACAAATTCACAATATACAGCATAATAATAAATATATTGGGATTTATGATTAAAATACAAATATAATCAATTTTCATACGATAGGGTTGGACAATATCGTCGATTATGTTCTTGTCTGCCACAAAAACCACATCTCATTTGTTTCATGCATCTTCGCCCAGTTATGACCTTTTGTACTACAGCTGCCACATGATGATCGCGAATATGACTTGAAGATCCATCTTGTTATGATATCAAGATAACTTAGGTCTTCCTGTCTCACGTCTAAGAGATATATCGGGCATGATAGTTGGGTACGAACCCACGGGCCATCCAGATCTGTTTCCCACCAGCAAAAAATTAGACTCGTACACACTAAGTTGTTGTTTCCATGTATACCATTTCTCATCCATACTGCATATAATCAACAACTTGTACTTATATTTCCCATACACGTGAGTCACATCTATACTTATCAATGGCCGACAACTCCTAAATGTAGTGATATTAGGACTAAATGCGCAAAACACAATTTCAAAAACCCTTTCACCATTTGCTTGTGGCAAACCCAATTTCCATGAAACTTGTGATCTCGGATTCCTTTGGAGTATTACATCCAAAACTCAATGCAGTTTTTTGTATGATTCCTCTCAATCCCTGTATACTATCTCTATAGCCTTTTTTTTCGCAGCCCAAACACGTCTTTGGGAAACTACATGTGGTTCTTGCTATCATAATTATTCGTAGGAAAAAAACTTTCACACTTGAGTCTTCCTCTACGTAGTTAAGAAAATATCGGACCATCATATTTAATCAACCACCAATGGGTGGAGGTGCTGAGGACTCCAATATTATCTAGTTTGCAGAACCACCACCACCACCACGACCAACTTCTCCAACATCTTCGTCTTGATCATCATCCTCTTCTTCCGTCTCTTCTTCCGCCATTTCTTCTTCATCCACATTATGATCCACATCTGTGCTAACAAGATCCACTCGATATTTGATATGTGAAAATTCATCCGTATAATCGTAACCTTGTTGCATGGATGTACCAATATTGTATGTCTTTATATACAATTCATGCGTCGTACCCACTCTCATAGTCACTGCAAATTCTATCAAGTTCAAAATGTCGTCGTCATCAGTAATTGGTATCAATTCGTATCGTACATTCCCTGTTTGTATGTGTAACACGGGACAACGATGATAAATTTTTATATGTTGTCTCATGGAATTTATCTGAAAACTATTACACATCATGAAGACTAACTCGTTAAAAGTGCATTTCTCCTTATCCGAATCAATTTTGAAGGTCCACGGTTATAACCGATTCCATTCTCAACCGTCACAATTTCACCATTTGTGTAATATAATAATCTTATCATTTTCATCATTTTTTCTCAACATAAAAAAACAATTTATTATTGCTATATGTCAGTATCCATTTAACAAAATACTAAATTCAAATCAATTTTCAATTTAATAAAATTATAAAATTAAAACCCTAAAATTAAATTTTAAACAAATCAACAAACAATTAACCAAATTAGTTAAATAATATTAATTGAACTACTAATATTAAATTTTCTAAAATTATTAATAATTAACTTTTTTTTGAAAAAACCCTAAACCCTAATTCGGTCATAAATTTAAAAAACCCTAATTTCTAAATTAATATTACTTTCCCACATACCTAAATCCTACATTAAATTCAATTCATTTCTCAATCTAACTATAAATAATAAATTTAAATATATTAAAATCTTAAATTTCACCATATATAATAAATTTACTAAATTTTTAATTTTAAACCCTAAATATAAATTTTAAACAAATTAACAAACAATTAACTAAATTAGTTAAATAATATTAATTTAACTACATATAATAAATTTTCTAAAATTACTAATAATTAAATTTTTGATAAAACTTTAAATCTTATTTCTGTTCTAAATTTAAAAAATCATAATGCCTAAACAAATCAATATGACAAACTTGACCAAATTAGGTAAATAATATTACTTTAAATATAAATAATAAATTTACTAATTATTAAAATTTTTTTAAAAAAACTTTAATCCTAATTTTATCCTAAATTTAAAAAAAAAAACCTTAAACCCTATATGAATATTAATTTCCAATAAACCTAAAGCCTATTTTTTTTTAATTCAATTTTCATAAAATATTATTCAATAAACTAAAAATAAATAAATTTAACAATATATATAAAAATTAAATCAATATAAACTAATCAAATTATCAAAATTTATAAAAGATAAACAAGATTTTATCTTCACAAAAATTGACCATGCAGATCTTGTAAATGTTGGGATCGTATCGGTGAATGACCTCGAGGTTACAGATCTCTTTAGATACTGCAGGTCGTTTGCACAGTGAGAGAATATATAGTCGTGGGGGAGAGAAGAAAAGCATAAAGGAAGAAGGAAAGAAAGAAGAAAGGCGAAAGATTTATGACACGAACATTTCGAGTATTGAGCACTCGATGTATGTGTGTGATTTTGTGATTTTGGGAATTAGTTGGCGACATGTGATATTTTAAAATTTTTTTTTTTTTAACGGTGACACATCCGTACAAAACTCCCCTTGTCCTCCAAATTCATTTCTCGGTTCTTTGATGTTTCAAATACCTTACAATCCAATTCTCAGATCTCAGTTGATTCTTTCTCTCTCCCCTCTCCCTTTCTGTCATTCCAGATCAGATTGAGCTCCACACAAGCTTCAAAATGAATCCGTTCTCTTCTGATACCCTTTTTTGATAAGCATCAATTTTCTATCTCCTGAGAGGAGAAGGTATGGGAGCTTGTGTGTCGACGCCGGAAACATGTGTCAGCGGTCGTCGGAGATGTTCAAAGGTGCTTTCTCTCTCTCTCTCTCCGTGTTGTATGTTCGTTTTCTTTTGATGTTTTATTGGGGTTATAATTAATGCTGGGTCTTTTATTTTGGGTTGTTGCTGTTGCAGAGTTTTTGGCATTGGGGTTTGCTTTCTATGTGTTGTTTGCACCTTTTGTGTGAAGGAAGTTGTTTCAATATATTGTGATAGGTGTCTACACTCCGCTTGTAAGATTTTCTTTTGCATTTTTGTATCAAATTTGTTTTATTTATTTGCTTTAGGTTTAGATTGAAGAACTGAGATCTGTGGTTTGTTTTCCAGTTGATTCCCGTCTTTTGCGTTAAGATTTCAGTTTCTAATCATATCTCTAGAATGGGTCATTCTCCATTTCTAGGTTTCTCGTATTAATTCTAGGTTCTGCATAGATCCCATCTTGTAAATCAAGAACCAATCACTTTAGCTACTATTGCTTAATAAGGGCAAATGGGTTGCTTTGTCTTTTAGCCTTTGCTGTTGCTATAGTGAGATACTTATTTCTCATGCTCTAATTCTCCAACAAACTGGTCCTATCTTGTCATTCATTTGGGGAAAAGCTGGGAAATAAAAAGGTTGTTGATGTGAGTTCCTGTTTTCTCATATGCAAGTCATTGGGAAGATAAACATATTTACTATCATAGTTATTTTTGTTGTAATTCTCTTCTCATATTGCTATGTACAAAAGGTTATATGAAGAGGAAGTCGAACTTCATTCCTCCTTTTCATGTGAAGAACCCCCTTCAGGTTGTTTCTTTACCCTTCTTGTATTGCTTTCATTGCTTTTACACTTCATTGTAGGTAAAAGGAAGCCCTGCTAATTTCTTTCTGTTGTGGCAATGTTAATTGCGAATTGCTTGAGTGAGGCAAGCCTTTTAAACTCGTATGCTAATATAAATTTCTCCTCAATCTTAACTAATCTGTGGAATTCTTTTGATGGATAAACACGTGTGATTATCTTTTATGTTTCGTTATGAATATTTGTAGTCGTTATAGTTATGTAACTGTATCCCTCATGTTGTCACTCTGCCACATAGAAGTGGGTAGATATTTTGGTTGACATAGAAACATTCATCCCTTGGTGGTATGAAAGGTGAAAACTTGTGGGTGCTATAAGAAATATGTTTATAATTCTAATCACACTAAGAAGGCATTCAAATTCATGATAACTGCAAGAGCTAACCTTAAGCAAGAAAACTAAGGAAAATTGGAATGGATGTGGATCCCACAATAGAGAACAGCTTGGAGTCTTGAAAGCTATGCTTAAGGAATATGTACATTATTAATTTGGCAGGGATACTACTTTACATGTATCTTTAAGTTTTCCCTTCATTTTTTTTTCTATATTTTTGGATTATATTGACATCTCGTCATTTGTTAGCTTGGTTTTCCCTTCTACTATGTATTCGTGTAATGCTTTTCAAGCAAACATGACTTATGGCTTGGCTATGGCAGATAGTGGAAGGAAGGACCTTTTTTGAGTGAGGCAAGCTTTTTAAACTCGTACGCTAATATAAATTTCTCATCAATCTTAACTAATCTGTGGAATTCTTTTGATGGATAAAGACATGTAATTATCTTCTATATTTCGATATGAATATTTGAAGTCATTATAGTTACTGTAACTGTATCCCTCATGTTGTCACTTTGTCACATACTTATAGAAGTAGGTAGATATTTTGGTTGACATTGATAGCAGTGGACAGCAAATTGGAAATCTGTACTCAAACACATCTATCGGTGTATAAGAAACATTCATCCCTTGGTGATTTGAAAGGTGGAAACTTGTGGGGTGCTATAAGAAATATGTTTATAGTTCTAATCACGTTGAGGAGGCATTCAAATTCATAATAACAGCAAGAACTAACCTTAAGCCAGAAAACTGAGGAAAATAGGAATGGATGTGGATCTCACGATAGAGAACAGCTTGGAGTCTAGAAAGCTATGCTTAAGGAATATCTACATTATTAAGTTGGCAGGGATACTACTTTACATGTATATTCAGGTTTTCCCTTCAGTTTTTTTTTGTATATTTTTGGATTATATTGACATCTCGTCATTTGTTAGCTTGGTTTTCCCTCCTGCTATGTATTCTTGTGATGCTTCTTAAGCAAACATGACTAATGGCTTGGCTGTGGCAGATAGTGGAAGGAAGGACCTTTTGCTGCTCTTGAAGGTTCTCAGGTATCATTTTATATCGAATTTTGGAGTTAATTTAGTTATTTCTGATGTAATATCTGTTTAACCATGCCAAAATGATTAAACTTTGGGTGGCTGCAAAAAAGGCTCAAGAACAGGCTGTTGGCCATTTGAGAAGTCTAGAAGAAGATCTGGCTAAATCTAAGTAGGTATCTTCATTTTTTTAATTTAAAATTTGGAATTCTTGGTACTTTATACTTTTAGTTTCTGACGTCATGATTTTATAGTCTCTAAATGGAATGTTATGACATTATGTTTGCAAAATCAGAACCACGTCATATTTAGGCCAGTAAGATGTTTCAACTAGCCAAATTATCATTTCTCTCATTTCTTTCCTTGTTCAGAGGAACCCTGGTCACTAGCCTGATACTTTGTTTTGTTACACTAAGATAACGACTTAGCAGAATGTCCAAATCATATATATATGATTTGTGATTTCAAAGTGTTAATATCCTCTTTTGATCATTTTTTGTTATGCTTATCAGAAAAAGGGAAAAAAAAAAAGGCTTCTATGCCTGGTTTCAATTTAAATGAATTCTCTCTTGCTTCTTCAGGAATATTTTTGCAAACTACTTATAGCATCTTGACACTTTCATAAATTAAATCACTTTAACTTAGTCATTCTTTTCTTTTCTTTTTCTTTTATTTTCTGTCACCTTTAAAGGTATTTATGTTAGCATAGATACAATAGCTCAATCTCTCTTTATCCCTCTCTCTCTTTTTTCCCCATGTGTGACTTGGTTTTCTATTTTCACTATCCATGTCTGTTAGATTGGTTGTTTGTGTGCAAATTGTCACATTTAATTGTGTAAGTAATGCTAAAATAGTTTCTTGTGACCAAGTTTAGATTACTTTGTCTATGTACAAAGATATGTTGAATTTTTTTTGTCTCTATTAAAATAGTGAGTATTGTTAGATTTAACTGCCTTGATCCGTTGTTTTGAATTTCTCGATCATTAGGTAGACCAAATTGTTGCTTTTGCTTAGTTGCTTCGCCATATCTATGTCTATGTTTGTTTTTGGCCTTTTTTTGGTTGTTATTAAAATGATTCATGTTAGCACAAAGGTAAAACCAATAACATTCTTGCGAGAAATGTAGAGTTTTCTTAATTAGTTGTCGACTATCAACGAAGATTGTGTGAAAGTTCAGAAGCATTGCATGCTGCTGAAGACAATTTGGGGAAATTGACAATGGAAGTGAGTACTCTCTTGGACTGGCAGGGTAGCAGAGTGACATTGAAATTAGTCTAACATTGAAATCCCCTCAATCATTGTAGATACTTGGTTAACTTTTGACACCTGAAAGTGGCTGAACTAAAAGAAAATTTTTCTCCTGCTTGAGGCTCCCTTTTCTGCCACAAAGTTTTCCATCTGTATGCTAATATGCGAATGAGTTAAAGGAACAAGCTTCTGTCGTCTCTTATTTAGTTCTTTGAAAATAATTTTAGATTTTTTTATGATCAATGAGTCGACAGCCTAATTACATTTTTCTAGGTTTTGAAATCTCAATTCTTTTATGAGGTTTGGGGTCCATTTGATTGACTTGTCAGTTTCTTCCTTCTTATAATTACGTGTCATGGAGCATTTAGTGTACATGTCCTGAGGATAGTCATAGCGATCCTATTCTATACAAAATCAGAAGGCCAAATCATTTTTGAACCAGACAAATTTTCCTGCATACAAGGGCTTTCTATCATGATCATAAGCATATCTCTGCTTTAGAATTCTGAAGTTATTTCTTCACATTTTTATTAGAATCTATTTTTATTTTATTCTTCTTCATCCCCAATTTTTGTGGCATTTTTCCTTCTTTGCTTAATCATCTTATTTTTCTTGTGCAGATCCCATTGTGCCCAACCATAATTTTTCAAAACGAAACTGATCAGGAAGGAATAAATATTGGATTATACTTCAAACTGTCTGAAAGTTACTCTAGGGAGCTTCTACTGCATTTCCTGGAAAATATAATGGTGAGATGGATTTAAATAAATTTTCTTTTGACTATTTAAATTTATGCATACACAGTTTGTTTGACAACTTCCAAGTTCTATTGCTTTTGTGGTTTTTGGTGAGAAGGGTAAAAGTCTGATGGGGTAAACATTACCAAGGCTATACTATGGATTAATGGTTTACCCTAAAAAGGTGCAATATATTTCCCTATCCGTGTAAACATGATCCCTTTTGAGGTAATAGTTGGTTGATACATGTAAGAAAACATAGATGCATGCTGACATGGAAGTCCATGTGTTTTAACATTGCTGAAACATTTAATCTTTGGACTGATGCACTCAAGTATTTAGCATTTGCGTTAATCTTCATTTTAGAAGTCGTGTGTTTGTACCCACTCTGTACTCATTTTGGCAACTTTATGACTTGTTTTAAACATTATATTATCTTGCCTGTATTGTATGGAACATTTACAATGAATTTGTTTCATATTAATAGCTAGCTGATTATATTCACGATGGAACAGAGGTTAATCGAAGATAAAATAGAAAGCGTGAAAGGGTTTCCTTTTGATACAGTGGCACCCTTTAGGGAAAGATTGAAGATATTGGACCATGTCGTAAACATAGATGACCTTCATCTAGGTGCGGCACAGAGAAAGCTCATGCATGCTTACAATGAAAAACATGTTCTTTCACGTCCTCAACATTCTGTCATGCACTCTTTACAAGTCATCTGCTAGGGGTACTACACCAATTTACTTTCCTTACACCAATTTACTTGCCAACTTTGAGCATGCGTTGAGGTTGTAGAAAGGTGGGACAGGAAAGTTTGTTGCAAAAGGATAATTATTTGAGCCGTGGTACCATTTTCATGTACCATCAAAGGCTAGAAGAAAAAAAGATCGAGATTGGTTTAAGCTTTTAATGTTGTTTGAGCTCACTTATTGCCTACTATTTTCTACAGACATTTAATTTTTCATTTCAAGCTCCTTTGCTTGGGATTCAATTGGCTTGAAATGCTTGAAATGTTTTTCTTTATACATATTGGACATACAAGTGCACTCATGAATTAAAGGCAGATGTGGATGAGCAGAATCTGTTGTCCAAAACTTCAGGAATTGTAAGGGATCTTTGCGCTGAGACCATTGTGGATAGCACTTTAGGTCTTATGCCATCTCAGCCTCCTTCAAACCCCTTATTTGGTGCAAGGAGTGGCGCACTCTTGCAAAGCAACTACCATTGAAGGAGGCTTAGATGTTGGTAAAATATCTAAAAGAATGGAATTCAAAAGTGTAGATATATTTGAGTGGGTTTTCACGTGAAATGATCACTATTTTTAAGGAAATTGTGTCCTTATTATGTTACTGGTTGGGTTGATGGCAAATTTTTTCACGATATGCAAGTTAAAATAGAAATTTGAGATAGTAAAATTTCAAAATTTCTTTCAAAAACAAAATTAAGATTTTCAGGAAAATGAAGAGTTCTTGTATTGTCGATGATGGAAAATTCTATAATGAATTTCCCAATGGTGGGATAGAATATTTATAGAAAATGAAGAATTGTAACTATAAGATATCATTTTATTTAAAAGCCATATGTGATATGTTTCTTTTGAATTTAAAACTTTATAAATTTATTCAAAAGACATCACTTCATTGTCAGGAAGAAGTGACATTTTAATAAAAAAATATCAATTTATTTAATTTTTAAAATTGTATCTTTTAAATAAAATAATTTATTTAGACATAGTTCCACTACCGAGTCATTTGGCAAAACGAATAACCGAACAGGTGCTCAGGCACTTGTAATTGAATAGCCGAACAGGCACTTGATAACTGAATAGTTGTACAAGCACTCAATAACCAAACAGTTGAACAGTTATTCGTAACCGAACAATCGAACAGACACATGGTAATCAAACAGTTGAATTGGTACTCAATAACTAGATAGGCACATGGAAACCAAACAATTGAACAGGTACTCGGTAACCAAACAACTAAATAGACACTCGAAGGAGCTTTCTAACTCTCTTGGCCATCACTGAGCAATTGAGTAACAACTTCCTTATTTCCTAATGTCCAAGTGTCCTATCTTTAACATTTGAAAATTTGTTTTTTAAGATCATTTAATGAAAATCATATTTTCGTTCCAATATATTATTTTAATTAAATTTAAATGGTTTCAAATTTGATATATTATAAACTCATTAAATTTTCTTAAACTTTTGATGTGGAATAAATATCACAACATATTACAAATTATATTTAACAGAGATCTCACTATTTTTTTCTCAAACCCATTAGTTTAACAACTTTTAAATATATATATTTTATATTCACTTTTTGGAAGCACATTGTAAATATTTATTAATCCATTTGTTATCTTTTACTATCCACTTTTTATTTTTAAAATCTTTTCACTCAAATCCATTATTTTTATCGACAAATATCCTCACTTTAGTTGATTGAGAAATACTCCATATTTTAACCAAGAGCATTTTTTGTACCGGTACACCTCACTCTAAAACACTTCACCCCTCTTAAACAATAATCGAGAGAAGTCAAACATTCTCTTCAACAATAAACGAGAGATATCTAACACTTTAATCGAGAGTTTTCTAATACCAATATTTTAATTTATGTTAATTTAATTTCGCATAAATTCAAAATTCTAACAAAAATGTTTTAGTTATTTTTTTATACGTACTTCCAATTGGCACATGATTCTAATATTTCATATAAAATTCAAACTTCACACCTCGCGGAGTCAATTTTGTGTTATATCAGATTAAATGATCTTGACTATATGAATTATTAGTAATTGAGTCAAGAGCACCTTTGAACAGATTTTAGTGCTTAAACATTGTAAACTTCCGGTTAATATCTAATAAAAAGTTAGTTTTTCATACTAGCTTCTGTATCCTGGTGTTTGTTATTTTGAATAATTCAGAAAGAGTGTATCTATTTGCACTCATCCAAATAAATAGTTAACTATGCAAAAACAGTTAACTATGCAAAAGAATAAACACAGCTACCGGAAAACACAGTCAAATGACCACATTTTGGCACTGCTTGGATGAGACTTGCAAACCTCTTCTGCTATGGGCGATTAGTATAATAACTTTTTTTTTTTAATTTATGAAAAATTTTGAAATTTTCTTTTATTTTCATTCTACACTTGAAAAATGGTACATCTAGATTAAGAAACAAAATTACGGATTTAAGAGATTAAAAAGTTTGTAGAGCTTTCATCAAAAGGGGCTATGTCATTAGTATTTGCATTTCAATAAAGTATGTCGATTTTGATTGAATTGTGTAATTGCAGAAAATTATTATTTTTGGGTAAATAATTGCTGAAATTTTTTTAAGTAAGTTCATATTGATTGAGAAGTTGAAACACAGGAACTCATATCAACAATCTTTTGAGATAAACTACCACTTAATCTTTTATGATTTATATACAAATAGTTTTTTACAATTATGTTCAACGGTTATTTAAAATCCAAACTCCACACCGCACGGTGCGGTTCTCCTGGTTATAAATAAGGGATGGTCAAGTTTCACATTGTTGATTATAAATCTTTTGTTTGTATTTAGGAAAGAAAAGTTAAGGTTAACATATTATCCACTTTTTTGTTAAAATATGCAGGATAATGTATTTATATTTTTAATTTTTGAATTGATTATTATTACCATTTTTTACGAACTGATGTTGTTTTCCAAATTAATTTTCAATAATTTTAAATAACTATATTATATG
This sequence comes from Dillenia suffruticosa, assembly GCA_033439265.1. Lineage (NCBI taxonomy): Eukaryota > Viridiplantae > Streptophyta > Magnoliopsida > Dilleniales > Dilleniaceae > Dillenia > Dillenia suffruticosa. The sequence goes on from JAVTVX010000020.1 coordinate 11,875,356, forward strand.
GCTCTCACATGATATTTTAAAGTTTAGAATGAGAATATTTCTAAATACATTATTTGTCAATATGATTAAGTAGTTTATTTTCTAAAATTGGTAAAATTTCACAACAGCTCTCATATTTAACTTTAGTAAAATCATAAAAGAATATATATATATATATATATATATATATATTATTACGCCCAAGTTAATGGTTTAATTAAAGATTTTTTTTTAATTTTTATATAGAGTATTGTTTAGCCAAAAGGTAGTACTCAACGTTATGAATTGAAACAAATTAGAAAATTTAAACTCTCATATGAAGTGTAAAATATAACTTTTCACGACTAAATATATGGCAGAGAAATCTAGACTGGAAACCAGGCCGGTTTGGGCCCGAAAACCTACCCGGCTGGCCCGGGTCAAGCCCGAAACCGGAACCGGCCCAAGGCTACAGTAAACCGGCCCGGCCCGGAACCGTTTCCTGTAGCGGGCCGGGCCGGTTCAAAAAAAAAATTGAACCGGAACCGGCCCCGGAACCGGCACGGAACCGGACCTGAACCGGCCCGGCCCGGCCGGTTCCAGTTCAAATTTCCCCATTTTTTTTGAATTTTGAAATTTTTTTCCAATTTTACCCCTCCCAACAGCTATAAAACGGCTACTTTTGAGGCTATTTTGGTCCATAGGGTCAAAAAATTTTCCTATAAATACCTTATACCCCATTTCCAAAATCTCCACAACAAAATCTCTCTTTCTCTCTCACATCTACATTCTCTCAATATTACTACATTCTCTCATTATTATTTCCTTTGTATTACCATTTTGTATATCATTTCCATCATTTTCTACACTATTATCTACACCATTTCCATCAATTTTTACACCATTTCATCACCTTATACACCATTTTCATTTTTCTCCATTATTTACATTTCCACAATTATTTACATTTCCACCAATTTTTACACCATTTCTATTCTCTTATACCACATTACCTACACCATTTTTTTTTTTACCATTTCCATTAAATTTTACACCATTTTCATCAAAATTTACACCATTTCATCACCTTATACACCATTTTCATTTTCTCCATTATTTACATTTCCACAATTATTTACATTTCCACCAATTTCTACACCATTTATATTCTCTTATACCACATTACCTACACCATTTTTTTTACCATTTCCATTAAATTCTACACCATTTCCATTAAATTCTACACCATTTCCATTAAAATTTACACCATTTCATCACCTTATACCCCATTATCTACATTAATCAAGATTTGAGAAGATTTCAAGGTTGGGAGCTCATTCAAGATTTTACGAAAAAACAACTGCGGTATTTGTCAAATCGGTATATTTAAATTTTTTGCATATTTATTTTTTTTGCATTTGCATTACATTTGTATTATCTTTTTAAAAAATTTAATTTTAAATTTCCTTTAAAAAATTTTATCGTATATATTATTTTTAATCTTAATTTTTTTTATAAAATGGCCGGAACACACTCTTCATAATCTTCTCAACAATCTCCTCTTCCTCCATTTTTTGAAATTCCCGATCATATAAATATTGAAACTTTTTTGGAAGAAACCGAACCTAGTAACACTGAATCTAATACAACACAAACTAAAAAAATGATTTTAATATATGGACATTTTTTGAAAGAAAAAATGATGAACAAAAAGTAATTTGTAAAATTTGTCATCAAAAATATAAATTTTTAAAAGGTTGGGGGGTAGGCACACTTAAGAGACACTTAATTAATAATCATCCAGACAAATTATCACAAACAAAACAAACACAAATTTTTAGGGGGGGAGGTAATATAATTGGTACATTTAAATATAATTCGGATAAAGAAAAAATTGGACAAATAGAATGGCTAGCAAGAAAAAAATTACCACTTAGTATAGTTGCATGTCCTGTATTTGAAAAATATGTCCAAAAATATTTACAACCCGGTTATAAAAAAAGTAGTAAAAAATCGGTAGGAGGAGATCATTAGATAGATATCAGGAATTAAAAAATGGTATACTTACAGAATTTATGACTAGTCAATGTAAATTTTCATTAATTTCGGATAGTTGGAAAAGTGAGCATAAAAAAGAATATTATATTGTAGTAACATGTCATTGGATAAATAATTCATGGTCTTTACAAAAAAGAATTTTAGCTTTTCAATGTTGGGAATTTCCACATTCTGGTGCACATATAGATAGAATAATTTCAAATGTTGTTTATGATTATGGAATAAGTGATAGAATTTTTTCTATTTCTTTTGATAATATTTCGGCTAATACTACTGCGGTTAATAGTTTAAAAAATTCTTTAAAAACAATTTTAAATGGAGCTTTTTTTCATGTTAGATGTGCATGTCATATAATTAATTTATGTGTTAAGGATGGTTTAGCAATGGGAGAACTATTTTTACAACCTATTCGCGATTTAATTCATCAAATAAGAAATTCTGCTGTAAAAACTCAAGAAATGAGACAATTATGTATTTTACATAACAAAAAATATAAAAAATTTAAAATGGAATGTGACACTAGATGGAATTCAACACATGACATGTTACAAGGTGTTCTTTCTTTTCAAAATATTTTAATTGAATTTGCAAATTCAAATTACGAATATGGTTTTATTGATAATACCGCTTTTGAATTTGCGTCTACACTTACAAAATTATTGGAAATTTTTTATTTATGTACAAAATTATTTTCTGAATATTATTATCCAACTACTCATTTAATGCTACCAAATCTTTGTAAAATTATTTATGTATTTAATCAATTTGAAAATGAAGAAAAATTTGGTGAAATTGTTCTTTCAATGAAAACAAAATTTTTAAAATATTATGAAGAAATTCCAATTTTATATTTAGTTGCAAGTGCATTAGATCCACGTGTTAAGGTTGAAGGTACTGAAATGTTAATAGATTGTTTTGCACAAGCTTTTCCATCTGAAATGTCTATTAACCCACATTTTTTAAAATAACAAACATCTCATACTTTACAATCAATATTTGAATTATATGAAAAGGAAATTAATAATTTAACTACTAATAATATAGCTAGCAGTAGTAGTAATAGTATTCAATCATCTTCATTTTCATTTAATCCCTTACACATGTTAGGAAAAAAACAAAAAACTTCTTCATTATCATTTAATGAATTACTTTTATATAAACAAATATCTAGATTAGAAGGTTTTGATGATATAGATTTATATGATATATTAGGTTGGTGGAAAAATAATGCATCATATTATCCAATTTTGGCCCAAATGGTTAAAGATGTACTAACCCCTCCGGTATCTACAGTACCATCCGAAAGTGCTTTTAGTGCAGATGATCGAGTGTTAATCGAAAAACGTACAAATTTAGCGGACGACACTTTAGAAACTTTAAAATGCATTAAAGATTGGAAGGATGCAGAAAAAAGAATGCAAGGAATTATCAAAGTCTCGGAAGATGATGAACAAGAAGTTGAAGAAGAAGAATAATAATAATAATAATAATAATATTAATATTTTCCTTTTGTTTACAAGTCATTTTAAATAGAAAAAAAAATCAAAGTGATGTAATTATCAAAATAATGTAAAAAAAATAGTGGATTTAAAAATCTAAGTGATGAGCTTGGTAGTGGACGTACACCGAATTCGGTGGAACCACTCTAAAAATCTTGTGTCTCTAATTTTTAATTACAAGTGAATTATCAAAAGTTAATTAAAAAAAAACAAAGTTAAAAAAAATGGAGTTATAAAATTAAAATGGAATTAAAAAATATAGTTAGAAAAAAAATTTAGAAAAATGCAATAGAAAGAGAAAAAAAAAAAAAAAAAAACCGAACCGGGCCCGGCCCTGAACCGGCCCGGCCAGGAACCGCCGGTTCCGGTTCAGCGGGCCGGGCCGGTTCCACAAGGAAAAAAATGGGAACCGGCCCGGCACGGCCCGGTCTGGCCTAGGAACCGCTGCCGGCCCGGCCCGCGGTTCCTTGAACCGGCCCGGGCCCGGCCCGGCCCGGTTACTTCACTGGAGAAATCAAAGTTGAAGTCAAAAGGATTTTGCATTGCAACCAGACAGAAGGAGAGAGAGAGAGGAAGAGAGAGAGAGAGAGAGAGAGAATTAAAAAACAAAGCAAAACTTTTCAACCGTCTGAAATTAGGAGGGGAAAAAAAACAAAGGATTTTGGTTCCAAAATTAGGAAAAATATCTTAAGGAAATGTAGGTAAAAAATGCCCAGATTGGGGCATTTACTTCATGGTAAAAATCTTTTAAATTTAAAATTGAAATTAAAGAATAATGGACAGTAAAACCACCCTAACTTCCTCCACTTCTCCTCATCTATCCCGTCTTATTCTTTAATTGAGTGAATTGAAGAATTATTTTGTGGTGTGTGAGAGAACATTCTCGAGAGAATATATATTGTGAGAGCACACTTGAGGGGTTAAAGAAAATTCCAAGTAGATAATCTTTATGTGTCGTTTTTTTACCGAATTGAGAGTTATGATATTGTGATATTGTGATATTGTGATGTTTTAGTGATAATTCATTTCCTATGATTATTATCCTGACTACAAGTTCGACGAGAAATGTATCATGGTTTTCGGATTTTCGGCATATATTCACTAAACTATACACGTAAACTTAATTTTTTAATTATTCTGAATTACTATCATATTTCCGTTTGTGATAATTAAATCTAATATTGATATTAGAGCAATCGCTAGATTTAATAAAAAAAAATTTGGAATTTTTTGGATATAAAAAATATAGGGTAAAATATTTAGAGTTCAGATTACGGATAAATTTTGTAAATTCAATTATACCACAATGTTACGCATAATATGTAGATCACAAAAATAATTTTTTTCGTAATTTTTGGAACATGTTAAGATCATGAAATATGAAATCAAAGTTTTCGTCTATTCATGGTGTCCGAAATTTAAAACGCTAGATTTGGCGCGTTAAAAGATAAATTGACCCGTGAAATTGGTATATATGTTTTCTTCATGGTCTAATCTACATTTTAACATATATATTACATATTGTCCACCGAAAACGGAGTTTTCCGATACGGTCGTGAACGGTCAAAATTTTGGACACTTAATTTACCAAGATTAGGGTTTGAATCTCTCAAAAAATAGAGTTAAAGATAAATTGGGAACATCTAATTTCATTTTCTCGATGAGATCGCCGTAAAAAACTGGACGAGAAAACAGTTTTCGGCAGCCGAGTCACAAGGACCAGTTGTAGGCCCGTTGGGCGAGGAAGAACCGTCCCAAACCCGAGGGCACGTGCATAACACGTGCGCAAAGGCGCATCTTGGCACTTGGACAAGGTGGACGATACAAGTTGGATCTGACCTGGATCCGTGTTTGACCCGGTTCACAACTAGGGTGACGCGGGTCAAGCGCGTGAGGACGCATGAGAGATGCGCCACATGAATGGCATGTGCACCAGACTACTTCCGGCACGTGGAGGTGCATAGTGGCACGCCACCGGCACACGTCAAGTCATCTTGAATTGGATTTTTCTAATTTTTTTAGGGTTCCACATCCAAATATGTGACTATTTATGGGTTATTATGTGCTAAATTCAAATCCGAATGGTAAAATGCAGCTCCAGGTTGTGGTGTATGGTATCCGTTAACTCATACGCTCATTTTGGAGTTTATACTCAAATTATTTATAATTTATTAATTCATGGGGTATGCAAAATTATAAAAATAAGTATCATATGTCACTAATATCTTTTTTTTCTATGTGATAAAGACAATGGTTGCAATAAAAACTGTCGTGTTAGATCTCATGAAGTGAGACAAGTTGAATGGTGATAATTATAAGATTTGGCACCTGAAGTTTCAATTTGTCTTTGAGAAACAAGAACTTGCAGAGGTTCTATAGCACAAGATGATGAACTCTGAGGAGGATACCACTCCTCAGGCGTGACAGGATCAGGAGGTGTTTCGTGTATGGAAAAAAAAGGATGGCCGGGCTAGGACAAACCTTTTGAATAGCTTGGACGATAATATGATCTCTGTTTATAAGTAGTATCTTATTGCGATGTCGGTGTAGTATGCTCTCAAAGAGTCTTTTGGTTCCCGGTCAGCTCCTAAATTGAGGATAATAACCTTTAGATTTATTACCTATAAGAAGAGACCAGATCATAGTATGAAACATCATCACATGTATATGTCGAGTATGATCGCCTTTTTGAAGAATATGTGGGAGTCACTATCGGATGAGTTTCTGGTGATGAGAGTGATTTAGTTTCTACCGACTCCTGGAAGGTTATTAAGATCTACCTCATATACACTGAAAGTATTCATATTTTCATGAATATGAGTAGGTATTGTGAGCTCGAGGAGGAGTGTTATGAGGTAGTTAGATCTATTTCGGGTCATGCTTAAATTGTGGAGGCGATTAAGGGCTCTCAGGGTACCAAACGCAAATAATACAAGCATGACAAGAGGACCAGAGGCCAAAACAAGAAGAAGCCATCTATCAAGACTGATAACAAAGGACAAAAACACAAGAAAGAGTTCGATAAGAACAAAATCAAGTGCTACGTATGTGGCAACCTTGGCCATTTCACTCATGAGTGCAGCGAGAGGAAGGTATGTCATTCCTCTTTACATGGTCTGAATTTTGTTTCCTCGATTATGATACTCACTGACTCATTTCCTTTGTGGATTGTAGACTCATTAGCCACCCACCATGTAGTACGCGTACATGGAATTCCCCTGATTGAGTTCTCATGTAAGGAGGCTGTATATAGGGAACGGAATATTTGCAACTGTAAGAGAGATTGATACATATAAACTGGTACTGCGAAGTAATCAAATCCTATATTTACATAATATATGCTCCCGAGATTCGACAGAATCTCGTATCGATATTTTGTCTTGATCGCTTAAAATATTCTATTTTGTTAGGAAACACTAGATCTTCCATTTCATAAGACAATTCTTTGGTATGTACTGGTTTACTTCAATATGGACTATATGCACTGGATGTGATTTTTTTTAATAATATTTCTCATTTATTTTCTATTGTCTTTACATATGATAGTGCAGTTGATGATATTACTATTTGGTATAGTAAACTTGATCACAGATGACAAGAGAGGATGAATCAGTTAGTTACGAGTAGCCTGTTGAGCCTGTTAACTAGGGTCGAGTTACTCCTATATGAGTTTTGCCTAATTAATAAAGTAATGAGAAAACATTTAGAAAGGTAATGTGAGAGCTGGAACTCCACTGCAGTTAGTCCACTCCGATATTTATGGGCCTATGAATATGATAGCCCAAAACGGAGACATGCATTTTATTACGTTTATAGACGATTATACGCGTTTCAATTACGTCTATCTGATCTCGCACAAATCTAAAGTATTGGAGTGATTCAGGAGGTTTATTAGCGAATTAAGAATCAGTTGGATTTGAAAGTGAAAACTCTCAAAACAGATCGAGAGCATGAGTATTTGTCTAAACAGTTTAAAGAGCTCTGTTTCGAGAAAAGTATTACGAAACAGTTGATTATTCTTGTTATTCCCCAGTAGAACGGAGTAATCGAGAGAAGAAATAGAACTCTGTTGGAGATGGTGAGGTCTATAATGGTGCAAGCTAATTTGTCCATTTTCTATTGGGGATATGCATTATTAACTGCTGTTTACGTTTTCAACCGTATTCTAATAAAATCGATAGTCAATACCCTATATAAGGTTTGAACAGGGAGGCAATTTGACTTTAGTCACTTAAGGCCATGGGGTTGTATCATATATGTTCACAATTTCTCGCATTCACACGGCAAGTTAGGTCCGTGAGAAAAAAATGTATTTTTATCAATACTCTAAATATTTTAAGGAACATATGTTCCTAGGTGAGTATACGAATGACATAGTCACTGAGATTAAGTCTTGAGATACCACATTCCTAGAAAATGATTTCCCTAAAAGAGGAGAAATCAATCGGGATTTTACCTTCTATGAGAGGGTGAGCCTAACAGCTCAGCTGAGCACAGCAACAGAACTCGAAAGCCTATTACGGATCTGAATACTAGTGGGAGTAATACATCTAAAGGTGAGGAGGCTCCTCCTCCTCCTCGAAGAAGTAGTCGGGGACAAGTACCCCGACATCATTTTTTGATTGAGAATGAGATTCTTATTATAATTCCCGAGATTGAGGAGGAGTCCAAGACATTTCATGAGGCTCTCAAGAGTCCTATAAAAGACCAATGGTTAAAGGCCAAAAGGAAGAGATGGAATCTATAAGAGTCAAAAGGGTTTAGGATCTAATTGACTTACTTAAGGATAGAAAAGCAATTGGGAACAAGTGATTCTCAAAATCAAAAGAAAGACTGACAGATCAGTAGAGAGATACAAAACCCGTTTGTTAGTCAAAGGTTATACACAGATAAAGGGTATTAACTATGAGGAGACTTTCTCTCCTATAGTCAAATTAATATCGATCCATTTACTCTTGACGATTGTCGCGAGCATGGATTTAAAGTTATACCATATGGATGTTAAGATCGTCTTCCTTAATGGAAATTTAGATGAGTAGATCTACATGAAATAGCTCTTTGGGTTCGTTCTAGTAGGTTAAAAGCATAAGATCTGTCAATGTCGGAAATCAATATATAGCATAAAGCACTCATCTAGGTGGTAGTATTGAGATTTCACGAGAATGTGATATTTTGTGGTTTTACAATGATCGAGGAGGATTATTGTGCCTATCTGATATGTTCTGATGATTTTTTTATGATATTGTCTGTATATGTGGATGATATAATATTGGTTGAGAACAATATTGAGTATCTGATTACTATTAAGATATGGTTATCATCGAGTTTCGACATGAAAGACACGGATAAAGCTAAGTTCATCCTTAGAGTTAAAATGCATAGGGATCGCTCGAGACGATGTTGGTTCTTTCACAAGAGATCTATATTAGAAAAATTCTCGAGCGTTTTGAGATAAACAATTGTAATCCTATAAATACTTTTATCGTGAATTGTGATGGACTAAGTTTTGAGATGTGCCCGAAATCTCAGGAAGAAGGAAGAAAAATAAGCAAAATCCCTTATTTCAGTGCAATGGAAATTTTAATGTACGCAATATTGTGTACACAATCAGATATTTGTTATGTAGTCGGTTTGGTGAGTAAATATCAATCAAATCTTGGAATGAGTCACTGAAAAGAAATGAAAAGAATTTTAAGATATTTCAAAAGAACTATGAGTTTCTCCTTGTATTACGGAGGATATGATCTGTGCCTTGTGGGATATTCAGATGCCGATTGGGGTGGTGATCTGGATAAACGCAAATCAATATCAGGTTTTGCTTTCTTACTCAATAGTGATACCATTTCTTAAAGTGTAAGAAACAAATCTATGCAACTATATTTACGATGAAAACTGAGTTCGTGGCTTACTCAGTCGTGGTTTAGGAGAGTGTTTGGTTTCGGAGACTATTGGATGACTTAGAGATTGTGACAAATATTGGGAAACTAGTAATAATTTACTGTGATAATCAGACCGTTATCGCCTATATTCGAGACCCTAAATATCATAGTAAAACCAAATACATTGATACCAGATACAAGTTTGTGAAAGATATCATCAAGAAGGGTGAAGTGACCGTCAAGTACATTTTTACATACAGTGTGATGGCTGACCTCGTCACCAAATCCATTGCTAGAAACTCTTTTATAGAATATAGAGAGTCATTGGGTTTACATATATTTTGACATTTTTAAATTTGTATTGGATTAACGATATTGATATTTATTACCATTATATATATATGATTCTTGTACACATTATTCAATCAAACATGAAATTGTATTTTTTTTTTACTTAATGCACTTATCTATGATCATATATTCTTTGATGTGATATGAAAAAAGATATATTATGCAGGCAAGGTCAATTCTCTCACATGAATAACCACCTCCAATTTTGAGTGAGCGGAAATAAAATGGTTTTTAGTTGTAAGAGACTTTGAGAGTATCTCAATTAGAAAATAAGTCACTCTGATATATGTTCAAGATGAGGTTATATGTGTTATGAATGACATGGACATATCCACATCCATATTGTTTGTAAATAGCCAGATTTGAGATCTCATATATTACCTACATCTAGTGATATTATCTTTGAAATACTCTCTCTAAATTTCTGAGAAAAGTTTTATATGTAAACTGAGTCTCATATCTGCACAGTATTAAAAAAATCTAACATATGTCCTTTTAAAAGATGAGAGAATAATACTATGACACATATTTTATATTGCGTGTGATAAGACAACTATAGAATAATGAAAGCTATTATTTATGATAACATTATGATCATGATCTCTGTTCCCATTGTATAAGACCCGAGATTTATTGAGTAAAATCTCATATACTCTTATTACTTTCAGTTGTTTCTAAAAATTTTGGTACGATATTTACTATTTTAGTCTGTTTATCTATGGCATGGGAGATAAATTAACTTCTAAAGGGTAGATCTAGGAAAATAGTTGAATTGGGGCTGATGGATTCAAGTTTAGAAAAATGAAGACCAATCGACATTATATTATTATGCTATATTCATCGACTGATCTATTATGTTTCTTGCTCAATGGTGGTGTCATTTCTTGGAGCAGTAAGAAACAAATCTATGTAACTCTATTTACGATAAAAACTGAGTTCATAGCTTACTTAGTTGTAATTTAGGAGAGTGTTTAGCTTTTGAGACTATTGAATGACTTAGAGATTGTGACAAATAATGGGAGATCAGTGATAATGTACTTGATAATCAGTCGCCTATACTCGAAATCCTAAGTATCATAGTAGAACCAAACACATTGACAGTTCGTGAGAGATATCAACAAGAAAGGTGAAGTGACCATCAAATATATTTCTACACACAATATGGTGGTTGACCCATTCACTAAACCATTGTTAGAGACGCTTTTATAGGATATAGAGAGTCATTGAATTTACATATATTTTGATATTTCTCAATTTGTATTGAATTGACGATATTGATATTTATTACTTTATATATATGATTCTTGTACAAATTATTTAGTCACACATGAGATTGCGTTTTTTTTTACTTAATGCACTTGTTTGTGGTCATATATTCTTTGATGTGATATGATAAAAGATATATCAGACATGCGAGATCGATTCTCTCATACGAGTGACCACCTTAAACTATGAGCGGAGATGAGACAGTTTCTAGTTGTAAAAGATTTTGAGAGTAGCCATATTATAATATAAGTCGCCTTGATATGCGTTCAGGATGAAGTCACATGTGTTATGATTGACATGGATATACTCACATCCATATTACCTGTAAGTAGCCAAATTTGAAATTTCAAATATCACATGTGTCTAGTGATATTATTTCTGAGATACTCTCTCTAAAATTTCAGGATAAAATCTTATGTGTAAACCGAATCCCATATCTATACAGTGTTAGAAAAATCTAACATATACCATTTTGAAAGATTGAGTTATAATACTATAACACGTATTTCATATCGCTTGTGATAAGACAACTATAAAATAGTATGAATTATTATTTGAGACGACATTATAATCATGATCCCCATTCCTACTATATGAGACCCGAGATCCATTGGGTGTGATCTCTTATACCTTTATTACTTTCAGCTGTTTTTAGAAATTTTGGTATAGTGTTTGCTATTTTAGTCTGTTTACCTATGACTTGAAGATAAATTGAGGTTTAAAATACAGTTTTAGGAAAACAGCCGAATTAAACCTAATAGATTCGAGTTTAGAAAAATGAAAACCAATCAATATTATATCATTATGTTGTATTTACCGATCGATCTATTATATTTATCCATATTAGGATTTAAACGTAATCGTGAATATACTGTCGAGCAATAATTGGTGATTACTTTCGATGAGTAAAATAACTCGATGAATGTAATTGCATTGAGTTTGGGGTATAACGAGTTCTTTTTGATATTAACGGTGACTTCTCGATCATCTTAATAGGTGCATTGAGAAGTCTTTACTTGTAAGTGTAGTCATCAGTAGCACGACGTTCAATCATGTATGAAAATCCAATAGAATGATATAGAAAATCGCATGAGTTGTGATCTTATGACGGATATAAAATATTTTCGTGTGCAAGTACAAGATGTAGGTAAAAAAACCTATGTAGAGGCATTTACTTTAATAGTAAAAAACTTTTAAATTTAAATTTGGAGTTAAGGGATAATGGGTGATTAACTCATTATTCCCAACTTCCCCATTTCTTCTTAACTTCTCCCTATTTATCCTACGTGACTATGTGTCTTATTTTTTAATTAAGTGAATTGAAGAATTATTTTATATGGTGTGTGAGAGAACATTCTTGAGAGAGTACACATTGTAAGAGCAAACTTGAGGGGTTAAAGAAAATTCCAAATAGAGATTTTTTTATGTCATTTTTTCACTGAACTGAGTATTGTGGTATTGTGATATTGTGGTAATAATTCGTTTGATGTGATTATTATCTTAACTACGAAATTGACGAGAAAGGTATCATGGTTTTCTGATTATCGGTATATATTCACTGAGTTATACCCGTATACTTAATTTTTTAATTATTCCAAAACACCATCATACTTCTGCTTATGATAATTAAATCTAATATATATATATATATATATGGATATTTTGTATGGTTTTTAATCTAAGCATGTAACATATTATTATTTTTATATATGAATATCTTTCGTAATAATGGTTATTTAATTTTCACTTTTTAACTACGGTGCTAGCGGAAAACGGATCTAAAAAATAAAGGACGCATGATCAAAGCTTACTTTTGAATGTTATAATCCTTCGTTACTCTTAGATACTCATAATATGCAATGTTAGATTTCATTCGAGACTTATGAAATTCAATGGCCTTTTGTGTCGGGATTAAATTTTAATCTTTTACTAATTTTATTATTTAATATGCCTACAAAATTATATATTGATTTTTTAATATTAATATTTGTTTTAGTTATTCAATTTGATAAAATTGTTGGTCGATGAAGTTTGACGCTTCATTGTGTATACGTTTAAATATCATATTATCTTTTTTTTTCAGTTACACGAGATTTGAATTATGAAATTAAGAGATAAATTTATGACCACTAAATTATTGTTTGGGGATTTACAAATCCCTTATCAATCGATGATAGTTACTTTAATTATTGGACAAACTTCACGCTCAATAGAAGATAATGTAGGCAATTAGTACTGAACACGACATCTAGAGTAATTTTTGAAATATACTCTAAAATAAAATTTGATACTCTATAACAATATCGCAATTTATGTACTCTTAATTTTAACTATATGTGAATAAATTTGCAAAACCAAAATTATGTATTTTGATATATTATGAGTAAAATTTTTTATGATTCAAGAGTTTTTTACATTGAATATATGATATTGATTAGTTGGAACGTGCATATGCAATACAAAATCTTTACCGACTGTGTCAGATATCTTCTCTTATGTTATCCTAACTGATTATTCAAAAACTAAATTTAATAATATGAGTATCCTATCGAATAGTTTTAAAATTTGTCCAATATCATTTGCCGATTAGAGACAATTTGGTTATCTTAGGATATCCTCTTTTTGAAAAAAAAAAGATTTAATAAAATTAAATAATTAAGAAAATGATCATATATCTAGTTTATCTTATATAAAGGGGAGTATGTAAAAATACATATAAATTAAGAATACAGCAATAAATATTTTTTATTGACTTTTGTGAATAATACGGTGTAATTCTAATTATTTAATTTAAATATTAGATCAACGGATTATATTATAATTATTTTAGAATCAATATAAATATGTTGTAGATGACTTTCTACCTTAAAATTTTATTTGTATTGATTATGTTCTTGAAGTGACATTATATTTGTATTAAATTAATTAGAAATAAAAAATAATACAAAGAGAGAAATTTATGGTTGAGTTATAATTTATTTTCTTTCCTAATTTGTAATTTTAAAAACTTTCTTTTTTGATTTTGAATTTCAAAAACCATCCTTCATGTTTTATAATTTTCAAAATTCTTTTATCTTGTTTTACAATTTCGAAAATTATTAGTCTTGCTTTATAAATTTTTTAAATCTTTTGACTGATTTTATAATATTAGAAAATTTGCAAATTCTAGTTATTTGTGTTTAGTTAAAATACTGATTTAAGACTTTAAGTGTTTCTAAGATTTATTATTCTTCTATATTCAATAAAACACAATAGAGAGATTCTTTAAGTGATTATTGAATTGAGCTTTTCTCTACACATGAAGAATCGGAATCGGTTCGCAAATTAATTTACCCACCGAGAACCGACGAACATTTGATAGACAAAGTTAGGTTATATGAAAAAAGATTTGATTTGTGTTTAGAGTCGATTTTAGATTTACAAATATTGCATTGCGCCTCAGAAGCCAAGTAATGCCATTCCACCACTTGCCTTGTCATTTGTCCCTCACTTTCTCTTGTGATGGGCCTTTGAATTGCCCCCTTTTGTCTATCGTTTAATGCACCATCTCAAACACTTGAATTTGATTTTTAGAGTAGACAAGTTAGGGGTTGAAAGAAAATCCTCTAAATGTAGAGAATTATAATTTTATTTTGAAGAGTTAAAAAAATTTTATAAAGAGAGAGAAACAAAATCCTTATAAAGATAGAGAGAAAAAATTCTCAAAAATTAAAAAAAAATAGATATAAAGATATTTAGAATGGGTTAAAATTAAAGTTTGGAACTTGGTTGATCAATCTATGTGGAATTTGGATATCATTCCACCATGACTTTTAGATTAAATCGAGAGGAGTATCGATATTTTGAAGAGGAGGTCATGTGCAAAGACTGGAGGTCCTCTGCTGTATGCAAGTGGGACTCGACTTATGAGTCAAGGGATTTGACTTGTGATTCGAAACACATGAAATGATGATATATATTTGATAAACTTTAAATAAGTGTAATATTTGTGATTGATTTTGTATTATTTTTGAATAAATATTACACTAATATTTATATTTTGTGACATTTGATTTAAGATAAGATTTATTATGGAAAATGAAGAAAAATGAGCTAAATTGGAGCAATTTTGTAAAGTATAGAAAATTAGACAGCAATACTTTTTTATTAGCACGTGGGCACGTGGATTTCAAGAGACAAGCAAAAGGTTTTGAAGATTTACTGCTGTAAAAATTTCCTTTCCCAGTTTCACATTCAAGAGGAAATTGGAGTGGATTTGGAATATTGAAGATATTGAAGAATTTTATTCCATTCCTAATATTTAGGAAAAGAAATTTTTAAAGATGTAAATTTCTTAGATATTATATTTTAGAAATTTTACTTTTTACTTTTTACTTTTTTTTATTTATTTATTTAATAGTTATTAGGGTTAGAAATATTTACTTTTTACAAATAGGAAAAATCCTATTTTCTTTAGGCTTTCTACTCCTATATATATAGGAGTATTCCATACCATGGAAGAGAACTTTTGGAGAAGGCAGCCGGGTAACCCCTTGGGGGCAGCATTATTCACGTTTACAGTAGCAGCCGACAATCATTGTCCATGTAGCCCAACATCTTCTTTTCATTTTTAATTTAATTTGTGAGTTTTCTTTTCATGTTTTGTTTTTAATTGATTTTTCTAGTCAAAAGATTATTGAAACCTTGATTAATGATGATTGTGAGATCTAAATGATTTTATTTACTTGATATTTGTGGGTATTTATTTAATCTCTATACTTAGTGTTTATGATTGTTTTGGAATTGTTAAATAGAGGCCTATATTTAATAATCTTAGAATAATCTACTACCATTTGAAAATAGCAAGGTTTGTGTGTTTTTAATGGAGTGGTAATTGATATAATTTTATGACATCGCAAGCGGTAGAATTTATGTCAAGAGATTAGGTAATCTAATTTAAATAAATCCAGGTTGGAATTTACTGATTAGAATTGGATCTCTCTAGATCGTAATGCTGTCGGAACATTAAATCCAACGAGGGTCTCTTGGGTTGTCTTTCGATTATGGAAGTAATTAACAATGGTATCTTGATTACCGAAAAAGTAAGGAGAGATTGGTCGTTTCGTGGTATTTAGCGACTATAACCAATTTATTCGTATAATATTTAGTAATTTTTGTATCGATAATCAATCAAACATATCAAGGTAGAAATAACTTCTTTGGCTAGATTTTACCTTAATTGACATCTATTCCTTTAATTGATATTATCTCATCATTTTATTTTAGTAAATTTTCAATGATTTGTTTGTTTAGTTATTTTACATTATTTCATCAAAACCCCCCTATATTTTATTTTCATTTTTATTAAAAGAAATAAACCTGCCGTTATCTGTGGATACGACCCTACTCGCGCTATATTCGTATCGTTTGAAGTAGGTATTTTATTTTTGGTTGCTTGACGACACACCAATATTATGAGAGATATGACATTTTAAAAGTTTTCTTCAACATTTTATATATTATGATATTAAGTAAAATTGGGTATATAATATTGAAATTGTTTTTGAAATTATGTGTAGCTTTGGAAAAGAATTTTAAAAGCAGAGATTTCATTGTTTTAATCTAAAAATTCATGCCTTTGAATATTTTTCACACCAAAAGCCAAAATTTCCCCCATAAGTGGTATAAGAACCACCCTAATTTCAATCAATATCTGCATAAATCATATTATGGGTTACGAATCTATTTAAATATCATTCAAAAATTGATAAATTCTATGTTACACAAAAATTATTTTGTGAAACATATTTTCAAAATTAGAGAATTATGAAAAACTCATCATAATGTGATGTTTTCAATTGGAAGCATCACAATATTACTACATTCATAAAAATCACATGAATATGTTGTTATTTTTATGGATAAATGATTAGATGAATGAATTATCATGGAAAATATCATAACCTTGATTTTAAATATCATATACTCAAAAGTGACATTATATCGCGAGCCCATAGAGGCACAATCGAAATATATTAGAGACTTAAAACTCCACGGGATGCCCATAGAGATGGTGGAAGGTGTTACAGACCCTCACAAAAAAAAAGGTGTTACTGACCCAAACAATGGACTAAAACCCAATAAGAGAACTCAGCCTAAAAAATCTATCTGTTGGGTGAAAGAGTTTATTGGATTTAAGTAGTATTTTATGATTTCTTGGGGATCCAATATGACATTCGTAATATTACCTTCCCCTTGAGAAGTCGGACATCTTTGGACGGCTTTCACTTTGGCGGGTAGCCCTTTTCCTTTTTGAACAACTCTCACTCTAATACCAGTTAGCGCTTTTCTATTTTGGATGGCTCACATTCTTGCTCCAGATAACTCTTTTCCAGATAATCCTCTTCCAAGTAACCCTTTTCTATATTAAACCAGAAACTCTGATACCAATTTATTATAATCCAAGTAAGGTAAAAAAAGAATATGAAAGAAAGAGAGAAATTAGAAAGAGAAGAAGGAAAAGAAGGAGAAAGAGAGATAGAGAGGGAGAGGGCCAGAGAGAAAGAGAGAGATTTCAATAGAGAAAGAGAGATAGAGAAAATTCATTACAATTTCATTACTTACTAATTATACATATCTGAGTATTATTTATACTAATATCATTAATTATTTAATCAATGCACCTAACTCATCAATTAACTACTAATTATTTTTACTAATCATGATTAACTACTAATCTTATGATTAGTAGTTGTTACAATATTTCCCTCATTTGAAAACATCTTTGTCCTCAAGGATGGAAAATCAAGAAATAAGATTTAAATCTATAAATTTTGTATCAAAACTTGTATTTATATTGAAAAATAAGGTAATGGAGACGAACAATAAATGTAACTTGAATTGCAATGAGAAAAATGAGAGGAAAATAGAAATGAGGAATGTTGAAAAAGTATTTTCTTGAATTTCTTTTTTATGAAGGATTTGATTCGATGAATACAAAAAATTCAATCTTTGGAGGGATAGACAAGAACCTACCATCAACAATTTCTTTATTGAACATGCAAGACCTTTCTTCTTTGGACATGTAAAACCCTTCTTTCTTGATCATGCAAGACCCTTTTTTTGGACATGCATAACTCTTCTTTTTTGAACATTAAAAATTCTTTTACGCTTAACATTTTTTCACTAAGAGAATATAAAATGAGAGATTTAAAAAGCGATTCAATACGTTACTTTTTCATGAATTTTGGCATTACTTCTTCTACCATTTGATTTGTTTTGTTGCTTCCCATTTTTTTTCATTCTCTTGCTTTTTTTCCACCAAAGTTTTAATATTTTTATCGATGTCAAATATTTTTAATAAAATATTGAATTTCTTATCAAGATTTTCCATAAAAGTGTCCAATTTTTTATTTCTTTTATCATTTTTTTTATCAATTTCATTCATTTTTTGATTAATTTCATCCAATTTTTGTACCAACCAGAGATGACTTCCTTTGATTTTCATAGTTGATTCTTGCGTTTGTTCTTCGAAGACAAAGATTCGTCTAGAAATGTATACTCTGATATCAATTTGTCACGGATCCAAATAATGGATTCAAACCTAATAAGAGAACTCAAACCAAAATATCGACTTGTTGTGTGAGAAAGGTTATTGGAATTAAGTAATATTTTATGATTTATTGAGCATCCAATATAACATTCGTAACAGAAAGACACCAAACAAATTCAACACGATCAAAATTTTTAGAAAATCTTGATTACATCCAAACCTAGTGGTTCGGGTCTCAACATTATTAAACAAATTTATATTTATGTAAATAAAATACTTTCCCCACGTATATATATTAGGGTACCCCTTCAAGGAGTCCAACAACAGTTGTACGGTGAACACGGTAAGATTGCTCGTATGAGCCAATGAAGTAGTTGTTCCACATTAAAATGATAGAAGGGACTAACATTGGAACTCGTACTCATAAGATGATAACAGATTATTAAGCAGCTCGAAAGACATGATTTTACCATTTATTACGAGTTTTGTATGGATATGATCATGCAATCATTTGTTATTGGTCAATTTATTGTGAATTTTATATAAATTCATCTATTTGTTAATAGATGAAAATTAGTTAATGATTGATTGTCACTTATTTGTGACTGATAACCAATATTTGATATTTTTAATTGATATTAATGTTTCGTAGTCGAACCATTAACGATTGTCGTTTATGTATAAAATATTTTAAAAAGAAAAATTTATATTAATTAAATCTATTTTAATTTTTTAAATATTTCCTTTTGAGTTAGTACTGAAATATAAAATTTATAAATATAAAATCATAATTCTTTTAAAAATAATTACTTTAAATATATATTATAAAAAAATTTGATACTAATCATGTATCATTCATAACTTTATAAGAAAAATATTTAACTTCTTGTCTCCAAAAGAACGACCTAATGGTTACAACCTCTCTCTTAATCTGATAATATTATATTCAAATTTCTATAAAACAAAAAAATCTTTTAACTTCTTAAAAAATCCATTAATCTAATTGCACATTATGATAATAATTTAAATATATATTATTTTATAAAATCAAAGAAAAACTGAGAATAGAAAATTAATTATTAATTAAAATTGTATCCAGTCAACAACGAAAAGCTGTCCTAATAATAAGCTACGAAACACCCACCATATTCCAATAACCAAATTGATCTAGACCTCCGCGCGCGTATTCGCGACGAAGCCCTAACTTGGTCTCTTGGGCATCCAGTTCCAACCCGGGGGAGAGAGGGAGGGAGAGAGGGAGAGAGAGAGAGAGAGAGAGAGAGAGGGGTCGGGGGGGGGGGGGGGGAATGAAACGCTAAAGAGCAACGACAGTCAACAATCAACATCAAGAAATTGCCTTTGAGTTTGTAATTTGTGGAGGGGGTTGTGCCGCCCCAAACTGGTGATTACCGACTTGACTTTGCAGTTCCGACTGCACGTAATCTGTTTCTGCCAACATGAGAGTAGGTGTTTCTTTTTGAAGTTTTATAACTATAATTATGTTGTTGATTCATCAAATTGATCGTTGTTGGCGGATGAAGATTGCAGTGGAAGGTTGCATGCATGGTGAACTGGACAATGTCTACGCAACTCTCTTGCAATTTGAGGAATCTCACGACACTAAGATTGACCTACTCATTTGCTGCGGTGACTTCCAGGTCTCTCTCTGTCTCTCTCTCTGTTGTTTTCTTTCTTTGTTTTTGAGCATCTTTATCAATTGCAAGCATTGAGCAGGCTGTTAGGAATGAGAAGGACATGGAAAGTCTAAATGTCCCACGCAAGTACCGGGCTATGAAATCTTTTTGGAAATACTACTCTGGGAAGGAGATTGCTCCTATTCCCACAATTTTTATTGGCGGAAATCACGAAGCCTCTAATTACCTTTGGGAATTGTAAGTTATGCAACATGTTACCTTTGTCATATTTTTTTCTGTTTAGATTTAATAGATTGCCGTTTTGTTTCTTTGTCTGCTTGTGCTCATATGAGCTTTTCTCTCAGTTTACTTGCTAAGTTAATGATTGCAAGGTTGGGGTGTCAGTCTACGTGCTGAATAAAAGTGAAAAGTTAGTTATTGCATGCTCTTGTACCTACTCCATTAAATGAAAATTAAGACACCAAATCATCAAAACCTCAAAGTTCAGAAAGAATCTGGTGATGAGATTAGACTAGAATTTACCCTGAATGAGAATGAGTTGCCAAGAATAGTCACTTCAGGCTCATTCCTTCTCAAATTTTGAACATTTCTTTCTTTGGTAATTGTCCACACCGCATAAAGTGGTATAACTATAAGTTAGAAAGTGCCATAACTCAAGTTACTCCATAATGGTACAACAAGGCAATGGTGTCAGCCACTATTTAGATGCACAAGCCAATTGAGCATGTGAAAATGATACTAAGTGCATTCTCATGCATCTGTTAAACATATTTACGTATCTTTATTGGTTATGAATGGTAAGGTTAACCCAATAGCTTATGCACCTCTTGGGGAACAAACTTACACTTGAAAGCTTGGAGGAAAATGAATTGCAGCAAATGTTATATAGAGTTGCTAGGTTGCTCTTGTCTATCAGATTGATATGTGCTTGCAAATCAGGTCTGCCTTGAACCTACTATGTCCAATACTTCTCCAACCCTTAGTGGTAGGATCAGGTGCAACTGGCTCTTTACATGAACTTATGAAAAGAAGTTGTTCCATAGTTCATAGAAATTGCTGATGTGATTTTCCCATTATTAAAAGAATCTAATATATGCCTTATCTGTTATTTGTTTACTTAAAGCCATCTGAGTTTTGTAGTTGCTGTTTCGTTTTAGATGTTATAAGATGACAATTCGTATTCCATATTTGTACAGAGTAATTAGCTTTATGAACACTACATTTTTTGTTACTCTCATGACTTCCAACCTTCATGGCTTGTTATAGTCTTGAAACCTTTTTTGAAGCATCATTTACTGGTCTATTTCTGTTCCTCTAGGCTACCTTTTTTATTTGTGTTCCTCAGTTATTTTCTATGTGCTTTGATTGTGTGGGCTATTGAATTATCTTTAGTTGTCTACTAGGTATTATGGAGGATGGGCAGCACCTAACATTTACTTCTTGGGGTTTGCTGGAGTGATAAAATTTGGCAATGTTCGCATTGGTGGGCTGTCTGGAATTTACAACGCCCGAGATTATCATTTAGGTTTGTATGAACATTAGTAAACATCTTTTGGGAGGATGATATGCATAAATATCTCTCCTTAGGTGCAGCTGTTGATATGCCATGTCAGTAATTTGTGATATGTTATTATCGATTATATTACTTACCATATTTTGTATACATATTTAGAATATGTGAACATTTCACTATTTTAACAATGAGGATGGGATGTTTTGTGAGCAGGACATTTTGAGAGGCCTCCTTATAATGAGAGTGATATTCGGTCTATATATCATGTTCGTGAATATGATGTTCACAAGCTTATGCAAGTTGAAGAACCAATAGATATTTTTCTTTCTCATGACTGGCCTCTTGGTATCACTGACTATGGCAATTGGAAAGAGCTACTTAAATGCAAACCTTATTTTGAAAATGAGGTAATCACAATTCACAAATATGCTAGTATTACACCTTGTCATCTCAAAAGCTAATGCAGCATGGTCTTTTTTGTTTTCATGAGGCAGTAGATCGCTTATATGACAAAATTGATTCCGCTATCTATTTATTTTTGTGTCGATTTTTTCAATGCTGTTAAGGAAGTATTATGATAGTCTGATACTAAAGAAAACATGCAGGTAGGCATGTATTATGTAAGGACATTGCCTTTTATAAGGCTCTTTTTTTGGGTGGGGGGAGGGATCGATAGGGAAAATCTAGTCACTGGTAACTATAAATAAGAATTATATTTATAAATATTTTTTCAGTTAGAAGGGGTAATTTGAATTTCTGACTCACCAATCTACATCCAATCTCCCCTTTTCTTACCACTAGGAGTGTAAAAATTTTATAAAATGAATTTGCCTCGATGGGCATTTTATAAATAAAGAATGTGGGACAATACTCAAATATATTTGGAATACAAGAGGGACAATGCCCTAAGAAAATTATAATGAGACAATGCTAAAAAATGTGTGAGACTTTGCTCAAAATTGAGAAACTAATGCCCTATCTATGAGGGTCATTTAGCCCTCTATTTGGGAGAATTTTCTCTGTACTTCAAAGGCACAAGGGAGTGCCTATTTATAAAGAAAGAGGGGGAGAGATTTGTGAGAAAAAGGGAGAGTGGAGAGAGCATAAAGCTCCCTCCACTGGCCGTTGGGGGCTGTCCCCAACGGCTAGAAATTCTAGCCGTTGGGGCAGTCCCCAATGGCCAGTTTTGTGCCAGCTGTTGGGGGCTCTTTGGGCCCCCTTAGCTGGTGCATTGCTTGCCTATTTGGGCCCAGCTATGGCCTGAGGGAAGGGCCCATTTAGGGCCCTTTTGGGAGCCCTAGATAGCTTTACTTTATTTTTCTGGACAGTAGGGGCAGTATTTTATCCCCTTTTGTTTTACATTTTTGGGTCACTTTTGGGCCTTATTTAGTATTACAAAATGCACCCATTTAATGTCCTAATTGTGAGCTACAAAACTCCTCTTGGTTTGGTCTCCGGATTTGTCTCCTGATGTGCTTTGCACTTGTACCGTCTCGATTTGTGCTTTGGACATTTCTAGACTTCTCTATGGACCATCTCTTAGGGTTGGACTTAGCATTGCCTCTAAATGAGCTTTGCACTTGGACTGCCTCAGTTTTTGATTTGGACATTTCTAGACTTCTTCATGGACCACCTCTCGAGGCTTTGATATTTGGCGGGTTTTCCCCGAGTTTCATACTCCATCTTTTCAACAGGAGGAAGGTAAAGGTGGTGGTTTCATGAGTAAGATTGTTAATTTTTTGTTGGCTAAGTCATCTGAAAAATTCTTCATTTGGAAAATTCATATTCCAACTAAAGTCACATGATGAATTTTGTCAACTTGTGTCCTACCAGTTTGATATGACAGCTGGATGGGCTTTGAAACTATAGATTCGTTTGCTTTTTGTTTTAGTGTAACATCTTTTTACTTTTTTATATTCAATCATCTTTAAATCACACACCTACAACCATTTAGTAGAGTTCTTGTTTTGGAAAGCAAAGAGTCTTGGCCTTCTTCCATACAATTAGGTATTTAGAAGCAACCAAGTTATTCGATTTAACTTTTTGGTGTTTTCCAGTGTTAGGGAGGGAAAATTCATCTCGTTTGGAATTTTAAATGTACTTTTTGTGGTTTGATTTCTTTGTAGTTTGAGAACTGTCTTTTATCAAGTCATACAGTTGATAGCTTCCTTCATGCTTACAACTTAATGTCGTGAAGAAATTTCCTCCAAAAGGGTCAAAAAGTTGCTGTGCTTAAGTTGCTCAAGCTTATGTTTCTCATGGCAATGAAATTGTTTTTCATTTTTGCACCGAAGGGAATTTGAATATTATATCTAGTGAAGTCTAATTTCCTAAATATTATTTTGACTTAGTTTAATTTTCGGTTTAAGTCCCTTTTTGATCCCAAAACTATAACCAAGAAGTTCTTTTGGCCTCTAAGTTTCAAAAGCACTCTTAAGTACCTAAACTATGCAGAAAATGTTATCTTTGGTAACTCCGTTGCTTACGTGGCCTCCCTTTACTGACGTCATCATGAAAGCTAACATGAAATATCCACACCATTAAAAATAAAAATCAATATTTAAAAATCCATAACTTTTTTAAAACTTTAATTTTGGTTTAAAAAAATAAAGATACACATTTTTTATAAGAAAATTAATTTCACTTAAACAACCAAAGAAGAAAGCTGGAAAAAAATCTGGAGATAATGGACAGGATCTTTTTTGGCTGATTGTAGAGGCTGGGATTTCGTTTTGCAGATGAGGACGACACCTCTTGTTTTGCAGATTGTAAGAGGGTCATGTGCCAAGAGCCTATGATCTCTCTCTCTCTCTCTATATATATATATATATATATATACGTATATATTTACATATATGTATATATTATACATACACATACACATTGATTTTGCTTGTTTTGCTTAGCTCTCTTTTTTGATTAATTATGTGAAACAATTCTTTTTATGAAAAATTATGGATTGAAATTATTTTTTTAAAAATAACAAATTTTAATTTTTAAAGAATTTTTAATTTTAATTTTTTTAATGATGTAGATATTCCTTGTTAACCTTTTTTGATGACATGGCAGAGCCATGTAGGCTATGCCAAATGGACTTGATTAATGGTCAAGCCAACAGGGCCAAAAGTGTCACTATTGCATAGTCTAGATTCCTTTTCGTTTTGCTGATGGCAAAAGAAATTTTATTAGAACGAGATAGGATTGCACAAAAAA
Organism: Dillenia suffruticosa; assembly: GCA_033439265.1. Classification (NCBI taxonomy): domain Eukaryota; kingdom Viridiplantae; phylum Streptophyta; class Magnoliopsida; order Dilleniales; family Dilleniaceae; genus Dillenia; species Dillenia suffruticosa. The sequence continues at coordinate 11,900,279 of JAVTVX010000020.1, forward strand.
TCCAAGGATGAGAAGTCCTGGGATGGAAACAACAAAATCATTCCATAACACTAACAGATAATAGCTCTCAAATCCCTCAGCAACTCTTCTAAACTAAATCTTATAAAAGTGCAGAAGTATGGGCCCAAAGAGAAGAATAAAAACAATCTTATCTGAAAGAAGAGAAGTGTTAATGAGCCAATTCTTGAAAACTCTAGAGTTTTGCTATCTCCAAATGCACCAAGGAATGACCACAACCAGCACAACTCCAAAGCATGCGAGCATCTTTTTTCCCCATCAAAACCTTTGAATTGGGAAGAAACAAATGCGGGAGCCTCCTAAGACCAACCCACACGTTGTCACCCATGTTAAAGAGGCGGTCTCAGATCTCTCTAGAAATTGAATAATGCAAAAATTAATGGTCTCTAAGAGTTCATACGCCAAAGTGGTTTTTGGCAATAGTTGAAAGGTGAAAAAGCAATTTCAACCTTAATTTTAATGTGTGGCTCTGATTCAATTAGGCTCAAATAGGGATTTTGACTTATATAAGCTACTTGGCTTAGTGATGTAGGATGCTACGATAGCAGTGCCTCCAATTTAAAGAATGGTTGACAAGGTTGTGAAATAGAGTGTAGGAGGAAATGAAACACAAATTTGTGGCTGGAGTAGATTAATTTTGTTTAGTTTTAACGAAGCAAACTTCATCATGGCCGATTCCAAACCAGGGGAAAGGAGGAGGGTTGTGTTAGGTAGCTAGTAGGTTGTTCCCTGATAGGACTGTTACGTCTTCATGAGAACTTGGGTGTAGTGTTAGGTGTACAATAGTTCTCACGTTTGCAAGGTCTGATTGTGACGTTTAGGCCGGGACTGCTACATCTTCATGGGAACCTGGATGTAGTGTCAAATAAGAAAGAGTTCTTATGACCTAAGTTAGTTGCTAAACAAAGGTTTAAGGAAGATCTAGATGAGGCGGTACAAAAAATTTTGAAAGTGAGAATTTTAATAGAAGACCTAAATGGGCATGTAGAAGAGAGCGAAGAGGAATATGGAAGAGAACATGGGGGTTATGGTCTTGGAGGAATAAATGAAGAGGGAAAAACCATTTAGGATTTCGCAACAGCATATAAGCTTATCATAGCCGACATGTTTTTCAAAAACAGTGAAGAATATTTGGTTACTTTTAAAAGTGGAACAATAAGTTGTAAATTGACTTTTGTATGATTGGGAAGAGGGATAGAAAAACCTATAAGGATTGTAAAGTCATTCCAGGAGAGAGTTTAATCACCCAACATAGGTTAGCGGTGTTGGATATGCGTATCAAGCACAGTATTCATAAAAGGAAAGTATGCATATTTTTTGGGATTAAGTGGTGGAATTTAAAAGATGAAAAATGAAACAATTTTAAGGAGAGAGTGGGAGAACAAGTGTTAAGAGAAATACATAGTGGCCCTAACATGACATGGGAGAAGATGACACTTCATATGAAAACGGTGGCTAAGGGTGCGCTTGGTGAGTCAAAAGGACTTGTACCTCTAAATAAAGAAATTTAATAATGGAAAAGGAAGGACAACAGAAAATAAAAATGAAAAAAAAAAGTCTATAGATTACTTTGTACTAGTAAGAACGAGAAAAACTTAGAGAAGTACGTAATTGTCAAGAAAGAGGCGAAGAACACAGCAAGTGAAGCCAAGAATGAAGCTTTTCAAAGATTTTTATCAACGGCTTGATACAAAAGAAGGGGAAAGTGATATCTATAAAATAGTTAGCAGTAGAGTTGAAAACAAGAGATTTTACACGAATAAGATATATTAAAGATGAATCAAATATGGTGCTAGTAAATGATGAAGAAATAAAAGAGTGATGGAAGAAGTATTTTTCTCAACTGCTTAATGAAGACCTAGATGATCAAATAAGTTTATGTGAACTAAATAGGTTAGAGGAGTATAGAAATATGAATAAGGATGAAAAAATGGAAAAAAGTGGTTGGCCGTGATGATATCCCGATAGAGGTATGGAAATGTCTAGGAAGTAGGGTATTGGATAGTTTATGAAATTATTCATTATGACATTGAGGACGAACAAAATGCCAGATCAGTGGAGAGAAAGTGTTTTAGTCCTCTTATTTAAAAACAAGGGCGATATACAAAATTGTGCAAATTATATGGTATTAAGCTAATGAGCTACATTATGAAATTTTGGAAATGAGTGATTGAAAGAAAACTATGGAAGGAAATCAAGGTGACTGAAAATCAATTTGGATTTATGCTTAGAGGCTCGATGATGGAAGCCATACGCCTCATCAAACAATTAGTTAAAAAGTATCTTGAGAAAAAGTAGGACTTGCGCATGATATTCATCCATCTAGAAAAGGCGTATGACGGAGTCCTAAGGAATTGTGTGGAGGATTTTAGAAAAAAGGGTGTAAGAGTAGCGTATATTGAAGCGATTATGGACATGTACAAGGACATGGTGACAAAATTGAGGATATCGGACGAATTAACCAAAGAGTTTTCAATAAAAAATACGGCTACATCAAGGGTTAATGTTAAGTCCCTATCCTTTTACACTAATTATGGATGAACTCACTATACACATCCAGGACATGGTACCTAAGATCAATTTTACAAAAAGATGGGGGGATTGACAAAGATGTATCATATAGAATACAAGCAGGATAGTCAAAGTAAGGAAGTGTATCAGGTATTCTATGTGATCGGAATGTATCTCTAAAATTTAAAGGAAAGTTTTCTAGGATGACAATTAGATCTATTTTGTTATATAGATTTGAATATTGGGTGATGAAAGAAAAGTATAAGCAAAAGATGAGAGTTACGGAGATGAGAATGCTAAGGTGGATGTGTGGACATACAAAGATGGACAAGATCAGAAATGAGTGTATTAGGGAGAAAGTTGGGGTGGCGCCTATCAAGAAAAAATTGAGAAAAACATGATTAAAATAGTATGAATACGTACATTGGTGACTGATACAGTTAGACGGTGTGAGACTATGTCATAATCGAGAGAGGGGGAGATCTAACAAAATTTGAATAATGACAATAAAATATGATATAAATTATCTAAATATAAATGAAAATATGATACAAAATAGAGTACAATTGTGTAAAACTATCCATATTGTCGACCCTATTTAGTGGAATAAAAATATGATTATTGTTGTCATATAAGAAAATAATCATATAGATAATTATGCGATATGAAATAGAGTACAATGGTATAGAATGATCCATATAGTCGACCTCATTAGTAGGATAAAGGCCAAGTTGTTGTTGTTGTTGTTGTTGTTGTTGTTTAATGAAGCATTAGTTGATGAAACTATAATTAAGGTTGTAGAACATTCTGGCCAGCTACTGTGAATTTGAGGAAGAAGTAGAAGATGCAGAAAAGAGAAGGCTTAGAGAAGATTAAAACCTAAGAAATCTGAGTTAGTCATGAATAATAAAGTGTGCAGATTTTCCTTTGTCACAGCAGCGGAATTTTCATTTGGCTGTTGTGTAATGGTTTTTGGCCACTGCCATTGGTGGGGAGGATAGGAACAGCCATTATTTATGTGACTTCTTTTACAGCTGTTCCACGGCGGTTTTGGACCCATTACAGACTGCAATGGGGCCGGGGCATGATACTGCCATTATGGCTGCATCACAACAGCCACACTTTGGTGAAGTGGAAATGCCTATCATTCTGTGAGGCACGATTTCCTTATGCCTGACACTGTTATGGTTGCAACTTCTATTGCAACAGTGATCATGAGAACAATTTAATTGCTGGTGTCCAATTCATTTGTTTTCTGTGTAATTGTTAGAAGACATGGATGGATACTCTACAAACCTTTCCCAGTCAATAGAGAAGCATAACATGAAATATGATTGGAATACAAGTTCTAGAAAATCCTGTAGGACCTGTAAGACTGGTGGCACATGCCACCGTGATAAAATGATCACTTCCATATTTATTATAAATCTGAAGTTTATAGAAACTAATGTACAAAAATTTCTAGCAATTTTTTTCTAGCTTTAAACTAACATACAAACACAAAGTCATGTATAAATTGCTAAGACCTGCAAGAAGATCCTAGTTGTGAAATCAGTGTTTTCGGCCATTCCCTGCCATACAATGCAATCATTATTTTCACTTTCAATCCGAAATAACCTGGATCAAAACGATAAAACTTTGTGTGTGAATCGAATCAACAGATTTGGAAAATTCGCCAAATTCAATGTGAGTACAGTTACTAATACGAAACGTTAGGAATTCAGAAAGTGAATTAACGTTGTAAACCTTGGCAACATGGGATTGAAAGTTCTTCGTGGACATGTAAGGGCTAATCTATTTGGTGCTAAGTGCCTAGAGTGCTAATGAGTTGTGATGTTCATCATCTGGTCATATTTAGATTTTGGGGCTTTTTTTTAGATTATTTATTTATTTATTTATTTTATGTCAAACAATGAGTTGCATTGGTTTGATTTGGGTGGGTCTGGTCAGTCGTAATATTTATGAGTTGTATGAATGGTGTTTGGGTTCAGGCTTATCTAATATGCGTCTTCTACTTGATCTGTCCTGTGAAAATCTTTTTCGCAGCTGCCAGTCTGGGGAGTCAGATTCAGTTTTCATATTGGATTTGTGATGTTCATCATCTTTCTATGCAAAGAAGATTAGGGGTGAGTTGGGTGATTTCAAACTCTATGAAGAGTGAGTTGTTTTGTACTGGTGGTATGTTTAGCAAAGAGGAGTGTTGTCAGGATGCTTTAGCTGTGTATTGGTTGGTTTGAATGGAAAGGAGTAGAACAGTTATTAAGTAGGTGGAGAGTTCTGTGATGGCTTTCGTGGGTAACTTTTCGAAATGTTCATGTTTCTGATAGATTTTGAGGTCTTTGGAATTTTTTCTAGCAGTTGATTTCATATATGCTCTTCTGTTGTAGCCCTTGGACGAGCACTCTTCCTTGGTTTTTGTTTTTTTTCATTTGTGAATAAAATTTTTCTTTTTCTGTTAAAAAAAAAAAAGAACTAGGATTAGGGGGCAAGGCCACCATATTTTGAAGTGTATATGGATTGGGGGAGGAAGAGAAGAATGAGAAAGGATTCTAGTTTACATTTATGTGATATTCTATGCGTTATCAATGTATGCATGTGTTTTGCATTTAATGGTACCAGCTTTTTTTCTGGTTCTAGATATTAATTATGCAAAGTTTTACCTTTATTAATAAGGTGGCTGAATGTATCACAGATCCGCGAAAGGACTTTAGGAAGCAAGGCAGCTGCAGATATCCTGGAAAAATTAAGACCTTCTTATTGGTTTTCAGCCCATCTACACTGCAAATTTTCTGCTCTTGTTCAGCATGGGGAGGATGGACCAATCACAAAATTTTTAGCTCTTGACAAGTGCCTCCTGGGCCGTAAATATTTGCAGGTTTATTATGCCATTATTGGTCTATGTTTTGCCCATTTAATTTCTTCTTAGCTAATGGTATTTTTATTTGGGTAAACTACACAAAACCTCCCTATGATTTTTGCAAAACCACACTAGGGTTTTATGCAGTTTAGCATTTTATTTTATTGAAACTAACTGATTTATCTTTCATTTTATAGATTGTAGACATTGAATCAGGCCCTGGGCCATATGAGATTTATTATGATGAAGAATGGCTGGCAATAACTCGAAAGTTTAACTCTATTTTCCCTTTAACCAAAACTCGTGCTGATTTAGGGTGTGTTTGCTCTTTTAGATTTGCTTCTTGTGACAATTACAATTGGAATCTCTTTTTCTCCTGTTATTTTTGAAACTTGTTATTAACAGCTAATATTTCTGTTCGAATAATAGGAATGCACAACTTGACTTGCAAGATTGCCGCCAGTGGGTCAGAGATAGAATTCTAACAAGAGGGTCCAAGCCTTTTGAATTTGCACCGACAGTTCCCTGCTATGATCCCTCTGAATCTGTCTCTAATAGTTCTTTTCCTGGTAACATACTTAAATATCAAAGTGCCATCCCATGTTTCGTTTTAGAGTTTGAATGTCATGCTGTGAAATTTGGGGTTTCTGTATGCTTGTATGTTTAAATGAAGAACATGAACATGATGAAACTGCCAGTTCTGGATATTTCCAATCTTCCATTCTTATCAATGAATCGTATTGGGTAAAAAGAAAACAGAAATCTAAGTCTTTTTGTGTATAGTGAAAAACCCCTAATACATTGTAAAGGAAATCTTTCTTTAGTGGTTACCTTTTTTTGAGGGGGCTGGGTGCTGGGGGTAGAAAAGAAATATTATTAATAAGGAGAGCTACACGAGATAGTCTAAGCGGATAAGAAGTCCTCTAAGAGAAGGCAAAAGAGCACTATGCTAACCTTTCGCTCTCTTCAGACCCTGTACGCTACAACCTTTGAAAACCTCTAAAGAGTGAGTCCATGAAGATTGCTTAGGTAATGACCATGATGTTGATTCTTTAGCTCTCAAAGTTGGAAGCTCTACATGTTTAGCACCTGATTCTTCATATGCTCCATATGGTTCACTAAGGCACTGAATAATTGCCCTCTATGTTCCCTAGACTTGGGGGACTTGGGTATTTGTGATGGATATCAACTCATCTATCGCTTAGATTTCAAAATACATGGACTCTGGCTGAAAATTTCGATAGTGTCAACATGTCAAAAAAAGTGTTAATTATTTTCTTTTTCCTTTGAGTAAATGGATACTACAATACATGGATTGAGTTTGCATGTTGTAAGATGGCACTTGGTTTGTGTTGTGATCAAAATTCAATTTTGTAACTTGTCTTATCTTTGTTTATTAGTTAGTTTTTTTTTTTTTTTTTTTTTTTTTTTTTTTTTTTTCTTTTGTCCATCTTCCACCAATCTTCAGAGTTATATAATTTTTCTGTAGGACTTGGTCGAAATCCTCAAACTTTGTCCTTCTTGGAGTTGCTAGAGCTTCCTTATCTTCTTGATAATGTGGTTAAGGAAAGCAATACAGCTGATTGTCCTGCATCCTTTGTTTCTGGAGGTACCTCTTTCTAGAAAATTTATCTGATATTGCTTCTTTTGAGTTGTGTTCTCATTCTGTCTTAGTTGAAACACATGCCCATCCCACCTTCTATATAAATTGGTCAACACAGTGGTGGAACTAAGAATTCATTATGGTATGGTTTTGTGAATAGTTCGTGGAAATATATGCTTTTACGTGAGGGCCCACAATTGTGTTTATTGTAAGTTCAGATTATAACTAATTGAAAATAATTCAGTCTCTTAAACCCATGACTTATTAAGTAATACTTATCAATTCTTTGGGTACCTTTTCTCTGTTGTTCTTTTTACCCACTTTTATCATTTGAAATTTTTGCACACTCATCACTAGTATATGACAATTGATTTGACTGCTAGCAACTACCACAACATTGAAAACAAAAAGAGATACCAGTTACTTTTATGTGCAATTTTGCTTGAGTAAAATCATTTCTTAAATCAGCGAAATTAGTGCAGGGATTGAACTAAAACACCCCTCTTACATTTGCCTGTACCTTATACACATCTATGTTTTCTAAGCCTTTGATCCCCAATTTTCAGCTGATACTTCTGTATTTGTTTCCAATCATACGGCAAATGGTAATACGTCATATATTTTCTTGAAAAGAAAATAATTGAACTCGTGTTATTTGGACCATTACTCAATTTGTATCAAATTTCTTTGATATGCTAAGGTCTTAATATTGTCCTATTTCTGTTGTGCTTTTTTCATGAAGTTAGAACTTATTTATAATCTGTAAAATTCCTTCACTACCTCTCCTAATTAATGGTGCATCACAATCATATCTAACTTAGAAAAAGGGTCATTTATTGCTAACTGAACTAGCAACCAATGAATCAAGCAGCACAATTCAAATAATAGAGTGATGAAGGTGACATATATGTGGGGTAAAGCACATAGATTTAATATTTTTATTTTTGAGTGAATTGTAAACTTAGTCCAAGATATTTATTATTATTATTATATTACATTTTCTGTTGCTGTTTTATTGTGGCTTTATAGGCTAATCTGGTAGTATTACAAAATAACATGTACATCATGTCATGCCTTTTTAATTTAGTGGGTCCAATTCTTGTGTAACTTGAGTGTCGGTCCTTCTGCTTGTCTTTTCGCCTTCATTGTGATGTATATCTTCTTTTACCATGGGATCCAGTCTTTTGTGATCACTCTCTTTCCCAATTTTAGTATCACGCTTAGATTCTGTCCTGGGGTTAAATGTAGTGGAAATAGGTTTCCTGTATGCATAGTAATGATAGCTCGTCATTGCCAACTAGGGTTGCTAGTGAAATTGACTCTATCAGTGTCCAAATTTTCTTTGAGACCATGGGGGTGGGGGTTGTTAGCTTAATCTGGTTGCATCTCCAATAGGTGTGTTAAATATGGAACTTCTTGGCTGAGAGAACTAAGAGTTTGCTTGAGTTTGTTCTTTACATACATAACAAACCTGACCAGATTTGAAAGCTTAAGCATGAGAGTCATGAAGATTACACCTTCTGTTAGACTTCATGCCTGGAAAATTTCTAATGGGGTCAAATATTTTGTTTATAGTACTGTAATAATTTCCAAAAGAAAGTAAAAGATAATTGTTTTTAGTACAGTGAGAATAGCAGTGGATGGGTGATTAGATGGAAAATAAGTAATAATGGAGGAAACCATTGTCCTTTGTGCATAGACATTCCCCCGGGGGGGGGGGGACGGGTGAATATTCATTAGCCCAAAGAATTGGCTTGAACTAGCCCATTAAGTTGAATTTGATCTGTAAACAAGTGGCTCTCTATCTGCAGCCTATCGGTCCTTTAAATTAGACAAATGCTTATAATCAAATGTCTACATCATCTTTTGTGTTGGTGTTATGCTTAAAAGTGAAAATTTCTACAAGTGAGCTCATTCACGTGGATCCAAATGTTGATGGGAGTAGTTGGGAGGCATGCTTGGGTGCAAGGTTTGGAGTCTACCTCTTTTATCTAGGGTTGCCATTTCTTCCGTATATGCGCATGCCGGGGGGTGGGTTTCGCTATAAAGAGCATCACTCTTTCTGATCTCCTACTGTACCTCACATCCATCTTTCTGATTCCTCCTTTGCAGCTAGAACAATTGAGAAAATTTAAAGGAGATCCTTGTGGGAGTGCAAGGAGGATGGTGAGGCTAAGTTTGGTTTGGTCAAATAGGAGGCAGTTAACTCCTACTTAATTGTGTGGGTTTTGGGATTAGATCCTTTATCGAGTTTAACAGAGCTTTTCTTAGCGTATGGCTCTAGAGGTTAATCATTTGGAGAAGTGTAATAGTGTCTAGAGGTAACTCCTTTATCGAGTTAACTCCTACTTAACTGACATGATTGACTCTCTCTCTCTCTCTCTCTCTCTATGACATGAAAAAGACATGACATGAAAATTGATCATCGGAATCTTACATTCAGGGGCATAACTTTTGTTTAAGACTAACTTTTATAAATTCAGGGGCATGAGCTTATAGAGAAGTATAAAAAATAATTCTGTTCCCAAAAAAGAGGATTCAATAGTCTGATTTTTGAAAATTAATATATCATGGGATGACCAAAGATGTATATTTCAATGACATTCATTTATCTTTTTTCATTCCTGAACCTCTCAATTTCGTAAAGGACAAATCATGTAGTCCTATAAGGCAAACCCAATTATTAACAAAAGGACGATTTCCACACCTCGTGCACAATAAATCATTAAAGAAATAAGTGATTTCTAGTTTCAGATTTAGTGTAGTACATGACACATATATTCATAACTTTATAAGGTCTACTATTTTTTGAAGATCATTTGTACTAATTTTATTAAGCCTCATAGACCAAATAAAAACCTTTATCTTGGTAGGAATTTTATAGAATGGTAGACTTGTTTTGTGCACCTCCAAAGGCTAATTAACTGTTGTGATGCCTTCTGCATGAGTGAAACTTCAGCCAAAGCTGAATCGAGAGTTTCAATGGATGAGAATGGTGGATTCTGAGATCCCTTCGGCAGGGAACCATCAAAAGAACAATTGTGGTGCATTTTATGCTCCTTGAATCCATTTTTACCCATCAAGACATGATCCAAACCCATTTATTAATCAGTCTCCTTTGCCATTTTATAACCCAAACCTGACAGCCCAATTTCTCACGTCCGGCAGACAGACTGGCCCACTTCATCCCTGATCCCATTTTGAGTCTAACTGGAATGATCCTTCCTCTCAACATTGGCATTTCGATCTTTAACCCAACCACTGGGCCATGTTTCTTCCAGCCCGAAACATAAACCAAAGCCCATGATCATCCATCCTAATTTTCAGCCCGACTCCCAAAACACTGTTCATCTTTGAAGGCGGAGGCGGAGGCAGAGGCGGAGGTGGAGGCAGAGGCGTAGGTGGAGGTGGAGGTGGAGGTGAAGGATTTTGAACCCATCAGTTTGACAACCAGCATTTATTGTATTGTAGTTAAAGCTTTAGCTAATAGGTTATGTGTGGGATTAGATGAGACTATTTCCTATAATCATAGTGCTTTAATTGACGATTGACAAATTCTAAATACCCTTGTGGTTAATGAGGTGGTTGATTTTATGAGGGAAAAATGATAGGGGTGCTGTCCTAGAATTAGACTTTGAGAAAGCTTATGACACGATGGATGGAGTTTCCAAGATAATGTGTGAGAGAATCACGGGTTTGGACTCCGTAAAGAAGATGTAGTAGAGGGTGTTTTGAGTTCAGCTTGCTTCTCTATCATTATCAATGGAGAGCTGAAATTTTGGTTTTTAGCCTCGTATTGGTTAAGAGAGAGAGACCCGCTTTCACCTTTTCTTTTTATTCCCATTAGATCTATTGAATAGATTGATTGAGAAACGGATTGTGCTCATATTTTCTCACATCTTCTAGCAAGGAATGATAACATGTATGTGTCCCATCATTGGTTTGTAGATGATACTATTCTCTTCTTTAAAGAGGATAGTGAGGATTTTAGGAATATGAGCACTCTTTTTAATATTTTTGAGAAAATTTGTACACTTAAAATCAATTATCCAAAAGTGAGTTCCTTAGCATAAATGTTCCTAGCGAGACTCTCGATCACTCGGCAAATATTAGTAATTCCGTAAAGATAGGGTGGTGTATTTCCTATCTAGGGGTTCCTTGGAGGGGTTATCGTAGAAGTGTTCAGTTTTGAGACCTTATTGTTAATAGAATTCATAGGAGGCTTGATGGGTGAACTTGACCTTAGGTAGATGTATCACCCTTATTCTTGTATGTTTGTCTAGTATTCTCTTATATTTTTCTCTCCCTCTTTAGGACTCCAGTTGGGATGGTGGTAGCGAATAAGTTTGAAAAGTTAAGAGATTTTCTACGGCAAATGGTGGGATGGATAAAAAAGAACATATGGTCAGTTGGGCTCAAGTATCCGAATGATATCCAAAAACATCTCTTTGGCAAGCAAAGGGGCTCAAGTATCCGAATGATATCCGTATGTTTGTCTAGATCGCTTCGGCAACGGCTTGATCGCAAACCCCTACGAAGGATTGGCTTCGACGAAACAGCTTGCCGATGTGGAAGAATACATCATAGACTTCGTGGCTCGGGCGGCTCTCGTGAAGGGACTCAACAGCCAACTTTACTTAGGGTTTCCTCAATGGCCTCAAGGAGGAAATTAGGGTGAGGATTAAAACCCACAAAACCCTAAACTTGGTGCAGACAATGAAGTTGGCGAGAGAGATTGAAAGGGAGATCAGGCTTGTGGCGGGTGAGACAAATGTCGGGAGCGATCCATGGCCAACAGGTTCATTCGGAGCAAATTATTTGAGTGGATCCGGAGCAAACCACATTCGACCCTCCACTAAACCCGACCCAAGAACACTTAAATATCTCACTTCGTCCTCTGCAAAAGATCCTCATTTCCCAAATCTCCCGAGCCCTAATTTCACCACCAACGACCGAAACCATCTCTCCACTCTCTCTGAAAACAATCGAACCCCCTACAACCCTAATCTTTCTACGAACGACGGAAACCCCTCAAATCCCTACAACCCCGACCTCTTTGCAATCAATCGAACCCAACAACCCAACCAATGACCATCGACCACATCGATTAACAATGGTACTCGTCAACTCTCCCATCAGAATTACTTGGAGTTGAAATCGAAGGGACTCTGCTTCAAGTGCCGCCAACCCTACCACCCTCTGCACAATTGTCCGAACAAAGGGCTGTGAGCTTTGATTCGGGAGATGACGAAGATCACACTCTCAACGGTGAGCTGGAAACCATGGAAGGGTGTAGCGAAGAAGCAGCACTCTGTTTAGAGAAAAGCCTTGAGGACAAGGCTGTAGTTTCAGTAGGGGGCAATGTTATGACTGGTGATACAGCAAGGGGACGTGGCTGCTGAGGTGGAACCTAGAGAGCATGATGTGCTGGCTCCCAAGTTGCTGAAGAAGAAGGAAGGTGTGATTGCTGACGTGGAGTAACAACTCAACTGAAGAATCTAAGGGGTTAGAGAATTATAAATGTAAGGGTGGGAATGAGAGGAGGAGGTAGAGAGAGAAAGGGAAATAGTGAGTGTATTACGGCTATCAAGCTGGGCACTCTTGCATCTTGCAGACTGAATTTCTTTCTTTTTGTTTGAGTTTCTATTTCAATGAAAAATAGCACTTTGTGCTCTTGATTTTCTGTAAGATCTTCTCTCCAACCCTCTTCTTTTACTCCCTGAATTTCTGATCACAACATGGACATTCGTCTTCTTGTTACTTTCATTTCTTAAGAAATCTTAATGATACATATGCTATTGAGTTTTCTTCTTTAATTTTCTCCTTCAGGGTAATTAACCTTCTTCAAAATTTCCAAACACTAGGCTCTAGAGTCTTGATTCTTCAAAGATTTTTACATGAAGATCTATCTTTCATCATTTAAATAATTTTCCTCAAAACCCTCCTTTTTAATTAAATAATTTTATTTGGAAGGCAGGGATCCTCTGATGAATCATATTTCAATCTCTCCTGTTGTGTCGGTTGGAAATGATGAGGGCTTTCTAAGGGTAGAAACAGGACTACAAACTAATATTAAGAAAGAGTTAGTTCCTAAAGTTTGTGATTTTGAGTCTGCATGAAGGTGCTGAGCATGAATTTAGAGTCTGGGTTTTCACAAGAAGGGAGTTGATTTCTGCCATTTTAGAAAATTAAGCTCTCAATTTGCATTCTGCTAGCTTTGTGACAAAGGAGAATACATTGGTTCCATCTAATGAGAAGAAGTTGATTCAGTTTTCTGATATTCTTGGAGTTAATCATGGGGCTGAGATTGGAGTTGTAAAACAGTCAATTGGGACAAAAAAGGCTGCAAATGAAGGTCTTTCTTTGAAGGGGCTCCCTCTCCCGTATTAACTTCAATCGAAGCTTCAGATTCAATTTCTGTGGTTGCTCCAATTACAAAGAGGGTCTTGTTTCAGTCTTTGATCTTCTTTAAAACATAAAACAGGCCCTGTTACCACTAAGGTGGCTGGACTATGGAGAAGAAAAAAAAATTATTCCTGCTGTAACTGTAAGTACAGAAAGGGGTTTGCTCAAGGTACAGAGTGGGTCCCAAAAGGGAGTTGACAAACAGTTGGGTTTGTTAGAGAGGGTTGAGCATACCCTTAATGTAGTAGACGGTTGAATCTGAGAACAGATGACATGACTGAGCATGTGTTTGAAAAGGTTTCAGATGTTGGTTTGGATAGTGATTGGGAGGATGAATTACGGAGTTTTATGAAGTCCGAGGATGGAATATTATCAGAGTAAAATAGGGAGCTTTGAAATGAAATGCTTAGTGACTTAGATGTTAAGGCTTTGTTGACAAGGTTCAGCTTGCCCATTCTTGTTGGGATATGAGATTTGGAATGATGCTCAGGCTGATTCCATTCTTGGCAAACTACCCAGTTATTGCCCCAGAGAATAATAAGGGAAGCTGGGTACATAGTCTTTGTAATAAATTGGACTTGAGTTTGTATGAACCTAGCATTGCTTCAATAGAGGCCAAATATGATCTTTTAGTCTATGTAACTAGAAGAAAAAGGGATTAAAAGGGTGGGGGGAGGTGAGGATATTTTAGAGCTTCTTAATGGGGTGGCTCTGGTGGATTGAAGGTTTTAATTGGAGACATGCAGCATTGGAGTATTAGAAGAAAGTATGATCTTTGTTTTGTTTGCTTTTTCTAAGGATTTCTTATCTTTGATGTCTTTTTTCATTATTCTTTCTCTTCATACAATTTCTTTTTCTATAAAAGAAAGGGGGGGGGGGGAAGAGAGATGAGAAGAGGGTAAGACCTGTTTTTGACTCTTTTATGCTACAAAGCGGGGGATTGATAAGGGGGCATGGTAGGTAGTGTGGATCAGATTCCTTGATAACCTCTTCCCTAATCTCTCAGAGATTGCTGTTGAGAAGGAAACAATCTGTAGCTAGAAAGCACAGATATGGAGAAGGTATCATCACTGACACGGTATGTATACTGGAAATCTAAGAACTAGGATATGAGATACAGTGGATATCATTGTCGTTAAAAGTTCACGTCAAGCATCCATCTGAGATATCTGGTATTTAAAAAAAGATAAAAAATGGATATTACCACATGGAGTATTCTAAGTGTGGAATTCATTACGCTTCCCATATGGAAATGGCTTCCATTTTTTAAGCATCCATCTTTTAGATGGTGGCATGTTTTGTCTATTAGTGGGGGTTACAACCAGTGGAACTTGATCTCCATCAGGTCAGCAGAATTAGAGAGCGTCATCAATTTTTTTTTTGTGTTTTTTAAGGAGCCCAGGTTGACAATAGAGGGTGGATATTTTTGTGCTGAATGATACTTGTGGTTTGTTTGATGTTGGCAGTTTTTATGAGGTGATCTGGGCATCAATAAGTGAGGAGGAGAGAGGTCCTGCCCTTGGAAGACTTTTTGGAAGTTATTTCCTTTTGTTGGGAAGCATCTTGGCAGATGAGATTTTGACATAAAACTACCTTGAAAGCAGGGTCATGGTTCTTGTAAATTGGTGTGCCTTGTGTTAAAGTGAGCTGAGACTGTGGACCATTTGTTGTTTCAGTGTTCTTTCGCCTTGTTTGGTGTGGGTGATAATTTGATTGTTTCTTCTTATCAATTGGGTAACCTCAGACTCGGAAGATAAGAATTATTGATGGGAGTGGTTTGAGAACATGTACAATGAGGAGAATTGTGAATGGGATGCTCAGTTTGACTGAAGTTTGGTTGGTTTGGAGGGTGAAATTGAAGGATTTCTGTGAGGGGTGAGATGTCTTGTTTTGTTTTGTTTTGTTTGTTTGTTTGTTTTTTTTTTTTTTTTTGTTGGTTATTTTTAGATAGCTACTCAAATTGCTTTGGCTTTTGGTTGATTATAACATGTAGCTTCTGGGTCATATTTGATATTGGAATTCATTTGCTTACTAACTTGTCATCAGGTATGAATTTGTTACAAGCTTTTTGTCAGGCCTGCTGTTGTGCTTGTATTTTATAACTCTGGTGCAATAAACTCATTGTCTGAGAAGAATAAGATAAAAAGGTAATTGGAAATTTATAATTATGCTTCTTTCAAATTATGTCTCCATGGTGGCAAAATCCCTGTGGATATGGAGTCCAAGCTTTTCCTATTATTTTCCTAGTAATTTTTGAGTATGACAAGATTGCATAGATTGTGTGGAATGGTTCTTTTTGTTCTTATAACTAACTTATGCTGTCCATGTAGGTTCTTTTGATGATAACAGTGAAGACATTCCCATTGATGAAGTAGATGAAATTGAATAGCCTGCCTAACTGGATGTGGAAGTTAACCCCTAGTCTTGCTTGGTAATGATGTTGTTACCTTAGATGTTCTTTCCTGTTAAACTTTGTTTCCCGCCATATGAGGCCAACATTCAACAATTAAGTTGCAAATGTAGTTCTATCTGGTGGTGGTGAAGTTCTGAGGTACACAAAAAGTTTCACCTACCTTGCCAGATGATGGTGGTTAGATAATTGTTGAAAAATCGTTCTCCAAGTGTATGTGATTTAATAAAGTTGGATGATCCATTCTGAATGGGCCTCGAGGACATGATTTCTCATATCATGGAATTAGGTTACTCATACCTTACTCATGAGGAAGGGTTTTGCCTGAACTGCATTACAGATATCTGGGCATTGATGGTGAAGATCGCTGTGTGCAAGCTGCCATGCATTTTCCTCAAAAGTAACTTTGCGTGTTTGGGAAGTGGTTTCAAATGTTTTCTACCTCCACAAATCAGTCCTACCATTTTGATTCTGAGAGGGAATAATCAACCACTGGACTGGAGAAAAAGGCACGTTTTATCCCAGCCAAAGGTGTCCCAGAGAATTACCCTGTTGAAATGATGATACTACTATTTCTCATATGGATACTGGCAGTGTCCCTTAATCTTGTTACTGATACATAAACTTGCTTTTGAACCTTATGTGCCAATTAGGAATGAGCAGCTCAGACCAATTGTTTTTCTTGTTTTGAAATGGGATCACTACCACAAGCAGAACATTCAGTTCTTGTTTTTCTTGTTTGTTAGAAATTTATTTATTTATTTATTTATATATATATTTTTTCATTTCAAGATATTGGGGTTTGTTTAGTAATTAGGAAGAAAGAGTGCGTTAATTTTTGTAATTCTGGAGTTTGCTGTAATGCTTAACTATTTCCAGAGTTGAATCATTTGTTTTTATATGCATATATGTCTATCCTGAAGAATGAAGAATTAACATTCTGGTTTTGGTTATGATAGTGGGCCATGTTGGCATGGTGCAGCATTTTGGATTTTGAAAAGACTGATTTCAATTGATGCCCACATCTCTTTCCTTGCCGTTTGTTGTTTGTGTTTGTCTTTGTGTTTGACCAGCACTTGACTAACAATTTTTCTAGAGGGTTATCATCATAGTCATCTTCATCATTGCAAGGTTTCCATTTACGTCACAGATTTTGACACCTAAAAACCTCCGCCCCACCAGGAAAAAGGTATTCAGCACTCCAGGAACGTTTAGTATCTTTCTCTCACTTCTAATTCCATAGAAATTGTTTGCTTATTGGACTCTCATTCTCATATGTTGTTGCCTGATCCATTCAATTGGTGTGTCCACAAATGCAGCTGCTGAGCACCGATTGGTTCAAAACGTCAAAACAAAGCAAAGGGGAATGGTCAACACTACAAAAGGTAATTAGAGAGAGAATGTGTTAGAACACCAATGAGAGAAGAATGACATTTTCTATTTTACTTGCCTTTCACTTGCAAGCAAGAGATTTGTGCAGTCAAAGGTACAATTCATTTCTACATCAACGTTTGTGTGTGTCTATCGTCTCCACGTTGGATTGCATAACACTCAGGACCCCTGTTTGTCTGTCCCAATTCCTGGATTTTGGAATAGTTGCCTCTGTTGTGGCTATGCTCTTCATCATTCGCCATTTCAATGCAATAGATAAAGGTCTTAAATCAAATTTCGAAGTCTAGAATTGCTCCAAATCCCGAGTTCGTCTGAAGAACTCTGTTAATTGGACACAGCCTGAAATTGTTCCCCTTCAAGTGATATCTTTGCCTGCCTTGCTCCCACCATGTGACTGTCTTAGGGTGAGTATGTGTCTGGTTTTTGGGGGGGGGGGGTGAGGAGTGGGCTTATCTCCCTAAATATTAGATTTAGAGATTAAAATTATAAAAATATTGATATTTTTATTCGAGTCATAAAAATAGTGAAATCAATTTTCTAAAAATCAATTGCTGTTTTTAGTCGATTTCTTAGAGATCGAGATTTGATTTTAACACTGAATAACAATTAAAGTATTAGAGAACAAGAAGAGATAAAAAAGCTGAGAGAATTTGAAGATCATGGAAGATCAATTGGAGAGAGGGACTGAGAGCCGTAATTAATTGGGTTAAGCTAGAAAAATATTAATTTGGAATATTAATCTCTCATGTTGACTAAGCACTTGTATTTTATCCATTCTTTTTCTCTTACAATTTAATAGTTATTCATCGTCAAAATCGAATTTGGATTTTGCTTATTAATTATTAAGTCCAACATGAGTCGATTTCTAGTTGCTCTATTTTTGTGCAGTTTTTGGGTGGCGATTTAAAATCGATTTTTAGAAAATCGACTTTACTATTTTCATGATTCAAATAAAAATATTAATATTTTTATAATTGTAACCTCTAAATCTAATATTTAGGGAAATATTCTGAGGAGAGAGAGCGCATGTGGTGTGGCAGTAGCAATGGTGCACGTTGTGCCCACAAGGGATTGCTTTCCCAAGCCCCCTCCCCCTCCCTCTTCCAACCTATTCTCATCCCTTGCTGTTGTTCCATGTGACTCTTGATACCACACGATTGGCATCTTTGAATGGTTACATTTTCTTTTCAGTAAGATTTGCAGGAAGAGCACAAAGTGAAAATATTTATTTTTCTTTGTATTCTTTCTTTGTGTTTTCCAGAGTGCTATATAAGTCTATAGCAGCACGGAAGGCCAAAGTTAGAAGCCGTATCAAACATTGCTAGCATAATGGAATGGGTTCAGCTTGATGTAGGAGTACTAGGACCATCTTTGACCAGCATTCGATTGATTAAATAATGATTTGATCGTTGGTGATGGGACGGACAGTGCCCGTCAGCATCTAAGAGAAGAATCAAATACACCATGTAAAGCAAATAAAGCAAACATTCAAAACATTCTCATTTTTAGGTGACTTTATAGTTGTGTTAGCTAGAAAGAAAGATGCACTGTAAGTAATGAGAAAATGCATGAATCTCCCACCAATAGCTTGATGTTAGTTGGGGGCATCTTGACCGTACAAAGCAAGTAGCTAGGGCAATAGTTTTGCTCTGTTTTGTTATTTTTCTTATTTGTTTTAGTGAACGTTGAGCTACGCATAGGCATAGTGTTGGGATTTGATCTTATCTTATGCGGTATCTTCCTTGATTTTGATGCAAGTAAAAATTGATTTCATGTTTTTTTTTTGTTTTTTTTATTTTTATTTTTTATTTTTATAGCATATCAACTATTTGCATCAGTTGAATTAGTTGATTCCGGTTAAGGGCATTGTAGATGTTGGTTGGAGTCTCTCACCTTTTGAAACTTGAGGCAAGAGAGAGATATATTCATTTAAAAAGACATGGGACGGTCCTAAGAGGGAATGCTATGCACTTTGAGGCTTTAGTTTTTATGAGCTTTTTGGGGCTTAAAAAAAGAATGACTTTCGGCAAATGGTGGAATCAAGCGTGAACTGGGGGATTGGCATTTTCATTACTTTGCCTGGAAGAGAAGGTACTTAACACCTGTTATGGTAATGTTGGGAAGTGGGTAGTGGCTCAACCCTCCATTCATTCACTGACCATTTTACTTTCCTTTGCTTTTCCTTTTCTTTGTTGGGAATGAAAAGAATCAAAAGCCACCAACCCACTCCTCTCAACGAGGAAATGATTTGAAAAGACATATTTTAGGGAAAGAAGGACATATACCGATTTCCTGATTTGGGAATGTCTCACTTGGCGAAGACCCCATTAAACTATTGCACAGCAAAAGAACAACATTTACAGAGGATTGATATAAAAAGATTTCTCTTTAGGGTTTTTCACTTTTTGGCAATCTTTTTGGTGCATTTAGAACCCCATTTGTACCAATGGGGCGGTTTGATTATTGTGAACTCCTCTTACCATTTTAATGATTTGATCATTCATTAGACAAGAACAATGATGCTATTGGTGGGTTAGTAAGTTCAACAAAGCAAGTTCCGATGCTGGACAAGTGTCATTCCGTCAACGGATGCTTATCAAATATTATATATGAGAAATATCTGCATTGACACTTGGCTTAAAAAACTATTATTCGATTCCTAAGTTACAATGATTTGCAATAAGATGATGTTTTGATTGATAACACAACACAACACCTTACACTCTGATCGATTCCAATCCAAGTGATTCCCTTAGAAAAAAGAAAAAAAATAATAATAAAAATAAAAGTTCCCCATTTTAAATGAGTTTCTAAAAGAGTAGATATAGAACATCTACGTTTGGAATGGGAATACCACCTGAGGTTTCTTTCTATCATCTGATCTGCTAGGGAAAAAAGATGTACATAGGGTGAGAAAGAAGGATACCCATATGTATTTGGTATGGTGAAAAATAAAAAGTAATTGTTACCTATAGAACAAAAGTATAAAAAGTTGGGATTGGGATTGGGATTGGGATTGGTTTCTTATATACCCCATTTTGGATACTCCTTCTTTTTTTTTTTTAATTCCATCTTAAGTTCTTGATTCTGTCTTATTCAGCATAATTTTAATTTATAAAAAAATATATATTTAATTAAAAAATATGAAAATTTTAAAAGGTCAGATATTGGCATAATAAATTTTAACATAAAAGATAATATTTACATCACAAAAGGCTTCATCACCGTGCTGCCTCTATAGCATTTAGATTAGAGTACAGATCGAAAAGTATAATTACGAAATAAAATAATTATACTTAACTTGGAGGGCCAAAAAATAAAATAAAAAATCTTAGTCCTCGATATAAAATGAGTTGATTTTTATATTGTAATTTTTTTAGGCATAAGTAATGAAAGTGGAAACAAAAATTTAATAATTTTTTTTTGTTGCAAATTTACCCTTACATCTTTCAAAATCCACCTGTCATGTATCCATTTGTCACTTCCTTTTTTCGTGTGTTTCAAACAAAAACTACTACTAAAGTCGGTCCTGAAGGAATTGGACGATTCAAAAACAGGACCATAAAATGTGGGGTCCTCAGGTAAATACTAAAGAGTTGGTGGGGTTGTTGCATTAAAAAGCAAAAGAGTAAATCCAATTTCATGCAGAGGAATTCAGAGAATTCGAAATAGGTGAGAGAACGATTTCTTTTTTTGTTTTTTTGGTTGAAATTTGGAAGTATATTGTGTTGTCTGTTTTTACGTGGTACTTCATAAGTACTCTAAACATTTAACAAAAATTCTGATAGGCTGTTTCATTTGGGACCAACACACTCTCCTAATGTCTCACAGTTTCTTCTTTATTCTCTTCTCAAAAATTTCTACTCCAGTAGGCATCTACCGATGTATTTTTTTTTTTTTTTATCATAAGCTACCAACCCAGTATCCAAAACTTTACTCCGACTAATCTGGGTCGATCGCTTACAAGGCCTAATTGAGATGACAAGTCTCCCAACGTTGATTTTTTCATTTCGATAAGGATCAAACTTCAAATCATAATTAAGGGACGTTGATTTTCAAATCAACCATGTACCGATCTACTTCCGACGTGCAAACTGAAAGCTACCCACTGCTGTCCCATAATTTTTTGGGCACATTGCAGGGATTATGCATCAATAATTAAAACTTTTGGACCCAGATGGATGGATAGATCCCAAAGGAAGTGACGTTGATGTGAAGGTGTCGTGGGTCATCCACTGCACCAACGTTACATGTGATAAATTTTCGCATGCGTGAAAATTTTGTCTCGCTCTTTTCTTTTTGGTTACATATGCATAATCGCCGTATACCACTCAACCTTAAATATGCACGTGTGAACTGCAAGTGCGCAGAAAATTTATTCCATACTTGTGCTTATTCAGCCTTGTGGCATCAAGATTGAAAATTCTTGCGCAGAAAATTTTGTTTTGATTTTTTTTTTCAAAAATCAGAAATTAAAACTAAATCGTCATTGGTTTCGCGGTTCTAATTTTGAAATCAAAGTAAAATTATTTACAATTTTAATTTGATTTTATAAAGTCATTTCTAATTCAGAATCTCCGTAAATCAAAAAAAAAAAAAAGAAACACATTTATGGAATCCACTTAGGCAGCCATAATTAAAGAATATTTAGAGACTTGCCTCTGAGATGCTAAATGAAAATTCTTTTGCAAACTTTGACGTCAAGATGACGTGGTGAAAAACTCACACGAAATGATTTTCAAATTAAAAAAAAAAATGAATGATATAAATCTCAACCCCATGAGTTTAGCACAAAGGTGTAGTTGATTGATATAAATCTCACATACATTATGGTTAACACCAAGTTAGTCTGGTGATTATACGTTGATATTTGTTAATTAAGTTATCGAGTTCAATTCTTTTATATGTATAGAGATAACAGATATTTAGACAGTTTTATTTTTTAAAAATTTGATTTAATTCGAATCGAATTTAATCAGAATTAACGTGATTTTTAAAAATATGTGATTTAATTAAAAAAAAATACATTGTATGACTGTACATCGTCCCCAGTAAGAGAACTTTTAACACACTTGGCTTTGTCCCATATTTCTATAAAGTCCATATAATACCTAACACACATACAACTGGCAAGCATGGATCTACATTTAAGCATACGTGGCAAAGTTAGATTGGTTGCCAACACGGTGGTGCATAGATGCAATGTCAACCTCCATTATAGACCACGGTTGAAAGTTGTGGAGGGTGGAGGAAAATGGGGCTTAACATATTTTTGGGATTGGATGGCAACTAAACATATAATATAAATACATGACATATGGTTGTAGACATTTGAGTGACAAAATTGTGAGGTGTAGTTGGACCCCAGAAGATATGGGGATGAGGCTGGCCATCAACCAGGAGGCATTTGTAAAATATGATTCTAATATTACTTGAATCCGAAAAGAAGTGCGTTGCAAATGACAGAAGTTTTAAATAATTTGGATGATTATTTAAGCAAAGATTCTTAATTATTAAGTTTGATCAAAACGTTTATGGTGTAAGGAGGCATGTGTGTGGATTTTTGGGACAACTTGAATCTTAAAAATGTACAATCTGCGCACACCAACATTAATCAAAATTTACAAAGTTTTTCAGAAATCGGTAACAAAATTTGTCCTTGGATAGACTGCAGTGGTTTTTGTTTGTTGGTACGTGTTGGGATTAGGAGAACAAATTGAGGAGTAAGGTGGTGGGCGACTATGAATAACTGCTATTTCTGCAGAGGCACTGCTGCTTATTTTGTCATCTGAGAAGTAGACAGGGGCAATAATAGCTAGATTTTGTTTCTTCAGTTAGAGGCAGGGGCCCCCCACGCTTCACACACACACATCCAAACTCCTTCCCCTGCATGCTCCCCCCCCCCCCCCCCCCAAAAAAAAATTATTATCACTCCTTACTGCTACATCCCCCACCCCATCCCCTTAATTCTATTAACTCGGTCTCATACATAGGCAAAATGGTTACGAATTTCTTTTCAAGTACTCGTTTTTCTTTGTTTGTTTGTTTGATGATGCAGACAAATCTCCATTACTTTTTAAAATTTAACAAATACTACAACAAATGATTGAGTGTCATGAGATTTATAGAAATAGCCTACTGAGTAATGAAGAGCATTTAGCTTTCTTATGGTATCAAATTTTGTTTATCATGCAAGATTGCAGCTGTATGATGGGTGGAACTTTAGGAGTGTTCTTTATTTAATTAGCAAAGATAAAGAGAGAAGAAAAAGGGATACATAACTGCAGGTGAGAAAGAAAAAAGAAAAAAAGACAAAATAAAATAAAAGCAAGCGTAGAAGAAAATGGGAGAAAAATGTATTGATGCAAAAGTTTCCAAATAAGGCAGTCAATAATGTTGTGTCCTTATATGGAAGGGAAACAACAGGAAAGGTTAGGGCGCAGATCCTCTTCCAAAGCCTCTAAAACAACCGACAGCTTAACCTCTCTCTCTCTCTCTCTCTCTCTCTACCACACTTCCCAACCAATAGAATGCCACTATGACTATTGTAATGCCTAAAACTATTTATGAACGATTTTAGTCTAAGCATTAATTAGTTTTTCTGTCTCTTACAATCACAACATTTATACAACAACATAAAAAACAACAGAAGAGAAAAATTAAAAATTTCGTAGTAAAATTTCACAATTCTCTTCCTAAAAGCAGGGGTGAGAGCTCCTAGAGAAAAATCTTCACATTAGCTCCTTCAAGAAAGGATAAGGGAAAAAAAAATCATTAATGAGTGAATCTCTCTCTCTCTCTCTCTCTGATTATTACTGCACAATGTGTGTAGATATGAGGGGTTGCATTTCAAGTGCGGCAGACTTGTCAAACCCATCATTGCTGCGTAAGATCTCTTCCAAATTGGCTGCCTTTTTGACCTCCTTAGTGATCACACACTCTATAGCTGAAACTGGTAAAATTGAATTAGATGATGGTGATGAAGAAGAAGAACAAGAACTAGCAGTACTAGATGATTTCGTAAGCTCTTTAGCTCTTTCTGCTTGAAGAACCCAATCTGTATTAAAGAGCACACAAAGCATAAGCAGAGAACAAGAAGCTTGAGCAGCAAGTAACCCCAGCCACAGCCCTGCAAACCCCATTTTCAGAACAAAGCCTAGGAAGATGGCGACTGGCATACCCACCAAGTAAAATGATCCCAAATTGATATTGGCCCCTATAGTAGGCCTTGCGCTTCCTCTGAGAACCCCACAACCTGTCGTTTGTGGGCAATTTCCAAGCTCACACGCCCCTGCAATGGGCAATGCTATTGAAGTAAGCTCCAAAATGCTTGCATCATTGGTGAAAAAACGGCCCCACCGGTGCCTTATCAGTGTTGTGAACGTCATTGCCCCGAGCCCCAATGCGGCCGCGCAAGCCAGCGACACTATCATAGAAATGCGCGCTCTAGCAGGTCGGTTGGCGCCCAGTTCATTGCCCACACGTGTGGACACTCCGAGGCTGAGAGCAGATGGGAATACATAGACCAGAGATGTAGTCTGAATGAGAATACCCATTGAAGCAATAGATGCTTTCGGATTGGCAAGAAGTCCGCACAGCATTATCATGAATTCATACCACCACCATTCCAAGCAAACAGATATGCATGTTGGAATGGCAAGAGCGAGAAGAGAAGACCATCCGCATAAACACTCCATGCTTGGAGACACCCATGAATCCTTGTAGACACCCGAAAGATATATAAATATGAGCAACAAAAGGAAAAGGTTTAGATTAGTCCAAACCATGGCAATTGCAACTCCCGCAATCCCTAGCTTAAAGTAGACTACAAGAATGTAATTCAGTGGTATGTGAAGAAGAACAGAGAGGGCTGAGCAGTATGTCAATGGCAGAGTGATGCTCTGAGTCCTCAAATAGATCCGAAGAGGGTGCAGAAGGGAGAGGAATAACAAGTCTGGTATAGAGAAAACAATAAAAACATGAGCCATTGATGAGATTTCTTCGTCTTGTCCACACCAAATTAGGATTCTCTTCATGTTTAGCCACATGAAAGAGATGGGTATGGATGTTGAGAGTAGAAGAAGCACTGTTCTCTGCAGCGTTATGCCTAGAAGCTTCCATTGCTTTGCTCCATAAGCTTGTCCGCAAATGGGTTCCATCCCCATTGCCAAACCAGAGATGACAGAGTAGCCTGTGATATTAGCAAAGCCAATCGAGAGAGAGCCTCCCGCAAGCTCAAGCTCACCAAGATATCCGAGGAAGAGCATGGAGATCAGAGCCCTTGAGTATAGGATTAGGCCGGTGATAGTGGTGGGGCCTGAGATTTTTCCTATGGCTTTGATCTCTTCATAGACCTGAATAAAAACAAAAGGACCAAACATGTATTGTATTAGTCATTTTGCTCACTTAGCAAAAACACTTTTGTGTGCTTATAAGTGAAACATGTTTTGTTCATGTAAGTGGGTTGGTTTTATTTTTCCATATATATATTATACCTCAGAAAGAGTAGGCCATCCATGAAGTTGTTGCTGTACTAGTTGTTCGTCATCTTCTGAGTGAGAAGCTGTGAGCTTGTTGGGATTTTTGAGGTGGGTTTTGTCAAGGGAGACAAATGAGGATGGAGGAGACGGTTTTGGATTACACATACTAGTTGATGTTTGCTGATCTCTGGCAGCGGAGTACTTTTGGGGGAGAGAGAGAGAGAGAGAGAGAGAGAGAGAGAGAGAGAGAGAGGGATTAGATTGACGGGGGAAAAGGAAAACGAAAAGAAAGAAACCACTAAGGGAAAAGAAAGGATTTGGGTTGGGGGAGGGGGGTCTTGTGGGGGTTTGTTTGTTTGTGGATGAGGTTGAGGGAAGGCACAGGGGGACGAGTTATATATACACATGCAAAGGGGATTGGGTCCTATTTGAGTTTGAGACCCCAACGTGTCAATATGTCAGTCCAATGCCCCCAACCAAAAAGCGGCTACAGGGAAAAGGAATTGCTTGTGTTTGTGTTGTAAATATTTTTGGAAGGGGGGTGGGGGGAAGGGAAGGGAGAGGGGCCGGACTTATGATCTTTTCTCTCTTTTATCCGCGAGAGAGAGAGAGAGAGAGAGAGAGAGAGAGAGAGAGAGACAGTTTCTGCGTGTGCTATTGTGGAGTGTACTCATCACACATGATAAGAAGGTCTCGTATAATTTCCTAGTGAGTTAATTCCGATCATTCTTATTATTATTATTGAATATTACGTATTAAAATCAAATCAATAATTAATTTGAATATATATATATATTTATATTTTTAACTATTTTTATATTATCACAATAGATTTGTATATAAATTTAATTTATTATAATAATTTATTGAGATAATTGAGTTTTAGTTTTCATATTATTATATTATTCTTCGTATCTATTATGATATCACAGTCATATTCATTTATATCTATTATTTATATTATTGTATTATTTTATATTTTTTATATGGTATGAGAGTCTTGTTTATCTTTTCTTGTAATATGATATCTTAACTCCCTTTTACAAAAGGGTTATTCATGTACCCACGTGTGTATCTAGAGAACAGAATCAGTATTGGAACTAGATTAGTCGGTGCTAAAGTCAAGGCCAATGTAAGAGTCAAGAGCTTGAGCTAAGAGCCAGATCGCGAGCTTATCAATGCCCCAAGCCAGGACCTAGATCCCGAAGCCAAAGTTGGAGCTAGAGTTAGAGCCAAAGATAGAGCTAAGAGCCTGAACCAAAAGTCAAGTCTCGAGTTTGCCAGAGCCCGAAGTCAGGACCCAAAGCCCGAAGCTAGATCTAGAGTCAAAGACAAAGTTAAAGCTAGAGTCCAGAACCAGCACAATGGTTGTAAAAACACTCACTAGGATTTTAGATCCTCTATTATCAAATTTAAATGATTTTTATTATATCACATTAAATTAAATCAAATCAATAATTGATTTGATTTTGATATATATTTAACATTTAATATTTTAATATTTATAACTATCTCTATATTTATTGCAATGGATTTTTTATATGAAATTAAATTATTGTAATAATTTATTGAGACAGTTATGTATAAACTTTTATATTATTATATTACTCTCCATTGCTAATATGATACCACAATCATATTCATAACTCTATTATTCATATTATTATGCTATTTTATATTTTTTATATGGTATCAGAACCATATCTATATTTTCTTCTAAGATAGTATCAGTGCTCGATTTATAAAAAGAGTTATCTATACACTTGCATACACATCCAACAAACAGAATCAATGTTGAAACCGTATCAGTCAAAGTTAAGGCCAATGCCAATGCGAGAGGCAAGAGCCTGAACCAAGAGCCAGATCCCGAGGTTCTCGGAGCCCGGAGCCAAAGTTGGAGCTAGATCTAAAGCCAAAGGCAGAGCTAAAACCTGAATCCAAAGTAACACAAAGGTTGTAAAAATATATTCTAAAATTTTAGATTCTTTATTTTCAAATTTAAATGATTTTACATTATATCACATTAAGTTTAAGGAGAGAAATTAGAAAATATATTGTATATTTGATTTAATTTTGATATACATATTTTATTTTTTATATTTTTATATTTATTGTAATAGATTTTTTATATAAATTAATTTATTGTAATAATGTATTGAGACAATTAAGTATTGATTTATTTTTCGTCTCTAACATGATATTACGATTATATTTATTTATTTCTATTATTCAAATTATTATATTATTTTATAATTAAGTAATATCCTTTTGTGTATGGCTTATAAAAAAAACAATTAAATCCTTTTGTCTGTGCTGGAATAGAAAGGAGTTGCAATCTTATCTCCCAAAAAAATCAAAAAAAATTGAGCGGAAGATCTTCCGATTAAAAAATAAAAATTAACCGCCGCAACATAATTAACCAGTTTTTGTCACGAGAACAGTAAGTTACCACAATGTGTATGCCTTTTTGGCATTGTGTTAATGCAAGGGCCGCTGCCTCTTAATCTACAATGTTAGAAAAAGATTATAGCTTTAGGAGTGGGAAAAGATAAATTTATTTTAACCCTATCTTGGATTCAAACTTATAAAAATCAGCAATATCTATTTTAATTATTTTTTTATATATGCTATATTTTTCATAATTTTATTGGTTTACTTGTTATATTTTGATTATGCTTCACTTGTGCCTCATGTATAATTTGCGATTAGGTTTATCCACACAATAGTAGTGAATGGAAAGGCTCGGAAAATATGCTTCTGCGATTGGCGTGCATACGCTTGGAGTGGAGACTTACTTTTGCATAATGGGATGGGCAAGAAGAAAGGATTCTGCGGTTGATTTAGATTAGTTGGGATTAAAATTCAGAGTAGTGATCAAATTATAATATAAAAAAAAATAAAAAAAAAAAAAGAAGAAAGAGCCAACATAGAGATGTCAGCGTGGTGTACGGCAAAAACCATCATTCATGTGCATTTTGCTTTGCAAAAATTTGCGGTCCCATGTGATTCAACTCAGTAATCTCTTGCATGATTTTTTTTTCTAATATTTAAAATTATATTCCGACTAAACTCTTACGTGACTAAACTCTTACGTGATTTTTCTTCTCAATATTTTTTCTCGCATCAAGAGCAAAAGAATACCCTTGTCCTGATTCTTACCTATTTTGAGAGGTGACAAACTCTTTCTGTAATCCTCGTAGTTTTTAGTCCCCAATTTCGGTCCTTGGTCAAAGAATGAAATGGAGAAAGAATTTCCAAAATTCTATCCTTCTATTGTTCAAAAAGTTTGAAACAATTTTTATTGGAGAGGCGGTGTTCGCTTTTCATCTACTTTGATCCATACCTCCAAGATAACACACCCATCAGAAAGACTTGAAAATAATGGAGCCTTGAACAACATATTTATATACTTTGATGGCATCATCTTTCTGTTAGGTCCTAAAACATGGTAATAATTGGACCGCTGGTTCATGGGATGGCAAAGGCGGCAAAGGCGGCAAAGGCGGCAAAGGGCTTGTTAAAAGAAAACATGACCGACCCATATTGCAAATAACAAGAGGTGGGTTTGGGTTTTTTCCTGTGAAGTGTCAAATCTTAAGGATGATTGTGAGTTCCCCAATGTCTCAGTATCCATTAAACATTAAACAGGTTAATCTTCATGCAAAGTATTGTAGGAAGGGACCACTAATTAGTGCTAATGGGACTTGGGATGATGAGACTGAAAAAATAAATGGGAAAAGATTAAAATGGTTGCATAGAAAAGAAGCAGACGGGCAAAAAGGAAACATATGAATGGCATATACGTGCTCCAGTAGCAGCCATTTGATTTGTATCACTTTACTCACAACAAGGCTACGAGTGTCTCTCACTTGGGGCATTTGGCCTTTATCCTCCAAACCAAAAAACCAACAAAAGCACCACCATCTCTCTCTTTAAATTATATTTAACCAAAGGGTGAACCTTGACACCGTCACTCACCCTTCCCAAACTCCGTATAGGCTGGAGTCTTACACATTTGATCGCTCTTTAATCTCCGAGTCCATGTGTGTACAGCTCGGCCTATCTTGTTTGAGACAGACAGGAAGAAAATTGAACACAGCACCGATTCGACAATTAAGTAAAAATAATCCCATTCAGCATTCCACCAACTCTCACACATTTACACATTACCTTGCTTAATAAAAAACCTGTTACTTTTCATCTCCTAAGGGAATTCCACGGTTGCCTGTAAGGGAAGAAAAAATAAAATTAAAACAAAAATAACAAATAAAGGCAGATACCCATCTTCAAGCCATTTCTGCCCAACAATAAATTATAATTGTTTGAAAGCTTCCCTGCCGAGAAAAATCCAGCATTCCTCTTATCCCAACATCCTTTAAAGTTGTAGGCATCCATTTCCCAAATCACATAAAATACAAATTCCACAGGATTAATGATCCATAACAAGCTCTTATAATGTTTATTTTCTTTTCTTTTAATATTGATTATGTCTCTTGTTGTCCTGCAGGGGGCCAAAACTAATCGGCAGGTAAAGTCCAAGTGACATCCAATTTCAAGTTCACATTAGTCCATAAGCACCAGCAACCACAAGTGCATAACAAGTTTGGGTTTCAGAGTCCATAGAGGCATGGTTTGCAGCAATAAACAGCAAAACAATGTAGATTGACTGTTCTAAACGGTTTACTGCAATTTATTGCATTTACTTTACAAATGCATTTAGAAATGGAACTCTTGAGCCAAGAGACAGCTTTTCACGATGTCTCTCAGGCTTAGGTAGCAAGCATTGCATGGGGACATTGAAAACAAAGACTTCATGGAAACTGATAGTTGCAATGAGCACAGGTATTTATTCCAAGATTCAGATGCAAGAAGGGGGCAAAGAACTGAAAAAAGAACGATAACAAAACGAACTCCATAAAAATCAATCAAGCTTTCCAAAAAAAATTCCGGGAATAAAGAGACATGTCCCCATCAAGGTTTCCATCAGCATAATTTCACATACAAACTGTTCACCACCAAGCATAATTCACCATTACATATACTAATTCCTTGCATAAAACTGTAGGAGATTCCAAGACATCACGAGTGACACCCATTATGGCAATCAGCATCACAAGGAAAAAAAATGCCATTTTCTAGAGGAATAAATCCGGTCACCAGCAATTTTATCTTGGTTGAAGTTGTCTTGAAAGCGATCCTAGATTCCACATATGAGGCCATACCCACTTTGCCATGTGATTAGCTATAAAGCAACACATCTAGGAGATGGGTTTATTCCTCACCGGAGAAATTCTCCACTGCTTGTAGATACTTGTCATACAACATTCAATTCCAGCCATTACATTTTTCAATATGAGTTGACAACCTGCCATAAAGGAGATGGTGTTTCAAGTAGATCATTTCCATCTTGGCCAAGTCATGTAATCTCCACCAAATGTGAGGAAGGCCCCAGACTAAGATTTTGGACCATTGGCTAGCTCTTCAAAACAGATGTAATGCATAGTAATGAACACTTCCACAAGTAGTTGACAAAATATCCAAGCAAAGGGGGCAAAATATCACCTAAAAAGAATGGCCTAAAAAATTTTAGAAAAATCATAGATTCACCTTTTATTATGATACTGCTATTGTACCACTCTCATTACTCATTTTTCACCTAGATTCATTTTAAACAATTTTATGACCCTTGTTTATATATCAGGGCAACAACACAAGGACACCACAACTAGAATAAACATTGAGGTAAATTTCATAGATTAAGAAAACTTCAAGACCTTAACCATGAGAGGAATAAATATAATTATTAAAAAAAAAATTGTGGTAAATGTCAGATATGGAGAAAAATTCAACACCTTAACCAAGGTAAGGAATAAACAATATTGTTGAAACCAATACAAGTTACAATAGCTATGTACAAAAAATTTTTAGGTGTGACCCTACGATTGAGTACCCTTCTTTTCAATAGCGACTCCACCAGAAATATAAAACTATTAATAAAGACATTTGGTACCTCAGGTATGTGACCTTGGCTTTTCAGGACGTGATCGAGGAAGGGCCAATATTGCTATAAGACCACTCAAAAAGGCTGCGATTGCTGCGACAGCTATGGAGGGTGAGTTCCCACCACCAAACAGCTGATCCCAGGGTCCACTTCCGAGGGACACAATCACCTAGTAACAGGCACAAAAACCTTGTAAACAGCTAACCACCTGAATTTATTTAATTACCTGTGAAATGGCACTCTACTAAATCCACAGCCCAATCAACCACTCAAAAACAAATTTGACACAAAAACCAGTAGATACCAACATAAATTTGTCATAAAGTTACTTGTATTGACAATAAGGTCAATGTTCGAGCACATTTATATTTGAAAAAGATGGGGATGGTTTACCTCACATACTAGTTCTTGGTAGGTAATAACTAGCCTGAAAGACTGTATCTTTTCCCTTGGAAACACATTGTCATGATTAAGAAAGATCTTGGCATATAAAGTTACTAAGCACAGGCTATGAAGATCCAATAAGCCTTTTTTTCCCCTTCCAAAAGGTTAGATCACTTAACATATTTGTATAGGTTGCAAGGAAAGCGTGAATACCACATCTAAGTAATGCAGAGTTTGCAAGACTGCGGTCTTTATTTCATCAGTCATAGCATTTCCTTTTAAGTTTAGTTTAGTGTTTCTTTTTTTTTTTTTTAACTCAAATTAGATATGCAAATCAAAATTGAAGGTCAAGCAAAATTTTGATATCATTCACTCGGTATATACGAAAGAGAACTACAGACTTCATTGACAAAATGGTTTTTAGTTCTAAAGACTTCCACAAATTGTCAAAGGGCAAAATCAGTATTGGGGGGAAGATGCTTGGGCTTGGCAAAGGGGCTATATCTACGGAAGGCCCATAATCAAAGCTGATACTTCTTGGATATTACTCTCAAAACCATATCATTGCCATGTTGTAATTAGTTGACATTGTTCTTGATATTAATAAAGAAAGTTGGAATGTCAAACAATCATGAAAATTGGGAAGAGACATTAAAAAGCAGAAACCCTGGGACATTGCTAAATGAAGGTGAAGAAGTTGCTGCATCCTCGTTGATGTCTTTCATCCAACACTGGATGCAAATAACCCTGGAACACACCTTGGAGACAACAAGCTGCAGCTCTAGGCAAATTATGATCAAATGCAACAAAAGGAGACATGCATATATTTGCATGGCCTGTGAAATGACAAGTGTATTGTGCCCTTGTCAATTCTCCTTGTAACAGGCAACTCAACTGTAGATTTTGGCCAGCTACAGGTAATCAACCTCAACCAAAAAGAGATGAACAAGAACAGGAAGTACCCATACTGAGAAACAATGTTGAAGAACATGTTATCTCTTGTCTTTATATCTAACTATGTTTCATCTAACAGACAAAACTCAAAGGCTGTTCTAATTTAGTCTCTGTTCTATCTGCAAAAATGTACTCATAAACAATCCTCCAATTGTACCATGTTTATACTGTTCATGTAAAGTAAATGTGGTGCGACAACAGATCATATGCACCATGGTGTGAAAAGCCTCCACCATGACCATGTTTATTCTTTTCAAGCGTTCTCTTAAGAGAATACTTGCTCTCTTGTTCACATTATTGAACCATCATTTTACATTTCAGAGCACACTTTATAGCTACCAGTAAATATCTTGGGAACAGATGAGTTAAAAACAAATAACTATCGGCCAAGTTAGCTATCTTCTTTGGATGAAAGGTTATCTTCCAAAGCATTCTAAGAATGTCTGATGCAGCAGACATTTAGGAGACTTCGTACAGTAAGAATTTTAGAGCATTCCAAGGAAATATTAAGTTTCATTAGTACTGGGATTGTGATTTTGATTTATGTCTGCCATTGTTTTAGCATTTGGTTCATAAATTTCGTCATTTAGGCAATTCTAAGACTTGCATTGATTGGTATTCAGATTATATATGACTGGGATCATCTCTCTCTTTTCTGCCCTTTTCTTTTCATATGTAAATTGTTTGAATTGTTAATTGCTCCTACACCAACTTACTCTCCAATTGTGCTAGTACCACCCTTCTCCCTTACCATGACAGGTCTTTGTGAAATAACTATGATGACAAGAAAAAGGTGTTAAGAAAGCCTCCAAGCCCAACCCTGCACTCCAAGATTCTTCTTTAAGCCTGCTCCTATTTCAAGTTGAGAGATAGATAAATAGACACTATAAATTACATGGGATTTATCTAAGGATTGCTAATAGTTACTTGACCAAATCATAACAAACAAAAAATACTAGGAAATATGCAAGGATTGTCAAAGGTAAAGCTAAGCTAACCCCTTGTCCTGGGGGGGGTTGAACGGAGCAAAACTAGGCTTTAGTCAGCATCTCGCAACGAACCCAACAACATCTCTTTCATATAGGTGATGGCCAAGCTTCCTCTGATTGAAGTTTAAGCTAGCAACTATTTCAGCATATCATCTTGAAATCTTCACAACAACTTTGTCACTAAAGCAATGTTCCTTAGACAACATATTGTCAAGACCTAGACCTATGATCCTGATTCTCATTATATGATCTTGACTACAATTTCCCCATAATTTTCTCAATATGATCAACAACTCTAACCGGGATAGCAAACAAAGACATGGTCACATTTGGGAAAGTTGAGATTAGATTGAGCAGAGAATAGATAGACTTTTCAATACAAAAATTATATAATGTTAATTTAAATTCCTTTTACAAGGAAATTTTACTTTCACTTGCAAAACTTGATATCTCCTTCAAAAAGTTATTCAGTTTAGTTGAAAAATATTACAAGTAGGAAAAGACAAAATAGAGATTAGTTAAAGTAAGTTGAGGAAAGTGGAGGTTTCCCAAATACCACCATAGAATAAGGGATGACTCACAACACTAGCTTAAATGATAGTGATTCAACCACCAAGGCGAAATAAAAGAAACCCACCCACCCAAAAAAAAAAAAAGACACAGATGCTTACAAATATTAATGATCAAGATCACAAAACAGGAGTACTTGAGCAAAGGAACAACTAAATAAGTAAAAGGCCCATACACCCTGCTCTTAAAGCAAGATCATTGTGTCATCAGTTGCCAAGAATATAATGTTTAGTCATACTAGAATTGATATGCACTCGAGTTCTTGAGATAAACTTCCTTTACAAGAAAGAGAGGAGGAATTGACAATCTGTTACATAAAAGAAAGAACAAGAATTTTTAGACAAGTAAAGAATGTTTGGAATTTGTCAACCTTGACAGGTGATTTTACTTGGTGCTTGCACTTCTACCTCACCATTAGTCATTCCAAGACATGAGGCATCCTGATTCAGTTGGTATTTTGGAAATTTTCAGTTATCCTTCATTACATACTATATCTCGTTGCCTTTTCCACTCGAAAGTGTCCACCTAGCTGCTTTTGTTTGAGGTTTTATTCTCCTGGGGAGTCTTCTCAGCCAGGAACAACTGGATGGTTTCTTATTGGGGTCTGGGGCACTTCAGGGGCATAGATTCCCTTTGTATATATGGTATTATGTTCTACATCTATTTCCATAATTAATTCATGGTTGTTCTTAAAGATTCAGTCATTGGATTACCACAAGACAGTCATAACTGATTATTGATATGGTATTGGAATTATATGTTCTTGCCATTCTCATTCTCTCTCTCTCTCTCTCTCTCTCTCTCTCTCTCTCTCTCTCTCTCTCTCTCCCTCTCTCCCTCTCTCTCATATCTCTGTATGTTCTCTCTCCATGGTCCACCTATCTCCCACATCTCAGTTCTCCCTATTATTTTCTTGCCTCCCATATCTTGCCCAAGAGATACTCTTCTCTTTTCATACTTCTTCTCTATTTCCTGCTTGTTCAGCATTCTTTTAGACCTCCAAAAATATGTTCAAATATTTTAGGAATTTGTTTCGGATAGAGGATAGGCAAACACAATTTATTTAGAAAAGGAAAAGAGGACTATATGAAACATAAAATTCTTAGAGCTAAATAAACAATTTTATTTTATTTTGTTTTCCTTCTTTTCCTTTTCTGTTTCTAGGAGCTTGTTTCCATAATGTAAGCTTTCAAGTTCTCCCTATTTTGCAAATGATGTTCATAGTTTTCTCTCGATCAAAAAGCTTTTGAAGATGTGATGTTATCATCAAGTGGCATCAAAGAACTGTACCACTACATTTAGCAGCATAAACAGATATATACTGAATAGAATTAACAGCTTTGACATGTTGAAATATTAACAGAAGCATATTCTGCAAAATAAAGAAGGACTTAAAAATTAATTAAAAAATTAATCTACACTAGTAAAATGGCAGTGTACCTGTGGGATCACAATTGCAAGATTTAATACACCCATTGATAATCCTGGAGCATCAATGTATAAAATTAAACATTCCCCCTCGAACATCACAGCATTAATCATAAGGTACAGAAATTGAGGAAAAGAATGAAGCTTCACCTTGGCCAAGTCCCAAAGATTCAATACGTGTGGAAATCATGGCATATGGAACACTGTATGTGATCTGCGATAAAAAATTTCAATCAAGTTCTCGATTACTCATGTCAAGAAAGAGAATGAAAGTTATTGGAGGTCTAAGTTCTTGATTACTCATGTCAAGTTCTTAAGTTAGACTGGCAACATCAAAGGTGGTTCATTCAACAATCAATCACCCTAGCGAATGTAGTCCACTATAATATAGTCCAATCTACTGACCTCTTTTTGCTTTTCTAGAGATATTCCTCATTTCCATATAAATAAGCAAAAATTAATTATCTGTAGTGCCTGAATAAGGTGGTAAAGTGAAATGAAAGCCTAAGAAGAGCCCAGGCATAGAAAATGAACTCTATTACATGAACTCTTTACTGTCCAAAAATACTCAGTGGATTGAGCATATGTATGGGTGTCCAACACTTTATTCTCGTGGAAATTTTGTAAAATTAAGGGGCATACTGTTACCTGCTCTGTACCCACCTATACCAGCATTGGTGAAACACAAATGAAAACCCAGTTAAATGGAAAGCAATTTTTCCTTTCCAGTCTCCTTTTTTCTTTATTTTGCAAAATGGAAATATAATGTATGTATGTACATACGTATGTATTTATGTATGTTTATATTATTAATATTTTTTTGGGGGGGGGGGACTTCTAATAGAATAGAGCAACTTACTGCCAAAGGAGCACCAAGAATTGCAAAAACCAGAAGGGCAGCAGCCACAACACCAACTGGGGGTATGTCACTTGTTAAGTCCATATTGCGCACTACGGAGGAAATAATGAGCATTGCTGAAAAACAGATAGCCATAAAGATGTTTGAAATTCCCCATACAAAACCGGCTCCTAACTTTCTGCAAAGCTTCTCCATGAGCAAAGAAGTTACTCCTAAAACTACTGAATTCAACATCAAACCTAGGGCCCCCATTCTAACTCCAGCATGATACTTCTGCCCTTCACCAGGATCACCCCCATAAACCTCCCGACCCATCCAATCAGTATCAAAAAGAAGAAATGGAAACCATCCAATCCAAGTCAGAGCTGTAACAAATAGGATCATCCATATTGAACCAGAAAGATATCTGAAAGTCCCAAATAGTTCCCACAAAAAGGCTTCTTGAGCACTGTTTTCAGATGGTTGCAGCCCATCTTCAACTCCATGTGCACATCCGCTGGTAGAACCAAGAGGCAGTTCTTGAGCTGCTGATACACTTACATATGTAGTTGTCACAATAAAAGCAATGTCAAGAAAGAAAGCAGACTTGAGGTTGGCGCAATTAGCATTACAAGCTGAGGTGACAGTAAATGGAAATACTGTATACCATCCACTGTAGGATCCAGTGGCAAAACCAAGGACATTACCAATAGCCATAAATAGTGAGAAATATGCATTTGCCACCCGAGTCCTTCGATGGTCCTTTCCTAACAGAGAAAAGTAAAGAAATGCATTTTATTTGATTGTATTAAAGATTCGCCAACCTTATTTGAAGCTTTTACAAGCAATTTCAGAACAGTGATACACAAAGCTTTCTAACGAAAGCAAAGGAAACATAGTGCATGCACAAACTAATCAGTGTCTATAATTAGGTGGAATGCAAAGAAAAGAAAATTGCAGTTTGCTGCAAAGACAATCCTTGGAATTGTTTATACTAATTAAAGGCCATCATTTCCACTATCATGCATGCTTGTATAGCAAAAAAGTTGAATCTGATTTCCTCTAATCATATAATACTAATCACTGTCAGTCCTTATGCAAGAGGTAATATGAAAACCGAAAGGAACAAGTGGATAGTAATCGGAGGTTGAAATCATCCAAATCGATATTTCACCAATCAATCCTAACAAATTTTTATATCCCGAAAGGGTATTCATTCCTCAATTAGATTCCACAATCATTAATTTCCACTTGCATGACTGTCTCCTTTACAACCTTTCCCAAGATGGTGAAAAGGCTTGGTCAAAATGAAACTGATTGTTCCCAAAGCCATTCGTATGATATTTTCTAGCGGTGACCAAAACACTTTTATTTCAAGGGTTCAATTGTCCTTTACTGTAGTTGAAAGTTGGTGTCCTTTACACCAGCCCCACACGGAACTAGCCATTCAGTTTTCTTTATCTTTCCCGGTGTTCATTTTTTAAACCCCCGAGTTCTTACCCTTGTTTATTTTTTCTCCCTAACTCTATTTTCTTCTCCCTTTCTTTGCTCTCAATCTCTAAGTTCTCTCCACCATCACTTCCACCTTACATCCGTACATTCCCCTCCCCCTCTTTAACCTAATTTTTTCTCATATCAAAATTCCCTTCCCCCCCCCCACATCAGTGTACTGATACACACCCAAAAGTCTCCTAATACGACAATCCAAGGCGTATTTACATGCATCCAACTAACTAAATAAGGAAATAAACAGAAGAATTTTTTTAGATTGAAGAGAATTCCTCAATGGTTTGTGGATAATTATATGGAGTGACTGTGCTTTTCGTTGACAATAAAGTCCTTCAATTTGTTTTTTCTTTTGTAGATTTTGTTGATTTTATAGAATCTCTTTCATTATAGAACATTGAGTGGGAACCTCCTTGGTGCACTTGCCCTGCTCTTTGTATTTCTCACATCGTCAATAAAATCCTTGTTTCTGATCAATATATAATAGATAAATAGATAACAAAGATCTAATCTAAACAAATTCTAATATTTGATCAAAACTGTGATATAATACTTGTAAATCTAGTATTGTTTGATGGAATACTAATATTATTGACAACATACAATTCTAAAGGTAATTTTTTTTCTTTATCTCCATGATTAAGTTAAACCAATATTATTATTATCCTGGTTAAAACTTTCACATGCTTGATTACTCATTAAGTGATCAATTACAAAAAAAAACCATGATCAGGCTTAATATTCCAGCAGGGGCCTTGGCTTGTTTGGAGGTCCAACCACCCAACTCCACCATCAACCATGAAATTGGTCCTAATCCCAGAAACCTCAAAACAAAATTAAAAGTTACAAATTAAAAACATTCAAAAATTAAAAAATTAAAATTAATTAAAAAAGAAAAAAGAAGTGGAGGTTGGGGAAGTCTAGTCAGACTAAAGGAAACTAGACGAGACACTGTACTTGTTGATTTAACTTGAAGGATATAATCCTTAGAATAACAATTTCCTCAAATAGTAAATGTTTCTACAATTTTGAAAGGAAACAAGCATCCTCTTAAATGTACATTTAGGATGTATAATTATATAATTAAGCACATACATGGCAGCAGCAGCAGGTTGCTTTGTGTCAGACTGGGAGCACATACATGGCACTCTGAAACCAAGTGCAATTTTTACTTGTCCCTACAACTAAAAATAGTTTTGTAGGAAAAGATGATGTTCATGTTGGACAATGACAAATTGTGCATCATAGATATCCGATCCTTTTTTACCCAAAAAAAAATATATATTAGAAGCACCAAGGAAGTTAGAGAGAGAAAGAGAGAGTTGGCAAAATAAACCACATCCCAGTTGGATGTCAGAAAACCAAGATTAATATAACAAGAGAGGGAACTTTGATTCCCTGAAAATTTCTCGAACTCCCTCCACAACAACGAAAAAATAGCTACAGGGCAGAGACAAGCAATCCTCCTCTTCATATACAACACTTTATACCCCTCCATGTGCAGCTTGCTTGGCAGGCCATGGATGTGAAACATAGAAAGAACTAAACCACACAAATATCCAGTCTAAGCATGATGAAGCAAATGATGATCCACAGGCAAGGGGGCAGCCGCCTTCACTGAAATTTTGGGGGAAAAAAAAACTATAATGTGTACATTTTTAGTGGCATTTCAAAACATTGTCACTAAAGGTCTTGGAAATGCCACCTAAAATCATATAAAAACTGCTATATATCCTAAAAGTGTCACTAAAATTCTTTAAAATGTTGTTTATTCTTAAAAAATTAAAATGTCTACATTGACTACCCTCAACGTGCTGTACTTCAGCCTAACTAAAATAAATTTGTGGCTTTGCCCGTTCAATACTCCAAAGCCATTTTGCAAAAGGGACATCTAATAACTAGGATAATTCCCCTTTTAAAAATCACTTGAGCCGGATTTCTATTTTGCTTCATGCACAAAAAGGCCACCTTTGGAGAAGCCGATGTTTTCCATATAGAATTCGAATCGAATGCCGTGTCCTCCACCATGGGAGCAATTTCCCAGATTGACCTGTGGAACCCTTTAACCTCAAATCAACCCAATTTATAAGCCTTCCAACCTGTCACATCCTCCCCATCTTGAGCAAAAAGCGCCACTTCAAACAACTCAAAGACAGAACTTTCCCATTACCTAATTAGCTTGCCTTTCAACAAAACAAACACCTCTATCTGTAGCACCTGATTAGAGAGAGCATCAAGCCTACATAAGTCTTCCAATCTGAAGCTAACTAAAATAAACGCGCAAACAGCCCCCAAATACCTATAGTGCCACACACAACATGCCAAAAGGAAATCCATTCTCTGTTTCCCACCTTGAAACCAATTGATCAGAAAAGGTAAAGCAACTGTCCCTCATTTCTTTCCATAACCCTATACCATGCAAGATAGTCCCTTTATGGATATTAACCCGAACCTCTCCAATCCATGTCTGTGACTAACACCCCCATCAAAAAATAAAAAAAACGGCATGCCATCCTCACCCTTCATTTCTAGAAAAAGCTTTGTTGAAATCTCCTAAGGATCTAACATCAAGGCCATCTTGACGTATAGGAAGGTTTTGGAGAAGATAGGGAGGTGATAGGTAGCGATCAGATGAATAGAAGATGAACATCATTGAGATTTATTTATTGAGATTAGGAAACTTAGGGCATTGATTTCAGCTTTACTTTGTGCTGCCACATTCAGGGTATTGAAATAATACAAACAGAGGATATTGGGTCAGTGAGGGACATAAGGTTATTACAAGAAAGTAGCAAAAGAACCAGAATTGTATGGGAGATAAGATAACTTATGACCATCATACAGGAAAATATCATGTGCAATACCAAGTAAAGACATGCAATTCAAGAAAATAGAGACAGCCTGCAGATTAGAAGCAAATGGGTTAAAATGTGCCATCACAGAAAAAGCATTATAGAAAATAGCTACCTTTACTGACGCAGCACTATGCATGAAAGAAAGGAAGAAAAGGTGGGAAGAAAGGATAAAAGGAAAAAAAGAAGAGAAACCAGGAGAGATAAAATGAAAAGTTGAAAAGGGGTACTCATATAGCTAGAGAGCTTCCCAATTTTGAAATAGGAACTTTAACATGGAAATGTGCAAAACAAACCTCAGAGCCTTTTCCATAGAGAATCGTGTTTGGGTCACAATTCTTATAAATTTGTCAAGGAACCCAGAAGCAAATGTCACCAAGTTCCGCATTTTTCATAAATGTTGAAATTATGAAGGGTCTCATTGCCACATTATCTTTTTAATGAAGAGCTATTCTTCTTTTATAACAA
Organism: Dillenia suffruticosa; assembly: GCA_033439265.1. Lineage (NCBI taxonomy): Eukaryota > Viridiplantae > Streptophyta > Magnoliopsida > Dilleniales > Dilleniaceae > Dillenia > Dillenia suffruticosa. The sequence continues at coordinate 11,941,945 of JAVTVX010000020.1, forward strand.
CAGTTACCTGTCCAGTATCAACATAAAATGTAAAGTACCAGCATCAAGAAATGTTGTTGAAGAGCCATTACAAGAGATAGAAAGATTGCACTAAATAAAATAAAAGACACAGAAAGACCTTCGAAAGACAAAAACACTGTGATTCTAAATTGTGTTCACAAGATTTTATGTTATTTCTTTGGGTAGATTAACAAGGAGCTCCTTCAAAAATGAGGTCTGCTATCGGAATAAAATCTTAAAATCAACCAAAATTTCTTTCAACTCTCGTGCATGAGCAAACAAGAATTCACGCTTAGCATTGTGTTTTCTGAGATATCTCAAGGTGGAAGCAAGCTTGTCAACTTAAGAGAAATCATAGCTTTTTTTTTTTTTTTTTTTTTTTTGCTTTGCCATGGCGAACGGGACAAGATTCAAAACTTGAATCTTGAACACAACCAAGAACCTTTTGCAATTCAGAGTAATTTTCAGCCAACTGGCTAAACTATCAAGCAAGTAACATGATGAGAATTATGTATGTGCACCATTTGTGATACAATTTAGTTTCCAAACTTGATTGGTTTAACCATCGAATAACTATCACATTAAAATATTGACAAACTTGATTGATTAAAAATAGAATTAGGCTCTTTAATTTTTCCTGCATCCATTTTGAGTCCAAACAATCCAGTTATAATGGTGGTCTAAGATTTAAATAATGATAAAAAATCATTATAAAATAATAAGCCCAGTGGGGATATAAGTTTGTGAGGCAAACAATAAGTTTCTATATTTAGACATTTCCCTAATAATGATGGATAAACAAGACAAAGTATGTAACTGCAAAGCACCCATTTGCAGACTGACATCTTATTAAAATAAAAGGGTATTATAGTCCAACCACCTCAATCCATTATCCCTATGCCATATATCCTTCCAAACAAACTAACAATAATAAGATAAAAGGAAACTCTGCTCAAAATCTAAGAAAAATTAGGGTTTCCTAACTGACATCAATTAATTAAATTGGATTGAAAGAGAGAGAGAGAAAGAGAACAAACCAGTGAGATCTGCAAGCAAAGCTCTACAAGGACCTTGAGTCATATTATTAGCAACATCAAGCAACCAAAAGCCAACGACAAAGGACGCAATCGCTCTGGGCTTGGAACTTCCCCGATCGCCGAACCACCAGCCAATATCGGCAGAGTGTCCGATGACTAGAACGGCCAAAGCAATCATCGTGGCACCGGCGACGATGAACGGCCGTCGGCGACCGTACTTGCTGGTGCAGCGATCGCTCATGTGCCCAACCAAAGGCTGGACCAGGAATCCTGAAAGGGGACCGCATAGCCAGACGACGCTAGCCCAGGCGTGCGGAATCCCCAGCTCCTGCACGTACGGAGTGAGCAGAGACAGTTGGAGTGCCCATCCGAATTGTATTCCGCACGCCACTGATGTCACTCTCAGTAATCGCCGTAGTGGGTACCTGCCTCGGACAGGCTCTCGTGCTGCCACCGGTCGAGCCCTCGCTAGCTGCCGCTGCTGCTGATGTTGATGTTGACTTTCTCTTCCGGGCACCGTCATCTCTGTCTGTCTCTGTCTCTGTCTTTCTCTCTCTCTAAAATGGAAATGATGAGATAGAGAGAGAGGGGAAAGTTACGAAGGGGCGCGTGGTCATATTCTGGGGAGAAAGAAAGAAGACAACATGACACCTGCTTCTGCTGCTGCTGTGCTGCCACAAATGTTACTTGTGTTTGGTTTTTAACTTAATATCAATCTTTGGCTCTCTTTCTTTCTGGGATTGGATTGGATTGGAGGGAGTGAAAGTGCCAAACCAAACCTTAACTGCAATCTTTTTGTTTCGGAAAGGATAATAAATAAGAAAGGAAGAACGAGCAGAAGAAAAAGAGAAACCGAGTTTGGGGGAAGATGATGCGGTGGGTCCACACTCCCCACCCACAGCAGGCCTTTTGAGGGAATTCTCTTTTATACGTATTTTTTCTTTTATTTGGAAAAGATAGGTTTCCAAGTATTCTCTTGATGCGAGTAGAAGCAAAATGCTTGGCGTGGTATTTTGTCGTGTCATGCGACGATCCTCCAAATAATCTGACCTTGACAGCCTCGATCCATGTTGTAGCATTTTGGTTGAGGTGGCCGTGGCCGAGGCCGAGGTTTCCATTTTTTTTTTTTTAATTTTTTGATGGGGTTAAGCGGAAATCACGCCCTTGTATTCAACCCAGGAATTTGTCTATTTTTTAAGATCAATTATATATTCCGTCGTAAATTTTATACTAAAATTATAATTAAAAGTAACTTCAATTTCATTTATAGTATTCAAAATTTTAAAAATATTATGATTGAGTCCCTTCGCATCCACAAACTCAACTTAATTATTAACATAACATGATAGATTGAGTAATATATTGATATGATATATGACATATTAGATTAATTTCAGAATATGATCAGAATAATGATACGAAGAGTTTTCTCGCTGAGTCACACACTTTAGCATATATTCGAATTTAGGTTTGAACTATAAAATTTGGTTGTAATCCTTGTCGTTTCATGGTAGAGACTACAACCAATCTCGACGGATTGTGACCAGAACTACCATCATTAGCAACAATGTGAGGTGGGGATCTAGATTGCTACCATGACGGCTGCTTCCTATCGTAGTGTAGGTCACAATTGAAGCCTTGAGATTCGAAGAATGCAATTGTAGGATTTGGTGGAGAAAACCACTGTGGATGGTGGTCGCTGCAATCAAATTTTGGCAGATGGGGGCCACAAGCACCACCACAAGCACGTGAGGAGAGTCGAGGGACCTGATTGCGTCCATTAAGGAGGCTTTTACACTATGAAGGCCATAATTGAGACCTAGAGGTTCGAATCTCCCGGTTTGAACTCCAAAAACTTGTGACACCCTACTTGAAGGTGGTAGCTATCACAGACAGTAATGGCACACCAAAGCCGGAGCCGCCACCTTTGGGTATAGGGTAGGTGTAAATTTATGTGTGCCCACGTGGACATGGTAGCTATCCCAAGGAATAACCACCCATAAGTTACCTGGATCTCCCCCTCAATCCCACAATTCTCTCTCTCTCTCTCTCTCTCTCTCTCTCTCTCTCTCTCTCTCTCTCTCTCTCTCTCTCTCTCTCTCTCGTGTGTATGTATGTGGTAAAAAAAAGGGATGAATACTAAAACAAAAGAAAAGGTACTCTTTGTAAAAGAAAAAAAAAAGACAGGAGACTCGTCTCCATTGCCACGGTGCCGGACGATTTGGAGTGATGACTCTTGTACTTGATTGAGAGAGGAAAATAGAGGGTGTGAGAAATTTTGAGCGGGAAAATTTCTCCCATCATTGAAGATCATTGAACTTAGGGTTGAGGTGCTGTGAAATAGTTGTGGTGGTTCGTTTCGGAATTATCATCCCGACCGAGACGATCCATATGATGAAGTTCACGATTTGATTGATTTTATTGAAACCCTACATATTGAAGTATTATATCAAAATTCTGAACTTTTAATTTTATACGCTTTCGCATACACATATAGTGTAATAAATCCTTCAATGGTATCAGAACCACATTGGATTTATTTTAAAAAAATTATTTGGAATTTTTTGGGTATAAAATGTATAGGGAACAAATTTAGGATTCGCATTACGGATGAGTTTCGTGAATCCAAGAGTACCACGAGAATGCCCATGATCCATGGATCATGAAAATAATTTTTGTTAAATTTTTTGGTATGTTTTGGCCATGAAATTTGAAGTCAAAGTTTCAAGCCCTAATGGTGCCTGAAACTTAAAATCTTAGATCTTTGAAATTTAAGAATGAATCGATATGTAATAATGGTTTAGAAATATTTGTCGTGCTCATATCTGCATGTTGATATATTAGTTGTGATTTTTGAGTTGTCAGAAATTGACTTTCGAAAATTGGTCGCGGAGGGCTGTGAAAGCGAATTTCAAATTCGCCCGATTTAAGTTATTTTTTCCAATAAATCAAGTTTATGATGAATTAGAAATATGAAATTTCGAATTACAGTCGAAATCTAAGCGAAAATAAGGCCGGAAATATGTTTTCTGACAACTGAGTCGCGCAAACCTAGTTATAGACCTCTGGGCAAAGAAGACCCGGCCCGGTTAGCAAAAAGGCAACAGGCATGTGTCATCCACGCGCTTTGAGGCGAGTGGACAGATCGGTCACAGACCGGGTCAATTCTGACTCGGATCCGCGTCCCGACCCGCTCTATACCTATTTTAAAAAATAAATAAATAAAAAGGGCCCTCATGTAACCGCTTACCTTCAAACCTGAGACTGGCGTATCATTTACTTTGAGGGCCCGAACCACCAGGCTACTGCATGGCAGTGTGCTAAAGATTGCACGCCCCATTCAAATAAATAAAAAAAAAAAGGAAAAGGAAATGTCACGCCTTTGAACCCGAGACGGTGTCTTTTCTTTAGGCCCCTGACCACCAGGCTACAGTTTAGTGCTATGTTCAAGGGTTATCTCATCTGATATATATATGTTTACTTAATGCGACTGCTGTGTGTCTGGCGCGTGTGCCAGTGCATAGCTGGAGCGTGCAGACACGTAAGTTGCTGCTTCCGACACGTGGCGGCTAGTGGAACTCTGGGCGATAATCCGGCTTCTCTAAATTAGATTTTTCCAATTTCCTGAGGGTTCCAAATTCACATTTGTGATTTTTTGTGGGTTTTTGTGTGCCGAATCCAACTTCGAATGGTAAGATACGATTTTAGTTTGTGGTGTATGATATCCGTTAACTCATACACTCAAATCTGGATCTATACTCGAATCATTTAGGATTTATTGATTCGAAAGGTACACAAAATGTGAGAATAACCGTTAATAAGTCACTAAAATCTCTTTAAGTGCATAGAAAATTATCGTAATAGATCTTTGCAAAAATGATAAACCGAATGGTGTCATATGTAAGATTTTATACCAAAAAATTCAGTTTATTCTCAAAAAGCAAAATTTATATGAATATTCTAAGGTATAAGATGGTGGGCCCCAGGAAGGGTACCACACCTCAGCATAGACGGAACAATGAAGTCTATTGTGTGTTGAAGAAAAAGGATAGCTAAGTTAGGATAATCCTTTTGAGCACCATGCACGACGATGTGATCTTTTTTTTGACAATATCCTACGGCTATATCGGTTTGGCTCACCCTAAATTAGCATTGTAGTGCTCTTACAGCTCCTGTGGTAAGGATACTAACTTATAAGTTTATAACTTATAAGAAATAGGCTGATCATATAATAATGTAACATTTGAAATAAATGTCGAGTATGATCATCGAGTTAGCAATGCGAGTAAGCCTATTTCGGATGAGACTTAGGTACTGGATGTGATCCAATCTTTTACTTGATTCATGGAAATCATGAAAACCTGTCTCACGTCCGACGAAACTATTCGTACTTTCGCTAATGTGAGCAGGTATAGTTAGCTCCAGATAGAGAGCCTGGAGGCGATTAGGTCGCACCCGGGTCATGCTTATGCAGTGTAGTCCAGTAAGAACTCCTAAAGCACCTAACGAATTGCATAAGTATGAGAAGAAGACTCGATCTCCAAGAAAGAAATAAATCATCCGAGTAATCTAACAGTAAAGTACAAAGGCACAAGAAAAAGAATTTTTGTAAGAGCATGTGAAATGTTATATCTGTGGTAGAGTTTGTTATTTCGCTCGTAAGTGTAATGAGTAGAAAGAATATTCTTTTTCATTATGTAGTTTAAGATTTGCGTTATCTACTTTGATACTCACTGATTTCTCTCCTTAATGGATAGTAGAATCAGGAGTCATCAATCACATAACTCAAGATAGAAGCGCGTATGTAGAGTTTCGCCAAGTGAATCCTCAGGTTATGAGGATTTACATGAGAAACGGATCATTTGTCATCAACAAAGGGATTCACACTTGCAAATTGGAGTTGCAATGTGGCCAAACTCTGTATTTAAATGACGTTCCTTACAGTTCTGCATATTTAACAGAACTTAATTTCTGTACTTTGTTTGTATTACCGAGGATATGTTTTGACTTTTGGAAACTTTAATATTTTTTATTAGTTACGACAGTTTTTCCATTTGTTCTGGTTTTGTCCTTAATGGACTGTATGCACTGTATGTTATTTCTTTTAATGATATTTCTTGTTATTCTTCTGTTGTCTTTGCATTCGATTGCGTAGATGATGATGTAAATATATGGTATAGAAGATTTGGATACATAGGGCAAGAGAAGTTGAACCGATTACTAGCAAGTGGTCTGTTGGACCTGCTAACTAGGGTCGAGTTGCCTATATGTGATTTTTTTCCTAATTGGCAAAATGACAATAAAACCATTTGATAAGACAATAAGAGCTGAGATTTTATTGTAATTAGTTGACTATAATATCTATGGCCTGTGAGCATAAGAACTCTGAAATAGAGCTGTGTGCTTTATTCCGTTTATAGATAATTACACGCATTTCAGTTACGTCTATCTGGTCTTGCAAAAGTCTGAAGTATTGGAATATTTCAAAAGATTTATTAACGAAATTGAGAATCGGTTAGATTTGAGAGTGAAAACTCTCAAAACCGATCGATGGCGTGAGAATTTGTCTGAACAATTTAGAGAGCTCTCTTCCGAAAAGGGAATTACGAGACATCTGATTATTCTTGCTACTCTTTATCAAAATAAAGTAGCGAGAGAAGGAATATGAGTTTGTTAGAGATGTTAAGGACTATGATGACGCAGGTCAATTTGTCTATCTCCAATTGGGAAGATGATTTATTGACTGCAGTTTACGTCCTTAATGGTGTCCCATCAAAATCCACAATTAGTATCCCATATGAGATTTGGACATGGATGCAGCCTAACCTTAACCACTTGAGCTTATGGGGTTGTGTCACGTATGATCACGAGTTCTCGTATCCACACGGTGAGTTAGACCCGCGAGAAAAGAAATGTATCTTTAATAAGATATTCAGAATACTCCAAGGGGTATGTGTTCTTAAGTGAATATACTGACGGTATAGTTACTGAGATTGAGTCTCGTATACCATGTTCCTTAAGGGTGATTTCTTTAAGAGAAGTGAAGTCAATTAGGACTTTACCTTTTATGAGATTGATAAGTCTAGTGACTCAAGTGAGCCCAGCGGTAGGACACAAGAACTCATTACGGATTTTGGTTTTAGTGGGAGCAATTCATCTAAAGGTGAAAAGGTTTCCCTCCTCGTAGAAGTATTGAGGACGTGTATTTAAATGTCGCTTCCCAAATTAGGGTGAGACCCTCATAGTAAGTCTTGATGATGATGAGAAATTTAAAACAATCATAAAGACTCTCGAGGGTTATTTACGAAAAATCATTTATTAAACGACATAGATGAAGAAAATGAGTCGATGAGAATCAATAGGGTCTGGAACTTAGTTGATTTACCTGAAAGCAGAAAGACCATTGAGAACGAATAAGTTCTCAAGGACCTAGTTGATTTGGCTAAGGGCGGAAGGACCATAGGGATCAAGAAGGTTCTCAAAGTCAAGAGAAAGGCCGACGGATCGATGGGGAGGTATAAGACCTGTCTGGTAGCCATGGTTATAATTAGATAAGGAGTTAGACTACCGAAGAGCCGTAGTCTAATTTATTTTGATTCGTTTACTTTTAACGATTGTCGCGAATATAGATTTGGAGTTATACCAAATAGACGTAAAGACCACCTTCCATTATATTAGTCTGGAGGAGGTGATCTACATGGAGCAACCATTTGGGTTCGTTTTAGTAGGTCAGGTGAATAAGGTATGTCAACTTTGGAAGTCAACATACAGCCTAAAACAGTCATCCAAACGGTCGTATCTAAGATTTCACGAGAAAATGATATTTTATAGTTTTATAATAATCAAGGAGCATCATTGTGTCTGTCTGAAACGTTTTAGTGACTCTTTTGTGATCATGTTATTATATGTGGGTGACATTCTGTTGGTCAGAAACAATAGAGAGTATCTGATAATTATTAAAATATGGTTATTATTGGTTTTTTATATAAAGAATATAGGTGAATCTTAGTTCATTCTCAGAATTTTGATCCAGAAGGATCGCTTGAGAAGAACGTTGACTCTTTAATAATAGTCCTATATCATGTATATTCTTGAGTATTTCGAGATGAACGATAACAACCCAATAGATATTCCGATCGCTAGAGGTGAAAACTTAAATCTTGACATGTGTCCTAAAATTAAGGAAGAAATAAGGGAGATGAGTAAAATCCCTAATATAAGTGCAACGTACAGTCTTGTGTATACGATGAGGTATACACGATCAGACATTTGTTTTGCAGTCAATCTGGTAATTAGGTATCAATCGAATCCTAGAAGGGATCACTGAGAGCAGTGAAAAGGACTCTGAGATATTTCAAATGAATTGTGGACCTCTCCTTGTGTTATGGAGAATATGATTTGCATTTCGTTGGATATTCAGACGCTAATTGGGGTGGTAATCTAGATAGGCGCAAATCGACATCAGTTTATTATCTTGCTTAATAAATGGTACCATATCTTGGAGAAGCAAGAAACAAATATGTGTATCTATATTTACGATAGAGACTGAGCATGTGGCATGCTTAGTGGAAGCTCTGTGGCAATTTAGGAGAATGTTTGGTTTCGGAGAATTCTGGATGAATTAGGGGTTGTGGCAAAAAGTTAGAGGATATTAATGATTTGTAATGATAATCAGGCCTGTATTGCTTACAACTGAAACTCTAAATATCACAGAAAGACCAAATACATTGATACCATATACTATTTTGTAGAGATATGACCAAGAAGGGTGTAGTGATGTTTAAGTATATTTTTATACAGCATGATGACTGATTTCTTCATCAAACCCATTGTGAGAGATTCCTCTGTGAGACATATGGAATCATTGGGTTTATATGTGATTTAACATTTCTCATTATGTACTGATTGTGATACTTATTGACATATATGACATATGTGCATTGTATATAGTCACAAGTTGATTTCTTGCACTAATTTGTTGTCATATATTATGTAGTATGTTATGATAAAAGATGTGTCAGGCAGACATAGTCGACTCTCTCACACGAGTGATCACCTCCAACTCTGAATGAGCGGGGATGAGATGATTTCTAGTTATAAGAGACTTTGAGAGTGGCTCTACTAAAATATAAGTCGTCCTGATATGTATTCAGGATAAGATCATATGCGATATGACCAATATGGAAATACGCACATCCATGTTGTTTGTGAGAAGTCAGGTTGAGATCTCAGATATCACCTAAGTCAAGTGATATCGTCTCTGAGATACTCTCTCCGAGATCTCTGGGTTAAGTCTTATGTAGACTGGGACCTATATCTGCACAGTGTTAGAGAAATCTGATATATACCCTTTTGAGAAATAGAGGAATAACACTGTGAAACGTATTTCATACCGTGTGTGATAAGACGACCAAGGGATAATGAGAGTTATTATTTGAGACGATAGTATGAATAAAGATCCCCGTTCCTACTGTGTGAAACCCGAGATCCATTAGATGAGATTTTTTGTAACCTTATGACTTTCGTCTGTCTCTTGAGATTTTATTTTGGTGTTACTATTTTAGCATGTCACCAAGAAATCATGGTTGATTCGGTTTGACGGTGTATGTTTAGGAAAGCAACTAGGATAAGATTAAAAGTTAGTAGTATGTAAGGAAGACCAATCAACATTATATCATGATTTGTATTCACCGGTCACTTGTTATATTAATCCACATTGGAATTTAAATATAATAGTGAATATACAGTCGAGCAAATAATTTGGAATCACTTTCAATAAGAAAAGTGGCTCGATGGATATAATTGCTTTGAGTTTGGGGTACAACGAGTTTTTTTTTATACTAACGATAGGTTCTCGATCATTCTAACAGATTTATCGAGAAGTCTTTACTTGCAGGTGTATTCGCCGGTCGCACGACGTCTAATCCTGTATGAAAATTTAGTATAGTGATATGAAAGATCGCATTAGTTGTGATTTTATAACGGATATAAAATGTTATCGTATGCAAGTGGGAGATGTAAATTTATATGTGTGCCTACATAGACATGGTAGTTATCCCAAGGGATAATCACCCATAAGTTACCTGGATCTCCCCCTCAATCCCACAATTCTCTCTCTCTTTCTCTCTCTCTCGTGTATGTGTGTGTGTGTGTATGGTAAAAAAAAAGGGATGAATACTAAAACAAAAGAAAAGGTACTCTCTGTAAAAGAAAAAAAAGACAAGAGACTTGTCTCCATTGCCGCGGTGCCAAACGATTTGGAGTGCTAACTCTTGTACTTGATTGAGAGAGGAAAACAGAGAGTGTGAGAAATTTTGAGCGGGAAAATTTCTCCCATCATTGAAGATCATTAGATTTAGGGTTGAGGTGTTGTGAAATAGTGATGGTGATTTGTTTCGAAATTACCATCCCGAGCGAGACGATCCGTACGATAAAGTTCGTGGTTTGATTAATTTTATTAGAACTCTACATATTGAGATATTATATCAAAATTCTGAACTTTTAATTTTATATATTTTCGCATGCATATATAGTGTAATAAATTCTTCAGTAGGATTGTTACCTTGATCGCTACCACCACAGTAGATTTTTGCTATGGTGAAGGAGGAATCGAGGCTCTGTGGCCTTACCATCGAATGATGAGGCTTGCCCACAAGTGAAAGTTCATGGGAGACGAGCCTTTACCATTCAACGGTATCGGGGGCTATAGACGTTAGACCCTGGAGTTTTTCGTCATGGTGTAAGCCACTGCCATGGCTGCCTCTTTCTATGGTGAGGGATGAAGGCTCAACTACGAGCTTTGCTCGTAATTGAGAGCCTCTCTCTGCACACCGGTGTTGGAGAAAGATCACCCTAACGACAAGGAATAGTCCACTACCGTTATGAAGCCCACAACTACTAGATTGCAATACGAAGTTGGGGCATGCTTTTTCTTTAGCATGGGACTAGGTGAGCAACTACCATAACTACAGAGTTGGCGCCTTGGCATTGACTCAGCAGCTTAGGTGGTTACTTACGTGGCTACGGAGTCAACACACCCAAAAAAAAAAGAATTAAAAATTAATTTTAATTTTCTTTGATAAGCTTGTGGCATATATTGTTTTTTTATTTTAATTATTAAAAGATTTTCTTTTTAATATATTAGAACCTACGATTAATTGATTTAAACATTTGAATTAAATTAGAATTTTAAATCAAATTAAGATTTCAAATTGAATTGAAAATTTTAAATTAAATTGAAAATTTGAATTAAATTAGAGTTTTAAATCAAATTAGGATTTGTTAATGAGATGTGTTCTTTATGTTACGGACATCGAAAGCGGTGTTATGTAATTATGGTGAATACCCACTCATATTTTAAAGAAAAATTTGTAATCGCTTGCTAAATTACTCGCTAATTACTCTTAGTCAATTTTAGTAATTTATAATAGTTGATGTTGGAACAGTGGAGATAGTGGATACACGGGGGAAGCAGTAGATTAAATTATCAAAAGACCATATGTTTATCTCCATAAATAGGGGATCCATATAATGTGATGAGTTTTAAATTTGTTATTATTTTATTACTCATATTGTTTTGCCTTTGCACATGTTTCATTCTCATCCAAACCAAAAAAGTTTGCCACCTCAGGACATGATTAGCACATTGCCCATGGGAAACCTTTTACTTGTGGTTGGACAGGCCTACCTCACCTCCCTATCGTAATGATTGTCCTGCCTGGAGTATTAATATACCATAAAGTTAACTGATTGGAATATTAAAATATACTATAAAGTTTTCACTTAGATTAATAATAATAATATATAATTTCAATTTTTAATCGTAGGAATTGTTATAAATAAAGTCAATGTGCTAACAGGAATGCATGAAATACTTGTAGAATTTCGAGTGTAACTTGATATCCCACATAACATAAATAATGCATGATGCATGGCACATATATTTTGCATTAGATTATGCAAAGCACGCTTGTGAAATCAAAATTTTTTAACATAATTAATGAAAATAAAAATTTTAATTTTTTAGAAAATATATACGTTTATTATGCTAGCTAATTAAATTCAGATTTAGAAACAACTCATTTATTATTTATTTTATATAATAAAAGCATAACCCTTTTCATGCATTTGGAAAATGTGTCGTTTTAACCTTTAATAGGTGGCATTCTACTTTGTGGCCTTGGCTGAAATTTTTCACCACGTGAAGTACGTGGCTACTCGTGAACTCGATGGGAAATGATGTCTGCCAACCTTTTCTACCTACTGGCCCTACACTCTCCTTTCGGCGTGGATAAATTTTCGAAATTGTGATTTATTGTACTTTCACATTTTTTTTATATAAAAAAAAAAAGATAAAAGTTCAAATTTGAATTGAACTTAAATTTGAACTTGTGCTTAACAATGAGTTCGCAAGCTTGGTGCTTAATTTCTTTGTCTATCAACGTGAGTGAGTTGATTGAACTACTTTAAAAGTAAAATTAGAAATTTATTTTAGAGAAATTAAATATAATAATATAGGGAGAAAGGGGATCAAAAGATGGATATTAAATCACATTTTGAAGCATTTTAAAAGTATTTTTTAAAAGTAAATTTAAAACTTAGTGTCTTTCATGAAGATACCAATATATATATATATATATATATATATATATATAATAGTGACGGTACAGAGGATCCGACAATCCATAACCAAGAAATCTAAAGACTATGAGTTCACTAAACCACAACCACAAAACCCACAGACTACCAAGTGATGACCAGATAAATATTAGAGACAACTGAGCAGGTGTTCGGTCGAACTCTTTCGGTTAAACCTATTGTCCAATACGAGTAAGTTTTCACCAAGCAACTGTCGAGTAATATCTCTGCTAAACAAGTCAAGATTATGGTCACGCGAGATATAAATTTTCTATAATTTCATCCGATAGGTAAGGAAAATTTCTTGACAACTTAAACTTTCGTTAATTCCGAAAGATATTAAATGTCCATAAAATTTTTTATTACAATCTTTATAATTTTTGAAAATTTCTAACGATCTCGCCATAAAGTAATTAGAGTTTTTACATCTCTTAGCATATAAGTGACTTACCATGCATACATATGTTATATATACTAAGTAAAGGCGACCCACGAAAAGAGGATACTTCATACACACATCACGTCAAGGCAGCACAGGGCAAAAATAGTAGCTCTTCTCAGTCTATTCTCTATTTTATTATTACTCTTTCTGACTTAATTGCCAGACCTTCCTTCATTAGACCACTTTTGACAGGTATTTTGCAATTCTTTCCAACGACAAAGATCTAGTGGATAAATCAGTATCGGTTCCCCACTCGAGTTAGTAGAGTAGTTTATCTTTGGAGCAAATCCACCTCTAACAGAATAGTGCCGTCTGTGGAAACAGACTGATTGTTTAGTCAAAGAAATTTGGATGCCCTGTTTCACTCTGTCTTTCTTATCGCCATGCCGCCAAAGAGAAAGAATAGAGATGACGCCTCTAAAGCCATGCCTAAGGTGGAGGGATGAATGTCTAACCCCCTAAACCCCCCCCCAATGCCAACATATTTGGTTCATCGGGGGAAATTCCCCTAGTGTAGCAGTTTCAAAGTGTACCATTAATCACACCTATATTCTAGAAGACTGAGATTCCCATTTCTTGGGAAGTTCTCACCGTGCACAACAAGAAGGGATAAAAGAGGAAAATACCAATTATTGATTTTAACGACAATGACCTAGAGGGGGTGGATCCAAAGTGATACGACCCACTAGTCTTCACCGCCAAGATAAGCCAGTACATCATGAAAAGAGTTTTCGTCAACCAAGGGGCGAGTTGCGATCTTCTCTATTGGGATACCTTCTAGCAAATGAACTTTAGTCAAGCATATCTTCAACCTCATGCCGGATCTTTGAGGGGACTTTCTAATGAGTGGCTATACCTCGAGGCACTATCTTACTCCGAGTAACCTTGGGAATGCCATCCAACCATGCTACCACCATAGCACCTTTAATGTGGTCAAACTATTGTCACCTTACAACACCATCTTGGACCACCCAGCTTAAACCTTTTGGAAGTCTTTCCAAGCACCAAACACATGAAGGTCAAATTCAAAACATCTCTTATTATTGAAACACTTGACTACGATCTCGACCTTTCGAGCCCCATGGCACTAGAGAAGGAAAAGAAGAACCTCTCCATAGAAATCATGGAACTAAGAGACCACTCCGAACAAGTTGCTACGGTAAGGTCTCGATCTCGAATGTACCCAGTTAAACTGTTCTAATCAGAGCCCATCTACCATCACATCTCTAGGATGCTATAACCAAGTGCTTTCAACGACACTCCAAAACTTTCACATAGTCACCCCAAGACATGCCAAGAATCCATGCCTCAGTGATTATTCATAAGTTGACGGTGAACACTAGCTGCAAGCTCGTGAAGCAGAAGAAGAGAGTTTTTACATTGGAACGCCAACAACAATACAAGAAGAAGTACAAAAACTCCAAGTAGCAAACTTTATCAGGGAAGTAAAATATCCTGAGTAGTTGGCAAATGTGGTCATAGTGAAAAAACAAATGGCAAATGGAGAATGTGTGTCGACTTCATTAAGCTTAACTAGGCATGCCCAAAAGACAGCTATTTACTTCTCAATATCGACAAATTTACGGACAACTCATCAGGCCATCAGCTTCTAAGTTTCAAGAACACGTACTCTAGCTACAATCAGGTGCACATAGCCCTAAAGGACGAGGAAAAAAAAAAGCTTTATCATGGAGTTCGGCACCTACTATTATAAGATCATGCCATTTGACTTGAAGAATGTAGGAGTAATCTTCCAGCGACTAGTTAACAAAGTTTTTAGCAAGCAGCTTGGTAGAAATGTAGAAATTTATGTGGATGATATACTCATCGAGAGTACTAGCCCAAAGGACCACATAGTAGATCTTAAAGAAACATTTCGGACACTGGAATACTACAACATGAAATTGAACCTAACCATGCATACTTTTGGAATTATCTCAGACAAGTTCTTGGGTTTCTTGATCACCAACCTAGAAATCAAGAGCAACCCAGAGAAGATTCAATCCATTCTAGATATGGTGCCTCCAAGAACATTGAAGAAGTTACAATGCCTCATAAGACAGATCACAGCTCTTAGCAGATTTATGTTGAATGTAGGAGAAAAATACAATCCCTGCTTCGATGTGCTGAAAAAGTCTCAGAAATCGGTATGGACACCAAAGTACCAGATGGTATTTGATAACCTAAGGAGTATCTTTCATCTGCTCTATTGCTCTCTTGACTCATCTTTGGTAAGAAACTCTATCTTTATTTATCTATTTCTGATTGAGTCCTTTACTCTACACTTGTAAGACAGGATGTCTTTGTACAAAGACCAGTGTCTATATAAATCAAGTACTCCAAGAGTCAAAAATCAATTACAGACCTATTAAAAAGGTGGCATTTGCTCTCGTGACAACCGCTTGACTCCTTCGACCATACATTCAGGTGTACATGATCGTAGTTTTGACTGACCACTAAAGCAGATCCTGCAGAGAAAGAACAACTCTGTTCGGTTCATCAAATAGAGTATTGAACTTAGTGAATTTGACATCGAGTATCAGCCAAAACCCAACATTAAAGGCTAGACCCTAGCTGACTTTATTCTTGAATGCATGCTCCTAAGCCTCATTGAGCAAGCCACCAAAAACCATCCAAAATGAAACACACTGACAATATGGACCTTCCACGTGGATGGCTCCTCCAATTCATCACGAAACGATGCCAAACTCATCCTAATGGGTCCCGATGATTTCAAATCAGAGTATGCACTCTGTTTCGACTTTCAAGCCATCAATAACCAAGTTGAGTATGAAACACTCTTGACAGAATTGCAGATCGCAGTGCTGTTAGGAGTTCAAGACATCCGGATCTTCACTAACAGCCAAATTATAGCCAAACAAGTCAAAAGAATATATAATTCGAAAGAGCCAATGACGACGAGATATCTTGCTAAACTCTAAGAAGTAATGAGCAAGTTCAACAAAGTCGATATCCAATAAATTTCTAGAACCGAGAATGCCAAAGCTGAGACACTCTCCAAATTCGCTAGTTCAGATTCCATCGTCACCAACCAATGGTCTACATCAAAAGCCTTCCATACTAAGTATTGACAAACCGGAGCAAAGGTCTATTAGAAAAATGGCCAACTGTCAAACTCCTCACAAGAGACAACAAAGGTTAAATGCAAAGCTGTGCATTATGCCATCATTAACAAAACTCTCTACAAGAAGTCTTTCACTCATCCTTATCTTAAATGCCTGACACCTGAAAAAGGAAACTATGTCTTTAGAGAAATTCATGAAAGGGTGTGTGGCAACCATTTAGGGTCCCGGAATCTAGCAAACAAGGCCTTGCACCAAGGATTCTATTGGCCCACTATGAGAGTCGATGCAGAGGCTTACATCAAAAGATGTGACAAGTGTCAATGCTTCTTCTCGATGCCTCATCAACCCTCTTCCGAGCTTTGTTTAATTGCGAGTCCATGACCATTCACGAGTGGGAGAGGAATATACTGGGATCGTTTTCGCATGCAACTGGATAATGAAAGTTTCTTATCGTAGTCAAAGACTATTTCACCAAGTAGGTGAAAGCTGAATCGCTAACCCAGATAATAGCTAGTAAGATTCAAACATTCGTATGGGTATTCATTATCACCAGATTCGGCCTATCTCATATTCTTATTATCAACAATGGCAAGCAGTTTGACAACAAAAGTTTCAAATAAGTCTATCATAAACTCAAAATCCATTACCGCTTCACCTCTACTGCCCACCTGCAAGCTAATAGCCCTGCTAAAGAAGCCAACTGAACAATCCTCCAAGAGTTCAAAACGGAACTTAACAAAACGAAGGGGCTTTAGGTAGATGCACTCTATGGAATTCTTTGGGTCTATTGAACTTGCCACGAACGGCTATAGAAGAAATACCATTCAACCTCACTTATGGGTTTGAAGCCATCTTATCGATGAAAATAAGAATTCACTCGTTACGAGTAGAATGATTCCAACCACAGTCAAACAAGTTTGTGCTACGTAAATGATTAGATCTCTTGCTCGAATTACGAGATACCACATCTATTCGAATGGTGGCTTATTAGCAGCAAGCAGCCTGATATTATAACAGAAGAGTGAAAATCAGAATGTTCAGATTAAAAGATTTGGTCCATCGAAGAGTAGAGGCAATGGGACAACCCTAACTAGGGATAAACACGTACCAAACTGGGAGGGTCTGCATCTAGTGTGCTCGATAGTCCATCAAGAAATATATTATCTCAACCACTTAGATGGTTCTATCATACCTAGAACATAGAATTCATATAACCTACATATCTACTATCAATAATCTCTATTACTCTCCTAGTTTTAATATTTGTCATTTCATAACTTGTCAACAATAATATTATTCTTTTTTACATAATGTGGTCTATCTAATAAATTATGAATAGCTCAGGCCCTTGTGCCCATAAGCCCTTAGTCTGTCACTCTCTCTCTTGCAAGTCCATTCTACCTTATACAAATCTTAGCACTCGAGTAGATTGGTGTACCCACTCTCTCAGCTCCATGCCGCATACGGGTCCAACACTTGAGTAGGATTAAACTCCCATTCTTTTAGCTTTGTGCCTTGTGCAGATCCTAGCACTCAAGTAGGTTGGCGTACCGACTCTCTCGACTCTATGTCTCATATGAGTCCTAACACCTTAATGGGATTAAACCCTCATTCTCTCAACTTCGCGCCTAATAAAGGAAATATCACCTGAGTGGATCGACGCACCTACTCTCTTGATTCTGTGCCTCATATAGGTCCTAGCACCCAGGTGGGATCAAATTTCCATTTTCTCAACTTCGCGCCTTATATAGGTCCTAGCACCTGCGTAGGTTGGCGTACCTACTCCCTTAGCTCTATGCCTTATATGGATCCTAGTACCCAATCAGGATCTAACTCCCATTCTCTTGGCTCTGATGCCTCAACGGGTCTCCGTGCCCTCATTTAGAATCCAATGCCCCAAGAATTCATACACCCCCCGGTAGGGTCCATGCACCCTTAATAAGATTTGGTAAGTTTCTCGGGTCCTAATGCCCTTAGGATAATCCATCACCATACAAGCAAGAGCAGAGGAATAATAGATAACAAAAGAAATTCATTTCAACTTAAAGCAATATTTATACATTAGGAGTACATTATTGAAAGGATAGAAATATGGGGCATGGAAAACAAAGAATATAGACAGGACGATTACAAGAAAAAATGAAGAGTATTTCACTCCCATAACAACTGGTCGGCAACTCAGAGCCTGACGTTGCTCATCTTTTCCTTGTTGACCAGGTTTGTCCTCCAAAACCCCACTTTTTTCTTCATTCATTCTCTCACCCCTTATAACTAAAATGTGACTAAGGCCACAACCAACGCCAAACACTACATATAGAAAATAAACTATATTCTTAATAGATAACAAATAATAACCCTCAACCCCACCTTTTGGCCGTAAAATGCTTGCAAATCCTTAAAAGAGAACTACGCTTACTTAATTCATTTCCACACCTCTTTGATTGCCTTAGACTCTACTCCTAATACTATTTTTTCAAAATGTCATTAGAAATAGGGGACAAATAATGGCACAGAACCCGGTGCCCATAACTATAAAATCCAGAGACTATTGAATCCACTAGACTATAACTGCAAGGCCCACAGACTGCCAAGCAACTACTCGGTATAGGTGCTCAGTCGAACTCTCTCGATTAAATCTATCCACCACTACCAGTGATCTTCCATCAAGCAACTACTGAGCAATGTCTTCACCAAGCAAGTCAAGATCGTAATTATACGAGATATGAATCTCCTATAATCTCTCCTAATAAATAAGGAAATCTCCATGGTAGTTTGAAATTTTCTTAATTCCAGAAGATTCTAAATCTTTTAAAGATTTTTTATTACAATTTTTATAATTTCGGAAGATTTTTAATGATCTCTCCGTAAGATAATTAGGGTTTTTATATCTTTTAGCACACAAAAGACTTATGATCCATACACATGCTATATATACTGAGTAAATGTGACCTATGAAAGGAGGAGACTCCATACACATAACATATAGAGACAGTACAAGGCAAAAATAATGACTCTTCTCAATCTATTCTTTCTTTCATTATTACTCTTTTTGATTTGAATATCGGAATTTCCTTCACCGGACTACTTCTGGCGGGTACTTTTTAAGTCTTTCCAACGATGAAGATTCAGCTAACATATCAGCACCGATTCTCTGCTCGAGTCGATAAAGCAATTTATCGGTTGAACAAACCTACCTCCAACAATATGTATATAATAAATTTAGTTTTCAAAAATTTGAAGGAGGTGGTCTGCTACCCTGGCATTGTGCTAGAACTCATCCATTTAACCGTCATTTTAACAAATCGCATTTTAACAAATCTATTCACTCTTTCTAGCTCATTTTGCAAATAGATCTAGGAATTTTTTTCTTCATTATGAAACCTTATTTAAGTGCTTTATACATGAAACATATGTCTTAGGAAGTTGAATGCAAAAGAAAGTTAACATCATCACAAGCTCTAAATTGCACAGGCCAAAGCCTTTCAAAAACAAATGCAAGCTTGAGGTAAAAGTTTCTTACAAAGACCTCAAATTCATATAAATTTTCTCAAAAGAGACCTGTAAAGAAAAAAATTACATGTCAATCCCTGAACTTTGCACATTGCTCACAATTATGTCCCACTACAAAAAAAAACTTTTTCCAACCTTTTTTGACCATTCTTGACATTTTACAAGCATCACTAAGGAACATGATGATGAAAGAAAGAGTAAAAATTGGTTAGGAAAAACTTAGCTGGTGCATATCATGCAATTAGCTTGGATCCCATAGAGCACTTGCAATAGATTGGACAAGCTGAACAAAGATTTCATCAAGAAGGGCAAGGAGAAAGAAGAAGAGTTCATCCTGTTAAGTAGGATAAAGTCTATAAGAGTAAAGAAAGGGGTCTTGGATTAAAAAAAATGACAAGGAACAATATGGCTTTCTTAGCCAAGTTTGCTTTGAAGCTGATAAAAGAGGAGAATGTCCTCTTGTACCAAATCATTTAGAAAAAAGACTTCAAAGGAAAGGACTTTATTACCCACTGCAACAAACCAGGGAGAATATTAAGAAGTAGAGAATGCATTCATAAAGGTTTGCAATAGAGACTAGGGAATGGCCAAAATATTAGGTTTTGGCTGGACAATTAGCTAGTCGAGGATCTGCTTAAAATACATGCTCTCTCTCTTCCTACTCAAACTTTTTGAGAAGATATAGCAAATAATTTTATCGTAGAAAATAGAGAATGAGACCTTACCAACTTGAGGCAAGTTCTTCTAAAGGATAAGGTTAATTGGGTTAGAGCAATAATGATCTCTTCTAGAATTTTCATGCAAGATGTAGTCTTCCGGAAGGAATCCTTTGATGGATCCTTTTTAGTGTCCTCTACATACAATTTCATCAAAAAGCAGGAAGCCCCTCATCTCATTTTGAGTTCAATTGGATTTGGGTGTGGAAAATAAGTGCCCTAAAAGAGTCAAATTCTTTTTTTTTTGGCTTGCAACAAAAGACTAACTTCTAACCAACATAGAGAGAGGGAGAATGAAGCTTACCAATGACACTAAATACCCAATCTGCAAAAAGGAGGAAGAATCTACTTTTCACATGCTAAGGGATTGTCATCAAGCAAAGGAAGTTTGGAACATGGTTTACTCTGGGAATGTAGATGAGACTTTCCATAGAAGGAACTCAACTTACTAGTGGCTGAAAGAGAGCTGCTCAAGTTTAAGTCTAAGTGACAACATTCAATGGAGTTAGACCTTCACTGCTACTACTTGGCTCATCTGGAAAACCAAACGCAAAATCATCTTTGAAAACATACATCCTTTCCCCTAATCCATAGTAGTCCTAACTCTGAAGTTTGCAAGGGACAACACAACAACTATGCTATCTTGTAGGACAGACACCATAAGGCATGAGAGATGGATTGCTTGGAACCCCTTAGACAAAGACTTGCTCAAGCTATACTCTGATGGTTTAGCAATCGGAAACCCAAGCGTGGCAGGCACTGAAGGACTCAAGAGATTGAAAAAGAACATGCATTCTTGGTTTCACCATAAACATTGATACTACAACTACTCACATGGCATAGCTCTAGGGGGTAAGAGAAGGTCTATTGCTAGCTGACAGACACAACCTTTAAGAAATTATCTTTGAGCTGGACTCTGAGATTCTAGTCAAACATTTTAACAAAGGCATAAGGATGGATCAAGATTGCCTCAACCTCATGCAGACTATAAAGGTTAAAGAGGTAAGGCACACTTGTCAGGAAGGAAACATGTGCACAAATTTTATGATCAAGTTAGGTCACTCTATGCACCAAAGGTTGAAAGTGTTTGCTTCACGTCCTCTAGACATGCTGACCTTGTTCCAAAAGGCCAGCTTTAGGGCCTAGGCCCAGTTTTATTTTGTGTTTTCGGCTTTTGAGCTTTTTGTTTCTAATGGTACAGGGCCTAACAGCCTAGAACCATGGAACCCAAAGACTATTAGGCCCAGTAGGCCATAACTATAAATGTCCACAGACCACCGAGGTGCCTTTCGATAAACCCCTATTCAGTCGAACACTCTTTGTTAAGTCTCATGACCATTGCTCGGTTAAACCCTCTCGATTAGATCTCTCATCTACTACCGAGTAGTCTCCCACCATAGACACTTTTCCGCTTAGCAAATCAAAATCATGGTCATGTAAAATTTGAATCTCCCTTAATCACGGGAGTAATCTCTTCTGATAAGAGAAAAAATCTCCATAATATCTCCCGATAAGGTAGGGTATTTCTCTGACAATTTGAATTTTTTTTAATTCGTAGGATTTTAAATTTTTTAAAATCCTTAACTATAATCTTTATGATCTTGAAAAATTTTTGGTGATCTCTTCATAAAGTAATTAGGGTTTTATACCCTCAAATAAGAGACATGTCATGCATATACATATTATATATATCAAGTACAGACGACCTGCCAAGTACGTTTTACAACTCTATATACACACATTACGCAGAGACTACATGAGACTAATCTAAAACTTTATTTAGTCAGTTCTCTTTCTCTCTTACTCTCTTTTCTGACTTGAGTGTCAGAACTTTCTCCACCGAACTACTTATGGTAGGTCTTTGCAAGTCTCTTATTCCACAAAAGCCCAGACGACATATCAGCATCGGTTTCCCATTCGACTCAGCAAAGCACTCTATCTAAGGAGCAAACCCATCTTCTACAATTTCATCTCATTTCAATACCAAAAAAAAAAAAAAGAAAAAAATTTATGGTACAAGTATATTGAGAAATGACATCATTGGATTCGGAATGTGTTGGAGATAAATTCATTGGTACCGAAAAAAAAGCATATAAATGATAATGGTTGATAAACGAGCCAAAGCAAACTTTGATCTCCGATTATTCGGGAGGGAAATATTGTTGGGTTTCTCTCATATTTGGTGACCCAACAAAAGGCCTATAATGAAAGGCCCAAGTGAGAAAAAAAAAAAAGAAAGTCCATTGCATATTTTAGTGTGGTGCATGTTATTATGGTGCCTGTGGTAGTGTTTCCTTCAATTGGCATCGCAAAAGCACTCATGTTTGTTTTAGTTGTGTGATTCTATTATGAGGGGCAAGCCGCGACGCGCAATTTCGGTGACTTCCTCCCCAGCACCCAACTGGAGAGAAAAGACGGTGTGGTGGGTTTTCTTTTCGGTGACTTCCAAAACCACAAATTTGGGCATTGTCTTCTTCGACTGGATTGGCAGCAGAGGAAGAGATTATTGAAGCAATTTATTAAGGCTTTGTTTGGAGAAGTTTTTGGTGATTTGTGTTTAATTCCCAACCACATTAATTTTGGTAAAAACTTATTGTTGTCCACCCTCATTCATTGGGTGATGAAAAATTGATATTTGTATTTAATACCATTGTTCATAGTAAAAGTTTTTCTTAAATAAGATCACATGATTGTTCATTGTAAAAGGATAGAGATCTGCATATGTGAATTTATTCTGTAGTTGTGCCCTTAACCCAACAAACCTTGTCCTCAGTTTATCTAATGGAATTGAGCTAATGGGTCTCACATGACTTAGATTGGGTTTACAGTTTTTATAAACAAAATCTGGATTGGATCAATTTTCGGGTTTTTCTCTTAGACATGAATGGATGTATGTAACATTTATTTAGTTAATCATAACAAAATTAATATGCTAAGTATATTAGTGTTATTGTCACATACCACTTTAAAAATGGTATTGATTTTGGTTTTCCTACGAATGAGACTATTGGGCTTAAAAAGGTTTCGTACTGATTGCAGCTTATACCTGAGAAGGGTTTGTTTGTGGGCAAAATCCCCATAGGGTTGGGCCGTTGGGCTCTTGATAAAGGAGCCGAGGAATGGGCTAAAGCCTAAAGTTAGATTTGCCGTTGTAGAATGTTTCCTGCTTGAGGGCTTTGGTAATAAGTTGATGAGCAATGATCTAATATTTGACTAAGAGCAATGATCTACTCATGAAATGGTGTTTTCACAAACTTGAGGAGCAAAATTATTGGTAATAAGTTGGATTTGGTCAATATAGCCATGGTGATACAATGTGTCACTCTTTAACTTGAGATGGGACTATCCATCAAAGTATAAGATTGATTAATTATTGCCCACTCTCTCTCATTTTATTATTATTTATTATTATAGAATTCTTTTACTCTTTGACCGGTCCCCATAATGGAAGGCAAGAGTGTGTGAGTATAATCCCCCCCATCAGAAAAGCCGAAGAAAAGGTGCAAAGTTTTTAAGTTGGAGGCTTATGGATTTTGGCTTTTGCCCGTTGATGGTTTCATGACCCACTACCCACTGAATGAGCTGAGTTGATATTGCTTTTTTTATACACTCTCTGTGCTATTCAGTATTCAAGATTAGCAGCCATTCGTCACACCCTCTTCCTTAAATTTTATTTATCTACACAATATGAAGGAAATCTCTTAATTTGTTTACATGTTCTAGTTCATTATATTTACATTAGATCACTTTGAATCTTACAGATACCTCACTACAACAATATCAAATCAAATTTTAGGGTTATTTTTGGAAAATGGTTATGTTCATGTTCATCTCTAACCATATGAACCTTGAACCTTCAATTTCACAAGCCTGCTTTTTTACATCTTTACAATGAAACTGAACCTGATTGAAATCTTTTTATTGGGTATGGTTAAGATCTTAAAAATATACGGAGTATATATACCTTGAAATCTTTTTTTTTTTTTTATCATTCGCAACTAGAAAATTCTTTAAAATTATTTTTATGATTGCTAAGTCCATTTTATAGCTCATTTTTAATTTTATTCATTATTTTAATAAATACTTTCTCATTTTACTCAAGGAAAAAGATAAATCGTTTCATATTTTTATGGGACTCCAATCTCTAGAACAACAACTTGAGAATGGTATATTTTGAATTTTAAAGATGTCTCTAGCAAGTGTGGTATTTTAGTCGTGGTAAATTTTATGTCGACTAACTTAATTTTTTAGACATGGTATATAAAATGAGAATTCTCGATTTTAACAATTAACTCATAAGATCGAAATTAGGATCTAATAAATCTAAATATATATTTAAATAAATATATACATTTAAATACACATATTTATATATTATTTAATATATTGGATAATTTTTACAATTTTAATTTCAAGTCCTAGTTTGAGTTCGAGCTTAAATTGCATATTGAGTTTACATGAATCGAACCCAAATTTAGGCATATTCGTATAAATTCAAACTCGAAGTTAAATTTGAAAAGTAAACTCGATTCAAGTTCGAGCTTGAATTCAAGTTTAGAGTTTTGCGATCTTGTTAAATTTGATATTTTGAATGTTCAATTCAATTCGGTTTGATCACATTACTATTTTTAATCAAACCTAATTTTAAAGGCCACCGGACAATATAATAATTTTCTATGTGCTTTTTTTTTGTTTTTTCAACAAATCTCTTGTAACCACGTATTGAGGGGGTGGGCGACCAAAATTGGTAGGTCGCTATATGTAAAATATTGTCCCATTCAACTAATCAAAATGAATTATACATGTATATTTAAAAATATTAGGCTGTTTTAGCATGATATATTTCTTGCTATAATCATAAATTTAGCAAAAACAATAAATGATAAGTAACCTTTCAAGCAACAATCATAGACCACAGTATAACTCTATTGGTAGGTTTGACTAGATTGGCCTAGAAAGACGTTTGAGTAGGTGTTCATTTGGTAGGATTTTTTTTTTTATTTATATGAGAAGTAAAAATTAATTATTTAAAAAAAGTTAAAAATTGTTTAATTTGTTTACTTTTGAAATAAAGTAATTAAATTTTTTTTTATTTTTTATTTTTTAAAATAAAATTAAAAGTTAAAAATTAATGGGTATATTTAATAAGAATATTAATTAAATAAAAATAATTATGTGAGGATATAAATAAAAAAAATATAAATTTTTGAAAAAATTGAAATATTATAAAAAAGGGAGAAGTAAAAGCTCTTGAAGGAATTTTTATTTAAAAATTACTTTTTAAGAAAAAAAAAAACTCTTTTTTTAAGAATTTTTTAAAAAGTTTTGTTTAATGGGTTTTTTTTTTTTAAAAAAAAAAAAAGAAGAAGAGAAGTCGAAGAAAACCTTTAAATACCAAGAGGAGAAAGTTTTAAATAAGAGTACGAGCAATCAATCATTCAAGTGGGGCTGATTACAAATCGGAAGGTCGTGTGAATGTGGACTTTGAACAATACTGCGCCGTCCCTACCCCACCGCATGGCCGCCCCCCTCGTCTTCTCAATCTTGATCTCAGAAGTCGTCGTGCAACCAGCAGATGGGTTGCAATTGGATAAGTGGGCATTCACCACTTTGTCGCACAATGACGGTGTTGCGCCGGTGGGGGTTGTGGCTCACGTTTAATAGCTCAAGGTAAAAATTTAATCATTATATGTCATCAATATTATTTATCGCTCTAAATATTATTATAAAGGTTTTACTTATTATAAAATATTTAATTTGAATCATAATTAATAATTCTAAACTCGTTTAGTATATTTATACAATATTTTGAGTTTAGCTTAAATTTAAAATTTAAAATATTCAAATTTAATTAAATCTTGTATAACAAATTATTTATAACATATTTTATTTTTTATTCAAGTCAAATAAATTATTCGAATTTACCTCAAACTCAACTTCAGCAACTCATTTGAGCTCGATTTGCTAGACAGATGAGCCAAATTCCGTCTGACTCATATGGTAACAAGTTAATTAACATTTGAGCAATTTACAGATAAACTCTCTCATGTAATCATATTTTGAATTTAATCTTAAGAAAACACTTTCTAGAAAAAGAAGTATTCAACTTGCAGTGGGCCATCATTGCTTGTTTGCTGAATGTAATGGATGCTTAAAAGTTCACATCGAGCTAATTTCAACGATAAAATGGGATGTCAAACATCCTCTTGATATGACAGCTAAACCATGATTCTAGATGGTTACTAAGTCACGCAAAGAAGATTATTATTATTATTATTATTTTTTACTTAATTATCTATATTTAAAAATTTAATTAATCAGTTTCAAATAATTATAAAATGTAACTAAGTGACTTTTTTTCAGAATTTATACTTGAATTCGAGATTTTAATAAAAAAAAATTTAATGAAAAGGATAATAATATTAATTGATTTTTCTATTTTTGTATTTAGATATGAACAAGATTATTTAAAAAATTAATAGGGGATTAAGGCAACACAATCAATTGTTGTGCTGTACAAACCACAAAGACTCTAAACCTACCCCATCAGCCGAAGGTTCTGTTTACTTTAAGGCCCAAATAATGCACCACACAAACGGACAAGAAAGTCTTCTATCATTCCTACCTCCAAAGGGAACCATAATCCCCACATGGCCGAGAAGCTTCCATACTCAACTTTTTTTATTTTATTCATACTATTTTTAATTAAAAAAAATTATTAAAAACATTGAGCCAAAAAGAGATTGACCCACTTCATTCTTCAAGGGAATTATCTTCGCTTCCCAGAAACAACAACAATCGTCGTCCTGATCTTTCTTTTCTTCCATGCTACCTTTTCCTTTCCAACGGATGAAATTAGGGTGTCTAATAACCTTTTTTTTATTATTATTATTATATCAATCGATATCCGGATTTATAATCTGACTAATTCAATACGGAATTTACAGTGGTCTATTCAGAGAATATTCTCTTAACGTAGTCTATTTTATATTCAAATCGTGAGTTAAATTTAAGATTTTGATTAAAAAATTTAATATCATATTTTATTAGATCAATTGATCATTGATATCTAATAACCTTTTTCATGTTGCTTAAAATTTTCCTTTTTTTTTTTTTAATAAAAATAAAAATTATTATTATATTAATCATTGTTGTGTTGAATGTTCTTTTTGGACTCAATCGATTGGAGCGGTACGTCAACTTTTCTAAATATCACAAAAAGATTTGTAATTCTTGAATGGCGATAAAACAGGAAAGATATTGACAAAACTTATAGACGGCTTTGTATCCCTCGAGTTCACATGAGTTGGTCCGGGTTACAAACTAATTAATTATATTGAGAGGATATTTTGGTAGAAGAATTATATTTAAATTTATATGACTTATTTAAATTAATAAAAAAAATGAAAATTTAGATATGAAACCCTGAAAATAAGAAATTTGTAAATCAGATCTTGTGAAATTATATCAAGATTTTTTATTATGAATTCAATTTTGATTTCCGGATATGAATTAAATATCTCATACGAATTAATATCTCATGAAATATAGTTCAATAGATATATTTTTGATTTATTTTGAAATTCGATTGAAAGAGTACACTAATTGTATAATACTAAATCTACAAATTTCTTAATAAATAGAAAAACCTATAGCAACTTATTACTAAGAATAACTAGGGACAAAATCAAAAGGTTAAAATCTTAAGAATCAAATGATATTTTAAAGGATTTTAATAGTATTTTGAAGATTTTTTTTTTCTTTATTTTTTCTAGTTATAGTGATTTGAACGGCAACAATTTATAAAACAAATTTAATTGAAAAAAAATTTATAAATCTTCACTATAATTTTTTAAGAAGAAAAGTTGATTCGATAAAAATCTAGTATTCAATCTGATGGAAAGTAAAATTAGAAGACAAAAACGACACATGCGATCTGCTCATATTTTGCATTTGGACCCTAGAAAGGTCCCATACCATTTTTATCTTTACATTATTACCAATAAATACATTTTTCTCTCAATAAAATTTATAATTTATGTTCTTTTTTACCATTTACAAACCCTTTTTAGGATTTTTGCGCGAGATACATAATTTTTAATATATTGTGTATGTCAAATAAATTTAAAAAGATTCACCTGAGAAATAAGATCCTATATTCTTATAATTATCGTAAAAGAAATCTTCTTGAGTTCTTAATATATTTTTTTTAATACCATGGTTATACCACCAACCCAGTATATAGAGTTTCGCCTTGATTAATCTGGGTCGACTTCTTGTAAAACCCAATTGAGGGGGCAGATCTCCCAACGCTGATTTTTTCATTCCCATAAGGGATCAAATTTTTTACTATCGTTAAGAAATGTTAGTTTCCGAATTAATTGAGCCATCAGACGTCGATAAGTTCTTAATATTATATGAGCAAAAAGTGTGCTTTGTTGCTACGCATGTATAAAGATATTTAAATTCTTCCTACCTCATAGTTTTTATGTCCGTGGAGTTTCTGGCCTACAACTAGGTTTGCTTGGATTTATCAACTGCAACGTTTGATATAGAGTAAAAGTGATTTCTAAAGTTTACCTACATAACATCTTATGATATGTCTGATATTAGTTATGAAAAATTCAAGCTGATAATATAATAGGAGGTAAAAGCAATCCCAAATATGAGATAAAAGCTAGACACGATCATCATTCCAGAATCGCCGATTATCAATTTTCATTTCTTGATTTGAAAAGGGACGGTTCTGATTCCAATATCAGAATAATCATATCAGTTTCCGTTTTAATTTTGATTTCAAAACTGTCGGTTTCAATTCTAATTTCAAATGATTCTGGTTTAGTTTTAGAACCCGAACTTAAAAGATAAAAAAAAAAAAAAAAAAAGGATTAGGGACTTGCAACTCACATGCAATTAAATGGTTGTTCGGTCCGTTGGTGGCAAGCTGCATGCAGCAACCAGGCAACTACTTTGCTGTTGTCTACAGCACAAAGCCTGTACAAGTAGCAGCTTTAGTAGCTGCTGCCATGTAGCAACCAACAAATCCAAAAATTTATTTTTTCTTAAAAACCACCGATTGGAATCGGCGATCCTTGATTTGAATCGCTGGTTATGGTTATTCAAAGCAAGAAATTGGAAGCGATCTGGTCCAGTTCCACGGTTGGGTTCCACTTGTGGTCATGTTTAGGATAAAAGCCTGCCTAATTTTGAAAAAGGTTAAAAGTATTACCCCTCCTAAAATTGTAAGGACTAATACTATAAAGCAAACATTGTCTCATATGAATTTATATTACTAATGATAATAAAATTATTCACTTTAAATAGAGATGAGCTAATTTAGAGACGTGTGAGTTCGAGCAAGCTAACTTGTCTTAATGATGTTAAAATAGGTCTGCACGTCTTGGTCTCTTGTCCTTTCGCAACAGACTGCTACGTGGCATCTCAATTTGGGTTCTAACTTGGCTCGTGATGTGATCCTGGCCGATCTAAACTAAAACGAAAACAAATAACTAACCAACATTAAAAAAAAAATGCGATTTGCTATTTAAATCATGTGATCAATCTCGAATAGAATAAACTAACTCACGCGACAATACATTTGGGTTAATGCATAAATTAAGATATTTATAAATTTAAATCATCAATCTACTAATATAGATTGATAATGTAAGATTACACAAGAACAAAAAAATAAATTCAAATTAATAAATCTGAATTAAATTGTTTTTTACATGATTGGTATCGACTTATTTATAAACAAAAAAGTCATTCCTAAATGACAATCAGAATTCGTCAGGCAAATCAATTAAGATAAAATAAGATGATATTTTTTTTTTTAAAACAAAACAAATCATTTTACTCAATTACTGAACGGATAAAAGACAACCTAGTTAGAGTTAAATAAGAAGATATTTTTCTAAACAAAGCAAATAATGTTGTCAAACTAACAAACTATAAAAAAAAAAAAAAAGGAAACTAAAAAGAAAAGACAATCTACTTAGAGTCGAATAAGATGATATCTTTTATAAATAAAACAAATCATCTTATCTAAATAAAAAGACTATAAAAACGGAAATTAAACAAGAAATGCAACTAATAAAAATATGTCAAAAATATATCACAAAATCTGTTAAAAACATATTTTGACCGATTCTTTGTTTCTCTCTCCCCCCTCTGGCTTTGATGTTCTTTCAACTTCTAAACATCTATTTGAACTTGAATGATTATGTTAAGATTTTATCTGCTTTTTTTTTTTATTTGGATTTTAATTTTTTTGAGTCACGTTTCTTTCCAATTGAGGTGGATCACACGGGATGAGGAAATTACCCTCTTTTCCTCATCAGTTTGACTCCACAACCTCCTTTCCAATTGAACATGTATTTTTTTTTTTTAATTTCATCTTTGCTTACCTTTATTGTTGTTCTTTTATAATCTATTATTCTCTCCGTTCTGCTTAATATATATATATATATATATATATGATATTATGATAATATAATATGATTCACGAAACGATTCGATCAGTTTAACCGATGAATCAATAAATTTACTTAATTATTTTTTGATCCGATTTTAAAAATATTGCCGAGTTGCATTGCTCCAGGAGAAGATCTACGATGATAGGATCCATAGGAACAAGAAACCTGCGTCGCCCCAGCAAAACACGAAACCCATCGCCTTTTTTTATTTTGCATAAAAGCCCTCAAAAATTATCCACGTGTTTGATAAAAGCCATTACGCTGTTTGAGTCAACCATGGCGGCTTTTGATCTCTGCTTACGGCATTGGCCCCACTCTTTTTGATTTGATTTTATTTTTTGCTACGCGACGATTTTTCTAAGATTATATTAAAAAAAAAATCATTCATTGCAAGCACGCTAATCCCTTGGCTTTTTCTCTGAGTTTGGGCATTTTTGAACCTTTATTTACAAAAGGCCTGAAAAATCTGAAAACTATGTGGTTGACAAATGGGGCTGAATTGAAGTTCATTGCATGTGATACTTTTCGGTCATGGTCCTGCAAGGGAAGAAATTTGACACATGACACTCCTACAATCATAAAAGTCTAATCCTTTTACACATAAATTTAATTTTTATTTTTAAAATATTATTTTTTATATACAATACCAATTTCCAATAATCATGTCTGATTAAATCTGTTTTAAATTGTATTGAATTTTTAATGAACAAAAATCTTCAAATATTTATTTATTTTTTTATGTAATACTTGAATTCGAAAATTTATTTAAGCGATATCAATACTTGATTACTAGATCAATTAAACATTAATGTTTATAAAATACTATATTTCCTTAGAAAATATTAATTCTCTGCATAAATTCAAGATGGAAATTAGTGAAAGTATGTGAAGTTAGAAATAACTCAATTAAAGAGTCCCAGTAAATAATGAGAAGTGGTAAATCAAGTGGAAAGGGTAAAGATGAGTTTCGATGAGATATGGTGGACCCACAAAATTTGGAAAAAAATATTAGAAGGATACAGAATAGACTAAAAGACAACCCAACATAACTCGTTTCAAATATATAGAGAACAATAGAATAGTTGTGTCTCTTAAACAAGCAATTTTATCTTCTACTCCGACCTTGTAAGAGAGTTTAATTTTAAATAATTAATTTAATAGTGATGGACTAAGTGGTAAAACAAGAAATCAGGATGACAGGAGTTGGAATCTCAGTGTCCTTCCGATCCAAGGACTGTCAGTCATAATGGACTGCTGGAGAAGGGTAATGAAATTGAGTTTGGAGAGGATAAAATCAGTCATTCGGCAAACTACCGACAGCAGACTTATTAAAATGATCAATCAAATATAATTAAATAATTACTATAACAAATCGAAATAAATAAATAAAGTGGAAACAGCAAATTGAATCCGCCCGCCAACTGCTCCGTCTTTCTAAAACACCTCCACCTCCACCTCCACCTCCACCTCCGCGCATATTCATGTAAATTTTGTCACAGCATGAATTCGGCCAATTCCTATTCCCAAATCCTCTCTTCCCTCTTTCTTCTCTGCTTTCTCTCTCATCTCCTTCCTACCAAATCCGACCAACTCCAAATCCTTCTCGACCTCAAATCCGCCCTCAACAACTCAAAAACCAATGTCTTCGACTCATGGACTCCGGACAATTCTCCCTGTTATTTCACCGGCATTACCTGCAACGGAAATGGCTCCGTCACGGGAATTGAACTCTCGCAGAGTTATTTGTCCGGAAACGTTCCTTTTGGTTCGGTTTGCCAGCTCCCACTTTTGGAGAAACTCTCCTTGGGTTCCAATTCCCTATACGGGGTGGTTTCGGACGATTTGAAGATTTGCGTAAAGTTGCAGTACTTGGATCTCGGTCGCAATGATTTCTCAGGCACTGTCCCGGATTTGTCGCCACTCACGGAGCTGAAATTCTTGTACTTGAACCATAGCGGATTTTCGGGCCCTTTCCCTTGGAATTCGCTCTCCAACATGACGGGTCTGGTGGCGTTAAGTGTAGGAGACAACCCCTTCGACTTCTCTCCATTTCCTGATCAAGTTCTAGATCTTCTTGGATTGAATTGGCTTTATATGTCGAATTGCAGCATTGGAGGCAGAATTCCTCCCGGAATTGGAAACTTGACGGAGCTCGGGAATCTGGAATTGTCCCAAAATTACATCTCCGGCCAAATTCCACAAGAAATTTCAAAACTTACCAAGCTCTGGCAACTTGAACTTTACTTAAACAATTTGACCGGAAAGATTCCAGCTGGATTTGGAAATCTCACCAATCTCCAGAAATTTGACGCTTCTGGTAACCATCTAGAAGGTGATCTCTCTGAAATCATATTTTTGACTCAGTTAACGACTCTGCAACTCTACGAGAACCAACTCACCGGCGAAATTCCTCCGGAAATTGGAGAATTCAAGCAGCTCGTGAATCTTTCGCTCTACACAAATCAGCTGACTGGTCCTCTTCCTCAAAAGCTCGGTTCTTGGGCAGATTTCTACTTCATTGATGTCTCCACGAATTCCTTGACCGGTCCAATTCCACCAGACATGTGCAAAAATGGAAAGATGTACGCATTGCTCATTCTTCAGAACAACTTCACTGGCGAAATTCCGGAGAGTTACGGGAACTGCACTTCTCTTAGGCGTTTCAGAGTCAGTGAAAACTCTCTCTCCGGTACTATTCCAGCGGGAATCTGGGGACTGCCGAATCTCAACATAATTGATATCGCCATGAATCAATTCGAAGGTCCGATCACATCAGACATCGGGAATGCAAAATCTCTGACGCAGTTATTTGCATCGAACAATCACTTGTCCGCTGAATTACCGGCGGAAATCTCAGGAGCTGCATCTCTGAATTCAATTGACTTGAGCGACAACAAACTTTCCGGTCAAATTCCGAGCACAATAGGAGAGCTAAAACAGTTGGGAAGTCTGAAACTACAAGATAACTCATTATCCGGTCCAATTCCTAACAGTTTGGGATCATGTACTTCTCTCACTGACCTCAACATCGCTCAAAATTCTCTCTCCTCTCAGATTCCACCTTCCCTCGGCTCTCTTCCGACTCTCAACTACCTCAATTTGTCCAACAACGAACTCTCCGGACAAATTCCGGTGAGCTTATCCAAATTAACGCTCAGCTTACTCGATCTGTCAAATAATCGCTTGACCGGGCCCATACCGGATTCTCTCTCAATCGAAGCTTACAACGGAAGCTTCACCGGAAATCCAGGCCTCTGCAGCCAGAGTGTGAACTCCTTCCGAAGATGCTTGCCTAATTCCGGCATCTCCAGCGAGCTGAAAACAATCATCGGCTGCTTGGTGGCTGGCTTGGCTCTCTTACTTCTCTCAGGCGCGTGTTACTGCTATACCTACATGAAGAAATCACAAGACAAAGATGGAGGTCCCTATTCATTGAAGGAAGAGTCGTGGGACGTCAAATCCTTCCACGTCTTAACGTTCACGGAAGATGAAATTCTTGATTCAATCAAACAGGAGAATCTCATTGGCAAAGGAGGGTCAGGCAATGTCTATCACGTTTCGCTCAACAACGGCAAAGAACTTGCAGTTAAACACCTCTGGAACTCCGGCCAGGAACGACAAAGCCGTCACAGCCGCAGCAGCACTCCAATTCTAGCCAATCGCAGGGCAACAAAGGAATTCGAGGCAGAAGTTGAGACCTTAAGCTCCATACGCCATGTGAATGTGGTAAAGCTCTACTGTAGTATAACCAGCGAGGACTCGAGTTTGTTGGTGTACGAGTTCTTGCCGAACGGGAGCTTATGGGACAGGCTTCATACTTGTAAGAAAACGGAACTTGATTGGGAGATCAGATATGAGATTGCAGTTGGGTCTGCCAAGGGTTTGGAGTACTTGCACCATGGATGTGCCACGCCTATTATTCACAGAGATGTTAAATCTAGTAATATTTTGTTGGATGAGTTTTTGAAGCCTAGGATTGCTGATTTTGGTCTTGCCAAGATTGTTCACACCACTAGTGCTAGCAAGGATTCTACTCATGTCATTGCAGGAACTTATGGTTACATTGCCCCAGGTAAGCTTTTTATTTATTTTGGTTGCCCCAGTTGGCATTTTCTCATGTTTGTTTCTATGATTTTCGTGCAGAATATGGATACACAAACAAGGTGAATGAGAAGAGTGATGTGTATAGTTTTGGAGTAGTTTTGATGGAGCTAGTGACCGGGAAAAGGCCGATTGAGCCAGAATTTGGAGAAAATAAGGACATAGTACATTGGGTACGTAGCCAGGTGAAGACAAGGGAAAGTGTGCTAAGTTTGGTGGATACTTGTATTGCCGATTGTTTCAAGGAGGATGCTGTAAAAGTATTAAGAATTGCTACTTTGTGCACGGCAAGGCTAGCCATGCAGAGACCCACCATGAGGACTGTGGTGCAAATGCTAGAAGAAGCCCAACCCTGTAAATTGTTGGGCGTAATTGTAAGCAAAGGTGGTGCTGATTTTAAGAAGAAGGAAGTGAGCTTGAGCTGGAATGACAAAGTTTCGATTCGCCTGGATATGAATGCAAAAGTCTAGTTTAGTGTAATATTATCTCTAATATGTAAAGCTTGAGCTTGTAATTATGGGTGTCTCTCACTAGAAGATCAAAGAGTACCTAACAATCGCCAATTTTGTTAGTTGTAAAGCTTGATTAGTTAGGTCTGGTGCTACTTTTACCATGCCGTTTACAAAAGAAAGGTAGGGGATGAACCAGAAGCAATGCAATAAGCTCAAGAATTTTGATGTAGTCTTCAGCAGTAAAAAGAAGACGGTATATTGCCAGGCCAATTTAATTATCCCATGTAGAGGGAACATTCAAATCTTGTTCTTGGCATATTCGTTGGATGGTTTGGACTTGGCTCAAAATATATGCCCGTCCAAATTTAGAGCCAAGCGCAAGAGCCGCAGGTCTCTCTCTCTTCTCAATATTTCGTAAATTGAATGAATTTAAAAATACTGTTTAGCTCTCTTGCTACAAAACAATGAATATGCTTGAACCGGAGAAATGTTGCAATTGAGTATTTTATATTTATTTCTAAAAAAATATATATTTGTCTCTATGTAGAAATTTTTATGAAAAAAATATAATATAGTGAAACATTAGATTTTCTATAATTTTCATGAATATTAATACTTGTTAAATTGTGATTATTAAAATGACATCTAATAATTTTATTTCTCGTATAATAAAATAATAAAGTGATCGATAATCTAAATGAGTGATAATTTAATAATTACAAATCTTATAACTATTAACATTGATAAAAATTGTAGAAAGTCCATAACATATATCTCAAAAAATACAAGGGATACCCAAACGCTCGCTGCCTCAGTGACAAGGTAGCATCTTTTACCTTATTTTTTACGCTCCCACTTCAAGAGGAGAGTGGAAGCTGGAACGAATAATCATTAGGCCCATCCGTGCCAAAAAAAGACCAAAGACTCGAAACAAAAAAGGGCAAAAGTATAAATGCCTATCCTAGAAGTGGGCATGGGCTAGCCCTTGACACTCTGGGCCAGACCTCCGATCCATGTCTGCCAAAATTGCCCAGGTCCATTTGTTTACTTTTTTTTATTTTTTTATTTTTTTTTATCTCTGAACTTAGTCCACCGTGAAGTATCTGGAGTTTTGTTTCAATTAATCTTGATCAAGCTGCTGTCGGGTTCCAATTGGAAGAAAATTCTTCCAATATCGTTTTTGTCACTATTAAGACTCGAATCTCGATTCTTAATGTAGGGTGCTAATACCCTTCTCATTAGACCGCATTTGTTTACTTTAAACTATATATATATATATATATATATATATAAGTGCCCTTGTTTTTATCTTGTCTTTTCTTTTCTTTTTAAAATTTTACATGTCCTTTAAGAGGGGAAAATATTTTGAAAGGTCAGAATTTATTTTGGCATTCCCAAATTATCCAACCACTGTTTTTCTTTCTTTATTTTTATTTTTAATTTTATAGTGATTATTTCAATCACTATTTTTGTGTATGTGCAGACACATATAAAATAGCACACCAACAAAACCCAGAATGTATGCACAAATCTTCTATAGTTTACTACAAAAAAAAAAAAGAAAGAAAAACATATACAAACTACTCTCTTAAAAATGTGAAATTTTCAACTTACTGTTTGAGTGTTATCCCAGTATTTTATGAAATATCTAATATAAGTATAATTTGACTAGGTTAACCAACGTTGCTGTCTTTTCCATGCATTACAATATATATATTTTTAAATATAATATATTTGTTTTGAGTTAGAAGTATTAATTTTACGGCAAATTTGTTATTCAGAAACAGTCATTGTGCCCTAGATAACCATGAAAGATCATGGCTTTCACAAATGATTTTTTTTTTTTTAATTGGATTTGAAGATAGGTGATAGGTCGTCAAACTATCAAAAAATAAATTAACTTACTTCACTAAATACTAGTTTAGAGTGAATATGGTCATATCCTTAGGGAAGAGGTGGATTTATTTCTGGGAGTAGTGGAGAGTTTTGAATTAACTAATTAAACTAATTAAATTAAAGCAAATAAAAAATTAAAATCAAAGTAATAAAGGCAAAATAAAATGAGACAAAATCAAAAGAGTAAATATTAATGTAAAATAATTTGGTCGAAGGGTTTGTTTCCACATTGATTTAATTAATTGATTTTCGATACAAGGATGATTCAACAACACATAAATAAATTAGTTATAATTGTCGATGACCGCCTAACGATCAATCTTTCCTTACTATTTTGATAATAAAAAGAATCTCATTAATTATTTCCCTAATTGAAAGATAACTCTAGAGAAATTTTTAGGATTTAGTGTTTCAACAGTTTTAAAATCTAGAGAGATCGATTTTTAACTTAAAAACACTCAAACGTGTTTATCTAAATTTGATTGCTTAACTTCATGACACAGATAACCCTGTTTGTGATGCTGTGAAATTATGTCATGTGCTATTTCATTAAAATTAACAAACAATTACGTATCTGTTATTTTAATTAGTTATAATTATTTTAAAATTATCAGATAGTGACCATTTTATTTAACAAATTCAAAATAACCCTTGAACATGAAAGAGTAGAAGTTAAGCAAATAAATATAATTATTAATCTCATAACATCATGAATCAAAAGTTCAACTAACCTTCATCTAGAAAAAAAATTTAGAATAAAGACACGAAGGAATAAGAACTAAAAAAATAAATTCTGAAGGAAGAAAATAATACAAAACATGTGTGTCCTTTTGGAGGGACTTTCATGTCTCTTTCATAGGAGTTGATCTCCTATTTTAAGATAAACTCTTTCTAAATCTTTGACAACTACTAAAAGGGAAAAATCTAACTAAAAGAAAATATTCTAATTGGTTTTTAAAAAAAAAATGAAAATTGAACTTTGAAAAAAAAACCGTCCGTAAATATTAGAAATAAGTCAATATGGTGAGAATCTTTGATATTTCCAAATCAAACCCAAATTTTCCTTGAGATCATGTACAAATAGAGAGGAACGATGTTGACTCGGCCTCTAGAAAAATCTTTCAATGAATCTCGGAATCTATATGTCCATGGGTTAGGGTAAGAGTGCTTGCGATCCACAGTTTTCTCTTCCTATACATAAATACTCCAAATTAATTACTTTTTCTTCATTTTTCTTCATTTTTCTTCCTAAACTCTTCTCTATTAATTCTAAAATATTAAATATCATAAAATATAACTATTAGTGTAATAACTATTTAAAAATAAAACAAAATTGACTAGAATTATTACACTAACTTATACTCCATCATTAGGATCTTGAGTTATTAAGATTTTATGGTGTCTATCTGGGCAAACACCTTTATGATTATCGTGTAAACTTTAGTAGTTCAGTATTATAATTTTATCAAATAATTTAATGATCTTTTAAGATAGTGATATTCATATTTTAAAGTGATTTTCTAAATTTATTTTGATTTAGTCCTTCAACAATCCAATGCAAACATTACAAATATAAAAAGGAATGGGGCTTGAAACACTGTTCAATCCATAATAACCTAAAAAGCAAGTCAATTTGAGTGTTTCAAATTCCTTTTGCTTCAGCAAGTGTGGCTTAGAGGTAGGTTGAAATATTTTTTCTACATATTTTCTTTGTTTTTCGTTCTCTTTCTTCCTCTCACTGCTATGAATGGGTGAACTGGGTTTGGAGATGAAAGTGAAAGGGAAAGGAGGGAGGGAAAAAAAAAAAAAAAAACAAAGAAAGAAAAAGGCCAATGTCTATTCAGTCAAACATTTATTCCATTTCTTCCCTTGGTGGTTCTGGTTCATGTTTCTCTCTCATCTTCACCATCACTTCATCAAAATCCCTTCGACTTCTCTGGTTTTTGATGAGTAAATTTCATTTTTCTTTTTATTTGTAATTTGATGTATTGACACCCTATGTCATATCTTGAATTTTTATATTGCGGTATTCCTCAGATTGAGGGGTGTATATAAGAATCACGAGCGTCAGTTCCTAGGATTGTATCGATGATCTTTGTGTTACTTGAAATACCTATATGTGAGTTTTTAGAATTGTAGCTAGATTCGTAATAATTGTGCAAAATATCGCATGTTGGGCATTTTTATAATTCTTGCAAACCTAACCCTAGGCTAGACCTGTAACCTAGTTTCGAATCTCTCTTTATTGAATCTGTCTCTCCGTTGCTTTTACCGGATGATGTGTTGTCTTTGGTTACTTCTTTGGGGGAGATGATGCATACTTCTTCTACGCGTGAGGTTGCTTTATAGATTTCGATGATAAGAAGCTTTCCACCGATCTCATTCTTCTTTTGGTGACGGATCTGGATATTATCTCAGGTATAGATTAGCTGGAGGCTAGAGTGTATTGTGTAGATAAGATTATGAGTTTCCATCACCCTCATCAGTCGGAATTTGTGTTTGTGAATGAGCAAGCAGTGTTGACCCTTCCTATCGTCTCCTTTCTCAAGGTGCATTCCTTGTTGACCAAGGATTTTCAAGATTTTCTAGCTCACATTGTTGACGGATCTCAATGTTACTTCTCTAAGGCATCATTCCTAACACTTATGACTAATATTCAAACAATTGATAATCTATTTGCTCCATAAAACCTTACCTTTGACTCACCACATATATCCTCATCCAAAATTACCTAATTAAAATCCAATTCAATAACTTACAACAACTAATGTTGATTAGTTGCAAAATTAGGATCCTTCCACATGGTCCCGAAAAGCCAAATTTATTGCTTCGGATGACTAATGATGCATGAATTGTATATGAAGAATGTCCTACCATCGTAAACCCAACATCCTCTGTCTTCCAAATATATAATCCTTTGGCAAAATCTTGAGCATCTACTTAGGACATTCAGCTTTCCATCACCTAAGTTTTGTATACTTAAACATATTGTGTCATATTTCTCCTGAATTAGCCACTTGCAATTCCATTTTGCATTCAAAAAAAAAAAAAGGATTTTCATAATAAACAAAGAAAAAAATGGGGAAAAATATCTTATACTTACGTGACTCCACCAGGACGTTTACCAAAAACGTCATCACCCTTTTGATCAATAACCCTGCTACCCAACCCTCTGGTGAGATTAGATGTCATGTCTCGACCCTTGGACCTGAACATGCAACAACCGCCGTGTTGTCTTAAACTATGTGCAATCCCGGGCACGCACTCTAAGATTCAATAAGGCTAATTCCTCGTCAACACAATCTCAATCCCCTACCAATTCTCTATAATCATAAATCATTCTCCATAAAACTTCTTTCAACAAGAAATAAGTAAAATTCCAATAATTTTAATACAAAGTGATGAATAAAAAAAAAATGTATACATACAAAAGTAATAAATTCTGTACAAGTAATTCATAATATAACAAAATTCAACTCCCATTTTTAACCTTTACCCTCTATGGATCTATCTACAAACTAAATAAGTCAAAATGAGACTAATTCACACAAAATAAATGGCTTAGATTGAGGTGAGCATCACAAGGTGTAAAAAAAATCCTCTAACTGGATTAACTACAAACCTAAAATATAAGAGAAAAGAATGAGGTGAGTAGAATCGTATTTAATGAGTAGAAAATCTACATACATGCCAATGAGTGAGAGTGTGTTTGTATATTAAATCTATTTATAACCAAATTCGTTTTATCATTACAAAAAAAATCACAATTTTTAAAACCATTGCATTTAAAAATATTTTTCTTTGCATTAAAATAGATATTCAAAATGGGTTACAATTCATTCAAAATCTTAGGACTGCCAAAAATATACCTTCTAATCCAAAACTTTGGCCGAGGTCAGGGATTAGATCTATGAAGGGTTTTTTATTCATTCATTTATTCGAAAAATATCTTGTCCTTGGTGTTGGTTTGGATATTTCCATTGATGACTCATGACTGCCCAACTGAAACCTTGGGTACGTGAACCCTAGCATCACA
Organism: Dillenia suffruticosa; assembly: GCA_033439265.1. NCBI lineage: Eukaryota > Viridiplantae > Streptophyta > Magnoliopsida > Dilleniales > Dilleniaceae > Dillenia > Dillenia suffruticosa. The sequence goes on from JAVTVX010000020.1 coordinate 11,983,336, forward strand.
CTACCCTAATCCAATATCTGGCTCCACTCATACCACTCTCTCTCTAGTTAGTTATGAGTGAGTAATAAACTACAACAGCTGTGTGTATAATTGGTCACCATAGAACATTTTTTTTCATTTGTAATTAAATTCCAAAACCATTTCACAACCCATATTCATTTTTGTCTCAAATAAATATCAGTAAGCCATGCGATGTAAATCTGTGGTATTAACATGTAAAATTGACATTTCCAATATCGTCGTTTCAAGAAAACACATCACATTCAAACTAAATTATAAAACTATTTTTCGAAACAAGATTTCAAAACACATAAAATTATTTCTTATTAAATAAAACATAAATGTTTCACTCACTGTTTAGGAAGGGTGAACACTCCCACTAGTCTAGATATTTGACTCTATCATTGGTTAAAGGACATTCGTCTAAATTTTGCATGCATCGTGACATAAAGCAAAGTTAGACATTAATGTATTACAAACATGGAACTATATACATAATGTGCAAATGTGACTCTATTATTTTGGCATCTATTAACTTTACTTAACACTCATTTCTATTCCAATTCTATAAATCTAACCAATATTACAAATTCTGAACACCTACATGCCTTAGATCATATCTTGAACTAAAATTCCCGAATTGTGAAAATTTTAATTTTTATTTAAAGATTAAACATAAAGCAACAACTTTTATGTTTGTAACCCAAGTCCATTCTAATATCACAAAAATATTTAATTTCATAATTTGATTGCCCTAATTGTATAACTCCAATTGGCACATTTATAGAAAAATAGCTATAACTTTCATTACAGATATCCAATTCATTTGATTCAAGTCTCAAATTAGATCTGGATCTACAACTTTCATATTTAGATTTTAGCATAAATTTGTCTCAAAGACAACTCAAATCCATAGCAAATTTCACAACTAGAACAGGACATAAAACAGAGCATTTTACAGAACATGTTCTCTTGAAAATTCACCGAAAATCCGATTATCAATGAAATGTCTACTATATATATTATTTTAAAGTACTAGAAGTCTAGTTTCAATAGAAACAAACCCTACTCAATTTGCTTTTGTGCAAAGAAGTTATGAATGAAAAAATACATTAAGTTCAAATTATCTATCTTACAAGAAAATCTAGGGTTTCATCTTATTCTAACATTTCAACACACTTTTAGATTTAGATCATTAAACATGCTATTCATTATAATTTCAATGATAAATCAAAATGTAAAATCATGAATTTAAACTTATCTTACACTTGACTCAAGGGATTTACATCAATCGCCAATGTGAACACTTCCAAATGCAAACTCTTTGCATCAACTTATTACAATCCCAAACTTTTTTCTTATGATTAACTCAAGAATTTGCTAAAAGATGTTAAGAGTAAACTAAGAGGGCTTAGAGATCAGAATTTTTGCTGAAAATTGTTTGGAAAATTCTAATAAAATGAAAGGGAAAGAACAAAAGTGTAAAGACCCTAAGAAGGTACAAGTACCTCTATCTTTCTCTCTCTCTCTTTCTCTCTTTCCCTCTTTCCCTTTATCGGATAGTACACACACACGAACACATAAACACGACCTTTCTTTTATTGCATGAAATGTCACCTACTATACGTAGCACACTTCAATGTTTTCTGTCCAACACTTCAAACTTTCAATCCCACACTTCAAGTATCCCATAAACACGACCTTTCTTTTATTACAATCCCAAACATTTCAAGTGAAGGAAAGAATAAATTTAAAATGTGGGTGAGGTTGAGAGTTTGCTAGGTCAATAATTGGGCTCTAAAATGGGTTCAAGGAATTGGACTACAAAAATTTGGGCTTTCCAATTAGTTCAAACTAAACCCAAAAATTCAATTTCTTAATTCATTCAAATTCATGATTCAAATTTACACTACCAATATTCACCTTATAGGGTACAATACATTAATATAAATAAACATTGGGTTTCGGTTTTATAAGTTCTACCCCCATAAAAAGAATTTTGTTTTCGAAATTCATTAAATCTTACCTTCAAACAAGTAGGGATATTGTTTTCGCATCTGATTCTCTGATTCTCATGTCATCTCTTCTACTTGATTGTTTCTCTACAAAACTTTAACTATCGGTATCTCTTTGTTTCTCAAAATTTTAACTTGATGATCCAAAACCGCCATTGATTTAGTCTTAAAACTCAAATTCTCTCTCAACTCAATTGGAGGCTTTTCAAGAACATGCGATAAGTCCGGTATGTACTTCTTGAGTATGGACACATGGAATACGTTATGGATTTCTTCAACTCTAGAGGCAACTCAAGTCTATATGCTACATTAAAGATTCTTTAAATAATCTTATACGGACTAACGTATCGAGTGTTTAGCTTTCTTTGACTTCGGAAACAGATTACCTCTTTCCAAGGTAATACTTTCAAGAATGCCATATCACCTATCTCAAATTCCAATGGTCTTTTTCTTCTATCGACATAACTATTCTAACGTTTTTGTGGTGCTTTCGTTCTTTCTTGAATGATCTTAACTATCTCAACCATATTATCAATCAACTCCAAACTTTTAATCTTTTTTTCTTCGACTTCATCCCAACATAATGGAGTTCGACATTTTCTTCCATATAACACTTTATATTGTGGTATCCCAATACTAAACTGATAACTATTATTATAAGCAAACTCCACTAAAGGGAGATGACCATCCCAACTGCGAGAGAAGTCAAGTACACAAGCTTGGAACATATCTTCCAATGTTTGAATCGTTCTCTCAGACTGGACATCAGTTTGAGGATAAAACGTTATACTAAATTTCAATTTAGTTCTCAAAGACTCCTGTAGCTTTGGCTAAAACCAAGAAGTAAACCGTGGATCTCTATATGACACAATAGACACTGATACTTCATGCAACCTCACAATCTCATTAATGTATATCTTGGCTAGCTTCTGCAATGAATATGTAGTTTGAATAGGTAAGAAATAAACAAATTTAGTAAGTCCATCCATAATTACCCATATCGCACCATGTCTAGCCTGAGATTTCGGCAATCCGGTGACAAAATTTATCATTATGTGTTCCCATTTCCATTTATGAATTAGTAGGGGTCGGAGAACTCCAATGGGTCTTTGATGTTCTGCCTTTATTTGTTGGTATCTAGGCATTAGCTATATATTTAGCTATATTCATTTTCATTCTGGGCCACCATTAGCTCTCTCAGATGGTCGAACATATTTTCATACTCCCTGGATGCATAACATAAACTGAATTATGAGATTTCTATGGTATAGCCTTTTGAAGATCATTATCGTTCGGTACATAAATTCTATCTTTAAACACTATTATACCATCATCTCTCAATTTGAACTCAGTTTCTTCCTTTATTTGAATCTTTTCAAACTCTAATTTCAACTCTTCGTCTGATATTTATAGTTCTCAGATTCTGTCCGTCAAGATTGGCCCTACCTCAAATTTCGCCACAAGTGTACCATGTCCATCACAAATTAACCTTACTTTAAGGGACCAAATGTTGATAAGATGGGAGAGATAACTATTTCTATTATTTCCCAAACTAGTTAATGACTTCCAACTTAAAACACCTACCATCACATTGGCCTTGCCTGGATGGTAGTCAATAATAATGTCATAATCTTTAATATGTTCAAACTATCTTCATTATCTCAAATTTAACTCTTTTTGAGTAAGTAAATATTTCAGACTTTTATGATCCGTATAGATTCGGCATGTCTCACCATATAAATGTCTCTATATTTTTAAAGCAAACATTATTGTAGCTAACTTTAAATCATGGATAGGGTAATTTATCTCATACTACTTTAGTGGTCTAGAGGCATAAGCTATCACTTTATTTATTTGCATCAACACACACCTCAATCCATGCTTACTAGAATCACTATAAACAATAAATCTACTACCACTCGTAGGGAGTGAGAAAATGGGAGTAGATGTCAATCTCTTCTTGAATTCTTGGAAACTCGCTTCACACTTGTCATTCCATTCATGCTTGACACTTTTCCAAGTTAACCTCGACAATGGAGCTGCTATCAATGAAAACTGTTCAACAAATCTCTAATAATGCCCCGCTAGCTCTAGAAAATTTCAAATTTCAGTGATATTTTTAGATTACTTTCACTTAAGGATTGTTTTTATCTTTTTAGCATCTACAAAAATTCTTTCATTAGATGCAATATAGTCAAGAAAACCAATCTTTCTCAACCAAAACTCACATTTGGAGAGTTTCACATATAACTGTTTCTCCAAAAATATCTAAAGTACAACTCAAAAATGACTTGCATGCTCTTCATCACTCTTAGAATATACCAAGATATCATCCATAAAAACAATCACAAACTTATCTAAATACTAGTGGAAGACTCGATTCATAAGATCTATAAAAGTAGTTGGAACATTAGTTATGCCAAAATGCATCACTATGAACTCATAATAACCATACCTAGTCTGAAAAGCAATCTTATGAATGTAGCTCTCCTTGATTCTATGTTGATGATACCCCGATCGAAAATCAATTTTTGAAAATACACATACTTTTTGCAGCTGATCGAAAAGATAATCGACCCTAGGAAGAAGGAATTTGTTCTTAATGGTCACCCGATTTAACTGCCTATAATCAATATAAAATCTCAAGGTACCATCTTTCCTTTTAACATGCAAAATTGGTGCTCCCCATGGTGAAGAGCTCAACCTAAGAAACTCCTTATCGAGTAATTCTTGCAACTACACCTTTAACTCCTTTAATTCTACAGGAGCGATCCTATAATGAGGGATGGAGATTGGTGTTGTTCTTAGATGTAAATCAATGGCAAAATCAAATTTTCGATTTGGGGGTAACCCTGATAATTTTTCGGGAAATACATCCAGAAATTTATTCACTATTAGAATATTTTCTAAGTTTGGACCCTCTTTTGTCATGTCAATCACATGAGCTAAATAAGCTTGACATCATTTGTTAATCATCTTTTGAGCTTCCCAAACTGAGACCACACAAGTCTATAATACTTGGCGTTCCCCAATAAATATCACACTTAGGGCATCGAACTCTAAACTCAACTCTTTTTATAAAACAGTCCATCGTGGCTCTATGTCGAGATAATCAATCCATTCCCAATATTATATCAAAATCGTGCATCTCGATAGGAATCAAGTTTGCTTCCAATGTTATTTCTCCAACCTTAACTTCACAACTTTTATACACTGAGCATCTCACTAATTGTTCACCTAACGAAGTCTGCACAAGCAATTCATTCTCAAGATGAGACAATTCTCTGTCGGCATGTTGTGAAAATACAGTAATAATAAAAGATCTATAAGCACCAGTATCAATCAATACGTAAACGTTTTGATCAAAGAGAGTCATTACACCTATTCACAAGAAATTTCTCCAACATTAAATTCTCAATCATAACATGGTTAGTCTAATATTCATCAAATGTTTTCCCCTTATACTGTCTTAGAGGTCCAAAATATATAAACATCTTCATGCAAACTATTCAGTGTTATTGTTAAAGAAATATAAGTTCCAAACATATCAATCATCTACATTCATAATCCCCATATTTCACCATATTCCTAAAATTTATATGTATGATTTTCAACAATATTAACTATGAAAATCTAAACTTTAGACTCGTTACATGTGATAACATCATAGTTGCTCTGAGCATCCTCTTTAGTCATTACATATATCCTAGTTTGTACATGCGTCTGAGGATGGGAAGGATTCTGAGTCACTATATTGCTCCTCGTCCTAGTCTTGGGAGTCGTAATGGAGAAAAAAACAGAAACATTCTCACAATTTTCTTTAGGAGCACCCAACCTAACTCGCAAAGTTTGGCCCCCTTGTCCTTCACCACCTAGTTTGGGGCAATTCCTTTTAAAATGATCGGCTTTTCCACAACGGAAACATATTTGAGGCTCAGGATAAGCTTTGGTATATAGTTTCATACAATTTCGGCCCCGGAAAGATCTTGTACCAAAAGTGGCACTGGCAGAGCAAATACCCGCTTTTAGATAGGACTAGCTCATTGGTGAAGCAATTGAGCCGGCAACTGAGGCACTATCTTGAGAAGTCACTCTACGACTCCTCTTAGATGATTGGCTAGAATTATTTTCAAACTTTCTTTTCTCTCCAATATTTTTTCTAATTAGACCCCTCTTTTGAACCATTTTCTCAGCCCCTCAAAGCTATCTGTAATACATCCTTGAAATTATGGGCATCAGCGACTGACATTTTCTCTCCAATATCGAGGTTCAGCTCCTCCTCAAACTTGGAACAAAGTTATTCTTCTATGGCCACCATTTTCAGCACATACATGGAAAGCCCCCTCTCGTAGACTTATTCCCTTGTCAAAGTTAGAAGAACTCCTTTTGCTTTTGATATCTGTAGAACCAGATATAATATTTTTCGTCGAATTATCTTACTAATTCGCTCCAACTAATGGGAATAGAGGAATGCTTCTTTAGGTTTTTCCACCAAGTTCGTGCTCCTTTATTGAGTAATTTAACAACCACTTTTAGCTTATTTTCATCATCCAATCCCATATCTTGTACGGTTTTCAAGACCTGATTAATCCAATCCTTAGCTATTATAGCATCACCCACCTCAGTAAAGGTTTCACAACTTAACTACTAGGCTTCCTTGATTAGTTTGGATAAGGCAGTGGTGGGACAAGTAGGGGATGCGGCAATTGGCATAGAAGGTGTAGCCGTCGCTAGAGGTGACGTAGATTGTAGGGTTTGGTGGCAGTGGAGGTAGTGTTTGGGTTTCGATTGATTTTGCTAGTGGAACCCACCTCTATATTTACTTCACCATTCCATACATTCTTGGAAGGCTGCCATGGGAGGAGGAGAAATCTCTGATGGTTTAGGTGGCATCGGAGCACTGGGGTGGCTGTTGGCATCAAAGTACAGGAAGAAAAGGTAGCTTTATGCTCGAAAAGGAGGGAAGTAACTTTCCTCATGTGTTTCCTTGGCGCCATTAATTACAAAAGAAGATAAGGTTCAGTTCTCAGAAACGAGTTAACCTATACAAATCTAACTGACCCTACACAAAACTCACCTATCCTAGGATCCATGGGAGGCTAAAAAACACTTTGATAAAATTGGCACCAACCTAAATTTTGATACCAATTAAATTGTCATGCTCCGGTCCTCAAACTCGAGCACGTGACAACTACCGTATTGCCTCGAATTACGTATAACACTTCGAGACTCCATAAGGCTAATCCTTCATCAACACAATCTTAATTCCTAACCAATTCTTTATAATCATAAATCATTCTTCATAAGACATCTTTCAATATGAAATAAGCAAAGTCCCAATAATTTTAACACAAAGTAACCAATCAAAATAAGAATGTACATATACAAAAGCAATAAAATTTCTACAAGTAATCTACAATATAATAAAGTTCGACTCCCCTTTTTAACCTTTATCTTCCATGGATCCATCTATGAATTAAATAAGCCAAAATGAGACTAACTCACCCAAAATAAATAATTCTGACAGAGATAAACATCACAAGGTGTAAAAGAAGTCCCATAGTTGGATTAACTAGGTACAAACATAAAAATATAAGAGAAAAGAATAGAATGAGTATAATTGTATCCGGTGAGTGGAAAATCTATATACATACCAATGAATGAGAGTGCGATTATGTTCTAAATTCATTTACAACCAAATTCATTTTATCATTATAAAAAATCACAATTTTCAAAATCATTGTATTTAAAAACATTATTCTTTGTATCAAAATGGATTACAATTTATTCAAAATCTTATCACTGCAAAAAATATACCTCCTAATCTAAGACCTTAGTCGAGGTCAGGAATTAGGTCGACCAAAGTTTTTTATTCATTCATTTATTCAAAAAAGTCCCATTTTATCATATCTCAAACTAAAATTCCTGAATTGTGAAAATTTCAATTTTTACTTAAACATTAGATATGAAGTAACAACTTTATATTTATAACCCAAGTCCATTTTAATCACAAAAAATACTTAAGTACATAATGTGATTGCCCTAATTGTATACTCTAATTTATGCAGTTACAGAAAAAAGACCATAACTTTCATTACAGATATATAATTCACATGATTCAAATTTCAAATTAAAGTTAAGAAATGAATTTATAATTTCATGTTTAGACTTTAACCTAAATTTGTCTTGAAGAATCAAATCCGCAACAAAGTTCACATCCAGGGCAAAAAACAGAGCATTCTACAGAATATGTTCTCTTGAAAAATTCACAAAAAATCTGATTCTCCACGAAATGTCTATTGCAATGTCATTTTAATGCCCTACAAGTCTAGTTTCAATGAATAAACCCTACTCAGTTTACTTTTTTGCAATACAAGTTATGAATGAAAAAGTACAATAAGCTTAAACTATCCAACTTGTAGGAAAATGTAGGGTTTCATCTTATTCTAATCTTTCAACACGCTTCTAGGTTGAGATCATTAAATATGTTATTTACCATGATTTCAATGAAAAATCTAAATCTAAAACCACGAATTTAATCTTGTCTTACATTTGGTTCAAGGGATTTATATCTGTTATTCAACTAGATGGGAGTGAACAGTTGAATATAGAAAATTTTTAACAAAAATTGAAGTTGGATGTGCAGGTATTAAAAAAATTTTTGGAGACTTAACAAAGAGAAGAGTAAAAAGCACACAGATTTTTATAGTGATTCTACCAAATCCGGTATACGTTCACTCCCAGTCTACCTCTGGATTTTTCACTATTAACGCAATAAAACAAACTTGATTACAGGTTCAAGTTAAACCTTAACACTGTTCTTGCGAAACACACTTTTCAATCCTTCACAGATTGATTTTTCTCACACCTGACCCAAAGCAGTGCCACACACTCTTTAGTCTTTTGAGCATTTAGTAAAAGAAAGAATTTAACATCAAAGATTGGAGGCTTTAATTCTTTGATTTGACTGAATTGAGTTCAATCTTCAGACATTCAATAAGGATTAGGAAATTAAGAGCAGTGTAACATAAGCAATAAATATAAGTAATGAAGTAGCTTTGAAATTCAATTGAGCATACATTCTACTTCTTTATTTCTCTTCTCTAGTATTTATTGTGGATTTGAAGAGATCCATTGAAATTGCATCCGAACATTATGCAATTAATGTCCGCCATTAATACTCTGTGCAATAGTGCCAAGTTTTATGCTGAATCTCGATTCCTTTACTGACGTCACTTTCATCGTAGCCAATCAAAATTTGTTTATACTGCATTGGAACGTTAGTTTTGATAGAAATGGAAATATTCAGAGAATCAGAGAAAAGGAGTAACCGTTGAGTTCAAATATGTTTCGTAAATTTGGTTTCTGACAATTTCAGGTCGACATGTTTAAATAGCACATCGACTAGAATTCAAAATTTTAGTTGTGTATTTTTGATTAAACAGGTCGACAAAACTATATCCAGGTCGACAAAAACATGTAACAAATAAAATAGGTGGACACACAGATTTAAATTTATCAATATGTTGAGATGTGTCGACATATTACTAGTGGATGTCGACATGCCATTTTTTGAAAATCAATACTTTAGGTCGACAGACTTTAACTATATATCGACACAATTTTGTGTATTTTTAAAATTTGTGGACCTGTACAAATGAATTGGTTGACATGTGTATATATGTCAACATGATTTAGAGTATGTTGATGTGTGATCTTAAGAAGTCAATAAATATCAGGTCAACAAATCTACTTATACATCGATATGTTACTATCCAGATAAAAAATTAGTGGACCTATCTTCTAAAATTGGTCAATGTGTTAGGATATGTCGATAAGGTTAGATAGCGGGTCGATATGTAATATTTAAACAATACTACATTAGGTCGACATGTCTTGATTTCACATCGACATGTTTCTGTGCCATTCTAAAATTGGTGGACATAACTCATAAAATAGGTCGATACGTGCTTTCATGTCAACAAGCCCACTAGCACAGGTCGTTGTGTGTGTCTGAAGAAACGAGTAAAATAGGTCGACAAGTTATCAGCATGTCGACCTCCTTAGATTTTTGTCTAGTGCATGTTGATGTATTCTGAAGAGTAGGTCATTGTGCTCCTAAAATTAGTCAACATGCTAGTTGCAATTTGTCCACATGATACTATTCAGGTCGATATTTTCAAAGGATCAAGTCAGTGAGATAGGTCGATGTGTTGCTAGATATGTCGACATATATGTACTTATCAGCATATGTTATGTTTTTATGGTTCAGGTCGACAATGGTTATTCAACAAGTCGACAAATCTAGGGTTAGGCTAAAAATTGGTTGACATAGTTCTTAAAATTGATGGACCTGAGGGCAAGTCCATGTGTGTGAAAAGCAAGTTGACATGTTGTGCAGTATTCTGAATTTTAAGGACTTTTCTATTTTTCTTAAATCTATTTTCTTCCAAATTTATCATAATAAAAACTCATTTATTTTAGCAATCTCTCCCTTTTTGATGATAACAAAACTTTCAATGCCTTATCTTAAAAACTTCATATTCTATTGATTCAAAGTTTAATCCAATCAAGGTTACCATTCAATTTTTAGAAAACCTATCCTCATTTTAGTCTACATACTGCACAAACATTTGTTAGTCTAAGTTCAATCTCTTGATCCACTAGCACAAAATACCTATACTACACCCATCACTCTATACTATTGCATACATGAATTTGTCAACCTATTAGCATATTCAAGTTCATTATTTGGAAGTACTTTAATAACAGATCAGCACGACATGCAGCATAGCACCAACTCATCTTCAAGCTTCCTACTCACAGATTAGAGATAACAGACACTTCAAACTCTTATTTTTCTCCCCCCTTTGTCATCAATAAAAAATGATAAACCAATTTAATAATCGTATAACCATTCAATTGCAAACATTCACCACTTCGATTATTCAATCAAATACACCAACCTATCAAACGCCAGCTAGGTAACCAAGTGTTCCCCCTTAATTAGAGACACCAATAGCCATTCATTTTTACATGTTTCAGCAAGCATTCGTTGTAGCAAAACCAACCTATCAAATGCCAGCTAGGTAACCAAGTGTTCCCCCTTAATTAGAGACACCAATAGCCATTCATTTTTACATGTTTCAGCAAGCATTCGTTGTAGCAAGCATTCACCACTTCAACAGCAAGCATTCATTCAATTTCAGAATTGCACATACAAGTTAATAGCAAGCATTCACAGGCATTTCTCCACAAGTATGCACAATGTCAAGCATAAAAAAAAACTTAAATGAAATTATAATCAACATGCTAGATGCATTAATTGAAATTGCAGTAAGTAAAATAACATAAATGTGCAAAAATTAGACATGCATTTAGATTTAAAGAAGTAAAAAGACAAAAGGTTCATATCCGAGACTAGCAAGAGTGGGAGGGTCTAGGAGGATGAAGGATCTTTCTCTTATCCTTTCCAAGGGTATCTAATCTTTTCTTGATTTCTTGAAATTCTATTATCAGCACATATCCCATTTGGCCTTGAAGAAGTTGTTTTTTCTCAAATTTTTCTAACTTCTCCTAAATCATGTCAAGAGTCACGGGCTGTGAACTTGATGGTTGTCCTTCGTCTTCTTTCCTTCTCTCATTTGGCTCATTCTCTGTTGGTTTTTCATTATCATCTCCTATCTCTTTTATTTATCTTTTGTTTGCTCCTCTTTCCTTTCTTACCCACTCTCCTTCACTATTGCACATCGCTAAGAGCATAGATGAGGTATTTGATTGCATTCTTATCATTCAACTCAATTACCATATCTTTATCTAATTCCATAAGATTTTATGATAGAATATCAGTGATGATACTAGCACATGGTAGAAGAGATCTCTCAGACCTATGTGCAGCAATCATGAAGTGAGAAATTATGAAGTATAGTTCGAGATTCTTCCCATTCATGATGCAAGCCATCAACCAAAAATACTCTTTAGAGATTATTGTATAGTTTCCTCCCCTATGTCTTAACATATGTAACGCAATCAAATGCAAAAAGCGTTCATGGAACCTAAGCTCCATGGCACTAATGTTTACTACAGTCAAATTCTTACCACCAAAGACAATTCTAACATTTTCAAATAACTAGATTTCACGTATGGTTTGCATTTATCATACGATACCCAAGTAATATCACTTTCTTGACATACATTCCTAGGTGTTAATTCAATCTCTTTTCCATTCACAAAAGTTCTAAATGCGCATGAAACAGAGTGATTATTCAAAATTATTCGTGTCTCATTCTCAATTTCATCAAAAATCATTTTGATGTTGTTGTAAAACATTTTAACTGCCTTCTCATAAATGTATTTGTTGGGATTCAAAAGCTAATTAGGACATACCTCAATTAGATGCTTTTCATACTTAAAATTTGCCCTTTTCAAGAACACCCAATCGATTAATCTTCTTTGGTTCACTTTCCTTTTCGAAAACACTCATACAAGTCATTCTGTTTGATCATGTATGTTGAATTGCGGGATAGGTTTTGGTTGCGGAGGAGTGGGAGGTTTCGCGATTTTCATGAATGAGTTGGAGGATAATCCTTTGGCCACGGGTTTCGAAGGTGGTTTGGAAGAAGCTAACTGTTTTGTGATGGACAGTTTCATCTTCGGTGCCATGGCAAGTTCGATTCTTGCAGAAATGGAGTGATCTAGGATTTCAATTGAAGGATTAAGGTTTTAATTTAACGAATTAGGGTTTTGGGAGAAGAGGAAAATTTTGAAATGGGTATGAATAGTTAGATATGTTAATATGTTAACAGTTTATATTTCATTTTGTATGTTATAGGTCGAAATAATTTCGTGCACATCAACCTATTTAATGGTTTTTAGTAGTCATTGGGTTGACACATTATTAAAGACACATTATTTGTCTTCTGTTTTTCATTTTAAGTGTCTGGTCGACAAGTTTTTTAAATCCAACAACTAGTAAGTCGACACGACTTTATATTCTTTTAATTTATCGACATATTTAAGAAATAGGTTGACCTGAAGTTTGTTTTTCAAAATTATAAGTATACTCTGTTCTTCATATTTTCTTTCTTACTTCTTTATTTCTGTCATTCCTAATTTTTTTCTGAATTCACAAAATCTATTCTTATCGAAGGGTTTGGTAAGGATGTTAGCAATTTATTTTTGAGTCTCAATATATTCAAGAACAATTTTATTTTTCAGAACGTGATTTCTGATGAAGTGATATCTCACTTCAATGTGTTTGGTTCGTGAGTGATGAACTGAGTTCTTTGTTATATTTATGACACTTGTGTTATCCATTTAATTTGAATACAATCGAAATCAATGCCATAATCTTTTATCTAGTACTTAATCCAAAGAATTTGGGCAGTGTAATGTCCGATAAAAACATATTGTGTTTCGGTTGCTGACAGTGCCAAACTACTTTGCTTTTTGGAAGACCATAATACTATCATGCTTTCAAAAAATTGACCATTACTACTGGTATTTTTTTATTTATTTTGCATCCGTCAAAATAATATCAGAAAATCTATGTAACTGAAAATTTGAATTTCTATCATATCAAAGACATACACTAAATTGTATGGTCTCATGGCAGTGAGATATAGAAGTGATCCAATCATGTTTCTGTATAATTTTTGACAGACTGATTTGTCATTTTTATTTTTATCTAATTTTATACTTATACTCATGGGTGTAGTATTTTTCTTGCATTCACTGAATCCAAATCTTTTAATTAGATCATTCGTATATTTTGATTGATTAATGAAGATTGCATTTTCAGATTGCTTTTTTTGAAATTCAAGTAAATAATTTAATTCTTCAATCATGCTCATTTCAAATTCTCCCTACATTCTATTTGTAAATTCTTTACATATTTTAATACTTGTTCTTATGAAGATTATATCGTCTACATATATTTGCATTATTAGAAAGTTGTTTTCTTTTCCCTTGATAAAAAGGGTTGTATCTATTTTTCTTTTTTCAAAGTTATTTTCAATTAGAAAGTTATCGAATCTTTCATATCAAGCTTTAGAAACTTGTTTCAGACTATACAGGATTTTGATCAATTTATAAACATGTTCAGGAAATTTTGGATTTTCAAAGTCAGGTCGTTGTTCTACATATATAGTTTCATTCAAATATCCATTCAGAAAGATACTCTTAATATCCATTTGATATAATTTAAAATTCATATCACATGAGAAGACTAAAAGTATTCTTATTGTTTCTAATCTAGTTACTGCTGCATATGTTTCATCATAGTCAATTAGCTCTTCTTGACTATATCCTTTGACCACTAATCTTGTCTTGTTTCTCATAATTGTTCCATATTCATCAAGTTTATTTTTGAATTCTGATTTAGTTCTAATTGTAGACTGATTCGATGGTTTAGGGATAAGATTCCATATTTTGTTTCTTTCGAATTGATTTAATTCATCTTGCATGACCGCTATCTAATTTTTATCTCCTAAGGCTTCCTTCACATTTTAGATTCATTTTGAGAAATAAAAGCTACATATTCACATTGGTTTTACAAAACTGATTTAGTTCTGACGCCTGAGCCAACATCTCCTATTATATTTTCTAGATTTACATCTTTTTTTATTTGAGGCTATTTGATTTCATGTTCTTGTTGAGTTTTATCTTTTTCTTTTTGTTCGATGGCTTCATCAACTTCTTCTTTTTGGAAATTCATGTCATTAGTAAGGTTCAATTCATTGAATTTTTCAGTAATATCTTCATCATCTAATCTTGTAACACCGTTTTTCGATGATTGTGTATCATGTACCATTTCTCATGGTTATATATATATATATATATATATATTAACATCCTTTTCAGCCCTCTAAAATGAAATTTTAATTATCTATTTATTTATTTTGAGATTTCGCTTCAAAATCGCTGAAACAAAAAATTTTATCGGTAAGTCGAAAATCTTCTCGGCAAGCACCGGCAAGGCCTAAAGAAGTCAAAAATGGCTAAGAGAAAGCCTACACACTTAAATAGAGATATTTAAATGAAATTTCACATATTTAAGAAATTTCGAACAAAATTTCATAGAATAAAAAATGTAAATTGTTAAAAGTTAGGGGTCTAAATGCAAATAAGAAAAGTGGAGAGACTAAGTTGCAAAACACTCAAGGATAGACACTTGGAGTCAAATGACTGGAAAAGAGGACACCAAGACTATTAGTGACCACATAGGACATTCCACTAATAAAGTTGGAAGAAGATTATTTGTAAAGAATAAAATTAATGCATGAAACGTGGTTGGATGAGATTTTAGTGGATTTCTTGTGCTTTCTTTCCTCTCGGCTGACTTGGACACTTCTTTTGCATGCATGGTGGTTGCTTGCTGCCATTTCAAGTACATAAGAGGAATCTTGACAAGTGTAGGATGATATAAAGCATGCAAAATGAATCAAGTGTCAAGATAGTTTAATTAGGTTTATAAAATGATCAAAACTAACTATTTTCTCTTCTATTCACCTCACTTAGACGAAAATTTTAGTAAGAAAAGAGGGATTGCTGAATTTTCAAGTGGAATTCTTTGAGTATTGGAGAAGGAACACAAGTAAAAGAGGTAAAAATATCCTTGACTCTATATCTCTAGTTGATTGAGATAGTATAAGGATTGTGTAGAGATTGATATTTGATGAATTATGTTACTATGGTGCTAAGATAATCAAAGTTTTAAGAAAATCAAGATCAAGATAATGAGTATTAGTTAGTAAAAGATCATACAAAAGAAGGTAAAATACTCAAAATTGAAGTCTTTACAAGTAGTGAAATCAAATATATCTACTAGCATGCTAGATATGATTGTTTCAGATTTGAGTTATATATAGTCTTGCCATGATATCTCATTATGTAGGACTCGAAATTTTAAACTATTTGTTCCTGAGTAAACCAGACTCCCTAAGATTTAAAATAAGGTATGCGACGAAAATTTCTATTAACAATGTGATTTATAGTGATTTTGGAAAGGGACAACAAAATGACATGTTCTATTTTTCATCCTCTGTGCACGGCCAGTATGTTATATAAATTTTTAAAATATTTTTTATACAAAATTTAGAGAAACTTAAAATATCAAAGTTTTAGCTCTCTATTTTATCTTTAAAATGAGATAAAAATCACTTGAATTGGAGTAGTATACTGGAAGTTATGATATTTTTACTAAAACTGTACAAATTTAGTTATATAACTACGAACTGCATTAAAGATAGATTTTTATAAATTCATGCTGCAGGAATTTGGAGATGAGTTGAACATGAAAAATGTAGATATATGTCTTAAATTTAATTAGAAATTTGAATTATTTGATTCTGAGTTATATAGAGAAAGTTATGATATTTTTCCTAAGACTACATAAAAGTAAAATTTGAAAATCTGAATTTTTGTAGATGTATGAGTTTAAACAAACTAGAGTGAATTGGAATTGGGACTGATCAGATTGATATATATAGATATATATATATATATATATATTTATTTATATATATATGTTATTGTCTTAGGAGTAGACGACTATACTACACTCGGTGGGCGACTCAGTTGAGTATCGAGGTTTTAGGGGAGTGGAGTACCATTTCCGTACATGTAAGTGGGTCTTACTATTATCATATAGTTAATGAGCAAAACCATATTTTATCGTTTTTAAAACATGATTTATGAATTGATTATAAAATGGTTTTGTTAAATGATTGGTAACATATTTTGTGATAAATGGAGTGTCCCAAAATTCCAAAATATGTATCCACGAATTTTGATGAAAAATACGTGTCATGTTTTAAATCAAAAAATATACTTTGATGATATATGTTATAATACACTATATTTGATTTTCATGATTTTTCTCGACATGTATAGCACGATTGGTTTATTGTTGATTTTGATGCGAGACTAGGTACTCAGGTATTAGTATCTAAATTCCCTTGATCGTAGATCATGGATAGTACTTATAGTCATGATATTATGATATGATAGGCGTCGTCCCGTGCAGACTCGCTTCGTATGTTATAGCAGACTCGTTTCATTATATAGATTGTCGCACGTTTGCTATGTTCCGAGTCGTAAATACTTCACATGGTTAGGTGGCGTGTATACGATATTATGTTGTGGACTAACCAAGTTGAACTAAAAGGAAAGAACTGAATGATGTTTTAATCTAGCACTTGGGGAGGGCCGATGCCAACATCAAGCTTTTGTGGTTGTTTTTCGTTTACATACAAAAACCCCTTGGTGGTTCGTCATTGGTCGAGGTAGACCTTTACCGAAAATATGATTTGGCATGACCCTACGATTTTTAACATGAAATTTTGGATACATTTGTTTAGATTGAATGGAAAACTGTGTTGAAATTGCTATGATTTTGATAATATGTTTTGCATCGATATACGTATATATATGATTTTGACATTTCATCTTCACCTCACTTATTAATTAGCTATCACGGATTTCTCACTCACTGAGTATTTGATTTTACTCACCTCTCAATATTTTTAAATCTATAAAGAGTTAGTCATTGGCGAGACACATTGACTTATTTCGACATACATAGTATCGAAGACCGCTTACGGTAATTATCTTCCTCTGTATCTTTGAGAATATTAGTTGATCATGTCGAAATGACTGTGTGAAACCAATGAACTTTCAGTTATAGTATATATTTGAAAACTTTTGTATTTTAAATACTAATAAAATATTTGTAACTGAAATTATGATTAGTCATGCGTTATCTTGAGGATACGTGACGGGGTTGGGCCGGTGTCCGAGATAATGGGTGACTGTTCACGGCCTTTGGATCACAGATTGGGGCATGACAAATCTTCTTTGACTAGAGTCATTTTCTTCGTCAAACTCAACATGTATTGATTCTTCAACTATCATGATTCTTTTGTTATAAACTCTATATGTCTTATTTGTTGTGAAATATCTTAAGAAGATTATTTCGTCACTTTTGGTCTCAAATTTTCC
Source organism: Dillenia suffruticosa (assembly GCA_033439265.1). Classification (NCBI taxonomy): domain Eukaryota; kingdom Viridiplantae; phylum Streptophyta; class Magnoliopsida; order Dilleniales; family Dilleniaceae; genus Dillenia; species Dillenia suffruticosa. The sequence continues at coordinate 12,001,350 of JAVTVX010000020.1, forward strand.
TAATGCTTCTTTTCCATTGTTTATGACAAAGTATTTGCATCCAAAGATTTTAAAATATACTATATTTGGTTTTCTTTCTTTGTAAAGTTCATAGGGTGTTTTTTAAGGATTAGTCTGATTAATGCCCTATTCAGAATGTAGCAAGTGGTATTTATATTTTCTGATCAAAAGAATTTTGGTAGATTATGCTCACAGAGCATGGTCCTGATCATTTCTTACAGAGTTCTATTTTTTCTCTTTACCACCCTATTTTGCTGAGGTATCCTAGATGCTGAAAAGTTATGGTAAATACCATAACTGATACAGAATACTTTTATAGTTCTATTTTCAAATTCTTTGTTATGATCATTTCTAATATTTTTAATTGACATTCCTTTTTTACTTTGGATTTTCTTGCACAATTTGATGAAAGATTTACTAGCTTCTTCCTTCTTGGCAAGAAATAGAATCCATGTGTATCCAGAGTAATTATCAATGATTACAAATCCATAATATTTTCCTCCAAAATTTTGAGTTCTCGTTGGTCCAAACAGATCAATGTGAAGAAATTCTAGAGGATTGTTGGTTGACATGCAGCTTTTGGATTTGAAGAGGTTTTGGTTTGTTTTCCTTTCATACAAGTATCACACAACTCATCCTTTTCAAATTTTAGCTTAGGCAATCCTTTCACAATATTTTTCTTAACTAACTTTGACATTGTGTCTATACTTGCGTATCCTAACCTTCTGTACCATAGTCATGATAAGTTCTTATTTAGTGCAACTAAACAGGATTCATTTGGAATTTCTAAATGTTCTAAATCTATTATATAGATATTTCCTCTTCTATGGCTAGTAAATTTAACACTACCAGAGGCATTGTCAATGATAGAGTATACATCAGATTTAAACATGACTGTATAGCTTTTGTACACTCAATAGACTAAATTTAAGTTCAGAAACGAAAAGAACGTTTTGAATTTGAGAGTTAGTAGACTTATCTCACATGTTACCTATTTCGAGGACTTTTCCTTTTGAGTTGTCATCAAAAGCAACCTTTCCTCATTTCTTGCTCTTGAGATATGAGAACTTTGAGATATCCCATCATGTGCCTTGAACATCTACTATTTATGCACTAGACTAACTTCTCAGGAGACTCTCTCGATTTCAAACAGATCTGCAACAAGATTCAATCACATTTATGCCTTTGGTACCCACATCTTCTTGGATCCGACTGAGATAGCTTTGTTCTGTTCTTTAAGAATTCATTTTAAGCTCATTGTCGATGAGTTTTTAAATCAACAAAAGTTTACTGAGTGTCCAAGTTTTTTACAGAGGATGCACTTGAGTTTGTTTACTCTAGTTTTCTTTGCTGTAAAGGAAGATTTATTTCTTAATTTGGAATGGTTTGTTTTATGTCCCATTTTCATGTAAATATGACATCTCTATGACTTAACATTCTGAGCTAGGTACGAAGAAATTGTATAGTCTTTTCTGAGCTTGAATGGGATTATATCCCAACCTAGTTTTATCAAACACTGCTCTTTGTGCTCCTAGAATAACACCTAATTTTTCTTGATCTTGAATAAATTTCATCAGTATAGTCTTTTGTTTAATATTTTTCTCTTTTTGTTCGATTAATTCCTTTCTTAGAGCTATGTTTTCATTAATTAAATTTTCATTATTCTGTTCATTCTATTGATCTAATTGTTTATTCTTCAATTCCTTTTCAATCTAAGCAGCTTTCAATTCTAATTTAATATTTTTCTCCCTTAATGCACTTGCTTCAATTTTTTATTCTTCTAAACTCTTATTGGTTTCAATTAAGTCTTTCTTTAATAAGTTATTTTTCATTTTTACTCATTTTAATTCTTTAGGTGATTCAAGTAATGCCTTATGCAGTTCAGTGATGATGAAATTATTTTCATCAAAATCAGATCAAAAGGAATAGGAGATAGAATTTACCCCACAAAGTTCTTCGTTGGACATGAAGCATATGTTGGTCTATTCCTCTGCCTGTTCTTCTTCACTCTAGCTAGAATTTTCATCACTCCAAACTGCAAGTGTCTTCTTCCTTTTCTTTTCTTTTCTTTCCTTTTTATTCTTCTTTTCATCCCTTTTTAGTTGAGGATAATCAGCTTTTATATGCCCCAATTTCTTACATTCAAATCACCTGATTTCCTCTTTTTTCTTTGGTCTTTTGTAGAATGATTTGTTCTTATTTCTTTTTCTCATCATGAATTTCTTTAGTCTTCTGGCCAACAGTGCTTAATCTTTTTTATCATCTTCTTCATCTAAATCTGAAGTGCTTCCATCACTATCAGCTTTTAGAGCCACTCCTTTGCCTCATTCATCTTTTGCTGGCTTCTTTACATTCAATTTCATTTTATGTGTTATTAGAGACCCTGCAAGTTCATCCATGGTCAAGGTTTTAAGATTCTTGGATTCTTCTATTGTTGCAATCTTGGGCTCCCATGATTTTGGTAAATTTCTCAAAATTTTGTCTACTATATCTTCTTGAGAAATTCCCTTTCCAAATAATCTTAACTCATTTGTTACCTTATTGAATTTTGTTATTATTTCGTTAATTGTTTGTCCATTCTTCATTTTGAAGACTCCATACTCTTATTTTTGCAATCTGATTTTGCTTTTGTGAACTTGATCAGTACCTTCGTAAGTAGTTTCGAGTCTTTTCCAGATTTCTTTTGCTGTAATGCATTATGAGACTCGATTGTATTCGCTGACACTCAGGGCAATGTGAAGAAAATTTATGGCTTTGCAGTTAACTTGATAAACCTTTTTCTACTCCATTGTTATATATTTTTTAATATGACTGATATACGCACACCATCAATTTCTTCTATGGGAAATTTTACTCCTCCTTCGATTATCTCCCATGCATTAAGATCATGTGCAATTATGAAATTGTGCATTTTTTGTTTCTAGTAACTAAAGTTGCTACCATTGAAGAAAAGTGTATGATTTGTTGAGCAACTTTCTATTGGTACATTATCTCCATTGATGACCATTTGGATCTTTAGTGTTAAGTTATTAAACTTTTTATCAACACACATTCTGATACAAATTGTTATTCAATTAGAGGTGGTGAATAGTTGAATATAGACAATTTAAAAAAAAAAAATTGAAGTTGGATGTATAGGTATTAAAAAATTTTTGGAGACTTGATAGAAAACAAGAATAAAAGGCACACAAAGATTTTTATAGTGGTTTCATCAAATCCGGTGTACGTCTACTCCCATGCTACCCCTGGATTTTTTACTATTAATATAATAAAACAAACTTGATTACATATTCAGTTAAACCTTTACATTGTTCTTGTGAAACACATACACTCGACCCAAAGCAGTGCCATACACTCTTTGATCTTTTGAGCACTTAGTAAAAGAAAGAATTTAATGTCAAAGATAGGAGGTTTTAATTCTTTGATTTGACAAAATTGAGTTCAATCTTCAGACATTCAAAAAGGATTAGGAAATTAAGAGAGCGTAACACAGGTAGTAAATACAAGTAATGAAGTGGCTTTGAAATTCAATTAAACATTCACTCTACTTTTTTATTTCTCTTCTCTAGTATTTATTATGGGTTTCAAGAGATCTGTTGAAATTGCATCCGAACGTTACACAATTAATGTCCGTCATTAATGCTTTGTACAACAGTGCTAAGTTTCGCGCTGAACTTCTATTCCTTTACTTGCACCACTTTCATCTTAGCCAATCAAAACTTGTTTATACTGCATTTGAACGTTAGTTTTGATAGAAATAGAAATATTCAGAGAATCAAAGAAAGGGAGTGACCGTTGTGTTCAAATTTATTTTGTAAATTTTGTTTTGACTATCTCGGGTTGACATATTTAAATAACATATCAACTTGAATTCAAAAATTTAATAGTGCATTTTTTATTAAACAAGTTGATGAGACTGTATCCAGGTCAACAAGAACATGTAGCAAATAAAATGGATGGACACATAAATTTAAATGGGTCAATGTGTTGAGATGTTTTGACATATTACTAGTGGACATTGATATGTCATTTTTTGAAAATCAATACTTTAGATCGATAGGCTTTAACTATATATCGACACAATTGAGTATTTTTAAAATTTGTGTACAAGTCTCTCGGTATAAGCTCCTTGGTGCTCAGTCTCTCGGTGACCTTGAATCCCTTCGGTAGTATCTTAAGTCCCTCGGTGTCCATTTGCATTAAGGCTTTGGGCATGAAATCAACTGCACTAACTTAGTTGAGTCATTCATTCATTTTTTTTCTTTGTTATTTCAAATCACTACAAAATAACACGGGATTAACGATGGATTTTAGCGATGAAATAGTTTCATCGCTAATTTACGACGACATTAGCGACGAAATTTTTTTCGTCGCCCTTTTCCAACGAAATTTGTAACAGAAATTATTCGTCGCCAAATTAGAGACGAATAAAACATTTGTGACTAAATTCGTCGGTAATTGGCTACGAAAACTTTTTTGTGGCAAATTCGTCACCACTTAGCCAGGAATAGAAATTTCGTGGCTAAATTTTTCCACGAAAAAAATGTTCGTCAGAAATTTCATTGGTAATTAGCCACAAAAGTTATTCGTCGCTACCTTCATGGCTAATAACGAACTCACTTCCATTTTCATAGCTAAAATCGTCACTAAATAGCCACAAATAAATTTTTGTAGCTAAATTCATCACAAAATCATGACATGTATTTCAAAATTAATGACTAATTTCATAGCTAAATTTCTTCTGTACTCTATTACGAATTATTTTGAACCGTATCTCTCTTTTTGACTAACAAAATGGAGTTTAATATATAGTGAATATTACAATTCTCACAAAATAAATAATATTCAACAATAAATAATATATAATCAATCTCTAAGAAGCAATTTTTTTTCAATCACTACGAAACTCTCGATCTTTGTTTAGATTTGTCCGGGCAAAAGAATATAGATTCTTTTTATTTTTCCATAATTATGCTAGGTTTGCAATCTAAAGTATGTGGATCAAATTCTCAAGGTAGCGGATGGTTATAAGGTTTTGACTTGGAGAATTGTTTTCTCTTTTTTATTTCATAGGCAAACTTCCATCGCAAATTGTCTTTAAAACAAACATGAGAACTCTTGGATGGAGTTTTACTTCGCATTTGAACTATGTCATTTTATATTTAAGGAAATCACTTATTCCTTTCATTGTTAAATACAGTTAGTTGAATATAAGGTTATCCGATCTTCCTTTTACCTCTTCAATATTTATCTAGGTGGTCACTATTTTCCCGTGTGTATTTTTTTTGCAGGGAAGAATGTATGCAAAAAAAATTAATAAGCCATTAGCCATTTATCATGTAGAGGTACGGTTCGTTTAACAGAGATCATTCGATCTTCCTTTAATAGAGACATTAAGAACCTCCTTTGGGATTTCGATTGGTGTTTTCCGTGGTATGAGGTATTGACTCATGTTTTTTACAAGAATCTCACTTTTGAAGAAATAAATTAAATAAGAAATGATGAGAGTAATAAATAATGAGATAAAAGAAAGAAGATTAAAATAAAATTAAAGACAAAATATTAAAAAATAGAATGGAAATTTGAAAATTTTTAAAAAATTTAGCGACGGATTGCATTTTCCGTCGCCAAGTTAGCGACGGATTAGACAATCCGTCGCTAAGTTAGGGACAAATTTGGGAATCTCACTTATGCTTCAATTGTGCTTTGGCTTATAGGGATTGCCATAGCTGAAATGATCAGTTAACTTTTCCAATTGCATTACATTTTATCTTCGTAATAGTTTACTGTTTACATAATTGTTCTTCCAGGAGGAGGATTGATTGTTTTCTTTTGCATAGCAGTTTGTAGTATGAGTTTATTTTGAATCACTACATGCTAAATTCTTATGAATCTTTTGTCGTTTGATGGTTTGACTTAGAGGTTGAACATCTATACATTAAAACTTAAGAAAAGCCTCCATATCTTACACTTCACATAATGTCAGATGCTTCAATCAGTGTTGTCTTGTTTTTTTTATTCTTCTGAACACTATATACCTTTAGGACATTCCTTAGACCATTCAGAGATACTTCCCATTATTATTAAAATAAATTTGGAAATTGTGTTATTTTGGACACATATAATGGTCTTTTGTTAAGGAGCAATCGTATATTGCCTGACTAATATTCTGGCCATGAAAATGAAAATTGCCATTTTTGATCTCTTATTATTGGTATATAATTTTTTGTCTTATTTATATTTTGATCAACTTGTCATTCTTTATTCTTATTAGTTTATTTGACTTTCCTTTCGATTTCCGTCATAAAAATGCAGGAAAAGTATAATGAACTACTATTGGCTCATTCGAGTGGCGGAAATGATGGTGCATCATCTGAGCAATCTGTTGATAATATGGCAGCGTGGTTAGAGACATCTGGTGGGGTAAAGAAAGGAAGAATATTTGGGATGGGATCCTTGAGCAGAGTGTACACACCTAGCCCTTCATGCTCCACTGCGGCCATTTCAATGAAACAAGTCCAACTAGATGAGCAAGTGCATGGTCTCCAAGAGAAACTTGCAAAGAAAGATAAACAAATGAGTGCAATGCAACAATCGCTTGAGCATACGCAACAAACGCTTGAGGTAATGCAACGACTAATGTTACAGCACTTCAAGTAGGACGTAAGTCAATTTATCCCCTCGCAGAGTCAGGTTCCACCTTCTATGCCTCCTACTAATGACCCTGATATTGATGAACCACATGATGATTGATGGGTCAATTATTTCAAATTTCAACCAAGTTGGTCATATAGTGGTAGGTCTCATCCTCCTACCAAAATCGAACCACATCATCAACAATGAAATGCTCGAATCTCAGCCGTTGGTTCTCATTCAACTCGGCTTCGGCTCAGGTCAACCTCAGCCCCATGAACAAACCGCCTTTGTCTATAAATTCGGGCAGCCCACCCCAATGAAAAATAAAAGACTCAGTCCAACTGCAGACTCGAGTCGGAAGGGAAAGACTTCCACCATCAGCAGTAAACCGACCGTACGCCTCACCTCTTCTCTTGCCTTCTTTGTACGCGTTGTACTATACTTTTGTCTCTTATTTCTATGATTTATTTTCTTCGAATTTAATGTCTTATGCTATCTGTTTAGAACTGGAATGTTTTCCTAGGAGGTTTGAGGGTGTAAACCTCTTTCTCTGTTTTTGTCTTTCAAGGGTTCATTAGATTAGCTTTAAATACCATACCTGGTAAGTCTCTATCTCCAACTCATGGCTCTGGATTTTGCTACTGAACTTACATAATCTGTTAACATAATTATTAATATTGGAAATGGCCCCCCTTTTGACAATACTTATGCCTATGCTTTGATCAAATTGAAGTGGCCGTGGATGAAATTGTTTATTGGGAACAAGTGCAAGTATTTGGTTATTGCTTCAGGAGTAAAATGTTGAAGAATGAAGACTTATAACTTAATCATGAAATGAAATCTGAATAGTCCCAATCCCAAACCCATCCTCTTTGTAAATGTATTCAAGGTTAAGATTTCAAACTCTAGTGTTTGAAGGATTATGGGAGGGTTCATTTCCTTGTAAGAACGGAATTAAAGAAGAAAACTTTAAAGCTTCTCTATGTGCTTTTATGAGGATTTTTCTTTGTGTGCCCATGCTTAATTACACATGCATCAGATCCCCATGGTAGAAATTTTTTCCTTGCAAGTTGCTTTGGGATCAATATTTTAGATTCTCCAAACTACAATTCCTTTCAACAATTTTCAGCAGTTAACTATCCCAGTTTTGATTTCTAGAGTTAATCAAGTTGATGCAGCAAGATTGGATATTGAGGTGTTGGCAATGCTGAAAGAATAGTTGGTAAAAGTGTTCAATTTAATGAAGGTATCTGTCATGACTATTTTTTCCTTCTCTGATTAACTTTGTCCTTTTCCTTTTCTAATTGGAGAAGAAGGGGGATTATTTGAACCATTGATGTATTGTTTTGTCACCACAAACCCTGGGTTCAAAATCTCTACTTTGACTTGTTTGTTATTTTTCACTTGTTGGGCGGGCTTATTTCACTATCTTGTTACTCTCCTTTTATGAGTAATCTGGCTCCTTTTTTCTGGCATTTTACTTTTCTTCATCTTCTTTTATTGGGATTGGCCTGGATTATTATTTCAATGTGAAGCTAAACTGGATGCTTTTCTTGTGTTTCTCATTTGGCGCTTCTCTATTTGCGTTGATAAGCCTACTCCAGGAAATGCTTTGATGAACTTAAGGTATAGAGATGAGTAACTGAAGTATGGGGAAAAGGTAAAATACTCCTGTTACAATGTTCTTGTTCTTCTACTCAATAATGTTGATCCATTCACCTCGAAATCTGGTTCTCCGGAGTTGCCCACGATAGGAGTTCATTACAAGGCATCTTCATCGCTATTGAGGAATGAGTATGTTCCTTTAAGATGTTCTTTATTCTAGAGGATCCTATGAGGTTTGTCTGACTTTTCACAACAAGAGATTCATTCGCCACTAAATACTTGTATAATAAAAGTGTTTACCTTTGCTTGTGCTCTGCAGCTCTGCAGCAATGGATACCTTCCTCTTCACCTCTGAGTCTGTTAACGAGGGTCACCCGAACAAGCTATGTGACCAGATTTCAGATGTTTGTTTGTTCGATATTATTCACATATTGTTATTTGATAGATATTGGACGATATTTATTTTGTTATTATTATCTTTGATGTTGGACATTAGACTATTTACATTTGTTTCACTTTCATTTTATTCACATTTTGTTCGATGCACAAACTCTTATTCGATGGATGTTTGTTGGATTGCAATATTTGTAAATTTATTATATAGAAGTTCGTTGGCCGAACATTGATGGATTTTTGGTTCCATTGCATATGAATGGAATATTTTGTTGCATATGAATAATATTGGATTGGATAGCGATTGATGGATTTTTTGGTTCAATTGGATATTTGAATGTTGGTTGCATAGGTTTTTTTTTCCTAAACAGGGATATTTGAATGTTGGATATTTAAATTTTATTCCATAGATTTAATTGGATTGAATATCTGAATGTTGGTTGCACAGATTTTGTTCAATTGGACATTAAAACAAACACAATTTTTTAAAAAAATTTTACAGATTCGTCGCAAAATCCGTTGCCAAAGAATTTCCAAATTCGTCATCAAGTTAGCCACGAATAAATATTTCCATCGCCAAATATTGACCGAGGTTAGCGACGGAGACGACTATTCGTCGCTGAGTTTTGCGACGGAGACGACTATCCGTCGCTAACTATTGCGACGGATCAAGGCATTCGTCGCTGAGTTTTGCGACGGATACAGATATCCATCGCAAAATTTAGCGACGGATATATCTGTCTGTTGCTAAATTCAGCGATGGATATATCTGTCCGTCGCTAAATTCAGCGACGGATAACCCCGTCCGTCGCAGAGTTTAGCGACGGACTCGGTTGTTTGTCGCTAACGTTAGCAAAGCAATTATACTCCGTCACAAAATCCATCGTTAATTTAGTCACGAAATCTTGGACGAAGTATTTTTCGTTGCTAATTTGGCGACGAATATCATTTTTCCGTCGCTAAACTTTTGCGATGTCGTATTAGAGACGAAAAAATATCATCGCTAAATCCGTCACTAAAATATTTAGCGATGAATTTTTTTAAGATTTCCGTCGCTTAATCTGTCCCCGATACCGTGTTTTTTTACAGTGAATGCAACTTAAGCTTTTTGATAATGGAATTAGCCAATTTCTCCATCATCATCATCATCAAGTGTGCTGTGGTTGTCACCAAAGCAACAACATTTTACACCTTTGAACTTGCTCCTATTGTTTACTTTACTTATATCCTCCATTCCCACCAGAAAAAGTACACGTCAACGTCAATGCAAAGAACAAACTTATCAGGAATCGCCACATAGGAACAAAGTAGTTTCGTTGTTGCCAAATCAATCGGCAAGTGCTTTTGGAGAGTGGGCATCTTTGCTTTGCTTTGTTTTTGCTTTGTTTTTTGCTTTGTGCTTTTTCATTATTGAATTCCTCCAATCCGTAGAGATTCCATTGTTTGGGCTCTTCTAGTCCTTTATTGCTACTTCTTGTAATGTAAGGCCCATATATCACATTATGGAAAATTGAAGTTGCTCCTACTCAAAAGCTACACCATAAAAAATAAGCCAGTATGCAGGTGTCGACTAATTCAGCTGCTAGCGGATCACTCATCATTGTGTAACCCACTTGAGGCAGGAACTAGGCAAAGTTCCACTTGACATTTTGCAGATCTGCAAATCAGTTCAGCAATGATAGGATAACAAAAATGTATCGCAGTACATTACTGTACTCTTCTGTACTAAAATAGATCAATAGTGACTTAAACTTGACGGTTAATCCTTTAAATTAAGCCCCCTGGTAATGCAAATTCCCCAACACATACTAAATAATAGGATATGATTCCTTACATATCCACCTTCATCCACTCACAATTTTATCGAATCCTACTATATTGATTGACATGAAGTAGAAAAGCTATATAAAAATTCCATCAGCTCTAAGCACTGAGGCACTTGGGGGGGCCACCTTTTATATAGCTGTCGTCAAGTGAATTTCAAAAAAGATACATATATTCCGGTTTGATGTATGTATTCTCCAAGAATACTTTTAGTCCTTGCAGTGGCTTGAATCTATCAAGAAAGTATTCTGAGTAGAAATGCTCTGGGACTAATTTAAGACAAGTAATGTTCCCTCCCCATCAATAATCAAACCTAAATTCACCTGCAAAAGCACGAAAGATTTTCTAGAGCTTTGGAGGTTTGTTGCCGATAAGCAGTTTGGTGGAACTACAATGACCAGCTCATCCTAACGCCAGCAGGTAAGACACAAATTAGACATTTTTATAGTGGGTTGAAGACCCTAGTGGTGATACCTATGCAGGAGTAGCAAATGCTGATAGTCCCTCCCCATACTTTTTCCTCAAGGAAATAAAATAAATAAATAAATAAATAAAAGAAAAATAAACCTTTTATTATATTTTGGCCTCCCAGATACTTGAACCTTGCACTCTGGCAGCCCCACTCCCATGGACTCCGGATCTGTCCCCGCCTGACAGGAAACGTTACAAAGTCCATTAGGGCCACCTTTGTGGGAGAGTATTCAAACTAAAAGAAAAGAATAAAGTGCCAAAAAAACCAACTAGATTATACAATATTATCAAACAAGTTCCAAGTTAATGTGACCAGATAAAGTAATTTAATATAGCAAAACCAAATGAGAGAATTCAACTACTTGCAGTAAATTTGATAGACAAAACAAGCCGGGAGTCATGTTTAGAAGCTCAATATAACAGAGGCAACAGTTTTGGCATCATCAAGGGGAGAAAGAGTAGGGTCAGCTCAGGTTTCTGATATTTAAAACACCACATATCCGTATAAAGAGCAAACATTTATGTTATTCTTCATAAAAGAGTTAGTGGGTATAAATATAAAGTCTCTTTATGCAAAGATATGCACATCTCATTTCTCTTGGTAGTCGGTACTATTGCATGAACCCCCTTTTTCATCATCAAGGCTAATTACTGCTGCATCAAATAATTCCCACAATCATGCAATTTATATACTTCTTTTCTTCACCTCTCTCTGCAACAACTACCATGACTCCCACATGTCAGAGAGTGCACACAAAAATACACATGTTCATGGCTCTTCCAACTGCTTGTTGTTTGCTTGTATTACTCTTCTCTTTTTTATCCTTCACTGCTCAAGCTGTCACGCACAACCAGTCTCAATTCTTCACTCTAATGAAGCGGTCCCTTTCTGGAGATGCCTTGTTTTCTTGGCATGACTTGAGTGAGAGTTCTTACTGTAATCTCACTGGAATCAGCTGCAATGAGGAAGGGTACGTTGTAAAGATTGATATCTCTGAATGGGCACTTACAGGGCGTTTTCCAGCAGATGTGTGTGCTTATCTGCCAGCACTGCGTGTTCTCCGAGTTGGATACAACAATCTTCATGGCAATTTCCCAGACAGCATCACTAACTGCACACTCCTCGAAGAGCTTAATATGACTTACACATCCCTCATGGGGGCCCTGCCAAACCTTTCGCCTATGAAATCTCTTCGGCTGCTTGATCTTTCTTACAATCTCTTCAGAGGTGATTTCCCTATGTCGGTCACTAATCTCACCAATCTTGAAGTGCTGAATTTCAATGAGAATGGAGGTCTCAATTTATGGCAGCTACCGGAGAACATTTCACAGTTGGCAAAGCTCAAGATTATGATCTTGACAACATGCATGATACGTGGTCAGATCCCCTCGACAATTGGGAATATGACTTTGCTTGTTGATCTTGAACTAAGCGGTAACTACCTAACAGGTAAGATACCTCCAGAGATTGGGATCCTGAAGAACTTGAAACAGCTGGAACTTTACTACAACGAACTAGTTGGCAGCATACCTGAGGAACTTGGGAATCTGACCGAGCTCACAGACGTGGACGCATCAGTCAATCGATTAACTGGAAAACTGCCAGAATCACTATGCAAGCTTCCCAAGCTCGAAGTCCTACAGTTATATAACAACAGCCTTACAGGGGAAATTCCTGGTGTGCTTGCAAATTCAACAACCTTGAGAATGATATCATTATATGACAATTTTCTCACAGGAGAAGTCCCTCAAAATCTTGGACTATTTGCACCACTTGTTCTTTTTGACACATCAGAAAATCAATTATCTGGTCAACTGCCACCAAAGGTTTGCAGTGGAGGTAAATTGCTTTATTTTCTTGTCCTACAAAATTCTTTTGCCGGAAAGCTACCTGAGAGCTATGAAAAATGTGAGTCTCTTTTGAGGTTTAGGGTCAGTTCTAACAATTTGGGGGGCTCAATACCTCAGGGAATTCTAGGCCTTCCCCATGCTTCCATTATAGATTTGGCTTATAATCACTTAGAAGGTCCAATCGCCAAAACAATTGGTTATGCCAAGAACTTGTCAGAACTGTTTCTACAAAGCAACAGGATTTCAGGTTTTGTACCTCCTGAAATTTCCCTAGCCAGCAATCTGGTGAAGATTGATTTTAGTAACAATCTCCTCTCGGGTCCTGTTCCCGATGAAATTGGAAAACTCAAAAAGCTGAATCTATTGATGTTTCAAGGCAATAAGCTTAATTCTTCAATCCCCAAGTCACTTTCCTCATTAAAATTTCTCAATGTTCTTGACTTGTCCAACAACCTCTTGACGGGGCGCGTCCCAGAGAGTCTTTGTGAACTGCTACCAAATTCCATCAACTTCTCAAACAATCTTCTCTCTGGGCCAATCCCTCCTTCCCTAATAAAAGGAGGGTTGTTAGAAAGCTTTCTCGGCAATCCGGACCTCTGTGTTCCAATCTATCTCAATTCTTCAGATCAAAATTTCTCTGTGTGTCCACATGATTACAACCGAAAGAGGACAAATTTCATCTGGGTGCTTGGGATTTCAACAGCAATCGTGATGCTTGGGGTCGTCTTGCTCCTAAAGCGCTGGATCAATAAAAGAAGAGATCTGGTAGAGAATGTTGACACCTTGTCGTCCTTATTTCTCTCTTCTAACGTGAAGAGTTTCCATCGAATAAGTTTTGATTACAGGGAGATCATTGAAGCCATGGTTGACAAGAACATTGTAGGACTTGGAGGATCTGGGACGGTGTACAAGATTGAATTGAGCAGTGGTGAAGTCGTGGCTGTCAAGAAGCTGTGGGGTCGAAAAACAAAAGATTCCACTTCAGACGATCAGTTGTTTATGGACAAGGAGTTGAAAACTGAGGTTGAGACATTAGGAAATATAAGGCACAAGAACATAGTGAAGCTGTACAGCTACTACTCAAGTTTGAATTGCAGTTTGTTGGTTTATGAGTACATGCCAAATGGAAACCTTTGGGATGCCCTTCATAAAGGAAAGATCCTTCTGGATTGGCCAATGCGTCATCAGATTGCACAAGGGATCGCACAGGGTTTGGCCTACCTCCATCATGATCTGTTGCCACCAATCATTCACAGGGACATCAAGTCTACCAACATCTTACTTGACATCAATTACCAGCCTAAGGTCGCAGATTTTGGCATTGCCAAGGTTCTGCGAGCTAGAGGAGGAAAAGATTCAACCACTGCGGTCATTGCAGGGACTTATGGTTACTTGGCTCCAGGTATGGCTCTATTAAGTTACTTGTCTTTGTTTCAATCGTACCTCAGATATGTAAGTTCATTATCTCAGGATTTTTTGTGACAGAATATGCATATTCATCAAATGCAACAACCAAGTGTGATGTCTATAGTTTCGGAGTGGTGCTGATGGAACTGATAACAGGAAAGAAGCCTGTAGAGGCAGAGTTTGGAGAGAACAAGAATATCATATATTGGGTTTCAACTAAGGTGGAAACCAAGGAAGGAGCTTTTGAGGTCTTAGACAAGCGACTATCGTGGTCATTTAAGGATGAAATGATTCCAGTACTTCGCGTTGCCATCAGATGCACCTGTAGGGCCCCAAACCTTCGTCCAACCATGAATGAAGTTGTTCAAATGTTGATTGAAGCAGACCCATGCAGATTCGATTCTTGCAAGTCATCAAACAAGACTAAAGATGTGTCAATTGTCACCGAGACAAAAATCCCATATGAATTATGACTGTCTTAGTTAAAGTCAAACGCATTGTCATTGATATGAAAATAGTGTCCTTCAAACTTTTGGGATTGTCATCCTAAAGGAGAAGGTACTCTTGTTTTATGCTAGGGAAAAGTGATGATAGTTGCTCTCTCTCCCCTTAGTTTTTTCCCCCCATTTTATTTTACTTGTAAGGACCTGGAAGGAGTTCTAATTCGTATACTATAACAGCTTTAACGCAACGCACAGCATCTATATTCACACCCCACAAGCAATCATTTTGTAGCTTTTGAGAATACCATTCCTATTTTCTTTTCTTCTGTCCTCTCTATTTTATCAGATCAATCCAAAGGAACAGACTCAAAAAAATAATCAAAATTAAGATAAAACATGGGGAAGGGTGGAAGAAAGTAACGTGCGCGGATTCTAGATTTTGAATTTTGTATTTGGGTATCATTTGAGTCTGGACAGACCCTCTTCAAATGAGCTGCCCAAAGGAACAGATGAGCAGGAATTTTTATTTTTAATTGTTTGAGAAGGATGAGCAGGAATGACGATTGATTGATGAATGACGAGCATGGTTGTTTCCATTTCTACCGTGTACATGAGTAACAATAAAAGCAAACCGTGTAATATTTCCATTGTTTCTATTAAGTAGTTTGATCTAATTAGCATAAATAATGACACTGACATGACATGACATGACATGACATGACAGATTAATATGTCAAAGATCATGTCAAATCAGGTCCGCGAGCTAAGAATCCATTATTCTTTTACCTATAAACTGCACCAAGTGAATGGATTGCTGTGCGAGAGAAACATTGTTCTTTCATTTGTTTGCGACTGTGGAAGAAAACATTATTTTTAATGCATAATTCACAGCTTTGATGTTTTGGGTCATGCTATAAGAATCATAATGTTGAACTGGCAACTGATCCACTATGAGGAGTCACTGACAAACATCAATATCAACCTATATGGCAACCATAAATTGTGACAACACGTGCCTATGTTAGTGTGATTCAGCATACTTGTGTTCGCACTCGCACACACATACACACGTGCGAATCCAACTTCATGAGTGCTTAATGGGGTCTCTCTCAAAAGAATTAGATTCATAGAGACAATTTTGCTTTGTCATGGTGGAGAGTCCATGAAGAAAAGGTGAGAATGATTCCATGGAAGGAATAGTTCTTTGAGACGTACATACAAACTAGGATAGAAGCTAGGATACCAAACAAAAAAGAAAGGAGCAACTTTCCTAGACAAAGATGTCCAACAAAAGGCAAAAGAGGCAACAGACGAAAACACACCAATTACTATACAGGGTTAAAGTGTCCCAAAAACTCTAAATCCAATATAACAGCATATTCAAGGGAAACAAAATGGATCAAAACAGCCAACGAAGCACCAAAAATAGTAAACGCACCACACCAAGTTCGGTCAAATGGGCATTGTATTTTGCAGTAACATCAGCTAAAGAAAAGGAGATAATAATGACTTTCACTTCATTGAACATCACAAGATTCTTTGAACCATTAAAGTTCCCACTTTCTCAGCTAGAAAAAAAAAATACACGAATACTAGTGCTTGAGCATTGAAGTGACTAATGATCACCAGCAAAAATTGGTCGACAATTAGAAATGGAACATACAATCAACAATAATAATTACTTCAACTTCAACATAGCACAACTGCAAGAAAGAGTAATATAAAACCCCTAATGGGGCTTTTTTGTAATGGTAAATGGGTTGTGGGTGATGGAAGTAATGAGTGTTTTCTGTTTCGTAATGGTTGATGAAACTGTTGGCACATCAAAAATTTGCAGGTGGTGTCAATAGGTAAGTTGGGGGTTTTGTCAAACAAGTTCTGTCGATGATTGACAAATTTACCACCAAGAAAAGAGTTAGTTAAAACCGTTGATGAGAAGGATCTTCTTTACCCCGAGTAGTGGACCAGGACTAGTCAATTGGTCAATTTTCACTTGCGGCACAGGTGGACTGTGCAATACCAGGTTTCAACTTATTGTCTGGTGACTGGTCCTAACAAACAGGTTTAAAACTGACCCCCGTAACCTTTTATCTTTTGTTTTTTTTTTTTTTTTATATATTTGGTGAGCAAAATCTAACTACAGTAAATTTAGACGGGGTAATAGAAAAACTAAATTAGTTGTTAAAGTGAGAGAAAATTCAAAATTAATATATCCAGAGAAAGAAAATATAAAAAAAGTGATTACTTTAAAAAAAAAAAAAAAAAGAAAAACTAATTTGATTAGTTTCATAGAGAGAAAATAAAATTTAGTTTATTCTAGTGAGAAAAAATTTTAAAAAATGTTTTTACTTATCATTTTTCCAAAATCATATATTTTTCTTGTTCCCTGCTATTTTTCAAAAAGGGGCATTTTAGAAAGACGAAGGATATTTTAGTACACACCAAGCTACAAATTCAAAAACACTTGAAATAATTAAAATAATGATAAATTATCTTCTTCGTGAATAAAACATATTCTTTGTGATGAGCCAAAATTTTCTCCCCCAACGTGTGTTTGCGCTTTTTGTTTAACATCATGCAGATGCAACAAATGAATATTTATTGCACCTTTTTACTTTGTTTTTTCATATTTCCACCCAGGCAAGGAAATGATCATTTATCAAAGCCATTAAATCATGACTAGATTGAATATGATGGGATTCCCTTGCATTTTCTAAGATGGGACATGAATAGAGACAAGCATGGATTAGGGATCTGTGGCCAGGATTTGGAGATGCATTCAAGAAGTTTGATATATTGTTTAGTGACATCAAGGATCTAAAGAAAAAAGTGTTTCAGCTCCTTCCTTCGTTTTGCGGCTGCAAATGGTTTCGATTGCTTTCTTATGATTACTCTACAATTCATCAACTCATACCCAACCAAGGTTCAAATCTAAACATGTGAAGTTTCAGTTCTCATTGATTTCAAACATGAAGCATAAATTTGAATAAGGGAATATAAGTGCCCAACAAAATTCAGGTCTGAGTTTGAGTCTATTAGCTTACAGTCCAAGACACTCCCCCAAACAGAAATACAAGAGGCAAAAACTTGTACCGTTTAAAAGAATGGAGTATATTGTCAAAATCTGAATCGGAAACCAAATGTGGCACCTTCAGTTTTTACAACAAGCGAGCACTGGAGTCCTATAATTGTCTACTCCAGAAAAAGATGCTGCGTTATTTTCACAATTTACAGTTTATCAATACCGCCTTGTGTAGGCACATTATATGGTCTGACAACTAAAATGAAAGTGCCCACCCGCTACAACATCCTCGGGCATTTTTATTTTTATTTTTTGGAAAAAAAAAAGACTGATCACACACTAGTGTGGGTATGGAAAATAAAAGGTTTCAATGAAAATATCCTCTGCTCTTTTTTACACCACTCACCATTGCTCAGAAGTTCCCTGAAGTACATAAGTCAAGTATGCCAGTTTAAACAAATCCAGAAGGAACAACATCGTTCTTAGCTATCTTTCAGTTATCTGGCTACATCTCCCAAAGTTGCCTTCTTTTGCACGAGTTCTGACAAGACTTTATCAATCTGTGCAAACACATCCTCCTTGTGGGCATCTCCATTGATCTACAATCAACCAAAATTGTTTCATATTTCATCTCCAGAAAACAACATTAAGTGAAAAATCTCTCATTAATCTTGCTACCAGAGAAATCATTGCCATCAATTCAAATGTTTTATAATATGTTAATAGGCCAGTGAAAACAAATTTTAAAAAAAAAAAAGACAAAGTGAGATTAGGATTATATCCAGGTCTAGATTTGAACACAAGAAGCTAAAGGAGGTGAATGGCAAACTGACGGAGTTATGGTAAATGTCATTGACATTAATGTCACCATTAAAAGTGCACATATAGACAACCAAGTGGTTTTTATGTTCGCATATGTGGACTTCTTCAACCAAAACTGCAGTTAGGATTAGATCCAGGTCTAGATTTGAACATGAGAAGCTAAAGGAGGTGAATGGCAAACTGACAGAGCTATTGTAAATGTCATTGACATTTATGTCACCATTAAAAGTGAACATATATACAACACAAGTGGTTCTTTATTCACAGTTTGTGGAATTCTTCAACCTTAACTGCAGTGATCAAGTTTTAGTCATGATTCCCATAACTGCCACAACCAGAAAACCATGATTTTTCCGGTTAAGATGGCTCCTGGCCTTTTTCTTGGGTTTCCATCCAAATTGTTGAAACCAACATCAGATCTAGTAAAGTAATATCTCAAGGATGCACACCTTATGCAACTAATAAATTACCTATAGGACTTTAAATGATCCTTCCAAACCAAAACAGTTCTAATTGTAGGCAAGAAATGGATTGAAGAAGAATCATTGAGGTCTTAAAACACAGTATAGACAAAGCACCATGCTACCATCAAACTAAAGTTCACATGGAATTTGATGCAGATGGTTCAAATAGCAATTAGATTGGTGCAGCTAAGTTTGCAGATACCCACCATTTGAGAATGATACTTTTTTACTCGAACATTTTACATTAAGGTTCAAGATGGACACCTTATACTCTAGGGCATACATGTCCAACTTCACTCGGCGGGACCAAGATGGGTTGCCTTGCCTCAAATCTGCATAGCCATCTCTAGACATAGCTATAGGGGTCTCTTATTCAAGATTACATTATAACAACAGTAAATCCTACAGAGTTCTTAAACTTCTGCACTTTTCCCCTCAACATTAAACACAAAATATCACGAAGTGGCTACCCGCAAACATTTTAAAAATCATATGCACATGAAATCACATAAGATATTTAGACAGCTGCTTGTCCTTGGGACTCTTATCTTTATCCCTTAAGAAACCACAATACTGCAGATATCTCTCTGTTCTTTTAGGCAAGCCTGCAGGTGTCTTACCTGAATTGTCTTAAACTCCTCTTTTTCACACAAAATGGCTTCCTAGAAAATTCCTTTTTTTCCGTTATTTAGATATTGGAAAATAGACATAGATTAAAAAAAAAAAAAAAGAAGAAGAAGAAGAAGAAGCAAATTTAGGCTTCATTGTTCAGCAAAAAATCACAATTTTCCATGTAAAATATTTTCCTAAACAAAATTTATTATTGGGAAAACTGTAAATAACTCCCGTGTGGTTTGCAAGATTTGCAAGTTGTCCCTTATGATTTCAAAAGGACAGTGTAGAGAGTTGAGATACTACAAGAAAATATTTCCTATGAAATTATGTTACTTGGAGAACGAATTTCTACGGAACAAAGGAATAACTTCATGAGAAAACCACTTCTAACAATATACTAAATAATAAGGCATATCTCTTATGTTTCACTTAGTCACATTGTACAAATAGTTTCACTTGAAACTTTTTGAGTTTAATTCATTGTTTTGACCTATTTAATTCCCGTCCCTTCTTTTGACTGGAATTTTCACAAAGGAAAACTCTAGTCCAGTCTAACACTTTCCCTAAGCTTTCACCTAATTTGAACAACAAAAGAGAATTTGCCCACATGAATAATATTCCTAATCTTTAGCCAGATCTAATGGTCAAGTAAGCATACAGTATGTAAGGAACTTTGGACATGGTGGGATGAAATTACACATCTGTATACATCATGATATCTTAACAAGACCATTTAAAAACCCTTTTGTCCCATCTCACTTGTCAATTTTTTGGGCCCATCAGAAATTGTATGGATCACAAAACTAGGTGTTGAGTTTCCTCTAGCACTGAAGACGTCAACTTACTCATTTTAGAAACATAAATTTTAAGAGTGATATTACCGAGAAATCTATATAAATGGTAAATGGGGGACCATGTTGAAACCTCAAGCAGATTTGGTAATAATTCTTACATTTGCAAACAAGTATCTGGTGGTATGTAGATATGTTTGTAATAGAAAACGAGAGAGAGAGAGAGAGAGAGAGAGAGAGAGAGAGAGAGAGAGAGAGAGAGAGAGAGAGAGAGAGAGAGAGAGAGAGAGAGAGAGAGAGAGAGAGAGAGAGAGAGAGAGAGAGAGAGAGAGAGAGAGAGAGAGAGAGACCTTGACAGTTATGTCTTTGTACAATGAAATTACTGCTTCAGTATTTTGATGATGAGTACGCAACCGCAGTTCAACCTAAAATGTCACATTGGCATGAAAACTGATTATCCAAATAAAATTGATACCTAAAGAGACCAAAGAGTCCACCAAAACGAAATTATGCATGGTTTTATCATAAGAAATATGTACCTTTTCCTTGGTATCATCAAAACGTTGAGTGAGTCTAGAGGCAATCTCCTCAGTTTCTGGTGGAGAATATTTCAAGTGATAAATCCTTCCAGTGACAGGATCCATCCTTCTTCCAACAACTCTTTCAACAAGGATTTCCTCAGGAACCTGCAAATGCAAATATCAAGGAGTGGCATCATAGGCAAATTCTTTACTTGTGAGTACATGTGTAGAACATATGTTCTGCTTTCAAGAGTTCACTTGATTAGGTAAAATACAAGAACTCAACTGAGAAACAACTTGTACAGAACATTTGGCAAAGACACAAAATTAACCATGGGAGGAAAAGCAGTTGAGATAATACTTATTATTAACCCATTGTACAACATTCTAGCTGCTGGCAAGTCTAGCAGGATCAACTGCAGACATCATTATCTCTGCAAGTAGAAGCCTGTTTTGTGATTTTAAACAATAATACCAAGGTCCTAAATCCAAGGAAGCAACGTTATTGTTATGACAAGTCCAATGTGATATTTTGGAATATGAGCACAAGTATAAATTCTAAGAAATTCCGCAAGGGATCACAAATATATATGAGGATGTATGTTTGGAATTGTTACGTCATGTACTGATGATTGATACTTAAGGTCCTTGTCAGATCTATTCAAGCATTATATAGCTAGTCAGACAGGTGTTTTGAGAATGAAGAGACAAGGACAGTGGTCCAAGAAAGATTAGTCAATTGCTCTGGTAACTTCATGATGGCTTTTTTTTTCTTTTCTAATTTTTCAGCATAGCATATGCTTTAGGATGATTAAAATTGAATGTTCTTTCAGGAGGTTTATGCAATGATGCGAAAGCAAGAAATACTATTTTTGGATAGAAATGTGAAGGGAAGAAATTTGAACTCTAAAATTTTCTAATTTTGATTTCTAAAATGGATCCTCAGGCTGGAAAGACATCATCATGCAAAATAACCTAGCTTGTTTGGATTGTACCGAGACATTGAACACAGCCTATCAATAGTACAAAAGGCATCAGACCATGACAAGTTCCATTGCTAAAATTTGAAATAGGAATACCAGAACAAAGCAAATTGACAATGATAAGGGATCATGAAACACATCATACATCAAAATTTGGTCAAACCACATCAACCATCAGAAAAAACATATTTTTTAAAAGTTACAAAATTTTTTTATGACTCCCACCATTCATCCTTAATTTTGTAAGTTCAGTGACAGCATTAGCAAGAGTATCTTACTTCTAGAAGAACAAAAATATCTGGTTCAAAGCCAAATTCCTTAAGGGCAGTGGCTTGAGATAAGCTTCGGGGATATCCATCTAAAAGCCAGCCGTAGTGTTGGGAATCTGGCTGCATCAGACGTTCTTTCACCATCTAAACAAAATACAGATCACAGAAAGGAACACGAATGATGTTAACAATTAAGGTAAAGAGATAAGAAGAGCAGAAACATTGTACAATGATATTAGTTAATACAAAACAATCATTAAATCACTAAACAATAAATCCTCCTTCAAGAACTATAGTTAACCAGTGAGACAAGGACTTTTGGTCTTTAATTTTACCAGCTGAATGCATAAATAATGTCATAAATACCATGTTGTAACTTACCATTACAACTATTTTATCCGGCACCAACTGCCCTTTGTCCATGAATTCCTTAGCAAGTTTACCATTTTCAGTTCCAGCAGCAACTTCTGACCTTAGTAGATCTCCCGCAGCAATATGAACCAAATTATACTGCATATAGGATGATGACTTCATTCAATCTATTCCTCTTCAAAAGGCAATGCCACAATGAGAAATACATGCAGCAAAATTGTTAATGTGAATGGGCAGTGACATCAAGCTACAGAAAGTGATAAACTATGTGGGACGTGAATGCACTAGTAAATGACAGATATTTATCAGGAATAAAGAGAACTACTGAAGTGGATATTAACCATATCCTTCATCATGGTGGAGAAACAGGAACACTGATAAAAACTTGAGCATAGTGATATATTACAAAAGGATCATCATCTACAGCTCATGGCAGCCATGCATGACAATTATGAATTACTATCAGCTGAAGATCTTTCAACATTCTGATAAGCAGACCCATGAAAGATAGAATAAGCGGAATAAATGACTTCTATTAAATTGATGGTCAGTAACAATTAAAAAAATTTAAAAAAAAAATAGAGAGAGAGAGAGAGATAGGAAGAACAATGAAGATCAAAAGAACAAAAGAACAAAAAAGCACGAACTGTCATCTAGAAGAATAATTGCTTTTCATGTTTATGTTTCTTTGTGTTTTGATACTCACGTTCTTGTCTCGTTACCCTAAGCACCCTAGGAACGCGGCTGTGGCCAGTGGTGCTGCCTGTCTCTTGTTTGGCCTCAGATAAGAAATGCCTTCTAACACATTCCAAGTTTAGTCACCAATCCACAAGCTCTACCACTCCCAAGAGAAACAGCAGGATCTCCGTTGAGAATCTTCCAAGTCTTGTTTGGTTCGTTGCCCCCCGTCACCAACCCCCTTTAGACCCCCCCCCATGTTTTTCAAACTGGGGTGGTTGAACTAGGATATTTGTGCTCTTTTGCACTTACAAACATAAGGTATTTTACTCGCTAATAAACTGGCACCATTGTGGGCTATTAGGATTTCCCCCCCCCCCCGGGGGGGGGATGGGAAGCTCTGTATGTTTGACTTATGAGGCCCAAGGTAAAATTAAGGGTTGCAACGGTGCCCTTAGCTTTGGATTTAGAAGATGTGGATTTTTTAAAGTCGTATTCTAGGTAAGCGTATCACCAATCGAGTTTGCGGAGGAAGAATTAAATAATGCATCACGCTCATGCATCGGATTCCACCAATCAAATTTGATCCATCTTCATAGATGATATATGCGTGTGTATGATGAAACATGATGCATCAACGTCACTCCAAACATCAAAAGAATGCAGTCATTGGTCAGCAACAAAATGTTAAATTTCTGTCACTCTCCTGCCCTCAAAACTCGCATAAATAAGTAATTTGGCAAGAACGAATTTGGGCTAATGTTTTAGCAAGTGGTCATCTCTGTCAAACTAAGTCTTCAAAAATAGTTGCAGTAAAATCAGAATGGAAGAGCAAAGGCTTACTTTGTTAGTGATGAACTCGCACTGAGTTCCCTTACCAGAAGCAGGTGCTCCACAAATCATAACCTTGAGAGGTTTTGTTTCTTCTGCCATGGCAGTTGCACCAATCTGTTTCCTCAGCGAACGGTGGCGGTGCCCAAGCAGGTTTTTTTGGTGGCCGAGCCTTAGGCTTAGGCTTCGGGAAGAAAAGGCACGTGAATTTGGGAAAAGGCTCGGAGGTTTTCCGGTTGATGGACTTGCTTGTGGCACTACTACCACTGCTGCAAAATTTAATGAGCTTGCCATTCTATCTCTCTCGCGGTGGATGGTGGAGTTAGAACAAACAGCTGCAGTGGATTGAAACCAAGTGCTAACGAAAAGGGTAATCAAGAGACCAAAAAGAGAAAGGGAATCAAACCATCAACCCAAATCTCTTCTTTCCATCGAAAGGAAACCATTTCATCTGACTGACCTTTTTAAATATTGAGAAAATAATAGTGGGAAAACGAAAAGGAGTGGGGTCAAATGTTAGGCAGCCAATTGCAATGGGCCGCAGACATTACTGGGCCGAGCACCCAAAAGTAAGCCCAAGACGGAGAGGTCCTTTCTTAAAAGGAAAATACTAATGTGAATGAGCATCACAAATGGTATTAAAAAAGCCTCCCAACAAATATGAATCGCAATTACCCATCCACAAACAACTAGATGCCTATTTAGCACCTAAAATATTTTAATTATTCTTGTCGATGGATCGATCCTCATAACATCGTATAACCCACACTTTGAAATAAATCTGATAAATCATTTGTTAAATAAATATAAATAAAAAATTCTAATTTACGAATCAAATTTTAACTAAAATAGACGATAAACGTCGTCAATAACTACAATATCCATGTCAACACCACAAACAATGAATGTCGTATTCGGGACTATTAAGATGAAAGCTGAATGTTAATGATTCATTGTTTCAATACAATATTATTTTATTGAATCAATGAATCATTAACAATTAGTTTTTCATTTCAAAATCAAATTAATTATTAAATATACTTGATTCCAGAATATCATTATTTTGTTAGGGTTGGACAGCTCCTCCCAAGACCAAATGTTCTAGGAGAGTAATCTCTTCTCATCTAATAGATTTTGGAATTATTAAATTAAATTTAGTAAAATCCGTTTAGAATAATAATGTTTCTCCTTTTTATGATGAATTTTGTGTTTTGAATCAAAAGTGGTTATCACGACTTTATAATATATTCTATAGATTAGCGCAATCGGAATTGATTCTTCTATCATATCATAATTATATATTTTAACCTGCAAAATTAAATATTTTAAAATATTTTTATCATTTAAAAATATTACTAGGTTGGGAAAAAAATGGTTTAGAATGTTAATAATATACTATAATCACAATATTATTTAATAATTAATTTGATTTTGATATATAATATTTTTTAACATCCTTCATTAAATTTAATGTGATATATTGAAAATGATTTGAATTTGAAAGAAAAAATTCTAATAAGAGAAATGATAGAAAAAATCTGATAATAATAGCAATAGATGCTCTAATAAGTGCAATGATTAAGAAGAGCTCAGTATAGAAACTATTATAAGATTTCAAATGACTATTGCAAAGATTTCTAGTGGCGCGTGAGATGATTTTTGGATATTTGATTTTTGTCGTATAACAAATTCATATATACCAAATTATTATTAAATGACCTAATGAATGGCAATGAACCTATATAGAGAACTTAACCATTTTTTGCAACGGGAGCTCTCATATCATATTGGAGATAGAAAACTAAATCTTAATGATTCATTATTTTAATAAAAATATTAAAGTAGGTTGAGTTTATATAAAAAACTCATTAATAAAAATATAAAAATATAAAAATAAAAAATAAAAAAATCAAATATTTTTAAAATCAAATCAATTATTAATATATTTTAGTCACAATATTTTTTTAAATAATGGATTCATAAATTAGAAAACTCAAAAATTCATTAGCGCAAATATAGAAATAAAAAAATAAAAAATAAATCAAATTTGATCAAAATCTAATCAATTATTGGTATATACTAATCACAATATCTTTTTAATAATTGATTTAATTTTGATATATAATATTTTTTAACATTGTCCATCAAACTATAATGAAAAGAATTTGAGTTTGGAAGACGTGATAGAAAAATACTTATAAAATAAATGATACAAAAAATCGAATAAGAATAATAATAGATGCTCTAATAAAAACAGTGATAAAGAGAAACTGAATACATAACTATTACAGGATTTCGAATGAGTGTTGTAAAGGATTTTAGTGGGGGCATGAGATGGCATTTGGAAGCCTGTGCATGTATAATCGTATCTAAGTGTTAAACCATGTTTAATAAACAACTTAATGAATAACAATAAATCTAGACAGTGAATCTGATCCTTTTTACAATAGGAACTCTCATATCACATTGGAGATAAAAAGTTGAATCATAATGATTTATTGCTTCAATAAAAAATATTACCATAGATTCGATTTTTATAGAAAACTTGTTAGTACAAATATGAAAATATAAAAATAAATAAAATCAAATATTCTTAAAATTAAATTAATTATTGATATATTCTAATCAAAATATTTTTTAATAATTTATTCAAATATAATAAATCTTCCTTAATCCAAAACTAATAAAATTGCAGTAGACTATTTGTTCTCTCCTAGCAATATTAGTGACAGTTTTATTAGTTTTCATGATTAAAACTAATAAAACTGAATTAGTATGTGAGCTTCGTCGATCTAACGAGCATGTGAGCCTCCTACTTATTTTTATGATCTTCATTTTTACTTGAGTGACGTCACAAAATAAGAAAATAATAATATGAAAAATAAAATTAGTATCTAAGGAATGTATCATCTAGGGTTATACAAAGGGGATAGATATATACAAGTGAATTATTTTAGAGTAAAATAATAATAATATGAAGAGAAAAGTTCTAGAGTAAAATTTAAACAAGAGAATTATTTTACTTTCTATATTTAATAATTGTAAAACAACGATGAATTGCATCTTTTTTCAAAGTAATTAATCATTAATTTTTAAGGTAGAGCTAACTTTTCTTTATTTTTCCTGTTTTTAAACTATGTCTCAAATTTGAAATTTAGAAATAAAAAGAAAACTACGTGGGAGAATTATCTCGTAAAATGAGCTCAACAAGCGTTTGAGTCGAATTAGTCAGAATAATTTTAGATATCGATCGATATAGTATAAAAAAAATAGTGCTTGCCCACCACAGTTTATTCTAATTTACAAGCACGAGGTAGAGTTATGCGCCATCAGCATAAATAAATTACCTTGACTATAAATAATAAAATGTTGCAAAAATAATAATTTAATCAAAATTTATTGTCCTCACCTCATCAACTTGTTAATAAAGACTTTATTCTAATTTAAAATATTATAAATAAAACAAAAATAAATAAATTGAATAAAGTTTGAAATTTTCAAATAGGTTGGAATGGAAAATTTTAAGGGACATTTTTTATTGAAAACTATGAACCATGACGACAGATAAAATTCAATCAAAACTGCACATTCAGAACTACAATTCTATGGGGACTTCTCATGTGATTCATTCATGCTCATATTTTTGTCATAGACCCACGCGTTTCTTTTGCTATCTCATTTTCATTTATCAATTAAAAACTATGAATTTATTTTTCGTTTCTTTTACTACCTCATTTTCATTTGATAATAACCGATCCCAAATCTGGATAAAAGAGAAGAAGTGCTTTAGATAAATAACCGGCGTAAAATTAAAATAAAAATTTATGAATGAATTTTTTATAATATTATGTTAATGCTAATTTTCTTTTGATAGGAACGTGTTGTAACATCCAATGGCAACATCCCGCTACATCTCCATGACAACCTGAGTGTAATATAAGTATACAAGAATTCTCATAGCTGTAAGGTCCAATAGTGACATTTAGATAAGAACCGCTACATCTTCATGAAGACTCAGAACTATTAAATAAGTAAAAGTTCGAAGTCATATATGTTGAGCTTAAGTTGGGTCAAGGAGGAAGGGACCAAGCTTTAGGGTTTTTCCTATCTTGATTTTCTTTGCCAGTAGTGTCTCTAGCAAACCTCAAAGTTGTAGCTTACAGAGGAGGGAGGGTGTGCTCGATGAGAACTAGGCTTTTCGGAGGGTCCAAATCACTGCAAGGAAGTTTACATTCCATGGGGGATCTTGCCATAGATGGGGGAAGAGCTAGTGGTTTTAAGCCAGACTTGGGGAGACTCTAGGTTGAAAAATACTTTCATAACAATTGTAGGGGAGATGAGGTTCCAAACCTATCTGGGCCAGGGGCAGTCTTTAAGGATAT
Source organism: Dillenia suffruticosa (assembly GCA_033439265.1). Taxonomy (NCBI): domain Eukaryota; kingdom Viridiplantae; phylum Streptophyta; class Magnoliopsida; order Dilleniales; family Dilleniaceae; genus Dillenia; species Dillenia suffruticosa. Next base: position 12,029,730 of record JAVTVX010000020.1, read on the forward strand.
CGTTAGGGGATTCATTAGCTTCCTTGCTGACAGGGCAGAGGGATCATTCTTAAGGTTTCTTTTTGACCTTTCCTTATTTTTAAGAATCATATTCAAGTAGGCTATCCAAACATTCTTTCTTAGGGCAATGTGTGTGCCAAATCCATTTCCAAGAGTAGGCCTGATGAGACCTAGGGCTGATGTGGTTCTAAAAGAGGTTGTAAGTCAAGGAAACTATGAAGGTGCCATCTACTGAGCCTTTCCAATAGAAGGAGTCTTGTGCAAACCTTTGAGGGGAAACCAGAATGGCTCTGATTTCCTCAACTTTATTATAGGGAAGGACTCTGATGAGCTCGTTGATCTTTCACTCTCTAGTTATATATAAAAAGCTCCCAACATTGGCTTCCTTTGAGGTTTGGTGTAGCTAGATTGTTGTATGGTTGTCTATGCTTTTCTTGCCAACCCATCGGTCCTGCCAAAAGTTGATGAGCTCTCTATCTCCAACCCTTCATTGGATCCTCTTTTTGATGCAACTTCTGCTATTCAAAATGCTCCTCCAAATATGGGAACTTCTTGGTTTCTTGCAGTAGCTTAGGAAGTTATCTCTTCTGAGCTATTTCTTACGAAGGACTTCACACCCAAAGAAGTTGTTATCCTCTTGCATAAGTTGCAATCCTAGTTTAGCTAAGAGGGCAATGTTGATCATTCTCATCCTTCTAAGACCAACGCCTCCTTTCTGCTTGGGTTGACAGACAGAGTCCCATTTGATGGGATACATGTTTCTCTTATCCTCAGAACTTCCCCATAGGAATTTTCTATCAAGCTTATCCATTTTGTAATATAGTGACATCTTGGATGATGATATTTTCTTGCTATCCATTTGCATATGCAAATTCATACTCTCTTATAACTTAAGGAAAAATAATCACTTAGTAAAAAACTACGACAATTTAAATATACGAAATTATTTTAAATCAATTCAAAAAAAAAACACCAATAAAATCTTAGAAATAGTAATAATAGCTGGGTTTAATTAATTAATCCAAACTCAAACTTTAGAGATGAGTTAACATACTTGAACTATGAAAACATAAGCTAACGAGTGTATTTTATTATCCAATTAAACTATATTAAATTATATTACTTGAAGAGGTGTACATATAGATAATCTTAGAACTAATTAAAATGGATAAATAAGGACGATCCAATAATTAATTTAAAAGATCACCTAAAAACATGAAATGCATAAACACAAAAATGATTCAAACATTAATCTAAAAATATCATCTAAAATTGTGAGATATATAAACGTATAGATAATTCAAATATTAACCTAAAAAATGGATTTAAAATGTGAAATATATAAATACAAAGACGATTTGAGAAATGTTATCTTAAAAAGTCAAAAGAATAATGGGAAAGTAATAGGGATACTCTTAAAAGATAGATAATTTAGTAATTAGCCGATACGGATTATTGCACAACGTGAAAATACACATAAGATGGACTGTGAAGAGAACTAGGCTATCTCGAAAAAATCAAATATGCATAAAGACTATCTAGCGGCAAGTTATCTCGATTGGAGTACATAAAAAACTTTTTTTTTTATATAAAACATGAAAACAATTTGATAGTAAGGCATATCAATTATCATGATAATGATACCTTGATAAAAAATTTAATTAAAGTTTAGTTATAAGAAAGAGAAAAGACAGGAAAAGTTTAATTAAAGTTTAAAACTTTACTAAAAAAATATGTTGCTTAATTTTTTACCACTATAGTTTTAGAAATATTCGTTAGATATGTAATTGAGCATAAACTTTCATATATTTGAAGTTATTCCAGGTTTATCAAAATATATAATTCAATATAATAGTTTTTTTTTACTCAAATTAAAAATTAGTCTTGAGTTTTATTTTCTTTTGTTTAAAAAAAAAAACAGCTTTCCACTTTTAGAACTCGAAAATAACCTCAAAAGCAGCTTTATAGAAAATATTTTTTTTAAAGAGTTTTGCAAAAATAGTCATTGAAGTTTTGAAAAATAAAGGTCTAACCCCTGACGTTTGGAGAAATTAAAGCTTGACCCTAATATGTTTATTTCTTTCACCTAGGCCCTTGGGAGTTTTCAGAATCTTTTTTTAGGTCCTACCGTGTCCCTGGGACTTAGATTGGGATTGCAAGAAGATGAAATAGCGGTTGGCTTTGATGATTTCGGGTGACAATCGATGGAAAAGTGTTTTTCTAAGGCCATAGAGGCGTTTTAAGCTTCAAATGGATTTTGGTGGTGGTGGTCGTCAGATTTTGTAGTGGTAATAAAAGAATAAAGTTAATGACTCAACAATTGAGGTTAAAAAGATGTGCTCTATGGCAACAATCAAGTTCAAGAGATAGGAAAATGGTCAAATTGAACATTAATCGGGGTTTGTCAATGATCTTTTGAAGTTTTTCATCTCAATCACCATGAATTTTGGCGATAAAGCTTCGAATGATGCTTTGTTAAGTGTAAAAAGCTTGGTTTGAGTTATAAAACAAGTTTAAAAACTAAAATAGAGATAGATTGAAACAAAAAGATGAGGTTTCATTACTTATTGCCCACTATCAATGGTGGTATAGTAGTTGTGATGATGCTTCCGGCTAGAGAAGCTAAAATTGATGATGGTGGAAGGATGCTGATGATGCTAAGAAGATGTTGACACATCGGATTGAGAGAAACTAAGGTTGTATTTGGTTAAAAAGAATGAAAATTAAGAATGTATAATACTCATATCAGTTGTTTGGATTAATGGAATAGAAATGAAAGTTTAGAAATAACACTCTCAAAATAAGGTGTTGATGATAATTGTACGAGTCAATTTAAAAAAACAAAGGATGGACACACTGTATAGATCAGCCAACTTTGACAAGTCGACCTATGGAATGAATAAGTCAACTCAAGTAGTGGTTGAACATAGAACAAGTCTACTGAACTCACTTCACAATTTGACCTAAGGTGTACGAGCCTTTATAAACTTAATTCACTACACGTCGACCCATGCAAGGAGCAAGTCGACCCATTGCACACTTAGATTAAGGTTAAACCTTAGGTTGACCCATTCACATGATGAGATTGACCTACATAAAGAATGACACATTTATATAAGGGTTAGCAAACCTTAGATGACTCACTGGGAAGGAAAGGATGACCCACCCTTAAGTATTCTTCAAATAAGTTGACCAGAGTCTTTAAACCATCGACCTAAACCTACATTAGTTAAGAAAAAATATTACAGGTCGACCTGATTATGATTTAGGTAAGAAAATAAGATGATACTTCAATATACCATTCAACATAAGTGACAATTCAACCCATAGGAATAACAAGTCAACCTAGACCTTAGTTTATATAAAAAGTTAACTCATAGGTCGACTCATTGTTTTGAGTATATTGATCCTAAGACATGAGAAGGTCAATCCATAGAAATGACAAGTCGGCCTAAACTTTTATTTATAAAAATATTAACTCATAGATTGACCCACTATTTTGAACATATTGACCTTAACATTTGATAGGTCGACCCATAACTTTGACATGTCAACCTAGACTTCAGTTTAACAAAGTTTTATAGTATAGGTCGACCTACCAGTTTTAAATATGTTGATGCTAGAGCAGTCACAAGTCGACTTAGGTCTTGGATTATAAGATTGTCAATACACTAGTCGACTTATGAAAAAAGGAAAATTAATCTTAGTATTAATAAATCGATACATAGAGTTATGTAAGTCGACTTAAAGATTGTTTTAACAAAAATTTATAATATAGGTCGACCTGAGAGAACCAAATGTCGACTTGATTAGCAACACAAGTCGACTCTAGAATCACACTTGTCGACCCATACTTAGACCTTATTGTACTATCATCTTGACATGTCAACCCTAAAAGATATAACTATCGACCTAAACAAGAGTTAATAAAAATTATCTCATATGTCAACCTTGAGAAAGAGATGGGTGGATCTGAAAAGTTGAATGAGTCGACCAACAGGATAGGGAGATCGATCTGCCTGAGTAAAATGTGCCTAAACGGTCACCTGATTTTAAAACCAAGTCGACCTGATCTATCTTTGACATGTTGACCTAAGAAAAGCATAACTCATAATACAAGTGGTTAAGTATTCAAATAGTAAAACATACGTGATAAACACCACATAATCTTATTTAACACACTATACAATATTCACAAGTATTTTATCAGACTAATCAGGCCAGCAAAAGCAAGCAAGATCATTGGTGAACAGTCTAAGGTGCCAAAAAGTATTCATGAACAACGGCTAAAACATTTAAGGGAGAAGGTAAAAAAGTATTAATATCTAATGTTCATTTTCATCAACCCTTCAACGACTTTCTTTAATGATTTTATAAATGTCAACTAGAAGAAAGATAGAGAGCTTCCGGAACAAATTAAGTTACTTGGAACAATTGGAAGATCATTGTTCTCTATCTAATACTTTTGTTCTTTATTTGTTTATTAAGTGTAATATTTCATTTGGTTTTCACTTTATTGCATATAAGGAATAAGGCTTACTCTTTTCAACACATCTCTCTGGGTGTATTGACTATATTAAAGATTGGTGATGGATTCACTAACAATGTTTAGTAAGCGAAAATAACAATCTATTATGGTTGGGGTTTTAGTGTTTGAGTAGAAATACTATAAGAGGTTTAACTTGAATATAGAATCAAGTTTGTAACTATTTATTCAATAGTGGAAAATTCAGAGAGAGTATGGGAGTAGACATATATCAGTTTGGATAGAATCACTATAAGTTGTTGTGTTTTCTGTATATAATTCAATAGTGAAAAATTTAGAGAGAGTATAAATCTAGAGAGAGTATAGAAATGGACGTACACTAGTTTGGGTAGAATCTAAATTCTTGACTTGAATAAATGATTCGGTGTATAATTTTTTATGAAAAATAAAATTGATAATTATGTGATTTTTATTTTAAAAAATATATAAACAAAATATTGATTATGATAATTATATTTATTTGAAAATTTGAATAAAATAATTGATATCAAAATTAATTATTTTATTTTATTTTTAAAATTTTTTATTTTGATTTTGATTTTAAATTTTGAGTTTGAACCAAACCCCACCTAAATGTTTTGAGGGAACTTGAGAGGGAAAGTTTGAATTGCTCACGATTTCAAAGGAGACGAAGAACTATTCATGGAGAAGGAGGAGAAGAAGAAGAAGGGAAGAAGGAAAGGGAAAGAAAAGGATAAAGAAAGAGAGAGATGTCTCTGAGAGAGAAGATGAATGTGCAAGAGAGGGAGAGGAAGAGAGATGCAGAGGCAAAGACCGAGAGGGCTGAGGGAGCATGAGAGGGAGAGGGTGAAGAGAGATGCAGAGGCGGAGACCGAGTTGCAGGTGTCCGGGTGACGTGGAGAAGCGGGAGAAGTGGGGCATTTTAAAAGATGTCAACTGTTGAGATTTAAGGGCGACTAAGGGCTAGGATTAAAACAATGAAAAGTGGTTCAGATGTGTTATCAATTTAGTTATCCACAATGCAGGGTACAAATTAACTCTTATTTTAAATTTAATTTTAATATTCAAATAAATTTTGTTCAATCGTTAAAAATTCTAGATATTCATCTAAAATTCACATAATTCGTTGTCCCGGAAAGTTGGAGTTAGTTTTGTTGAAATTAATAGTAATTTATCAACGTAAAATGGTTCAGTTGGTTCAGAAATTAACGTCTCTTAACTATAGTTAGGAGTTCGATCCCCATGGGAACGAAAAAATCAATACTGGGAAATCTGTCCCCTCAATTAGGCCCTATAAGTAGTCGAACGAGATTAGTCGGGGTAAAACTTCAGATACTGAGTTGGTGGCCTAACCATGATAAAAAAAAAAAAATTAATCATAATTTTTCATAACAAAATATTTATAATAATAATTCAATTTTTTTTTTTTTACAAAAATTTGAATTTTATCTACAAAATTTTATATTTTCTTTAAAATCTTATTTACTTTAATTAAAAATATTATACTTAAAATAAAATAAATAGAATTAAATTGAGTTCAGTCGAGCATTTTACCCATCCATAACATTGATGAAGGCATTTTAGTGATTTATGAGATGGGTTTTAACTTCTAAGCATAGGGCGCCCCATTGGGGGCCATGGCCCCCCTTAACCCCATAAAATATCAAAAATACCTTGGGCACATAGGATTTTTAAAGATCAAGTAAGAGTATATAATATATTTAATTTTCATAATTTTTAACTTTTCTGTTATATTATATTTTAAAGAGAATTTATATATATATGTATCTTAAATTTTAAATATATGATTTTAATTTAAAAATATAATTTAAAGCTTGAGAAAAATTTTCTAAGATTGCCATCGACTTCAATTGTGTTGGTGCCGATTAAAGCAAATTAAACAAAACTTTAATTTTGTTAATCTGAGTATGAGACTGTACTACTCAACTGTAAATTGTTAATAATGGTTCAATGGGATGAATAATAACGATGGATGAATCAGAAAAGACTGAAATTTTATTAAATTGAAAAAGACAGCCAAAAAAATAATTGGGAGGTATGAAAAATAAAGAAACTTCTATGTAGTATTATTTCTTACCGACAGCTTAAAAAAATAATAAAGAAATTTTACTCTATAGTAGCGCTGATCCTAAATTAATTCTATTTTTCTTTTTTCTTTTTCGAAAAAAAGGTCAAATCATGGGGTTGACTTTAAAATTTTGGATGAGTTCTAATTTTTAAAATCAAATTTAAAATTTGGATGAGCTGGCTTAGGATCCGATAATTTTAAAGGCTTTTTTCTTAATATGATATTTTGAATTTATCTCCCTGTTTTCTTCCCTCTCAAGGTAAGGCCTTTTTTTGTAACTAAAATTAAAAAAAAAAAAAAAAAAAAAAAAAAAAAAAATTAACGTGTCAATGAAAGAGCAGGCCCAATATGACTATAATAAGGACAACTTGATTTCTTATGAATTAAATTGAAGGTAAAGTCATACCATATTTAAAGCAAAGTATTAAGAATTAGGTTCAAATTCCGTAGTAATTTACGGGAGATTATTTTGTAGATTGTGCGGTGATTTTTCACGTTATAATTTTAATTAATAAACAAGAATATATTTAATAGTTTTGTTATTAAAATATTATTATCTATGTTTGAGGTACTAAGTTAGATCCTCCTAATTTGCGAATTCAAATAGGGTAAAAGGACAAAATGATGAAATGTGATGCTAAAACAGTCTACACCAAAATTAGTAAGAGGAGGAAGTTCCCCAAAAGTGGCCATTGAGGTAACTCACAAACTCACTCTTGGTCAAGTATGTAGATATTTGATAAAATATTTTCATATACATATATATATATATATATATATATATGTATGTATGTATATAAGTATGAATTTGAATATTGATATAATATTGGGGTTGGGAAGAGAGGGTTGTACAAGAGAGACAAAGTGGGGGGTCTTACCAGAAGAAGAACAAAGAGAAAGTTGAAAAGGGCATTTCACCGGCCAACCCAAATCCAAACCTCCATAACATGCCAAAACTAACCTTCCCAATACAAAACCAAAGAATGTAAAAACACTAGATGGGCAAAAAATATTACTTAATACCACAGGACAGCCAGCATTACTCTCTCTCTCTCTCTCTCTCTCTCTCTCTCTCTCACAGGGAGTGTTGTGGCCCCCCCCCCCAGAAAGCAGACAAAACAAACAGAGAGTGAGAGAGAGCTATGTTTTGCCTGTGCCTTTTTTCTGCTGCAAAATGGGTCTTCATCGGCACAACCATTTGCTTTCTTCTTCATCTTCCATTTTCAGTTGCAACACCACCATCAGCTGGAAAAATGACCAAAATGCCCTTGTCACGAGAGAGGTACAATCTGACCGTTTCGTTCTAAATCAGAGGTCGTTTTGTTGTGTTTCCAGATGAGGCATGCAATGTCGCTCCCTCTGTAAATCCCCAACCCTGATTTTGTAAAACCAAGGCATTTTACCAAAGGCAGACAGGATGGAGCCAGGCATATATATATTACATAGACTTCTGTTTTTTCTTTTTCCTCTTCGAAAAAAAAAAAGCAACTTTCTCTTTCATTTTATACCCTTTTCTTTCTTTTTGCTTTTCTTGGTTTTTTTTTTTTCCCTTTTTTTTTCTCTTCTTTTTTCTCTCTCTCTGGTGTTTTTCGGGGTCGATCTTTGTCTTGGGTTTTCTTAAAAAAAGGATTGGTAATCGATGATAGGGTATTTGTTATCATTCACAGATGAAAAGTTCTTTTCTTTTTGGAAACAATTTGATGGGCTTCCTTTGAAGTATGTACGGAATATTTCAGGATAATCAAAGGCTGTACTTTTTCTTAAATTCTTGTTTTCCCCATTCAACCTCTTGGCCATATTATATGCATACACACACTGGATATGAAATATTGTTTGCATTAGCTTGTACTTGCTCATTCTGCCAAACGTGAAGCTCTTGCTACTGCAATAAGGTTGGTTTTTGGTGTTTGAGACCATCAGCGATATGGAATTGATTAGGTTGAGGATTTAGTTTTGACTCTCTAGAATTTCCGTTTTTTCCAATTTGTTTGCTTTTGGGTTGCTAAAAATAAGGGCTTCCAGAAATTGCCTGGAATTAGTACTGATGCATCTTTCTTCTTTTGTGCGTACTAAATTCCCTTTTAGTGTTTGGGCAGTGTGCAACCTAGCTACTTAGGGGTGGGGATCATTTGGGATGTTTTCCTAAATTTTGCTTATCAAATGGATTCCGGTTTTGTGTTTGATCCGAGTCTTGCTTCGACATCTCTGAGAAACTCTGGAGCATTATTACACTCACGATATGATTAAATTCCAAAGTTATTAACATTTTGGAATAATTTCTTGATAATGAAAAGATACAGAATCTGAGGGTGTTCATCATTTTCCTGTCCTATTAATTTTTTTTTTTTTTTTTTTTTTTTTGTTTTTTTTTTTTTGATCTTTCAGCATCAGTATCAATCGTACTAACTTGAATGGTAATCATATTGCAAATGAAACCTCGTAGAAATCAATACAAACTTTATCCTAGCTTTGTTGGGGTCAATGGTTTTATGCTTGGCAACTTGTGTCCTTATTTTTTTTGGTCTTATGATTCAGAAACATCAACAGATGAGCTTAATATTCCTCTGTAATGTAATGTGCATGTAGGCATCCTTTAGTGTATCTGGTTTGACCATTTATAAGGTATAACCGATTCCCATCGGTAACCTCCAACGTTGTTTTATGGATTCTGGTAAGCTACAACACTGGAGGTTACCAGCTGGAATCACTTATGCCTTATAAATTGTCAAACCAAAGAAATGCCCACATGTACGTTACATTACAGAGGAATCACCAAAAAAAAAAAGTAAGGCAAAACAATTGTGAATACTATCATCTTAAAATTTGTGAATAACTGGCCTCTGTCTCAGGCATATTGTTGAACCCTGTTTTGGTCCTGAATTCCTGAAAGGCAAGCTTCATCGAACTGGCAGTAATTTGCCTAGTAGTTAGTACTAAATGTCTTGCTTTACACTTAATTTTCTCTTCTTTAAAAATGTAGGCTATAACCCATGGTTGAACTTAAAGTCTCCGATAGAGTATTCACTTTGGGTCTACTGATTGCAGATGGTTGCACTTTGTTTGCCATTTACCAGAGTCCTAGTTGATTTACCTTCTTATGATTTAGGTCTCTTAACAACCAAGCTTTGCTCTTGTGTTTTTAGCTGTAATTTCTATATCTATGAGAAAGTGAGAAAACAGATATGAAGATTGTGCAATTCAGAATGACGTCCAGGAATGCTATTTGGTGATTGCTAGTAGCACACTGGACAGCAGTAAGCAGGTGAAAGAGTGTAATGTATCTTAGCAATAGATCAAAAGGCTGCTTATGATTTTTTCGAACTGCAGAGCTCTGGAGTAATTAGATTTAATGATGCTATTGTGTCATGGTAGTGCATAATCCACCTATCATCAGAGGAGGCTGAAGCTGATGTAACCCTGTTACAATGGCATTCTAAACCTTTTTTTTCCCCACTTTGCAGCCTAGAGTCTCTCAGGTGATGATATGTCTTTGATGTTTTCCCAACATCGTATTCATTGTGATGGTGGCATTTAGTCCATAATAACACCAATCAGTATTGAGCTTCCCTGCTAAGAACACCGTCCAGAGTTGTGCCTTTCTTAGTAGTTGTCCTACTTTCTCTGGAAGACACTTGGAATTCTATCTTCATGATATTGGGTTCACTTTCCCCAAGCAAAGAGCCTAGTGGTACAATTCCCCCTCTCCAACCGGTGATTCCTGGTTTAAATCTTTGTACAATAAAAAAAAAAAATAGAAAACTTCCATCCTTTTTTCCCATTGACTGCCTTACATGGTATGCATTTGGGTTTACCATTTCAAGGTTCCCAAATAGAACATCGCTCTAATAATTGTTGCGATAGCTTCTCTAGCTTCCTCAAGTATTACTGATGTAGAAATTAGATTCATTTATTGAAGCTATTCCTGCTTAGGAATATAAATTAAGGTGTATGTTTAAGTAATGGTTTTAAATTTATCAATGCAATCTGCAGTCGTGGTAACCGTCCTGATTTTACGGTCATAAATGAAACATCATGGGAGGAAGTAGATCTGTAATCTAACATTTTATCACAGGTTGGAAGAGAAAAGCTTCATAAAATAGTTGTTAAACTTGCCATATTGGCCATCGGTAACAACTATTTTGCTGCTGTGGAGTGAATGGCCATGGCTGACAATTTTGTATGACAGCTGTTACCGACTGAATATTCTTGTCCACGCATGAAGTGCATTTACTTGAATTACAATCTTACATCGAGTCGCAGCAAAAAAGGTGACAAAGAAAGAGAATAGCTATTAGTTGTTTATACGAGTCAATGATCCTTCTCTCACACATTGCGGAATGGTGTTAGTCTACTTAAATTGTTCTTTATCTACTCCTTGCTCATATTTGTAGATTCATTGCACTTGTCTACACAAGTAGAGTGTACTACTTGATTATTGTCATGTTTCTGTCAATTTCATCATGAAGGTAATGTGTCTACTGCATAACGTGGTCCAAGTTTTGCTTCTCCAGATTTGGTTAATGATTGATTGATAACGCTTGACATAAAGTACCAAAAAAAAAAATAAATAACGCTTGACATACCTATATACCTTAAACTCAAGCATTCAATCTGTTCTTTTGCCAAGTTTGAAAAACTATTTGGTTGGCTTTTTTCTCCTTTCATAGAATTAAGCATCATGGGGTAGTCATATTTCATAATTCATATTTCATATTTCTTTTTTTTTGGGGTGGTGGGGGGGGGGGGGTGGTGGGGGAATACTGAGAAATTGTAGAAGTTGTTAGTTGTGATCGAACCAACTCTTTCATACTTGGTCTAGGAACATATGGTATCCTTTTTCTAGCTTAGCAACGGCAAGGGGGCAAGACTTGAAACCTGGCGTTTATTATAAGGTTGATGACACCTTATATTTCTGTGCTTTCTTTTGGTTTTGATCTTCAGGTAGGAGACTCTCACTCTCTCTCTCTCTCTCTCTCTCGCAGACAGAGACAGCATTAATCATTCTTTATGTTTGCTGCTAACAAAAGCCAATCCTCTGATGCCCTCAAGATGGGTCGGGTAAAATTCAAGTTAGTCTGTTTTTATTTTTCAATGGTTTTTTATATAAGTTCCCTCTACAACGGATGTCTATCCAGTTCTTCACATATTAGCTTCACACATCGCTCACTTTATTCAGTTGAGGGGTTTCATTGCAGCCTAGTAGAGCTGGGACTTGCCCAGCTCTAGTATGAGTAGGGCCGTTATGCGAACAGAGTCGAGTTCGAGCCGTTCAGTCAACCGCTCGACTCAATTTGATTTCGACCGAGTTCGAGTGAGTTCGAGTCGAGTTTATTGCACAATCAAGCTAAGTTTGAGTAATAGAATTTTAAATTCGAAAACTCGTCGAGTAACTTAATAACATATATTAATATATATTATATATGTTTATATATAATTATAATATAAAAATAAAATATATTAATATATTATATAATAATCGAGTTTTTGAGTTGAGTTCGAACAGTTTAATTATACAATTGAGTTAAATTTCAGTTATATTATTTACTACTAGTCGAGTTTGAGTTTGAGTTTGAGATGGGCTAAAAAAACTGAGTTCAAGTTTGAGAGCAAAGATATTTGGATTGACTCACTCCAATACACCCCCAAGTATGAGCATGAATGCATTATCGTTGTATTGGGTGTTTTTTTTTTCTTCCTTTCTTTTTCTTTTTCTTTTTCTTTTCCTTGTCATTTGAATTTGAACAGAATGATTTTGCATCTGTTCTTTCGCACTTCAGTCCATGAGTGTCTTTTCATGCTTAAAATTATGTAGATAGTCATATATTTGAGTTGTAGAGAACCAAATTCAAGAACACACATGATTGAAGTGAATACTGTTCTGACCCTGAGGAAAACTGAAATCTTTATAAAGCACCAAACAACAAAGATTTTGTACTCACTTTATTAGCAACTTTTCTTGCAATCGTACACCTTTAGTCTAAGCGTTTAGTTTTGCCTGTATTATGTTACAGGACTATGTTTTATTCCGGTTGGAAGGCTGGCCATTTTAGTTGCCTAAATAATTTGAACTGCGATTGTTGACCTCTAGAGAGAAAGGAAAAAAACTTATGTTGATTGCAAGCATCAATACTGTCAGGGCCCATAGTTTGTAGGAGTAGAACTTGTTTTGCATATCATAAAAAGTGTGTTTGCTCCTCTTTATTTTCAGCTTAACCACCTTGAGATTGTTTCTAGTTCGGCTGAGTGACCCCTTTCTCTCGATTTGCCTTTAGGGGGCCTCACTGTCGTGGTCGTTGTTGTGTAGCTGTTAACAGACACCTGCAGATAGCATTCTCTGACATCTGGTACCAAAGCTACATTAATTATGAACCAAAAAGGAAAAAAGGACTTTCGCTTTTACCATTTTTTAATTTGAATAAGCATATGCTAGCTAGGCATAAGCTATTGCAGTGGTTGGATCAAGGGGAAAAAAAAAAAAAAAAAAAAAAAGAGGGTACACCCCGCCCACCTGTAGGTCCATTCTGTCGTTTGTTCTGAGATGGGTTCCTCCCTTCCTTGGAGGTTGCATCATTTTATATTTTTTTTTTATACATGTACCTTTCAGTATTTGGAGTTTTATCCCAACTAATCCGGAATCAACTTATCTGTCGGGTCTCATTTTGAGGGGAATGTCTCCCAATGTTGTTTTTTTCGTACCTAATGGGAGTCGAACTCCCGATCTGATTAAGAGATAAATGTGTCATTTTCACCTACGTCAACAAGCGTTAGTAGGTTGCATCATTTATTACACAAAAAATCATATTTCACGAACTCAACCTTTGCAAATCGTAAAATAGATGGGCCTTACTTTCTGGTTTACAAGAGCCCTTCGTTTAGTCCCTACAGGTGTGCAACCCAGTAAATGCTAAAGATCATTTGTTCGGATGCTTTTAGGCAAACCATTGTTTGTGTCTTAACTCCAATACGATTGCCCTTGCACGAAAGTGTAACAGACAACTCAACTCAAGGTAAAAGGCTTCATGTAACAGTTAGGAGTGTAGGAAGGTAGTTGAGTTAGTTGAGTTAGTTGAATTGTAACTGCAATCTGTTGTGAGCAGTTAGGAGGGCAGTTAGGAGTTACAGAGGAAGCTATCCTATAAATACATGAAAGAGTGCAGAGGAAGAGTATTGGAAAATTGTTCTGAATTCTATCCTTCTCTTTCTTCTCTCTTCTCTCACTTTCTATCTTTCTTTCTCTCTCTCTCCTTCTCCTTCTCCCTCTCTAACCTTCTCTACTTCTTTACAAACCTATATCTCGGCAGACCGCATTGTTGAGTATCATCAGTGAAAACGTTCATATTTGGCACTTGTCGACTTACCTTATTGCTTCAAGTTGACATCCACCCTAGGCTGATACAAATTTGGTATCGGAGCCCTCAGATTCTTGGCCACCGTGAAACAATGGCGGAAGGAACTAGACAGAAAACTCAAGATGCAAAAATAGAAAAGCTTAAGTTGTGCGTGGACGAAAAGATAAAGGAAATTGCTCAAAAGGTGGACCAAAGAATAGACCAGAAATTGGAAGTTTTCTTGGCCAAGTTAGAAGCGTGTTTCGGTGATAACTTGAAGAAACTACAAGGAGAAAAAGAGGCAACGACCACTGCAGATCAAAATTTGAATTCTCCACTTCTTCTTACTCCCAATGAAGGGAGAATAAGAATAGATGGAGAACATTTCTTCAACAAGAAAGATACTCAGCTTCGAAACATGATGCTTTATCCACCGAGAGTTGATCTACCTGTCTTCTTTGGAGAGAATCCACGCATGTGGATCAGAAAATGCAATAAGTTCTTTGCAATATATCAGGTACCTGGATCATCAAAAAACTGAGTTAATAAAAATGTATATCGAAGGAAAAGCTAAAATTTGGTATCAAGGACTCAAAAAGATAAAGAAAGAAATGGAATGGGATGAATTTTCCAGTCTGTTGTGTCAAATATTTGAAACTAAAGAAATGCAAGATGAGGTAGAGGAATTTAATAAGCTCCAACAACATGGGTCCTTAGCTAAATACTAAGAGAAGTTTGAGGAATTGTGGGGATTAATGCTGCATAAGAATCCCTGGTTAACTGAATCTTATTTCATTTCGAGCTTTATAAGTGGAGTCAAAGAAGACATTAAACCTATACTGAGAATGATGAAACCCACCGCTCTCCTTCAAGCTTTTGAAATAGCTACCTTGCAAGAACAGTCCTTAGAGTTATCAAGAAAAGGAAGATCAGTATGAGCAAGCAGGAAAGAAATTGGGAAGGTAATGTTGGAGTCAAAACTCCTTCAGGATTTAACGGTCTTACAGCTCCAACAGAAGTAACGAATAAGAGTTCACAAGGGAGTAGTATTTATGGGAATTACTGGCCAAAGATAACTTCACAAGAATTATACCATAGAAGAAGTAATAATCTTTGTTTTAAGTGTGGGGAAAGGTTTACTCTAGGACACAGATGCAAATTTAAATATTTGAATTTCATCTTAGCTGTTGAAGATGAAGGGGAAATGAACTTACTGAGGATGAAAAGGAAGAAGAGGACAAGAAACAAGCTGACATTGAGGAGGGTATGCAAGTCTCTCTGTGTACATTATCTAGCTCTATGAGGAGACAAATGATAGCATTGCAAGGAGCATTATATGGACTAGAGATCACTATTTTGGTAGACACAGGAAGCTCTAACAGTTTTCTACACCAAAGAACAGCCACCAAACTGAGGTTGTCAGTGGAATCAGCTGAAGAGTTGCATGCAGAGATTGCAGATGGGAGCAGGATCACCAGTTCTACTAAAGTGTGACATGTGAAATGGTCCATTTAGAGGTACACCTTCTCCTTTGACTTAAGAGTAATAACTCTAGGAAGGTGGGATATCATATTAGGTATGGATTGGATGTACAATTATAGTCAAATCATATTTGATTTTAAAAGGCTACAAGTCAGTTTCTGGTGTGAAGGAAATGAGGTTGTTTTAGAAGGGTTAGTAGAGCAACCTTTAATCAAATTAGTAAGGGAAAGGCTACTAAAAGATTCAGACAAGCTACATAATTGTGCTGCTCTAGAAGTAACCAGTAAACCTAAGGAATCAGAAATTGAAATTCCAAAAGAAATCTCGGCAGTACTTTCTGAGTTTAAGGAAGTGTTTGAAATTTCTAATAATTTTCCACCAATAAGAACACTAGACCACCCTATTCCCTTGAAACCTGAAACTCAACCTTTCAAATTTAAGCCATATAGATACCTTTACTCTCAAAAGACAGAGATAGAGAAGCAAGTGAAAGAGATGTTAGATCATGGCACCATTAGACATAGCAATAATCCATTTGCATCTCATGTTCTGCTGGTCAAAAAAAGGATGGGACATGGCGCTTTTGTGTGGATTATAGGCAACTCAATTCCCTGACCATTAAGGATAAATATCCCATTCCCAACATAGATGAATTGTTGGATGAATTACATGGCTCTAAAGTCTTCTCTAACATAGATCTTAGGGCTGACTACCATCAGATAAGAGTCAATCCTTGTGATGTGGAGAAGAGAGCCTTCCAAACTCACCATGGTCATTTTTAGTTCTTGGTTATGCCTTTTGGATTGACAAATACCCCAACCACATTCCAATCTCTAATGAATCGCATTTTTCAGCCACTCCTGAGGAAGTCAGTTTTAGTCTTCTTTGATGACATATTGATCTATAGCCCAGATATCTTTACTCATGCTCAACACCTCAGGGCTGTGCTTTTGACACTTCAACACCATAAACTCTTTGCTAAGTTATCCAAATGTATTTTTGCACAACCACAAGTAGAATATTTGGGGCATGTGGTGACTGCAGAAGGAGTTAAGATGGATTCCCAGAAAACTGATTGTATATTTTTATGGCCTATTCCCAAATCTGTCAAATCCTTGAGCGGGTTCTTGGGACTTACCGGATATTATAGGAGATTTCTGAAGGACTATGGCATAATAACTAGGCCTTTGAATGATCTTTTGAAGAAAGATAGTTTTCTGTGGTTAGAACAAGCTGAGATAGCTTTTAACCAACTGAAGATAGCTATGAGCATAGTGCCTGTTATGCGGCTGTCTGATTTCTCTAACCCTTTTATTGTGAAGACTGATACTTCCTTTTTAGGATGGGGAGCAGTATTGATGCAAGAAGGGTAGCCTATAGCATACTTGAGTAAGGCATTGGGTCCTAGGAGCAGGGGACTGTCTATTTATGAGAAAGAATTATTAGCTGTGGTGATGACTGTAACTAAGTGGAGACACTACTTGATTGGTCACCATTTCATAATTAGAACCGACTATCAAAGTCTCAAGTATTTGATGGAACAGAAGCTTTCCACTTCATTGCAGTACAAATGGCTAGCCAAGCTGCTAGGAATAGATTATGAAACACAATATAAAAAAGGGACTGAGAATAAGGTAGCAGATGCTTTATCAAGGAAGAGACTCCAAGAGGAAGAAGAAATAGAATCCACTCTCTCTGCTATAACCACAGTACAGCCAGTTTGGATATCAGAAGTACAGCAAAGTTACGAGAAAGATGAAGACTGTCAAAGTATCATAGCACAATTGACTCTACAACCTGACTGTAAACCTGAATTTCTATATAAAGATGGTATCTTGAATTATAAAAGGAAGATCATGGTAGGCAAAGGAAATCAGCTCAGACAAAGAATAGTGCAGTAGATGCATAGCTCAGCCACAGGAGGACATTCAAGGCAGTTGGGAACTTTACAGAGAGTCAAGTCCGTGTTCTATTGGGCAGCAATGAAGGAAACCGTTAATGAATTAGTTAGAGAGTATGATGTTTGTCAGAGAAATAAGCATGAAAACTTACCATATCCAGGCTTGCTTCAACCTCTTCCCATTCCTACTTAAGCATTGTCACAAGTCAATATGGACTTCATAGAGGGGTTACCTGAATCTCATGGTTTCAACACCATTCTCGTGGTAATCGACAAGCTTACAAAATTTGGGCACTTCATGGCTCTGCAGCATCCATATTCTGCAAGCAAAGTAGCACAATCATTCCTTGACAACATCTTTAAGCTACATGGCTTTCTTGATTCTATTATCTCTGATAGGAATAAGATTTTTACCGGTCTATTTTGGAAAGAAATGTTCAGACTTATGAGAATTCAATTTAAGATGAGCGGTGCTTACCATCCTTAAACTGATGGGCAAAGTGAGAGATTGATTCAATGTGTCGAATGCTATCTCAGATGCATGGCTTCTGACAGGCCTGCACTATGGTTTCAATGGCTGAGTTTGGCAGAGTAGTGGTATAATACCAACTATCACAGTAGCATTCACATGACGCCATTTAAGGCTTTATATGATTACCAACCTAGGCAGCTACCAATGGGGCCTTATGTAGAGTCTGTTACACCTATTGCTATAGACTTAATTAAAAACAAACAAGCAATGCTTCAGATTTTGTGAGATTACCTGCACAAAGCTCAGAACAGGATGAAATTATATGTTGATCAACATCGAACAGAAAGAGAGTTTAAGGTTGGGGATATGGTCTACTTAAAGTTGCAACCCTATAGGCAAAACTCAGTGGAGTTACGAAAACAACTTAAGCTGTCACCAAAATTCTATGGCCCTTTCCAAGTGATTGTAAAGGTGGGGAATGTAGCTTACAGACTGCAATTACCTCCTAAATCAAAAATATACCCAGTGTTCCATGTGTCACTATTAAAAAAATGGATTGGTCCTACACAATTTGCAATGCCTCAGCTTCCATTGTTAGGATCAGATAACCGGGTATTGGTTGAAGCAGAGGTAGTTCTGAAGAGAAAAGTCATTTGGAGAAACAAGTTTGTCACTCAAGTATTGATCAAGTGGATTAATCTTGAGTTTGGAAGAATCAACTTGGGAGGATTTGGATTTTATTAGAGTTCAGTTTCCAGGTTTCAATCCTTGAGGACAAAATTTCAAAGGAGGGCATACTTGTAACAGACAGCTAAGCTCAAGGTAAAAGGCTTCATGTAACAGTTAGGAGTATAAGAAGGTAGTTGAGTTAGTCGAATTGTAACTGCAATCTGTTGTGAGCAGTTAGAAGGGCAGTTAGGAGTTGCAGAGGGAGCTATCCTATAAATACGTGTAAGAGTGCAGAGGAAGAGTATTGAAAAATTGTTCTGAATTCTATCCTTCTCTTTCTTCTCTCTTCTCTCACTTTCTATCTTTCTTTCTCTCTCTCTCCTTCTCCTTCTTCTTCTCTAACCCTCCCTACTTCTTTACAAACCTATATCTGAAGTATACTCAGCAGATCTGCAGACCGCATTTCTGAGTATCATAAGTGAAAACGTTCATATTTGGCACTTGTCGACTTACCTTATTGCTTCAAGTCGACATCCACCCTAGGCTGTTACAGAAAGTCACGTTCATGTGGTGGCTTGGTCTTGATTGAGAAAGATCATTTTATACTTTTTTCTTTTTTTGAAAATATTATAAACAGAATAAGCAAAATAGATATAATTTGAGATAAGCCCAGAACTTTTAAACATCGGCAATTTAGTATTAACTTAATCCGAATGGAAAGGCTTGCTAATTAAACATTCCTGATGCCGTAAGTACATGAAAAAAAATGCAAGAGGAAAATATAAAAATAGTGGGAAAAAAAAGTTGTAAATAAATGTAACAACGACTTCATATGGGGAAGGGGATGCTTGGTCTGGTGGGCTAGGTCAGTCAGGATATGGCTCATCTACTTCGAAATACATGTATTCTTCATTTGTTTGGATGCTAAACCTAAATTTAAGTTTTGTGCAAGAAAATATAGAAGCGCCAAATCAAATAGCTCTATAAAAGGAATACTGATTTTGTATTCCATATGGAAATGTCTTGCATCACTGATTTAAGTTTTCTATTTAATTCCACCTATTACAGATAAAAAAATGGATTTTCTCCGATTCTTCTTAGATGAGATAAAATGGTAAATTTTGAGGTGTGAATTCTCGCCCCCCTCTGCAAAAAATTTATGACTTCGACCCTGCTTAACCTTAAGGAGTGCAGCTTTGTCATCCATGGTCGGTTTTATGCCTAAGCTGTGTTGGGGGTTCGGTCATGAGCAAGAAATTTCGTTGTCCAATTTTCTCTCAACCCACAGTTTGGGTGTTTATAATCAGTCCGAGCCCAGCAAGCTGAGTTTACTAGGTACTAACTCTGAAATTATTTATGATTAAGAATCTATAATAATAATTATGGCTACTAAGATGTAGTTAATTTAATGACTGAATATTGATTTTTTTTAAATAAAATCTTGAATTCGAGTTTTGTGTATGATGAAAATAGTTGTTTGGAAAGTTTTACCCTTTTAAAAGTCAATCAAATTTGAATCGATTTTAATTAGATGCAGCGTAGTTATCGAATATATGATACAGGTGGTTTAAGAAAAATAATTATGACTTGGGCCTCACTGGTGGGCCTTGGCTTCAAAGATTTAGGGGACGATGAAGGAACGGTGGTTGCGCCACCCTAGCCCAAACTAAGGAAGAAAAGGTTCACATTAGGGGACCGTGTTCCCAAGTGTGATTATCAAGTGGTATACGTTTTTTTTTCTTCTTTTATTTATTTATTTATTTATTTATTTTTATAAACAAAACCTCGAAACAAGATGGAAGTCGGGAGGCCCATGGGACATGGTCGATTGAGACAAGGATTTAATTAATGTAGTGAAGTTCAAAGCGCCCACTGATTTCCTTAATGTCTTACAAGCGGGACCATTGTTTATTGGCACCAGATGTATTGCAATTAGGGGGTGAAAACTTGAGTTTAAACTTTCTGAAGCTGCTTTGAGGGCACTGCTTCATGGGTGCAATTCCCATTCTACCGTAGCAAAGTTTGTGGCGTATTATCTCTTCTTCATTGCAAATTTTTTATGATGAATACTTTTGTGATAGACAACTTTTTCATTGCAAATTGTGTTGCTATTCTGTTTTTCAACGTTATTTTGTATGTTTTTTTATTGTGACTCAACATTGTAAAAGTGTTTTTTCTTTTTTTTTTTTTGTAATAGTGGACTGTTTAACATGAATTTAATATATTTCTGATCTAATATAAAATAATATTAATCACGAAATGATTAAATTATTTTATTATACATTTAGAAAAAAATTTTAAAATTCATATTTCTATACTTGCCGGGCCTAGCCTCCTACCTTTTTAACAGGATGACTTGCTCAAATTTGGCCTCGACCATTCCCTCTACCTGCCCCTTAAGTTCGACTGCCTTAGAGACCTCTATACACTTAACTAGATATTACCCTCTTGCTTCTAATGTTTGGTCTAGCTTATACTGCCTAAACCTTCATAAGGATTTCTTCTCCTCTGATTATGCTATTTGGCAGAAAATTTGTCTACAAACTTGTAGTCATGCCCTCTGATATCCCTTTTAATACTTCTTTTTTTTGTCTATAATTTCCACAATCTGGCTTCTCAAAAACGGGGTTATTTTTCACCCTGTCCCCCCGCCTCAACTCCAAGATGTTCTGGATGTAGCTTTTAGTATATTTTATAATTTCCTCTCTCTTTCCAGAAAACAGCCAACCCTCTACCTTAAACCATTCTGTACTGGTTAAAAGGACGCCTGCCCCTCTAGGTTGGTGATGCTTAAACAAAGTAAGATCCTCCTTAGACAGGAAGGAGTCGTTATAAGGGACCATAACAGATGATGGATAATGGGGTTTTCTTGTAATGTTGGGTGGTACTCATCTACACTTGCAGAAGTGTGTTGAGCGAGAGAAGGGTTGATTCTTGCCGAGCAAATGGGAATTACTCAAAGCATACTCTTAACTAACTGCACTCACCATAAGTTCTTTTGGTCATTACTAATGGAGCTTTCACATGTTTTTTGAGAAAGAAATTTTTGTGCGGACCAACATTTGTTAGGATTATAGTTTTGACCAATGCCAATTAGGATGAACATTCAAGCCCTCCTAGAGGTTATTTGGTTAAAGGGATAACTCTATAAGCTGTTTGCATTAATGAAATGGAAATGAAACTCTTAAAATGTGAGTTTTGTGAAATCTAAATAAATTGGTAGTTTTAATCGAAGCCCATGAATGAAACCAAGAAAATTAATTTCCACTTTTTGCCCATCCCCAATGCCTCCTTCCATTCAGTCGACGTCTCTTTCTGTATCTCTCTCCCACTCCCCGAAAAATAATGGGTTTTGCACAAAACCCACCCCACCACGAACACACTCTCCGGCAAAGCACCGTCGTCTTGCCGATGATAAGCATATAAGTTGAACGGATTTGGGTCTTCTGTACCTTTTGTTCGTGATCGGGTTAAGAGGGGGGAGAGAGTGAGATAAGGAGAAAGAGAGAGAAATGGCGATGATGGTATCTGTAGTAGGGGTAGATGGCGGTGACATAGAAAAGTGGCAGATTTGGGATTGTGTCTCTTCCTCCCCTTTTTGTCGTGTAGAAGCAAGAGGAATAGTGTCTCTACGCCCCCTTTGGCGATGATGGTGTCTTCTGTACCTCTTTCTTTCTTCGTCTCTCTTTGTTGTGCAAAAGCAAGAGGAACGCTATCTCTTCCCTTTTTGTTGAGCGTGAAGCATTGAGAGTGGGGGCGTGATTTTAGAAATTAAGATTTTATTTTTAAATTGTGTTAATTTATTTAATATTTTATTTTTTATTATTTTTCTTGATAACAATAAATTTTAATGGAAAATAGAATGGATGAGGGTGTAGATTTTTTAATTTGAGGGAGGTGTTTATGTATAAATATATATATATATATATATATATATATATAAAGAGTTTAGGAGGGTAAAAAAGTAATTTTACAAAATAAAAAGCTTATAAAGGAATAAAATCCAACAATTATAAAATTTTTATTTTGAAAAATATATAAATCAAATATTTATAATATTAATTCTATCTATTTTAAAATTTAAATAAAATAATTGATATAGAAAATGATTTCAATTCTGATTTTTAATATATTTAATTTCGATTTTGATTTGTGCGAAACAAACGTCACCCTAGTTTTTGTATTTCTCAGAGCTGCACCGACCGTTGCTCTGTCAACGTTGGAACCCTATTTTAATGAAGTTTTTTCCAACCTTTGCAAAGGGAAGAGCACGTGGCTGGGCTGTATAGGCCAAACCGCCTACAATCATGCACAGCCGCACCGCATATTTTGCAGTGACAGTTTTACCCTCTAATTGTTTTCTAATTTCAGTGGCACCTCTGCAAATTCGACTACTGACCGGACCCATTTTACATCAAAATTCAAAAATTAAAGAAAAAGAGCGGGCAACTAACCCGAGTTACGCCGGTCCGTGGAGGACAAAGACTTCAGAACGGAATCCTTGCCGTAGGACTCTTGAGAAAATATTAACCGCGGTTTAGTAACCAACCTCCTGAGTTAATCTGAAGACCCTTTTCCTCGCTTCCTATATAAATTTCGTCCAATAGCACCCGGGACCTTCTCATCCGATTCCAAGGCGTCTTGATAAACGCCGATCTCTTTGCCCAATCCCCCCTCCCTCTCCTTCATTTCTAGGGATTTCTTTTTCTGCTGTTAAGTGAAAATGAGAGAATGCATTTCGATCCACATTGGACAGGCCGGTATTCAGGTCGGAAATGCCTGCTGGGAACTTTACTGCCTCGAGCATGGCATTCAGGTATTTGATCAGATTCATTCCATGTGTTCTTCTTCTTTTTCTATCTTGTGATTTTGTGATTCATGCTTATTTCATTTGTATCTGTTAGGCATCGGATCTGACTATTTTTTTACGCATATCTTCGATTAAACTAATTCCCTAGATTTCCCATTGCAACGTGGCCAGATCTGAGGATTTCTGTCCCCCTCCCCCCCCCCCCCCCATTTGCGAGATCTGAATAAAATTTCAGACCTTGAGATCTCATCTGCATCTTGATAGATTTGTCTTCCTGTAGATCTATTCTATTCATTCAAAAAAATTGTTAATCCATTAGTAAACTTGACATTCTCTCTCTTACTATGCGATGTGAATTTATTGAGGCTAGGCGATGGTGGTGTTTTAATTTTTTTCCTGATATGTTGGTTTGGAATTGAATGAATTTCAGCCTGATGGGCAAATGCCAAGTGACAAGACAACTGGGAGAGGAGATGATGCTTTCAACACCTTCTTTAGTGAAACTGGTGCAGGAAAGCACGTCCCTCGCGCCGTCTTCGTGGATCTTGAACCCACCGTCATTGACGAGGTGAGGACCGGAACATATCGGCAATTGTTCCACCCTGAACAACTCATTAGCGGCAAGGAAGATGCTGCCAACAATTTTGCTCGCGGCCATTATACCAGTATTGTAGTCCCATGTTTAGTTTTTAGTATTTGTTTGAATTGGATTTTGGACCTGAAAAGGATAATGGGTGGGTCTTTTGTTAACAGTTGGAAAGGAGATCGTCGATCTCTGCTTGGACCGTATCAGAAAGCTTGCAGACAACTGCACTGGTCTCCAGGGTTTCTTGGTGTTCAATGCTGTTGGTGGCGGCACTGGTTCCGGCCTTGGCTCCCTTCTTCTTGAGCGTCTCTCTGTTGATTACGGCAAGAAGTCCAAGCTTGGATTCACTGTCTATCCTTCTCCACAGGTGTCCACATCTGTGGTGGAGCCCTATAACAGTGTTCTTTCATCTCACTCCCTCCTTGAGCACACTGATGTGGCCGTGCTTCTTGACAATGAAGCCATTTATGACATTTCCAGGCGCTCTCTTGACATTGAGCGCCCTACTTATACCAACCTTAACCGCCTGGTCTCTCAGGTCATTTCTTCTCTCACCGCCTCATTGAGGTTTGATGGAGCCCTGAATGTGGACGTAAATGAATTCCAAACCAATCTGGTTCCATACCCCAGAATCCATTTCATGCTTTCTTCATATGCTCCCGTCATCTCAGCTGAGAAGGCTTATCATGAGCAGCTCTCTGTGGCAGAGATCACCAACAGTGCTTTCGAGCCTTCATCAATGATGGCAAAGTGCGATCCACGGCATGGCAAGTACATGGCTTGTTGCTTGATGTATCGAGGTGATGTTGTGCCCAAGGATGTGAATGCAGCAGTGGCTACCATCAAGACAAAGCGAACAATCCAGTTTGTGGACTGGTGCCCCACTGGGTTCAAGTGTGGTATCAACTACCAGCCTCCAACTGTTGTTCCGGGAGGTGACCTTGCCAAGGTGCAGCGTGCTGTCTGCATGATTTCCAATTCAACCAGTGTGGCTGAAGTCTTCTCTCGCATTAATCACAAGTTTGATCTCATGTATGCCAAGCGTGCCTTTGTCCACTGGTACGTTGGTGAGGGCATGGAGGAAGGAGAGTTCTCAGAAGCCCGTGAGGATCTTGCTGCTCTGGAGAAGGATTATGAGGAGGTTGGTGCCGAGTCTGGTGAGGGAGACGAAGGTGAGGAGGGAGATGAATATTGATGTGGGGACATTTCCTTTTGCTGGAGAATCGGTATTTTGCTTAATCCATGATTTGTGATGATGATATTTGTTTTATTATTGTAACTGCATCTATGAAATTCAGATGATCTCATTTGGGCTTACTCTTTTATTATAGCAACTAGCATAATGACCCTTTGGGTGGTGGCACCACGTTGCAGGTTGAGTAACTTGCCTCCAGCATAACTGTGTAATGGCCGCTAACGACAAAGGTACCTACGACAATCGTATGTTAGCTTAACTAGATATGGGGTTGATTTTTTTTAAATATGACCGAGGTTCGATTCTTATCGTGAGCATTGAGCCTTCATGTGTATGGAGCATTCCTTATTGGGAGATCCGCTCTCCAAAAAGAAGTCATTACAGTGATCGGTATGAATTAGTCAGGACGAAATTTGAAATATCGGACAGTGTCCAAAATATAATGAAAAAAAAAAAAAAACAAAGCTACCTACCATTACAAAGGACATCATCAACGTGGCCAAAATTCATTATATTCTCTGGGAGTGGTAGTAATATAGTAAATATTATATATAAAAATTATAATCAATTAAGCTCGTTTTGACCTCGGCACAATTGGGCTAGGCTCGAGCTCTATACCGAACTACCCGAGTTCGACCTTGAGTTTGAGCTCGGTTTGACCGAGTACATGTGACATCACCAGTCTCATAACACCCCTCCTTCCCGCTAGTGGAATTATCCTTTCTGCAACAAATTGGTAAAAATATAAAAGTGGTTCATGAATTTAGAGTTAAGTATAAATAGACCGCTAAACCTTTTATATTTTATTATTTTTTTTAATGTGAAAAGACACAATTTTAGTCTCTGTGTTTGGGGGTCTGTTGAGAGGTTAACAGTTAAATAATAAAAAATAATTTATTTATTTTTTAAACTAACGGGGGAGTTGAGGCTGCTCTCGCCGTCGGTGAAGGGGTTTAGGTCGCGGATTTGAAGAGGAGTGAGAATCGCGATTGTCGAGAGAGACAGTTTGAGCTGAAGTTGTGTCACCGGCGGTAAAGGATGGTGGTGTTATCGGAGTTCGCAGCAAGCCCCATCCGCAACCCTAAATTTTGTTCTCTCCCCCCTTATTTTGGCATCGAAAGAGAATTTTGGTATGTCGAAAAGAGTGCAGAAGTGGAAATTTAAGTGTCAATTTGGATCCAACGTCACATCTTTTCCGACAGTGATGTCACGGTGGAAGCTCAAACCTTTGAATCACAGCCATTCTGCATCAAGCCTCCATCGTTTTGTTTCAAAAGGTAATTTCGAGTCCTTCTGAGTCTGTAGGTGAAAGAAAAATAAAATTCTGAAAGCCAAATATCCGGTCCTCGAACTTGGTCCGCCATGGATGGAGGACTTGAAAGTTTTGAATTGTCCATTTTACCTGAACTTCAATTTGAGTCCCCCAACAACCTCTAAATGAAGCTCTGAAGCTATCTGAAGAATCTTGATGCCCAATTTAATGTATTTTGTCTTCTGCAACGTCCACTGTGACGTTACAACCGAAGAAAATGAAGATTCGAGCGTTGAACCTGAATTGGCACGCAAAACCACCTTATTTCCACTTCTGCACTTTTTTGGACCCAACTTGTGCCTTTTTGTAGGTTGCGCAGTTTCCATACCATCACATTTGCTTCTCTATTTCCTCAAATTCAATTTTCATCCACCTCGAGTCCCGTTGAGACCTTCCAATTTCACATTGTCGTTTATGGTTCCACCGGTGAGCACCATAGCCACGATCTCCCAGCTTTAACTCTCTTTGTTATCAAGCATGGCTTTGAACATGTAATAGTATGAATAAAGAGTGATTGAGGGTGAGGGTGCATAATGGGAAGATCACTTGGGATGACGTTGGAGCCATGTAGAATTTAATAAAAGAGAGACAAGTATGCGAGTGGGAATGCTTACTGAATCAAATCTGGATGTGATCAACATTCTAATGCAATTTGTACGATTAATTCTATTAAATTCACAACTCTTAATCAAGAATTAGTTGTGAGTGAACCATCCAAAACCATTCCATTGTAGTTTCCTCTCCCATGAGTCCAACTTGGTCCCACCTGATGTGGTGCTAATGCCTATTTTTAACCCACCACCACACCATACTAGATCAATTCAAAGAAAACCTGTAATCTCATCTAAGATCCCCTGACATTGCAAATAATATGGGATCACAGTACAGTTAAACTAAGCCATAGCAAGCTCAACGCCTTAACTAATGAATGCCTCGCTATGGTTATATTTTCCACCCACTGGACAATTAACCTTGTGCATCCAAGGTGTATACGATATGGATTTTCCTTGGAAGATAATATTATCTGATACTTGATCTGCTTCGGATCCATTATTGGGAATAAACCATTTATTAAGAATTCAAATAAAAAAAAAAAAAAAAAAAAAAAAAACAGTAAATGGTTCATTTATTAAATCTAAAAAATTTCTCCACAGAGTTCCTAAATCCGCCCAAGCTTTTGGACAAGGTGGTCTTCAATTTCAATTCTTTTCTTCATCAACATTCCATATTTGGATACCAGCTCTGGATCCCCAGCAGTAATTGAAAGCTTACAGTTGAGAGATGTCTTCTCCAAATTGTCTTTGTACATGGATGCAATGGGCACAAAACTGCCATTTCTGTGGCACAGCCAGCCATGAGCAGCTCTTAAAGCAGCACCTAAGGAAGCAGAATCTAGCAGCAAACAAACAAAATTATCACCATGAGGAACAACAACCTAGGTAATGCTTAATGCCAAATGAACCAAAGTGAATAACCATAGCCAACAATGCTTGTGAAATACTCCAATGCACCACAACGACAGGGAGAATATCCCTACAAGGTAGCAAAACAAATGGCTTTTCAGAATTCCTCTCCTGGGCCCCTTGATTTACTCTTTAGGTTGATCCGATGAGGTACATTCCTGCCTGGGAGGCAATGACTGTGCCCTTAGCACTAAAACCAGCTACCATGTGCTTCTCAACTTAGACTCCATAGTAGCAACGACCAATAGTAATAAAGCCTTACCAGTAAAACCAGCAAGCATATGCTTCTTAACATAAAGACCATAATAGCATCAACCACTAGTAACATCACAAGACAAACCAGAAAGAAATTACTGAGCATGAAGCCCACTACTGGACAAAAATTCGACAAGTATAAGGTTAATATTCAGTAACTCACCAGGTCTTTGGACGGTATATAGATCACAGCCAAAAATGGAAGCTATCATTTTGAGAATGCTCTGATTGGCTGATGCCCCACCAGTGGCAATTATCCGGTTTGGAGGAGAAGGCATTCCAAACCTTTCTGCATGTGCTCGCATAGAAAGAAACTGGCCTTCAATCAATGCCCTAACCTGCAATGCATTTTCACTGCTCTGAGCAACTTCTTGTCCTTCTCAACCAAATGAACTCTTTGTTCAAAATAATATCACCAACCTCAGAAGGTGGATCAAATTCCTCCACCTCATGTTCAATCAAACCATCCAAAGTGGTACCTGTGAAACCTTCAAGAACAAATCGATGGAAGCCAACTGGAAGCATAACCAACTATAAGTTAGAAACTGATGACCTGGTTCTTGGAAAAGCTTAGTAAAGTCACTAGTGTATAACAGCCTCTCAGCTGTAAATCTTATTAACCTAGTCATTGCCAAAAGTAAAACTATTAAGTGAAAGTAAGTTGGGATAAGGCAGAATGCTCAAAAGGAACTTTTGGTCCCCTATTGATAATTAATCTAGTCATACATAGTCTTGGCTTCACCACATATATATCACTAGTAATCCAGAGGAAATCAAAGCCAGGTGTTGAACTTAGAAGTATCATTATATCTTCAGAAAATAAAGAAACGATTTTTGTTACCTAGCTCAAAATGACAAGCAGACTGAAAATAGTAGGAGCAGAATCCATAGTTTACCTGGAAGAGGAGGAAGTATTTCATGCTCCTTGTAGTAGAAACCTATCTTCCCCCCTATTGTAGAGAGGACACATTTAATAAATAATAGAAGGGAAAAAATCAAATATCAAGGTAAAATACTTTGTTAATGTACATGGGATCGGACCATTTAGAGGAGTAGTTTGCTGAAGAAATGAATTGAAAACATCCCAAGATTTCTCCGAGCAACGGTTACGAATATCTGATATAATGATTGGTACCAGATCATGTTGTTAGTAAAAGAAAGCCCTACTTAATTGCCTGAAAAGGAAAAGGGAATAAGAATCATAGGTTAGTGATCGGTGATACCTTCACGTGTCAAAGATCCATTCTTGTAGACCAACATAACCATGTAGCCCTTTGTATCTACAGGGTTAGGAAAAACATGCCCTTCTAAACTAGGTTGAGGATCGCTAGTGATCCCAAAAACCTAGCGACAAAAAAGGATTAATATAAGAAAAGTTATATAAAATGTGCACATACATACATATATTTTTTGTAAATATTATCATGAAATGGCAAAGCAAAGTGCATAATATACAACTAATGTCAAAGTACATGATGTGGTGTCTCCCCCAAGGCTACAAACTTCTGTTCCATGGTCTGGAATATAATGATAGAACTTAACCTGACACTTCATAATATGGCTCTTATCTTGGTTTCATCTGGAGGTACAAATAATTTCTCCATGACATAAACATGTCAGATAAACTTGGTTGCTCTTGATGATCTCAATTGCATCACCTACATTGATCCTATCAATGGAATGCGGAACTTCTTTTTCCAACCATGGCCTAGATTTAGCCCAAGGTGTCGTTGATGCAATAAAGCTTATGAATTTAGTTTGTATACAGTAAGTCCTCCTTGACTCAACCTTTTATATTAACTTTCAAAATGAAAAGCATATGCTTTGAAATGGGAACTGTCCAACTATCGAAGAATGAAAATTACATGACACAACTATAAAATCGAGAACTCATGGATCCTTTCAATTTTATATAGTGAAACAAGAAAAAAGAAAAAAGAAAAAAGCCTTTCAATTGCTTGAGCATAACCCTATCTTTATCTAGTAGTAACAATTGCTTCCTAATCTTTCTCTGGAGATATGATCGGTAATTCTACTTTGTAGTTTCTCTTTTCTCAACAAAAGAATCTGTGTTATCTTGGAATCTGAAGCATGCAGGATGATGAAACATATTATTTAACCAAAAAGAATACTTCCCAAATGATGTCCGTCTAGGTTGCACAAGAACAGAAACAGGGAAATGGAAACGGATATGAAATCATATGGGAAAATGGCAGTTTATAAAAAAATTAGAAAATAAAAATGTTAACAAACGCGTAAATGTAAAAAATATAAAAATTTGTATATAAACATTAATTATTTTATGGAAATAATAGAAAAGACATTTTATAATAAAAATCTAAAATGATCAAATATATAATTATTAATTATAAGATAAATAATATAAAAAATAAGAAGTATAATTAAATAAACAAATAATTTATTAAATATATAAAAATTTGTAAATATCAAAAGTTAAGAATTTTTATGTAAATATTAGTTGATTTAACGTGTTGAAACATTTCGAAAATGGGAAATGTTTCGGAAACGGGGAAATGCTAGTGGTAATATGTTTCTGTGCATCATAGATGTTTGTAACATTCAGAATATTCTTATTCATGAGGCATCAAGAGAGTGATCATATTAGATGTACAGAGTTGTCCACATAATCTCTAAGCATATTGTGTATGGTCAGTGGTAGTTACCCCCATGCGCGTGTGCGCTCAGTGGGGGGGGGGTTTTGAAGTTGAAAAACAAAATATTAATATGCATACTCAATAGCAGCATTTTAGCTACTGGCTACAAACCTCAGAAATGTCGCTAAAAGTCCGAAAAAATGATGGTAAAATTCTTTTAGAATGTTCTTTGTTCACTAAAAATTATAATCTCCACTCCCTACACCCCTGCCCTCCCTATTGTATTTCACCCCATAACATAAATTTTTGGCTTTACCCTTGCATCTTGGGTATGAAATTGCTATGTTTTTACAGTTTTCACATGTTATGATATTCAAATTCCTATTGCTAAACACGAGGCAAGATAAGATTAAGATAGTGTCACAAAGGCCTGACAACTAGAAGTTGAGGTGTTAACTTACTGTGTCACTGGTGCCAAGGCTGATAGCAAGGTCCCCTGGAGTGTTGAGGGTCAAACCTACAGATTGAAAATGTACTCTGTTGGCTGGGAATAAAACGCAACTGAAATGGCAGATAAAATAAATAAGGTTGATTTTGGACAGATTTACTATCTAAATTACATAAATAGATGTTCCACGGTAAGCTATGATGTAAACACCATTCTGCTTGACCTAAACATTATGCTAGAAGGATGAAAGAAAACAGTATTAAATTAGCATATTCCATCTTCCGACAATAAGCAAAGGGGGAAACAGAAAGGAAACCAAAAACAGAGAGAGTATTTGATAAGCCTTGCAGAAATTCTTTTAATTTCCATCAAGATTTCCAGAAATTGTGAAAAAAAAAATTGCAATAAACATTGAACTAGTCAACCACATGTTGAGTTGTTTCTTTTTTCTTCAATCCAAATAAATTCATATAAATATTGTATTTTAATTGTGTTTCTGCTGCATGGATCCATGTTTATATTTTGATACAAAGCAAGGTCAAGTTTGTGATAAGGTACCGACACCAACAGATTTTGCCATATCCTCTTGGACAGACAATATTAGAATAAGGTTGTCTAGAGTGTTTTCTTTGATTCTAGTCACACCTCTCCCTTGAAAGCCAATGATCCCCCCAAAACACAACATTCACAATTCATCATTTCACATGATGAAATCATCTTAATCCATATCCTATAATCTTTTTATCTTTATGTTCCTTTTGGAGAGAAACACATCCTATAATCTTTTCAACATTTCACATGGTGTCAATTTTTTTTTTTTTTTGGTAACAATTTTTTATTCCTTGTATTGTGCAGGATAGAGTCATGGTTAGTAAAGGCAGCGAATATTTAGTTACAACTTTTCAAACATCATATGAAAAATGAGAAACAGAAAACCGAATTCTATTGCAAGCTGTAAAACAATCAAGCCAGCCATATATGAACATTGCCAAAGTGAGCTATATTTATCTTCCAGAAGGTGAGGTGCAGTTTTGAAATAAAAGTGAGGGCAGAGCGTGAATTTGGGAAAGGACTATTAGTCAGTTCCACAGATTTATACTTGTGCTGAAAATGTATATCATAATAACATAGACAAAAAACATTTCTTGCGAGTAAAAAGGTCACAATGATCAACAAACCGATAAGATGGTCGCATGACGTTGAATTGAAAATATACAACAACAAAAATCTGAACCTCAATACTTTAGAGTCGGTTATTTGATAGACAAATATGAAGATAATTAAAATAAATAAATAAATATAAAGATAAATGAATAATGAATAATAAATAAATAAAAATAAAAGAAATAAATGAATAAATAAATAAGAATAAAAATGAATAAATATATATATCTAGAATATGATAGTTTAAGTTATGCGAATTCTTCTATACCACTCATTCCTATCCAAAATCATCTTCTTTTCTAAACTCTTAACTATCATATCTTTACGAATAACTTGTATCCATATTTTTAACGGTCTACCCCTACGTTTTATTAGATTTCCTATATTTAAGTTCTCGGTTCTCCTAACCGGTGCGTTCTCTTTCATGGTCTTCTTTGCATATATCCAAACCACTTTAAACAATACTCTCGCATTTTATCCACAATTGAACTAACTCTCAACTTATTACGAATCTCTTCGTTTCTAATTCCATCTCTTCTGACCATTGAACAATAGCAATTAAAATACTTGACGAATAAGAGTTTATGGAAAAAAACCTGCAAGGCTGTTAGGGTTGTCTCCTGACCACTGAACAACCAAACAGTTCTTGTTGAAGTGAAACCTGAAATGAGTTCAGGACATGTAAAGCAGTAAATCTCGATCTAGACATATAAAAAGAAAAGAATAAAATATTCAGAAATAAATGTGTAAGTTTGTAACTCAGGCTATAATGCAATATGTTATTAAAATTGCTACAGTATTAGTTGTTGTTGCCTTGCATTATGCATGAAAGTTACTGATGCAATCAGTTTCATTGAGGATTGTATTATAATGGAATGGAAGATCATTCCTTTCGGCAAAAGGATAAAAGCTGTTTGAGCCTTTGGAAGAGGGTAAATGGCTTTGGGGTCATAGTCAAGTACAAATTGGCTTCTCATATGGTCCTGTGTACAAGCACTTCATGTGGAGGAGGAGCATGCCAGTGAAACATACTGTTGGATATTAGAAATCCAGCTCTAAGGAGATAGTTCACTGTGATTTTGCAGCATGAGTAATCATGATAATTGTTACGATCAAGAATAGCAAAGAAAGCTAATCAACCGAAGAAAAGACAATCATTATCAACCATTACCCAAACTAGAAATAAGATTACCTACCTCTCCACAAAATATGGAGCAATATAACCAGCTATGGCATGAGCAGGAGCCAGCTTTCCAAGTTTTTCCTCTAGACCTGGTGCAGTTGCCTGTGATGTATATAAGAATTCAATCTCAAGTCCATTATGACGTGGTGTTGTTTCTATTTGGTGCCATATACCACCATTTAAGGTGGAAATAATCATTGACACAAAGCGTTACGCCTTCTGTGAAAACAACGAAAACCCCTTGAAAATCTTGTAATGTAAGAGAAGAAACAAACCTCTAAAATAACTCTACTCCATGTTCTCTTCTTAATATCCATCAAGTTCATCCCAGCGCCATCAGTTTCATCAATACTAGCATAACCCCCAATGAGGAGAGAAGCCATAAAGGAGCTAACAAGAGAAATCCTCTCTGTATCACAATAAACTTCTGGTTGCGTCTCAAATATCTTCTTAATCTGTGGTCCTGTAAATCTTTCATATGCTCGTGACCCAGTAAGACGAGACATCTCCAATGCTCCACCAACAGCCTTCTCCATCTCTCTACATTGTTTTGTCGTGCTACTGTCCATCCAGATAGGCGATTCCTTTGCCGAAAAGGCATTCCCCAACTGATCCAACAAGGGCTTCTTAGGATCCAACATGGATAAAATGGCGGCGCTGCCATTTTTCCAATAGACACTGCCATGTTGCTGGCCACTGCCTGAGACAGCAGAAATTCTTCCAAAGTCCAATTTGGATTCCGTGAGTTTCTGAAGGAGACGATCAAGAGCTTCCACCCACATCAAAGTGGGCGAAACAATTCTACCACTAACGGATTGGTCTCTGTAGACTCCATCTTTTGTTTTGTAATGAGGCAATTCAGAATCAAAGTGAACTATTTCTGAAGCAACAATGTTGAGATTGGCATCTAATACAGTTGCTTTCAATGACCTACCATTCAAAATTCAAACCTTAATTGAGTTAAACATACCCTTTCTGTTTCTAAGAGTCTCCAAAGAACATAGAAAAAGGGGGAAAAAAATTCATTGCACAACAGTTTTGAAAAGAAGAGAATTTTAAAAGGGGTTATAATCGATTCATGACATTCAGATCTTAAAACCCAGAAACCAATTTCATAATAAATTGAGCAAATTTATGAAATTATCGAATCTAATAATCAAAACAAAGAAGCAGGTATTGTAAAACAAACAAGGAAGAGAAAAGAAGATGGAAGAGGAGACTCACTGAGTAGAGCTGTCTAATCCAAGGAAAAGAGAGTCTTGAGGGAGTGTATAGTTCTCCATTGAAGCCGGTCGTTCGCAGAGAAAGCTAATGGGCTTTAGGTTCTTACTCTGGGGTTTAAATAGTTTGATATTTGGTGATAAATAAGAATCATGGGAAAAGGATTTTGATTTGGATTAGGATAACATGCACATACGTGTAAAAAATAATCGGATTTCACGAAAATTTAGGTCAAATTATTCTCAACTCTCTCTTTATTTTCCGGTTTCCTACTTCCTCGTAACGGCCCGTCTAGGATGTGTACTAAAAAACTCAAATTTTGATTTTGTGTGTACCGTACGGTCTCTTTCCCCTTTTCCCATGACCGATCAAAACAAAAAACTTTTTTTGAAGGAAATATTATCATATAGGTAAGGATAGAGTGTGAGATCAAATATTTAGATATAAAAAAGATGAAAAAAATAATATTTTTTTCTTGGATAATTTTTATTTTTATAATTTAACCTTTTTTTTTCCTTTATCTTCAAATTGAATGTGTATAAACTTTATTTTTTAAAACATATTAATTTTTTCTTTCTAAATAATCTAAATAATCGATTTATTTCTCATTTCCTTTCTATCAATGCATTATTACCAAAATTTAGTTATATTCTCTTTTTAAAACTTATCAAATTAATTTTCAGAATTAAACTATTTTAAATTTCTCTCTAAATACATTAATTTTATATTTTTTCTCGTTAGAAAAATTAATCAATAAAAATAAATGTATTAATTTTCTTTCTTAAAAAAAAATCAATTTATTTCATATATTCGCTATATCTAAACACTTTTTATTTGAATTTTCTCTCAATTAACAATCAAAATTAATTTCTTTCTCTTTCTATAGAAAATTCAAATTATTTTAAATTTTCTCTCTCTTAAAAAATTAAATTCAATATTCTACTTTTTAAAATTTAATTCATTAGTTTTCTCTCTATAAAATTTCAATTTACTTAATATTTTCTTTGTCTCAATATATTTGTTTTTTTTTTTTTTAATTTATGTCTCTAACTAAATCTAAGTATATTTAATTGTTCTGATTATTTTAAAATTTGTCTCTCTAAACATATTAGTTTTATTTTTCTTTTTTTTTAAATAGTTAAATTCATTTTTTTCTCTTTAAAACTAAATACATTAGTTTTAATTCTGTAAAAAATTAGTTTAATTCCTATTTTCTCTCTCTAAATATATTAATTTTAAAATTTCTTTCTCTAAAAAACTCAAATTTAGTTTTCTCTCTCTAGAATTAAACATATGAATTTTTCTCTATAAAAAATTAATTTAATTCCTATTTTTTTTCTAAATACATTAATTTTAAGTTCTTTCTTTCTTTTTATTTTTTTCAAAATACCAATTTTAGTTTTCTATAAAACTAATCACATTATGGTAAACATATTTATGTCTCTGAAAATGCATGGGTATGCTTTTACCCACAATTTGAGAATACTTTTACCCCTTCATAATTAATTCGAATTGAGTATTACATACTAAATATAGAGAAATATGATAAAAGGTTACGCGGATAAACATTAGACCCTCTTTTTATCTGATTTCAAAAATTATCTATTTTACCTAATTTGTCTAAAGAAAGTAATGATTTTTTTTCTTCTTAACATGAAAGTATATCAAAAGTAACAATTTTTTTATTATTATTTTTTTCTGGGAAGTATTTATCATGAAATTAAGGTAGCTGTGTCATGATTCCAAGTCCGAAAATTTAAATGTTCTATGATGGTATTTACTCCCATTGAAAGTATAAAGTTTTGATTAAAAAGGAAAAACGATTTTCTTTCTTTCTTTTTTTTTTTTTTTGTTGTTGAAATATATGTGAAGCAAAAACTAATTCTATTGTGAGTATTTAATTCAGGGTAGAAGTTATGAGAAATTATTTAATATTTAATGTATTATGGTAATTTAGGAAAGGTAATTTTAACATATATGGAATAAAGATATGATATGTTTCAAACAAAAAGAGAGAGTATTTCTCAAAATAGTTGTTAAAAAAATAATTGGTTTTTTTTTTTTTTATTAATTGCAAAATTATTTTAGTGATTGGTTTTGGGTTAATTAGTTAAAAATAGAAAAAAAGGATAAGAAAAACAAAAATAGTCAAGAACTTTAGATCATTAATTCAAGAAAATTGGTCATTCTATCAATTTAATCATTAGTGTAATTTCATCAAAGTAATAAAACATGCAAAAACACTTCTCAAAAAATACTTCCAAAACTTTATTTTTGACATAAACTATCTCAATGCGAAATTAGGTTATTTCTATTGATGGAAAGAGTTTTTTATTATTATTATTATTATTATTATTATTATTATTTCAACTTTAACTTATTATGTAATTTTTTATTATTTATTAAATTTATTAATTAATAATATATTAATGATTCACTTCCCATGTCATATTTAATATTTTAGAAATAATTTTATTTAAATTTTGTTGGCAAATAATTTAAAATAATTATTTATAAGAGTATTAATAGACTTTTCTTTTGGTTTAATATTTTAGAAATTTGGAATAAATTTGTTTCATATTCAATAACTCCCATCATTCAACACTATAACCGATGGCTACCTCTGCCGGTGCCATCTCTTCACGGATTTCTTTTCTCCCCAGTCATCTCCTGCAAATCCAAATTCATTATTTACATCTCAGAACTTAAAAAGCCCAATCTAAATGCCCTAAAATTCTTCTTTCTACGATTTAACCAAATGGTAGTGGCAATCTAAAAGAAAAAAAAAATGGTGTTAAGATATTTTTTTATTACATAAAGCTCACAAAAATAACAAAAATATATACAACAATGAAAGTTTAAATACTTAGATCTTGAGAAGACATTTGAGGAAGAGTTCTCTGTATCGCTGAGTGTCTCCACGAGAATCGAGCAATGTCAAGATTAGTTTCAAGAAGATAACAAAAGAGCCACGTGCTAGCGTCATTAAATCATTTCACAATAATTGTGGTAATAATAAATGTACTATTAAATATTTTACTAAGACTCCTCCGTTTCCTTTTTTATTATTTACTTATTTTAGCTAAGTTATCGATATAAATTTGTCACTTAAAATAATAATCGTTAGTTATTGGCGTAGATGGGAAGAATATTTTCATTTCTTAATCAGGTTGGGAGTTCGACTCCCAGTGGGTATGAAAAAAATATTATTGGGAGAGAACCCCCTTAATTGAAGTATGATCAATTTCTCGATTTGAATTAATTAAAACGAAACTCTGAATATCATACGTTCAAGTTAAAAGAAAAAAAAAAAAAAGATGTGATTTCGTTAAAAGAGACATATTCAATTTTTTATGTTAGAGTTTTTATTTTTTAGTAAAATGTGATAAAATAATTCACTGTGTATTCATTATAGGCCGCGTTATGTTGGG
This sequence comes from Dillenia suffruticosa, assembly GCA_033439265.1. Lineage (NCBI taxonomy): Eukaryota > Viridiplantae > Streptophyta > Magnoliopsida > Dilleniales > Dilleniaceae > Dillenia > Dillenia suffruticosa. The sequence continues at coordinate 12,067,860 of JAVTVX010000020.1, forward strand.
TTTTTATTATGAATAGGGTAATATTCTTTTACTTCTTGTATGTTGAAATCATAGACAATTTAATATAAAATCCCTCGTGTACCCCTAAATAGATTTTAGTAGAATCCAACTTCTCCCGGTTTGTCCATTTCCTCTTTGTGGCATTAAATCACTCACTACGATTCTAAAATGGCGTGGCCTTGGTTCAAGGTAAGATTTGAGATAGGTAATTATGTTCGTGGAGGGCCTGCTGGAGCTTCGTGACCATGAGTCTGAATGCCTGAGTTAAGTTTTTGGCCCACGATGAAGCATGGTGTTAGACTGCAAAATCAACTCAATGAAAAGACATAACTTGGAAATTTCATTTGAGTTGGAACTAAAAGGGTGTCCCAATCCGTTACCGCCCACAAAACCATCTTCTCTGCCATTTGAATTTGATTTAGACATGCAGGCTTTTTCCACATCATTTGATAACTAATTCGAGCTGCGTGACCTTAGAGACTATTTTGGATTGTTTAAAAAATACCGTTCTCTTAGTTTATAATCTCATTTTATATTTTTCAAAAAATAAAAATATTATTATATATTTGGATAAATATTATTTAAAAATAATAAACTATTTGATAAAATGAGTGTTCATAAACTATATAAAATAAAGAAAGACATAAGATGCTTTTCGTTGTCAAGTCTGCGGTACAGTTGTAATTTTTATTAAATATAAAAGGTTGAAAATATATTTTGTTGATCAAAGTAGCTTACTTTAGTTGTACTTAAGAATACCCAAATGAAAGAGTTGGGAGAAGCAACCTTTTTTTTTTTTTTTTTGGCTTATAATTAATTTTTGGACTTATAATCATTTTCATAAATTTTAACTATCAAACAGTTATAATTTTAATTTTGACTAATAAGTTGGCCAGACTATCTTATAAGCAATCCCAAACACCCTTATATATTGTTGGAGGGTGAGTTTGTAGAAAATATGACACGCTACTTAAATGTATGACATAATTGATTTCCTAAATGCTAAAGACAGTGTTCCTGTGAAAACAGTTTAGTGGTTATAATTGTTCAACTTGATGATCTCAAATTTAAATAAAAAAAAAAAAAGAAAAAAAATGCTAAATCAAACCTATTCACATGGGTTGGATAAGATGGGAAAGAGAAGCTACATCGTCCCCTTGTTAAGAAAGTAGGCCTTTCAGTTTCTTCATTGGCCCAATAAAATTATATGACTAGTGCAAAATGTTGGGCGAGCTAGCCAGGCCTAGGCCGACCTTATTCGGCCGAAAACTAGAATTTGTAATGGCAATCCTCGATGTACACAAATTTGAGACATAACTGAGCTAAGCTGAGTTAGGGCATTTGCACATGAACGTGTGGCCAGGTCAACTTTAAAAGAAGAAGACTCTTGAGCATTATCGCATCATGCAAACTAACATGTGAGTTGTGGTGTGGTGCCTCTTCCCCCACTCCATCCGTGACCTCAAATTTCTACTTGATGATCATGACGATGATGCTGCAGACAATGGCAATGATGACAAGGAAAGCTCAGAATGAAAATTCATGTAACCTCAAACACCTCAAATTTCTTCTCGACTTCTCGTCTTATCTTTGTTTTCGATTGTCACAATAATAAAGCCCTAAGTTTTTCATGGATTGACGTATGCACCAACGACAAGCGCAAATCGGAAAACATTTGTTCTGAATGGACCTCCCACGTCTACTCGTTTGCCCATCCTTTTCGCATGTTCTTAAGTAACTAGATGAATTATAGTTTGCAACCTCTGATTTTCTCCCCGTCACACCTTGCACATATTTTGATTCTGTGTTTTGTTTAAGTGTTCTTTCCCCTTTCTTTTCAGGGCATTAGGCCCCCCCATCCAACCCGAAAAATTACAATTGATAAGAAAAAATGTTGAGCTAATTAATCAGGCAATTTCCCAATAGCTTATGGAGCTACAAACGCATTCAATATGATGGTACGTTAATGATTTTGCAATAACAACAACCAAAACCCAAATCAGCACACGTGCACAAAAGAAATTGTATTTGGACAGTGGCGGTGAATCTGAAATCTGATCCAATTAGCCTATCCAGATCAGATTGACCTTTTAACGCTTAGTTTGGGAGTTTAGAAGAGAGAGAGAAAAAAAAAAAAAAAAAAAAGTCAAGAGAAAAGAAAAAAGAAAAGAAGAAAAATAATGAAAATTTCTTCCAATTATGTTCGGAGTTTTAGGAAAAATGTGAGAGTTATTCGAAATTAAACATTTATTTATCACATTTTTAAAGGTGAAGTCGGTATATTAAAAAGTCAGAGTGAGTAAACTTTTTTATTTCATTTTCTTCCCACTTTTGGAAAGAAAATTTTTTAAGATTTTAAAGATCAAAAATCATTTTATTTTATTTCTTTTCTTTTCACATAAAACTCTCAACCGAATGAAATATAGTTATTTTCTCTCATAATCTTCTCTCTGTTTTCCGAATCTGTCCATTCAAATGTTGTGTAAGTGTCGGAAACAAGTTGTATTTTTTTCTTTTCAAAGGATCCCTATTTCAAAAAGAGAAAAGATATTCGGCAATAAAATAAAAAAGGTTGAAAGAGAATTGGAGAGTTGTCTCATTAGGATGGGGCTCGAAGGAATGCTCGCGACCTCAAATTTTTTGCAGTCACATTCTCAGTTTTATTATGTGACGCCGGGACTGGATGCCTTAGCCCCCCCCCCCTCTTCTCTCTAAAGGGTCGCACATCATATCATCCCAAGTGTGAACATTTATTTGCTTGACTAGGAAGGGTATTCTGTGGTTGGTGGATCCATGAAATGAAAGGGTTCTAACCCTCTTTTAGAATTATTTAAAATTAGCGGGTTCTTAGTTATATTAAGTTCGTGGTAATTCATGGGTTTAACACTTATGTTTTCCCTCAACGTATAATTCTTTTATGTACTTGCAAAGTTCACGTAATTATAGGGGAAAAAAGAATAAATTTATGAAAAAGTTGAAACAGAAAATGACTCACGGGGTGTTTGTTTGGACCTATGCAAGAACATGGGGTTCCCACAGCTCGTTCAATTAATGTCTTTCTCTGTCGCATTGTTTATCTTCAATCTCCAAGTGATCTCATGCATTTATTTATTTTCATGGCTGCATGTGTCTTCGACCAAACAAATTATAAAACAAAACCAATGAATCTTTGTCGTCTAGCCTTGACCACTTGCTTTCTATGTTTTTCTTCTATGGTGTGTCAATTATTTTTCCTATCATTATTGTACAACATAATTGAATGATTTTTTTTTTCCAACACCAACGAGTTCTTTTTGCTGGTGTGAACGAGATGGGGAGCTGTCCTTCCACGTTCCATGACGGGTTTTGGTTTTCTTCTCGGGAATGAGGGGGTTGTTTTCTTGAAATCAAGCAAGTGCTCCCATTTTTTTCTTCTAAAATATGAATCATATTGAGAATATTTTCTTTGATTAAGTAAATTATAAATATACGCAAACAAACCCTACTGTAAAAAAAATTTGGTTTTATTATTTGTGCACTTAAAACTATTTTTTTTTATTAATCATGGTTTAGTCAAATACTACAAGCTTCTTCTTAGAAGAGAATTTTATCTTTTAATGTGTTACCAAGAAAATGGAGATCGTGTATTAAATTATATATCAGTACATGTGTTGCTTTTCGTACGGGAGTGCATTTTAAGTGAACAAGAATCCAGATTGGTACACGGCCCAAGGGGTCTCACTAACGTCACGTCTTCAACTAGGTGTAAGCAGTGATGTTAAGGGGATAAGGCTCAAAACCGGCTACGGCGGACACCGCATTGCCGGTGGAGAGTGAGTCAAGTACTACGACCATAAGATTAATAGTTAATTATACTTAATAAAAATAATTAATAATTAATTATGATTATTAGATTAGTTAGTATTTAAATGAAGTGATTAATAGAATTAGTATAAATAGTAATTTCTAAAATATGTAATGATATGTATTGGTTGTATTAAATTCTCTCATTCTCTCTTATATTCGCTCTCTCTTTCTCTCTATAGCCCTCTCCCTCTCTATGTCTCTTTCTTTTTCTTCTCTCCCTAATCTCTATCTTTCTCTCATATTCTCTCTTTATCCTACTTGGATTATGACAAATGGTTTCAGAGTTTACGAATTCTTAGTTAATATTGAAAAATGACTAAAGAGATTAGATATGAAGTCATCGAAGAGCAAGCCTTCTATGAAGCCAAGAACATCTCAAAAGGCAAAAAATTATAATACAAGAAATGGTTGTAGAAATTAAAAAATATCATTTGCATGTTGACAAGAAATTGGAAAAGATCAACCAAAGGATTGACAAACAAAATCAAATGATTGACGAACAAATCAAATGATTGATGCACAAAACCAAAGGATATAAAAAATTAAAAAATATCAATAAATTATATTTTCACAATAAGAATATATAATTGAAACATATAATTGTTAATAGTACATTTGCATATAATGTGACAGTTGATATTTTTAGTGAAAATAAGAATTTTGAACCCATATATATATATATATATATATATATATATAAAGGAGTGTAAATCAAGGGATGATTGGTTTAAATGGAATAACATAATTCAAGTTGAACTAAAATCTTTCTCAAAACATGTGATTTTTGCCCAGATAGTCAAAACACCTGAAGGTATTAAACTGATAGATTATAAATGGGTTTTGTGCCCAAAAAAAAAAAAAGAATGAGAAAAATGAGATTGTGCGGTACAAAGCACAACTTGTAATGCAAGATTTTTCGCAAAGATTTGGTATTGACTATGAAGACACATTTCACTATAATGGATGCAATTATATTTTGTTACCTTATTACTTTGGTAGCACATGAAAAGTTTTATGTGTATTTAATAGATGTGGTCGTTATATATTTATACGAAGCACTTGATAGTAAAATATATAAGAAAATTTTAAAAAAATTAAAAATGCTTGAAACATATAATTCAAATTCTCAAAAATTGTTTTTTTATTATACTACAAAAATCTTTGTATGGTTTAAAATAATTTGGGAGTATGGGATATAATTGTTTTGGTGAATATTTATTGAATGATGGTTATATAAATAACATTCTTTGTTTATGTATTTTCATAAAGAAGTACGAACATTGAGTTGTAATAATTGTAATATATATTAATACTTTAAATATCGTTGAAACTCTTGAAAAGTTTTCAAATATAATAAACTATTTAAAGAAAAAGTTTGAAATGAAAAATTCTATGAAAGCAAAATTTTATCTCGGTCTACAGTTCGAGTATTTAAAAGGTAGAATTTTTATTTATAAATCTAATTATATTGAGAAGATTTTAAAATGGTTTAATCGGAGAAATTTTATATATTGACCGATCCGATGGTGGTCCATTTACTTGATGAAATTTTAGAGAATTTGAATGGTTGTGCATAAATGATACATTTTTAAAATGTGTTATTGGTTTTTGATTTTCTAAATAATTCTTGATTTTTGAGTTGTTAAATATAACTATTTATTGTGTGACTTTTAAATTGTTAAACTTAATCAGAGTCACTTTTTATATTCGTTTCAAATGTCATAGATAAGTTCTGTTGTAACTTCATTTAAACAACGTCAAAGAATTTTTTTTTTTTTTTTTTTTAATTTCTCTATTTATATTGTGTTTATTTCTATGTTTTGATTTTATAATTCTTTTATAATAAGATAGAGATAATCTAACGACGTACCATACAAATTATATCGAAGAACGTGAATAGTGCATATTATACGATCAAAGTGATACGAGAGAAAAATCTTCACATTCAAAAGGTAGTGGTCATTGGACTATAATCTAAACTGTATCAATGATTCCACCATAAAAGATAATAGTGGTTTAATTCCATCTAATCACCATAAATTTCGGCAGTATTGATACTACGGAATAATAGAATAGTCTTTCATCGAGGCGGGTTTTTTTTATATATATATAATTTTCTTACATATGGATATATATTGGACTTCTAATCATTGAATTTTTTATTTATTGTTCATTGTTTTTCAGGGATAAAAAAAAATATATATATATATATATATATATATATATATATATTTTAATATTTTTTTATGAGTAAATAATAGAAAATCACGGATTGAGAAGCAAAGTTGATCTTTTAACTCTAAATTCTAAGTTCGTCTTTTCCTTGTTAAGAACCCTCGCGGTAAAACGGGCACCAGAGCAGGGTCCAAATACCATAAAGAAATAAGGCAGGAGTTTGGACACCGCCTGGTCTGTACTGATTGGGGGGAGGGAGAGAGAGAGAGAGAGAGAGAGAGACGTCTGTTGTGGACCATTAATGGTGGTGCGTAGGGCGGCGACCCTCCCAAACTTGGTTCAGTTCCATCCATCCATTGAAATTCGTAAAGCTGAACAAAAAAGTTAGCTGACTCGGCTCTCTCTCTCTCTCACTCACCAAAGGCCCCCTGTAACTGCTCTATCTTTTATTGGGATTGGACTATTCACACTAAGGTGTTGAGGGTTTGAGTAAAAAGTTTGGTTGTGATCACACACCACACCACACACTTGCGAGTTGAAGAATCTCAAAAGATCCATTAAAACGGCCACTCTGCCAGAGAGTAAACTCACTTTTTCTAACCCCAAAGATAGAGAGTGCCACGTTGTTTACGTTTGATCCCTTTATCTTCTGATCTTTTGACTTGTATCTTCCGGTCATTCTCTTCTTTACTTTTTCTTTTTTGCCAACTTAAATTCTTCTCCAAAAATGTTTTCTTGTTTTCTATTCACTCCCTCCATAAAATCAACTCTGCCTTCACCATCTCTTTAATTATATACCCATAAACACACAAACGCACACGTACAGAGATAGAAATGGCTAGTGAAATCCAGAAGAATAGCTGGTACATAGAACAAGACCCTGCTGGGAATATAGAAGCCGACGAGATTCGGAAGAACTTAGACGATGACGGTCGCGTCAAAAGAACCGGTACAGTTTATTCTCTTTCTCTCTCTCTCTCTCTCTCTGTGAATAATTTGTATTTTTTTCCTGAAATGAAAAGGAACGGTGGTAACGGCGAGCGCACACATAATAACGGCGGTGATAGGGTCGGGAGTGTTGTCGCTGGCATGGGCTATAGCCCAGTTGGGTTGGGTTGCGGGGCCAGCTGTTCTGATTGTGTTCTCATTCATTACCTACTTCACTTCTACTTTGCTTGCGGATTGCTACAGATCTCCTGATCCTGTCACCGGAAGACGAAACTACACCTACATGGACGTTGTTAGAGCCCACTTGGGTAACTAATCTTTTCTTACCATTTCATGCCAAAATTTATTCAAAATCTTTCCTACGTACTAGGACAAATAAAAGATCTACCTTTTTCCTAATGCAGATATTTTGAAATCCATGCATTGGATTTCTCAAGAAGAAGATTAATTTTTTAATTGGTGTCTTTTTTTTTTTTTTTAAAAATTAATTCTCTCTCTCTCTCTCTCTCAGGTGGCATGAAAGTTCAGCTATGCGGGTTGGCTCAGTATGGAAATCTTGTTGGGGTTTCAATAGGATACACAATCACAGCATCAATCAGTATGGTGTAAGCGAAGTGAAGAAAATCGCACACTACCATACTAACTTGCAATTGTTTTGCTTTGACTAGATGACTGGCCATGAAAACGATTTCACTAAATTTAATTTTATGTAAATCCATTTAGGGCCGTGAAGAGGTCAAATTGTTTCCACAAGCACGGACATCACGTGAAGTGTAACACGTCAAACTATCCATATATGGTCATATTTGCAAGCATTCAGATCCTGCTTAGTCAAATTCCGAATTTTCACAAGCTCTCTTGGCTCTCTATAGTCGCTGCAGTCATGTCCTTTTCTTATGCTTCCATTGGTGTTGGACTTTCCATTGCCAAAGCTATTGGTAAACATTCTTTCACTCTCTTTGGAGGAAGAAAATGAGATAAAATAAGCATATCAAAGGGATGTGTTTTAGCTGAAATTGAATAAACCTTAGTTTGAATTGATTATGAAATTGAGACTATCTAGCACTCTCCTAAAAATAGGTGGAGGAGAAGACGTAAGAACAACTTTGACAGGAGTGACGGTCGGGGTTGACGTGTCGGGTACAGAGAAGGTGTGGCGAACTTTCCAAGCTATCGGTGACATTGCGTTTGCTTATGCTTTCTCTACTGTTCTTATAGAAATTCAGGTACTCTTCCCTCCGTTCCTTCTACTGTGCCAATTTAATTCTACCCCTTCTAGCTCCGATCTTACAAAATCTTCGGGGCTATATATTTTACTTTTTAAATATCATAATTTTATTTATTTATTAAGCTTATAAAATAAATATATGAGAGGGTAAGAGTTCCCCTACTAAAAGTACGATCATTTGCAACAACTAGAATATGTTGGATTTGAAACTGCAACGCGCAGAATTGGATGCAAATTCATGGATGGCCTCTTGCGTCGATGGTGCTCTTTTCTCTTCCCCAAAATATTCACTTTAATTGGGTGCTGCCCAATAGACTCCCTTGCCAAATTTGTGTTTGTATATATTTAATATATGTTATATATATTATTATGGTACATTGTAGTGCGCATGCATGTGTATATATAGATAGAAACAGACTTTTGATGAGGGAGAGTGAGGGTACAATGGTGTTGGGTTGTGTGCCTCATATAAATGTCGGCAGGGCATGTGGCATTGCATGAATCCAAATGCATGACGGACACGCGGACTTAGTCGTCAAATGATGAGTTCTCTGAAGCTGAAGGGCCCCACAGCCAGCTCCTTGAGCTACCCCGACCAGACTGTTTTCTTGAGCAGCTACCATGAATTTGTCTTTAATTTAAATCTAATATATTTTTTATGTCATATTGTTATAAGATCCAAATAATTTGGAATATAAAAATTTGGACCTAAATTCTTCACATTATTTTATCTATTTATTTTTATATAAGAAAATTCAAATTCGAGACCTCGAGAAGGATTAGTGTTATTTGGGCCATAACTCATTAGCAACTTCGTCTCATTATTATTGTTGTCGGTTGCAAAATGTTTTCAACAATTATGAGGAGAAAGACATCAAATTAGGAGTGAAAATCTCCTTTTTATATTTAGACGTGAATCATTTTTTTGTGTTTTTCATGGTCCAATGTTTAATTAGGACGAAGCCAGTCCTCATTTTTGCAACATAGTTGTGATTGCAACAAGTTCTCTCATTAATTGAAGGAAATTAGAGGGCATGCATGGTAATCAACTCAAACTGTTCTTGGACCCTGCAAGAAATCCTTTTTCCAGCCCTTGATGCTATTAGGCGCCCTTTGAAATTTTTGTTATATGTATTTATTGCAATCAAAATGGTCTAGCACTATATGACCGCCCAAGGATTTGATAAACCCTTTTATATGGGAAAACTTTTCTTTTTGGTAGTTTGGTTGTCTTGAATTATAGGTTTAATCAAAGGTTAGGGTTTGCGAATTTCCATCCCATATCCCTAAGCTGAGGAATTCTTCTTTTTTTTCATTTTTAGATCATAGTTGGGAATCTGAGTTGCTAGTTATGTATTAGTAACGGAGGGTATGCCTTTTCTCCCTACTAAAGCAATGAGTGCACTTCATTGTTCGAAGAAAGAGAAGAGATAGATTGGTGCGCCATTGTTTTGCATTGTTGGTCTCATACACTGAACTACAATGTGCGATAAGGACATGGGAGGTTAAAAGATTCTCATTAGTTGCTTTTACACCTGCACTTCTTTTGCAGATTTAAGTCAAAAGGCAGAGGTGGACCAGTTTGGGTCGTGCCCACATTGGCCGAAAGTCCTAAAAAGTGGATATGATTAAATTGTGGACCAGTTAAATTCAATGGACCACTCAGCCTTTTGATTTTGGGCCATCCAATGTGAAAGCCCACTTTTCTTTCCTTTTTCCCCCTTTTGTTTCTTTTATCTTCCTCGTTTTGGCATGTCTTCCTTTGCTTTATATACATTGTATAGTTACTTATGACTATGTAGGAGATTTGCAGCTTTTAAATTGACATTTAACGGTCACTCATCAATTTGTGATTCTATCCCAGAAAAACGATCGATGGCCTTTGGATGACAATCCAACGACCTAGAATTCCCCGGATTGCACAATACTAGGAGATAGAGAACTCTCTGCAATATTCCATGACATTTTGGGGCTAATTGTGTCAAAGATTTACTATCTGTGTGTGTTGGTCAAAGTTAAAGACTTTTACATGCTTTCCACACTGCTATTTCTTTCATTTTTCGTGAGTTTACATAATGCACGGGGGAAAATATTAAATTAGCACCAATGTGTGATTTATGTGGTACAGGACACATTGAAATCAAGTCCTCCAGAGAACAAAGTCATGAAGAGGGCATCTTTTGTGGGGATATCAACCACCACCTTGTTCTATGTCTTGTGCGGTTGTGTTGGTTATGCCGCGTTTGGCAATGCAGCTCCTGGAAATTTTCTTACTGGATTTGGTTTCTATGAACCCTTTTGGCTCATTGACTTCGCCAATATTTGCATTGCAGTCCACCTCATTGGCGCTTACCAAGTAAATTAATCTCGCTCTCTCTCTCTCTCACACGCACATACTCACGCATAGAGGCACATTCATACCTTGCATGTAAATTGACTTAATTCTCATTCCAATTTTAGGTGTTTTGTCAACCCGTATATGGCTTTGTGGAGAAATGGTGCAGCAACCGCTGGCCAGAAAGCAAATTCATAAGGGAAGAACATGCTCTTAATATACCATTCTACGGTATCTACTACGTCAACTTCTTCAGGTTAATTTGGAGGACAGCCTACGTTATAGTCACGGCCATAATAGCCATGATATTTCCCTTCTTCAATGATTTCCTTGGCTTGCTTGGCGCTGGTTCATTTTATCCACTGACAGTATATTTTCCCATAGAGATGTACATCTCTCAGGCCAAAATCAGAAGATTTTCAGTAACTTGGATTTGGCTCAAAGTTTTGAGTTGGGCATGTTTGATCGTATCCATCGTCGCTGCAGCCGGATCCATTCAAGGACTTGCTCATGACTTGAAAACATATAAGCCTTTCAAAAATCAAGATTGAAGTGGTTTTCAGAGCTTTGAGGGGTGCGGGGGGATTATGTATGTGGGGTAATAGTTTGAATAAGGAAGACTTGATTCAAATGCCTCCTTTTAAAATGGTAATTTTTTTTTTTTAAGTTAAATGCATAAAACTTCTTAGCCATATAAACATTGAGATTCCCAACTTTTCAAATCTTGGATTTGATGTCCCATCAGTGGCGGAGCTAAGGGATGCTTTGGGGGGTTATTGCTCACTAGCTCTAATGTTTTTGTTGTACTCTGTATAAATTATTGTGTAAAACGAAAACATCTGGTAAGTGCCCTCCAATAATCTTTTTTCTCTAAATCCTTTTAAGATCCAAATTGACTTTTGAAAAAGTTAAAATAAAAGAAAAACTGTGATGGTCTGTTATTCAAGTGTCTCACATCTGGTATACAGGCATCCTTGAGTGGAAGTATAGACATGACACGTACAAAATATAGAAGCACTTGAGATGACACTTTCTGAATTGTGATTCACGTGTATGTAAACATGGAAAGAAAAACGTTAGATAAATTTTGAATTTTTACTTTTTTTTTTTCTCTCAAAAAATTGAGTAGAATCTTTCTTGAAAAATGGTTGGATCCGGAACTTAAAATAAGTAACCTAAATCTGTAACACTTCAATATAAACCATAAGTCGACATATCAAATGTCCTCTGAACCCAACCAGCAGCATACAATCCTAGAACATTACAGCATTATCAACTAATAGCATATGCAAACGGTTAGAATTAATTTTCACAAAACCGAAGTATGATAATTTTTTGAAATAATTAAAAGATCAAAATTTTGAATATATCTCAATGAATAATCATAGATAACTCGGGAACCACGATATCTTTCCTGACGATCTCACAATCGGAATGATAATCACATTAAACGAATTATCACCGCAATATCACGATATCTCAACCCTTAATCCAATGATGAAAATGACACAGAAAAATTCTTTACTTGAAAATTTTCTTTTTAATCCTTTTATCGGTCTCTCTCTTAGAGATTAAAGTGTGTTCTTGCTCTGTATATTGTTCTTCAATTCACTCAATTGAATCAATAATCACCGACTCACGTAAGATATAATAATAGGGAGGGACTTAATCAGGGCGACTTATATTTTAGTAGAGCCACTCACAAAATCTCTTACGATTAGAAATCGTCTCATCCCGTTTACTCAGAGCTGGAGGTGGTCACTCGTGTGAAAGATTTTACCACGCTTGACTGACATATCTTTATCATAACTCACTACAGAATATATGATAATAAATAAGTATAAAAATAAACTTGTGATTGTATAATGCACATAAGTCATATATATCAATAGTATCAAAATTAGTATATAGTGAGAAATGTCAAAATACTTTAAACCCAATAATTCCATGTCTCACAAAAGAATCTTTTGCAATGGGTTTGGTGAAAAGATTAGCCACTATATTATGTGTAAAAGTATACTTAATCGTCACAGTATTATTTTCGGTGATATTTATTACAAAATAATATCTTGTATCAATATATTTGGTTTTATTATGATATTTAGGATCTCGGTTGTTGGCAGTGGTAGTCTGATTATCACAATAAATTATCAATGGTCTCCCACTATCTGCCACAAGTCTTTAGTCATCTAGAAATCTCTGGAGTCAAACACTCTCCTGAACTGTCACTAAGCATACTACAAGTTCAATGTCTATTGTAGATAGAGATACACAAATTTGTTTATTACTTCTCAAAGATATGACACCATTAATGAGTAAGATAGCAAATTTTGATGTCGATTTGCGTTTATTCAGATTATCACTCCTAATCGGCATCTGAATGCCTAATAAAACATAAATCACCTCTTCCGTAACACAATGAGAGGTCTACAGTTCTCTTGAAATATCTCATAATCCTTTTCGCAGCTCTCCAGTTATCCCTTGCAAGATTCAATTGATACCACTTATCAGATCGACTGCAAAACAAATGTTTAGTCGTATACGTCTCATTGCATACACGAGACTGCACATTGCACTAACATAAAGGATTCTACTCACGTCCTTTATTTCTTTCTGAGTTATAGGGTACATATCAAAATTCAGATCTTCACCTTTAGCGATAAAAGTATTTATTAGGTTGCAATCACTCATCTCAAAATACTCAATAATTTTCTTGATATAAGACTCTTGTGAAAAAATCAACATCATTGTCAAGCGATCCATCTGAATCCTAACTTCAAGAATGAGCTAAATCTCACACATATCTTTCATATCAAAATTCAACAATAATCACATTTTAATGGTCATCAGAAACTCTCTATTGTTCTTGACCAACAGAATGTCACCCATATATAAGAACATGATTACAAAAGAATCATCATAACGTATTAAATAGACATAATGATCATTCTTGATCATTATAAATCCATAAGATATCACCTCCTCATAAAATTTCAGGTACAACTGTCTGGATAATTGCTTTAGGTCATATATCGACTTCCGAAATCGACAGATCTTGTTCTCATGACCTATTAGAACGAATCCAAAGGGTTATTCCATATAGATCTCCTTATCCAAACTTTCATTATATAAGGCGGTCTTTACGTCTATCTAGGATAACTCCATATCCATGTTCACAATAATCACTAAAAGTAAACAAATCGAAATAAATTAGATTATGACTCCACGATAGTCCATGCCCTTAGTAGTGTAACCCTTGGTTACAATACGGGTCTTGTACATTTCCATCGATCCGTCGACATTTCTTTTGACCTTGAAAACCTACTCATTCTCGATGGTCCTTTTGCCCTCAGGCAAATCAACTAGATCTTTGATAATCTACTCATTCCCAATGGTCCTTCCGCCCTTAGGAAAATCAACTAAGTCCCAAACTCTGTTGATTCTCATCGACTCATTCTCTTCATCTATGACATTTAACAAATGGTTCTTTGTAGAACTCTCGAGATCCTCTTGGACCGTTATAGATTTTTCATTATCCTCAAGGGTCACAATGAGGGTCTTACCATCAATCAGGAAGTAACATTTAAGTATGCATTCTTAATAAATCTCATCACTTCTAAATGAATCGCTTCCACCAGAACCAAGATCTGTAATGGATTCTTGTGTCCCGCCACTAGGCATGCCTAAGTCACTAAGCTAATTCATCTTATAGAAGGTAAAGTCCTAATTCAAGAAATGTGATATCACAATACTCAATCTCAATGATAGTACCATCCATATGCTCACCTAAGAACACATACCCCATAGAGTATTATGAGTATCCTATAAAAATACATTTCTTTTCTTGCGGATCTAACTTGCTGTGTGAATATAAGAAATCGTGATCATACTCGACACAGCCCCATGATCTTAAGTGGTTAAGGTCAGGCTGTTTCCTTATCCAAAATTCAAATGGGGTACTGACTGCGAACTTTCATCAAATACAGTTGATGACGTAGGTTGCAGTCAATAAAATATGTCTCTAATAGGAGATGAATAAATTGTCTGTGTCATCATAGATCTTACCATCTCTAACAAAATCCTATTCCTCCTCTCAGCTACTCCGTTCTACTGAAAAATAACAAGAATAGTCAACTGTCTTGTAATACTATTTTTGAAACAGAGCTCTTTGTGTCGTTCTGATAAATATTCATGCCCACGATCAATTCTGAGAGTCTTCACTCTCAAATCTAACTAATTCTCAATCTCGCTAATAAATATCTTGAAATATTTTAATATCTCAAACTTGTGCAAGATCAGATAGATAAAACCGAAATACGTGTAATCATCTATGAATATAATAAAGAACACAATTCTATTTCAGAGCTTTCATGCTCATAGGGCCATAGATATCTGAGTAGACCAATTGTAATGGAGTCCCAGATCTCATTGCGTTGCCAAATAGTTTTCTTGTAGCTTTTTCGGTTGTGCAAAACTTACATATGGGCAACTCAAACATAGTTAGCGGGTCCAACAAATCAATTACTACTAACCGATTCGTCATTTCTTATCCTATATGTCCAATTCTACAATGTCACTCATTTATATCATTATCTACGCAATCAGATATAAAGACAATAGAAGAATGACAAGGAAACCATTAGAAGAAATAATACCCAGTACATACAATCCATCATGGATAAAATCAGAACAGATCAATGAGTTGTCACATTTAATAAAAAGGTGATTTTCTTACATATCCTAGACAATATTAAACAAAGTATTGAAATCAAGTTTCGACGATATCCGGAGCAAAAATAACGTCATATAGATACAGGGTCTGACTACTTTACAACTTCAACTTACAAGTGCCGATCCGTTTGATGACGACGTTTCATTGCTCACGTAAATCCTCCTCGAGGATTCACTCAGTGGAACTCTATATACGCATTCCTGTCTCGAGCTACGTGATCAGTAACTCTTGAGTTTTGAATTCATAAAGAAGAAAAATCAGCGAGTATTACAGTGAATAAGACAAAACTCAAACCATGTAAAAAAGAAAGACATTCTTTCCGCTCATCACACTCATAAGCGAAATGACCAGGTCTACCTCAGAAATAGCACTTCACATTGACCTTATAAAAATTCTTTCTTCCTGCGCTTTTGTACCTAGTTGTAGATTTTCTTGGATGGTTTCTTATTGCCTGGATCTTAGGTCTTCTTCTCATGCTTATACTGTCCGTTTGATGCCATGGGAGCCCTTACTCGACTTTACAGCATAAGCATGACCCGAGTGTAGCCTACTCTCCTTCAGACTCTCTTTCTCGAGCTCACAATGCTTACTCACATTAGTAAAAGTACAAACACTCACGTTACACATGAGATAGGTTTTCGTGGTCTCCTACGAATCAGGTAAAAGACTGGATCACAACCAGTATCTGAAATTCATCCGAAATAAGCTTGCTTGCATTCCTTAACTCGGCAATCATACTCGACATTTACATTAATATTGTATCATTGTATGATCAGCCATTTTTTTTTAGTATCTTTACCTTAGGAGCTGTAAAGAGCAGCATGATACTCTTTTAGGGTTAGCCAAACCGACATTATCATAGGATAATGCTCATAGAATAGAATCATGTCATCGTGCATGCTACTGATGCGGATTGCCCTAACTTGACTATCTTTTTCTTCTACGCATGATAGACCTCCTTATTCCATCCATCCTGAGGTGCGGTACCCTCCCCGAGGCCCACCATCTCGTGCCTCAGAATCTTATTCAAATTTTGCTTATTAAGAATAAACCGAATCTACTAGTATAAAATCTCGCAAATCTTACCATTCAGTTTATTTTTCTTGCAAAAATCTAATATGTCAGTTTTCAAAGTAGTAAAAAAGACTTTGGTAGCTTACTGATCTTATTCTCATTTTTTGTGCACCTTTCGAATCAACAAATCCCAAATGATTTGA
Organism: Dillenia suffruticosa; assembly: GCA_033439265.1. Classification (NCBI taxonomy): domain Eukaryota; kingdom Viridiplantae; phylum Streptophyta; class Magnoliopsida; order Dilleniales; family Dilleniaceae; genus Dillenia; species Dillenia suffruticosa. The sequence continues at coordinate 12,084,341 of JAVTVX010000020.1, forward strand.
GTATAGACCCCAAAGCGAGTGTATGAGTTAACGGACACCATACATCACAATCCAAAATCGCATCTTACAATTCGGATTTAGATTCGGTATACAAAAACTTATAAAAGTCACAAATATAAACGTAGAACCCTCAAAAAATTGAAAAAAATCCATTTTAGGACGAGCTGACGCGCTGCCTGGAGTCTCACACGCCACCACGTGCCGATAGCATTTCGCCACGCGCCGTAGCAACCCTACTGCAAGTGCCCAGATGCGCAGCGAGTGGGCTACGTGCCTGCACACATGCGACCTGCATCCCGGGTTACGACCCGAGTCGGGATGTGGATCCGAGTCGTAACCGACCTGGACTACATGGACCTTTTCTCGTACCTCAGCGTGGGTGAAAGTTACGCTCCCGCTCCCTTCTTGCCTAACGCTCCTCTGTGCATGTGTTGCTCATGTACCCGTGGGTCTAAAGCGATTCTTCCTCTCCCGATGTGTCTACAACTGGGTCCTCGCAACCCGGTTGCCGAAAAACACTTTTCCGGCCTATATTTTATGACAATCTTGATGGAAAAATGAAATTAGACTTTTCCAAATTATTTTTAACTCAATTTTTTGGATATTCAATCCCTAATCTCGACGAATTAAGTGTCCAAAATTTTGCTCTACATGGTCATGTCGGAAAATCCAGTTTCTGACCACGGCAGTATGCAATATATATGTTAAAATGTAGATCAGATCATGAGAAACACATATATACCAACTTTATGGGACAATTTGTTTTTGAATGTGACAAATCTATAATTTTAGGTTTCGGGCACCGTTAAGAGCCGAAACCTTTGATCTCATATTTTATAGTGTTAAAATATTTCAAAAATTATGAAAAAATTATTTTCATAATTTATAAATCATGGGCAATATCGTAGTATAATTGGATTCACGAAATTCATCCATAATCTAAATCCCAAATTTTATATATCCAAAAAATTTCGAAAAAAATTTAAAAAAATCTAACAAAAACTCTGATACCAATATTAGAATTAATTTTCATAAAGTGGAAGTATAATAATTTTTTGAAATAATTAAAAAGTCAAATTTTCGGACATATTTCAATGAATAATCACAGACAATTTGGGAATCACGATACCTTTCCTAACAATTTCACAGTCGGGATGACAATCACGTAAAATGAATTATTACTGCAATATCACAATGTCTCAACTCTTAATCCAGTGATAAAAGTGACATAGAAAAATTTTTTACTCACAATTTTTCTTTTTAACCCCTTTATCAATCTCTCTCTTAGAGATTAAAGTGTGTTCTTCCTTTGCGTGTTGTTCTTCAATTCACTCAATTGAATCGATAACCACCAACTCACGTAAAATACAATAATAGAGAAGGAAGTTAGAAAAAGTGGAGATGATAACTATCCGTTATCTTCTAATTTTAAATTCAAAATTAATTTAACTCTTTTACTATTCCGTAAAAGCCCCTTCGTGTGGGCAATATTTACCAACACAAACAATAACATTATCAAGATATCATCATTAGGGTTTCAAGCCCTGACCTCAACATCTAGCTGTGTCACTCTGGAAACCTCACAAAAACATCGCCACGGCTAGGATAGTTTACATATCACCTCATATGTGAAAAGGGCACAAAGCTATGTACATCACGTCATACTAAAATAAAACAACAAAAGGGTCAATAAGCAACTTGGTGCAGGATTAGGTCCCTCGCCTTGAACTCCCCTAGAGCTACCTGATGTCTGACATTCTGACTTCACGGGATCTGAAATATTTAAGGAAAAGGAATAGCAAACCACCTGTGAGCAAGTATCTCTTTTCAAGCAACACATTGTATACACATTATAAAATGCAAATATTTTTGTGCATATAACATGATCCGTGTATGACAGTGTAAATTTAAAATCACAACGCAATAGTATTAATATAAAAAACAAATAGAAAACATAACGGTAAGGATATGTCCAGAACTTCTAACTTTGATTGTTGATTTTGCCGCTTTTCATCCTTCCTCAGCTTACTTTGTCTGGCTTAGCGTTCTTACTAGCATAGTTTCTCTGTTAGCTTGCATGCTCAACATGATTTTCTTTCTCATTTTCTTTGTTAGTTTTCACTTCTTTGTTAATCTGTGTCATAGACTTAAGAAGTCATTGAGAATGGCGTCATACTTGAACTCCCGTACCGCTGAGTTAATTCCCGCATCTAATTTCTGAGGAAAAAGTGAGTATTTAATTTCTTTTATATTTCACTTCTTTGTTAATCTGTGTCATAGACTTAAGAAGTAAGTCATTGAGAATGGCGTAGTGACTTGAACACCCGTACCACTGAGTTAATTCCTGCATCTAATTGCCTTTCTTTACACCTTACTATGTATGGCAAGCACCACGTAACTTAACTCTGGAACGGTGATTAACTTTTCTTTAACTTTCTTTCTTTTGTGTGTGAGTGCATGTCACATATGCTTTCGAATCCCATTGGATGGCTTCAATTGCTCTTTTCTCCGTGGTTTGCAACTTTGTGTCAAGTTTAGTCTTACACAGGACTTATAGCATTGCATTGATTGTAATAGCATAGAGTCAAGTACATAAAAGCATTAATATCATGGAATTGAAACATCACAATGGCACATTATTCGTGCAAGTTCTCACTTAGGTTTGAGGTGTAACCATTGTCAAGTAAATGGTTAACCTTATACTTGAAATATTTTAGTGTGAACAATTTATAACTCGGTCACTTCAATTCCATCTCAACATTGCATATAAGACACAGGAGATTCTTCCCTACTAAATGACATGATTCAATCACTTAGCTTGCTCTAAACAGGGAACCATACTCTAGGGAATTCACTTGTATCCATGCTGGTGTCTTATACGCATCAGGCGTTAGGCCTCTAGTGTTCATGTCATTGGGTGATTTAATTTAACTAGTTCCTCTATGAATTTTCAAACATACTTTCTCTTACCTTAAGAATTTTTGGCCCCCATGAGACCAAGGATTGAGCTGTGTTTCTCACACCACATGCCTAATTAATTATGCTTAGAAAGCCTATAACAATATTACCTTTGCAACATAGCACACATTCTTAGAGCTTACATACATGGAAAACAAATAAGGAAACATGTAATAAACATTCCAGTAAAGTAAAAATCACACAAACATGCAAGATACTTGTCTTAGGAATCTGTGAAACGCTTTAATTTGATTCCTAGTTCCCAACTTGGGTTTTGTCTAAAATTACACACATCTTGAGATGTCACCGTCCATACCCAAAGTTTTACCATCGGATGTCCCCGAAGGGACCCCAAAGTGTTACCATGCTAAACCAAGCTGTCCCGGGCTTGCAAATTAAATATTTTTCGAAATGAAATTTTGAATAAAGATTCATTTCAATCTTGACATGTTAATGAAAAACGTTGTTATCCTAAAATACCATATCTTAAGTGCAGTTGGATCACTAATATATCTTACTCATCACAAGCAGTCTAATACATCATTTTTAGTAAATTTCTTAACAAGATATAGCTCTTCACTAACGAGAAGACATTGAAATGGAGTCAAACATGTGCTTAGATACCTTTAAGGAACAATGGATATGAATATGTATTATCCGAATGTACCCAAGTCAGATGTAATTGGCTATATAGATGCTGGGGATCTCTTTGATCCTCATAATATCCGTTCGCAAACAAATTATGTATTCACATGAGGTGAAAGGCGTTTTATAAAACAAACTTTGGTAGTCACTTCTTCAAATCATGTAGAAATTTTAACCATAAATGAGGCAAGTAAAAGAATGTTGTTGGTTAATAAATATGATTCAAAGAGAACCATATAATTTTATATAAAGATAATATTGTCTGTATAGCACACTTGAAGGAATGGTTTATCAGATGATATAAAACAAAACATATCTTCCCCAAAGATCTTTGTCACTAATCAGAAGAACGGTGATATAAGTTTTCAATAGATTTGCTCAAGCAATAATCTTGCTGATTTATTCACCAAGGTATTACCAGCTATAGTTTTTAAAAAGTTAATTCATAGAATTGGAATTTGTAGACCCAGATATCTTCAATGGTATTGATAGGAGGGGAAGCAAATAGGTCAAGTAATGTCATCAAGAGGGAGAGTGTATATATGCACTTTTGTTTTCTTCTCTATGTTTTCAGCCCACGGATTTTTCCAAGTAAGCTTTTAAGGAGATATATAGCTTATAATGGACATCCAAGGAGAGTGTAAATATCATTTGTGGATATCTGCATTCATCCAAAAATTTGAAAAGTAAGGAGTTTAGATGTCCGTACTTATCAAAAAATTTGAGAAGTCATGAATTTCGATGTTCATATTCATCCAAAAATGTAAGGTCAATGACTTTTATATCCAAATTCATCCAAGAATGTGAAGAGCTATGAATTTATTTTCCCCTCATTATGTAAATTTATTACATAAATTTATTTTTTAGATTTATGTGATGTATTTCAAAATTGGTTTTAAGAGACTATAAATGGGGTGCAAACTCTAAATAGAGCATATCAAGAAATAAAATTACTCTCTACATTGTCTTCTATATCTTTTCTCTTTTGAGTTTGTTATTTTTTTTTTTTTTTTTTTTAATTTGACAACAATATCTAAATTGTTTTAACAATTGAAATAAGCAGAATTTTATTTCTTGATATGCTCTATTGTAATATGTATTTATTTATACATTTTTTGTATTATTTATACGACCCCATACAAAATACCAAAATGCTTCATTATCGAGATTTTTCATACTAACAACAAATCGGGTGTCATCATTACTGCGGTATTGACAGCGAACTTCTATAGGCCAAAGCCAAACACCATGATGGGGTTGACAGAGGAACTGCTAGATGTGGAACGCCCACCAGTTTACTGGAGTATTAGGTTTGATGATTTCTTCACAGAGTTCCACGAACAAGGTGCCAGAAGAAGAGTAAATTAAGTTTTCGGAGTTGGGTCCCGCCATTTCACAGCATAATGGGGATGTTAGATTTTCTCTGTGTAGAGGTTCCTATTGTAGTATTTATCATAACAATGTCCAAGTCATTAGGGACCTAAGCAAAATAATTTGGTTTCCTTATGAACCCCTGCAGCTCTCCTGCTCAAATCAATGTAAACCCTAATTAAATGACTCCCTATCATTACTAAACTCATTCCAAACAGCCACCCCATCGCGTAGCCACATTCAACATCTACCTATATTATACCCTAGATCTTATATTTTCTTACCAATGCCAACTACCATAAACTCAAACGTCATCAATAGTCATTATCAGTAGAGAAGTCATCGCCATCGAACACCACAGTGATATGGGTATGGTTGCTGCAACTAACCAAGATTCTAGATTTAAACATTTAAACTTTTACCCACACCCGTGGCCCTTGGTGTAGGCCCCGTCACCATCAATGGGCAGATAAAGGCCAAGACGCGTACACACCACCAACAAGCGAACCCAGTTTTAGTCACGCTTGAAAAGTTTACCTCCGGTCACTCTCACCACCAGCCACCACCGAGAATGCTTTTGCCATCACTTGACATTCAAGCCTGCCTTACCCATCTCCATGTGCTTTCATTATGTAAAGGTCTTGACCCGGTTTAAAATGATTTCACGCATAATAGAATTTTGTAAATTTAAACCATCATTCATAAAACTGTCATTTACCATGATAATGAACTCTTGCCATGAGTAACTAGAATGTCATATGGACACTTTCTGCGGGCAATCAAATTTTGATTACTAGTAAAAAACCAAAAGCGTAGCTTGCAAGATAATTAAAGTCATTATTAGGAGTCTGCAGAACTAGAATTCTTCCACTTAGTCATTCATCTTCAGCTGATTACCAAAACTAATGTCTGACCAATCACTTGAACAAATACATAAAAAAGGGGTCATCTACATGGATTCCTTAACATAAGGTCCAGTGGCAAAAGAGTAAGATACAAATGCTACCCCAACAAAGATCAAGGAGATCTGGCCTCACTTAGTACAAATGCTTGAATAAGACTTTGAGCTGCATGGGTCTGTTCAGGTGTCCCAGATATTATAATTGTTGTTTCTTTTGCTCCAGGCTTGGGCTGAGTGATTGTAATTTTGGCATCAGAGATCTGCAATCAACAGATTTGGTTTTGGTTACCATTGACATTCAGCATGACAAAATAGGCATAGTTAAGAATTAATCAAAAGACCAAATAAAACCAAAATTGAATTGTTAATTTCATTTTCCCCTCTTTTACATACAAAAACTGGCTCTTAAATCCTACTGCATTTGCAAAATAACTACTAATTTCGGAGATGACTGATCACTACTATGCAAAATAACTATTTACGGGTTGTTATATTGACAGCTACTCCTGAAGAAAGGAACAGAACATCATGGCCATCACATTCAACACCACTAACCATCCTCCTCAACCAAAAACCCAGGACCCATATAGCTAATTGTATAGTTGCCAACAAAATCCACCCCATGGATCATCATGTGATAACAGCTACTGCACCAAAACAGCAGCATAACAGCCATTATACTTGATTTTGTATTAAACCGATCAACCACAATAAACTTGATTTCATGTCATTGTATAAGTTTTTAGCTACAAGATTGCAGAATAAATTTAACATGTTTGGTTGCTGGAAGTACATGAGCTTAAGTACCAATATGATCCACATATTTTTAGATACAAGATTTCAGAGCAAATTTAGCATGTTTACTTGCTGGAAGTACTTAAGCTAAGTACCAATTTCATCCTTTCTTTCTTGTTGGAGTTTTCATTAATTTAGGTTAGATATACTGCTTACCTCTAAAAAAATGAGTTCAAAGGATCAAAAGTGAAAATTAATATGTAAAACTATGAATTCGATTTGAGATCTACTAAACCCTAAAACACGTCTAAAGGTAAATCCGGGATTGATTGATTGATTAGGAGTTTAGATGCATAGATCTGTAGGATATTCCAGCATATTTTTCATATTGTTTTCATTTTTCTGGTACAACTTAAGTGAGTATTGTCAAAAGCACTCAGGAGCACAACCCCTCAAGAGGCCTTAGGGCAGGCACATTTAAAGAAGTGCTTGCGTGCACCCGGATGGAATTTAGTTCATTCAAGGGTTTTTTGTTCTAATTTCCACCCCTTTTACATCCCAACTTAATTCTCTGTCTCCCTCTTTTTTACTTTAAGTCTAAGTACATCACTTTTTCCATTCTGTCTATCTTTTTCATTTTCCTTTTCTTTTGGTCTGACTCCTCTCCCATTGGTTCACGCTTCTCAAGTTTCCTCTTTGTTTTGTTGCATGCTTGAGATTTAACTAGATTGAGATATATAAGATTTTGTTTTTTTTTCCAAATGACATTTCGATAATATTTGGGGGAGAAATTTATTTGTGTTAACAATAATACTCCCATGAAGTAGAGAAGTTGATGTAGGATGGCTAAAGGAGACTGCCCGCACTTGGAAGAATGATGGGATGTGATGGAGAAGGGCCTGAATTCATTTAGAGGTACAGAAAAATCTATTGTTCAAAGTTATAAAAAAACTATGATCAATAACTGCGCAAAGAAGAAGAATAAAATAGCAAGAAGAAGAAAATCTAGGCACACATGCCATCAAAACAAATCACAATGAACTTTAATCAATTAATTCAGTCTATTCACATTTACATCAACTAGTCATTTTTATAAGTGCTAGAACAACCTAATGGCACTCCTAAACATTCAAAAAAATTGCCACACAGTATAGAAATATGGTAAGATTTAAGAATCACTAAAATAGAAACTTTCTAAAACTTGAGGAGCCTAAAAGGATGCTAACTTTTCTAATGACCAAAATCTAAAGGAATAGAAAGCACTAATTAAAACAAGAGAAATTAAGAAAATAAAATTTTCGAAGATAATAAAAGTTCTTGCAACTTGTCTAACTTTAAAAGAACAGAAAAATCTAACTAAAACAAGAGAAATTAAGAAAATAGAAATTCTAAAATAATAAAAGTTTTTGCAACTAGGTCTAACCTCAAATAATAAATAAACTTACTGAAGGACTCAAGATGCTATCAAGAACACTTGTTATTCAACCCAAAAGACTTGTTTCTGCAATAGAACTACTGACGTAACCCTAGGCTACCAAAGATGACATTTTCGAAACCAAGCTTTGGCTGTGCTATCGGACATACAGTAAAATGTTTTGCAATTAGTAATGCTTGTATGCTAATACACAAGTTTCTCTTTTGCTATTTGTAATGGAGGTCTTTCTTTCCAACACAACAATAACAAAATGAGTCTTAATCCCAAATTTTTTTGGTTGGCTGTTTGAGAGAACGATATAGGAGATAAGGAAAAAAAAAAGAATAATATAAAAATTAAAGTTTGAAAGCAAAAATTGAGAAAGATAAAACTAAAAAATAAAAATAAAAATAAAAATTCAACCGGTTCAGATTCCTACGTCACTCGTTCCTACCTAAAATCATCTCCTCAACTAAATCTTATCACTTATATCTTTACAGATAACGTGTATCCAAATTTTCAATGGTCTATCCCTAGCATTTCACTATATCTCCTACATTTAAAGTCTTGCTTCTCGTAACTAATACATCTTTGGGTTTTCATAGCACATGTCCAAACTACCTTAGGCGATACTCTTTCATCTTAGCCACAATTAAACTCACTCCCAAATTAATACACATTTCTTCATTTCTAATCTTATCTTTTCTAGTTTTAACACACATCCATCTGAACATTCTCATTTCAATTACAATCATTTTATACTTTTGTTGTTGTTTAATGACCCAACACTCAATACTATACAATAATGCAGGTCTTACTACAGGTCTATAAAACTTCCCTTTCAACTGCTCAAGCGATAAAAAAATCTATTTTTTATTAAATAAGCGCTTCACTTCCTTTGCACAAGTGAGTACTTTTGGCGCCTTAGGCAAGAGTGGTCTTATGTCTTAATGGCACCTAGTGCCTTTAAACATTAACAACACCGACTGAAATTTCCAATGTCATTGAAATTGACAGCAAGAAAATTATTGAAGCTATTTGGTTTACAACTGAGAGCTCATTTCACAAAATTAACAGAAAGAAAATTATTTATGAATCGTTACCAATAAAGTGGCAACTTGAAAAAGGCCAAACGGTGAGGTTTCTGTAGTTTACCTTGGCCTAAATAACCATTTTACTTGGTTAACACATCAGTGATTCTCCAGTTAACGCCAAACTAACAGCCCAGATATCTAACTTGTTTAATATGGGTGAATTTTTCTCGCAAAGAGGACACTAGTCACCCTACTCACCCTCACTTGCTAGAAATTTCCTATAATTACTTTGCAACGCAATTAATAAAACAAAGAATTCATGGCTGTGATTTTCTATTTTGTATTAGTGATGCTATTTCCCATGCATTTTTGAAAATAAAAGTTTAATGCATGTTATTTACAGATGAAAATACTCTACTGCGATGATCATCAACAAACATCTTAAAGCATAAATAATACAGATTGCATATAGACTGACACATGCTAACTAGAATTTTACACAAAAAGGAAAACAATGGTAATTACAGAAACAAACACCACAAAGCAAACAAAAATGGAGAAGTGAGAGAAAGACATGAAAAACACCTAGTTTGATTATGATACCCAAATATCCACATGTAGAAAAGAACAAATGCTCAAGAGTCGAGAAGAAAGAAACAAAGAGTACAACAATGGAGAAAATGTCTTTGTAGCCCTAAGCACCAAAACACAATAATACAAATTGAAGGTAACACAACCAAAGGTATATCTGTAACCGGTGGCTACAATTAATCGAGGATGAATCAAAATCCATACTGCAGGGGCTACACTGGCTACATTGGGCACAGAGGCATGACATAAGATTCTGGTTCTGCTAACTTGCAGTTCTCCAAAGTTTCGAACCTAGTTAGATCTATTTATCTTAGTCCTTTTCACTAAATAATTAATTACCGTTCAAATATTTCAGAAAATTGACCTATTTGAACTCAAATAACTTGTTTCACTACTGAACTGGAACACTGTTTTATTTTGCTTGATGTGGGCTCTTTACTAACTGCTTGAATGACCTTCAAACTAAAAGATCTTAATTGGAATGTCAAAATAATATTAAGCTAGTCGGAAATTTATGATGGTTAAAAAATGGGAAAAGAAACAAAGTGCACTTTCATATATAGCATTGATATTTTAATTTATATAGATCAAAAGATCAAATGATTGAGCTAACATTCACTACAAAAAGGAAAAAAGTGACCGCAAATCATGGACTTTCAGCAAAGGCTGAGACGCTCCTCATAGCTAAGCATGTGGATGTGCACCTTGACAAGGAAAAGGAACAAGAAAAGTGGAGATCACTATGAAGCTGAAGGAAGTCTATGGATTAATGATATGGTCCACAGCGACATGCTATGAGAAGGAAACAAATAGTATCCAATTTAAGCCAAAAGAGCCAATTGAATTCAGTAAAGGATACAGAAGATCTGGGGCTTGGCATATGCCTCAAAGCTTAACAACTAGGGCATATTTGGGGGGAGCAAACACTGGGTTGTACCCCCATAGCATAAAGGCCAGCTTGGTCAGTGGTAACCAACGGGTGCAAAAGTTATTCACAGTCCATGATGAAAGAAAAGTACAGAAAGAAGCTGCATTAGGCAGTTTGGCAACCTTTTGTGGAGTGGCATTCCACCAAATGTCTGCCACCAACCCAGTTTCCTGAACCAGGCTAGACAACATGATAAAGAGCGGCCAGGGGTTGGAGGCCCTACACCATGTAGGTCATTATCATAGACCTGGAGCAAGAGGATTGACTAAAACGTTGAGCAGACTTTAAAAAAATAATAACAATAAAATGTAATCAGGTATAAGTATGATGTTAGATGGATAGTTCTCCAGAGTAGCTAATCCAAACTTGATTGACATCCTCTTGTATGAGCCCCAATGAACAGTCACATGCAGTCCATTGATGCCATAACTATGGATAAACAAAACGCCTGATACTATCTCAAATTAATGTAAAGCAATTTGAATGAGACCAGGAAAGACAAATCATCAAGTTAAGAACATGTTACATGCTTTTGTAGATTTGATCTTAAGTCATTTTTCCCCTGGTGCATTGGATGTCTCCAGAGTAGCCAATCACTGCCACGCTAAGCATAACTTCAGCAAAAGTCCAAAAATTCTGGAGTTCAGGATCAATGACGAAATGAAAACCAATGTGTTGAATCAAAGAATCAACTATCATAATCAGGCCTAAGCATCAGAAACCCATAATACCCTGAGACTAAGTTCCCACACTTCTTGTCAGAGAGAAAGGAGCTGCCCAAAACACTTGTCAAGGCTAGTAAATGCTCAGAGCTCAAGACAAGCCTTTACCCCCACCATGGCCAAATTTGGCACCTGAATTGTTTGGATCCCTTCTAGAAAGAACAGGCTCAATGTGTTTCAAGAACATTGGCAAGCAGCAATCTTTATTAAACCAAAATCACCAGAGAAGTAGGAATTCTCTTTTTGGAACTGAAAAATTTTCACCAGGTCTCCCACAACAGATTAATTTAAGTGTTTCACCAGGTTAACATATCTATCTTCCTCAGGGTCCAGATGAGGCTCCCAAATGTATCTTCCTAGACTAAAGAAAAAAAGGAACCACACACACACACACACTTCCCATAACTCACAGCCACAACCTAGAAACATAGCAATCACCCTTAAACTAAGCTCCCTCTAGTTAGAAGTTCCCTTTGAAGATTTCAACCAATTCACGAAAACCCTAAATTTAAAAGGCAGAATACAAGAGCCCACATGAATAATGCACCGCCAACTAGCCCAACTAATTACTCAGTTTATGGATGAGTTTTGTAGAATGCTCTCTTGATCCACTACCAAACCAAATTACAAGAATGGGCCAAAGAACCACTCTTTCTCTATTCTGAAACATGCTCTAATGAGAGGGTAATACCATAATACTGGCACTAAGCAAAACCCAAAAAAAACATGGCAATCATTTATCTTCTGTAACATGCAATGAAAAACCTTGGGTGGGCCTTATAGAAACCCAAGGTTGAAAACATTGAAGTCTGTTACAACAGTCTGGTCATGTAATTGATAGAGATGCTAGAGATATTACTTCTACCCTAAAAGATTTGTCATCCTAATAAACCCCATAAAAAAGAAGGGACATTAGAGTTGCATTTGCATTGAGGACAGCAACAAAGATAAAACATACCTTCCGGACTTCTATCAAACATCGGCCATCCTCCCCCTGTAACACAGGAACAACAGAACGAGGAACAACAACTTCTACTGTGAAGTTTGTGATGATCGCAGGTTGGCCTCTGCATGGGCAAACAAGTGTCAAAATAAAGCCGCAATATGATCCAATTAATTAGTGATATCCAGAATGCTCGCTTAAGAAAACTAACTGTAGATTAATAGACCCACCCTCCAAAACCAGCAGGTCTTCTTTGTGGAATTCCAGCATATTCTGACAAGCCTATCAGGCCACCACCCTCAGCTGAGCCCTACAAGCCAAACAAAATGAAGCTTATGAGCAATGTAAACTAAAGGTACTTCAAAATGTATTCTCAAATGCTTTTTCTGAAAAATTTTGCACACTACTGTTTCCCCCATGTGATTTTGTCATCATGGAAGCTATCAAATCCACCATTAATCCTCAAGAGAAGTAATATTGAACTCATATGAAGCCAGCATGTTAAACCTAAAAGTGTAACTTGCTGACAGAATATACCTGCGGACCCCACAATGCTGATGGGGGCCTTTCAGAAACATAGCGGGGTACAGCTAATCTGTGAATATCATGACCAAAGGTAGGCCTGTCATCATGGGGATGAAAACTTCCACGTGGAGGCAAGCCACTAACAGCATCAAATTTGTGGAATGATGGGGCTAAATTGGAATGCATTCCAGGAGGTGAAAGTTCTCTTCTACCCATATATGAAGGAAAGGGTGGACCTTGGTCTGAAAAAGCAGGATTTGAAGTGTTGTTTATAGAAGGAAATGCATCACGGAAGAAGTGATTGCGTAACCTAGTTGTTATCTGCAAAAGAGCTTCTTGAACTGCTTCAAATTCTCCATTCATCTGTAACACAACATTATGGTAAGCAACAGCCTGTGTTTGCTTTGCAACCAGATTTGAGATGAAGATAAAAAGGTCAAGATGTCATGCAATTTCACACGTACAAACATAAGTTAATTCATGTATATGCATAAAGTGCTACGCTATCAACAAGTGCTATCAACAAGTAGTATTTGTGTCTAGTCATGAGATATTTGTATGCATAAATCACGTTTGTAAGCAGTGAAGTTTTTTAGAGAGAAATTACGAAGAGATAAAGTAAATTAGCATAACAAGTTTCACCTCAGTAGACAAAAAAAAAAAAGGCACCAGCAAAACCACCTGAACTAATTCTTCATTTTCTGATGCAATTCTCGGAATTTGATCCTTCCCTGCTATGCGTATGTAAGCCCCGGTTGACTTTCTCATTTCAGTAATGATGGCACCACCCTTGCCAAGAAGACAACCAATTTGATTCGAGGAAACAATGAGCCTCGCTATCACTGTCTTGTCCTTGCCATCAGGTATAGCCCTAACTATCCTGGCATGCACACGAAGAACTGCATCTTGTACAGCAGATATCCTATCATCTGGATGCTGCATTAGTAACCAACTGTCAACACCTTCAAACTTCAAACTTTTGAGATGACAAACAAGATGGAATTAGACATGACCACAATTCTGACCCAAGCATAAAACTAGAATGAATCGAACCATGGTCAAGGTTCACAGTTCAAAGAACCATTGACCGGTTCACAGTTCAAGATTCGGAACTGGAACCGCGTCTAAAGGTTCGGTTGGTTCCTCATTTTGAAGAACCAAAAATTGACAGTTTTCGGTTTGAACCATCAAGAACGTCGATTCGAAAGGAAAGTTTTTTTTAAAAAAAAAAATTATTAGTTGCAAAATAAGTGACATTAAAATTGAAAATACTAAAAAAAAACAAAAGAAACTATTATTGTTAGTTTGAAGGCAGAAATACAAAATTTCCTATTTTAGTTAATGTTGAATCTAATATAGTTATTAAAATTCAGTTATAAAAATGTATATGAATTTTATATTAGAAAAATTAATTTAATTTAAACAAATTATTTTACAAATTTAATAGAGAGAATAAATATTTAGTCCCCATGTTCTACGACAAAGTGGACTTCAAATGTTCACTACTAAATTGATTAAAAGATTCCATCAGCAAAGTAAATACAATAGGCTTCCAATTAAATTCATTTCGTCATCAATCAGCTACATTTTTTAGGATTCTTTTTTTTTTACCCCAAAAAAAAAATATATATATATATATATTTATTTTTATTATTTATTTTTTATTTTTTAAATTTTTATAGTTTCAATTCTAGAATTGGAACCAGAATAGGAACCGAAACCGATATTTTAGAACCAAAATCAAAACTGGCAGTTTCAAAACGGGAACCAAAACCGCACGTTTAATGTTCGGTTCCTGTTCCTCTAAATCGGGAACCGGGAATCAGCAATTCAGGAAGAGGTTCGGGAACCGCGGCCACATCTAAAGGGAATACAAGAAGAGGGAACATCAAATATCATTATGGTTTTATATACTGGGCAAAGAAAATTAAAAGCAAGGGCAAGGTATCAAACTATACCGCAGGACCAGATACAACAATGACACGGTCATCAGAATCAGAAGGGCCATCCAAAACGTTAATCTCGCAGCCTGTCTCGTTTTCAAGTGACTTGACAATAACTCCTCCCTTTCCAATTACACTTCCAACCCTCTCGGCTTCACATAAGAATCGGAATGCAAGAATTTCATAAGAAGCCTTTAATCTACCAGGAACAACATTATCATAAAATTTAGGAACCAATGCATGCCCAATAGGGCGATAATCGGTGCCATCATGAGGACCAGCCATATGCCTTCCTTGAACAGGTACAAGATAGTTTGGAGGTGGGAATACTTCGTCCCTGGGCAGTGCCTCACCAATTGATTGAGAGAATGATCCAATAGGAGCTGAGAAAGATGAATCATGATCCCGTGATGGATTTTCTAGTATCTGCTGAGAAATAGATTGAAGAGCTTTTCTAACTGCATCCAGCATCCCAGATATCTACAGGGAGATTTAAAGTAAAATAAAATAAGCATTATAAGCTATAAAACAACGAAAAAGATACAACATTTGCACGTCCAACAAACCAAGATGACCAAAACTTAGTCGGGTACATAATGTGCTAAATTATATCGAGGCAGTGTCTGAAAAATTGTGAAATGGGCGCCTGGCAATGAGCAGGCATGCACTAGGTTAAGTTGAAACAAGTTTCCATCCCCAAGGTAAATGGATCCCCTGTGAGTAAATTTCTCACTTTGGAGGGCATTGATAAGCATAAAACTTTTCTTTTTCTTTTTTTTTTTTTAATTTAGACCACCCTAAAGCACTCACCCTGTGCACACAGTGCTCCCCGGCTTAGTGCGGGGGTAGGAAAGGATAGGCGTATATGTATGCAGTCTTCCCCTTGCATCTTTTTGCAAAGAGACTGTTTCCACGCCTCGAACCCTTAACCTCGAGATCACCAAAGGAGCAACTCTTCCGTTGCACCAACGTTCGCCCTCTCAAGATTTAGACCACCCTATGGAGGAAAATATGATGCAGGAATTTATGGTTTGGAATGATGAATAACAAAGTAAATAACCTAGACAATCACGCTTAGGAAGAGAAAATTCGAAACAATTTTCACTAATAAAATTCGAAGTCTTATTATTCCCCTCAAATAAAGGTCACAAGTATTAAAAAGACAACTAACTTTCAGAAAATAGAAACTAGTACTAAGACCAAAATCTAGAAACTCCTAAATAATTCTAAATTAATTCAAATAATAATAAAAAACAGAAACTACAACCAAAACTAATATTTCTAAAACATAGAAAATTCACTAATACTAGAAAACTAAATATTTTGAAATTTTTTTCTGAATACTGATAAAATAAAACCCTATTCTTATTATTTTTGAGCTACATCATATTCTCCCCAAGTTGAAGAACACTCCTATAGCATTTAAAACTCTTGATCATGGTGGAAAACTCCAAACAGCAAGGTAGCTCCAAAAAAGAAGGCATGAAGGCAAATCTACAAGTATCACAAACTCAGGAATAGCTCAATAAAAAATATAAATAGTCACCTTAAAAAATTAGATAAATAATTCCATTTATAGGAAAATTAACAAAATTAACATGAGGTTATCCCTATGAATAGCAGGTGAAAATGGTGAAGAAACACAAATAGAATATTGAAGATGAGAGGAAAATTGTTTATCCATTGTGAGAAAACCGTCATTTTAAATAATGGACTGAAAATCAACTTTCTCTTTAATGATTGCAGTCTTTTCAAAGTTTTCAACAAATTCAATTTTAGATTTCTTTATATCAAAAAAAAAATTAGATTTCTCTTCCTCATTCATCAAAGATCGGACAATGGTAGGATCTAAGTGCTTGATATCTTGGGGTTCAACAAAAGGTTCACTCCTTGGCTTTAAACTCTTCAGCATATGGTGAGACCAGAATTTTAAGTGGAGACACGAAATTTGGACTAAATTTTTGAGGTCGTAAGAAAATACTTTAGTGAGATATTATGGGAGTTTGGAAAGTAGTTCAATGTTCTTTCGTACATGCATAAGACTCAATTCGACTTGTTTGAAAACTTTAAATTCATCAGCAAACTCATCACATCTATAAAGTTACTCAAGAACTTTCTCATTTTGGACATTGTAGTTATCTTGGACACAGTTATAAGAATGATACATATGGATCATCAGAATATAAGCCCCCCAAGAATATTCATAGTTAGTACAAGAGGGACTATAAATATAATAAGTCATAAAATATGAAATAAGAATCTAATGGAACATAATGCAATTTATTCAATTTTAACCTAAAAATAAAATCATAATCTGAGTTTTATATAGCAAGAACTGTACCAGAAATTCAGAATATGCTTCCAATGCATGAATCAGGGTGAGAAATTGTGGCTAGAATGGCTCAAAAGAATGTAGAAATGTAAGAAAAACTTTCAAAAGTGTGGACTGGGCCCAGAAACCCAAAAAACACAAGCAAACTTGTTTCAGGAGGTCTGAACCAACATCAAAATGAACCCAAGAGTGAAAAAAGTCATCAAAACAAGTTGCAAACGTGAAGGGATGCGACTTTCTTCTGCAGGAAATCTTTTTTTTTTCTAGTAACAAACTGTGACAGTAGGGCAGTAACATGAACAGTAATCTGTGAGCGGTACCCATTATATAGTAAACTGTGAACAGTAACTGGGGGAAGATGGCAGCAAAACATGATTTCATGGTTGGGCTCTGATACCAAATATGATGCAGGAAAATATGATACAGGAATTTATGGTTTGGAATGATTAATAACAAAATAAAGAAGTAAAATAATCTACAATCACACTAAGGGTTTCTAGGAATCACTCACTTGAAGCAGGCATCACACCTCCTACGTTAGAGAACTCTACATAATTTTTTTCTAATAAAATTCAAAATCTTATTATTCGCCTCAAATAAAGGTTACGAGTCTTAAATAGCCAACTAACCTTAAGAAAATAATAACAACCAAAAGTAAAATTTAGAAACTCCTAAGCAAATAACTTCTAAAACACAAAATACCTACTAATAATAGAAAACTAAATATTTTGAAAATATTTTAAAATAAAACTCTATTCTTGCTATTCTTGAGCCACATCACACCCCCAGTCATAAAATAGAAAAGGAACAAAGGCTGAGCGCAGCAGAGAGAATGAGCCACACTTCATAAAACAAAAGGCAAGGAAGGAATTATATCTACCATATAAAATGCACCCACTAAAAGAAATAAACTACATTAAGTAATAAATAAATAAGATAACTTTTATAATTCTAAGAAATGAAACTTGAAAAACTTAGCTGAGTCAAGTCTGCAGCATGATTAGACAATAAATAGTACATGTTTAGTACTTGTTTCCGGTAAGGCACGACCTCCAAACATATCAGATTTCTGGCTTATTAGTTAAAAGGTTAGGCACAAGCTTTTGTCCAACATGTTGGCTACAAGATAGAAAGCATTACTGGGGAAAGCAGTGGGGTTTTTTTTTGGAGGGGTTAATTTCAGTATACTTTTATAGAGAGGCAGCAGATTCTAGATGCAGACCTTGATAGCCAATAAAATATTGAATTCAGACTAAGGACTAAGAAAGGGTGATTTGCAATTTTTTTTTTTTTTGATAGATAAAGAAGCTATATTAGAAGAAAGAAGAATGTACAAAACACCAAGGATAAGAAATCGTCATAAAAAAAAGAAAAGAAAAGAAAACGAGAAGAAAAGGAGAACTAGTGTCCAAACCATCTCAACACTACTCAACTAAAACAAAAAAGGCACAGGCAGACAAAAACAGCACAATATAAACCAAAGAAAGAAAAGTAAAAAAAATAATCATAAAAAAAATAAAAAAGAGAAAAAAACAAAAAACAAAACAAATCAAACCAAATCAAATCAAACAAAACAAAAAACAAAAAACAGAAACAAAAAAACAAAAACAGAAACATACAAACAAACTAGCACATTTGGAAACCTGCTTTCCTCCAACACCCCCAAGTCTGCTCTTTTCCAATTAAAACCCTGTGAATGATGTACCTCATTACAGACCTCTAAAATGGCCTCTTCTCCCTTCACTTTTTATTATTTTTTCTCTCTTCTCGTTACATAGGCCAGAAGATCTTGGCTTCTAATAGAGCAAAACTAGGTTCAGACAGCCTTAAGTCCTATTTATTAAAAAGAGTCTGTTCCTGGCTTTCCCTGTTATCTTCTGGGCAATAACTTCAGGTGAGTTTCCCGGAATTGATTCATTCTGGGCATCATCCCAAAACCGCTAAACCAGAAAAGAGTCAGTTAAATGAACCTCATTAATGCCCATTGCCCACTACATCTAAGTCACTTGGATATGCCCTATTTTCCTCCAATAACATTCCATCCTCAATCCCCATAAAACTCGTTATTCATCCTCCCAATCACTATCCAAAACTAAAAAAGCCTTCTAAAAATAATCACTAAAATGCCGTAAAAACACATTCACAAAGTGAAGCATAAAAACAATTTTGTTCCCAAGGAGAAGAGGAAATTTATTCTAATTTCTAAAAATTATAGCATTTTGCTCCCAAGTACACCAAGGAACATGTGCAAGAGCACATCTCCAAAGCAAATAAATAATTATATAACTACATAAATAAAGAGATAGATAAATCTAGCCTTTAGAGCCTCAAGACTTTGTCATAAACAAATCTGAAACATTTCTAGAAATCAAACCAAGTGATTACAACAAATAGTCAACACATGTTTCCACATCTCCCAAACTATGGACCAATGCAAAAATAAGTGATCTCTTGTTTCATTGCAACACATAGCACAACTATCCAATAAAATAGGTTTTAAAAGCTGCATTTCAGTCATTTCTGTTAATGTTACCAAAACAAAAGCCTCAAACTTTGGCAGCCACATTTACTTTCCAAATGAACTTGGCTAAGGGAAACAAGGCATATAAAGCAAATGCGATGACGGTAGGAAATTTTGCAAAAAGAAGGTTTTAAAAGCATCAAAGTTCAAGCTCTAGTAACATGGACATCGGGTGAGACACTTTTCCTTGAAACAAGAAAATAAGGGAGGAAAACTAGTTTCTCTATCGTTAATATTTCTTATGAATGAAAAATTCAAAAATCTGAAGGAGAATGAAAAATTCAAAAATCTGAAGGAGCCTCCAAGTAATAGAAATCTCTTATAGGAGCTGAATGAAGCATACATAACCCATAGAGTGGATGAAAAGTGGTAGAAATGGGTGAATCCCCATGCAACACCCACATCAGACAAAATAGGTTGGTAAATATACCAAAAGTTAAGCGTCTTACATCTAAATTCCATAAAACTGGAAAAGGACGTCAGTTCCCGGATACTCTCGTATTCCTCTTCTTTCGCACTTTCCAAGAAGTAACTAACAACTCTATATATATATATATTTTTTTTTTTTGAGGCCACCCATTTATAGTAATAAAGCATAGCAAATACAATCAAGCTATCTATGCCCATAACTCACTACGTACATCTTTAGAGGCCACCAAGTGTACATGAAGCATGGCAAAGACAATTAACCAGAGATACTTATTCAAGGCTGCCTAATTTATATGAAGCATGGCAAGCACAATCCACAATAGGCACTCGTCCAAAAACATTGAAGCAATAGATGGTCCACTCTATCTCCTTTTTTTCCCCGAAAAGTGTCTATTAACAGAAGTGTCCTTTGCTGCAGAGATTCTTCGAGTCAAAATGCTCTTAAGCAATTTGTAAACCAAATTCGAATTGATAGAGATTGTTATAAGCTTTGCTTCCCCAAAGCAGTTTTATTAGGTTCAACAATATTGGTCATAGGATTTGCTTGAGAACTAAAAGTAGTGGTTTGAACAGATTTCCTAAAACAATTTATAGATTAAGACAATCATTCAAATTGCTTTCCTACCACACATACACAGTGACATTCTTTCTATCGATGTATTAACTTTCCAAATTCAATATATTCTGCTGAGTAATCCGAAGACCAAATAATTCAAACAAAGGTAAAAGAACAAAAGCACAAGGCTTTCCAGGACTTATTATAATATGGAAGGTATCTGGATTCTGCACATGGTTGTCTCCTCCATATCCCAATGTCCCCACCCAATCTACACTGATTTTTCCTCTTATCCAAGCCAGACATTGACTTTAGGAAAATAGAAAGGCATTCATGTAAATGTTATATTGTAAGGGTCAGAATTCTCAAATTTGCAAGTTACTCATTTCACAAGAGCTATCACCAAGGCATTTTAACAACCTTAATTAAAAGCATTCAGAAGATCATGGATTACAAACATTTCAATTATTCAATAGCCACTTCACATTGTGTATATGTGCATTCCTCTATGAGAGCGAGAAAGAAATGTGATTGTGAGTATGCACAGGGACACTGTGAATGTGTTCAATCCCGTGCAAATAGGTGCATTAACCCATATCTGTACCCAAAAAAAGCTTATGTCCCTATTCAGAAAACAACAACAAAGTAATACAAGCTTAAGGTTTGTTGAAATGGAAAATTAAGAATAAGGCAAGGTACCTGAACAATTTCATCAGAAGGTGATGCACATGGAGGAAGTTTGTCCTTGGGAAGAATCCGAATCTGAGCTCCACTTTCAGCTGACATTTGTTTTATGACACTGCCAGCCTTTCCCAAAAGGCAACCAACTTGATTGGGAAGTACAAGCAATCTAAGAATTTTCGACAAAGACTTACTACTATCTTCAGCCTCTTCATCTTCCTCTCCTTCCCCTTCAACTATCCGATCAAATACAAGTAGAAGGGCCTTCTGTACAGATGAGGTACCTTTTTCAGAAGGCACTTCTTCCTTTGGTACGGATCCCCTATCTTCAGTATTCTCACCATTTTCCTTCGGTTTGTCACCTTCTTCAGACACCAAAGTACTCTCATTATCATCCTTATTCTTATCATTGCAAGTTTCAATCTCCTTATCAGAGCCAATAAGAACAATAACTCTCTCATCACATCCAGGGATAGTGTCCTCAACTCTCACCTTCGCACCTGTTTCTCGGCGAATTTGAGATATGGTGGTACCACCTTTTCCAATTAAACTACCAATTTTGGAGGCAGGGCATAAAACACGAAAAAGGGTGCTACCAGGAGAAAGTTTCACTTGTTGATTCAGGGAATGAGAACCTGCTGACTTTAGCCACTTTCCTCTCCCATTTGCTTCTGTCATGCCCCCATCATGTGGTCTCTTAGAAGGTGTCAAGGAAAGGGACATGTCCACCAAATGTTGATCAAATGTGCAGCTTCTACTAGTGTATAAAAAGGATGTCAACAAATAAAATAATAACTGAAAGAACATAAAAAAAAAAAAAAAAAAACACCTTTCCAAAATGGAATTCATTAAATACCTATAAGGGCTATTCTAGAGTCAAATTACATAATCATACTTTTTAAAACCACCCCACTCTAGCTTCTTTCAAGTAGAAATCAATTTCAAAAGCTGCTCTACAACAGCACCAATAACAAAACACTGGAAGCAAAATTCATAGAATACTAGTTTGATAGCTTGTGCATATGCACTGGATTTTATACTTTGAGAATTTGAATAATTAAAAGTAATCTAGAAATAGATTTGAACCAACACGCTTAATAATTGATTAGGAAATTAAAATAATAAATTAAAGTCCACAAAATTAAATTGAATATATTCTTAGAATACAAAATCACAGGTAAGTCTAAAACATGAATACAGGCAATAAGTAAATTTTTTTGAGTGGCATCACTCCTCTCTAAAGTTTAAAAGCAACATGAAATTCTTTAGTATACATTCACAAAATCTCAAATTATACTTATCAGTCATCTGCCTATAAACCATTGTTGTTTCATAATCTCAAATATAAGATTTTTTGCATTTCTTTTACAATATGAGAGAGAGAGAGAGAGAGAGAGAGAGAGAATACAGGTTGTTCTTTCATCACTCTCACTATTTATGGCTTCTCAGAGGCTCTACCCATCTCCACCAAGGGCTTCATAAGATGCAAAAGGCAAGTACAGGCACGATATGGTCTCGCTTTTTGTAGATGCTACTTCTAATGCAATATGCGAAGTTGTCAAAATCATAGAAAATAGAATAAGCTACTTCTGTGGCTCATATGGAGACCATAAGCAAATGATTCCTCATTTTATAGGCATAAAAAAATTAATATTCAACAGAAATCTAGCTTGAAAAATAGTCTCTAATAAGTGAACTGGATAGTAACTGAAACTGCGGTAAAAATATAAATAAATAAATAAATAAAAATAAAACAGGAGTAATTGAAAAGGGATTTTCCAGAAAAAATAAAAAATACAAAGAGAATATTTCTAGTTCTGAAGCTTATTTACATTTTATTTGTTGCTTAAATAATTAATGGCCGGAAGTCATGAAATCAATTCTTTCAATGATTCATTGTTGATAGAAAAATGAATTCTACGACAAACTCTTTCCATTGCCATTTAAACAAAAGCAAATAAGGCCATTTCCCCTTTTCAAGAGCTTAATGCACGTAGCAAATCTCGATATAATAACTAGAACAAAGGCTCACAAAAAGGAATTTAGTTTCTCAAACCCTCAGAAAATCTATTCATTTCTTCAGAATTGGATCGTCTTCCCCCTTTTGATGCTCCTTGCTCTCTCCCTTCGTGTAATTAGTCAATGTCATTTTCTTGTCAACTTTAAACAATATTTTATAGATGCAAAGGTGTTACTGCCAAAAGATTTCCTTCACTTCCTCCACAGCCAAGGAAAAAATGTGTAGCAATGTGTTTTTGTCAATCTCATCATTTTTGCTTTTTTTATTTTTTTTCTAATTAACTAGTTTCCTAATTTACTGAGATTTTATTATAGCAAGACTAAAATTTGTTTCCAATTTAGATTAGGGTACTTCTAATTAGAAAAAAAGTTTAGTTTGGAATATTAGATCTAAAAAAATATCGTTCAAAGTTGGCAAAGGAACAACATTAACCAATAAAATGAAGGGGAAGTGAAGGGAGCACCAAAAGAGAGGGGAGGTCTGGATTCATTTGTTTGATGCACGACACGTTCTCTAATTCTATGGGTGATAGTTTATAGTTCTCTAATGAGACCCTCTGCGCATACACATTCTTTTAATGCGCATAAGGAGACAAAAGAATGAACAAAAACCTAATACAGTCACCAACAAAGCAACCAATATAGCGTGTAGTATAGCTTCCTTTCCCCCACAATCATTGTTACTTGCTTTCCCTTTTTCTTCTTTTTTCTTCTGGACTCTATTCAATAGCAAGGATTCAAATCTAGACAGTTCATCGGACCGGAAAGGGAGAAGTTCGCAGATCACCCGTTCAACCATGGTCATCATTATCACATAAAATGACTGTTTACTCATTATCATAAACATGTATAATTTTTGAGAACAATACTTAGCATACAAATAGGTATAAAATAGTTATTGAGGGGCATTTTCACATTGAATTACTATGAAAACAAGTAGGGCCGGATGCCAAACAAAAATTAAACATCAATCTCAATATTGTTTGGTAGCACATTGGTGTGCAAAGACAGTTCTCAGTAGTAAAACTTCACGATCAGAGTAGAATGTTCTGAAATTTTCATAAGAATATTAAAATTAATTCAAGGGGGAATACCAAATCCAAGTTAAGGAATGTGCAAATTTCTGCATTAAATATAATCAGCACAATAAAATTAAATTATATTTATACATCAAGAAGCACAATAAGCTCAGTGGTGAAGTTTTAGACCAGAGAGGAGTGGGGGAGAAACACCCTTGATCAGAGAAGGGGATCAGAAACGACACGAGGGAACGATTTACGGATAAAGACTTTGAGAGAGAACGAAAAGGTGACCATTACAAAATCTAAACATGAAGTCACTGAATTATGAAAAATTACAGCGGCCATTTCAAAGGATGCTGCGATACTTTATTAATGAGAGACTAAATGAATTCATGCACACAATCACAAGTACGTTATATGCCATAGTCGCACGAAACACTAGCAGAGTGTAATGGAAATGATACTGTAGATGAGAAACGTGATCAAGAAGAAAAAGAAAGAGAAAACCTGTCAATTGTCGTCACTGAACATCCACCATCTTCTCTCTCTCCCCAGTTGAACCCTAGGGTTTTCTTCACCTAACGGAGCGGTCAATGGAATTGGACCACGTGGGCTTTTGTTTTCATCCATCTTGCCAAAATTTTGTTCATACTTTTCCGATTTCACCCCCAAACCTTTTTGTATCACCCCCGGGAATTCTTCTAAAATAAAATAAAAGAAAAAAAATATAATAATGTCCTCTAAATTTGGGGTTGAATACAAATAAACTCATAAATTTTAAAAAAAATATATAAAAACCTCTCATTAACCGTGAAAAAACCTTAAAATTAACCATTTCTATCCGTGATCGATTTATTTTTACCGTTAAACTAATAAAAATTTTTATTTAAAAGTATTTGATATTTCTAATTTTTCTTAAATTTAAAAATTAAGAGAGTAAAAAATATAAAATAAAATTCTCAACCTCACTCCTCTCTCATTTCTTTTTCTCTCTCCTTCCTTTTTCGGTAAGCAGGCACTCTCTCACTTCAACCTCCATTTATGCTCTCCTTTTTCAATTTCGCAATCTCTCTCTTTCTCTCTCAAGGATTTCCACATCTAAAGTGATTGGAAAAAATATTAAAGATTTTCACGTTCAAAGCCAAAGGAGGGCAGAATGAAAAAAATGTGAGTTTCATACTTGAAATCAATAGGATTAAATATAACTCAAGATTGAGTATTAACTTTATCACCATAGACGTAACCAAACCAATGAGAAGGTCGTACATAGAAAAACACCAAAGTCTGAAATTTTGCTCAAAGTCAACTATAACCCGATTTTTTGAAACCCAGACCGAAAAAGAATCAATCGCGCCAAGTGGTCAATGTGTCACCGGATCAAATCAATCGGATCAAACGAAAAAACATAATGACATCATCATGATGTAATAAATAAATTCAAATTATAATATATTAATAATATAAAAGATCTATAAATCTAATTACAAATGTTTACCAAATCATATTCAAAATATATAATATTAATAAAATACAATTTATTCATTTAAATATCACACATCATTTAATACAAAATATCATTTAAATATATCAAAATTTAATTCAAATAATATATTTGAATACATTAATATCTAATTTAAATAATAAGAAAATTCCAATACAATGCATAATATAATTCAATTATCCAAATCTAAATCATATTCATTGTCGTTTCTATCTCCATCATCATCATCGTCACTATTCTCACAACCATCTCTAATTTCAAAACATGACAAATCAATTTGAATATTATCATCATTTTCATTTTTAAGATTTATCAAAATAGAATTTTTTTTATCTAAAATTAATTACAACACATATAAATATGAAAGTTATATCTAAATAAAAATAAATAAAAACCATCTAAAAAATAAAATAATAATTTCTTACTTGGTTGGGAGGGTCCTTCTTCTCTATATTTAGAAGGCTCTTCTTCTATCCCATCCAATAATTCACCAATGTCAAACTCTCATTTGGATTGTTCTTTAATTATCTAAAATTATGTATTATCAATTGACTAATAATCAATCGTATCATAACATCTCTTTTTACACATGAGCCTGAAAAGAACATAAAATTTTGATAATCAAATCAAAACAAAATTTAATCATAATGACAATTATAAAATTTTTTATTCATTATTTATTTTTCAAACAAAGGTTTTAGTGATCATAAACAAGATACTGAGTTTTTGATACTCCAATTTGTTTTTTTTTTTGTATGGATACAATCAAATACACTTCAATAACGTTCATATCCTGAAAAAGATATAGTTTGACTCAAAAGTCTGATTGTCATATTTTAAAATTTTGAAATATCAATACCAAACAATTTCCACCATTCATCTATACCATAATCATTGCATAAAGAATATAAATAAGAAAATGTATTACATTGTAATATAATAAAAAGAAAATCATAAATCTGATTACAATATAAATTAGTTATTAATCAATTTAGAATTTACCTAAATGAGAAGTTTTACATGTATTTATAGTAAAGTCAATTTCAAAAGTTTTACTTGTTGTCCTAAATGTTATTATTTTATCCATCACATATTGTATTCCTTCAATTTTGAACCTTCCCATGACATTCAACACATTTTTTCAAGTCAAACATATCATAATGGCTATCTTTCTCATATTGGAATGTTGAATTTATCCAAAAAGTAGCAAAATGAAGATTTTTTTTCAACATATTATACAACCTCTTGTCGATTATAACAATATATTATCGATACTATAAATGAGGTACCAAACCTAGTTTCAATAGGATGAAAAATTTCTCTCTGACTTGGTTTATGACTCAACCAACTGATAATCTATTTGTAATTATATACAAATTTTGTAACCCTAGAGCTAAGAATAATTGTGTTTGTGACACCCAAAAAAAAAGATAAAAAAAAAGAGAGGGAAAGGAAAGAGAAAAGTCAAAATCTATTTACTCCACTCCCATTTTATTTTATTTTATTTTTCCTTATTCTCTCTCGCCTCTCTTCTCACCCACAAACCCACAAACCCACACACCCCTCCCCTCTCTCATTCTCTCACCCTCTCAGCTCTCCCTCTCCCTCTTTTCTCTCCCTCCAATTTAATCAAGTATGCCCAAACACCCATAGATTTAAACTTCAATCCCTCAAACAAATCACTAAAAGGTTAAATTTAGGAGAAAATTCAAATTTTTCTAGAGAGAGAAAAATTTAAGGTTTGAAATGGTTCAACAAAAGATGAAAATTGGTAGTTCCAATAGAGATAATACTTTTTTCTAAATTTGAGTTTTAATTATTTTTGTATAAATTTGGGATTTATATTAAAATTTTAGATTTTTTAGAGAAAGAAAAATCTAAAATTTAAAAATGACGTGACTAAAAGACAAAATTGATAGTTTAAATAAGATAATTTTCTCCTTTTATCTTAAATTTGATTACATTTTCTTGTATATAAACTTTATATTGAAATTGAAAGAATAAAGTTTAAAAAATTAGACCTAAATTATATATAATATTAAAATTTGAAGAAATTTTAAAAGGGAAATTATTTTCCTAAATTGATAATACGATTTGATAAAATTAGATGATGGATTGAAAAATTTTAGAAAATTAGAGTTTGGGTTGTATAGAGTATTGATTTTTCTTAGTATTAGTTTGTGATTTAATAATAAATTTGTATCTATTAGTTTAGGTTGAGACAATTAAAGGGTTAGAAGGGATTTATCTTGAATTAGATTATGGATTAGGAGTGGTTACCCTTCCAAGAGGTGAGTGAGATCCATTATTATGATTTTGAATGTAAAAATATTTTACTTGAATTTATAAATATTTTTAAATTTGGTTTGTAAATTAATCTGTGATTGTGGAGTATCCCAAAAGAGATGTTGGAATCAAATATCATACAACTATTTTATTAAAATAATGTGTTATATTTATTAATTCATGTTGAATATATTAATATTAAACTTATGATTTGAGTAACGTTTAAATTATTATTTCATATTTTGATATATGTTATGATATTTATGAAAATATACTTGAATGCATGACTTAATAGTTATAATCATTTCCCCCCACAGTGTGACCCGACAAGATGACGTGGTTAGGAGTGTTTGCCTTGGGAGATAGTCCTCTTGAGAGGTATCTCCAAAATCATTATTTTTATTTCTCGAATTAGTTTGGTAACACCCCAAAAAAGGTCCGAAGGTTGAGGGTATTTATGAGTTGGAAAAACATGAAAACTCTTGGCGGTTCCGTCTTTGATCGCGGTAGACCATTGCAAAAGTTATGATTTTGGCTATCCTATGGATTTGGGAAAAGATATGAATATAAATCGGATACATAAATTTTATATTTTATGATTTATTTAAATTCATTTAAACTTGATATTTGGTATGGAACTATGAAATTTATAGATATAATGATAATGATTTGAGATTATGTTTGATATGTCCATAATCACCATTCATTTATTATCATAACTTGTCACTCTACTGATTGGATATTGTTTATACTCATCTCTCTTACCTCCATTTTTTTTCAGAAGACACCTAGTTGAAACTTGTGGTCATCTAGTGTCAAACTTGGGGAGACCACCTTCGGAGACTTATTTTGGTATAAAGTTTTGTTTTGGTTTGAGATATTCATTAGTGGATCCAAATGGAGACAAATTTTGTAGCTATTTTGGAAACTTACCTTGAGTTGTTTTTTTTTTCTTCTTTTATGTGAAATTTAGTTATGATCTGTATACTTAAAATGAGAATCTTCCTTTTATTTCTTTAAAAATTTTTTAGAATTGCGGCCGGTGGAATTTGATATGGATCTCTTGAAAATGGACTCTTGGTTAGTTTATGAAATGATTTATGATGAACGGGAAATTCAATTTGAATGGTCAGACTGGACTTATGCATGTGATTGGATTATAGATGGTTGGGTTAGACTTGTGTATGCATTTGAACAGGGACAGAGTGGGTTGGTTCTTATTTGTGTATTTGAATGCATGTTGACTTATTTGAAAATTATTGCATTATTTTAAAAAATGGATGGATATCAATGAATGTCTAGTGATATTTTGGTGTGCAGGTTAAGTTTACCCGTATTTCAGGGTAACGCGATGATTGTCACGTACTCGATTCGTGGATAGGGACGTGACAATTTTATTGGTATTAGATTTTAAATTCTTATTTTGCAATAGTTTAAGAGGTTTTCAAATATTTCCAAATATTTTCAAAAATTTTTAATTATTTTCAAATTATTTTAATGTTTTAGCATCCAAAATATTTTCAAAAGATTTTTAAAGCGCCTCCTATGGGTCCTAGAAAGTTGAATTCATTTTTTTAGAGGATTAGGTATTTAATTCTTCACCTAGTCTTTTGTACTAAGCACAATTTCTCTTTTGTAGAATTATGATACCTCCCCGACGAAAAATGAGAAATATCAATAAAATTCCTCTACCATCTCCTCAACCAAAGGCCGCATCATCTTTGCATGTGTTTCCTTCGGCTCCTACTCACCCAGCTCCACCAATTGGGACTCCAACCCCATCGTTTGTTGCACTCCAACAAGGATGGCGTGGTGGATGGCCTATGGAGCTCAAATGCAATTTCCACAATAATAGCACCAACTCCTCCTTTGACTTTCACCTTCACACCGAATGCCCCACGGCACCACCTCCTTCTCCGGTTATTGATTCAACCGATCGCCCTACTATTGAGTTGTTGAAATTGATTACAGAGATGAAACAACTTAGATGTGAAATATTCTCGAGCACGTGTGATGCCTTAGTGGTCAAGGATTGGATTGGCAAAATCTAAGAGACCGTCATTGACATGAGATTAGATGACGAGATGAAGTTGTAGGTGACTGTGAAACTATTAGAAAAGAGTGCAAGGAGTTAGTGGGAGAATGTAAAGGGTACAACTTCTACTCCTATTTGGGGAGAATTTCTTAAAGCTTTCGAAGAGAAGTACTGCATTCGGTTCTATAGGGATCAAAAAAGGAAGGAATTTTTCAAGTTAGCATAAGGGAATGAGACCATGTTAGATATGAGATAGAACTAAGAGAGTTAACTATATATATTCGGGAGTTTGTGAACTCCAAGAAGTTTTTGTTTGTAAATTTTGAATCGGGGTTAAATTTGAACATAAGGGAGAAGATGTTAATAACAAAGAGACATACATTTTAAGATGTTCTGGAATTGGCCTTGAGGGCCGAGAAGATAGTAATTAAGCGGAGAAGGGTTAGAGGTGGTCATGGTAAGAAGAGAAGGCTCGAGTTCACATTCGGCCAAAACTCCAAGAAGAATAGGAGCACGGACTTCTACGGTGACGTTCCAATTATCGAATCCGTTTGCTCTCTAAAAGGCTAATAATCATCAAAGTTTGATACTTCCACTTCTAGTGCTGCATGTGGAACAAATCAATGCGGTCGAGAAAAAAGTCTTGTCAGAATTGCAAGAGATTCCACCTCAAACCATATACCGAGCCTCCAAAGTGTTACCAATGTGCGAACGTGGAGTATTTCCGCAATGCTTGTCCCAAAATGGGCCTAGGTGGATATTGAGGTCATTTGAGTCAAGACCATCTAAGTGGCTCAAAAAGTGATCAATCAAATACCCTTACACCATCAACTAATATTGCTTTACTGACAGGGATCGGGAGCAACATGGTGGCCACTTCTCCTCAATGTCCCTAACTAAAGAATTCAAATGAGAATTTATACGATAACTAAAGAGGCGGCCCAGAACAATCTAGACGTAAACACTA
Source organism: Dillenia suffruticosa (assembly GCA_033439265.1). Classification (NCBI taxonomy): domain Eukaryota; kingdom Viridiplantae; phylum Streptophyta; class Magnoliopsida; order Dilleniales; family Dilleniaceae; genus Dillenia; species Dillenia suffruticosa. The sequence goes on from JAVTVX010000020.1 coordinate 12,115,400, forward strand.
GTATATCCTCTTAAACTTAGATTTGGTGACTTAGAATGCAATATAAGTTTTATATGATTTTTATGTTGATGATTTGACATTTCAGAAGTGAATTTATGGAGCAATTTGGATTTAAGTTCTATGTAAAGGGGTATAAAGATGATTATGTTGTTATATAATGGTAAAATCATATGTAGAAGCGTAAATCCCCATTGTAGGAAAAATATATAATATGTTCATGATTGTGTGGCATAATAAGATATTATAAGAAGTCACGTATGAAATATGTATTTTGGAGATTAACTAATATTCGCTTGATGATTTATACTATTAGATACAATAAAAATCTTTGGTGATGATGTCTGCATAATTATTGATACAAGTTCTTATAATTCATTTGTGAGTACAGTATTTGCTAGGCATTCTGATAGGCCTTTGACTTCGCTTGAAGAAGAGTTCTTGGTTATCACTCCCTTAGGGGGGCAGCTAGTTAAGGATACCATCTATAAGGGTTGTGAAGTGAAGGCAAGTGAAATGGTTCTGGAGGCAGATATGATTCCGCTAGATATGGTAGACTTTGATACCATTCTGGGTATGGATTGGTTATACTGTCACCTAACGTTTGTGGATTGCTTTACCAAGGCAGTGGAGTTTTATAGATTAGGGTGTCCCTAGCTTATCTTTGCCGATAAGCGACGAATTTTGCCGAACTGTATGATTTCGGTAGTAGAAGCAAGAAAGTTAGTACATAAATGATATGAAGGCTATCTTGCGCATATGATTGATACCACAGTTAAGGGTCCCAACTTGAGAGATGTTCCAGTGGTGAATGAGTTTTCAAATATCTTTCGGGACGAATCACCCAGTTTGTTTTCAATTTGGGAGTTTAAATTTGTCATTGATTTAGTTTTAGCACCACACCAATCTCAATTCCTCCTTATAGGATGATACTTGTAGAGTTAAAAAAACTAAAGATACAACTCTAAAAGTTATTAGAGAAAGAGTTTATCTGGCGGAGTACCTCACCTTGAGATGCTCTGGTCTTATTTGTGAAGAAGAATGATGACACCCTCCGATTGTGCATACACTACAGATAACTCAATAAAGTGACCATCAAGAACAAGTACCCATTGTCAAGAATTGATAATCTCTTCGATCAACTTCAAGGGGTTAAAGTATTCTCAAAAATTGATTTAAGGTTGGGGTACCATTAGTGGAGAATCAAGGAGGATGATATCGATAAGACCAGGTTTAGAACGCAGTATAGCCACTATAAGTTTATGGTAATACCCTTTAGATTGACAAATGTCCGCGGCCTTCATAGACTTAATGAATAAAGTGTTTTACTTCTATTTGGATAAATTCGTTATTGTATTAATAGATAATATCTTGGTACATTCCAAAAATGATAAGGAGCATTCCGAGTATCTTTAGATAGTGTTGCAAACTCTTCGGGAGAATGAGTTATACGTTAAATTCTCTAAGTATGAGTTTTGGTTAAAGGAGATCGGCTTTCTAGAGTATGTGGTATTCGAGAATAAGAGATTTGTTGATCTGAGAAAAGTGGAAGCCATATTAAAGTGGGAGCAACCTAAGAATGTCACCGAGATAAAAAGTTTTCTCGGATTGGTGGGGTACTACTGAATCTTTGTTGAAGGATTCTCAAGAATTACAGCTCCATTATCCAACTTGACTCGAAAGGAAGTCAATTTGAGTAAGGTGATAAATGTGAAGTGAGTTTTCAAGAACTCAAAAAGAGATTCATATTCGCTCCAATCCTTACCCTCTTTACTAAAGATGGTAATTATGTGCTGTTTAGTGATACTAGACGATAAGAATTGGGTTGTGTGTTGATGCAAAATGAGCAGGTGATTGCTTATACCTCTCGGCAGTTGAAAAAGCACGAGTTGAATTATCCCATGTATGATTTGGAGCTAACCGCCATTGTATTCGCATTAAAGATATGACAACAATACTTATATGAAGTTACGTGCAAAATTTTCACCGAGCACAAAAGTCTCAAGTATTTGCTCACTCAGAAAGAGTTAAATTTGAGGTAACAGAGCCGGTTCGAATTAATCAAGAACTACAACTTAGAGATAGATTACTAACCGGACAAAACAAATGTAGTCGCAGACGCCTAAGCTGCAAGTCTTTGTTTTTGACCCTTTATAGGAGTTCTTATCTCTCATACTTGTAGGAATTCGTGCACTTAGAGTCAGGTTGGTCAATGATGATGATTGTGTACTTTTGGCCAAACTCGAAGTACGAACAACATTAGTGGACCATATTAGAGAGGTTCAAACTACTGATGAGGAGCTAAAGGACATAGAGGAGAAGGTTCACAATGGTTAAAGTGGTGGAATTCATATTCGAGAGGAAGGCATGGTGGTACATGGGAAACGAATTTGTGTTCCGAAGAGTGATGATTTTCGAAGGGTCATACTTGAAGAAGCATACTTCTTGACTTATGTGATACATCCTGGGAGTACTATGATGCACCAAACCATCAAGAAAACTAATTGGTGGTCAAGGTTGAAGAGGGAGATAACAAAATTTGTAACTAAGTATCTTGTGTGCCAACAAATCAAAACCAAATATCAGAAACCCGATAGTATTTTTCAACCTTTACCAATTCCCGAGTGGAAGTGAGAATATATTACCATGAACTTTGTGGTGGGATTGCCATATACTTCGAGTTGTTATAATACTATTTGGGTGATAATAGAGCGGCTCACCAAGTCAACCAATTTTCTTCCAATTCAGAACACCTACTCTTTAGAGAGATTAGCCAAACTGTATATTGATGTAATCATGAGGCTTCATGAAGTTCTAGTGTCTATTGTCTTGGATCCGTGATTCTAGATTCACCTCCCGATTTTGGCTAAAACTGCAAAAGTCCTTAAGGACTAAGTTGAAGTTTAGTACCGCTTTCTATTCTCAAATCGATAGACAATTGGAGCACACGATTTGGACCTTAAAGATATGCTTAGGACATACGTGATGGACTTCCAAAGGAGTTGGGATAGACACCTCCTATTAATTGAATTTACATACAATAATAACTATCGAGGTTGTATTGAATACCACCCTATGAGGCTCTATGCGAAAGAAAGTATCAAACTCCGTTATGTTAGGATGAGATCAGTGAGAGAAAGATGGAAAGCATAGAATCGATTGAAGCCACCATAGAGAAAATAAAGATAATCTGAGAAAGAATGAAGACAATCAAGAAAGACAAAAAAGTTATGCTGATAAGAGGAGATGGTCTTTAGAATCTGAGACATGGGACATGTTATTTTTGAAAATCTCATCTTAGAAGGGAGTAATCCGGTTCTGAAAAATGGAAAATTTGAATTTTCATTATATTGGCTCTTTCAAGATCATTAAAAAGATAGGAAATGTGACCAAACGATTAAAATTACTCATGAATTTGATGAACATCCATAACGTATTTCATGTCTTAATGTTAAAAAAATATTTGTCAAATTTTTCGTATATTTTAGAAATTCCACCGGTTGAACTAAAGAAAGATTTAAACTTTAGAGTCCAACTCATAGCTATTCTTAATCGACAAATCAAGAAATTGCGGAACAGACAAATCTCTATTGTTAAGGTCAAATGGAAAAGCAATCGGGTCAAAGAATAAGTTTGGGAGCCCGATAATATTATAAAAGAGCAATACCCCAATCTTTTTTAGATATGATTTTTGTATTTAAATTTTGAAAATAAAATTTATTTTTAGTGGGTTAGGAACTGTGATACTGAAAAAAAAAAGTAGGGAAATGGAAAAGAAAAGTCAAAAGCCATTTACCATACCCTCATTTTATTTGTTTCCTCATTCTCTCTCTCCTCCCTCACCTCTCCTCTTACCCATGAACCCACACATCCCCACCCCTCTCTTATTCTCTCACCCTCTCCCTGTCTTCTCTCCCTCCAATTTGATCAAGTATCTCCAAACACTCATAGATTTAAACTCCAAACGCTTAAACAAACTCCTAGAAGGTTAAAATTAGGGAAAAATTCAAGTTTTCTTAGAGAGGGAAAAATCTAGGATTTGAAGTAGCTCAGTAAGGGATAAAAATTAGTGATCCCAATAGGGGTAATACTCTTTTCTAAATTTAGATTTTAATTATTTTTGTATAAATTTGTGATTTATGTTGAGATTTAAAATTTTGTAGAGAGAAAAATTCTAAAGTTTGAAAGTGACGTGACTAAGAGGCAAAATTGACAGATCAAATAAAATAATTTTCCTCCCTTCATTTTAAATTTGAGTATATTTTATTTGTATATAAATTTTATGTTGAAATTGGAAGAATAAAGTTTGAGAAATTAGATTTAAAGTATATATAATATTAAAATTTGAAGAAATTTTAAAAATAAATTATTTCTTAAATTGATTATGTGATTTAATAAAATTAGATGATAAATTGATGAATTTTAAAAAATTAAAGTTTGGATTATATGAAGAATATTGATTTTTTCTAATGTTAGTTTGTGATTAAATAATAAATTTATATCTAATGGTTTAGGTTGAGACAATTAAAGGGTTAGGAGGGATTTAACTTAAATTGGATTATGGATTGAAAGTGGTTATCCTCTCAAAATATGAGTAGATGCATGATTATGATTTTGAATGAGAAAATTTTTTATTTGATTTTATAAATATTTTTAAAATTGATTTATAAATTAATTTGTGATTGTGGAGTGTTCTAAAAGAGAGTTCAAAATGAAAATGCATTTAAGTATTTTATTAAAATAATATGTCATATTTATTGACCAATGTTGAATATGTTGAACTCATGATTGAGTAACGTTTGGACTATTATGATACATTTTGATACATGTCATGATATTTGTAAAATGGTATTTGAATGCATGATTTAATATTTATAAACATTTCCCCCCGGTGTAGGCCAATTGGACGACGTGATTACGGGTGCTTGTCTTAGGAGATAGCTGCACAGAGAGCTATCTCTAAAACCGTTATTATTATTTCTCAGACTACCTTGGTAGCACCCCAAGGGAGACCCGAGTCGATGCTAAAGTTGGGAGTATTTGTGAGTTGGAAAAATATAAAAGTTTTGACAGTTCCACCTTTAGTCACAGTAGATTGATATCGAAATCTATAATTTTGGCAATTTTATGGATTTTGGAAAAAAATATGAATGCAAATCGGATGCATAAATTTTATTTTTTATGATTTATTTAAATTCATTTAAACTTGTGTTTGGTATGCAATTATGGAATTTATGGATGTAATAACAATGATTTGAAATTATACTTGATATGTCCACAATCACCCCTTATTTATTGTCATAACTTGTTACTCTACTCTCTGGGTATTGTTTATACTCATCCTTCTTACCTCCATTTTTTTAAAGAAGACACCTAGTTGTGACTTGTGGTCGTTTAGTACCAGATTTGGGGAGACCACCTTCGGAGACTTCTTTTAATATAAAGTCTTGTTTTGATTTGAGATATTCATTAGTGGATCCAAATGAAGATAAACTTTGTAACTATTTTGAAAACTTTTGTGTTGTTTTTTTTCTTTCTTTTATATGAGATTTGGTTATGATTTGTATACTTAAAATGAAAACCTCCCTTTTATTTTTAAAAAATTTTTGGGAATTATGGCGGGTAGAATTTGATATGGATCCCTTGAGAATGGAGTTCTTGATTGGTTTATGAAATAGTTTATGATGAATGAAAAATTCAATTTGAATAGTCGGGCTAACATTGTGCATGTGATTGGATTATTGATGGACAGGTTGCCTTGTGTATGCATTTGAATAGGGACGGATTAGATTGGTCCTTGTTTGTATGTCTAAATGTATGTTTGGTTTTTTGAAAATTGTTGGATTATTTTGAAAAATAGATAGATATCAATGAATGCCTTACGCTATTTTGGTATGCGAGTTACAATTACCCGTATTCCAGGGTAACATGGCTGTTGTCACGTATTCAACTCATGGGTCGGGACGTGACAATGTTTGCAATTTTATGCATTTCTTTAATGTCCTTCGCAATCAAATTGAGACAATGTGCAGTACAAGGATACCAACTGATAGATAAATATTTAACAGAAATTAATCTTCCTACGGCATTATAGTTACTTGCATTGTCCATAACTACATGAACAACATTATCAACTCCAATTATTTTAACAATTTCCAAAAACAAGTTATATAAAGTTTCTGTATTTGTCTCCACATTCGAAATATTAACAGATTTAATAAATGTGATCCTAATAAAATAGTAAATAAAAAAATAAATCAAATTTCTTTGTCTACCATCTTTCCAACCATCACCTATAATTGTGTAATCAATTTATGTCTACTGACTATGAAAACTATCAACAAGTAATTTAACATGTTTTAATAAATTTACCTTAAGTGCATGATTAGTTGAACCTTTGTATCCATGACCCACAGATGCTATTCTTGATATTGCTTGTTGAAAGTATAGTGAATTAACAGCATGAAAGGAATACATATATCATAAAACCACATAACTACTACTATATTAATTTGAAGACATTTTTCCTTATTTTGCATACAAAATTTGATACTCAATTGAGAGATATCAAAAACTTTACTTGATAGATAAAATTCAACTTTATGGCGGGTCTTCCTTTTTTCTTTTCTTCACCCCTTCATTAAGAGAAATTCCTTTCTTTTCTTCACTTAGATGTCCATTCATACTTATTCAAAATCTCCAATTTTCTCCTTTGCTTTTTAAACATTTTCTTTCAATGAATTGTTCAACAATAACCTTGATTCTAGTGGCACCTTTTTGTAAGAAGAAACATTGTCTTTTATTCCTCCAAGGTGTTGTTATTAATACCTCTACCAGTTAAAGTATATTGATAGAAATCACAAATAATCACTTTTTTCCACTAATATACACCCCTTGTGTCACATATTTCCAAGTTAAATTTGTTTTTTGTCTAAAAATTTGCCCCGAATTGATTGATTTTTCATTACTCGGTGTGGAATGTAAATCAACAGTCTCCTCTATAGATCTGTAGTTCACAAGAAAAATAATGATTCTAAATTTAATAGAATAATATGTTTTGTCAATTATATTCTGGGAAGCATATAATTTATAGAATTGAAGACAAAATGAAGAAATAATCAATCAAAATACGGGTTGAGACGAAATAATTAGGTTTCATGAGGTGTTAATGACAAAAGAAATTACATGGTTCTTGATTAATCATCTTAGAAACCTTAATGTCTAGATTGGAACAATGAAATTTAGGGTTTCAATCACCAATTTGGGAAATAATGAGATGAAGAAACAAAATGGAAACCTAAATTGCAAAATTAACGCTAGTGATAGTAAAACGAAGCAAAGAAAGAATAGTAGGGTTTTGATAAGTTTGATCCGTGAAACTAAAAACTGTGATAGGATTTTATGAGATGTAAAGCAATGTATGTGATTGAACAAAGAAAATGAAGAATATTATGAAGATAGTGCAAAAAATGATTCCAAAGGTTTTCATTTGCAATTGTAGGCAATAGCGTAGAGCGAGAGAGAAGATAAGAGAGAGAAAAGAGTAACTATGCGGTTAAGGAAATGCCTTTCTTTGAATTTCGAAGTGCTCTGGCTGGAAGGGGTAAAGTGAAGACCTGAAGCAAAGAGGCAAGAATAAGATAGAAAGAAAAAGGGAAAAAAAAGGGTTGCTCGGTTCAATCTGGTTCCCAGTCTAAATCGAGTTTTGACCAATTTTGATAGATTTTTTCAAAATCCGAATATATTAAAAAATTTAGACTGACTGTTGGTCCGATTTCTGGTCGGAGCTGCCAATCCAATCCGAGTTTCAAAACATTACTACAAATTGAGTTTTTTAAAGAGGCTCAACAATATTAGAGTAAGGCCGACCAATGATTTTTTCAGTCTTAAAGAACAAAACTTTTGAGTTAATCATCTAATTAATATCAAATTATGATGATCAAATCATTCTAAAAAGGAACCATGAGGAAAAGGAATGCTAAAATCCTAGAATTTTGAGTTTTTTTTTTTCCATTTTTACGTATGAAGAGCATCTCTTTCTTTTAAAAAATCTAGAATTTTAATTTTTTTTCACTTTTATCCATGAAGAGTATCTCTCTCTTTTTAAAACTTTCTCTATTTTTTTTAGTTTTCTCTTAAATCAAACCTTCAATTGCATTTTAGCACCATCACAAATCTCATATATGTCATTTGTTCCACCCAAATCACACTGTAAGATCATCATCGTTGCACCATCATCATTGATGATTAATGAGAATGACCCAACTCTAAAATTAATGCCTGAATCAAATGTGTTTTAATCATTTGATCTTATTTCGAGCATTAAATCATCATTTTGCCTTTCATTATCCCTTAATTTCATGTTTTGATCTCAATTTCTCCATTGATTGCCATTCATGGCGAGTTTGAATATTTGAAATTGATGATGAGACTTAATTGAAACTCTTAATCCATTGCTTCACTAATTTTAAGTTTGAATACAAGTTTTTTTCCCTCTCTTTTCCTCAAACACCACATTTTCCCTCTTTCTCTCTCTCTCTCTCTCCCCCATGCATGTAACCTCTGTGCACTATCATCGTCTTTTATGAAAATCGTGAAACACTTTTTTATTTCTTTTTTGATTCAAATTAATTTCTAATCAAAATTTTTGATTGAAAACTATACAACTATCATCTCCACCTTATAATATATATCCCATCTTTGACTCTCATCGAAAAAATTCATTTGAACATAAGCACCACTATTGATTACCACTATTGTCAACTAATTTTAAGAGAGAGATACAATGAAAGAAAGAGAGATGTAGAGAGAGAAAGAGGACAAGACATTAAGGAAGGAAGAGAGTGGGCGAAGATTAGGGAGAGAGAGAGAGTGAGAGAACCTGGTTATCAAAAGAAGGAGGAAGGAAACATAAAGAAAGAGCAGAGATAAGGAGTAAGGGAGAGAGAGAGAGATAGAATTTTATTTTTTTCTCTCTCAAATTTGAAAAATATTATATATTGAATATTTTTAAATAATAAATTAATATTTTTACTTTAATTGTAAAGATAAACTTACCATATTTGAAAATACTAATTGTCTACATTTTCATAGTTAATGGAGATTTTTATATTTTTTAAAAGTTTAAGGGTATATTTGTATTCAACTCTAAGTTTAAGAGACATTTTTTGTAATTTTTCCTTAAAGAAAATAAAGATCTCATTTTATCTTGACTACTACGTAGGTGTAACCTTGAACATGTCTGCTCAAAACTTTAAACCATATGGACGAAAAGCAAGTAAGAGTAAAGTGCACCTTATAATCCCAAACTAAACATACCCAAACCTAACACGAACATGTGGATTTTCATGTAGTTCAAAACTAGAACCAAAACCATTTGGAACTATTTAGAAACAGTCGTTCGGTTATTTCTCCCATTTTCTGCCTTTTGGGATCTCATTAATAATCCTTGTCTCTCTCTCTTTCCTTGGTTGCTAACTCTTTTAACTGTCTCGTCGATATCTTAATTTAGTATCTTATCTCTCTCTTCTTCGATCTCATCCGAGCATCTCATCATTGTTGGACTAGCATTAACAACTTTCTCTACTTCATTCAATCAACAAGAACAATGCAACATAATGATTAAATATAAAAAAAAATAATACCATAAAACATGATTTTAAAATAAATCACAAAATAAATAAAGCATATATTATTAATCTCAAATCTATAATTAATTTTTCATGATACCCATACCCCATTGAAAATATTAGATTTAGGTGTTTTTCTCTAAATTCTAACTTAAACTCTCGTATGATTTTTAGGTGGATATAGTCTGATTCTCAATCTACAATGAGTTTTTCATCTTATTATTTTAATTAGTTTTGAAAACTTAAATATAGACAGGTAGAGATATTTTAAATTAAAGAATTTAAAATAAAACCTAGATCTTGTACTTTTCAAAATTATGAAACAAGTTCTCAAATTTTTCGAAATTATAAAATAGCCACAATAATTTTTAAAATTATAAAATATGATAAATAATTTGAAATTTATAAAACAAACAAACATATTTTTGAAATTACAAATCAAGATATTAGGTTTTTAAAATTACATACAAACATTATAATTTTCTGAAAAATTATAATCCAACCCTATGTTTATCTCTCTATATTATTTTTCATTTCCTACTGATTTAACACAAAGAAAATTTTATATAAACAAGTAATAAATTTCAATTAAGATAAACATATTTATTTTGACCCTAAAATTATTATGATATACTCTACTAATTTGGTAGTTATATTAAAATTATTTTAACTCTAGTTAATTTCACTGAATAATTAAAACTATATTATAAAATAAATATGTATTATTTATAAAAATTAATAAATAAACATTCTTTTTCTTGACTTGTATGTATTCCTATATACTACCCGTTTATATAATACTCGTAATTGAGATAAAATAAAATATATAAATAAATACATTATCATTTTTTAATTATTTAATACTTGGACTCATTGGTCTAAAATAGCGAATATTTAAAATATTTGATTTGTCTTCTATTGGCCGTCGAAACCTAACAAATTATAGGAACATTCGATATGATACTAAATGGTATTACTCGATTCAATTTCTAGAGATTTGATTAGAAATATTCAAGTGGGAGGTTTCAAACACAATTATAATAGATTATCTATCATAACTAATCAACACCGAATGTATGTAACTCTTTATTTGCAAAAAATCTCACTCATAATACATCTAAGTATAAAACTATGATTTCACAAGTTCATTTACAAACAATCAAAATTAAGAGCACATAAATTATATACATATATAGATTAATAATTTTATTCATAGTACATTTTAGGAAGTTACTTTATAAGTTATGTTCAATGTTAAATACATGGATTAACTATTATTAAGTTTGAACTCTGTTTGAATTTAGACACTATTTACGTAAATCATTTTTGATAAAATATAGATCATGTTTATTGTTGTGTCACATTTCTCTCCCTCTCGATCTTTGTTTTCCTCTTTAATGTACTCTCTCGTTATATTCTATCTCTATCTCTTTTAACCCTTTTTTTCTCTCTCTCTATTTCTCTCCTCGTATCTCTCTGCCCTTTTCTAGTGTTGGGATATAATCATGGTTGTAGCAAGTTGTATAAACTCCATCTATTAGGCTGTAGTAGTTCTAAAGTTACATAATGTGCACAACAGACTTCGGCCATGAAGAGGCCTAGGCCTTAATAGATTCTATCAATCTCTTAAACCGATTTAATACCCCTTTGGCTCATAGTTAACCCTATTAAACCCATATGAGATGTATTGTGGATTTTATGAACCTAATTTGACACTTTTGACTCATATTAGACTCATTTAAATCCTATTAGGTCATGTTTGACTCATGTTTGATCATTCGAACCTAATTTAACCCGAAGTTAACAATTGTTAACCAAGATCGACAGTTTTGGGTCAATTGTACCTATATTGACCATAAAGGGACTCGTTTCAACATAGTTTGGTTCTATTTATTTAGATTTATAAAATTAATCATTTGAAACTTATTACAAATATGATTTTAATCTTTTACAATACAATTTAATATCCAACCTACCCTTTGAATTATCTTTGGTTTTATAAAAATGATCTATCACTATTAAAATTATCAAAAATTATCAAGAATCAAATTTGTAATTCAATATGGATGTTTTGAGAGGAATGCTTCTTTTTACCAAATTGTATTTAAATTCAAAGTTAGGAATTCTGTGATTTATGAATAAAATTTTAATATTTTCAAGTAAAATTGGATACTTTGTATAATATTTCCTAATTAGATTAACGAGGCAACTGAGGAGACGTTTCAATATTCTTTTTCAGATCTTATGCAATCGATATTGTATAGATAATTTGAGAGTAAATTATCATAGCAATCAAATATAAAGATCTCCCTCCATGTTTTAGTCTAAAAGCCTTACTATGCTTCATATGATAAAAATAAGATAAATTAATCCTAGTACTTTGACTCAATAATATAATAAAACATAACATAACATAACATAAATTTGAAAGTTAAGTCCATCAAGACTATTGTTAATTAAAAATTTTACTTCCTATATATATCATAAATTTGGAGACCAAAATAAATTTATTTAACTCATCAATCATAGGTTTTAAGAAAATTATGAATTTTTCTTCGAATTCTTCAGCTGAGGAGACAAACTGTAAACAATCATAATTATGGACTAATAAGAGCATACTCTTAAAGACATTTCCAATAAATTAAACTTGTTAATGCATGTTTGGAATTGAACATTATACGAATTGGATGCAAAGTCTAAAAAGATATGATTAAACTCTTTCCATATCTCCATATCAGATGAGTGCATCATAATCTCATATGACTTAAAAAAATGATATGATGTCATTCCTTTGGCATGAACCTTGAAACCTTCACGTCAAGGGAAAATATTGGAATTATCTCTCAATTTTGTTTGAATCTTTTGTAATCACATATAGTTGATTCAGAACATCTTAATCCAAACTAAGGAAAGTAAAATTTCTTTTATTTTAAATGAAAACATTTTATACATGGCTCACAAAATGAGTTTTTATCATGGGTCTAACACATTGATGGATATATTTACCAAAACGAAAATTTTTTGACATAATTTTGCATACACATTGTGCAATCAAACGGAAGAAATAGTTTTATCTTATACTGATAGTATAACAATCCTTTTTCAATTGGACAGGGTTATAGGTTCCTCTAATTTAAGTCATCAAATAAAGTGATAACTTCTTAATGTCCAAATGCAGATGCAAATCATTAATTTCCTAATTTTGAGAAAAAATAGGTAAATTATAAGAAGTTAATAAGTATGAAGACAAGACAAAAACATTACATCCACAACTAAAAACTTTAATTCAATATTTTTAAAAGTTTCATAACAAAACTATTTAATAATTTAGTATATAATTAAAACACATCAAAGAATTAAAAGCCATACTAAAATATATTCAGAACATAATCAATAGTTTTTTTGGCTTGTTAAGCTAATTATCTATTTTTGGCATTGAAATTATCAAAATTTAGCTCCCACACTCGATCAAATAACAAAAATCAATATGGAGGTTGGTCACGTTAACCCAAAACTTGACCAAGTCAAATATCAAAATTCATCAGTGAGATTGAGTTAAATATAAAAATTCAATGTTGAGTCAAATATCAAAGGTCAACTTAGATGTTGAATCAAATAATAGATGCATAATTCAAACTAAATCAACTAAATCTTAAAGTATTAATAGAAAACATGAACTTAATCTTTATCTCTTGTAAAAACTAATTACCTGATGGTTGAGAACTAATCTCAACTCCAATCAATCGCTCTTTCTATTTTATGTCACTACTATCTTTAACATCCATTAGGGCTTCTTATCCCAAGCTAAGATATGTTGTAAAGGTGTAGAAAGAGCTATATGAACAAATATGAGAAGAAAAGCGTGAAGTAATTGTGACAGAAGAAGGGTATAGGTTGATGATGGAGAAAATGAAATGATTTTTTGAAAAAAGAATGAAAATTAAAAAGAAAGAAGAATGAATAGTGAGAATGTGATACCTATTTATAAAAGTTATCAATGGTTAAAATTAAATAGAATATAGACATATTTAGTTGAAGGAATTTCTTAATTGACAACTTTTTTTTTGGTGAAAGTGTTCTTTTTTTTGGTGAAATGACAACTTTACTTGTAGTCATGATAGTCAATTTTACTTGATGTTGTTTATCTTCAACAGGTGACTAAGATCCATTTTGATTTTGAAAGTTGAGTTTTTTTTTTTTTTTTTTAGTCCAAGAATTCTTAATGGTTAAGTAATTTTTTTAAATGGTAAATTTAGCAAAGATTTCTTAATAACTAAGTTTTTTACACCTAATTTTATTTATGTATGCAAATCTTACCATTTAAGATTTTCAATTGAATAAACTTTTTAATCATGATGACTCAACTTTTCTAATGAATATATTTTTTCAAATCTTAATGACTGATATTTATGTTGATAAAAAATAATCCAATGGTTTAAAATAGAGTTGTATCAACTAAAAATGTAAAACTAATAAATTTTCTAATACCCACTAAGTATTCTAAATGAGTATGACCATCGATAAGATGATAATTAACATGATCATGGTTCGAATCAAATTGTGGAACCAAAACAAACTAATCATAGTCAACTGTTTGAGATTCACAATTCAATAAACCGTTGAGTGGTTCATGGTTTAAGAACCAAAATCGTGATTGTGTCTAAATATTTGGTTCCAGTTGTTCATTTTGAAAAATCATAAATTGATGTTTTTTTTTAAAGTATATATATTTTTTAAATTTACTGGCAGTAGCTATATTGCTATTGTTGTGCAGCTCAGTTTTTGATTCCTCCCTTCTTTTTATGTTTTTTCATTTTGTTAGCCCAATTTATTGACAATAATTATGTATTTTGATTTCTCTACATTGCATAAGAATACGTATACAACTAAATTTTTTAAGACAAAAATTGAGTTCAAATGATTCCTCACTTCTTTTTTATTTTTTTAATATTTATTTATTTATTTATTTTTATAGTTTTAGTTATAAAATTAGAGCCGAAACTATTTAAAACTAATATCAAAACCAAAGTTAGAATACTGATTTCTCTAAATTAGAAATCTCAATCCGATGGTTTGAGAACCATGGCAAGATAATACATCCATATTAATCTAAATAAAATCAACTTTGTAGGAATAAAAAATAAATGACGAATTGCCATATTTATGGGTTAGGAATTACCAATTAAACCAAAAAATAATAAAAAATTAATATTTGATTTTTTAATGCCATTTTTTAATTAATTGGATTAATTAATGCTAAAGTGAATTTTGATATGCTTTTCACTTCTATGTCAGATGAATCATTTTATATTAATCGGTACACCTTCACCTGGTCAACATCCTCCCTTTTTGGTTTGGCTTTCGTTTTCCAGCTTTCCTTCATTCAGCTTACTCGTAATAAATAAACCATACCATAAACTTTTTATTTTTTTTTTATTTTTTAATTTATGAAGTTTTCAAGCAAAACAAAAAAATGAGAACTCTAACTCAAAAGTTTAGTACTCCTATGCGGCCCATAAAAGTTAGGTTTAGTTTGTTAATGGCTTTTTGATTAGATTTTGATTATTTGGGGAAATAGATCATGTTTGTATGAAGGACATGCATCAATCTCTAATTTGTTATACATTGATGTGCATTTGCACACCAAAGAAGAATTAATTTAGTCTGGGGCTAAAAAAGAGCAATTATATTAATGGATATACATTCTTAATATAATTATTCAAATCAACAATTTTTATTATATTTTTATTCAAAATTTTCTCAAACTTTATTGTATACGATAACAATAATCAAATTTTCATCCTATTAAACAAAATCGATTATATAGATTTTTCTATATTACTATACTCTATTTTATATTTTATATTTTATATTTTATATTTATTTATATAATTATTTTTTTATAAGGTAACAATAATTATATTTTTATTTTACTTAACGAGATAAATAATATATATTTTTAAGTTATGCATGTGATTGTATTTTATTTTGATATTATTTAAAATGGAAATATAAATCAGAGAAGTGGGACGTGGAGCTAAACTCCGGAGAATGTTAAAAGACAATTTTGTTTTCTTAACCTCCAATCAGTGTCCAGAAAAAGGAAAAACAAAGTCAAAAGGTTGGCTTTCCATTTTTTACATGAAGAGTCAAAGTCTACAACACCCTTCCAGTTTTTTTGCTTCGAGCCGAAGCAAAGAAAACAAAACAGATGTTGCCAAATACTATCTTACTATTTCTGCTGGGAATCCAGCTAACTTAACAGACAAGTTACTTCAGCTTCGTTTCTATGCCTAATGACATTTATACCCTTTCCAACTTATATATTTGTCGGCTACGCATAAAGGTGTTTCAGTCCCGATAGCCTACGTTGCCAATGCCACCTTATGCGGGCGGCTATAAATATTAATACCACGACTCGCCGGCCAACGTTCATGGCGGACTCGAGGTGCTTGTGACAGACTTCGTCGTTTGAGCCTCTGATTCTCTCTCACTCACTCATCAATGTCGATTTCCATGGAGAGGGTGAATTCAGATCTCAAGCAGAGAGATTGTGAGAAGAATGGTCGCAAGAAAACCATGATTGAAATTCCTTCAAAATCTTTGACTTCATCTTCGAGTTCATCGCCTTCGAACCCTAGAGAAGAATGCGATCAAGCGCGGAACACGTGTTCGACGCGATTGCTTCTTCAGAATCACTCCAATTTCAAGAAGAGTGGTTCTCCTTCTAGGCTTATGTTCTACCAGGGCAAATCTTGGGTTGATTTCACCCACGACGTCGTCTCGATTGCAAGATCGAGATTCTTGGAAGATAAGCCGGTGTTCGAAGCTTCGATTGACGGCTCGAGCTATGTCTTCGATTTTCTAAGGATGGTGCAGATCGATTTAGAGTCCGGTAATCAGAGATCTATTGCTTGGATTGATGAGACGAATAAGTGTTTTTTCCCCAAATTGTTTGTTGGGGAAGAAGATAGGGATTATGTTTCCAAATTTCCAGATTTGGAGATCAAGATCCATCTTGATACAGATTTTGGCAAGAGAAAAAGGGATTTGGTGGAAGAAGAAGAAGAGGACGAAAACGAGATAAGTTCATCTAACAACGAACTGAAAAGGCGACAAATTGAGGTGGAGAAGAAACCGAGATGGCCGAATTCGAAATTGTTGGCAGAAGGAGAGAAACCATATGCACGAATCAAGACCATGCTCGTGTCTGCAGTGAAGAAGAACAATCCCTATACGGATGTTAGAGTTACATCCATTCATCGCCTGGCTTTGAGTGGTCCTTTGGAGACTGCTCGATTCGAGGTTTTCAGGAAGCAATTGGAGATAACAAGGGCTGCCCGAGGCATGTCAGGAGCTGCACTTGCTTGGTATGCAACGTCTGCCGATGGTGTATTTCGCATCGCAAAACATGGGTTCGCTCTCCCAAGCAAGGTCTCTGAAGATGATACTTACGGGATTGGCATTTACTTGTCTCCTTTTAGCTCACCTCGCGCGAGGTACCATTCAATGTTTAGTTCTGCTTTGCGTTTCTTGATGATAATTTCTTGATAGTATTGATGTGTCGTTTGCTATTAGTGTGTTGTTAATGAGTGTTTTGAATGTGTGAAAGTGCTATGTTGTCGGAGGCTGACATTGGAGGCGAGAAGCATGTTATACTATGTAAAGTTATATTGGGTAATATTGAGAAAGTTGACAAGGGTTCCAATCAATCTTGTCCTTCTAATTTGAGTTTCGATTCGGGAGTGGATGATCTCAACGACCCTAAATGGTATGTTGTGTGGTGTGCTAACATGAATAGTCACATTCTGCCTGAGTATATTGTGAGTTACAAATCCTCAGATAAGGCACCAGGTATATATATGGCACCGTATTATATAGATCTTTGCTTATTTAATTAGTTGGTTTTGGAAACCCATGTGTTGGTTTTATTTTTGCCGTTCAGGTCAATTGCAAGATTTAACTGTGAAACCGAGGGTCTCTAAATCACCAGATATGATGTTTGGCCAACTTTGTTCACTATTGGAGAATTCTCTTCCCGCTTCCAAAGTTCATGCTCTGAAGAACATGTGCATGGCTTACAAGGTATGTCTAGGTTGCTTTCTGTTTCTTTTTCCCACTCCTTTCTAGTCTTCGCGGAGTTTGTTGATTGGACGTGTCTATGTTTTATCACAGGCTAGAAAGGTGACCAAAGATTTGTTCACGAAACTGTTACGTACCATTGTTGGTGATGAGATGCTGCTAAAAGTCATTCATGAAATTCGTGGCTAAAAATGAAGCTGTTGCAATTTTTTGTTTAGTTGAGAAATAGTTGAGGAAATATGGTGTCTTATTCTTCTTAAAATATTTTAGTCATGATAGGAGGGCAACCATTTGTAATGCTACCCACAACAAGAGTTGATGCGGTGAGGCATGATTGCTTAGAAAACTTTCCTTTTTTCTGTCACAGTTTTTAACTTCATCACATAGACTCAATCTCAAACAGCAAATTTCTCAAAAGTCTTGCTCATTGCTCTTTAAAGTTGAGAACTATGTAGTAACAAAGAATTGCTTCTATTGATTAGCTTTGTCGAACAATCAAAAGGACGTTAATATTGTGAACAATTGAATTTAAAACAAATCGTTCCTTATTGGTTTGTCTTTTATTTGTTTTCTGAAAGTGGCCCTTTGATGGAAAACTTTCAAATGGGCTCCTTTTCAAGTGATATGACAAGGTACAATCATTTCCTCTGATATAACTGTTGAATATAGTTTTAGATCTAATTTTCATTCTATTAATGCTTAGAACTGTTAAGTTTCAGGAAAAGAAGTCCATAACATAATTTAGGACTCTTTGGAAGTTGTATGGTGGGAACTGATGTATTCTTAGTAGTGTTGCTCTTGAATTTCTTGCTTTAAGACCTGAAAAAATTATATGAACTTTGTGCTTGGGCATTATGTACCATAATGTATTCTTTTCTTTTCTTTTCCATTTTTTAGTTGTCTCTCCCTTGAGAAGACAATTGGTATTAAGGAGCAATTGAGGAATGCAAAATACGAACATCTGGGAGGTAAGTCAGTGATATTTTATTATGAAAACTTCTACATATATATATATATATATATATATATATATATATATGTATATATGTGAATGAACATTGGTGTAACCTTTTTGTTTTGTGCCGTAGTGTTAGACAAGTGCTTGAAAAAACATGCTCAGATCCATGAGACTAGGCATAAGCATGACCTTATTAAACAAGTTACACAATCACTAAGTTTGCTCCGGTGATTGAGTTTTGAGTATTTCTCTAAAATTTCTTTTTATGATATCGGCTATAGGTAATAACATTTTGGGTGGAAGACTGATTTGGCTACAAGGTTAATTATGTAACTGAGGTAAGAAATAGCTGTGACCACTTCTATTAACATGGCGAAGTGTGATACCTACTTAATACATTTTGTATGAAGTGACTCTGTACACAGCCCTTCCACCAAAAAAGTGATAATTAGTAATTGTCTAAAAAGTGGAGGGGAAGGAGGGCTGTCGATGGCGTGAAGTGTGGAAAACAAGGACCCTGTTGAAAGCATGCTTCTTGCTAGAGAAGTGACATGGTGATGGATCTTTCTTTTTTCCTTTTTGCTAGTCACTTGGTGATGGATCTTCATTAATAAGAATTTGCAACGAAGAAGGAATATTAGTTATAAGTTCATATTTTAAATGATAGAAAGCTCGTGCACCATAATAGTCATTAGTCGTAGGTGCAAAAGTTATTCAAGAGCTTGTTGGCACAAGAGGCTAGGGAGAGAAGTAGTAGGAGGATGAAGGGCGGGAAAGACAGAGAAAACAAGAGAGGGGAAAGAGAGAACAGAAGGAGAAACGGTTGATTGTATTTAAGGACATTCTAATTGTGGAGTGTTCCCTCTTTATATGTGATAAATCTAAAAGGAAACAAATGCTATAGAGAAAACTAAGTTCGAACATTGAATATTCCAAATATACAGAATGAAAGCCTAATGATTGTAATTAATAATTTAAATAAGATCAATGCCTGTGCACTCCTACACCTTCGTAAGTGTGCATGTGTCTCTTGGATTCTCCATCAGTCATTTACTTGATTATGAGATTTAAGGGTTACTACCTACTTTGTGTTGTGGAATACGTGTGCAGCAGTGTGTCAAATATACAGAGCTTTTTCTGAATATCTGTGACTTTTTAAAGGCATTTCGTTGAATATAAAAGTTTATGGGCTTACTTTTTGAACAAGCCGAAGTTGAACATAGGTTCAGTTAGCTTGTTCAACTAGTTAAATATATGAAATTTGAACAGTATCTGTTGGCTTTTTGCAAGTAAGTCTTGGCTTGACTTGCTTCATTTAGTAATTAAATTGGCTCCAATACCCTTTGGCTTGTTTGCAGTCCTCGCTTCAAGATGTTTGCTTTCTTGTCCAAATGGGAGGAGTAAATCCCTCTACCCATGTTTTGGTTGGTAGAAGGAGCAAATTCAAGAGGTTGAAAAATGTTTTCTTTTTTTGGAATATGGGTGTTTATTGTGATGTCCATTCTGCTCTTTTGGATCTATTTGTTTACTTTTGAGGTAAATGATAAGTTCTATACTTACATGGCTAACCCTCAGTGTTGTCTACCGCCTCTGCCTTTTACTTATTTGCACTAAATAGTAGCACAAAGCAATGCAACATGCTGGAGAGATAATGTTTCTTCAAGCACCTAATATCATATTTTTCACCTTCTTGAGGGTGAAACATAGAATGTATTAGGGTAATAAAATGCAAGCATGAATTGGCATGATTCAAGGTTTCTCATTAGTGTCTGGGATGCTCATGGTAATGTTGCCTCTATCATCTCTAAGGAATGTGTATTACTTTTTGGCATGCCTATTGGATTATTGGGATCTTTAATCCTCGACCTACCTTGTTTGCCATCAAACTTCTACTCAAGGCTCTTCACTTTTCTCATCTTAAGGTTCTGTTCTGTTGGTTGGATACTTTCTAGGAATTTCTAGATACTTCAAAATTGAAGCCGTATCCATATAAGATGGGTATTAGCTATTATTCTCATTAATACTAGTGAATACGTTCTTGCCACCCCATATCGCATATTCTGTTCTTTGAAGTAAATATTTCTTAGACGGATACTTCATGTACATTTTGGTATGAAAATTTATATTTGTATAATTTTTTATCCACCTATTGATGTTATAATATGTGAATAAAGAAACCACAATTTTGTTGACCTACTTTTCATATCTTATTAGCATACACTTCTAAAATATTTCAACTGCTACTTTGCTAGATTATAATTGAAATTTGTCAAGAGAACAACTAAAAAAGTTATTTCAGATATAATTTATATTGTTCTTTATAGCTATATCCTTGCCATTGCTATTTAAATTTTTGTATAACTGCATCCATATTCTTTTGTGCCTATGTTTTCATATCTGCATTAGTGCTTCACAGGTGCTTGTATAATACACCTTTGTGCCAACTGGTTGGTGTTGATTGAGGAGAAGTCTAAAAGGTTAATTTTTGTGTGGTTTGATGCATTTGGAGTTGTTGTTTACCTTTTGATACTGGCAAGGGTACTCCTGCTGAATCATGAATGATCTGTGCTGTGGTATGTTTTTTTTACCTTTTTGACTTTCAGCTGAAAATGCACAGGTAGAAATTTGTTTGTATATATGCAATCATGGTTGCTTTCATTGCATTTGTAATAAAATTTTATCATTCTTTACGGGAACAGGCATTTCTCATGTTACTAATAGAATGGATGCTTTTCTGAACGTAGGTATTCTTCCTTAAAAAAGTGCTCTTTGAACACGTAAGTGCTTGCTATCTTTTTTCCCCCTGATATTTTACCAATTATTTCAATTTTCAATAGATATCGAATATCATGTTTATGTAAGCTTGTAACTACTAGCTGAACTTGCTCGTACCCCTCCATAAATGCAATAATTAAATGCATATGAATATAATTGTATCTATTATTTCACAAGGAGGGATGTGCCTTTTTTTTTGGGTGGGGGGTTGGTTTGGCCTAGAGGGTCAAGGCTCAAGCTTATAAAACTAAGCCGACAGGCCTGCTGTAATGCAACATAGGGAGACTTTACTGTTTCATTATTTATCCTGGACTTGATGTAATGTGATTTTCCTTTTAGATGGTTGTGTATTCTTTACACAAGTGAACATAACATATTCAACCTCTTAGTGGATTGCTTCATTAGTGCTAGGTGCTTGAGGATGCTCCTTGACAACATATGGTTAAGAGTAAAGACCAGATGACATAGAATGTTGATCCTTTTGGTCAAACAACAAAATCTCCTTGGTAGTAGATTAAATTTTTTGGGTGTATGTTGCAGCCATTCAGAGCTGGAAACAAATTGCCGTAAATTTTGGTCATTTAAAATTTTCATTTTCTTAGGATTCTCTTTTATACTGACAATTTGCTATTTTATTTACATTCTTATCTGTGGCAATTTTAAAGTCTCTTTTTTTTTGTCCCTTTAAAAGTTTGTGTTGTTGATGCAAAACAAATCAGTGTTTATTGGCTAATAAGTAGGAAACCATTATTTTGTTATTTGTCTTGTTTGCAAATCGGCATCAGTTAGCATGCTGTTGGTATCTTCTTCTTCTTCTTCTTCTTCTTGGCATCTTTTTTATATTTCTGTGCAACTTTTTTTTTTCCTTTTTTTTCTATCAACAAATTTCTCTACATCCTTATTTAAACCTGAGTTTCTGCAATTTAATTTCAATATTTCAGCAACATTTTTTTTCCCTTTTTAAGTCTATGCAATACTCTTTATTCCAAAACCTTGATTTCTTTCCCACCTTTGCTGGTACTCATTGACAATTCTTTTCAAACTCTTTACTTGTCAACTTCCAATTGTAGGCAGCCAACGTTGCTATTCTGCATCCTTTTTCTCACGAGTCAAGTGACACAAACTAAGATTGCAAAGTTAGCTAAGTCCATGATTATCTTTGGGAGTGTGAAACTAAATAGTCTCCCCACTTTAGTGGTCAAGGGGACAAACATTTCCAGAGGAAACAGCAGCATTGAAATGCCTTTAGTTTTTGCCTTCATGAACAAGAATTTTAGGTGTAAGTGGAAAAGATAATTCATCATTAGTGCTAATCAGAAAACTTATTTTGAGATACTGAATCTGTTGCACTAAGTGTTGCCCTCAACTGAAGAGTTAGAAGATTTTGGATCACCTTGCTCTTTGGTTATTACAATGTTACCTTCAATTGGTAGTTACAGGGCCATGTTTCCATCAGTGCATATATGTGATTCTTACTTGATTTTATTCGAGCGGGATGATTGCTGTGTCAGTTCAAACAGGGTGCAGTGGGGGAGCTTGTAAAGTGAACTAAAATTATGATGTTTCAAGCTGAAACAAGTTCTGATGATGAAAGCTGCCATGTATTATTTGAGCAAGTTTATCAGCACCCATGCCTTGTTATTTCACTATGTCTATGTTTATGATAGTAAAGTAAATATAATATTTGAAAGAAGACTGATGTAGGATGAGGAATTAGGTTTTTTTAAAGTAAATATAATATTTGAAACGAGTTCCGATGATGAAAGCACTAATGAATGGAATTTTGGAGCGCTAAAGCTCATGGGAAAGACGAAAATGGTGAAAGGAATGCTGTCAACCAACTATTCCAATCAACACTGTGAAGCATGTGTTCTTGGCAAACACGAAGGTAAAGTTTTGAGGATAAAGAAAGCTCTGTATGGATTAAGGCAAGCATTAAGGGCATGGAATAGCCATATCC
This sequence comes from Dillenia suffruticosa, assembly GCA_033439265.1. NCBI lineage: Eukaryota > Viridiplantae > Streptophyta > Magnoliopsida > Dilleniales > Dilleniaceae > Dillenia > Dillenia suffruticosa. The sequence continues at coordinate 12,138,801 of JAVTVX010000020.1, forward strand.
ACGGAGCTGCACAGTGAGCGCAAAGCGAACTTTTCTTTTGCCTTTTACCAAAGTAATAGCCATATCCATAGCAATGGGAGACTCGAACTCGAGCCTATTACAAAAGGGAGGAGAATTGGTGTCACTTAAGTTAAAGTTTGTTAGCGTAACGGGTTTATTCGAGTGTTAATGAGTATGCTCTTTATATCAAACTTCATGGTAATGGAGACATTTTGCTCATTACGCAGCCGTACAGTGTGAGCGCAAAGTGAATTATTCTTTTGCCTTTTACCAAAGTAATAGCCATATCCGCAATTACTTTCAAGGCAATGGGTTTATTCTTTTTGTTTTTGTTGATAGTGAGACTTAAACTCGAGTCTATTATAAGGGGAGGAGAATTGGTGTCACTTGAGTTAAAGTTTGTTGGCGCAACGGGTTTATTCGAATGTTAATGAGTATGTTCATTATGTTAAAGTTCATGGTAATAAATGATTTTATTTTCATAGGGAACAATCCAAGCTTGTTTGAATAATTCAAGAAGGCTACGTCTCTTCTTCTTTTCTTTTTTTTTTTTTTATTATCGGTATTTATATTTTATTTGATTAATCTGATTCAAGTATTGTGAGATTTATTTTATGGGTTGATTTTTTTAAATCTTTTTTCGTTATACTCAAAATTTAAACTCTAAATTTTTTATTAAGGGGATTGAGTGTCTAATTACTTAATTTAAAGAAGTTTGGTAACGTTATTTTTTCAATTTGAGATAATCGAGATACGGATCATGTCATATTTCTTGGGCCTCAGGCTGAGGCAGATGAAGGAAGGTATATACATTTCACAAGAAGGCTATGCAATGGAAGTTTTGAAGAAAATCAAAATGTTTGACTGTAATCTGGAAAGTGGAGTGAAATTATCAAAATTTGAATACGGAGAAAGCGTAAATCTCACTCTTCTTAAAAGTTTTGTTGAAAGTTCGAAGTATTTAAACATGTACAATGCCTGATGTCCTTTATACAGTTGGAGTAATGAGTCGTTTCATGAAACTCCTACCTCGACCCATATGAAAGCTGTTAAGAGAATTCTCCACTACCGAAAAGCTACGCTTGATGGGCTATTTTATCTGTTTTCTAAATACTTCAAATGTGGGATTTTGTGATGGTGATTTGCAGGAGAAATTGACATCAGAAAGAACACTATTAATTTTATATATTTTTATAGGTGATCGCAAAAAAAATATAAAGTCAGCAGTATTCTTTCTAATGTTAATTTCTCTTACAAATTATAACGTGGGATGATTTAACTAGATATGTGATTGAGTATCTTTTTAAACATGATCAAGATTCGATCTTGATGGAAGTATCGGACTCTCATGTGTATAAAACGTTATCCGTTAGGAAACTTATCTTTCAAAAGAAGTCACTGTAGTGGTCGGTTTGGATTAGTCGAGATGAAACTCTGAATATCGGACGGTGTCCAAAATTTGATAAAAAAAAAAATAGGTGATTGTGTTATCTCATGAGGTTTAATGAAACAATATATTGTCACACTTTCAACCTGTGATGAATATGTGGCAGCCACTTCTTGTACTTGCGATGCTATTTGTTTAAGAAAATTATTAAAGCAACTCCATTTGCCACGGGAAGCTACAGGGATTTGGATTGACAACAAGTCTGCATTAGCAATTGCATACAATCCGGTATTCCATGACCGAAAAGCACGTGGACGCAAGATATCATTTTATTAGAGTGTATCATCGACAAGGAAGTGGAGCTGAATTATGTGAAAACTCAAGGCCAAATTGTTGGTATTTTCTCAAAACCACTTAAATTTGAAAACTTTTGAAGAATGAGGGCAAGACTTGGAGTCAAGACGAAAATATCAAATTAAGGGTGATGTTGAAAATATTAATTTAAAATTTTTAGAAAATGACTTTTAGACTAAACATATGTATGTGTCCCTTAGATTAAACACATGCATGTGTCTCTTAGTATTTGGATAAAATATGTAACATGTAATAATTTGAAGAAGTCTTTATAATTTATTGTAAGTCATATCTAGGAATGTCGTTTGAATTAGACCTTTTACACCTGCTAAATACACCCATATACTTGGCATTTGAAATCATCAAAATGAGATAAGGATTTTTTTTTCCCTTTAGAAAATATTCTCTCCATTTTAGAATAGTCTCTCCAAGTGATCTTCCATTCCAACATTTTCCTCCTTTTAAGAGAAGGTGGTTCGGTATTGCAATGTACTTGAGCTTCTTTGTGCAATTTGGTTTTCTTTTTTTTTTTTTTTTTTTATAGCTCAAGAGGAATGATACAAAGAAACATTAGCAAAACCTGGGGCTCTAATCCCCATTACATCACGTTATGATGGGAGACTTAAGGAGCTTGGAGGAAGGACTAGTAGTTCACATCCTAGAGGCTTATTGTGGGCCACTTTAGCTAGGTCATCTGTGCAAGGATTGGCCTCTCTGAAGACATGTTTTAACTCGCATTCCCATTCCGCGTCCGCTGGGCCTCCCAGTTCTTCACTAGGCCGGATGTGTTTGGCTTGGGAGCTCCATCTTCGATGATTAACTTATGTTTGGTTGGTTCTTGTTTATTCTCCAATCCAATTGTGTATTATAATTCTTGTTGTTTGAACAAATGGAAAAACTGGAGCTCTGCAGATGTGCTGAATCTAGATATGTATGAATCGCTCATGAATGTGCAAGCACTGCATTGCCTTGGGCTTTTTTCACGTCCCTGAATTTTCAGTTGATTTTTAGGATGATATTGGGGATTCTAGACTCTGACGGAGTCTCTTTGCATGTGCTTTTAGCTTTAGCACAAGTGATATTAACTAGAAATTCTGATTTTGATCCTACAGAGTTTGCCAGATGCCCATCTTTCACCGATTGGAAACAATACATTGATCGGAGTTTCTTCGCAACAATAAGTTTGCACGGTAGAAAATTTCTTTTTTTTTTTTGGGGGGGGGGGGGAGTTGTGGGAACTTTCCTGATCGTTAATGAGGAATCACCCAATAAAGAGAACTGGTCTTTTTTTTTGGGTATGTTTTCATCATGAAAGCATTCTCTTATGCATTTACAGCGAAATAAATGTTTAATATCCCAAAATTTAGGGTCAGATCACTAATCTTTTCGATGTACAAGTCCAAAAAATGTCACCAATTGATCGATCTCCTTTTTCATTCACAATCCAAGAGTCTTTTTCATTCACAATCACCCACGGCATAGCAGATGTTAGGGTGAGTACACATCATAGCATACATCAGACTCCCAACAGCGCTGGAATACGGTATTTTTAACATTTCATGTTTTTCTTCAGTGGTTTTTGGGCACATTGCTAAACTAAAATCTTCTCCTTTAGTCACAGGAGTATCAATAGGTTTACACCTATCCATCCTAAATCGTTCCAAAATCTTTTTAATATAAGATTCTTGAGATAAGACTAACAATTTCTTAGAACGATCTCTGTGGATCTTAACACCCAGTATGTACTCTGCTTCACCCATATCCTTCATTTCAAAATTTGATGATAACCAACTTTTGATATTCAGGACATACTCCATATCATTTCTGGCTAACAATATGTCATCGGCATACAGATTTAGAATTACAAACTTATTATCGGACTTTTTCACGTAAACACAATGGTTTTCGTCTATCATTACGAAGTCGTCGTAAGAGATTACGAATTTATGAAATCTTAAATACCATTGTCTTGAAAACTGTTTGAGTCCATAAATTGATCTATTCAATTTACAAACTTTGTTTTCTTGACCTTTTACTATGAAACCTACTGGTTGTTCCATGTAGATTTTTTCTTTAAGTTTTTCATTGAGAAACGCAGTCTTCACATCCATTTGATATAATTCTAAATCTAAATTGGCTACAATAGCTAACAATAAGCGAATAGAGACAAATCTCACTATTGGTGAAAATGTTTTTTCATAATCAATACCCTCTTATTGGGTATAACATTTTGCCACCAACCGAGTTTTGTACCTCTCAATTGTTCCATCAGCTTTACGTTTAACCTTAAGAACCTATTTGTTCCCAATAGATTTACGGCTAAGTGGAAGATCAACCAGTTCCCAAATATAGTTGGAATCCATCGACTCTATTTCTTCCTCCATTGTTTTTATCCACTCATCCTTGGTAGGACAAGATAAAGTCTCGTTTATATTTTTCGGCTCATCCTCGTCTTGTGGAGAAATTATAAAAGTGTGCCATTCAATTTCGTAATGACGTTTGGGCACATATTTCCTAGTATTTTTCTGAATTGACGATTCGGGTGGATCGTTAGAATTTGAATCCCTTCCACTGGGATTATCTAGGGATTCAACTTCTCGTAGTTCCCTTGATCTATCCTGCACGGAACGATTATTTGAATTATTTAATTCAAACAAAAGTTCTCCTTTTGTTATATCACCTTTACTAGGAAAATCATTTTCCAAAAATGTTACATTTCGTGATTCAATTTTGGTTACAGTACCATCTTCTCTTTCACCGATGAACACATAACCTTTTGATTGATGAGAATATCTAATAAAGTTACATTTCTTCCCCTAGGGACCAAGCTTTCCAAATTTATTAGAAGGGTCATGAACTTATGCTGCTGATCCCCAAGGTCTAAGATCAGTCAGACTTGGTGTCCTACCAGTCCAAAGTTCGTACAGTGTTGTAAGTACTGTTTTTGAAGGCACTCTATTTAAGATATAAGTCGCAGTTAACAATACATCTCCCCAAAAGGAAATTGGCAAATTAGCCTGCGCCATCATAGATTTCGTCATTTCCAATAACGTCTTATTCCTCCTCTCAGCAATACCATTTTGTTGAGGCGTGTGGGGTATAGTCAATTGTCTAATTATTCATTTTTCATTACACAGATCATTGAACTGATCTGATAGATATTCACGCCCTCGATCTGTCCTTAAGGCTTTAATCGTTCTATCCATTTGATTCTCCACTTCATTCATATAACGTCGAAAACACTCAAATGCTTCAGACTTGTTGGTAATCAAATAGACATGAACAAAATGCGTGAAATCATCAATAAAGGTAATGAAATATGACGCTCCATGCCTAACCTTCACATTCATTGGATCACAAATGTCAGAGTGAACCAATTGTAATGGAAGTTCGGCCCTCACGACTTTTCCAAAAGGTTTTCGAGTCATCTTCCCGGCAAGACAATATTCACAATTCGGTAAATCAACTTTAGTAAGCGAACCCAATAGTCCTGTTTTCAGAAGTCGATTCATCCTGTCCTGCCCTATGTGACCAAGTCTAACATGCCATATTTTGTCATCTATATTAGCATTACTAGAAGAACAAATATTTAACGAAATCTAACGATCAATATAACAGTTAAACATTTGTCTGTCACAATCTAAAGTAAGAAATCCATTTAACAAATATCCAGTACCATAAAACACACCACTATTATAAATGCAAATCTTATCATGAGCAAAGTTCAAGTCATAGCCTAGTTTAAGAAAAACAATAACGGAGACTAAATTTCATCGAATTTTCAGTGTAAAGAGAATATCATGTAAGATTAGAGTTTGACCACTTTGTAACTCCAGTTTGCAAGTGTCAATCCCTTTGACTTCTACTCTTGTATTGTTTGCTACGTATATCCATCTTGCAGCAGGAGGAATTTGACGAAAGTCCACGAACGCTTCTCGATCTCTCGTCACATGGTCTGTTGCTCCTGAATCTATAATCCACACAGGATATGATTCAGAAAGTAAAACAGTGTTAGAGATATATATAACACTTAGAGAAACATTACAAGGTGCTACCTTTTCGGCTCGGGACATTCTCAAGCGCAATGACCAAGAGCTTTGTAATTGTAACATTTCAGCTTGCTTTTATCTTTCTTTTTCCAAAACCGCTTGCGCTTGTTCTTGCGGTTGGAATTGCTTTTCTTAAACCCTTCCGCAATGTCCTTCTCTTTCTTGCCCTTGTTTTTGTTCCCTTTCCGTTTAAAACCCGCAACTTTCTAAGAACTTGACTTAGCTACAAAGGCATTAGAAATCGATTTTGTAGCACCAAGCTGCTCATCTTCGAGTTCTACGTGGCGAGCAGTATCAGCGAAAGTCTTAATGCTATCATTGTGAGTCAGATTGACCTTCAAGTGCTCCCACTAGTCTGGAAGGAATCGGATTAAAGCTTGAACCTGTTGCTCATAAGATAAAACATGACCTGCTGACTTCAATTCCCTTATCATGTTTGACATAGTTCTGAGTTGTAGTTTGATATTGTGATCAGACTTCTTTTTGTATGTGTCAAACTTGATAGTCAATTGTCTCAGACGGGTCACACTGGTACCTCCATACTTCTCTCTGAGGTATACCCATATGTCATGAGCAGTAGGGAATTGCTCACATTCATATATGAGATCAACTACAGAACTAACCAGAATGCCACGTGCAGTGGAATTTTTCTTCTTCCACGCCTGATAAGCTTCTTGATCTCTTCTCCGTTGAGTAGTGTTTCCAATTCCAGGGTCTTACATGATATGGTTGATACCCTTCAAGGCATCCTGCTCTTCCAGCACATACCATATTTTGTGGTGCCAAATGTCATAATTGTCGCCATTAAACTTATCACCTTTATTCAAATCTGTTATTATTGATTTCGATGCCATGGTCTGGGTTTTCAAAGAAAGACTATTATAAGTATTCATACTCATTCATTCATATAATTTTGTACATGAAATCTAATAAATTTATCATAAATGAACATAAGGTGTAAACTCGAAAGATCACTAAGTTCCCAATCATCATCCATCATCCAAATGTTTGATTATCATAAATTTGATTTCAAAGTATCAAAATTCTTTCGGTCTTAGGTGAGAATTACTTAAATTCTACCAACCTATAAACTCCCACTAAAAATCATGTGAATTTAGAATATATCTTTTACATGCTCGCATAAATATACAAAGTATGCACATTGTTGATATATATATATATATAAATTATATAATATGTTCATGGCATTGTTCTCATTACAGTAGATAACTATGCACAAAAAAAAAAATATATATATATATAATCAAATTTCTTTTTTCTTATTTTTCTTATCTTCCATATACATGCGAGTGACTATATTGACCATCCCAACTGAAAGTCTATATCTCGGAGTGAATCTTTTAACAGTTTGGGGTGTAGAGATTGATCTTTAGAGACAACGCATTTTTCATTTTAATTTCTATCTCCTTAGCTCTCCACATCTTAAACAATTTTAGTGTGAAATCTTTGAGGTAGAGACATTTATTATCCTTTAATATTTTGTCAGTCATTCTAACCAAATGATCAGAGAGAGAGTTTCTTATAATTTTAATCTCGGTTTCGTTGCCTCCAAACCAGTGACCCAAACGCCGAAATTCATAACGTTTTCGACTCATAACTCACAAATGTTGCGGTAAAGTATGCGTTGCTTTCATCTTATAATGCAATATCATATATAACTTTGCCAAATGTTCTGGGGTCCTCTCATCTCTGCATCTCCTCCGGAGAGGTGCAAGGGTACGTCTGATTCTCACCATATCCCTCAAATGGGGTACATATTAGATTTGACATGAAACCAACCAAAAAATTTTAAAATATCATCAACAATTTATACTCAAATCAACGAATACAAATCAAATATGTGTTATAAAAATTTAATTCAGGTAGGCAAAAACTAGAAAATATTTTTTCAAACATGTGAGAAATTTTCAAAATTTTGTCTCACTTGTTAATTGATTTTTCTGCAATTTTCAAATAAAATTTACTAATTTAAACTTAATAAATACTTTCAGTCAAAAAAAATAATTTAAAAATTACAGAAAAAACAATAAAAATAAATAATAAAAATAAATAAAAAAAGGGGCCTGAGAGGGTGCCTCATGCGGCACTTGGTGGCGGCGGCACGTCGGTGACCTGCCCACGCGCCCAGGTGGCGCGTGAAGCCCACGCGCCGCCTTCCCGGCGGAATCCGGCTATCGGATTTTTGTCTACCCCCATTTTTGGGATCTCTGAATCTAATGGTGCTGTCAGTTTTCTGATTTGAGGTCTGGATCATGACGTTTAGGCTTCCAGCCCACGACCCGAGAGTGGGCTTGTGCTGACGTCACTACTGACGTCAGTTCGTCTTCTTCATGTAGATTTTTTTTTTTTTTTTTTTTTTTGCATTTTAACCCTAATTTCCCTAAACCATATCTCATTTATCTCTGAACCGTTTTGTATATTCTTTATATGGTTGGAAAGGATTTTTTATGGGGAATTTAACCATACAAGTATTAAATCATGAAACCTATCATACAAATAGATATTAGCATTTTTATTTTCAACTAGGGTTTCATTTTTCTCCAAAAATACATAACGGCCATGCATGAAACTTTACAGATCAATTCCTAATATCATGAGTATTCTACCTTTCAAATTTCTAAACATTTCGTGATCTATAATCAAAGTTACCATTTTCAATTTTTTTAAAGAAAAATGAAACTCGAAAATATATCAAAAAATAGGAAACACCCTAAATCATACTCTGATACCAATGAAAGCATTCTCTTATGCATTTACAGCAAAATATATGTTTAATGTCCCAAAATTTAGGGTCGGATCACTAACCAATGGATCAATCTTCTTTTTCATTCACAATCCAAAAGTTTTTTTGATGGGATGGAATTATGGTGTAGAGCTATCTTCTTCCTCACAATTTTCTTATTTTCTCTCAACCTTCAAGAGTATCATGGATGGGATGGATGGTTATTAGGGAGTTGAAGTTGGTTTTTCTCTTAAAAAAACCACTCCCTCCATTCCCTCCTTTTGAAAATTCAAAAGGGAAATGGGTTTGGATCAAATCCACATGGGCGACCCGATCCGGTACTCCCATAACTTACATACGAAGTCAAAGATTCCATACGACAATGAATTCATCATTATGCTAATCTAAGAATATAGTTGATGTCCCTCCGTTCCAGCCATCCAAGTCTACGCGTAGAACCATTTATGTTTCTTCAGTTCTGGAGTAGGGAGCCTCTGATGATACTTGCGTTCCAGGTAGCTCCAGGGGTAGTATATAAACAATTTTACAAGGTGAAGACTGAAGACCCTCTTATAATTTTGCATCTTGCAAAAGCATATTCGCATCCTGAAAGGGGGGCGATGCCTTGGAGGTATTGCTTGCCTCATGGATGAAACTTGATCCCGCGCGTACTGATAACCAACAACTTGATGTTAGTTATATGTGCCCACATGGACATTTTGAATATGGGTAGTTATGGACATTTTTGAATAAGGATAATTATCCCAAAATAACTCCGTGGCATGCCTCCCTCTCCCATCACTCTCTCTCTCTCCCTCTCCCTCTCCCTCTCCGGTATGTGTGTGGAAAATGGGAAGGTCACTTTCTATTGCTGCCAATGATGTCTTCATGGTGTCTTCCACAAAAGTAGAGGAAAGGTTCGATGTTCAGAAAAATAATGAAGGCAATTGTGACTATACTTGAAGAACAAATTGCCTAGAGTGAAATTGAGAGCACGGAAAATATTCTTAGAATGAGAATTGTTTTGAGAGTTTGAAAAATTTTTGCGAATGAAAATTTTTCCGTCGTTGAAAATCATCGGACTTTGAGTTGAAGCATTGTGAAATAGTGATGATGGTTTGATTTTCGTGATCACTATCCTAATCGATCGATCTGTACGAAAAATTATACCGTCTCAGTTGATTTATTAGAACCTTATATATTGAGATATTTATATCAAAATTCTAAAATTTTAATTTATACGCTTCCGTATATGCATATAGTGTAATAAATCCTTCACTAGCGGCAAGTCATTCCAGGTCAGACTGAGAGCACTAATCAGATACACCCATGGGATTTAAGAATTCCTGGAATTGAGTCCACGAAACTCCTTACAAGGTTAAGAGAAGAAAAGACGGCCATGAGTGTGACTATAAATGGCCAACACCCAATGATGAATGATTCATCAACTGCTAACAGCAGTTTAGCTTGGGAACCAAAACCCTGTCCAAAAGAAACAAAAAAAGGGCAATTCATGTAGCCTACACCCTCACTCAGAAGCAAAGACTGATGGGAATGAGGATAGCACAATCCCTCTGATTGTCTATCGTGAAGCATGCCTTAGGGAATCAATTGGTTGAGAATATTAGAAGTTCAAGGATCTGATTCTAGAACTGACAAAGGTTAAGGAAGCTTGATATTAAAGAATGGGTACTAGTAATTAACTCACAGAATTTCCATAGGTTCATCACCTACATAATTATCGGTAAGTAGGCTCTAAACATGCTACGCTTGTATGTTAATACAAATACAAAAAAGAAAAAGTTTTTAAGTCGGAAAAAAGCTAGTACTACTATGAATTATCTCACCTCTCTTTGAATTCGAACGGCTATTGCCTTGTTCAAAGCTCAACTCAATCTGAATCGAACAGCAAGAGTGCGACTCCTGGACTTCAACACCTTCTTCACTCTGGATTTGGACCCTTCCATTTGCCACAAGTTCAATCCACAACTCACAACCTCCACAGAGTACATCATTCTCGGTTCTTTTGAATTTCCCTAGATTCTATCGCCAACGAAAGATTAAGTAAAGAATGTTAGCGATCGAGAGAGAGAGAGGTTAACTGAATCGTGGAGTACAAGCAACATAAGGGTTCTTGTATCCAGTTCTATTAACCAAAGATCACTATTTTACTAATATTTATTTTTTCAGTTAGGACAAAAATTCCTTAACGGATTTTAAGCCCTAAATTTATTCTAAGCTTGCAAAACAGAGGAAGCTAAATCCACCAACGCAAAATTTTTGTCAACGAGTCAGAAAAGTAGATAATTATTTTGATTTTTCTACTATCTTTGTGTTGTGGCTATTAAAATTTATAGAGTTGATATCTTTTAACTTGTTATCGATTCTACTATTCTGTCCTAAGAGGAGTAATAGTTTTGCGATGACAATCATAACAACTCACCCGACAAGCCATCATAAAAGAATATTAAACATTAAAACAAACATTTGTCTTATAAATTTGTCCCTTAATCAGATCGGGAGTTCGACTCCCCTAAATACGAAAAAAATAATATTGAGAGATTCACCCTCACAAAATAGACCTTACAGTGATTGATCTAGATTGGTCGAAATGAAATTTTAGATATCGGGTGATAATCAAGTTATGGTAAAAAAAAAAAAGAATATTAAAGATCCATGTAGTTATTGGATATTAAATTTTTTTAATTAAAATATTAAATTAGAGCTTTGAGAATGAAAAAAATATATACTAAGAGAGTTAACCCCTAATTGGATCTATAGCATTTAAATTGGATTAATCGAATATTTTGAATATCAAATAAAAATAAATAAATAAAAGAATACTAATGAGGGAGAAATTATTGCACGAGAATCGGCAAGCAAGGCCCAGCTCCAGGCAAACTCCAGCCCATGGTCCTGGGTGGCTGTCATAGAAGCATCTGGCACGACAGTTTTTGTTTTCTAGGAGAAAATAATTTAATAAAAAAGATTATATATTTTTAAAAGTTATGATTTGCATTTTTGAAAATATTTAAAATTTTCTTAGAAAGCGCTAGAAAATTTTTTGATTTTACCTCGAATAAGAAGTACAAGACAAATAAAATAAATAAAATATAATAAAAATATTATTAAGTTAAATAAATATATTAAAATAATAAATTCCAAAATGTATTTTTTTTTTCTAATTAAAGTAGAATAACTTACTTTTCTTGTGGGAAATAAATCTCAGATGAATCATAATAAATAATTAATGCCATATATGTTACTAAAACTAGTTCCAAAAACCATTTTGTGGATCTGGCTCCTAGTATACTCTCTCTCTCTCTCTCTCAGACCATATCAACCAAAAAGGAGGTATTTCTCGGGCGAGTCTCGTCGTCCCGAGGCAACAAAGTTAACTTAGCAAAACAATTGATACAAGGAAATGAGAACACAGTATCAATGCTAAATTTTCTTAATGTTTGAATTTTAAAAATAAAAAAATAAGAATTAATTTTTAACATATACTCTATAATATTGGAATTAAATTAATTGATAATCGAATATGATATTAATTTAAAAATAAAATAAATGAGATGGTATTCAACGTGTCTCTCTTAAAATGAGTCGGAGATATTTAGAAAAAAATCACGAAAAGCAATGGCCCATAATGCGATTCTCCTATAACTATTTTGAAAATCCTCCACACAAAAAAATTAAAAATCAATTCCATTCCTTCTGAAGATGACAACTGCTTCTCTGTTGTCCGTAACAACGAAACGTTGGATTTCGTTTTCTGGCCCATAATGCGATTCTCCAAAAAACTATTTTGAAATTCCCCCCACCTCCCACCACAAAAAAATAAAAATCAATTCCTTTCCTACTGAAGATGACAACTGCTTCCCTCTTGTCCGTGATAACGCATCGTTGGATTTCATTTTCTTCTTTCATTGTCTTTTTCGACCTGCACGCACCAACCCACCATCACACAAGATTTTCAATCTTGAAAATAGAAAATAGGTATTGTGAGAGTCAAAATCAACCTCTAAATTAAACTCTATAAATAAAAGTGGACATCAAATTGTTTTAATCCATTTTCAAATATCAAAAAGTAAATAAAAGAATGACAATTGTTAGATTTATTTGATACTAACAGCAGATGGTAATTATTTTTTAGAAAATAAAATGATGGAATTAATGCCTACGTTGAGACATTTTTCCATATATGGAAAATAAGAATTATTCCATTTTCCATATCTCCAAAATGTGACCGAAATGAATGATTGACCTTCCATTTGTGGTTATGGGAAAATTAGGAAATTAGGGCAAAAACCATAGAGTTCTTACCATTGTTGTGAAGGCACAATTGAGAGAGAAAATATCCCCTTGAGAGACAGCACTAGAGGAAATTCTGTGTAGAGATTTTTCCGTGCCGTTTTGGTCACCAGATTTCGATTGCGGTGTCGTGATACTGTGGTCATAATTCGATTTCCGTGACTATTATCCCGACGGCGAGGTCGTTCGTGCAAAAGCTCGTGATTCTTCGAATTTCCTATGATCTGCGCATTGAGATATGCCTAAAAAACATAGACTTTTACGATTCTGAAAATTAGTCACGCTTCTGCATGTGTGTGTCCATATAAATCCAATATTTGTATCAGAGCGTAGAGTTAGATTTTTTAAATAATTTTCAGAATATTTTTGGGTATAAAAATATGGGGTTCAAAATTTGAGATTCGGATCACAGATGAATTTCGTGAATCCAATTATACTATGACGTTGCCCATCTTACGTAGGTCATAAATATATTTTTTTCGAAATTTTGGAATATATTTTGGCGATTAAAATTGAGGCTAACGTTTTCGGCCCAAAGGATACCCGAAACTTAAAACCATAGATCTGTTTGTGTATAGGGATTTTGGATCTAAATAAATAGCATATTTGTGTTCCATGTGCATTGATTTACGATTTGACATGCATTTTGCGTTAAATGTTTGTCGGAAACTGGGTTTTCCGATGAGACCGCGGAGGGCCAAAATTTGGATATTTGATTCGCCGTATTTAGAGGTTGAATCTCCCAAAAAAATAAGTTTAGCATATTTTTAGGAAGTCCAAATATATTTTCCGGTAGAAATTGCCATGAAAAAATAGCCGGAAACAGGTTTTCGGAGAATCGGGTCCAAAAACCCCGTTGCAAGCCCATCGGGTAAGGAAGAAGAGACCCAAACCCGTGGGCGCGTGCATGACATGCACGGAGAGGCGCGTCAGACAGCAGCAACAGGGTGCGTGCACCTCATGCGCGAGCAAGGCGCTTGAGGTGGCCAGGAAGTCAGACAGGATCTGGGCTTGACCCGCTCTGACTCGAGAACCGACACGTGGCGGGTCAGACTTCGACTCATTGACCTCAAGTCAAGTCAACCCTGACCAGTTTGACCAACCCGTTGACCGACCCGGTTACCGATCCGTCTTGACCGGCTCAGCGCGTGAGATGCACACCGCGAGTGGGCTCGCGTGAGCCGAGCCGCGCTAGGTGCATGGCGGCGCGTGAGTGGCGCGCCACGTGTTTGGCGCGTGAGCCAGGCCCTTGCCAGCGCGTGGAGGTGCGTGGCAGGGCTTGTCGGCGTGTAGCGGTGCTTGGGGACCCTAGCGGCGCAACAGGTCATCCAAAATTGAATTTTTTCAATTTTTTGAGGGTCCAATGTACATATTTTGACTATTTGTGGGGTTTTGTGCACCGAATTCAAGTCCGGATGATGAGATGAGATCCCGGGTTGTGGTGTATGGTGTCTGTTGACCGATACGCTCGTTTTGGGATCAATACTCGAATCATTTTGGACTTGATGATTCGTAGGGTGTGCAAAATTGTGAGAATAAGCATTATTAGTCACTGTCGTCTCTTTTTTTCTGTGTGACAGAGACTATGGCTGCGACGAGAAGTATTGTGCTTGATCTCGTTAAGGGAGACAAGCTGAATGGTGACAACTATGAGCTTTGACACCGTAAAGTTTAATTTGTTTTCAAGGAGCAGGACCTAGTGGAGGTTTTACTGTACGAGATGACAAACCCCGGGGTAGGTGATACGCCTTAGGCGAAACTGGATGAAAAGGCGTATCGCGCATGGAAAAGGAGGGATGGCCAAGCTAGGACAATCCTCCTTAGCAGTATGCACGATGATCTGATTCCAGTGTATGAATAGTATCCTACTGCGATGAAGGTTGGGGTGCTCTGAGAGAGCACCTCAGCTCCCGGTTAACTCTTAAACTGAGGATGCTGACCTATATGTTCATCACCTATAAGAAGAGACCCGATTATACTATGAAGCAGCATTTGACGCATATGTCGAGTATGATCGCTTCTCTAAAGAATATAGGGGAGTCGATGTCTGATAGGCTTCAGGTACTAGGGTTGATCCAGTCCTGCCAGACTCTTGGGATGTGGTAAAGACTTATCTCACATGTACTGAGAGTATTCGTTCTTTTATCGACGTGTGTAGGTATTGTGCGCTTGAGGAGGAGCGTTAGGAGGTAGTTAAGTCGGTTTCTAGTATGCTTATGTGGCAGAGTCAAGGGCGTCAAGCATAAATGGCGCAAGCATGACAAGAAACCTATCAAGGCTAAGAGGAAGCCATGAGTGAAGACCGAGGATAGAGGGCAGAAACGCAAGAAGAAGGAGCTCGACAAGAGTAAAGTCCGATATTGCGTTTGTGGCAAATCTGGGCATTTCGTTCGCGAGTATGGCAAGCGAAAGGTATGTTCCTTTTTTTTTTATATTGTATGAGTTATGTTTCATACACTATGATACTTACTAACTCTTCTTCTTTGTGGATTGTAAACTCAGGAGCCACCGACCATATAGCTCGAGATAGGAGCACATATATGGAGTTTCGTAGATTGAGTCCTCAAGTGAGGAGGCTGTACGTGAGAAACAGAGCATTTGTGGTTGTGAAGGGGATTGGTACAGGCAAACTGATGCTGCGACGTAACCAAGTCCTATATTTGTATGATGTGCTGTATGCTCCCGAGATTTTGCGGAATCTCGTATCTGTCCTCTGTTTAGATCGTTTAGGATACTCTGCCATTTTCAAAAATTTGAGTGTTTCTGTTATGTATGATAACTCTCTTTTATGTACTGGTTTAGTCCGTGATGGACTTTATACATTGGATTTAGTTTCCTTTAATGAAATTGCTTATTTGTCTTCTGTTGCGTATACATCTGATAGCGTAGTTGATGATATTTTTATTTGGCATAATAGACTTGGCCACATAGGGTAAGAAAGAATGAACCGGCTAGCGTCGAGTGGCCTATTGGGCCCGTTAACCAGGGTCGAGTTACCCTTTTGTGAGTTTTGCTTAGTTGACAAAATGATGAGGAAACCATTTGGAAAGGCAATGAGGGTTGGGACCCATTGCAATTAATTCACTCCGATATTTGGAAGCCTTTGAATGCGAGAGCCCAAAATGGAGCCACGTATTTCATTACGTTTATAGACGACTAACTTGGCTATTTCCCATTGGGGAGATACATTATTGACTGCTGCCTACGTTTTTAACCGTGCTCCAACTAAGTCCGTAGTCAGTACCCCATATGAGGTTTGGACATGGAGGCAGCCTAACTTTAGCCATTTGAGCCCATGGGGTTGTGCCGCATACGTTCACGATTTCTCGCACCCACACGGCAAGTTAGGCCCACGATAAAAGAAGTGTATCTTCATAAGATACTCTGAATATTTCAAGGGGCATGTGTTCTTAGGTGAACGTAAGGATTGTACGGTCTCCAAGATCGAATCTCGTAATACTGTATTCCTAGAAAATGATTTCCCTAAAAGAGGCGAAATCGACTAAAACTTCACCTTTTATGAGATGAGTGAGCATAATGGTCTAATTGAGCCCAGCGAAGGGACCCAAGAGTCTGTAACGGATCTTAGTTATAGTGGGAGTGACTTATCTCGGGGTGAGAAGACTCCTCCTCGTAGGAGTAGTCGGGGACACGTGCCCTGACGTCGTTTTCCGATTGAGGATGAAATCCTTATCGTAACTCCCGAGGATGATGAGGAACCTTGGACCTTTGAGGAGGCTCTCGAGAGTTCTATGAAAGACCAATGGTTAGAGGCCATGAAGGAGGAGATGAAATCTATGAGAGTCAATGGGGTCTAGGACCTAGTTGACCTACCTGAGGAGAGAAAGGCTATTGGGAACAAGTGAGTTCTCAAAATCAAAAGAAATATTGACGGATCGGTAGAGAGATACAAGACCCGTCTAGTAGCCAAAGGTTACACGCAGACAAAGGGTATTGACTACGAGGAGACTTTCTCCTCCATAGTTAAATTTACATCGATCTGTTTACTTTTGGCGATTGTCGCAAGCATTGATCTAGAGTTGCATTAGATGGATGTAAACGCCGCTTTCCTTAACGGGAATCCGGATGAGGAGATCTACATGGAGCAACCCTCAGGATTTGTTCTAGTAGGTCATGAGGAAAAGGTCTGTTGACTTCGAAAGTCGATATATGGTCCGAAACAATCATCCAGGTGGTGGTACCTAAGATTTCACGATGAGATGATATCTTATGGTTTTACAATGATCGAGGAGTATCATTGTATTTATCTGATACGATCTGAAGACTCTTTTGCGATCCTGTCCCTATATGTGAAAGATATAATGTTGTTTGGGAATAACATTTAGTATCTGATGACGATCGAGGCATTGTTGTCATCGAGCTTCGACATGAAAGACATGGGTGAAGCTGAGTTCATCTTTAGAGTTAAGATCTAGAGGGATTGTTCGAGAAGAATGTTGGCTCTTTCATAAGAGACCTATATTAGGAAAATCCTCGAGCGTTTTGGGATGAGTGATTATAATCTCATTGATATTCCAATCGCCAAGTGTGATGGCCTAAGTCTTGAGATGTACCCGAAAATTCAGGAAGAGATATATGTTACGCAGTTAGTCTGGTGAGTAGATATCAATCAAATCCTGGAATGGTGGTGCCATTTCTTGGAGCAGCTAGAAGCAGACATGTTGCCTGTGAGTAGCCAAATGTGAAATCTCAGATATCACCTGTGATAGTGATATTGTCTCTGAAACACTTTCTTTGAAATCTCTGGGCAGAGTTTTATGTATAAACTGAGTCTCATATCTGCATAGTGTTAAAGAAATCTGACATATGCCATTTTGAGGAATAATAGATTAACACTGTGGCATGCGTTTCATACCGCATTTGATAGACGACTAGGGATAGTGGGAGCTATTATTTGAGACAATAATTTAATCATGATCTCCGTTCCTATTGTGTGAAACCCGAGATCTATTGGGTGGGATCTCAGGTATCCTTTTACACTTTCGGCTGTCTCTAGAAGTCTCGATTCAGTGTTTGCTACTTTAATCTGTTTATCTATGACCCGAAAGATAAATTGAGGTCTAAGGGGCAGGTCTAGGAAAACAGCTGAATTGAGACTGCTGGATTCGAGTTTGGGAAAGGAAGACCAATCTACATTATATCGTTGTGTAGTATTCACCGACCGGTCTGTTAAATATATCCACGTTGGGATAAGAGCGTAATAGTGAATACGCATTCGAGCAAATATTGGGGATCACTTTTGATGAGAAAAGTGGCTCGAAGAATGTAATTGTGTTGGTCTGGGTACAACGATACTTTTTCATACTAACCGTGACTTCTCGATCATCTTAATAGGTATATCGAGAAATTTTTGCTTGCAGATATACTCGTCAGTCGCACGACACCCAATCACATATGAAAATCCAGTAGAGTGATATAGGAGATCGCATGAGTTATGATCTAGTGACGGATAAAATGCTCTCGTGTACAAGTGGAAGATGATAGAATTAATGCCCATGTTGGGGCATTTTTCCATATATAGAAAATGAGAATTATCTCACTTTCCATATCTTCAAAATGTAACAGAAATGAATGATTGACCTTTTATTTGTGGTTACGGAAAAATTAAGAAACTAGGGCAAAAACCCTATAGTTCTCACCATTGTTGTGAAGGCACAATTGAGAGAGAAAATATCCCCTTGAGAGAGAGCACTAGAGAAAATTTTGTGTAGAGATTTTTCCGTACCGTTTTTGTCACCGGATTTCAATTACGGTGTCATGGTGCTGTGGTGATAGTTTGATTTCCATAACTATCATCCCGATGGCGAGGTCATTCGTGTAAAAGCCCGTGATTCCCCGAATTTCCTACGATCTACGCATTGAGATATGCCTGAAAAACCTAAACTTTTACGATTCCGAAAATTAGTCACGCTTCTGCATGTGTGTGTGCATATAAATCCAACATAAAAATTTATAATTTTCAGGTATATCTCAATGAATAGATATAAAAATTTCGGAAACCAAATAACTTTTCTCGAACGATCTTATTGTCGGGATGATAACCACGTTAAACGACTTACCACCACAAGTCACAACGCGACAACTCTAAACTCGGTGATTTAACTGATGAAGAAAATTTCCAATTTAAAATTTTTCGAGACCCTCTATTTTTTCTTCTCTAGAGATTGTCTCTCAGCAATGGGCATTCTCCCTCTCAGTGTGTTAAGTTAAACAATTGAATCTCATATCTTATGTAAGAATAAAGGGGTGAGAGGCTATAAGGGATAATGGAGATAATAGGTAACCACTCATTATCCCATAATTCAAATTTTAAATCTAAATATTTACTTTGTGGTAAAATATCTCTACGTAAGCAAATTTATTAATATCTTTCACTTGTACATGAGATCATTTTATATCCGTCGCTAGATCACAATTCATGTGATTATCACATCACCTTTTGGGTTTTCATACAGATTTGAGCGTCGTGCGACTACAAGTACACCTGCAATCAAATATTTCTCGATGCACCTATTAAGATGATAAAAAAACTACCGTTATTATTAAAAAGAACTCGTTGTACTCTAAACTCAATGTAGTTATATACATCGATCAACTTTTCTTATTGAAAGTGATTCTCAATCATTACTCGACTATGTATTCACTATTATATTTGAATTCCAAGATGGATAAATATAACGAACTAGTTAGTGAATACTATACAATGATATAACGTCGATTGGTTTTCATTTTTCCAACCTTGAATCTATTAGCCTTAATTCAATTATTTTCTTAGACCTACCCCTTAAACTTCATTTTTATCTAGGTCATAGATAAATAGATTAGGGTAACAAATACTGAATCAAGACTTTAAGAAATAGGCGAAAGTAATTAGGGTATAAGAGATTACACTCAATGGATCTTGGGTTTCACACATTGGGGCTCAAAGATAAAGATTAGTATATCATCTCATGTAATATAACTCCTACTATCTCTAGTCATTTTATCACACGCAATATGAAATACGTATCATAGTATTATTCTCTCATTTCTTAAAAAGATATATGTCAGATTTTTCTAATATTATGTAGCTATAGGACTTAGTCTATACATAAAAATTTACTAAAGATCTCAGAGAGAGTACTTCAGAAGCGATATCTTTAGCCGCAAGTGATATTTGAGATCTCAAATCTAACTACTTACATGCAACATGCATGTGGGTGTGTCCATGTTGGTCATAACACATATGACCTTATTCTGAATACATATTAATGTGACTTATGTTTTAACAGGGTTACTCTCAAAATATTTTACAACTAGAAACCGTCTTATCCTCATTTACTCGGAGTTGGGGTAGTCATTTGTGTGAGAGAGTCGATCTCGTCTGCCTGACATATATTTTTAATTACAGCATATTACATAATATATGATAAGAAATAAGTGCATTAAATAAAATATAATAATTCATGTGTGACTGAATAATGCACGAGAATCAAATATATGAAGGGATAACTATCAATAATGTCAATTCAGTATAAAATGAGAAATGTCAAAATATATGCAAATCTAATGACTCTCTATGTTCTATAAACAAGTCTTTAGCAATAGGTTTGTGAAAGGGTCAGCCACCATACTGTGTACCGAAATATATTTGACGATCACTTCACCCTTCTTGATGATATCTTTCATGAAATTGTATCTGATGTCAATGCGTTTAGTCCTACTATGATATTTAAGATCTCAAGTTAGGTAATAACAGCCTGATTGTTGTAGTAAATTATCAGTGGTTTCTTACTATCTACTATAATCCCTAAATCATCTAATAGGCTCCAGAGTCAAACATTATCTTGAACTGCAACTAAGTAAACCATGAAGTCAGCCTCCATCGTAGATAGAGTTATATAGGTTTGCTTTTTACTGCTATAAAAAATAACTTCGCTATCGTGTAAAAAGTCAAAACATGATGTCAATTTGCATTTATCCATATTATCGCCCTAATCGGCGTCTGAATATTCTACAAGGCGCAAATCACTTCCTCTGTGACACAAGGAGAGGTTCGTAGTTCTCTTAAGATATTTGAAAGTCTTTTTCACTACTTTCTAATGACTCATTACAGGATTTGACTAATATCTATTGACCAGAATGATTATATAACAAATGTTTGGTCGTGTATATAATATCGTGTACATTAAATTTCCCACTGCACTTGAATAAGAGATTTTGCTCATTTCCCTCGCTTCTTCCTGAGTTTTGGGATACATGTCAACTCTTAGACCATCACACTTAGCGATTAAAGTATTTATAGGATTACAATCGCTCATCCTAAAGCATTCGAGAATCTTTCTAATGTAGGTCTCTTATGAAAGAGTCAATATCTGTCTTAAGCGATCCCTTTGGATCTTAACTCCGAAGATGAACTTAGTATCACCCATGTCTTTTATATTGAAGTTATACGATAATCATATTTTAATGGTCATTAGATACTCAATGTTATTTCCAACCAATATTATATCATCCACATACAGTGATAGTATCACAAAAGAGTCATCATAATATATCAAATAGAAACAATGATCCTCCTCAATCATTGTAAAATCATAAAGTATCATCTCCTTGTGAAATCTCAGCTACTACCGCTTGGATGATTGATTTAGGTCATATATCGATTTTCGAAGTCGACAGACTTTATCCTCCTAACCTTTTAAAACAAATCTAGAGTATATCTCCTCATCCAAACTTCAGTTACGAAAGGCGTTCTTTACATCCATATGGTATAACTCTAAATCTATAATCGCGATGATCACCAAGAGTAAATGAATCGAAGTAAATTTGAATACAGGAGAGAAAGTCTCCTCGTAATCAATGCCCTTGGTCTGCATGTCATCATTGACTATCAGACGGATCTTGTATCTCTCTATCGATCCATCGGCCTTTCTTTTATTTTGAGAACTTACTTGTTCCCAATGACTTCTCTATTTTCAGATAAGTCAACTAGATCTCAGACCCTATTACTCTCATGGATTCTATCTTCTCTTGCATGGCTTTTAACTATTGATCCTTTATAGGACTCTCAAGAGTCTCCTAGAATGTCTTGGATTCCTCATCGTTCTCGAGAATCACAATGAAGATTTCATCCTCAATCGGAAAGTGACGTTGATGTTTATGTCCCCGATTACTTCTACAAGGAAGGAGAGCCTCCTCACCTTTATATAGGCCACTTCAACTAGAACCAAGATCTATAACGGATTCTTAGATTCCGCTGCTGGGTTTAGCTGAGCTGTCAAGCTCACCCATCTCATAAAAGGTAAGTTTCCTATCGATTTTACCTCTTTTAGGGAAATTATTCTCAAGAAATATGGCATCACGAGACTTAATCTCAATGATAGGGTCGTCTGTATGCTCACCTCAGAATATATGTATCTTAGAGTATTCAGAATATCTTATAAAGATACACTTCTCACAGGCCTAACTTTTCATGTGGATAAGATATCGTGAACATACACAACATATCCCCATGGTCTCAAGTGACTAAAGTCAGACTGTTTCCCTATCCAAAACTCATATGTGGTACTAACTACAGATTTTGATGGGACACAGTTGAGAACGTAGGCTACAATCAATAATGTATCTCCCTAATGGGAGATCAGCAAATTGGCCTACACCATCATAGAGCTCACTATCTGTAGCAAATCATATTTCTCATCTTGACTACTCCATTCTACTGAGAAATAGCAGAAATGGTCAACTATCTCATAATACCCTTCTCGAAATAGAACTCTTTGAACTGTTTAGACATATACTCGTGCCCTTGACATATACTGGCACTCTTGATCGGTTTTGAAAGTCTTCACTCTCAAATCTAACTGATTTTCAATTTCGCTAATAAATCTCCTGAATCACTCTAATGTCTCAAACTTGTGTAAGATAAGATATTCGTAATCAAAACGCATGTAATTATCTATAAACGTAATAAAGTACATAACTCTATTTCGGGTTTTCATATTCATAGACCCACAAATATCGGAGTAAACTAACTGCAATGGAGTCCTAACTCTCATTGCCTTTCCAAATGGTTTTCTTGTGGTTTTGCCTACTAGGCAAAACTCACATAGGGACAACTGGACCCTACTTAGTAGGCTCAACAGGTTACTCACAGCTAACTGATTCATCATCTCTTGTCCTATATGGCAAAGTCTACTATACCAAATAATAACATTACAATTACGCTATCAGATGTAAAGGTAATAGAAGATAAGTGAGAAATGTCATTAAAAGAAACCACATTCAATACATATAGTCCATCATAGACTAAACCAGTACATACCTAAGAACTGTCATATGAAATAAAAACTCTAAAATTTTCTAAAAAAACAGAATATCTTAAACGATCAAGACAAACCACAGATATAGGATTTCGCTGAATCTCGAAAACATATAAAATATCATATAAATACAATATTTGGTTACTTCGCAGTATCAGGTTGCATGTACCAATCCCTCCGACAGCCACAAATACTTCATTTTCTACGTATAGCCTCTTCGCATAGGGACTCAGTTAGCGAAACTCTATGTATGAACTCATATCACAAGTTACATGGTCGGTGGCTCTTGACTCTACAATTTACAAAGGAAAAAAGTAAGTGAGTATTGCAATAGATGATACAAAACTTAAACCATATAAGGAAGAAGGATATACCTTTTACTCACTACACTTGTGAGTGAAATGTCCAAAATTGCCATATACATAACACTTGACCTTGCTCTTATCAAGTTCTTTCTTCCTGTGCTTTTATCATTTGTTGTTAGTCTCGACATATGGCTTCTTCTTGCCATGACCTTTGGTCTTCATGTCATGCTTGCGCCATTTGCACTTGGTACCTCGGGAGCCCTTATTTGACTTTGCCATAAAAGGATGATCCGTAACAGAGCTAGCCACCTCTTGGCACTTCTCCTAGAGCTCACAGTACTTACTTATATTCATGAAAGTACGAAAACTTTCAGTGTATATGAGATAGGTCATAACAATCTCCCAGGAGTCTAATAGAGACTATATCACTCTCAATACCTAAAACTCATCCAATAATAGCTCCCACATATTTTTCAAAAAAGCGATCATATTCTATATGTGCATGAAATGCTGTTCATGTTTTGATCCTGCCTCTTCTTATAGGTAATGAATCTATAGGTCAATATCCTCAGCTTAGGAGCTGATTGGGAGCCAAAATGCTCTTTGAGAGCAAACCAAACCGATATCGCAGTAAGATACTACTCATAAACCGGGATCATATCATTGTGCTTACTGTTTATAAGGATTGTCCAACCTGGCTATCCTTTCTGTTCTATGCACGAAATGCCTCTGATCTCGTCTCACTTGAGACGTGGTACCTTCCCCGGGGTCCTTCATTTCGTACTGTAAAATCTCAGTTAGTTCCTATTCCTTAAAGAATAACTAAACCTTCCTGTCCCAAATCTCATAATTGTTACTGTTCAATTTGTCTTCTTTCACGAGATTAAACACGACAGTTTTTGTTACACCATTGTCTTTGTTATGTGAAATGAGAGACGTAAGTGACATATGATACTTATTTTTATAATTTTGTGTACCCTACGAATCAATAAATTTTAAATGATTCGAACATATACACCAAAGCGAGTGTATGCCACAATCTGAGATCATATCTTACCATCCGGACTTGAATTTAGCACACCAAAACCCATAAAATCATATGTATAGATGTGCGACCATTTGAAAGTTGGCAAATTCCAATTTAGGATAGCTTGATGCACCACCTGACGTCCCACGCACTGACGGCATGCTGCTATGCGCTTGCATGCACCGATAGTAGGCTAACACATGTGTAAGACGCGCGGTGTGTCTTGCATGCATGCACACATGCTCGACTTGCATCACCGGGTCGAGGATTGGATCGAGTCGGGACGTGGGTTGGACACAGATCTGGGTCAGAACTGACCCGAACCTTGACCCGACTTCTCACTCACCTCTTTGCGTGTGAGCTTCACACGCTAGTGCCCTGCACTGTCTCTTGCCTCAGCACGCGTGATGTGAATGTGCTCACAGACCCAAGTCGGGTCTTCTTCGCTTGACGGGTTTATAGTGGGGTCGAGCAACCCGGTTGCCAGAAAATGCCATTCCGACCACTTTTTGACATGGATTTCAACTGGAAATTGAAATTGAACATTCTCCGATCATACTTGACTCGATTTTAGGAGAAATTACGCTCTAATCTTAGCGAATTAAATGTCCAAAATTTCGGCCCTTCACGGCTATTTTTGAAACTCAGATTTCAGCAATCAAAACTCGCAAACAATGCATCAATCATGCAGATCGGATTATGAGGAACACATCAAAGCTATTTTTGTACAACAATTTGACCTTAAACTTGACAAATCTAAGTTTTAAAGTTTAGTAATTATTTTTGGCTGAGAACTTTGACCATGATTTTGATGACCCTAACATGTTCAAAAAATTATGAAAAAATTATATTTGTGATTTATATGTAATGGGTAACGTCGTGGTGTAATGTCATGGTATAATCGAATTCACAAAACTTATTCATAATTCGAACTCTAAATTTATACCTGAAAAATTTCAAAAAAAATATTTAATAAATCCAACTCATACTCTGATATCAATGTTAGATTTATTTTACACTAGTAGTGTAAGTATGGTAATTATTTTTCAAAAAATAAAAAGATATAATTTTTAGATATATCTCAGTGAATAGATATAGAAATTTCAAGAACCACGAATCCTTTCTCGAGCGATTTCGCAATCGGGATGATAATCATGTCAAACGAATTACCACCATAATATTACAATACCATAACCATGTTACAATACCATAACCCTAAATCTGATGATTTCAGTGACAAAATTTTTTTTCTGTTTCTAATTTTCCAAAACCCTCTATTTTTTCTTCACTCTAGAGAATGTCTATATACATTCTCCATCTCAGTGTGTTAAGTTACACAATTGAATCTCATATCTCACATAAGAATAAAGGGGTTAGAGGTTATAGGGGATAATGGGTGACCAACTATTATTCCATAATTCAAATTTTAAATCTAAATATTTATTTTGTCGTAAAAGCTCTTACGTGGGCATCTTTACCAAAATAGTGGCCACCAAATATGTTGTGATTATCATTTGAAATTGTGGAAGTCGACAACAAATGACAAATCCCCAATTTCAATGCTTTTGATAAATAGAACAAGTATGTGTATTAAAAATTTTCTATCTCAACCACTAATCTAAAATTTTTATATATCAATTTTTATTTTTATGTCTTAATCTCAAGTATGTGTAATAAGTATATGAAAAAAGTTTATAAAATGAAAATGGAAAGAAATAGTAGTAAATTGGATGAATATTTATGTGGATTTTATCGACAAATGACAAGAATTTTGTAGTTCAAAGTATGGATGACATAATATTTCTTAGGTATTGAACATTTTCTCTCTTATCTAACCAAAAATAGTTTGGAAGGTAGTTGATGAAACGTTGACTTGATATCAATATTATCATTTATTTTTTTTGATCAAAAATAGTTTGAATTTGATTCAAAAATAAAAATATTGTATTTTTATATTATAATTAATTTTTTAAAAAATTTATTGAGAAAATTTATAGGAAAAAGATTTAAGTATTTTATGGGGCAGTATCAAATCAATGAAGAAAAATATGAATTCCAAGAATTCAATAAAGCAAATGATTTTGGTTAAGGCTTAAATAGAGGAAATGTAGCTCCAAATTAATGTGGTCTATAATTTAAGCTAATCAAGACCTGAATGTTATCTAGTAGCTTTCCAAAAAAGTGTAAGAGTTTAAATGCCTATTTCTTTCAATAGGGGACCTATGAATTATTCCACATCTTGTCAAGATTTTTTCTTTTTTTCTTTGGGTAGCCTTTAATCCTTAAGTCAAGTCAACTACAGAAGTAATCAAATGCCTAAAAGTGATGCCTTTGAGTGTGCCCTCTTGTTTGTGGTATATATATATATATTGATTATCATTATTCGAAATCATATTATAATTAATCCAATTTGAGTGTTTACGGGATGATTCTCTAACTATAATTTTTTCATTTTTAAATTTCAAATATGAGATTTGATTAATAAAATTAACATTTCATCCCATTAAACTGATTGATTGTATGTGAAAGATATAATTAAATATCAAATCATCTAAAGTCTAAGAAAAATTAACGAAAGTGCTCATGGCATTGATGCTTTTCTTGCGTATACTTCCATGCTGACAAAAGAAATTAAGGGAACACATCAACAGAGGTTGAAGACCTAGTAGCAGTCATGTGCACCAAGTACGTGACCCCAAATGCGGCAATGTTATTTATTTATTTATTTTATTAAGGCCCTAATGCAATGGAATGCAACCCCACCATCATTGTCATCATTAGATCTGCATTTGTTTTCTCCATTGTCCTTGGCCTTGGGAGTTGGAGAAATGTCTCCAATCTGTGCCAACTGTCCCACCTTGAGGTCCCCATCCTACAATGTTTACATGAATATCATGTTTTAAAGAGTTTCCCAGATTCTATCAGATATTATCACCCATAAATTTTATAATTTTTATATTACTTCACATTTTATCTTACAAAAAAATATAACAATTGAAGGATCATCTAATAGTTATAAAGTTACTACAGACAAGTGACAAACCTTAGTAAATGATTCTTTGCTGATGTCTACGACAGGTCCTTCACTATCAATAAATTCAAACAAACTAGTGGGGGCATCTGGGTTGAAGTATACCCAATGCTCCACTCAACTGGGTATTCCCAGTGGTAATGGATAAACTTTTTATAGATTATCAATAAATTCCAACCTTTTTAGTGGTACTAGGGATTCTCATTGCTCAACTCAACTTGACGGGTCCTTCTCTACCAATTTCTTCCAAATTGGCTTTACATTGGCATCTATGTTGAGAGTCATTATATGGAATTTCTTACATTCTTTTTTTTTTTAAAAAAAAAAAAGCTAGATACTCAATTATGGAATTTGTATAATAGTTGTGGGTTATAAGACGAGGAATTTATGGCCATTTGGATCATCATCTAATGGCCAAAATTCTTGATTCCTTCTAATGGCCAAAGTTTATCATAAGATAAATGGTAGAAGGGTCCATAATTTGTTGGATGACAATTTTACAATTACTATTTTGCAAGTATCAATATTTATATGGTTTGTAAGGGATTCTCTCTAGTTCATGCAAAAATATCTAAATATTTGAGATTTATGGTCCTTTCATCCAATGGATTTGTGGGTAATAAGACGAGAGATCTATGGATGACGATCCAATGAAAGCCATCTTATATTTTTTGGTTTTGTACCATCCCAAATTTCTATACCAAGGTGTCCCTCGAGTTGAGAAACGTGTATATGAATTAGAGGTATCACAATATCCTTTTTGAAAGATTTTCTAAGGCTAGAAACCCCTCGAGATAGCTTGGAAGTTGATGGAGGTGAGTTTTCTCCACAAATACCTGATACTCCTGGTTGAGTATGGGTTCTGAGTTGTGGGGTCCTCTAAAGTTTTGTGAAGGATGAGAACCTACAACCGGCAGGGGAGACTCGATGCTTAAATCAAGAAAAGGAGTTTTGAGTATAGAAAACAGACTGAGAGGAAGAATGTTTTGGTTTCGTGTTACCAGTGTATGTGACGTGTAAGGTTCAAGGGGGACTTACTTGAATGGCAACGATGTCGTATATATATCTGTGGTCCTTGAAGTTCCGTAAAGTTTTAGGAATGTTGAAACCCTAATTTTCTTTCAAAGAGATTGTTGAAAATCTCTGAGATTGTTGAAAATCTCTGAGATTGTGGGGATAATAGTCAAAGACCTCTGACAGATAGATATCTCGTTGATTAGGGAAAATCTTAATTGTTGTGGGAACTTCATGTCTTATCAAGAGTGCTTGCCAAGGTGCGTCTTCTTATTCCGTAGGACTATTCCGAGAATGGGAAGGATTCTTATCAACTTAGGGAAAGTCTTGGTTCACCTAAAGATTTATTTCTTTCATGGATAACCTCGAGTTGCGTTTGCTACATGATTGAGTGAATCATGCTTGCAAGATGTATTTACTGAGGAGTGAAGTGACTGTGGAGCTTGAGTGCCAAGGACTGGAATGGCCGAAGAGCTATGGGTACAATTGATTAGTATGGGTTAATGGACACAGATAGTTCTGATCCTATTGGTAAAAGACCATTGAGCCACGTACCATCATTTGCCCCTCACTCCTAATTGGTGTTTGTTAGAAATAACACTTAAGAGTGGGTTGGGAATTCAAAGGGTTGTGTAAACGAAGTGTTTCTTTCGCCGAGCGGAGTGAGTGTGGAAATGGGCATTTAATATGGGTTGTGTCTTTTTGGTTTGAATCTTCCCTTGTACACTTCTTCTCTTTTACCTTAGGATTGGTTGATGTGCATTGTGTTGACCATTCATTTGAGACAAAATAAGTAACGTATAGGGTTCGTAAGTTTTGGGAAAAGTAGATTATTGTTCGAGATTCTAGTTCACACAAGTACCGTAAGATTGGAAAAATTGACAATATGATGTCAAAGAAAGAATTAGAATCCATGGTAGAAAGCATGAATCTCGGTAAGAAATTTCATCCCAGGTTGCCCCAAAGTTCAGAGAGGGCGAATCAACTGCCGACGGGTTGCATCCCTATGTATAGGGAATATATCAGACATGGACTGTGGGTTCCCTACTTGGAACCTCTGTCTACTATTTTGAGGGGCTGAAATTTATTTCCTACTCTTCTTATTCCTAGCGGATGGCGGATTGGCGTGGCGGTAGTTAGTTTACTGAGTTTTTGCCAGTTAAAATTTGATTTTGAAATTTTGTCTTTTATTTTCTGTTTAAGGTAGTGTGGGGATGAGGGTCTCACAGAAGGATGGTATTATGTCCAGACTCAATACCAATCCAATTGGAATTTTTTTCTATAAGATGTCCCTAAACAAATTTTAAAGGAGCAAGTTTTTCTTTGTAAAGTTTGTGAATAGAGAGTTATTTCCATTCTTGCTGGTGCTCGATGTCGAGCCTCTTGCTCGATTGAGAGCCCCTATGTCTTCTTGGCATTCTGTTTTTGTTAAATCTGTTGGTAACTTTTGTAGGGCATCCAGTAGGATAGTTTGTGTGGACACTTTTGTTGAGAATGAAATGCTCAAATTGGCGAGTCTTCTATTGGATGAGACAATGCGAATCCAAAGGTCATTCATATTGGAGAAGAGGTTAATGGGTCTGGCAGATGTTATTGATTTTGCTTAGGCAGATGACCTCGATTGGGTTACTACTTTAAAGTTAATGAGGCCCCATATCAAGGCAGCCCTTGGGGAAGAGAAAGATGAGGGGAGCGAATTTGAGGACGTGTTTTCAAGTTGTATTCCTTGGAAGAAGAGGAAGCTGGTGTGGATGCCCAGCAGAGAGGGAGATGAGGACGATGGGGGTTCAAGTCTGGCTGGAGTGAGGGTGCTAATTCCTGAGGACTCTGTTGTCATCATCAAAAGGAGAGATATTGAGAGGGAAATTTCTCATGGCAGGTCCGAAGACAAGGGGAACCCGATGGATGATGATATAAGTGATGAATGTTTTATTGCCACTCTTATTCCTCGAGGGAAGAGAAGTAGGTTGTTGAGGCCTATCGTGGTATTGATGAGGTGCAAGTAGCCGAGGAGTTACCTCTGGGGCCTCCTTTTAGTCACCGAAGGGATGGTGCAAGAGAAGAGGAAGCTCTTGACCCTTTGCAGAGAGAGGTTGTAGAACTTCGGAAGATGTATAAACGAGATTGTCGAGAGCTCTCTGAAAAGTTATGCCAAGCTAAAGAGACTATCCAGCATTTGAGAGGTAGTTTGGTAGAGAGAGCTGATGTTAGCAGTTCTGGCATCCCATGTGTGAGCCTAGCTATGATTCCCAGGGGTGGTCCTTCCACAAAAGTTGTTGCTACTAGTTCACGTTATCTATACTCTTAGGGATAAATTTGAGAGGCCTCGTGTTTCTCTTTCACCTTGATCTGTTTTTTTTTTTTTTTTGGGTTGTCTCTTCTATTCTTCTCTCTCTTTTTTTTTTCCATAAACTTCCTGTATTGGTGACACTTGATAATAACAAAATCCTTTAGTTTCCACATTGCTAGTTAGTTTACTGGTCATCCTTTTGCCATCATAGGGTCCTTGTTGATATTGCGCTTGTTGTAGAGATACTTTTCATCGAATTATAGTTAGGCGTTACACTGAGCTTTCGAGGATGTTATGGAAATAACATCTTTGCTATTTCACCAAGGAGTATGAGGTTGCGCATCGAATGCAATTAGGGCATAATGTTGTGAGGTGCATTAATATTAGACCAACCATCATTAAGTCACTGGATCTTGAGTATGTTTAGCGTTGGGCTATTACACCGAGAGTACTCGGAGACGTTGTGCCCTAAAGATGCATAATGCACCAGGCATTGTATCGAGAGTACTCAAAGGTGTTGCACCATGTAGATGTATGACGTGTTAAACGTTGCGCCAATGGTACTCGAAGGCATTGCGCCCTAAAGATGCATAACGTACTAGGCGTTGTGCCGAGGATACTCGGAGACTTTGTGCCAAGGGTACTTGAAGGTATTGTGTCCTAAAGATGCATAACGTACCAGGTTTTGCGTCGAGACATCTACATGGCGCAACGTCTCCAAGTACTCTCGACTCGAAAGTCCTTGGAGACGTTGCGCCATGTAGATGTATAACGTACCAAGCATTGCGTCGAGAGTACTCGGAGGTGTTGTGCCCTGAAAATGCATATGTATCAAGCATTGTACCGACGGTACTTGTAGGCATTGCGCCATGTAGATGTATAACGTACCAGATGATGTGTTGATAGTACTCGGAAGCATTGCACCCTGTAGATGCATGACCTACCAAGCACTATGCCGAAAGTATTCGGAGGAGTTACACTATGAAGGTATATAATGTACCAGGCATTGCGCAAAGGTATTCGTTGTTTGTATTTTGTAATAACTATTTGTAAGTAATACAAGTCAGTGCATTTAGGTGGTATAATGAGGTATAGGAAATCAAAACATCATTATTAAAATATTCCATCATGAAAGAAGAAAGAGGTAAATGAAGACTTTTATAGGTGGTGTAACGCCACCAGCAAGACAATGTAAATCATTAAGTTTAATGAGTAGGCAAGGTAGAAGGATCTTGATCATAGCTGAGTGTTCTGATGCTGAGAGGTATTCTAAATTTAACCTTCATATGCTTCATGCTAGTAACACCTCTAGAGCGTTTAGGCTTGGGTGGCCCAGGATCGCGTTCCATGGCAATAAGAACTTTACTACATTGAAGGTGGCAGTGGTAGTGGAGTGGTTCGGTGGTATCCCTAATGTGATCAGGAGGAATATAACCCCTTCTAGGTATAACCATTCCTCTAAGAACCCTTTTACAAGTTTGCCATGAGGTTATAAATGTGCACGATCAAAGCACATTCGTTTGAAAGCATCCTAGTAGAGGAGATTACGACTTGCCCCTTGATCAATAAAGTTTCTTTTCACCATAAATTGACCGATTGTTGCTGTGATTATCAAGGGGTCATTGCAACCTGGGTAGACTCCCACAAGGTCATTATCACCAACTTCTATCATGGACCTTTTTGGCATTTGTCCCTTTTCGATGCAAGCTGAGGGGACTTCTCTAGGGGTAGATAGCCTAGCCATCTGAAAGATTAGGGCTATAATCATGCTGTTAGAAGGAGGAGTGGTTGAATTGTCCTTAGGTAAAGGAGTTATCGAGGATAGGCTCCTGGATCATATGTGCAAGTCTACTCTATTCGCCTGGTCCCCAGTAGCTCTCAAGCCATGTTGTTTATTTGCCTTGTCTCCTTATCTTTCCTGTTGTGGTCCTTGACGAGGGTTATTCTCGCGGTCTTCATGGATGAAACTTTGGAGCTTGCCGTCACGGACTAATGTTTCCAATTCATCCTTTAACTTGTGATACTCATTTGTCAGATGGTTATAGTCTCGGTAGAAGTGACAGTCTCACGATAGGTGTTTCTTAACGTAGTCACCTGGGAGGTATCATAGCCATTGTATATATGGTTTGTCTTTTATTTGCAATAGGAGCTGGCTAGGTGTCTCATTCAAGGGTGTGTACTAATTGAACTTGCAAGGAGACGAGAGCGTCGATCACATCCCATTGAGGGAATGCTGCTGGGGAGAATGACCGCGTTCGTATCTATTGTGCCTAGCTCGACTTTTGTCGAATGCTTCCGCTTCTTTAGCTACCATGTACTTCTCCGAATGCAAGTAAAATTCTTGTATTGTACTTGGTGGTTTCTTTGTGAATGAGGTCTTCAATCTTGAAGGCCTTAGCCTAGTTAACAGTGCTACGAAGGCTATGGAATTGTTTAGACCTGAGACCTTTATCATCTCTATTTTGAACTTCTCTAGAAAATTCTTCAAGAGCTCATCATCCCTTTATCATAGTGAGAGAAGGGAAGTAGATTTCCTCTGAGCCCTATGACCAATCATAATGTAGGTTTGGAACTATTCCCTCAGCTGGAAAAAGCTTTTCACACTAAGTGGTGGTACCGAATTGAAGTATGTCAAAACATTTCACTTTAGTGTTGTAGGAAAGTGTTTGTACATTGCGGTGTTTGACATGTCTCTTGAGACCATTACCATTATGAAATGGGCCACATGATCTCGAGGATCAGTCATCCCGTAATATCTTTCTATAAGGGAAGTAACACATCTTGTGGCATCGATTCGGTAAAGATTCTTGAATCAAAGGGTGATGTGTCGATTCATACTGAGCCATCTCTTTTGATTTAGCATCGGCACACCTAAATTTGGTGGCCATGAGATTTTCCACCTACTTTGTGAAGTCATTGGGGTCATACTAAGAAGTCACTGAAAGTTCTCTATTTCTGTGGGGGGGGGGAGTCCATGTAGGTGTGAGTATCCTGACCTTTGGGGGGAGAGCGAGCCTTATTGGCGGCAAGTGCAACTAAGGTCCTCCAACTATCTACTCATGTCTTGTAATTTTAATTCAAGCCTCTCTATTTTAAAACAACAAAATCTGTCAGGAGAGGCGAGAGTAGGCATTTGAATCGGTTGGTTCTATTGCCGTGCTACTTGTGATTGGACTTGGGCAATTGGAAGATCCTCTGGGTTGGCGGAGACTGGTGGTTGAGTAGTGTCCATTGGAGTGGTAGCGTGCCTCTCTGTTATAGACACAACTTTGGAGGTAGTTCTAGTCTTTCTCTTTGGAGGCATGGTGTTTTACAGTATAGAGCATGGGATGGATTTTCTTCTAGTTTGTTTCCCACGGACAGCATCAATATGATGGATATAGGTTTTCTCCACAAATACCTAATCCTGCTGGCTAAGTGTGGGTTATAAGCTGCATGGTGCTACAAAGTTTTATAAAGGATGAGAACCTGCAAAAAATCATCGGAGGACATTCCGACGAGGGCGATTTTAATGCTCAAGTCAGGAAGAAGGGTTTTGAGTATAGAAAATAAACTGCGAGGAAGAGTGTCTCGGCTCCGTGTTACTAGTGTGCATGATCTGTAAGGTTCAAGGGGAACTTATCTGAATGGGGGCTAATGTCATATATATATTTGTCGGCCTTGAAATTCCGTAAAACTTTAGGGATGTTGAAACCCAAATTTTCTTGTAAAGAGATTGTGGAGGATCTTCGAGATTGTGGCGATAATAGTCAAAGGCCTCTTAGAGATGCGATATATCATTGATTGGGGAAAGTTTTAATTGCTATAGGAACTTCATGCCTTATAAAGAGTGCTTGCCAAGGCTTGTCTCCTTATTCTGCAGGATTGTTCCAAGAATGGGGGGAATTCTCATCATCTTAAGGAAGGTTTAGGTTCACTTAAAAATTTATTTTCTTCATGGATAACCTCAAGTCGTATTTACCGTGTGATTGAGTGAATCATGCTTACAAGATGTATTTATCAAGAAGTGAAGTAACCAAGGAGAGTGAGTGTCGAGGAATGGAATGGCCGAAGAGCTATGGGTATGGTCAATTAGCGCAGGTTAATGGACTTAGATAGTTTTGATCCTATTGGTAATGGACCGTTGCCATGTACCATCAGAAGTTTACTTGAATTTTGGTTAGGTTTTACTTAATTATGCGTGGTATCTCAAATGGGTAAGTTTTATAATTAATCTGTTCCGTAAACTAGACTAGGTGTAACCCTAACCGCTCTTTGTCTCCCGCCTTGTCTCTCTTTTTCTTCCCCCCTCTCTCCCTCTCCCTTATGTCATCTCAATCTCTTCCTCTCTTCATCTCTCTACTGAAGCTCTGTCTCTCTTTCTCTCTCCTTCAGTGATCGTGGTAAGTCTTGGTTTCTCTCTCTATAGCTTCCCAACAGTCCCTCTTGGTTATGGTGTTGGTTTTCTATTGTGATTCATTGATCGTGTTGTGTTTAGATTAGGGCTTTGTGGTATTTTTCTCTTCACATCATTTTTTTTTTTTTTTTGTTAATAAGCCTTTTTTCCCCATCTTTTTGTAGTTATATATTAATTTGATCTAAGGTGTAGTTGGTGTAAAGGCCCCGTGAAATCAAGCTCTTGCATCTACCAAGTTTATCATAGTTACGATGGTCTCATCATAATGACAGTAGGACTTATAGAGAAACGTAGACTCAAATCATGACTATGATAATGAGAAAAGGAGTTTCCTCTAGCCCCTTATCATAACCATGATGAACCATCATAGTGGGATTCATGAGGCCTGCTTTATCATGGTTACGATTGGTATTT
This sequence comes from Dillenia suffruticosa, assembly GCA_033439265.1. Lineage (NCBI taxonomy): Eukaryota > Viridiplantae > Streptophyta > Magnoliopsida > Dilleniales > Dilleniaceae > Dillenia > Dillenia suffruticosa. Next base: position 12,174,447 of record JAVTVX010000020.1, read on the forward strand.
GAGTTTATCATAGTTATGATTTGGCCAAGTTCGGCCCGTTTCTCAAATTTAACTCTAGTGGGATTCATGATGCGTGCTTTAGACGGATTCCTAATTGCTTTGATTGGTATTTGAGTTTACTAATTATGTATGCAATGTGATGACGATGATAAGAACTATTTGTTGTGGACTATTGTGCTTGTGCCTTATCCCAGTCACGCAAGGTATGGGCATCCGATAGCCTACTTTAGCTTTCATATGATCTCATGTGCTCTATTTCTCTCCCATTAAGAAATTTTGACTATGTATTAAGATATGGTATTTAATTTAGCATATGACATGTGATGTGATTTGTTATGCATATGATATTTGTAGTATGTCAATTGTAGTAGTTTATATTTAATTAAAAACTTTTGCTCGGCTGGTACTTGTTGTTAATAGATCTCCGATGATTTTGCCTAAACTTTATGTCATGTTAACCGAATGTCAAATTTAATACTCAGTTTATGAGAAATTTATGGATTTGGTATATATTTGACATGTCAAGATTACTAAATGAAGTACAAATGTCAGGATAAGGTCTCAAACCTAAGATTTGTGCAAACAAGGTAGTTGGATTAGGAGTTAGCACTAGCATCATGAAGTATACGAACATCCGAGATTATTTGCTAATGATCACCATAAGGAAAAACAAAAAACAAGTTTGCTATATCTTTATTTTTATCCATGGATATCCAACATATCCTATTAATTCAGTCCAATTACCATAAAACCCATTTAAAGTCGTTTTTCCTAATAATTATGAAAACAAGTAGTTGTTAGTATTTGCTGGTTGGATTAGGAAAAGCTGGTCTCCAAGCTCAGCAATTATGTCCTTGATCAAGTCAACTACATGGACGTGACCTTTTTATGTTGCTCAAAAACCAAAAAAAAATAAAAAAATAAAAGTTCACATCAGATAAACTGAATTATCTTTCCACTTCATTCCAAAATCACTTATAGGTGTTGGATATTTAAAGAAATCATCAACATGTCTAACAACTTTTATTTAACCCACAAAGTTTAGCATACTATTCTCCATTCGGTGTACTAGATTAAAAAAAAAAAAAAGATTATAATAAATTTAACGAAATTACGTCAATAATTGTAAAGTAGTCGAGAATAAGGATATTATATAGGAAAAGTCATTATTAAGAATATGATTGTGTGCAGAATAAGGATAAATATGTTAGAAATCAATATTTGAAAAGCCCTTTTATCTTACCTTTTAGCTTTAATGTTAATTTAAATCGATAATAAATAAATAAAAAAAAAAAAGGGCGAACAGGCAACAAGCATGTGATGGATCACTTCTGATTTCTCAATTCGGAGTATGGTGACCAAACTTGAGGGTTGGTGTTCATTTATTACGTCAACCTGGCATCTAATGTAGAATAAGACATGCACTTTATTTGAGAATATCTGATGTTACATCTATAAATTAATTAGAAGTTAAAAGAAAATATCCCATTTTCGGAAAAAAAAATAAAAATAATTCGAAACAATGGCACTTTAACGTAATTGATGATAATAAGTGGGCGAAGATTGGAAAAGTAATAATAAATAAATGGGTGATGCGGAGAGAGAGATACAGACTCATAAAAAAGAAGGGTATTGTATGATCAAGAAAGAAGAGTCTTGTATATCCAAGAAAGAATGGTCATGCATGTTAAAAAAAGAAATTGTTGAGGGTGGGTTTTACAATCACTTCAAAAATTGAATTTTTGGTATTTATCGAACCAAATCTTTTATCAAAAAGAAGTTTAAGAAAAGACTTTTTCAAGTTTTCCCATCTCTACTTTTCTCTCATTATTTTCATTGCAATATAAGTTATATTCATTTTTCGACACAAATGCAAATGTTAGTATAAAATTTATGAATTCAAATCTCAATTCTTGATTTTTCATCATTGAGAACAAGAATATTTATGAAGGAGAGAAATATTGTAATAATTACTAATCATAAAATTAGTAATTAATCATAATTAATAAGAATAATTAGTGATTAATTGTGATTATTAGATTAGTTAATAGTTAATAAGATTTAGTTAGTAATTAAATGAAATAGTTAAAAAAATTAATATAAATAATAATTTCTAAAGCATATACGATATATATTAAAATAATATTAAAAATTCTCTCTTATATTCTCTCTCTTTTTCTCTCTTTCTTCTCCTTCTAATTTCTCTCTCTCTCATTTTTTCTTTAACCTACTCGAGGTTGTGACAACCACGTTCCCCAAACGCGTATGTTCTATCTGTATTCCCCTCCTACTCGACCCAAACACCATCTTACCCCTACACCCACCCCCAAGGTACCCGCCTCTCTCTCTCTCTCTCTCTCTCTCTCTCTCTCACTTCTCTGCTCTGCTAAAAGTGCTCTCTCTTCTTCCTCAATCCTCCGTATCTTTCCCCACTTGACCTCCCAAATTTCCTGTCAGAATGCGTAGAATCTTTCTCCCTGAATGAGCTTCTGCAGATTCATTGCGTGGTCTTTTCGTGATTTCTTGTTTTTTCTCTCTCTAAAATTGTCCTGAGGACTTACAAATTTATGTTAGAGCTTTTAAGTTAAAGTCCATTTTTTGCTTTGGTGGGGTTTTGGGCTCTGATTGAATTTGTGGAGAAGGGGCATGAGGTTGATAGAGGAAATCTCTCCGCTAAAAGATGAAGAGGAGAGAAACAGAGGGGTAAAATTGGAGGAGGAGAGAGAGATGATGCTGGAATCTTATTCAATTGGAGCTGGGTTTCCTCACCCCGCGAAGCTTGTTGTTGGCTATGCTCTTACTTCCAAGAAGACTAAGAGCTTTCTGCAGCCTAAGCTTGAAGCCTTAGCCAGGTCTCTCTCCCTCCCTCTCTCTCTCTCTCTCTCTCTCTCTCTCTCTCTCTGAGCCTGCATAGCAAAACCCATTTAATTTTTGTTGCTTTCCTCCTACTTTTGTTCTTCATGTTCTTGTTTAATTACTAATTTTTGTTGATTCTTGTCCTTGTTTCTAAGGGAGGGGATTCTACAGAATATTCTGATTTTTTTTTTTTGGGAACATTTAGCTTCTTCTTAGGATATGGTTTGGGCGTCATCATAGATGAGATCCAGCTATTCAAGCTCAAATTTGTTATGTTATGGGATTTCATTAATTATTGTTTAAAACATATAGCGTTTCTTTTCGTAGACTGTATTGTTCTTGACTTGCCATGTGTCTAATGCCTTAGTAAGACTCTCGGATTCTAGGATTTTGAGAATGGAATATTCGGCTCCTAAATATCCTTCTTTGCTTTTGTTGCCCAAAATTGGAGAAATTTCCATAAGTCCTTTTTCTTGAGGAGAAAGTGGGGTTGAAGAAATTAATACCCCAATTACAAATGCGTGTGACGCTCGGATGGTCAAGTGCTGATGAGGTTGTGATAGTTGAAAATTACTACATAATGCATCGTTGGTGTTCCTCTCCCCTGACCAGCATTGCTGTTGGCTTTTATAATTTTTTATAATTATTTTTTTTAATATGCAGCTACCAACCGTTCCACTTGTCTCCTTCTCGTGACATTTATATTTGTTACATCTGTGCTTAAATGTAGGAATTAATGTAAATAGCTGTCCTTATCTTCTTTTCTGATATAAATAGGTATTGATTACTGTATGAAAGAGACAGGATAGATATCCTGATATTGTCATGCATGATATGCCCAATAGTGCCACCTACATATGTTTTGACCATTAATGAGCTTGCTATTGAACCAAAGCATAAGTGCCAGGTTTGATTCCTACTTAAATTATTTATTTATTTTACGTAAGCACGTGTGCACGTGGATGGTGGTATTGCTATGATGGTACACTCTTAAGTTCATTTTCCACCTTCCGCAGCTTGTGTTGGTTTGTGATGCAGGGTTCTTGAGTTCTCTATCTGATTTTATAACTACAACCAATTAGATTACTCAAATCTGTCTTTGTCTAACTAAAATGTAGGAATAGTTTTGTCTCTATAATTGAACCTAACAGTTAAGTTTGTTGGTTGATTGCACCACTATCTATTGTTTTGTGCATCGATTATTTGTGCTTGTGCAAGAACAGGTGTTCCTGGGTTGAACCCATTGTGATTGTAGTCTTTTGCTCTTTTTCTATTTTTAATTTAAGTTCATAAATACTCTGCATTAGTCACTGGTTCTCTGTTACTAAGTGGCGCGAATGTAATACCTGTGTTGTTATTGCAGGAACAAAGGGATATTATTTGTTCCTATCAATCAAAACAGTCCTCTCGCAGATCAAGGTCCTTTTGATGTATTATTGCATAAGGTCTGTGAAGACCTACATTCTCCAATACTTCCCTGCCCGCCCTCCCCTCGCCCCCCGATAAAAAAGAAAGAAAGAAAGAAACAAGAAACCATCATCACCTTCCAATTGGACTATAAATTCTGCGGTGGAAATTTTTAAAATATGCAATTTTGTTTTAACCCTCCTTCCGGCTCTTGTAATTGTAGAAAAAGGTGAATGTATGAATGAATAGCTAGATCATTTTTCTGTAAGGCTACTTTCTGCATTTAGATGGAAGTGTTAAATGTGGATATTCTTTGGCATCTGACATATGCCAATCTTCTTTGTGTTTCTCCTTGCAGATGTCAGGAAAGGAGTGGTGCCTGGTTCTTGAGGTTGGTCCTGTATAATGCTCTCATGTCTCTGTTTTATTTGGCTGTAAGGAATTTCATCTGTTTGTTGTCATGTTATCTCGATGATTCTATTGGAGGAATTATACAGTGACGGGTGACTGAATAGCAAGCTTATATTTGACAGACTTATATTTATTCCATATAATGTGCATTGGTCTTGCTTATTTATCAGGATCAGATAATTCCAGGAAGTTTTGAGGCATGTAATTGCAGATTTTTTGTTGTTTTCTGGTGGCCTATCCTAGCTTATCTTCTCACATTACTAAAAGCATTGTTGTCCAAAGGTTTGTGGATTCTGCAGGATTAGATATGTTTGTCAGGTTACATCACTGGCTATTTAGTCCACACTTCAGCTGATTTTTCTCATTTTGGAGCCTATCATATATCTAAGCAAAACTGTCCAAGAATTTGTGGAATTTTAAAAATTAGATATGTTTGTCAGGTTACATCACCAGCTAATTTAGTCTACAGTGAAACTGAAGATGGCTGACCCAAAACTCCTAACTAGCATATGCACTATTAAAGACACCATATCGGGGTCTTATTGGAGGGAACACTCTAGGAATGCACGACTTACCAAACCATCATTTGGTTCTTGTACTTGTTTTGCACTTGACTTTTAGTAATGAACATTTTTACCCTTAAAATTTAGTCTTGACCGTGAGTTAATGATTTTTTTTTTAGAGAAAATGATAAAAGTATTACCGATACTTTATATCTATTGGGTGTAAGACCCAAACTTCAAACTCTGATATTTACCTTTTGTTAGAACAAACTAACCCCTCATTAGTTCATTGAATGGGATCAAATGGAGGTGAAACTTTTTTTTTTCCTTTTTTGTGGTGGGGGTGAGGGTGCGGGGAGGGGAAGGGGGAGGTGGAGGTGGAGGTGGACATGCCTTTTATGAATAGTGAAACTTTAATAGCATTAGGTGATGGTTTGAATTATAAGCTTGGTTCAAACCAAATTGAATAAAAGTAAGCAGCACGTGACTACACTGGGATCAAAGATTGAAGTTCGCATGATTGATGTTCATCAACCTTCAATAGCAAATGTGTTTGGCCTTTTCAGATATAATAGATAACCATATTAATAGTATCATGTTATATATAGATTTAAGCTCTGATACACTTTATTGTCAACAAGCATGCACGGTTTTGATAGGCTTTACCTATTGATAAGATTGTGTTGTGCTTAATTTCTGGTGTATCTTTTGTCCATTGTCTAATACGTATATGTATATATATATATATATATATATATATATATATATATATATATTTTGGTGGCCAATTTCTTTACTGAAAGATTATGTTTCTTTATATAAATCTTCATGTACTATGAATCAAAGAAACTTTTCTGTGGCATATCGTCTATTCAGATACCCATTTACATGCGAAACTTGTGAGTCTGGGATTTTCCTTTCCTTGCTATTCACTGAATTCGTTAATTAACCCCATATTAGTTAGGATCTGCTTTACAACAACTGTTCTGTGATTGTCCTGGTTGCCTTCTTGACAACTTGATCTTCAACCGCATTAATTACTTGTTGAGCAGTTTACTTTGGTATTACTGCCCATGGTGAGTATACGAGTAAAACATCACGAATTATTGGAGCATTCATGTAAACCTACACCCTGCAAGTCTATTATGTGTGCCTTTGTGCTGCTTTGTCTCAAATATCCAACATTGATGCAGCCCATAATGCGTTTCTTTTTGTGGGAGTTAGTTGGCTCTTTCTTTCTTAAACCAGTCAACACTCTAAATACACGTGGGACCTATTTATTACGTACAGTATGTAAATGTTAGTACTAATTAGCAAAACTTATGCTTTTGATATGTGAAATTCGACCTTTTTGGACAATGATATAACTAGAAATTTATGCTTATGGGATTCTATAAGGACCTTCTTCTAACCGACTTTCACTTGTTTTTGAAGGATTACCGGCAACAATATCCAGAAGTCACTGTTCTTGATCCTCCAGATGCCATCCAGCATGTATACAATCGGCAATACATGCTACAAGACGTTGCTGATCTGAACTTATCCAATTCATATGGTATCCTTACTATTAGATAAATTGGAATAATGCACTTGATATTTTGATCATACATCTTCAAACCCTGATAACATTAGCTTCTAGCTGATACTTGGTATACTTATTCATAATGCAGGTAAAGTTGGTATTCCAAAGCAATTCGTATTTGAGAAAGACCCCTCATCTCTCCCTGAGTCGGTAATCAAGGCTGGGCTGATGCTACCCCTTGGTATGTCCTGCAATTGTAGTTTTTGAGATGTTCTTATCTACAGGTAGTATAGGTTACTATCTTTTCTTCTAGTTTGTTGGCTATCTATGTCAAGTGTGTCTTAACATATGCCCAACTACTCTTCAGTTACTGCCTCATTGGCTGATAAAGATTTCAGGAGTTCATTTAACATTTTCCTCGTGGATGCTTCTTCATGTTTCAGTTGCAAAGCCATTATTTGCGGATGGAAGTGCAAAGTCACATGAACTATCACTTGCTTTTGATCAGCGTTCTCTGTTAAAGCTGGAACCTCCGCTTGTTCTTCAGGAGTTTGTTAACCATGGTATCTAATTTGTTCACAAAGTTCCTTTTTAAATTAAATGTGGCTGTCCATATAGAATAACCTTATTTGCTTTGCTGCCTTAGGAGGTGTTATGTTCAAAGTCTATGTAGTCGGTGAAGCACTAAAGGTTGTCAGGCGCTTCTCTTTACCTGATGTTTGTAGACGAGAGCTCACAAATAATCCTGGTGTATTCCGGTTTCCAAGGGTATCTTCTGCGGCAGCATCTGCAGATGAAGCAGATCTAGACCCCGTTGTTGCAGGTGAGTCCCCCCCCCCCGGGGGGAAGTTTTTTCTCTGTTGCAACTTCTAGAGACTATGGGGTGGTGAACCATTCTTTAGTATATTCTACATTGGGATTTGCTATGTGCTGTTAAAACCTAAGGTTAGATTAGTAGTTGAGACATTCAGACGGACCTTAGAGGAGGAGTATTGAGCAAGCCATCATGCCTCCTTAAGAGGTTGCATGCTTCAATTCTGAAATTATAAAATAAGGAATGTTCCATTGAGATATCATCTACAGTGGGCTTTTAAATGCCAAGAGCTGTAGTGTTCGGGTTAGGGTACAAGCTTGAAATGTTGAGAGTGGTCTCTGAAGTGTTTCTTTTCTTTGCAGAACTTCCTCCCCGGCCTTTGCTGGAGAAGCTTGCTAGAGAACTACGTCGTCGGCTGGTAGCTTTTACTATGTGTTTGTATTCCAATGGCTTTTAGAATGGGCTTGGGTCTATTTGTGTATTTATGTCTGCAACTGTCATATGCCGTAGGGTCTTCGGCTTTTCAACTTGGATATCATTCGGGAGCATGGGACAAGAGATCGATTTTATGTTATTGACATCAACTATTTCCCTGGTAAGTCAATATATAGAACTGGGAAATGAATGCAAACCTTGATGACATTTTCGTTTCTAGTTGTGACATAAACATGAGTGAAAATGCAGGCTATGGAAAAATGCCAGGATATGAGCAGATCTTTACTGATTTCCTTCTAAGCCTTGTTCGAAGCAAGTACAAGAAACACCTTGCCGACAGTTGTTAAACTAGATACCCAATACATGAAAATGGCGCAATGATGACGTGTCGAGAGGTTACAAATTCAAGGCAATGGTTTCATCTCAGTAACAGTGGGATGTACATACAATATTGTGTGATTTACCAGCAAAGCAGTGACAGGCTTTAAGTTGTACAGAAGGTGTCCTCCATTGACTTTAAAACAGCTGTTTTCAGTATGAAGGTGTTGGTTGTCTTTTGGCAATAGTCCACACTCTCCCCATTTTCTGTTGCCCGGCTTGCTGTAATATTGCTAGGACCGCAGGGATGTGTAGATAAAGTCCCAAGATGGATGGATCATACGCCACTTAGAATTCCTTTTTTTTTTTTTGGGGGGGGGGGTGCATAACTGTTGTGCTTATTAACCAATGTCCTTTGTATGTATTATGTTGTTGTAAACATCTCGTTTTAGCTAAATGCTCATGTATATCCTTTGCCGTTCGAAGATGAGCAAGATTTGCACAAGTTAATGTTTTGAGAAGCCATAAATTCTTGTTTACTGCTTAACACAGAGCTGGTCGCTTTCCTCGAGCAGGCATATCTTGTGTCATTGTGTTCGTGACAGAGTTGCTTATATCCAGCTGGGCACAATACATCATGATTCTAATTTTTAAAATTCAATGCTAGGGTTCTACTATTTAAATCAATTCTAATTTTTAAACAATCCAACTCAAAAACTAAAAAATCAATTCTAGGGTTCTGCTATTTAAATCAATCTTGGCAATGGATAATCATGTAGAATTAGTACTTGTGCAGCCCAAGTGGGGCACTCTAGGCTGCAGATGCCCATAACCAGCCCCATGCCACCAAAGGGGCCTAATGTCAAACAGCTAGTAGAGTGCCAAGAGGGAACATCAGCAGGGCACCACAAATGGCTGTTTTCCATTTAAATTCATCACTACAGGAATGATTAAAACTCTAAATTCGGTAAAAGCCAAACAAACAAACAGCAGAAGCATGGCCACTAACACCATTGAGTGTCGGCTTCGTACAAATTCTAAGTTGGGGGTGGTGGTGGAGAAGAGAGAGATGGCTGATCGGTAACATCTGGTTGAGCAGCAGCGGGAGTGAGGAGGGTCCAGTCGGGAGGGAGAGGAGGAAGTGGAGGATAGACGGCTGGTTTGCGGTTGACGTCGTAAGGCTGGGTCTTCTTGGGCCGAGTCTTCATGTGATGCGATGTCGCCTTCTTCTTCGGCCTCGACGAGCACTCTATGATCCCCTTCCCTACCATCCGCTTGAGAGTGGTTGAAGAGTTGGGCATTGGCACCACCGCAACATCAATTCTCAATCCTGAGATTGCCGATGTCCACATTTCAGCTCTTGCTTGTTCGCTTCGAATTTAGAATTTCACAACTTTTGTGAGCCTTTCCTTTGCCCTTAGCTTCTCCGTTATTCGCTGCCTGCCGTCCTGTGTTTGCTTGCTCCCCTTCTCTCACTCCGGGAGCCTTTCATCAAGTGAAGGTGGATAAGTGGCACGTTATCCCCTTTCTTCCTATGTAATTACCAAACTAGCCTCCGCTTCTTTTTTTTTAAGGTGGGGGACCTTTAGAACTTGGAAAAACCACAAAATCACACTTTCACATTTTCTCGAATGACCCCCATAAACTTTTAACTTTTGTAATATTCTCCCCTGAACTCCCAATTTAACAAAAATTGTTCCTTCATCCATCCATCCGTTCAACCTAACTGTATTTGGTTAAAATGGCAAATCAATTGGTAGGAAAAACGGCAAATTAACTCAAAAAAAAATTTTAAATGACTTACGGAAGAAACAAATTCCACAAATCACCCATATTTATCGCGGGTTGGACACACAAGTTGGTGTGTCGCTGGTTGAACCCATGACATAGACACGTGACTTAGTAAACTCGTCCGTATCAATAATATATGTGTTCAACTATTTCAACATCCGGCTTTCTAAACATACTGTGAAACAAATCTACTAGCCTAAGCAAACAAGTGTATTCTCTAAACAGTTAAAAAAATTATAATGTCGAAAGAAAAACTAATTTCTTATAAAAAGAACAAAAATAAGAAACAAAACAAATAAGATCGAAGAAATAAACATATATAAATGAATGTAATTATTATTAATATAATATAGAATACGAAGTATATGATATCTAACTAACATCGTCGGCTTCTTCTATCATAGCGTCAATATCTAAATCTCTCCTAATATATGTAGTGTCTTCATGGGATAGTAAACCCAGATCATGTAACTGTGTGGTCTGAGAGAGTCCTACGTCACTAAAACGTGGAGGGGAAACATGGTACATCATGCGTGTATCATCTCTCCGAAACTGTGTCCGTCCCTTAACTATACGAACTCCCTTATGTGGGGTCTCAGGAGTAGAGAAATGAAGGAACTCAAACATAGATGTGTAGAAAGAAACGGAGTCCTCAAACGTAGTGGAAGGTTCTATGATGTCCTATGGATGCTGAGATGGGAACAATGACGCATCATGAGACGGTGGCCTCAGACGTGGTTTCGCTCGACTCTGTCGACATCGCTACTTCTCGTTACCTCTCTCAGCACGACCTCTAGGTGGTCTAGGTCTCAAGAGGTATGTCATGTCATCACTCAAAGCTGAAATGGCTGTATCCGCCACTCCACAGGCATGAACATCCTCAGAGTTTCCTTGAATCTGATGTAGCGAATTCCACTATAAAGATCTCGATACACGTTAATTAAAGAAAGAAAGTAAAATAATTGATATAAATAGAAAAAAAAAGAAATTATACACTTACAACATATCCCAAACAAATTCTCCGCCAACCAATAAATATATGAGAGATGGTGCGGTACCATACGGTATAAGAAGGATCGATAGTGAGTCCAAATGACGTGTTAACAGGGACTATATGATCGCGTCAGTGAGTCCAAATCTTGATGTAACGGGCATGCTTGACTAACCAATCTATCTCCTGTGAACCACGTGAGCTAGTGTCGTGAAATTGATCCTTAGTATCGCAGTGATCAGGAGTGAACTGAAATCCTCTGTACTGATGGATTACTCGATCTGGAAAGTGCCACTCCACAATAGAAAAACAAATAAGCAGTACGCGGGCATGCCAAATATCTCTGCCCTCATGATAATAGTCGGGGAGGGAAGACAACACGTTCTAAGTGTAAGGCTGTTACACGACGTAATCACTCGTCAGTCTATCAAATGTCTTCTTATATACGGTCACGACGTGTATAGAAAAGGAAGTAATATCAAAATCCGCTCTCACACCGCAAAGCTAGTGGCTCATCCCCCTCTATATATAATCATCGCCCAATAGGAGAATCTCTCCCATACCCAAATCTATAAAAGAATCAGAGCCCCCCTGATCTCATGCGATTTTACGTGCGAGGCTATACAAAACTGTCTGTACAAGTAAGCTAAACACCCTTATTACTAGTAATATATATCCCCATTTCCATCGCAAAATATGATCATCATCTGCATCGTATGGTAACTCACCGATGAAATCTGACAATCACGGCAAACTCAATGAATGGCCCCTAAAAACCGTGCGTGGAGGTCTAACACTTAATAATCTCTCACACAGCGCAACCCACAAGAAACCCACCATCCTAGCTATTACGGATATCCCATATAAAGGTAAACCTAAAATAATCTCTACATCCTATAGGATAACTATAAGCTCACCGTGGGACATATGAAATATGTATGTCTCCTACCTCCATCTCTCCACTAAGACCATGATGAGATGCCAATCCAACTGAATGAAATGAAATCGAGCGACCCCCAAAATGCTCGTCACCTGTAAGAGCGGAAGTACTCTCTCATCAATATGACCATGCCCTAAACGCCATAATACTGTTTCACGTCTATGGCAAACAAACCAGGTACTGCCATCTCCCTCCCAAACTTTAGTAGAGCGGTGTCCTCACTGCAAGCGTAAAAGATTCGGATCAGTAGGTCCGTGATCTATCTGAAACATAAAAAAGTATAACAATTAGCATATATATATATATGTGTACATTAAGAATTAATTATATATCACCACATTATGAAATGCACAAAAAGAAAAGAAGACATTTACACCAACATGTTATGAATTGCATAATGCATTAACACATTATGAATTGTATAATAAGAAAAATACACTAACACGTTTAAGTCTTCAAAATATAGCATACATTAAGAAACACAACAATTAAATATTGATACAAATATAAGAAAATATCATTAATTTGTTGTTGGACAATGTCTTCGATCATGGCCCTCTCGATCACAAAGTCCGTACCTCAATTGTCTCGGGCATCTTTTCCTATTATGACCCTCAGCACTACAACTATCGCATGATGTCCGTGTGGATGATTTTCGAAAATCCATCTCATTGTGATATCGAGATAATTTAGGTCTTTCTTTTTGACGTCTCGGGGATATATCGGAAATGATTATGGGTACAAATCTATGGGCCATGTCGAATGGTCTCCAATGGGGAAAAAATTTTGCTCGTATACCTTAAGTTGATGTTCCCATGTATATCATTTCCCGACTATCATATGCACTTTAATCATCGTCCATGTTAATGCAGCAATTACATGGGAGTAAGGAATTCTATAGGTTTGCCATTTGTCGCATATACAATGCTCATCCTATATATTGACAATCTGTTTATTGCCTCCCTTGTACCCATACCATGTCTATCTATGCTGGTTACAACCTCAAAGACCCCATGCTCCCTACTGACAGAATCGATGGTATGAAGGTTAGTCGTGTTCATCTATCTCCCTAGCATGGCAAAGGCATATTTAGTGTACCGCTCTCATCTTCCAATTTCCGCATTCGCCTCACCCAAAAGAGTCTGAAAATAGGTAACGAAATTATAAAAAGTTTTAAATACCAAAGAAGAAACTGGTACATTTCTTGCCCTCTTTAACACGGCATTAAAACTTTCACTGATATTTGTGATCATATATCCAAAACGAACACCACCATCATTAAAAAGAGTCCATTGTTCGGGAGAAATAATTACAAAATAATCAAGAGTATCTTCTTTGATCTCCTTCATGTTCGCCATATATAACTCAAATTTCCTTAATTGTGATTGTAATGCAGCAATGGTAGTAACTCTTTTATAAACTTGACTTTTATGGTGCGTATTGAAATTACTAGTGACATGGCGCATGCAAAATCACCACACAGCATTAGGAGGCGACCATCCGAACTATGGACAAACAACTGTTGCCCTTATCCCTTCATGTCGATCTAAAATTAAAAAAATTGGACCTTCCCTATCTCCAACAACATACTCTCGCACACACCTCAAAAACCATGACCAAGAAGCAAATGACTCTCCATCTACCAATCCGATTGCCAACGGGACAATATAATTCGCTCCATTCATACTGCATGTAATCAACAATTTGTGATTATATTTCTTATAAAGATGAGTCTCATCTATACTTATCAATGGCCTACAACTCCTAAAAGCAATGATACTGGGATCAAATGCCCAAAATAAAGTCTTAAATACCCTTTCTTCTCTTGTGTTAGGTGGACCCAACTTCCAATTTACTTGTGTCTCTGGATTTTTTTGTACTATTGCATCTAATAACTAATGTAGTTTTCTATAAGAGTTATCTCAATCCCCGTATACCATCTCTATAACTCTTCTCTTTGCTACCCAAACCCTTCTACAGGAAACTGCATATGTAGATCTCTCGGTCATAACAATTCGAAGAAAAGAAACATTTACACTGGGATCTTCCCTCACATAATTAAGCAAATGTCGAGCCATCAAATTTGAATCCAGCAACCTATGATCCGACGTCAACCCAACATTTACACATGTGTAGGGTCCCTCAACCTTTGTAATCACAAATGCACTAACTACGTTATACAAGCACGCAATCTCCATCTACAGCCTTAGTCCCTTTGCGTGCAAATTGTAGTCCAAAGTTCAGAGGTTGATTTACCAACCTGAAATTGATAGTGGTGTTCAACATGATGCATTTTAACAGTATAAATAAGTTGCTCCTTCGACTCAAATCTCATCCCCTTTTTCAATTCGTCGCTGAAACTCCAACTATCAGCTGCCAATCTGTGTTCTCCCTCAAATGTCACATAATCATCACCACCCGGTGCGGTTGTCATGAATGGAATGGATTCGTCGACTCCGCCGCCCCCATATCTCCGACCACCACCAATGTTTACAGATACTGAAAAAGGGCCTACAATTAACTAGTTCGCACCACCATCACCACTCCCACCACCAATTTCATCATCTTCCTCTTCATCATCATTATATTCTTCTACCTCTTTTTCTATCATTTCCTCCTCATTAATATCATTATCCACGTCTGCAAAGGTAACATCCACTCGAGATTTGATATGTGGATAATTTTCCGTGTAATCACAATCTTGTACCATAGACATTCCACCATCATATGATTTTATGTACAATTCAATAGTCCCACCCACTTCCCTACTCATCGTAAACTCTATCAAATTAAAAATATCATCATCATCACTTATCAGAACCAATTCAAACCATATATTACCACCTCCCATGTACGACATGGGAAACCGATGAAAAATCTCGACATATCTGAAGAGATTTATTCAAATACCCTTGCATACTACCTTCAACAACTCATTAAAATTACAATTTCTCCGCAGCCTAATCAACTTTGTCGGATCACGGTCATAACGAACTTCATCCTCCCCGTCATAATTTCACCATTGCTATAGTATCACAGACTTACCATATCTGCCATTATTCTATATATATATATATATATATAAAAACAATTTTAAACATTTTATAAATATTCAACAAACATACAAAATTATTTAACAATTTAAAATTAAATTAATTAATAAAACAAAAAATACTTTATTAATTAAAATTTTATATTACTAAAAAAATTTATTAGAATATAATATTATATTATAATAAACATTTATAAAACCCTAAACTCACTTTAAATTTATTTTACAGTTTTATAAATAAATTAACAATTTTATAAAAATACTAATTATAACAACTTTAATATTTAGAATCTTTAGAATAAAATACTAATTTTAACAATTTTAAATATATTTATAAAAAATGTTACATATTTTTAATATTTACTAATACTTTTATATTAAACTAAAAGTATTAATATATTATATTTTATAACTATATTTATTATAACTATAAATATATTTACACATTAATACATTCTAAATTTAAATATGGTCATTTAATTTAAAATATTTTAATGTAATATAATTAAATATCAACATTAATATTTAATTTAAGTATTAAATTTATTTTAGTAATTAAAATATGGTCACTTTAAAATATTTAAATTTGGTCATTTAAAATATGGTCAAATACAAAAATTTATAATAATTAATAGTTTAATATAACTATTACTATTTTTTATTTAAAAATCCCCATCAAAATTTAATTCGTACTATATTAACTAACTATTAACAAAATTTTAATTTACATTAAATTTAATATTTACAATAAAATTACTAACTATTAACTAAATTTCTTATATTAACTAATTTACAATAAAACTACTAACTTAATATTAATCTAGATTAACTAAACATTTAATATTTATTAAATTAATTAATCACACTAAACCCTAATTAATAAGGTCATTAATTCAAAATTAATAACAAAATTCATATAAATCTATTCAACATAAAACAAAAATTTTGTCCATAAATGCACATGTTCATCAAATTACACAGCTCAAATAATTTAAATTGAGATAGGAAAAATTTTATACTTTCGGATTTTTTTTGAAAAAATACCACCAAATGTTGAATGGTGGAATGTTAAAAGTTGTAGCAGTTTTCTTCTTTCTTCTGAATGGCCAGATCCAGTGGAATTTGTGGGAGGGGGTTAAGGTTCTTCGTTTGGCCGCGGGAGAGGAGAGGAGAAGAAGAGGGGAGGGTAAAGGCAGAAAGGAAAATGGGAAAGGGGAGAGAGGGTTTCGGGGGGGGTGAAAAAATGCATATGTCGTGGGTTGAACCTACGGCATATGCTGTCGCATCTTCAACGCGCGACACATGGTGCCGCGTGTTGAAGGCACGACATGCTTGTCGTGTCTTCAAGATACAGCAAGCCAGGTTGCATGATCAGGACGCGACACGTGGTGCCGCGTCTTGGAAACGCGACCAAGCTTGCCGCATCTTCAAGATGCGACAAGCCCTGTCGCGTCTTCAAAATGCAACAAGCCCTATCGCGTCTTGCAGACGCTGCAAGCACCTATGACCACTCATAGCCATGCAGAGGGTGCCACGTGGCTCTGTCGCAGGTTCAACCCACGAGAAATCCAGTCGCGAATCCCACCTACAACAATTGTGTGTTAGATATGAAAATTGTTTCTCCCGCAGGATATTTAAATTTTTTTTTGATTAATTCGGTGTTTGACTCGACTTTTACCCGTTCTTAACCCTCAAACTTAGGATTAATCTTAATCGCCATTGCTGGTTCTATGTGAAGAAGAAGAATTATGGAGAGGGTGAAAAGGAAGAAATAGGGTATCTAGGATGCCTATTTTAGAGGAAACAAAATATTCAACAATTAAATCATGGTGTAGTTGTTGCATGTAGCTCGAAAGTTGAGCGTGTAAGAAGAGATAGACGATATTTGGGGAGACAGTTTAAATCTATATAGACCCAAATTCTAACCCAAAAATAAAAGGATAAAATGACTCCCAAATCCTTTGCAAATTTTCTTTTCTTCTTCCAAATCAATTGATTTCCTCCATTTTTAATCTCTCACAGCTTCTATTTCTCTCTCTTTCTATTCATCTCCCCTATCGTGAAATTCTTGCTCTTTAACGCCTCTCTCTCTTTAATTCCCCCAATTCTTAGTAATTTCCATGAATTCACCTCGCCTACATCATCAAATCACCCTCAGTTTCCCATCACTATGATCAATTTCTTTGAATCTTTCCCGGATAAAAAGAGAAGGTAGAAAGAAAGTGAGAACCAAAGATAGATTGAAAGTGAGAGAGAGAGTGGATGAGAGAAGAAAGGGGCAGATCTAGGGAGGGTGGAATCAAGTCAATTTTCCCGTACTATGATAGAATATTTGGCTCTTAAACGTAGCATAGAATACAACATATTGATAGAATATTTGACTTAAATCTACTCTTATATTTATCCTAATAATCAATCGTATATCTATCCATATATTCTATATATGTAAACTCTTATAATTTCTGATATATAATGGAATGTAATTATTCATAATAAAAACAAATCATTTTTTCAATAAGTTATATTAAAAAATCTAGTCTTTCTCTCTTTGTCTCCTACTGCCAAGGAATCTTTCTGTTTTTAGTATACGTGCACTTGTCACTTGTAAGGATTTTGTGCATCAAAACGAGTCTAGTTAATTTTTTGGACATCCAAAAAGAAAAAAAAATACCCGAGTTTATTTTATTTCTTGCAAAGAATATATTTTTGCATTTTTTTTTTATAAGAGCTATCATCGTTAAGGACGAACACCCTTATCTATTGACAATCATTTTTGCAAATCTGTCAAATCTAATTCAAAGAGAGAATCATTCTATCTTGACTTTCTTTACCTGCAATATCAAATCTAATTTTTGACTTTCTCCGATATTTCCTACACATTTATTGTTTTTCTTGAAAACATCTAATTTTGTGTCTTGATCACCTTTCCTGGACTCTTCAAAAGATTCAAACTTCCTACATTTGGATTCCTCATTTGCGACATCATTCTCATAGCATCATCTAAAAAAAGTACCAAAAATAGGGTAAAAAAAAAGGAGGTACACACAAAGGAAATAATAATAATAATAAAAAAGAGGTACAAAAAAAAGAAGATACCCACAAAAAAAGGTCACTTTGCTATAGTTAGCACAAGCTAGTAGCCTCCCTCCCTTTTTTTTCATATGATTTTAGACCTTCTACTTATGGCACCAAACAATGTTGATACACCCACTCCTATCTTTACCCTACCATACATACAGAATTAGCAATATTAAGACACATGTCCATATCATTCTCGATTTCAATAATCTCAAATACAATAATTGGGCTGCATTGTACACATCAAATGCCAAAAGCGTTAATGTCATGGGTTATCTTGATAGTACAATAAAACCTAAATATGTCCATGATGCCCAATGGACTTAGTTTGATGCGTTTGTCTTATCCTAGATCTATCAAACTATTACCGATGATGTTCTTAGCATTATCCTAGAACCAAATAGGACTAGTACCGCCATGAACTCTCAACTCGCATCAAATCTTTATTTAAAGACAATCTTAGCACTAGAGTCTTGCATTTGAACCATTCATATGGGAACATCTATCATTACAGAATATTTGTCAACAAATCAAATCTCTTGTCGATTGTTAGCAGATGATACGCAATTTTGATGTTATGATTTCGGTCAAGTATACATTAGTTTAGTGTTATGTGTAGTGCGAACAACTGTTATACCCATGAAAATATTTTGTACTATCAACTATAAATTATTTTATCTAAATTGGACAAATCAAATCACAATTATAAAGATATTAAAAATAATGAAAATATTAAAAAATTTAAATCAATGGAAAGAAATCCTGGAACATCAAATTCATCTGTTTTTAATCTTTCACTTGACCAAAACTTTTTAATTCCCTTAAATTTATTGACTAAAAAATCATTGTAGATGATGGCAAGTTTCTCAAGATTAGATTCACCCAATGGTCATGCAATGAATCCCTAATTTGACTAACCAAAATCCAATGGTTATACAATTTTGATTAAATGGAATTATTTTAAGTTTTGTAGATATCTGTAATTTAAGGTTTCTCCTTAAATCCCACACACAAAATTAATCATCCGTCGATCTCATAATCTTATGTAAATTTTCTTGTGTTAGATTAATCTCTTACAATTATATTGTTCATACATACATTCAATTTCAAATCATAAAAATGTAGGTACCTATATATTTGAAACATCAATAATAAAATATTATCAAATAATAATCATACTAATAAAGATTTGAAAGAAAAAAATAAATCAAAGAATACTATTAATAAAAAAACAGAATCCATTGACTTCTAGGAACAAGAAATTTAATAAAACATACTAAAAAAAAAACAAAAGAAAAGAAAAGTAAAGAAAACATTACAATCCTGGAGGTGGCTACTAGGGTTAGTCTTGCTCTCCTCTTCCTCTTATTCATTGAGGCAGCCCCTATATTTATAAATCCAAAACCCTAATCAACAAAAGGTAGTAAATGCTTAGGAGACTTGATTTTTCACTTTGACTTGGAAACTCGAGTTGTGATGATAAAATTCATCATCATGTTGTTCTAAAATTTAGAAACTTGATCATTATCCTTGATTTTGAAGATTCTTGAAGTTATGAGTAATTTTATCCCAAAAATCTTTCATTAGATAAGTTGAAATGGTTTCCCTTTTCAACAAGAATTTGTTTTTCTTGAATTTCAGTACTGTACCAACTTGTTTTCAATTTTCAAATACCTTCTAAATCAGTTTCTGCACTACTCACAAGATTTGTAGGCCTTGAGTTTTCTTTCCAACCAACAAGAATCAAGTCAATCAAATATCGAATTGGAAAGCTATACCCAAAATACTAATAACTGTTTATACAGTTTGAATTTCTTTAAATAAGTTCAAAATTACCTAAAATAAAACCAACAAAATTAATTAGTGTAAAATCATAAAATAAAATAAAAAACAGTCCTAAAATAAATATATAAAACCTAAAATATTATAATTCAAGTGTATAAAAATATTGTTATCAAATACCCATATATTTAAATATTTGCTTATCCTCAAACAAGAACAATAACATAAACAATTTTTTTTTTCTTTCCAAAACCAATTCAACTTCCTAAAATCCTACCCATATATATGATAAGTTCAAACTGAAATTATAATCATGACAACCAATATTTTGTAATATTCAACACTAGAACAAATATTGTATATCATACAGTCTCATTGAAATCAAGAACAATACAAAATTTATCTACCTTCACAATTGAATAAAAAAAACTAATATTCAAATACTCAATGCACTCAATTATATGTAAAGATTATGTGTATCATTCAAATCAATATAATGAAATGGTATTATCATAAATTTACTAATATGTCAAATCTTCACCACTCAAATATAGAAATCCATATACCAATCAAAAATTTTTTATTTGGTTGTAACATGATTAGGATTAAGAGTGGAATAAATAGATAAAAATGTCGTTTTAAAATAATTCACTAAAAACATTAAAATATCAAAATATGGCATTGTTTGCATCAAAGTAAAAAAAAAAAAAAAATCCTAATTTCCATAACTTCAAATCCTAAAATATATAGCACTCTAACTACAAATATATAATGTACTATCACTTATTCAAAATAAAGAAGAATATAATGAAACTCTAACTAAAGAATGAACAAACTCAAAAATGAAAAATATTTTGCTCTTAATTTTTTTTTTTCAACGAGCACTTCTCCTTTTCTTCATTTTTTTTTGAAAATTTTTCTAGGTTTTTTCACTTTTTTTTCCATAATTTAACATGATAATTCTCTCTCTCTCTCTCTCTCTCTCTCTCTCTCTTTATTTTTTGCTGCACTGAGTTACAATTTGCCATGCTACTAGAGAGATAAATATAAAAAACTCAAAACAAAGCATAATGTCTAAAAATATAATATCATATTATCAACTATAAGTACATTAGTGAATTTGGATTTAAAATCTGGAACTAGAAAAAATAGGTCATGAAATAAATTATACAGGTAATTTAAAAAAGAAAATGTTTAGACTCAAATGAGTTAAATAAGAGATATAAAATGTTAGGGATGGAATTTTTCAAAAATCAAAAGTGTGTAAATCTAGGTGTTTTAATCATTTTGATGCATGAAAATAAAAAATTATGGTTTTAGAATGCATAACAAAACAAGTTCTAGAATGATCAAATTATGTGTAATATACACTCAACAAGAAAAATGAGAGTAAGAAGTTATTCTTTAAAACACTATTCCTCATTTAGGTAAATTTGGTGTTAAATCTTATATGTTTGTCTTTCGAATCAATCATAAAAAGATAAATAACTAATCATGTACCAAATAACTACTAATACCAATTATCTTTTATATAACTCAATTCAAATCAAGTGGCACACAAGGAATAGAAACTTGAGAAAATTTTGTCAGTACGAAAAAAATTCAGCAAAACCTCAAAAAAAATTCTTCTTAAAAAATTTCCTAAAATCAGAAAAAATCAAAATGTATGCTCCTCTCACACTTAAACCAAACATTGTCCACAATGTGCAAAATGAAATATTAAAATAAATAAAAGAGAACAAAAATCTTTACTGAATAATCCGGTGTACCTGCAGCTTCTTCTTCAGTAGTAATTTTTCTTTCTCTCATCCTCATAAATCTTTACACTATGCCGATTCATTGCATCGTATCATGTCTTTGTCCTTTTCTTATCAATTTGTGTATTCTCGTGTATCTCGTTCTGTTATTCCTCCAACTTATTTAACCGCAATATCCTTACTTTACATGGATCAAGACTCATTTTTTGTTGAAATTCAATCAAATTCACGCCTAAAACAACATATGTATCAACATATTCATTGTCAAATATACCAATTCCCTTACCTTGAATTCCATTTAGTACGATTCTGATCAGTATAAGTCTTCATCCTATGTTGGGCTTTAGTCAAATGATATCGCAATATCTACAACATAGCCTGTCTATCCCTGATGAAGTTTTGAGCAGCAAGTGCAACTCTATCAAAGTAAGGACCCAAAGGAATGTGCCTAGGTCTGTATCCATACATGGCCTCAAAGGGTGTCATCTGAATGCTTGTATAAAAATTGGTGTTATACCACCATTCAGCTAAAGTCAACCAATTCAACTATATTGTTGGTCTATCAGCTGTCATACATTGTAGATAGCACTCTACACACAGATTCAGTCTATCACTTTACCCGTCTGTTTGAGGGTGGTAGGCACTACTAAGCTTCAAGTGTATTCCTACCAACCTAAACAATTCTTGCCAAAAGAGGTTGATAAAATTCTGTCTTTGTCAAACACAATAGCATCTGGAAGCCCATGTAAGTTGAAGATATTTTCTATAAAGATTTTCGTAAAAGGATACTGTAATACCATGAAATGACCAAATTTTGTGAGCTCGATAATGACAACTAATGTGGTGTTAGAACCTTTTAAATTAAGTAGGCCTTCTATGAAGTCCATACTCACCTGAGACCAAGCTTAAGAAGGAATAGGAAGTCATTGCAAGAGTCCAAGATATGGAACATTTTCATATTTATTCCTTTGACATATGTCACACACCTGTAGAAACTTGATTACACTTGTCTTCATTGATGGCCAAAAAAAATATGGATTTAATCCCTTTTAGAGTGGTTTGCTATCCAGAATGCCCTCCCATAGCAGTCCCATGCATCTGCTATAAAATTTTCGATCTTAGTTCAAAACCAGAGCCAATATAGATCTTATTCCAGTATTTCAAAAGGCCATCTTGTAGTTGGAATTTTCGTTTAAGCTCATGTTGTATAGTTTGAGCAATGAGTGCTTGGTTGTCTTCATCATCCCTATAACTTCCTGAATCCATTGAGGTTTAATAGTAGATAATGCTGCTAACTCAAGCCATCTTCCTTTTGAATTTCTCTTCTTGAAAGGGCATTGACTACCTTGTTTTTAGCTCCCTTAATTATATTGTATCTCATAATCCATTCATAACAATTTCATAAACCATTTGTGTTGAATTGGATTAGTCAATTTTTGTTCCAATAAGTATCTCAAACTCTGATGATCTGTCCTAAAAATAAAGTGATACCCCACAAAGTAATGTCTCCATTTAGTTACTACCATTGCTACTGCAATTAGTTCTTTTTCCTAAATGGAAAGTCCCCTATTTCTTGGTTGAAGAGTCTTACTCAAATAAGCTCTAGGTTGCCCTTCTTGCATCAGCACAACCCCGTATCTAACTGGGCAAGCATTAGTTTCTACAATGAATGGTTTTAATAAATCTGCGAGTTTCATGATTGGAGCTGTACTCGTGACTGATTTGAGATGGTTAAAAGCTTGTTCAGCTTATATGTTCCACTCGAATTTATCCTTCTTAAGCAACTCATTCAATGGTTTGGTAATTATTCCATAATTTCTAATAAATCTCCTGTAATAACCTGTCAGTCCCAGGAAACTCATAGAGATGATGTAGGATTTGGCCAATTAAATATTCAGGCTGTCTTTTGATCCTCCATTTTAACCCCATCCTTGGTGACTATGTGTCTCAAGTATTCCACCTGAGATTGTGCAAATGTGCACTTTGACATCTTAGCAAACAAATGATGTTCCCTCAATTTAGGCCAGCTCTCAAGTCCTTTACATCATTCACATGAGTAGCAATGTCAAGACTATAAATCAATACGTCATCAAAGAAGACCGATACAAATTTCCTGAGATAAGCTTGAAAAATACAATTCATCAGGAATTGAAAGATTGCAGGTACATTGGTTAATCCAAATGGCATCATCAAGAGCTCAAAGTGGCCATGGTGAGTCTGAAATGTAGTCTTAGACACATCCTGAGGTCTCACTCTAATTTGGTGGCAACCAGCTCTTAAATCCACCTTAGAAAACACTTCAGACCCATACAACCCATCCAATAATTCGTCTATGTTTGGTATAGGATATCTATTTTTATGGTGAGATTATTTAGTTGCCTATAATCTACACAAAACCTCCAAGTATTGTCTTTCTTTTCAAATAAAAGTATAAGGGATGCAAAGGGACTAGATCTATGCCTCACAATGCCATTTTGCATAATTTCTTGCACATGTTTTTCTATTTCTGGTTTTTGAGAGTGGGAGTATCTATATGGCTTCAATTTAAAAGGCTAGGCATCAAGTTTAAGGGTATCATGAGTTCTTTATGGTGGTAGTGATGTGGGAACTGAGAAAACTTCTTCAAATTGTTTAAGTAGTGCTACAATGTCTATAGGTATCTATTCCTCATTATCATGAGCTCCTACATGGATGGTAACACAGCTTTGTAGCTGCTATTGCCTAAAGATTTTGGTGTCTTTACCTCTTATTCGTTTCATAGTTGGTTGCTTCACTACACCTTCCAAAGTGATCTCATTTCCTTCTTTGAAAAACTTAACTCTAAGTTGCTTAAAATCAAAAGTAATAGGACTAAAGTGATACATCCGGTCTATCCCCAAAACGATGTCCCATTTGCCTAACTGTATCACTCTTAAGTCAAAAGAGAAAATATACCCCTGAATATCTCATTTCACTCTTTTAGCTTCACAAAGCTAGTGACAATTCCCCCATCAGCCACTATAGCATGTAGTGATTCTATTGGTTCTGTAGTCATTTGAAATTTGCTAATCAACCTCTGGTCTATAAAACTATTGGAGCTACTGGTATCCACTAATATGGATACCAATGTTTTGTGTAAAAGTCCTTCTAATGCTATAGTCTTTCATGCTAAAGAATAAGCCAAAGTACAAAAAGAAATATCTATGCCCTTACCTGCTGACCAGCAATTTCTCTATTGATTTCCTCAGGTTCATAGTCCTCTTCTATTAAAATCATGTTCAGGCCTTTGAATTTGTATTGGTGTCCTGGACTGTACATTTCTCCACATTTGAAACACAAGTTGTTATTTCTTTTATATTGCATCTCTTGAGGAGATACCCTTTGCATCACTCCTCCATCTCCTTTTGAATTTAGCTGATTTCTATTGAAAATTGTGACTACTCTGGACCCTGTTGCTATTGCTGCAAAGTCCTTAATCCCTCCTTTCTCACCGCTGCCTTCATTTTTTTTCTACTGTGTTGGCATTCTTCTCTTTCTTGCTAGTTCTGATGACTGCTCTTGTAGAGTAACTATCTCAAATGCTTGTAACAAAATAGTAGGCTTCATTACTCTTAGCATAAGCTTGATGTCTTCCTTAACCCCACTAATGAAGCTTGAGTTAAAGTAAGCTTCTATCAATCCAGGATTTTTCAGGACTAGTAGAGAACATATTTTCTCAAACCTTTTTGATACTCCTCCATTGATCCAGTCTGTTGTAGTTTATTGAATTCCTCAACTTCATCTTGAATTCCTTTAGGGCCAAATCTTAAGCATAGCAGCTTGGAAAATTCCTCCCATTCTATCATTCATGGGACCCTCTTCACCTTTGATACCATATGTCTACTTTGTCTTCTAAGTACATTTCAATAGTATCCATCCACTGATGTTCAGGAACTTAAAGGATCATAAAGAACTTCTAACACTTTCTCAACCAACTTTAGAACATGAAGTGAGTTCAACTCTGGGAATTAATACTTTGTGAGGAATGTCTCTTAACTTCCGGTTTCCTTTTGTTTACTATTGGAGTGAGAAGAAGTGGGGATAATGTCATTCCTTTTGTTTCTTGCTCTTTACTTTTATCCCTAGATAGCATCTTCATGATAGCATTTAGTCTAGTTTCAATGTTGGATACAAAAGTCTTCAACTTCTTGTTTGTTTCCTTTAGTCGAGCACATCTGTCGTCCAATTTGGACACCATGTCTTGAAATCCTGAATCTTACTTCTTGAACTGATCTTCCATTGTTTTATTTCTTGTGCCTTTTGCCATCAATCCTCAAGCATTTCAGGTGTTGCAAGATCGAAAGCTCCGATACCAAATTTGTCACAGTCCTCGTGAGAAGTCGACTTATGAGAGTTTGACAAGTCGGCAGGTGAAGAGCTTACTGGATAGTATACTTGTTCATTCAACAAATCAGTCTACGAAGCTGTTTAGTATTTGTCTGAAGAAGGATTAAAGATAGAAGATAGAGAGAAGTAGAAAGAGAAGGAATGAGAGAAAGAGAGAGAGAGAGAGAGTTGGACTCCAAAATCAACTGCTATCCTCTCCGTTGTAACTACGTTGTACATATATGTGACTTCCCAGCCCACTAACTACTCAACTGTCATAACCCAAGTAGGGTAAAGAAAGAATATAAGAGAAAGAGAGAGATCAAAGAGAGAAGAAAGAGAAAGAGAGATAGAGAGGGAGAGAGCTAGAGAGCTAGAGAGAGAAAGAGAGAGAGAGATAATACAAGAGAGATAAAGGGAGAATTCATTACAACTTCATTACTACTTTCCATTACATGTATTGAATTACTATTTATACTAATATTTCTAACTAATTTTATTAACTATTTAACCAGTACACTTAATTACTAATAATCCAACAATTAACTACTAACTTTTTTAACTAATCACGATTAACTATTAACCATTATGGTTAATAATTGTTACAATATTTTCCTCCTTTGAGAACATCCTTGTCTTCAAGAATGGAAAACTAAGAATTGATATTTGAATTCATGAATTTTGAATCAAAACTTACATTTGTGTTAATAGATAAAATGATAAAGATGAACAATTGATGTAATTTGAGTTGTAAAAAAAATAGTGAAAGAAAAATAGAAATAAAGAAGCTTGAGAGAGAGCCTTTTCTTCAACTTCTTTTTGGTGAAGGAATTTGTCCAATAATTACCAAAAATTCAATCTTTAGAGGAATTAGCAAAAACCCACCATCAATAACTTATTTCTTGAACATGCAAAACCTTTTTTTCTTGAACATGCAAATCCCTTCTTTTTTGGACATTTGAAATTTTTCTACTTTCAACATTTCTTCATAAAGAGTAGATAAAATGAGAGATTTAGAAAATGATTCAATACCTTGTTTTTCTATAGATTTAGGCATTACTTCATCTACCATTTGATTTGTTTTATTGCTTTCCAATTTCTTTTTATTTTCTTACTTCTTTCCACTAAACTTTTGATATTCTCATCGATATCAAACATTTTCAACATGCATGCCATGATATCGTCCATCCTTTCATCGTGTTCTTCCGATATTTTCTTCCATTCTTGCTTAAAAAGATCTTGTTCTTTTTTTAAACTCTTCAAACCAATCATCTTCGGTCATTGATTATACCAAAAATCGTATACTCTGATACCAATTTATTATAATCCAAATAAGGTAAAGAAAGAATATGAAAGAGAGATATTAGAGAGAGAAGAAAGAGAAAGAAAGATAGAGAGGGAGAGAGCTAGAGAGAGAAAGAAAGAGAATACAAGAGAGACAAAGGAATAATTCATTACAACTTTATTCCTATTTTTCATTGCATGTATTGAATACTATTTATACTAATATTTTTAACTAATTTCACTAACTATTTAACCATTTCATCTAACTATTAATAACCTAATAATTAACTACTAATTTTTTGTTACTAATCATGATTAGTTATTAACCATTATGGTTAATAGTTGTTACAGTCACATGGCTAACAACCTCCATATCTTTACAACTACTTACCCACTTGGCTAACTAACTAGGCTTTGGACTCATTAGGCTTGAAGTTGAATGTGAGAATGGGCTAGACTCAAATGGGCTTTCTTCTTGGACTCTAGACTTAACCTAGAGTGGTTATGGACCCGATTCTTTGATTTCCACTCCATTTAAATCTGAAAGAATAAAAATCTAATAAATTTTACACAAAATTCATGAAAAGTGTTAAAAATTAGGTTCAAAATCTATGCATAAGAGGGACTCATCAAAAGGCAAAGAACTTTATTTGCTCTCCTTCATGGTAGATATGTGATAGAAACAAGTGTTTTTATCGCCATCTTTCAACTAGCTAGTTCTAGATTTCAAAAACCATAGCTGTTCTTCATGTTTGAGGAGGATCGTAAGCTCTTTGTGAACCGAAGAGTCAAGCTAATGAAGGCAAAGACTAACACAATTAGAATTTGCCGCCTGAATCCCTCTAAGCTAGACATGGTCAAGAATCCATAGCTGTCGATTCTGGTTCTAAAATCATCTGTTCATGGTTCCAAATTTAGAGGAATTAGAGGAACGGTTTCGGGTCTGATTCCATTTTCAAACAACTCAAGTCTCGGTTTTAAAACCAGAACTGAAAAAATAAATAAAATTTAAAATTTAAAATTTTAAAAATAATAAAAGAGAAAGGAGGAAGTAATTGACTCAACCTTTGTTTCCAAAAATTGAGCTGCATATATATTCTCGTGGGATGTAGAGTAATCAAAATCCACATACTTAAGTAAATGTACCTCAAACCCTTGGTGGTTTTTGTAATTTTTGTCACTGTTGAATATTTTTACTTCAAAATTTATCTATGTTAATCCACATAATATATTTGAAATTCGAAATACCATACAACTCATTATATTTAATAAATAATTCTAATATTATAACTTATCAATATTTTATTTTAATAAAAAAAAGAAGAACCGATTGGAACCGTCCGTTCCCAATTCATTAATATTATTTGAATGTGGCAAAAACGATTGAATGAGGTATGCTTGACTAAGTCATGAAATGAGGGGTCAAATAACCTCGATTCTAAAGGGTTTATTCCTATTGTAGGAGGATTAAGAAATTAAAAATAAAAAAAAAAAAATATATATATATATATATATATATATATATATATTAAAAGAGGAGATTGATCGGTGGTTCTAGGGAGGCCATGAGTAGTTGCTTTAGGGAAGAGTTGAATCCATTCCTCATTCACCAACCTAGACATGGTAGTGGTTATTACTGAACCACGGAATCACAACCAATTGAAACATGGTCAATGGTTCAAAGAACCATTAACCGATTAACGGTTAAAAAATAGGTATGAGAAGTGTCTCCGAAGGCTTAGTTCTGGTTTCTCTTTTTTAAGAATTGAAAATCAACGATTGGATTTTGACGGTTTTCGGTTTGAACTGCAAAGTTTAAACCGTCGAAAACTATTGATTTGAATCGAATGTATTGTTAAAATATTTTTTAATTTACTGGTTGTAAAATAAGTAACACTAAATATTAAAAATATTAAAAAACTATTATGGTTAGTTTGAAGTCATAAATAGAAAATTTTTTATTTTAATTAATGTTGAATATAATATAGTTATTAAAATTCAATTATAAAAATCTATCTAAGTTTTATATTAGAAAAATTAATTTAATTAAATTATTTTACAAATTTAATGGAGAATAAATATTTAACCCTCATGAGTCCCGACAAAATGAGTTTTGAATGTTTTTTGCTGAATCGATTAAAAGATTATGTCAACAAAGAAAATTATTTTGTCATTAATAAATCATGTTTTTTAGTATTATGTTTTTTTACAAAATAAAAAAATAGTTATTATATTTATTTTTTTAAAAAATTTTATAATATTGATTTTAAAATAAAAATTAAAATTGTTTGAAACTATAATCATAATCAAAATCAAAATCCCAACTATTTGAAATTGGAATTGATGGTTTTAAAATTGGAATTGAAGCTTTAAGATTTGAAAATTCAATTGCGGCTTCTTTAAATCAGAAATTAAGAACCATAGAGACGTCAAGCTGCCCTCTATCTATTCTCCCGGAGAGAGAGAGATGTTTGTCTTCGATGCTTCGCTAGGGGAGGCAGAGCCTATTATCCGTACCTAACTGGTTTGACATTCCAAGCGTGCAATAGCCTATGCAGCTTCTGACTAAAGGCCCTCCCGCCAAATTTGTCAAAAGTAGGAGGTAATTCTGCTTCCCAGCATTTCCCACCTCCGAGTAACTGGGTTACCTTTTGACTTCGAATTTCGGGGTCCAATCAATTCCGACGGTCATTTCCCAATCCAGCTGGTAATTTTAATTTTGCATCATTGAGGGTGCTATGCCTATATATATACACATCAAAACTAGCTGTTTAGCAGCATAAACTACGGTCTCAATCTCCAGCAATCTACTGCCAATAACGAGAAGCAAGTTAAAATTATTTGAATTCCAAAGCAGTATCTAGCGTTGCGTTTGATTCGCCTATTGGGAAAAAAAAGTGGAGTTAAGTGGATCGATAATAATAGAAAAAATAAAAGAAATTTTATTAGTAGTTTTTTTTTTTGTTTATATAGGAAAAATGAATTAATGAACCGTCGGTCTAATGAGATGAAATATTAAATTTTTTAATTAAATTTTGAATTCGAAATTTAAAAATAAAAGAAAAGTTGAGAGAATTACACCTAAATACGATCTCTATAAATATTTGAATCAAATTAATCAGAATATGATTTCGAATATCGATAATGATACCAAAAAAATTTAAAAAAAAAATTAATATACAAAGAATTAGGTTCTTTTTTTTCCTTTTCTTTACTCTCTCCTTCGTCCCCATGCAAGGCATCTGCCGGCAAAGGAGCTGCGTTTCTAGGTTTTTTTTCCCCCCTCTTTTCTCTCTCTATTATGTGAATTGTTTAACAATTTAACATGCAGTCATCTAATAATTTATTATAAAGTATCAATATCTTATGACTCAGTTGGTTCGTTGATTGATACCCCTTAACTATGGTCGGGAGTTCGATCCTCATGGAAACTGAAAAATCAGTGCTAGAGACCTGTCCTCTCAATTAGACCCTGTAAGTGATTGATCCAGATTAGTTGGGACAAACCCTAGATATTGGGTCGGTGGTTTAGCCATAATAAAAAAAATTATTATAAAGCTATAATTAAAATCAAATTTAAATATAAAAGGTTTGGGAGTAAATCGGGAAATGGGTGAATTGGTGAGTTTGAATATAAGTAAACCATAGATGAGGGCACAATTCTATTGCAGGAATCATGAATGACGGTATTGAGGCCCTTAATCATTTAAATTGAGATCAAATAAATATTATACTATTTTATAATTACCTAAATGTAAATAAAATATTTATGGAAAAAATGGACTGGAAACCTGACTTTTGACTTTAAACCCGAATACTCCAAATTAGGAGTTTGATTTTCCTAAGGGTTGCTAACTCTCTCGGACATTACATGACTTGATTTTTCTGTTTTTTTTTTTAATTTTATTTTATATTTCTGGCATGAGATGGTTTTTAATTCTTGCTTGTTATTTTCGTGGGCACGAGGTGATTGTACTTGTTATCACGAGGGGTCGAGCGTTGAGGATTGGGTACCTCTGTCATTGCTTAGACATTACATAAAGTGATTGTACTCGTTATCACCTGGCTTCGAGGATCGCATTTGGGCAGAGAAGGATAGTTAGGCGGCATAATTAAAAAAAAAAAAAAAAAGGCTAATTTAATTGAAATTATATATGAGATTTTTTAATATAATAATTTAATATTTTTATTGACTTTTATTTGAAAATTATATATTTCCTAAAAGGAAAATTTTTACTTACTAAAATAAAATAAAATAAAGTAAAGTAAAGATAAATAGTTAACTTTTCTTACCATCACCATAAAGTTTATATGAAAACTTATCATAATTTAACGTATCTTATCTTTATTAATTTTATTTTAATTATAATATTTCTTATAAAAATCGTTAAGAAAATTATTATCTGTTTAGTTTTAATGATAATAAAATCTTTCGTATTACTCTAACCAATTTATTTAATGTGCAGATTTTTTATTCAATAGATAGTTTTTATTAAAGAAAAATTATAAAACTAGTCATAAAATCAGTCATAGAAATAAAGTTTATTTGATCATAAAAGTAAAATTTTTTTATATTTGTTGAAGATCTAACCAACAAGGTAATTGTAATTTGGATACTACACTTAATCTATAATTGACTCTAAATGTACATAAAAGATCTCACAATATGAAAACAATTCATATTCCACTATTTAGAAAATTTTCTAAGTGTTAAAATGTGATCATTTGAGTATATCTAGATAACTATATCTTGTTATGTGTTGAAATATTTTTAAAACTAAAAATTATATTTAAAAAAATGTGTATAGAATTTCAATTTCAAGTATTTACAGTACAAATATATTGCGGATATATTGGAGAAAAAGCAGCTTGAAGTTGGTTGGTTACTTATTTTACATAGCAGAATTATTTATCAAAAAATGGTTCTCAATGGGTATTTGGCTTTCGATATATTCACCACTGGTTTTGCACTTGTGAATTTAATTATTCTATAATATAATACTATAGTTGAACAGTAGATATGATAGATTTTAGTGGAGAAATAAATGGGTAAAGTCAGCTATTTGCTTTGAAAAATTCATAATTGGGACTAAACTTCTGAAATAGTTTTCAAATTTTATGAAACATCAATCATTTGAATAAAATCAAAATAGTTTTTGAATATGATAGAGAGATATTTAAATTTCAGAAGAAATTTATTTACTGTTTGTAAATATCAAAATTTATGAGAATTTGAAATCTATTTTTCGGGATAGTTACTGAGATTGTTGCAGTAATTTTGGGGATTTTTACTGCAATTTGTTGAGATTCACTAGTATCAAATAATGCAGTAATTCAGCAGGTTTAAGAAGAGAATAATAGTGGCCAAATGACAATCATCTTTGAGACCTCATAGCACCAAAAAATCAAGAAAAAATTATGCATTCTGAAATACAAAGAAATTCTGCTGTTGTTATTTTCATTTACATATTCTATAATATTTTGATTGAATTTTTGTGTAAGTTGTCTTTTATTATTGGACGAAACAATTTTCATAATGTGAAGATCAGAAGTCGACAAGTGGATCTATATTGTTGTTTTGGATCATAGTGGAAACTAACAAGTTACTAAATCCCGACTTGCTTAGCTGGAAGAGTGAATGTAGGTATAAGGCCGAACCACTATAAACCAGATTTGTCTCCTTACTTTCTCTTTTAATTTTTACTATATATATTATATAGATCGATTATAGCTTCAATTAGATCTAAATGGATTTAGATAAAAATTTGAAAAGCCAAATTTTAGAAAACCAATTCAACCCCCTTCTTGGTTGTCTTTGGGACCAACAATTGGTATCAAAGCAGATTTTTTATTCCATTAAAGAGACCTCTTTAGAGTGTTTAATCCATAAATTTTTCTTGTAACTATGATCAGGCCGTGAACAGAATATCATATTTCGATAGTGCAAACTTTTCCTATTGAAAATATAGGATGGAGACATTCATTCAGATCACTGATATGAGGCTTGGAAAGTTATTATTTCTGGAAATGTAGAAATTAAATTACCTATTATCACAGATGATGACAATAAAAAAATATCTATTAATTCTCGTACCAAACACTTGTTTTTATGTGCAATCTCACCAATTGAGTTTAACTTAGTTTTTTCATGTGCAACAAAAAAAAAATCTGGTATAGGTTGTGTATTACACATGAAAGAACCAGTACTGCGAAAGACTCGAATCGATTTGTTGATGTAGGAATATGAGCTCTTTCGTTTTCAATAAGGAGAAAATATAAAAGATATATTCAATAGATTTTCTATAATAACTAATAAACTTAATTATCTTGGAAAAAAGATTTCAAATCCTAATCAAGTAAGAAAAGTTTTCAAATATTGTCAAAAACCTGGGATGCCAAGAAAACTGCTATTGAGCAAACCCAAGACTTGAATAAGCTATCTTTCAATGAATTAAGAGAGAAGTTGATATCCTATGAAACTAAGAAATTTTAGATTGCTAAATTTGAAAACAAGAATAAGTCTATTGCATTCACTGCTGAAGAGAATGAAAATTCTACAGAAGACGACAGTAATGATCAAGACATCAATCTGTTGGCCAAAAAGTTTTCTCGTGTCTTCAAGAAAAAGAGTAAAAATGGCTTTAAATTTAAGAATTTTCAAAACTCACAAAAGTTTAAATTCAGTGCAGGATCTGTTATAAGTGCAAAAAGAAGGGACACATAAATTATGAATGTCCAGTGCTGCTAAAAAAGATTAAAGCATTCAAGAAGAAAAGCAAAGCAATAATGGTCACATAGATTGATTAAGAACATGAAGATTCAGAAAATGAAAGTTTAGATATATCAGATGAAATTAATCTCTATTTTATGGCAAAAAATGAGGTGATCTCTAAAAGTTCATTTGATATTGCTGAATCTGACAACTTATTATATATAATTTCAAAACTGAAAAATAAAGTTATCATATTAGAAAATGAGAAATCTTTATTTAGGCAAATCAAGTACTTGTTGAACTCCAAAAATGAAACTATTAGAGCTAAAAATGAGATACTAAAAACTGAAAACTGTGAACTTAAAAATGAAATACATATTCTGAAAAATAGAATAGCTGAATTATTAAAATCAATAGAAAATACATTCCAAAAGTTTTACAAGAGTGATGAGAAATTAACTAAATATTTTCCATATAAAAAATGGACTTTTCCAAAAAAGATTTAAGCTATGATAATGATCATGAGATGCCTTCAAACTCTATAATCACATTTCAGCCTGCAAAAAACAGTCACAGAATCATACAAAAGTCTGCACAAAAAATCAAAATTTTGCTTCAAAGATTGTCCAACAAACTACATAAAACCTCCCTCACAGTCTACACAAAATATGCACAGAAATTTTTCATAAACTGCAGAAAAATATCATAAAGTATCAAACAAAAAATCATATAGAAATATTCATAGAACTACCCATAGAGGTTATAGGAAAAAATCAAACTTTTACAAAAAATTTTATTCTGAATTTGGATATAATAAATTTGGCAATATATAGAATTATTTCACTTATAAACCTAATTATGCAAAAAAAATAAAAATAATATTAGTTTATATTACATATGTCATAAAATTGGTCATTTTATTAGAAGTTACTTTTTGAACAAGTTTAGTACACATCAAGATAAATTTAATTCATATACAATCTTATCTTCAAAAGGATTTAAATATGTTTGGTTTTCCAAAAACAGATGATGGTTTTTTTTTTATGTATAGAAACAAGAGACAAAAATCAAAAGAAAATGGTATATTGATAGCGGATACTCAAAACATATGATGGGTGATACCTCATTGTTCAAGAAACTCGAAAGAAGAAACCATGGAGTGGCAACTTTTGGAGATAATCAAAAGGAAAAAATAATTAGAAAATGTACTGTAGGTATAAATTCTATCTATGTAAAGAATGTGTTTTTGTTGATAAATTGATGTATAATTTATTGGATGTAAACCAATTGTGTGATTTATGTTATGATGTGTTATTTAAAATGGATAAATGCATAGTATTTGATAGTGAGTTGCATAAATAAATTTTTGAAAGAATAAGATTAAGTAATATTTATACAAAGACTCTACAATTTTAAATAATTAAAAAAATTGTTTAATATTCTTTAATGATAATATTGTATTTGGATTTACAAATGAATATTTGTATGATAATTTTATTAATATCACGAATAGTGAATTTAAAATGTCAATGATGTGTAAATTAAATTTTTTTCTTGATTGTAAATTAAACAATTTTCTCATGATATATTTATAAATCAAGAAAAGTATGCAAAACAATTAATTAAAAAATGTAGTATAAAAAATTCAACATATATTAGTACCCATATGTCTACCTCTATTAAATTAGACTTAGATGAAGAAGGGAAAGATGTGCTATACAAGCATGATATGATCATTATTATACTTAACCGCTTCTAGATCCGATATTTTATTTAATATATATTTGTGTGCAAGATTTCAAAACAAATCTAAGAAATCTCATTTTAGAGCCACGTGAAAAATATTAAAATATATAGCTGGTACAAAAAATTTAAGAATATGGAATCTAAAAAATTCAAATTTTAAATTAATTGGATATTCGGATATCGATTATGCCAGTTGCAAAATTGACCGAAAAAATATCTCAAGTACGTGCCAATTTTTACGTGATAGAATTATAAATTGAGTATTTAAGAAATAAAATTCAGTTATATTGTCAACAACTAAATCAGAATATATCTCAATAGGAAAATATTGTGTTCAAATTTGTGACTAAAATAATAATTTAGATATTACGGATTAGATTATAAAAATATTGTTATAAAATGTGATAACACAATTTACATTTGTTTTACCAAAAATCTCATAAATCATTCAATATCAAAACATATAAAAATTAAATACCATTTTATTATAGATCATATTTTAAGTGGTAATATAATTTTGGAATATGTCGAGTCAAAAAATCAATTTGCTGATATTTTTATAAAACCTTTAGATAGAGAAAGATTTAAAAATATTATAAATGAAATAGGAATGTATTTCCCATTTTAAGATTATAACCAGATAGAAGATAAGTCACCGGAAAATATGAAGAAAAAAATTATTTATAGATTGTTTCATGCAAATTCTGATTTTGGAATACGATATTTATATGAAAAAAATTTTCATCTTCTTATTAGAATTCTACACAAAGTAGTCTTGATATGTCTCATCCTAAACTATGGAAGTTGTATCATTGTGACTGTAGAGAATGGTAAAATCTTGGTTGTTCTGCTACTAGAAAAAGAAATAGATATGGTCAATATATTTATCAATCACATCCATAGGAATAAAAGCAGCAAACCGTATGGCAATGTTCTCATGCGGCTATTTGAGTTCAAGGGATTTGATTTTTCAGCTCTAAAGGATTCTGTCCTAAAACCATTTATGTTAGCTGAATAATGGTTTCTCACATGGAAATAGACATTTCTGATCATAATGTTTAGAGAGGCAAAGACCATTCTTTTAGGAAAGGAAAATTTCAAAGCAATAGTGGGATAGAATGTTCATTTGTAGAAAGAACCAATGAAGAGTCTCTGAGATCCATTTTTGTATATGGTGAATTTTCAAAAAAGAAGAAAAAATAAGCTAAGACTATGAGGATAACTAGAAGAAAAGAATTGAAAAGAAACTTGATAAATATCTAGAAAGACAAAGAGACACTCAATCAAAATACACTGAAATTTTGAATTTGCTATCAAAAAATGCATATTAGGCTTAGGCTTTTCTTTGTCTGCTTCTATGTTCTGTAATTTACTTCTATATTCTGGCAATGACATTTCATATGTACTTCAATACTGTATTTCTCATGTAATGATGCCAAACTTTAATAAAATTTGATGTTTTTTTCCATACCCTATTATATATTCTTTTTTATACAATAAAAATGGGAGAATAAAATTAAAATGCACTAATAGAAAACAAACAAATAATAACTGCATTTTGAAGACAAATAATAAGGAAACTCCACACATTGAGGGAGATAATAATATACAACACATCTTAAATAAAACAAATAAATGTATAAATTTATGGGGAGCTTTGAATTGGATGAGGATGAACGTTGATTATATATATTTGCTTGCATCTTTTGATATTGTATTTATACGATTTATATATTATTTGAGAATGGGCTCTATTGAATAATTTTTGTGCATTTATTTTTTTTTAAGTTTTGTTGTCATAAAAAAATGGGAAAATGTTAAAGAAATTACTGTATTCTTAATTTTGATGATAGTTTTTGTACAGATTTTTATATGGATGTCAGAAATAGAAGAAATTGAGAAAGCAAAGGGATCATCCCTCCCATTAACACGCAAAGCAATCCAGAAGGCTTCGAAAGGGATGACCCTCAGATAAAGCCCGACAATGGAGGAGCCATTTGTTGCAATGAAATCAGGTTGTAAGGTCAACATAGGTTAACCATTTATTTAAGGTTATCCTGTGTGGTCACACGATGCCAATGTTGTTTTTGGGTTTTGGAATTTTCTTTGATTTTGTAGCCTATTTTGTAGTTCGAAATGCTGTTTCCTTGAATATGACAATAAAATGTGTTACGGGTTCCTCTTATTCTCATTTTAGAGTTTTTCTTTTTTTTTCCTCAATAAAATACCAATATATATGATGTTGCCCCGATTAAATCTTGGTAGGCAATGATATTGTTATTTTAACCAATTTATTTAGTGTATAGATTTTTTATTTAATAAATAGTTTTTGTTAAAGAAAAGTCGTAGAATAGGTCGTAGAAAAAAGATTTATTTGATCGTAGAAAAAAGATTTATTTGATCATAGAAACAAGATTTTTTTATATTTGTTGAAAACTCTACCAACAAGATAAGTATAGATTGGATACTACACTTAGTCTATAATTGACCCTAAATATATATAAAAAATCTCACAATATGAGGACAATTCATATTTCACTATTTAGAAATTTTTTTAAGTGTTGAAATGTGATCATTTGGGTATATTTAGATAGTCATATCTTTTTATGTGTTGAAATATTTCTAAAACCAAAAATTATGTTTCAAAGAAAATATGTGAAACTTCAATTTCAAATATTTACAATACAAATATTTTATGGATATGTTGGAGAAAAATTAGTTGGAAATTGATTCGTTATCTATTTTATAGAACATAATTATTTGTCAGAAAATGATTCTTAGAGGGTATTTGGCATTTGATATCTTCATCACTGGTTTTGCACTTGGGAATTTAATTATTCTATATTATAATATTATAATTGAACAGTAGATATAATAATTCGTGGTATAATTATTTCGAGATTTTGGTGAAAAAATAAATGGGCAAAATCAGCTATTTGTTCTGAAAAATTCAGAATTGGGACTGAACTTCTGGAGTAGTTTTCCAATTTTATGGAAGAGTAATCATTTGGATATAATCAAAACAGTTCTTGAATACGATAGAGGGATATTTAAACTTTAGAAGAAAATTATTTATTGTTAGTAAATATCAAAATTTATGAGTATTTGAAACCTATTTTTTGGAATAATTGTTGAGGTTGTTGAAGTAACTTTGAGATTTTTTACTGTAATTTGTTGAGTTTCACTAGTATCAAATAATGCAGTAATTCACAGGTTTAAGAAGAGAATAATAATTGTCGAAAGATAATCATCTTTTGAGACTTCATAACACTAAAAAATCAAGAAAAAATTCTACATTCTGAGATACAAAAAGAGTGTGCTACTATTATTTTTATTTACATATTTTGTAATCTTTTGATTGAATTTTTGTGTGAGTTGTCTTTCATTATTGGACGAAACAATTTATGGTGTGAAAATCAGAAATTGACAAGTGGATGTATATTGTTGTTTCAGATTATAGTGGAAACTAACAGATTACTAGATCCCAATTTGCTTGGATGGAAAAGTGGATGTAAACACAAAACCGTACCACTATAAACCAAATTTGTCTCCTTACTTTCTCTTTTAATTTTTGCTATATATTCTATAAATTGACTATAGGTTCAATTAGATATAAGTGGAGTTCAATAAAATTTTGAAAAACCAAATTTTAGATAACTAAGTCAACCCTTTTCTTGGTTGTCTTTGGAATCAACAAAAATAATAAGATTTTACAATTAAAATTCAAATTTTTATGTAAAAAATTTAAAATTATCATTATATAATATCCTTTTTATTGCAAAAAGTGTAATTAACATTAATTAAATTTGGACTCAACTTTTTATATTATGATATCAAATACCTAGAAATGAATAAATTTTAGTTTTTTTAGAGAGAAAAATTAAATTTAATATTTTTAGAGATACAATTTATAAATTAATGTGTTTAAAAAGGAAAAATATGAATTAAGTTAACTTTTTATATAGAAAAAATTAATATTTTTAATTTTAGAGAGAGAATACCAAAAGTTAGTAATTTTAGTGAAAAAAAACTTAAAATCAAAATGTTTATAGAGAGAATATGAATTAAAATAATTTTTATAGAGAAAAAATTAATATGGCAAAATTTATAGTGTTATGGGAGAGAGAAAATTTAAAATTAATATATTCATAGAAAAAGAAAATTAATGTGCTTAGATATGGAAACACTACTAGAAAATGGACTTTCAGCAACGGAAAATTACTGACAGGTTTTTTTTGTTTGTAATAGCGACATGATTGCGACGAAATTGCAAAAAATTACTGACGAAAATTTTACCAACGGATTAGCGACCGACTTTTTATAATTTTATAATTTTAAGTTTTTCTAATTTTTTTACAAAACTATCAACGACGGATTACCGATAGATTACCGACTAAAATTTTAGCGATGGATGACCGATGAAAATTTTACCTACAGATTAGCGACGGATATTTTTAAATTTTTTAAATTTTTTATTTTTTGTAAACCCATTACCGACCGAAAAATTAGCGACGGATTACCGACAAATAAATTAGTGACGGATATTTTTTAATTTTTAATCTTTTTAATTTTTTAATTTTTTAATTATTCAATTTTATTTAATATAATTATTTTTATTTTATTTTGTAGAAGGATAATATTATTTTATTTTTAAAATTTTTTATTTTTTATTTTAAGCTAAAATAAAATTATTTTATAATTTTATAATAAATTATAAATTTATATTATTTTATTATTATTAAAATTTTATATTTTTATATTATTTTATTATTATTATAAAATTAAAATTTTATATTTTTTTATTATTAAAAGTTTTTCTCTTGTTCCCGTATTCGAAGGTGGTTGGGGGTGTTCTTTCATAAATTAAAGAAAGCGGGTAGGCATGCTGGAGGGTCGGCGGGGCTGCCTGGAGCACATTTCTTTTTTTGAGAAGTCTAAAATCAGCGATGGACCAAATCCGTCACTGATTTTTTTTTTTTTTAACTTTTTTTAAGTTACGAATTTTTTTCCGTCGCTGATAAATTTTTTCATTGTTAAAAGTTCATTTTCTAATAGTGAGAAGAAAATTCTAAATTTCATATTTTTAGAGGGAAAAAATTGATATATTTAGTTTTTAATATAGAAGAACTAAATTTTTATATTTTTAGAGAAAAAATAAAATTAATATGTTTAGAGAGAGAATATACATTAAATTGATTTTTAAAAAGAAAATTTATGTGTTAAGTTATAGAAAGAGAGAAACTAAATTTTATAATTTTAGGGAGAATATAAAATCAATGTATTTAGAGAGAAAAAATTCAATTTAAATTGATTCTGTCATAAGATATTTTCCCTCTAGTCTTTTATCTTTTGTCCAACATTATATTGGATCACCACACAATGGGAAAGCATCAATATTATGGAAATAATACTTATTATATGAAATATTTTCATAATTTCCCCTTAAAAGTTTTCCTCTCGTATATGACCTCAGTACAGTTTTTAATTTCAACCAACGAATAATTGGTATAATGAAAATGAGTTTAGATTTCTTAATAAATATTTGAGTTTGAATTTTAGAAATAAAAAAAATATATATATATAGGGAGAACTCTCCCTTAAAAGAAAGTAGAATATCAATTTAGATCGAATTAATTAAAATATGATTTTGCGTATCGATTGATTCATATACCAAAAAAAGTGTATTTTTTAATTTCTATATGCCTAGATAAGAAATTGATACTAAGATTCACAAAGGGAGTGTGTGAGACACAATTGCTTACATATCCATCAAAGTTATTAGGAGTACCAAACTACATCTCAACTTGGTTGGATTGTTGGCATAAGACATCAATCGGCTCATTGTTAGAATTGATATATATTTTTTAAACAATAAAAATGTATAGATTTTAATATTTTTCTATCAGATTCAATTATTAAAGAATACAACGGAAGGAAGTATAAAATAAATAAAGATGAACATGAAAAATTAACTTCTCTGACTTTATTTTGCAAAATAAGAATTCTATTCCTATGTATAGAATCTTAGTGTATTTAAGAAATCTTTTCCTAACGAGAGTAGCCATTGGGAGAGAGATTAAGAATTTAAAATAAGTGTTTTAACTAAAAATAAATACTTAAATTTTGTATATTTTTCAAAATTACAAAACCAACTATAATAGTTTTCATTATTATAAAACACACTCAATAACTTTCAAAAATTATAAAGCATGATGAAATGGTTTTGATCTTAAAAATTATAAAGAAGTCGTAATATTTTTTTGAAAATCGCAATCCAATTCTAAATTTCTCTCTCTACATTATAAAGAAGTCTTAATATATTGTCCAATTGAGTAGGTATCAATATTAATAAAATTTTAGGATAAAGAATGAACTTAAAACATATTTGCTCTGAGATAATTATAATATAATTAGCTAAATCTTTAACTACATTAAAATTATTTTATCGCTAATTAATTTCATTAAACAATTATCATATTATTTATAAAAATTAATAAATAATAATTTATTGCTTTTTAACTATTTGTATTTTTATACTATGCCTACACTCGTAAATTATGCTATCATCTCCTCAATTATTTAATTTTATTTAAAAGAGGATATCCGAAAAGTGCGGAACATGTCACTAATCGGCTCATGGTGTTAGACAGGTTTTAAAAAGATAAGATATGATACAACATCATATAATTTAAACTTGTTTCTAAGTAATTAATTAGATATATCGAATAATGAGATGATAAAAAGTTTACAAATATATCAAAAAGTATCAAAATAAATAGTATCGACTTTACAAATTAATCCATATATACTTAAAATTAAAGATACATGCACCATATATAACCATAGAATACCAAAATTTTATTTTATAGTATATTTAAAGAAATTATTCTGAATGTCATCTTTAGTGCCAGCAACATTCACGAGTTTTTATTTAACTCCAGCCCAGTTTGAGATCAAGTTAAATCATCTATGTTTAATGGTAGACTTTTAAACTATAGTATATATGTGATAAAGTACCAAGTTTCACCCATTAATTATGAATTTTGAAATTAAATAAATATAATCATAAATTATATCTACCGTATGCATCATAAATCTCAGTACTTGAATTTTAATCGGAAAATATGCTTCACCGATTAGTGGAAAATTACATCCTATCCCAACACTTGCCAATTCATTC
The DNA here is from genome assembly GCA_033439265.1 of Dillenia suffruticosa. NCBI lineage: Eukaryota > Viridiplantae > Streptophyta > Magnoliopsida > Dilleniales > Dilleniaceae > Dillenia > Dillenia suffruticosa. The sequence goes on from JAVTVX010000020.1 coordinate 12,217,370, forward strand.
ATTAATTTGCATTTTCCCACGCTCCAGGATCTTTAAATATGGTAGCTCCTCGACTCACATCCATTGCTATGTCAAGTAAAGATGAGCATGTTCTAATGGAAGAGATTCCTTGGGATATTCGGTCTGCTCTTAGCAATATTTTTATTTTTTTGATACCATATCTTGAACACCGTTCGGTATTCAGAATTTCGTCTTGATTAATTCAGACCGACAGTTACAGTGGCTCCTTTTGAAAGACAGATTTCTCAACGGAGAACGCTCCATACACATAAGGATCTGATACTCCCTGCGGGAGTCGAATCTCAATCATAGTTAAGCATACTCAACCTCACATTCAATTGATCCAATCACGTTGGTTGCTCTCAGCAATATTATGAACTCATCTTATCATTCTTAATAAAGTTTCTGGTTTAAAGAAAAAAAATTTGATACTTTAATTTGTATGGAAACAAAAATGAGAAAACGAAAATAGAACCAAACAACACGGCAAAAATGATATTTTGTAAAATTAAATAAAATAGAAATATAGAAAAATGTGTAAATATAAAAAAATATAAAGATTTTCATATAAATTTTAATTATTTTATAAAAATAATAAAATAACAATAATCATAAATTATTCATTATAAAAAATAATACAAAAATAAAAATTATAATTAATATAAAAATATAAAAATTTTATATAAATATTAATTAATTTAAGACAAACTTCTCATAATCAGCGATCCTAGACCGAGCAACAGTTAATTAACGCATCTTCGGCAGGAGGATTTACAATGGGATGGGAAACCGAAGGCGCGAGCCCACATTGGAATTTTTGAGACTTTTGGAGTATAATATTTAAATTTTTGAAAAGTAAAATGTTTTTAACATTCTCTGACATCTAAAACTTTTAGAACAACTTTTAATATTATTAGAACTCTTTAATTCCAGAAATCATTTTACAAATTTAGAAAGTTTAGAATTTTAGCAAAATTTCAGAAGCACTTTTTGTTTGCTAATGATTTAGTCATCTGAGCTCACCCACGAGTGACCAAGTTCAGACTATCCCTGAGAGCTTGAATTGAATGAAATGACGGGGATCTGCCGGCCATTCATTTCCCTACCCTCTCACTGTTGTGGGAATGACAACAGAGTGACAACAGAGTGACATCAGATATACAATTAAAGAGGCGTTGGCAAGGCAAGGCAAGGCAAGGCAAGGCAAGGCCCTTTCTGGTTGGGGGGGTTTTCTGTCACGGGTCATTGTGCTGTGCGCCCCCCCCCCCCCTCCCCGTCGTAGCCATACCCATGTGTCAATTCAACACTCAACAGCAGGCAGCATCACCAAATTTTCACACTTTTTGGCTTTACGACATCAACGTTGAGTCATGTCACCATCCTGAAATTTTCTCACTCCTTAAAAAGAGAGAGAGAGATAGAGAGAACAAATTTTCATTTTTTTAATCATCTTGTCTCAAATCTAAGCAGCCTAATGTTTTGCATCCATTCAAGTTCTCATTGGATCCTGTTCTCAGCACCGGTGTTGGGGGGACTCCCTTACTTACCTCTGAGTTTTTTGTTTTTTTTGTTTTATTTTTTTTTCTAAGGAGTTAGAAAAATCATCATGATTTTTTTTACTATCAAGTAGGACCCATTTTGAACGATGTAATTTGTCTTCAAATTCTGCGGATAACCTACCCAAAAATATAAGACACAAGCATTTTTAATTTTTAAATACTGCTTAAAAAATAAAATATATTTTTTAATATAGAAAATTATTAATATTATAATAATTTTAATACTCTTTATAAAATAATTTTATTTTACCTACAAAATTTTATCCTTTTAAAAAAATCATTTTAATTAAAAATATTATAAGTAGAATAAATTAAAATAAAAAAAATAAAAAAAATTGACAAAAATTGACAAAAATTGAGGTTTTCTCAAGACCATCTTAAAAAATTGCCAAACCCTCAAATAACACCAAAGATTTGAAAAACCCTAAAATCAAAATACTTACCAAAGTAATTATTAAGAAATAAGAACTTTCTATTTAATAAAACTCCTTCCAAAACAATCAACCATGGCTTCCAAAACACCAATAGGCTAACTCTTCCAAATTGTCATCGGCTTTACATCCCGCATTAGTCCTCTCCTCTTGAAAAAAAACTCAACCTCAAGTTCAATTCAAGGAAACCAAGATTGGCAAGTATCGATTTTATTTTCATATTTGGAAGCCCTTTGATCCTCGCATGCTTAACCTCCCCTTAAACCAATCTCAAAAAACATGTGTTTTCATAAACCCTTCTGCTCATCTTCACTTCTGCTTTGAACTTTTTGCAATTTACATAACCGTTGGTTCGATATACCAATCGCTCTTGCCATGTTGAGGGATTTGACCATAATGCTCTGCTTCTTGGTGAATGTTGAGACCAAAAAGATCACTGATAACCCAATTTGTTACCTTCGTGGTTAGCTTCTTTATAAGCCTATCATTAATCTCCACTTTGACAAAAATTCGAAACCCCACTTCACAAATTTTCCCTTTGTCAAAGACACCAACAAGAGAAATATGGATCGATGCATTTATTAGTATTAATATTTTCAAAAATTACAACCCTACTCTTTGCTAATATTTCAAAATCCCTAACTTCTTTTCTTTCAACATGAATCTAAAACTCAATCATGGTTGTCATCGACTACTCCAAGAAGTACCATTTAGTATTAATAACATCTTCAAAGAACTCTTCAGGATTGGCATTCTTCCCATTTTTGTGCAGGAGAAGGACCAAAACTTTTTGGTAGGCTTGGCAACAACAAAATCAGATGCATTCCTAATTTTCTTGATTTTGTAAAGGTAAAAAATAAAGAAAAATCACATTGAGATTTGTTAATTGAAACAAAAAAAAGGTTGCCTATTTGGAGCCATGTTTCCTTAATATTTCTATTTTCTATATTTTTGTTTATTCTTGGAAATCTCTTCAAATCAAATGAAAATGATTTTGAAAGGTAGAAATTCAAGAAAAATCATTTCAAGACACTTTTGCGAATACTATTTTTCAAGGATAGGAACTTGAAAATTTCCCGTAACAAATAACCCAAAGTTGTCAATAGAATGAAAAGATCTTCCAAACAATATAAAAGATTTCCCTTTTTTTTTTTTCCTCCTGTTGGATTTATACGTACACAGACATGCGGAAGTGTGTTCAATTTTTAGAATTGTGATCAATTTTCAGAATCGTAAAATATTAGATTTTCTGGACATATCTCAATGAGCAGATCACAAAAATCCAGAGAATCACGAATCTCAATTCAACGACCTTACCGTCGGGATGATAACCACGAAACTCGAACTATCACCGTAACACCACAAGACCACAATCAAATTCCAATGACAAAGACGGAAAAAACTCTCTACACAAAATTTTTGTCTAACCCTTACTCTCAACGATGTGTGTTCTCTCTCAATGGAGCCGTCACCACAATTGTTGTGCAATGGTTGTGCTATCTAGGGTTTTGCTCTAGTTTCCTTATTTTCTCGTAACCACAAATGAAAGGTCAATCAATCATTTTGGTTACATTTTGAAGATATGGAAAGTGGAATAATACCCATTTTCCATATATGAAAAAATGCCCCAAACGTAGGCATTAATTCCATAATCTCTCATTTACACACGAGAGCATTTTTATCCGTCATTAGATCACAGCTCATGCAATCTCCTATGTCACCCTGCTAGATTTTCATACAAGATTGGGTGTCGTACGACTGGCGAGTACACCTGCAAGCAAAGACTTTTCGATACATCTGGTAGGATGATCGATAAGTCACCGTTAATATGAAAAAGTCTTGTTGTACCCCAGACTCAGCATAATTATATCCATCGATCCACTTTGCTCATCAAAATTGATCCCCAATATTGCTCGAATGTGTATTCACTATTGTGCTCGTATCCCAACGTGGATAAACGTAGCAGACTGATAGATGAATACAACACAACGATATAATGTAAATTGGTCTTCCTTTACCAAACTCAAATCTATCAGCCTCAATTTAGCTGCTCTCTTATACCTACCCTTTAAATCTCAATTTATCTTCCGGACCATAGGTAAACAAATTAAAATAACAAATACTGAATCAAGACTTCTAGTGACAGCCGAAAGTAAAACAAGGGTACTAGAGATTACACCCAATGGATCTCGGGTTTTACACAGTGGGAACGAGGATCTAGATTAGATTATCGTCTCATGTAATAACTCACATTATCCCTAGTCGTCTATTACACGCAGTATGAAATGTGTGCCACAGAGTCAATCCCTCATTCCTAAAAAATGGCATATGTTAGATTCTCTAATACTGTGCAAATTCGAGACTCAGTCTACACATAAGACTTTACCCAGAGATCTCAGAGACAATATCACTATCGTAGGTGATATCCGAGATCTCAAATTTGACTACTCACAAACAATATGGATGTGGGTATTTTTATGTCAGTCATATTCCAGATGATCTCATCCTGATCACATATCAAGGTAACTTATGTTCTAACAGAACCACTTTCAATACCTCTTATACTAGAAACTGTCTTATCTCCACTTACTCAGAGCTAGAGGTGGCCGCTCGTGTGTGAGAGTCGATATCATCTGCCTGACATATATCTTATAATATCAAAATGTACATGATATAAACAAGTGCATTATTTAAGGAAAAATAATAACTCAACTGTGACCGAATAATACATAAAATCATATATATAAATATAATAAGTATCATATCATCAACTTAGTACAAAATAAGAAATGTCAAAATACTTCCAAACCCAATAATTCTTTATGTACTACAAATGAGTCTCTAGAAATGGGTTTAGTGAAAGGGTCAGCCATCATACTGTGTGTCGAGATGTACTTGACGGTTATTTCACTCTTTTCGATAATGTCTATAACAAAATTATATATGGTGTCGTATTTTTTGATTCTACAATAATACTTAAGGTCTCGAGTGTAGGATATAACGGCTTGATTATCATAGTAGATTATCACCGGCCTCCCACTATCAGCCACAATCCCTAAATCATCTAATAGTCTCCAGATCCAAACATTCTCCTAAACTGCGACTAAGCAAACTACAAACTCAGTCTCCATCGTAGATAGAGTTACACAGGTCTGATGTCAATTTGCATTAATCCAGATCACCGCCCTAATCGATATCTAAATATCCAATAAGGCACAAATCACTTCTCCCATAACACAAGAAATAGCTCGCAGTTCTCTTGAGATATTTAAAAATCATTTTCACTACTATCTAATAACTCATTCCAAGATTTGATTGATATCTACTCACCAGACCGACTGCGTAGCATATATCTGATCGTATACACAATATCGCGTATATCAGACTTTCCACTGTGTTGGAATAAGGGATTTTACTTATCTCCTTTATTTCTTCATGAGTTTTCAGGCACATCTCAAAATTCAACCCATTACACTTGGCAATTGGAGTATCAATGGGATTACAATCATTTATCCCAAAGCGCTCGAGGATTTTCTTAATGTAAATCTCTTGTGAAAGAGTCAACATTCTTCTCGAGCGATCCCTCTGGATCTTAATTCCAAAGATGAACTCAGTTTCACCCATATCTTTCATGTTGAAACTCGATGACAACCATGCATTGATTGTCATCAAATACTCAATGTTATTTCCGGCCAATATTATATTATCCACAGATAGGGACATAATCACAAAAGAGTCATCAGATCATATAAGATAAACACAATGATCTTCCTTGATCATTGTAAAACCAGAAATCTTAGGTATCATCATCTGGATGATTGATTTAGGCCGTATATCGACTTTCGAAATTGATAGACCTTATCCTCTTGACCTATTAAAATGAATCCAGAGAGCTGCTCCATGTAGATCTTCTCATCCAGATTTCGGTTAAGGAAAGCGGTCTTTACTTCCCACTGTGCTGGAATAAGAGATTTTACTCATCTCCTTTATTTCTTCATGAGTTTTCGGGCACATCTCAAGATTCAGGCCATCACACTTGGCGATTGGAGTACCAATGGGATTACAATCACTCATTTCAAAGCGCTTGAGAATTTTCTTAATGTAAATCTCTTGTGAAAGAGTCAACATTCTTCTCGAGCGATCCCTCTGGATCTTAATTCCAAGAATGAACTCAGTTTCACCCATATATTTCATGTCGAAACTCGAAGACAACCATACCTTGATTGTCATCAAATACTCAATGTTATTTCCTGCCAATATTATATTATCCACAGATAGGGACATAATCACAAAAGAGTCATCAGATCATATAAGATCAATACAATGATCTTCCTCGAACATTGTAAAACCATAAAATATCACATTTTTATGAAATCTTTGGTATCATCGTCTAGATGATTGCTTTAGGCCATATATTGACTTTCGAAATTGACAGACCTTATTCTCATGACCTACTAAAACGAATCCAGAGAGTTACTCCATGTAGATCTTCTCATCCAGATTTCCGTTAAGGAAAGCGGTCTTTATATCCATATGATACAATTTTAGATCTATACTTGCGACAATCGCCAAAAGTAAATGGATATATGTAAATTTGACTTTGGGGGAGAAAGTCTTACATAGTCAATGCCATTTGTCTGTGTTTAACCCTTGACTACTAGACGGGGCTTGTATCTCTCCACTGATCTGTCGACTTTTTTTTTTTATTTTGACAATCCACTTGTTCCCAATGGCCTTCTATCTTCAAGTAGGTCAATTAGGTCCCAGTCCCCGTTGACTCTCATAGATTCCATACCCTCCTTCATGGTCTCTAGCCATTGGTCCTTCACAGGACTTTTGAGAGCCTCTTGAAAAGTCCTAGGTTCCTCATCATCCTCAGGAGTCACGATGAAGATCTCATTCTCAATCGGGAAACGACATTAGAATATATGTCCCCGACTACTTTTGCGATGAGAGGGAACCTCTTCACCTCTAAATGGACCACTCTCATTAGGATCAAGATCCGTTATAGACTCTTGGGTCCCACCGCTAAGCTCAATTAGGCCGCTAGGCTCACCTATCTCATAAAAGGTGAAATTCTGACTGATTTCACATCTTTTAGAAAAATCATTTTTTAGAAAAGTAGCATTACAAGATTCAATTTATGAGACCGTATCATCCGTACGTTTACCTAGGAACACATGTCTCTTAGAATGTTCGGAATATCTTATGAAGATATACTTTTTCTTTACGGGTCTAACTTGCCGTGTGGGTGCGAGGAATCGTGAACATATGCGGCACAACCCGATGGCCTCAAATGACTAAGGTCTGGCTGCCTCCCTGTTCAAAGGTCGTATGGGATACCGACTACGGATTTCGTCAGAACACGGTTGAGAACGTAGGTAGCAATCAATAATATATCTCCCCAATGGGAAATAGCCAAGTTGGCCTGCGCCATCATCAATATCACTATCTCCAACAGAGTCCTGTTCCTCCTCTCGGCTATCCCGTTTTGCTGGGGAGTAGCAGAAATAATCAGTTGTCTAGTAATACTCTTTTCGTAACAGAGCTCTTTATACTTTTCAGACCAATACTCGCATCCTCGATCGGTTCTGAGAGTTTTAACTCTTAAGTCCAACTGATTTTCAATCTCACTGATAAACCTCCTAAAACAATTTAATGTCTCAGACTTGTAAGAAATCAGGTAGATGTAACCGAAATGAGTGGAATCGTCTATTAATATAATGAAAAACATGGCTCGGTTTTGGGCTCTCACGTTCATAGGCCCACAAATATCGAAGTGGATCAATTGCAATGGAATCCCAGCTTTCATTGACTTTCCAAATGGTTTTCTCGTTACTTTGCCAATTAGACAAAACTCACATAGTGGCAACTCGACCCGAGTTAGCGAGACTAACAAACCACTCGTAGCAAATCGGTTCATTCTCTCTTGCCCTATGTGGCCGAGTCTACTATGTCAAATAGAAATATCATCAACTACACTATCAGATGTATAGGCAATAAAAGATAAATCAGAAATATTATTATGAAAAACCATGTAGATTTGGTTACTTCGCAGCTTCAGCTTGCACGTAGCAATCCCCTTTACGATCACAAATGTTCCATTCTCTATATACAGCCTCATCGCTTTGGGACTCAATCGGTGAAACTCCACATATACGCTCCTATCTCGAACTACATGATCGGTGACTCATGAGTTTACAATCCACAAAGAAAAAGAGTTAGTAAGCATTATAGTGAATGAAACATAACTCATACCATATAAAAAAGAATGACATACCTTTCGTTTGCCACACTCGCGAGCGACATGTCCAGATTTGTCACAAACGTAGCATCGGATTTTGGCCTTGTCGAGCTCCTTTTTCTTGCGTTTCTTCCCTTTATCCACGGTCTTCGTTGATGGCTTCCTATTAACCTGGCTAAGTTTCTTGTCATGCTTGCATCATTTACGCTTAATGCCCTTGGAGCCCTTACTGGACTCCGCCACATAAGCATGACCAGAAATAGATCTAGCTACCTCCTGGCGCTCCTTATAGAGCTTACAATGCCTACACACGTCCATGAAAGTACAAATACTCTCAATGTATATGAAATACGCCTTAACCACATCCCAGCAGTCAAACAAAGACCGGATCACCCCCGGTACTTGAAGTTCATCAGATATCGGCTCCCCCATATTCTTTAGAGAAGTGATCATACTCGACATATGCATAAAATGCTGTTTCATAGTATGATCGGGTCTCTTTTTATAGGTGATGAACCTATAGGTCAGCATCTTCAGTTTATGAGCTTACTGGTAGCCTAGATGCTCTCTCAGAGTACCCCAAATCGCCATCGCAGTAGGATACTGCTCATACTCCGGAATCAGATCATCGTGCATGCTGCTAAGAAGGATTGTCTTAGCTTGGCCATCTTTCCTTTTCCATGCACGATACGCCTCCTCATCCAGTTTCGTCTGAGGTGTATCACCCACCCTGGGGTCTGCTATCTCGTACAGCAGAACTTCCGCTAGGTCTTACTCCTAAAAAACAAACTGAACTTTACGGTACCAAATCTCATAGTTGTTACCATTCAGCTTGTCTCCCTTAATGAGATCAAATACGATACTTATCGTCGCAGCCATAGTCTCTATCACACAGAAAGAAAGAGACGTCAGTGACTAATAATGTTTATTCTCATAATTTCGTGCACCCCACAAATCATCAAGTCAAAATGATTCGAGTGTTGACCCCAAACGAGCGTATGGGTTAATGGACACCATACACTACAACCCGAGATCTCATTTCACCACTTGGCGCGCAAATCCCATATATAGTCACATTTATGGACATAAGACCCTCAAAAATTGAAAAAATTCAATTTTGGACAACCTAACGCGTCGCTGGGGTCCCTACGCACCGGCAGCGCGTTTGCAGGCCCTGTCACACCCCTCCACTCGCTGGCAGGAGCCTGGCTCATTCGCCAGATGCTCAGCGCACCTCACACGTGCCGCTACGAGCTTGGCGCGGCTCTGCTCACGCGTGCCCAATCGCAGCGTGCGTCTCATGCGCCATCACGCGCAGAGCTGGGTCGTCCGGGTCGGCGATCGGGTCGGTCAATGGTCAGGGTTGTCTCGACCTGTGGTCAACGGGTCGGGTCTGACCCGACACGTGTTAGTTCGTGGGTCGGAGCGGGTCAGGCCCCGACTTGGTCCATTCCCTAGCCGCCTCACACCCTTTGCTCGCGCGTGAGGTGTACGCGCCTACCGGTTGCTGCTAAACGCGCCTCTCCGCGCGTGTCGTGCATGCGCCCACTGGTTCGATTCTGTCATCCTCACCCGACAAGTCTGCAACCGGGTTTTCCGACCTAATTTCTAAAAAATCCATTTCCGACTAATTTTTCACGACAATTTCTACCGGAAAATATATTTGGACTTTCCAAAAATATGCTAAACTCATTTTTTGGGAGATTCAATCTCTAAACACGGCGAATCAAATATCCAAATTTTGACCCTCCGCGACCTCGTCGGAAAACCCAATTTCCGCTAACCATTCAATGCAAAATGTATATCAAATCGTAGATCAATGCATATGAAACACAAATATGCCATTTATGTAGATTAAAAATCCCTCTACACTGACAAATCTACGGCCAACCATTCAAAACGTGTTCCAAAAATTTCGAAAAAAATATATTTACGATCTATGTAAGATGGACAACGTCATGGTTTAATCGAATTCATGAAATTCATTCGTGATCCGAATTCCAAATTTTCAACCCCATATTTTTTTATACTCAAAAATATTTCAAAAATTATTTAATAAATCCAATCCTATGGCTCTAATACCAATGTTGGTTTTATATGCACGCATATGCAGAAGTGTGACCAATTTTCAAAATCGTAAATGCTTAGATTTTTCAGACATATCACAATGAGCAGATATCGCAAAAATCTGAAGAATCATGAATCTCGATCCAACGACCTCGCCGTCGGGATGATAACCACGAAACTCAAGCTATCACTTCAACATCACAACACCGTAATTAAAATCCAACGACAAAGACGACAAAGAATTTTTCTTTATCCCTTAGTCTCAAGGATATGTGTTCTCTCTCAATGGAGTCGTCACCACAATTGTTGTGCAATGGTTGTATTACCTAGAATTTTGCCTTAGCTTCCTTATTTTCCCATAACCACAAATGAAATGTCAATTAATTATTTTGGTTACATTTTGGAGATATGGAAAGTGAGATAATTCTCATTTTCCATATATGAAAAAATGTCCCAACGTGAATATTAATTCCATTACAAGAAAATATAATATATTACAAATAGATGTAAAATGTGGAAAACTTATTTCAAGAAAATATTTTCCCTGAAATAATCTTTCAAACATCCAATAAAATGTCGAGGATTTTATAAGAGTGCTTGATTAAATTTATAGCTTCTAAAAGAGTTTATAACATCTCACAACGATATATTTAGAATTTATAACCATTTTTTTAATTTATAAACTAACTAAGTTATCATCATCAATATTTCATTGTCCCTTGTTTATTGTTTTCGTTTTAATAAATAGCTATTTACATGATACTAATAATATTTGATTATTTTTAATAATTTTAATATTAAAAGAAATTTATAAGAATTTATTATTACTAATCATAATAACAACATATAAACTCAGAAAGCATCTTATAAATTATTTAATTTAATTTTATTCAAATATATGAAAATTTTATTTTAAAAATAAGATATATGAATTTATAAGTTCTAAAAATTATCTTATAAGTTGTTTAAAAGAACTTTAGCCAAAAGGACAGACATTTAAAGCATATAAGCTGTTAAAAGAAGTAGATACATCCCAACTTCTACTTTTTATTTTTTTTTTTTATTTTTTAATGAAACTGATTTATAGTAATCTGCAAAATAATCAAAATGTTCTCATTAATATTTCATAATTTTACATAGACCGTTTTCATGTATATAAATAAATAAATAGTAATTTATATGATACCAATGAAAATATGTGATTTTTAGTCATCTTAATACTAAAATAAACTTATAAATTCTCTTCTTTGAAAGCTCGATCGCTACTATTTTTTATGCACTTTATAAATAATTTTTAATAATTTCAACGCTAAACATAGCTTGTAAGTATTTATTTTTACTAAACTTAACCATTTATAAATTCATAAAATATTTTATAAATAGTTGAATCATATTTTATTTAAACACTTCAGTAATTTATTTTGAAAATAAAGTGGGAAAATTATAAGGTCCAAACATTTCAATCATTAAAATAAGCTTAGCAATATGGGTCTAGTATCTATGGATGGTACATTTAGAAAAATTAAGGTCACATAAATTAGATAAGTTTTTAATAAAAAATAATAATTTAATTTTAATTTAATTTCTTTGGATAGTTTGTCTTCTATTTATAAAAATTAAATTCTTAACAAAGAAATTTATTTTAATTAAAAATTTATTATAATTTCAATAAGATAAAATAAAGATCGACACAAAATACGACAAACAGAATTTTCTCAAACAATACAAAAAAAAAAAAAAAAAGAAAGAAGGCTTAGTGGTAGATATTAGATGTAGACAAGTGATAAACTAATAAACTTAAATTTCTATTAATAGGATAGATATATTCGGAAAGACCTGGTAAATATATAAATAAAAAAAAAAAACCAGAGAGAGAGGGAAAACTAGTATGATTCAAATATAGCTGCCTACGTTGTCGATTGATCCCATTACTGAAGCCAAATGAACATAAACGACAGGGGCAAAATGGTCAGAATAAAATATTGGGTTTCATTTTATTTCTTTCTTTTGGGGAGGTTAATGGGGGTTGAAAAGGAGAGTTAAGTCGCAGTTGGGGTTGGGGGTAGGGGTGGTGGGACCAGGGTAGGGGAGTGTAGGGGAGAGGGAAAGCCTTTTAGAGCCTCGACGCCGTCAACTTCGGTGTTACTGGTACTGGCATCACGACAGCCTGGACACAGCTGTAATCCAACCTCCGTCCTGCAACTAATTGCCATTGCTTGCTGCTACGCTTACCATAGACAGCTAACTTTCCCCCCCCCTCTCTCTCTCTTCAGATGAATACCAGAGCGGGTTCTGTTGGATGCGCAGTGCGCACCGCTTCACCCAATCGCACAGCCCGCATCTCTATGGACGATTCCTCTCGCTCTCTATCTCTCACTCTCTCTGATTAACCCCCCCCCCCCTCTCTCTCTCTCTCTCTAAGTATTCTCTTTCAACCAGTCTTCAACTAGTAGTGGGAGACGCTAAAATGGATCCATGTCCATTCGTACGGCTCTCAGTAGGCAATCTCGCTCTGAAAATCCCCGTGGCTTCAAAACCCGCTCGTTCCGTAGTCCATCCCTCTTCCTCTCCATGTTTCTGCAAAATAAAACTGAAAAACTTCCCGCTTCAAACCGCCGTCGTCCCCTACATTCCCTCCGAATCCCACTTCTCCGACGGCCAAGTCCAAACCCTAGCCGCGTCTTTCCACCTTAGCAAGTTGGATCTCGAGAAACTCGCCGGAAAACCCTTCTTCTCGAAGAAGCTCTGCCTCAAAATCGCAATCTACACTGGGCGAAGAGGAACGACCTGTGGTGTCAACTCTGGGAGGCTATTGGGGAGGGTTTCTGTGCCGTTGGATCTGACGGGAACAGAATTGAAATCGACGGTGTTCTACAACGGATGGATAGCAGTAGGTAAAGAAGAAGCGGGGAAGGGTTCGTCGGCGCAGTTTCACTTGAATGTGAAAGCAGAACCAGACCCTAGATTCGTGTTCCAGTTCGAAGGAGAACCAGAATGCAGTCCTCAAGTGTTTCAGATCCAAGGGAACATTAGACAACCCGTTTTCACTTGCAAGTTCAGCTTCAGAAACACCGGTGATCGCAATCAGAGATCCAGGTTTCTTTCTCCTTCATTTTAGGGTTTTTTAAATAAGGAATACTCTTTGTTTCTGCACACATGCCCCTCAAGGTTAACATAATGGTCTCTTTGATCGCTTCATTTTGGTTTCTCCGCTTGAAATTTTTGAGTCCTTTCGTAATGTAGAAGCTCTCGCTTTCATTTTTCTTTGATTTCTTCAAGTAAAATTTGAATTTTCTCAAAACTCTCAATTTTTCAGGTCGTTACAGTCAGACCCAAGTAGCTCCCGCGGTTGGTTGAGTTCCTTTGGAAGCGAAAGAGAACGTCCTGGAAAAGAACGAAAGGGATGGTCAGTCACAGTCCACGATCTCTCCGGTTCACCTGTAGCCGCTGCTTCTATGGTCACACCCTTTGTTGCCTCACCCGGCTCGGACCGCGTCAGCCGCTCCAACCCCGGTTCCTGGCTCATTCTCCGTCCGGGAGACGGCACCTGGAAGCCATGGGGCCGGCTGGAGGCCTGGCGCGAGCGTGGCAGTACGGATGGCCTCGGCTACCGTTTTGAACTCATCCCCGACACCAATGGTGGCATGGGAGCTGCTGCTATTGTACTTGCTGAGTCGACACTTGCGGCGAGCAAAGGCGGAAAATTCATGATTGACCTTGGTGGTGGGGCGGCCATGAATGGGCGGACGACGCCCATGAATGCGGCGTCTCCGGTTTGTAGTCCGAGGAGCAGTGGTGAATTTGGGTACGGATTGTGGCCGTATTGCATGTACAGAGGGTTTGGGTTCGTGATGTCGGCGGCGGTACAAGGGGAAGGTAAATGCAGCAAACCGACGGTGGAGGTGAGCGTGCAGCACGTGAACTGCACGGAGGACGCAGCTGCATTTGTGGCGTTGGCTGCGGCGGTTGATCTTAGCATGGACGCTTGCAGGCTTTTCTCTCAAAAGCTCAGGAAAGAGTTGTGCCAAACTCAGGATTTACTCGGTTGATTCATGATTTTCAATTTTTTGCCGGTTCCTGGGTTTCGAGATTATACTAACCAAGTGGTTTTTTATTTTTTATTTTTTTAAACAGTTTGGTATTTGTGTACAGTTGGCAGAGTTTTTTGTTTTTTTAGTATTTTTACAGGCACGTTTTGTTTTAGCTTGTGTGGCTTTTTGTATTTTTAACCCATTTTGTAATTTGAATTGGTTTTGGAATTGAAACTCTAGTTAACAAGTAAATTGTAGTTTGTAGTTGGACTAAGATATATATATATATATTTGTGGTGCGGTGTGAGAATGATATTCCATTTTTTTAAATCTATATATATTTGGCCGTGTAAGCTAACAGCTGTGAAATTGATTAGTATGGTGTATCCCATGTGGACAAAAGGGGATTTGGATGTTACGTGTAAGTTCAGATATGGAGTTTGGCGTAATGTTAATGTATAAATGTATGAGACGTGTGGTGGGAGAGGGACGGATATGCCTAAGCTATGCGTGCATCTTGGGATTGACTACCCTACCCGAGATTTTATAAATAATTTTATACCTTATTTGTGAATTGTATGATGTGGATGACAGCCGTAACCCTCTTATAATTCCAGTAGTTTTTTATTATGTTAAGCGGGGGATTTGGCGTGCGTTGAGGAGTGTGGCTTTCTGGGATGCGGAGCCGTGCGTGCACGATAGATCAGAAATAGAAGAAGCCGTCCGTCTACCGTCCTCCCGCATGAGGTGGGTCAAGTCTGGGAGTGCTGACTCGGGGTGTGACCTCCAACATTCTATTTTTATATAGCAAAATCAGGTGCTTCATTTATTTATTTTTGCTTTTCTTTAGTTTTGGCAGGAATTAGTTTTGATATCAATGGAGATTGTTTATGTGTGGATGATTAGGTTGCACGTGTCATGTGAGACGGTAAACGTGACGCTTGTGTTCGTTAACCAAAATGGGTGATCGCAAAATCACGCTCGTGTAATCGGATTCAATTGTAGAGTAGCAATTTAGAATTGGAAAGACAGAGAAGTGGGTGAAGCTGCCAACATCAGCTACAGAGAAAAACTTGTGCTACTAGGCTCCTTCGTTGCAAAAGAAGACCTGTATCTACCGTAGAAGAATTAGAGGTAGAATGGGGGGAGAAGATGCCGAGGAAGAGGAAAAATTTCCGGAGAACTTACCTTGGCCAATACTCAAACTACATCTAGGATTCAAAAATCAATTCCATAGTGCTGGAGATACTGCCCAATTGTAAAAATGGTAGGAAATGATATAGGATCAAGTCTTTGAGCTGTGGAGGATTAATGGAGAAACAAAGATCATCGATCTTGAAAGGGGTTGTTTGCTCATAAATTAAAAGATGGACAAGAAATGGTTAGAATCATGAACAATGGTTCTTAGGTAGCTGTAGGTTTTAAATTTTTTTGAATTAAATATTCAGATAGTTTATCTATTTAATTAAATACCTTGAATTCAAGCAAATTTTAGATATCAAACCTTAAAAAAAAAAAAAGTGGCTATAGGTCGGTATCTTTAGCCAAGGAAGTGAAGTTACAGCGGTAGTTTTTCGGGGCGGGTGAGATGAAATTAACAGTCGGTAAATGATGACATGAGTGCTGAGATGATTATCAATGCAACAATCTTCGAAGTAATCAACTGCTTTACCTTCCTAGGTCCTAAAAACGCAACAAATTCACCATTCTCACACCGTTTAAAACAAAAAAAGATATCAATGTAAAAATTCCGTTACCCGTGAGTATTAATGATAAAAATTTTTATGATAATTTCATCGATAAAAATCTTCTCGCTAAATATTAACGAAAAAAAATCATCAATTATTAAATTTTTCAATAGATTAACGATATAAATATTTCATCACTAAAAATTTTCAACATTAATGTATCACTAATTTTAAATAATATGTAAAACTATTAGAAATAAAATATTTCCGCGTTTAAAAATTGTATCGTTTAAAACTTTACAAAATCTACTAGCACCCACCCGCTTGCCTGTGCCTGCCCACCGACACACCCGCCCTACCTTCTTCTAAAAAGTGCCATCATCACCGGACTCAAACTTTGGCATGCAACAAGAGTTTAAGTTGTGGCATCATTTTTTTTTATTTATTATCTCACTTTCATATTTTTTTTAAGAATAATAAAATAATATAAAATATTAATTTGTTATAAAATTAATAAATAATAAAATGCTAACTTAAAATAAAATAATAAAAGATTTAAAAAATAAAATAATATTATTCTTTAAAAAAATAAAATATAATGCTAATTAAAAATATTATAAAATAATAAATATGATTTGTTAATATAAAATAATAAAATAAAATAAAATATAAAATGCTAATTAAAAAAAATTAAATTCAGCGACGGATTAGCAACAAAAATTTTTTATCGCTAAAATTTCTATTGCTTATAGTTTTACATTGTTTCTGAAATTAACGACGGAGTAGTGACGAAAAATTTCCATCGTTAAAAATTCCGTCATTGATAGTTTTAAATAGTTTTTTTTTTATCCGAAACCAGTGTATCGACGGATTAACGATAAAAAAAATCTGTCATTAATTTCGGTTGCTAATTCCTCTTTAAATAACACTATTTCTTTCGGTTGTGACCAATTAGTGACAAAAATTCTCGATAATTTTTACTTTTTTATTTTGTAACGTCCGAGTTAATCTGTCGTAATTCCGATACTATTTATAATTGAATTTTTTTGTGTTAATTTTTTATCGTTAATATCTTTTATTTTTTTATAATGTCACCGTTCCCAACATCACCATTGTTTTCCGATTTACTCCATTGTCTTTCGGCGGTAAACCAACTCTCGAGCAAAGCATGCCTCTCCTTATGCCATTAATTTTAAAATCACAGCATCCGGTGGTGCTATGAGCTCAAGAAGAAGAAAAGGAGAGAGAGAGAGAGAGAGAGAGAGAGTGAGAGAGAGAGAGAGAGAGAGAGAGAGAGAATTCGGATTAAATAATATTGTCTGTGATATTTGCAAACCCATCAAACAAGATGGGGTCAAATTCTAATTAAGGCAATTAAAAAACTACTTGTGTCACAATAAAATAGTATTATTTAACTCAATAGCCATTTTATTTTATTATTTTGTAAATAAAAAATAACAATCATTAAATAAAAAATTCAATAAGTACAAGAATATAGAAAATCCCATAAAATAGAAACTCATTAATAAGTTGGGTGCATGGTGCGGGCGGGTGGACCAGATATTTTAATGGTCCAGGTTTGCATTTCTCAACCGGCGCCTGCTGCTTTTGTTGTCATTGTGGGACTTTTTTACGGACATACTAGGCCTCTCTCTCTCATCCGCCGTATATTCGATTTAGTCCCCTCTTCTTTCGATTTGAATTGAAAGGGAGGAGTTACCTTTGGATGTTTGTACGAAGAAAACCAATAGAAACCAGAAATCCAATCAAAATATGGGAAAGTGGAGTTGTGTGCAAAATGCCAATTCGGCCCCTAGTGTGCAACCGGCAAGCATGGCATGGTGGGGTCCCTCGACTTGGAGGCTTGTTTGGTCTCTTTGGTTCTTTGATCCCTCCACCTCTTCACTTTTACTACCTGACAAGTTACCCTTGGCCTGGGCCCTCTTTAAAATTGAGACTCACAACATTTCGGGAAAACCAGGAGGAAATTACTCGTAACTTGAATTTTATCCCAAATTTATAAATTAATATTTAAATTTCAAAATATAACAATAAAAGATTTAAATTTTAAAATTCATAATTTATTAATTTTTTTGTTATTAACAAAATTAATTTTACCCTTAAATACTAACATGATTAAATATGATAGATGACGTAAAGAGTTACTT
This sequence comes from Dillenia suffruticosa, assembly GCA_033439265.1. Taxonomy (NCBI): domain Eukaryota; kingdom Viridiplantae; phylum Streptophyta; class Magnoliopsida; order Dilleniales; family Dilleniaceae; genus Dillenia; species Dillenia suffruticosa. Next base: position 12,235,558 of record JAVTVX010000020.1, read on the forward strand.
TCTTACCATCTTTCATATCGGCCTAAATTGATGATGTGTCACCCGACACATAGCACTATACCACAAATTTTACAACGTTATCACCCATCAACGCTGATGTGTTAGTGTCACGTCTCATTCGAAATTAATAAAAATTAAATTTTAATAAAAAATTAAATAATTTTTTCTGAAAAAATTAAATTTTGAGTCAATTAAATTAAGAAAATTCACCTCCGACTGCGAGCCCAGTAAAAACTCAGCATTATTACGGAAGAAGGGTTATACACCTGCCCGGAATTGGAGCGGGCAGGATCGAATTCGAAGACTCCTCCCGGCCACGTAAGAGTCCGACTTTGTTCTTCGTCATCGGACTTAATAGGCTAGAGGGGTTTGGCATTTGCAACCCATCGCCACCGCCGCGCCGCCGCCGACGGTGGAAGTGGATGAGAGAGAAAATTTAGGTGGGAGGCGAGAGAGCGATGGGTCGGGCTTTGAGTTGCAGCGAGAGTAGTTATGAAATTAGTTTGCTCAGAGCAATTGAAGATGGAGAAATTAAAGTGGTTGCCGATATGATTGAGGATGATTCAAGTGCTTTGGAGAAAACCACTGTTTATGCTAAGCTCCCTGCACTTCATGTTGCTGCTGCACACGGTCAGATCCAGGTAGGTTTTTCCCAAAAATTGAGAATTTGATTTCTGTTGAATAATGTTTAGCTTTTTCTAATGTTAAATTGAGCTCATGTTCAATTTTTCTTTGATGGGTATTTTTTATTTGAGGACTGATTTGGTGGTTTTTCTGTTAGATTCTTTCTATGTTGTTGGATCGATTTGGCCTGCGGTTTCCAAATAATGGTTAACAACTGTACAAGAGAAACCCATCTCTCCCTCTCTCTCCCCCACCCCTGCGCGTGCGAAGACACGCTCCTCTCTCCCCCTTCATCTTCTTCTTCTGCCATTCGAGAGAGAGAGAGAGAGAGAAGATTCCTTCGACGCAGGCGAAGGCGATGAGTCTTTCGGCGAAGGATTCTGCACCGTCGATCCATCGGTGAGCCCAACCGGCCTTTTTGGAGTTTAATGTCTTGCCCAAGCGTCGTTGTTTTTGTTCTTCACCGGCGGCGAAGACATCTGCGACTGTCCCGTCGGGCTTCCAGTGCACAACCCCCCAACTTCCAACCCAGAAAACCAGGGTAAAAACTCAAAAATCAGAAAATAATCTCCTAGTGGGGAAAAAAAGACCAGGAAAAAATTTCAAAATCAGACCTCGTGAGATCAGGTTTGAAGTTTTGAGAGGAAAATTTGTTGGGGCTACGAAGTGAAGTGCCCAAAAGTGTAGAAAGATTAGAGAGACAGACAGTACGTTGTTCCATTCAAAGAAATTCCTTTACTCAGAGAGAGTGCCCAACAGGCTACGACGACAAGCGAACCTTGAGAGAGGAGAGAAGAGAGAGAAAAGAGGAGGGGCGGAGAGAATTTTTTTCCAACCTATTTTGGGAAGAGCATTTTGCTTACGCGATAGTGCCACGTCAACAGTTTGGTTACGTGGCAAAGTTTTGCAGCATAGTGGTGACGTGTTAAGTGTTTAGTGGTCGGCAATTTAAATTAGGGTGGAAGACACATCAGAAAATAATCCACCTATCATCTGTCATGTCAAATCATGTTAATATTTAATTATCAGGTCGGTTCTATTAATAACAAAAAGATTAATAATTTACGAATTTTAAAATTTAAATTTTTATTCATTGGATTTTAAAATTTATGAATTAATCTGTGACAGTGAGATAAAATTTAAAAAATTGACAAATTTCCTTGGAAAAACAATAATCTAGTCCACACATGTTAACTTGATTATGTAGCTATAAGGTTTAGATTTCATGTTTTCATCAAGATGTTTGGCGTTGGGGTTGGGGGGGGGGGGGGGGGAGGGGGGCGGGGCGGGGGGGGGGGGGGGTTTGGTTTTATTCATTTCTGGGTAAGATAAAAAGGGTCCCCAAAGTCTAGCCAATTAATCCACACCTGGATCCCACTTCATCTCACTATTACCTAACACCTTTCCATTTGTGTCCTACATGATATTGGAATTGGTATTGGTATCGTTGGATGCCTTACTATTTCTTTTGTCGTTTACCATTCCTTTTATTCATATTTCTTCACTAGCCCTACCAACTCCTAAGTTGGTGAAGCATGCCATTCAACCCCGTTCACCGATTCAAGGGGGAATATGATTCCATTGATATGATAAATAATAAATAATTTTTTATTATAAAATTAAAAAATAAAAGGAGAATAGTAAAAGATTATATTATAAAGGAAAAGAGAAAATAAAGAGGTTGGAAAATGAAATTAATAATGAAGATATTAAAAAGTAATGGAGGTGGATTTGTTCCACAGATACATGCTCCGTTGACTCGAATGTGGAACTAGATTGGCGAGGAGTTTTCAGGGACTTCGTTAATGATGAGACCTGTAAATACCGCCCAAAAGTGTTCTGGGAGAGATTTCAACGCATAAGTAAGAAAGAGCGGTCTTGAGAAAATAAGAAATAAACTGAGAAAAATTGTGAGATAATCATGTATTGTCTCTATGTGAGATGTGTAGAGTTTTTGAGAACGTATCTAATTAGTTGGCTATACTGAATATATATAACATGTGTATAAGTAAGCTTTGTATGTATTTAGGGGTATAAAAACTCTAGTTTTCTTGTAAAGATTATCGAGAATCTTCTAAAATTGTAAGAATTGTAGTAAAAAAATATTTAAGAGATTTAGTATTCTATCGATTGAGGAAAATTCAAGTTGTCGTGGAGATTTCCTATCTTATCGGGAGTGATTACCGAGATTTGTTTCCTTATTGAGAGAGATTTTCCCAAAAACAGGGAGGATTTATATCCGATTAAGAAATATTTAGATTCGTTAGAGATTTACTTCTTTAATAGATGGTTTCAAATCGTGCTTATCGCGTAATCGAATGAATCACATTTCTATTAATGAAACATATCCGTCGAGCAGTGGGATAATCGGGAGATCCGGGTATCAAGAGGTGGGATGACCGAGAAGTCAGGAATAGCTGGCTTCTCGAGAGAATAAGGCCGAGAGGGTCAAAAGGAGTGTTCGACCAAATGAGCACTTAACCGAGAGATTGTGAGCATGTTCGGTCGCTTATGGGCAGTATAGTCTAATAGGCTCGGGTGGTTCCAATCTTGTAGTAATAAGCCGTTGACCATATACCATCATTTGCCCCCACTCCTAAGACTAGCTCGAATGGGTAGCATTAGGAGTGGAATTGAGTTAATGAGAGTTATGAAACTCGAAAAGACGCAAAAAGAAAACAATTTTAGATAAGTGGAATGGATGCGAAAGTGGAACGAGCATGGAAGTGGAGCATTAAATGCAGTACATGCCTTTTTGATTTTCGTGAATCTTCTTTGACATGCTTCTTATTGCTTGTCTTGTGATTGGTTGTGAGTTCTATTGTGTATACACTTTAGGTGGTTTATTTTGGGAGAGAAAAAGAACTCAACAATTTAGGGTTTCGTAGAGATTGAAATGGCGAGAGGTTCTAGTTCACGCAAACATCATAGTATTGATGAGATCAAGAGTATAACGATAGAGAAGGAATTGCAAATTACGTCAAAAGACATGAGTCTAGGCAATGGCTTTTCGGCTGAGTTTACCTACAAAAGGGGAGAGGGCGAACCAAATGTTGGAGGGTTCTATTCTCCTGTATAGGGAATATGTGAGGTACAATTTGCGGGAGCTTTACTGTTAGCTATGGCTTTAAGAGGGTTTGAATATTTTTCCAACCCTGTTGATTCCTAATGTTTGGTGACTGATAGTGGCTGTGGCCAATCTGTTGAGCTTCTATCTCCTGAGATTTGATTTTCGAGATTTTGTCTTCAATATTTCGTTTGAGAAAGTGTGTCACCAGGGGTCCTACAGAATGTTGGTGTTGTACACTGACAAAAAGAGAATCGAAATAGAAATTCTTTTATACGAAGACTGATGGTCGTGGAGGAGCAAATTCTTTTTTTGTCAAATTTGCAAATAAGAGTTTGGTGCCGTCATTGTCGGGGGAATAGTGTTGTGCTATCTGGGTGAAGGCTTTGATTGAGAATGAAATGTTGAAATTAGTCAGCCTTCTGCTAAATGAGGAGTTGCAAATTCAAAGGTCATTCATGTTAGAGACAAGGGCTGAAAGGCCAATGCCAAATCGAGAAAGGGGGTCGAGGATGACGGGAGTGTGTCTGGGGGCGCGTTCTCAGACTACATTCAAGGAAAAAGAGGAGGTTGGTCTGGACACCGAGCAGTGAAGAGGTTGATGAGGGTGACAAATCAGGTTCGATAGACAAATTGGTCACAGTGCTTGGGGATTCGGTTATTTTATTAGGGGGCGCCGAGGGGAAGGAGATCGAGGTAGGAGCTTGAAAAACAAATAGAGGGGGTGAATAATTGTTTTAATATTTTTGAGAACGTTTGCTTATCTAAGAGTTTTTGAAAACAAACGACAGATGGTGGTGTTTGACGATTTAACTAAAATTCAGAGAACACAGAATTTTTTATAGTGGTTCCACCAAACTTGATGTACGTTTACTCTCAACTTTTTCCTGGATTTTCACTATTAACTCAAGAGTACAAACTTGATTGTTGGTTCAAGTTAGATTTTTATAGTGTTATCTCCAAACACTTTCAGACTCTTTCTCTTTCTAAACCCAAAACCGTAACTTACTCACTGGTTTTTGAAATTTTTGGTACAAGGAAGAGTAAATGTCTTTAGATATGAGGCTTCAATCCACAAATGAGACATATTTTATCTTATTGAGAATTACACTCAAAGAAATAAAATGAAGTGAAAAATAGAGTGTAAATGAAACAAAAACAGAGCAATGTAAGTAGTGAATAGACTATTGTTTTTGATCGTTAGAAAAACATTAACTTCTTCATTCTCATGTCTCTGGTATTTATTGTTGAGTAGAAAAGATTCGTTGTGCGGTGGTTGATCTCAAACGTTGGCCATAAATGTTCGTCATTGAATGTTTTCTAACCATTTCTCATTTTATGCTGAAAGTTTATCTTCCCATTGCCAATTCACTTGATTTGGCCAATGACATGAATGTCTTTTTCCTTTTGTTGCTATACAATGTTAGTCTTTCACATAGAGAGAAATACACGATTAAATCAAATATTAGTTACCAGTAAGTTCAAACTATTTTGATTTCTGGGTTCTAAGAGTATTTCTCTCAGCTCGATAAGTTTAAAAAGGGCATCGACTCAAATTTAAATTTTGCATTGTAAACCAAGAGTTATGTCAACACATTAATATATCAGGTCGACCCGTTTAGTTATCTTAAGAATTTAGTGGAGTGAGTTAACAAATTTATATTCATGTGTCAACCAATGCTATGGGACTAATCAAACTGAACAGTGATAGCTTGACCTTTTAAGTTCATTTGTTCAAGAGACTGTTGACACACTAAAAACTCTTAGGTCAACACAACTTGTTCCAAAATCAATTGGTGAACTTGACATATTTATATTGGTCGACATATCATAGTGGGTAGACATAATTAAAAAGGTGTTGACTTAAAATCAGATTTTTGTATTATGAATCAAAAGCCATGTCGACACATTAAAACTTTTGGGTCGACACAATTCTGGTTTATGACCAATTGGTGGACTTGTTATATTTATATTGGTCGATATACTATAGTGAGTCGACATAACTTTGAAGCAGGTCACCAAGAAGACTCATAGAAAGAATTGGATGGGTTGACACTTTATCGGGTATACCGACCTTTTTAATGTTTTTTTAAAGATCCTTGTCAACATGTGTAATTATGAATTAACCTAGGACTTCAATTGGTGGACTTCTGAACTTAAATAGGTTGACATGATGTGGATTGTTCGACATCTAAAAGTGGTCAGGTTGACATGAGAAGCTAGTTGACCAATTTTATTGATCAGATTTACCAATTTGTAGGTTATATCAACATGTTTTTACTTAGGTCGACAAGAGATGGATTAGATTGATTTTAGACTTACTTTATATTGACATAATGTCGAGCATATCAACATAATATTTTTTAGAAAAATTTTGGTATCATTTTATTCAGATCGACAGGGAATTTAGGATAGGTCTACACATTTTTAAGTTTAATTTAATTTGTTGACAAGTAGCTAAAAATAGGTTGACATGTATAGCTTTAAGTATGTCATATCGACATGAATATTAGCATAGGTTAATATATCTTATGGTTAATTTAGGTGTTCGAATTAGTGGACAGGTCGACAAGAGTTTGATAGCATGTCGACATTCTTTATGGTTCTACGTTTTTGTAGACTCTGTTCTTTCTTTTCTTCCTCTATTTTTTTAATTCAAATTCTTTTATCACCATTAAAACTCAATATTTTCAACAATCTTCCCCTTTTTAATATTGACAAACTCTTGCAAACAATTTGAGTTTTAATTTGACAAATTTCCTATAAATTACTTATGTTTCAGAGTTTACTCAACCAGTATGTTTTAGAGCCTATGTTTCAGTAATCTCTTGTTGTCCTAACTTCTATAACTCTTACAACCCCACCTATGTTTATGTTTTGTCTTCTTCTTCTCTCCCTTTTTGTTATCAACATAAACGGTGGACGAATTTTAAACCAAAGGATAAAAAAAAGTCTAAGTTTAAGGTCATTTACCTATTATTGGGAGACGACACTCCCCTTCAAATAATGCTTAGATTAACTTATTTTGCCATCAACATTGCTAATTACTAAAACAAATTAACTAGCACACTTGTCAGACTTAACTTTTGCTCCCTCTTAGTTAATTGCCCTAACTTTATGAGCTTACTTATATCAAACGATCCAGTGTAGAAAGTGTAATCCCCCTTTAATAGTTCAGTGCGTTTACTCCCTCTGAAACAAACAATCCACAAAAGTTGATATATATTTAACCACATGTTAAACCATACAAGTGACATTGTCCAGCCATTCAACCATATTCATACAATTGTTTACTTCTCCTCAAACAATACTTTAACCTATTTAAGTAACAGAAAGACTAAATAGTATAAAGTAAACATAGTGTTTAACAGATCAATGAAAGACTTGAAAATGTAAATAACATAGAGTAATAGTCACACATCTAACACAAACGATGAATAATTTATATCTCCATACTCAAATATTCATAGTAAAGACCGATTTATGTAAAGTACTATAATCATTTAAGCAACCATAGAGTATAACATTATAGTATAAAAGGTACCACAAACTTAGACAAACTAACTCAAATTGACATAGAGTAGGCAATTTAAAGACTGCGATGCAGTAGACATAAATCACACAGGTTGAGAAGTAATGCAAGCTCAGAACAAAGTATGAAAGCTAAAGAAACTATATGAAAGATTGATCAGCAGGAGTGGAAAGACCTAGGATCATGAGATGATTTGCCTTTTGCCATGGTGTCCAATCTCAGGGTGTCCAATCTGGAATATCACTTTGGAGTTCCACCTTCAAGGCATGATTCTATTGCCCCAGCAAGATTTGTCTCCTCTTAATCTTGTCCATTTTTTCTCAAATCTTTGCAAGAGTGATGCTACCTTGCTCATTTGTGACTCTCCCTTACTCTATCCCTTTTGGTTCTTGATGTTCCTTTGTCAATTCTTCTATTATCTTCCCTTTACTATCATCTTTTCTAATCCAATCTCCTTCATTATTGCACATCAATTTTGCTTTAAACATAGAGAATGCATTGATCCCATTTTTTTCATTCAGTTCGTTTCTAGTATTTATGTTTAACATTACTCCATAAGATGATAGGATATCACTAATCATAATGGTGTAGGGCAGAAGTACATTTTTTGATCTATGTGCAGCTAACATAAAGTGAGGAATGGTAAAATACAGTTTTAGGTTTTTTCCTTTCATGATGCATGTCATTATCCAAAAATCTTCTCGTGAAATTGTTGTATTGTTCCTACCCCTAGATCTAATCACACATGCAACAATCAAGTACAGAATTTTTTCATGAAGCCCTAAATCTATGGCATGAGTGTTAACCACAGTCATGTTGTTGTCATTGAAAACTTTTCTAGCATTCTCCAAATAGTCCGTTCCCATGTATGGCTCACATTCATCATATCTAACCCAATTCAGTCCATTTTCTTTACAAATAAATCTAGGTGTTACTTCAATCACCTTTCCATTCACATAAGTTTTAAATGCACAAGCCATAAAATGATCATTCAAAACAATTCGTGTCTCATTTTCATCTCCATCACTAATTACTTCAATGTTATTGTAGAAAATCTTAATTTCCTTCTCATATTTGAGATAGCACAACTTAGGAACATACCTAACTTAGGTATAGAGCTAATTTCCTTCTTATTCAAAACAATTCTTTCATGATGCTCTTTCTCAATGTTATGGAGATAGAGCTAATTGGAACATACCTAACTTAGGTATTCTTCATATTTGAAATTTATTTTCTTGAAAAATATCGAATCGATTAACCTCACTTGATTAATCTTCCTTCCTGAGAAGACTTTGTCATACAACTTGCTTTGGTCAAGTGTTTGAAACTCATAGATGTTAAAATTAGGAGGTTCTTTAGCTGATTGCGTTGATGAGAAAGGTTTTGAAGACGGGGGTTTCGGGAAGAAGTTTTCATAGAAGGGGGTTTCACAGAAGAGGGTTTTGTAGTTGTCGGTTGTTTTGAAACGGAACCTTTGATTTTGGGAGCTGTTTAATAAGATCTGTTGATAAGGATTGAATCTGTGTATCGATTGCAAAAGAGAGGAAAGATTTGGGATTTGATTATGAATACATTAGGGTTTCGAAAGGGGAAAGTTGCCCATTCGAAATGGTAAGGGAGTGAAAGACACGGGTCGACAATGGATCGTTCATATTCCGTTTTGTATGCCATGAGTTGACATGTTTTCGCACATGTCGACTTGTTTTCAAAGTAGGTCGGGGGAAAGTTGCCCATTCGAAATGGTAAGGGAGTGAAAGACACGGGTCGATAATGGATCGTTCATATTCCGTTTTGTATGCCACGAGTTGACATGTTTTCGCACATGTCGACTTGTTTTCAAAGTAGGTCGGTCTCTTTAAAATTTATATGGGTTGACGTGATTTCTAGATGTAGTAATTAGAAAGTCGACATATTCCTTCAAATTTGTCGACATCTTTCTTATAATAGGTCGATCTGAGATTTAAGTTATGCAAATTTTTGCATACACTGTTTTTTAGTTTTTTAACTCATTTCTCAATTTCTATCATTTTCAGTTCTTTACTTAGTTCATAAAATCTATTTTTATTTAATGACTAAGTAAGAGTATCAGCAATTTGTTATTGTATTTCTATGTAATAAAAAATTATTTCATTTTTCAATATGTGATCTCTGATAAAATGATATTTCAATTCAATATGTTTTATTTAAAAATAATGTATTGGGTTTTTGATTAAATTTATAGCGGTAGTGTTGTCACATTTTATAGGGATGCAATCAAAATTTATGCCAAAAATCCTTTATTTGCTGTTTGATCCATAGAATTTGTGCAACATATTGTCCAGCAGAAATATATTCAATTTCGGTGGTTGACAGTGTACACTATTTTGTTTATTCGAAGATCATGATTTTAAAATGTTTCCAAAAAATTGACAAGTACCACTGGTACTTTTCTTATTTAATTTACAGTCTGCAAAGTCTGCATCTAAGAAGCTATACACAAAAAATTTGAATCTCTATCATACCAGAGACTAAAGTTAATAACATGGTGCTATCAAATAGGATTCTTTTCGATCTGATTGAAATATTACACAAAGATATACACTATATTGTATATCTAGTTTAGAAGAAATGAGGTATAAAAATGAGCCAATCATATTTCTGTACAATTTTTGACAAATTGATTTGTCATTTTCATGTTTATCTAGTTTGATACATGTACTTATAGGTATGACATTTCCTTTAGATTCACTGAATCCAAACTTTTTAATTAAATCTTTAGTATATTTTGATTGGGCAATGAATACACCATTTTTGAATTGTTTGACCTGAAATCCAAAGAAAAGTTCAACTCTCCCTTCATATTCATTTCAAATTCTCCTTACGTTCTTTTAATGAAATCCTCACACATTTCTACACTTGTTCCACAAAAAATTATATCGTCTATATATATTTGAACTATTAGATTGTTTTCTTCCTTTCTTTTTATGAACAATGTAGTATCCATTTTTCCTCTCGTGAATGCTTTTGTTAGTTTAAAGACACATTCTGGATATTTTGGGTTCTCAAAATTTGAGAGTTTTCTGTATATATAGTTTCATTAATGTAAGCATTTAGTAAAACATTTTTTATATCCATTTGAAATAATTTAAAGTTCATATAGTAAGAGAAATCTAGAAGTATTTTGATAGTTTATAATCTAATCACAAGAGTACGTATTTTATCATAGTCAATTCATTCTTCTTGACTGTACTCTTTTGCTACCAATCTTCTCTTGTTTTTTATAATTGTGCTATGTCCATCAAGTTTATTTCTAAATACCAGCTTGATTCTAATTATAGATTGATTTTCTGGCCTAAAAACTAGATTCCAGACTTTGTATCTCTTAAATTGATTTAATTCTTCCTGCATAGCTATTATACACTTCTCATCATTTAGAACTTCATATATATTTTTGGGTTCTATTTGAGGTATAAATGCTATATATTCACATTGATTTGGTAATGCAAATCTAGTTTTGACTCCTGATCTTATGTTACCTATAATATTTTTTGTGTTAACACTTCTCCTAATAGTTGGATATTTAATTTCTTGTTCGTGATAAGTTTTTTCTTTCCCTTCTTGTTCATGTTCTGCTTTAGTTTCTTTTTTTTTTTTGAGAATTTATGTTTCTTGTGAGTTCCAATTCCTTAAAGTACTCTGTTAAATCTTCATCATCAAATCTCCTTTTATCCAATTCATTATTTTCATCAAATTCTATGTATATTAATTCTTCAATTGTCATGGTTCTTTTCCTGTATCATCTATGCACTTTACTTGAGATTGAGTAAGCTAAAAATATTTCTTCATCATTTTTATTATCAAATTTTCCTAAATCATCTTTACCATTATTCAGGATATAGCACTTAAATCTAAAAACTCAAAAATATATTATATTGGGTTTTCTTTCTTTATAGAGTTCATAGAGAGTTTTCTTTAAAATGTTTAATTGGAGCTCTATTTAAGATGTAATAAACAGTGTTTATTGCTTCTGCCTAGAAATATTTAGGCAAATTATGCTCACATAACAATATTCTAGCAATTTCTTCCAATATTCTATTTTTTCTTTCTACTACTTTATTTTATTGAGATGTCCTAGGGGTTGAGAAATTGTAATCAGTACCTTAAGCATCACAAAATTCTTTTATAGTTTTATTTTCAAATTCTTTCTTGTGATCACTCTTAATACTTTTAATTAAAAACCCCTTCTCATTTTGAATTTTTTTGCACAATTTGATAAAGATTTCACTTGTATCTTCTTTCTTAGTTAAGAATAGTACCCAAGTGTATTTAAAGAAATCATCGATAATCACAAAAGTATAATGTTTTCCTTATAAGCTTTGAGACTTAATGCAATTGGAAACTTCATCGATGATAGAGCACATATGTGAATCAAATATAACTCTAAAACTTTTATTACATAATCGACTGACACTCAATAATCTAAATTTAAGATCAGAAATAAGAAAAATATTTTGAATTTGAGTATCAGTGGACTTATCTCTAATATTATTTATTCCAATGATCAAAGACCACATTTCCCTCTTTTTTCTTCTTGAATGAAGAGAATTTGGAAACATCTCTAGTCATGTATCTTGAGCAATCATTGTCGATGCACTACACTGACTTTCCAAGAAATTCTCTTAATTGCAAACGTACCTAAAAAGGGAATCAATTACACTTTTGACTTTTGTACCTGTATTTTCTTGGGTTCAGTTGAATTAGTTCTAATTTGACTTTAGGCACCCACCTCATATTTATTACCTAGGAATTTCTGAGCCAGCAATCATTGATTAAGCGTACATTCTTTGTACAATTGGTGCGTTTAAGTTCATTAGGCTTTATATTTTTACAATGTCTGAAGTGTATTTTCTTAGTTTGTAGTTGTCTGACTTATAACCAAATCTTATGTATATGTGACACCTATGTTGTTTAACAGCTTTTGGACTAGATGTGAAAAATTTATACAACTTTTTTTGATTGTGGTTTAGATTAAATCCTAATCCAGCCTTATTGAAGATTACTCTTTGAGCTCTTAGGATGGTGTCTTATTTTTCTTGGCTTTATATGAATTTCATTAGAATGTTACTTTACCCAATATTTTTCTCCTTTTGTTCAGTTAACTCTTTTCTCAGAATTTGTTGTTGTTCTCAATTTCAATACGCTCTGTTTTGTTTTGTAGTTGTAGACATTTTTTCTTTTCAATGAGAAAGTCTTCATGTAGTTAACTGAAATTTTTTTTCCACTTTTTATTTCTTTACTAAGTTCGGTATTTTGTAGTTCTAGGTTAGTGTTTTTGTTTCTTAATCAATTCACTTCGGTCTTAAAATTTTCTAATTCTTTTTTAAGTTTGGACATGTTTTTCTTTAAGAAATTATTTTTCATTTTCAATTTTTTTGATTCCTTAAATGATTCAAGCAATGGTTCATGCAGTTTGGTTGCTGAGAAATCATTTTCATCAGAATTTGAGAAAGATGAGTAAGAAGTTGAGGTTACTTCATTGTCGGTGGGCTCTTTGATGGCCATGAAACACAGATTGATTTATTCCTCCATGGCTTTGTCCTTACTGGAACTAGAGTCTTCGTTACTTTAGGCGTCAAGAGCCTTTTTCTTTTTCTTCTCTTTTCTTTCTTTCTTATTTTTCTTACCTAATTTCTTTAATCGAGGACAATCAACTCTTATGTATCCCAGTTTCTTGCATTTGTAACATCTGTTTTCCTTTTTTTTTTTTCAGCCTTTTGAAGTTTGATTTAGATCTATTTTTTCTTCGCATCATGAATCTTTTGAATCTCTTGGCCAGTAGTGCCTCATTTTCTTCATCATTTTCATTCTCAGAATTAGAAGAGCTTTCATCACTTTTAGCTTTGAGAGCCACCTCTTTTCCTCTTTCCTCTTTTCCTAACTATTTGATATTTAGCTTCATTTTGTGTGTTATTAACGAACCCACAAGCTCATATATGGTTAGAGTCTCAAGATTCTTCGATTCTTCAGTTGCAGTAACCTTGGATTCCCAAGAACTTGGTAGACTTCCGAGAATCTTGTCTACCACATCTTTTTGTGGAATTCATTTTCCAAGCAACCTAAGTTGATTCGTTACTTTATTAAACCGTGTCATCATTTCACTAACGGATCCTCCTTCTTTCATTTTGAAGGTTTCTTATTCTTGTTTCAATAATCTGATTTTACTTTTACGAACCTGATCAGTGATTTCGTATGCAGCTTCGAGCATTTCCCAAATTTCTTTGACTATGATGCATAATGAGAGTTGGTTATATTCGTTGACGCTTAGGGTAAGATGTAGGGTATTGATTGTTTTATAGTTGGCTTGACATGCCTTCTTTTATTCTGCTATCATGTTTTTCAACTTTATTGGTACACGTACACCATCAATTTTTTCAGTTAGAAACTTGACTCTTTCTTTAATAATTTCTCAGGCAGTTAGATCTTGAGTTATAATAAAGTTACGCATTCTTTGTCTCCAATAGCTAAAGTTACTTTCGTTGCAGAAGGGTACATGGTTTGTTGAGCATATTTCAACTGGTACACTGTCTTCGTTTAGAGCCATTTGGATTTTTGGTGTTGAAACTATTAGATTTTTTACCAACACATCTGCTCTGATTCTAAATGTAAAACAATTAAAGGGGGTGGATAGTTATTTTAATATTTTTTACAATTTTTGCCTATCCAAAAGTTATTTTCAACTGCGTTGAGGGTTTATCTTCCGATTACTGATTCATTTGATTTGGCCAACGACATGAATGCCTTTTCCTTTTGCTGCTTTACAACTTTAGTCTTTCACATAGAGAGAAATAGACAATTAAATCAAATATTAGCTACCGTTAAGTTCAAATTATTTTGATTTCTAGATTCTGAGAGTGTTACTCTCATGTTGACAAGTTTAAAGAGGGTATCGATTCAAATTTAAATTTTGCATTATAAACGAAAAGTCATGTCGACATATTAATATATCAAGTCGACTAGTTTAGTTATCTTAAGAATTTAGTGTAGTGATTTGACAAATTTATATTTATGTGTCGACTAATTCTATGGAACTGATCGAACTGAACAGTAATAGGTTGACATAATTAAAAAGGCATCAATTTAAAATCAGATCTTTGTATTATGAATCAAAAGCCAAGTCAACACATGAAAGCTTTTGGGTCGACACAATTCTGTTTTAAGACCAATTGGCAAACTTGTCATATTTATATTGGTTGGTATAATATAGTGAGTTGACATAACTTTGAGACTGGTCGCCAAGGAGACTCACATAAAGAATTGGATAGGTCGACACATTATCGGGTATGTCGATCTTCTTAATGTTTTTGTTAAGATCCTTGTTGACATGTGTAATAATGAATCAACCTAAGACTTGAATTGGTGGACCTACGAACTTAAATAGATTGATATGATGTGGACAGGTTGACATGAGAAGTAAATTGACCAATTTTATTGATTAAGTTGACCAATTTATAGGTTATGTCGATAGACTTTTACTTAGGTTGAGAAGAGGTAGATCATAGTAATTTTACACTTACTTTATGTCGACATAATGTCGGAGATGTCGATATAATATTATTTTGAAAAATTTTGATATCATTTTATTCAAATCAACAGGGAATTTAGGACAGGTTGACACAATTTTAAGTTTAATTTAATTTGTCGACAAGCAGCTAAAAATAGGTTGATATGAACAATTTTAAGTATTGTCATGTTGACATGAATGTTAGCACAGGTCGACATGTCTTATGGTCAATTTAGGTGTTAAATTAGTGGATAGGTCGACAAGAGTTTGGGAGCAGGTTGACATTCTTTATGGTTCTGTGCTTTTGCAGACTTCATTCTTTCTTTTCTTCCTCCATTTTCTTAGTTCAAATTCTTTTATTATCATCAAAACTCAATATTTTCAACAGAGCTTCTTGCGGAGGGCTGTCGAGTTCACTGGCTATCATGGATGCAAGAGTGGATTGAGAAAGAGCATGTGCATCGGAAGACAGAGCAAATGATGCGTGTGCAATCGCTACTCTCATTCCTAAAAGAAAGAGATGTAAGTTGACGCTTCCTCTTGCTGCCAAAAGCCCTAGGGTGTTTGGAACTAAGGTTGGAGCTCTTGGGTCTGGGAAGGAGGATACTCTCTTGAGAGCCCTAAGTTTTGGTTGACAAGAAGGGGTAGTAAGAATTGAGCTGGGTTCTTCAAGCGCCCTCTTGGAGTATTTGTTTGTCTGGAAGGGTAAATGAGTAATGTCTAAGCAAACAGATCCCTCTTTTTTCAATTTTGGTTCAGTCATTTGACCGATCAAAACATCTGAAGGAGAGAGGAACTGCCATTGTAAGTTGTGGAGACAACTATTTTTGCTACTTGGATGTTGCTGAAGTGAGGAGATTTACTGATAAGCTAAATTTTCACTGAGCAGAGTTATAGTTGAACTACTTATCGGTAAATTAGGGTGATTAGGTAGTGGTAACCCTTTTAATTTAGGTATGTTTTCTTTCATAAGATTTGTGTTAACTCATCATTTCCACTATTGTCAATGTAATTCGTCTCTCGCTTGCAGGCCATTGCTATGGCGGAGTTTCAAGGAATAAGGAAGGAACACTAGTAGATCATTTAAAGGGATAGTTGGATGGTTTTGGAGAGGAGATTTCTTAGCTTTGAGACAAGAGGGCCCAAGAGGAAGTCGAGAAAGCAAAGGCGACGTCTATTACCCTCTACAAAAAGGAAAAAATTATGGGGTTATTTGGTAGCGATAATTTTTATAAATTTGAATTATATTATTTTAGATTTTATTTATGAATTTTAGAACTATTTTAAAACTTATTTTATGATTTTATACTAATTTAATTTTGTGGGTAATGATTTAGGAAATATTGAGTTTACTTTCTAAAATTGGACCGGACAATCTACTGTCAGTATTTTAGACATAACTTTTTGCACTGACGTTCAATTGAGGTGATTTTTATGACACTGGAAAGAAGATTTCGAGACTTACAAATCTTATGAAGAGCTTAGAGATTGATTCAAACAGAAACATATTTGAAAATTGGGTCGAATTTATTACAGTGCTGGAAGTCAATTCCCTACTAAAAAAGGAAACTAAGTTTTGAAAGTTCAGAAATTAAATTGCTGATAATTTTAGAAAATATTCTAAGATCAAGATAAAAAGGAAGTTTCTAAATCAAAGTCAAACACCAAGTTTCCAAAAATTTAAAGTTTTGAAATTCTTTTAGGATTTTAGTCTTATAAATTCAGTATTAAGGTGGAAATCATTTATTCATTCACGCTTTCATTCCATTATTCTGTGCACCATTTTACAAATCCCAGTAGTCACCTCCTTACCACGGACTTCAACCTCTTTCGTCATGTGTAAAAGGGTTGTTATAACTTTGATTTTATTTTCATTTTTCTTTTCAATGTCAAGCTGATTATTTTGTTTTTAAGACTTGAAGGATTCTATTTTTGATTAATAGAATGTTTTAATTTATTTTTTTTCTCTTAAAATTTATTGGTATAATTATTATTTGATGAGATTTTGTTATTGATTTTAATGTTTCAAATGTTTAGACTTACATTTTGATGATTTAAGATTGAATGCATTTATGATCAATATAATTGCATGAGATTAGTCTGAACAATAAAATCCATATGAAATTATGAGTATAACCATTAGATTAATTTCATGTGTAGAGATTTAGGGGAAGTCCTAAAATACAGATTTTCTATAGAATTTAATGTAGTTTGAATTAATTAAAGTTGCATGACCATTGGTTTTTAATTAGTCGAATTATAGTTTCATTACATGACCACTAGGTAAATCTAATTTAGGAAAGAGCTGCCATCATCTACAATTATTTATTAGCTAATAAATTTAGAGAGGTTTTAAAAGATTCGACCATATAAAAAATTAAAAATAGATAAAATCGATATTTTAAGATTTTTATCAAATTAGGGTTTTTATCAAATTAGGATTTTCATATTCTGATTTTAGTTTTCTTTATTATCTTTGCAATTTTGACTCGATCTATTTAACTTAAATTAGAGTAATTTAAACTTGGTAATATAAAATATTCTCGTGAGAACGATATTTGAACTTATCATTATATACAACCCTCGATTATGATATA
This sequence comes from Dillenia suffruticosa, assembly GCA_033439265.1. NCBI lineage: Eukaryota > Viridiplantae > Streptophyta > Magnoliopsida > Dilleniales > Dilleniaceae > Dillenia > Dillenia suffruticosa. Next base: position 12,252,918 of record JAVTVX010000020.1, read on the forward strand.
CTTGTCCGAAATTATAGTTTTAAAATCATACATCATTGTTGCAAGCTAACCTGGACTATTTATATCAGGTTACCAATGCAGCCATTGAAAAGCGTGAGAAGATGAGAGATTTCTTTAAAAGAAGTGAAATAGGTTGACTACCTATTGAGGAGCTTTTACGGGAACAGGAGGTGACTTATGAACGCAACCATTAGGAGCTTTCTGAAAGGTTGTGTCAGGCTAGGGATACTATCCAAGGTTAAGAAGTGGTTTAACTGATGGAGCTGATGTTGGTAGCTCTAATAGCATGTGCTTGAGCCATGGCGATACTCTCAGGGAGGCCTTCGTGAGGAAGTCACCACTGGTTGTTCACGTGTAGATGATCTTTGGGTCGATGAGGATCTTCCTGGGGAAGCATTTCTGTTGACTGCTGGGGGCGAATAGTTGGAGTGTCTGGTTGGTTTTTGGTAGATGTTGTCGGAGGAGTATTTGCGGGATTGGACGTCTGTCCTCCCGTTACAGACATAACCTTTGAGGTGTTTTCGTTCTTTTTTTTTGGTGACATGACAATTGGAATATCAGACAAGCCTTGAATATGCTGGCTAAAAAATCAGTTGTTCCCATGAATGGTGCCAATTGATAGAGGTGGGTTTGCTTCATAAATACCTACTCTACTCACCCAATATGGAACCGGATTGATGAGGAGTTTTTGGGGATTTCGTGAATGATGAGACATGCAAATACCACCGGAGGGTGCTCCAATGGGGAGGTTCTGACGTTTAAATCAGAGAAAGCGATTTGAGAGAATAAGAAACAAACTGAGAAAAGTTGTAGATTGCTCTGCGTTGTCTGTGTGAGAGGTGTAGAGTTCCTAAAAATGTATTGTCTAGTTATCTATACTAAATATATATAACACGTATATATGATAAGTCCTATATATATTTAGGGATGTAGAAACCCTAGTTTATTTGTAGAAATTGTTGAGAATTTTTCATGATTGTAGGGATTGTAGTCAAGAATCTCTAAAAGATTTAGTATCTTGTTGATTGAGAAAATTTTAAGTAGTCGTGGAGGTTTCCTGTTTTATTGGGAGTAATTATCGAGATCTATTTCCTTGTTGAGAGAGATTTTCCTGAAAACAGGGATAATTTATATCCGATTAAGAAAAGTTTAGATTCTTTAGAAATTTACTTCCTTAGTGGATAGTTTCAAATTGTACTTATTACGTAATGAAATGAATCACATTTGTATTAATGGACATATTAGCCGAGGAGTGAGATAATCGGAAGGCTCATGTACTGAGAAGTTAGGAGTAACTGGCTTCTCGAGATGTTGGCTTCTTGAGAGGATAAGACAGAGAGGGTCGAAAAGAATGTTTGACCGAAAAAGCACTCAACCGAGAGATTGCAAGCATATTCGGTTGCTTATGAGCGAAATGGTCTAATAGGCTCAAATAGTTCTGATCTTGTAGTAATGAGCCATTAGATCATGTGCTATTTAAAAGTAAAAGGAAAATTCAAGAGAAGTATCCATAAAATTAATTAATGGAGGTAGATATGACAAAAGAGTTATTATTTATATTTTTGAAATTTGACAAAAACCATATAGAAAAAGAATCAAACTTGATCCAATTAGATACCGTATCTATTTTTTATTAATTGGTAATTTTTTTAATATTTTATTAAATTCAATATTTTATGCATATTATATCAAAAGTCTCTTTCGTTCTATCCAATTCAACCTGTAAGTGCGGTGCGATTTTCAAAAAGTTGGTGTGATGTCGCACTTGTCTTGGCCCGGGTTGGGCTATGGATCTTAGCTTGCTCAAGCTTTGGCGAGGCATGCTTGTGAATTGAGCTACTCACTTAGTCGACCTATCTTGGTCTTGTTTGGAGATAAGATTGGCTCTTAATTTCTTTTTCTTTTAAACTTAATCTATCACACCGTATTTAAAATTTTATTCTAATTAATTTGAATCGAACAGATTAAAATGTTTTTTTTTTTTAGGATAGAGCTCTCTCAACATCACAAAATGGGGATGCGATGTTGTTGGGTGTAATACCTAAAAATCTTAAAAGACTATAGCAGAATAGTATTATGGATAGGAACGAAAAATGAGGGGGAAAAAAGGTTCATCGGAAGAACAACATGAATAGCTTTCATCGGTCGTTCGTAGCGTTCTTTTATTCGCTTTTGGAGCTTTAAATTACCATTTTGACGCTATTGGTTTGACTAATCTCGGTACACATGGACACTTAATTGAAAATTGAAAAGATAAATTTGTCTTGAAAATTAAAGTGTTTGTCAAAGATTTTGTTTTAGAAAAATGCATGTCAACTCACACGTGTGAATCCTGCCGGTGTTTGCTTGGGTGGCAAAACGCCGCATCCTATGCATTTTCTTGGGCTTTTCTTCTTGTAATTTTTATACTAACACGTGCCCGCGTCAGTGACAGCTGATGACTCGTCCAAATGGAAGATGATATAATTTGTGGCGGACCCAAATGCAGACTGCACGTGAAGATCATAGGACAATAGGAAGGTAATATCAAACGGTACCTAAGGAGTGCAATGAAATGATCTCTTTGTTAGTGACGACGACATGCTGGAAGGTTAAAAATTGAGTTGGCTTGACGTGGTGTCACACGTCAATAATAACTGATGTGACATCTCATATGACAAAAATTCTAACATGGCATACACCGAGTCGACAATTTCCTCACATCACCCGGGCAACATCGGTAATCTGCTGACGTGACATGTGTCGTGCCAGCCCAATGGCTAAGTTGGTAGAAATGTAAGAAGCAAAAGCTGACATGGCATGGTAGTGCCACATTAAGAAAAAGCTTTTCTCCCACAATCTTATTGGATAATTATAAATTAGGTTAGTGGGCTTTCTTCAAGTGTGTTCTGTTTGGTTGCTGTAACTATCTGGTTCTGTGATAGTCAAAACTTGAAAAATCAACTAACAATGCCAGTCGCACGAGCTCTGGTGACTCTCTTGCATAAACTTTCTGAACTTGTGTAGTATCAGAAAACAGGGCAAAATGGGAGCTTTAGTAATTTGATCAATTTGAGGAATCAGCTGTAGTTATAAGTGAAGGTGACTTTCAATTTTGAAAGATTTGCTCGTGGGTTTAATCTGGCATATAAAAATGGAGCAGCTTTCTCACCTAACTTGACTTGCTCTGACTGCCCAATTTATTATTTGTCTGAATAGCATGAGATATGAGAGAAATTTGTTATGGATTTTTCATGCCCTTCCATAAAAGATGGGGACATTAGAATCCTAGGTCCTGCACTTTCTTGCCGAAAAGAAAAAAAAAAAAAACTATTCTCCTCTCTCTTCTCTCTTCTCTATTCTCTCCTCTCTCCTCCTCTCTCTCTTCTCTCCTCTCTTTCCTCTGCAGAAAACATTGGTTGTCTTTGACCCATGTGCGAAGCTTCTCTGCAGAAGGAGCTCTGTAGAGAAGCTCTGCAGAGGAGCTCTGACATTGCAATTTACTTTTTTTCAATTTTTTAAAATTTGGGTTGGATTCAATTTTGGGTTTTGTTGCTTGTGCTGAGATTAATTGTAATCGCTTCAATTTGCCAACATTGATGTGTGATGCAAATACTTGTTTGTTCTCGAATTTTGAAATTTGGGATTAACTTCATTTATTTGTCAATTTTTTATTTTTTTTTTGGGTATTCTGAGTTGTATTTGCTTTTCTTTAGAGAGAGAAGAGATGATAGAGAGAAGAGAACAACGACTGTTGTCGGAGGTGGGTTTGACTTTACAGATAATGACTCAGTTAACTCGAATAGGACGACTGGCTATATGTCAATCTTGATTAGCGAGACTCACAAAAGCCACCGGAGGGTGTTTCTGTGAAGGAAATTTCAATATTCAAGTCAAAAATTAGTTTTCAAAAAGAGAGAAATAGATTGAAAGAGAATTTTGTTATACCTTTATGTGCTATATGCAAGTTTAGAGGTATCTGACCTGTTGGCTTAGTGATATATATATATATAGTTTCTGTGTATGAGTTACATATGCATTCGGGGTGTCAAAACTTTAGTTTCCTTATGGAGGTATCTCGAGATTTTTGTATGCTTAACAAAATCTTAAGATATTTGGAATCTTACTAATTGAGAGAAGTTTCAGTTTGTAAGGGGATTACCTTCCTTATCAACTAGGATTGAAAGATTTTCCTTCCTAGTAATGAGATGTCATTCCCGAATCTTACGAAAAGATGATTTCATTCCAAATTGACCGAATATTGAATATTGAGGAGGTTGAAGAGTTGATCAGGCATCTACCAAGAAGGGTTTGATCGGCATACACCGAGAGGACGGGTGTATCTCATATAAATGATGAATTTGGCGTGTATTGATGCATTTTGTACATTGGGCCTTGGGCTTATGTCTTGCACTAATGGGTTTTTAGACCATGCTCTATCAGTTACCCTTTACTGCTTGTGTTGTTTTAGAGAAAACAACATAAGGAGTAAGTTTAAAAGTTATTATCTGGAAGGTCAGGGTGGTGTTAATGAAGATAACTACTAAATAAATAATCCCAAAATAAATGCTACGTGGGAAGTTGAAGAGTTTGAATTCTTCATTCATTATGCACGTTTTTCATTGGAGCGTTTTATTTGCCCACAGTTGTAGATATCACACTTTCATGATTATAAATAGAGGAGCAGATTTCAGTACTATCATGAAATAATTTCGAGCGATTTGAAATTGACTCCATGAGATTCTTTTGTTGAGAGTCGGTGCTACCAAGAGACTATTTAAATATGAGTTTTGAATCACAAAATCTAGTATGTTAGAAGACCTTTGTCGATATAAGGTTCCATCAAGAATAAGATTGCTGATACAAAGTGCAATTATGACGTTTGGGATCCTAGGCGTTATGGTGGAATTTGTCAAAGTTCTTCGAGAATGCTAGCTTTGGGTACAAAGAGATCTTAGTTCGGATAAAAGAGATTTTGTTCGTTGTAGAAGCTCTCTTCCCAAGGTTAGAATCTTCGTTTGGCCCCCATGTGCAACAAGTGGCTGAGGATTTTGTTTCAACATTCTTCGAGTTGGGTGACAAGAGAAGTTGGGGGATCGGAGGAGATTGATTGACAGAGAGGGTACGAAACTTGATATATCTTTTCTATCTCTTTTTGGCTATCTCGTACCTTTTCGAAATCCTTTCCAACTTCTATTGTAAAAATTCGTAATTTTTTTTTTCGATTGTATGATGTCTTTTTTGCCTTGTACAAGACTTAATGCTTCTTATTGATTTGTATCTATTTTGTCTTATGATAATATTAGCAGATGAATAGCTTGTCTTTTCTGTATAGCATGCCTATCTTGTACTTGTGAAGCAGAGTATAATAACACTTCTCGATACATTTAAATCATTCGGCCAGTGTTTTCCTTAATAGATTATATGCATCTAATCCTCGATGAATCCAGTTTAAGAGTTAAACAAAAGCATGGGTTGTACCTACTTGTTGGGGAGATGCATCCCTCGTTAACAACACACTTCGTTCGATAGGGCACTTAACTAAGAAAGTTCAAATGATATGATGGGTCATTTTTACCTGACAGGGAGTATATCTTTTATTGATGACACATTACGTTTAGTGGGATACTCAATTGAGAGAATTCAAACAATAGGATAAGTTGTGTCTACACGACAGTGAGATGCATCCATTTTTAACAACATGCTACATTTGGTATAGATATAAAAACAAATCAGTCAGCAGATGGGTTAGTATAGTGGGGTAGGGTACCGCAGAGGTCTTACTTGACTGTTCGACTAGATATGGAGTAGAGCATTTTTTTTCTCGAGAGAGTGACAATTATCATTGATAGTCGATGCACAGGTTTTCAGAGTTCCAAGTCCTAGGCATGATTGAACCGTCTAGGCAGTTGAAATGATATGTCTTCGAGCGGACTTCTGAGCATATACTATAAGGTCATTTCCAATTGGGTGCTAGTTTCTCCTTTAGTTGAGGTTGGCCGGTTGCCTCTACCTTCCTTAGTATCAGATCCCCTGGTTTGAATGTTCTAGTTCTGACTTGCCTATGGTAGTATTGTGTTATCTGTTGTTGATAAGTGGTCGGGTTGTCGAAACCCTCAAATTAATACTGATTTCCCCAATGCAACAAACTGTAGCAATAGTGGTTACCAAGTCAAATCCCAAGGGAATTAATTAATTCAATCTCTTAGTTAATGTAAAAAAATAAAATTGGGGGTTTTCAAACAAATTGCTAAAATAAAATTTGCCGAATAAAAATTAATAATCTAAAAATAAGAAACAAATCAACAATGCAAAATACTAAAATTTAAGGAAGAAATTCAATTTACCAAACTCCGATTCAAGGGTTCATATATTCGATTGTCTTATTGATCATTGGTTAAAAATATTATTCTTGCAATTCAAGCACTTAACCTTAAATCTATTAGGATAGCCATAATAAATTTTGTATTTTCCTAAAATAATTGACCAAACCCAGCATCCAATCAAAACTTATCATTAATCTATTGGGCACGATAGTATTCCATATCAAATAATGACAGCATTAAGTTCTACGAAAACAGTTAAACCAAAATACAAATAACCAGAATAGCTGTACAATTATTCGATTTTGGTTCATCGATTCCTTAGGTTAAAATGAATATCGACAAACGACCCATAAACATGTATAACCTATTTGCTACTCGTACCATTCATTCATGACAATTACAGATCATTGAAATCCTGGATGCAGTAGAAAAATTGATATTGAATTAAATTGTCAGATTAACCAATACCAATCTTTCATAAAAATAAACCAAGAATCGACGAATACTTGAATAAAAGACAAGAAATTAAATTAAGAACATGACCTCATAATGAAAAACAATCGATTAAAATTCCCCTTAAATCAGAATAAAGAAACTAGCCACTCATGGTGGTAAGTATCAACACAAGAAAAAAAAAAATGTTCCTAAAAAGAAAGAAAAAAATAAAAAATAAAACCTAATAAGAGATTGAATGAACAGTCATGAGGTTCCTCTCTTTTCTCCTTAAGATGCAGCCACCTCCTTAGAGTATTGTGCAGAGAGTATTATTTTTTTCATTGAGTGCAACCCTTCATTTAAATAGGCAAGGCAGCCGGCCCCTTTTTGGAAAGAAAATATATGAATGTGCTCTTTCCTTCCAACCTCTTTGAGAGAATTAGTAACATGAGAGATTTAGTAGCATTTCCTTCCTTTTAATCTTTTAAATCAATTAGAAATCTTCCCATTATAAACTTTACTCCCAATTAGCTCCAAAATTTCCTTGTTAAGCCCAATTTACTCCATGTCCTCAATTTCAATTTCCTAAAAAATAAAATTCAATAAAATTAACCATTAGTACATTAAACAATTCAAATTCAAACCATGATAACAATAATAAATTCAATAAATTGCATGTTATCAAATTCCTCCACACCAAACCAATGTTTGTCCTCAAGCATTTACAATGCCAATGCCATACAACCATTCTCCTCTTCACTCCTTCCCCTCCTTCATTTCATCATTCAACAATCTCAAGTAGCACACATTGAAACATTCAAGCCAGAATCACAATCTAGAGAGCAAGTAATCATAGTTTGTATAATCTTAAAAGAAAATATAAGTATCCCAATAGACTCAACAATATCATCAAAATTCAATGCAACAAGATCCGTTACCCTCACAAGGAGATCGCTCTATGCACTCAAGTGTTTAAAGGGAATTTATTGATAACTCTCAAAATCAAAGTATAGTATGCTATTACCATAGGCTTGCTTATTAATCAAATGTCCACCACTGAATATATGAATTCAAAACAAAAATTCGGGGGTCTTTATAAGGGTTGTAACGTGGCTTAGGTAAAGGAATGGTAAAAAGGATAAATGTATCGTGTAATAAATATATCAAAGAAGTATGTCAAGAGCACATCCCCTATATCCCATATCATGAAATACAATCAAGCCAAAAGAAAAAATACCCCAATCAAGATCATAATCATCTCTCAATCAAACTTTTCACATTTTCGCTTCAAATTTCCCAATTTCAACTTTTGGAAATTTCTTCTTTTTCTTTTTCTTTTCCTTCTTTTTTTTCCCTTTTTTTTATGAATAAGGAAACTAAATGAGGATCAATGAAAAATCCCGCGCATATGCAATCCACCCCAAGTATATAATCAACTTCCCGAAAATAAATCTCACAATAGAAGTATCTCATTCCCTTTGCAAATAACCACTAAATATATGCTCAAATCACATGCTTCTTTAATATAAGGACCAAATAAAAGGTGAAACGTAAAAAGAAAGTTATGTGTTAATTAATGAGGTTAAAGCAAAGAAAATGGATATAAGCTCAAAGGGTTTCACTAAGAGAAAAATTATGCACAGGAAGGTTTGTTTTCGAGAGCTAAAATGGGTAAACCTAAATGCCCCCATCATATTAATGTATGAATTCATTGATGTGGTTTCAAAAAGTATATCAAAGTAAGTTCTAGAATAAACACACTAAGATTGATGCACACTCAAGAAGAAAGATTAGAGCAAATTTGATGACATGCTCTTAAGGCTCAAATTCTCACAAAACTTGTGCAATGTTGTATCAAATCTATCACATTTTCAAATGACTCAATCATCAAGATCAATGGGACACTTTAAAACAATTTTATCCAAAAATAACTAATCACACTTGTCTTTTTCATGCATTTCAAACTCAAATCAACAATGTATACTAACTCAAAATCATTATCCGACAAAATCCAGAGAGTACGAAGTTCCAAAGAAAAATAGAAGAGATGACATTAGCATGAAAATCCTCCCCCACACCTAAATACTACATTGTCCTCAATGTATGCAAAAGATGAGAATGTGAGACACAATGCTAAAGAAATTCACAGTTAGCACAATTGAAAACGAATCTCAAAAAATGAAAGATGTGAGGCAAGAAAAAAGGACAATGAAAAGGAAGAAGAAAAACGAGAGTACTCCCCTAACGTGATGGCGGGCACTGTGGAGAATGCGAGGTCTCCTCTATGAGTCCTTCGGTTTGGGCAGTCGCAACTAGCACATTTTTCCAAAAAATTTAGTGGGTTGTGGAAACCGCGTGATCATGCCCTAATGCCAAGACTGCTTATGTCCGAAAGCTGACTGTCACTCTATTCGTGTCGTGGCCTGAGAAAATTGCTGAACATATGCAAAAAGGTAAGAGAATGGATAAATAACACTAAGAAAACATTGAAAATTGAAAAAAAAATGAAATAACTAAAAATTAAATCAAACTCTAAAAAAAAAAAAAAAAATTGGTTTGCCTCCCAACAAGCGCAATTATTTAACGTCTTTATGCTCGACGGTCTTCATGTTTGATTCAGTCAGAAGAATAATTTGGAGACATCAATGTAATGTCCAACATTGTAGAAATCTCCATCTCATCATGAAATATCTTCAATCGATGCCCATTCACCTTGAAAACTTTATTTGTGTCAAGACTTTTGATTTCCACTGCACCATGAAAAAACACATTAGTAACAACAAATGGACCAATCCATCGAGAACGCAACTTACCTGGCATGAGTTTGAGTCGAGAATTATATAGAAGCACTTTTTGTCCAATTTCAAATTGTTTCCTTAAGATCATACCATCGTGAAACAATTTAGTTTTCTCTTTATAAATCCTCGAGTTCTCATAGGCCTCCAATCTCAACTCTTCAAGTTCTTGTAGTTGCAATTTCCTCGACTCACCGGCTTCATCCATATTCATATTGCAACGTTTGATCGCCTAATACGCTTTATGCTCAACTTCCACCGGTAAATGACAGGATTTCCCAAAAACTAACCTATAAGGAGACATCCCTATTGGCGTTTTGAAAGCTGTCCGGTATGCCCACAGTGCATCATCTAAACGTAAACTCCAATCTTTTCGTCTCGGGTTGACCGTTTTCTCTAAAATGGATTTAACTTCACGGTTGGAAACTTCGGCTTGTCCATTTGTCTGAGAATGGTATGCCGTAGCAACCCGGTGATGCACTCCATATTTTTTCATCAATGCTTCGATTGCTCGGTTACAAAAATGGCTTCCTTGATCACTTATGATGGCTCTAGGGATCCCAAACCTGTTGAAAATGTTAGTCTTGATAAAACCTACAACAGACTTAGAATCGTCAGTTCTGGTGGCTTTTGCTTCCACCCATTTCGATACATAATCAACAGCCAAAAAAATGTAAGCATATCCACAAGACGAAGGGAATGGACCCATAAAATCAATACCCCATATATCAAATATTTCACAAATAAGAATGGGGGTTTGGGGCATCTCGTTTCTATGAGACAAAGTTCCCGTCCTTTGACATCTATCACAGTTTTTGCAAAACAAGTGAGCATCCTTAAACAAGATCTCCCAATATAACCCACTATTTAAAACTTTTCTTGCGGTTCTCCGTGGTCCAAAATGTCCCCCACAAGTATAACTATGACAAAATGCTAAAATGGATCTATGTTCATTCTCTGGGACACATCTCCTAATTATTTGGTCAGAACAAAATTTTCACAAATATGGCTCATCCCACACATAATATTTTGCCTCACATCGAATTTTATCCTTCCTTGACTTACTAAGATCACTAGGCAAAATGTGTGTGATCAAATAATTCACAATATCTGCATACCAAGGAGTAATACCTTTCAAGTGAAATAACTGCTCATCAGGAAAATTTTCAGAAATAGGTAATGGATCTTCTTCATTCACTAACCTGCTTAGATGATCAGCTACCAAATTCTCAGCTCCACTTCGATCCTTGATGTTCAAATCAAATTCTTGCAACAGGAGAATCCACCGTATCAACTTGGGTTTCGACTCCTTTTTCGCCAATAGATATTTCAAAGCTGCATGATCAGAATACACAATTACTTTAGAACCAAGTAAATAGGATCTGAATTTATCTAAAGCAAAAACAATGGCCAAGAGGTCTTTTTCGGTAGTGGTATAGTTGCATTGAGTAGCGTTCAATGTTCTTGAAGCGTAGTAAATGACGTGACTTTTCTTATCAATCCGCTGGCCAAGAACTGCTCCCACAGCAAAATTGCTTGCGTCGCACATGATCTCAAAAGGTAAATTCCAATCAGGTGGTTGAATGATTGGTGCAGTAATTAACAGGTTTTTGAGCTTGTCGAAGGCTTCCTTGCATTTTTCTCTGAACTCGAAAGGTATATCTTTCTGAAGCAACTTGGATAATGGCAAGGCAATTTTTGAGAAGTCTTGAATAAACCTGCGATAAAAACCTACATGTCCAAGAAAACCACGTATTTCCCTAACATTTGCAGGGTAAGGTAAACTTTTGATCAAATCAACCTTTGCCTTATCTACCTCAATACCCCTATGAGAAATCACATGCCCTAACACTATGCCTTCTTTCACCATGAAATGACATTTTTCATAGTTCAAAACCAAGTTCGTTTCCATGCATCTTTTCAAAATTTTGATCAAATGCCCTAAACAACTATCAAACGAGTCACCGTAAATAGTGAAATCATCCATAAATACTTCAATGCAATTTTCAATATATTCAGAAAAAATGCTCAGCATGCACCTTTGGAATGTACCTCGGGCATTACATAGACCGAAAGGCATCCTTCTATAAGCAAATGTTCCAAATGGACATGTGAATGTGGTCTTTTTTTGATCTTCCTGTGCAATCACGATTTGATAATAACCTGAAAAACCATCAAGAAAACAAAAGAATGATTTTCCGGCTAATCTCTCTAACATTTGATCAATAAAGGGTAAAGGGAAGTGGTCCTTTCGAGTAGCTAAATTGAGCTTTCTAAAATCAATGACCATTCGCCAACCATTTTGCACTCGCATAGGTACCAACTCATTGTCTCGATTTCTTACCACCGTGATTCCTGTTTTCTTTGGTACCACATGAATTGGGCTAACCCACTTGCTGTCGGAAATTGGATAAATTATGTCTTCGTCTAAAAGTTTAAGAACCTCCTTCATCACCACTTCTTTCATGATTGGATTCATCTTTCTTTGCGATTCCCTCATTGGCTTAGTGTCCTCTTCTAAAAGGATTCGATGCATGCAAATTGAGGGACTAATACCCTTTATATCGGCTAAAGTCCAACAAATTGCTGTCTTGTGCTCTTTTAGAACTTGGAGTAGCCGATTTTCTTGTTCTTCCGTCAATTCTCTTGCTATGATAACGGGTAAGGTCTCTTCATCACCTAAGTATACATATTTGAGATGATCCGGCAAAGTCTTCAATTCCAATGTTGGAGCCTGCAAAACAGAAGATAACATTTTCTTGTGAGAAACAGGAAATGTGGTGCTCGAATTTAAAGACCTTGATTGTTGTTCCAATATTGATTTTGAAATTTCACAAGTTTCGGTCATCTCGTCGTTGGTGTTCAATTGCGTATCCAATTCAAAACTTGTGTCATTTTCTTCTTCAAAGATTTCCTGCACAATTGAATCAATGACATTAGTGGAACAAATCGAATGACACTCATTTGGGTATCTCATGGCCTAAAAAATATTGAATTTAACAATCTCGCCGTCGAATTCGACGGAGAGTGTACCATCATCTACGTCTATTTTTGTTTTTGCCGTTTTCATGAATGGTCTCCCCAATAGTAGCGGTGCTGAATTTGTAACGGTGTCGTCATCCATTTTTAAGATATAAAAATCTGCTGGAAAAATTAACTCATTAACCCGCACCAAAACATTTTCAACAATCCCTTCTGGATACACGACAGAACGGTCAGCCAATTGAATAATCACTTTAGTTTCCTTTAGGGGACCTAGATTTAGAGCAATATAAATAGAATATGGCATGACATTGATTGATGCTCCTAAATCTAGCATAGCACGTTCAAATTTCCTTAAACCGATAACACAGGGTAAAGTGAACATACCTGAATCTGAACACTTCTCGGGTAGGGATCTCTTTATGACAGCAGATACGTTCTCCCCCACCCTTATTTTCTCATTACCTCTCATTGTCCTCTTGTTTGTGCACAGTTCCTTCAAAAACTTTGCATATTTTGGTATTTGCTTGATGGCATCTAACAAAGGTATGTTGATTTCCACCTTTTTGAAAGTTTCCCAAACCTCCTTTTCGTAGTCTTCCTTTTTGGATCTTTCAAATCTGCTAGGAAAAGGTGGTGCAACTGTGTTAGAACTCGTAGATAAAAGAGAATTCGAATTTACCTTGTTTGGATTTTCATTGGCAACTTTGGCTTCTTCCTCTTCATCTTTCTTCTCATTTCTCTTTTTGGGTGATGGTGGTTTTGATTGCACTTTTTTCCCACTCCTTAATACCATTGCACTAGCATTTTCCTTAGGGTTTATTACCGTTTGTGAAGGTAATTTCCCTACATTTTGATGCTCCAAATTGCTAACTGAAGTGGCTAGCTGAGTGATTTGATTTTTCAAGTTTTGAATGCCAGCTCTCGTTTCCTGTTGAAATTGTTGAGTGTTAGTCGCGAGAGTTTTTACAATATCTTCTAAGGACATACCTGAATTAGACGATTGTGTCGGTGTATATGATGGCCTATTGAATTGCTGAGGAGGATATCTTGTTTGTCCTCCTTGATTCCCGTAACTCAGATTTGGATGATCTCGCCAACCGGGATTATAATGAGTTGAGTAGGGATCATACTTCCTTTGAGGTTGGCCAGGAAATCTTCCTACGGCATTTGCTTGATGAGTAGAATCTTCTTGCAGAGAAGGACACATATCCGTAGGATGTCCAGGTATCGAGCATATGCCACAGACTTTGCTTGCATGTATTTGTCCTACAGCCATCTGACGAACCAAAGCAGTCAATTCAGAAATTTGATTTTCAAGGTGAGAATGACTTACCTCATTGACACGTTTCATAACTCCCTCTGTTCTCAACCTAAATTGTTGAGAATTTTCTGCCATATTTGTGATCAATTATCTAGCTTCTTCAGGTGTTTTATTTACCAAGGCTCCTCCGCTGGCCGCATCTACCATATTTCTATCCATGAGTAGAAGTCATTCATAGAAATACTGAATCAAGAGTTGTTCCGGTATTTGATGATGTGGACAGCTGGCACAGAGCTGTTTGAACCTCTCAAAGTACTCATATAGCGTTTCTCCGCTAATCTGTCTGATCCCACATATCTCCTTTCGAATGTTGGCAGCTCTAGATGCAAGGAAAAATTTTTCTAAAAATAATCTCTGCATCCCATTCCATGTATTTATTGAACCCGGAGATAGGTAGTACAACCAATCCTTTGCCTTATCTTTCAGGGAAAAGGGAAAGGCTCTCAACTTAATCTGTTCTTCAGTCACTCCTTGGGGTTTCATACTCGAACAGACAACATGAAATTCTTTCAAATGTTTATGTGGATCCTCACCTGGGAGACCACAAAAAGTAGGCAGTAAGTGAATCAAACCAGATTTAAGTTCGAATGCTACCTCAAGAGTTGGGTAATCGATGCACAAGGGTTGTTGATTTAGATTGGGTGCAGCCAATTCCTTTAAGGTTCGCTCACGATCGGCCATCCTTTTCTCTTCTTCTTCAAAAATAGACCTATCACAAATTGTCAGATCAATGTTAAAAATTGGCCTTTGACAAAACTTACCTTTCCTCTGTCTCGCTTCCTTTCTTAATCGGAGAGCAGTTTTCTCAATTTCAGGAATATATTCCAATTCACTTTCTTGAGAAGAACGGGTCATAAAATAAAAGAGGTCAACAAAACAAATATAAATAAAACACAACTAAGAAATCAAAATAGCTCCCCGGCAACGGCGCCAAAATTTGGTCGGGTTGTCGAAACCCTCAAATTAATACTGATTTCCCCAATACAACAAACTGTAGCAATAGTGGTTATCAGGTCGAATCTCAAGGGAACTAATTAATTCAATCTCTTAGTTAATGTAAAAAAATAAAATTGGGGGTTTTCAAACAAATTGCTAAAATAAAATTTGCCGAATAAAAATTAATAACCTAAAAATAAGAAACAAATCAACAATGCCAAATACTAAAATTTAAGGAAGAAATTCAATTTACCAAACTCCAATTCAAGGGTTCATATATTCGATTGTCTTATTGATCATTGGTTAAAAATATTATTCTTGCAATTCAAGCATTTAACCTTAAATCTATTAAGATAGACATAATAAATTTTGTGTTTTCCTAAAATAATTGACCAAACCCAGCATCCAATCAAAATTTATCATTAATCGACTGGGCACGATAGCATTCCATATCAAATAATGACAGCATTAAGTTCTATGAAAACAGTTAAACCAAAATACAAATAACCAGGATAGCCGTACAATTATTCGATTTTGGTTCATCGATTCCTTAGGTTAAAATGAATATCGGCAAACGACCCATAAACATGTGTAACCTATTTGCTACTCGTACCATTCATTCTTGACAATTACGGATCACTGAAATCCTGGATGCAGTAGAAAAATTGATATTGAATTAAATTGTCAGATTAACCAATACCAATCTTTCATAAAAATAAACCAAGAATCGACGAATACTTGAATAAAAGACAAGAAATTAAATTAAGAACATAATCTCACAATGAAGAACAATCAATTAAAATTCCCCTTGAATCAGAATAAAGAAACTAGCCACTCATGGTGGTAAGTATCAACACAAGAAAATAAAAAATAATGTTCCTAAAAAGAAAGAAAAAAATAAAAAATAAAACCTAATGAGAGATTGAATGAACAGTCATGGGGTTCCTCTCTTTTCTCCTTAAGATGCAGCCACCTCCTTGGAGTATTGTGTAGAGAGTATTATTTTTTACATTGAGTGCAGCCCTTCATTTAAATAGGCAAGGCAGCCGGCCCCTTTTTGGAAAGAAAATATATGAATGTGCTCTTTCCTTCCAATCTCTTTGAGAGAATTAGTAACATGAGATATTTAGTAGCATTTTCCTTCTTTTTAATTTTTCAAATCAATTAGGAATCTTCCCATTATAAACTTTACTCCCAATTAGCTCCAAAATTTCCTTGTTAAGCCCAATTTACTCCAAGTCCTCAATTTCAATTTCCTAAAAAATAAAATTCAATAAAACCAACCATTAGTACATTAAACAATTCAAATTCAAACCATGATAACAATAATAAATTCAATAAATTGCATGTTATCAATAAGTGGCCATTTGAATAGATACAGTTTCTTGCAATTCGGGGAGTAAATTTAATCATTTGTGTAATGCAAATTCATTCTGCCCATGTTCATATTGATCTACTTGGAGTGAATGGATGCCTATCCCCATCAGTATCACTACTTTATAGCCATATGTTATACGGAATGACATTTTTCCTATTGCCCTTCAGGGTGATGTTTGGTAGACCCAGAGAATGTTGTAGATCTTCTCTATTTAGCGGCTTTTGGCTTCATCAAGTGCAGCCGTCAGTCCTTGTAGAATCATTCGGTTCGTTACTTTAGCGAGACTGTTAGTATGAGGATATGTGATGGAGGTAAAATGGTATTGAGTTTCCAACATGCCGCAAAAATCTTTGAAATTTTGTTGTCGAACTTTATCGATAATAAAAATGAGGGGCATGCCAAATTTAGTGATGATGGACATTCACACGAGATTTTGCATCTTGACGGTAGTAATCTGATCTAATGGTTCGGCATATACCCACTTGGTGAAATAGTCAATGGCCACAACTAAGAACTTCCATTGTCCGCTAACTGGCAATAATGATATGAGAATGCCCTTCCGCCATTGTGTAAATGGTGATGGGCTCGCTATTGGGTTGAGCCCGATGGAGGGCTGACGAGATACCGATGAGAAACGCTGACACCTGTTGCATATTTTGACGTAGTCCTCTGTGTTGGTTTTCATGGTGGGCCACTAATATCCTTACCGAAGAGATTTGTTCGCTAAGTTTCGAGCACCCAGGTGACTACCATATATCCCATCATGGATTTCTCAGAGCATGTAGTTTCTTTATTTGGGCATCATGCATTTCAAGTACGGATAGGTAAAGGACTTCTTGTAGAGAGATCTATTGATAATGGTGTAGTGGACGACCTTACGCTTCAACTTAGTGGCTTCGTAGGTAAATTCGATAGCTGCTCGTGCTTTAAATAAGCGTCTCTGGGATCGTTCCAACTTGGTGAAGGGATCGTTCCAACTTGGTGAATTGTCTGTCAATAAGATCTATTCGAATTCATCGATAGTTGGTTACGGCAAACTCTCTACATAAACCGTTTGGCTGGTTGCTATCGAGTTGGAGTTGGCTAGTTTTGAGAGAGTGTTAGCTCGTGCGTTTTCCAATCAGGGAATTTGCTGTATATCCACTTTGTCAAATTTGTCCACCGCCTCCCATAGCTTGATTAGATACTTTGTTATTGTTGGGTCTTTAGTCTCATAGATTCTTGTAATCTATTTAACAACCAACTAACAATTGATAAAGACTCATACTTTTGGGCCCCAATGATACTACGTTTCGCAATCCAGTCAAAAGAGTTTCCTATTCGGTTTGATTATTTGTTGCCCGAAAGTCGAAACGAAGGACGTATTCAACTTTGAAACTATCTGGTCCCACAAGAATGAGTCCGGCTCCACTTCCCAAGAGTTCGATGACCCATCTACATAAGGGTTAATTCGGGGCAATAAGCATTCTTCTCGATCATCAACAAGGGTTTGTTCAGTAAGTGGCGGGAGTACATATTCGAGGATGAAGTCGGCAAACGTTTGGACTTTGCCTACTGGTCTTGGTTGATATTCAATATCAAATTCATCTCACTCGATGCTCCACTTAATAAGTCGACTCAAGGTATCCCTTTTCTATAGAATCTGTTTCAAATGCTAATTGGTCAATATTATAATGGTATGGGTTTGGAAGTAAGGCTGGAGGCATCTGGTGGTTATGATTAGGGCGAAAACAATCTTCTCGATTGGTTGATAATTGATCTCAGACTCTTGAAATATGTGCCTAATATAGCACATCGGTTTCTATATAGTGGACTACTAACTATCTTACAAGAATAGAGCAGAGTGTTTAGTCAAAAATAAAGAGGTAAAGATAAAGTTTTTCACTAAGAGTAGGTTGAGAGAGGAGCAGAGGCGACATGAGCTATTTTTTAAACTGTTTGAATGCTACTTAGCACTCTAGTGTCTATGCAAATTTCTGGGATTTGTTCAGAGCGTCACAGGAGGGCTTATACTTCTCTTTTCACTTTCGACATGAATCGATTTAAAGTTGCAATCCTCCCCACTAAGTGTTTCATTCTTTTACTGTTCTCGGCTGTGCCATATCCTATATGGTTTGTATCTTTCTGCATTCACCTCGACCCTCGGTTGGTGATGAAGAAACCTAAAACTTTCCAAAAGTGATTCCAAAGGTATAATTTGCTTGGTTTACCCTTTTGTTATAACGTTCCAACATTTGGAATATCTCTTTTAGATTTGCAATGTGATCTTTAGCTTTAGTACTTTTGACAAGCATGTTGTAGACATAAGCCCCTATGTTTTTAACGAGTTGCTCGCTAAAAGCTTTGTTGACCAAGATTGCTCTAGCATTTTTTAGTCCAAATGGCATAATCTTATAGTAGTAAGTGCCAAATTTTGTGATGAAACTTGTCTTTTTTTGGTCCTCAGGGGCCATTGTGTCTAGTTGTAGTCAAAGTATGTATCCATTAAACTCAAGAGCTACTGACTGATGAATTTTCTACCAATTTATCGATGTGGGTAAATGGATAACTGACATTCGGACATCTTTTGTTGAGCTCAGTGAAGTTTATACACATTCTCCACTTGTTGTTAGCCTTTTTTACCATGGCCATATTGGTCAACTACTTCAGGTAGTCTACTTCCCGAATAAAGCTCGCTGCTAGGAGCTTCTGGACCTCCTCTTGTATTATACGTTGACATTCTAGTGTAAATACCCTTTTCTTTTTTTTTTGGCAAGCTTGTGACTGGCATCTACAATTAACTCGTGAATTATGGTCGATGGGTGAATACCTGACATGTCTTAGGGAGACCATGCAAAAACTTTGTAACGTCGTCGAAGGCAGTCAACGATTATGTTCTGGTGAGGCGTCAGTAAGTGGGCGCCAACTTGGACTGTCTAGCCTAATACATCAGTGATCAGAACTTTGATTGCTTCCTCTCTAGGCTGGGACTTGGATTGGTCCTTGGCTTTATCTCTAAGCTCTAGTGTATCCACCAAAAAAACTTCTTTCTCTCCTCCAACTGTGGGGACGATTGACGGATTGATGTCGCCATGAAGTGTTGCGACTTTTAAGAGTGTCTTAAATTTGATCTTCATATGCCTTGCACTTGGCAGTGCTTCGAGACCGTCCAAACTAGGATGACCTAAGATAGCGTTGTAGAAGGATAGGAATTTCACCACATGAAAAGTGGTTTTGGTAGTAGCATGGTGTAGAGGAGTTCCTAGAGTCATGACAAGTGAGATGGTACCTTTTGAATGTATGTACTTATTGGCGAATCTTTTTATAGGTTTGTCAGAAGGTTGAAGATGAGAGAGGTTGAACCCTATTTGCTCGAAAGCCTCCTAAAAAACGAGATCTGCTTCTTAATCTACAAAAGTCCTTTTGATAAGATAGGACCATATTCCTACTGTGACGATCAATGGGTCATTTCAATTTTTGTCAACTCCTATTAGATCATCATCATCGAAACCAATGGTCAGCCTTTTTTCTCTTGGTTAATGCCGTAATTGTAAAAAGAAGAGGATGGTGGTATGAACTCTAGAAATCAGTTCTCATAGACGATGACAATCTATTGGAGGTGGGTTTAACTCCATAGATAGTGGTTTCGCTCACTTGAATAGATGATTGGCTATCTATTGATCTTGATTAGCGAGCTTTGCAAAAAGCCACTAGAGGGTGCTCCGACGGGGGATATTCCGATACTCAAATCAAAGAGTGATTTTCGAAAATAGAGAACAGACTGAATGGGACCTTTGTTATACCTTTGTATGCTATGTGTGAGTTCAAAGAGTGTACTTGACCTATTGACTTAGTGATTTACGTATGCATTCAGGGCGTCAAAACTTTAGTTTCCTTATGAAGGTGTTTTGAGATTTTTGGGTGTTTAACATCTTATGAGCTTTGGAATCTTACCGGTTGAGGGAATTTTCGATTCGTAAGGGGATTACCTTTCTTTTTTATGAGGATTCAAGATTTCCTTCCTAGTCATGAGATATCATTCCCATACCTTACGGAAAGATGAATGTCACTCCAAGTTGACCGAATAATGAATAGGGAGGAGGTTCTATAGTCAGTCAACCAGCTGTCGAGAAGGGTCTAATCAGCATGCATCGAGAAGATGGGTGTGTCTCGTATAAATGACATGCTTCGACGTATTTTGATGCATTTTGTGTGTTAAGCCTTGGGTTTATGTCTTGTACTAATGGGTTTTTAGACCACACTCTGTCAATTTCAACCTCTCTGTGTAGCTCCTTTCTCTGTAGAGCTCCACAGTAGCCATGGTCACTAATGGCGAGAGAGGAGAGGAGAGAAGAGAAGAGAGAAGAGAGAAGTGAGAAGATGGCCCATCTGAAGAGCTTCTCTACAGTGACCATGGCTGTTGCTTTGCTTGCAAAAAAGAAGAGGAGAGAGGGGAGAGAGAAATGAAAGAGGGGGGAAGGAAGCGGAGAAGAAAAATTTCGGGAGGCCAAGGGCCTCTGGACTACAAGAGAGGACAGAGATGAGTGGGTTTTTATCCCTTTTTTTTTTATTATTTTTACGTGAGAAAGGAGAGGAGAATGAGATGGGAAAGGCAGGAAAGAGAGGAGTGCTTTTTTTTATTTAACCGATGTGGGAGAAGGCTTTTTGCTGACATTCCTTCTGACATGTCTGTCAACTCAGCCATTGGGCACCACATCATCTGATTATCGATGTGGCCTGGGTGACATTAGTAAATTGATGACGCGGTGTATGCCATGTTGGCCATTCTTGCCTTGTGGGATGTTACATTCGTGACCATTGGTCCATATCTGATATCATATCAAGCCAACTCAGCTTTTAATGGACAATGTGTCGCTGTAACTAATAGAGAGACTATTTTATTACAATTTTTTAAATTCAAATTTATAATGTGACATTTTGAAATTCAAGACTAAAAAGTGCATTGACCCCAAAGTTTAAACACCGGAACAGTAATTTTCTCTATTTATGGCTGAGCCACTACACATAACATCATTTGTGTTCTAGCATAATGTGGGTCTTCCTTTCTCTTTTCTTTTCTTTTCTTTTTTTTTTATTTTTTTATAATAATTAAAGCAAAGTCTCAGGGTGATTTGTTGATTCTATGTATGACTGGCTCAACATCCTGGAATCTGTGTTGAAGATGAGTCTCATCACAAGAAAGCACAATAGTTTTTTGGGTGTAGATGAAGATTTCGTGAGATGGTGCACTCTGGGCACATTATAATAAAAATTTGAGTTTTTGCTGATAAAAAAGAATTAAACAATAATTCAAAATAAAATTTCAGATAATGCCAAATAAAAGTACAAAACATTAAAAGGTATTGCTATGTGAACAATGTAACTCACAAAAATAAATTTGTTGGAATTATCGCTCAGCAATAGCTTTAATGTTCATAAAAAATTATAATTCGAATAAAGTGACGGCTGATAAAATTCTCAGTGTAAAATAAGAAAATAAAACTTTAAATAAATGGTGTATTTGTTAAAAATTTTGAAATTTCTCTAAAAAAATTAAAAAATATTTAAATTTATATAGAAATATTTGTTAGATTTGGTTGTGAGGTGGAGAGTGAAAATGAATAAAGTGGAATAGGGCATTAAATACTTGCTTTGAGTTTAAAGTTTTTTTTTTTCCCACTAATCGGTATCGAGTTTTGTTCGATTAATTCAATTTGAGTTTTGTCCAAATCATTTTCATAACTCAAATATGAAATTTATGATTAAGAAACTACAATGTTTTACCATTATATCCATTTCCCTATGGCACTTTGATTGAACAAAGCAAGCGCAGCAAAAGAAGGTTGAGTGAAGCCAGGAGAAGAGAGAAGCCACTTGACTTCAACATAATAAAAGACAAGGCACCATACCTGGTTGAACGGAGCTTTGTATAGATTTGACCCTATTTTTGAAAAAAAATTTAAAACAATTTTTATCGGGAAAAATTCCAAAATGACGCACCCATATCGAGTTTTCAAAACTCGACATATTTAAAAATTTAGAATGTCAAATTTTCAAAACTCGACATGCGTTTAAACAGTGCATGTCGAGTCTTGAAGACTCTACATGAACTGTACATTTCAAGTTTTCAAAACTTGACATATTCATGAATAAATCCCTCTCCCCCTTCTTTCTTCCTTCCTTCTCTTCTTTTCTTCTTCCCTCTCCTCCACGGCGGTGATGAAACCACCCTCACGATTTGCAACTGCCCATGAAGATTTTGTTGGATTTTTGGAATTATGAGGAAAGCTACAACCTCCTGCAAGTTAATTCAACAGCGTCCAACCTTCTGGACGATCTGCAACTTCAATTTGGGAAGGTAAATTATTCTTCTCGATACTCTTTGATCTTTCAAAATTGAAATATTTATATTAATTTGTTATTGATGTATATTGTTAAATTGATATTTTTTTGTTTATTGAACTAGATTTGTATAGATTTAATTAGAAAATTTAGTATTTAGGGTTTGTTGGGAAATTAGTAGCAATTTAGAGATCATGGTTTTTTAATTTTAGGATAAATTTGGAGTTTAGGGTATTTTGATAAATTTATTAATTAGTAATTTAAAAAATTTATTATTTATACTTAAATTAATATTATTTAAGTATTTTGGTTAATTGTTTATTGATTTTTTAAAAATTTCAATTTAGGGTATAAATTGAAAATTGAATTGTTGGGTTATATATTTTGTTCGATTGATACAATTATAATTTTTGGATTTAAATTTATTTTGGAATTGTTCGGTTGCTTTGTTGAATTGTTAATTAATATAAAATTTAGTATAAATTTATAATTTAGGGTATGATTTAAAAATTAGGATTTAAATTGATTTATGAATTATGGGGTGATCATTTTATTAAATTCATAGGTGATATATTTTCTTAAATTGTTATAATTATAAATTTAAGAATTTAATGACAAAATTTGATTAAATGTTTTGTTATAAGATTCTCTTAAATTGATATTTTCAATTACATGTTAACAAATTATTTTTTGATATTGAGTAGAAACGACAGAAATAGTGAATTTGTTATGTTATACTAATAGTGAAATTTTCACAAGAGAGGATGGAATTGGTTATGATTGTGGATTTTTGAAATTGAATCGAGTGAAAAAAGATGTATATTTTAATGAGTTGGTATCCGTGATGTGTAAGGGTTTTTGGATAAATTCAATGAGACAGCATGTAGAGATTTTTCATTGTTGTCTTGTGTCACACATGCAATGGGGAATGTACGGTACTGATTGATACCGATTAGTGATAATAACGACTTTCTGAACTTGGTGGAGTTTGCGATGAGTATGAGAATAGGTACAACCCATGACTTGTATATAAAGACAAACAATGCTAGAATGTTTGTACAATAAGGTTGCGATTATACGGATGAATATCTATATATCAAACCTCGAGTAGATCTTGTTATCGTAGTTGTGGACAATGATGTGGATGAGGAAAAAATAGCAGAAGAAGAGGTGGAAGAAGATGATGATGGTAAAGAAAAAGATGACGGAGAAGTTGGTCATGATAATGGTGGTAGTTCTGTAAACGAGATAATGTTGGGGTCCTTCTCAGCGCCTCCACCCATCGGTGGTGGTCGGAGATGTGTCTATAAAGGAGTAAATGACTCAAATTCTTTCAAAAGCACAGTATGTGGAGGAGATGGTTATATGACTTTTGAGCAAAATTGTAGATTTATGAGTGATAGTTGAAGTTTTAGCGATAAATTGAAGAAATAGATGAAGTTTAAGTCAAAGGAGCAATTTATTGATAGTGTGAAAATGCATTTTCTTTGTGATAACTGTTCTGGAGGGACTGTACGCATATGTCAATACTGGATTGACGTAGGATCATAGGTAATTAGATTCAAATTTGATGACCTTGCAATTTCTTAATTATATAATGGAAAATCTAAGTGTCAAAGTTTTTTTCCTACAAACTGTTATGACTAAGAGAATCACGTTTGCAATTTTCCATAAAAGAGTTTAGACCGCGAAAAGAAGGGTCATAGAGATGGTATACGGGGATTGAGATGATTCATACAAAGAACTATCTCAACTTTTGGATATAATGGTGCAAAGGAATTCGAGAACACAAGTCAGTTGGAAGTAGGGTCTGTCCTTAACAAATGGTAAAATGGTTTTTGAAACTGTATTTTGGGCATTTGGTTCTAGTATCATGGCATTTAGGAGTTGTTGGTCATTGATAAGTGTAAATGGGACTCACCTATATAGGAAATATAAGCACAAGTTATTGATTGTATCCGGTATAGACAGCGCGAATCACATTGTTCTGTTGGCATTCTGCTTGATTAATGGAGAGTCACTTGTGTCGTGGTTGTAGTTTTTGATGTGTTTGCGAGACTATGTTGTTGGAGATAGGAAGAGTCATATTTGCTTAATTTCAGATCGACATGAAGGGATAAAAGCAACTGTTGCTCGTCTAGAGTTTGGATTGTTACCTTCCAATGCTGTGTGGCGATTTTGCATGCGTCATGTTGCTAGTAATTTTAACACGCATCACAAAAGTTAATCTTGTAAGAGAGTTGCTACTATTGCGCATTACAACCACAATATAAGAAATTTGATCTATATATGATGAGGATGAAAGAGATAAAAGAAGATGCCCCGATTACTTTGCAAACATTGCCCCTAAACAGTAGACTCTTTCTCACGATAGTGGCTTTCATGTTGAGTGTATGACGACCAATATCAGTGAAAGTTATAATACCATGTTAAAAGGTACAAGGAATTTACCTATTTCTGCTTTGGTACTTAAGAGTTTTTATAATTTGGTGAACTATTTTGAGGTTCAAATTGGTGAGGCAAAAGCGGGAATGCAAAGAGGAAAGCAGTACACAAAGTATGCCAATGACATGCTTGAAGATGGATGAACACTGCTAACCTCCATACGGTTATCTTTTTAGCAGGGAGAATGAGATTTTGAGGTAGAAACAGATTATAGACAAATACGATATGGTCACAAGGGAGGTAGTAGACAAATTGTCGACGTGAAAATGAACATTACATATACAGAAAATCGCAAATGTATAGAATTCTTTGTTCGCATACAATCGCTGCACTAATATGGACGATGATGGACGTGCATATGATCGTCGGAAAATGTTATACATGGAAACAACAACTTAGAGTGTACAAGTATAATTTTTTACCTATAGGAGACAGATCTGGATGGCCTGTGGTTTTGTACCCAACTACCATTCCCGATTTATTACTTAGACGTGAGAAAAGAAGATCTAGGTCATCTCAATATTATAACGAGATAGATTTTTGAAAATCATCTTTGCGGACTTCATGTGGTAGTTATAGTGCAGAGAGCCATAATAGGAGAAGATGCATGAAGCAAATGAGATATGGTCTTTGTTGCAGACAGGGCCATACTCGAAAACATTGTCCAACCCAATCACGTAAAGGTTGATTGTATTTGTATTTTAATTATAATTCATGTATTTGTTATTGTACCAGATATCATGTATTTGTTAAACTTTTGAATTATTTGTTTTTTTTTATATTTGTTAATGCACATTCGACTTATTAAGTGTTGTCTTGATATTCAGCTTAAAGTAAGTTGCACATTAACTTAGTGTTAATATTTATACTTATCTTTAAATTAATTGAGTGTTGATATTTTTCTTCATATATAATGACTGCTATTATATTGTAATATTAATTAATTTTTCTTTCCTTTTATTGCAGATGGATTCAGGACCTACTGATCCGAACTTTCTACGCTTATAACAACGTCATCGTTTTTTTAGGATTTGGGAGAGAGAGGACATAACTGGTTCACTCACTTGCAGTCGACGTGAGGCCGTGCTACTCCATTGGGAGCACGGTCACATCGAGAGCGAGTGTTTCCTTTCCTAAAACAGTCGAGATTTTTGGGTGTAACTCGACTGCGATTTATTTAGTTGGATTTGTATTTTATTTCGGCACTAGTGGAGTGCCAGAGGCAAGAGACCCACACTTTTCATCTCTCTTACGGTGAGCTCACTATCACCCTTCAGGACGTAGAGGTACTTCTAAACTTACCTGTAGATGGGCATCCTGTAGTAGCTAGGACGACGAGATTGTCGTAGGCTGATGTTTGCGAGAGACTATTAGGTATTAGATCTCCATGGTCTGCGTTTAGAGTTTACACGTTGAGCATGTTGCTGTTGTCTGAGTTTTTTCTAAGTTGTCCGATAGAGTAGATGATGTAGATATTATGCGGTAGATAGGGGCGTATATTTTACTATTGATAAGGGTGTACTATTTTGTGATAAGACAGTATCTTTTGAATATTTACAGTTTTTATTATTGTTAGAAAATTTAAAGATTTCGAATAGCTATAGTTGGAAGTCTGCGTGCTTAGCATATTTATACAGACAACTTTGTATTGTCACACATGTAAATTCACGTGAGATTGGTGGTTCACTAATATTATTATAGATTTGGGGGTGGAAACGGTTTCCTTACATAACTCTAATTCGACGATCTTTGCACATAGAGGAGGATGGTCCACTCGTTTTGCGGTGGAAGGCAAAGTTTGATGTTATTACACTCACTACACATGTGGTGTCAATGTATAGGGAGATACTAGATAGGCAGATGATGAAGCAGGTTATTTGGGTCTTGTACACTTAGGAGTTACTATCATCCCTCCCTGGCTACTGTGACGAGGAGAGGGATATTTGGCACGTGTGGATCCCATTGATATGCTTTAGTACATTTTTATTCGTTGTGACACTGGGGATTGACTCTACAAGACGAGCATGAGAGATATACCGGAGGTCAATTGGTCGGTGGAGTATGCAACTTACGTAAATCTTTAGACTCACCGACATGACCATCTAATTGTACTAGACAGTTTTATCGGACCTGCTTTCGATCCTGCCTACGCCACCTGGTTCGCATCATCTCCCGCAAATTTGTTGGTCATCGCATCTGGTTTCGCACCATTTTCCGCAAATTCGTTAGTCGTCACAGAGATTGTTTGACTTACGTGGTAAGTCCACAACTTTCTTGTTTTCATTCTTAATTAATGATTTTTATTTTTTCTTTTAACTAACTTTATATAATTTCTTATAGTGGGATATATTGCACGAGATTCAAGACAGTTTGGTGTCGATGTTCAGGAATTTATTGATTCAGTCATTTTGGTTCTAACAGATGACATGGCGTATCTTTTGAGAGTTAGACTCGCTAGAGGTAGCGACGACAATGGTAATACAGACTGAGCACATGGACGATTACAAGGGAGAGGATGACATATGAGACTATCACTTTCGTCAGATCATGCGTCACTGCCAACCTTTTAGCAGTCAGATGATATCATATGACTTTCGACCGGATATGATGAGTTTTTATTTGTCTTGTATTTGATGATTTCCTCACAGGTTTTTAGTTTGGGGTTCCTCATAGGGGAGGTTATCCCAATAGTTATATGGATGAGAAACTGATACAAGTAAAGAGAAATGATGCACCACTAGTGTATCATATGTCTCATCCCATTTTTTCTAACCCCCACCAGCAGGATGTAAACCCCTCTCACATCACACAGATAGATGTTTTGTGTTTAGTATCTCATGATGATTATACAAATGTTATCAGAACCGTACCGTGTATTGACCCGTAAAATTCAAAATATGGTTGAACCGATTGGACCGTGGATCAATATGATCGAACCGTTGATTTTTTAATAATAATTATATATATATAATCAATAATTACTTTTAAAACTCATATTGATAATTAAGAACTAAATAACTAAATTATAAAATCATATAAAATATAAATTAAAATCATAATATCAAAAATTGATAGTTTCACATCTCATAGAAATTAAAAAAAAAATCTTAAAAAAAATATTTTTTTAGGTTTTAACCCTAAACCGCGGTTTTTTAAAACCGGCGGTTCAATCTCGGTTCATGGTTGAACCGCGGTTGAACCGTCGGTTCAGTCTGGTTCAATTGTAAAACGTATTTTTATTCAACCGAACCGTAAAATTGTTAAAAGAAAGATTGAACCGGTTGAACCGGCGGTTCGGTCCGGTTTTAATAACATTGGATTGTACAGATAGTAGAGTAGATTTAGGCGTTAAATAGTATATTAGAAAAAGAAAATGACGTTGAAATTTTTGTCTTTTGTAATATGTACGTTTTTTAAAATTAATAATTTTTTTAATATGTTCTCTTAATTGTACTTTATTTGATTTGTTTATTTTTTTGATTTACTGTATTTTTGAGTTATTTGGATTGTGCTGTTGAGAAATTTGATTGTATTGGTTTGAAATTTGGTTATGACAACTATTTTAGAGATCCGATTAAAATTTTTGTAAATTTGAAATGAGTATAGTATTTATAAAATGTTGTGTTTTGAAAAAAATTGTTCCATGTTTAGCTGAAAACTTGACATGCACTGTCATAGGACACGTCAAGTAATGAAATCCCGATATAGAGATGTTATTTTTGAACTTTTTTCTAACAAACGTTGTTTTAAATTTTTTTTTTTTTAAATTAGGGTTGAATTTGAACAAAACTACGGTTGAATGGCAAAAATATAGAAGAGGACAACCGGACTCTAACCTGTGCTTTATAAAAAAATTAAAAAAATTAAAAAAGAGAAGACTTGGTCATGTTTCGGAATTAAATCCCCCTGGAGTGAGTTTGGTCTTTAACATTGACTCGCTACTGGAGGAGAAAGAGAGAGAGAGAGAATGAAGGCATTGGGATGGTGGTTGATGTTAGTGGGTACCCTTCGATTGGCGTCGGTTTGGTTCGGATTCTTCGACATCTGGGCTCTTCGTCTCGCTGTCTTCTCCAAATCCCCCAGTCAGTTACCTTCCTCCTCTCCTCTTTCTTCTTCTTCTACTTCTTCTTCTTCTTAATTCGTTGCTATTTATGCCATTTCCTTCAATTTCTTTGTCTTTCTTTAATTCTTTTCAAGTGCCGATTTGATTCTCATTTTTTTGGGGAATAAACCTCCCGTATGCGGTAATGGCTCCCGACTAAATCCGGTTCGATCCGAGTTGGGCCCAAGGGGAAAAGCTCTCCCGGCGCCTGTTTTTGCCATGACTCGAACCCGACGTCTTGTTTAAGGTAGCAGTCGCAGGCGTTGGTTTTGATTGTCATTTTTTGTTGTTATGTTCAGTGACTGAAGTTCATGGAAGAACATTTGGAGTGTGGACGCTGTTAACTTGCACCCTTTGCTATCTATGTGCGTTTAACCTTGATAACAAGCCTCTCTACTTCGCTACCTTCCTCTCCTTCATCTACGCCTTTGGTCATTTCCTCACGGAGTTCCTCATTTACAAAACCATGGCCATTGAGAATCTCACCACCGTTGGCATTTTCGCTGGTATTCTATCACTCTCCCACGTTTATATTCGCTTTGATGGATATTGCTAAATGCTACGATATTGACTTAATTAACTAGAAAAACAAAATGAAAGGTTTTCAGATGACCAGCAAGGCATGTCTATATGCTGCTGTCTGTCCCCAGCACATATCCAAATCTCCTGCCTTAATTTGCCCCTCATATTTTACACTACTACTGCACTTTTAATATGGTCAATGTGCACTTTTAATATAGTCAATGTGCCCTGTTTGCTAAGTTCTTCGCATCATTATTTGTCCTTATTTTATCAGATTGCTGCAACTGTTAACCATTGTTTGTCCTTATTTTGAAATTTCGCTTAAGTATTTGCTTGAATTACATTTTTATGCCTACACCCACATTAGTCTGGACTTTGCTATAATTCCAAGGGACCTACAAAATTGACAGGATTATCATTTCAACTTGGTTAAAACTTTCTGGTCATATAACATCTTGGAAGCCCGTTGTCATTCAAAAGAACGATACATCTAAGATGATGAACACATCCAGGGGAACTTGTGTTTAACTTTTACCATTACTAGACTTCTTCAAGAAGTTAGGATTTTGCTCAAGTTTACCTTCACAATCAAGAAATATGAATTGCAAACCACATGCATTAACCAGTCATATTGCTTACTTTGGCATGAGTTGTTAAAGACTAATTCCACCTTGGTGCTGATGATTCATTAAAACAATAACTGTTTTTTTTTTGTATAAATTTTTCTTCTGATTTACCATATCACTTTGGAATTCAAATTATTTTTAGCTAATAATTACAAGTGTTGAATGAGTGAGTAGGCACTTTCTTGATTTTTATGTTGTTTGGGAGGAGGAAAAGTAGATAGAAAGCAAATGTTGATTGTCAATCCGTGATCTAAAATTACCACGTCAGATTTAGCATTATTTTGTCCAACTTTTGCT
Source organism: Dillenia suffruticosa (assembly GCA_033439265.1). Taxonomy (NCBI): domain Eukaryota; kingdom Viridiplantae; phylum Streptophyta; class Magnoliopsida; order Dilleniales; family Dilleniaceae; genus Dillenia; species Dillenia suffruticosa. The sequence continues at coordinate 12,283,386 of JAVTVX010000020.1, forward strand.
TGTCTTAAATTAAACTTTGTTTTGCTGGGGTGGTAGGGGATCTCATTTTGATTACCAAACTTGCCCAAATGTGTCCTCATCATTGATGAACTCAGGCTAAACACATCGTCTACTGATTTATATTGAGCTTGGCTGCTACAGATTGTTATGCCTTAAAATAAGTGGTAAGATTCCTCTAATAGTGGTGCCTGGTTTTTCCTCTATTCAACTGGCAGAGGCTCAAGTCTCCCTCTCCCCATGTGTATCGACCAGAGAAAAGATGAAGAGTTTATCCCCTAAAAGATGATTTCATGTGAGAAAATTGGATTTTTCTTTTTTTTTTTTTTTTTTTTTTTTTTTTTTTGAACTTTCAATCATGATGAATGAAGCAAACACTAATAATTACAAAGACTTTAAATTTGATGCTTTTCATTCTCTACATATATAGTGCATGGTGGCTTGGCTTAATTTTGGTTACATGTATCACAGTAATATGGAGCATGTAACAGGATGGATGTTGTATAGTGCTCAAAGACTTGGAAAACTAAGAGTTTTAGTCACATAACAATAGGAGCTTGTAATTTTTTATTATTTTAATTTTAATTTTAATTTTAATTTTAATTATTATTTTGGATTAGGTAACACAGGCTAGGCTAGGTTGTGGTTCGAAAGGTAGAGCACATGCTGGTTCGTTCCTTGATTCTCTGAAATGGCCTAGGTTTTTATATCAGAGTTTATTCTTATGGTATGCTCTACCCTACAAAAATTGGCCTGATTTCATTCATTTTGACCCATATGCTTATGGGGATATAAGGACGGCTAGAAAAGGAAAAGTATTCTCTGCAATGGCTTAGGTTTTTATATCAGAGCTTGTTCAAATGGTATGTTTTACCCTTCAAAAATTGGCCTGATTTCATTCATTTAGACCCATATGCTTATGGGGATATAAGGATGGTTAGAAATGGAAAAGTATTCTCTGCAATGGCATAAGTTTTTATATCAAAGTTTGTTCTAATGGTATGTTTTACCCTTCAAAAATTGGCCTGATTTCATTCATTTTGACCCATGTGCTTATGGGGATATAAGGACGGTCAGAAAAGGAAAAGTAGATGGGTTAGTTGTTATCTTTTGTCTGCAAGGATAATTAGGACAAAAGGAAAGGATAAAGGAAGATAAGTTATGCTTCGAAGATCAACTTTGCTTTCCTGTCAAAATTGTGGGGTTAAAGAAGAAAAGAGAAGACTTCTAGGTTATACATTCTTGTGTGTCAAATTTCCCTTAATTTAAATCATAAAAGACACCTTAGTACAAAATTAATAATATGTTTTCATAAATTTTAGCTTCTCTTCAACCTTCTTCTCCTTACTGCTCTTATTTACCTTCCACATTGTGGTATTTCATTTGTGACATATGCACTATGTGACAACATGTATAGATGTATATTATGGTGAAGGTATATGGAACAGATAAAGCTGTATTGACCATGTCACTCTAATTTGCCAACAGATGGCTAACCTGGGGAGGGTGGGGTTAAGACCCAGGAACATGGGTTACTCGAGACCGATTTGGCCAAGCTGTCAATACGTTTGCTTCCCTGTATAAAATAGTCAATGGTCTAATTGCAAAAAATTTTAACAGTGTTCTTTCCAAATATGTGAGACAATGGCCAACAATCCAGATTTCCATAACATCTATGGATCTTTCTTCCTTCTAAATCTCTACATTTAGTAAAGAGCAAATTAGGAAGATTTATTAAGGCAAACCCAAACATTGTTATAAACAACAAACAAGCAGTTCCACATCTCACTTGCAATAGAGGATTGTAAAAAGAACCAATATCTAGTTTGAAATTTAGTGTAACACATGACACAAACATCTGGAGAGATAGTGTTATAGGGACTTCTCTTTTGAAGTAGATCATTGGTATAATTTTATTGAGCCTTATTGACCAAATAAAAGTTTTAACCTTGCTAGAAACCTTTGCCTTTCAAATAAAATTATTTAGTTAAAAAGGAGGATTTTGGGGAAAACTAGTTAGATGATAAAGAGAGATCTTCATGAACAAACCCTAAAGAATCAAAACTTCAAAGCCTGCTATGGGGAATATGAGGGTATGCTTCATTTACGAAAATTAAAGAAGGAAACTCAACAGTTTCTGTATCAAATTCTTTAAGAAATGAAAGCTTTGAGAGATTGAATATCCCTTCCAATTATACAAATTCTAGAGAGGAGCAGAGTGAAGGTGGATAACCTATAAAGATGAAAGAAGGATATAGAAGAGCAATCTATGAACCTTCCCAAAATGGAAAACCATTGCCATCCTTCACAAAATTATAGTATAAGTGAGAAATGAACTAACAAGTACCCAATGAGAAATTCTCACTCTAGCATTGAAATCCCATCTGTTTTGACAAAGAAACTCTTGCAAGCCATTTGCTTGCCAAGGAAATATTCTTGGATACGATATTGACAAGGACAAACCAACCCTTACACCTAGGTTTTGACATCTGATTCCAGTTAACCAAATGTTATTTCTTAGTCAATCCACTTCCAAACCAAAAAAGTCTCTAATCAACTCTTTGCTCGTATTCGAAAACCACAATAGGGATGCTGAAAGTAGAGAAAAATATAAAATAATATTAGATAGACAAGCAAGAATAAGAGTGATATGCCCTCCTAAGGTAAGAAAAACTCCCTTCCACCTGTCTAGCCTACAAATTCTATTCATAATAGGTTTCCAGAACTGAACACTTATGGGATTATCCCTAAAAGAACCCTTAGATAGGAAATAGGTCAGTCTTTCCTTGCACAATTGCAATTGCTAATCGTGATCAAGAGTCTCACTAAAAATATCAAAAGCCCAGAAACACACTCAAAGATAAGAAAGGTGCTTATATCCCTAAAATCTTCACTGTCCCCTTAAAAAAGAAGATAGTATCGATGGCAAACTTGAGACATATACTTCATTTCCCACCCCAAGAATAGGAAAAATATTAGCACCTCAATCAAACAACTCAAAGGGTATACCATAAAAGTGGTAAGAAATGGAGAAAGAGGGGGTCTATGTGCATTACTCACACAACACTCTGAGCCAAGATTTTGGCTCTCCATTAATAATGATCAAGTAGCTAGCTGAAGTCAACTGCCCTCTTATCCATCTTCTCCAACGAGACCCAAACCCTGTATTTTCCAACACATTATTTAGAAAATTCCAATAACCTGTCATATGCTCTCTTAAAGTCTAGCTTTATGGTAACATCACTATCATTCTCCTCGACACAATCAACAATCTCATTAACAACAAATGTTGCATCAAGGTTTTGTGCACCTCCAATAAAATCACTCTGATTATAGGAAATAGTCATCCAACTGCACATAACCTATCAGATTCAATTTTAAGCTATAATATTGTAAGATGGTTAGTTGGACTAATAGGCATGGAATCCTTTGTCTTTCAGGAGCAAGATTTTATAAGAATCACGGTAACAAAGGTAGAATTCATGCATTTAACCACCACCTTTTTGGTATAAAATCTATAAAAAAACTCTAAACAAATCTTTGCTAATAATATCTAAAAAATCCTTAAAAAAAAAGAAGGCATACGAAACCATCTGGGTGAAGGGCTTTATCCTTATCAAAATCAAAAAGCACTCCTCACATCTCATCCCTCTCAAAAGCTCTAGTCTGGAGGCTCTAAAACTCTTAATTGGAAACGAAATAAGCCCTTTAATAATAGGGTGAGCTCTACCCTCCTTGGTGTACAAGGCTCTAGTGGAAGCTGGTGATTGTATCCTTTAATGGAAACATGTTCCTGATCACATTACCTTTGTCATCTTCTAATTCTCTTATTGAAATCCTTCACCTCCCACCATTGGCCACCCACTGAAACAATCTAGTTTTGCAATCCTCTGTGATCCACTTCAGTCGAGTCTACGCAAGTTAGCCTCCTCCTTGAGATCATTCTTAAGAGGTGAAAAATAGTTTTTGAAATTGAATAAACAGAATGTGGAGTAAAATTAGGAAAAATCGAGTGCTGCTATTCTTAGCTGGATGTCAAGAGCTACACTTTTTTCTGCCGTTGATTATGAGGTAAACAATGTTTACAATGCGCTTGCTTCTGTCAACCTGTGGATGATGACTAGATAACATAAAATTTTACAGTGTGTAATCTGGCATTTCTTCATCTGATTAATACAATACAAATGGGTTAATCATTTATATAAAAAAAAAGGGTTAATCATGTAAATGTCTAACATTTTAAGGCCTGGTTATGCTCTGGACTGCTTGGGTTTGGTATTCTGCATGCTAACTTATGCTTTAAATAAGGCATGCAAGCGAATATCTGTTGGCTTTGGCAATAGCTAAGTTTCATGTCCTCATTGTGTTTTGCTAGTAATGCATTGACCTTGTTTTTTAGCATCTCCTACCAATTGCCCGCTGAACATTATCTTTGTTTATCTTGAGGGTCCTCTTTTTCCTTGTTGAAACTTGATGGTGATGTATCTTTGCTTTATATCAATGTCTCTTCCTCTTCCTTAATGTTACAAACTTATACTGATTTCCTTATTGATCAGGCACATCGATCATTTGGATGTTGTTGCAGTGGAATGGACATCAACGGATTAATGTCAAGCGTGATTGAGTGTGAGCTGGAATGTTAGGTTTATGTTTATCCTCTCATTCGGTGATTTTTCTGGCATTAATCCTTATTCACAATTTGTTCTGCCTGTATTTATCTGAGCTGAATGCTACATCACATTATATTTCAATTTTTCAGCTCTCGACTTCCTGCTTTGAAATGGGTAGGGATTACTTCACAGACTGATAATTTTGCAGGATATTTGTGGCTCTTTCTTCTTGGTCTTGCCACATTAAAGTTGATTTTCCTTTTTGTGGCTTATTATTGATTGAGAATTCCAGTATCAAGAAAAAAAATGCAGAGATGAGAAACTAGAGTTGTCTAAGCAACTTGTATTTTGATTTGTATCTTGCTAAATCGTGTCAGTAATCTACAGTACATATTTAAGGTTTTTCTATGTCTTATTTTGCCTTTGAGGGTTATCAGACGGTCTAACAAGAGCACAAACTTAGATAGTCTTCTTGGACAAAATCTTAAAACAGAAAAAGAATGGTGATGATGAGACAAAATAATCCTAGGGAAGGCTGCTCTATTAAACTTTTGAGATAGTTGAAATCTGGGAGAGTATAAGTATCATTCTATCAGACAGACAAGTTTCTTAATGAAGAAAGAAGCTTGCAACTTGGTGGTGATAATGGACGGGATATTCTTATACATTATTTGGTAGGTGAGAATCGGTAATTTTCATGTTTAAGAATTAAGAGGATTCAACCTTCAACTACTATGTGTACCTGTAGATGAAATCCATGTCAAACAATTAGTCATCTCATATTCATGTCTAATCCCAAGAAATGTGGGACGAAGTCCCAAGGAGTGGAGCAATGAAGGACATGGTGTCCAAAATTCTGTATTTTCTGAGTTTCTCGATTTTCTTGATGACATGGAGAGTTGTGACCTTTTATTGGGACTCAAAAAGTGGAATTTGCATGTAGATTGTGGGTTGGAGGACTTTGGTCTGTAGGCTTATGCGGGAAAATTGACATTGAAATTCTTAGACTTAGACTTGTGGCCATCAGTTCAATTTAGTCCGCCTTCACACAGTCATTTATTGGGTTGCCTTTTCCTCTTTTTCATGTTCAGCAACAATGTTTGAATTCAAAAACCTAGTCTGGAGGACTATAAAGATGGTTATTTTTTGTGCTCCATACGTCTGCTGCAAATGGAGTTCATCAAACTTCTATCACAAGATGTGGATTCAATGGGAAGGTATAAGCAGTGATTGCCCGAGCCCATGATCAAGTGCTTGGATATGTGGACTGGATATTCGTGAATTGAAAAGGAAATTTGGATGTTAATGATAGGGTTTTCTGTATTTCCTTAGGGTTCTGAACTAGATGAAGGATTTTAGTGATGGGGGTTGTAGTTATTTGGTCAATATCTTTAGAGCAGAACACCTTGCCTCCTAGCTAGTAAGCCTTCATTTTTTTTTGTGGTACTAGACCAACCGGTATCCGGATTTTGTCCGACTCATCTGGTTCGACATTATAGGATCCATTAAGGGATTGGGTCTTCCAAATCCTTTTTCTCTATTTCTAGAACTCGAACTCGAGATTTCTAGTTAAGGGGATAGAGCACCCGATTATTCGACTCAGAAATTTGGGTTTCACCCGACTAATTTGGTCCTAGCCAGTAAGCCTTCATTAGCTCTCATTATTTGTATGCTTATGATGGGGCAGTGAGTGGAAGAAACGGGAAAGCCAGTGGTGGAGGGGTTTTCAGAGACAACAAAGGAAACTGGTTGAATGGCTTCTGTGTCAACATTGGAGTGGCCAACCCGGTGATGGCAAACTTTGGGGTTTAAGAGGGGTTGCGGATGGCCAAGGAGAAAAACATGAGGAATATAGTGATTGAAATTGATTCGGAAGTGTTAGTTAAGGCGCTGACAAAAGGAACTGAAGTAAACCATCCTCTGGAACTGCTACTGCAGGATTGCAAAAGGTCGATGAGCGAGGTGAACACTATAAGTATAAAACATGTGCATGGGGAGGCTAATGGAGTTACTGACATGCTTGCTAAAATGGGGCAGGAAGCGGATCCGGGGATTCATGAGATTAATGCCCCTCCTGCAGAGGTCGAGAATTTGATCATCATGGAAGCTTGGAAGCTATAAGAATTGTGAGGCCGTTGGTGCCTAGCTGGGTGCTTTGGTTGTCTTGTTTTTTTGGTTTGTTTTTGTTGTCTTTGTTTACCCAAAAAAAAAAAAAAAATAATAATATTCGTATGCTTACGTGGATTCAGCTACCACAGCTTCCTGTTTGCTCATTAAGTGTTCCTAAAGAGATGTTATGACCCATAAGATAAAGTGGGTGGTCCAAAATGGGTTGCTCGTACAGCTTATGTTTAGAGGAGATGTATGCAAGAATTTGCGTTCACATGGATTCCAGTCAAACCCTATTGAAGAAAATGGCTTAACTACACAAATGAGACCAGGTTATGTATTTAATTGAAGAAAAAAAAGGTTATCGTCCCAAGTAGAGAGTCCGGTGGTTACAACCGTTTTCTCCCAATCTCATAATAAGGGTTCTAATTTCGTGTAACCAAGAAAAAAAAATTATTCCTAATTAGAAAAGATTAAGTATAATTTGCACATTAATGTGTATTTTAATTGTTACCACCGCTCTCGTAAAGGTTCGCAAGACATTCTATGGGGTCCTTTATATATATATTATCCCTTGGCACGGGACTGATTAGAGAATTGAATCAAAATGGTCGGTTGACTTAGTGGGATATGACATTAGACTTTTTAACCAAACTCTGGAGTTTGACTCGCGATTTAAGTATAGAACAGATTACGTTGGGAGAGTAGTTTTCTTAAATGGGTCATTGCAAGTCTCGAATCAGATTAATTAGAGTATGATTTCGAAAGATAATCGGTATAGTATAAAGAAAACCAAAACGCCAAATAAAAATTTCATGAGCGGGGTGATATACGACCCAGTCTATTGGTCTTTTAGGACAATATATAATGTTTTGTGACAATATGTAATGTTTTAATTAAAAATAACTAATATAATAATAATTAATTTCTTTACAATAACAAATTATAAAATTTTATGTACAAAAAATTAAGACATTTAGGAAGCCTTGTGTGGGCCTTACTTTCTTGGGTGGCGCCATTATTCAACTGGCTTACGCTGACAGAGGGTGACATTGGTCCATGCAGTGCAGGATAATGAATGAGATGGGAAAACTTTCGGAGTAAAATTAGGTTTGGTTAAAAATATGATGACACAAGTGGTAAGTATGGGGCATGGCTTTTATAATAATTCGAGGGAAGGAGGGTGTGGTTGTGGCGTATCTGTCAAATGTGATTCAGAAATCTTGCAGGATACGAAAACAGAGCTGCCACTGTCTGGTGTGGTTTCTGCCCTCCGGGCGCCGGCCCCTGCACTGCCCCCTCCAACGAAGGAAAAGAAAAATAAATAACTTCTGCTTCCATTAAATAATCCTTTGTTTCCTTGTATCAAATTTCTCTGTTTGAATTGAAATCCAATTCTTTTGACTAAGGAAGACAACACGAGCAAACTAGTCAGTTTTTGGTAGGCGACTCCGGAAATTTTAAATTATTTTCCTAAGTATTAATATTTTTATATAATAATCATTAAATTACTATTCAATGATCATTATTTATAGGTATCATCATAATTTATTAATTAAAAACTCTATGGGTATCAATATGCTACACTTGTGAATAATGGGCTCGGATTTGGTGAGTCGTGGCCTGTGGCACACAAATACGCACGGACCATGCTAATCCGTTAAGATTATAGAAATTTTTTTTTTTTTGGTACCATGCCTAGGCTACCAATCCAGTATTCGGGATTTCATTCTGACTAATCTGGGTCGACCGCTTGTAGGGCTCAATTGAGGGATAGGTCTCTCAGCGCTAATTTTTACGTTCCTATGGGGATCGAACTCCCGATCATAGTTAAGGGGCGTCAGTTCCCGAACCAACTGAGTCATCAGACGTTAGTAAGATTATAGAAATTTTGAACTATTATAAACTGTAATTATATCATATTATTTCATTTTTAACTATAAATTTAAACTTGATCATGTTCATATGAGGTAGAACATATATACTTTCTATTTAACAAATGAGGATGGAAGATGAGAGAAATAATAAATGTGATTACGATATTGAGATCAGGGGTTGAAAATGGAGTCACCACATTTGCACTTCCAACTGACAGGTTTGTAGTTGGAGATATCATCGCCTCTAAAATATGTAGTAGTAATCCTAATGGCTGTTCTAGTAGTCGAAGTCATTTGGTGATGGAGTTCGGACACTATAGGCACCTGAATGGGCTCGCAATGCGTGCAAGTGGTGCACTTCCTTTCGCACCTTGGCGGCCTTGACCCTATCATACTTCTCCTGGATATCCCATTAATCACTTCCTTATCTTCTCTTTTCTTCATGCTCTAATTAATCAAATCAGAGAGAGAGAGAGAGAGAGAGTCAGTAGAGTTTCAAATGGAGAGATGTGGAAGGGGAATTGCAGTTCGTGAGACTTACTTGGTCTTCAGTCTTAAACAACATGGAACTTGCTCTTCCTGCACGAATAACGATAGAGAATCTCCTAATTAATGATTTTGCTGAGCTAATTCAACAACTTTTTGTGGTATAACCTTGGACTGTATTACATACCTTCGACCATAAATCTTGTTTGAGCTAAGCTAGAAACGAGGAAGAACAAACATATGACCAGATGTCGATGTCTTCTGCAGCAAACACACCCCCAGACGCCATCCATTGATTCCCCGGGCGAAGTTTGTGTCTACTTATATACTCGGAGAGAGAGAGAGAGAGAGAGAGAGAGAGGGAGAGAGAGAGAGAGAGAGAGAGTGCGTGTTTCCCAACTTAAGAGAGATTACGTAAAACCAAAAAAGGGGGTACCAAATAAGGAGGTCAATGAGTGAATGCAACCATAACAAGGTGTAACGTGAGGGATCTCTCTCTCTCTCTCTCTTTCTCTTCAAAACGGAATGTGGAAGGAGAAAAAGAGCATTTCAGCGAAAAGAAAACTTCGACGCAAGAAAAAGGAATAACTCAGTAAGCCTCGAGCCTTCGATTCAATTATCAATTCAAAGACCCCAAGATTTTGAAGTATAAGCGGAGCAGAAAAGAGGAAGAAAGCAACAATCAATAAAACAAGGTGTGGTGGGGGACTTAGGGAGAAGATGGTACACTGTGACTAAGCCATTTCTTTATTTTGAGAGAGAGAGAGAGAGAGAGAGAGATTAACTGCAATAGAAGAAAAAACAAAAAATGATACAAAGCGAAGGAGGAAAAGGTAATCGATTAGTTTCCCAAAAATGTAACATGTGAATCACAGCCTTTGTGCTTTTGAGATTTTTCTGGCGTTTTCCTTTTCTTACAATTATTTTTCTTTCATTTTGCCTTCCCCTATTTCCTTTTTCAGTCTCCTCTCTCCTGTCATAATTGTTTCCTTCTGTTCTGAAATCTGACCACTGCACCATCTCTCTCCCCACCCCCTTTTGAAATTCGGGTATTTCGAAAAGAGAGCTGTTGCACTCCAACACGCCAAAATCTCTCTCCCTTCCCCAGGGTAGAGCCCATGTTTGGAACCATCTTTCTAAATTTTATATCGCTAATTTTATGGTTAAGGTGACACTACTCCCAAAAAACTAAAGCAACTACAAGAATGCATGAAACATGATTAACAAGTAAAAAAATCAAGTAATGGATGGGACTATAGGTTTGATGCTCGACCGCGTATTTCTTCGGCTTCTAGTTGTCTCTGGAGATGTTGGTGTTGCTCATACACTTTGCCCTCGCGGCTTGGATCTAAAAGAAGAAAAAAGAAAAAAGCTAGTTCATGAAAACTAAAGAAGGGATAAAAAAATATTGCGTAAAAATATAATATGAAATAATACACCGAAAATCACATTAATGCAATTATACAACTTATAAATGTGGACGTTTATCAAAATCATCCCATAAACTCAAATGTTCATTGGTTGATCTCCAACTTGGGAACTCATGTAACACTAACTCAAATGTTCATCGGTTGATCTCCAACTTGAGAACTCATGTAACACTATCTAGTTGCTGATCCCCATAGATCTAGTGGTTATATGCCAACCAAATCCAGTCAAGAGATCTTTGAACATAATATAAACCAACACAACTGATATAAAACATGCATCATATGCTAAAAAGATCGTGTCATATGTCACATGTCACGTGTCATATGTCACATGTCGCATGTCACATGTTCTGATCTCCAAACATCTAATAAAATCATAATATGGTATCAAATATCATAATATAGAAAAAAATAGGTAAAAATTAGGTCACACGAAATCCAAAGTAGCCCAAACACATTGTCCATCTCTTACCAGATAAAGGAAGAGGGACAACCAAACCTATAGCAAACAGTCTTGTATCATTATCTGATCGCATCCACAATCATTAACACACATACTAACCAAAGACAACTAAGATTCAGTCAGAAGCGGGCCTCACGGGCATACTAGGGCAAAACAGGCCAAACCTGGTCAAATTGGCCGAATTGGGTTGGATAAGGTTAACCTGAGTCAAGTTGGGTCAAACTGGTCCAATATGGTCAAGACAGACCAGTTAGAGTCAAAACTGTATCAACGTTGGACCATTTATGGTTCACTTGTTGGCTAAGATCAAGTGAACCATAGATGGTCCAAGGTTGAGATAGACCATCTATGGTTCAAAGAGGCTAGAACAAGAGGTTTCTATCACAAAAGGTAGTTTCTGTCTCATTTTGTGCTGCCTTAATGTTATGTAGTCTCTATGATGTACTTGTTCTTTGCCTTCTGTCTGGGTTGCAGAGCATAGTTGTATGCATCAAGGCATGCGTCGTGACGACATGAAATAGATTAGAGCAACCATTGAGCTATTAGCAACATAATGCCAGATTAGTTGCCCATTCTATAATCATTTTGGAGACAAGCAGCCACCTATCCCTTTTGTAAGGGCTTAAAATTTAGCTTATACATAATTTGGTGTGTAAATTAAATGGTTTCATTGTATGTGAAGTTTGTAGTAATGACTCTGATTTGTTGTATATTTTTCTAAAGTCTTGTTTGCAATGCTATATTGCTTGATACACTATGATCCAAGGCTTACAAAGCGAGTTTTGCAATTTTTTATCTTTTATTTTTTAATACATATAAAGAGATGATGATATATGGTTCAACAATCCATTAGCATAGACTCCATAGACTACCGAACCCATTAGGACGATAATCGTAAAGTTCATAGACCTCTGAGGGGGTCTCTTGGTAAACACTTAAAACGACTGAACACTTTATCGGTCAAACACTCTCTCTTGTATCTCTCAACCATTATTTAGTCAAACCCTCTCGGTGGCCCCCTCTCGACTACTCCCAAGTGATCTCCCACCGAGTAATGTTTTTGTATAGTAAATAAAGATCATGATTACCTAAAATATGAACATCTCTTAATTCTAGGAGTAATCTCTCTTGGTAAATAAAGAAATCTCCATAATTTCTCCTAATAAAGAAGGGAATCTTTGTGATAACTTAAACTTCTCTTAATTTAGAGGATCCTAAATCTCTTAAAAATTCTTGACTACAGTCCCTACTATTTCAAAAAATTTCCATTGATCTCTTCATAAAATAACTAGGGTTTTACACTTTCAAGTAAGAGACTTGCCATGCATGCCCATAATATATTTACTAACCATAGGCGACCCGCCATGTATGTTCTTACGTTCTATAACTCTACATATACTCATCACACAAAGACTATATAGGGTTATTCTATGGCTTTATTCAGTCTGTTCTCTTTCTTTTATCACCGCTCTTTTTAACATGAGCGTCAGAACTTCCTCTGCCGGACCATCTATGATGGGCATTTGTACGTCTCTCCATTCACGAATGCCCAGAGGATATATCAACACTAGTTTCCCGCTCGGGTGAGCGGAGTAATTTATCTGTAGAGCAAAACTAACTTCCAACATATTGATGTCGTTTGTGAAAACAGATTGATTTTTCAGCCAAGCATACTTCATGCTCTATTTCATTACTTTTTCAGTCGCTATGCCACCAAAAAAAGAAAAAAGAACGGAAACACTTCCAAAGCAATGTCAATGGTGGGAGGACAAACGTCCAATCCCATGGACCCTTCTTTGCCAACAGCTCTTGTTATTCAACCAGATGCTTCTGTCATCCGCTCATAGCACTAGATGGAACCTCCCTCCCAAGGAGCTGCCCACTGCCCAACTTCAAGGCCAGCCGACTCACCCCTTGCTTTCAACCTCTCTTAATAGTGTCAATCGCTCCCAAATGGAGAGGTTTGAATCAAAGATACAAGGCATGAGTAAGCAACTAGAAGACTTTGTTGTACCCTCAAACAAAAAATTTTGTCCTCTTTCTGAAGATCAGGGCACTCGCGCTCGCATAGGTTTCAACCTCAAAAATACCGGGAACCTTGATGACCTCTTGACATGACCTAGGCGACCTGAAGAAGCAGGTCGGAGAACTCATGGCCGCCAAACTCAAACATGCTAGTAAAGGGAGAGACAATGCCACTAGTCTTTTACCCTTTGATTCAAAAATTTTTACTGAACCGATATTACGAGATGTATTCCTTCCTCTTATGGAGATGTACGACGATACTACCAACTCTCAAGACTATGCAGCCCACTTTGTAATAGTAATGATTTTGAGAGACATGTCATATGCAACCATGTGTAAGCACTTTCCCACAACCTTGAAAAGGCAACATTCTGACATGGTTCGACTCGCTTTCCTTGCTCCGCATTAAGAGCTTCTCACAATTCTGATAGTAGTTTGAAACCTACTTTGTGATTAGTCGGGGAGCTAAAAGGAAATCTACCTCTCTCCTATCTTTGCAGCAAAGAGACGATCAGCTCTTGAAAGATTTTTTTGACAAGTTCGAGATCGAGATGATGAAGGTATGAACTATTCCATTGCTTTGGCAGCACTATTTACTTGATTGCGACATTTGAGAATGAAGATCTTGATCACAAAGAACCCTCTCACCACCATCTAGGAATTTTATGCCCAGGCAGAGAAGTACATTGTAACAGAAAAAGCTGAGACATTCAACAAGTATCGAAGTAGAAATGGAAGAAACGAGTGTAGTCACTTCTCTCGGCAATCCTCACCGAAGAGAAACCGGCCAGGACCTTTGCCTCACTACAAGTTTAACAATTACACCCCTTTGAACGACACGCCCACCTAGACCCTTATGCAAATCAGGATCAAACTTTATGCTAGATGGCCCCGCATCCAATGGGAGATGATTTTAAGAAGGCAAGACTTGATACTGCCACTTTTACATGGATTATGACCACTTAACAGATGAATGCCAAAAGTTAAAGGATGAACTCGAGGTCTTGGTTTGAGTAGCAGACTCTAGAAGTTCATCAATATAGAGCGGGAAGATCACCTCCCCTAGGGACTGTATGTTGCAAGTCGAACAAACAAACCGAACGAACCACAGGTTACAGAGTTGCTTGAAACCAAGCAAATGGAGTAATCCTTTAGATATAGGGCGAACACCCCTCTTCGATATCCCTCACTTTCTGTAATGCTCCTCCAATCCTAAGCTCAACCAATTAAGCAAGAACACTAAATGCAAGGTTAAGCAGATAGTCGGCCTAATCTTTCAAATGATAAGGCATCTACCTTTAAGAAGATTCTCACTGCTCATGTTAAGAAGGGACAAAAAAGGAAGAGACCAATAATCGGTTTTGATGATGACGATCTAGTAAGAGTCGACCCAAGCCTGATTCACTGGTCATCATCGCCAAGATAGGCCAATACACGGTGAAGAGAATCTTTGTCGATCAAGAAGTGGATTGCGATATTCTCTATTGGACCTCCTTTTAGCATATGGGCCTTAACCCAACATATTTCCAACCTTAAGTCGGGCCTTTGAAGGGACTTTAAGATGAGTGGCTATACTTTGAGAACACTATCTTGCTCCCAATAACTTTGGAGACGCCACCCAATCACGCAAATACCACGACCACTTTCAACATGGTTGAGCTACCGTCGTCTTACTATGCTATCTTGGGTTAGCCTAGTTTGTATGCTTTGGAAGCACTATAGAGCACCAAGCACAAGAAAGTCAAGTTCAGGACACCTCTGGGTATTGGAGAGCACATATGTGACCCGAGTCCATCGAACATCCTAGCCTGATTATTTGTATCTACAGCCTACTACAACTCTGTCAATGTTCTAATATTGTCAATTTGCCATTTTGATTTATAATTCTACCTCATAATTATCATTAAAATAATATTTCTATTTTGCATGCTTTACTGCATCTTTATAATGCTCTGATTATGTCAATAGCATAACAGTTGAAAGCAATTTGCAAGTGGCAGAAACGCATCCTAACATGGGTTCCGTACCCTTTCTATCGGCTCTATATCTTAAATGCGTCATCATGTGAGTTCTAATACTTTACCAAGTAGACGCAACCCACTCTTTTGGCTCTATGCCTCGTGTGGGTTCAACACTCTCTCTATCGACTCTACACCTCAAATGCATCATTATACGAGTCCTATCACCCAACCAGATAGATGTGATTTATTCTTTTGGTTTTATACCTCTTACGAGTTTCACACCCTTTCTATAAGCTCTATGCCTCAAACACGTCATTATACGGGTCCCAGCACCCAACTAGGTAAAAGCGGCCTACTCTTTTGACTCTATGACTCATATGGGTTTCGTGCCCACTTTATCAAATTTACGCCTCAAATGTGTCATCATACGAGTCTTAGCACCAACCTAGTAAATACGACCTATTCTCTTGGCTCTACGTTTTATACAGGTCCCAGCACCCCTACTTTTAGCTTAATGTCTCATGTAGGCTTTAACAGGACATCACTAATTGCTTCTCAGCTCATGGATCTTAGTAAGCGAACTAAGTTTAGCCCTGTTCTTTTAACTTCAACACCTAAAAGGGTTTTAACATCCTCTCTTGGCTATAACACTTGAAAACAACTTAGTGCCCAAGCCTTTCTATTTCAATACATGGTTAGTAAAGTAAAAAAGATGCAATAGAGACAAGAAAATACAAGAAGATGAGGCTACTTAAAATTTTTCATTTACTCCTTCAAATATTATACAACAGAAGAAATGAGAAATGCAAACCATTGAGAAGTAGATAAAGGGAAAAAGCAAAACACAAACAGATTACAATGAATAAGGCAGAGGAGCAAGAAGAGTCTTCTATCACAAAGATTTGAAGTCGGCCGAGAGAACGGCACCATGAGAACTTGCATCGGCCAGGCCTAGCGCCTCAGAGCTAGCACCGCCAGCAACCACTGCCAAGCTCTCTCTAGCCCCGCTCGATGGAGAACATCCTTAGCACGTCGTTGCTTCTTAGAGAACTTTCGCTTGTCAAGCTGGTGGTTCTCGACGGCCTTCATGTATTTGTCTCCTAGCTCAATCATCTTCTATCCCCACTCCTTGGCCAGCGTCTCGACAGCTTGCAACATCGCCTCGCTCACCTCCATTGTGGCCTTCAACCTCTCAACCTCTACAATGGCTGTGTCACATTGTTGAAATGTGGACTTCAAGTTAGTTTTCAAATAGTCCACATCTTCATTTCTATTATGTATTGTAGTCCTGGCTGCCCTTTCTTCTTCAATCTCGCTTTTTCTCTCTGAGCTAGAAAACCATGTAGACCAGAGATGTCCTCATCCTTTTGTTCACTAGGTGCTGTAGATGCCCAACCGCTCTGTCCCTCTTCATTCTTTGGAATTAGATTTAGGTAATAGCCTACACAAAATATATCAAATTAGCTCACTACTGCCAAAAATATAAATAAAACATACCTCTGAAAGAAAATCTTACCTAAATCTCAACAGACAAAAGGGCTTCATCACCCTGATCCATAGATAAACCGTTAAACTTCAGCCAATTGACGATTTTTCTCACCCCGGTAATATCTACATAACCGTAATGATGCTTGTTGGCACCAATCGTTACAATACCCCTCTTCTTTAGATCTTTTCTACCATCATAAGATCTAACAAAAATAAGAGGGGGAGAAACTGTCTTCTTAAGGATGACACCTTTGCCTTTCTGTACATAAAAGTTCCCCGAAAAGGCATTAGATGGCTCCACTCTAAACCATCAAGCTTCACACTTGGGAAGCCCACGCATGCTACTATCGAGAGCCATGCACTTGGTATCCACCCTCTTAGCACCCTCCTCGAGAACCACTCTTGACGTCTCAAGAAGCACCTATCAAGCCTCATCTTCCTTTTCCCTTACTTGCTTGGCTATCTCCAATCGAGGAGCCACAGAAGCACCCACCGAGCCCACTACTTTATTCTCCTCCACCTCTTCACTTGTTGGGCTGGACATCTCACTCTTTTCTTTTTTTTTTCCCTTCAAATTCAAAATGAGGAGAGTATCCATTGATAGAGTACCTTATTCCAATGTGCTTTCCCCTTCCTTGATGCTTCTCTTGTGCTCGCCTCTCATTTCCCTTTTGGGGGTCACTGCCATAAGGTCTTTTTTTCTCAACGAAAAATGAGAACACCAATGAGCTACATCACTCTCTTCTTATTTGCATCTTCTCGTCTACTGGTAGGCCTGCCAACTTCAACATCTCTTCATCTAGGAGGGTTTCCAAATAGATAGTTCTGCCCCTTGATGAGCAAAAACTCGCCATAAAATGTACAAACTTCAAATGATGGGAGGAATTCGGAGGCTTTAACCTTACGGAAGGCTTTGCCCCAGCCTTCGGTAGCATCAACATTAACTCCTTATTCACAAACTCCACAAAGAAAAACTTTTCCATCTGATTTTTGTCGATTCCCCATATACACAACTCAAAGTAAAAATAGACAAAAGAAATCTCAAAATCAAAATTTAAACAGTAATAGCTTAACAAGTTAGCTACTGCCACAACAAAATACCAAGCTATGAGATTTAGCATCGTCAAAAAGATATTCCAATTTTTCAAAATCTAGGATCCAAATAGTCACCCAAAGCTCATACTTTATATACTGCTTATACATTGGAATGCACTCCTCCAGTGCTCCATTCGCCCTTTCTTGCTCCGTGGGCAAGAGCAGGCAATAATGGTCACCCAACGCCATCTCTTTAACATCTCTTGCAATTCCTCCTCCGTCTTCATACTCCTAATCTTACCAATACTACGGTGACTACATGAATCAGAAACTTTCACCATTTCTAATTTTTCATAGATTCTATAAACCCTAAATCTCTCTCTCTCAAAAGTATGCAAACTAATGGAACTCAAATGAGCACTACAATACTGCAACCAATCACAATTCACACGATAAAAAGCATGTCGAGGAAGATTCGTGAAAATCAAGATGACACGTCTCACATTTAATACTCCACTTTCATGTCTTTTCTAATTCCTTAATCCATAACCTTTTGAAACTACTCTTAATGCCACTTTTTCAAACTACCATTAGGAGTCAGGAGCAAATGATGGTATATGGTTTGATAGCCCATTACCATAGATCCCAGAGACTATTGAACTCATTAGAGCCATAATCATAAAGTCCATAGACCTCTGAAGGGGTCTCTTATTAAATACCTAAAATAACTGAAAACCTTCTCGGTTGAACACTCTCACTTGTATCTCTCGACTATTACTCAATCAAACCCTTTTGGTGCCCCCTCTCTCTTTTACTCCCAAGTGGTCTCCCATCGAGTGACATCTCTACTTAGCAAATCAAGATCATAATGACCTAAGATAATTAGGATCCTACATGCTATATATAAGATAATTAGGGTTTTACACTCTCTGGCAAGAGACTTGCCACACATGTACATGCTATATATATTAAGCACAAGCGACTTGCTAGGTACATTCTTTACGTTCTATAACTCTACATACACTCATCACACAAAGGCTATAAAGGGATATTCTATGACTCTATTCAGTTTGTTCTCTTTCGTTACTACTTTTTCTGACTTGAGTATCGGATCTTCCTTCACTGGACCACCTCCGACAGTATTTGTAGGTCTCTCCATCCACAAAAGCTTAGAGGATACATCAACTCCAATTCCCCATTTGGGTTAGTAGAGCAGTTCATCTATGGAGCAAAACCCACATCCAACATGAGGAATCCCATCTAGACTTGGGCCTAAATAATCCCATTAGAAAAGTAGCATATTTGACTTCCACTAGAGAAATGACTCTTTCAAGCTGCACAACCTCCATTTGCATATGCTAATACAATTAATAGGATAAGCTGGGTTCAAACTATAAGCTTCCTCTCTCAGTCAAAGTTGCCTGAAGAAAGCTATCTCCAACTCCTGCACCTCATCTCCTTCAACTTAATCACTCCATACTTTCTCCTTCTAAAAATTGTTGCGTATGAAAGAACCCAGTAATTTTGTCTTCAAAACTTTATCAATCAAATCCACCCTACACAACTAGAGAATAGAAAATAATATAATAATATGAAACCATAATACTTCATTATATCAATAAATTATTACAATAAGTTGGATTTATATAAAAAAATTCATTATCACTAATATAGAAATAGTTAATATAAATATAGAAATATAAAAATAAAAAAGTTAAATATTATCAAAATTAATTCAATAATTAGTTTGATTTTGGTATATAATATATTTTTTAACTTTTCTTTCATAACTTTTCTTTCAAAACCAATGTGGAATAATGAAAATGACAAAAATTTGGATAAAAAATCTTGTTTTTGCAACCCTTGTGATGGCTCTAAACTCTGCCTCTACCTTTGTCTCTAGCTTTGGATTTGGCTCTAGGTTTAGGTATACTGAGGTTCACTTAGGATCCGGCTCTTGATTTAGGCTCTTGGCTATTGGCTATTGGCTCTTGGTTTTGGGATTGGCTTTAATTTTGGTTGATCAAGTTTAGTATGGTACTAACTACTGGAGGTGCGTGCAATGCATGGATAATCTTTTTTAAAGGAAACTCTTATACCATGATAAAAATATAGACATATGAATAAAAATAAAGATACATGAATATAGTTGTGATACCATATTAGAAACATGAAAACAATATAAAATATAAAATTTTAATATTTTGTTGTTTCAAGAAATATTATAATAAATTAAATTTATATAGAAAATTTATTAGTATTGATATAAAAATAGTTATTATAAATATAAAAGTATAAAAATAAAGAAAGTGGAATATATATCAAAATCAAATTTATTTGATTTTTATTTAATTTTGATAGCTAATAAATTTTTAACATATTACAATTTTCTCCACCTACTCATGTGTTCGTGGTACTACTCAGATTATTTTCCTGCTTGTCCAAGAAACGATAGAACACTTTTTTTTTTTTATTATTATACCAATCGGTATTCAAAATTATGATTAGATTAATCCGGTTTGAGACTTGTGGCCCATTTAGAGGAGCTACCCTCCCAACATAGTTTTTTTTATATCCAATTTGCGAGTTAAACTCGGAAATTTGGTTAAGGGACCTAACACCACATCCTATTAGCCCAACTGTCCGTTGATGAACTTAATTGCTCTTTGGACATCTCTGAGGTTAGCTTCTGGTCTTCTCTTCCTTCTAAAGATATTTCCATCACCTAGACATTCGACTGCTTTAATTTCTTCTTCTTTTTTTTGGGTAAAATTCTGTACCCCTTCCAATAACTTTGAGCCTTGATCTCTCTAATTATACCCTATGAGATTTCCAAAATCAGGGTGTGAAAACCATGCCAGTTGGAACGTGAACGGTCTTCCTTGCCCCACTGAGGGAGGGGACCATTAATATTCAGTAAACTAGGACAAAGATTTGATTAAGCTGTCACGAGATGGGAGATTCAAACTTCTGGGTGTTGGATACTCCATAAGGTAAGCTGCTTCAGAAGGAATATAAGGGAGTGTATTTTAATTTATAAGCCTGTTGTTTTTGTGTAAGTGTGTCCAAAGCTACCAGATTACCTAAGAAAGTTGGCTATTCTCGGCCTGCTGTAGTGGAGGCTCAAGGTTTTTCCGAGGGCATTTGTCCAATTTGGAAAACAAATACGATTTAAATAACTTTCGAGGCACACTCCGCAACTAACATGCACTCCGCAACTAAGAATGAAAGGCGCAAGTAGTCTAGGAGATTCCTCCAAAACCATGCGAGAAGCAGTTATCGACTCGCATCTCTCATCCCAATAGATGTTGCATTTGACACCAAGGCCAGGTACACTATTCTCTGTGTTTTATGGGGGAAACTACTCTAAATTTCACCTGAATTTTGTCGATTAATGATATTGTCGTCATCTAAGTCAGAAATTTTGTCAGTGTCTCCAGCCATAGAGTTCTGGGAGTCGAGCTGAGGAATTGCTCAATTGGGTTCGGCACCTCGAGGAACTTCCCGAGTGACAACTCCGAGTACGAAATGCTCCCAATTTCCCTGGATTTGGGGCACTATCTCTTGGAGAGATTTTCCAGATCAAAGAGTATTTTGGTTTTGAAAGGATCCGGAATAATTTAGTATTGTATTTTTAGTTTGATTATTTTCTTTACGAGGAAATTGCTCGCTTAGTTCCTAAAGTATGGCTCGAATTCATGAATTAATTCATGAACTTTAAAACACTAAGTATAACTAATTGATCCCTTCATTAATGACCGAGACGGTCTGTCCATTAAATATTAACATAGATTGACGTGACAGACTAGCTGGACAGACGAACGATGATTGTCAATGCTACATCACCACCTCAAAACACTTCACATTGCCTGTAACCAATTTGCGCCACGTAACCAATTGCTGACATGGCACTCACATCAAAAACACTTCACACTATCATGTCAGCATGTTGTTGACGCGGTAATACCATGTCAACAAAAAACCTTCCCCCCAAATCAATTGAAAAAAAAAAAAGTCAATCCTCTGTCTTTTCTCACTTTCTTCCAACCACATCACACTTTACTTGCCATTGCCCACATGCTTTGCCCAATTTTGATTACTCAATTCCACTAGCAACACCTTCAGAATTGTAGATACAGCAATAGAGAGTGAGAGAGACGACCCTACCACTTCATTGATGCGAGGGGGGTAGGGATCGCTATATTTCTGGGAGCGAACTCTATAGGTGAAGATGGCCATAACCCTACCTCCAGCAACACCTTCAAGCTGCCTTTTTAAGTATTAGTAGAACAAGTATAACCAAAATGGTCATGACCCACTTCTTCACCAAAATCGTAATGGTTTACAAACTGCTTAGAGAAACCAAAGTTCTTTTCCAAAGCAACAATGTTACATTCACTCCCTTGAGGAATTGAGGCTTCATTTGGCTTGACTGAGCCATGTCTCCTAGCAAGCGATGCTCTGATATGCTTGGTGTACTCCATTAGATGATGTTCCCGATCGTACATCACCTACAGACAAATTATACAATCATATTACAACCCCAAACTTCACAAAAGAGAAAACTTCAATGTTTCTTAGCTTTTTCCTTTTCTTGCTTTTTGGGAATTTTCCAAAGAATAAAAATAAAACCAAAAAACCGTACCAATAATAATCATGTGCACAACAAGTACACCAATGGTGTTCTCTAACACATAGATCTGTAGCAAACTCTTTCCAAAGGCATTGCCGATGAGACTGCCATAAGAGGTTGTTTTCCCTGCCTAGCTAAACCTTATCAACATATCTATTGAAGTCTCAGTTAAGAATGCAATAAAGAGTATCATTGTGATCCCTAGACCAAGACCCAACACTTTCATTGTTGCAGGCAAAGCCATAATCCCGACACCAATAATAGTTGTTGACAAGTTAAAGACAGCTCCCGCAAAGGAAGCTCCATCAGATTCATCAAAAGAAGCAGCCTCTTGAAGCTTTCTAGGCAATAAAGGAGCCCGTTCATCAACAACATGCTTGCTCTTCGTGACTTTTTCTCCTTGTTTGGTTCAAGACTCCCAATTGTCGTTTTTAATTAGAAAAATTCAAGCTTCTGAGATCAATAACAACGACCTGCACGCAAAGCAATCAAAAGCAGCCTCTGAATCAGAGAAGTTTCAAAATTGGCATTACAAATTGGTGCATTTATTTCAAAATTTTTCACTTCTTGAAGAAACACCAGCACTGCTATTAAACGAAATGGGGCTGAAAACACAGAAACGGGCGGGGGTTGAAGGAGATGAGAACAGGAGCCAATTCTTCTCCGCTGCCTGTGAATCCGGTTGAGGGCGTCCCATGTCGAACCACAGGAGATGAGAAGTGGCACGTGAGCCCTTCGATCGACTGTGGGAGAGAGAGTGGACTGCTTTTTTGTTTTTCAACGAAAGAGGAGAGGAGAGAGAGAAAGGGAGGGGAGAAAAGGGTGATGATTTTGTTTCAACCCATTTGGGAAGTTGGTGTTTTTTTTTTTTTTTTGTGGTTAATAGCAACATTGGTATCTTGTATATCTTTTTAAAATATTTACCTTTTATATATTTGACATCCACATAAGTTTCCTAGGATTTATAATACCTTTAGATATCCATTACACAGAGAATTGTTAAAACTTTATTAGGAAAAAAATATTAGTGAAGAAAAAGGAGTACATTATTCAAAGTATATGATGATATGCTTACTCTCTCTATTGAGAATATCTCTTGAAATCTTTAAACCGATACATTCCGATTCCTTTCACAAATCTTGTAAATGTAGCAGTTGATAGGAATTTTATAAATAAATCTACTAAATTCTCATTTCATTGTATTTGTTGAATATCTATATCACTATTCTTCTGAAGTTCATGAGTGAAAAAGAATTTTGATAAAATGTGTTTTGTTCTATTACTTTTGATATATTCTTCTTTGAGTTGGGTGGTATATGTTGTATCATCCTCGTATAAGATCATCAGTGCCTTTTTTTTTTCTAAAGACAAACCACAAACTTTTTGTACATGTTCAATCACATATCTTAATCATATGTATTTGCTACTAGTTTCATGAATTGCCAAAATTTTAACATGATTAGAGGATACAGTTCTATAATTTGTTTCATAGAACGTCATGAAATGGCAGTGCCACCATATGTGAACACATATCCAGTTTATAATCGAGTATTTTGAGAATTAGATAGGTACCCTACATTTGCAAAACCAATCAAATCTGTTTTGGATAGTTGAGAGAAATATAGACCAATATTTTTTGTACTTTGTAGGTAACGAAATACATGTTTAATTCCATTCCAATACCTTCGGGTTGGACAAAAACTATATCTTACTAATAAGTTGATAGAAAATGATATATCAGGTCGTATATGACTAATGAGATAAATGAGTACTTTAATTGCACTTAAATATAGTATTTCAGGACTACAAAATTTCTCATTATTTTCTCGAGATCGAAAAGAGTTTTTATTTACATCAAGTGACCTCACAACTATTAGGGTACTCAACAGATGTGTTTTGTTCATATAAAATCATTTTAACACTTGTTTTGTATAAATTGCTTGATGCACAAGGATTCCATCCTTTAAATTTTTTATCTATAATCCAATACAAAATTTTATCTTTCCGAGATCTTTTATCTCAAATTCTCTATTCAAGTATTCTATTGCTTTTGAGAGCTCTTCAGGAGTCGCAATGATAAGCAAATCATCAACATATATTACAATAATAACAAAATTACATCCAGATCTCTTTATAAAAATGCATCTGCAAACGGAATCATTCTTATATCAATCCTTTAACAAATACTCACTACGATTGTTATATAACTTGTGACCAGATTGTTTTAATCTAGATAAAAATTTATTTAATTTGATTGAGTAATGTTTTCGAGAACCGGAATTACATGCTTTTGGTAGTTTAACTCCTTTTTGGAGTTTCATATAAATGTTATTATCTAGTAGTCCCTATAATGATATCTATTAAACATAAATCTAGTCCCTTTTATATTGACAGACTGATTAGAAATCGAAAGGTAGTCACATCTACCATAGGGGAGTATGTCATATTATAATTGATATCGGGTTTTTGCGAAAATCCTTGTGCAACTAAACGTGTTTTATATCTTATAATTTTACATTTCGCATTTCATTTTTGCATAAAGTTATATTTGTATCCCACTGGTTTTACATCAAAAAGTATGTGGACTACTGGTTTAAAAACATTTGTTTTGTTAAGGGATTTCAATTCTGCATCAATTTTATCTTTCTATTTTGGCCAATCATATCTATATTTTTATTCCTCAATAAACTTTGATTCAAGATCCTTATTTTCATTCTCAATACTCATTGCTATGTGGTATGCAAAAATATCATCAATATTTATATTATTTCGGTTTTATATTTCTCCAATCATAACATAATTTATTGAAATATCATGATTATCAATATTTTCAGGTATCTGATATTTTTCTGAAACATTATCCATGGTTGGTACATCTGTAGGACATGCAATATTTTTGCTTAGACCATCTAATTTATTTGCTTCTTTTTTATCTCGAGGAATTTTTTATCATTAAAACCAATCGGTCTATCATGTTTTGTACGCATTTTAAACTTATTAGCAATATTATATTATCCTTCGGGAACATTAACTCTAATAGGAATATTAACAGTTGAAATATGTGACTTAGTCAGTTTTATATGATTAGTAAATGTATTTGACAATTGTTTTGTTTGAGAATTAAGATAAGATAACAATGATTCATTTTAATTGATTTTATTTTCACACCGTTTATTCTTTTCTTCTTCTAATGTTGGTAAAACAACATATCAAAATGACAATCAGCAAAACAAGCTTCAAACAAATTTCTTGTTATAGATTCAATATATTTAATAATCAATGGAGATTCATATCCAACGTATATCCCCAATCTCTTTATCCTTCAAGGACATCAATCTCCTATGATGGAGTGATACGGACATATACTGCACATCTAATAATTTTCAAATGTGAGATATTTGGTTCCTGACCATAAATCAAATGTAATAAGGAAAAATTATTACTATTTGTTAGTCGGATGTGGATAAGTGTTGCTGTGTGTAAAACAATATATATTCAAATAGAAACTGGTAATTTAGCTCTCATAAACAATGGTTTTGCAATCAATTGAATACACTTAATGAGTGATTGTAATAGACCATTTTGAGTATGAATATATGTTACAAGATGTTCTATATTTATCCCAATCGACATACAATATTTATCAAAATTTTGGAATATAAATTCACCAGTATTATCAAGATAAATTTTTTTGATCGGATAATCTGAAAAATGTGTTCGTAATCTAATTAATTGAACAAGGTCATGAGTCGATAATAATAATACATGTGACCACCTAGTTCATACATCAATTAAAACTATAAAATATTTGAATGGTCCACATGATGGGAGTATAGCCCCACAAATATCTCTGTATATTCATTTCAAAACTTTAAAAGATTCATAATTTATTTAAATTGGTGATGGTTTCATAATTAATTTGCATTGAGAGCAAGCAACATAAGTAAATTCATCAGACTGAATAATCTTCTGGTTCTTCAAATAATGTCCACATGAATTATTTATAATTTTTTGCATCATTATTGATCCGAGATAATCAATCGACCATATCAAACAATAAAATTATTCAACTTAGTAAACTTTTGATTTACTATTGCATATGCTTCTTTTGTATTCATATATGTGTAATAGAAACCGGAGGAATATGCCAGTAATTTTTTTAATATCCTTTTATCACCCAGAATTATACTCATAATGTAAAAATACTCAATATTTTCTTCATTTATTGTCTCAATATGATATCCATTTCTGTGGATATCTTTAAAACTCAGTAAATTTCTTTGAAAACTGGGAGAGCATATTGCTTCATCAATTTCAAATTTAGTGCGTCTAGGCAAGAATTTGCTAACTCTTTCATAGCTTTCTATCAATTTTATACTAGCAGATATGGTATTAACATTGTTTTCTCATATTATCATATAAGAAAAATATTTTTTATCTTTTAATATAGCATGTGTGTTGGCACGATCTACGAGATATATATCTTGATCAATAAATAGATAGATATTTTAGAATTCATGACAATACTAATACTAGTACATTCTAAAAATTTTATTTTCATGACAAAATATATTTATTTAAATAAATAGATTAACATAATATCTAAACATAACAAATACTTTAGAATCCAATATGTTTAAAATAAAATATCATTATATTCAACTAAGTTCTAAGAAATTTATTTTGAATACTCCCATTACCAATCAAGTGGTCAATTTTCCTTCAAAGATACATATTTACAAGAGCTTTTAATTAATTCCGCACTATAATTTATAGTATTAACAGTTGTTTCTCCCAACTTTAGAATTGAGAAGCAATTCTTTTTTTTTTTTTGAGTATTGTATGTATTATAACATTATCAATGAAGCATCCATCTTTTTTTTTTTTTTTGCCTTTATTGATCTTAGGATATTCTCAAAATCTTTTGAGAACTTATCTTTTTCCATCATTATTGTCCCACTTTTGGTGGTTTGATAAATTTGCATGACTATTTGTAGTGGTTTGATAAATTTGTATAATCATGATAATTACTATAATCACAAACTCTTCCATATTCATAACAATATTTAATCACATTTGTTTCGGGGAATGGATTAGGACCCGTAAGTCGAGTTTCATGATTTTTCATTAATAATATTTTGTTCAGCCACAATGAGATATAAAATCTATTCAAAGTATTTTGAATTCCTTTTTCCAATATTGCTATTACAGGAGAAAATTTGAAACATGAAAAATGAAGAATTTTCTAGCATATCTTTCCCAATATTATTTTTTTTGTAAAACTTTTCCATCAACCATCTTCGGGTAATTATACTTTTCCATCATTATTATTTCTTCAAGTTATTTGAATGGCATCTTCAAGATCCATTGATCTAGATACATTTTGGTATCTAACACCCATGATAAATATTTTTTCTCATAATATCAAGTGAGGAAAAATATATATATTTAATTAATAATAAGATTATTAAATTAAGAAAAATTTGAACATAACAAAATATGGTAATTCCTTCTTTGATGTGAAAGATCGGACTAAACTGCAATAAAAAAATATAGTTTGAAAAACCCATAATATTCAATAAAATCTCTATATAAAAATAATAAATAAAGATTATAAAAAATTTATACCAAAGAAAACTTATTCTTCGTTGGTGAGAATTTCATGGTTGGTTGGGTAAAGTTTCATGCTCATAACATGCTCATAACATGCTTTGGCGCCTAGGCAGGCAAGCCCCAGCAGGTGCGGGCGCCCAGGCAGGCACGCGCGGGCGCCCAGGCAGGCAGGCACCCGTGCGCGCATGCGCCGGCTCCCGCGCGGATTAATCTTTAATTAAAAAATTTATATTATTGAATAAAATAATACAAATAAAATAAAATTACCTATACAATAATAAAAAATATTAAATCAAACAAAAAAAGAAAAAAATAATAAATTAAATAATATATATATATAATTTAAATAAAATAAAATATATGGTTTTTTTAAGAATTAAATAATATTATTCTTCTAAAAAATGAAATATAATATAATAAAATAAAATGTAAATTAAAATATTATAAAATAATAATATGATTTGTTAATATAAATTAATAAAATAAAATAAAAATAAAATAAAATTATAATTAAAAGAAGATAAAATTCAGCGACGGATTTGGAATCCGTCGCTGAAATTATTAAAATAAAATAAAAATTAAATAAAATTCTCATTAAATTCAGCGACGGATTTGGAAATCCGTCGCTGAATCAGCCACGGATTTGGAAATCCGTCGCTGATTTAGCGACAGATTTTAATCCGTCGCTAAATTACCAACGCATATATATATTTCGTCGTGTCATTGCTAAATTAATTTTTTAATTTAAATATTATATTAATATTATATTTTATTAAATTATATATAAAAAAATTTTCGTCTAGCGACGGAAAACAAATCCGTCGCTAAATTAATTTTTAACTTAAATATTACATATTAATAAAATAAAAATAAAAATAAAAAAATAAAATTATATTTAAAAAAGATTAAATTATTCATCGCTAGATGAATCATTTTTCTTTTCCCATTATTATTTATAAAGATATCATGCATGTAAAAAATTAATAAAAATCTAATATATATATATATATATATATATATATATATTGAAGCTGAATTTTCGGTATATTCACATATTTAATGATTTAGGGGTTAAAAAAAAATGATTGTCCCTTAGAAAGTAAAGTACATTAATCGGAATATATATATATATATAGAGGAAATTGATGTGTTGTTAAGAATATATATTGAAAATTTAGTAAAATATATAGTAATATACATATCTTACTTCAATATGATATCCAATGTAGTGTATTAACTCTTGATACATACATAAGGTTTTTATACTTGTACTGTATTATAAATATACTATATTTAGTGTAAAGTATTCAAATTAAATGCAAATTATAAATTACATTCCTAAAATCAAATTTCAAGTTATACAACATTTACCACATTTATTCTTACCAAATCCAAAGTAAAGTTTAGTCTTTGCTTCCCCCTGTCTAACTCCGCCCCCCCCCCCCCCCAATCA
This sequence comes from Dillenia suffruticosa, assembly GCA_033439265.1. Taxonomy (NCBI): domain Eukaryota; kingdom Viridiplantae; phylum Streptophyta; class Magnoliopsida; order Dilleniales; family Dilleniaceae; genus Dillenia; species Dillenia suffruticosa. Next base: position 12,312,566 of record JAVTVX010000020.1, read on the forward strand.
ATTTGCAATAAAATTGTACATTTAGTAATGCAATGAAAATATCTTATATATGGAAATAACAGATATTATAAGAGTTTTATCTATTAAGTATTTAATTAGACTAGAATCGGATTTAGTCGTATTTAACAAGATTATCAGATATCGGTGGTTTATAAAAAAAAAAAAAAATGTAATACAATGAAAAACTCTCTCCCCTTCCTGATTTTATAGCATTGCTTCTGTATTCTTTCTAACCCTACTCACAATCAATTTAGACATTAATTTTATATCATGTGTTTTATTCATCATATCTCAACAATGCAAATATAAATGTTACTTTTCTAACATATTCCCTTATTTATCTCTCTCCCTCTCTTCTTTTAAAAGCACAATTATTTGATATTGGAATAGAGGTTTCTTTTTGCATTTTTATTTTTTCTTAATTTTTTGGCAAACATGATCAATTTTCAAATTACATGAAAAAACAAGACCAAGGTTTACCATCTTAAGCTGATAAACTTTGTAAATACTGCTTTTGAATCGTGTTTGTGTTCTTACCATAGTTGATTGTATTCCACTTGATCAAAGTCTACCAAATTTCTTTGTGATTTGTAAGTATTCTCTGAATTTAGGAAAAATGTAAAAATATTCATTCAAAAAATTTTAAAAAAAAAAATACAAACTTTTTTAATGAATGAAAGAGAAATAAGTAGAATATTAAAATTTCTCATATGTAGTTTGCAGAAGATTGCGTGGGGAAAGAAGTTTGTATATGGTTGTTTTGTTTATAAGAAGTTTCATTTGGCAATTCAAATAGAGTACGTCCCACTTCAATATCATCAATTGCACACACGATGTAAGTAAATTTTCATCACATTACGCAAGAATTTTTAAGAGAAGACTTCTTTACATGTTACTAACTATTAATCTTGTGAAAATAATTAATAGAATTTTGAAAACTGTAAGACAAAAATTGCTATATTTGGCAAGAATTTTTTTTTTTTTTTTTTTTTTTTGGGACCAAGCTTGCAAAATTTTCTTTTTGATATTTTTTTCACCATTTTTTTAATTGTTCAATGACCAATTGAAAGCCATAATTCTTGTTACATCTATATACAAGTTGAGTAGGCGTAGATAAATTTTGATTTTACTTTTTATTTTTAAAATTTGAAATCATTATTTTGTGTATTGTTGAGAAAGAAAAGTATTTAGATAAAAGGGGAAGAAATGGTAGAAATAAAAAAAAAAAAAAAATCATGAATAAACAATAAACAATAGTCATTGTCATAAATAGAAAAGTAGAAAAGCTATGCCATATGATAGCACAAGTCCCTTTTCATGAATAAACAATAGTCATTGTCATCCATTTTGTTAATATCAATGTACCATTCGGGTATCTTTGTATTTGGTTAGGGTTAATGAAATAAAATAAGTTCGGTTAGAAATTATATTAGTAAAGTGATAAAATAAAAGTAAGAGATAAGCAAACAAATTAATAGAAAAGAGACTAAGACAAGATAAATACAAAGAAAAATAGCTAAACAAAATAACAAAAGACCCTTAACAATAAAATCAATAAATTTTTTTTTTTTTAATTTTTTGGAAAGAATAAAAGAAAAAACTCTTAAATTTTTGAACTCTTACTACGGATCAAAAAAATATATATATATGACCCTTTTCGCAGAGAATCTCGTTTATTGATTTTGGAATAAAGCAATAAAATATTATTGTTTGGAATGAACAACAAGGATTTTAGAATAAATAAATACATTTTAATTTTTTGAATGAATAACAAATAAAATAGCAATGTCGCAAAAACAAAATAGTTTATCGCTCCCTCTAATTATTACTTGATTATCTTTTCACTTTTCCTATATAATTTTCCTCCAATCAATTTGAAATAAATTCTGACTTCTCAACTATTTCAAAATATAATTGATGTATCGATGTATAATATATATAAGATTTACGGTATTGTTTTGTGCAAATAATCAATTAATGATATTTACTTTCGTAAATACAATATCCAAATAATTTTGTAAGCATAAATTAAATTTTACTGTAAAAGAAATTTAAGTTTCCTTTGTGTTAATAGCTTTTTCAGTGAGATGCTATTCATAAACTCACTTGATCTAAACTCAACTTTCTTAAACGGCCGGAAAAGAAGCAAAACTCAATTGAGCTTAATTAATATAAAAATAATAAATATAATGATAATTTAAATATTTTTTTATAAAATTTTATATTTTAAAAAAATATTTTATATTTTAAGTAAAAATCATTTAAAATAAAATAAAAATTATGATAAATCGAGATAATTGAGTTTTTTGTTTTTTGTTTTGTTTTGTTTTTTTGTTTTGTGTTTTTTTTTTTTTTTTTTTTTGGGAGAACACCACCGGAGAAGCATTCCCGGGACTTGAATATTCTTGGGAATGCGTCACTGCCAGCGCGGAATGCCATTTGTATATAGCGCTGGCGGTGGCACTCTCCCTCCCGTGCATGCCACCTTGTTATGTTTGTCTTCATCGTCAGGTGATGTGAAAAACACCACCTTTTTGCCCGAACCTGTCACCGTCAGTTCAGCCCCTTTACTGCCTCCATGTTCTCCACGCACAAGGCAGGGAGGCAAGTGGCCTTCTGTTTTTTTTTTTTTTTTTTTTAATTTGGGTTTTTGGGGGGGGGGGGATTCTTAAAAATGATCTTTATCTTTTTCAAAAATTTACCTTACAATTTTCACCAACATTATGGAAATTACCACATACCTTGAAAAGAGGAATTTCAAGCTCGCAGTATAGTGAGGGTGGGTAGGCAGAAGACGGACTTGACACCATGGTGAGTGTTTGATTTGTTGAATGAATGCTTTTTCAGCAAGCTTTGTAGCACATCTGTGCACTGCACATAAACCCTAAAATCTGAACCGGATGAAAGTTTCACATGGATTAAATTGGGAAGCTATTACTGAGTCACAAAAGCCCTGAATTCCAATTATGCAGGTCACAAGGTTCCAGTAACGGGCCAAGCTATTACTGAGTCAAAAAAGCACTGAATTCCAATTATGCAAGTCACAAGGTTCCAGTAACGGGCCAAAAAAGGGTACACCAATACCAGCCTTAACGCATCGTGCTCCACATGAGCATTCTCCTCTCTCCAAGCAAGTAAACTGCATCTTGTAAGGGACCAACTTGGAACAAACCAAAGCGACGCCAATTTGTCACAAATTCAACTTCCTGGAGGATTTTTTTAAAAAAAATTTTAAGTGAAGATTTTGCCTTTCCATTTTATGATATGTTGCTCTATGAATCAAACTTTATTTGCAAACAAAGATTACAATAAAATCATATATTGATACATTACAACCCCGTCACTGTTTATTTTTCTACCTCCAATCCCTCTGCCCCCCAACCTTTTACCCTTTTATAACTCCTTTTTATCAATATGCATCTCATAACTTTTGCAGGAAGAACATTTTTTTTCACTCGGGCAGAACAACACGGAGAGGAAACTCATCACATATGATTGGAAAAAATAAACGATATGCAATATTGCATTTCCTCTACAGTGGCTGTTATTATTAATTATTAACAATATATATATAAGGGTGATCCACTACCGTCCACCTAGATTTTGGTCGTCCTCCACTTGGCAAAAGTCCTCCACTTGGCGAAAGGCAATTGGTTGTTGCTGAATTGGACACTGATTTTCGGTTGGACGTCTCATCTGTCAATTTTTTTTTTTTTTTTTAGTTGGGCTGATTTGGACAAAAACACTGTCTTCTCCGGTGCAAGAGAGCGGTGCGCTTGATCAGATGGATCGTGGAAGCCATACCTCTTTGCTTGCAGAATGATAATGATGATATGTATGGAAGCTATTCCGTGTTTAATAAAAGATTCGTGCCACACAAATTCAATATCTCTCTCTCTCTAAATTCTGAAATTTCTCTTTCTACAAAATTTAAAGAAGCTATGACGAAGAAAACACAGCAAGACCAATTGCTGACATTAAGAATAGCCTTCTTGTTTGGATTGAAGCTGGTGGTTATGGTGACGATTGCTCTCTATATTTGTGCACTTTACAGACTTCATTTTGCTCGAGAGACTTTGGGAGGTTCGTCGATTGTGCCTCCTCCGTCTTGCAGATTTCTCCCTTTAGTTCAAGTCTTCGAAGGTCCTACCAAGATAGCGTTTTTGTTTCTTGTTCATCGCAATCTCCCTCTTGATTTTCTCTCAGGCAGCTTCTTCAAGGTTTTCTCCTCTCTCTCTGTAAATTTGATTTGGGTTCGATAAATTTGAAATGCTGGAATTTGGAGATTGCAGAGGCTACTCTGTCTCTCTCTCTCTGTAATTGAACTTTGATATTGTCTGTGATATTTTGAATTTGAAGTTTAGATAATGCAAAATCAACAAATTTATCTCTGTTTATTTACTTCGCCTCTCTCTGAGATTTTGATTTGAATTCGAAAATTTAGAAATGCTTGAAATCTGGAGCTTGTAGAATGCAAATTTCGCTTTCTCGATATATAAATTTGAAACGCTAATTTGGAGCTAGCGATGGTCGCGGTAGATGCGTGTGAAGGGAGAGTGACGACTGGAATAATCTACATCTGAATATGGGCAAAAGTGTTCATGTCTACTTGTCTAGATATTAAGTTCTGAGAATTACAGGCAAGGTGTTAGATCCTTCAGAAAATTTGTGGAGGCTCATTGAGGTGATTGGGATGTCATTCCCTGTCCATGAAACTAATGTTTGAATGTCAGGATTCAAATTCCTCCTACACTGCATGATTATCTGTCAAACAATGGGATTATGTTGAGTTAAAAACCGTTAGATTTAATCACGCATAATGAAAATGTGAAAAATCATAAAAAATAATTAGACAGAATTTTCGAGTAAATATTTCAATACGTGAGTCTCCAAAATTAACCGAGTCGCGAACTCCTTTGTATGAATCGCTCGGTCGGGATGGTAATCACGAGATCGAAGCACAACCACAGTACCACGATGTCCAAAATCTGATGATTAAAAACGACGCAAAAAAATTCTCTACTCAGAATTTTCTCTAAACCCTCTCTCTCAAGAGATGTGCTTTCTCCATTGGCAACGTACCTACAGAGTTGTCTCACTCTTGCAGAACACTCGTTCTCACATACATTGTTACCAACAAATATGAGGGAGAGAGAAGTATAAGGGAGTAATGGGGTTAGTAGGATAATGGGATAAGTAGGATAATGGGAGTTATCCCATTATCCCAAATTTGAATTTTTTTTTTCAAATTAACTTTTAAACTCCAATGCCCCTATCTAGGCATTTTAACTAACATCTCTAACTTGCACATGAGAATATTTTATATCTGTTATAAGATCTCAACCCATGCGATCTATCACATCGCCCTACTAGATTTTCATACAAGATTAGGCGTCATGCGACCGGCAAGTATACATGTAAGCAAAAACTTCTAAATACACCTGTTCGGATGATCGAGCAGCCATCGTTAGTACCAAAAGAACTCATTGTACCCCAAACTTAACGAAATTACATCCATCGAGTCATTTTCTTTATAAAAAATGATACTTAATCATGTGTTCGACTGTGTATTCACTATTATATTTTAATCCCAACATAAATTAACATAACAGGACGATCTGTGAATAAAACACAATGATGTAATATCGATCGGTTTTCTTTTTCTCAAACTCGAATCCATCAGTTTCAATTCAGCTGTTTTTTTAGACATACCCCTTAGATCTCAATTTATCTTACGAGCCATAAGTAAACAAATTAAAATAACAAATACTGAACCAAAACGTCTAGAAACGGCCAAAAGTAATAAGAGTACAAGAGATCTCACCCAATGGATCTTTGGTCTCATACAGTGGGAACGGGGATCATGATCACACTATCATCTCAAATAATAACTCTCACTATCCCATGATCGTTTTATCACATGCGGTATGAAATACATACCACAGTATTATTTCTCCATCTCTCAAAAGGACATATATCAGATTTATCTAATAATGTATTGGTATGAGATTCAGTCTACACACATGATTTTACTCAGAGATCTCAGAGAGTATCTCAGAGACAATATCACTAAATGCAGGTAATGTTTAAGATCTCAAATCTGACTACTCACAAACAACATGGATATGGGTATGTCCATGTTGGTCATATCGCATATAACCTCATTCTGAACACATATTAAGGCGACTTATATTCTAATAGGGTCACTCTCAAAATCTCTTACGACTAGAAACTGTTTCATCTCTGCTCACTCAAAATTGGAGATAGTCACTCGTATGAGAAAGTTGACCACGCCTGTTTAACAAATCTTTTATCATAACTCACTACAGAATATATGATAATAAACAAATACAAGAAATAAACTTATAACTGTATAATACACATATGTCATATATATCAATAAATATCAAAATCAATACATAGTGAGAAATATTAAAATACACTAAACCCAATGATTACATGTCTCACAAAGGAATCTTTCACAATGGATTTGATGAAGGGATAGCCACAATATTTTGTGTAAAAGTGTACTTAATCGTCACTACGCCCTTGTCAGTAATATTTCTTACAGAATGGTATTTGGTATCAATATGTTTGGTTTTACTATGATACTTAGGATCTCAATTGTTGGCAATAGTGGCCTGATTATCACAATAAATCATCACTGATCTCCTACTATCTGCAATAACTTCTAAGTCATCCAGAAATTTCTGAATCAAACATTCTCGTGAACTATCACTGAGCATACCACAAACTCAATCTCTATATACGATAGAGATATACAAATTTGTTTCTTACTTCTCCAAGATATGGCACAATTACGAAGCAAGATAGTAAAAAATGATGTCGATTTGCGTTAATCCAGATTGTTACCCCCAGTCGGTGTTTGAATATCTCACAGTAGCAAAACACCTCCTCTGTAACACAATGAGAGGTCCACAGTTCTTTTAAGATATCTCAAAATCTTTTTCACTGCTCTCCAGTGCTCCTTTTCAGGATTCGATTGATATCTACTCACTAGATCGACTATAAAATAAATGTCTGGTTATGTACATATTATCACATACACTAGACTACTCATTGCACTGGTATAAGGGATTCTAATCATCTCCCTTCATTTCTTCCTAAATTTTAAAACATATGTCAAGATTCAGATTTTCAACTTTAGCGATAGAAGTATCTATTGGGTTGCAATCGCTTATATCAAAATGGTCAAGAATTTACCTGATATAGGATTATTGTTAAATAGTCAATATTTTTCTGGAGCGATCCCTCTAAATCCTAATTTTGAAATGAACTAAGTTTTATCCATATCTTTCAAATTAAAGTTCGATAATAACCATATTTTAATGGTCATTGGATACTCTCTATTGTTTTTGGCTAACAGAATGTCATCCACATATAAAAATATGATCATAAAAGAGTCACTAGAACGCATTAGGTTTACGTAATGATCCTCCTTGATTATCACAAACCCATAAAATATCACATTATCATGAAATCTCAGGTATCATTACCTGGATGAGTGTTTTAGATCGTATGTTGACTTTCAAAGTTGATAGATTTTATCCACCTGACCTACTAGAATGAACCAAGAGGGTTATTCCATGCAAATCTCTTCATCCAAACTTCCATTGCAGAAAATGGTCTTTATGTCCATTTATTGTAACTCCAGATCTATATTTGTAACAATCGCTAAAAATAAATAAATCGATATATATTGGAATATCACTCTCTGGTAGTCCAAACCCTTAGTCTGTGTATAACCATGACTACTAGACAAGATTTATACCTCTCCATTGATCCATTAGCCTTTCTCTCAACCTTGAGAAGCTATTCGTTCTCGACAGTGCTTCTACTCTCAAGCAAATCAACAAGGTTCTTGAGAACCTACTCGTTCCCACTGGTTCTTCTGCCCTCAGGAAAATCAACTAGATTCTAGATTTTGTTGATTCTCATCAACTTTTTCTCTTCATTTATGGCATTCAACAAATGGTTTTTCGCATAACTCTCGAGAGCCTCTTGGACCGTTATAAATTTCTCATTATCCTTAAGGATCACAATGAGAGTCAAGCAACGTCTAAATATGCATTCTCAATACTCCTACGATGAGAGAGCATCTCTCTACCTCTTGATGGATCGCTCCCACTAGAACCAAGATCTTAATGGATTCTTGTGTCTTTTCGCTGGACTTGCCTAAGCCACTAGACTTATCTATCTCATAAAAGGTAAAATCTCGGTCGATTTCACCTCTCTTGAGAAAATCATTATCAAGGAATGTGGTATCATGAGACTCAATCTCAATGACAATATCATCCGTATACTTACCTAACGACACATTTTTTTTCTCGTGAGTTTAACTTGCCATGTGAATGCGAAAAATCGTAATCATATGCGGCACAACTCCATAACCTCAAGTGGCTAAAATCATGTTATCTCCCTGTCCAAAGCTCAAATGGGGTACTGATTGCACACTTTCATGAGATACAATTGAGAATGTAGGTTGCAGTTAATAAAACATCTCCTCAATAGGAGATGAACAAATTGTCTACGCCATCATAGATCTCACCATCTTCAACAAAGTTTTATTCCTCCTCTCGACTACTCTGTTCTACTGAACATTAGCAGGAATAGTCAGCTATTTCATAACACTCTTCTTGAAACAAAACTCTCTGTATAGTTCTGACAAATATTTGTACCCCCGATCGATTCTGAGAATTTTCACTCTCATATTTAACTGATTCTCAATTTTGCTAATAAATCTCCTAAAGTATTCCAATATCTCATATTTGTGTGAAATCAGATAGACGTAACCGGAATGTGCGTAATCATTTAATAAAAAACAGATGATTTTCTTGCATATCCTAGACAATCTTAGACAAAGTACTGAAATGAAATTTCGTCAAATATTCAGAGTATAAATAACGCCATCTAGATACAAAGTCTGACTATTTTACAACTCCAACTTACGAGTGTCGATCCCTCTGATAACGCAATGCTCTGTTCTTCACGTGAATCCTCCTAACTCAAGGATTCATTCACGTGAATCCTCCTAACTCAAGGATTCACTCAGCAGAACTTTACATATGTACTTCTGTCTCGAGTTACGTGATCAGTGACTCTTAAGTTTTCAATCCACAAAGAAGAGAAATCAGTAAACAATACATTAAATGAGACAAAGATCAAACCATATAAAAAAGAAGGATATTCTTTCCGCTCATCATACTCACGAGCGAAATAACCAAGTCTACCTCAAACATAGCACTTCTCATTGGTCTTATCAAACTCCTTTCTTCATGCACTTTTGTATCTTGTTGTCGGTGATAATTTCTTATTGCTTAGATCTCGAATCTTCTTCACGTGCTTATGTTGTCGTATTTGGTACCACGGGAGTCCTTACTCAACTCCGCTACATAAGCATGACCAAAGTGCGGCCTACTCCCCTCCAAGCGCTCCTCTTCGAGCTCACTGTGTCTACTCACATCAACGAAAGTACAAATACTCTCGTTATACATGAGATACATTTTCATGGTCTTCCATGAATCAGGTAAAGTACTAAATCACACCCAACACCTGAATCTTTTCCGAAATAGACTTGCCGGCAATCTTTAATTCGGTGATCATACTCGACATTTGTATTAAATGTTGTACCATTATATAATCAACATTTTTCTTCAGCATCGTCATCTTAGGAGCTGAAAAGAGTATCATAATACTCTTTTGGAGTGAGTCAATACAACATTACCATAGGATAATACCCATAGAACGAGATCATGTCATCGAACATGTTGTTAATGAAGATTGTCCTAACTTGGCTATCTTTTTCTTCTATACATGATAAACCTCTTTATCCCGTCTATCCTAAGATCTGGTACCCTCCTCCGGGCCTACCATCTCGTGTCTCATAATCTCATACAGATTTGTTATTCAAGAACAAACTGAATCTATCGGTGTAAAATCTTACAAATCTCACCATTCAGTTTATCATCCTTACTAAAATTTAGTACGACAGTTCTAATTATATTAGGAGAGATTTTAGTATTATAGTAAAGAAGAAGATGATAATTATGAAAGAATGTCAACAATGCTGATGAAGATGATGAGTTGCTTTCACTATAAAAAACCACGGTTTTAGCGATAAAACATTTTTAGTCACTAATGACGCGTCGCAAAAATTTAGCGACGAAAAATAGAAATTTGTCACTAATTTTAGTTACGGAAATTCAAAATCCATCGCTAAATTTAGCGACGGATCCGAGAAATCCGTCGCTAAATTATATGATATATAATTAATTAATTAATTATTATATATATTTTATTTAATTATTATATTAATATTTTATTTTATTTAATTAGTAACGGATTTAGATTTCTTTTGCTAAATTTAGCGACGGATCCAAGAATCCGTCGCGAAATTATATTATATACAATTATATTTTTTATTTATTTTATATATTTTATTTAATTATTATATTAATATTTTATTTTTATTTAATTAGCAACGAATGCTTGATCTGTCGCTAACTTGCACCCAGTGACACGCCCTGCTTCGGCTCCTGTGTCCCTGCCAGCTGGATCCCACGCACGAGCCTCACTGCTCCAACTCACGAGCCCGCCTGGCCCACCCGAGTACGAGCCCGACCGCCCCTGCCCTAACCTATTACCTTACAAAAAATCCCTGAAAAAACCCCCAAATGCATACATCCCGATTCGAACAACTGCGCACAAGTGAAATGTTAGAACACCCAACCACCAGACCACATCCTACATTTAATCATACTTTTATTTTATTTTTACTTATTATCTAATTCTAACATATTAATTAAAGAAATAAAAATTTATATCAAATAATAAAATGCTAATTAAAATAAACTAATAAATTAATTAAAAAATAAAAAATATTATTCTTTAAAAGGATTTAAAAAATAAAAAAATTTATTTCTAAATATTATAAAAATAGAAAATAAGAAAATATTTAAAAAATAAAAAAATATTATTCTATAAAAATTAAAAATAAAAATAAAAAAATAAAATGCTAATTTAAAATATTAAAAAATAATAAATATGATTATTTAATATAAATTAATAAAATAACAAAATAAAATAAAATATTAAATGTTAATTTTAAAAAAATTAAGTTTAGCAATGGATCATTGAATCCGTCGCTAAATTTGCAACGATTTTTTAGATCCGTCGCTAACTTAGCGACGGATTTCCGAATTTGTCGCTAAATTTAGCATCGGATTCTAATGTGTCGCTAAATCCGTTGCTAAATAATAAAATTTTTAAAAAATTAAAAAATATATATTATTTAAAAATAAAAAATATTAAAAAAATTATAATTTAAAATATTATAAAATAATAAATATGATTATTTAATATAAATTAATAAATAACAAAAGAAAATAAAATATTAAATGTTAATTTAAAAAAAATTAAATTTAGCGACGGATCGTTGAATCCGTTGCTAAATCAGCGACGGATTCCTTAATTCGTCACTAAATTTAGCGACGAATTTATAATTTGTCGCTAAACCTTCGCTAAATAATAAAATATTAAAAAAATAATAATTTTAGTCTTTAAAAAATAAAAAAAATAAAATGATTAAATTAAATGCTTATTTAAGATATTATAAAATATTAAATATGATTAGTTAATATAAATTAATAAAATAAAAGAATAATAAAATAAAATAAATGAATTACCGTTTATCAGTAGTTATCCGTCTCACTGTTGCCATCCTCCGAAAAATATTGTTTGATCTACTTGCCAGACGAGATAGATCGTCAGAAGTGAATGTATTATATATTGTGTTCTTTGCTGATTACAATAACGAATGAATATGAACAACTGAACTTTTACAAACAATTGAACTATATAAGAGATGCGAATGGATGTAGAAGACAAAAACACAAATTGTGAAATCGAAAACCGCGACTAATTGAAAATTATTTGTTATAAATTGGTTGAATTATTTATTGTTAAAATTATCAAATTGGTGAGAATTGTAATATTTAATATGTATTTAATTCGATTTCGTTATTTAGAATATATTAAAAAGAGAGATACGGTTAAAAATATTTCATAATAAAGTATAAAAGAAATTTTGTTCGGAAATTATTCATAAATTTTGAAATTCCGATAATAAATTAGCGACAAATTTAATCACGAATATTTTATTTGTGACTAATTAGCGACGAATTTTACCACGAATATTTTTTTGTGGCTAATTAGTGACGAAATTAATCACGAATTTTAGAGTTTGTTGCTAAATTTTGTGATAAATATTTTTACCATGACTAATTAGCGACGAATTTAACGACGAAAAATTTTTGTAGCTAATTAGTGATGAAATTTGTGACGAAAATATTATTCGTCACTAATTAACGACGAATTTTGTAACGAAAATTTTTTCGTTGCCAATTAGCAACGGATTTAACGACGAAAATTTTTTCGTCCCCAATTAGCGACAAATTTAGTCACGAATAATCTATCCGTCGGAAATTTAGCTACGAATAATTTTTTGTCCCTAATTTCGTTGCAAATTAGCGAAAAAAAAAACTTTTCGTCACTAAATCCGTCGTAAAATAGCAATGAAATTTTTTTATCGCTAAAATCCGTCACTAAAACCGTATTTTTTTGTAGTGTTTAGATGCTTCAAGCCTCTCTCAAAGACGATAGACTTCAGGAGTTTGTGAATGATGATCAAGTGGCTGGATGGAAAGCAGAAATATGTGGTCAACTACCAAGAGAAGCTGGAGATAAATCATGGTTAAGTCGTGAGCGTCCGGGTGTCAAGTGCTTTAACAAGATTATTGGGTTAACAAGGGAATGTCTTTCTGAATGGGTCTTCCAAAGTCATATGAGGAGGCAAAAAGTATATTGAGGAATGAGTGCCTGAAGATTTGGCAGGCAACTGCAGGCTCTGGCCGGATAATTCCTAATTCAGATGATGATGATACAAGAAGCTTTTTAAGGACTCTGCAGATAGAGGCAAGTACTAGAAAGCCACAGATTTCCAAAGGCAAAGGCATTTAGAAATTGAGGAACACCAGTTAAGGCCTTGAGGAAAGATCGAATTGCTTGGTTAGTATCCATAGCCTGCTCTGAGTTCTGCTTTTAGGTCTGGATAAGAACATGACTTGCTTTGCATCATGAGCACTAAGCTTCCAACAAATTTTTACGGGCAAATTCCTTAATGTCGTGGGGTGGGATAAATCAAGGGTTCCTAATATAAACCTACAATTCTTTTTTCACTTATTTGATTTTCATAAATGATGTCAACTTCCGGATTGAAGTTAGCATAATTGCTTCATTATCGCTTGCATAATTGCTTATTTGACAAATACATGTCTGGTTTTCATCACTGTGGGTTTCGACAGGACAAAAACTAGAAAGTTTTGACAAGGATTTTTTTTGGGGGGGGGGGGGAATCTAACTAGGCTTTTGTTGGGAGGTTTCAGTGATATTAGTGATGACAGGGCATGGAAGGATTATGCGACTTTGCTTTGTCTCTGTACTGATGTTGAACATATGGTGCCTATTTTTTCATGGGATAATTGTGTGTGACAGCTATTATTAGGATTCAAATGCTGGTGGAAGTATTTTCTTTATCAGTGTTTGCTATGTGGTCTTTTATTTTATTTTATTTTTATCTTTATTTTTTGGTGTTAAAAGTACACCTTTTAGTGAATGGCATGCACAAGATTTGATTGAACAGATGACGTTCTTCACTTAGGCATATGTTTTTAGTTTCGAACAAAAAAACCCAACCAAAAATCAGGAGATACTCTCATAGAAATCCAATCAGTGGAGTTTGATGGAATACTCCATGCACACAACACACCTGTGTAATCCATCATGTGGTTGAGTTGGACAAGTGATGCGTAATTTTTTGGGAATTGGGGTGGGTTGCCGTCTCTGTGGTTGGTTGAATGGGTTTAATCCATCATGTGTCTCTCTCTCTATTACATCATGCAATTTCAGTGTTGAACAGACTAGCTTAGTTGAGTAGAGTGGTGCGCTTTATCAAATGGTCATTGGAAGCCATTCCTCAATGATGTCTCCCTAATCTTCCAAATTCATTTCTGGGATCTCTAATGTTTCAAAGACCTTACGATCCGATTCTCAGATCTTGGTTGATTCTCTCTCTCTCCCCCTCTCCCCCTCTCCCTTACTCTCATTCCAGATCAAATCGAGCTCCGCACAAGCTTCAAAATGGAACCAATAATGAATCCGTTCCTTTCTGAAACCGGTAAGCATCAATTTTCTATCTTCTTTTTCTCCTGTTTAATCCGCTAAATCGCCGGTGCGTGTTTCCTATCTTCTTCGAATTGTCATTTTCCTGCTTGTTATTCCCCCTTGGTCTTATTGACCCATGGTCTCCTTGCTCACTCCTCTCTCTCTCTCTCTCTCTCTCTCTCTCTATGCATGAGAGAGAACAAATAATTTATTGAAAGAGAGAGGAGAAGGTATGGGAGCTTGCGTGTCGACGCTGGAAACATGTGTCAGTGGTCGAAAAGAAGAAGACATCCATAACAGCTAATGCCACAACTACAACTCGAAAGAGAAGAAAAGGAATCTGAAGAAAAGTACCTTCTTATCTCTTCGATCGGCCATCCTTGGACAGGTCTTCGATTGTCCCTCCCTCAACAATCCCACCTTCCGAGGTCTCTCTCTCTCTCTTTCTAAAAATTTTGGTCAATTTTGTTAGCTTGATCTTTTTCCTTTTGGTGGGTCGGGTTGCCTTTTGGCCTTTTGGGTTCAATCATTTGTAGTTGTTAAATTTTAATTCTGCATAGTTCTATGAGCCAGAAAATGTGGGTTCTGGAGGTGGCTGTTGGTGGGTATTTTTGAAGCAAAATAAAAATTCATTTTACTTTTTGGGGATTATACAAATGATTGGCAATTTTCTTGATTTTGATTTTCTTGCTCTTTTTTTGTATTCAAGAAATCAGTTTCGAGGATCTTTTTAAATTATTGTGCTTCCTTTTTAATCTGTTTACAAGGCCTCCTTTTTTATGGATCTTGCATGCAACAAGAAAACTGAGATGGTAGTTTGGAACTTATGGTCCTGTAGTCAGTCCCATGGAGTTTGGTGTTAGAGAATTAGATGCCCTGGCGCTTGATCCTGGACCTGTATACTAAACAACCCTCAAATATCGTAGTTAAAATTGAGCCCAGTGTCATGATAAAGCTTGAGCACATATTGACACATTTTGTTTATAGTTATCTCAAGGTGCTATCATGGTTTCAGAAATAACCTTAAGCAATGTGGATGCATGTTGTTAGTTTTTCCATCTGAGGTCTACCTTAACATGACATGTACAGAGGAAAATAAATTGATTTTTTAAGCCTGCAGCTATAAGTTGCTCAGTTTTACAGGATGTTCCAGATTACGTCTAGGTACACAGAAAAAGGTCTCTGGTGAAGTTATCCGATGGAATAATGTCTCTGGTGCTGAGAAGATAGATGCAGTAAAGCATATTGAGTTACTTGAAGCAGAAATTGAGGTGCTGAATCGTCAAGTGGGAAGAAAATTTGCTAATGGACAAAATGAGTTGCTAAAATATCTGAAGTCTCTTGAACCTCAGAATCTGGAGGTAAGGATGCAACTATTTGTTTGACTTAGTTTTCTTGAATAGTGTGACATCGGTTGAGCATTGGGGAGCAACATAATTTTGTCATTCTTTCATCAGATACGGGTTAGCATTTCATCCTGGGGTAGTTTTAATGAGCCCATGGTACCTTATGTAAGAGCTGACCAGTAGCGCAGGAGAAGATGTCCTGGCAATGAACACTTTTATAAAGCGCCTCTTGGCAGTTTCATATCCTGCGCAAATGAAGGTTTTGACACATTTTAAGTTCTATTTTGTGCTTTCTCCTCTAATTTCACTCACTGGTCAGTGTTGAGATCTTAACACTAACTTGGATGGCTTTTATTGATCGACTTTACCATGGTATAGGTAGTGTTCCTTACCATAGAGAAGTTGGCACTTGATGTATTAAGAATGTACACTTTTCTATCCTAGACTGGACTGTGGTT
Organism: Dillenia suffruticosa; assembly: GCA_033439265.1. Classification (NCBI taxonomy): domain Eukaryota; kingdom Viridiplantae; phylum Streptophyta; class Magnoliopsida; order Dilleniales; family Dilleniaceae; genus Dillenia; species Dillenia suffruticosa. The sequence goes on from JAVTVX010000020.1 coordinate 12,328,611, forward strand.
TAAGGATCCAGGACCTGTTAGTTGTAGCATTCTGTAAAACTTCATCCGAATATTTAAAAAAAAACACTTTTTTCTTCGGCTATGATTTTCCAGGCAAGTATAACAGAGACAACTGCATGGGAATTTGCTAAGCTACTCTTTTGGCTGATGATAGTTGGGTACAGCATTTGTAAGATTGAAGTTCGACTTGATATGGAGCGAGTACTTGGAACTCCCCCAAAACTTGCCACGTTGCCACCTGCATAGAACATATAGTTTCGTACAAGGGAAAAGAATAAGTAATTTAAAGAATAGTAAAACGTTGTGGGCAGGAAAGTTGATTTTGCTCAACTAGAGTGCCTTGTATTTTCGACACTCAAAGGTAGCTAAAAGAATCAACTTATGGCGGTGATCAAATGCAAGAGGTATGCACATAATTTTCTTATACCACTAAGTTGGCAGAAGGAAGATTTTGGAATCATGTGGTACTATGAGATTGTTGCGGTGGTCATTCAAAATCCAATGCCTCAGAAGTCTCGAGGCTTATGTACCGCTTCTTCTTTTTTCTTTTTAAAGAAATATCTTCAGAATCTAGTGGTAATCATAAAATCTTCAAATTGATTTTAATGGAAAACTTTGTCATTTGAATGGTGAAAGCATGCCTAATAGAAATGACCTATTCCAATATGATCCTCTCATATAATGTGGGAAGAATCACTTTTCACTTCATCAATCTTGTGCATACACCAAGAAAAAACACATTTCTCCCTTCACCATTTTTTATTTGAGAGTTCATGTGTATACATCTTCCAAGAGAAGTGCATTTTTTTTTTCCAAAATGAAAGGAGAGTTAAGGGGGGTGGTTATTGCCAAATAACCACTCCCTCCCATTTAACTTCAAAATATTGAAGTTGGGACGGGTCAACCCTAATTGGTGGACCCGCACCCTATTTTTTAATATCTCTTACTCGCACATAGCGTGATCATTATAATCGAATATCATTAATTTCATACAGATAAGTGGATCGTGTGATCGGCGAGAATACGTAAAGTTCTAGATCTATACACCGGTTAAGAATATATAGCAGCTCATTGTCAGTGTGGTGATGAAGACATCCTATCTTGCTATACCCCATACCTCTTAAACTCGACAGTCAACATATCTCTTATCCCTCAAAACAATGAAAGAGCATACTTGATTCAAATTCATTCATGTATTCACAATTATGTCTCTAAATACTAAGTCATAGACATAATTGACTGGTCTGTGAATACAAAATAATGTGTCGCTCAAAAACAATCTTCCTTTCATACTACTAACTTTCAATCTTATCTTAACTGTTTTCCTAGACATGCACCGCAAAACCGAATCAACCATGATTTTTTGGTGACATGCTAAAATAGCAATACCAAAATAAAATTTCAACAGACAGACGAAAGTTTTAAGGGTATAAATTGAGGTTGAATTTAAACATCCGAGTCTCACCCAATGAGATGAAGAGGGATGCACTATCTCATTACCCATATGGTCATATAAGCACACGTGCTATGAAACACATGCCACGATGCGTCATCTTCTTATCTGGAGCGTATGTCTGATTTTCTAAAAAAAATGTATCGTACAGGTTTTAGTCCAAATATACACAACACAACACTTGATCTAAGTTTTCCTTCTTATATATCCTCAAAAAGATCTCACAATATCAAGGAAAAACTCACACCTGACTATTCGACAAGTCTAATGGATTATGAAGAATTCATTTCGATTAACACACACATATATATAATGGGTAATCTTATCTTAGTACTTAACTAAGGCGACATATATATGTGTTAATCCACCACAAATTAATATAGTCTTATATCTACATATCACACAGATATTAAAGGCGATTGTTCGTGTGAGAGAGTCAATCTAAAAACTTGTCTGACATACTTTTAACGTAGACACTAGAATTTTAGATATAAAAACAAAATTCAGATGTTTTCGAATATAAACATTTTATCATATATATTCTGTATATGATTACAATCACAATCACAATACTATCATAAACTACGCAACTCAAAAAATCCAACATATCACACAAACATATCTTAAGGTGCTAGCTTTGTAAACGGGTCAGTCACCATCAAATGTATAGACATGTATTTCAGTGTCATTTCCCTCTTTTCAATCATGTCTCTAACAAAATTAATCTTTGTATCTATATATTTGGCTTTGCCATCATATTTTGAGTCTCTAGCGTAAACAACAGCTGAGTTATTGTCACTAAGTCATAACTCCCACCGAATAGCTTACTACTCCCAAATATTACAAAAATCTATACAACCAAATATCTCCTAAACTGCGAAAGTACAGACCACAAAGTTTACTTTCACTATAGAAAAAGATACACAAATTTGTTTTTTACTATTCCATGAGATAACGCTATCATTGAACAGGCAAATATAAAGAGAGGTAGATTTTCTTTCATCTAAATCACATTGTCAATCACTATCGTATATCATTTCAATACTAAATCGTTTCGTTAATTACAAAGAAAATAATCTATAATTCCATTCAAGTATCTCTATATCTAATTCATATCAATCCAATCATTATTTCCTGAATTGGACAGATGCCTACTGACCAAACCCATGGCATGACAAATATCGGGACGAGTATACATCATAGTGTACTTCAATCTCTCAACTGCACTAATATGTTATATTCTGAATATTTCAGTTATTTATCAGGAGTTTTAGGGTATTGTATTGCTTGAGCTATTGCCTTTAACCACAAAAGTATTAATGGTTTCATAGTTTTCAACTTTGTATCATTCCAGAGTTTTTATAATATGAGACTCTTGAGATAATCTAAATATCTCTTGGAACGATTTTTATGGGTTTTTAATTCCCAATCTGCCTTAACCTATATCATTCATTTCAAAATTGGAATACAACCATTTTAAGATATAAAAAACACATTTCTTATCATTTGCGACTAACAATATGTTCATAACATATAGGAATAGAATTACAAAATTGTCATCGGACATCTCAACATGGGCATAATGGTTTTCGTCCATCATGTCGAAATCGTAAGATGTCACACCTTTGTGAAATCTTAAATACCATTTTTCAGAAAACTGTTTAAGGTCATAAATTGATTTATTCAATTTATATACTCTATTTTCCTAACCTTCAATGACAAAACCCTCTGGTTGTGTCATATAGATTTCTTTCTCAAGTTCTCAACTGAGAAAGACAGTTTTCACATTCATTTAATGTAATTCTAAACACAAATTGGCCACTATTGCCAACAATAAACGAAAGAAGGTAAATCTCATTACCAAAAAAATGTTTCCTCATAATCAACACCATTTTAGAGAGTGTAATCTTTTACTATCAGTTGAGTTTTTTACCTCTCAATAGTTCCATCTACCCTACACTGGGTTTTGAAAACCCACTTGTTCCCAATAACATTGCCCCCAATAGAAATTCAACCAATTCCAATGTATGGTTAGAACTCATTGACTCCAATTTTTTTTCTTCAATTGCTTTTATCTACTCATCCTTGACAACACTAGATGGAGCTAAATCTATGTTTTAGACTTTTCTTTATCTTCTAGAGAAACAATAAATATGTATCCCTTTATTCTCAAAATAATGTCTAGTCATACTTTTCTTAACGTTTTTCTAAATTTGTGACTCAGTTGGTTCGCTAGAATTTAGATCCCTCCTACTGATATCAACATCATTCAAATGATCCGCTATAGACAGAACCATCCTTTGAATCAACTAATTCAAATAAAAAACTCATGTCTTCATATCACTTCTACTAGAAAATTCAATTTTCAGTGTGACATCCATGATCCAATCTTTACAAAAATACCATCTTCTTATTCATCAATGAACATTTCACTTTTAAATTGGTTGGAGTATCTTATAAAAATACTCTTACTTTTATGGGACCCATTTTTCCAAACTCATTGGAAATGTTAAATATAGACGATCGATCCACAAGATCTGAGATTACTCATAATCGGTTTTCTATCAGTTCAAAGTTCATATAATATCAATGGTACCGATTTTGAAGTCATTTTGTTCAAAATATAACGATCAGTTAACAAGGTATTTCTCCAAAAGAAAATCGATAAGTTAACCTGCACTATCATGGATCTTGTCATATACAACAATATCATATTCCTTCTTACTACAATACCACTTTGTAGAGGTATTTAAGGAATGCTCAAATATCGGATTATGCTTCTTTCATTACAAAGATTCTTAATCCGATTTGATAGATATTCATACTATCTATCTATTCGATTCTCTAATCTGCTTATATAACGTATAAAACATTCAAGTGTTTCAGATTTACAAAATCAAATAGATACAATCAAATGACGTAAAATTATCTATGAACGTAATAAAACACAAAATTTCATATATTTCTGTCTTCAAACTCATTGAACCACAAATGTCCGAATGAACTAACAACGATGGAATTCAGCCCAAATGTGTCACACCCCGACCTCCAATCAAGCATGCGACAACCGCCGCGTTACCTTAGAATACACACCAAAGTACCGCAAGGCATTCATCAATATTCATCCATTTTTCCAAAAATAATCCAACATTTATAATAAATCAACATGCATTTATCACACAACAAAAAAACCAACTCAGTCTATTCCTGTTCAAAACATGCATGCATACGACCATTCAAATCTAAATACATATACAAGTCCAACCCAGCCATTCCAATCAAACCCACAAAATATAAAGCAAATCCCTACTCGAGGGATCCATATCCAATGCCACAAAAACAATTCTCAAGTAAATTTCAAGAAAGAAAAATGAAAATTTTCAAAATAAGTTATACAATTCCAACAAAAATAAATAAAAATACGAAACTTAAATAAGTTTCCAAAATGATTTATACAAAAATTCCTGGAGTCCATATAAAATCCTTAAAAGAAATCTGGACAATTAATACCCGCAATGAATCCCTTTGAGATGATATTACCTCTTAATGCTAATACCGTCAATACCTTAGCCTAAGCTTACTATGCCAAAAATTTAAAATAAGAGAGATGGGTATACAACAATACTCAGTGAATGAATAATATGTTATAAAATTAAATGAGCAATGATTATGGATATATCAAACAGTTATCTCAAATCAAATTTTCGCATTCATAAAAATTTAAAATTTATCATCAATTATAAACTTTTTCAATTAAAATTCAATATTCATAATAAACAAATTATATACATACAATCATATCTATAACTTTTCTAAAATCATGGAGTTGCCAAAATCATAACTTTCAACAATGGTGTACCACGACCAAGGGCGGAACCACCAAGGGTTTCTATGTTTTTCCAACTCACAAATACCCCAAATCTTGGCATTGACTCGGGCCTCCTTTGGATTGCTACCAAGTTAGTTCGAGAAATAATAATAATGACCTTGGAGATACCTCTCGAGCGAAGCTATCTCCCAAGGCAAATGCCCCAAACCATGTTGCCTTGTCGGGCTACACCGTGAGGGGAATAACTATAATTATTAGATCATGCATTCAAGTATCATTTCACAAATCTCAAAACATATATCAAAATGTGCCACAATAGTTCAAACATTACTCAAATCATGAGTTCAATACTAACATATTCAATATGATCAATAAATATGGCACATTATTTCAATAAAATACTTGAATACATATTTCATTCCAAATTCCCTTTTGGGGACACTCCACAATCACAAACTAATTTATAAACCAATTTTAAAAACATTTGTAAAATCAAGTAAAATATTTTCTCATTTTAAATTATAATCATGTATCCACTCATCTCTTGATATGGTAATCACTCCCAATCCAATTCAAAATCAATAATTCTCTTTTTTAGATTCCAATTGCCTTAAATCTAAAACAATATATACATATTTATCACTTAATCACAAACTAATACTAGAAAAATCAATAATCTTCTCTCAACCCAAACTCCAATTTTCCCAAATCCACCAAATCCACCAATCCTTCATTTAATTTCATCAAATCATATCACCAATTTAGGGAAACAATTCCTTTCAATAATTTTTCAAATTTTAACAATATATATATTCTATGTCAAAATCCCTAAACTTTATTTTTCCAATCTCAACATAAAATTTATATATTAGTAAAATACACTCAAATTTAAGATAAGGGAAGAGAAATTACCTTACTTGAATCACCAACTTTATCTTTTGGTCACATCACCTTCAAACCCTAATTTTTTCTCTCTACAAAAACCCCAAATTTCAGCATAAATCTAAAATTTATACCAAAATAATTAAAACCCAAGTTTAGGAAGAAATATTATCTCTATTGGAAGCACAAATTTCATCCCTTGTTAAATCACTCCAAACCCTAGATTTTTCTCTCTCTAGGAAAACTTGAATTTTCTTCTAGATTCAATCTTCTAGAGTGTTTGTTGAAGGGTTTGGAGTTTAGATCTAAATGTATTTAGGGATGAATAATCAAGATGGAGGGAGAGAAGAGAGGGAGAGGGGAAGCCGAGAGGGGTGAGAGGAGAATGAGAGAGATGTGTTCGTGAGATGAGAGGAGAGGTGACGGAAGAGAGAGAGAGTAAGGAAAAAAATAAAATGGGTTAGGGGAATAGTTTTTTTTCCTTTGTTTCTTTTGTTTTTTTTTTTTGTCTCATTACAAAATGGCTTTTTCAAATGGTTTTCTCACTGTTTTGCAAACATGACAATGTTCAACTTAATAGTTAAACATTCGTATATTATTTTACAAAATTATAAAACCATTTATAAATTATCCAGAACCAACACATGTCATTCAGGTGCAAATTCACCTTGTTTTTCTGAAATTTCAAAACATAGCCAAGTTCCAAAAAAATAAGAATAAATAAGATTCCATCGTATTTCGGACATACAGAGAACATCACACAAAATAAGAGTTTGGCTACTTTGTAACTTCAATTTACAAGTGTCTGTTTCTTTAACCTCCATTTTTGCATTGTTCTCCACACCAATCTATCTCCAACTAGAAGGCATTCAACGAAAAATTTCAAATATCTCTTAGTCTGTTCTTATCTCTAGAGTTGTTCTTTTGTGATCTTCCTCCATTGTTTTTTCCTTTCTTGCTTTCGTTATGGTCCTTCCATACTTAGACTTCAAAACTCTCTTGGAACTAGACTCTGCAATAAAAGTATCAGATGTGGATTTGCAGCACCAAGCCGCTCATCCTCAAGCTCAACGTGGTGAGCAACATTCGAAAAAGTCTTTATACTATCATTGTGAGTCAAACTGACTTTCAGGTACTCCCACTTGGCAGGAAGGGATCGGATTAAGGTCTGAACTTTCTATTTATCGGAGAGAGCATGATCAGTTAACTACTACTATCTAATCATATTAGACATGACCTGTCACGCCCGACCCACTCCCGAGCCAGGCACGCAACGAGCCCGCCGCGACACCTAGATGCACGGGCACCACGTCCCGCACATCAAAGCACCATAAGGCTGTAACATTCACATAATCCAAGTTTCCAAATCACAAAGATCCCCAAGTGATAAAAATAATACATGTATGCCTCAATGTAAATTAAAATGAGTGAGAGTGAACCTTATACAGACCAGAAGAATTATAAATACAGTCATCCCAATTTAAACAAATACAATGGTCATCCTAACTTTCTCAAGATGAAACAATAACCTTAATATATAGCGGAAGAGCGGGTAGTCATACCCCGGCCCAGTAGTCTCCAAAGAATATCCAATACAACAATGCACACAAATCTCTCGGTCCGAGTGTACCCCTGTAGGAGGGAAATGTGAGGGGTGAGTACCATAGAGAGGGGGTTGGTACTCAGCAAGTCGGGGGGAATGACATGCTACAATTAATTTTTGGGTGAATTAGGAGTGCCAAAATTATGTCCCAATAAATCCATAGTATGCAAAAAAAAAATATTATGACATCTCAATAAATCATTCACAGCATACGTATCAAATCAAATATGCATCCAGTATGTATGTCCATTATATCGTATAGAGCCAGCCGAAAATATCCCGGCAAGGGCCGACCATGGCCAAGGACGGGCAACGTTGGGGGTTTTCACAGTGCAAGTAATAAAATAAGGCTCTCTACCCCAACGTTGGCCACAGACTACTCCAACTAGCCTGTATATATATATCGTACACATATCAAGGATCAAGCGTGTATGGAAACCCGCCGGTGCTAGACCTACCAAGGTCCTCCCCGGAGTGGTTCAACCGACGACTGTCCATACAATATGTATGACGATTTGGCGGATACCCCCTGCAGAGGCGTATCTGGGCACAACAGGTGCCTCTACCAAATGTCCTTCGTAGCTACGGAATGCCATAGGAAGCATATCATCATCATCACAGTATCCACAGGGGCATCCAGCCCAAATCACATATCTCAAGCCAAATCATCAAGCCTTATCATGTCAAAAGCATGTGCCAATATGCAATGGAAGCATAAAATCATGTGGATATATCAAAGTGTGGCACAATCATCAAGTATCAAAATCATGGATGCATATCGATATAAATAAGTTGGGACACTCCATATATCACAAAACATTTTCATAAATCCAGGAGAATAGGTCAATCATACCATTTTAAATCATGCTTTTGAAACCTTTTTAAAACACGGTATCAATTAAAAGTAGATGTCAAGTCCCACTCACCATTAGGGGAGGATAACGCACTCCCCAATATTTCCACAAAGTGTAAATCAAGTGTCCCCTCCGTTCAACTCAAATAACTCTTAGGGAGACAAACAGTCTGCAGATTTTTAACTTGCGCAGTCATGGAAAACAGACTATAACTTTGGCTATACCAATCCAAATCAGATGATTCTTATCTCATTTTAAAGCTAAGGGATAGCACCATAACTTTCATTTTGCACACTTCCTCATATTCAAATCACAGAATTCCCGGTAAGCCTCATCTTGTTACAGCCATATTTAAGTTTCAGATTCTGTCCAGTTTTCGTACAGAAGCTATAACTTTCCTCCTACTCATCAAAGTCTAATGAAATTTTAACATGTTATAGCTAAGATGTAGATCTACAACTTTCGTGTTTTGCGTTTTATCTAAATATGTCTGGAAGGGGTTGAACAAAATTCATGAACAGGACAGATACGTTTTAGTGAAACATACAGTTTCTGTCAACACAATTTTAAGGAAAATTGTATAACTTTCAATTTCCTCATGCGAAATGGCTGAAATTTTTATATGTTATAGACAAGGCATATATCTATAACTCTCATGTTTTGTGTTTCTACAAAATAAGACTGGAGAGGGATCGTTTTTACTCACTACTGTCAAGGTTCGAAACAGGACGCTTCTATGTCGAGTTTCAGGAAAAGTGCCATAACGTTTTGCAAAGGCATCAGAATTTGGTGATTCGTACCTCGTTGGAAAGATAGGACTTAGATCTACAATTCATATAACTATCACATTTTCAAATTCTGGCTCTAAGATGCCTTAAAATAGAGATGAATTACGGACAGAAATAAAATTTAAAGTAAGACAGGATAAAATTTCTTACCTCACTTTCTTTGTCTTCCTCTCTTACTTCTCTCCTTGTTCTCACGAATTTGGGAAGAATGAACAAGCATTCTAAGGCCTTCTTCTTTTATTATTGTGTTAATAAGTCACCACCCTAGGATCAAATCTCCAATTAATCTAAACCATAGGATCATTTTGACTATTGCATGTGTTTTGATTGGTTCTTTTTTTTTTGTGCATGTGTTCTCATTGGCCCACCTTGCCTTCCTCATCTCCATTTGGCCAACACTTGTCCTCCTCACTATAACACTTGTTCAATACAAGAATACACTTGTCACATTTCATTTAAGTTTTGTTAATTGCTAACAAGTCCTTTAACTTATAAAAATTCTAATTTGACCTCTAAAATTTTCATAATTACATACTAGACCCAAAATCTTATATTAGACCTAATTTAATTTATTTAATATGAAATTAAGGTTTTGAATCTCTTTGAGTCAAAATTGATCCAATTTGTATTTTACTGTCAAATATTTTTTTTTGGTGAAAATTCATGAACCTGTAGTAGTAGAAACATCATATATATATATATATATATATGAAATGGAATTCACTATAGAATACACCGAGAGTTGGTGTTACATGACCCTTAAATACTATTTAATACTGTGAAAATATCAATTTTCATAGGTATCAAACATTATGATAATTTGTTTAAAACGAGTCACTGGTACCTCTATGTTTAACCATGAGGTATACCCAAATGTCATGAGCAGTCGCATAGTGCTCACACTCGAGTATCATGTCATCAATCACAGAGGTAACCAGAATTGCATGAACAATGGAAACTATCAATTTTCACGCCTGGTAAACCTTTTGTTCTCTCATTTACGGAGCAACATTGCCCACACTAAAGTTCTAGATGACATGTTTGATACCTTTCAAGATATCTTGTTCTTTCAGTACATATCACATTTTATAACGTCATATCTTATGATCATCGTTATTAAATTTGTCACTTCTATTCAAAATCTCTAATAATAGATTTTGATGCTATGGATTGGGTTTCTAAGAGGGTGAACACTTATTCTAATATTCATATCATACATATAATTTTGTATTTCAAAATTAACATTCATGACAAGTCAACATTAGGTATAGAATCGAAAGTTCACTAGATTTCCAATCATCATCTATGGTCCTAATACATCACCATCATAAATTTAACATGAAACTACAAAATTCAATAGATTTAGGTAAGAATTACTCAAATTCTGTCAACCAAAAAACTTCTTACGTAAATATACAAGGATATTTAACTAATATTACGATTTTGGATAAGAATTATTCAAATTCTACAAATCCAAAATTTTCATTTAAATACACAAAGTATTGAAATACCCTAATTTTCTTTTGCATGCATGATCATATGAAAAATAACAAATATTTTCAATCATATTCTTAATAGAAACTTTATATATGACAAAAACTTAAAAAAGTTTCCGACATATGATTATATTTCAAACAAACAACCATAGTGCGCAAAAGAAAACATACAAATTCATTATTTCAATTTACAATATGTCCATTTGAGTAAACATATTCACCATCCCCTTGAATGGAGTATCCCTAAGAGAAAAATCTCCTTTAGTACGTAAATTAGTGCTATTCATACTATGGGATAACTTTTTCTTCGTTTGGATCTCTAGATTCTTGACCACCACATTTTTATTAATATGGATCACATTGTCAAAAATCATACTTATTCTCTTGGCATTCATCCTCCCAAAAACGATGACCTAATTTAAGAAGTTCTAGATGAGTAAATATGAGATAAGTCTATCATATAATTCAATATTGGATCCAACATCATCAAATGCTCTAAACTTCTCAAATCTCTCCCTCCTCCAGAGGCCCGGAGCACTATCAAAAAGACGTCCAATTATCACAATTTTCCCTGAAAATAGAAAGAATATTAGGTTTGGTACTCAACCAACCACAATATTAAAATAAATCTCAAAGTATTTATTTTACAAATATTTGCTCAAATTTAAAACAATTTTATATTACAAAACCTAATTTTTTAAACATAAATAATTGAGCAAAAAATTCAAACAAATGATGAGTGAAAAACAAATCTTCACTCAGGTAGCCAAAATTAAAAAATTAATTTTCTTAACGCATATAAAAATTTTCAGAATTTTTTATGCACCGGAAATAATTTTTTTGTAATTTTAAATAATTTCTAAGTTTAAAAAATTAATAAAATTATTTTCCAACTCTGAAAAATAAATTAAAATTTACAAAAAAAAAATCTGAAGGGAATAAAAAATTATTTCGATGAAAATTCCAACAGAAATGAGGCCTTCCAGCGCCCCCACGCGCCGCCGGAGTGGGCTGTCCAAAATGGACACGTGCCTACTCTCCTTAGGTAGCGCGTGCATCTCACGCGCCGCCTTCCTACCAAAGGATGGTTCTGAAATTTTGGCTACCCCTCATTTTTTATATCTCTGAGTTCAATAGTGCTCTTGAATTTTCAATTGAAGGTCTCTAGCATAGGGGTGGATCTCACTTGCCACAGTCGAGAGTTGGATTGACCAAGTACTGTTCATCATCTTCTTCATTTTTCTGGTTTTCGATCCAAACTTCAAACGGTCATTTTTCTCTCAATTCTTAATTATTTTTTGCGTTCTTTATATGGTTGGAAAGCATTTTTTAAAAAAAATCTAATCATATAAATTTCATATCATAAAACACAATATTTTTACTGATCCGAGTACATTAAGTTTCGGCTAGGGTTTGCTATATCTCATAATATACTCATCAGATACATGCCAAATTTTGTAGATTTTATCCTCATGCAACAAGTATCAGACTGTATAAAATTGAGAGCATTCCATTAAGCCATTTTCAAGTTGCCATTAATGAATTTTAAAAATTATTCTAGATATTTTCATTTTTAATACACAACTAAAGAGGCATAAAACGCCCTAAATTGCTTTGATACCAATGAAAGTTTTTATATAAACCAACAAATAATTTTTTTCATGTAGAAAGACCCGAATCTAAATTGAGTTAGAAACACTTACTTCTTTTCGATGATTATGTATTCTAAATATAGAAGATATCACGAAATTGGATTACCTTCTATTTTTCACAATCCAAATGTCTTGATGATGAAATGATCAACAAATCTTCAAAACCCTTTCTCTTTATTTCCAATATGGGAAGAATCACTTTTCACTCCATCAATCTCGTGCATACACCAAGAAAAAACATATTTCTCCCTTCACCATTTTTGATTTGGGGGTTCACGTGTATACATCTTCCAAGAGAAGTGTATTTTTTTCATTTTCAAAATGAAAGGGGAGTTGAGTGGGTGGTTATTGCCAAATAACCACTCCCTCCCATTTAACTTCAAAATATTGAAGTTGGGGCAGGTCAACCTCATGGGCAGACCTGCACCCTATTTTGCAACATGTCCTTTTGGTTATCGGTCACAAAATGATTGGGTTAATTCTTATGGTTGTCCAAGCACAATCTTTATGACTATTGAGTAATGTCAATATAGTGAACATAGGTGGTTTTCAGATGGAAGGGAGCCAGCGAGATTGCTGTATTCAATATCCATAAAAAAAAGTCATGCGTTGTATTTATATCAAGACTAATAACAGATGATGTGGGTAATAACGAATGGATACCATAAAATTTTACAATTATCCAAAAAATACCAAAAATATTCGATGCAGAAGGTTTTATCATGGAAAATATTTTTTGCATAAAAATAAAAATATTAGAATATCATAATATTAATATTATAAGAAAAAGTATACTTGTTATCTTTATACTTAAAAAAAATGAAAAAGAAAAAAAAAGAAAAACTAAGTAAGGCATTTGATGTATGAAGGCAGCCTTGCGGCGACGAAGGGTACGACATTCGTCGACCAAGGTTGGCACTTTGGCCAATGAAAACTTGGCCAAGTTCAACCATGAAGATTGGGACTTAGTCTTGGGTCAGGCTTGGTTTTGGGTCTTAGGGTGTGATATTACATTAAAAAAATGTTTTCCACAACAAAAACGTTTTGGGTTTTGGATACGTTAACAATTGCATATTTATATAACATTATATAGTTATACCAAAAATGAGATTTGAATATTCTTTTTTTTCTAGTTTAATACGTTCAAATAAATTAATACTTATATTCTTGATCAAATAAATTAATACTTATATTCTTGAACTGAATGATGTGAAATTTTTGAATATTTATTTATTTTTTGTTACAGGATTTAATTTGATAATATTTTATTATGATTGAAAGGGGATTACCTTGTTACATGCAAGATAACATAATGTACATAAACAATGATGATGTACATGATATTTGTATGATTTTATTGGTCAAATACCTTTTGGGCACGTTAACTTATATTTTTTTTTTTTCATTTTCGGTATCTGGATTTTTCTCGACTAATCTGACTGGAGTACTATAGGGCCTATTTTAGAGGTTGGCTCCCCAAATCTTTTTTTGCCATTCACAATGCTTAGCAAGTTACTTTCTTCATGCATTATTGTGTACGGTGGCCAACCCATGAACCTGTGAATGAACAAGTCACATGTTTGTATGTATGCAAGTCACAAGTGATTCTGTCTTTAATATCTGTTTTTAACGATCACAAAATGATACCAATACGTGGTTTAAGATTCATGGTTGTTTAAATTGGACCGATTTATAAATTCTCCATTTAACTATATGATCGACTACGGACATATATGTATGTGGCCCAACAACAATAATTAGTCGACCAAAATCAACCAAAACTATTCCATTTGTGTCCTTTTTTGTCGGCCAAAAGACCCTTCTTAGGCAACTAAAATAGCACTTTCTTCAACAAAGAACATCTTAGCCGACTAAAGGTATTCCATCCGCGCTTTTCGTCGTCCATAAAAACATCTTGATCGACCCAAAACTACAAAAGGAAATTTAGTAAAATTTTTTATAACTATAATTACAAAAATATTAAATAACAAAATATTTTAAAATAATTTTATATTAAAAATAGGTATTTCTTATGTTATTATTATATTATTAATAACACATCATAATCTCATCATAAAATTCTACGACTATAAAATATTTGATATAGATAATTTTTTTATATGCAAAAAGCATATAGTAAAAATATTAAAAAAAAACATACCATAACATTATAATGCTATAATAATATAATACTATAAAAAATTATCTTTATAAAAATACTAAAAAATATATTTCAAAAATATTTTTATATTAAAAAAGTGACAGGTTTTCGTTGATCAAAGGCTAATCTTTAGTCGATGAACGCTGTTCGGCTATAAATATGTAATTGACAATGCTTTGGCTTTTTTTTTTTTTGCACAGATATTCGAATTTGGGATTTTCAGGTCGAGAGAAAGGAATTTTGACCACTAAACTGTCCTCTTGAGGACACAATGCTTTGGCTTATTAACGTTTAATGTCCGGCTATAAACTTTAGCAGAAAATTACAAGTTTAATGTTCCAGTCAAATCCAAGAGAGGGTAAATTTGTCATTTGGCTTCACAATTTTTCTCTTTTTATATTATTATTATTATTATTCTAATCCTTATTTTTGTCTTTATTTGTGGAATTTAATGTTTTGATTTTTTGTGCATTGGGAGGCCTATTAAGTTTGCCTTTTTATAAGCTCTCGCCTATTAGATAAAGTCCAAGCTTTCACTCTAATTTTCAAATTTTGCTGTTCCAACGAACCAAAATTGGAAGTGGATTATTATGCTTGTTAGCGTATAGTTGGGATTACAATTATTTATTAATCAATTTAATTAGTGATAGATATCAAAAGATGGTAGGGATTAATGAAATTCTTAAAAATTGGTATTATAGATGTAAAAAATCAAATTTTGATTATCAAAGTTAGTCAGGCAGATTGAGTCAATAAGTTTCAATATATTTAGTCCCCAAAAGTACAATAAATTATACCTTATCCTTAAACAATTATTTCTTCATTTGGTGAGAAACTTGTCATTATATCTATACTGTTTCTTCATTGTTATTATGTCTATACCTGAACATGGATGGATGAAAAACTAGGAAGGTGTAACTGGTTCATTCAACATGCAGGAATAGCGTGGTGCCTCTTAATTATTAGAAATGCGGAAGTCCATAATTATGGTAACTACTGATTTCAAAATTAAAATTTAATCAATGGCCCATTCAAACCTGAACATTGATACAATAGTTCTTTAATCTTGCTTCAGATTTACCCATGGGAGTTTTGTGCTTGGTGACATGAGAATCTCATCCCCTGATAATTCCTTATGTTGAAATTTATCCATGGGAGTTTTTCCTCGTGTACAGTTCACCATTGATACGATTTCTTCCATTTTGTGGAAACGATCATGTTCAGTTGATCATTTTTAAAGCTTCCATTACATTTTGGTTTCACATCTGAATCATCAGTTTTGGTTTTTGTCTCAGGTCAATCAGCTTGCAGCTGTTGCTCAAGAATATCAAGTGTCTGTCCAAAATACATCATTCAATGTTCCAAGAACTACAAACTAATTGTAAGCTATAAGTTATTTTATCGTATCTTTTATATGCTATTTATTATATATTACACCATGGCATTTCCCTATTAGAGCTGCTATTGTATTGTTAGGTCACGTTTATTTCAATCATTATCTACGTCAATTGAATGACCTCCTTGCCTCTTCAAGTAGAGGCTATGTTAATATACTATAACCCAACTTGCCTGAGTTTTAATTTAATTCTATAGACCCAAAATAGACTTCACGTATTTAACCATAATAAAGAGATCCCACTCTGAGTCAAATGTTGTCAGCCCAAAAATGCCAATTAAAGTTATATCTTTAATAGGTAATTGTCAGACTACTTGGAAACTGGTTGTACTTCACTGATAACTGGTTGAACTACATGTTATTTGTTGATAACTTGTTACTGCCTTGTAGACAGAATTATCTACAAGTAATAACTTTCCCCAGAAATGCATTCTTCGGACACCACCAATAATATGGGATGATCCACCATTAATGGTGAATCTCTATTTTTCTTTTTCATACTTTTTATAGTTTCCTCCTTTCAAATGAGCAACAACACTGACGAGCAGTAGCAATTACATTGCAACTACTAACGTTGATTACTTGCACATTTAGGCACTTGTTTTCAAACACATGCAGCCAGTCTAACAATATTTTTCAGAAAACAGACTGCATAGAGTCACTTAACTAAAATCTAGCAACCTTTAACACACATGCAATTACAACTCCAATACCAACACCGAGCACATCACCTTATTTTTGAAACCGAACTTAAAAACTCTGCACCTGTACTCCTAGTCCTATAATCCAAGAATCTTGACTGACCATTGTTAAAGATGAAACAGAACCCTTTCACAATAGAAAATTGTCGACCATGTGCAAAATCACATCAGCTTTAACCTGATCAAAGAAGGGAAAAAAATTCAGCCTTCTGACTGCAATTAAAACTGCAATCCCAAAAGGATGGAACAGCTTTAGAACAGTAATAGGTTTTACTGCCTGAATCAGATATCCAAAGCCATCAGTCTTTGGATTATGACCTTTTTAGGTGTTATCATATCTTGCATGTAATGGTTCACCAACCAATCGACCTTTTGCACAAAGTAGCATAACTTTGAAAATGGACCAGAATAATAAACAGCAAATCAAGTCCATTTGAAACGAAAATCATCAAAAACTAAAATAGTATCTAGGAAGAAAGCAATTTCTTGCCTGAATTGTATTATGTGCAAGAAATCTTTGTCTACTTCCTTTGGAGTTAACATCAATCCGCTCCCAGCCAACTTTTGTCAGACCCCTGAGCATTTCCTCTGCAATGACTTTCCTAATCAGCTTTCATTGATGTGAACATAATACAGAAATAGATATGTGGGGAGCTACAATAGTGAACTCTCATTTCCATGAGACAAAAGAAATGGTCAGAAACAATTTATAGTACAGTATGTCAGTTACTTTCCTAACTAACAATATTAGAGCTTAAATAAGTCCAATGTTACGTGACACTAGAAGCTACCCTGTTGTTGTCTTAGTGTGCTGCAAAACTTAGACTTGACCAGCCTTCATAACCTACTTTATACCTACCAGAAATCTACTCAAACATGCCAATCTAATATCTCTCTTGCAACTAAACTTATCCAGCACTTCCCAAAAGGGGATATACGGCCATAGCCCTAGGTGTGCATTAATGAAAGGATAAGCAGGTAATGCATTTTAGAGAAGACACATGGGTCAAGTAACTCGGAAAAAGAAACAAAAATGCAAGCATTTGATGTCCTTTGGTTTGTTAATCAATTTGAACTGTAAAGAACTAAACAACTGACCTTCAATGTCAATGGATCTGCTTCCATCTGTATTGGCTTCCAAAAGGCCATCTTGTTGAGGACCAGAAGTTTTCTCACTCTCCACATTTACTACGTGTGGGTACTTTTCATGCCTTTTCAGATTTTGGCGCTGCCAAGAAAATCATGGTGAGATGAATAGAGAAAGATCTAGCCATCCAGAAGGGGAAATTGTTTACCTTTGGGAGCTCACTTTCACGCCGTAGCGACGAGGTACTCCATCCCACAAGATCTTCGATAGGAGTTAAGTACTTCATATTGGCACATGCTTGGTACTTGTGTTAGAGTGCTGGTTGACCATGTCCTATGACCAACTCCAGTGTTCATGTATAATTTAAGAATTTTTTGTGAGTGTTCAGACAATCCGCCACTGAATTTCACGGATATGTGAAATAACTAATCAGAAAGTGTAAACATGATACAGTAGCTTAAAGGATACGATCATAACGTGAATTTGCATATGCAACATGGCGCCTAAAAGACTGCAAAGCAGAGCTGTAAAAAATTGGGACAAGAATATCTAATGTTACTTTAGAATAGTTTGGATACCGAAGTTTCAATTCTGTACATCAATAAAGAACTAACATCAGGAAGGCAACGCTTACATAAATGGAAGGTCCTCTGAATCCTTGACCATTTGTAAAAGGAGAGGAGGCTTTCCATCATCACGATCAGTCAGAAACAAATGTTTTCCAGTTCTTCCAAGAAACCTTGACAATTGACTTGCCATTTTCTCAAGGGAATTGATACCACAAAACATTGGGACCTACCAAACCAGAAACAAATTTGGATAAATGCATGCATACTGCCACAACTTAAAGCAGTGTGTAACTACGACCTTGACACAATTTCCCAAAAGAGAAGTTGAATCATTTCCTTAAACTGCATACAACAACAACAAACTGAGCCTTATTCCCAAGATTTGGGGTCGGCCAACAACAAGCTGCGTATATAAATAAATTATCATTTCAAGAAGAGCAAAAAGAGAATTGTGAAATAATCAATAAAGATCAAGGACAAGCAATCCTATGAAGTAGGGAGCAAAACTTAAAAATGAGTCACAACATGATTGGATACAGTGAGAGAACAATTTAGCATTATGTATATAACTAGCAGGAAACTTCACATAATCAGCACCAAGAAACACAACTTATCAATTTTACTTGAAACAGTTCCTAGACAGTTGAAACAATATTGTACTTCATTTTGATCTTGTAGAGAATAACAAATTCTCTTGCTTTGTCCAAAACCTCTACAATGTAAGAGGGAATGGCACACAAGGAACAAGAAGTACCAAGAAGACGGCCAGATTCCCAATGAAACTGCAGTGCAGCCAGGAGTTCAAGTCCTCAATGTACACAATTAACACAAAATTCCAGAAAATATCTGACTGACCCACAATTAGTACCAATCTACATGCAGTTCTTATTAATTTTAATGAGTTTTTGTTAGAGAAGCAATTGCAGGAGACCAGCCGGATGAAGATGTGACATCTTCAGTCCAGATGGCAGATGAATGGGCTGCTGCAAGACCGATAGCCAACCCAAGTGGGTTGATAGTCTACCAACGCAGAAAGCAAAGGCATCAAAATTGTTAGAAGATATTTAAAATGTAACAGTCTGCTATTAGGAGAATATTGGATGGTTAGAAGAGAGACTTAGGCTATAAATAGAATATGAAGGCTAGTGAGAAAGGCATGGAACAAGTTAATTAGCTTCTGAGAAGTGTGGGCAGTCTGCTCTTAGAGAGAGACTGTGTTTTTTTTTTCTTCTTTATTTCTGCTGTGTAATGCTCCTTAGAGCCATTAATCGAAGGAAGGTTTAATCTTCCAAAACTTTTCTACTCCTTGCTATCTCTATTCCTAACAATTTGGTCTGACCTGCATTCTCTACCCCCTGCTCATCTCTCTGTCTCCCTCTCTCCGTTTTTTCCATCCTACATCTTATTCATGACTAACACGAATGGAAACAAGATTGGATACCTTGGAGAAGAGCATTGCCGACATCGGGAAGAGCGTCGCAACGTTGATAGAGGAGATGAACCACCAGCGCTCGAAATTGGACCGTCTGCAGTCCTTGGAGGAACTAGTTGCCGCCCTACTCCATCAAAAAAATGAGGGCCGCGATGAAGCCGGATCATCGACAACAGCCCTCAACGAGGTTCCTGGCGGCCCTTCTCTCAACATCGGCTCCATTCCCATTCTGGGAACAAACACGCACCCCACACCTCCGTTTAAAGTCCCAACGACCAACAACTTTCAACTTACCTTGTGACGCCTTGATCTTCCCTCTATTGCTGGCCACAACCCAGCCGCTTGGATTGCTCGCACAGAACAATTTTTCACTATCAATCGCGTCAGCGTTGAGATGAAAGCGGCGATGGCGACGGTTTCCATGGATGGCCCAACACTCCACTGGGTTCAGTGGCTACTCGCTCAAAACCCATCGCTTTCTTGGTCCGAACTCACCTCTGAACTCTTCGATCGCTTCAAGGAACCCAGTGGCTACTCGCTCAAAACCCATCGCTTTCTTGGTCCGAACTCACCTCTGAACTCTTCAATCGCTTCGAGGGAGGCCTCTCAACGAATCCCTTAGAAGCCCTAGCTTCCACGAAACAGATGGGTACTGTCGACGCCTATATTGATGCGTTCGTTGCCCGTGCAGCTCTCATCAAGGGATTGAATCCATCAATCCATCTAGGGCTCTTCCTCAATGGCCTCATGGACAAGATTCGCGTCCGCATTCACTCGCATGAGTGAGTTTTTAAGGGAGGGCCACTACCGGGTAACGAAGCTGGGACCCATACACCACTCGGGTTGAGAGACTGTGGCGGGTCTAACCCGGCTACTGGAGGCTCCAACACCCATTTTAATCCAAAACCGTATATCCGAACCCAGTTTTCTTTTACCCCGCCTCCTGCTACAGACCCAACCAACACTCAACGTTCTTCCTTTCCACACCCTCTGCAACCTACTTCAACCGCAGCAACTCAAGTCTCCCGCCATTTGTCTCATCACGAGCTCTTGGATCTATGATCAAAGGGTTTGTGTTTCAAATGCCGACAACCTTACCACCCCCTCCACAACTATCCTAACAAAAGTCTTCGGGCAATCATCTTGGGCGAAGATGAACCTCCTCTGATTGACGATGCCGCCATGGAAGAACCTGCAGCTGCTGCTCTAGAGCAACACCAGCAACACCATCCGGACATTCGTTAGAAAGCTCAAACAGATTCTGGCCCGCTGGGGGAGGACTAAAAAAAAAAGGATGGCCCTTCCGAATTTTTGGGTTACAACTTTGAGGACAAGGCTGAAGTTCCAGCAGGAGGCAATGTTAGAGAAGCAATTGCAGGAGACCAACTGGATGAAGATGTGGCATCTTCAGTCCAGATGGCAGATGAATGGGCTGCTCATGACAAATAGCCAACCCAAGTGGGTTGATAGTCTACCAATGCAGAAAGCAAAGGCATCAAAACTGTTAGAAGATGTTTAAAATGTAACAGTCTGCTGTTAGGAGAATATTGGGTGGTTAGAAGAGAGACTTAGGCTATAAATAGAATATGAAGGCTAGTGAGAAAGGCATGGAAAAAGTTAATTAGTTTCTGAGAAGTGTGGGCAGTCTGCTCTTAGAGAAAGACTGGGATTTTTTTTCTTCTTTATTTCTGCTGTGTAATGCTCCTTAGAGCCAGTAATCGAAGGAAGATTTAATCTTCCAAAACTTTTCTACTCCTTGCTATCTCTATTCCTAATGGTTTTCTACTTGTAAGTGTGGCTCAAGAACTATTACATCACAAAGCATTAAAGGAAAATTAGTCTTGGTATGATACATCACTAGACGAAAAGTGTTAATGCAGAGAGCAAGTGATAAGATGAAGGCTTGAAAAAGAAAAAAATAAAATGAAATAAAATAAAACATAACAAGGAAAAAAAAAACTCAGAATAAATAAGTACCTGTCCATGCGATCTTGAACCAAGATGAGGTGATGCAGATGTTATGAAATTTATGGGCTCCAGACCAGCTATCTTGCCTCTTAGTTTATCTTCAGGGGGTAGGACTCCAGTTCCATTGTTTTTACCATCTCCATTTTTACAAGAAATGTCGCTAATGGGATCACAAGTGTAAAGTCTAGCAATCCCATATCTTGCTATCAATCCACCCAATGAATGGGCCACAAATGAAATCTTCGTGAGACCTGGAGAGCGTCTTACCACTGATTGCACCTACAGAGGAGAAGAGAAGGCAATTATTTAACTAGTATGTTTCCACAGAAGGTTTATATGGGAAGAAGTGCTCAAAGAAAGAATTTTTTCTTTTCTTTTGTTTTTACAGGGAAAAAATTTTAGATAATATCAAGCTTTGACAGGAATGTGTTGAAAAAGCCTCATGCATCTCCTAACACAAACCACATTATAACTCACCTCTTTTGCTAGCCTTTCTCCCATTTTATCAACACCATCAAATGTTAATGTGGAAGTATTACTTTTACTGCCTGCAGGTCACACAGTGGATCAGATTTGCATTAGTAACAAAAGGAATTGGAGTTCCTTAATGATGTATATGCTTGGTTATATCAGGCAAAGCACAGCAACATCATATTCACCAAGATAATTACAAGATGTAGCAGTCTTCCAAAAAAAAAAATATATTAGATGTTTGATCAGTATTTTACCATGAAGCTTTGTCTTGACCCATAAACACAGCTGAGAGCCAGTCATATAATATTAAATTGATGACTATTCATTAATTCTATATTATTTCCATAGCAGTTCATTAGATCAGCATTTAGTTGATTTGGGTACTTGATCACTGCTAACTGCTTTAAGTGCGTATTTAGCTTGGCATAGAATTATGCTTATAATAAGAATTTATCTGTAGAAGTATGCTCATATTATAAATAATTTTAACATTTTCCAGGCAGGTTTGGAGCACTACCAAAATATGAAAATGACTAATTACTCTTATCTTCACTATTATCAAAAAAGATGGAGATAATATTGAGAGAAAAAAATAAATAATTAAATGAAAAGGTAAAAAAAATGTCGAAACACAATGGATTACTTTGGTTTCGTGAGATTGATAGAAAGGATGGGAAGAAAGGAGAGAGTAAGAGCCAAACACCCTACCCTTTCCTTTCTCTGCCATCAGGACATCGTAAAGCAAGCATAAGGTAAAGTATAGTTTAATGAATATAACAAACCCACAGTGAACAATAACATCATGGGGATATATCTTCTCAAACTGCTTTGCCGCATATCTCCAATCCTCAGGACTGCAGTAGTTTCAAACAGCAAAAATCTCATTAAGTCACAGAATTAACAGTCACAAAAGCTATTAAATTATTCAGAGTTTGCAATAGATAAAATTCATGGTGCCAGATGGAAAAGAAAAAAATATGGAAAACCTATATCAGCATCGAGTAGTTTACCTTAAAGAGATAGACTTTACCTAGACTAGAGGTTCATTATCGGAGTCCAACTCCAACATAAATACAGCTGCTATAAAGGCTAGCACTAAAAGGCTTCCAGGACTAAAAGAAGTGTACTAGCATAAATCTTGAGGTCATATGATAGGAGTTCCAATTCTGTGATTGCTGCATGCTTTGAGAATTTGTCTAAAGATCCTGCTTGAGTTAATCCTTTAATAAATGTTATTTATTATATAGACTTTTCTTTTTTTTTTTTGGGGGGGGGGGGGGGGGGATTCCTAGCAGAAGCTACTGAATATTTGGTTGTTTCTCAACATAAAATTCTGCTTGTTGCTCATTCTGCTTTTAATGCTATGTTGGCTTCGGTATATATTTCTCCCAGACTCCCATCAACTTGAACTTCCAGAATTTCATAATGAAGTTGGCATCATAATTAAGCTGAAGAACCATAGCATTGTCCATGGATACAGAAAGAACACCAGATTGACACCACGTCAGAAAGAATGAATTTCGGTAAAAGGAAGCCAAGACATAACACGACATTATACAAGACAACTAGGGTAGGGTTGTCTACAATTGAATCGAAACAGTGGTGGGGGTAAAGGTTTTAACAAAGGTTGAAGAATAGGTGATTAAAGAAGGTTTGACGAAAACCTACGATTTGTGAATGTAGGGTGCGTTTCCTTAAATTTCGAGAATGAAATTTTCAATGGAGTGGCTCTCTGAGCGGTAAGAAGAAAATGAAACTGCACTTCAAGCAATTAATATCTAACTCAGACTACCTATGCTAGATTAAATTTTTCACACCTTTGTCTTTCTTAAAATACACAAATTCCTCCGTGGGTAAGAAATGAAACTTAGGAATCAGACTATGGCATGTTGAAACTATTAGTGCATCAATAAATAACAACACATCTTTCTCAAATTTCCCCCAAAATGTAGCTGAAGCTGTTAAGATAACTCTAAATTAATAAATCAAAGCCTGAAAATATCAAACGGTTTACTCTACCTGCCATTAATGCCATTAACAGTGACGATCAAATGAGTAGGAACTCGCCGTTCTCCGCAATGATCGGACACCATATCAAAATTTCCACCACCGCCCGATCTACTTTCAACTGTGTGATCGTCGTGCTCGGATCTAAAACACGCGAATTTGGACACTTTCAACGACCTTCTTCTCTTATGCATCTTCTTGGTCTTGGCTCGATTTTTCATCTGAAGTAATAGAGAGAACGAGCGTTTTGGTCAAGGAAATCCCCCCTGCTATTTCGAGGGCTTCCAGAAACAGGAAACGCGGATGGCAAAATTTTGATGGATCCGGCACCGCCGTCAAAAATTAAATAAGTTTTAATTTTTTATAATAATTTATATCATACTTTTAATTAATTTTAAATTGATCAGTATAATATAATTAAATTTTAATTAAAATGTATTAAAAAAATTATCACGTAAAATTTAATATATTTGATTTTTAATTTATGCAGTATTTCATAATTTTTTTTCTTTTTTTATTTCTCATATATGATTTTTTTAATATTTAGAACATATTTGGTTGGGGAGAACAATTTTAAGGAAGAAAAATTATCAGCATAACATTTCAAAGAATAAATATTATTCACATAATATTTTATTCCCTCATTTGATTAAACAAATATATTATTTGGTACAAGAGGTGAAAGTTTTAAAAAATATATTAAATGATGAAATCAATTTATTTCATATTTTTCTCTAAACACATTCATTAAATTTTTTCTCTATTTAAAAACAAAATTTAATTTTTTTCCTCTTTAAATTTAATTACTAATTAAATCTTCTCTAAACAAATCAATTTAATTCGTATTTTCTCCGTACAGACACATTAATTTTAAGTTATTTCTTTATTTTTCTCCCATAAAAATAAATATATATTTATTTTTTCAGAAAAATCAATTGAATTCTTTTGTTTTTTCCTCAAAATAGATTGATTTTAATTTTTCTTTTAAATATATCTAGTGGCCGTTTACATATCTCAATGGCGCCTGATAATTTGGCAGTGTTGGGAGATTTCACCTTCGCATTATTTAATTAGAGTAGTCGACTTGGTTGGTTTGACGGCTAAGCCACCTCCACTTCTACACGTTTTCTATTAAAAAATTTTTGTCAAATAATTCATTTCGTTCCCACACCGTCCATAACTTTCCTCCAGATTTAAGATTCTCGACGTGACATAAGCGCGTAATCATAAATTTATGGCACCACACAAAATCTTTCGTGTAAAGTTCGCCGCTAGTTGCGATGTCACCGTTATTCTTTTGTTTTTTTACACGGATATTCGAATTAAGAATATTATAGAGAGGGATTATGATCACTAAGTTATTCTTTTAAGAATCGATAATATTATTATTTAATTGTCACATAAGTAATAATCCGTAACTGAATTTGAGAAAATTAATTCATAAAATGAATTTTACAATATTCAAATCGGATTAATCGGATAAAATTTAGATACCGACGATAAAAACAAAAAAAAAAAGAATAATCCGTAACCGATGGGAGTGATTACCCATCACCCATGGAAGACTCTGCCGGAGGACCGCAAAGAAGCAATGCAGGATCTTGAAGATAGGGAGATCCTGCATGTGTTTAGAGAAGCCAATAATTGCGCTAACAAGTTGGCTAAGTTGAAAATGTGTTTGCAGAATCAGGAAAGTGATGTTGCCTGTCAAGAATCAGACTCACCTCCAGCTGAGGTGGTTCGGCTGTTAGAGCTGGATGCTAACGGTGCTTCTTGGGTTAGGAGGAAGACGGGGCTGCAGAGCCCTGACTTCCCGGGAGGTGTTTGCTTTTACTCTTTCTGTTTGTATCTTCTTTCAACCAAAAAAAAAAAAAAAAAAACTCAATTAAAGGCCCTTTGTACCGATCACCCTGTGAGAGAATTTATCACCCAAACTAGTCATGTTTATCCAAAAGTTTGCTTCCCGCTAGGCCCAACTTAAGTGGGTCAGAAGACGAACTTTATCTGGGCCTTTTCCGTGATATTGATCACAAGATTGTGGGCTCATATCCCTACCAGAACCCAATTATTATCCTCTTAATTTCGGTTGTTGCTTGTCCGAGTATACCGATGATAAATTAATTTAGCGATAAAATATTAAATTTTTTTAATTAAAATTTTGAATTTAAATATTAAAAATAAAAAAATAAACAGTAAAAGAATTAGCTCATAAATTAAATTTCATAACTATTTGAACTGAATTGATCGGATTAATTAGGTTTCTTACTACCCAAGATTAAGTTAAAAAAATAAGAATATAAATGGCTCTACTGCAACATCATCAACATCGACAGAATCATATAAACATTCTGCGACTCAAAATAAATCGGGAAATTGTTGTTTGTGTTGGGGGAATGGGTCCCAAGGCTCGACATCGGTTGAGAGACTCCCACCATCTAACGTCACTCTAAACCATGATAGGACGATACTTGGACCAAACAAACAGTCTCATCTCCGTCTCAAATGATAAATACATTCCAATGTAGCGTCTTTTTCAATCAAAAAAGAGCCCCACCATCCCATTTTTGAATCCATTGATCTGTAGGGTATTTCCAATTTTTCAATTGATAGCATTAAGGGAGCATGATTAAGCATCTTTATAGCCTAATTAAGGGGAATGATTGAACAATTTAAGAGATTTTACTTTGTAAATATACCCTAAGAATATGGTCTTTCTTTTATATAATTAGAATCATTGTATAAATCAACATCACACGATTCAATACAAACCCATAAAATTTTATCAAAAATTAATTATTTAGATAAAATATAATATCATCGTAAATAGGAAACCATGCAAAAACATTAAATTACTGTGACAAATATTAAGTTCAGTTGGCGAAAAGAATAACTATTTTGCACAAATCTAAAATTAAATTCAAATCACATATAAACAAAGATGTGTCACTTAATATTTAAACCAACAAAGACAAACAAAAGACGAGTCGATTAATAGTTACACATTAGGATTAAAAAAAAATGGTGCTTTTTTAATACTTACTCTCTTTAGATATTTTTCTCAAAAATTCTATTTTTTGGACTGATTTGTATTTTTCACCTAATTTGAGCATAATTTCAAAAATATATAAAATTACTCATAATATTTCTTAAATAAAAGAATGTATTTTAAGATTAGAGTTTAGCCCCATAAATCATAAAAATTACACCTTTACCCCCATTATTTCAAAATTAACCAATAGTAAGACTACAAGGTTTGGCCTCCATCGAACATAAACTAAATATACGTGATGCATGAAATAGCAAAACCTAGTAGATAGGCATAGATCATAGATTATATGGTATCATCTATCATATTATAGCATCAATCATGCTCCTAATGATACACAGCCTCTCGATATCCATGATGTATGAAATACTCATCATGTATCTTTTCATAGCATGAATAATTATAATCATAGGCATAATTCATGATCTGATCTAAACATAAATCATATATTTTCTATCACAATTCAACTAATTAAATAACCATTATACGATCATTATGTCAATAATTACAAGAAATTAAAACGTAAAGTCATGGATAATCAATCTTTAATATTTACCGGATAATGCACGGACAAATTATTAAACATTTAATGTGCTCAAGAGACCTAAAATCACATAAGTACACAAGATACCATAAAAATCTTAAAATAATTCAACTAAACATGTGTTAGGGTCCCATAAAAACTTAACCCCAAATCAAGCCATGCATAAGTAAAAAAGACAAGTAATTAGAGAAGAGTGAGAAAGAGTACAACCCCTGAAAGCCCTAAAAGCTCCACCTTTTCTTCGATTAAATGCAATCCCTAATCCAAACAAAGCAAGTTTTAATGCCAAAAATGAAAACTTTTATCCACAAATGTAAACTTGGATTGTATTCAATGCAAACCCCAGAGAGACAAGCAAAAAGGAGTAAAAATTGATCAAATAACTAGTACTTTAACATATCCATTGATGTTGCTGCACCGAGCTAAGTTTTGCCAAAAATATATTCATCATCTTCGTTTCTGTTGAAAAATATTAGAAAATTTATATCAATACAATTTTAAAGATATAGAATTATTATTAAATAATCATACTCTAAATTATAAAATCAGCACATGATAATTTTAAATATTTATTTGAAATCCATGGAGAAACATAATAAAAATGAAAAATTTAACATAATAGGATTGTGATTAGATCAAAAATTTCTCCTCTTTTCTCTTGATTCATTAGATGTGTTAACTATAATATTTTCATTATCTAAATGTTTTGATAATTTTGAATCATAACCATCATGAAAAAAGTTGTACAAAAGGAAAAATTTTTTTATCAGCCAAAGAATTTGAAAAATACAAATATATATTTATAAATGAAATATCTATAGATAATAAGTTTTATATTAGTAGAGTATTACCTCATCTATCTCTCTCTTTTTCTTGATAATTTGACACAGACAAACCTTGCACATTTTTCATCATTTATAATGGTATTTGGTCTTATTTTAAAACTGTGCTTAGTCCCTATAATGTTCTTGTTATGGTATGGAACAAGATATTTTTCATCATTTTCTTATAAAATATTTATTAAATTAAATATCAGTATTCATTGGTTAAAAGTAAAGATATGATATAAATATATTATTAAATTATTAAAAATTTTAATCAAAACAAAAAATATATATATTGAATCAGTAAATCATTCCTTCTTTATTTTGTCCTTGAATCAATAAGAAAGTCTATTCCAAATAATATAATGCAGGTAATTTCCCTGAGATAAAACTTTTAAAATTATTAAAGCACTTATTTATATATTTTTAAATATAATAGATGTAATAATAATAATAATTACTATAAAATACCTCTAATTCATCGATAATAACAAATTCAATGCTTATATGCCTTCCATGCATTAGTGACTTTCCGCTTTCGAGCAATTCTAATTTTTATTCTTGAATCTTCTTGTCGGGACTTAATTTTGACAACAAAATATAATCAAAATTCTTTTTATTGTTTTCTGACCTGCATATAAAATGCATATCATAAACAAACAACTTAATTATTTAAGTAAAATAGAAAAGCATATAAATTACTATTTTTATTTTCTATTTTTTATTTATTCTATACATTATAAAAGCATATGAGTAGATAATGGAGAAATCTAATACATAATCATATATAATTTTTTATTATATTTCTATCAAGTTAGAAAGATGGAGAACAATATATAGTGAAAAAAGATATATATATATATATATATATATATAAAGTAATTTTTATACTTGATGCATAGTGGGTTTGTAGTTGTTCCTTATATGGATAGATCTTATTGAGAAGAAATAGAGAAGATGAGCGGAAATAGAGAAAAAAAAGGAAATGTAATTTGAGAGAAAAAAAAAATGTAAGGAATAGAAAATAAAAAACTAACGATGGTTAATTGTATATTTAAATGGAAGGCGTCATTGTTTATTAAGGAGACATGATTTTTATATTAAAAATAAAAAAGTAAATAAAAGATTTATAAATTAAAACAGAGGTAAATAGAATGTGCTAAACGTAAAAAATAATAGAAATGTCAAATTTTTTAAATGGAAGGTGGAAGGTCTCATTGTTTATTAAGGAAGCACAATTTTTATGTTAAAAATAAAAAAGGTAAATTGAAAATCACAAACTAAAATAGAAGTAAATGGAAATTGTTAAATGTAAAAAATAAGTGAAAGGTCAAATGTTTGAAATGATATTTTTTTAATATTTAAACTATATGAAATTTAAATAGGGTCATGTGTGATTTAAATAAAAGGTAAAATAAAAAGTTTCTTTTTTTATTATGGTTTTTATTATGGTTTTTTGATTTTCATGCTAAAAAAGGAGGAAATAACAATTAAAATAATCATTTATCGAAATAGAGATAAAGACCATGAAAATAAAAGATAAATTGAATTGGAGGGATAATATTTATATTACATGATTTGAATAAATTGAATTATATATATAAATATATATTCAAGTAAAGTGAAAAGTTATTTAGCTCAAAAGTTATGAACCTTTCATTTTTAAATTAAAGGAGTTATAAAGAATTTAAAATTTTAAATATTTATAGATATTGTTTTAAAGGATCATATATAATTTAAGTGAAAGTAGTTTTTTAAATTTTAAAATCTACACGTATGGTTTAAAAATTAATTTTTCTATAAAGAAATTATTCTATACAGAATTTAGATGCATGAATGGCCGATACATATAGTAGAGAAGAGGAACTCAAACATTAAAAGAATAATAATCAATCAAAAAGAAAATAAAAAGAAAAAAGCAAAGAAAAGGTCATGGTTAATGTAATTAAATATAGGTAAACCAACAGGAATAGAGAAACAAAATGTAATTCGAGAGAAAAAATATGAGGAATAAAAAATGAAAATCTAACGATGGTTAATAGTATATTTAAATGGAAGGTGTCCTTATTTATTAAGAAAATACGATCTCTATGTTAAAAGTAAAAAAGGTAAATAAAATGTCATAAATTAAAATAGAGATAAATGGAAAGTAGTGCACGTAAAAAATAATTGAAAAATCTAATGTTTTAAATGGAAGGTGTTCTAAAGAATTTATCCATGTATAGCTGATGGGAGGGGAAAACCAAGTCAAATAAATAAAAAGTCAAATGTTTAGCAATTTTTCAAAAAAAAAAAAAAAAAAAAAAAGGATTTTCTTACATGTTTTTATCCGGATATATATATAATAAAGGAGTTGTAAAGAATTTATGACAAAAACATGTCAAATAAATGAGAAGTTAAATGTTTTTACAGATTTTTATCGGTCCATATTAAAAAAAAACCTATAATAGATGTCAGTATTTACGATAAAAATCTAATTTTATATATATAGTATAGATTTAAGTGTTTTAAATGAAATATATTCCCAAGATTTATATTCTGAAAATATCTCAGAGATACCCATCATTAATACTGTAATTAGGATAAGGAAATTTTGTATTAAGAAATAGGTCATCGTCACTACTATCTAAGGTCGTGGTTACAATTTAAAATGATGTAGCACTGATCTTTCCCTGCAAATCACTTTTGCTTGTGCATTGTTGACATGCTAATAAGTCTTACTTTTCTAAATTAATTTTTTTTTTTTTTTTTAAAAAATTAGTAAATATCAACACTAAAGATATTAACTCGAAATCTAACAAATCAATAGTTGACATGCTATTCTAGATTTTATATTTAATTTTGAAACATATGGTTTATTATTTTTGTTTGAAAGAATACAAAGTTATTTTTGCATTTGCAGTTTTTTTGTGTAGTTGGAAAGAAGATGAGGAGTGTCGATCCACTTAAACTACTCATTACATTTTATTTTAAGGAATTCATGATAAATTATAATGAAACAAATTATATAAATGTGGGTTTTGATGAAAAGTTTTAATTGCAAGAACCATCCACATTTCTAAAATGAGTTTCAATTAAATGTCATGTTAATGATCCGTGATCCCTACAAACTCTAAATAGCATTTCTTTCCTCCTTAAAAAGAGACTTATTCTAAACCCTCACGACAGTTTGACTTCCATTTTCATGTATCTACATTAAATATAAAAGTTTGTATTTAGTAAAATCATTTTTGACTAATATATAATATTTTGTCCTTATGGAAAAATGAATTTCCGATATTATCTTAATGTAATATATTTCATTAAATTTCTGTCTTTATTTTATATCTCCCTTTTGTGTATTTAGATTTGTACCTCTTAAGATTACACATTTCAATCTCAAACACCCTTTTATATATCTCTACATTAACCATTCAAATTTTATATGGTTCCAACACTCATATAACTCGAAACTAATTGTTTCAATAGATGAAACCACATTTCTTTCATTTTTCTACTAATTATCTAAATTCTCAAAATATTTATAATAAATTTTTAATTTTGTTGTTAAAATCGAATGCACACAACAAAAAATATAACTTCTTCCAATGCTTTTTTTTTCCTGATGTTCAATTACAGTGTCGCCACTATTTTGCCTTCCATGATATTTTTATAGAAAACGTCGATAAAATTTTTTTTGATAATGTTTAAATACCAAAACATCGGAAAAAGTTGTTGGCATAAAAAAAAAAAAAAAAAAAAGCAATGACAAAACTTTTATCGACATTTTAGCATTAAACCTCAGCAAAAGTTATAAGTTTTTGTCAATATTTCATATTTTAAATATCTGCAGCACTTTCATCTAAATATTGGGAAAGGGTGGATAGAGACACCAGAGAGGTAGACATTTTAGTGAGAGAGAGAGAGAGAGAGAGAGAGATATAGGGATATCTTTACGTTTTTACTTAAAATATAGATATCTTCATTTTTGCCCGACGTTTTTGGAGCCCAACTTCGGGAAGCCCTTTTAAAACTTACACGAACATACCTTCTTTTAAAAATAAGAGATTAATGTCATTCGATTTAGAGTGAAAAAGGGGATGGAAGTAAAAGAGGAATGAAATAGCTTCCCTTCATGTCAGAAAAATTTCTTTCTACTTATGGATGGATTGGAAATGCAATGAAAATTTGTTGACAAAATTATTTTCTCTCTTCTTCTTTCTTTTTTTTTTTTTTTTTATTTTTTTTTTTTATTTATTTTTACATGATTTAGACAAAGTAATACTCATTTGCTTCCCCTTCAAGCTCTACATCCACTTTTCACTCTAACCAAATGGGAGAAAATAATATATATTTTCTTTTCTTTCACTTATACCAAACAAAACAGAATAAAAGAAAACATATTTATTTTTATCCCATGAAATAAATCTACCCTTCTCTTTCCCCTCCCCCTCTCATATCACAAACCAAACTTACCCTAAATGTAAGATCAATCATTTTGTAAACCCCGTTGACTTCAAAGAGGGAGTTTATAATCTCATTCATATATAAATATACAAATATTGAGCCACCAAAATTAGTTTTACTGTTCAAATATTGAACAAATAGGAATTCATTGTATGGTAAATTTTTTGAACTTGTAATATTGTTTTTTTTTTTCCTCGTTATATAGTAAATACACAAATATGTGGATTTATTGCAAAAGAATTTTAATATAAAGCCAATAGCTAGAAAAATAATTTGTATTCAGTTGTATATAAGGCATGTAAACTAAGTAAACAGTATTAGGACAACATGCTCTAGCAAAGTAATTATGGCTTAAATGAATCCCATGTAATAATATTTATATTTTTGGAGTGGATGGAAACCTAGAAATTAGAAATTGAAAAAAAGAAATTGTTCCGACCTGTTTGAATAAATAGTTGTAAGCATAAATGCGTCACCATATAAGCCAATAGCTAAAATTAGGAGAATGGATGTAGGCTTCATGTTGTATATAAGGAACAAGAAAACACAATCAGAACCCTACCCTAATTATTTGATTCGGAAAAGTTTAGTGCACTGAGTCCTTGTCTGGGGCATCATTGAAGACAAAGTGTTTGACAAATGGTATCAGTGAACCTTCTTTGTACCGATTTGGTTAATCATTTTAAAGCTCTTATAAAATGGTGCTTTTCTTGTGGCAGAAGGCAACGAATTTGGGTTTAGCTAGTGCCAATATCATACTGAACCCTGACTTTGCAAGTGGATTGCATTGTTGGCATCCCAATTGCTGTGATGGCTTTGTGGTCTCGGATGACTCTGATCTCCATCCAGGAGTATCTGCAAAGTCAATGGGTAGATATGCTGTTGTTACGAATCGTAAAGAATGTTGGCAGGGTCTGGAGCAAGACGTCACCAGCAGAATTTCACCTGGTTCGACTTATGCAGTGTCTGCTCGCGTTGGAGTCTCAGGGCCTCATCATGAGTCTGCTGATGTTGTGGCTACATTGAGACTGGAATACCACAATTCAGCTCCTACTTATTTGTTCATTGGGAGGTTGTTATTA
The DNA here is from genome assembly GCA_033439265.1 of Dillenia suffruticosa. Lineage (NCBI taxonomy): Eukaryota > Viridiplantae > Streptophyta > Magnoliopsida > Dilleniales > Dilleniaceae > Dillenia > Dillenia suffruticosa. The sequence goes on from JAVTVX010000020.1 coordinate 12,362,905, forward strand.
TTATTATTATTATTATTATTGTCTCACGTTTTGCTGTTTTATCTTTCTTTTACCGTCTTTTGGATTACATTGCGCAAATGGTACTAATTTCTACTTGCAGAACTCTGGTGTCAAAGGACCGATGGGAAATGTTGGAAGGAACGTTTACGCTGTCAGCAATGCCCGACCGTGTTGTATTTTATTTGGAAGGACCTTCACCTGGAATGGACCTGCTTATACAATCTGTATCTGTATCTTGTTTGAGTCCCACCAACAATGAGGTCAGCATATGTTCTGCATTTGTTCAATTCAATGCACTTCAGGTCAGTATATTAGTTATATAGAAAGATATTGGAATGAACAAATATAAGGTTGTTTCATGGATAGCTCCTTTAGATGATTACATGTGCAGATAAAACACCATTTTGGTATTTAAAAGGTTACAAGGACACTAATTTGGATAGTCTTTTCTCTTCGTATTTTCAGATGAGTGGAAGCACTCATTGTGTTGCTGATGGAGATGAAAACATCATACATAACCCTAGCTTTGAGGATGGCCTAAATAATTGGTCAGGAAATGGTTGTAAGATCCTTCTGCACAACTCCATGGGTGATGGGAAGATCCTACCACCTTCTGGAAACTTTTTTGCATCTGCGACAGAAAGAACACACACTTGGAATGGTCTCCAGCAGGAGATCACTGGATGTGTGCAGCGAAAGCTTGCCTATGAGGCCACAGCAGTGGTCAGGATATTTGGCAACAATGTTACCAGTGCAGATGTACAGATCACCTTGTGGGTTCAGGCACCAGATGGCAGGGAGCAGTACATTGGCATTGTCAAGTTAGTTTTCTTGTCTGATTCCTCTGTCGTCTAAATCATGTTTGTCTTCTTTACATACAACTTCTCCATGATATAAGAGTCCATTAGTGATACATAAACACATCGTTTATGAAACTTTTATAGAATGGTCATATACCCACATGAGTCTGGCATTTGTTTGTTTCTTTATTATTGCACTGAGAAAAAATTTGAACTTTCCGTGTATATCCTGTATATTGTGAAGTTGTAATATAAGCAGGTCAAGGTCCTAAATTCACAAAAAATATTGTTCACTTGTGACTTGCTATACTTCTCCGGAAACTCTTAACTAAGTTACCTCCCGATCCTCAGTAGTGACGGCACACTCAAATAAATGCAACATGGCGCAAATATTGTTGTTTTTGAATCCAATTCTTTCTTCCTTCTTTCATCTTTTTGGCATTATAGTACTATTTTCTTAACCAGAAGCAAGATATATCTCCTTCCCATTTTTCTGTTTACAACATTATTTATATTTTGTAGTTGCCCTAACTGTAGTACTTTTACTTTGAAGTTCGCAAGCAACAGACAAGGATTGGGTACAGTTACGGGGGAAATTTCTCATAAATGGTTCTCCATCAAAAGTAGTCATTTATTTTGAAGGTCCTCCAGCAGGAACAGATATTCTTGTCAACAGTTTGGTGGTAAAGCACGCAGAGCCAACTCCACCTTCACCTCCTCCAGTTGTTGAGGTTGGTTAACAAGTGAAAAGACTTTGATTTATTTCTGAGTTCACTTATTGAATACATTGGCATTGCCAAGTCACTTCATTCATGTTGTTAGAATTGATTGTCCTCTATGTTCAGAATCCAGATTATGGAGTAAATATAATTGAAAACAGCAATCTTGACAATGGCACCAATGGATGGTTTCCGCTTGGTAATTGTACTTTATCAGTTGTTAGTGGCTCACCACACATTTTACCTCCAGTGGCAAGAGATTCCCTTGGGCCACAAGCACCCTTAAGTGGCCGCTACATCCTGGTGACTAACCGTACAGACACTTGGATGGGTCCAGCTCAGATGATCACTGACAAATTGAAACTATATTTGACATACCAAGTATCTGCTTGGGTGAAGATAGGGCATGGAGCTACTGGTCCGCAGACTGTTAATGTTGCATTAGGAGTTGACAATCAGTGGGTCAATGGAGGCCAAGTTGAGGTTGATGACAACAGATGGCATGAAATCGGAGGTTCTTTTAGAATCGAGAAGCAACCATCCAAGGTTATGGTTTATGTTCAGGGTCCTGCATCAGGTATTGACTTGATGATTGCTGGACTTCAAATCTTCCCAGTTGATCGATCCGCAAGGTTTAAACTTTTAAAGGAGCAGACAGATAAGGTAATCTTTCAACACAATCTTTTAAAGTTTAATCGCCTATATTTTTTTTTCCCAATTTTCCCTAAATAAATTCCTTGGGCTTCAGTATTGTGAGCTCCATCGAATATCACACCATATGGGATTTGAATTAGAAGGTATTACCTTCTGCATCAAAAAAATGAAATGCTTTTTCCACATCCAAACACAAAAGGCCTCCTGAAAAAATTCACGGATTAGGAAAGATCAAGTCGGGGTTGATCCTGTCATTAATTGAACAAAAAGCTTTGTTCATCAATGTTCTCTAATTCTGCATTGATGAAATAACATGAGCACTAGCATTCCTCTGCTGCTGCTTCCAGAAAAAATTGATTATTTTAGAGTAACTTCTACTGAAATGCATGGGCTGAAGGTCTCAATTCTTTGTGTTCACCTTCTTCTTTAAACTGGATTAACAATGTCACTTTTAATAATCAATTACTGATTTCATAAGTGCAGATCCGAAAGCGTGACATAACCCTGAAATTCTCAGATTCTGGTGAATCCAGTTTATTTGGCACATTTGTTCAAATCCGGCAGACGCAGAACAGTTTCCCCTTTGGCTCATGTGTAACGAGAATGAACATAGATAATGAAGATTTTGTTGACTTCTATGTGAAAAATTTTAACTGGGTTGTGTTTGAGAATGAATTGAAGTGGTTTTGGACAGAGCCTGAACAAGGTAACTTGAACTACAGGGATGCAGATGAACTATTAGATTTGTTTGAAAGCCACAATATAGAAACCCGAGGACATTGTATTTTCTGGGAAGGTGAAAACGCTGTCCAGTCATGGGTACGATCACTGAACACGAATGACTTGATGACAGCTGTTCAAAACCGTCTGACCGGCCTTTTGACACATTACAAGGAGAAGTTCAAGCACTATGATGTGAACAATGAAATGCTGCATGGATCCTTTTATCAAGATCGATTAGGCAATGATATCAGAGCTAACATGTTCAAGACTGCAAACCAGCTTGATCCATCTGCAACACTTTTTGTTAATGACTATCATGTAGAAGATTGGAAAGATCCTAAGTCATCCCCGGAGAAGTACATTGAACACATTCTTGATCTGCAAGAGCAAGGTGCTCCAGTGGGTGGAATTGGGATTCAGGGGCATATAGACAGCCCTGTAGGGCCAATAGTGCGTTCCGCCCTAGATAAGTTGGGTATTCTCGGTCTTCCAATCTGGTTTAGTGAACTTGATGTGTCTTCCATAAATGAGTATGTCAGGGCAGATGATTTGGAAGTCATGCTTCGAGAAGCTTTCGCACACCCGGCAGTGGAGGGTATCATGCTTTGGGGATTTTGGGAGTTGTTTATGAGCCGTGACCATGCTCACTTGGTGAATGCAGAAGGTGATTTAAATGAAGCTGGTAAGCGATACCTTGATCTTAAACAAGAATGGCTTTCGCATGCTCATGGGCATATTGATGAGCAAGGAGAGTTAAGTTTCAGAGGCTTCCATGGGACATATACAGTGGAAATTGTTACACTTACGAAGAAAGTTTCCAAGACATTTGTTGTTGAGAAAGGGGATTCCCCATTGGTTGTGTCCATCGGTCTATAATGCAAGGTACTATCTCATTTTATCCAATAAATAACACTAAGGACCTTCACTTGTTCTCTACTCTGCAAGAGAGAAAAGATGGGGTGTTCACCTTGAAAACAGTATTTTCCTGCTTCAATAATGTGAATTTGGAAATATTTATAATATGGTTTTCCAATTCAATATATGTGAAGAATAATGAAAATAAGGATGATGATATCTTCATTGTATCTGTTGCATTTAATGTTTGCAAATATTACGCTTAAAAATAAATCTTATATTATTCTTACTCCATCTTGCTTGTTCCCTGCTAATATGAACATTGCTTCCGGTGGCAAATAAGAATTACATCACCCCAAGGTTATTTTCTTGGACAGTGGAAAAAAAAAAGGCGACTACAATCATCTATCTTAATCCTACCAAAACAAAAGTACTTTTGATATATGTTTGTTCCTCGAATGATGCTAGTTACCTTACCTTAAAAACCTCATAGTAGCATGTTTATGGCACAGTAGATGCCAACAATAGAGAAGGCTGTGAGATCTAGATGTTGGGATTGCCTTACTAATTGGTCCGGAAAAGGCTGTGTGATCCTTCTGTACAACTGCGTTAGATATCTGTGGAAACATTTTAGTCAGTGCAACGGAATGAAGAGGGATAAGGAGCTGATTGTTGCAAGAGGTCACTGGAGTGCCGGGAGCTTGACAAGAAACTGATTGTCTTTGTCTTGAAAGAAAGCTAGAGATATGGTCGTTTCATATTATATTGGCCGTCGCCAATTGTTTTTCCCCTGCATGGCAATGACCGCTTCATTATCATTATGCACATGGAGTTGAAGGAGCAAATTTTCATGATTCATTAGTTACATTTGTAAAGTTGGGTGGTGAATTTGATTTACATCCTTTTGTATGATTATCCCTGCAAATTTTCAACTGTTATTACTAGGAAACATTAATAGAAATTTGTACGTCCCAAAAAAAAAAAAAAGAAATTTGTACATCCCAATTTTGTTGCGAGAGAACTACTAAATCTTGATGACATTCTTATTTCTTTTGTATATGATCCGGTGCACCTAATTTCTTAAGAGGACCTAGAAATACCGGGACACTGTTGGGACCTTAGTTCTTCCACGCATTGTGCTAGCTCAGTATGGAGAAGGCCACGCTTCTGCTCAAGTCCATGCTTATTCAGTTGTCACATAAGCAATAGTCCATAACCGAAGAACTAAAGGTTCATACCTAGCACCATGTGAGAATTTATCACCTAAATAGTCATGTTTATCTAGAAGTTTGCTTCCCACTGCGCCCAACTTAAGTGGGTCAGAAGATAAACCAAATTTGCTGATGCTGGTTTCCCGATTTGGGCCTTTCCTGTGATATTGATCCCAAGATTGTGGGCTCATTTCCCTACTAGAACCCAATCATTTTCTTTTTAAATTCAGTTGGGTTGTTTGAGTACACAAAATGGCTTTTCTGCCACATCATCAACATCCACAAAATCATATGAACATTCTGCGTCTCAAAATAAATCGAGAAAATGTTGTTTGTGTCGGAGGGAATGGGTCCCAACGCGCTACATCAATTGATAGGCTCCCACCATCTAACTTCACTCTAAACTATGATAGGACAATACGTGGGCCCCTACCAAACAAGCAGTCTCATCTCCGTCACAAATACCAGGTTCTCTCGGTCCCACCTCCCACATGGGTGAATAGCGCCGTTGCCGGACCCAACACGCACAATATCCCTAACAGAGTTGTAGCCTCTTCTCGAGAGAGAGAGAGAGAGAGAGAGAGAGAGAGAGTGAGAGAGGAAGAGTTGAGTTGAGCTCCACATCAAAGCGGGAGGCAGAGAAATAACGTTTGATATGACAGGGTATGGGACCCAGGCCAGTACATAAAGTAAATTAGAGAGGGAGAGGGAGAGAGTAGGGACTGACAAGAGTTGTGGTGTCAGTTGCGTCGGGAAACAGCTCCCGCGCTGTTTGCGCGGGCTCCAAACCAAATAGGGGAAGGGGGGGGGGAGAGAGAGAGAGAGTAGGCAGAAGAAAAACCCAACAGTCATACGTAATAAGGGTTGAAGATTAAAGACACTGACGGCACCCCACCACCATCACCACTCAAATTCGCGCTGTAACTCCATCTGACCAAACTTGATTTGGAGTGTGTGCGGCGGTCTGATCCGATAGTTCGACTCTTTTAACTCCGCGTGACTGTTAGAGGGAACTTATTAGTGGTACTTAGTACGGCGATTTCTGTTTCTTTTGCTCGTGTATCTTCAATCACGTAAACGTACGTGCACCATCCCGATATCTGCTCCTTTTCTGCTCATCGCCAAGTGTTTGAAAATTTCATAGTTTTTTGTGACTGTACAAATGCCCGGATGGTCGGTCCATTGGAAAGTCAAAAATTATAGGAACATTCTCTGATCTTAAAATTATTTTATATATTAGGTCGGATCACACCTTTGCGTATGCTTTGGGGGTGGGGACACCCTTTGGATTTTGTTAAAGGTTTGTTTGAAGAATTGAACATGCTTTAGTACATTGCTATTTGAAAAATTATGATAAATATGTTCCCATGTAGCGTCTTTTTCAATCAAATAAGAAAACCCTACCATCCCATTTTTGAATTCATTGATCTATAGGGTATTTGCGGTTTTTCAATTGATAGCATCAAGGGAGCACGATTAAGTATCTTTATAGCCTAATCAAGGGCTCATGGTACCTGTTTTAATAGTGAAAACTTTTTTTTATATAAAATTTCAATTTTCTTATAATTATCAGATAAAAAAAAATTTTCTAATAAATTCAAATTTTTCTTAATCCCTAAAATTTTAATTCTCTTGAACTCTTGAAAAAACATGAATTTTTTTTTTGTTTTTAATCCTAAATATTTCTTAATCTCAAAGGTTTATAAATATTTTAAAAGTCTTTGACTTCAATGTCTACTATTTCGGAAGATTTTACACAAAAGGAAAATAAGATTTTCTATATATCTCTTAGAAGGCTATAAATATAGAGTAAAGATGACCCACTAAAGGAGACATTCAACCCCACATATACCACAAGAAGGCAACTAAATTCTCTACAAAAGAGATACTGTTTTATGCCAAATTATACATTATCATATGTATGACTTCATGCCCAATTATATACTATCAGAAATACAATTTCATACTTCATTCTATACATTATCAAAGATATGACTTCATACTCAATTATACATATATAATACATTTATCATCTCTTTTTGCATACATACATCGTACATAAGACTATATTCATGATTCTCTACAAACAATACACATGGGGCCAAATTCTACACACATAATACAAGACCATATCCGAGACTCCTCGATCTTTCTATTATACTCTATTCAACTTGAGCATCAGAGTCCCCTGCCAGGCCAGTCTCGACGGGATTTTTGTAGGTTTCTCCATTGATGACGACTCAACCAACACATCAACATCGGTCAATTGTACACATGGCATAAAGAGACAAAACAAGGCTATAGTGCGAACTCTCTCAATTTTTTCTCTTTCTTTTACTACTCTATTTAACTTGAACGTCGAAGTCCGCTCGTCGGGCCAACCCCAATGGGGTTTTTTGTAGGTTTCCCATCTAATAAGATCCCATGAACATCTTGACACAAACTCCCTGTTTGGGTCAAAAGAGCAGGTTGAGTCAAAAATCAGTTGTAACAGATTAACGTTGTCCGTGGGAATGACTGATTGATTACACGCCCTACTTCACTTCCTCTCTCTTAAGACCCTGCCACCAAAGAAAAAAACGAAAGTGCCGTGACAAACATCTCACCTCTTACCTCGTTTGACACTGACAACTTGGATCTAGTAATTTTTATTCACGACATACAATTATTTTAGTATCACTAACAAATTCTTTTGATCTGAAATCTTACTTTATATTCATCGTGACAATAATATTACTATTCTAGCTATTCCGTCACTTCTTCATTATTATTGACTAACAACAGCCCAGCATACCTTTCAACATCAGAGAGCTCAATTGTGATCCGAATCCATCAAAGGTCTCGGTCTAGTAATTTCTATCCATTGTCAATTACATGGTCAATTTTATCTATATCTCTATTTCATACATTCTGTCTATTTTTCATTACATTTTAACTAATCATGGTTTATGATCATGTGCCCATAAATCTCTAGTCTACCACCTTTTCTTTGGCTCACACTCTCTTTGCGCAATGCCCAATATGCTTTTCAGGGAACAATACCCCCGAGTACCATCAACGCAATATCTGATATGCTTTCCAAGGCGTAACGCCTCGAAATATCATCAGTGCAATACACAATATACATTCTAGGGTGCGACGGGCCCGAGTACCATCGGCGCAACACCTGGTATGCTTTACACACTCAAGACATAATACCTCTGAGTACTATCGGCACAACACCCGGTATGCTTTACACACCTAAGACGCAATACCTCCAAGTATCTTGGTGCAATGCCTAGTACGCTATCTTGGCACAAAATCTCCATAGTCTCCTTGCGTAATGCTAGGGACACTCCATCGGTTCACGACATGATATGGATTTCGCACTCAATTTCTCGATTTTCAATTTATATACAGGCTTCAACCCTCGAATGGGATTCAACTCTCTCTCTCTCGGTCTTTTGATTATATATGGGTCCCGACCCTCAGATGTAATTCAACTTCCTCTTTCTCGGTTTTCTATTTACATATGGATCCCAGCGTGTCGATGGGATACAATTCCCTTTCTCTCAATTTTTTGTTTAACATGACTATTACTGCACCAAACGGGATCTAACTCCCTTTCTCTTGGTACCGTATTGTACCATTTGTACTATTTGCTTTAGTATATATTCTCTCGACTCTAATGCCTAATATTCTCTCGTAACTATAATGCGTTTGGGGATAATTCAACGAACAAATTACTTCATCTCAACACAATTTATTTTTTTATTCAAAAAATCTTTATATATTATGCAAACATCTTTTGTTTTGTATAAATTCTTATACATCGTATAAATAAAATACAACCGACGTGGTAATAACGCTCCTTGCACTTTTGAAACTTTTGATTTTTGAGTCAATTTAAAATTTTAACCTAATTTAAACATAATTTCAAAAGTACATAAATTACTTATAATATTTTTTAAATAAAAGAATATATTTCAAAATTAGAGTTTAACCTCATAATTCTTAAAAGTTACACCTTTACCCCATAATTTCAAATTTAACCTTATATAGATAGTGAGATTACAAGGTTTAGCCTCCATTGAATGTAATCTAAATATATGTGATGATGAAATAGCAAAACCTAGTAGATAGGCATAAATCATGGATTATATGAGATGATCTATCATATTGTAACATCAATCATGGTCCTAATGATACACAACCCCTAGATTTCATGATACATGAAATATTCATGATGTAACTTTTCAGAGCATGAATCATTATAATTACAGATATAAATCATCTGATATCAGTATAGATCATACATTTTCTATCACAATTTTGAATAATTAAGTGCATTATATAATCATTATCTTAATAATTATAAGAAATTAAGATGTAAAATCATGAATAATCAAATTTTAACATTTACAAGATAATACACGAACAAATTATTAAACATTTAATGTGCTCAAAAGACCTAAAATCACGTGAATACACAAGAAATAAAAAAAATTCCTAAAGTAATTCAACCAAACATATGTTAGGGTACTATAAAATATTTAGCCCTAAATCTAGTCATGAATGATTAGGAAAAGACAAAGTAATTAGAAAACAGTGAGAAAGAGTATAGACCCCAAGCGATAAAAGCCCTACCTTTTCTTCAATTAAATGCAATCCTCAAGCCAAACAAACAAAGTTTTAATACCAAAAATGAAAACTTTTATCCATAAATGTATCGTTGTATTCAATGCCAACCCTAGAGGGACTAGCAAAAAGACTAAAAGTTTATATAATAATTTAAATTTTTTTAATATAATATATTCCCAAGATTTAAATTCTCAAAATATCTAGAAATATGCCTTTAATAATACTGAAACACAAAATCTATCGATTATTATTGTGATTATGATAAAAATATCATAATTATGATATATAAAATTTAAATTAACAAACGGGTCATTGTGACTACAATCTAAGTTGGTGGTTACAATTTAAAATGATATAGCATTGACGGCTTTGGCTGACCCAGTTACCTATCATTATGACCCCAACAAATCTCTTTTGCTTGTGGATCTCATCACTCCACGTAGCTACATATGATTAGCACGTAAGAGACATAATCTCCTCGGATTCTTTTTTAAGAGTTTTGATTTGGATTGCTAATCGGGCAGCATTAGGAAGACATAAGACCTTGTTAGGCTATTAATCCTCTTTTGACCACATTGCATGAACCAATCACGGTGTGGCAACTCCCAAGTTCAACCGCAGATGCATGAAGGTTATTCTCTAGGAATAATAGAGAGGCCAATGATTTGCCTCTTTTTTTTTTAATTAAAGTTATTTTTATTCTTATCCAAAATGTTAAATTCATTCTTATTGTAGAAACTTGAAAAATTACAAAAATAAATATATTGGAATTGTGGGTAAATATCTTAATATGTAAATTTCTAAAAGTACGTGACTATGAACTCTCGAATAAATCACTCAGTTGGACTGATAACTATGTAATACGAACTATCATCATTGATCCACGATACCACAACTCTAATCTGATAATCCAATTGATAGGAGAAAATTTTCTATTTAAAATTTATTCAGTATCCTCAATTATTTCTTATTCTAGAGATTGTGTTTATCTCTCTCTCACTATTTTGTCACATGAATGATGATCACCGTGTCAACCAATTCTCAATTGTTTAGTTTTCTAAAACATCTCACATTTTAGAGAAGTTAACACATATTAAAAGAGAGGGAAAGATAGGTCGGGAGTTAGTAGGGATTATAAGAGTTATCTTAAATTTAAAATTTAATTTGAATTAAATTTACATATGGTAAAAGTCCCTCATGGATATATCTTACCAATATCTACCATTTGAATATGAGGATATTTTACATTCATCACAAAATCACAACTCATACGATTTTACATATCACTCTATTGGATTTTCATTTAGGATTAGGTATCGTGCGACCGGTAAGTACACCTGCGAATAAAGATTTCTCGATACACCTGTTATGATGATCAAGAAACCACTGTTGGTATATAAAGAACCCGCTGTATTCCAAACTCAACGAATTATATCTATCGAATCACTTGTCTCATTGAAAGTGATCCGTGATCCCCAATCATTGCTCAACTTTGTATTCACTACTATATTTCAATTCTAATATGGATAAAGATAACAGTTCGACCGGTAAATATAACACAACAATGTAATATTGATTGGTTTTTCTTTTCCCTACTAGAAATTATTCATCTCAATTCAGTTGTTTTTCTAGATCGGTCACACAAATCTCATTATCTTCTAGACCATTGATAAGCAGACTAAAGTAGGATATACTAAACCAAAACTTTAGAAAATAACCAAAAGCAATTAGGGTACTGATTGGCCCATCCAATGGGTCTTGGGTCTTGACAGTGGGCAGGAGATCAAAATCATATCATCTTCTCAAATAATAGCTCCCACTATCCTATAGTTGGTTTATTACACAGGGAATGAAATACGTGCCACAGTATTATTCACTCGTCTCTCAAAAGGGTATATATCAAATTTTTATAACACTATTAGATATGGGATTCAGTCTACACATAAAACTTTTTCAGAGATTTCAGAGAGAGTATCTCAAAAACGATATCAGTAGTCTCATGTGATATATGAGATTTCAAATCTAACTATTTACAGGTAACATGAATGTTGGTAAATCCATTCAGTCATATCGTATATGATTTCATCATAAACACGTTTTAGGGCGATTTGTGTTCTAGCAGTGCCACTCTCAAAATCTCTTGCGATTAAAAACTTTCACATCCTTGTAAGCTCAGAGCCGAAGGTAGTCACTCTTGTGAGAGTCGACTTCACCTGTCTGAATATCTTTTATCACATCACATCACAAAATATGTGACAACAAAGAAATATAGTAAATAAATGATTGAATAATGCATATATATCATATATAACGATAAGTATCAAAATATCAACATAATATATATACGACATGTCAAAATACATATAAATCTAATAGTTCCTTATATCCTACAAAAGAATCTCTTATTATAGGTTTGATGAAAGGATCAGCTGCTGTATGTGGAAATGTACTTGATCGCCACTTCATCCCTTTTCAATGATATCTCTCACGAAATGGTATCTGATATCAATGTATTTGGTTCTGTTGTGATACTTAGGATCTCAAGTGTATGGCATGGAGTTAGTCGTGGCTTCTTTCTCGAGTCATGCACTCAATGAAAGAGTTTTACAAGTAGCATTGCCTTTCTTCACTCGCGCGATATTACTAGATCGGGTTTTCACCCGTTGTCCAAAATTATGGAGGCCTGATTATCATAGTAAATTATTACTGACCTCCCACTATTTACAATAATCCCTAAATCATCTAGAAATCTCCAAAACAAACACTCTCCTAAACTGTTACTGACTATACCATAAACTCAAATTCTATCATAAATAGAGATACAATGATTTGCTTCTTACACTCCATGATATGGTAATGTTATTGAACAAGATAACAAAACCTGATGTCGATCTACGTCCATCCAGATTGCCACCTCAATCGATGTTTGAATACCCAATAAAACACAAATCACCTCTTCCGTAACAAAAAGAGAGATCCACCCCTTAAGATCTCTCAGAATCTTTTTCACTGTTCTCCAGTGACTCCTTCTAGGATTCGATTGATATCTACTCATCATATCAATTACAAAACAAATGTCTAGTCATGTACATAGCATCGTGTATATCAAACTGCCGCTGCATTAGCATAAGGAGTTCTACTCATCTCTTTTATTTTTTCTTGAATTTTAGGACACATCAAGAGTCAAACCTTCACTATTAGCGATAGAATTATCTATGAGGTTGCAACCACTCATCGAAAAATGCTAAAAAAACTTCTTGATATAGAACTCTAGTGAAAGAGCCAACACCTGTCTCGAACAATCTCTTTGAATCCTAACTCCAAGAATGAACTGAGTCTCATCCAGGTCCTTCATATCAAAATTGACGATAACCATGCTTTTGATGGTTATCAGATATTCTTTGTTATTCCCAACCAACAAAATATCATCCATATATAAAGATATAATCACAAAGGAGTCCGTAGAACGTATCAAACAGATGCAATGATCCTTCTCAATTATCATGAAACCATAAGATATCATATTCTCATAAATTTCAGGTACTTTTGTTTGGATGATTGTTTAAAACCATATATCAACTTTCGAAATCAACAGATCTTATCTTCCGGACCTACAAGAACAAAACCAAATGATTGCTCCATTTAGATCTTCTCTTCCAAACTTCCGTTCAGGAATGTATTCTTAACATCTATCTAAGATTCATGTCCATGACAATCATTGAAAGAAACAGATCGAGATAAATTTGACTATTGAGGAGAAAGTCCCCTCATATTCCATATCTTTAGTCAAGTGTAACCCTTGGTTACTAGAAGAGTCTTATACCTCTCCACCGATCCGTTAGCTTTTCTCTTAATTTTGAGAACCTACTTATTCCCAATGATTTATCTACCATTAGGCAAATCAACTAGGTTCTAAACCCATTGATTTTCATTAACTCTATCTCTTCATCCATAGCTTTCAACCAATGGTTCTTTGTAGAACTCTCAAGAGCCTCCTAGATTGTTTTGAACTCCTTTTCATTCTCAGAAGTCACAATGAGAACTCACCCCTAATCGTAAAGCAATGTTTAGGTACGTATCTTTGACTGCTCCTACGAGGAGGGGAAACCCCTTCACCTCTAGATGGATCACTTTTACTAGTATTAAAATCCATAACGGGTTCTTGGTACCCGCCGCTGGACTTAGCTGAGCTACTAGACTCATCCATCTCATAAAAGGTAAAATCTCGATCGATTTCATCTCTCTTAGAGAAATCATTCTCAAAAAACATGATATCACGAGACTCTATCTCAATGACAGTGCCGTCCGTATCTTCACCTAAGAGCACATGCCGCTCGGAGTATTCTGAATATCTTAAAAGATACACTTCTTTCATCGTGGGTCAAACTTGCCATGTGAATACATGAAATCTTGAATATACGCAGCACCTTCCCATGACCTCAAGTGGTTAAAGTCAGATTGTCTCTTTGTCCGAAGCTCATATAAGGTACCGACTATGAATTTTGATGGGATACAATTAAGAACATAGATTGCAGTCAATAATATATCTCCCCAATGGGAGATTGGCAAATTGGCCCTGCTATCATAAATCTTATCATCTCCAACAAAATCCTATTCCTCCTCTCGGTTACTCCATTCAGCTGAGAAGTAACAGAATAGTCAGTTGTCTTGTAATACTTTTCTCAAAACAGAACTTTTTAAATTATTTAGATAAATACTTACGCCCCCGATTGGTTCTAAGAGTTTTCACTCTCAAATCTAACTATTTGCTAATAAACGTCATGAAGTATTCTAATGCCACAAGTTTGTGCAACATCAGATTGATGTAATCAAAACATATGAAATCGTTTATGAACGTAATAAAATTCACAATTTCATTTCAGACTTTCACATTCATATGGTCACAGATATCGAAATGGATTCACTGTAATATAGTCTCAGTTCTCATTGTCTTGTCAAATGGCTTTTTTGTAACTTTGTTGTTTAAGCAAAACTCACATACGGGCAGCTTTGGTTAATGGGCTCAATAGACCACTCGTTACTAACCGGTTCATTCTCTCTTGCCTTATGTGTCCACGACTACTATACCATATAATCACATCATCATCAACACAATTAGATATAAAGGCAATATCAGAATAACAATAATAACCATTAAAAGAAATAACATTCAGTGTATACAGTTTATCATGAATAAAACCACAACAATTAAAGAACTGTCGTAATAAATAAAAATATATAAGTTTCCAAAAAATAAAACATCTCCTAAGCGGTCTAAACAAAATATAAAAATGAGATTCCGTCGAATGTCCGGAATATAAAGTACATCATGCGATATAGAGTTTAGTCACTTTGTAACTCTAGTTTGCAAGTGTCAATTCTCCAATCAATGACAAATGTTCAGTTCCCCCCGTAAATTTTGCTAGACTAAGGACTCATTCAGTGAAACTCTACATATGCATTCATATTTCAATCTATAGGTTAGTGGCTCCTGAATCCACAATCCATAAGGGAGAGGAATCAGTGAGCATCACAATAGAGGAGACAAAACTCAAACCATGTAAAGATGAAGAACATATCTTATGCTCTTCACACTCACAAATGAAATGACCAAACTTGTCATATATATAGCACTTCACTTTGACCTTATCAAACTCCTTCTTCCTACACTTTTGTACTCATTGTCGGATTTTTTGGATGGTTTCTTCTTGTCTGGATCTCGGGTCTTCTTCTCATTCTTCTTCCATTTACGTTTGGTGTTACGAGAGGCCTTGCTCGACTTTGCTACATAAGCATGACTCTAATACGGTTTACTTGCCTCCAGACGCTCCTACTCGAGCTCACAATGCATGCTTACATTAGTGAAAGTACGAATACTCTCATTATACATGAGATATGTTTTCATAGTTTTCCATAAATCAAATAATAATTGGATCACACTCAGTATCTGAAACTCAGCTGAAATAGGTTTGCCCGCAATCCTTAACCTAACGATTGTACTTGACATTTGCATCAAATGTTGATTCATCATTTGATCAACCATTTTTTTTAATAGATAATAAACTTATAAGTTAGATCATCACCTTAGAAGCTGAAAGAGTACCATAATACTCTTTTAGGGCAAGCCAAACTGACATAACCATAACATACTGCTCATAAAATAGGATCATGTTATCGTATATGCTACTAATTATGATTGCCTTAGCACGACTATTCTTCTTTTTCCATGCACAATAGGCCTCATAATCCCGCATAACCTAATGTGTGGTATCTCCCCGGGATCCACTATCTCGTGGTTCAAAATCTCAAAAAATTCCTACTCCTCGAGAACAAACTAAATCTTCCAATACCAAATATCGTAATCATCACCATTCAGCTTATTTCTCTTGCAAAGATCTAGCATGACAGTTTTCGATGCAGTCATATTCTTTGTTATACAAAGAGAAACATCAGTAACTTATTAATACATATTTACATATCTTGTACACTCTTCGAATTAACAAACATGAAATAGCTTGAATGTAAACCCCAAAGTGAACAAATGGATCAAGGGACCTATCCACCACAACCCAGATTTACATCTTACCATCCATACTTGGATTAAATACACAAAAATCCACAAAAAGTTACAAATTATGATGTGGAACCCCTCAAAAATTGAAAAATCTAGTCCAAACTAGCCTGACGCATTGATCAGAGTCCCACGCGTCGCCACCAGCGAGTGGCAGTGCTCCATGTTCTGCATGCGTAGGCTGCGTGTTGGCCCATGTGCCAAATGGGCAAAGCATTGGCCATGTACCTGCATACGCATGACCCGCATCCTAGGTCACGTCCTCGGTCTGGACACGAATTTGGGTTGGAACCAACCTAGATCCTTGACCAGGCCTTCATGAGCCTCAGCGTGCATGAAGCTCACGCACCTACTCCCTATGCTCTTCACGTGCCTCAACACACGTGAAGGCATGTGAAGAGAATGTACCTACGGGTGTGGGTTGGGTCAAGTCTTCTTTGCCCAACTCCCTACGATCCGGCCTACACGACTCGGTTGCAAGAAAATACAATTCCGACATATTTTGGCACTGATTTCACCTGGAATATGAAATTGAACTTCTCAAATTCATTCTCAATTTGATTTTTGAGAGATTTAAACCCTAAACTCAACAATATAAATACCATTCATCACGACCATTTGCAAAAATCGATGAAACACACATTTCGGCAACTATCATTCACAATTAATGCATAAAAAATGTAGATCAGAATATCATGAATATGTATAAACCATTTTTTATGCATTAATTTGATCTCTAAACCAAAAAATCTAGGATTCTAAAGTCACAGACACTATTCATCGTCGAAAATTTCGACAGGACATTTAATGGTGTAAATATGCTCCAAAAATTAAATAAGAATCATATTCCTGATCTTTAGGTCATGGTAACCTCGTGGTTTTTTCGGATTCACGAAACTCATTCGTGATCCGAATTCTAAATTTTACTCTACATATTTTTTATTAGAAAAAATTTCAAAAAAAATTGAATAAATCTAAATATTCTTGATACCAATTTTAGATTTATTTTTAATGCAAAAGCGTGGAAAATCAAGAAATAAATAGGTCAGAATTTCGGGATAAATATATTAAAATGTAGGTTTCAAAAAATCCATGACTACGAACTGTTGAACAAATCACTCGGCCGAGATAGTGATCACGTAATACGAATCACCACCACAGATTTATGACACTGCAATCCTAAATCCGATAACCCAAATGATGGGAAAAAATTTTTTTTTCAAAATTTTCTCAATGCTCTTAATTATTTATCACTCTAGAGAATGTGTTTATGTCTCTCTCACTGTTTTGTCACATGATGATCACAGTGTCAAACAATTCTCAATCGTAAAAATAACATGATAGAAATTGGACTTTTAGGGCATTCGAAGTTAAAAAAAATGAAACATATCAAATTTAAGAAAGTAGTGAAATTATAAATTATAATGAAATAAATTATAGAAATGTGGTTTTCACCAAAAAGTTTTAAATTCAAGAAAAAGGTAAGGTTTGATGAACTCGAAAAGAATTTGAATATGCATATTTTTGGAAATAGAAGAATTGGAAAAAGAAAACTTACATACATTTAATGTTTTAGAATGTAAAACTCTATAAAAAAAATAATTACAATGTACTTCACATTATTAATGATTCAAAATATTACATGTATCTGTATCTATATTACACATAAAAGTATGTATTTAGTACACTCATTTTTCACTAATATCGCCCTTATGAAAATTGAATTTCCTATATTATCCCAATTAATATATTTCATTAAACTTCTTTATTTTATTTTGTACATCTCTTTTGTCTATTTAGATTTGTAACTCTTAAAATTACACATTTCATTCTCACGCGCACTTTATATATCTCTGTATTTATTCATTCATATTTTATACATTACAAAAAAACTTGTATTTAGTCACAAATTTTGCGACGAAAATTTAAGAAATATTCGTCGTTAAATTATTTAGCAACCAATTTTTCGACAAAACAGAATTTGTCGCTAATAACTCGTCGCAAAATTTTATGACAAAAAATATGATATTTGTCACCAATTAGCGACCGATTATAGTTCATCACAAAATTCGTCGCAAACATTAGCAACCAAAACTTTTTAGTTGCAATTTTCCGACAAAATTTGCGACGAAACATTTCGTCGGAAAAATTTCCAACAATAAAAAATTTGTTGCAAAAATTGTTGCACAAATTAGCAACCAATATTTTTTTGTTGCAATTTTCCGACCAATTTTGGGACGAAATAGTATGTTTCAAAATTCTCTGTCGGAAAATTCGTCGGATAAATTAGCATCAAAAAATTTTTTGTAGCAATTTTGCGACCAACACAACGACGAATATTTTTTGTCACAAATTAGCGACAAATTTTGTCGTTGCAAATTTCCAACAATAGTTTTTTTGTTGCTAATATTTGCAACAAAATCTGCGACAAAATTATTTTCGTCGCAATTTGCGACAAAATTTATTTGTGATATAATTTGTCGCAATTCTGTGACAAAATTAGCGACAGCTTTTGCGACGAATTTTGCAACGAAATCTTAAAAATTCAGCAACAAATTTTGCAACGAATGTCAAAATCAGCGACGAATGTAGAAAATTTGCGACAAAAAAATTTAATTTGTTTAATATTTGCACCAAATTTTCATATATATCATATTCCTCCCTGATAGTCTCAACCAACCAGTTTATGAACTAAACCACCAACATCATCATCAACAAATCATCCAGGGTACCATCGAACAGCCAAGAATACGAAATTTATGCAGTCTCTACTCATTCAAATAACTGACCATCTAATAGTATGAATGAAATAATAATTATAAAAACACTACCATCGTCATGAAATAATATTAAACAGTACTAAATAAGTTACAGAATATCGAATTTGTAGAAGTATAAATGAAATTCTAATGAGAAGTCTAATTAAATATAAACGTGAAATAAAAATTGTTTCAAGAAACATTATCACCATCATCGTCACCATCACCATTACCGTCACCGCCACCATCACCATCACCATCACCATCACCATCACCAAATATGTCATAATCATCATCACCATCATTTGGAGGAGATAGAAAAGGGGGAATCGAACTTGAAGCGGAGACTAACTGAAAATGCTGCATTATAAGCCTCTGTTATGCGCAAAACTTTTCAAATTCATTGTCTTTTCGCTGCTGTTCAACGCGCATGGCTTGAAGTTCATTGTCTCTTCGCTGCTGTTCTACACTCATGACTTGAAGTTCATTGTCTTTTTGTGCTAACAGCTCCTTCATGTGGCTCAGCTCTTGGTTCATTTGCATTAATTCTGCTCTTACTGGTGTCTGGCCGGAAGAACTTAGACCACTGAGTCTGCAAGTTCTGCTCAACGAGCCCATCCCAAGTACTCTTCCCTTCTTTGCTCCACCAGTTGCCTCGAGCCATAAAGCCATATCATTAACAGATGGCTCAGACGTTGCAGCATCATCACTACCACTGGAATTTCTAAGTAGAAACTGGTCATATTTCTCCTGCATTATCGTATAAGAAATTAGAAGAAAAATAAAATAACAATATACTAAAATATCCAATGAAAGAAATAGAAGTGTCAATTAACAGTTGAACAATGTAATAAAAAATCTAACAAATAAAGTCAGAATACAAAATTGTATTTCTCATTAAGCGATTGACAGTAAGCAATAAGACACAAAAATTATCTTTGTCAATCAAATATTATAAATTTAATACACTTATGGAATTCTAATTACACATACTTATATTTATATATTTAGTTGCTTAATCCATTAAAATGATATTTAGATAATGAGGAGTGTTGTAATTGAAATTAAAATTCGACTACTATTACGAGTTTGAAACTATAACAGATCGAATAAAGGAAAAAATTATACTATACGGACATAATGAACCAACCATTTGGAATTGATGTAACAAATTTGATATTATGTATTTTCTAATTTTATTTTATAATGAAAAATATATATATATATATATGAATTTGAAATGAAAAGTTCAATTTAAATATTTGAGAAATTATTTGAATAGACAAATCTATTAAATTCTTATTATAATATTGTGATGATAAATTCAGCATAATAAGTTCAAATAAAAGTTTTTATAAAACAACTTAAAATTTTGAAATTACATACCATAACCGTTCTAGCTCTCTCCCCACTCCAGGTCTTATCTTTTTTCTGAAAAGTCCGTGCGAAAGTCTCTCTAAATGATGGCGGTGATCCCATTTCCTTGGTCTAAAAACAAAACACCGTTAGATGAATTAATGAAAAAATAAATGAATTAAATTCAAAAAAATATTAATTGAACCAAATTACCATTCTAATTCTATACTCATCAATATTGATTGAGCCTCCCGCATAAGTAGCAGATGATTCCCCAGAATTATAAGCTCGATTGATTTTATTTTGCTCACTCCTCCGTCGGCTCTTATCGGAATCCCAGAAATTTAAAATGTTGAGCCAATTTTCTTTGGTGATGCAGTGTGGCTTCTTTCGACTCTTTTTTACATGATTTAGTACACCTCGGATGTGATGACCGCATTTTTTTTAAATATTCTTCTTATTTCAAGCTCCTCGGTCTCATCCCAATTGAACTTTCGCTAAAAAAAAACAATTTGTTATATTTAAATTATACACTGAATTGTATATTTAAACTTAGAGGCCTCATTTACCTTGAATTCTCTCCACCATAGCTCTTTGATATCATCTGGAGTATTTGTGTATGACATCGATGCTCCTCCCCAATGGTTGTTAATGATTCTATTCAGCTCATGAATAATATACACAGAATTTGTAAATCTATCATAAAATTAGAAATAAAAAGAATGGTTAGTAAAAAAAATATTTAAATAAACTAATCAATTATATAAATAAAGAAACAATTGTGATAATATTTCAAAATTTAATACTTACGAATCTCCGTAAGGGGATATCACCTCTCGCGTATCTTCCCCTTCAACGTGTGAATCTTGCATTGAAGGTACAATTGAAGGTGCAACTGATGGAAACGGTGAAGGTATATCAGTACAAGGCGAAGGGGCATGGGAATGTACAGCTGAAACGGACGGTGACGCCGAAGAGTTTGGTCTTGCATTAGAAGATCGTCTATGTCCTACACGTTGAAACTGTAACAAGAGTTTTTTCTTGCAAGCAATGAATATTGCATGATTATAAAAAATATAATAGAGTATATGAATAAACATACCATATTTAAATTGTCGTCCGAAATGAGCTATAAAAAAAGAAAACATATTAGCAAATAATATTTCGAAAATGAAACATGAGGCACTAAATATAACATACAAATTGAGAAATTTAAAATGCAAATCTAAATGTATTTTCACATGAAAACAGTAAAATAAAATTTCATATGATGTTAGACAATTTTAATAAATCTTAAAAAAACAATACTTACCGACGATCAAAAATCAAAGTCATTATTGTCATCATCATCCTCATTATCAGATTCTTCAACATCAAATTCATCCTCATCTTCATCATCTGTCTCCAAATCAGGTTCTTCATCGCCAGACTCATGAATTTCATTTTGATCCACATCTATCATTACTCCATGTGGATCTCGTAATGTTGGAATAATATATTCCTCAGTCTGAAACGTATTGGCAACTTCCATTTGTTGATATGCCATATCTTCCCAACGTTCTTCAATTTTCTTTCATACTTTCGTTTTACAAACAGCCCACCAATCAATTTTGTCACGTTTCAAACTAGGATATGAAGCATAATACACTTGAATCGCTTATTGTGCCAATACGAATGGTTCATATCTTTTATAAAATTTTTTATGATTTATATCAACCAATTTAAACTTTGGATGCACATTCATCCCTTTTACGGGGTCAAACCATTGGCACATAAATAAAACGACTCGCAACTCTGCTCCAGTGTACTCAACCTCTATAATTTCATCCAACAAACCATAAAACTCATCTTTTACACCTCCATCGTTGGATGACTGAACACAAACACCACTATTCATAGTAGCTTTTCCGGTTCCATATTCTTGATTGTGAAAATTATACCCGTTTATAAAATACGATGGCCAAGTTCGCACCGTCGAATTTGGACCCCATGACAGATTAAGTAATAATTCTTATTCAACTTGATCTTGATTATATTGAATCTGAAGTAAAATAAATGTGTTATTTTTTTAATAATCAAATAGATATAAAATTTAAAATTCGTAAAACTAACATATGTTTTGAACCATGCTGCAAAATCTTCATCGCACACACGATTGAACTCATGCATCGATAGTTCAGACCGTGAATGTTGAAAAATCCTACGATTAAAGAAAACGATTTATGTCAACAATTTTATCAAAAAAATGAACACATTTTTTATATTTGAGAAAAAAGGACTTACTCGAAGTATGGCGTAACTTTTGGACAGTTCAGTAAAATATATGTATGGGCTGCCCGCCATTCTTTCGCAGTTAAATATCTAACCTTATATGATCCACTTGGTCGACCGAGATAGTTGAAAATAGAGAATGATTTTAAATTAGGATTAACAGGACCCTCATCATTTCTACCCGCGCGCCGTCTCTTACACTGGACATGAGGCTCGAAATAATATGAAGTAAAACTTGTCACTTCCTCCGCAATGTATGCATTAACAATAGATACTTCAACCCGTGACTTATTTTTCACTTTTCTCTTCAAATGATATAAAAATCTAATTGATATGGAATAAAAAGTGTATCAGAAAATGATATATAATAAATTTAATACATTGACATACACTATAAACAATATTATGTTGAGAATGTGCAAAAGTTACCTTTCAAATGGATACATCCATCGATATTGGATGGGACCTGCAACTCTGGCCTCATAAGGCAAGTGAACCAAAAGGTGTTCCATGGAATCAAAAAATGATGGAGGAAAAATCCTTTCTAAATTACATAAAATGATAGGGATATCTCTCTCTAATTTCGCCATATGTGATTCCTTTAATACTGTCAAGCAAATATCATGGAAAATACTTAACTCTGTAATGACGGCCCATACAAAATCTGGTAATAGTTCCTTAAAAGCAATCAGAATCAATCTTTCCATAAATATGTGACAATCATGACTTTTCAAACCAATCAACTTGCATTCTTTCATATCGACACATCTCCCAAGATTTGAGACATAACCATCAGAAAATCTAAGGGATTTCAACCATTCACAAACTTTCCATCTCTGATCCTTATTTATTGTATAATTGCCTTTGGTTTTGGTCCCTTACTACTTCCATCCGCATCAAGTGTAGGCCGATTACAATGAAGCCGCATATATTTTCTCGCATTCAAGTTATCTTTCGTTTTTTCAGAGACATCCATCAATATATTAATCAGATTATCGAAAACATTTTTCTCGATATACATCAAATCGAGATTATGATGAATCAGATGGGTCTTCCAATATGGTAAATCCCAAAATACACTCCGTTTGGTCCATTTATGCACACTTCCATATCTGTACGTTGTACCATGTGGGTCTTCAATCGCAGATGAAAATTGAGACACTCGCTCCCAAATTTGTTGACCAGTTAATCTCAACGGAGGAGGTGTTTTTTCAAATTTATTTTTCGTAAATTCTTCTTTATTTCTTCTAAATTTATGATTTTGTGGCAAAAATTGTCTATAACAATCAAAATAACCCGCCTTCTTACCATATTTCAATCTGAATGACTTAGATCTCTCCATACATATTGGACATCCTAAAACCCCAGCAGTACTCCATCCCGATAGCATGCCATAAGCTAGGAAGTCATTCATCGTCCAAAGAAGAATTGCCTTCATTACAAACATCTGATCAGTGTTAATATCATACGTAAGAACACCGTCATCCCATAACTGTTTTAACTCCGCAATCAATGGTTGCATATAAACATCTATCAACTTCTTCGGATTTTGCGGGCCCAGTATAACCAATGTCAAAAACATATAGGGTGTTTTCATACACATACCCGGAGGAAAATTATAAGGAGTTAATATCACTGACCAACATGAATAAGTTTTCCTCGATTTTCCAAATGGAGCAAAGCCATCAGCACAAAGACCTAACCTAATGTTTCGAGTCTCTCTTGCAAATTCAGGATATGTCATATCAAAATTTTTCCACACCTCTGTATCCGAAGGATGACACATTAACCATTCCTCTGTTTGATGAGTTGCATGCCAAGTCATATATTCAGTAGTAGCTTTCGATGCATAAAGTCTTTGCAATCTAGGAGTCAAGGGTAAATAAAACATTTGCTTGAATGGTTTACGTCGCTCAGTATGACCTGTTGTCCTAGTACTCTTGTACCTACTTTGGTTACAGAATTTACAAAATTGTACATTTTCATCAGCTCCCCAAAACAACATGCAACCATCTCTGCATACATC
Organism: Dillenia suffruticosa; assembly: GCA_033439265.1. Classification (NCBI taxonomy): domain Eukaryota; kingdom Viridiplantae; phylum Streptophyta; class Magnoliopsida; order Dilleniales; family Dilleniaceae; genus Dillenia; species Dillenia suffruticosa. Next base: position 12,387,470 of record JAVTVX010000020.1, read on the forward strand.
AATTCTTTCCACCGGAAGGCCCAAGTCATTCACAAACTTTTTCATACTATAAAAGTCATTCGGCATTATATGATCACGAGGCAATACTTCTCCCATTACTTGAACAATATCATTGAAGCAATTCTCAAACAAATTATGCTTTTCCTTAACATTTAACATTCTAGCCGTTAATGACAATTTAGTGTGGGTGTCACAACCAACCCATAACGGTTCATCTGCAGCTCTCAACATTTCTTGAAATTGGTTAGACAAATAATTCTCATTTTGCACATTCTCATCGACACATGTTGCTTCTACCCCCTCCAATGGTGATGCATAACTTGTAGGTACATCTTGATTTGTTGGTACAGAACTAGAACTTGCATAGTTTGTTTGAGGAAAAAAATTTTGACCCGCTGTATCAAATACCATCTGCTGATATGGATTTAACTGATCATAACAATTGTTATCCCCTCTACTTGAATAATCCAAATTTCGCACATACTCTTCATCAGATATAAACAATTCACCATGACAAGTCCAATTGTAGTAATTTAAAGTAAAACCAAATCTACAAAGATGTTCCCTAACTTTATCACATACATGAAATTTGCCATTACCACACTTTCTACACGGACACCTTAACTTATTCCCATCCATAAACTCAACTTGACTAGTAGCGAAATTCAAGAATTGTTCCACCCCACAAATAAACTCATCAGTTAAACCACGACGATCAGGTAAATTCTTATTATACATCCAATTTCTTTCGTTTTGCATTGTCGTTGTTTAAAAAAATAAATATTATAAAATATTAATAAATTAATTATTAACAAACTATATATTATACTGAAAAAATAACATTAATAAGAAATAAAGAACATCTAATAACAAAACATTTTAAAATTATTTAACATATTTTCAGAAAATTTAACAAATATAAAAACGTTGAGTCAGAAAAAATAACAAAATAATTTATAACTATTGCATTTCGCGAATTCACAACATACATACATTGAAATTAGGAATAAGGGATATAAAACAAAGAAAAAAAATAAAATATACGAAAAAAAATATATACCTCGACCGCTTGAAGATAATAATTTCTCCCCTTTAATTGAACAACACGTCCAATCAACGCAAACACATCTGCAATGCAAAACCATTAATGTTATTTAGAATTAATCTAATATTAAAATATATTATATAAGATTAACAATATATATTAACTATATATAGCATTATATGTATTATAAATTTGAAACATAATCACTCAATAGATGCAACAAACCATGCTTACTCCTCACCACATCTAGGTAGAGATGTGGTGCCTCACTTCTAGACTACGCTCTAGCAGCCCTTACCAACATTTTTCTACATTCAGGACCTAATACAATGTATCATTAAGAAAGGAACATAGCAATTAATTTTTTATATTGATCTCCCATTATATTGATAAAATTTTTTAAACTGATTGTGTTAAATCAAGATGGGCATTTCATAAAAATGTTTCAAAAATTGACATATTTTCTCACCTCTTGCTTAGTTGTAAAATTGTTATCATACAATTGAAGAACCACAAATGCACACCAGTATTTTACAACACTATCAAACATAATATAGTAGAATTCTACCTAATTAATACATACAATCGCAAATGAACTCTACTCTTACGTTGAATAAAAACTTGCTTGCTATACTCTTCAAAACTTCTCATTTGTGTGTTAACAAATGCATACACTATCAAGCAAAATATAGCATAATAAAATTAACAAATACATCATCTTAGAAAAGAATGCCGATCATGAAACCTTAAAATCTTATCTTGTGGTGAATATGAATCAAGAAACATTGCAATTAGAGGAAATGGCACAGGCAGTTTCCCTTTACCTTTCTTTTCTTTTTAATAGTCAATTTCAAACGTGTAATGAGAAAATATCTTATGCTTACCATAGAAACATGCAAATATAAACAAAAACGAGCTTATAAATTTAAATACCCATCAAATCCTTGACCCATGTGAGGGTTTGAAACCCTATTTCCTCTTCCATTTTAGGGTAATCAATATGATTTCTTCATCGTGTATCACCTTGCCAAGGGCTCTTAAGTCTAGAATATATACACCAAGTCAAGTCTAAGTCATCTTTTTTTTTTCTCTCCCTATTTACAACCTACTAGTCAAGAGGCTTTTTGGAAAAAATTGAACTTCGATGGGGCTATACGTATGAGGGTCTCCTCTAACATAAGCTTAGCTTAAGATGTTTCTCAGCAAATATATAGCCTCTACGCATTTAATATTATTCTCTTTATCCTACGCATTAAATGTGTTTCATATGCTAATATTAAATATATAATTTTAATTTACTTAAAGACAATGAATATTGATGTAATTTTTAATTCAGTTAAATTATTTTCGATAATTCAGTTAAAATATTTTTTTGTATATAAAATAAGATCAAATTTGATATTTTTAAAAGAAATATATAGTGATAATTGAGTTATGACTCCTTGTACGTGACAACCCACGTAACTGTAGATGCAGACATGAGTGAGATCCTTACGTAGTGAACCTCCTTTGCAAATCCCTTCCCATTTCCATCCAACTCCTAGCTGGGAGCGCACAAGGGAAAGTCCATTCTGCCGGCTTGGATGAGACAAAATTACTTGGAACCTAAATCTTAACTACTGTCGGCCCCGCCTGCGAAGATGCGGGCGGGGCCATTACGTCCCCAGATCCGGCCTTTGTGGCCGGATCTCAGCGGGGGGAGGCGCTGCGGCGCCTCCCCTCCCCCGGTCGGCCCCGCCTATGAAGATGCGGGCGGGGCCATCCCGTCCCAGATCCGGCCTCTGTGGCCGGATCTCAGCGGGCGGAGGTGCTGCGGCGCCTCCCCCGCTGTTCAAAGAAACCCGGGGGAGGGGCGTTGCCCCTCCCCCGCTCGGCCCCGCCTGCGAAGATGCGGGCGGGGCCATCCCGTCCCAGATCCGGCCTCTGTAGCCGGATCTCAGCGGGGGGAGGCGCTGCGGTGCCTCCCCCGCCGTTGAAAGCAACCCGGGGGAGGGGCGCTGCCCTTCCCCCGCCAAGATCCGGTGGCAATGCCGCCGGATCTAGAGAGAGAGAGAGAGAGAGTACCTCGTTGATGCCGTGATTCAGAGGGAGACGACCACGGGGAAGAGAGGGAGAGGAGGAAGAGAGGGATGGGAAAGTGGGGGAAGAGGGAGAGGAAAATTGGGTAGGAGGCATTAAAAAAGTTTTGCAATGAAATCAGCGACGAACATCGAGTTCGTCGCTGAAAAGAGCGACAAACATCGCGTTCGTCGCTGAAAAGAGCGACAAACATCGGCTTCGTCGCTGAAATCAGCGACGAACATCGCATTCGTCGCTGAAAACAACGACGAAACCTCTCATTCGTTGCTGATCTCAGCGACGAACATCTGATTCGTCGCTGAAAACAGCGACGAATCTCTCCTTCGTCACTGAATCAGCGACGAACATCGCGTTCGTCGCTGAAATCATGAAATTTTTGGTTATTTAAAGTTTTTTTTTTAATTAATTTTATACATGTCTACGGAATGAAAAGTATGCGCAAAGATCAAATTCATGACATGCTATTATTATTTTTTCATCTAATATTTTTATATAATTTTTTTTTTATTTTAATTAATAACTATCTATTTAATTAATTACTATTACTAACTAACTAACTAATTACTCTGTCTTAGTTGATTGCCTTTTACTTTTGGCATCCTTGCCACGTATTTCGGCTCCAATTGCATGAGCTTTGGGTTCCCTTTCTTATTTTTAGGCAAAGTGCATTAAGCACATCAATGTACATTCGTGAGGGGCAAATTGTACAAATATAGAGGAAATGCATGAACAATTATGCATAAATCAACACTAGCAACGCTTTCGGCGGTTTCATTTAACTATTACAATATTTAATTATTAAAATGTGCACTTTCATTTAATATTATTTATATTTGATTAGGAAAAATGTCATGTCAAATTTAAACATTTTTAAATTTTTATTAAATATAGATAATGAAGTAGAAAATTCACTAATAGAAAACAAATTTTTTGTGACGGAATAATCCATAACTGAAGATCCCTTTTTGGTCGTTCAAAGGCATCAACGAACGATTTTTTTAATCACGAACCATGTTTCGTTGCACATATCAGGGACGAATGTGGTATTTTGTCGTTTCATTTGTGGCGAAATTTTAAATTTCAGCAACAAATATTAATTTTGTCGCTGCAATCAGCAACCAAATTCCTAGTTATCGCTGAAATCCGCGACAAAAAAATTGTTTGTCGTTGACTCTGCGACGAAACATTTGTTCGTAGCTGAATCTGCAACGAAAAGGTCTTTTCGTTGCGATTTCAGCGACGAAATCTCTGCGCGTCACTGATTTTAGCGACGAACAACTTATTCGTGGCTGAAATCTGCGACGAATACTTTGCGTCGCTAAAATCAGCGACGAAACTCGTTTTCGTCGCTGAAATCTTCGACGAAATCATTCTTCGTCGCTGAATTTGCGACGAAAAAGTGTTCTGTCGCAGATGTTGCGACGAAAACTAATGTCGTCGCTGATTTCAGCGACGAAACATCTGTTCGTCGGCAATTTCAGCGACGAAATATCTTCTCGTTGCTGAAATGCGCAACGAAATTCGTTTTTGTCGCTGAAATCTATGACGAAATTCATTTTCGTCGCAAATTCAGCTACGAAATTCGTTTTCGTCGCAAATTCAGCGACGAAGAATGATTTCGTCGCTAAGTTAGCTACAAAATTTTTTTCGTTACTAATATCGTTGAAAAATGGTTATGAAATTTATTTTCGTCGCCAAATTCGTCGCAAAATAGCAACAAAAAATGTTTGTCGCAAAGGTCCATCGCAAAATCCGTGTTTTTTTGTAGTGATATATGTGTAACATTCATATTGTTCGAAACCAATTGTATAAATAGGTGTACTCACATTTCTTCATTTTTTTTACTAATTATGTAAATACCCAAAATATTTATAATAAATTCTTAATTTAGGTGTTGAAGTTGAATGCGAAGTTTCTATTTTAGAATGAGATTAAGCATTTGATTGGTCATATAGTGTTACGATGGAGATATGTTACTTTTTTTGTCGCTTTGAAACTATTGTTGTGAATAATGGTTTTTCGAATTTTCATCCCAAATAACAATTTTCAGATATATTTATTAAACTAAGTATGACAAATGTCACAACAATGAAGGGAGATAGCAATTTCAAAACTATTATTAAAGATAATGTACTCAAAACACCAACTATAAAATAAAAAGAATGTTCATCAAAGTCATGTTAGTATAGCAACAAGTTATTAAATTCCTTTAATCAAGTTTCGAATTCAAATTTTATGAGACCTAATCCCTAAATTGGACTCTACAGTACTCAAAGTAAATTTGTCAAATAATTTGGATACTAATTGATCAAGACATAAAAAAAATGTCCATGCAATGAGTTGTTTCCACCGGTGCTCAAACTCCTTTCACCAAAATAATTTTCAATTGACTCAAAAATATAAATTAATTTCAGTTTTAAGATCGAAATTAAAATTTGTCCAATATTCCTTCCCTCCTTTAAAATTACTTTCTCATTGTAAATCAGAAGTCGAAGCAAGGACTCTTTGTGGAAATGGATTAGTCTGTGCATAAAACTATGAAACTTTGTAATGATAGTAATGTTTCGGTCATGGGAAAGGCAACATTCTTATTTAGCCGAAGGAACGCAGATCACAAGTAAATATTAATATGTTCCATGTTCCGGACATAAACTGAACTGCTGAATGGGCCAACTGCTTTAAAAAGGGTATGGTATGCAAGTTAAAGACAACCAACTCATTTGTTCTCCATCATAGGCAAAATCATTCATAAGGCTCCATTACCAAAGAATGGTATATTTAGAATTGAAATCAACAAATGATCTTTATTCCTTTTAATGCAATTATGAAAGATGAATCATGGTTTTAGGGCATCTTACATATAGGCATTATTTAATAGGTGAAGCAACCAAATCCTCAGAACCCGTGCATGGCCATTTTCATCGGGAAGAAATTGTTAATTTTAGGTTACAAGAAATGAATCTATTTTCACGAGAAAAATTCTGTAATTTTTAAAGTTTTAAGTAGCTTAAGGGTTTTGTATTCAGAACCAAATTAACTAAATCATTATTATTGTATCACTAATCTTACTATTGAAAGCCTAACTATTTTCTATCCTAATTAACCTTAAATTCTCAAAAGGTTTATTGAAGGTGGGTTTTTGGTCCACAGATAATAAATCCTTTAGATTGAGGACAGAGGCGAGGTCGATGCAGGTCTTTGCTTGCTTTGTGGAAGTGTACCTACAAAAATCCACTGAGGGTTGGTCCAGTGAAGGAAGCCCCAACACTTAAATCAGGAGAGAGTGTTTGTGAAAGAGAGAAGTAAGCTAAAGAGAGAGTTACGTATCCACATTGTGTTCTTGTGTGCTTTCTATGTGTGTCTTAGAACATACCTGGTTCATTACCGATGCTGACTATTCATAGCACGTATGTAAGGTTTTGTATGCCTTTTAATTTCCATGTAGGGAGATTGATGGGGTTCATCTGAGATTATTGGGATTACAGTCAAAAATTGAGGAGATTTGGAAAGGTTTGAAATCCTTTTGACCCAAGAAAACTCAAATTTGGTGGATATTTTCTACCTTATCGAGGAACAAGAAAATGAGATCAAAGCGACCAAGAGAATCGGAAGTTACGAATTGGTCCTCGGTCTTATATTTGACTAAGGAGCGAAGAGAGACAAAGGTGTATTCAGTCTTTTATGGGCTTGGTGTATGTAGACAATTATGGGTCGTTGGTCCATGTACCATCATTTGCCCTAACTCCTAATTGTTGTTTGATTGACAGAACATTTAGGAGTAGATTAAGAATCCGAAAGGACTCGAGAACGAAGAGTTTCCTTTGGAGCAAGATCGGCGCGAGAGTGGATCATTTAACACGGGTCATTTCATTTTGGTTTTTATGAATCTTCATTTATACACTTCTTTGTGTTTGCTCTGCGATTGGTTCGTGTGTTTCTTCTATACAATCGCTTGAGAGAAAAGGAAACTTCGGTTTGTAAGGTTTATAGAATTGTAGGAAAGGTAACAATGGCTCGAGGTTGTAGTTCATGTAAGCATTATAAGATTGGTGAAATTTCAAGTGTAATGATAGAAAAGGAGATGGATTCTTGGATAAAGGACATGAATCTCAGCAGTGATTTTTGCCTTACGCTGCCAAGGGTTTTGGAGAGGGCTAACCAACTGCTGGAGGTTATGTTCCCATATATAAGGAATACATCAGGAATGGTTTTGGGTTCCTTATTTGGGGCCTTTGTCTACTATTTTAAGGGGTTAGAATGTATTTCCTACCCTATTGATTTTGAGTGCGTGGCGGATAGTGGTGATGGTGACTAGTTTGTTAAGTTTCTATTGGTTAAAGTTTGATTTTGAAATATTGTCTTATATTTTTCATTTAAGGAAATGTGGTGTTGGGGATTTTACTGAAGGGTGCTATTGTGTACAAACTCAATGACAATTAAAGTGGAAGTTTTTCTATAAGGAGACACTAGACAAATCCTGGAGAAGCAAATTCTTCTTCATAGAGTTTGTGAACAAAGATTTGTTGCTGTCATTTCCCATGGTTGATGTGGAACCCCTTATTGGGTTGAGGGCACCTCCATGTTATTGGCACTCTAGTTTTGTCAGATCGATAGGTAGTTTTTATAGAGCATCGAGTAAGGTAGTGTGGGTAGATGTCCTAATTGAGAATGAAATGCTCAAATTAGTCGGCTTTCTGTTGGATGAGAGTGTACAAATTCAAGGGCCGTTCATGTTATAGAAGAGGTCTAAGAGGCTTGTCGATATCTTTGATTTTGTTGAGGTGGATGATCTAGACCAAATGACAACTCTAAAAGCAATGAGGCCTCATGCCAAGATGGGCCCTAAGGGAGAGGAAGATGAGGGGAGCACGTTTGAGGACGTACTTTTGGATTACATTTCTCAAAAGAAAAGAAAACTCATATGGATACCAAGCAACAAGGAACGTGAGGATGGCGACGGATCGAGTTCAGTAAGGGGCGATAGTGCTGATGCCTGAGAATTCTATTGTTTTACTGAAGGATGTTGTCGAAGGGAGAGAAATTGAAGCAGAAGCATAGGTTGTCATGGTCGAAGAGAGGGAGGAATAAAGGGAGAGTTTACCGAAGGATGGGGCAAGTGATGAATGCTCCATTGCCACTCTTATTCCCAAAGGAAAGAAGGGTAAGTTGCTGGCCCCTATTGCCAATATTGAGTATGTAAATGATATTAGGGAGTTACCTCGAGCTCTTCTCTTGACTGTAGGAGATGATATTTTGTTTGGAGTCCCACTAAGAGGAGTAGAGCCGGGTTCCTTTAGTGCCTTACCGGAGTACATGTATATCTGGAGGGGCAAAGGGGTAATGCCAAGTCAAACGGCTCCTCCATCCTATTCTGGTTTAGTCGTTTGACCGATCAAAACAATTGAAGGAGAGGAGAACTACGGTCGTAAGCTGTGGTGATAACTATTTTTGCTCTTTCGAAATGTTGAAAGCAAAGAGATTCACAGATATACTTGATTTTCATTGGGCATAATCAAAACTAAACCATCTGTAGGTGGAGAGGGTGATGACTCTGTGGTAGCTTTTCTGATTTAGCTAGGTTTTTTTTCTAGTACCTTCTAAGTTAACCAACTAGTAGGTTTGATTCTATTATAACCATTCTAACTTATTTTTCTATGCAAGCCATTACGATGTCTAAGTTTCAAAAGACGAGGAAAGACCAGTTGGTTGATTATTTAAGGAGCAAGTTGGACCTACTGAAGAAAGAGATTGCTCAGCTCCAAAAAAGACCTAGAGGGAAGCCAAGAAAGCAAAGGCAACATGTGTTGCTCGGAGCATTCTTATGAAGTGACCGACGCAACCATTGCTGAGGGTGAGAAGTTAAGGGATCTCTTCAATAGCAACAAAGCAGATCACCTGGCTGTTGAGAAGGCCTATGTTGCATTGTAAAGGGAGGTTATAGAACTGAGGGAGACCTACAAACGGAACATTGGGAGCTGTCTAAAAAATTATGGTGAGCTGAAGAGACCACCCACCGTTTATAGAGTAGCTCAGTCGAGGGAGCGGATGTTAGCAGTTCTAATGCCCTATGCTCAAGTCTAGTTAGAGTTGCCGGGGGTGGCCTTCTGAAAGGGTGATTGCTGCCGGCTTACTGATTACTACTTTTCGGGCCAACCTTATGAACCTTCGACGAAAACCTCCCCTCCTTCTCCTTGATTTACTGCTATTTTTGTTCTTTTCCTTTATATTCCTTCCCCTTCTTTTTTTACTAATGGATATTTGAATAGAAAGAAGTTCTTGGTCTACTTTTCTCATCTTATTCTCCTGTGCTATTGCCATGTTGTTTTATTACTTAATAATCTCTTTGAACGGGAATGGCAGGACGTAGTCCCGAGCAGGGACTATAATTTTGTTGCCATATGGCCTCACAAGAGGGGTGTCAGGTCCGCATTATGTAGTGAACTTGGTTGTTTCTTGAGATTTGGTGTAAAGATGATGGCCAGGCACATGCCAAGCTATGGAAAAGTATTATAATGAGGTCATCTTCGATGTTGCGTTGTGACAAGTTAAGACGGCATATTAAGGTCTCACTCTTTGAAAGGCATTGCGCAATAGGTACTCAGAGGCATTGTGCCTTGATGGTGAATAGTATACTTAGCATTTTGCCAGGGGTATTCGAATGCGTTACGCATTAATGATAAATAGTATACCAGGCGTTACGTTGAGAGTACTCAAAAGCATTGTGACTTGATGTTGAATAGTAGACCTAGCGTTACGTGGAGAGTACTCGAAGGTATTGCACCTAGGAAACTCATAGGCATTATGCCTTAGTGGTGAGTAGTGTACTTGGCATTGTGTCGAGAGTACTCGGAGGCGTTGTGCCTTAATAGTGAATAGTACACCTGGGGTTGCGCTAAGCGTACTCAAAGGCATTGTGCGTTGATGGTGAATAGTGTATTTGGCGTTGTGCAGAGAGTATTCGGAGGCGTTGCACCTTGATGGTGAACAGTGTATTTGGCGTTGCACCTTAAGAATGAATTTATTGTTCATACTTTGCAATAACTGTTTGTAACCAACGTGAATTAGCATTTTTTGTTATCTTAATGAAATGTGAAAAAGTTCAGACATTGTCATTAAAATACTCACAAAAAGAGAACATTAAATGAAAACTTCAATGGGTGGCATAACACCACCAACAAAACAGCAAAGCAGTATAAAATTTTGTACAAAATTTACTAGGTAGAAAGACCAAAAGATCTTGATCATGGCTGATCATCTCAATGCCGAGAGATGTTATGAATTGGATTTTCATATATTTCGTGCTTGGTAATGCCTCCAGAGCATTTAGACTTGGGCTACCAAGATAACATTGTACAACGACGGGAACTTTACCACGTTAAAAGTTGCAGTAGTGGTGGAGTGGTTTGGTTGTACTTCCAACATTACAACAAAAGATACGATACCTTTGGGATATAGTCATTCGATAGAAGCCCTTTTATGAGTCCAGCATAAGGTTGAAGGTGTACACAATCATAGCTTATCTACCTAAAGCTGTCCTAATAAAGAAGATCATAGCCAGCTTCTTGATCGATGAAAATTCTCTTGATTGCATACTGGACAATCTTTCTGTGATGATCAATGAGTCATCACATCCCGAAAGGGCCCTCTTCAGTTATGCTAGTTGACCAAAGAGTAGAAAGATCACCTGCAGAGGAAGGGGTTCTCAAAGATAAGTGCTTGGCCCGTATGTGAAGGATTACCCTGTTTGCTTGGTTATTGGTAGGTTCCTGGCCACATTGCTTGTTCGTCTCATCTCCTTATTTTTTCCCCCATGGTTCTCGGCAAGAGTCATCCTTGTGATCGGCATGGATAAACCGCTAGAGCTTACAATCTCAAACCAATTTTTTGAGTTCATCCTTCAACTTCCAACACTCGTCTGTTAGGTGGCCATAGTCTCAGTAGAAATAACAATATCGTTTCAGTCCTTCTTGGAGTCATAGCTTGGAAGGTGGCCTAGCCACCTAACATATGACTTATTTTTTATTTGCAGTAGGATCTAGCTCAGTGTTTCGTTCAACGGTTTATAGTAATTGAATTTGTTGTGAGGAAGGAGCACTAATTGGGTCCTTTTGGGATAGTGCTGCCAAGGAGAGTGGCTGTATTCGCTCCTGTAAGATTTGTTTCATTGCATATCAAACGCTTCTTCTTCTTCAACGGCTATGTACTTTTCCGCAAGTGTATTGTGGCTGGGGGTTCTTCGTTATGGAGATCTTCATTCCAAAAAGCTATAATCCAGTTAATAGAGGCTATGGAGTGGTCCAAATCCAAAACCTTCATCATTTCTATCTTGAACTTTTTTAGAAAATTCTTCAAGGGCTCGTTGTCCCTTTGCCAAAATGAGAGGAGGGAGATAGATTTCCTCTTGGCCCCACGATTGATCATGAAATGATTTTCAAACTGTTCTTTGAACTAGGAGAAGTTTTTGATATTAAATGGTGGTAGAAAGTTAAACTATGACAGTGCAATCCCCTTTAGGGTCATTGGGAAGTCTTTACATATGGCAACTTTAGACATGTCTCAGGAGATCATGACTGTCATCAAATGGGCAGCATGATCTCGGAGGTTGATAGTACCATCATATCTCTCCATGGGGGGAGTAAGCACATCTCGTGGCATCTGTTCGGTGCAGATCTTCGAGTCGAAGACTAAATGTTGGTTACGTATTGGACGACCTCACTATGTCCAGTATTGACATGTCTCAGTTCGGTGGCCACAAGATCCTCCACTTGTTTCCTCAAATCATCGAGATCATGCTGAGAAGTTGCCGAGTGCTCTTGGTTGCTTCAGGGCCGAAGCTTGTGTAAGCGTGAATATACCAATCTCTAGGGGAAGATGACCCCTCCTACCGACCATCATGGTTGTGGTCCTTCAATTGTCAACTCATGTCTTGAACCTTCGATTCGAGCCTCTCTATCTAGGAGCAGGGGGCTTTATCTGGAGAGGCCTAAGTAGGATTTGGGACAGATTGATTTTGGTGTTGTACAACTGGTGGTCTAGTCTCTCCCTGAGGAGACGATCCTACCACTAGAGTCTAGGGGACAGGAGCATCCATTGGGCCGATTAGGCTGTCGGCTAAATATCATTTGTTTGGGTTGACATCCATCCATTCACTATAGGCACAGCTTTGGAAGTATTCCCACTCCTTCTTTTTGGAGGCTTGGTTAGCAGAAAACACGACAAGATAAAGTGCAAAAAGAGTTTCTTTTTAGCCTAGTTCCCATGGACGGTGCCAATCTATTAGAGGTAGATTTTTAGTCCATAGATAATAAATCCTTCAACTTCAGGACAGAGGCAAGATCGATGCAGCTCTTGCTCACTCTATGGAAGTGTACCTACAAAAGTCCACCGGGAGTTGGTCTGACAGAGAAAACTCCAACGCTCAAGTCAAGAAAAAATGTTTGTGAAAAAGAGAAATAGGCTAAAGAGAGAGTTGTGCGTCCACACTGTGTTCTTATGTGCTTTCTGTATGTGTCTTAGAACATACCTGATTCATTGCCAATCGTTTGCCTTTTTGGGAATCGAAACCCTAATTTTCTTGTAGTGAAATTGATCAGGATCCTCCGAGATCATCGAGATTGAAGTCAAAAGTTGAGAAGATTTGAATAGGTTTGAAATCCTTTTGATCCAGATAAACTCAAATTGTGGTAAATATTTCCTACCTTATCGGGACTTCTACCGAAGTTCGTTTCCTTTGCAGGAGGGACTTTCTCGAGAATAAGGGAGATTTAAATTTTTGAGAATTCCTTTCCTAAGTTACATTTATCACTAGGAGGGGCACTTGCGTGCAATAAGATGCATCTATAAAGGATCATGATAACAAGATCGATCGAGAGAATCGAAAGTTACAAATTGGTCATCCATCCTCTATTCAACCGAGGAGCAAAGAGAGATATAGGTGTACTCGGTCTTTTTTGGGCTTGGTGTATGCACACAATTATGGCCAATAGTCCATATACCATCAAGGTCTAAAATGAAAAGCAATTATGAATAGCGCGAAACCCAAGTGGATATGGCAATTCCCTTCAAATTTTGAGAAAAAAGTTTCAATGTGTACCATTTTTTTTAAAAAAAACAATGCACATAAATATCACTAAGAGTACATAAAATGTCTTTAAATATTTAACAAAGCAGCATTTTAGGGAAAAAAATAAAAATATCACTAACAATTATAAAAATATACCGATAAAACTCTTAAAAATACATTTTAATTTTTTACAATATTATTTATTTTCTAAAATTGATAACATTTGTGACATTCCTCTCCACTTTGTACTCGCTTCATAAAAGGGTAAGTGCAACTATTGATTAGGACTGAATCCAAACGCTCATAGCATATGGAAATACTCAAACGTACTAATTTCCCTCCTTTTGCTTGGGCAAATGGAAAATACTTGAGGAGTCAATTCCATGTACAGAACTCTCCTTGAGCTTGGAGCAACGGCGGACCTTGACACTCATTTGTGGAGGCCTAAGCAATCATAAATTGGAATTCTAAAACTAGCAGTTTTGTCATTTTTCTTCACTATAAAATGAATCAATTTGTACTTTTCTTGTTGAGCCATTTAATTAAGAATGGATGAAGATATATATTAAATTAATTATGACACTTTTTCTCCTTTTTTTTCTTTTTCTCTCTCACATTGGTTGAGTTATAGGATACACTTTTTTTATTCTTAGAAGACCAGAATTTTACATAACATGAACGCAATTTTATATCGATATTTATTGATATAGATGAGAAGAATATATTTATCCTTTAATTAAGTCAAGAGTTTGACTCCCACTGAGTATGAAAAAAATAATGTTGGGAGACCTCTACCTCAAAATGAAACCCGACGACAATCAGGTCGATTCCGGATTAGTCAGGATCAAGCCCCGAATACCAGAAAGTCTAAGTAAAAAAAAAATAAACACAATTTTATTCTTTCAAAAATTTTTAAACTTTGTAATAATAAAGAAGTATTCTCAACATTAAATATATATTTTTCACGCATTTTGTTCTAAAAATTAATTGTATATATTCTGAAAGGGAAAAAAAATTCTAAAACTTAATTAACTTTTTGCCTTTTTTGCGAAATTCATCGTTACTCCTACCAGAAGATTACACCCCGCTAATAGAACAACAATCACCCCTCCCTTCCATGGACCGAGGGAGGAGGACTCGCAGGGGCAATGGACACTGAAAATTTATTTTCTTTTTCTCAGAGTAAGGTTAATTTTCTTCTATTAATATTCATATTCGATGGCTTTGCCCCCCCCCATCCTTTCCTTTTTCTATGCATTTCCCTTTTTAATCTACATATCGTATCTCTCCCTCTCTCAATTAGGCGTAGGCCATATAAAAAGAAACACCACAATTAAAATCACCAATTCACAACATTGTCTTAAAGAAGGAAGGAAAAGTCAAAAAATGACAAAAAAAAAAAAGGGTCTACGCACTACCCCTTGAGACATTACCCCCTTATAGCCATCCATTTCATCTCTCTCTCTCAATCTTCATAATCCGTCTACTTATTCAAGTTTTTCACGCGCGCGCTCTCTCTCTCTCTCTCTCTCTCTCTCTATACCTATATATTATGTACATATTTTGAGTTTTTTTTAATTTCTGAATTTATTTTTTTATTTATTCTTTAATTTTTATTTTTATTAATATTGACAAAATTGATAATATATTAACTAGTTTATGATCGACAAAAATTTATTGTCCTTTTTTTCATTATTGTGTCTGTCTTTTACTTATATTAATATAGTAAATAAATTTAAAATTATTATTTAATTATTTACCTTTTAAATGTTAGAATTATGAAATGCAAAACTATTTAAGTTTGCTGAACTGTTCAATATTAATGTAGTAATAGACATTTAGTATTATAAGAGAAAAAAGTTCAATTTAAATAAGATTTTTATTATTTTGTTTAATAATTTTCTTTATACTTTTTAAATTTTTTTTTTGTTTTATCAAAAAAGAAAAATCCAGGCTAGTACGTCAGTCACATCCACTTCCTTGTGGAATGTTGGCATGGTTTGGGTTCTAATGGGGCGAACTGAGCCGGATGATGAATGGGCATCATCTGAGTGCAGGAAGACCGTACGTTTAAAATGCCACGAAAAAGAAAAAGGAAAAAGGAAAAAAGAAAAAGGAAAAAACAAGAAAGACACTTGATTAAATTTTGAAAGAGGACAAAAATTAATATTTCTCATTATTTTATAGTTGAATTGTATTATCTTATTTATGCCTAATAGAAAGAGAAGCTAAAAAAAAAAATAGATCTTTGGTCTCAGTACGGAATATTCAAGGTAGGTGTTATTTTAAAGTGAAAAAAAAAAGTAATATATTAATAATAATTTTAGTTAAAAATATTATAAATAAAATAAAGAAAAATCGAAGGATGTTATAAATATCAAACCGGGGCCTAGGACGTGGGCCTTGCACGCACCGAACCAAATAGACATTTTGTTATTTCTTTTGGTAACCCAAAATTGGCAATTTCTATAAATGGTATGTGTTTGCTACAGATTAAAATATTTTGGCAAAAAATAAATTTTCCAAAAAAAGCAAATTTTTTCTAAGAAGATTTGAAGATTATAATCATTTTAACAAATTTTAAATTTTGAGACTTTCTTATTATTATTTTTTCCTAAGTTAATAGTTTCATAGTTTCATTGAAAAATATTTTAATAATTCAGTTAATAGTTTTAAAGTTTCATACAAAAATGTTTTAATAATTCAGGAGGTGTTTGATTAAAGATTATGCAAATCAAAAATGAAAATGAAACTCATAGAAATTATTTAGATTAATAGAATGAGAATAAATATATGTGAATGAAACCTTAACATATGAGTTTATGAAATTCAAATAAAATGATGAATTTCATTTAAACCTATGCATGAAATGCAAAAAGAAATTAACTTTCACTTTTCTCTCGGCCATTCACCCAAAAGAAATTCAAATATATTCTTCTCTCTCTCTCCAAATCAATGACGATGGGAAGCAAATTAGAGCCCGCAAAGCTTCTATTTTCATACCTTTAAAGGGCTTATGGGTTGCAGAAACACGAATCTCCCGTGACATACTTGTATATATTAGAATTAATTTTACGGTAATATTTTTGGAATAATTAAAAGATAAAATTTTTAGGTATATCTTAACGAATAATTGCAAATAATCTAGGAATCACAATATCTTTCTCGACGATCTTGCAGTCAGGATGGTGATCACAAAATGAATCACTACCACGGATTCATGACGTCTCAATCCAACGTCTGACGAACCCAATGATAAGAAAAATTTTTTTACTCAAAAATTTCTCAAACTCAGATTAAATTTCTCACACACTTTAGAATGATTTTCTCACGGCCTTTTTCTTAACCATGTGCACTCAAGAAGGAAGTTTCAAAACTTTCTTAACATATCCCTTGAGTCACTCACAATAAATGGGAAAATAGAGAGTTAGATTAGGGGAGGTTATTAGGGCATGGGACAACTTCCCTTATGAAAATTTTAAATTAACCTTTTTAAACCTCATGCCCCTTCGTGGATATTTCTACTAACATCTTCCACTTACACACGAGTGCATGTTACATCCGTCATGTGATCACAATTCATACAATCTTTTACATCACCCTACTGGATTTTCATACAGAATTGAGCGTTATGCGACTAACGAATACACTTGCAAGCAAAAATTTCTTAATACACATGTTAAAATGATCGAGAAGTCAATGATCGAGAAGTCACCGTTAGTACAAAAAAAAAACTCACTATACCCTTGACTTAACACATTTACATCTATCAAGCAACTTTTCTCATCGAAAGTGATCACTAATCATTTGTTCGACTGTATATTTACTATTATATTTGAATCTCAATATAGATTAACATAACAGTTCGACTTATGAATATAACACAATGATATAATATTGATTGATCTTTCTTTTCCCAAACTTGAATCTATCAGTTTTAATTCAGCTAATTTCCTAAACCTACCCCTTAGATCTCAATTTATCTTTCGAGCCATAGGTAAATAGATTAAAATAGCAAATATTGAATCAAAACTTTTAAAAACAATTGAAAGTAATAAGGGCACAAGAGATCCTACCCAATGGATCTCGGATCTCACACAGTGGAAACAAAGATCATGATAACACTATCGTTTCAAATTATAGCTCCCATTATCCCATGGTTGTCTTATCACGCGTGGTATGAAATACGTGTTACAGTATTATTCTCTTATCTCTCAAAAGAGTATATGTCAAATTTTTCTAATATTATATAGATATGAGACTAAGTCTTCACATAAATCTTTACCTAAAGATCTCAGAAATAGTATCTTAGATACAATATTACTAGTCATAAGTGATATCCAAAATCTCAAATTTGACTAGTTAAAGACAACATGGATATGGGAATGTCTATGTCAGTCATATCGTATATAACCTCATCCTGAATACATATCAGGGTAATTTATGTTCTAACAGGACACTTTCAAAGTCTCTTATAACCAGAAACTGTTTCATCTTCGTTTACTCAAAACTAGAGGTATTCACTCATATGAGAAAGTCGATCACGCCTGCCTGACATATTTTTCATCATAATTCACAATAGAATATATGACAATAAACAAGTGTAAGAAATAAACATATGATTAAATAATACACATATGTCATATATATCAATAAATTTCAATCAGTACATAGGGAGAAATGTCATAATATGTTAAACCTAATGATTCCATGTCTGACAAAGGAATCTCTCTTAAAGGATTTGGTGAAGGGATCAGCCACCATACTGTATATAAGAGTGTACTTAACCGTCACTACACCCTTCTCGGTGATGTATCTCATAAAATCGTCTCTGCTATCAATGTATTTGGCTTTACTATGATATTTAGGATCTCCGTTGTTGGCAGTGACAGCTTGATTATTACAATAAATCATCAATAACCTCACACTATCTGTCACAATACCTAAGTCATCTAGAAATATTTAGAGCCAAACACTCTCTTGAACTACCATTAAACATATCTCAAGTTCAGTCTCTATTGTAAATAGAGATACATAAATTTGTTTTTTATTTCTCTGAAATATGACACCATTAATGAGCAAGATAGTTAATCTTGATGTTTATTTGCGTTTATCTAGAATGCCACTCCCAATCGACGTCTGAATACCTAATAAAACATAAATCACCTCCTTATTAATACAAGGAGAGGTTTGTCGTTCCCTTGAAATATCTCAAAAACCTTTTTATTGCTCTCTAGTGATTTCTTCCAAAATTCGATTAATAACTACTTATTAGATCGATTGTAAAACAAATATTTGGTCGTGTATGCCTCATCACATATACTAGATTGCATATTGTATTGGCATAAGGGATTCTACTCATCTCCTTATTTCTTCCTAGTTATAAGATATATTTCAAGACTCGAGATTTTCAATTTTAATGATAAGAGTATCTATTGAGTTGCAATTGCTCATCACCTCTGGATCCTAATTTTGAGAATAAACTAAACTTTACCTATGTTTTTCATATCAAAACTTGACAATAACCATATTTTAATGGTCAACAAATACTCTTTGTTATTCTCAACCAATAGAATGGCACTCATATATAAGAATATGGTCACAAAAAATTTATTAGAATGTATCAGATAGATACAATAATCCTTCTCAATCATTATAAAATCATAAGATATCACTTTTTCGTGAAATCTCAAGTATCATCGCCTGGATGAGTGCTATAGGCTATATGTTGACTTCCAAAATTAACAGACCTTATCTACCTGACCTACTAGAACGAACCTAAATATGCAGATCTCTTCATCCAAACTTTCATTACGAAAGGCGATTCTCTATATCCATATAGTATAACTCAAAATCCATATTCGTGATAATCACTAAAAGTAAACGAATTGAGCTAAATTGAACTACAACTCCTTGATAGTTCACGCTCTTAGTTTAAGTGTAACCATTAGTTATCAGACAGGTTTTATATTCTTGTTAATTCTCATCGACTCTTTTTCTTCATCTATGGCATTTAATAAATAGTCTTTCGTAAAACTCTCGAGAGCATCTTGGACAATTATAGATTTCTTATCATCCTCAACGGTCATAATGAGGGTCTCAGCCTTAATTTGGAAGCAATATTTAAGTACGCATCCTCAATACTCCTACGAGAAGAGAGAATCTCTTTACCTCTTGATGGATCACTCCTACTAGAATGAAGATCCGTAATGGATTCTTGTTTCCCGCTGCTGGACTCGCCTAAGCCAATAGGCTTATCCATCTCATAGAAAGTAAAGTTCTGATCAATTTTACCTCTTAGGAAAATCATTTTTAAGAAATACAGTATCACGAGACTCAATCTCAATGACAGTATCACGAGACTCAATCTCAATGACAGTATCATTCGTATGCTCACTTAAGAACACATATTCCCTAGAGTATTCTAAATATCTTATAAAGATACATTTTTTTTCTCGTCGACCTAACTTGTCGTGTGAATGCAAGAAATCGTGATTAAACCCCATAACCTCAAGCCACTAAGGTCAGGCTATTTCTTTGTCCAAAACTCATATGGGGTATTGACTGAGAATTTTAATGAGATACAGTTGAAAACGTAGACTACAATCAATAAAATATCTTCAAATAGGAGATGAACAAATTAACTTGTACCATCATAAATCTCACTATCTCCAACAAAGTCCTATTATTCCTCTCAGTTACTCCGTTATACTGAAAAGTAACAGAAATAGTCAGATGTCTTGTAATATTTTTCTCGAAATAAAGCTCTTTGTGTAGTTCTGATAAATACTCGTGTCACCGATCGTTTTTGAGAATTTTTATTCTCAAGTATTATTGATTCTCAATCTCACTAATAAATCTCCTGAAACATTCCAATGTTTCAGATTTGTGCGAGATCAGAGACATAATCGAAACACGTGTAGTCATCTATAAATATAACAAAATACATTGCTCTATTTTAGAACTTTCATACTTATAGGACCACAAATATCATAGTGGATCAATTACAATGGATTCCCAGTTCTCATTGCGTTGATAAATGGTTTTCTTATAACTTTGTCGATAAGGTAAAACTCACATATAGACAACTCGAATTTGATTAGTCAGCCCAATAGACCACTCACAGCTAATGGATTTATCATCTCTTACTCTATGCATCCAACTCTATTATACTACTCATTTACATCATCATCTACGTAATCAAACGCAAAGACATTAGAAAAATAACAAAAAAACCATTAGAAAAAATAGTACCCCGTGCATACAATCCATCATAGATAAACTAGAACAAATAAAAAAATTGTCATATTTAATAAAAACAGATACTTTTATTGCATATCCTAAACAATCTTAGACAAAGTACTGAAATGAAGTTCGGTCAAATATCCAGAGTGTAAATCCTCCTAACCCAAGAATTCACTCAGTAGAACCCCATGTGCGCACTCCTATCTCGAGTTATGTGATTGGTGACTCCTGAGTTTATAATCAACACATGAAAGAAATCAGTAAATATCACAATAGATGGGACAAAACTTAAATTACGTAAAAAAGAAGAACATTGTTTTCGCTTGTCACATCAAAAGCGAAATGATCAAATTTATATTAGACATAGCTCTTCGAATTGATCTTATCAAACTCTTTCTTCGTGCACTTTTATTCCTTATTGTCAGTTTTCTCAGTTGGTTTCTTATTGTCTGGATCTCGAGTTTTCTTCACATACTTATGCTATTTGTATTTGGTGTCATGGGAGTCTTAACTCGACTCTACTGCTTAAATGTGATCCGAGTATAGTCTACTCACCTCCAAGTGCTCCTTCTCAAACTTACTGTGTTTACTCAAATCAACGAAAGTACAAATACTCTTGTCGTATGTGAGATAAGTTTTTATGGTCTCCCATGAATCAAATAAAAGATTGGATCACACACCCGATACCTAAGCCTCGTCCGAAATAGGTTTGCCCGCATTCTTTAACTCGACGATCATACTTGACATTTGCATGTTATAATGATTAGCCATTTCTTCGGTATTCTCATCATAAGAGCTAAAAAGAGTACCATAATACTCTTTCGGGGTGAGTCAAATCGACATTATCATAGGATAATACTCATAAAATGAGATTAAGTCATCGAACATACTGCTAATAACGATTGCTCTAACTTGGCTATCTTTTTCTTCCATATACTATAAACCTCCTTATCCGGTCTAGCCTGAGGTATGGTATCCTCTTTGAAGCCCACCATCTCGTATCTCAGAATCTCATACAGATTTTGTTTCTCGAGAACAAACTGAATTTACCAGGTGAAATCTTGCAAATCTTACCATTCAGTTTATCCTTCTTGCAAAAATCTAATACGACAGTTTTCATTGCATTAAAAGATATTTTAGTGACTTATTGATATTTATTCTCGCATTTTACGTACCATTTTAATCAATAAATTCAAAATGATTCAAGTATAGACTCTAAAGCGAGTTATGAGTCAACGGACATCATACACCACAATCTGAAATCACATCTTACCATTTATATTTGGATTTAGCATACAAAAACCAACAAAAAGTCACAAATATGGACGTGAGACCCTTAGAAATTGAAAAAATCAATTTTAGAACGACCTGACTCGCCGCCCAGAGCCCTACGCGCAGCCACGTGCCGACAGCATTCTGCCACGTGCCTGCGGCATTTTGCCATATGCCTCCACGGGCCACAGCAACCTCCTACATGCGCCAGATGCTCAGCTAGTGGGCCACATGCCTATACGCACGTGACCCTCATCCTAGGTCGCGTCCCAGGTCGGGATGCAAGTCGTTATGCGGGTCTGAGTCAGTTTCGACGATGAATGTCATGCTCCCACTCCTTTCTTGCCTGACATGCCTCTTTGCGCATGTTTCTCATGCGCCTGTGGGTCTGGAGAGTGTCTTCTTCACCCAAGGGGCTTGCAACCGGGTCCTTGTGACTCGGCTGTCGGAAAACGCTTTTTCGACCTATTTTTTACAATGATATCGTTGAAAAAATGGAATTGGATTTTCCTAATTCATCATTAACTTGATTTTTGGGAGATTCAAACTCTAATCTTGATAAAGCAAGTGTCTAAAATTTTGCCTTTCGTGGCCATATCAGAAATTCCAGTTTCTGGTAATGACAATATACAATATATATGTGAAAATGTAAATCAGCACACAAGAGACACATTTATACCAATTTTATAAATCAATTTGTTTTTTAACTCAATAGATCTACAGTTTTAAGTTTCAGTACCATTGAGGACCAAAATTTTTGACCTCATATTTTATGGTCTTAAAGCACTCCAAAAATTACGAAAAAATCATTTTCATGATCTTCAAATCATTGGCAATATCGTAATATAATTGAATTTACGAAACTCATTCGTGATCTAAATTTCAAATTTTTATACTCGAAAAATTCTGAAAAATATTTTAAAAAATCAAACGATCGCTCTGATACCAATATTAGAATTAATTTTCACAAAATGAAAGTATGGTGATTTTTTCAGAATAATTAAAACATAAAATTTTTGGACATATCTCAATGAATAATCGCAGACAATCCAGGAACCATGATACCTTTCTTGATGATCTCACAGTCAGGATGGTGATCACAAAATGAACCACCACCACGGATTCATGACACCTCAATTTAACACCCGATGAACCCAATAACAGGAGAAATATTCCTACTAAAAAATTTCTCAAACTCTCGATTAAATTTCTCACACACTTAGAATGTTTTTCTCACGACATTTTTCTTAACTATGTGCACTTAAGAAGGAAGTTCAAAACTTTCTTAACGTGGATAATGGAGAGTTAGATTATGGGAGTTTATTAGGTCATGGGATAACTTCTCTTACGTAAATTTTAAATTAACCTTTTTAAACCTCATGCCCCTGGTGCGCATTTTCACTTATATAGATTTGCAGTGTAAAATCAAAACGATAAACCCTATATTTTATAGAATTATTAACTTTTTGAGTTCTATGTCAAGTTATTCAAGAACTAAAGATAAGTTCAAATAATTTAATCTATATTCTGTATAATACTGAATTGGAAATCGGTAATCAATCCGAGATACTGGTCCAACCAAAGTACAACGCCAATTCTATCTTTTATATATATATATCTTTCTCTCTCTAAATTGAAGTTATTCTAACTTTGCAATTATTGTGATTGTTGAAAATTTCAGATCGATTGCATGCTATGGAGCAAGGACTAAAGATTCCTAATAAGGGAAAAACCAAAACAACGAATTCCCTTCTTATTTCTCTCACGAATCAGGAAAAAGTCAGCTTGTTGCACTTCCTCAATCATTGACAGGGTTTTGTTAATATTTGGATTTCTCATTTCCACTCCAGCTACATCAATTATTTAACCGCCACCAATCTTCAATTGTGCCTTCGTCATAGTTCGATCATGCTTTGTGGTTCATTAGCCACCATCCGATCATCCACCCTTGTCACCTAAAGCATTTGTCGTCAAATCCCAGTCCAGAAGAACATTAAGGGCAAAATAAAATAATAATAGTTTTAATTTTAGAAAACTTTAATTTTAAAATTTTAAAATTTTATTTTTTAAAAATAAAATAAAATTTTAAAAATATTAATTTTAAAATATTTTTTATCAAAGATAAATTTAATAATTATATTATTGTCATTTCAAAAAAATATATAAATCAATTATCAATATTAATAATAATAATTATATTTATTTTTAAATTTAAACTAAACAAAAAATATCTTATTTCGATTTCGTAGATCTTTCATTCTTATTCCGATTTTTATTTTCGAGTACAATCAAACCTTACTTCAATAATATACTAAACATATTTCTAGATACCATTTCTATTTATGAAATTTGATTCAAAATTTTAAAATTATAAAATATGTGGGACATGTATCCCAATATTAAAAAACTCTTACTCAGTCAAAAACATACCTATTTTTTAGAGATACCAAATTGGAAGTGGTAGTGGAAGTGGAAGCGGAAGTAGAGTGGGAGTGACAGTTGAACATGGGTTGGAAGTGGAAGTGGAAGTAGAGTGGGAGTGACAGTTGAACATGGGTTATCTGTTGCTTTTGTCTGTAGACGTCCAATCGTCCCTGTAAGATTACTGTACCGTGCCTTTTCAATGGGAAGAAGAGACACTTGCATTTCTGACACCCCCTCTCTTATTTTGGAGCGCGGGACTCTCGGGAGTAAGAGTTTTGGGACCCCCACAAGTTCTCTCTCTCTCTCCGGGTTGTCATCGTAGAGCCGCAGGCTATTCTTTTCTTTCGGGGGTTATTAGGACTGTGAATTGCACGTGCTATTGCTGCAAATAGGCCACTTTATGTCCGGTACTAAAAAGCCCTCCCCCGATTAGATCAGTCACACAGTCTCTCTTTTTAACCACACTGTTTACCGTTGAGTAACCTTGAACCTAATTTCTTTAGACAAACTCAAGTCACCCGATCCAACGACAATGCATGCGCTTGTATTTTATGTGATTGGCTACCATTGCAACTTAGCGGATGACAGATGCAAAGGGAAAAAATGAAAGTTAAAGCAAAGAATAGGAAAATGATATAAGTGCATGCTCTAACATTACATTGAATAAGGTTAAGAAAACCCTTTTGTTGTATGTAAATGAAAAACAAAATATAGGTCTATGAAGAAATAATCCTGCCTTTGACTGTCAGATTTCTTACTCTATTTCTAGAGTGAGTCTTATTTTACTATGTAAATGGATAATAATGGGAGAAAGGTTTCTCAACTGCTCAAGGATGTGAGCTTAAATATATGAAATCGGAAAGACCTTGCTTCGCTGTGATTGCCAATGACATTTTTTCATTCTCCACCATAAATATTACTACATTTATATAGTTATAAGCCCAATATTTTTCTTATATATTATTTAAACTAAAATCTTACTATGAGTTGGGATTTGATTTATAGAATCTTCCGGAGTCATTGTTAGTTGTAATTGGTGATATTACAAACCAAATAGGGATGATCTTTTGTCACAAAAAGAAATTCATCATGCAACAAACTAATAGAATTTGATGGAAAAGATGAATGAGAAAAAATTTTGAATTTTAACCATACGTTTGAAGGGTCATATAAAGGCCACTTGAACAATGAGAAACAAAAAATAAATAATAATTTATTTTGTAAGTAAACATACACAACTTTTAAATATGCGTGATTATTTCTATTTGTTTGTACCTTATGAATTGTGTCTATCGTTGTAAGTAAATAGACTCAACTTTTGAATAGGTGTAATTATGTTTCTCTGTTTGTGCCTTGCGAATTGTGTCCATTGTTGTAAGCAAGCAGACAAAATTTTGAATAGTTGTGATTATACCCATTAGTGTGTGTCGCTTGAGTTAAATGGTCTTCTCCTATTTTATCTTTTCTTTTTTCATAAATACTATTTCTTTTAAACAGAAAAATCATTCTAATTTTTGAGATTTTATTATCTCAAGCTTTTATTTTTGACTTATATATTCTCGAGAAATTTACCATTAATCCAGTCAAATTATAATGAGGATATAATTTGTTTGAAAACAATAATTATTTCACATACAAGTCATCCTTTTAAATTTTCATAGTCCTTTATACTTTCCCAACACTCCTCTCATCATAAGGCTAGTTCGGACAATTCAAGATTCTCTAGTAAGATCATGCAGTTGAATTTTCTAAATAAGGGATCAAATATTTTGTATTTGTTGCTATTTCAATGATAATCGATTTTTTCGTTTAAGAAACTTTTACTTATAAATATTATTTTTTCCTATAGTTTTATATACGTCTCATTTTTTTTATTTTCATTTTCTTGCCATCTATATGGTTTCTATTTATGACCCTACCTTAACTTAGACCAAGTGTCCCATTCCACTACCGTGAGAACCATGGTTGAGTTACGGTTTGCGTTTTCTACAAACCATAACCCTAATCGGATCGAAACTAGGAAAACGAACCGACAGTTCATTGAGTTTTCCCCTAGTTTTGGAGTGCTTCCCCTTCCTCTCTTTCCCTTGTTTGTAGCAAAACTGAGGTCCCTAGATATCTCTCACCTTCAATTTGAAGGATAAGGGTTAGATTTATGTTTCATTGTAGAAAATAAGTGAAATTTTGGAAGCGAGGGAAGATGTGCTTTTGAACAGGTTTTTTTTTTTTTTTTTTTTTTTTTTTTAAATTTTTTTTCTCTTTCTGATATCATCATTACACCTTCTTTTACCTGAACCTATCATCTTCTAAACCATGTAAATATATATATATATATATATATATATATTTTAGATCTACATTTTTGTTCAAATGCTCCATTTTTCTCCGATTTGTCTCTTTTTTTTGGCCTTTTTTTTTTTGGCCTTCATTTGAATTCCTCAAAAATGCCTCTTTTTTTTTTTTTTTTCAAAATTTCTCTTAAAAAGCATTGACCGAGATTGACCAATACTAACCAAGCGTAGTTGACCGATACAGCCTCGCTAATTTCATGCCATTTTTTTTGTGTTTTAGTTGGGGTCGGTTAATAAAATGATTAATCGATATTTTTGATTTGGTAAAAAAAAAAAAAAAAAAAGAAATTAACTAGTGCGATTGACGGATAGTTTTGTTTGCTACATAACTATATCTTGCTTTTGTTTGCTTTGTCAAATCAACAAATTGAGACTCTTAAACTAATTGAGAGAGGTGTTTAAAAATTCGAACCAAGGATATGGATAGTCTATGTTGAATGAATAACAAATGCCATCATTGATAGGGATTCTTAAAATATTATTTCACAATTAAATTCCAGGTAAATTGGTGCAAGAAAATAGGTCAAGTGTTACTTCAGAAAGTGAATTAACATAACTTAGAGATTTTAATTGAAAATAAATAAGGAAATGATTCGGAATCATCTATTTAGAAATAAATATTCTTTCACTTTTTATTAAAAAATAATCCCCTCGCTATACTTCATCCAATTGGCAAGTCCTTTATGTGGTCTCAAGGAGTATAGTGTTGATCCCATGAAAAAGGAAGCACCAAGTGCCAAAATTAGAGTTTTGCTCATTAATTAGGCGAATCATGAAACATAAATGATAATGCATAAAACTAAATCTATTCTAAACTAAATTAATCTAATCTTATTATGTACAAATAATGGGATTAAGACTATAGCTAGATTTTATTCATTGATTACTAAAGATAGACATTTTGTGCAATCGGCTGAATTCATTTTGTGATTAATGACTATATCCCTTAGGCCATATGATACTCCCTTTCGGGATATACCACGTGCGCTAACAAAGGAAGTGATTTTCTTGCACTCGAAAACTAAATCCTATAATAAACCTATTACGGTCTAGTCTAATATATTGCAATGTCATATGGGGAATGTTTTTCTTGCACCAGAAGATAAAAACTCTAGATTTAGTGCCTTAATGAACAAGTGGGAGACTTCCCCTTTGCTCCATCTGCCCACATATGCAAATGAGTCTCACCTTTGTTTGGATCTTAATTCCATTGTCCTCCGTCTTTATTATTGCTCAATGTTTTTGTAACCCTTGAGCTCTTGAGGCTCTCTATTGATTTCTGTCTCCCTCTCTTTAGCTCCCAAGGGTAATAACAAAAAGACAATAAAACCCAAGCAAAGGAGGTTAAAGGAGCTCTTGAGGCTCTCTCTATTGACTTCCACATATGCAAATTAAGACAAAGCATCTAAATGAGCTTAAAGAGCTCCCTTACAAAGGAGCTTAGGTTTTGGGAACAGAGACAATAAAACCCAAGAAAAATAGCTCCTCAAATATTTGAAGTTCCAAGCTTACCCTCAAAATACTTGCATTGAGGAAGAAATGCTCAGCCGCCCGTGCAACAGTGTTGCACATTAGTGTACAATCTTCTTACAGGAAAAAAAAAAAAAAAAAAAAAAAGAGTACAATCTGTTTTCCCCAAGCAGGCAAATTATTATTATTATTATTTTTTATATAAATAAATTATTTATTGATAATCGATATTTAAATTTTATTTGATAAATTTTATTTAAAAACTATGGGACCCTCCGCAGAGGGTTTAGTACTCTCATATTCTATTTTTCATTTTTTATTATTTCGAACATGAGATTTATTATTAAGAAGTATAATATTTGATTGTCACACCCATATGAGTTTAGTCGAACAGGCAAATTTTGTGATCCATTCTGAGCCTCTTTTGACTATTTTTTTAAAGCTAATTTAGGTCAATCTCAAAATATGAAATTTGTACCCTGATGTCTCATTTAACCATTGAATCTTCAATCGCCACAATCCGTTGTGTATAATTCAAGTCATGCCCAATTTACCATCAAAGCAGGATGAAATAGGGGGCAACAACTATAGTTTCTTCTTGAATTGCTATATTTTGCTTAATTTCAATTCTTCTTCTTTATCTTCAACTTCATCTTCATCTTCATCATCTTCTTCCTCTTTTATACTAAAATACAAAGAAAGAAAAAATAAGTAGAATTACATTATTTAGTGGCATGGATATATGATCCTAGAACATGAATGGGAAATTTAGTACAGTTCTAGAACCTATTAGCCTCCTTACTGAAGTTCACCACAAAACTAGAACCTATTAGCCTCCTTACTGAAGTTCACCACAAAACTGAGGGTACCTGGTTTAAACGTAGAAATTTTCTTTATTCTCATAAAATTTTAATTCTCTTATAATTATTTGATAAGAAAAAAAATCCCTAACAAATTTAAATCTTTCTTAATTTTATAAAATTTTAACTCTCTTGAACTCTTAATAAGGAATGAAATCTTTTTAAAATTTTAAACTTTTCTTAATCTCGAGGAATTCTAAATCGTCTAAGAACTCTTTCACCACAATGTCTGCCATTTTGGAAGATTACAAACAAAAATAAAGTAGGGTTTTTTATACCCCTTTGCAGGTTATACATACAGTGAAAAGGCAACCTACGAAGGAGATATACATTCAATTCTCCACAAGAGGAGCACCCGATATTCTCTCTTTCTTTATACACATTCAACTTTACATCTATGTACCCACCATAGGGAGGCACAATCACAACTACCTCAACTCGCAATGAGAGAGAGGTACGGTTTCATACCCAATTTTATACCATCAAATGTATAATTTCATACTCTATTCTATTCCATTAAAGGTACGACTTTATACTTAATTATACCTATGTAATACATTTATCATGTCTCTTTACATACACATAACATAAGACCATATCTGAACCTTCTCGCTCTTTCTATTATTATTATATTTGTAGGTTTCTACATTGATGATGACACAATCGACATACTGACACCGATTAACTCTATATATGACATACAGAGGTAATACATGGCTATAGTTAGAGCTCTCTTAATCTTTTCTCTTTCTTTTTTTGCTCTATACTGACTTGAGCGTCGGAATCCTCCCACTGGCCGGCACTGGTAAGGTTTTTGTAGATTTTCGATCTAAGAAGATTTGATGAACATATCGACATAGGCTCTTTGTTCGGGTTGGAAGAGTAGGTATATGTGGAGCCAATTTTTGACATCAATAGATTGGCGTCGTCGGTAAAAAACGACTAACTAATTAGCCAAAGAGGTTTTACACTCTATTTCACTTTGCCTTTATATTGCCATGCATAAAGTGGAGGAACAAATGTCCAAACCCCTGGACCGGTCGCACATGTATTTTGCAAGACTAGAGCCCCCACTTTTAGGGAAGTCTTCATCATTCAATATTACTTTATTAATTTCCTAGCATTCGTTACTAATTATTCTGATATGGAATTTTGTCTTATATTTCTCATGACAATAATATCTTTATTTTGCATGTTTGGCCACTTCTTCGCAACATTTTGATTACATCGAATGGCCAACAATCAGAAGCAATCCTCAGTCACAACTACTTTTAATGCGGTCAAACTACCGTCCATTTACGAAGCATAGATTGGATGTCTTGGAAGCATTACCAAATACCAAACACATGAAAGTTAAGTTCGGGACACCTCTCGGTATCGGAATGTCCAACTATGATTGGGCTCTGTCAAATGCCTCAGTTTAGTAATTCCTATTCATAGCCTACTATTAGTTTTATTAGTGTTTTATTATTGTTAACAAATTATTTTGATCTGAAATCTTGCTTTATGTTTATCGCGACAATAATATTCTTATTTTACATACTCTATTACTATATCTTAACTAACAATAGTTCAACACATCTCTAGACATCGGAGTATTCAACTGCGATCCGGATCCATTATAGGCCTCGATTTAGTAATTTATGTCCACTGCCTACTACTGCTTGTCAATTTTCTAATATTTTTACCTAACTATTTCAAAATTTTCTTTACGATTATCATGATAACAATGTCTCTATTTATATACTCTGTTGCTTTTCGAAATATTTTAATTAATAGCAAGACTTAGGCCCCAACAATTTACCACGAGTCTCAAGCCCTAGCGATCTTGAAACTCCAGTTTATCACAATGGTTTAAGTATCCACTCTCTTAACTTTACACCTCAAACGCATTGTCAATACGGATTCTAGCACCTTACTGGGTAGACACAACCCTCATTCTCTCTGTCCCGCACCTTACATTTGTTTCGCACCCAACATCTTAGCTTTACAACCATCCTCGAGATGTCTCTCGGCGTTGTAGTGCTTACCTACAATCCGGATCCATCGAGTACCCCGATTTAATAATTTCTATCCGTCACCTCTTACTACTTTGCTAATATTTTTGTATTGCTAACTATTTGTTCTGATTTAGAATTTTGTTTTATATTTATTATGACAATAATACCTCTATTCTACATGCTCTGACTCTCCTTTGTAACATTTTGACTATGTTGACCATACAACAATCAGAAGCAACTTTTCATTGGTGATCACGTAGTTGGGGTACCCCTTCGTTGAGCAGTTCTCTTGACTCCACACCTCTCAAAATGCAAATATACGGGATGTAACTCCCGAATGGGTGATTCTCAAATATCCTCTTGGCTCTGTGTCTCAGATGGGTTATGCACCAATTTTAACCAACATTCAGGATCTAACTCTCGAATGGGTGACTTCCATTATCTTTCGGGTTAGCGCCTTACATGAATTCCATACCCATCCTAACCAACATACTAAATCAAACTCTTAATCGGACGGCACCCACCATTTCTCGATTCTGCGCCTCACATAGGTTCTATACCTATCCTCTCAGCACCATGCCTCACATGGGTCTTACACCCATCCTAGCCAACATGCGGGATCGAACTCCTGAATGGGTGGCTTTCACCATCTCTCGGTTCCGTGCTTCACAAAGGATCCATACGCATCCTTTCGGCTCCATGCTTCACATAGGTTCTACACCTACTTAGCCAACATACGGGATCTAACTTTTGACCGGTTTGCTCCCACTATCTCTTGGCTCTGTGCCTTACA
The DNA here is from genome assembly GCA_033439265.1 of Dillenia suffruticosa. NCBI lineage: Eukaryota > Viridiplantae > Streptophyta > Magnoliopsida > Dilleniales > Dilleniaceae > Dillenia > Dillenia suffruticosa. The sequence continues at coordinate 12,419,072 of JAVTVX010000020.1, forward strand.
CAGGTTTCACACCCATCTTAACCAACATACGGAATGTAACTCCCAAGTGAATGACTCTTATATTCTCTCAACTCTTCTCCTCATATGCATTCCACATCCACTCTCTTGGCTTTCTATTTATATATGGGATTCGGTCCCTAGATGGGATTTAACTCTCTTTTTCTCAGTTTTCTATTCATATATGTAGGCTTTGGGCCTCGGATGTGATTCAATTGCATTTCTTTCTATTTTTTGTTTATATATACATTGTATAATGCAGTGAAGGAAACAAATTCTCTATGACGAGACGGGACAGCTATTGCTCTTCCATTAATCTATCAGCAACTTACAGTCTAACCCCATTCTCTCTTGTTACGGTCTCTAGCTCTCGCACTCACCAAGAAGCCTTGTCGCACTAACAAAACAAGGACTCTAGGTCAGCTTTTAAACACCCTATCTCTCTGTCTTTATCACTCAAAACAACATCTGCTATCCTCTCTTGTTCGATTCCCTCAAGCATGCCAACCTCTTGGCCCATAATCATAAAGTAAAAGATACGAAGCCAACCTCCCTTAACCACAAGGCCTACAGCTCGACCTCCTGAGCTCTCGATTTCTCAATCACTATCTTACTCCTCTCTATACACCGTCCAATCATCCTTTCTCACACTTTACTCACTTGGCCTTTTAACCTCTCATTCTTCTTATCCGTCGGTCACTTCGACACCTTACCACTATGGAAGTAATTCCCATTACGCAATAGATCTAAGTTGAGATTTAATACCTCCACAAAGTCCACGGAGCAACCTCTTGATTGTCCGACCTCTTGACCATTCCTCTTCTTCTCTCGATATACTTGGTCCGACAATCTTCTCTTAGTATACTTCAGTCATTGAGTCTCTTAACCTCTTAGTCTCCCGATCTCTCGGTCTCTCACCCGACCTCTTGACTACCCGATCTCTCGGTCTCTCGACCTTTTAGTCTCTCGACCTCTTAATTTCTCGACCTCTCGGTTGCCCCACAAACTTCACAAACCCTAAAATAAAGATTTTTCTCAAACAATTCTCACTATTTATCTTTGACACATTCCGCATTTAATTTTGTACCTCTATACCTTTTTCGATTTCTCAATTCACTTTATTCTTAATACTATTTTTCCTAAATGCCATTAGGAGTGGGAGGCAAGTGACAGTATCGAGTTTAACATTAGAAGCTTTTCTTATTCACTCGAGATTTCAATTCTCTTATAATCATTCAATAAAGAAAGAAATCCTTAATAAGTTCAAACCTTTCTTAATTTCATAAAATTCTAACTCTCTTGCACTCTTAATACGAAAGAAATTTTTTCTAAAATTTTAAACCATCTTTAATCTCGAGGGATTCTAAATGTTCTAGAATTCTTTGATCACAATCCCTCATTTTGGAAGATTACAAATAAAAGAAAAGTAGGGTTTTTTATACCTTTTGAAAGGGTATATATAGAGAGCAAAGGTAACCTACAAAAGAGATACACATTCAATTCTTTACAAGAGGAGCACCTACTATTCTTTCTCTCTCCACACACATTCAACTCTACATCTACATACCTACCACACGGGGGCACGACTTACATACTCAACCCACAACAAGAGAGATATGGTTTTATACCCAATTTTATACCATTAAAGGTATAATTTCATATTTTATTTTATACACCGTCAGACGTACAACTCAACTATACCCACGTAATACGTTTATTATCTGTCTTTGCATGCACACATAACACAAGACCATATTTGAGACTCTTCAATCTTTCTATTATCACTCTATTTAACTTGAGCGTTGGAGTCCTTCCGTTGGCTATCTAGCGAGGTTTTTGCAGGTTTTCTCCATTGATGATGACCCAGCTGACTCATTAATATTGGTCAACTCTATATATAGCACACAGAGGCAATATAGAACTATAGTCCAGATTCTTTCAAGTTTTTCTCTTTCTTTTACAACTCTATTCTGATTTGAGTATCGAAGTCCCCCGCTGGCCCAGGCCTGACGTGGTTTTTGCAAATTTCTCATTCAAAAAAAATCTGACGAATATATCGACATAGGCTCTCCGTTTGGATCGGAAGAGCAGGTATCTATGGACTCAATTTGGCCATCAGCAAAAACTAACACAGTCTCCAATATCTATCCAAGGGACAAAATTTACACATACATAATGTTTTTGAGACCTTCAAACACTCGCAAGTTGCTAGGAACACTAAAGACGAAATTTGTAAAATTTTCCTCAAACATTAGTGCAGCAATCGCACACTCCACTATGAAAGCTATTTTCATATTGAGGGCCAAATCATAGAGTTTTGGTACCGGTTTGTGAGAAAGTTATTTCTATCACAAATTATATGCATGCCAAACCAAAATAAATTTCCCTAATTATATCTTCGTTCAAATATTAATGAAATTCAAAATCATAAAACATAATATGCGGGTACATGTTGATAACCCATATAAATTTTTTAGTAATGATATATGGTGGGTTTAGTATTTTTTTAATTTCAATTTTATTTAATATTTTGATGATAATAACAACATATTAATAAATTTATTCTAAAATATAATAATTATAATTTGAAAGGATGTGCAGGAAGTATGTCCTTTCCTTGGAAAAGAAAATAAAAGAAACGCAAAGCTTCAGTTCACCTTCACATTTTAGTCGTCGTTGCTTGGCCAGGAACCACTCTCCGTGGAGAGCAATTGAAGAGACTCTTCTGATAAGAAAATCAACGAGAGAGATGTAAGCTCGGCAGTGCATGCATCCCATCGACGTAACGTAATAGTTCCGTCCTGATGAATGAACAATAAACATTGTTTATTATTATTACATATTGCTTTAACTCTAAACAAATTACACATCATAGATTATTAATTCATATTTAAAACTTTAATAATCTTGAGTCTTACTTGGCCTACCTTATTAATCTTGCACTCTTCGGCAAATAGAAAAAATAGTAATAAATACTCAATTAATTTAAGAAAGAACAAATATATCAAAGTAAAATACTCAATCCTAGGTCTTACTTGGCCAACCTTATTAATCTAGCTGTCAGGCAATTTTGATCGATAGGATCTACAAAAGATCACCAGAGAGTGCTCTGAAAGGAAAGATTTCGATACTCAAATTATAGAGCAATTTTCGAAAAAAAAAATTTGAAAGAGAGTTTTGGTTATACCTTTGTGTGTTGTAAGTTTAGAGAGTGGATGTGACCGATTGGTTTAATGATATATATATAGTTTCCATATGAAAGTTTCGTATGCATCCAAAGCATTAAAACTCTAGTTTTCTTTTAAAAATATCCCAAAATTATGTGGATCATAATTAAAGATTTCCAAAATTTTAAAATATTATTATTAAAGTAAATTCAGATCACCCAAAAATTCATTTCTCTATCGACAATGGTCAAAATGTCTCTACAATTTAAGAGAGTAAATATTGTCTTTAGCCAAATAGTGATACCAAGCACTGAGAAGATGTGGGGACCAACTAACTGACTATCGAAAATGTTCTGACCGGTAAGTACTGAGAGGGTGGACTATGTTTACCCGTCTGATAGATAAATCCTGCATTGACAACACACTTTGGTATGTTATATCTATTAGACTATGGGTTTGGAGGGTCTCAAGTCTCATGATAGTAGGCATTTGGACTATACTCCATCTCTAGGCCTTAACTCCTAGTATCATTCCGTAGAAAAGATGTTAATACAGAGTATTAAATGCTACACGTACTGCTTCGATCTCTACGAATCGTCTCCGATATGTTTTATAAGATGTAGCATATAATTCGTTCATACACTATCATATCTTCTTTTCAATAGTTTTAACTTTTGCATAGAAAGACAATTCGGAAGTCAATCCTTTTGAAATTTGTGAGCAATACTCAGAGAGAAAAAATTAGACTGAAAATGGTTAATGTTTTATCGTTGCAGGCTCATCTGAACATCAACGACATTAGGAGTGTCATGACAAACGACGAATTACCGGGGGGGTCCAGAACGACATATTTTTAGAAAGTGCCATCGGAGGGACATGTTCCGATATTTAAATAATATGTCAAGTATGGCTTGAAAGTGTCATATACAAGCGATATCGCTCGAGTTTTACTCTGTTGGAATATTTTTTCGACGATATTGATTCCCAGTGCTTGGCACTGGTGATAGCTGTGATGTTATTAATGAGTTTCTACCATCTCCGTTTCCATTTAGAAATTCTAACATCCATGTTTTCACTTAAGAGCTACGCCATGAGGGTTCTACAAGAGGGTGGTTTTATCTTCAAATTAGGTCCGAGTCAAACTAAAAATTCTTTTACAAAGAGACCATCAATACAATAGGAGTATCATCACAAAAGATGAATTACCGGGGGGTCCAGAACGGCATATTGTTAGAAAGTGCCATCGGAGGGACATGTTCCGATATTTAAATAATATGTCAAGTATGGCTAGAAAGTGCCATATACAGGCGATATCGCTCGAGTTTTACTCTGTTGGAATATTTTTCCGACGATATTGATTCCTAGTGCTTGGCACTGGTGATAACTGTGATGTTATTAATGAGTTTCTACCATCTCCATTTCCATTTTGAAATTCTAACATCCATGTTTTCGTTTAAGAGCTACGCCATGAGGGTTCTACAAGAGGGTGCTTTTATCTTCAAACCAGGTCTGAGTCAAACTAGAAATTCTTTTACAAAGAGACCATCGATAAGAGCTAGATGCATGAGTATATTTTTTGTAGAGTTCCTAAATAGGGATTTAATACCCACTTTGCCAGGAGTCGATAAGGAGCCACTGATTGGATTAAAGACTCCTTAACATTCTCATCATTCATGATTCATTTGTTCCGTTAGTGGTTTCTATACAACCAAGAAGAGGCGTATTTAGGTTAAGGTCCTTTTGGACAATAAGATGATGCTACCAATGGGTCTACTGTTAGGGGAGAAGAGAAAAATCAAAAGGTCATTTCTAGTAAAGAAATAGAGCAAGAAGCTCATAAACATCTTCGTTTCTCCCGAGGAAAAGAATCTCGTAGAGATTACTACCGACAAGGAGATGAGGTCAGGTAAGAGAGGGAGGCGACTGAAACGGTGAGCACATCCGACACAAGTGTTGATGCCCTTCCTATCTTGTCTTTGGTACGAAAAAAGAGAAAAACTCAACTCTTGATCTTGTTAGGTGAGGGTGTAGGAGATGATAGGGGGTAGGATTCTCGGAGAGCGTCGAGAGCTGCTGAGGTCGAAGTTCTTGTGTCTGAGGCATAAGGAGATATAGGCGCTCAGACGGAGCTCTCGAAAGGTGATAAAGTGTACAATGAAGGGGTCAAGGAGGGAGATAGAAGGAGACAAAGAAGAGGGAGAAGAAGGGGAAAAGGTTGAGGGTCATGTTTATGAGAACCTTGAAGATGAGAAGGAGAAGACAGTGGGGGAGAAAACAGTGGGATAGGCTACTGCGGACCCTGTAGACGTACCTTAAGAATCGACTGGAGGACCCAATGTAGGATCGTTGTCTACCATCCCTCTGACACTGAGGAAGGGTAAGCGTAGGGTATCAGGGTGAACTATTCTTTCCTCAGTCATCCCTGTTTAGTCCTATGATAGTCATAAGAGCCGTTGAGAGTAAGATACCATAGCGATTAGTATAGGTGATCGCCGCTACAACTACGTTACTAGTAGCGAGGCCAAGCGAATAGTTGATTAGGTCTACTTTTACTGTTCGAACTAGAGTTGAATAAACTTTCTCTTGAGCAGGGTGACGAGGCCATCATGTCTTTAGGGATTATGATATGATTGTATTAGTTACATTAGGAGGTAATTTTCCCGTAGCTTTAGCTCTCATTTATGACCTTCTTCGTTTTGTATAGACTATCATTTTAACAGAATTTCAAAAGTTGAGAAGGGAACAAACGATAGACCATCCAAAGCACCAAGCAGACTAGATGGGTGCAAAGGATTCTCAATTGCAAGATGCTCTCTTACAGAGGGAAAGGGAGATTGAGGAGGAGAAAGAATCTATGACTACTCTGAATGTTCGAAACGAGGAGATGAAACACTTAAAAGTTGACTTAAGTGCAGCACTCCAATAGTGTGAGGTGGTCTTCAAGAGGTGTGGAGAGTTGGAGGCAAAGGTTAGGGTGCATGAGGTATGTCTGTAGGCTATAGAGAAGCTAGCTGAGGTGCTCGATTGATCCCTAAAGGTTGCTTAGCAGAGAATAGTTGAACTGGGGAAACTATCGCGATGACTATTGACCAACATATGCATACTTGGCATAAGTGGAGTGAGAACCTTCGGTGCGCCAAGAAGATTATTCGTTGGGTGGATCTGTCGGGTGCTATGCCCTTGAATATCAAGAGTGCCAACACTAAAGTGCCTAATTTCGAACTTGTACTCATTCTCGTGGTTGAGGTTCTGTTGGAAGCAGCAGGCGAGAATGTAGTGGTCGATGCATCTCAAGCCAACTTGAAGTTCCAGGCTCTTCTAACTCCTAGCCCTCCTTGATCGGGGTCTGTCTTCTTTTGATTTAGTTTTTCTTTGTAAGCTTTTGACCCAAAAGAATTGGTGAAAATTTTCGATTGTTTTATCATCGGCAAGCGTTTAGAACTTCATATCGATAGTATATTTTATTGCGTATAGCGAATTGAGTACTATCAGGGAGATACATCCTTAGCTAATGGTTCGTTCATTCGAGAAAGTATGGACTGTGCCTACTTGTCTGGGAGATATATCTCTAGTTGATGGGATGTTTGTACGAGAGTGTGGGTTTTGTTTACCTAATGGAGCGATACATCCCTTATTGACGGCATGTTCGTTCGATAGAGTGTGAGTCATGCCTACCCAACGGAGAGATGCGTCCCTAGTTGACAGCACATTTGTTTGATAGAGTATACGTCGTGCCTACCTAACAGGGAGATGCATCCTTAGTTGACGACATGTTCATTTGATAAAGTGGGCCGTGTCTACCCAATAGAGAGACATTTCTAGTTTATGGTATGTTCATTCGGTTGAACATACTCGGTGTGATAAGTTCATTGCAAAAGATTAAAAAGGCAAGTCGTTATGAGTGAGGTAATCAGAGTGCAATCAATGGAACAAGTAGTAAGACTAGATGCCATAAGATATTCAACTCGTAATTCTGTAAAAGTAAATGTAATAAAGAGAGATTTAAGATTACTTAAGAGTGTACGCTAGGGATTCTAAGTCACAAGACAATGTTCAAATGTCGATGAAGGTCTAAAACTTGACTTTCATATGTTTCGTGTTCAGTAGTGCCTCCAAGGCATTCAACCCAGACCGACCTAGGATGACATTATAAAGTGAGGGTAGTTTGACCATGTTGAACATTGTTGTAGTTGTTGCATGATTAGGCAGAATCCCAAGGGTGATGGGAAGCAAAATGGTCCTTTCAGAATATATCCATTCACTCGAGAATCCTTTGATTAGTTTGGCGTGAGGCTGTAGGTGAGTTTAAATAAAACCCATTTACTGAAAAACATTCCAATAGATGAGGTTACCGCTAGCCCCCTGATCTATAAAAATTCTTCTTATTTCATATTGTTTGATCTTTGTGGTGATGACAAAAGAATCATATCAATCCAGATTGATTCCTACTAGATCATCGTTGTTGAAATCGATCATTGGTCTTTTTTTCTTAGACTGCTTCTCAGCATGCGTGGCAAGACTTCTTTGGATGTGGAGCCTGGTGGCTTGGCCTTCTGAAAAATTAGGGCCACTTCCTCTCGGTCATGTTTTATTATGTATATCCTTGGTCGTGTAGTACCATTAAGAAGTTAGTCGGAAGACAAGGGTTCGACGGATCGTACTCACTCTGTACTTAGCGAATTACTCCATCTGGTTGATTGTGGGCATTCCCTAGAATTGACTACTAACCTTACTCACTCCCTTATCTCGCAGTATGTGAGCCCTGAGGAGGGAGTCCGCACTTATAAACCTTTGGAGCTGACTATTTCGAATGAGAAACTCGAGTTTGTCCTTAAAGTTCTTGCATTCATCTGTTGATTGCCGTAATCTTGGTGGTAGTAGTAGTATCACATCTTGTCCTTTTTTGAATTGTCTTCCATGAAGCAAGGGAGCCACCTGATGTAGGGCTTGTTACGGATCTAAAGGAGGACTTGACTTGGTGTTTCATTCAAATGAGTGTAGCTTGTGAATCTTCGTTGCTGAGGAGGCCCTTGCCGAGCCCTCTTAGGCAAGGGCTATCGAGGTGATCGATTGCATTCATTTTGGGTTGGCGATTTTGCCATTTGTCGACTACTTCAATATTCTCTATGGTAATGTACTTTTCCTTACGAGCATAAAACTCTTTGATGGTAGATGATGATTTTTTGTGATGGATGTTTTCATCCCTAATGACCGCAACCTAGTAAGTAGCACTGTTAACGCAATAGAATGCTCTAACCCCGATACCTTCATCATCTCAGTTTTAAACTTTCCAAAAAGTCACTTAGTGTCTCGTTGTCCCTTTATCACAATGAGAGGAGGGACGTGGATTTCCTCATGACCTCTCTACTGATCATGAAGTGTATCTTGAGCTGCTGTTGAAGTTGAGAGAAACTTTTGATACTAAACGGAGAAAGTGAACTGAACCACGTCAGCGGATTGCCCTTCATGGTTGTAGGAAAGTGTTTGCACATAATTGTGTCTAACACATCTCTTGAGACCATATAGTTACAAAGTGAGCCACGGGTCTCGGGAGTTGGTAGTGCCATCATACCCATCATAAGACATCGGTTTTGTGGAAACCTTGGAGTCGAATGGTGAGAGACTGATAACAAGTTGAGCGAGTTTGTCTCTTCTCCCATTAGCATGTTTGAGTTCGTTTGCCATGAGTTCTTTGACCTATTTTCTTAGATCATTAAGGTCGTGTCTGGAGGTCATCGAGGGTTATTGGCATACTCTGGGTTCGAGTTTTCATGAGTGCATGACTCGATCCATGGGATGAGGATTGTGCCTCTGGTTTGAGGGCGCGCTAAATTCCTCCAGTTTACTCATGCTATGTATTTTGGATTAAAGTCTTTTTATTTGAGGTCGAGTGCCTATTTCTGGAGAGGTCGCAGTGGGAGGTGAAATTGGTTGGTTCTGTTATATGACTAGCGATTGGATTTTTGTTTGATGAGGTGGTATGATCGTAGGTTGAGTGTTGGTAATAGGAACTTCAGTAGGATTGTTCGGTATTGCAAGTAAGATGGTGTCTATCGGGGTGGTAGTGTGTCCATCTATACCAGACGTAGCTCTAAAAGGGGTTTTGGTTTTCCTTTTGGGAGGCATGTTCTTTGGTAGAATGGGACACATAATAAGTCTCTTTCTAGTCGGTTCCCATGAACGACGTCAATGTGCTGGAGGTAGGTTTTATCTCACAGATAATGGATTTATTGACTCAAACTGGATGTCTGGCGGTCAGACGATCTTGATTGATGGAACATGCAAAAGATTGTCAGAGGGTACTCCAACAGGAGAGATTTTGACGCTCAAACCAGAAATCGATTTTGAAAAGAAAAACAGATTGAAAGAGAATTTTGACTATACCTTTGTGTGCTATATATAAGTTCAGAGAGCGTACATGACCGATTGACTTAATGATATATATAGTCTTTGTATGTGAGTTTCGTATGCATTAGGGATATTAAAACCCTAGTTTATTTATGACAATATGTCGAGATTACGGGGATGATAGTTACAAAAAATTTAAAATACTATTATTCAAAAAAATTCAGATCACGAAAAGAATCATTTTCTTATTAATAGAGTCAAAAGTTTTCTTCTCGATTATGAGAGACTATCTCTACGATTTAAGAGAAAATAAATATTACTTTTAGTCAAATAGTGATACCGAGTACCGAGAAGATGTGGGGACCATCCAGTTGACTATCGAGAAGGATTTTACCGGTATATACCGAGAGGGTGGGCTGTGCCTATCTGTTTGGGAGATAAATTCTCCACTGACAACATGCTTTGATATGCTATGTCCATCGGGTTATGGGTTTGGAGGGTTTCAGGTCTTATGATCATAGGTTTTTGAGCCATGCTCCATCAACAATTATTTTATATTAAATTATTTTTAATAAATAAATTTACTACCATAGACTATATATATATATATATATATATATGCAATAATTCAATAATTTATCTCTACTCTTAGTCAATTGTAAATTTATTTATTTATTTATTTTTTCGATTTAGTTATGTCAAATTAATGGATTCTCTGCTCACATATATAGCTTTTCCGAACAAAATAAAAGGCAACAAAAACGGTGAAAATCAAAAGCTTGTGAGACAGGGAGAGCCGGGGCGGGGAGTGCTTTATCTACTGGGGCCTTTTTAGTTTTCAAAGGGATCTTTCTTTTAAAGCTCGGAGGCTTTCTGTCATCCACTCGATAGACGGTCTTCTCATCGCCGTTCCGGCTAACAGCCTATTTCTTTCTCTCACTATCATCATCTTTCTCCGATATCATATTGGAGGGGGGGAGAGAGAGAGAGAGAGAGAGAGAGAGAAAGGGGGAAAGAAAGAAAGAGATTTGCATGTGAGTGAGATCGTCGACTTCTTCAACCTTCTGATAGTTAAATCATGTCGAAATACTGGTGCAGTTTCTCTTGTAGGCCTTCTTGACTCCAAGGATTTCCGTTTCCATATGAAGTTGAAAGCCAGGATCATAGAGAAGTTGAAAGCCATGAGCATGACTAAGACCCTCAACACACCTTCTCTCTTGTGAAGTTGAAAGCCATGAGCATGACTAAGTCCCTTAACACACCCTCTCTCCATCTCCTTTCGCACTCCTAGTATATCATCCGACACAAGATCTTGAGTTTTCCTCTCACATCTCTCTCTCTCTCTCTTTTCTTTTTCAAAATTCTCTTCAATCCTTGATTTGGGCTGATATAACTAACACGAAGCCAAAAAACAAGAAAAAAGAATGGAGGAATATACAAATCAAATAAGCGAAAACAGCAGTCAAAGGGGAGGAGGATTATTATATGCATCACAAGTAGCTAATTATGGAAGAGGCGGTGGTGGACGTGGGAATCAGCAGATGCAAATCAATACCTTCCATCTCCAATCAGATTCGGGTTGTGATCAGTGTTTTCAATCTGAATCGGAAGTGCAGGCTCACGCAATTGTCAAGACCGAAGCTGCATCTTCTCAGGTCCAAAATTTTCATAATTACCATTTGACCCCTGGTAGAGGAGGTCTTCACCATCATCAACAAGAAACGCCTCAAGTTGAGGACAGCCAAGCAGATGCCATCAAAGCCAAGATCATCTCTCACCCTCAATATTCTAACCTTTTACAGGCTTACATGGATTGTCAAAAGGTATTCATTCTCACTCCCACTATGTTGAAAAAATAAAAATGGAAATTCTAAAACTTTTTATGATAGTATAAAGAATTTTAATCATCATTATTGAAGGCTGTGTTTGGAATTCATAAATAATAGGTGGGAGCGCCTCCGGAAGTAGTAGCTAGGTTAGCGGCTGTTCGACAAGAGTTTGAGACTCGACAACGTTCTTCCATGCCTTCGAAGGATTCTTCTAAAGACCCAGAACTCGATCAGTTTATGGTGGTTATACTTTTCTTAACCTAAATTTATGGTTTCTTTTGATTAAGATTTAAGATCGTTTTAGGTTTGTTTTTCATTTGTGTGATTTTTTTTAATTATTATCTTTACTCTTTATAGGAAGCTTACTATGATATGCTGGTGAAGTATCGGGAGGAGCTGTCAAGGCCTTTACAAGAGGCAATGGATTTCATTCGAAGAATTGAATCTCAACTTAATACACTTAGCACTGGTCCTGTACGGATCTTCAACTCTGGTACTCTCTCTCTTCTTTTTTTCTCACTGCAGGCAGAGAGAAAAAGAGCGTCCGATTTCTCTCCTCTCATTCAATGCTTCCACCTTTCCATTCCCGTTCCTACCAAAAGTAAATTTTTGGCTCGAGAGTGAGACAACAGGAAGAGAGAGAGAGAGAGAGAGAGAGAGAGAGAGAGAGCGAGAGCGTGATCAACCAACCCTAATCACGAGTGTATAGTAAAAGATTTGGTTTTTCGTTTTGGGTTCGATTTTTATTTATTATAGTGTCTGTCTAAATCCACATGAATGGGACGAAGACAAATCGTTTTTGTAGTCCCCATGAAAACTCATGAATGCATTCACACGTTTGTTTTCATAAGATATTGTTTATTTTCTCCTTCTGACAACTCATTCTCCTTGGGGCTTCCTCTTTCTTCCAAAAATGTGATTCTCTCTCCCCTTCTCCCCCCTCCATAGAGTGCCTCGAGATGTATGGCATCATCATTGTCCGTCATTTCCTGATTTGTTCTTTGCCTGATTTGTGTTTTTGTTATGCCACTTACATATATATTTTTTCTAAAGTAACGAAATTAAATTTAGAAAATAAATTATAAAAAGAAAAACATAGGATGCTGTTCAAATCAGTGGTAACCCTACTCAGTCTGTACGGTTGTCAGGATTCTTTGGCAATTTAATGCTTTTTTCTTTTTATAATTTATCAAACTCATTAGCGGTTTTGTTTTTCTGTAGCTTAGTCACTGGTATATAGAAAATCTGTCTCCCAAATTATTGATTGGTACTACGTGCTAATATTTTGGATCACTTGTTTTTAGCATTGACGGCATACTGAATTGTTTTGGTGCTGTTTAATGCCATCTACCCGAGCAACCACCAAGATGTGTGTGTCTGTGTGTTTTTTTTTATTGGCGAGAGAGAAAGAGAATTTAACTGGAGCCATGTTCACCTCTGTAGCCACATTTTCATGCTTGATTTTTGTTCGTATACTAAGTTAGGTTTATTTGCAATCGTATTCTGTTTGTTTCTTCAAAAGTCACTCTATCCTTATTGAATATGTTTTTCAATGGTGACCTAATATTCAATTTCCTAATTCTTACCGATCTCCTTTTTCTTGGTGCCTATGCATTTCCTGCAAATGGCTTCTCAATTCTGCACTTCTTGATGTTTGTGACAGTATGAAGTATGAATATTTCTAAATATCTTTACTTAAATTGGAGGTATTAAATATGATACCTAATATTTAATATGAAACAGTAAAAAACTCATGCACTGAATAGGATTTCTAATCAAAATAGTCAGTTTTTTTCTTGATAATGTTGTTATATTGGAGTTTAATTATAACATTAATTATGTTTGATTGGTCTAAAATTGTGTAAAATACTGAATGTTGGGCTATTAAACAACAATAATAACAAAATATGGTTGTAACAGAAATGAGAATGTTTAGGTAGATGTGTAGCAAAACTAGAAGAGATAGAATTAGAAATGAAGCAATTGTAGATAATATGGGAGAGTGTCGTTCGATGTGGTTTGGACATATGCAAAGAAGATCTAAAAAAACACCGATTAGAAGAATCAAGAGTTTAAATATAGGAGATTTAATAAAACGTAAAAGTAAACGGCTAAAAATTTGGATTCAAGTTATCCATAAAAATATAATAGTTAATAGTTTAGACGAAAAGATGATTTTGGATAGGAATGAGTGGCGTAAAAGAATCCGTACAAATTAAACTAACGTATTTTAGATATATATATATATATATATATATATATATATATATAAAATTATTTATTTAATCATTTCTAAATTTGTCTCTTAAATGGCTGATTCCAAATTTGGGATCAAGTTTCAACTTCTTCTTGTTGTTGGCCTAAAATTATGAACATATTAAAGTCTTAATGCAAATTTAAAATGGGATGAGCTAGGGCATAAGAGCATTATTTAGCTTCTTGAATAGTTCTTTTTTTGCCTATATATTATTAAATTTTTATGTTTGAATGGAATTTGTTGGCACTTGCTTGTCAGTTCCAATTGCACCATCAATAAGATTGAGATAATCTTAATGCAAAAGATCCATTGGACATAAGAAATTCTTCTCAGAAGGATGTTGTATTTTCATAGGGTATGCCTGGTTCAGATCCTCATACCTAAATTGTATGGAGTACCATTCACTAACATGTTTGCAACAGCTGAATTTTTGAATCTGAACTTACTGATTATGCATATTTTGCACTATATGATTGAAAGAATTGTAAAATTTGGATCAAGGATTAGCATGATGCACCAGACATCATAATATTGTATTGCCTTGTCATATGGTAAGAATTTTCTCTTTTTGTGTTTTGGCATTTTGTCCTTTGTGCATTATTTTTGTGGTTTTAAATCTCTCCAAGGTGTGCTGGGAAAAACAATAATAGCTGTTGTCTTACTCTAGCTTTTTATGGCGGCACCTTGAGATGAGTTTTGTGATTGGTAAGCCAAGCGGTGAGAAAAATTTTTTATCTATAATTTGTTATCAATCTTGATTTGGTTGGCATTAAATTATACTAGTTTTAGTCCTTCAAATGTTTGTGGAGTATTTTCAAAATAGAGTGGGCATTTGTTTGACATAGAAAGGTTGGAAAGTTTAAGATTCTTATTAAAGTATAGTCTGAATGGCAAAAAATTACAAGTGGTGCCCATCATGGCAAGTTACTTGTGTGTGTGTGTGTGTGTGTGTGTGTATAACTCAGCATGGTTCTCAATTGTACTTTTGGGCCATTCCCGCAATATTTTACTTGTATATAAGTCAAAACTTTTCAACTCTAATATGGGAGACAATCATCACTCCATTTGAAAATACTATAACACTCACTTCATCTCCATTTGGAAAATCAAGCTTTAGCCTTGTCACAACCTCCACTTCCCTTTCTAGTTCTTGCTACTCCAAATGTTGTTAAAGAAGTCGCTATAACTTCTAATTCGTCACATTTTTAAATCAATTAAACTCTAATATTTGGGCCATAGCAGATAAAAGCATGCTGAAGTGTGCCTAAAGCGTGAAGCACAACAAAGCATAGGCAGTTCGCTTTTTTTCAGTGAAGCGTAGTGGAGATGAGAAAGTGACGATGAAGTACGCTTAAGGGTTGAAAAGCGATGAAAATCATTGAAAGGCCAGCAAGATAAGTGGTTGAGATGCACTATGGTTAAAATCTTGCCCTTCCTTTCCTATTTGGACTTATGATAAAAATTTGAAACAAATTTCAACCCATTTCCAGATAAAGCTTCATCTCTCGTGGATAAGTCTTTCTCTCCTCTTTCCTCTTGCTTTGTCTCTATGTTTTTCTGCATGTCTCTCTCATTTTCCTCTTCTTGTCGTCTTCCTTGGTCTCTATCTGTTCTTCCTCCGTTCTTCTCCTGCTTTCTCTGCTGCTTTTTGTATGTCTGTCTCTCCTTTTCTTCTATTCTTCTTATAGTTGTTTAAAGTGAGAAGCATAAAAAAGACGGGCCTTGTAAAGCAAAACACGTGGTTTTTCATATAAAGTGTAGTTAAGGTTTAAAATCAAAATATATATTTATATATACAGTAATTGCATATGTAATATGCTATAATATTAAAACAAGCACATGAACCAAAGCAAGTGCAAATACACTAAATAAGTTCATGTAAGAGTTATAGAACAACAGGTATAATAAGATGAAATAAAATGAAAAAAAAAACCACAATAAAAGATGAAGTTCCTAGCTACAAATCATATTTTTCCTCCCAAACAAGACAAACAAAAATTACTTTCATTTTTAGCAGCACAACAACATATTTAGGTAGACAGGAAGAGCACAGAGAGCAGCAAAAGAACAAACGAGAAGAACATAGGAAGAGGAAGAGGGGAGAGAGAGACGTGTGGAAAAACGAGCATAGAGGAAGAGGGGAGAGACTGAAGATGAAGATAAGAAGAGGAAGAGGAAGAGGAGAGAGACGTGCAGAAAAAATAGAGCAGAAGGAGAAAAATAGAGAAAGAGAAAGAAGAAAGTGACTGAAGAAGAAAATAAGAAGAGCAAGAGGAGAGAGATGTGCAGAGAAAGACAGAGACAAAGATGAATGACGAACTAAAAGACGAAAGGAGAAGATAAGTATAGAAAAGAGAAAGAATAGAGAGACCGAAGAAGAAAAACGAGGATGAGAGAGACTTATTGGTGAGAGATGTTTTGTTTGAAAACTGGTTAAATTTGCTATTTCAAACATTTACGAGAGTCTCAATTGGCAAAAGAATGACAAGATATTAGCTCTCCTAAGTCTCACCCTTGGAAAGCAACAAAGATCACTTTATCTTGCTTGTGCTTCAGCGCTCTTCATCGCTTTTCAATGCTTTAGTGCTCTTTGTTATTGTTTTCTCATCTCCGCTTTGCTTCATTGAAAAAAATGACTTTGCAATTTGTGGGGCTTCACACTTTAAGCATGCTCTTAACTATTATGATTCTTCTCCTTCTATTCTCTATTTTTTTTCACGTTTCTCTCCTCTTGCTCCTCTTTTCTTCTTCGGTCTCTCTCTCCTCTCTCTTCCGTTATTTTACTTTTTTTATTATTTTTTTGCTCCATGATTCTGCTTTCTGTCCTCTTCCTGTCTATCTCTGTTTTATTTTAATTTTCTTTTGTGCTGCTTGCACGTCCTCTTTCTATCTGCTCGAATGTGTTGTGTTGCTGAAGATGAAAATAATTTTCGTTTGTGTTATTTTGGAGAAATAAGATGATTAGTAACCAGGAGTTTTATCATCTTTTATTGCCTTTTTTTTCTTAATTTTATCTTGTAGCTATTATTCTATAATTCTTATATGAACTGATTTGGTGCATTTGCACTTTGTTGTCGTTAAAAGCTTTAATTCTTATATTTGTTTTAATATTATAATATATTACATATGTAATTATTATATACACAAATATATATTTTGATTTTGTACTTTTACTGCACTTTATATGAAAAAATCCGCGTTTCACTTTGCACTTTACGCTTTGCGCTTTGGAATAGGTTTTAATTAAAGGGAGAATGTGTATTTTGAGGTGAAAAATTGAAAAATAAAGATAATGAGCAACAATTACAAATTTGGTGTGTGCTTCATTTTTTCTTTTAGCAGTTGGGAGATCATTTCTTTTGTTACTAATGTGATCTGACTGCATGAAGTGGCATTGAAGTCTGCATCTTCATATGGTTGTTACAAAAAAGTATGGACATGTTGGATCGGTTCATATGGTTGTCACATCAAATGTTTAGTGTTGTTTTACACAATGTATAATGACCTATTTATAGTTTAAAGGTAAAAACATAATTTACAACTAAAAATTTAGTAACTCTCTAAACAATAAAGAATTAGGAAACTAAATATAAGTTACAAAAAAATAAAAATTAGAAAACTGAATAAACCAAACTATTTTGATCAAGTCTTACGGTTATTTTTCTTTATTTTCGTCCTCCCTTGGTCTTGGGTAGTTTTGGGCCTTTTATTTTTCCAACTGGGCTTTGTATGAATATAATTGAGGCCCTTTTTGGTTCTTCATTTATTTGGGTTCCAATTTCTTATTGTAAAACCCTCTGAATTAAGTTATTCAGTATTTTTTTGAACCTTTTAACTTGAACTTTTGTTACTGGTCCAACTGAAACTTGAGCTGAATCTTGTAAATTTCTTGCAGTCTTGATGATCACATCATTCCCCCCTTCTTGACAACGATTTGTCCCCAAATCGTCACATGTGTGAAAATGCATCCGCAGTCGCATTTTGCTTGGAAAAAGTCTCAACGAATTCAATCCATCGAACATGTCTCTTACCATCTTAATGAATTAACAACTCTTTGAATTTAACTCAAAAATAATTGTCTTGTGAAATTGACAGAAAGAATAACAAGAAAAATAAAGAAGGAAAATAAGTGAGAAATAAGGAAGTCGCAAATTTGGAAAATTTCTAAATTAAGAAAGAAACAAAGATGGAATGAATTGAATAAGAAAAGTGAATAAAGGAAGAAAATAAAGGAGGTGAATAAATAAGAAAAAAATAAGAAATAAAAAAGAAACAATAAAAGAAAAGAAAAAAAAATTGGAAGTTGCCTTTGTTTTATGAAAAATTATAGACAAATATGAATAATTATAGACAAATATGAACAACTTGAAGGTTAACCCGAAATTGCTCTGATACCAACTGATGTGAATCTGTTGGGTATAAAAACCCTAGAACCCACAAACAAGTTAATTTAGTCCAAAAATCGTCCCAACGAATTATTTGAACCGGTGGAATTAAAGATCTCAACCCTTGCCCTAAAGGAGGAAGAACCTAAGGTATATGATCTTAGACTCGTTTCTCACTAGATCAAGAACCTTGGTATAAAGATGGAATGAATGACGTCACAATCTAGATGGTTCGAAATCTAGATTGATAAGTCAAAAAATTAGACAAAACTCATATCTTAAATAAGTTCAAAGTTCTCAAAAGAATAAAACTTGTATGAAGAATTCTCAAAATTTTATTAATTCTCTCCAAAGTGTTGTCTTTTACACAATGTATAATGGTCTATTTATAGTCTAAAGGTAAAGACTTAATTGACAACTAAAAATTTAGTAACTCCCTAAACAATAAAGAATTAGGAAACTAAAACATATAAGTTATAAAAAAATAAAAAATAAAAATTAGAAAACTGAATAAACCAAACTATTTTGACCAAGTCTTACAGTTATTTTTCTTTATTTTCGTTCTCCCTTGGTCTTGGGTAGTTTTGGGCCTTTTATTCTTCCAACGGGGCTTGTATGAGCATAATTGAGGCCCCTTTTGGTTCTTCATTTATTTGGGCTCCAATTTTTTTATTGTAAAACCCTTTGAATTAAGTTATTCAGTACTTTTTTGAACTTTTTAACTCGAACTTTTGTTGCTCGTCCAACTGGAACTTGAGTTGAATTTTATAAATTTCTTGCAGTCTTGATGATCACATCAGAATGAATGCCCCTTGTCTTTTGTCTTTTGGGATCTATTTGTAGTTCCTGAAGTGAGGGTGGTTACATGGGAGCTTTAGAAGGTAACTGTCATGTGGGAGCTTTACAAGGTCATGTGACATTATAACCCTCAATTTGCCTACTTACATACAGGAATTGCTCCCTTTACCTATATGCTCAGCCATGGTCCCTTAGTCTAAGGGGACAATGCTCTTGGTCTGCCATGATCTTATCATGTTTATCATGGCTTGGTTGGCTTGCTTATATGATCAGGTTGGTAAGGGAATGGCAAGGTTCGCTAGGGCCCTATCCAACTTGTTTTTGCCCGGTTATATCATCTTAAGCCTGTGAGGTGACTTGAGCATATTGAAGCAAGATAAACCTAGTAGGATCTGACATTTAACTTGTTGACATCATTTACGTTTCTAAATCTTGAATTGAAAGATGTAATAGGGGTTTTGAAATGGATTCCTGAATATTTTAAGAGCTGCCCAATTTTAATTAGGTTTTTTTTTTTGGCAAAAATATTGAAAATGACTTTGTTTAAGTCTCTTTGAACTGAAAGGAGATCAGGAAATTTCAAATAATGAACCTTCAACTTTTCTAATAAAAAAAAGTTGAGTTCATTTGGGTGGCTATAAAGGTGCTTAAACATTATGGATGAGAAGGGTCTCATTTATTCAAATTGCCATGGATACCATTTCATGTTGAAAGTGTTTCACAATCTGTCTTAGACTAGTTGGTATTTGTTTTGTGGAAATTAAAAATAGAAATGGTGTGAAGAATAGATCTAGTAGTTCTCTCAAAAATGCGAATCTTCTCAACAGTAGGTAAATAGAAGTCACAAACAAGTAAACTAATGGTAATAATTATCTAAAATGATTAGTTCGTACTTTAGATCTTAGAACGATATGATGATTCCAACTTGCACATTCTAGGCAGTATTTATGTGACATTGTGTAAAATGTATTTTTTGAAGATATGATGCAAAGTAGAGGGAAACGGTTAGGAGATTTTGCATTTAAATTTTTTCACCTTAAAACCCCTCTTTAGAATTTCTTTGTATCATATTGAATGTAACATGAAACATGAAATATCTAATTGGTGAAAATGGGGTAGAAGGCTGATTTACACCTAGGAAGTGTTAAGTCATTTTCCTTGCAAGATCTTCACATTGTGCCCAGGAAAAACCAAACTCAAGTTGGAGCAAGAAGTATGTTATTTTGAAGAAAAAAGTGAAGGGTGCAAATCATCTTCCAACAAAGTTGTATTATTATTATTATTATTATTATTATTATTTTAAGTAACAGTAAAGAATTCGGGGAAAATTTTGTATTTGGTCAATTTGTGGGAGACCTGAAGAAAGTGCTTTGGGATAAGTGTAAAGACCTACATAAGACACCCAAAGGTCCCCTCCCTGAGCAAATGGATGTTTAGATATGTCACTGGTTCCATCCATGTCCAGTATAAAAGAATTAAGCATCCAGTTAGCATCTCCTCTTTGCAAAAGATCCTCGATTATGATGTTAGCCATAGTTAATTTGTGAAGCATGCTACTAAGGCTTATGATTGGTAAAATGCATTATAAGCACCATTAGTTATGAAAAATCAGGAAGAAAGTCCGTCCAATTTTGCTGTTCAAAATGATGAGATATAGATGGCGTATTCACCCATCATTTGGTGTGCTTAAAAGTAGGGTATATGTTGAGATCTCCCCAAGCAATCTTTAATGTGAGAGGCTTTTATTTGACTCTTTTGAAACCTAGAGAATTTACCGCGTGGAATGCTTTTTCCCTTTGAAAGCTCTTTGGAAAGCCTTAGCTTCCCATATGGTTGCTTTTTAGTTTTTGCTTGAGTTGTGGCTTCAGTTAGACCTTAAATTAGAATTACTGCAAAAAAATGGTATGGTATCTTTGATTAGAAAATGCCCTCTTTGTAAGAGAGATCTTGACAATAGATTACCTTCTTTTGCATGCCATTGCATGTGTATGTTGGGATTTAGTATGCCTGTTGTTCTGTATCCAATGAGTGCATGCAAAAGATGTATATAATTTGTTGTGGATATGGGTGAGGCTTCTGATTAGTTTTATTGATTGGCTTGAATGAAGTTCTCTGTTTTGGGGTTTCGTTTAGTACTTCCTCTGGTGTTTCGGATGTAGTCTCTTTCTGTAGATTTTCTTTCTTATTGTTGTTTGAGGAGTATTCTCTTGATACTTTAGATCCTAAACTGTTGGGATAGACACTCCAACATGACTAATTTGTAAAAAAAATTAATAACAAAAAAATGAATAGAAACACGACCACGACACAACATACAACATTTAATTACAATAATTTTGAATGATATCGAACATGTTTATATTCTATTCATTTTTTTATTATAAATAAAGTAAAAATTACATTTTATTTATTCAATTTCAAATGTCGATGTTATAATTTACTTGTGAATGGGCTTTTTTTTTCTTTCTTTTTTTTAAAGATTTAATATAGATTTAAGAAACATATACATTTAATTAAACATGATTCTATATCAAATGTCCATGCTATAATCTAAGCAATGATGTAAGAAACATAATTTTGGAAAGAAAAATGGAATGGGTCCGAATTTTGATTATTAAATATTTGAAGTTGCTTGGTTGTGTAAATTAGGTGTCTACATTGACTTTTGAAGTTTGAGTATAGGAAACAATTTCATTGGTTATAATTCTCGAGTTTGGGGGCATGCCCTACAATAAGTCATGCTTTTGTATCCTTTGCATATGGCTGAACCCCTTTAAAAATTTCTGTTTAGAAACACTGTTACTAATCGGATAGTCGACTTCTTGTGCCAAATTTATATGCTTGCTTAATAATCATAGAGGAATGCATCACCAATTCAATTGACTTCTAAATTGTAAAACGTGAGTGTATTGTTGTGTCATGCTTCTTTTGTTATCGCGGTGTTGCATATCTAATTCTTATATTACCATTCCATGAACTCTACAAGATTGCAAGGTAATGGAGTGATCCATTCTTGCCTCCCCTAAATATTAATCTCCATGCCCTTAACGTTAGTGCTCTCTCTCTCTCTCTCTCTCCCCATAGAGGCAACTAGCAGAGCCATTTTTGTGAGAAATGTATAGTATTATGAGCATGCCCCTTGACACTTGGATAATGTAGCAATTAAAATTTTGCAGATGAGAATTATGAGGGCATTGGCTCATCTGAGGAGGATCAAGATAATAGTGGTGGTGAAACAGAACTCCCAGAGATTGATCCACGTGCTGAAGACCGCGAACTCAAGAATCATCTTTTGAGGAAATACAGTGGTTATTTAAGCAGCCTCAAGCAAGAACTTTCAAAGAAGAAGAAGAAAGGGAAGCTGCCCAAGGATGCCAGACAGAAGCTTCTCAGTTGGTGGGAGTTGCACTACAAATGGCCCTATCCCTCTGTAAGTTCTAGTGCTCCCTTATATCTCAATGTCCTGCAGTATAAGAGGGCTAAGCTCATCATGGTAAATTTTGGTTTCAAGCTATCCTTTCTTAGAAGTTGAAATCAGATTTCTCTTAAAAACTGCTCAGGAAACCGAGAAGGTGGCATTGGCGGAATCGACGGGTTTGGACCAGAAACAAATAAATAACTGGTTCATTAACCAGAGAAAGAGGCACTGGAAACCATCTGAAGATATGCAATTTATGGTGATGGATGGACTCCATCCACAGAATGCAGCTCTCTACATGGAAGGCCACTATATAGATGATGGCCCTTTTCGCTTGGGACCTTGACCTTGGGCAACATCAAGTGCTGGTCTTCTAAGAAGATAGAATTAGCTACTTCATGCCATGCAATGGTCACCAAGTAATGTCATTTAGAACCACATGTTATAATTATTTTGAATAGTTTTGCCCAGTGTGTCTATATGTGTGAGATAATTGAACTTGGTTGCTCTTGCTTTAGTTTTTGTTTTACCATATTCAGTTGGGAACCATTCATTTGTTCCGAAAGAGATTAGAAAAGCAGTGTTTGGTGTAATCAGTAGCCATTGCATTGCCGTACCTGTACTCTCCCCAGGCATGTTGTACTTATGAAAATGGAAGTTGTATATCTGCTACTAGTCTCCAAATAATGGTAATTAAGAAAAAAAGGAAAGATTGAAGGATCTTATTTTCAGCGTCTTGAAGGATGTGTATTGACCTCGTGGTGCATTGCATATATATGACATTGCTTTTCATTGTTTCTCATCATCTTTCATGTCTTCTGCCTTGGTCCTAAGACGTCCATTATTGCTGCCAGTGAAAGTGTTGTAAATGTGCACCGGTTTCTCTGTTGTAAATGGTGTTTTGCTATATATCATTACCTAGGATGTCTAGTGATCTTGGAATATCTGCCTTTGGCATCTGGCAAAACGTAATTGTTATTGGTATAGTCTGATGTGCCTCTCTCTCTCTCTCTCTCTTCCCCCATCTTTTGCTGCCCAGTTTTGTGACTGCGAATGTGTTATGGTCATTGGCGGTGTGTTTTAGCGTTGCACTGGAACAATTAGAAGATGGGATTCTTTTCGTGCAGTTATACCTTGACCCGCAATAGTCCATCCAGGGCGAGTAGTGCATGGTGAAAATAGCTTAGCCTAAAGTATATCTGTTCCACAATGCTTGGTCCAGAGTTGAGCAAGTGTATGGGCTAATGCTTGGCTGAAATGGGTCTGCTGCTCAGCCAATGCACTCGAGTATCATGCCCAATGTTGGATTGGTGGTTGTGCTCAACCTGAGACCTTGCAAATCCTTGGCATGGCTCGAGCTCGACTTCTGATGTGCTCGATTCAAGGAGGACAAGCAGGCTGAACCTGCAAACAACTAGAGAGAGAGAGAGAGAGAGAGAGAGAGACGGCTATTTGGTAGTGCTGCCATTTATGTCTTGCTGTAGATGAAAATTTTCTCGTGATGAAGATCAGTGCTAGGATTGAGAGAGATGGATATTGTGAGGTTTCTTCATTCCTTCTCATGATCATATTGGAACTTAAAACGAGCCAAAGGGGCACTTGTACGGTAGGTACCCCATTCATTTGCTGCGCTCTCCTTTACTGTCACATACTACAAGTGTTGGACCCTTCTGGCCATAAAAGTAACCTGTCATTTGGCCGTAATAAATGACCTTTTTCTAAAACCTAATTAACACATAAGATTGATTGATATCCGAAAGTGAACACAAAATATGCAAAACTTTGTAGTAATGGTCAAAATTCACAATTTATTTTCTTTTTCATTACTTAAGTTACAGAGACCCGACAACTACATCTTTTGTGCCAGATATCACTAGGTTATTTGCCTGTTGAGGTAGTGGCGAAGCCAAGGGAAGAGTTCGGGTGCAATTGTCTCCCTAACATCTTTTGAAAACGAAAAGTGATACTCGTACTTCTAGCTGCATTTTAACAAATATCGTAAATATCTAAAAAATATTTTAAAAGTCTTAGAAATGCCATTAAAGATTCTAAATTGCGCTTAAAATCCTTTTAAATGTTATTTGTTCTCCAGAAGTAATAAATTTTACTGTCAAAAACCAGAATTTGGAAAGTAATTTTTTTATTATTGAATTCCTTTGACGTTGATGAATATATATATAAATATCATAACTATGAGTTGATATTATAATCCCATTAATTACGGGAAGAACACTAATATAGGAGTTTCACTAATTACGGGAAGAGCACTAATATAAAAACTCCACTAATTACGGGAAGAACACTAATATAGGAGCTAAATCAGGTCATCAATTTACAAGAGAAAATGAGCCTTAACACCCCCTCAAACTGATGGCGGATGGGATAGTAGTCGAAGTTTGGTGCGATGTTTCTCAAACAGAGCTCGGCCTAATGGCTTTGTAAGAATGTTGGCTATTTGGTCTTCACTAGAGATAAATTTAACGATCACCTTTTCTTGCTGAATTTGTTCCCTAACAAAGTGGTAATCCAACTCAATGTGCTTGGTGCGAGCATGAAATACTAGGTTGGCACTAAGATAAATGGCATCAACATTGTCACACCAAAAAATGGCAGGCGTGGATGATAGACAACCCAATTCACTGAGCAAGGAATGAAGCCACATAATTTCTGCAGTAGCATTAACCATGGATTTATATTCACTCTCGGTTGAAGATCGAGCTATAGTGGGTTGCTTTTTGGCGACCCAAGAGACTAGATTGTTGCCCAAATAGATAGCATACCCATTGGTTGATCGTTGATCGTCGATTGTCGATCGTCAGGGCAGTCCCCCAATCACTGTCTGAGAAACATTGAATTGAAAGGGAAAAGTGTTTGGAAAAGAAGAGTCCATATCGTTTAGTATGTTGCAAGTAGCGTAGAACCCATTTGAGTGCCTGCCGGTGCATAGTAGTAGGAGAGTGTATATTGACAAAGTTTATTGACACTAAAAGCAATGTCAGCACATGTAATGGTAACATATTGTAAACCACCAATTAATTGGCGATATAAATCACCATGTTCAAAAGGTTCACCCGAAGTCTTGATGAGAGTGGGGGAGGCCGCCATTGGTGAAAGGCATAGTTTGCATTCGGACATCTTTGTGTATAAGATTAGAAATGTATTTTGCTTGAGAGAGTAAAAGACCATCGGGTAGATGTAGTATCTCCATGCCCAAGAAATAATTCAATGTACCCAAGTCACGAATAGGAAAAGTGGACTGAATTTTAGTCATGAACCAATCAACTAGAGTAGATAAGGTACCAGTAACTAAGATGTCATCGACATAGATAAGAACAAAGAGCTTAGAGGTACCATCACACCATATGAACAAAGAAGTGTTGGCCTTGGAGAATTGAAAACCCAATTGAAGTAGGAATTTAGAAAGTCGATGAAACTATGCACGGGGAGCTTGCTTTAACCCATATAGAGATCTGTGAAGATGACAAACATGATCAGGATAAGTAGGATCAATAAAATAGTGCGATTGTTGTATATTTAATAATCGAACTGAAGGTTTCATGATAATCTACACCATCTTCTTGCCCCTACACCAATGAACAAAATGGGACATTGGAGCGAAAAATTCGCCATTTAGTTGATACTAGTTTAACTTTGTTAGCTGGTCATGTTCCCATGAAATATTGGAATTTTGCTTTTATAGTGAGCATTCAATCCATTAATCAATCACCAAGTCCGATTTTAAAACATAAGTCCCCTTATCAAATTCTCTTTGGCAAAGATCCTCATTACCTAGACATGAAACCTTTTGGATGTGTCATATTCCCTTCCTTCGACCCTATAACCTCCATAAATTTGCTTTTCGATCTCTACCCTGTGTATTTCTCGGTCAAAGTCCAACCCATAGTGCTTATCATTGTTTAGACTTGGAAACAGGTCAAATATACTTAACACGGCAAGTTAAATTTAATGCCACTAGTTTCCCATATCAATCTTGTCTAACGTCACCTCCTCTCTTCCGGACAATTCTTCTTGGCTACAGGTTACGAGTCATTCAACTCACTGGGACTCTGAGGCTCCTTCAGGTGCGGCTTTTACTTCCAATTCAACTTCTTCTTTCTTATCTCCTTCCCCCCGACCTCATTCACACACACCAATCTCATACTCTACGTCTCCTACCACTTCTACATCCTATCACAACTCCCCTGTACCTCCTAAATCCTCATCTCCCGCCATTCCAACCTCTCCCAATCTAAATTTAATTGTTGACTTATCATCCTACACCAACTAGCCTAATTTAATTGTTGACTTATCATCCTACACCAACTAGCCTACCTCTACTTCCACTTCTTCTACTCCAGCACATAATCCCGATCCTCCAACACCACCCATTCGAACCCACCACATGAACCTTCGCCCAACTATACTCTACAAACGCCAAGCTTACCTCTCTACCCGAACAAATGTTGAGTTGTAGTTGACGGTTTTGCGAAACCGATACAAACACACGAGCTAGTGCTTCCTATATAGCGAAGGAGGATGAAAGATTAAAGATATAGGGGAAAATATCTTCGGTGAGAGAGAGGAGAGAATCCAAGACAAGAGAAGTTGGTCTTTTTTGAACCAAAGATCATATTCAGGATTTGGGATTTGGGTGATTGGAGTCATTGTTGAGACAATAGTCTTAGGAGGAGTAGTGGAGGTACCATCGATGAAGCCATAGAGTTTCTAGTAATGAAGGAGCGGGATGAATTGAGCCCGCCATGCCAGATAGTTTTTGCCATTGAGTTTGATAGAGAAGGTATGGGTAGATGATGATGAGAGAACATGTGTAGAAATGGTGGAGGCAGGGACAAGTTGATTAGCCATGAGTGAAGAGGAAGGGTTTGAAAAAAAAATTGTTTAGAGCAAAAGCTTTGATATCATGTCAAAACTCAGAGTTTGGAAAGTAAATTTTTTATTATTGAATTCCTTTGACATTGATGAATATATATACAAATATCATAGTTATGAGTTGATACTACAATCCCATTAATTATGGGAATATCACTAATATAGGAGTTCCACTAATTACGAAAAAAGCACTAATATAGGAGTTAAATTAGATCATCTATTTATAAGAGAATATGAGCCTTAACATTTACCTCACTTTTCTAGTTGTCCCTGCATATGCTACCTTTTCCCAAATATAAATTTCTTGTGTCACTTCTAACTGCAGGCAATATATATTAACATATAAAATGATTTTATATAAGTTAGTGAACATGAATTTGTGAATTTATATTTTTCTGGTGGATAAGTTTTTTCTTTCTTTATGTTACCCTTCATTTTTTTTTTTAATATTTGAATCATCTCAAATATATTTTATTATACTAGAAATATATTTGTTAATTAATGAATTGCTTAATGATTTTGTTTTTTAAGTTTGCTAAATTGATGAATTCTATGACTCTATTTGAAATATAAATAATACATTTTCAGCTTTTAAAGTAAGGTTACAAGCGAATGCAAATTACCTAACAATCCCTCACATCAAGTATTAAAGAATAAATTACAAAATGGAGTTATCAAATTGCTTTTTATGAGAGCTTAGAGAAGCTGTCACTTATGTATAGGTGCAAGTGCAAATTTGTAGTACATGCGCTTGCGCTTATATGATGTAGGCGCGTTGACAGATAGTGCATGTACATACCGTAGGTGCACCCAGCTTCTTTCCAAATATGAATTTTATATAAGTAATTTCATTCTCTAAAACTTTCAATCCATTCTTTGTTGTCTCTAAATCATTTTTATGAGCAAATAAATGAAAATAAGATAAATAAATAAAAAATATTACAAAATTGAAGCAAAATCAAAGTAAATAAATTGTTCAAAACATATACAAATTACATGTTATCAAAGCCCTTAGTTGTTGTTTGTTGCCAAGAGCAGTTGGTCACCTTCTTGCCGAGGAGGTCTAGAAATTGACGGTTTCCCATACCTCATGAAAAGTGTCCTCTAAGCTTCCTTGACACAAAGAGGTGTGGAAAAACTCTAAAATATGTTTAGAATACATGAAAAGTAACGAAGTTGGAGAAACAAGAGCAAAGAAGGATTGGAAGGTTTGAAAGGCAAGTACCATACTCGTGTTTACTTAATTGATGCCTAAAGATTATGTATGATATGTTTTACATGTGGTTATGACACCAGAACAAGTATGAAATGGATTAGTGAGAAAAGAATCACGTTTTGAAATGAAAAACTAGGAATTATGCATACTGGACACTCTGACCACACTTCAATTTTTTCCTGATAACTTTTTCAACATAATTGCAAATCGAGTGATATTTTCTTCTAATGAAACTATATTTCTATAGCTTTAAAATGAGATATAATTTTGAGGAGTTTCATTGAGAGTTAAATATTTGGTGAATTTCCAAATTGGCACGTTGTCCGTAGAAAACTGCCCTATATTTGACTTGTTTCTGTGCTAAAATTTGTTTCAATTTTTAGCAGCCTTTTAGGCTGAATTACACTAAATTTTGAACATAAAAATTATGATTCTATGTCTTATCTTTAAATGACTATCGGAATCACCTTAATCTGATAAGTGCAGAAGATGTTATGTTAATTTTTCTATGACTGTGCAATTTGTATTATGAATTTTAGACTGTAACTTTGATTGATTTGGATATTTTTGTATAATTAAAATTGAATCTAGATATAAACATGTAAGTTATAGCTTTATATTTTATTTTTAAGTGACAGTTGGAATTACCATAGTTTGAGTTATGACACTTTTCCTAAAATTGTTTGTACTAGAAATTTATTGAACAAGTTCTTGGGTACACAATAAGTTGTATGGCCTGTAAAATTGTGATGTTGAATTTTAACTTTTTTGTGAAACTTATGATGAATTATGGTCTATGTGGTTGTTACGTCATGAGAAATATAAAAAAATATAAAGAGAAAGTGATAACACAATGATATCATTGAATGCTTTGTGATACCTGTGAGCAAAGTTAGAGTTGTATAGTTGGTGTATGGAGTTTCAAAAGCTTTGCAAAGTTTGCGAGCAAAGTCTGAGGAACTATAGACGTATCTCCTCTTCCTACGAGTGTCTCTCTCCAACCCTCAAATTGAATACGGACAACTGCTGTGTTACCCTAAAACACGTTTAAACATAACTCGTGAACCAAAATACTGCAAGACATTCATTGAAATCTATCCATTTTTTAAAATAATTTAACAAATCTAAATAAACCAATATGCATTCATCACACAACCAAAGAACTAGCTCGTTCTGTCCCTGCTCATAACACGCATGCATAAATTCAACCCAGCTATTCAAATCCAATATATGTACAAGGCCATTTCGACTATTCCAATCAAATCCATAAAATATAAAACAAATTTTTACTCAAAGGATCTGAATCAAATTAATCAAAGACAATTTCCAAATAAATTTTCGATAAATAAATAGGTCTCAATATATGTATATAAAACTAAACAGAATTCAAGTCCAAGATCAGCAAAGATAGTATTCAAGATAGTTTTCCAAAATAGTCATAAAGTTTTCCTCCATTTAGCTTCACTAATAACTCAAATCAAAAGAAGACTAATACCCGAACGGAGTCCAACAAGACAAACTTCTTCAAATTTGGCACTAAGCAAGCATAAGTCTCGGCTAGACCTTCTCTGTAAAATTGAAGTAGGAGGGGTGAGTATAAACAATATCTAGTGAGTGATATACATGTTGTATATAAATAAAATTTGTGTGGTGGATATATCAAATATATATATTTCAAAATGTCGTGTCATTTTCAAATTCATTCAATAAAAATAAATTTCCAAATATCATGATTTAATAATATATACATCCAACCAGTTCACATTTTCAAACATAGGGCAACCAAAGTCATTATTCCCAACAAAAAATCTACCACGATTTAGGGTGGGACCGCCAAGCACTTTACTCATTTAACTTTATAAATGTCCGTTTCCTTGGTGTTGGAAGTGGTGTTTCATTAATGATGCAACCAACTATCCCACGCCCTTAAGCTTAATATGTGACCATGAATGCACCTCACATGTTCCACTACATCCTATGATTTACTAACCTCACCACATCATCTTGTTGGGTTGCATTGCGGAGGGGAATGACTAGTCATTTTTTGGGGATAAGCCTCTTCCCTCCCAAACCAATCATATGCATCATTTCACATAATTCATAAATTCATTTCCTGTGCTATCAATTTAATAATTGCTCAATTGTAATCAATGTGATAAGTATTCAATATCAATAAATTACAATGGTGCATTTATTCATTCAAAGTGTATATGATGTATAGGAGTTCAAAATTCAATTTTTAGGATATTCCGCATACACTAAAATACATAAATTCAGGTTTCAAAAATCATTTAAAAAATTCAATGAAAACATATTTCTAATTTAAGTGCAAGTATGCAATCACTTACCTCTTAAAAGAGTCAACACTCCCAATTCACAATTCAAACCTAAGTTAATCCCTTTTAAATCTTCAATTATCTCAATCTAAAATACTAAACCCAATTTCATTACTCAAATATAGCTCAATTCTAGGGCTACTCAAAATTTTCTCCTAATTATCTCATAACCTAAATTTCCTACACAATCATGTCTTAGAAAAATTGTAATATCTTGAACCATAAATTTTGGATCGAAATGATTCTAATTGCTACTTAAAGTTAAGACATAGGATTATGCCTTTTTTGTTTATGACTTGGACAAATTCCAACCACACATAAATCCCCATATCAATTAATGTTGCAGCCAAGTTTCATAATTTAATATAAGCAATCACAGTAAAATTAACATAATTTTGCCGCACATATTCGATTAAAGTGATTTAAGTGGCCATTTAAAGAAGAAAAATAGTTCTACAACTTTCATATTTAGATTTCAGCATAATTCATATCATAATATAACTCAAAACTGCAGTACATTTCAGACACGGAATAGGGCAAAAATAGAGCAATATCCTACCGTAATCATACTATTTTGAAAATTTACCAAAAATTTAATTTTTCATGAAACTCTTCGAGCCATATACCATTTTAAAGCTATGAAAGTCTATTGTCATTAGAAGAAAACTCACTCAATTTGCAGTAGTTCAAACAAAATTATAAGTTGAAAACTAAGGTATAGTCAAACTATCCAACATACCAAATTTTTAGGTTTTTATTCAAGGACGTGATTCCCTTAGCCCTAATCCATTTCATCCGTGTTCTAACAATAAAATCACATGTACAAACATGCTCTACACGATTATTAGGTATTAATTTAACAAACACATATAAGATACTTGTTTCATACTTAAAGATTTTCCCCAACTCCAACATTATACAAACCCTAAATTTAAATCCCAAATTTCATGTCACCAAATTCAACATAATCTTCAAATTCATGAAAGAGGAAACTAAAATCAAGCTAAGAATGAAAAGATTACCTTAATTTTGTCATCAATTTTATTCTCAAGTTGGGTTACACCAAAAGTCTAAGCTTTCTCTCTCTACAAAATTTCAAATTTCAATATAAATTGTAATTTCATGCAAGAATAACTTAATTATAAATTAAGAGAGAAAAATTACCTCTATTAGAATATCAAATTTTACCCCTTGTTGAATTATACAAAAATCTAGATTTTTCTCTCTAGAAAACTTACTTTTATCACCATATCCATTCTCCAATGGGCTTTGTTGAGAGTTTCAGAAGCCTTAATATGTGGGTTTTTTGCTTGATCTTGGTGGCTCTTGAAGAGAGAGAAAGAGAGAGAGAGAGAGAGAGAGAGAGAGAGGGTGTGTGTGTGTGTTTTCATGTAAAGCAGGGAGAAAGGGAGAAAGAAGAAAAAGAAAGAGAGAAATAGAGTGGTGGGTGGTGGTCGGGTCGACCAACTTGTGTTTTTGTTTTGTTTTGTTTTTTTTTTCCTTCTCTTTTTTCCTTTTGTCTTTTTTTTTTGTCTTTTTTTCTTTTTTTTTTCTTTTCCTTTTTTGGTTTTACAATGAGGATGAAATTAGAAACAAAAGAAGTGTTTGAGATATTTAACCCAAAAAGATTTAAATTTTATTTAGGAAATTCCTAATTTTGGTTTGCCTTTGTAGACTCTCATACATTAACATGATTTGACATTCTATTCCTTTTCTAATTATTAAGTTAAAATTAGAACAACAAAGATACAAAAAAATAATGAATTTAGAGTAGTAATCGTACTTATTTCCTCGGGAATGCTGGAGATAATGTATATCTTTTGTATACGTTATATATATATATATATATATATATATATATATATATTATGGTGTTTATATGGTGATATAGATTTTTTTATGCTTGCCTACTTGCCATGTATGCTATTGGTCCTATGTATGCTTGCTCAACTTATACTGACCTCGTTATCTTTGTTTTCAAGTGATCAGAGAGACAAGGAGTCACAGGGTAGAGGCATTTGAATCAAGAGATTTAGATCTCTATTCATCTTCAACCATTTGTTTTGTTTAAGACATGTAATCTTCGTGTTTCTTTTTGGGTTGTAAGAATGATGTTTCTTGTGTAGATGCATAATTGATGACCAAAGAGAGAACTATAGTTAGAGGGTTTTTTTTTTTTTTTAATGTTATGTTTATATTCTATGGTGTATTATTTTGGGTAGCCAAGAGGGCCATTGATGCTAGTTTGTTGATAATAGAAGTATTTTGCCCATGTTATCAGATTTTATACTAATTTTAGGTGGCTAAATAGTCACTAAATGGGGGAAACTTTGTCAATTTTTCTTTTAAAAAGAACAAGTAATTTATTTTTTTATTATAAATTTCTGTTCATATTTCACACACGGGAAGGGCGATTATCGCGAGTCTAGTTGTTGTATGTTAATCATATTAGTTGCTTTCGTATTTGTTTGTCTGTCTTCTTTTTATTAGGGGGTGCGACACCTTAATAGTGGATCGTTAGAGTTGTGGTTGTGGAGCTTGCCTTTATTGACAGTTGCCATAGAAACTATGGCATGGCTTTATGAGGCCTTATATGGTAAAAGAATGTTGTGCCCTAGTTATTAGGGAAGTCAAGAGAGGGTAAAATGATTGTGAAACCGAAATTAATGTTGGTGGTCGGGGATTCCTCAAGGAAGAGGGACACGTCAACTCTAAGAGACACCAATGATAGAGTTGGATGTTTTGGGAGGCCATGAGGTCCATTTAAGGCAGGCAAAGGAGTCGTATAGATTTACATTCTTGAGTTCCAGTGTTCGCCATGGATAATCCCGCTTTGCTTAGAGTTTTCCCTTCCAAGGGAGTTACAATGTTCATATGGAGGCGGAAGCCACCCCTATGTATATCGAGTCATATGAGTTGTCCATAGTATGGGTCCGATTGTGTATATGTTGGTTTGCTATTAGGGTTATCTACAGTTCGCCTTTGATTCTTGTTGCACGCCTTGTAGATTCTTGTCAAATGAGTTTCAATGTTAGCATATAAAGTCTAGAATGATGCTAGTGTTATTTGTCACTTCTCTAGTTTGTCATGGTTATTAGGTGCATATCGAGATCTACTATTGATGCGTTCTAAAAAACCATATTAGCTTGGAACTACCTCATACTGAGTTCTTGTTGAGGCCAGATGCCCTTTTTTGTTTCAACTCAAACTTTCGATTCATTTGTTGTTTTTCATGATGGGTGTTCATTAGGCACGTAGCCTTCATGATATCATTTGTCACTAGAACTATTTGGCATTTCTATATAATTTGTTTTGACCCCGTCACCTGCTCCAGCTTCCACGTGTTTTTGATTAATTTTATTTTTCTTTGTTAAGCCTAGATAGTAGCATGATTCAAACCCTATGTTAGTGTTCTTTTAGATCCTTGAGTGTCATGCGCTGTAGATCTCTTGGTTCAGTCCATCTTTGAGTTGAGTCTATTTTTAGATTTTTTTTTTTTCGGTTTACAATGACACTCGAACTCAAGCCTACTACAAGAGGGAGGAGGAGTTTATTTCTAGATTCAATTAATGATATGTGGCTCAATGTATGTTTTGCTGGAGGGTAAGGTAGCCTTCATTGTTTGTAGTAGCTGTTAGTTTTAGTGCTTATGGGTGTTGAGTGTGTTTGGTTGCTCAGTTCTATTGCACTTTTTGTTGTGGTTGTTTAGATGCATCATTGTTGTTGTGCTCATTGGTTAAGCATATTCTGTTGGCAGGTATGGTGCCCCGAGCCTTAGTGTTATTGATGTGAGTTGATAGTTGTGCTCTTATGAGTAGTACCTTTGTTCTAGATTTTATGATTGATTATGATTTGGCTGCTTTTGCCATGCTATGATTGTAATAGTTTGTTGATCTTGATTTTTGCATATTTTTGCTTGTTTCATGCATTGATCAACTCTTGGGGATATGATTCTTTGTAATGGTCAATTGTAACATGCTAGAGTTTGTAAACTTCCCTATTGTATAGAGTTCAAAGTCAGGTCATGTTTTATCCTTTTGGGTGTTGAGTGTTAATCCTCATTCAAAGGGTTATGCATTTCCTTTCCTATCTTGGGCTTCCCTTGTAAACCCTTTTCGCGTTGGGAGGATCCAAATATAAGATTTTGTTATGTTCTTTATGAGAAACCCAAAGTTTTAAATAATTATAGCATCTTATGTGGGGGCAATTCTTTAAGTTTCAAGAGTTAACCTTAAGGCCCTTTTCTTCTCTCTTTTTTTTTTTTGTTTACATGTCTAAGCTCCTCTCTCTCTCTCACACTTAACGTTCTCTTTACCCTTCCATGTAAACCCTAGCCACTATAGTCTCTCTCTCAAACTTGTTGGGTGGTAATTTATCCTCCCCCTTCATCCTTTAATCTTAGTTTTATCATTCCGACAATTGTGTGCTGTTTTAAGTATGAATTAATAATTGTTTGGTTGTAGAACATAAGACTTGGAGCCCTTTTCTTCCTCGTATCGTAATAGTTAATCCTCTTTGTTGGATATTTATGGTGACTCATTCACACACAGCGGAAGCATACAATAATTTTCGAAAAAATAAAATGATCGTGGTACCTCAATATGTAGATCTTAAAAATCAACCGAACTGTATGTCCTTCGATCGGATCTCGCGGTCGGGATGGTGATCACTATGTTAATCGAATCACCACCACAATATCACAACGCCTCAATACAAGTCTGGTGATTTCTTTGACGAGAGAGATTTTCCAACATGAAAATCTCCAACCCTTATGTGTTGTCTCTCTCTAGAGATTTGTGCATTCTCTCAAGAAAACCCTAGCCGCCTTTATTCTTTATGGAAGAAGTTGACTCCCCTTAGACACTCTCCAAGGATCATTAGGGTTTCACAATTAAATGAGTGGTTAAATAAGAGTTATGGTGTGGTAAAAATGGGATAATAAGAGTTACCCCTTTATCCCCTAAATTACCAAAATGCCCCTCTTGGGTTATATTACTAACATCTCCCACTTGCACATGAAGGTATTTCACATCTGTCAAAATATCGCAACTCATGCAATCCATCACATCATCCTGCTGGACTTTTATACATGATTGGACGTCATGCGACCGGTGAGTACACCTACAAGCAAAAACTACTCGATACACCTGTTAGAATGATCGATGAGTCATTATTAGTATAAAAATAACTCGCTGCACCCCAGATCCAAGACTAATTACGTCCATCGAGTTACTTTCCTCAACGAAAGTAATCCCCAATAAACACCCGACTGTGTATCTACTATTATATTGACATCCCAACATGGATAAACATAATAGGCATGCCGGTGAATATAACACAATGATGTAAAGTCAATTGGTCTTCCTTTTCTCAAACTCGAATCTATTAATCTCAATTCAGTTGCTTTCCTAGACCTGTCCCTCAGATCTCAATTTATCTTCTGGACCATTGGTAAACAGACTAAAGTAGTAACATTGAGCCAAGATTTATAGAAACATCCAAAAGTGATAAGGATACAAGAGATCCCACCCAATGGATCTCGGGCCTCACACAGTAGGAATGGGGATCTAAATAATATCAATGTCTCAAATGATGTTCCTATTATCCCTGGTCGACATATCACACGGGGTATGAAACGCGTGCTACAGTGTTATTCCCTATCTCTTAAAGGGCATGTGTCCGATTTTTTTAAAACTGTACAGGTATGGGACTCAGTCTATACATAAGACTTTACTTAGAGATCTCAGAGAGAGTAACTCAGAAACTATATCATTAGTTGCAGGTGATATCTGAGATCTCAAATCTGACTACCTACAGGCAACATGGATATGGGTACGTCTATGTCGGTTATATCATATATGACCTCATCCTGAACACATATCATGGCGACTTATGTTCTAATAGGGCCACTCTCAGAGTCTCTTACAACTAGAAACCGTCTTATCTCCACTCACTCAGAGCTGGAGGTGATCACTCGTGTGAGAGAGTCAACCACGCCTGCCTGACATATTATTTATCACAAAATATATGACAATCAAAGTAGTGCAATAAATAAAATCGTGACTCAACTATGCACACATGTCATATATATAACACAATAAGCATCAGTACAAGGTGATCAATGTCAATGTACAAGCAAACCTAAGGATTCCTATATCTCATACAGGAATCTCTCATAATTAGTTTATTGAAGGGATCGGCCAACACGCTGTATAGTAGTGTACTTAATTTGTCACGTCACCCTTCTTGGTGATATCTCTCATAACATAGCATTAGGTATCAATGTGTTTGGACTTACTGACACTTAGGGTCTCAAGTGTGGTCAAGGGCAGCCTGATTTTCTCAATAAATTATTAACTGGCCTCCCACTGTTTGTCACAACCCCTAAGTGATCTGGAAATTTCCGAAGCCAAACACTCTCCTAAACGGCCGCTGAGTATACCACAAGCTCAGCCTCTATCGTAGATAGAGATATATAGGTTTGTTTCTTGCTACTCCAAGACAGCAAAACCTGATATCGATTTGTGTACATTCAGATTGCCAACCCAGTCATTACTGAATACCCAATAAAATGCAAATCACCTCCTCCGTAATACAAGGAGAGGTCCGTAGTTCTCTCGAGATGTCTCGGAATCCTTTCACTGCTCTTCAGTGATGCCTTCTAGGATTCGATCAATACCTAATTACCATACTGACTGCAAAGCAAATGTCTGATCGTGTACGTGATACTACGTACATCAGAGTATTCAATGCATTGGAACAAGGGATTCTACTCATTTTCCTTGTCTTTTTCTGAGTCATAAGGCATATATCAAGAATTAGGCTTTAACATTTTAGCGATAAGAGTATCTCTAGGGTTGCAATCATTCTTCTTGAAGTGCTCGAGAATTCCATTGATGTTGGACTCCTGTGAAAGAGTTGACATCTGTCTCTAGTGATCTATGTGGATCTTAACTTCGAGGAAGAACTGAGTCTTACCCTTGTCCTTCACATCAAGACTCAACAATATCCACGTCATCGTGGTCATCAGATACTCTTTGTTATTCTCAGTCAATAGAATGTTATTCTCATATAAGGACATGATTATAAAAGTCATGAGAACGTATAAGGTATACGCGATGATCCTCCTCGATCATCATAAAACCGTGAGATATCACCTCCTCGTGAAATCTCAAACGCTACTGCTTGGATTGATGATTAAAATCATATGTCGACTTTCGAAGTCAACAGATTTCATCATCCTAATCTATAGGAATAAAGTTAGATGACTATTCCTTATAGATCCCCTCATCCAAAAACTTTAACTTAGGAAGGCAGTCGCAACGTCTATCTGGTCTCACTCCAGATCAATGTCCGTGACTATCGCTAAAAGTAAACGGATCGAGGTAATCTCACCCTCAGCCTCAGCAACCCCTGGTTATTAAATGGGTCTTATACCTCTACATCGATCCGTCGGCCTTTTTCTTGACGTTGAGAACCCACAAACCAATGACCTCAAACCAATGGTTCTCCACAGAACCCTCAAGAGCCTTTAGGATAGTTAAAGGTTTCTTGTAACCCTCAAGAGTCATACTGAGAGCCTCTCCGTCAATCGAGAAGCGACGGTCAGGTACGCATCCTTGACTACTCTTAAGATGAGGAAAAACCTTTTTACCTTTAAATGGATTGCTCCCACTGGGATCAGCTAACCGTTAGACTCATCCATCTCATAGGAGGTAAAGTCCCAATTGATTTCACCTATCATAGGGAAATCACTTTCAAGAAACTCGGCATCATGAGACTCAATATCAGTGAGTGTCGTTTGTATGTTCACCTAGAACACATTCCCCACAGAGTGTTCTTGGTATCTGATAGAGATATATCTCTTTTCTTGTAGGCCTAACTCGCCGTGTAATTGCAAGAAATAGTGAACATACGCGACACAATCCCATAATCTCAAATTGCTAAGGTCAGGCTACCTCCTTGTCCAAAGCTCATATGGAATATTGATTATAGACTTAAATGGAACATGATTGAGGACGTAAACTGCAACCAATAACACATCTCCCTCATGAGAAATGAGTAAATTGGCTTGAGTCATTATCGGCCTCACCGTCTCAAACAAAGTCATATTCTGTTCTCACAGCTACTCTACTCCACTAAGTAGCAAGGAATAGTCAGTTTCTCGCAATACCCTTCTTGAAACATAACTCTTCAGACAAATACTCGTACCCTCGATCAGTTTTGAGAGCCTCTACTCTCAAGTTTAACTGATTTTCAATTTCATTAATAACCTCCTGAGGCACCTCAATGTCTCAGACTTACGCAAGATCAGATAAATGTAACTGAAACGCATGTAATTGTTTATGAACGTAATAGAGTACCCAATACCATTTCAGGTTCTCACGCTCATAAGGCCATGGATGTTGGAGTGAACCGACTACAATGGAATCCCAGCTCTCATTGTTATGTCGAATGGTTTTCTTGTAAGTTTACCATCTAGGCAAGACTGGTTAGTGGGCCCTACAGATCACTCACTACTAATCGGTTCATCCTCTCTCATACTAAGAGGATAACAAGAAATACCATTAAAACTTCCAGTGCAATTAATCCCTCACGGACCAAAATATAACCAATTAAAGAATTGTCGTAATGAATGGAAATTATAAAATTTCCAAATTGACAGAGCATATCCTAAGCTGAAATCAAGTTCCGTTGAACATTCAGAGCGTAAAGAGCATACAGAGTCTAGCATATTTGTAACTCCTACTTGCAAGTGCTACTCCTTCTTATGTCGACAAACGCTCCGTTTCTCTATGTAAATCTTCCTGCTTGAGGACTCACTGAGCGGAACTATATAAACACGCTCCTATCTCGAGCTACGTAGTCGGTTGCTCCTGTGTTTACAATCCATGAGTCCCACAGGATGTTTTCTTCTTACCTGAATCTCGGGTCCCATAGGAGTCCTTGCTCGACTCCATCACTTAAGCATGACTCGAGTTTGGCCTCTTGCCTCTAGGTGCTCTTACTCGAGCTCATTGTACCTATTTACATTAGTGAAAGTATGAATACTTTCGTCGTATGTGAAATAGACTTTCATGATTTCTCATGAATCAGGTAAAAAACTGGATCACATCCAGTACAAGAAAACATATCCAAAATGGGCTTGGTCACATTCCCCAACTTGGCGACCATACTCGACATTTTCATCGAATGTTACATTATCGTATGATCAACCCTTTTCTTATAAGTTGTTACACTTATAAGTCAGTATCCCAATCTCATGATCTGTAAGAGTACCACAATGCTCTTTATAGGGTGAGCCAAACCGATAAAGCCATAGGATATTGCTTATAAACTGGGATCACATCATCGTGCATGCTACTTAGGAGGATGCCCTGACTTGGCTATTATTCCCCTTCCATGTACATAATGTCTCATAATCCCATCTCTTTGAGGTGTGGTACCCTCCTCGGAGTCTACTATCTCATGCCTCAGAACTTAATTAGATCTTGTCCCTTGAGGATAAATTGAATCTACTAGTGAAAAATCTTGAAATTATCACCATTCAATTTTATCCCCCCTGCAAAGATCCAATACGACAATTTTAGAAGCAGTCAAAGAAATAAGCGTGACTTATGATGTTATTATCACATTTTATGCACCCTACGAATCAACAAGACCCAAATAATTCGAATACAGACCTCAAGATGAGTGTATGAATCAACAGACACCATACACCAGAATCCGGGATTGCATCTCACCATTCGGACTAGGATTCGATACATAAAAACCTACAAAAGTCACTTTTATGGATGTAGGACCCCAAAAAATTAAAAAAGATTTTAATTCTTGACGACCTGACGCGCTGCCGGAGGTCCCACGTGCCGCCGGAGGTCCCATGCACCACCAGCCACAGGGGGATGTGCCAGACGTGTGACGTGCCTCACACGTGCCGCCACGTACCTGGTGCGGCTCTGCTCACGCGCGCCCAGTTACGGTGCACAAATCATGCCCTATGACACACTGAGCCGTGTCAAGTCGGGTACAGACCGGGTCGGTCAATGGTTATGGTTTAACCCGATTGACTGGTCAATGGGTCAGGATTCGACGTAGTTAGGTCGGTCCGGGTTAGGGGACATGTATCCAGGTCACAACCGACCCGGATGACCTAGACTGGTTCATGAGCCCTCAGCGCGCGTGAGGTGCACGCGCCTTCGGGTCAGACCTCTTCGTCTTCACCTATACTTTTCTGTAACCAGGTCTTTTTACCCGGATGCCGAAAAAGCCCATTTTTCGGCTATATTTTTATCGGATTTTTTAGGAAATCTCTTATTCCATTTATTCCAAGCATCCTTGACTCGATTTTTGGAATAATGAAGCTCTAATCTCGATGTATTCTGGATCCAAAATTCCAGCCCTCCACGGTCAATTTTGAAACCTCATTTTTCGGCTACAATAATATACAATATATATATCAAATCAAAAAGTATGAAACAAGGAATACAGATCTATAATTTTCATGCATTGATTTGCCCTAGAACTCGACAATCTGGAGTTGAATGGTTTGGTCACTATTCACGGCCGAAACTTTCAATCGGAATTTTCTTTGCTTAAACGTGCTAAGAAAATTATGAAAAAATTATTTTCGTATTCTACGAATCATGGGTAACACCGTGGTGTTTTCGGATTCATGAAACTCATCCGTGATCTGAACCCCAAATTTTATACCCTATATTTTTATACCCGAAAATTATTTTTAATAATCCAACTTAAGTTCTGATACCAATGTTAGATATTTTTGGTGACTCATTCACACACAGCGGAAGCATATAATAATTTTTGAAAAAATAAAATGATCGGGATATCTTAATATGCAGATCTTAAAAATCAACCGAATGACATGTCCTTCGATCAGATCTCGCGGTCGGGATGGTGATCACAATGTTAATCGAATCACCACCACAATATCAGAATGCCTCAATCCAAGTCCAGTGATTTCTTTGACGAGAGAGATTTTCCTACGCGAAAATCTCCAACCCTGATGTGTTGTCTCTCTCTAGAGATTTGTGCATTCTCTCAAGAAAACCCTAGTCGCGCCCTTATGCTCTATGGAAGAAGTTGGACTCCCCTTAGGCACTTTCCAAGGATCATTAGGGTTTTACAATTAAATGAGTGGTTAAATAGGAATTATGGTGTGGTAAAAATGGGAAAATGGGAGTTACCCCATTATCCCCTAAATTATCAAAATACCCCTATTGGGCATATATTACCAACACTCTTCATATTTTCTCTTTTGCTTTTCATAAGATCTAGGATGTTCTTTATGTTTTGTTGTCTGCCTTTTTGTGTTTATAGTAATCTAAAGTTGAGACCATTGAGTTTGGAATAAGAGGCTATGAAAGTTGAGTTCCTATATTCAGTCATGATTATTGTAACTACAATGATGTCACCATAGTTACTAAAGCTTATAGAAGGCCCTTGCTTTGTATTGTAACAATGATACCCCTGTTGTAGTTCTGTTAACAATAACCCTCTCATTGTAGTTACAATGGACCCGTTGTATGCCACTGACTCTTATTGTGACTATATGAAGCCATCAGAGCAAAGATGGTGTTTTTTGGACCCTATATGGTTTGGTTTCAACTACTTTGTTTTAGTGGGACCTAGTTTGACTCCAATTGACCTACTTTGGTCGCACCCGATCATTGTTTGGTTGAGTTGAGCTTGCTTAACCACCTAGTGGGCTGAGTCATAGTTACCTTGTTAGTATTCTGTTTCTTGATTCGCGTATGCTATGTGGTGATAATATATGGAGTGCATTTTATATTACAGAGGTGGTGTGATTTTATCTCTTCCTTATCAAGTAAGGGATGAGCATGTGTATTGTCTATTTTAGCCTATGCGTGATCGAACTTTGCTCATCTTCTCCCCATCATGATATTTTTATACCGTATTATGAGTATACTATATGTTTGGGATTGGGATATGCGATATGATCTATCATGTATGATGTCCATCTTTTTTGAGTCGTATCTATTTATATTCTATAGTACAAAAAAAAATCTATTTATATTCCATTTAAGGAGCTCTCTAGTCATGTTGTTAGAATATTCTAATGCACATATACGCAATGGAAACATAAAGGAATTTTTCAGAATAATAAAATATAACAAAATATGGAGCGTATCCCGGTGATTAAACGCAGTTGTTTTGGGAACCATAATACTTTCTTCGAACGTCTCGCAGTCGGGATGATAACCACGTTACACGGACTATCACCACACAATCATGATATCTCAACCCTTAGTCCGGTGACACAAAGAAATTCCTTCTCGGAATTTTGTAAACCTAAAAAAATGGTGTTTTTTTTCTCAAAGACACAAAAATGTGTACCCACTGTTTTTCTCTCTCTAAAACTTATTCTTACTGTTCGTCAATCAAGAAACAAGAACACACTCAATCACGTTTGGTTAATTGATGGAGAAAAATTAGGAGTGTTGTGGGGTGATTGGGATAATGGGGTTTAACCACCCATTATCCCCCCAAGTAAAAAATTAAATTTTTTTACCTAATGGTTATATGCCCTACGTGGGCACTTCATAAACCAACATCTCCCACTTGCACACTAGGGCATTCTACATCTGCCACGAGATTACAACTCATGTAATCTACTATATCACCTTGCTGGACTTTCATACTGGATTGGACGTCGTGCGACTGGTGAGTATACCTGCAAGCAAAGACTTCTCGATACACCTGTTAGGATGATCGAGGAGTTATCGTTAGTATAAAAAAGAACTCGCTGTACCCCAAATTCAATGCAATTACATCTATCGAGCCACTTTCCTCATTGAAAGTGATCCCCAATCAATACTCGATTGTGTATTCACTATTATGTTAAATCCCAACATGGATAAACATAACAGACCGGTTGGTGAATACCACACAAAGATGCAATGCCTATTGATCTTCCTTTTTTCCAAACTCGAATCTATCGGTCTTGTTTTAGCTGCTTTCCTAGACCTATCCCTTAGACCTCAATTTATTATTCGGGTCATAGGTAAACAGACTAAAGTAACAATACTGAACCAAAATTTCTAGAAATAGCCGAAAGTAATAAAGGCATAAGAGATCCTACCCAATGGATCTCGGGTTTTACACAGTGAGATCGGGGATTATAGTCGTACTATTATTTCAAATAATAGCTCCCACTATCCCATAGTCGTCTCATCACATGCGATATGAAACGTGTGCCACACTGTTAATCCCTCATTTCTCAAAAGGGTATATGTTAGATTTTTCTAATATTGTGCAGATACGGGACTCAGTCTACATATAAGACTCTACTCAGAGATCTCGGAGAGAGTGTCTTAGAGATAATA
Organism: Dillenia suffruticosa; assembly: GCA_033439265.1. NCBI lineage: Eukaryota > Viridiplantae > Streptophyta > Magnoliopsida > Dilleniales > Dilleniaceae > Dillenia > Dillenia suffruticosa. The sequence continues at coordinate 12,463,077 of JAVTVX010000020.1, forward strand.
TCACTATCGCAGGTGATATCCGAGATCTCAGATCTGGCTACTTACAAGCAACATGGATATGGGTATTTTCATATCGGTCATGTCCCAGATAACCTCATCTTGAACACATATCAGGGCAACTTGTGTTCTAGTAGGGCTACTCTCAATGCCTCTTATAACTAGAAACCGTCTCATCTCCGCTCACTCTGAACTAGAGGTGGTCACTCGTGTGAGAGAGTCAATCTTGCGTGTCTGATATATCTTTTATCATATCAAAATATATATGATATAAGACAAGTGCATTATTTAAGGAGAAAAAAAAATTCAAGTGTCACTGAATAATGCACAAAATCATATATATATAAAAGTAATAAGCATTATATCATCAATTCGGTACAATATGAGAAATATCAAAACATAAACAAATCCAATGACTCTCTATGTGCCACAAATGAGTCTCTAGCAATGCGTTTGGTGAAGGGATCAGCTACCATACTGTGTGTCGAAATGTACTTGACGGTCACTTTACCCTTCTCGATGATATCTCTTACGAAATTATATAAGGTGTAGATGTGTTTGATTATACTATGATACTTAGGGTTTCGAGTGTAGGCGATAGCGGCCTAATTATTACAGTAGATTATCACTGGTCTCCCACTATAAACCACAACCCCTAAGTCATCTAATAGTCTCCGGAGCCAAACACTCTCTTGAACTGTGATTGAGCAAGCCACGAACTTAGCCTCTATCGTAGATAGAGCTACACAGGTTTACTTCTTGCTGCTCTAAGAAATGACACCACCATTAAGCAAGAAAGCAAAACCTGATGTCAATTTGCGCTTATCCAGATTGCCGTCCCAATCGGCATCTGAATATCCCACAAGACGCAAATCTCCTCCTCCGTAACACAAGGAGAAGCTCACAGTTCTCTTAAGATATCTCAAAATCCTTTTCACTGCTCTCCAGTGATACCTTTCAGGATTTGATTGATATCTACTTATCAAACCGACTGCATAACATATGTCTGGTCATGTACACAACATCGCGTACATCAAACTTCCCATTGCGCTAGAATAAGAGATTTTTCTCATTTTCCTTATTTCTTCATGAGTTTTTGGGCACATCTCAAAACTCAGGCCATCATACTTGGTGATTGGAGTATCTATGGGATTACAATCACTCATCCCAAAATGTTCGAGAATCTTCTCAATATAGGTCTCTTGTGAAAGAGCTAACCTTCATCTTAAGCGATCCCTTTGGATCTTAACTTCAAGGATGAACTCAGCTTCACCCATATCTTTCATGTCGAAACTCGATGACAACCATGCCTTAATTGTCATCAGAAATCCAATATTGTTTCTGGCCAACATGATATCATCTACATATAGTGATAGGATCATGAAAGAGTTATCAGACTGTATCAGATGGACACAATTATCCTCCTCGATCATTGTAAAACCATAAGATATCACCTCCTCATGAAATCTTAGATACCACCGTCTAGATGACTGCTTTAGGCCATATATCGACTTCTGAAACCGACATACCTTATCCTCATAACTTACTAGAACGAACTCGGAGGGATGCTCCATGTAGATCTCCTCATCTAAGTTTCCGTTAAGGAAAGCGGTCTTTACATCCATTTGATATAACTCTAGATCCATGCTTACGACAATCGCCAAAAGTAGACGGATCGATGTAAACTTGAATATTGGGGAAAAAGCCTTATCGTAGTCAATGTCCTTTGTTTATGTGTAACCCTTGGCTACTAGATGGGTCTTGTATCTTTCTATCGATCCGTCGGTCTTTCTTTTGATTTTGAGAATCCACTTGTTCCTAATGGCCTTTCTACCCTCAGGTAGGTCAACTAGGTCCCAACCCCGTTGACTCTCATAGATTTCATCTCCTCATGCATGGCCTTTAACCATTAGTCCCTTACAGGACTCTCGAGAGCCTCCTGAAAAGTTCGAGGCTCCTTATCACTAGGAGTCACGATGAGGATCTCATCCTCAATCGGAAAACGACGTCGAGGTACGTTTCCTCGACTACTCCTATGAGGAGAAAGAGCCTCTTTACCTCGAGATGGGTTACTCCTACTAGGACCAAGATCCATTACAGGTTCTTGAGTCCCACTGCTGGACTCAATTGGGCCGTTAAGCTCACCCATCTCATAAAAAGTAAAGTCCTGATTGATTTCATCTCTCTTAGGAAAATCATTTTCCAGGAACGTAGCATCACGAGATTCGATCTCAGAGACTGTGCCATCCGTACGTTCACCCAGGAACGCATGTCCCTTGGAATGTTCAGAGTATCTTATAAAGATACACTTCTTTCCTTGCGGACCTAACTTGCCATGTGGGTGCGAGGAATCGTGAATGTATGTGGCACAACCCCATGGCTTCAAATGGCTAAGGTCAGGCTGCTTCCCTGTCCAAAGCTCATATGGGATACTAACTACAGACTTAGTTGGAACACGGTTAAGAACGTAGGCAACAGTCAATACTGCATCTCCCGAGTGGGAGATGGTCAAATTAGCTTGCGCTATCATCGATCTCACCATCTCCAACAGAGTCATGTTCCTTATCTCTGCTACTCCATTCTGCTGGAGAGTAACAGAAATAGTCAATTGTCTCGTAATGCTCTTCTCGAAACAGAGCTCTTTAAACTGTTCAGACAGATACTCACGCCCTCAATCGGTTCTCAGAGTTTTAACTCTTAAGTCTACTGATTTTCTACCTTGCTGATAAATCTCTTGAAGCAATCTAATGCCTTAGACTTGTGTGAGATTAGATAGACATAACCGAAATGCATGTAATCGTCTATAAACGTAATGAAATACGTGGCTCCGTTTCGGGTTCTCACATTCATAAGTCCAAAAATATCAGAGTGAATCAATTGCAATGGAGTCTCAGCTCTCATAGCCTTTCTAAATGGTTTCCTCGTTGCTTTGCCGGATAGGCAAAACTCACATATAGGCAACTCGACCCGAGTTAACGGGCCCAACAGGCCAATTGCTGCCAACCGGTTTATCCTCTCTTGCCCTATGTGACCAAGTCTACTATGCCAAACAAAAATATCATCAACTACACTATAAGATGTATAGACAATAGAAGAGAAATTAGAATTATTATTATTATAGGAAGTCATATCCAACGCATAAAGTCTGTCATGGATTAAACCAGTACATAATAGAATATCATCGTATGAAACAAAAACACTCGAGTTTCTAAAAACAACAGAATATCCTAAGCGATCTAAACAAAGAACATATATGAGATTCCGTCAAATCTCGGGAGCATACAATGCATTATGTAAATACAGGACTTGATTACATCGCAGCATTAGCTTGCATGTACCGATCCTCTTTACTACCATAAATGCTCCATTCCCCACATATAGCCTTCTCGCATGGGGACTCAATCGGTGGAACTCCACATACGCGTTCCTGTCGTGAGCTACATGGTCGTTATCTCATGAATCTACAATCCACAAAGGAGAGGAGTCAGTGAGCATCACAATAGATGAAACATAACTCAAACCATGTAAGGAGGAAGGACTTACCTTCCGCTCGCCACACTCGCTAGCGAAATGCCCAAACTTGCCACAAACGTAGCACTTCACTTTGTTTTTATCGAGCTCCTTCTTCTTGTGCTTCTATCCTTTGTTGTCGGTCCTTGTTGATAGCTTCTTCTTAACCTGGCTTTTGGTCTTTCCTTCATGTTTGCGCTACTTGCGCTTATAGCCCCAGGAGCCCTTACTCGACTCTGCCACATAGACATGACCGGAAATAGACCTAGCTACCTCCTGGCGCTCCTTCTTAAGCTCATAATGCGTACTCATGTCCATGAAAGTACGAATACTCTCAGTGTGCGTGAGATAGGTCTTAACCACATCCCAGGAATCAGGTAAAGACTGGATCACACCCAGCACCTGCAGCTCATCAGACATTGGCTCCCCCATATTCTTCAGAGAAGCGATCATACACGACATATGCATCAGATGCTACTTCATAGTATGATCAGACTTCTTCTTATAGGTAATGAACCTATAGATCAGCATCCTCAACTTAGGAGCTGACCGGGAGCCAAGGTGCTCTCTTAGAGCAACCCAAATCGACATCGCAGTAGAATACTGGTCATATACTGGGATCATATTATCGTGCATGCTGCTTAGGAGGATTGCCCTATCTTGGCCATCTTTCCTTTTCCATGCATGATACGCCTCTTGATCCCGTCTAGCCTCAGGCGTAGTACCCTCCCCGGGGTCCGACATCTAGTACTTTAGAACCTCCGCTAGGTCCTGTTCCTCGAAGACGAACTGAATCTTTTGGTGCCAAATTTCATAATTATCACCATTCAGCTTGTCTCGCTTCACAAGATCTAGTACGATACTCTTCGTTGCAGCCATAGTCTCTGTCATACAGAAAAAGAGATATTAATCACTAATAATGCTTATTATTACACAATTTCGCGCACCCTACGAATCATCAAATCTAAAATAATTCGAGTATTGACCCTAAAGCGAGCGTATAGGTCAACGGACACCATACACCACAACCCGAGATCTCATCTCACCATCCGAACTTGGATTCGGCTCAAAAAATTTCACAAATAGTCACAAAAAAAGATATAGGACCCTTAAAAAAGTGAAAAAAATTCAATTTCGGACAGCCTGACGCGCCGTTGGGGTCCCCACGTGCCGCCACACACCAGCGGCACATCTGCTGTCATACCGGCGCATGTGTCACGCGCCTACACACGCTGACTAGGTCAGCTGGGTTGGTCAATGGGTTGGTCAACGGGTCAGGGTTGACCCAACCGAGTTGGTCAATAGGTTGGTCAGCAGGTCTGTCCAACCCGCAACATGTTGGTTTCGGGTCGGGGCGGTCAGGCTTCGACCCGATTGGGTCGACGACCACTCATGCGCCTTGCCTGCACGTGAGTGACACGCGCTTGTGTATTCCCCTCTGATGCGCCTCTCAGCGCGTGTCTTCTACACTCCCATGGGTTTGGATCCTTTCTTCCTCGTTCGATAGGTCTGCAACCGACCTGATTTCTAAAAAACCTATTTTCGGCCTATTTTTCACGACGATTCCAATCGGAAAATAATTTTGGACATCCGTAAAATATCCTAAACTTGATTTTTGGGTTATTTGTGCCCGAAACTCGGTGAAATAAATATTCAAAATTTTGGCCCTCCGCGGCCTCTCCGGAAAACCTAGTTTTCGGCAATGACAAGTCACTATATTTATGTCAAAATGTAGATCATCATACATGGAACACAATCGTGCCATTTTTATAGATCAACCATCCCTCTATATGGACAGATCTTGGTTTTTAGCTCCGATCACTCAAGGGCCGAAAACTTTGGTTTCAATTTTAATGGCTAAAACATGCTCCAAAAATTATGAAAAAAATATTTCTGTGATCTACATAACATGGGTAACATCATGGTATAATTGGATTCATGAAATTCATCCATGATCCGAACCCCAAATCTTTAACCCTATATTTTCTATACCGAAAAATTCCAAAAATTATTTTAATAATACAAACAGGATGCTCTTATGCCAATGTTGGAATATTCTAATGCACATATACGCAATGGAAACACAATGGAATTTTTCAGAATAATAAAATATAATAAAATATGGAGCGTATTTCGGTGATTAAACGCAATTGTTTTGGGAACTGTGATACTTTCTTCGAACGTCTCGCAATCGGGATGATAACCACGTTACACGTACTATTACCACACAATCATGACGTCTCAACCCTCAGTCCAGTGACACAAAAAAATTCCTTCTCAGAATTTTGTAAACCTCAAAAAATGGTGTTTTTTTCTCAAAAACACAAAAATGTCTACCCACTGTTTTTCTCTCTCTAAAACTTATTCTTACTGTTCGTCAATCAAGAAGCAAGAACACACTCAATCACGTTTGGTTAATTGATGGAGAAAAATTAGGAATGTTGTGGGGTGATTGGGATAATGAGGTTTAACCACCCATTATCCCCCCAAGTAAAAAATTAAATTTTTTTACCTAATGGTTATATGCCCCACGTGGGCACTTCGTAAACCAATACATGTCTAGGATGACCTATGACCCGTTGGGTTCAAGAGGATCTGTAGTTTGATTTTACTACTTGATGTCCTACGATGGGGCCTAATTAATGAGTATTTGGGTCGATGGAAAAATTCTGATAAATGCTCCCTATTTTATTCTTATTATTAGCAATGATCGTGTCAAAATGATTTTTAGTTTACTTTTCATAGCATGCTTTTTTATCCTTTGCTTTTTTTTGGTACAATACCGACTAATATTCAGAGTCATACTCTGACTAATTCTATTCGAGACTTGTAGTGTCCCATTAAGGGATCTACCCTCCCAACGTAATTTTTTCCATACCCAAATCCTGAATCGAACTGAAAAACTTGGTTAAAAAATCTAACGTCACATCCCACTAAACCAATTGTCCGTTGATTTTATCCCTGCTTTGCTTTCAATCAGTTAACCCTTTCCTTTTCCTCTTCTAGATCTTGTGAGGCACGAAAAGATAGAGCATGCGGATAGCTTTTATGTGCCGAGAGTAGAGTACGAGGGTTATGTAGCAAGACTTTGCTATACTTTCAGATCTTTTGACATGATCTAGTTGTTGGCTTTCTCGTCGAGCCTAATAGCCTTTAGCTGAGTTACAATCTGTTGCTTTGTAGTTTGATTTTGTAACCCTTGACACTAACATGTGTTTTTGAGGGTGCGCACTCTTAGCATATATATAGTACGGAATCCTATGCCTAATTGTGTCGGTGTTTTCCCTCTTATGAGATAAATTTTGGTATAATAAATTTGAACATTTAATCTTAAAGCAATTAAAGAATATGAAATTTGGGCTTGAGTTGAATTAAAATTTGACTCCAACCTTTAAGTCCCACCCTTGAGTTAACAAACCAACTCTTAGGGCCCAATTTTAGAGACCAATTCTTGAGTTAAACAATTTCCACCCCTCACCCATTGGATTTTTTTTTTTTTTGCCTTCTTATTCCTTCTTTCTCTTGAAGCAAGGGGTGGAAAGGTCAAAAGAGCATTAAATGGGGAGTGGTCTCATTTAATGCATTACAAGGAGGTGGTGAGCCTTGTGTGTGACTTAAAGAAAGAAAGGGAAGTTGAGTGTGGGTGTGTGACGAGAAATGATAGAGAGAGAGAGAGAGAGAGGGAGAGAGAGAGAGAGAGAGAGAGAGAGAGAGAGATAGATAAACTTTAATCTTCCTTAGTGTGCTTGTGTGTGTGATTGAGAGAGAGGGAGAGAGAGATTCTTGAAGTTCCTTTTTCTTCTTCATACTTCTTTCATCTCTCCTTCAAGCCATCCCAATCCTTCAAGTATTTGCTTAACCACATTCTTGATTTCCAAGCCCTCTTGAATTATTTTCAACCTTCTCTAATAATCCAAGAGTTGGATGGAATGGAAGCTTGAAGTTTATCTAATTTGGTCAAGGAGCTTGCTATTAAGTGGTGATTTTGTTTGGATAGGTGGGAGTCTCTTGAATTAAGCACAAGATAAGTCTAATTTATGGTTTTAGATTTGATTTATCATTGGAATCATGGTGAATAGCATAACTTAATAATATGAACTTATTAAGTTCTGTAGAAAGTGCCCACTTTTTGTCCATTCTAGCTATATAGTTTACTTCAATTTTGAGCTATTTTCTAGACAAAATTAGGTAAAATTCTGAACATTAAAGTTGTAGTTATATGTCTTGTCTTTAAATGGACACTTGAATTACCTCAATCCGATATATGCAAAAGAAGATATGCAATTTTTTCTAAGACATGGCTGTACTGGAAACTTGTTGGAAGCTAGGGTTGTGGAAATATTGAGGAGAAACCGCTTAGCTCTAATGTTGGTTTATAATTTAATGATTAATTAATGTTCAATATCTTAGGTTAAGATACTTGGAATCGAAGGAGCTATTGGATCTTGTTTGGTTTGGAATTAGTAGTGGTTACCATCTCAAGAGATAAGTGGATGGATATTTATGGATTGAATGAGAAATGTTTTATTTGAGTCTTTAAAATGATTTTAAAATGGATTTTTATATGTTATTTATGATTATGGAGTGCTCCAAAAATGAGATTAAATAGACTTATGCATGCAATGGTATTTGTACATATTTTGTGCCACATTTGGTTTATACGTAACTTGATATGATTTAAGATTATATTTGGATTTGGTTTGATTAGATGAATGGTGGCATATTTGATTTGCAAATGGGCTTTGTGGAATTGTGCAAATGTGGGGTGTGGTGCTAGCACCCATAGTTAATGGTTATAGTCATTCACTTTTATGTTACAGCCTGATCGGACAACGTGATTGGGGTTACATAACTAATGAGGTAGTCGTACTCGAGAGGTGTCATTGAGGTCATTTCCTCGGCTAAGTTGGTTGCACTCCAATAGAGGTCTGAGCCAATGTCAGGGTTAGGGGTATTTGAGTAATTGTGGAAAAACCACTTGACCATTCTATCCTTAGTCTCCGTTGACCTCTGTTGGAAAAAGAGATTTTTGACAACTCCATAGTTTTGGGAAACTTGAAATGATTGGGAGCATTACTTGATTTTTCATACTTACTAAATATTTAGATTCATTAGAAATTTTATTATTTATCGATAAATTATTGGTATTTGAATATGATGGAATGGATTTTTAGAAATACTATTTGACATGTCCATACTTACCATTCATTTATGCAATACTCATTCCATTGCACTACTCTTACCGAGTATTATTTATACTCATTTCCTCCTCTTATTTTTACATAGGAAGTTTAGGTACCAGATATTCTTGGCCAACCTCTAGTATTGGATTTGAGGAGACCATTTGGGTGGACTTCTTTTGGTATAAATTCTGATGTGGTTTTGAGGTATTGATAGATGGACTCATGAGGGCAATTGGTAAACTTTTGGAAACCTTCGTTTCTTTGCAAACACTTTATTTATTTTGGTTGGTATTGTACATGGAGTTTTGTACTCATTTTGGAGATCTTTTACTATTTCACTTGGATTTTATTGGAAATTGCCTATGTTGGTTTTCTTTGGATTTTTTTTGAATCACTTTGGCTTATAGATTTTAATTTTGCAATCTCCACCATAAGCACCAGTTCCTTCTCTGACTTCTATAGTTGCACCGAGTATCTAGGTGGCTCCGATGGCACCACCTTCTCCTTTGGTTGTTGTCTCCACCGACCGCCCAACTTTTGTTTTGTCCAAGCTAATCAAGGAAGCGAGACAACTCAGCTGTGAGACATTATCGAGCATAAGTGACGATTCAATGGCCGAGGATTGAATTGGCCGAGTCCAAGAAACCGTCGCCAATATGAGGCTTAATGATGAAATGAGGTTGTTGGTAGTCATGAAGTTGTTGGACAAGGGTGCCCGCACTTGGTGGGAGAATATGAAGGGAAGATCTCTTACACCATCCACATGAAGTGAATTCTTAAAGAATTCAACGAGAAGTACTACATTTGATTTTATTAAGAACAAAAGAGAGAGGAATTCTTCAAGCTAACGCAAGGGAATATAATAGTAACCGAGCATGAGACGGAACTATGGGAGTTGGTGATGTACGTCCTAGAGTTTACAAACTCTGAGGAATCATTGTGTGCCAAATTTGAGGTGGGATTGAACTTGAACATCAGAGAAAAGATGTCGGTCATGGAAGCCCACACTTATAAGGATGTTTTGTAATTGGCTTTAAGGGTTGAGAAGGGAAAGGTTAGAGATGGTTATGGCAAGAAAAGGAGGCCCAGATTCACATCGGGCCAAAACTCCAAGAAGAATAGGAGCACGGGCTCCTATGATTGCATCTCCATTATTAGATTTGTTGGATCTCCACAAGGCCAACAACCATCAAAGGTTGGTGCTCCCACTTCTAGTGCTGTATTCGGGAGCAAGTCAATGGGGTCAAGGAAAGAGCCTTATAGAAATTGCATCAAGTGCCGCAAATGTTACCAATGCGGGAAGTAATGTCATCTTTGCATTGTTTGCCCCAAGTTAGGTTTGGGCAGACCGAGGAGTCAACTGAGTTGGGACCAACTTGGTAAATCTAGGGGTGGTCAAGGGAATGCCCCCGCATCTTCACCAAACATTGCATCAAGGATGGTAACTTGTTGCAACACAATAGTTGCTTCAATCCAATGCCCTCAAACAAGAGCACAAATGAGGATATACGCAATGATCGACGAAGAGTCCCAAAACAATTCAAACGTAGTCACAAGTAAATCCTATTAAACTTGGACTTGGTGACTTATAACATAATATAAGAATTATATGATTTTGATGTTGAGGTATGTTGATGATTTGGTATGTTTGAAGTGAATTGATGGGCCAATTTGAACTTAAGTTCTATGTGAAGTTCTATGTGGAGAGATATAGGGATGGTTATGTTATTATATGATAGTTGAGTTGTTTGATTGTGGCCTTCAGGTCTAGAACTGGCATTTCTAAAATCTTGTATATATATGTACATATGTGACTAGTATAATGGTAAAATCATGTGTAGAATTGTAAATTCCTATTGTAAGAAAATATGTAATATGTTCATAATTGTGTGGTATAATAAAATGTAATGATGAGTCATATATGAAATATATGTTTTGTGGATAGACTAATAATTGTTTGATGGTTTATAGTATTAGGTACGATGAAAATTTTTTGTGTTGATACTCATGTGCTTATTGATACGGGTTCTAGCAATTCATTTGTGAACACGGGGTTCACTAGGCATTCAAATAGGCTTTTGACTCCTCTTGAGGAGGAGCTGTTGGTTATCACTCCTTTCTGAGAGTAGTTGGTTAGGGATATGGTTTACAAGGGTTGTGAAGTAACTTTTGTGGCAGATTTAATTCCGCTAGAGATGGTGGATCTTGATGCCATTTGGGTATAGATTGGCTATGCTTCTACAGGTGTTCATAGATTATTTTACCAAGGAAGTGGAGTTCTGGAGGTCGGGGTGTTTGACACTTACATTTACCGGTGAGTAGCAAGTGTTGCTAAGTTGCATAATTTCGGTGATGGAAGCTCGTAGGTAGGTACACAAGAGTTACAAAACCTACTTAGCCCATATCATTGACAGCATGGTGGGGAGTCCCAACATAATTGATGTCCCAGTAGTGAAGGAGTTTCCAGATGTCTTCCCAAAGAATTGGTCGGTTTACCTCCGGTTTGGGAATTTGAATTTGTCATTGATTTGGTTCCCGACCCCACTTTAATCTCAGTCCATTCATATAGAATGGCATCTATAGAGTTGAAGGAGTCGAAGGTTTAGTTCAAAGAGTTGTTAAACAAGAGATTCATCAGAATGAGTGTGGGGTGCTCTCGTTTTGTTTGTAAAGAAAAAGGATGGAACCCTCCGGTTGAAGATCAAGGAAAGCAATATCCACAAGACCATTTTTAGAACCCGATAAAGGTATTATCAGTTTTTGCTGATACCCTTTGGGTTAACCAATTCTCCTACGATCTTCATGGACTTAATGAATAGAGTATTCCATTCTTACTTTGACAAATTCATCATAGTGTTCATTGATGATATTTTAGTGTCCTCAAGGAATGATGAGGAACATTCGAAGCATCTACGGATTGTGTTGCAAACTCTTCAGGAAAAGCAATTGTTTGCCAAGTTTTCATAAGTTTTGGCTAAAGGAGGATAGATTTTTGGGGCAAATAGTGTCCCAAGATGGGATTTTTGTAGATCCGAAGAAGGTAGAGACAATCATAAAATGGGAGCAAACAAAAAATATTACCGAGGTGAAAAACTTTCTCAGATTGGCAGGGTATTATCGAAAATTCATTGAGGGGTCCTCTAATATCATGGCTCCATTGTCTTACTTGACTTGAAAAGGAGCTAAATTTGAGTGGTTGATAAGTGCAGGAATAGCTTCCAAAAGTTTAAAAGGTAGTTGACATCAACTCCAATGCTTGCTCTCCCTATTAGTGGTAGCAACTATGTTGTGTATAATGATGCTAGCAAGCAAGGGTTGGGTTGGGTTGTGTTTTAATATAAAATGATAGTGATTGCCTATGCCTCTCGCCAATTGAAAAAACATGAGTTAAACTACCTCACTTATGATTTGGAGTTTCCCGCCATTGTCTCCATCTTGAAGATTTGGTGGCATTATCTATACGGAACAATTTGTGAGATCTTTGCTGACCACAAGAGTTTCAACCATTTGCTCATGCAAAAGGAGCTAAATTTGAGGCAATAAAGGTGATTAGAGCTAATTAAAGACTATGATTTGGTGATAGATTATCACCCCGAGAAAGCTAATGTGGTCGCCAATGCCTTGAGCTAGAAATCATCTTCTACTTTGGCATCTTATGGGAGTTCATAACTCTCTTGTTTGGTTGAACTATGAACTCTTGGTGTTGAGCTAGCTAAGGATGATCATGGAGTACTTTTGGCCAAGTTTGAGATGAGACCAACTTTGACGGATCGTATTCGGGAGTTTCAAGCTATTGATAAAGAGTTGAAAGGGGTAACGGAGAAAGTCCACAAAGGGGAAGGTAGTGAATTCAAAATCTGATGTGATAGAATGGTTGTGTATGGGAAATGGATATGTGTTCCCAAAGATGATGAGCTAGAGAAGACTATTCTTGAGGAGGCCTACTTTTCGGCGTATGCTATGTACCTAGAGAGTACCAAGATATATCGGATAATCAAGGAGACTTATTGGTGGTCCTAGTTAAAGAGGGAGATACCCAAGTTTGTGGCTAAGTGACTTGTTTGCTAACAAGTCAAAGCTGAACATCAGAAGCCCGCTGGTGTCCTCCAACCTTTATTGATTCCCAAGTGGAAGTGGGAATAGATCACCATGGACTTTGTGGTTGGTTTACTACACACTTCAAGTTGACATGACACCATTTGGGTGATTGTGAACCAACTCACTAAGTTAGTTCACTTCTTACTGATCCAGAATACTTACTATTAGAGAGGTTGGCCAAGCTTTACATTGATGAGATCGTAAGACTTCATGGATTTCTAGTATCTATTGTGTCAGATCGTGATGTTCACCTCATGATTTTGGCATAAGTTGCAAGAGTCTTTGGGGGACAAAGTTGTAGTTTAGCACGACCTTTTATCCTCAAATGAATAGGCAATCAAAGTACACAATTCAAACCTTAGAAGACATGTTGAGAGCATGTGCCATGGATTTTCAAAATAGTTGGGATAGGCACATCCTATTGATTGAATTTGTGTACAACAATAGCTATCAAACTAGTATTGGGATGCTACCCTATGAGGTCCTGTACGGGAGGAAATGTAAAACTTTGTTATGTTGGGATCAGCTTGGTAAGATGAAGATTGAAAATGTTGAATTAATTGAGACCATGATAGAGAAGGTGAAGTTTATTCGAGAAAGAATGAAGGCGGTCCAAAATCGGCAAAAGAGCTATGTTGATAAAAAGGAAATGCCCATTGGAGTTCGAGATGGAAGACATGATCTTCTTCAAAATATCACCTTAGAAGAGCGTGATCCAATTCCAAAAATAGGAGAAGTTGAATACTCGTTACGTTGGCCCCTTCAAGATCCTCAAGAGGATTGGCAAGGTAGCCTACCAGTTGAGTTGCCACTGGAATTGGAGAGGATCCACAATGTCTTTCATGTCTCCATGTTGAAGAAGTACTTGCAAAATCCTTCCCATGTACTAGAAACTCCCCTGGTTGAGTTGAATGAGGACTTGAGTTTCAAAGTCCAACCAGTAGTCATTTTCAATAAACAAGTCAAGAGGTTGCGGAACAAACAAGCCCCCATTGTGAAGGTTCAATGGAAAAGTAATCGGGTAAAGGAAATAACTTGGGAGCCCGAGGATGTTATGTGAAAACTATACCCCCAGTTATTAGAGAGTGAAATTGTCACACCCCGAACCGGGATCGTGAGCAGCCGCTCTTTACCCTGGATGCCGGCTGTATTTTTACAGAAAATCAGGCAGAATCTCCTCATATTTCAGAGGTCTCCCAAATACAATTTGACTTGTATAATTCATAACCATCCTGTCAATCAAATAAAAGGGCCATCTTGGCCTCAAGACAATAAACCAAACCACAGCAGACAACCAGGACAACACAAGGCTTTTTAATTACTAGCAAATCTAGCCATAGACCTCTACTGTCATGCCCAACTAGAGCATGAGTAGCCGTCACACTGAGCGGGCCTAAAGTTTATACAATGTACAACAATTTCCCAAGTAAAAATTTTTAAATGTTTACAGGTGCTTCAATGCAAGTAAAACGTGGGAGTTTCCCAAACAATGTCCATAACTTATACAATCATCCCATATGAATGTACACGGCCAACTACAGACCTTAATATCATGACCTCGCAAGGTCGAAATAAAATAAAGAATTCAAATTTTTATTTGAATTAAATCTCACCATCGTGAATACTGAATCCACCAATATGCTACGAAAACCTCTAGAGCTTGTAACGTCGCTCTATCACAACAATCCTGTCTGAGGAAGGAAAGGAGAGGGGTGAGTATCAGGAAGATATCCAGTGAGTGAGGGGATTAATATCAAGCATAAATAGTGTGGGTGAACCATTGGATTGTCAAATAACATTATTCGTAACAATAATTTATATTTCACAGTAAAACATGATATGATTAATAATTTGAAATCATTTAACCAATCACACGATATCAAGCATATATGCATCCATTCAAAATCAAGTATTATTAGAGCAAGCAAAAAATGATCCTGGCAGAGGTCAACCATGACCAAGGATAGGCGCATTGGGGGTTTTATTATGCATAAAGTTCAAAAATCGCTCTCTACCCCGACGTTGTCCATTAGTTCGCTGGAGCTAGCTCATCATCATGTATAGGATCTTGCCTGGTGCTAGACGGTGGCGTCAAACACGTCCTCCCCTTTACGTGGATTCAACCGGCTGTGCCTATAGCCATTAGACATATTACATTTGCGGATACCTCCTGCAGAAACGTATCCGGGTACAGAAGCATATCCGGGCAACCCGGTGCCAATACAAATGCCCTTCGTAGTTACGAAATTTATCAAAGAACATCTTCTCATCACAAGTGGGCACCCGGGCCATACAGATCATCTCATCACAAATGGGCACCCGACCCATACAGATCATCAAAACATTTTAAATATGTGTGCCAATACAATCATCAAATCATTTCAAATCCATGTCAATGTGACGGTAGAATAGAAAACATATCTAATTCTCAAATAATGACACAATATCATTTCATTTGCATAGTCATCGGAAATATAAATTTACGACACTCCAAATGTTACAAAACAAGTTTTGAAATTTAATATCATACGTCGAGTTTATGCATATCGAAAACATGTTTTATGAAAAATACGGTAGAAACAAGTTTTACTATTTCATGCAAGAGATTAGAGTCACACTCACTTTTCTAGGGGCTGGTCACTCCCTATTTTCAAAACAAATCCAAATCTGACTCCTCAAGTCTTCCAAAAGATTTCCCTAATCAAATCATCACAATTTAATATCAAATAAAAGTTTAATAAGGGATTTTCTATTTTTTTCCAATTTAATACAACCTTAATTTACACAATTTTCTTTCTAGATTCTCGTTTCATCAAATTTTGAATCATTAGCTCCCAATGATCAAATTTCCAATATTTCTCAGTTTTTCTAATTTTTCTCGAATTTAACATATTTTATAATATATATATATAGCTTCCGATACAAATTTCAACATAAATTCGATAAAATTTATTTCAAATGTTAAAGAGATTGCATTTCTCTCACCTAGGGTTTTCTCGGAGTGCAGATTTTTGTCCGAATGTCTTCTTAATTACTCCAAAATCTGTAATACTCTCTATCAACACAAGATTTATTAGTTAGGTCATAAACACTTAGATTAGGATCAAAACCCTAACTCAGTTACCCGCGTAGAGGTTCGTGGGCTTGCGGGTCAGCAGGCTAGCGGGCCACAGTGGGCTTTGCGGGCCGCAGTTTTGTGGGCTGCAGTGGGCTTCGCGTGCTGCACTGGCTCGTGGGTTGTCGTGGATACGGCAAAAATTTAAATGCTTACAGGTGCTTCAATGCAAGTAAAATGTGGGAGTTTCACAAACAATGTCCATAATTTATACAGTCATCCCATATGAATGTACACGGCCAACTACGGACCTTAATATCATGACCTCGCAAGGTCGAAATAAAATAAAGAATTCAAATTTTTATTTGAATTAAATCTCACCATCGTGAATACTGAATCCACCAATATGCTACGAAAACCTCTAGAACCTCTAACGTCGCTCTATCACAACAATCATGTCTGAGGAAGGTAAGGAGAGGGGTGAGTATCAGGAAGATATCCAGTGAGTGAGGGGATTAATATCAAGCATAAATAGTGTTGGTGAACCATTGGATTGTCAAATCACATTTTCATAACAATAATTTATATTTCACAGTAAAACATGATATGTTTAGCAATTTGAAATCATTTAACCAATCACACGATATCAAGCATATATACATCCATTCAAAATCAAGTATTATTAGAGCAAGCAAAAAATGATCCTGGCAGAGGTCAACCATGACCAAGGATAGGCGCATTGGAGGTTTTATTATGCATAAAGTTCAAAAATCGCTCTCTACCCCGACGTTGCCCATGAGTTCGCTGGAGCTAGCTCATCATCATGTATAGGATCTTACCTGGTGCTAGACGGTGGCGTCAAACACGTCCTCCCCTTTACGTGGATTCAACCGGCTGTGCCTATAACCATTAGACATATGACATTTGCAGATACCTCCTGCAGAAGCGTATCCGGGTACAGAAGCATATCCGGACAACCAGATGCCAATACAAATACCCTTCGTAGCTACGAAATTTATCAAAGAATATCTTCTCATCACAAGTGGGCACCCGGGCCATACAGATCATCTCATCACAAATGGGCACCCAACCCATACAGATCATCAAAACATTTTAAATCCGTGTGCCAATACAATCATCAAATCATTTCAAATCTATGTCAATGTGACGGTAGAATAGAAAACATATCTAGTTCTCAAATAATGACACAATATCATTTCATTTGCATAGTCATCGGAAATATAAATTTACGACACTCCAAATGTCACAAAACAAGTTTTGAAATTTAATATCATACGTCGAGTCTATGCATATCGAAAACATGTTTTATGAAAAATACGATAAAAACAAGTTTTACTATTTCATGCAAGAGATTAGAGTTACACTCACTTTTCTAGGGGCTGGTCACTCCTTATTTTCAAAACAAATCCAAATCTGACTCCTCAAGTCTTCCAAAAGATTTCCCTAATCAAATCATCATAATTTAATATCAAATAAAAGTTTAATAAGGGATTTTCTATTTTTTTCCAATTTAATACAACCTTAATTTACACAATCTTATTTCTAGATTCCCGTTTCATCAAATTTTGAATCATTAGCTCACCAATGATCAAATTTCCAATATTTCTCATTTTTTCTAATTTTTCTCGAATTTAACATATTTCATAATATATATATAGCTTCCGATGCAAATTTCAACATAAATTCGATAAAATTTATTTCAAATGTTAAAAAGATTGCATTTCTCTCGCCTAGGGTTTTCTCGGAGTGTAGATCTTCGTCCGAATGTCTTTTCAATTACTCCAAAATCTGTAATATTCCCTATCAACGCAAGATTTATTAGTTAGGTCATAAACACTTAGATTAGAATCAAAACCCTAACTCAGTTACCAGCGTGGAGGTTCGTGGGCTCGCGGGTCAGCAGGCTAGCGGGCCGCAGTGTGCTTTGCGGGCCGCAGTTTTGTGGGCTGTAGTGGGCTTCGCGTGCTGCGCGGGCTCGTGGGTTGTCGCGGATACGGCAAAAATTTAAATGCTTACAGGTGCTTCAATGCAAGTAAAATGTGGGAGTTTCCCAAACAATATCCATAATTTATACAGTCATCCCATATGAATGTACACGGCCAACTACGGACCTTAATATCATGACCTCGCAAGGTCGAAATAAAATAAAGAATTCAAATTTTTATTTGAATTAAATCTCACCATCGTGATTACTGAATCCACCAATATGCTACGAAAACCTCTAGAGCCTGTAACGTCGCTCTATCACAACAATCCTGTCTGAGGAAGGTAAGGAGAGGGGTGAGTATCAGGAAGATATCCAGTGAGTGAGGGGATTAATATCAAGAATAAATAGTATGGGTGAACCATTGGATTGTCAAATAACATTATTCGTAACAATAATTTATATTTCACAGTAAAACATGATATGTTTAGCAATTTGAAATCATTTAACCAATCACACGATATCAAGCATATATGCATCCATTCAAAATCAAGTATTATTAGAGCAAGCCAAAAATGACCCTGGCAGAGGTCAACCATGACCAAGGATAGGCGCATTGGGGGTTTTATTATGCATAAAGTTCAAAAATCGCTCTCTACCCCGACGTTGCCCATGAGTTCGCTAGAGCTAGCTCATCATCATGTATAGGATCTTGCCTGGTACTAGACGGTGGCGTCAAACACGTCCTCCCTTTTACGTGGATTCAACCGGCTGTGCCTATAGCCATTAGACATATGACATTTGCGGATACCTCCTACAGAAGCGTATCCGGGCAACCCGGTGTCAATACAAATGCCCTTCGTAGCTACGAAATTTATCAAAGAATATCTTCTCATCACAAGTGGGCACCCGGGCCATACAGATCATCTCATCACAAATGGGCACCCGGCCCATACAGATCATCAAAACATTTTAAATCCGTGTGCCAATACAATCATCAAATCATTTCAAATCCATGTCAATGTGATGGTAGAATAGAAAACATATCTAGTTCTCAAATAATGACACAATATCATTTCATTTGCATAGTCATCGGAAATATAAATTTACGACACTCCAAATGTCACAAAACAAGTTTTGAAATTTAATATCATACGTCGAGTCTATGCATATAGAAAACATGTTTTTTGGAAAATACGGTAGAAACAAGTTTTACTATTTCATGCAAGAGATTAGAGTCACACTCACTTTTCTAGGGGCTGGTCACTCCCTATTTTCAAAACAAATCCAAATCTTACTCCTCAAGTCTTTCAAAAGATTTCCCTAATCAAATCATCACAATTTAATATCAAATAAAAGTTTAATAAGGGATTTTCTCTTTTTTTTTTCCAATTTAATACAACCTTAATTTACACAATCTTCTTTCTAGATTCCCGTTTCATCAAATTTTGAATCATTAGCTCACCAATGATCAAATTTCCAATATTTCTCATTTTTTCTAATTTTTCTCGAATTTAACATATTTCATAATATATATATAGCTTCTGATGCAAATTTCAACATAAATTCGATAAAATTTATTTCAAATGTTAAAGAGATTGCATTTCTCTCGCCTAGGGTTTTCTCGGAGTGCAGATTTTCGTCCGAATGTCTTCTCAATTACTCCAAAATCTGTAATACTCTCTATCAACACAAGATTTATTAGTTAGGTCATAAACACTTAGATTAGGATCAAAACCCTAACTCAGTTACCAGCGTAGAGGTTCGTGGGCTCGCGGGTCAGCAGGCTAGCGGGCCGCAGTGGGCTTTGTGGGCCGCAGTTTTGTGGGCTGCAGTGGGCTTCGCGGGCTGCGCTGGCTCGTGGGTTGTCGCGGATACGGCAAAAATTTAAAATATACAAAAAATTCAATTTAAATACCCGAAGATCAAAAATCAAAATAAATAATAATTTCTCTATATATATAACTGAGAAATATTTTTTTTTTTTAATTTCTGAACACAAGTACAATAGTACGGACACCGTAGTATCGGTGTTACATTTTCTAACTCCATAAAAATAAGTTTCGTTCTCGAAACTAAAAGAAGGCTAAACAGTAAACAAATGGGGGTACTGTCTCCTAATAGCCTCCTCGGGCTCCTAGGTTTCCTCCTCGATCTGGATACTCCTCCACAAAACTCTAATCAATAAAACTTCCTTACTCTACAGCTTTCTGACCTGCTGATCTAGAATAGTTACGGGTTGAACTAGAAGACTAAGGTCCTCTCGTAACTCAACAGGTGGAGGCTCAAGTACATGAGAAGGATCGGCTAAGTACTTCTTGAGTACTGAGACATGGAAGACGTCGTGAATACGGAATTGTTCATCTGACAGCTTCAATCTGTATGCTACACTCCTGACCCTCTCAAGGATACGGAAAGACACAATATATCTGGGACACAACTTGCCCCGCTACCTGAACCGTATAACTCCCTTTCAAGGAGATATCCTCAAGAAAACCATATCTCTAGTGGCAAACTCAAGAGGTCGCCACCTACGATCAGCATATGCCTTCTGTCTGTCTTGGGCGGCTTTCATCCGCTTACGGATGACCTTAACTTTATTCTTCGTTTTCTCAATTAACTCGACACTACTGAGATGTCGCTCTTCGACCTCAACCCAATATATTGGGGTACGACACTTCCTGCCATACAGTGCCTCATACGGGGGCATCCCTATACTGGCCTGTAGCTATTATTATATATAAATTCGACCAGTAGAAGGTGTCGATCCCAACTACCCCGAAAATCCATCACATATACTCTCAGCATGTCCTCAAGGGTTTGAATGCTCCTCTCTGACTGACTATCTGTCTGCGGATGATAGGCCGTGCTAAAATTCAGCCTTGTGCCCAATGCCTCTTGTAACTTGGGCCAAAACCTAGAAGTGAACCTCAGGTCCCTGTCTTACTATGGACACAGGAACACCATGCAGCCTGACTATCGTTTCAATGTAAAGACGTGCCAAGGTCTCCAAAGGATAGTCATTGCGAATAGGAAGAAAATGCGCGGACTTGATGAGTCGATCTACAATCACCCAAATGGCATCATGCCGTGATGAAGTCCGTGGTAGCCCTGTCACAAAATCTATAGTAATATGATCCCACTCCCACTTAGGAATGGGTAAGGGCTGTAATGTACTAGCCGGCCGCTGATGCTCGGTCTTCACCTGCTGGCAAACTAAATACCTAGCTACAAAATCTGCGATTTTCTATTTCATGTTAGGCCACCAATAACTATCCCGAATGGTTCGATATATCTTGGTACCACCCGGATGTAATGCATAAGTAGAGGAGTGTGTCTCGTCAAGTATGGCCTTGTCGAGATCTAAATCAGCGGGAATACAAACCGGCTCCCTAAACACTATCAAACCATTTGCTCGGATCCTGAAGTCTCCACCCTCAGTTCTGCGGACTCTATCCGCAATACTCTGAATCTCCTCATCTGTACTCTGGAGCTCTCGGATACGGTCAAACAAAGTCGATCTGACCTCAAATCTGGCTAGTAAGCCTCCCTGATCATTACTAGTCAAACTGACTCCCAAGGCTTGGAGTTCCACTAAACAAGAAATGTAGACTTTCTATGTCGACTGTGAGGATGATACTGAATTTTGACTCAAGACATCAACTACAACATTCACCTTGCCCAGATGATAGTTAATAATGAGGTCATAATCTTTGAGAAGCTCTAACCATCACATCTGTCTCAAATTCAACTCTTTTTGGGTAAATAGATATTTCAAACTCCTGTGATCTGTAAATACCCTGCAGGTCACCCCATAAAAATAATGCCGCCATATCTTCAATGCGAAGACTATGGCTGCCAACTCCAAATCATGTGTCGGGTAATTACCTCGTATTTCTTTAGCTGTCGCGAGGCATACGCAATAACCCGACCATCTTGCATCAGAACACAACCCAATCTCTGTCGGCTAGCATCACTGTACACTGTATACTCCCAACTACTAGTGGGAAAGGCTAAAATAGGAGCAAATGTCAACCGTTGTTTGAGCTCTTGAAAGCTCGCCTCACAACAGTCATCTCAAGCAAACTTGACCCCCTTTTGGTTCAATTTAGACAACGGAGTGGCTACGCGGGAGAATCTTTTTACAAATCGGCGATAATACCAGGCTAAACCGAGAAAACTACGGATCTCAATAACTGTTTGTGGCTGCTCCTACTTCAGTATAGCCTCAACCTTTCGCGGATCAACATAAATATTTTCCGCAGAGACAATGTGCCCCAAAAATCCTATCTGTCTCAGCCAAAATTCACATTTCGAGAATTTGGCATATAACTGATTCTCACGGAGTATCTGTAATACCACCAAAGGTGCTGAACATGATCTTCATCACTCCGTGAATACACCAAGATGTCATCGATAAATACGATGACAAACCGATCCAAGAAATCATGAAGACTCAGTTAATCAAATCCATAAAAGCAGCTGAGGCATTAGTCAACCCAAACAGTATGACTGAAAACTCATAGTGGCCGTATCGGGTGCGAAAGGTTGTCTTGGGCACATCTTCGGCCCGAATCCTCAATTGATGATAATCCGAACAGAGATCAATCTTTGAGAAAACAGTAACTCCCAATAGTTGATCAAACAAATCATCTATACGTGACAAGGGATATCTGTTTTTGATTGTGACTTTGTTCAACTGCCTGTAATCCACACAAAGCTGAAATGTACCATCTTTTTTCTTTACAAATAACACTGGAGCGCCCGAAGGTGAAGTGCTCGGGCGAATAAACCCCTTGTTTAGGAGTTCCTGCAGCTGAATCTTAAACTCTCTCAGTTTCGTAGGCGCCATTCTATACGGCGTAATAGAAATATGATTGGTTCTCGGTACTAGATCAATATCGAAATCGAACTCCTGAACTGGTGATAATCCGGGAAGCTCCTCGGGGAATACCTCTAGAAACTCTTGCACCACAGGGACATCTTCAAGTCTCGGTCCCTCAATGGTGGTGTCGACTACATAAGCCAGATAATCGCACTACCATGGCGTACCAAGCGTCTGGCTTTCATAACAGATATAATACAGCGGGGCAATACTCGTATCTTGTCCCGAAATACTAATGGTAGCTGCTCGGACCTCCGAAACTCAACCTCTTTCGTGAAACAATCCACAGAAACCTGGTGTAAACTCAACCAATCCATCCCTAGGATGGCATCAAAATCCGTGATAGGGAGCGGAATCAGATCTGTCTTTAATACTGCCTCCCCAATACCAATCTCACAGCCCCTATAGACTGTATCTCGAATGATATGCTTGTCAAAAGGAATGACTACCATAATCTCCTCATCAAGTAGTGAGAGAGGTCTATCAGAATGGCGAGCGAACGTGTCGCTTACATATGAAAAATTTAACCTGGTATCTATGAGAATACGGACATCGATACCGAATATTCGTATGGTACCTGAAAATAAGAAAAAGATTAAAGGTATCTAAAATGCGAAGAAAAATAGACGTCTTTATATATACATCTAACTAGTTAAGTTTCTAAAACTTTAACTAGTCAAAACTATATATCTATATTATGTTATACAAAATCTCAAAAAGAGAATACAGCTAAAGTACTACATCGAGGGGTTTGTAGAAGGATTACCCATAATAACATCAAGGTTTTCCTGTGCGTCCTCTTGTGTCATTGCAAACACACGAGCCTGGGCCCTAAGCTACTGTCACGACGGTCCTAGCACTGTATTACTCCCGGCTGCAGTTCGAGGAGCTGTAAGAGCTGAGTGCGTAGGTGCCCCCTACTAGCCTATACCAGAAGTACCAGTATGACCCTGAGAAGCCTATCCTCCATGACCTAACTCGGGGCAAGTACTTTTAATGTGACCTTGCTTCCTACACTGGAAGCAAGTAATTGGTACTCTACATGCCCTAAAGGCATGGTGGCTGTCGTATCTATGACAAAAAGACTGTCTATGTATAGTAGACTGTATAGAGACATTAGGGGCTGGTACCCCAAAACTCTGTAGTCGAGATCCCTGTCCTGGTCCTGCTGGTCTGAAGCTAAAAGAACCCGCGGGATGTCTAAAACCTCTACCCCTCTTCAAAGACTATCCACCCGGTAACCCAGTCTTCCTCTTCTGGTGACTCTCTCTACCTAGCCTAAGTTTGAACAATCTCCTCTGCCCGATATGCTGAATCAATCACCTTTGATAGTGTAAAAAAGGGAGTCATCGTCACATACTTTCTGATACTCAATTGGAGGCTATTTTCAAACTTGAACCTCATCTGAGCTGGTGTAGCCATGTCGGGGACAAAGGTAGCTAGTCGTCTAAGCTCAGCCTCGTACTCTGAGATTGACGTAGTCCCCTGGCGTAAGTGCAGAAACTCCATCCTCATACGATCCTGTTGGAACGGGGTGAAGTACTTGCAGTCGAACTCATGTAGAAAGTTTTCCCACCGTAGGGTCTGTATAACACTATCAAAGATAGCCTCCCGCTACGAGAGGACATCTCCATCAAGGAGTCTCTCAGCAACTCTAAACCTGAGCTCATCTGTTAACCCCAGATCAATAAGGATCCTGCGAGTCCTATTGATCCAGTACTTCGCCGCTATGACATCACTAGATCCTGAAAAGTCTGTGCGTCCGAGCTGTCGAGACTCTTTCACCAACTAAGTAAGCTCATGGATGCGCTTCAAAGTAACTGATGTCTCATCGGTCGGAGTAGAAACAGAAGGACCAGCAACCGAAGGAGCAGCAACCGAAGGAGGAATCGATACAGTAGTTGTAGGTACGGCCGCAAGTGCGATCGCTGGAGTTTGTAGTGGAGGTGGTGATATTTGTACCCCATATCTATTGTACCACTCCTGCCACTACCTCAAGGCATCGAGTGGTGGTGGAGGAATCTCGGCTGTAACAGTCGGTGGAGGTGCTGGGGGTGGCGCTTGTGAACGTGCTCGAGTAGAGGAAGCATCCTCTGGTACTCGTGGAGTCTCGGATTCCCTAGGTACATCGGCTACTAGGGGACTCTCGGGTGGTACGACTCTAGCACCGTGCCTACCACATCTAGGTGGCATAATTCTACAAAAAGAGTATATTTTTATTAGGTAGAAATCAAGAAATAGGGTTAGTTATTAGTAACTAACCCCCCAAAAAGAATTTGAGTTATGAATCAAAGTATTTGAATGCGAAATAATGGGTTAAATGCATCATGTATCTAACCCCTGAAATGGATGAACTTATATGCCTATGGCCAAGTATGAGATTTTAAATGACTGTATAAAATTCTCTAATGCATTGAGAACTTTTAATATACTTGGGAAGACTTTTACTACTATCATTTCTCTAACCTAAACTCTCTGATACCAATAGAACTGTCACGCCCCGAACCGGGGTCGTGAGCAGCCGCCCATTACCCTTGATGCCGGCTGTAATTTTATAGAAAATTGGACAGAAACTCTCCATATTTCGGAGGTTTTCTAAGTACAATTTGACCTGTATAATTCACAACCATCCTGTCAATCAAATAAAAGGGTCATCCCGGCCTCAAGACAATGAACCAAACCACAGCAGACAACCAAGGCAACGCAAGGCTTTTTAATTACTAGAAGATATAGCCACAGACCTCTACTGTCATGCCCAACTAGAGTATGAGCAGCCACCACACCGAGCGGGCCTAAAGTTTATACAATGTACAATAATTTCCCAAGTAAAATTTTTTAAATGCTTACAGGTGCCTCAAATGCAAGTAAAATGTGAGAGTTTCCCAAACAATATCCATAATTTATACAGTCATCCCATAAAAATATACACGGCCAACTACAGACCTCAATATCATGACCTCGCAGGGTCGAAATAAAATAAGAACTTCAAATTTTTATTTTAATTAAATCTCACCGTCGTGAATACCAAATCCATCAATATGCTACGAAAACCTCTAGAGCCTGTAACGTCGCTTTATCACAGTAATCCTGTCTGAGAAAGGTAAGGAGAGGGGTGAGTATCAGGGAAGATATCCAGTGAGTGAGGTGATTAATATCAAGTATAAATAGTGTGGGTGAACCATTGGAATGTCAGGCAACATTATTCGTAATAATAATTTACATTTCACAGTAAAACATGATATGTTTAGCAATTTGAAATCATTTAATCAATCACACGATATCAAGTATATATGCATCTATTCAAAATCAAGTATTATGAGAGCAAGCCAAAAATGACCTGACAGAGGTCAACCATGACCAAGAACTGGCGCATCGGGGGTTTTATTATGTATAAAGTTCAAAAGTCGCTCTCTACCCAGACGTTGGCCATGAGTTCACTAGGGCTAGCTCATCATCATGTATAGGACCCCGCCCAATATTAAACGGTGGCGTTTCACACGTCCTCCCCCTTATGTGGGTTCAACTGGCCCGCCTATAGCCATTAGACACATGATGTTTGCGGATAGCTCCTACAGAAGCGTATTCGGGCAACCCGATGTCTCTACAAACGCCCTTCGTAGCTACGGAATTTATCAAAAAATATCATCACAAGTGGGCACCTGGCCCATACAGATCATCTCATCACAAATGGGCACCCGACCCATACAGATCATCAAAATATTTTAAATCCATGTACCAATACAATTATCAAATCATTTTAAATCCATGTCAATGCGACGGTAGAATAGAAACCATATCTGGTTCCCAAATAATGGCACAATATCATTTAATTTCAAACCATGAATACATAGTTATCGGAAATATAAATTTACGACACTCCAAATGTCACAAAATAAGTTTTGAAATTTAATATCATACGTCGAGTCCATGCATATCGAAAACATGTTTTATGGAAAACATGATAGAAACAAATTTTATTATTTCATACAAGAGATTAGAGTCACACTCACTTTTCTAAGGAGGGTGGTTACTCCCTATTTTCAAAACAAATCAAAATCTGACTCCTCAAGTCTTCCAAAAGATTTCCCTAATCAAATTATCACAATTTAATATCAAATAAAAACCTAATAAGGGATTTTTCATTTTTTTTCTAATTTAATACAACCTTAATTTACACAATTTTTTTTTCTAAATTCTCGTTTCATCAAATTTTGAATCATTAGCTTACCAATGATCAAATTTCCAATATTTCTCATTTTTTTTCTAATTTTCCTCGAATTTAACATATTTCAGAGTATATATATATAGCTTCCGATGCAAATTTCAACCTAAATTCGATAAAATTTATTTCAAATGTTGAAGAGATTGCATTTCTCTCACCTAGGGTTTTCTCGGAGTATAGAAATTCATCCGAATGTCTCCTCGATCACTCCAAAATCTGTAATACTCAATATCAAGACAAGATTTATTAGTTAGGTCATAAACACTTAGATTAGGATCAAAACCCTAACTCAGTTACCTGCGCAGAGGTTCGTGGGCTTACGGGTCAGTAGGCTAGTGGGCCGTAGTGGGCTTCGCGGGCTGTAGTAGGCTTCGCGGGCCGTAGTGGGATTCATGGGCCGCAGTGGGCTCATGGGCTGCACGGGCTCGTGGGCTGTCGCGGATATGGCAAAATTTTAAAATATACCAAAAAATCAATTTAAATACCCCAAAATCAAAAATCAAAATAAATAAAAATTTCTTTATATATATATAACTGAGAAATATTTTTATTTAATTTCTGAACAGAAGTACAATAGTACGGACACCGTAGTGTCGGTGTTACAAATTCAGTAAATTTTGTTGAACAAAATAGGTTTTGATGATGATTAGGAGTAATAAAATTTGATTTTATGTAATTAATTTAAATTAGATACAAATTATAATAATTATTAAAATTGGTTCTAGATGTCCAAGTCGCGTCACTCATATGCGTAAGACAACCTATGAACATGATTGATAGAAATTTGATTAAGTCAAAATAGCCAAGACGACCTGAGGTTCAACTTAAGATGACCAGTTGACTGCACCATAGAAAATAGGGCGACTTGAATTTTGGCATGAGATGACTTGAGGATAGTAAGTCTTAGAATTCTAAGTCTGCAGAATACCTTAGGCGACCTGACCTCTAGCACAAGACGACCCAAGGAAGTCATGCCTCCGAAATTTATGTCTGCAAAAAACCTAAGGCGACCTGACATTCTAGTAAGACGACCTGACTATAGTAATTAAAAAAACAAGTCGCCTCAGTAAATTTAACAAGGCGACCTGACAAAGTTAAGCCTCAGAAGTTTGATTCTGCAGTACCTAAAGGCATCTCAATCTTAAACACAAGATGACCTAATCAATCATAAGACGACCCAATTATAAACATAAGATGACTTGAACCTGAAACAATAACACAAGTCGTCTCCACTAAATGCACAAGACGACTTGACTTATTCATGCCTCAGAAAGAATAGTTTACACAATAAATGAGATGACCCAATTATACTCACAAGATGACCTTACCAGAGTTCTTAGCATATAAGTCGTCTTACTAAAAAATGCAAGTCGCCTTGCAAAATGAGAATCAAGGTTGTGGCAACTCATAGTTCCTATTAGAATGCTTATGACTTGACAAGGCCACTCATGGTGAAGACAAGTTCCTTTACCTCTCACATTGACAAATAAACATGAACAGTTGTCAAGCCAACCTAAAGCTAAGTAAGTCTTCTTACAATCATGTTAAGGTGACTTGACTGATCATCAAGGTGACCTAAGAATTCAAATTATCAAGACAAGTCTGCTTATAGCCTAGATAGATCGACCTACTGTGTCTAACGTTCACTTGCTCAGAAAAGTTGGTTCGAATTAAATGTACTGCTCACCTATCTCACCAAGCTCTACTATGCATTCAATGGTCTTCAATGGGTAAACCCTAATTCTTGATAACAAAATCAATTGAGAACAGAGAAGAAGTAGATGGTCTATTACTCAATCTCTGAACATCATTCATAAAGTCTTAGTTTTGATTTTGCTCAATCTATACTGTAACGAGCAATCTGAAGATAAAAAGCTTTATCTGACATTCTATTCTCTCTCTATCTATTGTGTAAAATTAGAATCGCATTGTTCTGAGTTTTAGAGAGGTATCAGATTGGTTTTGATTGATCCTGTGAAAAATCAAATCGAAGTATTTGGGAAATACTTGTATGGTTCACTAGCACCATCATAAGCTAGTTTGTAATTCTTGAATAGAATAGTGGATTTGAAAATCCAGGTAAACCCTAAGAGTGGACATACACCAAAAAAGTGAAACTACTATAAATTTGTGTATCAATCTCTATTTGCTTTTTCTTTGTTTATTTGTATAAATCAAGTTTTAAATCTCAGTAATTAATCAAAATTTGTAAATAAGCTATTCACCCCTCTAAGTTATTATATTTAGTGTGAACGAGTGGTATCAGAGTGAGTCTTTTGAAAAAGGGTTCAACAACCTCAGAAGAAAAGATCGAAGATGGCATTAAATGGAGACGGTGTTCCATTCGAAGCATGCTAACCAATAGAACACCATTCTTCAACGGCAATAACTACAGCTATTGGAAGCAAAGAATAAGAAATTTCATTATTGCAAGATGAAACAGCTTGGTAAATATTTGAAGAAGGAATCGAGTTCCCAACTGAAGAAATTGATGGAGTAAGAGTTCTCGTGAAAATGAAGAACATGACTCCTGAAGAAAAGAAAGCTTACAGAGCCAATTGCAAAGCTGTCAATCTACTACACTTAGCCTTAAGTCTCAATGAGTATAACAGAATTTCATCATGCATCACTATAAAAGAAATATGGGAAAGATTGGAGGCTACATACGAAGGCACAAATCAAGTGAGGAAGAACAAAATAAGAATGTTAAAGTAAGAGTATGAGGCATTCAAAATGAATGATGGAGAAAGTGTGAGAGATATGATTACAAGATTCAATACTATCACAAATGAACTGAGGTTGCTGGGCAAAGGAATTAGTCAGGAAGATATGGTTGATAAAGTACTGCAGTGCATGCATAAATCATGGGAAGCCAAAGTCATAGCTATTGAAGAATCCAAAAATTTGGAGACTCTTACAATGGATCAATTGGTTGGTTCATTAAAAAGTCGTGAAATGAAAATAACCTCCAAAGGAAATGGAAATGAAGAAAGAGGCAAATCCATAGCATTAAAGGCTGAAAGTGAGGAAGATGATTCAAGCAGTGATGAAAATGAAGACATGACACTTTTGACAAGAAAATTCAAGTGGTTCATGATGAGAAAAAGGAACAAAAGTAGAAAAGAATTCAAGAAATTTGAAAGAAATAAAGAAATAAGATGCTATGAATGTAAAAAACTTGGTCACAATAAAGCTGATTGTCCATCACTCAAGAAAGCAGAGAACAAAGAAAAGAAGGGAAAGAAAAAGACCTTGACAGCTTGGAGTGATGAAGATGAAAGCTCTAGTGAGGAAGAACGTAAACAAGAACAAGCCAACTTGTGCTTCATGGCCTTAGAAAGTGATTCAAATATTGAGGTAACATCTTCAACACCCTATTTCTTTGACTCAGATTCTGAACATGATTTAACTTTTGAAGAACTACAAGATGCATTGCTAGAATCTATTAAGGACTTGAAAAATATGATCAAGAAAAACATAATACTTAAAAAGGAAATAATCATACTAGAAGAAGATAGGAATAAGTTGAAACTTGAAAATAGAAAACTCAGGACGGAAAATGATGAATCAAAATAAGATAGAACTAACTTGCTTAAGGAAGTTAAAGACAACGCAAATTTGAAAAATGATGTACATGATGAAATTGAAATCAAGTCGGTTGATGATTGCATTCATAAGGATTTAGAGAAGGAATTAAATCAAGAAAAAGAGAGAAACAAAAAATTAAGCTCTCTATTATATAAATTTGATCAAGGACAAAAAAAATTGGACTTGATGCTTGGAGCTCAAAGAGTTGTCTATGATAAGGCTGGCTTAGGTTTCAATCCAGCCTTGATACAAAAGAAACTCTGCAGTTTCTTTATTCTCGGTATAATAAAGGATAGACCAAACACTAAGTGTCATTATTCACGAAGCAAGGACATAGCTCTCATAATTGTAAACTTAGAAGAAGATCCATTTCAAACCAATCAAAAACATCTAGAACATATACTAAGTGTACTCATTGCAATAGAATAAGGCATAGTTTGAATGAGTGCTGGTTTAATGATCTAAAATGGAAGAAAACAATTTTGAAATGGGTACTAAATAACACTCATGAATCCATTATAAGCACTAACATTGCTGGACCCAAGAAAGTTTGGGTACCAAAGGCCAACACTTGATTTCTTGTTTATGCAGATTTGTCTCAAGACCAAAGCTCCTAAAAATACATGGTTTCTGGATAGCGGATGCTCTCGATATATGACAGGAGATTTATCTAAGTTCGGCAGCTTGGAAGAAAAGAAAAGAGGCAAAGTAGTCTTTGGAGACAACTCAAAAGGAAAAGTTATTGGCATAGGAAACATATGTATGTTTCCTACTCAAGTTGAGCATGCGTTTCTAGTCAAAGGATCAAAACATAATCTCTAAGCATTAGTCAATCGTGTGATAAAGGATTTATTGTGGTATTTGATCATGATAGTTGTAGTGTGATAGATAAATCAAACAATGAGATAAAATTCAAAAGAAATAGGCAAGGAAATAGTTATGTTATTAATTTAGACAATTTGAATGTATCAAATGAAGTATGTTTAATTGCCATTGGAAATGATGATGCTTGGTTGTGGCATAGAAGATTAGAACATGCAAGTATAGACTTAATTTCAAAACTAGTTAGAAAAGACATTGTTAAGGGAATTCCAAAATTGAATTGTAAAAAGAATAAATTGTGTGATGTTTGCATGAAGGGAAAACATATAAAGTCTTCCTTTAAATCTAAAAATGTGGTCTCCACATCAAGACCTTTAGAAATTACTTCGCATGAACCTTTTCTGTCCAACTAGAACTCAAAGCTTTGGAGGAAAGCACTATACCTTTGTGATGATTTCTCAAGATATACTTGGGTGTTATTTTTAGCCAAAAAGGAAGAAGTATGCGGTACATTAATTAAGTTGTGTAGGAAAATTCAAAATGAAAAAGGATACACAATTAATAGCATTAGAAGTGATCACGGCAAGGAATTTGGAAATAAATCCTTGTAAGAATATTGTGATGAAAATGAAATATATCACAATTTCTCTATACCTAGAATACCTCAACAAAATGGTGTTATGGAGAGAAAGAATCGAACTTTAGAAGAAATGGCTAGAACTATACTATGTGAGCATAACTTACCTAAATATTTTTGGGCTGAAGCCGTTAATACAGCTTGTTACATTCTCAATAGAGCATTGATTAGACCAATCTTTAAGAAAACTCCTACCTTCGTATAATTCATAGAGTATGGAGTTTGATAATATTAGGTTTCCTACCTTCGTATAATTCATATGGAGCATTGATTAGCCGTTAATACAGCTTTTTACATTCTCAATAAATGCTATGTGCTAAACAATGGAAAATATAATTTAGGAAATTTTAATGCAAAAAGTAATGAAGCTATATTTCTAGGATACTCAATCAGTAGTAAAGTATATAGAGTATATAATAAGAGAATAATGATAGTTGAGGAATCACTTTATGTAAACTTTGATGAAAGTGCCTCTTAAGTAAAAGAAGTTTTGATGATGAAATTCAAGAAGTAGAACAAATACTAGAGCAAGAGACAATGGAAAATGAAGAAGTAAAGGAATAAACCAATGAAGGTAGAATTGAAGAAAATCAATCAAACCTTCAGCAACAAGAAGAACAAGAGATAAAATTTCTAACCGTAAGAAGGAGTGTCAATGTATAAAATGTAATTGGAGATATAGAGGTTGGAGTTAGAATAGATCTTCAACTCAAAATCAATGTGAGTTTGTGACATTCATTTCTCAAATTGAACCTAAAAATGTTGATGAAGCTTTATATGATGAAAATTGGATTCTAGCTATGCAAGAAGAGCTCGATCAATTTGAAAGGAATGAAGTATGGAAGTTATTTCCTAAACCAAACGACCAATCCGTGATAGGTACAAAATGGGTGTTTAGAAACAAACTAGATGAGCATAGGACAATCACTAGGAACAAAGCTAGATTAGTTGCTCAAGGGTATAGTCAAGAAGAAAGGATTGATTATCATGAAACATATGCTCCGATAGTTAGATTAGAAGCCATTAGAATGCTACTTGCCTTTGCATGCTATATGAACTTTAAGTTGTATCAAATGGGTTAAAAGTGCTTTTCTAAATGGTGTACTAAATGAGACGGTTTATGTAGAGCAACCACCAGGATTTGAACATCCAAAGCACTCAGACCATGTGTTTAAACTGTCCAAAATCTTATATGGTGTAAAACAAGCTCCAAGAGCTTGGTATGAGAGACTTAGCAATTTTTTATTGAAAATGATTTTGAAAGAGAAAAAGTTGACATAACTTTGTTTATTAAAAGAAAAGGCAAAGAAATTCTAATGGTTTAAATTTGTGGATGACATAGTATTTAGAGCAACAAATGAAAATTTTTGTCAAGAATTTGCTAAGTCTATGCATGCTGAATTCGAAATGAGCATGATGGGTGAACTAAACTATTTTCTTGGTTTACAAATAAAACAAACAAAAGAAGGTATATTTATTAGTCAATCCAAATTTGTTAAGCAATTGATCAAGAAATTTGGATTTAGTAATATCAAAGGATATGCCACATCAATGAGTACATCGGTTAAATTAGACAAAGATGAAAAAGAAAAGGAAGTGTGTCAAAAACTCTATAGAAGTATGATTAAATCTTTTCTATATCTAACAGTATCTAGACCTGATATTCTATTTAGTGTGTGCTTGTGTGCTATATTCCAATCTAATCCTAAAGAATCTCACTTAGCCGCTGTGAAGAGAATTCTAAGATATTTAAAGGACACATGTAACTTAGGATTATGGTATGATAGGAATTCAGCATTCAATCTACATGGATATTCAGATGCTGATTTTGCTGAATGTAAAGTGGATAGAAAAAGTATAAGTGATACTTGTCAATTTTTTGGAAGTATGTTAATATCTTGATCCTCTAGAAATTAAAAATAGTATTGTTATTTCAACTACAGAAGCAGAGTATGTGGCTGCAGGACAATACTGTGCACAAGTCCTATGGATCAAGCATAAACTTGAAGATTATGGTATGAAATTTGAAAATATTCTGATAAAAATTGACAATATTAGTGCAATAAATTTGACAAAAAATCCAGTGCATCACTTTAGGACTAAACACATTGAGATTATATATCATTTTATTAGAGATCATATACTTTAAAAGGATATAATTTTAGAATACGTAGAAACTAAAAAGCAAATTTGTGGATATTTTTATCAAACCCTTGGATAAAGAAAGATTTTGTAATCTAAGAAGAGAATTAGAAATGATTGAGTGAATTCTTGATTCAAATATATATAAACTCATTCTATAATCATTTAAAGATAATAATTATAAGAGAAATTTTTAAGAAAAATTTCATAGTCATGAAATTTAACCAAGGGACGGGTCATCTTATAGGATAAGTAAGATGCCTTACTGGTTCAGAATTGAGATGACAAGTCGCCTTGTTCTGGGAGCAAGTCATCCTGAGAACCAAATTATCTTAGCAAGTCATCCTACTAAAGGAATGAGATGACTCATCAAACATCTGTCATAGAAGTGACTTTGAAAAACATAACTAAGATGCCTTAACAAACCAAGATGGTGCCTTAAGGATAATAAACAGACTTATTCTATTTTTCTAAATCACCTCATGACCTTACAAGTTGCCTTATATTAAATACAAGACGACTCATCATGATCATGTCACAGAAAAATTGTTTGCAGACATCTCTGAGTCGCTTCATCCTTCAAGGAGGATGACTTGATGTTTTTGGGGTTCTGTCATATGAGACGACTTGCAATCTAGTGCAAGTCGCCTTGCTTGAACAAGACAAGTCAATTCTTCTTCTCTTGAAGACGACTCATGTGGCTTATAAGTTGGATAAAATCCAAAATTCCAAATTTAAAACCATTTCATCTCTACCAAGAATCCAAATCTAACCCAAGTCTAATAGTCAAGGTTTCAATTCGTGACTCTTTGCATTGCCTCTAACCGTTTCTCTCAAAATCAAAATCCCTAGCCCTAGATGTTTTTTCACGAATCGTCTTCTCTTCATATCCTCTCATCTATCACTCTCCTCAATCGAACAATCACAACTATTTGAGGAAACCCTAAGAGATCCCATTAGAACCTTATAAACCCTAACTTTCCAATGTGTGACAACTTCAACACACAAGAACAAACATCTTCAATAGCGCCAAAGACGAAGAATTTGGCAAAGTTCAACGAGAGTGACTTCCCTTCATTGGAGAAAAGTAAGTTTTTCATTATTAACTTTTCAAAAAGAAAGTTGAATCTAGGAAGGCTTATGGATTGAGAGTTTCTTAAGAAAATCAATTTTCCATATAAAGAACATCTATCTTACATATTGCCTAGTTCTTTGATGAGTCCGAATGAGAATGTCTATGACATTTTAGTTTGGAAGTTCTATAACAACATGGAAGTTATTGAGGAGACCGGAGAGCATGTACTAGAGACAAATTATTATTTTTCTAAGGGGATGGAATCATGTACATTTAAGACTTATATCAAAGGAAAGCAAATTATGCTTACTCCAAAAGTGATGTGCATGATGTGTAATCTCGAATGGACCCCTACAAGTAGATGTGAGGAATATATGAAGACGAGTCACTATAAGTGTGCCAAAATTGTGTTTAAGAATGAGAACTTAATGGATATGGAGGAGGTAGATCTAAATGCAAAGAATTTGGGCATATATGAGAGACTTCTTCATCTCATTATTACTCACGTTGTTAGACCAAGAGAAGGAATCACACATACATAACCAAAGAGGATCTTTGGTTGATGGCTTGCATCATGGATGGTAAAAACCCTCGATTGCATTTCCTAATGCCTTATTTCATGATTGAAGCGGCCAAATCAAAATCTATAAATCTATCATATTGCTCTCTCATTTCTGATGTGTTAATAGTAAATAAGATTGATTTGAAAAAGGAGATTTGCACCAAATTAAGCATGAAACATGGTATTGGGGAGCAATAACTGAAAAAGGCCAAGTGGGTGCTGAAAAATGGGGTATGGGAAAAGCTAAATGAAGAACAAGAAGAGGGTAAAAAGAAAAGGAAAAGAGATGAGGTGGGACGAAGTGAACCATCTAGAGAAGGACTATCCAAGGAAATTATGGCTCAATCTCTTCAAATCACACCTTCCTATGGTGCTCCATCCACATCCATTCCTACTTCTAAAGTCATCATGGACATGATTTGGGATTCCTTAGTTCACATCCAATCACAACTTCTTAAAATTGAAGATCAAAACTCTCTCACTCATGCCAAGTTGACTGAATTGGAAGACCAAAATAAGACATTTCATGACAAATTGAATGTTTTGGAATCCCTAATTCACAAAGATCAAAGTGGTCCTTCAAATTGTCTACCAGTTGATTCTTCCATCCCTCTATCTGATAAGCCACATGCCTAAAGAACCAATATTTTTCTTTTTATTTGTAACATTAACATTCTCTCTATTTTTAGGTATGTGTTAGTTTGATTAGTTTCTTCCCTTTGCTAAGTCTTTCGTCAAGGACCAGTGTACCTATTTTGCTGATGATGTTTAATGATAGTATTCTCTTTAATGACTGTCTCCTTCTTTTGGTGATGACAAAAAAGGAGAGAAAAATATGTGTTTTGTTTTGGTGTATTGTTTTGTTTATGTTGAATGGCATTGTTTTGCTTATGTTGAATGGCATAGTTGAATGACTTTGTGTTTTGGTGTGTTGTTTTGTTTATGTTGAATGGAATAACATAACATTGGTATTTATATTGAAATTGTGAGATTTTGGTGTATTGATGTTTTGGTATGTTCATAGCATTGGTGTTTATATTGATTGAATGTCTAAATTTTGAAAATGCTATATATATTATAGATATATGAAATATGACATTATGTTATGACATATACACTATTCAAACTAGGATGAATCTGAGTAAGGATAGAATATGTCTCTCAATCATTTAACATTAAATGATAATTGTATAAGTAAAAATGGTAGTTACATTCAAAACGAAAATGGGGAGAGCAATAAGATATCAATGATACACATCATAAAACTAAGTATGGATAGCATATGATGCATATCTTTAAGAAAAAGTGAAGTTTAAGACTAATCATAGGCATTTCAAAACTTAAATTGACATGGCATTAGTTGAGGGGGAGCATTTTGAGACTTTTCAAATAATTTTATCAGTTTTCTCAAATTAGGTTTTTTCATCATCAAAAATGGG
Organism: Dillenia suffruticosa; assembly: GCA_033439265.1. Taxonomy (NCBI): domain Eukaryota; kingdom Viridiplantae; phylum Streptophyta; class Magnoliopsida; order Dilleniales; family Dilleniaceae; genus Dillenia; species Dillenia suffruticosa. Next base: position 12,500,237 of record JAVTVX010000020.1, read on the forward strand.
AGATTGTTGAACAAAATAGGTTTTGATGATGATTAGGAGTAATGAAGTTTGATTTTAGGTAATTAATTTAAATTAGAAATAAATTAGAATAATTGTGAAAATTGGTTCTAGATGTCCAAATTGCCTCACTCATATGCATAAGACGACCTATGAGCATGATTGATAGAAATTTGAATAAGCTAAAATGGCCAAGACGACCTAAGATTTGACATAAGACGACCTGTTGACTGCACCATAGAAAATAGGGCGACCTGAATCTTGTCATGAGATGACTTGAGGAAAGTAAGTCTCAGAAGTCTAAGTCTGCAGAACACCTTAGGCGACCTGACCTCTAACACAAGATGACCTGATGAAGTCATACCTAAAAAATTTATGTTTGTACAAAACCTAAAGCGACCTAACATTCTAGTAAGACGACCAGACTATAGCAGTTACAAGAACAAGTCGTCTCAATAAATTTAACAAGGCGACCTAACAAAGTTAAGTCTCAGAAGTTTGATTCTGCAGTACCTAAAGGTGTCTCAACCTTAAACACAAGACGACCAAATCAATGTCTTAGCTTAAAGCACTTGGAACCTAAGGAGCGATTTGATGTTGTTTGGTTTGGAGTTGGGAGCGGTGACCCTTTCAAGAGGTGAGTGGATGGATGTTTGTGGATTGAATGAGAAATGTTTTTTTTTAATTCTTTAAAATGATTTTAAAATGGATTTTTGTATGTTATTTTATGAAATTGATTTATGCATCCAATGGTATTTGTACATATTTTGTGTCATGTTTGGTTTATATGTAACTTGATATGATTTGAGATTATGTTTGTATTTGGTTTGATTAGATGAATGGTAGCACATTGGATTTGGAAATGGGCTTTGTGGAATTGTGCATATATGGGTTGTGGTGCTAACACTCATAGTTAATGGCTATAGTCATTCCCTTCCATGGTGCAACACGATGGGGCAACGTGATCAGGGTTATATGACTAAGGAGGTACCACATTCGAGAGGTGCCTTCGAGGTCATTTCCTTGGCTAATTTGATTACACTCTAAGGGAGGCTTGAGCCAATACGAAAGTTTAGGGTATTTGAGTATTTGTTGAAAAACCTCTTGACAATTTTGCCCTTGGTCTCGGTTGATCTCTGTCAAAAAAAGAGATTTTTGGCAACCCCATAGTTTTAGGAAACTTGAAATGATTGGATGCATTGCTTGATTTTTCATGTTTGCTAAATATTTGGATTTATTGGTAACTTTGTTATGAATTATTGATATTTAGACATGACGGAATGGATTTTTGGAAATGCTATTTGACGTATTCATACTCATTACTCATTCTATTGTACTCCATTCACTGAGTATTATTCAGACTCATTCACTTCTTCTCTTATTTTTACATAGGAAGTTTAGGTTTAAGATATTTTTGGCCGGCCTTTAGTTTCAGACTTGGAGAGATCATCTTGGTAGACTTCTTTTGGTATAAATTTTGACATGGTTTTGAGGTATTGATAGATGGATCCAAGGAGAGCATTTGTAAACTTTTGGAAACCTTCTTCTTTTGCAAACACTTTGTTTATTTTGGTTGGAGTTGTATCTGGAGTTTTATACTCATTTTGGAGATGTTTTACTATTTCACTTGGATTTTATTGGAAATTGCCTATTTTGTTTTTTTTTCAGATTATTTTTGAATCACTTGTCTTTATAGATTTTAATTGGCCACTTGGTTTTGTTTTGGATTGTTTGGAGAGAGGATGAATTTTGTTGGTTTTATGAAATATTTTGATTTGTTTTGGAAAAGGGGAGGAATTCATGATAGCACCTTGTGGAATCTCGAAAAACGTAGTAAGGATTATACGTGTTTCAGGGAACGCGGCGGTAGTCATATGCTTGACTTGAGGGTTGGGGTGTGACAATGTACCCATGATTAATTGGTCTATTACATCAAATTCCTAATCTTGTTCCAAGGAAATTAAATGGCACTTTCAAGCTTCAATTTGAAGGCTAAAGGTTATTGTTGGTAGATACACTATATAAATAAACATATATTTCTCTATAATTTTTGTGACTGTTCCCAACATTTTTTTGTCATTGTTAAATTATGGCCGACCAAAGACATAACATTGGAAAAAACACTGAGGAAGATATGATCAGGAAAATCCCGAACTTTTCATAAAAAACATCATAAGAAAAGGCTTAAGCCTTTGGTGACGTTTGATCACTAAACGTTGAGAAAGGCTTTAAATGTTGGGAAAAGTTTGCACTTTCTCATCGTTTGGTTATCAAACGTTGGAAAAGTGTTATAGATATATGTAAATAATATGGAAATTTTGTGACATTTTCTCTTTTTAAACATCACGAAATCACGGAGGAGTGCCGATATTTTTCTCGTAAACATCGGTATAAATTACCATCTTTCAAATGTTTTTGACATATTTAAATTGTTCCCAGAAACTTATTTCAATTATTTCAAAAAATATGCTTATTTCATTCACATATCATCCTTACACCATATTCCAAATATCTATCACAAATGCTCCAAATATGAAATAAAAATCCTTCAAACAACCATCAACGACAAACATATACTCAAACTTTAAACAATAACAAACATAAACCAAAACTCCATACAAACCACAAACATAAACTAAAACTCCAAATATCCATTAACCACAAATATAAAGTTAACTCAATTTCAATCCAAAAATAAAGAAAACCCTATTGAATGTTTATAAATACTATTTGATTAATTCAAAATAGTATACATAAAATAACACTACAAAAAAACACGGTTTTAGCCACGAATTTTCGCGATGGAAAAAATTCGTAGTTATTTTGCGACAAAAAAGTTTTTCGTCGCTAATCTACCACAAAATTTACAATGAAAAGGAAGTCGTAGCTAAATTAGCGACGAACACATCATTCATAGCAAAATTCGTTGCTAATTAGTGATGAAAAAATTTTCATGACTAAATTCGTCGCTAATTGGTGACAAAAAATTTTTCGTTACAAATTTCGTCGCTAAATAGCGATGAATAATTTAATCTTTTTTAAATATAATTTTATTTTTATTGTATTAATATGTAATATTTAAGTTAAAAATTAATTTAGTGATGGATTTGTTTTCCATCGCTAGACGAAATTTTTTTTATATATAATTAAATAAAATATAATATTAATATAATATTTTAATTAAAAAATTAATTTAGTAACGACACGACGAAATATATATATGCGTTGGTAATTTAGCGACGGATTCCAAATCCGTCGCTGAATTTAATAAGAATTTTATTTTATTTTAATAATATCAGCGACGGATTCGGAAATCCGTCGCTGAATTTTATCTTCTTTTAATTATAATTTTATTTTATTAATTTATATTAATAAATCATATTATTATTTTATAATATTTTAATTTACATTTTATTTTATTATATTATTTTTATTTTTTAAGAAGAATAATATTATTTAATTCTTAAAAAAAACCATATATTTTATTTTATTTAAATTATATATATATTTTAATTAATTTATTATTTTTTTCTTTTTTTTGTTTGATTTAATATTTTTTATTATTGTATAGGTAATTTTATTTTATTTGTATTATTTTATTCAATAATATAAGTTTTTTAATTAAATATTAATACGTGCGGGCACCGACGCATGCACGCACAGGCACCTGCCTGCTTGGGCGCCTGCCTTAGCGCCCGCGTGTGCCCTTTGTTTTAATACTTAAAAAACATGCAGTTCGAGTGATTCGAACCTTAGACCTTGGATTTGAATAGAAACATATCACCACAACACCACCGCTTAGTGTTAGTTTTGTGCGATAATATTTTCATTTTCTTTCTTCCTCCTTTTTGTTTTCTATTCTCACTTTTTTTTTCCTTATCTCTATTTTTGGGTTTTTTTTTTCTTTCTATTCTTATTTCTTATATATAATAATTTTATTGAAATTTCTTATAAGGAATAAAAATATTTTGTGATTAAATATATAGATTTTTTAAATTATTAATATATTATAATTTATTGATAATTATAATTTTATAGTTTTGAGTAAATTATGGATTAAAAAAATAAAATAAAAATGAAAAAGAATAATAAAAAAATAAAATAAAAGAAAAAAGAAGAAATCAAAATATAATATTAATATATTTTTTAATTAATTAATTATTTTATTTTAAATTAGTATTTTATTATTTTTTATTTTATTAAAAATTATCATATTTATTATTTTTAATTAATATTATTTTAGGTTGGTGGTATAAATAAAAAAGTTGTTAGATTTATTATTTTAAATTGTTATTATATATTATTTTATTATTATTAGAAAAATATGAAGAAAAGATAATAAATAATAATAAAAAAATTATATCACGATAATATCTTTGGCTTAGTGGTTTACAGGTTGCGTGTGCATGCAGGAGTTCGAATTCGGAGCTAGAACCATGGTGGAGGCAGAAGGCGCGACATTTTCCAGCAATTAAGAGTTGATGCTGGAGCGCTTGCGCGGGGGTGCTGGAGCGCCTGCTCGGGGGTGCTGGCTCGGGCGGGCAGGTTGCAGGCTAGTGTTGGCTCGAGTGGGCAAGGGAGGGCAAGGGACGTGCTGGCTCGGGTGGGCAAGGGCGGCACGTGCGCTCCATGGACATTTTGATGAATTTGGAATGGAATTAGCGACGGATTTGGAATCCGTCGCTGAATTTGACGACGGATAATTTTGATATTTTTTTCCCTAAATTAGCGACGGATTTTAGTGACAAAAATTATCTGTCGCTAAATTTCACGACGAATTTTAGATTTTCGTCGCTAAATATAGCAACGGATTTTTTTATGTTGCTAATTTAGCGACGGATAATTTTTCATCGCTAAATTTTGTGACGAATTTTAGCGACGAAAAATTATTTGTCGCTAAATTTAGCGATGGATTTCTAATTTTCATTGCAAAATCTGTCGCTAATGTTTTTAACGACGAATTTTTTTAAAATTTTCGTCGCTAAATTTATGGCTAAAAGACTGTTTTTTTGTAGTGTAATTAAAATGTTTTTATACCAACATGCTCTCAAAGTGTAGGGCCCCCTTGTCGAGATTATTGATAGTTATCAACATCACTATACACATCATCATTAGAAGAACTATCCTCCTAAAATAATATATTCATAATCAAAACAACTAATTAATAACAATATAAACCATATTATATAAAGAGTTTAAAATAAAGTTCAACTCTATTACTTTTGCTACCTCTAGTACGAGGTTGTTAGATTGCTCAATATTTGGAAGTGTTGTCTTAACTAAAATAAACAATAAGTGCAATATCTCCTATGTTTTCTTACTTTTATCTTATATTTTCTTACATTTCTATGTTGTTTTCTTCCCTTTACACTCGAGCTTCTTTGTTTTTGTATCTGAAGAGGAGTTGTAGTGGTCATTCCCCTTGTTGAGATCATTGATCCATAATAACTAGTAGGTGTAAGCCCCATTCTTTCTTCTTTTACTCTGCTTGGATATTCTTTTGCCAGTTGCTTCGAGAAAGACTCTACCCTTAATCATCTCATTATTGGACCCTTGTATTGAAGTTGTTTCACTTGTCATCATTTCTTCGACTCTTTCCTACATAGATAGTGAATATAGAAATATTAGTACAAAAACTTATTAAAAATGACAGTAAAAGTTCATATAAATTATCATTACATGGGCAAACTTTGTGTTAATATATGAATCGTCCTTCTTCACGTGGGTGGCTTTATATGGTTCAACTTAGCCCAGTTTATTCTTGTCTCTAATTCCTGAAACTAAAGTATTAATGACTGAAAAAACACTAGTAAATATACTATAAGTATATAAATTATTTACCAATTCCCTTTTCCCATCTCTCAAATGACTTGAAATCACAAATGTATGTATATACTTTTAAAAATAATTTACCCTAATTTAAAAAATTTTATCCTAGTTTAAACCCTACTAAATTTTGCTATGATTTAAACAATTTTGCCCAAACATAAAAGTTTTACCCTATTTTGTCATACCAAATTTTATGCTATCCTAATTTTGTCCTAATTAAAAATAATTTTATCATAATTTCAAATTATTTTTCCCTAATTTAAAAAAAAATGTCCTAATTTCGCCCTACCGAATTTTTTCCTATCTTAAATTTTCCCTAATATAAAATAATTTTACACTAAATGTATCCTAATTAAAAAAATTTTTCCCTAACTTCAAATTAGGGAGATAGTCTAAATCCAAATATAAAATAAAATTCTCAAAACACAGTCAACAAATTTAGCCAAATAATTTTGTGCAAAGAAGATAGCAGCAAAACAATTTTTACCAGCCAAAGAGGAAAATGAGGCACTCACCAATGGAGGAAAGTGATAGCGATAGTGGTAGAGGAACCTTTTGAGGAGGGATTGTGTGGAATATGTTTCAAATAATTATTGGGTTACGTGAGATCGGTCAAAGAAAGGGAAATGGACCCGTTAACTTAGTTTTAGTTAGTTTTATAATTTTTCTAGTTTTTAGACTTCTCTAACTTTTTAATTTTTTCTATTTTTCAGATTTTTCTAGTTTTATAGTTTTATCTAGTTTGCCTTGGTTATGACGGATTCATTGTAACACCAATTTTCGGTAATTGTATATTATGTACCACTACTCATGATTCTATATATATATTAACATCATTTTGAGATATTTAAAATATAATTTTAATTATCTATTTCTTTATTTTAAGGTTTCGCCTCAAAATCGCTAAAACCAAGAATTTTAATAGTAAACCGAAAATATTCTCGACAAGCGCCAGTAAGACCTAAAGAAGTCAAAAATGGCCAAAGAAAGACCTATACACTTAAATAAAGATATTTAAATAAAATTTCACATTTTTAAAGAATTTCGAACAAAATTTCATAGGGACCAAAAATACAAATTTACTAAAAGTTAGGGGTCTAAATGCAATTAAGAAAAGTAGAGGGATTAGGTTGCAAACCACTCAAGGATGGACAATTAGAGTCAAATGATTGGTCAAGAGGACATCAAGGTTAGTTAGTGGCCACATAAGATTATTCTACATTCAAGAAAACTCATTGGATGACAATTTATGCATGAAATCTAATTAGAATAGTTTGTGCTAATTGTGACACTTCTTCTCTTGACATGGATGGCCAACAAGACTCCTAATGGAGTGCATGGAGTTTGCTTGAATCAACAATTACATAGGTTGAGTGCTAGGATAAGTGGATGGTTAAGATAATGCATAGGGTGATCCAATGGTCAAGAAGCTTTTGCTAAGTTTATAAAAAAAACTTGTTTAAAAAGAATTAGACTCATTTTCTTCATTCAACCCCCTTTGGATGAAATATGTAGGATTTATATCCAATTTAAGTGCAACCATGAAGCCAAGGAGGTAAGAACATTTTTAGAAATTCTTGGATTTCAATTGGAAGTATATAACTGTTGTATATGAATTTATATTGATTTGTGATTTGATTTGTGTTAAGGTAGTATATAAAAAAAAATTCAAGAATTCAAAGAGAGTGCTGGTATGTATTGTTAGCAAGTGATCTTACAAAAGAGCTAACATATCTTAACTTGTGCAAAAATTTGATTATATGATGAATAGTTACATTAGTATTCACACTAGTATGCTAGATATTGATTTCTAGATTGAATCTTGTGTAGTCATGTGGTGTTATCTCATTCTATAGGAATTGAAAATCTAAACTGTATGTTTATGTATAAACTAGAGTTCTTAATCTTTAAAATGGTATGTTATGTGAAACATTTCCTGAAAAAATCGATTTTTAGTGATTTTTAGAAATTCAGCATATTTTATCTACTCTATTTCATACTTTGTATACAACCAGTATCTTGTGTCAATTTTTAAAATATATTATGTATGGAATTTGGAGAAACTTAAAACATGAAAGTTTAGGGTCTCTGTCTTATTTTTAATTTGAGCTAAAGATCACTTGAATTTGAGTTGTATACTGAACGTTATGGTATTTTTACTAAAACTATGCAAAGTTGATTTAGGAACTTAGACTAAAAAAGTTATAAAATTTTCTAAATTCGCGTGGTCAGAATTTGAGATTTGTCTGAACATAAAAGTTAGAGATATATGTCTTAAGTGTAAGAGAATATTTTGAATTATTTGAATCTGATCAAAATTTTGGAAGATATCATGATTTTACTAAACCTACACGTGGTGGGTTTTGTATAAATTTTCTCTAAGTATGAAATTTGAATTTTACCTTAAAGAAAACATTTCCATTTGCATTTTGTAGACCAATGATATGATATTATCGAAATAATTGAATTGATGAATTATACATATTGTTTAACTTAGGTGTAGGGTAACTTTTCGTACAAGGGATAACTTATTCGAGAAACGAGAACAGTTAGAGGGAGTAGCGTATTCTCCCCAGTCGAAATGAGTAGGACGAACTATTTTTGACTTTAAATGAAAAAAATAGTTTCGATCATAATTTTTAAAAATAAATTTTGAAATGTGATTTAGACGTGTTTTAGTGTTTGTGACATGTTTTGAGATGATATTCTGTGAAAATTGTATTATAATATTATGATAACTGATAGTGCCATTTTTTTCTTTTACGAGTAAAGATTTATGAATAATGATATATGACACATGTGTATGATTATGAGATAGTGTATAGAGGTTATAGCGTACTCCCTATCATGATATTGAGCGTTTACCTGACAAGGTGATGTGGTGGGGTAACACAAGAGTAGGGGTTTGAGTCCCCTGTCTCTGACCAATGGATCCAATAGTCGATCACCACGTGAGCACCGTGTCAACACCAAGGGAAAGGAGGTTAAAAGAAAATATATATATTCATTTTTATGATATTGTGATGACCCCTTAGTAGATTTTACCCTAATTAGACCAAACTATGGGTAGAATGCATTTTATTACCGATTGACATCCTATGATGTATAATTATGATAACGATGTATATTATTTTGAATTTCATGATATGTTGCAAATGAATATAAATTTGAAAATGATAGTTTGACTTACCACTCTCACAAATTCATTTATTGTTATTATATATAGTCATTGCACCTTATTCACTGAGTAGGTGGATTATACTCATCTCCTTATATGTAAAATTTTCTACTTATACCACACTTAACTTACATTGATGTACTGTTCCATGAGTTCTATCGAGAGACGCTATTGGGTAAGTATTCATACCCATCTTTGTTTACGATTGGATCACGCATATAAATATTATATGTAAATTGGAGGCAAATATTTTAAAGAAATTTCTGAAAAATATTTTTCTTCAAATCTTTCGCTATATGATTTTACTTAGAATGATGAGCAGGGTCATGATATTAGTCATAATATTAGTCTTGCGTCATCTCGGTGTGCGAGTAGGGCATCTCGTGCCTCGAGGAGCCGCGACGGTCTATTCACGTGCTCGACCTGCGGGTCGGGGCATGACATTTACTCCAGGCCAAAGTTCCAAGAAGAGCAAGAGTACAGGCTCATATAGTAGTGGTTCTGTCACAGGGTAGGTTGGCACTCCCCAAGGTCGATCGTTCTTCAAGCTAAATGTTCCTAGTAGTAGTGTTGAATCAAGAGTAGGACCGGGAGAAAGCGAAAGGGATCCTTGCACAAATTGCAAGGGATACCACTCCAATTCTTGTAGATATGCGGGAAAATGGTCACTTTCAGCATTCTTGCCTCAAATTGAATGTGGAAAGGCAAGGGAGCCAACAAGTTTGGGATCCTTCTAGTGGCTCCAAAGGTGGTCCGGCTACTACTTCAGCACCTTTCATTAATGCCACTTTGAGAACGAGGATGGGAAGTAATACCATAGCCGCCCCTACTAAATGCTCTCAACTAAGGGCTCAGGCGAGAATTTATGTCAAGACCAATAAGGATGCTTAGAATAATCCAGACGTGGTCACAAATAACTCCCTTTAAACTTAAATATAATGATTTAGAAAATATGATATTATTGTCATATGATTTATAGTTTGAGATTTAACAAAGGGTGATTTGAATTTATGGGTGTAGAGTTACTCCGAGTGGATACCACTCAATGGGGTGATGTTTGATAATGATCGGGGACCTCAAAGGGCAGAAAGGTTTGTTCGACAAATATTGTTTGGCCCATGACTATGATTGTGTTTTACAAATTGATTTATGAATTTTGATTCATTTGTATTATAGGTATGATGAATATTTTTGGCATTGAAGCATGGGTGCTCATAGACACGGGGTCCTATAACTCATTTGTAAGTGCAGTGTTTGCCAAGCATTCCAATAGATCACTGACATCGCTAGAAGAGAAGTTATTGGTTATCACACTATTGGGTAAACAGTTGGTCAGGAATTCTGTGTATAAGGGTTGTGAGTTGAAGATAAGGGAGGTAACTCTTGAAGAGAACTTGATCCCATTAGAAATGAGAGATTTTGATGTCATTTTGGATATAGATTAGTTGCATTGTCATTGGGAATCATTGGATTGTTTCACTAACGAAGTGGAATTCTAGAAACCAAGGTATCCGACACTTGTCTTTACTGGTGAGCATCGGGTGTTACTGAGCATTGTGATTTTGGCCCTTGAAGCATGTAGATTAGTGCTGAATGATGTAAAGCTTACTTAGCCCATATTATTGACACCACGGTGGAGAGTCTGAATTTGAACGATATTCTGATAGTGAATGAGTTTTCGGACGTTTTTTCAGAAGATTTACCTAGGTTGCTATCAGTCCAGGAGTTTGACTTCACCATAGATCTGGCTTTTAATATTGCACCAATTTCTAACGCTCTATATCGAATGGCACCTGTGAAGCTGAAGGAGTTGAAGGTACAACTCCAAGAGTTATTGGACAAAGGGTTTATCCGACCAAGTATCTGCCCTTGGAGTGCTCCAATTTTGTTTGTGAAGAAGAATAACGAAACCCTTTAGTTATATATTGATTACTGGCAACTTAATAAGGCGACAATCAAGAATAAATACCCTCTCCCAAGAATTGATAATCTTTTCGAACAACTTCAAGGGGCTAGCATGTTCTAAAAGATAGATTTGAGATCGGGTTACCATCAATTGAGGATCAGGGTGATGATATCCTTAAAACCACGTTTAAGATGTAGTATGAGCACTACGAGTTTTTGGTGATACCTATCTGTTGATGAATGCTCCTACAGTTTTCATGGATCTCATGAACTGAGTGTTTCTTTCCTACCTCAACAAGTTTGTTATCTTGGTGTATTCCAAGAATGATGAAGACCACTCCGAGTATCCCCAGGTTGTATTGCAAACTCTTGGGGATAAGGAGTTGTATGCCAAGTTCTTCAAGTGTGAGTTTTGGCTAAGGGAGATTGATTTTTCAGAGCACATGGTTTTTGGGGATGTAATTTTTGTAGACCAAAAGAAGGTAGAAGACATTTTGAAGTGGGAGCTACCACAAAATGTCATCGAGATAAGAAGTTCCTTGGATTAACAAGTTAGAACTGGAGAATTATAGAGAGATTCTCAAAGATAGTAGTTTCAATGTTCAATTTGACTTAAAAGGGAGTCAAGTTCGAATGGGATGAAAAATGCGAGAGTAGTTTCCAAGAGTTTAAGTGAAGGTTGACATCTACTCCCATCTTTACTATTTCTATTAGTGATGCTGGCAATTATGTGGTATATAATGACATCAGTAAGCAAGGGCTAGGGTATATGTTGATGCAAGGTGATAGGGTGATTGTTTATGCCTCTTGCCAGTTAAAGAAACACGAGTTAAATTACCCCACTCATGACTTAGAGATAGCTGCCATTGACTTTGCCTTGAAAATTTGATGACATTACTTATATAGGGCCACGTGCAAGATCTTCATTGACCATAAAAGGTTGAAATACTTGCTCACACAGAAGAAACTCAATTTGTGACAACGAAGGTGGTTAGAATTGATCAAGAATTATGATATGGTGATAGATTATCACCCAAGAAAGGCAAATGTGGTCGTGGATGCATTGAGTCAAAAGTCATAATCTAGTTCGTCATCCTAAGGGAGTTCTTACCTCTCTTGTCTAGTCGAACTCCAAGCCCTTGAAGTCAAGTTGGCTGAGGATGATCATGGTCCATTCTTGGCCAAGTTCGTGGTGAAGCCTATCTTGGTAGATTGTATTTAGGAGCTTCAAGTGATTGGTAAGGAATTAAAGGGCATAGTTGAGAAGATCCATAGGGGGAAGGTGGTGAATTCCATATTCAGAAGGATAGGATTGTGATCTATGAGAGACGAATTTGTGTCCCAATGGATGAGGATCTTTGGATGGCTATACTTGAAAATGCACATTTTTTGGCTTATACCATGCATTTGGTGAGTATCAAGGTGCACCGAACCATCAAGAAATCATATTGGTGATTCGGGTTGAAGAGAAAGATAACTGAGTTTATGGTTAGATGTCTAGTGTGCCAGCAAGTCAAAGCCATGCACCAGAAGTTAGCTGGTATCCTTTAACCACTACCAATTCCCAAATGGAAGTGGGAACACATCGCCATGGATTTCATAGTAGGTTTGCCACATACTTTGAGCCGTCATGATGCCATTTGGTAATTTTGGATCATCTCACCAGGTCAGCTCACTTCTTGCCTATTCAGAACTTTTTTCTCTTGGAGGGTTGGCTAAGTTGTACATCAATGAGATTATGAGACTTCACAGTGTCTCAATGTCCATTGTATCATACCGTGATCCTTGGTACACCTCCTGATTTTGGCCTGAGTTGCAAGCTGCTTTGGAGACTAAGTTAAATTTAGTACTGCCTTTTATCCCCAGACAAATATGATATTTAACTAGAAGAGGTGAACAGTTGAATATAGATCTTTTGAAATTTTTTAAAATTTAGAAACTTGTAACAAAAAAATGAAAAATGGAGAACAAAGAACACTTAAAACTTTTTATAGTGGTTCTACCAAACTAGGTGTACGTCCATTCCCATGGTCCCCCTATATTTTTCACTAAGAACTTAAGAATACAAACTTGATTGTATGTTCAAGTTCAACCTTTATAGTGTTTCTAGCCAACACTACATTTCAATCATTCACAGATTGATTTTTCACTCTCGAGACTTCTCTTTAGTCTTTTGATACTTTATTCGAATTGAAAAATAAATGTTAGGAATTAAGGCTTCTTATCCTCAGATGTGACAAATCTTGAATAAGTTTTTGAAATGCTGTCATGGGCTAAAGAATTTAAGAACACAATTGAATATAACAAATACAAGCGAGAACTTTTCAGAATATTCAATCAAGCATTTATATTTGTCTCTCTCTTTCTTGGCTTCAGCTCTTTGGTATTTATTGATGCATTAAGAGATCCATTGAGGGTTGTTGATGGTTGTTGATGGTTGTTGCATTCGAATTTAATGTTAACCATTAATGTTTTGCAACAGTCCCATTTTTTGTGCTGAACTTCCATTCCTTTACTATGTCACTTTTATCTTAGCCAATCAAGGCTAGTTTATGTTGCATTTGAACGTTAGTTTTGATAGAAAAGTAAATATCTTGGGAATCAAGGAAATGAAGTGGCCATTGAGTTCAAATCTGTTTTGCAGATTTGGTTTTTAACAATCTTGAGTCGAGATGTTTAAGAGGCACATCGACTTGAATTCAAAAATTTATAGTCTATTTTTGGACAAACAGGTCAACAACATCATGTACGAAATAAAATAGGTGGACACACATGTTTAAATTGGTTAATGTGTTCTGAGGTGTCGATATGTTTCTTGTGGATATTGACATGTCATTCTTTAGAGATTAATATCCTAGGTCGACAAGTTTTAACCATATATCGACGTGACTCTGTGTGTTCACAAAATTGGTGGACTTGTACAAATAAATTGGTCGATGTGTATGCGCGGATCGACAAGATTCAGGCAGGTTGATGTGTGATCTTTAGGAGTCAATAAATATTAGGTTAACAAATTCTATTGTATACATCAACATGTTATTATGATGATAGAAATTGGTGGACCTGAATTTATCAATTGGTCGATGTGTGTTTGAGATCGACAAGTTTATATACAGGTCGATGTGTGATATTTAAGAAACAAAAACTATCAGGTCAACATATTTTCTTTAAACATTAATGTGTCACTATTCAACACTAAAATAGGTGGATTTATCTTCTGAAATTGGTCGTTGTGTTGGGTATGTTGACACGATCAAAGACCGGGTCAATGTGTTATATTAAAGGAGCATTACATCATGTCGATATGTCTTGATCACACATCAGCATGTTTTTATTCCTACTTAAAATTGGTCAACATAACCAATAAAATAAGTCAATGTGTTTGTTAGGTCGACAAGGATTAATATCTCAGGTCATTATGTTTTTCTAGTGAAGACATTTGCTTGGGTCGACACTTTATCAGGCACATCAATATCCTAGTAATTTTTGTCTAGTGTACGTCAATGTGTATTAAGGATAGGTTGATGTACTTCTAAAATTGGTCGACATATCACTCTAAATTTGACCACCTAGGACTGTTCAGGTCATGTGTATTAGTTTTTGGGTCGATATGTTTTTACTTAGCTAATTTTATTGTATTCCTATAACTCAGGTCGACATGAATTACTCATTAGGTATATGTGTTTAGGGTTAGGTTAAAAATTGGTCAACATAAGGCTTAAATTGATGATCTAAGGTACAGGTCGATGTGTTCTAAGATTAGGTCGATAGGATATGTAGACTTCTGATTTCTAATTTCTTTTCTGATTTTATTTGCATTTGTTTTCTTTCATTCTACCATCAGCAAAACTTTTCTATTTCAACAGGATAGACAGTCTAAGTGTACTATTTAGACCTTGGAAGATATGCTTAGAGCATGTATTTGGATTTCTAAGATGGTTGGGATTGGCATCTCTCATTTATCGAATTTGCATACAACAGTAGTTACCAAGCTAGTATTGAAATGTTACCCATGAAACTCTCTATGGAAAGAAGTTCAGACTACGTTATGTCAGGATGAGTTTGGTAAAACAAAAATTGAAAGCATAAATTTAATTGAGGCCACCAAGAAAAAGGTGAGAATGATCTGGAAAAGAATGAAGGTGGCTCAAAAGTGACAAAAAAGCTATACCAACGTGAGGAGAAAGCCCTTGGAATTCAAAGTAGGAGATATGGTGTTTTTGAATATGTCTCCTTGGAAAGGCATAATCTAATTTGAAAAACGAGAAAAATTGAACTCTCATTATATCGGCTCCTTCAAGATTCTTGAAAGGATTGGAAAGATAGCCTACCGACTTGAATTGCTGCTAGAGTTACAAAGAATTCACGATGTTTTTCGCATTTCAATGTTGAAGAAATATTTGCTGCATCCCTTACATATGTTGGAATCTCAACCGGTAGAGTTGAATCAAGACTTGAGTTTCAAGATACAACCAGTGAAGATCTTTGATTGATAGCTCAAGCAATTGAGGGGTATGCAAATCCCCATGGTCAAGGTGTTGTGGAGAAGCAACCAAGTGGAAGAGGAAACTTGCGAGATCGAATAGTTGATGCGAAAACACTACCCCTACCTTTTTGATATATAATTTTCTTTTAAATTTTTGAGAACGAAATTTCTTTTTAGGGAGTTAAAGGTTATAACACCAAAAAAAATAAAAGGAGAAAAAAAAGAGAAAAGAAAGAAAAAGTCACCCCTCTCTTACTTTCTCCCTCTCGGTTCAATCTCTTTCTCTTCAATCTTCATCTGTCTTCCAAATTCATCCATGATTTGAGCTTTTCTAAAGCACAAGGGCACGTCAAAGGCTTGAATTGAGACCTAGAATAACTAAATTTCATCTCTTCTCGGCTAGGGTTCAATTTGAACATCCCTTGAAATCTATTCGATTCTTCATTGGTTTTCAAAATCTCTTCCAAGCCCAAGCACTTTCAAAGCATTTGCCATATTTTAGAAGTGTCATAGTGATTTGATTTGATTCCAAACACCGGTAAGTGTTATCTCCCTCCTTCAATGGTCGGGGTACCCTAGGTGAGTGGGTATTCTACTCCCTTCAACTTTCTCTTGATTTCTTATTGTTTTTAGTGTGAGAAACCATGTAGATGGTGACCTACCTTGCAGGTTTCGAATATGTTAGCTTTCCCTTAAAGTTTTGAAGTTGTGTGCACTAGTTGCCTAGATTGAGCAGGGAGGCGTGAGGTTGTTGACTTGAGAAGCTTGATCTATGCCAAGCTAAGGCAAGTACTCCTTTTTAGTGTCATGCCTATATTGCTTTTAAGATGTTGAATGAACTTTGGCATGTTTTAGTAGCTATTTGAGCTGATAGATGAAAAGTATGGCATGTTTGATATGTAATCTATGACTAGAACATATGAGTATGATGTATATGATGTCGCATAATGTTTTCCTTGGTTCTAGGCTTGAATGAGATACTTGGATGATCAATTGGAATGTTCTATTTGCTAGCTATATTATTTCTTAAGAAATGAGATGTTTAGCATCTTGTGACAAGAGTTTTAGATCATAGGCTTGTGTATGTTTATATATTGTATCCAAGCGGAGCTGAAACCTCATTTTCAACATGCAAAAATCATGGAAATGTATTATTGAGACCCTAGGATGGTGAGGAAATTGGGCAAATTTTATTTATTGTGTTGTTGTTTTGCCTGTACTATTATTGTAGGTCTAATGTGAGCCTTTGCATCCCAAGGAAGTATGTATTAAGCTAGGGAGTCAAGTTCATGTGCTGCATAAGAAACCCCTTTGTTTATGTGTATAAAAGAGATGTTTATCTATGAGACATGCTTCCCTATCTATGATACATGCTTCCCAAGTGTTGACTGCTAGATTAGCCAATGTTTGTTAAATTTCATGTTTTAGTTAATGGTTGAGTTATGAAAATTTTGGGGAAAAAATTTTGATTAACTCTAGTTCTATAAGTCATTACAAATGGAATTGGTATTGAATGTCATGAGCTAAGGGGAACCTAAAGTGAGACTAAATATCGAATTAGTTATGGATTGGAAATGATAACTGTCTCAAGAGGTAAGTGGTTGGACCATTATACCTTTAAATGAGAAAAATGGCATCTAAATTCTTTTATAAATGATTTTAAATGATTTTGTCATGTTCCGACTCTCAGATCGAGTATGCAACAACTACTATGTTACTCCAATATACGAGTGAACCTCACACCGTATCCCAAGGACCTTAAGGCATTCTGATACTCTAAGTATTTTAAAATAAATTCATCAAATAATCCAAGTGTTCCAATAAAACCAATAAAACTTGCAAAAGAAAGTTTACACCAAATAAAAAGAATTTCAAATTAAGCAAGTAAGTGTTCAACAAAATCAAATTTTTAAAAGTTTACAAACTCCCTCCATGGGTGTAGTCTACATCGTTCCCCAACGAAACTCTGAGGGTGGTACCTATCGAAGATCAATAAAAGTAATTCCTTCTGACTGGCAACCAGATGATGACTAAGTCTCTAAACTAGATTTCACTTAAAAAGAGATAGGTGAGCATAAAAATACTCAGTGATTGCAATGGCATGTTGAACATGAATGAGGGTTGAGGGTGGTTGTGCCAAATGAATATTGAAATATATTCAAATGCAAAACTAAAATGTCATTGCACAAAATACATTTATAACAAATTTCTAATGACTCGTATATTTCCATTGGCAACCCAATTTTATTTTGCTTTTCAACTTTCCCAGGGTCTTTGACGACAACACTCACTTTTCTACCAATGGTCATTGGTAAAATCCACCAAGGGGTTTTTCCACAATTTTCATAAAAATATTACTCATCCTTGGCATTGGCCCGGAGTATTGTGGGGTGCTCCACGTTATTACTGGCAACTCAAGGAGACTTTCCATCCCGCGTACCATCAAGCCCAATGTCAATTCAGCATTGCCCATGTTGCCCTGACGGTCCCCGTCCATGTGAAGACTTAGAGTATAGTCGTTTTCCATGCACCATGTTACAAAAATCCATTTCACATTTCAATATCATAAACATTCACAATGGAACGAAATTTCACAATTCACAATCATAATTCAATTGTAACATGATGCAAATAGTTCAAGAAATCAAGAATAAAGTCATGGATTGATCAAATCATTTAAGTTGAACACAGTACGAACACAAACAGTTTACCAATCCATTTCAAATTTGTTTCACAAATCATAATTGGAAATCTTTTTATCATTCATCTCAATATAACTATCTACTCACTCTTTGGGAAGGTAATCACTCCTAATCCACCACAAGTTCAATATCCAGTTTTACTTTGGGTTCCAAATGCCATGACCTATGACATTTAACACCAATTCTTTTCATCTTACAAACCCTAGGTTCAAACCCCGCAACTTCATTTCATCAAACTTCAATAGGATCTTAAAGTTTATGAAAGAGGAAACTAAACCCAAGTTAAGAATGAGAAAATTACCTAAATTTTTATCATCCAGTTCGCCTCAAGCCAGACCAGCACCAACCTCTAGGTTTTCTCTCACTAGAAAATCTCAAATCTCTTATTAGATCTAACTTTCTAGAGGTTCGTTTAAGAGTTTTGAAGTTTTTAGAGTGTAGGTTTTGTGAGGTTTTGATTGATCTTTGATGGAAACAAAGAAAGAGGGAGAGATAGAGAGTGTGTGTGTGCCGAGAGGAAGAAAAGTGAGAGAAGAGATGAAATTTGGAGTCTTGTGGGTTCTAGAGTCCCATCCCCACTTTTTATCTACAACCCATTTTCTTCATTTACTTAGTTACCCTCTTTCACTTCCAATATTACACAAGTGTCTAGCATGTCCTTTTTGAGTTATTGGAAAGGTCACTCCATTGAATTATAGTACTTGAAGTTCTGTTCGGTTGAGAAGAATGTGCTTGGTGACAGGCAAGTAAAGTTGGAACAGAGATGCAATTTTTATGAAAATAAATTAGAAATAATAAAATTGTGTAATATTCAAAATATGGATATAATTTAAATTGAGAATATTATGATCAGGGGCTTTGAATGGCTTGATGGTGGGAAGAATTTTTTGGAAGCCTTGATGGTCTTGGTTCAATTCCAAAAGAGCTACAGTCGAGCACTCCATATAAATTGATTGTGTATGTGGAGATGTTTGCAAAGCACTACAGGAACTCACCGAGGAGAAAGGAGAGATGGAGAAATATTGTGTTCGGTCAATATGCAGTTCCCATTTACTAAGAAGTGAAATGGGGAGAAGTGTCCAGCAGTTCTTTGTTATACCGAGGAGCCAATTGGGTGAAGGTGCCGAGCAAGTCCCTCAATGTCAAGCAAGTTTTCTCAAATTCATGGGTTACACCATATACTAAGAAGATATTTGTAAGGCACCAATAGGAATTCACCGAGGAGAAATGGAAATGTTAAGTGTTCTGCTAATGTAAAAATGGGATATATCTAGAAATGTGGCATAAGTGCCGACAGGTATATGAAACTATTCCAACACCGAAAAGATATGGAAAAAAGGAACTTCCATTTACAAAACAGTAGATATCTACCAAGAGACTTAATGTAGAAGCTCCAATACCGAGAGGTGATTGAAAATTTTATATTAGGGAATAGTCTCTAGATGGATACCAACAAGGTTTCAAGAAAACGGCCTACTAAGTCAAAAGCTCTACCGAGAAGACCAATCCTGATAAGAATTCATGATTTATCAAACACTAAATACAAACCAAATTCTATCGAGTACCGAACATTCTCATAACCACTACAAAAGAAATGGCTTATGGAGACGAACAAAAACCATGAGGAAAAGGTGATGAAACTGTCGATAAAGTCTTCTCCAATGGATAGAGGTTCAGTTGGTTATACATGGGTCGGGATAGACCTATCCCGATACTTGTCATGACCGTTGGAGAATGTTCAACATCCAGACGGTTAGAAAAGTGTTAGTAAAAATCCATCTTATATTATCAGTTGTAAAAGAGTTAGTAAAAATTATTACTTTTATCGTCATTTTGTAAAAGGTTAGTAAAAATTACTATATTTATCATCACTATATAAAGGGTTAATAAAAGTTACTATTTTTATCATCAGTTAATATAAATGTCAAAAATTGTTATAACTATTTATTTCCCCATCGTTACCTTGTAAGGGGTTAGTAAAAGTTACTATATTTATTGTCACCTTGCAAAGAATTAGTAAAAGTTACTATATTTATTGTCATCTTATAAAAGGTTAATAAAAGTTACTACCTTTTCTTCAGCCAATATAAACGTCAAGAATTGTTATAACTATTTATTGTCCCCAATGACATAACACGTATGTTAGCAAATGTTATTACTTTTATTGTCGACAAATACAAATGTTAGTAAATATTATTACAATACCATCGTATCTTACCACATAGGAAATGTTAATACTTTATCGTCACTCACTATAACCGTTAATAATTGTTATGCTATTTATTGTCGGTAAATATAGAACCAGATATATTAGGAAATGTTACAAAAAATTTTTATCAGTTATGATAAGTATTAGTAAATATTACAACTTTATCAGTTATGATAAGTATTAGTATATGTGTTAGGATCTGTTAGTATCTTTTATTGTCAGACACGTAAGGAATTGTTAGTGTTATATATTGTCGACCACATATGTTAGTAAATGTTACTTTTTTATTGGTAGTAAATATTACTACTTTGTCGTTAGTAAATATTACTACTTTATCGTTGGATAGACAGGCACATGTTACCCGTAGAGAAAGTATTATAGAAAATGTTACAATTGTGGGTTAGAAAAGAGTTAGGAAATATTATAAATACCGTATCTTAGGAAATGAAATACCTTTTATATCATCATTGGGATATACATGATAATGGTATAGACACTATAAATTATAAAAATTACAAAAGTAATAAACATAATTCTGGATATTATAAGAGAATGAAAAAGATTGTAAGTTCCAGAAAACTACATATCTTCATATCTTCTTAAATGAAATGTTCATGCCAAAAATATTAACTTCGATCACCCAAAAAATTCCAATATCCTTCCAGGATCAAGCATCCGTGACGTGTGGTATCATTCTATTCAGTAGTAATGAAATTAATATAATTACATGGTATATTAAAAGAACTTGTACATTTAAATATTACCTTTCGGGATGAACTCAGGAGGTGGTGATGATAATGATATTTGGTTTCTATGTGCACTTCCAGCATCTGATATCCGAGGAAGTTAACAATATAAATACAAATCATTTGGATTATTGTTCAAATACAAAAATAAAAGTAGTTAGATTATGGTAAGAAGTAAAGAAAAGATATTTGTACCTCAACACCAGCAATGAGCCTTGCATCATTAACAAAGTTCAACAATTCATCTTGTTGTCCACTTCCGACATGCATAGCAACATGCATAAGAACATTGCTCACCAGATTAGTAAGATTCTGATTTTATTCTATTAATCGTTCCATCATAATAATCATATATTCGTTCTCAGGTTTGCTTGAATGTTGCCGTTGTAATGGAGTTGTAACTTTACCAACACATTTGATTCTTCCCCTCGAATCAGACTCTTTAACTTTAGATATGATATCAATTTTACAAGACAAATTCGAATTTTGTGCTTGCCTTTCTTCACTCTTAATATGGTTCATTCCACTCTTCATCATTTCTTGTGTGAGAGAAGGCAATGAATCAAATGTGAATATTCATAAACATATCAATTGAAAATATATAAAATAATCATTCATACCACAACTTCTGATATTTTCGTAGAAACTAAACTCCCATTTGATCAGGTTCTACTTGTAATATAAAGTTCAGCTCTATAAGGTTTTGTCCCAGGTTGTGTTGTCTAATAAAATGGTTTAGTTTGTGGTATTATGTAATAAAAAATAATTACAAATAAAATAACGTATCAATTATTTATACCTTCTCATATATGAGTTTGGCAAATGACTTAGATCCTAAGCAATGTGAATCCCTTAACTTTGCACGACGTTCTAAATTTCTTCTACTCATTTCCTAAAGAGAAAAAGGTATTAGAAAAAAATATCAGAGTACAATTAAATCTTAACTAAATTTCCTACCATAGAGAAAAAAGTAAAAGTAATAAGACAAATTGTTAACTTCTGTCTTCCCTTTATCACTCAACCAAAAAGTAACAAGGTACTTGTATTGAATTGGATCAACCCTTTCATTTTCCATTCTCTTGATTTTTTCATCTATTCCAAGTAAATCATCGAACCATTTTGATTTGAGAGCATTTTTAAAACTCTTCCATTTGTTAGATAAATTTGCAAGAACTTATTTCTTAGTATCATTTCTGAGTGGTTTGAAGGTAATCTTTGACTACAACGTAAGAAAAAAATAGATATATTAATTTTCATCTATGCCATGATTGATTAGTAATAAAACTAGATACTTGTACAATTTTTCATATATTCTCTTTATACTCTGTCGGCATGTTACGCCAAGTTGTATAGTTTATTGCAGCAATGGAATGAACTATCATTATAGAGCCAAAGAATCTGGTGAAGATCATACCATCGATTCCTACTAGTTAATTTAATTCATTCATTTTAACCACCATACATTTCCCTTTTTTTTAATTCCAAACATCATGACAACGGGTTGGTCCTCTACATTTTTTCTTGACAACCGGTGAAAATGAAAAACAAAAATGGATAATATACTAATTACATAAAAATATATTATAAAAATGAAATGATCTATTTTTAAATATAAACATAAATCAAACCAAACCTGAGATATCATCCTAGAATAATTGGGCTTCTTCAGAGTCAACTTGTTCTTCCGATGGTTCTGATTTTTTGTGGTCAGCTACAATGGTCATTTTTCGTTTATTTCGTCCCATATTTTTTGTTGAAAAAATTTGGTTGAAAATATCTAATGGGAATGATTGAGTTAGAAATTTTGAGAGGTATGAGGGAGAAAAGTTTTTGAAAGGAATGAGAAGTTTGGATGCTTTTGAATGGAGGGAGGAAGAGTTTGTAGTATATATATTTAGTTTACCGTCAAATAAATTGTTCAAAACCCGTCATTTTTTCTTGCTTTTTCACACTTTAGTTTTTGAATTCTTGGTTATTATAGTTTGGTTACCTCTCTTTTTTAGTTTTACTAATTAACTGATATTTTTTTTATCTATTACTATATAACTCTGTTAAGTAGTAGTAAATATTACTACTATATTACTATTATATAACTAAATTACTTCATTATATTAGTGGGCACATGCCTCCGCGGCGCAACTGCCAATGCCCGTGCGGCTAAATTGCCCAGGCAAGCATGCCCACAAATGCCTATGTGGCACAACCATGGCCCTTGTGGCTCAACCGCCGGGGCACCATATTTTAAAATAATAATTTTATTATTTTAAATAACAAAACATTTATATTATTAATATAAATAATGTAATCATATGAAATTATTAAATTATATTACTAATTTTTTTTATATAAAATTATTAAATTATGTTTCTAATTTTATTATATACAATCTTTAATTATATTAAATTATTAATTTACACTATATAGTGTCATAAATAATTTTTTTATATTTTTATGAATATATAATTGTAAATAAAACCATGTATTACAAAAAATCAATTAGAAAACACTGAATATATATTTCTTATAGTATTATTACTAAATTCTTACATAATTATATGTTTACATAATTTTATGTGATTATATTATTTAGAATAATAATATTTCATATTTAATTTATGTTTTAAATTTTGTTATAATTAAGGAATGTGAGTTTGTAACCCACAGTGAGATCATGTACTGCTTGGGTACATTGCAGATGATGAATATGAGTATGAGTTATTTAAATTAATAATATTAATTAGATATGTTAATCTGTATTTTATATTTTAGATTTTATAATTAAAAAATATGATAATTAAAGAATATAAGTAATATATTGTTATAATTTTGAAAATTGATTGAATTGATAATATAGTCCTTATGTTAATATAAATAATTATATTATATTTAATATTACTTATTTATATTGGTATAATTATGGGGGAAAAGTAAGGAATTCAAATCCAAAATCTAAAATCCTTCTCAATTCAATAACATTCCATTTATATTAAGCAAACTCTACCATAACATTCATTTGTCAATTTAGGAATATTATTGAAATTATTTAAATTACTAATAATTTTATTTAAATAATAATAATAATAAAATAAGATAATTAAATGGAAAATAAAGAAAATTAAGAGGCTTTCCCAACTCAAGTCAACTTCTATTCTTATACCATTAAAACATTCTTATATATATACTAGGTATTATAAAGAAGATACATTCAAACCAAATGTAATCCTACCTCACTAATATTATTTAAATTTAATAATTATTTGATATTAGTAATACAACATGATTATTTAAATTAATTATATTATTTGAATCACTAATATTGTAATATTTACTAATATTAACATTGATAATTAATTAAGTTGTATAGCATAGTAATATTATCAAGCCAGCGCCATTATATTATAATATATAGTTATATTATAGCACCAAACAATATATTCAGGTTTATGTTTCAAGTCAAGCCAGTACTAAATGTTAAAAATCTATCTGCGCATTTTTTTCCTCGTTTACAAATTCATTGGGACACGTTAATTTTTTACGAGTCTTTTAAATTTTTGACCGCCTCTTTTTTTTTTTAATGAATAGTTATAGTTCAAAATTGAATAGTTATAGTCAATGCCCTCTTGGAATAGTTATAGTGAATACCCTCTCCAATGTTTCATATGTGTTATTTTCTCATTAGGTCAGTAATTTTTAAGAGTTGTTATGTTGTTCATACAAATAGATAATAGCATTATTTTCTAGTTTATACAAATTTTATACAGTTTTAAAAAAAAATTATAGTATTATTACCTTATTAGTTATCATGAAATATAGTTACACTTGTTTTTTTGATATAAATCACTTGTTATCACTTCTTATGTTATCACTTCTTAATATACCATATACAAATTTTATAGAATTATTATGTTAGCAACATGTTATCATTTATTATTTGTTATTTATTATATATCACTTATTATTATATCTACACGATATTAAAAGTAATTGTTACCTGTTATTAAAAATCACTTGTTATTGTTACCATGCCATATTATATAAAGTTGAAAAGTTATTGCCTACCATTTGTTAAAAATATACCATATTATACAAATTTTATATAATTATTACAATAACTTATTGTCATTTGTTAGTTGATATACATTTATTACCATAACTGGTTACCATTTGTTATTATTTGTTGTTAAAAAACACTTGTTACCATTTGTTACTATGTTATATTATATAAATTTTATATAATTATTGCCTTACCAATGTTATGGAGCAATCGTCAAATGCACTTGTTACTATTTATTCTTTATTAGTTATCATTTGTTACCATGTAGTTAGAGAATAAAAATTACCATGTGCTATTTATTATTATAGTATAATAAAAGTACATCTGGAGTTTATATTTGTTATTTGTTATATATCACTTGTTATCATTTCTTACTATTGTTACCATGTAGATAGAGAATAATAGTACTTGTTACCATTTGTTACTATTTGTTACTATTTGTACCAAGAGTAAATATTTGTTATTATTACTTCTTATCATTTGTTACCATGTCACATTTCAATACATGATACAAAGAAAAATGAAAGTAGAGTGATTAAAAATATAAAAATACAGAAGATAAATGTATAAAGGAAATTACATTTCATACGTATATGCATTCCATCCTATTCTATCAACATCATCATCATCATTCATTTATATTGATACATTTCCTTCATCTTTATCTACATTAGTCCGAACCCACACCTGAGTTGAGGGGTTACTTTCTGAATTCACATGTTGATTCATCAATGTATCACCCATATCAAATTTATCTCTAACTTTCACATGTTTTTACAATAAGTCATCCTTTATTTCTTTCGTCAGCTACATAAAATTCCTTCTTTGCTTGGGATGTGAAGACACAAGGATCATCCAACAAATTAACACCCATATGATTGAGATATGAGAAATTAACTAGTGTTAAGCCAAATCTGTCCTTCTTACATCCCCATTATAGGTCGACCCAATCACACCAAAATAAGACAAATGTATACATTCCATTATAGTTTACTTCAATGATTTGCCATAATATTCCATAATAATTAACTTTATCTTGAATGAGTGTTTTATCACTCGTACTTACATAACTAACATCATCCACTGCTACCACAACTCCTGAATTCTGAGTTTGAAAACATTTCTCATGATCTTTTATATAGAATCGATATCCATTGATTATATAGTCATTGTAATTTCTAACGAATGGATGTGGTCCACGAGCAATCCATTTAAGTTCATCTCTAATCTCTGTAGTGTATTTTGGATTCGTAACCTGAAAAAGGAAATCATATAAAAAATTAATAAGAAGATTAATACAGGATATATATTGAAAAGATTAAATATCGATTTACTTACACGATGAGTAAACCAGCTACTGAAATCTTTATTGTGAAGTTTGTCAATTTGAAAAGTATTTAACTTTTTTCCACTATTTATTCCTCGAACATGTTGTATATGTTCCCTTCATATGAAAATAAACATATGATATTACATTACAGTTTAATATTTATAAATAAATATATGAGAATGTAGACTTACAGTTTAAAGGAGGCAAGTGAGTCACTATTAAATAGTATATATCTATGGCATTGCTCCAATCATTTCTCATTCAGATGAATTCTAAATATCCTTTTTTTGTTTTTTAGTAGATCTATATGTCCTTATTCCCAAAGGTCTTCCAATAGTTGTAAAACTGGACTCATCTTCTCTAGATAAAATCTGGTTGTCATCATTCCTTAATACACGATTAAACCTTATTTCAACTCCATCTAAATATCTTAAACAAAATAGCAGGCACTCATTACCCTTCCGCGATTGAGCCTTTAGGTCGTGCTCTATTACGAATATAGGATTTCAGTTAAAGCAAGTATCTGCATGAATATATATTGCAATAAGTTAACTTCGATTAGATGAGCATCATTATCAAATAAATAATTTATGGAAATAAATAAGTTATGAAAATAATATAAACTTTTCAATCGGATTCATCCATCTATATGTGACTGGTCCACCGATCTGTGTTTCAGTTGTCAAGTGCATGATTAAATGTATCATACTAGTAAAAAATGAAGGGAAAAAATCTTTTCAAGCTCACACATAATTTGTGGATCTGATGCTTCTAATTGCTCGAGTTCTCGTGGGTCAAGGACCCTAGAGCATAGACATTTAAAAATGCGACATATTTTAATGATAACAAAACTCACATTCTCGGGCAATGATCCCCGAATTGTTATGGGAATAAACTCTTACATTAAAATATGACAGTTATAACTCTTTAATCCTATTAACTTCCGCTACTTCAAATGAACATATCTGGAGATATTAGTAGAGCACTTGTCAGGAAGTTTTAAACCCTTCAAAATCTTAAGAAATGCATATTTCTTTTGCAAGGTCATTTGATAACATGCTTTAAGTAAAAATATATTTGTAAAGTTTGATGCACATAGATATAGATCTTTTCTTTTTTCCATATCTTCAAGATCAAGTCTAATCTTATAATTGTCCTTAAACTTTTCTTCTTGCCCTAGAATTGTACCAACAATTGCATCAAAATAAATTTTCTCCATATGCATCATGTTAATATTATGTCTAATTAAAACATTTTCCCAATATGGAAATGAAACAATATGCTCTTTTTTTTCCATCCATGCATATCATTCGAACTTGTTGTTAAGTCAATCTTATCTAATTCTCACAACACATCAGCTCCTGACCGTTGCTTAGGAGCAACTCTGAATTCCTCTGTCCCATCAAAAGAATATTTATCATACCTGAATGGATGAGTTGACTCCAACCATCTTCAATGCCATATAATAATACTTCCGGCCATAACATAACCACTGAGAACATGTATCATATCCACATATGGGACATGCAAATCTTCCTTTAGTGCTCCATCTAGATAGATTAGCATATGCGGGGAAGTCATTAATGGTCCTAAGAGTACTGCATACATTTTAAATCTTTCACCAACCAAAAAATCATAAGTATCTACTCCTTCATTCCATAATTCTTTTAGTTCTTCTACCAATGGTTGCATGTACATATCTATGTTATCACCAGGACTTCTAGGACCAAGAATAAGTAATGTGAGTATAAAGTTTGTAGACTTCATGTACAACCAAGGAGGAAGATTATATGGTATCGTGACCGGTGTTCAAGTGCTATGTGCAACATTTATTGTTTTAAATGGATTAAACTCATCTGCTGCTAACCTTAATTGAATATTTCTCGGATCAGAAGAGAAATTAGGGTATTGGGTATCAAATTCTTTCCATGCAGAGCATCAGCTGAGTGTCTTTGGAGTCCATCTTTTGTTCTCTTATCAAGATGCCATCTCATCAAAAAAGCAGTTTGAACACATGAAATAGTCTTTTCAATCTAGGAATCAAAGGAAACCATCTCAATATTTTGACAGATTTTTTTTTCCATCTCCATTTAGTTTTCATCTAGAAATACCACACACATAACATGCATCATCTTTAGCTTTAGGTTTCCAGTACAACATACAATCATTAGAACAAGCATTTATTTTCTTATATCTCAACCCTAAATCTGAAATAATTTTTTCACTTCATGGTAACTATTTGGCAATATGTTTTCTTCGGGTAACAATTCTCCTAAAAACTCTAAGAGTAATGAAAAAGATTTGTGGTCTATTCAAATAAACACTTTAAATGATATAAGTGTACAATAGTTGCCAACATGGTATATTTGGATTTTGGATATATTGGTTTTTTGGTTTTTTCAAGTAATTCAATAAACTTATTTGAAGTTGTACACTACAAAAAAACACGGTTTTAGCCATGGATTTTTGCGACAGAAAAAATTCATCGCTATTTTACGACAAATTTAGCAACAAAAACTTTTTCGTCACTAATTTGCTACAAAATTTGTAACGAAAAGGAAGTCATGGCTAAATTAGCGACGGACACATCATTCGTAGCAAAATTCGTCGCTAATTAGTGACGAAAAAATTTTCGTGGCTAAATTCGTTGCTAATTAGTGACCAAAAAATTTTCGTGACTAAATTCGTCGCTAATTGGCGACAAAAAATTTTTCGTTGCAAATTTCGTCGCTAAATAGCGACGAATTTGCCATGGATTTAAAATCCGTCGCTAAACGAAAATCTCAATCCGTCGATCACTAAGTTTTTTATATATAATTAAATAAAATATAATATTAATATAATATTTAAATTAAAAAATTAATTTAACAACGACGAAATATATTGGTTAGTAATTTAATTTAGTGACAGATTTCCAAATTTGTGGCTGATTCAGCGACGGATTCCAAATCCGTCGCTGAATAATTAGAATTTTATTTTATTTTTATTTTATTTTAATAATTTCAGCGATGGATTCCAAATCCGTCGCTGAATTTTATCTTCTTTTAATTATAATTTTATTTTTATTTTTATTTTATTTTATTAATTTATATTAACAAATCATATTATTATTTTATAATATTTTAATTTACATTTTATTTTATTATATTATATTTCATTTTTTTATAAGAATAATATTATTTGATTCTTAAAAAAAACCATATATTTTTTTTATTTAAATTATATATATATTTTAATTAATTTATTATTTTTTTCCTGTATAGGTAATTTTATTTTATTTGTATTATTTTAATTAAATATTAATCGAGTCTACGCGGGCGCCGGCCCACCATGCATGCATGGGCGCCTGCCTGCCTGGGCGCCCGCTCCCTACGCCCGCCTACCTGACGCCCTTTATTGTTTTAATACAAAAAATACAAAAAAATTATAGTTAAAGGGATTTGAACCATAGACCTTGGACCTCGGATTTAACAGAAGACATATCATCACTGCACCACCGCTTAGTGTTAGTGTTGTGTGATAATATTGTTTTTTTCTTTCTTCCTCCTCTTTGTTTTCTATTCTCACTTTTTTTTCCTTATCTCTATTTTTAGGTTTTTTTTTTCTTTCTACTCTCATTTCTTATATATAATAATTTTATTATAATATAAAATAATTTTATTATAACGAATAAAAATATTTTGTAATTAAATATATAGATTTTTTAAATTATTAATATATTATAATTTATTGATAATTATAATTTTATAGTTTTGAGATGTAATCCATTTTTAAATTATGGATTCAAAAAATAAAATAAAAATGAAAAAGAATAATAAAATAATAAGATAAAAGAAAAGAGAAGAAATCAAAATATAATATTAACATATTTTTTAATTATTTATTTATTTTATTTTAAATTAGTATTTTATTATTTTTTATTTTATTAAAAATTATCATATTTATTATTTTTAATTAATATTATTTTAGGTTGGTGGTATAAATAAAAAAAGTTATTATATTTATTATTTTAAATTGTTATTATATATTATTTTATTATTATTAGAAAAATGTGAAATAAAGATAATAAATAATAAAAAAGAAATTTATATCATAATAATATCTTTGGCTCGGTGGTTTACAGGTTGCGTGTGTGTGCAGGAGTTCGGAGTTCGAACAACGATGGAGGCAGAAGGCGCGGCATTTTTCAGCAATTAAGAGTGCCTGTGTGGGGGTGCTGGCTTGGGCGGGTGGGCAGGTTGCAGGCTGGTGCTGGCTCGGGTAGGCAAGGGTGGCACGTGCGCTCCCTGGACATTTTGACAGAATTTGAAATCAGTGACGGATTCCAAATCTGTCGCTGAATTTAGCGATAGATTTTTTTATTATTACAGATTTTTTCCCCTAAATTAGCGATAGATTTTAGCGACAAAAATTATCTGTCGCTAAATTTAGCGACGAATTTTAGATTTTCGTTACTAAATTTAGCAATGCATTTTTTTATGTCGCTAATTTAGCGACGGATAATTTTTCGTCGCTAAATTTTGTGACGAATTTTAGCGACGAAAAATTATTTGTTGCTAAATTTAGCGACGAATTTCAATTTTCATCGCTAAATTTAGCGACGGATTTCTAATTTTCGTCGCTAAATTTGTGCGACGCGTTATTAGCAACGAAAAATTTTTCGTCGCTAAATCCGTCGCTAATGTTTTTAACGACGCATTTTTTAAAATTTTCGTCACTAAATTTATGGTTAAAAGACTGTTTTTTTGTAGTGGTAGGTAAAGGTGAAGTTGAAGTTGAAGTTGAAGTTGAAGTTGATGCATTCACCTTAGATGGATAATAGGTTGGTTCAGATGGATGAGAGGTTGGTTCATATGGTAAATGTGTGATTGTATCATATAACATGTCAAACATATCATGGTATGAGATGTAGATTTTTTCTTATTCTCCCCATGATATATCCAATTATCATAATCACGTTAAAAACCATAACGTAGCAAGTGATTGAAAATGGTATGTGTAGGAAATTTGAAAGTGTTGAAATATTTTACACAAGGATATGATATCTTGCCATCAATAGATTGAATATTTACAGATGCAAATTCAAGAAATGTATTAACTCTACTAATATATTCATCACTTGCCCTTGATTTACAATACATCTACCTCTTGTCCATTGCAAAATCCAATTGGAGAAATAAATGGAAAATCAGAATCCAACTAGAGAAATAAATAAAAAATGAGAAGAGAGAAATAAATGAAATAAAGAGATAGTGGTAGAAAGAAAAAGAGTAATAATTAGGGGAACATTTTTTTTGTAGCGCCTAAATCTAAATATACAACAAAACAAATACGTATTAGTATTACCAAACTTTTGGCGCCAAAGAAAAAAGAGGAGGAGGAAGTGGGAGGAAGACGATTGATATAATATGTGTTTGTGTTGCTTTATTTAATGTAAAATTAGTTACTCATAATAAAAAAGTTATAAATGACAAATTAATAATTTTATTTAAATACAAATTGTAAATTATAAAATTTGCAAAATAATTTAATAATTTCATATCATTATATCAAATAAATTAATAATAATCATAATATTATTTTGTTATTTAAATTAATAATATTATTATTTGAAATTACGGGCGGGGCGGTACGGCATGAATCGTCGGCACGAATGCAAGTTAGACCCAGGAGGCATGGGCAGCGTCATGTGCGTGGGGTCCTGCTTATGCCTGCACATGCATTGCCCACGTGGTTAGGCTGTAAGGGCACTCATAGTTGGGCCGCACAGGCATCTACGTGCATACGCTTGCGTGCATTAGCCCGCGTGACTAGGCTGCTGGGGCACTCGCTGTTAGGCCGTACAGGCATCTATGCACATTTACCTGTGCGCGCTTGCGGGCGTAGCTAGGCCACAGGGGCACTCGTTGTTGGGCCACGTAGGCACCTGCATGCGCTTGCCCACATGGCTAGGCCGTAGGGGCACTCGCGGTTGGGCCGCCCAGGCATGTGCACAAATGCGCTTGCGTGCGCTTGCCCACGGGGCTAGGCCACAGGGGAACTCGTGGTTGGGCTGTGCAGGCATCTGCGCCCATGTGGTTGCGTGCGATTGCCCATGCGGCTAGGCCGTAGGGGCACTCACGGTTGGGCCGCCCAGGCATCTGTGCACATGTGCTTGCGCATGCTTGCCCATGCGGCTAGGCCGGGCTGCACAGGCATCTGCATGCATGTGCCTGCACGCATGTACCTGCACGCGCCTGCCCGCGCGGCTAGGCCACAGGGGCACTCACGGTTGGGCCGCCCAGGCATCTATCGGGAAAATATTTGCATTTGAAATGGAAAAAATTGAATTGAAAATTTTGCATCATTCAATCATTCATACATTTATACATATTTTTTTCATTCGTACACATTCATCATATATAATCATACATATTCAAGTGAATTAAAAAAAACAAATCAGAAAAACATAGAATCATAATTAAATACAAATGAAAAAAATAAAAAAAGGTGGAAATTATGGAAATACATTCATACATCAATTTTCATTGATACATACTCATCGGTGCATATTCAAGCAAATTAATGAAACAAATAACAAAAAATATATTTATAATTAAATACAAATGAAAAAAGTGGAAATTATGGAAATTAAACTTTGGGTCTAAATCTTTTCGCTTGATGAGAAGGGGATGGACTTGTAGCAAAGGATCGAATTGCAGCAGTAGGAGAATAGGCTGAGGATGGTGCAGGAGCTGGAGCAAGAGAAGATAGGGAAGAGGATGGTGGTGGAGCAGGAGAGGATGGAGCAGCAATTGCAAATGCAGATGCAGATGCACGAATATGAAAAGGATTATGCCCAGGAGAAATGAAGATCTAAGAGAAGAACCAAATGGTCACATCACAAACGGATAAGCAGATGAACTCGAATGAGGATGAGGTGTGGAAGAGGAAGAAGGTGTAATTCTAGAAGTTATGACACAATCTCTTATAGACATAATAAAATTTGAATTTATTCTTACAACATCACTCATTTTCATTAACTCTAATAAAATTTCTTTACATTGTTCCTAATTTCGTTGCTGGGATTGGTCATTTTGTTGTTTGAATTGACCAAAACTCTGTTTCATTTCACCTATTTCCTTTTGAACTTCTGCCATTTCTGTCTGAAATTCTTCCATTTCCCTCCGAACTTCACCAAATTTGTCATTAACAACATCCATAAACTCTATTTTCAGATTGTTAATAGGTTCAATCAATTTTGTACATCTATCATTCTCAATTTGTTTACAGTCTTTGGCTCTGTTTCTGTCTCTGCTTCTGCCTATGGTGGCCTATATTTTGTACATCTTCTTTTAACATTAATCCAAATACCATCTTTAAAAATCCAAGAAGCTTCACATAACGTTCTCTCATTTATGGAATTTGTAATACTTATTTGCTGATGGTTTTCTTTCCTTAAATTTATTCCTTCACTTTTTATAATTCCCCTAACCAGGCTGCAATATGTCAAATTATTTGAAGAACGTCTGATGCTTATCATAAAGTGAGGAATCAAAAAATACAAATCTGGATTTTTCTTTCTATAATCCATGCCATTAACCAAAAATCATCACGCGTAATAGACGAATAATTATCTGCACGGGGCTTAATAACATATATTACTAAGAAGTGAAGAATTCTTACATGAAAATTTAAATCCGTTGCATTTATACTAAAACTCTCAAAACTGTAATCATAAAAACCTATTTGAGTATCCATTAATATGTCACTTTCCAAATACCGGGCACATTCTTCTTACTCAACCCACTGAATACCACCCTCATTGCAGATCATTCTCGGATTTATGTATATTTTTTGTCCCCCAAAATAACTTTCAAAAGCACATGATATATTTTTACCATCAATAACAATATCATGCCTACCATGAATTTTTTCTATATTATTATAAAAAAACTCTAACCACATTCTCATAAATGTTTTTACTTGGATTAACAAGCCAAGAAGGACATGTGTTTTATAAAAGTTGCGTGCATAAAACCTATCTTATCCAAATAATTCCAATCAATTAGACGATCATGAGTAACGTTTCTATCAGAAAATACCTTCTCAAATATTTTGCTTTTTCTGAATGAAGGGAAGTATTTGTTGTAATTTTCTGGTTCAATCATAACCCCTTTCCCTTTTCGAGAATATGCCATCTCTGCAATTTGAGAGTATATTTGAGATTATGAAAGTAACAAGGTGTTATTTGGTCAGAAGAGGAGAGCCGAGAGATAGATTTGAGATTTTGGTGATTTGGTGGGAGGAAGAAGAAGAAAAGCTGCAAATTTGAGATTTTTTGTGTTGTCAGAGAGAGAGAGGAGAAGTGTGTGTAATATGAATCCGGAATAAGAGTAAGGGCAATGAATAGTGAGGGTGATAAGCAATAAATAGTGAGGATGGTTAGATGTTGGGAGTGTTTAATGGGATTTAATGGGTTTGTTTTTTTTTTTTTATTGTTATTAATTGTGCTATGATAGTTGTGACTTGTCAGAGGGCATGTTGAACTTACATTGACTTGTATTGTGATAACTTTGGAATAACTTAACTTCCTTTGCTTTGCTTTCGTCTTATTTGTTCCATTGGTGTTTGGTTGTCAAATTAGTGCACATGGTTGCAGCTGCTGCACATTTTATTTCTTTCTATGTAGCTACTGCATAACCTTTCTACATGGCAACTTGCACATTTGTTGTCTGCACAATTGTTTCTATACGGCTTTCCAACTCATCGAAGCAAGCTTCTTTACTTTTCCAAATGAAAGTTAAGCTTTTTTATTTTTCTTGCCAAAAAAATAAAATTAATTTTACTTAAATAATTTTAACAAATATTTTTCCCTTGTAGTATTATTACGAATATATTACTAAATAATACGTTATTTTAATTCATAATTAAAGAATTATTGATAACTATAATATAATGTCAAGTAATAACAATATTACTTATTAGATATTATATATATATGAGATAGTACATAAGCATAATGTTATTAATGTTAGTAATATATTACTCTAATATATAGTAACATAATAATAACTGTCACTATCTATTACAATATATGTTACCCACATAAATATAATTTATAAATATAATATAATATTATAGTAATTTATAATAATATAGTTGTAATATTATAAATAGAACAATGTAATAATAATATTACTTATTATATTTTATTTATATTAGTACATAAATATAATGTTAATAATGTGCAGTGATATATTACTTTAACATATAGTTACATAATAATAACTGTTACTATCTATTACAATATATATTACATACATAAATATAATATAATATTATAGTAATATATAGTAATATAATTGAAATAGATATTAAGTAATAGTAATGTAATAAAAAAATTAATGGTATGGGTGGGTGATTAATGCCTACGATTAATGGCTAGGGGATGGGTTGGGTTTGGGGTTGGGTGTTTCCAAAAATAGTTGCAGCGAAATGTCTTTTCAGTACCCTCTTTCCTTCACCCTAGATGGATGCTTCACCATAGATGGGATGCTGGATCCATGATTAAGATTTTATTTTACAAATTTAAGACATTTGTATTTCTGGATTTTGAGATTCATTCAAACATTTTCAAAAACCCTAAACCACCGAGGAGGAGAACGAACGAACCACGAAACCACGAAACCACGAAACCATGAAACCACGAAACCACCACAAACGAAGATCAAGAACTTTTTCGCAACTAGAAGACATAAGAGGAGACATAACATTTTCCAAACCACAAGACAGAAAGAAGACGAATAGAGCAGAACGAGAGAGAGAGAAGTCAAAAGCTTCAAAAGATCAAAAAGATTGAGAGAGGAGAGCGACAAACCAAAAACCAAAAATGAGAACAAGATTGGCTGGGAGGAAGAAAGAGGATATGAACAACAAGGATGAGAACACAGAAAACACAGTCCCAGAAAACACAGAGGACACAGAAGAAGAAGATAACATGTTAATATTTTACCTATTTATTTTAATTTATTTTAGATTTTTCTATTTTTTTAAATTT
This sequence comes from Dillenia suffruticosa, assembly GCA_033439265.1. Classification (NCBI taxonomy): domain Eukaryota; kingdom Viridiplantae; phylum Streptophyta; class Magnoliopsida; order Dilleniales; family Dilleniaceae; genus Dillenia; species Dillenia suffruticosa. The sequence goes on from JAVTVX010000020.1 coordinate 12,536,712, forward strand.
AAATAAAGCTTCATTTTAAATAAATTTTTAACATAAAAATTTTTGCATATTTCTATGGATCTGATACACAGAAACCATTGTTCCAATAATAGACTGAAATCCACCACTGGCTTGGTTTTGGTTGCATTCACAGTTAGTTACTTTCTTTTTTTATTTTTGTGTGATTATTCATCTGCGTAATATTATAATTTTATTTTATTATACTGTGATTATAAATATTATTATTATGTATATTTTCATTTGTTTGTTCTTTGTGAATAGATTGAGAAATGGGAAGAACATGAACAGCAGGAGAAGTTTCAAAAATTGGCTAGGGTAAGGAGGGAAACAATACCTATTCTAAGAAGGTGTTCTCTTAAACAACTAATGGAATTATTTTCTAGCTTGATTGATGAGATGAAAGTTATAGTACAAAATATGAGATTCAGGAAACTTTTGAAACTTAGCTATAACACACTAAGTAGAAAATTTTGTGAACAACTTGTAATGAGATTTGATCCAATGGAAAAACGTCTTTCCATTGGTATAAATCAAAATTTTAAACTCACTTCAAAAGAGGTTGGACAAATTTAGGAATTCTTTATTGGGGACGTGATGTTTTGGGTTCTCTGAATGAATCCTCAAAGGAATCCTTAAATATGAGAAAGTATTTCTAAAGAATAAAGTATAGTCAGTTAAAAGAGATGATGATATATACTGAAGATGTCTCTTCCACTGACTTTAAAAGATATTTCCTATTATTTCTTCTGGGATGCTTTCTGTGTCCCATAACCAATGTCTTCTTGCTTCGAGGCACGTCACTATTATGACTACTATTAATATTGACAATGTTGGTGAATATAACTAGGCCAATTTTGTATTACAATGCTAGGCTGACGAGGTGTGGCAATTCAATGGTCTTCTAAAGAAAGCACGAAGAGAGGAGGAAGTAAGGAAGAAAACAGTACTCGGTGGGTGTTTATTTCTACTTATGGTAAGTTTAGTTTCAATCCAATGAAAATGAATATTTATAAATATTACTCTACAAATATATGTATTGTCATGTAACTCATCCTGTGGTTTTTGGTTTTTGCATAGCTTTTTTATTTTGAAAAAGTGAGGGTTGGTGATTTAGGGGGGAGAGAACAAAACTACATGTTCACTATTGGTTAGGTTAATAGAAGACTTGAATTTGAGCATGTGAATGTAAGTTAAAGATAAGTTTATATATTGTGGAATCAATCATCAATGTTCTATCTAAATAAATTACCTGTTCTATTATTCATTCAACATATTTCATCAACTGTTGCTAGGGTTTGTTGTCTCTAAAAAAAGAAACTACTATTGAACCAGAAGTTTGTGAAGAAAAAATTTAGGGACAAAATTTGAAGGTACACTTCCTTACAAGCACCCATTATCATGTGAATGCGTACTTATCATAATCTCAATCTTACTATGATAGAGAGGCATTAAAGAGGAACTTATAATGTTCTTCGAGGAGTCGATTCGAATTCACTCCAAGCTACTGCAGATGTAATCTGATTTGTTGAATAGATTATGCTCAGATGATGATAAAGATGATGGCAATGAAATAGATGACTCTGTAAATGTACATGTAGATGAAGAAGAGAAAGAAAAAGAGAAAGACGAAGGGAAGGAGCCAAAGAAGCAAAAGAAGCAAAAGAAACAAGGGATGGAAAAGGTGGTATTGGACCCACAGGAGGAGAAACAGAAGGAGGATAGGTCTTTTGAAGATGAGGAGAGGTTAGATAAAGATGAAGATGAGTATGAAGATGCTGAATTATATGAAGTCATGAATACCTTAAGTGCAATGAAGGAAATGAAGAACACTAACACAAACACAACTTTTCATTTTCCCTCTGCTAACCTTAGGACTTTTTCGAAGTAAAAGGAAACTATTTGGCTTTTCTATGGATGAAAAGCCATAAAAAATGCAAGGCAAGTGTATACCTTTCTCATTTGACATTTATGATTTTTCTCATTTCTGATATTTGATTTTTTATTGTTATACATCTTACTTATTTCAATTTTTATGACATTTCATAGAACAATTTTGTGTAATATTTTTGCAACCTACATGTGCTAGAGTGATGCTTATAAATTGCTTCCTCCTCATTGGATTGCTATATCCGTTTCCTCAACACCAATACCTTCAACACCAACATATCTAGATGCATTTTTCCATTATGGTTTTCAGTAAGAACTCTTATCTTACTCTTATTGTATATTTATTTATATATTTCATCTTTTTTGAATGCCTTCCTATTCTTTCCTATTCCATCAACACCGGCCTTCTTCTTCCATTATTCCAAAAGAAACTACTCCAGCAGATGGGGTATAAGGAGTCACTTACACCTTATTAGTATGCATATATACATAATATAATATTTTTCATGTGTTATAGTAATTATCACTAGCTACTTGCGTTTTATTTTTTATATTTGTCACATATTTCCTTTTTTATTTTATTTTCTTTGTACTTATTTTTTATTTTCTATATTCTCACATATTTCATATTTTTTTCTCTATTAATAGATGCTTGTGGTTTCAGCCTTCGAGACAAAACAAAAAACCAAAAGCAATGAAACCAAGTTGGATATTTCTACGGTTGAGAGTTGGTTGTCACAGAAAACACTTGGATTTGATTTTCGTTTCTGTAATTTAGTGAGTTATTTACATAAAATATTGACATACATTTCTATTATTAATATATATTTCTAAATATACTATTCTACTGTTTTATTTTTGTAATAGGTTTTTATTCCTGTGATTTTCAAACAATATTGGTTTTCTTAAGCTCTTCATTTGGAGGAGCAAATTATATATATTCTAAACTCAGGATCTTGCTTTAGACGCGATGAAGATTACGACCTGTAAACTTTCATGGTAATTTTACTTATTATATTTAAATATCAAAATTTTAAATTGATTCAACTATAAATTTGAATATTTTCATTCATTTCTTTTGCATTTCTCTTGTAGAAAGATTGTATTTAGAGGATTTATAGAAATTCTTTCATTATCTCTCAGAATGTACTTGTTCAAGTTCCATAGCAGTCTAACACATAGGATTAAGATAAGTTTAATTACTCATACTACATATTTTTAAATTGTGATTTTAGACATTATAATTTTGATTTTATGAATTATCTTAAATATTTTTTTTAATTTTTATATTTATGAATGATTGCGGAATATTTGTTATGAGATTTTTGAAAATATGGAAACTCGGCATGATTACAAGTTCACCGAGTTAAGAAGTATGTTGTCTGTGACTCTTTTCTTATTTTGGTATTTTTATATTATATTTATCTGCTTCTTTGCTTTTATGGTTTTATGATTCATAATGATTTATTACAGAATCTTAATTTTCTGAGAAAAGAATATTTTGTCAAATTTCTAATGTCTTACCATAATATTGTTCATATTGAAATTATTGTGAAGATAGAGAAAGCAAGGAGAAAAAAATTCAACGAGGGTCAAAAGAAAAAAGGAAAATGCACAACAAAGGAAAACAAAAATTGTGAAACCTTTGAAATTTTGAATTGTAATTATTTTCTTGAAAATTGTAATCATATGAAGTTGTGTTGTATATAAATTTTCTCTGTTCAAATGCAATTTCAATACAAATAATTTTTTCTTCTCCAACAATCCTACAATCAAATGATGAATCAAAGCACCATGTGAGATCAAAGCAGGATGAATGAAGGATGAACCAAAGCAGGTGTTCAATATCAATACAAATCATTTTTTCTTCTCCATGAAACCACCATGCAAGCAAGTGATATCAAAGCAGGATGAATCAAACACTATACTCAAATATTCATCTTTACTACTCATCTTACTAAAATTACCATATTCATCCTAGTAATATTTATCACAATCACAATCAAAGTTATTATACTTACCACCTATACCAAATTTACCATAGCAAAGCAAATCACTCCATTGCTTATCACCCTTACCACCATCTTACCACACACTTACTACATGCACTGCTTACCACCAACAGCACTCCTTACTACCAACTTACCACACAATTACTGCTTAACACCCTTACCACCACCTTACCACACACTTACCACATGCACTAATTATCACCAATGCACTCCCTTCCACCAACTTACAACACTTACGTGTGATGTTTTTCACCAACTTACCAACTTTATTTTACCCCAATGCACTCCTTACTACATCATGACCAACTTTATTTTACCACCTTATACACAAATTATCACTTTCCTATTATAATCTTTTATCCTATTACAACTTATCATACTCACTCCTATTACAACTTAACTTATTAGATTTTTAATATTTACCATATATATACACTTTTTTTTCTTTTTTTGAACCATTTGAATTTCTATGATTGAATTGAATAGGAATAAAATTGTATATGTGATTGTTAATTTAAAGGCAAGAGAGAAATGATATAATATAATTCAATATTTATAACCATTATATGTACTCTTGCTTGTGCGTTATAGCCGTGCGGGCCCCCACGGTACAACTGTGCAGGCGTGTGCATGCATGCATTCTTGCATACGCAGCATAGCCGCACGAGCCTCCGCGGCACAGCCGTGCAGGCGTGCGCACGCATGCATTCTTGTTTGCGCGGCACAGTCGTGCGGGCCCTCGCAGCACAGCTGTGGGGGCCTATGCATGCATGCTCTCACCGTCTCTGTTTTTTTTTTTCTTTTTCTTTCCTTTCTATCACTCTCCTTTTTTTTTTTCATTTTCTTATCTCACTACACCTTTCTTCTTTTTTCCTTATCTCACCCTCACTTTTCCTTTTTCCATTTTTCTCCATTCTATCACTCTATTAGTATAATATAATATTACTATGTTATACAACCTAATTATCACATTCCTTAATTATAAAGTTTAAAATATAATTTATAACTTAATTATAAAATCTAAAATAAATTCAGTGTATAATTAATATTAATAATTTAAATAATGTAATGCATCATTGCACATCTCCACCACATTTCTTATTTATACAAATTTTGAAATATAAATTAAGTATGATGATATAATTAATATTTTTATTTTAAATAATATAATCATATGAAATTTTTTTGTAAATATAAAATTACGTAACAATGTAATAATAATAAGCTAAAATATATAGCATAATGTAGTAACCTGGTAGTAATATTTACCGGTAGTACTTATAGTTAGTAGTAGTGGTAGTTATATAGTAAAATATAGTAATTTTTACCGGTAATAATATAGTAATATAGTACAAATAACATAAAATTATACCTAAATACAGATTAAATATAAAGTATAATATAGTAATATAGTAGTAATATTAACAAGTGATATTTATATAGTACAATGTAGTAATTTTTACTACTACTAATATATTAATATAGCACTAGATAAGATTATGTAAGGTTGACCCGTCTAGTATAATATAGTAATATAGTAGTAATATTTACTACTAATAGTAGTGGTATAGTACTAGTGGTATTTATATAGTATATTTACTACATTGTAATATAGTAGTAATAATAGTAATAAGATAAGATTATATATGGTTTGACCCGTCTATCGTAATAGAGTAATAATATTTGCCAGTAGTAGTGATACTTGTACTAGTGGTATTTATATAGTACGTCGTGATATTTACTACTAGTAATATAGTTATATAGTAATAATAAAATAAGATTATGCATGGTGGAGCCGTCTATAATACAATATAGTAAATTTTTAATATTCTTATTTTTAATTAATATAATTAATATTATTAATATTATTAATTTTAATAATGTAATGATATTAAATTACTAATTTATATAATATAGTGTTATAATTTATTTCTAATTATAACATAATTTACATGATAATAATGCATTAATTATTAATTATGAATATTACATAATTTTATATAAATTCCTAAAACATTTATGATGTACAATTTTAACATTTTAATTACAACTCCATAATAAATCTCTAATTTTCGCACCAAAAATAATTTTTCTATCCACATTCAATTTCACACCAAAAATATTTTTTCAGGTCAAATCTAATTTAATCAAAATTTTCTTTTTTCGTGCCAATTTTTCTATTTACTCCAATTTAATCAATTTTCTTCGCACCAAAATATTAAAAACAATTTCTCTTTTTTTTTACTCCATATTTCAAATGTAACTTTTCTAACTGATGATAACTGACGATAAAATAATTGTAACTAATGATACAAGCAGTAATTTATATTAACACATGTGACAACCGATGATAGATAGAAGGTAGTATAACACTTGTGGCATTCGATAATAAAAGATAATAATATTTACTAATATAGTAACATTTACTATGTAACCTACAGTAACATTCTTAACAAAATCGAATAATAACATTTACTAAGATATAGTAACCGATAATAAAATCTAGTAATTTTTTCCAACACTTTTCTAACCGTCAATATATATATCCTACACTTACCATACCTTACTATAGTTCTAAGCATATAGCATTGCCTATACACACATCTTTCAATTCGTCACTACAAAACATATATTTAGTGTTCATAAATTATAGTCATAAGGATAGGGGTATGTAAATACAGACATACTTATATCCGTAAGTATAGAATATTGTTTATACTAATGCTATACTACCTTTAACCACGATTGAAAATCTTTTGTCAACGAACATTGAAAAACTGTAGTTATTAATATAGTATTTCTGACGATTTTAACCATAACCGTCTATATAATTTCAAAAAACTGTTAGTAAAACTTACCGATAATAAATATTGACGTTGACATAACTCTTTAATTTTGTAGTGAACCGAGCACTTAAAAATGGACAACTTATCAACCAAGTGCCTAAGAAATTCCTGAATAGCCCAATGGGCAAAAATTCATTTTTATGTCTAATAAATAATTTTTTCACATTTTCACAAAATATAAAAATTTTCAAATAGCTCATTTTGAATTAACATCATAATCCGGAATTGTCCGGTGTTACAGATTTTTTCTTTTTGCAAATATTTGTAATAGTGGGATGTCCTGAAATGAGGTTTGAAATATGTATGTATCCAATATATTTATGAATGAATTTATACCATATTTTGTTGGAAATTGTGTTCATGAATATTGTTATATGGTTTGATAACATATTTATTGAAATCATAGCATTTTGGATGAGATTTGGATATTTGTGAAATGATAGTGCATGTGATATAATTGGTTATAGTCATTCCCTTCACAAAATGACCCGATGGGGGATCGTGACTAAGGGTTATTGTCAAAGGATGGTAGACGCGACCTCTTATACCCCGTTGGATTACCGAGTGCACCAACAAGGAGGTATCAAATCAATGCCAAGAAAGCGAGAAGTGGTGTTATGGAACGAATGAATTGAAAACATATTGGCAGGTTTTCACTCGGGTTCAGCCAAAATTTGAGCAGAACTGTTTTCTTTAGGAAGACCCATGATCTGTGGAAAATATAAACTTGTGGATGCATACTTTTCAATTATCAAGATTATTTAAAATTACCTACAATTGATGAGTTGGTTTAAAATTATGATTTTGACATTCCCACTTGTACCAATCATTTATTGTCATAATTATACCATTACACCTCACTCTTTAAGTATTTTCATGCTTACCCATCTTTCTATCATTTTTTAGAGGAAACTTAAATTTAGAGTTCTAACTAACCCTAGTGCCGGATTTTGCCAAGATCCAGTTTTTGAGAGGGCATCCTACTTCTGGTATTAGTTCTTGTCTCGGTTGAAATTTTGAGAAAATTAGTTAGACCCATAAGGAGGGTATATATATATTTTTGGAATTGTATTTGAAACTCCATTTTTTCAACCAAATTGGATTAACAACTTTAAATTTGTACACAAATCTTTTATGTTTTCTTTCATGGATTTTTCTTTTGAACTTGTGCAAATTTTATTGGAAATGTTTTATCGACCGAGTTGGTCTTATGCTTGCCTTAGGGGATAGGGATGGACTGAGCTGGTCCTTTGGATTTTGTTGATGTATTTTAGAAAGAGATAGATATTGATGAATGTCTTGTATTATTCTGGTATACGAGTAGGGCTTACTCGTATTTCGGGTTGATGTGGTGGTTGTTGAGTGGTCAATTTGAGGGTCCATGCATGCCAGCCCAAAGTAGTGGGATCATGCTTTACCTCTAGTAGTGTTTGCAATCAATAATGATATTCATAGTTTCACAAGAAGATCACCTTTCTTTGTTCTCTATCAGAAGTCACCCCGACATGCTGTAGAGTTGGTGAAATTGCCTCAAGTTCCAGGATATAGCTCTACAACAAACTTAGCCAAGGATGCAGAGGCCATTTAGGAGAAGGTCTATCAGAAATTGTTAGAGACCAATCAGAAGTTCAAGAGTGGCACAAATAAACACTACCGAGTTAACTTGTTCGCGGTCAGTGATATAGTGATGGTTTTCCTAGGTTCCTAGTTGGCTAGTATCATAAGTTGCAGCCAAAAATGTATGGTCCTTACAAGATCGTGCACAAGATCAACGACAATGCCTACATGGTGGACTTGCCTAAATCAATGGGTATTTCTCGCACTGTCAATGTAGCTGACTTTCACTTTATCATCCCTTTAACATCCTTTTGTCTCCAGATCACTCAATGATGAGTTCTTTTCAGGTAAAGGGGACTGATGTGAAACAAATTTCAGATAATTTTTGGATTACGGGAGATTAGTCCAAGAAAGGGAAAGAGACCCGTTAACTTTGTTTTAGTTAATTTTATAATTTTTTTAGTTTCTAGATTTCTTTAATTTTCTAATTTTTCCTATTTTCCAGATTTCTTTAGTTTCCTAGTTTTTCTTGGTTTCTTAATTTTTAAGATTTATATTGACCCTATAAGTACTTATAATGTTTCGTTATTTTGGAGACTTCATTCTTTTGGAATAATAATTCTCTTTGAAAATTCTAAAGTTTTGTCTCTTTGTAAACTCTATTGTCTTATTTCTATCTCTTCTGTGTTAGGGACAAAGAGGTTACGACAACCACCTTGAGTAGTCGGAAAGTGATGATGGGAGACACTGTCAAGGATGTGCGGCTGCGGTGAGAAAGGTTGTGCTATAGTGAGAGAGGTTCTGTGGCTACGGTGAGAGAAGGGTAATGAGAATAAGAGAGAAGAGAGAAGAGGAAGCAAAGGTTTGGCAGTCGTCAAGGCAGCTACAGTCTAGATGGGTGGGATGAGGAGAGAAGAGAGAAATGAGAAGCACGACCTAGAGTTTTATTTTCCAGTCTCAATATTTCACTTATACACATCAGGAGACATGAGATAATTGCCGACATTTTAAAGAAAAGTGTCAATAGTTCTCAAAGAATTGCCGATGTTAACAGAAACAAACGTCGGCACACTTTGAACAAAGCTTGATGCTTGTAAATAAAATGTCAGCAAAGCACTTGAGGTCCCGGCATTTGCTTGAACATGGTGGGACGAAACCCTACATGCTGAGACAACTCCCTCTCTCTCTCTCTCTCTCCCCCCTCTCTCTTTCTATGATATGCCAACATTTATTGGTCAAACGTAAGGAATGCGATATCATATGCCAACGTTTGTGCAGAAATGTCGGCAGTGGTAGAAAACTATGTTAACGCTTTCTTTGTAAATGTTGGTATTGATCTTTTTGTTATCAATGTTTATATGGCCAAACGTCAGGAAATAATTACCTGCCACCCCTGATTTTACACGCCTTTATTTTTGTAGATGTTTTTGGGCATAAGTGTTGGTACCAAAACGTTGCATTTTCCCTGCCCCTTCTCTCTCTCTCTCTCTCTCTCTGGTATCTCTCTGTTCTCTCTCTCTTTCTCTCTCTATCTTTTGCCGATGTTTGGTGAGGAAATGTCGACAAAGTTCAGTAAATGTTGACGAGGTAGAGAAAAAAACTAAAGGAAAAATTCCACCACTTCTCATTTTTTGTACCATTGTTTTAGAGTGACATTTTGTTTGTTTTGCTGACATTTAGGTTAAAAAAATATCGAAAAATATCGACAACTCTCTGCTAAAACGTCAGAAAAAAAATCGGGAAAACTTAAAATTTTTGTAGTGAAAATGGCAGTGGGGTGCGGTGGACCTTCTTTGGTAATGGAATTGTGAAATTATTGATGACAAATGAGATTTGAGGATGCTATAATATTGAGAAGATGTTAACTTAATTCAATTCACAAGGTTGTTGAGGAAATTATAGAGGGAGATTATAGAGGCACGTGCACCGTACGCGAAATAGAGAGGGAGAGATTACCTCTACAAGAGCCATGCAAATAGAATGCTTGTTATCGTTGAGTTTCATGAAATTATTATTAATCTTTATGTAATAGATAATTTATTATTTTTTTTCAATTAAATAACTAAAGAGAGGAGAAAAGACGAGGCAGGGGCAGATTTATTGTTTTGCCCAGGGATATATTGGTAATTTTAATAGTAACCTAAACAGATGTTTGGATGCAACTAGCAATTTTTGCCAAACTTGGGAGAACATTGCAAAAATTAAAAGCTTTGGGGTCTGTTTGACAAAGTAAACGTTCAAGGGCAATTTCGCAATTTAGCTTAAATTTTTTACAATTTATTTATTTTATTTATATGAAAAATTTGTGTATAATTTCTACATAAAACATTAAAATTTGCATTGTATTTATAAATCTTGAGTATTGAAAATTTTATTTAATTTCAACTATCCAAACAGACTAGATCTTAAACTTATAAGAAAAAAGATACCATTTATTAACCGAAAGATGGCCACGACAATCTCTATAATGTGGCAAATACACCTTCTTAACAAAAATATATATATATATATATATATATATATCTATATATATATATATATATATAGAGAGAGAGAGAGAGAGAGAGAGAGAGAGAGAGAGAGAGAGAGAGAGAGAGAGAGAGAGAGAGAGAGGACGGGAGGGAGTAGCATCTTTGTAGACAACGCAAGAATTCATCTTGTGCTAACAGATTAGCGTTGCAGTTGGCTTTTTAATTAGTACAAGCTCAACGCCTTTTTCCATAAGAAAAAGTTTTTCCTAATCCATTTCACGATCTTAGATTGTCTTGCAAGCATCGGATTTGACAATATTATGCATGGGAAATTGTGCAGGAAAAAAGAAAAATAACTCCTTGTCCTGAGCTTGTGATATGATATGGAGGCAATCAACAAGCTAAGCACACAAAATATTCAATTTCTCATTCTCCAAATCAAAATTAACAGACATCTGGGTGATGTACAAAGGAAGGCTCTAAAATTCAAAGTCCCTAGACCTAGTTGATATTGTACACATGAAGGAAATTCCTTGACTAATAAGGTGTCTATCTAGGAAGCTGCAGGCGGGTGGTTGAAACGATTAACATAGAAGTATGGCGTTGATCCAATGCTTATAGAGCTCTTAGGAGAAGCCTCCCCGTCCTCACTAGTCCTTTGGCAAGATGGACACATGGTGAGGTTGGCTGCTTGAAGCTGCATATAAATAGGTTTACTTACTTTCATTGCTCTCAGTGCCTCGAGTTCTTTCTGTAGCCTTTTGTTCTCGCCTCTCAGTCTCTCAGAACACTTTCTTAATAGCTGACAGTCTACTTCAGTTTGCTTCAACTTTGTCCTTTAAAATGCATGAGGACCATATTATACAAAATGATAAGAAAAATAAATAAATAAATAAAGGAAAAAAAAAATTAGAAAAGCGGAAAGTTATTATAGCTGGTTGTCATTGTCACCTGGCTCTTCGGTTCTGAAACCACACCTCAACTTGCCTTGGACGAAGATTCAGCTGATTTGCCAAGGCTTGCTTTTGCTTCTGAATAATCAACAGCATTACTGGGCGAACCATAAGAAGAAAAGAACTCTTATCTTTAAACAAAAAAATAATTGAAAAGGTAGATACCGGATTGAGAGTACTATTCTCTTTGAAGCTTTCCTCCAGAACAATTGATTGTTCTTTGGTGAGTCTAAGCTTTTTCCGGGGACTACCTTCTTCATCTTCATCACTAACCCTTGATGAAATATTTCTCTCTACCTCGACTTCTTGAATGTCTTTTTCCTGGTACTCTTTGCGGACCCTCTTGAATTTTGATTCAGAGAGTGATAAATTCGCAGAGGCTTGTTGTTGGTCAATCTTCTCTGGTGATCCTAAACCAAGTGATGGCAGCATGCGATCAAAGTTTGTCGTAGAATGTTTCTTGATCTCGTCCACTGTAACAGGATTTTCATCGTGACATAACCCGAGGCTAAGGTCTGTATCACATGAATCCTTCATATAACTCATGATGATCTAAAGAAGAAGCTCAACCAATTTCTATAGGTACTGATCAAGCCAAGTAAAGAAATCTTTGAAAGAAAGTAGAGGAGGATGGCAAAGTGATAAAAATGATGGTCTGTGAAGATAAATGATCAGAAAAGTTTTGTTGGGGATAGAGGAGACTTTAATAATTAAAAGAAGGAATGAATACAGAGACAAATCTGGTCTGTGGATTAAAGTTTCCATCTTCCTTTGTCTTCTTAGGTTGACCAGATCTCTCTCTCTCTCTCCTATATAAGTGTGAACCTGTGTTTGCACGTATGAGGGATAAATACTCGTGATAAGATCTTTTTTTTTTTTTTTTTTGATGATTAATGGGTATGCCATGTGACGATAAAGTACTTCACTGACCAAGAAAACCGGATCAGATTTAATATATCATAATTCAATTCATTGGTGCAAGCATTTGCTCCCTGCATAAAATTTAGTATATTTAATGATTAATTCATTTGCTCTGCTAACATTTCTCATTAATGTATATTATCAACGTTGAAGAAGACTGTTGAGGATCAGTAGTGGAAAGTAATGGAGCGATCTCTATCAAAATTGTGGGAAGGAGGAGCAAAGAATCATCCCATTCGATCTTCTCTAAGTTGTCCTTCCTCTTTGTGGGGCCCTTTAGAGGTTGATGTGTACGTGTGGTTATCCTAAGGGGACAATGGCTCGACAGAAGAGATAGGCAAAGGTGTGCTCGTAATGTTTATCATGTTGCAAAAAACACCACTCTAATGCCACCCCACTCTATACGCCTCAAATTGGACATACGTTATGGGCTCACTGAAATTTATTTTTGCTTTCCCAAAAAAAAAGAATGAAAAAAAAGGAAGAGTCACAAGGTTTTTTTTACTTCTGGTATTATTAAAAAAATTTAAACATAATTCTGATATCATATTAAAAAAATTTAAACATATTTTTGATACTATAATTCTAATATTATATTAAAGAAATTTACACATATTTCTAATACTATGTTAAAGATATTTAAACATGGCTAATACCATATTAATAATAATAATAATAATAATAATAATAATAATAATAATAATATGAAATCTTAATATTCTATTATTTTAATAAAATATTATAATAAATTGAATTTATATAAAAACTTCACGTTATAAATGGATTTAGGATACCCAAAATCCTTAGGAATTAGTTTGGTTGACGAAAGAACCGGGTGAGAAATAGTTGTATAGGACGGTCAAAAACATGGTCAATAGTTGAATTGGGCTTGATGGATTGTGCAGACGTGGAGTCTACATGGATTGGCGAAGAGAAAGAGAACATGTACGGGGACAGTGTTGATGTTGTTGAAGATGTGACGTTAATTGTAAAACACATTGTACTAACTAGATAATTTGTGATTAATCACATAAGCGCACCTACAGAGGTCGAGAAAAAATAGTGAAAGATAAAAAAGGATTACAGAAACGTGGTTTTTAGGTCCTCTACCGGATTTTGTTTTATTCATTAAACCATTTAATAATTATGTATTATATATTAAATAATTTTTTTTTATTTATAATGAAATTTGAATCTAAATTTATTATATTAAAGAAAAAAAAAATTTACGACATTTGAATTAAAACTCATCATGATTTTACTCTTGTGATCCTACCATGGCAGATCTCTAGAGAGTTTTCCACGCGCCCTCGTGCGCTGCTAAATGGTCCCAGCAATACCGTCACCATCCCTGTAATACTTCTGTTGCCACCCATCCAATCATCCATCAGTCATTTGGCATTTGGCAGTCACACCCCACTAAAAAATTAATTCCAATAACATAGGATTCATGTTTTCTGTTACAAAATAAATACGAATTCAATTTATTTAAAATGAACTCAAACGCAGGGATCATTTGCAATTAAATTCATGTACTTGTAATCAAATTTGAAATATGAAATTCAATTGATTTTACATGTTTTGAATGACAAAAATAAAATATAAAGTTTATTTGTAAATATTAACTTAATTAATTAGTCTTAAAATCTCTTTATTCTGGGTTAATTATGATAAAATAGTAATTAAAAGCTAAAAATAGGTGAAACTCACAAACCCTTGTAGAGTTTATTTGTAAATTTCACATTTTCTTTTTTCCTGATTTGGGCATTCATTGCTTTTATAGACCTAGAAAAGAACTCAATTTTTTTTTCATTTTATTCCAACAATTATTAAATTTAAAAATTAACTCCACCAAAAATGGAGAATTTATTGAGAAAATAGATTATATTATATTAGTGAAATGATGATTGGAGTTGTAAATTGAAGCTCTAAAATTGCGAATGGAAATTAAAAAGCTTAAGACCAATTTAATTCTAGATAAATAAATCCCAGACATAAGCTACAATTTTTGTGCTTTTAATATATTAATGAAAGAAAAGGTGAAAAAGTAGTTCCATTAAACTTGACAAAGTATTTGAGAAAGATGATACGTAGCACAAATCTACATTGTAACAAACGTGGGTTTTCTTTTTTATTATTATTTTTTATTTTTAAATCTTTTCAAAAGAATATAAAACAAATTCTTATTTATATTTAATTATTATACTTTAAATTTGTTTCTTTTAAGTATTACACTTAAACAAAATCTAACGTGAAAAAATCAATTAAAATTAAGTGAAAATGGTCAAGCATGACCTAGGTTCGTCAAAACCCCACAAAAGCCCAAGTCCATAGTTTTTTATTTGAATTTTACTTGGACAAATTTGGACAAGGTCCCATTGTGCTCGTTCTTCACTCACTCAGACACAATAAAAGGCCAATATTACTAATGTTGTACGGAAGCGAAGACCGGGAAATGAAACAATATAAAAAAAAAACCGATACTTTTTTAAAATAATAAAATAATTATATTTTACAATAAAAATTTAAAATAATCAAATATATAATCATTAATTATAAAATAAATAACATAAAAATAGAAATTATAAATAAATGAATAATCCATCAAATATGAAAAATGTGTAGATATAGAAAATGTAAAAATTTTTGTGTAAATATTAATTTATTTAGTATGTTGAAACGTGTAGGAAACATTTCGAAAACGAGAAAATACAAGTATTGAGAAGTTTTTATATATCATAAAATATTATTACAATAACAAATAAATCATTATCCCAACAAGTGAAATTGATTATATGGATTCTTTTATATCATTATATTTTATTTCATATCACATATTTAATTATATGACAGTTTTTTTTTTTTATAATAAACGGTAATAGTACTTTTATTACTTTAAGTGAGATCGACAATCTTTACAATAAATGTTGATTAAAAATTTATTACCATTGATCAAAATTAAAAATATTCATAACCTATGCCAATGTGGATGCACATATATGAGTTTCATGGAAATTTTGTTGACAATGACTTGGTTTTATCTATCTAATTTTTATAAAACATCTTAACCGATAAAAATCTTTTTTTTTTTCTTAAATTATTTCCTCGCAATTCAAAATATAGTTTAGAAAGTGGTTTATGGATCGTGAAATCACTTTCGCAATAACAATCTTAATATATTGATTCACGAAGACACTATGAGAGCATTTTAAAATGCACCTTTTACGATTCACTCAACAGTAACATATCACTGTATTTTACTTTTTTCTATACACAGGATGGAGACAGAGATGCAAAGAAAAGTCCACCTCAAATTCCAATAAATAAATACAAAATATTTATATTTTAGATATTTTAATTGATAAAATTCAAAATAGTTGCCTCAATCCAATGAATACATGAAAAAATCACTTCTAAGTAATGAATATTATTTATTCATTTCATATCTTGATTTATATGAAGATTCATTCTTTCATTCTTTACTATAACCGATCAAAATGTTTTTTTGAATATGCAGAAAGCATCTTTTTATTAATCAAAACCCAAATTGTTGCTTCCATCTGTCAATACGAAAAGAGTCGCTCTCGGGTGAGGCTGACATAAAGAACTTAAAGTAGGGGCGACCACCGACTAATCCATCCATGCCAATCCAATGCCTATTCTATTCAAAGAACCACTCCAATACCCATCCCATACTTTCACACTTCGTCTTCCATTTTAAAAAAATAAAAACAAAAATTTCAAAACAAAAGGCAAGAACAGACAAAATCAATTGTGGCTGCCCTGCCCGGCAAGCAACGAAGATTGTGGTTGACCAGGTTTTCAAAGTGATACCTTAGACATTGACCTTGACACAGTGAGTAATAATTAGTTGCCGTAGCCCTCTACAAATCTTAAAAATAAAAGGCAAGGCATGCAGTTGGCAGTATTTGTTTAACGAAGAAAAGGGCGTACAACTTTATTTCATATTTGAAAAACAGTCATAATACCGATGCCTAAGATTAATGGATGAACAAAACGCGAAGTGAAGGAGCGGCATGTGTGACTTTGAGGAATTGACATATTGAGAAGATGGGACAAAAGAAGTCTAGTCAGGGTGATGCATTCGTTTTATCCATTAGAGGAGCCGACAGGCGCAGCTACCGACCCTTCCAAAAAGGCGGTGCTCTATGCCTACCCTACCAAACCTTGTCTTCTAAATTCCAACTCGTGTTGATGACGCTTTGTGAAAGACAAATATTAACAAAAACTTGGCTTTTTGCGACATTTTTTTTTTCTGAAGTTTATATCCGTTTTTTTTTTCACAACATTTTGATTAAAAAAAATAAACAAAAACACTTTCCAGCGTCATTTAAGTTTCAAAATGTCAAGAAAATTAGTTTGTACGCAAAACTAAGCGATGACAGAAAATTTTATCAATATTTTAGTATTAAATATTGATAAAAACTTTCAATTTTGTCGACTTTTTATATAATAAACGTTGGCAAAACTTTCAACACCGCTATCATTTAGTCTAAATGTCAGAAAATGGTAGAAAAAGACACTGAAAAGAGCTAATTTAGAGAGATTGAAGGATGCTGATATTTTCACCTAAAATGTCGGGAATAGGTAGAAAGAGAGGGACTAAAGTATGACATTTTAGAGAGGGAATGGGACATCCCAACATTTTTACTTCAAAAAATTTGACATGTTTACTCTTTGTCAACATTTTTTAAATATAATTTAGAGGGGGTGAATAAATTGTATTGAATTTTTAAGGAGTTTTTCAAAAAAAAATTTAGAATCGAGACTAACTTTCAAAAGAAGTTTGTAGAAAGATCAGAAAAACAGAGCAAGAAAGGATAGAAATAGGATACCAAGAATTTTATAGTTATTCCACCAAAATTAGTGTACGTTCACTTTTAGGTGACTCCCTAAATTTTGCACTATCAGATAATACTGATATAAATCTTGATTACAAAGTTTTCACAAACTCTACATAGCTCCTTTCTCTCTCTAAAACTTATATTAGAGACCGTCTTCAATTTTTGCACACTAATACATAATGGAGGAGTGAAGTTGTTACAATTTTTGAAGTTAAAGATTTCAGATGTAAGGAATATAAACACTAATAAAATTCACAAGGATTTTGCTTAAGCTATGTTCAACAGCAGCGCAGGAAAAACATCAAGGATTTATTCCTAATTTTTCACAGAAGTTGTTCATTTGTTAATTTTCAAATTCATTGTCGCGGTCACTTCTTATGGATTTGATTGTGAAATCTTTTTCTATTTGGAGTCTTTTACACAATTTTATGAACACTTGTGTGGTTTCTTCATTCTTAACTAAAAATATAACCTATGTATATCTTAAGTAATCATTTATGATTACAAGCCTATAGTGTTTTCCCCTAAGTTTTGCGTTCTTATTTGTCCAAACAAATCTATATGAAGCAATTCAAAAGGCCTAAAAGTTGATACTATGTTCTTGGGTTTGAATAAGGTTCTAGTTTATTTTCCCTTCATGCAAGCGTCGCATAGTCTATCTTCTTTGATCTTCATTTTCGGAAGTCCTCCAATTAGATCATTTCTTATTAATTTTAATATAAGGTCTAAACTTGCATGACCTAGTCTTTAATGCCACAGTCTAGAGCTATCATTGTTCATTGCCATTAGGCAGGTTTCATCTACCTCAGGAAGATTATTTATGTTTATTATATAAATGTTTCCTTCCCTAGATCCTCCGAATTTTATTTTCTTAACATTTTATCAATAATCAGACATTTCATATCATCAAACAAAACTATAAAACATTTATCATATAACTGATTAACACTCAATAAATTATGTTTCAGATTTTGAACAAATAGAACATGTTCAATTTGGGTGGATGGTTTGCTTTCGTTGTCGATGCCGACTATCTTGCCTTTTGAGTTGTCTCCAAAGATAACTATGCTTTCATTGTTAGGCTCTCGAATTTGGATGCATAACCAATCAAGTGTCATGAGAATCTAGTATCCAGAAATTAGGAATCTTTTGTTTCTTTAACCTTAAGACAAACCTATAGGAACACTGAATCAGGTCTTGGCTTTTGGTACCTAGATTGTTTTGGGTCTGCCACTATTAGTTTTAGAAGCAATTTTAGTTTTACGCATCATTCATTACCTCTTTGTGTTTTTTGATATTTGAGTTTGTTTCTTGCATGCTTTGTTTTTGAGTTCATTTATGTGAATTAATTTTCTTTTTAAGATTACAATTTTGTGTTGTATGTCTCTTCTTCATGCATATGTGACATTTGTTTTAAATTTGTTTTTAGCTCCTGAATAAAAATGTATATAAATTATTCTGTGTTTGTGCAAGATCATATCTAATATCAGTTTTGTAATATATAGCTCTTTGTGATCCTAGCATTAGATTTAGTTTGTCCTGATCTCCTATCATTTTCAAAAATTTGACTCTTAATTCATTAGTTTCTCTTATACCATGTTCCAATTTTAGTTTTTGTTTTGTTAATTCTATATTCTCAGTGACATTTGCAGTATGCTTAGACAATTTGGTTTCAAGTTTACTAAAATTTTTTTCTGTACTTCATTCATTTTTATAAGATTGTTGTTTTCAGTAGTCAAATTAGTGTTTTCTTCTCTTAAAGTATTAATTGTTTTTCTAAATTTTCTATTTTCTTTAATGATCTTTTTAAGTTCCTCAAGAGATTCCATTAGTGCTTCATACAATTTAGTTACAGAGAAATTTGCACTATCAAAATCAGAATCATAAAAAGATTGTACCTCAGTTATCATTCTGATCCTCCAAGACCATGAAGCACAAATTTGCTTGTTCTTCAGTTGCATCTTTTTCACTAGAATTGTCATCTTCGTCGCTCCATGCCACTAAGGCCTTTTTCTTTTTCTTTTCTTTCTTTTATTTTTTCTGTTTTTCTTCTGACTTTCTTTAACTAAGGACGTTCGGCTTTGATGCGTCTGAACATTTTGCACTCGCTGCATCTGACTTCTTTTTTCTTTTCTAGCCTTTCAAAGTTCCATTTTTTTTTGTACTTTCTCCGTATCATGAATCTTTTGAATTTCTTGGTCAGTGTTACCTCATTTTCTTCATCTTCCTTATCTTCTAGATCAGAGGAACTTTCATCACTTTCAGTCTTGAAGGCCACTCCTTTTCCTTTCTCCTCTGTGGCGGGACCTTGGCATTCAACTTTATTTCATGAGTTAACAGCGATCTCACTAGCTCATCCATGGTCAGAGTTTCAAGGTTTTTTGAGTTCTCGATTGTTGTAACCTTAGGCACCTAAGATTTTGGCAAACATCCAAGTACCTTGTCCACCATATCTTCTTGAGGAACACCTTTCCCAAGCAACCTCAGTTCGTTTGTAATCATGTTGAAGCATGTCATCATTTTACTAATTGTTTCTCCTTCCTTTATCTTGAATGCTTTATACTCTTGCTTAAATGATCTAATCTTACTCTTGCAAACTTGATCAGTCCCTTTGTATGCGGCTTAAAGTCTTTTCCAAATTTCTTTCGCCATGATGCATAGAGAGACCCAATTATACTTGTTTATGCTTAACGCAAGGTGAAGAAGGTTAACATCTTTGTAGTTGGCTCGATAGGCCTTCTTCAATTCTGATGTCATGTTCCTCATTTTCGCTGGTACACGAACACCATCGATTTCTTTAGTTGTAAACTCAATCCCTTCTTCAATGATTTCTCAAATATTTCATTTTGGGCTATGATAAAGTTTCTCATTCGTTATTTCCGATAATTACAATTGTTTCTATTGAAGAGAGGAGTTCTATTTGTGAAACATGCTTCGAATGGAGTAAAATCCTCGTTCAGTGCCATTTAGAGATTTTTGAATGTAGGATAAGGATCTTTGGTCTAAAGATTAGACAACTGCTCTGATACCAATTGAAATACAACCTAGATGGGGTTTTAAGGAGTTTTTCAAAGAATTTTGGAATTGAGACCACTACGAAAAAAACATCAATTTGTGACAAATTTGCAAGAAAAATTCGTCCCAAAACAAATTTGCGACAAATTTTGCAACAAAATTTTTTTTGTTACTAATAAGCTGTAGCAAAATTTTGGGATAAAAAATTAATTATTTATTGTCAAAATTTCCAATAAATATTTTTTTGTCGCAAAATTTGTCGTAAATGTACGACAAATTAAGTAACAAAAATTTTATTTTTCGTAAATTTGCAACAAATAAAATTTTCGTCTCAAATTTGCAACCAATAAAATTTTTGTTGCAAAATTTGCGACGAAAATTTTATTTTTGCAAATTTTGCGACGAAAAAATATTTGTTGCAAATTTTGCAATGAATAATTTATTCGTCGCAAATTACCGACAAAAAATAATTTATCGTAAATTTGCAACAAATAAAATTTTTGACGCAAATTTGAAACAAATAAAATTTTCATTGCACAATTTGCCACAAAAATTTTATTTGTTGCAAATTTGCGACGAAAAAATATTTGTTGCAAATTTTGGAACGAATAATTTATTCGTCGCAAATTATCAACAAAAAATAATTTGTCGCAAATTTGCAACAAATAAAATTTTCGACGCAAATTTGTAACAAATAAAATTTTCATTGCACAATTTGCCACAAAAATTTTATTCGTCGCAAATTACCAACGAAAAATAATTCATCGCAAATTTACCACGAAATATTTTTTATCGCATATTTGCCACGAATCTAATTTTCATCGCAAATTTGTGATGAATAGTTTTTTTCGTAGGAATTTTTGCAACGAAATGCAATTTGTGACAAATTAGGAACGAAAAAAATTCGTCGCAGAATTTATCGCAAATAAGCGATGAATATTTTTTGTTGTAAAATTCGTTACTAATCAAAATTTACAATTCAATTTTAACAACGAAATTTGCGACGTACATAGTTTTCAGGGACAAATATTTTGACAAATATAAATTTTATTGGCATATTTGGACAATTTTTCCCTATATAACCTATATTTATACTTGCTTATCCAACTCCATCAATAATTAATCATCCAAATCATTTTTTATATCAAATTTCATCCATCTATACCATCAATATAACTAACTATTCAATAAGATCAATAAGTTAAAAATTCAATAAAAAATCATAATAGTAATATCAAAAATTAAAACAACATTAAGTCTAAATGTTAAAATATCAATAATCATACACAATAAAAAAAAAAATCAATGTAACAAGTATCAAAATGTAACAGTCAAATAATAGTACATAATTTCAAGCACGACCTCCACCACCAATCATCGTCATCATCATCATCGAAGAAATCATCACCTTCATTACCTTCATCACCATCGCAAGCATTATCAGGAGGAGAAATAGAAGGGGGAATCTGACTTAGAGCAGAGACTAACTGAAGATGCTGCATGATTAATATTTGTTGCGTACGGAATTCATTCATTTCTTGCGTGTGCTTTGTCTGAAGTTCATTGAATTCTTGATCTCTTTACAGTAGTAACTCCTTCAAATGGCTCGCCTCTTGATTCAATTGATTTATTTCTGCCCTAACTGCTGTTGGGGTGGAAAAAGATGAACCAGCGATTTTGTAAGTTCTGCTCAAAGAACCTAGCCCAACTACTCTACCCCCTTTTGGTCCATTAGTCACCTCGAGCCATGTTTTCATGTTATCAACAGATGGCTCAGATCCGCCAGTTTCATCACTAGCACTCAAACTTCTGCATGATAGTTCATCATATTTCTCCTGTATTGTCATAAGAAAAATTAAAATAAATTTACAATAACAATATAATACAAACACATATACTCTTGATTAGATATATATATATATATGAAGGAAAAAAAATTTTGTAACATAAATCATCAGACTATATAGGATCTAAATTATGAACATTCATATTAATATTGAATAAGTTGAAATTTATGAAAAAAAAAAGAGAATTTCTATCAAGTAATTCATTAGAAATCAAAGAATCAAGTCAGCAATACAAATAAACTTGGGAGAAACTAACCTAATAAATTCATTTCCCTACATTGTTATGATATGTTCAACATAATATATTCAAATCAACATTGAAAATGTTATTAAATAATTGGAAGTTTTGAAATTACAAACCTGAATTGCTCTAACTCTCTCCCTGCTCCAAGTCTTATCTTTTTTCTGAAATGTGCGCGTGAAAGTATCTATGAATGAAAGCTCGGTCCCCGTTTCCTTGGATAAAATAAAAAAACACTGTTAGAAATAATGAAATAGTTTAAATTAGTATTTGTATAAAATTACCAATCTATTTCTATGTTCAACGATATTGATCGAGTCTCCAGCATACATCGCAGACAATTCCCCTGAATTATAAGCTCGATTTTTTTATTCCGCTCACTCCTTCGTTTACTCTCCTCCGATTCCTAAAAATTCACAATCATGCCCCAATATTGCTCGGTGATGCAGTTTGGCTTTTTTCGGTGTCTTTTCTCATGATTTAGAACGTGTCGGATGTGATCGCCATATTTATTCTTGAAAATCTTTCTTACTTCCAAATTTTCAGTCTCGTACCAAGTGAATAGTCACTGTAATGGAAAAAAACCAATTGATTATAAAGTTATTAACTTAATTTCATATATAAACTGATAGGGATATCTTACCTTGAATTCGCTCCACCATAGTTTTTTTGTTTCTTCCGGAGTGCTTATGTAAGTCATCGAAGCCCCTTTCCAATGTTATTCACTATTCTATTAAGCTCATGAATAACATGTACAGAATTTGTAAATTTATCATAAAGTTTAAAACAAACAATGTTAAATAAACAAGATAGTTAAAATAATAATTTGCTTTATAAATAAAAGAAATAATACATCTGAAATTTTAAAATTTAGTACTTACGAATCTCCGTAAAGGGTTATCAACTCTCGATTGTCTTTTCTATCTGCATACGAGTGTTCCACCGAAGGGACTGGCAAAGGTACATTACTAGTCATTTGTTGAGAATGCGAAGGGCCTGCAACAGAAGGAGGAGACGAAGGTACATCACCGGTAAGGGAATGGGATTGCGAAGGTGTCGAAGCGAACTGCGATGGTGATGAGTGTGATCTTAGAATTTCATCTATGGCCACCATGTTGAAACTGTCAACCATAATATATTATTAACAAAAATAAAAAATAAAAAATTACATGTTCATCAGTTGCATAATGAATAACATGAATAAACTTACTATATTTAATTTGATAAATTAAATGCAACGAAACAAGACACCAATATATCAAGAAATCTTCTCTAATGACCTATAGAAAAAAAGATAATACATTAACAAATCAAATATATAAATTTAAGAATGAGACAGTAAATAAATAAATATCCAATTTTTATTATATTAAGAGAACAAAACTTACCCGTCATCAAATATCAAAATCCTTGTTGTCATTCTCATCCTCAACATGTGTCTCAAAATTAGACTATTCAACATCATTATCATCAACATTCTCATCCTCATCCTCAACATGTGTCTCAAAATTAGACTATTCAATATCATTATCATCAACATCCTCATCCTCATCCTCATTATCTGTCTCAAAATTAGATTCCTCATCGTCTTCTTCATAAATTTCACTTGTATCCACATCTATCACTACTTTGTTGGGATCTCGTAACGTTAGCATATTATATTACTCGGTCTGAAATATATTGGCAATTTCCTCTTGTTGATATGCTATGTTTTCCCAATATTTCTCAAATTTTTTTCGTGCTTTCATTTTATAAACAACCCACCAAACAATTTTGTCACGTTTCAAACTAGGATATGAAGTATAAAATACTTGAATCGTTTGTTGTGCCAACAAAAAATGGTTCATATCTTTTATACAATTGCTTATGATTTATTTCAACCAAATTAAATTGGATGCACTTTTATCCCATTGACAGGGTTAAACTAGTGACACATAAATAAAATAACCTGTAATTCTAGAACAAGGTACTCAACCTTTACGATTTCATCCAACAAATCATAAAAATTATTTTGACCTCCACCATCATTGGATGACTGAATACAAATCTCACTATTCACTATCATTTTCCTCATTCAATATTTTTCAGTATGAAAATTATACCCGTTTATGAAATATGCTGATCAAGTTCGTACCATTGATTTTGGACCCCATGACAGATGGATTAACAATATTTGCTCAACTTCAGCTTGATTATCATGGACCTAAAGTCAAATCAATATGTTAATATGTTTTAAAGTAAATATTTAAATAATTTATAGTTTATTTACATATTTTTTGAACCATGGTACAAATTTTTTATCGCAAAAATGATCAAACTCATGTGTCGAAAGTTCAGAATATACATTTTTAAAAAATCCTACCATCAAAGAAAATAAATTTTAACACAAACAATTTACGACATAAGAAATACATAAAATAGAAAATATATACTAACTCGAAATATGGCATCACTTCTTGACAGTTCAGTAAAATATATGTGTGGGTTGCCTGCCATTCTTGACCAGTTAAGTATCTATGCTTACATGGTCCATTTGGTCGACTAAGATAGTTAAAAATTGAGAATAACTTCAAATTGGGATCAATAGGACCCTCATTATTTCTTTCCGCCCTCCGCCTCTTGCACTGAACGTGAGGCTCAAAATAATATAATGTAAACATTGTTACTTCCTCTACAGTGTATGCATTGACGATAGAGGCTTCAACACGTGCTTTATTTTTCACTTTTTTCTTCAAATGATATATGAAAACAAAATATATTAGAAAATTATATGTAATTAAATTAATAATTTTATATGCCTTGATAACGAAGTATAAAAGATGAAAAGCTCACCTTTCAAATGGATATATCTATTGAAATTGGACATGACCTCCAACTTTCGCCTCATATGGCAAGTGAATCAAAAGATATTTCATGAAATCAAAAAATGATAGTGAAAATATCCTCTCTAAGTTACATAAAATGATTGGAATCTCTCTCTCTAACATCTCCATGTATGAATGTCTCAATACTGTCGAACAAATATCATGAAGGAAAATGCTTTACTCCGTAATGACACCCCAAACAAAATTTGGTAAGAGTTTCTTAAAAGCAATAGGAATTAGTCTTTCCATAAATATATGACAATCATGACTTTTCAAACCAATCAATTTACATTCCTTCAAATCGACACATTTTTCAATATTTGAGACATAACCATAAGGAAAGCTCAATGATTTAAATCATTTACAAACAATCCGTCTCTAATCCTTATTCAATGTATAAATTGCTTTCGGTTTTGGTCCCCTACTACTTTCATCAACATCAAGAGAGTGGGTTGTTTACAAAGGAGTCGCATATCTTTTCTTGCATTCAAGTTGTCTTTCGTTTTCCCAGTGATATCCATCACTGTATTTCTCAGATTATCAAAGACATTTTTCTTGATATGCATTACATCAAAATTATGATGAAGCAAATGACTCTTCCAATATGGTAAATCCCAAATATACTTCGTTTAGTCCATTTATACGAATGACCATAACCATATGTTATACCATGTGGCTCTTCAATAATAGATGGAAAGTTAAGAACTCTATGCCAAATGTGTTCACCGATTAATCTCAATGGAGGAGGTGTTCTTTCAATTCTATTCTTAGTGAATTCTACTTTATTTCTTCTAAATTTTTCTTTATTTCTTCTGAATTTATGAGTTAACGGTAAAAATTATCTATGACAATCAAAATAACTAGCTTTCATCCCATGTTTTAATCTGAATGACTTTGATCTCTCCAAACATATTAGGCATCCTAAAATCCCAGCAGTACTCCATCCCGATAACATATTATAAGCCGAAAAGTCATTTATGGTCCAAAGAAGAGTACCTTCATTACAAACATCTGATTAGTATGAACATCATATATAGGAACACCTTCATCCCATAACTGTTTCAACTCCGCAATCAATGGTTGCATGTAAATATTTATTAACTTCTTCGGATTTTACGGGCCAGGCACGGCCAATGTTAAAAACATATACAGACATACAGGGTGGAAGATTATACAGACATAAGATAACTAGCCAACAAGAATAAGTTCTTCCTGATTTGCCAAATTGAGCAAACCCATCAATACAGAGACCTAACCTAATATTTCGAGTCTCTCTCGCAAACTCAGGATATGTTCTATCAAAATATTTCCACGCCTTTGCATCTGAAGGATGACACATTAACCCTTCTTCTGCTTCATGATTTGCATGCCAGGTCATGTGTTCAGTAGTGGTCTCAGATGCATAGAGCCTTTGTAACCTAGGAGTTAAAGACAAATAAAACATTTGTCTGTATGATATACTCCGCTGATTACGACCCGACCTATTAGTACTCTGTATCTACATTGATTATAAAATTTACAAAATTCTGCATCTTTATCATCTCCCCAATATAACATACAAGCATCTCTGCAAACATTAATTCTTTCCACCAGAAGACCTAATTCTTTCACCAGTTTTTTCATACTGTAGATATCATTGGGCATAATGTGATCACGCAGCAATACTACTCCAATAACTTGAACAAAATCATTAAAACAATCCTCAGACACATTATGCTCTGTCTTGACATTCAACAGTCTTGCGGTTAGAGATAGCTTAGTGTGGCTGTCACAACCAGTCCACAAAGGTTCATCTGCAGCTCTTAACACTTCCTGAAATTGGAGAGATGATTCATTATTCACATTTTCATCAACACCTGGTACTTCTACCTCCTCCAATAGTGATGCATAACTAGTATACCCATGTTCAAATGTTGGAGCAAAGCTAGAACTTGCAGCGCTTGGTTCGGGAACAAAATTCGAACATGCTGCATTAATTACCATCCTCTGATATGGATTCAATCAATCATAATAAATCTGATCCCCACTAACTGAGAATTGTCTGTTTCGTCCATACTTCTCATCAGAAATGAATAGTTTACTATGACATATCCAATTATAGTAATTTGGGATAAAACCAATTCTACAAAGATATTCCCTAACTTTATCACACTATAAAAATTTACCATTATGACACCTACACAGACATCTTAGCTTATTTCCATCCATAAAATCAACATGACTACAAGCAAAATCTAAAAATTGTTCCAACCTAAAAATAAACTCATCAGTTAAACTCCGATGATCAGATAAGTTTTTTTTATATATCTAACTTCTTTTTTTCTGTATTTTCCCTGTCTCCAAATTTAAAATTTTTAAAATATTAATAAAAACTACTAAATCATTAATAATAATATCATAATTAATCCCAACTAAGTTGATATAACAATAAATAATAACGTTAATTGCATAAAAATTTAACGTTAATTTCACAGTATAAATTAAATATTATAAAAGTAACGTTAATTTCACAAAACTCAACATCATCAATAATACTAACCTTAATTTCACAAAAATTTAATATAATAATAAATAATATTATAAACTTAATTAATATCAAACAAATTAACTAAATTATTACAATAACATTAAATATTATCATATAATCAAATAAACTATAAAATATTGAATATTTAACAACATTGATTTATTAACTAATTGAAATAAGATTTACTATAAATTGCTGATTATTGTTAACATAATGTTTCACCTAATCAATTATCAAAACTTTCGATTCCAATTTTATAAAAAAATTAAAATTAACAAATCCAGAAATATCATTAAATCAACCACTAAATACAATAAAAATAAACTAATATAGAAATAAAAACAATACAAACATACAAATTAACATAATTACATCAATTCCAATCATTACAGTACAAATTAAAACATTTCTCACCACCAAAATAATAATTCACCTATAGGTTCAGATATCAACAACAACAACAACAACAGCTTCCAATCCAAATATTCAAGAATCGCAAATCTTGACACATAAAAAACAATTATAAATAACTAATATATTATTAAAACAATATTATCAAAATATTTTTTTAAATAACATTTCTCAAAAAATTAAAAAAAAATTATTCATAAAAGTGGTAATGATGGACCGGGCCCAATGGGCCTGCCCGGGCCATGCAAGGGCCCAGCCCCATGGGCCACATGTGAAGGGGTAAGGGCAGCGACCCTTGCGCGAGGCTAGGCAGAACAGGGGCCAACAGGGGCCGGTGGCCCTTACCAGTAGCTGCGGCTGGCCCGTGAAGGGCAGATCCGACGGATTGGCCGTCGGATCTGCCTTTACGTCTCAGATCCGGTGGCTGGCTGTCGGATCTTCGCCGGATCTGCCATCTACAACCTAGATCCGACGGCTTGCTTCCTGCGGCCGAGAGAGAGAGAGAGAGGGAGAGAGAAAGATTACCTTTCACAATTGCAGATCTAGCATCCCTTCTGCCATCCCTTTTGTCATCCCTTCGCAGAACCACCTTCATGACTATTCAAAAATGAACAAAGCGAAAGAGAGAGAGAGAGAGAGAGAGAGAGAGTGAGAGTGAGAATGAAGTGATATATTGAAATTTAGGACAAAAATTTTTTGTCCCTAAAATTAATGAATATTTTTATCATTATATGAAACATTTGAATAAACAGAAAATGAATGTACCAATTTAAAAGATTACACTATATTATCATTTTTTTTATATAACCAGATAATAAATGAACTATTTTTTTGTAAAAAATTGTTGGTTTTGTGAACATCTTAAGATTCTCGAATCTATTAGTGCATATTACCGTTTACAAATCATTTTTTAATATTAGAAAATATTACTAGCACAAATAAACTGAAAAATGAATTTTAGCGATGAATTTTGCCACAAATGCTATATTTGTCGTTAATTTGCAATAATTTTAGCAACAAATAATCGAATTTTTTACGAAGAATATAAATATTTATTGCTAAATTTGCGACGAATTTAAAAATTTATCGCAAATTAGGGACAAATTCGTTTTCGTCCTAAATTTAGGGACGAATTGAGAAATTCGTCGTAAACTTTTGGGACAAATAAATGAATTCATCCCAAATTTAGGGACGAATGGTTAAATTTGTCGCAAATTTAGGGACGAATAATTTATTCATCGCAAATTTTGGAACGAATTTGAAATTCATTGCAAATTTTGGGACAACTTATAAATTTGTTGCAAATTTAGCGACGATTTTTTTTTGTCACAAATTGGCAAAGAATTTTGCGTCAAAAATTTTTCGTTCAAAATTGGTGACGACTTTTGTAACGAAAACTTTTTTTGTTGCTAAATTTCCGACGAAAATTTTTTGTTGCTAAAATCGTGGCTAATTTGCGACGATACCCTTTTTAGTAGCTAAAGTTGTTGAAGATTTGCGATGAATATTTTTTATTGCTAAAATTCGTCGCTAAATTCTTGTTTTTTTGTAGTGGACTGAATTTCGAAAGAAGTTTGTAAAAATATCAAAAACATAAAGTAAGAAAAGAACACCAAGATTTTTATAGAGATTCCACCAAATTTAGTGTACGTTTAATTCTAGTGACCCCCTGAATTTTCCATTGTTTGATCTTGCAGAAACAAATTTTGCTTATAGGTACAAGTAGACCTTTATATAGTTTTCACAAACTCTATACAACCTCTTTTTCTCTCTAAAACTCAGATTAGAGACCCTTTCTTATCTTTTCACACTAATACACAATGGAGGAGTGAAATTGTTATAATTTTTGAAACTAAAGACCTTGGATGTAATGAATATAAGCACTAACAAAATTTGCAAAGATTTTGCTCAAGTTGTGTTCAACAACAACCACAGCAAAAACATCGAGAAGACTCTTCTCTTGTTCAAAGGTTGAGCATTTATAGACAAGACTTTCTCAATCATTGGTAGATTCCAATTTTAATGCCTAATTTAATGCCTTCTTCTACCTTGGTCAAAGGTGAATCATCTTGCAGATATGGTGCTGAGTTTTTTGCTGAAAGCTTTTTTTGGTGGTTGACAAAATTAAACGCTCACAGTTGTGTCTATTGAAGTCTTAGAAATAGCCGTTAGAACAAAAGATGGACGAATAGATATTCTGTTGGTTCGACACCTTAAGATGTTTTATTGAACTTATTCAACCATTTTAGACATGATATTCAATTGGAATGGATATTAAGACTCAAGTCAGTTGAATATTTCTATACAATTCGACCAACATTAGCTAGATGTTCAACTCTGGTCAAAAAGTCAATTGACTTGGTCTACTGATTTGGACACTATGCTTAAATTGGGCACGACTAGGTTTTCCCTAATTTGACAGAGATATGTATTTTAAATTTTTTCTACAATGTCAGTTGAATAGTCATCAAAGTTGGTCGAATGTTATATGAGGATTAGCCTAAAATTCATTCAACTGTACATGTGACATGATCGAATACTACAGTCCTATTTGACTGACTAACTATTTTAGTCAAATGATTTCTTAAGGTCTGCCTAAGTGATCATTTGACTACTTGTGTGGACAGGTCGAATGTTACAATCCTATTAGACTAAATGATTGTTTAGTCGAAGTATAAATTTCTAAGTTATGAGAACTATTCAACTGTTTTAGGAAAATGGTCAAACGCTATAGTCATATTCAACTGGTAGAATGTTCCGGTTAAAGCTTTTGAGTATTAATCCTTGTTTTGGTCAAATGCTCGTAGAGAACGATTTTATTGCAAAATGGGTTTTAACAATTTGAGTCATTCAAGTTACTTCCTGAGTTTTCCTATCAAGTTATGAGTCTCCTCATGAGTCAGGAATACAAGCTTTGGGTTTGACTTAAATTAGTTGAATGACTGAGAAATCCAATTGATTCTAAAGTTGGGAACAGTTGAACACTCATGTGGTCATTTGACTGCTTAGTATTTGTTATAATTTCCATTGTCTAAGTTAGTTGAATGGATCGATTGGCTGGTCGAATGGTCTAATGCGAAAAACTAAATTCAATTGATTGATTTTTTTCATCATTTGACTGGATTACTCTTTCTATATGGTTTTAGTCAAACGATCAGATTACCTATTTGACTGTTTTCTATGATTTCTTAAAGAATTAGTTAGATATGATTTACATCAGTCGAATATCTTAGTTCTATGACTAATTTCCAAAGTTTGCGGACTAATTCCTTTGATTGTTTTGCTTATCATCAAAATCTAAATGTACCAACAATTTTCAAGGCAAAATGTTGGGAAGTTCTTTTAAACGCACACGAATGGACCATCTCTCCTCTATTTAATCTTCTCTCTTTTCTCTCTTTTGTTTTCTCCATTCACTGCCAGTATTGAAGATAGCCACCGCCATTGCTATCCCATTGTTGAAGAAAGCTGTCGAAGATCGCTTTCTATTGGAGGTTGCTTTTGATAGCAATAATTTTCATACACTTGAATTATATTATTTTATTTTATTTTAGCCATTTATTTATGATTTTCATAACTATTTTAAACTTTTTTTTGTGATATTGCAATAATTAAATTTATGTGTTTTTATTGAGTTAATTTTGGGCTCATTAAAGAAATTCAGACTACATAGATGACTATTAATATTTTGAGTATAACTTTCTACTCTGACGTCCGATTGAGATCATTCTTGCTAGTTAGAAAGAAGACTTCAAGCTTAAAAATCTTATGAAGACTCTAGAAGCCAATTCATGCCAGAAGATATCCAAAATTTGGATAGAAGTTGCTGTAGTGTTGAAACTCAAGGATAAGGATGGAGTTTCCAAATCTTGTGAAAGCAAGAAAATAATGTTTATCAAGAACAAGTCTCAAAATCAACCAAGTTTCCAAGAAGTCATGAATTCTTGTTGATTTAGGGTTTTAGTTCTATAAATAAGAGGCAAACATCCAGGGCTTTCTTGATTTAGGCTTTTAATTCTCATAACCCCATACACGTCCACAAAGATTTTAGGGTTTTCTTGATTTTCTTTAGTATGTTTAGTTAATTGCTTTTATTCCTAAGATTTGTTGGATTCTGTTCTTTGATTAATAGCATGATTTGATTTATTTTTTCACTTAAATTCTTATTAGCATGATTATTGTTTGATGATATTTTATTGTTGCACTTATTGTTTCAAAACGTTTGGATCTGTATTTTGATGATTTAAGATTGAATGCATATATGACCATTATAATTGCAGGATACTAGTCCAATACAATAAAATCCACATATGGTTATAAGGTTACCTGTGTGTGGAGATTAAGAGAAAACCTTAAATTATAGATATTTTATAGAACTTAATAGAACTTGATTTAATCAAAATTGCATGATCATTAGATTTTGATTAATTGAATCAGGGTTTTATTGTTTGACCATTGGGTGAAACTAATTTAGGAAAATCTACTATCATCAACAATAATCCTTTAGTCAATAACTTTAAGGGATTTGAAAGAATTTGACCAAATGAAAAATTAAAAATAGATGAAATCAATATCCCAGAGTTTTACAAAACTAGGCTTTTTATCCATTAATTTTTATCTTTAATATTTACGTAATTTTTAATATTTTTGTTATTTGATTTATTTAGTCCAAGTTAGACAGAATAATTTAAAATTGGTAATACAAAATATCATAATGGGAATGACTTTTGCTCGCACTATGCATAACACTCGAATAAGGTATATCTGCCCGAAATCGTGATATACCAAAATCACTTAACAAGTTTTTGGCATTGCTGCCAGGGAAATTCTTGCATATCAACCAAAATAATTTTGTTTGAGATTGGACATTGTCTTTTATTTTCTTTTGTTACTTTCTTGTTCACATTTCTTAGTATACAGTTTCTTAGGATTTGAATTTGGTTCAGATTTGTTGAGAAATTTTTTGGGTCTGAGAAACAGTTTTGAATCTAGGGTTGAGTGACCACTTGTTCTAAAGGATTTTGGCTTGCTGAGCAAAATCAATTGCTTTGCCATGGCACTATACTATTTTGACCAAATTCCATTGTTTTAATTGGTTTTTCTATTTTTTTGGATTTTTTCTTGACTTTTAGGGTTTATTGATTGTTTTCTTTGATGTCTTTGAGCATTATCTTGTTGTTTTTTGGGTGATTTCTATTTTTATATAGGTAATTTAGATTTTCTTTAATGGTTCTTGCAATCGATTTTGAATATCTAATTTTGTGTTTTTTTTTGTATCGATATAGTGCATACTGTGATCGAAGAGTATTGATCTAGCTAATTTTGATTATGAGATAGAGAGGACTTTACGAACCATTCATAAACAAGTTAAGGAAGTCAACGAAGAAGCAATGGTCTATGAGAACAAAGCAATGAGGGAGTACTCGATGCCTAGATTTCAATATTTACAAACTAGCATCGCACGACCCATAGTGAAAGCAAACAACTTTGAGCTAAAAGCGAGTCTCATTGGCATGGTGCAAGCCGATCAGTTTGGTGGAGAAAGATTCAAACTGTCATTTGAAAAACTTTATGGAGATCAGTGATACAATCAAATTAAATGGAGTCGCCCTGGTGCCATAAGGTTAAGGTTGTTTCTTTTCTCTCTAAGGGGAAAGATAAATATATGATTGGTCTAATGAACATTAAGTCCCTAGAAAAAAATTGGTATGCATGAGGTCGAACTTTAACCATGCTTAATGCTAAAATTGATTCATTGATCAATGCCATGAAAACTAATCAAACAAATACTGTGACTAACCTGATCTTCTATTGTGATTCATGTGGTGACTATATTTATATATCTTTTTAGTAATGGCAAGTACAGTAAGCAAATTATGTTTCTAACTTTCGAAGGCCTCAGAACAACCCCTAGTCTAATACTTACAATCCTGAATGGAGAAACTACCATAACTTTTCATGGAGTCAAGTAGTACCACCACGACCGAGTAATCCACAAAACTTTACCTCGGAAAGTCAATAGCCAAGGGAAAGTAAGGCTTCATGGGAGACAGCAATTGAGTGCTTGGAAAAAGTCATGAATCAAAGGTTTGAAAAACTTGAAAATAAGATTAATCAATTGACTAATGCCTTTCATTCTCATATATCAGGTAGATTTCCAAGTAATATAGAGAAGAATCCTAGAGAGCAGGCCAAGATAGTTTCATTGAGGAGTGGGAAGCAACAGAAGGAGCCAATTCGATCAAAGGATGGAGAGGATGGACAAGAGATCATGGAAGAGAACAAACAAGAAGTTGAAAAAGAGATCAAAAAGCCTACAAGTGAGAAGTCCATCGCATTGAATCTAAAACAAGGAAGCTCTTTACCTTTGAGGGAGTATAATTCCCGTGTTCCTTTTTCTAGATATCTGTTGTGTGATAATGTAGAAAAATAATTTGAAAAGTTTTTAGAAATTTTTAAGAAACTATATCAAGTTATAGGAAATTCCTAGAGGATGTAATCACAAACAAGAGAAACCAGGATAAAGTTTCAACAAACTTATAAAGGAGTGTTATGTAATTCTATAAAGGAAGCTGGTGCTAAAACTCAAGAATCCAGAGAGTTTTTCTATCCCTTGCACAATTGGTTTTTTTGATGTTTTATATGAACGGGGTGCTAGTGTCAAACTCATGCCATATTTTGAGTTTTTGAAGTTAGGATTAAAAGAATATTGACCTACCAATATTTCTTTGAAAGTAGCTAACAGGAGTGCTAAGTATCCGAGAGGTATTATTCAGGGTATTTTGGATAAAGTTGATAAATTCATTTTTCTTGTTGACTTTGTTGTTTTGGATATAAATGATGATGAGAGCATTTTTTTGATTCTAGGTTAACCTTTTTTTGCCACTGCGCGAGCATTGATTGATGTTTGTTATGGGAAGCCGATTTTAGGAATGCATAATGAAAAAATTGAGTTTTATGTTTTTCATTCCATGAAAGATTTTGATAAACAAGAAGTTTTTAAAGTTGATTGCATTAAAGGATTGCTAAGCATGATTTGAATGTCTTTTATTCAAATGATTCTCTTGAAAATTGCATTTCTAGTTCCTTGCATATTAAGCATGATTTTCTAGATAGTGAACATGTTGATATGTGTACTGCTTTAGAAGTGATAGGCGATGTTCATACCTTCCTTGCACAAATAGAGAGCTTGCATAAGATTTCGATAGTTGAGGGAAAAAGTGATAAATCACAATGAGCTGCTCAACCATCCTGCACACCTGAACTTAAACCATTGCCTTCTCATTTGAAGTATGTTTTCTTAGATTTTTTAGATAGTTTTTCAATATTTCCAGTGATTATATCTTCTTATTTGACAGGTTTTTAGGAGGAGAAATTGTCGCAAGTTTTGCAACAACACAAAAAAGCAATACGTTGAACGATCATTGACATCCGTGGTTTAGATCCCTCAGTTTGCATGCATAAGACCCTATTGGAGGATGGGTTCAAAGTCACGACTCAACCACAAAGAAGGCTGAATGAACATCTTAAGGAGGTATTAAAGAAGGAGATCATAAATGGCTTGATGTAGGTATTATCTTTCCTATCTTTGATTCTATTTGGATGAGTACTTTACAAGTTGTTTCTAAAAAGGATGGAACAACTATGGTTAAAAATGATAAAAATGAGTTGATCCCTACACGTGTTATCACAAGTTGAGAGTTTGTGTGGACTATAGAAAATTAAATGATGCTACTGGGAAAGATCATTTCCCTCTCCCTTTTCTTGTTCAACTTGTAGAAAAATTGGCAAGTCCTGCATTCTATTATTTTCTTGATGGTTTTTCTGGTTATTTGCAAATTGCCATTGATCCTACTGACTAAGAAAAAACCACTTTCACATTTCCATATGGTACTTTTGCGTTCAAATGCATGCCTTTTGGTCTTTGTAATGCCCCAGCTACTTTTCAAATATGTATGATGTCTATATTTGCTAATTTCATTGATGATTTCATGGAAGCTTCTATGGATGATTTTTTTTTTTTTTTTTTGTGTTTGGTTCCTCATTTGATGATTATTTGAAAATTTTGAAGCAAGTTTTAAAGAGGTGTGAGGAAACCAATTTGGTGTTTAATTAGGAGAAGTGTTATTTTATGGTAAAAGAAGTCATTGTTTTAGGATATAAGGTATTTTCTAAGGGAATAGAGGTTGATAGGGTAAATGTTGAATTAATTGAAAAACTTCCTCCCCCCTAAATCATTAAAAGATGTTAGAGGATTTTTAGAGTATATTGGTTTTTATCTTTCTAAAATTACTAGACCTCTAATCAATCTTTTAATAAAAGATATATCTTTTGTGATTGATGATTCTTGTTTGAATACCTTTAATTGCCTGAAATCAAAATTGATTGAGTCTCCTATTGTGTAGCCATTTAGATAGGATTTGCCTTTTGATATTTACTGTGATGCGAG
Organism: Dillenia suffruticosa; assembly: GCA_033439265.1. Taxonomy (NCBI): domain Eukaryota; kingdom Viridiplantae; phylum Streptophyta; class Magnoliopsida; order Dilleniales; family Dilleniaceae; genus Dillenia; species Dillenia suffruticosa. Next base: position 12,573,578 of record JAVTVX010000020.1, read on the forward strand.
TGATGACATTATGGGTGCAATTTTCGGTCAAATTGTGGATAGGAAATTTCATGTCATATATGATGTGAATAGGACTATGAATGAGGCACAAAAATTGTATACTATTACTGAGAAAGAACTACTTGCTATCATCTTGTCACGTGAGAAATTTCGGCCTTACTTGTTGCTATCCAAAATTGTTATTCATACTAACCATTCTGCACTTAAGTATTTGATTTCAAAGGAAGATGCAAAACCTAGATTGTTGTATTGTATTCTTTTGTTGTAAGAATCTAACATCAAGATTGTGGACAAAAGATGAATTGATAATGCAGTAGCTGATCATTTATCTCGATTGGAAGGAGATTTTATTGAGACAATGATTGATCATCCTTTGAATGATTCTTTTCCTGATACTCAAATTGATGAACCATGGTATGCTAATCTTGTTAATTATCTTGCTTGTAGGATTGTACTAGTAAGATTGAGGGAGCAGTAGAAAAAGAAATTCTTTTCCAATATATGCCACTATCTTTGAGATGAGCCATATTTATACAAGGTTTGCAGTAACAGTATCATTATGAGATGTGTATCCCAACAAGAGATAAGTAGTATCCTTAGTTTTTGTCATAATAAAGAGGTTGGTGGTCATCATGGTACTTCTTATATGGCAGGTAAGATACTTCAGTATGAATTTTATTGGCCTATCAAAGAACTAAGAATATTTCTAATTGTCCTAAGATGCCCCTAAACAATATTTTAATTGTTGATATTTTTTATGTTTGGGGCATAGATTTCATGGATCCTTTTCCAAAATCTTTCAATAATGAATTTATTCTTATTGTTGTTGATTATTTGAGTAAGTGGGTTGAGACAATTGCATGTGTGAAAATGATCTAAAACGGTGTGCAAGTTTTTAAAGAAAAATATCTATTCCCGTTTTGGTGTTCCTAGAGCCATAATTAGTGATATAGGTTCTCATTTTCATAAAGATTTTGAAAAACTTTTGGCTAAATATAGTGCTACTCATAAGATTGCTACCCCTTACCATTCCCAAACTAGTGGGCAAGTTAAGATTTCTAATCATGAATTGAAAAGCATTTTGGAATAAAACTATGAATCTTTCTCGTAGGGATTGATCTATTAAGTTAGATGATGTACTTTGAGTTTATAGGACAATATATAAATCTCCAATTGGTATGTCACCTTATCGATTGGTTTATGGTTAGGCATGTCATCTTTCTGTTGAGTTAGAGCATAAGGCACATTGGACAATGAGATATCTTAACTTTGATTTGTCTTTCATAGGTAAAGAAAGGAAGATGCGGCTAAATGAGTTGAAAGTGTGGTGACCCACTCTCTAGGCATCGCACCCCTAACAAAAGGGAACATACATGTAAATGTGGAAGCAACCAATATAATTAAAATATGACATATGGACTCATGATAGTTGCACTCCCCATGTGTGATAATATAAAAAGAGATTTATATTAAAAGAAAATAAATTTCTTGTTCTTTCCAAATAAAATAACGGCAAAGTTTCCCCTATTAGTGACTATTAGTCGGCTGGGGTTAATATAAAATATGATAAAACACATAGATCACCCTAATATCAAACAAATGACATTAATGGCTCTCCCGGCCATCCGATAATATACCATGGAATATAGACTCAACATATCTTATCGTTAATATAAAATCCTTGGCCTTCAATTATTCATTTACATATAACAGGTAATTCATATAAATCCAAAAGTAACACAATAATAATATGCCTTAATAATATAAGTGAGTCAGAAAAGAATAGGGATCGAAATCCCTTGGCTCAAAGGTCTTTACCCAATAATTCCCTTTTGTCTCCCTGATTACTTGAAATAGAGTTAACGGGATACACGGGCGACCAATAGCATGCATAATAAATAATCGGGTATAGGAATCTCTATATCAGTACACAAATAGCGTAACATTGAAAGGTATACAAGAGATATACTTTATCTTAAACAATCCAAAAAAGATAAGTGCAATTACTATATATTCATTATCCTTCTTTATCTTTGTTATTTTAACTTGAAATTGGTGTTTAGAGAAAGGAATAGAATGTCGAACCTGGCTAGTGTATGAGGGTCTAGAAGAGTAAGTCAAAATTCAGTATTTCTAAATAAAATCTAGGTTTTTTTTAGGTTAGATATCTCAAACACTTCATTCCACCCTCATAGGGGGAAGACATATATCCATAGTTTCTCAAGTTTCGCTCACAGGCTTTGCAAAACTTTTAGAGAAATCATCGTAATATCACTTTTTCTTTATATTACTTCATGTTCACATGAGTAATGATCACAAAGATCCCAATTTATCATAAGAATTACATATGATTCATAACCAAACATCACAAATATGCAATCCCTATATTTAACCAATACATAACACTTCAATGAGCTATTTAAGCACAAACAAGTTTTGATAAAACTGTCATATCTTGGGTTACAATATTTGGATCGAGATGAATCAATTTCTCACACAAAATTAAGACTTAAGGCTACAACTTGTATATTCATAACAAGTTTCAATTTCAATTGTACAGAGAAAACTGTATCAAATAATATTACATCCCAAAATTCACAATACAACTTGCGCAGTCATAGAAAAATTAACATAACATTTTCTACATATATCGGATTGAGATGGTTCTAGTGACAATTTAACGATAAGACATAGGACTACAATATTTGTGTTAAGAGCTTAGCCTAATTCAGCTTAGAAGGGAGCCAACAATCGAGGCAAATTTTAGCACAAAAACATGTAGAAATAGGGTTTTTTTTTTTTTACAGAAAATGTGATAAGTTGAAAATTCACCAAAAAATTCATTTCTCAATGAAATATTTCAAATTTTATGTCATTTTAAAGATATGGAAGTCTGGTTTTTTCAGAACAAAATGTCACTCGATTTGCAGTTGTGCAAAGAAAGATATTAAATAGAGAAAAGAGCATGATCCTGCTATGAACAGAATAATTTTTCTACAGAGATCCTGCTATTTCAAAATTCACAAAAAATCCAATTCTCCATGAAACTCTAATCAAAATGAATTAGGGTTAGGTGTAGAACCCACAAAAGAAAAAGAAAAAGAAAAAGAAAAAAGGGAAAAGGAAAAAAATAATAAAATAAAAATAAATTGGAGACATCATGGTGCATCATCACCTACCACATGGCACCCTTACCTTTGATATCTCACCATACTTGGGGCCTACATTCCACTTGTAGAGAGAAAGGGATGGAGAATGAGGTTATAACACAACATTCATCTTCCAAAATATTTCTATTTTCAGATTCAACACTCCTCTTCAAAAAACCCATCCAAACCTCCATGAAAATGACCTTTTAAGCTTGAAATAAACCACATCCATACATACATATGTTAACTCTAGCCTTTGGGAAGTAAAAGGAAGTATAGAACACCTATAGAACAAGTTAGAAATCCAAAGAAAGATTGGAGATGAAAGAAAGGAAAACTTAAAGGAAAAATTGCAAGTTTGAGACAAGTATCATGCTTGTGTTGTTTTTTTTTTTTTATGTCTAATAACTATCTTTAATATGTTTTCAGACTGTTTGTGGTATTTAAATAAGGATGGAATGAAAAAGGAAAGGAAAATCTCATTTTTGAATATCAAAAGATGGAAACAAACCTAAATTTAACATTTTGGACAGTATGACCATATTCTGTTATTTATTTAATATCTTTTTCTGCATAACTACAAATTGATTAGGGTTTTCTTCCAAAAAAATTAGACATCCATAACTTTAAATGTTCACTTCCATAGTTTATGCTAATTTTAATATGTTTAACCTTTATTTAACATCATAAACATAAGAATCGAAACAAGTACTGCAAATAAAAAAAATTAAGAAATTTTATCACAATGCGATGTGAAAAATTTAGATGTATTCAATAAAATGCAAATCTAAATACATGATTTAATATTTTCTAGAAATGAGACCTTACATCCTTCCCCTCTTAAAAGATCTGGTCCTCCGGATCACCGCTCATGCTAAAAAAGATATGAGTACTGCTTCCTCATTTCTGATTCCAATTCCCAAGATGCCTCCTCGGATCTATGGTGTCTCTACAGAACTTTTAGCAATCTGATAGTCTTGTTGCTTAAGTTCTACTCTCGAGAGTCTAACATCTACACTGGCTACTCGACATAAGTTAGATCTTCAACAATTTGGAGTGGCTTATAGCTGATCACATGTGAAGAATCATGAACATGCTTCCTCAACATGGAAACATGAAAGGTAGGATGAACTCCATCAAATATTGGAACTAGAGTCAACTCATAAGTAGATAATTCGACTCTCGCTAGAATCTTAAAAGGACCAATAAATCTAGGGATGAGTTTTCCCTTTTTGTTCTCAAATCTCACTACCCTTATAATTGGAGAAACTTTTTGAAAAACTTTATTTTCTACCTCAAATTCCAAATCTTTGCATCTATGATCAGCATAACTTTTCTGCGAGATTGAATTGTTCTAAGCTTTTCTCGAATGATCTGAACCTTTTTTGTGATTTCTTCTAGATAAGTAGGTCCGGTTTCGGCCCACTTCGTCTCAACAAAGAGAAGTCCTATATTTTCTCCCATATAATACTTTAAATGGTGCCATGCCAATGTTAAAGTGGTAGCTATTTTTATTAACAAACTCTACTAATATCAAATGTTCAGCCAAACTACCGTGGAGCTCTAGAACACAAACTCTTAGTATATCCTCTATATCAATCATTCATAAAAATAAACCAAGAATCGATGAATACTTGAATTAAAAATGCAAGAAATTAAATAAAATACATAACCTCACAATAAAGACAATCAATGAAATTTCCCTTGAATCAGAATAAAAAAACTAGCCACTCATGGTGACCATGTTCTTGAGAATAAACAAAAGAAATAATAAAAGAAAAAACAACGTTCTTCAAAGAAAGAAAGAAAAATAAAACCTAAAACCTAAAGAGAGATTGATATAGCCGCCACAGCACTTGTAAATATATATATGAATAGTGTCGTAAACAGTAACGTGAATAGTGCCTTCTAGGGTTAATAGGAGAGTCCTTCTTTTAACGCTCTAGGTCTCCAAGATTCTTTCAAAATAATAGGAAAAAGATCCACAAAAATAGGAAAATTTAGATATTTTACTCCTAACAACAATTTTTACTTAAAGTAAAAATTTCTAAAATAAAATCTTCAACTTTTTTATACTTCTTCCTTTCCTTTGTATGCCCAATTGATATCTTGAACCATTTAGTTCCAAAAATGTCTCTTTAAGCCCATTTTGATCCAATCTCCATTTTTGATCCCTAAAAATAAAAAGACCATAAAAACAATTATTAGGGTACTAACCAATCCAAAATCAAACCATAATATCAACAATAAAAATGACAATTTGTACATTATCAGTCATGTATTGAAAGATACATTTTGACCATCATATTACTTGCTCTACTTGGGGTGGAAACCACTTTTATCATGAGCGTCATATAAATAATTATTTTCATCATCCTTTGTTTCACTACATTACTTTTATCTCAAATAAGGAAAATATTTCGACACTACTTGTGTTGGAAACTACCCTCGTGATGAATGTTAGGTAATTAATTATTGTCATCACCCTTTGTTTAACATCACTAATTTTACATCTAATTTTTACATGTGATATGATCAATACAAAAATAGTTACAATCTCGAATGAGTGGATCAACTAAAAAACTTTTTTTAAGACTAAAATTATGTGATGTTTTCTCCTTGCTTCACATATTACAACTAGCTTACCTCTTGATCTTCCCATAGCATAGGAAGTTATATTTTCATTTCTTCTACCATCATTATGACTTGTTCTTAGTAATATTTACTTCGATAATACTAAAATTATTTTAAAGTTATTTCTTTTTTATAATTTTTATATATTACACTTATTATTTCTTATACAGTTTCTACTTCCAAATGGGGTTTAATGATCGTAGTTGGATGTATTGTCGCTTAACTAATGGATACTTGACAGATGAATTTGTTGAAAGTATTAATGACTTCTTGAATTTTGCATATTCTCAACATAAGTTCATGGATGGATTGAAAATTAAATATCCTTGTCATAAATGTCGGAATCATAAATTTTGTAGTCGAGATGATGTCGTAGTGTACTTATTCTCAAGAAGGTTTGTTAATGGTTACACCATATGGGACTGTCATGGAGAAGTCGGATATAGAGAATCAAATGTAGGACAATCATTTAGACATAGAGCGAATGTTGAGACTTCATATAGATCCATGGTTGTGGATGCCTTAAGCTCTCAATTTGATTGGAATAGTAATTATGATAATATGAATGTTGACAATAATAAGCCACCTAATTTGAATGTGGCATTGTTTCATGACTTGTTGAAAAATGTTGAAAAACCATTATAGAATAGGTATAAAATGTAGACAACGTTATCGGCTATATCACAATTGTTAAATTGCAAGTCAAAGTTCAATATGAGTGAGGCATGTTATGGTTGCATCAATGTGACAATACAAACTATCACTACAAGAAAGCAGGCCATCACCGATGGATAATTACCGATGGATGAAATCCATCAGTAAAAGCGACGGTTTTGTGTACGATTAACGTGAGACGGAAAGGAAAAGGATGGTATAAATTTTCAACTAATCAGTGAACGAATTACTGACGGAAATTAAGAATGGATAATTTTTGTCAGTAAAAAACACGGTAAATCAAGTAGGTTATGGTTTAGCATTGCGCGAACCCTCATTTCGGAGAGAATAGCAATGGATAGGCGAGGGAACTAGACAGGGCATAAGTTACATCGGAAATCCATCAGTGAATTAGGGGAAAAATCCCTAAGTTATGAAAAACAGACGATTTCCTTCGCCTACGTTAGTCTCTATCACTCTCGCTATCTGTTTCTCCGTCACCTCACTCTACCTCTCAGGGTGGTCAATGTTCTTCCCTGCGTATTGTCAACGACGATATGGAGGAAGTCTAATTGAAGTCGTTGTCGCTATCGCTGTCATTCTGCCTTTGAGGTTCGTCTCCATCTCTGTCTCTCTCTATTTCATACTTTAGGGTTTGTTCGCAGAACATAGGAATCTTGAAAATTTTTTTAATATCTGGAAAATCGATTGTCATGTTCACACGAGGAAGCTTTTAAACACAATTAGTGGAATGACCTCTTTAACACATAGAAGAGCCCTCTGGTAAGATGTGATTCATCTTAAGTATATCATTCTTAGAACCTCCATTTTTAGTTTAAAAGCAAGAACCTCCATTTTGTTTGGTGAACAGTTGGAATGTTGGTGTAATGTATAGGAAGTTAGCGGTTATGGACGTATAATGAGCACAAAGCACAGAAACCACCAGCCTTTGTCCATTAGATCTTTATGTCATAGGTGCATCTCACTATCAAGAAGCAATGGAGGGCCAATAAATCACACTACACCTCTGACAGATGCATGGAGACAGATTTTTAAGAATAATGCATATGTCGTATGGAATGATGATCAAGAAATCTGTTTTTTATTATTAATTTAATTTGGCTAGTGTATTTTTATTTTATGCTGTGAAACGAATCATCTTATTTCAAGAGTATTATTTGATAAATTAAAATGTGATGCATTCTCGTTTTCACTTTATACTTTTCAAAGAATGCAAGATTTTCTAAACTTTTTCTGCATTGTCATGTCTTGTGTTCACGTTGGTTTTCATAAGTTTTAATTTCTTTGGGTTTTAGTTGTTGGGGTTATCGTGGAAGCATCAGGGAGGGAGGATTTTCTTTGTTCCGATAATGGTATTGACCATATTGAGTGCGCTTACAGAAATAAAAAACTAAATGTTTTTATAATATATAATTATATTACATAATTGTACATCCTTCTGACCTAATCACAATTTCTCTTAATTACAATTAAACCTTAAAAACTTGTTATAGCTTATTTGAGATGAGCGTTTTCCCTCAAAGATTTCTTTTTGGTTGTCTTCCCTTCCCTTTACCCGTAATGAATTAAGGTGAAGATGATTGTACACCATGGTGTATTGCCTTTTGGGAGGGTCCAATGTAATTGAATACAAGTTTAAGCGTCTATGCACCCTTTATTGTTTTGCACATTTTGGGGATTGGTTTGGTCAATGCATGAAGTCATTCTTACTCCATATAAATTGGATAACTCGATAAAGTGGGCCCCACTTAGTTCATTGCTTGTTCTCCTCACTTTAATATCTTTCTACTTGATAGATGGGGTCCATTGATCATAGTTGGATGTATCACCACCTAGCTAATGGATAATTGATAGATGAATTTGTTATGAGTGTTAATGAGTTTTTGGATTTTGCCTATTCTCAACCTAACTTCATGGATGGAGTCAATATTAGATGTCCTTGCCATAAGTGTCGCAACCATAAATTTTGTAGTCGGGATGAAGTCGCAATGCACTTATTATCTAGAGGGTTTGTTAATGGTTACACAAATTGGGATTCTCACGGAGAAGTGAGAAACAGAGAAGATGTTGAAGGGCAATCATCTAAACGTAGATCAGATGATGAGACTCCATATAGATCCATGGTTATTGATGCATTAGGCCCTCAATATGATTTGAATTCCAATTACGATGACATGAATACAGAGAATACGGACAGTCCTAATCCAGATGCCAAGTTGTTTTATGACTTGCTTAAAGCTGTTGAAGAACCAATATGGGATGGGTGTAAAATGTAAACAACATTGTTAGCTGTATCTCAATTGTTAAATTGTAAGTCTGAGTTCAACATGAGTCGAGCGTGTTATGATCGCTTAAATAGGATTATTCAAACCATGTTACCTGAAGAATCGAAGTTCCTAACAAATTTCTACAGAGCTAAGAAACTTTTGAACAAATTAGGGTTTGGGTACGAAAAGATTGATGTTTATATAATTATTGCATGTTATACTATCAATAAAATCGGGATAAGTCGAAATGTATTGTCTGTGGTCATCCTCGTTATAAGGAAATGTTGGTAGTGGAAGACGAAAAAAGGTCCCAAACAAGGTGTTACGATACATGCCTCTCACACCAAGGTTTCAAAGACTTTACATGTTAAAAGCTACATCAGAGCACATGACATGGCATGATAGAAATGTTTGTAGTGACGATGAAATCCTTACATACCCGTCCCATAGTGAAGCATGGAAGCATTTTGACACTATTCATCCATCATTTGCCTTTGAACCTTGAAATGTGCGCTTAGGACTATGCACAGATGGATTTAATCCTTTTGGTCAGTCGACCATTCCGTACTCTTTTTGGCCGGTATTTATTACTATGTACAATTTACCTCCTTCCATGTGTATGAAGCAACCATTCATTTTCCTTAGTCTGATTATTCTAGGGCCAAGGAATCCAATAAAGCATATTGATGTCTTCTTGAAACCTTTGATTGAAGAATTGAAAATGTTATGGATTGAAGGTATAAACACTTATGATATTTCAATAAAACAAAACTTCTATATGAGGGTAGCACTTTTATAGACAATAAGTCTGCTTATGCAATGTTGTCTGGATGGAGCACTCATGGAAAGTTAGCTTGTCCTTATTGCATGGAGCACACAAAGTCGTTTGTGCTAGCAAATTGTCATAAGACAACATTTTTTTATTGTCATCATCAATTTCTTCCTAAGGATCATCCTTATCGAAAACAAAGGGATAAATTTCGAAAAGGAAAAGTTGATACTGCTAAGCCGCCTTCAAGACTATCAGGGGAGGAGATGTTTTCTCGAGTATCTTATCTTCCGGATATTATATATGGCACAAAATGTGGTAAACAGACTATTCAAGGCTTTGGGATGGAACACAATTGGGTGAAAAGAAGTATCTTATAGGAGTTGTCTTATTGGAGAACACTTCTTATTTGTCATAACTTTGATGTGATGCATACTGAAAAAAATGTGTTTGAGAATGTCTTCAACACTGTTATGGATGTTAAAGGAAAGACGAAGGACAGCGTAAAGGCAAGACTAAATCTGGGGTTGTATTGCAAACGACCAGAATTAGAATTGAAGCAAATTAATAAGAGGACTTGGAAGTCGAAAGGTTCATATACATTAACTAAAGAACAAATATTTGATGTATGTCGATGGGTAAAAAATTTGAATTCCCTGATGGATATGCTTCAAACTTGACTCGATGTGTGAACTTGGAGGAAGACAAATTTTATGGCATGAAAAGTCATAACTGTCACATCTTCAAGCAAAGATTGATCCCGATTACCTTTCGTGACCTTGTGCTTAACATTGTTTGGGATGCATTAACAGAACTTAGTTCTTTATCTAGAGACTTATGTACGATTGAGTTGCGTATTAAGCATTTGGAGTTATTAGAGAGCAATATAGTTGAGACAATATGTAAATTTGAGAAAATTTTCCCTCCTTCCTTCTTTGATAGTATGGAGCATTTGCCTGTTCATTTAGCATATGAAGTGAAGGTTAGAGGACCCATTCAATACAGATGGATGAACCCATTTGAGAGGTAATATGTACAACTTTTATTCAATTCACATGAATTTAATTTCTTTTCTAATTAATTAAATTAATGTTTAGGTATATGTTTCGTTTAAAGAAGAAAGTCCGAAATCGAGCTTATGTTGAAGGATCCATATGTGAGGACTCTGTTATTGAGGAAATTTCAACATTTTTCTTGTTTTACTTTGAGCCGCATATTGAAACAAAGTTGAATCAAGTTCCTCGAAATAATGATGGGGTTGTCTTCAATCGATAGGAAGATTATCCATATTTTCTCGGTTGAGCATTTGGGGAATGTCAATGTAGATTTCTATCAGAATCAGAGTACAAGGCTGCTGTTATATATGTGTTATTGAATTGCTTTGAGCTAACTGAATTTATAGAGTAAGTTTCTTCATATCCCTTTAATAGTTACGTTGATTGCATTTGACACGGTAGAGATGATTTATTGTTATTTTGAGTAGGATGTTCGATGATATCGTCAGGCAAGAAAATGCCTTCATCATAGACGTGCAACTAGAGAAAAAACGTGAAGAAGAATATGAACTTTGGTTGAAGCAATTTGTATGTACATGCTTTTCATTCCAAGTATAATGTGATTTGAGAGTGTATATATATAGTTACTTTATCTAACTATATTTTATTTATTGATTTCATTAATAGGTAACATATGAGAGAAATTTCGTGTCTAAAAATATAAGGAATATTGCACAAGGGCCATCACATTTAGTAAAATGTTACAATGGATATTTTGTTAACAGTTTCAAGTTTTACACACACGACTATGGTTTATGAAAATCAACAATGAATAGCGGTGTGTGTGTGAAAGGGAGTTGTTATAATGATTTTGAACATGACTTCTATGGCATGTTGCTTGAGATCATAGAGTTTGAATACTTTGGAGTTGGCAAAAGACTTGTATTATTTAAGTGCATTTGGTATGATACTGAAAAAGGAATCAAGGTTCACCTCCGACTGTTGAAGTTAATCATAAATCAAGACTGCATTCTAATGAGCTTTTTATATTGGTAACATAAGCACAACAAGTTTACTACACTTGCTACCCTTCTGATAAGAGAGAGCGAACTGAGTGGTGGGTTGTATATAAAACAAAGGCTCGAGGGTGTGCTAATGATGGAGTTACGGTACCCATTGAAACTAAAAGCTATTATCAAGAAGATGAACCATCAATTCCTCTTCTTGTCGAGCGTTCAACCGAACTTGATGATTCAAGGATCCTAATTGGTAGTGATATGGAAGAGGTAAATACAATCGAACTTCCACAAGATAAAGACAACTGTCAACGGATGTTGAAGATACTAAAGGAGGAGGAGGAGGAGAAGAAGAAGAAGAAGAAGAAGATAAAGATGAATAGTTGTCTTCTTAAAAAACGGAGCAAAAAACAAATAATGATTCTGATGGTGGTGACGATGACATTGATTGATCACCATGTAATACAATGAGGCTTTATTTTTTCATACGTCATGCAATTTCTTACATGTAGTTTCGTGACACAAGTAATAGGATACTAAACTTGTTCATATTTAAATTGAAATTAAAGTGAGTCAAGACTTGTGTAAGCTTTATTTTGAATGCAGATAGTTGACCACTTTTGGTGATTCCATTTTAGGCAACAGGCGGCCCTGCAGAGATTTTCTCTTGTTTGGAGCTGCTGGAACAGGATAGTCATACCTAGCCAAGGTTGTTGCAACTTCAACACATTCCACGTTTAGAAGGTAATATTTATTTCCGTACAAATTATGTTGTTCAAGTAATTGTAAAGGTGACATCCCAAAAGCTTAGAAGAAATTTCTTTTGTAGCTCAATATTCTCCAAAATCCTTGTCCCAGATCTGCAGGAAACGTTGTTTTTAATTTAAAATCTTGAATGTTGTTGATCAATAATATAAGCCTTTTACAGTTGTATTAGGGACTGCTAAGTGCATCTTTGCAGCGAAACACCTTTGTATGCCAATTGAAATCCCACGGTTTCTTTGTTCCCCTATTCAATTCCTCTTTGTTTGTAGTTATTGTTCGAATTCCTTCTTTGCCTCTATCTCATCTTTGATTTTATTTGTGGTCATCACTATTTCCAATTGTTGGCTAGTTCTTGAGTATCTCAGATGAGGTGTAAATTGATAGTAGTGATAAATTGCCTTCTTGGATTTTGCCTGGTATTCATCCCCAACGCAAATTGTGGTTATGATATCACATATCACCTGAAACATTTTAGGTTGATTCGCATGTATAATTATGCGTTACTTTCATCCGCATACTAAATGTGGTTATGGTTCTAGCTAATGTCCCTGAAATGTGTGTTCTCAACCACATTTATAAAACAATTCCCTTCTTGTATTGTGTTCAAGTATTAGTAATGGTATGCATTAAGAATAATCATCTTCATAAATTTACAGAGTTGAAATATGGTACGAGATAGAGGATCAAGCTCTAGGGGAGGCGGTCAGAGCAGTCGAGGGTCAATACCTGTAATTAATTTTCCCGTCGCCATGGTGCAGCCCGAGGAGTCAAGAGCTAAGGATGAGGCTAATGTTGGATCCTCTTCCCATGAAGTTAGAGGGCCAAACAGTGGGACTGAGGTCCCACTCAATCCGGAAGGTAGAGCCTTCATTGAAGCGGCGAATCATACGTAAGTTTAATATTTGTTCTATTTGTTGATATTTATCATGTTAATGGTATTTCATGTCTGTGATGAATACTAACGCTATAAATTTGTTTTCAATAGTTTTTTTTATCCTAAAGTTGTGCGTTCAATTACTGAGGATATTAAGGGACGTATTTTTTAAGCATGGGCTACTTGGCACATGGTGCCAAAGGAAATCAAAGAAGGCCATTGGGAGAAATTTCAGTTGACAATTTATTTCGTTGCCCTTATTGGTTAATGTAAACTGAAGTCGCTATAATTTCCAGTGTGGCAACCTATTCTGGTGTGAGAATCGAGGAGCTTAATATGATATTTAACATTCATACGAGGCAAAAGTGCACGGATGAATCCTCCCATATATGACTTGTCTTCTCTCTTTTGTACCCTAAAATGCTAGCTTTAAGATTTGAAACCGTTAGTTGTCTTTGTTTCTTTGTTATGGCATTAATTAGATATATATATATATATTTTGCTATAATGTTCTAGTGGTCAGTGGTTTAGGTAGGCTTGGGGTTATTTTCTTATTAGTGATGGCGATTCCTCATTAATGTAGGTGCATATTATTAACTCCACTAGAGCACTAGAAAAAGCAAATCCCATTCTTCTTTAGCAGGAACCTCCACACCAGACTTGTAGTAAACTCCAAGGAGTCCCATTTGGGCTGTCCATGAGAGTGAGTAAGAAAGAAGCCAATTCTTTCCTTCTTGCATCTAACCTCTCATATTCTTTGTTCTTCCTAGCCATAGTATACGATTACATTCTAGACCAATGTCATCAGGGTTGGTGGATCTCAAGAAATAAGTTTTTGAAGATTATATAATTCAATTACCTTAGAAAAATTATGACAATCTTAATTTTTTAAAGAAGAAATTACTTTTATTTACAAAATTTATAATATATTTTTTAAAAATATTCTAAATAAAAGAAAATATAAATTAATAAGAGATTTCCCAAGCTTGATCTTGGCCATGCTTTCACTCTAGAAAAGTTAGATTTATCTCACTTGTTGCCGATGCAATCTTTTTAGCATCTGTCTAATCAGACATACGTGGGGAGCCCAATATCCTATTTCAAGTTGGACGGTATCTCATGATTTCTTATCCCCATCTCCATTATCTGTGTTGCATCTCTTTGGACAAGGAAAAATAAATGGTTAGGCTCATGATTAGTTTTTATATAAAGTATTGCATGATGCAATCAGTAGCATATATGTCTTATTGGTTAATGATGGGAGATCACATGTTTTGAGGGATATCTTGGTTCTAAGCTTTAAACTGTTGTGGACTTCCCCAACCAATCTTTTGTTGCATTGGGACCACGCCTAGTTTGACATCTGAAAGGTATTGCAAAACCATCATTTAATTGGGCTTAAATGGGAGAAAATTCCTCCAGACTAGACAGCTACGTTAAGCAATCTCTCTTTGTGAATTGCTGTGATAGGCCATTCAATATTTGAATTCTCTCTTTGATGTCTCCACCACTTTGTTCTTGTTTGGCATCAGTCTTACTGAACTAGAGACTGTACCCAAAATTTGTTTCTGGTACGTATCTAGTCTTCGTAAAATGCCTGCTAAAACTCTCAGCCAAGAATTAAGAGGTATCCCCAATGGTGTGGATCTTGTGTTCTACTAAATTCCTTTTAAACATGCTTCTTCCTGCGCTAGAAGCTTCCAATGGAGTTCTTGAGAAAAACAGTATATAATTCAAAAAACTTATTTCCTAGCCATAGTCTGATCCGTTACATTCCAGACCTATACGACTGCAGAACTCTTTTAACAGGATTCAGCCTTCATTTAATATGTTTTTCATTCTTCATCCCCCTAAATTTTGAGTGATGCCGGTGGGAGTGTCTACTTAACGGTTCTCAGCCAATTATTGTGATCCTGTTTTTCATTCTTCATGCGTGGAAAGCTTCCTGGAGAAGGAGATATTCGGATATGCTTGGTGTAGCACGGAAGCAAACAATGCAAGTTGTAGGCAAAACAAATAGAGCCGAAACGAAAAGGCATCCACCTATGTTCTTGACATCGGCTATATGGGATGAACTAATAAACAAACATTGGACGACGCCAAGGTGGCTACAAAAGTCAAGTACGGCAAAGAAGGGGAGATTACTAAGCACACCGCCGGTTTTATCCCGTTTGCCACCCACATGAAGAGAATGGTCTCCTTTTCTTTATTCTTTGAAATGTGTGCTCGTGATTTATATCTTTGTGAAATTAGGAATGATGTATTATTTCTTTTCTACAGGCTAAAGAAACGCAGCAATCCATATCTCATCTCGAACTCTTTAATCGCACTTACAAGCGAGATAAGGGCAAAGGAAAGTATGTTGACAAGAAATCGGAATCAATAAGTGTAAGACAATTACAATTTCATTTAATTTTATGTAATATTTAAACATAATTAACTTGACCGATCTAATTACATATGCTTATTGTAGGGCAAGTACAAACAAAAGATAGAGGAAAAGTTTGGCTAAGATACCACTTCTCAGCCTGGGTTTGATGCAGGCTCATGGTGTGAG
This sequence comes from Dillenia suffruticosa, assembly GCA_033439265.1. Taxonomy (NCBI): domain Eukaryota; kingdom Viridiplantae; phylum Streptophyta; class Magnoliopsida; order Dilleniales; family Dilleniaceae; genus Dillenia; species Dillenia suffruticosa. Next base: position 12,589,279 of record JAVTVX010000020.1, read on the forward strand.
CTGACTAGGGGTCCGATGAAGAGACATTTGTATGGTTTTGGAGAGAGACTTGATGATGTAAGTCTGATTAATTCATCTGGTGCGACATCATCTCCAAGTGTATGTTTATCTCAGATGTATACTAAGGATGAGATAGATAGAATGATGGACGAAAAGAGAAGTCAAATGCATAGTGAAATTTTGGAACAAGTGGAAAGTCAAGTGCGGGCGGAAACGGAGGCAAAGGTTCGTGACATCCTAGCACAAATTCATTTCGAACAAACACCACCGGGCCTTAAGAGCAATGAGTCACCAGATGATGATCAGCCACCACTATGAGACTGATGATATGGTTTTCTGTACTTGAGTTTGACTCATGTTAGACAGATTGCACTTTATTTTATACAAATATTAGAGACATTATGTTCTTGTACAATTTATGTATTGTGTTGCTACTATTCTTGGATTTTATGTTGTCATATATGGCAATGAATTTGAGATTTATTTGTAAAATAGTTCGTAATATCATAGATGAGATGAAATAGACTGACAGGGAAACGGGAAACAAGTGGATCAGCTACAATCAAGCTGCCGTAGGGTAGGAATATGTTAAACACCGATGGAAAATTTCCGCTACTGACTAATCCGTCGGTAATCTGTCGGCAGCTCTCTGAAACTGGTTTTATATATCAGCAATGGAATAGCAAGGGAAAAAACCGTCGGGATGACATTAGTCCCTATTCCGTTGGTGATAGGAAGACTGTGCTTAGTCCTTCACCGACGGATTTAAGACGGAAATTATCCGTCGCTATATCCTCCTTCGGTAAGCCGTCGTAGATTGCATTATGCTATATTCAGTATCAACGACGGAATAGCGACGGATCATTCAGTGACGGAAAAATGCCAATAGAATTCTGTCGGTGATGGTCAATCATATCACCGACGGATTAATGACCACTTATATTAGCGTCGAAAATTACCAATGCAAATCCGTCGTAAATTTTAGCAACGAAAAAATTTTGGTCGGTAACAATTAGCGGAGTTGTTTTTTTTCAATGGATTTATCGATAGAATTTTCCATCGGTAACGGATTTATCGACAGAATTTTCCATCGGTAATTCTTTTCACGGACAGATTTTTAACTTTCACCGATGGAAATTTCCTTCGGTTAAACCTCAATTGTTGGTAACGTATATTATCTAAAGATTCAAAGTTAACAAGCAATTTCTATAGAGCAAAGAAGATGTTGAAAAAACTTGGACTTGAGTATGAGAAGATTAATATTTGTGAAAATTATTGCATGTTATATTATCAATAAAATCAAGATAGGACCGAATATGTGGTATGTACATCTGCGATATAAAATAAGAACTGTAGGTAGTGCAAGACGGAAGAAAGTACCAAACAAGGTATTACGATACTTGTCTCTAACACCAAAACTTCAAAAGCTTTACATGTCAAGAGCTGCATCAAAGCACATGACCTGGCATGCTAGAAATCAACGTAGTGACGATGATGTTGTTACACACTCCGCCCATAGTGAAGCGTGGCAGCATTTTGATTGTACTCATCCATTCTTTGTCTCTAAATCTCGAAACATGCATTTAAGGTTATGCACAGATAGATTTAACCCTTTTGGTCAATCAAACATTTCTTACTCTTGTTGACCAGTATTTACGATTATATAGAATTTGACTCCTATGTGTATGAAGCAGCCCTTCATTTTTCTGATCTGATTATCCCGAGGCCAAGAAATCCAAATAAACATATTGATATATTCTTAAGACCTTTAATTGAAGAATTGAAAATGTCATGGACTGAAGTGGTTAACACGTATGATATTTCAAGAAAGCAAAACTTTCAAATGAGGGCAGCACTTCTATATACAATAAGTGATTTTTTGGCTTAAGTGATATTGTCTGGATGGTGTGCTCATGGAAAGTTAGCATGATCTTATTGCATAGAGCACACAAAGTCTTTTTTCTTGCTAATAGTCGCAAAACTTTATTTTTTGATTGTCATCGTCAATTTCTTCTTATTGATCATCTATATCGGATGTAAACGGATAAATTTTGGAAAGAAAAAGTTGAGATGGATGAGTCTCCTCCTCGACTATCTAACGAAAAGATGTTTTATCAGGTATCTTATCTTCCTGATATTATCTTTGGTATAAAATATGGTAAACAGATTATTCAAGATTTTATGATCGAACACAATTGGGTGATAAGAAATTTATTTTGGGAGTTGCCTTATTGAAAAACGTTTCTTATTCCCCATAACTTAGATATGATTCATAACTAGAAAAATGTGTTTGATAATATTTTTAACACTATTATAAATATTAAAGAAAAAACGAAGGACACCGTTAACGGGAGACATGATTTGGGGTCGTATTGCAAATGCCTTGAATTAGAATTGAAAGAAATTAATGAGAGAACTTGGAAGCCAAAAAGTTCATACATATTAAATAAAGATCAAGTATTAGATGTATGTCGTTAAGTCAAAAAATTGAAATTTCCTGATGGATATGCCTCAAACTTGGCTTGATGTGTGAGTTTGGAAAAATGCAATTTTTATGGGATGAAGAATCATCACTATCCCATCTTTATACAGAGAGTGATCCCTATTGTCTTTCATGATCTTCTGCCTAATGTTGTTTGGGATGCTCTAACAAAATTTAGTAATTTCTTTAGAGACTTAAGTGTGACTGAGTTGCGTATCAAGCATATGGAGTTAATAGATCGAAATATAGTTGAAACATGATGCAAACTTGAGAAAATCTTCCCTCATTACTCTTTGATAGTATGGAGCATTTGTCTATTCACTTGGCTTATGAAGCAAAGGTGGGAGGACCTGTTCAATACAGATGGATGTACCTATTTGAGAGGTACAGTGTAGACTTCTATTCAATTTACATTACATATTAATTTTATAATTTTAGTGAATTATTTTTTAGGTGTATGTTTCAATTAAAGAAGAAAGCGTGAAATTGAGCATGCTTTGAAGGTTCCATATGTGAGGACTATATCATTGAAGAGATTTCAACATTTTGCTCATTCTATTTGAATCACATATTGAAACAAAGTTGAACTGAGTTCCTCAAAACGATGATAGGGAGCTGCTCATTCTATGGGGAGATCATCAATATTTCCTCTCTCAAGTCAAAGAATTGGGGAATGTTATCAGAGATTTCAATCTAAAGTAGAATATAAGGTTGCAGTCATATATGTCTTGTTAAATTGTATTGAGCTAAATGAATTTATAGAATATGTATGTTGGTAATCTTTTACTTTTTATTTGGATTGAAAAGCAAAAGTTTATGATGTCTTATATCATTGAATTGAATAGGATATTTGACGATATTGTTAGGCAACAAACTTCAGACATTACAGGAGAGCAACTACAGAAAAAACGTGAATAAAAATTTGAGAGTTGATTGAGGAGATTCGTAAGTACAACATTCGTTTTACAACTATTGACTAATTTCAAAGTATATGTATATCATTATTTTATCTAACTATATTCTATTTCATTTTTTTATTAATAGGTATCAGACGAGAGAAATTTTGTAAGTAAAAATATAAGGGATATAGCACAAGATCCATTACATTTAGTCAAATGTTCCAATAGATATTTTGTTAACAGTTTCAAGTTTCACACACACGATTATGAACATGATAGATCAATAATGAATAGCAATGTATGTGTAAAAAGGAGTTGTTACAATGATTTTGAATATGATTTCTATGGCATGTTGATTGATATCATAGAATTGGAGTACTTTGGAGTTGGTAACAGACTGATGTTATTTAAATGAATTTGGTATGACACTGAGAAAGGAGTTCGGGTGTACCCTCGTTATGGACTTGTTGAAGTTAATCATAAATTAAGACTACATTTTAATGAGCCTTTTGTGTTGACAATACAAGCACAACAAGTTTACTATACATTATACCTTTGAAAAAGGAGAGAGGGAAGTGATTAGTGGGTTGTATATAAAACTAAGGCTCAAGGGTCAGCTAATGATGGTGTTACACTTTTAATTGTAACTGAAAGCTTTTATAAGAAGATGAACCATTAATTCTTATACTTGTAGACCCAACAACTGAACTTGATGATTCAACAATTCTTATTGTTCGTGATATGAAGGAGGTAAATCCAACTGAAGTACTACATGAAGAAGATAACCGCTTGGAATTGTCACTAGATGTTGAAGAAGAAGAAGAAGAAGAAGAAGAAGAAGAAGAAGAAGAAGAAGAAGAAGAAGAAGAGTTTGATTCTTCAGAACAAATTGAAGAATTTGATTTTGATGGTTGTGATGATAACATGTAATGATTAGATATTTAGTTGACTTATGTATTTATACATTTTGATTTTATGGCATAGACTAATGTTTTTATGGGAATTGGTTTTATGGTAGATTTATTTTTAAATGATTTTATCATTTATTTATTTCTTAATGATAAAAGGTGTATGCCTATGTTTTCCTTTCATTTTTTTGTATGTTTAATTTAAAAGTTGTGTACAAATTCAAATTTGTTCATCGCTATATTTTGTTATTAAATATGTCTTAACTAATCTATTTCAGGTAAACAGATATAATACGAGGCAAAAGATCTAGCTCTAGGGGAAGTTCTAGGAGAAGCAACGAGAGCATTCAAGGGTCTATCCATATAAGTGATGTCCCAGGGACCATTGATCTACCTCAATCTCCCGATCCTGAGGATGACGCTAATGAGGGTTCCTTTTCCGCTCAAGGTAGCGGCCCAATTCGTGGCACTGAGGTGCCTATCAATTCAGAGGGTTGAACATTTATTAAAGTGGCTAACCATACGTAAGTCTAATTATTGTTTTAAATTTATTTGCATATTTTCATGCCATCTTATGTGTGAAATTACAATATTTTCTTTGAAAATCGCTTTCTTGATTCTAAAATTGTCCATTCTATTATTGAGGATATTAAGGGACATCTTACTGGGGTATGACCTACTTGGCTGATGGTGCCAAACGAGACAAAAGAAGAATTTTGGGAGAAATTTCAGGTTAGTATTTATTTGAGAAAAGTTATGTTTATTGGTACATATAGTGACTTTTATAAGTGATAATTATATGCATGTGTAGAATTTCTTCTCTTTGTTCTGCTAGGAAAACAGTTATCACAAACAATGTTGTTTCTGATCTCATGTTCAAACCAACAAAAAAAGAGCAATGAGATGTGTTGGCATCGTCAAAAATCTAAACAACACTCTTTTGTTTGCCATTGTCAAGGAACAACAAGATGTGTTGTTGTTATTGGCATTTTTGATTTAAAATTTACTTTACAATTAAAGTTTGAGGGAAAAAAAAAAACAGAAAGTGGTTCACTCAGAAAAATAAAACAGGCTTAACACATTTTGTTGGCAAGAGTACCTTCCGAGAAAAGCTTACCTCTGCATTTGACTAAGCAGAATGTGTTATAATTATATGCTCGACAAGTCATACTATTTAAGAATAGATTAGTCCTCTTGTTTTTGCATTCAAGATCTTACCTTGTTTCATTCTTGTTACTCTTGTATAGCCCACAAAGGCAGCAAATAGGAACATTATGAAGCCAGCTTGTGAAAGTAATACAATGGTTATAATAAAACCAATTCCTGAATAACCTGAAAGAATCAGAAACATAGGATTAGAAACAACTTATTTGATCCAAACATTTGCATCAAAACTTTGACAAAATTTATACATTCTTACCGGCTTGACCATTCGCTTCATTCCCATCATCGTAAAACTTCACTGTCGAATAGCTTAAATAGCAACCTGCATCAAATCCTCTCCCTTCCTTTGCTGGTGGACACCCTCCTGCCCTGTGACAAGCCTTCTCCAAACAGTCTCTACATCCTCTCTTTCTAATAGTCTTCCAACATTGAGGCAGATCATACAGAGTCTCCATTTCACCGCTTGCTTCAGCAACTACGAATCCTCCATTCTCAACTGTAAGCCTAGTCACATTCTGAATTACCCGTCCTACTCTCATGTTAAAATCTGGCTTAGCACTCTTCACTGTTACAGAATCTAGGCTGGTACTGCAAGTCACAGAGTTGTAATGATGTGGATCAACATACTCATTGAAGAAGCTGCAGTTGTACATGTGAAAAAGAATTTTTTTTACAATAATACAAAATACTAAAAACATTAAAACACAACCCAGAAAAGAAAAAGGAGCAATGTTTATGAGTTCTAGCATATAATTGACTTTAAGTCTTTCTCAGACCACCGAATGTTAAGTCAAGGAGGTGATAGCATTAAATAAATACCTTGTTTGGACGCACAAGATAAGAAGTCTGATAAGACACAGGGAACTTTTGTGGAGCATTCCCCCCTTCCATAACCACCTTTCCTAGGGAGATAGCTCCAAGCAATACAGATCCTTCTGGACAGTCCTGTAAAAGAGAAAAACGAACAAAATTCACAACAAAACACTAATACATGAACAATGAAATCCTAAGCTATCTACCTTTGGCAGTTTGTCCTTTGAAGGAGGGCCTATATAAAATGCTTCTTTTGCCCTGCCAAAGAATTAGGGGATGATTAATAAATACAGGTATAGAAAGAAAGCTATAACTATTAGGAAAAAAAATTGTGGCAAGCATAACAAACGCCGGAACCAAATCCAATGAATCAAAGCTACCATTCCCTGTCAAAGGACCATCCGGCTGAGAGAAAAAGCCCAATCGAATAACTTCCTGGATCACAAAAGATATAAGGTAACTACAATTATATGCTACCTAAAAATTCAAATGATCAGGAAACCTGACTTTGTCTATTCAAGTTGCAATCATTCTGAAGAAACTTAGTAGCATGTGATATATACATATGCAGCATACTCATGAGGCTTGAAGTATTAAAAAAAATAATAAAAAAAAAAAGAGAGAGAGCGTTATAAGAAGATACCATTTAAGGTCTCCGTGGATTTGCTGCAACAATTAACAATAGCATAGTTTTCACTTTTGACAATGATGCATATCAAAAATGAAATTGAATGTTTAAAAATTTTATGGAAAATTTGGAAAGAAATGGCGTACACCCAAATATGTGGTTTCAAATAAAAATAAACATAATGATATGATATATGTGTGGTTGTGTGATTTTTTTTATTTTTTTTTTATTTTGGTGTCCATGCACATGTATGCTAGGTGGTAAAGAAACATCATTAGAGCATATATAATAAGAAAAACTAATAAACCTAAACTAGGTTAATCAATCTCACCGGAGGAGAAGTGTGATGAAAATTCATTTTGATCGAAGAAAAACACAACAATTTACGAGCATTCTTGGCCTTATACAAATTATTTTTGGGCACCATTTAGGTGTTTCATTTTTGGAGCTAGTAAACAAGCATCCACGGCAGATGCAAAAAGTGGTTAAGGAGTTTTTGTGATGGTTTTTATTTCTATTCCTCTTTTGTTTTGAAGAAGCAGAGATAGCTCATCATATTTTTGAACTTTATTGATTCTCCTCTAACCTTGTCAATTTTCTTCTAGTATTAGAAGCAATTAACCAAAGTTAAAATCTCTATTTTTATTTATTTACTTATTTTTTTTGGTCAAAAGGGACTGAGCACTACATTAGAGGCAAAAAAATATCAGACAGCATAGCTAAAAAATTGAGACAACAACAGCTAATATCCAAAGGGTGCATGAAATGAGTACTAATCATAGAAAAGTCACTTAACTTCACATCTCTAAACTACTAATCAGATGCTGAGGCAATACTGCGAGGGAAAATAAAACCTTTCACATAACAATTTAGCAATTAGGGAAAAATAGTGGATCACTTTAAATGTACCTTCTCCTCCAAATTTCTTTCTATGAACAAGACCCGTTGCTTCATTTTCTCCTGATATTGCATATTTTTTTTATTATACAATGATTTAAATATTAGATCACCAGGTTGGGAAAGATGGGTTTGTACCACTAGATATCATGAATACCGAGATTCAGTACATTACCACCCAAAACAATAATAATAAATAAATAAATAGAAAAGAAGGATGTCTTTGGGACATGAACAAGAAAGGTCATTCTTTTACTTTTCACTCGCGGCAGGGAATTCAAAAAAAAAAAATCTGACTGCAGGATATCCTCCATAAAAATATATAGAATACAGAAGACAATTTCTAAATAATAAGATAAATATCCACAACTTAAATGTTTCTTTACTTCATTTCATCAAGGTCGTCTAATCCCTTATGGATGTGTTCTTCCTTCCACAAAAGTTTAGGAAAACCTACTCTAAATTCCTAGGCAATGAGATCCACAAGACTCAAAATAATGATGTTCGCAGAGCATTGGAGGTGGTACATTTCACAATTTCACGCATAGGGACATGGTTGCTTATACTTGTAAACTAATTTATCCATATGCAAGAACACACCTTGTACCTATATACATATTGAAAATTATCTACCCGTTTCCAATGGCAGAAGTTTGAAAACAGCCCTACCGCAAAATTATGAAGGACAGGGCATAGAAATGAGAGAGCCAACCTAAAGCTAATAGCATGAGCTGTTACTCTGACGCCATTCAAATTAAAAATAAAAATAAATAAAAATAAAAAAATTCCTTCTATATTCTAGGTTCTATAACCAAATTTAATCTTTTGCCCCTTTCAAACACTGAACTTGATTAATAAATAGTATTTATCAGGAATGAGAAGGTATACTTCGTTATAGGAGCAGTTCTTCACCCCCCCTCCCCGGGACAGCATCCACAACAAAAACACTTGTCGTAGGAACAATGGAATTTGGAAGTACTTTAGTACACAAGCAGCCCCAGAAAAGGACAATTACAACATGAAAAAACTTAAAGAGTTCACAATCAATGCAGCTTCTTCACATGCTCCAAAGCTTCATTAAACTCTTTATTAACTCAAGAGACTAAATTCTCAAACAATTAGCTTTTTCCATTATGAAGTTTAGCGATCAGCAACTTAGCGAAGACCAGTTTGAAAGGGGCGATAATTGTGATGTTTTGTAACTGCCTTTACTTTTCCTTTTTAATTCCAATCATGCAAGACAAATCTATCATCTCCGTTGAAGCCTTATCTTACCTGCCAGTTATGGTAGATCCTTCAGGTTTTTCTTTTATTAGAGGAAAGATACATCACTATACACAATCATTGCCTGGCTTCTGACAGGCAACTGGTGACCTCAATTTCAACATGCATTTTGACCTCAGATATGACTCATCAAATGGATCACAGAAATGAAAAATACGGCAATAGTTTGCTTTCGGAGATGTTCATAATTCATTTCTAAAGCTAAATTTTCTAATTGCAGCATCTTATTGCTCATTATGCCCTCCAATATTCTGATGGCTAAACTATGATTTTCTTTGAAAATAGTTGCTGTTACTACCACATTGGGCTTGAAAAAGCAAATTGTTGGTTGAAAAAAGGCTATATGTTATAGCATAGTGCATGGAGCAGAAAACATACAAACTTTAGATATAGTTGCAAGGTATATTTGCCCTTAGGAAGTTTTGTGGAACTTGGATATGCATCACCCATTGCATAAACACGCTATGTGCAACAATGGAGAAGGAAGAGAAGCAAAAAGTAGATTAGCACAAACTGCTAAAACAACAGAGAACATCATAAACTTCTAATTAGCCAGGAATGGATCACAAACGCAGCAAACTGCTGAAATGTCTATGGCAAATACATGCAGAATAACCAAAATAAAGATGACAATAACCACATAAATATTAAAATGCAAAGAATGCACTAGTAAAGCAAAAACATCACATGTCGACTGCAACAATCTTTTTTTGAATATGCAATTATTCTTGCATTGCAATTTGAATAATCATCAACTCAAAGTCTACCACTTCCACCAGGGCATTAATATACCTGAGTCATTTCACTTACTGACAAAGTAACAGGTATAACTAATGAATGCTACATGGAACATAATGAAAGTTGCAATATCTTTTGATGCTCTTGAAATGAAAACAATACTTAAGCAAGCAGAAGAAAATCACCCACTGTACCCTTCCAAATCACATACCCTGAATAATCAGCAGAAAAGGAATAAAATTTTGGTCAACAATTGCCCCTTATTCTAGACAAATAGTGACATATGGACTATATATTGATTAATCACTGTTGGAGTAGAAAAATGATGGGAGCTCAAATTTGATATTTCCTGTGATCTCTCCTGGATTATTTTTTGCCTAGTTTTTGACTTGGAGGTGTATAAGATGATGTACTAGATAAAACTTTTCCTCTCGATCCCTCTTGTTAGTTGTCATTTCATATACATAGTTTTCATATTAATGCATCTAATTAACTTGCTTATTCTCACTTGACTATGTGAAACAAAAATTCACATGGCGAGACGGGGATTCACTATTGATATATACCGTGCATGGAAAGCTTCATGCATGAGGAGATATGCCGATATGCTTGGGGCAGCAAGAAAGCAAGCAATGGTCTTCCAAAAAGCAAAGTAGTGCAGTATTGTTAATGATAGAAGCTGAATATGTTTCAGCTGGATAATGCACTGCACAAATTCTTTGGATCAAACATCAAATGAAAAACTTTGGGTTAAATTTTGATTGTATTTCAATCAAATGTGATAACACTAGTGCAATAAATCTCACAAAGAACCCAGTGCATCACTCATAAACCAAACACATAGAAGGTAGGCATCACTTCATTCGAGATCATGTTCTGAAGAATGAGATTATTCTTGAGCAAATTAACACTCAAAAACAAATTGCTGATATTTTCACCAAACCCTTAGATAAAAATAGATTTTGTGAATTAAGAAAAGATTTGGGAATAATAGATATGAAAAATAAAAAAGATAGAACGAAAAACAGACTATTAATTTTTTGAATAAAAGTTTTTAGGTCGGCCTATTTATTAAAATATATCAATAAATTAAAAGTATACAAAGTCATATCAACCTGATGAGCGTTAGACTTAAGAACCTTGTCGACCTGATCTCGAACCAACATTTAGAACACAACTTAGAACAAAACTCAGAAGATGACACATTAACTCGACTTTAATGATGTCAACCTAAGTAGTAGTAAGAAGGCAGGTTGATGTCTTTCTTGTTGTGTCGACCCGATTATTTAAAAACCACTAAAACAGGTCGATGTGTTGTTAAATGTGTCGACCTGAGAGATATCTAATAGAATACGAATAATCGGCACATCGACCTATCTAAACCTAAACCCTAAATTTCAAACTTTCCCTCTTCCTTCCGAAACCCTAATCTCCCAAATCCGTAACCCTAATCTTTAAATTGAAACCTTAATCTACCAAATCTTCGCAAGAATCTAACCTTAATTGTAATACCAAGCTTAAAAAAAAAAAAAAAAAAAAAAAAAAAAAAAAAAAAAAAAATTTGGAGACGCAGCGTTTTGGGACAAAACGCTGCGTCCCCAATTGGGGATTAGGGTTAAAACCCTAACCCCCTTCTCTCTCTCTCTCTCCCGACCTTTCATCTTCCCCGACCCTTCGTCTCTCTTCTTCCACCGCGGCGCCGCCTTCCTCGCTGCGTGTCTCCGCCGTTCGCCACCTTCTTCCTCCTTCTTCTTCTGCTTCTTTCTTCCCGCGGCTCACTCTCCTTTCTGCAGTCGCGATTGATTGCGATCTCACCTCCTTCGCAAGCTCCGCCGAGCGCCGCCACCGCGCGATCTCGCTTCCGTCCGCGAACAGCCGCCACCAGCAGCAACCCCCTCCTCCTGCCACCATCGCGCGAGCTTGAGCGCTCCACAGTGCGATTCCTCCACGCGAGCCCGATCGTGCCACAGCGCGCGATTGCTGCCTCCTCACTCTATCGAGCCACCGAGTGTGCCCTCCAGCCCACAGCGCGAGCCAGGCCCCGAGCAGGACCCAGCCCGCAGCTCGAGCCCAGGCCACGAGCAGGACCGAGGCCGCGAGTGCGAGCGAGGCCGCGAGTGCGAGCGAGGCCGCGAGTGCGAGCGAGGCCGCGAGCGCACAAGGCCCAGCACACTATCGCGCGAGGCCCAGCGCACTAGCGCGAGCGTGCACGGGCGCGCGGCCCAGCGCACGAGCGTGCACGGGCGCGCGGCCCAGCGCACGAGCGTGCATGGGAGCGCGGCCCAGCGCACGAGCGCGCGCGAGCAGCGCACGAGCGCGCGCGAGCAGCGCACGAGCACGCCCCAGCACAGCGCACCAGCGCACGGGCGAGCACCAGCCCGCGAGCCACTGTCGGCCCGCAGGCCCGCCAGCCTACAGGCCCATTAGCCGCAGGCCCATCAGCAGCAAGCCACGGGCCCACCAGGCCCGACAGCCCGTCTAAGCCCGCAGGTCCAGTACGGCCTGCGGCCCAGTTCAGCCCATCGGCCTGCCAGCCCGTCGGCCCGCTACCCCGTAGCACGCAGACCAGCGAGCCCGCTAGCTGTAGCCCACGAGCCCAGTCCGGCCCGTGGCCCACGAGCCCGCGACGGCCCGTGACGGCCCACGAGCCCGTGACAGCCCACGAATCTCCCCTCAGGTAAATGACTTAGGGTTGTGCTTCGGATCTATATGTTTAGATCTAACAAATAAATGTTGTTTTGATAGGAAACACTACAGAACTTGGAGCGACCGAAGCGACAGTCGGACGAGACTCTGCGCTTCGAGAAAACCCTAGGTAAGGAGATTTCTGCTCTAACTGATACTTTGAATGAATTTAGAATTGAATCTAAGATGAAAGGTTCTGTATATGTTCAGAGTGTAAGTAGAATGCGAATAAAATACCAATTCTGAAATGACTATATGTGACTTTGAAGGTTAAGTAGAGAATGTTACAGAAACTAGATGCTCTGATACGAAAGAAGCATATTAGAGAATCATAAAATCATGTTGAGTTAATTCGAATGATTTCCTTTAGAGTTAAACCTTGAAATATGCATGAAAGTATCTGGATTGTAGGATTGGAATGAAATGAGCCGTAAAGTGGAAGATATTGTTCATTTCATGTTTTTCGAATAAACCCTTAAGATGCTTGAGAAGTTGATATTCAATTTTGATGATCTGATTAGGTTGATTTTTTTGGAGATTCGAGAAAGCAGATTGGAAATTGTTTTGAAAATAGGGAGTGACCACCCTCCCTAGAACAGTGAGTGGGACTTTGACATTCGCTATTGATTGAAAACCATGTTTCAAAAATACTTTTAAATGATATGTTTCTGCAAATATATGATTGTTAGACCTTTCCAATATTTGATGAAATGTTTTGTGACCTTTGGAGTGTCTTAACTGCTGACTTTATTGATATGCATCCATGAGTTTTGATAAACGTATATTGTGCCACATTTTCGACATATTGATATGTTTTAAATACTTCCACTATATTGGCACATGGTTTTAAATGGATTTGCTTACACATTTGGGCTGTATGCCCGGCCGACTTTATGATATTATGTTTTGGGCTGTATGCCCGGCCGACTTTATGATATTATGTATTGGGCTGTATGTCCGGCCGACGTTATGATATTATGCATGGGGCTATATGCCCGGCCGACTGGTGATGGGATGCATGGGGCTACGTGCCCGGCCGATATGATATTGTGATCCGTAGCTACGAAGGACATCTGGTAGAGGCACCCCTTGTGTCCGGATACGCTTCGGCCGGAGGTATCCGCCAGATCGTCGTGTGTATGGGTGCTCCAGGTTGACCCTCATCGGAGAGGACGTTTAGTACGGCTCCGTCTAGCACCAGGCGGGAGCACCATACACGGCCGACTAGTTATATGTACGTTATTATTATTATTATTTACAGGCTAGTTAGGGTAGTTTGTGGCCAACATTGGGGCAGAGAGCCATTCTTTAATACTTACATTTGGAAAAACCCCCAATGCGCCGTCCTTGGTCGAGGAAACCATTGCCGGGAATATTTCATTGGCCGGCTCTTCATGACATTGATGTGAATATTGGATGCATATCTTACTTTATGATGTGTGCGTATTATTTATGATTTTGAAATAACATGATCAGTTTGCACACTGTGGATATTTTCTTATCTTATACTTGGACACTCCAAATTCACCTCGATATTGATAGTATGATGTCAATCCCCTCACTTACTGAGTATCCTCCCATAGATACTCACCCCTCACTTTCTTTCCCACAGGATTAGTGTTGGACAGAGGAGATATCACTGGGCTTGGGTATGGATATTTTCCATCTCTTCCGCTACGATGATTGGTGATATTATTATATATTGGAGATTTTAGATTGACCAATGTATTTATCTAAATTTTATGGGATGACTGTATAAATTATGGACATTTATTGAATTATTTCATTGCATTGAGGCATTTGTAAATATTTAAAAATAATTTGAGAATTTATTTTATATATGCGTAGAATTTAAGTCCGCTCGGTGTGGCGGCTGCTCATGCTCTAGTTGGGCATGACAGTAGAGGTCTGTTGCTAGGACTGTTAGAAACTTTATAGCCTTGCGTTGTTCTGGATGTTGGCTGTGGATATTGTTGATTTTGGAGAGGCCGGGATGGCCAATTGTTTATTTTTACATGATGAATGTCATATGCAGGTGAAATTGTACATGGAAAACATCCGATTTATGGGGAGATTCTGTCCGATTTTCTGTAAAAATACAGCCGGCATCCAGGGACAACGGGCGGCTGTTCACAATCCCGGTTCGGGGCGTGACATTAATGGCTCCTAAGATGAAAATGCTTATCAAGAAACACGCGGAACCCTCAAAATGATTTATGAAACCTACGGGTAAAGGATCTTCCTCCTCTGCGCAAACCTCGAAACCGTCATCTCCTCCACCACAACCAATACCCCAATTCAACACTTATGAATTTCAGTCAATAGAGTAAAGCGATTTGTTTAACAGAGTGTTCGTAAAAAGAAAGGTGAATCATGGAAAATTGATCGACTGGGTATTTTTGAAAATGGTAAACTTCAAATACAAAGAATACCTAATTGAGATATGCCCTACTTCTCTCTTGAACCCTAACAAATACATTCATAAGAAAGAAGTCAAACTGTTCTACAATAATCTAGATGTTATTTGTGAAAAACCTATGGATAAGATGCGAATTACTATAGATGATCATTTTGTTTCATGTGCATTCAAGACCTTTGTGAATGGAAAGAAATTTAAAGTAACTCCTAGGAAGATATGTGAAAAAAATGGTATTTCTTGGGTATCCTACGACAAGTGTGAACCCTACATGAAATCAAGTTATCTAGATAATGCTAGCATTGTCTTCGATGATGAGAATCTAACTGTGGTGAATACTAGTGCTACTGAACTTGGTTTTCATGAGAGAATTCTATATCTGATAGTTACTCATGTATTAAGACCCAGAGAAGGTAACTATACTACTATTTCAAAGGAGAATTTTTTGTTAATGCCCTGCATTATAAGTGGGAAGAATCCCGGATTACATTATATTGTCCCCCACTTTATGATTTCTGTATACAGATTTGAGAGCTCTCTGTTGCCTTATGCTAGCATGATAACTGATATTTTGTCTAAGAATAGAGTGGAGTTGGAAAAGGATACAATTGTTGAACTAAGTAACGAGAATTCAATCAATGCATCCTCAATGTTAAGGGTTAGATAGATGAGCAATAGTGAGGGAGAATGGGTAAAAAAAGAAGGGGGAACCAGCAAGAAACAAGTTGAGGAAGTTGATAAAAAAGCTTATGAGGAAACTGAAAATGTTCCAAGAAAAGAAAGAAAGACTGAAGAAGGAGAATCCTCTGACATTCAACCAATTACTCTTCAATTAATTTCGGACAAGTTGGAATATATGGATAAATGATAAACTATGATTGGTCAAATAAGCTATTTTTTAAAGATGGAACTTTATAGTATCCAAAAAAAATTGGATGCTTTGGTAAAGGAGAAGGGTAAGCCAAAGAAGGATCCTAAACCATCAAAATCTTTTTAGTATAGGAGTTTGTTTTCTTTTCTGATTATGTTTTCTAACTTTCTAACTATGTTTGTTTTCTTTTATGGTTATGTTCAATGTTTGTTGCATTCTATAGTCCTTTCTTTTCTGCAAATGTACTACAGTCTAAGCTTTTTGTGATGTATGCATATACTGCAAAATGTGTGCAAATATAGAAAGAGTGGGCTAATATCTGAAGTGTATTATAGTATGGGGATGATATGGTTTTGTTGATGACAAAAAGGGGGAGAAACAGCTAAGTGTATGCTAAGTATGCTAATAGAGTTAAGTAATGTACGATGAGTATGCTAAGAAATGTAAAAGAATATGAGTAATGCATATGTACTGTGTGTTGTGTGCGTGTATGCTAAAGTGCTAAAATATGCTGAAATGTGATGAATCTCTGAGTATAGTATGTGCTGAAGTGCATGAGTGCTGCATGAGTATGTAATGTGCTAATGCTAAGTATGCTGATATGTTGGTATGTGTGCTGAAATGTGCTGAGTATGCTAGTATGGTGGTATGTGAAGAGCACTTAAAAACAAATGTTAAGAAACTAGAATTCAAATAGATTAAGAACTATAGGTTGAACACTAGAAATTTTGTTATCATAAAAAAAGTGAGAATGTTGACCTAGTAGAGTTTTGATGATGATAAAGTGAAAGAAAGGAAGTTCACGAAAATAAAAAAATAACAAGAAATTCAAAAGTCTGAAATTCGTGTCGACCTGACTAGGGAACACATCGACTTGCATTGCAAGTCCACCAATTATAAGCTCTGTGTCGACCAATTTACAATATCTACACACATCGACCTACATTAGTATTCATGTCGACCTGAAGCATAGAACTTTTATAGAAACACGTGTCTGAACACATCAACCCACACAAGCACACATCGACCTGAACTTAAGTGGAAATAGAAATATGTCGATGTAGAGTAAAGACACATCAACCTGAACTTAAGTGCCCTTTATATGGCACAAGATAACACATCAACCTGAACCTATAAGCTGTCGATCCACATAAAACACATCAACCAATTCATTTTCTCAGGTCCATCAATTTCACTAATGAATAGTAACACATCAATCCGTTGGCACAGACCATCAACCTGATAGTACTTGTTTCAGAAGCATACACTTTAACCTATCATTATACATGTCGACCTAGCCAAGATGCATCAACCAATTAACTCTAACACATAAACCAATTTAACTAATGAATAGTGACACATCAACCTGTATCATTACACATCAACCTGATTGTGTTTGTTTCTGAAATATACACATCAACACATTAAACTTCTTATCGACCTAAGCAAACACATCAACCAATTTATCTTAATAGGTCAACCAATTCTATTGATAAGTAGTAACACATCAACCCATAAAATACATATGTCGACCCGTCAATTCTTGTTTCTAAAATATATACATCGATACACCAAAATTCCTGTCAACCTGTAGAAACTCATCAACCAATTCTCTGTACCAGGTCCACCAATTTTCATTTTCACAGAAACATGCCGTTGTATGTTATAAGACCCATCGACCTAATATTTGTTTATTCATTAAATCACACATCGACCTGCTCTCTGTCTGTCGACAAAGCATGCACACAATGACCAATTTAGTTGTACACATCGACCAATTTTCTACCTTAACAGAAACATGTCGATATATTAAAATGACTTGTCGACCTCACATTCACTAAGTCTTAAATATCACACATCGACATAGTTGAAAACTTGTCGACACATATTATATATCGACTAATTCAAAAACATGTGTCTACCTATTATATTTTGCATAATTTCTTGTCGACTTAAGATAGTACCTTGTCGACCTATTTTAACAGAAATACACTATACAATGTTTGAATTCGGGTAGATGTCCATATTAATGTGGTCGACCTGCATGTGTGAGAAATTAGATCTGGGAAACAAATTCGAACCTAACAGACACCTTATTTCTTCGATTTCTGAAATGTTTCCATTTCTAAAAAAGCTAATGTCCAAATGCAGTGCAACTATGTTCTGATTGGCTTATTTAAAAGAGGCGCCAGAAAAAGGAATGGAGTTTCAGCGTGAACGAATAAACTATTGTAGAACTTTAATGATAGAAAATAAATACTCAACGTTCGGATGCAACAACTGTCACCAACCCTCAACGGATCTATTAAAAATCTCAATAAATATTGAGGAGTAGGAAATATAGTAGGTTATGAGAATTGAATGCGTTATTGAATACTCTATAAAATCCCACTGTATACTGTGAAATTTTCCCAACTGTTTTAAGTTTTACTATCCATTCTTATACTGTCAAATATGAGGAAAAAGAGTCTCAATTTTTGACATTTATTTCTTAGATTAATACGAGTGTCAAAAATTAAGGAGTGATTGTCATTGTCTTAAATCTAGAAAGTCAAAATTCAATCTGAATGAGATTGAATAGAAGTGTTCTGACGAAAAAGTGTACAAGGTTGAACTTGAATCTGTAATCAAGTTTGTAATCTAAGCAATTAGTGGAAAATCTAGGGGGAGCCTGAGAGTGGATATACATCGAGTTTGGTAGAACTACTATAAAAACTTTTTGTGTCCTCTTTCATTAAATTTCTATTCTCTGTCACTTGTCTTTAAATTTTTTAAAAAATCACAAAAAGTCTATATTCAACTATTCACCCCTCCCCTTTAGTTGAATAATAGGAAATATTATTGTCTTTTATTGTTGGCTACGGCATGTGTTAGAAAAAGTTACTACCGCTTATCATTGGTTACAAAAACGTTAGAAAAAATTATTGTTTTTAACTATTGGTTATCTATTAGTATAAATTACTATATTTTATCATCGATTACTATAAGTGTTAGGAAATATTACTGTCCTTTTATCGTTGGTTATTACAAGTGTTCGGAAAAATTACTTCCTTTTATCATTGATTAGAAAAGTGTTAAGAAAAAATACTATCTTTTATCATTAGTTACCACACATATTAGTGTAAGTTATTATCTTGTATCATCTGTTACCAAAAGTATTTGAAAATATTACTATTTTTTATTGTCAGTTATACAAGTATTAAAAAAAAGTTACTGTCTTTTATAATTGATTATCTCAAATGTCATGAAAATTACTGTATTTTATTATCAGTTATCAAGTATCGGTTACCAAGTGTTAGAAAAATTTACTACATTTTATTGTTGATTAGCACAAGTGATAGGAAAATTTTCTACCTTTATTGTCAATTATTACATGATATCAATAGTGACGATTTTTAAGATGGTGTAAATTTGAGTAAATTAGGAGACTATAAAATAAAATAAAAAATTACTAATATAATATAAATATAATAAGGATTGTATTAATATGTAAGAATGATTAATACATTAATTTGTAAGTAGAATGACGGATTCATGTAAGACAAAAAAAAATAGATTACATGTCTCACAATTACATGTTTTCTAATATGCTCAAACAAAAAATGTTCACTTTAATCACCAAAAATGTTACCATCACAATTTGAAGACACGATCCCATCATCAAAACCAGATAATTCCAAAACTAATCGAGATAACTGAATGGCAGTGACCAACTCCATGCATAATCCTTCATGTTAATCTATTCACAAAAACCAATAGTAAAATGAATATAATTATATGGTGACATTATAAATAATGGTTGTAAATGAAAATATTAACTTCTGAGATAGAGTCAGATGGTGATAATAATGGTTGGCTTCTATATGCACTCCCAGTATCTAGTATTAGAAGAACCTAATAATACAAATAATTTGGATTATTATTCAAAGATCAATGTAAAATCAGTAAGATTATGTGAAAACCAAAGAAATAATATTCATACCTGAACACCAGCAATAAGCCTTGCTTTATTAACCAGATTCATGAATTCATCTTGCTGTCCACTTTCGGTATGCATAGCAACATGCATAAAAATATTGCTCACCAAATTAGTAAGATTGTAATTTTGTTCCATTAATCATTCCATTACAATAGTCATATCTTGGTTCTTCTTAGGTCTGGTTGAATCACAAATTTATGTTGTAATAGAGTTGTAACCTTCCTCACATATCTGATTCTTCCCCTTGAATTAGGCTCTTTAACTTTAGATACTATGTCACTTCCCCAAGACAAATTCAAACTTTTTATTTGTCATTTTCACTATTAATAGACTCTATTCCACTCTTCATCATTTCCTATAAGAAGTAAACTGAATCAAGTCTCAACGTCCCATAAACATATCAATTAGAATTATATGAAAAATAATTATCAACATCACAACTTATGATCCTTTCGTAGAAATTAAACTTGCTATCTGATCGTAACAATTTCCCTACATTGATTTGGATCAACTCTTTCATCTTCCATTCTCTTGATATTTTCATCTATTCCAAGTGAATCATCGAATCACTTTGATTTCAGAATATTTTTAAAACTCTTCCATTAACTCATTTCTTAGTGTCATCTCTGAGCAACTTGAAAGTTATTTTTAACTACAATTAAAATAAAAGAAATATATAAGGAATAAAATTAGATATATTAACTTCTCATCTAGAGTAATAAAACTAAATACCTGTATAATCTCCCATATATCGTCTTTATACACTGTTAGTATGTCATGCCAAATCCTATAGTTTATTGAAATAATCGAATGCACTTTAACTATAGAGTCAAGGAATCTAGTAAAAATTATACTATCGATTTCCAATCAGCCACATGCCTATGCGGGTAGCTGTGCAAGCAAGGTGTGGGCTATCGTGTAGCACACGAGCAGGTACGAGCAGGCGACTATGCACATGCAGGCTACCGCAGGAGTAGGCATGGGCTGTTACGTACCTACAAGGGCTACTATGCAAACATTATCACTTAAATTTTTTCAAAAAAAAAAATTCACACTTGTTACCATGCTTTCAAGCATGCTTTATAGTTGTATTATGACATTTATTCACTTGATAACATCTGATACCGTGCATTATACCAATATCACTTCATACAATACATTTGTTACCACTTATTACCATAAATTATAGCCATATCACTACATGCACCGAATAAAATAAAGAAGGCATCAATGATTGCAAAATCTCATACATCTTGTACTATATGCATCCCATCCTACTCTATCAATCTCATCATTTGTCATTCATCTATGTTGATGCATCTGCTTCATTTTCATCAACATTAGTTTGATCCGATACCTGATTGTCTGAGGATAGGTTACTTTCTGAATTCAGGTGATTCGTTACTTCATCATCCATGTAAAATTTATCTCTAACTTTGACATGCTTTATGTCACGGCCCAAATCCAACCCTCATCAGGGCTTCATTGGTGACAAACTGCCTGGTTCCTACCACGGCTCAGTCACTTGCATGGTAGTGGAAGTCATACTAAAATAGTAGATCTTTCATTTATTTAAATCACTGCATATTACAAAAATTTTCTATATATGAAAAAGCAACTGAATTTCTATACTAGAGAGGTTATCTACAATAAACTTATCTCTACTCGCTCATCTAATCCTCCTTAACTTTTGTTCCTACAGGATCTAAAAATAATTTTTAGTTTGAGCTTGATAACCCAACGAGATCCGTGTGTGCATGTGTAAGAGTTCACTATAAAATTTTATGATAACGACCTTATTGTGAAATCCTTTTGAGAAAGCTTTCAATGCAACAACAACATGCATAATTGAATAATAACAATAATACAGTATAGTACAAATAACAGTTCACTTTTATCTTATCTCTCCATAAAAATAGTTTCCTTATCCCTCCTGTAACACCGGCACCTCGATATATTTGTATTGTATTTCTCATCACACATATATGTAATATTCCTTATTTAAATATAAAAAATTCACTCAGAAATTTTTTCCAAAAATGAAATTGTTACTAAATTGATTCAATGGTAAGGATTTGATGAAGATTAAATCAATGGTCAAGGAAGGAAGAAAAGTCCAAATTGACTTCTTAAACTTGAGACTAATCAAAGGGAGATGAATTGTTGACTTTGGAGAATTGATCCAAGGGTGGAGATTTATTGGAAGAGAGTAGAGATTAATTGGAACCTTAAGATCAAAATGGTGGGACCCACACATTTAATGAAAATGTAAAATTGGTAGAGTAAAAAAATTGGTATTAATAAAATGAGAAAGTGAGTGGGGGAGAGAGAGAGAGAGAGACTAGTCTTGCTTTAATTAATGAAATTCAAGGGTTATGATTGATTTTTGGACAATGGATGGTCAAGATTAAATGTGAGTTAAGTAAATGAGTTGGAAACCCTAGACTTCTCTCCATTCTTCTCAAAATAAAAATAAAAATTCGTGTGAGCCCAAGAAAGAACCAAGAAAAGCTTCCCTCTTTCTTTCTCCAAAACCGTGACCTATCTCTTGAAGGAACACTTGATTTCTTCAAACAACCCTTCAATGTTTTTGCATAAATCAAACACTCTTCATCCCTAGACCAACATATTCAAAAATTAGAAAAAGAGGAGAAGATTTGCTTGGTGAACCAAGGATGATCCATAATCACCCAAATGGCATCATGCCGTGATGAAGTACGCGGTAACCCTGTCACAAAATCCATAGTAATATGATCCTACTTCCATTCAGGAATGGGTAAGGGTTGCAATGTACCAGCCAGCGGCTGATGCTCGGCCTTCACCTGCTGGCAAACTAGATACCTAGCCACAAAGTCCGCAATCTCCCATTCTATGCCGGGCCATCAATAATTCTCCCGAATGGTCCGATACATCTTGGTACCACCCGGATACAATGCATAAGCGAAGGAGTATGCCTGCTCAAGTATGGCCCTGCAGAGATCTGTATCAGCGGGAATACAAACCCACTCCCTGAACACTAATAATCCGTCCTCTCAGACCCTGAAGTCTCCGCCATAAGCTCTGTGGGCTTTATTCGTAATACCCTGAAGCTCCTTATCTATACTCTGGAGCTCTCTGATATGGTCGAACAAAGTCAGTCTGACCTCAAATTTGGCTAGTAAGTCTCTATGATCATCGCTAGCCAAACTGACTCTCAAAACTCGGAGTCCTACTAAACAAGAAAGGTATGCATCATCTATTGACTGTGAGGATGATACTGACTTCCGGCTTAAGGAATATGCCATAACATTCGTCTTTCTCAGATGATAGTCAATAATGAGGTCGTAATCCTTAAGGAGTTATAACTATCTCCTCTGTTATCAATTCAGCTCCTTTTGGGTAAACAGATACTTCAAACTTTTGTGATCTGTAAATACTTGCAGATCACCCCATTAAGATAAGGTCGTCATATCTTCAACGCGAAAACTATGGCTGGTAACTCCAAATCATGTGTCGAGTAGTTAACCTCGTGTTTTTTCAACTACTACGAGGCATATTAATAACCCGACTATCCTACATCAGAACACAACCCAATCCCTGTCAGTTAGTATCATTGTATACTATGTATTCCCAACTGCTAGTGGAAGGGGCTAAAATAGGAGCAGAAATCAACTATTGTTTGAGCTCTTGAAAGCTTGCCTCAGAACGTTCATCCCAAACAAACTTAACCTCCTTCCGGGTCAATTTAGACAATGGAGCAGCTACCAGGGAAAATCTCTCTACAAATCTACGATAATACCTAGCTAAATCGAGAAAATTACAAATCTCGGTAACTGTTTGTAACTGCTCTCACTTCAATATAGTCTCAACCTTCCACGGATCAACATAAATACCCACCGCGGAGATAATGTGTCCCAAAAATCCTATCTATCTCAGCCAAAACTCATATTTCAAAATTTTGGCATATAGTAGCTTCTCACAGAGTATCTATAATATCACCCGAAGGTGCTGAGCATGATCGTCATCACTCCATGAATACACCAAGATGTCATCGATAAATACGATGATCAACCGATCCAAGAAGTCGTGAAAGACTCAATTCATCAGATCCATAAAAGTAGTTGGGGGTATTAGTCAACCCAAACGGCATGACTAAAAACTCATAGTGGCCGTATCTGGTGCAAAAAGCTGCTTAGGCATATCCTCGGCCCAAATCCTTAACTGATGATAACCTGAACAGAGATCAATCTTAGAGAAAACCATGGCTCCCTGCAGCTGATCAAACAAATCATCAACACGTGGCAAGGGATATCTATTTTTTATGGTGGCTTTGTTCAACTATCTGTAATCCATACAAAATCGAACTGTACCATCTTTTTTCTTTACAAACAGTACCGGAGTACCCCAGGGTAAAGTGTTCGGGCAAATAAACCCTTTGTCCAGAAGTTCTTACAACTGAATTTTGAACTCTCTCAGCTCAATAGGCGCCATTCTGTATGGCAGAATAGATATAGGAGCGGTCCCAGGTACTAGATCAATCTCGAAATCGAACTCCCAAACTGGTGGTAATCCGGGAAGCTCCTCGAGGAACACATCTAGAAACTCCTACACCACAGGGACATCCTAAAGTCTTGATCACTTAATGGTGGTGTCAACGACATAAGCCAGATAAGCCGTGCACCCACGGTGTACCATGTGTCTGGCCTCCATAATAGATAGAACACAGTGGGGCAATATCCGTCTATCGCCCCTGAACACCAACGGTGGCTACCCGGACCTCCGAAACTCAATCTCCTTCATGAAACAATCCATGAAAGTCTGGTGTGAACTCAGCCAATCCATCCCTAGGATGGTATCAAAATCCATGATATAGAGCAGAATCAGATCTATCTCTAATACTGCCTCCTCAATAATGACATCGCAGTCTCTATAGACTGTATCTTGAATGATATGGTTGTCGAGAGGAGTGATAACCATAATCTCTTCATCAAGTGGCGAGAGAGGCCTATTAGAATGGCGAGTTAATGTGTAGCTCACATATGAATAATTCGACCCAGTGTCTATGAGAATGTGGGCGTCGATACCAAATATTTGCATGGTACCGAAGGACAAGAAAAATTAAAGATATTTAAAATGTGAAAAAAAAAGTAGACGTATTTATATATATATATATATCAAACTAGTTAAGCTTATAAAGTTTTAACTAGTCAAAATTGTACATCGATATCATGATATATAAGATCTCATAAAGAAATTACAATAAAATTCTTATATTGAGGGGTTTGTGGAAGGATTACCCATAATGACATCAGGGTTTGCCTATGCATCCTCCTGCATCATCGCAAACACACGAGCCTGGGCCCTAGGCTGCTATCGCGATGGTCCTGGCACTGTATTACTCCCAACTGCAGTCCGAGGAGCTATAAGAGTTGAGTGTGTAGGTACCCCCTGCTGGCCTGTACCAAAAGTACCAGTATGACTCCGTAAAGTCTTGGTTTCAAAGGGAATAAAATGGTCATGCTGCCTTTTAGGAGGGACTGTCATAGATTCTGAGAAAACCTCTTCAAACTCAAACAGTGCCAGAGAGATAGCTTCTGGTATTTTGGTGATTTGGCCTTCTGAATTGAGTGTAAGTGCCATACAGCTTTGTAATTGTTATTTCCTTAATTCCTTACTTTCTTTTCCCCTAATCAACTGTATTAAAGGTTGTTCAGCTTTCCCTTCCAAAATGACTTCATCTTCTTCATAAAAGAATCTCACTTGTAGCTTCTTAAAATCGAAAGTAATTGGGTTATAGTTGTACATCCAATCTACTCCCAATATCACATTCCACCTTCCCAAGGCTATTATTCTCAAATTGAAAGAGAATTTATACCTTTGTATTTTCCATTTCATGTTTCTAACTCTTGCAGTACTCATGATCTTGCTTCCATCTGCTATTTCAGCTTGCAAGAGTTCAGCTGCTTCTGTAGTCAGCTGTAATTCATCCACCAATTTCTCGTGTAAAAAGCTGCTTGAACTTCCTATGTCAACAAAGATAAATACTATCTACCCTATTAATGATCCTTACAGTGCAATAGTTTGTCGCTGTATTGAGTTGTATAAGGCATAGAGTGATTTGTCCCGTGCTTCCTCATAGTTGTTATCCAATTCTTCTTTAACAATAACAGCCTTTTCTTCATTGCCTTCTTCTACTACTGATATAAAGTTTAAGTGTTTGAACTTACATTGGTGTCCTGGTACAAATTTCTCACCACACTTGAAGCATAAATTGTTACTTCTCCTGTACTAAACCTCCCGTAGAGATATCCTATGAAACTTGTTGTTATTGTTATGCTTCCACTATGGCTTCTTACGGAAAGTTGTCTCCCGTTGCGTAGTGGCAGTGATTGATTTGATATTTCTTCCTTTCTTTGCTAATTCAATGATTGTTCCTGTAGGTTTGCAATTTCAAATGCTTGTAAAAGAGTTACAGGTTTCATCATTCTAAGATGGGCTTGATTTCTTCTTTTACACCATTGATAAAACTTGAAATAAAATAAGATTCCTGAAGGCTTGGATTCTTAATCATCATGTTAGCCCACAATTCCCCAAACCTTTCCTCATATTCAGCCAAAGAACCTTTTTCTACAACTTGTTGATTTCCTCTACCTCGTCTTGCATTCCATTATTCTTAAATCTCTGACATATTAGTTTTGAGAATTCCTCACAACTGACATCTCCCTTAGTCATCTTCAATCCTCAGTACCAGACATGTACTTTACCTTTTAAATATATTGGGGAATGTGATACACACTGAAAAACTTCATACACTTGTGCAGCCATACATGAGGATTCTCTCCTACAAATATTGGAAGTTCAATCCTTGGAGGATTTGAAATCATTCCTCTAATGTTGAAGTCCTTCTTAAGCACTTGTGATTCTACTTCTGTTCATATTCTTCCCTTACTAGGAGTAGGCAGTATTGGAGAATTTAATCCTCTATTCACATTTATTCCTTCTTATCTTTCTTGATGGGAAGGTTTGCCAAGATTATCTATCTTAGCTTTCAAATTAGCCATTAGTGATTCCATTCTTTCTTTTAATTCTTCTATTTTTCTGTCAAGACAAGAATGATTATCCTTACATTCAAGTGTCAATTCTTGCACATGAGCTTCATGCTTCTTAATTTGTTCCTCATTGAACTTCTAACGCATTCCTTCTGCCATGGATGTTCCTTTTGAGAATCAAGAACCGTCTCTGATTCCAAATTTGTAACAGTTTGGATCTTAAACTGCTGAACAAGGATGCAAAGCAATGGATACAAGAGTCTGCTTCTATGGTTATGGACAAGTAATAGTAATGGACGCTAACGGAGTGATGAAAGAAGTAAGAATTGAGAGGATTGAGGAAGAAGAAGAGGAAGAAGAAGAAGAAGAAGGTTAGAGAAGAGACAAGAGACAAGAAGTAAGAGAAAACTTCATTATTCCATACTACTTCTACCATTTTTACAAGTATTTATAGTGGTCCATCAACTCAACTAGCTACTGCAGTTGGTTGTTACTATAGTTGGTTCTGTTGCAATGCAATTGCAGTCCTAACTACCTCCCAACTACCTAACCGTAGCTGTTATTGATTACATCCTTTTGTCATGGAACTAAGGAAGGCCCTATGTAGTAGATGGGAAAGGGCACGGCGAGCAAGCAAGGACCGGGTATGATCCACCTTCCTATGGGCGTAGTGCCGATGAGGGGGTTCTCCTTTGTGTGAGGGTAGGCGGGAAAGCAAAAAAGTAAGGGATAGGGAGGAACATGATGAAAGACAAAGATGGCATTACTATCCCCCTCAACCTTCTCATATCCATTCAAATCTCGGGTATTAATCTCTCTCTCTCTCTCTCCTTCAAGCAATGCATATGCATGTTTTATTTCTGTGGTGGGGAAATCATTTAAAAGATGAGACGAGAGTCTGGTATGTATTGGTATTGGATTTGTTAATAGACATGTTTGATTGACCTGACTACACAGCATCACGCTAATATGTCCTATTCCTATTCATTTGTTATTGATCTTAGTGCATAGGCTTACAATTAATTGCATTCATTTTCATCTGAATAGTCATGTCTATTTCTGGAACCCTAATATCGTTAACTCCGTTGGCTGAATCCTATAATTTCAAAACTACCAAAAAATGGAAAATTTAGAGAGCCCAAAACTGACCCAAAGGATTTTACTATTCTTGAGAATTTAAAATATGGAGGGGGGTAGGGGGATTGGGTGTTTTAGAGTTCACACAGTTTTTAATGGAAGTTGAGAGACTCAATCAAAAGTTGAGCCTAATTAGTAGTGTTAGCTGATCATAACTTGGTTTGGGACTTGAGCCAAGACAATGCTGATGTACTTGTGTTGTGGGTGTGGCTTGCATGAGTTTGCATCTTTACATAATATTCATTTTTCCACTACAACACTACAATTTCTTGACCTGGGTTTTAGTTTCCTTAGTGTATTGCTTATATTGGAAATGAAACTACTCTCTCTTCCCACCACCACCTTACACAAAGACATGGGGTGCTTATAAGTGCATGCAAATGTTCATTGTTGCTGATAAGTGTGAGTGAATACCCTAATTTTTTTGATTGAATAAGAATTTGAATCTGAAATCACCAAGTTGGGGGAGGGGGTTTGTACCACTAGACTGTCCCCGTGAGGACAGTGAACACCCTAATGATTCAACAATAAAATAACTATGTCTTGAAGGTAGCGGTAGATGACCCAAGAGATAGAATAATCGGAACATATAGCTAAGGGGCATGTTTATGTATGACACTAGGATTGATTCTTGTTGGGGCTTCTTTTGCTGTCTTCTATTTCAAAAAAAAAAAAGAAAAAAAGAAAAAAAAAAAAGTGAAACTATGCGAGAAACTAATTGAAGGTCAAAGGCTCTTGTGATTGTTCTTACCGGTTGGCTTTCAACTGATAATAATGCAAAAAAAAAAAAAAGATTAATGCTTTAAATCTCCAGAGGATTATGATTTTTTTCTGGATGGAGAATTTTCAATCCTGTGTTCTACAAAGGTCGATACCGGCCTTAGTTCCTGGTTAATTCCATCTAGTCCAGTTGGAAATGGAAACTTTTGAGAATTTAAGCTAAACCAGATGCTTGTTGAATCTCAACTTTCTTCCTTTAATCATATCTTGTATCTCTGTTATTGTTTCAGTTGACTCTGTTACCATGGATTCTCTATTAGAAGTTTCATATGGAATATCATAATTTGTTTCATTGTGTAGAAAAAGTTGTTAAATGATGGAAGGGATTGCTTCATATGGCACTCATCTCAGCATACCTGTTATAACCACACGTCTTCTGGTTGCTTTGTTAAGTTGTCAACAAGGTCGGAGTTTATCAAACCAAATAAACTTACGACACATATCAGTGATGTGAGGAAGCAGTTAACACAGGCAGCATCTGATACCTTCAAACATATTCTATGGAATAAAGTGGAGAATGTAACACCGAATATTAAAAAAAAAACAAGAGGACAAAACACAATGTCTCAGTCAGACCCCCTACTTACTTCCTTTCTCTTCCTCCCTCACCTTTTCTCCTATCTCACGAATAAACACACAACCCCACCTCCCTCCCTCACTCCCTCCCTTTTGGCTTACTCTCTCTCATCCACTCCGTTTGCTTCTTTCAAGATCAAAAAAAAAAGTCACACATCTAGACTCTCAAACCTTCAAACAAACTTGAAGAATTGTGGTTCTAGGGAGAGATTAAGGGCTCTAGAGAGAGAAATTTAGAATTTGGAGAGCCAACTTGAAGGAGTTGGTGCAATCACGAAATGAAAGTAATATTTTCACCATTTTCTTGAGTTTAACCTCATTGATCATGAATTTGATTTTAATGATTTTAATTTGGGATTTTTATAGAGAAGGAAAAATTAAGATTTGTTGTGGTTCAACTTTGGGACAAAATTGATGACTCCATTTGAGATAAATCATCTTTCTCAATTTGGATTGGTGTTATTATGCAATTATCACTAATTTCTACACTGACGGTAACTTTTATTGTCGGTAATCTTTAACAACGGTTTTTTCTTACCTATACCGACGTTTTTTACAAAACCATAGAAAAATATATACATATTTCAACGCTATAAATTATAACGTTAAGAAACGTTTATAAACCGTGAGTAAAGTTAACACAATCGTCGGTTAAAATGATATTCAATTTCTGATAGCTATCTTTTGTCGTTGATAAATATAATATTTTTAAGGACGGTTTGAAAATAATTAGGTTTACTGGATCTACTTAACCATACCGTCTGTATAAATCTATAATTATGATAACTTATATTCTACTATTTTTAAATGCTATATGTCTATATATAATTATATAATTTTTAGGAACAGTTTAAAATTTTAGAATTAATATAGGAGGGAATAATTTATGATAACGTATGTTGTTATGTATATTGTAATACGTTATAATCTGTAATATTATAACTTGCGATTAATAATGGTAACAATTGATAAGTAGTAGTAATATGTTATGATATGCTATAACTTGTGATAAGTAGTTATAATAATTTGCGAGAAGTCTGTAAAAATATAAAAAATTTATTAAAAAATTAGAATTATCTTGAAATACACAATATACTATTTTCTAATAATACATACGTAATATTAGTACTGTATATATTATTTTAAATTATAAATTATTGGAGAATATATGTTCGTTAATATTAATTTAAATTCTCATATATTAACAATTTAAAAAATTTAAATATTTTTGTATAGAAAAAAAAGAAAAAAGAAAAGTAAAAAAAAAAAAGTGTGGAAGGATGAGAGAAACAAAGAAAAAAAAAAAGTTCAAATCCATTGGCCGCTTTTTTTTCTGCTATTTTTTGGTATTTTGGCAACAGGCATTTTTATTAATATGAAAGTGAGAAAGGTAGAGACTAAAAAAAAAAAAGGGACACATAGCAAGTTGTGGCATGGTGGTTGACATGTCAAGCCTCCAAATGGAGATAACAGATTCGTGGTTAGTTTATGATACATAGTTATGGTAAATGATAAATAGTAAGTGATAAGTATTTGGATGGTAAGTAATAGTAAGTTAAGTTTTATTTTAATTTATACTTCAACTATTACATTTTATCATTTTATATTTCCATTAATTTTATTTCATTTAATTTATTTGTATTTGTATTTCTTTTTCTTATTTTGTGCTTTTTATAGAATTTAAATAAATCATTTCATAAATAAGTTGTGATAATTTATAAAATTTATAATTTTTTTAATTTAAATACAGCAGGGGTGCTAGCGACACGCCTTGCGGCTGCAACCGCGTGCCGGTGCATACCTGCGCCCCCGCATGCGCCCTGTGGCTGCAACCGCCCACGCGGGGGCATGCCTGCACCCCCACGCGAGCCTACAACCACAGGACTACTGTTCCCTCTTTTTTTTTCTTTTCAGGTTTCTTCTTTTTTTACTTTTTTTTCGCATATTTACCCTTTTTTTTGCTTTTTTTTTTTTTTTACTTTTTTTTACCCCGGTTTCTTCTTCTTGTCTTTCTTCTTCTTCTTCTTCTTTTTTTGTTACCATCACCCATCCGTTTTTTTTTTTTTACTTTTTTTGGTTTCTTCTTCTTTTTCCTTTCTTTTTTTTTTTTACTTCTATTTTTTCTTCACCCTTCACCCTTCACCCTTCTTTTTTTCATTCTTTTTTTTTTCTGTTCCACTATTACAGGTTGCCCAAAATGGAGGAACATATTGGTGGAATGCGCCAAGAGAAATATATTGGTAAATACATTGATAGAATGATGATAATAATACACTAATTATCAATATTATATAATTTTAAATAAATTTAAAAAAGGTAACAGTTATTTAATTTACAAATTTAACTTTTTAACATTGAAAAGTTTTCAAATAATATTATATAATTTTATATAAATCAAATTTGATCAAGCGTAAAAATTTTTATCATTTTATTTCAAATTCAAACAACTCAACTGTTACAAAAACTGAAGATATAATGCATAATAATAAGTGGTAACAAATAGTAATAATCTGTAATAAGTGATGATACGTACAATTAATTTGAAAAATATTATTACAGTCGTTAAATTAATTAGTGATAATAAAAGTGTAAAAAAATTATAAAAAATTTAGAATTATTTTCAGATACAAATGTACTATTTTTCTAATAATATAATAATAACATTTGTAAATTATTACATAATTCATACATATTACTATATATATTACTATAAATTATAAATTATATTATTGTTGAATGGAGAATATTTGTTAGTAATAATTTAAAATCATGATTATTAATATTAATTTATCAACCGCCACACGCCAAAATGATGGAACATATTGGTGGAGCGAGTTTGGAATAAATATATTGGTGTAATTATCAACATTATAAAATTTTATATAAATTTCAAAAAGAAAAATTATTTAATATACAAATTTAGGCTTTTAAAATTTTTCAGTGATAACTCCACAAATTCACGTCAAAATCAAAGACAATTCAAACAATAATTTTTGGCGCCACAACACAAATTGGCGTTTAAATTTGATAAAACTCCAAAATATTTTATCATTTTATTTCAAAATCAAGCAACTTGCGGCAAATTTTATGAAAATTCTAAAAACATTTTATCATTTTATTTGGAATCAATGTACCCGCAAAAAATTTTTTGTTTTTTTATTTTGTTTTGAATCGGAATTTAATTTTGGCGCCAATTATATTTTTCTTTCTTTTTTTCTTTTTTACACTTTTTACTTGCTTCTATTAAAACGAAAACAATATAAAATCGCTAAAATAAATTTAACTTACCTATATTTATTTATGCTAGCGAAATCAAACTATCTTACCATAATATAAATATAAAATTTATTGTCTCATGATTACAACATAAGGTGGTTTTGACAAAATTAATCAAACCAACTTACCATTGAAAATGTATTGCCTTTCAAAAACTTGAGGCAAAAAGTTTGGATTATTTAGATAAAGCAAGATTACTTTATACTACTTTACATTAGCGGAATTAGCATTGATAAACAAAGAGATATTAAATCTAAATACGTGACATGATAATAAATGTATTTTTTTAAGATTGGTTACTTTAATAATCATCTAACTAGATTAATATATATATTCAATATATCTATCCAAGAATAATATTACTAGTGTAACATAAATTTTATCTTAATCCCTAACAATATTAATTTTGTCTACGCGTCTAAGAGTAGCAATGGTAATTGAGCAAAATAAAAGTGACCTCTCTTTTATTATTTCTATTATATCACATCACTTATGCACAAAAAAGAATAATGATATTGTTAGTGGGTGAGAAGAATGCTATTAGTGTGCAATACAACTAATGCACACGAGAGAAGAAAGGGATATTGTTAGTGGGTATTACAGCTAATTAGTATTACACAATTTGATATTATTCTCTTAAACATTATTGTTAATTGATATTGTTAGTGTGTTTTATTGTCTAAACTTATACATAATTTTAATATTATTCTCTTATAATCTTTTGGTTTGTAACAAATATAAATTTTAAAATATTTTTTACGATTTAAAATGCTAAATTTTTTTATTTTAGTATAGGAAATGTAATTTTATTTATATATTATTTAATCATTTTATATTTTTATATTTTTCCTCTATTTTATTCGGTGTATCATGGTATAATATATAGTAACAAGTGGTAACAAATAGTAACAAGCGGTAATAAATGATATTCTTATAACAAGTGGTAAGTGATAACAAGTGCAGTAACAATGTGGACAAGTGGTAACAAATAGTAACAATCGGTAACAAATGGTAAGTGGTAATAAGTGTAGTAACAATATAGTAATAATGTTAATAAAAATAAAAATACAAAAAAAAATCAAATACAAAAATTAAAAAAATAAAATTGATGATATAATAATAAAAAAATGGTAAAATAAGATAAAATTAAAATACACTATACACCAGTCAGGATAAGTGTATTCATGTATTCATTGAGAGAGTAATGAAAATATACATGGATCTAATATATCCAATTACATGATAATTTTTTACCATAATAAGTTTAACATGTATTATTCATTCAATCATTCACAAATTTACAGAATTGTAAATGAACAAACTATGTAGATGAGGATAAGTTTCATGAATTATTTTTAAAATATCAAAAAACTAATATATCCAAATTGTGCACTATACTAATTTTAAATAATATAACATATGACATATTAGTGGTTGAGATATGGTTGAGGTTGGTGGAATATGTGTGTGTGTGTGATATGCGGAAGTTGTGTGTGAAAATTATGTGGAATGTGAAAATATGAAAAATTAAATTTTTATTGATTGCAGATTATGGTTTGTAATTATAAATTGTGATCGAATTTGAGACTCACGATATAATAGATACAACGTTTAGTGTTTTTCATTAATTATACCAATATAATTAATTACACCATTATATACAATTACATTACAATGTCATATTTTCAAATTATACTCAATAAATTTCAAAACTATAACACTATATTATATAAATTATTAATTTCATATTATTATATTATTTAAATTAATAATATTAATAATTTTATTGACATCAAATATAGAATATACGATATGTTTAATTAACAAATAGATATGATTAACATTGCACAAAAGTTATGGCAAGGGACCGTGCATGCGTTTGCATGAAATGCATGAAATGTAATAACTAGTTAGTAAGTAGTTAGTAAATAGTTTGTTAATAAGTAATAAAAGTTATAAGTAATTTTTTTAAGATACATATGAAAGACACGTGGCAGTATTAATTAAAAATATAAAAAAATTTGTTAGGAATTAAGAAATGCGGTAATGAAAAAAAGACGGGAGAAAAAGCGCGAAGACGAAACTTTAAAAATTTTATTTGTAAAAATAATAAATTATAAATCATATGCGGGCAAAAAACTCCACCATCAAAATTTCTCTATCTTTCCCTTGAAACTCTTCTCATCTAATCAATTTAAATCTCTTACTTACACTTTAAAAAGTTTTATCAAAAGTTAATCACATTAGGTATTTGAAATATTGGATGAACGACGGATAGCATTGTATGAAGAATCACAACCATCATCATCATCATCATCACCTCACTCTATCCCAAAAGGTAATATTTTCATTTACAACTATTTTTACAATGTACCAATACTCATTTCATTATTTCATTGATTACTGGTTTTTATGAATCGATTAAAGGAATCTGCATCAAGTTGGTTTTATGAATAGATTGTGTTGGATGTTGGGATTCAATTTTTAGATTATGTGATGGTAACATTTTTGGCGATACAAGTTCGTCACATATATCTGTTGTTGGTAGTGCTGGTGGATTCTGTTTTCAAATTATGATGATGACATTTTTGGAGAGAACATCTTAGAAAAGGACATGTGATTTTTTTTATTATATATATTCATCATTCTCATATGTTTTATATTACTTTTGTGATCAGTGTTATTTCTTATGATAATCAAAAGATTAATCTTCTTACAAAAATATCTGTCTAAGCTATGATGATAATGATACAGTTACAACCAAATAACTTTTCTAGCTTTTGGTAACCAAATAATATTTTTTCACACTTGCAGTAATGGATAATAGTAAGTTATAGTAACATATAGTAGGATGTATAGAAATAGTAACATATAGTATTTTACAATAACTTATAGCAATAAATAGTAACCGACAATAAAAAAAACAGTAACATTTCCTAACCATGTAGTAACCGACGATACATATGATAATTAATTTAAATTCTTTTTCTTCCCTAACTGACAATATTAATAATAAAAATAGTAATTTTTCCTAACACTTCGTAATGACGATAAATCCATTAACATTTTCTAACACTTGTATATAACCGACAACGTATCCGATGATGAGTAATAACATTTATGAATATTTGTGATAACAGACGATAAATAACAATAACAATTCTTGACATATGGTGATCGACGATAAATATAGTAATATTTTTAACATGTGATAACCGACGATAATTGTCAGTAACTTTTACTAATTTTTTTTAAACCGATACAAAAAAATAACAATTCTTAACATTTATATAACCGACGATAAATGTAGTAACATTTTCTAACATATGTGATAACCTACGATAATAGGTAGTAACTTTTACCGATATTTTTTAAACCGATACAAGATAATAATAATTCTTAACATTTATATGACCGACGATAAATGTAGTAACATTTTCTAACATACGTGATAACCAACGATAATAGCTAGTAACTTTTATCAACTTTTTTTAAACCGATACAATATAATAACAATTCTTAACACTTATGTGACCGACGATAAATTTAGTATTATTTCCTAACACATGTGATAACTGACGATAATAGGTAATAACATTTAGTAATGTTTTTTAAATCGATACAACTTAAAACAATTTCCCAACACTTTTCTAACTGTCTGTATAGGTCGGGATATGCTCCAACGGTGACTAGAACCGTCGGGAGAGACCAATCCTGATTGATGTATAGCCAACTGAAGGTACATCCATTGGAGAAAGTTCTCTCAACGGTTTTATTAGATTTACCATACGGTTTTCGACTGTCTGCATAGAGCATTTATTTTGCAGTGTATATAGCCTATTAAGTGTTGGTAATGTTAGAATAAGCAAAAAAACTTAAATTTTTACTATTGCCCAACTTGGCCCGTTGATGATATTTCGACCATACATTTTTTACATAATATCAAATTAAATGGAGTTTTCTCTTTATGAAACCAGACATCTAGACCTTGAAGATGACATATGATTCAAATGGATTCGATGAGAATTGAATTTTTTGTGATTTTTCATAATAACCTGTTGTGTAGAAACTACTATGTTCTATCTTGTTTTGCCTGTAAATTTTGCTTTGAATTTGAATAGTCTTCTAGATAAAATTAGGCTAAACTCTGAATATAAAAATTATAGATTTATATCTTATTTTTAATTTGAGACTAGAATCACTTAAATCCAATGCGTATAGTGAAAGTTATGATAATTTTTCGGTGACTACGCAAATGTAGGATATGAATTTAGGGCTATCATATTCATATACTTGGATTGTTTGTATGATCTAAATGGATTTGGATCATAAATATAAAAGTTATAGTTTTATATCTAATATTTAAATGAAAATTAAAATTTTCACAATCTGAGAAGTATAAATCAAGATATGATCATTTTTTTAAGATATTTTTGTGTTAGAAATTTGTTGGAAACTAGGGATGTGAAATATTTAGGAGAAACTAATTAGTTCTAGTGTTAGTCTATGATTTAATGGTAATTTGGTGTTCAATATCTTAGGTTAAGATATTTGGAATCAACGATGGGTTGCATTTTGTTTGATTTGAAAATTGAGAGTAATTACTCTTCCAAAAGATGAGCGGATACATGATTATGATTTTAAATGAAACACGTTTTACTTGATTTTACCAATATTTTTAAAATTGATTTATAAATTGGTTTTTGATTGTGAAGTGTCCTGAAAGGGAGTTTGAAATATGCATTCAAATATTGAATTAAAAATAATGTACGAGTTAGAATTACCCATATTTCAGGGTAACGTGACGTTTGTCACGTGTTCGTTCCAAGAGTCGGGACGTGACAATTTTATTCGTATCAGATTTTAGGCTCTTATTTTGTAAAAAATTAAGAAGTTTTCAAAATTTTTCAAATATTTTCAATTGTTTTCAAATTATTTTAAAGTTTTGGTATTCAAAGTGTTTCCAAAGGGATTTTTAACGTGCCTCCTATGGGTCTTAAGAAATTAGGTATATTTTTAATGGGTTAGGTATTTAGTTCTTTACTTAGTCTTGTGTGCTAAGGATAGTTCTTTCTTTTTGTAGAATTATGCATTCTTGAAGAAGAATGAGGAGCTCGAATGAGATTTTTTCGACTTCACCTCCCCAACCTGAGATCACATTGTCTTCACATGCACCTCCTCCACCATCAACACACGCGGCTCCTCCAACTGTGATCCCTACTCCTCCTTTAGCTGCCCTCTAGTAGGCGATGAAGTTGTAGAATGCCTACGAAGCTCAATTGCAAGCTCCAAACCAAAATCTCAGTTCCCACACTAGTTCCTCCTTCAACGCAGGCTGTCACACCTAGTACCTCGATGGGACCACCTCCTCCTCCGGTTATTGCTTCAACTGACCGCCTTACCATAGAATTGTCAAAATTGATCAAAGTGGTGAGACAACTCGGATATAAGACGTTCTTGGGCATGTGTGATACCTTAATGGCCAATGATTGGATTGGCCAAATCCAATAAACCATTACCGACATGAGGTTAGATGACGAGATGAAGTTGTGGGTGATAGTGAAACTGTTGGACTAGGATGCAAGGACTTAGTAGAAGAATGTAAAAGGTAGGACTTCTACTCTTTATATTTTGGGAGAATTTCTTAAAACTTTTGAAAAGAAATACTATACTCGATTCTATAAGGACTAAAAGACGAAGAAATTCTTTAAGTTAGCATAGGAGAATAGGACCGTGGCGAAATATGAGACAGAGCTGAGAAAGTTAGCTACATATGTTCAGGAGTTTGTAAACTCTAATGTGTCCTTGTGTGTAAAGTTTGAATCGGGAATGAACTTAAATATATGGGAGAAGATGTCAATAACAAAAGGGTATACACTTCAAGACGTCTAGAATTGGCCTTAAGAGCCGTGAAGATGGTAATTGAGAGGGCAAGGGTTAGAGATGGTTATGATAAGAAGAGAAGACCCGATGCCAAAACTCCAAGAAGAATAGGAGCACAGTCTCCTACGGTGGCATCTCTGTTACCGACTCTGTTAGCTCTCCAAATGACCAACAACCATCAAAGTTTGGTACTCCCACCTTTAGTGTCGTATTCGGGAGCAAGTTAATTGGATTAAGGAAGGAACCTTGTAGGAATTGCAAGAGGTTCCACCTCGGATCACGTATTGAGCCTTCAAAGTAGCATTTCTACAATGCATGTCCCGAATTGGGTCTAGGTGGACATGGGGGCCATTTAAGTCAAAACCACCTAAATAGCTTAAAGAGTGGTCAATTAAACGCCCCTACACCATCCCGAAAGGTAATATTTTCACTTACAATCATTATTTTCAATATCATCATATGATTATATTCATTTCACTGTTTCACTACTGGTTTTTAATAAATAGATCGATACGAAATATTATGGATAAAGATGCCTTCAAATTGTGATGAACATTTTTTGTTTGTAACATTTCAGAAGACATGTAATGTGGGATATACAATCTTTTCTCTTTTTTTGTCTTATATATATCTTTCATTCTATTTTGTATCAATCATTCTCGCATATTAATATAATTCTTATTACGTTTATATTATTTTTATTTTTTTTTTATTTTTCAGTCCTTTAATTTATGTATAGTAATCAAATCTTTACCATTTTAAAAAAAAAAACTGTTACTATTGATATCATGTTGTAGCAAGTAGTAAATTTTTCTATCATTTGTATATAGTACATTTTAACACTTGTGGTAAAATATAGTAATTTTTCTAATACTTCCGGTAACCGACGATAAAAGATAATAACTTTTTTCCGACACTTGTGATAATCGACAATAAAAAAAAAGTAACATTTCCCAATATGATAAAAGGGAGTAACATTTTCTAAAAAAGTAACATTTCCTATCACTTATGGTAATCGATAATACAAGACAATAATTCATACTAATACATGTGGTAATCGATGATAAATGACTATAACTGTTTCCAATGATTTTTTAATCGATGATAAAAGACAATAATTTTTTCTAATACTTATAGTAATCGAGATAAAAAATAATAACATTTCTTAATACTTATGATAACCGACGGTAAAAGACCGTCGAGGATCAGCAGTGGAAAGTAATGGAGCAATCTCTATCTGAATAGGGGGAAGGAGGAGCAAAGAATCATCCCATTCGATCTTCTCTGAGTTGTCCTTCCTCTTTGTGGGGCCCTTTAGAGGTTGATTTGTACGTGTGGCTATCCCAAGGGGACAATGGCTCGACAGAAGAGATAGGCAGAGGTGTGCTTGTAATGTTTATCGTGTTGCAAAAACACCACTTAGTGCCACCCCACACTTTACGCCTCAAATTGGACACTCATTATGGGCTCAGTGCAATTTATTTTTGCTTTTCAAAAAGAAAATAAAAACAAAAACAAAAAAGAAAAGAAAAGAAGAGCTACATGGTTTTTCACTCTTGGTGTTATTAAAAAAATTTGAACATATACCGTATTAAAGAAATTTAAACATTTGAATATAATTAATACTATATTAAAAATAGGAAACAATTTTTTTTAATATAAGGAAAAGCAATTAAAAAAGATAAAATCGAGTAAGAGATGATGAAAGTAGAAGCTGTCCTTGAGAGAACCAAGTGAGGATGCAAGTTGGTTTGGTTGATGAAAGAATCAAGTGAGAAATAGTTGAATCGGAGCAAAGTACGAATATTCAGGATGGACCAAATACAGGAGATTAAAAAAAAAAAAAAAAATGGGACGGTCAAAAACATGGTCAATAGTTGAACTGGGCTTATTGAACTGGACCAGGTTGGGTGTTGCTGGAGCTGACGTGACAAATTGTGCTGACATGGAGTCCACGTGGATCGGCATCTGTACGAACACGTGTGTGCTGATGTGGTTGAGATGTAACGTTAACGATAAAACGTGTGATATTAACTTGATAATTTGTGTCCAATAAGAGAGAAACACAAAATAGAAATTGAAAAAGAATAGTGACGGTTCAAAAGGTGTTACAAAAACACTTTTAGATTTTTAGGTTTCCCATCAGATTTAGTGTCATTCGTTAAATCATCTAATAATCATTTGATTCATTCCAAATGACTTTACTCTTCAATGATCCTACCAGTGGCAGACCTCCGCAGAGTTCTCCACGCACCCTCACACGCTATTAAAAGGTCTCTATAATACCATAACCATC
The DNA here is from genome assembly GCA_033439265.1 of Dillenia suffruticosa. Taxonomy (NCBI): domain Eukaryota; kingdom Viridiplantae; phylum Streptophyta; class Magnoliopsida; order Dilleniales; family Dilleniaceae; genus Dillenia; species Dillenia suffruticosa. The sequence goes on from JAVTVX010000020.1 coordinate 12,630,019, forward strand.
CCTGTAGCAGCTTGCGTATAGGACATCTTTTTTGTTCTTTTGCCACCCGTCTGATCGTCTATTAGTCATTTGATAGACACCAAACTATACTACTTTACAAGATGTTCCGAATGGTGATAACTGGACACCGAAAAAATCTCTCACACATTCTCACATGCCGCTAAAAAATAAATTCAAATAACATACTGTTTATTTTTCTTTTTTTACTGGTACTAAATAAACTTTAATTCAATTTCTTTAAAATGAACTCAAACCTAGGGTTCATTTGCAATTAAATTCATGTGCTTGTAATGAAAATTGAAATATGAAATTCAATTGATTTTATAAGCTTCGAACAACAAAAACAAAATATAAGGTTTATTTATAAATATTGCTGTTAATTTAATTTGTCTTAAAAATATCTTTATTCACAATTAATTATGATAAAATAGTAATTAAAAGCTAAAAATAGGTGAAACTCCCAAACCCTTGTAGAGTTTATTTGTAAATTTCACATTTTCTTTTTTACTGATTTGGATATTCATTGCTTTTATAGACTTAGAATAGAACTCAATTTTTTTTCTTTTTATTCCAAACAATAATTGAATTTTAAAATTAACTCCACCAAAAATGGAGAATTTATTAAGAAAATAAATTATACTATATTAGTGAAATGATTACTACAAGAAAACATGCCATCAGCAACAGAAAATTACCGATGAAAAAAACTCTGTCTGTAATAGCGACAGATTTATATTGAATAAGATTAGCGACAAAAAGTATCGACGGAAATATTTTCGTCACTAATCCATCGCTAATATAGTAAAAAATATTCTTTAAACCTATCAACGACGGATTATTGATGAAATTTTTAGCGATAGAAAATTTTCGTCTTTAATTCGTCGGTCTAGTGTTGAAGGGTAAAAAAAAAAATTTTAAATATGCACAGCTATCAGCAACAAATTACCGACAGATTACCAACGGAAATTTTAGCTACGAATTAAGGATAAAAATTTTACCGACGGAGTACCAACCGATTTTTTTATTTTTTATTTAATAATTCTTTTTCTTTTTCTTTTTCTTTTATTTTGTAGAAGAATAATAGTATTTTATTTTTTATAAAATTTTTATTATTTTATTGAAGCTAATAATTTATTAATTTATTAATTTATAATAAATTATTATTATATATTATTTTATTATTATTCAAAAAATTGTGAGATAAAGATAACAAATAAAAAGAAAAAGAATATAAATATATGTATCATTGTGGTCCGATGGTTATGATATTGTTAACATTTTTTCTATACACAGGTTCTAACCCTCCTGGAAGCGATGTGGAGGGAATTTTTGCAAATTAAAGGGGGCAACGCATGCACAGGCAGGGGCGGGTAGGTCCGCAGGCAGGGCACTTGAGGTGCGTGCAATCTGGCGGGAGCGTGTGAAGGTGCATGCATGTGTTTGAGGGCTCAATAATCAATGACAAAATTTTTCGTCGGATATTTTTAGCAACGAATTTTTTTCATCGCTGATATCAGTTTCGGATTGTATTTCGTCGATAAAAATTAGCGAAATGATTTTCAGGGATGGAAGATTTAACGACATAAAAAATCCGTCGTTAATACCCTTTTGCGATAGATTTCTGGCTTTCACTGACGGAAATTTTCGTCACTAATGCTTTCTTTTCTGGTAGTGGATAATTGAAGTTGTAAATTGAAGCTCTAAAATTGTGAATGGAAATTAGAAAGGTTAAGACCAATTTATTTATAATTTTAGATAAATAAATCCCCAACATTAACTACAATTTTTGTGCTTTTAATATATTGATGAAAGGAAATGTGAAAAAAGTAGTTCTATCAAACTTAACAAAGTATATCGGTACTTGTTAACGTAGGTGGGAAGAATACTTTCGTTCTTTAATCAAGTCGGGAGTTTGATTTTCACTGGATATGGAAAAAATAATATTGGAAAACCTCTCCCTCAAAATAAGGTCCGACAGTCAGGTCGATTTTAGATTAGTCGGGACGAAATTCCAGATACCGAAAGATCCAGGTACCAACAAAAAAAAAAAAAACTTAACAAAGTATTTGAAAAAGATAATACTTAGCACAAATCTAAATTGTAATAAACGTGGTTTTTTTTTTTTTGCAAAATTCTTAAAACTTTTCAAAAAGAATATAAAACAAATTCTTATTTATATTTAATTACTATACTCTAAAAGTATTACCCTTAAACAAAATCTTTCATGGAAAAATTATTTAAAATAAGTGAAAATGGTCAAGCAAGACTTAGGTTCGTCAAAACCCCCCACAAAGGCCCAAAGTCCTTAGTTTTTTGTTTGAAATATTACTTGGACAAATTTGGACAAGGTCCCATTTCGCTCACTCTCCGGTCACACACACACACAATAAAAGGCTAAATCTTTGATATTATTTTACTCTATTTTATATTATGATACTCTATTTTATATCGTATATTTAATTATATGATCATTTTCTTTATATAATAACAAAAATTATACTTTTATCACATTGATCGGAGTCGGTAACCTTTATGGTAAATATTGATTAGAAAAATTATTACTATTTATTTAAGTTAAAAATATTCTTAATCTATGCCAATTTCAATGCACAAATACTTGTTCCACGGAAGTTTTGTTGATAAGAGAAGGTAATTATTTTGATGAAGTAATTAAAAAGTTGCAATTAATTTTAATATCACTTGTTTTTTCAAACTAATTTTTATAAAACATCAAAATTTATAAAAATCTTTTCGTAATTATTTCCTCAAAATTCAAAATATCGTTTAGAAAGGGGATTATGGATCGGTGAAATCACTTTCGTAATAACAATCATGTTATACCGATTCACAAAAACACTATAAAAGCATTTTAAAATACACTTTTCACAATTCTTTCAACCGTAAAATATCACTGTATTTTACTTTTTTTTATATATATACAACAGAGGATGGAGACACAGATGCCAATTATTTGTAATCAAATCTTTTTATTAATCAAAATCCAAAATATTGCTTCGATCTGTCAATCGCAAAAGAGTCGATCTCGGGTGAGGCGGACATGAAGCAACTTAAAGTGGGGTCGCCCACCGACTAATCCATCCAAGCCAATCCAATGCCTACCGTATTCAAACAACCAAATTGGTAGTCAAAATCGACTAGACACATCTCCAATTCTCATCACATACTTTCACACTTCATACTCCATTTTACAAAATAAAAATTCTAAAACAAAAGGGCAAGAACAGATCCGAAATCAATTGTGGCTGCCATGCCCAGTAACCAAGGAAGATTGTGGTTGACCAGGTTTTCAAGCTAATACCCTAGACATTGACCTTGACACAATGAGTAAATTATTAGTTGCCGTGGCACTCCGCAAATCTTAAAATGAAAGGCAAGGCAAGCAGTGGGGAGAATTTTGTTTAATGAAGATAAGTGCGTACGACTTTCGTTCATATTCAATTACACAGTCATAATACTAATGCTGCCTGAGATTAATGGATGAAGAAGACGCGAAGTGAAGGAGTGGCATGTGCGACTTTGGGGAATTTGACATTTTGAGAAGATGGGACAAAAGAAGTCTAGTCAGGGTGATGCATTCGTTTTATCCATTAGAGGAGCCGACAGGCGCAGCCACCGACCTTTCCAAAAAGGTGATGCTCTATGCCTGCCCTGCCTAACGTTGTCTTCTACATTCCCACTCGTGTTGATGACGCTTTGTGAAAGACAAATATTAAAAAGAAATAATAATAACTTTTTCCATCATTTTTTTATGATGTTTATATCCTGTGTTGTAAGTATTTTATTTTTCATACATTTCTCGGCCTTTCGACTAAGATCAAATTAGCATTTTATTTTTCGTGACATTTTGATTAAAAAAAATTTTCAGCAAAAACACTTTTTGATGACGTATAAGTTCCAAAACCTCAAGAAAAATAGTTTGTTTACAAAAATAAATAGTGATGAGCATTTTTGTCGATATTTTAGAGCAAAACATCATTAAAAATTTTTAATTTTGCTGACCTTTTCGATAATAAGTATCAACAAAACTTTCAACAATGTCGATATTTAGTCTAAACATCAAAAAATGATATAGAAACACCACTAAAAAACGGACTTTTAACGACGAAAAAATCGATTGCTAAAAATCCATTTTATATCGCTGAAGGGTATCAACGACAGATTTTTTCCGTCATTAATAATGACCACACTAAATATTAGCGATGGATTTTTTTCCATCACTAATATTAATGACGAAAAAAATTTATCACTGATATTAACGATAGGAAAAAATCCGTTGCCGGAAAAAAAAAATCAATGACGGATTCAATCCGTCGCTATTTTTGAGTTCTACAAAAAGAAAGCTAACCCGCATCTGCTTGCCCGTAGACTGCCTTCTTTAATTTGGGAAAATCCTTCAACGGATTCAATCCGTAGAAAGCTAACCCGCATCTGCCTGCCCATACACTGCCTTCTTTAATTTGGGAAAATTCCTTCAACGCGCTTGTAGGAGGAATCGAACCCATGCATGGTAAAGATATTAACGTCACAACCATCACACCTTAAGGACACATCCATTCTTATACCTTTTTTTTATTTGTTATCTTTATCACAAAAGTTTTTTTAATAATAATAAAATAATTTAAAATAATAATTTATTATAAATTAATAAATTATTATCTTAAAATAAATTAATAAAAATTTTTAACAAAATAAAATATTTTTTTTTTACAAAATAAAATAAACAGAAAAAGATAAAGAATTATTAAATAAAAAATAAAAGAAAAAAAAAAGAAAATTAGGAAAGGATAGAAAGAGAGGGACTAAAGTGACATTTAGAGAGAAAAAGAAATATCCTACTTTTTTACTTAAAAATATCGGCATATTTACTCTTTGCCAACGTTTTCAAGACAATATGTTGGTGTTAGGAAGCTTTTTTAAACTCACACGAATAGACATTCTTTCCTTTATTTTATCTTCTATCTTCTCCATTCGCCACAACTGTCGACAATAGCCACCGCCTCTGCTATCCTGTCGTTGAAGAAAGCTGCGGGGGATTGCACTCTATTGGAGGTTGCTCTCTCTCTCTCTCTCTCTCTCTCTCTCTCTCTCTCTCCTCACCGCCACTTGATTCGGAAAGTGAATTTCTCCATTTTCTATGGATCGGATTACATTGATGAAGTTGTTAGTATATTAGTAATTATTTTTTTTTACATATACATTATTAGGAAAAATTATGATAAAACTAAGGTAAATTAAGGTTAAATTAGGTTCAAATTAACTAATATAATGATAAATTTAAGACAAAATGATGACATAATTAGTGTAAAATTAATTTATATTATGGTAAAATTAGAAAAAATTAATCTATGTTAGTGTAAAGTTAGGACAAAATTAAAGATGTTCATGTTTGTAAATAATTCATGTAATTTTACATTCTAGGTTAATAAGATCTTTCTTTAAGAATGGTTATCCTTGATCTTAACGAATGAAATATGACATGCATATATGTGATGTTCATACTTTGCAATGTGAACGCTATGTATTGCTAGCTTTGATGATAATGTCAGATATTTAAGATTAGGCTTGGCATTAGGCGCAATAAGTTAAGTATGTTGTGTTAGTATGATTTTTCTATATTTTTTTGCTTTTTTTGCAAACATGTTGTTAGAAGTTAAAGTTTAAGAGTAAATGTTTATGTTACGTCTCTATGTACAAAACCAAAATTAACGTGAGTTGATTTAATTGGATGTGGTGTTGAGTATTTTTAAACATGATCGAGATTCGACTCCCGTTGGAAGTATCAAGCCCTCATGTGTATGGAACGTTCTCCGTTGGGAGACCCGTCCTTCGAAAGGAACCATTGTACAGGTCGATCCAGATTAGTTAAGGTAAAATCTTGAATACCGAACGATATCCAAAATATGGTACCAAAAAAAATATATACAAGGCCAAAAAGACATAGAAAGTTACGGGTATGATTATAAAATGGTCTATGTCCATGAATGTTGCTTAAGCTATAAATGAGAAGGCATCTTAACAATCAAGTCTTGAGATCTTATGTGCTTTCATAATTATGTTCTTCTATGAGCTAGTATATAATATTCCAGGATTTTAAGCAAGCCCGTACGCATCATTTGTTTGTGCATAATTCTTAGTCCAGCAATGAGAAAAGTTTAGAAATTAATGGCAAGTCACATTTTGTGTATTTAATGGTATGAAATGATTAAAACAAATAATAATAATGGTCATTCATTATATATACTTATTTTTCTCTTTTAACTAACATACATATGAATATGTAATATTATGAACATATTTTCTAATTATTTTATGTTTCTTCTATCTTTTATTTTCGATTTTCATTATATAATGCTCGTTCAAACTTGTTTGAAAATAAGTTGTGATGACAAAATATAGGTTTTGTAGTCACGATTTTGAAAAATGTCTCAACTATTATGATGATAGGTAAATATAGTAATAAATGATAAGTGTAAAAGGAAATGATAAATAGCGGTAAGTGTTATTATTTTGTCATAAAATATTACAATATTATAGTAAATGTTACTATTTTACAGTAAATGTTATTATAGTTATATAATAAATGTTATTGTATCTCATTATCTGTTAATTTGAATATTGTGGTTAACTTAATAATAAATGTTAGTATTTTTTATGATGAGAGACAAATAATTTTATTACGTTTCACATGTATTATTATAATAGTAAATATTACTATTTTATAGTAAATGTTACTATATTTTACTGTGATTACATAGTAACAGTTACTAAATGTTATTATCTGTTAATTTGACTATTGTGGTTAGTTTAATAGTAAATGTTACTATCCTTTTATCATAGGAGACAAATAAATTTATTATCTTTCACATCTGTTATTATAATAATAAATGTTACTATATTTTATTATAGTTACATAGTAAATGTTAGCATATTTTATTATCTGTTAATTCGACTATTGTGATTAACTTAATAGTGATGTTACTATCCTTTCAATATGAGAGACAAATATATTTACTACTTTTCACATCAATTATTATAATAGTAAATATTACTATTTTATAGTAAATGTTATTATATTTTATTGTAATTATATAGTAAATGTTATTATATCTTATTATCTGTTAATTCGACTATTGTGATTAACTTAATAGTAAATGTTACTATTCTTTTATCATGAGAGACAAATAAATTTGCTATCTTCTACAAGTGATAGCTAACAAAAAATAAATGGTAACATGAATTGGTTCAACGTAACAAGTGGTAAATAAATAATTATATAAAATTTGTATAATATAACATGATAATAAATTGTAACAAGTGGGTAACATGATAACAAATGATAAGAACTAATAATAACAAGTGCTTCCGCTCAAGCAAGAAAGCATGCGTGCGCATGCCTGCGTGGCTATACTGCCAGGGCCTACACAATAGTACTACGCAAGCAAGAGAGGATGCGTACTCATGCCTGGGCGGCTATACCGTGGAATCTCGCACGGCAGTACCGCGCAAGCAAGAGAGCATGCATACACATGCCTACGCGGCTATGCCACGGGGGCCGTACGGCTATACCATGCAGGCGCACTGCCCGTGTTGCGAATCCCGCATAACCCACATGATGATATAATTAATATTATTATTTTAAATAATATAATCATATCAAATTATCTAAATATAAAATTATGTAATTAAAATTATGTGACAATGTAGTAATAATAATAAAATAAGAAATATAATCACAGTAATATAATAGTAATATTTACTAGTATTTGACTAATAGAGGTAAAAATTTTCTATTAATTGTCAAACAAAAACAATGATAAAAAAGGTAAAAAGCATATAATAATCAAAATTTCAAAAACTAAAAGTGTGAAAAGGCGGTAACAAGTAGTAAGAATTACTACTTCCTCTTCATACAAATGGTAACAATTATTTTAATTCCAAGAACAATGATTTTTATTGTGGTAATAATAATAATAAATGGTAACAAGTGATCTTGGTCCGATATAATAAGTGGTAAGACAATAATTATATAAATTTTGTATAATAGAATATCATAACAATAGTAACAATTGGTAACAAGCAGGTCGCGTGGTAACAATTATTATTTTCTCTTCGTACAAATGGTAACAAAAGGTAACAATTAGTTTAATTCCAATAACAATGATTTTTATTGTGGTAACAATGATAATAAGTGGTAACAAGTGATTTTTGTCCAATATAACAAGTGGTAAGACAATAATTATATAAATTTTGTATAATAGAATATCGTAACAATGGTAACAATTGATAACAAACGGGTCGCATGGTAACAAGTGTTAACAATTACTACTTCCTCTTCGTATAAATGGTAACAAATGGTAACAATTAGTTTAATTCTAATAATAATGATTTTTTTTATTACAATAATGATAATAAGTGGTAACAAGTGATGTTGATCCAATATAACAAGTTGTAAGACAATAATTATATAAATTTAGTATAATAGAATATCGTAACAATGGTAACAATTGATAACAAGCGGGTCGCGTGGTAACAAATGCTAACAATTACTACTTTCTCTTCTTACAAACGGTAACAATTACTTTAATTCTAGTAACAATGATTTTTATTATGGTAATAATGATAATAAGTGATAACAAATGATATTGGTTCAATATAACAAGTGGTAAGACAATAATTATATAAATTTTGTATAATAGAATATCGTAATAATGGTAACAATTGGTAATAAGCGGGTCGCGTGGTAACAAGTGGTAACAATTATTACTTTCTCTTTGTACAAATGGTAATAAATGGTAACAATTACTTTAATTTTGGTAACAATGATTTTTTTATGGTAAAAAATGATAATAAATGGTAACAAGTGATCTTTGTCCAATATAACAAATGGTAAGACAATAACGATATAAATTTTGTATAATAAAATATCTTAACAATGATAACAATTGGTAACAAGCGGGTTGTGTGGTAATAAGTGATAACAATTACTACTTTCTCTTCGTACAAATGGTAACAAACGGTAACAATTACTTTAATTCTGTTAACAATGATTTTTAATGTGGTAATAATGATAATAAGTGGTAACAAATGATCTTGATTCAATATAACAAGTTGTAAGACAATAATTATATAAATTTTATATAATATAATATCGTAACAATGGTAACAAGCGGTTCGCGTGTTAATAATTACTAATTTCTCTTCGTATAAATGATAACAATTACTTTAATTCTGGTAACAATAATTTTTATTGTGATAACAATAAAAATAAGTGATAACAAGTGATTTTGGTCCAATGTGAATGTAACAAGTGGTAAGATAATAATTATATAAATTTTGTATAATAGAATATCGTAACAATAGTAACAATTGAACAAGCGGGTCTCGTGGTAACAAGTTGTAAGAATTACTACTTTCTCTTCATACAAATTGTAACAAATAGTAACAAATATGGTAACAAATATTTTTTAAAACCGAAATTTATATAAAAAAAGGAAAATAATACTAATGAAAATATGTAATGTTAAAAATTACACACGTAACAATAAAATAACACATATGAAACATTACTCCAAAAGTATTCACTATAACCATTCTATTACAAATTATAACCATATGCTAAAAATTTTAAAAACCCCATTAAAAATTTAAACCTCCTAATAAATTTGTCAAGGAGGGAAAAAAACGCACGTATAGATTTTCAACATTTTCTGCGGTTTCACTTGAAATATTTGAATATGAATGGCGGTATAATACAAGCACGCGAAACATAAATATGTTGTTTGCCCAATATAATATAACTATAAATTATATTATCAAAATTATTTGATTAACATTATATTACTATAATTTAATATTATTATTCCATACAACTTATTATCTGTTAATTTGACTATTGTGGCTAATATAAGTAAATGTTACTATCTTTCTATCATGAAAAACAAATAAATTTACTACATTTCACATATAATAGTAAATGTTACAAATTTATAGTAAATATTATTAATTTATAGTAAATGTTATTATTTTATAGTAGTAAGCGTTACTATTTTGTAGTAGTAAGCGTTACTATATTATAGCATACAATAATGCATGCACAAGCCTAAACGGCAGTGCCGCGGGGCAAGGGCGGCTGTGCCTAGTATTATATGATACATTTATTATATTTAATAATAGAACTATAAATTATAACAAATTATAAATAGTTTCATAACATAAATTTATTATAATTATAATTATCAATATTAATTTAAATCATATACTTATTACCAATGTAATTAGTAAAATATTATATTAGTATAATATAATATTAATATGTTATACAACTTAATTAACATGTTCCTTAGTTATAAAATCTAAGATATAAATTATCATATGAATTAAGTGTTTAAAACTTCGTACAATTCACGATCTGTATCCTCATTTTCGTTTCACTTTTTCACTTTCTTAATTTGTATTTATTTATAATTCTAGATTTTTTTATTTGTTTCTTGTTTGAATATGTATTGATTAACATGTATTAATGTATGAATGTATTTTCGTAATTTTTAACTTTTTTCATTTGTAATTATTTATAATTTTATGTTCTATGATTTACACCCCGCGAGCGCAGAACACTGCCCATGCCTCCCAGCTCTAGCCTGCTTGTGCCGCAGGTTTATGCCTCATGCCGTACCACTTTGCCCTTGCCTCACTGCTTGTGCCAGCGGTTTATGCCTCATGTCGCACCACGATGCCCATGCCTCCCGACTCTAGCCTGCTTGTGCCACCGGTTCATGCCTCATGCTGCACCACTTTGCCCTTGCCTCACCTGCTTGTGTCGGCGGTTTATGCCTCATGTCGCACCACGGTGCCCATGCCATCCGGCTCTAGCTTGCTTGTGCGGCGCAGGTATGCGCCGATCTAGTAACATGATAGTAATACTTACAACTAATTCATGAAGTTATATAGAACATGGTAGTAAAACTTACTACTACTTCACGGGGAGTTATATAGAACATGGTAGTAATATTTACTACTAATTCACAGAGTTATATAATAATATATCAAAATCAAAATTTTTTGTTAATTACTCAAACTATAAAAAGAGAGGTAAATAGCAAAAAATTTAAAAACTAAAATGTGATAAATGAGACAAAATGGTAGGTTTTGAAAAATTTATTTGACGCTACAAACCAAAATTTATTTAGCGCTAAACCAAATATATATACTGCAAACCCTTCCTCCCTCCACAAATATCGAAACTTCTCATTTTCTTCAAAAACTCTTCTCCCTCACATCTCTAAAAATTTTAATTCAAACGAAATCTCATTCCATCAAATATTTTGCTAATTCTAGGGGAAGAATCAAATATGTTGGCAAAGTTACAACTCCATCACAATGGCAGCATTCAAGCAAACCTGAGAACGAATATATGACTGTTATGATGGAACGATTAATGGAACAAAATAAGAATCTTACTAATTTGGTAAGCAATATTTTTATGCATGTTGCTATGCATGCCGAAAGTGACCAGCGAGATGAATTGTTGAATTTCGTTAATGAAGCAAGGTTCATTATTGGTGTTGAGGTACAAATATCGTTTCTTTATTTGTTACCATAATGTAACTATTTTTACTTCTGAATAATAATCTACATTATTTGTATTTATATTATTAGCTTCCTCGAATACAAGATGTTGGGAGTGCCCATCGAAACCAACCATCATTATCATCACCACCTCCTGAGTCCATCCTAAAGGTAATATTTAAATGTACAAGTTTTTATAATATACCTTATAATTATATTAATTTCATTACTATAGAATGATACTACACATCACGATGGATCCTGGAACCAGATGCTACGGCTGCTGGAATTTTTTGGGTGCTCCAAGTCAATATTTTTGCCATCAACATTTTATTTAAGAAGATATGAAGATACGTACTGACAGGAAGTTACAATTTTTTTTCTTTCCTTGTAATGTGTCTATAATATTATCATGTATATTTCATGATATAAAAGAGTATTTCATTTCCTAATATACGGTATTTATAATATTTCCTAATTTTTTTCTAACCCACAATTGTAACATTTTCTTGAGGATAAAGTTGTAATATTTTAATGATAGAATAGTAATATTTGTATTAACATATCCTAACATTTATTAACTTTATGATAACCGACCCAAAAGAGTAGTAACATTTGGTTACTGATAATAAGTAACAAATAAGTAACAACTCTTTAACCACATATCCTAAACGATAATAAAAGTAATAAAATTTACTAACCAATAAAAGTGACACTAAAAGTAGTAATATTTACTATCATTTCGACAATAAATGTAGTAATATTTACTACTCAATAATTTTGTAACCGAAAATAAAGGTAGTAATATTTACTAACCCAATAATTATGTAAACGACAATAAAGGTAGTAACATTTACTAACCAATAAGTCTGTAAGTGACAATAAAAATAGTAACATTTACTAACCCAACAATTTTGTAAGCGATAGTAAAAATAGTAATATTTACTAACCCAACAATTTTGTAAGCAATAGTAAATGTAGTAACATTACTAACCAATAAGTCTGTAAGCGACAATAAAATAGTAACATTTACTAACCCAATAATTTTGTAAGCGATAATAAAGATAGTAACATTTACTAACCAATAAATCTGTAAGCAATAATAAAAGTAGTAACATTTACTAATATAACAATTCTGTAAGCGACAATAAATGTGGTAACATTTACAAACCAAATACTTCTGTAAGCGATAATAAAAATAGTAATATTTACTAACACAATGATCAACAATAAAATTAGTAATATTTGCTAACTCTTTACAAGTGACGATAAAAATTGAAATTTTACTCACCCTTTACAACTGATGATATAATATTGATTTTTACTGACACTTTTTTAACCATCCGAAAATTTAACATACTCCAACGGCCATGACAAGTGTCGACATAGGTCTATCCCGACCCCTCTATACCCAACTGAAGCTCTATCCGTCGGAGAAGACTTTATCGACGGTTTTACCACGTTTTCCTCACGATTTTCGTCCGTCTCTATATACCATTTCCGTTGTAGTGAACGTTATATGTGTTGATACTTAAGAAATGCTATAAAAATGTTTAAGTGACAAAATGATATTAGTTTATATAAATGTTGTATGTCTCTTTACATATTTATAATACTCATTCATTATATATATATATATTAGTTTTTCTCTTTTGATTAACATATATATGTATAGAAAAGAAATATTAAAATATTTATCGTTTATTTTATTCATTATATAACAAATTCATTATATAAATACACAAATATTGTTTATGTATGACAAAACAAATACGAAATATAATAAATATGTAAATACCATCAAAAGAAACATATCAAAGTTAAAGATAGTCATACACAAAACCAAATATGGAGGTTCTAGTGAACTAATACAAAGATGAGCCATCAACTAAACGGAATGAAGTTAAAGAAAAGAAAAAGCAATATCCATATATTTATATAATAAATTTACTTTATAATAATGAAATAAATAGTGAACATCTTAATCATTACAATATTATAAGCCCAAAAAGTAGAATTACCTTAGAAAGTAAAGTAATTAAATGTATATGTGAGACTTAGCAACCTCTTACAATGGGTCGTAAGGATAGGGTTATGTAAATTCAGACGTCATTATATCTGTAAGTATAGAGTGTTGTTTATACAAATAGTTTGTTACCTTTACTCACGGTTTAAATTGTTTTATCGATAACTATTTTAAAACCGTTGAAAAATATATACTACTCCCGATGGTTTCAACTATAACTGTCTGTATTGTTTCAAAAAACCGTCAGTAATACTTACCGAGAGCAAACGTTACTGTCGGCATAATGCTTTTAATTTGTAGTGATTGAATACAATTCTTTATATAAAAATACACTAATCCGCCCAACATTATTTTTATAATTCTTAAGTACAGTTGTTTGTGTGTGTATATATATATATATATATGTAAACAATACATTATTTATATAATTTTGTTGTTAATTAATATGTACATATTGAATTATATAGACCAATATGTACTTATATTATCTTTATTTTACAAACATATATGTAAATACGTGTTTGTATCCAAATGTGGACTAATAGAGAAACAATTAAGGTCATATAACCCTACTCGTAATTTATGTATATATTATGTGAATTGAAAAGATATAATATATATATAGAATGCATGGATCATTTTCTATGGACAATTCATAGCTTTTGAGTGAAATCTTGCTTACCACAATCACACTTAGATTAGAAACCTAAAGTCAATACCAAGTATTAAGTTTTGCCCTAATTTTGCCAAAATATTGCTTTTGCCCTAATTTTAGTATAACAATATAAACATATTCTAATTTAATCTTAATTTGTCCTAATTTTGCTATATTTCATCCTAATTTAGTTTTAATTTTATCCTAATTTTACCCTAATTCTAACATGACAATATAAGTAGGATCTAATTTAATTTTAATTTTGCCCTAATTTCGTCTTAATTTCTTCTTAATTTTACACTAATTTTGCCATAATCTTTCTCTAATCCTGTCCCAATCACGTAAGTATACCAAAAAACAATAACTAATATACTAACAATATCATCAATGTATTCAAAGTTGCATAAAATAGAGAAAGGTCATGGTAAGAAGAGTAGAGCAAAGCAAATCACCAACAGTATGCGGTTAGGAGAGAGAGAGCAACCTCCAATAGAAAGCGACCTCCGATGATATTGAATAGGGAGCTTCGACAGCATTCGTTTCAGTAAGGAGCTTTAGTAGCAACGATGAATGCAAAAAGCAAAAGAGAGAACAAAGAACAGATAATAGAGAATAGAAGAGAAAAGGTCTATTCGTGTGGGTTTTAAAAGGATTTCTTGACCTTTTACTCAAAAAAGTTGGCAAGTAGTGAACATGCCGATATTTCTACTTAAAAATATCTGGATATCCCTCTCTGTCTCTCTAGTCCCTCTCTATCTGATAGGGTTTAAATGAGTGTAATATTTATGATTGATTTTGCTTTATATTTAAATAAATATTACACTAATATTTATATTTTGTGATATTTGATATGCAAAGATTGATGGAGGAGACTTATTAAGGAAAGTAAAGAAAAATGAGTTAAATTAGAGCAATTATACAAAGGATGGAAAAATTAGACAGTATTGACCTTTCATTAGCACGTGGATATGCTGATTTCAAGGGACAACACAAGATTTTTTATTTGAAATTTCTAAAATATTATCTTTTATAGAATTTTATCATTTTTTAGAAACCAATTTGAATAATTTCATAAGGTAAAAAAAAAGGGACTCCACCTCTTTTTTTTAGGATCGCTACTCCTATATATATATATATATATATATATGAGTATTACATTGGTTTTTGGGAGAGGCGAAGCAGCTCCCAAGGGGGTAGCAGCCACCATTTTCTCCGGGAAAAGCAGCTGGGGCAACATATTGTTTTTTTTTCCTTTCAACTTTTCAGTTCAATAAAATCATTTTAGTGAATTTTTCTTTTCCATATTTTCTTTCTAATTTATTTTCTAGTCAAAAATTTATTGAAATCTTAATTTTTAATTATTGTGAAATTTAATTGAGCTTATTGATTCAATATTTCATAGATATTTATTTAATTCATACACTTTATAGATTATGATTTTTTAGAATTTATTAAATAGTGGCAAATATTTGATAGTTTTAAAATAATCTACAATCAATTAAAACGATAAATTTCTAATTGTTTATTAGTTTTAATTTAGTAGTGAATGTCATTTATGTCGTGAATGTTATTTATGTCATAAAATTGAATAATCTAATATAAATAAACCTATTGTGTATTTGTTGGTTAGAATTGGATCTCTTTCGATTTTAATATTATCGCAACTTTAAATTTTAAGAGCTTCTCTAAGATTGTCTTTCAGTTAAGAAAATAGTTAAAAAGTTTTTCTTAATTATTGATGAAGTAAGTAGAGATTGGTTGTTTGGTATTTAATAACCGACTATAATTAATTTATCTATAGTTATTGAAATTTTTAGATAGATCGATGATCAATCTCATGAAAATAAGGTGGATATAATTCTTTTGGCTATCTTTTATTTTCATTGATATTTTTTCTTTTAATTGGTATTATTTAATTTTCATTAGTTAATTTTATTGATTTATTTATTTTGTTAGTTTTAGATAATTTCTTAAACTCCAATATTTTATTTTTATTTTTCTTAAAAGAAACAAATTTGTCGTTCCTTGAAAATATGACTCTACTCACCTAGACTCATCTTTTATGAAATAGGTTTTTTTTTTGTTGGATTGACACCCACCACTATTACTCTAAAATATTTTCCTGAGATTTTTCCCGACAATGTCAACAAACAGTCGATTTGTCAATATTTTTAAGTAAAAATATCAAGATATTCCCCTCTCTATCTTTCTATAGGTCATCTCTCTACCCTTTCCCAACGTCTCTCTCTCTCTCCCCCTACCTTTCCTAACATTTCAACTAAATGTCAACAAAGATTAAAGTTGTGCCAACATTTATTATAAGAAATATCAACAAAACTAAATGTTTTTATTGACGTTTAGGGTTAAACTGTCACGCCCCGAACCGGGGTTATGAGCAGCAGTCCGTTGCCCTGGATGTCAGCTTAGTTTTTTAAAAAATCGGACAAAAACTTTCTATATTTTGGAGGTCTCCCATTTACAAATCAACATGTATATTGAATGATCATCCTGCCACATGAATAAATAAGCCAACTCAGCCTTATGACAATCAACCACATTCATATCATACTAATCAATCCGCACCGTACAAACCAAGACAACGCAAGGCTATCACAACTATTAGCAGTCCTAACCACAGATCTCTACTGTTATACTCCCATCAAAGGCATAAATAGTCGCCAGTTACCCCTCCTGTGATTTAGAGGTGGTATCGAGCGAATCTAGAGGACACTTCTAGAACATGATACGTTTCCCAAAGTAAATGTATACAATAATACAGATCATGTCTCAATGCAATAGAATAGAATTGAGAGTTTTAATAATATATACATAAATTTACATACAACCATCCATTTTTATACACAATAGTCTATCTACAATCCTAATATACAAATATACAATTTCATTTTGCAAATCCTTCACAATATTAATCGAGTACCTAATCAATAGTCTTGATCTCCAACAAAAGTTTCGTGCGCTGATAAGTCTCAACGCGTCCCATTATAACTATCTTTGTACACAACGGAAAATGAGGGGTGAGTATCAAGGAAGATACCCAGTAGTGAGAGGGGTATATATCATGTATTTAATGTGTCGGTAAAAAATAGAGTATCAAAATTCTCAATAATTCCACATATTGCAAGAAATCGTGTATAATACTCAATTTATCATAAATTATTCTTTTCATATACATTTCAAATATATATGCATCTATGTCATCAAATCATGCTAGAATAGAGCATGCCAAAATCAGTCCTGCTAAGGGTCGACCGCGACCAATGACAGACATATCAAGGGTTTTGTATGTGATAGGTTAGAAAAACTCTCTACCCCGACGTTGACGACGGACCTTATCAGGAGCTAAACTACGACGCACCATAGCCCTTCCCCTTATGAATTCAACCTGATTAGTATCGTGTCGAATCACAATACAATTACCATTTTCTGATGACATCTGGGATACCTTCCACAAAAGCGTATCGGGTATAAATATGGATTGCCCTACACATGCATCCTTCGTAGCTACAGAATGGGATTTATCCATCACAAAATTATCATCATCACATGCTAGGGCCCTCGACCTATGTGATGCCACATTTCTCAAGCAATGTCAATCATTTCCATAAGTATGATTTCATAAAACATGTATAACTCAAATGTAATGGCACGGTTTCATATTTTAAAACTCGTTTGGATGCATATATAACACGTATAAACATATTTGTAGATACTCCATGAATTCACAAAAATATTTTATAATTCATTAAAAATTTCACATCACATGTTCATTAAATCATGCTTGCATCAGAAAACATTTTAAAACATGATATTGTGCATCGGACACATAATATAATAAATCTCATTCATAGTATATGGAAGGTTCAGTCACTCCCTACCAAGAATCACAAGTATCGAAAGTGTTTCCCCTTGTTTGGTCACCACCCGTGTGCCTACAATGACAACACAATGCATATATGATGATTTGTGTCATGATTTGAACTTATTAGATTAAGTTGTATTCTAGTAATTTTTTTCTCTAAGATTAAGGTTAAGGTATCCTAAGACATGCTCTATCCCTTTTTCCGTTATTCTTATCATATATTCTTTACAATTCATTCAATTAGTATACATTTCATCACTCCAACACAACACATGTGCTTATAGTTCATTTTTCATAATTTCTGCACATATGCATCTTTGCGCAGTCATAGGAAAATGGTCATAACTTCTACTACACAACTTCAAATCACATGTTTCCTATCTCATTGTAAAGCTAAGAGACACCATTACAACTTTCATTTTGAACATTTCTTCAGATTCTAATCGCAGAATTTCAGAAAAACCAATTTTTTTCTCAGTTCTGTTCTAAACGTCCACTATGTCCTGTCTTTATAACAATGAAATAACACCTTGCACATAACTCCAATTCAAATGAATTTTGGATATGTTATAGATGAGACATATACCTACAATTTTCATGTTTTGCGTTTCTCTCAATTGTCCTAGAAAGAGGTTGAAATGGATCATGATCAGAACAAGCAGGTTTCAGTTGAAAAATAGAATTTCTGTCGACACCTCTTTAGTAAAATGGTCATAACGTTTGATTCCCTCTTGTGAATTGGCTGACATTTTAACATATTGTAGCTAAGAGGGATATCTACAGCTTTTATTTTTGAGCTTGCCTGAACTAGGACTGGAAGAGGGTCGTTTTTATACACTGTTCTTAGGGTTCGAAACAAGACAACCTTCTGTCGAGTTTTAGGAAAATTGTTATAACTTTTGACACATGAATCGGATTAAGGTGACTCTTATCTCGTTGGAAAGATAAGACCGAGATCTACAAATTATATGACTGGCGCATTTGCTAATTCAGACCATAAGGTACCTCAAAATAGAGGCTAAGTCAAGGACAGAAACAGGGAGCTAATGCAGGACAAAACAAAGATTTATGTGCAAAATACTTAAATTTAAAAAATCATAATAAATCCAATTCTCAACAGAATGCAACGAATCATATCTCATTTTAAAGCTCTGAAGGTTTAGTTTCATGTGTAAAGATTTCACTCAATTGTCCTTTGTGCAGAAAATACTATAGCTAAAAAACCACAACCAGGTCAGAGTGTTCAGATTTCAGAATTTCTGTTTTCCTCCTTGATTTCAAATTTCGACCAACCCTAGTTCTCTAACCAAACCACCTCATTTTGGTCTCAAATTAAGATATGTTATACTATGGAGTATGGAGGGTCTCATACCTGAAGATGGACAGCTGGGCTTGAAGCAAAACACAGAATTTTGGTCTTGAACTCTCGGCTCCCTTCTTGGATTTCATCAAGCAATTCTTCTCATTTGGCCTTGATTTTTGGATATATTGTTCTAGGGTTTGATTTATATAAAAATATTTGAATGGTATTGTAGAAAATTTTTTTTGGATCCCTCACCTTGAACTCATAGCTTTGGAGAAAAGAATGGAGAGCTTCTTTGGTCTCTTGAAAATCTCACTGTTTGGAAGAACAAAAATGCCAAAATGTTTGCTTATTTGGATTTGTTTGGTCACCCAAAGTGTACTCCCTTCTCTCTCCCATGTCTTGCACTCATTCACACAATAAATTTCACTTTTCTCACACTACAAGTCCACTCTATCTCACGCTACACTCAACTCCTTCATTTATTGCATGTCCCCCAACCATCTTGATCCAAGGGCTCTCAATTTTTTATCTTATTCAAGTTGAATCCACACCATTAGTTGATTTTCAAGAAAACCCATTCTTCCATACCATGAATAGTATCTTGTCTCCCACTAACTCAATCCAATGGTCCACACTAAGTTATCTTTCTTTAAACAAATTTCTACCATTTGATCAACTTTCCAAAAACCCAAAATAAATAAAAAGAAATAAATTTTTCTCTCCCTCTCTTCTCTCTCACGTTCTCTCTCTCTCTCTCTCTCACGGTTTTTGGGAGGGGAGGCATTTGCCAAATACTTCTATTTTTATTAATTGCAATTGAGTCCCTTGACTTATGAAAATTATATTTTGACCCAAAAATTTTTCATAATTTCAAGTTACACCCAAAACCTTGTATTAGGCCTAATTTAATTTATTTTGCATCAAAACGTAATCGTTTGATCACCCAAATGTCCTTCGGCGTGAATAAAATTCTCAATCGGTCAAAATTTGATATCGACCTCGAAATGCATGAAACTCACCACGGACTTCGTTTTATGCGTAGATTTCAAAAATATAGGTCTTGAATGGAAACGAGACCGTTTGTTCAGATAAATTTTAATTCTGCCAAAATTAGGGCTTTACGGGCGAAAATTTTAGAGAACCGAGTATTTTTGCGTTACGCCTTAAATTTCACTTTCGCTCCTTAACCCTTCACTTTTAAAGTGAATTTAGCACATATGTATCTCATGACATCAAATTTGCACGTATGGTTTTCATTTTGACTTAGTAACAAAGATTTTCGTTTTCGGTGATTTAGTCGTACAATTTTTCGAGCAATTTTCAAAATGGAAAAATTTCTTAGTGAATTTTGGGTCATAAAACCATGATCAATATCATATATACATCGAGTAGAGTACAATATGAAAGATACCGAAATGTTAATATTACATAAACGTTAGCAAAAATTCTCATCACCGCACATTTTTATGTGAAAACTACTTTTCGCAACATTTTGGCTCGTGTTTTTGCCGTTGTTTCTATATCAAAATATTGCGGAAAGCAAAAAAGTGGCAACGTAGACTTAAATGTCAAAAAAAAATGTCACAAAAAATCCTAATTTTTATAGTGAAAGTTGCTAATTTGAGTATATATCCTTTCGAAAAGTTCTATGAATAGATTAATTAGAACCATAGTATCGTCTCTCGTAAGAATTGTAAGATCATCGAAAAATTTCTTTGTTGTTGAATATTTAAGATTTCTTTTTATTAGATATTTGAAATTTGATTTGTGTTGTATTATTTTAAATTTTATTTTAGATATTTTTTAATAAATTAAATTTTAAAAATTTATTTTTAAATGCTTGATATCTTATTTGTATTGAATAATATAAAGCTTCCTTAATATTAGATATTTGAATTAAAATTTATTCATTTTAATTTTTAAATTATTTTAAAATTTTAATATGTGAACATTACGGTATGTGGACACAAACACCGTGAAAGTGCAGGTGCGTAAAAATTGAATGATATATAAATACGGTTCAATAGGGTATTAGGCTAAACCCGTTTCCTGTCCTTTCCACGGGCGTGGTGTCGAAGTCGACGATTTCAGGTGAGGGGTTCTCCATTGTGTTAGGGTGGGCGGGAAAGCAGTGAAGTAAGGACAGGGAGGAACAAAGAGACAAATATGGCGGTACTATCCCCCTCAACCTTCTCATATGCATTCAAATTTCGGGTACGAATCTCTCTCTCTCTCTCTCGCCAGCAATGCATATGCATGTTTTATTTCTGCGATGGTCAAATCATTTAAAAGATGAGACGAGAGTCTGGTATATGTTGGTATTGGATCTGTTAATAGACATGTTTGATTGACCTGATTACACAACACCACGCTAATACGTCCTATTCCTATTCATATGTTATTAATCTTAGGGCATAGGCTTTCTATTGATTGCATTCATTTTCATCTGAATAATCAGTCTATTTGTGGAACTCTAATATCGTTAACTCCGCTGGCTGAATCCTATAATTACAAAATAAACATAAAAAAGAAAAAAATGGAAAATTTAGAGAGCCTAAAACTAACCCATTTTACTTGAGAATTAAAAATAGGGAGGGGGGAGGGGGATTGGGTGTCTTAGAGTTCACACAATTTTTAATGGAAGTGAGGAGGCTCAGTCCAAAGTTGAGCCTAATTAGTAGTGTTAGCCAGTCTTAACTTGGTTTGGGACTCGACCTGAGACAATGCTGATGTTCTTGTATAGTGGGGTGTGACTTGCATGAGTTTTCATCTTTACAGATATTCATTGTTCCACAACACTACAATTTCTTGACCTGGGTTTCAGTTTCCTTAGTGTATTGCTTGTCTTGGAAATAAAACTACTGACTCTCTCTTCCCACCACCACCTTGGTGCTTATAGGTGCATATGGACGTTCATTGTTGTTGATTAGTGTGGGTGAACACCCTAATGATTCAACACTAAAATAAATACGTACTAAAGGTAGCAGTAGATGACCCTAGAGATAGGATGAAACTTATAGCTAAGAGGCATGCTTATGTAGGACACGAGGATTGATTCTCGTTGTGGCTTCTTTTGCTGTCTTCTATTTCAAAAAAAAAAAAGTGAATTTAAGTGAGAAACTAAACAAAGGTTAAAGGCCCTTGTGCTTGTTCTTACCGGTTGGCTTTCAACTGATAATAATGCCAAAAAAAAGGTGATTAATGCTTTAAATCTCCATAGGATTACAATTTTTTTCTGGATGGAGAATTTTCAATCTCCCGTTCTGCAAAGGTAGATACTGGTGTTGGTTCCTGGTTAATTCCATCTAGTCAAGTTGGAAATGGAAACTTTTTAAGCTAAACCAGATGTTTGTTGAATCTCAGCTTTCCTCCTTTAATCGTATCTAGTATCTCTCTTAGAAGTTTCCTCAGGAATATCATAATTTGTTTCATTCTGCAGAAAAAGTTGTTCAATGATGGAAGGGATTGCTTCATCTGGCACTCATCTCAGCTTTGTGAAGTTGTCAACAAGGTCAGAGTTTATCGAACCAAGTAAGCTCAAGATACATATCAGTAATGTGAGGAAGCAGTTAACACTCTGATACTTTCAAACGTATTCCATGGAAAAAAGTGGAGAATGTGCTGCTGCAGCAATTGCTGTCTCTCGGACATTGGTCTCTCATTGCTTTGTTTGTTTGCAGTTCTTTATCAGATATCATGTGCTCAATATTGAGAAATAGGGAATTGTTGATTCCAATTGGTCTATTCAGTGGATGTGTACTAGTTAACTTCCTGAAAGAAGTGTTTCTAGAAATGTTTGGCAATGCAGAGGGATGTCTCTACAGTCTCTCTTTCTTTGCTTGTCCATCTTTTGAGATTTGTAACTATTGTCAGAAGTTGATTTCTGTCCAATTTGGCAGGATTTCAGATTGAGCCACTATCTCATAGGCATTAGCTGCTTTCTTGGTCTAGTCAAGGCTATTTCTAGCAACACTGCTATAGGAGCTTGGGTTTTCTTATTGCTTGTTGCAAATGGTGGACTGTTGCAAGCTCTTTGGCTGTGGAGAAATTCAGTGGGATACAAAGATGAAGAAAGCAGAGAAAGTGAAGCTGCTCATTTAGGTCACTCATGATAGCTGGTTAGCTTAGCTAAATTTCCCGCAGTTATATTACAAAGTGCTGTCTATTCTAGCAATTGCATGGTACTAATTGAGCATGAGTATCCATTTCTTTCCCTATTTAGAATTGTTCTTTTAAAATAGTGTATTCATCTGAAAACCTAATGACTGCTTGATGACCTATAAGGGTGGAGAGAATTGGGTTATTAAGGAAGGCTTCTTGTCCCTAATGTTTTAAGGGGATATGAAAACTGTAATTGACAGTTTGCTTGACTCGAGTCCTCCCAGGTTCGCAATGTCAAGGGGTGCTGCCGGATGTCAGTCTCTTTCTTAAATTCTTTCCGTTATGCAAAGTTGTTTGGAACCCCTTAATAGGGAAATGAAATGGCACTATGTTGCCCAATGGGCTGAAGCTTCTAGTTGAATTAATATGATCCCTGCTTTTGTTGTTTGTTCTTTTTTCTAATTTTTTGTAGTTCTTTCTCTTTTCTTATTTGCTTTTCTATCTATATTTTTCCCAGCAAAAAAAGGAAGAAAAAAAAAAAGGAAGTGATGGAAGGTAATTGGCAACTCAAAATGGCACTGTTAGCATATTGCTTCTGATGGTTTCCTTTCTACCAACCACTGCAAACACTCTTGGGGAAACTCTAGGCAGTTTTTCACTCTACAACTGTTCATCTTTTGAGGCTGATGCCTCTTTCTTTCCCAACAAAATTCAGGTTGGCATGTTTTTTGGTGAGATTGCCATCATAATTCAACACCACTACCTCCGAAGATGGTCATTTGTGTTCGACGTTAAAGGGAGAAAAGGAAGATGACTCTACTTACAACTATACAATAATGTTTCAATTAGCTCTTTAGTTTGGTTGCATTTTAGGAAATTAGAATGTAATTACATAGTTTCGCTTATCCTCGGTCTTTCATAATTGTTGGGGGTGGGTCTAGCTCTACAGATAATGGCTCTGCTAATTTGAATGTGATTACTTAGTCGTTTGGTTATCTCGATCGATGAGACCTGTAAAAAGACCGTCGGAGCTTTAACACTCAAATTAGAAAGCGGTTTTCTAAAGAAAGGAAACAGACTGATAACCAAAGAGAGCGAGGAGGCTCTGTATACTTGTGTGTTCTGTGCTCTATGTAGGTCAAGAGAACTTACTTAGGCGATAGGCGTATTGAAGTTCATATATTTTTCACTTGTGAGAATCGTGTGTCTACGGGATGGTAAAACTCTACTTTCTTTATAAGAGTGTCAGGAGATTTAGAAGAATCTAATTGTAAGATTTTCAAAAATGACAAAATGTTACCCATTTAAGAAATTCAAATTGTCATGGAAGTTTTTTTCTTATCGACCATAATTGTAGATCTTTTTATTGACGTATGATTTTTTCCCTTTTTTTTAGAGAAATGAATATTTTTTTAATAAATTAAACAGTTGACACTGAGCATTGAGGAGACCTGGAGATCGACCGGTTGAGATACCGAACAGTTGGTTTGCCATCGCTCATGGACCTGGTTGCCTTTGCCTTTGCCTTTTCCTTTGGGCCCCATATCCTTCGGGTCATATACCATTAATAATATTTATTAGGGTTTCTAAAACTCGAACGATACTTGCCAAGTTGATGAGGTAAAAATGAAATTAAACTTTATCTCTGGGTTTGTAGCACATTATTTCTGTATTTTTTGAATATTGCATAACAATAAGGGCATGTTTGGTGCAAGAAAAAATTGGAAGACACTTAAAAATGTTAACATCATACATAAAAGTGTGAGTTCGCATGCCTACAATATACATGTATAGTGTATGTAAAAATTCTATTATATATATAATACATAATACATATTTATAAAACTTTACAATTACATATATTTATGTTATTACAAGTTATGTAGGTGTAAATAAGCCGTCACCCTATCTGATGCTTTGGAAGCTTTGGGTTAATGGCCTATTTAAAGCCAGATATGCTAGCAACTCAGTCTCGTCATTTTAAATATGCTATACCAAGCCTAAAATCTGGCTTGCAACAACCAAAACGGCCGAAGTCACACCAACCTTTTACAATGCAGGCCGAAGTCAAAGTTCTATTGATTTCTCTCATATCAATGACTAAAGGAAACAAAATTCTTGGAAAGGAACAAATAGAGGAGACCAATATTTAGGAAGGAAAATGAAGATTAGAGATTTCCGTTCAGAGGTTAAAGGTATCAACTCCTAACATTTCTCTCTTGATTGATGATATAGAAATGATAAAAGAGAAATCGACAAGCCATCAATGAAACATAGGTGAAAACAAGCCATCAATGAAAGAAAGGTGAAAACAAATCAATTTCTCTTAAGTTCTTCGTCCTTCAATCTCCACCATCAACGATTCTGTATCTTTGTTGCCCTCATTGATTCAATCCATGGATCTCTTCTATCTCCCTGCCCTCATCACTCTCGATTAATTTCTTTGAGAAATCAAAGGAGAAAGAAGAGGTGTCGGTTCCTCCGTCATGTGGTCTTATTCCCCCCCCCCCCAAAACAGTTAAAATCATACTAAAATGAGTAAGAACCATGACTCAAATCGAAATCATAATCATAATGAACCAAATCTCGACTAAACCATCCTTCAGAGTTCTAATCCTAGTTCACCTTCCTCCACACCCAAAATCAGTATTCTCAACCAGTTCAGCAACGTGAACATATCGATATAATAATTTTTTCAAAAAATTCTCTATCCTTTACTATTCAATCAAAGACGCCTAAATCAGTCCCCAAGAGAACAAACCAGTGGTACAAGCCCCCTTCCCCAACCTGGTGATCACATATTCAAATGCTTGTACAATAAAAAAAAAAAAAAACACGCCTGAATCATTAAATTCATATTCATAGTTCTTGACCTAATATTTGATATTATGCCCTCTTTTGCAAAAATAGTATATCATGAAATGAGAACCAATCCCCAGTTCTCTCTATTCATGCCACATGGCCAACAGTGACAAATTATCATTAGTAACAAGAGACGCTAGTCACAAAGCTATAGAACTCCATTTGCCATCAATCAAACAGAATACTGCATATACGGTAGATTGTGATTCACCTCTCCCTTCACCAAGAAACAGAGGGAGCAGGTCAAGATTTTACATTCTTTTTGTATCTCTGTCTCTCTGGTATAACCTGTTTAGCCCTTCAGCAGTCGGAAATCTCAGCATGTTCTTTTGCACACTCTATATCAGCACATTTCCTTCCAGTTTGGCTCAAAATGATTCTATAACCACAAAATGCATTCAGACGATTCTCAATATATACAGAAAACTAAAGTAGAACCTACATTTCACTGGGAGCTTCCTTGTCCAAACTGCCACTGTGAAGAACTTGTGTGCCTTCCAATTGAGGTCTGTTTTCTGAAAGTTCATAAACATCAAGAGAGAAAAAATTAAGTTTCTCTTTCCATATTAAGTTTCTCATTCCAAAAAGGTCCCATATCTAGGGCAATGACAGACCAGGTATTGCGTTCTCTGGGTCCTGAGCAGCTTCCGTATCCTCAACATGATCTGGTATTGCGTTCTCTGGGTCCTGAACAGCATCCTTATCCTCAACATGATCAGGGTTCGAAGCCGCACAAATATCATGTGAACTTACAGTGAATTGACAATATGCTGAATGCAACTGCTGGTGGATTTCCTCCATCCCCCCACTCTGTTCATCTTGCCGGTCCATCTGAATAAGAACCTGTATGCAACTCATTTAATGTAGGCATGTCTCAAGCATAAGGAATGAGAGAGACACCATAAATTCACTTCAGCCATTACCTCTGCAGCAATTTTTTTAAAGATTGGATAGAACCTCTGTCGGCAGTATTCATTGAATAGGAGAGTTAATATAATCAAAGGGATAGTAAAGCCTGATGCAACAGGTGATCTTTTTATTCCAAAAACCCCCAAAGCTATTACTTGTGTTAGAACCAAAGAGAAGATTGTTGTGTTGTGTGCAATAGGCCAATATTGTCCTCCACTGTCGTATTTTGAGACATATACATTGAGAATCTGAAAAAGAAAATAAGGGAAAAAAATCAAAACAAAACTTAAAATTGTCCATGGAATGCATTTCTGTATGCATAAAACAAGACAGAAGTTCAGCAAATTTTGATTGAGGGACGGTCTGAAATGACATGAGATTGAAAAAAGTTCCATGCAAGTGACTTAACCAGCTATGCAAGCATAAACCGTTATTACGTGTAAGGGTTCTCCTTAAATAAAATTAGGGGGAAAAAAAGTTGATATGCAACATAAACCCGCCAAAAAAGGAAAAAAATAAAACTTCCTCCTCTTAACAATGCTCTAAACTGAAATGAAGAGTTAAAACCATCTACAACCCAACATGATTTGAATTAATTACAGTACTCAAATTTTGACACTGGGCCTATGCATAAAAGCAAAATCAACACATAATTTTCGTCAGTTTCTTGTTACCAAGCAAGCCTAGTAAACACATTTATGTTCAAAATATCAACATATATTTTTTTAATAGAAAAGAAGAGTGTATTAAATGTATCAAAGAATGTACAACACTACTACGGATACAAAACCCAGAAGTAACAAGGCAAAGTGGAACTAAAAGACTAATACACATTTGCTCTCCAATCCCTCTTCAAATCTTCTAGACTGCAATCTTTATAAACTCAAAGAAGTATAAAAAATAATTTGTCCCACAAAAGAGAAGGCTCAATAGACTGCTCGTGAAAAATTATGGTGTTATGCTTTCTCCGCATGGGATGGCCAAGAACATGCATTTCCACAACAACCGAATATCTTATTTCCCTCCAAAACCTCTAAATTTTGTACGAACAAAGCAAAAATTTGCCAAGACACCCAAACATTGTCACATATAGTGAAAATGTAGTTTCACATTACTCACAATATCCCCCAACCAAAAAAAAAAAAGAATCAAAACCCCAAGCCCTAGAGTTAGAAGCATGAAGAATCAAGACCAACCTAGAGTTAGACGCATGAGGAGAGAAATCAAAGATGAAACTCAATTGCTTCTCAATCATTAAGATTTCTTGAAAAAAAATTCCAAAAAGGTGAATGACCTCCCAAATATAGAGAACTTTATAAAGGCGAGGGAAAGAGCTGGATAATAGCTTGAATTTATGTTAATTACAAATAGGGAAAAGAATTGTTTATTAGCAAGCACGAGCATATTCTTCCATACCACCAAGTATGTGAAAAATTTTTGTTTTCCAAGATCACCAGACCAAGTTACAATTGCAACAACTCCAAATTCATATAATTATACTCTTAGCATGCAAGACAATGATTTTAGAACCATTGTGTCTACAAACAAAATTTTATCTAAACTATGGAAAAAGTCCAAACATACCCTTACTATATGGGGAAAAATTTTTAAATATAAGGGTAAAATAGTAAAAGCAAATTAAGACTTTTTTCTTATAGAAAAAAATTGTTCTATTAGAGAATTTGTAGAGTTTGTGTACAAATTGGTTTGCAAGCAAGCTTAACAATTTGTGGAACTTGGAACCAAAATTTTGTAATACTTTGACCTCAATTTTACCACACCTATATTCATACTTCCGTTTTAACACCGTAAAACAGGTTAAAGATCTAGTGCAGATTTCTCAAGTTCATGGACTAGACCATGTCATTAGAATCTTTCGATCCGCGATTTAAATTGTATGATTCAATTCAATTTAGACAAAAATATATTCGGTTCAAGCAGGTATATCTAAAATCAATAAGAATTAAGAATGTATGATCTACAATTCAAATCGTATGATTTGATTTGACTCAGATGGAAATAGTTTCGATTCCTTTTATCCTATTTGCTTGTCAAATATGGAATCTGATGATAAATAGATCACCGAATGTGAAGATTTTTGTCTGAAGATCCTTGTTTGTCAAATGATAACTAATGGATAGACTATCCATAAATGCTTCAATGAAGATGGAGCTCCATTAAAAAAAAAAAAAAAAGAAGGAAGAAGGGGGTTATGAAATAAACAATTTAATTTTATATGATTAAGGATAGAACAATGATTTATGAATACCCCACAATTTTTTCAAAAGGTTCAAGAAATTTGAATACAGATAGAAAAGGAAAAGGAAAAGTGATTGAAAATGAAGATATAGAAGTGATGCAAGAAGGTGGTGAGAAGAGAAAAAGAAGAAGATTGTTTTCTTGGAAGATGATGATCGAAATGGTTATAGTGATATTAATCTTTAGCTTTAAGAACTTGTTAAGATTTTATTTGATTTTAATTTCTAATTTGTTTAAGGTTCATGGCCTAAAAAAGTTCTCGGAGTTATTGGATGTTAAGCCCTTGATTATGAATTTAGACATCTCTCTTGGTATTGAAGTTCCTAATTTCTCTCTTATATTCTTACTTAACCATCAACTCTGTCAAAGATCAGTCTATCTTCTTCTTCAGTTTCTTTTTCTCTCTATCCTCTCTCAAATTAGTTCTCCATCATTTTGACATCAGAACTGTACTTCTTCAACCCCTCACCAGTCTCTGCAGTGCATCTAATTTTTCTTCACCATTAACATTCTCACCCAGTAAAAAATAAGTAAAGGATGTTACAGTAACAATAAAGTACAAAACGATGCTTATCCTTCACTAAACAAGCATCAGCGTTTATAAAAATAAATAAATAAATGAATAAAAAAGGAACTGAGAAAGAAGATCTCCTTTTGTTATCACTCTCATGGGTGTCTTTCCATTCTTCGTTCATCATGGGAGGACCTTTAGCCAGATCTCGACACATTTTTCTTCTCCCTTGACAAATCATACTCTTCTACTACTAACATCACTGCACATTACCATGTATTATCTATCTCATTTGCTTATGCTCAAAAAATTCTTAAGCTTCTGAAAATATTTATATTTGACATTATCATCTTAACGCTAGTTGGTGATCATTTTCTCCCAAATCCTCAACATTTTTACATACTGGACAAAAACTAACTTGGCTCATGATGCAGTGAAGCATTCCGTTGACAGGAGGGTCCTCTGCCATAAAGAATGGGCAGGTTAACAACCTTTTCGCTCCTTTATGGAATGTTTAACTGATCCAGCACACACCATGCATGCCAGACTAAGTAGCTAGCTTCCAAATTATAGAGTTCCATTTCCCATAAAGGACAAACTTCCAAACATGATTGGTGGTGGATGTAACTAAAATTTCATACAAAAATATTTTAGCAATGAGCATGGAATATCACTTTGGCACTGGCCCCCCGAGTCTATTTGGGGTTGGCTGCGTGCTACACACCTTTCCTTATAAATCTGTCATCTGCATTTATTACTTCATTGTTCAGGAGCTTATGTTGATTGCATGCCAACATACACTTCTATCTGTATCTACTAGCATCTGGTGTCTCCTCTGTGAATTTATACAACTCATTTCCAAATCAATTTCATAGCTTATAAGTTTTTGCAAGTCATTTCTTTCTACAAAGCTTCTTGAAACTTCTAATCTTCCAATGATTACACCTAACTTTTACATATCATTCACCCATCTTATGACCCCTGCATCATTCATTAAGAAAAAAATGATCATTGTCAATCTCAAAAATCCGATTTTCAATATCATCTTTTCTTTCCAGACTTTCTAAACTCCTTTTCGTATAAGTTATCTAACTTTGCCACCTTCAACTGCAATTTTCATCATAAATGGCAACAAAAAGCTAAAAAATCCTCAAAATTAGCTCCTCCCTTTTCTTTTGGAACCACAAATACCCATATAATGAAATCATCCATTATTCACCTATGAGTGTGTCCCATCATCATGTCTCCTATCCATATGAAAATACTAAAGCAAACTACACTGCCTCTTAGAATGACATACATATCCAGCTCCCTGATTATCTCATTCCCATTAGGGGTGTTATGACACCTGGGTCGAGCTCGGGTATCACAATACCCGAGCTCGAGCTCGATATACTTTAGGTGAGCTCGAGCTCGTCCAAGTTTGTATTTTTCGAGCTCGAGCTCGAGCTCGAAGTGTCATCGGGTGTCATCGGGTAATATCGTCAGAAAGTGTCATTGGATGGTACAGGTAATATATTTAAAAAATATACTTAAAAATATAATTTTATATATAAATTTTTTAAAAATATATATATAATTATATATAAAAATTATTTTTTTTAAAAAAAATTAAAATATTTCGGATAGTTCGTCGAGCTTTCGAGCTCGGTTTGACCGAGCCCGGGCTCGAGCTTTGACCGGGTAGCTTCACGGGTACCCGTGACACTACCCGGTGTCATTAACACCCCTAATACCCATTAGGCCCATTGTCTTCCGGCCCCACATCAAAGATTTTCTCAACCTAAGATACAATTAAATCTCTCAAGAAAAGAGCATTTTAACGTAAATGTAAAATGAAAAATATACAACATATGAAAGTATGTGATTAAGTAAAAAAATAATTACAATGACAAAATATGATGTAATATAATTTCAGTAGTGCATTATACATATTATGATACGCTTTTTAATGAATAACAAAAATACAAGAGATTGTCCTTTTAGTCGTTGATTTTTTTCAACCTAAACATTATCATATATTATTGGCATTCATAACATTATCACAAAAAGATAAAATATTTCTGAACAAATTGAAATCCAAGTCAATTATAAGTAAAATAACTTCACGTTATTTTGCTATATGTGAAACCAGAAACAATTTATATTACAAAAATAAATTAAGATGGTTAATATTGTAAATAAATTATGATAAGAGGTAAGAAAGAATTTAATTTGCATGGCATAAGGCTGGATAGAAGATATTTTTTTATTATTTTGATATATTATTCATGGTGAATATGGTAACAATTAACATTATAACGTAAAGTAATCATTGAAGCTAAATAAGAATATCAGAAAACAGCTGAATAAGAATATCAGCTAAAAGGACCATAGAACCAGCTTAGTACGAGATTCTGCTAAAGGATGCATATAAGCAGTCAGTATTTCAAAAGAGAGAAGTAATGAAAGAGAATCTAAACCAAGAGAAAAGCCAACCTGGTTACGATACACAAGATAAGCAAGAAAAAAGTAAACCAGTAAGAAGGGCAATATCAAAGGTGCCATGATGGAGCAGGTGAAACCGAGGAGTCCAAATACAAGAACTTTAGGGACTTCTGTGTGGTAAGGAAAAGATAAAGTGCCACTTGAAAAACCATCCTTGCTTCTGAGAATATATCTTCTGAACAAGTTGCAGAGAAGCGGAAAGAGTAGCATGATTTCAGATGACAGACTTGTCCAACCAGATGTCAACACGTAAGTAGTGAAGAAGGTGACCTGCAAATAGTAAATAGGTGCTATTATCATAAAAGATATAACAAACCTATCATACACCATAAAGTTTTCATGTTATGTTCAACTCCCAAATGAGGACAAAAGTGATCTAAACAAAAGAAAGAAATAAAAATGTCAACTACGATTAACACATTCTTTTTTCTGATTTTTCTTTTTTATTCTTCTCTTTTTTCTGGTTCTCTCTCTCTCAATTTTCTGGGCATTGTTATCATAGAACTCCACATGGTAAAGTGAAACCTTATTTAACCTTAAAAAACTTTTATCCCCATTGTAGTGTAGATGTACCATTTAAGTAATGACCACCTTCTTCATCAGAACCAGGCAATGAAATTTAAAACGAAACAAAAACAACTTGGTAAAAGAATGACTCAGATCAACTCTAATCAAAAGGCAGAATCACCTGTGCAGGTACTGCCTTTGCAAGTTGAGCAGGTATGTATTTTGGACTAGAAATGGCATTTAGCTGGTCAATAACCTGTCCTGATAGAACATTAACAAAGAAAACGTTCCATATTGTGAAGTATAATACTTTACAGCAAGCACTCTTTTTCCTGCCACTACGAGAGAAAGAACCCTCAACTGCCGAAAATAGCATCATTGTTGGTGGAACAGTTAGCAAAAATATGAGCAATATAACACTGGGTAGATAGCCTGTTGCCAGCTGGCTCACAAATTTCCTGCACAAAGGTACAAAAAATGTCATAACCTATAAAGGCACTAGCAATTATTCCAGCATTAGAAGCAATTCTCTAGAGTAATATCTAACTCCAGAGATCCTAAATCTCCAAGCTATTGACCATGGGAAGATTCCATGGATGTACCTCAGTGGTACAAAGGATCAATGAGTTCTTAAACTTACAAGCAATTATGATTTCATAAGTTTTAGTAAGCCAAGTGATCATCAAAATGCTTTTGTCAAATGCTAATTAAAGAGACATACACATGTATCATGCAAAACTAATATTATCATCATGTGCAGAGAAATAAAAATTGTAGGACCGCCACATAAAAAACATTTGGCTGTAATCCTGTATATATCTGTAAAACCAAACATACAAATGTGTTATTTGGATAGAGTTAAGCTGATAACCAAGGAACAATTTTATGCCCTTCAACTTCAAAGGGATTAATTTTAATAAATAAAAGTCAAATTTTTAAGACTTATAAGTGTGGACTAAAAAGAGCACTGACAAAGTCAACATCACAAGTCAAAAGAGTCCACAGAAGCCCGTCAAGGCCTCCAGAAGACCTATGCAAATGGGAAAGCATTCTATTGCCATAACAAACATTGGCATGTTTTTTGAAGATGCCACCTAGAGCCTCATTGTTCAAGACAGCGACTTAATAAATAGTTTTCACATCCAATGCTAGTTCCCCATGACCCTTTACAAATGCAGAGCATCATAAGAAATTTCACGCATCTCTTATGAGGCAGAAGCATCCAGGAAGCTGATATAATATTTCGTTTTACTTCAACACATTTTTAGTTATTAATTTACTCCTTTTATCATTATGGTTTTTATATTAAGCCTTTAAATGAGTTATATGACAAGAATATGACTTGCAATGAAATTCAATGGCTAGGTTTAGAAAAGGGTTATCTAAACAAC
The DNA here is from genome assembly GCA_033439265.1 of Dillenia suffruticosa. Taxonomy (NCBI): domain Eukaryota; kingdom Viridiplantae; phylum Streptophyta; class Magnoliopsida; order Dilleniales; family Dilleniaceae; genus Dillenia; species Dillenia suffruticosa. The sequence goes on from JAVTVX010000020.1 coordinate 12,664,499, forward strand.
AACTGGGATGGAACTATTGCTGTAACCTAAGTCTAGATAGGTTTTTGAAATTATTTTCCAGGAGATTTTCGTTATTTTAATTTTATATATTAAGGGATTTCACACCCTAATCCTCTTTTATTGTTCAAACTTCAGTTTTACCCCTTTCATAAGCCATACTTGGACATGGTGGAGAAAGGGAGATGATAAATCAGGGTCAGAAGAAAGAATTTGTTGCAGGCTGTTCAAGCCACACAGCTGCAGGAACTTATAGGAGCCCAAATGGGGAATCAAGCCATGATCGTAGCCCTTTTGATTTATTTTAAAAAAAAAAGGAAAACCCAATCCTCTTTTATTGTTCAAACTTCAGCTTTACCCATTTCCAAGTTATTTTGACCCTGATTTTCTATTTTCCATCTTCTATACTACATGAAACTACAGCAAAACAGATCAAGTAATGTAATCTAACTCTGGTTATAAGCCATACTTGGACATGGTGGAGAAGGGGAGATGATAAATAAGAAAGAATTTGTTGCAGGATGTTTTAGCCTCGCAGCTGCACGAACTTATGGGAGCCCAAATGGAGAATCAAGTGGTGACTGTGGTCCTATTGATTATGGCCCAAATGGAGAACACTGGACACTGATTTCGTGGTACGAGGTGGACAGGAATAGAGCAGATGCCAAGCAGAGATGGTGAACTGAAGATAAAAGTCGCTGATTTTCATCGGGAAGTACATGCAAAAGATTTTTCACATGAGAATCTGATGAGTATTATGAGATTACGGAGAGCCAATTTTTTATGAATATGATGATGAGAAAGAAGAAGAAGAAGAAGAGACACGTGATGCCCTTAATAGTAATGAAGAGATCATGATGTCCTTAATAGAAGTAGGGGGGAAGAAAAGAAAATAAAAAAGTGATTTACGACCAATTCAAGGTGAAAGTTTTGTTGTTGAATATGTTCTAGTCCAAATATGGAATAGCAAATGGGTGAAGGAGAGACAAGTGATGGCCTTACTAGTAATGAGAATGTCCAAAACATAATTGGCAAAGAAGCTGTAAACAAGCTTAATCTCAAAAGCAAGAAACATCTACAAACTGACAAAATCATTTGGAGTTGGAAACATAGCTAAATTTCTGGTAGGTCATCATGTTTAGTTCAATTAATGTGGATTTGTCTACAAACGAGGAGGAAGTTCTTAAAGGCATTAAGCCCTACAAAGTTAAATTTTTCCACAAATGTTATAATTTTGTTAAATTGACAAATGAATAGAGTTGCTCACGTGCTGGTTAGAAGAATTAGGTGTGACAAAGAAAACAATCTTCATCTTACAAGGCAAAGGCTGATGAAGAAGGAAAATATTATCATCATCCAAAACTTAACAAGTTGCTAGAAGAAAATGTTGAAGGTGCTGATTTTGTGATTTTAATGTTCTTATTTTCAGAGCCAGATTCTTTTGAATTCAGGAAGATTGATGCAGGAGCATCCAAAAAATTGACATAATCTTTTGTTTTACTTCAGTAAATTGTAAGTTTTTAGTTCACTCACTTTATCATTAGGGTTTCTATAAATTTAGGCCTTTAAATGAGTCCAAGCAGGAGACTTATAATGAAATTCGATGCTATGACCATAAAAGAAATATATCTACCCACAGGCTGGGATGAATTTCTGAAACCCTAATTTAAGTAGGTTTTACGATGGTTTCCAGGACATTTTCATTATTTTGATTAAGAATATCAAGAGGTTTCATGGTCTAATCCCCTTCTATTCTTCCAACTTCAATTTTATCCCTTTTCCTAGTTATTTTGCTCTCGATTTTCTGTTTTTAATCCTCTATACTAGACTGCATCATCTAGATTTCTCCTTTTAAGTTCTTACCACTTAGAAAAGGTGTCCAGCTAAGTTGGCTCCAGAGCAAACATGTACATGCACATTTCAAGCAATGAACATCAGTCAAACATAGAATTTAGTAGGATCCAGCTGAGCATATTGCATCAAACTAATTCATATAGTTAAAACCTTAAGGCAATATAATGAAAGAAACCTCTAGCTTCAAGGGAGCACTGTGTCCAAATTGTCATAACTTCCATTAGGTTAAAATGCCAAAACATGGATTGATGCACATCCCGGGACCAAAATAGAAGGCACTGGGAGAAGCTATAATGCCTGCTACGTAAGTGGAGCTTTACCACATAAGGTTTTTCAATACACTTTCTTTTGCTTCTATTTGTGTTGATTTATTAAATTAAATAGTTTCATTAAATATCTTAAGAGTTTCTGCATACAAAGATTATCCAACATCAACCTACAACAATGATTGTTTTAACTTATTAAGAGTACCACTATATACAGTGGTTCTGTCATCAATTCAATGAGAGTAATGCATTTAACTATTGTCATCATCAACCTGTAAATTCAACACAAAACTTAAGGCTGTAAACATAAGAGAAAGAAAAAAAATGCAAATAACTTGCCAGCAAAATCATAAGTCAATACTTACTTTCTCAAAATCCCTTTTAGAAATGGCAATCTTTGCTGTAGATGATCAAGTTGAGTCAGCCCTTGAACAAAAGTGACAGGGATGAGAAACAAAAGCATGAAAACAATAGCAGCAAGAAGAGTTCCTATTTTGCGGATCCATAGCTGTCGGTAAGGTATACTAAGGTTTGACCAATAAATATCATGCGGCTCTGGAGCCAGATCTGTAACCCATAACATGGGGTTGGATGATTGCATGACCTCTGATGCAACAAGAGCAGCATAACGAGTCTTGAAAAAGACAAAAGCAGCTGGACATTCCTACACAACCAGGAAGAGCACTCTAGGCTAAATTCTCATTAAGGAAACAACAGAGAAAAACAAAAGCAGAATTTTAGAAACAATTTCTAGAATCAAGAGAGAGATGGTGAATAAATCTATTAGTTTAAGCAATGTTTATGCATATGCCAAGTAAGAGGATACATCAAGGTTTTAACCGACATTTAGAACAAAGTCTAAGATGTTTTTGGTTTTAAAAGGCTAATACAAAAGGGAATTTCAAAATTACCATACTAAATGCCTAAAATAAATCCTACGCTAAAGAAATGTAATTGCATCTCAAAATGAAATTTCAAAATGTCAAAGTTAACCTAAAAATATCACTTTCCAAATTCAAAAGGCTTTGGTACTTTATCAGTAAATACCGTATTCTGGTGTATTTCTGAGCAAACTAGGCTCAATGCCACCAACCTTTTTGTGCAATTTGGAGAAAGGTCAGCCCTATTGTTTCTCCACCCCTTGTGGTGATATTCAATTATAGAACTACAGTTGCTCAACAACTTTCTCTTCATTTTACTTTTTCTTATTTTTATCTAATGAGCTATTCCAAGATTGTTTGCATTGTATAGCTGGAAGTACAATCAAATACAAAAGCTAGCATGGCAGTGATACTACTAGGTCCACTAGCTTTGAGGTAAAGTCCTCCCTTTACATTTAAACATGGGTGCACAAGCCCACCAGAATTTGCACGCCTGCTGCCTTCATTGGATGTGATACCCATTTCTCAAGCTCCCTCTCCGGAATCAATCTCTAATTCTCCTTCACCCGTCAATACCAACGTAGGCCAATATCTCACCATTGAAAGTTGATAGGGTAGAAATTTGAATTATGCATCATCAACACTAAGGCCTTGCGATCTGTATAGTTATCACGAATTATCACAGCTATGGGCAACCCACATCGACCTTTTATCTAATAAATGCATCCCTTCCAAAAGTTGAGATTTGGTGCATTTATTAGCTCTAGAATTACTATAGTTATCCGAGTAGCAAGTACTATCAAAAAAATTATAACTGATTTAATGAGTCATTCATAGTTTCACAAACTTAAACATATGGCGATGCCAAAATTGTTTTCCACCAAAAGAAATTTATAAAATGGAAATTCCAATAAAGCAAAAATCCTTTGCGTAGAAGTTTGGGGCTCTTGCTGGATATAATCTAGGAGTAGGACATGACAATGGTGATCAACCAGGTCTTCCGAGGAGGGAGGGTTGTGATATTGTGAAGGATTGGGCCTCACACAACGCTATTCAAGGTCAGAGAATATGAGGTCCCTCATGCAAATGGTCACTGCAGTAATCCCCTTCTTATTCATGCCAAAATTGATCATAACAAACAATACACAACCAATTTTGATCATTACAAGGAGGGGCTCGTATCACCCCCTATTAGAAACACAGGCAACCAACACAGATGCCTATGGTTGAGGCAGTCCATCTTTTAAATGACATAACCATAGCCATGTTGTCCATCCTCTTCTTCTTAAAACCTACGATAGCTGGGGGACCTATAAGGGCACAGAAAAATTCTAGGGAGACTAAATGGAACAACCACTAAATGGACCACATCCCCCTTTACAGCCCCTGTCAGCATGTTTCAAATTTTTTTAGATAGGTTTGGAAAACATTCTAACCAATTCATAAAATAATGAAGATTAAAGTTTTTTGTTTAATTTTTCTTCTCTCCCTCTCTCCCTCTCAACCTAAGCTCTCTGTTTCTGTTCACACTAAACCCTAACACACCTCAATTTTTTCCCTTTCTCCTGTCAATTACAACCTGAAAACTTCTGTGACCTCTTGTTTGAGTTGCAGGAGCACTTTACAGGAACAAATTTCATTTCTCTCACCAGCGCATTCCTTGGCCTTTGATGAAAGAAAGCCTTTCTGGCCATTGATTTCGAAGCTGCTTTTTTAGGTCAGTCTGAGCTACTCTCTCTCTCTCTCTCTCACATTAATTCTTCTTTTTTTATTCAAAATATGATTCCTTTTGTTCTGGTTTCATTTTTTTCAATATGAATAATCTAATTCAAACTGATAGAGAATTTTTACAGTACTTTTGGGAATGACTACTTCCTGTATATGTGAAATTTTATAAATTGAAAAACTGAAAATCAGAAAAAAAAAAAAAAAAAAAAAAGATGTTAAGTAGAAAAAAATAAGCACTTAGTGTGACAGATTACAATAAAAAAATAGATAGTTAGAGGGAGGGAGGGAGGGAGGGAGGGAGGGAGGGAGAGAGAGAGAGAGAGAGAGAGAGAGAGAGAGAGAGAGAGGCTTCTTTATTCAGTCACCAGGAACAGCACCTGTGAAAAGATAAAACATTATTCCTTGAAGTTCTCCAGCAACTGGAAAAAGACTTAGAGGGGTCTTCGTAGTCCAAGGGAGAACAAGGAAAAAGTTGAGGTGCTGGGAAGCAAGAATAGAAACAGAGAGGTGGGTTGAGAGGGGGGAAAAAGAATAATATACATATACATATACACCTTTTTTATTCTAAGAATTCATAAGAACTTTTTTATAAACTACCCAAAAAATTAAAAACAAAAACAAAAACAAAATTTCCATATGTGCTGACTTCAGTTGCCAAATGGGATTCAATCCAGTTATCATGGGCCCGTTTGGTCTCCCTAGCATTACCCTATGGATACCTACGGCATACAGTGATATAAACCAATGGAAAGCTTATATTGGCAGTCCTCTTCCTGCCGATGGTCATAGCATCCACTTCTTTGTTCTTGTCAGCTGATTGGAGCCTATATTGTCTGTTACAACCAATTTCGACCATTGAGGAAGGGGCCTGTTTTGCCTATATCACTTGGCGGCAACCAATACTTGATATGATACGGTCCATTTTTAAAACTATGACTCCTATACATATAAATCGAAAATGTTGATTTTATTGGTTTTTGTTCAGCGAAGACAACCATATTAGATGCATGAGTGAAATCTATCAATATGCATAAGGTTCTCACCTTTATCTTTGTTTTCAAATCAAGACCACTAGAGTCTGTCTTTGCTTTGAGCGTCTCTTGTTCGCTAGATTGCATCTTAAAAGAATTTGAAGTCCCTCCACAAAGGCCACATCGTTTCACACTAGGATGACAATTTTGATGTGCTGAAGCAGATTTAACCAGGTTATACACCTTCTCTGCATCACTCTGCCCAAAAAATAAATAAAAAATAATAAGTGTTCAGTATAAACACCGACTTATACACCACTTAAGAGAAAAACGCATGAGAAAAAATGAGCAAGAAGAAGACTAGAGGATAGCACAGTATCTCTCACCAGATGGTCATAACTAAAACATAGCATGTGAAGAAAGAAAAAAGAAGAGGAGCAAAAAAAAAAAACCACAGAGGAATTGAAATTTTGTGTGCATAGGATAAGTAATTTTTCTGTCCTAGTGCTACTTGCATGGTCTTGATTGTCACAACACCATAACCCACCAATTCAAAATAAAAAATAAAAGAAGAAGAAGAAGAAGAAGAAGAGCAACAACAACAATAATAAAAACTACTACAACTAATGTGATGAAGAAAAAAATGAAGCCTTTAAAGTGAGACCTAGATGTCATAATACTATTCTCATGATCTTGGCTCCCAAAAAAAAAGGGAAAAGGAGACATACAAAGAAACAAAACCTAAGTATCAAAGAGTAAGGAGCTAAGACCCATCAACACGCTAGGGAGCATGATGTTTGAAGAATGCCACTCATACGCACTGTGTTATAAGTGGACTCACTAACTTAATTGTTTACAAAACTTTGTAGAGTTAGATATATGTGTAAAAGCTAGGAACATAAGATAGATATGCTCTAGCTTCAGGAGAATTACACCAAAACTATTTAAACGGTATATTAGTGTTTTTGTATATCAAATCTTCATCAGAAAAAAAGTCAAAGACCACTATGGTCCACATACATCTTTTACCAATTCTTCTATTCTCCCTCTTCTTCCATTTCTGGTAACAACGTAGCAAGGCTGTTGTTGGGTCAAAGAGGGCAAAGGAGGGAACGTGATGCAGTTTGGATTTGAACACATTGAAGGGAAAGAGAGAGTTTATAGGAGAAGAAAACAGAAGAAAAGTGAAGGCTTAGAACCTCTATAGTTTTAAACTTTTAGCTCAAGCCACTTCATCTCTCGAGAAGTCTAAAATTGTTATGAAATTAAACTCATGGTACACAGAGTGATCATTGATTATATAGGTTTCCAAATATAATAGGAAACAAAATATAAGAGGTTTCTGAAAATATCCCCAAAGTGAATTTTTTATCCAATAGGCAAATCTCAACAAAACAAAGTCCCAAGTCCAAAACTAGTGCTGTCTACAGTACAGACCATCAGTTTCCATTTGACTCAAACAAGGGTGTAACATGAGGACTTCCCAAGAGTCCAACTATCCAGATACTTTGCTTGCCCAAGCACTCTTAACTACAAGCTTCTGAGGCACATTAATAATAAGGTAGAACAATCTGACCCGTCCAATTAACAAATCCATATGATTATAAATGAAAATAATTAGATCTATGAAGAAGAAGCTTACCATTAATTTCTGAACCTTGCTATGTCGATAAATCAGTTGGTGAGATAAGTAGCTTGACGCATGATATTCCATAAAGAACTTTTCCACCGAGTTACCATATGATTCTTCACAAGACCATGGAATAGAACGAACAAGAACCGTGAAATGACTTGGAGCAGATTGACTGATATAAGCCAACCTCATTTTGGAGATGCTTCTATACTCCTGAAGGAAAATGACAACAGAATATTGGCTAGAGTCAGGAATTCTCTAAAGGTTGATATAGATATAAATTAGCATCCACATAAGCGAGAAGGAATATGATGCAAATGAGATGTTAATCCTTACAAAGTAAAGAAGAATGCAAGCTGAGCAGGTTATGATATACAATGCAAGACAATGTGCCCAGAGCCTGAGGAAAATTTGAGAGGAAGGAGAGAAGGAAAAAAACACAAAGATACAAAGTAAGAGCACTTGTGACACAAAAGCAAACAATAATGAAAAATAATCAACATGGGGAAAAACGCTCAGAGTATTTTAGTCACTTCAGGGGACCAGCATCCCCCATCAACAAAATGCATTGAAATCTAGAAGAATGAAAATATGAGCATGAGCAATCATGCATCATGATGCATCGGCTACAAGCACTATAAGCAGATATATTCAGCATGTGTTGGTTCCACATTCCAAACAGATGTAGCTGACATTCTTTTCCATTCTAAACTGAGGCCAACTCATTCCATTCATTTACCTTCTCTGCTTAGGAGCAGAACAATCCGAGGCCAACTTATTGGAAAATAAGCCCAAATCCCATTTCTTATAACTTCCAGAAAATTCTTGGGCAAGTTTCTCACAGGGAATAGCCCCAAGAAAAGAGTACAGAATAGAGCTAGGCTTAATCAGCAGATAATGGAGCATACAATTCATTTAGGTCCCATTTTCCTGACACCAAAATATTTGAGAACTCGTTCCAACTATGTTTCACTATTGCAGTTGAAGTGTCAGAAGCATTGTGATGCCTATTGAACTAAAATCTACAAAGACTTATCAAGCAACTCAAGCGAAGTAATGTATAAAACCAGAATTAATACCACTTTGATCCTTCTCTAACATTTGCAATGGTAAAAACTTCCAGAGATTCTGATGGAATTTGCTTGTGATGCATCTCTTGCCCGTAATAATTGAGAGGGAGTACGAGTAAGATGCAAATTACAGCAGCAATGGAGAAGATCCGCATGCTGCAGAGACAATGATCTTAAAACCATAAGTGGATTGCAAAATCAATTAACATGTAAAATTAATTTTCCATGGGCAATACTGGAGAAAGGGGTAACACAAGAAGCAACAATGGATAGGATATGCTAAAGCAAGTGTAGAATCAGAAACTTTGAACATGATTTTTTCCTGTCAGTTTTATCACCAAACTAGGATTATTTTGCAAGCATAAAACAAAGCCCATGAGAGGGAGAAAAAAAAAAGGAATATAGAATAAAAGAGCTACTTACCAAACTTATAAAGTGAAAGACAACTTTAAATCTAATCTTTCCTATTCCCATTGATCAGTTTACTTAATCATGGGAACTGTACTCTAGTCCCACCAGGAAAATAAAATCAATAAGATGGTTACAATTGCATGAAAATAAAGTTCATGACAAGTACATGTGTTATTCAAAAAATCAAGTTATAACTTGTAAGCACCAAGAAAACTCAAACTATTGCACCCTTGCACCATTGCACATAGCTTAATTTCATCAATGTTATCATGAAGAAAATCTTTGACAGCAACCACATCCTTCCGGTTGCACATTACTGCAACCGAATTTACATATATTTGCAAGTGGACGTCTATGAGCCAAACTGTATAGATAAAAGTATTTTTGCACATACCAATACAAAAGATATGATCAAAGTTATTGTGGAAACAGTATTAATCAGCATAGACTAGTAATAGAGCTTTAGATCAAACTAAAGGCGTTTCTATTTTATACAAGAACATTGGATCCACAATTCTAAAGATTTGTATAGTACTCACAGTAATTGCACCCATCCAGGCAACCGAAGATATGCTGCAATAAGTTCAACTGGAATAATCACATCTATAGATCAATAAGTTTCGGTCTGTAGACAGTTTTGGAAGCAGAAATTGAGTTTGTGGCCCCTGAGGTGTTGATTTCAACCCTCCTCACAATAAGCCACTTCTCACCATAATCCAGAAAGGTAAATGAGGCACTGAAATGAAAAGCGAACATTTTAAGGGGAAGGAAATTTGTGAAGAGTTGCCAAGGCATATTAAGGATTCCCTAATTGATTCATGGGAGAGTTTGATTAAAAGGCTATGGCAATCTTTTGGGCCGAAATCTAATTTAGGGAATAAAAATATAATTAATCCCCATTTTGGAGTTCGTACCAGATTATTTCTGGTTCAGAAGGCTTGACCAACCAGATTAGTACCTCGTTGGACACTATTTTTTAAAAGGAAAAAAAGAATAGTTAAAAACCACTATCAAGCACAACATTTTTAAAACTGTTGAATTCATTGTCTTGAATAGTAGTTTTAGAACTACTCTCAAGGAGAAAGAATATGGTGACAATTTCGTCTACTTGATCATTTTTCTCAAGCATTACAATCCGCGAGTACCCCAAATAAACAACACTTTTGTCAAAATCACCAAAACTTCAAATCATACTACGACCACCACCACCACCATTCTTGTTGCTCCAAATCAAGTCCTTCAGGTTCAAGCATTTCCTTGAAAAAAAAAAAAAACTGAAAACCAACCCAATTCATTCATAGACTTATCTCTCCAAATCCAAAATCTACTTTTCCAACTTCAAATCCGAAATTCACTCTTCTGATCAGATTTCGAAAATTTAAGAGAAATTCAATTGCTGAAACTCCAGTTTCCCTCCTAGAGCGGAATACTCAAACTGAACATTGGTTGTGAACTGCTCAAATGGAAAGAAAATTTTGACAGGAGCTGGAGAAATGCACAATAATCACAGTAGAGTTGTTTTACAAACCAAACAATTTCAAAAATAAAAAAGAACAAATCCTCAAACAAAGAATTGACTGAAAAGTTTGTGGAGACGAGGATTTTAAACCAAGGGTTATGTGGATTTTCTTGTGGTCGATTGCCAAGTTGGCAGGACATGATATGTTGCTAAAGATAATAAAAGAAAAGATCAACAAAAGACAATGCATATACCATAGTTACCAGATTCGTTAAATTTACCATAGATTCTGATACAGATATTATGTTCCAGAACATTCCTTATGAAATAAAGACAATCTTAAATGGGACAAGGAAGGGATGGTGGAAAAGCAGCTGTAAAAGCTATAAATTTTTTCTCGAGTCCAGCAACATTAATTGTTTTGTAATATATAATTGTAATTACCTTTGGAATAAAGTCAACTACAAGTCCCGAAAAAAAAAAATCTTTCTTTTTTGGTTTTAGAAAACTCTATATATATATATATATATACATATATATGTACCAAACAATGATCCAGACATGTTTATTAGATGTACTGTACTCAAATTAGTGTATTAATTAAGCCTACCCCTTACATATCACGATTGCACTATGTATTGCGTTCCCAAACCTCATACCATGTTCCCAACAATCCAGAATCTAGTAACTATGGTATAAATGAAAAACAAATACATAAATCTCCTCCTCCACCACCACCTCCTCCTTCATTTGGTTTCAAAATCTGCCTAGAACAGCATTTTAAGAGGCATGTATGAAAAGGGAAAAAATGTTCCCCGAGCATCATGCTGATGTAACTGGTCAAGCCCCTTGACCCAAAATAGTTTGGTATTAACTTTAAAATAGGATTAATTTGGTATTTAACTTTTAAATTAGTATTTGGCCCAATCTTTAGGCTATTGATTTTTTAAGAAGAGGATATTGATAAGAAAGGATGGTTCTAATTGGAGGGGTTACCTAAGTTCATTCATTCTCAGAAACAATTAGGATGCTAGGTAGTTGAAAGCAAAGAAAGAGACAAAATTGAAGGTACTTGGAATGATGCTTTTTCTATAATTAGGGCAGTGTTGATCTTGTAAATGCATGAAATGTAACAAGAGACGGATCAGCGAAGAAGAGCTAATAGCAAGTAACGGATTACAAATGTGGTTCCTGTACAACTGTGAATAATAATATTTTCAGGACCAAGAAATAATTGAGGCACAGATAGGTTACAATATAAGTACGAAAGTATACCATTCTTCACTAGCTTAAGCAATGAAGCAATTGATTGTTTCACATAATGTCAAATGAGGAGTCCTAAACTGAACTCCACAGCCCCCTTTTGTCTCATTTGAACCATGTATAAGATATCACACCAAGTGGGAGTCCAAGGGCAAGAGCCCCCCCCCCCCTAAAGTTTCAAAAGTATCCTCTTTGTGTAAGGTTTTTAAAGGTAAAGTAAGGGCAAATATGGTATTTGACTCTCCTAAAATTTCAAAAATATCCTCTTTGTTTAGGGATTTTCTAAAGTGATATTGAGTTCTCAAAATTTATATATTAATTTATTATTGGTTTGTCCTTTAACCTTCATGTCAAATTGAATTTTCTATTTTACAAATTTTAATTTTCAATTTTATTTTAACTCTTCTATCCTATATTAGTCTCTCTAACAGTCGACCCCAAATTTGGGATTAAGGCTCAGTCCGATGTTGTTTTAATTTAAGATAGAAAAGATACTTCTTTGGGCTTATAAGATTTCATTGTTGGAGAATTGGAGTGATCATTGAATTTTTCCTTGGGTCCGCAAGATTTGTAAGTTCCAACCAAAATCAAACTTGCGGTATATTACAGGTTACCTTTTTTAACTTTTGATATTGTTGATCTTAGGATGCATCTTCTTAGTTCGGGTTCATCTTTCATTTGAGTGGACTTTTAGGGCTCTTTTGTTTGAGTAGAATCAATATGCAATTCCTTTCAACAAGATGAAGTCAAAAAAAGTTGATTACAAATCCTTTGAGGTTTTCCTTATATTTGTGCATTTTGAAGTTGAAGAAGCAATAACTAGACAAGTAAACCATATGATACAGAAAGAAAGGCAATAAAAGATCCCAGAGAAACTTATGTCGCACCATTAAAATTAAGGACTTAGAAAGGCATAAAGGATTTTCTGTGACCATATTAGTCCCTGTGACGGTAACTAGATCAACAACCCTTTTAACTCCATTATTGACCCTCAACTCCAAATATTCAATTTTATCACTCCGTGAAATTAAAACCCAACACAACCAAAATTTCTAGGCGAAAAATCAAATCAAGTAGCTTTAAAGTCCAAAAGAAATAGAATGAAAGACCAATGTCTTGATGATTGTTTGAATGTATACACTGAAAAAGAAATTGCTACGAAGTTTACCACAAATTTGGTTATTGAAAAATTCAGTATTATGAAAGAAAATAGGGCAAAACTACAGTAAATTAATGTTAATTTTTGAAATGAAATTCTTTAAAACTTTTTATATTTCGCCGTATTGTGAGTTTTTTTATGTTTATATACATTAGATTATCTTTATATTAAATTTTCAATAAATGATTTTTTTTTTAATTATTTATTTTTAAAAGTATAGTTTGTCCTCCCCCCCCCCCCAAAAAAAAAATCGCACATCCACTGATCACAGGCCACTATATCTTCTGTTATACTCAAACCAGTCTCTTATGCACTAACCGCATGATAGCTCCACTAAAACAGAGCAATCCCCCACCCGGGGGTCCAAGACCATTTTGGCCCCTTTGAGGCTTATTTAGCCTAGTTCTTAGTTCTTAGTTCTTAGTCCAGTTTCATCCTAGCTCTATAAGGCCGGTTCAGTACTCCTTTTTCATTGTCAGACTCATTTTGGTCTCTTTTTGCATTTGTTGGTTGCTATTTTGAGAATTTGATGTTTTTTGAGGCAGTTCATTGTGATTTAGCATGAAAGAGAGTGTTAAAAATAATATTAGTTCAATTAAGGGTATATATATATCTTTATGGTATATCTTTATGTGTTATTGTATTTGATTTAATTAATATAGCCACAGGAAGCTACCATACACTGAGTCAATCTCTGATGTATCCCACACCTACTTCTCTCCATGACATTACCCAAAAAAGGTCATGAAAAAAATCACAGAAGCAAACCATTCAAATAGGATTACTAACAAAGCATGCATAACAAGAACAAGAACATTGCTGGCTTCGACATGGTACTTTTTTAGGATTGAATTTTATAAAATACCAACTGCTGCAGCCAGCATGCAGATTAGACTCTATATGCCTCATCTAAAACCAGGTCCAAAAGCCTGGACTCTGCATCAGGGATGGGGTCTTGGGTCTCTGTAGATTCTTTATCATTTCTTAAGGCTAGCATTGGCTAGTTCATGATTTTGATTCAAAAAACAACTAAAAAAAACACTTTGGCATGGGCATGACATCTCAAGCAAGAAATGGCAGACAATCACCTGAAAACAACCATCCTGAGAAACACAACAGCATCAAGGCCACTAACACTTAATATTTCTGCTTCAGATGTTTCCCATGCCTTTAAAATCCAGCTAGGCGATGGAAATAATCTATCAAGAGAAAAAGGGTCACCATATTTTGATTGTACTTGAGCAAGCCTCCTTCCAAAATATACGTCGACATTGGATGGTTGCTTTCTCAGTATTGAGTATAGCAACAAAAGCAGCACGCAAAGGCCTATGTTGATCCCAGCAGATGTTAAAAGCGCAGCTAGGTTCATCTCTATCCACAATATCAGCACCGAGGACTTACATGCCCAAAAAAACACTTTGCAAGTACATCGTTCCCCCAATTATTAGATGCTAGAACTGTTTCTAGACCCTGCACTCTGTCAAGAGCTGCAAAAGAAATCACATAGTAAGACTAAATTGCTCCCTAAAAATGCCACTGTTTAAACTTAACATTATCACTGCCCTATTGGTAGATCAGACAAAACAATATGCAGAGGCAAAATCTTGAACTAAAAAAGCAGACATCAAAAGGATAAATTTTGTCTGGCAAGCATATGAAACAATAAAAAGCTGTAAGGGGGCCACCTAACTACACAAAATTAGTGTTTGCATGAGACAAAATCATCAAATCAGGAAAGGAAAAACTCCAGTTAAGATGCATGAGGTCATAATCAAGTCACCTCTAAATTAGAGTTTGTTATTCTGTAACATCCATTGATGATTATTCCTCTATCCATTCTGTGACACCAAATGGAATCTCAGTTTTTGTTCCACATTGGCTGTATTTCACTCGTGTCTATCTATTAATAAAGATAGCATAGTTGAGGATCAGTGGTATTATTCCTCACTATTTACAAAGATGATTAAGAACTAGATTTTCTGATAGAAAAAAAAAAAAAGAAGTATACTAAATAGAGTAGAAAAATACATAAGACCTAGGATTCCTCAGAGGCAAGAACAGCAAAGTTTAAAATTTGTGGTTGTATTTATATAAAAATGTGGCTGTTTTCAAAAGACCCAGAAAAGTGGTTGTATTTGGTTGCTAGAAAGCCTTAAAATTGTTGCCAAGGAAAAGCATATACCATAAGATGCAACAACACACATTTAAAATTGAAGATTTGAGTTGAATGTATAGTTTGTACACCGAGCAAAGTTCACAAATAAGATGATCTCCTCCTCACCTAGAATAGAAAATTTGAAGCCAAATCTCTTTCATCACTACCAGCACACCAATAGATGCTAATGGTAGCATAAAACCAGACCCAAGAGATCACACGTTCTCCAATAGCAACCATAGAAAAAGAAAGTGAATTATGGTGACTTTAGCATGGAGACATCAACTAGCCAAGAACTTTCCTCTTATTATTTTTCATTTAAAGAATCACTTAAGCAAAGCCTTCAGTTTGTGACCAACAAGAGGTTAACTTGCTCAATGAGATGCAAAAGCAACAAACAGGGTGTATTCTGAGATTCATATTCCTTATGATAAAGGTAACAGATGCAATTAACCTGGTTTTCTTTTATTAATTTTCCTGCATTGATGTTTAAATTATCGAATTACTACAATTATTGATTATTGAACAACGGTTCCCACTCTACAGTGAGAAAATTATCCATAATCAATTAAATTTTTAACTGACACCAAGTTTGACTACAAGGTTCATCAATAGATGAAGCAAATTTCCTTTACTTTAAAAATTCAATGAACAAAGGGAACTGAGGAGATTTTCCCTAAACCAACTCCGTGAGGCCACAATCTATTCTGGGAGGATATAATTATCTTTTGATAGAATTCACTGCACTACAGGGATTTAATCTGAAATTAATAAGCAACACAAATGATCTGAAGCCACCTAACCCCCTCTCAATTTCTCACACTTGGTGTCCTCAAGAAAATTGCTCTACATGCTCCTACCTATTCTATCTCACGCCACTGATGCCCCACTCAAACCACACATGTGCTCCAAATTCTAGTCATAGATTAGCAGTATGAACTTGAGGCAATCGGATAAACATGTGTTGGGTTCGGAGTTATAGCATTTGATGAAAAAGAAAATCAAGAGAAACAAATTGTCCACGCTTTCCAGAAGGCAATGACGGAAGGGGTTTCAAACGATATTTTTTAAGAAAGAACATCCACAAAAATGTCAAAGCAATAGACCATAACACCGTTGGGGCTAAGTCTAGAAGATTCATAACAGGGAACAGAGGAATTGGATATAGTTCAACTTCGATTCAAGCAGAAGACGCGCCATAAACTAAACTAATTCATCAACAACAAGAATCTAGAGGCAAATTAAGAAGGCAGAGGGAATTTTACCAGAATAAGAAATGAGAGGAGGCGAAGCGGAATTGCAGCTGTTGGTTTGATTAAGAGATCCACTCCAATTCCTTCACAGAATATTGGATGTGATTTCTAAAGCCACTCTCAAGCTTTGCTTCGACTTCAAACGCGAACACAGAGAGGAGAGAGAGAGATAGAGAGAGATAGAGAGAGAGAGAGAGAGAGAGAGAGAGAGAGAGAAACCCTTAGAGAATTGAAGGAGAAGGCAATTACTTTCGAAATGGTGCAAGCAACCTCTCGCGCTTGTGAAGGTTCTCTCTTTCCCTTTCTCTCGCCTCCTAGATTCGGTTTAAAATGGAAAAGTATCCCTCCCATTCCCACTTCACATCCCACGGTTGGGGTTTGCTGTCCCTGTCCGTGTCCATTGGATATGGACTTAATATGCGTCACCGCAGGGACCGCCACGTGGAGACACTCCTATGGATTTGACTATGAGTATGAGTGGGGTGGTTCTGGAGTCGGCCCCACAACCGTCTTTCGGTTTCTTTCTCCACTTCACACGCGTTGGCATCTGGCATGCCTAGCTCCTCGCCTTCTTTTATTCCAATTTAAAATGGAATATATATATTTTTTAATTTATATCCCCACGAAAGTTTTCAACTTTAATATTCCTCCGTTTTCAAAACATTTTAATATTTTAAATTAATTAATATTTATATATATTTATATATTTTTAATACTTAATAAATTATTTATTTAATTAATTATAATTTTTATTTTTATAATTAATAATTATATATTTGATTATTTTAGATTTTTATTATAAAATATGTCTTTTCTTTTATTTTTTTATAAAATAATTAATATTTATATTAAAATCTTTATATTCATTATATTTATGTATTTTTTTATGTTATTATTTTTTTTTATTTTTTATAAAATATTTTTTTTTATATCATTTTATATCCATTCTAATACAGTTTAGGGCCATCTCCCTGGGCTCATTTTTTTGGAACTAATTTCAAATTTTAGAAGCATTCTTACGGGCACATATGTGTTAAATAGTTAGGTTGCCTTTGAATTTCATTTTAAGTTATACCACGAGTATTATTTACAAAATTACACACCGATAAACATTTGTTACACAGATTTAAATTGTTTCTTTTATATTTTCTTACTCAAAGAAAAAAGAAAAAACACTTTTTAAAATTGAAAAGTATATCATGCACATGTAAACAAAAATGGTATATGGAAAAAATATATATAAATAAAAAGGAAAATACGTACTTAAAAAAAAATCTTTTATACCATATCCATTCTCAAAATTAGTCATGAAAGAATCAATAACATTTAAAAGAAAATAAATAAAAATTTACCACTTCATCGCAGTTATTTAACATATAAAAGAAAAGAAAAGATTTTTAATATAAGTAAAAAATGAAAATATATATTTTAGATTTTGCTTCATAACTTATAATTATAATCCAATTTTTTTTATTTTGTTTATGCAAAAAAAAATATCGGTTGCTACAAAAATATGCTCAATATATCATATCTTGACTGGTTCTTTGTATCCAAATATGCAGATAAGGCGAAACGATGAGTTGATTATCGGTTCTATTCCATTTTGTTTTGAATCCTAACCTTAAAAAACTAACGAGTCACACACTAACCATAGCAATTATAATTATATTAAATAAATTAAAGAGTCAATTAAATTTTTATTTAACCTTATACAATTAGAAATTACTCGTTTGGGTTTTAATTGAACAGAATAAAGAATGAAAGAGTTTGTCATTTTTTCTTCTATCGTTCTATAGATATAGAATGGAAAGATAAGTAAAGGTTTATTAGTCATTGTCTACAAATATCCAAAATTTGATGCCTAATACACCGTAAATAGTTCGAACTGTATAGGGATAATAATCGATTTTAGCTCTAATGGTTTGTAGAGGAACCCTACCTTCTCTGATCCATTCAACACGTGCAATTTCTTTTCCATCGATACGCCCTACAATTTGTATTTGAATTCCTTTTATATCAGCTTGTTTAGTTAATTCAATAGCTTTTTTCATCGTCTTGCGAAATGAAACTCTATTTTTTAATTGACCAGCTATAAATTCTGCAAGAATATTAGGGTGCCCATAAGGTTTTGTAATTCTTGCAACTGCAATGTTGAGTTTTTTATTTATACAATTTAATTCTTTTTGTACATTCATTTCTAATTCTTCGATTCCTCGTGGTCTACCTTCTATTAATAATTTTGGAAATCTCATATAGATTATGATCCGGATCAGATCGATTTTTTTTTTTTATTTCTATATGTGCAATTCCCTCTACGCCGGAGGATATTCTCATATTTTTTTGTACATAATTTTTGATACAATTCCGTATTTTTTGATCTTCTGGTAGATCTTCACAATAATTTTTTGGTTGTGTAAACCAAACAGGGATTTAGTAGGTGGCAGAGTTGGGTACAGAAAAAAAAATTAAAAATATAAAAAAAATGAAAAGTCTCAATAAATTAAATTATATTTGAGGGTAATGATATATTAGGATCAGTTACAAGAAGAGAGGCTTATGAAAAAATTATTAGTTTTCCTCAAATGTATAAAAACTCAAACTTTGTTATATTTCGATCTTGTAAAAGTATTTAAAAAATTTTGAAGTATTTGCTTGATAGAGAATTCAATGCATAAAATAAACAAATTGAATTCCTCATAGTATTTTTTTTTTTTAATTTAGTTAATTATGATAAGAAACCAAATTTTCATCACTAAATCATATTCCATAATTAGACACAGATTTAACAAATAAATGATTTTCTGGATCTTTTTAAAAAATATACATATTTGTTATAAAATTTTCCCCGAATCAATTTTGCTCTAAATTTGTACGACCCAACATTTTTTAATTATAAAATGTTTTCCAATATTTTATTTTTACTTAATAATTAGGAATGGGGCAACTTTCTTTTACTAAATCTAAATCCTAAAAGTTTTCCAAATTAAATATATATTATACACTTCAAATCGAGAATAATGAATCTTATTAGCATGGAAATCCTTTACTTTACATATCCACGAGATTGAATAGTTAACTTTGCAAAATAGTGTAAGAAAGATGCATTTTGATTCATTATAATTTGATTATTAGCATGGAAATCCTTTTGTTTGCATATCTATAAGATTGAGTGCTCAACTAGGCAAAATGGTGTAAGAAGATGCATCTTGATTCATTATAATTTGATTATTGGCATGGAGTTCCTTTCATTTACATATCCATATATAAGATTGAGTGCATAACTTTGCAAAATAATGTAAAAAGATGCACTTTGATTCATTATAATTTGTAGGAGGGACAAGGGTTCTCCAAGGGGACTACCATCATGTAGCTGGCTGCAAACAAGCTAGTAACAGAGTAAGACCGAGCTAGTGGGAGTATACAGATGAAGACATGGTTTTGTTTTGACTAGCATTTGCCTATTGTCAACTTAAGAAAGGGTTTTGAAAAACTTAAAGGTCAGAGCACTCTCATAATATGGCTCTTGTACACGAGGACTGATCTGAAGAAATAGCCATCGAAAGTCAAACACTATTCACCTTTTGTGATGCCCCCCCCCCTTCTGGACTCAAATCTATAGGGATAGATTTATTTGGCAAAGAAAATTTTAAAACCTCGGACAATGCACAATTCTGCTTTTTATCTTTTACGAACATAATATTCAACGATATTTTCAATACATCATTTTTTAGAGAAAACTTTTGAACAATTAAGAATATATAGAAAATTTAGAATCCTAAAACTATATTCAAAGCGAGAAATAATGAAATATGTACAAATAGCATGGGGGACATTGGTCTAATTAATAGCATACATGAGAGAGAGAGAGAGAGAGAGAGAGAGAGAGAGAGAGAGAATAAGAAGTGCTACTAGCGTCCAGGCTGAGAATGACGCAAAATCAGCTGAAGGAACCATTTAGTGGAGAATCTTTTCTTCTTGACTCGACAAACTGCTTCATTCTACGCATTGCTAAATTTAGAGTTTGCTCGCAAGTATTTGCAAAGCAGAGACGAAACCAACCAGGCTCACCACAATGAAAGGACAACCCGCTTGACACATTCAAACCACCTTCGCTCAGAATCTCTCCCCACACCTCCTTCTCTGCTTCAAACAACACCGTAGTAGTATTACAGAAGAGCAGCTTCCTCATATCCACCCAACAGAACAATCCTGCATTGCTCTTCAAGCACTCAATACCCATTTCTCCAAGTCCCGAAACCAACATTTCTTGTCTTCTCTTCAACCTTTTCCGATTCTCCCTCACATAACTCGTAATAAACTCTCTGTCCGAAAGGATGCCGAGCACCAGATTCTGAGTCTGTGACGAAATAAGTCCAAAGCTCGACATCTTTGTAGCCGCTTTGATGATATCTACGTTGTTGGAGTATATCATGCCAACTCGAAAACCTGGGATTCCCAAATCCTTGGAGAGGCTGTCGACGATGTGAATTCGTGTTGAAACCTCCTCGTGGTTTTCTTCTGTTAGTGCTTCTGCAACGCTGACAAACGCCGGAGGGTCGTAGACCGTACCCGAGTAGATTTCGTCGCTGATGAGGTGGATTCGCTTGGCGATGATGAACGAGATTACAAGGTTGAGATCTTCGCGGCTTAAAGTGGTGCCCAATGGGTTCGATGGATTTGTGATTAGCAGAGCTCTGATCTCCAGGTTTTGGTTAAGTGCTTGTTGATAAGCTTCTTCGAGTGCCGACTCGGTAATTCTGAAGTTGTTTGAGCTTGAGCAATGTATGGGCACGATTTTGACTCCAGTTCTCCATTGCACGTCTCTGTCCAATCTATATTTGCTTGCAACAATTCAAATGATGTTTAGACGACTCAAACAATTTATTTTCAGGCTAATCGAGTAGAATCTATTAGAAAAAAAACATTAAAAAATCAATAATGTTATTATGGACCATATTAATCATGAATTCTAAATATCTCTGTTCACCAATTTTTAATTAAATTAATATAATCAATTCAAAAATAATAATAATAATTGAAAATAGGTTGAAAATTTTGATCAACTTTTTCTATGATTTATTTAGTTCTTCTAGTATTACTTTTTAAAAATATCGATGAATTTTATGATTGATTAAATTTCTAAATATAAAAAAAGTCAAATTAAAATGAGACTTTAAAGGAAAAGGAAATTTATTTGTTTTGAAATAAAAACTAAAAGAATTAGTCAAAGATTTACAAGTTGGAATTACAAGTAAAGATTGTCGGGAAAAGAAAAGGTTACAAAAAAAAATGGTAATGTTACCCGGGATAGTATGGTGTTGGAACAAGGATCGCATCACCAGGGTCGGCCACACAAAAGACAAGTGTCTCATTAGCTGAAGTTGCACCAGCAGTCAGGACAAGCTTTTTGGGATCTAATCTCACTTTGTTTCCTCTGATTTGTGACATAAAATCTACAAGTGCCTGTCAAGTTTCATGCAGGGCAAGAAGATTTTAATACAATCTAGACTGAATCAAAATAAATTTTCAACTGATCAGATGCTATGTGACAATAAAGATGTGTGGTGTCACATTTTTCAGAGCTGGTAATCCATGGTAATCTTGGAAGAGTGCAAGTTCCCTGAATGTGGATTTGCCATTTCTGTTGAAGCCTAAAGCCTCCGGATCTCGATCAAGCCATGACTCTATAAGATCCAGAGACAACTGCATACAAAATATATCATAACAGGGGAAGAGAAAGTAAAGATGGATATATAAATGAACACTGTTTGATTTGGAAATAGCCCACCTGATTTTCGGCAAGTCCCAACTGAATAATTCCCGTGGGGTTTTGAAGGGCATTATATGGGTTCTTCTCGTATTCTTGCCAACCCAAGAAGTAGGAAGTGTGTTGTCCGTGCGCTGCATCAGACCCAGCTTTACTAGACAACATTTTCTCTTTTCTAATTTGTCTTTACCGAAAGTAATTGATCAAATGAAAGCTCGCAAACACAAGAAGGCTTGGCTAGGAAGGGTTACTATGAAGGCTAAGTTAGCAAATTATATATAGAGAGAGCTTAGGAAGTGTCATGACATGGCCTGTCCCTTCTGTCATTGATCTATTTTTCCACATTGCCAACAAAGGTGCATACTTGAAGCGGTGGCACTGCAACTGTATATGGTTTGGCTTAAAAAGGCAGTGCGTGTCTCTGACATTTTTGAC
Source organism: Dillenia suffruticosa (assembly GCA_033439265.1). Lineage (NCBI taxonomy): Eukaryota > Viridiplantae > Streptophyta > Magnoliopsida > Dilleniales > Dilleniaceae > Dillenia > Dillenia suffruticosa. Next base: position 12,686,801 of record JAVTVX010000020.1, read on the forward strand.
TTAGAAGAGTGGGAATCGACTACCTTGGAAGGGCTAGGCTCAAATATCGGTCTCCTTTTTGAAACGATGATAAAGGTAGAAGGGCTTGAACAACTGACTCTGATCTGCTACAATGGGCATACATAAATTCCACAATAATATTGGGGGAGGGAGGGATGCACCCCTTTTCAAAGGACCATGAGATTATGTTTATGGTTTGCAAATTTGGTGCAAGCACTGGGGTTTCTATCCGTAATGTGTGGGACTTCGCTTAGGTAATTCTACATTGCAAACAATGCATTCATCATTCTCTCATTTGTTTAACTTTAGCAAAGGTAGGATTTAAAGAAGCCAGTTCGCTCCAGTCTGGACCAGTCTTGGGGTGCCACGAATGGACGTTATGTGATCTCTTGGGTCAGACCCTACAAGACAATGTAAAGATGCGGTCCAATCCTAAATGGAGAGGGAGAGCAAGGATCTAGCCAGGATTTAAGTACCTAGTTACAGATTCCACTGCTTCTATTAAGAACACATTCAAGAATCTTAGGCCTTCATGACCAATCAAAGTGAAGGTTTAAAACAAACCAACATACATAATTTCTCATTTCTCATTTCTCATGCATAAATTCCAAAATTCAAGTTGGATTAAAATCATTTATCTCTTTTGATAGTTGGGTATTCTAAATCTTGAAAATATCACATAAATAGATCACTTTTTTTATTCTACAATCCAAATACCAGGGTGGAAAATGATCTACCCTATTCAAACCCTTTTTTTATTTCTCAAATGTGAAAAAGTCTTTCCCTCTGTCTCACTCTCTTTCTTCCACAAAATGGCTTCTCTTTGTCCTTTTTTCTTGTTCACGTCACTTTCAAGAGAAAATGGAAAGTGTATGTGAGAAATTAAAGAGGGGATTTTTTTGGAACACGAGGGAGTTGAGGGGTGGTTTTACAATAGCCACTCCCTCCCTCATTTAAATTTAAACAAATGGTTTGAGTTAGGTCTACCCTCATGGGCGAACTAACACCCCATTTTTCAATATCTCTCACTCGTACATGAGCGTTAGACTTACACATATCATTATAATCAAACACCAATTTCATTCTACCAAGTGGATCGTGTGATCCGCTAGAATACCAAAAGTTTTTAAGACTATCTATTTGTTAACGATATATAGTAATTCAATTTCAATATGGTGATGAAAATATCAAATCTCATTATATCTCAAACTTCTTTTACTAAAAACAATCAACACATCTCATATCTCTCATCTCTCAAAACAATATAAGAGTATATTTGACTCAAAGTTCAATCATACATCTACAATTACATTTTTAAACAATAAGTTATAGATGGAATTGGTCGGCTTATGAATATAGAGCAATGTATCGATCAAAGATAGTTTTTCTATTATACTACTAACTTTCAACTTTATCTTAACTGTTTTTCTAGATATATATCGTCAAACCGAATCGATCATAGTCATTTGGTGACATGTTAAAATTGTAACACTAAAATAAAATTTTAAGAGATAGACGAAAATTCTAAAGATATAAATTAAGGTTGAATATGAATTTTTGGGTCTCATATAATGACATAAAGAGAGATATATCATCTCATTATCCATATGGTCACATAAACATATGTGGCATGAAACACGTGTTATGGTACTATTTCTTCCCATTTGGTAGCATATGTATTCTTTTCTAAATATAATATATTGTACAACTTTTATTCCACATGTATATAACACTTGACATGAGTACTCCGTTTTCAAATTCTCCAAAATCTCACATTATTAAGGAAGAGTCATATCTGATTATTCAAAAAGTTTAATGGATTGTGGAGAATCCATTTTGATTACTACATATGTATACACAATCAATAATCTCATCTTTGTACTTAATTAAGGCGGTATATATGTCAATCAACCACAAATTAACATTGTTTTATCTTTTATGTCACATAGATATTAAAGACGATTGATCGTGTGAGAGAACTAATATTAAAAACTTGTGGACATACTTTCAAGCGTAGACATAAGAGTTTTTAAAAATAAAATTTAAATATCAATAAATATGAACATTACATCATATAGACTCTATATATGATTACAATCACAATTACAGTCACAAATACTGTCACGACCTCCACAAACTAAAAGATCTAACATATATCTAGGTATTGTCTTTGCAAAAGGATCAATCACCATCAAATGCATAAATATATACTTTAGTGTCATTTCTCTCTTTTCAATCATATCTCTGACAAAAGTGAACTTTGTGTTTATATATTTGGCCTTGGTATTTGGAGTCTTTAACGTAAACAATAGTTGATTAATTATCATGGTAAATAGTCATATCCCCTACTGAATTGCTTACTACTCCAAAATATTGTAAAATCTATTTAACTAAACTCTTCTTTTAATTGCGAAAACATAGACCATAAATTCTGTGTCTATTATAAAAAGAGATACACAGAATTGTTTCTTACTACTCCGTGAGATAGTACTATTATTGAGTAAGAATATATAATAAGGAGTAGATTTTGTCTCATCTAAATCACCTCCTCAATCAGGCTCTGTGTATCCTTTTAATGTTATATCCTTTCCTTGGTTACAAAGGAAATAATTTACAATTTTTTTTAGGTATCTTAATAGCCTTTTCATAATAATTTAATGATTCTTTCCTGAATTGGATTGATATATGCTGGTCAAACCCATAGCATGACAAATGTCTGGACAATGACATATAATAGCATACATCAAACTCTCAACTATATTAGAATATGGAATTCTGGATATTTCATCCATTTTTTAGGAGTTTTCGGAGACATCTCATCACTTGAACTATCACCTTTAGCTATATGAGTATCAATAGATATGCAGTTTTTTATTCTAAATCGTTCTAGAATCCTTTTGATATAGGACTCTTGAGATATGTCTAGTAATCTCTTGAAATGATCTATATAGATTTTAATTCCCAATAAATGTGACTTACATATATCTTTCATCTCAAAATTGGAAGACAACAATTTCAAAATTTGAAAGATATACTCTTTACCATTCGTAGCTAATAACATATTATCGATAAACAGGGACAAAATCATAAACTCTTTATTTACATAAATATAATGATTTTCGTCTATCATGACGAAATTATAAGAAATCACAACTCTGTAAAATCTCAATAATCATTATCTTGAATACCGTTTAAGACCATAAATTGATTTGTTCAATTTATAAACTCTATCTTCATGATCTTTAATGATAAAACCTTCTGGTTATATCATATAAACATTTTTTTCTCAATTTCTCTATTAAGAATGACAGTCTTCACATCCACTTGATATAATTCTAAATTCAAATTGGTTACTATTGTCAATAACAGTCAAATTGAGATAAATCTCATTACTGGAAAAAAATTTTCTTATAATTAACATTCTTCTAGTCGAGTTTTATACCTTTCAATGGTTTCATTTTCCTTACGCTTCATTTTAATAATCTACTTGTTTCTAATAATCTTGCATCTTGATACAAGTTCAACCAATTCCTAAAATGACTGGATTTCATTAACTTCAATTTTTCTTCCATTGCCTTTTTCAATTCATCCTTGGCAAGATAAGATAGGGTCTCATCTATATTCTTAGTCTCTTCTTCATCTTTTAAAGAAACAATAAATGTCTACCCTTGTATCTAAAAAATAATGCTTTGGCACCACTTTTCTAGCACTTTTTTGAATTTTGTAACTTAGTAGGATTGCTAGAGTTTAAATTCCTCCCACTAGAATCAACATCTAACTCGTTTTCTCGTGATTCCAATGGTCCACTATTAGACAAAGCCATCATCTGAATTAACTTACTCAATCAAGACTCTATGTCTATTACGTCATCTCGGTTAAGAAATCCACTCTCAAGAAATGTGATATTCCGTGATTCCATATTTGTTACAGTACTGTCATCTCGTTCACCAATGAACACTTATCTTTTAGACTGATCAAAATATTTTATCATGATACACTTTCTTCTATGAGAATCTAATTTTCCAAATTTATTGAAAAAAACTTGAACATACACAATTAATCCCCAAAATCTGAGATCATTCAAACAGTTTTTTACTTATCTAAAGTTCATATGGTGTTATTGGTACTACTTTGAATGTATTTTATTAAAAAATATAGGCTGGAATGAACAAGGTATTGCTCTAAAAGAAAATCAACAAGTTAGTTTGTACCATTATAAATCGTATCATATCCAAAAAATGTTTTATTATTTCTTATAATAACAACATTCTGCTAAAGTGTATAAGATAATCAAATGTCAGATTTTACTTTTTCATTACTTTTTCATTCTGCTAAAGTTCATATGGTGTTATTGGTACTACTTTGAATGTATTTTATTCAAAAATATGGCTGGAATGAACAAGATATTGCTCTAAAAGAAAATCAACAAGTTAGCTTGTACCATCATAAATCGTATCATATCCAAAAAATGTTCTATTATTTCTTATAATAACAACATTCTGCTAAAGTGTATAAGAAATAATCAAATGTCAGATTTTACTTTTTCATTACTTAGATCCTTAAATTGATCTATAGGTACTCATGCCATGTATTCGTTCTCAATATCTTTATTGTCCTATTCAATTGATTTTTAATCTCGTTCATAAAATATCTAAAACGCTCAAATATTTCAAAATTGTGAGAAATCAAATAGATATAGCCAAATATTATGAAATCATCTATAATCATAATAAAACATGAAACTCCATGTCTAGTTTTCGCATTCATTGGACTACGAATGTTTAAATGGACTAATTGCAAAATTCAGCCGGTATGGTCTTTTCAAATGATTTTCTTGTTATTTTGCAAGTAAGACAAATATTTAACTTAATAGTTAAATATTCATCCATCATATTGCAAAATCATAAAACCATTTACAAATTATCCAAAACCAATATATATATAGTTCAGATACAAACTAACATAGTCTCTTTGAAAATTCAAAACATAGTCATATTTCAAAAAATAACAATAGATATTGAATTTTATTGAATGTTTTGTGTAAAAAATATCATGCAAAATAAGAGTTCAATTACTTTGTAGCTCTAATTTACAAGTATTAACTCGTCTAACCTCCACTGTTATTTTGTTCTCTATATAGATCTATCTCATATTAGAAAGCTCTTGACAAAAATTCACAAACACCTCATAGTCACTAGTCACATGGTCTATGGCTCCTGAATCTATTATTTATACATGATAAGAATTAAACAGTAAAACAATATTGGAGATGTATACCATACTTAAGCATCTGAGTTCGTTCTTATGTCCGGGATTTTTTTTATCCATCTCCAGTCTTCTTTCTTTTCTTACTTTTATTCTAGTTTCTCTTATGCTTAGAGATCGAAACTCTCTTGAAACTATACTCTACAACAAAAACATTAGCTATAAATCTTGTAACATTAAGCCACTCATCCTCAAACTCAACGTGATGAACAACATCTGTAAAAGTTTTCACACTATCATTGTGAGTCAAATTGACTTTTTGGTACTCTTACTGATTAAGAAGAGATCAGATCAAGATTTGAATTTTCTGTTCATTAGAGAGAACATGACTAATCGATTTCAACTCTCTTATCATGTTAGACATAACCCCTAAACCTTATTTGAGGTACACCTAGATGTCATGAGAAGTCAAATATCGCTCATACTCAATGATCATGTCATCAACTGCAAAACTTACTAGGATTGCTCGAGCAATGAAATCTCTCTTTTTTCATGCCTAGTAAGTATTTTGATATCTCCTATGTTCAGCAATATTGCCACATTAGGATCTTGTATGACATGGTTGATGCCTCCTCAAACATCTTGCTCTTCCAAAACATACAATATTTTATGACGTCATATCTCATAATTATCGCTATTCAATTTGTCACCTCTATTCAAATCTGTAGTAATAGAGTTCAATATTGTAAGATCTCATTTTAAGAAAATATTAAAATATACATTGACATTTGCATTTTATTGAATATACTTAAAATTTTCACATCGCATTATGATAAAATTCATTGATTTCCTTTTATTTGGGATACATGTTTTGGTTTTTATGTTTATAGTTTTAAATATAGGTTGAGAATGTCAAAATTAGCATAGACTGTGGAACATATTGAAGAATGAAAACGATCGGAATAAGACAATAAGAAAACCAAATTAGGGGTTTTATATGGAACCCACAAAAGTTAAAAAAAAAAAAAAGGAAAAAAGGAAATACAAAGAAAGAAAAGCTACACCATCAACACCCAACACTTGGTATCCACACTTTGGACACATCACCATGGCTCCACATTCCACTTAGGTAAAGAGAGAAGAGAGGAATAAAGAGTCTAAAATACAATCTTTCTCTTCCAAAAAAACCTTATTTTTGGATTTTACATTTCTTCTCCACAAAGCCACCCTAAACTCCATTAAAACAACTACTTGAGCTTGATATAAACCTCCTCCATTGATATATGTGTTAACCCAAGTCTTTAGGAAGCAAAAAAAAAGTGTAGAGCACCTATAAAATAAACTGAAAAATACATAAAAAGCAAGAAGGTTGAAGGAACTAAAGAGAAGTGGATTTTAAAGTTTAGAAAGGAATGTACCATACTTGTATTTGTTTCTTTGATGTCTAATAGTTATATTTAATATGTTTTCAGATTGTTTGTAGTATCAAAATAAGGATGAAATGAAAAGAAAAGGAAAATCTTACACTGGATATCAAAAAATGGAAGAAAACCATGATTTAACATTTTGGATAGTTTGACATTGATATAGTTTTTAGTTTATTAACGTTTTATGCACAACTGCAAATTGAATATGTTTTCTTCTGATAAAATTAGACTTTCATAACTTTAAAATGACATATGATTTGAAAAATTTCATAGAGAATTGAATTTTATTTGAATTTTTGAAGTAGCATGATCTCTGCAAATAAAACTGTCATGTTTCATAGCATGACCATACTTTGATCTTTATTCAAATATTTTATTCTGCACAACTTAAAATCAAGGGAGGTTTTACTAAAAAAGACTAGACTTTGATAACTTTAAAATAACATATAATTCGAAAAATTTTGTTGAGAAATGAGTTTTTGGTAAATTTTCAAATTGGCATGTTTTTTGCAGAAAAATTGTCTTGCTTCTGTTTGTTTCTATGTTGAAATTTGTTTCAATTGTAAGCTGCCTCCTAAGCTAAACTAAGCTAACCTTTGAACACAAACATTGTAGTCCTGTTTCCCATTATAATCACCTCAATCCGATATGTGTAGAAAAAATTATATTAAATTTTCTATGACTACGCAAATTGTTTTGTGAAATTTTGGATTATAATATTGTTTGATATGACTTTCTCTGTGTAATTAGAATCGAAACTAGGTATGAATATAAAAGTTCTAATCCTAAGTCTTAATTTTGTATAACAATTGAATTTATCTCAATCCAAATATTACAGTCTAAGATATGACAGTTTTGTCAAATATTATTTGTGTTGAAAAATCATTGAAATAGTTCGTTGGAGTGTTATGAGTTGTTGACTATAGGGATTGTATATTCATGATATTTAATTATGAATCATATGAAATCTTTGTGATAAATTGAAATCTTTGTGATAATTATATCATATGAATATAAATTAATATTAAGAAAAAGTGATAACATGGTAATTTTTCCAAAAACTTTGTGAAGTTTATGGACAAAGTTTAAGGAGTACAATTGGTATAAGGAGTTCTGAAACCTTTGTGAAACTTGTGGGTAAAGATTGGAGAACTATGGGTGTATCTCTTCTCTTTATAGGGGTAGAATTGGAAATACGTGAAATGTTTGATGTGTCTAATCTAAAAAGATTTAGATTTCACTTAGAAATACCAAATTTTGATTTGCTCTCCAAATCCTTATATATTATCTTGGTTCGACACTTTGTTCTTTTTTTAAATATCAATTTCAAATTAGAACAGTAAAAATAGAGAATGAAAATGAATTTAGAATGATAATTGCACTTTTTTTTTGAATTGTTTGAGATAACGTGTATTTTTTGTATACTTTTCGATGTCACGCTATTTGCATGTTGATATTGATATTCCTATGTCTGTTTACTTGTTATGGATACTATTGGTCCTCTGTGTAGTTGCTCAGCTTATACTGATCTCGATATCCTTATTTTCAAGTGATTAGGGAGACGTCAGGGAATCACAGGGTAGAGACCTACCAAGGGTTTTCGATCCTTACTCATTTCCGACCTACTTATTGTTAAGACATATTGTTCTTGTGTTTCTTTTGGATTTACACGAGTTATCTCTTATCTTAAAACGTATAGTTGAATGTCAATGAGAGTTTTATATGTATAGTTTTGTTTATATTGTGACTATATACTATGCTATATTATTGGATGATCAGAAGAGCCATTAACACCTGTTTGTTTAATATTAGAAGTGTTCTATTTGTTTTATCAAATTTTTTTATTAACGTCGGATAACTAAATAGTCACAAAAAAGGTGAGACTTTACTATTATTTTATTTGGAGAGAAAAATAATTTATTTTCTTTTAATATAAATCTCTTTTCGTGTTATCACATATGAGGAGTATGACTATCATGAGTTCAGACGTCGTATTTTAATCGTATTGGTTGTTTCCGCATTTGCATGTCTGTTTCATTTTGTTAGGGGTGCGACGCCTACATAACGGGTCGTCACAAATGCTATGGTCTGGATTTTAATAAGATGGACACAAATATTAATACTCGTATCATACACATAATTTTATATTTTAAAATTAACATTTTTGACAAGATAATATTAATTATAAATCGAAAATTTGCTAAGTTTTCAATTATCATTTATAATTTTAATATATCACCATTATAAATTTAATTTAACCTTACAAAATTCAATAAGTTTTAAATAAGAATTGCTCGAATTCTACCGATCAAAAAGCTCCCACTTAAATATACAAAATATTTAAAGAATATTATAATTTTGGACAAGAAGTTCTTAAATTCTATCAATATAAAATTTTTATTTAAATATACAAAATATTTAAATAATATTTTAATTTTGAATGAGAGTAATTCAAATTCTACCAATCTAAATTTTTTATTTAAGAGACCTCATTTTCTTTTTGCATATATGTTCATACAAAAAAAAGAAACACATCCAACATATGCTCAATAAAAACTTTATATTAGAAATGTTAAAAGTTTCTCTATAACATGATCATGATCTTAATAAATAGTCACAATATGCAGATGAAAATATGTAAATTTTTTATCTCGATTTAAGACAAATCTGCCGAGATATCATTTTACAATTTCCATAGATAGTATATTCCTAGAAGTAAATCTCCTTATAGTATGTGTGGAATTATTTATATTTTAGAATAGTCTTTTCTTCCTTTGGATTTCTAGATTATTGATTTCCCACATTTATATTAATATTAGCTTTACATCATCAAGAATCATGTAGCCATTTTCAGTAATCAATTCATCAATAATTTAGCCTAGTAAGGAAGCAGAATATTTTTTAATATGTACACATCATCCCAAAAACAAAAATATGGCCTAAATCAAGAAATTTCTAATATTTTTATTCCATGATCTGATAAAGTATGAGATGAGTCTATTTTATAACTCAATATTTTACCTAACTTTATCATTCATTCTGAACTTTTCAAATCTCTGGTTCTCCCCCAAAGGCCCGAATGAGGGCGTCTGATTATCACCATCTCTCTAGAAAATAGGAATAATATTAGGCTGGACAAACAACCAATCATAATATGATACAAAAAATTCAAAAATACCAATTTCAAATAATATGCTCAATTTCCAATTAATTTTTTTTGTTGAAAAAACAAATTTTTCATACTAAAAAATGTACAAAATCAAAAGAGTATAAACAATTTATACTTGAGTTGCAAAATTAAGAAAATAATTTTCTAGATTCATACAAAATTTTTTAGAATTTTTGGATAGAAAAATGATTTTTATATAATTTTCTAACAATTTATTAATATAAAATCAATAAAAAAATTTTCAATTCCAAAAAATAAATTAAAATTTGCAAAAAAAATCAAAATAAATAAAAATTTTATTTCAATAAAAATTTCGATAGAAACGAGCATCGCACGTGCCTCCCTGCGCCACCTTCCCAGTGGTAGACGACTCTGAATTTTGACTATCCCCAATTTTTAATACTTCTGAATTCAATAGTGGTCTTGATTTTCATATTAGACATCTCTAGCATGGGGTGTGGGCTTCACGCATCTCAATTGAGAATGGGAATGGATTTGGTTCACTGTTCATCTCCTCCAATTATTGTTATTTTTCTTACGATTCGAATCAATTTTCAAATAGGCATATCTCTTTTAATTTTTAACCATTTTTCATATTTTTTATATAGTTGAAAAATATTTATTAAGAGAATTCCAACCATTTAAATTTTAAATAACGAAATACAATATTTTAAAATAAACGAGTACATAAATTTTAAGTTAGGGTTTGAAATATCTCATAATGTACTACCGGATGCATGCCAAATTTTATATATTTGATTCTTATGTTATAAGTACGTTACTGTATAAAATTAAGAACATTTCATTAGGTCTATTGGAAGATGCCATGAATGAACCACAAACATATTCATGGCATTTATTTATTTATTTATTTTTAAAAATACCCTAAAAAGGTAGGAAACACTCAATCATGACTCTTATACTAATGAAAGTTTAAAATAAACCAACAAACATAATTTCTCATGCATAAATTCCAGGATCCAAGTTAGATTAGAATCACATATCTCTTTTGATAGTTGTATTTTAGTTCTAGAAGATATCACATAAACGGATCACCTTTTTTATTCTACAATCCAAATGTCACGGTGGAGAATGATCGACCTTTTTCAAACCCTTTCTTTATTCTCAAATGTGAGAAAATCTCTCTCTTTCTCATTCTCTCTCTCCCACAAAATGGCTTCTCTTTGTCCTTTTTATTCTTGTTCACGTCACTTTCAAGAGAAAATGGAAAGTGTATGGGGGAAATTAAAGAGGGGGTTTTTTGGAAAATGAGGGAGTTAAGGTATGGTTTTACTGTAACCATTCGCTCCCTCTTTTAAATTTAAACAAATGGTTTGGGTTGGGTCTACTCTCATGGGCAGACCTGTACCCGATTTTCCAACACAAAGTAACAAATTTTTGGGTTTGAATTAATTTGTTGTCTTAATAAGAGTGAGATGCATACTCCAGAGCCAGGTTTTCTCCCCTTCTCTTTTTGGGTGTGTGCATGTCACAAATGAAGGATGTTTTCCCGTGGCAAAAATAACACGCTTCAGTAGGGCCAAACTGCGATGTGTTCTTGCATTGCAAAAACTGCGACACCATTAGCAATGTAGAGGACAAAATTTGTCACATGCAACTACATGGTGTCGCAGAGTGGTTCGCAGGATTTGGTGCTAAATGTTGGTATCACAAACTTCAACATGAAATGGTGCTAAAACATGGTGTTGTGACAATGTGACCTCATAGGCATTGCAAGAATTAGCATGTATTCACATCAAGAATACGCAATGCCACTTCCATCGCAAATGACATTGCACACTTTAACTCCAATTGAAGCCCAAAATCAGCATCGAAGAAGGTGACACTAAAGGCATTGCTAGAGACATTGTGCATCAGCGACGACTCATGCACTCATTGCAAATGACATTGAAAATTTGCAATGCAACACATGGTGTTACACAATGCATTGCTAAATCATTTTTCCGGTATCTCATTACCTCGCATTAGTTATTTGTTTACTTATGTCATGTTCTTGAATTGCAATGACTTAAGGAGTGCATCACCGGTGATGTCGTTGTTTGCCTTTTCAATGGTGTGTTACTTCAAGTTAAGTACTTGATTGTGCGACAACTAAAGGTAATGTCACCAACTGCATTACTGTTTGCAATGAGTCTCTATTGTTATCGCTGAGCACATCGCTAAGTATTTTTTTAGTTATCTATCGTCTCAAATTAGAAATGTATTTCAATGTTATAGCTATTGCGTTGCACTGGGCGTTATTAAATGAGACTATATTTTAAGTTCCACCATGCCCCTATTTCTATGCTAGTGATATTTGCGTGGAAAATGTAATCCTTTGGACAAACCTTGAACTCCTATTTTACATGTGCAAGTCTCTCGACCTTTGTACCAACCTCTTTAGCTTCCGCTATAATAGCCCCACAACCACCACTACTAGCCCGAGCCCCGGCTCATCTCACGCCCAAGCATCTCAAGCCCTATCCCCTATACTGGTTGAAGTTGCTTCCATGCTTTATAATGACGATGATGGTTTTTAGTGAACAATTTTATGTTATTGAGTGATATATTTGGATTTTTTATTTTTAGATATTGGAGGATGTATTTAAAACATTTTGATATATACAAAAATAAATTACTTTATATACAAAAATAAATACATATGTGTTTAATTTCTTTTTTAATATTAATTTCATGCATTTATTAGTGTTTAAAATTTTATAATTATCAAGGCAATGGACTCAAACTCAGTGATTCCACTGTTGGTTCACTAAGCGACCTGCTGTTTGTGTTATTAAGGGACTATGTGTCATAACTCTCAATTACTATTGTGCAAAAGACAAATTGTGTAGCGAACTTAGGAAAAGAAATTAAAGATGCAGAGTATAGAAAGCGGGAAAAGAAGTTGGATTGGTGCAGTAGATGAAAGTACTACCACAAGAGAAGAGGAAAGAGTAGGGAGGGAGAGGGAGAGGGAGAGGGAGAGGGGGAGGGGGAGAGAGAGAGAGATTCATGTATGAACAATAAGTTTATTCCTGCTCCTTTTCATTACCAACTATCTTTTTGTAGCATTTGTTTTGAACTATCATGTAACCATCTTAACCAATTGCAACTACCTATCAACTACTTAGCTCCCATTACAACTACCCAGCAACTACTTAGCTCTTCGATTGGATTAATCATCTTATTGGTTGGAGTTATTAGAGCTTTGTTGGAAGATAGCCGTTGCCTTTCAATATTGCAACTTACTGTTACAATTTCCCCCCTTTTTAAAAGAGAACCTTGCCCTCGAATTTGAAAATTGGAAAATTATGCCATAATACTTTGAAGACAATTTACCTACTCTAGCTATCACGGGGAAAGGGCCATAATACTTTGAAGATAGTTTCAATTATCTTCTTACCTCTATAGAATGCTGCGTATAGGGTTGCAATTTGAGATAAACGAGATCTCCCACCTTAAATTCTCTATTAGATCTATTGTGATTAGTTTGGACTTTCATCATATTCTGAGCTTTACTCAAATGCTCACGCAAAATCTGAATCATGGTTTGTCTGTTTTGAACAAAATTGGTTACTACTGGTGTAGTAGAATCTAGATAAGGCCCTATTGGTATGGATCTAGACTTGTACCCATAAAGTGCGTTAAAAGGAGACATCTTAATGCTTAAATGGAAGCTTGAATTTTGCCACCATTCTGCCAAATTGAGCCACTTATACCATAGTCCTAGCTTATCCGAAGTCATACACCTTAGATTGCACTCCAAACATTGGTTAAGTCTCTTACTTTATCTATCAATCTAAAGATGGTACATACTGCTCATTTTAAGTTGAGCCCCTATCAGTTTGAATAACTCCTGTCAAAATAGACTTGTGAATATTCTGTCTTTATCTGTCACAATAGAGTATGGAAGTCCATGTAGTTTATAGATAAAATCCATAAACAGCTAAGCTATTTCCAGTACAGAATAAGTATGTTTGCGAGCCAAGAAATGATTGAATTTGGTCAACCTATCAATGACCACTAGTATTGTGTCATACCGTTATGATTCTGGAAGACCTTCAACAAAGTCCATGCTGATTTGGGACCAGGTTTATGAAGGAATGGGTAGAGATTGCAATTAACCTAGATAATGTATGTTCTTATGCTTGTTCTTTTGAAATACTTCCACATTCCCTTATAAATTTGATCACAGATTCCTTCATGAATGGCAAATAAAAGATAGCTTTGAGTCTTTGTAGTATTCCCTTCTGACCTGAATACCCTCCTATTGTAGAGTTGTGGATCTATTAGATCACTTTTGTTCTAAGTTGAGCTCTACTACCTATGTAAATTTTTTTCTTATATCTAAGAATTCCATTATGTATTTGATACTTGGTAACATCCCAAGGTTGCAGAAGTGGTTGTGCCATGATTGCTTGACATTCTGCATCAGTATTGTAACTTTGAATGACTTCATTCATCCACTGAGATTGAAATATGGTAATGACCATCAACGTTTTCTCTTTTTATTGTTTTGCTAACAACTCTCTCCTTGACAAGGCATCCGCAACTTTGTTTTCCACTCCTTTTTTGTGTTGAATTTCATAATCTAATCCAAGTAATTTAGTTAACCATTTATGTTGCACAGCGTTGGTTAGCTTCTACTCCAGGAGGTATTTCAAACTTTGATGATCTGTCCTGATTATGAAATAATAGCCCACCAAGTATTAATGCTTCCATTTCATTACAGCCATCACTAATGCTATCAACTCTTTCTCATAAATAGATAATCCTTGACTCTTGGGCCCAAAACTTTGTTTAGGAATGCATTAAGTTGCCCCTCTTGCATCAACATAGCTCCCCATCCCTTGGCATAGGCATATGTTTCCAGTACAAAGGGTTTCAAAAAGTCAGGTAGTCACATAATAGGTGTTATACTGATAGTTGATTTAAGATGCTTGAAAACTTGACTAGTTTCCTTCCTTCTTGAGTAGGTCATTAAGAGATTTAATTAGGAATCCATAACTTTTAATAAACCTCCTATAATATCCTGTAACACCCAGGAAGCTTCTTAATACTTTGACATTAGTTGGTTCAGGCCAATTCAGAATACATTCAACTTTTTGGGGATCCATCTTTACTCCTATTTCTAATAGTATATGTCCCAAATACTCTATTTGTGTTTGGGCAAATGTATACTTGGATTGCTTAGCATACAACTAATGCCTCCTAAGAGTTGAGACTACACATTTACAGTTTTACACATGAGTTGGTAGGTCTGAACTATACACCAAAATGTCATCAAAGAAAACAAGTACAAATGTTCTAAGATAGGGTTGAAATATTTGGTTCATCAATGATTGGAATGTAGCTGGTTGTATTAGTCAATCCAAAAGTCATAACAAAAAATTCAAAATACCGATGATGTGTTTGGAAGGTTGTTTTTGTCACATCCTTTGGTCTAATCTTGATCTGGTGATATTCTGATATTAAATCAATTTTAGAGAAAAACTTTGAGCTATAAAGTTCATCAAGAAGCTCATCAATTTTGGGGATAGGGTATCTATCCTTTATGGTCAGACTATTGAGTTGTCTGTAGTCTACACAAAATCTCCGAGCTATCTTTCTTCTTGACCATGAGTACTGGAGAAACAAATGGGTCATTGCTGTCTCTGACTATGCCACTGTTTAGCATCTCCTGAACTTGTTTTTCAATTTCAGCTTCTTGTGAATGCAGTACCTGTAAGGAGGGAGTTTGAAAGGTTGAACTTCTAGTTTGAGAGGAACTACATGATCATGTAATCTTTTAGGAGGTAAGGAGTTAGGTGTTGAAAACACATCTTCGAATTGTTTCAAAAGTTTAAAGATGTCCCACTAAATTGGATCTTGCAGTCCTTCCTCCTTCATGGTAGTTGTGGCACCAGCAGTACAATTGTTGTTTTTTAAAATTTCTAATAGTTTTCTCTCTAATCAATTTTATTCGAGAGTCATCTACCTTCCCCATTAGGATTACCTCTCCTTCCTCACTAACCAATTTGACTTGTAGCAATTTGAAATCAAAAGTAATAGAGCTTTAATTGTACATCTAGTCAAACCCTAGTATAATGTCCCAACTTCCCAGCTGGATTATCCTTAGATCAAAAGAGAAACTATATCCTCATATACTTTGCTGGACTCCTTTGACTTAAGTATAATTGCTCACCTTCCTCCCATAAGCCAATAATGCATGCAAGGGCTCATCTTCTTCTTGTTACATTTAAGTTTTTCTATTAGCCTGTGACTAAGATAGCTATTTGTGCTTCCTATGTCTACTAATATGCCTATCAATAATCCTCTTAAAATGCCTTGTAATGCCATGGTTTTCCTTTTTAATAAATTGGATAAGACACATAAGGAAACATCATAAGTGTCACATATCATTCCCTCACTTGTTGTTGCCTTTTCAAAACCTTTCTTCCTCTTCTACAACTATAATCATGTTCAAACTCCTGAATTTGGATTGATGCCCTGGCATATACTTTTCTCTACATCTATAACAGAGATTGTTGACCCTCCTATGTTGCATTTCTTGGGCTATTAATCTAGTTGTTCGTCAGCTATTGCAACTCCATTGATCCCTTCCTTTCCTTTGTTCATGGCACTCTTATGAATTGTGTTATTGCCTCTTAAACTTCTTTGTCCAGTTCTTATTTCGCCTGGATCCCAGTTCTTACTCCATCCTCATTTTCTTTGTTTTGCTAGCTTTAATGATTGCTTTTGAAAAGTTGCTATTTCAAAGGCTTGAATTAATGAGTTTGGTTTAAATGTTCGTAGCATGGGTTTTATCTCTTCTTTAACACTGCTAATGAAGCTAGATATAAAGTAAGCTTCAATTATAGTAGGGTTCTTTTGGAGCATAACAGACCATAACTCCTCAAACTTTTTTTTTTGATATTTTGCCATTGATCCATCTTGATGCAATTTATTAAATTTTTCCACCCATTTTGACACCTTTTCCCTCAAATCTCTGGTACAAAGGCTTGCCAAATTCTTCCCAACTGAGGTTATTCTTAACTTGCTTCAAACCTCGAAACCACACCTCCGCCTTCCCATCTAAATACATCTCAATAGTTTCCACCCATGTATGGCTTAGTACTTGGTATACAGCAAAAAACTTATTGCATTTCCTCATCCATAATAGTGGGTTTTCCCCCGCAAAATGGGAAGCTCAACTCTAGGATGATTCGGCCAAGACCCTTTAGGGATAGAGTCTTTCTTGATCAGTGTTGATCCTATTTCCCCTCTATTCCTCCCATCATTAGGAGTAGGCAAGATTGGTGTCTTCGTCATTCTTTATGTTTCTAGTTCCTCATCTTGGCTATTTCTCCTTGATATTCATTTGAATCGATTGTCTACACTGGCCATTAATGTTTCCCATTTTTGGTTTTGCTCATTCAAGCATTGGCGAAATTCCTCTAATTGTCTACTAACTTGGAGGCAGTGCTCTCCGGATTCGTTTGCCCATTCTTGCATCCTAGCTTCAAATTTTCTAAATTGCTTGTCCGTTGCTTTCTGGCGAGTCTCTTCCACCCTGGATTCTTCCTAAGGTTCAAGTTTGTCACAACTCTCTGCTACTAATGTGCAGAAGAAAAATTGTGGAGTGAACTTAAGAAAAGAAATAAAAGATGCAATGTGCAATAGGTGGGAAAAGAAGTTGGATTGGTGCAGTAGATGAAAGTACTACTATAAGAGAAGAGGAAAGAGTAGGGAGGAAGGGAGAGAGAGACAGAGAGACAAAGAGACAGAGAGAGATTCGTGTATGAACAATGAGCTTATTCCTATTCCTTTTCATTGCCAACTATCTATTTATACAATTTGTTATAAGTTATCATGTAACTATCTTAACCAGTTGCAACTACTTAGCTCCCATTACAACTATCTAGCAACTACTTAGCTTTTCAATTGGACTAATCATCTTATTGGTTGGAGCTATTAGAGCTTTGTTGGAAGATAGCCGTTGCCTTTGAATATTGTAGCTTGCTATTACACTATGTGCTACTGTTGCCAAGTGGCATCACAAGTTTTAGGCACCATAAATGGCATCAATATGACTTGAGTGACGAAGTTAGGTGAATCATTAAAGTTAGAATTACATTATGATGCCATTTAAAAATGGCTTTAAGGTCGCGATCTCTGCCACCCATTAGCGACACAAAGTCACATTTTACGACACAAATAGCATTAGTATGACTTCAACCATGCACCTCACTGTGTAGCTAAAGTCAAAGGTCACATTACGATGCCATTTAGCAACGGCTTCTGTGTCGCTGTCTCTTCCACCCATTAGCGACAAAGTTAGAATTTGCAATGACATTTTTGTGTTGCTAAATTGCAATGCTCTCTTTTATTTATTTATTTTTGTGTTATACAAATTGATATCCAAACTCATATTTTAACTAATTTATTAGACTTATTTATGAGTAATTTTTGAATGTAATTTTTGCATTTTCAAATTTAGAATCCAAAACTTGATTAAGAGATTTAACACGTTTATTTACTAAACCAACTATCTATCGATAGCCATGTCTCTTTCGCAAATAACATTTATTTTTTATGACGAAATGCTTGGCGTTGTCTTTTTCTTCACAACATAATTTGTTTTGCAATGGGAAAAATAAGAAATAGCATCGTAAAATAGCATCGGTGTGCGTCTTTCTTTTTTTTTCTTTTTTTTTCTTTTTTTTTTTTTTTAGTGTTGCTTGCTTGTGTGGAGGGACTAAGCAAATAGTTTCCAAGTGAAGATATTATTGCCTCGCGTTTTCTTATTAATAATTTATTTAAGTAATATAATAAATATATAACTTTATTATTATACCTCTAAAAGGTAATTAAACAATTTGACTAACGAGTATTTTTAGTAAAAGAATGACTTTTAGTTAATAAAGTTAAAGCCATTCATGTTTTAATAATTTAATTACTTAAAATGGGACGGAGAGAGTGCCATTAATTCACCTTTCATATTCAACTAAAATGTGTACGATCATGCTCCAACAGACAAATAATGAGAGCTGTAAACACTTTTTTGGTTAAAAAAAAAAAAAAAAAGACAATCCGGCATCAGGGGTTAGGTTGAAAATTTACGAGACATAATTATAGTTCAACTTTTAGAACAAGACGACTCAGCCATATATATAATAAGCGCCATTGATGGAGCATAACATTATCAATTGAAACACTACCTAAGAAGAGAAAAAAATGCGGAAATGGAGACGAGGGCCACTTGAGTTTCTTGTAAGAGAGCTAGTAGCTCCAAAGGGGCTGCCCCTACCACGACCATCTCTAGCATCTTCCATGACTTTTGGGGCACATTGCCTTTGTTACGTACCCTTAGATTAGGCATTGGTGGGAACCCACATCACTCTCTCCTCTCACATAAAGACCCTCTAATTCCCCGACAAGGAAATACTTGTTTCCCTTATGCTTCCTCCTCAACCATGTATAATAATGCAGTAAATCCGTCCTCTGCCCTCACAAAAGGTCAACACGAAAACAAGTATACCAACCTAGAAGTTTTTGTACCTCTAGAAAGTGGCAAGTTTTGGGCTTGCAGGGCTTCAATAATTTGGTGGGTTTTTTATATTGTTAAACTATAAAATAATTAATAATACATTCTCAATAAACTTAAATTTTTAAAATGGGTCATAATTCAACAAAATATAAATCCTATTAAAAATAAAAGATTTAAAATTCAAATTATATTATACCCCTTTCATTATATTTTAAAATTTCCCGTAATTAGATAATTACTAAACACACGATGAGGGAAAATATTAAAAATTAAAATAATTAATCACAACTCTCTCTATTAATTTACATTTTTAGAGTCGATAATAATTAAAAGAAAATATAAGAGACATCACTTCTATGAAGAACACCTTTGCTTGATTGCAACCACTCTCAAAGCTTATCCCAAAGTCCCGAGTAAGTTTCATATTGTATGACCAATTAGCACTTGAGCATTACCATTTCATTTTTTTTCAGGAAAAAACTAGGCCAACTCTGCATGGGACAGCTGATGATGCACAAGAGTCGTGCACGCCAAAAAGCAGAGGAATCCCTTGCTGCTATTAAGGGCTATGCATTGCATACTCTCTCTAGTCTTTATTATTTTCTATCATATATTAAGAAATTTATCAAATATTTATTTGAATAAATACACCAAATAGATTTTTATATAATTTTTAAACTTCCCGAATATAAAAATTAAAATTTAGGTATCAAAATTATTTTATTTAACAGATTTAGAGTTAACAACTCAATAGCATGTGATTATAATGTGAGTTATAATTTTTATGGCAAAAGAATAAATTTTAAGTACATGATTTAGGTATTTAACCACAACAAATTCACAAAGTTGAAACTAGGATGCAGCTAACAATGATTCATTTTGTACTAATGGCCTTTGAATATCAATTAGAAAAACAATGCTTATAAATTCCATATTTATTACCAAACTTTTTTACTTTTTTGGATTGAATAATCAGACATTTTACTCCCTTAACAATAAATCTCGAGTTTAAGCTCTGTGATCGGAGAAAAATATTTTAAAAAAATCAATCTCTTAATGGATCTCATAATACTCAAACTGGATTAATCGGATAAATTCCAGATACCGATTAGTGAAAACCAAAAAAAAAAAAAAATTCAATCAGATTAATTGGGCAAATCCTAGGTACCAATTAGTGAAAAAAAAAATCCAAAATTCTTTTATTTTATTTTATTTTTTTTGGATAAACCGGAGAGATTTAAACTCGGGGAAGCGATAGTGCAACTATAACTCATCGGCCACTTTAGAAATTTCTTAAGAACAAGAGTAGTGGCAGGCATTAATAGTCAAGTAGTTATCCTTAGTTATGCTTGTCTAGTGCCTTCTTGCAGAGTTGAACAAAGGAGTCAAGAATCATTGCGTCAATTGGTAACGAGAGCTCCTTACTTGACCTGAAATATTCAGTTCAAGCCTCATTTGTATCCCCCCCCCCCTCCCCACCCCCCCTAAAAAAAAATTGAACAAAAAGAGAAGTCAAGAAGCTATAATCGGTGAACTTTCCTTGGCATAAGATTTTTCACCAAGCTATGATAACATTAGTTTTGGATTCCTCATAACAAGTCAAAGTCTTCCAAAATTTTGGAACACTTCTAATCAAAGTTGAATATTTACCAGGCATGATAGAGAGCAAGGATGCAGGATTGTCCTATTTCTCCTTTTGGTGGATCTACCAGACAATTGAAAGGGGGGGTGGGGAGTTTAAAAAGACAACCCCGAGAGCATTTCCTATCACTGTTTTACTTTTTGTTTCAAGAAACGTAGAAATGTCAAATAACCAAGACAACTCTGCCAGTGGAACCAATAATTGAATTGAATATAGCCTACTTGTGTTCGGTGTCCGATTACTTCAAAAATTTTACAAGCAAATCCCGTCCCTGAAAGAAGGCTTTTCATGTTTCTCTATGTTCTCAAACGGCTTTTAAGAGGGGAAAAAAAAGACCATACAGCATTAGGCCGACTACGAATGTCTTAAGTGACAGATTGGAGGTTCTTGGAAGGAATACCGGACCCAGGTCATAGACTATGAGCTTTCTTTGGAGATGAGTGAATAGGTGATGCATAAAGACCAGGACAAAGTCATCCTAGCGACAAGGTCATTTCCAAATCTCACCCTGACTTATTAGAACAGTTGCCAATTGCCTCACTAGACATGAGGTTAAGGAGTATGACTGGGATTCTACTACCCAAGTCTCCATAAACAGTTGAAAGATCCAAGTGAAGGTGACAAAGCATGCACATCAATATATACTCCAATAGCTACTGTCAATTAGTTCAGCTGCAATATACTCGTGAGAAAATGATAGGATTGAATCCCATTGCCAGGTTCATGGAAAGGAGGAAAGCCATCCCTCTCATGTCACTCAATCACCTCTCGACCAAAATAAACCGAAAAAAAGGGGAAAAAAACTAAATACTTTAATAGACTTTTCTTTGTTCCCAGGGTAGCAGTGCAAAAACAAAACAGAGGTTGTATATCACTCATTTGATTTCGTTATAATTAGTTAACTAAGATTACCATTTTGGTTACTGAAATTATAATAAGAGATGGTCTTTACAGGAATAGAAATTAGATTGCAAAAAAGTGTTTTGTTGTCATTATGCTTCCTTGGATGAATGGTCCCATTGTCTCTTTTGTCCTCTATACACTCTATAATGGTGTACAATGTAAGATTACAACAATCCATAAGATTAAAATTAATGGAAAAAAAAAAAGAAAGAAAAAGAAGGAAAGAAAGAAAACCAGAGTTGAACATACCTAAGGTCAACAAAATGAGGCGGCCTACCAAAAAAGAACTTACTGGAGATCACAAGGCCCTGGCACTTTTCCACCTTTTCTGCTCACAGCAGCATACAGCCTACAGGGCAAGGTGTCTAGACTAGCTGCTCGCGCCTTCACATAGTATTGGTTTTATAATGCCCATCGTGGGGCATTTGAGGAGTTATGGGATAACTTCCCATAATTCCTATTTTGATTTAATAACCTCTTCCCAATTAACCTATTTGAATGTAAAAAAAAAAACACAATGCTTTTCTTGATGTTCTTCCTTAAGAGAGAAAAATATAGAATGAGGGAATGAGAAATTTTCGTGAAAGAAAATTTCCCGTCGCTAAAATTATCGGATTGAGGGTTGCGGCATTGTGACACTGTGGTGGTGATTCGACTAATCTTGTGATCACCATCCCGACCGCGAAATCGGATCGAGGGACGTTCGATTGATCTTTTGAAGCCTCTACACATTCGAGATATTTATACCCTATATCCGATCTATATTTGTTTTTTCCAAAAATTGTTCGAATGCTTCCGCTGCATGTGAATCGAATCAATTAAATTCCAACATTGGTATCAGAGCATACGTTGGATTAGGAAAAATAAATTTTCGGATTAATATTTTCGAGTATGAAAATATAGGATATAAAATTTGGGATTCGGATCACGGATAAGTTTCGTGAATCCGAAAACACCACTATGTTACCCATGATCTGTAGAACACGAAAACAATTTTTTCGTAATTTTCTAAGCACGATAAAGCCAAGAAAATTCTGGTTGAAAATTCGGCCATGAATAGTGACTCAATCACTCAACCCCAGATTTGTCGAGATTTATGGCAAATCAATGCATGAAACTTATAGATCTATATTCCCCGTTTCATGCTCTTCGATTTGATATATATATTGTGTATAATTGTGACCGGAAATTGTGGTTTCAAATTGGCCACAGAGGGCCGAAATTTTGGATCCAAAATACGTCGAGATTAGGGCTCGATTATTCCAAAAATCGAGTCAAGGATACTTGGAATAAATGGAATAAGAGATTTCATAAAAAATCCGGCAAAAATAGATCCCAAAAATGTATTTTTTGGATATCGGGTCGAAAGACCCGGATACATAAATTTTCGGGTGAAGATGAAGAGGTCCGACCCGGGCGCGTGCAGCTCACGCGCCGTAAGGCGCCTCTGGCGCCTTGGAGATGGCGCGTGTCCTTCACGCGCTAGAGAGGAGCGTGAATAGGTTTTCGGGTCGGATCTCGACCTGTTAACCGGGCGATCGGGTCAAACCCTGACCCGTTGACCGACCCGGTCCAGACCCGGCTCGACACGGCTCAGCGCGTGAAGGGCGTGAGCTGGGCGCCGCGATTGGGCACGCGTGAGCCAAGCCACTCCTGGCGCGTGGCAGCGAGTGTGACGCGCGCCGCGACTGGGAGCGCTGCGGCACGCGTGAGCCGAGTCGCGCCACGCCAGGCACGTGGCTGCGCGTGTGAGGCGCGCCGCGAGTCTGGCGAGTGCCCAGAGAGCTGGCGGCGCGTGTCAAGCGCGTGGCGGCGCGTGGAACCTCCCGAAGGGCAAGTTCGGTCGTCTGAAATTGAAAATTTTCAATTTTTTTAGGGTCCTACTTCCATAAGAGTGACTTTTTGTGGATTTTTGTGTACCGAATCCTAGTCCGAATGGTAAGATGCAATCCCAGATTGTGGTATATGGTGTCTGTTGATTCATACGCTCGTTTTGAAATTGTGGTATAAGTATCACAAGTCACGAATATCTGTTTTACTGCTTTTAAAATTGTCGTATTAGATCTTTGCAAGGAAGATAAAATTGAATGGTGATAATTACGAGTTTTTCACCGGTAGATTCAATTTATCCTCGAGGGGCAATATCTAATTAAAATCCTGAGGCATGAGATAGTGGACTTTGGGGAAGGTACCACACCTCAGACAGACGAGATTAGGGGACATCACGTGCATGGAAGAGTAATAATGGCCGAGTTTGGGCAATTCTCTTGAGTAGCATGCGTGATGATATGATCTCAGTTTATAAGCAATATGCTATAGTTTTATCGGTTATGTTCACCCTATAAAGAGCATTGTGGTGCTCTTACAGATCCTGAGATGAGGATACTGACTTATAAGTGTAATAACTTATAAGAAAAGGATTGATCATACGATAATGTAACATTCGATAAAAATGTCGAGTATGGTCGTAGAGTTGGGGAATGTGACTGAGCCCATTTCGGATATGTTTTCTTGTGCTGGATGCGATCCAATTCTTTACCTAATTCATGAGAAATCATGAAAGTCTATTTCACATACGATGAAAGTATTCGTACTTTCACTAATGTGACTAGGCACAGTGAACTCGAGTAGGAGTACCTAGAGGCGAGTAGGCCATACTCGGGTCATGCTTATGCAGGGAGTCGAGCAAGGACTCTTGTGGGACTCGAGATTTAGGTAAGAAGAAAACAATTGAGAAAACCGATAATATTAATGCGCAGCGAGAAAGAATTGAATTCGACCAAGGTATAGTATTACCTGTAGTAGATTTAGTCATTTCGCTCGTGAGTGCGACGAGTGAAAATTAACTCTTTCTTCTTTACGTAGTTTGAATAACTCTATGTTTTCTCTCCTTCATGGATTATGAACACGGGAGCAACCGACTACGTAGCTCGAGATAGGAGCGCGCTTATATAGTTCCGCTTAGTGAGTCCTCGAGAAGGAAGATTTACATACTGAAACTGAGCGTTTGTCGACATCAGAGGAATTAGCACTTGCAACTTGGAGTTGCAAAGTTGCTAAACTCTGTACATCATTTACGTTTCAGATATTCGACGGAACTTGATTTCAGTTTAGGATATGCTCTATTAATTTGGAGATTTTATATTTTTCAATTTATTACGACAATACTTTGATTGGTTTTATATTGGTCAGTGAGGGACTATATGCATTGGAAGTGATTACTTTCAATGGTATTTCTTGTTATCCTCTTAGTGTGAGAGAGGATGAACCGGTTAGCAGTGAGTGGTCTGTAAGGCCCGTTAACCAGTCTTGCTTGAATGACAAACTTATAAGAAAACCATTCGACAATGCAATCAAGGCTGGGACTCTATTGCAGTCGGATCATTCCGACATCTATGACCTTATGAACGTGGGAACCTAAGATGATGTTGGGTACTCTAATACGTTCACAGACAATTACATGCATTTTGGTTACGTTGATCCGATCTCGCACAAGTCTGAGACATTGAGATGCTTCAGGAGGTTTACTAGCGAAATTGAGAATCAGTAAGACTTGAACGTGGAGACTCTCATAACCGAACGAGAGCGTGAGTATTTGTCTGAAGAACTTTCTTTCAAAAAGGGCATTGCGAGAAACTGACTATTCCTTGCTACTTAGTGGAGTAGAGTATCTGTGAGAGAGGAATATGACTTTGTTTGAGACGGTGAGGTCGATGATGGCGCAAGCCAATTGACTCGTTTCCCATTGGGGAAATACGTTATTGGTTGTAGCTTACGTCTTCAATCGTGTTCTATAAAAGTCCGCGGTCAGTACTCCATATGAGCTTTGGACAAGGAGGCAGTCTTGACCTTAGCCATTTGAGATTATGGGGTTGTGTCGCGTATGTTCACTATTTTTTGCATTTACATAGTGAGTTAGGCCTGCGAGAAAAAGGATGTATTTTTATGAAATACTCAGAACACACCAGGGGATTGTGTCTAATGAACATACAGATGACACCCTAAACTCTATGAGCTATGAAAGTAATTGGGAGTTTACCTTCTATGAAATGGATAAGTCTAGTGGTTGGCTAATCCCAGTGGCAGGATTCAAGAATCCATTACGGATCTCGGTCTGAGTGGGAGCGATTCATCTAGAGGTAAAAAAAAAAGGTTTCCCCTCTTCTTAAGAGTAGTCGAGGACGCGTACCTAACCGTCGCTTCCCGATTGAGGGAGAGGCTCTCAGTGTGACTCTTGAGGATTACGAGAAATCTTTTAACTGTCTAAGAGGTTCTTGAGGGTTCTGTGAAGAGCCATTAATTAAAGGCCATGGATAAAAGGAGTTGATGAGAATCAATGAGATCTAGGATCTAATTAATTTGCCTGAGGGTAGTAGGGCTGTTGAGAACATGTAGGTTCTCAATATCAAGAAAAAGGTCAATGGATCGGTGTTGAGGTATAAGGCCTATTTGATAATCATGGGTTACTCAAACTAAGGGCGAGATTATCTCGATCCGTTTACTTTTAGCGATTGTCGTGGACATGATATAAATCTAGAGTAGACCAGATGAACGTTGAGACTGTTCTCCTGAGTGGGAGTTTTGGATGAGAAGATCTATAAGGAACAGTCATATGGCTTTATTCCTATAGATCAGAATGATAAGGTCCATTGACTTCGGAAGTCGACATGCGACCTTAATCATCAATCCAGGCAGTAGCGCTTGAGATTTCACGAGAAGGTGATATCTCATGTTTTAGTGATGATCGAGGAGGATCATCGCGCATACCTTTTACGTTCTTGTGATCATGTGCTTATGTGAATGACATTTTGTTGATTGGGAACAACAGAGAGTATCTCATGACCACGATGACGTGGACATTGTCGAGTCTTGATGTAAAGGACATGGGTAAGACTCAGTTCTTCCTCGAAGTCAAGATCCAGAGGAATCGCTCAAAACAGATGTTGACTCATTCACAGGAGTCCAACATCAAGGAAGTTCTTGAGCGTTTCGAGAAGATCGACTATGACCCTACAGATACTCTTATTTCTAAAAGGTTAAATGCTAATTCTTGACATAAGCCTTAAGACTCAGTGAAGGGCAATGGAAATAAGTAGAGTCCCTTATACCAATGCATTGGGTACCCTGATATACGCAGTGTTGCGTACACGATCAAACATTTGCTTTGCAGTCAGTATGGTAATTAGGTATTGATCGAATCCTAGAAGGGATCACTGGAGAGCAGTGAAAGGATTCTAAATATCTCGAGAGAACTGCGGACCTCTCCTTGTGTTAAGAAGGAGGTGATTTGCATCTTGTGTTGTCGGGTATTCAGATACCAACTAAGTTGGTGATCTGAAAGTATGTAAATCCATGTCAGGTTTTGTTGTCTTGGAGTAGCAAGAAGCAAACCTACATATCTCTATCTACGATAGAGACTGAGCTTGTGGTACACTCAGCTGCAGTTCAGGAAAGTGTTTGGCTCCAGAAATTTCTGAATCACTTAGGGATTGTGGCAAACAGTGGGAGGCCAGTGATGATTTATTGAGAAAATCAGGCCGCCCTTGATCACACTTGAGACCCTAAGTATCAGTAAGTCTAAACACATTGATACTTAATACTACGTTATGAGATACATCACCTAGAAGGGTGAAGTGACAAATTAAATACATTACTATACAACGTGTTGGCTGATCTCTTCAATAAACCCATTATGAGAGATTCTTGTATGAGATATAGGAATCATAGGGTTTGTATGTATATTAACATTTCTCACTTTGTGTTGATGCTTATTGCGTTATATATATATGACATGAGTGCATGATAGAGTCACTTACTTATAGCACTATTTTATTGTCATATATTTTCTGATTTGTTGTGATAAATGATATGTCAGGCAAGCGTGGTCGACTCTCTCACACGAGTGACCACCTTTGACTCTGAGTGAGCGGAGATGAGACGGATTCTAGTCGTAAGAGATTTTGAGAGTGGCCCTACTAGAACATATGTCGCCCTGATATGTGTTCAGGATGAGGTCATATGCGATATGACCGATATGGAAATACCCACATTCATGTTGCCTGTAAGCAGCCAGGTTTGAGATCTCAGATATCACCTGCGATTTGTGATATTGTCTCTGAGATACTCTCTCTGAGATCTCTGGGTAAAGTTTTATGTGTAGACTGAGTCCCATACCTGTACAGTGTTAGAGAAATCTGACAGATGCCCTTTGAGAGATGGGGGAATAATACTGTGACACGCGTTTCATACCGTGTGTGATATGACGACCAGAGATAGTGGGAACATCATTTTGAGACATTGATATTATTTAGATCCCCGTTCCCACTGTATGAGACCCGAGATCCATTGGATGTGATCTCTTGTACTCTTATCACTTTCAGCTGTTTCTAGAAGTCTTGACTTAGTGTTGCTACTTTAGTCTGTTTACCGATGGTCCGGAAGATAAATTGAGGTTTGAGGGACAGGTCTGGGAAAGCAGCTGAATTGAGGCTAATAGATTCGAGTTTGGGAAAAGGAAGACCAATTGACATTACATCATTGTATTGTATTCACCGGCTAGCCTATTATGTCTGTCCATGTTGGGATGTAAGAATAATTGTGGATACACAGTCGAGCATTTATTGGGGATTACTTTCGTTGAGAAAAATAGTTCGATGGATGTAATTAGTCTTGGATCTGGGGTGCAGCGAGTTAATTTTTTATACTAATGATGGCTTCTCGATCATCCTAACAGGTGTATCGAGAGGTCTTTGCTTGCAGATATACTCGCTGGTCGCACGACGCCCAATCCTGTATGAAAGTTTAGCAAGGTGATAAGAAAAATCCCATGAATTGTGATCTTGCAACGGAAATAAAATGCTCTCGTGTGCAAATGGGAGATATTGGTTTTATAATACCCATCGTGGGGCATTTGAGGAGTTATGGGATAACTTCCCATAACTCCCATTTTGATTTAATAACCTCTCCCCAATTAACCTATTTGAATGTAAAAAAAAAAAAAAAAAACCACAATGCTGTTCTTGATGTTCTTCCTTGAGAGAGAAAAATATAGAATGAGGGAATGAGAAATTTTCGTGAAGGAAAATTTCTCCGTCGCTAAAATCACCGGATTGAGGGTTGCGGCGTTGTGACACTGTGGTGGTGATTCGACTAATCTTGTGATCACCATCCCGACCGCGAAATCGGATCGAGAGACGTTCGATTGATCTTTTGGAGCCTCTACACATTCGAGGTATTTATACCCTATATCCGAACTATATTTGTTTTTTCCGAAAATTGTTCGAATGCTTCCGCTGCATATGAATCGAATCAATTAAATTCCAACACATAGTTACCCAATACACCACATCTTCTCCATGCATGATACTCTGCATAGGCTATAGGGTCATTAGCCAGAGATTTCACATAAGAAGCCAAGCCTTCCATAGAACTGAATTTAGTTCCATCTATTATTGAGTGCGAAGGAACAAAGTCCAAGACATTTGGTGCACCCAAATAAATGGGGACAGCACCCGAATCTAGGGCATAGAAAAGCTTCTCTGTGACGTAACTCTCTGTGAATGTATTTTCAATGGCAAGAACAAATTTATAATTGGACATTGCACAGTGTAAATGATCCCACCATTTAGGAGACAAGTGTGCATCATTGGCACACTCAGGGTAGAAAGAGAGCGCCATGTCCAGGCCGCCAACATTGTTCAAGCACTTTCCAAAGGAGTGGTGTGGCAATAACCGGAGAAGCTTCATTGCCAACTGGTTTCTTTGAGGAAGACAACGTGATGAAGACCAATATACTAGAGTGTCCTGAAGAGCATACATGTGGACAGAATCACAACACCTTAAGTTTCCAACCAATTAAATTGCAACGCCAAGTAATGAAGACAAGGTAGTTAAAAAAGTGAATATGAGCTGAAGCAGAAAAGCTATATGCTCACATTGTTCTTATAAGAGGATAAATGATAATTTCGATTATTGTGAAAGAGGCCACCAGCATATGTTGCCTGTACATCATCCTCAGCATGATAACTAATGAAGAGGTCCTCAACACCAGATCACTTCCTTCCAGCCTCGAGATCCATGTATACACGAAGTGGATCTCCTTTGCGTCTCTGTCAAACATGAGAACCCAAAAAATGAAAAACACAAAGAAGTTATACGAACCAAAGATCAAAAGCACAAGGCCAAATATCACAATGCAGCATTGGGATTATTACAATCAAATCTGTGCTTGATAAGAAACTAAAGCTGACTTACTCTTTTCATTCCAATTTTAATTTTTTACCTCATTAATCAAAGAAAAAGAAAATATCAATGAAGATAAAAAGGAACTAGATGACCAATTTGGTCAGATGAATGAAGGAGTGTACTAACTCCTATGCCCTTTTCTTTCTTCGCACGCATAGTAATTTCAAGGAAAATATTCCTTGACAAGAGATTTTCAATCTGGAATTATCTTTTTTATATTGCAGTGTACAGCTAACAGGCTACATTGTCCACTAAGGCGGCACTTAATAACCACCACCACCACCAAGGGAAAAAGAATGGTCACTGTTTATAGAAACTTTTTTCTTTTTATTCATGCCCTTCATCATCCCTTCTAATTTCCTTTCACAGGTCACAAGTGTCTGAGCTTTAGGCAAGAAATGGTCAATTTTAATTTCTTTTTACAAGAGAAATTGCCATGGTAATTGTTTAAAATTGTAGATTACCAACAGGCTTGTATTCGTTACAAAACAATATGAACTATCTATTACTAATCCAAGGATTCAAAATGAACAAGACATTGTTAGTCAAATCACAAAACTTTACATCTGAATACAACTCTGGCAAATTTATCACAATTATGACATATTATCATCCATAGCAATTGAATTGGTTACAGACCAACCAAATGCTGGTTATGCTCTGACACTATGAAGGTACTGAACATGCCAACAAGTTTTGTCTAGCTTTCACAAAATACTCAGAACAGTGGAGACTCTAACCAAAAAAATTTGACCTATCATTTACAGCTCCTCCTCCCATCTTTTTTCTTGGGGGGGGGGGCTAGGAGCTCTCTCACTTATCATATGATTTAGGTGTACAGTAAGATCCATCAAACATTTAGCAAACTGACATCAATAGACATTGACAGGGAGGACTTAGCGCATTTCTGGTCAAGCAAATCAATATTACTTGCTACAATTTAAATTTTAAACCAAGTAGACTACGACTTAAATTTGCAATAAGAGAGACAGCAGATTACTTCTTAGGCAAGAGTTACGTTGATGAACACAAATACACCCAAAAAAAAAAGGAATAACTCCATGCAATGAATTATAAAGTGCATAGTCTGATATTGCTGATGTCATGCCCCGATCCTCGGTTTGACCACGCAACAGTCACCGCGTTGTCTCGGTACACGGGCAGAACCTCCCCTTATATCGGGATTCCGCAAGGCTACAAATCAACACATCATTTCATCCAATACACAAATCTATCATAAATGAGAAAATCATATAACAATAAATATGCAAAAGAGCCATCCGGTCCATTCCTGTACACGGGGGCATGCATCGACACAAAATGGGACGGGGGTTCCTGTACATGCATGTATACAAAATTGGTAATCCCAGCCGTTCCAGAATTCTCAGTGCAATTAAAGCATTTAAAACAAAAGCATTTCCAAATCATAATTACAGAATTTTATTAACACTTGCATGAAGAAACGAATTAGTGTCAGTAAAATCTAAGCGGTATGAGATGTACAGAACTTCACAAATCCAAACGAAAGTATCGAAACTCAGAATTTCAATCCAAATGTCCCAAATGAGAGTTTAAAAGAAAATGAACAAGTTTCGTACAAATCATGTAAGGATTCCATCAATACTTGCTCTTACGTATGAAACAAGTATTAATTTAATCTATACCAAAAGAATTATATAAGTTTTTCATTCTATGGATTTCAAAATCGACCAAAATGAACTTGCATCTCTATGTACCTACAAAAGTCAGCGGAATAAATCTTCTCAAACTCCAATTTCTACAGCAGACTTAAACTTTTTCTGAAAAATGTTAAAGAGAGGGCTGAGTATTGGGAAATATTCAGTGAGTAGAGTGCAATGGTATAATTGTGTGATAAATGAGAGGTGAATATGGGAGTGTCAAACCATACCTCAAATAACATTTCATATATATCGAAATATTTTCAATAAATCAGATAATTCGCAAAATATGCATTCACAACAAGTATTCTTTCAGAAAATCATAAGGCTCCCATCGAAATTACTTCCGTCTTGTGTTTGGCCGAACCAAGACGGAAGCCCGCCAAGAGGTTTTCCATTTCAGTATTTCAAACACTATCCCCTTCCTTGGCGTTGGCTCAGACCTCCCCGGGGTACAATCCGGATAGTCCGACGTGGTAGAGAAGAGGTCGCGTATACCTCTCTCGCAATGAAACCCCAACCACGTCACCCCGTCGGGTCGCTCCGTGGAGGGAATGACTATAGCCATTAACTACTAGCACTATGCATTTCTCAAATATGTCATTTCTCAAGTCATGTGTCATAATTTCTAGCAAACAATCATCAATTTCATGTTATAGCAATTTATAGAGCAATATCAAATCACATATAGCACATATGCATTTATAAATACAATAGATGCGTTCATACTTCACAATCCAGTCCAAACATCCCACAATCATAAAACAATTTATATAAAATATGTAAAAATCTTACAAAATCATTTATAAAACAATTTTAAACTCATTTTGCTCATTTATAACACAATAAACCATCCACTCACCTCTAGAGAGGGTATCCACTCTCTATACCCTATCAATACTCAAGAAATTTCCTTTCAAACTCCAATGGATCTTCCTAAATCAATAATAATAATCCTGAGATAGTACAAATCATAAACCTTAATACATTCTCTCATCTTAAACAGCTTACACTCAAACTATTTTTGAAGACACTTAGAAATTCTCTCACCTATGATTTGCGCAGCTTGCAACCTAGCGTCCGTGCGCCTACAACTCGGTCCGAGCTTCTATAATGTTTTCAAACCGAAACACACTTTAGCAATTTACCCTAATTTTCAAGAGAATCAAAAGGTCTAAGCTATTGATCGGAGAATCGTTCTTACCTGCGCAGAGAAGGGTGTGCAGATTCACGAAGGCCTAGGGTTTTCGCAGGTCTAGCATCCGTGTGCCATTCAATTCATTCCGGGACCTGCAATACTTTCAATTTGAAGCAAAGTTTAGTATTTAGGTTCAATCACCAAAGGAAATCGAAACCCTAGAATCATCAATCAGAAATTCGTACCACATGTGTAGGGAATGAATTGAAATCTTGGCTAGGGTTCTTGAGGGCCTAATGATGACTGCCGAGTTGGGGCCTCAACGGGGATTGCAGCAAGTTCTTGACAAAGGGCAGCACCGCGTGTGAACAGGCGAGGGAGACAGAGTGCCATCGCGCTCCCGGGAGAGAAGAAGAGGTGGTTGCGCTCACAGGAGAGAGAGAGAGAATCGGGAGAGGGAGAGAATGAAAGAAACAGAGAGGGAGAGATTGGGGGCGAGAGATGAGAGAGGGTGACGGGAGAGAAATGAGGGAAAGAAATTGGGAAAGTGACTTCATTTTCCCTTTTTTTTTGTCGATGCCACAACACTTAACCCCCTAAAAACAAATTTCGTCCATGAAATTCCAAAATACAATTATATATCAAAGAGTTACGGTTGTTGCTTCCGCATTAATTTTTCAATTTCCCAAGTCTGTTCTTTAACTTAATTATTTCTCCATAGCACCTTAACCATAAGAATCTGCTTATTCCTCAACTGCTTGATTTGCCTATCAATGATCTTCACCGATTGTACCTTGAAACTCAAATTCTCATTCAATTCCACTTGAGGTGCTTCCAATATGTGTGAGGGATCCGGTAAATACTTCTTCAACATGGAAACGTAAAAAACGTCATGGATACTCTATAACTCCGGTGGCAATTCTAGCCGGTATGCTACTTGTCCAATCCTTTCAAGAATTCTGAAGGGACCGATATAACGAGAATTTAACTTTCCCCATTTTTGAAAATGGATTACGCCATTCCAAGGAAATATTTTCAAAAACACCATATCTCCTTCTTCAAATTCCAAAGGTCTTCTTCTCTTGTCAGCATAGCTCTTTTGTCGATCTTGAGCCGCCTTCATGCTTTCCCGAATCAGGTTCACTTTTTCTTTAGTGGCCTCGATCATTTCTATGCTTTCAATCTTTCTCTCCCCAACTTCATCCCAATACAAGGGAGTACGACACTTCCTTCCATAAAGGGCTTCATATGGAGGCATCCCTATGCTTGCTTGATAATTGTTGTTGTAGGCAAATTCAACCAACGGAAGGTGTCTATCCCAACTACCTTGAAATTCCATAACACATGCCCTAAGCATGTTCTCCAATGTTTGGATGGTGCGCTCCAATTGTCCACCGGTTTGGGGATGAAAAGCAGTGCTGAATTTCAACTTAGTTCCTAAAGACTCTTGCAACTTTGGCCAGAATATAGAAGTGAATCGAGAATCACAGTCCGATACAATAGACACTGGTACTCCGTGAAGCCTTACGATTTCATCAATGTACAACTTTACCAATCTTTCCAAGGAGTAGGTATTCTGAATCAGCAAGAAGTGAGCCGATTTGGTGAGACGGTCTACAATCACCCATATGGCATCGTGATAGCTCAGAGTACGTGGCAATCCCACTACGAAATCCATAGTGATATGTTCCTATTTCCATTCGGGAATTGGTAGTGGTTGAAGTGTTCCTGCCAGTTTCTGATATTCAACCTTGATTTACTGGCATACAAAACACCTCGCCACAAATTTGGCTTTCTCTCTCTTCATCCCAGACTACCAATATGATTTTTTGATGGTTCGGTATATTTTGGTACTCCCCGGATGCATAGCATAGGCCGAGAAATGCGCCTTTTCGAGTATAGCCTTCCGGAGATCTTCATTTTTTGGAATACATGTGCGTCTCCCATATACTATAATTCCATCATCCCGAATCTGGAATTCACCACCTTCCTCTTTTTGAATTTTCTCAACAATGCCCTTCAACTCATCATCTGTAGCCTGAAGCTCCCGAATGCGATCCAACAACGTAAGTCTGACAATAAATTTGGCTAATAAATCACCTTGATCATCCTTAGCCAACTCAACTCCAAGTGCTCGGAGTCCAACTAAACAAGAGAGGTAAGATCTCCCTTGGGATGCCGTAGATGAGGATTTGCGGCTTAAAGTATCAGCTATGACATTCGCCTTCCCGGGGTGGTAGTCAATCACTAAGTCATAATTCTTGATCAGCTCTAACCACCTTCTTTGTCTCAAATTGAGCTCCTTCTGAGTAAGTATTTGAGACTCTTATGATCGGTAAAGACTCTGCAAGTAACCCCATATAGATAATGCCACCAAATCTTTAAAGCAAACACAATGGCAGCTAGCTCCAAATCATGAATAGGATAGTTCACTTCGTGCTTCTTTAGTTGGCGAGAAGTGTAAGCAATCACCTTATCACCTTGTATCAGCACGCACCCTAATCCTTGCTTACTGGCATCACTGTACACCACATATCACCACCCCCACTAGTACGGAGAGCAAGGATAGGAGCGGAGGTCAATGTTTGCTTAAGCTCTTGAAAACTATTCTCACACTTTTCACCACATTCGAACTTAACCCCCTTTCGAGTCAAACTTGTCATCGGAGCTGCTATTTTCGAGAATTCTTTTACGAATCTCTGATAATACCCTGCTAATACAAGAAAACTTCACACCTCGATCACATTTTTTGGCTACTCCCACTTCATAATGACTTCCACCTTTTTTGGATCCACAAAAATCCCGTCGCTAGAAACCACATGTCCCAAAAATCCAATCTCTCTTAGTCAAAACTCACATTTTGAGAACTTGACATACAACTCTTTCTCCCTAAGAGTTTGCAAAATGATTCGGAGATGTTTGGAATACTCTTCATCACTTTTGGAATACACTAAAATGTCGTCGATGAAGACTATAACAAATTTATCAAGATAGGGATGGAACACTCGATTCATGAGATCCATGAAGGCCGCAGGAGCATTCGTCAATCCAAAGGGCATTACTAGGAATTTGTAGTATCCATACCGCATTCTAAATGCAGTCTTATGAACATCACCACCCTTGATCTTCAACTAATGATAACCAGATCTCAAGTCGATCTTTGAAAAGACACTTGCACCTTGAAGTTGATCAAACAGATCATCAATTCTCGGAAGAGGATACTTGTTCTTTATCGTTGCCTTGTTGAGCTGTCGGTAGTCAATATATAATCGGAGGGTTCCGTCCTTTTTCTTTACAAACAGGACCGGAGCACCTAAGGCGAAGTGCTCGGTCGGATAAACCTATTCTCCAACAACTCTTGGAGCTGAACCTTCAGCTCTTTCAACTCTGCGGGTGCCATTTGATACGAGGGAATAGAAATTGGTGGGGTATCGGGAATTAGATCTATGGTGAAATCGAACTCCCGGTTTGGTGGCAATCTAGGCAACTCTTCCGGAAAAACATCCGGAAACTCATTCACTATAGGAACATCGTCCCGACTAGGACTTCTCATCGTGGTATCAACAATTTGTGCCAAATAAGCTTCACATCTCTTATGCACTAGTCTCCGTGCTTTAAGAGCTGAAATTATACAACTCAACAACACTCACCATTCTTCGGCCAATACAAGCAAGGGATGTCCTAGCTTTCGTAATTCCACTTCCTTAGTGAAGCAATTCATGGAAGTTCAGTGAAGATACAGCCAATCCATACCTAGAATGGCATCAAAATCTTTCATTTCGAATGGAATCAAATCCGTCTCGAGAGTTACTTCCCTGATTTTTATCTCACAAGACTTATATACTGTATTCCTGATTAAATGTTCTCCCAAAGATGTGATAACCAATAATTCTTCAACAAGTGGAACTAAAGGCTTATTAGAATGCCTGGCAAACTCCGAACTCACAAAGGAATGGTTAGACCCAGTATCTATGAGCACATGTGCATCAACATCAAAAGTTTTCATTGTACCTATAATTATAAACCATAAACAAAGTCATATCATCCACATTCTTTAAGCCTTGATCACAACTATCAAATTATAATCATAAACCATTTATGTCACATTTTCAATTTCAAAACTTAAAATTTAATAGAGATTTACCTGTGACTACATCAGGATTAACTTGAGCCTCTTCATTTGTCATGGCATAGATTCGGGTCTGAGTTCTAGGTTGAGGGCGTTGTGTTGGGGCAGCTACAGTATTACTTCCCATGCCCGTCCTCGGTGCATTGCTAGTGGAAGATGTAGGAGCAATCGTCGGATCTCTTTTAGAACCACTCAAGGGACCTCTAACTTGTCAGCTTCCTTGCCCTTCTACATTTAACTTCGAACAAGAGTGTCGAATGTGACCCTCCTTCCCACAATGGTAGCATCTTTTGGGTTCCCTACATGGACCTCGATGACGTCCCTTGCAATTTGGGCAAGTTTCTCCTCTGCCACCCATGGACCCTACTCACATACCAACAGTTCTGCTGGGAGCACTAGGCCTAAAAGTAGATTGCCTCAGAGGAAAGCCAACCGATCCCGAAAATGATCCACTGCTATAAAAGCCCATGTCTCAACTTCTTTTAAAACCTTGACTCGGACCGAAACCACTAGGCCTCTTTCCTATCCCATGATATTCTCTGACTTTGTTTCTCTCCATCACCATTTTCTCGGCCCTCAAGACCAAGTCTAGAATGTCTTGGAAAGTATGCCCCTTAGTGATGGGCATTTTCTCTCTGATATTCAAATTCAGTCCCAACTCGAACTTTGAACTTAGAGACTTCTCGGAATTCACAAACTCCGGAACATAATTGGTAAGCTCTCTCAGTTCTATCTCGTACTCAGATACTGTCTTGTTTTCTTGAGCTAATTTAAAAAATTCCTATCTTTTTTGATCCTGATAGAATCGGGTGTCGTATTTCTCCTCCAAAGCCTTAAGAAATTCTATCCGATTAGGAGGAACAGGAGCCCTTCTCTTCACATTCTCCCACCATGTCCTTGCACCTTTATCCAACAGTTTCACCGCCACCCATAATTTCATCTCATCGCTCAGTCTCATATCGGAGATTCGGTCAATCCATTCCTTGGCCACTGAAGCATCAGAAGTACCCGCGAATGTCTCAAATCCTAATTGCCTTGCCTTCTTTATCAGCTTAGATAACTCCATAGTATGGCGATCGGTTGTTGTGACAACCGGAGGAGGAGGTGCTAGTAGGGTACTAGGAGTAGCAACCGGCACTGAAGGAGTGGTCGGTGGAGGAGTTGAAGTCGCATGTGGAGTTTGGTACTACGCTCCGAAGGTGCTCCACCACTCTATTACTTGCTGAAGAGCAGCAATAGGACGAGCCGAAATCCCGGTAGGAGGAGCAAGGTGTATAGGCACGGAAGGAGGAAGAGCATGCGAGGATGACTCATCCTCGTGCTCCGGTGGAGGAAACTCGTTCACATTCCTCATTCTCCTTCGTGGAGGTATAGTAATCTACACAACAATAAATTACAATTAAATCAAACGGTTAAGCGAAGGCTAATACTTAACCCCCTAAAAAGAATATTTCTAATTTCCTAAGAAATCCATGGAAGACTTTGTACATTCTCTGAAAACCTTTTTCGAAAACCAAACATTTCAAAGTTTTTAAAAAACTTTCGGGACATTTGGAAACATTTGAAATCTTTTTAAAATTGTGAACCTGGCTCTGATACTAATAAAGCTGTCACGCCCCGATTCTCGGTTCAACCATGCAATAGCCGCCGCATTGTCTCGGAACACGGGCAGAACCTCCCCTTATACTGGAACTCCGCAAGGCTACAAATCAGCACATCAACTCATCCAATACACAAATCCATCAGAAATGGAAAAATCATATAACAATACACATGCAAAAGACCCATCCGGTCTATCCCTATACACACAAGCATGCATCGACACATAAATGGGACGGGGGTTCCTATACATGCATGCATGCAAAATTGGCAATTCCAGCCATTCCAGAATTCTTAGCACAATTAAAACATTTAAAACAAAAGAAATCACAAATCATAATTACAGGATTTTACTAACACTTGCTGAAAAAACAAATTAGTGTCAGTAAAATCCAAGCGGTATGAGATGTACAGAATTTCACAAATCCAAACGAAAGTATCGAAACTCAGAATTTCAATCCAAATATCCCAAAATGAGAGTTTAAAAGAAAATGAACAAATTTCATACAAACCATGTAAGGATTCCATCAATACTTTCTCTTATGTATGAAACAAGTATTAATTTAATCCATACCAAAAGAATTATACAAGTCTTTCATTCCATGGATTTCACAATTGACCAAAATGAACTTGCATCTCTATATGCCTACAAAAGTCAGCGGAATAAATCTTTCCAAGCTCCAATTTCTGCCGCAGACCTAAACTTTCTCTGAAAAATGTTAAAGAGGGGTGAATATTGGAAAATACTCAGTGAGTGGAGTGCAATTGTATAATTGTGTGATAAATGAGGGGTGAATGTGGAAGTGTCAAAGCATACCTCAAATAACATTTCATATATATCGAAACATTTTCAATAAATCAGATAATTTGCAAAACATGCATCCACATCAAGTATTCTTTCAGAAAATCATAAGGGTCCCATCGAAATTACTTCCATCTTGTGTTTGGACGAACCAAGACGGAAGCCCGCCAAGGGGTTTTCTATTTCAGTATTTCAAACACTACCCCCTTTCTTGGCGTTGGCTCGGACCTCCCCGGGGTGCAATCCGGATAGTCCAACGTGGCAGAGAAGAGGCCGTGTATACCTCTCTCGCAATGAAACCCCAACCACGCCACCCCGTCAGGTCGCTCCGTGAAGGGAATGACTATAGCCATAAACTACTAGTACCATACATTTCTCAAATATGTCATTTCTCAAGTCATGTGCCATAATTTCTAGTAAACAATCATCAATTTCATGTCATAGCAATTTATAGAACAATATCAAATCACATATGGCACATATGCATTTATAAATACAATGGATGCATTCATACTTCACAATCCAGTCCGGATATCCCACAATCATAAAACAATTTATATAAAATATGTAAAAATCTTACAAAATCTTACAAAATCATTTATAAAATAATTTTAAACTCATTTTACTCATTTATAACACAATAAACCATCCACTCACCTCTAGAGAAGGTATCCACTCTCTATACCCTATCGATACTCAAGGGATTTCCTTTCAAGCTCCAATGGATCTTCCTAAATCAATAATAACAATCCTGAGATAGTACAAATCATAAATCTTAACACATTCTCTCATCTTAAACAGCCTACACTCGAACTATTTTTGAAGGCACTTAGAAATTCTCTCACCTATGGTTTGCGCAGCTTGCAACCCTAGCGTCCGTGCGCCTACAACTCGGTCCGAACTTCTATATTATTTCCAAATCGAAACACATTTTAGCAATTTACCCTAATTTCCAAGAGAATCAAAAGCCCTAAACTATTGATCGGAGAATCGTTCTTACCTACATGGAGAAGGGTGTGCAGATTCACGAAGGCCTAGGGTTTTTGTAGGTCTAGCATCCGTGTGCCATTCAATTCATTCCGGGACCTGCAATGCTTCCAATTTGAAGCAAAGTTTAGTATTTAGGTTCAATCATCAACGAAAATCGAAACCCTAGAATCTATCAATCAGAAATTCGTATCACATGTGTAGGGAATGAATCGAAATCTCGGCTAGGGTTCTTGAGGGCCTAATGATGACTGCCGAGTTGGGGCCTCAACGGGGATTGTAGCAAGTTCTCGACAGAGGGCAGCGCCGTGTGCGAATAGGCGAGGGAGATAGAGTGCTGTCGCGCTCGCGGGAGAGAAGAAGAGGCGGTCGCGCTCGTGGGAGAGAAGAAGTTGTCGCACGTGAGCGGGAGAGAGAGAGAGAGAAAGAGAGAGAGAGAGAGAGAGAATCGGGAGAGGGAGAGATTGGGGGCGAGAGATGAGAGAGGGTGACGGGAGAGAAATGAGGGAAAGATATTGGGAAAGTGACTTTTCATTTTCTTTTTTTTTTTTTTTTTGTCGGTGCCACAGCTGAACTTTCTTTTTAGGACAGGAAAGGAAAAAATAAAAAAATAATTAACAAGCACCAAAAGGGTCCGCCCTAAACAACCTAAAAGGAAAAGATTCCACAAAAGCTACATCCTTGTGCTAATATGATCCAACAGATAGATGATCAACTTTTAGTCAAATGCACCACAAGCCAATATAGTAGTTAAAAGCGCGCTGAAGAGAGCTTAAACCGCGAAGTGCAGCTCTTGGGCTTTTTCTTGCATAAAGCGCAGTGCAAATGAGAAAGCACAGGTGAAGTGTGCTGGAGCGCAAAAAAGTGCAAAAAGCGCAAGGTACAAAAATGCAACGCTTTATTTTTTTTTATCTTTATTTTTTTTAATTTAACAAGTCTAATATAATTTCAACCATCGGATCTTATTAATTGAATGTTTAATGGTGAAAGATGAGGTGGTGTGTCCATGGATGAGATGCACTAGATTGCTATTTAGGGTTAAAATGTTTGGGGACTCTTGGTCATAAAGTTTGGAAGCAAAGCAGATCTCACGGGTACCGGGTACATTTCTCTCTTCTTCTTCTTCTTTCTCTGTTATCTTCTTCTCAGTTTTTCTTCTTCTACTCCATCTTTCTTCTCCGTCATCTTCCAGCCTCTATTTTTTTTTCTCCATCATTCTACAGCTTCTTTCTTTAATCTTCCCTCTTTTCTTCAATTATAACCTGATACTGCTCCTCTGTTTTTTTGTTTTTGTTTTTTTTTTCAGTTGCTGCTGCCCTGCTTCTTTATGTTCTTTTTTTTTTTTTACCCTATTCAGTTGCTCTCCTGCTCTCTTCTGCTTCTTTCCGTTCATTTTTCTGATCACCATTTGCCAAATGATATCAGGATATTATGCAAGGGCTTTGTTCAATTGGGTAACATTTGGTTTAAAGTTATTTAAGTTAATTTATATGCCTTTTCAAAAAACTTCACGAAACACATTTTCTTGTTATTTGGTATAGAAAATGATTTTTTTTTTTTTTTTGGTTCAATTGGGGAAGAGAAACTTTGGTATTGGATGAAGTTTGATTATTTGTTGTCATTAAAAACTTTGGCTCTTATGTATGCTGATGTTCTACTATTATAACATATTTCATTTGCTATTATTGTATATCCAAATATATATTTTGATTTTATATCTAAAGTGCGCTTTATATAAAAAAAGCTCGTGTTTCGCTTTGCACTTTGCGCTTAAGTCCCAAGAGGGCCTATCCCTTTTTTGCGCTTTTAGCTTTTAAATACTATGCAAGCTAGAGTAAAACTACTTATCATGCCAGCCTCATAAATCATTAGTTGCAGCCGCACGTTGAAACTATATAACCAAGCTGTTTGGTTTTTATAATGTATATCACAGTGTCATCCACTATAGCCAGATAATCACATAACTTTGATTCCGCTTGCTTTATCATGAAGAAAGTCCAGCAATTCCATACTATTTCTAAGGAAGACTTGGCAGCTCCAAATCCGTCACTGAATTAGCGACAGATAATTTTTATCACTAAAATCCATCGCTAATTTAGGGGAAAACAAATCTATCAAAAAATTATCCGTCACTGAATTAGCGACGGATTCAAATCCGTCGCTGATTCCATTTGTCCTGCCCATGAGCCGGCAGAGCCACGTGCCCACCCACCCCAGCACCAACCTGCAACCTGCTCGCCCTGCCCGCCCAAGATATCACCCCCACCTGCCCGCCCGAGCCAGCTCCCCCGCGCAGCATCAACTCTTAATTGCTGGAAAATATCGCGCCTTCTGCTTCCACCGTGGTTCAAACTCAGAACTCCTGCATGAACCCTTGCACACACACAACCTGTAAACCACAGAGCCAAAAATATTATTGTGATATAATTTTTTTTTTATTTATTATCTTTTTTCACATTTTTCTAATAATAATAAAATAATATATAATAACAATTTAAAATAATAAATATAAAAACTTTTTTTATTTATACCACCGACCTAAACTAATAATAATTAAAAATAATAAATATGATAATTTTTAATAAAATAAAAAATAATAAAATACTAATTTAAAATAAAATAATAAATT
Organism: Dillenia suffruticosa; assembly: GCA_033439265.1. Taxonomy (NCBI): domain Eukaryota; kingdom Viridiplantae; phylum Streptophyta; class Magnoliopsida; order Dilleniales; family Dilleniaceae; genus Dillenia; species Dillenia suffruticosa. Next base: position 12,729,883 of record JAVTVX010000020.1, read on the forward strand.
AATTAAAAAATATATTAATATTATATTTTGATTTCTTCTTTTTTCTTTTATTTTATTATTTTATTATTCTTTTTCATTTTTATTTTATTTTTTTAATCCATAATTTAAAAATGCATCTCAAAACTATAAAATTATAATTATCAATAAATTATAATATATTAATAATTTAAAAAATCTATATAATTAATCACAAAATATTTTTATTCAAATTTTAATAAAATTATTATATATAAGAAATGAAAATAGAAATAAAAAACAAACCAAAGGAAAAAAAAAGTAAGAATAGTAAACAAAAAGGTGAAAAAAAGAAAACAAAAATATCATCACACAACACTAACACTAAGCGGTGGTGCAGTGATGATATGTATTATGCTCAAATCCGAAATCTAAGATTCGAATCTCTCCACCTGCATATTTTTTTAGTATTAAAACAAAGGGCGTCCAGGCGCGGGTGCCCGCGCCTGCCTGCCTAGCGCCCGTGTGCCTACCTAGGCGCCCAGGCAGGCACGCGCGGCCGTGCGCGGGCGCCTGCTGAGGTGCGGGTGCCCGCGCCTGCCTGCCTGGGCGCCTGCGCGCCTGCTTAGGCGCCCAGGCAGGCACGGGCGCCCAGGCAGGCACGCACGGGAGCCGTGACAGGCGCCCGTGCTTGCATACGCCGACACCCGCGCAAACATTAATATTTAATTAAAAATTTTATATTATTGAATAAAATAATACAAATAAAATAAAATTAATTATACAATAATAAAAAATATTAAATCAAACAAAAAAAGTAAAAAAATAATAAATTAATTAAAAAATATATATATAATTTAAATAAAATAAAATTTATGGTTTTTTTAAGAATTAAATAACATTATTCTTCTAAAAAATGAAATATAATATAATATAATAAAATGTAAATTAAAATATTATAAAATAATAATATGATTCGTTAATATAAATTAATAAAATAAAAATAAAATAAAATAAAATTATAATTAAAAGAATATAAAATTCAGCGACGGATTTGGAATCCGTCGCTGAAATTATTAAAATAAAATAAAAATAAAATAAAATAAAATAAGATTAAATTCAGCGACGGATTTTAATCCGTCGCTAAATTACCGGATATATGGATTGGGATTTTCATCTAGCGACGGAAAACAAATCCGCCGCTAAATTAATTTTTAACTTAAATATTACATATTAATAAAATAAAAATAAAAATAAAAATAAAAAATAAAATTCTATTTAAAAAAGATTAAATTTTGCGACGAATTTTAAATCTGTGGTAAAATTTTGCCATATTTAGCGACAAAATTTGCAACGAAAAATTTTTTGTTCTCAATTAATGACAAATTTAGCCACAAAAATTTTTTTGTCACTAATTAGCGACGAATTTAGCCACGAAAATTTTTTCGTCACTAATTAGTTACGAATTTTGCTATGAATGATGTGTCCGTCGCTAATTTAGCCACGACTTCCTTTTCATTGCAAATTTTGTGACAAATTAGCGACGAAAAACTTTTTCGTCGCTAAATCCGTCACAAAATAGAGACAAATCTTTTCCGTCGTAAAAATTCGTGACTAAAATTGTATTTTTTTGTAGTGTTCCCACACAGCAATTGCCTATCAATTGGCCTCTCCTATTTAAAAGTTAAAAGGTTGTATTATATCCTTTTTTTTTCAAAATTTTTTGAATTACTATATCTCTATTGTATAGAGTCCATAACTCACATTTATATTCGTGCTTTACATTAACAAATCTCTTAGTCAAGATCACTAAAGTATTAACATTTCAAGATTTATATTCATGCTTTACATTAACCTCTCTTACTGGACACTTGTCGGACATACATTGGACACTCCAAGTGATGTGTATAATTTTTTGTTCTACTTTTGAATCCCGTACATTTCTTGAACACTCAGATATTTCTCATACACTGTTCAAACAGTCTTAAATATATTGGCCATTATTATTATTATAAAAATCTAAGTATAAAGCCTCATTCAAATGTAAATTAACAAAGATCATATTTAGAGACCACATACCATTTATGTACTAATATTGCAATATTTATGAATGTGTCTTATTATTTCTATTGTTAGATAGAAATGGGCAAGCCTAGTTATATCTGTACATACATAAAAAAGAAATATAATCTAGTGCGGTTACCTAGATGTTCAACGTCCTATTTTTTTTAAAATTGATGTGTTTCCATGTGTGTGTCATGTCATGTTCAATTGTGTCCTCTCCCAAGTGTTTGTGCTTCCTTGATTAAGATCCAAGGCTTGTTGAATTCAACATCTCAGGTTTAGGACTATTCAATCATCACAGAACTGATTAATAAATTTGACTTAGGGATTGCAAATATAAGCATAAAATAGAGGAGGTAGATTTTCTAATATTTTTGGACATAAGTCATAACACATGGGGATCAGGATTGCATCAATGACTCAGAAGAGTGACAGAATCATGTCCAAATTAAATGTATCAAATAAGTGTTAACCATATGAATTAGAAACTTTACCATGCTAAAATAAACTTGTCACCAATTTGAAACACAGAATGATCCATATTCACAGACCCCCAATAGTAATAAAACCATGGACTAACAATAACAAAATACAAATAAATGTATCAAAATACCATCACTTAAGAAATTTTAGAGACGTCGGCACGCTATAACATCAGAAAGCAAAATTATGAGTTTCTTTTAGAAGTCCCAGATAAATCACATGAAAAGAAAAAAAATCAATATTCATTAACTCTTTCAATTATCTTTATTTTTTTCCTTCATGTTTGAAGTGTTAAGGCTCATATTCTCTTGTAAATAGATGACCTGATTTAGCTCCTATATTATTGGTCTTCCCATAATTAATGGAGTTCCTATATTAGTGCTCTTCCCATAATTAGTGGAACTCCTATATTAGTGTTCTTCCCGTAATCCCATAATTAGTGGGATTGGTCTTCCCATAATTAGTGGGATTGCAGTATCAACTCATTACTATGATGTTTGTATATATATTCATCAATGTCAAAGGAATTCAATATATATAAAAATTTACTTTCCAAACTCTGAGTTTTGACATGGTATCAGAGCTTTTGCTCTAAACAATTTTTTCAAACCCTTCCTCCTCACTCATGGCTACTCAACTTGTCTCTGCCTCCACCACTTCTACACCTGCTCTCTCATCATCTTCTACCCATACCTTCTCTATCAAACTCAATGGCAGAAACTACCTAGCATGGCGGGCTCAATTCATCCCGCTCCTTCATTATCAGAATCTCTATGGCTTCATCGATGGTACCTCCACTGCTCCTCCTCAGACTATTGCCTCAACAACGACTCCAATCACCCAAATCCCAAATCCTGAATATGATCTTTGGTTAAAAAAAGACCAACTTCTCTTGTCTTGGATTCTCTCCTCTCTCACCGAAGATATTTTCTCCTATATCATTAATCTTTCATCCTCCTTTGCTGTATGGGAAGCGCTAGCTCGTGCGTTTGGATCGGTTTCGCAAAACCGTCAACTACAACTCCACATTGAATTACAGGAGTTTAAGCGGAATGATCTTTCTGTTTCAACCTATTTGCAACGTGCCAAGGCCTTGGCTGATGAACTCAGCACTGCTGGTCGCCCCCTTTCATCCGCTGAATTTAATGCAATTATTTATCGCAATATTAGAAGTGACTTTCACAGTATTATTACTGCATTAAATCTTTGCCCTGATCCTGTGCCCTTCTACGAACTCCATGCTCAACTCGTGGCTCATGAAATACTGCTCAAAGCTACGCAGACCCACCTCTTGCTCATGTTGCTATGCGCACTTCTGCTGCTCCCTTACTACCTACCCCGCAACGCCAAGCGGCTACTGCATCCTCCAATTTTGGTTTTCAACGTCGCCCTCGTGCACCTTGCCAAATCTGTGGCTGGCGTAACCATACAGCCGGTTGTCGGCGTTATTCCAGGCAGACCTCTTCCCAGCCCTCCTTCGTATGGCAAGCCAACTACTCCTATGCTGGTCCTCAACAATCCGCACCTCATAGCTATGGTGGCCATGTCTCACAACCTGTTTGGATACCCGATACTGGTGCCACCAACCACATCACTCCTGATCTATCTACTCTACAGATAAGTGATGAATATCGTGGTACTGACACTCTTCATGTCGGTAATGGCCAAAGGCTTCAGATTGCTAATATTGGTATGACTTCTATCCCTTCGGCAGGTGGTAAGCTTGCATTGAACTCTGTTCTACACGTTCCTAAAATTGTTAAAAATTTGTTGTCTGTTCAAAAGTTCACATCCGATAACAATTACTTTTTTGAATTTCATCTCACTTATTTTCTTGTTAAGGATCGCTACACCAAGAAGGTGCTCCTCCACGGTCTCAGTGAGAATGGACTCTATCGTCTTCGCCCTTCCGTGAAGTTTGCCTACCTTACCACTATTCCAACTCTTCAACAGTGGCATGAACGCCTTGGACACCAAAATATGCGTACTATCTCTAATATTGTCAAATGTTTTAATTTACCTTGTTCCAGTTTTAAGTCTCAACCATGTTCTTCTTGTTTCTTAGGCAAGATGTCTCGTTTACCTTTAGCCAGTGTCGAGCATAAGAGTACTGCTCCTTTTGATATTATTTTCTCTGATGTTTGGGGCCCTGCTCCAGTAATCTCAAGTCTTGGGCATCGTTATGTTGTTTTATTCATTGATGATTTTACCCGATTTACTTGGGTTTATTTTTTGAAAAATAAAAGTGATGTCTATTCCTGCTTTCTTCATTTTCAATCACTTGTTGATAGACAATTTAATGCCAAAATTAAAGCTTTTCATTCCGACTGGGGTGGTGAATATCAAAATCTCAAAAAACTATTTCAATCTAATGGCATTATTCATAGAATTGCTTGCCCCTACACCCATGAACAAAATGGGACATCGGAGCGAAAAATTCACCATTTAGTTGATACTAGTTTAACTTTGTTAGCTCATGGTCATGTTCCCCTGAAATATTGGAATTTTGCTTTTATAGTGAGCATTCAATCCATTAATCAAACACCAAGTCCAATTTTAAAACATAAGTCCCCTTATCAAATTCTCTTTGGCAAAGATCCTAATTACCTAGACATGAAACCTTTTGGATGTGCCATATCCCCTTTCCTTCGACCCTATAACCGCCATAAATTTGCTTTTCGCTCTCTACCCTGTGTATTTCTCGGTCAAAGTCCAACCCATAGTGCTTATCATTGTTTAGACTTGGAAACCGGTCGGCTATACTTAACACGACATGCTAAATTTAATGTCAATAGTTTCCCATATCAATCTCGTCTCTCCCCCACCTTCTGATAGTTCTTCTTGGCTATAGGTTACAAGTCATTCCACTCACTGGGACTCTGCGGCTCCTTCAGGTATGGCTTTTCGTTCCAATTCAACTTCCTCTTTCTTATCTCCTTCCCTACGACCTCATCCCCACACTCCACCGTCATTCTCTACATCTCCTACCACTTCAACATCCCATCACAACTCCCCTGTACCTCCTATATCCGCATCTCCCGCCATTCCTACCTCTCCCAATCTAAATTTAATTGTTGACTTATCATCCTACACCGACCAGGCAACCTCAACATCCACTTCTCCTACTCCAGCGCCTACTCCCGATCCTCCAACACCACCCATCCGAACCCACTACATGACCCTTCGCCCAACTACACTCCACAAAAGCCAAGCTCACCTCTCTACCCAAACAACAACACAATTTTTAACGCAGGAACCGCATACTTACAATCAAGCAAAGCCATATGCTGAATGGCGGAATGCCATAACCAAGGAAATTGATGCTCTTGTTTCTACTAACACTTGGACTTTGGTACCTCGCCCGTCTCACAAAAATATTGTTGGAAACAAATGGCTTTTTCGCATCAAGCGCAAAGCTGATGGTAGTATTGAGCGCTACAAAGCACGCCTTGTGGCCAAGGGCTATACACAAGAACATGGTGTGGATTATCTTGAAACCTTCAGTCCGGTTATTAAATATACAACAATCCGCACTATTTTATCTCTTGCTACTATATCGGGTTGGTGTGTTCGGCAATTGGACATCTCCAATGCTTTTCTTCACGGGACTTTGGAAGATGAAATATATATGGAACAACCCCCTGGCTTTATTGATCCTAATTATCCTGATCATGTTTGTCATCTTTACAAGTCTCTATATGGCTTAAAGCAAGCTCCCTGTGCATGGTTTCATCGACTTTCTGAATTCCTACTTCAATTGGGTTTTCAATTCTCCAAGGCTGACACTTCTTTGTTCATATGTTGTGATGGTACCTCTAAGCTTTTTGTCCTTATCTATGTCGATGACATCTTAGTTACTGGCACCTCATCCACTCTAGTTGATTGGTTCATGACTAAAATTCAGTCCACTTTTCCTGTTTGTGACTTGGGTACATTGAATTATTTCTTGGGCATAGAGATACTACATCTACCAGATGGTCTTCTACTCTCTCAAGCAAAATACATTTCTGATCTTCTACACAAATTCCAAATGTCCGAATGCAAACCATGCCTTACACCAATGGCGGTCTCCCCCGCTCTCACCAAGACTTCGGGTGAACCTTTTAAACATGGTGATCTATATCGCCAATTAATTGGTGGTTTACAATATGTTACCATTACACGTCCTGACATTGCCTTTAGTGTCAATAAACTTTGTCAATATGTGCACTCTCCTACTACTATGCACTGGCAGGCACTCAAACCGGTTCTACGCTACTTGCAACATACTAAGCGGTATGGACTCTTCTTTTCCAAACACTCTTCTTTTGCAATTCAATGTTTCTCAGACAGTGATTGGGGGGTGCCCTGACGATCGCCGATCAACCAATGGGTATGCTGTCTATTTGGGCAACAATCTCATCTCTTGGGTCGCCAAAAAACAACCCACTATAGCTCGATCTTCAACCGAGAGTGAATACAAGTCCATGGCTAATGCTACTGCAGAAATTATGTGGCTTCATTCCTTGCTCAGTGAATTGGGTTGTCTGTCATCCACGCCTGCCACTCTTTGGTGTGATAATGTTGGTGCCATTTATCTTAGTACCAACCCGGTATTTCATGCTCGTACCAAGCACATTGAGTTGGATTACCACTTTGTTCGGGAACAAATTCAGCAAGGACAGGTGATCGTTAAATTTATCTCTAGTGAAGACCAAATAGCTGACATTCTTACTAAGCCATTAGGCCGAGCTCTGTTTGAGAAACATCGCACCAAACTTCGACTACTGTCCCATCCACCATCAGTTTGAGGGGGGTGTTAAGGCTCATATTCTCTTATAAATAGATGATCTGATTTATTTCCTATATTATTGGTCTTCCCATAATTAATGGAGTTCCTATATTAGTGCTCTTCCCATAATTAGTGGAACTCCTATATTAGTGCTCTTCCCGTAATCCCATAATTAGTGGGATTGGTCTTCCCATAATTAGTGGGATTGCAGTATCAACTCATAACTATGATATTTGTATATATATTCATCAATGTCAAAGGAATTCAATATATATAAAAATTTACTTTCCAAACTCTGAGTTTTGACATGAAGTCCTGGTGGAACATATCTGCCATTTAAAAGATTGCTTCCCTCATCCTCAAAGACATAAGTCAGGATGGTCAAACTTGTTCCACAATCCATAGAAAAATTGTCAATTGCCACTAACAAGTTTTTTATTTTTTCCTTTCTCAAATCTAAGAGTGTAGTTATTCGTAAAAATATGATAGTTAAGAGTGTAGACGAGAAAATGACCTTAGATAGAAATGAGTGACATAGAAGAATCCGCACAAAGTAACTTAACATATTTTAGGTATATATATATATTTTATTCCCTTTTTTTCTTCTTATTATTATTATTATAGTTATTTTTTATTTCAACTTTTAGTGTATTTCTTTATTTATTTTATTTATTATTTACTTATTTATTTATTCATTTAAATCATTTTTAAATTTATCTCTTAAATGATCGACCCCAAATTATTGGATTTAAGGCTCAGTTTTGTTGTTGTTATTGTTCATTTCTCATTTGCCAACCTTTTTTGTTCTTAACATGGCCCTTATTTACCTCTTTAAAACGCCATCTACTATGTTCCAACCAATGTCATCACATCTCATAGGAAATAGTCTTTCTTTACCATGAACACAATCATTTGGTCACAATGCCTTAAATCAATTAGAGACTTGTTGTAGAACCCATTGTTCTATTAGCCCTTTCAAATTCACTTAACCACAAAGCATGAAAAAAAGGGTGAACCCCATAGGTATGTGCCCTTAAAAATGTAATATAACCTCCCATAAAAGATAATGTCTTTTTCTACCCAATAAGGTTCCTCTCAAAACACCCCTAAGACATCCCAAATGGCCTTATTCATATATTTTGATTCTAAGGCGGGCTGGTGGCTACTTATGACTCTACCTTACCATGATAACTAAAAACTAACTTTGAAAAAAATGGATCAAGTTCGCCCAATCCACACTGAAATATAGTTGTAAGGGTCTAACCACCTTTGCAGCCCTTCAAATCACTGCTATCCATATCCCTAATTTTGCCAAAGCTTCATCACAGATATACAGTGTTACTGTTATTCCTTCTAACCGTGGTTGCATGTAAATTACTGTCGTATTTCTCTATCCAGTTCAATCAAACAACATGTTATATCTAAGGAGCATGCTCCATTGCTGCTCGTCAATGAGTACGCAAAGGCCTATCAAAAATCGTTGATGTAACCATCCACCAATATAAGAACAATCAAATGCTTAAGGATAGACTAATATGTTCACTTTTCATTTGCACATAACCCACCCTGACTTAAAAAGGTATCTCTCTTAGGTTTTCCGTTTCTATTTTTGAAGGCAAACCATGTCATTGTGAACCCACAACATCTAGTTCCTACGAGTATCAAAAGAGATATCAATTTCATAACCACCAGAGTCCTAAATGCGGAAGAGAGAAAGTGAAAACAAATAACATGCCATGATTATGCATTTTCATAATACCCAAAATAATAAAAGTACCTGAAACGGGGGTGTAATAGTCTCAAACAACAAAGCGTCAGGCTTATCAGCAAGAACCGAAGACTTAGTCCATAAACAACTCAAACCACATCTATACGAGTACAAATTATCCAAATTTTCAGGAATCCAAGTCCAACCTTTTACCAGAACACTAACATGATTCATCTTCAAGTCCCAACAATCCGAATCACCACCATTTTCTTTCACGGAAGAAGAGGAAGATCTATTAGACCCAATAATGAGAAATTCCTTGTGAGACTGCCTGAAACGAGCACAACCCACTTCAGAATCCCATAGTCTGGAGGCACGGACCAAGTCATCAAAAGGGTAGCGCTTGTTCGATTTGATGAAGGTGTGTGGATCGGTGAGAGACAGAAGCGAAGTGCAGAAAGAAGGGAAATCTAGGAAGCCAGAGAAGAGAAGGATGAGGAAAGCAAAACCCAGCAACATTGCAATGGTAAAGGTGTTGATGGAATTTACAGGCATTCGGATTACCCTTTCTCTCTCCCTCTTCATCGAGCATTGTATGGAAATAACATTAAATTAAAAAAAAAAATTAAAACAACACATTTTAAAAAATTTTTACAAAACTAATACACCTATATCGTAATTTCAAATTACAACATACACTGTTCATACATGTCGTGACTTGAAGTCACGACATATGTTTAAAACGTGGTATGTTGTGACTTTAGGGCATTCTAATGTCATGTCGTGAGTTCAACTCACAACATGCTCGAACTTAAACCGCTGAAATCTTGTTCTTTTCTCCCTTCTCTTTTTTCTTTCTTTCTTCCCCATTCTGCTTCTCTCTGCTCCAAGGCAGACGAAACCCTTCTCCGCCTCTACGCCCACAAACTGCAACAACCAAGGACATCTGCAACCTGGGAGAAGTGAATTGACCGCAATCCACTCCTTTTGAAAGTTCCACACGCGAAATTTGACGAACGTAAATTGTTGTTTGTACTCTTGAAATTTGAAATTTTATATGTTTAAATTGATTAAATTTTGATATACATTATTCAATTGATATGCTATTTGTTGATTTAACTATATTTTGGAAAGATATAATTAGATATTAATGTTTTAGGGTTTAGGTTTTTGTTGGAAATGAATGACAATTTAGGGATTAGAGTTTTTTTAATTTGGGATAAAATTATATTTTAGGGTTTTTTGATAAATGTATTAAAAGTAAAATTAGTTAGATTTATTAATTGTAGTTAAATAAAATTAGAAAGTTTTTTGATAAATTTTGTATATTGTTTGTTGTTTTGTTACAAATTTAATTATAGGGTTGTAAATGAAATAGCGGATATGGTAAAATTGTTATATTACACAAATGGTGAAATTGTGAAGGGTGAAAATAGAGTGGGCTATGACCGTGAACTTTCGAGGTTGATTTGGGTGAAAAAAGATATATCTTTTAATGAGTTGGTAACCATGGTCTGTAAGGGACTTTAAATCAATTCGACAACACGTAGAGATCTTTCATCATTGCCCTATGTCACACATGCAAGGGGGAATATAAGGTATGTATTGGTACCGATCAATGATGATGATGATGTTCTGAACTTGATGGACTTTGCGGTGGCTATGGGAGTGGGTACAAATCATGAATTGTATATAAAGGCATACAATGGTCTGACGTTTGTGCCTGTACAACAAGATTGTGATTATGATGAAGAATATCTATATATCGAATCTCGAGTGTATATTGCAATAGTTGATATGGATAATGATGTGGATGAAGAAGAATTGGCCGAAAAGGAGGCGGAACAAGATGTCGAAGAAGAGGATGATGATGAAGAAGATGGCAGATAAGCTAGTCGTAGTAGTGGTCGTAGTTATGGAAACCAGACGATGTTTGGGTCATCTTCACAGCCTGCACCCATTCATGGTGGTAGGAGATATCTCTATAACGGAGTTGATGAGTCAATTCCTTTCATGCGAACTGCACCGGGAGGAGATGGTTATATTACTTTTGAGGAAGATTGTCGATTGACAATCGATAGTGAGAGTTTTAACAATAAGTGAAGAAAGGTATGACATTTGAGTCGAAAGATGAACTTATACATTTTGTAAAAATGCATCATGTGGAGAATCACTATCAATTTCGTGTTGGGAGACCCCTACACTTTGGACAGCGGTATGTACTCAAAGGGACGAAGGTTGTGGGTGGAGGTTGCATGCACGTAAAATAAGACAACTTGATGCCTTTGTGATAACTGTTATGGAGGGACCGCATACATGTGTCAATGCTGGGTTGACGCAAGATCATAGGCAGTTGGATTCAAATATGATGGCCTGACAGTTTGTTAACTATGTAAGGGAAGACCCAAGTATCAAAGTCTATTTCCTACAAACCGTTATGACGGAGAGAACCACGTATGCAATTTCTCGAAAACAAGTTTGGGCCGCAAAAAGAAGGGCGATTGAGATGGTATACGGGAATTGGGATGAATCATACAATGAGCTGCCTAGAGTTTTGGATGCAATTATGCAAAAGAATCAAGGATCACAAATGTCATGGAAATTGGGTCCGGCCCGAGCGAAAGGTGAAATGGTGTTTGAAGCTGTATTTTGGGCATTTGGTCCTAGTATCATGGCATTTAGAAGTTGTCGGCCATTGATAAGTATAGATGTGACTTACTTGTATGGGAAATATAAGTACAAGTTGTTGATTGCATGCAATAAGGACGGAGCGAATCACATAGTGCCGTTGGCATCCGGATTGGTGGATGTAGAATCACTAGCATCGTAGTCATGGTTTTTAATGTGCGTGTGAGACTATATTGTCTTAGATAGAGAGTGACCAATATGCTTGATATCAGATCAACATGAAGGGATAAGAGTTACGATTGCTCGTCCGGAGTTTGGATGGTTATCTCCGCATGCCATTTGGCGTTTTTGCATGAGGCATGTCGCTAGTAACTTCAACACGCATCACAAAAGTCAGGCTTGTAAGAGAGTCGCCATAATTGCTGCATTACAATCACAACGCAAGAAATTTGATATTTATATATGTGGCGAGAATGAAGGAGATAAAAAATGATATCCCCGATTACTTCGCGAACATTGGCCCTGAACATTGGACTCTCTCTCACGATGGTGGCTTTCGTTATAGCTATATGACGACCAATATCAGTGAAAGTTATAATGCCGTGCTAAAAGGTGTAACGAATCTCCCAATTACAGCTTTGGTACTTAAAGCATTTTATAATACGGTGAACTATTTTGAAGGTAGAATTACTGAGGCGAAAGCAGGGATGACAAGAAGAGAGCGATATACGAAGTATGCAAATGCCATGCTATTAAGGTGGATGAACACCGCTAACCTTCATACGGTTGTCTCTTTTAATAGGGAGAATAAGATTTTCGAGATAGAAACATGTTATAGACAAACACGATATGGCCACAAGGGAGGAAATAAACAGATCGTCGACGTCAATAATGAACATTGCACATGTGGGAAATGGCAAACGTATAGAATACCTTACTCACATGCAATCGCTGCACTATCATGGACCATGATGAATGTTCATATGATTGTTGGAAAGTGGTATACGTGGCAACATCTACTTAAAGTGTACGAGTTATATTTTTCACCGGTAGGAGATAGATTTGGATAGCCAATCTGATCGTACCCAACTATCATTCCGGACGTATCACTAAAACGTGAGAAAGGAGACCAAAGTCATCTCGATATCATTACGAGAAGGATATCCGAGAATCATCTTCGCGGGTATCGTGCGGCAGTTGTAGTGTTGAGGGGTCATAATCGGAGAAGATGCACGACACAAATGAAATGTGGTATTTGTGGGAGACAGGGTCACAATCGAAGAAATTGTCCAACCATATCGCGTTGATATAGATAGTTTTTGTGTTTTAGTTAAAAATTATGTATTTCTTATTATAACGGACATCATATATTTGATTGTCGTATATTTGACTTTTTTAAAATGTAATTTGTGTTTTAATTTGATTACTTGTAATCTAAATTAATTGAACATTTGAAATGTAATTTATTTTTAACATTACGTATTTGTAATCTAATGTGTTATTTTTTTTTATTTTGCAGATGGATCCAGAACCTTCTGATCCGAGTGTTCTCCGGTTACAGCGACGACATCGTTCTTCTCGCCTTTGGGAGGGAGTCGGCACGACGGTTACTCTCACTTGTTGTTGACGCGAGGCCGTGTTACGCCATCGGGACCACCGTTACATCGACGAGAGAGTCCTTCCTCTTTTGGAGCACTCCGGATTTTTGGGCATTACTCGATTTCGTTTCATTCAATTCAATTGGCATTTTATCACTGCTCTAGTTGAGCGACGGAGGCCAGAGACGCATACTTTTCACCTTCCCTATGGTGAGATCACTATTACCCTTCAGAATATTGAGGTTTTGTTAAGGTTACCTATGGATGGCCATCCGCTCGTTTCTACGACGACGGGAGTGGCATGGGTGATGTATGCGAGAAACTTTTAGGTGTTAGGCTACCACGGTCTGCTTTTAGAGGTTACACTTTGAGCATGCCGTGGTTGTCTGAGGTTTTTGATGATTTGCCCACTAGTATTGATGATATAGCAATTTTACGATAGACACGGGCTTATATTTTACTTTTGATAGGGGGTGTCCTGTTTTCTGATAAAACTGAAACTTTTGTACATTTATAGTTTTTATTATTTTTAGAGGATTTGGAGTTGTCAAGTAGATTTAGTTGGGGATCTGCGTGTTTGGCATATCTATACAGACACCTTTGTATAGCCATGCATGTAGATGCACGTGAGATTGGAGGAGTGCTAGTTTTGTTATAGATTTGGAGGTGGGAGTGGTTTCCGTATATGGCTCCTATTCGACGAGGTTTGCACGTAGATGGGGATGGACCACTCGGTTTGCGGTGGCACACTCAGTTTGATATCACTATATTCCCTACACACGTAGTTTCCATTTATAGGGAGGCACTCGATAGGCAGACGGTCGATCAGGTCATTTCAGTCCCGTACTCGGATGATGTATTGTCATCCTTCCCTGACTACTGTCACAGGGGGAGGGATATTTGGCACTCACAAGTCCCTTTGATTTGTTTTACTATCATGGAGTGGCACTTTCTAGATAAAGTGTTACGACAGTTTGGAGGCTTGTAGTACGTTCCAGGTGAGTGTGACACTGAGGACAGACTCCATGATACGAGCACGCAGGGTACTCTAGAGGTCGATTGGTCGGCAGCTTATGCAGTGTACGTTGATCTCTAGATTCACCGACACGACCATCTAGTTCCGCTAGATATCTCCTTCGGACCTGCGCTCCATTTTGACTATTTGGTCTGATTTCGCTCCATCTCCTGCAGATTTGTCGATCATTGGGGAGCTTCTTTGACTTACGTGGTAAGTTTTCCTCTACTGCCTTCTTTTCATTCTCAATAAAAGAATTTAATTTGTTGTTTTAATTATTTTTCACATATTGCTTGTAGGGGGACACTTTGCATGAGATACAAGACAATTCCGGTGCCGACGTTCGTGGCCTTGCTGAGTCGGCCATCTCGGTTCTGGCAGATGATATGGCACATCTTTTCAGCGTTCGCCCCGAGACAGATGGCTCAAACGGTGGTAATGCAGGCCGAGCACATGGACGACGACGAGGGAGAGGACAGTGTACGAGACCTCAACGCTCGTCCGATCATGCGTCACCACCACCATCATAGCAGCCCGCGAATGTCGTAGGACCTTCTATTACGTTCGGTGAGTCTTCAGATTTCTACACGCCTGTGTTTGATGACTTCCCTCAGGTTTTCACTTTGGGGGCTCCTCAGAGGGGAGCTCGTCTCGATAGCTTTATGAATGAGGGACTGACACAGGATGTGAGAGATGATGCACCACTGGTGTATCATGTATCCCCGCCTATTTTCTCTGATTCCCACAAGCAGGTATAACCTCCTCCCAGATCACACATATAGATGATATGAGATTAGTATCTCGTGATGACTCTATAGACAGTAGAGTAGCTTTAGGTCTTAGACAGTACACTAAAAGAAGACGACGACATTGATTTTTTTTTTTATAATTTGTAACTTCTATTAAAATTAATAAAATTAATTTTATTTCTTTATTCTGTTCATTGTACTTTATTTAGTACTTTTTGGTTTTTGAAATTTGTTGTTAATCAGTTATGATATTTGGATAGTATTGTATATGAAATCTGGTTATGAGGTCGAAAAATGGTTGATTTGATTACTATTGGAGTTTGTGGTATTTGTATTGTATTTTAGTATTTGTGTTGTGATGTAAATTTAGATAACAGAATGGTTGATTTGGTCACTATCGGAATATGTGGTGTTTTTTTTATGTTGTAGTATTTGTTTTGTATTGTAAATTTGGACAGTATATAATATGAAAATTGATTTTGGGCAGTAGACAGAAACATGTCGTGAGTTCAACTCACGACATGGTATTAGAATGCCCTATGTCGTGAATTGAAATTACGACATGTCTTATGTCGTAATTTCAAGTCACGACATATCACGTCTTAAACATATATCGTGACTTCAAGTCACGATATGCATGAACAGTACATGTCGTAACTTGAAATTACGATATAAATGGGTTAATTTTGTAAAAAGTTTTTAAAAAGTATTATTTTAAAATTTAATGTTATTTCCGTACAAATTTCCTCTTCATCAGCTGAGAGAGAGAGAGAGAGAGAGAGAGAGAGAGAGAGAGAGAGAGAGAGAGAGAGGGCGTAATATTGTGAAGACTATTGGGTAGGTGGGGTTGGATGGGGGACTTGGATTACAGTAGAGTAGGATACAGCCATAGAGGTTGGAGGAGCGGTTGAAAAGGTAATGTGAAGTACACGAGCCGTAGGTTTTTCATCTCACGGATTCGGTATCGAGTTTTTGCATGGAAATAATCTTTTTTTTATTATTATTTCTTAAAATAACCCTATTAAAAAAATTATAAAAATAATCTATATTTATAGAGTTTTAGATTTATATGAATAAGTATTAAAAATTTGATAAACTTTTAAAATGTATGTAAACGGTGTATATTAGGGTTTTTAAAACTCAACATATCATGTGAATAGTATAAGATATGTCAAGTCTAAAAAATTTAATAAATATATATCTAGTTTTTAAGTTACCCTTATATTTGATTTTTTCAACAAAATTGTTTTAAGAATAAACAAAAAAGGGGTTACTTCCATCTAAAACTCTCCGTATCAACCCATTCATGAGTTTCGGGACGGAGCAGGGAGGTAAAGATGGTCAAATGTCAAATTCCTGGAGCCGAGCGTCGAGACATGAAAATTTTGTGTGCAGTAATAGCATCCCATGCGATCTAATGTCCATGTCGTTTGGTACATCACGCCAATATAATAGTTGGTAAGGGAAAAAATAATAAAAAAATTTTTATTTAATTAACAGATGCTATATTTGAAATAAAGACAAAATAATGCACCAACACTAAATGTAGTTAATGTAGTTAATGGTGCCAACATTATTTGTTTTATTTATACTCTTTTATGGGATTTTCTTATTATTTTCTGGAGCTGATTTGAATTTGTGTTGTTGGAATAATGTAGTTAATGGTGTCAAATGTAGTGCCACTTGAGCTGCTTCTGCACGGTGTTAGTTTTAACAATTTTGTGATTTTCTTCTAATCAACAACATAATTACCAAATATCGTAACTTATATTTTTAATAATTTTAACAATTTTGCGTCATTTTCTTATTTGTTTTGGATTTAAGAATGCCATTTCTTTCTCCTTTTTCTTGGGTTAGGTTCTGCTCAATGTATATTTCATAAAAATTCTTTTCAGTGATGATATTTCATTATGTTCAGTAATGTTTTTCTTTTTCATTGCCATATTTGATTAGTTTTTAGCAGCAACATGCATGATAATATAGGACCAGGACTATTCTTTTGTTAGTTGCTACAGATAAACAGGAAGAAATTTAAAATTATGGTTTTATTGTCATTAAAAAAATTATACCCATTAACATACTTATCCACAGTGCTCTTTAACAATTTCTCTTATAAATTTGGAATTAAGAAAAAACAAAAGTTAAGATGATGATCTTAATGCCTTTCTAGTCATTGTTCTCAGACCCTTAAAACCCAATCCAATCCTCACCTATGTCCATAATGGCAAGGCTTCGCCCATCCACTAATTACTGAGTGCGCCTTGCATTTTCTTTTTGTTGTCGCTCTAGCATGTAGCTCTCAGTGGCTCAAAGAGAAAACAATTTGGAGGCTGTCAATCTTGATTTGTTGATTGGTAAAATTCTGATCATAATTAGTGGCATCTTATGCCTATCGGCCGGACAAACATTCAGATGTAAAGAGGTATCAGGACAGATGTGCCGGTGGGTGATGATACCCGCCCTATCTTTCCTGTCACCCTATATGGCAAAAGCAATTGGGAGCAAAAATTGTTGCTGGTGATGTGGCTAAAGGATCATCTCTTCTCTTAGCTTGGACTTTCATCATGTTTTAGTTTGTGTGAGAATTTGAGTGGAGATATTGTGTTAGTGTTTCTTTTAGAGTACGAGAAGGAAGGATTTGGAACCAAAGGGCTCACGGTGACTTGAAGCTACCTGGGTTTGGAATTGATGATAGAGGGCCCCACAACCTATAATCATAAAGTTTAGAGACTACCAAGTTTACCGGACCATAACTGCAAACCTCACAAACTGCTTAGTAAACACTTGAGATGACCAACCAGGTGCTCGATCGAACACTCTTGGTTAAACCTTTCGACCACTACTCAATCAAACACTTTTTGTTACATCCCTCAGTCAATACAGAGTGATATTTTATCGAACAACTATCGAGCAATGTCTCTGTTAAGCAAATCAAGATCATGATCAAACAAGATCGGAATCTCTTATAATCTTGCCTATAATCATGCCCGCAAGGAAAAAAATCTTCGTGACAACTATAAACCACTTAGTTGTCACCACTAGTAGGAGAGCAAGTATTAGAGAGGATGTGTGGCTCTTCTTGAGTTCTTGGAAACTCTTATCACACTTGTCACTCTACTCAAATTTGACTCGATACTCAAATTTGACTCCACTTTGAGTCAAATTAGACAATGGAATCGCAATCTTAGAGAATCCCTCAATAAAACTTCGATAGTACCCTGCGAATCCAAGAAAGGTTCTCACCTCGATAACATTTTTTGGTTGTTCCTATTTCAAAATTACCTCTATTTTTTTTGAATCTACAAATATACCATTTGTGAATATAACGTGCCCTAGGAAACCAACTCCCTTAACCAAAATTCACACTTAAAGAACTTGATGTATAGTTGCTTCTTCCTAAGAGTTTGCAGTACAATCCAAACATATTATGAGTGTTCCTCATCATTTTTGGAATATACCAAAATGTCATCTATGAATATTATAACAAATTTATCAAGATAGGAATGAAACACTCCATTCATCATATCCATAAAAACCGTAGGAGCGTTTGTCAATCCGAAAAGCATCACCAAAAACTCAAAGTGTCCATACTGGGTCCTAAAGGCAGTCTTGTGAACATCATCCCCTTTTATCCTTAATTGATGATAGTCTGACCTCAAATCAATTTTCGAAAAGACACTAACCCCTTGGAGTTGATCAAATAAGTCATCAATTCTCAGCAAATGATATTTATTTTTAATGGTCTCCTTATTTAGCTGTAGGTAGTTGATATACAACTGAAGGTTACCATTTTTCTTCTTTACAAATAAAACTGGAATATTCCGAGGTGAGATATTCAGTCGGATAAACCCCTTATCCAACAACTCCTGAAGTTGGACCTTCAATTCTTTCAACTCCGCATGTGCCATCCTATACAGAGGTATGGAAATGGGCATGATTTCGGGAGCTAAGTAGATAGCAAAGTCAAACTCCTGTATCGGAGAAAAACTACGCAACTCATCCGGGAAGATATCTAGGAACTCATTTACCACAGGAACGTTCATCAATTCCGGACTTCCTATCTTGGTGTCGATGATGTAGGCTAGGTAAGCCTTACAACCTTTGTGCACTAATTTCCATGCCTTCATTGTCAAGATCACATAACTCGGTAAGACTCGCCATTTATCGACAAATACAAGCGGGAGACATCTTGGTCTACGGAAGTCCACCTCTTTAGTGAAGCAATCCACTAGATCTCAATGAAGGTGTAACCAATCCATATATAGTATGGCATCAAAGTATCTCATTTCCAACGGAATTAAGTCCGCTTTAAGGATCTCACCATTTATGACTACTTCACATGCCTTGTACATGTTGTCATTGTTCAACTTTTCCCTCAATGAAGTGATAACCAGCAACTACTCTTTAAGTGGGTCAAAGATCTATCCGAGTGTTTAGCAAACTCTATGCTCATAAAAGAATTATTAGATCCCACGCAAGTATCAATGCCAAAAATTTTCATCACACCTATAAATGGAAACTATTAAATAATTTGGATTAATTATTTGAAACCTTTAAAACCTAGAAAATTGATAAAAATGGGACATAATATAAGTAAGTCAACTCACGTGTCTATATATTCAGAAAAGGAATTAAATTACAAATTTAACCAAATTCCACCAAGACATCAAAATCATGCCCAATCACTTCATTATCAAATAATATCACTAATATGCAATCCAAACCCAATCATGCACTCAAAATCACATAGTATTTATTTCTGGGATTTACCTATGACTATGTCTGGTTTGTTTTGTGTATCTTCATTTGTCATTACATAAATTTTTGTTTGACTTTGTGGTTGTGGATGTTGGGTTGGAGTAGCCACTGTATTGCTCCATATCCTCGTCTTCGGTGTGACATTAGGAGAGGAATTAGGAATATTGACTAGGCCACCCATTGATCCACTAGAGCAATATCGGCTTGCTTGGCTTCTTCATCCCAACTTCGAGCAAGCGTTGCGGAAAATGACTCTCTTTTTCACATTGATAGCACTTCTTGAGTGCATGACAAACCCCAAAATGAAACTTCCCGTAGCGATTACACTACTCCTTATTTCCCATCAATTTACTTCCAAAAGCGGTATAAGATGTAGAGGACACAAAATTGGGTGGTCATCGACTTTGTGGAGTGCCAACGGATCCAGTGGCTAAGACTCCATCATAGGAGCCCGTGCTCCTACTTTGTTTTGAACCTGGCTTGATAGATGTTCGGACCTTCTCTTCTTCTTCTATCCTTCCCTCATTCTTCCCTTCTCTTCAACCATTTTCTCGGCCCTCAATGTCAATTCCAAGACATCTTGATAAGTGTGGGCCAATGTCATAGACATCATCTCTCGGATGGACAAATTTAGGCCTTCCTCAAACTTGAAACACAAGTACTCCTCGGAAGTCACCAACTTTGGAGCAAATGAGGACAACCTCCTAAACTCTGTGTCATAATTCGCCACCGACTTATTACCTTAGCGAAAGTGAAGGAACTCCTATCTCTTCAAGTCTCGGTAAAACTAATGATAATATTTTTCATCGAATTTCCTAAGGAGTTCATTCCAAGAAATAGGTATCATAGATCTTTCTGTAAGATTATCCCACAATACTCGGGTATCTTCATCCAACAATTTTACTACCACCATAAGCTTTAACTCATCGTCAAGTCTCATGTCAGCCATAGTCTCCTAAACCTGATTTATCCAGTTCTTCACCATCATCGCATCACTAATCCCTGTAAAGGTGACACATCTAAGTTGTTGGGATTCTTTGATCAACATAGATAACTCGATGGTTGGACGATTGATAGGTGGGGCCACTGAAGTAGGAGGAGCAATTGGTGCTATCAGAGGGGTAGGTGAAATGATTGGGTTCGGTAAAGGAGATATTGGTGTTTGAGGAGGGGCATGAAGATGAGAGCCATAGGTATTCCACCACTTGGTCTATTGCCAGAGTACGTCGAATGGCAGTGGAGGAATCCCGGTTGAAGGAGCCGGGTAATTGCTAGTAGTCGTCGAGAGAGAAAGGGGAGTACATAAGAGGAGAAATTTCATTTACATTCATCAACTTTCGTCTAGGAAGCATGATTCTATAAAAAGAGAGATATTATGCTTAATTCACTAACTTAGGATTCAGAATAAATACTTGACCCCCTAAAAATAAAATGATTCCTAGTCTCTAAGATCGATGGAAGGTTTTTGAAAATTTTTTGAAAAATCTTTCAAACTCTAAATTTTCAAAAAGTATGATTATTTTGAAATTTTGGAAAAACTTTCGGAGACATTTGGAAATATTTTCAAATAATTAAAACATTTAAAATCATGAACCTAACCTCTGATACCAATAGAACTGTCTTGCCCCGATCCTCCAATCGAGTACACAACAATCACCAAATTACCCTGAAACACGTGTGAACCCCACTCCATGTTTGAGATACCACAAGACATTTCAAAATCCCAAACACTTTAAAAATAAATTTAAATCATCCATAAGTCAATCCGATTGTCTACACAAGTCCCAAACATTTAAATAAATTCACATGTTCAAAATGTGTTCATTTACCATATAATCCAAATGTCCCAATGAAAGCAATATGTTTTGCAAAAGAAATTTTTAAACAAATTAAATAAGATTCCACAGCATGAAAATAAGGATTTAATGATATTTGCTTAAAGAAAATCGAACAAGTATTTATCAGATCCAAATATAAATAGGTGTACAAAAATTTCCTTCCATGGTTCAAATGACATAGTTCCCAAAAAAAACAATATTTACATGTCTAGTACCTATTGAAGTTCACCAAAAGAAATTTCTTCGAGCCGGTACTAATCAAAATCAAAGTCTCCAATTTAAGTTTCCTCTAAAAAATTAGAAAGAGTGAGGTGAGTATAATCATACTCAATGAGTGAAGTGCAATGGCATGTTGAACATGAATGAGGGGTGAGGGTGGTGGTGACAAACTTATACGTCAAATATATTCCAATGCATTAAGTAAAGTCATTCGCATAAAAGAATTTCAAATCAAATCTATCATGACTCATATACTCCAAATTAATAATTTGAACATTCTTTTCAATTATTCTTGGGGTTTGCTGAAACCACTATTTTACCAATAGCCATTGGTAAAATCCGCCAAAAGATTTTCCTCAATTTTTCATATAAACATTTCTCCATCCTTGGTGTTGGCCCGAAGTTTTTGTAGGGTGATACCACGTCATCACGGCCAGCTTGAGGGCTCTCCATCCCGCCTACCTCCAAATCGTAGTTTGAAACCAACCTTGATCACGCTACCTCGATGGCTCGGTCCATGTAAGACCTAGAATATAGTCTTTTTCCCGGTATCATGTTACAAGAATGCCTATTTTATCATTCAAATTTATACCAATTTACAATGAATAGCAATTTCACAATTCACAATCAAAATTTTATTATAACATGATGCAACAATTCAATGATCAAGCAAAAGAGTCATAGAGTTATCAACATTTAATTTTGAGCACACCATTATCACAAAGTATTTTAAATTCATTTCAAATTCCTTTCAAAATTTCATTTACAAATTATAATTAAAAACATTTTATCATTCACACTAAATATAATCATCCACTCATTTTTTTGGAGGATGAACACTCGCAATTCACAATTAATTCCAAGATAATCCCTTCTTAGATTCTAGTTGAATTATTCTAAGACAATACATATCAATTAAATATTAAATCACGTCTATTTTTAGGGTTCATGAGTTTTTCCAAACTTAGTACAACCTTAATTTTTCAAATCCACAATTCTATATTTTCAATCAATCATTTACATATTATTTGCATTTCTATACAATCTCCATTCACAAATTTTCTCAATTTTTGATCATTTACAAACCTTAGGTTTATATTCTCCAACAAATCCCTCAAATCTCAATAACAAATTTAATGTACTAATAAGGAAGCTAAATCCAAATTTAGATAGAAGAAATTACTTCAATTTTGTAGTTAGATTGAACCTTGAATATTGGATTTCAAAAACCCTAGATTTTTTCCACTTTTGTATAAACTCTAGATTTCTTCCAAAACCACCTTTAGTCACGAGTTTGCTTGAGGGTTTGAGAGATTTAGGGAGTGGGTTTGAAAAGAATGGGTTGATTTTAGGAGAGAGATTAAAAGTAAGATGGGCAAGAGAAAGAGAGATGAGGGTCAAGAGAGAGAGTCGAGTGAGAGAGAAGAGAGTGAGTTCAAGAGAGAAGAATGAAAATGAAGGTTTGTTCAAGTTTTTTTAATTATATAAGATGAAATCTCAATCTTGTCCCTCTTTATTTTTAAGATTTGTTCAAGTTAGTTGTCTCTTTTTGTCATTTCGCAACCTTTCATACTCATGAATTGACTTGCAAATAGCACAAATATGCTTGTATGCCTAAGGTTTTTAGAGGTCAATTCAACTTGTTGTCGACTCGAATATGGTTCAAGTCACCCAAATTCCTTCCTGTGTAACCCCCAAGTCGATTCACTTCTTAGTAAATCGACTTACTTAATTTGCAGACCTATTTCTCTGAGACTTAAACCTGGTGAGTTGACTCATGCTCGCCACAAGTAAACTTGTAGACACATAGTCTGGAAGCACAAGTCAACCTGTTATTGGGCAAGTCGACTTGCCTTTGTGCAGAAGTAAGAATTCTATGTAGCAAGCTGTGATCTCCTCTATTTGGACGCCTTCCAGCAGATGGGTTTCAACCAAATGTATCTCTCAGTGATAATTCACAAGCTAATGGTGGACAGTAGCCGCAAGCCCGTAAAACAAAAGAAAATGGTACTCACTTTGGAACACCAGCAGGCAATACAAGAAGTATTAAAACTCAGTTGTGAATTTCATCAAAGAAGTAAAATATCCCAAGTGGTTTGCAATCGTGATCATGGTAAAAAAAAAGTGAACAGCAAGTAAAGAATGTGTATCCATTTCATAGACCTCAACAAGGTGTGCCTAAGAACAGCTACCCACTTCCTAACATTGACGAACTTGTGGACAACTCATCGGGCCATCAACTCCTAAACTTCATGAACATACGCATGGCCCTAGAGGATGAGCAAAAAATGAGCTTCATCGAAGAGTTCAACACCTACTGTTATAAGGTCACGCCATTTGGTCTAAAGGACACGTGAACAACTTTCCAACGATTAGTCAACAAGGTCTTCAACAAGCAGCTCAGCAAAAAATGTAAAGGTTTGTATGGACGATATGCTCATCAAGAGTACTAGCTTAAAGGACCACATAATATATCTCGAAGAAACATTTCAAACACTAAAACACTATAACATGACGCTAAACCTAGCCAAGTGTACGTTTGGGATCATTTCAGGCAAGTTCTTGGGCTTCCTAATCACTAACTGTGGGAATTGAGACCAACTCAAAGAAGATTCAAACCATCCTAGACATGACACTACCAAGAACATTAAGAAGCTACAATGCCTCACAGGATGGATCATGACTCTAAGCATATTCATGTCGAAGGTCGGACAAAAATACAAGTCATTCTTCGATAAAGAAGTCTCAGAAATTTGTATAGACGCTGGAGTGCTAGACGGCCTTTAACAAACTCAAAGAGTACTTATTATCTCCTTCACTGCTCTCTTCGCCTATCCCTGATGAGAAACTCTATATTTATTTATCTATCTCTGACCAAACCCTTTGCTCTGCACTTGTAAGACAAGATGCCTCTGTACAAAAACCGGTATGTCAGTCAAGTGCTCTAGAAGTCAGAAATCAATTATAGGTCTATTAAGAAGGTGGCCCTCACTCATGTCACAACCACTTGGTGCATTTGCCATACTTTTAGGTGCACATGATCATAGTTCTAACTGATCAGCCTCGAAAGTAGATCTTGTAGAAAAAGGACACCTCAGGCTGACTTATCGAATGGAGCATTGAACTCGGCAAATTTGATATTGAGTATTCGTCGAGACTCATCATTAAAGGCCAGGCCTTAGCTAGCTTCATCCTCGAATGCACACTTCCAAACCTCACCAAGCAAGCCATCAACAACCATCCAAAAGAAAACTCATTTCCAATATGGACGTTGTATGGGAACAGTTCCTCTAACTTATCAGGAAGCATGGTCGGACTCATTCTGATGGGCCTTAATGACTTCAAAGCAGAGTATACACTCTGATTCAACTTTCAAGCCATCAACAGCCAAGCTGAGTACAAAGCACTCTTGATGGAACTACAGATTGCATCGCTGTTGGGGGCTCAAGACACCTGGGTCTTCACCAACAGCCAACTTGTGGTCGACCAAGTCGTGGGAACATACGAAAGTAAAGACCCAATGATGGTGAAATATCTTGCCTAACTTTAGGAAGCAATAAACAAGTTCAGCAAGGTTGATATCCAACAAATTCATAGATCCAAGAACGTTAAAGCTGACACACTCTTACCAAACGGTCTACATCAAAAGCCTTCCATACTTAAGCATTGACAAAGTAAAGCAAATCATGATGGTTGATGACTCATCAAGTTAGAAAAATCCAATCCAAACCTACTTGAAGAATGAACGACTATCAAACTCCCCACAGGAGGCAGTAAAGGTCAAACACAAAGTCACATATTACGCCATCACTAACGAGACTCTACACAAGAAAATTTTCACTCATCCTTATCTCAAATGCTTGATGCCTGAAGAACAAAACTATGTCCTTAGAGAAATTTATAAGGGGGTGTGTAGCAACCGTTTAGGTACTTGGAACCTAACAAGCAAGATCTTGCACCAAGAAGTCTTCTGGCCTACCATGAGAGCCAAGTGGAGGCTTACGTCATAAAATATGATAAGTGCTAGTGCTTCTCCTTAATGCCTCACCAACCCTCCTCCAATCTCTGTCCAATTGTGAGCCTATGGCCATTCACACAATAGGGGATAGACATACTGAGACCATTCCCGCAAGCAACCAGGCAGCAAAAGTTTCTCATCATAGCAATAGACTACTTCACCAAGTGGGTGGAAGCTGAATCACTAGACTATATAACAGACAGCAAAATTCAAACATTTCTATGGGTGTTTATCATCACCAGGTTTAGTTTACCCAATGTCCTCATCACCGGCAATAGAAAACAGTTTGACAACAAAAGTTTTACAAAATTCTACCACAAACTTGAAATTCAGTACTGCTTTACCTTTATTGCTTACCTACAAGCCAATGGCCTTGTCGAAGCAACCAACCGAATGATCTTACAAGCGCTCAAAATGAAACTTGACCAAGTGAAGGGGCTCTGGATAGATGAACTCAACGAAATCATATAAACTTATCGAACTAAACCCCAAGCGGCCACAAAGGAAATACCATTCAGCCTTACCTACAGATGTGAAGTGTCATACCGGTGGACATAGGAATTCAGGCATAGAACAATGCCAGCCAGAGTCAAATGAGTCTGCACTTCGCAAATGATTGTACCTCTTACCAGAGTTACAAGATACTATCTCCGCTCAAATGGGGACCTATTAGCAGCAAATGGCCCAATATCATAATAGAAGGTTGAAAACAAGAATATTCAAACCAAGAGATTTGGTCCTTTGGAGAGTAAAGGCAACGGGACAACCCCAATCAAAAGGTAAACTCCCTCTGAATTGGGAAGGTTCGTATTGATTGTGCTCGACAATTCATCCTAGAATGCGTTGCCACAGCCACTTAAACAGTTTTGTCATACCCAGAACATAGAATTTAAATAACCTACATGTCTACTATTAGTAATCTTTATTACTCTCTTTATTTTAATATCTATCATCTCATAGCTTGTCAGCAATAACATTATTCTTTCTTTTTCAAATAATGTAATCTATCTAATAAGTTATGAATGGCTCGAACCCTTGTACCCATAAGCCCCTAATCTATCACTTTATATCTTGTAGGCCCATTCGCTAAGCAACACGGCCTATACGGGTTTTAACACTTGAGCAGTCCAGTGTACCCCCTTTCTCGACTCTATACCTCATACAGATACAAACACCTGAGCGTAATCAAACTTCCATTCTCTTAGCAATGCGCCCTAATACAGTTCCTAACACCTGAACGGGTTGGCGCACCCACTCTCTTGGCTCTGCACCTCACATGGGTTAAAGAATCCAACCGAAATCAACCTTTTATTCTCTCAACAACCAGCCCAGTATAAGTCCTAATAGCTGAGCAAGTTAATGCACCCACTCTTTCAGCTCTATGCCTCATACAAGTCAAACACCCAAGTGAGATCAAACTCTCATTTTCTTAGCAATGCGCCATATATGGGTCCTAGCACCAGAACAGGATGGCGCACCTACCCTCTCAGATCTACGCCTCATACATGTCCTTAACACTTGATCAAGATCTAACTCTTATCCTTTTGGCTTTAACACCTAAAAAGATTCTAACATACTCTGTTTTGGCTATAACACCCTTGAAGACAACTCAGTGATTAAGTCATTCTATTTCAGCACACAATCAATAAGGCGACAAGAACACAATGGTGACAAGAAAACATAAGCAAATAAGGTTGCTACAAATTTTCATTCAAATTTTCATGCTCCATACGTATAAGATACAATGGAAGGAGGTAAAGCTTATACCAATACCGAAGGTGGTAGGGTACATCAGAAGAAAAGGGGACACGATAAGAATACATAGGGATCACGATGAAAGAGGCAGAGGAGGGGGTCCTCTGCCGCAAAGATTCAAAGTTAGCTTGGAGAGTAGCGACATGAGCTCGCATCGGCTGCTTCACAAGAAGAGTCACTTCCAGGAGCATCGACTAGGTTCGAACATGGTGCCTTAGAGTGAGTAGCGCCAGCGCTCACAGCCAAGCTCCCCTCCAGCTTTGCTTAACGGAGAGCTTCCTCAACTCGATGCAACTTCTCGGAGAGCTCATGCTAACTGCGATTATAGCTCTTAACAGCTATCATGAATTTGTTCCCCAGATTAACCAACTTTTGCTTCATAGCAAGACGTGACCGCTCAAGTTCTAGCATCGACCTCATGGCAGCCTTAGCCTTACCTCGTTCCCCCTCACTATAACTTCTAACCTTTTGTACTCCATGATGACTGCATCAACTGCCAAAATGCAGACTTCAGATCAGATCTCAGACCTTCAATCTCTTTATTTTTTCTACTTAAGACAATACTTGTTGCCTTCACTTCTCGACTTCCCTCTTCTATTGAGCCAGAGTAGTGCATAGTCAGAAAATCTCCACATTCTTTTGGCTCAATAGATGCTCTAAGTACCCCACAACCCGATTCCTCTTTAACTTCTAGAACTCAATCAAAACAAGAGTCTGCACGGAACACATTAGATTACCTTACCACAATCGAGAATTTGAATAAAATATACCTCTAAGGCAACAATCTTACCTGAATCCGAGTGGCCATGAGGGCTTCATCGCCTTGCTCCATTATCAAACCATTCAACTCTAACTCGGAGCGAAGGTAATCCAACCGGTTTGTGAATTTTCTTACTTTAATGGTATTGACATAACTGAAATGATTATTTCCCGTGCTAATCGCAACAATACCCCTCTCCCTCAAATCCTTCCTAACATCAAAGGACCAAACGAAAACCAAAGGAGGAGGAGTTGTTTGCTCCGACACAACCCCTTTGCCCTTCTGCCTTACAAATCCCCAAGAAAGGAATAAGATAGCCCAATTCTAAACTCCTAAGCCACGCACTCAAGAGCCATACCTCCACATTACCAAGAGCCCCACTCATGGTTTATTCTCTCTCGACACCCTCATTGAGACCTAATCTTGGTGTCAAAGGGAGGGCCCTTTCAACCTCGCCCTCTCCTCCTCTTGGCTCTTATGCACCCACTGAGCCTCCTTCTTTATCCTCCAACATTCCCTCACTACCTGAGCTTGATATCCACACATTCCTCGTCTTCCTCTATAGAATAAAAGTGGATAGAGCATCCACCGATGGAGTACTTTGTTCCCCCTCCTAAGCACTTTGATTGGACTTGGCCCTCATTAACCTATCGGTGGTTACTTTCATAAGGTTGTCCCCGTTAGCAAACGAAATACGTCAAGGAGCATTGCTACCCCCCCTTTTCACCAAAAGAGGTCTCTTGATTTGCACCATTTTACTCATCGATAGGCATGCTAGTTTCAACATCTTATTGTCAAGATCCATGTAGATATCCCTATCTCTTACAAAACAGTAATTCCTAATAGAGTGTACAAAGTTTGAATACCAAAAAGGTTGTGGAGAACTCAACCTCACAAAAGACTCTACCTCAACCTCTGGGAACACCGGTATTAAATCCTTATTTTCAAACTCAATGAAGAAGAATTTCTTCATCCACATCTTATTTATACTCTCCTTATAAAAGAACCTCCACTTCGACTCTGACCTTGTTTGAAAGCAAAACTAGCCCTCCATCGGACCAGTAGAAACACATCTTCTCAAGGAGAAAACCGATGACAAAACTTCAAAATTAAAACTTAAATGATAATAGCTTAACAAGTTAGCTACTGCCACCACCATATGCCAAGCACTGAGAATTAACAAAGTCAGAAATATATTCCAACCTTTCAACACCTAGACTAGGGGACCCAAATATGGTATCTGAAACCCGTATCTCATATACTTTTTATACATAAGGACACACCCCTCCGGCGCTTCATTCGTACTCTCTTGCTCCGTCAGTAATTGCAACTAATAATAGTCACCCAACCTTATCTCATTCACTATTTCTTGTAACTCTCTCCTTGTCATTGTACTCCTAATCTTGCCGATATCACAATGAGACTATAATTTAGAACCCTTCGCCATCTTTGCTTTTTCATGAGTTTCGCAAACACTAAATCCCCAAATTCTCAAAACAAACAAATGAAACTATAGTAAGTATCCTTCACTATTAATCACAACAGAAAACATATCAAACATGATTCATATAAATCAAAGCGGCACATTTTGCATTAATGCTCCACTTTCATGCTTCCTCAAATTCCCAACTCCTACCTCATCAACTCTACTCTTAACACCACTTCTTCAAAACGATATTAGGAGTGGAAGACAAACGATGGTATAATACCCAACAGCGCATAACCATAAATTTCAGAGACTATTAAGTCCATTAGACTATAATCGTAAAGCCCACAGACCACTCAGTAAGAACTCGAGACAACCGAGCAAGTACTCAAACAAACACTCTCAGTTAAGCCATCTGACCGCTATTCGGTTGAATTCTTTCGATTAAATCTCTAGGCCAATGCCAAGTGATCTTCACCGAGCAACTACCAAACAACATCTCCGCTAAGTAAATCATAATCATGATTACATAAGACTTGAATTTTCTATAATCTTGCCTGTAATCTTGCCCAATAAGGAAAGAAATTTCCGTGATAACTTAAACTTCCTATAATTCCGTAAGATCCTAAATCTTCTTAATTACAGTTCTTATAATCTTGCTAAATCGTTAACGATCTTGCCATAAGATAATTAGAGTTTTATACCCGTAAACAAGAAACTTATTATGTATACATATGTTATATATAGTGAATAAAGACAAAGGGACATTACATATATATATATATTACACAGAGGTAACACACGACAAAAATTACATCTATTCTCAGTCTGCTCTCTCTCTTTTATTATTATTCTTTTTTACTTGAGCATCAAAACTTTTTTTGTCGGACCACTTTTGATGGATATTTTGTAAGTCTTTTAATCCACAAAAACCCAGCAGGCATATCAGCACCAATTCCTCATTCGAGTCGGCAGAACAGTTTATTTGTGAAGCAAATCTACTTCCGAGAGTGATCTCTAACCTTGATTAGATTTTTGTTATTCCTTACAGGGATCGGGTTGATGGGTTGATTTAGAATACATCTGGGCTGATTTTAGAATACATTTGTTGTATAAAATGATTTTACATCTACCACTTTAAATGAGTCCGAAACTCCTTTCAATGTACTTGGGTTGATTGCTCTAGACCTGAACTCGTTATCTTTGACTTTTGCCTCCTATTCTTGCTAGATGTAAAGACAAAAGCTAATATGGCTGCTCACTCCCTTGATAAGATCCTTTTCTTGAATAAAATTTCATATGCTCCTTAAAAAAAAAAAAAAAAAAAAAAAAAAAAAAGAAAAGCTCATTGAAGAAAAAAGAAAAGAAAACTAAGGGAAGAAATCACATACTTTTCTATTTAAAACCCAAGGGGAAGGGCAATGGTTGCTTGACACTTTGGTAAAGTTTGTTCTAAACACATATATTGAGAAAGAATTGTTATATTGGTAAGATTTTTTTCTCTTTCAAGCAAAACATATCTATAAATTGAAAAAAAAAAATCATTACGATGCTCTTAATATCTTGTGATAAAAAAAATTAGTTATACTATCATATTGTTTGGATGGTATACAACTTCAAAATTTTCCGGCTAGCACACCACAAAGTTTAGTTAATTTGAAAACTTTTTTATGTACATGTTAAGAGTACAATGAATTTGGTTTAGAGAAAACATCTAAACATAATAGTATCATGAAATGCAACTGTTTGATTTCTGGTCATTGCTGCTAGTTTTTTGGCGCTTGCGTTCGCCTGTAAGTTTTGGATGGTGCTTCTTTGTGAGCTCTTTCACTGCTCTAGTTCGAGAGCCTCTGGCATTGTTCTAATAGCTTTGTTCTTTTATCATACCTCTAACGTAGGTGTATAGTTGATTTGTTTAATTTTGTTCTTGTTTGAAGCTTGATCCCAGTTTGTGTTTGATCAAGTTGTTTATTTGTGTTGCCTTTTTTTTTCCCTCTATTGGTCCCCCACCCCCGAGAACACAGAAAGACAAACAAACAAAGAAAAAATAAACGACAAGAGTTTGGCAATAGTTTGGTTACAGAGAATTGCCGACAATAGGGGATGAGTCATATATGGTTTCCTGTGGTCGTGTAAACTACTCCCGAAGAAGAGTAACCGCTATTTTATATCCAAAAGAAAGAAAAAAAAAAGGTTGCTTGAAGGATTATGTGTTAGTCCCTGCCTGTGCACTTCCTTTCCTATTTTTATATAATAATAATTACGTAATTTATAATTTTATATATTTAGTAATATTTAATATGAGTAAACTTTTGGAAACCTACTAAAAAAGAATTTTCCCATGATTTCTTCTAATTAATTCTACAAAAAAGAAAAATGCTTCAAGCCAAATAGTTTGGCGCAATATTTTTCACGCTTTTTTGTTGGGTGTATGGTGTGCTCTGACTTAATGTTTGTAGTTACTGCGCCACCAGGACAGTGCAGCCTCCGTACTGGTTATCATGGACTTGATCTCCAAAGCAACCGAGCTAGTTCAACTTGTCAGCCTAATTGCACTGTGGCCATGTTCTTTCTTTTTGACGAATGGCACTTGGTTGAGGGGTTGAGTCATGCATGTGCAACCAAATCCTTGACCTGAAGTGTTTCTATCCATTGCAACCACAATAACTTCGTTTCTGTCATTCCAATTCAAACTCTCTCTCTCTCTCTCTCTCATTTGCATGTGCTTGTGTCTGCATAAGTCATATGTCCATAAACACAAGTAGCAAAATTATGGTCACCTTTCTCTGCCACCCCAAACTCAAAGCATTGAGTACCTTATCTTTCGTGATAAGAATGGCACGTTTTTCTATCTCTATATATATATATATGCACATGTCTAAGTCTTCTTAGATCCACATACCCACATGTCACTTTATCTCTTTCGGTGAACTTGATCACCATCCCGACATAGCTGGTCTGATATTTACACACATTCATAAACGAACTGATGCCGAGGAGAGTAGAGAGTGAAGTAAGCAAAAGAGCACCCAAGGGACACTTTGTGGTCTATGTTGGGACTAAAATGACCAGATTTGTGGTTCCAACTACATACCTAAGGAATCCCATGTTTAAGCATCTTCTTGACAAATCTGCCGAGCAATTTGGGTACGAGAATCGGAACAAAATCGTTCTTCCATGCGACGAGTTGTCCTTCCAACAGATGATTACTGTGTTGGCCAAACGCTCTTAGGTGTTTATTTCCAGCAGCACTTGCAATCCTCTGATTTCATGTATTGCAAATTTTCTTGCAAGTGATTGCCGTCCATCTATTTTTCTTTCCATTTGACGATGCAGCAGCAATTTTTTTTTTTTTTTTTTTTTTTTGCCCGAACTGTTTGTTATATGCCTTATTTCCTTTTTTTTTTTGTTGGGAGAAAAGTAAAAAAGCACAAAAGAAAAGGTAAAGTACCAAAATAAAAAATAAATTGGAGTAAGAAACGAAATGGTTGTTTCTTGTTGGCTAGCCGGCGAGGGTCTTGTGACGAGAATAATTCTTATTACATTTGTATCATGGGTTATTTTCCTTTTTTGAGGCAAATTTTCTGAAATGGGTGAACTCAAAACCCGGTCCAATTTTCTTTTGGCTTAGTATTATCCTTTTGTACCATTATTTTTTTTCGTGTTTGATATTGATTTTTTTTTTTTTTTAATCATGAGCTAATAGACCTATGTAAAATCTCTAATATTTGCAAAACCTATAAACTGTTCTCTTTCATTTATTCACTCTCTCTTTCTCCCTGAGTTTTCATTTCTCTTGGTTATAAAGAGATAATAAAAATTATAAAAATACACTAATTCATAAAAATTTTAATTTGAAATCCTAGGGAAGATATTTAAATAATAATTTTTTACCAATCAGGTATCTTAAAAAAAAAAACCATAATTTTCCACCTCTCTCATTCGTGCGGTTGTCTTTTATCTTTTGTTGCGTCATTGAAGAATCGATATTAAGTTTTGAGAGTAGATGTAGCCTCTAAACAGATGTGCCCTTGTGGTGTGAGCCTGTGCCTTGTCGCTCAATCCAAAAATCCGTCAAACGCCTCATCCATGCTTGAATGTCATCAACCAATTTGGAATAACTAGGAACATTAGACACTATCTCCTTCATAAAGGACTTCATGATTTTTAGTAAAAATTATCACAACAATATGAATAAAATTATGAATTTATATTACCAATAGCAATGAAAGTATACATTTTAAATAAAAATATCTCTTTATAACATATTTTGATATTTAATTTGAATATGTCCTAAGAGAGCAATAAGATATTTCATTATCAAGATTTGAGAATAAAAGAGATAAAATTATTTGGTGCAACCTCTTTAATGATGAAGAACTCTTGACTTTGACAAATAATCGAGAACTTTTGTCTATGATTAAGTATGGGATAATTTTTTTTAATATATTATAAATTAATATCCAGAATTATATTTTGATTAGTTTGGTATCGGTCTCATTTTAGGGAAAATTTTTCTAATATAATTTTTTTATTTTTAAATTTTGAATTCAAGACTTGATTAATAACTCTAATATTTTTACCCCTTAAACCGATTATCCGTTAATTAAGTATATGATAATAATGATAATGCCAAAGTGGGCACACATTAGATAGGTAGGGTGAACATAATGATTAAATGATGACCGCATGGTTATTCATTTAAAATTAACTAAGTCATCATCAAAAGGTGTTCATTTGTTTGGTTTTCAAGTTTTTCGGTTAATTTGGTTTGACATTTTTTGAATCCCAAATAAAAAATTGAATCAAATTTTATTTAAGTCAAATTGAATCCGATCGAATTTATAATTTGATTTTCGATTTGAATTCAAATTGAATCGAGTAAACTGAATAAATCGAATTTAATATTTGATATCGATATTTTCATACGAATCTGATTTAACCGAATTCAGATTAATAAAATCAAATTCGAATGAATATTTTATGTACTATTTTATTGTTTGCTTAAAAAACAAAAATTGCTGATCAAAGTTTACATAAAAAAAGAATAAATAATAAATAATAAATAATCAAAATAAATAAAAAAGGGATAATAACTACTTTACCGGTCCAGTTAATAAAATGCAATTGTCTATAAAAATAAAACCACAAATAACTAGTGAAATATAGAATAACCAAAAAAATAATAGAAAATTATAGACCGATCGAATACATAACAACAGAATCCCCATATCACATAATGTAAGTACAAGATTCACAAAAGGCTGCCACAAAGCAAGAAAAGGGACAACATAAATAAAAAAATATATGAAAATTATTGATGTTGACTTATATTTAACTTTTGATTATGAATAAAATAATTTAAAAAGAACGTATTAAATTTAGTAAATATTAATTGAATACTTAGCTCAGCAAAAAACAAATTGGGAATTAAAAAATGCATTAAGAAGAATGAAATCAGTTAAACGGCTAAACATTCTTTGCATATTCAACTGGCTCCCTAGTATAGTAACACCACAAAAAAAAACACAATTTTAGTGACGGATTTTAGCGTTAAAAAAATTTTGTTACTATTTTATGACAAATTTAATGATGAAAAATTTTTTTGTCGCTAATTTGCAACGAAATTAGCTACGAAAAATTATTCGTGGCTAAATTTCCAACGGATAGATTATTCGTGACTAAATTTGTTGGTAATAAGCGATGAAAAAATTTTCATCGCTAAATCCGTCGCTAATTGACTAGGAAAAATTTTTCGTTGCAAAATTCGTCGCTAATTGGTAACGAATAATATTTTCATGACTAAATTTTACTACGGATACTATTATCCGTCGCTAAATTTAGCGACAAAAATATTTCGTCACTAATTATCTATAAAAATTTTTTGTAGTTAAATTCGTCACTAATTAGTCATGGTAAAAATATTTGTCACAAAATTTAGTAACAAACTCCAAAATTCGTAACTAATTTCGTCACTATTAGGCACAAAAAAATATTCGTGACAAAATTCATCGCTAATTAGCCAAAAATAAAATATTTGTGACTAAATTCGTCGCTAATTTATTATAGAAATTTCAAAATTCATGAATAATTTCCAAACAAAATTTCTTCTATATTCTATTAGAAAATATTTTTAACCGTATCTTTCTTTTTAACATATTCTAAATAACGAAATCGAATTAAATACATATTAAATATTACAATTCTCATAATTTGACAATTTTAACAATAAATAATTCAACCAATCTATAACAAATAATTTTCAATTAGTCGCAGCTGTCGATTTCACCATTCGTGTTTTTGTCTTCTACATCAATTCGCTTCTCTTATATAGTTTAATTGTTTATGAAAATTCAGTTGTTCATATTCATTCGTTATTGTTATCAGAAAAAAACATAATATATCATACTTCACTTCCGATGATCTATCTCGTCTAGTAAATAGATTTAACAATATTTTTTAAAAAATGACGGTAGTGAAACGAATAACTACGGATAAACGATAATCTATTTATTTTATTTTATTATTCTTTTATTTTATTAATTTATATTAACTAATCATATTTAATATTTTCTAATATCTTAAATAAGCATTTAATTTTATTATTTTATATTTTTATTTTTTAAAAACTAATATTATTTTACTTTTTCAATATTTTATTATTTATCGACTGATTTAACGACGAATTAGAAATCCGTGGCTAAATTTAGCGACAAATTAAGGAATCCGTTGCTAAGTTAGCGATGGATTTAAAAATTCGTCGTTGATTTAGCGACGAATTCAACTATTCGTCACTAAACTTAATTTTTTTTAAATTAACATTTAATATTTTATTTTATTTTGTTATTTTGTTAATTTATTAATTTATATTAAATAATCATATTTATTATTTTATAATATCTTAAATTATCATTTTATTATTTTATTTTTAATTTTTAAATAATAATATTTTTAAATTTTTAAATATTTTATTATTTAGCGACGGATTTAGCGACGTATTAGAATCCGTCGCTAAATTTAGCGACGAATTCCGAAATCCGTCACTAATTTAGTGACGGATTTCTAAATTTAATGATGGATACTGAAATCCGTCACTAATTTAGCAATAGATTTAAAAATTCATCGTTGATTTAGCAACGGATTCAACGATCCGCCGCTAAACTTAATTTTTTTAAAATTAATATTTAATATTTTATTTTATTTTGTTATTTTATTAATTTATATTAAATAATTATATTTATTATTTTATAATATTTTAAATTATCATTTTATTTATTATTTTGTAAATAATAATATTTTTTCATTGTTTAAATATTTTATTATTTAGTGACGGATTTAGCGACGAATTAGAATCTATCGCTAAATTTAATGACGAATTCCGAAATCCATCGCTAAGTTAGTGACGGATTTTAAAATCCGTCACTAAACTTAATTTTTTAAAATTTAACATTTAATATTTTATTTTATTTTATTATTTTATTATTTTATATTAAATAATCATATTTATTATTTTTTAATATTTTAAATTAGCATTTTATTATTTTTTTATTTTTTACAGAATAATAATTTTTTTATTTTTTAAATATTTTCTTATTTTATATTTTTATAATAATTAAAAATAATATTTTTTATTTTTTAAATCTTTTTAAAGAATAATATTTTTATTTTTAATTAATTTATTATTTTATTTTAATTAGCATTTTATTATTTGATATAAATTTTTATTTTTTAATTAATATGTTAGAATTAGATAATTAGTAAAAAAAAATATGATTAAAGTTAACATGTGGTCTAAAGGTTGGGTGCTTTCACATTTCACGCGTGCGCAGGTGTTTGAACTAGGCTGTAGGCATTTTTGAGGGTTTTTTCAAGAATTTTTCGCAAGGGTGCAGGCGGGCGCGGGCTAGAGGCAAGGGCGGGAGGGCAGGAGGGTAGGCATGCGTATAACGTGGCCATCAGGTGCGGACTCGGGTGGGGCCCAATAAAATATTTTAAAATTCAAGTAAAATATTATACTCATTCAAAATATAACATACAATCTATTCACATTTTGATAGGATTAACACTCCTAATCCATAATTCAAAACTAAGTTAATCTTTTTAAATTTCCAATTGTCTTAACATAAGACCATAGATACAAATTTATCACTTAACCATAATCTAATACTAGAAAAAATCAATATTCTCCACATAACCCAAATTTTAATTTTTCAAAATTTATTAATCCATCATCTAATTTCATTAAATCATATCATCAAATCTTGCTCTTGCTATTCACGTTGCTCTTGTAAAAGAAACTAGTACAACCCCAAAATTTTTACTTCTGATTCCGATGAATGAATAATCATTAAAGAAATTTATTTTTATTGAACGTGTTTATTCATTTTTACTACTTTACTACTTTAACAATTTTTTTATCTTTACCATCATACATTCTACTAAATTGTATTAAGAAGTAATCGTACGGAAATAGAAACGTGTCCATCTGTGCTACGGGCCCCGGATATGTAATAGGGAAATAATACCATTGTCAAGATTTTCTCAAATTTTAATATTATATATATCTTAAGTCTAAATTCGTAAATTTTATTCTTCCAATCTCAATATAAAATTTATTTATAAGTAAAAAATACTCAAATTTAAGATTAAAAAAAAAAGAAAAATTACATTATTTGAACAACTAATTTTGCCTTTTAGTCACGTTATTTTCAAATTCTAGATTTTTTTCTCTCTACAAAACCTCAAATCTCAACAAAAATTCCAAATTTATACAAAAATAATTAAAATCCAAGTTTAAGAAACAATATTACCTCTATTTCCTTCAAAATTTCACATTTTGTTGATCCAATCTAAACCAAAAGTTTTGCTCTCTCTAGGGAATCCACTTTTCTTACTAAACCCAACCTCCAATGGTTTTGTTGAAAGTTTTAGAAGTTTCAATATATGGGTTTTTGCTTGAGTTTAGATGCTCTTGATGAGAGCAGAGAGAGGGGGAGGGAGAGAGAGAACGTGTGTGCTGAGAGGGTGAGAATAAGAGGGGATGTGGATTGTGGGCTCTCGGCCAAAAGAGAGGAAAGTGGGGAGGGGGAGGAAGAGAGAGAGAATAAAAATAAGGGGGAGTGAGGAATGGGTTTTGACTTTTCTCCTTTTTTTTTCCTTTTTTTCTTTTTTTATCTTTTTTTTTTAAGTTTTATAATTTTTAACTCACTAAAAATAAATTTCGTTCTAAATTTGAATAAAAATTATACATAAAAAAGGTAGGGGCATTATTTTTGTATCAACTCTTCAGTCGCCCAAGTTTCCTCTTCCACTTACACATTCAACTCTTCATGATATTTTAGATTCATCCCATAATGATGTGAGCTAGTAATTCAGATCACAAAAATAAATCTATAGAATCCCTAAAGGTAGAAACACATCAAAAAGTTCGAGGGTAACATCAAAAACTCTTGCAACAAGTGAGAAATCTCTATGGGCAATCAATACCAAGAGCATCGATAGAAAGAATGAAATAAGAAGGGATTAAGACTAACATGAGACTGTGTCCAGAACCTCTCTCAAAAACCCTATAATTTAAAATAGAAAGACATATGGTAAAAAAGTATTGGTGGATATTACACTTAGGATTAGAGGTTAGCTCCTTAGGTGGTGCCGGATGTAGTTAAATGGTTTTATTTACAATAGAAACACAAAGGTATTTTCTTGCCATTCATAGTCATGACTTGATCATATAACCAAGGATGACCTAATAGAATTTGGGAAACATCTAAAAAAAACATCACAATAGATATTTTTAGAACATACACCAAAATGTATGAGAATTCTATATCTCTCCGTCACAAGCACAGTGATATTGTCTACACAACCAACATATAAAGTATCAACGGGGTTTCACTTTCCATTTCAACTTCTTAATAATGGAATCAAGCACCACATTCATGCCATTACATACATCTACTACAATCTGGTATATTCTTACCCCATATATAACAAAGATATGAAAAATACTAATACTCTTTTGACCTGTAATAGTAGATATAATATAACATATCACCTATAATAAGAACTCAATGAACTCACCAAATCATACTCCACAATACCAAAGGGACTACTATAACAATGAAATTTGTATATGTTTTGTACACAAGTTCAAGAGCCTTGTGTCTTGAGAAAAGTCCACATTAAGGAAAACATAAAGCAAAGTGTCCCCTTTCAATAGTTAAGCCACCAATATAGTATTGGTTAGAAACTGTCTCCTCAAAAGCATACCCCACTAAAGCATCAAAGATGACCCAAAAAGAATAACTATCTCCAGAAAATAAGACAAGAAAAGCAGTTCCAAATTGAAGGACTATCCTTTAACATCAAGGACCGAAAGGTAGCACTAGGACAAGAAGTGAAAGAAGATTGCACTTGTTGTGACTCCCCAGCTTGAAAATTAGTATTTCTAGGTATAGGAGTATTGAGAAATACCTTGATTTTTCAAAGCAGTATAATAGGTTTCAACTAACTGATCAAGATTGCCTAGTTCGACTTGTTCCTTACTCTCATTACTTAGACCTTTAGTGAATTTAATAACCATATCCCAAGGCATTTCCTCACAAGTGGGCCTAGACATGAACTCATAAAATTGAAACCAGTACTCATCTACCACTCAACTCTTGCTTAAGATCCATCCATCAAACAAGGAGTCACTTTTAGAAGTAAGGTAGAAGACATTTCTCTTTATGTTTTTACTTCATATGGCTGAAAGACTGATGAGTTGTTGTCCTGAACATTCTAAAACATTTTGAACATTCCTACAATGACACAACACAAGTTAGCTTTATTTTGCAAAGAGAACCTAGTGGCCATAAGACATGTTATACACTTAAAATGATCAGCCATGGTTGCTAACTAGTGTAGGAAGAAATTATGAGCCATCCTACTATCAAACTTAGAGACATTTATTTTCACCCCTTTTCTGGACTTCTCTCCTAGTGATTTCCATTCACTTTCTCAACACATCCTCCTCCATACCCTTAAAAAAAAAAAAAAATTGACTCTGTCTATGAGGGTAAAAGAAACTTGTTCAATTAAAGGGCAGTATTTTACCAAAGATTTTCATCATGCATACATATATGGACCACCACACCACGATTAGTCAATGCTTATAGTGCATAATCAATGCACTTGTGTCTGAAGGTGACATTTCATCACTCCAGTCATACATATCTATGTGCGAGACCATTAGAACTAGCGATTCTAGGTCTAGAGGCCACTACCAAATCAATAGGGTCTAACACCTTTCAGCTAAACAAGTCGTGACTTCAAATAGGGTTCTCGGTCACTACCGAGTAATTACTTACAGAGGGATACTCACTTGGGGAAAACTTTGTGAATCAACAACCCTACCATATATCCTTTTTAATTACATAATGAGTCAGCAATAATTTCACAAGAGTGCACTACACTTCGATCCAATTGCCCAACCATCATATGACATCAAAAAGTTTTTTTTCCCCTAATCATAATTGCAATTAGATCTACATCCAGCTAATTATGCATCCTCTTTCTAACTATATGACCACTCATTTGTTTGAAATTTACCATTTCTTTATTGAATATCTATAATAAAAGTTTGGACTAGTTAGTTACCTTCTAAAGAATGATTTTACAAATATAATGTTCAAATACCATCAGCTCTCTAATCCTTTACTAAGACTAAGATCTAATATGTCAAATATTTGGCCACTATAGCAGTTGATTGATCCAATATACATATAAAATAGTCCATATTAACAATATCCAACCCTTGATATCTTTTAGATTCTCAAATTCCATATAAAATAACCTCATAAAAACTCTCAAAACTAAAAACTAGGATTAGACCTTAACTCTAAGGTATGTTATTTGTAAGAGAACGCATTCACCAAATTCATCAATATGCTTAATATTTATGCGCGTAACCAATATCAATAATCAATGTGCTATTGCATAATGTGTTCATGACATGGTTTTCAATTATTCTCATGCTAATTTCATTATCATAAATGTTGTAAATGAGATCTAAATAATCTTGGTCCATTTCATGGTCGATATGAAAGAAAATAAGTCAACACATGGCTCTTTTAAAAACTTCATTTCCCAAAAGGTTTAGAAACTAGCTTGCCTAAATCTGTAGTCTAATTGCATAAAAATGCAAGGCTGATCAAATGCAGCACAAAGCAAGCAATGCCACAATATCCAAAAGTGAAAAGACAAGAAGGTAGTGACTGAGACTTTCCAGGAACACTATCACATGATATCTATGATTGAGTACAATTATTATCATGCCTATAAGCTTGGCATACAGGAAGATAGTATTACACCCCGACTTTTGGATCGAGTACGCGACAACCGCCGCGTTACCCCAATATACAAATAAACCTAACCCGTATATCAAAATATCACAATACATTCATCGATATCCATCCATTTTTCAAAATAATTTAACCATCAAAATAAATCAACATATAT
Source organism: Dillenia suffruticosa (assembly GCA_033439265.1). Taxonomy (NCBI): domain Eukaryota; kingdom Viridiplantae; phylum Streptophyta; class Magnoliopsida; order Dilleniales; family Dilleniaceae; genus Dillenia; species Dillenia suffruticosa. Next base: position 12,772,126 of record JAVTVX010000020.1, read on the forward strand.
TCATCACACAATCAATGGACCAGCTTAGTCCATCCCTGCTCAAAACATACATGTATCAACCTAACCCGGCCATTCAAATCAAATCCACAGAGTATAAACAAGTCTTTACGCAAGATCCATATCAAATTCCACTAAAACAATTATCAATGAAAATTCAAGAAAATAAAATGAGGGGTTCTTATTTTAAGTATAAAAACTATAGTCAAATTTCAAATCCATATACATAGAGTAGAAAATAGGTTTTTAAAATAATTACACGGTGTATCTTCACTTGGATCCACTAATACCTTAATTCAAAAGAAAACTATTGCTCGAATAAGTCCAATAAAACAAGTTTCTTCAAATCACCATAAGTATCCACAAGTCTCAACCAAGCTTCCTCTGTAAAAATGGAGGGTGGAGAGGTGAGTATATGCTATATACCAGTGAATGATATACGAGTTGTACATAAATAAGATTTGTGTGGTAGATATATCAAATGTATATATTTCAAACTATCATTTTTTTTTCAAATTCATCCAATAAAAATAAACTCAAACCATTATTTCTAAAATTATCATAATTCACAATTGTCATAATTCAATCTCGTTACTTCTAACTATTTCATATTTTCAAATACGGGGCAACCCAAAATCATTGATCCCAACAAAACTCTATCATGACATAGGGTGGGACTGTCAAAAGTTTTAAGAATTTTATTTTCAAAAATATCTTCATCTTTAATATTGTCTGTGGGCTCTCATTGGTGGTGTGTCCAACTATCCCATGTCCATGGGTACTATATCCAGCCATAAATATACTGCACGTACTTAGTTACATCCCATGGTTTATCAATCTCACTACGCTATCCTGTCTGGTCATTCTGTAAAGAGAAATGACTAATCATTTAATAGGGTTTCAAACTCTCACTCCAAGTCAATCATATGCATAATTTCACAAGAATCATAAATTCATTTCATGTGTCATCAATTTTGACAATTTCTCGATAGTAGTTATCATACTAATGGATTCAATATCAATAAATTCACATAACACATTTGTTTATTCAAAGTATATAAAATGCATAAAATGCAAAATTCAAATTTTGAGATATTCCACACATACTAAAACATATAAATCCAAGTTTTAAAAATCATTTAAAAAATTCAATAAAAATATTTTTTTTATTAAACTATAAGTATGAAATCACTCATCTTTTGGGAGGGTAATCAATTCCAATCCACAACCAATTGATATCGAGTCTTACTTTAAGTTTCTAATGCCTTAACCTATAACATTTGCCACCAATTCCACTTGTAATCGCCTTTAGGATTAGGGTTAATCATTTTTTTAAATAAAATGTGAACCCTAATTTTGTAAATTCCTTAATCTTTGTTCTATGTTCATCAAATACACGTCAAGTGTGTCAATAAAATATTGCCATTCACATTTTTCCCAATTCTCGTCCTATTACAAATCTAGTTGTAAATCTTCAAATTAAATCTCACAATCCAAATTTGAAAATCCAAATTCATGCTTGTAAAACACGAATTTAGGTTAAAAGAGCAAGATTACCTCTAGTGAATACATCAACTTTGTTCAAATCCTAACTCTCTCTCTCTCTCTCCAAAAATCCTAAAATTTCAAATATAAAAATCAAATTCATGAGTAATGAAACTAAACCCTTGAAGATGATGAGAAAATTATCTTAATTCCTTGGTTGAATCGAGCCTTTGGTGTTGGGTCACAAAAATCCTAGATTTTTTTTTGATTTTTAAGTTGAGCAAATCTTGGGTTTTTCTCAAATCTATCTTCATCCATTTTCGAGGTTTTTGGAAGCTTAATGGAGTAATTTTTGTAGGGGTGTGATTGGTTTCAAGAGAAAAAGATTGAGAGAGAGAGATTCAAGAATGCAGAGTAAAAGAAGAGAGTGAGTTCGAGAGAAAAGGGGTGAGAAGAGAATGAGTGGGAATGAAGACTTTATTTGAGCCTTTTTATAGTGGGTGATAAAATTCTCATCTTGCCCTTATTATTTTTAAGTTTTATTTTACTTTAGTTACCCTTTTTATCATTTCATTGCTTTCCCATGCTCACAAATCGACTCGTACATAATTCAAGTCAACTTATGTGTCTAATCTCTTCCGGGGTCAAGTCGACTTGTTGTATTAAAGTTGACTTCATCTTTGTTTAATGTGGGTTCAAGTCGACTTAAATATAGATCAAGTCGACCTAATTTTTCCTCTTGTATAGCTTTCAATTTGACTCACTTCTTAGTAAATTGACTTACTAATGTTGTAGGCAATGTTTCCTCGAACTTGTATCTAGCGAGTTGACTTGTTCTAGAAGCAAATAGACTTATAGGCACATAGCCTAGAAACACAAGTCGACTTGTTATTGGGCAAGTTGACTTGCCTATGTGCAAGGGCAAGTCTTCTGAGACCTAAGTTCCTCAGTCCATTTAGCACTTGTTTAGGTCAACTTGGTACGTTCTATATTTAACCAAAATTCAATTTTTCAACTTCAAGTTAACTTATCAAGGTAAGTCAACTTATCATCAATGAAATTACCCTATATAAGTTTTAATTATCCCAAATCATCACCAAAACCTCTTTTTCTCAACAAATCTTTATAAGTTTTCATTGATGTGTCGAAATCAATTATTTAACTAAAAATTTAGTGAAAATTCTCTAATACTAAATTTTCAATATTACAAATAGTTTCTAATATCGGACTTTCTAAGGCATTTGTCTTCACAGAAAAATATTGTGTGCCAATTGCATCTCTTTAATAGTCCATTAACCTCCTTTATCACTTCTCAACCCCAATTCAAATCTCTAAAAATAATATTCCTAACTTTCTAGGACCCGCAAGAGTTTTCAAAATCATTTGAAATTTTTTGAATATTAAACTTTTCAAAATAGTTTGAAAACAATTAAAAACGCTTAAAAATATTTGAAAAACTTTTCAAATATTTTATAACATTTCTAAATCGAATTTCTAAACTCAAATACCAATAAAATTGTCACGCTGACCTTCTGATTAAGTACGCAATAACCGCTGCGTTACGTCGAAATATAAGTAAATCTAACCGAATATCAAAGCACCATAAGACATTCATTGATATTCATTCATTTTCTAAAATAATTCAACAAATCCAATTAAGCCAACATGTATTCATCACACAACCAAAGGATCGCTCTGGTCTGTCAATTCAAAACATACATGCATAGGATCATCCCTACCATTCAAATCTAACTGCATGCACAATACCAGCCTGACCATTCCAATCAATTCTATATAATATAAAACAAATCACAATTCAAGAGATCCAAACCAACTCAATAAAAAACAATTTCCAAATAAACTTTTAGTTAATCAAATAGTTCGTCAACATAGGTTTTTAAAACCAAACGAAATTTGAAGTCCAAAATCAGCAAAGATAGTATTCAAGAAAGTTTTTCAAAAATAGTTATAATTCATGCCTCTACAAGAGTCCACTAATACCTCAAAATATAATCAAAAGAAACCAATATCCAAAGATATTCTCAAGATATCTTGGATCTAACTCAAGACGAGGGCTAATTTTTAAGCTAAGAAAGAATGAAAATGGAGGAATTAATATAAACAATACCCAGTGAGTGGAATAACATGTCATGCAATGAATGAGGGTAGGTGCGGATATATCAAATAATTTTCCCAATGTCTTTTTTATCATAATCAAATATATCAATGATCATTATAAAAGTTAAGATTTTCAACAAAATCCAATTATCATGATAAGAGAAAACTTATAAATCCAACATATTTCATATTTTCTAAACATGGAACAACCAAAATCATTATTCTACACAAAGGTTTATCACAGCCTAAGGCGGGGCCATTAAGAGTTTTTAGTAATTTAAGTTCATAAACATTCTCATCCTTGGCATTGAATATGGTGTTTCATTAGTGGTGCAATCAACTATTTCACGACCTTATTTATAACATTTGGCCATAGAAGCACTGTACATGCTCGACTACTTCGTAGTCTACCAACCCCATCATGTCATCCCCATCAAGTCACACCATGGAAGGAAATGACTGGTTATTTAATAGAAGCTTCAGACTCACACCCTAAATCAATACATGCATCACTCTATTTCAAACCATTTTGTGTCAATATAACTATAAAAACTTCAATTCAAGTCATCAATGGCAAAACTTGTAATATAACAAATATAAACACAGCACATAATTCATTTTCAATAATTTGAATGAATATCTATACCAAATTTACGTATAGGGACATTCCGCACATACAAAACATTTCAAAACTCATTTTAAAATCATTTTAAAAATCAAGTAAAATATTTTACTCATTCAAAACATAACATACAATTCACTTACCTCTTGAGAGGGTTAACACTCTCAATCCACAATCCACAATTAAGTTAATCCCTCCTGAATTTCTAATTTTTTTTTTAAGGCAATGGACATAAATTTATCACTTAATCATAATTTAACACTTGGAAAAAAAATCAATATTCTCTATACAACCCAAACTCTAATTTTTCAAAATTTATCAATTTAACATCTAATTTCATCAAATTATATCATCAAGTTAGGAAAATAATACCCCTTCCAAGATTTTCTCAAATTTTAACATTATATATCTTGAGTCTAAAGCTCCAAACTTTATTCTTCCAATTTCAATATAAAGTTTATATACAAATAAAATGTACTTAAATTTAAGATGAAAAAAAATTATCATAATTGAGTCTCCAATTTTGCCTTTTGGTCATGTTATCTTCAAAGTCTAGATTTTTATCTCTCTACAAAATCTCAAATCTCAACATAAATCCTAAATTCATGCAAAAATAATTAAAACCCAAGTTTAAGAAGAAAATTACTTCTATTTTCTTCACAAATTTTGCCTCTTGTTGAACCACTCCAAACTCTAGATTTTTCTCTCTCTAGAAAATTCATTTCTCTCACTAAACCCAACCTCCAATGGTTTTGTTGGGAGTTTTAAAAGTTTCAATATATGGATTTTTGCTTGGGCTTAGTTGCTTTTGAAGAGAGCAAAGAGAAAGGGAGAGAGAGTGTGTGCCAAGAGGGTGAGAATGAAAGGATGTGTGGGTTGTGGGTTCTCGACCAAAGGAGAGGAAAGTGCGGAGGGAGAGGAAAGTGCAGAGGGGGAGGAAGAGACCATTACCAAATCAATAAGGTCTAACACCCTTCAACTAAATAAGTTATGAATTCAAATAGGATTCTCAGTCACTACCGAGTAATTACTCACTGAGTGATACTCACATGGGGAAAACTCTATGAATCAACAACCCTATCATATATCCCTTTTAATTACTCAATGAGTCAACAACAATTTCACAAGAGTGTACCAGGCTAAATTGCTTAACCATCATATAACATCAAAATTTTCTTCAATCAAAATCATTTACCACTATTTTATCTCGACATCATAAGCTATGTGGCTTTCATATCATGATTTTTAAATCATCAAAGTTCAAGTCTAAAAAAGGTACCTATGACGACATCCAGATCGATCTAAGCCTGCTTATTAGTCACTGTGTAGATTCTTATTTGAATTCTTGATTGGGAACATTGAGAAGGAGCAACCACCATATTGCTCCCGATCCCCGTCTGTGAAGCAGTACTAGCCAATGGTGTAAGGGTGTCTCATTGACCACTCCTTGAGTTACTCAGGTGGTTTCGACTCAACTGGCTCCTTTGTTTGCTCAAACCCAACTCGAAGCATGTATTGTGGAAATATCCTTTCTTCCTACATTGGTAACATCTTCGTGGTTTCTTGTAAGGATTGAAGTGAAATTTCTTGCAATTCATGCAGGAACCTTTTTTTCTCCCGCTGACTCACTTCCAGACATAGCATTAGGGATGGGAACACCAAAATTGAGTAGCTGTTGGTTTTGTGAAGTGCCAACCTTGCCAAAAATACCCCACTATATAAGCATATGCGCCTACTCTTCTTGGGGACATCATACCTCTCTCTAACTTTCCCTTACTCAATCACCATTTTCTCGACCCACAAAGCCAATTGCAACATGTCCTTATATGTGTGGGTTTCAGTCACCAACATCTTCTTCCTTTTGTTCAAATTCAAACCCACTTTAAACTTAGTACAAAAGGACTCTTCGAAGTTAATAAACTCCAGAACATATGTAAATAACTCCCTAAACTCCAACTCATATTTGATCACCATTTTGTTTTCTTGCACCAACTTAAAAAATTTCTCTCTATAGAAATGGTTGTAGTACTTCTTGTAGAATTCTCAAAGGAATTCATCCCAAGTTGAAGGAAAAGAAGACTTATTCTTTACATTTTCCTATCAAGAGCGGGCACTTTTGTCCAACAACCTAACCGCCACCATAATTTCAACTCGTCTTACAACCTCATATCGGTAACGGTTTCTTGAACACAACCAATCCAATCCTTGGCCACCTTGTGCCCAAAAATGTTTCATATCTGAGTTGTTTTGTCTCTTTGATCAATTTCGATAACTCATGGTAGGGCAATCGGTTGCAGTAACAACTGGAGGAGGAGGTGGTGCCATCGGGGCACTCGATACGGGAGTTAGTACTTGTGGTGGAGTTTGCAAGTAAGCCTCATAAGTATTTCACCACTCTATCTACTGTTGAAGGGTGGCGAATGGTAGAGCGGGAATCCCGTTTGGAGGAGTCAATTGTATAGAAGCTGGAGGAGGAGAGGAATGAATCTTATTGAGATTTCTTATTTTTTTTATTGGTGGCATTGTAATTTATGTCGGAGAAACTATTGTTAGTTCACTAAATCAGAAAAGAACTAGTTATCTAACGCTTTAAAAATAAACTCAACTTTCTAAGACCTATAGGAGTATTTTAAAAACCCTTTGAAAATACTTTGAATATTAAAATTTTAAAATAATTTGAAAACAATTGAAAATCTTTGAAAATACATAGGAACATTTGAAAACCTCTTAAACTTTTACAAAGCAAGTACCTACACTTTAATACTAATAAAATTGTCATGACCCGACTCTCAGATGAAGTACGCGATAATCGTCGCCTTACCTCGAGACACACATAATCCCCACCACATGTCCCAAGATACTACAAGACATTTACCAAAATTCTAACATTTCCAAATCCATTCAAATCAATCCAAAGATCAACACGGTCAATCCATGCCCACAATGATTCACAATAAATTCATAAACCAAATGAAAATTGCTTCACAAGGGATACAAGTAGTAAAATTCATAAAAATGGGATAAAAAATTATATACAAATTCTTAAAACGAAATATAAACGAATTAAAGTTTCAAAGATTTCACAAAAAATTTTCCTCGTAAGGGGTCCGTACCAACTATCTCAAGATAAAAATAAAAAACTAATACGTACTGGATTCCCATAAAATAATCTCACCTAGTTCGGTACTAGAAGTCGGCCAAAATATCTGGCATAAACTTCCTCTAAAAAATAAAATAGGAGGGAGTAAGTATAAATATACTCATTAAGTGGAGTGCAATAGAATAAATATGACATAAAAGGGGATGAGTGTAGATATATCAAATCATATTTCCAAAATTATTTCATCATACCAAATATAACAATAGTCATCAAATAATATCAAATTTTCCAACAATCAAATAAACATGATGAAGTAAAAAAAAAATTACATCCAATCATATCATCACTTTCCAAAACCCAAGGGGTATCAAATATCCATTTCTTTCCGACAATAGTCTATCATGACCAAAGGCGGGACCGCCAAGGAGTTTTCAATGGTCTCAAATTTCAAATAAATCCCCAAACCTTAGCATTAGTTCGGAACCTCCATAGTAATGCAACCAAATAGCCCAAAGAGACAAAAGAGACATCTCCCGGGCTCGACTAATTTCTCCATTTGATAAATCCTTAATCACGTTATCCCATCGAACCACATCAAGGTAGGGAATGACTATAGTCATGAATCCAAGGGTGCTAGCATCACAATTTCACACATGCACCTTTTTACAATTCTACATTTACATAAAATGTACCATCATATTCAAACACAAGTATTTCACTCATGCTATCAACAACAAATATTTCAATATATCAAATAAAATATTGCACATATTCGATTTCAAATATATTGGATGCATAATTAAATAAAATCCAAATATTGGGACATTACACACACAAAATTCATTCAAAATCCTTTCTAAAGAATTTTAGGAAAAATTTTGGAAAATCCATTTTTCCTTTATATCACAAAACAAATATGTTCACTCATCTCTTGGAAGGGTAATTACTCCTAATCCCAAACCAAAAAAACAAAATATGATCTCTCATTGGATTCCAATTATCTTAACCTAAAATATTGAATACCAATTAATCATTAAATCATAAACCAACATTAGGACTAATCAGTTTCTCCCCAATATTTTACAATCCTAGTTTTCTAGCACAAATGTGTCTTAGAAAAGCTGTCATATCTTGAATCACAAGACTTGGATTGTGGTGATTCCAATTGCTACTTAAAGTTAAGATAGATGGTTATAACTTTTATATTTATAACTAGACTCGATTCCCATCACACAGCAATAGCCAAGTCACTCAAACTGACAGCTTGAATTTCATAACATAGCATGAACAATTTTGGAAAAATTAGTATAACTTTCTTTGAGCATATTGAATTGAGGTGATTCAATTGCCCATTTAAAAATAAGACATAAATCTACAACTTTCATCTTTAGGGTTTAGTACAATTTAGCCTAGAAATTATCTAAAATTTGAGACAAGACTCAGTGCTGAAATAGGACAAGAAACAGGGCAAATTTTCTATAGAATTCATATTATTTTCAAAATTCACAATTTTTAATGAAATCTTTCGAGTCGTATATCATTTTCAAGCTCCTAAAGTCTAGCTTCAAAAGAAGAAAATATTATTCAATATACTATTGTGTAGAGACAGTTATGAGTTAAAAACAGAAGCATGGTATGAGTATCCAGCAAGTAGAATCCCTAATTTTTCATACTTTTATATTCCAAAACGTGGCTCCTTTCATTTCTAAACCATTTTATCCTTATTTTAGCATCATAATCACATGAAAAACATACTATACAACAGTCATTAGGCATTAGTTAAACAAAGACAAAAATGATATTTGTCTCAAATTTGAAGATTTTTCCCTAAATTTCAACATTATATAAACTCTAGGTCTAGACTCCAAATTAAATCTTACAATCTAAATCTAATAATTCAAATTCATGTTACGAAAATATAAATCTAGGTTGAAAGAGCAAGATTATCTATAAGGAAGTCACAAATTTTGTCCAAAACCAAACTTTGTCAAAACGTTAACTTTCTCCCTTCTCATATTTCAAATCTCTTTCTTCAAACCATCCACCAATGAGTTTGTTGAGAAGTTTAAAGTATAGATCAAAAGATTTTGAAGTGGTCTTAGTTAATTTTGTAGAGAGACTGAGATCGAGAGAAAGACGAAAGGGAGAGAGAGAGAGAGACTGAATGAGCAGAGAGGAAGAGATAGGATGGGGTTTAAGGTGAGAATGACAGAAAAGTGGGGGAGGAAGAGAAAGTGTGAAATAAAAAAAATAGGGGGTGGGTTTTGACTTTTCTTTCCTTTTTCTTTTCTCTTTTTTTTAACTTGTTTTTCGATATTACAAAATTGACCTCATTTGATTAAGACATCTTGACCACCACCTCTACAGTGCCTGAAAAACAATGTTATCAATTGAATGTAAAAGGTTCTTTACTTCACATTTTATAAAATTTTCATTTTTCAGTTCAAAGACTACATATTCTAAAATCCTGCAAACAAAAAAAATAAGGCGTTCAGAAATTCAATTTGTTATTATCATTATTGTTCATGTTCAAAAATTCATGATTTTTGGGATTTTTATATGAATAACTAGTTTTCCATCAAAATTTCTCTAACATATTGCAATCAAAATCATGTCTTTCTTAGAAAATGGGGGGAGAGCCAAGAGGAAAAGAGATGATGTTGATCATTGAAATAAGAAGAGAGAGGGAGAGAAAGAGAGAGAGAAATCATACCTGATAGTTGAATGAAGTGAAACCTATTCAATTAATAGATTTACATGAGAGATTGAGATAGTAGAGTGTAGAAATGGTGAAGTAAAGAAGAGTAGATGCAGAGTGCAGACTATGTTCTTTCATGGAGTGGCTTTTACCTTTTAGGGTTTGACAAGATATATTCAATAAGTTTTTTTTTCTTTTTTGATATCATATATTAAAAAGACTTATATGCCATTTAACATAGAACTTAATGAATTAATTTCTAAGGGAATCTTCTGTACTTTAGTAGGTGAAGAAAGAAACACTAATTTGAATTTGAATTTGGTTTGATCTAGTATGAAAAAATCGTATTCGAATTTGAATTCAGTTTTTTATTTGAATTCATATTAAAAAACCCAATTCGAAACTCGAATCAAAATTTGAAACTCGAATCAAAATTCGAATTCGGAATTCAGTTCCAACCGAAAACCGATTCATAATCTGAAAACCAAATTTGAATTTACAAATTTGGAATCGTTTGAATTCGATTTAGTTGGATATTCGGTTATAAATGAATATTGCACACCCCTATTATCATCTTGGTCATTCTAGTACATATGATCCATGGATTTAAGATGATATAGTTATCTTATGCATTAGATGATTAATACATTTTTGTTAATTGTGCATGAATACTTGGCACCTAATGGTCCTAATTAATTGTATTGTAACCATAGAAAGGAGATTCATTACCTTGGGTAAAATAGGGATAAAATCTAATATTATTAAAGTTGACTTTTGACAGAAAGAATTTAAATAGAAAAGAGTTTAGAGTTTGTATTGTAAGTTAACTAAGTGAATCAAATTATGCGATTATATACGATACAGCATGACTCGGGTATAGTTAGTCTTCTTCGTGGTCTTTCAACGTCTCTGTTAGTTAGCTCTGGTTAATATCATCAAGTTGTTGGGGGCTTTGCAGTATCTTTTCTCAACAAGGCCTGTGATGGGTATCAATCCAACCAAAAATAAAAATATCTATTTCACTAAAAATGATTTTAGGGTGAGCAAAATCGAATCCACAGGAAATGACGGATTTATCTCTATTAAGAAAAATCAAATATGAGGGGTTTGAGAAATTATCTAAAATTAATAAAACAAATAAATAACTCAATGAAAATTAACTAAAATAAAACAACTAAATAATACTAATTAAAAGAGAGAATGTCAATGAATACTTCCACCTTGATGTGTTTGATTGATTATCGATGCAAAAATTACTCAACATTATATGAATAAATTGGTTATAATCATTAAATATCACGAAACGATCAATCTCTCCTTACTTTTTCGGTAATCAAAATACCATCGTTAATTATTTCTCTAATTGAAAGACAACCCAAGAGACTCTCGTTAGATTTAATATTCCGATAGCATTACGATATAAAGAGATCTAATTCTAACCGGTAAATTCCAACCTGGATTTATTTAAATAAGCTTATCTAATCTCTTGATATAAATCTTACTGCTTGCGAAACTATAAAACTATATCAATCACCACTCTATTAAAAACACATAAATTTTACTATTTTTAAATGATTGTAGACTATTCTAGGGTTATTAAATATAGCACTCTATTTAACAAACTCAAAATAATCATAAAAATTAGATATAGAGATTAAATAAATATCCACAAATATCAAGCGAATAAAATCATTTAGATCTCACAATCATCATTTATCAAAACTTCAATAATCCTTTGAATAGAAAAATAAATTAAAAATAAAATATAAAAGAAAACTCACAATGATTTTATTGTTTCCAAGAATGAAAAATGACAAGAAGAAAGTGACTTTCCACGGTTGCAGCCCTTTTACCTCTATTATATGACTTTCCAAGTCCAAGAACAAAGAAAATATATTTATTCCTAAGGCAGCCGGTTGTTGCCCCTTTGGGGGCTGCACACTCCTCCAAAAGTATCTCCTAACAATGTGTAACACTCTTATATATATATGAGTATTAACCCTAAAATTCATTCCTTATTCAAATTGGTTTCTAAGAAGAAATAAAACTCTCTAAGAGATAATATTCTAGAAATTTAAAATAAAAGTTCCTAAAAGGTAAAATAGGTTGAGATTTACATTTTCAAAATTTTCTTTTCTTAAATATCAGGAATAGAATAAAAATTTTCAAAATTTTCAATATTTCCAATTCTATCCCAATTTCATTTTGATTGTGCCATTGGGAAAGAAAATTTTACTGCAATAAATCTTCAAATCTTTCATTGTCTCTTGTAATCAACGTGCCCCACATGCTAATGAAAGAGTATCGTTGTCCAATTTTCTACCTTTGCATAATTGCTCCAATTTTGTTCATTTTTCTTTACTTTCCTTAATAAACCTCCTCTATCAATCCTATCATATAAAATATCATAAAATATAAATATTAGTGTAATATTTATTCAAAAAATAAAGCAATATCAATCACAAATATTACACTCATTTAACCTCTATCAAATTCCCCAACACCTAGATGATGCTTGTTTTCACGCATCCCTAATTCAAATAAAATTAAACTAACCAACCTATTTTTTTCTTCCAAACTTCTAAATCAATATATGCTATAAAAGTTAAACCGAAAATATAATCGAAATAACAAATATTTTATCGCTTTCTTCATTAAAATAACCACTATATATCCCAACAGCCTCTTATTAAATCAAATAGCAAGATTCGACAATGCTCTCCAAGGGATCACTCAAATGCACTTGAAAAAGGTAAAGAATGTATGTATCTTTCAAATCAATAACATGGAATGACACTACCATATGTTTGCGAATATATCAAATTTCCACCACTTAAAAATTTGAATTTCATGTATCAATCTAAAGATTTTTTATTTGATTGTAATGGGACAAAATTGACTTCTTACTTCCCAGATGAATAGACAATAGCAAACAATATACAATAATATCAAATGATTTCTCAATTTTCATAATTGAAATGAGAATGAATGAATTTTCGATCGAAGTACAATACTTCTCTTTCTTATCTCTTTTTTTTCTTTCTTTTTTCTTTTTTTTTTCTTCTTTTTTTCCTTTTTTTCTTATTTTTCCATCATTTTTTCTTTTCTTTTTCTTTCGAACATACATCATTTCCATGAAAATATCAATATCAAAATTTCAATCATCATTTTCCCATTGAGACAAATATATAACCAAAATCATGCAATTAACTATATATACGTTTAGTACAAGGGTTTGAAATAAAGGCTAAAAGAAAATGTTTGATGTTGTATTGAGTGGGTTTTAAAGAATAAAAAGGATAAAGACTCAAATTGGTTCAGTACTGGTGTGTGAAATCAAGGTAGGGTATTTTTTTTAGAAAACCAAAAAGAGGGTAAAACCTAATTGTCTTTATCAATTCAATACATGAAATCTTAGAATGTGGTCTCAAAATACATAACAATACAAGTTCTAAAATGCGCAATCCAAATGTGATAATCACTCATTAAGAAAAATAATTTTGAACACAAAAATTAGAATTGCTCATTTTTTGCTCAAAATCTCACTATTTAAATAGAATTTGTGTCAAATCTTACATATTCATCATTTAAAGGAAACTATCTAAGATATGAGTAGTCATCTCAAACACAAAAAACCATTGATACAGGCTATTTTTCAAATATCTCCAACCAACCATATAGTATACATCAAGAGAGCTCAAAATTTTTTTAATTTATTTTATTTTTTATATTTTTTTTGAAAAAAAAAACAAAATCTAAACTAATGTAGTAAATAAAATAAATATAGTGTAAAAAATAAAGAAAAAAATATCTAACATCCCCCACACACCTAAATCATACATTGTTTCCAATGTATGCTCAAGTTGAGAGATAAAAATAAAAATAAAAGTATAAAATCAATCAAACAAAATAAAAAAAAGAATAAAGAAATAAAAGATGAGCGTGAGAACAATACTCTCCTAGGGTGGAGCAGAGAATAGAGAATCAATTCCAACGAACTCGAAGAAAAGAGTTATGACGTGGGCACGCTGTGAACATCAAGCATCTCGGTCCATTCTTGAGGCTTAAAGGTGATGAGAGAAATCCTAAAAAAAAATGAAAGTCAAAATGTTAGAAAGCCTAGAAAAAAGGGAAAAGAATTTTGTTTTTTTTTAATTTTTTTATTTTTTACTAGAAATAAAAGTGGTTTACAGCATGGACACACCCTAAACTAGGAGTGTTGCTGTCCATGCATTCCTGTGTTAGCAAACATGAAGTTGGCTTAAGGCGTGGGCACAACTTAAGCAAGAAGTGCTTCTGTCCTTTTGTGCTTCCTTTTTTTTTTGGCAGAAATGAGTTTGGCTTGAGGCATAGGCACGCCTTAAGCAATGAGCACTTTTGGTCTTTTTTTCTTTTTTTTTTTTTACAAAAGTGGTGCGTTTAGGACTTCGGAAAGGGGTTTATGGCATGGGCACGCCCTAAAGTGAGAGCATATTTGTCCCTATACTTAGTGTCGGCAGAACTGAAAGAGTGTTAAGGCGTGAGCACGCCTAAACAAGAGTTTACTTCTGTTTTTTTTTTTTTTTATTAAAGCCTAAATCAAGGATCAAACCAACATAAATGAGAATAAATAAACAAAAAATATAAATAAATAAATAAACAAATAAATAATAAAGAAAATATTGAGTTGTCTCCCAATAAGCGCCTTTGTTTAATGTCTTAGGCTCAACATGATCTCCTCGCTTCAGTCTCGCTCAAACATCGGTTCAATCCATTTTGCCTTCAACTTATCTAGCATGAATTTCAATTTTGAATTAAAATAAAAGACTTTTTGGTCCGCCATGAATTGCTTCCAGTGTGGGAGTTTACGTTAGAAAAACTTGTCCCATTGTGCAACATTATTTGTAAAATTCTCCTAAACACAAAACCGAATTCATGTTGTACAAAATTATCTTGTATAATGAAGTTCATTTTTTTCTCATCATTTTGTTTATGAGAATGTGAAAACCTATAAGGAAGTGGAGGAAAAATAATTAGTTCCGAATTTGAATCATTTGGTATCTCATTTATCTTTTCCGGTGTAGCATCAAGAGATATTGTTTTCTCTTTGTTTTCTTCTTCTTTGTGTGCCTCTTTTGATAAAAAATTCTGAACTTCTTTTTTATTTTTGAACAGTATAGCACTTTCATTCTCCCTTGGATAAACCTCAACTTGAGAGGGCAGCTTCTCATTATTTTTCTCCATTTGACTCACGGTCATTGCCAATTGCGACATCTGATTTTCCAAGTTTTGGTTGCTGGTTCTTGTCTCTATTTGAAATCGTTGGCTTTCCTATTGAGCCAATTGAGTACTGTTAGCCAAACTTTTAACAATCTCTTCTAAAGACATATCTTGATTTGAAAAGGGTTGATGTGGTTGAAATTGTGGTCGAGGTTGTTGTTGAAACTCTTGTTATCGATTCTCATAACTAAAATTTGAGTGATCCCTCCATCCTAGGTTGTAGGTGTTTGAGTAGGGATCATACTTCCGTTGTGGTTGTCCCGTAAATCCCTGTGCTACATTGATTTGTTCTTTTGAATCTTCTCGAAGGGTAGGGCACCGATCCGTGGGATGACCAAAATCAAAACAAACTCTACATGTCTTAACATGTTGTGTTGTTCCTACAATAAAATTACACATAATAGAAATTAATTCTTTCAATTCTTGACTAAGAGAAAAATCACTTACCTCGTTGACCCTCTTTGGAACTTCTTACCTTATTCCAAATTATTGGGTATTGGCTGTTACATTAAGAAAATCACTGCAAAAAGAATTTTCATTAAAATCAGAGAATAATAACTCTCTTAAAGTGTTTTTGGTAGCCATATCTTCGGGTTGATATCATTCTCTTTTATGCCATTGACAACTTCCGGCAAGTTCTCTACAAAGGATTAGTCTTGGGACAAGGAGAAAAGAA
The DNA here is from genome assembly GCA_033439265.1 of Dillenia suffruticosa. Lineage (NCBI taxonomy): Eukaryota > Viridiplantae > Streptophyta > Magnoliopsida > Dilleniales > Dilleniaceae > Dillenia > Dillenia suffruticosa. The sequence goes on from JAVTVX010000020.1 coordinate 12,788,081, forward strand.
AACTTAAAAGAAATAAATCCCTGGCAACTTCTTGTCTTATTCCAAATTGTTGGGCATTGGCTGTCACATTAAGAAAATCACTGTAAAAAGAATTTTCATTAAAATCAGAGAATAATAACTCTTTTAAAGTTTTTTAGATAACCATATCTTCGGGTTGATATCCTTCTCTTTTATGCCATTGACAACTTTCGGCAAGTTTTCTACAAAAGGTTAGTCTTGGAATAAGGAGAAAAGAAAACTTAAAAGAAATAAATCATTTAACACCGTTCCCCGACAATGACGCCAAAATTTGGTGGATGTCAATTCAATCAAAAATAAAAATACATATTTCACTAAAAATGAGTTTAGGATGAGCAGGTTGAATTTATAGGAAACGGTAGATTTATCTCTCTTAAGAAAAATAAAATATGAAACGTTTAAAAAATTATCTAAAATTAATAAAACAAATAAATAACTCAATGAAAACTAACTAAAATAAAATAACAAAATAATGCAAATTAAAAGATAGAATGTCAATGAGAGTAAAATCTAGTCAAATGAGTTATTTCCATCTGAATGTGTTTAATTGATCATCGATACAAAAATTACTCGACATGATATGAATAAATTAGTTATAGCCGTTAATTACTACGAAACGACCAATCTCTCCTTATTTTTTTAGTAATCAATATACTATCATTAATTATTTTCTCAATTTAAAGACAACCCAAGAGACTCTCATTGGATTTAGTGTTTCGACAATATTACGATATAGAGAAACCCAATTATAATCAGTAAATTTCAATCTGAATTTATTTAAATTAGATTATTTAATTTCTTGACTTAAATTCTACCATCTGCGATGCCATAAACTATGTCAATTATCATTCTATTAAAAATACACAAATTTTGTTATTTTTAAATGATTGTAAACTATTTTAGGGTTATTAAATATAGTGCTCTATTTAATAAACCTAAAACAATCATAAATATTAGATATAGAGATTAAATAAATATCCATAAATATCAAACAAATAAAATCAATTAGATTTTACAATCATCATTTATCAAAACTTCAATAATTCTTTAATTAGAAAAATAAATTAAAAATAAAATATAAAAGAAAACTCACAATGATTTTATTGCTTTCAAAAATGAAGAATGACAAGGAGAAGTGACTTTCCATAGCTACAACCCTTTTGCCTCTATTACGTGACTTCCCAAGCCCAAGAACAAAGGAAATATATTTCTTCCTAAGGCAGCCGGCTGCTGCCCTTTTGGGGGCTGCACACTCCTCCAAAACTGTCTCCTAATAATGTGTAACAATCCTATATATATATATATATATATATATATATATATATATATATATATATATATATATATATATATATATATATATATATATATATGAGTATTAACCCTAAAATTCCTCACTACAAAAAAACCAGCTTTTAGCCACAAATTTAGCGACAAAAATTTAATAAAAATTCGTTGCTAAAACGTTAGAGACGAAATTAGCGACGAAAAATTTTTCGTCGCTAATAACGCGTCGCAAAAATTTAGCGACGAAAAATTAGAAATTCGTCGCTAAATTTAGCGACGAATAATTTTTTGTCGCTAAATTCGTCGCAAAATTAGCGACGAATTCCAAAATTCGTCACAAAATTAATTAATTAATTAATTAATATATATTAATATTTTATTTTATTTAATTATTTTTCAAATTTAGCAACGAATTCCGGAATTCGTCGCTAATTTTGCGACGACTTTCGGAATTCGTCGCAAAATTAATTAATTTTTTAATAAATATATATTAATATTTTATTTTATTATTTTTCAAATTTTGCGACGAATTCCGGAATTCGTCGCAAAATTAATTAATTATTTAATAAATATATATTAATATTTTATTTTATTTAATTATTTTTCAAATTTAGCGACGGATATAAATTCGTCGCTAAATCCGTCGCTAAATCCGTCGCTAAATTAGCAATGAAAAAAAAAATGCGCTCCCGCCTGAACCCCACCCGCCCGCCCACCCGAGCCAGTATCCGCCCGCATGTTCGCCCGAGCCGGCGCCCACAAGCCCTACCTCACTTAATTCTTGAAAATGTCTACATTTTGCTCCCACCATGGTTCGAACCCTTGCACTTCTGTAAACGTTTAAGACCCTGTAACCATCAAGCTAAATGTTAGTATTTGTTATAAGTTTTTTTTTTTTTTACTTATTATCTTTCTTCACAAATTTCTAATAATAATAAAACAATATAAAATGACAATTTATTATAAAATAATAAAATATTAGTTTAAAATAAAATAATAAAAGATAAAAAAAAATAATAATACTATTTTTAAAAAAGATAAAATAAAAATAAAATATAAGATATTAATTAAAAATAATAAATGTGATAATTATATTAAAATAAAAAATAAAAAATATATATTAATATTTTATTTTTTTTATTTTTTTTCAAATTTTGCGACGAATTTGAAAATTCGTTGCAAAATTTGCGACGAATTTAGAATTCGTTGCAAAATTAGCGACGAATTTAGAATTCGTCGCAAAATTAATTAATTATTTAATAAATATATATAAATAAATTTATTTTTTTTCAAATTTTGCGACGAATTCGAAAATTCGTTGCAAAATTTGCGACGAATTTAGAATTCGTTGCAAAATTAGCGACGAATTTAGAATTCGTCGCAAAATTAATTAATTATTTAATTAATATATATTAATATTTTATTTTTTTTATTTTTTTTTCAAATTTTGCGACGAATTCCGAAATTTGTCGCAAAATTAGCGACGAATTTCTAAATTCGTCACAAAATTAATTAATTATTTAATAAATATATATAAATAATTTTTTTTTTTCAAATTTTGCGACGAATTAGAAAATTCGTTGCAAAATTAGCGACGAATTTAAAATTCGTCGCAAAATTAATTAATAATTTAATTAATATATATTAATATTTTATTTTATTTTTTATTTTTTTTTTCAAATTTTGCGACGAATTCGAAAATTCGTTGCAAAATTAGCGACGAATTTAGAATTCGTCGCAAAATTAATTAATTATTTAATAAATATATATTAATTTTTTATTTTTTTTTATTTTTTTTTCAAAATTTGCGACGAATTCCGAAATTTGTCGCAAAATTAGCGACGAATTTATAAATTCGTCGCAAAATTAATTAATTATTTAATAAATATATATAAATAATTTTTTTTTTTCAAATTTTGCGACGAATTCGAAAATTCGTTGCAAAATTAGCGACGAATTTAGAATTCGTCGCAAAATTAATTAATTATTTAATAAATATATATTAATTTTTTATTTTTTTTTATTTTTTTTTCAAAATTTGCGACGAATTCCGAAATTTGTCGCAAAATTAGCGACGAATTTATAAATTCGTCGCAAAATTAATTAATTATTTAATAAATATATATAAATAATTTTTTTTTTCAAATTTTGCGACGAATTAGAAAATTCGTTGCAAAATTAGCGACGAATTTAAAATTCGTCGCAAAATTAATTAATTATTTAATTAATATATATTAATATTTTATTTTTTTTTTCAAATTTTGCGACGAATTCGAAAATTCGTTGCAAAATTAGCGACGAATTTAGAATTCGTCGCAAAATTAATTAATTATTTAATAAATATATATTAATATTTTATTTTTTTTTATTTTTTTTTCAAATTTTGTGACGAATTCCGAAATTTGTCGCAAAATTAGCGACGAATTTCTAAATTCGTCGCAAAATTAATTAATTATTTAATAAATATATATAAATAATTTTTTTTTTCAAATTTTGCGACGAATTTGGCGACGAATTTCCGGTCGTCGCTAAATTAGCTACAACTTTTTTTTCGTTGGAAATTTCGTTGCAAATAGCGACAAAAAAAGTTTTCGTCGTAAAATTCGTCGCAAAATTGAAACGAAAAAAATTTGTCGCTAAAGTTCGTCGCAAAAAACGTGTTTTTTTGTAGTGCCTTTATTATTCAAATTGGTTTCTAAGAAAAAATAAAATTCCCTAAAAAATAATATTCTAGAAATTTAAAATTAAAATTCCTAAAAGATAAAATAAGTTGAGATTTATATTTTCAAAATTTTATTTTACTAAATATTAGAAATTGAATAAAAATTTTTTAAATTTTTAATATTTCCAATTTCATCCCAATTTTCTATTGATTGTATTATTAGGAAAGGAAATTTTACTATAGTAAATCTTCAAAATCTTTCATTGCCTCTTATAATCAACGTGTTCACATACTAATGAAAGAGTATTGTTGTCCAATTTTCTACCTTTGTATAATTGCTCCAATTTTATTCATTTTTCTTCACTTTCCTTAATAAATCTCATCTGTCAATCCTATATCACAAAACATAAACATTTGTGTAATATTTATTCAAATAATAAAACAATATCAATTACAAATATTATACTCATTTAAACCCTATCAGCCTGATGTTATCTTTGCCATTAACAAGTAGTCATAGTTCATGCACCAGCAAAGTTGCGCTCATCGTCAAGCTTTGAAAGGGGTTTTGCATAATCTTTAAAATACCGTTATTTATGGATTGCAATTGAAAATATACACTATGCTACCATGCTTCGGCTTAGAGGCATTTTTAGATGTTCATTATGCAGTTGATGTAAATGATAGTGTCTACTTCTGCGTACCTAGTATTTCTTGGCGACAATCCAATCTTTCGATCCTCTAAAGAAACAGCAAACAGTGAGATTCTGAACTGAAGCTGAATACAGAACCGTTTCAAGGGCCACCGTTGAAATCATCTTGATTCAAAATCTTCTCTTTGAATTTAATATCGCTTTACCTCGGTGCCCTCAAATATTGTCCGACAACATCGGGGCAACATATGTTTGTCCAATAGCTGTCTTCCATTCAAGAATGAAACATCTAGCATTTGACATTTTTTCCCCCTCAATAACAAAACTTTGGTTTGTCCCATGTGTCTTTTCATGAGAAGCATGCAGATGCATTACGCAAGCCCCTTGCTCCCGATCGTTTTTGTGCACTGCGAGACAAACTTGGAGTGGTTCCGACTCTCATCAGTTTGGGGTGGGGGTTCAAAGAATGAGCAACTACCTCAAGAAAAAAATCAGATTGTCAAACCAACAACCTACTATATTTTAGGATTTCATCTATGTGAATTTAAATATTCAAATATGGATAATTGTAACAAATATAATTATTCTGCACATGATAAGTGCCAAAGATATACAGTGCTATTTTCTCTCCTAAATTTATTATACCTATCATGGCCTAATATCTATCTAGGTTTTGCATGAGATGCCACCATCTCTCTTTTTTTTTCTTTTTGCTTTGTACCAGAAGTTTATGAATCTCACGGCGCAATATATAAAAAATTCACCATTTTTTACCCTTTCCATGGTAAGATTTCAGAATTAAACTAAAAACATTGGGAAGAAAAAACAAGAGCCATTCAAGAAAAGACCTGGGCTATGGAGCGTTGATTTTTCTAGAATGCTACTGCAACCTCGAAGGAAGGGGGAGCGAGAGAGATAGAGAGGCGCCGTTTAGTGTACGTCCGTGAGAAAGTCAATGGTTTGAAGTCCGACAAGTTGAATAAAATAGAAGGCGTGGAATCAACGACCTCTACAAACCTGCGTCACAATCCTAAGAATGGACCTAATGTCTTACGGTCACGGTAGAGGAGCCGAACCTTTTGAATGTCGAGCTAGTAAGAAAACAGGCGCAACGACTGAGCAACAACGATGCAGGAAAACTTTTCAAAACTATCATTTTTTTTTTTATTTTAAAATATTTTCACTAACATTCAACTTTCTAAATTAATTATATTTTTAATATTTATATATTTTTTCACATTTAATAAATTATTCATTTATTTATAATTTTTATTTTTTATATAATTTATTTTCTGATTTTAAATACATCTTTAATCATTTTAAATTTTTATTATAAAATAAAAAAATTTATATATTTTTAATTTATGCGTTTGTTTTTCATAATTGATATTTTTATAAAATATCATTTTTATGTATTATTTTGTATTTCTTTTCGTCTTTTGATTTTTTATTTTTTAAACCTAAATCACCATACATGTAGAGTGGAGAGAGAGAGAGAGAGAGATGCGGAGTTATCCGGACCATAGAAATATTACCAGGTTAAAATACCTAAAAAGCCCTCGAACTCCATCGAGACATAAAACCACTTATTGGCGTAGAGGAAAAGACGAGGGAAGGCGGGCAGCAAATTAACGGTCGGAATGCCCCCAACTGAAATGAAATCAATGAACATCTCTGAGTCTCAGTCAGGATCTCTCCATGTCCATGCTCGCTTGTAAGACTACTTGCACCTCAAACCCATGTTGTGTGAATCCTTTTCCCTGCAGCAATTCACTCTCAAAAGAAACCCAAAATCCCATTACCCCCAGTCTCTGGTTTTTCCGATCAGGATCAGGAAGACCAGGAAGAGCTGAGCACACACGTACTAATCAATACCAATACAAATTGGGAACAGAAAATGAAAAAGAAGAAGATGAAGACGATGAGGAGCACCTGAAGAAGAGGAAGGTGAAGTGCCATGTGGAAGTGATATCATGGCGGGAACGCAGAATCAAAGCCCACATTATGGTTAATGCGGACATTAATTCCATCTGGAATGCTCTTACAGATTATGAGAGGCTCGCCAATTTCATTCCTAATGTTGTCTGCAGGTTCAAATTCTACCCTTCCCTATTCTACAATTATTCTTGTCTACTTGGCTAATTACTAGTTCTCTTGGTTTTCCTTAGTGGTCAAATTCCTTTTCAACATCCAGGGCGTATATGGCTCGAACAGAGGGGCTTGCAGCGCACACTACATTGGCACATCAAAGCTCCCGTTGTCCTGGATATCCAAGAATTCCCATCTTCTGTATGTCCTAAAAAACCATTTCCTTTTAGATTATTATCACCACTTTTTTGTCTGCCAATTTCCCGTCTGAGATTTAATTTTATGAGTCAGGCTACTGAACGGAAGCTTCGTTTTTCCATGGTTGATGGGGACTTCAAGAAGTTTGAGGACAAGTGGTCTTTGAAATCTAGGAAACGGTAATCTCTCTCTCTTTATGACGACCCGCTATCCAGGCATCGCATTCCCTAGCAGAACAGAATAGATCTGCATATAGCAAAGGCAACATTTAATAGCTTGATCTCCTGGGCCTCGCCTTTGCTCTGGTCGAGGTGGTAGGGCTGGTCTAGGTGGTCCTGGCCTCAATGGGACTGGAGGAGCCGCTACTTGTTGAGCCGGTAAGGGTCTAGGTGGTATGTGTTAGAGAGAGTTATAGAGAGAGAGAAGCCTACCTTTCTTCTAAATTCATCACTCTCATTTTCCTCACAAAAACCACCCCCAAACTCCATTGAATCACCCATCTAAGCTTGGATTCAGCATCCTCCATCCAAGTATTGAGTATCCCCAACATAAAGAAGTGTAGAAAAGGAGTGGAACAGCCCTAGGACAAGCTGAAATCATTTGGAAAGTTAGGGGTTTGGATGAACAGGCCTATAAGAGAGTAAAGTGGATTTTAAGCTCCAAAGCTTGTACGAAGCCTGTGGGCGAAATCTGAGGAATTGTGGTTGTATCTTTTATCCCTACGAGGGTAGAATTAGAAACAAGCGAAGTCTTTAATGCGTCTAACCTAAAAGGACCTTGATTTTTCTTAGAAATACCAAAATTTGGCTTCCTCTTCCATACCCTCATGCACATTCCATTGTGGAGTGTGGGCCCAACATGTTTTGTGTCAAGTCATAACAACAAGTGTGGTTAGTGCATGTGTCATGTGAAAAATTTTTTTTTGTTTCGACTGGGCCTTACACTCTCTCTCACTCTCTCTCTCTCTAAGTGGTTGTCTGTCTGTGTCTGTGTGCAATCACTAACTTTCACTGCCCAATGCCACTCAAAAATGGTTAAGTCTATGACATTCTGGTCTGATTTGCCTGCTAAGACCCAAAGAGTGACGTACACATAAGTATCATATCCAAAGTGTCACATCTTCTGACTATCCATGTCACACCCCGATCCTCGGATCGACCACGCAACAGCCGCCGCGTTGTCTCGGTAACCGGGCAGAACCTCCCCATATACCGAGACTCCGCAAGGCTAACCAACTGTACAATATTTTTTTTTTCTCCAAATACAATACACATATAAAGGATCTATCCGGTCCATCCCAGTACACACAAGCCCACATCGGCACACAATGGGGAGGGGTTCCTGTACATGCACGCATGTAATGTGGCCATCCCAGCCACTTCAAGGATATTTCAAAATCAAAACAGATGAAGTCCCAAATCATAGTCGTAGGATTTTACTGACACTGTCTGAAGAAAACAAACCAGCATCAGTAAAGTCCAAACAGTATGAGATGTACAAAACTTCGTAAAATCAAAAGAAAGTATCAAAATTCAACATTTCGAACCAAATATCCCATTCGAACAATAAGTTTTACCAAAAATAAAATTTAAAAAGAAAGTAAACAAGTCTTCCCTTCCATGGATTTCAAATCAACTAAAATAACCTTACATCACTATCATACCTACACAAAACAGCAAATAAACCTTCCCAAGCTCCAATTTTTGCAGCAGACTTAAACTTCCTCTGAAAAATGTTAAAGAGGGGTGAGTATTGGGAAATACTCAGTGAGTGGAGTGCAATGATATGATTGTGTAATAAATAAGGGGTGAATGTGAGAATGTCAAAATATATCTCAAACAACACTTCATATATATCGAAACATTTTCAATAAATCAGATAATTCATAAAATATGCATCCACATCAAATGTTCTTTCAAAAAATCACAAAGGTCCCATCGAAATCACTTCCGTCCTGCGTTTGGCCGAACCAAGATGGAAGCCCGCCAGGGGATTTTCCATTTCAATATCACAACACTACCCCCTTCCCTGGCGTTGGCTCGTACCTCCCCGGGGTGCAATCCAGATAGTACGACGTGGCAGAGTAGAGGCCGCGTATACCTCTCTCGCAATAAAACCCCAACCACGCCACCCCGTCGGGTCGCTCCGTGGAGGGAATGACTATAGCCATTACACTCATGCACCATCATTTCGAAATCGTTCAAATTACCATCAATGTGCCATGTATCAATCAAACAAATTCCAAAATCATGCTACAGGCATTCACATATCAAATATCCAATGCAAATGGCACATATTCATTTATAATTTCATAGGATGCATTCGTAATTTAAATTTCTATTTCAGACATCTCACAATCACAAACCCCGTCGGGTCGCTCCGTGGAGGGAATGACTATAGCCATTACACTCATGCACTATCATTTCGAAATCGTTCAAATTACCATCAATGTGCCATGTATCAATCAAACAAATTCCAAAATCATGCTACAGGCATTCACATATCAAATATCCAATGCAAATGGCACATATTCATTTATAATTTCATAGGATGCATTCGTAATTTAAATTTCTATTTCAGACATCTCACAATCACAAATAGTTTCATATAAAACATGTACAAATCATTCAAAATCATTTTTCAAAGAATTTCAAATCATTTTACTCATTTACTACACAATGAACCATCCACTCACCTCTAGGGAGGGTATCCACTCCCAATTCCGAAATTTAATCCAAGGTAACCCTTCTCAACCTTCGAAGAGGTTATCATATGCCAATAATCACAATTTCATTGTTAGTTCACCCCAAATTCTAGGTTTTTTTGAACTTTCCTATATTTAGCACATACCAAATTCTTCAATTTCAGGAACCAAGATTCTTTGCATCACTAATGATCTTAAATTCCCAATATTTCTAAATTTTCTCTAATTTCTAACAATTTTCTCAATTTTTCTCTGAATTTTACATAACCATAATATTTTTCATACACATTTCAATTTAAACTCTGAGAAAACTATTCTATTCAACCTAACAGGATTCTATCATCCCTTAGCATGCTTCTTTTGTATCAAACAGCCTAATTCCTATAAAATCCTATACTTAACCTTAATAATCACATGTAAAATGTCAGAAAATACATTCTGATCGAATATAACATATATCCTAAACATATACAAGATCTCTTACCCTAAATTCACTCAATTTATCGAAAGGATTTAAATTTCCCTCACCTATGGTTTCCGTAGCTTGCAGCCCTAGCGTCCGTGCGCCTACAACTCGATCCGAGCTCCTGTAATATTTTCAAATTTGAAATATATTAACAACTAAATTTCTAACACCAAACTCTAGAATTTCAACCAAATCATAGTCGTCACCTGCAGTGAAGATGCAGGTGAGCTCTCGAAAGGGAAAGCCGATCGCGGGCTCGCGGGCTCGCGGGCCGGTGGCTGGTGGGCTGGCCCGCTGGTGGCTCGCAAGCTCACAGCCCGGCTTGCTGGCCGCAGAAGGCTTCGCAGGCAGCAGTGGGTCGCGCGCTGGAGCATGCTCGTGCTCGTGCTGGGGTAGCACGACGTGCTGGGGTCGCGCGCTGGCTCGTGCTGGGTTCGCGCGCTGCTCGCGTTGGGTCGCGCCCTGCTCGCGCTGGGTCGCGCCCTGCTCGCGGGAGATCGGGCGCTGCTCGCGGAAGATCGCGCAAGGGAGCGCTCAGTTTCGCACATAAGAGATCGCGCTGCGGCGGAGGAGCTGCAGTCGCGCTCGCGAAGGGGCAACGCTCACGGAAGGAAGGTGAGGCGGCTATGGCGCGCTCGCGGGAAGGAAGGAGCAGCGGCGGCTGGGTGTTGGCGGCGGTGAATCGGGCGCGGCTGTAGGAGAGAAAGTGTGCGAAGGAGAGAGAGAGTTCGAGAGGCAGAGAGAGAAACGGGGTTATGCCGGTGGCCGTGTGCGGTGGTGGACAGCGGTCGCCAGTGAAAGGGAGGGGAAGAGAGTGGCGGAGGAGAGGGAGAGAATCGGGAGAGGTGAGAGGGAGACGAAGAGACTTAGGGCTTTTTGCCCTAATTGATTTGGGGGAGAGGGAGGTGCTGCGTTTTGGCCAAAACGCAGAACCTCATCTCTCTGTTTTTTTTTTTTTTTTTATAATAGGTATTACAATTATTAACCCCCTAAAAATAAATTTCGTCCCCGAAATTTCAAAATACAATTGGATCCCTTAGTTTCATTCCTTTCAATCACACTTTATTATCAACTAAAATTTCCACTCATACAATAACCAACCTATGTCTTTAGTCTCCTTTCTTCAACCTCAGATAACCTCTTATTGAAAAATATTGAAGTACGCGGACCTCATTCGCGCTGCAATAGCCATCCTCAATGCTTATCAAGACTTCAAACCTATGAAAATTTCTTAAATTATCCTCCAAAAGGACCCTAAATAAGAATGGCCATTATCCTGCTATGTTCATATCAATAATCACATTTATCCCTACTTTCAGGATTCATTAAATGAACTATAGATGCAACCAGAATACATATATTCTTAGAGATAAATAACTTTCAAGATGGTGTATATGGTCATCACATAATCTTAAGACTTAGTATAAAAGGTATACAAACCCATCTATCATCAAATTTGTATACGATGAAGTGTAGATCCACCTCGATATGGCCTCAAGTAAGTGATAAAACTTAATCCATTGACAATATTAGAATACTTCTAAGTTTTAAATCTCAAATCCTTAGTTGGATAACTTTTCAATCGAGATACTTCTATCACGATCATTCTCAATCAAATTTAGTATCATATAATATCACCGATATTCTATCCAAATCAAATCAAGCATATTTATCCACATATCACCTAGCGTTTGCATTATAACCCCCAAATTATCAAAGTTTAAAGACAAGAAATGCATGCTTCATTATTTCTAACTCTATTGTCACAAGGGACATTATTTCCCACTCCAGGGCCAAAAAGATAGACTCAAAACCCACTCTATATTACCTTATTCAATGATCCACAAAATAATTAAACATAAATGAATAACGAAAATACCAATCTCAAAGCAGAAGAATCCAATAACTAAATATTTGGTTTTCCATTTCCAATGGCAGAAGAATGATAGAACACAAGTAATCCTTTGACCTACGTCCCTATCAAACTCATAAACTCTGTGTCGATAAATGTACGGGCATCAATGCTATATATATACATACATACATATATATATATATATATTTATATTTATATTTATATATATATATTTTTTCTTTTCCAAGAGATGAATAAAGAAACTTACACTAGAATGCTGATCTAAAGAAGTCAAGCACCCATATTAGAGGGTAAATACTTCGGTCCATGTGGGCGGATCTTTCCATTGGTCTGCTAGTAACATGACATACATTATGAGTCAATATAGGTATAGTCATGTCCGAAATTCCAATATGGGTTCTACAAATAAAAATCTCATATAATACTTGTGCTGATGAATTATAAAACTCTAGCATAACTACCATTATATTAAACTACACCATTGTCCCTTGAAATGACTTTTACTCTACAACCTAATTAAGCATGCAAGAGGCTAAGCATAACATTTATCACTCCCAATGCCATTGTCATAGCCACTATTTGATTCGAGTCTCACTCACCACAGTAATTCATGACAAGGATGACATCAAATCAAAAAAATATACAGTACCCTTCATTTTACAGCACATACCATTCCAACCCCAAAACCCCTTTTTTTTTTTTTGTAAAAGATGTTTCTAGATCTCAAATAAAGATACAAGCAATTTTTTTTTTTTTTTTTTACTATTAGGCTAAGATTTATCTCAGAAAGAAACAAGAGTTTAGAACGTCATTACTATGCCCGCGTGAGAACACATTGGAGTTCAGATTAATAGAGTAGGTAACACTGTAACAATGGCCCTAAGCAGCTATGTAGCTAGAAGATAAATACATTTCTCTGCTTAAACTTATTTAGGAAGCTTTGCCCTTTTTCAAATTACAACCATGAACGTAATAATGTCAAGTGAAACTAGACAGCAATAGAGTTCTAACTATGGACTGTTGGGCATGCTTATATTTATCCTTTTAACCCATATGTCATCATAGTTTGACCAATCACTATACCATTACCTTGGTCTTGCTATCATTAAGTAGGGCTAGCCATGTTAGTAACCAAATCATGCCTCTTCATACTTCCATTTAGTATAGTCAGATGTCCCAATGGCTAACTCCATTCAAACTTATCCATATCATATCCCCTTAACAAAATGCTCAATAGAGCCTGAAACGAACAAGAGCACCTACAAGTAACATGATACAACTGCATGTACCTTTGCTAATTTTACCTCCAACTAAATTTACACTCTTTCTAAGCAAGTTGCAGTCTGGAACCACAAAATTAGCTGACTTCGCCAGATAATATGAAGGCCAGAGAAATACAATGATTTCTATGATAATGTCATCATTAGGGCTTGTGATCAATGGCCATAATGAGTAAGAGAGATGGAGAAAATTTTAAATTCTAGTGACACCTAATTTGCCAGCAATAGTTGAGACTCCTACCTTCTTTTGGTCCTGCTAAAAAAAAAAATTATCCTCGATAGGAGTAGTCGTCCTAACTTTCACATTCTTCCAATGGGGTGACATCCAAAAATCCTTTGTTAAGATATTGATTCAAAGGAATTTCTACAAGAGTACTCATCATTTGACCAAACAAGTCATGGTAGGTCTTCAATCACAATTAAGAAACTATTTATAAAGTGATACATCATTCGGGTTGTGGAGGTGGAATAGAAAAGATCCTATTCGGATTCCTTACTCTTCGCATGGGGCGCAAAGCTCTACAGAGAGGGTCTAAGCTTAACAATTTAAAATAGATACCAGCCCAGGTGCTTAACCCCCTAAAAAGAATATTTCTAATTTCCTAAGAATCCATGGAAAGTTCTTGTACATCACTTGACAAATAAACCTTTAAAAGTCACAATTTTTAAAACAAACCCTTTCAAAATCTTTGAAAAACTTTCAGGGACATTTGGAGACATTTGAAAATGTTTCAAAATCATCGAACTTTTAAAATCGTGAACCTGGCTCTGATACCAATAAAGCTGTCACGCCCCGATCCTCGGATCGACCACGCAACAGCCGCCGCGTTGTCTCCGTAAACGGGCAGAACCTCCCCATATACCGAAACTCCGCAAGGCTAACCAACTGTACAATATTTTTTTTTTCCAAATACAATACACATATAAAGGATCTATCCGATCCATCCCAGTACACACAAGCCCACATCGGCACACAATGGGGAGGGGGTTCCTGTACATGCACGCATGTAATGTGGCCATCCCAACCACTTCAAGGATATTTCAAAATCAAAACAGATGAAGTCCCAAATCATAGTCGTAGGATTTTACTGACACTGTCTGAAGAAAAAAAACCAGCATCAGTAAAGTCCAAGCAGTATGAGATGTACAAAATTTCGTAAAATCAAAAGAAAGTATCAAAATTCAACATTTCGAACCAAATATCCCATTCGAACAATAAGTTTTACCAAAAATAAAATTTAAAAAGAAAGTAAACAAGTCTTCCCTTCCATGGATTTCAAATCAACTAAAATAACCTTACATCACTATCATACCTACACAAAACAGCAAATAAACCTTCCCAAGCTCCAATTTTTGCAGCAGACTTAAACTTCCTCTGAAAAATGTTAAAGAGGGGTGAGTATTGGGAAATACTCAGTGAGTGGAGTGCAATGATATGATTGTGTAATAAATAAGGGGTGAATGTGAGAATGTCAAAATATATCTCAAACAACACTTCATATATATCGAAACATTTTCAATAAATCAGATAATTCATAAAATATGCATCCACATCAAATGTTCTTTCAAAAAATCACAAAGGTCCCATCGAAATCACTTCCGTCCTGCGTTTGGCCGAACCAAGATGGAAGCCCGCCAGGGGATTTTCCATTTCAATATCACAACACTACCCCCTTCCCTGGCGTTGGCTCGTACCTCCCCGGGGTGCAATCCAGATAGTACGACGTGGCAGAGTAGAGGCCACGTATACCTCTCTCGCAATAAAACCCCAACCACGCCACCCCGTCGGGTCGCTCCGTGGAGGGAATGACTATAGCCATTACACTCATGCACCATCATTTCGAAATCGTTCAAATTACCATCAATGTGCCATGTATCAATCAAACAAATTCCAAAATCATGCTACAGGCATTCACATATCAAATATCCAATGCAAATGACACATATTCATTTATAATTTCATAGGATGCATTCGTAATTTAAATTTCTATTTCAGACATCTCACAATCACAAATAGTTTCATATAAAACATGTACAAATCATTCAAAATCATTTTTCAAAAAATTTCAAATCATTTTACTCATTTACTACACAATGAACCATCCACTCACCTCTAGGGAGGGTATCCACTCCCAATTCCGAAATTTAATCCAAGGTAACCCTTCTCAACCTTCGAAGAGGTTATCCTATGCCAATAATCACAATTTCATTGTTAGTTCACCCCAAATTCTAGGTTTTTTTGAACTTTCCTATATTTAGCACATACCAAATTCTTCAATTTCAGGAACCAAGATTCTTTGCATCACTAATGATCTTAAATTCCCAATATTTCTAAATTTTCTCTAATTTCTAACAATTTTCTCAATTTTTCTCTGAATTTTACATAACCATAATATTTTTCATACACATTTCAATTTAAACTCTGAGAAAACTATTCTATTCAACCTAACAGAATTCTATCATCCCTTAGCATGCTTCTTTTGTATCAAACAGCCTAATTCCTATAAAATCCTATACTTAACCTTAATAATCACATGTAAAATGTCAGAAAATACATTCTGATCGAATATAACATATATCCTAAACATATACAAGATCTCTTACCCTAAATTCACTCAATTTATCGAAAGGATTTAAATTTCCCTCACCTATGGTTTCCGTAGCTTGCAGCCCTAGCGTCCGTGCGCCTACAACTCGATCCGAGCTCCTGTAATATTTTCAAATTTGAAATATATTAACAACTAAATTTCTAATACCAAATCCTAGAATTTCAACCAAATCATAGTCGTCACCTGCAGTGAAGATGCAGGTGAGCTCTCGAAAGGGAAAGCCGGTCGCGGGCTCGCGGGCCGGCGGCTGGTGGGCTGGCCCGCTGGTGGCTCGCAAGCTCACAGCCCGGCTTGCTGGCCGCAGAAGGCTTCGCAGGCAGCAGTGGGTCGCGCGCTGGAGCATGCTCGTGCTCGTGCTGGGGTAGCACGACGTGCTGGGGTCGCGCGCTGCTCGCGCTGGGTTCGCGCGCTGCTCGCGCTGGGTTCGCGCGCTGCTCGCGCTGGGTCGCGCCCTGCTCGCGGGAGATCGCGAGCTGCTCGCGGGAGATCGCGCACTGCTCGCGGAAGATCGCGCAAGGGAGCGCTCAGTTTCGCACATAAGAGATCGCGCTGCGGCGGAGGAGCTGCAGTCGCGCTCGCGAAGGGGCAACGCTCACGGAAGGAAGGTGAGGCGGCTATGGCGCGCTCGCGGGAAGGAAGGAGCAGCGGCGGCTGGGTATTGGCGGCGGCTGGGTATTGGCGGCGGTGAATCGGGCGCGGCTGTAGGAGAGAAAGTGTGCGAAGGAGAGAGAGAGTTCGAGAGGCAGAGAGAGAAACGGGGTTATGCCGGTGGCCTTGTGCGGTGGTGGACAGCGGTCGCCAGTGAAAGGGAGGGGAAGAGAGTGGCGGAGGAGAGGGAGAGAATCGGGAGAGGTGAGAGGGAGACGAAGAGACTTAGGGCTTTTTGCCCTAATTGATTTGGGGGAGAGGGAGGTGCTGCGTTTTGGCCAAAACGCAGAACCTCCTCTCTCTGTTTTTTTTTTTTTTTTTTTTTTATAATAGGTATTACAATCCAATACAATGTCCTAAAGTATCTTGATTTCTGACACGAAATAATTATAAAGAGAAGCTAATCACCTGCTGAACTAGTTCAAGCCTCATTGGTAGAAGAAATCCAGAAGAATATGGCATGCTGGATTAGTTCAGCCTCTTCTTATTTTTCTTCGGGTCTTGTACGACTATTTATCCTATCAAGTCAATGTAATACCAAGATTCAACTGCCCTATTATTTTCTTGGAGAAAATAATCAGATCTTATCTTCCTGTCAATCTTCAAGCCTTGGCCTATAGAGCCGAAAAGAGATTTGAGGGAAGTCAGAATTTATCCATCACAGAAAGTACCTCGGGAACAAGAACTAGGATGTCCTTACAACTCCAAGTGCGGGCTTGGATGGTGCTATTGGTGAAAAGGCTAAACTAAAGGATGTGGTTCCATTGCTCCGACCTTCCAGTGAGTTGAACAGTAAATGGGGTGTATTTGGGAATGTCAGTAGGCTTGATAGGCCTTGCATGGTGGATGAGTTTCACCTTCGGAAGTTTGATGGCTTACTGGTAACTGATTGACTCAAAACCATTCTCCCCTAGCCTTCATGTCCCCAGACTGATAATTTTGCTTTTTAGCAGAAACTGATCACATGACTTTGGGCTGATGGAAAATGGCGGTGTCATCGTGGTGTTGTTGCTAGTATTATGGTAAAGGCTCCGGTCCCTGAAGTATGGAAGTTTTTGGCAGCATATGAGACTCTTCCTAAGTAAGCAACATTATTTTTCTTTAATTTTTAGCATACGTTGATCAGCATCTATTGCAGTCATTTCTATTAGAAAATTGGAAGATCTTAATCTCTTCACTTGTTCTAACAAATGATAGTTGCTTTCTTTCCTTTGGCATGCCTAGTCCATCTAGGTCTGCATTGTCTCATTAAATTCACCCAAGTTATTTTTGAACGTCCATCATAAAGGACATTAAATGTTAGACATTTTCTTTAGAGCAATTCCCCTACTCAATTTGATGCTTATTACATCCCACACATACCCTTAAAATCTGTCAGAAGAACAGCTTCTTCCTTCTACTTGCATTTTATACAATAAATTTGTATGCATTAGGACTCCATAGTATACACTATCGAAGCAAAGTGTCTCCTATAGATCCAACTAGGCATTCTCTGGGCAACTGAAATCAATGCAAGTGGAATATCAGATTCAGGGGAGGGGTATTCCTTTTGGACAAATTATTGTCGTAATCTTCTACAATGACATCAAGACCTTTCATTTGTCTTCCATTTTTGACAATTTTATTGACTTCATTGAACGATTGTTACTCTGACCTGGAATATCTGTCCAAGAAAGGCTCTGTAAGGAGCATTTAGCATCAGCTTGCTCAATAGAATTTATTCATCCATTGAATCGAGCAATGGCACAATCACCACAATTTTCTCCTTTTACAGTAATAAATCAGAAAATCGCATATTGTAAGGCAAACCACATTGTAATTGTGTCACTTGTTAGTAATTTTTCCTTCAGTTATTCCTTGAGAGCAGATATTACTGCATTTCTGAGCTTCCAGACCTTTTAGGCTTTAGACTAGTGTTCTGACCATTTCAGTTTAAGTATTTTTGCATAACATCATAGCCTTGTAATCACTATATTTGAGGACCATAGCTTCCTATTTCACTGCAATAAATGTGGCCCAATATTTATAAATACCACCGAAATCAGCATATGCAATAAGTAATATACTCAGCGATTTTTTTGCATCTGCATTCTCTGTTGGTCTCATTTGATTCTTTGTACTGATCTTTGTTTCCTTCTGTAAGGAGAAAAGTGAGAACCTGTACCCTTAGATTTTGTACATACTGTTCCAACGAATGTCTCCTCCCACTGATTTTGCCTTTTGCTGGACAGTTCCAAATTTAGCAATCAGCAAGATCTTATCACAGGAAAACAACAAAGTTCGCATACTCCAGGTGGAAAAGGAAAAATACCATATACCATAGAAGAATGAGGTTCCAAATGCATTTGCATTTATTTCTATATGCGTAGTCAGAATTTAATGTATTTTTAGCAATATTGAATAGTTTTCTTTCATTTTACTTGTTGCTGCATTAACATACGCAACATATATTCTACTCTTGGTTGCCTTCCTATTTTAGGTTGTAAAATCCTAATTGAAGAAAGACTCGTAGTTTATGTAGTCTCTCACTATAGATTGGGGCATCATTGATTGAGTAAAGGAAGCAGAATTTTTATCATAAAATTAATTAGAGTTAATAGGCAGCTTCCCTTGAAAGAGCGCCGAGGTAGTGGTTGCTCCCTCTTGACGAGCTCCTATCTATCCACCATAGGTCACACACACCTAGGCAAGAACATCAATAAGGGAAAGTTTACTGATCCCTTAAAGGATTTTTCTGCCCGCCATCCTGTGACTAGGTCCATCTCTACCTGGAAAATTTCTCTCATGTATAGAAATTTAACAAACAAAAATAAAGAAAAAAAAAGGAAGTAGCAGGAGAAATCCATGAATCAAATATTGAATATAATTGGTTTGATGCTGTTCCATGACTCCTTAAATAGACTTCCGAATGAATTTTGTTTTTAATGAAGATTCCAAAGTCATTCCATGATTCATGGAAAGCAAATAAAGTCTGAAACTATTTTACAGGCATTTCCACTTTACCTCGTGGAAATTTAGCATTACATAATCAATAGGGGCAACTGTTTTACTTCTTCAACTATGCCTAAGCTTCATGTGTAAACCCATCCATATTCATATCAGTCTGATGACAGATTCAAGAGATAAATTTGATCACGACTGGGCATTTAATGTCCATTTTCCGAATGTAGTTGTACCACACATTTGGTGCAGTGGGGTGTTTTAGAAATATCACACATTTGTCTTCGGAATTACAGTTTTTTTAACCCCAATCACCTGACAGAACACAAGAGAGTTAGAAATAACCATGAAGATAGAATGACTATCTTTGCCAGCAAATCTGCCATCTGGTGTCCCCCCCCCCCAAAAAAAAAATCAGAAAAAAAAAATTGTGTTAAAAGGAAATAGCTTGAATGTCCTTAATTCGGACATCAATACGAGTAAAAATTTTCCAGAGTTACCATGGTCTTTCTCTCTTGTCTACACCCAAGACATTGGAGTTTCTGGAATCTGATTCCATAAGCAAGTCACTGTCCCTGACAGTGTCACTTTTTAGGTCCAATTCCAGAGTCATTAAGGTTGTACATTTCAGTCCTGTTGACCTTTGTATCCTATGATGCCCATGCTGGGCCCGGTTTTCTTGTTCTTTCTTTTTTTTTTTTTTTTTTGGGTGCAGGGAGCAACAGTATTTCTCTTATGATTCCGACATATAAAATTTTGGCAGGATCACAAAACCAGTCTCTCAAATATGGGTGGTCTGATGCTCTTTTATCTTTCATCTGGTGGAAGACTAATGTTATCATTTCATTTACATTAATAGCATCAACCTGAAACCCCTTGAATTGTGCATCATTTCTAGACAACCATATCAACTGTGAAGCTACATCACATTAAATTCTGCTCCAAATGTTGCAGGAGAACTTGTGGACAATTCACTTCTTCTTATGTGAGGGCATTAGGTATCTTGGATATGTACTCTTTCTTTGCTAAGTTCAAAGCGCCGGAATGGCATTTTGAACAGCTTTTCAACAAACAACACGCACATTCAATGAACATGATTTGGTAAAAAGATTAACTCTGCACCCTCTACCTGGTCCATAATCAAGCATGCCTTGTTTACTTTGTATCTTACTACCCTAACATCTCTTTCTCCAAGGCTTTGGACACCTTCTAGCAGTGACTTAGTCCATCCCATTCACTGGGAGAAATAATCTCTCCACTCTAATGACCACACACCTCTTTTAGCTTTTCAGCTCTCAATCCTTCCTAGTTGGAGCTAACAGTATACAGGCCTCTAAAACTTGAGTTCTCTTTCTCCTATACTTCCAGAATTTTCAGGTCATCCATTTCCCTGAGCTACTATGTTTTACCAAAATCTTAGACTTGCAGTTTGACAACTACTAAGACCTGCTACTCTTTTTGCATTTGTCTCCCCTCAAACACCCCCCCCCCCAAAAAAATAAAATAAAATAAAATAAAAAACTCCTCTGTGTTGCTGCCGTCTCTCATAATGCTTTCTGGAGCCTTGAACAGTAACAAAATAAAGGGAAGACTACTAAAAACTGCTTTCACCGAGTTACTCCAACACTAATGGCAAGTATTTTCACCGAGTTAAACGCTGCTTGCCTCAAATTTTATTCTGAAGTTTTCCCCACTTTGCATCTAGGATAGAATATATCCTGCTTTCCTCTCAGCTCACTTAAATTAATACAAATCTCCATGCTCTTTGAGAAGTTTATCTTAACATGCAACACAATTCAAAAGCAAAATAAAATCTTCTTCAAGTTAAGAGCATAAATTTCCTCAAACTTAGTAAAAGGATTGTATCATCTGCATATCATAGAACTGTAGAAGGAATTTTGGATCTGATTTTGATCCCAACGAGACTCCTATAAATTAATCTATCTCACTTACAGATATGACTTGCCCTTGCAAGCCTTCTACAATCATCAAGAATATGACAGGTGACAAGGGATCATCCCTATAATTTAGCCCCACATTAGATTTTGTTGTAGGGCTTCCATTTAAGAGCGTAGATTTTCTTTTTCTACTATACTGATTCCTATATCTAATACCTGTTGGATTCAGTCCAACCCAAATACAAACATTATTCTTGGTGGTTAGAAAATATAATCAAAAGAAGAAACTGGAGAACTCAGGAGGAGCCATGCAAGTGGACGCATCATTTTAATATCTTTTGAAAATGCAGCAGCTACGCATTGAAACTACTTCTGCAGTCTGGCTGCACTACTTGTTTTCTTCTTTTAAGTGAACAAGAAGTCATAGTTGTATAGCATAGGAACACTTGAAAATATACATTGTTTAATTATGAAAGTTGGTTAAAACTCTGCCACCACATTAGATGATTTATTTTGGTAAAAGTATCTAAAGAACATAGAAAAACATTATCTCAATGCTCCTGCAGGAAGGATGCAAAGGACTATTTTACATGGTACTTCATGCACGCGTGGTTTTAGATCTCTGTAAGCATCTTGAACAAGAGAATATTTTTGAGCAAGTTGAGGGAGATTTTGACTCATTTCGGGGAAAATGGCTTCTTGAACAACTTGGTGATCACAATACATCATGGAAGTACAGTGTGGAGTCAAAAATGCATGAGGACTCTTTTCTTTCTGAAGCTATTATTGAAGAGGTTTGTGATTCTTTCCTCATTCTCCGTCTTACAGTTATTTTACAGCTTCAAAGGTTGTTGTAGTGACTATTTTTAGCCTACTTTTTCTTCTATGAACATCCAAAAAGCAAATACAACTTTTTTAGTTATATATATATATATATATATTTCCTCATTTAGAAGATCTGCCATCAAACTTATGTGCTATCCAAGATTATGTTGAAAAAAGGGAAGCATTAATATCTTCCCAAACACAAAACAATACAACATGTGAGGAAGAAATCTCTTCAAGGAGGGATCAAGAAGCAAGTTCTAACCAGTCCTCTACTGAGGTTTGTGATTTTGATTCCATGGATCATGAATATACCCGGGAAAGACCTAGAGTTCCAGGCTTGCAGAGGGATATAGAAGTTGTTAAATCTGAGCTCCACGTGTTTATCTCAGAACATGGACAGGAAGGATTTATGCCAATGAGAAAGCAACTTCGTTTGCATGGTAGCGTTGATATTGAGAGGGCAATTACACGCATGGGTGGATATAGAAAAATTGCAGAATTAATGAATCTTTCCCGTGCTTATAAGCACTGAAAGCCTAAAGGTTACTCGGACAATCTTGAGAATTTGCAAGAAGAGGTATTCTTTTAAAAACTTAACTGATGTTCCTAGCTTTTGCTATTCTAATTTCTACTCCAACCTGCTTTGACGAGTCTTGAAGACGCAGCGCATCAGGGCGCGCCACGCGACTTTATCGCGTCTTCAAGACGCAACACATCAAGATGCGTCACGCGACCATGTTGCGGGTTTAGGACGCGGCATACGTTGCCGTGACTCCAACACGCGACTCCAAAACGCGATAATTGTAAATTATTTCAGGAATTAATTTCTCCTTTATGTTATTTTAAACTTTTTTTTTTATTATTTCCGGACATGTCTCCTCAATAAATGTTTTGCGTGGTATCCTGTGAATCTCATACATTAAGTGTAGTAAAAAATTTTGATACTTGTTGAAATCTCTCTAAAATATTGCTTCAAAATTTAAAGTTTGAACCATTCTCTCAAATCGTATGCAAAAGGGTATCCGATCTGAATTTCTTGCCCTATTAAATGAGATTCCGTAATGTTAAAATGGTATCTGCTTAACTCACATGTACTCAAGAGTAAGACACTTGAATGGGTTTTTTTTTTTTTTTTTTTGAAGAAAAAAGGGTTCATGACCATCATTTGATGCTTATGCAGACGGAAATTTTGGAGAGGTGGGGGAATAAAGAATTGAATTCTTTGGTAAGAGCATATGACCCTGATCATGTGCTGCCACCAAATATTTCGAAATCTTTGTGTTTGGATCACTAATTAAATATATTTAGTTGAACAGAAACATTAGCGTTGTTACTAAGGCAGAGAGCAATTTGGCTGAACCCAGTTGACTGACATTGTTATCTTGCCTGTGATCTCCTTCCACTTCGTGCCAACAAACCAACCCCGAACTTCCCGCCAAATGTAAGTCGGAGGGGACCACTCCCCCGCGCCCCAAAAAAAAAAAAACACTTCTTGACTCCCTTCAACCACTTGCCCCCTCCGATTCGCGGGATATTCTTTTCCGCATTGTTCTCAATGAGGAACGTAGCCATTTGAGATATTCCTGGAGTTGAAAGTTTAACTCCTAAATTCTTAGGTTAGATGTATCTTTTTTCTATACCTACCGTTATTTAAAACTATATTTTGATTAATTCAATCAGAATACTTATCAAATTCATTTTATAAATCAACTCTCTCAATATAAATTTTTTTATTCTTAAATTTTGAATTCAAAATTTAATCAAAAAATTTAATATCAAAATTCTTTTATTTATTTTTTCAAGTTTATCAAGAAGTTTGAGAATTTAATAATATATAATACATAGTAAATGTTTTTTATACGAATATTAAATTAATTATGTTTCACTAAAAAAGTTATCGAGTGCACAATTGTCAATTTATGCTTATTTATTTAAAGTTTTTTATATTAAAATCATTAGGTTGTAAAGCCGGATCAAATTAATGGCTTAATAATTCAAGGTTGAAATCTTTCTTTGATCACGCACTAGTCGAGATGTGTCTAAGGGATTTGGTCGAGATGGTGTAGGCATGTATCGGTGCAGCTGCACCAAATAGAAGTGACTGAACTACGCCTTTGATGTAGCTGCCTTCTCTTGTGCGCTTCAGCCGTGTTTGTCTTCTCGTACGCCTTTCTTGCGTTGATTGTGTCCCTTTAGCTTGTAGATTCGACCCCCGAGTCACCATTTTCTTTTTTGCTAATGCGATCATTGATTTTGAAGGTTACTTGTCGAACTTGAACTCGAGTTCGGTTTAGAGTTCGTTTTCGAGTTCTTCACCACCTTTGCTTGATTCCCTTGTTCACAATGCATAGGAATCTTGAGATACTGCTTTCCGTGAGTTTGAATCACTTTTTTAAAAAATACTAAATCAAAGGGATGATTAACATCCCAAATTCTTGTCTTCCTGATCATACACATCACATAGCCAACCTTAAAAATAAATTCATAATACTTGAACCGGATTAATCAAATAAAATTCAGATAAAAATATCATCACATAGCTCCTCCAATATAAAGATTAGAAATCTCTATATACAAAACTTTTTCTTCGTCATAAACAAAGTTTGCAAAGTTATGTTAAGGGGTTTTAACAATATCGGTAATTTCAACAATTTCAGCCATTTTTTCATGTTCCTTATTGAATATTTTAAATTTCTAGTCCTCTCATTTCTCACCGTATCAACCCCAAATCAATGGTTAATACCTGCTGCTCGAACAAATTATCTTGAGTTTCATGTGCTCTCTACAACAATGACTTCAACCCTGGGACACGTGTGGTTCTATCAAACATATATGAGCATCAATCTTCCACCGTGGAACTCAAAACGAAGCAACTCTTCAAAATCTTCCACCGTGTTGAAATTGCATATTTCTTCTTTTACTCCGTTACCCATTCCTCCAACATCCACCCCATTAATTGAAGGAATGCCCAAAGTATGTAACAACTCAAATTAAATAATGAGGTGAAAAGTTCATTCACCTCGTTCTTTTCACCCTCAGACTTACAAATCACTTCTAGATAATTACCAAAATCTGGCTTTTTAGTACCGTTTTCTTTTTTATCTTTAACCCAACGTCAGAACTCAGATAAAAACTTAGAACTCAATATCGATCTCAATAAGCCTTCAACTTGAAGTGTTAGTCT
This sequence comes from Dillenia suffruticosa, assembly GCA_033439265.1. Taxonomy (NCBI): domain Eukaryota; kingdom Viridiplantae; phylum Streptophyta; class Magnoliopsida; order Dilleniales; family Dilleniaceae; genus Dillenia; species Dillenia suffruticosa. The sequence continues at coordinate 12,813,420 of JAVTVX010000020.1, forward strand.
CAATTCTTCATCCCTCCCCTGTGAACCACCACCATCTTCCGGTGTTCAAATTAAAACCATTGTATCAATACTTGTTGTGTAATTGGGATATATACCTTCGTCGCTTAATCAGATCGAAAGTTTGACTTCTCTTGATACGAAAAAAATAATATTGAGAGACTCACCCAAAAATAAACCCTACAGCGGTCGATTCAGATTAGTCGAAACAAAACTTCAAATACTGTGGTAGCCAAGTTAAGGTACCAACAAAACAAACCATCGTTCTGACCTTGGAAAACACTTTTCTATTATTGCCCAATATCAATTGAAGCAAAAAAATTAAAAATAAAAATAATAAAAATAAAAATAATTCTTCATCTTTCTCTCTACTTTCGAAGCCCTGTGGACCCAAGTGCAAGGAATAAAAGATCCTGAAAACTCTCAAGGGCCTACGTAAAAAAGAAAACAATACTTCATGGGGCCAAAGTATAATAATCCTAAAATTTGGGAAGCTATTTTGTAATAAAAATTATGTTCTATGAAAAGCTATAGTTAAATTATGATATATAAAAATTTATACTTTGATTGCAGAATTGATGAATATTTCTAATACAAAAGCTAGTTTAAATGGTAAGAGTATAACAACTTCAATCCAATTAATATTTGAAAGATTTATTACATTACATACGCATATGAAAACATATAAATTAAAAGTTTGAAATTTTGATATAAATATCTAAATACGTAGGATTCCAATAATTAAACCGAATTCACGTAATTTCTCATACAGATCGCTTGATCAGGATGGTGATCACGAAACGAATCACCACCACTTTTTCATGACACCTCAATCCAAAGTCTGGTAACCCAAAGACGAAAGGAATTTTTATATGTGAAAAATTTCTCAAACTCTGACTTATATTCTCACTCACAAGAATATGTCTCACTCACTCTCATGATACAGATCGCTTGATCAGGATGGTGATCACGAAACGAATCACCACCACTTTTTCATGACACCTCAATCCAAAGTCTGGTAACCCAAAGACGAAAGGAATTTTTATATGTGAAAAATTTCTCAAACTCTGACTTATATTCTCACTCACAAGAATATGTCTCACTCACTCTCATGATCATACACCGAGAGAGTCCTCCGTCTTAATCAAAAAAGAGAGAGTCCTCCGTCTCTTAATTCCCTCTCTTGGAATGCCCAGTGACACTACCAACACTTATACCGCCCAAATGCCACAGGCCCGTGAGTGCTCTTCCAACGGTATATTGACCAGGAAAACACACTCACAAAAAAATGCCATTGTTGCATAATCACAAAAAATAGGGAGACGCCCGGAGGGTTTTTTTCATGTTGGGGAGGTTACCTTTTTGAATGTTGGAAGTTAAGAGGTAAGTTCCCTTTATTTGAATCTTTTACATATGAAAAAAATGCACACATTTTACCAACAAAATTAATTTTAATTGATGATTTTGAATTTAACATGGATCCTAAATGACTATTAAATTGAAGTACGGATTAAGTAGCAAGTTATAAAAGTGTCTTTAATTTTCTGCCATGTTGTAACTACCTGTTATTCAAGTGTAGTATCCCCCTAACAAAATACGAAAAATACTATATACGAAAGCAAGTTTTAAACTATCATAAAATAAACGATACTTAAAATAACAGTTTTTGGATCGTCATCCACGTATATTGTTTGTTTTATAATTATTAAATATTATTTTCATATATATTTTTTCTGTTTTGTCAAGGAGTATGACACCGATTAGCGGGTCGGCATGGTATAAAATGTGAGACTAAGTAGGATGGTACCAACAAGTAAATTGACGCATAAAAATGTACTGCGATATCCGGGCGCACGTAAACAAACACTTGGACCATAAAAACTCCCCGCTTGCTCATTTGGGGCCGGGAAATTTGGAACCCTCTCCTCACCACCGGCCCAATTAGTACTTTTGCTGTCTTTTAAGGCTGTAAAGGAAGAGTACAATCCAAATTAAGACTTGTGACAATTTACACAACAAAAAATAATTTTTTTTTTTTTTTTTTTTTTTAAATGCCGCATTAACCTCAAGACTCAAAATGTTATTTCCTTCGTTTCATTTCTACTGAAAATAATAATAATCACATTTTAAAAAGACACATTAATAGATAAGAGTTCAAGCAACCAGCAGCTGGCAACTAGCGACTTTTCACGCAACACGCACCTAATATTAGAAGCCTCTCTTGATAAACCCTTATGTTGGGTATGACATAATGTGGCCGGCAATATAATTTGTCGTGTCAATCTCGTGCAACACCAGTCATGTCCTACGCCTGTTGAGCTGTTTTTGCTTTTCTTCCAAGCAACAATCGATAATTCTACTCCATTTATATTATTAATAAAAAAACAAACACACACGCCCACGGTAATAGGTAGACGTAAAGTGAAAAATATTAAATTTTTTTAATTAAAATTTGAATTTAAATTTTAAAAATAAAAAAATTATATTAGAAATATCTTTAAATACGATAACATTTCGAATAAAATTATTCGAAATATAATTTTAAATATTAATAAAAAAATTTAAAAATATACATATTCAATTATGTTGATCGATACACATTTCGTGCTTCAATCACCATGATAAATTTGCAGTGGCCCCATTGGAGAATCATTTTCCCTTCTCATAAATAAGGTCAATTAACCGATAAATGTTGGTATAGATAAGATTAGCAGTTTTGTCACTTAATCAAGTCGAGAATTCGATTTTTCCTGAGTATGAAAAAAATAATATTGGAAGACTGATCCCATAAAGTGACTTTTGTAGTAGTCAATATAGATTAGTCGGAATAAATCTCTTAATACTGGACGGTAATTAAACTATGGTACCAAAAAAATAAGGTCTAGTCTGGTTGCCGACCTTACAAATCATATAATTTGCTTTTTTATTTACAAATTTTCATCTATTCACAATATTTTTTTAAAAAAAAAATACCCATGTAGCAATAGAAAATGGCCAAAGAGGCCAAAGAAAAAAATTTTGAAAAATGGAAATCCTACCTGTGTTAGTTGCATTTGGAGCAAACGCAACTCTTCAAAAATATTATAATAATGAGCTAATAATATGTTGATCGGATAAACTTCAAAAAATTGTTGCCTTATCTTATATAATGGAGCCTGAATTATGCACACCAAATTATTATTATTATTATTATTATTATTATTATTATTATTATTATTATTATTATTATTATTATTATTATTATTATTATTATTATTATTATTATATGTGAGAAATTCAATGAATATCCAAAAATATTCATTAAAGCATTTAAACTTTTTATCAATTACAGATATATTTTGTTTGATGGATCTAAAGTATACGGAATTGAAAGTCAACTGTTTTGAAAGAAAATAAATGCCTTCTTTTCTACATTTTATAGAGTATAATTTATTTTTTTTAATCACGAATTTGCACACGAGATGTGAGCTTTGACCTCTGATCAACCCATCATTTATTGATATGGTGATGTGTTGGTGCATGCGTGGGTACGACTAGGCCAAGGCATCCTCAGCTTCTCAAAATCAATGCCTTCTTTTCTTCTCCAACAAAATTTATCCTTTTCTTTTTCTTCAAATTTTCTACATTTAGAGAACTACTTTTTCTTTTTGCCATAGGATATACTATGCTCTTTTTTGGGGGATAAATAGAATATAAAAGGTTGTGATGGGTGGGTCCGCAATTGGAGAATCCCAATCAAAATATAAGTTTATCAAAGAGAAAATTAATTCAAAAGAATATGATAATTTATTATTATTAGAGTTGCTATAAAGTCCAAAATAAATGGCAAATATCCTTTCAATAGGTTAACTTCAAGAAATTTTGTCAAAGAATATTAAATATGCCGTTGAATAGATTTAATTAGGAGTGGCATAAAACTTTTTTCAACTAATAATTAATAAATATGAATTTAAATAGATAAAAGTCAGAAGTTAGGACAGATGTAATTTAAATGTGCCATCAACTTGGAAGAGAGGGCATCGGCACTTGTCGTCCAATGCCCAGAGAACACAAAGTAGGAGCTATTTAAAAGGAATCACGGAGGAGAAAGAAGGAAGATTTCAACAATTTAAAGGAATAATTAGAAAATAAAGAAGAAAACAGTCTTCAATCACCCTCTTGAATTAATTAAATTAGGAAAGTGGAGTTGGAAGGATGAATGAAGTTGAAGGGCATTAATTAAAATCATAATTAAACAACTATTGGGAGTGTAGGAGGGTGGCGTAGGCAAATCAGAGTATAGTTTAATCCATATCATTCTTTTTTTTTTTTTTTTTTAATCTTTTTGGGAATCAAGTAATAAAGTTTTTTTATTTTTTATTTTTTAATTTGATTTTATTTGATTTCATTTTGATTTCAGTCGGACCGTCCAACGGACTCGCACCACACCACCACCGTCCTCTCTCCCTATCGTCAGAAACTGAGAGAGCTGTTGACCGTCGTGGAGTCCATCTCATTCTCAAGTCGTCCCGGCAATTTCCTCGTGCTCTCTCACCTCCTATTCCCAGTAAACCGCCTGCATTTTAACCAAGTTAACACCCACCAAACGCTTCTGTCTCCTCTCTTACATGACTTGCGTTACCGGTTATACCCCGTCTCTCTTTCTCTCTCTCTCTCTCTCTCTCTCTCTCTCTCTCACAACGTTGTCTTAAACATTAGAAAAATGGTTGGGGAAGATTTGGCCCTCTCTCTCTCTCTCTCTCTCTCTCTCTCTCTATAAATATCAACACTCACAAACCATGCTCCTCTTTTCTCTTCTTCCGCTCTCTCCTCCCAATATATCTCCGCCGACTCTTTCCGGATTTTACGCCGGCCGTCCTCCAACTTCGATATCTCCCCGGACATATCTCCCCCTACCCTCTTTTCAGCTCTCTCAGGTCTGCTTCTCTCTCTCTCTTCTCTCTTTTTATTATTTTCTCTCTCTATCTCCAGATCTGGTTTCTCTCTTATTAATTTTCATTTATACTTCATTATTTACCCCTTTTATCCAATTTTATGCTGCAGTTTATACATTTTTATTTCCCTTTTCTTAATATTATAACATTTCCTTGAATAACATGGTTTGAGCTTTTATATAATTGGAAAGATTAGGTTTGGTGGAGTCTGATTTTTGTTGGGTTATGTGATAATATGTTTCTTTTCATTTTTTCTCCTGGTAATGCAACTCAAAGTGATTACTTATGCTTTCCCATTTTGCAGAAAACTCTGTTTATATATTTAGGTTAGATTGTATCATGTTCTACGTGACTAGCAATTGAAGTTCCTCTCTCTCTCTTTTTTTTTTTTTTTTATTTTTAATAATTGCCCAGTTGGATCTCCTGATTTGAGCTTTGTAAATAAGGGTGTAGGTAATTTATTTGTGATCGAAAGAATTGGGAGGTATGGAAGGAGTTGGGCTTCGAAATGTGGGGTCCCATTGTTCTCTTGCTGAAATGGATGACTTTGATTTGTCTCGGCTTCTTGACAAGCCTAAGCTCAACATTGAGAGGCAAAGATCATTTGATGAGAGGTCCCTTAGCGAGCTCTCCATTGGGCTTGCTAGGGGGTTGGATCACCTTGACCTTACTTACTCTCCCGGAGGCCGCTCTGGCTTTGATACCCCTGCTTCCTCTGCTCGCAACTCCTTTGAACCTCATCCTATGGTGGCCGAGGCATGGGAAGCTCTCCGCAGGTCGTTGGTTTACTTTCGTGGCCAGCCTGTTGGCACAATCGCTGCTTATGATCACGCTTCTGAGGAAGTTCTCAACTACGATCAGGTAGTTACTCTACCCTCATTTAGACTTTATAGCTAAAATGGTTGTGTTGTATGTAACTAGGATAACATTTGATGCTTTCTAATTATTTTCAACTTGAGGATATAAGTTTTGATGATGTTTGTCATGGATTGGCACAAGTGGTGGTATTTAAATCTAGTTTGAATTGTATTATGCAGGTTTTTGTTCGGGACTTTGTACCAAGTGCTTTGGCGTTTTTGATGAACGGTGAACCTGACATAGTTAAGAACTTCCTTTTGAAGACCTTGTATCTTCAAGGGTGGGAAAAGCAAATCGACAGATTCAAGCTGGGGGAGGGTGCCATGCCAGCTAGCTTCAAAGTTCTTCATGATCCCGTAAGGAAAACAGACACTTTGATAGCTGATTTTGGAGAAAGTGCAATCGGTCGGGTTGCTCCTGTTGACTCTGGATTCTGGTGGATTATTCTACTTCGTGCCTACACCAAGTCTACAGGAGATTTATCTCTGGCTGAAACACCAGAGTGTCAGAAAGGGATGCGGCTTATACTGGCACTATGTTTGTCTGAGGGATTTGACACGTTTCCTACTCTTCTTTGTGCTGATGGTTGCTCTATGATTGATCGGAGAATGGTAAGATTTTTCTATCAATCTTTATTCTAGCTATATGCTCATTCAGATAAGCAATTACTTAGTTTTCATTGTTATCATGAAGATGGTTTAAAACTAATATCAGGGGTATATGATATCTGAGTATGGCAGGAAGTGGGTTCAGCAGTCATTGTTCATAAATTTTCGAGTGCTAGTTTACTATTTGAATCATGCTAGTTGCTATAGTTCTTGGCCTCAAAATCATCATCCTTCAAGTTGTGTTTGTACCAGCTTCCCAACCCCGACACAAAAAAAAAAAAAAAAAAAAAAAAAATTATGGAGGTCAGTTTAATGTTAAATTATTTGCTTAAGAAGCAGGCAAGCATGCACAGAGGGGTATTAAAACATTTTCTTCATTGTGGAAGCCATAAGATGGTCATCCTTTTTATAAAAGATTTAGAGAGATTGGACAAAAAGGGTATGAGGGGAAAGGTTTTTACTTTTATACTAGTTGCTAAGATTTTATTGGAAAGTAAATTGAGCTAGAGAAAGGGTCATACCATGAGGTGGGATGCTTTAAGCATGAGGTGAGTTTTTTCTTTATGTTCTTATGCAATAATATATTAACATTTAATGAATCAAATCTCTGAAAATTTTGAGTGAATAACCATGAAGAACATCAACTGTTTGCTTAGTTTTCATCTCAACTCTTACTGGGTGCTAATTTTGTAATATATTTTAAGAAAAATTCTTTTCCAACTTTAAAATTCCAAAAAAAAAAAAAGACACTATTGTCAAACATGTCTCACTGAGATCATGTTAGTACATGTGGATGCTTCTGAATATTTCATTCTAAGCCAGTTCCTAATGTAACAAGAAGAAAAGTACAGAGGGTTACATAATATCATTAAGAGCAAATCACTGAAAATAAATTGAACATGAGCCTTTCTGTTGTACCATTTTTCTCTCTCCATGCAAACTTACTTTTAAACCCTTATTTTAGCTACTGTATCCCATGGTACTTAGCTGCATCTGCTCATATATCTTCAAAGGAGCCTTGAATCTCTTAGGAAACCCCCTACCTCTCAATTGTTAACAATTGAAAATGCTTCTTACTGTATTCCCAGGTGCTCAAATTCTCTGCAGTTCAGTTTCAACCCCTGATGGTCCATCAGTCCTTAGGGTTTTTATTTATTATATTCCCTGATGTAGCCAAGACATATCTTCAAATTGGTTCTTCCATTGTCTTGTTCCTGCTCGGTGATTTTGTCCATAAAAGGTTTAAAGAACCAAAGTTCACATACTTCTGAAAGGAGAAGCAATACTGTATTTCCTTAGGAGAAGCACCACCTTAAAGCCCTTCTGGTTCAGACCCTATGTTTTTATGTGTCCTCCTAGAACTCGTTTCTTATTTACATTTATCTATGTAACTTCATATGAATGATGTCATTTGTCAAGAAAAACCATGACTTTGCCGTGCATAAATCCAAGAGTTAGACTTTTATATAGATGTAGCCCTTTTGTCTTGTTTTGAATTATTAGCTTTGTAAATTTTTTGGTTTGGCATCCCCTTATTTCCTCTTATAAAGTTTTTGTTCATCAAAAAATAAAGTTTGCCATTTCTAGAAATTTGCATCTCTCTCCTTCTGCTACTCCTTACAAGGACTTCATCCAGCTTTTGCCCCACTGTTCCGCCCGTCACTTTGAGCACATGTCAATGCAAATAGCCTTTTCTTCTGGTCAACAATTTCAATTACCCAACTTCAGAGTAGTTGGACAGTGAATCAGAAATTTTATTTAGTAGAATTCTATGACCTAGCTGATTGTTGCTCAGCAACCATGCATTTACAGGAGACAATCCTTTTTTTGGTAAGCTATGCTTGTATACATACACACATATTCTTTATTATAATTGATAAAATTTATGAACTATTTATTATAATTGATAAAGTTATGAACTGTTCATTAAAATTACCGAATGATCTTGAAAGAGAGCCTTGATACTTCGTATCCAAAGATAAATATTAGAACTTTCAAGTAGCTACATTTCTTTGCTGCTTCTTAGACTCTTCCTCTCTGTCAATATTAACCTTTTAGTGTGTGATGTCCTTTTTAAGTAAGAATCTTGACTATGTTCATAGTACTGGAAATTTCCAGTAAATGATGGAATAAAATTAATTCATTAAATAATTAACACGTTCTCTGCACAAGTTTGAACTAATGTTTATGGGGTGAATTACAATGTGCACCACGCATATCATATTAATAACTTCTTCTTGATTCTCCTTGTTTTAATTTGTTTGGGGTTAGTAATCTAATCTACACTATTGTATTTACCATATGCTCTCAACTACTATACCTAACTGCATATCACATGTTTGCATGAATTTATTTCACAGGGTATCTATGGTTATCCCATTGAAATTCAAGCACTTTTTTTCATGGCACTAAGGTGTGCCTTGGCAATGCTAAAGCATGATGCAGAGGGCAAAGAATTTGTGGAAAGAATAGTGAAGCGGCTGCATGCCTTAAGTTATCACATGCGAAGTTACTTCTGGCTTGACTTCCAACAATTAAATGACATATATCGATTTAAAACAGAGGAATACTCTCATACTGCAGTAAATAAGTTTAATGTTATGCCTGATTCGATCCCAGAGTGGGTATTTGATTTCATGCCTATACGGGGTGGCTATTTCATTGGTAATGTTAGTCCTGCAAGGATGGATTTTCGGTGGTTTGCTCTTGGTAACTTTGTCGCTATACTATCCTCTCTTGCAACCCCTGAGCAATCAGCTGCCATTATGGATCTTGTTGAGTCACGATGGGAGGAACTAGTTGGAGAGATGCCCTTGAAAATATGCTATCCTGCAATTGAAAGTCATGAATGGCGTATCGTAACTGGTTGTGACCCCAAGAATACAAGATGGAGTTACCACAATGGAGGATCTTGGCCAGGTTCATTTCTTTCTCTTACCTCTTTTTTCCCCAAAGAAACAGGTTGATATAGGTTTTATATGGATAACTATTCAGTTTTCTGAAATATAGACTGTTTTGACTACTTAAATTATTTTATCTGTTCGCAGCTTATCAAAATTGCATTCTTTTTAGTCTGAGAGTATTTTATTGAACTGTTATCCTGAAGTCCATCAAGGCATCGAAATGGAGTGATGGACCCCCAGCTCATTGTGTATCAATCGTTGTTCTTTTTAACTTGACTGGAAAAATCTTATTTTCTTGAAATCCTAATAATATCATTCTATTGAAAAATAAGTAGTATGAAAATTGATATTCATCATGTACCACTTCTCCTTTTAGATCCTTCTTTCTGTTGAATGCAGTGCTTTTGTGGTTGTTGACGGCTGCCTGCATCAAGACTGGACGACCACAAATTGCAAGACGAGCCATTGACCTTGCAGAGACCCGTCTTCTAAAAGACAACTGGCCAGAATATTATGATGGGAAACTCGGAAGATATGTTGGTAAACAAGCAAGGAAGTTGCAGACATGGTCTATTGCAGGATATTTGGTTGCAAAGATGATGTTGGAAGATCCGTCACACTTGGGAATGATCTCTCTGGAAGAAGACAAGCAGATGAAGCCTGTGATTAAGAGATCATCCTCGTGGACTTGATAAATAGTTCGATTAGCACATGAAAAAGGGACGAGACTTGAGGTCGGTGGTCTTGTCACTAGAACAACTACATGGAAACAAGAAGTCATTCTTTCCTGTCCCTGTCGGTTAGGTTGAGGTTTGGAAGTATGGTTTTGTACAATATGTTTGCTGAAACTAGCTTCATGCATGTAATAACAGATACATTTTGTTACTTTTTTCATTCTCACATGTTCAAAGGCATTATGATGTGCCGAACTCACAGAATTAATAGTTATGACAGCCCAATTTGGCTAAACCCACTTCCAGTTTTCAACTTACAGTCACTGAGAAAGCAATGTGCGAAATTGCGTACCTGCCTGCTGATGGGATATCACAATTGTAGGGTTTGGCGCATCTGCAATTAGCCATTTCTGAAAATTTTCACACGCTCTAGTTTCTTTCACACCCATTCAAATAAAACCATCCCTCTTTAACTCTGCGGAGGTTACCAATTAATTGAAGGTAAACTACCAAACCTACCATGTGACATCAAGGATGCACTCTGTTAGCAAATTCAATGCTTTTGCCCCAGGAGGGGACATAAATATTTTTCTCATTAGCTAGGTGATGGCCATTGCTAAAAGACGCAACAAATGTAGGAAACTATGGTCACATCGTTTGTTTCCGGTCATAAAGACTTTCTTTATTTTCCTTTCACCACAAAGTCCTCTGTACTTTGTACCAAAAAAAAGTCCTCTATACTCAGGTTGCTATATGTAAATATATTTTTTTTTATACCACGGCTAAACCACCAACCTGTATCCGGGACTTTACCCCGATTAATCTGGGTCGACCGCTTGTAGGGCCCGATTAAGGGGTAGATCTCCCAATGCTGATTTTTCTGTTTCCATGGGGGATCGAACTCCCGACCATAGTTAAGGAGCGTCAGTTCCCAAACCAACTGAGTCATCAAATATTGATCTATGTAAATATTTTCCTCTAAATTAGTATTGAGGAAAGCCGTCTTCAATCACCATACCTGTACCAATGGCCAAGCCCAAAACAACTTTAATGGTTAACATAGATTTCATTAAAATCAACTCCCTGTTTTAGACAAGCCACTTAACAACTAATCTAGTCTTGTATTTTTTTTTATACTATACCAATCGATATTCAGACGCATGCTTCAACTAATCCGATTCGAGACTTACAGTGACCCATTTAAAGGGTCTACCCTCCCAACGTAATTTTTTTCATGTCAAAATTGGTTAAGAGATATAACACTACATCTTACTGGACTAACTATCCATTGATATCTCGCCTTGTATCTTTGTTGAATTCTTGCAATCAATCAATCAACTTGCATCCATTTGTTCTACAATTCCCTTTGCCCTTAGGCAATTTTACTAATGAATTATCTCCATCTGCTCTTAACGTTGAACGTGTCATATCTTCCACACTCTTACTTTCCCGTCTGTATTCTTCGTTAGAAACATACCAAGTAGCATGGTGGTTTTCTATATTTAAAAGAAAAAAAAATTACTCAATTTTATATTCTCCTTTTCAAATTCAAATTATTTTCTCTCTAAAAAACTAAATTTAAATTTTCTTTTTCAAAAATTGAATCCATTAATTTTCTCTCAGAAAAACAATTTAATTCATATTTTAGCTCTCCCTAAAAATATAGGTTAGCTTTAATCTCGCCAAAATAATAATAATAATAATAATAATAATAATAATTTTTCTCCTAAAATGAACACTTTAGTTATCTGCCTAAAGAATCATTTTCAATTATATTATTTCATGTTAAATTGATTTCTAATTTTCTTTCATATTACATTTTTTTCCTTGTTTCAAAAAAATTAATTTTTTAAAAAAGAATTAATTTATAAATTATCCCTCTAAACACATTAATTTTAATTTTTCATTCCATGAGAAGACTATCATTCTTCATTAAATCAAGGGTGGGTAACCTTTTTACTCCCTCTATGATGGCTAACACCTGGTGTATATTTTACCCTTAAACCCCCTTTACCCGTACCCGATGCTACTTAATAGACATACAAATCCCATATCATATTTATCCACCGCCTGAAATTTACAGCTAGTCATACATATCTTATTGTCAAAAGCAAAATCAGCATTTGTTTTAAAATACAAACTCCAGAACAAGAATGTGAAAAGCATCAACAACAGAGGTTACAGAAAATAGTTGTACTCCCAAATCAAAACCAATGATGTAAAAAGGCATGAGTGCAAATAAATAGCAAAAAACTGATAGTATTTCTTGCCTATCTTATTGCAAGTAAGACTGCATCGTTGAAAGAGCATAATTTAAGCGGAAGCAGTCTTTTTCTGCTGCAAAATAACAGCATAGACTGGAACAGCAACACCAATGCTGAAAGCAGTGAAAACTCCAAGGGACATTTTCAGAGCTTGATGTTTCATCCTGTCCAAGTTGTACATATGCGGAGCATGGATATAATATGGCTCATCATGGCCGTGACCGTGACCATGACCATGGCCATGGCCTCCACCCATTCTCCTCATGCCAGTTGAGTGAAACCCTCTAGTAACTGTTACAATTGAAATTGGCACCAGTCAGTTACAAACATGACTGCAAAACCATCGGAATTTTTAATTGTTAAAAAGAATAAGCTTGGATTTCTTGTTAGCCAACCAGAATAACCCACCAAAAATTCATTTATGTATCATCGTTCACAAACACCATTAAGATCAAAGGAAATAAATCACACACACAAGCACAAGCCAACAAGTAAAAAAATGAAGAAAGAAAAAAAAATGCAAGTCCTTGTTCCTAACATCATGGATACTAGAAAGGCAGAAGCAAAATAGTTGGATAAAATATATTTTAGAGAGGAGAAAATATTATTGAAAGAGATTTCAGAAGGACCAAAAATTATATGGCCAGTAGTACTCAGGCCTTTTTTTGGGGGGTTAAAAAAGAAAAGACACATAATAAGAGCATCAAGATGGTATAAAAGGTGTACATTCTAAGGGAGATAGAAGAGATCTAAGAAGATAGACAAATTGTCAAAAGGAGAAAAGGATCTTGAAAAACACCACAAAGCTAGAGAATTAAAACAAGCACCCAGAAAACTACGTGGAGGATTTTCAATCCCCTTACCCTCTCACTAACTTAAAAAAATATGAGAGGGATCACACTAGCTTCTTACTCACTCAACACCTCTCCAACACCACTCCAAGCCCACTGCTCATTACACACAAATTTCGTAGCCATCCAGAGGATATGGAGAGGAGAAATGACTAAGTGTAGTCCGCTTGCAATGCAAAAGGAGATGATCTGTTTCTGCCTCTTTTAACTACATCTATTCACTATCACAATATGATGTTTAACCAAATCACCCCGTGTCAAAATGCGATCCCAAGCTACCTCCCAGGTGAAGAAAGTCCCTCAGAAGCATAAAATTTACAAATGGAATAATTGCAAATTACAATACCTACAAAAATTTCTCTTAACTAGTCATATGTCCAACATTGGATGAGCTAGATAAATCCTCCATTTTATTTTCTCATGATTTTGCAGCTTTAAGTTTATTCAATGGCCATAGGGCTTTTCTATTTCTTATTCAGTTTCTACAAAATCCTTTAATATTCATACCAAAACAAAAGACGAGAACTAGCAGCATTTTGCTTTCTCAGCAGTCCGGTATCCGTATTCTGTTCATCGAGTCAGAACTTTACCACCATAAACCTTTTCAACAAGCTTTTACAACTGAACTCTAACAAATAAAGTCCATAACAATGATACTTCTTATCCTTTCTCTTTTCCTCTACCTCTAAAAGTCAGTGTATATTTTGTAAGTTTAACATTAACATGACACAACAATAACACACCATTTAATCCATTAATTCCTAAACACACATGAAGCTAATTGTCCCATGCAACAGGAACTTTTAAACGGATACCCATCAAAGAAGCCAAGTGACCACCTATCATGAATATAAAAATGACTTATGAAATGGTGTTAAGAGGAGGAACAATCTGAAAATTTAATCTTCTATTAGAAAGAATCTGCAGCTACCATCAACATCAAGCACATGGAATCAATCCCATCTCCCATTGAATGTCAGTGCAACATAAACTATCTGAAAGAATGTCCGGTTAATAGGAGGTTCATTTGATTGTTCAACAATATCATTCACAATACTATTTTTAAACTTCAAACCTTAAATATTGCACAATGGTTAATAGTTTGATCTGCCACAATTTTGCATATACCAGGCCAGTTGCCTAGAAAAAAGATTTAGAATATACTAATGGCTAAACTTGAATAATTCCCAAAGTTCCATAGAGCTCTAAGGCATCCTATAAAAACACATTTTTGCTAAGTGCCTTGATTAGGAATTGACCACTAAGAAACAAGTCTTGTTTTTAGAATCTCTATATGAAAGTTCACCCAATGTTAAAAGCATCTTACTAATCAAATGTGGAAGCAACCAACCTTTTTTTATAAAGAGGAAGTTGCTGCCATGCATTAAAACAAGGGGTGCACTCGGTTCGGTTAGGGTCGGTTCCCATAAATTTTAGAACCAACCCAACCTAAATCAGTTGCAAAAAATTGGACCTAGGCCTGAACCATGGGTGGGTTAACCAAATGCAATTCGAATTCATTTGGGTTTGTTTGGGTGAGACAGGCATAAAAAATCTAAACTAGATAACAAATACATAACTATTACATTATTAAGATCTAATATATCGCACACACACACTCTTATGCCTAAAAATTCTAATTTTATGAAAAATCTTAGCTAAATTACAAAACATTTTAAAAAAAAATCTTTACAACACAAAATGGATTGCTCAATCCATGATGATCAGAGCATCTAGGACTTTGTTTTGAATTACACCTTTTAAAACAATTTTTTTAGAACAAATAATAAGACAACAAAAGAAATCATCTGTAATATATAAAAACACATATAAATAATATATGTATATATGTAGACAGAGGAGGTATCCCTTCACATTGGTTCTTAATTGTAGATACGCTCAAAATCTAATGATAGTAGATAGTCATACCTATCTTATTATTTTATTTGGGAATTTAAAAAATTATTCTTACTTCTTTTGTTTGTTTCTCTTTCATTCAAATCGGACAAATAAGAACAAAAGAAATATAACCCAAATTTGCGATGAAAGTGGACTATCTGAATGCCATGTGTATTTGACAAGCAAAGCAAATGGAGATCAAAAAGCAAGGATCCAAACTTATATAACTATGAATGCCAAATCAATAATGAAAGTGGACTAGGGAGTGAAACACGAACTAAATACGAAAATGATTGTCAACTGGAGTAGAAACTAGTTCTTATTAGCAATTTAGCATTGGAGTTCTTAGCTTTTCTTTATTGAAGAGGCCAAATCATAGTCCATAATAAGCTTGCTTTCTCTTTAAAATTTTCTAAATAATCAAACTCTTGCAGACTGAAAAAGAAAGCCTCAATTGTTAGAAAAATATGTGAATTAAGACCATTCCACAGGTCTTTTGTTAAGACATCAATGAAGTTTTTAGTTATGTTAGTTCACTACAGATGTCGGATGTTATAGACTTTAAAAAAATGTAAAAGGGTGTAAGGGGCTAAATATTCTTTAGATGCACAAAAATGGAAAGAGATATCAGAATAACCATAAAATAAGAGAGATTTGTAAAGTTTCCAAACAAATTAAGAGTGATGTATGACTATCTACTACACTTAGATTAACATTGCATCTATGATTAAGAAATCATTCAAGTGTAAAATGACTTACACTAGTTAAACAGATCCCTCTTCTGTGTATGTACGTATTGGTTTGCATCTACCCAAGAATTGAACTGACCCAAAGTCTATTCCAAATTATAGTACCCAAAACCAAACTGTGCGATTCAGACCATGTGAAGACACACCTGAACAAACCCATCCCAAATTAATCATGTTGGTTCAGGCTTTTTAGTTCCCGAAAACTAAGTTTTACCCATAATTAAGACCAAGACCACAAGAAATTTCATCATTGAGATTAGCCCATAACATACCATATCCATCTTTTTCTCCCACGATAAATATCATTGCTCATCTAATTACAAAGCACTTGTATGATTGTCACAAATTTTAGTCCTATCTCAAAAACGCTTCCAAAATATCATTGACATATTGCAAACAATCCCATGATTTGAATTCAAGATCCATGCAGTTTAAGGGTTTCACCAACCATCAGTTTCAGCATTAGGCACGGATTGGATTTAATTGTCTGATTAGCACACAGAAAGCCAAGTTTATCAAAAATTAGATAGGCAACTAATCCATTTCGTCAATTGTGAATCTTTGCTACTATTGTAGTCCTCCAAAACACCCTTTAGTTTTTTTAATTCCCTTCTATTGAAAGTAAGGGCATCGCCATTATTAGAACATAATAAGTCTAACCGCTTATCAGAAAAACATAAAGTCATTAGAAGAATTTGCCTAAAGAGACTTCATTTCTTGTGCTTCAGAAAGTACAGTAACCACTGAAAGTTATCAGAATAAATCACAGAATGCAATGGGGCCGCTGTGACTATTAAGCAACACAATACCATATATCATCTGTAACTGTAAACTTCAAATGTCTCAGCAAAGGGAGACCAAGACAGACAACTTAAAAATTTAATTTGATGTTGACGTAGGCCATTTTCTTGGGTTTTCTATGAATAGAATATTATCACTCTTAACATTCTTAGGACCAAAGATAACATCAAGTTCTTCACATATAGCTAGTGGTAGAAAACCGCCCACTAGAATGAAGATAACATATAAAAATATGGGGTCATTCCAGTGATTTCCCCTGCATTGCCTGTCCCCTCCAAATCTAACTAATTAAGTAGAAAGAAATAGCAAAGAATATGTCCTCCAGGATTATTTATTGCAACAACATTGATTTGAAACATCAAACCCTAGGGGGGATTTCATCTAATTTCAGGACAATGATTGACTACTAGAAGGACATATCTATAATATATCTACCATGGCTCAAAAACTAATAACAAACCAGAGTAATACCAAAGTATACTGTTTCTGTTGTGAATATACAATTCCAAAAGATTTAAACAGCAGGTTACATAGGACTTATGAAGCATTAGGCTTTCAGAAGCCTAGCTCACTATATACTTCAAGTTTCTCTACCCACAAACAACCTCTGCTCAAGCTTTCCTGCAAGTAACTGGAAATGACTAGAATAAGAAAAATTTACAAATCTAATAGCTTGTTCTTCTCTGAAATAAACTAGAATGGGCTTTATCCAATGTGTCCCCATCCAACAATGCGAGCTGTAGTGATATGAGAATGAACCCTAACAAAATATGCTACACAATAGGTCTGAACTTCTCTAATTCCAAGAAAATATCAATATTAGTGAGTCACGGCATTCGGAATAGATAAGTAATACAAATTCACCAATTGTTTGAATTTCCACCAGAACAGTAAGCCCCAGGAATATCTGGACTTACATTTAGCCTTCAATTATGTTATACCAAACATATACACATGCCGAGAGGAAGGCAAAGAACCCATCACAGGAAATGATCCATTTAACCAAGATTCTATAACAAGTATATCACAAATCAAGCTATTCATTTCTACGGACAAATCTGTGGAAATGAAACGAACAAAACGTATTAGTCAGATCTAAGAACAGGACTTGAACTCTCAATCTAAAACAGAAAAATACAAACCCTAGATCGGAGCCCTAACATCAAAAGGTTAATGTTCCCAACAAAATGTGATAAGCCCAATGCTGAACCGATGCCTTCACTTTCAACTTAAATTGCAAAATTAAACACAACTGGCAACACGACAATTAAAAGTGAGACACAGAGAAAACCCCAGAAATCGGAAAGAGAGAAAACAGAAGCTTGGACACAGAGAGAGGGGAAAAAATTAGAAAACAGAAGTCAAACTATTAAAAGAGAGAGGCAGAGAGAAAACCCTAGAAATGATTAGAGAGAGACAGACCTGATTTGGAGGTTAAAAGTGATTCGGAAGATGATAGGAGCTTGGAAGCAGTGACTCTGAGTCCATTGTTGAAGGCCATGATCGTCGATCCGAGAAGAATTAAAGAACTCTCTCTTCTCTCTCGCTTTGTCTGCACAGGCTTTCCCTCGTGTGTGGTGACCGCCGACTCCCTGGTTTTTGTAGGCTGTGCATACGCTGCCTGACCCGACCCGACCCACCAATAATGTGCCCTCGGGCACTTCTTGAAATGTTTATCCGGCTAAAGCAGAAATTGTATTTAATATTAAAATTTATTTATATTATAAAAAATCCAACAATTATTTATTTAATATTAAAATTTATTTATATTATATAAAATCCTACATTTATTCTAATAAAAATATATATTAATTAATAAAATACAATATTCTACCATGCATAGCAGGGGAAAACAAGGAACAAAAAAGTAAGAGAAAGAGTTACTTTTCAAACAAATTATCTATTTTTTAAATAAATTTAAAAATAAAATCATTATTGTTTGTTCATCACTTCCACCTCTCCTACGTATCTCCTCTCACTTTTTTTTTTCTTTTTTCTTTCGATCATAGGTCAAAACCCAAAACAAAAACAACAATATAACATGCCTACCCAAACCGGAAAGCAAAATGCTTATCCGATCACGTGCATTCCCAATTCAAAAATCACGCATTTTAATCCATATTTATTCTCTTTCAATTATATTTTTCTCATTTAATTAAAATTTCTTATAATTTTTTACATTGAATTTCATTTATTCTTTAATTCTGAATTCAAAATTATAATATTTTCCA
The DNA here is from genome assembly GCA_033439265.1 of Dillenia suffruticosa. Classification (NCBI taxonomy): domain Eukaryota; kingdom Viridiplantae; phylum Streptophyta; class Magnoliopsida; order Dilleniales; family Dilleniaceae; genus Dillenia; species Dillenia suffruticosa. The sequence continues at coordinate 12,832,189 of JAVTVX010000020.1, forward strand.
ACATGACCCAACAAATAATTTGAAAACATTTCTAAATTATAATTTTATGAAAATATAACACACGAATCACGATAACAAATCTCCTATCAAGTATTACCTTTCGTGTACCATAATATATTTTATTTTCTAAACTTATGATGATATTTATTTTTTGAACAATTCCTATATTTATTCATGATTTAATCTTATGAATTTATCTCAAAATCAAATATGAGTATAATTTTATTGAGAAAAATTCAAATCAAAATTTCATTTATATAGGGTTTTACAATTTAAAGCTAAATTAATCATTCCAAAACTTTTAATTGTCTCAACCTAAAATAATAAATACTGTTTTACAATTAATCATAAATTATATTTAGGATTAGTTGATTAATATATATTTTTTTTAACTTTTCCTAACTCTACATTTCCAATATTATCAAAACTATATTCAAATCCTTCCGATAAATATCATATATCTAGGGAAACAATTTTTCTTTGAAGATTTCCTAAATTTTAACATTACATATACTTTATATCAAAATTCCTAAACTTTATTTTTTCAATCTCCAGATAAAATTTATATACTAATAAAACACACTCTAATTTAAGATAAAGAAAGAGAAATTAGTTTACTTGAATCATCAATTTTGTCTCTTGATTACGTCACCTTCAAACCCTAATTTTTCTCTCTACAAAATTCCAAAATCTCAATATAAATCCAAAATTTATACAAAAATAATTAAAATCCAAGTCTAGAAAAGAGTATTATCTGTATTGTAATTATCAATTTTCATCCATTATTGAACCACTTCAAACTCTAAGTTTTTCTCTCTCTAGGAAAACTTAAATTTTCCATAAATTCAACCTTTTAAGGGGTTTGTAGAAGGATTTGAGGTTTGTATCTATATGGATTTGAGAATAATTAATCAAGTTAAAAGGAGAGGAGAGAAGGAGAGGGAGAGAGTGGCCGAGAGGAAGGAGAGGAAGGAGAGGAAGGAGAGAAAGAGAGTGGGGGAGGGGGGAAAAGAATGGATCTTTTATTGTTTTTTTTTTCCTTCCCTTTTTGACTTTTTCACTCACATTTTTTTTTTGTTTTTTGTTTTGACTTCTTTCTAACCCCCTAAAAAAAATTTTGTTCTCAAAATTTAAAGACAAAATCATGTCTCGAAGAGGTGAGGGTATTGCTTTTTCATAGTATTCTCGGATTCTCAAGTCTTTTCTTCGACCCAATCGTTTTTTCATTGGACCTTGACAATTGGGACATGTCTGTTCCGCAATCTCCTGATTTGGCGATCAAGAATAGCTACGGATTGGACCTTGAAACTCAAGTCTTCCCTTAATTCGATCGGTGGAGTCTCTAAAATATGCGAAGGATCTGACAAATATTTCTTTAGCATGATAATATGGAATACATTATGAATTTTCTCCAAATTCGAGGGCAACTCTAGCTGATATGCTACTTTTCCTATTTTTGAGGATTTTAAAAGGGCCAATGTAGCGAAAATTTAACTTTCCTCGCTTCCGGAACCGAATCACACCCTTCCAAGGTGTTATATTCAAAAATACCATGTCTCCAACCTCAAATTCCAAAAGTCTTCTCCTGTCAACATAGCTCTTTTGTCTATCTTGAGTCACCTTCATTCTTGCCTGAATCACCTTTACTTTCTCTACGATTGTTTTCAATCTTCCTCTTTCCTACCTTATCCCAACACAATGAAGTTCAATATTTCCTTCCATATAAAGTCTTGTAGGGTGACATTCCAATACTTGCCTGATAATTATTATTATATACAAACTCAATCAATGAGAGGTCCTATCCCAACTCCCTTGGAAGTCCATCACACATGCCCTAAGTATGTCTTCCAATGTCTGAATCGTATGCTCTAATTGCCCGTTAGTCTGAGGGTGGAAAGCCATGCTGAATTTTAATTTAGTTCCCAAGGCCTCTTGTAGCCTAGGCCAAAATTGGGATGTGAATCGAGAATCACGATCCGATACAATCGACATCGAAATCCCATGGAATCTCACAATCTCATCGATACAATCGACATCAGATCTGTACTTCAGATATGTCCCTTCCTGGCCCAAATCCGCCCTTTGCAAGCTCCAACCCCATCGGATCTGTTCCTTGTCAACCTAGACAAAGTAGTTTCTTTCTCTCTCCATCTCTCTCTCGCTCTCTGTCTCCCCCCGTCGATCCAGATCATAGATTTCCCCGCTACCCCTCTATCGCCAGATTGATTTCTCACCTTATACCTTGCGAATCTGCCCCTCACCCTCTTTGCGGCGGATCCCCTGCATACCCCTTTCTACTTATCTCGTTATACCCCTCTCTCAGCCCAGATTTACCTCCCTCTGCATACCCCTTTCACCCTTCTAACTGCTTTCAGCCGAAGCCGAAGCCGAAGCCTCTAAATCCATCTGCCTGCGGTTGAAGCTCCCGAAGCCTCCAAAACCGAAGCCTCCCAAGCTTTCTTCACAGATCTCTCCAAACCCTCAACCCACGTCTGAGAAACACTTTTTATTATTACTGTGATTACTAATATTATTATTAATAGCATTACTAATTACTGCTATATATTATTATCATTATTGTTTTTATCACTATTATTATTATCAACATTATTAGTTTGGTTAATATTATTATTACCCACTGTTAATATTGTTATTATTAATATCATTGATATTATTATTATTACTATTATTAGATATACATATTTTATGATATATATAGCTTATCTCATCTATTTATTTATTTATCTACCTATTTAGCTATTATTACTTATTTTGGGATTTGTCCCTTAGTTCGTTTTCTATTCATCTATTTGAAGAATTCCGCCACGGCCGGTCCCAAACCCGGGTAAAGAAGTAAGGTTGCGGTAGGTCGATAGCTAGCATAAAAATTCTATCAAATGAAAAAAATGGGAGACAAACAATTCAAAACCTTTGGGGCGTTTCCCCCTCAGCGACACGTTACATCGGACCCCGGGTGTAGCGACAAGTTAACAAGGGACTCTAGGGTGCGGGTAAATAAATTAGTTCATGAAGATAGGTTTCGCATAGCCACTTGGAATATAGGATCTTTGACCGGTAAGCTAGGAGAGAGAGAGAGGAGAAACAATGAATAGACGGAAAATTCATATCTTGTGTCTTCAAGAAACCAAATGGGTGGGAGAGAAAGCTAAAGTAGTGGAACCCTATGGTCATAAGTTTTGGTATACCGGTAGGGATAGAACTAAGAATGGGGTAGGGATAATTATACATAAGGATCTATTATATGATGTAATAGAGATACGAAGGAAGGGAGATAGAATTATACTTGTTAAGTTAGTAGACGGAGAAAACATAGTTAATATAGTTAGTGTGTATGCGCTTCAAATAGATATAGATATAATTAGTAAAAAACAATTTTGGGAGTATTTAGATGATTTTATACAAGGCATACCTAGTAGGAAAAATTATTTATAGGAGGAGATCTAAATGGACATGTAGGCGAGAGGAATGAAGGATTCGAAACCGTACATGAAAACTTTGGATTTGGTTGTAGGAATGAGGCGGGATGTACCATTTTAGAGTTTGCTACAGCGTTTGAGTTGGTAGTTGTAAACACTTTCTTTAAAAAAAGAGAATCACACTTAGTCACATATAAAAGTGTGTTTAATACTAGTCAAATAGATTTCTTCCTCACTAGGAAAGTTGATAGAATGACTTGTAAGGATTGTAAGGTTATACCGGGAGAGAGTGCGGCAACTCAGCATAGACCTCTGGTTTTAGATATACGTGTGTATAAAAGGCAAAAGAGACATCGCCTATTTGTGGATCCAAGAATTAAGTGGTGGAATTTAAAAGGAGAAAAGTTGACGACTTTTAGAGATAAATTATATCAAGTTGCAAATTGGTCTATTAAGAATGATTCAGAAACAATGTGGAATGAGATATCTAATACTATTATGAGCATAGGTAAGGAAGTTCTTGGTGTATCAAAGGGTCAGATCCCAATAGACAAAGAATCATGATGGTGGAACGAAGAAATTCAAACGGCTATCCGCACCAAACGAGAGTGTTATATGAACCTTAAAGGTAATAGCAGTAGTGATGTATATGACAAATATAAGAAAGCAAAAAAGGATGTGAAAAAGTTTATCCAAAAGTCAAAGAGTAAGGTGTATAATGAAATATACAAGAAATTATATACTAAAGACGGAGAGAAAGAGATCTACAAAATTGCCAAACTAAGCGAGCGAAAGAGTAAAGATTTAAATGGTGTTAGGTGTATTAAGAGTGGAACCAATAATATACTTATAAAGGATGATGACATAAGAAAACGTTGGCGTGATTATTTTGACGATCTCTTTAATGTTAAGAATACGGAAGCTATAGGGAATATCGAAATACCTATAGAAGAGATCAATAGAGATTTTAAACGCAAGATCCGTCCTCTTGAAGTGAAGGAGGCTTTAAAGAGAATGAAGAATAATAAGGCCATGGACCTGATGACATTCCTATAGAAGTATGGAAATGTTTGGGTGAATTTGGTATAAAAATATTAACGGATATTTTCAATAAAATTTGGGAAACTAAAAGAATGCCTCAGATATGGAGGAAGAGTGTAATTGTACCGCTATATAAGAATAAAGGAGATATACAGGATTGCTCTAACTATAGAGGGATTAAGCTTATGAGTCATACTATGAAATTATGGGAGAGAGTAATAGAGCATAGATTGAGATTGGAGATAAATATATCTTAAAATCAATTTGGATTTATGCCAGGCAGATCCACCACGGAAGCGATCCACTTGCTAAGATATTTAATGGAGACATATAGAGCACAGAAGAGAGACCTACATATAGTATTCATTGATCTGGAAAAAGCATATGATAGAGTTCCTAGAGACTTATTGTGGTGGGCGTTGATGAAGCAAGGGATATCCTTGAGGTATATTAACCTAATTAGAGATATGTATGAGGGAGCTGTAACCGGCGTAAGAACTCGTGGGGGTTTGAGTGATAGTTTTCCCATTAACATTGGATTCCATCAAAGTTCAGCATTAAGCCCCCTCCTCTTTGTAGTAGTAATAGACGAAATCACCAAAAATATCAAAGATGAAATACCATAGTGTATGCTTTTCGCAGATGATATAGTGTTAGTTGATGAAAATATAGAGAGTGTTAGTGCTAAACTCGAGTTATGGAGATTTACACTAAAAAATAGAGGGTTGAGACTGAGTAGATCGAAAACAGAATATATGAGATGTGGGTTTAGTGACAGCCCCCGGAATGATGAAGAAACGATTAGGTTAGATGGGTAAGAGGTACTCAAAAGTGAACGATTTAGATACTTAGGATCTATCATTCAAAATGATGGTAACATTAATGGAGATGTGAACCATAGAATTCAAGCGGGTTGGATGAAATGGAGAAGGGTCTCCAGAATTCTTTGCGATCACACGATACCTTTGCACTTAAAGGGAAAGTTTTATAGAAGCGCGGTTAGACCTACACTATTATATGGTACTGAGTGATGAACTATTAAACAACAATAAGAACAAAAGATGTCTGTAGCAGAAATGAGGATACTTAGGTGGATGTGTGGAAAAACTAGAAGAGATAAAATAAGAAATAAAGAGATTCGAAATAAGTTGGGGGTTAGTTCAATTGTGGATAAGATACGAGAGTGTCGTTTGAGGTGGTTCGAACATGTACAAAGAAGACCCAAAGATGCGCCTGTTAGGAGAACCGAAAACTTAAATATAGGAAGTTTAGTAAAACGTAGAGATAGACCGCTGAAAACTTGGATGCAACTTATCCGCAAAGATTTGAAAATTGAGGGTTTAGAAGAGGACATGGTTTTGGATAGGAATGAATGGCGTAGTAGAATCCGCACAACTTAAACCAATACTTTTTAAAATATTTATCTATTGATTTATTTATCTATTTTTCATTTTATTTTATTTTATTTTATTTTATTTTATTTTATCTTTATCTTTATTTTATTTTGCTCTCCTTTTCAAGTTTGTCTCTCAAATGGCCGACCCCAACTTATTGGGATTAAGACGCAGTTTGTTGTTGTTGTTGTTGTTGTAGTAGTAGGTGTTCTGAATTGGAAAGAAATGAGCTAACTTGGTGAGCCAATCTACTATTACCCATATAGCATCGTGTCGACTCGATGTGCGTGGCAATCCCACCACAAGTCTATGGTGATGTACTCCTATTTCCACTCAGGTATTAGTAATGGTTGTGGGTCCCAACTGGCTTCTGATGTTCGGTCTTGATTTGTTGGCACACAAGTCACCTAGCCACATATTCGCCTATCTTCTGCTTTAATTCCAACCACCAATAAGTTTCCTTGATAGTTCGATACATTTTGGTACTCCCGGGATATATCGCATAAGTCGTGAAATGTGCCTCTTCAAGTATAACCCTTCAAAAATCATCACTCTTGGGAACACAAATCCGTTTCTCATATACCACCATGTCATCCTCCCGAATGTGAAACTCATCACCCTTGTGAATCTTCTCCACTGTCTTTTAACTCCTCATCGATCGATTGAAGTTCTCTAATACAATCCACTAAGGTTGGTCGCATTTCAAATTTGGCCAAAAGTGTACCATGCTCATCATTGGTTAAATTGACTCCAAGTGTACAGAATCCTACCAAACATGAGAGATATGAACTCCCATGAGATGCTAAAGAAGAAGACTTGCAATTTAGGGCATCCGTGACTACATTTGCCTTGCTCGAATGGTAATCTATCACTAAGTTATAGTTCTTATTTAATTCTAACCATCTCCATTGTCTTAAATTTAGCTTCTTTTGAGTGAGCAAGTACTTAAGGATTTTGTGGTCGATGAAAATTTTGCACGTAACCCCATATATGTAATATCGCTATATTTTCAATGCAAATATGATGACGGCTAACTCCAAATTATGTGTGGGATAATTCAATTCATGCTTTTTCAACTGTAGAGAGGCATAGGCAATAACCCGCTCATTTTGTATCAACACACAACCCAATTCATGTTGGCTAGCATCACTAAACACCACATAATCATCACCGTTAGTAGGGAGGGCAATGATTAAAGCGGATGTGAGCCTTTTCTTGAGTTCTTGAAAGCTCTCTTCACATTTGTCACCCTACTCAAATTTGACTCCCTTTCGAGTCAAGTTGGACAATGGAGTAGCAATCTTGGAGAATCCCTCAATAAATCTCTGGTAGTATCCTACCAATTCGAGAAAACTACTTACCTTTGTGACATTCTTAAGTTACTCCCACTTCAATATGGCTTCCACTTTTCTTGGATCAACAAATATCCTATCCCTGGATATCACATGCTACAGAAAACAAATCTCTTTTAACCAAAACTCACATTTAGAGAATTTGACATACAACTCCTTCTCCCTAAAAATTTGCAACACAACTCGAAAATGCTCCGAGTGTTCCTTATCATTATTTGAATATACCAATATGTCATCTATGAACACAATGACGGACTTGTCTAAATAGGAGTGGAACACCCTATATAGGAGTGGAACACCCTATTCGTTAAGTCCATGAAAGTTGTAGGAGCATTTGTTAACCCAAAGAGTATTATCATAAACTCATAGAGGTCATATCGCGTTCTAAACGCGATCTTATAAATATCATCATCCTTTATCTTTAATTGATGGTACCCGAACCTCAAATCTATCTTTGAGAACACTAAAACCCCTTGAAGTTAATCAAACAAATCATCAATTCTTGGCAAGGGGTATTTATTCTTGATGGTCATCTTATTTAGCTATCGGTAGTCGATACACAACCGAATAGTGCTATTTTTCTTCTACACGAATAAAACTGAAACACCCCAAGGTGAGGTACTTGGTCAGATAAACTCTTTGTCTAGTAACTCTTGGAGTTAGACCTTCAATTCATTCAACTTTGTAGGTGCCATCTTATACGGAGGGATTAAGATTGGTGCTGTTTCGGAAACCAAATCAATAGTAAATTCAAACTCCCGGATTGGAGGCAAACCGGGCAACTCATCCAAGAAGACATCCAGAAACTCACTCACCACCGGAATATATCCTTCAAGTTGGGAGCCTCAACTTTAGTGTCAATGATGTATACAAGGTAGGCTTCACATCCCTTATGCACTAACTTCCTTTCTTCCACAGCTGAGATCACATAACTAGGCAAAACCCATCGTTCACCTGCAAATACCACTACTGGATACCCTGGTTTTCGAAATTCCACCTCTTTCGTGAAGTAATCAACCGAAGCCAGATGGAGATGGAGCCTATCATACCAAGGATGGCATCAAAATCTACCGTTTCTAATGGTATCAAGTTGGCCTCAAGAGTAGTTTCCCTAATAACCACATGACATCCCTTGTATACCATGTTTCTAACCAACTACTCACCTAATGGGGTGATCGCCAATAATTCTTCATCAAGGGAACTCAAGGGTCTATCGGTGTGCTTAGCAAACACCATGTTCATAATAGAATTGTATAATAGAATTGTTAAAACCTGTATCAATAAGCACATGGGTATCAACATCGAAGATTTTTATTATATCTATTTAATGTAAACTATCAAACAATTATTAGTAAATTTTCAAAATACTTACTCTATAGATGACCCCCCAATATCATAGTATTACACCATACTAATCACATGTATGGATATGCATAAGACTTTAGAATTTACAGTTTTAGGCTTAAAGGTGATTTTCAATACTTTTTCTTGCCCGAACTTGCCGCAACTAAAAAAAAATTCAATTATCATTGAGTAATCACTCATCAAGTAACATTCACTTAAAGAATTCTATGAGTTAGCTACTCAATGGCATATTCCTAACACAATCATCATCAATCAAAAAATACTTATATTATCACTTTCAAATAACCAAGATTAGGGGGAGCTCCCTGTGACCACGTCTGGGTTAACTTGAGCTTCCTCATTTGTCATGGCATAAATTCTCGTCTGAGTTCTTAGCTGAGAACATTGGGGAGGAGCTATCACTATGTTGCTCTCGATCCTTGTCCGTGAAATAGTATTTGTTGAATTAGTGGTATTGGTTTGACCAGCCCTAGATCTGCTAGGTAGATCCTGACCGGGTAGGCTTCTCTGTCCACTCATTCCCAACTCTAGGCAATTGTTGCGGAAATGGCCTTCCTTCCCACATTGATAACATCTGCGTGGCTCCCTATATAATCCAAAGTGAAACTTCTTACATTTTGGACAACGGTCTTTCTTACTCTCCGTCGACTTACTTCCAGAGGCAACACTAGTTGTCGGAGTACCAAATTTAGATGGTCGTTGGCCTTATGGAGAGCCAACAGATCCACAGATGGAGACGCCATGGTAGGAGCCCGAGCTCCTACTCTTCTTGAAGCATTGCTCTAATGCAAACCCGAACTTCTTTTTCTTTCCTTGTCCATCTCTAACTCTTCCCCGCTTAATTACCATCTTTTCAGCCCTAAAAACCAATTCCAAAACATCTTGAAATATGTGCCCCTTTGTTATCGACATCTTCTCCCTTATGTTCAAATTCAATCCCAATTCAAATTTTGTATATAAGGACTAATCGGAGTTCACAAACTCTGAAACATATATAGCTAGCTCTCTTAGCTCTATCTCGTATTCTGCTATAGTTCTATTCCCTTGTACTAACTTGAAGAATTTTTCTCTTTTTTGATCCCTATAGAACCGAATGTAGTACTTTTCTTTGAAAGTATTAAGAAATTCTCCCTAAGTAGGAGGACTAGAAGTCATACTCTTCACATTCTCCCACAAAATCTTTGCACCCTTGTCCAACAACTTCACAGCCACCCACAATTTCATCTCATCATCCAGTCTCATGTCGGAGACAATTTCTTGGATTTGGCCAATCCAATCCTTAGCCACAGAGGCATCACACGAGTCCGAAAATGTTTCACATCCAAGTTGTCTTGTCTTTTTAATCAATTTTGATAACTCAATGGTAGGGCGATCGGCTGAAACAACAACCGGAGGAGGAGGTGGTGCCATTGGGGCACTCGGTACGAATGTAGAAGTAGGAGGAGGAGTCGATACTTGTGGTAGAGCTTGCATTTGACCTGCATAGGCTATCCACCACTCCATCACTTGTTGAAGTATAGCAAACGATGGGTCCAGAGTTCCGATTGGTGGAGCCTGATGAGTAGGAACCGAAGGAGGCACATGCGAGGACGATGCATCTTTGGTCAATGAGGTGGAGTAGGAGGAATCTCATTTGGATTCCTCATTCTTCTTCAAGGGGGCATAATTCTACAAAAGAAAAACTGTGCTTAGTACGTAAAACTAGGTGAAGAACTAGATATCTAACCCCCTAAAATAATGAACTCAACTTTTTAAGACCTATAGGAGGCGTTTTAAAAACCATTTGAAAATATCTTGTAAACTTAAATTTTAAAATAATTTGAAAACAATTGAGAATCCTTGAAATATTTGGAAATATTTGAAAATCTCTCAAATTTTTATAAATCAAGAGCCTAATTTCTGATACAAATAAAATTGTCATATCTTGACTCTCGAATCGAGTATGCGACAACCATTGTGTTATCTCAGAATATGGGTAAATCTAACCCGTACACCAAGCTACCGCAAGGCATTCAAAAATATCCATCCATTTTTCTAAAACAAATTTCAGCAAATTTTAATAAGTCAGCATGCATTCATCACACAAATGAAAGATCAGTTCGATCCATCCCTATTTAAAAATGCATGCATAAAGTCATCCCAGCTATCTGTAATTCAATAACATGCACAAGTTTAACCCGGCCATTAATATCCAATCATATATATCAAAAATAAAATAAATTCCTACTCAAGGGATCCAAATCAAATCCAACAAAAATCATTGTCAAGTAAAGTTTTCGAGAAAGTAGAAAGCAGTAAGGTCTTCAACGTGAGTTTACATAACTTAATATAATTTAATCATCAAGAAAAATAAAAGTACAGTTCCAAATAAATTTTCAAAATAGTAATCAACATTTACCTCCACTTGGGCCTACAATACCTCAAGAAAATCAAAAGTCGATACCCAAAAGAGTTCTCAAAATATTTTCCTTCCGCTTAGAGATAAGAGTTAATCTCCAAACTAAACATCCTCTGTAAAAATGAGATGAGAGGAATGAATATAAACAATACTCAATGAGTGAAATAATATATTATACAATGAATGAGGGGTGGGTGTAAATATGTTAAATAATATTCCGAAAATCATTTTCATCATATTTAATTTCATAAATGTTCTGCATAAATATCAAGATTTTCTTGCCAAATCTAAATATTACAATAAAGTAAGTTTTATACGTTTAAGTCATATCATGGTTTTCAAACAAACAACAGGGATTGCCAAAATATTATGTCCGATAATAGTCTACCATGACTAATGGCAAATCTGCCAATGGGTTTTCATACATTTCACATTTATCAACCTTGGCGTTGGTTCGGAATCTCCCTGGTGGTGCAACTAAGTTAGTCTGATGGGAGAAAAGAGGCGTTTCACGGGCTTGACTAACCTCTCTGTCTAATAAAGCTCTAATCACGTTGTCCTGTCGAGCTACACCATGATAGGGAACGATTATAACCACTAATAGGGTTCTGGCTTACACCTCAAACCAATATATACACCATTCCATATTTAACTAATGTAACAATTGTGTCAAATTTAATTCACTAATACTTAAATCAAGTCATACTCAATATATCGCATAAAACATAGCATATAATCTATTTACAATAAATTGGATGCATAACTATATCAAAATTATATATAAAGACATTCCACACAAACAAAATATTATAAAATTCATTTTAAAATCATTTAAAAATATCAAGTAAAATATTTCACTCATTTAAAATTTAACATAAAATCCACTCACCTTTTGTGAGGGTCAACACTCTCAACCTACAATCCAAAACTAAATTAATCATTCTAAAATTTTCAATTGTCTCAACCTAAAATAATAAATACCATTTTACAATTAATTATAAATTATATTTGGAATTAGTTGATTAATATATATATTTTTTCTAACTTTTTCTAACCTACATTTCCAATATCATCAAAACTATATTCAAATTCTTCCAATAAACATCATATATCTAGGGAAATAATTTTTCTTCGAACATTTTCCAAATTTTAACATTACATACACTCTATATCAAAATTCATAAACTTTGTTATTCTAATCTCTACATAAAGTTTATATACTAGTAAAATACACTCTAATTTAAGATAAAGAAAGATAAATTATCTTATTTGAATTACTAATTTTGTCTCTTAATTACGTTACCTTCAAACTCTAATTTTTCTCTCTCTACAAAATCTCAATATAAATTCAAAGTTTATACATGAATAACTAAAATTTAAGTATAGAAAAGAGTATTACCTCTATTGAAATCATTAATTTTTATCCATTATTGAACCACTCCAAACCTTAGTTTTTTCTTTCTCTAGGAAAACTTAAATTTTACCCGAGATTCAACCTTTTAGGGGGTTTGTTGAAGGGTTTGTAGTTTGAATCTATGTGTATTTTAGGATAATTAATCAAGTTAAAGGGAGAGAAGAGAGGGAGAGGGAGAGAGTCGCCAAGAGGGAGGAGAGGGGGCACGGAGAAGAGAGGGGGAGAGGGGTCTCGGGTGGGAAGAGAAAAAGAGAGTGGGGGAGGGGGAAAGGAATGGATCTTTTATTGTTTTTCTTTGTTTTTTTTTTCCTTCCCATTTTGACTTTTCCACTCCCATTTTTTTGTTTTTTTTTTCAGCTTTACAAGTATTCCTCCATGATACAACTCCACCGATTATTATAAAGATGTAATCCGACGTTGATTTCTAAGAGTCAATATAGTCGGTAAAGTTCAAATCTGAATACTTACCATTTTTCAATTGTCGGTACTTCTGTATATAAGTATGTAGTCATTTGTGTCTTATAAATATCTCAACACTTTCTTTGTAGTCTTCCAGTGTTCCAAACTTAAATTACTCTGATATCTCCCTAACATCCCCACTACATGCACAATATCAGATCTTGTACAGATATGTGTATATACAAGGCTTCCAACCACGGAAGCATATGGAATGCTAACCATCTGTTCTCTTTCCAGATCTGTCTTGGGCCATTGGTATATTCTGAAACTATCTCCTTTCACAATTAGAACTATACTCGGTAAACAATTCTTTATTTCATATTTCTTAATAATCTTCTTGATATATGTTTTTTGAGATAGTCTCAAAACTATATGAAATCTATCTCAATATATCTTTATATCAATGACATAAAATGTATCATCTAAATTTTTCATTTCAAAGTTCTTAAATAAGAATTGTTTCATCTTGTATAACATTTCATTTATCATTGGTGACAAATAATATGTCATTTATATAAAAGACAAAAAAAAAAACTTGCTCTCACTAACATTGAAGGACTCCTTCACTGTCATTCGTATCTTGATTAATGTTCGTGGATTTTTTAGGGACAATTTGTAGAACAACCAACTTGACATTTAAAGTAACTGGGATACTTGATGGATTGTTTTCGGGAGCTAGGTTCTGAAAATATCACTCTCGTTGATCAAGTTGTTTTCTAAAATTATAGCATTGCTATATTCCACAAACCTATTATGGTAGAATGAACAATAAAATCGATATCTTTAAAACCTATCGACATAGCTGACAAAATATATACTTACGGTCCTTGGGTTCAGTTTCTTCTCTTGTTTATTGTAAACTCTTATTTTTAAAGAGCATCCCCAAATGTGTATACATCGCAAACTAGGTTTCTAACCCTTGAATAACTCAAATGGAGTTTTGGCAATAGTTTTGGTTGGAATTCTGTTTAATATGTACACTACCATTTTAATGGTCTCGGTCCACAAGAACTTAGACATTTTGAAACTAATCATCATGCTTCTAATCATATTAAGCAAAATCTTATTTCTTCTTTCAGTTACCCAAATCTGGTCAATTGAACTAGATATGATATATTGGACAACAATTTCATTCTCTTACAGGAATTTCATAAATGGATATGGTGTTTGTGCATCCTCTATATACTTTCCAAAGTATTCTCCACTTTTATCTGATTTCACAATCGTTATTTATTTATCATATTGTTTCTCTATCTCTGCCTTTAAAATTTCAAACGCACTTAATGCTTCATTCTTAGATTGAAGCAGGTAAAAACATAAATATCGTGAGTAGTCATTTATAAGTAAGATAAAATATCTTTAACCATATAAGTTTGTACCTGGAGTAATGTTTGTATGTATGATTTCAAGTAAATCTAAGTTACACTTAGCAACCTTTGAGACTTATTAGTCTGTTTACCTTTAATGCAGTCCACATAAATCTCAAAGTTACTAAAGTTTAAGGTATCAAATACTCTATCTTTTATCAATTTTTCTAATATCTTTATGGAGATATGTCCTAATCTTCTATGCCGCAACATAGAAGAGTCTTTTTCAATGACACATCTTTTAATTCCTATATGTGTTGTGTTTAAATAGATATTATCTTGCAAATAAATATTGTAAAATTTATCCAATAATGGATTAAAGCTAACAACATGTGTATATAAAAATAATGTCATTTTATTATTAAATTGGAAAAAGTCAAAACGAAAATTAATTTTCTAGAAAACTTAAATATATATATAAAAAAAATGCTTTTCAACTTCAAGACATGTTTGCAAATCAATATAATCTCATAATCTCTAATGGTCTTCACCGTAAGCTCATCTTATTATCCAAATAAATGAATTATTCACGATTCATCGATTTTTTTAGATTTTGAAAACCCTACAATATAATCGTAATGTGAATGATACATCAGAATTAATCCACCATATGTTACGAGAAATCTTAATCATACATAATTCATAACAGACAAGTGAGATTTCCGTACCTTTAGTATCAAACCATTGATGATATTTGATATAATCATTTTTCATGTGTCCCTTCTTTTTATAGAAGAAACACTCGAATCTTTCTTGACGTCTAGATTTGGTTTGGTGCCGGTTTGGACTTGCCTTTCCTCTTTTCTTGGACTGCTATATGTGTACTTGCAAATCTATCCTTCATTTCCATGAGTAGCCTTCCCTCCTTTTATACGTACATAGTTATCAATTCATTGATAAATTATTTCTCTTTATGTGGTTGTAGGAGATCTTAAAGGAGCCATAGGGTTGCGAGAGAGTGTTCAAAATGAATTGTACAATAAAAGACGCAGACAACTCAACCTCTAGATACTTTAATTGAGCCATAACGTCCTGCATCCACATAATGTATTCAAGCACACCCTGGATAGTAGCGAGCCTTATGGATAAGAACTGCATAATGAGGGTGTTGGTCAAAAACTTCTTTGATACTTGAAATTGCTCATTTATACTCTTAAGAAGAGTATAGACATTGATACGCTGATTAATCGAACCATGGATATCAGTTGAAATTTTTTTCTTTGTGAACATGGTACGTAGATGACTAGATCACTTTCACTGTTCATAAAGAGTCTTTTCTATGCTAAGATCAACAAATTTCACATTACCTAACTATCTTCAACCAGAAAAAAACCCAAAAAAAAAAAAACTTCATCTTCAACTTCGAAAAAATATACCCAAAAGAAAACCTTTATCCAAAAAATACACCCAGAAAAAAAACCTTCATCTTCAACCTCCAATAAAAAACACCCAAAAAAAACTTCATCTTCAACCTTCCATAAATTCAAAGGAGCTGTCTTTTTCACGGCCGCCAATAAGTTCTCCGATGCCGGTGAGGATGAATCAAATGACAATGGTGATGGATCTAGCAACCGATTGGCTAGATTCTTTCGACAGCACCAAAGTCAATAGTAGCAAACCCATTTTTTTCTCTCCCCCCTCTCCTCTCCTCTCCTCTCTTCTCTTCTCTCCTTTCTCTCTCTCCTCTCCTCTCCTCGCCAATTGCAGCAAACCCATTTTTTCTCTCCCCTCTGAACAAAGTCAAAATATTAAAAAAAATACAACACAATAAAGTAATACCTCTCTCTCTCTCTCTCTCTCTCTCTCTCTCTCTCTCTCTCTCTCTCTCTCTCTCTCTCTCTCTCTCTCTCTCTCTCTCTCTCTCTCTCTCTCTCTCCTGGTTGATAGGAGGATCCATTAGGATTTGAATTGGTGTGATGGAAGGTGGACGGGAAGAAAGATGAATAAGAAGAGAAAGACTGAGGTTCCATTTACACGACAAGGTGGGCATCGCCTTTTGGAAGCTCTTCGATTTCATATTGAGATTTCTCAAAACTCTCCACCTTTTGAATTTTGGATTTTAGATGAAGATCTGTGGAGAGAAACAATGGTGAGAGATTGTGGGAAGAGGTGAGGTTTAATTTTGGGTTTTGGGTTGTGTAACAATGAAGATTTAATTTTGGGTTGGATGAATTAGATGAGTTTTTTTGGATTTTAAAGAATGAGAGTGATCGAGATTTTTTTTTATTAGCTGAGGTTGAAAATTGAACAGAAAGAAAAAAAGTGTGAACTATATTGGATATTTGAAGTATTGTCATTATATTTTTGCTAATTTCATAAAATTCTGTCCATTTGCCATTTTTTTTGAAAAGTATAGGGAGATAAGTAGATATTTTTTCATCATAAGGGTAACATATAGATTTCGGTTAAATACAGGAGAAAAAATGTAATTTACCCTTAAAAAATTCACATAAAATTATGCATTTTTTTGAAAGTCCAAAGGATCAATATGCAACATTTTAAAGTTTATTGGCTTTTTAAAAATGTTACAAGATCGGATGTAACAAATTAAAGATTTTGAAAAAATATAAAATTATCAAAAATTTCAAGACAACTGTAATTTTAAAGGTAAAGCCTAATATTTAAAAGAAAAAAAAGATTCAAGTGAAGGGCCAAAAGTTTATGTGGATAATATGGATTTAAAGAAATTGAACTAATGTAAGCACAACATGGACAAGACTTTGAAAACTGGACTCACATGCATACGTTATGTGGTAGCTCTCGAGCCCATTCACAATTTTGGCCCCCCTTTTTAATTAAGAAAATTAAATATTGTTGACTTTAATTAATTGTCATAATACATGTGGTGTGGTCTTCTTTACCCGGAAAGACCCCCAAGGTCTCGTCCTGACTCGATGCGATAGGTCTCCAACTGTTACAGCCCTCTTTATGGATAAGAGAGCTGGTGCTTTCTGACCACACAGTTGCTGATAAGGATGAATGAAGAGTGAAAGAAAATGATGGTTGACAGAGTGCAGAGAAGAGAAAAGGGAGAAGGGAGAAGAATCGAGAAAAGAGAGAGAAAAAGAAAGAGAGAGAAAGAGAGAGAAAGAGAGAAAGAGAGAAAGAGAGAAAGGGAGAGAATAGGGAGCAGAGAAGGAAATTAATACGTTTTTCTTGTTATCCTTTCTTCCATATGATACAAGCTATTTATACTATATTGCTCTATTATTCTAACCAAATCTGTTATTTCAGTTATCACCAACTGATCAGTAGTTGAGTTGGTTATTACATTCTATTAGAACATTAGATGTTTGTTGAATTAGTTAGCTGAAATAGTCTTCATTCCTGAAGTCCTGAGTCTTCAAATCCATCATGTCTGTTACGTTGTCTTCTGTTTTCTTGCTTATATTTCTGTAAAAGCAATCTTCTGTTTCTTTCTTCTTCCTTTTGTATCATATTTCCCCCTTTTAAACCATCCTTGTCCTCAAGGGTGGAATGAAGGAAATTGTGAACGGATGAAATCCACATCCTCCCACGTAGCTTCTTCTGGGCTCAAGTTGATCAAATGGATTAGTCACCGAGTGACAGGTCTGTGGTTCCTTGAAATCACACGTCTTTTCAACACAACTTCAGGTTCCACCAAAGCTTGTTTATCTGTTCCAATTAAAGGTAGTGTAGGCATAATCTTCTACTTAGGTCCCACTTGTTTCTTTAGCATGGATACATGAAACATAGGATATACTTTAGACCCGGCCAGAAGTTGCAATTTATATGCTACCTTCCCAATTCTTCGAAAATTTGGAAGGGTACATAGAACTTGGATGATAATTTTAATTGCTTTCTGAGTTCTACAGATTGCTGACTATAAGGTTGAAATTTAAGGTAGACCTATCTCCCACTGCAAATTCCCTCTCAATTCTATTTTAATTAGCCCTCATTTTCATCTTATTTTGTGCTTTTGCTAAATGATCCCTCAATATCCGCAACCAGAGTCCTGATCTGTCAGCTATCATGCACCTTAAGTAGCATTCTACACACTGAATCAACCTTTCACTTTGTCCATCAGTCTGAGGGTGGTTGGCACTGCTTAGATTCAATTGGGTACCTACTAATCTGAAGAGTTCTTGCCAAAATAGGTTGGTAAAAATTTTATCTCTGTCTGTCACAATCGAATCAGGAAGTCCATATAGTTTGTAAATGTGTTCCACAAACACTTGTGCTACCTGAAGTGCAGTATATGGATGTTGTAAGCTTATAAAATAGCTAAACTTAGTCAATCTATCAATAACTACTAGAATGGTATTGTAGCCTTTAGATTCATGTAGTCCTTCCACAAAATCCATATTTATTTGAGACCAAGCTTGAGTAGGGATTGGTAGAGGTTGCAATAGGCCTAGGTATGGCACATTCTCATGTTTATTCTTCTGATAGCTATATCTTTAATTCTTGGAACCATACTTCTGCTTTACCATCCAAGTACATCTCAATAGTATCCGCCCACTCTTGACTGGATATCTGATAGACCGAAAAGAATTTGCTGCATTTCCTTAACCAAATACGAGGATTGTCTCCGGTGAACATAGGTAATTCCACTCTTGGCAGACTAGGAAAGCTTCCTTTAATAGCTATATCTTTCTTATTTATAATATTCACCACCTTTTCTCTTCCCTTTCCATCTGTTGGGGTAGGTAATGTCGGAGATCTATACAAGCGCTTAGCTTCAAATTCTTCAGTCCTTTCTTTATTCATTTGTCGCATGATAATGTTGAGCTTGTCATCCGTAGTAGATACTAGATTATCTATTCTTTTGTTTTGCTCCTCAATCTTCTTGTTTGCTCTTCAAATTTTCTGTTCTGTTCCTCCAATTTTCATCCAAGTTCAATGTGTTTTTCATAAAATTCAACAGCTAGATCTTGAATTCTAGCTTCTTGCTCCTTGATCTGATCTTTGAAAGTTCTGGACCTTGTTCCTTCCGCCATGTCCAAGAATCCTATAGCTCTAATACTGAATTGTTACAGCCCTCTTTATGGATAAGAGAGCTAGTGCTTTCTGACCACACAATTGCTGATAAGGATAAATGGAGAGTGAAAGAAAATGATGGTTGATAGAATGCAGAGAAGAGAAAAGGGAGAAGGGAGAAGAATCGAGAAAAGAGAGAGAGAGAAGAAAGAGAGAGAGAGAGAGAGAGAATAGGGAGTAGAGAAGGAAATTGGTACGTTTTTCTTCTTATCCTTTCTTCCATATGATACAAGCTATTTATACTATATTGCTCTATTGTTCTAACCAAATCTGTTATTTCAATTATCACCAACTGATCAGTAGTTGAGTTGGTTATTACATTCTGTTAGAACATTATATGTTTGTTGAATTAGTTAGCTGAAATAGTCTTTATTCCTGAAGTCCTGAGTCTTCAAATCCACCATGTTTGTTACGTTGTCTTCTGTTTTCTTGCTTCTACTTCTGTAATAGCAATCTTATGTTTCTTTCTTCTTCCTTTTGTAACACCAACATTGGAGACTCGTCAAAAATTGTAGATGTGACCAAAATTAGGTTTTGAAAACACCGGATTATGCAAAACTTTATACTCAATCTATTTTTGGTCTCCATTTTTCTAAAAAATGATTATTTGAGATCAATTTGGAAAAAAATTGAGAGAAAAATTTTAAAAATTAGCCAACAAATTCGTAGGTAAAGACAAAATTAACTCTAATATCAAATATTAGAATGCATGATGGTCCTAATGGATATTTTTGATACAAAAATTGAGTTAAAATAAAATGGAAGTGAAAAAAATGTTTAGATTACTTCTGGTCATACTCTTTTTTTCACCTACGATGATTGTAAAAATATCAAAATAATTGTGAGACGTGTAGAAACTCTTCTAAACTCTCAAATTCACTAAAGAGAAGTCTCAAATTTTGGATTTAGAGATTCTCTAGTCCGGAAAGAGATTTTATAGTTGTGAACCATTACATAACATTCAAACCACTTAATTGTTATCAAAAATTAATTCTAAACATATTAGGGAAGAATTTAAATAAATGCAAAATATAAAAAATGTGGGATTATGGTCAAACTTTGCATGGCCAATAACTCAATATCTTGTTCATTCACAATAAAATATTTTCTTTGTGCGTTGGTAAAAAAAAAATCTGTTTTTTGAGGGAGAATCATTTATTAAAAAAAGTTAATAAATTTAACATAAAATAGAAAAAGAAATAATAATAAATTACTCACTAATATCTACCATCTATTTTTCCCTGTTCAAATCTAGGTGTCTCCTGATTCAGTTATGGATTGAACAGAAAATTAGCTTTTAAAAATAGAGAAAAAAATATAAAAAGAATTTCACTTGGATTTATCCATGGTTTGTTTATTCCTGACCAGAGAATCCAATTTTTGGTCGGATAAAAAATGAATTAAATTAATAAAAAAGTAAGATTTTTGGTTAAAGCAAAGCCTAATTAAAAATGAATCGAATTATTAATTGTGTCATAAAAATCCTTATACCCACGTCCCGAGTGTCCCCCAGAGAAATATGTGCTCCAAAAAGATCTTTCATATTATGTCCAGTCCCAAAATTACAATTCTATATATGCCATTTATTATAGAAGTTCTCAAAGAATTCATTAGAGAAATGTTTCCTCAGACCGTGTGCCTGTTGAAGAATGAGCTGATGACTTATAGGCATTGGTTTGGTTAAGGGATAAGATTGAATTTGAATTTAGTTAATTTAATTAGTTAATATAAATTTTGTTAATGGGTGAACGACAGATTTTAAAATACTCCACGATGGAACTGAGTAGAAAGTATTGATTTATTTATAAGAACAAAGATCTAGAGTTAGTGCGAATTAATACATTAGAACACAAAATTGTGGTAACATGCATTTTCAATTCAAATATCTTCCATTTTGATCCACATTTACTCCTATTGAGTTATATTTTTTCTATTTAATTGGATTCCCATATGATTTTTATATTGAATTTAATTTATTCTTTAATTTTGAATTCAAAATTCTAACATTGGTAAGTTAATATTATGTCATTTTAAGAAAAATTTATTAAATTTGCTCATTATGAATATTGGCCCGGTACATTAGAATCAAAGGCAAACATGACTAAATTTCAAGTGGTTTGTTGCTTTTTATGCATGACAACTCTTGTTTTCACAAGGTAGATTACGTTTTGGTCATGCTTAAGCCTAGGGACAGTTAGAGAAGAATAAGTCAATGGTCAGAGGTTTTATTAAAATAATGACATTAGACATTTATGTTAATGTGTGAGATTTGCAAAGGTTTATTTTTGATAAGTTTATATTTTGGGCGAGTATTATACGGATGGTTTTAAGAACCATTCCTTGATGGGATGGTATTGGGTTTCTCAGTCTTAAATGCTGTAGATTTTGGGATAGGTATTCCTACCTCAAGTCTAGCCTGTTTCATCTATTTAAGTCATTCAAATTCATTTCTAACCATCATCTGGACCGTTAGTTTCTGATCAAGTAAACTTTTAATAACTTTCCTTTAGAAATCATCTCGGCGATTAATGACCTAAACTTGGTCTTAAAAACGAGATTCTTATTTTGGCTTTTGACATCTGTGGTCCAAGTAACTGCCCCCATTTGAAAAATTATCTTATTCTTAGTACTTGATGTGAGCTTCGATTATTGTTGTATGCATGGTTAGACCATTTGTGGTCCTGTACAAGGTTTTGCTGCAAAATGTTTTGTTAAATTTCTCTTACAACAGGCGTTCTTTACTCAGCTAACCACCTGCAGTAATGCAATTAAATTGTTCAAACTTTAGTCCTTACTCCAACATTTCAATTCCCATGGTCGTGGAAAATGAAAGTTCTCCAAGTTGTACAGCTTATTCTAGTCAAGCACCTCAATTTGTGATTGGAAATCAATTGGTTGGGATGAATGTAGTCGCATGTGAAACGAATCAAAGGAGTAACTATTTGCTATACCTTTAACAAGGAGCAATAATACTACGGGGAATGGAACTAAACTGGAAAGTTGAAAAAGAAAATCAAGTTATTATCATCAATTTGGAACTTTCCTGCTATTAACTTGGAGAAGGAATTTTCATTACAATCTGAAGCTATGGAGGAAGAAGTTGAAAACATAGACGCGAATGAGGATTTGTCCTACAATTGTATGATGACCTTGATCTTGATGAATTAAGAGGCACAAGCTACTGAGCTACTAAGAAACAAAAAGCAGTCAACAGAGAGCGACGTAAAGCCATCCCAACAAAATCCTGATCTTCATGGTCCTCCGACATTTGACCTTGGGATCTAGCAAAAACATTTGAACAACTGTTTTGTGGGGATCATCAATTTGGCAAATGACATTGATTGTGGAAACATTCTTTGATGCGTGTTCGAGCATGAAAATGTGAAAGTGCAAGCCATCAGCAAGAAATCCATCTAATTTATTGATTGGTTTGGTTGTTGTAGATAAATTTCTTGTAGATGCAGGAGAGGGGAAACGTGCGACATATCATGAATCTATCCATCGTATGCGTGTGTATAATGTATAATAATAAATAAATAAATATATTGACTATTCTTTTTCGAAGCTTTCATATGAGATTATTTAATATGACTATTGTGGAGGTTTACATATACGCGTCGATTTAGTAAATTTTATTAAAAAATTTAATTGATAAATTATTGTAAAAAATTTGAAAATTAGGAAAAATATTGTGTTTTGTTCATATTTTAATGGGGTTGTAATAGTATGGTGGGTCTATTTAAAAAATAATAGTTATAAACTAAAATATGTATTTTTTTTAGTCTCCTAATTTTTTTTCTAGTTTCCTAATTTTTAGGGTTTGTATTGACCTTATAAACATTTGTATTTCTTTATTTTAGAGAGAGTTCATTAATAATATTTCTTTTGAAATAATAATTCTCTTTAAAAATTATAGAGTTTTGTCCATATGCAAACCCTATTCTCTTTGAAGGTTCTCGAAATCAACAGAAAATAAGTGTTATGGGTGCGTGTAAATTGGGTATAAGTCTAACAATTGCCCTTAAAGCCGCCAAGTTCATCTGATTAGCCATGATAGGGAGGATGACGAAAGGTCTGCTGATAAAGAAGAAGGGATCTGTGAACTAGATGGAGAAGATGAAAATGTGCAAACTCTAATGATTGGAAAAGTGCTGTTGGCCCCTAAGTAAAATGATAGATAACGAAATGCGCCTTTTCAAACTAAGTGCGCAATTTCTAATCGTATTTTTGATTTAATTATTGATAGTGGTAGTTGTGAAAATATTATTTTGCGAGACCTATGAATGCTTTGAAATTACTTGTTGAAAAACATTTTGAACCTTATAACATTGTGTGAATTACAAATGAGGAGGGAATTATAGTGAAAGAAAGGTGTTGAGCATCTTAAACTATTGGTAAATATTATAGGATGAAGTAATGTATGATATAGTGGATATGGATGCCTACCACTTAATCTTTGGTACCCTTTGGTAGTTTAATTTGGATGCAACTTACAATGGTCGAGAAAATATTTATCGGTTTGAGAACAATGGGCAAAAAATTACTTTGATGCCATTAGGTTCTAAACAAAATTTTGAGTCTCGTAAAGTTTCGAGTTTCTTGAGTATTACTCATTCAAATTCTGATTTTATGATATGAGCAAGGCATATCAGAGAAATTCATGTCTCAGTGGTTAAAGCAGTTCTTTTGGTAGGAATCAGTGGGCTCGAGACAAAGATTCCAAGTTCAGTTCATTATTTATTGAACGAGTTTCACGGGCTAATGCCTATTAAACTCCCAACAGGATTCCATCCGATAGAGATATTCAACATACTATTGATTTGGTACATGAAACTAGTTTGCCAAATTTACCCTTTTATCATATGAATCCCAAGGAGAGCAAGATCCTATAGCAAATGATGGAGGAGTTACTTGATAAGGGGTTAGTCCAAGTTAGCAAAAGTGTGTGTGCTATACCTACTTTACTAACCCCAAAGAAGGATAGGAACTGACGAATGTATGTGGATAGCCAGGCAATCAATAAGTCACAGTGAGGTATAAGTTTCCAGTTCCTCGACTTAGATCGGGAGATGAGTGGAAGATAAATTTCAAGACTAAGGAGGGCCTATATGAATGGCTTATTATGTCATTTGTGTTATCTAATGTTCCTTGCATATTTATACAGTTGATGAATAAGGTGGTGAAAGCATTTATTAGTAAATTAATTGTAATTTATTTTGATAATATTTTTATTTACAACACTAATGAGGCTGAATATTTTAATTATTATCATCCCTCCGACACCCCTTTGTATCTATATCACTTGAGAGCGAGTTCTTTTCAAGTAGGGGGACTAATATGGAACATATTTTAAATAATTATTGGGTTATACGAGATTGGTCCAAGAAAAGGAAAGAGATTCAGTAACTTAGTTTTAGTCAGCTTCCTAATTTCTTTAGTTTCTTAATTTTTTTTAATTTTCAGATTTTTTTTTTGTTTTCTAATTTTTCTAGTTTTCAAATTTCTTATTTTTTTTCTAGTTTCCTAATTTTTAGAGTTTATATTGATTTTATAAAAAATTATAGTATTTCTTTATTTTGGAAAGAGTTTAATAATAGTATTTCTTTTGAAATAATAATTCTCTTAGAAGGTTTTAGAATTTTATCTCTTTGTAAATCATATTATCTTTCTTTTATATTTTCTGTATTCAAAAATAATAAATATAGTCAATCGCTTTATATAAAAATTATTATCATTTTTTGTATTTATTTATAAATAAAATTTGTTATTTTTAGAAATAATTATATGTATAAATTATAATTCATGTATAATGTTATTTTTATTAAAAAAAATTTAAAGTCGCAAGATTTGGAATTTTCAAATAAATGATTTCATGGGAAGTCAAAGTTGAGTTATTTGAAAGTATCGCAAATGAGAGAGAAGGGGGTCGGGAAAAGGAAGGACAAAAGAGACGCGCACAAAGACAAAACCCATTACCGCCAAATTACTCCCCTTCCCCCCGTCCCCCCCCCCCTCCCGCCCCCACCCCGGGCATAAAAAAAAAAGTTTCAGAGTTGATTATTCAATTGGAATCCAGTGGGATCGTCCGCCATTCGCACAAAGACAAAACCCATCACCACCAAATTACTCCTTCCCTCCCTCCCTCTCCCTCTCTCTCTCTCTCTCTCTCTCTCTCTCCCGTCGAACACTCTGATTTGCTTCCACGACTTTTGATATGCTCGGGGTACGCCTCTCTCTCTATCTCTCTCTAAGTTTTACTTTTTGAAGATAAAGTTTTTGTCTCTCTATGGAAGAGACCTGATTTTGTAGATCAATTTCAGATTTATGGACTTAAATTCTTCGTGTTATTTGTATGTAATTCGGAAATGCCCATACCACCTTCAATTGAATTTATAAGTCTCGGAATCGTAATCATAATTTGGTGTAGAGATCTTGCATTTTTTTTTAATTTTTAATTATTTATATTTGAGATGGTATCTCCTTCTGCCGAATGTAAGCTCTCGTCTTCTTGGTAAGGAAATTATTCATGGACATGGTTTAGCTGGGTTGTGATCCTCTTTTATTTTCTTCCCAATTGTTTGATTGATGCATATTGCATAGGATGTATGTAAATGATATTTTAAAACTCTTGCCTATGGCCATGGTCTGATTTGGCGAGTCTGTTATTCTTGTGATGCACTATGTTTGTTCGGTGCAAGGCAAGTAAGATTGCGTGGGCTGTATTTAATATGCCATTTTAGATTCTTTGCTGATTTGCAGATTCACTATTTTAGCTTCCAAGGAGAGTACTTGGCTAACTGCCTAGAATTTCTATACAGGGCAAGACTGACATGCGTGATTGAGTTCCTTTGGGTGCCTACGTGCATGTTAGACTATAGATAAAAGAGTGCAATGGCTTCATCTTTTACAAATATGGCAGATACTGCCATAGAATGGTTAACAATGGCATTTGAAGCACCTTTTGCCCGAGCTTTTGGAGTGTATATTGGAGGTAGCTTTTCTCTTTAGATTTGCTACTTTTTCATCTCAACCTGCATTTTGGTATTAGATTTCAATCTCATCCTTTTCTATGTGTTTTCCTGGAAGGTCATCTGTTTGTGGATGGTCTGCTTCTGGTGGTTATCCTTTTCCTGCTTTCCCAGAAAAGTTACAAGCCCCCTAAACGCCCTCTCACGAAAAAAGGTTCATCCTTCCCAAGTCGATAATTTATCTTTTAACTGTTTCTTATACTTCATACATAAGCTATCTTGATCCTAATATTAGCCTTGGGGAAAGGAATCCTAAAGCTATACAGTATGTATCTCCAAAGAAAAATAGGTTCTCATTATCCATTAGACCCCCAAAAAATTCCATATAATAATTGGAGATATCATATGATATTTGTTATCTTTCTTAAATATGAGTAGCTTTGAGCTTGAAAGCATGGGTTCTTCAGAATGGAAGCCATATCTATATCAGCCATGTATTTGACATGATACTCTATGGATACTTGTCAAATACTTGTGAGATAATCCTCATTGTGTATCCATTCTTTAATTATTTCTTATTGAGTTGAAACTGTTTGGTATTAGACACGTATGCAGTGAATCCCAAGTAACTACAGTAGCCAACACATATATGATTTGGATATGATTTCATTTTGAAGTATCTATACTTTAAAACTGGCTATAATATGTCCTACTTTTTAGGAGATATTGTTTCTTGTGTCTTGTTTATGCTCATGCTTCATAGATTCCAATACTTAAGTGTTACGTGTTTAATTCATGCCTTCTAAGTTCTGGTTCTCTCTCTCTCTCTGTCTCTAGGACTTATCATTGTTAGACAAATGATAACTGTTAACTTTGTTTTCTGTTTTATTAACATCTAACTGCTTTGGATAGTGCTGTATGAAATACTGCCCTAGTTATTTCTAACGCTGCTTGTAACTTTCCAAAGACCAAGCTACTGAAGCCTTGGTTTTACCTGGAAGTATTGAATGAACTTGCGTTTTGATGCCCCTACCGTTGGAAATTGATGAGCTATGCGATGAATGGGTCCCTGAATCCCTTATTCCTCCTCTTCTGGAAGAGAAACAATATGAAATTCCAGTTCTAGAGAGGTAAGCAACTTATTATTATGTGTAGGTGATCTCTGTGAAACTTGGCCATATTTTGGTTTTTTCCAATGTCTCTGACCGAAACATATATTAACATGCGCCCATGCTTGGATGCTGTGCTTCATGTAGTGCTGCAGGACCTCATATGGTGGTTGAAGGCAAAGAAGTTGTAACTTTGCTTCCGCAAATTATCTTGGATTAATAGGGCATGAGATGATATTAGAAAGATTAATGTTTTTTTATTTTTTTTGGTCCTTAATATTTAGTGAGAGCTCTGTAAAGCCGCAAAATTATCTGGTCCATATCCAACTGTAAGATAAAAACAGTTTCAATATGGAAAATATTACTTTGTTGTGTTCTTTTCTTTCATGATAATTGAGCTGATTATTTATGTCTTTTACTCATGTATCTCAGGATTCATGTATTGCTTCATTGGAGAAATATGGTGTTGGATCATGTTGTCCTCGTGGATTTTATGGGACAATTGGTTAGAAATAAAAAAGAATCTTTAAGTGCAACAATTTCCTTTTTTCCAAATGGATTAAGGTTCATCTATTATGTTGCTAGCTCAGTTGGGAGTATTTTTCTTTTCATCAGATGTTCATCCTCATTGTGAAGCCAGGATAGCAAAGTTTCTTGGAACTCCTGATTCGATTCTCTATTCTTATGGATTATCTACCATGTTTAGTGCCATTCCAGCCTTTTCCAAGAAAGGAGATATAATTGTCGTGTGAGTTTTTGTACCACTTTTGTGTAATCATTTTTGCTTTTGATGACCTGGCAGGACAGTATTTGGCAAGATGACTCATATTAGAAAATAAGATGTCTGATCAAGTAATGTTCTATTCTCGGTCATAATTTTTATTGGTTCTTTTAGTGAACTATACAAGAAAAACTAAGAAGAATGCTGACAGTATAGCATGTAATCATCACAATAATGGATTTAGGTAGATTGAAGATAGATCTTGATTCAGTAAATGAATGAACTTTTGATTAGTCTAACGGGGCTTATCTTGAATATTGTGGCTTAAACTTTTTTTGTCAGTCTTGATGCTGTAAAGTTATGAACTTTTGTTAGTCTCAGGCTTAAAGAAGGAAAAGGAAACAGGTGGCTGAGTTTAGAGGCATTGAAGTTCTGATTTGGAAGCTGATTTGAAAATAGATCTTGAAGGATGTCTAAATAAAAAGTTGAAGTGCTAGTATATTGTCAATAAGTTTTTAAATCTAAGTCAAAAGCTGTCCATTTATGGTGTTGCTCCAGGAAAAACTCCAAAAAAGTTAGCCTAATCTTTTATTTTTTTTATTTGTTTATTTAATTTGAAACGTCAGTGTGATTGAGAGGGCGTCAAACTTCTGATCTACCACCAAGTCAGGGGACTCCTTTATCCCTCCTGGTGCCCTTTTTCAGTGGCCACTTCAGCCAGAGTTTGAGGGATGATATCTTTGGATTTCAATCAGATTGTGTCTTTTTTAAAGATCATAGTTATCATCTTTGGTACAGATTATTATTCATTTATTACAATACATGTAATTTAATTGGGTCTATTATCAGTTTCTGTGACATTGTGTTTGTTAATCATATGCGACATTGTGTTGATTAATTATATTTTTATTGATGCTGTTGCCAATTTGCTTTTCTGGAGATCTAGATTTTTTTGTGTCTATTTTGAAGTTCCTTTCTTACTATCTTCCAGGGATGAGGGCATCCACTAGGGAATCCAAAATGGTCTTTTCCGTTCCCAAGGGGACAGCTTAGTGGTCACAACCCCCTTCCCTCAACCTGGTGATCCCAGGTTCAAATCTCTGTGTAACCAAAAAAAAGAAAGAATGGTCTTTACCTTTCCAGAAGCACAATTGTTTATTTTAAGCACAATGACGTGGAATCTTTACAAAATACTTTAGAAACATTACTCAAGAAAGCAAGCGAGCCAAGAAGCTGTAACTTTATATTGTGGTTGAAGCAGTGTACCAGGTATATTGCTGTTACATGTAGAAATTCTTTATTTTCTCCTTCATCTAGTGGTATGCATCCATGAGCATGTTAGTAGATAAATTCCTGAAGAGGGATGCTATAAGAATTTAGTACTGTTGGTCTTTGTTTTGGATTTAGTTTACTTATCAATAGCATTTCTGCTTTTGAACCTTGATGTCTGTTGTTTCTAATCGCAAACTTTGCATTAGTACCAATTGTCAACTTCTGGCTTGCAGCATAGATTTTAGTTCTCCAGCATTTTTTCTTCATATAAAATTATTTGATTCCTAACCCTAATATACTTCTTGGAACTTGGACCATAATTTGGTTGTTATATATACATATATATGGAAAGCCTTAGGTTCTATTTATTTCATGTAAACTATTTTCCAGAGTGAATATTTTCAGAATTATATATTCTTGAAAAGTTTTTATGCTCCTTACTGATCTTTGTTTTGGACATGTTTAGATAATCATTCCAGATCTAGAACCATGAAGTCCATTGTTTTTAATCTAAAACTTTGGACAGGAGTGACGATTCTCCTTTGGTGGCCTTTATATCTTCACACGAGTAGATGGTTCCCTATTTTTTTTTTGGTCCCTATGGATAGGCTACTGTCCGATATCCGAGATTTCGCCCCAACTAATCCGGACCGACCTGACTGTCTGGTCTCATTTGAGGGGGAGGTCTCCCAATATTGTTTTTTCCGTACTCAGGGGGAGTCGAACTCCCGATCTGGTTATGGGACGAAGGTGCCCCTCACTTGAGGGGATGGTTCCCTATTTGAGTACCATACTAAAATGCCAAAACTTCTACCATCTACTTAATAATAGTTCCTTGGTTGGTAGAGAAATGTGTGAGTAAGCACTAGATTCTTGATTGGACTGGCTTTTCAAGAGGCATAAATTGGTGGTTCTATTTCTTTTGTTGTTGTAGGTGTTTTTTTTTTTTTTTTTTTTTTTTTTTTGATTGAAAAGGATATGTATCACCCTTGGGTTCTGTTTGTTTTTTAAAAGTATTTGCCAAGGAAAGGTACCTAGAATTATTTTCTCTAGGAAACTCTTTTCAATTTTTTTGTTTCTTGGATGGTATTCTTTTGGATGATATCATCTTCTTTATTTGTCTTGAGAGATGAAATGTGTCATATTTGTGAAATTGCAAATTTTACCAACTTTCTTAGGTATGCTAAAGTAAATAATATCTCCTCAGAATATTAGGGTGTCACGTTCCCATATTTCCTACTCTTTTGGAAATCTTTCCTGGAAACAAATATTTGAAAGTCTTATTTTCTCAAATAATACTCTCTCAATGTTTCTAACTAACAATCTAGCTTCACTGGCTCACTGGGGAATAACTTCCCAAAAATATTTTGTTTGTTTCTGCATTTGTTTAATGGAAAATATTCTAGTCAACAAAAAAGCCAATCCAAAATTTAGGAATTTAGTCTCCTGACTTTACATTGTTGACCTTACTACATTATGATAATATAATATATTTTATCCTAAAAACATTTCCAGGGAGAAGATTTTCCAATTTAATAATTTTCTTGGAAGGTTAATTTTCCATGAACATACGGGCCTTAGCATTCTTATTGTTTTCTATATGCATTTTATCTGTCTTCTTCTTAGCATGTGTTTTATGTAATTATGGGTTGAAAATATCTGAAAGATTGCTTTCTTAGTTTAGTCTTAGTCAAATGTTCCAAGAATAACTTGAACAGTTTCCCCAATACAATAAGCCCTCTGTTGCCAAATAGTGTTTAGAACTTGGGAAGTTCCTCAGTTCACCTTTTTTTTTTTTGGTTATAGCTTTTTGTTGGAAATGAATGACAATTTAGGGATTAGGGTTTTTTTAATTCGGGATAAAATTAGGTTTTAGGATTTTTTTTGATAAATGTATTAAAAGTAAAATTAATTAGATTTGTCGGTCTGGTTTCGCTCCATCTCTCATAGATTTGTTGGTTGTCAGGGAGTTTCTTTGACTACGTGGTAAGTTTTCCTCTACTACATTCTTTTCATTCTCAATAAAAGAATTTAATTTGTTGTTTTAATTATTGTTCATATTATTGCTTGTAGTGGGACATTTTGCATGAGATACGAGACAATCCCGGTGCCAATGTTCGTGGCCTTGCTAAGTCGACCATCTCGGTTTTGGCAGATGATATGGCATGTCTTTTCAGCGTTCGTCCCGAGATAGGTGGCGCAAATGGTGGTGATATAGGTCGAGCCCGTGGACGACAATGAAGGAAAGGACAGCGTACGAGATCTCGACACTCGTCCGATCATACGACACCGCCACCGTCACAGCAGCCCGAGAATGTCGCAGGACCTTAGTGTTGCATGGCCATTGGTGGGGCTGGGATGTCTATTGGAGTTGTATCACTTAAAGAAGGAAGCGTTATGCCAAGAAAAAATGACACAAATTGGTGGAGTTGGATGGGATAAAAAATTGGCCTATGACAGAAAAAGGGTAGGTCTAAGCTCCACAATAATGTTTTGCCGGCCTGAAGACAGGAGAATTCAATTGGTATAATAAATAAACAATAATAAAAAATAGATTGCTGGGGGGGGGGGTCAGCCATGTATGAATTAGGCTTTGTGTCGGATGATGGGCTGCATTAGCCATTCCAACTTCGACTGGGGAGCATGGTCTGCTCTGCTCCATTTCCTTCCATTCCTTGAGTGTGGTAGGACTTATATGAAAGAAAATGGAAGGAATGAATCAATTCAAAATTTTAAAAAGTGACAGTGGAGAATTTTGATTTCTAGATGCTTTTTCTATTCAATGTCAAACTCTGACCAAAGTTCAAAATTTGCTGATGCAATCATTTGTGACCTTCAACTCAAACTGTGGGTCTGTTGAAGTTGCTTCCTATTATAGTTCACATTTTGTAATCTTATTAATACACTTCCAACATACCACCTATGGTCTGTGGTGTTGAAGATTCTTTTACCTTTCTCGACTTGGAAAAATTGATCTTCAAATATATATGCATAGAATTCCAAAAAGTGCCACCGGAGAATTTCGATTTCTAGATGCTTTTTCTATTGCCATCTTCCTACCAAAGTTCCATATATGCTGATACAATCAGTTGTAGCCTTCAATTCAAACTGTGGGTATGTTGAAGTTGCGTCCTAATATAGTTTACATTTTGTAATTTCATTAATGCACTTCCCGTGGGCTATGATTTCAAAACAAATAATTAGGACTTTAGTGCAATGGCCATACCGCCTAAAGTCTGTGGTGTTGAAGATTCTTTTAACTTTCTGGACTCAGAAAAATTGATCTTTAAATACTTTTGCACAGAATTCTGGCCAAATATGTCCGCTTGATGAGATCATTAGACTCCAGGAGAAATTTTGCTTCTGGGTTTTGCTAGATGAGAGTAACTCTTTTGGTGTCCTTGGCAGCTCTGGAAGAGGTCTTATGGAGTATTATAGGGTTCCTGTAGGTGTTATTTCTGCTGGTTTATTTATTGCTTCTTCGTGTGGTTACGGTAGTTTGGTTCTGCAGGTTGATAAAATAGACATTACAACTGCTGCTATGGGCATGCATTGGCCACAGAAGAAGGATTCTGCACTGGAAGTGCAAGGGTTATTGGACATCAAGTATGCAGGATTTTATTACTGCTGGATGGCTAGAACTGTGTTAAAAGTTGGCACTGTATAATTCCCTATTTCCTACTGCTTATGCATCATTTTGGTATCCATTGTGCAGCGACTAAGCTGTTCAGCTTATGTGTTTTCTGCTTCATTGCCCCCATACCTTGCAACTGCTGTGATAACTGCTATTGATATACTAGAGAAAAGTCCTGAGCTAATTAAAAAGCTGAAAGAAAATGCTGCCGTGCTATGTGCAGGTTAGTTTTCTGAAATTAGAATGTAGTTCATACGAGTACATATTGCAGAAAATGTCTCTAAATCTCAGAAATTATGCACATGTGGCTTTTACTGCCGCTGGCAAATGTTTGCTTCTTATTTCAATCTTGAGCTATCCATCAATGCAGACAAAACCTCTATGAAGCATTTGATGGACCAAGTCTTAATTTAGAGGAGTTTTCATTTCAACAGGTAGATCTGCAGCATTGAGTAGATAAAAAAAATATATAGTTACAGTCTAGGCTGCATTTCACAGCATGCTCCTCAGTAGGTAATATTCTAGGCATTAAAATATTGGACTAATTGTGCTTTGATAATCAAATAAAAAGAAATATGATCATCTTTTGAAGTGAGCTAATAAATGTGAAAAAGCACGAATGCATTTTTTATTTTTTGCTTTAATAGAAGCTATACTTTTTTGGCGACATAACTAAAAAAGAAAAAAAATTACTCTGTTTTCTATATTGACCAAAATAGTTTTAGGCTTTTACAATTTATCCAATTAGCATTTTTGTCAAATTGGTAAATGATTTTGATGTGAAGATAACTATTCTACCCCTAACAAAATCCCAACTTTAAATGAAAATAAAAAACTTTCCCAAAGTTAAAATTAAAAATTCTAAGGAAATTGCTCTTATCTCTCTCTCACTCCTCAGCTATTTTAAATGTGGTATGGCAAATTGAAATTTCCCATGGCCTTAACTAAATGTCATACAAGATTGATTTTTGAAATGACAGATTGTCTAATTTGAATGTTGTATACACAAATTAAAGTTGAATACACGATAAACAAAATGTAGTATGAAACCTTTGAAATAATGTGTCATCAATTTTAAATATCATATTCTAATATTGAAATTTCGTATATGTCTACATAAATATTGTTTAATATCTTTGAAGCTACACATTACGTGTTTTAAATGAGATAGGCATGGACTAAAATTTCATTTAGTTGTAAATAAATGTCGTATGTGATTTTCGAAATGAGACATTTTGTGTTTTAATAGCAAATGCACTATAAATTTTTTACAGTCCTAACTAAATTGCATACTAGATTTTTGAAATGACATGTTGTCTATATTGTATGCTATTATTTAAATTTCATATAGCCCCAACTAAATTTTTAAAATGACACATTTATTTATAATGTTGTATGTGCTATTCAAACTTTGCGTAGTTTTAACCAAAAGTTGTACAAACTTTTTAAAATGACACATAACTTTGTCGTACGTAGAATTTTCATTGCGTAAAGGCCAACTAAATGGCCCACAAGATTTTTGAGATGATGCATTTGTCGTTTAATTGTCATAATGTGCACTAAAAATGTCCATCTTTTGTTCAGTTTATGGTCTAGCTTTTCTGCATGGTTTAGGCAATGACATTGACAACTTGTTTCTTGTTCATTAGTCCTCATCTTTTTCCTAAACTTCTATAATTTGTATGAACTCACTGTTGAATGGGATAAGAACCTGTCTAATTCTGCCTTCTGTTTTTTACTCTTTAATCATAAAATTCGAAGAATCAGAGATATAGAATTATCACACAGCTTTCAAAACCAACTTTTTAGTAGTTGCTCGCTGAATTGATGTGTTCATATGGTTGCATGTTCTATAAGGTTTGATAGAGGCTTATCTTGGTATTTTTAACATGCACATTGTTCCCTTTTTCCTTTCTGTCCTCTCTCTCTCTCCCTTCAATATACATGTAATTGCTGAGGTACTTGATGTTTGCTGAACATAGGAACAATGTCTGATATTGGTCTATCTAAAACTTGCCTAACATATTGGTTTCCTAATTAAGTTCATGGTTTATGCTTGCCAGATGTAGCAAAGAGGAAGATTATTCGAATGTCCTATCTAGCTGTTTTTAGGTTACTTTGGATAGAAATAAATTCAAGAGTTTTCCAAGGGGGTTAAGAGGCCCCTTCATAGTTTTGTATGTCTTTGGTTCAAAACTCTTTACTTTTGGTGTAACACAGATGCTTTTGCCTCTGATGTGGAGGAAGTCAGCTTTGGAGATACCTTGTCTAACCTTGGACTTGACGCTTTGCACCTTATCGGTGCCTGTTGGAGAAAAAGTGAGATTTTTAATGCATTTCTTCTTTCTTATAGGAAATAAAGTGAGGTTTTTTATTTGTAGGCTTGTTGTTGCTGGAAAAGTTGGAATATGGTTACATTTTGGTGGCTCTTTTAATTGAAGGGGTGTTTGGGAAGTCTATAGAGAGAAGCACATCTGAAGAAAGCTACAGAGTAGAGGGTGGGAGAAGTGTTTTTCTTTGTATAAAACTTTCTTTGTGGAGTAAACAAATATGTAGGCTTATTAAGAAGGTTTTTCTTTTTTAAATTATTATTATTTTAGTTATTTTGAGTAAATTGGAACATAGTATTGGTTGTAATTGTTCAATCAAATTGAAAGTTACCCTGTTTAAGTCATTGCCTCATTTTGTTGTTTGCCTATTAAAAATTGATTACCATTCATCCTGTCCTTCAGGTCCAAAATTAAAATCTCTTATCATCTCAATATTTTTTCAATTTATAATCTGCATCCTGATTTGTATGTGTATTGTGATCAATAGTCATATTGAGAAGTCCAGTGTTAATTCTCTTGACTCTGTGAAGAACAAACTCACTCAGAAGTAGTCCAATGAAATGATATATGGGCAATTGATACATTTCTTGTGATGATTATGTTAATTTGACATTTATGTGGGGCATGGCGGAGTAACAAGTGTTCATCATTTAACTTGGAAAGGAAAGGAAGATGTAAGCTATTTTATGTGGTCTTAAATATGGAGTGATTAGGTGTTTGTGTTCTGTTTTCAGTTTATAGATGATACTAGGATAGTGAGATTTTTGGTACATGATCACTTTTAAAATTTTGTGAGCATTTTTGGACTTAAGATCAATATGACCAAAAGTGAACTTGTTGACCTAAATGTTTTTAGTGATACTCTTGATTATTTGGAAAGTATTAGTGATTGTGAGAAGAGAGGGTAGCTTATTTCTTATTGATGGGTTCTCTTGAGGTTAATTCTAGGAGTTTTCGGTTTTTGGATCCTATTGTGAATTAGGAGACTAAACTGGTGGAAAGAATTTTTATATATTTTTTTCTATTTTTGTTTTTTAAATTTATAAATTTTAATTTTTTTTAATAACTTAGGTGGGCATATCATCCTTATACTTGTTTATCCAGCATCCCCTAATATTTTCTCTCCCTTTTTTAAGATTTTGGTTGGGGTAGCACATGAAATAAAAAAGTTGATAAGAGATTTGCTTTGATGTGGAGTAAAATGGCTAAGAAAGAACATTTGGTTAGTTGGGATTATGTATCTAAACCTAAGTCCGAGGATGAGTTGGGTCTGTATAATGTGGTATCCAATAACATCTCTTTGGCAACTAAATGGTTTTGGTGATTCCTCCTTAGAACTCAGCTGTCATTTGCATAAGGTTATAAAGAGTAAGTATGGTCTCAACGAGAACAAATGTGATGCGGATACTCAAGCAAGAGTTTCTCATTGCAGTGCTCATAAATTAATTTCTCATTTATACTCTTTTCTTCCTTTGGTAACCTTTAAAATAGGTGATGGTTTTTGTGTACTGCTTTGGGAGGATTTGTGGATGGGGACTGTCGCTTGTCCGCTTCTTTCTCTTGTCTTTATAGGTTATCTAAACCTCACGTTTCTTGGAACAAAGATTTCTATATTTGGGAGAACATTTGTTTTCTTGAGATTCTCATTTTTAAAGAACTTTTAATGGTAGAGAAGTTATTGAGTTTCTTTTTCTGATATTTCTCTTTCACAGTAATAAACTTGCTTCTCATAGTTCTGACACTAGGCTTGGAATCTTGATCGTTTGTGAATTTTTGCATATAGATCTATCTTTCATCATCTTTTTAGTCTTTCTCAAAATCCTTCATTTCAACTGGAAAGATTTATTTTGAAGACGAAGGTTGCTACTGAGGTTAGTTTTAATTTGGTCAATGGTGCTTACAAAATTAATACCAATGATCTTCAAAAGTGTAGATCTTATAAAGCCATGTCATGTGCTATACTAATTCTGACAATAGAGTTCACTTATTTTTACATTTTTCTACTGCGAGGGAGATGTGGAATTGCCTTTTTGCTGTATGCAACAGAGTATGCTTTATGAGAGTTTCTAATTTGTTTCTTATGAATTTTAGAGGTTTTTGAGATATGCATGGCTGCATGTTTACTTAGTATTCCTTTCTGCCTGAACTTATTTATAAATCTTCTATCCTGGTGGTATTCTTGAAGTAATTCTGATAATTAGATACCAAAAGATAGGACTTTTTTGGTGAATTAGTCGGAACATTGGAACCTTGCTCCTGCTTGACCTTATAATACCTTTTTTCCCTACTTTTGACAGTTTTTGGCAATTGCAGGATTGCCTGATATGCCTGGCCTTTCAATTGCAAGTGATCCACTGTCACCTATCGTTTACCTCATACTCAAGTACTCCACAGGCTCTGTCAAGAGTGACCTCCAGCTTCTTGAGGACATTGCTGATTTTGTAAGTCTTTTGTTTGTTGACCTTTTGCCCAAAATGAAGCCTGAAGGCTGATCTTTGGTACTAAAATCCTTCTGTATGCAGGCTTTGAAGGAACATGGTGTTCTTATGGCGACATCAAAACGATCGATCCTTGATAAATGTCTCCTGCCTGTCAGAATCAGACTTTTTGTTTCTGCGGGACATACTGAATCCGATTTGTGTAAAACTTCTGAAGCCTTGAAGAAAACCTCAGAAGCTGTGTTGTCTGGGCATAATTAATCACCCTCTGCATTGTTTCCTTCTGTTTGCAACAATTACATGTAGGCCCTTGACAAGCAAGGATTAGAAGACTTTTGGTGATCCATGTTTTTCTTCTCATTTTGTAATTTTTGGAGTATAATTAGGCTCTCACCTCTTTTTGTTGTTATTATTATTTTGTTTTTCCAAGCAATCAAGATCTTAACTTTTGACAATTGTTCGTAGAGCCTAACAACAAGTTATGGCGTATTATAGCTTATCAAGATTGTTAAGAGCCATTTGTATGTTAAGTAGGTTAACTTGAAAATATTTACTTTTTACTTTCCTCATGGATTTTCTATTTGTTGTAATAGGGTTTTTGCGACACTATTATATATAATTCAGTTTTCTTGTAGCTTTTGGTCATGAAGGATTTATGTGTTCGTTTATTTTCTTCCTCTTTCACTTATGTTCATTTTAGCATATAAAGATTGTGTCTTATATTCAATGTTGTATTGATGAAATAGCAATTTATTTTGAGAGGTTTATTACTTTCCAATGTGTATGGATAAATACCATTTTCTTTCCCGGGGTACTAAAAAGGGAAAGCCAAGAGGGCAAGCACTGTATCTGTATCCAAGTCCAAACTCTTACTCTTTTGGGCGGTCCACGTGGTAGGCTAACAAGGTTCCGGTTGGCACATAGAATTTTGTGGTGTCGGTGCAAAAATAGGTCATGGCCACTAGGCTCCCATATCTTATCCTTGTATGTGTCCCACTTACTGAAACATAGACCTTGGCAAGCTAGAGAGAGAGAGAGAGAGAGAGAGAGAGAAAGGTGAATATACGTCCCAACATTCTCGCCATAACAGAGATCGGAGTCTGCAGAAGCATGACTCAATTACAGCCAAAATATCCAATAAGCAATCATCTGCAAGGACTCGCTCAAACAAACTCAGCATTCAATTGTAAACACAATCATGCTGGTTCTGGATGGATTTATTATTCTGTTGAGCGTGTTTGGAAGATTTCAAATAGCATTAGCCGCATGAGATATAGAGACAAGAGGAAAAGCAATTTTGTTAAAAGAGGAATGGAGCAGTTTTGCATTTCATCATCAGAAAAAATAGGAGTGATTGCAAATGTAAATTCTAGTGAGGAAGAGTTCGGATACCTAGTAAATGATTATGCAGGATGGAAGGTGAGAAGATCGGCAGAGAATGATGAAGCTGAAATGAAGAGGGTTGCTCAAGTTCAAGCTCAAGCTTTTCATGTGCCGGTCTTACTCTTTGATGACATATTCTTCCAATTCTTTCAGGTTCTCTCTCTCTTTCTCTCTCCCTCTCTCCCTCTCTCTTATTGAACTTGAACTTGACATTTCTGACTACTGTTTTCTTGCAAAATTATGCAGGCTGAGGTACTTTCAGGTTTACTTTACAGACTAAGGAATTCACCTCCTGACAGGTAACAACTTCAATTTTTGATAATTTATGATTTACATTGTTTTAACTCCAACAGCTAAAAATTTCAAATTTTGGAAGTTTTGAAAAAGAAAAATTCTGCGAGTTTTGGGTTCTGCAATGCAAGAAGAATAAATTGGTTAAAACAGGTACGCAAGTTTGGTTGCGGAGGCCATAGGTGACGAAACGGAGACACAACTTGTAGGAGTAGTGGATATCACGGTGCAGAGAGATGAAAGCGTACTCGAACATTTTCCAGGTGCAGAAGAGTATCTATACATATCCGGCATGGCTGTTCTCAACAGTTTCAGGTTGTATATATTCTATTACTCTCCTATACTAGGGCTTGTGTGTGTTGGTTTAGACATTAATGTAATGGAAGTTTGTAATACGACTGATTCACAGGAGGCGCAAGGTGGCTACAGCACTGCTCAAAGCCTGCGATGTGCTATCGAATTTGTGGGGTTACAAATATATGGCATTGAGAGCTTATGAGGATGATTGGGGTGCCCGTAAGTTGTATACCAATGCGGGTTACAGTGTTGTGTCCGGAGATCCACATTGGATGACTTCTTGGGTTGGCAAAAGGAGACGTGTTCTTATGCTTAAAACTAGTCCATACTACTCCCCGAACGCTTCCATAGACAAGTCCTTGAATAGTTAGAAAGAATTGGTTGTTGAAAGCCTAAGACTTGCATGTCAAGGCAAGGGGAAGACGTTGCATATTTTGCCTCCTGTTGTTTGTTATATGTTACTGCACAATCTCCATCTGATTTTACTCTTATTATCACTTTCATCTGATTTTACTCTTATTATCACTTTCAAATACATAGTAAACCAAAATGCATTGAAAACATATAAAAAGAAAGCTTCACTTTAGCCTCTTGTCCTTGGTTAAAGAGGATAAGTAGTTTCGCTATAATTTTATTTGAGAAAAAAATCGGATGAAATGCCTCATTAGTGAAGGATTTATTACACTATATGTGTATGCAGAAGCGTATAAATTAAAAGTTCAGAATTTTGGTATAAATATCTCAATATGTAGGATTTCAATAAATCAATTGAAACCGCACAATCTCTCGTACACATCGCTCAGTCAGGATAGTGATCACGAAACGAACCACCATCACTATTTCACGACGTCTTAATCCAATGTCCCGTGACCCAAATGAAGGGAGAAATTTTCATATGCGAAAATTTCTCGAGCCTCAATCGGATTCTCCCTCTAGAGAACATGTGCTTTGCCTCTCTCTATTTTTCTCTTGGGAATCATGATCTCAAACATAATTCAATCTTACCTTCATTTATTCTCAAAAGAAACAAATCCTTTTCTGTGACACACTCTCCTACCTACCAAAAAGCGGGAGAGGAGACCCATTTTGGAATTGGGAGTTACTTGGGTGGTTGTCTTTGGAAATGGGATAACCACCCATTATTTAAATGTCCACGTGGGCATAAATTTACTTCTCTCACTTTCACATGAGAGTATTTTACTTCCGTCATAAAATCACATCTCATGTGATTTACTATATCACCTTATTAGACTTTCATATAGGGTTGGACGTCGTGCGACCGACGAGTATACCTGCAAGTAAAGATTTCTCGATACACCTGTTAGGATGATTGAGGAGCCATCGTTACTACAAAAAAGAACTTGCTGTACCCCAAATTCAACATAATTATATTCATCAAGCCACTTTCCTCATTGAAAGTGATCATCAATTATTTATCCGACCGTGTATTCACTATTATGTTTGAATCCCAATATGGATTAATATAACAGGTTGACCAGTGAATATAACATCATGATATAATGCTGATGGGTCTTCCTTCCATACTACTAACTTCAATCTCATCTTAACTGTTTTCTTAACATATATCGCCAAACCGAATCAATCATAATTTATTGGTGACATACTAAAATAGCAATACCAAAATAAAATTTCAAGAGATAGACGAAAGTCATGAGGGTACAAGAAATCCTATCCAATGGATCTCAGGTCTCATACAGTGGGAACAGAGATATTTAATCATACTATCATCTCAAATAATAGCTCCCACTATTTCTTGGTCATCTTATCACATCTGGTATAAAACCTGTGCCACAGTGTTATTCCCCCATCTCTTAAAAGGACATATGTCAGATTTCTCTAATACTGCACAAGTATGGGTCTTAGCCCACATAAGACTTTACTCCAGAGATCTTAGAGAGAGTATCTCAGAGACGATATCACTTAACGCAGGTGATATCTGAGATCTCAACCTGGCTATTCACAGACAATATGGATGTTGGTATGTCCATGTCGGTCATGTCACATATGACCTCATCCTGAACATACATAAAGGCGACTTATGTTTTAGTAGAGCCACTCTCAAAGTCTCTTACTACTAGAAACCGTCTCATTTCTACTCACTTAGAGCTGGAGGTGGTCACTCGTGTGTGAGAGTCGACCATGCCTATCTGACATATATTTTATCATAACTTACTACAGAATATATGACAATCAACTAGTGCAACAAATAAAACTTGTGACTGTATAATGCACATATATCATATATATCAATAAGTATCACAATCATACATAGTGAGAAATGTCAAATTACATGTAAACCCAATGATTCCATATCTCTCACAAAGGAATCTTTCACAATGGGTTTAATTAAAGGATCAGCCAATATACTGTATAAAAATACACTTAATCATCACTACACCCTTCTCGGTGATATCTGTCATATAATAGTATCTGGTATCAATGTGTTTGGTCTTATTGTGATACTTAGGGTTTTAGTTGTAAGCAATGCCGACCTAATTATAATTAAAAATCATTACTGACCTCCCACTTTCTGTCACAACTCTTAAGTCATCCAGAAATTTTCGAAACCAAACACTCTCCTGAACTGTCACTGAGCATACCACAAGCTCAGTCTCTATCGTAGATAAAGATACACAGATTTGCTTCTTGTTTCTCTAAAGTCGATTTGTATCTATCCAGACTACCACCTCAATTTGCGTTTGAATATCCAACGAAAAACAAATCACCTCTTCCATAACATAAGGATGGGTTCACAATTCCTTGAGATATTTCAGAGTTCTTTTCACTGCTCTCTAGTGATCCCTTCTAGGATTCAATTGATACATTCTCACCAAATCGACTGCAAGATAAATATCTGGTCGTGTATGCCTCATCGCATACACTAAACTACATATTGCACTGGCATAAGGGATTCTACTTAACTCCCTTATTTATTCCTAAGTTATATGACACTTTTCAAAATTCAGATCTTCACTTTTAGCGATAAGAGTATCTAATGGGTTGCATTCGTTCATCTCGAATGCTCAATAATCTTCCTGATGTAGGACTCTTGTTAAAGAGTCAATATCTTTTTCGAGCGATCCCTCTAGATCCTTACTTCGAGAATGAACTAAGTCTCACCTATATTCTTCATGTCAGAACTTGACAATAATCATGTCTCAATGGTCATTAGATACTCCCTGTTATTTCCAATCAATAGAATATCACGCACATATAAGAACGTGATCCTTGAAGAGTCATCGGAACGTATCAGATATACACAATGATCCCCCTTGATCATTATAACATCATAAGATATCACCTTCTTGTGAAATTTCAGGTACCACTGTCTCGACGAGTGTTTAGGTTGTATGTTAACTTCCAAAGTCAACAAACCTTATCTACATGATCTACTGGAACGAACTTAGAGGGATACTCCATGTAGATCGGCTCATCCAGACTTCCATTACGAAAAGTGGTCTTTACGTCCATCTAGTGTGACTCTAAATCCATATTCGTAACAATCGCTAAAAGATGAACGGATCAGGATAAATTAAACTACTACTCCTCGGTAGTCCACCCCTCAGTCTAAGTATA
Source organism: Dillenia suffruticosa (assembly GCA_033439265.1). Taxonomy (NCBI): domain Eukaryota; kingdom Viridiplantae; phylum Streptophyta; class Magnoliopsida; order Dilleniales; family Dilleniaceae; genus Dillenia; species Dillenia suffruticosa. The sequence continues at coordinate 12,875,457 of JAVTVX010000020.1, forward strand.
ACCTTTGGTTACTAGACGGGTCTTATAACTCTTTATCGATCCATCGACATTTCTCTTGACCTTGAGAACCTACTTGTTCCCAATAGTCCTTTTGCCCTTAGGCAAATCAACTAGATCCCAGATCCCGTTGATTCTCATCAACTCATTCTCTTCATCTATGACCTTCAACAAATGGTTCTCCACAAAACCCCTCGAGAGCCTCTTGGACCGTTTTGGATTTCTCATCATCCTCTAGCGTCACAATAAAGGGCTTACCCTCAATCGGGAAGCGACTTTTAAATACGCACCTTCAATATTTCTACGAGGAGAGAGAACCTCTTCACCTTTGATGGATTGCTCCCACTAGGACCAAAATCCATAATGGGTTCTTGTATCCCACCGTTAGGATCATCCATTTAATAGAAGGAAAAGTCCTAATGGATTTCACCTTTAGATGGATCGCTTCACTGGGATGAAGATCCGTAATGGATTCTTGTATCCAACCATAAGCCTCACTTGAGTCACTAGACTTATCCATCTCATAGAAGGTAAAATCTTAATTGACTTCATCTCTCTTAGAGAAATCACCCTTAAGGAGTGTGGTATACGAGAATCAATATCAGTAACTGTGCCGTCAATATGCTTAGTTAAGAACACATACCCCCTGGAATATGCTGAATATCTTATTAAAGATATAATTCTTTTCTCGTGGGCCTAACTCACAGTGTGGATGCAAGAAATCGTGATCATACGTGGCACAACCCCATAAGCTCAAGTGGCTAAGATCAGGCTGCGTCTCTATCCAAAGCTTGTATGTGGTGCTGACTGTGGATTTTGATGGGATACTATTAAGGACGTAGGCTGTAGTCAATAAATTATCTCCCTAATGGGAGATAGATAAATTGACCTTAGCCATCATAGTCCTCAACATCTCTAACAAAGTCCTATTCTTTCTTTCGCTACTTTATTTTGCTAAATAGTAGGAATAGTCAGATGTCTCGTAATTCCCTTTTCAGAAGAGAGCTCTCTAAATTGTTTAGACAAATACTTGCGCCATCGATCGATTATGAGAATTTTCACTCTCAAGTCAACTGATTCTCAATCTCGCTAATAAATCTTTTGAAACATTCCAATGTCTCAGACTTTTACGAGATCAGATAGACATAACCGAAACGCGTGTAATCATTTATGAACGGAATAAAGCATATAACTCTATTTCAGAGCTCTTATGCTTATAGGGCTATAGATATTAGAGTCGATCAATTGCAATAGAGTCCCAGTTTTCATTATCTTACCAAATGGTTTTCTTATCATTTTTTCTGGTTAGGCAAAAATTCACATATAGGCAACTCGACTCTAGTTAGCAGGTCAACAAACCACTTACTGCTAACCGGTTCAACTTCTTTTGCCCTATGTATTCAAATCTTCTATACTATACATTTACATCATCATCTATGCAGTCGAATGTAAAGCCAATAGAAAAATAACAAGAAATAACATTAAAATGAATAACGTACAGTGTATACAATCCATTAAGGACAAAACTAGAATAAACGAAAGAACTGTCGTAACTAATAGAAATATTAGAGTTTCCAAGAGCAAAAAATAGAATATATCCAAAACAATCCAAGCAAGGTACTGAAATCAAGTTTCGTCAAATATCCGAAGCGTAAAGAATGTCACGGCAAGTGTCAAGAATGTCACGGCAAGTGTCGATTCCTTTAATGACGACAAATGCTCTGTCCCTCACGTAAGTCCTCCTAACTTGAGGATTGACTTGGCAGAACTTTATTTACGCGCTCTTGTCTCGAGTTACGTGGTCAGTGGCTCCTGATTTTTCAATCCGCAAAGGAGAGAAATTAGCGAGTATCAAAATAAATGAGACAAAGCTCAAGCCACGAAAAGAAGAAGGATATTCTTTCTATTTGTCACACTCATGAGCGAAATGACCAAATCTAGCTCAAATGTAGCACTTCGCATTGGTCTTATCAAATTCCTTATTCTTGTGCTTTTGTATCTTGTCAGTTTTCTCGAATGGTTTTTATTGCTTGGATCTCGAGTCTCATTCTCATGCTTATGCTGTTAGCTTAGTGTCTTGGGAGTCCTTACTCGACTCCTCTGAATAAGCATGACTAGAGTGTAATCTACTTGCCTCCAGGCACTCCTCTTTGAGGTCATTGTCTCTACTCACATCAGCAAAAGTACGAATACTCTCGTCGGACATGATATAGATTTTCATGATCTCCCATGAATCAAGTAAAAGACTAGGTCATACCTAGTGCCTGTAACTCACCCAAAATAGACTCACCCGCATCCCTCAACTCGGTGATCATACTCGATATTTGCATCAAATGTTACATCATTGTATGATTAACCTTTTCCTTATAAGTTATATAAATTTATAAATTAGTTTCATCTTAGGAGCTGAAAGAGCACCATAATGCTCTTTTAGAGTGAGTCTAACCGACATAACCATAGGATATTACTCATAAACCGAGATCAAGTTATCGTGCTCCATTGATATGATTGCCCTAATTTGGTTATCATTTTTCTTTAATACACAATAGATCTCATTATCCCGTTTATATTGAGGTGTAGTACCCTCCCTAAGGCCCACCAACTCATAGCTCAGAATTTCAAATAAATCTTGCTCGTTGAATCTTCAAGTGAAAAAATTCACAATTGTCACTATTTAATTTATTTTCCCTGCAAAAATCTATTCCGATAATATTCTATACAGCTAGAGAGATTAGTGACTTTCTGATACTTATTTTCAAATTTTGTACACCCTACTAATCAACAAATCCCAATGATTCGAGTATAGATCCTAATTTGAGAGTATGAGTCAATGGACATCATACACTACAAACCGGAATCGCATCTTAGCATTTGGACTTGGATTCGGCACACAAAAAACCCACAAAAAGTCACAAATATAAAGGTACGACTCTCAAAAAATTGAAAAAATCTAATTCCAGACGACAATGTGCCGCCGGAGTCCTTACACGCCGCTACGCATCAGAAGCTGCACCTTATGAGCCTGTATGCTCTTGTACGCGAGCTAGACGCACAGCGCGCGTGTGTTGCACAACAGGTAACATGTTAAGCAAGAAAATATATATTACATGACATGAACCTTAAACCAGTCACATGCTGTGGCTTATTGGTGGGGCGCTTAAGAGGCGATTCATCAATTTCGGGTTCGAAGGTGCGTAGTTACATCTTTTGCGGGTTGGGGATGCGGACCCATGTCAGAACCAACTCGGTTCGCGCGAGCTGCCCACGCACCTCAGAGCACGTGGATGACACGCGCCTGCATCCTTTTTGCCAACCGGGCTGAGTCTTCTTTGCCCGGATGTCTGTAACAGGGTCTGCATTACGCGGTTGCCGGAAAACATATTTTCGGCCTATTTCTGACTCGATTTTCTCTAGAAAATCGTAATTAAACATCATTCAACAATCCTTGACTCGATTTTGGTTGGATTTGGGTTCTCATTTCGACAAATCAAATGTTCAAATTTTCGGCCCTTCACAGCCCCTTTTGAAACTCAATTTTTCGGCATCCATAATTCACACTTAATATGTTTAAATGTAGATCTGAGCATCACAAACATTTATAGACCATTATTGTAGATCGATTCATCCTTAAATTTCACAGATCTAAGGTTTTGTGTCCGTAGGGTCGAAAACTTCGACTGGACTTTTCATGGCCTTAATATACTCCAAAAATTTAACAAAAAATATTTTCATGATCAATGGATCAAGGACATTCTTGTGTACTTTCAGATTCACGAAATTTATTCGTGATCCGAATCCTAAATTTTGTATTCTACACATTTAATGCCTAAAAAATTTTGAATTTTTTTTTAATAAATTCAACTTGCTCTGATACCAATGAAGGATTTATTACACTATATGCATATGCGGAAACGTATAAATTAAAAATTCAGAATTTTGGTATAAATACCTCAATATGTAGGAATCCAATAAATCAATCGAAACCGCATAATCTCGCTCGATCAGGATGGTGATCACGAAATAAACCACCACCACTATTTCACGACGTCTTAATCCAATGTCTGGTGATCCAAATGACGGGAGAAATTTTCATATGCGAAAATTTCTCGAGCCTCAATCGGATTCTCACTCCAGAGAATATGTGCTTTGTCTCTCTCTATTTTTCTCTTGGGAATCATGATCTCAAACACAATTCAATCTTGCCTTCATTTATTCTCAAAAGAAACAAATCCTTTTCTGTGAGGTGTTCATCATTCACGTATACACTCTCCTACCAAAAAGAGGGAGAGGAGACCCATTTTGGAATTGGGAGTTACTTGGGTGGTTGTCTCTGGAAATGGGATAACCACCTATTATTTAAATGTCCATGTGGGCATAAACTTACAATTAGCTTACATCTCATGAAGACAAGCAGCATCGAAGGGAGGTTTACTTTATTTGCAACCTGTTTCAGTTGCCAATTCAGCAATGGGCCAATGCCACCATGTCGATCAATTTGTGAGAAGTGAGAACCATGTAAGGTGGCAACAGGACTGCAAGTGGGAGCAAAGCCACTTCTCTAATTGAGTTCTAGTCGTCGGCCTCATTTACTTGCAAGAAGAGCAAGAGACTTTAGTTTTTATGTGAATCTTTACTCCCAGGTGGGCCGCCATATTAGTAACCAGATGACTGGTAGGGCAACAACTAGGAGCAAAGCATCCTCCCCCGGTTTGAACTTTCAAAGATATGGAATTTTAATGTGACTGCCTTTCTACTTTCAAAGTATGCAACTTTGTGCCCCTTGGTGGTTACATATAAGTGGATGATGATTGGCAAATTTGGGCACAAAGTTCGCATATCATTAGGTAGGATGGGTCTTTGGGGTCCTGACCGGTGCCCAAACAAAATATAGGAAAATTATTAGTTAGTATGCTCATGTAGGGGCATTTTTGGATTTTGGATATTGAGAGAGAATTCAAATTATTATGAATTGGAATATGAGATAATGGAATAACTCCTTTATCCGTTAACTTCCCACAACTTCCGTGTAATCTCTCTTCCTTTTAACCCACTACTAACGCAAGTGATTGCTTAACTAAGATGATGAGAATTGTTAGGATAGAGACGATTATTCCTTGATGGTAGAAAGAGAGAGAGATTGAGAAATTTTTTATTAGAAAATTTTCTCCTGTTATTTAGATTACCAGATTTAGGATTGAGATGCCATGATATTGTGGTGATAGTTCGATTTTGTAATCACCATTCCAATTGAGCGATTTATTCGAGAAGGCTCGCAATTCAGAATTTTTTTGAGACCTATATATTAAGATGCCAACCCGAAAATCGGATTCTATTTATTTTTGTGATTTGTGATTTTTCTGCACTTCCAAATCATAAAATAAATCTAACATTTGTATCAAAGTATAGGTTAATTTATTTTCAAATTTTTCAGAATTTTTGAGATAAAATTATGTAGGGTAAAAATTTAGAATCCGGATTACGAATGATTTTCATGAATGCGATGATACCATGACATTACCATGGCTCAATATTTTTTGTTGAATTTTTGGACCACTCTAAGGCCATCAAACTGTGGGTCGAAGATCTCAGTCAAGAACAATGACCAACAACTTTTGAATTTAGATTTATCAAGTTAGAAAATAAATTGATATATAAAAATGATTTAAATGTGTTTCTGAAACTTAGATCTATCGTTTTGAGTGTTCAATTGTAGTTGCCATCGCTGAAAATTGGGATTTCCAACAAGGCCGTGTTGAAGACGTTTGAATCACCATTTTAGGGCAAAAATCAGTCAAAAATTGAATTTAGAATGAATAGAGGAAGCCCGATTATAATTTTTGGTCAAAATTAGCATTAAAAAGTGGTCGAAAAAGCATTTTCCAATAGCCAAATCATAGAGATCTAGTTGCAGGCCATTGGGTGAAGAAGACCCAACTTGGCTTGTAGTCACGTGCATGTTACGCTCATTGAGGTAAGTGATGCGGTCAGATGCCAGCACGTGAATGTCATGTGTGTTGAGGAGCAGCTTTGGATCGTTTTCAAGTTGGATTGACCCACATCCATGTTTCGATGCCTGTCCTGACCCGTGATGTGATCTGGGACACCGGTCATGCACGCACGGGAGCATGCTAGACGCGCCATGCATTTGGTGCGTGCACCAGTGTGCGCACCAGCACTCTGTCGGCACATGCAGGTGGGTATTAGGAGCCTGGGTATGGAAAAATAGCTCAGAATGATTGAGTGCAAAAGATTTTCAAGCAACAGCTATGTCACACTTGAAGATGGCCTGCAATGATGGTGAACTAGGGTTAGGGTTTATTGGGACTGATTTGGCTCTCTCTCTCTCATGAAAATTGATTGAAAGTCTCACGTTTTTGCACCTAAAGATCACTCGAAAGATGGTGCGACACTCCAGAGATTAATCTCTTTGATAACAATAATTTTTATAGGTTTGAATAATATTATTTTATTTTATTTAAGTCTTAATTTATAATTTTTAGAATTGTTTTAAACTTTATTTTATGATATTACACTAATTAAAGTTGTGGGTTTTGTTTTAGATAATTTTGTGATTATTTAAGGAAATTCGGATTGGACAGATAGCATTTAATAATTTGAGTACAACTTTCTATTTCAATATTCGATTGAGATGATTTTTGTTGAGTTGGAAACAAAACTTCAAGACCTACAAATCTTATGAAGAGTTCAGGGGTTGATTCATGCCAAAAGATATTTGAAATTTGGAAAGAAATTACTACAGTACTAAAATTCAAGAAATACAAATCCTTGTTATAGAAAATAACTATTTAAGTTTATCCAATGAGAGATTTAATGGATAAAATTATTGAAACTCCAGGAGTCTTCAAAAAGGATAAGGAAGAAGTTTTGAAATCTTGGAGAACAAAGAAGATAATACTTATCACAATAAAAATAAGTGTCCAAATCAAACAACAAGACCAAGTTTCTAAAAACTAATTTTTGTCGATTTAAGGTTTTAGATCTATAAATAGAAGGCATCCCCTACCACATTTCTCTATAACATTTTCTCCATATAGATTTTGGGATTTTATTTTCTTGATTTTATTTTGTATGTTAATTAATTTTCTTATTTTTAGAACTCGATGAATTCTATTTTTTAATTAATAGTATGATTTGCATTTATTTTTTCCTTAAGATTTTATTGGCATGATTATTGTTTGATAAAATTTTATTATTGATCTTAATGTTTCAAAACGTTTAAATCTGTATTTTGTATGATTTGAGATTGAATGCATGCATGACCAATATAACTGTAAGAAATTGTCCAACACAATAAAATCTACAAAGGATTATGAGATCGATGGATAATTAATTTTACGTGTGGGGTTTTAGGAAAAACCTTAAATTACAGATATTCCATGGAATTTAAAATAATTCGATTTAAAAAAATTGCATGATTATTAAGTTTTAATTAGTTGAATTAAAGATTTATTATATCACCATTAAGTGAATCTAATTTAGAAAAATCTGTTATCATCAATAATGATATTTTAGTCCATAAACTTAACAAAATTGAAAAGATTTGACCATATGAAAAATTGAAAATATATGAAGTTGACATTTTAATGTTTTTATTCATTAATTCAACTCTTTTAATATTTTCTTAATTTTAAAATCTTTATAATTATGATTTGATTTGTCTAATTTAGATAGGGTAATTCATAGTTGGTAATACAAAATATATTTGTGGGAATGACACTTACTTGCACTATACACAACACTTGACTAGGGCATAATAGTCTGAAATCCTGATATCAAAATCACGTATTAAGTTTTTTGCGCTGTTGTCGGGGATATCCTTGTATATTAACTGGAATAATCTTGATTGAGATCACACATTGTTTTTTTATATTTCTTATTACTTTCTTGTTTATATTTCTTGGTATATAGTCTCTTAGGATTACATAGTCACTATTTAGAGTTTGGATTTGGCAGGAAATTTTAGGCTTCCAAGAAATAGTTTAGGATCTAGGGTTCTACAACCACATTTTCCAAAGAATTTTGGGTTGTTGATCAAAACCTATAGCTCTACCATAGACATCACCCTATCTTAGCCAAATTTCATTGTTTTCATTGATTTTTGTTTTTTTTTTGTTTTTTTCTTGATTTTTAGGGTTTTTCGATTATCTTATTGGGTGTCTTTTTATACTATTTTGCTGTTTTTTCATGATTTATACATTTATATAGGTGATCTAGATATTCTTGAGTGGTTTTTATAGTACAATTTGCAAATCAAATTTTGGACTCTTTTTGGTGTCGATATAGTTTATATTGCGATCGAAAAGTCTTGACCCAGCTGAGTTTGATCTTAAGATAGAGATAACTCTGAGATCCATTCGTAAACAAGTTAGGGATGTCAAGGAAGAAGCAATGACACAGGATAATAGAGTAATGTGGGAGTTTTCGATACCCAAACTTTAGGATATACATACTAGCATTGCATGACTTGTAGTGACAGCGAATAATTTTGAACTAAAATAGAGTCTTATTGGCATAGTACAGGCAGATCAGTTCAATGGAGAAACTTTTGAAGATCCAAAGGCAAAGGTATAGCCTAACTTCTTCCTTGATAATCATTTCACAAATTGGAAAAATTTGTCTCAAGCATTCTTAACTAAATATTTTTCACCGATAAGATAGCTAAATTATATAATGGTATAACTAGTTTTAGACAATTTGAGGGTAAATATTTATATAATGTTTGAGAACGTTTTAAGAATCTGATTAGGAGATGCTCATATCATAGTGTACGTGATTGGTTAATTTTATAAACCTTTTATAGTGGTACTTTAAGTTTGTTAAAATCACCATTGCTGCTGCTGTTAGGGTGCTTTCATGAGTAAGTCGTATAACGGGCATGTGCATTATTTGACGATATGGATTCTAACTAATATGATTGGTCTAATAAATGTGAAATTTTTAGACAAAAAGTTGATGTGCATGGGATTGATAATTTTACCCTCCGTAATGCAAAAAATGATTTCTTGATCAATGCCATGAAAACTAATCAACTTAATGTTGTGACTAACCATCTCTTATATTGTGATTCATGTGGTGATTCTATTCATATAGCTTCTAAGTACTTGTAGGTACAACAAGCAAACTTTGTTTCTAACTTTGGCTCGCTACAGAACAATTCTTACTCAACACGTACAATCTTGGGTAGAGAAATCATTCCAAATTTTCATGGAGTCAAGGAACACCATAGAAAGTGAATCCATCAAACTTTAATTTAGGAAATCTGTAGCCAAGGGAGAACAAGGCATCATGGGAGGCAACGATTGAAAGTTTGACAATAGTGACTAACGAAAGAATTGAACATTTGGTAACAACAACTAATGAGAAGTTCGAGAGGCTTGAAAATAAAATTAATCAATTAACTAATACCTTTCATTCTTGTATGCCAAGTAGACTGTCAGGTAGACTACCAAATGACACTGAGAATAATCCTAGAGAGTAGGTTAATTCAATCTCATTGAGAAGTGGGAAAGAATAACGGGAGGTACCAATCAGTCCAAGAATGAAAAGGATAAACGAGAGGAAAAGGAAAAGAGCCAAAAGCCTACAAATGGGAAGGTCAAGACACCAGATTCAAAATACGGAAATATTTTATATATGAGTGAATATAAACCCTCTATCCCTTTTGCTGGGCGTCTTTTACGTGCAAATGCAGAATTTGAAAAATTTTTAGAAATTTTTCAAAAAACTTGCACATTAATATTCCTCTTTTGGATGCCATAAAAAATGCCAAGTTACGGGGGATGTGATTACTAACAATAAGAAGTTAGATGAAATTTCTATAGTCAAACTGACAAAGGAGTGCTTTCCGATTTTACAAAAAATACTGTCGTTGAAACTCAAGAATCTATGGAGTTTTTCTATTCTTTACATTGTGGGTTCTACTAATTTTTCTAATGTTTTATGTGATATTAGTGTTGGTGAGAACATTATGCCTTATTCCATATTCTCTAAGTTAGGATTAAAGGAATATTGACCTACTAATATTTCTTCACGATTAGCCAATAATAGTATAAAATATCCAAAAGGCATTGTCGAGAGTATATCGATTAAAATTGATAAATTTATTTTTCCGATCGATTTTTTCATCTTAGATATGGATGATGATAAAGAGGGTATTTCTTTAATTCTAAATCGACCTTTTCTTACCACTGCACGAGTCTTGATAGATGTTTATGCTGGAAAGTTAATTTTATGAGTTAATAATAAAAAAAATTGAATTCAATATTTTTCATTTCAAGAGAAATTTTGATAAATAAGATATTTTTAGAGTGAAATGCATTGATAGGATTGCTAAACATGATCTTAATGTCTTTTATTCTAGAGATCCTATTGAAAAGTACATGTTAATTCATTGCATATGAATAATGACTTCCTAGAATAAATATGCTGATGTATGTACTGTTTTGGATGTGAATTTAAGTGAATTTCAACAAAAAAGGAGCATTGATGCAAGAAAGGAAAGGAAGTTGAAGTTAAAAAGGGCAAAACGAGATATATGAGAATGCAAGAATTTATAAGAAAATGATAAAAATGTGACATGATACAATGAATGGACATAGTGTGAAGATCTATGAGGATGAGAAGAAGAGAAGTTGCTATTGAAGATGAAGTTACAGGTCTATCGACTTTATTTAAGGAAGTTTTTTATTCTCTTTTATTTTAATATTTCATTTTACACATTGTAAACTATGTTTGGTTTAAGTGTGGGGGAGCATAGGCTGATTTTTTTTTTCTGTGCTGAATTTTGATTTTGATTTTAAACATTTTGATTTGAAAAAAAAAAAAAGAAAAACTCAAAAAATTTGAAAAGAATTTTTTTTTTTGAGTTTTTACTAAATTTTTTTCATACCAACAAAATTTTCTCAAAATTTTTAATCCTTGTATGTTACTTGATTTTAATTGGATTGCATGAACGAAGATTGGTATTAATAGTTATTTAATACATAATTAGTTATTAATTTTTTATGGTTGATTTGAAAGAAAGATATGCAAAATTTGACACCAAATTTATTGAAGCGTGAAATTGAGCCTTAAAGAGAATTTCTTAATCTCACTTTTCTTGTTGAGTGTACATTACATATGGTATGGTTATTCTAGAATTTGTTTTATTATACATTTTGAGACTACATTTTTTTATTTTCACGTACCAGAATGATTAAAACATTTAGATTAATACACTTTTGGCTTTCGAAAAATGCAATCCTTAACAATTTTATATCCATTAGTTAATCTATTCGAGTCTAGACATTTTCTTACTTAAATTACCAACATAATTTACCTCGACCTATTTTTTTTCTAACTCAAGTTTTTGAACCTAATATTCACTAATATACTTGTAGTTGATATTATGCCATTATGTTTTTAGATATTTTTTTATATGTTAGAGTTTTACATATGCTTTTAAATATTATCATGTTGAGTTACAAAAAAAGAAAAAAAAAGTGAGAAAAAAAAACCAGCCAAATTTGAAAAAGAAGAAAAAAAGAGAGAGAGATAGTGTTGGTTGGGGAAAAAAAGAGAAAGAAACCAAGTAGAAAAAAATTAAGAAAAAGCATTTTTTATTCTTGGATATTATTTACTCTTGTAGTGGAGTTTCATTACTTATTCATTGCTTTGGAGCAGTGATATATTACGCTACATATTTGAAGTCAGAGTATTGTTACATATTCTGGAATTGGAAATTGTGGAAATTAACATTTTCTGTGATTTGATATAAAAAATGTCATATTTTGATATTTAAGTATTTTTAATTAATTTTTATCCTAACATTTGTGTTACCCTTAACTCTAATATCATTACAACTAAATAAAAGATTTTTTGATTGGTGTATGGATTTCTATATATGAATAGTGGAGATTTAATATATTAGTAAACTTATGATAATGATATCTTATTGTATTGATTTAAGTGATATACATACCCATTCTATAAAATTCAGTGCTTTGAGTAGTTAAATTTTAGTTTTCTTTATTCTATTGAGTAAATCAATTGTGAGTGTGGATTAATTATGTATTCTTCTTTATTTCAAAGAGACTATATGAGATACAATTATTGTTCTAATGTTGAATGCTATGAAGTATTGGTTGTCTTGATTGTAATTTAAGTTTAAATTTGTCATATGCATGGTTAGAATCTTGAAAAATTGAATTGATTTTGGAAAGAAAAGAGAAAATTGTTTTTGTTATTTATCTTACTTGAGAACAAGCAAATATTCAAATGTAGATATATTTGATAACAATAATTTTTATACATTTAAATTATGTTATTTTAATTTATTTTAATCTTTATTTATGATTTTTAGAACTGTTTTAAACTTTATTTCATGTTGTTATACTAATTAAATTCATGAGTCTTGTTTTAGGTAATTTTGGGTTTATTTAAGAAAATTCAGACTGGACAAATAGCGGTTAGTTTTTTGGGCATAACTTTCTAGTTTGATATCCGATTGAGATGATTCTTGTTGACTTGGAAACTAAACTTCAAGGCATACAAATCTTATGAAGAGTCCAGAGACTAATTCAAGCCAGAAGATATCTGAAATTTGGAAAGAAAATACTACAGTGCAAAAATTCAAGAAAAACAAGTCATTATTAAAAAATACAACTATTTAAGCTTATCCAATGAGCGATTTAAGAAATAAAATTACTAAAACTCTAGAAGTTTTTAAATTCAAGAATTAGGAAGAAGTTTCTAAATCTTGAATAAGAAATAAGATAATGCAACATAACAAGAATAAGTCTTCAAATTAAATAACAAGACTAAGTTTTCTAGAAACTCATGAATTCTTGTTGATCTAGGGTTTTAGGTCTATAAATAGGAAACATCCCCTATCACATTCCTCTACTACATTTCTTCACACAAATTTTAGTATTTTATTTTCTTGATCTTCTTTATTATATTTAGTTAATTTTTTTGTTTTTAAAACTCGATAGATTCTATTCTTTAATTAATAGTCTGATTTGAATTTATTTCTTTTTCTTGAGTTTTTATTGGCATGATTATTATTTTATGAGATTTGATTATTGATTTTAATACTTCAAAACGTTTAACTTTACGTTTTGTATAATTTGAAATTGAATGTATGTATGATCAATATAATTATAGGAAATTAATCTAATACGATAAAATCCACGTAGTGTTATGAGATCGATGGATGATTAATTTTATGTGTGGCGTTTTAGGGGAAACCTTAAATTATAAATATTCCACAAAACTTAAAACCATTCTATTTAATCAAAATTGCATAACTATTGGATTTTGCTTAATCGAATTGGGGATTGATTGCATGACCATTAGATAAATCTAATCTAGGAAATCTGTTATCATAAAAAATGATTTTTTAGTTAATAAATTTAAGCAAATTAAAAAGATTTGGCCATATGAAAGATTGAAAACAGATAAAATTGATGTCTTAGAGTTTTTATTCATTGGTTCAAATTTTTTAATATTTTCTTGATTTTTAATATCTTTATAATTGTGATTTGATTTGTCTAAATTAGATAGGATAATTCATAGTTAGTAGTACAAAATATTCTTGTGAGAATGACACTTACTCGCATTTCACACAACACTTGATTATGGTATACTTGTTCGAAATCGTAATAACAAAATCGCGTATCACTCTTTCATGCTCCTAAACAAGTTCTAGAGAGAACTCAAGTTGTCAATGATGGCTGGGGCATCGAACATGGGCCGAGTCTCGGCCCATCTCTTCAGTAGGTTCTAATACTTGCTCACTCTCCTTCAATAGCCCTAATTGGTTTAGGTTTCTTATGCTAATATGTATGGGCTTTTGATTGCTCACTAAAGGCCTATGGTTGTTGCTCCCCTTCTCCTTTAGACGTGGGCCCTTTTCACTTGTACTCCTTTTGCTTTCTCTCAATCTTTAGGTTCTGTAGGACTCCTTGGGGCTCTAGATCAACAGCCCTTATGCCATCATTGTTGCTGGATTGCATTTGCCCCTCTTCCATGCCACCTGCGTGTGGTTGTTGTGCACCTGACTCAACTATGTGCTCAATGGCCCTCACGGACTATTACCTTGCTTCGGCATGCCTTGCTCTGAACCTAACATTCCTTATGGTCCTCTCAGGTCTGCAATAGTCGTACCCTTGGAGAATGACCTTGCCTTTGAGATCGAAAGTTGGATAAACTTGGTTGAAGTGAAGTTGCTTCTTCTAAGTCCCATATTCGTCTCCAAGATCTTTCTACTTGATCAAGACTTCGGTTCATTTTTGGCCATCAACATCATCATCTTCCTCCTCATGTTTCTGCATCGTATAATGGCTGCAATCATCCATAGGAAGGGTAGCTCGGATCTCATCCCAAATCTCCCAAGTAGGCTCAGAAATTGTAAAGAGAATTTCACCATCTACGCGTCGGGATAAAGCATTGGCCACCTTGTTTTTTTGGCTATGCTTGTACACCACTTTAAACTCAAATCCTTAGAGTTTCAACACTCATTTTTGCTATTGGGGAGTGGTAATTCACTACTGCAAAAATGCTTTTAATAGCTGCTCATCAGTGATAATGAGTGTTAAATAGCAAATTGAATAGCAAATTGAATAGCAAAATTCCGTCTATCTTTTTTGACCATCAATTGCATAGAAACTATCTCAACTCCCTTGACAGGTGTTTGGTTATCTATTTTCCGTTTGACTCATTGTTCATTGTGTAAAAACACCATTTCCAACCTCTTATAATCTGCAATGACCCTCCCTAATTTCTCAAGCCATCGTACTTCAAGAACAACATCCAATCTATCATGTTGTAAGGAATAAAAATCATCTTTCAATTCCAAACTTTGAACCATTATCAATCAAAATAATGACTTGCCTCTTACCGATTTTTACATTCGTGTGCATAGTTTTTGGTCCTTCGATCCCAACCATGGTGTGGATGGTAGCCAGGGTTTTGCTATCATTTTTCTCCTCCTCTTTGACCATGGTTCCATGGTGAAAAGGCTCTTGATTAGAAAGATCTTCAAACTGTACTGATTCTCCTTCATTCATCGGCTCAACCATGAAAATTCTGGGTATCTTACACTTGTGCCTGGGGAAAAACCTTTCATGACAATTAAAGCAGAGGCCTTTAGCACATCTTGCCTCCATCTCAGCATAAGATAGTCTTTTAATTGATGATGGTAGGGATTTGGGATAGTTTGACAAGGCTACACTGGTGACTGGTGCACCGAAAGTTTGCAGTGTGCTGTTGTGAGCTTGTGCAAAGCTGTGGGCTGCCAAGGTGTTTTATGGCTTTGCTGTCCATCGAATATCCTAAACTGATCTTCCTTGAGTCTTGCAATCTCCAAAGCATGCCTTAATGATTTAGGATGATGCATCTTAACCTCAATAGCCAGCTCATGCCTGAAACTAGCCACAAAGGTACCAATGAGAGCCTTTTCGTGCCAATCAACTGGGGTCGATAATCTTTTGAATTCCTTTAAGTGTTCCCTTAAGGAACCAATCTGTCTAACCTTGATACGGTCTCATTATAGTCTATATAGGATGTCTCCTCAAATCTTTTCATCATTTCTTTGCAAAAACTATTCCAAGATAAAGGTTTTCGACTAGAATTTACCTTTCTCTCAACCATTGCAACCATTTTGAGATTCATCTTCTAGGTAGAAACTGGCAATTCTAACTTTTTCATACTTGTCTATGGGTAGTAACCAAAAGTAGATCTCTATCATAGATATCCAAAAACTTGAATCTCTCCTATTGAACTTGGGAAACTCGAGTTTGTAGGTTGTTGTCCTCTGGTTTTGTTCTCAGTGGCCTCTATTCCTTTGTCTTGGCCATTCTTCCTCCTCTTGGGCACTAGACACAAAGGGATCTTCCTCCTCTTCATGTGAGAACTTAGATCTAGGGTTATAGGGGTTAGATCTAGCCTCATCATCATTGATCGAATGCTGGGCAGAATGTTTAGGGTAGTGGTCATGCCTAAGATGCCTCTTGCATTCAGCACTCGATTGGGACTGCATTGTTTATAGTAGATCAGAGATGGCCTAGATGTTTTTCTCCAAATGAGCCACCTTTTCATTGGTATCGAGCATGGTATTGTTGGTAAGGGCTAGTTAGGTCTCAATAGCATCAAGACGTTCACGTTGAGTGGGTTGTTTTTGCTGTTCGGCCATAAGGATGAATGCTGTTGCGATTTCTAGACAAAATGTGATGTAGTTCGAGATTTTGGTTGTGTAGTCATGGATTTTGGCTTGGGGGATGTGTTTTTTAATGGGAATGGATATTTAGATGATTGGAAATTAGAGTATTCAAGGAAAGGAGAGCAGGCTATTGTGATCTAAATATAAGAAGGCTAAACAATCATGATTTTTTTGATAGATTGTGTGCAGCTCATGATTTGTTGTTTGCTACCAATTGTTGGGATTGCGAGTTAGGTTTTTTGTGAGTATGGATACTTAGATGGTGGGATATATGTTCTTTGATGAAAACAAGTAGGGTTATAGTTGCTGGAAAGAAGGAAAGGCTACTATAGTCGTGATCTGTAAATTTTGGATAGATTGCTATGGTGGCTGATTCTAGGGTTGTACGACTAGGGTTTTCTAATGGGAATGGACGTTGTGCTCTCAATAATAGCACCAAAATGTTGGGGCTTGGGTATGGAAGAATAGTTCAGAATAGTGGAGTTCAAAAGACCTTCAAACAATACCTAGGCCACACTTGAAGATGGCTTGCAATGGTGGTGAAACTAGGGTTAGGGTGGTTTTGTAGGGCTGATTTGGCTCTCTTTTTTCATGAAAATTGATTGAAAGTCTCACCTTTCTATAACTGAAGATCACTCAAAAAGTGTGTAATACTCCAGAGATTGATCTCCTTCATGGTCTTAGCAAATTTTAGAGAGAACTCAAGTTGTCAATGACGGCTTAAAATTCAATGCTCCAAAAAAGTTGAGTTACAAGATTGTCTCATTATGTATACATAATACTAAGGTTTTTTAAGGTTTAAGGAGTGAACTTCCCACTCTAATAATCTAACACTAGAACTAGATTTTATTACTACCAAACAAAGCCTAAACTACTAACAAAAAAAGGTAATTAAAAATATAGTGAACCAGGGTTTGCAGTAAGCCAAATTGTACCCCTCTTGGGCTAGGTCATGGGCTATGGGTCGAGTCTTGGCCCATCTTTTCGTTAGGCTCTAATAGTTTGTCACTCTCCTTCAAAATTTTTAATTGATGTAGGTTCCTTATGATGCTATGGACAGGTTTTCGATTACTTGGTCGTTCACCAAAGGCCCATGATTGTTGTTCCCCTTCTCTTTTGGGCTCGAGGCCCTTTCGCTTGGACTCCTTTTGTTTTTTCTTAACCTCTAGACTCTATAGTACTCCTTGGGGCTCTAGATCAACTGCTCTTACGCCCTCCTTGCTAGTAGATTGCGTCTGCCCCTCTTCTATACCACCCCTGCGCAACCGTTGTGCACCCGGCTCAATTATGTACTCAATGGCCCCCACTGATTGTTGCCTTGCTTTAGCATGCCAAGCTTTGAACCTAGAATTCCTCATGGACCTCCTCAGATCTGCAACAATGTGGCAACGCTACCATCGGCACGTGGTGGTGAGTCAGGTTATTCTAGACTAAATTTTCTCACTTTTTTGAGGTCCCATGTCATTAATTGTGACTTTTTATAGGTTTTCATATACTGAATCTAAATATGGGTGGTAAGTTGTAATCCTGAGTTATGGTAGATGGGTCCATTGATCCATTCATTCGCTTTGGGGTTTACATTCAAATTATTTCATATTTGATTCAGAGGGTGCACAAAATATATGAATAAGTATCAATAAATCACAATATCTTTCTTTTTTGTATGCTAGAAACTATGGCTGCATTGAAAACTATCATACTAGATCTTTGTAAGGGGGACAAGCTAAATGGTGACAATTATGACATTTAGTACCGGAAGATTTAGATTGTCCTCGAGGAGCAGGATCTTTTTGAGATAGTAAAGCACGAAATGGTAGACTTTGGGGAGTATACAACGCCCAAGGCTGGGTGGGATCAGGAGGCCCATAGTGTGTTGAAAAAGAAGGATAGCCAGATTAGGGAGATTCTGATCAGTAGTATACCTGATAACATAATCTCAGTATATGAACAGTATCCTATGGTATGTCGATTTAGCTCGCTCTTAAAGAGCAATACGGTACTCTTTCAACTCTTAAGGTGAGAATGCTGATTTATAAGTTTATCACTTATAAGAAAAGCACTGATCATACGATGAAGCAATGTTTAATGCAAATATCGAGTATGATTGTTAAGCTAAGGAATGTGGATGAGCCAATTTTAGATGTGTTTCAAGTATTGGGAATGATCCAGTTATTACCTGATTCACGGTAGACTATAAAAATCTATCTTATGCACAATGAGAGTATTTTTACTTTCGCTAATATAGCAGGTATTTTGAACTTGAGGAGAAGCGCATGGAGGCGAGTAGCCTACATTTGGGTTATACTTATGTGGCTGAGTTGAGCAAGGGCTCCCAGGCACTAAACGTAAATAGTAAAAGCATGATAAGAAAACACGAGGTCCAAACAAAAAGAAGCCATTCAAAAAATCTGACAACAAGATATAAAAGCATAGGAATAAGGAGCTTGATAAGGCCAAAGTAAAGTGTTACGTATGTGGCAAATTTAATAATTTCGCTCATGAATGTAATGAATAGAAGATATGTCATTTTTCTTTACATGGTTTGAGTTTTGTTTCCTCTACTGTGATACTTACTGATTCCTCTCTTTTGTAAATTATAGATTTAGGAGCCACCAACCATGCAACTCGAGATAGGAGCGCATACATGGAGTTCTGCCGATTGAGTCCTAAGGCAAAGAGGATTTACATAGGGAATGGCGTATTTGTTGTCGTTAGAGGGACTGACACTTGTAAGCTGGAGTTGCAAAGTGGTCGGACTTTATATCTGCATGACATTCTTTTTGCTCCAAATATTCAATAAAATCTTATTTCACTGTTTTGTTTAGATCGTTTAGGATATGCTCTGTCTTTTAGAAATTCTTCTATTTCTATTTACTACGACAGTTCTTTAATTTGTTCTAGTTTTGTCTGTAATGGACTGTATGTATTGGATGCTATTTCTTTAATAATAATTCTTGTTTTTCTTCTATTGTCTTTACATCTGATTGTGTTGATGATGATGTGAATGTATGGCATAGTAGACTTGGATACATAGAGTAAGAGAGGATGAATCGGTTAGCTGCGAGTGTTCTATAGGGTCCACTAAGTAGGGTTGAGTTGTCCATATATGAGTTTTGCCTAGATGGCAAACCTACAAGAAAACCATTTAGCAAGGTAATGAGAACTGAGACTCCATTGCACTTGGTCCACTTCGATATCTGTGGCCTTATAAACATGAGAGTCCGAAATGAAGTTATGTATTTTATTATATTCATAGATGATTGTACGTGTTTTGGTTACATCTATCTGATCTCAGACAAGTCTAAAGTATTGAAATACTTCAAAAGGTTTATTAACGAGGTTGAAAATCAATTACATTTGAGAGTAAAAACTCTCAGAACTGATGAGGGGCGCTTGTATTTGCCTAAACAATTCAAAGAGCTCTGTTTCGATAAAGGTATTATAAGATAACTGATTATTCCTGCTACTCCTTAGCAAAATGGAGTAACTGAGAGAATGAATAGAACTTTGTTAGAGATAGTGAAGTCTATGATGGCGCGGGCTAATTTGTTTATCTCCCACTTGGTAGATTTTGATTGACTGTAGTCTACATTCTCAGACATATCCTATCAAAGTCCATATTTAATACCCCATATGAGTTTTGGATAGACTACTTGAGACCATGGGGAAGTACCGCATATGTTCACAATTTCTCGCATCCACACGGTAAGTTAGAAATGTGAGAAAAGAAGTATACCTTTATAAGATACTCAAAATACTCCAAGGGGTACGTGTTCTTAGGTGAGCATACAGACAACACTATCATTGAGATTGAGTCATGTGATATCATGTTTCTAGAGAATGATTTTCCTAAAAGAAGTAAAATCGATCGAGACTTCACATTTTATGAGATGGATGAAGCCTAGTTATTTAGTTGTGCCCAGCGATGGGACCTTAAAACCTGTTATAGATCTTGGTTTTAGTGCGAGTGATCCATCCAAAGGTGAAGAGATTCCCCCTCTTTGTAGGATCAATCGAGGACACGTACCTAAATGTCATTTTCTGTTTGAAAGTAAAACCCTTATTGTGACTATTGAGGATGATGAAAAACTTAAAACGGTCCAAAAGTCTCTTGAGAGTCTTGCGAGGGACCATTGGTTTAAGGCCATAGAAGAAAAGATTGAGTCTATGAAAATCAACAGGGTCTAGGACCCAGTTGATTTGTCTGAGAGAAGAAAGGCCATTGGGAACAAATAGGTTCTCAAAATCAAAGAAATGTTAACGAATCGGCAGAATGGTATAAGGTCTGTCTGGTAGTCAAGGTTATACTCAGATAAAGGGAGTGGACTACGAAGAAATTTCCTCCTTTGTACTCAAATTTATCTCGATCCGTTTACTTTTAGCAATTGTTACAGACATGGATCCGGAATTACACCAGATGAACATCAAGACTGTCTTTCTGAATGGAAGTTTGAATAAGAATATCTACATGGAGTAACTATATAGTTTTGTTCCTGTAGGCTAGGAAGATAAAGTCTATCGTCTTCGGAAGTTGATATATGGCTTTAAACAATCATTCAGGTAGTTGTACCGGAGATTTCATGAGAATGTGATATATTTTGGGTTCGTGATGATAAAAAAAGATCATTACGTATATCTAATAAATTCTATTGACTCTTTTGTAATCATATTCTTATATATGGATAACATTGTATTGGTTGGGAATAACAGAGAGTATCTAATAACCATGAAAACATGGTTATTGTCGAGTTTTGATATGAAGGATATGGGTGAGACTGAGTTTATTCTAGAAGTTAGAATCTAAAAGGATGGTTCAAGACGGGTGTTAGCTCTGTCAAAACAGTCTTACATCATGAAGATTTTTTAGCATTTCGGGATGAGTGATTGTAATCCCATAGATACCCCTATTGCTAAAGGTGAATGTCTGAATCTTGATATATGTTCTAAAACTTAAGAAAAAATAAGAGGGAGATAAGTAAAATTTCTCATGCCAGTACAGTGAGCAACCTGATGTTTGCAATGTTGTGCACACAACCAGACATTTGTTTTACAGTTGATCAAATGATTAGGTATTAATCGAATCTTGGAAGAGATCGCTGGATAGCAGTAAAAAGGATCCTAAGATATCTTAAAAGAACTATGAACCTCTCCTTATATTACGGAAAAAAACGTTTTACATCTTGTTGGATATTCAGAGGTTGACTAGGGTGCAATCTTGGAGCAACAAGAAGCAAACTCATGTGTCTCTATCTATGATGGAAACTGAATTTGTAGCATGTTTAACGACAATTCAGAAGAGTATTTAACTTCAAAGATTCCTGGATGATTTAGAGTGTGGCAGATAGTGGGAGTTCAGTGATGATTTACTGTGATAATCAGACCGTAATTGCCTACACCTGATATCCTAAATATCTCAACAGGACCAAACACATTGATATTAGATACAATTTTATGAGAAATAGTATCGGGAATGGTGAAGTGACGATTAAATACATTTCTATACACAATATAGTGGTTGATCCCTTCGCCAAACTCATTGTGAGAAATTCCTTTGTGAGACATAGTGAGTATTTGGATTTATATATATTTTGATATTTCTTATTATATACTAGATCGATGTTATGATATTTATTATTATATATGACATATATACATCATTCAGTTATATTTTAAGTTAATTTATATATTATACTTATTTGTTGTCATATATTTTTAAGATCTGATGTAATAAAAAGTTATGTAAGGTAGGCGAGATCGACTCTTTCATACAAGTGACCACCTCCAGTTTTGAGTGAGTAGGGATGAGATAGTTTCTAAGCATAAGAGACTTTGAGAGTATCTCTGTTAGAATATAAGTTGCTTTAATACGTGTTCATGATAAAATCATATGTGATATACCAACATGGATATATCCATATATATATTGCCTATAAATAGTTAGATTTGAGATTTTAGATATCCCTTGCATATAGTGATATTGTGTTTGGGATACTCTCTCTGAGATTTTTGAGTAAATTCATATATGTAAATTGATTCCCATACTTGCATAGTGTCAGAGAAATCTGACATATATCTTTTCTAAGAAATGAAGGAATAATACTATAACATGTGTTTCATACCGTGTGTGATAAATCAACAATGGGATAATTAGAGTTATTATATGAGACGATGATGTAATCTTGATTTCTATGCCCACCGTGTGAGACCCAAGACCAATTGGATAGGTCCAATTGTACCATTCTCACTTTCGGCTGTTTTTTGAAATTTTCATACAGTTTATGCTATTTGGCCTGCTTACCAATGGTTTGGGAGATAATGAGATCTGTGGGATAGGTCTACGAAATCAACTAAATTGAGATGGATAGATTCTAGTAGGGAAAAAGAAAATTAATCGCCATTATATTGTTGTGTTATATTTACTGGTCGACCTGTTATATTTATTCATGTTAGGATTCAAATATAATAATGAATATATAATCGAATAAAGATTGGAGATCACTTTCGATAAGGAAAATGATTCGATAGATGTAAAGCGTTGAGTTTGGAATACATCGATTTCTTTTTTTTGCTAGCAGTAGCATTTTTATCATCTTAACCGTTGCATCGAGAAGCATTTGCTTACAGGTATATTCACCGGTCACACGACACCCAACTCCCCTATAATCTCTTTTCCTTTTATCTCACCGCTAATGTGAATGATTTCTTAACTAAGATGATGAGAATTGTTGGGATAGGGATGATCATTCATTGCTTGCAGAAAGAGAGAGTGTGTGAAAAAACATATATATTTTCTAGAGAGAAAAAATCAAGAGATTAAAAAATTTTTGAATAGAAAATTTTCTTCTATCATTTAGATCACTGAATTTAGAATTGAGATATTATGATATTATAGTGGTGGTTTCATTTTGTGATCATTATTTGGATTGAGTGATTTATTTGAAAAGATTCAAAGTTAAGAATTTTTTGAAAATCTGCAAATTGATATACTGTCCTGAAATTTAATTCTATTTATTTTTGTGATTTGTGATTTCTCAACACTTTCATACCATAAAATAAATCTAATAAAAATGTGAAAGGAAATGACTTGGATCCGTCTCACAAGATAATTCCTCCCCGAATGGAGGTTTCATATTTTTCTTTTTTCCTTCTTGATTTAATGATGGCTTTCCTTTATCTATAAATCATGATTGATATTAAAATTTCTTAATAGTATTTTTTTTTTCTGCAGAAATTAAACTAAATGCTTAGTCTTTCAAAAGTTTTATATACTTATTTTTGAGCATCCTTGGTCCCTCATCCTAGCCTGAGTTCAAAGCCACCTCTCTTACATCTTATTTACCAATATACTACTTTTTTTATCTATTCAAATCAAATGGTAATGAATTTAATTATTATAATTAAAACCATTTATTAAAAAAGATTTCAGAGAATAATTTCCAAATCAAAACCCTATGTCATAAGTTCTCGGCAAAAATCCCTTGTTATATTATGGAATTTCCAACAATTCTCTCCCCCACCCCCCAAATTGACATATATTGCCCCCACAAACGCCCCATTGGAAGTTCCTAAAAGAGCTTGTGAGAAACCAGAAACATGGACTTAAATAAATGTTAAAAGATTACAAAACAGAAAAGATATGCATTGTTATTTGTTTACATATATGCATTTTATAATTTATTCTTTGAAAGTATACATTTGAGAGAGAGAGAGAGAGAGAGAGAGAGAGAGAGAGAGAGAGGTGATGTGATGAAAATTCTTTTCCTGATGCAGAGTAATATTCAAGGATACATACAAAGTGATGGATTTTACCTAACTACTATTTTTAAAATGTTTTAACTTAAATTTGCTTTAACTTATTTTTATTTTATTTTATTTTATTTTACATATAATAATTTTTAACTCAAATAAAAAATCATCTGAGTAATATAAAATTAAAGTATCATTTTATTGATAATTTTAATGTTAAAAAATTTTAATTAGTTTCAGATATATCTGATCTTAATTTTCTCAAATCAGGTTAATGGGGGTCTTGAAATTGGCCTTGGTGGCTTAATTAGTATATGCATATGAAGGATGATGCACAATAAAATCAACCATTTGTAATGCCAATAAATGAACGTGCATGAACTTGAATCAAACTCTATCTATAAATTTATTGAACAACGGGCAATACCGCATATATTGCATATACTAAATAAATATAGTAATCAGTAATCAATATTTTTACGTATCTACTTAAATTTCTTTAATACAATTACCAATATATACCTTTTAACTTTTTTTTCTTTTTGTTTTTTGGTATAACCGATCAATATTCAGAATCATATTTTAATTAATCCGATTCGAATATTATCAGAACTGATTTAAAGAATCAACGTGGGCTGGCTCAACTGGATGTGGGGTTGAATTCCCTTAAGCATGACTGAGGTTCGATTCCCACTGAGAACATCGGACCTTCATGTGTAAGGAGCGTTCCCCGTTGAGAGACCCGCCCTCCTAACAGGAACCACTGCAGCGGTCAGTCCAGATTAATCGGGGTGAAACTCCAGATATCGGGCGGTATCCAAAACATGGTACCAAAAAAAAAAGAACTAATTTAAAGAAAATCTCACCCAACATAGTTTAATTTTTCTTTTTCCCGACCATAATTGAATCCCACAATTAAGCTTGATCCTCACAACTGCCTTACTTTGATGCAAGAGAAAGTTTAAGTTTTTAAATTTTTTGATACAATCTCAATATATATATATATATATATATATATATATATCACTGATTGCACTGCCCAATACCTCTAATAATGTTAAGTATCAAATTTTTTTTAGTAATTAGTTATTTTATAAGAGATAATGAATCTCGAGTATAAAATTTTATAATTGAGATATTCTTGATAAATTATCAAATATTTTAGAATAACTCTTCGAATATTTATAATCGAATCTAGATAATTAAAAGATGTCTCATTTTAAGTAAGTTGTAGAGTAGAATAATTATTTTATATTAAATCTAATAAAAATATTAATTATTTTCTTAATTATATATTGAATCCCATCTTGATGATTTGATTATATTTGATATGATAAGATTAAGAAAGGACCATTCCCATCCAAAGTGGAATGTTGCTCTGGACCTTTTGTTTAGTGCACATGTACAGCTCTTTTCTTTTGGCCTTTTTTTCTTCCACCTACCCTTAACGAACCAACTGTTTCCCTTACCGCCTTCTCTTCTCTTCTCTTCTCAATCAGAGATTCGGTTACCTACTTCCCCAACATGTCATGTGTTTGTTTCTTTTTTTGAGTCCTCCCCACCCCCCCCTCCCTTCCCCGGATCAATGAATTGCTTAAATTTCACATTTGCCCTTGTTATGTTAATATTATAGGGTTAATATAATACTGACATAATCATTAAACTTATTTAATTAAAAATAATTTTAATATAATTATAAAATAGAAATTATTTATATTTTTAATTTCATAATTAAGAATTTTTAGTATACATATAAATCATACATGTAATAAATATTATTTGAATTTTCATGAAATTTATTGCCTTCAAAATTAATTGTGAATTTGAATGTTTATTTTTCTTATTTGAATATCTATGTGGTCATCAAAAGGCGATTCCATCTCATTTATGTCATTACCCCTTTTTTTTCGGGCGGGCGGCGGTTCATATGATTACTCAACCAAAACAGATTTTGTAGTAATACTTCTTGGCCTTAAAAAAATTATTATGTGTTAATATTATATTGTCGTGTTGACTGATTAATAGTTTAGATCAAATATGATAATTATTTTTTCGGTAATAATAAATAATTAGATATTGACTTAACAAATACAAATTAAATTAGTCCAATTATTTTGAAAAAAAAATAGTGAGAGCGGCTATTTTTGTTATCTTCTTATATGTATGTATATGACACGTGTTTATCCTAATATATTAGATTATTTTTAAAATCGATAAAAATCTTAATTTTCTTTATTCCTTTTTATCAAATTAATTGTCTTTTCTAGCCTCCGGTGCGATAAGGACCGAATAGGAGTGATATAAGTTAATTCAGATATGAGGCGGATGTTTTAGTTTAGTAAAGAATGCTAAGCTGTGTTCCTCCATTTTTAATCTTATCCGTATAACTAATTAACCCCATGTCGTGTTAAAATAAATTCGAATATTCCTTAAATTTTGTATTATTTATTCCTTTTTCCTATTTTAAATAAATATAATTATTTGATCTATGTGTTATTATTAATATTTAATCATAATAAAATATTCAAAACTAAGTAAATTCAATTGAAATATTTATAATACAGTTCCTAAGAGACAGTTCAAACGATAAAATCTCTTCACTGTCATCCTCCATTTTTCGATCTCGATTGGTTGCATCTTTTTGTATAAAAAAAAATATATATTTATAATACAGTTGTCAAATCATCAATTTGAAACCTTATCTTAAACAATTTGACATGTTAGCTTATGACCCATAAATTCTGGATCATTAAAATGAAAGATATATGGATGCCGACTATCACATGATCTCCAGTTGAAAACCTACCGAACCAATAATGTTTAAGTACCCTTTCTTTCAATATGGTGTTTTTCTTTCTCCAAAATTGGGGAAACAACAAGGAAATGCTCATATTCCTTCATCTCACCCCACTTGCAAATATGATAAAGTCAAAAGGAATGCCCTTACTCTATCCAACCCCAAACCATGATTTATTAATTTAATGCTTGCCCAAGCTTAAATCTCACGATCACACATTACATTATATTACATAAAAATATGAATAAATAATGCATTCTGTCTTTAACAGAAGTTTGGTAAATGTAGGTGAGAGGGACAGATTCCTCATTCTTGGTACAATTGATTATTGATTCCTAATTAATTTGAAGCTTGAATTTTCAGATGTCGGCGGATCAAAACTGTGTTGCGAAGGATGACCAATTTATACTTAAAAAATTTTATTAGTTGTATTGTGGGATGTGATGGTTTTTATGTCAGATTCAGAGTACGAAATTATAAAATATAATATATATTTATTTATATGTTGTTTATTTTGTCGGACAGAAATTTACTATGAGATGTCACTGTGAACACCTGACCGTTGGCTTTATTAACTGAACTCATTCTTCCCACACTTTACCATACCATGAATTACATTGAATGCCGCTTTTTTTTTTTTTTTTTTTTTTTAAATGCTATGATAAGTCCTGTGAAATATTGGTAAGAACACATGATCGAAATTAGTAAAAAAAAAAGAATAATTAATTTCTTAATATTATATTATAGGAAGAATATTGAAGGCAGTTTGGAAGATATAGGAGGGGGGGTCATCCTGTGACTGTGATATTGTCAATTTTGAAATAAAAATAAAAAGATAGAGAAGATGCAAAAAAGAAATTAACTTATTAAATGGAAAAAGAAAAAAAAAAAAAGGCAACGAAGGAGATTCTGATTCCAACAAATATAAGCTATTCATCAAAATATTTACTCAATCCATAAATACTTTTGCCATCTCTCAAAATTACCCAAAAGAAAAATGAGTATTGCAATTCAAATATTATTGAATTAGGGTTTGCACTGAGTTGTCTGTTCGGTGTACCAAATGATGTTAACAAGATACACAAAAAGGAAAACACCCAAAATAATAATAATAATAATAATTAGTATTTTCATTTTTTTCCCTAATTTTGGTGGCACCGCAATTTGAGCATAAAATGATTAGAATTAGGCACGGCAGCTGCAGCGCCTGTTCTTGTACAATTACACGACTCCCCACTCTGTAACCCTAGATGACAACACACACACACTCTTTGCGACGCCCGACTCTTAAATGGAAAAAGCCCTAAACTTAGATCCAAATCAACCTCCTCCTCCTCCTCCACTTCATTCTCTCTCTTTATTTGATGCTGCTGCTGCTGATCCTCTTCCGTTGTCGTGCTATTGCAGTTTCCGTCGTCGCTCGACTCTCCTAATTCCATCTTGAACACCATCTTCCTAGGGCTAGGGTTAGGGTTAGGGTTAGGGTTAGGGCTTTTCCATACTGGTAGTGATGGAGGAGATGTGTTGCCTAATTGTAGCGATTTTGCAGGGGCGGCGTTGAGAGGCCTGTGTGTTTGGGGGTCGAGTCCTCTGCTAAGAAGCTTGCGTTTGATGTGCGTATTCCAGTAATTTTTAATTTCGTTATCTGTTCTTCCCGGTAATCTTCCGGCAATCAATGACCATCTGTCCAATGACGCCACCATTATCAATTTCTTTATTTTTAAATTAATTCTCAAAAACTCATAAGTAAAGAATGAGAGAAATTTGTACTTGTTGCCGAGCATGCTGTGGAGTTTGATGATGAGTTCGTCTTCTTCTTCGGTGAAATTACCTCGCTTAAGATCTGGTCTCAGATAATTAATCCAACGCAGTCTGCAACTCTTGCCGCATCGCAGCAATCCTGAGGTTGAATTTTGATAAAATAATTAGAGATGAGAGAGAGAGAGAGAGAGAGAGAGAGAGAGAGAGAGAGAGAGAGAGAGAGAGAGAGAAGAATACCGGCAGCTTTAGGGAGAGTACGCCAGCAACCTTCGCCATGAAGGCGGATGTAGTTGATGAGGCGTTGATCTTCCTCTTTGGTCCACGCCCCTTTGTTTATGTGGGCTTTCTCACAGCACGGTGATCGTCCCATCAGAGAGGAGAGAGAGAGAGAGAGAGATTTGGTTATAACTATATAATTGGGTATTTTTTCCGTCTCTCTACTTCGAGAAAGAGAGAAACGGAGGAGAGAGAGAGAAAAGGAAGATTTGGAAAAGAAAGATAAGGGTGTGCCCGTGTATATATATGCAGCGGATACGGATTCAAGGGGGGTGGGGTTAGGGTGCCCACGGAGAGAGAGTGTGGGGGAGGGAGGGAGGGAGGTTTGACCAAGTTGGTAAGAAGGAAGAAAGGAACGGAAACACGAGTGGGTTTGGTTACATCCCCATTTGGCTCATAATTAATTATCGTCTTTTCTTTCCTTTCGAAACCTTAATTATTAATTATCTTTTATTTTTTAAAATCAAAATTATTAATAACCCCATAATTAATATGGGATTCATCTGCGATTGCTTTCCTTTTTTAAATTATCTTGTTTGTTTGGTAAACATGTAACATGCAACTTGTCTTATCTATAATTTCAATACTTCCCCCGCCCGCTATTTCCATTTTTACGTGTTGACCCCTCTCTCTTCCCCCATCTTCTTCTACTCTCTCTCTATCATGATGATAATCCATTCATTCAACCGGGGCCACTCCACCTAACCTAACAACCAAAATGGCGTGACATATGATGTCACCCACGTACAACTCCTAAAGTTGTGTAAAGTCTAATTATGAAGCCCGAAGACTGTGGTTAATTTAATTTATATGCTTGTAGAGCTTGAGGAGTGCGGTTAATTTATATAATTTTGAAAGTTTTGTGAAGTATGCACGCCGAAAGTTGAGAATTTTTTGTTAAAAATTTATTTTTTTTTCTTTCCTTCAAAATTAGAACCAGGGATAAGTGAAATCTTTCATATACCTAACAAAAAAAAAAAAAAAAAACACTTAATGTACCCAAAGAAACAGTCTAGTGGTACAAACATTTATCTTCCAATATGATAGTTTCAAATTCAAATTCTCGTATAACTAAAAAAGAAAAACCCTAAATTTTATTTAGAAATTCTAACTTTTAATTTACTTACCCTCA
Source organism: Dillenia suffruticosa (assembly GCA_033439265.1). Lineage (NCBI taxonomy): Eukaryota > Viridiplantae > Streptophyta > Magnoliopsida > Dilleniales > Dilleniaceae > Dillenia > Dillenia suffruticosa. The sequence goes on from JAVTVX010000020.1 coordinate 12,905,385, forward strand.
AACTTGATTCAATATTATACCCCTTTCTTTAATTGCCATGTTATACAAGTATAATGAGAATGAAAAATAAGAACGAATCCAATAACTATGACAATACTCTCTCCCTTGTGAGTAATATAAGATGATACATGATTCATTTCTACTTTTTACAATGCTTGTGTTATCTATGCTAATATTGATCTTATCGTACATGCTATGTATGTTATGGATGTTATTAGTTTTTTATTTACTTACTCAATTTATTTTGATCACTTCAGGAGAACATGGAACCAAGAGGGAGGCAGAGGGTGAAGGCAATTGAGTCAAGGAACTTAGATCCGTGTTCAACCCTTTTCGTATTGTACTTTAGTTATGATGATGGTTATCTATTATATTTTTGTGATTGATATATGTACATATATATTTGGTATGAAATAAACCACAAGTCTAGATGTATAGTTGTTGACCAAAAGTGACCTCATATAGAGTTTGTTTACCGTCATATTTATATGGTATGATTAGATGTGTTGCAGTTAGAGGGTCATTGGAGCAAATTTATTTGTTAATTATAGGAGTGTTCCATATTGCTGTTTCATATTTTCATCCTAAGCTTAGGTGGCTAAATAATTAACAGTATGAGAGATATTGCCAATTTTTTTTGATAAATGATAAGTTGTTTATTTTATTTTATTAAATCCATTCCTTCATGTTATCACACACGGAACTCTCGAGAGTTCAGAATTACATTTTAATTATGTTGATTGTTTCCGTGCATTAAGGGTGCGACACCATAATAGCGAGTCGTCCTAAGTTAACCGACTCTAACAATCAAACGATTGAAGTTTGCATAGCCTTCAGCGATCAGCCTTCTATTGTGCAAACAAACATTTTCAAAAACCTAGGAAAATCAAGAAACAAAATTGTTCGATGGGCAGTGAACTTTATGAACCTCTCAATGGAATTGGCAGCCAATTATTTTTCTAAACCTTTGATTATACGTCATAGAGTCAATCTTGAAATAACCGTTCTATTGAAAATATATAATATAACTTAATTTTGTAATTTATAAAATATTAATTGATGAAGGTGGATTTGACTCCACAGATACCTATTCTGCTGATCTGAGTGTGAAACTGGTGTTAGGGGAGTCTTCTGTTTCGTGAGTGATAAAACTTGCAAGTGCCATCGGAGGATGCTCGAGGGGGAGACTCCAATACTCAAGTCAGAAAGAGTGATTTTGAGAGAATAAGAAACAGATTGTGAAGAACCGTGTGAGAGTCCCATGTTGTCTCTATGTAAAAAGTATAAAATTTTTTAGAGCATATCTAGCCAGCTACCCATATTGAATATATATAGTTTATGTGTGTGGTAAGTTTCGTCGGAGAATAGGGGTGCAGAAACCTTAATTTTCTTATGGAGAGATTGTTGAGAATTTTATGAGATTATAGGAATTATAGTCAACGATTTTTAAGATATTTAATATCTTGTCGATTAAGGAAAGCAAAAGTTGTCGTGGAGGCTTCTTGCCTTATCGGAAATGACTATTGGAATATGTTCCTTATTGAGTGAAATTTTCTTAGGAACAGAGAAAATTCATATTCGATGAAAGAATGTTTAAATTCGTTAAAGATAATTAATGGTTTCAAGTTGTGCTTATCACATAATACAATGAATTATGTTTGTATTAATAGAACATTTCAGCTAAGGAGTGAAGTAACCGAGAAGTTTGGGTATCGAGAGCTGGGATAACCGAGGAGTCAGGACTTGTTGGCTTCTCAAGAGGGTAAGACCGAGAGGGTAGGAGAAGTGCTCGACTGAGAGAGCACTAGACCAAGAGACTGGGAGCATGTTCGATCGCTTATGGGCGGTATGGCCTAATAGGCTTAGGTAGTTCTGGTCTTACGATAATGGGCTATTAGACTATATATCACCATTTGTCCTTCACTCCTAAGGCTAGTTCGGAGAACTTGTGAAGAGTAAAGTTGAGATAATGAGAATTGTGTAAACTAAAAAGACGCAGAGTGAAAACACTTTTGGATAAGTGGAACGGGTATGAAAATGGAACCAACATGGGAGTAGAGCATTAAATGTAGTACGTGCCGTCTTGGTATTCACAAAACTACCAGTGCATGCCTATTTTAAAGCGGCCTAAGATTGGTCTAAACCACCGCGGCTTTTGCTTTTTGTTACTCCACTTTCACTAATTAGAAAATTTGGGTTTTCAAAATGTAGAGAAAGAGAGAGAGAGAGAGAGAAAGACAGAGAGAGAGAGATAGAAAGAGAGAGACTGGTAAGAGAAATCATAATGGCAAATTGTTCTAAGTCTCATGTTCATCTTAGTATTGACAATATCAGGACTACAATATCTCGAGATAAGTTGGGTGAGATTGTTAATGTTATGAAATTGGGGGATGATTATGTTTTTAAGACACTGACGGAGGTGAATAGACCACTTGCAGGAAGTGTGCCGATGTATAAGTAATGCGTGAGGTATGGTCTCTGCCTACCATATACGGGCCCTTATACTCAAGTTTGGCTCGTTGGAATTTTTTTTCCAACTATGTTAATTTGTAGTGCTTGATGACTTATCATGGCGGTAGCAAGTCTATTAAGTTTATGCCGATTGAAATTTGATTTTGAGATTGTCTTCTATTTTTATTTTGAAGAGGTGCCTTATAAGGTTTTGCATTGATGGCTGGTTTTTCTTGCAAACCAAACCAGAGTTAGGGTAGAAATTCTTCTATAAGGAGATGATTGATAAAAATTGGATGTGGAAGTTTTTCTTCATTGAATTTTTAAAAGGGGAGTTGATAACAACATTGCACGACATTTGGGAGGAGCCTTTCCTTGGGCTGAAGACCTTTGACCCTTCCCACCATTTTAGATTCGTGCATTCAGTCATCGGTATTTGTTCCACAAAGGATAAGTGTATTTGCATAGAGTCTTGTTTGGATGAGAAAATGTTGTTTTTAGTAGATTTGCATAGATTTGTTGGTTAAGAAAATAGGTATGAATCTTGATGTTATCCCCTATGCCCAAGGGGAGGACTTCACTGAAGTGACCACAGATAAACATATGAGGCCAAAGGCCAAAAAGGAAATAGGAGAGGCAAGGAGCGCATCGTTACAGAGCACTTAGTCAAGTGATGTGCTCCCCATTTCAATGTTAGGGAGAAAGCAAAGAAAAGTTTTAATGCTTTTGAGCCCAAGCAAGTGGGCAGAAGAAAACGAGGGACAAGGTTTGCCGAGTTTGGCTAAGGTTCCCCTTCAAGAAGGAGCTGGAGGTTTTGAACCAGAAGTGACTTTTCCCGCATCCCCGGTGTTAGCTCTTGAGGGGGCTAGGGAAGGAGAAACTGATGGGGCTACGTTAGAGATGGTGTTGAGATTTTGGAAGTGGAAACCAAGAGGGGTACTTTAGGTGAAGCCGAGGGGGCGCCCTCCAGGTATGCGAGTCAAGAGATTGGAACTAGGCTATCTTGTGCCTTTCCCAAGGCCCTATATATGCGAAAGAGCAAGAGAAAGGTGTCAGAGAGGATTGCTCCCCTTCCTTCCATCTTTGGTAGGTCCTACGATGGTAGGAAGGACCTTCAGGAGCAAAGCACTGTGGTAGTCAACGCCGGCAACCACCATTACTTTTATCTAGATGTTACGGAGGTGAAGAGGGTGATCGTGCGGATGGATTACCATCGCACAGAGCTAGAGTTTAACGGTTTATCATTAGAGTAGGGTGAGGATGCCCTCACATCATTTGGACTCGAGGCATGAATTATTTTTCTGAAATGTCTCTTATTTGCATTTCTTGTTTGGTTCCGTCTAACTATTGTGCTCTGTGTAGACTATTGCTTTGATCAAGTTTCAAAGGTTGAAGAGGAAGCAGATAATCAAACATTTGAAACACCATGTGGAACAGTTTAGTGAGGAGGTCTCTTGGTTACATGGTGTTCTTGCTCAAAGGGAGAAGGAAATGGAGGAGAAGAGAGCAGCTAGGGCTGCTCAAGACAACAGAAATGAGGAGATTGAGCACCTTAGGACTAACCTGGGATTGGCGATTCGACAATTTCAGGCGGTTTTGAAGAAATGTGAGAAATTGGAAACCAAGGCCAAGGTGTGCGAGGCAAAGCTGCAAGCTGCTGAGAAGTTGGCTCAAACGTGAGAGTAGTCGCTTGTTGCCACGGAATAGTAGATTGTCGAGTTGGGGAAAACCATCACGGAGATGATCGATAGCCATAGGCACGCCTAATATAGGCTGTCCGAGAAACTATAGTGTATCGTGGAGGTCATCCGTTGAGCTAGATTACCAGGGTTTAAGATTGTGAGTGTTGATAACATTTATCTTAGGGTGTCAAGTTTGAGTCCTGTCAATACTTGTTTGGGTGGTACCCCCTCAAAAAGTAGTCAATGAAGGTGCTAATCTCGCAACCCTTAAAGGCTAGTTTTGAGTCTTTGTGTCAGAGGACTCTTCTTCCTCCTCCTCCTCGTTGTATGTCTCATGATTGATTGAATGGATCAAATTACTTAATGTGCACTTGTTTTGATTACACTCTTGTTTCCTGCTTGAATGTATGCTAGGAATGTTAGAACTCCCTTAAGATGTCTGGATTGTTAGAAAAAGGATCAGATGTAGTTTGCATGACATGGTCTTTGTTGGAGTTGCATCAACAGAAAGTTTGAGGCATTTCACCGAGAAAGTGCTTGTTGGCGTTGCACCAAGAGAGAGTTTAGAGACATTTCGCCAAGAGAATGCTCATTTGGTGTTGTGCCAAGAGAAAGTTTAGAGCTATTTAGAGGTATTAAACCAATAGAATGCTCGTTAGCATTGCACTAAGAGAGAGTTTGAAGGCATTACACTGAGAGAGTGCTCGTTGGCATGCATCAAGAGAGAATTTGAAAGTATTGCGCCAAGAGAATGCTCGTAGGTATTGCGCCCAAAGAGAGTTTAGAGGTATTACGTTGAGAAAGTGCTCATTGGAATTATGCCAACAGCGAGTTTAAAGGCATTACGCCAAGAGAATACTCGTTGTTACGCCAAGAGAGAGTTTGATGGTATTGGTCCAAGAGAATGCTCATTGGTGTTGCGCCAAGAGAGAGTTTGAAGGCGTTGCACCGAGAGAATACTCATTAGCGTTGCACCAAAAGAGAGTTTGAAGGCGCTATGCTGAGAAAGTGAGTAGTGTATACTCAGTTAGGAGTTTCATCTAGTATCAGCAACATGTTTGAGAGCATTTGATGCTTGCAAGCTATTCTTAATTGCAAGTACTTGTTGCGATCATATTGTACGAAAAAGGCAATGAAACATATGAAATGAAAATATTATTGCAAGAGTAACTAAGAAGATTTTGGATCAACTTATTCAATCTACGACCTAGAGTCACAAACAAAATGATAGTAGATAATGAGTAGAGATTACTTGACTGGAGTAGTGGGTGACTTGGGGGTCGCATGGGAGTGTATCGATTCCGAGAGGTGCTATAAATTTGATACTCATGTGCCTGGTGCTCGGTAATGCTTCTAAAGCGCTCTGATTGGGGTGTCCCAAGATGGCATTGTGTGCCGATTGTAGTTTGATTACATTGAATGTTGTTGTGGCAGTTGTATGATTGGATAGAGTTCCGAGAGTGATAGAAAAAGGTATGGTACTCTCAGGGTAAAGCCATTCACTCGAGAGTCCTTTTATGCGTCCAACACGAGGCTGAATGTGTGTGTAATCGAAATCCATTTGTTGAAATGCATCCCAATAAAGGAGATCGCAGCCGCCCATTGGTCAACAAAGATCCTCTTTACTGTGTATTGATCTATCTTGGCTGTAATGACCAACGAGTCGTGGTGATTTGGATCGACCCCTGTCAAGTCATCATCATCAAAGTCTATCATGGGCCTTTTCTTTTTCTATCTTTTCTCAACACGGGCTATGAGAATTTCTTTAAAGGTAGGTACCTCCACTCTCTGGAAGATTGGTGCAAGTGTTCATTCGCTCTGGCCTTGTTAGGTGTCCAATCGGGCCATAGGGCTCAGTACAGAAAAGGCTTTGTTAGGAGAGGGAGACGTTGAATAGGGGCGTCTGCCTTGTATTTGAAGAATAACTCCGTTGACTTGGTTGCGGGTGGCTTATGGGAGTGGTGGTTCATTTTGCTCGTTTGCTCATGCCGCCACACATGGACTCTGAGGAGGGTTGTTCTCTCGTTCCATGCTAATAAACCTTCGGAGTCTGCCATCCCGAATTAGGGCCTCATCCTTTAGCTTTTTGCATTCATTTGTTTGGTGGCCATAATTTATATGAAAGTGACAATACCAAGTTTTATCCTTCTTCGAATCATCTCCTAGGAGACATGAGAGCCATCTAACATAAGGCTTATTTCTGATCTGTATCAGGATTTGACTGATAGTGTCATTTAGAGGAGTGTAATTGGTAAGTTGCGATGGGGAGAAGGTCCTAGTCGGTTCCTCTTAGTGATGGTGGCCGAGGTAAGTGACTACATTTTTCCCTACTCTGTTTCGGTTCTTATCGAATGCCTTAGCTTCCTCCGCTACAATGTATTTTTCTACTCAGGCATAGAATTCTTGAATAATGGATGGAGAGTTCTTCATGATGGAAGTATTCATTCCCGAAGGCAGTAGGCCAGCAAGCAATGTTGCTAGTGTGATAGAGTGATCTAAACCGAAGACCTTCATTATTTCGTTTTTGAACTTATCTAAGAAATCTCTTAGGGGCTTATCATCCTTTTGTCATAGAGATAAAAGGGATATAGATTTCCTCTTGGCTTCTTGGTTGATCACAAAATGTGCTTTGAACTATTGTCGGAGTTAGGAGAAGTTCTTGATGCTAAATGGAGGGAGCAAATAAAACCAGATTAGGGCATTGCCCTTCAAAATGGTAGGGAAGTGCTTGCACATAGCGATGTCTGGCATGTCTCGCAAGATCATAACTATCATGAAGTGGGCCGCGTGGTCTCGAGCGTCAATAGTACCATCGTACCTTTCCATAAAAGGGAGGAGCATATCTCATGACGTTGGTTCAATAGAGACTTTAGGACCGTAAGGGGAGAGAAATTGGTGGTATATGCGGTGGCATCCCTTTTGCCTATACTAATGCATTTCAACTCAGTAGCCATCAGATCTTCAATATGTTTCCTTAGGTTGTCCGAATCATGTTGGGAGTTGATCGAGGGCTCTCGATGCCTTCGAGGATGGAGTCTGTGCATACGCGATTGCTTTGATCTCCAAAGGGAGGATGATCCTTCCCGTTGAGAGGTGTTGGTGAAAGACTGTTTGCAGGACTAGACGTCTGTCCTCCCGCTGCAACATGGCCATCGAGGTGCTACCGTTCTTTCTTCTTGGTGGCATGGCTATTGAAAAGACAACAAGGCAGGGCATATAATACACTAGCTAAGTAATCAGTCTGTTATCATGGACGGCGCCAATATGATAAAAGTGGTTTTGACTCCACAAATACTTGCTCTGTTGACCTAGGTATGAAACTAGTGCTGGGGGAGTCTTCTGAGCCTTCGTAAGTGATAAAATTTGCAAGTACTGTCATGGGTTATTCCAACGGGAGACTCCGATACTCAAATTAGAAAGAGTGATTTTGAGAGAATAAGAATCAAACCGAGAAAAATTGTGTAAGAGCCCCATGTTGTATTTGTGTAAGAAGTGTAGAGTTCCTGAAAATATATCTGGATAACTGTCGATATTGAATACTTATAGTCTATGTGTATAGTAAGTTTCGTATGAGTTTAGGGGTACAGAAACCCTAATTTTCATGTAGAGAAATTGCTGAGAATTTTCTCAGATTGCAGGGACTATAGTCAAAGATCTCCAAAAGATTTAGTATTTTGTCGATTATAGAAACTCAAGTTGTCGTGGACACTTCTTATCTTATCGGTAGTAACTATTGAGATATATTTTCTTATTAAAAGATATTTTTTTGGAAACAAGCAATATTCATATCCAATTAAGAAAGGTTTAAGTTGATTAGAGGTTTACTTTCTTAATGGATGGTTTCAAGTTATGCATATCATGTAATGGAATGAATTATGTTTGTATTAATGGAACATATCCACCGAGAAGCGGAGTAACCGAGAAACCTCGATACCGAGAGTTAGAATGACCGAGGGGTCAGAAGTTGTTGGCTTCTCAAGAGGGTAAGGCCGAGAGGGTTGAGAGGAGTGTTCGACCAAGAGAGCACTCAACCGAGAGATTGCGAGCATGATCGGTCGCTTATGGGGAGTATGGCATAATGGGCTCAGGTAATTCCAATCTTACGGTAATGAGCTGTTTGACCATATATCATCACTAATGAAAGAGGAGAAAAATTAAATTGTATTCTTTAGGATTTTTCGATTTATACATACATTTATATCCTTTCATTTTGAACATATAATCATATCCTTTCAGATTTGAATACAAAGTTGTTTTCTTTTCATATTTGAACATATTAAATAAATAAAATTATGATCAAACATTTCAATAAACATAACTTTTCAAGATTTGAAAGGTTATGCCCTATCGTAAATATCATGGTAATATTTTAAAATACCATTGGGTTTATAAATAAACTTTAAAACAAAGACAAAATATACAATGTAGAAATCTCTTCTTCTTCGTCTTTTCTTAAACCGTATTGTTAAGTGTTCAAGATATAGAACTCTTGAATTTTTTATCAAAAGTTCTTTGTAGGTTTTGTCATATCCTGAGAAGTTATTTGTCATATAATCTTTTAACAAACTATTTTTGTAATTGGAGCATTTAACAGAGAAAGAACAAAATTATATACTTTATTAAAAAATTTTCAAATTTAGTTTTTATATCTCCCAAAAGTTATAACCTTTCATTAATTTTCTTAATACCACTCCCAATTTTTCTGGGCACTACACCTTTTATGATATGAGATTGCAGGTAAAGATGCATACCTGCCAAAAGCAATTTGGTGAACTTTCAGATGTTTTCAATTACCGACTAGCTGTCCTTCCCGGAGAAAGTCATGAAATCATGTAGTTTGTATCCCTTGGGCAGTGGCATAGTATCATCAATTTATTGGGGATATGGCTTCTTCTATGTTGGTTGCTGAAGAGGTTTTAACTCAAGGCTGATGTGCTTCTTGAACAGCTCCGTGATTAGAATAGGATGCAAAGTTTTTGCGATGCAACTCCACTCCCTACGCTCAATGTTGCACAGAAACGGAAATGAGAAACAGAAATGAATACGAATCATATAGAAAAATGATATTTTGTAAGAATACAAAAAACGTAAATATGGACAAATGTGTAAATATAAAAAATATAAGAATTTTTATATAAATATTAATTATAAGACAATTAATATAAAAATAAAAATTATAATTAAATAAATACTTAATTAATTAGATATGAAAAATGTGTAATTATAGAAAATATAAGAATTTTTATATAAATATCAATTAATTTAACTTGTTGAAATATTTTGAAAGAGAAATATTTTTGAAACGGAAAAATGCTAGCATCGATAACCTTTCATGCATCATTGCGTACACTTACCAGCGGGACTGCTATTTGCAAAGGTAGTGCCGAATACAGTGTCAGTAGAGTTTGATAAATTGGTATCGAGGTCTGATGTGGTTCTGATACAGCGATCCTTAATAGACGGGTGGCATAGTAATTGGTCAGCCTCTAAGACAGGTTTCGCTAATATGCTCCATTAATGCTAGGTGAATGAAATGGTTGTGATGTTCCTATAGTCGACATCTGTTGTGGAACGAAATTATCTAGAGTTGGGTTAGTCACGGGAGGTATGTATGGCAATCCTCTATTACTTTGGGGGGTTTGGAGGCTTCTTGGCCTCCATGTGTGTGGGATGTGATGATACATAGTCTAAATTATGTGGGGCCCAAACTTATCAAGCGCGTGGCTAGTCAACAGATCTTGTCGGCACTTGCCGACCGCTCCTCTCTCGGTAGCCAACTATCGGCACTTCAACTGTCGAACCCTAGATTTTCTCGGTGTTCGATATAAATTATTTGATTTGCTAAGAAAATATTCGCTCTCCCTAAAAAGATAGAGAGAACTTGACGTAAATGGAAAGGAAATCTACAACTGTAACTAATAAGGAAAATAATCTCCATAATGATCTGAACTTTCCAAACGGATAAGATTTTACAACTTTTTCCTACAATCTGATTCCCCAAAATGTCGGGATACTCTCACAAGAAAAAAGATATATAAGTTTTAATGTGTCTATCGTCCAGGTAAGTCTTCTTGACCCACACAAAGCACACAAAGCATACAGAGCTCTCTCGCTCTCTTTTTCTTTCGATATTAGTTTATTTCCTTTTGAAAACCGCTCTCTAAGTTACGTATCAGAGCCTACCCCACTGAAGCACCCTCCGGTGGTCTTTTTGCAGGTCTCTTTGATCGAGATCACTAAATGGCCAATTCATCCCGTTCGAGTTAACAAAACCATTATCTATAGAGTTAAATCCACCTACTACAGATTGGCGTTGTCTATGGAAACAGACTAATTTTCTGATCAAATTAGCCCTTACTACTATCTTATTCTTTCCATCATGATATCAATCAAAAGAAAAAAGCCAATAATTGGTTTCAATTGTGACGATTTGACTGGAGTTGATATCTACCGAAACGATATGCAAATCATCATTGTAAGAATTGGCTCTTATCTTGTCAAAAGGATCTTCGTAGATCAAAGAGCAAAACGCGACATCCTTTTCTAGGATGCCTTTTAGCAGATGGGTTTCATCCCATCTCAACTTCAACCCTTCGATCATCCCATTAGAGGGCTCGTCGGTGAATGCATACAACCACAAGACCTTATCTCGCTCCTTGTATCACTAGGAACGCCTCCCTATCACACTGCTACCAGAACCACTTTTTATGTAGTAAAACTTCCGTCCCCTCTACAATGTCATCTTGGGTAGTCTTAGCCTAAACAGCCTTGAAACACTACCGAACACTATACACATGAAAGTCAAATTTAGAATGTCCTTTGGGATCTCGACACTTTATGGAAACCCTGATCAATTAACCATCCCCATTGTGGGAGAAAAAGGGGAAGTTTTAGCAGTGAACACTATGGAACTCAGAGACAACACGGAGCAACAATTGAAACCTCAATCTGGAGAGGAGGTAATTGAAGTTCCCATCACCGACACGCCCGGTTAGACCGTCCAGGTTGGTGCCAACATACCGACGTCCCTTCATAAGGCAATCATAAATTGTCTGTGATGCCATTTCAAGGTCTTCGCATGGTCCCTCAAAGACATGCTAAACATTCAGCCTTCGATCATAGTTCACAATCTAACTACAAACGCCAGTCGCAAGCCCGTTAAACAAAAGAAAAGGATGTTCGCACTAGAATGCCAACATGCGGTAAAGAATGGGGTTCAAAATCTTCTAATAGCAAGGTTCATCAGAAAGGTAAAATACCTCGAGTGGTTAACTAACGTAGTCATAGTGAAAAAAACAAACAGGAAGTGAAAAATGTGCATAGATTTTACTGATCTCAATAAAGTATGTCCAAAAGACAACTATCCACTCCCCAACATCGATAAGCTGGTCGACAATTCATTTGATCACCAACTCTTGAGTTTCATGGACGCATACTCCAATTACAACCAAATATATATGACCCCCTAAAGATGAGGAAAAAAACAAGTTTCATTACGGAATTGATACCTATTGTTACAAAGTCATGTCATTCGTCCTCAAGAACGCCAGGACAATCTTTCAATGTCTGGTCAACAAGATCTTTATCGAACAACTTGACAGAAATGTGGAGGCCTATGTTGATGACATGCTCGTCAAAAGCTCCAATGCCAACAATCACGTCACAGACTTAGAGAAGACATTCCACATGCTAAAACGATACAACATGAGGCTGAACCTCGTGAAGTGTACTTTCGAGATCACATTCAGGAAATTTTTGAGCTTTTTAATGACCTACCCGGGAATCGAGGTAAATCCGAAGAAAATTCAAATCATACTAGACATGACACCATTGAGGACAGTAAAAGACATGTAATGCCTCACGGGTAGAATTGTAGTCCTAATCCGATTCTTGTCTAAATTTAGGGAAATGTATAAACCCTTTTATGATACCTTAAAGAAGTCTTAGAAATTCGTGTAGATACCTGAGTGCCAAGACACATTTGAAAGACTTAAAGCATATCTCATGTCGTCTCCACTCCTCGGCCAATAGATTCCTGGAGAGAAACTATACATCTACCTTTCTAATTTTGATCATGCGCTCTGCTTTGTCCTTGTGAGGTAGGAATCTACCGTAAAAAAATCGATACACTATGTTAGTCGCATACTTCATGAGTTCAAGATGAACTACAGACCCATAAAAAAAATAGTTTTTGTTTTGGTTATCACCGTCAGACATTTCTGGCCTTACTTCCAAACCCACACCACTGTGATGCTGACCAACCAGCCCCTGAAGCAGATCATACGAAAGACATATACCTCCAAACGACTCATCAAGTAAGTATCGAACTAGATGAATTTGACATTGAATATCAACCGAGACCGGCTATTAAGAGCTAAACTCTCGCAAACTTTATCCTCGAGTATACATTCCCGACATCTATCAAGCAACTCCTTGATGATGACAAATAAGAACACTCACAACCCAAATGGACCATCCATGTTAACGGTTCATCTAATTCTTAAGAAATAGTATCGGACTCATCCTAGTAGGGCTAGATAGTTTTAAAACTGAATACGCGATCTATTTTGACTTCCGAGCGAACCAAGCTAAATACGAAACTTTTCTAACTGGATTGTGGATCGCAGCGTCATTAGGGGCCCTAAGCGTACGGGTCTTTATCGATAGCCAATTAGTCGTCAAGTGGATCGAGGGGGTCTACGGGACTAAATAGCCAACAATGGCGATGTATCTATCCAAAACACACCAAACGATGGACAAATTCGACATAGTGGACATACAATAAATCTTAGCCTGAGAATGCACAAGCCAATACACTCTCAAAGTTAGCTAGCTTTGACTCAGTGGTGACCGCCATAGCCTCTACACAGAGAGCCTACCATACCCCAGTATCAAAGAGCCAGAACAGGTCTTGTTGCGAATAGCACACCAAGTTGGAAAGACCACATAGAATCCTATATGAAGCACGAGCAACTACCGAGTTGTGAACCTAGCAAGTTGAGGCACAAGGTCACCCATTATGCTATCATTAACGGTGACCTCTACAAGAAGTCCTACACCCATCCATATCTGAAGTGTCTGACACCCGAAAAAGGGAACTACGACATTAGAGAAATCCACGTGAGAATATGCAGCAATCACTTGACTACCCAAAATCTGGCAAATAAATTCGATAAGGTTACTACTGGCCAACCATAAAAATCGATGTAGATGACTACGTAAAAAAATGCAACAGGTGTTAGCACTTTTCGTCGGTGCCACGCCAACACTCCACAAAGTTTTGCCCAATAGCCAGTCTATGGTCATTATGCTATCACTAACGGGGAATGGACATCCTAAGATCGTTCCCCTAGTGACCGAATAGTGAAAGCTCTTAATCGTGACTGTAAACTATTTCACAAAATGGATGGAAGCCGAACCATTAACCCAAATCACTACAGGCAAGATACAACACTTTGTGTGACCATCCATCATCACCAGATTCAGCATACCTCACATCTTAATCACAAACAATGACAAGCAATTTGACAACAGAAACTTTCAAGACTTCTGCAGTAGGTTGGAGATCCAATACTGCTTTAATTCTATCACCTACCCGCAAACAAATGGTCTTGTAAAGATAACCAATTGAATGATCCTACAAGGGCTAAAAGCCATGCTAGACGAAGTCAAAAACCGCTAGGTAGACAAACTCTATAATATCCTCTAGGCTTATCGAACGACATCTTGAAAGGCAACAGGGGAGACACCATCAGTCTAACATATGGTTGCAAGGCGATAATACTAGATGAAATTAGAATTCACTCACTAAGGGTAGACCAATACAAAGAAGAGCAGAATGAATCCATGCTGTGCGAACGCTTAGACCTACTTCCCAAGCCTAGGGAAACCGCCTCCATTCGAATGGCCACTTATCAATAGCAGACGACAAGGTATTACAACCGACATGCCAGAACCAGAATGTTCAAACCAAATGACTTGATACTTAAGAAAGAGGAAGCCACCAGCCAACCCCAACCAAGGGGCAAGGTAGTGCCCAATTGGGAAGATACTTACAAGATACGCTCAGAAGTTCACCCTTATACTTATCTTCTCGACCATCTAAACAACTCGACCATACCAAGAGCGTGAAACTCTAAGAAGCTGTGCATTTATTATCAATGAGGATCAATGCTCTATCGAACAAACACATCTTGTTCCGCACATAAATGAACGATCAGGTAAAACCCCTATGGTCCTCTATCTTGCTGTGCTAACCTATCAATATGCTCTTGTGATTCCCAGGATGTGCCATTGGCAAGGGATCTATATCCCCAATTGGGAAAATATCGTCTCATCCTCTCGAACGGAGTTTATTGGGATCTATATTCCCGAGTATGTAAATATCATTCTGTCCTCCCGAATGGAGTTTATTGTTGAGATCTATCTTCCCGAATGGGCAAATATCGCTCCGTCCTCCTAAATAGAATCCAAATGGGCTAATATCGCTCTGTCCCCCCGAATGGAGTCCATTGTTGGGATCGATCTCCCCGAATGGACAAACGTCACCCAATCCTCCCGAATAGAGTCTATAGTTGGGATTTATCTCCCCGAATGAAAAAATATTGCCCAGTCCTTCCAAACATAATCTATCATTGGAATCCATCTCACTGAATGGGTAGGTGTCACCCTGTCTAACAAATGACTATGTTAAAGAATGAATATCCTGAACAAGATGTACATGGCCTTCTCACTTGGTTAAGCTCTCAAATGAATAGAACCACATACTCAAGTGAACTCACTCCCTCTGTCAAAGATTACATGAAAGACGAAAGAATGACGTCGTCCCACAAGAAAGCTAGCTGACCATGAAGCCTCCTATCCGTAAGATTCTATCGATTAAGTCATTTACTCAACGTTCTAGTGCTCATCATACACAAATTGTTAACGATGAGATGATCATTTAAAAGCAAAATCAACAAGTAACAAAAAACTTTACTTTTATTTTAATACGATGAACACATATTAAGATACCTAGTTGGATACAATGTGAAAAGAATTTACAAGTTTTTACATTGGACCAAGTTACATCGAAATAAATACATGAGAAATCTATAGTAGAAAGTTAACCGAGAACCGGAGGAAGCTCCACAACTCATTGACGATTGCACGACTGGGACAAGAAGACCATAGATGCCTCCATAGACTGTCGAACCATTTTTGAGTGCTGGAGTTGTGGAGGGTAAAAACTGCAAACCCTTTCCGGCCTATTGGAAAGGATTTTGAGAAAGTAGGAATTGACTAAAAAAGAGACCGAAAGGATATATCATGTTTCAAACCCTCTATCTTGCCCAAGTCTCTCACCGACTTCCAACTCCTCTTATCGCATGACTTGACAGAGCGCTAAGAAGTCTTTCAGACACCCTTTGCTACACTAAGCGACCAGTCAATGGTTCTAACCTTGGGAAAAGAGTTTGATCTTGGGAAGAGAGTTTGACAATGAAAACAACAAAAAGAGACAAAACACTGCAATGGCATCGCTCATTGATCTCGCCATACCATTTTCCATGATCTCATAATGAAGTATTCTTTAGCTGAACTAACACAAGTTACTGGATTTAACTTAGAAAGTTACAGAAAATTGCAGGTCACAGTTGATTTTTAAGTTCTAGGTTTGCTTGAAAATTAATATACTCAGAACTGAACTTTTCAAAGTTTATCACATATTGCAATTGCAAAGTACACTTCATTTAAAGTTGAGCTAGTCAAGTACAACAGCAGCACCTTATTCATGGAGAGAATATTTGGTCTCCTAACTTGGAATCTAAGATGGTTCCACTTATCTGGTTCAGTAATTTCTACCCATCCCCGGGGTGCATAATGTTTGGGTTAGGTAAGCAAGAATCCTGCCCAATGCTCAGGTGTACTTTGAAAAAAATAAAAAATAAAAATCTTTAACCTTAATTTGCAGTAAAGAGAAGTACCATATCAAAAGTTCAAACATTATGCACAAGAAACTTCCACTTTAAGAGCAATAATTCATAGACAGTCATCATAGTGTACAACAAGGAGTTCTCAGGGAGTGATACCAACGGGCACTATTTGATAAGCTGAAAATTTAGCTCTACATGATGTGCAAGTTGAGATGCTTAAGTTTCTAAAAGAGTAAAATCATGAATATGCAACAAAAAAGGATTACAAGAAAATTCAGCCATTTACAGTTTTCAGCAACATATCTAAAGTTTTCAGCATCCATGAACAGGGTGGCAGAAAAAGTCGTGAACCTTTGCACCACTTTAAATATTGAGGATTGGCATTTTGTAACTGTACATTAATAAGCAGTCATAAATCGAAAAAATTCAGCAACAATCCAATTTCATGTAACTTTTTATTCTGAACACTTGTTAATATCCAAAAACTATCAGGCATTGTAAATTATTTTATCAGGGTTACCTCTAAGGGGGTTAAGGGGCATTTCCCATTCAGTAATGGATTCTTCCTCATAATGTAGTACAGTTTATTTTCCATAACCTACATGGTGGACAATTGAACTCCAGAGGATATCAGCGCACTTGAGAAAATATGCTAGTGTGCTTTAACAGCATGAACTCTTGAAGAACACTAAATGTAAAATCGCATACCAATACTTCCAAAAGATCCATAAACCCATCAAAATTCTTAAGGATTCAGTGGACAATTTGGTGTTCATAACTTCATAAACTAGGTCAACTTCTCAACTGCATGATGAACAGGGGCATAAAAATATGTGAGAGAGAGAGAGAAAGAGAAAGAGAGAGAGAGAGATGAAAGAGAGACAATGATGTTTATTGTGTTCCATACCAACCGTTAGTAAAAGTATATTTATCATAACATCTAAAAAATAGAAAATAAGAATGAAAAGTACAGTAACATATCGTGTCGGTCATACAAAAACCAGTAAACAATATGTTTCTACACTAAAACAAGGTAGCAAGTATGAAACAAATCCTGCTTTAAGCATGCTCTCCTTAAGACAAGGACTCCAACCAAGGTGTGATTTTGGATGCCACACATTCATCAACTGCATCATTTTCATGTAATTATGTTGCAAATCAATACATCTATCATTGCCAATAAATGAAAGGGGAAAAGGATCACAAAATTCTCTTAACCAAATAGGAGTTTGTATTCAATATGAGCTTGAGGAATCTCCTTGGTCAATGTTTGAGCACATTGAAAAAGACCGTTTGGCTAATTGGAATATGGATTACATGCCAAAGAAAAAGGTGGAATTTATCACAAAGAAAGAGTAAGCAGATACTAGATAGGATAATGGATCCCTACGGTAAAAGGAAACAGTGGCAGCTAGGGAAGTATTTCATGCCAATCATGCAGTCCCTAGGAGAACCGCCTTAAAAACTCCCAAGTATGAACACTAAAAAGATGCATAGAATAATAATTCTGTTTTCTTGTTAAAATCCTTGAATGCCTTACCATCCAAAATGCACTAAATTACTGAGAATAATGCACATAGCCATAACCCCTCAGCCTCCTCCCAAGAGCAATTGACATATTGTTTTGACAAGGTTCAAGGGATCAAAAGTTTTTACTAAAGCGCATGAAACTAAGGATTTGTTTATCAAATTCATGATAAAATTCTATTGGCCATATCTATAGTCTTTTCTTTAAGCAACCAAATAATGACGATTTTTCACTGATTTCAAAATTAGAGCTCATGTCCCATACCAGATCGGAATTTGGCAGCAACCGCTAGTTGGAATGACAAGTAAAGACAGGGATAATGAGACTATGAGTCTGCTTACTTATAAAGAGTAGTACTTAAGTTATTGTAGTAAAATCTATACAATCAAGTCCATCCTCTTTCTCTCTACTTCGACCCACCAACATAACGCATGCTGGACACTTTTAGCAGTTAGCAAAGAAATAATTCCTGGACAAATTTCAAGAACTCCAGAAGTATGTACATCAAAATTATTGACACTATGAGATCGTTGTATTGTTTAATATATTTGTAAGTTTCTTATTCAGGAGTTAATCTCGATAATTGTGAATTTGAATTATATAAATTGCTAATTTGCTAATTTTGTAATGATTATAGGAAAAAATCGATGACAATTTTACCAATCGTAAGTTATTTATTGCTGTGCCCTAACCATGCTATGCCCTATCCTTTGGAAATTTGTCACGTCGCCATGTTTATCTCCATGACAAGACTCCATAAGACCAAAAGTTAAACAAACTAGTCAAATTCCTGGCTCAAAGATGCAATTTCTCCAAATGGTCTCTTAAGTCCTAACTTGTTTTTGGGGATGTAAACCTGGGGGGTTGATTTTGCCTCCGCCACCTCCACATGTTAAAAATTCCTCCATACCTGCTTCCATCCTCTTTATGGAACTTTTACCCCTGCCTCCCAACCCCCCGCCCCACCCTACAATAGGAAGTGCACCCTCACCCCTCCTCCTCCACAAATGCCAAGGGCCCCACCATACCCAAAAAAAAATAAATAAATAAATAAATAAAAAACTTGCAAAGCCTAAAAACTTGGAAAAGGTTTCACTTATTTAGATTCCTAAAATTAAAAAGAATGATTTGTGGCAAAATTTTAATTACTAAATAAGCATAAAGATAATTGATAGAAAAAGAACACTAATTAATTGAAAAATATGTGTATCATACATTTAAATTATATCTTAAAAATGAATGCATGGAGGGTAAACATAGTGGGGTAACCATGTGTCCATACCTGTCCCTTGCAGACAAGGGGGCTTAAAATTGATATAAATTCCTGCCCCTTCTCCCCTTACCTGCACTTATTCACCTCTGACAAGGTGGAGGTGGGAAGATTACCCGAATACCCGCCCCATTGGCATTCCTACTTATTTTCCTTCAGAGAAATGGAAGCATATGAGTTGATTAGGTAGTTATGACATCCGGACCCAACTTCAGATAAGCATGGGGACGAGGCTATGAACATGGCATTAAATGGAGAGTTTCTCGCCAGAATGGTGGAAAAGGAGGTTCTTTAAGATCTTTCCCAAACAGGGATGAAGCACTGGGACGAGGCTATGTCACCCAATGCAGATTAATTAGGTAAATAGTACACCAAAAATTTGATACAGTCTAATGAATACCCCCAAGAAGATTAAATTAAACATGTTCCCTCACAAACTCTTCATGCGCAATTGTTTATTGCCGATTGGAGTTCACAACATTGCTCTGTTTAAGCTTCTAAAATAGAGCACTTTTGGAAGCTAATCTTAATTATCTGCGAAAGCAGTAACCTTAATTTCTAGACAATTTAGCAGAACCCCAACTCAAACACCATAAGATAAGTTTCTTATCAGGCAAATTCAATGCAAGAAATGCATGGAGTGGGGGGGGGAGAGCAGAGTTACCGCATTAGAGACAGAACCGGGCTCAGCCTGCATATAAGGCCAGAGCCTCTCAAAAACTTGAGGACTCCGTTACACAGACCCCGGCGAGGGTTTCTCGTCGACCACCACCACCACCGACACGTGTATCAAAGCTTAAAGAACTCATATACAACAACATTACGGAAATGTACAACAAAGGAGCAAAAAGAAGCACTCCTTTCCTCCTAAACATGGCAGACAACCTCACCCAAACCAATCGTTCGACGAAATTCTCCGACCTGAAAGTGAATGTGGCAGACATTTTGCTTCGACCATGGCGGAACCGCGGAGACTACGGTGGCGAACTAAGGCCGTTAGTTTGGCCTCCTCCACCGGTGCCGAGCCTAGTGTAACCGTGCATTGAAAGGTGAAATTGAAACCCTAGAAGAAGACGCGGGAGCTTTGTTCGGAAATAACCGTTTTTTTTTTTTGTATTTTAAAACCTCGAAAATATTTCAAAAATAATTCTAATCTTGAAAACTCGATATATTTTAAAAATAAGGCATATAAGTCTTTAAAACTCGATATGGAAGTGTCTTTCATCAGCACAACATTTTAAAAATACTATACTCATTCTAGATTTACAAATTTTTTAATCAATATTTACAATCTACAAAATATTTATCACAGCCAAATTTAAAAACAACACAATCAAATTTCAAAATAATACAACCAAATTTCTCAACAATATAAGCTTAACATATCAGAATACAGCAAATCCAAAAAAACAAACAAATCAAATAAATTATAATTAAGAGAAGATATTTTAAAAAATTTTCATTAATTTAAAGAAATGTACATAGTATAGAAGATAAATTTTAACGTTGTCTTCTTCTCCTAGTATACTATCTAACACCTAAATTTGCTATAGTATCTACACAATTATCGCGAGATATTAAACCCAGATCATTTATCTATGTGATCTGGGAGGGGGTTACATCCTGCTGGTGGGGTTAGAAAAAATGGGTGGGGACATTGATACACTAGTGGTGTATCATCTCTCTCAACTTATGACAGTCCCTCATTCATATAAGTATCAGGACAATCTCCTCTCTGAGGAGCCCCCGAAGTGAAAACCTAAGAAAAATCATCAAACACAGGTATGTAGAAAGATGAAAACTTACTGTGTCTAATCGAAGGTCCTGCGATATCACCGGTTGTTGAAATAGTAGCAATAACGCATGATCTGATAAGGGTGGTAGTCTCGTAGGACGTCCTCTCCCTCATCGTCATCCATGTGCATGGTCTATATCACCACCTTCGTTGTCACCTCTAGCGGGTCTAGATCTCAAAAGATATGTCATGTCATCTGCTAGAACCGAAATGACTGAATCAGCAAGTTCCTGAGTATCAACACTCGGACTATCTCGAATCTGTAATGTATCCGACTACAAAGAAATTATGCAAAAGTTAGTTAAAAGAAAAAATTAAAATCATTGATTATGAATGAAAACAAGAAAGTTGTAGACTTATCACGTATGTCAAACAAGCTTCTTGACGACTAACGTATCTGTGGGAGATAGTGCAAAACCGGGCAGAGTAGGCAGGATCGAAGGCAAATTCGACAGATGTGTCTAATACAACTAGATGGTTGTGTCGGTGAGTTCAAAGATCTACGTAAATGGCATACTCCACTGACTAATCGACCTCCAGTATACTTCTTCTGGTACTCATATCATGGAATCAATCCCAAGTATCACAATGAATAGAAATATACTGAAATCCTCCAAATTGTCATATCATTTTATTTGAGAAGTGCCACTCCACTATACTTAAAAATATCAATGGGACCCACGCGTGTCAAATATCCCTCCTCTTGTAACAGTAATCGAGGAGGGATGATAGTAAATCCTTAGTGTACGGAACCCAGACGACCTGATCGATCGTTTGCCCATTTAATATCTCTCTATATATTGACACCACGTGTGTAAAGAGTGTAGTAACATCAAACTCTGTCTTCTACTATAAAGCACGTGGACCATCCTCCTCTACGTGCAAAGATCGTAGAATCAGAACTATATAAGGAAACCGCTCCCACCACCAAATCTGTAACAATACTAGTGGGCCACCGATCTTATGTGAATTTGTGTGCGTGTAATACAAAACTGTCTATACAAATATACCAAGCACGTAGACCCTCAACTATAATTACTCGAAATCTCTAAATCCTTTACAAATTATGCTATCTTATCACAAAATAGTATAACCCCTATCAATAGTAAAATATACATCCGTGTCTATCGTATAATATATACCATATACTCCATCGGACAGCTCAGAAAAAATCTCAGACAACCACGACATGCTCAACGTGTAACCTCTGAATGTAAACCGTGGAGTTCTAACACCTAATAGTCTCTCGTAGACATCACCCCACGACACTTTGGTCGTCCTAGCTACTATAAGATGCCCATCCACATGTAAGCCTAAAAGTATCTCTATATTTTGAAAGATGATAGTGAGCTTACCGTGGGGGAGATGAAAAGTGTGGGTCTCTTGTCTCCATCGTTCCACTAGGGCCATAATGAAATGTCAATCCAACTAAATAAATCATAGTTAAATTACACCAAAAAATCCCGATTGATCTAGAAAAGGAAGCACTCACTCGTCGATATGACCGTGCTCCCAATAGCGTAGTACGACCTCACGTCTACGGCAAGTGAGTGAATCGTTCGTGTCATTTCCCTCCCAAACCCTAAAAGAATGGTGACGTTGCTGTAAGCGTAGAAGGTTTGGATCGATAGATTCTGGATCCATCTACGATAAAAAGAAAGAAAAATTAATTAAGATTACAATATAATAAAACACTCAATTAATTTAAAGACGAGTATAAATATCAACATTCGGTTAATGTCAGTAGTACGACTTTAAGCTGAATATCAAGACAACACTTAATAAGTCGAATGTGCATTAACAAATACAAGAAAAACAAATAATTCAAAAGTTTAACTTATAAACGATATCTGGTACAATAACAAATACGTGAATTACAATTAAAATACAAAACCAATCAATTTTCTTGCGATTGGGTTGGATAATGTCATCAATTGTGGCCCTGTCTGCCATAAAAACCACATCTCATATGCTTCGTGCATCTTCTCCTATTATAACCCTATGTACTACAACTCCCACATGAAGTCCATGAAAATGATTCTCGAGATCCATCTCGTTATGATATCGAATTGACTTAAGTCTTCCTTTCTCACGTCTAAGTGATATATCGGAAATGATAGTTTGGTATGAACTCACAGGCCATCCAGATTTGTCTCTTAACGGTAAAAAATTAGATTCGTACACTCTAAGTTGTTGTTTCCATGTATACTATTTCCCGACAATCATATGCACGTCAATCATCATCCGTGTTAATACAGTGATTGTATGCGAGTAAGGAATTCTATACGTTTGCCATTTCCCGCATATGCAATGTTCATTTTTCATGTCGACAATCTGTCTATTACCTCCCTTGTGGCCATACCGTATTTTTCTATGACCTGTTTCTACCTCAAAGATCCAATTCTCCATGCTAAAAGAGACAAGTGTATGGAGGTTAGCAGTGTTCATCCATCTTCCTAGTATGGCATTAGCATACTTCATGTACCGCTCTTATCTTGTCATTCCCGCTTTTGCCTCACAAATTCGAGCCTCAAAGTATCTTACCGAATTATACAAAGTTTTAAGTATCCAAACAGAAACAAGTAGATTTCTTACATCCTTTAGCACGATATTATAACTTTTATTGATATCGGTCATCATATACCCAAAACAAGAAACACAATCATAAGAAAGGGTCTATTATTCACGGGCAATGTTTGCAAAGTAATCGGGGGCATCTTCTTTTAACTCCTTCATTCATGCCATATATAAATCAAATTTCTTATGTTGTGGTTGTAATGCAGTAATAGTAGCAACTCTCTTACAGACTTGACTTTTGTGATGCGTGTTAAAATTACTAACTACATGACGCATGCAAAATCGCCACACAACATTGGGAGGTGACCATCTAAACTTCGAACGAGTAGCAGTTGCTCTTATCCCTTCATGTCGATATGAAATTAAGCAAATTGGACACTCCCTATCTCCAACAACATAGTCTCGCAAACACATCAAAAATCACGATCACGACACTAGTGACTTTCCATTAACCAAGCTGAATGCCAATGGGATAATATGATTTGCGTCGTCCATATTGCATACAATCAATAACTTGTGCTTATATTTCCCATACAGGTGAGTCTCATCTACACTTATCAATGGCTGACAACTCCTAAATACCATGATACTAAAACCAAATGCGCAAAACGTAGCTTCAAAAATCATTTCACCATTTGCTTAGGCCAGATCTAACTTCCAACTGACTTGTGTTCCCAGATTTTCTTTGTACTATTGCATCCAAATGTCGAGATAGTTCTTTGTATGAATCATCCCAATCCCCATATACCATCTCTATGACTCTTCTTTTCGAGACCCAAACTCTTCTATGGGAAACTGTATTCGTGGTTCTCTCAGTCGTAACAGTTCGTAAGAAAAAAATTTTAACACTTAGGTCTTCCCTTACATAGTTAAAAAAATATCGGGCCGTCAAATTTAAATCTAACTGCCTATGATCCTACATCAACGCAGCATTGACACATGTGTGCGATCCCTCTAGAACAGTTATCACAAAGGCACCAACTAGTCTTGTTTTATGTACACGCAACCTCCATCTATAACATTCATCTCTTTGAATGCATATCACTGTCCAAAGTATAGGGATTGATCTCCTAACACGAAATTGATGGTGATGCTTCATATTGTGCATTTTTACACTATGAATAAGTTGCTCATTTGACTCAAAACTCATCCCTTTCTTCAATTCATCACTAAAACTCCATCGCTTGTAAATCTACAATCTTACTCAAAAGTCACATAACCATCTCCTCTCGGTGTGGTGCTTATGAAATGAATTAAGTTATCTACTCCGCTATAGACATATCTCCGACCACCACCAATGGGTGGAGGTACTGAGGAGGACCCCAACATTATCTCGTTCACTTAACCACCACAATTACCACGACCAACTTTTCCGTCATCTTCTTCTACATCATCATTTTCTTCTTCCGTCTCTTCTTCCGCCATTTCTTTCTCATCCACATCGTTATCTACATCTGCGATAACCAAAACCACTCAACATTCGATATGTAGATATTCATTTGTATAATCGCAATCTTATTGTATTGACATTCCAACATTATATGCATTTATATATAATTCATGAGTTGTACCCACTCCTATACTTATCGCAAACTCTATCAAGTT
Organism: Dillenia suffruticosa; assembly: GCA_033439265.1. Classification (NCBI taxonomy): domain Eukaryota; kingdom Viridiplantae; phylum Streptophyta; class Magnoliopsida; order Dilleniales; family Dilleniaceae; genus Dillenia; species Dillenia suffruticosa. The sequence continues at coordinate 12,930,205 of JAVTVX010000020.1, forward strand.
CAAAACGTTGTCATCATCACTAATCGGTACCAATTCGTACCGTATATTCCCCCTTGTATGTGTGACATGAGATAACAATGAAAAATCTCTACTTGTTGTCTCATGAAATTTATCCGAAAACCCTTACACATCACAAATACCAACTCAGTAAAACATACATTTTTTTAGCCGAATCAATTTCAAAGATCCACGATCATAACCAACTCCATCCTCGCCCGTGACAATTTCACCATTAGTATTATATAACAATTTCACAATATCCGTCATTTCTACTCAACATAAAAAAAAAAACAACTTGCTAACATCTAATTGAAAATGTCAATTTAAGATAATTCTAGAACATAACATCTAATCAAATTTTGCAATTAAATTTCTAAATTTATAATTATAACAATTTAAGAAAATATATCACCTAATAATTCAACAAAATGATCACCCCACAATTCATAAATCAATTTAAACCATAATTTATAAATTATACCCTAATTTATAATTTTATACTAAATTTTATATAAATTAACAATTCAACAAAATAACCAAACAATTCCAAAATAAATTTAACTCCAAAAATTATAATTATATCAATTCAACAAAATTTATAACCCAACAATTCAATTTTCAATTTAAACCCTAAATTTAAATTTTTAACAAATCAACAAATAATTAACCAAAATACTTACATAATATTAATTTAAGTATAGATAATAAATTTTATAAAATTACTAATTAATAAATTTATCAAAATATCATAAACTCTAAATTTATCCTAAAATTAAAAAACTCTAATCCCTAAATAAATACTAATTTCCTAACAAACCCTAAACCCTAAATTTTCTAATTAAATCTCTACAAATCTAGTTCAATGAACGAAAAAGATATCTATGTACATCAACAACAAATCAACATAAATATTTCAATTTTAAAAGATTAAAGAGCACCGATGAGAACAATTTACCTTCCCAAATTGAAGTTGCAGATCGTGCAGGAGTTTGGACGGTACTGAATTAACTTGCCAGAGGTTGCAGCTTTCCTCATAATTCCAAAAATCCAACAAAATCTTCACGGACAATTGCAGATCTACAGGGGGTTTCGTCGCCACCATGGAGGAGAGGGAAGAAGAAAAGAAGAGAAGGAAAGAGGAAAGAAGAAGAGAACGGGGAGGGGGGTTTATTTGTGAACATGTCGAGTTTTCAAAACTCGACATGTTTTAAAAATAAGGCATGTCAATGAGGGTCATCTCTAAAATATTTTCAAAAAATTGCGTTGTTTTAAAAATTCTTTGTGAAAAAAATGATCATTTCCTTACAAAGGTTGAACATGTGGATTCGAGAGCTTTGAAAAAAAAATTTCTTAAAAAAATTCAGTTGAGAAAATAATTCTCAAAGTAATCCAGATTTTTCGAGAGTTGAACACTCGACCACTAACATTTTCGACACTCAATGAATACTGTCGGAGTAGTGTTAAACACTCGACCGTCACTATCTTATCATCAGTCGAGTACTCATCACTTAACCAACATATCTTACCCGGAAAAAAGACAATCTTATGCCTCTTCAATTTCTTCGTCCCCACACGAAGTTCTGCTTGAGAAACTGCACATTGGATTAACACAAAAAAAAACATCATTACTAACCCGAGACATGTACGGATTTAACCCTTTTTTTAATAAAAAAAATTAAAACAACCTATATCAGAAAAAATTCCAAACCTGACCCACTCATGTCAAGTTTTCAAGACTTAACATGCTCGATCTCTAAATGTCGAATTCTCCTTCTTCTTTGTTCTTTCCTCTTTCTTCTTCTTCTCCTTCGCCACAACACTCGCCTTCTTCCTCTCTTCTCCCTCTCTCCTCCTTCCTTCGTTACTTCTTTGCTGCATTTTGACATTACTGAGCAAAACCTGAACCTAGGATGAGTTGATTCTGTATCACAGAACCTCTTACACGCAGAGGCACTTCAAATTCCAAAGGTAATTTTTTAAAATATGTATTCTTTGATCCGTTTAATTTGAAAATTTTAATATAATTATGAATGATATATATGTTGGGTGATATATTTTAGGATAATTGAAATATTTTTGTTGAATGATATAATTATAAAAATTAGGGTTTAGGGTTACGGTTTGTAATTAGGGTTTAGGAATTTGTAAAAAATTAATAAAATTTTAATTAGGGTTTAGGAAATGTTGAAAAATGATTAATTTATAATTAGGGTTTAGAAATTTTTTTTTTAAAAAAAATAAGGTTTAGGATTTTTTGAAAATTGATTAATTTGTAATTATAGTATAGGAATTGTTGAAAAATTGATAATATTAGGATATAGGAATTGTTGAAAATTTGATTAATTTGTAATTAGGGTTTAGAAATTTTTGAAAAATTGAATAATTTGCAATTAGGTTTTAGGAATTGTTAAAAAATTTATTAATTTGTAATTAGGGTTTAGGAAATTTTGAATAATTGATTGATTTGTAATAAGGGTTTATGATTTTTTGAATAATTGATTAATTTGTAATAAGGGTTTAGCATTTTTTTGAATAATTGATTAATTTGTAATTAAGGTTTAGTAATTTTTGAAAATTTGATTAATTTGATATTAGGGTTTAGGATTTAAATTAATTTTTGAATCGTTGGGCGATGTATTTTGTTGAATTGTTTTAATTAAACATTGGGAGTTTAAAATGAATTTTTAAATGTTGGATAATGTATTTTTTGAATTGTTATAGAAAGAAACTTAGGGTTTAAATTATAAAATTTGATTTATTTGTATGACTTTATGAGATTTTGGATTATTGTTAATAAGTTTTTTTTTTGAAAAAATGACGGATATGGTGAGATTGTTATATTAAAATAATGGTGAAATTGTAACGCGTGAGAATGGAGATGGCTATGACTGTGGACCTTCAAAATTGATCAGGGTAAAGAAAAATGTATGTTATAATGAGTTGGTGTTCGTGATATGTAAGGGTCTTAAGATAAATTCGATGAGACAACACGTGGAGATTTTTTATAGTTATCCCGCATCGTACATGCAAGGAGAAATGTACGGTACGAATTGGTGTCAATTAATGATGATGATAATGTTTTGAACTTGATAAAGTTTGCGATGAGTATGGGAATGTGTGCCATGCATGAATTGTAAATAAACTTATATAATGGTGGAACGTCCGTACAACAAGATTGTAATTATACGGATGACTATCCACATATCAAATCTCAAGTGGATCTTGGCATCATAGATATGGAGAATCACTATTAAATGGAGCTTCAACGATGGAATTTCCGACGGATTTGCGTTAGATAAGTATATATGGAGAAGGTATAATTACCGATGGATTTTTGACATATTTTGCAACGGAATTACTGATGAAAATTTATCCGACAGTAATATGGATGGTAAATAAGGACACAATTTGGTAATTGAATGTTTCTGACAGATTAGCAACGGAATAGAGACGGGATTACCGACGGAATACTTTCCGTTGGTAATTTGATGTCATCTTCGCAAATTTAAGACAGATTACCGAGGGAAATGACTGACGGATTTAATCCATTGGTATTCCATCGGTGTTCAGTAGCAAAGTAAAAAATAAACAAAGTAACAACAGATTTGTAGGTCCTTCCCTCGCGTGTCACTCTCCATTCCCTCAATTTTGCCAAATAACCTATATAATCCATCAGCAAAATCCCAATTTCTCAGTGCTATAGGGTCGTCCCTGCCTATGCTTATGCCATCATCTATCATATTCATGCCATCATCCATCATATTCGTTCAGAACTTCAGCAACAACATAATTTTGTATGGTTAGATTAGGGTTTTAGTGTGCATTGAGGTTTGTATCTATGACTGTCTTTCTTAGATTAGAGTTTCCTATGATTTTCCCAAAATGTTGCTAATAGTTGCTCTTCTAGGGTTTCCTGACATTGAATGGAATATCTCTACTCCTTCTGCCCTAATTTGGGTTTATAGTTTCTCCTATAATTTCTTATATTTTGTATTTTACATTTGTGGGTATTAAATAAGTTGTGTGGATTAGAATAGGCATAGTGTGATGTTCTATTTTATTGTCTCTATCAAAGTGAAGTCAAAAGTATTCGTACAAACATTTAGAAGGTGTAGAGCACCTATAATTCATCAATTTGACTGTGAATCAGGGAAATCTAGGGCGAAAGCAAAATTATTGCGCTATGAGTATTTCAAGCTAGATGGTTTTGTATGTTTTGTGAAAAAAAGTTTGGTTTACGCTTCACATTTGCTTGTGTCTTTCTAAACTTTATTTTTTATGATAATTTCTTAGTGTTTGTATTACAGTTATATATGTTATTAATAGACAAATGGATGAGTTGTTCTCTGCTAGCTCTCACTTTTGAAGTGTATTTTGAATTTTACTTTACATTTTCTAAAGAGAATGATTATATAGGAGATAGTTTATTAGATGTGAAAGTGACAAAATAAGGAAGGAAAAGAAAAAAAAGAGAGAAAAACTATAATAAAATATAAACGTAAACAAAGTGAAGGTATTTAAATTTGGGGGATCCTCAGTGGCATGTGCGGAGAGGATTAGAGAGGTTGCTGAAGTTATTTTGAGTTTTTCGGAGGAGACGCCGATCATTGTTCTCTCTACAATGGGAAAGACTACTAATAAACTTTTATTGCTTATGGTTTTCTTTGATCCAATTGCTTTGGTTGTGTTCCTCATTTGTTTGTACGTTTGTTGCTTTGCTGTTGAAGAAGTTTCATTAATGAGTTTTCCATTTTTGTATATTAAGCTGGTGAAAAGGAGGTGAATTGTGGTGTTTCTAACTCTTCTAACATTGAAGAGTTGAACTTCATTAAGGATTTGCATCTTTAACTCCTCATTTTTCCTTTGCTGCACTTTTTTTTCTTAATATAAATATATTCATTAAGTAATGTTTCTCTTCTCAAGACTATAAAGGAACTTTAGATAGAGAAATCTATTGTATTACGTAAGTTCTAACTGTGCACTTCATAATATACTTGTATAATTATTGAATTGGTATGGTGATTCTGGCATTGTTATGTATGACCTAATCTACATGTATTTTGTTGTTGTTTTTTTTTTTGGGTCATTTTGTTATGGAACTATGGAAGTGGATGGTCATCATTGCACAGATGAAGGCGAGGTTGTTACTGCCTTTTGAATTTGAACAAAAACAATTTTAAGCTTGTGGTGTGTGAAGTAATATTATTGGCTTATCCTTTGAAAATACAAACTATGAAACTAATGTCTGCCTATTAAGCAATGTGATGAACTAATAGATTTATTGTGCATAATTATTTATGCATGTTTCTGGTCGTCCCGTTGGACTTATATTTTCATATACTACATTTTTTATTTGTTTTATAGTTTGTACTTCAAAATAGGGTCAATTGATCATAGTTGGATAAATCGTCGTCTAGAAAATGGATACTTGACTAATGAATTTGTTGAGGGTGTTAATGAGATCTTGAATTTTGCATATTCTCAACATAACTTCATGGTTGGATGGAAAACTAGATGTCCTTACCATAACTATCACAACTATAAATTTTGTACTAGAGATGATGTTGCATTGCACTTATTCTCACTTGGGTTTGTTAATGGTTACACGACATGGGTTTGTCACGGTGAAATCGTAAATAGAGATTGTTATGAAGGAGAATCATTTACACGTAGAGAGGATGTAGAGGCTCCATATAGAGCCATGGTCTTTGATGCGTTAGGCCCTCAATTTGACTAGAATTGCAATTATGATGACATTAATGCTAACAATACTGACCGACCTAATCTTGATGCGTCATTATCTTATGATTTGCTAAAAAATGCTGAAGAACCAATATGGAATGGGTGTACAAAGCAGACAACCTTGTTAGCTGTCTCAAAATTGTTAAATTGTAAGTCGGGGTTCAACATGAGTGGGGTATGTTATGATCGTACAAATGAGATTACTCAAACTATGTTACCCGAAAATTCAAAGTTGACAAAAAATTTCTACGAAGCAAAGAAATTGTTGAAAAAACTTGGACTAAGGTATGAGAAGATTGATATTTATGAAAATTATTGTATGTTATATTATAAAGATAATCGGGATAAGACCATGTGTGCAGTATGCAGTCATCCTCGGTATAAAATAAGAAACGCAGCTAGTGGAAGATGAAAAAAAGTCCTAAACAAGGTATTTCGATACTTACCTCTCATACCAAAACTTCAAAGGCTTTACATGTCAAAACCTACATCAGATGGATGTAACCATCATTCACTACTGAATCTCGAAATATGCGGTTAGGTTTATGCACAGATGGATTTAACCCGTTTGGTCAATCATCCATTCCATACTCTTGTTGGTCAATATTTATCATTTGCCTTCTTTTATATGTATGAAGCAACCCTTCATTTTTCTTAGTCTGATTATCCTGGGGTCTAAGAAATCTGATTAAGCATATTGATGTGTTTTTAAAACGTTTAATTGATGAATTGAAAATATTATGGAGTGAAAGTGTTATCACTTATGATATTTCGAGGAAGCAAAACTTCAATATGAGGGCCGTACTTTTATGGACAATAAGTGACTGTCCTGGTTATACGATATTGTCTGGATGGAGCACTCATGGGAAGTTAGCAGGCTCTTATTGCATGGAGCATAGTAAGTCTTTTGTTCTTGCTAATGGTCGGAAGACAACATTTTTCGATTGTCATCGGCGATTCTTTCTACTAATCATCCATATCGGAGGCAAAGAGATAAATTTCTTAAAAGAAAAGTTGAGCATGATGAACCCCCTTCTAGATTGTTTGGCAAAGAGATGTTTTACTGAGTATTTGCTCTTCCTGAAATTATATTTGTCACAAAATGTAGGAAACAAACTATTCAAGGGATCGAACACGATTGGGTGAAAAAAAAATATTTTGGGAGTTAACTTATTGGAGATCACTTCTTATTCGTCCTAACTTGGATATGATGCATATTGAAAAAAATGCGTTTGAGAATGTCTTTAACAATGTCATGGATGCTAAAGGAAAAACAAAGGACAACATTAAGGCGAGACTCGATTTGGGGTTGTATTACAACGGTCTGAATTAGAATTGAAAGAAATGAATGAGAGGACTTAGAAGCTAAAAGGTTCGTACACTTTGAGTAAAGATCAAATATCTGATATATGTCGCTAGGTGAAACATTTGAAGTTTCCTAATGGATATGTTTCGAACTTGGCAAGATGTGTAAGCTTGGAGGATTGCAAATTTTATGGGATGAAGAGTCATGACAATTACATTTTCATGCAGAGATTGATCCTTATTGCTTTTTGTGACATGGTGCCGATTGAGCTGCATATTATGCATATGGAGTTATTGGAGAGGAATATAGTCGAGACGCTATACAAGCTAGAGAAAATATTCCCCCTTTTTTCTTTGATAGTATGAAGCATTTGCCTGTGCACTTAGCTTATGAAGCAAAGGTCAGTGGACCCATTCAATACAGATGGATGTAACCATTTGAGAGATAATGTGCAAAAATTTTATGAAATTTTATGAAATTTACATTATGTATTGGTGTTTTAATTATTGTGAAATAATGTTTAGGTGTATGTTTCAATTAAAGAAGAAAGTACGAAATCTAGTGTGCGTTGAAGGTTCAATCTTTGAGAATTATATTATTGAGAAGATTTCAATATTTTACTCCTTTTATTTTGAACCGTATATTGAAACAAAGTTTTATCGAGTTTATCGAAATAATGATGGGGGACCTGTGTAACCTATGGGGAGATTATCAATATTTTCTATGTCAGGTTGAGCAATTGGGGAAAGTCATCATGGATTTCTATCAGAATCAGAATACAAGGCTGCAATTATATATGTGTCATTGAATCGTATTGAGTTAACTGAATTTATAGAATTTATAAAGTAAGTTTATTCATAACCGTTTACAGTTTACGTGTATTGGAGTTATTTAAGAGAATGATGTGTTATATCCTTGTTATGGGTAGGATATTTGATGATGGTGTTAGACAACAGTATTCCAACATCACTAACGCTCAACTAGAGAAAATACATGAACAACAATTTGCTTTTTGGTTGAGGTAATATGTATGTACACCATTATGATTCCGAGTAATTACTCATTCCACTACAAAATTAAAGTACTGTACCGACGGCAATTTTTAACGACGGTAACTTTTAGTGACGGCTTTTATGATTTATAGAGACACCTTGTCACAAAACCGTCAGAAAATATAGGTTTTCCTAACTGACTAAAATGTGCGTGGAAAAAAGTTTATCAACCGTCGACAAAACTATCTCACAACTGTCTGTAAAGTAATATTCAATTACGATGGTTAAAAATTATGGTCAGTAAATGTAATAGTCTTTTTAGCACGGTTTAAAAACAGTCTCAATATAAATCTTTTTTATTGTGTACTTAACAATACCGTCTTCATAGGTTTTCATAGGTTTTAGATGTGTAGTAATACACAAATTCTACCGTCTTTTAAAACTATATTCAATTTTCACTATTAGAACAAACAATTTGTATAAATTCTATTTATACTGACGTATATATTGTATTATTTATGATAGTGGTAGTTTAGTAAATAGGTGATAATGATAAGTAATAGTAGGTAGCTAAGTATATAATAAGTGGATAAGTAAGTTTATATAGTGATAAATTAGTGATATATAGTCAAGATAAGTAGATGGTAAGTAGAAAGTAAGTGAATAAGTAAGTTTATATAGTTATAACTTAGTGGTAAGTAAGTGTTAAGTAGATAGTAAGTGGATAAATAAGTTTATATAACGGTAAATTAGTGATAAGTTAGTGATAAGTTTGTGATATATAGTCGTGGTAAGTAGATGACAAGTAAATAATAAGTGGATAAGTAAGTTTATATAGTAGTAAGTTAGTGGTAAGTAGATGATAAGTGAGTAAATTTATATAGCGGTAAATTAGTGATAAATTTGTGATATATAGTCGTGATAAGTAGATGGTAAATAGATGATAAATAGATGATAAGTGGATAAGTAAATTTATATAGTGATAAATTAATGATAAATTTGTGATATAGTCATGCTAAGTAGATGGTAAGTAGGATAAAACTTTGTACAATGATAAGTTTATAATATATAGTCTGCACATACAATTACCACCGTAAAAAGTAAAGATAAGATAAGTTTTATCAATTGTAATCCATCATTGGAGGTATGGAATCCACCATCATTATATTTATTTCTAATTTTTATTAATATATATTTATTTAATATTTATTAACATACATTACTTATATACATTAAATAATTTTATAAAATATTTTAATTATTTATATTAATTTAATATTAACTTATATACATTTTTTAAATTTTAAAATATATAACAAAATTTTTTAAAAGATTTATGATTTAATAGTTTGAAAATTAAAAATCAAAAAACATCATTTCTTTTCTTTAATAGTAAACTTATAACAAGTGTATGCGAGTGTAGTGATATATTATAAATTTATAATAAATTTATAATAATAATGATGATATTCATGGAAATGAAATATAACAAGTGTATAATGAAAAAAAAGAAAAATTATATAATGAAAAACTACGCTAAAAAATGAGTTTTGAAAATTTGTTTGTAAAAATGGCAGTATATGTTTTGAAAAATATTATTGTAACCATTTAATTGGTGATATATCCTACTTTCCTCAATTACTAGTGTAAAATTTTTACAAAAAATTTAGAATTTTTAAATAACATAATAATATCAAAACCAATTTAGACGACAAATCCTTATGTTAGATGAATGAGTGGATGAGTGCATCTTAATGTCATAATATAAAATTATAATTATCAATATTAGTTTAAATTATAATATATTAATAATTTAAAAAATCTATATATTTAATCACAAAATATTTATCGTTCAAAATATATAATATTAATTAATCATAATTCATTCATATCATTCAATATAATAATTATTAAAATATATTGGTTTGAATATATAACAAATTTTGAATAGGAAAAAAAAACCCAATGAGAATAGAAAAAAATGATATTGAGGAGGAAGAAAGAAAGAAAGAAAAAATATTATGACACAAGACTTCATAGCAGAGTGGTTGACATGTCTTCCCTCCAAATTCAAATCAAGGTCCGAGGTTCAAATCCCCCGCCCGTGTGTCCATGCCCGAATCCCACCTTTTTGATAAAAAAAAGATGATTTTTTGATAAAGAAGAAATGAAGGGCGGGCACCCGTGTGTGCATGCGCTGGCACCAACCAGAGCGCACGCCTGCCTAAGTAGTGCCATGGGCTGGCACCTATGCATGATTGCGCGGGCGCCCTCCCGCTCTTGTGCGTGCCTATGCTTCCATGAAGGGCGGGCGCCCGTGTGTGCATGTGTTGGCGCCCGCCCGGGCGCGCGCCTGCTTGAGCAGTGGCATGGGCTGGCGTGCGCCTGCTTGAGCAATGGCATGGGCTGGTGCCCGTGCATGAATGCACGGGCGCCCTCCCACTCCTGTGCGTGCCTATGCTTCCATGAAGGGCGGGCGCCCGTGTGTGCATGTGCTGGCGCCCTCCCGGGTCTGCGCCTGCCTGAGCAGTGGCATGGGCTGGCGCGCGCCTGCCTGAGCAATGGCATGGGCTGGCGCCCGTGCATGAATGCACGGGCGCCCTCCCGCTCCTGTGTGCGCCTATGCTTCCATGAAGGGCGGGCGCCCGTGTGTGCATGTGCTGGCGCCCACCCGGGCACGTGCCTGCCTGAGCAGTGGCATGGGTTGGTGCCCGTGCGTGCATGCGCGGGTGCCATCCCACTCCTGTGCGCACCTATACTTCCATGCAAGGCCCGCGCTTAGTTGTGCAGTGTCATGGGCCAGCACCCTGGCTCCGGTGAAAAATATAATAAAATGAATTTATTAATTTAAATTATTAATATTATTAATTTAAATAATGTAACGATATTAAATTAGTAATTTATATAATTATCAATATTATATTATTTTATATAAATAAAAAAACTAAAACCCTAAACCCACTTAATTTACAAGATTTACCTATTTAATTTAATGATAACTCCAAAAAAAAAATTCATGGCAAAAATAATTTTCTATTTTAATACCAATTTAATCAAATTTCTTTTTTCCCCGTTTGTTTCTTAGCGCCAATTTAATAACACGTCAAAAATATTTTCATATTTATTTTTTTATTACTCCGTCTATTTATTTCAATGCAAAATTGTGCACTATTTGTATTTAATACGATGGACAAATTGATTTGTATTTAATACGATGGATAAATTATGGAGGCATTCTAATTCTAATTCTAAGGAAGAAGTGATGAATATATTGGAGTATTTCTTGAATTTACATGTGCAAATATTCAATTTCAATATACTGCCAAATAAATTTTTTGTTTTGAGGGAAAATTTAGTTTTGGCACGATTTCTCTTTTTTTCTTTTTTTACGATTGTTAGGGTTCAAAATTTTCAAAATATTGGCATTGGAAAGAAAAAGTTTTTGAAAATTTATTAGTAATAATGTACCAATAATGTATGCTATGTGTATTGATATAGGTAGTAATAAAATAGTAATAATGCATTAATAATGAAGAACTAATGTAATATATAATAAAATAAATATGTAATAATAAAAAATTGGTAAAAGATAAAATCTAAAATATGCACGCGCCTTTGCTTGCGCAGGCATGCTCGGGCGCCCGCACTAGCATGGCCGATTGCCCGCATGGGCGCTTGCATGCGAGGTAGCACTTCGCTTGCTTGTGTGGTGGCATGCGCTGGTGCCCGCGTTGGCATGGCCATGTGCCCGCGGGCACTGCATGCGCGATAACACCGTGTGGCATGCGCAGGCGCCCGACGCTTGCACGCCGCACGCCACTGTTTTATTTATTATATAAAATATTTCAATAAAAATTAAGTATATAAAAAATTTCAAATATAAGTATAATAATGATATAAATAATATTATTAATTTAAATAATGTAATGATATAAAATTTAGGGTATTTATTTATTGTAATGTAATGCAGTAACAATGTTGTAATATAGTAGTAACAATGTTGTAACAAAAACATAAACATAAAAAATTCAAATACAAAAAATACAAAATAAAATTGAAGATTTAATAATAAAAAAAGCGGTCTAAACTCACAAAAGGTAAAAAAGAGGATAGAAAAGCAGGAAAAAATAACAGACTTCTAAAAATTTATTTGAAATATATTGAAAATTATTACTCACAAATCCTCTTTTCCTTCAAAACCAAATATATTATAAATTATTTCCTACAAATCTTCTTTCCCTTCAAAACCTCTCATTCCTTAATAAGTTCTCCTCCTTTCTTCCTAATAAGCTCTCCTCACTCAAAACTCAAAACTCAAAACTCAAACCTTGTGAAATAACAAAATCTCATTCCAAATTTTCGGGAAGAAATAAACGTGATGAGTATTGTTTGAGAGTGTGTTAATTATTTTAAGAGTGTGCTATGTTATAGGGTTATAGGTGTTAATCTTTATGACAGGTCGTTCAAATTTTGGAAGTTGTAAGTTATTTGAGAGTATGTTAATTTTGATAATATGTTATGTTGTGGGGTTATAGGTGGTAATTCTGTGTGTAAGTGTGTATAAGTGGTAAGTTAGTAAATAAGATTATGATATGTCAGAAGATAAGATGGTATGACAAGAAAAAATTGTTTATATATAGAGTATTATAATACATCAATCCTCTCAATTTTCGTCTTTCCTTTTCCTTTTGCTTTTGCTTTTTCTTTTCTACTTTGATTTTCTCTGAAACTTTTTCCTTTTTGTTTCGTCCATCTTCATCTTCATCATTATATCATCATGCACTGTATTATGTTCAGACATTAGAAGTTTGAGAAAATATTTTTTTCTCAAAAAATTAAGATCCTGAAAAATAAGGAAAAAATGAAATAAAACTATCAATATTTCTCAAAAAATAATACAACAACACAAATATAATATATAGATAAGATAAGAAATGCAAAATATAACATACTTCTTGAGTTGGTGGAGTTATAAATAATCTTGGTTCTCATATCTCCAAAAATCTCATAACAAATATTCCACAATCATTCCTATACATACAAAAATATACATTAAATTACATTACAGAATAACTTACAATAATTAATTAATTTAAATTATAAGTAAAATTAATTTAAATTACAAGTTACTTACGTATTAGGTTGTTGTGGAATTTCAACATGAACAGTTTCCGAGATAATGAAAGAATTTTCATAAATCTTCTCAAGACAATCTTTCTGGAGAACGAAGAGAAGTACAGGGAAATCAATGAAAATATAATAGTTGATAATTTGAAAAAAATTTGATATTTATATATGTTAAATAATTAATTACCATCAAAATTTCCAACTCATCATATTCATGGCCTCTGAAATGATACCCTAAGTCTAAAAGATAAATAGTCTGCTTATCCACATAAAGGGCATAACAAAACCAATGTTTTTTGAATATTACAGGGATAAAAACCTATTAGTAAGAGTATACTAATCATAGGCCATAGGATAAAATAAAATAACAGAGATAAAATTAAAAGATAAATATATAATGTAAAATAACTCACTAGGTTATATAATCGGAAGTTAAATCCAAATGCTTTCTGAGACAATGAATTATCAACTATAGAAATATCCCACTTTCTTTTAGGCTTGCTTTCCATAGATGCAACCACAGACAACTAAATATAAAATAAGTATAATAAGTAGAGGAAAAAACATCATTAAAGAATGATATTTGAGAACAAAGAGAAAAGAATGATATGATAAGTTCATATAGGAGTTAAGAAGTTGAGGAAAGATGAAACTCTATACCGAAAACCATAATGGTAAAACGTATTTTGATAATGACTTTGAGAATAAGTTTGGATTGAAGATGGTATTGAGGAAGCATATATAACAATCCATCGTCTGCAAAGACAATTAACAATTAATAATTAGTAATGTAATATGAAAAATAAATACAAAGAATTCATAATTCATACCAATGTGCCAATCCAGTGAGGCGGTAACAACTCATAGGCATCCGTCCAGCATATATAACTTCCACGAATATTACACAAAATTGTTTTATAAATTGTCATAAAAATTAGATTCCGTCAAATATCTCTAAAAATTGGATTCCAAAATAACAAAGACAAAGGTTGTAAGACATTTACCTGGCATTATTTTTTATGGCTTTTCGACCATAAAAAACCCAAACATTTTCCTCCTCATCAGAAAAAAACCTAACCTTAATAAAGGGCAAGAAAGATATTTGGTTTGTCTTTCCATCTTTCATTTCAGTTAAGGCATTTATTACTTCATATTCATATTCAGTATCTTTATCCTTCTCCTCGTTAAGAGCCTCCTCCCATCCTTTCTCATCCGAACTCTCCTCCTTCTCCAGGCACTCCTCCTGCCCATTCCCTTTCTCTTGCTGGGCTTTGTCCTCGTCCTCCTCCTCTTGCCCCTGCCGGGCTTTATCATCCTCCTCCTCCTCCTCCTCGTGGTTATCACTACAATCACTAGCCTTAACATTGCATTTCTTTTGCTTTTTTCCCTTCTTTTGTTCTTCCTTCTCTTCTTCATCTTCTACATACTCACAAAGTCTGCGCAACATATCATGATGCATTTGTAACAAATTGGAATGAATTTGAATTGACTTCTCCACAAACATTTTAATTTCATTTTTTATGTTGATTCTCTACAATTGCATATAGTATAAGTACTCTATATAAGTGCTTGTGAGTGGTATAAAGTAGTGATTATAAGTTTACCTTAATTTTTTCTCCATTTCCTTCAACACCATGAACACCAACACTTGCTTCTTCAGCTTCTTCAACACTTGCTTCAATAGATTTTTCAATAGATTTTTTAGATAATAAACCCTATAAAAATAAATCGTATAAAAAATGAATAAACCTGTAAACAAATAGTTTACTATTTAGATTCTATAGTTATTACATAATGCATATAAACTTATTTTAACTTACTTACATTTATACGCTCGGATTCAAGTCTTTGATTTACCCAATCCGTCGTCAATAGCGAATGGGCAAATGTGTTTTTTTGCCCCCCAAGTCACCAACTCTAACATTCTCAAAATAAAAGATCTATACATAAAACAATATTTGTTAAATATTGTTAAAGTAGATTCCATTCAATCATTAAATTAAAAGCTTACCATAAGTAAAAATAAACAATCACCAATGCCCATCTTCTTTCTGTGTTCCACCTCTCTTGCTCGACGTTTGAATTCAGAAATCTCATCAACTAACCATTCTAATACAAATTTAGCCCAATTATATTGTCGAGCATTCTCAACATCAATAGTAGCAATAAGATGTCTGGAAGCCGGGAAGACATTCGTAGTTGGACATAAAAAGCATCCAAGGATAAATAACAAGAAATATCGTTTAAAGTTGGGTGAGTAGATTTGGATCTCTTGTTTTAATTGGCTGTGCTTTAATGTCAAGAAATAATATCTTATATATGAAGATTCAATGGAGGAAGAATCTAACACATCATGTCCCATGTAAGGGATTCTTAAAATTCGTGCTACTTCTTCTACCGTGAGTTTAAAATTGTGATGGGGAGGGATAGAAAGATATTTTTGCATGGGTTCAAATCTCATTATAAGTTCTCACACAATTTTCGACTCAGTATATCACAGGACATGTTCAAAAGGCTTCTGAATCCCATTTCTTTCACTACACATTTCATATCATCCGTAAGAGTAGAAAATAGCTCTCTTACTTGTTTAGGAGAACACCTTGTCAGCATCGGAGTAGTCATTGCTTTTCTCATTCCAGAAATTTCCTCTTTCACTGTCTTTTCATCTTCTTTATTCTATTAAAAAAACTATTTTTCAGTATAATTTATTCACTGAAAATGAAAAAAAATGAGTATGAGTAAAATAAACTAGTAACTCACCGCAATAGATTTCAGTTTCTTCTTAAAAAAAATTTCCTTCTTGTTCAACATAGGAAGCAAGTTTGGTTTGATTTGTATGTTTTTTTTTGTTTTTATGGAAGCACAAAAAGCAAGTTTGATTCGTGTGTTTTTTTTGTTCCGATGGTTTTGAACGGATACAGAAGTGCGATAAGCCACTTTGGTTTGCGTGTATTTTCAGTTTTGATAGTTTTGATCGGATGGAAGTTCAGTGAAGTGAAAGTTTAGTGAGGTTAAGTACCACAGTGAAGTGAAGTGAAGTGTAGTGAAATGAAGTGCAGACCGCACTGGATGCTGATTACTATTACTATTGATAACTATCGGAATGACGTTAGCCACCTCCCATAGAGAACAGAGATCAAAGTTAGGAGAACAAATCAGCCCTTCGATTTAAGTATTACAAATATATTATTATATTATTAAACACATAATATTATATTAAATTATATTATATTACATATAATCCCTTAATAATTAAATAAATATATTGTATTATATTATATTATATTATATTATATTATATTATATTACTATTTTATTATACTACTATTACATTATTACTATATTACTATATTATTAACATTACTACTATATTATATTACTATTATATATCACTATATTATTATATTAAATTATATTAGAATATATAACTCTAATTTTTTTTTGTATAGTTTTGTTATAAAAAAATAAGACAATTATTTGTAAGTATGAACACCTTGGGACATAGAAATCGGTGGAGATATGAGAGAATGTGATTAAATATAAAAAAACAAAACTAACTTTATTAATATTGTGTTTACTTTATTAATAACACCCAATGAGTTACATGTTAAAAAATCACCACTATTCATATATTGTTTTCTCAAATCAAATCAAATTATCCCTTTTACAAATGAAATCAATTTATTTCCCCTCCATCACTTAAAAAATTTAGACACTTGCTTTGCCATCATCGGCAATGGTTGATGGTTGATGGTTAATGGGTTGCTTGACATTAAATAAAAATCCAAACTTTTACTATTTATTTATTTTTTTTATATGAAGGAAGTCAAAAAATCAAGAGAAGCAAATTTGATTTTGGACTCACAGAAGAATTTGATCAAATTTATAAAAATTTATAAGGATGTATGTGATCTAGAAAAAAGAGAGTTGCAAACTTGGAAATTTAATATATTTAATATGGGTATAACATAAAAGTACCAGAACTATCTTTAGTTTCCTTTGTTTTGGGCTTTTCAACTCAATATGGTTCAATTGGTGCTATACCTTATGTTATATATATATATATATATATATATATGTAATGTAGATATATGTGTGTGAGTATGAGATGTATTTTGTAATTTGTAATTGATTGTATTATATGTATGATTATTTTATTTTATATTATGAAGTTAATATATTATGATTAAGATTAAATATAATCAATGTTTATGAAGTTTTATGAAGTTTGATTTATTATGATCTTCATATGAGTTTTGTAATTTTTTTCTTTAATAAATTTCAATTGGAAAATTTTTTTATGTTAAATTGTTGAATTGATTAAAGATTGATTTCCTGAGAGAGAGAGAGAGAGAGAGAGAGAGAGAGAGAGAGAGAGGAGATTGAAACATACATATGTGACTAACAAGAGACAAGATTATGAACAACATTAAAAAAACTTATTTTTTTACTTTTTACTTTAAGCAAAGAAAATTGTCAACCGATGCGGCAAAGAAAATTGTCAACCGATGAGAGAGAGGGATGTGAAGATTTGGGAGATTGGGAGATGATTTTAAAGAATTTAGGAGATGAGGAGAAATTATTTTTAATTTTTTAGTTGTTAAAAAGAATAGAGAAATTATAGAATAATATTAAATTAAATTAATAGATGGGTTTGGTAAAAATTGGTAAAAAAAAAAGCTGTCGGAAGAAATCATATCACACTACAAAAAAACAGATTTTTAGCCACAAATTTAGTGACGAAAATTTTTAAAAAATTCGTAGCGACGGATTTAGCGACAAAAAATTTTCGTCGCTAATAACGCCTCGTAAAAATTTAGTGACGAAAATTAGAAATCCATCGCAACATTTAGTGATGAAAATTAGAAATCCGTCGCTAAATTTAGCGACAAATAATTTTTTGTCGTTAAAATTCGTCACAAAATTTAGTTACGAAAAATTATCCTTCGCTACGACAGAAAAAAAAAATTCATTGCTAAATTTAGCTACAAAAATCTCAAATTCATCGCTAAATTTAGCGACAAATAATTTTTGTCGCTAAAATTTGTCGCTAATTTAGGAACAAAAAATTATCTTTTGCTAAATTAGCGATAAAAAAATTATCCGTAATTAATTTAGCGACAGAAAAATTATCCGTCCCTAATTTAGTGGCAGAAAAATTATCCGTCACTAATTTATTTTATTTTGTTTTCTTCTTTTTTCTTTTATTTTATTATTTATTATTCTTTTTCATTTTTATTTTATTTTTTTAATCAGTTTAAAAATGGGACATCTTAATAATATAAAATTATAATTTTTAATAAAATATAATTTATTAATAATTTAAAAAACATATATATTTAATCACAAAATATTTTTATTCGAATATATAAGTAAATATAATTATTATATATAAGAAATTTCAAAGAAAAAAAAAACCCAAGTAAAAGGAAGGAAAAAAGTTGAGAATAAAGAAAATGAGGAGGAAGAAAGAAAAAAAAATACTTACACACAAGTCTTAGGGTGGTCCAGTGGTTGACACGTTGCTTATTCAAATATGGTTCCATAACAGCACTTTTTTAGCATTATTTAGCATTAAAACGCCCCGAAGGGCGCGCGAGCCTGCCTGCACCCGAGCACGCGCGCGCCTGCCTGGGCCCGCGCATGCGCACCCACGTGGGCGCCAGTGCATGCATGCACGGGCGCCTGCGCAGGCGCGCTTAGGCGCTCACCCCTGCGTGCGCGGGCGAGCTCGAGCAGATGCACGCCTAGTAGGCGCGCGCCCCTACCTATGCCTGAGCCCCAACAGGCGCGCGCGCCTGCCTGCTCTCGTACATGCGCGCCCACGCGGGCGCCAGTGCATGCATGCGCGGCGCCTACATGGGCGTGCCTAGGCGCTCACCCTTGACTGTGCCCGGGGCCCGAGCAGGCGCGAGCCCAAGTAGGCGCGCGCCTGCATGCGCTGGCGCCCATGCATGCATGCGCGAGCGCCCGCACGTGGCTCGCACCCAGGCCTACCGAATTAATATTAATTAAAAAATATTATAAATGATTTGTATTATTGAATAAAATAATAGAAATAAAATAAAAGGTGCCTATACAATACTAAAAAATATTAAATAAAAAAATTGAAAAAAATAAATTAATTAAAAAAATATTAATATTATTCTTAGAAAAATAAAATATAAAAAATAAAATAAAATGTTATTTTAAAATATTATAACAGGGTTTTAAATAATATAATTTAAATAAAATAAAATATATGGTGTTTTTTAAGATTTAAATAATATTATTCTTTAAAAAATGAAATATAATATAATAAAATAAATTGTTAAATTAAAATATTATAAAATAGTAATATGATTTGTTAATATAAATTAAAGAAATGAAATAAAACTGATTCAGCGACGTACTTGAAAATTTGTGGCTAAATTACCAGCCGATAAAATTTATCGTTGCTAAATTAATTATAAAATAGTAATTAATGATGTTATATGTATGATTATATTGTTTTTTTTTTTATTATGAAGTCAAATATATTACTATGATTAATATTATGATTAGGATTAAATTGTGTTAGTGTTTTACGTCCCATCCATGAGTTTTGTAATTTTTTATTAAGAAATTTTAATTTTTTTATGTTGAATTATTGAATTGAATAAAAGATTGATTGAAAGATTGAAAGAAAGTTGTCGTGAGATGGGAGAGAGAGTGAGAGAGAGAGAGAGAGGAGATTGAAAGGGGTAACTGACAAGAGAAGATTGAAATTATGAACAACCTTTGAAAAATGAGAGGCTTTTACTTTCGCAAAAAGGGTTGTAAAGATTTTTGGAGATTGGGAGGTGATTTTAAGACGAGAAGAAATTGAAAGATGAGAAGAAATTGAAAGATGCATTTGATAAAATAAAATATAATATTTTTTTATAAAAGGGCTCAAAATTTTCGATCACGATCATGAAAATTAATTTGGTTATACATTAAATTAAATTATTAGCTCTAGGTAAAAAAAAAAGCTCGCGGAAGAAATTGTATAATAATTTATATTTTGAAATAATTCTTTCTCAGTCTCAAGAGTTTTTTGTGACTTATATTATTTTATATTTTGTAATAATTGTTTCTCAAGTTTTTTGTTAAAGTTGTCAATTATATTAGAAAACTCATGCCCTTTTATCTTAATAATCATATTTTTTTTAGTTATATCTTAAATTTTTAACATTACAATAAATTCTTTTTTGTCTCATTTCTTTCTCGACATCTATAAAATATTTCACAATTTTTTTTGAATTCTTTATATTTTTATAATAGACAAGTGATATAAAATATTTCACAATTTTTTTTTTGAATTATTTATATTTTTATAATAGACAAGTGATAAATACAAAATTCTTTATTGTGGTGCAAGGAAAAGAAAAAAGAATTATAGAGTTTTACCCAAATAGATTTGTTTGTCGAATAGGTAGCAAAACAATTTATTTGTCCACGGTAGCAAATTAAGGCTATCCTATCCTATGAGACACTAAGCTTAAAGCAACAAACAAAAAATAAATAATTAAAGCAATAATAAATAGTAGAAACAAATATTTAAAAAATGTATATAAAATAAAAAAAGTAATTACTTGAGAAATTTGTTTTTTATGGATACAAAAAGAAAATAATAAAAAAAATGGATAGAAAGAAAAAAATAACAAAACCGAAAAAATAAAAATTATTTTTTGACAAGTCCAAATTGCACTTGCTTTGCGATCATCGGTAAAGTTTGAAGTTTGGTAGAGTGAAAACAAAATAGAAAAAGATAATTTGAACTTGAGAAGCTCCTGTGACAGACAAGCTGACAAGTCAAACATTTTGGTTCGGTTACCAATTGCGAGTAGAAAATCACAGGAGGAACAAGAAATTTCAACTTTTTGAAAAGAAGGAATGAATTTTTGACCAACCAAGAAGCGAAGAAAAAAAATAAAACAACTTTACACGATAGGACTCCTCCTTGCACTGCACTCCACTCATACCCCGCCATGCCACTTAGCCACTGCAGCTACACGGCCTTCCCATGCCTAGCACTGCACATACACTTCCACAACACTACTAATAATAAATTTCAAGTTCTGCAACTGCCTGCCCACCCGCCAAGTGCCACCCTACACTGCCCCCTACCACTAAACTCCTGCACTCTCCAACTACTGCACTTCTGCACTCTCCAGCTCACCCACCAAGTGCCGCCCTCCACTGCCACCTACATTACCCCCTACCACTACACTCCTGCACTCTCCAGCTACTGCACTTCTGCACTCTCCAGCTCGCCCGCCAAGTGCCACCCTCCACTACCACCAACACTGCCCCCTACCACTACACTCCTGCACTCTCTGGCTACTGCACTTCTACACTCTCCAGCTACACTACTACACTACTGCACCCTATCCTGCCATCGGAGCTACCACGAGCTAACAGTGCAGTTATACTACTACTTAACTAAACATTTCTCTCAAAACTCACTCAGAACTTACTCATCACTTTCCTCTCACCACTCACTCTCGCCACTCACTCATAAACTAACTCCTATCCTCTCGGTACTCACTCTTTACTCACAAATAAACTGCTATCCAAACTCCTCTCTCGGCTTGTCTCCGCAAGCTTCCTTCACGGCTCATTCCTACCGTTTCCTTCAAACTGCCTCTCCTCCTTCTTCAGTGTCTCTCCCAAAGTCACAAACTCGACACAATGGGCTCATCATCTAGAAAAGGAAAAAGAATTTTGATAGAATCAGATGAAAGCAAACACTTTCCATCTTTGAAAAAAAACAATCTATTTCAGAAGGTATTTTCTCATCGCAACATTACTTCGGGTCGATTAATTGATTGGAATTTTCTTGATAGTATAAGTTTTCAATACGGAACTTATTTAAAAGAAGTGTGCCCATCTTGGATTCTTAATATGGATAAAAATATATATGAGAATACGGTGAGAATATTTTATAATAATATGAAAAAAATCCATAACGATTGTGTAGTTATTGATGGTAATATTAGTTCGTGTAGTTTTCAAAATTATTTTGATGGTGAAATAATTGAAGTGACTCCTAAGATGATATGCAGAGAGGCTAATCTTCCGTGGGTGGAGTATGAAGAGTGTGCTTCATATTTAAACACTGAAATAATAATGGATGCTAAAATAATATTTAATGATGATAATTTAGAAATTTTTAGCACAAATGCTACTGATTCAAATTTTTAAGAACGAATTCTTCACTTTTTAATTATACACGTTATTAAACCACGTGCGGGAAATTATATATCTATTACCCGAGAAGATTTTTGGTTAATGGCGCGTATAATTGAAAGGAAAAATCCAGGATTACATTTTTTACTTCCTTATTTTATGATATCTTTAAGAGATTCTTCTAATAATTTATCATATTGTAGTATGGTAAATGGTATTTTAAAATGTCAAATAAATCTACAGAAAGAAAATCATTTACAATTAAATATGATTAAAAATAGTATAAATGATAGAATATTATGTAGAGCTTATTGGGTGTGTGAAGATGGAATTTGGATAAATTTAAAGAGAAGAGGTGTTCCAGAGCCATGAGCGGAAGAAGTTCGTGAAGAAGTTCATGATGATGATGTAAATCTAAATGATGTAAATGAAAATGAGAAAAGGAGGCGGGAAGAATTGTTTGAATATATGAATCAGATGAAATTACAGTTGGATAATGTTCGGAGTGAAGTAGGCGAGGTTCGTAGCGAAGTGGGTGAGGTTCGCAGTGAAGTGAGAGAATCACGAAAAGAAATTGTACAAATTCGAAACGAAGTGGGTGAATTAAGACATAATTTTGATGAATTTAAGCGGCATGAAATTGGACAAATTCGAAACGAAGTTGGTGAATTAAGGCATAATTTTGATGAATTTAAGCGGCATGATTATAATCTTAAGGAACAGAACCGGGAAGATCATGCGAGAATGATAAGTTGCTTGATAAGCATGGAGACAGATGTAGGGGTGAATAGTAATTTTATTAAATGTAGAAGAGATTATTTGCAGCTCGGAACATCTTCCTCGGGAACCACAGAACCTAGACCAGCTGCGAGCTCTGCCTATCCCGCCTACCCATTCGTCATTTGTCCTCCAAGGACTACATTTGCTTCATTTGCTTCTCCTCCCATATATAATCTTAATCCTTTTGATATCGGTGAAGTGATAAGAGGAATACCATCCTCTTCTACTGCGACTGCTTCTGCCACTGCCACTGCCACTGCCACTGGTAGAATTGCAAGTGGAACTGCATCGTCTTCTCAACAGAGTAAAGCAAAAAAATTTCAACCCAAAGTTCAATTTCCTTAATTCCAAAATTTTCCTTTTTTTTGTGTATCATTTTTTTTCCATGTATCATAATATAATAATATAATATAATGTATCATGTAGTCATGTATCAGATCCAAAATATTAAATGTACACTATTTTTCTTATTTTTTTCATTTTCTAAATTTTTCAAAATTTTATTTATGTTAAATTTTTTAATTTTTATAATATGCAAAAATTGGTTGCTACGCGCAATCGGGCCATCCGCGGCCGGGCCATACGACGGCTGGGGCGCGCACATGCCACACTATCATGTAGTCATGTATCAGATCCAAAATATTAAATGTACACTATTTTTCTTATTTTTTTCATTTTCTAAATTTTTCAAAATTTTATTTATGTTAAATTTTTTAATTTTTATAATATGCAAAAATTGGTTGCTACGCGCAATCGGGCCATCCGCGGCCGGGCCATACGACGGCTGGGGCGCGCACATGCCACACAGTGTGGCATGTGCTCATGCAGCACACATGAAGGGCATGCGTGCATGTAAGGGGTAGTGCAAGCGTCGACGCATGCCACTACCCGTTGCATGTATTGATGCAAGTGCCCACGGGCGCCCACTCATGCCACCGCGCGGGCCATCCATCCATGCAGTGCCTGCCGTGGGGCATGCGAATAGCCAAGGGCCAGCCTTCCATGCATGCAAACCCCGCACGGGGCATGCGAGCAGCAAAGGCCCAACTTTCCATGCATGCAGCGCCCGCACGGGGCATGCGAGCAGCGAGGGCCTAGCCTTCCATGCATGCAGCGCGAGCGCCCGGCCATGCCAGCCCTGGCACCCGCCAGCCTGGTGCCCGCCAGCCCTGGCACCCGCACACACAACCCACGCGACTAATTACTCCATTTTTTATATTATTAAATTAGATTTATTAATATTATTATTTAAAAATTTTAATAATATTAAATTACTAATTTCTATAATACATATAATATCAAATCATCCAAACTATTTTATCATTTTATTTCATTATCAATTATCAATCAACCAAGCCAAAATTTTTAGAATTATCAATCAACAAGGCAAAATTTTTTAGAAAGCTATAACACATTTTATTATGTTATTTCAAAACCATAAGACACTTTCATTTTGTTAAAAAACTTTTATTTGTTTTTTTATCTAAGGGCGCTTACATAAATAATATTCTCCTTTTTTTTTTCATTACTCTCTTTTGCTTCTTTGCAAACAACCTAAAACAATTACTCAAGAATCAAACCATCTTAGATGATTATGATGATGTGCACAAGATCATTAGAAGATGATGGATCAAATCACTTAGCATTAAAAAATTAAATTTATTGTGTCGAAAGAAAGCTATTTAGGATAGCTGGTTATCCTATCTCGATCCGATATATCTATCCGCTTCAACTTAAATTTTATCCACTAACATTAATTTTGCCACATTAATGTTAAATATTATTCGGTAATAATTAATTGAGTGAATTCTATATGACATTACCTATTCCTATGCACCAAGGATATAGTTGATGAGAAGGATGTTGTCACGTAACTCAGAAGAATGTTATCACAGGATGTTGTCACGGGTGAGAAGGATGTTATCAGTGAGAAGGATGTTATCAGTGGGTGGTTTAATCCTACCTTTAACCCTTGGATGGATGAGAGAAGGATGTTAGTGATACTACTGTTCATATTATTCTCTTACAACCCTCTTACCACCTTTCAACCAAATAAATCCTAAATTTTTTATTTACTCGAGAAAATCATACCGACCACAGCGCATGCCACGCATGTGAGGGAAGGTTATTATTAATTTTTTGATTGTGGTAATTAAATTAATTTTGACGGAAAAAAGGACCAAATTTTTGCGGTAATTAAATTAATTTTGGTGCGAAAAAATACCAAATTTGGGCATGTGAAAATACCAAATTTGGGTGCCAAAAATATCTTGTCATATTAACTTCATTTATTTCTTCATTTATTTCTTTTTTTTCTAGTCTGCTGCTTTTTCCTATGTTATGTTATGTTGTGTTTATGTTGTTGGGTTAAGCATATTTCTCTCTCGTATTTCATTTATTTCTTTCTCTCCCTTACTCTTCTTCATTTATTTGCTTTGCAAATCTCTTCATTTATTCTCTATTTGCTTTCTCTCTTTCTCTATGCTTTTGCAAATCTTTATTTTCATGGATAAGATATGGATGTATTCTAAATCAAGAGGAAATGATGAATATATTAGTAGGGTTAATACATTTCTTGAATTTGCATATCAAAATTTCAATCCATGGATGGGAAGATATCATGTCCTTGTGTAAAATGTTTTAACACATTGAGATTTCCAACACGTACAATGTTTAATCATTTGTTACATTATGGGTTTCAACGTGGATACGATAAGTGGATATATCATGGAGAGAGCAACAGAGAGAGTGATGGAAAAAGGACAGAATCAACATCTGATGCATCTAATGTATCAAACGTACATGATAATCTTTTTCACCATGATATCTTTGGCATGTTAGATGATGCATTCAGTGCATCTAAGGTGGATGATTTTAATTCAGATAAATTTCAAGAAATACTTCAGAATGCAAAAAAACATGTATATCCAAAATCAAAATATTCTGTACTTATAACTATTATACATTTATATCATTTAAAGTGTTTGTCTGGATGGAGCAACAAATCTTTTTCATTACTGTTAGTATTTTTGGGAGAATTATTGCCTGATGATAACATCTTACCAAATAGTTACCATGAAGTAAAGAAAACTATTTCATCTTTAGGGTTGACATATGAGAAAATACATGCTTGTCCTAATGATTGTATGTTATACTGGAAACATAGAGCCAAAGACGAAGCATGTTATGTGTGTCGTACTTCTAGATGGAAATCAAATACAGATAAAGGAGATGAAGGATGTCAAGAAATTAATAAATAAATATTGAGATGGTTTCCTTTAATTCCTAGATTGCAAAGACTATTTACATGTCGGGAAACAGCTTCTTTGATGAGATGGCATCATGATAAGAGAACAAAGGATAGACTTTTAAGACACCCAGTAGATTCTCTTCCATGGAAGGAGTTTAATTCTTTATACCCAAACTTCTCTTCTGATCCAAGAAATATTCGATTTGGGTTAGCAGCAGATGGTTTCAATCCTTTTAAAACCATGAATGTTTCACATAGTACTTGGCCAATGATCATGATACCATATAATTTGCCTCCTTGGTTGTGCATGAAATCTACCAACTTCATACTCACATTACTTACTCCCGGTCCTAGAAGTCCTGGGGATAAGATAGATGTGTACATGGAACCATTGGTGGAAGAACTGAAAGAATTATGGAATGAAGGAGTAGATACTTATGATTGTTTAGTTGGTGAAACATTTAAAATACATGCAACACTTTTATAGACCATTAATGATTTTCCTGCATATGCTAATTTGTCTAGGTGGAGTACTAAAGGTAGATTTGCATGCCCAGTATGTGGATATGATACATGTTCTCAATGGTTATCTCATGGCTAGAAGTATTGTTAGATGGGATATCGAAGATGGTTAGAGTCAATTCATCTATTCAGGTATGATAAACATCCTTTTGATGGGATACAAGAATTCAAAATTGCTCCTAAAGAACGATCTAGATCTGATGTATTGCGAGAATTAGATGGCTTTGATTTAACAAGTGCTAATGACATGCTTGGATGGAAAAAAAAAATAGCATATTATTTCATTTACCTTATTGGAAAAATGTTTTAATTAGACATAA
Source organism: Dillenia suffruticosa (assembly GCA_033439265.1). NCBI lineage: Eukaryota > Viridiplantae > Streptophyta > Magnoliopsida > Dilleniales > Dilleniaceae > Dillenia > Dillenia suffruticosa. The sequence goes on from JAVTVX010000020.1 coordinate 12,957,436, forward strand.
CATTGGCATGATGCACACACCAAAAAATTGTTTTTATGTAATTGTTGGTATAATTCTGGGCCAAGAAGAAAAGTCTAAGGACAATTATAAGGCCAGACTTGATCTTGAGGAGATGGGAATAAGAAAGGATTTACATGTACATAGATCAAACTCTGCAAACATATTGTTGCCTAAAGCATGTTACCAAATGACCTTGCAAGAGAAAAATGCATTTCTTAAGGTTCTAAAGGAGTTAAAACTTCCTAATGAGTGTTCTACTAATATTTCCAGATGTGTTCAATTGAAACAGCGGAAGTTAATAGGTCTAAAGAGTTATGACCGTCACATTTTATTGCAAGAGTTTATTCCTATAGCAATTTGTGGATCACTCCCCGAGAATGTTACCTCTGTTATCATCAAAATTTGTAATATTTTTAAATGTCTTTCCTCTAGAGTGCTTGACCCACGAGAACTTGAGCAATTAGAGGTATCAGTTCCACAAATTATGTGCGAGCTTGAAAAGATTTTCCCTCCCTTATTTTTTACCAGCATGATACACTTGATGGTGCACTTGACAACTGAAGCAAGAATTGGTGGACCAATCACATATAGGTGGATGTATCCCATTGAAAGGTTTGTTTTATTTTTAACTTATTTAGCTCATTTCATTTAACCTACATATTTAAATTTCATACAATATATGTATTTAATTTAATATAATTTATGTATATGTATGCAGATACTTAATTTAACTCAAATCCTATGTACGTAATAGAGCACGACCTGAAGGCTCTATCGCAGAAGGATATATAGCAAATAAGCGTTTGCTATTTTGTTCAAGATATTTAGATGGGGTTGAAACAAGGTTTAATCGTGCATTGCGGAATGATGATAATCATATTGTGTTTGGAGAAGATGACTCCACTTTAACAACAATCGGAAGGCCTTTGGGAGTAAGAACACGTTCATATCTTCAAAGACAAAAAAGAAAAAGAATATATCGAATTCGTCTCAACGACAAGTCATTGCAGCAATGTCATAAATACATAGTATTTAATAGTGACTCAATTGCTTCCTTTAGAGTGTAAGTATATATTTTCATATATATATATTTTAATATTTAAACTCTAATATCATATATATATTATATATGAAGGGAACATATGCAACATCTTCGAAGAATAAATCGTGGGAAGAAATTAAACACTTTCCAAATGGACAAATTTCATAGTAAAGAGTTCACTACTTGGTTTAGTCATCGTGTAAGTATTTCATTTTTTAATATTATTAATTTCTTCTCTTTATATAAATACTTAATCTTTTAAGATTTCTTTTGTAGGTTACTAATCCAAAATATGCCGGAGAGATTACAGATGAAATTAAATAGATATCTCGTGGACCAGATCCATTCATTAGAAATTACAGTGGCTATCTAATCAATGGATATCGATTTCATGTAAAAGATCGTGAGAAATACCTTCAAACTTAGAATTCAGGAGTTGTGGTAGCAGTTGATGATATTAGTTATGCAAGTGCGAATGATAAAAGGCCAATTGAAGGTAAAGTTAATTATTATGGCATCTTAAGAGAAATCATTCAAGTAAACTATAACGGAATGTATACATTTGTATTATTTCGGTATGATTGGGTCGACCTACAACGAGGATGCAAGAAGGATAGATTTGATTCAACTCTTGTCAATTTTTCCTATCTCAATCATACCGGTACTAATTTGCTGGATGATCCTTATATTTTGGCATTCCAAGCAAAGAAAGTGTTTTATGTGGCTGATGAAAGATATAAAGGATGGCTTATTGTAAAACATGTAAAAGTTCGAGATGAATTTGATATGGGTGATGAATTTACAATTCATCATTTCAATTCAGAAACTAGTCCCTCAACTAATCAGACGTGGGTTCGAACTAATATTGATGAAGATGAAGGAAATATATCAATGGCGATAAATGACGATGATTATGATATTGATAGAGTAGGATGAGATGCATATGTATAGGAAATGTAATTTTGTTTACATATTATCCAATCATTCTTTATTTTTATATTTTTCTCCTTTAATTTATTCGGTGCACTCAGGTGTAATAATTGGTGTAATATTTTATCCTTAATTACGTTTACTAAAACAAATACTAAAAATTACATTGCATATTACATATGATTATCAAAATTTAAAGGTAGTAAGTAGAGTTTTCGCTAATTTACAATTTAGATAGTAAGCAGGTAGTAATAATAATATAGTAGAGTTTTTTAAAATTTATAATTAGTAGTAATAATATAGTAATATTGTAATAATATTACTGTGTTTTTGAAAATTTATAAGTTACTTAGTCAGCAGATAGTAAGTAGGTAATAAGTAGGTAATAAGTAATAATAATATGGCAGGAGCTTGCATGTGCTAGCGCCCGCGATGGCATTGCCTGGCGCCCGCGCTAGAGTTGCATGTGTGCGGTGGCATACGTGGGGGGCGCCCGTGCTAGCATGGCCAGGCACCCGTCTTGGCCCACACATGCCATATCTCTCTGCTTTTTTTATTATATTAAATTTTTTATATATGGATTATATCAAAAATTTCAAATTATGTAGAATAATGATATATTTAATATTATTAATTTAAATAATGTAATGATATAAATTTAGGGTAATTATTTATTGAAATGTAGCATTTAGGCAAGAACAAATGTTACAAACAATACAGAAAATTAAATTATTGATGATGTAATAATAAAAAATAAATAAATTTTACAAAAAACGAAAAAAATAAAGGTTCTAAAAATTTATTTGAGCCCTAAATCAAATATATAATAAATTATTCTCCACAAACATCTTTTCCTACATCTTTCCCTCCAAAACTTATAAGTTCTTTCCCTCCCTCCAAAACTTATAAGTTCTTTCCCTCCATCTTTCCCTCCAAAATTTATAAGTTAGGTAGTAAGTAAGTAGTAAGTAGTAAGTAGATAATAAATAATAATAATATCACACCCTTGCATGCATAGCGCGCATGCATTGGCGCCCGCCCTGGCATTGCCAGGCGCCCGCATAGGAGGTTGCATGGGTGCAGTAGCATGCATGGGTGGGAGCCCGTCTTGTGGCATGCGTGGGTGGGAGCCCGTCCTGGCATCGCCGAGCGCCGGTGTCGTCCCACACATTCCATGTCAATACTTTTTTCTTATATAAAAATTTTTACATAATTATATCAAAAATTTTAAATATGAATTATGTAGAATAATGATATATTTAATATTATTAATTTAAATAAGGTAATGATATAAATTTAGGGTTATTATTTATTGTAATGTAATATTTAGGGTAATAATGTAGTAACAAAAACAAAAACATTGTAACAAAAACAAAGACACAACAGAAAATGAAATTATTGATGATGTAATAATAAAAAGATAAAATTCAATTTAGAAAAAAGTGGGAAAAAATAGCGGGTTCTAAAAATTTATTTGAACGCATAAATCAAATATATAATATATCATTCTCCACAAACTCTCTTTCCCTCCAAAACCTCTCTCCTCCCTCAAATCTTAAATCTTGTGACTTAAAACCACAATCATTTTTCAAATTCTCAAATCCTTCGACTTAACCAAAATTTTTATTCAAACTTTCCTTAACTCAACATGGGAAGAACCAAACGAAAGATGATTATTGTTGCTACAGCCATCCGAAGATCAACTTCACTCTGAAGAAGCCCAAGATGCTACGCCATGTTTGATTTGGTTTGGTTTAAAAACATATCATTGAGATAAGTATCCATTTCTAATATTTTTTTAGCAGTTCTCAAGAAGAAATGTAGAGGCCCAACACGTTGTCAAGATGTTTGGGATTTAGAAAAAGGTAAACGGATGGTGGTTGAAATGAATGAATTAAATCAATCGATAGGAATTGATGGTACGATCTTTACTAGATTTCTTGGTTCTATAGTCAAAGTCCACTCGATTGCTCCCATAAATTATAGGATTTGGCGTGATATGCCAACAGACTATAAAGAAGACACGTGGAAAATTATAGAGGTATTTACAAAATTGTACATTCACATAAATGGAAATTAATCCATCTAATTTTATTTCTTTCATTTTGAATTTTGTACATTCACATAAATTGGAAATTAATCCATCTAATTTTATTTCTTTCATTTTGAATTATAGTCCAAGATTACTTTCAAACCACTCAGAGAGACACCAAAAAATGGGTTATTGGAAATTTGTGTGAGAAATGGAAGAGTTTTAAAAATAGCCTCAAATCAAAGTGGTTTGATGATTTACTTGGAGTAGATGAAAATATCAAAAGAATGGAAGATGAAAGGGTTGATCCAAATCAGTACAAGGATCTTGTTATTTTCTGGCTAAGTGATAAAGGGAAGGTAAAAAATAAATAATTTTTCTTACTCATTTGTTTGTACTCTCGTAAAAAATAAACAATTTCTCTTACTATTAATTGAATACATTTAATTCTAGTACTTTGTATTAGGAAATTAGTAAAAAAAATTCAAAATGTCATGCAAAGTTGACGGATCCACATTGCTTAGGATCTAAGTCATTTGCCAAACTCATTGATGAGAAGGTATAAACAACTCATATTTTATTTTACTTATAATTAATTTTACTGCATAATATTTTATATACTTGGAATCACATTTTATTATTACAGACAACACAACGCGGGACGAAATCTTGTAGAGCAAAACTTTATATTACAAGTAGAACCCGATTGGATGGTAGTTTAGTCTCTAAGAAAGTATCAGAAGTTGTGGTATGGATGATTATTTTTATGTAGTTCTTGATTTATGGATATTCATGTTTCATTTATTTACTTTATAGGAAATGATGAAGAGTCAAATGGAGTCTGTCGAAAGAGAAGAAGGCCAAGTCGAAAGTTCAAATTTATCTTGGAAAAGTGATATTGTGTCAAAGGTTAAAGGTCCTGATTCGCGGGGTAGAATCAGATGTATAGGAAAAGTTACAAGTGCATTTGTACATTCAACGAGAGCCGACAAAGAAGATATAACTAATATGATGCAATAATTAATGGAACAAAATCATAATCTTACTAATTTGTTAAGTAATGTTCTTCTTCATGTTGCTATGAATGTTGGAAGTGGACATGAAGATGAATTGATGAATATGGTTAATGAAGCAAGGGTTATTGTTGGTATTCGGGTATGTAATTTCTCTATTTCTACTTCTACTTAGCACAATCTTATTAATTTCACTTTTACATTTCAAAAATAATTTAAATTATTTGTATTTTAACTTCCTTCAATACCAGATGCTGGGAGTGCACTTAAAAACCAGCAATCATCGTCACCGCCTGACTCCATCCCAAAAGGTAATATTTATTTCGTTACTTATTTTTATTTTATTTTTAACATAGTAATATTTTTATTTATAACTATTTTTATACCATTATATTATATTCATCTGACTCTATTTCTTTTTATGAATGAATAGATTGAATGAAGGTGGATTGAATGAAGGTAGACTTTGCCGATAATCTTTTGATAATTGAAGTGAAGCATCTCTCAGGAGAAGATATATGGATTGTGGGTGTGGGATATGTAATCTTTTTGTTTTTTATCCAATAGTATCAATCATTTTCCAATATTATAATATTTTACTATTTTCTTTATTTTCAAGTTTTTACTTATATTTCCTTATACTTGTACTAACCATACACAAAACCTATAACATTTACTCACATAAGAAGATATGTATAGTAACCGACTATAGTGACTAGTAAATGACTGGTAAGTGACTGGTAAGTGACGATAGTAGTAATTGAAAAGTAAGTAAATGGTAAGTGATGATAGTAGTAACCAATAAGTAAGTAACTAGTAAGTGAGTAGTAAGTGATGATAGTAGTAACTATAGTGACAATAAAGTACTAATATTTCTTAACACCGTCCATAAATCACAATATTTCTTAACATTTGTACAACTGAAGTAATAACATTTCCAAACGGTATGATATATGTCTAGCAGTAACATAACCGATATCGGTACTAATATGGCAACCGATAATAAAAATAGTAAGTTTCCTAACACATTTTAAACCGATGATAAAATACTAAATGTACCAACAGTTTTAACCCGTCGATATAAATATATGACATGCTCCAACGGTCACGAAAAGTGTTAGAATACACCTATCCCGACTGGTGTATTACCGACTAAATCTCTATCCGTTGGAGAATGTTTTGCCGACGGTTTTTGTATATTTAGGAGACGGTTTTAGTCTGTCAACAAAACTCACTTGTTTTGTAATGTTCGTGTGTATATGTATATGATTATGTACTTATACTATATTATATTTATTTCCTTTATTTATAGGTAACAGATGAGAGAAATTCAGTAAATAAAAATGTGAGGGATATAGCATAAGGGTCATCATATTCAGTCAAATATTATAAGAGATATTTTGTTAATGGTTTCAAGTTTTACACACTCGACTATGTAATGGATAAATCAACAATGAATAGCGGTATATGTGTTAAAGAAAGTTATTACAATAATTTTGAGTGTGACTTTTATGGCATGTTGCTTGAGATCATAGAGTTGGAATACTTTGGAATTGGCAACAGGCCGGTGTTATTTAACTGCATTTGGTATGATACTAAAAAATGAGTAAGGATCCACCCTTGTCACGGTCTTGTTGAAGTTAATCATAAATCGAGACTGCATTCTAATAAGCCTTTTGAGTTGGCAACATAAGCACAACAAGTTTACTACACATCATACTCTTCTAAGAAGAGAGAGAGAATTAACTGGTGGGCTGTATATAAAACTAAGGCTCGAGAGTCAACTAATGATGGAATTACACTTTTGATCATAGCTGAGAGGTTTTATCAAGATGATGAACCATTAATTCCTATAGTTGTTGATCGCACTACTAAACTTGATGATGTAAGGATTCTAGTTGGTGGTGAGATGGAGGAGGTTAATCCCACTGAAGTACCCGAAGATGATGAGAACCAGTACCATTTCGCTGCGGAAATTGAAGAAGAAGAAGAAGAAGAAGAAGAAGAAGAAGAAGAAGAAGAGGAAGAAGAGGCAAAAGAAGAAGGAGAGGTGTCTTCTTCAGAGATAGAGCAAATTGAAGAAATTGACTCGGATGGTGATGACAATGACATGGATTGACATATAGTTTGCATCAGTTTCATGTGCAGCTGCGAAACAAATGGGTTGTCCTTTTCTTTTCCTTTTTTTTTTTGTAAATCTCCCTATTTTGGTTAAATATTTGCCCCCTCATTAAACACTAACTTACTGAATATTACAATTTTCCCTGTTCATTAGATAATTTTATTTCTTCTTCTCGTAATATTATAAAGCAATACAAATGATCTTTCTTTGCTTACTATATGGTCCACTTTCTAGTACTTGGTTTATCCACTAAAGTATATGTACAATGGTGGTATGCATGGTCTTTTTATCGTTTCAGAAACAGTTTTGATGTCCAACTTAATAAATTCATAATATGGGCCTTCTTATGTGCACTCCTTTTGTAACCATCTTTTGGCGAGTAAAGCCTGGCATAAATTCATTGATATATTTTTATTGGATTTAATTACAATCTGCATGTCAATTTCTTGGTATTGAATTTTGTGATTAATATTATCTTGGAGATGTATTGATAGAGAGTGAAAGGCCTTTTGAAGTCTTAAAATTGGAACCTTACATTTTATGCATATATGAGGATGATGTTAGTTGATGGCAGCTTCCGAGTTATTTCAAATGATGATGTAAGTGAAAAACAGAGAAAGTGAGAATCAGATTCCAAGGGAGACTCTATAGAAAATTTTTTGTGAGCACACTAGGAATTGCAACTTTTGGCCCTATTAGAAAGCATGGAAAGTCTTGCATGCCTTTTGATTCGCCCCAGGGTAAACGTCAGTACCTTACAATATATAATCAATTATGTGGCTTAGCTGCGCATATTATTTTTGTCATTCACATTCATATTGTCCACAAAGGGATATGCTAATTTGTCCTGGTCACAATGGCTGTAAAGTCGCCGGAGAGTTGATGTGGCATGAAACAGTTTACTAGATATTACGTTGCACAGTTTTTTGTATCAAATTAGCCAACCATGATATGTGACATCAAGATCATTCAACCCTTATAAATTTCATATCCCAAGTATCAGGCTATCATCGTGATTTCCACTCTACAGTCTACATGATGCATGTTACACCAAAAGAACTAGGACAAGAAGGCCAACAATCTGACAACAAGAACACGTCTTCCACAATGCACATAAATGTAATGCCATATGTCCCAATATGTAGTTCCATATTTTCAGATGGGCAAGGGAAGACCAGTTTTCACTTATGCAGATTGGCTTTGTGCGACTAAATTAGGATAAAGTAAGTTTGATGGGCCTCAGTGTGATATTGATTCCATCTTCATCAAGGCCAAAATTCTGCAGATTAGGTTATGTCTATACAATGAGGTTGTCCTACTAAACTTCTGCTTAAGAGACATTTTCAGTTGACAGAATCAAACGAATGCCCCCCCCTATTTCTTACTTTTGTAAGAAACCTGCACTCCCCTGCCCCTCCTGACGTGGATTCTGGGTTATCTGCGAATAGTGACATAAATTAGTTACTGACAGACTGTTTTCTTCTGTAGTTTGTCTATACAAATCTATTTCAGCTGAACGGAGATGGTACGCGGCAGCGGATCTAGATATAGGGGAAGCTAGCGAAAGCAGTCATGGTTCAATGCATTTAAGTAATATGCTGGAACCAATTGCTCAGCATGAAGTTCCCAGCGCTACGGATGATGAAAATCTCGGTTCCTCTACTGCTCAAGGTAGAGGCCCAAATTGTGGTACGGAGTTCCCTCTCAATCCGAAGGGTAGAACCTATATTGAAGCGGCCAATCATACGTAAGAAAATAACTTGATTCCATTTTATTTTTACTATACTCATGCAATATGTTAGGTGTCAAATGAATATCGGCGATAGATTTTTTGATTTTAAAGTTATTTGTTCCGGCACTGGGGACATTAAGGGACGTATTGCTGGGGCATGGCCTATTTGGCGCACGGTGCCAAAGGATACCAAAGGTGGGCTATGGGAGAAATTTCAAATAACGATTAATTTGAATAAATTTTAAGTAGGTTAAAGAACCATTGCACTTCAATACACCATGGCAATACTAAAAATAAAAGAAAAAGATCAATATGTATACATAGGACTGCACTAAAGTATTGTTGGAAACAAAAAATCCAGAAGGCCTGCTCATTTGCAATAAAAGAAATAGATGAAACCATTGCATCCTTTCTTTTCCCCCTTCATTTGCAATTTAATCGATGCCCTATTATGCATGGATGCCCAAGCTTGTTACCAATTACTTTTATGAAAAAGGAGTTTAACCTGGGTAGGAGTATATGCAGCCAAGGGTGGATAAATTTGAATTGTACTTTCAGGCAATATAGAGGTTCTTGATTTTTTAATTGCGGATTATGGGCATGAGCAAATAGTGTCCATTTCTTTCCTCTAGTAACAAGGTTGAGGCCTACAGCAATATGAAGTTTTCTGCACTAAGAAGATTGCTGGTGTAATCCCTTTTATGTTTGTCTGGACAGTGAGGGATTCAAGGATCATAGAGGGGTAAATAGCAACCCTTTTATGCTGCACGAATCTACAGGCTACCATGATATTCTCACTAATCTACAAATGTTTTCATTGATGTGCTTTACTTGCTTTCTATTGATGTGCTTTACTTATCTAAACCTGTATTTATTGTTTTCTACGTCGTTAAGCAAGAAATATTGTTCATTGTGAGGTAATTATCTTGGTTCTATTAAGTGCTTGCACCTGTTTATTGTGCTCAGTGAACAAACCCTGGAATTTGAACAAAAAAATGGAAAATTCTTATGTCACTTCATTTATTTCTAAGGCCTAAGGCCTGTATCTTGGTTCAAGGCATCATTTATTTCTTCTGTGAAATGATGAGCCACACGCAAACTTCCCACTGCATCATTCAAATTCAACTTTTTTAAGAGATTATCGTCCGGAGATATGAGCATCCTCCTCACTTCTTTGAGTCTCTCATATTATCTTTCCTCCTCATTATTGCTAGACTGCCAAAAAAAGAAACTGTAAAAACAGGAGGGTGACCCATCACCCTCCATGCCCTGCAAAATCATTCCTGAAAATAAGGGATTTTTCACTGGTTAACTAAATATGGGCCTCAATAATGGTTGTTGATGGCACAACCATTATAAATAGGGGTAACCATAGCAAGGGTCCCTAAACTCAATTTATTAGTCTCACACTACAAAAAAACACATTTTTTGCGACCAAATTTAGCGACAAATTTTTTTCGTAGCAAATTTGTGACGAATTTAGCGACAAAATATTTTTTCATCGCTATTTCTAACGAAATTTCGAACAAAAAAAAAGTCGTAGCTGATTTAGAGACGACCGGAAATTCGTCGCTAATTTTGCGACGAATGTCAACATTCGTCGCTAATTTTGCGACGAATTCTGAGATTCGTTGCTAATTTTGCTACGAATTTTGAAATTCGTCGCTAATTTTGAAAATATTAAAATAAAATAAAATATTAATATATATTTATTAATTAATTAATTAATTTTGCGACGAATTTCAAAATTCGTAGCAAAATTAGCGACGAATCTCAGAATTCGTCGCAAAAGTTGAAAAATAATAAAATAAAATAAAATATTAATATATATTAATTAATTAATTAATTAATTTTGCGACGAATTTCAAAATTCGTCGCAAAATTTTGAAAATAATAAAATAAAATAAAATTTTAATATAAATTAATTAATTAATTAAATAATTTTGCGATGAATTTCAAAATTTGTGGTAAATTTTGCAACGAATTTAAAAATTCGTGGCAAATTTTGCGAGAAATTTAAAAATTCGTCGCAAAATTTTGAAAATAATAAAATAAAATAAAATTTTAATATAAATCAATTAATTAATTAATTAATTTTGCGACGAATTTCAAAATTCGTCGCAAAATTTTGAAAATAATAAAATAAAATTTTAATATATATTAATTAATTAATTAATTAATTTTGCGACGAATTTCAAAATTCGTCGCAAACGTTTGAAAATAATAAAATAAAATAAAATTTTAATATAAAATAAAATTTTAATATATATTAATTAATTAATTAATTAATTTTGCGACGAATTTCAAAATTCGTGGCAAATTTTGCGACGAATTTCAAAATTCGTTTCAAAATTTTGAAAATAATAAAATAAAATAAAATTTTAATATAAATTAATTAATTAATTTATTGATTTTGCGACGAATTTCAAAATTCGTGGCAACTTTTGCAACGAATTTCAAAATTCGTCGCAAAATTTTGAAAATAATAAAATAAAATAAAATTTTAATATAAATAAATTAATTAATTAATTAATTTTAAAAAAAATTAAATAAGTTAAAATTTTAATATATATTTATTATTTTTTATTTAACAAAAATTATCACATTTATTATTTTTAATTAATATGTTATATTTTATTTTTATATTATTTTTTCTAAAAATAGTATTATTATTTTTATATATAATATTTTTATTTTATTTTAAACTAATAATTTATTATTTTATAATAAATTGTTATTTTATATTGTTTTATTATTATGTGAAATATGTAAAGGAAAGATAATAAGTAAAAAAAAAAAATTTATAACAGATATTAACGTTTATTTTGATGGTTACAGGATCTTAAAGGTTCACGGAAGCGCAAGGGTTCGAACCATGGTGGGAGCAAAGCGGTGGAATTTTTCAAGAATTAAGTGAGGGAGGGCGTGTGGGTGCCGGCTCGGGCGGGCGTTCGGGCGGATGCTGGCTCGGGCGGGCGGGCGTGCGGGCGTCGCAAACTTAGCGACGAATCTTAGAATTCGTCGCAAAATTTGAAAAATAATAAAATAAAGTAAAATTTTAATATATATTAATTAATTAATTAATTAATTAATTTTGCGACGAATTGAGAAATTCGTTGCAAAATTAGGTACAAATTCCAGAATTGGTCGCAAAATTTGAAAAATAATAAAATAAAATAAAATATTAATATATATTAATTAATTAATTAATTAATTTTGCGACGAATTTTAAAATTCATTGCTAAATTTGAAAAATAATAAAATAAAATAAAATATTAATATATATTTATTAAATAATTGATTAATTTTGCGACGAAATTCAGAATTCGTCGCAAAATTTGAAAAATAATTAAATAAATTAAAATATTAATATATATTAATTAATTAATTAATTAATTTAGCGACGAATTTTTTATTTTTATCGCTAAATTTGCGACGAATTTAGCGACAAAAAATTATTTGTCGCTAAATTTAGCGACGAATTTCTAATTTTTCGTCGCTAAATTTTTGCGACGCGTTATTAGTGACGAAAAATTTTTCGTCGCTAATTTCGTCTCTAATGTTTTTAGCGACGAATTTTTTTGTAGTGTCACATATCATCTAGAGAGAGAATTGAGAGCTTGGAAGGCTTCTTGCATGTCCAGAGGTGCTGCCAAAGGGAGTTACAGTCGCTGGAATCCATGGCTGGAGGTACACTTGCTTCTGCTTGTTCTTTGGTTCAATTTTGCTTTGTAATTCATGTGTTAGACTTGCATGAATGTTTTTACATTTGGTATTAGAGTCATTAGAACCTCTGTCTGTATTTTTCGGCAAAAATTTTCAATTTTTGGGTTCTGAATTTTTTTTTAAAATTGGCCCAAATTTGAGTAAATTTTGGGGTTTTGAGGTTGGAAATGAGTTTTATATTAAATTTCGGATAATTTTGTGTTTTCAAAGCAAAAAATAGAGTTTTTTGGCACTTTTCGGACATATTCCGGCATTCAGACCCGCTGGATCCGGGTCGGGACCCTTGGGGTCCATTCGGGTGAAGAAGACCCGGATGCAGACCAAAACGACGTCGTTTTGGTCTGCAATTTTTGAAAATGACTACTGCCGAAAACTTTCTGTAATTACGAAATTACCCAAATAGTTTTAATTTGTAGCAATCCAGTCCCTATGATATTTCTAAAACTCATAAAATGTTAAGATGTTGCACATTGGTCCCAGCCTTTATAAAAAACCCGATAAACCTTGCAATGTTACAGATTGGTCCCAACATATTTTGAAATGTTACACATTAGTCCTTTGGACTTAAAAAGAAAAAAAATGAAAATTTAATTTTTAATTTTAAATTCATATTTGGGTCATTTTTGAGAATTTGAAATTAAAATTTTAATTTATGTGTATGTGGTATCACACATAAATGAAAAATTGTGTATTTTATACAAATTAATTTTTATATGGTCTTTTACACATTGAGAGACGTGTAAAATAAAGATTAAGACCCGTATAAAATTATAAAATTATTGAAACTTTATGATTTTGTATAAATCAATTTTTATATGGTTTTTGCATATAAAGACGCATGCAAAATAAAGTTTAAAACCTGCATAAAATTGAAGGAAAATATTCTTGTGGTTCGTATGATTTCTGATTGTTGGGGTATGGCTACAGCAGCTCTAATATGGAAGAAATTATATATTGAGATAGTTTTGACCAAATAAAATAAAGAATATTATTTGTGATTATTTATTTTTGTGTAACAAATTTTATCTCACAGGAATTTTTGTCATATTAAAAATAATTAATCAGAATTAGATGGCAAGATTGGATAACCTAATTATGTGGATAGTCTACTTGACTTTAGAGTTTTCTCCTACAAGGTTTTTCGAGTTCAGCAGATCAAGTGCATGTCTAGGAAAGTCCTGTCAACAAGACGGGGATAAGTCTAAGGTTGGCTGGTTCTTAAGCGGTCCCATGTGACCCACCACCTACCTGGGGACTTTCATGGTGCACGAGTGATGTTGTCTTGTAGGGAAGCTCTAATTCAGGAAAAGATTTTCTATATAATTTCTCCTAATTAGCCTACAGGCATTAGGAAATTAAGTAATCTTGTCAATCTTGTCATAAAGTATAATAAATCTAATCTAAATTAGAAATTTAGCCCACAGACAATTTCTATGTCAAGAGATTTATTTTATATGTTTTACATTGGTAAACATATGTTAAAGCCTCAACTAAAATTTGTAAACATTTTTGTTGCAGCTATACAAACCGTTGATATCGTTGAAGTTCCCATATTAAATGGTGAGAACTATAAGGTGTGGAAGGAGAAAATACTTCTCAATTTGGGATGGTGTGATTTGGATTATGCTATCAGGCATGACGAGCCACTTAGGATAACGGATGCCAGCTCTACAGCAGACAAAGCTCTTTATGAGTGTTGGGAGCGATCTAATCGTCTCAGTACAATGTTCATTAAGGATAAAATATTAACTGGCATCCGCGGCTCCGTCAATCAACATAATGACATCCGTGCCCTTCTTAAGGCAATTGATGAGCAATTCGAGACGTCTGATAAAGCTCTTGCTAGCACCTTGATTATGGAGTTCTCATCGAAGAAACTCACCACTATCCACGGAGTGCGCGAGCATATCATGAGGATCCGGGATATAGTGGCCCAACTAAAGACTCTTGAGGTTGAGATGTCTGAATCCTTCCTAGTGCACTATATTTTGAATACCCTTCCACAGCCTTATAGTCCCTTCAAAATTTCCTATAACACACATAAGGCTAAATGGTCCATCAATGAGTTGATGACCATGTGTGTACAGAAAGAAGGGAGGTTGCTCATGGAAATGAAGGAGGGAACCAGTAGCGTACATTTCATCATGAAAGGAAAGGCGAAGGGAAAAGCCAAACTGAAAGGAAAAGCAAAGGGACCTACCCCAATTGTAAAAAGGAGTCTACGTGTTTCTTCTGTAAAAAGAAGGGACACATAAAGAAGGACTGTACCAAATTTCAGAAATGGCTTGCTGCCAGAGGTACAGAAATCTCTTTTGTATGTTATGAATCTCTTATAACTGAGACTTCTTATGACACATGGTGGATTAATTCTGGATGCTCAATTCATATTACGAATGTGTTGCAGGGCTTGCAAAACCCGCGGAAACCAGTGGGCCGTGAGCAATTCATCTATTCAGGAAACAAGATGAGTTCGCATGTAGAAACCATTGGAGATCGCAAACTCATTTTGACTAATGGACATGTCTTGCAGTTGGAAAAAAATTTTTATGTACCAAATTTTTCTAGAAATCTAATTTCTGTATCAAAACTTGTACAATTCGGATATTCTTTCCAATTTAATAATACAATGACATTACTTTTGCATTCAAATGTCGTTGGTACAGGTCTATTGATTGACGGACTATACGGAATTAATTTACAAGATAATACATGTTGCAACACAATACATATTGGTGTGAAAAGGTGTTCCATAAATGAAAATTCCTCTATGTTGTGGTATCGGAGATTAGGACATATCTCCATCGAAAGGGTAAAAAAGTTGGTAAATGATGGAGTACTTAGTACTCTAGATTTTAGTGACTTTGAAACCTGTGTGGACTGTATTAAGGGTAAACAATCCAATAAGTCAAAAAAAGGTGCCAAGAGGAGCTCAGATCTATTAGAGATCATTCATACAGACATATGTTGTCCGGATATGGACTCATATGACCAAAGGTATTTCATCACTTTTATTGATTATTACTCACGTTATATGTATCTCTATCTTCTTTGCCATAAGAATGAGGCGTTGGATGCCTTTAAGGTTTTCAAGACAGAAGTAGAGAAACAATGCGATAAGCAAATAAAGATAGTGAGATCGGATAGAGGTAGAGAATACTATGGAAGGTATACTGAAAATGGACAAGCACCTGGTCCATTTGCTCGATTTCTTCAAGAAACTGGGATTGTCGCCCAATATACCATGTCTGGTTCTCCAACTAAGGCGGTTTCCAAAACCCCATTTGAAATGTTCAAAGGTTGGAAACCCAGTTTGCGACATGTACGCATTTTGGGATGCCCGTCAGAAGTAAGGGTTTATAATCCACAAGAAAAGAAACTGGATCCAAGGACCATTAATGGGTATTTTGTTGGATATGTTGAGAGGTCCAAGGGATACAGATTCTATTGTCCATCTTATCATACTAGGTTTGTGGAATCGAGAAACGCGAAATTTCTTGAGGATCACTTGATTAGTGGGAGGGATTTCTTTCAAGACTTAGTCCCTGAAAGGAATCTATCAAGTATGTCTTCCACTTCAAGTGAAAGGATGATTGTCATTCAAAGTGTCCCTCCAATAACCGTGGACGTTGACCCAATTACAGATGACAATCAAAATATTCCACAATCTGCTGACACCGGAACAGGTCAAGTTGGACAGCCCTTTCCTAGAGAGACTGTTGAGCCAACATTAAGGAGATCTGTTAGGATTAAGAGGTCAGCAATATCTAGTGATTATGTAGTATACCTCCAAGAGTCTGATTACAATGTTGGTGCCGTAGATGATCCTGAGTCGTTTTCACAAGCCATAAATTCTAACAATTCGAGTTTGTGGCTGGAAGCCATGAAAGATGAGATGAACTCCATGACGAGTAACGGAGTTTGGGATCTTGTAAAGTTGCCTGATGGGGTAAAACCCATAGGATGTAAATGGGTTTTTAAGACAAAAACTGACTCATTTGACAACATTGAGAAATACAAGGCCAGACTTGTTGCTAAAGGGTTCACTCAAAGGGAAGGAATCGATTATTCGGAGACCTTTTCTCCAGTATCTAAGAAAGATTCCCTCCGTATCATTTTGGCGATTGTTGCACATTTTGACTTAGAGTTGCAACAAATGGATGTGAAAACGGCATTTTTGAATGGAGAATTAGAGGAAGAGGTTTACATGTATCAACCTGAAGGATTTTCCTCTAGTAATGGTGAGAATTTGGTTTACAAACTTAATAAATCTATATATGGATTGAAGCAAGTTTCCCGCCAATGGTATTTGAAATTCCATGAGACAATCTCTTCATTCGGTTTTGAAGAAAATGTTGTGGATCAGTGTATATACCAGAAGGTAAGTGGGAGTAAAATTTGCTTCCTAGTGCTATATGTGGATGATATTCTACTTGCAACCAATGATAAAGGGATGTTACATGAGGTGAAACAATTCTTTTCTAAGAACTTTGCTATGAAAGATTTAGGTGATGCATCTTATATCATTGGCATTAAGATACATCGAGATAGATTTCATAGGATTCTCGGACTATCTCAAGAAACCTATATTAAGAAGGTTCTTAAAAAATACAGAATGCAGGACTGCTCACCGAGTGTATCTCCAATCGTCAAAGGTGACCGGTTTAGTTTGGACCAGTGTCCTAAGACGGAATTGGAAAGGGAACAAATGACCAATATTCCATATGCTTCCGTAGTTGGAAGCCTTATGTATGCACAGGTCTGTACCTAACCTGATATAGCGTATGCAGTTGGAATGTTAGGACGATATCAAAGTAATCCTAGTTTGGAGCATTGGAAGGCTGCAAAGAAGGTGTTACGGTATTTGCAAGGCACCAAGAACTACATGCTCACATATAGGAGGACCGACAATTTTGAGGTGGTCGGATACTCGGACTCGGACTTCGCTGGTTATGTTGATTCTCGAAAGTCAACATCTGGATATATTTTTGTTCTGGCTGGTGGAGCTATATCGTGGAGGAGTGCTAAGCAGACATTGACTGCAACCTCTACTATGAAAGCTGAATTTGTGGCATGTTTTGTGGTTACGTCACAGGCGGTGTGGCTACGAAGTTTCATGGCTGGGTTAAGGATTTTTGACTCTGTACCTAAGCTATTAAGCATATTTTGTGATAATTTAGCTGCGGTGTTTTTGGCTAAAAATAATAAGAGTGGTAGTCGAAGTAAGCACATCGACATTAAGTATTTAGTCATAAGGGAACGTATATTGGAAAATAAGGTTGTAATCCAACATCTAAGCACCGAATGTATGCTTGCTGATCCCCAGACTAAAGGCATGCCTCCAGTTAAATTTAGGGATCATATTGTAAATATGGGTTTAAATCCCAATTTTAATGAAATATCGAATTGAATTTTCTCGTATAAAAATTTGTGCACATTCCAGTTTTGAGAAAATTTCATGAAAATTGATCCCGAATAAACATAGGGTTTATTCATAAAGATGGTTACCATAAGAATAGGGAGTAGCATGCATTGTGATACACAGGAGACAATACTCGCTGAATTAGAGGACTTGTCACTGTGATTCATGTGTGCTTTTTCCATTAAGTTTCAGCTTGGATAAAGTCACCAAGTCGGGTGAGTGGACCAAGTGGGAGAATGTAAGAACAGGAGGGTGGCCCATCACCCTCCATGCCCTGCAAAACCATTCTTGAAAATAAGGGATTTTTCACTCACCAAAGGGGTAACCAAGTATGGGCCTCAATAATGGTTGTTGATGATACAACCATTATAAATAGAGGCAACCATAGTAAGGGTCCCTAAACTCAATTTATTAGTTTCACACACCATCTACAGAGAGAATTGAGAGCTTGGAAGGCTTCTTGCACGTCCAGAGGTGCTGCCAAAGGGAGTTACAGTCGCCGAAATCCATGGCTGGAGGTATACTTGCTTCCGCTTGTTCTTTGGTTCAATTTTGCTTTGTAATTCATGTATTAGACTTGCATGAATGTTTTTACAGAAACAACAGAAAAAGAAAAAGAATTCAGGTTTCACTATAACATGTTGACACCGTTGGCTTTATTTGAGATTGGTTACCGGGCAGATGGGGGAAGCCAGCATAATAGGTGGCCTCACTGTTTTGTACCTCTGTCCCAATCATGGCAAATTAATGGGATACAAATGGTATAAAAGAGGGAAGGGGCCTGAAAGCTTAAGTCCCATTGATACTCCTTTTCCTTTGATCTCCGCCGGCTAAAACCTTTTAAGAAATTATATATGTTTATTTACATACACACCAGCACACCCAAATGAATGCAATTTCTGCCTCCCAAGAACGAACTAGTCTAAAATATTCACAGATTTAATGGAACAGCAAAGGGAAATTAAAAAAAAAAAATTCGCAAAGTCTTAAACAAAAGGCTCAAGAGCTAGGAGCCATGCCGGCCTATTAGATTATAACATGCTTACAGAAAGTTACAAGCATGATGCTCTTTCTTTGCCATCTTGGCTTTATTTGTGAGCTATGTAGGTCTTGATTTCCTTTCATGGCTGCAAATCAGTAGGAGGAGACTTATCCAATTTATGATAATAAAGCATGCATAACATTTTCCTTTCATAGCAAGGAGATCAATTTCCAAGATTGCATTTAATATCTTAATAGCACAATAACGAAGTCCCTAAATTGTATTTATTAAATGTTCCAACATCAAGAAAAGTCAGGATATTATTTGGAAGAGAAATCAGGAATTCTCCCAAGAAATAGGGCTGCTTTTTGAAATTGCATGCTTCTGCTTGCTTAAGTTGTAGAACTTAATGAGCCTTCCATCTCATGTGCATTGTATAACTCCAGAACAATCCCTTTTCCATTATTTCAAAATGTCTGCATATGAAACATATTTACTTGGATACATTGACTGAAGCACCAGTACTCCATTTAGCATTATTATAGCATTATTACTGTAACACAACATTGATCACATAAGTCATTACGTGCAGTGAAAATTCATATGGCGAGACGAAAATTCACCTTCAATATATAATGCGTGGAAAGCATCAAGTAGAAGGAGATATTCCGACATGCTTGGCGCAACAAGGAAGCAAGCAATGCAAGCTGTTGGTACAACAAATATAGTGGAAACGAAGTGGCAACAAATTCTTGACATCGGCTGTTTGAGATGAAATGATTGATAAATATTGGACCACAACAACGTGGCAACAGAAGTCAAATGTAGCAAAGCAAAACCAGAATACAACAAAAGATGGTGAAATTACAAAGCACACAGCCAGTTCAATTCCATTTGCTATACACATGAAGAGAATGGTTTGTTTTAATATCTTTATTTAAATTTGTTTTCATAATATTTTTTTAAATTTGTTTTATATCTTTGCGAAATAAATAATAAATTTTTGTTGCTATAATTTCAGGCTGAAGAAACCAACCAATCAGTTTCGCATCTCGAACTCTTTAATCGAACTCACAGACATGATAAGGGAAAAGGACAATTTATTGACAAGAAATTTGAAGCAATTATTGTAAGAAAAACTCTTTTAAATGATTTTTGCATAACATTTATACAATAATACTTTAACAATTTTAATTATATATGCTTGTTGTAGGGCAAGTACAAACAACAGATTAAGGAAAAGTTTGGCTCAGATAGCAGTTCTCAACCATGCTTTGATGCCAGATCATGGTGTGAGGTCACTAGGGGTCCAACCAAGGGACGTTTATACGGTTTTGGAGAGAGAGTTGATGACGTACTTACGATAAATTCATCCGGTGCCACTTCATCTCCGTGTATGTGTTCAACTTACACTACAAGAAAACACGGTTTTAGCGACGGATTTAGTAATGAAAATTTTAGAAAAATTTGTCGCTAAAAACATTAGCGACGGATTTATCGACAAAATATTTTTCATCGCTAATGACGCGTCTCAAAAATTTAGCGACGAAAAACAAAAAACCGTCGCTAAAATAGCAATGAATTTAGCGATGAAAAATTTTCGTCGCTAAATTTAGTGACGGATACAAAAATTCCATCGCTAATTTTAGTTACGGAAATTCAAAATCCGTCGCTAAATTATATTATATATAATTATTTTTTTATTTATTATATATATTTTATTTAATTATTATATTAATATTTTATTTTATTTAATTAGCGACGGATTTAGATTTCTGTCGCTAAATTTAGCAACGGATCCAGGAATCCGTCGCTAAATTATACTATATACAATTATATTTTTTATTTATTTTATATATTTTATTTAATTATTATATTAATATTTTATTTTTATTTAATTAGCGACGAATGCTTGATCCGTCGCTAACTTGCACCCGGGTGACACGCCCTGCTTCGGCTCCTGCTCCGGCTCCCGTACCCCTACCAGCTGGATCCCGCGCACGAGTCTTATTGCTCCAACTCACGAGCCCGCCCGGCCCACCCTAGGCCCCACCCGAGTTAGCGCCCACCCGCGCCGCCCGCATGCCCGCCCCTACGCCCACCTGCTCCCTTGCAAAAAATCCCTGAAAAACCCCTCAAAATGCCTATAGCCAGGTTCAAACACCTGCGCACGCATGAAATGTGAGAGGTCCCAACCACCAAACCACATCTTAACTTTAATCATACTTCTTTTTTATTTTTACTTAATATCTAATTCTAACATATTAATTAAAGAAATAAAAATTTATATCAAATAATAAAATGCTAATTAAAATAAACTAATAAATTAATTAAAAAAATATTATTCTTTAAAATGATTTAAAAAATAAAAAATATTATTTTTAAATATTATAAAAATATTTAAAAAATAAAAAAATATTATTCCATAAAAAATAAAAAAAAATAAATTGCTAATTTAAAATATTAAAAAATAATAAATATGATTATTTAATATAAATAAAAAAATGTTAATTTTAAAAAAATTAAGTTTAGCGACGGAAAGTTTAGTGACGGATCGTTGAATCGTCGCTAAATCAGCGACATATTTCAATATCCGTTGCTAAATTAGCAACGGATTTCAATATCTGTCTCTAAATTTAGCGACGGATTTCAGTATCCGTCTCTAAATTTAGCGACGGATTTCTAAATTTGTCACTAAATTTAGCGATGGATTCTAATTCGTCGCTAAATAATAAAATATTTAAAAAATTAAAAAATATTACTATTTAAAAATTAAAAATAAAATGATAATTTAAAATATTATAAAATAATAAATATGATTATTTAATATAAATTAATAAAATAACAAAAGAAAATAAAATAATAAATATGATTATTTAATTTAACGATTCGTCGCTAAATCAACGACGAATTTTTAGATCCGTTGCTAAATCAACAACGAATTTTTAGATCCGTCCCTAACTTAGCGATGGATTCCTTAATTCGTCGCTAAATTTAACGATGGATTTATAATTTGTAGCTAAATCCGTCACTAAATAATAAAATATTTTAAAAATAAAATAATTTTAGTCTTTAAGAAATAAAAATATAAAAAAATAAAATTAAATGCTTATTTAAGATATTATAAAATATTAAATATGATTAGTTAATATAAATTAATAAAATAAAATAAATTGATTACCATTTATCAATAGTTATCCGTCTCACTGCCGCCATCCTTTGCAAAATACTGTTTGATCTACTTGCCAGACGAGATAGATCGTCGGAAGTGAATGTATTATATATTATGTTCCTTGCTAATGACAATAACGAATGAATATGAACAACTGAAATTTCACAAACAATTGAACTATATAAGAGAAGCGAGTGGATGTAGAAGACAAAAACACGAATAGTGAAATCGATAGCCGCGACTAATTGAAAATTATTTGTTATAGATTGGTTGAATTATTTACTGTTAAAATTATCAAATTTGTGAGAATTGTAATATTTAATATGTATTTAATTCGATTTTGTTATTTAGAATATGTGAAAAAGAGAGATACGGTTAAAAATATTTCATAATTGAGTATAGAAGAAATTTTGTTCTCATGAATTTTGAAATTCCGATAATAAATTAGCGACGAATTTAGCCACAAATATTTTATTTGTGGCTAATTAGCGATGAATTTTGTCAACAAATATTTTTTTTGACTAATTAGTGATGAAATTAGTCACGAATTTTGGAGTTTGTTGCTAAATTTTGTAACAAATATTTTTACAGTGACTAATTAGCGACGAAAAATTTTTGTAGCTAATTAGTGATAAAATTTGTGACGAAATATTTTAATCGCTAAATTTAGCGACGGATAAGAGTATCTGTGACAAAATTTAGTCACGAAAATATTATTCGTCGCGACGAAAAATTTTTCGTCGCCAATTAGTGACGGATTTAGCGACGAAAATTTTTTCGTCGCCAATTAGGTACAAATTTAGTCACGAATAATCTATCCGTTGAAAATTTAGCTACGAATAATTTTTCGTCACTAATTTCGTTGCAAATTAGCGACAAAAAAATTTTCGTCACTAAATCCGTTGCAAAATAGCAACAAAATTTTTCCGTCGCTAAAACCGTGTTCTTTTGTAGTGTTAGATATATACTAAGGAGGAGGTATATAAAATGATGGAGGAAGTAAGAAGTAAAATATTGGAAGAAGTGGAAAGCCGAGTGAAAGCGCAAACTCAGGCACAAATTCATGAGGTCCTCGCACAAATCGGTCTCGAACCAACACCACCTGCACTAGATAGCATATTGCCACCAGATTATGATCCCCCACTTTTTGAAACTTGTGATTTTTTTTCTCGTACTTGACTTTTCTGGATTTTTCTAATTTGTAATTTCTTTGATATAGCTTTTTCATTTGAACAATGTACAATGTAATTCCAACTTTTTAGTATTTTTTGCAACAAATATAGTCGCTTTTATTTCCAAAGTTAAGTGTGTCAGATTGATATAGTTCGTAATATGTGACAGGTTGAGTTAATTTCAGGTTTTTAAGTTCATCGATTATATTTTAGCTGAATAGTGCTGGATTATGTCAATTATCGATGAATTACCAAGGGAAAATTTCACTGGCAAACCAATCCGTCGGTAATCTGTCGCAGAAGAATGAACAAAATGTGTGAAATCACTAACGGATTACCAACTGTTTGTTCAGCAACAGATAATATCCCTCGCTAATCCGCCACTAAAGATAACCAAATCACTGATAGATTAGTGACACATATTAACGACGGATATAGCCATCGTAAATCCATCGTAAATATTACTGATGGATCCGTATCTATCGGTAATAATTAGCATTGATGTTTTCAAGCACGAATTGTCCATCACCGACGAAAATATTATCTGTCGCTGATACCAAATTATTAGTGACAGAATATTTAACGACATAAAATTTTCGATCACTAATTCGACGTTAATATCAGCGACGGAAAAACAGATATTTTAGTGATGAAAAATTTTCGTCACTGATACATTGTTGATATTCAGCGACGACTGTATTCCGTCGGTAATAATTAGTGGATAGATTTTCAATGATAGATTTAGCGACGGATTTTTTACTTTCAGCAACGGATTTTTCCGTCGCTGATACCCTGTTTGCTTGTAGTGAATGATGTTGATGAAGAAGAAATAGCGGAAGAAGAGGCCGGAGAGGAGGCGGAAGAAGAGGATGATGATGATGATGAAGATGATGGAGATGTTGGTCGTGGTAGCAGTCCTAGTGTTGCGAACGAGTTAATGATCAAATCATGCTTCTTTGAACTTGGGATTGAAAAAAGCATCTCAAAAGCCTTCACCAAATGCATCACTCTCCCAGATTCATGCACACTATTTTTGTTTCTTCCAGCACTTTTTTTGTCACGCCCCAACTCTCCCGTCGAGCACATACGCCGCATTATCTCGAGATACGGACATAACCTCCCAATATATTGGGATAGCGCAAGACATTTCAATTGTACAATAAATTTTTCAAGACATAAAATCCATCAAATACGAAATCATATACATAACACACATGCAAGGGACCCATCTTGCCCATCCCTGTACACACATGCATGCATCGGCACACAATCGGAGAATCCATGTATATGCATACATGTAGTGTGGTCATCCCAGTCAATGTAGAATTCTTAGACAGTTCATAAAACTCATAAAACCGGAATAATATATCGAAATACATCATTGTAATCCAAATGTCCCGGTACAAGATAAAATATTTTCTCAAAAATAACTTCATACAAAAGAATGAAATCCCAAATCTTAGTCGTTTGGATTTTTCCAATACTTGCTTGAGGAAATTAAGCTAGTATCAATAAAATCTGCATGTTATGAGATGTACAGAACTTCCTTTCCATGGTCCGATGATCTACAACTCCCAAAATAATGTACTTCCTCAAAATCAACCAAAAATAGACCTCCGATCAGCACTAGTAAATGTCGTCACTCTATTCTTCTTCTGAAAAAAAAAATTTAAAAATGAGGGGGTGAGATTTTAAATACCCAGTGAGTGGAGTGTAATGGTATGCAGCATAAATGAGAGGTGAAGGTGGTGATGCCAAATACAAGTATCAAATATAATTTAATGCAATAAGAAATTCATTTACATAAAATCATTCATATCAAACCACCATGACTCATATAATCGAACCAAACAGTCTATATTCATTTTTCCACAATTTTTGGGGTGTGCCGAAAACATTATCTTACCAATGGCCGTTGGCAAGATCCGCTAAGGGATTTTTCACGGTTTTTATAAAATCATATTTTTTCCTTGGCATTAGCCCGGAGCTCCGTGGGGTGCTACCATGTTATCCGGCGGCTGGTAGAGGCTCTCCAACCCACCACCCCCAAACCAATTTTTAACCATGCCGCCCCGATGGCATGGTCCGTGACAAAACTTAAACTATAGTCGTTTCATTTCTAGCACCACATTACCACATTCAATTTCATAATCAATTCATGCTCAGTATATAAAATAAAGCAACATTTCACAATTCATATGAGTATTCAATCATAATATGGTTCAAATAAATCATAATTCAAATTCAAGAGTCATAGCTTTGTCACCAAATCCATTTCAAGACTCACTACAATCACAAAACATTTCTAAATCCATTCTACAAACTCATTTAAAAATTCAATTGAGAAACCGTGGTTGAAAGCAATTTCTCATTCATATGAAATATAGCCATCCACTCACCTCAGGAGGGTATTCACTCCCTATACATTATCGGCTCCAAAGAAATCTCCTTTCAAACTCCAATGGATTGTCCTAAATCAGCAATAAAAATTTTTGGGTCATTTCTCCTTAAATTCAAAGATCCACAAGTTTTTCCTGATTTTATTTAAACCCTAATTTCAAATATTTATGAATGGACATTCTAATTTCATCAATTGCACCTCATTTATATGTAAATAAATTTTCATTTTCATTTTCCCCCAAATTTTCACTTTTCACAAATTTAGGGTTTTTGATCCTCCTATGAAATTCCACCAAAATGTAGATAACCTAAATTGTTGTCTCAAAAATATCAGATGGAATTTACAAGTCCTAATTATTTGATTTCCACTCGCCCAAATCCAGCAAAGAATCAAACAAATGGAAAACCCCAATAAATCATTACCATGGGTAGACCACGAAGAAATCCTACTCACAAGATACATTATAGACCAACTCCATTCGAATTCATGCCCTGTCTCTCTACTTCGAGAAAATCATCACCAATTTTAGACAACTAGTCTCCAAAGAAAAAGTCAACATAAATATGTACAGAGATTTAGTCTACCCAAAAATGAAGTGGGCAAAGTAAGTGTTTCAGAAAGCCAAAGTTTTCAACTTTAGTTCTGAAGCACAAGCACAACTTAGCAAAAGACCCATGACTTTCCTAATTTAGAAAATCATAACACTAATGTGTGTGAGAGAGAGAGAGAGTTACTTAGTGTGAGTAGTCCGCCAGGGATGGGTTTTCAAGAGGTAAGCAGTTCGCCATCAACCTTAGAGGGGTTTCTAAGAATAGATACCAGGGGCCTTCAACTAGGCTTGGTCCCTTTCTTCTTTCACCCAAAAGAGAGAGATAGAGACAGACGGGAGATGAGAGAGACGGGAGAGGGGAGAGGGGGAAAATGAGAGAAACAGAGAGGGAGAGGAAACAGAGGAGTCGAGGGAGGGAGAGAAGATGAGAATGAGAGTGAGAAAGGAAGGGGGAAAATGGGTTTCGGGTGAGTGAGAAATTGCGAATGTGGGGAGAGGGAAGAGAGAGAGAGAAAGAGTGTGTTTTGTTGACTTTCTTTTTTTTTATATTCTCCTAGTGCTACATTGTTTGTCCTCCCCTTTATCATTGTTGAGTCAATTTGCTTTGGAGACAGTAAGGAATTTTCTTGTTCTAGATCCATTTGAAATTTTAGGGTTTCTAACCTCAATAGTGTTGGTTGAGTATTCAACACTCGACCAATATTATTCATCGAGTGTTGAACGCGTAAGTGTTGAACACTCGATCAATGTTGGTTGAATATTCAACTCTCGACCAACTTGGGTTATTTTGAGAATTTTCCATTGTTCAACTCTCAACCAACTTGGATTACTTTAAAAGTTATTTTCCCAATTAAATTTTTAAAATTTTTTTTTAAAAATGGGTCATTTCCATGTGAAGCTCATGGATTCAAATCAATACATGTATAAAAATGACCCAAAAAATTCTGAAAAAAAAACCCTACCAAATAACAAATTTTAAATCTAATCTCAAATGTTCAATACTCGACTAACACATTGGTCAAGTAATGAACACTCGACCAATATATATTTGTTGAATGCTCAACACCCGACGAATTCGTGCTCGTCCACCATCGACCAACATTTGTGAACAAAAGACAGAGAATGGAAGGGAGAAGACAAACGGTTGGTGATGCTCATAGCAGTGGCTGGTTAGGTCTTCAATGGAAAGGAGAGGTTGGCGGTGGCTGGTTAGGGTTTTGTGTTGTATTCAAAAGACAAAGGAGAGAGAGAAAGGAGACGATACTAAATGATGAAGACGGTAGGTAGTGCACACAGCGGTGGCTGGTTAGGGTTTTGATGGAGAGAAGAGCGGTTGGTGGTGGCGACCGCATTGATGATCGAAGCCTCCATCTCTTGATCTTAGTTTGATGGCGGCAATGGGGGTGATGGTAGTAGGGCTGGCAAAAATGGAGTGCATGTGGGGTGGGGGCTCGAATTCATCGAGTGTTCAACACTCGACGAATGTATGGGTTAAATTTAAAATTTGTTTGTCAATAATATTTTTTTTTTATTATTATTTTTTTAATCATTTCCGTACATGCTCTAATTCGATAGATTGAGCATTTGGTGGTGGAGCTGCCCGTGAGAAGAGAAGTTTGCATTTATTGGAGTTGAGTGATGGATCTATGGATCCAAGGCTAAACTGTGAAGCTTAATGGCCTAGCAATAAATGAAGGTTGGTGTGTCTTTCCTAACAAGTGGAAGTTGGTAACCTTTTACAGTAGAAGAAATCAAATAGGCAGCTGATGAGAGAGAGAGAGAGAGAGAACGTGTCGGAGGCAAGCACTAGGTTTCCAATACCAACCGAACCGAAACCTCGGTTGAAAAAAAAAAAGAAAAGAAAAGAAAATGCCCATTGCTTCTGATTTCAGTCACTTTCGGTTCTGAAACGGCTCCATTTTTGTGACGCTACGGTGATTTTTGTGTGGTTTTCTGGATCACATTATGATTTTTTCACGATTCTTGTATTTTTTTATTTTTTTTACGGTTTAGTTTTCTAATTTTTTATTCTAAAAATTAAGAATTAAATTTGAACCCATAATTTTATAATTTTGATTTCAAAAATAGATCAAAATTTGGTTTCTTCATTTCTCGTGCAAAAAATATAGAATAGGTGTGTTAATTTATTTGTCCTTCATTTCTTCATGTTTTATAACCATCTCTAACGAAATAGTAGGGAAGTCTTGATGTGAGTAACTTCGAGATTCTTTAAACCTTGGATTGTTTTCCCATTTTCAAACCTATGAAAAAAATGAGGGAATGGCTATGTTTTAGTGCATCAGAGCCTTTAACCCCCTCTAAACCTTTGATAGCTCCTTTATCATCGATAACAACTCTACAAAACTTAACAGAATGGTTAGTTTCAACATACTCATACCATTAAACTCAAAAACGCAATCATTAAGTAAATTATCTTAGGAATTAAAGGTATATCTTGTTGGATTTTATTAAGAACAAATGGGCAATTTCGTACAAACAGTTGTATTCGAGTTCAAACTCTATTACTGTTCGAAACTACCACTACAACGGAAATGGATTATGGAGACGAACAAAAACCATGAGGAAAATGTGATAAATCCATCAATAAAGTCTTCTCCAACGGATAAGGTTCAGTTGGCTAAAAAGGGGTCGGGATAGAACTATCCCGACACTTGTGATGACCGTTGAAGTATGTTCAACATCCGAACGGTAAGAAAAGTGTCGGTAAAAATCAACATTATATCATAGGTTGTAAAGGGGTAGTAAGAGTTACTACATTTATCATCGGTTGTAAAATGATGGTAAAAGTTACTACATTTATTATCGGTTGTAAAAGGATAGTAAGAGTTACTACATTTATCATCGGTTGTAAAGAGGTAGTAAGAGTTACTACATTTATCATCACTTTTGTAAAGTGTAGTAAGAGTTACTATATTTATCGTCACTTTTGCAAAGGGGTTAGTAAGAGTTACTACATTTATCATCGGTTGTAAAGGGTTAGTAAAAATTATGATTTTTATCATCACCTTGTAAAGGGTTACTAAAAGTTACTAATTTTTTTGCATTAGTTTAAGGGTTAGTAAAAGTTTTTACCTTTATCATCACTCAATGACTCAATATAACCATTAAAATTGGTATAACTATTTATTGTCACTAATGAAATAATAGTATGTTAGAAAATGTTATAACTTTTATTGTTGATAAATACAAATGTCAGTAAATATTACTACAATACCGTCGGATCTTAGGATATAGGAAATGTGAATTCTTTATTGTCACACGTTTACTGTTGGGTTAGTAAATATTACTATTTTTATTGTCGTATATAGAAGTATTAGGTTAGTAAATATTACTACCTTTATTGTCGCTTATTGGGTTAGTAAATATTACCACTTTTATTATAATTGTCGCTTATAGAGTCATTGGTCAGTAAATGTTACTACTTGATTATCGCTTACAGAATTATGGTTTAGTAAATGTTACTACGTTTGATATCGGTTACAGAAATAATTTGTTAGTAAGTATTACCACATTTATTGTCGTTGGATAGTAAATATCACTACTTTTTACAGAATTGTTGTTGGTGAGTAAATTTTACTAACTGAGCATATGTTGTTTGTTACTTAATATTGATAACCAAATGTTACTACTCTTTTGGGTCGGTTATCACAAGATTAGTGAATGTTAGGATATGTCAATACAAATAATACAAAGAGTTAGAAAAAATTATAAATACAGTATCTTAGAAAATGAAGTATCTTTCATATCATCATGAAATATATATGATAATATTACAGACACATTACAAGAGAAAGAAAATGATGATAATGTTACAGACACATTACAAGAGAAAGAAAAAGATTGTAACTTTCGGTCAGTACATATCTTCGTATCTTCAAAAATGAAATGTTTATGCCAAAAATATTAACTTGGAGCACCCAAAATATTCCAACATCCGTGGCATCCAGTTCTAGGATCCAGCGTGATGTGTGGTATAATTCTATAGTAATGAAATTAATATAATTATAATGTATATTATAAAAACTTGTACATTTAAATATTACCTTTCGGGATAGATTGAGGAGGTGGTGATGATGATGATAGTTGGTTTCGATGTGCAATCCAAGTATTTTGTATCGGAGGAAGTTAACAATACAAATGCAAATACTGTGAATTATTGTTCAGAAATAAAAGTAGTTAGATTATGGTAAGAAGTAACGAAATGATATTTGTACCTCAACACCAGTAATGAATCTTGCTTCATTAAGGAAGTTCAACAATTCATTTCGTTGTCCACTTCCGACATGCATAGCAACATGCATAAGAATATTGCTCACCAGATTAGTAAGATTCTAATTTTGTTCCATTAATCGTTCTATCATAACAGTCATATGTTCGTTCTGAGATTTGCTTGAATGCTACCGTTGTGATGAAGTTATAACTTTGCCAATACATCTGATTCTTCCCCCTGGAATCAGGCTCTTTAACTTTGGATACGATATCAGTTCTCCAAGATAAATTTGAAATTTGTGCTTCACTCTCAGTATCCATTCCACTCTTCATCATTTCCTATGTAAAATAAATCAAACCCTATGTAAAATGAATTAAAGGTAAATGTTCATAAACATATCAATTGAGAATACATAAAAATAATCAATCATATACCACAAGTTCTGATGCTTTTGTAGAAACTAAACTCTCATCTGATCGGTTTCCACTTGTAATATAAAGTTCAGCTCGACAACGATTTGTTCCAGATTTTGTTGTCTGATAAAATGATTTAGTTTGTATTATGATGTAATAAAAATTAATTTCAAATAAAATAAGATATGAATTGTTTATATCTTCTCATGTATGAGTTTGGCAAAAGACTTAGATCTTAAGCAATGCGGATCGCTTAACTTTGCACAACATTCTGAATTTCTTCTACTCATTTTCTAAACAGGAAAAAGTATCAGACTACAATTAAAATTCTCAAAGAAAAAAGTAAAAATAGTAAACTTCTACCTTCCCTTTATCACTCAACCAAAATACAACAAGGTCCTTGTACTAATTCGGATCAACTGTCTCATCCTCCATTCTCTTTATATTTTCATCTATTCCGAGTAAATCATCGAACCATTTTGATTTGAGAGAATTTTTAAAACTCTTCCATTTATCGGATAAATTTGCAAGAATCTATTTCTTGGTATTATCTCTGAGTGGGTTGAAGTTAATCTTTGACTACAAAATAAGAAAAAAAATTAGATATCTTAATTTTTGTGTGGCATGATTCGATTGAGTAGTAGAGGTAGATGCCTCTATAATTTTCCACATATCCTCTTCGTACTCGGTCGGCATGTCACACCAACTTGTATAATTTATTGGAGAAATGGAATGTACTCTGACTATGGAGCCAAGGAATCTGGTGAAAATTGTACCTTCGATTCCTATTGGTTGATTCAAATCGTTCATTTCAACCCGCATATATTTCCCTTTTTCTAAATCCCAAACATCTTGATAGCGGGTTAGACCCCTACATTTTCTCTTGAGAACTAGTGCAAATGAAAAAAAATAGATAATATAGTAATTACGTAGAAATATATTAAAAAAATGAAATGTAATCTAAACACAAACACAAACTTGGGATATCATCTTCGAATAATTGGGTTTCTTCAGAGCCAACTTGATCTTCGAATGGTTCTGATTCTTTGTCTTCAGCTACATGGTCATTTTTTGTTTATTTTGTCCCATATTTTTTGCTGAAAAATTTTGGTTGAAAATATTTGATGGAATGTGATTTTGTTTGAGTTAGAAATTTTGAGAAATGTGAGGAAGAAAAGTTTTTGAAGGAAATGAGAAGTTTTGATATTTGTGAATGGAAGAAGGGTTTGTGGTATATATATTTTGTTTAGCGCCAAATAAATTTTGGTTTGTAATATATATAATTTGTTTAGCACGAAATATACACGCCATTTTGCTCTGTTTTTCACATTTTAGTTTTTGAATTTTTTGTTATTTACCTCTCTTTCTAGTTTGAGCAATTAATAGAGAAGTTTTGACTTTTACTTATATGACTCCGTGAAGTAGTAGCAAATATTACTACCATATTACGAGATCTCGAGTGAATGCCTATGCGGCACAACCGTCGGCAAAGCCACCCCAGCAAAAACGTGCAAAATGCCTGGATGGTACAACCGCTGGCTGAGCCGCTCTCACGTAAATACCATCGCGGCACAACCTGCGGCTCAACCGGGCAAAATAATACTAAGCATGCCTGCGCGGCAGAGTCGCCCAGGCAAAAGCGTCGGAAATGCCTGGACGGCATAATCGCTGGCTAAGCTGCCACACGCAAATGCCATCGCGGCACAACCTGCGGCTCAACCGGACAGCATAATTTAAAATAATAATTATATTAAAATAATAATATAATACATTTATTATATTTTTTATGAATATATAATTTTGAAAAAATCATATATTACAAAAAAGTCATATATTATTATTACTACATTATTTACATAATTTTATATGATCATATTATTTAAAATAATAACATTTGATACTTAATTTATAATTTAAATTTCGCAAATAATGTGGTATGGATGGCTTGCATATGATGTATGAGTATGAGTTATTTAAATTAATAATATAAATTAGATACGTTAATGTCTAATTTATATTTTAAATTTTATAATTAAGGAATTTGATAATTATTTTTAATATTATTTATTTAGAAAGGTAAGGAATTGAAATCAAAATATATAATAGCAAACTTTACAATCCATAATATTATAGAAATTATTTAAATTAGTAATAATTTAATTGAAAATAATAATAATAAGAAGCTAAAATAATAAAATGAGATATGAAAAAAATTAAGAAAGCTACCATAAAAATATTATGAGTATATATACCAGTACCTTATATAAAATGTTACCCTACCTTAATAACAATAATTAAATTTAATAATTATTTGATATTAGTAATAAAATATGATTATTGAAATTAGTAAGTAGTATTATTTAGTAATATTAATATTGATAAGTAATTAAGTTATATGGATTAATAATATTAAATTATAGTAATATAATGTGAATCAAATAATTTTGATAATCATAATTATAATAAATTTATAAATTTATATTATGAAACAATATAATTTATAGTTATATTACATTGGGTAAACAACATATTTACTTTTGGCGAGCTTGTATTATACCGCCATTCATATTCAAATACTAATTATGTTTCAAGCGAAGCCGCGAGAAATGTTGAAAATCTATTCGCACAATTTTTTACCTGCTTTACCAATTTATTAGGAGGCTTGAATTTTTAACGGGGCTTTTAAAATTTTTACCATATGGTTATAATTTGGAATGGAATGGTTATAGTGAATACTCTTGAAGTAGTGTTTCATATGTGTTATTTTATTGTTACGTGTATAATTTTTAACATTACATATTTTCATTAGCGTTATTTTCCCTATTTATATAAATTTCAGTTTTAAAAAATACTTATTACCATATTTGTTACTATTTGTTATCATTTATACGAAGAGAAAGTAGTAATTCTTACCACTTGTTACCACGCGACCTGCGTTTTCAATTGTTACCACTGTTCAATTGTTACCAACAATATTCTATTATACAAAATTTATGTAATTATTGTCTTACCACTTGTTACATTTATATTGGATCAAAATTACTTGTTACTACTTATTATCATTGTTACCATAATAAAAATTATTATTATCAGAATTAAAGTAATTGTTACCATTTGTATGAAGAGGAAGTACTAATTGTTACCACTTGTTAGTACGCGACCCGCTTGTTACCAATTGTTACTATTGTTATGATATTATATTATACAAAATTTATATAATTATTGTCTTACCACTTGTTACATTGTACCAATATCATTTGTTACTACTTATTATCATTGTTACCATAATAAAAATAATTGTTACTGGAATTAAAATAATTGTTATCGACTGTTACTATTTATACGAAGAGAAAGTAGTAATTGTTACCATTTGTTACCATGCGACTCGCTTATGACCAATTGTTACTATTGTTACGATATTCTATTACACAAAATTTATATCATTACTGTCTTACCACTTGTTACATTGAATCAAGATCACTTGTTACCACTTATTATTATTGTTACCATAAAAAAAATCATTATTACCAGAATTAAAGTAATTGTTACCATTTGTATGAAGAGAAAGTAGTAATTATTACCACTTGTGACCATGCAACCTGCTTATTATCAATTGTTACCATTGTTACGATATTCTATTATACAAAATTTATATAATTATTGTCTTATCAGTTGTTATATTAGACCAATATCACTTATTACCACTTATTATCATTGTTACCACAATAAAAATCATTGTTATTGGAATTAAAGTAATTGTTACTATTTGTTATCATTTGTACGAAGAGAAAATAGTAATTGTTACCACGCGACCCGTTTGTTACCAATTATTACTATTGTTACGATATTCTATTATATAAATTTTATATAAATATCGTCTTACCACTTGTTATATTGGATTAAAATCACTTGTTACCACTTATTATCATTGTTACCATAATAAAAATCATTGTTACCAGAATTAAAGTAATCATTACCATTTGTTACCGTTTGTATGAAGAGAAAGTAATAATTCTTACTATTTATTACTACGCGACCCGCTTGTTACCAATTGTTACCATTGTTACGATATTATATTATACAATATTTATATAATTATTGTTTTACCACTTGTTATATTGGAGCAAAATCACTTGTTACCACTTATTATCATTGTTACCAGATTAAAAATTATTGTTACCGGAATTAAAGTAATTATTACCATTTGTTACCATTTGTACGAAGAGGAAGTACTAATTCTTACCATTTGTTGTCATTTATTCTTTATTACTTATCACTTGTTACCGTGTGCATACAAAATAAAAGTTACCATTTTAATTTTTATTATACTATAATAAAAGTATACGTGGAGTTTATATTTGTTATTTGTTATAGATTACTTTTTATCAAGGATATTGATAGAGAATAAAAGTAAATCTTACCATTTGTTAGCATTTATAAGAAGAGGAAGTAGTTATTATTACTATTTCTTACCACTTGTTTCCATACCACGTCACAATAAAAAAGAAGAATGAAAGTAGAATGATTAAAAATAAAAAAATACAGAAGATAAGAAGATAAATGTGTATAGAAAATTACATTTCATATGTATATGCATCACATCCTACTCTTTCAATACCTTCATCATCATTCATTTCCGTTGATATATTTCCTTCATCTTCATCTACATTAGTCCGAACCCACACTTGAGTTGAGAGGTTACTTTCTGAATTCATATGTTGATTGATCAATGCATCACCCATGTCAAATTCATCTCTAACTTTCACATGTTTTACAACAAGTCATCCTTTATGCCTTTCGTCAACTACATAAAATACCTTCCTTACTTGGGATGCTAAGACATAAGGATCATCCAACAAATCAACACCCTGAGAAATTTACAAGTGTTAAACCAAATCCGTCCTTCTTACATCTCCGTTGTAGATCAATCCAATCACACCAAAATAAAACAAAAGTATACATTTCATTATAGTTTACTTCAATTATTTGCCGTAATATTCCATAATAATTAACTTTACCTTGAATGAGTGTTTTATCGCTCGTAATTGCATAAGTAATATCATCCACTGCTGCCACAACTCCAGAATTCTGAGTTTGAATGCATTTCTCATGGTCATTTATATGGAATCGATGTCCATTGATTATATAACCATTGTAATTTTTAACGAATGGATGTGGTCCACGAGTGATCCATTTAACTTCATCTCTAATCTCTATGGTGTTTTTTGAATTCATAAGCTGAAAGAAAAAATCATAAAAAAACAATTAATAAGAAAATTAACCCAGGATATATATTTAAAAGATTAAATATCAATATACTTACACAATGAGAAAACCAGCTACTCAAATCTTTACTGTGAAGTTTGTCAATTTGAAAAGTATTTAACTTTTTTCTACGATTTATTCTTCGAAGATGTTGTATATGTTCCCTGATCATGAACACATGATATTAAATCACAATTTAATATTTTTAAAAAAATATATGAGAATTTAGACTTACAGTTTAAATGAGGCAAGTGAGTCACTATTAAATAGTATATATCTATGGCATTACTCCAATGATTTCTCATCCAGACGAATTCGAGATATCCTTTTTTTTCATCTTTTAGTAGATCTATGTATTCTTAGTCCCAAAGGTCTTCCAATAGTCATTAAAGCGGACTCATCTTCTCCATATATAACCTGGTTATCATCATTTCGCAACACACGATTAAATCTTGTCTCAACTCTTTCTAAATATCTCGAACAAAACAGTAGGCACTCATTTGCTATATACCCTTTGGCGATGGATCATTCGGGTCGTGCTCTATTACGAACATAAGATTTCAGTTGAAGCAAATATCTGTATGGATATATATTGCAATAAGTTAACATAAATTAAATGAGCATCATTATTACTAAAATAAGTTATGGAAATAAATAAATTATGAGAACAATAAAAACCTTTCAACCAGATACATCTATCTATATGTGACTGATCCACCGATCCTTGCTTCTGCTGTTAAGTGTACGATTAAGTGTATCATACTAGTAAAAAATGATAGCAGAAAAATCTTTTCAAGCTCACACATAATTTGTGGAACTAATCCCTCCAAATCCTCAAGTTCTCGTGGGTTAAGGACCCTAAAGCAGAGATATTTAAAAATGCTACATATTTTAATGATAACAGAGCTTACATTGTGAGGCAACGATCCTCGAATTACTATGGGAGTAAACTCCTGCATTAAAATATGGCTGTCATAACTCTTTAATCCTATTAACTTCCACTGTTTCAAATGAACACATCTGGAGATGTTAGTAAAGCACTCGTCATGAAGTTTTAAATCCTTCAAAACTTTGAGAAAAGCATCTTTCTCTTGCAGCATCATTTGGTAACATGCTTTAGGTATAAATATATTTGAAGAGTTTGATGTATGGAGATGTAGATCTTTTCTTATCCCCATATCTTCAAGATCAAGTCTACACTTATAATTATCCTTAGACTTTCCTTCTTGCCCTAGAATTGTACCAATAATTGCATCAAAACAATTTTTCTCCGTATGCATCATGTCAATATTATGTCTAATTAAAACATGTTCCCAATATGGCAAATGAAACAATGTGCTCTTTTTTTTTCTATCCATGCATATCATTAGGACTTGTTAAGTCAATCTCATGTAATTCTTGCAAGACATCAGCTCCTGTCCATTGTTTGGGAGCAACTCTACATTCCTCGGTCCCATCGAAAAAAAAATTTATCATACCTGAATGGATGAGTTGAGTCCAACCATCTTCGATGTCCCATATAATAAAACTTGCGGCCATGACTTAACCACCGAGAACATGTATCAGATCCATATACAGGACATGCAAATCTACCTTTAGTGCTTTATCCAAATAGATTAGCATATGCAGGAAAGTCATTAATAGTCCACAAGAGTGCTGCATACATTTTAAATCTTTCACTGACTGATGAATCATATGTATCTACTCCCGCATTCCATAATTCTTTTAGTTCTTCCACCAGTGGTTGCATATACACATCGATCTTATCACCAGGACTTGTAAGACCAGGAATAAGTAATATCAGTATAAAGTTTGTAGACTTCATGCACAACCAAGGAGGGAGATTATATGGTATGATGATCAGTGGCCAAGTGCTATGTGCAACATTCATTGTTTTAAATGGATTAAACCCATCCGCAGCTAACCCAAATCAAATATTTCTCGGATCAAAAGAAAAATTAAGGTATAGGGTATCAAACTCTTTCCATGCAGGAGCATCATCTGGATGTCTTAGGAGTCCATCTTTTGTTCTCTTATCATGATGCCATCTCATCAAAGAAGCAGTTTGAACACATGAAAATAGTCTTTACAATCTAGGAATCAAGGGAAACCATCTCAATGTTTTGACAAGTTTTTTTTCCATCTCCATTTGGTTTCCATCTGGAAACACCACAGACATAACATGCATCATCTTTAGCTCTATGTCTCCAGTACAACATGCAATCATTAGAACAAGTATGTATTTTCTCATATCTCAACTCTAAAGCTAAAATTGTCTTTTTCACTTGAGGGTAACTATTTGGCAATATGTTTTTATAAGGTAACAATTCTACTAAAAACTCTAAGAGTAATGAAAAAGATTTGTTGGTCCATCCACATAAACACTTTAAATGATATAAGTGCACGATAGTTGCCAGCATGGTATATTTGGAATTTGGATATATTGATTTTTTTGCTTTCTCAAGTAATTCAATAAACTTATCTGAAGTTGAAAGTGATGTTGAAGTTGAGGTTGAAGTTGATTCATTGACCTTAGATGGATAAGAGGTTGGTTGGGATGGGTGTGAGGTTGGTTCAGGTAGTAAATGTGTAAATGTATCACGTAACATACAGAACATGTCATGGTAAAAAAAATATTATCATCTAAGGTGGATAAATAAGATGTATGAGAGGTATGAAGTGTTGAATTTTCCTTACCCTCCCCATGATATATCCAGTTATCATAATCCCATTGAAAACCATAACGTAGCAAGTGATTGAAAATGGTATGTGTAGGAAATCTGAAAGTGTTGAAACATTTCATACAACGACATGATAGCTTCCCATCGACAGATTTAATATTCGTAGATGCAAATTCAAGAAATGCATTAACTCCACTAATATATTCATCACATGCCCTTGATTTACAATACATCCATATCTTATCCATTGCAAAAATAAAGCAGAGAAATAAATGAAATATGATATGAGAGAAGCAAATGAAATTAAGAGAGAATGGCATAAGAAGAGATTAATTAATAGATAATATTTTCTTGGCAGTGGCAAATTCTAAATTCGGAACAAAACTACTACGTAATAGTATTAGTGCAAAACTTTTGGTACCTCTTTATTTGGCGCCAAAGACGAAAAGGGAGGAGAGGGAAGCGGAAGGATTATGTTAATTTGATTTAATGTAAAATTAGTTACTCATAGTAATATAATAATAAAAGGGAAATAAGTCAGCAATTAATAATTAAATTTTTAAATACAAATTGTATATAATAAAATTTATAACTCAATTATATATTTTATATCATTTTATCATATAATATCAAAATAATATTATTATTATTTTGTTAATTAAATTAATAATGTTATTAATTTAATTTACGTACGGGGCAGGCCGATGCAACATGAGGCATGAACCGCCGGCACAAGCAGGTGATGGTTAGACAGAGTGATGATGCATGAGGCATGAACCGTCAACACAACCAGGTGATGCATGGGTAGAGTAGTGCGGCATGAGGCATGAATCGCCGGCACAAGGCATGAACCGGCGGCACAAGGAAGTTGGAGCCGGAAGGATTAATTAATTAAATCATAGAATATAGAATTATATTTAATTACAAATGAAAAAAAGCTAGAAAGTACAGACATGCATTCATACTTTGATACATCTTGATCACTACATATTTAAGTAAGAAACAAATTAAAAACCTAAATTTATAAAAAAAAAAATACAAATTAATAAAGTGAAAATTATGTAAATTTAACTCTGGATCCATATTTTTTTTATTGACGAGAAGGGGATGGACTTCTAGCAAAGGATCCAATTGCAGTAGCAGGAGGAGAGAATGAGGATGGTGTAGGAACTGCAGCAGGAGAAGATGGAGTAGACGATGGTGGTGGAGTAGTAGAGGATGGAGCGGCAACAACAGGTGTAGATGCAGATGCAGGAATATGAAATGGATTATGCCGAGGAGGAAATGAAGATCTCAGGGGAGAACCAAATGGTGGAATCAGAAACGGATAAGCAGTTGAAGTAGACTGAGGATGAGGTATAGAAAAGGAAGAGGGTTCAGCTCTAAGTATGGTTAAGACCTAATCCCTTAAGGATATAATAAAATTCGAATTTATCCTTGCAACATCACTCATTTTCGTCAACTCGAATAAAAGTTGTTTAAACTGTTCCTCATTTCGTTCCTGGAATTTGTCATTTTGGTGCTTGGACTGACAAAAACTCTGTTTCATTTCACCCATTTCCTTTCGAACTTTTTCCATTTCTCCCCGAATTTCTTCCATTTCCCTCCGAACTACCAAATTTGTTATCAACATCCATGAACCCTACTTTGAGACCATTAATAGATTCAATCAGTTCAGTCCATCGATCATTCTCAATTTCCTCCCTACTCTCTGGCTCTGCAGCTACTGCCTCATCTACCTTTGCTTCTACCTTATAATTTGCATCTCTTCTTTTAACATTAATCCAAGAACCATCTTCAATAATCCAAGAAGCTCTTCGTACCATTCTCTCATTTATGGAATGTGTAATACTTAATTGCACATAGTCTTCTTTCCTTAAATTTATTCCTTGACTTTTTTAAATTCCCCTAACCATGCTGCAATATGCCAAATTATTTGAAGAACGGCTGCTCCTTATCATAATGTGAGGAATTAAAAAATACAAACCTGGATTTTTTCTTTCTATAATTCGAGCCATCAACCAGAAATCATCACGAGTAATAGAGGCAAAATTTTCTGTGTGGGGCTTCATAACATGTACTACTAAAAAGTGAAGAATTTTTTCATGAAAATTTAAGTCTGAAGCATTTATACTAAAACTCTCTAAATTGTAATCATCAAAAACTATTTGAGCATCCATCAATATGTCAGTTTCCAAATACCAGGCACATTCTTCATAGTCAACCCATTGAATATCTCCCTCATTGTAAATCATTGTTGGATCAACGTATATTTTTTGTCTACCAAAATAACTTCCAAAAGCACACGCCATATTTTTACCATTAATAACAATGTCATGCTCATCGTGAATTTGTTCTATATTATTATAAAAAACTCTAACGGGATGCTCATAAACCTTTTTATTTGGATGAACAAGCCAAGAAGGACAGATATGTTTGATAAAACTTGCGTGCAGAAAACCTATTTTATCCAAATAATTCCAATCAATTAAATGACCATAAGTGACTTTTCTATCAGAAGATACCTCGTCAAAATTTTTGCTTTTTTTGAAGGAAAGTAATTGCCGTTAATTTTGTCATTCAATGATAACCCCTTTCCGTTTTCGAGAAGACGCCATATCTGCAATTTGAGATATATCTGATGGAATGGAAAGTAACAACGTGTTATTTGGTCTGCAGAGGAAGAATAAGACGAAGAAGCGGAGAGCCAAGAGACAGATTTGGGCTTCTTCGTGATTTTGTGTGAGGAAGAAGAAGAAGAAGATTACAGGTTTATGGTGTTCTGAGAGAGAGAGAGAGATAGGAGATTGTGTGTAATGTTAATTTGACAACAATAAGAGTAAGGCAATTAATAGTTAGGTTGATAAGCAATAAATGGTCGTAGTTGAGCGAATGTTTAATGGGATTTAATGGGTTGTATTAAAGTTCTGGTAGACTTTAGAGTTGTTAGACTAACGTTACAATAACATAACTTTATTGGTTTTCCTTTCGTCTTATCTATTCAATTGATGTTTGATTTTCAAACTCCCGCACATGCCTGCTGCATAATTTTTTGTTCCTGCTGCACATCTTTTTTGTTCACGGTAGCCTTCTGCCCATTTTCTACCAGCACATCACATCTGCAGCCTTTAGTCAAAATTTTGAACAATGTGTACTAATTAAACTTTATATAACTGTAACATAATAGTAACCTAATAGTAACTCTTATATAAATATATGGTAACATAATAGTAACCGTTATATATTAACAATATAAATTTAATATATTAAAACATAATATAATATTATAGTAATAGAGAGTGATATAGTTGTAATACCATATAATAAAATAATATAATCCCCATATTATTACTTATTATATATATATATGTAATAGTAATGTTAACGATATATTACTCTAATATATAGTAATATAGTAGTAACTCTTACCATATATATAATAATATAGTAGTAACCCTTACAATATATGTAGTAATATAGTAGTAACCTTTACAATATATATAATAACATAGTTATTGTTACTCTATTATAATATATATCACCATCATAATTATAATATACAATATAATATAATATTATAGTAATATATAGGGATGTAGTTGTAATATACTAGAACAATATAATAATATTATTACTAATTACATACTACCTATATATGTGATCGTACATTACCTTAATACTAATAATAATAGATAGTAATATAATAGTAACTCTTACTCTATTATTACGTAAATGTAATGTTAATAATTACTTTATTACAAAAAAATATATTACGAATATTAATATAATCACATATATTATATATTATATAGTTGTAATAACATATATTAATATATTATATACTTGTAATAACATATTTTATATATATATATATATATATATGTGTGTGTGTGTTATTATATATTATATAATTAGTTTGTAACTGTTAACAGATTTTAAGTTAGGGTCATGAAATTAAAATATAATAATAATGATATTTTAATTGGGCGATTAAAGCCTACAATTAATGGTTACGATGGGTAGGGTTGGGTTTTCAAAAAATTTTTGTAGGAAATGTCCTTTCAGCTCCCTCTTCCTTCTTCACTCAAGATGGATGCTTTACCTTCACCGTAGATGGATGCTTCATCGATGGTTACGATTTCTATTGACAAATAATTTGACAACCGTAACCCACCATCACAAATGAACAAACCCACAAAATTCCACCGCCAATGAAGATCAACAACTTTTCCAAAAGCAAAATACGTTTTGCAAACCACAATACAGAAAGAAAAGACCGGCAGAATGAGAGAGAGGAGTCACAGTTTCGAAAGATCAAAAAGTTGAGAGAGCAAAGGGAAAACCAAAAGCCAAAAAATGAGAACTAGGAGAACACAGAAAACACAGTCCCAGAAAACAGAGGAAACACGGATGACACTGAAGACAAAAGAAGAAGATCACAGGTTAATCTATTTTAATATGTGATAGGTTTTTCTTTTATCTTTATTTTTTTAAATATAATCAAAATTTCATTTCAAATAAATTTTTAGCATCAAAACAATTTGCATATTTGTATGGATATGACACATACCAACCATTTTTCCTAAAATAGAGTGAAATCCACCTATGGCTTGTGCTTGGTTCCATTCACGATTAGTTAGTTTCTTCTTTTATATTTCTGTAATTATTTAATCT
This sequence comes from Dillenia suffruticosa, assembly GCA_033439265.1. Taxonomy (NCBI): domain Eukaryota; kingdom Viridiplantae; phylum Streptophyta; class Magnoliopsida; order Dilleniales; family Dilleniaceae; genus Dillenia; species Dillenia suffruticosa. The sequence goes on from JAVTVX010000020.1 coordinate 13,000,993, forward strand.
TATAGTTAGTTTCAATTATGTATATTGTTATTATCTATATTTTCATTTATCTGTTCTTTGTGAATAGACTGAGAATTGGAAAGAACATGAAGATTATGAGAAGTTTCAAAAATTGGATAGGGTAAGGAGGAATAAGACAAAAACAATGCCCATTCTAATAAGGTGCTCTCCTAAACAACTGAAGGAATTATTTTCTACCTTGACTGATGAGATGAAAGTTATTGTACAATATATGGGATTCGGGAAACTTTTGAATCTTAGATGTGACACACTAAGTAGAAAATTATGTGAAGAACTTGTCATGGGATTTGAACTTATGGAAAAACATCTTTGCATTGCCGAAAATCAAAATTTTAAGCTAACTTCAAAAGAGGTAGAATGAATTTTAGGTATTCCTTACAGAGGACGTAATGTTTTGGGTTCTCTCAATGAATCGTCAAAGGAATCCTTAAATATGAAAAAGTTTTTCTCAAGAATAAAGCATAGTCAGTTAGAAGAGATGATGATGAATACTGAAGATGTCTCTTCCCCTAACTTCAAAAGATATTTCCTATTATTTATTCTCGGGTGCTTTCTGTGTCCTATAACCAATGTATTTCTTACTTCGAGGCACGTTTCTGTTACCATTACCATTGATCTTGATAATGTTGGAGAATACAACCGGGCCGAGTATGTATTACAATGCTTGGCCGATGAAGTGTGGCAATTCAATGGTCTTCTAAGGACAGGAAGAAGAGAGGAGGAAGAGAGAAAGAAAACAGGAATTGATGGCTGTTTATTTCTACTTATAGTAAGTTTACTTTCAATCAATACAATTCATGTAACTCATCTGTGGTTTGTGGTTTCTGCATAGCTTTTTTATTTTGAAAAAATGAGGGTTGGTGATTTAGGGGGAGGAGAGAACCAAACTACCCATTCACTATTGGAGTACTAAACGGGATAGTAGAAGGATTGGATTTGAGCGTATGAATGTAAGTTAAAGATCACTTTATGTATAGAGAAATCAATCATCAATGTTCTCTATAAATAAATTACCTATTTATATATTCATTCAATATGTCATCAATATATTTCATCAACTTGTTGCTAGGGTTTGTTGTCTCTGAAAAAAGAAACTACCGTTGAACCAGATGCTGGTGAAGACAAAATTCAGGGCCAAAAATTAAAGGTAAACTTCTTTAAAAAGCACCCGCCTCTGTAAGTGTGTGAATGCGAACTTATCATTATCCCAATCTTACTATCTATTTTTTGATAGAGAGGTATTAAAGAGGAACTTAAAAAGCTCTTCAAGGAGTCTATTCAAATTCACTCCAAACTGGTCCAGATGCAATCTGATATGTTGAATCGATTTTGCTCAGAAGATGATGATAAAGATAATGACAATGATATAGAGGATGTACATGAGAAGAGAAACAAACAGAGAATGAACAAGGGAAGGGGGCAAAGAAGCAAAAGAAGCAGGGGAAAGGAAAGGTGGAATTGGAGCCACAGGAGGATAGGTTTTTTGAAGATGAGGAAAGGTTAGATAAAGATGAAGATGAAGACGAAAATGAAGATGCAGATCCTGAATTATATGAAATAGTCAATATGTTAAGTGAAATGAAAGAAATGAAGAAATACACTACTTCTCATTTTCCCATTGCAAACCTTAGGAATTTTTCAGAGGAAGAAAAAACTGTTTGGATTTTCTATAGACGAAAAGCCATAAAAAATAATGCAAGGCAAGTGTGCAAATTTCCCATTTCACATTTCTGTTGTTTGTCCTTTATGTTATTTGATCTTTGATTATCATACATCTTACTTATTTCAAATTTTATGATATTTGATAGAACAATTTTGTCTAATATTTCTAGAAGCTACATGTCGTGGAGTAATGCTTATGAATTGCTTCCCCCTCATTGGATTGGTACACTGGTATGAATTTATAAATTTATTGCTACATTTTTTTAATATTACGATAATTATATTATGATTATGAAATTATATATTTTTTTAGACTATGGATTGTTATATCCGTTTCCTCAACACCAACACCTTCGATACCAACGTGTTTAGATGTGTTCTTCCATTATGGTTTTCGGTAAGAAATATTTATCTATATATTTCATCCTTCATATTCTTTCCTATTCCTTCAGCACCTGCCTTCTTCTTCCATTATTCGAGAAAGATACTACTCCACCAAATGGGTATAAGGAGCACATCTTATTAATATGCATATATGCATAATACAATATATTATAATTATCAATGTTTTATTTTTTATATTGAAAACATGTTTCCTTTTTTCTATTCGGTTGTACTTATTTTTAATTTTTTATCTTCTCACATATTTCATTTTATTTTTCCTCTCTTAATAGATGTATGTGGTTTCTGCCTTTGAGACAAAACAAAAAACCAAAAGTAATGAAACCAACTGGGAATTTTCTACGGTTGAGAGTTCCTTGTCATAGAAAGCACTTGGATTTGATTTCCGTTTCTATGACTTAGTGAGTTATTTACATCAAAGTCGTACATTTCTAACCATATATATGTCTAAATATACTATTCTACTTTATATTTTGATTACAGGTTTTTATTCCTGTGATTTTCCAACAACATTGGTTCTGTTATGCTCTTCATTTGGCGGAGCAAATTATGTATATTCTGGACCCAGGATCTAGCTTTAGATGTGATGAAGATTATCACCTAAAAACTTTCATGGTAATTTTATTTATTATATTTACATATCAATTTTTTAAATTGGTTCAACTATAAATTTTTCATTTTTGTCTTGCAGAAAGATTGTATTGAGAAGATTTATGGAAATTCTTTCATTATCTCTCAGATTGTGCTTGTTCAAGTTCCACAATAGCTTAACACGTAAGATTAAGATTAAGATAAGTTTAATTACTCATGCTACATCTTTTTAAACAGTTACTTTAGATTTTAAACTTTAGAATTTATATCTAAATATATTTCTATAATTTTTATATGTAGAAATGATTGTGAAATTTTTGTTATGAGATTTTTGAAAATATGGGAACCGGGCAAGATTATAAGTTTACCCACTCAAGAAGTAAGTTGTCTCTGACTATTTTCTTGTTTTGGTATTCTCAAATTATATTTATCTGCTTATGGTTTTAAGATTGATTTATTGCAGGATCTTAATTTCTTGATAAAAGAATATTTTCTCAAACTTCTCATGTCTCACCATAAAATTGTTCGTCCTGAAATTATGGCCAAGATGGAGAAAGCAAGGGAAAAAAATTAAACGAGGATTAGAAGAAAAAAGGAAAATGCACAAAGGAAAACAAAAATTGTGAATCTCTTAAATTTCAGATTGTAATCATTTTCTTCAAAATTGTAATCATCGGAGGTTTTTCTCTACTCAAATTCAATTTCAATAAAAGAATTTTTTTTCTCCACCAATCCTACCATCAAACGATAAATCAGACTCAGGATGAGTCAAAGTAGGCTGAATGAAGGATGAACCAAGTGTTAAATATCAATACAAATCATATTTTCTTCTCCACCGTGCAGTGATATGAATCAAACTTACCACTAAGTATTCATCTTAACTAATCATCTTATATATGAATCAAAAACTACAGTTACCACACTCACAATCCACTAAATTTATCACAATCCACTTACTAACCACCTATACCAAATTTATCACATTTATATTTATCACATTTATCACACATTAGGATGTACATGTAATATAATTCAATTTTCAAAACCATGCACGTGAAAATGCCTGGACGGTACAGCCACGCCGATGCCGGTGGTACAGCCATGCAGGCGTGCGTACGCATGCATTCTCGCGTGTGTATGCATGCATTCTCGCATGCGCGGCACATCCACACTGGTCTTCACGGTATAGCCGTCCATGCGTACCAATGCAAGAATTATTTCACCAGCGGCACAGCTACGCTGCCCTCGCGGCATAGCCGTCCAGGCCTGAGAACGCATGCATTATTGCATGCCCGACACAGCTGCCCTTGCCCTGCAGCACTACCGTTTAGGCTTGTGCATGCATTCTTGCATGCTATAATATAGTAACGCTAACTATTACAAAATAGTAACGCTTGCTACTACAAAATAATAACATTTACTATAAATTAGTAACATTTACTATAAAATTGTAACATTTCCTATTATATGTGAAAGGTAGTAAATTTATTTGTCTCTCGTGATAGAAAGATAGTAACATTTACTTAGACTAGTCATAATAGTCAAATTAACAGATAATAATATATAGTAACAATTATTATGTAATCACAATAAAAAATAGTAACATTTACTATAAAATAGTAACATTTACTATCATAATTAACATATGTGAAAGGTAGCAAAATTATTTGTCTCTCATCATAAAAGGATAGTGACATTTACTATTAATCTAACCACAATAGTCCAATTAATAGATAATAACATATAGTAACTGTTACTATGTAACCACAACAAAATATAGTAACATTTACTATTATAAAAACGGATGTGAAAGATAGTAAATTTATTTGTCTCTCATGATGAAAGAATGTAACATTTACTATTAAACAAAACACAAAAATCTAATTAACAAATAATAATATATAGTAACAATTACTATATAACCACAATAAAAAATAGTAATATTTACTATAAATTAGTAACATTTACTATTATAATAATACTGTGAAAGGTACCAAAATTATTTGTCTCTCATCATAAAAGGATAGTGACATTTACTATTAAACTAAGCACAATAGTCAAATTAACAGATAATACCATCTAGTAACATTTACCATGTAACCAAAATAAAATATAGTAACATTTGCTATAAAATAGTAACATATACTATTATAATAACGAATGTGAAAGTAAAATTATTTGTCTCTCATGATCAAAGCATACTAATATTTACTACTAAGCTAACACAATAGTCATATTAATGGATAATATGATATAGTAACATTTACTATGTAACTATAAAAAATATAGTAACATTTACAATTATAATTACGGATGTGAAAGAAAGCAAATTTATTTGTCTCTCATGATAAAAGGATAGTAATATTTACTATTAACCTAACCACAATAGTCAAATTGATAGAAAATAGATATAGTAACATTTATTATATAAACACAATAAAATATAGTAACATTTATTATAAAATAATCACATTTACTATTATAATTACGAATGTGAAAGATAATATATTTATTTGTATATCACAATAAAAGGATACTAATATTTACTATTAAGCAAACCACAATAGTCAAATTAATAGATAATAAGATATAGTAATATTTACTATATAACAGTAATAAAATATAGTAACATTTACTATTATAATAATGGATATGAAAAATAATATATTTATTTGTCTCTTATGATGAAAGGATAGTAACATTTACTATTAAGCTAACCACAACAGTCGAATTAATATATAATAAAATATAGTAACATTTACTATGTAATAGCAATAACATATAATAATATTTACTATAAAATAGTAACATTTATTATTATAATAATATTTGTGAAAAGTAGTAAAATTATTTGTTGTCATGATAAAAGGATAGTAACATTTACCATTACGATAACCACAATAGTCAAATTAACAGATAATAACATATAATAACATTTACTATGTAACCACAATCAAATATAGTAACATTTATTATAAAATAGTAACATTTACTATTATAATAACACATGTGAAATATAGTAAAATTATTTGTCTCTCATTTACTATTAAGCTAATCACAATAGTTAAATTAATAGATAATAAGATACAGTAATATTTACTATATAACTACAATAACATTTACTATAAAACCTATATTTTGTGCAACAGTTGAAACACATTTCAAAATCGTGACTACAAAACCTATATTTTACGATCACAACTAATAGCAATAAGGATAGGGGTATATAAATGCAGACGTCCTTATATCCATAAATATAAAGTATTGTTTATACAAACGGTTTGCTACATTTACTCACGGTTCAAATTGTTTTATCGATAATCATTTTAACACCGTCGAAAAATATATACTACTCTCGACGGTTTCAACTATAACCGTCTGTATTGTTTCAAAAAACTATCGGCAATACATATCGACAGTAAAAGTCACCGTCAATATAATGCTTTTAGTTTGTAGTGTACTAACCAGAATGCGGCATCTTAGAGGAGGGTGAAAATGATGAGTGCAAGAATGAGGAAAGAGTACAACTCAAAAACTTTTAGTAATATAGCAAAAAATTAGAGAGTTTAATTTTATTTAATTAATATTTTATAGAGTATATATAGGTTGTTTTATAGGTATAAAGATGTTTTATTCGGTAGAATAGTTTTCAAACCCAAGATGGTGCAGTAAGTGCTTACTTGAATTTAGAAACTAAGTCATAAAAATGACATGTAAAATGATAGTTGGTATTAATATCATCCAACTAATTCGCTGAATGTATGAATTGAAATTTTCAACACCATTGATATGCTGACAAATAAAAAAAAATTACATTTATTCTTAATTCCATCGACAGACCCATGAAAGATATCATTGTGCGCAATTTTGATGAAACTTTGAGTATAACAATGGAGTAAGGTAGGACCAAAACGTTTCTACATTAACTTATTTTGCCACACCTCACACTTATTAAAATTAAAAATATTACCATAAACTCATAGGCTTTCATGGTGATGGTGCTGTTGAGGGGATGCTCGGCACGTGCTTATTGTTAAGGAAGCCATAGTGATGAAACATGCCCTATATATAGATACAATACCAGAATGGTAAGTGATAAGTTCTAACTACCAAACTCTCGCATCTCACAAAATTAGTCATAAACACTTTTGTCATTTAAGAACAAGTCCTAATCCACAAATGAATTTCACTAGAGACACATATATAGAGATTTTCTATCATCCCGATATTGACTCCTATAATGTAGTTGGCATCAGAAGTTGAATCACCATCTACTCATCATTTTACCATCTTATCCTACAAGAAATCGTGGACATTAGATCACGATCGAATATCCATGTCCCCCAACCCTAGGTATCAATACTCATAGTGGACGGGAGACAAAACCAAATTGATAATCGTAGTAAAACTCAAATGTTATTTGAGACAATCAAGCGGGGAAATAGAAGTAGCATAAGTAGGTAAGTTCATTCTGAGAAGGTCATCCATTGGTGAGTCACACTCGTTTGTGTCAATGTGGGCATGACAAAAGCATTAACCGAAAATGAGATGGATCCAGATCTTTGGTGATAAAACATACTGTTGAAATAAATGAAGAAAGATGAAGGGTTGTTTCTTGGACTAAAGAAGATCAAGAGTTGCAGGAAGCATGCCCTCCAAAATCAACCGTTGGAGAAAATGGCTAGGCCAGTTAAAATTGTGTGTTTAATTAATTGCAATTAGTTGTACCATAGTAATAAGCTAGAGGCATTAAAAGAGCAATGTAAATGCAATAAATGCTAATGCAATAACGAGCATGAATATGATCTGTATATAAGCTATCAAATTCAATAAGAAAGGTATGCAGAACATTCATTCGCAGAATTAGTCTATATTTTTTATGGTATCAGAGCCTTGGAAGGAGGTTATCAGACCTCAATTCTCGATCCAAACACCTCTGCATCCACACAAATAGATCAAACAAAACCAAAAGGAATCACAACACTTGAAACTAATTCAAACATCAGTTTAAAACTTACATCAGTTTTATTAACCGGTAACAATTATATCTCATGGGCAAGAGCTGTTACTTTATCCCTCAATAGCAAGGGATGGTTGGCTACATCAATGGAAAAGTGGTACAGCCCCAACCAACCAGTAAAGAGCATGAAGAATGGCAAGCAAACGATCAATTGGTAATGACTTGGCTTCTTAACTTAATAGATTCAAAGCTGTACAATATTTTTGCATTCTCTAACAGTGCTAGAGAATTGTGGGAGTCGATTAGAGATTTGTATGGACAGTAGGATAACTTATATAGGATATTTGAGTTAAAGAAGCAAATTACAGAAACCAAACAAGGGGATTTACCTTTTACAGAGTACTTAGGAAAATTGAAGGCAATGTGGGATGCATTGGCCTTGTATAGGCCACCAACCACTGACCTGATAACACTGCAAAGAAAGGCAAAGCAAGACAAAGTTTTTGAACTACTTGTAGGTCTAAAGCCAGAATACGAGGCTATGCAAAGTCAAATATTGTTAAATCAAGACTTGTCATCACTTACAAGTGTATGCGCAAAGATCCAACAAGAAGAAACAAGAAGAAAAGTGATGGCTGGAAATAAAGACAAGGAAGAAGAACCTCTGGAATCTCATGCATATGTCATGAGTTCAAGCCAAAGAGGATTTTTTAGAGGAGGTTATAGAGGAAGAGGAGGAAATAAAGGTACTGGAACAAGAACTCAGCTGGTTTGTGAGCACTGCAAAAAAACAGGACACTAAGGATAGGTGCTGGTTCTTACATCCACACCTGAGGATACAAAAGGACAAGGGGCTATAGCAAATGCAGTGACAATACAAGAATCTGAAGGGAGTACAAGTTCAATAGAACAACTGGCTCAGCAATTATTACAATACATGAGTAAAGGAATGGCTGCAAATGAAGGAGTTACCACTGCAAACAAATCTGAAGCAAAAGAGAGTCACGCACAACCGTCAACAGATAACTCTGAATATTTTTCATACTTAACAGTTCAATCTGGTAAAAATTGGGTAATAGATTCGAGAGCAAATTGCCATATGACAAACTGTTTAGAAGGAATAGAAAAAATTGGACAAGGAAACAAAGGTTCAACTGTGCTTCTAGCAAATGGAAATAAGGTTGATATTAAGTGCAAAGGAAAAGTGGCATTTCTTAAAAATGAATGGTCAAATGTATTGTATGTACCTGACTTTAATACTAAGTTGATGTCTGTTAGTAAGATCACCCAAGAATTAAATTGTAGGGTTGTATTTGAACTTGACCAAGTGATTTTTCAGGATATGAACACTTTGAAGAACATTGGTAAAGGAAGAATGGAGAATGGACTATACTTATTGGAAGAAGAATCTATAGCTTATTGTAATAGGATTATGAAAAGAAATCATGCAATGTTGTGGTATTATAGGATGGCACATCTAGCTAAGAATATTTTAGATAAGATAATTCCATACTGTGATGTGGAATTAGAAAAATAGGAAAGTTGTCGACTAGCTAAACAATATATTTTGCCATTTGAGCAATCTGAAACAAAGCATTATGAACCTTTTGATCTAGTTCATTCTGATGTATGGACTTCTCCTATTGATTCTTATGACAGTTTCAAATATTTTGTAACGTTTATTGACCATTTCTCAACGATAACCTGGGTGTATATGTTAAAATCTAAATCTGAGGTGTTTCCGATATTCATTGAGTTTAATAATTTAGTTCATACTCAGTATAATAGGAAAATAAAGACATTTAGGATAGACTATGGGACTGAATACTTAAAGGAATTCAAAACTGAACTAAAACGGTTAGGAATAGTTCATCAAAAATCTTGTATATACACTCCACAACAAAATGGAGTTGCTGAAAGGAAAAATAGGCACTTCTTAGAGGTTACAAGAGGAATAAGGTTTCATATGAATATTCCAAAAAGGTACTGGTCATATGCAATATTAACCGTATGTCATTTGATTAATAGAACGCCAAGTAAAATGTTAGGCTATAAGTCTCCTTTGGAAGTCTTGACTAGTAAGAAGGTTAATTTAGAACATTTAAAAGTATTTGGATGCAAATGTTTTGTGCATATACCAGAAATTAAAGGGATAAGCATGATCCAAGGGTTGAAGTATGTATATTTTTAGGATACTCCATGGTGAGCAAAGGTTGTAAGTGTATTAATCTAAAAACCAGACAAAGGTTTGTTTCCATAAATGTACAACTTTTGGAAACAGAACCTTGCTATTCTAATCCTGTGTTGGCAAAGGTTGATGATGTATTTCAAGGGGAGAAAAGTCCAGATAATCTAATGGAAGGTGAAAAAGGAATGGAAAATGAAGGGTAGAATCAATGGGAAGAACGTGCAAACACACAAACAGAGTTTTTGACTTATAAAAGAAGAAAGAAGTCAAGTTTACACCAATAGCAATCAAAATTACAAGGTAAGGTTCAAAATATTCCATTACACACTGATCAAATAGATTGCAGAATACAAAATCCACAAGCACAGCATAACGAAGGAGAGATTGAGCAACCAGAAGCAGAGTTGGATCAAGAAGGAATACAGGTCAAGACTTGATGAACAATGAAGAAACACACTAGGACAAAGATCAGGAATCAACAGTGGAGGAAATCAACCAGCAACAAAGGTCTACTACAAATCAAGTAAGGAAATCACTAAGAGAACACAGAGGGCCCACCAGGTATAAAGATTACAAAATTTTTTCTGCCATTCAATATCCAATGACCAGGTATGTTACTTACAACTCCATCACATCTACATACTTTTAAGTAAAATTAATCAAGAAATAGATCCAACAGATTATGAAGAAGCAAAAGGCAAATCAGTATGGCAACAAGCAATGAAAGAAGAGTTACATGCACTAAATAGGAACAAAACCTGGGATTTAGTTAAGTTACCAGAAAGAATACAGTATGTTGCAAATGGATCTATAAAATCAAATATAATAGTGATAGAACAATAGAAATGTACAATGCAAGGTTGGTGGCTAAAGGATTCACACAAAAACAATGAACTGATTACAATGAGACATTTGTACCTGTAGTTAAAATGAAAACTATAAGGATACTAATTTCTGCAGCTATAAACAATGGATGGATTTTGTTTCAAATGGATATTAAAAATGTTTTCTTGTAAGGGGATTTACAAGAGGAGATATACATGACTATTCATAAAGGACATTCCTTGGAAAATTCAGGATTAGTGTGTAAGATAAGGAAACCAATATATGAGTTAAAGCAATCTCCTAGAGCTTGGTATTGCACATTAAATAACGAACTAACAGAGTTAGGATTTAAGAGGAGTATGACAAATTATACTTTATATTTAAAAACTATCACCAATGGGAGAATTATGTATCAATATATGTAGATGATATCATAATAATAGGGGATGATCATGAAGGAATTAAAGAACTAAAGCGTTAACTGAAAACTAAGTTTGACATAAAAGATTTAGGTTTCTTAAAATACTTCTTAGGAATAGAAATAGCTTATTCTAGTAAAGGGATATTTATGACTCAAAGAAAATAAACATTAGACTTGTTAAGAGAAACAAAAATAGAGAATGCAAAGCCTTATATCACACCAGTTGAGTATGGCACTAAGTTTTCTTTAATAGAAGGAAAGGAATTACCTGATGCAAGAAGTTTTCAAAGATTAGTAGGAAAATTACTTTATCTAACCATGACCAGACCAGACATCACTTATGTTGTAAGTCTTATTATAAGTCAAGCCATGCATAAACCAAGAACAATTTGTCAAGCTATAGCTAACAGAATACTTAGAAACTTAAAATCATGTCCTGGCAAAGGCTTGTGGATGAAAAACCATGGAAATATAAATATATTAGGATACTCGGATGCTGACTGGGCAGGAAGTATTAACGATAGAAGATCAACTAATGGATTTTGTACGTGGGAATTTGGTGACTTGGAAGAGCAAAAAATAGAATGTTGTTTCAAGATCCAATACTGAAGCTAAGTACAGAGCTATGGCACACACAACAAGTGAGCTGATTTGGCTAAAGCAACTACTGACAGATTTGGGATTCAAGCATCAAGGGCCAATGAAGATGTTTTGTGACAACCAATCCGTCATTTATATAGCTGTAAATCCGGTGTTTCATGAGAGGACAAAGCACATTGAAATAGACTATCATTTTGTGAGAGAAAAGGTTTAAAGCTAGGAAATTACAATGCCATTCATTAGCAATAAAAACCAATTGGCAGATGTTTTAACCAAAGCACTTTCGTCAACTCAGTTCAATTCCATACTTAGCAAGTTGGGAATGTTTGACTTATACAATCCCAACTTGAGGGGGAGTGTTGAAATAAAGGAAGAAATAGGAAGAAGGGCTGTTGCTTGGACCGAAGAAGATAAAGAGTTGTAGGAAGCATGCCCTCCAAAATCAACCGTTGGAGAAAATGGCTAGGCTAGTTAGAATTGTGTGTTTAATTAATTGCAATTAGTTGTACTGTGGGAATAAGCTAGAGTCATTAAAAGAGCAATGTAAATGCAATAAATGCTAGTGCAACAACTAGCATGAATATAATCTGTATATAAGCTATCAAATTCAATAAGAAAGGTATGCAGAACTATCACGCCCCAAACCGGGGTCATAAACAGCCGCCCGTTGCCCCGGATGCCGGCTACATTTTTACAAAAAATCGAGCAGAACCTCCTCATATTTCGGAGATCTCCCATGTACAATTTAACATGTAATATTCACAATCATCCTGTCAATTTAATAAAAGGGTCATCCCGACCTCACAACCATTAACCAAACAACAGCCAACAACTAGGACAACGCAAGGATATAGAAATTTCTAGCAGTTCTAGACACAGACCTCTACTGTCATGCTAAACTAGAGCATGAGCAACCGTCACACCGAGTGAATTTAAATATTTATATACATGTACAATAAATTCCTCAGTTAATATTTTAAATACATATAGGTGTCTCAATGCAAGTGAACCGAGTCAATATGAGAGTTTCTCGAATAAATGTCCATAATTGTACAGTCATCCCAGAAAATAAATAGTTTAATACATTAATCAAACTAAAATCTCCAATCGTAGCGGAATGGTAATATCCATACTCAAACCCGGTGCTATCAAGTCCACGTCATAAGTATGAAATCATAAAATTTTTCTTCGGTCCGAGACTAATCCTGTGGGAAAGAAAGTGAGGGGTGAGTATCGATAGGAGGATACTCAGCAAGTGAAGGGATTGATATCGTGCTATCAATATCGAGGGTGAACTTGGAGTGTCAAAACATGTAACATAATATCGAGTGTGCGAAAATAATGTGTTGTTTCAGAGTAAAACATATCTCAAGACACACATCAGAAAATAACATATGCATCCATCCATATATCAAGTCACATATGTAGAGCCAGCCGAACAAACAATCCTGACAATGGTCTACCTCGACCAAAGACGGGCGCATTGGGGGTTTTCACTATGCAAATATCAAATAATATCTCTCTACCCCAATATTGGCCATATGCTACTCCAATTAGCCTATAAATAATAATATATATATATATAGTCGGCCGTGTATGGTGTCCTGCCCAGTGCTAGACAGAGGTAAACTCACGTCATCCCCGATGAGGGTCAACCTGGGACACTCATACACATGACGATCTAACAGATACCTCCGACCGAAACTTATCCAGGTACAAGGGGTGCCTCTACCAAATGTTCTTCGTAACTACGGAATGTTATAGGAAATATATCACCATATCACCAAGTCGGTTGAGCACGTAACCCATGCATCACATCATCATGTCGGCGGGGCATATAGCCCCATGCATCGTAACATAACGTCGGCCGGGCGTATAGCCCAAATAGTACATGTAAATCCATTTAAAACTACGTGTCAATACAATATAAGTATTAAAACATGTCAATATATAAAAAAGAATTGGCACAGTATCCGGTTATCAAACTCATGGATGCAAATCAATAAAATCAACAGTTGAAACACTCTAATGGTCACAAAAATATGTCTATCAAAATCCAAAAATTTAGTTTTCATACGTATAGAAATCGTGTCGTTTGAAAATCGATAAAATATGACTTGTCAATCAATAATAGATGTCAAAGTCCCACTCATCGTTCTAGAGAGGGTGGTCACTCTCTATTTTCAAAACAAATCTAATCTGACTCCTCGAGTCTCTAAAAAGATCAACTTAATCAGATCATCATAATTTAACATCAAATTTTCAAGTATTATAAGATTTATCCATTTTTTGTAAGTTTGTACAAAGCTTAACTCTTCAATTTATGAATACACTCTAATGTCATCAGTTGCATTTCATTTATAAACAATTAACGTATTTTTAAACCAAGTCAAATTCAACCCTAAAACCACTCAAAGTCGAAAATAAGTCTTAAAATAAATAATTTTCCTATAAGATGGAAAATCTTTGAAAAATCATATACTTTTCGATTTCTCAATCTATATGTCATTTTCAAGGTATATGAGTCTATTTTCATAATACGGAGACAGTATTTAAATTGCCTATAAGGAGAACAATTTATAATGAGAAATGCTACATCAACCCTTACACTCAAATCCTAATTTCTGACTATTTTCATGTATATGTCAATTTAAACTCCAAGGGAAACTATTCAAATCAACTTAATTTGATTTTATCATCTTGAACAGTCCTATTTCATATAAATTCCTACACTTAACCTAATGAACTGCATATAATGTCTGAAAATACATTCATTGCGAATCTAGTTTAAATTCTAGTATAAACAAGACTTTTTATCCTAAATTTACCCTAAATTTAATAACCAATTCGAATGGGTCTGAAATCCCTCACCTAGGGTTTTTCTCGAATCACAGACCTTTGTTCGAATGTCTCCTCGATCACTCCAAGATCTGAAATACTACCTATCAAGATAGGGTTTATTAGTTAGGTTCAAATACTTAGATCGGAAGCAAAACCCTAAGTCAGTTAACTGCGTGGAGGTTCACGGGCTGTCACGGACCGTCGCGGGCTCACGGGCTACAGCGGGCTTGTGGGTTGCGGGTCAATGGGCCAATGGGCTTCGGCTAGCGGGCTCGCGGGTCTCTCGGCCAATGGGCTAGCGAGCTAACGGGCTGGCAGGCCTACGAGCTAATGGGCCTCCGGGCTGGCAGGCCTATGGGCTGGAGGGCCGGCGGCTGATGGGCCTGCCAGCTGGAGGGCCTGTGGCTATGGGCTTGCGGGCTGGCAGTGGCTCACGGGCCGCAGTGGCTTGCGGGCTGGTGCGCATTCGTGCGCTGGTGCGCGCTCGCTCGTGAACTGAGGCCTGCTGTGTTCGAGCGGGGAGGATCATGCAGGGCCACGCTCGTGCTCGTGGAGAGGAGATCGCGAGGTGGCAGAAGGAGCTGCAATCGTGCGCTGTGGCGGAAGGCGATGCTCACGGGAGGAAAGGCACGACGGATTTGGGTGAAGCCGAAGAGAGAGAGAACGAAATAGAGTGAGACAGTGAGCGGGGTAGAGAGAAGACAGAGAGGGAGAGGGTGGCGGTGGCACGCGGCGGAGGAAGACGATCGACCACGGCAGAGGAAGATGAACGGTCGTGGAAGAGGCAAAGTCGGGGAAAGAGAGAGAGAGAGAGAGAGAGAAAGAGAGAGAGAGAGAGAGAGAGAGAGAGAGAGAGGGATTAGGGTTTCCAACCCTAATCCCCAAATCAGATTTGGGGACGTAACGTTTTGCCCCAAAACGCTACGTCTCCATATTTTTTTTTTACACATACATATATTTTGTATTCATTTTTCGCTAGAACACGAATTTCGTACAAATGGGGTTTATTTCAATCATGAACCCGGCAACTTAAGAATATATCAAAAATAAAATTTAAAAACCCCTAAAATCAAACACGAATTTAAATAAATAAATTTCTTTCTATATAATTAAATTACAGACACCGCAGTGTCGGTATTACAAGAACATTCATTCACAGAATCAGTCTACATTTTTTACATACCATGGCATCATTGATAGCATAAGCTACACAATAAAGTTCCTAAAAACCAGAAGTAGAGACATTAAAATAGTGCGAGAACTTTCCTGAAGTGTACGGTTGATGTAAATGTTGCATCAGTACAGAGAAAAATACGCCATTAGTATTTCTCTTTTAATCTTTTGGGAAAAATCACTTGCCCAAGAGAACTTGTTTCCATAGACTAGTTGTGAAATAGAGACCATCCCATTAATCAAAGTGGGGTCTGAAAAGGCCTAGCACAAAAAAAAACGGTGAGGTCTGAAAAGAACAAACGAAATAAATGATTGGTCTAAAAAAAGAAAAAAAAAACTTTGAGATGATTCAAATCCTTTACCTTAAATTGACAGCTTAAGAGCATATTTTTGTAACATCTCACCACTAAGAATCCTACCATCAACATAGAGTAAGCCAAGAATGATACTAACATTATATTCATGAATACCGAAAGTCAAGTCATGTGGACTAGAAAAGAATTTCACTTTAAGTAATTGTAGTAGTGAGCTTGGCAAGCCTGGAGTTTTGTTTAAGACTGTTGGTAACTGCCCACATAAGGACATTTTACCATAAAAAAATGAGGAGGTTATTTTAAATTTGAATAAGGGTAGTTATCTCAAAATAACTCCCACAATGCCCTTACATATCTCTCTCTCTCTCTCTCTCTCTCTCTCTCTCTCTCTCTCTCTCTCTCTCTCTCTCTCTCATACACGATTATTCACCAAGAAATGAGGTTTCTTATTTTGTTCTATGATGTAAGTTCAGTTGCAATGACAATTATCATGGCTGTTGTATCATGCTTTATCTCAATGAGGAGAAGAGGGTACATTTGTCTCATAGAGAGAGAACTCTCATAGAGATTGAGAGACCTTGAGTAAAATAAATAATCTCTAGAGTGAGAATACAATTGAGGGCTCAAGGAATTTTCATGTATGAAAATTTCTTCTGTCATTTGGGCCATCGAACTTGGGTTGAAGCATCGTGGATCCATGGTGATAGTTTGTTTTGTGATCACTATCCAGACCGAGCGATCCGTTGTGAAATACACAATATTGATTAATTTTAGAAATTTACGTACTGAGGTATTTATCCGTAAATTCTAAAACTTTTAATTTAATACGCTTCCACATACGCATGTAGTGTAATAAATCTAACATTGGTATCAGAGCGACATTGGATTTATTTTTTTAAAAAAATTCAAAATTTTTGGGGTATAAAATATGTTGGGTAAAAAGAAATTTAGGGTTCGGATCACAAATGAGTTTCGTGAATCCAAAGATATCATGATATTACCTATGATTTGTAGATCACAAATAAAATTTTTTCGTAATTTTTGGAGCATGTTTAGACCTTGAAATGCAAGGTCAAAGTTCTCGGCTATTAATGGTGGTCAAGATATAAAACCTTCAATCTATCGATTTAGAGAACAAAATGATCTATAAAATTAGCAAAATGTATTCCTCGTGTAGTGATCTATATTTTGACATATAGATTGCATATTGTTGTCACCGGAAAAGGGGTTTTCCGACAGCCAGGTCGCATAGACCCAAATGTAGAGAGTCGGGTAAAGAAGAAGGCTACAGACCCGATTGGCACGTGTAACACACGTGCGAGAGGGGGCATGCTGACCAGTGGCTGGGAGTAGCGTGCGCGTGAAGTACACGCTCCACTCCAGTAAATTGAAAAAAATATATGGTTAGAGATGTCACCGCCCACCTTCGAACCCGAGCTTCGAGATTGGTGTGTGTTTTTCTTTACGTGCCCTAGACCGCCAAGCTACAATATGTCACTATAGTGAGGATCTCATCTCACGCAATATATATTTCCTTGTTGAATGCGTCACGTGATGCACTGCGCATCTGGCGCATGTGCGACTCGCAGCTGGAGCGTGCAAGCATGTGAGGTGCTGCTTTCGACACGTAGTGGCTCATGGAACTCTGGGCACCACGTCAGGTTGCTTTAAATTGGATTTTTTCAATTTTTTAAGGGTCCCACATCCATATTTGTGACTTTTTGTTAGTTTTTGTGTATCGAATTCAATTCTGAATGGTAAGATACGATTTCAGTTTGTGGTGTATGATATCCGTTGACTCATATGCTCAAATTAGAGTCTATACTTGAATCATTTGAGATTTGATGAAAGGGTATATAAAATGTGATAATGAGTATCAATAAGTCACTAAAATCTCATGATGCATTGAAAACTGTCATGATTGATCTTTGAAAAGAGGACAAACTAAATGGTATCAATTATAAGATTTTTCACTAATAGATTTAGTTTGTTTTCAATAAACAAGATCTGTATAAAATTCTAAGATACCCAAATGGTGGGCTCCAGGGAGCGTACCACACCTCAAGTTAGACGGGATAAGGAGATCTATTGTATATTGAAGAAAATGATAGCCAAATTAAGACAATTCTTAACAATGGCATGTACGATGACATGATCCCGATTTATGAACAGTTTCTTATGGATATGTCGGTTATGGCTCACCCTAAAAGAGCATTATAGTACTCTTGAGATGCTGATTTATAAATTTATAATTTATAATAAAATGGTTGATCATACGATGAAATAACATTCAATGCAAATGTTGAGTATGATCACCGAGTTGAGAAATGCATGTGAGTCTATTTCAGATGAATTACAGATACGGGTATGATCTAGTCTTTTAACTGATTCATGGGAGATCATGAAAACATGTATCATGTCTGACGAGAGTATTCATACTTTCGCTGATGTGATCAAGTACAGTGAGCTTGAGGCAGAGCGCCTGGAGGCGAGTAGATCGCACTCAGGTCATGCTTATGCAGAGGAGTCGAGTAAGGGCTCCTGTGACACCAAACAAATAGCATAGGCATGAGAAGAAGACTTAAGGTCTAGGCAAGAAGAAATCATCTGAGAAAACAGACAACAAGGTACAAAAGCATAGGAAGAAGGAGTTTAATAAGACCAAAGCGAAGTGCTATGTCTGATGTAGATTTGATCATTTCATTCGTGAATGTGACAAGCAGAAAGAATGTTCTTTTTCTTTACATGGTTTGAGTTTTATCTCATTTAATATAATGCTCACTGATTTCTCTTCTATGTGGATTGTAAACTCAAGAGTCACCAACCACGTAACTCAAGACAGAAGCAGGTAAATAGAGTTTCGCCAAGTGAATCCTCAAGTTATGAGGATTCACATGAGAAACAGAGCGTTTGTCATCGTCACAGAGGGATTGACACTTGCAAGTTTGAGTTGCAATGTAGATAGACTCTGTATTTAAATGACATTATTTGTACTCTAGATATTTGATGGAACTTAATTTCAATACTTTGTTTTGATTGCCGAAAATATATTTTGCCTTTTTTGAAAACTCTAATGTTTCTATTAGTTACGACAATACTTTCAATTGTTTTGGTTTTATCCATGATAAACTACATGCACTGGATACTGTTCCTTTTAATAGTGTTTCTTGTTATTTTCTATTGTCTCTATATCTAATTGTGTAGATGATGATGTGAATGCATGGCATAGAAGACTTGGACACATAGGGTAAAAGAGATTGAACTAGTTAGCAGCAAGTGTTTGTTGGACCTGCTAACCATGTTCAAGTTACCCATATGTGATTTTTGCCTAGTCGGCAAAGTTACAAGAAAATCATTTGGCAATGCAATAAGAGCTGAGACTCTATTGCAGTTGGCCCACTCTGATATCTATGGCCCTATGATCATGAGAGCCCTGAAATAGAGCTCTATACTTTGTTACTTTCATAGACGATTACATGTATTTTGGTTACGTCTATCTGATCTCATACAAATATGAGGCATCCAAATGATTCAGGAGGTTTATTAGCGAGGTTTAGAATCAGTTAGAATTGAGAGTAAATACTCTTAGAACTATTTAGAGACGCGAGTATTTTTTAGAACTATACAAATAGCTTTGTTTTAAGAAAAGTATTACGAGACAACTGACTATTTCTGTTATTTCTCAAATGAATGGAGTAGCCGAAAAGAGGAATAAGACTTAATTGGAAATAATGAGTTCTATGATGGTGCATGCCGATTTGCTCATCTCCTATTGGAGAGACATTTTATTAACTGTAGTCTACATTTTCAATTGTATCTCATCAAAGTCTATAGTCAGTACCCCATTTGAGTTTTGGATAGGGAAGTAGCCTAACTTTAGCCACGCATGGGGTTGTGCCGCGTATGATCACAATTTCTCGATTTACACAGTAAGTTAGCTCTGTAAGAAAAGAAATATATCTTTAATAAGATATACAGAACACTTCAGGAGAAATGTGTTTTTAGGTAAGCATACTGACAGCACTATTATTGAGATTGAGTCTCGTGATACAACATTTCTTAAAAATGATTTCCCTAAAAGAGGTGAAATCGATCGGGACTTTATCTTCTATGAGATGGATGAGTCTAGTGACTCAAGTGAGCCCCGTGACAAGATACAAGAATCCATTATGGATCTAAGTCCTAATGAGAATGATCCATCTAGAAGTGAAATCAATCGGGACTTTATCTTCTATGAGGTGGATGAATCTAGTGATTCAAGTAAGCTCTGCAGTGGGATACAAAAATCTATTACGGATCTTCGTCCCAATGGTAGCGATCCATTGAGAGATGAAATCCATCGGGACTTTACCTTCTATAAGATAGATGAATCTAGTGACTTAAGTAAGCCCAACGGTGGGACACCAAAACCCATTAAGGATGCTAGTCCTAGTGGGAGCGATCCATCTAGAGGTGAAGAGGTTTTCTCTCTTCGTAGAAGTATTGAGAGCACGTACTTAAACGTACCTTTATTGAATGAGGGTGAGACCTTCATTATGACTCTTGAGGACGATGAGAAATTTAAATAGTTCTAGAGACTCTCATGTGTTTTTGCAAAGAATCATTGATTGAAGGCCATAGATGAAGAGAATGAGTCAATATGAATCAACAAGATCTGAGACCTTGTAACACCAACACTCGATGTATTGTATATTGTACTCCTCATTATCCATATATGATATATTTTCATTTTCATATAGAGAAAAGTCTCTCAAAAATTTTTTCGATTTATAATACTCTTGAAAATTTTTGGCGAAATTGTCGGGAGCTAAAAAAAAAAATTCCCTCCTCGCCAATTTAAAATCTACTCGTGCAATTTCAACCCCGATGAAATTACACATGCTAAATTAACTTAAAAAGCTAAAGGAACTCTAATTCAGGCAATTCTCAATCGTTTGCGAAAAAACGCCCGATATTTAATCGCCAGAAATGAAAATTGATCTTCACCCAGCCAAATTTAATTCTACCTGTACAAAACCGCTAAAATTTTTCCAGAAAGCCTAAATTAGGCTAAATTAATGTTTTATCAAGTTAAAATGCAATTTTAAGAAATTTTGGCAAAAACGCAAAGCGGAAAACAAAATTGCTCTAAAAACCCTAATGCGTTTAAGGGCGATTTGGAAGGTCAAATGACTTTATCTACGTGCGAGACCAACTCTATTGGATTGAGTGCAAAAATTGAACCAAATGGGTAAATTTAAATTTCTCGAATTTCGGATCGAATATTGACTTGGGTTGTTGGGAGACAAAACAATTAATGAAGGAGTTGGGTTGTAGTGAGAGAAAGTGAATTGCTGTGTGAGAAGAAGAGAGAAAACATGAGACAGAGAGAGAGAGAGAGAGAGAGAGAGAGAGAGAGAGAAATTGTTAACTTTTGAGGAGATAAACCAATGGTGTGGATTGAACGAAGGTTAAATGAATTTATGTGAGCCATTGGATTTAGTTGGTTGGGAGACATGCACTTAATGAAGGCATGTGCTTGCAGAGTAAGAAAGTGTGTTTTGAAAGAGAGAACACTTGTGTGACAAAATAATCCTAGAGATAGGAATTAATCTTTGGAAAATATGGATGGCTTGGATTAAATGGGGCAAGTGCTATAAAACAAGCACTTATTCATTCCTTCCCAAAAACCGTGAGTGTGTTCAAGCCAAAGGAAAGCAAGCTCTCTCATTTTTTCTCAAGAACCATGAGTTTCACCATTGGAGGTAGGATTTCTTCAAACATTTCTTTGAAATTTCTGTAAATAGAACATTTTGACCATGCTGTGATATTTTGGTCATAACATTTTTTGCACAAAGGCAAACTGAGCTAGGTAATTTCAGGTGAAACAAGACTCACAGAGCTTTAAAATGAGATATAATTCATTGCATTCTGATGAGAATTGGATTTATTATGATTTTTCAAAGTTATGTGTTCTGTACAGAAATTTTTGTTCTGTTCTGCTTTAGCTCTGTTTCTATCTATAACTTAGCCTCTGTTTTGAGGTGTCTTATGGTCTGGATTAGCAAATGCCCAGCTATGTAATTTGTTGGTCTAGGTCTTATCTTTCCAACGAGATAAGAATCACACCTTAATCCGATTCCTGTGTCAAAAGTTATAGCAATTTTCTTGAAACTCAACAGAATGTTGTCCTGTTTCGAACCCTAAGAGCAGTGTATAAAAACGACCCTCGTCCAGTCCTAGTTTGGGAAAGCTCAAATAATAAACATTGTCGATATCCCTCTTAGCTACAACATGTTAAAATTTCAACCAATTCACATCAGGGAATCAAACGTTATGCCCATTTTACTAAAGGGGTGTCGACAGAAATTCTGTTTTCCAACTGAAACCTGCCTGTTCTAATCATGATCCATTTCAATCCCCTTCTAATCACAATTGAGAGAAACTCAGAACATGAAAGTGATAGGCCTATGTCTTGGGTATAACATGTTAAAATTTCATTACGTTTGGATAGGTATAGTGAAAGTTATAGTTTTTGCACTAAATGGGACAGAATCTGAATTTAGAATACAACTGAATCAAAATGAGGATTTCTGGGAATTTTGTGATATGATTTTGAGAACGTGTATAACATGAAACTTGTAGTCGTGAAGTTACCTACAACATATCAAAATTTCACCTAATTTAGACTTATATATAAAATGTTATGCAAATTTTCGTAGGACTGTACAAAGTGACACCAAGTGAAGAACTATGAGTGAACTTGTTAGGTAACTTTTGCTCAAGCCTTTAAAGAGAGCTCGATACATCGTAATTGTGGTTCATTTGGAAGTGCTATACCATCCCTATTACAGTGAGTGGGACTCAAATCTCATGCAAGGAAAGTAAAACTTGATTTTTTGTCATGTTTTTAACAAAACATGCTTTTGATATGTATGAATCGTCGTGTGCTAGTAGATTTCGAATTTGTTTTGTAACTATTGGAGTGTCGTGAACTCATATTTTATATGAATATGTATCCATAAATTTGATTTAACTGAATTGGTGTCATATTTTATGATTTTCGCATGTTTAATTTCATATGACCCAATATGGCACATTTATTGAGTACTATGATTTCTATATCACTGAATTGGGGCCGTGTGGCCATGGGATGATTGTTATGAAATGATTGAGTCCTAAGAGGACGACTGTAGCTACGGGGGATGTTTGTTATGGCGCCAAATATGCGTCTGGGTACACTTCGTGCGGAGGTACCCACAAACGTCTGGTATATGGGTATAAGCGCGGCCGGTTGAACCCGCAAGGGGGAGAACATATATGACGCCACTGTCTAGCATCGGTGGTGTCCTATACGTGATCCGATCTGTGTATGAACTAGCCTCGGTGAAGCTCATGGCCAACGTCGGGGTAGAGAGCGACTGCGCCTGTCATTGATCATGGTTGACCTTTGCCAGAATCATATTCGGCTTGCTCTCTAAAAATACTTTATTTTGAATAGATGCATATATGTATGATACCGTGTGATGGACTAAAAAATTTCATTTTACTGATCATACCATGTTTTACTTCCAAATGTGAATTATTATTTACGAATAATTATGTTTGATACTCAAATTGTTCACACACACCATTTATGCTTGAAAATGATCCCCTCACTCACTGGGTATCTCCCTTGATACTTACCCCTCTCCTTTCCTTTCTCAGATAGGGTTATTGTGATAGACGACACATCGGGCTCTAGATGTCGTTGTCATGTAATTGTGGAATCACATATTCTCTACGGTAAGATCTAAATTTCATTTGAAATATGAGATCCGTGTTGTATATCGACCCTGCGAGGTCTTGATATTGAGGTTTGTTGATGGACATGTACATTATATGGGACGATTGTATAAATTATTGACATTTATTTGTAAAACTCTCATATTGGCTCATTTCACCTACATTAAGGCACTTGAAAGCATTTAACTTTTTAACTTGGGAATTTGTTGTACTTATGTATAAAATTTTAGGCCCATCCATGTGGCGGCTGCTCATGCTCTAGTTGGGTATGACAGTAGAGGTCTGTGGTTAGGACTGCTAGATTCATGATAGTCTTGCGTTGTCCTGGTTGTTACGCTGTAGATTGATTGGTATTATACGAATGTGGTTAATTTGTTGTGAGACCAGGTTGGCCCGTTTATTTAGGTGGCAGGATGACCATTCAATATACAGATTGATTTGTATATGGGAGACCTCCGAAATATGGGAAGGTTCAGTCCGATTTTCTAAAAAATCAAGCCGGTATTCAAGACAACGGGCGTCTGCTCATGACCCCGGTTCGAGGCGTGACAGTCCTAGTTGATTTGCCTAAGGGCAGAAGAAATATCGGAACAAGTAGGTTCTTGAGGTCAAGAGAAAGGTTAATGGATCAGAAAAAAGTATAAGATCTGTCTGGTAGCCATGGTTATACTTAGACTAAGGGGTTGAACTACCGAGAAGGTTGGACTATCGAGGAGTTGTAGTCCAATTTATCTCGATATGTTTATTTTTAACGATTGTCATGAACATAGATTTGGAGTTATACCAAATGTACGTAAAGACCACCTTCCATAATAGAAGTTTGGATAAGGAGATCTGCATGGAGCAACTCTCTGGATTCGTTCTAGTAGATAAGGTGGATAAAGTCTATCGACTTTGGAAGTCAACATACAGCCTAAAACAGTCATATAGACGGTGGTATCTAAAATTTTATGAGAAGATGATATCTTATGGTTTTATAATGATCGAGGAGGATCATTGTGTCTGTCTGAAATGTTCTAATAACTCTTTTGTGATCATATTCTAATATGTGTGTGATATTCTATTGGCTGGAAATAACAGAAAGTATGTAATGACCATTGAAACATGGTTATTGTCGAGTTTTAATATAAAAGACATGGGTGAGACTTAGTTCATTCTCGGAATAAGAATCCAGATGTTTGGCTCGAGAAGGATATTGACTCTTTAACAAGAGTTCTACATCATGAAGATTCTTGAGCATTTCGACATGAGCGATTGCAACCCATTAGATACTCTTATCGCTAAATACAAAAATCTAAGTCATGTCATATGCCCTAAAATTCAGAAAGAAATAAGGAAGTTGAGTAGAATCCCTTATGCCAGTGTATTGTGCAATCTGATGTATACGATAAGGTGTACACGACCAGACATTTGTTTTTGTAGTCGATCTGATGAGTAGGTATCAATCGAATGCTAGAATGGATTATTGGAGAGCAATGAAAATGATTCTAAAATATCTCAAGAGAACTACGGATCTCTCCTTATGTTATAAAGGAGATAATTTGCATTTCGTTGGATATTCAGACACCGACTGGGGTGACGATCTAGATATATCCGAATCGATATCAGTTTTTGTTGTCTTGCTCAATAAATGGTATCATGTCTTAGAGAAACAAAAAGCAAATCTATATAGCTCTATCTATGATAAAGGCTAAACTTGTGGCATACTCAATGACAATTCAGGAGAGTATTTGGTTTTAAAGATTTCTGGATGATTTAGGCGTTGTGGTAGAAAGTTAGAGGCCGGTGATGATTTATAGTGATAATCAGGCCGACATTGCCTATAACTGAAATCCTAAGTATCACAGTAAAACCAAACACATTGATAACAGATATCATTTTGCGACAGATATCACCAAAAATAGTGTAGTAATGATTAAGTATACTTTTACATGCAGATAGTAGCCGATCCTTTCACCAAATCCATTGTAAGAGATTCTTTTGTGAGACATATAGAATCATTGGGTTTACATGTAATTTGATATTTTTCACTATGTACTGATTTTGATATTTATTAATATATATGACATGTGTATTATTCAATCACAAATTTATTTGTTGCATTTATTGATTGTCATATATTTTATAATAAGTTATGTTAAAAGATATGTCAGATAGGCGTGGTCGACTCTCTCACACGAGTGACCACCTCTAACTTTAAATCAGTGGAGATAAGACGGTTTTTAGTCGTAAGAGACTTTGAGAGTAATCTTACTAGAATATAATTCCCCCATATATGTGTTCAGGATGAGATTATATATGACAGACCGACAGAGACATACCTACATCCATATTGCCAATAAGTAGCTACGTTGAGATCTCAGATATCACCGCGCCAAGTGATTTCATCTCTAAAATACTCTATCTGAGATTTCTGGGTAAAGTCTTATATATGACAGAGACTCATACCTACTAAAAAATGGACTTTCAACGACAAAAAATTACCGACAGATTTTTTTACGTCGGTAATAGCGACGAAATTGCAATGGATTACCGATGAAAATTTTACCAACGGATTAGCGACGAATTTTTTATATTTTTTTATTTTTTTTTTAGTTTTTTAATTTTTAGTTTTTTTAATTTTTTTGTAAGACTATCAGCGACAAATTATCGACTAAAATTTTAGTAACTAATTACCTACGGAAATTTTACCGACGATTAACGACGGATTTTTTAAATTTTTTAAAATTTTTTAATTTTTTAATTTTTTGTAAATCTAGTAGCGACAGATTACTGATGGAAAAATTAGCAATAGATTTTTTTTAATTTTTATTTTTTTTAATTTTTAATTTTTTTATTTTTTTAAATTTTAATTTTTTAATTTTTTAATTTTTTAATTTTTTAATTTTTTAATTTTTTAATTTTTTAATTTTTTAATTTTTTAATTTTTTAATTTTTTTAATTTTTTTAATTTTTTAATTTTTTAATTTTAATATAATTATTTTTTTTATTTTGTTGAAGGATAATATTATTTTATTTTTTTAATTTTTTATTTTTTTATTTTTTTATTTTAAGCTAAAATAAAATTATTTTATTATTTTATAATAAATTATTATTCTTTATTATTTTTTATTATTAAAAAATTATATTTTTATATTATTTTATTATTATTAAAAAATATGATATAAAGATAATAAGTAAAAGAATAATATGAATAGATATGAAATTTGGTTTGGTAGTTATGTTGCTCATAAAAATCCCCTTCTGCCTAGGTTCAAAGGTGACCGGAGGCCTTTTTCCACAAATTAAAGGAGTTGGGTTGGCGGGTCGGGCCACAGGTTGGCGGGGGCTGCCTGAAGCACAATTTTTTTTGAAGAAGTCTAAAATCAGCGACCGATTGAATCCGTCGCTATTTTTTTTATATTTTTTAGCAACGGAATTTTTTTCCGTCAATAATATTTAGTGGAGTCACTATCAGTAAAACATTTAGCGATAGAAAAAATCCGTCGTTGATACCCTTCAACGATGGAAAATAGATTTTCAGTAACGGATTTTTTCGTCGCTAAAAATCCATTTTCTAGTAGTGTGTGGCACGTGTTCCATACCGCGTGTGATAAAATAACTATGAGATAGTGGGAGCTATTATTTGTGACGATAATGTGATCCTGATTCTCGTTCCCATTGCATACACCCGAGATTCATTAAGTGGAATCTATTGTACTCTTAAAACTTTCGTCTGTCTCTTGAGATTTTATTTTGGTATTGTTACTTTAGTATGTCACCAAGAAATCATTATTGATTCGGCTTGGCGGTTTATGTCTAGGAAAGTAGATAAAATAAGATTGAAAGTTAGTAGTATAAAAAAAAAACCAATTGGCATTATATCATGGTATTGTATTCACCGGTCGATCTGTTATATTCATCTATATTATGATTCAAATATAATAGTAAATACACAGTTGAGCAAATGATTGGAGATCACTTTCAATGAGAAAAGTGGCTTGTTGGATATAATTACGTTGAATTTAAGGTACAACGAGTTCTTTTTTATTCTAACGATGGTTTCTTGATCATTCTAATAAGTGTATCGAGAAGTTTTTTATTGTAGGTGTACTCATCGGTCGCACGACATCCAATCCTGTATGAAAGTCCAGAAAAGTAATGTGATAGATTATATGAGTTATGATCTTATAACGGATGTAAAATACACTCATGTGCAAGTGGGAGATATTAGTAAATACTTACATAAAAGCATTTTCCCTTAAAAAAAATGAGGAGGTTATTTTAAATTTGAATTAGGGTAGTTATCCCAAAATATCTATGAAATAAGTTCAGTTGCAATGACAATCATCATGACTGCTGTATCATGGTTCATCTCAATGAGGAGAAGAGGGTACATTTGTCTTATATAGAGAGAACTCTTATGGAGATTGAGAGACCTTGAGTAAAATAAATATTCTCTAGAGTGAGAATACAATTAAGGGCTCAAAAAATTTTTGCGTACGAAAATTTTTTCCATCTTTTGGGTCACCGGACTTAGATTGAGACGTCGTGAATTTGTGGTGGTAATTCGTTTCATGATTACCATCCCGATCAAGTAATCTGTTTATGGAATACGCGATTCCGATTAATTTTGAAAATTTACGTATTGAGATATTTATCTATGAATTTCAAAATTTTTAATTTAATTTTATGATATGGATGGTCATACCTAAAGAGAAGTTACATATAGACTTCCTCTTTTCGCATGCGCTCTCACTCTCAACCCGATTAACGATTATTAAGGAGAAAGAGACACTATAAAGGGTTCTTTTAGAAGAAAAGGACACTTCATCACGTTATTCGGGTGATGCTATTCTTTTGACGCAACAAATGTGTTGTTTTCTGGTTTTCAAGTGTGGAGGGTATGAATTCTTTTTGAAGACAAAAAGGAGAAAACGTTGAAATCGTCTACGAGGATGACCGCCCATCATCCTAGACAACAATGTTTATTCTCATTTGCCAAAAAAGAACCACAAGGTGTTGATATATGGTTACTCTGATGATTTAAATAAGGGTAATTGACATTCAATGATAATTTTGTAGAGGCCCATTTGGGAGAAAGATTTGATGTATTCATATAAGAAATTTGGGAGATCAAGTACGAAGATGTTTGGTGATTGAGGAAGTAGACAAAACCCTTTTAACATAATAGAGTGGTGGGAGAGGGACAAAGAGAGAGAAAGAGAGAGATAGAGAGAGATAGATTTACGGATACATGCACGGATGTGAATTCTTGATGGAAGAAAAGAGAGACTTGAGTCATACCCTAATTCATCCTCATGGAATAACGTCATCCAGGTATTGTGAATTTTATTTATTTATTTATTTATTTTTAGCTATTAACAAAATTAAACCGAAATATTTCACAAGAGTCTATGGTTCTCATAAAAATTGGCTCATTTAACAAGATCAATCTAAGTTACCTGTAGAAATGATCCAATGGTTAGAATCAAACACGCGAGCGAGTGTGATCCGCCTTTGATAATATTGGTTCAAAAAACAAAAAACAGAAAAACAAAATTTACTTAGATGAAACCTCTCAAAGAAAATATTCTCTCTAGCATGGATTTTTTTTTTTTTTTTTTTGGCTAAGTTCTTAACAGGATACTGGTATACCCGCTAAACATTAATATAATGGTTTTAACCCATGGTACAATGGTCAATTTTAATATCAACTAATATTTTTAGAATGAATTTTTTACTACAATCTCATTGAAGTACAAAATAATTATATACTCATTATAGCTACGAGAAGTACTGAAATTTTATTACATACCATGTATAAAAAATTGTCATCAAACATCTTCGTTTATTATAAAATTGTATTATTAAAATTTCACCAAATATTTTTGGGAAAATTTAAATCATAGTATTCAAAAGTAGAGTTGCTTGAAAACTATTTCCTGATTTAGAAATTTGACGGCATCCGAATGATAGTTTTGAATTATTTTTCTCTACATGTTATTTTCTCTTTCTCTATCTTTACTTTTGGTGCATTTTTAACTACAAACAAAATAGATCTTAGGAAACAACCTTCTTTCTCTTGCTGGCCAAAATGGGGGGAGGGGGGGGGGAAATCAATTGTTCGATTGGGAAAGAAATATTATTGGTTTTATTTTTCTGAACCATTATCAACAAATGACGGTCTAGATGTTGGTTTGCTTTGTGTTGATTGATTGATTTTTGTTTGTTCATTATTGATCCATTACCGGCACAAACAAGAGAAGTAAGCAAATCATTCTTTGTTGTTTCGTAGGCTGTGTTTTATTGATTTTTTACATAATGAACGAATCTAGATGTGATCATAATTCTGGAACCACCGGTTCCAGTTTCAAAATTGACGGTTCCTAATTCTTGATTTAGAAGAATCGGAACCAAAACTCAAAGGGATGGTTCAATTCTGATTTAAAATGTCTTTTATTTCAATTTTAGACTAAAATTATAAAAATATATATATATATATATATATTAAAAATAAAAATAAAAATAAATGTTGATATTTTTAAAAAAAAAAATAATATAAAAATGTGACTAATTAATGACGATATGAATTTAATTGGAAAACTATTGTATTTTCTTTGTTAACGTAATCCTTTAGTTAATTCAATGGTAAATATTTGAAATTGACTTTGTTACGGCTCATGAGAGCTAAATATTTATTGCCTTTATTAAATAATTTATTTAAATTAGTTTTTCTAATATAAAAATCATATGTATTTTGATAATTTAATTTAATTGAATATATTAGATTTATCATTAACTAAAATAAACAATTTTTATTTTTGCCTTCAATTAATAATAATAATAGTTTTTAATATTTTTAATTTTTAATGTCCTTTATTTTACATCAAGTAAATTAAAACAATATTTAAGAAAAATTTTCGATTCACAGTTCTCGATGGTTTAAATCAAAAGCCACCATTTTGAACAACCAATTCTCCATGTTTTAAAGTGAAGAACTGGAATCAAATTTTTAAACACCATTTCAGTTTCAATTCCAATTTTTAAACTATAAACCGGTCAATGGTTCTTTGAACAATTAACCATAATTCAATTCATTTTAGTTTCACAGTTCAATTAGAAGTGCAGTCACGTCTAAATAAAACCATTCATTAAGCTCAAATGCCCTTGTTGTTGTAACAAAGTAGATGCTGTTGTAATTTATATATAAATTATATACAATTTTAATGGAATGTAAATAGTAGTAGGAGTCGGGTAGACACCTTTATTTTGGTGTCATAGAGTAATTTATGGGTGATCACTTTTAATATAAATAATTGGGTGCAATTCATTTAATAGAAGGGATAGTCGGAGTGTAAATTACCTAATAATGGGGTGAATGATGATTACAATTCTCTACGCTACTAATACTCTACTTAATGATATAAGAATTTTGTGCATCTATAAATAGCAGTCTCATTTTTATTTTTCTAACATATCTAATTTTACAAGTATTTTAGAAAGAAAATATTAGTTAAAGAGAGGTATTCTTTTGGTAG
The DNA here is from genome assembly GCA_033439265.1 of Dillenia suffruticosa. Classification (NCBI taxonomy): domain Eukaryota; kingdom Viridiplantae; phylum Streptophyta; class Magnoliopsida; order Dilleniales; family Dilleniaceae; genus Dillenia; species Dillenia suffruticosa. Next base: position 13,032,275 of record JAVTVX010000020.1, read on the forward strand.
AGATTTGGATTCAAATATTTGTGCAGAATTGTTTTGAACTAAACAACAAGTCGTTGCGCAGTTGTATGCTAAAAGGGACAAGTCAAGTGAATTCTACTGTACCGATCCTTGAGTCTTTGGCTATTTTAGAAGACTCGAATCTCCTTAAAGAAAGCGAGATATCTGTGTCTCAACCCTTGATTTTTTGTACAATTTCTCTACTCTTTATAATAAATTAATATTTTTGTTACATTGTTCACTAACAAAGGAGATTTGATATGGAAATTGCACAAGAAAAGCTCATCAACCAAGTTGGAGAACTCAACAAACCCTTCAAATTTCATAGTACTCATTTTAGGAGATGAAAAAGAAAAATACTGTTCTATCTTAATTTTCTCAAGGTGGCTTATGTTATCATGAAAAAAAAATCTCAATAAGGAGAACATTGAAGGCATGTCAGAAGATGAACAAATTGAACACTTGGAGAGGTGTACACAATATGAAATAGATGAGTATAATTATCGCTACTATCTTTTAAATTACCTTTTTGATCAATTTATGATTACTATGAATACACTTACCCTATTGCCAAGAAAATATGAAAGGCTTTACAATTCAAATATGACACCAAATAAGAGAGTGCAAAGAAGTATGCAACATGCGCTTCTTGCGCTACCAAATGACGGACGGAAAATCTATGGTGGACCAAGTGCAAGATTTCCAAATGATTGCTTATGAGGTGCGCTCTAAAAGAGTAAAGTTTGGTGACCACTTGATAGTTTTTGGAATTATTAACAAGTTGCCACCAACTTGGGGAAAATTTCAAAAGATCTTATGTCACAAACAAAAGGATATCACTTTAGAGGATCTAATCACACGTATCCATGTGGAGGAGGAGGCAAGAGGCCAAAATCCAATGGTTCAAGATACAAATGTGGACTCCACTAAGGTAAATCTCATATCCTCAAATAGTTTGTCCAATAATTCCTGAAATACATATCTAAAGTAGAATAAAAGTTTTGGGAACAAACATGATAAATCTCACAATAAAAAAAATATCAATCATAAGAGAAAAAACCATGACCACCTTTCTTATAAAAAAAACCCGGTGTATGTTACGTCTGTGGCAAGAGTGGACATGTTGCTCGAATTTGCAAATTTCGGAAACGTGGGGCTCCAAATCAAGCCAACGTTACTAAAGAACCCTTTGGGCTGTGGTGACAGACATATCTATAGTGAAAAATTCTGAAGGGTGGTGGGTAGATTCTTGTGCTAATAGACATCTGTTATGACAAAAGATGGTTCAAAAAATATACTCCTTATGAAGAGCCTAAGACTATTATATTCGGTGATTCTCACACTATTCAAGTTTTGGAGAGTGATGAGATTAAATTGAAATTTATATCTAGAAAAGTATTGCTTCTAAAAGATATGATGTATGCACCCTCCATGACAAAGAATCTTGCTTCAAGTTTTCTTCTCAACGAGGCTAACTTCAAACAGACTATAGAGTCTGAACAATATGTGATTTTAAAAAGGGAATTTTTTGTTGGGAAGAGCTATGCATGATGGAATGTTTAAATTGAATATTGAATATAAAATATGCAATACTTTTACTTATGTGTTGTCTTGCATTAATTTTTGGTATACTCGTTTGTGTCATATCAATAGTAAATATGTGGGTGTGATGAGTAAGTTAAGATTAATTCCAAAACTAAATAAAAATTTTGAAAAATGTGAAACTTGTAGTAAGGCGAAAATTACAAAAGAATCTCACAAAAGTGTCGAAAGAAAAACTAAATTACTCGAATTAATACATTCTGATTTACATGAATTTTAATGAATTTTGATTCGAGAAGAAAATAAATATATCATTACTTTTATCAATGATTTTTCTAAATATACTTATGTATATTTGATTAAAAAATAAAAGTGATATACTTAATATTTAAATCTTACTTCTTAGAATTTGAAAATCAGTTTGGTAAAAAGATTAAAAAAATTCGAAATGACAGAGGTTGTGAATATGAATATTTCATATTCAAGTCATATGTTCCGTCTTTAAAAATAATTCATGAAACTATACATCCATATTCACGTGCATCAAATGGTATAGCAAAACGAAAAAATAGAGCTCTTATAGAGTTGTGTAATGCTATGTTGATCAATTCATGTGTGCCTAAAAATTTATGAAGTGAAAATATTTTGACAGTATGTCATGTGTTAAATCGTGTGCCACATAAAAATATAAAAATAACTTCTTATGAGTTGTGAAAAGGATATAAGTCAAATTTAGGTTATTTGAAAGTTTGAGATTATTTGGCATATGCTAGATTACCTAAAAGATCCAAACTAAGCCTGAGAGCTGCCATTTATATTTTTCCTGGTTATGTCAAAACTAGTACAGCATATAGATTCTTGATATCGAAAATAATGTGATTTTTGAATCAAGTGATGCTATTTTTCATAAAGAAAAATTTCCTTACAAACTTAAAAATAATGGGGCAATTTTAGTTTACAAAATAATTTTAAAATCTCTATTTCTACTTTTGATTTACAAATTCAAGAAAATATTTTTTCAATTTAGAATTTTGAAAATTTTGAAAAAAAAATACTTTTGAACAAAGAAAAAGTAAAAGAAGTATAATTGAAAAAAAAAATTGGTTTTCACTATTTTGTATACAACATTAAGAAACCTATAATTTTAGAAGAACCTTTATTTTTTGAAGATACTATATTTTGAAAAGAATCTATAAATGATGAGATACAATCTCTAATTTCAAATCAAACTTAGAAATTAATAAATTTAGTTCCAAGGTGTAAAACAATTGGTTCCAAGTGGATTTTTAGAAATAAATTAAAACCAGATGGAACTGTAGATAAATATAAATCAAGGCTTGTGACTAAAGATTTTACATAAAAGGAAAATCTTGATTTTTTTGATACATTTTCTCCTATTACAAGACTGACATCTATTAGGCTTTTAATTGTTATTGCTATAATTCATAACTTACATATTTATCAAATGGATGTCGAAACTGCTTTTTAAATGGAGACTTAGAAGAAAAAATTTATATGGATCAATCTAAGGGATTCATAGAGGCTAGAGGAGAAAATAAAGTGTGCAAACTTGAAAAATCCATTTATGATTTAAAACAAGCACCTAAAATGTAGCATGAAAAATTTGATTCTTGTATGATTGTTAATGGCTTTAAAACAAACGAATGTGACGAATGCATATACTATAAATCTTTTGAGAATTTAAATATTATTATTTAAATATGATTTAAAGCAAGCACCTAAAATGTAGTATGAAAAATTTGATTCTTGTACGATTGTTAATGGCTTTAAAACAAACGAGTGTGACAAATGCATATACTATAAATCTTTTGAGAATTTAAATATTATTATTTGTCTCTATGTGGATGACATGTTGATTTTTGGATCAAATTTATAAATTATCCAATATAGCAAAAATATACTTAATAATCATTTTGATATGAAAAATTTGGATGAGAAAAATTTTATTTTGGGAATGAAGATCACTAAGACTTTAGTGATGACATTTTTTTATCAATCATATTACTTGAGAAAAATTTGAAAATATATAATTTTGATAATCGCAAACATGTAACTACTACTTTTGATTCAAGCATTCATTTATTTTCTATTCAAAATGAGAATAATGTTTACAAGTAGAAGGAGTAGGCTAGTATGATCGGAAGTTTGTGATATTTAACTGATTGTACAACACCTAACATTGCATATGTAGTAGGAATGCTTAGCACACTACTAGAAAACACGGTTTTATCAATGAAAATTATTGACGAAAAAAAATCCATCGGTAATAGTGACGGAATTATAACGGATTAACGAGGGAGGGTTACTAGAAGATTAGTGACGGATTAGCAACGGATTTTTTTCGTCGTTAAAAAATCTGTCGCTAATCACTCGCTGATGGGGATCGAAGGAAAAAATATATATATATTAAAAAAAATAAAAACTATCAATGACAAATTGGCAACGGATTTTTTTCATCACAAAAAATCTGTCGTTTTAGTAAAAATATTCAAAGGTAAAAAAAATTAAAAAAAAGAACTATCAGCGACTGATTAGCGATGAATTTTGTTCGTCACAAAAAATCCGTCGTTAATCTGTCGATAAAAATATTCAAAGGTAAACAAAATTTAAAAAAAGAATTATCAGCGAAGAATTAGCAACGGATTTTTTTTGTCGTAAAAAATCCATCATTAATCTATTGGTAAAAATATTCAAAGATAAAAAAAAAAATTTAAATGAACTATTAGCGATGGATTAATAACGGATTTTTCTATTGGTAATAATATTCAAAGGTAAAAAAAATTTAAAAAAAATGAACAATCAGCGATGGATTTTTCCATTGCTGATAGTTCCTTTTTTTATTTTTTATTTTTTTATTTTTTTTATTTTTTTTATTTTTATTTATTATTTCTTTTTATTTTTATTTTAGTTTGTAGAAAAATAATATTATTTTATTATTTTTTAACCAAAAAATTTATTATTTTATTATTTTATAATAAATTATCATTTTATATTGTTTTATTATTATTAAATTTTATAAGATAAAGATAATAAATAATAAAAAAATTGGGTAAGGTAGCACAATGTGGTCGGGTAGTTATGTTGTTGTTAACATTTTATTTGTTCTAGGGTTCGAACAGCGGCAGAGGCACGAAGCATTTTTCACACATTAATGGAAGCGAGCGGGCTGCCGGGTAGGTGTAGGTGGGCTGGCTCGTATCGGGCAGGCGGGCTGCTGCGCAGGTGTGAGTCAAGCGCCTAAGGCAACGTGCTTTCTTTTTGCAGAACTAAAAAATTAGCAACGAATTGGGTCCATCTCTGATTTTTGTTTTTTTATTATTTTTTTTCACTGACAAATTTTTTTGTGTCGTTAATATTAGCGGAAAAAAATTCATCGCTAATATTTAGTAGGGTCACTATTAATGATGAATTTAGCGACGGAAAAAATCATTCACTGATACCCTTCAGCGATGGAAAAGGGAATTTCAGCAATGGATTTTTCTGTCTTTGAAAGTCCGTTTTCTAGTGGTGGCAGGTTTACAAGCAAACCAAGTATGGAACATTGGCATGCGATGAAAAGAGTATTGAAATATTTGTCTATACTAAAAAGTTTTGCTTGTTTTATAAAAAGTGTCCTATTGTAATCGAAGGTTATAGTGATGCCGATTGGAACACATTGTCAGGAAATTTTCTCTCTACCACTGGTTATATTTTTATGATATGTGATAGTACTATATATTGGAAATCTAAAAAACAAATTATAATTACTAATTCTACCATGAAAGTTGAGCTAATTGCATTAGCATCAAGAAGTGAGAAAATATATTGGTTAAGAGATTTATTATCTGATATTTTTAATTGAAAAAAACCAATTCCTCCTATACTCATTCATTGTAATAGCACTGGTATAATTGGTAAAGTAAAAAACCATTATCATAACGGTAAATCCAGATCCACCATAAAAAACCTAGTATTGTGAGATCATATTTGAAAAATGGTATCATTAATGTGGATTATATTAAATCTCTTGACTATCTTGCAGATCCATTTATCAAAGGCTTGATAAGAGAAATGATCTGGAGTACATCGAAGGGGATGGAATTGAAGCCCATAAATTCATGAGCCACATATAAAGACACCCAACCCAAGAACCAGAGATCCTATAATCGAGTTCAATAGAAAGAACGAATTATATGGTGGTCATAAAAAATGCATTGCTTTTTAGCATCATTCTCTCTGATGTGGTGCATTTTTTCCTATAACGATTAAAATGTTGAGTTACTAAACTCTTAATGAAAATATGTATCTCTTATGAGTGGGGTATTAAAAATTATAGAAATACTCTTGACGGATTTCACCTATATGAGCATGGGAGTGGGGCCTTTTTCAATAAGAATTGGGATTATTCTCAAAAACACAAATGAAAAACGGGATAGCACACGGCCGTAATGTGCTGGCTATTAAAGTTCATGTTAACAAGTAGACTATTATGTGTGAGCAATAGTCTTTATTTCCCAAAAGAAGTCTTAGTTCATTGCAGAACATACTCTAACTCTAGAGTGAAAATTTTTGTTACACTAAGTGGAGATTCAATGCGAAGCACATTTTCATGAAGTATAAAAAATCTATCTTTAACTAGTATTTTCTCTCGCAACATGATATCACTTGGGAGTAATATGATAGACACCTTTATTTTGGTGTAATGGCATAAGTTACAAATGACCACTTTTAATATAAATAATTGGGTGTAACTCATGTAATAATGGGGATAATGGAGGTGTAAATTATTTAGTAGTGGGGTGAGTGGTGGTTATAATTATTTCCACCACTAATACTCTACTTAATAAGATAAGAATTTTGTGCATCTATAAATAGGAGTCCAATTTTATCTTTCTAATATATCTAATTTTACAAATATTCTACAGAGAAAATATTGGTTAAAAATGATGTTCTTTTGATAGAGTTTTGAATTCAAACATTTGTACAGAATTATTTTGAACAAAACAACAAATTGTTGGATTGTCGTGTTCTGGAGTGGACAAGTCAAGTGAATTCTACTGCACAATTTCTTGAGTCTTTAGCTACCGTAGAAGACTCGAATCTCCTTAAAGAGAGTGAGATATCTGTGTCTCAATCCATGGTTTTTTGTGCAATTTCTCTATACTTTATAATAAATTATTATTTTTATTATATTGTTCACTAATAGATGCTGCAAAAGGGCAATCATTATTGGTTGATTTTGTTGTTGCCGAATATGAACAGTATCAACTATCTTGATGGGGAGAGATATGCGAATGCACAAAAATAAAGTTTGTGGTCGTGTTTTAGAAATGCTTATGTGTGTTAATTACGAGTCCCTTTGATTTTTTCTTCTGATTTTCATTTGAAAAAATCTTCACAAAAAAGAGAAAATGAGATAAAAAAATTTAATTAAAATATGTTTAAATACGAATTCAAAACCTTTATTTTAGATATTTTAGATGGTGGAATTAAGGTGTAGATAGAGCCTAGATTGCATGAAAACGAAAACAGAGAAACAAAAGTAGATACGAAATAATATAGAGAAATGATACTTTATAAGAATACAAAAAATAAAAACGTAGATAAGTACGTAAATATAAAAAAATATAATTATTTTTATATAAATATTAATTATTTTATAAAAATAATAGAATAGTCATATTTTATAATAAAAATATAAAACGATCAAATATATAATTATTAGTCATAAGACAAATAATATAAAAATAAAAATTATAATTAATTAAATATAAAAAATATAATAATTTTTATATAAATATTAATTAATTAGTATGTTGAAAAGTATAAAATATGAGAAACGTTTTTTGAAATCGAGAAATATTAGTGTTGAAAAGTACCCGTATATCATAGTAGAGCCATGACAATATTATGTTAACTCGGTTCGGCAATCTTCAAAATTCAAAAATAATTTTTAAAATACTACAAAATTAAAATTAAATTACCTTTTAAATAGTTAAAAGAATTTTTGAGCATCCTCAAATCTCAAAAGTTGGCTTGAATTTAAATGAACAAATAAAACTCGGGTTGGGTCGACTTATCTTTTTTTTTTGGTAATTTGATCTTTCGGTATTTGGAGATTTGTTTCTTTTAATTCGAATCAAAAAGTCTGTCAGACGTTAATTAATGGGGTCCTCTCCTAATAATATTTTTTTCGTACCCAGTGAAAATCAAACTCTCGATCTAATTAAAGGACAAAAATATCCGTTTCATGTGGGTCTAACATACGTTGGTCGGCTTGTCCTGTTTGACACATGAGAAAGGAAAGCATTAATCTGACCAAAGTCCAAGAGCACTAGGTACCCCCAAAAAAAAAAAAGTCTTAAGAGCACTGGTCATAGAGTCGAGTTTGACATTTTACGAACAAAGCCAAGGCGCCAAAATAAAGAAGAGGAAGAAGAAGGGGTGGTCAATTTTGACCGTAGACCATCTGGCCCCTTTGTGCTATGGAGGTAATCCCCTTCTTCTACACTTCTCTTCCTCTTATTTATGTTACATTACATTTTACATGTTGAGATTCTTAGGGTTTTTGTTGGACTTTTTTTTTGTTTTTTTGTTATTAGGGTTTGAAGGTGGCTGATTTGAAACATCTGTATTTCATGTTTCTTCATTTGTCTCCAAAATCTGGTTGCTTGAAGGAATTCGGACTAACTTTTGAAGGAATCAGATATCTTTCGAATTGTCTATTCGACCAACTATGTAGGAGATGCGAGCAATTGTACAACAGTGAGGAGCAGAATGTGGAAGTGGACGAATTGACTCTTCTGCTAAGGTGTTGTATGGTGGTGCTGAACTTATTGGTGGAGGACCAAACCCTTCTTTTGGAGAAATGCAGACTTGTGCTTTCACTTGTTACTAAAATTTGTCAAGTGAAAATAGAGAACCAGGGACAGACACAGACACATGGTACAAGTACGAGTGCGGTTAGGTTTAAGAATTCGGTTTCTCTCGGATGTAGTTACACGGAAGAAGGTTGTCTCAGCACCACCATTTCTCATGATTTCGTTGCTTCCTTGTCTTTCTCCAACAATTTCTCTGCACACCTCTCTTTTTCATGTCACTTGCTTGAGGTACAGACCCCTCCTTTCTTGATTAAATGATTTTCCATTTTGGAATTTGTTCTCAGTTCCTTCATATGCTATTTGGTGAATAATTATTGAGCAAATGTTTTTATTGGACTTGAAACAGAAAATGTTTAGGCAGACATTATAGAAGTTGTATTGTGTTAATAAAACAAGACATTTTTCATATGAATGGTTTAAGAACTAACCAGCATCTAGTACACAATTGTCATTTGAATTGATTCTGACCATGAATCCACCAGATGGAATGTGATGAGTTTTGTCAAACTATTTCTTTTTAGTCTAAGGCCCTGGTTTGGTTGGTTGGGAGGGAACTGAATTGGAGGATTTTCAAGGTTGCCAACAAATTCTTAACTACTTTTGTGGACTATTTTCTTAAGTGTCTCCCGAAGTCATTCCAATCTTTTGCTGATGCAGATTCTGTGTTGTCTGGGTCTGGTGGATGAGTACCTCGGTGTTCAATCCACTTTGTTTTGGCTCTTGTGAATTAAATCTTCCTTTTCTGACAAAAAAAGAGAGTGGTATTAGTATTGGTGTCACTTTCACACCTTCAATGCCTTCATTCCGAACAGTCTTTGTTTTATTAACATTGTCTCATTGTTAGAGCCAATTCAGTGTTTAACAAATCACTACTGATTTCTTCGTTCAATAATGCACAACTTCTAAGATTCTATTTTTATCCTTGCTTGCGACATCTTCTTTTCCATCCAAGTTGTTCTCTTTGTCTAATTGCTGTAAATTTCTTCTTCAGGTCTTCGTAGATGAGTTTCTGATACATCAACCTTTGAGAGATTCCTTAATTCTTGCAGACTCTGCCTCTTCTCCTAGTGAGAAAATGTTTGTTTGCCATTCTGGTTGTAATATGGTTGAAAGTCTAATGGACGTGGTTTCTGTACATCTTTTAGTTTCTCTTTCTGATGAAAATGCTTTTGGATATTTCCTCAAGAGACTGTCTTGGGTGCATAGCAAGGATTCCCGGGTTCCTGAGCTGGGCCTATCTACTGCCATATCATTGCTTCTCAGCCCCACTTTGATTTCTGCACCAAAAACACTCCAGGCGCATCTGATCTCCTTGGTTTCTGAAGTCATTGGCACTGGCGCAGGTTCTGAGAGGCTGAGCCTAGATCTGAGAGTCAGACAGTTGGATTGGTGCCTATCAGCTTTTGAGAGGTCAATCATCTTGTACACCAGTCAGATGTCTGGTCTGCAAATAGATAGCCAATGTAAAGATGGACTAGTTTCTTTTGTGAAATCATGGTTATCTGGAAAAATTCATCAGACACCCTTCAAATCTTGCATTCGCCCTGACACAATGAAAAAGATTAATCATCTGATGGAAAAGTTAGATAGTTCATGGCATTTATACCACTGTGATTCCTTCTCGATAGAGAAATCTTTCTTGGTGAACACTGCTATGAAGTACATCCAGGAGAGCCATTGTGTACTTGATGAACAGCACAAAGAAGAGATTTTATCTGTCTTAAGTTGCATAACTTTGAGAGCTGCATGTGTTGAAGTTATTGATGTTGCATTACATAGGAAAGGAGATACTTGCCCACAAGATATTTACCTCCTTGCTTCCATATTGAAATTGATGAGTTGTTCAATGTTACAAGCTATCTCATATATGAGGCAAAGTGAAAATTTGGGTTGCCAAGAGAATTTGAGCAATTTAAGTTCATCCGCAGAATATGATTTTGTATTGAACAAAATTGAAATTTTTCGGAAATTTGCTGTTAGCCTACCAATCCAAAAGACTTTGGCTGATGCGTTCAAAAGTTATCCATCGAAGCATAGGCAGTCCAAGTTAATGCTTTTGCATTTTGCCGGCTTGCTTTCTTTAAGTTTTGCCACTGGGGTTGATTTCTTAGTAAAGAACTGCATAACTGTAATAATAGCAGTGGTGAATTTGTTCGTATTTGAAGAAGGTAATTTAAATGCATTGAGGTCGTTGTGTGATTCTGATGCAGGGTTCTTTTCCCCTCAACAATCTTTGTCAAATTCCCAAATGGTAATTTATCGGTTCTCTCTTTGTAGCACCGTGTTTATAGTATTGTGTTGTTGAACATGACTATTGATGCAGGTTCCCAAGGACAAAAGTTCTAGGTTAACAGTTGCTTCAAAGTTTATAAAGACAAGAGCTTTACACATAAGGTACTTATAAATTGCCTCTGATTTACCCATTTAAACCTGGAGATCTCTGCAACCTCTGGTTTTGTTTCTTTTAATGGTTGCTTATGCATATATGTCATGATAGGTGCTGCCCTAAATTTGAGGAGTCAATCTATTCCAAGCATTAAAGATTGACCAAAAGGCGAACTACGCACCTATTCTACCTACCTTATCCTAATTAATGATCAGCCAGCATATTTAGATGCATTTTTTTCTTACCAATCTTCGGCTTAGTTTTTGCCTTTTTCTTTGGGATCAGAGAAAACTCACTAGTTTTCCCACTTTTAATTTGTCCATACTACACTACACATATCTATCGTATATTACCTGCCATCAGTGTATGGGTGCTGGTTGAGCTCCCTGTGTATGCATTAGCTTATGGCTCCAATTCTTTTTCCCATAAGTTACTTGCTTTTTTTTTCCTGAAAGTTTTTCTCAGACTTGATACAGTACTTACCAATTATTTAAAACAATTAGATGCCCTTGTGTCTCATGACATTGCTGAGGACCTTATTATATAGACTGCTAGATGGATGAGATGATCCCAGTGGGATGTCTTCTGGTTTCATACTCTAGCGATCCCCTTCCTTTTAGTACATACCGTATGCACCTAAAACATGACACTCCTGAGATTGTGGTGCATCTTACACTACCACTGAATTGTAACTGCACACCTGCAACAAAGATATTGCCTATGCCATGTTTTCTTGCATTTAGATATAATTTTTGGGCCAGAAATGAATTTTTGTGGAAAAATAAATGTTGGCTGGGGAAATAGATACTGTTATCTGCAATGGAGAACAAATATTACGGTGCATCACTTGGATTAGTGTAATGTAAAAACTTTGTGCAAGGAATATTGATGTCCAGCACTTTAGTCCTACCTAGGTTTAAATAAAGATTTGTTGAGCTTTGAAGATTTTAAAACTTCAGAGCTTCTGAGAATGACCTAAACACATCCTTTCTGTTATTGTCAGAACTAGTATATTGATTCCTTTTTTATCTTGGCTAGCAACCTCGCACACCATGTTGATGAGCTTGAAAAACTGGAGAAGAAACCACTGCCGAGTAATCAGAATGATGGTTGTGCTGGTATAACGGGGAAAGCAGAAGCAACCTGCAATGGAGAAAATTATTTGAAGTGTGTACTACAGAACTCTCACGATTTTAGTGAGTTGGTTGATTTTGTTGAGTGCACAGAGGGCAAAGATTATTCTAGCTGGTTGAAGCATAGAAAGAGATTCCGAAGCTGGAAGCATGTGAAACATGCAGCTTCAAAATGGGAAGAAAAGAAACAGTCGTGGAAAGTAATGGGAAAAAGGAAAAAGAAAAAATTGTGTTCTGTAGTGGACGCATGCATTGTTTAACGGCGTTAGAAGTTTGGATACTTGGGCTGGTTTTGTGGTTTTTTTTTCTTCTTCACACACACACACACACACACACACACTCTCTCTCTCTCTCTCTCTCTCTCTCCTGGGAAAGTGGTATAATTAGTTGACTACAAGTTGCAAAAGGACTTGCTGTTCAGATTTTAAGTTCATTGCCATGTTTTTTTTTTTTTGTTACACAAGGATTCGAATCGGGATCACCAGGTTGGGAAGGGGGTTTGTGTCCACTAAGCTGCCCCATTGGGGACAAGTTCATTGCCATGTAGTGGAAGAAGAAAATGATATATAGCGAGTTGAAAAAAATATTAAAAAAATGAAGAGGGCCATGTAATCAAGCCTTCATATCTAAACAACTTTTGCAAGTTCTTCCTAATTCCATGTCTCTCAGGTTTAAGGCCTGAATTTTTGTGGTTGTGCTTTCTGTATGGTCATCCCTTTGCTGGCCACGGATGACTTGATAGATTTCACTGTCTTGTCCCAACTCCCAAATATCTACATGATGCTGCTCCAAGGACTGATTGTAACTATTTTATGAGACATCCTCCGTTGAAATCGGAAACAAGACTAAGCTAAGAAAGGATCACTTACAGGTTCTTAGCATCGTGTTCAACAAGTCAAGGAAACACAACTTACAAGACATAATTCGCTTAAATGTGCTTTTGGGGTCATATTAGGAAAGTTTCTTAGTTTTGTTGTACATCATTGCAACATTGAGGTATATCTTGCTAAAATCGATACCATCCAAAAGAAAGGTGCCCGAGTGAACTTATCTTCAATAACTTCAGAGTCTAAAAGGCAATCTCGCATTTATTTGGCAATTCATTTCCAACCTTATCGCATTGGTATTTAGCTGATAGTGTTCCCACACATACAAAAAGATAAAAATGAAGATAGATTTAGTTTTGTGAGATATACTTTGCTCCAATTGGAATAAGATATTTTTTATCAAGTTGTTGGAGTTGTGATCCATTAATTGCAGCCTTTGCCACAGGACCAAAGGCACAACCTAGAAGGTACATTCTGGGATCAAATTTGTGCTTTTATTTTATTTTTATTCTTTGCAAAATTACAGACAATAGTACAGGAAATTTCAGTACCATTTCTTTTGACGGCAAGTTTAGTCAACCAGGACTGACATGTAAAGGGGTGCATCCTCTTACGTTAGGAAGCTATAGACTAATTTGCGTGACCTGTGGTTTAGTGAAGTCCATTGCAAAAGTTTTGGGTGACCCATCTCCCAACTTCATTTTGTTGACATGCCAACGGGTGCATGCACGTGTGGATAAGTATTCAACTAAACTTAAGAGACAAGGTTAAAAGGCTAAATAATGATGGTTATAGCATCTTAATTTCCCCAAAATAATAGTAATTTGAACAGTATTTTTGACTTCTCTGATGATATAATCAGTGAATCCCATTTGATTTATTGGCATCAGACCATAGTTTCGTTTTGGTTTCATTCTGTTGCACCAGATGAGATAATGGTACGTGATCAGGAGAGAGTTCCCGTGCTGCTGGGCCTACTGTTCTGTAATTGATCGAAAACAACACAGCAAAAAGATGACCTGAAGAATAGTTTGCTTTTCACAATACCGGGCTTCGTACTGGTCAATGACATTAAGGTCTTAGTCCCACTAACACACATCTATGTGCCTTGTGCTTTATATGCAATACATCAGCATGCTTCTGAAATGGTGTGTGCGTATATAGAGGAAGAAGAAGAAATCACTGCATTGGCTGCCATTCAGTTCAGCTAACTCCCTTTCCATTCATCAATTATGCTTGTGAGGTTACATGCTTACAAGCAAATGGAGGATACCCCAATCTCCCAAATGAAATAAAATTTTATTATAAATCATGAAGCAACTATGGGGGGCCTTGACTCTGTATACCAGCCACTCCATCCGATTTTGATCATCTCAAGGTGAGCTATGGTAAGAGGTGGGTGCCAGTATTTGAGGAAGATGACCAGTGGCCAGAACCGTATGAAGATGAAAAGCTTCACCTTGGTTCCCATTCAATGCCCTTTTCTCCAAGCAGCAGGCTGTAAGCTGCCTAAGTAACCTCTCCAGATATGAGTGCAAGCAATCCTGTGATTCTTTCACATTTGGGTTTGTCAACAATATCATGGCATTAATAGTATCAGCCACAACTTCCCTTTGAGAATCTTCTAAAAGATATCCAACTGTGGATTCCTGAGGTTGTTCATAAGCCAACAATGCCACACAGTCCTAGAGAAAGAGAGACAGAATCACTAATAGTTTCTCAAGATACACTTAACTTCACAAAATTTGTAAAGAGACCTCAAAGAAAAGGTAAAATCAAGTGTTACACAAGAAAATGAAACTCACAGGCAAAGGAGGTTCAAATAGACATTCTCATGAAGGGAATCTCACTGGCATAAAGGTTTCTACTGGAACAGGTGAAGCATTCTCAGTAGTGACTTCTCATGAAGGGATGTAATGGTCTCATACTAAATCAGTTCTTTATTATGTTTATCGGTCTAAATTGGGTCATTCATGTTCCAGAATAGCAAAAGACAAATGGAATTAATATCATTTTCATTGAAAGCTCGCAGAAAGCTAAGAGGATTTTTGTTGTAGAAATTCAGTAAAAGACTAGTTTTGGGAGCACATTCAATGCGCATGCTTGCTTTTCATGCTTGAGACAACTGAATTAATATCATTTTCATCGAAAGCTCTCAGAAAGCGAATGAGGACTTCTGTAGTAGAAATTCACATAAAGACTAGTTTTGGGAGCACGTTCAATGCACAAGCTTGCTTTTAATACATCTGTGTGATACCATTTTGTGGTACACATAAATCCTTATATATACGCTTTGTGGTGCATTCAGTCTATATCATATATTGCCATTTTTTTTAATTCACAGTTTAGATAATTTAGCACATCTATTTATCTTCTTGCTAGATATTGCACATCTCAATGCTCAATTTGTTCTAATAGAGCTCTAATAACTAGACATCTGGTCATTGTATCCTTTTCTTTTATATATAGGAAAAAGGATTTTATTAGATATTTAAAAAAAAAAATACACGTTCCAAGGATGAGGACTCCTTAGAAGCAAAACAGAAAACAAAATAGAAACCAGTAAACAACTACTTTCCTATCCCTCTTCAGCTTCTCCAAACTACACAATCTATAGGCAACTAAAGCACGATCGAAAAAAAAAATTCTGGAGGAGAGAGATCAAAGCATAGAAAACAATACACTGATTTCTAAAAGTCCTAGCATTCCACTCCCTACTAATTAACAAAGAGTAGCCACAAGAGCATATTCCAAAAGCGAAAAAGGATCTTTCCATCCTTTAAAACCTCTAAATTTAGTCAATAGCAAATCAAAGAGACTTTTAAGACAAACCCACTCATTATTACACAAAAATAAAGAGGTGACCTCACATCTCCCACAAAACAGAACAATGAAAATATTGG
Organism: Dillenia suffruticosa; assembly: GCA_033439265.1. Classification (NCBI taxonomy): domain Eukaryota; kingdom Viridiplantae; phylum Streptophyta; class Magnoliopsida; order Dilleniales; family Dilleniaceae; genus Dillenia; species Dillenia suffruticosa. The sequence goes on from JAVTVX010000020.1 coordinate 13,047,944, forward strand.
GAGAGCTCTAGTTTCAGAACCATGTAAGATGACAAAAAGTATTTGGAGACACAGCTTTAAAACATCTCCCTTTTGTAACAAATTACCGATCTCGTTAAGCATGATAGACCAAGTAAAAAAAATTGGCTCCCTCTATACTTAAGATTGCACCACTACTGCAACAAATCTAAGCCACAAACTAATCAGGCTTAGCTATCCATTTAGTTATATTTAAGACCATACAAATTATTGTATTAGAGTTAACATTTTGCGCCACACTATCTTAGCTAGAGTTTCACTATGCATTCCTCTTGTGCTTGGAGTGCCTTCCATCATCACTTATATCCATATATATGGCATACTTAAGGGGAGATGGCAGTGTCTTACTCTATTCTCACTCAATTTATACAAAAGTGTTTTCTCTTGCAAAAATCCTTCCTTCACAAGCACAACAGAACTCCACATGGCCATTGTTCTCATCCTTGTAAGTTGACCTCAGAATGCAAAAGGTAGGAGTTCTTAGAAAATTAAAGCTTTTGTTTGGGCATATCAAATGTGTTCTGTGAATCACCAGAGGTGATTTGCATGATTCTCCTTGATTATATGGTTTCTCGGGCCCTACAGAGTAGAGTTTGTGCTCTATCTTGTTAATGGACTGTGGCCAAATCAAAAGCCCTGAAAAAAAAAAGACTATTTTGAAATTGAAAAAGGAAGGAAAAAAAAAACCCACAGAAGAAGCCAACCCAACTTATTGAGAGAGTCCAAATGATGATGATCCAAAAACATAGAAAGGGCCAATACTGTTACATAGGAATGATGAGGGTTATGTGGTACATTGTTAACCATAAGTTACCGGAAACCTTAAAGACAGTATTCTATATAACAAAATTGTTTTGGGAAAAATGAAACTTTCTATACTATATCTTTAGTTCAAAAAAATTTTATGGCATGTGCTCTTGTAAAATCCTTACCCAGTAGAAAGATAGCATGATCTTGAATTCAATGGCACACAAGGTATATGTCCTTTTTTATAGAAAAAGAATAATATATTAGATGAAGGAACAAATATATAAAACCTATAAAGGAAAAAGAATCCTCAGAAGAATTAAGGAATAATACAAAAGAATAAAAGTAAAACTAATGCAAAATTGCTCTCCAACCCTTTTCAAATCTTCCAAACTATAATCTTTATAGATCCTAAAATGACAAATTAATCTCCTTTTTGAAATAGTAAACCCCAAAACCTCATCAAAGTATCAGGGCTAACATATTAAAATGGAGGCAAAAGTTGTGAGGCCATGACTTTCATTTTTGAAATTTGCAAGCCCCAAAGTTCCACCAAAACGCTGAGTTGAGAGTTGTGTAAGATTTACTTCCCATTAAAACGAGAAAATGAGATATAATTTGAAAGAAAAAATGAAGCTTATCTTGCTGCTCTACGCCCCCCGGGGGGGTGTTTGAAAGAAGTAGCACTAAAATCAATGTTTTTTATGCCCATATAAGAACAAAATTTTTCTGTTCAACCATTAGGTCTTCTTGAGGACAAGAGAAGTTTAAGAAATTAAAATAAGTATGCATTCCAACAATTATTTTTATGTTATATTACTTAAATTGTCGTCATGGTTTAACCATCAGTTTGATTGAGGTTGAACCATTGATCTGTTCTCTTTTCGCGTTCAAATGTTCCATGTACTCCTTAAAACAGTGATGCAAATTAACTTACCTTCAGAACGAAACAGAAATATTTCCATGCATGTTTATGCAAGTCTTTAGTACCTGCACCAGATCACAGAAACCTGCCATCCCAAAAAATTTTGCCAATTCAGTTCTGCCATATTTAACTGCCTCCTCCAGCTTCCCAACCTGCAGATCATACAAAAGCATCCTGAGATTTCAGATCTAAAGATGAAAAATTTTATTCCATGCCTGCAAAATAGAGTGGAAATCCAGACTTTTGATTTGTCAATTCTCTGTCACGCATGTACTACAGATAATTCAATGGCAATGGCAGAGCTTCTGTTGACATCAAAACCTCAGAAGACAACACTGCCAATGATGGAACCTTACATGAAGACACTGAAATAATTCACCTCTTTCTAGAAGGATGTAAATTAGGTTGATAAAGAACTCATTACCCGGACTAGCTCAATAAACTTCTGACAGTGAAGGAGAAAGCAGGTAGCAGATTTATCATCCTGCAATAAAGCAAACTGCTTGTTATTGCCTAAATAATTTCGATTCCATTTAATAATGAAAATCAAGCAGTAGGTAAAAAAGAAAAGTCATCATGAGATCCACAAACTATAGGTCAACGTCAGCTGCAATAACTCTTTCAATACAATAAAGCAGCAACTCATGTAGAATTTTCATCAAAGTTAGATTATATTAAGAATAAGAATAATGCACATGAGATCACCCAGCAGAGCATAAGCAGTCCACAAAAATCTAAAAGGAATTTGCAAAGAGAGTGGAATTTTTCGAGTGGCCAACATCAGATCTGCACCCACAGTAATTGAATTAGTACTCTTTCAACATAAAACAAGGACATCGCCAGCTTAGTTTTCATCTAAGAAGGAATATCCATAATCATTTTCCTGGAAGTAACAGTAAATTACATTAATGGACTTAGGCCCATACCCAATTTCCCAACTGACTAGGTGACTTAGCAATCCTTTGTCCTTATTCCCACACCAAGGCAAAGAAACACAGCATTAGGTTCTCAATCCATTCAACCAAACCAAGTGATACAAAGGAAAATGAGAAAGACAAACAGGTATGAGCACAATGCAATCACTTGAATATCAAAAAGCTTCCACCCATCTAATCTCTTAGAGAAACTTTAGCTATCATAGGATCTTAGAGGAGGCTAATCTAGGCTTTAACAAACAATAACATCCTCCGAACAGAATGATTTGACACTCCTCTAGATATTCCTCCTATCTGCAAGTAACAATCCAACTTCAATGTTCTGATTTGCAACATGATGGTATGTTAGTTGAAGAAAAGAGCAGTTTGTTTTATAGTGTGACTACCAGATCTAATTGCACCTGGGATGAAATTATATAATTGCCATACATCACAGATTTGAAACAACAATTATCGTCAGCTTTACCTTCTTTTTGGCCATGCCTTCACAAAGCTACCCTAGAATAATGAAAAGGGTAACGAGATTTTGGCAGAGATCAGCAACTGTAAATATGCCAAAAATCATCCCAGGTTCCCTCTGCACCAGTGCTTAACACAGGATAAATCCAAATTCTAAGGGGATAGTGAATCCTCATTGTTTCCCTTGTTAAACATTTGGACTATAAACCTAATGTCATAACTCCTAACCAACTCACTAACATGAGAATGACAGGATACAAAACACAAAATGAATCATTCCAAATCCTGAGAAAGAGAATCTGGATGAGTGAATCAATAAAACCCAATAGAAGCCTAGTCAAGTACTTTGCATAAACTATTGTTCTCTACATAAACATAATAGAAACAAAGAGTGGAGTTGAACTCCACTTTTCTTTATGTGTGTGTGTGTGTGTGTGTGTTGAATGATTTGATCCATCCATAATGATTATTAATAATAAAAGATGTACCAGTGCGATTGATAAGATGCCATGAATCACTATGAGACTAAAGCAACATCCAAATCTATACAAGTTAGCTTGAGGAAAAAATGCAAATAGAAAATTGAGAAAGATACATGCTTACTTATTCTAAAGCAGGCAATGCCAAGTTTTTTGTTTCAAGATATGACATGTTTTATTAGGTTGTTTCAGTGTATGGCAGGAAGGGGAAGTATGCAGCCTGTGAAAATTCATGGAACCTTTATTTCAAGGGTTATGATATGAATTGGATGGACATGAACACAAAATTCTCTATTAGAAATAGGAAATTTTAAATGATCAGGAGACTGCAGGAGGGGATTGAAGTGTAAGCAGTTTTGGAATAGGAGCCAACTCATTCTAGTATGTCCATGGAGAAGATCACTTGTTATGGTATATCCCTTGCTTTATGTTGCTTGCTCCATGAAAATTGGCAGAGAAGTCAAAGGCCAAGGTCTAAGGAGGTTATCAGAGGCATTATGAGTATCTATATCAAGAACCATTTGCTAGGAGACAATATATCGGCAATGTATGGTCATTGCTGGGATTAATGAGTAGCAAGCCTAGGGGACCGCAACAAAAAAAAAAATGAAATAGAGGCCGTGAAGGTGATGAAGGCATGCCGTGCAGGTGAGGCTCATAATCCATGTGGTTACTCTACGGCTTGCCCCAAAGCAAATCAGGAGGCGGCGGAGCACCAAATTATACCCTTCTTTCAGGATTTCCATGCCTCTTAGGATTTTAAGGCGCATGTAATTCCACATTTATTGCTCTCATCCTTAAGAAGGTGTGAGCTACAACCATTAGAGATTTTGGGCCGAATAGATTGGTGGGGAAGCATATACAAGCTCCTCTGTCCTCTCTAAGGCGTTGAATTGACCAATCAATTGAGATCATCAATGGAAGGAAGTGAGTAATCATCTGCATGCTTGCATCAAATACTTGATCTCATGTTGATGGCAAATAAGTTGGCGGACATGCAAAGGAAGGGGGACATTGTTGAACAAAGAGGTGTACAGCCATGTTGGTAATCTCTGTTGTATATCTCATAGAGAAGGGGTTTGAAGACAAGTCATGAAGATAAATTAGGACGTCGCATTCCTACCCCTACACTTTCTCCATCACTCAACAAGACTTCTTCTTTTGGTTAGGAAGACGAGAGCATGCCAGAAAGGTATTCAGTAGAATGAAATTATAGATGGCAACTCAGGGTGCTACTAGCTGAAGTAAATCAAACCTAACATGAAATTTGTTTGTTCATGTTTGTGTTACATTTCTCAAGGCTGAAAACAAGTAAATCCCATTAAAAACCAAAATCATAGTGTTCAAACATTAGTTTAACCTGCCAACCAAAAATAATAAATAGTTTAACACTATTAATACTACATATAATAAAAAGTATCTATTTATTTTTTATCTTTGGTCCACCAGCTAGTAAAAAATAAAAATATAGATTGAATTTTAAAAGATAGGGAAAGTTGCAAGAAACATACCCCATCTTTTTATCAGTTATACTTTGCATAATGTGGTTTTTTAAAAATTTACATTTTCCATAAACTGTTCTGTTACTGTATATATGAAAATGAGAACATCAACCTTGCACATTGTGTAACTCAAACCCAAGCACCTACTTATCCTTCTCATGGATGAAGCTGCATAACCTCTGCTCTCTCTCCTAAATTTATCCCCCTTTCTTCTCTCCCTCTTCTCCCCCAACAACCACACCACCTACTCAACAAGCTCTCTCTCTCTCTCTCTCTCTCCCTCCCTCCCCTCTGATGTTCATTGAAGTCAACACTGCGGGGCTAAATTTGGATGAAGTTTAAGACATGAAGGAATGATTTTTCCATCTTTGATATTGATAAGAACAGTTCAGTGTAGGAATTACAATTCGATGCAAATCTGGATATTCTTTGCTCTGGAATTGTTGCAATAGTTTGAATTATAAGAGGAAAATCCCACATTGACCAACTAGTTCATACAACCAAACAAATCCACTTTTTCTTCTTTTTTCCTCCTTTACATAGTGGAAGGGTGTTTTTGTCTCTTAACTTTTTATAATGGCATTTTTGTTACTAAAATAATATTATTTAACCAATTAATTAACATAATGATTATCGCTATGCAACGTGTAATGAATTGTAAACTCTAGTTTTAAGTGAAATGTTTTCAAAAGATAGTAGCTAAAGTGTAACCGGTGGAAAAATACGGCAAGTTTTTTTTATAAACTTCCTTTTAAAATATAAATAATTGTAGAACTTAAATCACTCCTCAAAGAGGTGAAACAGAATGCATAGTCATATAATCATTAAATAGAAAAATGAGTATTAAGATTTAAAGGATTGGATATTGTCGGACCCTTCATTTCTACTGTACAACATATATACTATTATGCTAATTATGTGGCTTTTTCTAATAATTAATTGAACTAAATAAATAAATTAGGTGGGGGTTTTTCAGATTTAGAGTTACACAATTAGATATTATACTACTGCCTCAACCCGACATGATTTTGACACGATAACTTTTTTTTTGCGGGGGGAGGGGGTTGACATTGCAGCTTGGCAAGGCATGATACTTAGGATTTTTAATACCTAATGACAAAATTATATCTTGCAACATCAAAGTGAGAGGTGCTAATGTTGCAAGAAATAATCGTATCATTAGGTATAAAATTCTTTTGGGGACTTCTAATAAATATCATTCAAGTAAATGGCCTTGGAGGTTTGTGGTGGAAATGGCAGTGTGCGACAAGAAGGTTAAGGCCTAATAATTAATTGAATGATAAGGATGCATTGAATCCCTAATATGTTGAGGATTAAAGGTCATTGGAAGAGGTAAAGAGTAATTATTACTATTATGATTATCAAGTTATGGGGAATGTCATGATGGACAGGATGGCTGCAGTCCTAACAATCTCTTCAAGCCTCTATTGTATTACCAGGAACAAGGAAGTGTTTCATGATTCCTTTCCTTGACAGCAAAAAAGATGCAATGAAATGTTGATTTCCTCAGAAACACTAATAATCAGGAATTGGGAGATTTCTACGTTTACATAGACTGCTTGAAGGGTTGGAAGTGGTTTGAAAAAGATGCAATGCCATATCTTTCTATATTAACTTTTGGACCATAGAAGGTATTAATGCGTTCCTTGCTCACACAAATCCTTGGTTGGTGTGAAGGGAGAGGAATATGAGGATGATTTTTATACAGGTCAAGGGGCCATTGTCAATTTTTTTCTCAATTTTTGTACACTCTTTAATTTCCTTTTCCAGATTGGGTTTTGTTTTTTGTGAGGATGTTCACTTTCTAATAGTCTTTTGCAACAGTCTAGATTGTTAAAGGTGTGCTTTCTTATGCACTTTCCATTTACCTCCTTTCCTATCACTGAAGAGAAAGCCTCTCCAATAGTTCATTTCAGTCATTTCTGGTGCAAGCATGTAGAAGGGCCTGGCTTTCCAGCATCCCCCCCCCCCCGGTTGCTAAATATACACCCCAAACAAACACCATATTTGTGTAATATTAAAAACTGTGTTATATTAAAAACAAACACTAGTTGGGAATGTTTGAAACATTCTAATTAAATTGTACGGTCTAGCTTTCAGAAGATGCATTAATAGAATAAATATAACATCAAAAAGACCACTATCGACAAGAGGAATCCAGAGAAGTTCTGTGACCTCAAACCTGAACAATTTGAGGATACCATTCCTGAAGTTTACATAGTGCAGCATCAATCTCCCCCTGCCTGATCAGCTTCATTGGAAAGGAAAAAAGTCAAGCAAGGTCAGGTATTATTTATTATTATTACATCATATGATAATCTATCCACAAACATCAGGAAACCACATTAAGAGCCCAAAGATTTAGGACACATTGAGTGCATGATAAGGAGATGTAAATAATATGTTTTGACATGCTTTTATACATGTATGATTAATCACATGCCACATCTATTATTACAAAGGTGGGGGGGAAAAAGTCACTTCTAGGCATCCTCATGGCATTAGAGTGATCAAAATGACTTTCTATATATATAGAAAACAATGAATATATATACATGACATTAATTACATTTATTTTCAGTTCATTTTTCTTTAGTAAGAATTCTTGAAAAGAACAGTAAGTTGACCAAAACATGAATAAGAATCAAAGCTGGTCACTATAACAACCAGCAATCAGATTCCAACAAGCATCAATGTGGCCTTCACATGAGCAATACATTTTGGCTTGGAGATTTGGCCATGAAGAGTATCAAAAGACCAAGTGGTTGACAGATGGTGGATTAATAGTTGCTGGAAATTTTTTTTTTTTTGGGGATACACCAAATAATTGCCAGAAGCGCACATTTCTAAAGAGAGCGAGACCTTTTTGCCCTCCAAAACCTCTAAATTTTATGATAAACAAGTCAAGGTTTTTCAAAATTGTTATATAAGATGATAATAAGAAAAGTGTTGTTTGAAGACAGATAATTGAAAATGCCCCCCCTTTCTCTCTCTTTCACAAGCCAAAAAATCTAAATCTGAAATTTCAAAATTGTTATGTTGTTTGAACATGACAACCATTGCTTATTGAGGGTTGCAATAGTGAATAAAAGGAATCTAGCCAATCTTGGCTAGCATCTTTTTTAAATTGAAATAAATTTTATTGGCAAAAGAGATAATAAAAAAAAAGGCATCTTGAACTGGAAATAGGAATATTAAAAAGAAATTATTTTCTTATCTTGCCAGAGGTTAGTCAAAGTGCTCCTAAAAATCCCAAAGCCTTGCACATTAAGGAAGAACACTAGTTTGTCCTACAAAACAATTGCAAAAAGAAACAACTGATTTCTGAAAGAACAAGCATTTACTTATGTAGAGGCACTCCAAAATAAGTGATTAAAAGATCATACTTCATGGGATTTCTGCACATTTGGCCATGTAGATGGGTTTAACACCATTCACCTACAGTAGGTTAAAAATTCCACTGCCCATTTCCTGAGGGAACATAAATTGTCTAAGCACTTGGATGAAAATATTTATCAAAGAATTTCATGGATTGGGTTACAACTCTTTGTTTCCTCCTTGGCCTTAAGGTTTCATCTCTTTTGTGCCTTCAGTGAAAACCTCTTATAATCACCCTCAAAAGATGAGTATTTCAGAAAACAAAATGGAATAAAATCTGAATAATAAAATGATACAGCAGAGAACAAGTCCCTGCTGATGCGATATCAAGAGAAGGTCAGACAATGCATACTATTGGCCTGCCACAAGCAAGGAGAGTGTTCCCCAGTTCAAATCCATGACAGTCAAGACAAGTTAGCAAGTCAACAAAGAGTGTTTCCCAGTATTAAAACATTCATCTGTACACGCATTGATTTTACTAAACTTTAGTACCTGACGAAGAGTTTTTCTCTGGTTCAGTGCATATGTATTGTCCTGCTCATTGAAACCATTGTCTCGGACCAAAGAAACAGGAGGTATGGTGCTTTCACTGGCCATATCGAACGAATTCAGTGTATCTTCATAACCATAGTGTAACAAGTAAGAGCGAACAACCCTGTCAATTAACACAGGAATTAGTATGCAAACCCAATTTAGTATCCAAGAGTAAAGGCCAATGACTTGTTTGATAAACCAAAAGGCTAGCATTGAATGACTTAAGTAATGAGAGGGTGTTTGGGAACTCTACACAGAGCTGTCTAGTAAACTCCCAAATGCTTCCCAACTGTACTAGCGGATAAAGAAGCTGCTTAAACTCTAGTTCAATGAACAGCTAGGAAACAAAGCATGATGGCCGTTGATATTTTAGCAATCACTTGTATAAAACATTCATAGCACTGCACAGTAACCCAACAAACTATGGCATAATATTTTTCCCTTGCCTCCAAAAACTATTAGAACTTTCAACAGTCAAGGTATACCATTAAAAAGACTGATAATTTATCTATGATAAATAAGAAGAAGTATTAGGGAAAAATTGAGGATTAAAAACAGTAGTATTTGGTAAAAAAAATACCAAAACATTCAAATACACATGAAACAAATTAAAATTCTTTGAAAAGCACAGGAAAAAACCACAGTTTTTTGAAAATTACAGATGACATCTAAGATCAAGGTAGTTTCTAAAGATTATGAAGTGTTCTGCACATTGTGAGAAATACTTGTCATTTTCTATGCACAAGTCAATGCATACATAGAAGCACCAACTGGTTGTGCAATTACAACCTAAAGAACAAGCACCAAATCTAAGAACTGCAGAGCAAGCCTAAAGTCAGTGTAAGGCTTAGTAGCGAGGTGTCTATGGACATTATTCTAGTGGAAAAATGATGAATAATTTCCTTTAGGATCTGATTATTTGTGGCACAAAGTGATCAAAAGCAAGCATTATAAAATAAAGCCTAGTTTAAATTACAAGAAAGTAATGGGAATGAAACTGCTCATTCCAATACCAAATGTTTGGCAGTGGTCACACAGCCATACACGCTCTTGTGTGGGTATCACAAAACCTACATGAAGGGTGAGAATCAGTTATAATCAATTCATAATATGATCCCCACCACAAATTCAAGGATCTCTCTCACCACATTCTTGATTGACCACTGTCGTATGAAACACAACAAGGTTCTCCTGTGGCTGTTGACATCAAGGACTCAACAAGGACGTCAATCTTGAGTATTTTTTTTTTATTTATTTTGTACCAATATGGTAGATGGATTTGAAAAATTAAATTTGATGAAGATGGGAAAATTTGATGACGATGGTTTTTTTATTTCTATCCAAAAAGGATGGGTTTTGATTCTTCTCTTACATTAGATACTAAGAGATGTGTGCTAAGAATTTATTAGGCCACTGATTCCATTGAGACATTTTTGGATGAAATATGTTGGATAGTTGAGACTAATCTTTTTATTTTTCTTATTAATCAATTTATGTTTTAGATATGATGTTCATCCCAGGTGTAATCTTGAGGTTATTTTTTTTTTCCATAGTTTGGATTTTATTCAACTTGGTAGTTCATCTTCGGTAATCAACTTGGTGTTCTTTTTCACTTTTCTTTTCCCAATATACAAGATGTTCATTTTGTGTCCTTTTTCTTTCATTATTTGTTCAAATATGTTCATTTAATTCGGCTTTATGAGTATTGAAAATTTAAGATCTAATTTTTTCTTTTTTGTTTCCCTGAAACCTGACTTATTTAATTTTCTTTTCTTGAGTATATTCATTTTTCAAATTCATTTCATCAACTCGTTCGAATTAAAAATTTGTAGTCAATCTTGCGTGTAATTTCAAATCTCTAATACAAAGATACATATTTAATTTTATATTTCATCCTCATTCCTAAACAAAACCAAACAAGAAGAATATGAATCATTATAAAACATATATATATGTATAAATACATATATATATATATATATATATATAAAATTAAATATGTATTTATACATATATATATATATATATATATATATATCTTTCCTTAGCAGTTCCAAACAACCACAACGGAATGAACTTTGACATCCGTACCCAAAAATTTGAGTTGGGAATTGGAAATCATTCCAAATGATTCCAGACATCCGAAGGAGGATCAAGAGAAATACTATAATGGGAATGACAATCACTCATATGGGCACAGATTAACAAATGTCAGGCATTTTCCAAAATTCCAACTATACTTTGGATACAAAGTAGGTAAAGGGTCTTGTAAATTCTGCAGCAAAGTCAAAGAACAAAACTGAAGGGCATTCTAGATTTTTGATCCAATAAAAACCGAATAATTTTGAATGTTCTTTAGCCTTGAACATGACATGTATAATGAGTTCCAAATTTTAAATTTAAAGGCTTATACAACTGAGTTTACAAGCTATAGTAGTTGTTCAAAGGTCAGTGACCAACAAACTTGGTTTTCCATTTGAGAAAAAGATGTAACAAACAGCATTAAGAATATTCTTTGGATGATAAAATAATATTAGCAATACAAGGGTAGAGTAAGAAATTGGAGGGAAAAAAGAAAAAAGAAAAGAAATTAAAGCCACCTATTGAAGCATCCGCCACTCATGTGGGGTGTAGGTAGTCTTACATTCTTTTATTAAGAAGAGGGTGCTACCTAGAATTGAACTCAATATATCAAATAAAAATACAAACTACTTTACCAGCAGCCTAAGATTCACAACTTCACCGACTATTACAGTGAGAAATTAAAAGGTACAGAAATTGTTGCCCAGATTGACTCTTATATATCAGTATAGAGGTATATACAGGATAAGGTAGCAAAAGAGGGGCAGTGGCAGGCTTCGGAATAGATATTAAAGACAGCAAGATGATCAACAACCAAAAATGTATAATTTATTGCAGAAAGCAAATCAAGAGGGAAAAAAATATCAGAGTGTATTTCAGCTTTCAAACTTTGAAAATATCAGAGTGTATTTCAGCTTTCAAACTTTGTCTCACGAAGGCTCTCATGATTTTTATTTTTCATAAAATATCCAACTTTTCCCATAAAACTAACTATTGATTTCCAGACTTTCATTCTCATGGAGCTCCTCCAATCAAGCCATATATAGTCAGTGGCATCATAAGTACATGGTCCACTTACAAAGCTTGTGATTTAATATGTTTCTCAAAATTCAATTTTCGTCCAACCACCTAAGAGTGCATTTTGGTTCTGAGCCAATCCAAGAAGGCAAGCTTGTGAGACTTCCATTCACAAAAAGAGAGAAAGTCAGTCCCAAATCCCGGTACAGCAATTATTTGACAACTAAAAAATGAAAAATCCTGTACATGATGAAAAGAGGTCTAATAAAAATAAATAAACAAATAAATAAATTAGCAAACAGTAATAAAAAGCAATGACAAATCAAAGATAAACTTACGCGTAACTGACATTCTGTGGCAAAGAATAATTCACAATTGTCAATTTTTGCTTTGATCTTTGTGTATCTTCATATCCCTGATTAAGAAATTCAAGCATGTCAAGGAATTCTAAATGAAACTCACTGCTCATAAGAAACAGAAGAACTTTCTTATAAAGTTTTTGCAGTAGGAAATCATAGTCAATTTCTATGTAAGAGTTAATCCCTCACAAGATTATGACATAATCAAAGTAAAACTATAAATTAGTAGATCAGAAGATTATGTTATGTGGCCATAAGACTATAATTGCACACTTCCTCTGACCTAAATAGCAAGGATGAAAGAGAAGCTGCATATGCATTTTCATTCTCTTCAACGACCCTAACATAAAACATCTCAGGGTAACAAGAATAAGAGATAACTGCATCAGAGGAAAAAAAAAAAAATATATATATATATATATATACACACACACACATATAGAGAGAGGGAAAAAAAATTGTTCCCTCATGCCAAATAAAGCATGAAAGCAAGAGATAAATGTTAAATCACTTCAAATTCAGGTTTCAAGGAAAGGAGTGTACATGGTGAAGGCTCCAAGAATAGAGTGTCAACAAAAGTTCTGAACAACTAGATGTGTCTCTCCTAAATTAGCTTCCTAAAGCAATGCAAGGAAACTATCAATTTTCTTTGACAACATCTAAGAGAAGTGAAAAAACTTCTCATGGATGTGGGTTTTAGAAGCAAGTAAATAGAAAGACATCCACAACAATGTGACAGCGCAAAACATTTCAGGATGCCCTTTAAGGAACAAAAGCATTACAATGAGCAGTTTAAGAGCAGACAGTCCAGGCTTTTGCCGATAGGCTACAGCAATATGAGAATATATTTTTTGGAATTGAGAATAATTAAGCATTTCAAGCTTTGCTGCAAAAATGCATCTAGGTTGAAAAACATCTGAGACATAGTTGTGAAACAACATCTTTGTCATGCACCAAGAAAACAAGACAGGAAATAGGATGGGGATATCTTACCTTCAGATTGAATACAAATGGCTCTTTCCCAAAGTTAACACTCACCCTGTTAGATCCCAAAATAAAGATTCATCAGATGACATCTACTGCAGAGACAACATAAGAGAAAGAAATACAAGTCTGCCCTTTATGTGACAACCATAAGCAATCAGTTAAAGCCAATGGAATCATTGCAGTGTCTTGTTATGCAAGGAACAAAGCCACTTTGATCGATATGCTACAAATTGCGGCCTAAAATCCTGATGTTATTTGCAGTATGAAAATCTTCTCCGTGGATCATCTTTGAATATTACCATATGGGCAACATAAAGTGGTGGGCCCCTAACTACATCCAATATAACCATGCATATTCATGGGTTTATGTAACTTGTACGCCAAAAATTGTCACCAAATGGTCTGTCTCAAACACTTTGTTTGCTCATGCTCACTTATAAAGAAATAAGAGTGTACCTGCAAAATTTTTGCACTCATTGCATTCCTTGCAGGTATGTGTTCACAGGATTGGTGAGATCGGAAAAGATACTTTTCTCATCAACTGCAGAAGCCCGCTTGGATTGAGAATTCTGGTTAACCCTAATTTACTAATAATTTCTTTGAAGCACCAACATAAGAAATCTCATGAATTCTTTTTGGAGACACACAGTTTAGGTCATAGGAATATTTATTTTCGCTATTGAATTCTCTGTTAAAAAGAGAGATCCCCTTGATCAAAGCCAACAGACCAGGCAGAATACCAAATATGTATTGAGAATTTGGGAATAGTGGAACCAAAGTGAAGCTCAAGGCATGTCACAAGGAAATGGATGAATTCGGTGTCCAACATGTTTCTAGTAAACAAATGACTTTGTAGATTCCCCTTGGAACCAAATTCTTCAATGCCTAAAGTTATCAAGACCAAGTTCAGACTCCGACAAAATAGATGGGATGACAATATTGGAGTGTGAGTTTTGTGGTCCTTGGAAATTTATCTCTCAGTTATATCATACTTTTCTTCCCCCGTAGGTAATGGTTCTCGTGTTCTTATCTGGAAGGATTCTTGGATTGGAGAATCTCCTTTATTCATTACTTTCCATTAACTTTATCGGTTGTTTATGCTTCAGGTGGCTTCTATAAAAGATTGTTACAATCAAAAGGGACACTTGATCTAATCCCAATGATTAAAAGGTTAGAGTTTTCTTCCCTAACTTTCTCGCTAAAAGGATATGAACAATCCCAATAATAAATTAGGAATCTCCACATTTCAAGTGTTTATTCTTGCAAATCTCTTCTTAATCATCTTATTTTCCTCCCTCCTTTTCGCCTAAATATTTTTAGGCAAAGATTCTTACCAAAATTAAGACTTTTACTTGGTCTATGGTAACTAACAAAATCAATACAAATGAATTGTTATAAAAGATGAAACCTCTTAAGCTATTTTCCCGGAAGTTGGTGTCATGAGTTATAAGAATTTTGAAACTAGAAATTACACGTTTTTGCATTGTTTTCTTGCATGGGAGATGTAGAATCATCTCTTTGCTTTTTGTGCTAATAAGTGAGTTTGAAGTCTCTTTGAGCTATTAATCACAAATTTTAAAGGTTGGTTTTAAAGCACAAAAAGATGCTAGTTTGCTTCAATTTTTTTTTTTTTTTTATAAATAGAAAAAGTAGTTTTCTTGGTGTATGTAGAAGGAGCAAAATGCTAGAATTTTTAGAAATTAGTGCATTGGTCCTTCTCTCCTCTGGCACAGAATTGTGTTTATGCTTCTTAGAATTGTGTTTTATGCTTCTTTGTGAACTTATGCCTAAGGTGCTCATAAAACTTATAGTTTAAAGCAGTTGAAGAATAATTGGAGAGCAGTCCTCTAACATTGTATGTATAGCTTTTCTTCACTTAGTTCTGAGGATTACTCATCCTTAGAGGTTTTGTATGTTCTTTACTTCATCTAATACAATTCTATCTTATCCTCAAAAAAAAAAAAGAAGAACACAAAGAATAGATGAAGATAATAGAGTTTTGCAAAAACTAAATTCTGATTGTTTCAAGGAGTAGATAAAAAGGAATGTATGGGGAAGACACCCGCATAATTGTATCTGATCCAAAGAAGAATGTAGAGAACAGCTGGAAGAACCATTAAAATGTACCCAAGAAGGAGAAAGAAATAACTAAAGCAATTAAGTAGGTGAATAAACAAGCCTATAGCTTTAAAAAAAGACACCAAGATAACATCAACTCATCTACTTGCCTTGCTTAAGTTAAAACAAAAACTGTGCAAAACTATTTGAATGTACCAGAGAGGAAGCAGAAAACTTAAGCATAGGAACAGACACATTGCATTTCAACTCCACAAATATATTTTGTGAGGTGAGACGCCCTGAATTGAATAGAATGTGCAGGCTCTCATGCAAAACAAAAGCCATGATATTGGATACAGAGAAAACATACTTCCCAAATCCACCCCAAATGGCATCCTCACTTTTGTAGATCACTCAGCTTTTTACCTCCAGTATGTAAAGATCACCAGTTCCCCTTCAATTCCCCAATATGGAAGAAATCCTCCCACTTTATTATCCCCAGAAGCATATTATTGACCTGTTTAATCATTATTAATGGACATATTATCCACTTTTGACTGTTGGCCAAGTGTTCCCATCTTCTTCTAGTAGTTCTTTTGCTTCCACCGATGATTTCAAACAATTCAATAGCCTGGTCTTCAAAATCCCCAAAGGACACAGCAACTTCAGTTGTGTCTAGTTAAATCTCCTTTAGAAAACCAGATTGAGCCCTACTGCCATAATTAAATAGGATCCACTACCAAATGTGAGATCTTCTCCCTTTTTTGACTAAAACCTATTGTTTTTATGTTATTTTGCTTCCACTTAGTCAGTCTAGACATTATGGGTCATGGAAATTGAGGTTCACTTATTCTTCCATTAAGGGTCATGGAAATTGAGGTTCACTTATTTTTCCCCTGTTAAGTTTTGGTTTAGCTCCTTATCTGGTCACTAGATTGGATTTATGGCATTTGCTTCTCAGCAGGTGTGTGGATTGAATTTTAGTACAGCTAGTCATAGTAGTTCTACAATGAATGATGGGTTCTTGATGCGAACAACTGGAAGAGCAGGTTCTCCAACTGTAAAATTAATGTAAGAAAAAGACTTGATTGTTGATTATTAAGTGTTTATTGTTGAATTTTCTCTTGGTATCTCTTGTTCTCTATGTTCAGTAGGTAACACATGCATGGCAATAGCAGCTAAATGTGCAACAACGGAACACACAACTAACAAGTTGTGCTGATTATGGTCATAAAATCATAAGAAAAATCTCTAACAGTAATCTTAAAAGGAAGAGGGAAGATGTCTTCGGCACTATAATTTTCATTTAAATATCTCCGAAGTCCAAATTTGGCATGGAAAAAAAAAAGACTTTGTATATGCCTGAACCAATTTCAGAAATGTAGGTATGTTGCATTTGTAATCCTTAGTCTAATCTACCTGAAATCTATATTTGCAAAATATATTCAAAGTTTCACAACTCATTAGGCATCAATTTACTGATTACTCTTAAAACTGTCAGAAGAAGATCCTAAATTCATACAACAACAACAACAAGCTAAGCCTTAATCCCAATATTCGAGATTGGCCATTTGAGAGACAAATTTGAAAAAGGCAGAGAAAAGAAAAATGAAATAAAAAATACATAAAAAATAAAAAATAAAGAATAAAGAATAAAGAAAAAATTATATATATAAATAAAATAAAATAAACTAAAAATAAACTAAAAATAAAAATAAAAATAAATGAATAAATCAGGATAAATATCTAAAATATATTGATTTAATTTGTGCGGATTCTTCTACGCCATCCATTCCTATCCAAGACCATTTCCACTTCTAAACCCTTAACTTCCATGATTCTATAAAATTATAGCATCTTCATTGGTTCATTTATTGTTGGTCATTGCTAGTGCAAAGATTATGTCCAAATTAGGCCAACCAGAAAACGGATCATAATCAGAATTAATAAGCTAGTGTCCAGGGCGCTGGCAAAACATACTCCTCATTTTGGCTGTGAACTGCAACAGTAGGATATAAAGGCCCCTTGACATCTTTGACCACAGGAAATCCCACTTCTACTCCATTTTTTCTGAACCAATATCAACAGTGTAAGATCGATCAGAATCTTCAGAAATAAGGAAGAAACAACGAGAAAGGTAAGACAGGCATAAGTAAACTACAAATGGCTAACTAAAAAATATTTGTTCTCTTAAACAATGTTGTCTAGGACAATATTTTTTTATAAACAAAAAAAAAAATGTTGTCTGGGACAATGTTTTTTCAATCCTGAAAAGAAAAAAGAAATACCGCACAGGAGTGGTAACGATCTTACGTGAAAAAGAATTCCTGTGAGGCATAATTGATACCACAACCAACCGTATCACCAGTTGTGAAAGATGGGCCAAATGGCTCTCCCTTTCCTTGTCCACGATAAACAAATCCATCATCACCATGATATCCACAGCTGTTTGCTTCCCAGCTGCAAAATAGAAAAGTCTTACAGAAAATCCAATGAACAACCTTTGCTAAATTATCAAGAGTGATTTTCACTCACATATCCAGCATGTTCCCAAAACAAGCCTTCTCAGGATGATCCCAACAATAAAAGTGATAAAATTAAGCTTCTTTACGGTCTCCACAATCTTTAAGAATAATATTGACAGTGAAGGTAACTCAATTCAAGCATCATTACAATTGAACACTGTAATATGTGGGAACAGCTAAGCTCTAATACCTATTAATTACTTCTGTAAGTCACATTTCATCTTCAGCTGGCTATTGAAGCATAAACGAAGGTACAGTAAGAATGTGATAACAAAAGCTAACTGTCAGAAGCTGTTTGTCAAACTGATTCAGAAGTCATTTTTGAACAGAATAAATAGCATCTGCAGGTCTCTCGTTAAGCTAAGAAGAGTTAAATAACACTTCAGGCCTAAGCTTGATCCTTGCATTTCATCCCCTCTAAAGCATTTTTTTTAAACCTACTAACACTCTTTTTATCTCAATTCATCAAGGCCACTCAAGTCATTCGCGCAGTAGTGGCCTACTTTCTAGGGGTTCCAGCATTGTCCTTTCAAATATATGTTGATGGATAATATAAATGCATCGTCATTAGTGGTCCACGAACTTGTCCCACAAATCAAGTTCTCTAAATGATATCTCTTGTTACAAAATTTATTCATATCATAACCATGTGACTGAACTAATAACCTGCCGGTGCATTTAGATCTGGGTTGTGGTCACAATGGTAGCCAAAATGTTACCAGGTGGTGGGGGGTTCTTGTCAAGAAACTTCCACATGGACTAAAGGGCTCTCTGGTGCTAAAAAAGCTTCACAGCCCTGTCATGGTTGTGTCAAAACAGTGATAGACATTATGCTCCAGAAAGGAGGTAACAACCACAATAATCCTCGTATTGAGCAAAGATGACCATAGCAGTTCTGGTACCCTTTGGGAACTATATATAATGATCTTTAGAACAACAGCCTTTCATTCTTAAACCTCTACTTTCAGGAAACACAAGCGGAAGAATTGACTCTAGAAAAACTGAAGAAATCAGAGATTTAGGTATTGTTGATCCATGAAAACAACACTTTCCATTTTCAAATGCTCTCATCTAAAGACTTTTTGACAGAATTTTTCCCCCTTTTTCTCCTAAGGTACTAATGCTACATCAACAACTGTTGCAAGCTCAAGGTCGACGGCCTTAGACCCAATCCAGACTTGAAACATCTTGATAGAGTGTGAGTTAAATCAAGCAACTATATCCTCACAATTTTTACTTTTCCCCTTTTATACGTGTGATAAGAACTTCTTCATTGATGTCCACATAATTACCAGAAATTCAGACTATATTTCAAAATGAAGGTATAGGGGATACGGAACATGTATATATGAATATAAAGTCCCCTTAAAGATTACGTTGGACAAAGGTATCCTATAAAACAATGTATTGGGTCCAAGATCACTTGTCCAAATTACACCCGGGAAATCTTTAAACACCATTCCAATTATAAAAGAATCTAGAGTTAAATTGCAGGTAATTACCCATTCTTTGGAGTACACACCCCAAAACATTTAGCCCCTCTGGAATATTTCAGCTGAAAATTTCAACACACTGAACCCCCTAACCTAGGATTACTTTTCAACAAAGGAAAACCCCAAAAACTAGAAGCTCTACAACCCGTAGAATTAATGTAAACAGAGTACTCAAGATTCAGATAAGAAGAACAATGTAAACAAACCCGGGTTGTCGACGCATCTTGAACTGGTCGGAGGTGAAGCCAATAGCAATCTGACCCTTGGCGCCAGCATTTTTGACGAAAATCTCAAAATAGTAAACAAGGAGTTTAGAAGGGGCGGGCTTGTTAGCCTGAACAACTCCAACATCATGGCCGTGCAAATTGACGCTGGTGTACTTGAGGGAGAGCTTATCGGGGGAGACGACCAAGAACCCGCCGGAGCTGTTGATAGTGTTCAGTTCGGTGGGCTCTTCTTCTACTTGGTCTTCCTCCTCCATTTCCATGCCTGTGCCTCCCCCACCACGACGACACGAATTCAGCTTCGCTAACTCCAGAAAGTACTTGCCTAGATATTCTTCACTGTTCGTATGCACCATTTTTCCACAATCTTTCTGATCTTTTGTTCTTTATCTTCCTATGACATTTGGGTAAAACCAAAACCCTAGAATCCAAGAAGTGATTGATGATTGATGATTGCGTGTGAAACAAGAGGTTTCAAAGAGATAGATGGCTTGATGAAGGATGATTCTCGACCCGAGAGAGAGAGAGAGAGAGATGTCGGTATTCAAATCGAGCAAAGCAACTGTGGAAACTAAAGAGGAAACGGATTGACAACTGAACTAATGAGGTGTTCAAGAACCTCAACGAGCAATCACTCGAATTCTTTCCAACCATTCCAATAATAACTTCTCAGGGGGCGTTTGGTATCGATTAATAATTAACTTTTTAGATTATATTAATTAATTTGTAGAAAAAATAAAATAATACCATAAGTTATTAAAATTTGAATTAGATATTTTTAAAATTCTATTAAGTAATAAAAATTCTCATCCCATCTTCCCCTACTGCCTACAAATGTGGCCAAAATTAGGCTAATTTCGCATTTCTATAGTCTGATTTGGATTTAAAAAATTATTTAAATGAGCACAAAAAAGAGTACTCGGGGCTAATTTTTCAGTAAGGGGCCAAGACAAAAAAGGAAAGGCCAATAACAAATGTGAAGATATCTAAACAAAACACTTTGATAATTTTGCTTTTGAAAACCAGTAGTTTCATTATACATAATTTATATGTTGATTTTCTTTCTTAGTTGAATTAGGACCATTTTTTTGACACTCTTTTTATGTAATCGAAACAAGATTTATTTTTACAGAAATGATAATATATTAAAACAGTTAAATTATATTTAAAACCAAATAAACTTTATGAAAATCAAGAAATTCATTTCTAATTCCAATTTTTTTAATCAAAAAAAATATAAAATGCATTTTTAATTCTAAAAGAAATGTATGTTTTCAAATCACAAATGAGGAAAAAAAGAACTTCAAAATGAATTTATCGAGAATGTGTGGATCCAAGTATATTTTCTTTCCCGTTAATATTTTATCATAATTTAAATAATCTTAAAGCGAGAAAACTGGGGTTTTTTTTTATTTCTTTTTCGTCGTCATCATCTTCTTCTTCTTCATCATTATTTGGTTTTTGGCATTTTAATATCGATAATTGAATCTTTGCTAGCCACGGATTCAACTAAGGTTAGGATTGGCTCAAGGAAACTAAAAAGACCAAGAAAGTGGAGAGTTCAAAACAATACAAATGAGGAATTCAGATAGTTCAAAAATAGAAAAAAGGAAAAATAAAGACCGTATGACCAATAGCTATAAGAAATAAACATTGTAATATGAATGATAAAAACTTTAAATATGGTATTTTGGTTGAGAGATTTTTTGCATTCGAAGATAATTTAAAATTTGAATGGTTGCAGATGAAATGACAGATGATTAATCTTAAGACACTTGACTTGAGTTGAGAAGTTTAATGCTTGTTAACTTTACCTTTTGAACGTTGTTAACAATTTTTTTTTATTATTATTTTGTTAATTTAGAAACGTGTTCAGATTTGCAAATATATAAAAGTTATAACACTTTTCAAATAAATAGTAAAATGTAATTTAGTAGATAGTAACTTTTAGAATTGAATTTCATATTCTACCTTTTGTTGCTTCAAAGAGATATGATTCAAATGAATTTCATTTTTTACGTTTTTGTTCAAGTGCAAAACATCATTTTTATATGAACTACACAAATTCAAATGAACAATACATATACTCGTTTAGTTTTAAGCACAAGAAATGTTAAAGATTTTTTTTTTTTTACATGTCGGGAAGATTTGAACTTGAAATAAGAGAGTTATATCTCATTGACCAAGAGATGTTGAAGATGGGATTATCATTCTTTGGACAAAATATATTGTTATTTTTTACTATAGCCTTTACTCCAATATTGTAGTTCCTTTTCTTTCAACCTCTATGTGGTAAAGGGTTTTGAGAACCAGCCAGTCTTTTCCCTTAGACTTGCAAATAAATATTAAGTGAGAATGTAAAGGAATTGAAGCTCTTAATCTAAGTGCATGTTGGTATCGATATGTGTTCCATTCAAGCAAAATAAAGTGCTTAGTGGAATTTTAAAAATTTAATATCGAAGGAAAACAATGCATCAAATATAATATAACACTAAGAACAAAGAAAAGTTTGTATAAAAAATAAATAAAGTTTGTACTTTTTTTGCTATACCATTTTTATTGAAATTTTAATTATACCAACTTGTGATGATTTTGCCATTGTATAATAATACGAAAATCATGCATAATATTTCAATCTGAGTTTTCTCCGCTATTTCTAGCTCTTTTTCATTTCATTTTTAATTTGTATAGGCAAATTGATGAGGCTAATCTTGTTCTTTGTGTGTAGAATAACCCTATTCCCTTTAAAATTTGTACTCTAGAAGAAAATCCAAGAAAGAGAACAAGAGAAACTAGAGGCGATAAAACTGGCCATGAGAAAGAAAAATGGATAAAATCTAAAGTTTTTATTCCTTTCTTGCGATTGAGATTACAACTTTGCCCCACAATTTTTAATAATGTTTTAGAAATATTCCTAAATTTTATTGAAATATTCATATATGCCCTAAAAACTATGTGTTTTATTTGACATCATGATTTAGACACTTGCATTTCTTTTAACCAAGTAGATAAATATGTTTGTGCATGCTTGATGTGTGTATTTTGTATATGCGATCGGATGATGATGATGCATATAATGATGCATATAAAAGATATAAGTTAGCATACATAAAAAATACATGGAGGGACAATACATAAAAATACGTATAGGTCAAGCACAAAAGTAATATATATTTATTTATTGAATTCTATAAATTATATAGTATTTATTTTAGAGTGTAGTTTTAATTATATGGTATAATTAATTAGAGTTAAAATAATTTTAATAAAACTATTGAAAAAATGTTTTGGAATCAAAATAACTATGTTTTAGGTTCCTTCTCTATTTTAAAAATTCAACTGATATTTATTACCTACTTATATAAAATTATATTGTTGTTAGAATAATTTGAAATAAAAAATAATCTAGAGAGAGAGTATTTTACTTTTGAAATTGGTATTTAATTTTATTACCTACTCAATTGGAATTTTATTTTATCATGTTTTCTAAATTTGAAAAATATTTTTTCTTATTTTATAATTTCAAATTTTCAAGTTGAGAGACTGAACTTTAGCGCAATGGTGGAGTTGTAAAAATGCTATAGGAAGACTGTGTATATATACGTCCACTCTCTCCCTATCATTGCACTAAACCAATGTGCATTTTGTACACCAGGTGAGTCATTTTAAAAAAATTTAAGTTGAAAATTTTCGAACATATTTTATTTTTTGAAATTATTATGCTCCAGGTAAGTAATTGTTTTGAATAATCATTTATGTCAATTTTTTCTCTTTCTATCAGTTGGTTAGAAATAATAAACAACTCTAAATACACTAAAATTTTGTTTATTTTTTTTATTGGTATCCGGCAACCTAGAAAGTGGATACATAGAGAGTGTTTTTAACTCTATGGTTTAGAGAAGAAAATCTAAATGTGAGATTTTCAGACGAGAGATTGGTGTTCATATACAAGAGAAAGAATTGCAGAAGATTTGGGGTTGCACAAATGTCATTCAAAAAGTAAACTCGAATAATCTCCAATGGGACAGTCTACTGGTATAAATTTTCTTCCAACTTGATGATCCCATATTTAAATTCTTAAACAATCCAAAAAAAAAAAACTTGAATAAATTATAAGAGTAATTCCTTTTATTTTTAATATGATTTATTTAAATATCATGTTTAAAATATTATTTTTCACTCAGTTTTAATGATTTCATTTCGCTTTTTGATTTTATGAATGAAATAGACAGGATCTGGAATCATAACTCCAACATAATGAACTAAATCTTTTATTAAAACTTTAAAAAAAATAATCCTTTTTGTTTCTATATAAAAAGCCATCTAGGGATGTTTTTGTAACTAAATTCAACGTATATGTGGATTGATTTTCAATTTTGAAAAGTTCAGGGGACAATCATAATCTTTGAAAAATAAGTCCTAAAAAATTATAAATAATTATTATACGTAAAACGTCATGCTCAGATCAAAAGCTTGACAAAAAAATGATTGAAGAATTAGATACACTAGCGAATCTCTTAAAACGATGGCTGATTTAACAAGAGAAAAGTGTTAAACAATATCATCTTGATTGCCTATGACTTTGAATTTAATTTGTGTTAGCTTATTCAATTTTGTGTCTTTCTGATCAATCCCACATAAGCTTTGTGGATGTGCCTTACCATTTTGTTACCATTTGCATAATCTTTGACTTTGATTTGAGTATGTGAAAATTGGATAATTTAGAATTTATTAATTTGGAAATTTTGTTTCTCAAATAATTCAATGCCTTATAAAATTGGAAATAATCACGCTACTTAGTTAATTCGATAAGATGCTAACATAATTTAATATTCTTATAATTCCACGATCGTTGATTTGACTAATTTATTCAAATAATCCAATGATACGTTGTTATTTAGATAATTCATGAGCTATGATTTGTCTCAATTTAGATAAGTTAACCATTATTTTTCTCTGGGGTTATCTGGTGTCATGTTTTCATTGATTTTATTTATTTATTTTTGAATTATATTTGGTATGGTAGATAGGTCACGATTAATCTGATGTCCTATTGATTAGAAATCACGTGAAGAATTTGATATTTTTGAAAACTAATGCATTAGATTATAAGGCATCCTATTAATTGAACTTAACTCTCTAATTTCATAATCACGATGTTCTACCCACCTAATTCTAATAATGAATTTTTCAGATTATCTAATGTTTTGATCAATTCTATCTTCTTTCTATTCTAATTCTAATTCTAATAAAAATTCTAGGAATGGATCGCATCATTGTTTTGTTAGTTTTGTTTGTATTGCGAATATCAGGTGTTGTAATCATAAGTTCAGTTATGTTAATTGACTCATTAAAAATCTCACTCATGTTATGTCAATTTTATCAATTGATAGGCTCATGTATTTGTGACTTAACTGTTTTTAAATGTACTGATTTCTAAATCAAATACTAAAATTACTTGCATTCAACCCATAGATGTCATGTATGCACACCACGCCTTTTCGCGTACATGAAATATTTCCAAGAATATGGAAACAATTCTAATAGCACGGTCAAGGACATCCAAGAAACACAGACCTCTAGGGAAAATGAAGTCTTTTTGGTATGGGAGATCACAAAGTTTGCTTGTTATGGAATGGAGTAGAGGATGAAAATATAAAAAAGAAAATGCTTATCCTAAGCATAACAATAAAATTCAGATGAGAAACGATACGAGTTGAAATTCAAACCTTTTTATTTCATCAATTTTTAATTGGCTTATGGGATATAATTAATTTGTCTCATTAAGATCGGAAGAATCGAATTGGTTTCCTAGAACAATTTCACCTTCCTAGTTAATTTTGAGATCCTGTGCATTACAGATATCACATCATATGTGAAGTCAAATGTGGCTTTAGAACAGCCTCATGCACTAGTTGGAATAAAATGTCAAGATTACAAAGTAATTAAAAAAGAACAGAGAACATATCTTTTGCAATCATATGAACTGCTCGCCTCTCATACCACAGAACTTTTCATCACTTGTAAAATTCGAAGTCAGTGTCAGGCTTCTTTACATTTGTCCTGTAACCTTTCTCAAAGTCCTTTGGTAGAATTACATATCGGTTCTTCCGAACTGCATGCATCCCTGCTTCTTGACATATAGCAGCAATCTGCAGACACTTAATACTTGTTAATCCAAGTGATTAAGAGAATGACAAAGATTTAGGATAACAACTAATGGGAGAAATAAAATGCACGTGCAGGCAGTCTTGTATTGATCTCAAACAACCTCAAATTTTATGACGGAAGCAAGATGAGACCTCCAGCTACCAACACTACATAATTCAAAATCCACTCATTGTATTGCTTTCTTATCTTATAGCCCCAATCAAAAACTTCATAATCTTTTTTCTTTGAGACGAAGGAGTCTGTGCACAAGTTAGTGAGATCACTACATCAACTTCAATTCCGGGAAAAATTTTACAAGCGAACAGGAGATTAGTACAGTAGGGTCAAAATGAGCACTTCAACAAATTAGCTGTCACATATTCCAAGACCAACAAGTGAATGGTAATGTTTTCTGGCCCTCTGAAGTTTCCCACTTGCTAGATGACAAAACTAAACTAAACAACCCTGAGTATAGCCCTGGTTAAAGTCCAGTTCGGACAGTGACGCGGCCCTGAATTGAGCCAGTTTCATACCACTCCGGTCCAAACCGGAACAGTGAGGTGCACACTACTGTTACAGTTCACTATCCAGTGGAACTGTAACCGGAGCTGTGGAACTGGAAGCAGATTGGCACTTCATTATTATTTTTTTTTTTCCTTTTGGGGTGGTTGGTTTGGCCTTCTCTTGATTCATCCTTATTCAACTCTCTCTCCCTCTCTCTCTCACTCTCATCTCCTTCGATCCTCTCTCTCTCTCCCCCAGTTGCAGAGCCCTTTGTCTATTCTCTCCAAATCAAAAGCCTGGCCCTTCCTCTCTCTTCCCCCTCCAACTGCAAACTTCATTTGTCCTCTCTTCAATTTGAAACTGTCCCCAATCTCTTCAATTGCAAACTCTAAACTACTAAAACCCTCTAGATCTCATCCTCTTGCTACAACTTTCGAAGAAAATTTATACAGGTTGAGGGTATTTGAAGCCTCATCCTCTTCCTCAGTATGTTGCAAGTTGAGCAATCACAAATTATATGGACATACTGATGACCAGCTTTAATCGCCTCAAGCCCAACAATCACTTCCCCATGAAAGGGGCAATTTATTGAATTTATTGGACATATTGAATTTATTGCTTTCACAAAGACTTGTACAGAAATGTCCGCTTTCTTCACATTTATTGCTTTCTTTCTTTCAATTTAGTTGCCAAATTTTTCTACACTTCCCTGATTCCTTGGCCTAAACCTTTGCCCAAATTCCTCTGAAGTCATCCTATATCAGTTTGGTATCACAGCCTACCGCAAACCATCTTTTGCTGCCATCTTCCCCAAGTAACTGTTCAGGCAAGTACCATTGACAATTTGCGACCAAAAAAAAAGTTTCAAGACATTTTTGCTACTGTTCACTGGATTTTTGGCTTCAATTCAACACTTCTATGTCGATCTTCTTACAGTTCTATGTTCTTTTAAGCCACCCCACCATTGATTTCAGTTGATTTCGGCCTAATTCATACAATGGGGAACACACACTGAATTTCTGGTACTGTTTTGCTATAGAAAACTTGGATTATGATTTTAGTTTAGGTTTTAATGAATAAATTGCATTGTGGTCCATTAGATTCTTATTTCAAATTTTATGGCTTACAATAATCATAGTCCTTATTACACTGGCTATGAATATTCATTATGATAATCCATATGATAGAATGTAAGTTCACTATGATGACTAATCTGAGGAGTTCAACGTTAGTTACTTTGATTACCTTAGTATGGTGTTATGCCTCCAACAGAAATTCAAAACACTAGACTTGATATCTCTATGAGAAAGTTCTTGAGTCACTTTATAGATGTGATGAGTTTGCTGATGAACTTAAAAACTTTCAATCAAGTTAATTCCAGGAAAGCTGTTGAGTTATCTTCCCTTATTTCGTAGCTACAAGGATATGAACCTTCTCTCAATGCTCCTAAGACTAGAGTAAGAATCCTCGGTCCTTTGGATGCTTCTCTTGCAACCTTCTCTTCCATCATCTAACCCACCCCTCCTTTTCCCCTTATCAATTTCATTTAGAAGGTAAAGGTTCCTGTCAAAGTTAAGATTTCTACTTTGTCTATTGTACCTAAAAAGATCAACAAATGATTTGTTACAAAACACAAACCCTTTCAAAACTCTCTCTCTCTCTCTCTCTCTCTCTCTCATATATTTGTGTCATGTGTCACGCAAATATCTAGATCTTTTAGACTCTTTTACTACACGATGGGTGAAATTACCCTTTTGCTTTGTGCAATAACATAAAGATTTGTCATAAAAGCCTCCATGTTTTCTTTTCTTGACATTATTAAAAGGTTTTGAAGGGCAAAAGATGTTTTCTGCCTTGAAGATGTGATTTTATATTTCTCAGTATATTTGGAGGGAGTGGAGTGCAAAATTTTCTATAAATCACAGCATTTGTCATTCTCTCGTTTGGGACTATTTTTTTGTCTTTGTGAGATTATGCGTCAGGCACCAATAGAGACTACAGTTTAGAGGAGTTAAGAACAGATTGGAGAGCAGTCCTCCACTAGTCTATATTTTGCCTTTTTTTTTCCTTCTTGTTACTGAGGATATATCTTTACCATTATATCTAATACAATTCTTTTTCTTAAAAAAATAAAAAATAAAAAATAAAAAATAATCAAAGCCATATAATGAACTTATAACACACAAGCAACAAGCAAAAATGAAACTAGTTAGTTTCACCATTTTGCCATTGGACAATAATTTCTTCCCCATTTTTATCAAATATGCTTTAAGCTTAAAAGATTAGGAGTGTCCAATAGTTCTAATATCGGGTGATCTCTCAAGTTCAAGTTGATGAGCATGAAACTATACACATGCAGCAGCACAATACATTTTTACTGATAACTAATCAGAAGACCATAAAATGAATGCACTTCATCCTTCCAACAAGATTTGCATAAACAGTGACATGATCAACTAACCTCAGCAGCACTAATTTTGTCAGGCCGTGAAACATAGTCCTCCAAATCAACCTCATCACTTAAGTTCATCTTAGCAGTGCAAACCTAGATATATGCAGCCATAATATCAGAAAGGGGAAAACAAAACCAGAGAGAAAGCAAGAGTGTAAGAGAAGCATGGGATGAAATAGTCCTCCAAATCACACTTGGCCACTTGGCCCTCAAGACTTACTTGAAAAACAAGCCTCTTTTGTCGCCTATCAGGTAAAGGGAATTCAATCTTCCTGTCAAGCCTTCCAGGACGCAGAAGCGCAGGGTCCAATGTGTCAGCTCTGTTAGTTGCCATTATAACCTTGACATTCACTGTCTGGTCAAAACCATCCATCTGTGCGAAAATTGACATGAGAAAGCCAGCATCAGTGAGAAAATAACCAATTTGCAGAAGACCAAACTTTCAGCACTAGGGCAGTCTCTTGACAATAAAGTACAAGTCCAAACATTCTTGTAATATAAATGAAAGGAAAAGAAAAAGGAAAAAAACCACTCGATTAAGCTCTACCTGATTCAGAAGCTCCATGAGAATTCTCTGGACTTCTCTATCAGCCCCTGTTTGGGCATCAAACCTAGCTGTAGCAATAGCATCCACCTCATCAATAAAGATGATGGCTGGAGCATTCTCTTTGGCAAGGCGGAAGACATCACGAACCATTCGTGGACCCTGAGTAAATATAGAATAACAATCATATCAAAGAATAGGCAAGGCTGCAGCCCACAGATGAGTAGAATACAATAAAGCAAAGAATGATATAAAACTACAATGCTCCATTTCTTTTCAAAGAAGATCTCCCTAAAATGCTCCATTAGGTTTAAACTCAGTCATATTTCCCCCCCAAAAAAAAATCAAGACGATGATACTTCATCATGCTTAGAAGAGAATTTTACATGAAAAATCACAGTTGGGCATTCTCAACAAACATAAGTGGAAGATAAGGGAACTAAAAATTGAGTTTGTATGATAATCTTCAGTTCTTCACCACATACCTCACCCAAATATTTTTGGACAAATTCTGAACCAACAACTCTGATAAAGGCTGCAGTTGTGTGATTCGCAACAGCCTTTGCAAGCATAGTCTTGCCAGTCCCAGGTGGACCATAAAGTAGAACACCACGGGGAGGATCTATTCCAATCTGTTTGTATAACTCATGGTGAGTCAAAGGTAACTCAACAGCTTCTCTAATTTCTTGCTTTTGAATATCACATCCTCCAATATCCTAATACATCAAACAGGATAAATCAATCAGGGAAAAAAATTACAACGAATATCTATCAAACAGATAAATTAAGAGTCTAAGGAGGTCATTACTACAAATATAAAATCTGGCAATAAAAACAAATGAATAGATGCAATGCAAGGTGCACATGGTACAGCAAATGAGATCATCTTCATTAGTCCAAATAGAAGAATTATTCTATTAGCTTTGAAATTATAGGAAGAATATGTCAATCCAGTTAGAGGGATCAATTGTTTTTGATAAGCAACTGTTAACAATATCAAAAGGAGACTAAAACATACACGTCACTACATTGCCTACAAGGTGGTGTAGGACCAACTGGGCAGAAAGAAGAGGAACCAGGAGAGAGAATTGAGAATAATGAGGAAAAGATTAAAAGGAAGAGATGCATAGGGAGAATATAGCATTACCAAGGAGAAAAATGAGAGATAAGAGTGGTGTAACACTGCCAAAACAGATCACTTTTAGATGTAATAATTCGAAAGGAGTGTTTTTATGTTAGTGGCGTAAACCCAGGTATAAGGTTACAGATTTAAAAAGGGTAACAAACAGAAGAAGCTCAAATAAAACCGAGAACAACTTGGAAAAGAATCCCAATTGGAAAAATAAAAACATCAAACCCCCAACAATATAAAAAATGGGAGTCAAAACATCACTCCTAGAATTTTATTTATATTCCTGTCCTACACCATAAGGTGCATTGAAAATGGTCAACTAGTCAAAACTTCAGTGCATTTTCCTTTTTAGTCAGAGTAGTCAACTACAGTAATAAATAGGATCATGAAAACATAATGCAGAAACCAAGAGAATCCCTAGGCAGCATCAACAAAATTACAAGTACATAAAAACCCCATATCGAGTTTATTGCCAGGGTTGCATAATGCATATATTTAACTCTAACTCCATCATGGTAAGGTGCACCAAGAACAAAATGGCTTAGAACAAACAATTTCAGCAGATACTTCGCGGCTATGGAAACCGGTAAACTCTCCACTAAAACAGTCTATAACTCCCAGTTCACTAAACAGTCTATTACTCCCAGACTACCTTTTAGTACTGGTTCCACAACACAAAATTTCATCTTAGTTGCATCACAAACAACAAGAATGATTCCCCACCCAAGTCCCATCATTGCAGAGTCCCAAGGCACCTTTTCCTTTGATTCTGCTTTTGCAATATTTAATCACTAATACATCTGAAATATGTATTGCTCAACCTAGAATGGCAAACAAAACTTTTACTCTAGAATGCAGAAAACAATCCGGAACACAATCTCAAAACGAAACTTAAAAGTGCCCTCGGCGGCAGTCAGCATTAGGTTCCTTGAGAAATCCTAGTAAAAATCATTCCTAGCCCCCCAATGGTCCGTACATATCAACCAAATGCCAGAACCCCATATTCCAAAAACCTAAATAACTAGTTTCCACCCCTAAACTCCCTTATCTCCATATAAAAAAGAAAAAAAAAAAACAAAGATTTAACATCACGTTAAATATCATTTACATGGTAAGTTACATACGGCTTATTAAGACTGCTCCCTTATCTCTCTCGTTTATACCAATATCTATATTCTTAACACAGCGCATGAATTATATTATTAACATATGCAGTTAAGTTACTCTCTCCTTATATGAAAACTGAATTTAGGTCAGCATCCAGAATGCAATCTCAAAAATCCTCAATTACTTGAAAACCCTAACAAACAATCAAAAAGTCTCTACATCCCCAAGAATCAAAATAATAATAATAATCAGTAAATAACAAAAAGATAGCCGAAAAGAAACATGGAAGCTTACATTATAGGTAACATCAGGCTTTTCGGATTGACTAAGAAGGGATATGCTAGAATCGGCTTCAGGAGGCAAAACATCAACGAGAGCGTTAGAATGGCGGTGAAGGGCAACAGAAGCAGAGGGCTTCAAAAGCTCACGATTGATGGTGCTGAGAATCCTGACATAGTAATTGGAACCAGTAGTAGATCCAACGATGCCGTTGTTTTGATCGACCATCTCCATGAACTGACCAATCACCAAAGGCACAGACTGTATCCTCTTCACCTCCTCCTGCGCTCTCAGAAGCTCTCTCTTCAAGTTCTTCTGCTCGTCCTTCACGTATTCCTCCTGGATTTCCAGAAACTCGAGCTGCCTCTCCAGAGATTTCAGCCGTCCGTACAGATCTTCTTCGTTATCGGAAGATGATGAGGTCTGATCTGAGAACCCATGGGAGTTTACCAACTCCGCCGTCGACGGCTTCGGCTCCAACACCATTGCTGCTGCCATTTTTGTGAGGGTTTTGCTTTCTTGTTCTTGTCGTGTGAAACCGAGCAGACGAGATTCAGAATTCTGAAGTGCCAGGTAGAGTGCAAGGGAAGAAATATAGAGAGGCGTAAGAGAGAGTTTTGTTGTTACATAACCTTATATTTTTAAAAAAAATTTAAAACAACAATGGTAAAAAAATATATTTTTAAATCTAATACCCCATATAATAAGGTTCATTACGATCTCATGCCATAACTTCAATTCTCGATATGAGTGTTATTTTTGAAAATTTTTTGTAATCTGTATTGTTTAATTATTTTTTTTTAAGATTATTTCCGAACAAAGCTCTGTAAGAGAAGCAACCCGGTGGAATCGAACCGGAGAATACTTTGATTGGGCCGTCATGATTTTGAACCAAACCCACCGTTGATCTGGACAAGCAACCCAGGTCAGACCTTAAGATTGGTTTCATTTATTAACCATATAGATATAAGAATGAAAAACGTCATATAATATCAGATTTGATCGTCCTCCACTTGGTAAGAGATGAATTGTTATTGGTGAGTTGTATATGTGATGTGTTATTATCGTCCTCCACTTGACAAGAGGAGATCTATCATTGGTGAGTTATACATGTAATGTGTTATTTATTTATTTTTTTGAGTTGGAATGGTTTTGATAAGAACACTACTTCAGTTTGGATCATCCTCTACTTGGCAAACCTGTAGTTGGTGAGTTTGATTTGTCATTAGTAATTGGTGAGTTAGAGTGGATCAAACCAGAACACTATGATGATATCTCTATCTTTACTGTAAGACCATAAAATCAAGATTTGTATTTCTCTCTCTTTCTCTCTCTTTAATTAAAATCTAGGTAAATAGACATGTAGATCCAGTGTTGTACAGATAAATTGAGGAGAGTGATGTGACTGATGATGTATGGAAGGCCATTCCTTTATACTCTCTCTCTCTAAACAGGGTAAATGGATACAGATAGGTGTGCATTAAGCAAATTATCCTCTGTCTCTGTCTCTGTCTCTCTCTCTCTTTATAAATGGGGTGAGGCAAATGGAGATGGGTAGCTGCCCATTGCTTTCTTTTACAAAAAATCTTTCTGAAAAAGTTATCTTCGAGTTATAATCTCTTGTACAAATTAGTTGAGTAGAATGGTGTGATTAATGATGATCATATGCATGGAAGTCATTTATTTGCTGTGAAAGTTTGTGTTTGTCTGTCCTCCTTCTAAATATTTGCTTATATTTGCTTATATTTGCTTTCTTTATGTTTGCTAGGCTACTGTTCATCTTTTGTTTGACGTTTGTTCTACTACTCTTTATTTGTGTTTCTTGGTAAGCTTATCATAGTCATAATTGGTTTCTTAGTCGAGTTTGGAAAAAAAAATATTATCATGGTTGATTTGCCTCTCTTTAGCTTTTTTCATTGTTTGTTTGGAATATTTTGTACTCTTATCTTAGTGCCGAATGTTATCTCTAAATTTTGCCTTTCAATCGCTATCCTATTTCTTTCTTGTTTTGGGTGTAAAATGAAAGGGGAAAAAAATGATGGATAGAGTAACTCAATTCCCTTATCTAGAGTTCCACATAGAAAGAAGTTTATAAGGGTGTATGGTTGTTTAGATGTCTTAAAAAAATGAAAGAGAGAATAAAGCAAAGGTTGCCGGTATTGAAGGCAATAGGATGCTAGGGTAGACCTAAAGCCTTCTTGGGTCCGCCCGAGGTCACTTGGGTAGGCCCAAAGCATGACAGGGTAGACCCAAAGCCTTATTGGGTTGACCTAAGGCTGCCTTGGTTGACCCTGGGCCTCCTTGGGTTGACGTGATGTCTCCTTAGGTTGACCCAAGGCCAAGCCTTTATTGACCCTTAGGTCGGCCCAAACCATGCAAGCTTTCGTGGGACAAACCAAGGCCAAGCTTTGGTCGACCTTAGGCCTTATTGGATACATTACCCCAATATTCCTTAAAAAATTCAAACTTCACATCGTGTGGTTGAAAGCTTTATTTAGGGCTACAAATAGAAAGGAGCTTAAAAGTAAAAAGATAGGGCAACAGAAAAGGGAAAGTAAGTTACGCTTTTGTATATGATTCTGATTCTGTTTGATTAATTTGTGAATGTTTTGCTAATTACATTTGTTTGTTTTTTTTTTCATGCATTGGAGTTTGACTTGTGAATGGAAGACATGGGATTTGATAACTTTAGTAGCCGCTGTGAATGGTATTTTATTGAATTTATGCTAGATAATGTTACCTTGCTTGTTGAACTTATGAACAGCTTTGAACTCCCTATGTTAATCTTTCAATAAAATTGTGAAGCTGCTATTTTTTGGACAAGGGTTTTGATTTGCCGATTTCCTAAAACAATTTAAAGATTATATTATTTTATTGTCCGCTTGCATTTATATTAAAAGAAAAGAACTTAAAACATCATTAACATAGTTGTATTAGGACATGATGTTAGCATAAACGGGTTCTGGAGAGGTAAAGAAAGCCTGAAAATATTGAAGACTGATTCCAATAGGTTTATTTTTTTGGATGACCAGCTTAACTCGTACAGAATTAATTCATTTATTTGGAATGTACCTCATCTTTCTTATTTTAATGTATAAGTTTGGAGTTGTATTCAAAACAATAATTGTTAAGGAAGGAAGTATAAAATTCGGCATAAAAAATAAGTAAGATTTCAGTTTATTAAGTGCCCGTTTGGCAGATCTTTTTTTAGCTTATCTTCTACCCTACCGAATAATTTTTTAAAAAACTCTTTAAAAAAAAGTTTTTTTTTTATGAAGAAAAAACAAAAAAAAGCAAAAGCTCCAGAGAGGAGCTTTTGCTTATCCTTTTAAAAACACGCCAACTTTTTAGGGGACTTATTTATTTTTATTCCACTTATATCCTCACTTGAAGAATATGAAATTTTAAATATATACATATCGTAAATTTATTTATTCTCATGTCATCTCTTTATCTTTAATTTAACTAATTTTAACTTTTAATTTTATTATAAAAGTTATAAAATTAGTTTACTTTTAAAAATAAAAATATTAAACAACTTGTAAATTAATTTCAAAAGTTATTAATTTTCGATTCTCTTTATAAGGAGGAGAAAAGTCAAAAAAAATTCTTACCAAATGAGCACTAAGATAGCCACGTATTAGGCCACTACGAATTTGTTTAAAGTCCATGGTTGGTAAGATCATTAAGATTCGATTTAGCTATTTTAGTACTCAACTATTTTTTCGCAAATTAAGTTGTTACTAATCAAAGATAGATATTAATTGAAGATAGATCTCAGCGTTAAGGTTCAAAAGTCATTACTATTATTGATAGTAATACTTTTTTTTGTTGGTTTGCTCTCATTTATCTTTGTCTGCATACAACAATCGAGTTGTAATCAAGTGTTATTTCAGTGATTGCTAATAGTTAGATGCATGATTAAGATATCCTTCACCGTTAATAAGTTAATTTTTCCTTTTCGTTTTGTTTTGCGGAATTTGTACTTAGTCTTGTGTTCACTTTCTACTTTCTGTTATTCTATTGCTATAGACTATTTTTTAGGTAAGTGTTTACCTTTTTCATGTGCAATTTGGTGTTAATACATGCTTCAACACCTGTGCACTATCTCATCTCCTTTTTACGTATTTGTCAATTGTGTTTCTTATCCAATTATCTGGATTTGGTGAATCCGTCATTTGTTTATTGTTTTGTTTTTTTACCTCTTTAAGTTTTCAAAATCTATATTTATCTTTTATCCTTTTATCTTTTCCAATAATTCATTGTTACTAGAAAATGGATAGAAATCTTTAACAACATAAGTAATATGCAAAAATGCCGTCAGATCAAAAAGTTGCACTCTTGCATCATCGCAGAGAGGCGAATGCTACAAAGAGAAATAAAAAAATACAATTAAACCTCGTGTTCATGGGATGAAAACTAGGGAATATGTTACTTGCATGTCATTTGATGCGACTAATGCTGCTATTGATGCAATTGTAATTGAAAGTTTAGATAATTCAAATGTCAATGAACCAAATATTATTCTTCATGTGCTAAATTTGGAATAGAAGTTGATAATCGATCTCCCTTTTCTATTGGGTTGACTGTGGATCTCGCTATTAGTCAAAGCTCAAATATATTGATGTCAACCAACAAAATCATAATGTTGGTGTCTCCATTGCTTCAGTAGAATTTCAAAATCAACAGCCTTCTGTTATTGTCCCAACAAATACAGCATTTCGTTCTTCTTCTTCTTTTGGTATGAATACGACTTTTAAAATATGCAAAATCAACTCTTTCTTGCTATTATTAATTTAAACTCCTTCACGATACCATCTCCTATGTAAACTTTATTCTTTAATATAACTTTAGGCATTCCCCAACTTCCCTAGCTTCTTGTATTATTTATATCCATGTCACGTGACTTTCTTTTGAGTTCATCTGTTTAACTCTCCTTTTATATAGTTATGGCATCTAAACTTCTTTAAGGCATAAAAGAGACTTCTTACAATTTTTTGAAATTTTGCTTCTTTTCCTTTTTGACCATATTGTTACTCCTTTCTAGGAGATACTACTTACTTTGTAATTGGTGATCGATGTCAGCCTTCTACATCTACAAATTGACTCTCCTGTAATTTGTCTACAAGAAAAACAATACAAGTATAAATACTAATAATGTCGTTGGTCTATTAGGCATGTTTATGGTTTTTTCTCTTTTTTTTTTTGCTTCAAATTTTAAGTTAAGATTTGAGTTGACGTTGAAATCTATGAAACAAATTGCAATACCCTTTATAAGGATGAAAAGCTCAAAACTTTTTTGTATTAGACAAACTCATTAAGGAATCTCTTGTGCTCTTTGATACTTCAGATTGTGAACATTGTGGAGTCAAACGATTCCATTTGAAGTTTCCTTCCTTTTGCTATCGTGGAGGAGAAATATTCATAGTTGCACCTCAAATGCCTTATGCTCTTAAACTGCTGCTTATTGGTTGCAATGAACAATCTGAACACTTTTGCAATAACATTTGCACTTATAATAATGATAATCTTGCCTTTATATCATATGTTACAAAATATGACAAGGAGTTTATAAAAAACAAACACGAAGTTTATACTTTTAGTGTATAAGGCCAAGTGTATCATTTGCTGGATAGCTTAGTGCCATCATGTGGTAAAGCAAGTGGAATCCAGCTTTATTTTTATGATACGGATGAAGCAGTGACAAGAAGAGTTGATAGCATTTTACAGTTGCTTCTTAACATTTTTTTATGATAATCCTCATGCACAATTTTTTTAGGGATTTGAAAAATGTTCTGAACCTTGAAAATTATAAGATTGTTCTTAATTGTTATCCCACATTAGATCAACGGGTATATAGTCTTCCCATTGCTTCATAAGTTGTTACGATTTGGATCGAAACAAATGTTCGAGCAGTTAATTTAGTCCATCACATCCAAGTTTATAGCTATTCTAGCACAAGCTATAAAGTTCAGCCTTATTATGCATGCTATGATAGTTTATAATATCATCTTTTGTTTCCTTAGGGTGAGTCTAGTTGGTATCATGGGATTAAGCGAGTTTATAAAAAAGGAAGAGAAGAATATGATGATGCTGATGATTCTACCATTGATCCTTTATCTGTAGATGCTCCAATAGATTTAATAAATTTGGAACATAAAGACAAGGGTATTAGTTTATTTTGTCTATTTATAGATTTGTAACTAAGACACTTATGTGTCTGCTTTTCTTCTCTTTTTAGTTGCTAATGATAATAGGGATGGTGAGTATGCTGTTTCAGTAAGGAATACTACTGCTATATACTACAAATAAGGGATGATGATCAGTCTATGTTGTTACATACTCTTAGACTCCTGGTTTGTGGTGGGCATTTATATTAAAATTGTGGCATCTAGACTTGAATTTTATAAGAAATAACATAATGAAATTAGGATAGAAATCTTGCAAGAAGTGTTAGACAATATAGCAATTGGTTAGACTCAATTCTGTCAAGTTGGTCATCGAACAATATTACCATCCTCTTTTGTTGGTGGTCCACGATATATAAGACAGAGATATTTAGATACCATGGCTCTAGTCCAAAAGTATGGAAAGCTTGATATTTTTCTGACCATGACATGTAATCCAATATGGAAGGAAATTCAAGAAAAGTTAAGAGTATGAAAAAAAACCCCAGGATAAACCAGATTTATTGGCTCGTGTTTTTAGAGCCAAATTTGAGATGCTAAAATTTGAACTTATGAAGAAACAGATTTTTAGAGAAGTTAAAGCATATGTTTATGTTATTGAATTTTAGAAACGTGGATTTCCTCATGCACACTTGTTGTTAATTTTGAATGTGTAGTCTAAGTTGCTTAATCTGGAATCACATGATAACATTTTTTGCACTGAAATACCCAATCATCAACAAAATCAGCATTTATATTCACTCGTTATCAAGCACATGATTTATTGTCCATGTGGTGATATGGATAGGAATTGTCCTTGTATGAAAAATGGTATGTGTAAGAATCACTATCTTAAGAAATTTTCAAATCACACAGTTCATAGAGAAAATACATATCCACATTATAGAAGGAGAGATGATGGCAAAATAGTTAAAGTATGAGGTAAGATTTAGATAATCGATGAGTCATGCCTTATAATCCATATCTTCTTACGTTGCTAAACTGTTATATAAATATAGAGATATGTTCTACTTTGAAACTTGTAAAGTACCTCTACAAATATATTCTCAAAGGCCATGATCTTGTTAGTTTTCACATTATTCATGAAGATTCTTTTAATGATATTAATGAAATAAAAGAATTTCAGCAAGGAATGGATCTATTTCCTGAAGCTTTGTGGTGAATTTACAAATTCTGACTGAATGAGATGACGCCAGCAATTTATACTCTTTAGGTTCATCTCTCCGATCATCAAGTTTTTTTATTTGACAATAACTCTAATCTGGCATATTTACTAAGAAATGTCGACTTTTTATCAACAATGTTAACATAATTTTTCAGAATGAATAAATATAATCACATGGCCCAACAATTACAATGCCTGTATAAAGAATTCCCTGAACATTTTGTTTGGACTTCTAGGACAAAATTATGGTTAAAAAGAAAATGCCAGAAAGTCATAGGGAGATTAGTTATAGTGAGTCCTAAGGAAGGTGAATGATATTATCTTAGCTCTTACTTGCTTACATTCGTGGCCCAACATCTTTTGACAATCTATTAACTGTTGATGGACAATGAGCTAATTCTTACGAAGAAGTTGCTCTATAACTTAGTCTATCAAAGTCTAATGAATATATTAAAGAGACTCTTACAGAAACTATTGTTTTTCAGATGCGTTCATCTCTTAGGTTACTATTTGCTACCCTTCTATGTTAATGTTCTCTAGCAAATCCTACATCTTTATGGAAAAAATTACAGCAAGACCTTTCTGTTGATTAGCAAAACCACTTTCCTTCTAGTGAGGTGAAAAACAAGGTTTTCTTTGACATAAGCAGGTTATAACTTCATATGGGAAAGAGCTTAATTGATTATCAAATAATTAATGATTAGTTTGGACTTCAATGCCAAAAGCAAATGACAAAAGAAGTGGAAAGTGAAAGAAATATCCAAATTGATTTGTAGGATTTGTTTTTTCCTTCAAAGCTGAACTCTGAACAGAATTATACATTCGATCTAATATTAGACTGTGTTTTGGGTAGCAAAAGTCAATCTTTCTTCATTGATGGTTCCAGTAGAACTCGGAAGACTTTCTTGTACCAGTCACTGCATGTTGTTTTAAGGTTCAAAGGTTATATTGCTATTGTTGTCGCAATCTAGGCATTGCAACATCAGTTCTTCCAGGAGGAAGATTTGCACATTCTAGATTCAAAATCCCATTAGATTTCTCAAAAATAAAGACTTGTCAATTAAATAAACAATGTAGTGCTAAACTCATTCTTGAGCCCAAGCTAATCATGTGGCATGAAAAATCAATAGCAAAAAGACAATCTATTAAAATATTTAATGATCTGCTTAAAGATATAATGGACTGTGAAATGCCATTTGATGGTAAGGTTGTTATTTTTTGTGGAGGTTTTAGAGAGAGGTTACCTATCATAGGACAAGCTCGAAAATAGCTTCTAATATATTCAAGCTGTTTTCAATTCTCCTTTATGGCAAAATATGCATAAATTGATATTAAAGGAAAACATGTAGGTTATTTCAAATCCAGAATTTTGTGATTTTTTGCTAAAAATAGATAAAAGAAGAGAACCTGTGACCAAAATGGCAAAGTAAATCTTCTTGTTAATTTAGTGATTCCATATATTGATAAAAATTGAATCTCTAAACTGGTAATACACTCATTTATACCAATGTACCGATATCCAGTATCATTTAACTAATATATCAGCTCTTTTAACTTTTATTTTTTCAAATACAAATTTATACACCGTGTTTTTCATTATTTATTTCTCTATTCAAATGATAAATAGATGTATTCTTTCTCCTAAAAATACATCTATTCATGAGCTTAATGAACTCATCATTTAAAGATTCCCTAGAAATCTGCTTACGTAGCTTTAGATAAGACAGTTAATGAACACCATCAAGGAGATTATGAGGATTCCTTAAACAGCCGAATTCAAGGGGTTTGCCACCTTATAAGTTGTCACTCAAAGAAAATTGTCCTATTATGTTGCTTAAAAATCTAAACCCCACAAAAAGCTTGTGCAATGGGACAAGACTCATATATAGGCAATTAGGCCAGCATGCTATTTGTGCAAAAATTTTTTCTGGATAACACAGAAGAAAGAAAGTATTCATTTCCATAATTCCTTTATAGACTCTCGACAATGAAAAAAATGGGATTCCTTCTATAAGAACTCAATTCCCTATCCATTTATACTTTAATATGACAATCAACAAGTCTTAAGGCAGACCTTGGATTATGTCAGAATCTATTTGTGTGAACCTATTTTTCCTCATGTGCAGCTCTATGTTACGTTATCTAGAGCTAGATCTCCTAATACAATTAAGTGCTGATCATTTTAGGAACATTTGGTGATGTCAAATTAGACTGCAAAACAAGAAATGTTGTTTTTAATGAAGTGTTTGATTTGGCTAAATTGTAAACATTTTTTACTAAGGTATATACTCATGGATTTGCATATTTATGTAACTATTGTTTCTTATTTATTATTTGGATTTAATTTTGGTTTTTCTATTTATTTGTCATTTTGGATGCACAATTATTCTCTCATAAAAGATATTACTTATAATACACAAAATTAAATTGATAAAATCACAATCCAAGAAAAATAGCACATTACAACATCCATTAACACTCCAACAAAAATACAAAAATATATCTTTATTGATTCAAAAGTATGCATCTTTATTTTAGAATTCCCTGGATATGAAAGACACAAACAGTACTTATTTTTTGTATACTCTAACACTTTAAATATTATAAAGTTAATAGATCTTAATAACTATCTACTTATATATATTAAAAAAAGAGTTTAAATATCGTTTATAACCTTATATTACCTATTTTAATAGGGAGCTCAGGTGGAAGGGATAATATTTAATACTAATATCTTTAGAATGAGTTTCATGTTACAGGTCTACAAAAAATATTTAATTTCAAATGCTATGGTGAGACACATTCCCCCAAAGTTTCAAAACAAAGACCTTAAAGTCCAATGGGTGATTCCACTAGAACACTTGTTGAGGAGCTATATGATGATGGTGACGTTATATTTATGAGTTTTAAGTATACCAACTTTACAGAACTGGTGCAATATATGGACCTCAGAGATAAATTTGCAGGTAAGCTTCATTTACATCAAAAGGCAAGTTACACAAGCTTTGCTTTTTACTATTTAATTGGAAGCTGTCTTTTATCCTATAGATATTTTGGCAGTGGTTATTTATGTACTAGAATCCAAAAACTTCACTAAAGAAGCCAAAAATTCTATTGTTTAGAAGTTTATAATGTTAATGAAAAGTAAGTGTTCTTGTCAACTTGGGTCATCACCTACCCTACAATTTGT
Source organism: Dillenia suffruticosa (assembly GCA_033439265.1). Taxonomy (NCBI): domain Eukaryota; kingdom Viridiplantae; phylum Streptophyta; class Magnoliopsida; order Dilleniales; family Dilleniaceae; genus Dillenia; species Dillenia suffruticosa. The sequence goes on from JAVTVX010000020.1 coordinate 13,090,398, forward strand.
GATCAACTGATATCAAATCCTATGCTCCCTTAAAAAAAAGACAGCTTCCGAACTCTTAAGTTATTTATATTGGATGACTTTGTACGCGATAAAGGCTAACAAATCTTAGAAAACATACATGCATATTCTGTTATTGTTTGTCAAAAAGTCAAAGTTAACTCTTACAATGATATTGACAAGCACGTTCTTAATTTTTTTCTCTTCTTGTAATTCCATTTTAAAAAACTAAGAAATTGTAACTCCTACAATTTGTTCTTATTGATCCACCAATCTAAGAAGCACGATAGCTAAAAAACTAGTAATTTGAGATATATAGTAATTGTACAGTTCAAAAAATTCAGCTTGCTAAATGTAGCTTTGATATATATTGTTCAATATTTTTATATGAGGCAATAAGAAATGATAAGTTATTTCAAGTTATAGTTCTCCAAAAGAAAAAAAAATAACAACTATAATTCTGACATCTTTTTCAAGGCAAATGAGAAAATAACTAAAATTTGTAATTTAATAACAACACAAAAAGTAAAACTACTTTCTCAATTAAAAAGTTTTACAATAACAAGTATCCATTTGCATAATTATTATGGTTATAGTTACTCTATTTTGGTAATTGATTTTAGACAATATGGGTGAATGTGCGATTTTATTTTGAGCACATTTTTTAGAGATCTTGGTACATGTTTTGTAGCAATTGCTTTCACTCTACGACATTGTTTTCTTATGTAATTCATGCAAAGAAAGACAAGCAGCTAAACTAAAATAACTTTTTACATTTTCATATATAATAGTATCCGGTGTTTATTTCTAAAACAGTTATACAATATACACATTTGCTACTTGCATGCTTGCTTTTATTCATTTGGAAATTATTTGTCGTTACAAGTGCCGCTTTAATGTTGATTTGGAGGATGACACTCGTAAAATGATTGTTTCTATATTTGGAGATTTAGTTGAAATCCTACTAATGTTTACAGATACTGAAGCAATGAAACATTTTAACTAGGTTCTTATCTAATCTAATCATTGCATAATTTCTTCAAAAATTCGTTAGAATTCAACTAAATCACTACTTATTGTCTCATCGTTCATCTATATAATCTATATTGATCAGTTAGTTTTAGACTCTACATGATTTCTTTTTGTTTTGTTTTTTTTTTGATATAGGAAGATACAATTAAACGGGATCGAAATGGGAAATGAAGGATAAAAGTGGGAAGTCTCTATCGTTTGACTTGTCATTGAGGGACGACTCCACATAATTTCCTGTAAACTACACTTTAACTTTAATACTTTAATGTTTTGGTATTTCCATAAGAACATTGAACTGTCACTTAATGTTGTCCATCAAATTCTAAAAAAAAAGATATTTATTGCATATATCAGACCTATTCAGTCTTAGATTGCAGAAATAAAACAGTGCTACACTATCATATACTACTATGATAGCTCTAAATATGATGGTGGTGATCAAATTATTTCCCAACCAATAATTCGCTCTCCATTTATTTCTACTACATATCATACTCCTGGAATTGAGTTATTGGTATATCAGTGCCGATCCTTGTATAGAAATCAAATTACTATTTGTCCACATTCATAGACACCCACTTCTTCCTCAAAAGCGAAAGTTTCACTTGTTGACAGGTTTGATGAGATAGAAGATATAGCCTAACTGCTACACAACCTACAAATGTCAATCTTCGTAAGAAACAAAAGTTCTCATAAACTATTGTGTCATAGATGAACAACATAAACTTTCGCTTTTATAGTAGCTTTACAGCCAAAGTTAGCTAGATTTTTGTTTAGTGGTCTAATTGTAATTATGAATTATGTATCTGGATAGCAACTAATACCTTTTAGCCTTTTAGATGTTGTAACAGTCTATGAAACTGCTTTGTATTTAGCAATGTTTAAATGTTTTGTGTTTATCCTTTTCTAATGAATCAATACTTAAAACTATATCTTCCTCATTATATGCATCGTCCATTGATGTTTAGTTTTAAATAAAGATTATACAGATCCATATCCTTATGATATTTATCCGTATGCGATCAACTAAAATTTAATAATGAACATTATCTTTTATCTATTAGTTTTATGTTGTTATATAAAATTATAAATATTGACATATAAAATTCTCAAATAAAAAACCTATTTTAAACAGACAAACAATACTCTTCGAACTTATATTTACCATATACAAAATTCAGAATTTGAACACTGTACACACAGAATCATAAGTACATTCAAATGTTACTACAATACAAAAAAATACAATCATAAGTACATTCATGTTACTGCAACACAAAAAAAAAAACAATCATAAATATATTTATAGTTTGTTACAATACAAAAAAACAAAGTTAGATTATTTTCTTTACAACTTATTCCTACGTTATTTGACACTCCTAATATATCAACTCCTTCCTCAGGTATACATTCTATCTTAGAGTTCTTGAGCCGCTTTTAACTTTAGACTTAAAAAATACAAACATTCACTATTGTTATTCACCTTCCATTTTTATATCTTGCGGGTCTATCTCTTTGATATTACAACCATCATGTATAATCCAATAATCACATCTTTGTTATACCCTTTATACTAATTCAATGTTCGTTTTTCTTTATACATGAGATTTAACATTTTCTACCTTTTGTTCTTACATGATAAAAATCTCATGTCAGGAGGAGTGAATGTTTATTTTGTTGATTCTCAACCCCAAGATACTGCTTTAGAATCATGCTACTTTTTTCTTCACTGCAAATTTAAAGACCAGATATCAATTTTTTCCATAATACACTTATTATAATGAACTTTAACATGAATAAAATATTTTAATATCCGTCTGCTTTATTTGTAAAATACAATTTTTACTTGTGCAATTTCAAATGTTATTACAATGGTACCATCGGAACAAAATTATGTTCAAACACAGAATACACTAGTGATCCTTTACCCTCAATAATAACCTGTTTAGAGATGAATGATAAGAATGCATTGATGCGAACCTTATTAAAGAGCATCATACATTACTGCTTAGATATGCTGGAGATCTCATCTTTGATGTCATTCATTTATGCGAATTACAAAAACAATTCCATATCATATGGATAACTCCTTTGCCAAATATTTTGCAAGAACACGATTTTATATGTTCACATTTCACATAAATAGTCATAATTATATAAGATTAGATATATGTATGATTGCACATTTCTTATCTACGTACATGGAATTGTCCTGTCATAACCCTCGAACAAGTAGTGTCCTCATCACTCAAACCAGATTTCAGCCAAGATCTCCACAATTTAATAAGTTTTTATCAAATATTTTGCTCAGTAAATCCACATAAATTGATAATGCATTTATTACAGACATTTGATAAGCATTTACATACAATTTTTTCTTAAGACTTGCTTTTGTCTTTCATTATAAAAAAATATTTCACTTTGTCGACTATTTTCTCAATAGTCAAAAGACTCTAAATATAGTTCTCAAAACCGGTACAAAATCTATTAAATTTAGAATTAAAGGAATATATATTAAGAACTAGAAGGTTTTTGTTCTAAAGCATAACCTTAAACACAATAATGTATTTGTCTTCATTCCATAATCAAAAATAACATTTGTTGTTACAATCTTTGATACTTATGGAGTTGAAAGAATTTTTCTTTGGTATTATACATTTTCAGTGTCTTCACATAATTAAGCCAAAATATTTCTAAACTCTTAATTTATTTTAAAATGAGTTCAACCTTGATTGTTTATGACATCCTATACTTTGTAACTATGTATTGTTTCTATCATTTAAGTTATAAAATAAAGAAAACTTCTTAAAACTTTAGACATATAGTATTGTCAACAAATTAATTTAATTTGTACTTTCCTAATTGTTCGATTACTATGCTAAGTATGTAGGAGAATAATGAATTAATATCAAATGCAAGATTATGTAAAATAGTGATTTCCAAAAAAAATTTCTCCATACATCAATCAAATTTGGCCGGCCCACAATGAAGTTTGGCTGACCAAAAAACTAAAGATTTGTCAACCCGTCATGAAGTTTGGCCGACGCAAAGACTAAAGATTTGTCGACCTATTATTAGGTTTGGTCAACCCAAAGACAATAATAATAATAATATTATTAAAAATTAATTGGTCGACCCGTACACAATTTGGAGTGTGTTTGGAATTTAATAATATTTAAAATTCATAACACATTTAATAAATCACTTTTGTAGAATTAAATACCATATGTGATCATGTAACATTGAATGGTCTAATCCAATCAATAAATACAAAATCTATGTGAAGTGAACAGAATCCATATGACATTGAAAATGTTTGAAAATGTAAGAATACATGGTCCAAGATTCCTCCGATGTCTTTCTTCTCTCATTTCCATTCTCTTCTCACTTAACAAATTCATATGTGCACATAAAGCCAAAAACAAGTATGTATAACCAAATACTATTCCCATTCTTTTTTAACACAACCAAACAAATTACCTCACACTTCACACTTTTCTCTCTCTTCACATTTACACTTCTACATCTTTACTCACCATAATTTCCTTCAAATGTACACACCTTCACAAGTTTCAATATCTTCACTCACAACCCTTCACTTCAATATCTTCGTCTCTCTTTACTTTTCAGCTCACTTCAACTTCATCAAAACCTTCCACGAACCTTCTGTAACCTGAAAGCACTCCTCAAACATAAACAAGATCAATATTTCGATGGTGCCTAAAAGCAAAAGTTCCAGAGGTAAAGGAAAGGGCGTGGTTAGAGGTGAAGATTTAGAATTCAACCAAAAAGGGTTTCAATCTGCAGAAAAAAGTAAGTTGTTTGACAAATACTTTTGGAATAGGAACATCAATCATGGCCAATCAATAGGTAGGGCATTTTTGAAAAGTATTGGATTAAAGTATATGAGTTACTTACATTAAATTTATCCTAAATGGGTTATTCTCCCAAATAAACACATAAATAAGCATGTATTCAGGGTATTTTACACCAACATAGAAGTCGTAGGCGATGAAAAAGACAGTGAATGGCCATGTGCCTTTGTAACATATTTTGAAAGAAAGTAAATAGAAATCAATCCTAGGGTGATTTGTAGAGAAAACGGTTTGGAATAGGTTCGTTACAGTGACTGCGAGCCTTACATGAAATCTGACGACTCAGAAAATGTTAGAGTTGCATTTGGCAACCCACAAATGATAGTAATAAATACAAATGCGACGGATCTAAGGTTTCATGGATGGCTACATTTGTTGATAACACATGTTATAAAACCAAAAAGGGAAAACCATACTACAATTTTATAAGAAGAATTTTTGTTAATGGCATGCATCATCAATAGGTGAAACCCATATTTGCATTTTCTCATTCTTTATTCCATTATTGTGGCTCATGCATCAGAGAAGTTAAATTTGACTTATGTTAACATGATTACGGATATTCTAGAAGGCCATGGAGTTTGTTTTTACATAGAATCTAGGATTGAGCTCAACATAAGAAATAGTATAAATACAATATCATTGTGTAGAGCAAACTAGGCATTTGATAATGGTGCATGTATAAATATTAGAAACAAAGGAAGAAATGAAGGGAATAGAGCAAGGCTTACGAAGGATAAACATGAAAAATGAGAAAAGAGACAGATGATAGCTATTAAAAGACCCTCTCTATCTGAACAAAGGTGGAATTAATTCTTAGACCATATGGAGATTATACAAACAAAGAAAATGGATAGATTTAATAGTTTGGAGGCTAAAGTTAGGGAAAATTATGATAGTCTAAACCATAAATTCAATGAGGTTATAAGAAATATAGGTGAGTTCAAGCAACAAACTAGGAAAAATCATAGAGACCAATTTAAACAGATAAACATGTCTGCTAATCATAAACTTATCACCGCTTTTGTTTATTGTGCAATCAAGAGTTTGGTAATAGAAGGTACTATACCTTCTTTATCTGCTTCCAAAACTTGAGCTCCTGCTCTATCCAATCCATTTTCAATTCAAGTCTCTTTTCCGAATCTATTTAGTATATGTGCCACTATTGGTGCGTCTTCCAGTGCTACCACCAGTGCTACTTCACCTTAGGATTCCATGCCTACTATGCCTAGTGCCTACATCATCTCCTACTTCATTAGATATTGATGCCTCTGCCTCCATTTTTTCCATTGGAAAGGACAAGGGAAAAACGAAAGTCAAGCTGAAAGTTTGAAACACATAATCTAGCTTATGCTCTTAGACCCTCTTCTCTTCTTCTATTATATTTTTTCTCCAACATGCTATCTTGTAATCTAAAAAACATTATGTTTTGTATATTTCCTTATCAATATATTTTGTCTATTCATATTTGTCTTAGATTCTGACACAAAGGGGAGTTTCCTTCCCTTGTCAGGTGTGCCCCCATCAAAAAGGGAAGAGACCGAGTAGGGTTCAAAATCAAACTTTATTCATTGTTAAAATTTTGTCAATAATCTGTTTACATTATTATTGATAGTTTGTCATCATAAAATGACAATTGAGTTTTCATAATGATTAATTTAAGGAGAATGAATAATAAATGAATATGAAAATATAGAAATTTGTAACATAGAAAGAGCCAAGTATTTAGCTAACCCAAGATGGATCTCAGGAGTGTCAATCGAAAGAGGTCTTGGGTCGACCCAAACGGACGCCTCGGGTTGACAAAGGTAGGGCCTTGGGCCGACCCAAGAGAAACCTGAGTCTACCAAAGGTAGGGTCGACCCAACCGAAACCCATGTGCCACTGCCTTATAAAGAATGCCTAACTTGCAATGGATCAGTAAGATTACTATAAAAAAAATTATCAAGTTCCAAAATTTTGTCATTGCATACGTTGATGCTTATGGTGTATTATTACAAGTGAAGTGATTTTTATTAGTTTTCTTCCATTGGGTCCATGCATTAGCATTCTTACCCAATCATCTTTTCTCTATTCCTTCTGATTTTTGTTTGTCAAGGCTCTATTTGGGTACGGAGGATGGTATATGTTTCTATTTTGTTTGGAATAAAAAAAATAGAAAAGATGTACCTTATTTTATATAGGCCAATATTTTCTAAGTAAAAGCTCTATATTGAACTTGATGTTTACTTTTCAATATCTGTATGCACTTAAGAGCAGTGTTTTCTTTGTTTTTTTAGTCATTTGTTCCCATTTACTACTCTATAGTTAGCAATCTAGGTAAAAAAAGTCATACTTATCGCTATAATTAATTTCACATTCAAAACATGAAGTGTTTCACCTACGTAGTAATTTCTTGTTCATATTTCAGGGTGTTATGAAATGTCTAGATTGCAAAAACAAATTATAGGTTAGGATTTCTATTGATGATGTGAGTTTAATCATGAAATATAATCCTATGATGCATCTTCAGTTTGATCATTCAAGAAAACTTTTTGATCTGCCCCTACAGATATGATACACCATCACTTGAGTGAATGTAATGTAATGCATGTCCACTATTGGCTACAAAAGACATTTTTTCCTTACCTAAATCATTTAGATCCAAAAGGTAATGATGGTAAGGGTGCTATAGTGAATGCTTTCACAATCTTGCTTGTGGCAGTCCTGCTTATGGGGTTCACCATCAAATGGAAGATTTCTTTAGCAAGGAAGAAAATAACTAAGGCTTTTTGTTGTGGGTAAACTTATTGATGTAAAGATTCTGGTGGACTTTTACAACATCAATACAAGAGAGTGATACTTATGAAATCATCTTGTCAAAAGTAGAAGTGAGGAGTTTCTGCCAAATTAATTCCAATGAGAAACACACTCCACCCATCTTAATTTTTAATTTTTTTCTTTGTAATAACAAAGATGTCCAAGATATTTAAAAGCTTAAATTATAAATCAAATGCACCCTTTTGCTGATCTTCCTAATTTCTATTATATAAATAAAACTATTTATCTATAGTGTACAATAAAAGCTTATGATTTGCCTTATAGGTTTCAGTTATATCTCAACAAATTTTCAGATATTGAATCTTTAAAACTAAAAAGATTTAGAAAATTTTCTCGATAATTTCCCTTTATCTTTTAGCAGATATAAATATTTATCACACCAAATGCCCACTTTATGTAGAACATCATTTTGTTTTTCCTTTAAACTTTTTTATTCAATTAATAAATAAAACTGCCAAAGTATATAACATGTTCTTAACTCAGTATGTTTTTAATCAAGTTCTAGACCTTGGTTTTTCTAAAATTTTCTTTCTACGGATCTTGGAATCTCCATGGGTAGCTATAATATCTCAAAAAAGATAGATTTTCCATACGAGGTCAACAGAGTGTGTTTGAATCATATCACAAGTCAAACATTTATAATTATTATTATATATTTTAAATTCTGAACTAAAGATTTTAAATAAATCAACAAATATAATTTTCATGCAGAAAATTTTCAGATCTTAAACGGGTTAAAATCACTTACCTTTTTCTGATGGTTGGATATTTTAAGTCGAAATGATGTCACAAAATTGGATCACCCTCTATTGTTCACAATCTAAATGTCTTTACATAGATGATAATCAATTTTCACTAAAATCTTTCTTGATTTTTCAAAATATGAGAAAATCTCTTTTGTTTTCTCACTCTCAAAAAATTGCCTTCTCTTGTTTTTTTTGTTTTTTTTCTTGTTCCATTATGTTGGGAGGAACAAAACTCATGTAAGAAGTTTATTTCTCCTTGAGAGAGTTAGAGAGAGGGGGAGTTAAGGGAGTTAAGAGGAGTGGTTTTTACAAATAATCACTCCCACTTTTAACTTCTCCCTCGTTCAAAATTTGTGGGTCTTGGGTCTTAGGTCATGGGTTTGCCCTCATGGGCGGACCCAGACCTTTGTTGTTCAATATTTTTCACTTGCACATGAGGGCTAAATTCACATATAGTATGATCATTACAATCGAATATTACAAATTCATACAGGTAAGTGGAGCGTGTAACCCACAAGAATATCAAGAACTTTAAAACTATATACCGGTTAAGAATATATAGCAGCTCAATGTCAATATGGTGATGAGGATGCCATTTCTCACTATACCCAAAACATCTTTTATTCGACACAGTTAACGTATCTCTCATCCCTAAAAAATAATGTAAGAGAATACTTGATTCAACTTCAATCATATATTCACATAGAGTCTCTAAACACTGATTCATAGACATAATTGATCGGTCTATGAATACAGAACAATATGTCAGCCAAATATAGTTTTCCTTTCATTTTACTAATTTTCAATCTTATCTTAACTAATTTCTTCGACATATATCGCCAAACCGAATCAACCATGATTTTTTGTTGACATGATAAAGTACTAACACCAAAATAAAATCTTAAGAGAAATGAAAATTCTAAGAGTATAAATTGAGATTAAATATGAATTTCGGAATCTCACACAATGAGATGAAGAGAGATGCACTATCTCATTACCCATATGATCACACAAATACACGTGGTATAAAATATGTGCTATGGTACTTTTTCTTCCCATCTGGAAGCGTATGTTTCTTTTTTCTAAAATTAACATATCATATAGGATTTAGTCCAACTATACATAACACATAACCCGAGTTTTTCTTTTTAAAAGTTCTCAAAAAATTTCACAATATTAAGGAAAAAAACTCATATCTGGCTTTTAGACAAGTTCGATAGATTGTGGGAATCTATCTCTATTACCACATATGTATATATAACTGGTAATCTTATTTTAGTACTTAAATAAGACGACATATATATATATGTTAATCCATCACAAATTAATATTGTCTTATTTCTATATGTCACACAGACATTATAAGTGATTGTTCGTATGAGAGAGCCAATCTTAAAACTTGTTTGATATACCTTCAACCGCAAACACAACAATTTTGGACACAAAAAACGAAATTCAAATATTAATAAATATAAACATTAAATCATATATACTCTATATATGATTACTATCACAATCACAGTTACAATTACTATCACGACATACGCAACCATGTCTATATATGATTATTATACATCATATAATACCTAAAGACATGTCTCACAAACATATCTTTAGGTATTAATATCGTAAAATGACCAACCACTATCAAAATTCATAAACATATAATTCAGTGTCATTTCCCTCATTTTAATCATATTTTTAACAAAATTGAATTTTGTGTCTACATATTTGGTTTTGTTATAATATTTGGAGTTTCTAGTATAAACAATAGCTGACTGATTGTCAAAATGGATTGTTAAGCTCCCACTAAATTATTTACTATTCTCAAATATTACAAAAATTTACACAACCAAATTTTTCCTTGAACTGCAGAATTATAAGCCATAAAGTCTTCTTTCATCGTAGAAAGAGATACGCAAATTTGTTTCTTACTATTTTATAAGATAACGCTATCATTGAACAAGCAAATATAACCAAAAATAGATTTTCTCTCATCTAAATCACCTCCTCAATTACTATCTGTGTATCATTTCAATACTAGATCATTTCCTTAATAATGAAGGAAATAATTTACAATTCGGTTCAAATATCTCAATATTCTATTCATATCAATCCAATCACTCTTCTATAAATTGGACAGATATATACTGACCAAGCTTATAGTATGACAAATGTTTGGACGAGTACACATTATAGTGTACTTCAAGCTCTCAATTCTACTAGAATGCGGTACTCTGGATATTTCATTTATTTATCAGGAGTTTTAGAACATTCTGTATCGTTTGAACCATCATCTTTAGCTATATGAGTATTAAGAGGTTTGAAGTTTTCAATTTTATATCATTTCAGAGTCTTTATAATATGAGACTCTTAAGATAATTCTAATAATCTTTTGAAACAATTTCTATGGATTTTAATTCCAAATCTACCTCAACGCATATCTTTTGTCTCAAAAATTAGAAGACAATCATTTCCAGATTTACTCTTTATTATTCGCAGCTAATAGTATATTCTCGACATATAGGAATAGAATTATAAACTTGTCATCGGATTTCTCAACATGGATACAATGATTTTCGTCCATCATAACGTAATCGTAAGAGATCACATCTTTGTGAAATTTCAAATACCATTGTCTTAAAGGTTACTTAAAACCATAAATTGATCTACTCATTTTACATATTCTGTCTTTCTGACTTTTAATGACAAAACCCTTTAGTTGTACCATATTGAGTTTTTTCTCAGATTCTTTATTGAGAAAGACATTATTCACATCCATATGATATAATTCTAAATCCAAATTGTCACTATTACTAACAATAGACGAAATAAGGTAAATCTTACTATTAGAAAAATATTTTCTCATAATTAACATTCTTTTACTAAGTGTAACCTTTTGCTACCAGTTGATTCTTATACCTCTTAGTAGTTCCATCTATCCTACACTAGGTTTTGAGAACCTAATTGTTCTCAATAATTTCACGTCTCAGTAGAAATTCAACCAATTCCTAAAGTATGGTTGTATGTCATTGATTCCAATTTTTCTTTCATTGTCTTTTCTATTCATCCATGACAGGACTAAATAGAACCTCATTTATGCTCCAAGGTTTTTCTTCACCTTTTGAAAAACAATAAATACGTGTCCTTCAATCTCAAAGTGATACTTGGGCTTGGTTTTCCTAACATTTTTCTGAATTTGTAATTTAGTTGGATCGTTAGAATTTAAATTTTTTCTACTTGAATCAATATCATTCCAATAAGCCACTATAGACAGAGTTATCATTTGAATTAAAGACTGTATGCCCTTCATGTCACCTATGTTAGGAAATTTATTCTCTAGAAATGTAATATCCGTGATCCAATGTTTGCTACAATACCATCTTCTTGTTCATCAATAAACACTTAACTTTTACACTGATCAGAGTATTTTATAAAGACACTCTTACTTTCATGGTGACCTATTTTTCCAAACTTATTAGAAATGTTAAATAGAGACGGCTAATCATCAAGGTCTGAGTTTTCTCAAACTCGGCTTTCTACCAGTACAAATTTCATATAATGTCAATAGTACTGATTTTGAAGACATTTTATTCAAAATATAATATGCAATTAACAAAACATTTTCCCAAAAGGGAATCAACAGGTTAGCCTGCACCATTATGGATTTTGTTATATCTAACAATATCATATTTTTTTTTTACTACAACACCAATCTACTGAGATATATAAAGGATGGTCAAATGTCGGATTATATCTCTTTTATTATATATAGACTCTTAATTGATCTAATAGATACTCATATCTTCTATTTGTTCTAAAAACCCTTTATTGTTTTATCCATTTGATTTTTTATCTCACTCATATAACGTTTAAACACCCATGTGCTTCAAATCTATGAGAAATCAAATAGATATGGTCAAAACGCATGAAATCAGCTATAAACATAATTAAATTCAAAATTCTATGTTTTACCTTCATATTCATTGGATTACAAATATTCAAATGGATTAACAGAAATGGAAATTTAGCTCAAATGACCTTTCTAACACTACTAGAAAATGAACTTTTAGTGACGGAAAAATCCGTCGCTAATAGTGACCCCACTAAATATCAATAATGGAAAAAAATCTATCGCTAAAAAAAAAAAATTAGCAACAGACTGGGTTCGTTACTGATTTTAGAAGTTTTCAAAAATAATTGCAATTTGCTCCGGGCCACGGCCCGACCCGCTAACCTGTGACCTTTAATTTCTGAAAAATGCCTCCAATTACCTTCAAACCGGGGCATAGTGAAATTCTATGAGCAACATAACCACCAAGCTATCGTAGTTATATAATCATATTATTTTTTTTACTTAGTATCTTTATATCATATTTTTAATAACAATAAAATTATATAAAGTTATAATTTATTATAAAATAATGAAATAATTTTATTTTAGTTTAAAATAAAATAATAAAAAATTAAAAAATTAAAAAATTATCTTTCTACAAAATAAAATAAAAATAAAAATAATTATATTAAATAAAAAATAAAAAATATTTAAAAATTTAAAAAATTAAAAAAAAATCCATCGCTAATCCGTCGCTAATTTTTCTATCGGTAATTCGTCGCTAATAGATTTACAAAAAATTTAAAAAAATTAAAATTTTAAATTTTAAAAAAATTTTAAAAATCCGTTGATAATCCGTTACTAATAGTTTTATAAAAAAATTAAAAAGTTAAAAAAAAATTATACAAAATCTGTCGCTAATTCGTCGCTAATCCGTCAGTAAAATTTTTGTCAATAATCGATCGTAATTCCATCTCTATTATCGACGAAAAAAAATTCATCAATAATTTTCTGTCATTGAAAGTCCATTTTCTAGTAGTGTAAATGGTTTCTCGTCATTGTGCAAGCGTGACAATATTCAATTTAATAGTTAAATATTCGTCCATCGCATTGCAACACCATAAAACCATTTATAAGTTGTCTAGAGCTAATACATGTCATTCAAATACAAATTCATCATATTTTTCTGAAACTAAAAAAAAAAACGTAGCAAAATTTCAAAAGAATAAGAATAGATATTAAATTTGTTAAATTTCGGGAACGTAGAGAACAACATGTAAAATGAGAGTTCAGTCATTTTGTAATTTCAATTTAAAAGTGCCAACTTCTCTTACGTCCACTCTTGCATTGTTTTGCACATCAAATCTTCTTCTACCAGAGAACACTCGACGAAAATCCACAAATGTTTCTCAGTCTGTTCTTGTATTTTGAATTGTTCTTTTGTGATCCGTTTTCAGTCTACTTTTCTTTCTTATTTTCATTCTAGTCTCTCTCACATTTACAGTCTGAAACTCTTTTGAAACTAGATTTTACAACAAAAATATGAATGGCGGGTCTTGCAGCATTAAGCTACTCATTTTCAAGCTCAACGTGGAGAGCAACATATGAGAAAGTTTTCACAATGTTACTGTGAATCAAATTGACTTTCAGGTGCTCCCATGTTAGACATGACTCTTAACAACTGTTTGATACTGTGACCATCTCGCTTTTATTTAGTATCAAACTTTATAATCATTTATCTAAGATAAGTCACTAGTATCTCCATATTTTACCCTGATTACACCCAGATGTCATGAATAGTAGCATATTGCTTATATTCGGGAATCATGTCATCAATCATAGTTGTACGAATAGTGGAATCTATTATTTTCCACGTATGATAAGCATCTTGTTCTCTCCTCTGTGGAGTAACATTGCTCACAACAAAATTCTATATGACATGCTTGATATCTTGTTCTTTCAACACATATTTTATTTTATGGCGTCATATCTTGTGATCGTTGCCATTCAATTTATCATCTCTATTTAAACTCGCAATAATGGATTTTGATGTTATAGTTTGAGTTTCTAAGAGGGTGGACATTAATATTAATACTCATATCATACACATAATTTTATATTTCAAAATTAACATTCATGATTGGTCAATATTAGGTATCACTAAATTCTCTATCGTCATCTATAATTCTAACACATCACCATCATAAATTTAATTTAAAATTATAACATTCAATAGATTTTAGGTGAGAATTTTTCAAATTCTTCAAACCAAAAAAACTTCTCACTTAAATATTCAAAATATTTAAATAATTTTATAATTCTAGATGAAAATTACTCAGATTCTACTAATCCAAAATTTTTACTTAAATACATAAAATATTTGAATAACGTTTCAATTTTGAATGAGAATTACTCAAATTATATCGATCCAAAATTTCAATTCAAGAGTCGATAGTTTTCTTTGCCTACATGATCATACAATTCAAACAAATATAGGCAACAATTATTTAAAAGAAACTTTACAAAAAAATTGAAAAATTATTCTATTACATGATTATACTCATGTCCTACAGTCATAATATGTAAAAGAAAATATGTAAATAAATTATTTCGTTCAAAACAAATCCATTCGGGATATCATATTTATAACTTTCTTAGATAATTTATCCCTAAGAATAAATCTCCTCATGACTCGTAAGAAACTATTTATATTTTGGATAATCTTTTTTTTTTTCATTTGAATCTCTATATTCTTGACTTTCCATTTTTTTATTAATAATGATCTCATATAATCAAGAATCATGTGTCAATTCTCGACAATCAACTCATCAACTATACTATTCCAATAAGAAAGTAAAGAATTTCTCAATATGTACACGTCATCCTTCAAAATGCATGATTTAATTGAATAAGTTTTAAATATTTCTCTTTTATGATCTCAAGATGATCTAGTAAAGTATGAGATAAGTCTATTTTGTAAGTCAGCATTTGATCCAATTTTATCAAATGTTCTAAATTTCTCAAATCTTTTTTAGAGAACCGGAACACTTTCAAGAATACGTCCGATTATCATTATTTTTTCTGAAAATGGAAACAATATTATGTTAGACATGCAATCAACCATAATATTATAATAAATCTCAAAATATTTATTTTAAACATATTTACTTAAATTTCAAATAATTACATATTAGAAAAACTAATTTTTAAATATAAACAATGAACAAAGATACAAATAAATAATGAATGTGAAAAACAAATTTCCATCCAGATAAACAAAATTAAGAAAATAATTTTCTAAAGTCATATAAAAATTTTCAGAATTTTTTCAATACTGAAAATAATTTTTCTATAAATTTAAATAATTTTTAAGTTTAAAAATCTATAAAAATAATTTTTTGGAATTCAAAAAATAAATTAAAAATTACATAAAAATCCAAAAAGAATAAAAATTATTTTTGATGAAAATTTTGGTAAAACGGAGGCTGCATACGCCCCCACCCGCCGCCAGGATGGGTTGTCCAAATTGGACAAGTGTCTAGTCTTCTTGAGTGGCGTGTGTATTCCACGCACCACCTTCTCAAACCTTTTCTATCTTCAAATTTTGGCTATTCCTCATTTTCGATATCTTTGAGTTCAATGGTAGCTTTAGATTTTTAATCGAACGTCTTCAGCCTAGGAGGTGGATATCACATGCTGTTGCGAATGAGAATGACTATGAGTACTGTTCATCTTCTTTAAATTTCTAGTTTTCGATTCAAATTTTGAATGGTCATATTTTTCCTAATTCTTAACCATTTTTTGCAATTTTTATATAGTTGAAAAGTATTTTACGAGAGAAATCTATTCATATAAATTTCATATTACGAAATACAGTATTTTTAAAAATACGACTATATTAAGTTTCAATTAGGGTTTATAATATCTCATAGTATACTTATCGGATACATACCAAATTTTACATATTTAATTCTTATGTTTTGGACATACTACTGTATAAAATTGAGAGCAATCTGTTGAACCAATTTCAAGTTGTCATTAATTAATATAAAATATTATTTATGATATTTTGTATTATTAATACCCAACAATGAGCTAGGAAACAATACGAAAAATTTTTGAATCTTAAACGGTTTAGAATCATTTATTTCTTTCCGATGGTTGTGTATTTTAAGTTGAGAGAATGTTATAAAATCGGATCACCCTTTATTATTCACGATCCAAATACTTTTGATGTAGATGATGATCAATTTTCACTAAATCGTTTCTTGATTTTTAAAAAATATGAAAAAATCTCTTTTATTTTCTCACTCTCAAAAAATTGCTTTCTCATGTTTTTATTTATATTTTTTGTTCCATTATGTTGGGAGGAATAAAACTCATGCAAGAAGTTTATTTCTCCTTGAGAGAGTTAGAGAGAGAGAGGAGTCGAGGGAGTCGAGGGAGGTGGTTTTTACAAATAGTTACTCCCTCCCTCTTTTAATTTCTCCCTCATTCAAAATTTGTGGGTCTTGAATCATGGGTCTGCTTTCATGGGCGGACTCGGACCTTTGTTTTCCACCATGTACCTTATTCTATAGTAATAATTATTTATTATTATTCAACTAACTTTTCAATTATTTTATTTTATTTATTTATTTTTTACAAATGGACGCATCACCCCGAAATTCAAACTTCACACCGCGTATACGTGTGGTGTTCTCCTCCTAGTTTTTATAAGAATACTTTATGATAAAATAAAAAAATAAAGAAATAATAGAGTAAATTGAATTTGAATTGATGCTCCTCAACCAATATGGTAACTTCGACCATACTAGTTAGTAGTGCTTAAATTTTAATTTTTTATTGCTCTTTTTTTTTTTTTTTTTTTTTTTTTGTATTTACACTTATTAGTTGATGTAATTGAATTATATTCTATTGTAAGATTTAATTCACAATGCTTACGTTTACCTTTTCTATGAGTTCTTTCTCTTTTATATTTAAAATATTATAAAAATTTCTCACACCAAAAACAAATTACAGATAATTTGAAGAGTTTGAAAGCCCTTATTAAATATGAGTAAGAATGTTGATTTTAATTGAGAATTTTAAGTTTATATTTAGTTGAATTTAAATAAAATTTTCAATGTAAAAATTACTAATATAATAATAATTTTAATTTTTTATTTTTATTTATCAAATTTTATATTTTTATATTATTTAGATTTTAGGCATATCATTATTTGTCCTTGTCCTTCGTATTCTTGAGTAAATCTTCTTTTTTTCCACAATTAGGGTAGCATTTTAACCCAAATTCTAGACACTCAAAGCAAGCACAATGGATACTTAAATCAATTTCAATAGTAGAATCTTGTAATCAATACAATATTTATACTTGAAATTCTATGGAAAAAGAAAAGAACTTACTTTGAAATGTTGGAAGATATTTCCATTCCTTTTATTCTTTCTGATCCCAAGTATCATATCAAAACGAGTGATATAAGCATGAAAGACAAGTGCTGTCCTATTAATATTTGGCTAATTAACCATATTCACTGCTTGCATAATACTCCATTTCTTCTTTTGATTGAAATGACGATAAGGTCATAATATCAAGTATTGTCAATTTTTTATTCCCCAACGCCTTGAAAATTCCTTGCCTCCCCTACCCCAAAGAAGTTTACCACATATGCTCCAAATCTAGACAATCCAATCCGAATCTCTCATTTTTCAATCAATTTCAGTCAAATTTTCGATACCTATAAATCTGGTGAGGTCAAAACATCCACCATAGATATGGGAATGAACTCGTTAATGAATTTATCAATTTTATATAATTTTTATCATATTTTGTCTCCTTTGATAATTTTTAGAAGATTATACATATAGACAATTTTAGAACTTTTTGAAGATGAATATGAGGTCCTCATACGTTTTCTCCCTCACATTCCGTGTTTGCTTGACTTCAGTGTTTCTTTTTCTCTCATCGGTTATCATTTTGCATTCTTGAACCCCTAAAAAGAATTGATATTATACTTTTTTATTAAAAATTCGTACAAGGTGAGTATTTTAAATGGATCGAGTTATTTGCTTTAAACATTCTCAAATATAATATTTATTTATAATATTTTCTAATTAAGATAAAAATGTGTTAATCGATTGTGGCGTGTGCTTTCTTTGGAAAGTGCTTAAAGCTGAAAATGAGAAGACTTGTATTGGTGTCCGTAGTTCAGGGACCGATCTAGTAATTGAAGCGTGGTATAAGGATGAAGTAGCAATTTAGCACCGGGGATGTGAATTGTAAGGACGCCCAAACCTAAACAAAAAAGGTAAGCGAAAGCGAAGCCTATATATGACGTTAAACCCTAAGCCAAAATTCTCCGACAAAATTCCCAACTCCCTCTCCAATTTCAGAAACTGATATTACAAATGCGATTCAATTCCCAATAAATCTCTCAATTAATTCGGCTCTCATGGCGTCAAAGTCAGAGAATTCAAGGTCAAATTCAACCCCTCTCCCTCAGCCTCACTCTCAGTTCATGAAGGTCCACCCAGCCTTCGATCCCGAATCCGATCCTAATTCCTATTCTCTCGAGAAGTTTCGGCTCTACGAAACCAGAGCTGTAAGTCAATTTTCTCAATTCCTCATTCAATTCTGGTTTTCGTTTTTGGGGTTTTGATAGGTCGAATTTTGGGCAGAGGTTTTATCTCATCGGGAGCGATAGAAACAAGCGATTTTTCCGAGTCCTGAAGATTGATCGTTCAGAACCGTCTGATCTCAATCTTAGTGAAGATCCTGTAGTATATTCTCCGCAGGAAGTGAAGAACCTGCGGCAACGGATTTCTGAGGGCAATCGCTCCACTGGTGGACTTAACTTTGTTGCAAAAGTTTATGGGATTGCAGGTTCATATCGGAAAAATTTGAAGAAAAAAGAAATTTTCTTTTAGGTTTTTGATTTTTTATCAATGTTGGTGGCTTGTTTATTTTTTTTTTCTGTTCTTATTTTTGTTTAGGCTGCATTAAATTTCTGGAATCGTATTATCTGATTTTGGTCACAAAGCGACGGCAGATTGGATGCATATGTGGGCATGCAATTTATGCAATCGATGAGAGCCAATTAATTCCTATTCCACATGTCTCGATTCAAACTGATATAGCACATTCAAAAACTGAGTTAAGGTATGATTCTGATCATACAAGTGTTACTTATATGAATTTCTTTTGTCTTTGTATACCATAATAATTGATCACTGTTTGCACAATGTGTTCATGCTTATTAAGTACCCTACCTTTAACATGTAAGGGTTTAGAGATCAATTTAGTAGCTGGAATCATTAAACTATGGGATTCTTTGTTACCGCGGTTAGACAATGCAGTATATTGCCATTTTTTTTCTTATGTACCTACCTTAAAGGATGGTATGGCTGTTGAAATTTAGATATCAAAGAACAAAAAAAGATGAATGACGAAGAAAACTCTCTTTTATATTAATCAAGAATATATTACGAATGAGAAGATTTTGCCAGAACACTAGACAATGTCCAAAACAAGAAATTGAGTGAGAAAATGAGCACAAGATAAGAGATTGCTTTTTCTTGCTTATAAAATGAGGAGAGGAGAGTTCTATTATAGAGATCATTAGCCAATTAGACAGTAGAGAATAGAGAAAACTAGCTGGAAGAGAGAAAAAACTAGCCGTTAGAAAATCAATCCAAATTGTCCGTGGCAGATTGGGCTGTGTTTTGGGCTTTTCCTGAGCTGTTCTAGACTTCTTTGGGCATTCATTTTGGACCTTAATGAGTTTGGAATAAATTGGAAAGGATTTAGGCCAATGCTTTCAGGATTTGGGCTTAGATTGGGCTCTTGGAACTCTGGTTGCTCTGGTTGCTTTCCTGGGAGGTGTTGGGTTGATTGCACTCTTTCTCCTACTGATTTTCAATACCGCTGCTCAAGTTTAGCAAACAGATGTCTATGGAGTCTAATTTGTTGAGAATGTCTTGAAGATGACTAGCCGTAGCTCTCTTGGTGAAAATATTAGCAAGTCGTTCATTATTATTCACATGAGGGGTGATTATGATCTTGTCTTTAACTTTCTGGCACACGAAGTAACTATCAACCTCAATATGCATTGTTCTTTCATGAAAGACAGGAGTAGAAGCCATATAAATTGCAGACTGGTTGTCATAGAAGAGTTTGATGGGAGAAGTGATTGGGAACCCCAATTCTTCAACTAGAGCCTTCAGTCAAACAATTTCACTAGTTGCTGCTGTTATGGCTTGATACTTAGCTTCCGCACTTGATCTTGAGACAATAGATTGCTTCTTGCTTTTCCAGGACTCTAGATTGCTTCCAACAAACATGCAACGGCCTGTAGTGGATCTTCTGTCTTTTGAGTTCCTGGCCCAATAAGCATTGCAATAGTCCATGATCTCTGAGCTCGGATTGTTCTTCATCCAGATTTCTCTCTCTGAAGACCCTTTGAGATACCTCAGAATTTTCTCTGCTACTCTCCAATGGCAGACCCTTGGAGCATGCATATGCTGGTTGATTTAGCTTACAACATATGTAATATCTGGCCCAGTGATTGTCAGGTAAGTGAACTTCCAAACAAGCCTTTGGTGCCTCTCAACATCTGTGAAGGGTTGGTTATCATTCTTTCCTTCATCAGTGGTTGAGACAGAGTTAATGACTCATGTTGCTCCCAATTTAGCTGTCTATTGCAAAAAATCAAGAGTCTACTTTTTTTTTTGGGGATAGACAAACCCCTGGAGAGAGTAGACAAATTCCATTCCTAAAAAGTATTTTAGTAGTTCTAAATCTTTAACTTCAAATTTAGATTTAAGGAAACTTCTCACTTGATCTATTTGGCTCGTCACTTCCAACAACAATAATGTCATCAACATATATAAACACAATAGTAATTTTTCTATTATCAACTTTAGTGAATGGAGAAAAATGACTGTTGCATTTTTCTAAAATTGTTTCTAAGAAGTGCAAAACTTAATTTTGTGTACTAGGCTTGAGGATATTACTTGAGACCATGGATGGCTTTCTTGACTGTGCATGCTTGCCATTCTTGACTTTGGTGGAGCCCTTGAAGTAGGTACATGTAGACCTTTTCCTTGACGTCCATCTAGTACATCGACCATCTCTTGCTGGTGGCGAGAGACATAAGAACCCTAATGGTGTTCATTTTTGTAATGGGGGAAAGGTCTCCGTGTAGTTCACCCCATAGGTTTGGCTAAACCCTTTGATTACAACTCTAGTCTTGTAGCGATTGATTGAACCGTCGCTCTTGTATTTGATTTTGTAAACCCATTTGCATCCTACCGTTTTCTTCCTCTTGGTAGACTTGTTATTTCCCAAGTCCCGTTCTTTGTGAGAGCATTTAGTTCTCCTTTCATTGTTTCTCTCCATTTTGGGTGATTATTGGCCTCGTTGAAGTTCCTAAACTCTTATGCTTGGTCAATGTCACTCAAGAATGCTTGGTGAATGTTAGTCATAATATAATAATTAGAGATGGGATACGATGTTATCTTAGAGTTGTAATACACACTTTGGTTTACTCATTCATATGGGGGGAGCCATAACCCTGATGAACTTCTGAGAGGAGGTGGAGATGGTGGTGAATCATTGGATTACTTTCTTGTTTCTGAAAGTGGTGAGTCATCTTGGAGTTGATCTCCCCCTTGCTCTCTACTTCCTTCAGATTCTGAGGGGATTGTGCTTTGAGATTTTTGGTTCTTCTCCCCCTTGTTTTGAGTTCTTGTCCTAGTTGGATTGATGAGAGGGATTTCTTGATTCTTGTGGAGCGTACAAAAAGATTTTCAGATCTTCTTCTTTTTTTGGTGCCTTTACTTCACCTGAATTGACAAAATAAAATTCATTTTCTGTAAAATAAAATTTATTTTCTACAAATATCACATCTTTTGATCTGTATGTTTTGTTAGTCATAGGATCAAAATATATATATCCCTTTTGAAAAAAAGCATATCCTATGAACACACCCTGTTTGCCCTTCTTATCTAATTTATCACAATATTGTCTGGGGATACACACATAATAGACACATCCAAACACTTTTAGATAATTAATGTTTGGTTTGATCTTTCTAAGTAACTCCAATGGAGATTTTCCTTTGAGTATTTTTGAGGGCAGCCGGTTAATTAAATGAGCGGCAGTACTAACTGCATCACTTCGAAAATTTTTGGGCATATTAGCTTGGAACATGATTGTCCTTGGTTCATTTTGTGATCCTAAAATACAACAGTATTGGGATCAAATACAACCTTGCAATTAGAAGTAAATTTGGGGACAGATAAAGCTTTAGAGGTTTTGTCAAAAAATTCAACTTCTCTAAATCCCTTTATTTTTAGAACATGAGATTGGACTCTTGGAACTCTTGGTTGCTGTGGTTGCTTTCCTATGAGGTGTTGGGTTAATTGCACTCCTTTTGATTTTCAACAATGGCTAAGAATGGATTGTGAAATTCGGGTTGTGTTTGGCATGGGATGAAAGGGGTCTTAAGCATGGCTTCACTTATTTGGTATTCCAAAGCAGGATAAATTATGGATCAGACTAAGTAGGGGCAAATCTGTGGGGCCTGCTTCTATTGTCTAAATTCGCTAAAAAAGATTTGATTTTTATGTGTATTGCCTCTATTTTATTTGATCACTTTTACTTTCCATAAATGCTCTCTCTTCTCTATCGTTCTCTCTCTCTCTCTCTCCCTCCCCCAAAATGATAAGCACATTTAGTTGTTTCGATTTTCATCTCTCTCTACGAAATGAAACCCAAATTGAGTTTTCTATTCACATAATGATTTGTTACTTTTTCAAAAATTTATAAGATATTCTGTTTATAAAATTGTAACCTTGTATAATTAGTAAAATACTTAATTTTGGTTTTGTACTTTATTTATCTTAAATTGAGTAAAAACTTCTCAAGTTGTGTAAAAACTTCTCTAATTGATATAATATTCGAGCATATATTACTTTTTGACATTATTTGATTATTATTTTTATATTATTGTTGTTTATTTATGTTGAGTGTAGATATTCTTTTTATATATTTTTAGAATATATCTGCCATTGAGGCCACGGTTAGTGTACCTGTTAATGGGATAATCCAATACCCTCCTTTGACCTTGGAAAGCTAACACCCTTTGCTAATCCAATGTCCTTTGGTTGTTTTTTGAAAAAAGGATTGTTGACATACGACAGTTAGGAAGAAAGCTGTGTACTAGGGATTTGTGGGGGAATTAGGTGGAAAATTATTGTAAAGATTTAGGTATATAGGGAATTAAATTTTTTTGTAGGAAATTTTAATCTAAGATTTGAAAAGAATAAATAAAAATTCAGTAATTAAATTGAATGAAAGAAAACAATGGATGAGAAGAAACAAAATAAGTTTACTAGCATCACACTAGTAGATGTTTAGGCATCACACTTGGGGCAAGAAAGCATCACACCTTTTAGGGCTTGAGGGAATTCAAAACATAAATTGAAGGTCTTAATTTTTATTATTCATAATAAAGTTACAAGTTCTCAAATATAGAGTTAACCTAAAAAAGAAGAAAGTATTACTAAGGCAAAAATTTAGAAACTTTTAAATAGTTGTAGTAATAATTCTATAATGATTAAATAGAAATAACTTGTTAAATAAATAAACATGAAAAACTAGAAATTAATAAGGGCTCACCTGGTGCATAGAATGCTCCCTAGCTTAGTGCGGGGGTAGAGAGAGGGCTGACGTATATGTACGCAGACTTCCCCTTGCATGTTTTGCAAAAAAGCTGTTTGCATGCCTCGAACCCGTGATCTAGAAACTAATTTAAATAATAAATTAGTAAAAAATAAAATATCTGTAATTTTTTTATATAAAATGAAGACTCAATATGACTTATTGAAGTTCCTAAGTTATGTATGGCAAATTAAAGTTTGAGCTAAAGATTCACTCTTCATAGGCTTTCGAACAAACATTGAAAGTTGTTGACAACGTACTCGATCAATTATGAGAAGTTTTGATGCACAGAATTTTGGGACTTGCTATTGAACTCAATGAGAGATCTACTCCATCCACAATTATTCCTGTTGTCAATACAACAATTCTGGTGATTGAGCCATCTGTTCACACCCTTTATCCACACTATGTAAAAGAGAGAGGGAGAAATTGAATTAAGGGTTTTGATGTTGATCTAATTGATTTGGGAAATCAAGTGTAAGAATGTGGTTTGTTCGGCTATATGTATATATATCTCTCTCTCTTCTCAGTTGTCTTAGTTTTTTTCCTTGTTGGATCGAGATGTTTTAAGTTGTAGCCACTTTCCCACTTGACATATGTATCTTTTTCTTAGTGTGCTCTATTTTTTTTTTTTTAAATTCATTTTCAGCAATTGTTTCAAAAATTTTATATACGATAATCACTTATGTAATCCTAAATGTTTGATCACTTTCTCAATTTAGTCCTAAACAAAAATCAATTTTTCAATTGAATTGTAATTATAGACTATTGCCTAAAATTTTTGTCTTCTGACTAATTCTTAATGGAAATTGCAATGTACAGTCAAATATGCCACGTGATTGCCTACATTGGATTGATAGAGATATCATGTGAAGTAAAATAGAATAAATAATAAAATCATTTTGAAAAATATTAAAATAGATATATTTATATAGTAAGTAATTTTTTTTAATTTGTTGTTCTGAAAATATATAAAGTAAAAAAGAAACAAAAGTTTTATTTCTCCTATGCCCAAATTTTAACAAAACCCTAACCACCTCAATGATCATCACTTTCATCAAGCCACCTCGTCCTTGATCACTAATCATCCCCACCGCTACCATCGCCCTCTCTAATTCTGATCATCGATCTTCTCTCTCTCTCATATTTTCCCTAATTTTGTCATCCCAAGACCAATCAAACACCATTTTCTTTCCATCCTCAACAAATACCACCATTAATTGTTCCTTGTAGTGAGGATCCTCGTTTTCACCTCAATAAACAACAAGTATCATTATCATCTTCTCCCTTTTTAACTCCTTGGAAGAACTCAAAGAGCCCAATTTGGATTTTGGAATAAGTTGAGGTTTAGTGACATGGGGTTGCTCATTGTGTAATACCCACCAACAATTTCGGCGATTTGGAAGTAGGTTGTTGGTGTAGGAGGAAGATGATATAATTGATGAAGATGGGATGCCAATTTTTGGGAGATTTCATGGTGGTGACATTGATGTTGATCAGGGGTTTTGTGAGTTCCATGTTGTTGTCATGGAAGATGCGACATTTTTTGTTTGCCATTTATGATGATTAACTAGGTTTCTTCTAGAAGTGTGCTTAGCTTGCTTAGGACAATGCATCTTTGTTTTGGTAAAGTGCTGTAATAGCTTTACCTTAGTGTGTGTGGGTGGAGCAAAATGGAGAGGCTTTCAGAAATCAGTCTTTGGATCTCTCTATCTAATGAGACAAAATCATTTTTATCATTTTCTTTTGATCCATGTACCAGAGGTCTTTAAACACTTAAAAGGGAAGTTGAGAAGCGATTTGGAATGCAATTTTTTTATATAGAAAAAGAATTGCGTTAAATGTAATAAAAATGTATAAAACTTTAACAATGATAAATTTTGAGAATGGAAAAAGAGTTAAGACATAAACTATTAGATGATAGCTCTCCAATTTCTCTTCAATTCCTCCAAACTATGATTTTTGTAAACACCTGAAACATAAGCTAACTGGGAAGAATAAAACACAATTTCATCCTAAAGGAGAGGAAGACCTACTTTGATTTCTAAAGATTCTAGTGTTCCATTTCATTCAAGTACACTAGGGCATCGCCACACAAGCACATCTACAAAGTGAAGTAGCATATTTCTGCCCATTAAAACTTTTAAATTTTGTCACAAACAATTCAAGAAGACTAAGACAAATCCACTCATTATCACCCAAAGTAAAGATGTGATTTCACATCTTGTGCACTGTGATCTTCAGTTTCAGATTTCTTGTAATAAAAGACACAAACATCAAGATGGATAGCTTTGAAATATCTCCTATTTTGTGATAAATCATTTGAATTTGATTTTGTAATAAGATTTGCCTTCTAAACACATCAAACTCCCTCTTCAATATTTTGGAATCTCAATTTTCCCCCACTCCTTTCTAGCCCTTTTCCTCTTAGTTTTAAAAACAAGGAAGGCGGGGTTGGCTTTTGTAAGGACAAAAGTAGACTTAGTCAACCTCATTTACTAATTACTAGTTTTTATATGTTCTTTTTTTGGTCTTAAGAGGATTTCTTATCCTCTTTGCCAGGTCTTGCACAATACTAATCTCCGAAGTATGATCCCTTTTTTCCCAGGGAAAAAAGGTATGAGATAACAATCACCTGATGAAATGGGGTTTTGACAAACATATTGTGCTTCAGAAGTGCATCTTTAGTTTTCGTACTAATGGTAGTCTACGATAGAATATGGTGTTTAAATAATTTAATCTTCTTTTTAGTTTTTACATCCAATTAGGCATCTCTGTAAAACTTACCCTATTTCTTTTAACCTGTTTCAGGTACAAGAAACTTTTATCCAGTGTAGATTTGACAAAAGATTTTTTCTATAGTTACACTTATCCTATAATGCAAAGTTTACAAAAAAATGTGTTGTCCATGGGTGAGGAAGGGATGCCATATGAGAACATCTTTGTATGGAATGCTTTCCTGACACAGGCCATTCGATCAAGATGCAATAACACAATCTGGACAATTGCATTGGTACATGGGAATTTTAAACAGGTATTTTATTCTTTGTGCTTATATGTGTGTTCTTTGCAGCCATTACTAAGGTATGCACAGCCTGCATGAATCCTCTTCTTCTGACAAGTAATTTAGAAGGTTGTTAGCTAATAAAGAAAGATACTGGAAAGACCTGTCTTTATTTGCTTTTCTAGAAAATTTGTTCGTATGCAGCATCAGATCAGGCTGCAAATATAACTAAATATTATGAAAACCAACCTTGTATTCCAGCAGGAATGGTTTATTCTAATAATTGATCACTCAAGAGCTTGTCCTGATACAAAATGATAAGCACCATTTTTCTCTATTTATTGCGTACTCTTTTTTTTTTTCCTTTTTTTTTATAATTTTTTTAAGCAAAAGAAGTTGTATTAGATGGAAAGAGGAATGTACAAAACTCCCAAGGATGAGAAATCCTTTGTGCTAAATGTTCATTTGGCCCATTTATTGAACAACTTGATATATGTTTTTCAACAATTAACTATGAACATTGACATGGACATGGGCCACAACTTAACATCCACATAGCAACGCAATGAAGTCATAAATAATAGAACACAGAGTTGAATGGACATTCATGTTAATAATATTTATATCTTTACAAGTGTAATTTTACATGTACTTATTTATTTATTTTGATTATCTTCATATTTGTTTCTCCAAGGCTGACCCCAAGGTATTGGGATTAAGGCTCAGTTTGTTGTTATTGTTACAAGTGTAATTTTACATAAATATAAAAAATCAACTTATAGATTTAGAAAACATATAAAAAATCAACTAATACATTTAGAGAACATAGTATTGTTTACATTTAACTTATTATTATCGGTAAAAGCCTGACTTATGCATTCATTTTATGTACAAGATAGCTTTATTTTATTATTTTTATTTTTATTCTTTAGTTTTATACAACCCATTGGGTGAAATTTAAGTGCCACGGAACTGCCTTAAAAGTGTGTCTGGTTGGAATTAAAATATTAAAGAAGCTGGAAATGGCTTAGATATCTAATATGTCTTTTCTAGGTCTTGTGCAAGCATCTGGAAAAGTGTAGGATACACTTATCAAAGGAAGTGTTAGATACAAATATGGCTTATTTCTAGTAATATCAGTGCTGTACAAGTTTTGAACCATACTGTCTATACTTTATAATCTATCAATTTTGAACTCATGTTTTTAGATATTATTGCATGCTACACACAATTAACATTTTCCAAATTAGAACTAGAGTTGTATGTTTATTTCTCAAAGGAGTAATTTTCCTTTGTTTCAGACTAGGCTATCAATTTTTGGAAGGGAATTCAGTGTTACCTTGGTTTCTAGGCGTTCACGGCACTTTGCAGGGACGCGGTACGCATAAGTATTTTAGCTTTTTTTCCTATAAAATTTTTAATTTTTTATAGAACGCCATTGTTTCCTACTTGATGAACCATAGCGTGCTTAGTGTCAGTGGGGGCATCTTTATGTACTTGCTTATTATAATTACACAAACCAATTCATAAATTTTTCTCTCCCCCTCCAATGCCCATAGAAGTTGTAATACGAGTTTTTTGAATAAACTAGGTGTTGTGTTAGATCATTGTGTGATGTGCCATAATGTCAAGGTATTTTTTTAGTAGATTTTGTTCATAATATATATTAATAATATGAAAGCTTTTGCAGCTATTGTTTTACAGATGAGATTCACATGTTCATGGTACTGCAGTGACTAATGCATGACATGATGGTGTAATTAACCATAGTTTTATCCTCATATTTGGCTCCTATTAGACCTGATCATTGTGGGCCAATTGGGCCAAAGATTGGCCAATCGAAAATATTTAGGGCTTGGCCCGAGCCCAACAATCGGGCTTCAATTAGTCACTCCTGCCCAAATATTTTTTCAGGTCTGGGCTAACTTTAAATAGGACCCTCTTCTTCATGACCGGAAGAAACATCATTGAGCGAAAGGAAGCAAATCGGAAAACCTAGCAGAGTACTGAAGGAAATAAAACTTCAATCGCATAAACAACTTAGATTTTGCTAATTGCTAATGAAGTTGTTGATTATGTTAAGAGGCATGTTCAGAAGTTAGTTTTTGAAAAAGCCTATGATAGGGATAAATGACACTTCTTAGATGATATATTAGAGAATAAACTTTTGGGAATCTTCGGAGAAGATGGATAAGAGGTTGTTTGACTGCGACTACTATTTTTTTGGTCAAGGGAAGACTAAAAGCTGGTTTTTGCCTTCATGTGGTTTAAGACTGGGAGATTCTTTTTATTGTTTCCTTTTCATCCTTATGGTGAACTCTGTCAGTAAGATGATTGAAAGGGATCCAAGCCGACATTTTCATTGGTCTTGAAGTGGGAGGTGACTGTTTATGTTTCCGACCTTTAGCTTGTGGATGACCCTATCCTTTCTCTAAAAGAGGACAACAGGGTTTCATAGATATGATTACCTTGCTTAACATTTTGGAG
Source organism: Dillenia suffruticosa (assembly GCA_033439265.1). Lineage (NCBI taxonomy): Eukaryota > Viridiplantae > Streptophyta > Magnoliopsida > Dilleniales > Dilleniaceae > Dillenia > Dillenia suffruticosa. The sequence continues at coordinate 13,119,916 of JAVTVX010000020.1, forward strand.
CAAATCTGACTATTTGATTGCTATTGTTAATTGTGCATAGTGGGTGTAGTCTATCTCTTATTTAGGTGTTCACTGGGGGGGTGATCTTAGGAGTGTTCATTTCTAGAATCTTGTTGTGGATGGAATTAATAGGAGATTACATAGGTGGAAGAGAGTTTTCCTTACCCTAGGTGCGTGTATCGCTCCAATCCTTGCTTGTCTCTATAATGTCTCCCTATATTTTCTTCCCTTTTTGAGGCTCCTATTGGTTAGCTGTTTGATTAGCAGATAAGATCGATGAGTTGATGAGAGATTTCCTTTGGTCGGGAGGTGAATTCCCCAAGAGAGATCACTTGGTGAGAGGGATCAAATTTCAAAACCTGTCTGATAGTGGTTTGGGTTTGAGTAATGTGGTGTCTAAAAACAGTTTTTGGGATAGAAAATGGTTTTGGAAATCCCCCCTGGAACCTAATTCTTTACAACGTAAGGTAATCAACAATAAGTATGAGAGTTTCTTGCCTTTAATGGAAATTCATTTCTTAATTACACCATTATTTCATTTCTCTGTATTTTTTGAAGTCAGTGATGGTTCTTGTATTGTGTTTTGAGAGGATCCTTGGATTGAGGACAATGCCATGTCTATTGTTTTCCCTTGTCTTTATAGGTTGTCTAGACTTTATTTGGCTCTTGACAAGGACTTTTATAATTGGATGGACATTTGATCCATTGGGATTAGAAGGTAAAGAGTTTTCTTCCCAAATTTCCTTGTTATGGGGTAATGAACCTCCTATAATGTAATTGACAATAGGATTTAGAGTATCGATACTTCGTGTTTTTACTTGTAAATCTTTTTTCCATTTTCTTATTATTGTTCTCTGGCACCCTCCTTCTCCACTAATAATTTTTGTTGGAAGGCTACTATCAAAGTTAAGACTTTTATTTGGTCTGTGGTGTTTAATAAGATTGATCAACGATCTCTTTTAAACCTATATCCACGGATGTTTGTGTCATGTATTATGATAATTATGGAAATAGAGATTACTTCTTTTACATAATTCATACATTGTTCATTTGCATGGGAGGTATGGAACCATATATTTGTTGTGGGTGATAATGAATGGGTTTGTCCTAGAAGCATCCTTGGTTTGTTTCTCACCGAGTTAAATGGTTTTAGAGGGCAGAAAGATGTTTGCTTGCCTTGGGGATGTGCATTTGTGGGTATTCCCTGACCATTTGGAGAGAATGGAATATCGAAACTTTCAAAATCAAACTGTTGACTTTTTTTTTTTGGTTTTTAAAATTAGTATCCGGGTTTTACCTGACTAATTCAGTTCGAGTATTGTAGGGTCATTTTTTGGGTTAGTTTTGCCAAATCCTTTTTCGTCATTCTTAGGGTTCGAACTCAAAATCTCTGGTTAAGGGAGGTAGAGTACCCAACCACTCAACTCAAAGGAGTTTGGTATTGTTGACTTTTCTGTTCGTTGGGATAACATTGGTTTTTATACTTTTTAAGTGCACTTATGCCTCTGGGATATATAACAGTTATAGTTTAGAAAAGTTGAGATTGGATTGGGGAGCAACTATACACTAGTTTTATGTATTACCTTTTGAATTATTTGTGTACATTCTTTAATCTTCTGATACTATTTCTTCTTTTAAAAAGGATACAAAACCCGAAAAAAAAGAAATATTGAGGTAGAGAGAAGTTTTGAACATTGGTGAAATTCATGGTGGTGGCACGGACTGATCCCCATAAAAAAGAAAAGGTTGAATCATTTGATGGGAGCTAAAAACTTATTTTGATCCAAGCACCTCCTTGCTACTTTATTAATACACTCTATCATTTTGTCCCACATAACATAGTTTTCACTTCTAGATTCTAGTTTTCTTCCTTTATCAAGCTTATCTATAAATATTGCCATTTTCTCCCCATGTAAATTTCACCACTTAATTTTACTCATGATTTCAATTATAGGTATTTTTCTCTCTTCTAATCCATAAATCTAGCACTATGAATCTATATTGAATCATGAAACTCTCACATGGTACTGTTTGTAGTTTTTACAAATTGTTTTATCTAATTTCTTATTAAAAAAACTTTTAAAAGTTATAAGATCTACTTCTCTTTCTAATCAAATATTAACAATAATTAGGTTATAAGCAAATGCAGAATCTAAGGTTGTATTATCATGATCATTTCTTTCTCCATAGCCATATCTACCTTGTATTCTACCATAAGCATGTGCATTCTTACTTACGTGCCTGTTTAGATTTTCACCTTTCAGTAACTTTTCTCCAACTGACATACTTTAGACTATTCTATCCAAATCTTCCCAAATTGTTTCTATACATAATTATCAAAGCCTATTTGTAGGACATATGTACTACTAATATGAATTATCTCTTGCCCTAAGTTCACTAGAATTTCCTAACCCCTTTGCGTGTTACTTGGACAACCTCACTTTTAAAATTTTCCACTCCATTTCCAAGTTTTATCTCTGCTCATACACCAAAAGGCTTAAATTTAGTATACTCTTTATCTCCCTAATTTTTATCCTATCCATATGGTTTCTTCAAAGCAGCTAATTTCTTTACCCTCACTCATGGATGATGCAGTATCGTTGGAATTGTACCCATTCAGCGATGGTGCGCCTTGCTGTAACACTAAAACTCTGGTCTGTTATAGTGCATCACATGCATCTCATGAGGCTGATATCCTAGTTTTCATGATCTATGTATCTTGTCTCGCTTCTATGATTGTTTGGCAAAGTTTTAGACTGATCGCCAACCTAACACAATTCTGCTTCTTAATCTGGATTTGGATCCAGTTGTGATAAAAGATAAAACACTTAGCATACACCAGTGTAGTATGGAGGATTTTGTTTTCACCATGTTAGAATGTTTTAGTTCATTTTATGATAAATAAAGACCTATCATTACGTACTAATGAAACACGAGCTGTTCCAATCAATGCAAATTGTTCTGAATAAGAGGAATCTTATGGTAAAACTTGCATTGAATTATAGAACTCCTGTACAATTAATTAAAATGATTGAACATGACTCGACATAGACATATATAAAATAAAAATATAATGTTTTATGGTCTAGGGAGATCATTTGTATCTTGCATTCATATTGGGCTTAGATCCCTTCCTTGTTGGTCCTCTTCTAAGTTTGTTAGAACTAAGGGGATGTTATTTCTGTAGATTAGTTACTTCTGTGTTAGGTTATATGTGGTGCACCGCCTTGGTGCATCTTAATGAATTCTTCTTCCCATATCGTGATGTTGCCATCATATAGCTTACTTACCCTATTTAGGTGTTTGCTCTATGCAGATAATCACATTATTTTAAGTTGTAGACAATTATCTATCGAGTTCCCAAATTTCTTATTTTGTGTTTTACAAGATTAACTCCACATATGTGAAACATTTTTTCCACTAAGTGATCATTAAGCACTCAAAAAAGTGTCCTAAGGGGTGGTGAAGAAGTGTTTAATGGAAATGAAATATCAAAAGATTTAGACATGGTTGAAATGCTCTTAATGCATGTCGTCAAAGAGTCATTCAAGTCTGATGTCTGCAGAAATACCCAATGCTCTTTTCTAGAAGTATTTGGTGCAACATAGCCAGCAACTCAAGACATAATTTTGAAAAGTAGTTGCGGGATATTTACATCCACTCATGTACTTTGTGCAAAAAACAACTGCAGCATAATTGTTTAGTTGTAGGATTTGACTGGTTTTATGGATTTCAGTTACTTGAAAAGAGGTGTTAATGACCGAGGAAGGGTTGCTAATGATGTGGAAACAGAGCAAATCGTCCTTGATGAAGAAGCTGGGCCGTGCAAAGGGCAGATGAGTTCTGTAGTGCAAATGCGTGGGTCCATTCCACTTTTCTGGTCCCAGGAAGCTTCAAGATTTAGTCCTAAACCTGATATTATCTGTAAGATGCTGACTGAAGGCCTTTTAGTTGAAGGATGAGATTTTTGGCTCAATGATGTTTAATATTATGTCCATGTCTTTGTGTTTGCAGTACAAAGATATGATCCTACATATGAGGCAACGAAACTGCACTTTGAAGATCTTGCAAAGAGATATGGAAATCCTATAATTGTGCTCAACCTTATTAAGGTATTGCACACCTAACAACAAGGCAATGGTTGTTTGCCTTGTTGATCATTTATCCGTCTACTTTTTAAGGGAGAGAGCACATCCTTTGCCTAGTTTCTATGGTTGATGCATAAAATTATTCATAATTGGCTTTGCACTAGGCCATGTCTTTCTGCTTGATTTCTGTGAAATGAAGTCATTTTAAAAAGGGAAAAAAAAATCAAATGAATACTTTGCAGGTTCCAATTTAACAACAAAAGCATTATTGTTAAATGCTTTAGTCAATTCCTTTTACTGCTTTTATCACTACACTGCTAGTTGTGCCAGCAGATTTGCTTTTATTAAGCTTGTTAGTCTGACAAATAACTTTAGCTAACTCACCACAAGTTGGCAGTTGATCTTGAAAACATCCAATAGAAAATGTGGTTCCAATGTATGAGTGCCTATACAGTCGCATACCAGGGAAGGATGTGGCAACAAATCCCTGAAATTAGAGGCCTCTTTGGACTGAAGTTAAATTCATGTCATCTTGTGGCACTGCTGTCCTGTCATGAACCACACTATCAAATATAAAACTCGTAGTCCTGTGTGGAGCCCACGCAACACATCTACATCTTTGTTAAATGTAATATATCCTGCATCTGATCATGTGAGTTATAGTTGTTTATCCAGATTGTACAAGTTGGACATTGCATTAAGTTGAAAAGTTTAGGAGGGGATTCACACACAAGAAAAATATAACTTTATGCATAAACTCAATATTCACCATGTTGCATATATTGCATTTATATTATTATTTGTACTTCTCTACTCAGTTCCTAAATATTTGTGTTCTCTCTTATCTGCCTTTTCAGTTAAGCTTTATGTTATGCAAGTGTATGTAATATATTGTCTACTTCTCCCCTTTTGATGCAATTTGCTAAATGTACCTAATTCATTGTACCATAAACACTAAAATATACTATCCAATATAACTCATTGCAACATCAGATATATTATAAGATGAGGTTTATTATACAAGAAGTGTAATTTTGGCTTATTGCAATTTACGGAGTGATGGCATAGTCTTGGAACAATGATGGCATAGTCTTGACTGATAAACGGTCTACTGCTCCTAGTCCTACTACTAATAATGGCAAAAACAGCTGGTAAACCAAAACTCTATCTAAGATAAGTAAAATTTTGTCTTTGCTCTAGCTCTTTCATACCCTGATATTCACTCCTAAATCATTTCAATGGATTTGGCAGCTGTTCAGAGGGCTTAACCTAGTCAGGAATCTTCATCGCTCTTTCTGTCAGTCACTCTTCTCCTTTTTCTTTCTTTTCAAGGAAGGGTGATTTTCTTAGTGTTTCCAGGAAGAAGGGGATCCTGCGCTAAGAAAGTTACCCGAAGGGTACTTTTTTGGGGATGTTAAGGGGAATTGGGGAGATTTGCTTTTCTTTGATCGTTTTTGCCTCGTTGAGTTGCTCCTTTTTGGGAGGGGAAGCGCAAAGAACTTTCTTCTGGTTATACATTTTCCCCCTTTTAAAAGCTTTCTCCATCAATCAATCATAGTCCACAAACTTGTAAATGCACATGTAGTTCTCTGACCAAATCATATCCTCAATTTTGGTTTAAACTCTAGTTTAGCAAGAAAATTATGGTGTGAGGACCAATTTTTACATGTTCATGATTTGTTGTATCATACTTCATAAAAGATATTAGTTTTTGTTGTACATTTAGAGTGTAATCAATAATTAAGAGTTTTGTTTTAGAAGAATATGGTTGTCGATGTGTTTCATGTGTTTATGTTGGGGGGTGACCTGCACAAATAGCTCAAATCAACGGCCTATCTTTGCGAAATTTTGAACCTTAGGGTGTTCTTTGGGAAAACGAGCAGATCACAGGGGAGGTTATTATCATTCCTCAACACCCTCTTTCTCTGTCTTTCCCAGCATGCCTTATCCTCTGTAGTGTAAGTCTCGTATCTAATTGTACGGATACAATTTAAAGGGGTGAGTCTTCTAAATGCTCCTTTTGTATTGTAGTCTTATAATGTTGATCTAATTTACCCTATTACACCATTATAATCTAATTGTTGTCTCTTTCCCATATAACTTAAAATGTAGACTGTTGAGAAAAGGCCTCGAGAAATGATGCTACGCCGTGAATTTGCAAATGCAGTTGGATATCTAAACCAGATTTTTTCAGAAGAGAACCAGTTGAAATTTATTCATTGGGACTTCCACAAGTTTGCAAAGAGGTGAGCATGAGATTGTTTGTCATGCCATGCTTAGAGGTGATCTTATCTCTTTTCTGGTTGAGCTAATCGTTTATTTATGCTCTCCGCCAAAGCAAATCTGCAAATGTTTTAGCTGTCTTGGGTGCTGTGGCAAGTGAAGCCCTTGATTTGACTAGTTTCTACTACAGCGGGAAGCCTGCCATTGTAAAGAAGAGAGCTGCTAAACTCAGCCGAACAAGCACCGCAAGGTATCTTGTGCCACTGAGTTTATCAATTAAGCTGCATCATAGAATTTTCAGATGATTAATGAGAATGTGATTTTTAAACCATACAGGGTTGCACACCTTTACTTTCTTACAATTTTATCTCAAAGCATCTTCTCTTCTTGAACATCAGGGTGTTTCTTGTCACTGGTACACATAAATAATGCTACTTGCCATTGAGTCCTGTAGTCATTGATCTACCCACACTAGCTTAGTATTTACAATTCACTAGGGTACTACAGACCCTCTGCTGCCCATTGCAGCTGAGCCGTTTCATGAGCCGCCCTGGGGGGGGCTTTGCTAGAAGCTATTAGTTGCTTCCCTTATTCCTCCAATCTTGAATTCCAGTTTCTTACCGAATAACTTCAACTAGTGAAACTAATGTATCTGGCTCAAGTTCCCATGAAGGCCAGCAGAAGGAATGCTCTTCTTATCTTTCTTTTGGCTTGTTACCACAGCACTCGAATTGTAAATCTAGAGCTCAAGCAGCTGGCGAGCTAGGGGTTAGTGGCCAATGGTGCTCTAGTTGATGGAGTTCCTCTCTCGGGCTGGCAGCTGCAGAATTTCTTGCTGTAGCCATTCATTTGGCCAGTTCATGGGCAATTGGTTCACTTTATGTTGGACCAAAATTACAATTAGAAATATTTGTGGAAAATGATGGGCAACTCGCGATGGAACTATTCTTAAATATGGATGAATTCTTTCTGGACCATTTTCCAGATCTACTACATAGAAATAACAACTTCTGTTTGTAGTAGCTGGTAAAGCAAGGGAATGGAATGGAGCTAATCTCATGTTTGGCCTTGCAATTATACAAAATAGAATTTCTATGCTATGTGTCATTTTATCATGGTGAGACTGAACAGCCTTGTAGTCAGATATGTAATATTTTCAGCTTATATTCACATACAGGGATGCTTCGCTTAGAGATCTACGAGTTAATTCAGGAGATCTTGCAAGGGTTGGAAACACTGGTGAAACACTGAATACTTTTGCAAGTCGTGAGAAAGACTCTGATATCAATCAACAGATTAAGAAAGACAATTATGGTGGTGTGCCACCACAATTTCAAAGTGGAGTGCTTCGTACCAACTGCATTGACTGCCTGGATCGTACAAATGTTGCCCAGTATGCTTATGGTCTAGCAGCATTAGGGCGTCAGCTCCATGTTATGGGCTTGACAGATATGCCTAAAGTAGACCCTGATAGTAGCATTGCTGCAGCTCTAATGGACATGTATCAGAGCATGGGTGACGCTCTGGCCCAGCAATATGGTGGTTCTGCAGCGCACAACACTGTATGGTTTCAGCAGGAACTGAATTAACTTGTTTCTTTCAATTATATTTGTCTGCTACTTTCTAATTGATGAAATGGTAAATGTGCCTTTTGGGTATCATTAATCATGTAATATTGCAACATTGTTTAGGTATTTCCTGAGAGGCAGGGAAAGTGGAAAGCTACAACTCAATCAAGGGAATTTCTCAAGTCTATCAAGAGATATTATAGCAATGCCTATACAGATGGTGAAAAGCAAGATGCAATAAATTTGTATGTTCTCTTTCTGTCGCACGTCTTCTTGAATTAGGGTTCTGACTATACCAGGACAGATTCTATTCCCGAAGTGATTAGTTTGATTATGAACCAGATAGAGCTGCTGAAATGCTTCTAGTCAGCTGTTTCACTAACACTGTTACTGAAATTTACTTATTCTATGGTGGGAACCTGTTACAGAGTAGTTTGTAGCTTCTTAATGTATTTTTTCTGTGTTACTAGATTTTTGGGTTACTTCCAACCACAAGAAGGGAGACCTGCTCTTTGGGAGCTGGATTCAGACTATTATCTTCATGTATCTGGAATGGGAGATGATCTTTTCCCAGATAAGGGGTAAAAACTCAAATCGGACTTGCAACATTTGTTGATTTACTTTGCATATGTAACTATGCTTAGCATACCTGTACCTTATCATGAATATGCATTTCTTTGTGATTGTGTGGAAGTTCAAGAATGTGCTGGAGATGCATAATACACCTGGATTTAATGAGTATGCCGTTATTCATGTCATTGTAAATGCATCTCACTTTGCAGTTCACCAGCTGATATCAAGCCTAGTGGTGGAGTGGGAATTGCTCTTGCACCCATTCCTGCTTGTAGAGAAGATTTCTCAAAGGTGAAGTTGACTTCATTCGATAAACTGATAGACAGGACATGCAGTGCGATAAAGAATGTAAGACTGTACTGTGAGCCAGATCAAAAACCTGGTGGCTCAACTGGAAGTTCTGGAGTGGCACCTGATGCAGCGTAAGTTTCCCTCTATTCTGATCAAATCTACGCAATTAACCTACTCATAGACCTGCTGTGTGGTTTCCTCTGGGAGGATGGCTCCACATGTAAATTTGTCATGTCCCTCATATATTAGAATTTCTTCTATTTTTCTATAAAAAAAATTGCTGTGTATAGTATATATTTGATTTCTGGATATTTTTAAAAGTGCTCAATGCGGTTTAATTCTTTGCTTGGCTACTTTTTCTGGTCTTGCACGTTAGAAGGTTCCCCTGTTTAGGTTGGGGTAATTGTAAATTAAAAAAAAAATAATAAATAAGTATACTCATTCACTTTTTGCTGGTGTCTTGTCTGTTACCCTAAATTTGTATGTAGAAAAAAGTTGTTGGTTGGAACTTTTAATGGTTCCTTGGTAGCTAAATGCATGGGTCCCATATTGAACCCTTTATTATCTATTAGAAAAATCCTCTTCCTAATCCAAATCTCACTTGAAACATGATGCCAGTGCCTTTTACCATGTGTAATTGAGATTTTTCCATATCCTTTTTGGGTTGCTGTAGATACTAAAATCCTGACCAGTTTTCCATGAGACGGTGATTATTATTTTTTTTGCCCAGTTAGTACTTTACTATACTTCTCGAATGGTCTTTGCATTTGTTCTGCAAGCTTGTCTAGGGTCTTCATTTTCCTATTCTTTACTGTGTCTCTGCCTCCAGATGCACATTCAAGCCTATGATCATTGCGTGTTGCAATGTGTCTTTGCCATGGGAATGTTGATATTGATTTGCAAATTTCATTAAGTTGAGTTCAAGACTTGCAGCTTAGAAAATTTTGCTGGTCACTGGATGCTACTAACAAAGCTAAACATCTCTGCAGGGAAATACAGCTCAAGAGCCCAAATTGGCTTTTTGGCCAGAGAAAGTTTGAGGGTGGTGGTTCTGCTGCCAAAGTAGGCTCACATGAAAATGCAAATAGTGGGTCCAAAGATGAGTTGAAGCTGGATGGCTTGTATGACCTAAATTTCCTTTCTTCAATTTGCAATCTCAAGGAGGAGGATATTTTTGAGAGGTACTTTTCTTCATGCTTAGAAAATCAAGTTTATGCAACTTGTTGAAAAGATGGCTTTCCTCATTCCTTGGGGAGGGCATGGGCCTAATTCTACAGCTTCAAACTTGCTTGAAATAATAAAAAAAGGTTTGGGTACATTATAACTTTCTTCAGAATCATCTGCTGGATCATGGATATTCATGGAACTATGGGCCCATTTTTTTTTGCTTATATCTAGGCTTCAAAATCTGAGTGGTGAATTCTTTGCTGGAAGTAGGTGAAGGAACTATGGTCTCTCGTCTTTGCATGAGTTGAGGACACTAAAGAATGAATAGAATCAACCATCATGTCATCATTCCACTTTCTAAGAGAACTTGCATACCTTCCTTGAATGTTCTAGAGCAACTTGCAATGCCTGTCATGGGCTGGAGCTTTCTTTGCTAATGGAAAGAGATTCAGCATATATTCTTTGCTTTTCTTGGTGGCTTTTTTGATAATTCCCAACACCTCTTACTGATTTGCTCTTATGAGGTCTTTTTTGCTGGTAAGAGGCTGTTAAGGTGCTTGATATTGGAGCTTATCTCACGCATAGAACCTCACTACCAGTGACTTGCAATCAACTCTTGCATGTTGTGAATTTATTGGTCAACTTGTTTGATGAATGCGGTATCCTTGCCTCGGTCTTGTACTTCAATGGTTTCTAGCTTAGATTTTAAGCATCATCTGAGGCTTTGTGCTTATATGACTGCTTGTATTGGTGTTTTGTGTATGTGAAACTTTTACTCTTTACATTATCCACGTCTTTTATCTACTAAGTAATGTAACACTAAAGAATTTACTCTTTAATAAGTAAACACTAGCAAAATTGGTGTCTCATGTATCTCATCAAAGTAGTCAAACTTTGTACCCCTATACATAAAAAGAAACAAGCTGAAATTTAAACTTTATGCACTCACAAGTAATAAGGTCTTCTTAGCAATTGTGAATTGTGCATGAATTTAATTCACTATTTTTTTCCCCATTTAGGAAAAAGAAATGAAGGAAGTGTAATCCTCAAATTTTATTTTAATGATGCAATTTCTTCATTGAAGGTAATGCTTTGATTTATAGGTACCTTGAAATGACCGCAGTCAACGAAGAGAATGGCTGGTTTGGTGGAACTTTGCTTGGTGATCAAGATGAGACCAGTGAGATATATAGACACTATGCTGACCTGTGTCAGGTAACAAGTCAACTTCTTTGTTTGCTGTCCATCAACAGTTGATGAAACCCCATTTCCCTTTCAGTGGTTAAATGATTTTTAAAGCCGTGAGAGCACATAATGACAAAATTGATAGTGTCATGTGCCTGTGAGAGTTAGACATGTACCCAGACTCGCAACCTTTTCTTTGATTTTTTTTCTTCTCATCCCCCATTGTGACAACAATTTCAAGTAATTTGAACCAAAGCTTTAGTATTTGCTTTTGTCAACTAGGCCATTAGACGGAGCTTTGTACGGATTTGACTCCATTTTTGAAAAAAAATTTTAAAACAATCTTGTGGGAAAAAATTCAAAAAATGACGTACCAAGACTTGACATGGTTTAAAAATAGGGTATGTCGAGTCTTCAAGACTCGACATGCCCAGACTCGACATGCCCCTTAAACAGTGCATATCGAGTCTTGAAGACTCGAGATGCTCGAACCCTGAAACCCTCCTCCTCCTTTTGTCCTTCTTCCTTCTTCCTTCTTCCTCTTCTCCTCTGCTGTGGTGTTCGACATGCACAGTGCCATGCACTGTCGAACCTAAAAGCCGAACCCTCCTCCTCCTTTCTTCTTTCTTCTTTCTTCTTTCTTCTTTCTTCTTTCTTCTCTCTTCCTTCTTCCTTCTTCCTCTTCTCCTCCGCTGCGACACTTGACATTGTCGAGTCTTCAAGACCCGACATGCCATGTTGAGTCTTGAAGACCTCACATGGGTGCATCATTTTCGGTATTTTTTCCCAATCAAGGTTGTTTTAAATTTTTTTTTCAAAAATGGGGTCAAATCCGTACAAAGCTTCATTAAACGAGCATAATGTGAAGTTTATTGCTATGAAAAATGAATAATTTTAGTGAAGAGATAGGATGAGAGCAATTGTGTGATTAGTTGCTAAATAGTGATCTTTAAGAACAAATGTTTTAAGAAAATTCTTTCTATTTTCCAATGTATTTGAGGATGTTCTGAATTCAGTCTTTCTGGGTACGTTTGGCTATGATCCAATCCTGTTGTGTATGAATATTGGGTCGCAAATGAAACTAATTAACAGGTTTGCCTTTTTGCCCCATGATATTTCCTTTGGCATTGTCATATTTGCTGCCTTTATATATTTGCTGTTTATAATGTGTGTCAACTGGCAGGGCCCTGCTGTGGAACCCTTTGAACATGATCCTGAAAAAGAGAAACACTATGCTGATCTTCTTAGCTTGAACTTGGTTGATATCATGGATGATGCTACCATTGCAGCCGAAATGCAAGCAGCTCTAATGGAGTATGATCAAATTGGTGCTGATCTTGGGATTATGCCTACAACATGTAAATCATTGGCTGAAGATTCTAGTAGATTGACAAGATGGATCGTTGGGGAAGAGGTGGTGCACATGACTTGAGAGCATCAATATCATGAATAATAATGCTGAAGCTGCATCGATCCTCACCACCAGCAATGTTATTGTGCATAGATTCTTCTGTTCTTTTGTCCTTTATATCCTGGCAATAATTTTTATTTCATTAATAGGAAGTGGAGTTGATGATAATACTTTTCCCAAGGACTGAGCTTGTACATGAGCCTGAGGATATACCATAATAGTTTCCCTCATAATGCATTTCCATAATGCTCCTGCTGATGCAACTATAGCAAGCCTTCTGTCTAAACTTCGCTTCCTCAAAGGGAAAAAAGAAAATTTTTTTCTTTCTGAAATGTGTATATTTAGAAAAATCATTCTTCCCAAAGTGTGTACATTTGAGCCTTTATTTTTTATTTTTTATTTTTTCCAATTGCATTGTAATTGGTATCCATTGCTTGTATGTGCACTACGGCTTTATTGCATAGGTAAACGCGCTGGCAGTGTCTGTTGCATTTGATGAGGGAGGTTTGCTTGAATGGAGCTTGCAAATGAGGCCCCGATTGAAACAAGCTGATGTGGAATAGCTCATTCCTCGGTCTTGGTTTGTTCCGTGGATTGAATTGGTTGAGCTTAAACCAGGTTTTCAAGCTTGTTTATAAATGACATTCGGATTCTTGTTGTGGCTCATTTGCTTCATACATTTGCATGCTTCTCAACCTCAAAAGTTTTGAAGCTTTTCTACATGTGTTACATCCCCAGTTTATTATGAGCCGGATAGGCCTCAAAACTGTCATCAATTCTCATTGATTTAATTGGTTCATTTACTTAATATCTTTTCTCTTGGTTTTTTTGGAGAGATCTTTGCGTGCTGTTTATCTTGGAACACTGTTTATAATGTGGTCGGGAAGGAGACAAAGGCTCAAGGAACCAAATTGTTTCTTTATGTTGGTGCTGTGGAACTTTGTGAAAATTCACAGGGAGAAATTACTAGTGAAACCATTAAGCCTTTTGTTGTCCTAAATATGTACCAAAGTTCCTTCCTTGGTCATGTATTAGGATGACAGCACATTTGAAAAACAATAGTAAAATCCCTTATATTGGAAAACCCATAAGTGTGTGTCGACTTTGTTAGTATAGATTTAGCTACGTTGTGGTTCACCATTCTGAAATCGCTAATGTTGGTGGTTCTCAAAGGAGTTAGCAAGCTGAGAATCTGTTGGTTGAGTTTTGCTTGTTTAGTTGTTGTGCATGCTTGTGTTCAGAGTAAGATAACAGCCATTAAGGTATAACTTAAATGTTCTGTTTTCGAGGAGACCTGTTCTGGTCTCTAGTTGTATGCATCTGTATCGTAATGGTAACGTCATGTTAGCAGAGCAATATATGATTTATGTTTACCTTTGCTTCTGAAACCGGAGAATATATACCTTATGTTTATCAGTGGGTTGCAAACATATCCAACTTCAGAGCTACTGAAAACAGTGGTCCAGCAAAATAAACAAGTCTTCTGGTATCACATGCTATGCACGCACAACATTCTTCGCAATTAGTTCCCCAACTTCAGGAAGATCAATTTGTAGCAATTATAGCATTTAAACAACCCGATCAATATCAATTATTTTATCGAACATATTTTGCACTATCACGAACTAATATCATATATTAAACTAATATAAAGTGAAAGGGGGTCTTGCGAATATTACCCAGGTGAAATATGCTCGTTTTCCTTTCAATAATTCCCTCAATCAAACATCAAGAGACCAACCCCAGTTTCAAGCTTCCTTTTTGTGTCCATTGTTCTTATAATATAAATCATCAAATTTAACGCCATGAGAGTCATAGAAGGAGAACACTGCAATCCAGATGAAATCAGCAAATAGACGACTTGCTTCAGCGGAGTAACAAACAAATCAAGTCAAGTGCATGCAACATTGACGGCCGTCCTAAGTTATCCTTCAAAGATATGCTGATAGGCCAGTCAAATGGGACTCACTCTAGTGCAGTGGATGATGAAATGGACTCAGAGTCAGACCTGGGTAGTTACTTAGAAGACGATGATGCGGGAAACTATGGTGACCAGATGCCAATCATTCTAGTCTCAAATGATAAATTAAAAGAGCTATGGCAGCCATGGAAACTCTCATTAATAATCAAACTGCTGGGAAAGGATATCGGTTATCACCTAATGCAAACAAAGATAAATCTCATGTGGAAAAACGAAGGTCAAATAGAACTCCTGGACCTAGGACGGGGCTTTTTCTTAACAAAATTCACATTCAAGCAGGACTAATTCATGCTCTAACAGGAGGACCAAGGATGATCCATGACCACTACCTAACGGTAAGGAAACGGCAACCATGGTTCCAACCTCAGACCGTGACAATTACCTCCACAGCAGTCTGGATTCGCCTCCCACATCTCCCAATCGAGTTCTTTGAGAAAGACATTCTCTTCGAAATTTGGAAAGCTATCGGTCGCCCCATCAAAGTAAACTGGAACACTACCAATGCTCTCAGAGGGAAGTTCGCGTGCATCTGCATCGAAATCGACCTAAACAAACCTCTGGTCTCTAGGGTTTCCATTCAAAACATGATTCAATGGGTGGAGTACGAGGTTTGCACACTCTGTTTTATTTGCGGTCGATTCGGGCACAATAGTAAAAATTGCGAAGAGATCAGTTCTTTGGCTCCCCAGAAACGCCACACCGTGGAACCAGAAGAGATTAATCAAGGCGAATCTCCGGTGATCGGAAAGGAGAGAAGAGACGAGGGCTTAGGGCTGTGGATGCTGGTGACACAAAAACAGAGATTTCCCAAATATGGAAATAAAAAAGATTGTAGAGGAAAGGAAGGAAGCCAGATGAACAGATTTGCGAGCTTAAGAAAAGTCAACGACATATTGAGGATCGAGAACCCTACGGGAGGAGAGGTGACAGAGCGATTAGGTGAGAGAATATAGACAGGACAACCAGTAGGAGTCTTGCACATTAAAGGAAAGAAAGTAGGTGATGATACCTTGAGAGGAAGAAAGACTGTGCCGAGTCTTGCACAACCAGTAGGAGTCTTGCACATTAAAGGAAAGAAAGTAGGTGATGATACAGATAGGACAATCAGATGTTTTGATTTAGAGATCGAGGAAGAGACAAAGAGTAAGTTCGAAAACCTAGGTATGGCAGTGATGAATCAAGTAACAGATATTAATAAGAGGTTATCAATAGAAGTCGGGCTGAGTGTTAAAGAGCCATCCAAATGGGCCTACAAGGATATCGAGCTGGACTCGGGTGGAGATGATCAATTACTTGAGCCCAATCATTTCTCAAGTGACCCAGATGACCTAGTGGACAAAGATATGGAGGAGTGCAGTGAGTCTCAAGGCCCATCAATTTCAAATGGGCCAGAAAGGCTTCTCTTTGATCCCGGAGATAGAAAGTCCAAGGAGGCCTCAGTTGTTTTAAATACAACGGTCTCCTTCCTCCCACGTAGACCTGACCATGAGAGGGAAACTGAGGAGGGAAGCATGGACTGGGAAATCAAGGACGATCGAGAGAAGAGGGTGGAAGCAACAAGGGAAGACGGTATGGAATGTGACTGCTACTGAGTCCCCCAATCCTCATTTCTTCCGATTTTCCCATGAATTGCCAAATCATTTCTTGGAACTGTCGAGGCATTGGTAGCAAAGGCTTCAGGAGAGTCTGTAGAGAGTTTGTTTGAACCCAAAAGCTGGACATCATGTGCCTTCTTGAAACGAAGGCTGGCTCTAGTAAATTTCCTTAATTCCTCTCGCAGTAGGGCCTTGAGGGTGACTTCGTAGTCGACATGGATGGCTTTAGAAGAGGCCTTTGCCTCAAATGGAATAAGCGTAAAATTGATGTGTAGGTTATCAATCACGCGTATCAATGGGTGCATTTGGAGATTAGATAGGGCAACACCAATTGGTGAATCACTTTTGCTTATGTCCAACCACATGAAAAAGATAAAGATATCGTTTGGAATGAAATGCAGCAGCTGGCTTCAGGGATTAAAGGTCCCCGGTTCCTGATGAGTGACTTCAACAACTTGCTGGCAGGAGCAAAACCACCAATAAAGACCTAAGAGACTGGTCGAGAAGCAATATCTTTAGAGAAAGATGGGCCGCCTGCAACCTCTAAGACTGTAAGACTTTGGGAGCTAGGTTCACTTGGACCAGAAAGTAGAAAGGTAAGACTGTTTTGCAAAAGAAAGTTGATAGGGTTCTCAACAATCTAGAGGCCAAGCTAGCCTTCTCGGAAATGAAAGCTATTATCCTCCCCCGCCTCCACGGTGATCACAACCCAGTCATGCTCCACACGTGTTTATCCTCCCCTCCCAAGCCTGAGAATAAACCCTTCAGGTGCGAGGCAGCTTGGCTCTCTCACCCGGATTTCAGCGAAGTCTTCAGAAAGGCTTGGGAAGTTGGCGAAGGTTTCCTCCCTCAGGCAATCAAAAACACAGTAGAAGAGTTGAAGGCTTGGAACAAATTGGTGTTTGGTAATATCTTTGATAGGAAAAGACATCTGGAAGCCAGGTTAAAAGGAATTCAGAAAGCCAAAAACTACATTCATTCCAACTCTCTACAGAAGCTAGAAAATGATCTTTTAAAGGAGTACAAGAAAGTTCTTGAGCAAGAAGAGATGTTCTGGTTCCAGAAGTCTAGAATCAATTAGATCACAAAGGGTGATAGGAACACCAGATTCTACCACATTATTACTAAAATCAGAAGGCAAGGAAATAGAATTGCTGCCCTTAAAGTTGGAGATCTCTAGTGCACGGACTAGGTTGTGCTAAGAAGCCATGTCAAAGATTACTTCATAGAGCTCTTGAGGGGTAAGGAAATAAGGCCTCATAGAGAGAGATTCAAGTATAGGATCAAAAAAATCGAGGATGGGCAGCACCAGAATCAATGCAGTGAGGCGGATGAGGAAGAGGTTAAGAATGCCATCTTCTCTATGCAGGGACTCAAAGCCCCAGGCCCTGATGGCCTTCAACCTGTGTTCTTCCAAAAGCATTGCATGGTCGTCAAAGAAGCAGTGTGCAAGTTTGTTAACGCAGCACTTAGCGAAGGTTATTTCTTCCATGGGATTGCTGATGCTCACATGATTCTCATTCCCAAATCTGACAACCCCAAAACAGCTAGTGACCTAAGACCCCTCAGCCTTCTTAATGCATCTTACATGATCCTCTCAAAAGTCATTATGCAAAGATTAAGGCCCCTTCTTCAAGAGCTGATTGGAGAGCACCAATCTAGCTTTCTCCTGAGAAGAGAAACTACAGGGAACATCATTATGGTCCAATATATTATTCATACCCTTTGCAGACCTACGAATAAGAAATGTGGCATGATCCTTAAAGTTGACCTCAAAAAGGCTTTCGACAATGTTAGTTGGAATTCCCTTGGAAAGGTCATGTTAGACATTAACCTTCTTTGACCTCTTGTGAGACTCATCATGCATTCAGTGAGCTGTGGAGAAGTGTCTCTTATATAGAATGGCGAAGTTCTTCCCTCCATGAGAATGGGGTAAGGTTTGAGACAAGGAGCCTCTATCTTCTTACCTCGTTATAGAAAGACTTGCCTATATGATACAAGAGAGAGTGAGTAAATGTAGATGGAAGCCAATCCGTGCAGCCAAGAATAGTCCCCTAATTTCCCACTTATTCTTTGTCGACGACCTGCTTCTTTTTGTGGAATCAGAGCAGCTAAACCTTAGCTCCATTCTGGACTGTCTAAGAGAATTCTCCGAAGAAAGCGGTCTTGAGGTAAACTCCTCCAAGTCTAGAATCTGGTTCTCCCCTAATACTCCCTGGACTTCCAAAACTTCTTTAATTGCTACGAGTAGGTTTGTTCCCTCAGAGGACCTAGGGAGGTACCCCCACTATTCACAAGAAGGTGAAAAGAGACTTCTATAACCATCTAGTGGAGATAGTGCAGAGCAAGCTTAAGGGGTGGAAAGCCAAAGTGCTCACTGCGGTTGGAAGAAGGACTTCATACAATCAGTAAATTCTGCCATTCCTACTTACACCATGCAAATCACCTCGCTCTCAAGCAATACTTGTAACAAACTAGACAAACTAAATAGGGATTTCTTATGGGGAAGCAAAGATGGGGAAAGGAAAATTCACCTGGTCAACTGGGAGACTGTTTGCAAAGGTAAAAGATCAGGGGACATTGGTATAAGGAGTACGAGGAACAACAACATAGCCATGCTAACCAAATTGGGTTGGAGGGTATTGAAAGGAGAAGAGGCGCTTTGGTGCAACGTCCTAAGATCCAAGTACCTCAAAAGGATCAGCCTACTGAAGTAAAACAAAACCTCAGGTGGATCAGGTGTGTGGAGAGGCATCCTTAACTGCAGGCTCTGCCTTATGGACGGTCTTAAATGGAGGGCAGGGAATGATAGGGATATCGATTTTTGAAGGAATAAGTGGATTGGGAATAACAGCTTATCTGAGCATGCCATCCTGCCTCACTTGAGGGCTTTTCCTCGCTTCAAAGTGGGCGACTTTATCGATGAAGTTGGCCAATGGAAGACTCAGGAGCTTGGGGAGTGGGTCTCTACCGAGAAAGTAGAGGAAATCTGCAGCACCATGATTCCCAGGGATGGTGAAGCTAAGGACTCCCTCATTTGGAACCAAACCAACAATGGTAAATTCTCTGTCAGCAGCGCCTACTACTTATTTCAATCCAGAGCTACTTCTGTTCCCCAAACTGAAGAGAGATAGAATTGGATATGGAAGGTGAGAATCCTTGAGAAAGTCAAGTTCTTCCTTTGGACTACTAAGTTGGGGAAGTGTTTAACCAATGTGGAAAGGAGAAAGAGGGGGCTCACAGATAATGACATGTGCCCGCAATGTGAGAGCTATGCAGAAGCCTCCTGCACGTCCTTCGTGACTGTGGCGAAGCTAAAAGCGTTTGGAGAACTCTATGGCATGATACTGTTGATGCTAAATGGTTTTGGGAAGAGAAGCTCAGTTGTTGGTTAAAGAGAGGAATGGAGACCAAGACTACATCTGCGTAGTTTAATGCTACGCCCTCCTTCCCTGCTATAGTCTGGTCCTTGTGGAAGAGAAGAAGCAAGTTTGCTATAGAGAACAAAAGACAGGATATTCAGTCTCTTACCAGGGAAATCACTAGTCTAAGCATGGACTTGAGCATAATGTTTGCAGCTAATGAAGGAATTGTTACTAAGGACACCTTATGGGTAAGTTGGAACCCCCTTAATACAGGAAGGATCAAGTTGAATTCTGACGGAGTTGTCTCCTTGGTATCCAAGAAAGCCTGTGCAGGAGGTCTTCTTAGGAGGGAAGACGGGAGCTGGGTGAGGGGTTACACTATTAGCATTGGTAATGTGGACATCATTTCTGCTAAGCTTTGGGGTCTTAGAGAAGGCTTAAGGCTTGCCAAAGCTCTGAGAATTGAGCGTCTTCAAGTGGAAGTCGACAGTCGCTCCTTAGTAGACCTGCTAGAAAACAAGAGGGAAGACGACCACCCTCTCTACTTAATCTGCCTTGAATGCAAAGATCTGATGACTAAGCTTGGTGCTTCCCAAATCCGTCATGTTTTTAGAGAAATGAATAGAAGTGTGGATTTCCTAGCCGAAATGGGGTTTAAGGCCGCTCCTGGTGTCACTGTTTTAGACTCCCCCCGTAGGATCTGAACATCCTCTTGCTTGAAGACTCTCTGGATATTGGGGTGCCCAGGTCTGTTGGTTTTAGGCCCTATAGGTCTGAGGGCTTGTAGTTGGTGTGTTGTGGGCTTGGCCCTTGTTTTCCTCCCTTTTCACCAAAAAAAAAAATCAAACATCAAGAGCCTGGCGAATGACAAACCTCTAGATCATCTACTAAGTAGCTATAAAACAGACAATTAGAGATGGGACTGGGCCGGTTCCAGCTTGGAAACCGGCCCGACCTACTCGTTTTACCTGGACTGGTAACCGGTCTGGGTAAATAGTAACCCGGAACGGATTGGCCTGGCTACAGTAGCGGTCCAGTCCAGTCTGGTCTGATTTTTGTTCCTAGCTTTTTGGAACCAGGAGCTGACCAGGCACGGGCTTGGAACGAGCATGAAACCGGCTCAGGCCCGGAATCGACATGTTGGTTCCAACAGTCATTGGAATCTGCTCGGCCTGACCAATTCCAATAGCTATAGAATTGGCCTGGCCTCGTAGGTTCCAACGTCTATTTCTATTTTTTTGAATTTTCCAATTTTACCCCTATAATGTTATAAAATGACTAGTTTGAGGGGTATTTTGATCTATAAGGTCAAATTTTTTTTATAAATAGATCACATTTTATTTCCAAATCCCATATAACAAAATCTTATACTTTCTCACAATCTTATTCTCCCTACTATACTACACTATCTAAAAATCGCTATACAACAATTGAATTTCAATTTCCCACAATTCTCGGTCACATGAAACACATTTTCATCTCTTACTAATCACTCCATTTCCAATTATATCACTATTTTCATTTTCAACTCATTTTCAATATCCTACTAATCACGCAACTTATAATATCTATCAAGATTTGACAAGATTTTAAGGTTGGAAGTTCAAATTTTCAAGATTGAGCGATAAACAACCGTGATCTCCGTCAAGTCAGTAACATTTTATTTTTGACAACTTTACTTTTTTTTGCATATTTAATTCATTTGTATTAATTTTTTTTGCATATCTAAACTTTATTTTTTTAAAAAAATGGATGGATCACATTTTTCATAATCTTTCCAACAACTCTCTTTCTATTTTCATTTTTGCAAGAGGCCATTTTGGAAAATATAGATATTGATATTGCTTTTTGAAGAAAGTGAACTTATTAGCACACAATCTAATACAACACCCACTAGAATGATTTTAATGCATGTGATTTTTTGTTAAAAGTTATGAGAACCAAAAGACAACTTGTAAAATGTGTCATAAAAAATATAAGTTTTTGAAGGGTTGGGGAGTGTGGCACACTTAAGAGACATATAGTTAGAGATCATTCGGATAAATTACCTTAAACTAGATAAACACAAATTGCCACTGGGGGAAAATGTTACGGATACATTTAAATATAATGCGGAGACAAAAAATATGACAAATAGAATAGATAACACATAAATAGTTACCGCTAAATATAGTTGAATGTGAAATTTTTAAGGAATATTGAAAAAATATATACAACCGGGTTAAAAAAAAAGTATAAAAAATTCGGTAGGAGGAGCTCACTAGACCAATTTCAAACCTTAAAAAATGGTTTAATTTCAAATTTTAAGAGCAATAATTGTAAGTTTTCATTAATTTTGAATACTTGAAAAAATAAATTAAAAAAAAAACATTTTATGGTAGTAATATATCATTGGATTAATAATTCTTGAGTTTAAAAAAAAGAATTTTAACTTTTCAATATTGGGAATACCTACATTCCAGTTCTCATATAACTAGACTAATTATGAATATTATTCATGAATATTGCATTAGTGATAGAATTATTTATTTATTTATTTATTTATTTATTTTATCTTTCGATAATGCATCCGGTAATACTAGTGCCGTTAATATTTTAAAAAATACTTTAAAAACAATATTAGATGGAATATTTTTTTATAATAGGTGTGCATGTCATATTTTAAATTTATGTGTTAAAAATGGTTTAGAAGCAGCGGAAGTAGTTTATTATCCATTCGTGATTTAATTTTTCAAATTAGAAATTTTTTGACAAAAATATAAAAAATGAGACAATTATATAATTTACATAATATAAAATTTAAAAAATTTAAACAAAGATATGACATTAGATGGAACTCAACTTATGATATGTTACAAAGTATCTTTTAGATATATTTTAATTGAATTTATTAATTTTAATTATGAAAATGGTTTTATTGATAATATCGTTTTTGATTTTGCAATCATATTAACTCAATTATTGGTAATTGTTTATGCATGCATAAATTTATTTTCTAAATTTTACTATCCAACAACTCATTTAATGTTACCTAACTTTTATAAAATTTGTTTTGTATTTAGTTAATTTGAAAATGAAAATAGATTTAGTAACATTATTCAACTAATGAAAATAAAATTCTCAAAATATTGTGAAAAAATTTCTATTTCGTATTCAGTAGTAAGTGTTTTAAATCTATCTGTAAAACTTGAACATGTAAAAATTCTAATAAATTATTTTCCAACGAAAATATATATTAACCGACAATATTTAAAATAAAAAATATCTCATACTTTATGATCCATATTTTCATTATATGAAAAGGAACATAATAATATAAGTGGTAAAGATGGAGGTGGTAGTAGTAGTAGTTCAACGACTTGTTCGCCTTCAATTTTTTTTTTAATCTTTTACATATGTTTGGAAAAAAATAAAGAATTTCTTCATTGTCATTAAATGAATTAATTTTATATCAACAAATATATAAATTAGAAGGTTATGATGATAATAATTATTTTGATATATTAGATTGGTGGAGAAATAATGTATCTTACTATCCAATTTTGGCCTTATTATCCAATTTTGGCCAAAAGACTAAAAATCTACTTACCTTTCCGGTGTTCACAGTGCTATCGGAAAGTGTTTTCAGTGTAGGTAGTTGAGTTTTAACAAAAAAAAAAAAAAAATTTGGCGGATAACACTTTGGAAGTCTTGATTTGTATTAAAGATTGGAAGATACGGAAAAAAAAAGAGGTAAGATATAGACAAGAACTCGGATATGGAAGATGAAGAAGAAGAATAACAAATTTTTAGTGTATAGAAAAATTATGTAAATATATAACAAAAAAATTCTTGTAAAAATAAAAAATATAATCATATTAGTGGATTTGAAAATCTAAGTGAACAGTTTGATAGTGGAGATATATCGAATTCGGTGAAATCACTCTAAAATTTTTTTTTGTCTCTAATTTCTTTTTTATCTATTTATTGGTTGATTTAAAAAAAAAGTGAGTTAAGAAAACAAAGAGAGTTAAAAAAAACAACAAAAAAAGTAAAAAAAAAAAATTAAAAAACAAAGAGATAAAAAAAACCAAAAAGAGTTTGAAAAAAAAAAGTTCAAAAAAACAAAAACCGTGAATCGGCATGGCTAGGCACCAAGATTTTTTTTTAAAACCGGCCTGGCCTAGCCTTGGAAGGCCTCTGAACCACGGCCAAAGTAGTAGTTGTGTGTCGTTGTCTCTCGTTATCTCGTATCTGCCTCTTTATTTTCTGCTCTCAGTATTTATTGAAATATTGAATAGAGCCATTGAGGGTTGGTGAAGGTTGTTGCATTCGAATGTTGGATATTTAATTTTCGCAATTACTACTTCTGTAACTGTTCCTTCCTTCATGCTGATGTTTCGTTCTTTTATTGGTGCCTCTTTTAAATAGGCTAATCAGATTTTATTTGCACTGCATTTGAACGTTTGCTTTGATAGAAAAAGAAAGTATCGGTCTGTCAGATTCAAAAATGTTTCCCAGATCTGGTTTTTGACACATGCAGATCGACAAATCTATTGTGGACATTGACTTGACTTTGAATTATTTCTAGTGTATTTCTATGCAAACAGGTCAATAATGAACTGTACCAAATGAAATTGGTGGACACCAGATTCTTAATTGGTCGATGTGTTCCTCTATGTCGACAATATTTCAGCCGTGTCGATATGTGATCTTTCTGATTTTGTGAAAGATAGGTCGACAAGTCTAATTTGGTGCATCGACATGTTACTATTCATGTAACAAATTGGTCGATGTGTGGAATTTAATTGGTTGATGTGCATATGTTGTGTCGACATGAAACTAATAGGTCGATGTATATTTTAATGAGCAATTGAACATCAGAACGACAAGACTCACTATATACATCGATATCTTACTGTGCAAATAAAATTGGTAGATTTAAGTAATTCAATTGGTCGATATGTCTCAGGAGGTTGACAAGATTTTTACTGTATCGATGTGTGTTTATTTATGAAACATAATGGACGGGTCGACATGTTCTTATCAAAGGTTGATGTGTTACTATTCATTTGTCAGATTGGTCGGTGTGATGAAATGAATTAGTTGATGTGTTTAGGCTAGGTCGACAAGCATGACTCTGGGTTGATATGTATATTTCACAATCAATGACTAACAGGTTGATGTGTCAAACCATCAGATTGATGTGTTACCATTTGATCTTTAAATTTGTTGACACAGTGTTTGAAATTGGTGGACATGATATTGTTCAGGTTGATGTGTTGAAAAACAGGTTGATATATTTTTATAAAATAGGTTGATGTGTCACTGTTCACAAAAACAATTGGTTGATTTGTTGAGATAAATTGGTCGACGTGCTAGTGTTCCTATTACTTTGCGTCGACAATGTTCTTGCAAAAATTGATATCCTAACGTATTCTCTTTTGTTAGTGTTGGTGCTTGATACGTTAAGGTCAATGTGCTTGAGCAATTTGTCGATGTATAATTTTAAATTGGTCCACCTAACTACCTAGGTTGTGTGCGTTTGTGTGGGTCGAAGTGTTCAGACTTAAGTTTCTAATAGAAAATATTTGGTTTAGGTTGACAATAACATCAAGCGGGTCGATGTGTGTGTGTGAATGTCACAAGTCGATAAGTTTTCTAAGCAGGTCGACCGATTCTAAATTTTTTTAACTGTTTTCTTATATTCTTGAATTATTTTCCTTTTAGCCACTTATCATCAAAACTTTATTAGGTCAACACTTATTTATTTATTTTTATCTGTCGATAATGTATCAGTTAATACTAGTGCCGTTAATATTTTAAAAAATACTTTTAAAATAATATTAGATAGAATATTTTTTTATAAGAGATGTGCATATCATATTTTAAATTTATGTGTTCAAAATGGTTTAGAAGCAGAGAAAGTAGTTTTATTATCCATTCGTGATTTAATTTATCAAATCAGAAATTCTTTGACAAAAATACAAAAAAAAAATGAGATAATTATATAATTTACAAAATATAAAATTAAAAAAATTTAAACAAAAATATGACATTAGATGGAACTCAACTTATGATATGTTACAAAATATCTTTTAGAAATATTTTAATTGAATTTGTTAATTTTAATTATGAAAATGGTTTTATTGATAATATCGTTTTGGATTTTGCAATCACACTAACTCAATTATTGGTAATTTTTTATACATGCATAAATTTATTTTCTGAATTTTACTATCCAACAATTCATTTAATGTTACCTAACTTTTATAAATTTTGTTTCGTATTTAGTCAATTTGAAAATAAAAATAGATTTAGTGACATTGTTCAACTAATGAAAATAAAATTCTTAAAATATTTTAAAAAAATTTCTATTTTGTATTTAGTAGTAAGTGTTTTAAATCTATCTGTAAAACTTAAAGGTGTAAAAATTGTAATAAATTATTTTGTTGATAGTTTTCCAACAAAAATATATATTAACTGACAGCATTTAAAATAAAAAATATCTCATACTTTATGATCCATATTTTCATTATATGAAAAGGAACATAATAATATAAGTGGTAAAGATGCAGGTGGTAGTAGTAGTAGTTTAACGGCTCATTCACCTTCAATTTTTTTTTAATCATTTACATATGTTTGGAAAAAAATAAAGAATTTCTTCATTGTCATTAAATGAATTAATTTTATACCAACAAATTTATAAATTAGAAGGTTGTGATGATGATAATTATTTTGATATATTAGGTTGGTGGAAAAATAATGTATCTTACTATCCAATTTTGGTCTTATTATCCAATTTTGGCCAAAAGACTAAAAATATATTAACCCCTCCGGTGTTCACAGTGCTATCGGAAAATGCTTTCAGTATAGGTGGTTGAGTTTTAACAAAAAAACATACAAATTTGGTGGACAACATGTTGGAAGTCTTGATTTGCATTAAAGATTGGAAGGTGGGGAAAAAAAGAGGCAAGGCATAGACAAAAACTCAGATATGGAAGATGAAGAAGAAGAATAATAAATTTTTGGTGTATAGAAAAATTATGTAAATATGTAATAAAAAAATCTTTGTAAAAATAAAAAAATGTAATCATATTAAACTAGTAGATTTGAAAATCCAAATGAAAAGTTTGGTAATGGATGTATACCGAATTCGGTGGAATCGCTCTAAAAATTTTTTGTGTTTGTAATTTCTTTTTTATCTATTTATTGGTTGATTTAAAAAAAAAAGTGAGTTAAAAAAAGAAAGAGAGTTAAAAAAGACAACAAAGAGAGTAAAAAAAAATTAAAAAAACAAAGAGATAAAAAAAACCAAGAAGAGTTTGAAAAAAAAAAAGTTAAAAAAAAAACAAAAACTGTGAACGGGTGCGGCTAGGCACCAAGAAATTATTTTTGAAACCGGGCTATCCCGTTCCGACCAATGGAAGGCCTCTGAACCACGGCTGAACTAGCCCGTGGTTCCTAGGCCCTCAAGGAACCGGACTAGAGCTGGCCTAGTCTGGTCCGGTCTCATCTCTATAAACAATGCAACCCCAATTGAAATTCACATCAATTAGGATACAATATTGTTTGTGGATTTTTGATTTAATTTTGTCACAAAATTTTCATAAAATTTCAATCAAGAGAAAACATCACTTGATTTTTTTTTTCTTTCTATCATTTTTGCTATATTGCAAAATCTCTATTTTTTCTTCTCTAAAATTGGCGAGCCAATTTGTTTAAAAAAAGGACTAGACTTTTTCTTGTCCAAAACTCTTACTCTACTCCCCTCGATTTTTGTAACTATTTACAAAATTAAAACTATGAATTATTAGCTAATAAAGTGAGAAGAGAGAGAGAGAGAGAGAGAGAGAGAGAGAGAGAGAGAGAGAGAGAGAGAGAGAGAGAGAGAGAGAGAGAGAGAGAGAGAGAGAGAGGGATGAAAACATAATTTTATGAAAGCTAGGGAGGGGGGAATATAGCCCGCTTTTCATCTCCCATGGTTTGACATCCACGATGACTTATTTCCGGTCACTCAAATCAACAGTTCTTATAATGTTGCTCTTCTGATGATCCAACAACATTAGCTATTTTTTATGTAGAAATTGAGAAGAACCCTAAAATCACCACCAATAATTAAAATGGATCGAAATTGCTTGTCTAAGCTATGTGATTTCAATGATTTTCCCAGTGACTCCATAATCAGAGAACCCTAAAATTCTACAAACAAAATTCTACATAAATATTTTGAAAATTTTGACTATGAAAATTTGTTGCTTTTTATTTCTTGATGTTCACTGAATAAACAAAATAAAATTTTTTACCAAGAACTAATTCAAGAGAATGAAGACATTCAAGAGAAGTTGAGAAGGGAAGAAGAAGAAGAGATGGACCTTTTAAAAGTGTAAGTTTTAGCCTATGCGGTGGTTTTAAGGGCTTTGTCTGAATAAAAAAAATATTGGTTTTGTAAAATGCTGACATTGTTGGTCAAGCTTCGACGACAAGAAGTAATTCGAAAGGAGAATCGAATTGGCGACTATTTCAATTTTGAACCCTACAATTATAAACATTGAGAAAAATTGAAAAGAAGAAATGGTGAGAAAAATTTTAAAATGAAATATAAAGATTATTGAGAAATTTTAAAAGTCATAATTCACTGGTAGTACAAGAAATGGATCAAGAGAGAAGAGAAAATGGAGAGATTGGTTGGGGGATAAAAAACTAATTTTTTTTTTGTGAAAGTAAAACAAATATATATATATATATATATATATATATATTTCTACCCTTTTTATTTGTTTTACAAAAAATTAATAGATTTAGACAAAAAGACCAATTTTTCGACAATGATCTAAATCTCACGAGGTGATTTTATAATTTTTCTTTTTCTTCTTAAATGGGAATACGTAATAACAATTAGAGATATTGTAAGAAAAGGAGATTACCAAAAGTTATTAATTTCTAATTTGTTGTTAATTTACAACATCTTTATCTAATTATTTTTTGCTCTCTCTCTCTACTCGTCTAAATAAGTTTGCTTTCGTCTGTTCTTAGAGTTGAATTTTCATTGTTCAGCGATTGGATCTGAAGACTTGCCCATTCGACCACTAAAGATTTTTATTCACTTTTTGCTGGTTTCTCTCTCTCTCTCTCACTGTATTCTGGGTTTATATTTGAATACGTGAGATGTTGAATGCTGATCAAAAGTCTTTGTCTGTGTCAGGGTTCGGAACCCAGGTCCTCAGGAGGCATCCGGAGAGAAAGAACACTAATGTAATTTGGTATTCAAAACCCTAATTCAACCAAGGAGTTCTTCACAATAACGAGCAAGTTGTTGAGATGGCCGATTTGATCTAAGATGCGAGATGACACAGACACATTGAGTGAGGCTTAGCTAGGAAATGGGAATTAGACAGCATAATTTTAAGTTCATAAATACCATAAGTTTTTGAATACATGCATTTGTCTCAACTTAAGTTCATAAATACCATAAGTTTGAGAATACATGCATTTGTCTCAACTACGCTAGGGAATGGGAATTAACCTATGAGATGACTGAATTGGTTTAAGCCACAAGATGAAGGTTTTGGTCTAAAAGGGCATATGTTATGAGCAACTTGTTGAAATGGTTGAGTTGGTTTAAGGCGTCAGATTAAGATTCTAATCCGAAAAGGCATGGATTCAAATTTCACTCACAACAATCTTTACCCCATCCAAATTTTAGTTGAGTCACCTGTTTCTTGTCTCCATTACATGTTTCAGGTGCAAGTTTTCTCTTTATTTTTTTTTCCTGAGCATTTTCCCATACCAATAACGAGCAACTTATTGAGATGGCCGAGTTAGTCTAAAGTGTTAGATTAAGATTCTAATCCGAAAGGACGTGGATTCAAATCCCAATTTTAAGTTCATAAACGCCTTCGGTTCGTGAATACATGCATTTATCTTTGTCCAAGTTTTAGTTGAGTCACCTATTTTTGTCTCTATTACGTTAAATCTATTGCAGCATTAGATTTGTTTGAAATGTGCCTCTTTTTACCTGTTTTAGGTATAAGTCTACACTTTCTTTCCTTTTTTCTTTTCCGAGCATTTTTCCACACCAATAACAAGCATATTTTTTAGATGGCTGAATTGGTCTAAGGCGATAGATTAAGGTTATTTTGAATTCATGAGTGCCATGAGTTTGTGAATACATGTGAGTTCATAAATGCCAAGAGTTTGTGAATACATGCATTTGTCTCTATCTAGATTTTAGTTGAAACCGGTGTTTTGAAACCCAGACTGGACTGGCCACTCCAACCGATCCGATCGAGAACTGGACCAGCATCTGGTTTGGTTTTCTTAACAAAGCCAGATTTTGAAAAAAATTAGTCAAAATTCAGATTGGACTTGGATCCAGATTGAACCAATGTTAAGGCTACGGGTTTATGGACTGAATGTTTAGAAGGTTATGGAGTACAAAAACTCTCTCGTAACACTTGTCATACGAAAGGGTTGGCTTGGGTGAATATAGTCGGATTAGGGTTAGGTTTAGGGTTGATAGTTGTGGCTTTCTCTTCCACTCCTGGGTTGATTGAAAGCCTCACCTTTCTCAATCTAAGGATCACTCAAAAAGAGGTGTAACACTAAGGAAAACAAGTTTCCTTTGTGCTCTTAAGAAAAGTCCTTGAAGGAAGAAGTTAACTTGATAGTTTATTGAAAAAAATCAACTCAAAAGCTTCTGTATTGCATTGGGCCTCCTTAGGTATTTATAAACTAAGTTATACCTTGAGGAGGGCACTTAAAGTGAAACTCTAATAACCAAATCTAGATCTAAATATGAATTTAAACCAATTTTATCCAATCTAATCTCCTACTAAACCAAATTACTAATATAATAAAACTCCTAGTCTAAGTTGTCTTGATTTTTGCTTAAAATATTGCACTAGGACTTGTTTGCTAGATTTCTAATTGAAGTATGCTAATTGTATTCTTGTTGAACTCAACCTCATCTTGATAAACTTTGCTTGAATCAAGATCCTTGCCTTTTGAAATTGTCTCTCAATTTGGACTTTGCTTTGCTTTAGGATTCCTAACTTAGGTAGAACTTCTTGTTGTATTGGAACTTCTCCTTGAATTAGAACTCCTCTTTGCATTAGAATTCCATGCTTCCTGTCCTTTATGTCCTCGATTAGGGTTTGCTCATTGCCTAAGCTTCATGTTCATGTGATGCCTACATGTCCTATGCCTGGACAACTAGCTCCATGATTCCTATGGCCTATTGTTTTGTTGTTGTTTGTCGAGGTCTTACCCTAGCTTCTTTCCTGGCTTGTCTTAGGTCTGTAATAGTCACCCCCTTGGAGAACGACCTTTTCCTCAAGGTCAAATATGGGATAAGCTCAGTTGAAGTGATGTATATCTTCCTATATGGCATCCTCTTCTCCAAGGTCTTTATATTTCATTAAAACTTCTAACCTTTTCTCGCTTCCATGTCTGACCTCTTGGTTGCTAAGTATGTCCTTGGATATTAGCATGATATTCCCATCTACATCTATCTCTGGTAGGGTTGTGATGAATTGTGATGTGTTTCCAACTTTCCTCCTTAGCCAACTTACATGAAAAAATGATGTATGAGGCAATTTGATGGTAGATCTAGCTAGTAAGCGAGTTTCTCATACTTAGCAATGATTTGGAACGGTCCAAAGAACTTGGCTTGAAGTTTTCCAAGTGCTCCCTTGAATTTTATGCACTTTTGGTTAGAGGAATACTGAAGATAAATCCAATCTCCAACTTCAAACTCTTCGTGTGGCCAATTCTTGTCATGCATTCATTTCATTCTTGTTTGAGTTCGCTGCAAATTAACCTTGAGATTGGCTAGACTGTTATCTTCAGGTCTCAATTCCACATCAACCAAATCATTAGTGTGGCATCCTCGGCATAGGAAGGCAAGGATGGTGGTAATCTCCCATATAAAGCTTGGAATGGGGTCATACCCATGATTGAATGATGACTAGTATTATGCCAATACTTAGCCCAAGGCAAGTGCTCTTCCCACTTTTTCGTGTTGTGGTGGACGAAATATCTTAGGTATTGCTCAAGGATCCAATTAGTCACCTCCGTTTGGCCATCGATTTGAGGATGGTAAGTTGAACTTCTTGCCAACGTGGTGTCTTTCATCTTAAAGAACTCCTTCTAAAAGTTGCTCATGAAAATTCTATTTCAAACTATGACTATACTCCTTGGTACATCATGCAACTTCATGACATTGTCCATATATAGTTGTGCAATGGACTTTGCTGAATAGGGTTAAGGAATGGGCATAAAGTGAACAAATTGTGATAATCGATCTACGACAACAAGAATGTTGCTGCAACCATTGTTTGTCAACAGTTCTTTGATGATGTTCATCGTGCCATCTTCTCAAACTTGGATTGGAATCGGCAAAGTCTGCAATAGTCCTTGTGGTGTAGTGGCATCTCCCTTGGTTCTTTGGCATGTGTTACATGATTTGACATGAGCTCCTACATCTCCCATCATTCCTTCCCAAGTAAATAGCTTTTAGATCCACATAAAAGTCTAGAAAACTCCACTATGGCCTCCTTCCCGCGAGCTTTGAAAGTGCTCCATGACTTGTTGCCTCAAATTTTCGGTTTTAAGAACATATACACGTCCGTTTGATAGCAATAGGCCATTCTTCTGCTCATAATCTCCCACATCATCATCTCCTTGCTAAAGTTTTTGCACCATTGCTTTGCTGAAATCATCATTAGAAATAGTAGCTCGAATCTTATTCTAGATCTCCCATGTAGGACTTGAAATTGCATACAGAATTTTAACATCTTCTCGGCGAGATAGTGTATTGGCTACCTTATTTTCTCGGCTAGGCTTGTAGGCCGCTTCAAGCTCATATCCTTGAAGATTTGCCACCTACTTTTGCTACTGAGGGGTGGTGATTCGTAGCTGCAACAGGGCCTTTAATGGTTGTTGGTCGGTAACAATTTTGAACTTTTTCCCTAGCAAATAAGGCCTCCAAATATAGACAGATTCTTTGATAGCCATCATCTCACATGCATAGACTGACCAAACCTTCTTTTGCTCACCCAAAGCCTTACTAAGATAGGCTAGAGGTCTTCCCTTTGGGACTAGGATAGCACTTAACCTTATTGAACTTGCATCTGAGTGAATTTCAAACTCATGGTCAAAATCGGGCATTACAAGGATGGAGGTTTGGGTCATGACTGTTTTGAGTTGTTCAAAAGCTCTCTCATTAGCCTCACTCAATGAAAGACAATCTGTTTTCAGCATATTGGTCAACGACCTCATAATATTGTCATAATCTTTGACAAACTTGTGATAATAACCGGTTAAACCAAGGAAACCTCTAAGGTGGGTTAGGCTTTTGGGATTCGGCCATACTAACATTGCCTCAATCTTTTTGGGGTCAACTTTCACTCCATCAACAGAGATTATGTGCCCTAAATATCCAACTTCTTGTTGGACAAAGGCACATTTGGATAGTATTGGTTTTTGCCTAGGGTTTTCAACACATACTCTAAGTGTATGAGGTGCTCTTTCCATGATTTTGAATAAACCAGAATATTATCAAAAAAAACAAGGATGAACCTCTTTAACTTGGGTCTAAAAAAGTTGTTAATGCAGACTAGAAAAATGTTTGGGATATTGCAAAGGCCAGGGCATCCCAAGGTACTCATAGTGACTATTGTGAGTCCTAAATATTGTCTTGTGCACATCATTGTCCTTCATACGGATTTGGTGATAGGCTGCTCTTAGATCAAGCTTAGAAAAGAATTTTGTACCTCCTAACTTATCCAACATATCATCAATGGTAGGTATTGGGAACCTATCCTTGATGGTAGCCTCATTCAATGCTTGATAGTCGATACAAAAATGTCACGATCCATCCCTTTTCTTGACAAGTAACACCTGGCTGGAAAACGGGTTGGTACTTAAACGAATTAGGCCATTCTCAAATATCTCCTTCACTTGTCTCTTTATTTCCTTGTTTTGGTAGTAAGCATGTTGGTAAGGGGGTACATTGATGAGATTTAATTTGTTTTGAGGACAATAGGATGATTGAAGTCTCATTGGGGAGGTAGGGTTTTAGGTTCCAAGGTAACTTGAGGATACTTATCCAAAAGTGCTTGGATCTCGTAGGGAATTGAAAGGTCATCCAGATGAGGTTGAGTATCCTCCTTGGACACGTTTTGGGCTATTAGTTGGGATGAGATTTGAATCTCAAAGATCTGGCCATCTTTTTTTTATCATGGACTAAATAGATGCCATCTCGATTCCCTTGACTATAGCTCGGTTGTCCATCTTCAACTTGTTCCATTGGCCTTTAAGAATTCCATCTCCATACACTTGTAATCGGCAACAATTTGGCGTAATTTCTCAAGCCATTGCACTTGAAGGACAAAATCCAAGCTTACGCGTTGCAAAGAGTAGAGATTAACTTGCAACTCCAACCCTTGGATTCGTTGATTCACTTTTCTATGAATTTCATGACATTTGAGCTTTTCTCCACTTGCCACTTGAACTTCAAACTCTTCCGCTCTTTGAGCAGGTAGTCCAAAGGATTTGACAATCTTAGGATTAATGAAATTAAGGGCAAATTTTTTGTCAATTAGCACATTCTTTTCCCTCTTGCCAATGTGTGCACTCGTGCGCATTGTCTTGGGTCTTTTGATTCTAGCCATAGTATGGATGGCAACCAACGAATCCTACTCATGATTCTCCTCTTAAGCCATAGTTTCATTAGAAAAAGGCTATTGGTCCGCTATATCTATGGACTGTTCGGATTCCTCATCAGTTATGGCCTCCACCATGTAGATTCGTGGGGTTTTGTACTTATGGTTAAGTTGAAGCTTCTCATCACAATTAAAATAGAGCCCTTTTGCTCTTCTAGCCTCCATCTCTACATAAGATAGCCTCTTAACAGATGATGGTAGGGATTGGGGTGATTTAACTGGGCAGCACTCACGGCTGGTGCACTGAAAGGTTGTGATGTATTGTTGCGACCTTGTGCAAAACTGAGGGCTACCAAGGTGTTTTGTGGCCTTGCTATTGGTCGGATGTCCAGCAACCGATCTTTCTTTAGTCTTGCAATCTCCAAAGTATTCATTAATGATTTGGGACACTATAACTTAATCTCGATAGCCAGCTTATGCATAGTTCTTTTGGTAATTCCTCAAGGAACCTGTTTGTCTTAACTTCGAGATGGCCTTATTATAATTAGTATAACTTGTATCACCAAAGCGCTTCATCATCTCTTTTAGAAAACGATTCCATAACAAGTTTTTGTGACTTACATGATACCGTTCTTTGAGCCATGACATCCATTGCTGTGATTCGCCTTTGAGGTAGAATCTGACAATTCTAACCTCTCATATTTGTTTGCAGGATAATACTTGAAGTAGATTTCAGATCTAGACACCCATACATTTGTATCTCCATTTTGGAACTTGGAAAATTCGAGCTTATGTGCTGCTGTCCACTACCTTGGTTCTCGATAAACTCTCCTCCTTTCTATCGGCCAATCATCAGTTTCTTGGGTAGTAGGTATGACGTGATCTTCCTCTGCACCACTGGAGGATTAAGATTTAGGCTTGTAAAGGTTAGATCTAGACTCCTCATCACTGGTTATGGAGCTGGTAGCACGAAAAGCGGGTAGATCTTGGCTTTGGATTTGCCTCATTCTCTTGGTAGTTGTCCCAGGTTGCATAGTTTGCAATAGATCCAAGATTGCTTGAAAGTTTTGCTCTAGGTGAGCCACTTTTTCATTGGTATCTTGTATGGCAGTATTTGAAGACTCAATGTGGGCCTCTAAACCTTCAATATGTTCCCTTTGGGTGGGCTGCTTGGATGGTTCACCCAAGGGCAGTATGCAATTTTTAGCTTCATGGCTTGGTATGTTTTTGCCCCTGAGTGGTTTGGATGCTGTCCTCTCAATGAAAGCACCAAATTGTTGGGGTTAGGGTTTATGAACTCAATGTTCAGAAGGTTATGGAGTGCAAAGGAGGTTTCCTAATACTTATGTCACACGAAAGGGTTGGCTTGGGCGAATGTAGTTAGATTAGGGTTAGGGTTAGGGTTAGGGTTAGGGTTGATAGTATTGGCTTTCTCTCACTCACGACTTGATTGAAAGTCTCACCTTTTTGTACCTAAGGATCACTCGAAAAGTGGTGTAACACTAGGGAAAACATGCCTAACAAAAGTTCTTGAAAGACGAACTTAACTTGATAGTTGAAGAAAATTAACTCAAAAGTTTCGGTATTGCATTGGGCCTCCTTAAGTATTTATAGACTAAGTTATACCTTGAGGAGGGATACTTAAAGTAAAACTCTAATAATCAAATCTATATTTGAATTTGAATTTAAGCCAATCTTATCCAATCTAATCTCCTATTAAACCAAACTACTAATAGAATAAAACTCCTAGTCTAAATTGTTTTGATCTTTGCTTGAAATGTTGCGCTAGGACTTGTTTGCTAGACTTTTAATTGAAGTGTGCTAGTAGTATTCTTGTTAAACTCAGCTTTATCTTGATAAACTTCGCTTGGATCAAGACTCCTTACCTCTTGAAACTTCCTCTCAATTTGGACTTTGCCTTGCTTTAGGATTCCTAGCTTAGGTATTCAATTTGGACTTTGCATTGCTCTAGGATTCCTAGCTTAGGTAGAACTCCTCCTTGCATTGGAACGCCTCCTTGAATTTGGAATCCTCTTTGCATTTGGACTCCTTTTTGCACTAGAATTCCATGCTTCCTGTCTTTTATCTCCTCGGTTACGGTTTGCTCATTGCCTAAGCTTTGTGTGCATGTGCTGCCCACATGTGTTGTGGCCCGCGCAGCTGGCTCCATGACTCCTACAGCCTGTTGTCTTGCTGCTGCTTGTAGAGATCTTACCTCCGCTTCTCTTATAGCTTGTCTTAGGTCTGTAACGATCGGCCAACCCCCTTTTTGTTTTTTTCCTTTTCTTCTGTACTCTATCTGAGCAAGGGCCAAAAAAATCAAGTCTTCTATGAACCAGTCTCTACATGTGGCATACATGAAAATGATGCTTTTTATTTTTCCATTTTTCCTTTTCTTCTATACTCTGTTTTGGCACTCATGGAAACCGTGGCATATGGTGGACGTATGCAGGCAAATGATGCTTTGTACTTTATTGTTTAAATTTGCTCAAACATATTATTTAAATTAAGTTTTAATATATTTAAATGATACTTTATATTAAATGATGAGTAATATTTAGATCAATGAATTGTATTTTATTAATATTATATATTTTAAATATGTTTTGACAAATATTTATGATTAGATACACAGGTTTTTTAAATTATTAATATATTATACTTTAAACTTATTTATGACGTTACGATGATATCATCCGGTTTTTTCATCTGGTCCGATCGATTTGACCCAGGGACCCATTGACCCCTTGATGCGATTGGTTCATACTCCGGTCTAGGTTTCAAACACCGGTTGAAATACCTGTTTCTTGTCTATATTATAATAAATTTGCTACAGTATTAGACTTGTTTAAGGTGTGCCTCCTTTTACCTACTTCAAGCGCAGGTTTGCACCTTTTTTTTCCTTTTTTCTGAGCATTTTTCAATACCGATAACGAGCAAACTGTTGAGATGGTTGAGTTGTTAGTACAATGGAAAATGATCTTTGTTTGTCATAGACTAGGTTTTAGCCATGTTAAGCTCATAAATGCTATGAGTTTGTGCATACAAGTATTTGTCTCTGCCTAGATTTTAGTTGAGTTTCTTGTTTCTTGTCTCTATTTTGTGTTTCAGGTGCAAGTCTGCTTTTCTTTTCTTTTTTTTTCCGAGCATTTTACCATACCAATAACAAGCAAGTTGATGAGATGGCGAGTTAGTCTAAGGCGCTAGATTAACGTGCCAGACCAAAAGGACGTAGGTTCAAATCTCAATTTAAGTTCATAAATTCCATGAGTTTGGGAATACATGCTTTTGTCTCGATCCAGATTTTAGTTAAGTCACCTATTTCATGCCTTGAGATGTGCTTCCTTTTACCTGTTTCAAGTGCAAGTTTACTCTTTCATTCCTTTTTCTTTTTTCGAGCATTTTCCCATACCAATAACGAACAAGTTGTTAAGATGGCTGAGTTGGTTTAAGACAATAGATTAAGGTTCTGGTTCGAAAGAGCGTGGATTCAAATCTCACTCTCAACAATCATTACCTGTTTCAGGTGCAAGTTTTGTTTGAGGTGTGCCTCCATTTACCTATTTTAGGTGCAAATACATTTGTCTCCATTCATATTTTAGTTGAGTCACCCATTTCTTGTCTCCATTACATGTTTTAGGTGTAAGTCTTCTCTTTATTTTTTTTAGAGCATTTTCCTATATCAATAACAAGCAAGTTATTGAGATGGTCGAGTTAGTCTAAGATGCTCGATTAAGATTCTAGTCCGAAAGAATGTGGATTCAAATCTCAATTTTAAGTTCATCAATGTTACGAGTTCATGAATATATGTATTTGTCTCTGTCCAGATTTTAGTTGAGTCACAATTTTTGTCTCTATTACGTTAAATTTGCTATAGCATTAGTCTTGTTTAAGGTGTGCCACCTTTACCTGTTTCAGGTGCAAGTCTGCTCTTTCTTTTCTTTTTTCTTTTCTGAGAATTTTCTCATACCAATAATGAGCATGTTCTTGAGATGACCAAGTTGGAATAAGGCGCCAGATTAAGGTTCTAGTTTAAAAGGGTATAGGTTCAAATCCTACTCTCAACAATGTCTAATTTATTGAGATGGCCGAGTTGGTAGTACAATGGAAAATGATCTCTTTTGTCATAGATTGGGTTTTCGGATATGTTAAAGTGAGGCATAGCTAGGAAATGGGACTTTGCTAGGTTAAGTTCATAAATGCCATGAGTTTGTGAATATAAGCATTTGTCTTTATCAAGATTTTAGTTGAGTCTTTTGTTCCGAGCATTTTTCCTATACCAATAACGAGTAAGACGCTGAGGCGATGAGTTAGTATACGGCATTCGATTAATGTTCTGGTCCAAAAGGGTGTGGGTTCAAATCCCAATTTTAAGTTTATAAATGCCATGAGTTTATGAATACATGCATTAGTTTTTGTCCAGATTTTAATTAAGTCACCAATTTCTTGTCTTTATTATGTTAAATTTGTTGTACCATTAGACTTGTTTGAGGTGTGCCTTCTTTTACCTATTTCAGGTGCAAGTTTGCTCTTTCATTTCTTTTTTCTTTTCCCAGCATTTTTCCATACCAATAACGAGCAATTTGTTAAGATGGTTGAGTTAGCTTATGGCACCAGATTAAGATTCTGGCCTGAAGGAGCGTGGATTCAAATCTCACTCTCAACAATCTTTACCTATTTCAGGTGCAATTCTTGTTTGAGGTGTGTCTCCTTTTACCTATTTCTGGTACAAGTACATTTGTCTCTGTCCAAAGTTCAAGAATACAAGTATTTGTCTCTGTCCAGATTTTAGTTGAGTCACCCCTTTTTGTCTGTATTATGTTAAATTTCCTACAACATTAGACTTGTTTGAGGTGTACCTCCTTTTACTTGTTTCAGGGGCAAGTTTGCTCTTGCATTTTCCCATACCGATACTGATGTTGTTCAGATAGCCGAGTTGGTCTAGGATGCCAGATTAAGATTCTGGTCTGAAATGGCATGGGTTCAAATCCCACTCTCAACTATTTCTAATTTTGAGTTCATAAGTGCCATGAGTTTGTATGCATGTATTTATCTTTGTCCAGATTTTGAGTCACCCGTTTCTTATCTCTATTGCAATAAATTTGCTATTACATTAGACTTGTTTGAGGTGTGAGTTCATAATGCCATGAGTCACTGAACACATGCATTTGTCTCTGTCCAGGTTTTAGTTGAAACACTTGTTTCTTGTCTCATTATAATATACTTGTTGAAGTATTAGACAGGTGTGCCTCCTTTTAGCTGTTTCAGGTGCAAGTTTGCTCTTTTTTTTTTTCTTTTTGTTTGAGCATTTTCCGATACCAATAATGAGCAAGTTGTTGAGATGACCGAGTTGGTAGTACAATGGAAAATGATCTGTAGGTTCAAATCCCACTCTTAACTATTTCTAATTTTAAGTTCATGTATGCATGTATTTATCTCTGTCCAGATTTTGAATCACCTGTTTCTTGTCTCTATTGCAATAAATTTGTTGTCATCGTAGACTTGTTTGAGGTGTGAGTTCATAAATGCCTTGAGTCTGTGAACACATGCATTTGTCTCTATCCAGATTTTAGTTGAAACACTTGTTTCTTGTCTCTATTATAATAAATTTGATGTAGTATTAGACAGGTACGCCTCCTTTTACCTGTTTCAGGTGCAAGTCTGCATTTTTTTTCTTTTTTTTTCTAAGCATTTTTTGATACCAATAACGAGTAAGTTGTTGAGATGGCCGAGTTGGTAGAACAATGGAAAATGATATTTGTTTGTCATCAATTGGGTTTTCAGATATGTTAAAGTAAGGCTTAGCTAGGAAATGAGAATTTGTTATGTTAAGTTCATAAATGCAATGAGTTTGTGAATACAAGCATTTGTCTGTGTTCAGATTTTAGTTGAGTCTCCCGTTTCTTTTACTGCGTGTTTCAAGTGCAAGTATACTTTTTTTTTAGCATTTTCCCATACCAATAGCGAGCAAGATGTTGAGGCGGTGAGTTAGTCTAATGTGTCAGATCAAGGTCTGGTCCGAAAGGATGTGGGTTCAAATCCCAATTTTAAGTTCATAAATGCCATGAGTTTGTTAATACATGCATTAGTCTCTGTCCAGATTTTAGTTTAATCACCCGTTTCTTGCCTCTATTATGTTAAATTTACTGTAGCATTAGACTTGTTTGAGATGTGTCTCCTTTTACTAGTTTCAGGTGCAAGTCTGCTTTTCATTTCTTTTTTCTTTTCCAAGCATCTTCCCATACCAATAACGAGCAAATTGTTGTGATGGTTGTGTTGGTTTAAGGCACCAAATTAAGGTTTTGGTTTGAAAGGGCATGGGTTCAGATCCCACTCTCAACAATCTCTACTTGTTTCAGTTGCAAGTCTTGTTTGAGGTGTGCCTTCTTTTACCTGTTTCAGGGGCAAGTACATTTGTCTTTGTCTTGATTTTAGTTGTCTCCCATTTGTTGTCTCCATTATGTGTTTCAGGTGAAGCCTTCTCTTTATTTTTTTTCCGAGCATTTTCCCATATCAATAACAATCAAGTAATTAAGATGGCTGAGTTACACTAAAGTGCCAGATTAAGATTATAGTTCAAAGGGATATGGATTCAAATCCCAATTTTAAGTTCATAAATGCCATGAGTTCGTGAATACATGCATTTGTCTTTGTCCAAATTTTAGTTGAGTCACCATTTTTTGTCTCTATTATGTTAAATTTGTTGCAGTATTAGACTTGTTTGAGGTGTGCCTCCTTTTATCTATTTCAGGTGCAAGCTTGCTCTTTCTTTTCTTTTTTCTTTTTTGGGCATTTTCCCAT
This sequence comes from Dillenia suffruticosa, assembly GCA_033439265.1. Classification (NCBI taxonomy): domain Eukaryota; kingdom Viridiplantae; phylum Streptophyta; class Magnoliopsida; order Dilleniales; family Dilleniaceae; genus Dillenia; species Dillenia suffruticosa. The sequence continues at coordinate 13,160,809 of JAVTVX010000020.1, forward strand.
ACCAATAACAAGCATGGTGTTTAGATGGTCGAGTTTGTCTAAGGCACCAGATTAAGCTATGGTCCAAAAGGGTATGGGTTCAAATCCCACTCTCAACGATTTCTAATTTTGAGTTCGTAAGTGCAATGAGTTTGTGAATACATGCATTTGTCATTGTCCAGATTTTGAATTCGTTTCTTGTCTCTATTACAATAAATTTGCTGCAACATTAGACTTGTTTGAGATGTGAGTTCATAAATGCCATGAGTTTGTGAATACATGTATTTATCTTTGTCCATATTTTAGTTGAAACATGAGTTTCTTGTCTCTATTATAATAAATTTATTGCAACATTAGAGTTGTTTGAGGTGTGCCTCCTTTTACCTGTTTCAAGTGCAAATCTGCTCTTTTTTTTCTTTTCCTTTTTTCTGAGCATTTTTCGATGCCAATAACAAGCAAAATTTTGATATGGTCGAGTTGGTAATACAATGGAAAATGATCTTTCTTTGTCATAGACTGGGTTTTCTGATATGTTAAAGTGTTTTCATATATGTTAAAGTAAGGCTTACTAGGAAATGAGAATTTGTTATGTTAAGTTCATAAATGCAATGAGTTTGTGAATACAAGCATTTGTCTCTGTCAAGATTATAGTTGAGTCTCCCGTTTCTTTTCTCTACTCTGTGTTTCAAGTGCAAGTCTGCTCTTTTCTTCCTTTTTTTCCCTGAGCATTTTCCCATACCAATAACGAGTAAGATGTTGAGGCGGCGAGTTAGTCTAAGGTGCTAAATTAAGGTTATGGTCTGAAAGGGTATAGGTTCCAATCCCAATTTTTAGTTCGTAAATGTCATCACTTCATTAATTCATGCTTTAGTCTCTATCCAGATTTTAGTTAAATCACCAGTTTTTTGTCTCTATTATATTATATTTACGGTAGCATTAGAATTGTTTGAGGTGTGTCTCCTTTTACCTGTTTCAGTTGCAAGTCTGCTTTTCATTTCTTTTTTCTTTTCCAAGCATTTTCCCATACGAATAACGAGCAGATTGTTGAGATAGCCGATTTGGTCTAAGGCGCCAGCTTAAGGTTTTGGTTCAAAAGGGCGTGCGTTGAAATTCCACCCTCAATAATTTGTGCCTATTTCAGGTGCAAGTCTTGTTTGAGGTGTGGCTCCTTTTACCTGTTTCAAGGGCAAGTATATTTGTCTTTGTCTAGATTTTAGTTAAGTCACTCATTTCTTGTCTCCATTATGTGTTTTAGGTGCAAGTCTTCTCTTTATTATTATTATTATTTTTGAACATTTCCCATACCAATAACGAGCAAATTATTGAGATAGCCGAGTTAATCTAAAGTGCCAGATTAAGATTCTAATTCGAAAGGACGTGGATTCAAATCCCAATTTTAAGTTCATAAATGCTATGAGTTCGTAAATATATGCATTTGTCTCTATCCAGATTTTAGTTGAGTACCATTTTTTGTCTCTGTTATGTTAAATTTGCTACAGTATTAGACTTTTTACCTATTTTCGGTGCAAATCTTCTCTTTCTTTTCTATTTTCTTGTTTGAGCATTTTCCCATACCAATAATGAGTATGGTGTTGAGATGGCCGAGTTTGTCTAAGGCATCCGATTAAGGCTATGGTCTGAAAGGGCATGGGCTTAAATCCCACGATTTCTAATTTTGAGTTCCTAAGTGCCATGAGTTTGTGAATATATGCATTTGTCTTGGTCCATATTTTGAATCACCCCTTTCTTGTCTCTATTACAATAAATTTGTTGCAGCATTGACTTGTTTGAGTTGTAAGTTCATAAATGCCTTGAGTTTATGAATACATACATTTTTCTCTATCCATATTTTAGTTGAAACACCTGTTTTTTGTTTCTATTATAATAAATTTGCTGCAATATTAGAGTTTTTTGTGGTGTGTCTCCTTTTACTTGTTTCAGATGCAAGTTTGCTCTTTTTTTTTTCTTTTTTGGAGCATTTTTCAAGACCATTAACGAGCAAGTTGTTGAGATAGCTGAGTTGGTAGTATAATGGAAAATGATATTTGTTTGTTATAGACTAGGTTTTTGGATAAGCTAAAGTTAGGCTTAACTAGGAAATGAGAATTAGCTATGTTAAGTTCATAAATGCCATGAGTTTGTGAAAATAGGTATTTTCCACTATCCAAATTTTAGTTGAGTCTCCTATTTCTTGTCTCTATTACATGTTTCAGGTATATGTCTAGTCTATTTTTTTTCGAGCATTTTCCCATACCAATAACCAACAAGTTTTTGAGGTGGCGAGTTATTCTAAGGTACCAAATTAAGATTCTGCTCCTAAAGGGTGTGGTTCAAATCCCAATTTTAAATTCATAAATGCCATGACTTTGTGAATATATGCATTTGTTTCTATCCAGATTTTAGTTAAGCCACCCATTTTGTGTCTCTATTACCTTAAATTTGCTATAGCATTAGAGTTGTTTGAGGTGTGCCTCCTTTTACTTATTTCAGGTGCAAGTCTGCTCTTTCATTCTTTTTTCTTTTCCCAGTATTTTTCCATTCCAATAACAAGCAAGCTGTTAAGATGACCGAGTTGGTCTAAGGCACTAGATTAAGGTTTTGGTCCGAAAGGATATGGGTTCAAATTTTACTCTCAACAATCTTTGCTTATTTTAGGCGCAAGTCTTATTTGAGATGTGCCTCCTTCTACGTGTTTCAGGTGTAAGTACATTTGTCTCTATTTAGATTTTAGTTGATTCACGTGTTTCTTGTCTTCATTATATGTTTTAGGTGCAAGTCCTCTCTTTATTTTTTTTTCGACCATTTTCCCATACCAATATCGAGCAAGTTATTGAGATGACCGAATTAGTCTAAAGCATTATTCTAGTCCAAAAGGACGTAGATTCAAATCTCAATTTCAAGTTCATAAATGCCATCAATTCATGAATACATGCATTTGTCACTGTCCATATTTTAGTTGGGTCACCTTTTTTATCTCTATTACATTTAAATTTACTTCAACATTAGACTTGTTTGAGGTGTGTCCTTTTACTTATTTCAGGTGCAAATCTACTCTTTCTTTTTTCTTTTCCGACCATTTTCCCACATCTTTTTTTTGTCCACATGGCTAGGCTACCGCCCGGTATCTGAGATTTCGCCATGATTAATTCAGACCGACCTGACTGTCGGATCTCACTTGAGGGGAGGTCTCCCAACATTGTTTTTTCCGTGTCCAGGGAGAGTTGAACTCGTGACTTGGTCTCGTGGCTTGGTTAAGAGATGAAGATACCCTTCCTACCTACGCCAACAAGTGTTGGTTTTCCCATACCAATAATGAGCTTGGTGTTAAGATGGCTGAGTTGGTCTAAGGCACCTGATCAAGGCTTTGGTCCGAAAGGACATGGGTTCAAATCCCACTCTCAAGGATTTCTAATTTTGAGTTCGTAAGTGCCATGAGTTTGTGAATACATGTATTTGTCTCTATTCAGATTTTGAATCACCCATTTCTTATCTCTATTACAATAAATTTACTATAGCATTAAACTTATTTAAGGTGTGAATTCATAAATGCCATAAGTTTGTGAATACATACATTTGTCTCTATTTAGATTTTAGTGGAAACACCCGTTTCTTATCTTATAATAAATTTGCTGCAGTATTAGACTTATTTGAGGTGTGCTTGCTTTTATTTGTTTCAGGTACAAGTCTGGTTTTTTTTTTCCTTTTTTTCGAGCATTTTCTGACGCCAATAATGAGCAAGTTATTGAGATTGCCGAGTAGGTAGTGCAATGGAAAATGATCTTTGTTTGTCATAGACTGGGTTTTCAGATATGTTAAAGTGAGGCTTAGCTAGGAAATGAGAATTTTCTGTGTTGAGTTCATAAATGCCATGAGTTTGTGACTAAAAGCATTTGTCTCTTATCAGATTTTAGGTCTCCCGTTTCTTGTCTCTATTACGTGTTTCAGGTGCAAGTTGCTCCTTTTTTTTCACAAACATTATTCCATACTAATAATGACTAAGTTATTGAGACGGCGAGTTAGTCTAAGACACCAGATTAAGGTTTTAGTCTAAAAGGGCGTGGGTTCAAATTCCAATTTTAAGTTTATAAATGTGATGAGTTTGCGAATACATGCATTTGTCTCTGTCCAGATTTTAGTTTAGTCACCCGTTTCTTGTCTCGGTTATGTTAAATTTGCTATAACATTATAATTGTTTTAGTTATGCCTCCTTTTACCTGTTTCAGGTGCAAGTCTGCTCTTTTATTTCTTTTTTCTTTTTTCAGCATTTTCCTATACCAATAATGAGCAAGTTGTTGAGATGGCTGAGTTGGTCTTAGGCGTCTGATTAAGGTTATTGTCCGAAAGGGTATGGGTTCAAATCTCACTCTAACAATCTTTACTTGTTTAAAGTGCAAGTCTTGTTTGAGGTATACCTCCTTTTCTCGGTATCAAATGCAAGTACATTTGTCTCTGTCCAGATTTTAGTTGAGTTATCCGTTTTTTGTCTCCATTACGTGTTTCAGGTGCAAATCTTCTCTTTATTTTTTTTTTCTGAGTATTTTCCCATACCAATAACTGGCAAGTTATTGAAATGGCCAAGTTATTCTAAAGTTCCAAATGAAGATTTTTTTAGTCCGAAATGATGTGGATTCAAATCCCAATTTTAAGTTCATAAATGCCATGAGTTCGCGAATACATGCATTTGTCTTTGTCCAGATTTTAGTTGAGTCACCTTTTTTTGTCTCTACTATGTTAAATTTGCTACAACATTAGATTTGTTTAAGGTGTGCCTCCTTTTACCTGTTTCAAGTGCAAGTTTGCTCTTTCTTTTCTTTTTTCTTTTTCGGGTATTTTTCTATACCCATAATGAGCATGTTGTTGAGATGGCCAAATTAGTCTAAGGCGCTAGATTAAGATTCTGGTCTGAAAGGGAATAGGTTCAATTTTCACTCTCAATGATTTCTTGTCTCTATTACAATAAATTTGCTGCAGCAATAGACTTGTTTGAGACAATAAATTTGCGTAGCAATAGATTTGTTTGAGGTGTGAGTTCATAAATGCCATGAGTTTGTGAATACATGCATGTGTCTCTGTCTAGATTTTAGTTGAAACACCCATTTCTTGTCTTTATTATAATAAATTTGTTGCAACATTAGTCTTGTTTGAGGTGTGCTACCTTTTACTTGTTTCAGATGCAAGCGTACTCTTTTTTTTTTAGCATTTTTCGATGTCAATAATGAGCAAGTTGTTGAGATGGCCAAGTTGGTAGTACAATAGAAAACGATCTTTGTTTGTTATAGACTGGGTTTTCAAATATGTTAAAGTGAGGCTTAGCTAGGAAATGGGAATTAGCTATGTTATGTTCATAAATGCCATGAGTTTGTGAATATAAACATTTGTCTCTGTCCAGATTTTAGTTAAGTCTCCCGTTTCTTGTCTCTATTACATGTTTCAGGTGCAAGTCTACTTTTTTTTCCTCAAGCATTTTTCCATACCAATAATGAGCAAATTGTTAAGGCGGCGAGTTATTCTAAGGCATCAAATTAATGTTCTCCGAAAGGGAGTGGATTCAAATCCCAATTTTAAGTTCATAAATGCCATGAGTTTGTGAATACATGCATTTGTCTTCGTTCAGATTTTAGTTGAATCACCCATTTCTTATCTCTATTACGTTAAATTTGCTACAGCATTAGACTTGTTTGATGTATGCATCCTTTTATGCAAGTCTACTTTTTCTTTCCTTTTTTTTTCTGAGTATTTTCCCATGCCAATACCGGGCAAGTTATTGAGATGGTCAAGTCGGTCTAAGATACCGGATTAAGGTTCTGGTCCGAAAAGGAGTTGATTGAGTTTAAATGAGTATAATATTTGTGATTGATTTTGTTTTATTTTTGAATAAATATTATACTAATATTTATATTTTGTGATATTTGATATGTTATGATTGATAGAGGAGACTTATTAACGAAAATGAAGAAAAATGAATTAAATTGGAGCAATTACGTAAATAATGGAAAATTAGACTACAATACTCTTTCATTAGCACGTGAACACGTTGATTACAAAGAGACAATGTAAGAATTTTCGAAGATTTACTGTAATAAAATTTTCTTTTCCAATTGTATATTTCAGAGGAAATTGAGATGGAATTGGAGAAATTGAAAATTTTGTTTCATTCCTAATATTTAGTGATAGAAAATTTTGGAAATTCAACTTTCAAGATATTTTATCTTTTAGGAATTTTTCTTTTATTTGAAATTTTTAGGGTATTATCTTTTAGAAAATTTTATCATTTCTTATAAACCAATTTGAATAATTTCATAAGATAAAAAATAGGGAAACTCCATTTATTTTTAGGGTCTACTCCTATTTATGTAGGAGTATTACATTGTTTTAGATAGTGGTGTGTAGTCCAAAAGGGTTGAAGCCGATAGCACATGGAAAGTACATTCTCTTTTATTTCTTGACTTTGGGAAGAGATACATATTATGGAGAAGGTTGTAGCCGGGAAAGCACATTTTTCTTGTAATTTCATTTCATTTTTCAGTAGCAATAAGATTGTTTTGTGAGTTTTCTTTCTTCATACATTTATTCTAATTTATTTTTTCTAGTCGAAAGTTTATTGAAATCTTGATTTTTAATAATTGGGAGATCTAATTGTGTATATTAATTTAACATATTATAAGTATTTATTTGATTCCTGTATTTTATTATCATGATTTTTAGAGTTTATTAAATAGTGACCAATATTTAATAGTTCAATAATAATTTATAACCAATTAAAATGACAAATTTGTAATTGTTTGTTAGTTTTAATTTAGTGGTGAATGACATTTATATGATGAAATTGAATAATCTAATCTAATCAATCTCGTTGTGTATTTGTCACTTAAAATTAAATTCTCTTTCGATTTTAATATTGTCGAAACTTTAAATCCTAAAAACTTCTCTAGGGTTGTCTTTCGATTAAGAAAATAGTTAAAAAAAAATTTTTAATTATCGACGAATTAAAAAGAGATTGGTTGTTTGGTATTTGTTAAATGACTATAACTAATTTATCTATAGTTGTTGAAACTTTAAATAGATCGATAATCAATCTCATGAAAACAAGGTGGATATAATTCTTTTGGCTAGATTTTATTCTAATAGATATTTTTCTTATTTAATTGGTGTTATTTAATTGTTTTGCTCTAATTAATTTTATTGATTTATTTATTTTTTGATAGTTTTAGATAATTTTTCAATTTTTCACATTTTATTTTTATTTTTCTTAAAAGAAATAAATTTGCTATTCTCTATGGATACGACTTTACTCACCCTATACTCATCTTTTGTGAAGTAGGTATTTTTATTTTTTATTGGATTGATACCCATCAAATTTTGGTGTCGTTGCTATGGAACGATATTAAGTGATTTATTTCTTTTAAGTTTTTTTTTTCATTGTTTTCAAAACTTATCATTTGCAGTGAACTTGCTGAAAGTTGTCAAGGACATAAAAGAGAAAAATTTTAGACACGAACATATGACTATCCAAAAAACTTTAAGAGAGTTATTAACCCCTGATTCTAATGAATATTCTTTTTTCAGTGATTTTTTTAATATGATAGCAAATGCACAACAATTTGGGAGACAACAAGATATCTCAAAAAGCATTAATGAGATAAGTATTTCTTCATTTGAACAGAAGTTGGATGCTCTAACTTCTATGGTGAAAAAATTGGTTGTAGGACAAGTGCAATAAGTGAAAACATGCGAAATTTGTTTGAGTATGGGTTACCCAACCAATATGTGTCCAATCTTTCAAGAGGACTTTTACGAACAATTGAATGTTGTAGGTGGATTTTCAAAACAGTCTCAACGAAAATACGATCCTTATTTAAACACCTACAACAAAGGTTGGGGAGATAATCCAAATCTAAGTTATGAGGCTATACCACAAGGATTTCCGCAACAATCGTATGGAAGATCACTCTTTCCACCGCAGCAACCTCCACAAAACTGAGCACCATTCATCGAAGATCTTGTGACAAATTTTATGGAGGACATGTCAAATTTCTAGCAAGAAACAAGTGTAAATATTCAAAGTCTCAATATTCAAATGTTACAATTGGTGACAATAGTAAGCAAAATCAAAGCCAAAAATGGAAAAATTGCCGTCTCAAGTTGAGGTTAATCCAAGGGAGAATGGAAATGCTATGCTGCTCAGAAATGAAAAAGAAGTACAGAATTTTTCACCATAAGAGACACACTATAAGAAGAGGAAAACAAAAAGAAAACAATGACCGTTGATACTACACCAAGAAAAGTAAGTGAGGTACCACATAATTCAAATACAAAACTAACTATTTTTTCTCCTTTTCTTGATAGGTTGGCACGTTCTAAGAAGCAAGATGATGAGAATGTGGTGGACTTCATTATACATGATACTTTTATACAAAATGAATTGAATTTTGTGTTTAAAGAGAATTTTACAAATAATTTTATATAATGGAACAACTTTTCTAAGACAAACTCCCATATCAAAAGCAATCCATGATAGACAAAAAAATCTTTCATTTCATTTCAAAATTGAAATTCATGATAGCCAAGTTGAAGTCTAAATAAACTGAATTGATATTTGAGCAAGGTTGAAACGAGTAGATCATGTTAAGCCAAATACACTAAACAAAAGAGTTTATTGGGAGGCAACCCAATATTCTTTTTATGATTTATTTATTTTTATTTTATTATTTTGTTATTTATTTTCATTTATGTAGGCTTGATTTAGGATTGATTTAAAAAAAAAAAGAAGTGGTGTCTTGTTAAGACGTACCAACACCTTAACAAACTTTCATTTCTGCCAATACCGGATACATGGACAGATTTGCTCTTGGTTTAGGGCATGCCCATGCACTAAACTACCTTCACTTTTGCCACGGGAGTACACATGGGATAGAAACACTTATGATTTAGGGCGTGCCCACGACCTAAACACTTTTCACTTCTGTCAAAAAACAAATACAAAAAAACACAAAAAAAAAGAAAGAGAGAGAGAGAGAGAGAGAGAGAGAGAGAGAAAGAACTTGAAATGGTATTCTAACACTTATAATTCATCTTTTTAGGATTTCTCTCTCCATCTTTAAGTCTCAAGAGTAGACAAAAGTGTTTGATGTTTAAGACATGCCCATGTTATAGCTCTTTTTTCATGTTCGTTGGAATTGATCTTCCATTCTCATCTCCACCCTAGAGAAGTATTGTTCTCATCTTCCACTTTTATTTCTTTGTTCCTTTTTTTTTTTTATTTTGCTTGATTAATTTTATACATTTTTTATCTCTCAACTTAAATATACACTGAAGACAATGTATGATTTAGGTGTGGGGGGATATTATGTGTTTTTTTCTTTGTTTTAGTTCTTGACATTATATTTGTGTTCTTTGTTGTATTAGTTAGATTTTGTTTTTCCAAATAAAAATAAAAAATAAAAAAAAAATTTTGAACTCTCTTAGTTGATGTGTGTTATTTGGTTGGCTGAAAATATTTGAAAAATAACTTGTATCAAAGGTTTTTTGTGCTTGAAATGACCGCTTATATCCTACATAGTTTCTTTTGAATGCAGGCAAAAATTTGACACAAACCCTATTTAAATAGTGAGGTTTTGAACAAAAAATGAGTAATTTCATTTTTTGTGCTCGAAATTATTTTTTTTTATGAGTAATTAACACACTTGGATTGCACATTTTAGAATTTACATTGTTATGCATTTCGAGACTATATTTTAGGATTTCATGCATTGAAATGATAAATGCACTTAGGTTTTACCCCTTTTTGCCTTTCTAAAGTACCTTACCTTGATATCATAAACCCTTAGTTAACTAATTTGAGCCTTTACCCCCATTTTTCTTCTTTGTAATCCCTCAATACAATATCTAATCTTTTATTTTAGTTTTCGTTTCAAACCCTTATATCAAAACTATATATAGTTAATTACATGATTTTGCTTTTATGTTTGTCTTAACAGAAAGATGATGATTGGAATCTTAATATTGATGTTTTCATATCCCATTCAAAGAAAAAACAAAAAAAGAAAAAGAGCAAAAAAATGAAAAAAAAAATGAAAAAATGATGAAAAAATGAAAAAAAAAGAGGAAAAAAAAGAGATGAGAAAGAGAAGTATTGAATTTTGATTGAAAATTCATTTAATTACACGTCAGTTATGGAAATTAAGAAATCAGTTGACATTCTTGTATGCTTATACTATTGGCTATTCATCTCGGAAGTAAGAAGTCAATTTTATCTGTATTTGTTTAAGATAAAGATTAGTTGATGTCATGAAAATTATATGGATTAATTATATATTTCTTTTGATACGTTTTTAACCCTTCAAATATCACCCTTTACCCTAATTCCGTAACAACTAATTGAAAAACTTTTAGATTAGTGCATACAATTCAAATTTTTAAGTGATGGAGATTTGATATATCTGCAAACTTATGGAAATGTCATTCCATATTGTTGATTTGAGAGATATATATATATTCTTCACATTTTTTATTACATTTGAGTGAACACTTGGAGAGAATTATTGACTCTTACTGTTTGGATTTTATAAGAAACTGTTGGAATGTGTGGTGGTTGTTTTAGTGTAGAACGATGTGAAATACTTGTTATTTTGATTGTATTTTCGATTTAACTCTTGTGGTATTTATTGACTTGAGAGTTTGGAAAAAAAAAGGTTGGTTAGTTTTAAGTTTATTCGAGTTAGGGATACTTGAGGGTAAGCATCATTTAGGTGTGTGAGAATTTGATAGAATTTAAATGAATGTAATATTTGTAATTGATTTTACTTTATTTTTGAATAAATATTATACTAATATTTATATTTTGTGATATTTAATATGTTAGAATTGATGGAGGAGACTTATTAAAGAAAGTGAAGAAAAATGAGATAAATTGGTGCAATTATGCAAAGAATAGAAAATTTGACAACAATACTCTTTCATTAGCATGTGGGTACGTTGATTACAAGGAGGCAATGCAATAATTTTTGAAAATTTACTATACTAAAATTTCCTTTCCCAATTGTACATTCAAAAGAAAATTGAGATGAAATTGGAAATATTGAAGATTTTGTTCCATTCATAATATTTAGGGATATGAAATTTTGGAAATTCAACTCTCAAGATATTTTATTTCTTTGAATTTTTCTTTTATTTGAAAATTTTAAAATATTATATTTTCGAAAGTTTTTTCATTTCTTAGAAACCAATTTGAATAATTTCCTAAGGTAACAAAATAGGAAAACTTTATTTGTTTTTAGGGTTACTACTTATATATATATATATATATATATATGAGTATTATATTGTTTTAGACAGTGGTGTGTAGCCCGAAAGGGTTGTAGCCGGTAGTACATGAGACGTACATTCTCTTTTATTTCTTGACTTTGGGAAGAGATACATGTTATGGAGAAGGCTGTAGTCGGGAAAGCACATTTTTCTTGTAATTTCATTTCATTTTCTGATAGTAATAAAATTGTTTTGTGAGTTTTCTTTCTTCATACATTAATTCTAATTTATTTTTTTTAGTCAAAAGTTTATTGAAATCTTAATTTTCAATGATTGTGAAATCTAATTGAACATATTAATTCAACATATGATATGTATTTATTTGATTTTTATATTTCATGGATCATGATTTTCTAGACTTTATTGAATAGTGACAAATATTTAATAGTTTTAGAATAATTTATAATTAATTAAGACAAAAAATCTGTAATTATTTATTAATTTTAATTTAGTGGTTAATGACATTTATGTTATGAAATTGAATAATCTAATCTAAACAGTCCCGTTGTATATTTGCCACTTAGAATTGGATCTCTCTTGATTTTAATATTATCGAAATTTTAAATTCTAATAGCTTTTTTAGAATTGTCTTTCCCTTAGAAAAATAGATAAAAAGTTTTTCTTAATTATCAACAAAGTAAGGAGAGATTGATTGTTCGACATTTGTTAAGCGACTATAACCAATTTATTTATGATTGTTAAAATCTTTAACTAGATCAATGATTAATCTCATGAAAGCAAGGTGGATATAATTTCTTTGATTAGATTTTATTATAATAGACATTTTTCTTATTTAATTGTTTTGCTCTAGTTAATTTTATTGATTTATTTATTTTTGTTAGTTTTAGATAATTTCTCAAATTCCCACATTTTATTTTTATTTTTTTTAAAAGAAATAAATTTGTCGTTTCTTATGAATACAACCATATTCACCCTAAATTTATCTTTTGGAAAGTAGGTATTTTTATTTTTTATTGGATTGATACCCACCAGGAGCTGCAAGTCAGCTCATTCTTTGTTTTTTTTCCCGAGCTTTTTCCGACGCCAGTAACAAGCAAGTTGTTGAGATGGTTAAGTTGGTCTAAGATACTGGATTAAGATTCTAGTTTGAAAGGGTGTGGTTTCAAGTTTGACTCTCAATTTTTTAGTACAATGGAAAATGATCTTTGTTTGTTATAGGCTATGTTTTCAGATATGTTAAAGTGAGACTCAGCTACGAAATGGGAATTAGCCATGCTAAGTTCATAGATGCCATGAGTTTGTGAATAATCTCTCCATAACGATCTCTACATTATCTATTCATTTAGAAAACTTACTTTTAATGTATGGTTTTGTTCTTAAATCCACACTACAAATATGAGAACTATTGAAAAACTATAAGTTTAGTTTAACTTAAGAAACTAAGCTAGGTAATTTATGGTTTCTGATTAGGTAATAACATTTCAACACTTGATGTTTGGAAAACAAATCACATAATGAATACACATTGATTTCGATATTTAAACCTATTGAATTTATCTTATCAATTCACACATCATATTTAGATTTAGTAAATTTTAGATATACTTCTTATCAATTTTACTTTCTAAATATTACAAATAGTTGGTTTGCTCAGTACTTAGATAGTAGTTCTCATGAGAATGATCTCTACATCATCATTTTACTACTTAGCACATTGTAAATACTTACATCATAGTTAAACACGTTTCGACAAAATTCTGTCTCGGACTTTATATTAGTGGTTTGATGGGTGATTGCAAGGCATAAGCCCATGATTTGATTAATTTAAGCTTTGAGATTTATTCATCTTACTCTATCTTGATAGCTTAGCAATGGTACGATTGGATTAATGAATGTGTTTTAATTGTGTAGTTCATGCTAGGAAATAGATAGTTCGTGTCTAAATGAGTTATGTTATCAATCGATGAATTATGTCATTTGGCTAATGAATTGATGTGAATTCAATTGAATCCTTTGTTTGAGATTTAACTTATAACCTTGTCTACACATACTACATGAAAGAGTAGACCTATATTAGTTAGAATTTGTTGCTAGTGGTGTATTCGAATCATTTCATTGTTTTTGGTTCTTTAATTGTTTTAGTTTCATTTTTCTTTCTTATTACACCTTCACTTGCCGACTTAGTACAAGAAGAATTTAGGAGGCTTCAAACTATACTAATATGTAAGGACAACACCTTAAATACTCACTTGTTTGTAGTTGACCTCATAACACTTGCCAGTCACTTTGGTTTTTCACACTACACACTCTCCATGCACACCCACACCGTATAAGAGAGGTTTTGATATTCGGACGTGTAGAATAATTGGTATATATTGATATCTATATCAATGTTTACTAATTTTAGGATTAGATTAGAATAGTGGCCTTTGTTTTTAATGTTTTTTATATATTTCAAAATTTAGGGTTTTCACGTTTTGGTTATAATTTTGATTTTCGAGTGCTCAAGTATTTCAATGGATTGTAAAGATAGAAAATCAAGCTATAAAGAGAGAATGTGATATATATATATATATTTTAACATTATGGAGGAATAAGAAGAGGAGAGTAATAGAGAGTCGTGTGATTTCTTTTATGACAATTATGAACTATGATGTTAAGAATTTTTTCAATATTAATATTTTTTATTTTAGAAATGTTTATAATTTTTGATATATTTTTGAAATATTTCAACACGTTATTATTAATTAATATTTATACATAAATTCTTATATTTTCTACATTTATAAATTTTTTTATATTTAATGAATTATTTATTTATTTAATTATAATTATAATTTTTAATATTATTTACCTTAAAATTAATTATTATATGATCATTTTAAATTTTATTATAAAATATAACTATTTTATTATTTTATTTTATTATTTTTATAAAATAATTAATATATTAAAATATCTATGAGTAATTTAAACCATCATCGTATATTTATTGATTTAACAACGTCGATTATAAGTGATCCTTCTTAATTAAGTCCCAATTTTCAAAATCTTAACCTTTCGCGATATTAATTTGCAAATTTTCCCCCTCACTTGGAGATTCGTAATTTAATGTGGAACCCCCCAATTTTCGCTCCAGCATCAGCTGTTCACTAAAGCCGCCGGACGGTGTATTCATAAATCTCTCTCTCTCTCTCTCGCGTGGGGGCTAGACTCACCAACTCGATTTTACATCCCTTTAGGGCCTTGAATCGTTCTTTTCTTCTCTCTCTGTCTGTCTGTGAATCGCCGAGTAATAATGGAAGACATAGAAGATCTGTTAGTGGGGAAGAATGATGCAGGTTCTCCTCCAGGTTTTAGGTTGCAAACGGCCGCTGTTGGAGTTAATCCCTACAACTACAAGAAGACGAAGAAAACTAAATCCAATCTCAATCATGATTTTCCTACTTCTAAAATCCCAGGCACCCAGGTCTCTCTCTCTCTCTCTCTCTCTCTCTCTCTCTCAACTATCTCTTCTCGCTCTAAATTTCTACTAATATTCATTCTCGGTTTTGCAGACAATTTACATAAAGACTTTTGGATGCTCACATAATCAGGCAAGTGAATTTTCTCTTCCAATAACGGCCTCCTATTTCTTTCAGCTTCCTGATATATGTTACGAATTTCAACATTTAATTAATGCTGCTTTCCAATGCATCTGGCCGTTGCACATTTTTCGGTTTACTCTTTAGGGTTTTTGTTCTTTTTGCTTCTGCCACCTTTTAGTGCCATGTCTAGCTTCTGTATCTTGGTGTGGGGGATTTGAAGGGCAGGCTAAAATTAGATGAACCCGACCACCATGTTTCTATTACTTTATGTAATCATATGTTTTGCTTAATATGAGCAAGTCTTTTCTAAGTTGAAGTGCAGATCAATAGCCTTTTGGTGCTCAAACCATTGGCCCTGTTATAAGACCATACTGCTTGTTTTGAATATTAATTGTGTTACTTAGATGGAAAAAAGTGTCCCCTTTTGTTGGGTCTTCCTTGAAGATTTCAATGATTCCTTGTCACAATTCTGTTTGATTAAAACTTATGCCAACTGTTTGACCCTCTTGTGGTCACAAACCCTAAAGTTGCCCTTATACCCATCCTCCAATCGTTTGAAAGCCATTGTTCGACATTCACCTAATCCTAGTCCGCAGCTTTTCTATCCGTTTCGTCATGCGGTTTTTTCAATGGGGCTTTGTTTTGCAAGTGATTATTGGTTGAATGAGGCCATTAATAGAAGAGCGGTGATTTTCAAGAGGTTTGGATAGATCAGATCGGAGAACTGTAGAAATAGTACTTGTGCTGATGGTGTTGGTGTCTCGAAGGCATTCAGTTTTTCTTTTTCTTTTTTAATTTTATAAATAAAATGCTGTATTAAGGGCTTCAAGGGAAAGTCATCCAAAAGGAAATTACAAGGCTAAAAACTCGATGCAAGTGGAAAAAAAAAAAAGCTACATCCAGATCTGTAGAATTTCTAGAAATCCAAAAAGAAAAGGAAGATATCCACTTAGCTTTTAACTGATCCAAAGAGCTTCTCCGCCATCAAAAGCCCTAAAATTTAACTCTCGCCACACTACCCAAAAGATAGACAGAGGACCAAAGTGTCTCTTTGTCTTATGTGTAGGCAAATTTGACCAAGTCCAGGATTTCATTTTCAATACTTACTGCCACCACCCAAAAACAGCCAAGAAAACCCAAAACCATATTCCACAACTCCCTCACATACGGGCAATGTAATAAAAGATGACGAACGGACTCACTCTGAGATTTGCATGTAAAACATCTATTCATAAGAATCTATCCTCTCTTTTGCAAATTATCCAAGGTAAGAATACTCTCCAATACTGCTTTCGACCACAAGAAAGAAACTCAGAGCTGCACCTTCCAAATCCCTCTCCAAGGAAAATGAGAGTGGCCAACTACTGGAGCTCCAGCATGTAAAAAAGAGAAATATGACTTCACAGTAAACTGCCATTCCTTCTGCTCCTTCCACCAAACAGACTCGTCTGCTAAAATATCCAATTTCTGATGTTGTTAAGAAGCAAAAAATATGAAGGCAACTCCCAATCATTCACATTACGCAAAAAAAGCAACATCCCAACTTAAAGACCCAAAATAATCTCCTACCATGCCTTCCTCCAAATAAGCAATCAGGAAATTGAGCCCTTAAAGTCAACTCACCACACCAAACATCCTGCCAAAACAGAACACGATCTCCCTTTCCCACTCTAAATTGGACAAAAGAAAAAACTTTCTAGCCCTTATTTAACCATTTCCAAATTTCTACATCATAGGGAGCGATACTAAACTTTGTTTTCCACCCAAAACCTTCCTCTTCAAATCTGGCCACCACAACTTTCTGCTATAAAGAGTTCTGCTCAATCATAAAATGCCACAACCACTATCCCATCAATGCCTTATTAAAAGTCCTCGATGGCTTTATACCTAACCCACCTCTCTCCATTTGTTGCTGCATAATGCTCCCTTTCACCAAATGATACTCATCTCATGCCCCACCCCACAAGATTCTGCGGTGAAATCCTCTCCACTTGTTTTGCCACATGACTTGGAATAGGAAAAGGGGACATAAAATAAACAATTAAGTTCATAAGAACGCTCTTAATCAAAGTAAGTCGCCCACCTTTTGACAGATAACAATCCTGCCGGCTGCTTCTCAAACCTTTCCGCAATAGGATTCCATAAAGCAATCTCGTTGACCCGTGCTCCACATGGAAGACCCAAATAAGTGAACGAAAGGGGGCTGAGTCAATACCCTATCACCTCCGACAACCATGGCCCATTAACATCCTCACTAAGAGGAATCAACTCACTTTGCCCAAATTAATTTCAAACCAGACACAACATCAAAACAGACCAATAAGTTTTTTAAATTGAATAATTAAAGAGGATCACTACCACAAAAAATGATTATATCATCAGCAAAGAGTAAATGCGAGATTACCTCCTTTGACCTTCTATGCCAACTTGAAACCCACTCAACATACCCTGTGCATTGCCTTGCTCTACATCATAGACAAAACCTCCATGATCAAAATAAACAACAACCGTGAGAGTGGGTCCCCTAGACGAAGACCCCTAGAAGTATGAAAAAAAATTTATTGGGCATCCATTCACCAAAACAGAAAATTGGACACCTATTCACCAAAACAACAAAGGAAGAGGTAGAAATATACTTTCTAATCCATTCAATCTGGTGGTACCTAAAACCCATTCATACAACAGAAAATTGCCATAAACATAGTCATAGGCTTATCCATATCCAGCTTACAAATACCCTAGTCTCTCCTTGTCTTATATAATCATCAACCACCTCATTAGTTATTAAAGCTCCATCCAAAATCTGTCCATCTCTGATAAAGGCATTTTGGGAAGGACCAGTCAATTTAGGGAAGACCCCTTTTAAGCCAATTAGCTAAAACCTTAGCTATAAGCTTATAAATACACCCAACCAGACTCTTATGTCTCGAAGGCATTCATGAAAGGGTGTGTAATTTCTTTTGCCATGTTGGGATATATTTGTGTTTGGGTGATTACTCTGTTTTCGCTTGGTAGCTTTTTATTTCTTGTTGCCTGTGGTAGGAGAAAGATGAAATACAACTTTGGTGTTTGTTGAGTATTATAACTGTCATGTAAATCTGTGGGATTCTTGGGCTTGGACAAGTGTGCAGTTGCTTATTCAGATTTAAAGTACAGGGGTGCACCACAAAGAGAGTAAAAACTAATATCTTCTATCCATTTGCTGTTCTTTTGCCACAGAGGCAGAAAAATAGCAGGAATTTTTTCATTATTTATTTTTTTAAAGAGAAGCTTCATTTTTGTTTTGTAGGCATTGGTTCTGAATCTGGAATTATGCTTAGTTTTCCTTATGAAGAGAATTTATAAGAGTGGCTATCAAGTACCCATTCTGCGGTCCTTGACTTTCTTCTTCTATCTTCTGGTATTTGTGTAATGTCTGATCATAAGATTGGCTTGGAAACTGCTTGTTTCACATAGTCTTTTGAAAACACAAAATGTAGTCGTTAGCATTTTCGTTAGATGCATAGTATTTTCGTTAGATGCATAGTTTGTTTGTAGAACTTGTAAGATTTTCTTGCCACTAATTTTAGAGGTCTTGGTACACAGTCAATCTCAGAATAATTGTGGTATTTTGTGAGGATGCCTCTGATGCGGCCCATATGGTTGGAAAGGAGGTTTCAGATCTTGAAAGTACATTTCCTTTTTCATGACTGTTATGAGTATGAGAGGGTGCTTTTGCTTTTTTGTAGCACTTCGAATTTGTGACTCTTAGTCTGTCACACAAAAAAGGCTAGGTTTGGAAGGATTAACTTTTCTGATGTCCTGTTGCAAGTTGGTTATAATTTGGTTCTTTTGTTTGGATGAAGCATAATTTTGTACCTCTCTCTATCTCCCCCCAACTTTTGATGCTGAAGGTATTTGTATTCTGGGCTGCACTCCTCTATTTATGTTTTTACATTTTTTTTCCCAAATTTTATGGAACTTCTGATTCTAGAAGAAGTTATAAGTCATGCTGATAAGAAGTATTGAGAAGGTTGCAAAATATTTGATTTTGTGTTTTCTTTCAATAAAAAGGAGTAATTGATTAGCAAATATATTCATTTTACATTGTTAGCTAAGGTATGGATGTATTTTTGCTTCTCAATAATTAATTCTATTCTAGTTTTTGCTGAGTGGTATCATATTCTTGCAATTAGTTATGCTTTTGTATGTTCAATAGTTCATTTATGAGGCCTAATGCGAATGCATTTATGGGTTTCAATGATTCCTCACTTGTTCTAATTGCATCAGAGTGATAGCGAATACATGGGGGGTCAACTTACAGCATTTGGTTATGCACTGACTGACAATCCTGATGAGGCTGACCTTTGGCTGATCAACACGTTAGTATCCTTCCCTCAAGTTGTCAGTTGATCTCGCCTTTATGTCTTTGTTCAAATAATCTATTTTATTTATTTGATAGAAAACGGAAATGATTATTTTCTGTATGTTTATGTACTAGTTATTGATGAAAATCCCAAGTCTGTAACTAGTTCTGGAGGTTCTTGTTAAGACAACTTTTCCCCTTTAAACAACTCAGCATTGAGGAGGCAAATAACCACCTTGTAGAGGCTAACGTGAGCAGAGAACATAGATGTGGGAACCATTATTGCGCCTCATTGAGGCAACTCCTTTTATCAGAGGGATGAAGTGCTTGTCAACCGGTGCAAAGTTTTTTGTATGCACAATGGTTAAATGGGACTAATATCCCATTTGATCCAGGCAATCTCTGATCAGGGATACTTTTTTTTTTTTTTTTTTTTTTCATTTAGAAAGAACAATGCATTAGAGAAAGAGATGATGGAACCAAAATCACCATAAGATATTATCCAAATAATCCCATAAATAAAAAATGGAAACAGAAAGAAAATATCCATCATTCTTGCTAAAGTCCACTGGCAAAGAATATCTAAGAGCCCCTGAAAGATAATACTATAATATGGCCAGGAAAATAATCTTCAAAAGCATTGAAAGTGAAGTGATTTCTTTTTAACATTACAGCTTATGAGGACTTCTCTGCAACCAAATGCAGAACAGAATGCCATTGTAGAACCTTCTTACCATTCTTCTTTCTTACTCATAAAAAGACACTTTGTCAAGCCCTTAAAACTTCACGAGGTGCAAATTTGTCTTTTCTCATGGGATTGATCTGTTGTTTGCTATAGAACCCAAAGAGTTTATCCTTGTGGACGAATCAGTGGAAGAATGTAGAGAAAAGATGACCCTAGAATTACTGGTCAGTGTCCTCTCAGGAGAAACACAATCGTCAGGATACAATAGTTCATTTGAATTAATTCAAATATTCAACTGATTTTCTCTTCAATGTGTTTTTTGTCTTTGTTTTTGGTATCTGTCATTTGTTTTGACATCATAATCACATAAAAGTTGCACAGTTTTCTCTCTCTTTCTCCTGTGTTCATTGAGAGGGAGGGAGAGAGAGAGAGAGAGAGAGAGAGAGAGAGAGAGAGAGAAAGAGAGAGAGATGGGGATAGGCAACGGGACATCCATGTCATGTATGTAAAGCACAAGTGACATTAAATTATCTCTAAGTAATTCGTTATCCTCTATGTTTGTGTGTATAATTATCATGCTCATTTTGATTTAACTCTAGTGTTGTCAGAGGCATTAGGCACGAAATAGCATCGAGGCTGACAAAACGCCTAAGGCACCAAGCGCTAGTCTAGGCGCCTGCCCCTGTGAAGCAAGGTGCTGATGTATATAGTATTATATTATAATAAATAAATAATGTATATTTTAAAAATTATGACTAGATCATTAAAAAATTAAAATGAAATTTAAAATACTATGTAATCATCTAAAGTTATATTTTTCCACCCAATAGAGTTCGTTTTAAGTACTCTATACCCTCTGGTTCAAGATTATTATTTGAATCATCATCTCTTGTTGCAATGTTAGGAGTGCAATAGATGTAGCAATAGATGTAGGAAATATAGAGATACCTGTAGAAGAGATTAATTGAGATTTTAAACTTAAGATTCGTCTCCGTAAAGTGAAGGAGGCTTTAAAGAGAATGGGGAATAATAAAGTTACAGGACCTGATGACATTCGAATAGAAGTGTGAAAATGTTTAGATGAATTTGGTATAGTAATGTTAATGGATATTTTCAACAAAATTTGGCAAATCAAGAGAATGTTCCAAATTTGGAGGAAGAGTATAATTGTATTGTTATATAGGAATAAAAGAGATAAACAAGATTGCTCCAATTATAGATGAATTAAACTTATGAGCCATATCATGAAACTATGGGAAAGAGTGATAGAGTATAGATTGAGATTGGAGATAAATATATCTCAAAATCAATTTGGATTTATGCATGAGAGATTTATTACAGAATCAATCCATTTGTTAAGACATTTGATAGAGACATATAGAGTACATCAGAAAGATCTACATATGGTATTCATTGATCTAGAAAAAGCATACGATAGGGCTCCTAGAGACGTATTGTGGTGGGCGTTGATAAAAAAAGGGATCTACTCGAAATACATTAATTTTATCAAAGATATGTATGAGGGAGTTGTAACCAATATAAGAACTTGTGGGGGTTAAAGTGATAGCTTTTCCATTAACATTGGGCTCTATCAAAGATCGGCATTAAGCCTTATTCTCTTTGTAATAGTAATAGATGAAGTTTTAAAAAATATTCAAAATGAAATATCATGGTATATGCTTTTTGTAGATGATACAGAGTTGAGGAAACTAAGGAGAGAATTAGTGCTAAATTAGAATTATGGAGGGTTACATTGGAATCTCGAGTGTTTAGATTGAGTAGATTGAAAACTGAGTATATCAGATATAGGTTTAGCAATAGTTATGTGAATGATGAAAAAACGATTAGGTTATATGGACAAGATGTATCAAAAAGTAAACGATTTATATATCTAGATTCTATCATTCAAAATGATGATAATATAGATGGAGATGTGAACCATAAGATTCAAGCGGATTGGATAAAACGGAGCAAGGTATCCAAAATTCTTTGTGATCGTATGAAGCCAATACATTTGAATGGAAAATTTTATAGAACCGCAGTTATACCGACACTATTATATGGTATTGAGTGTTGGACTATTAAACAACAATAAGAAAAAAAATGGCCGTAACAGAAATAAAGATGTTTAGATGGATGCGTGACAAAAATAGAAAAGATAAAATTAGAAATGAAGAGATTCGTAATAAATTGAGAGTTAGTTCAATTGTGGATAAAATGCAAGAGTGTTGTCTGAGTTAGTTTGGACATGTGCAAAGAAGACCCATGGACGCACCGGATAGGAGAATCGAGAACTTAAATATAGGAGATCTAATAAAATATAGGGGTAGACCGTTAAAAACTTAGATGCAAGTTATTCGTAAAGACATGATAGTTAAGAGTTTAGACGAGAAAATGACTTTGGATAGGAATGAGTGGCGTAGAAGAATCCGCACAAATTAAACTATTATATTTCAGATATATATCTATATATTTATTTATTTTTATTTTTACTTATTTATTTATTTTTATTTTATTTATTTATGTATTTATTTATTCATTTATCTTTGTATTTATTTATTTATTTTGATTATTTTCATATTTGTCTCTCAAATGGCCAACCCCAAAATATTGGGATTAAGGCTCAGTTTGTTGTTGTTGTTGTATCATCTCTTGTTGCAGCTTGATGACTCTTCGCTTGCAATTTTCCTATAAAATAAAATGTAAAAATATTGTTTAAACATAATTTCAATCTATAAAATCATGCAGGTATACAATAGATAACAAAAGTCACAGCAAAATTAAAAAAACAATAAAATAAAATGAAAAAAATAAAAGCTTGCAATTCAAAGAACAGGGCACCATTTTTTTTTTTTTTTTATAATTTTAGTGGGTGTCGTGTGAATGGCCGTGTTGTTGCATTATATTATTATTTCTTATCTGGACTCTTTTTTTTTTCCCCACAAATTAGCAATTTTAAGAACAAGGCACGTGCAACTAGCCTTTTTTCTCTCCTTTATGGTCTTCCATATTTGAGCTGATAATCACAATATCCTAAATACAGCTTCAGTTGATGGGAAGACAACAGTGAGGAAAAAAAAAAAACAAAGTCTGATCTGATTTCTCAGTGTCGTCTTCCACTCTTCCTATCCTCAGTGACTTTCTCTCCTTTCATCCCTTTTTTCTTTTTTTTTTTTTCCTTCTGTTTTAATTCATTCAAATTCTAACCTAATTGCATCACTTATGAAAATACCCTTAACCTTTTAGCTCATCCAATAAATTCAACGTCAAATTGGTCTATTATAAAGAAAAAAAAGAACAAAAAGAAAACGTCACAAAGGTGCTTGCCTGAGCGTCTGGCACCTTGCGTGTGAAGCGAGCTCCAGGTGCTTTGCCTAGGCAGCACATGACGCAAGGCCAGTGCGTCAGGCATTTTGAGGCTCTGGGGTCTCACCAAACCTCGCCTCACCTGGGGAGGCGAGCACCCGAGCACCTCTTGACAACATTATTTAACTCATATTCTGCATCTGTTGTCTGACACAGATGCACGGTTAAATCCCCAAGTCAGTCAGCAATGGGAACCCTCATAGCAAAATGTAAAGCTGGAAAAAAGCCACTAGTGGTGGCAGGATGTGTGCCACAGGGAAGCCGAGATCTCAAAGAGCTAGATGGAGTAAGTATTGTTGGAGTGCAGCAGATAGATCGTGTTGTTGAAGTTGTTGAAGAGACTTTGAAAGGTCATGAAGTGCGGCTTTTAACTCGCAAGACATTACCAGCACTTGACCTCCCAAAGGTATAATTTTATGATCATAAAATTTTTTTCTTTTGTGTTTGAGGCTTGCTATTTCTCACTAGAATGAATTGCATGTAGTTTAGGATTTTCTAACATGAGCTTGCAAACAGGTTAGAAGAAACAAGTTCGTGGAGATCCTTCCAATTAATGTTGGCTGTTTAGGTGCTTGTACTTATTGCAAGACAAAGCATGCTCGTGGTCATTTAGGTAGCTATACTGTTGACAGCCTCGTAAGTATTGTAAGCTCAACCCGTGTCCAACTACTACACATTTTGCAGCCATTTTATCTGCATTTTATAATGCAGGTGGGCCGTGTAAGAACTGTCATAGATGAGGGTGTTAAGGAGATATGGTTGAGTAGTGAAGATACGGGAGCTTATGGTAATCAACATCTCAGCCTTTTCTATTTTTTGTTATTTTATTTTACTTTGAGAGAGAGAGAGAGAGAGAGAGAGAGAACCTGCTCAATGAGAGAAGTCTTGCTTCTACAATGCATGTCTGAATACAGATTTTAGTTTACAACAACAACAATTTGAGTTTTAATCCCAACAATTTAGGATTGGCCATTTGAGAGATAAGTATGAGAAAATAATAATAATAATAATAAAATGAATAGATAAAAAAAATAAGTATGATGGTTTAGTTTGTGAGGATTCTTTTACGCTATTCATTCTTATCCAACGTCATCCGCTCGTCTAAACCCTTAACTATCATATCTTTACGGATAACTTGCATTCAAGTTTTCAGTGATCTATCCCTGCGTTTTACTAGATCTTATATATTCAAGTTTTCTACTCTTCTAACCGGTGTGTCTTCAGATTTTCTTTGCACATATTCAAACCATCTTAGCCGACACTATTGCATTTTATCTACAATTGAACTAATTCCCAATTTTTTTATGAATCTCTTCATTTGTAATTATGTTTCTTATAGTTTTATCATACATCCACCTAAACATTCTCATTTCTGTTACCGTCATTTTTTGTTTTTTTTTATTTTTTAATAACCTAACACTCAGTACCATATAATAGTGCAGGTCTTACTGCGGTTCTATAGAACTTTCCCTTCAAATATAGTGGCATCGTGCCTTCACAAAGAATTCCGGATGTCTTTCTCCATTTCATCCAACCAGCTTGAATCCTATGATTCACATCTCCATCTATATTGCCATCATTTTGAATGATGGAACCAAGATATCTAAATTGTTCATTTTTTGGTACATCTTGCTCAGTTTTTGATTTATTCAATCTAAATCCTCTGGATTCTAGTGTGTTCCTCCGTAACTCTAATCTAGCACCAATACCTTTTCTAGTTTCATTAACTAACACTATATCATCTGCAAAATATATACACCATGGTATTTTATCTTGAATATTTTTTGTGATTTCGTCTATCACTATTGTAAAAAGGATGAGACTTAATGCCGAGCCTTGATGGAGCCCAATGTTAATGGGGAAGCTATCGCTCATACCCTGTAAGTTCTTACATTGGTTACAACTCTATCGTATATATTTTTAATGAGATTAATTTATCTCAAGGAGATCCCTTTCTTCATTAGCGCTCATCACAATATCTCTCTAGAAACCCTATCATATGCTTTTTCAAGATCAATGAATATCATATGTAGGTGTCTCTTATGTACTCTATATGTCTCTATCAAATGTCTTAACAAGTGAATTGCCTCCATGGTGGATATTCCCGGCATAAATCCAAATTGATTTTGAGACACATTTAGCTCCGATCTCATTCTATGTTCTATTACTCTCTCCCATAATTTCATTGTATGGTTCATAAATTTAATTCCTTGATATTTTGAGCAAACTTGTATATCTCTTTTATTCTTATATAGTGGTACAATTATACTCTCCTTTCATATTTGGGGCATTCTCTTAATTTGTCAAATTTTATTAAAAATATCCATAAACATTAATATACCAAATTTACCCAAATATTTCCATACTTCTATGGGAATACCATCTGGTCCTATGGCTTTATTACTTTTCATTCTTTTTAAAGCCTTTTTAATTTCATTGGTACGAATTTTATGTTTAAAGTCTCTATTAATCTCTACTATATGTATATCGATATTTTCTATGTCTGTTGTACTCTTGACATTAAAGAGATGATCGAAATAATCTATTCAATGCTTTCTTATGTCCTCATTCTTTACAAGTATACTATTGGTTTCGCTCTTAATACATCTAAAACCATTTAGATTTCTTTCCTTTTTCTCCCTTAGTTTTGCAATTCTGTAGATCTCTCTTTCTTCATCTTTAGTCTCTAGTCTTTTATATATTTTATTATACACCTTACTCTTTGCTTCTTGGATAATCTTTTTTACATCTTTTTTTGCACTTTTGTATTTTTCATATGTATTGTTATTACTATTACCTTTAAGGTTCCTATAACACTTACGTTTTGTTCGAATAGCAGTTTTTATTTCTTCATTCTACTACCATGATTCCTTGCCTATGGAGGCTTGACCCTTAGATATACCAAGAACCTTCCTACGTATATTCTTAATATTAGTAGACATCTCTTTCCATATTGTTTTCGAGTCACTATTAGTGGATCAATTTGCTATTTGAATTAATTTATTTTTACAAGTGTTCACTTTTTCTCCTTTTAAATTCCACCACCTAATCCGCTCCACAAATGAATGACACTTCTTTTGCCTTTTAGGCACACATATATCTAAGACTAGGAGTCTATGCTGAGTTGCTATACTCTCCCCCGGTATAACCTTACAATTCTTACAGGTCATTTTATCACCTCTCTTAGTGAGAAAGAAATCTATTTGGCTAGTATTAGATCCACTTCTATATGTAACTAAGTGTGCTTCTCTTTTCTTAAAGATGGTGTTTACAAGTACCATATCAAATGCCGTGGCAAACTCTAAAATGGTATCTCCCGCTTCATTCCTTCAACCAAATCCAAAGTTTCAATGTATGGTTTCGAATCCTTCATTCCTCTCTCCTACATGTCCATTTAAATCTCCTCCGATAAATAACTTCTCTATACTAGGTATGGTTCGTATAAATTCATCTAAATCCTCTCAAAATTATCTTTTATTAATTGCATCCGTACCTATTTGGGGTGCATATACACTGACTATATTAACTATGTTTTCTCCATCTACTAACTTGACAAGTATAATTCTATCTCATTTTCTTCTTATCTCTATTACATCCTATAATAGATCTTTATATACAATTATTCCTATCCCATTCTTAGTTCTATCCCTCCCTGTATATCAAAGCTTATGACCACTAGGTTCTGCTACCTTAGCCTTCTCACCCACCCACTTAGTTTCTTGAAAACACATGATACAGATTTCAGTTTAAGATAATTATATGTTACTTATGTTGTTTGAATTTTAAACAAGGGTAGTGGTTTTCTTCAACCTTTTTCCTTTTTAGGTTTTAGATGTCCTAACCATATATGTCATAGAAATCCCTTATAAATTATTTAATATATGTTTGTTGATGATTGTAAATAACTTTTTGTTTTGAGAGATATTTCACCACTCTTACCACACAAAAAAGGGCCAGGGGGTGGGGGTGGGGGTGGGGGTGGGGGAATCTGAATTTCGCTTGTATTTAGGCTGTGTTTCAATAGCCTTTACTAACCTCTCCTCTTCTGTACTGACCTCTATTTTGTATTATCCTACTTGTAGTAGTGAAAAAATTTTAGGAGATGTATGATTTTGTAACTATAAGTCAGATTTCATTGTAAAAGAGATTAAAATTGTCTTATATCAATAATTTTTTATATTAAAAATACCATGAAACATTTTTTCTTATCAATCTCTACTTTCCCAAACACTAGCCGGTTACTAAAACATTTTCTGAATAAATAATTTTGCAGGCCGTGATATTGGGACCAATCTTCCAACTTTATTGAATGCAATTGTCACTGAACTTCCATCTGATGGAAGCACAATGCTTCGGATTGGGATGACTAATCCTCCTTTTATTCTTGAACATTTGAAAGAAATAGCCAATGTTTTGCGCCATCCATGTGTATACTCCTTTCTCCATGTCCCTGTGCAGTCTGGCAGTGATGCTGTCTTGAGTGTAAGTCCATAAGGTTTTTTAGTTGACCTTTGATTCTACGATCAAGTTTGCATTGGTGATATCCTGGAAGTATTTCTGCACTATTGTTTCTTATTTTGATGTTGCCGTTTTTCTTACAGGCAATGAACAGAGAGTATACCGTGAGTGAATTCAGGAAAGTTGTAGATACTTTGACTGAACTTGTTCCTGGGATGCAGATAGCTACTGACATAATATGTGGATTTCCTGGTTAGAATGCATACCACCTTCCTTATGATCTATTGAACTTTCCATGCTTGTCCATTCTAACCTGTTTCTTTGTGTGTGTGTCAAACTGCTGTGACAACCAGTCCCCATCATTGTTAAACCCATCCATAATGAATTGGTTCTCTACCTACTCCACAGTGGCTCTCTACCTACTCCGTAGATTGATATCTCTCTCTCTTTCTCCCCCCCACCCCCCTCCCCCCAAGAGAAAAAGAACAGGATGTGTCAAGATCATTGTTCACATCTTCCTATTGACAATGATCACCCTCCATATCAAAATTTCTTAACAGTTGCATCCTGGAATATTTTGACTCTGATGCCAATGGGGTAGACATTTGAGGTGGATCTAGTTGAAGAGGAAATTCTTTTTTATTTATTTTTTATTTTTTATTTGATAGAAAAAGAGAATAGAGATTCTATTCTTTGGGATAAGATTGATGATATTGTCTTATTGTTTAAAGAAACTTAAAAAGGCTTGATCATTTTAGTGTTTATGTTAGATGTGTAGGATTCCATTAATACATTTTGCTTTGCATTTTCAAGTAGATTGTTTGGGGTCTCGATTGTCAATGTACTTTCAGAGGATAACACTTGTAACTTGGGTTGGGCTTTTCAGGTGAAACAGATGAAGATTTTGCTCAAACGGTCAACCTTATAAAAGAGTATAAGTTCCCCCAGGTCCATATTTCACAGTTTTATCCTCGACCTGGTACGATTTGGTGATTTATTCTCTTTTCCTGTTGCTTTTGTGCATTCATCCAATCTTGATTTCTGTTCTGCTGTTATAAGGTGAATATGTTCTTCCTGGTGAACATGCGCCTCTCTTGTCAATATTTTATGGTAGTTCACAATCTTCATGCCTTGGTATTGCAAAAAAATAATGATAATAATAATGAATAAATAAATAAATAAATAATTGCGGAAGTTGCTGAAAAAGAAATCAATGATCATTCCATATTCCAGCTCATCTGTAATTGCTTATTTCTGAGATTGTTTGCTTATGCAACTACAATGGTATTTATAAAAAGGAAATCAGATAAAAGGAAAACAAGCATGATGTACATGTATTTTGACTTCCCAAAACTAGTTGGCTTCACAGAAGTAGCTCAATTTTCTGATTAACTGGTGTCTTTGGTCAGGAACACCTGCTGCAAGGATGAAAAAGGTACCAAGTGCGACAGTTAAGAACCGAAGTCGTGAGCTGACTTTTGTTTTTGAATCATTCACACCTTATAATGGAATGGAAGGCAGAGTTGAAAGAATATGGATAACTGAAATTGCAACTGATGGAGTTCACTTGGTAAGATTGAGAGATGAGTTAGTCATCCAATTTTCTCTTAGGGCTGAGTTTCAAGTATTTACTTTATCAGTGACAAAAAGCATTTGAGTTGCAGTAAGATCGCATTTGCTGCATGAGGGCTTCCAAGCATTAAAAGTTTTTTTTTTCACATTTGGGGACCTGAGAGTTTGATTGAAAAATTTCATTGCATGCTAAATAAACTAAATGAGTGAAGAAGACATTCTCCAGGAAAGAGAACAAGTATTACAAACGAGAGGATAATGAATTTTCAAGTTTGGAATACAAGATCTGAATGTAGCTTGCCAATCAATTAGGATTAATGAGAGACATCTTAAAAACCCTATCACCCTATCCCTCACCATAGGAAATTAAGGAAGAGGACAATTTTATGCAAAGGCAATCTCCCTGAGATACTGGTGTTTCTTCTTATCCGACTCTGAACACAGCAAATTTGAGTGTGAAATGACACCATAGCTTCTTTAGACCTCTGCCTCCTTGATTTATACATCTTTTTGTTCTAAGTCAAACAATTGGGATTATAAAGTTTTGGTTGTACAAACACAGCAACAAAGAAATAGCTTATTGCAAGACGCACTGCTCTCAAAGTACATGATTGAATTGTGGTTTTCTAATATTTTTCACGACTGTAGACTCTTTTTTGTATGAATTATATAGCTAATTTTATTCTTTTAACTTTGATATTCACATGCAAGGTGGGCCATACAAAGGGATACGTGCAGGTCCTCATAGTTGCTTCAGGAAACATGCTTGGTACTTCAGCTATTGTTAGAATAACATCAGTAGGAAGGTGGTCAGTTTTTGGGGAAGTGATTGAAACCATTAAAAACACATGTATTAGCAAGAGGACTCCAGATGAGAACCATTCTTTGGGGTCCTGTGGTGATGCATGTGTATGTGCAGCTGATCCAGGAGCTTGTGCTTGTGAATTGCAGAGCTGTGGAGAACATAGTAATGTTGAGAACACGGTTACAAGAAATAGCAGATGGTTGAATGACCAAAACAGAAGAAATATTGTGGGTTGGTTACTGAGACAACGAAAGAATAATGAGCGAAGGAAGGTGGTAAATGGAGTTGCCTCAAAAGCTTTGGAAGAGCAAGAATTATCCCCTAGAAGCATTGAAAAATGGGGAACTTTTGATTGGGTTCTCGTGGGTGGAATGGCCTTTTCCTTCATGACAATTGTGGCTCTATTTTATCTGTATCTTGGATTCAGAAACTCATCATAAAATGAACTCATGGACCAACATATAAGAAAGGCTCCCGTGGAAAATTTCTTTTCACTATTTTATAGTGATTGTATCGCAAAACTTGCAATAACGAGTTTATTTCTATTGCATGGCAGCCCGCTGTAACTTGCTCTCCAAACGTTTGCTTCTTCTATTGACTGATATACAACTTACCATTAAGAACCTTTGTTCCCAAAAGATGTTGATGTTGGTAACGAACTATTTTTTGTAAGCTTTTCAAGCTTGAAAAGCACACGTTAGCCTTACACTTGGTAACCAATTCTCGAGAAAATGCAGAGGAATAATAGTTTTCATAGACAGGATTGAATGGTAGAATATGCTTTTATAGGAATTGAGATTGATATCGAAGTGGATGCATCGAGTAAGATTAAAGTCTTAGCCCCTTCTTTCTTCTTTGTTTCAGGTGGCTTTATTTACTAATTCCTTGCCCAGAATGTATACTGTGGGGAGAATTGATTTCCTTTTCACAGAAGCAAATCTGACTTTGCTGTCAATCTTTTAAAGAAATTTACTGGTACTGAAGGCGTCCTACGCCTGAACTTGGGATGCCGCAACCAGTAAAGACCTAGCAGCACCGCAACAACTTGAATTGGAGTAATGTAAAGAAAAACGGCCCAAATCAATGAGAATATGATGAAGATTGCCGTTGCACGTGGATCCCTCCAGCTTAGAATAGATTGAGTCCTCTCCAATTGGGTTGCCAAATCTCCAGCCACAGTCTGTACCCTACCTGCCACACTCCTCAACCTATCATACCTCATCCTCACGATATCTGCGGGTCGAGATGTTGGGAATGCGTCAAACTCCTCATCCAGCTCATCTGGGTGAGCCTCTGCTTGCGAAAGTCGTACATCCATGTGGGGTGGATTCCTTGGCCTGAACCTATAGTTCCATATTCCAATCACAAACAGGTACAAGAAAATGGTTGGCAGGATCAATTCTGGGTACCAAACCAGTATCAGAAACAGCACATGCGCAAGACAAGTTGTGACCGGGTTTTTCCAATAGCAGATGTCATCGAACCATTTGCAGACAGCTAAAACCCCTGAAAGCAGCGACATTATGCGGTGGAAATTGGCTTTGCTTCTCCTCAAACTCCACATGTAGTAGTCTACATCCAGCATGTACTCAATTATCTCCCTGCGCAGTGGTGGCTCTGCTCGAGTTAAGCGTGCTGCCACAATCTGCATTGCCTGGTGGCGAAGCCAATCAATGTGCCTAACAGGAATGGGTTGAAGATAATGCATTTTCGGGAGCAAAGGTTTGCCATACCGTGCCACCATGTTGACCCAAGCAGTGCATGTGAACCTAACTGCAAGATGAAGCTCCCCATGCTTTTTCAGGCCGGAGGGCTGGAGAACTAGCAATGGATAAAAATGCGTGTAAACACGATCAATTTCCAAAGTGGACAAACGAATCCTGACTTTCCCAATTCTCTGATCTCTGGCATCATCTTTGCTTCCATTAATGTGGTGATTATCAAAGA
Organism: Dillenia suffruticosa; assembly: GCA_033439265.1. Classification (NCBI taxonomy): domain Eukaryota; kingdom Viridiplantae; phylum Streptophyta; class Magnoliopsida; order Dilleniales; family Dilleniaceae; genus Dillenia; species Dillenia suffruticosa. The sequence goes on from JAVTVX010000020.1 coordinate 13,192,818, forward strand.
CTCCGATGGTGATTACTGTGCATGGATCGTAAACTTCCCAACTGTACTGTTCATTCCAGCGAGGATGCAGGGTGTCAAGAAGGGTTCTGGTCCGAACCCATTTGTTTCCATATTTGGCTACACAGTAGGCATCGGTTGTTCTGCCGTCTTTGCTCTTCATCGGTAGCAAATTTCTAGCACTTAAGATCCCAAGGTCAAGAATTCCAATGCTTGGTTTCCTCAGGTGTTTGGATGATGGCTGAAGATCACTGCTGAAATGTGTAGACTCATCAAGGACATGGTATCCCGATTCCAGACACAAGCGCAAATGGATCTTGCTTGCGAACTTGACCTCTTTCTTCTTCTCAGCCTGCTCTTCTGCTATTGCAGGCTTGAAAAGGTTGAACCAGAGAGCATTCGGAAGCTTAGTAGCATCAAACCTCTGGGGAGCATCTTTAACAGACAAGATCATCCTTCCCAGCGTCTCATCCTTGCCGGGTCCAATTCTATCCTCAATAGTGATAATAATGAGCTCTTCAAAGGGCTCAGATGCCACAAACATGAGCTCTTCATTCCACTGAGGATTGATTGATCTCGGGAATGTCTGAGTTACCCTAAGCTGATTCCCAAGCTGTATCTTGACATAAGTATCCGGGGCTCTTCCTTTGTCCCCAGGCACAAGATCCTGAGCCTCAATTATATGGACTCTAAGGTAATAAAGCTTTGGGGAGAAGTATACCTTTGATCTTGTATTTGCAAGGTTTTCATGGCTAACGGAGAAGGCATCAGAGTGCCAGGCCTCTGGGAATGACTCATCAGCTTGGGTTCCTATCCACACTCCAAGCATCACCTCCCCTGCTTTGGTCTTTTCTCCCTTCTTGTCTTCCAATTTATACCACTGCGGAGCCAGAGGACCATCCGGAGGCACTCTCACTGGAACTTCAGACAGATCGAAAACCACTTTCCCAACAAAATCATCTTTGCCAATGTCCTTGTCCTTCACGGTTACTTCCAGCATATGGGCCTGCAACCTATCCTTAGAGAAAGCGAAAATTTGCCTCCAAACGGGGTTTTGGTTCTTCTCCAAATGTTTGGTGACTCCTTTGTAGTTCCCAAGCTTCACTTCCACATACGGGTCAAGACTCCCGGTGATGTCCATTACTGGTAAATTTCTAGCCTTCACCACATTCACATACAAATAGTACATCTGCTCAACCAAATCGTAAGTGCTTGTAATTTTGTCTCCTTTGTATCCCATTCTAGCCGCCACCGGTGGCCTAGTCTCCACCAACCCGAATTCTGATCTCTGCATAGGAAACTGCATATGCATTGCAGGTGGGGGTCCTGCCTTGGCAAAATCAGTTCTGGTAGTCTCTGGTTTGTCCTTTGCTGGAAACCCAAATCCGGAAAATGCGGGAGCGGGAGCGGGAGCAGGAGCAGGAGCAGGAGCAGGAGCAGGAGCAGGAGCACCAGCAGAGACAGGATTAATTCCAATGGAGTAAAATGTCCTCACTTCTGTTTCCTTCTTCTTCTTCTTATCCTTATCCATACCCACCACCAAATTCTCTTCATCAAGCTTGTTGTTAGTATTGATTTCCTGCAGAGTAGTGTCTGCAGTAGGTTGTATAGGCTCTGGAAATGCTGATGGGTCATAAACTGCGTAAATCCTGAGTGCTATGTCTCCTTTAATGTGAGAGAAAAGACCCCTTTTGTCAAGTGGGTACCTATTGATTGCTGCTTCAGACTCTGACAAGGGAACTGAGACACCAGAGATTCTGACACGGCCGAGGAAGTTCTTCTGGGGACCGTTATTTCTGTCATTGTAGACCACAACATCAATAGTCTTGTGAGGAAGATCTCTTGGGTTGATGATGTTGAACACAAATTTTTCATTCCATGAAGGGTTGAGATCCTTGTGTATGGTTTTTGTCTTTTGTTTTTGGTCGTTGAACTCTACTTCAACAAAGGGGCTAGCGGATCCTTGCCCGTCCTTGGGCATGAGGTCACTGGCATCTACGACTTCTACTACCAATTTGGCCATCGGCAGGTGTTTGAAGCTCCTGTGATGGAGCTGATGTGATGAATTCAGGAGGAAAACTTTTTATGGGGGAAAGGGGTAAGAATAGGACAGAGAAAGCGGTAGGAGAGAAGAAGGGAAGAGTAGGAGGCGGTGGAGATGAGCATGGTTATTTTGAAGTAAGATGACAGAAACGCCAACATAACAGAGAGAGAGAGAGAGAGAGAGAGAGAGAGGATGTCGTTTGGTGGAGTGTAAGTAGTCCCCACTAGTTGGTACATCTTTTTTCATGAGGAAGAATTTCCGGTGGGTACGAGAGATTGAGAGTGAGTTGAATGTTATTGATGATATGTGCGTGGTGGGGACTTGATGGTGCTGATAAAGCCTCTATTTGATGAAGATTAGAGAATTGGTGATTGTTGTCGTCACTATTTATAATTATTAAATTATTATTTAATAAGAATTATTTTTTATAAAATAGAATAATAAAATAATTAATGATTGCCTAAATAAAAATTATTTATTCAGTGGGTGTGAGTGTGAGAAAGTGACATAAACTCTATTCGCGCCTGCGGAAACTTACAAAATCTTGCCAAAAGCAACGCCCCCTTTGGCTTCCAACAGCATATCTCCTTTTCAGAGGGACTAAATATGTTAGGCCATGCCCACTTTCATTATCAAACCCCAACTGTTGACTCAAAGGGGTCCATTGTTTATCATATTGCGTCATGCCCTTTGGCTCTAAGGTCTAAAAGTCAACATTCACATGAATTCTGCTTTTGCCTCTTCTCAAACACTCCACCCCAAAAGGACAAAAAAAAAAAAAAAAAGAAAAAGATTTCCGAGTTGTTTTATGTCATAGACAACCTTCTTCTTTCTAATAACGAGGGCCTTGACTCGGTGCGCAGGGACAAAACAAACATGGCCTTAATATCTGCTCCTGTAAAAGATGCCAAGCAATCTGGTGGGGTGGGTGAAGATCATGTACCGTTCAATATGAAGAAGTTTCTGTTTACAATATTTTATTTAAACAAAATTTAAAATTCACTTATCATAAAATTTGAGATTTATATTAAAAATATATTAAATTTATACAAAATTTGGTGGGGATTTAATTTTGAGCTATCACCCATATTGGTTTGCTTAGGTTCTAAGCTGTGTTTTCCTAGTTTTTTCAGAAACAGACAATAAGACTCATTGATTAGCGGGACAGGAAACTCTCTCTCTCTCTCTCTCTCTCTCTCTGTTTGGTGCTTTATTGTAACGATCTTCTTCGGAATTTGGAAATGATACTTCCTCCTTGCTAGTGCTTAAAAACTTTTCCAGAAGCCGAGAATTGAGAATGAGGCAATGAGTTCGATTTGATTTCAAGGTACAAATTTGATATATACATTTTATGTTGTTGCTCAGATCTGCAATATATGAATGCCCACATTGTTGCCTTTCAAAAATACTGGGCAATTCTGGCTGTAAAAATATATATATATATATATATAGAGAGAGAGAGAGAGAGAGAGAGAGAGAGAGAGAGAGAGAGAGAGAGAGAGAGCGCAAGGCGCTTGATGGTGGAGTTTGGAATATGCTATATTGACTTCAAAAATTTACTGATTGAGTTATTGTAATTAAAATTTTTACTGTCGAAAATGAGAGAAATTCTAATTATTAAGGGCAAAGATTAAACAGTGTCATTTTAGTATGTTGTGCTAATTATATAGAATTTTAAGTATTGAATGGACCGTGTTAACATGTGATCACGGTGTTTTTTCACTGTGTATCATTTTGAAATTGTCATTTAAAATTATGATTTTATGTTTTGTATGATACAAATTTAACGGTTACAATTTATAGAAGTGATTTTGATTGTCCATGATATAAAATGAATAAAATAAATAAAAAAAGGAAAATAAAACTACTTATTAAGTGATCAAACTCACAATACAGAAGGGGCCAAACTGGAAATTCATAAGGATTTCGGGAAAGAAAAGGTCACCATATCTGCTGGGGGCTGATGAATGGGTCCCACTCCCATATTAAGTCTTAAGATACGAGAGAGTTGGATCCTCTATTTCTTTGACAGGATTATTAATATAAATATCAATCGGATGAATGAATTAAGTAAAAAAGAATGTGGAGAATCTTTTGTAGCCATCTAGGGATGACAATGGACGAATATCGTGCAGTTTTCGCTATTAATATATCCAATAAATTCAAAACTCAATCAAACTTATAAGACTTGGCCCTGCCTGTTGTCATGCTCTTTGTCCTTTCCACTTCCCTAAATTCATGTGTTTTTCTGGTCTTTTCCACCAAAACTCCCCACTTTCACTCAACCATACTGGCTGTTAAAGGATCAACTTAAAATTTTATGAAAATATCTAAAACACTGAATATTTAACTATACAAACACAAAATATAATTAGCCTCACCCACTTCGCTCAGAGCCTGACTGTGTCATTAGTCACAAAGGCATAGAATCTACTATATTATAGGTTTTGCTAATGAAAATATTCACCGACTATCATACTCGATTTCATAAGGTGAATAATTTTAAAAACCAAAATTACTTATCCCCCTTCTCTCTCTCTCTCTCTCTCTCTCTAAAATTTGCCTCCGTCTTTTTAGTGATTTCAAAATCTAACTAAAATTGATGAAGGAAAAGGGTTTGACTGAACTAAAATTGAAGGGAGAAAAGTTGTCGGTGGGGAGGAGGAGAGAGATAGAGTAGATGGGAGGTTGCATGTGCATGGTCTTTTTTTTTTTGTACAAGAAGATGCAATCAATCGAGAGCAAATTGGAGAAGAGATGATGGAAATAGGGAGACTCTATCTCTTGAGTTGTCCCTGAGGAACGGTTGCATGTATATGTGCATGGTGCATGCATAAGTCGATTAGGATTAGGGATCGGATAGTTTCAAATTTTTTTGAGAAAAAAATTTGTTAAATTTTAATTTAATTTTATTAAAAATTTATATTTAAATGTTGGGTCAGGTCAGATTTTTTAGAAGTTAAATTCATATATGAACTGACCCGAGTCTAAAAAATCCTATTTCTAATCCATCCTTAATCTATTTTTAAATAAAAAAACTCAATTTGTTAGATCTGACTAATAGAGTATTCATCGAGTCGGTTCGAATATTGTCATCCCTATAGCTATCTACTCGTGACTATGACACCTTTTCTTGGGATCATAAAACTAAATTTAAAATACAAATGTATGCTTGTCTCATGTCTGCACTGCATATGAGTATTGAAACTCAAGCTTCTTAAAATACTCTGATCAAAGCAAACCGCCTTTTGCACCCTTTATCCATTTTATAACTCAACAATCTTGTGGTTGGACGCTTCAAAGCAAGGCTCTTGTGAATTGAGAAAAGAAATTTGCTTTCAGGCTCCACATGATAATTTAGACCTATCATATAAGGATTTTCTTATTATTCAAATTAATCAACGAATCCTAGTAACTATATATTGATATTCATATTAGAATTTAGAAAAAAAAAATTCTAATGTGCTGTGACTCCACATAATATGTAAACATGTGCCACTATTCTAATTGCCACGCTAAGAATCTGCTGATTCCAGCAGTCAAGTTGCGGCCTCAATATATAGCTCTGGTGTAGTTGTCCGGTAGAGTTAAGCCAACAAGGGAGTAGGAAAGGCACATCCATTTTGATAATTTTCTGTTTGATGCTTCAATGATTGAGGCAAGTGTGAATGAGTTGGTCCACGGGGACACAACCATGTGTGAGCAGCTGGTAAAGGACAACATGTACATCAAACAACAATAATGACAACAGGAAATGGAAAAAAAAAATAGCCATATAATCACACACAAATATATGACAGAGAGAAAAGAATCCTCGAATGGGTGAACCTGCATGTGTTTTTTTTTCACTTTCTTCTATTTTGTTTTTGTTTTCATTACATTTGTTATTTTGTTTGGTGCATGGTATCATACCTCACATGCAAGAGAACCACGCCAGCTTTCTACTCTCTTTTTCTATTCATCCCTTTTTGGGACCACAGTGACTTCATTCCAGAAAGAAACCAAACAGAAGAGAAATGAAACCCAAATGTATCTCCTCCCAAAAACTCTCACAGAACTCTAAATACCAAAAATAATAATAAACAAAAGACATTGTTTTCTTTCCACAGATTCTTCCCCTAAAATCCTCAATCTATCAATTATAATGGCACTATTTGGACCCAATTATGCTCATGCAATTTTTTCCATGAACAAAAAGTATTTGAAGAATATTCTATATTTGTTTTATTTCAGTTGAAAATGGTATATGCTACTCCAGATCATGTAAAGGAGAAGAGGTAACCTTCTTCGTTCTCCAACATTTTCTTCATGTCACTTTTGCTTGGCGCAAGGGCTTGAACTTATCCTCATATATTATGGGTCAAAACGACATAATTATCCAGCATTTTTTTACCTATTTTCAATACCGCTTAACTTCAATTGCAGACATGTAGCCCCTCAAACTTTTAGATTATGCTAATCTATCCCCAAGCACAGACGATGCTAATTTCCCAGTTTAGCCCCCAACCTTTTCTTATGTTTGTGTAGAACCTTTTAGTCATCGCTTCACCCATGATGCAGTTGACGTGAAAGGGAGCTGCTTTCCTATGGAGTAGCGCCTGTTAATCGAGTTTTAGCAAATGAAAGCGCTGTCTAATCTCAGGCCGTGTGCTAGTACTTCTAGAAAATGGAAAGCAGTTCGTGGTGTACAGTGATAGATCAAAATCGCATTAAATTTTTTTAATTAAATTTTTAAAATTAAAATTTTAAAAATAAAAAATATCAAAAGAATTCACTCCACGATTAGTTAAATATAATAAATAGATTATCAGATAATAATTGATAAAAAAAAAAATATACCAATAAAATTATCACACCCTTAATTTAAAACTCGCATATACTTTGTTTGCCTTAAGATCTTGAGACATCATCACCGTGGTGAAAGATGTACCATTCGCATCGATAATCAAATTCTGAAGTTTCTCTTTTCCCAAGAGCTGAACATGTGGCAAAGGCCTTAGAATTGCTGAAAGCCTAAGACATCTCCGATGAGTATCATCCAAGCAAACATTTGGAAAAGTTATGCCACTAAGATAGGACATGTTTATTCGTTGTCTTTCATCGATTGTAACACTTGTACCCAATTAATTAAATAAACTATCTTTGCGTTTTTGGTCGATGACAAAGTAAGGGATAGTTAAAGGGAGGATAAAATAGAGAATCAATTTTGATATGCTTCGTAAATTCATTAAAAAAAAAAAAAACCATCATCATGACAATATTTGAAAAGTGCTTCCATTAATCACAATGGATAAGTGGCATTAGTCAAATCAGATATTTAGCCTTGAAGCTCCTCCTTTGCCACGATTTTAGGTTTTGATTTTAATTCACATTTTCTTTTTGTACAATAAATTTCAAATTCCCTTTTTATTTTCCTTTTTGAGAGAGCCAACTTAAACTTATAACCTATTAAATAGTGTATGAAATATGTTTTTAGTATAGAGCTTGCTCCGGTGATTAGACTTTCTTTCTCAAACTAAAGAGGCAAGATTGGAGTTCTATCCCAATCATTTTATTTTACCACTCCAGATCTTGTGAGAGCAAAAGGGCCGTCACTACTCTTCATCAAGTTAGGGCTGTGGGGCCAGGCCCAGACCTTTGGTGTCCAAAAGAGGGCCGGGCCATATTTGAGTCTGATAAATTTTATTTTTGATACTGTACCGACCAATATTTAAAATTATATTCTAATTAATTCGATTTAAAATTTATAATGACTCATTTAAAAAATTATTTTTTCAACATAGTTTGCTCTATAATCAAATCACGAGTCGTCATCTGTGAGCCTAGCAAAAACATATCATCGTTCATTAATCCAAATCCGAACCCACCAAATGTCAGTGTATAACTTAATACACCAACGTGGGTTGGCTCAATTGGATGTGGAGTTGAGTTCCCTTAAGCATGGCCGAGATTCGACTCCCACCGGGAGTATCGGGCCCTCATGTGTATGGAGCGTTCCCCGTTGGGAGACCCGCCCTCCGATAAGGAGCCACTGCAGCGGTCGGTCAGGATTAGTCGGGGCGAAGCCCCGGATACCGGACGGTGTCCAAGACATGGTACAAAAAAAAAATGTATAACTTAATACGCGGTCCCCCTTTTTTCCTTGTAAATGTTTAAATTCGACTCTAATTCCAATAAACAATTGCATGGGGAGTAAAAAATTTTTTTTTGAAAATATACCTAAAAAAAAAATAATCTCTCTATACCCAACAAGTTTTTTTGAAAATACCTCAAAAAAAAAAATTGTGTTTATGGAAGAGTGGAAAGGGGTGAGGTGAATTTCTGAAAAAGGGGACAGATTGGGTGACTGAGCCATGGAAGAGAGAGAGAGAGAGAGAGAGAGAGAGGCTATGTGCTTTGCACTTTGAAGGTCGGCGAATTTAAGAGAGGTGAGTCTTGGCAGTTTGAAGGTGAAGAAGTTTCGAGAGGGTTGTGAGGTGTTACAACATCTGCACGTACAATGCGACGTGTCAATCTTGCAGTTTTACGTGTCATCCTCTTAACCGCAGCATGTCACGTGGCTGCCTCTCCCCTCTCTAATTTTCCGATTACAACACAAACCCGACACATTACACCCTCCTATCCATTAACTCCCAAACTTACTCTCTATAGCAAAGAAGGGTATGGAGAGAGAGAGAGAGAGAGAGAGAGAGAGAGAGAGAGAGAATATGATGAATTTACTGACCATATGTCTAGTGCTCACTTCGCTGGCAAGTGCAGGCAAATGGTCTCCGAGTCCGGAGAGAAATCATAATCAAGACCACAAAGAAGAAGTGATAGTGAAAGAGGGGCACAGAGTCATAGTTGTTGAGCATGAGAAAGGCGCCAATCGTAACACCAAGGTCTCAATCTCACCTCAAGATCACACCGGCAAAAGCCCTCTGGAAGTGGTTGACGACAAAGCTAAGCCGGTTCATGAAACGGCAAAGGAGAAGTTGTTGTCAGTGGCTTCTTCGGCCAGAGGTGCAATGGAAGATGCAAAAGACAAGTTCAAAGAAACTGCCTATGTTCTTCCCAATGTGGGTCAAGGTGTCTCCGAGTCGCCGCCTACTACAGCCCAAAATGGTCCCAATGAGCTCATTTGTGATGCTTTTGGCAAGTGCAAGCACAAGATTGCAAGTGCGATCGATAAAGCCAAGGAGATGGCATCCGGAAAAGAACATGAAGCCTATAGGAAAGCCGGGGAAGTGAAAGATGAAGCCAACGAGGCAGTGGACCAAGCGGTTGCAAAGACGAAGGAGAAGGCATATCGTCAACTTGAGGCAGTAGAGGAAGCAGCGGAAGAAGCGTTAGATAAGGCGAAGAAAACTGCGAAAACAGCTAAGGATATGGTCGAAACTTTGGGAGAACACGTATATGCAAATGTCACGGCAGAAATTGGCATAGCACGACAATGGGTTGGTGACAAGGCCGAAGAGGCACAAGAGAAGTTAGGAGAAGCGGCGGAGAAAGCAAAAGAACTGAAAGAGGAGACCAAGAAGGACGTAAGGGCGATAATCCAGTCAGGACGAGAGTTTTCACACCGCGTGATGTTGTACACAAGCGAGATGCTGGGTTGGTCGATGGGGATCATTCAGTTGCTGGGGTTTGCTACAGCTTATGGTATGTGTGTTTGGATCACATTCGTTTCGAGCCACGTATTGGAAGAGGCATTGCCGAGACAGCAGTTTGGAATGGTGCAGAGCAAGCTGTATCCGGTTTATTTTCGAGCAATGGCTTGCAGCATTGGAATGGCCCTGATAGGGCATCTGTTGGGGCAGAGAAAAATGCTGTTTAGAGGAAAGGCAGAAATGTTGCAGGGCTATAATCTTGTGTCTTCTCTGGTTTTGGTATTCACAAACATGACCTGCTTGGAGCCTAGAGCCACCAAGGTACTATATATAAATAACCTCAAACAGCTCATTTTGTCCACTTGTGAAATTGAGCTCCAAAAAGCCTATGTCATACGCAAAATTTTCATTTATATGTAGGTGATGTTTGAGAGAATAAAGGTGGAGAAGGAAGAAGGAAGAGGGAGGGGAAGTGTGGAGATTGCTGATTTTGAACCAATCACTGAGACTTCAGCGCCCCCAAGATTGTCAGCCCAACCAGTGATGCCAGAGAGACTAGAGCATCAGAGGATTGGGCAACGAGTTGCCAATCTAAACCAGAGACTGAAGAAACTGAACGCCTGTTCATCCTTGTTAAATGCCTTGACCCTCATGTCTCTCACCTGGCATCTTGTCTACATTGGCCAGCGACTCCAGGCCTGACTTTCTGATCCCGCATTCGCCAGCGAAGTCTGTTTGAAGTTTTTGTGACTTGTTTGTTTGATTCTGGTGTTTGTAAAGTTTGATTAAAAGCCTCTTGGTCCTTGCCTGTAACATTTGTCTACTAACAGGTAATATGTTGATTGCTTTTGCCTACTAGCAAGTAGCTGATTGCTTTTGAAGGAGCTGTGCCAAAAAAAAAAAAAAGATCTCGTTACAGCAATGGACATTTAGCCTGGGGACACCCTGTTTTCTGAAAGCTTTGTTATTTTTAATCCGCTCAATTTCTTAACAGCGGGAAGCTAATTCCAAGTAGACGGGAGGAATTTGAGCATTATGATGTCTCTGAGCATGATTTGAAAATATGCTCCCGTTTCTCTTTCTTCCAAGTCTATACTCTGCCATGTCGGCCACAAAACTTCGCAAATTTTTGAAATACCCCCCAACTCCCAAGGTTACAGTGACCTTCAACCAGCAGCAACCAAGACATCCCTGGTGAATTGCATGCAACAACAGCTCAACAGCTATGTGATCAGTTAAGAGGGAAAAAAAAAATCGCTGAATTAGCATTGCTTGTTCTCAAGTGTTGTCAGGGCTCCTGCATAACTCTGATATGTCAGGTAGAATTCTGTAGGTTGAGAAAGAGATACGGGGATCAAGCTGCTCCACAATTTACAAAGATCTCTTGCGGCCCAATGTTGAACCATTTCTCTGGAAAATGTTCTAGTCTTAGATTATTTCGCTCGGCTCTCTTTCTCAAGAAATCTTCACTTTCCTCGTACATGACTTGAGACAAGTGTGGACATCTGAAGTCAACTGCCAACTAGGGCCTTAATATTACTTCAAGTAACTAACCGGCGTTCTAGTTTAACCGTGGAAACATATACAAACACAGCAAGTGATTCCATGGAAGATGATTCCATCTGGGTTGGGATCCAACCAAGCTTCACGCTGGATGCTAGAACAACCTAAGGACAACATTAATAACTCAATTATCAAACCCCCCCCCCCCCCCGGCCCCCAAAAAAAAGAAAAAGAAAATAGGGGTCTCCTACTTAACCATGACCCAAATTGAAGAGAAAAATAGATCTAAAAAATTCTTTATAGAAATAATGTTATAAATGATCATTTATTGTGGATGTCTATTCATATGAGTGCTTTTTCAAATGAATGAACAAATTCAAGAATGACCATTGGCTTTTGAGTTACTCTTTAATGACATGATAACTTTTGGCTTTTGGGTTACTTGTGATCATTCAATTTTTGAGTTATTATATTAATGGAAGTGTCTTTTTATTGTTTCTCAAAAATTCCTATAAATAGGTATCTTTGTAATCTCATTTTGTATAATCAAATATAGAGAAATAAAATTATTCTTCTTTCATTCTCTCAAAAGTTCCTTATATTTTCTTGATATTTCACAACACGTTATCAGCACGAAACTTTAATTTTTTCACAAGCTAAATATCAAGGTTCATCATCGGTAATCAACACTTACCTATGGATATTATTGGATCAAATATCGAAGATGAGGATCTCTGTCTTATAGACAGTGCAACTACACATACAATTCTCAAAAGTAAAAGATATTTCTCTCAGCTCATCATGAAAAAACAAAATGTGAATACTATATCTGGTAGTGTAACCTTAATCGAAGGCTCCGGAAGAGCAAACATTTTACTACCAGAAGGAACAAATTTCTTGATCAGTAATGCATTATTTTCACCCAAGTCCCACCGAAATTTATTAAGTTTTAAAGATATTCGCCTCAATGGCTATCATGTAGAAACAACCAATATGGGAAAAAATGAGTATTTGTGCATTACTAATGATAAAATAGGACATAAACAAGTTTTGGAAAGACTATCTGTCTTCTCTTCGGGTCTTTATTATACATACATTAAGCCAATTGAAATAAATGTCATAGTAAACCAGAAGTTTACTAATCAAAACGAATTCCTTTTATGGCATGATAGATTGGGTCATCCTGGATCTGTAATGATGCGAAGAATTATGAAACATTCTTCCGGACATCCATTGAAGAACCTGAAGATTCTTCAATCGAATGAATTCTTATGTGTTGCATGTTATCAAGGCAAATTAATAGTAAAGCCATCACCAAGTAAGATTGATTTTGAATGCCCTACATTTTTAAATCGAATTCAAGGTGATATATGTGGACCAATTCACCCACCATGTGGACCATTTAGATATTTTATGGTTTTAATAGATGCATCTACAAGATGGTCACATGTGTGCTTATTATCAACTCGGAACCTGGCGTTTTCGAGATTACTTGGTCAGATAATTCGATTACGAGCACAATTCCCTGATTATCCCATCAAAACAATCCGCCTTGATAATGCTGGAGAATTTACGTCTCAAGCATTTAATGACTATTGCATGTCCATTGGTATAAAGGTTGAACATCCTGTAGCTTATGTTCATACCCAAAATGGCCTAGCAGAGTCATTTATTAAACGTCTTCAATTAATAGCAAGACCATTACTTTTAAAATCCAAGCTTCCCATTCACGCTTGGGGACATGCAATTTTACATGCAGCAACACTAGTTCGCATCCGACCCACTAGTTTTCAAACTTCTCCTTTTCAATTGGTCTCTGGAAGAGAACCTAATATCTCTCATTTACGAACTTTTGGATGCGCAGTTTATGTCCCTATTGCTCCCCCTCACAGAACAAAAATGGGGTCTCAAAGGAAATTAGGCATTTATATTGGTTATGATTCTCCTTCCATTATCAAATATCTTGAACCCATGACAGGAGATATTTTTACTGCTAGATTTCTTGATTGTCGGTTTGATGAGACATTTTTTCCAACCTTAGGGGGTGATACTAGAAAGGGAAAGGTGGAAAAAGAGATTACCTGGAGTAATCCATCCCTATGTCATTTTGATCATCGCACAAAACAGTGTGACCTAGAAGTTCAACGGATCATTCATTTGCAACAGATTGCAAATCAATTGCCAGATAAATTTTCTGATCCAAAACGAGTAACGAAATCACAAGTTCCAGCAGAAAATGCCCCTATCAGAATTGATGTCTCTGAAGGACCCCTCCCAACAAATGAACCTAAACCATGCCTGAAGCGTGGAAGACCAATGGGTTCTAAGGATAAAAACCCTCGAAAGAAAAGAGAAATAAATGAACAAATTGATCGTAGAGAAAAAGGGAAAGATTCGATCCAAGAAGAAAAACTTCCAGAAGAAGTTGAAATAGATAATCAAGAAATATCGATAAATTATATTTCTACAATGAAGACATGGGATCGAACAAATACAAATATTGATGATATATTTGCATACAATGTGGCAATTGATATTTTGAGTGAAAATGAGGACTTTGAACCCACAAATTTAAAGGAATGTCAATCAAGAGAGGATTGGCCAAAATGGAAGGAAGCAATTCAAACAGAACTGATATCTCTCTCAAAACGTGAAGTTTTTGGGCCCATTGTCAAAACACCTGAAGGTGTTAAACCAATAGGATATAAATGGGTATTCGTGCGAAAAAGAAATGAGAAAAATGAAATTGTGCGATACAAAGCTCGACTAGTTGCACAAGGCTTTTCGCAAAGACCTGGAATTGACTATGAAGAGACATATTCTCCTGTAATGGATGCTATTACTTTTCGTTATGGTTTAGTAGCACAGAAAAAACTTCATATGCAAATGATGGATGTCGTTACAGCATATTTATATGGTGCACTAGATAATGACATATACATGAAAGTCCCAGAAGGACTAAAGATGCCAGACGCATGCAATTCTCGAGAATTATATTCTATTAAATTACAAAGATCTTTGTATGGTTTAAAGCAATCAGGGCGAATGTGGTACAATCGTCTTAATGAATATTTGTTGAAAGAGGGTTATACAAATAACCATATTTGCCCATGTGTTTTCATAAAGAAGTCTGGACATAGTTTTGTAATAATCGCTGTTTATGTTGATGACTTAAATATTATTGGCACTCCTGAAGAGATCTCTAATGCAATAAATTATTTAAAGAAAGAGTTCGAAATGAAAGATCTCGGTAAAACTACATTTTGTCTCGGCCTGCAGTTCGAGTACTTAAAGAATGTGATTTTTGTTCATCAATCAACTTATACTAATAAAGTTTTGAAATGATTTAATATGGACAATTCATACCCATTAACCAGCCCAATGGTTGTTCGATCACTTGATATACAAAAGGATCCTTTTCGTCCTCGGGATGACAATGAGAAGATTCTTGGTCCTGAAATGCCATGCTTAAGTGCAATTGGTGCTTTAATGTACCTTGCTAATAACACACGACCCGATATTGCCTTTGCTGTAAATTTATTAGCAAGATACAGTTCTGCTCCAACCAGAAGACATTGGAACGGAATTAAACATATTTTTCGATATCTCCGTGGAACAATTGATATGGGTCTATTTTACCCTTATGAACCAAATGCACAATTAATTGGGTATGCAGATGCAGGATATCTATCAGATCCACACAAAGCTAAGTCACAAACGGGTTATGTATTTACATATGGTGGCACAGCAATATCTTGGAGATCTATGAAGCAAACAATAACTGCTACCTCATCAAATCATGCTGAAATAATTGCAATTCATGAGGCAAGTCGTGAGTGTGTATGGCTCAGATCAATGACTAATCATATTCAAGAATCATGCGGTTTGTTAATAAACAAAAGGATTCCAACAATACTTCATGAAGATAATGCAGCTTGCATAGCTCAATTAAAGGGTGGATATATCAAAGGTGATAGAACAAAACATATCTCTCCAAAATTATTTTTTACACATGATTTACTACAAAGTGGAGATATTGACGTACAGAAAATTCAATCAAGCGAGAATCCCGCAGATTTATTCACAAAAGCATTACTCACTACAGCATTTAAGAAGTTGATCCATAAGATTGGAATGCGGCTTTATAGAGACATCAAGTAATATCTTTAACAGGGGGAGTATTTTATCGAAATACATGTATAAAGAAGAATGTACTCTTTTTCCTTCACTAGGGCTTTTGTCCCACTGGGTTTTTCTCTAGTAAGGTTTTAACGAGGCATATTCTTTATACGATAGACATCCAAGGGGGAGTGTTATAAATAACCATTTATTGTGGATGTCTATTCATATGAGTGCTTTTTCAAATGAATGAACAAATTCAAGAATGACCATTGGCTTTTGAGTTACTCTTTAATGACATGATAACTTTTGGCTTTTGGGTTACTTGTGATCATTCAATTTTTGGATTATTATATTAATGGAAGTGTCTTTTTATTGTTTCTCAAAAATTCCTATAAATAGGTATCTTTGTAATCTCATTTTGTATAATCAAATATAGAGAATAAAATTATTCTTTTCTCATTCTCTCAAAAGTTCCTTATATTTTTTTGATATTTCATAACAAATAAAAATATAAAAGAGAATTATTTTTAACTTGAAATAATCACAAAATGCCATAAAAGACTAAAATTTCAAATCGCGATGTTCTTTGACCAAAAGCTCTTCCTTATGATGAGACTAATATCCCTGGCGTTAGGCTGACTAGCGTTGTTAATCAAAGCCGTTGTTGCGCCATCAGTGCAAACCTCCTACCCTGGGGGGATACCTTTCTTACCATCTTGGGCTGTATCACCGATGTTGAGTTGAGGCCTTAGATTTAAGTTGAGGTTGAGGTTCCCATTAACTATAACAAGCAACTCTAGAAAACTTTTAATTATGTTAAAATATAAATAATTTTTATTTTAAAGTCACCTTTAAATTAAAGCGATTTAACCCACTATGCTAATGTCATGTCAACGTAATATCATGAAAGCGAAGATGTTTGATTGTCTTATGTGAAATTAAAGTTGTTCATCAAAGTCTCTTGATTAAAAATAATTTAAAAATATGAATTTTTTGCATAACTCTATGGGAATTGGTGCCGAGAAATACTTTTCTGGTTCCTCATTAATGCCGGTTGTATCACCGTATCTAACCTTGCAATTAAACTAGAGAAAAATGATGTAAATCTTGTGAGCCAACTGATGAAGTGTTTGTCCTGTCATCCGGTACTTATTACCACAAAAACTTCTTTCTTTTGGCTCAGCAGATACTTGCGTTTCATTGATACAGTGAAAAGAATATTAGTATCCCACGGTGAGAATTATGATTCAAGTCTTGATAGTGATAAAAGAGAACATTAGAAGAGCTCCCTCCTGATTGGCACCCAACAATAACTCAGCCGAGATTAATCAGAGTAAAATTTTGAATATTTGACGGTGAATCAAGTCCCGAAAACCAAAAAAAGGAAGACACTTGCACTCGACTCGAACCTGCTTCTTAAAGGAAGCTGAGTGCATATTCTTCTGGTTATGCGTGCCTGTGCCACACAAGGAAAATCACGAAAAGATGTTGAAATTCACATATCCGTTCGAGTAGAGCCAACTTTTCGGTCCAAGCATTCACCCTTCAGATTCCGTTATCACATCTCAAATCGGCCCCCTCAAAACACCACTCATTAAGTTTTCATAGCTGGAAAACTAAGGAGGCAAAAAGGAGACCGGCGAGCAGTATAACCAAAAGCCCTACTATCTTTTACTTTCCCAAAATTAATTAATTCACGAGGATTACTAAATCTTTGGATCCTGTTGGAGGTGGGTCCAGATTCCATAGACACTCTGGATGACTAATCGCTTAAAGATTTTGATCGATGGAACATATAAAAGACTGTCAAAGGGTGTTTTGACAGAAAAGATTCTAACATTCAAGTCAAACAGTGATTTTTAAAAAGATAAAGAATAGAGAGAGAGAGAGAGCTTTGTGTGCCCTGTGTGCTTTGTGTGAGTTCTGAGGGTGTGAGTTCTGAGGGCCGGACAGACTTACCTTGTCGGGCGAATAAAGGTCATATATATAGGTTACTCGTGCCTGTATACATTTGGGCTGCTAAAACCCTAATTTTCTTGTAAAGATCTTAGAATTTATGGGAAGCTAATGAAATTTTAGAAGATCCGGAGTTTTACAAGTGGAGGAAATAAGAACTTATAAGGAGATTGCTTTCCTTATCGAATATCGAAGAGGATTGAGAATTTCCTTCATTATTACGAGATTTTGTTCCCGTGCTTCATGGAGAAATGAATATAACTCCAAATTGACTAAGCATTGAATACCGAGGAGGTTCGACTACCGAGTGAGATCCGGTCATTGGACACTGATCGGGAGGGGTGTGTTCGTGTCAATGATGCATTTGGGTGGGCCTACGGCTCATCTTGCTTGTTGGGCCCAAGACTCATGTCCTACGTTACTCTTAGTCCATGTAACATAAGATTCCATTACATGCTCATACAAATTGGCCTTCTTTCTATCCTTCATTATTTTAACCTGGGGGTGCGACAGATCCATCAAGAGTATCAACCTTCTGGCTAATTTGTTTAATAAGCTCTTCCAATATAAGACCTGTACCTTCCAGATCCAACTTATGAATTTCAGCAGCAGCAGATGCAGCCGCATTTTTGTTTTCCAAGTATTTGAACAAAAGGAGCTCCATCTTAAGCTGACAATTCTTTCCTTTTCTCTTTCTCCAGGGGCGCTTGCTTGGTTTTGGCTATGGTTAGTCCTTTTTACATCCAGAAATTCACTAAACATTTGCAAGTCAAAGTGCTTCTGCATAGCAAAACAACAGGCTCAACCTCAGTGCTGTCACCACCTTGAATACCAGCACATACAACAACCCTGCACAAGGTCTTGAGCTCAGTGACTTTTACACACCAGCATTTTATCTGTTGAACATTACCCTGCTCAGTGAAGTATGGCAATCAATTCATTTTTGGCCCTGTCTCTAGTCAAGAGTAATAAAATTGTTGAGAATTGAAGAGGAAAAGCAATATTCTTATGAATCAATTAGCTTAAGTGCCTAAACCTACCCAGCAAACTTATATATGCATATGTATATATATATCAAAGAGAGCCACATACCCAAAACAATAAATATAATGTATAGTTCCGAAGAATCTTACTCCTATCCCTTGTTGGACTTTGTTAATCTTTTCATATTTCAATCGGTCCTATTAAGTCTTTACTAATATTTCCAACACTCCCCCCTTAAGCGGGAGGATATGGACAATATGCGCCAAGTTTGTTATAAAGATATGGTGTATAATATAAGCCTGGCAAGTTAATTGAACACATTCTAAAATCTGAAGAAGAGACAACCTGAAACTTCAAAAGATGAACCAGATTCAGCTAGTCTAGATGCTGAATTTTCTGCAGGACTGATTAGATGCTGCAGAGATGAGTAAGCTAAGGGGGATGATAAGGAGTTTTGGAAGTTAGGATTGGAAGATAGTTTTCAATACTAGGTGGCAGACCCACAAGACTAGAGCAGGAGCAAGATAAAACATAAGCTTGGAAGATGGTTTTCAAGAAACTTCCACCCTTTTTAATGACCAGAGATGGTGTAAATGTGTCCTTGCTTTGAAGAAAGCAGATTGATATTGCTGTTGCAGATTGGAGACATTGGGAACTGGTTGACCAGATCGCAGTCCCACAAAATCTCTTGCCACAACAGATAGCAGATGAGTTTGACTGTAAAAAGGATGACAAGCGGCTACTCGAGCTTGATTGGAAGTTGATCAGACTTGAGTGGCTTGGACTGACTTGCGATCAGAGGAAGACGTGATTGAGCTCTTTGCAGCAAGGTGAGAGGATTATTGGCTTGGTAACATGTTGAGAAAGGAGGAGGAAAAGCAATGTTCTTATGGCTCAATTAACTGGAGTGCCTAAACGCACCCAGTACACTTATATTTATACAAATCAAAGAGAAGCAACTCCAATATGATAAATATGATGCATGATATCTAAGACTTCTTATGATGCATGACCGAAACGGTCCAAACCACATTGGGCTCAAGGCAAGTCTAGAATGACTCCCAATATCTCTATTGCTCACTCAGTCGGCAACTACCTGATCGATCAGCCGTTTAGTTTGAAAACCTGTCGTTATTACGAGATTTGAGACCCTCCGGACCCCTAGCCTAAGGGACTCATCGAGTAAAACATGTCGTCAACATGGAATTTATCTCCTAGATGGGTAGACACAGCCCATACTCTCTCGGTATTCATCAACCAAGTTCCGATAGGTAGACAATTGCTCAGTCACAACACCTCCTTAGTGTTCGGTGATCGTCATTCGGCCCCATGAGACAAATATTCACTTCACTTGAAAATACGAATAAAATCTTTCGTAAACGAAAATAAAACTTCAAATCATGGAAATGAATCTCTATAGCCATCAAAACTTTCATAATAAATAGCGTTTGAGATCTTTTGGAATACATTCATCGTGATCCTAGTAATATTAGGTATCTTCCATAAGGAAACTAGAGTTTTAACGCCTTGCATGTATACGTCTCTCGCACAAGATACTTATATATATCCCGTTAAGTCAATCAAGCGAGATACACGGACTCTTACGCTTATGCTTATCCACTCTCTTATCTTCTGCACTGTAGAATACTTTCTTTTGGTCCGTTTCTTTTCTCTCGAAAATCGCTCTCTAATTTGAGCATCTGAACCTTTCTGCCAGAGCACTTTCTGGCGTTCTTTTTGCAAGTCTCACAGTTTGAGATCACTAGACAGCCAAACCATCCGTTTGAGTTAGTAAAGCTATTATCTATGAAGTCAAACCCACCTCCAGCAGAATGACACTATTCGTGGGAACAGACTAGAAAGAAGTCTATCCTACGCAACTTTATAAAGAGAGAATGCCTCCCTGGAGAATGACCAGAGTTGTTTCCAAAGCAGCATCCTTGATGGAAGGGCACAACACCTCCACAATGAATACCGCACAGTACGTGGTGAATAACCTTGCAAGACCTCATATCATCATTGATCCGCCTAAGGTCTAACCCTCGGCTGGCCACCCAAATCACTCGACACCCCTTGCTACTCCTGCTTCTCCCGCAAAAGTCACTTGACCTCATATAGAAAGGCTAGAATCCAAAATATAAAGTTTGAGCAAGCAGCTAGAAGAACTCGGTCGCACCTTTCGACTAGGAGCCCAATCCTTTTCTCACGGATTAGGCCACATTGCACATGGAGGCTCGAGCCCAGAGAGCATCGAGAACCTTCGGTGACGTCCTAACATGACCCAGATGATCTAAGGAAACAGGTCGAGGAGCTCATGGCAAATGAGCTAAAGCGAGTGAACGTGAAGAGAGATGAGACTACTCAATATCCTACCAGTTTCTCGCCATTTGATCCCAAGATCTCTTCAGAACCAATGCCTCGTGATGTGCTTCTCCTTCCTTTGGAGAGGTATGATGGTATCACTGATCCTATAGATCATGTCGCCCATTTCATCACCGTGATGATCTCGAGAGACATGTCGGATGCCGTTATGCGCAAACACTTCTCAACAACTCTGAAGGGCAACTCGTTGACAAGATTTAATTCACTCCCCCTGTTCAGCGTCAAGAGTTTTTCTCAATTCCAACAATAGTTTGAGGCACACATTGTCATTAGTAGAGGGCCCAAGAGAAAGTCCACTTCCCTCCTCTCGTTATGATAGAGGGAGGACGAGGTGTTGAGAGATTTTCTCGAGAAGTTCAAGACAGAGAAGATGAAGGTCTTTGGACCACTGGTAGCGCTGCTTACAAGACTACAGCTATCCGAAATAAAGACATCTATCACTAAAAATCTTCCATCCACTATTCAGGAATTTTATGCTCGAGCAGAAAAATATATCGTTGTGAAAGAAGCTAAAACCTTTAATTAGCGATGCAACCGACCAGCTCAGAAAGAGTGTAACTGATCACCTCGTCGGTCCTTACTAAGAAGGCCTGCTAAGGGCCCCCACAACAACGAAGATTCACTAATTATACCCCTTTGAATGAAACTCCTAGTCAAGTGCTCCTCCAGATCCTGAACAAGCTCCATATCAGGTAGTCCCCTTGCTCCACAGAGGATGATCCTAAGAAGGACAAGACTCGATATTGTTATTTCCACCAGAACTATGGCCATCTTACTAATGAATGCAAAAAACTAAAAGATAAACTTGAGTTCCTCATCCGAAGTGGTCAACTCCAAGGATTCATCACTATGGAAAGAGAGGGCCTTCCTTAGTGCTCAAAGTGAGAGAATGAACGAGTAAACCAACCAGTCCCAAGAGATGCCCACAACTAACCAAATGGAGTGATCCTCCAAGTGAAAGGCAGGTACAACCCCTTGCAGCCTTACCTCTCGGTCCACATCTTACGAGCACTACATCGATGCGATTGAGTACGAACACAAATGAATGAAGAGGGGCATAGCTCTGATCTTCCAGAAGATAGAGCCATCAGACTCCGCATCTAAAGAGGTTCTAATCACCTATGCTGGGGAACCGCCCAAAAACAAGAGACCCATGATCAATTTCAATGACGACGACTTAATGGGAGTCGATCCAGATCGACACGATTCTCTCATTATCACAGCTAAGATATTGCAATACAAAATCAAAAGAATCTTTGCGACCAAAGGGCCGGCTGCAACCTTTTTTATTGGAAAACCTTTCAACAGATGGGTTTCTGCCCTATGCACTTGCAGCCTCATGCTAGACCCATTAAGGTGCTCTCAGGTAAATGGATCTACCCTGAAGTCATTATCTCACTACCTGTGACCTTTGGGACTCTAACCGACCATGTAACGGCATCAACCACGTTCAATGTGGTTAAGCTCCCTTTGCTCTACAATGCTATCTTTGGACGACTTGACTTGAATGCTCTGGAGGCACTACTGAGCATGAAACATATAAAGGTCAAGTTCAAGACCTCCAATGGTGTCAGCACGCTGCTCTGTGATCCAAAATGTTCGACATTTTCTCTTAAGTAAACTCTATACCTCTCTTTTTTTGTAATTGCATTTGTAGTAACCCTTAATGGGTGGCCTATAGAACCTAGCCTTAGTGCTTAATTTGTTACTTATTGTTTCATAATAACTTTGTGTTTCATTTCTCTTAGCAAGTTGATTACACTGATAACGGGCCATGTTGCCAAGTCAATCCGAACAGTGCCTATCGTTAGGGATCCATCTCCCCAAATGGGCCAATGTTACCCAATTCTCTTGAACAGAGCCTATTGTTAGGGATTTATCTCCCCAAATGGGCCAATATTCCAAGTCTTCCCGAACGGAGCCTATCATTTGGGATCTATCTCTTCAAACAAACCAATGTCACCCGATCCTCCCGAATGGAGTCTATAGTTAGGGATCTATCTTTCCGAACTGGCCAGTGTCCCCTAAACCTCATGAACGGAGCCTATCATTAGTGATTTGTCTCCCCGAATGGGTGGATGTCACGCAGTCCTTCCAAATAGAGCCCGTCGATGGGAATTCATCTCCCCCATACGAGTCAGCATCACGTGGCCTATCAAGTGAACGAAACCTATTGGATGTAGTTTATTGTCAACAAGGGATCCATCTCCCCAAGAAATGCCTATGATTTATCCTATCGAATAGCTCGTCGAAGAAACCTCACTATAGGATGAATGCATTATCAGCCAGGGAGTTGTTTGCTAGTAAAACTATCTCCATTGAGAGATCATAATGCCAATGTGAAGTACAAAACGAGAAGAGAACAAAAGAACATTTCATTGATGTTTTCAAGAGGAAGTACAAAAGAGAAATGAAAATTATAAAGGGGAACAAAAACCCTGATCAGGGAGCAGGAAGTGCATCGGGCTCAACCGGGGTAGGAACATGATTGATTTTAGAAGAGATATCAATAACATCTGGGGGAATGGTGCTTACCAACCCTGCTTGATGAATAATCTTCATAGCACACTAGAGCTTGTCAGACAGTTTGCGTGCTAATGTATAACGGACCCCAGCTCAGCTATCTGTCACTCGGCAATTTGAAGAGATTGGTCATGCATGTCAGCCAGCCCCTTAGTAGCCTACAGGGATGCCTTTCGAACCTTGGCCTCCGCCTCAACTCTTTGCACTGATGGAGCACCACATCCTGTTCGTCCCTCAGCTGCTCCATTGCTTCGTTAATAACACTCATGGCGGTCACAGAAGACCTTGCCTCCTCAAGCTCCTTTTCTTGTTGTGAAAGGGTCTCTCTAATTGAGAGACATCATTTACTGTCTGATTATAACGATGCCTCATGTGACTTAACGTCTACTCCCTCTATCGCTTTTGAAACTCTGCCAGGACCGTGGTCTAAACAAATAAGCACCAGTCAGTAGACTAAAAAAGGAAAAGTAAAGTAGATGAGCACTAAGAAAAGAAAAATGCCATCATAACAGTAGAAAATAAGGCCTCGTTGCCTTGCTTGAGTGAGAGATTGTTTAGCTTCAGATCCGAATGGTAAAAGTCCAGCCGGTCAGTTATCCACTTTCCTCAACAATGTCCACGTAACAGTGATGATTGTCCCCAACACTGATCGTTACCGTTCCATGCTCCTTCGAGTTTCAATGCCCGTCAAAAAACTGAACATGGATAGCATAAGGAAACACCTCTTTCTCGAGTATCACATGTTTGCCCTTCCCTAAGGACAACAATGGAACAGCAAAGGATGGCCATGTATCGGGCCCCTCTAACAACTCAGGGCCAATATCTTCAAGATACCTTGGGCAAAGTCCCCTTACCTCCGTTGAAGCCCCAGGAACATAACTTCTTCTCTCATCAAGGAACCCTCACCAGTTTTACTAACAGAACACTTATATATGAGTCCACTATCGCTAACCACCGCCGACTTGTCAACGGCCTATTGAGCAAGTTCT
The DNA here is from genome assembly GCA_033439265.1 of Dillenia suffruticosa. Lineage (NCBI taxonomy): Eukaryota > Viridiplantae > Streptophyta > Magnoliopsida > Dilleniales > Dilleniaceae > Dillenia > Dillenia suffruticosa. The sequence goes on from JAVTVX010000020.1 coordinate 13,216,907, forward strand.
TGGGCAATCGGGGACCTCTCATTTGGACTTTCATTGGTCTCCTCCTTAGGTGACTCTTGTAATTGCACTTGCTTCCTCTTGACCCTTAAAGAGGCGAGTGTGATCGAATTAGGCGAACGAGCCCTTGACATACTTTTGGTCTCTCCTGGGGCTCCCTTTGATCTCTCCCTCATTTTTCAGGCAGTAGTGATCTCTTTCAACTCATTCTCTATAAAGGAATGCAGAAAATCCACGTGCTTCTTCTTCTTCTTCTCAAGCAACAAAGGCCTTTCGACCCTCCTTTTCTCCTCGAGTAACAGCCCGCTAGCGACAACATCTCGTCGTGCTAAATGCTTCTCTGCGAGGCCTCGCAATATTCACTTACAGGTCGGACAAAGCCTGAATTATGATAATTCTGAGGAGGCTTCAACCTATGACTAGACCAATATTAGGTGCCGAAAGCTCCGGTATCAGGCCTTCCTCCAAGAACTCAATAAAGGAGTATTTGTGCATCCAACTCTTATCAATGGTCTCACTATATAAGAACTTCCAGTTTGACTCTGGCTGGATCTGCAAACAAAACCAACCTTTTTTGGAACCCTTTTCCCATACTTCTTTAGTGAAAACACAGACAATAAAACTTCAAAATTGAAACACAAACGACAAAAACTCATCAGAGATATAACTGCAACTACTAAGCGCTAGGTGCCGGGAATCAGTAAGGTGGGAAAAATATTCCAATGCAACAGAACTCTAGCTATGGGGCCAAGGCACCTTCAAACCATACCTCATCGACTGTTTGTACTTCATGACTCGATTCCCCGAGGCTATATTGGCTTTATCGGCATCAGTTTCCGACACAATCTCAAAGTTATTACCCAACAGCATGACGCTTTGGACGTCGTGCAATTTGACCTTCGATATGGTGCTTCTGATATCTCCGATACCGGGAGAAAAACCAGACGATGAACCTTTGGCCATTTCTCTTAGAAGATCTTTATGGAAAGCTGAATTACTAAGAAGTCTCACTATCAAAAAAGTGAAGGCAGTAGTGGGGAACCAATCAACAGACATGCAGAATAAAAATCGTGCTGGAGACAGTTCGTGGTAACCAAATGGCAAGTGCCGCATTAAATTCTTTAATTCATCCTAAAAGTTTCTACTATGCTGTACTTGCTTCATTGAAGTGACAATAGGAGTCGGGGCAAGTTATAATGTATGACCGAAAGGTCCAAACCATATTAGGCTCAAGGCCAACCCAAAATGATTCTCGATATCCTTATCGCCCGCTCAATCAGTAGCCACCTGATCGATCAATTGTTTAGTTTGCAGACCTGTCATTATTATGAGTTTTAAGATCCTTTGGGCCCCTAGCCTAATGGACTTATCAATTGAAGCATGTTGTCAATACGTGATTTATCTCCCCAATGGGTAGACATGACCCATACTCACTCGGTATTCATTAACCAAATTCTGGTCAATAGACAATTGCTCGGTCACAGCACCTCCTTGGTGTTCGATGATCGTCATTTGACCCGATGAGGCAAATATTCACTTTTCCTAAAAATACAGATAAAATTTTCTCTACAGCTGTCAAAAAGTTCCTAATCGATAGCATTTGAGATCTTTTGGAATCCTTTCATTGTGATCCCAGTAATCTCGGGTATCTTCCATAAGGAAATAGGGTTTTAATGCCTAGCATGCATACATCTCTCACATAAGGTAATTATACATATCCCGTTAAGTCAATCAAGTGAGATACGCAGACTCTTACACTTACGCTTATGCACTCTCTTACTTTCTGCACAATAGAAAGCTTTCTTTCGGTCCGTTCTACTCTTTAAATAATTTTTATATAGGCAATCTTTATTTATTTTATTATTCTATTTTATTAAAAATAATTATTATTAAATAATAATTTTCTAATTATAAATAGTAATGATAACAATCATCAATTCTCTTTATCTTCATCAAACAGAGGCTTTATCAGTACCATCAAGTCCCCACCACCCATATATCATCAAATAACATTCAACTCACTCTCAATCTCTTGTACCTACCAGAAATTCTTCCCCATGAAAAAAGATGTACCAACTAGTGGGGACCACTTACACTCTACCAAATGGCATCCTCTCTCTCTCTCTTCTCTCTCTCTCTCTCTATTATGTTGGCATTTCTATTGTCTTACTTCAAAATAACCATGTTCATCTTCACTGCCTCCTACTCTTCCCTTCTCTTCTCTTACCACTTTCTCTGTCCTATTCTTACCCCTCTCTCCCCCATAAAAAGTGTTCCTCCTAAATTCATCACATCAGCTCCATCATAGGAGTTTCAAACACCTGCCAATGGCTAAATTGGTAATAGAAGTCGTAGATGCCAGTGACCTCATGCAGAAGGACAATCAAGGATCTGCTAGCCCCTTTGTTGAAGTAGAGTTCGAAGACAAAAAACAAAAGACAAAAACCATACACAAGGATCTCAACCCTTCATGGAATGAAAAATTTGTGTTCGACATCATCAACCCAAGATATCTTCCTCACAAGACTTTTGATGTTGTGGTCTACAATGACAGAAAAAACTGTCACCACAAGAACTTCCTCGACCATGTTAGAATCTCTGGAGTCTCAGTTCCCTTGTCAAAGTCTGAAGCAACAATCAATAGGTACCCACTTAACAAAAGGGGTCTTTTCTCTCACATTAAAGGAGACATAACAGTTAGGATTTACGTAGTTTATGACCCATTAGCATTTCCTGAGCCAACACAACCTACCGCAGACACTACTCTATAGGAAATCAATACTAACAACAAGCTTGATGAAGAGAATTTAGTGATGGGTATGGAACAATAATTAATAATTAATAATGTTATAGTGTTATAGCAAATTAACATAACCGAGACAAGAAACGGGTGACTAAACTAAAATTGTCATGTCCCGATCCTCAACCGAAAGCCGTTAACAGCCGTCCGTTTCCCCGTTTGCTGCCCATCACACAACACACATACTGAGACAATGCAAGACTAACATTTTCACCTGTTTAAAATCTATTTTTCCTCAAAATATAATTTCCGAGTAAGAAAAATTTAAAATACAATACTGTGGCTCAATGCATGAATATATAACGAATTCGAGAGTTTCAATAATTGCAGTCATCCCATAAAATAAATATGGTCATTCTATGGACCTCAAGTATGTACATTATCTAACTTCATCACGGAAGAATGGTTGGTACCATACCCAACACTCATCGTCTCCAAAGGTATGTCAAGTGTGTCGAAAGTCTCTCGACACGTCTCCCTGCCAAATCTATATCTATCATCATGGAAAAGTGAGGGGTGAGTATTAAGGAAAATACTCAGTGAGTGAGAGAATCGACATTATGTTATCAATAGAAGGTATGAGTAAGGAGTGTCAAAGCATATTCTTAAAACATGATGATATTATAAATCAAGCATGACATTTCTATAAATCATGAAATCATGTATCATACATCATAATATCAACATATGTATCAATTTACATTTTGAAAATCATTTAGAATTTGCCAATAAAATATCCCCAGCAATGGTCTATCGTGATCAATGACAGGCGCATTGGGGTTTTATATGCAAGTAATAAAACATTTAGCTCTATACCTTAATGTTGGCCACGAGCCTCACCAAGAGCTAGTTCTTGTCTACACGTACACACATAATCAATCATGTATAGAATCCCGCCTGGTGCTAGACAGTGGCGTCACACATGTCCTCTCCGATTTGATTCAATCGGCCGCAACTATATATATGACGTTTGGGGATATCTCCTGCAGAAGCGTATCCGGACACAATGGGTGCCTCTACAAACGCCCTTCGTAGCTACGGTAGTCCATCAAGGATATCATCACATCAAGTCCACCAAGGATATCATCACATCATCATATCATAAGTAGGCATTCGGCCTACACATTTCCATTTAAACCATATCAAATCAGTGTGCCAATGCAATGAAAGCATATAATTCGTATCAAGTTTTCAAAGAGTGGTACGATGTCATTTTAACATAATTCATGGATGCATATCATTTGAATCAATCATTTGAGACACTCCAATGATCACAAAGAGAAGTATTTGTAAAACATAGATCAAATCTCATGCTTTTACACATGTCATAAAATATGTCATTTTGAAAAACTATAAAACATATATTTTTGCTCAATCAAGAACATAGCATCAAAGTCCCACTCACATATACGGGAGAGTATGTCACTCCTTGAAATGTATCACAAAGTGTAAGAATTGTATATTCCTTGTTCGGTCACCAAGCATGTCAATACAATGCAACACATAATATATATCAATAAAATTGGAATCACTATGTTAAATTATATTTTAAATAAATCCTTCATCTAGAACCAAAGCTTAGGACATTATAGGTAGGTTTCTAATGTATACACAGGTTGTCCCATTTTTATCACCAAACCAGCAACTTCAATTGCTCATTTATAAATACACCTTATAAATTCACCACAAATGTTGGCAAATAAAAATCTACATTGTCAATTTAGGGTTATCCCCTAGAACTCCCTTATACATAATTCACCATATATACACATATGTCTCTAAATTACATGCCAAAATCATTCCCAATCTTTACCACATTCTATCCCCTTCACAAGATTTCACATTCTACAAACATTACACATACACATACTCATATGCATTCCTTACATTCTCAGCAACTCACCAATTTAATACACATTTCATTCCATCACCTTAGCACACATATACAACTATACATGCTGTAATACCGACACCTCGGTGTAATCACTATTGTACTTCTCTTCATTTTATATATGTTATTATTCATATTCAATGTAGAAAATCAACTAAGAAAATTTTTTGTTAAAATCGCTCCCGAAAAATTTCGACCAAAATCGTCGGGAATTCAAAAATTTTCAAAATGACCATCGATGGTCCAATAATAATGAGAGTGACTCTAGAGTGTATAGGAACCTCAAATTTGATTAGATCTCACTAAGTAGGGTTAAATCGTAAATTTTCTAGAAAATCATCGATAAAACCCTAGTTGGGTCGGACGTGTCTCGGAAAGGCTAAACAACCACGTTTTGACACGTGATAAATTAAATTAGGCCTAATACAAGATTTTGGGTCTAATTTGAAATTATAAAAACTTTTGAGGTCAAAATGTGATTTTTATAAGTCAAGGGACCCATTTAAAATTATGAGAGTTTAGAAGCAAAAAGAAAAATCTTGGGTTGATTTGTAATTGATTGTAATTAGGGGATTAGAGTAGTGAGAGAAAAATGATTTTGTTTGGTGAAAATGATCCAATGGTGAGGAATAATCCTTGAGATGATCAATGGTTGAGATTTAAGGGAACTAATAAGTGTATTTCTCTCAAATAAAGACCAAACAAGTGAATTACAGATAGAGGAGAGTGGTTGGACGAAAATGATGGGAAGAGAGAGGAAAAGTGTGACTTTGAGAAACTAATCCAAGGGTGGAGAATAAATTAAAGAGAGATGAATTAATATGGGCCTTTGGATTGAATTAGTGAGAGACAAAGAACACTATTCATTGAGTGAAAGTGTTAGGTGTCTTGAAAACCAACCAAGGATGAGGATCTAACTTAGAATTTGGATCAAAATTGTGAGCCATTGGATTTGGTTGTTGGGAGACATGCAATTAATCAAGGAGTTGAGTTGTAGTGAGAGAAAGGGTGTTTGTAGTGTGAGAAAGTGTGTTTGTGAAGGGAGAATGGGCAAAACCGTGAGAGGGAGAAGAGGGAACATTACTTGTGACCAAACAATCCAATGGCTAGGAATAAATCTTGAAAATGTGAAGGGCTAGGATTGATTGGGGAAAGTTAACAAAAGCCAAACACCTAGTTTTCTTTCATTGCCAAAACCGTGAAGTTCAAGAGCCAAGCAAAAGTTCTCTCCTTTTCTTCCTCTCATGGTCGTGAGTTCAAGGTGAGGGAACCCAAATTTTTTCAACACACCACCCCAATATTTTTACATAAATCAAATCCTTACAAGCCCAATTACAATATATCCAAAAATTGGAGCAAAATAAGGAGTTTTGCTTGGTGAAGATCAAAGGCAACCAAGAGAAATTCCATTGAAGAAAGGTATGATTTTCTTGAAACAACACTTGAAAATTTTTGTATGGATTCACTCTTCTCAAACACTAATACAATATATTTAAATTTGGAGTCAAAAGAAAGAGGTGTATAGTGTGCAGAAATTTTTGCACTAAAAAGGGGGAAAAGATTTGATGTAAATATTGAAACTTTAAATTTCTGCAAAACAGGGCAAACTGACCAGACTATAGTCTTTCTATAATAACGTTTTTTGCACAAATGCAAATTGAGTGAGGTCTTCTGCATATGAAACTAGACTTCTGTAACTTTAAAATGAGATATGATTCGTTTAATTCTGAAGAGAATATGATTTTTAGTGAATTTTCAAATTTAGATGTTCTGCAGAGAAATACCATGTTCTGTCCTGTTCTGGCCGTGGAGTTGTTCTCAATTTTGAGGTATCTTCTGGTCTGAATCAATCTGATCCCTAGTTATGAAATTTGTAGATCTATGTCGAATCTTTAATTGGAGTTAAAATTCATGTGATTTGGATATGTGTGGTGGAAGTTACAGTCTGTTTTCAATGACTATGCAGATTTGAAATTTTGCAGTCAAGTTCACTTAGAATAAATTTCTGTTTTTGTATAATTGAGTTAGACTTAAGCTAGAAATGGAAAGAATTGAAGTTTTATAGTTAGTATGGGTGTACTAGGCATGGTGACAAATTGTGTCCTGGTTTGATAAGTGATTTGGAATATAAAGAGTGTGTATGAGCATATATTTTGTATTGCTATTGTAGTGATACATTGATAATCGATCGAGGGGAGCATATTTTCGACACGTTGTGGTGTTTTTAGGGAGTGCCATACTCTCTAGTATACTGTGAGTGGGACTGTAGACACTGTGTTATTGATTTAACAAATCCATATTTTTATAACTTTTCAAATGACATGGTTTATGATGTGTGTGAAAGAATGAGATTGATATATTTTTACAAATATTCTTTTGTGATTATTGGAGTGTCTCAATGGTTTGTTTAAATGATATGCATCCGTGAAATTTATGTTGAAATGACTTTGTGCCACTTTTGAGAATTTGACATGATTTATATACTTTCATTTACTTTGTCACATTGACAGACTTGGTTTTGATAAATTGATATGGGCCAAATTTGCTTACTTGTGATGCGTGAGTCAGATACCCACTTGTGATATGATGATGTGATGATGTCCATGATGGACTTTCATAGCTACGAAGGGCTTTGGTAGTGGCACCCATTGTATCTAGATACTCTTCTGTAGGAGGTATCCCCCAAATGTCATATGTATAGTTACGGCCGGATGAACCATTTAAGGGAGGACGTGTGTACATCACTGTCTAGCTCCGGTTAGATTCTATACATGATTGATATTGTTGTGCTTGATACATTGTGTCCCGTGGCCAATATTGGGGAAGAGAGCTTGATTTGTTTTATACTTGCACAAAAACCCCATATACGCCCATCATTGGTCACGGTAGACCATCGCCGGGAATATTTTATTGGCCAGCTTTATATGATTTTGAAACGTTGACGGATGCCTGTGTTGATAATACGATGTATGACATATGATTCATGATTTATGAAATTGTCATGGTTGTTCATAATGCCATCGTATTTTAAATTGTGCTTTGACACTCCATGCTCACACATATAATTGATAACATATTGTCGATCCCCTCACTTACTGAGTATTTCCCCAGAAATACTCACCCGTCATGTTCCACGATTCCAGATATAGATTGGCAGGGAGACGTGTCAAGGGACATTTCGACACACTTGATATATTTTTGGAGACATCAGACTTTTGGGTATGGATAAACATTCTTCCGTGATGGACTTGATGATATATTTATTTGAGGTCTATAGAATGATCATTGTACATTTATTTGGGATGACTATATTTATGTCATATAACTGTAATTTGAAACTCTCGAGTTGTTGTTTATTCATGCATTGAGGCAAAATATTACATTTTAAATTTTTTTTAGATGGGAATATGTTTTTGAGGAAAAACAGCTTTTAAACAGGTTGTACATGTTGATTTGATAGCCTTGCGGTGTCCCAATATATGGGGAGGTTCTGTCAGTATATCGAGATATCGCGGCTGTTGTCACGTACTCGATCCGAGGGTCGGGGCATGACACTTTCTCACACACACATATTCATCACCACTTGCCCAAAAATTCTACACATTAAATCACAATGCAGGAAACTTTTCAGCTTACTAATGCATCTTTTTCCCATCATTTCAATTAACAAAAATTTACATATATTCAACACCTTTGCATTAGAATTCTGCACACAAAAGTTACAACAATGTAGGACAATTTTCCATCTCACTAAAATATAGTGTTTTCATCCCAATTCTCGGCCACACAAAGTTCAAATTTTCTGTACACATTTCTCATGGTTCACTTGGGTTCCTCCTCGACTCTAAATTATAGAATCAAACTAAAACATCATTAAAAAAAAAAACATTTGCCTAAGGTTCTCCAATTTTAGCAAGTACAGAATTTTTCTTTACCTCTGATTTTGATGCTTTAAGCCCAACCGAGACCTCTCTACACAAGATCATTTCTCTCCTCCTTACTCCTAGCTCTCGGCCAACCTAAGTTTACCAAGTTAGCCTCCTTCTTTTGACTCCAAAACAAAGTATGTTATATTAGGGTTTGAGGGAGATGAATTTACAAAAAAATTTCAAAGTGGCATTTGAAGAAATCAAACCTTTCTTCAAGGATGTAGCTCATGGCTCCCTTTGGTTCTTCACTATGCAATACTCCTCATTTTTCTTCAATTTTTAGATATATTGTAATGGAGCTTGTGAGAAATTGATTTATGTAAAAATATTGGGGTGGTGTTGTAGGAAAATTTGGAGTATCCCTATCTTGAAGCTCACGGCCATGGAGAGAAAATGAAGAGTCTCTTTTGCTTCTTCTTGCTTTGGACGTTTCAAATGTTTGGAAGAAGAAAGCTAAGTGTTTAGCTTTCTTGAATTGCTCCATTTAATCCTAGCCATCAACATTTTCAAGATCTATTCTTAGCCCTAGGATTATTTGGTCACAAGCAATTCACTCTTTCTCTCTCCCACGTTTTCTCTCTTTCTCACACAACAATCACTTTCTCACACTACCTCTCTATTCTTCATTAATTGTATGTCTTCCAACTACCATGATCCAAAGGCCCACAATTTTGATCCAATTCCAAATTAAATCCTTACCCTTGATTGATTTCCAAGAAAGCCCTTTCTTTCACTCCATGAATAGTGTTCTTGTCTCCCATTAACTCAATCCAAGGGCCTACATTAATTCATCTTACTTCAACTCAATCTCTACCCTTGGATTATCTTTTCAAAAGACAAAAAAATTTCTTCTCTCCTCACTTCATCTACCACCTCACTTTCCCACTCATTTCTCTTCCTTGTTGGTCACGGTTTTGGGAAAAGAACATTTGTGCTCATTTGCTTCAATCTTCACCATTGATCATCTCAAGGTTTACTTCTCACCATTGGATCATTTTTGTATCAACCCAAGAATCATTTTCTCTTACTCCATTTATCTAATGGTTAATATTCTAGTTACAACCCAAATCAAAAGTCCTAATTATTCTACTCATATCATAACTTCATTAGTTACTTATCAATTTCAAATAAGTCTCTTGACTTATAAAAATTTCATTTTGACCCCGAAAATTTCATATTTTCAAGTTAGACCCAAAATCTCATATGAGACCTAATTTATTATCCCGCGTCAAAACGTGGTCGTTTAATCTTTCCGAGACACATTCGACCTGGCTGAGGTTTTACTAGTGATTTTTCAAAAATTTACTATTTAACTCTACGAAATAAGATCTACTTAAATTTGAGATTCCTTTATACTCTAGTGTCATCTTCACTATTATTGGACTATCGGTGGTCATTTTGAAATTTTTTTTTGGATTCCCGACGATTGACTCGAAATTTTCGGGAGTGGTTTTAGCGAAAAAATTTCTTAATGGATTTTCTACATAGAATATGAGTAATAGCATATATAAAACGAAGATGAGTATAATAGTGAGTACACTGAGATATCAATATTACATTTTCTAACCCCCTAAAAATAAGTTTTGTTCTCGAAACTAAAAGAAAATTGCACAGAGAAAAACTGAGGATACTGTCTCCTCATGGCCTCCTCGAGCTCCCAGGTCTCGTCCTTGACCTGTTCACTACTCTATAAGACTTGGACTAAAGGAACTTTCTTGCTCTACAGCTTCCTAGTCTGCCGATCAAGAATAGCCACGGAATTGTTCTGCTCATAGGCAATTTAAATACGATCTCCGTATTATGAAAATAGACTCCTATACCTTGAAAATGACATATGACTTGAAACATTTGGATGGGAATCGAAAAGTGTATTATTTTTCAAAAATTTTTCATCTTATAGGAAAATTATTTATTTTAAGGCTTATTTTCGATCTTGAGTGGTTTTAGGATTGAATTACACTTGGTTTAAAAGTACGTTAATTGTTTATAAATGAAATGCAACTGATGACATTAAAGTATATTAAATTATGGTTTTAGGATTGAGTGGTTTATAAATGAAATGCAACTAATGGTTTAAGAGTTAAGGTTTGTACAAATTTAGGGAAAATGGATAAACCTATAATACTTGAAAATTTGATGTTAAATTGTGATGATTTGATTAGGTTGATCCTTTTGGAGACTCGAGCAGTCAGATTGGATTTATTTTAAAAATAGGAAGTGACCACCCTCCCTAAAAAGGTGAGTGGGACTTTGACATCTACGATTGATTGACAAATCATGTTTTACCGATTTTCAAACGACATGATTTTTATACGTGTAAAAACTAAATTTTTGGATTTTGATAGACATATTTTTGTGACCATTGGAGTGTCCCAACTGTTGATTTTATTAATTTGTATCCATGAGTTTGATAACCAGATACTGTGCCATTTTTTTGACATATTGACATGTTTTAATGCTTCCACCATATTGGCACGTAGTTTTGAATGGATTTACATGTACTATTTGGGCTGTACGCCTGGCCGACGTTATGTTACGATGCATGGGGCTATATGCCCGGCCGACGTGATGATGTGATGCATGGGGCTACGTGCCTGGCCGACTTGGTGATATGGTGATATACTTTCTATAACATTCCGTAGTTACGAAGGACATTTGGTAGAGGCACCCCTTGTGCCCGGATATGCTTCGGCCGGAGGTATCCGCTAAATTGTCATGTGTATGGGTGTCCCAGGTTGACCCTCATCGGGGAGAACGTGAGTTTACCTCTGTATAGTACTGGGCGAGACACCATACACGGCCGACTATATATATATATATATATTATTATTTACAGGTTAGTTGGAGTAGCCCGTGACCAATATTGGGGTAGAGAGACATTATTTAATATTTGTATAGTAAAACCCCCAATGCGCCCGTCTTTGGTCGAGGTAGATTATTACCGGGGTTGTTTGTTCGGCCAGTTCTACATATGTGACTTGATACATGGATGGATGCATATGTTATTTTCTGATGTGTGCATTGAGATATGTTTTACTCTGAAACAGCACGTTATTTTCGCACACTCGATATTATGTTACATGCTTTGACACTCCAAGTTCACCATCGATATTGATAGCACGATATTAATTCCCTCACTTGCTGAGTATCCTCCTATAGATACTCATCCCTCATTTTCTTTCTCATAGGATTAGTCGTTGACTGAGGAAGAATTATTGTGATTGTATATTGGCGACGTGGACTTGATAGCTCCGGGCTTGGGTATGGATGTTACCATATCTTCCGCTACGAATTTGGAAATTTTAGTTTGATCAATGTATTTATCTATTTATTTTATGGGATGACTGTATAAATTATGAACATTTATTCGTGAAACTCTCATAGTGACTCAGTTCACTTGCACTGAGGCACTTGTATGTATTTAAAATGTTAACTTGGGAATCTATTGTACATGAGTATAAAAATTTAGGTCCGCTCGGTGTGGCGACTGCTCATGCCCTAGTTGGGTATGACAGTAGAGGTCTGTGGCTAGAACTGCTAGAAAATTTTATAGCCTTACGTTGTCCTGGTTGTTCTGCTGTGGTTTAGTTAAGGGTTGTAAGGCCGGGATAACCATTTATTTAAATTGACAGGATGGTTGTGAATTATGCAGGTTAAATTGTATATTAGAGAACTCCGAAATATGGGGAGGTTCTGTCTGATTTTCTGTAAAAATGCAGCCGGCATCCAGTGCAACGGCGGCTGTTCATGACCCCGGTTCGGGGCGTAACAGTTCGGTTGGTATCAGAGTATCTAGGTTAGAGAAAGGATAGTAATAAAAGTCTTCCCAAGTACATTTAAAAGTGCTCAATGCATTAGAGAGTTTCGTACAGTCATTTAAAGTCCTATATATGGTCGAAGACTACTAACTTCATTCATTTTAGGGGGTTAGTTAATATGTAACTAACCATAATTTTTAAATCATGCCAAACTCTAGAGTTATATCTAACGAAAATGCTCTTTTTGTAGAATTATGTCGCCTAGACGCGGTAGACCAGCGGGACGCGGAGCTAGACTCGCGCTACCCAAGACTCCTCAAGTACCTAACCTTTTGAGGGAACTTGAGACCCTTGGAGTGCTTGAGGCTGCTTCCTCTTCACGGGTTCCCCCTGTAGTGCCTACTCAGCTGGTTGCTCTAGCCGAGGTTCCACCACCGTCCTTTGAGGCGTTTAGGCAGGTGTATGAGTGGTACACCTCCCAGGGGATCAGATGCCACCCCCACCACCACTGATGGCAGTGCCGACTCCTACGGCCGTGCCACCTTTGCCAGTATCGATGGCCGCGCCGACTCCTACAGCCGTGCCACCTTCAGTTATACCAGATCAGCCCCTAGTTGTTAGTCCTTCCACTGTTTCAGGACCTAGTGACACTACCTCCTCCACCTTGAGGCAAATTCACGAACTCACCCAGTTGGTGAAGGAGGTAAGGCAGTTAGGTTACACGGAGTTTGCGGGAACGGGTGATTCCATAGCAGCGAAGTACTGGATCAACTGCACCCGTAGAATTTTGACTGATCTGGGTTTGAGCTAGGACTACCGGCTTCGGATAGCAGAGAGACTCTTGGATGGTGACGCTCTCACTTGGTGGGAGCCAATTTGTGACGATGCTACCAAGCTGCTGCGATGGGAGGACTTCCTACGGGAGTTCGATCGCAGGTACTTCTTTGAGTTCCAGCAAGACCACAAGAGGGTAGAGTTTCTACACTTGCGGTAGGGAACCGGGACAGTGACAGACTATGAGGCGGAGTTGAGGCGACTAGCCGCTTTCGTTCCAGACTTGGCGACGCCGAAACAGCTACGGTTCAAGTTTGAGGATGGCCTCAACTTGAAAATCAGGAGGTATATGACAGTGACTCCTAGTCTCTCCTTTGCGGAGATTGTGGACTCAACATTTAGGACGGAGGAGATCGTCCGTGCTGAGGACAGACAGCGGGAGTACAGAGAGCAAAAGAAGAAGAGATCTGGCGCTTCTTCGTGACCTCAGGGGTTTAGAGCACCAGCCCCTAGTGCCACTACTTAGACTTCAGATTAGCGGCACCCCTTTTGCCGCTGATGTAGCGGACACCACCCTTTTGGAGAGTGTAGGGTACCTGTTACATGCTTCCGATGTGGGAAGCCAGGGCAAATCAGAAACGCCTGTCCCGAGTTGAGATTGGGGGGTCAGATAGCTTCAGGGCACTCGAGTGTTCCCCGAGGAGGATAGCAGGGAGCACCTGTGCACTTGAGTCATACCGCTCCACGGATAGCAGCTTGTAGCAACACGGTGCCAAGTCCATTCTGACAGCAGCAAAGGACACAGGCCCATGTATACTCAATGACGCAGGAGGATGCTCAGGTGAATGCTGACGTGATTATTGGTGCTCCTCCCACCGATCCCCATGTTTAGAGATATTTTTTTATGTACCTTCTTTTGAGCACCATCACTAGTTAAAGCCTTAGAGGCTTAACTATGTTGGTATGTATATACATTTTGATATATATATATATATATGTAAGCATATATCTTTCTATATTTATCAACAGATCTTTTTATCTTCTCATAATAGGAGTTATGAACATATGGGAAGTCGACGCTCGTGTCCTCATTGACACCGGGTCGAACTATTCGTATGTGAGAGCGTCTTTTGCCCACGGGTTAGGTAAGCCTTTGTCGCCACTTGATGAGGAGATATTGGTCATCACTCCTCTCGGTGAGTAGATACTTAGAGCTTCCGTCTACAGAGGGAGCAAAGTCATGATCGGAGATACGGTACTTGAGGCAGACCTGATTCCACTTGAGATGACGGATTTCGATGCCATCCTAGGGATGAATTGGCTAAACATGCATAGAGCCTCAGTAGATTACTTCACCCAAGAAGTGGAGTTTCGGAAACCCGAGAGGCCGTTGTTAAGGTTCCCAGGCGAGAGGCAAGTGTTACCTCGTTGTATTGTATTGGTGATGAAGGCCAGGAGATTGATACGCCGAGGGTGCATGGCATACTTGACTCATGTTATTGACACTATAGTGGAAGGGCCGAAACTTGAGGAGATCCCAGTGGTGCAGGAGTTTCCAGATGTATTTCCCGAGTAGCTACCCGGACTACCCCCAGTTCGGGAGTTTGATTTCGAGATTGACCTATCTCCAGGGACCACTCCCATATCTATTCTACCATACAGAATGGCGCCAGCTGAGCTTAGAGAGCTCAAGGTCCAGTTGCGGGAGTTGCTGGACAAGGGTTTTATCCGTTCGACCACTTTGCCTTGGGGTGCTCCGGTGTTATTCGTAAAGAAGAAGGATAGGATTCTACGATTGTGTATGGACTATAGGCAGTAAACAAGGTTTCCATCAAGAATCGATACCCTCTACCGCGTATTCATAATTTATTTGATCAGTTCCAGGGTGCGCGGGTTTTCTCAAAGATCGATCTTCGATTTGGATATCATCAGTTGCGGATCAGGGCTGAGGATGTGCCCAAGACTGCATCTGCACCCGATATAGACATTACGAGTTCGTGGTCATGCCGTTTGGGCTGACGAACGCACTAGCAGCCTTTATGGACATGATGAACCGGATTTTTCATGATTATTTGGATCTGTTAGTCATTGTGTTCATTGACGATATCTTTGTATATTCACAGAGCAATGAGGAACATGCACAACACCTTAGGGTGGTCTTGCAGATTCTCCGCGAACGGCAGTTGTATGTCAAATTCACCAAGTGTGAATTTTGGCTTAGACAGATTGGATTTCTTGGCCATATTATTTCTGCGAAGGGTATTTATGTTGACCCACAGAAGGTTGAGGCCATATTAAGGTGGGAGCAGCCACAGACAGTGACCGAGGAACGGAGTTTCCTTGGTCTTGCGGGGTATTATTGGCGGTTCGTAGAAGGATTCTCCCGGATCGCTGCTCCACTTACCAGACTGACGTAGAAGGACGTCAAGTTCTTTTGAGACGATCGTTGTGAGACGAGCTTTCAGGAGCTCAAACAACGACTGACAACGGCACTGTGCTAGCTTTCCCCACAAGCAGTAGGGAGTATGTGCTATACAGCGATGCTAGCAGACAAGGATTGGGCTGTGTACTAATGCAGGATGGTCGAGTGATTGCTTATGCTTCACGACGGTTGAAGAAGCATGAGCTGAATTGTCCGAAGCATGATTTGGAGTTAGCGGCCATAGACTATGCATTGAAGATATGACGGCATTATCTTTATGGAGTGAACTGCAGAGTCTTTACTGACCACAAAGCCTGAAGTATTTATTCACTCAGAGGGAGCTGAACCTCAGACGGAGACGAAAGATAAAGTTAGGGTCATCCGTGAGCGGATGAGAGCTGCCCAGGACAGGCAGAAGGTATACGCCGATCGTAGGCGGTGACCTTTTGAGTTTGCCAATGGAGATATGGTTTTCTTGAGGATATCTCCTTTAAAGAGAGTTATACGGTTCATGCAGCAGAGTGTGGCATACAGATTAGAGCTGCCAGATGAACTATCCCGTATTCATGACGTCATCCATGTCTCAGTACTCTGAAAATATCTAGCTGATCCTTCTCATGTACTTGAGCCTCCACCTGTTGAGTTGCGAGAGGACCTTAGTCTTCCAGTTCAGCCCGTGACTATTCTAGATTGGCAGGTCAGAAAGCTACGGAGTAAGAAAGTTTCACTAGTCAGAGTTTTGTGGAGGAGTGATCAGGTTGAGGAGGAGACCTGTGAGCCCGAGAAGAGTATAAGGAGACAGTACCACCACTTCTTTAGTATACGCTTCCTTTTAGTTTCGAGAATGAAATTTGTTTTTAGGAGGTTAGAAATTGTAACACCGATATTGCGGTGTCCATACAAGTGTACTAGTTTTGAAATATATATATATATATATAGAGAATTTTTTTTTTATTTATATTGATTTTTGATTTTGGGGTATTTAATTTAAATTTTTGGGTATATTTTAAGTTTCTGTGTTCGCAATCATAATAAGCACCATTTTTATGAAATTCGCATTCTAGCGGAATATGGGTGTAAAATTATATACATACATATATATATATATATAATTGTAAAAAAAAAAAAGAAAAAAAAAGGGGAAATCGCTGCGTTTTGGCCCAAAACGCAGCACCTCCCCCAAATGTGATTAGGGCTTTTAGCCATAATTTCTCCCTCTCCCGTCTCTTCATCTCCCTCTCGCTGCTCTCTCCTTCTGCCGCATGCACAGCCGCTCTCCCTCTTCTCCGCCATCCTCTCCACCGCTCACCGATGGTCCCATTGTCACCACCACCTAGCCGACCCCCTCTGTCTTCTCTCTCTACCTTACTCTCTGTTTTTCTCTCTCTCTCTCTCTTCGGCTTCACTCGAACCCACCACCTATTGCCGCCGTTGCTCCTCCTCTTGCAAGCACTGACCTTCCGCGAGCGCGACTGCAACTCCTTCCGCCACCGCGCGAGCCGAGCGCACCCCTGCCCCATCCTCCCTGCGCGAGCATAGCGCGAACACAGCGCGCGACCCTCTCGCGAGAGCGCACCTCAGCTCGAGAGCGCGTGCCTTAGTCCACGAGCGCGAGCCAGTCCACGAGCGAGCGCCTGCTCGCGAGCGTGCCTGCGTACGAGAGCGCACCAGCCCGTTAGCGTGCAGCCCGCGAGCCCACTGTAGCCCGCAAGCCCGCCAGCCTGCTGACCCGCGAGCCCGCTGTAGCCCGCGACGGCCCGTGAGCCCGTGACAGCCCACGAACCTCTATGCAGGTAACTGATTTAAGGTTTTGATTCTGATCTAAGTGTTTATGACCTAACTAATAAATCTTGTCTTGATGGGAGCATTGCAGACTTTGGAGTGATTAAGGAGACATTCGGATGAAAGTCTGCGCTTCGAGAAAACCCTAGGTGAGGGATTTAGGACTCATTCGATTTGGTTATTGAATTTAGGGTAAATTTAGGCTAAAAAGTCTTGTATATACTAGAATATAAACTAGATTCGAATAGAATGTATTTTCGGATATTGTATGTGGTTCATTGGTTAAGTGTAGGAATTTATATGAAATGAGACTGTTCAGGATGATAGAATCAAATTAAGTTGATTAAAATAGTTTCCCTTGGAGTTTAAATTGACCTATGTATGAAAATAGTCAGAAATTGAGATTTGAGTTCAAGGGTTGATACAACCTTTCTCATTATAAATTGTTCTGCTCATAGGCAATTTAAATCCGATCTCTGTATTATGAAAATAGACTCCTATACCTTGAAAATGACATATGACTTGAAACATTTGGATGGGAATCGAAAAGTGTATGATTTTTCAAAAATTCCATCTTATAGGAAAATTATTTATTTTAAGGCTTATTTTCGACCCTGAGTGGTTTTAGGGTTAAATTAGACTTGGTTTAAAAGTACGTTAATTATTTATAAATGAAATGCAACTGATGACATTAGAGTGTATTCATAAATTGAAGAGTTAAGGTTTGTACAAATTTAGGGAAAATGGATAAACCCTATAATACTTGAAAATTTGATGTTAAATTGTGATGATCTGATTAGGTTGATCTTTTTGGAGACTCGAAGAGTCAGATTGGATTTGTTTTAAAAATAGAGAGTGAACACCCTCCCTAGAAAGGTGAGTGGGATTTGACATCTACTATTGATTGACAAATCATGTTTTACCGATTTTCAAACGACATGATTTCTATACGTGTGAAAACTAAATTTTTGGATTTTGATAGACATATTTTTGTGACCATTGGAGTGTTCCAACTGTTGATTTTATTGATTTGCATCCATGAGTTTGATAACCAGATATTATGCCATTTTTTGGCATATTGACATGTTTTAATGCTTCCACTGTATTGGCACGTAGTTTTGAATGGATTTACATATATTATTTGGGCTGTACGCCCAGCTGACGTTATGTTACGATGCATGGGGCTATATGCCCGGCCGGCGTGATGATGTGATGCATGGGGCTACGTGCCCGGCCGACTTGGTGATATGGTGATATGCTTCCTATAGCATTCTGTAACTACGAAGGACATTTGGTAGAGGCACTCCTTGTACCTGGATACGTTTCGGCCGGAGGTATCCGCCAAATTGTCATGTGTATGGGTGTCCCAGGTTGACCCTCATCGGGAAGAACGTGAGTTTACCTCTGTCTAGCACTGGGCGGGACACCATACACGGCCGACTATATATATATATATATATATATATTATTTACAGGCTAGTTGGAGTAGCCTGTGGCCAATATTGGGGTAGAGAGCCATTATTTGATATTTGCATAGTGAAACCCCCAATACGCCTGTCCTTGGTTGAGGTAGACTATTGCCGGGGTTGTTTGTTCGGTCGGCTCTACATATGTAACTTGATACATGGATGGATGTATATGTTATTTTCTGATGTGTGCCTTGAGATATGTTTTACTCTGAAACAGCACGTTATTTTCGCACACTCGATATTATGTTACATGCTTTGACACTCCAAGTTCATCATCGATATTGATAGCATGATATCAATTCCCTCACTTGTTGAGTATCCTCTCATAGATACTCATCCCTCACTTTCTTTCCTACAGGATTAGTCGTGGACTGAGGAAGAATTATTGTGATTGTATATTGGCGACGTGGACTTGATAGCACCGGGCTTGGGTATGGATGTTACCATATCTTCCGCTACGAATATTGGAGATTTTAGTTTGATCAATGTATTTATCTATTTATTTTATGGGACGACTGTATAAATTATGGACATTTATTCATGAAACTCTCATAGTGACTCAGTTCACTTGCATTGAGTCACTTGTATGTATTTAAAATGTTAACTTGGGAATCTATTGTACATCTGTATAAAAATTTAGGTCTGCTCGGTGTGGCGGCTACTCATGCCCTAGTTGGGCATGACAGTAGAGGTCTGTGGCTAGGACTGCTAGAAAATTTTATAGCCTTGCGTTGTCTTTGTTGTTTTGCTGTGGTTTAGTTAAGGGTTGTGAGGCCGGGATGACCATTTATTTAAATTGACAGGATGGTTGTGAATTATGCAGGTTAAATTATATATGGGAGACCTCCGAAATATGGGGAGGTTCTGCCCGATTTTTTATAAAAATACAGCCAGCATTCAGGGCAACGGGCAGCTGTTCATGACCCCGGTTTGGGGCGTGACACTGCTGAGTTGTCTCTCTTCTACCTCATCCCAGCACAGCTGAGTACGACATTTTCTCACATACAATGCCTCATATGGAGGCATTCCAATACTGGTCTGGTAGCTGTTATTATATGCAAACTCTACTAATGGGAGATATCGATTCCAGTTACCCTGAAAATCTATAACACATGCTTTTAGTATATCCTCTAGAGTCTGGATGGTCCTCTCTGACTGACCATCGGTCTGGGGGTGGTATGCTGTGCTGAAACTCAGTCTAGTATCCAATGCCTCCTGTAATTTGGGCCAAAATCTAGAGGTAAATATGGGGTCTCTGTCTGACACTATCGACATAGGTACCCCTTGAAGTCTGACAATGGTGTCAATGTAGAGGCGTGCCAACACCTCCAAGGAATAATCACTACGAATAGAAATAAAGTGTGTAGATTTAGTGAGTCTATCGATAATCACCCATATGGCATCATGTCGTGCCAAAGTCCGCGGTAGCCTCATCACAAAATCCATAGTGATGTGTTTCTACTTCCACTCGGGAATGGGAAGAGGCTGTAAAGTGTCGGCGGGTCGCTGATGTTCGGCCTTCACCTGCTGACAAGTCAGGCATCGAGCAACAAACTCCGTGATCTCCCTCTTTATACTGGGCCACCAAAAATTATCTTGGATAGTCTGATACATCTTCGTTCTTCCCGGATGCATAGAATAAGCGGAGGAATGAGCTTTCTCAAGAATAGCTCTCAAAAGATCATTGTCGGCAGGACTGCAAACCCGCTCTCAGTTTACCGCTAGTTTGTCATCACGGACTCAGAAATCTCCACCATCACCCCTGCAGATCCTGTCAAGAATACCTCGGAGCTCCTCATCTGATCCCTGGAGCTCCCTAATGTGGTCAAGCATGGTCGACCTCACTTCAAATCGGGCTAGTAGTGCTCCTTGATCATCACTAGCCAAGCTGACTCCTAATGTACAGAGTCCTACCAAACAGGAGAGATAAGCATTCTCTATCATCTGAGGAGAAGATGATGACTTCTGGCTTAAGACATCTGCCATAATATTAGCCTTTCCTGGATGATAATCGATGATAAGGTCGTAGTCCTTCAATAACTCCAACCATCTTCTCTGTCTGAGGTTCAATTCCCACTGGGTAAACAAATACTTTAGGCTTTTATGATCTGTGAATACCTTGTAAGTTACTCCATATAAGTAATGTCATCATATATTCAAAGCAAAGACTATGGAGGCCAACTCGAGGTCTTGTGTCAGTAGTTCAACTCGTGTTTCTTCAACTGTCGAGAAGCATATGCAATAACCCGACCATCTTGCATCAGTACACAACCCAATCCCTGTCTGTTGGTATTACTATATAACACATACTCCCGATACTAGTGGGAAGGGCCAATATCAGTGCGGATGTCAATCGTTGCTTGAGCTCCAAACAACTCGCCTCACAACGATCATCTCAATGGAATTTGACGTCCTTCTTTGTCAACTTAGATAGTAGAGTAGCAATCAGACAAAATTTCTCTACAAACCGCCAAAAATAACCTGCAAGACCAAGGAAACTTCGGATCTCAGTCACGGTCTATGGCTGCTGCCATCTCAATATAGCTTCGACTTTTTGCGGATTAATGAAATTACCTTCCGCAAAGACTATGTGCCCCAGAAATCCAATCTGCAGCAACCAAAATTCACACTTGTTGAATTTAGCATATAACTGTCTCTCACAAAAGATCTGTGAAGAATCTGAAGGTGCTGAGCATGCTCCTCATCACTCCGCGAGTAGACTAGGATATCATCAATAAACACAATGACGAAACGATCCAAGTAATTGTGGAAGACCCGATTCATTAGGTCTATGAAGGCGGTTGGTGCATTGGTCAGCTCAAATGGCATGACCAAGAACTCAAAATGTCCATATCGGGTGCGGAATGCAATCTTGGGTACATCCTCGGCCCTAATCTGCAACTGGTGATAACCCGATCAGAGATCTATCTTTGAGAAAACCCTAGCACCCTGAACTGATCAAATAGATCATCAATGCGAGGCAACGGATATCGGTTCTTGATAGTGAGTTTGTTCAATTGCCTATAATTCACACAAAATCGAAGGGTACCGTCCTTCTGTTTCACAAATAACACCAGAGCACCCTAAGGTAAAGTGCTCGGATGAATAAATCCCTTGTCCAGCAATTCCTACAGCTGAACCTTGAGTTCTCTCAGCTCTGCTGGTGCCATCCTATATGGTGGAATAGAGATAGGAGTAGTCCGTAGAGTCAAATCAATCTCAAAATCAAATTCCCGAACTGGTGGTAATCCGGGTAGCTCTTCGGGGAATATGTCGGGAAACTTCTATGGTGGTATCTATCACGTAGGCCAGATATGCCGTGCATCCTTGGCGTGTCATCCGTTTGGCCTCCATCACTGATACTACACAACGAGGTAATACTCGTCTCTCACCCGCAAATGTCAGTGGTGACCCTTCAGACCTCCAAAACTCTATTTCCTTGGTAAAACATTCTACGGAAGCCCTATGAGTACTCAGCCAATCCATCCTTAGGATGGCGTCGAAGTCTGTCATATCGAGTGGAATCAGATCTGCTTCTAATACTGTCTCCCCAATCATGACATCGCTCCCTCTATATACAGAATCCCTGATCAAATGCTCACCAAGAGGAGTGATAACCATTTACTCCTCATCTAGTGGCGATAGTGGCCTATCCGACTGTTGAGCTATAGAAGCTCTCACATAAAAAAATTTTGACCCGGTGTCTACAAGAACACGTGTGTAAACCGACACCTCAGTGTACTCACTATTGTACTCCTATTAGTTTTATATATGCCATTACTCATATTCTATGTAGAAAATCCACTAAGATATTTTTTCGCTAAAATTGCTCCCGAAAAATTTTGGCCAAAATCACCGAGAATTCAAAAATTTTCAAAATGACCACCGATGGTGCAATAATAATGAGGATGATTTTAGGGTGTATAGAAACCTCAAATTTGGGTAGATTTTACTTCGTAGAGTTAAATCATAAATTTCCCGAAAATCACCGGTAAAACTCCTGCCGAGTCGAATGTGTCTCTGAAAGGCTAAACGATCACGTTTTGACGTGGGATAAATTAAATTAGGCCTAATACGAGATTTTGGGTCTAATTTAAAATTATAAAAATTTTTGAGGTCAAAATGTAATTTTTATAAATAAAGGGACTTATTTGAAATTAATAAGTAACTAATGAAATTGTGGTATGAGTGGAATAATTATGACATTTGATTTGGGTTGTGACTAGAATATTAACCATTGGATAAATGGAGTCAGAGAAAATGATTCTTGGGTTAGTATAAAAATGATCCAATGGTGAGGAATAAATCTTGAGATGATCAATGATGGAGATTGAACCAAATTAGCACAAGTGTCATTTCTCCCTTCCCCAAAAAACTGTGAACATCCAAGAGAGAAATGAGTGGGAAGTGAGAGAAACCATAAGCGAGAAGAGAGAGAGGGAGAGAGAAGAAATTTGATTTTTTTTGGGTTTTGAGAAGTTAATTCAAGGATGGAGATTAATTTGGAGCGTGATGAAATAAATTTGAGCCTTTGGATTGAGTTGGTGGGAGACATCCAATTAATGAAGACTATTCATTGAGTGAAGGAATGTGTTTTCTTGGAAACAAACCAGTGGTGAGAATTTAACTTGAAATTGGATCAAAATTGTGAGCTTTTGGATCTTGGTAGTTGGGAGACATGCAATTAATGAAGATTAGAGTTGTAGTGTGAGAAAGTGATGTTTATAAAGTGAGAGAGAGTGAAAAACGTGAGTGTTATCTGGTGGGGAGAGAGAGAACACTTGTTGTGGCCAAATAATCCAATAGCCTAGAATTGATCTTGAAATTTGTTGATGGCTAGGATTAGATGAGGCAAATTAAATAACACAAACACTCCTTCTTCCAAAGAAACCGTGAGGTCTTCAAAGAAGCAAGAAAACTCTCTCCATTTTCTCTCCATGGCCATGAGCTTCATGGAAGGGAAACTCAAGATTTTCTACTACACTACCCTAAAATTTTTACATAGAACAATTCCTCACAAGCCCATTTACAACATAGCCAAAAATTGGAGCAAAAGGAAGAATCTTGCATGGTGAAGATTTAAGAGAGCTGTGAGCATCACCATTGAAGAAATGTTTGATTTCTTCAAACACCATTTGAAATTTTAGTGTAGATTCATCCACTCAAACCCTAACACAACATATCTAAATTTGGAGCCAAAAGTAGACACCTAGCTTGGTAAACAAGGGGAGGCCGAGAGCTAGAGCAAGGAGAAGAGAGAGAAATTGCGAAGGGAGGTCTTGGTTGGGCTTGAAACATCCAAATTTGAGGTAAGAAAAATTCTGCACCTTGTTGAAATTTGAGAACATTGTATGAATGTGTTAATGTGATATTTTTAACATGTTTTTATAACCTAGAGTCTAAGTGGAACCCAATGAACCATGAGAAATGTGTGTAGAATTTTGTGTGCAGAATTTGTCCTTCATTGTAGTAACTTTAGTATGCAGAAAATTTAAATCTTGTGTGGCCAAGAATTGGGATGAAAATACTATGTTTTGGTGAGCTGAATGTAGTTTTCAAAAGATAAATTATGTGTACAGAATTTTAATACAAAAGTGATGAATATATGTGTATAATTGTTGATTGAAATGATGGGAAAAAGATGCATTAGTGAGCTGAAAAGTTTCCTGTGTTGTGGTTTAATATGTGCAGAATTTTTGGGCAAGTGGTGATGAATGTGTGTGTGAGCATGTATAGTTGTATATGTGTACTAAGATGATGGGATGAAATGTGTATTTAATTGGTGAGTTGCCGATAATGTAACGAATGCATATGAGCATGTGTATATGTAATGTTTGTAGAATGTGAAATCTTGTGAAGTGGATAGAATGTGGTAAAGATTGGAAATGAGTTTGGCATGTAATTTAGAGACATATGTGTATATATGTTGAGTTATGTATAGGGAATTCAAGGGAGGGCCCTAAATTGACAATGTAGATTTTTATTTGCCAATGTTTATGGTGAAATTGTAAGGTGTATTTATAAATGGGCAATTGAAGTTGCCGGTTTGTTGATAAAAAGGGGACAACCTCTGCACATATTAGAAGCATACCTATAATATCCTAAGTTTTGGTTCTAGATGAAGGATTTATTTAAAATATAATTTAACATAGTGGTTTCCAATTTTATTGATATATGTTATGTGTTGCATGTAGTGATATGCTTGGTGATCGAGCAAGGAGTGTACAATTCTTACATTTCGTGGTACATTTCAGGGAATGACATACTTTCCCATATATGTGAGTAGGACTTTGACGCTATGTTCTTGATTGAACAAAAAAACATGTTTTATAGCTTTTTAAAATGACATATTTTATGACATGTGTGAAATCATGAGATTTGATCTATATTTTACAAATACTTCTCTTTGTGATCATTGGAGTATCTCAAATGATTGATTCAAATGATATGCATCTATAAATTGTGTTGAAATGAATTGTGCCCCTATTTGAAAACTTGATATGAATTATATGCTTCCATTGCATTGGCACACAGATTTGAAATGGTTTAAATGGAAATGTGTGGGCTGATTGTCTACTTATGATGTGATGATGTCCTTGGTGGACTTGATGTGATGATGTCCTTGATAGATTATTGTAGCTACGAAGGGCATTTGTAAAGACACCCATTGTGTTCGGATACATTTTTGTAGGAGGTATCCCCAAACGTTATATGTATAGTTACGGCTGGTTGAACCAAATCGGGGAGGACATGTGTGATGCCACTGTCTAGTACTGGGCGAGATTCTATACATGGTTGATTATGTATGTGTGCGAAGACACGGGCTAGCCCTTGATGAGGCTCGTGGTCAATATTGAGGTAGAGAGTTAAATGTTTTTATACTGGATATAAACCCCAATGCGCCTTTCATTGGTCATGGTAGACCTTTGCCGAGGATATTTTATTGGCATACTCTAAATGATTTTCGAAATGTAAAGGGATGCATATGTTGATATATTGATGTATGATACATGATTACTTGATTTATAGAAATACCATGCTTGATTTATAATATCATCATGTTTTAAGAATGTGCTTTGACACTCCGTGCTCACATTTACTATTGATAACATAATGTCTATCCCCTCATTTACTGAGTATTTTCCTTAATACTCACTCCTCACTTTTCCATGATGATAGATATAGATTTGGCAGGGAGATGTGTCTAGAGACTTTGACACACTTGACATACCTTTGGAGACGACGAGCGTTGGGTATGGTATAAACCATTCTTCCGTGAATAAGTTGGATAATGTATATACTTGAGGTTCATAGAATGACCATGTCTGTTTTATGGGATGACTGTAATTATGTTATTATAAATGTAAATTGAAACCCTCGAACTTGTTGTATATTCATACATTGAGGTATAGTGATGCATTTTAAATTTCTCTTACTTGGGAAATTATATTTTGAGGAAAAACAAGTTTTAACAGGTGAAGATGTTAGCCTTGCATTGCCTCAGTATGTGTGTCATGTGATGGGTAGCATATGGGGTAACGGGCGGCTGTTCATGGCCTTCGATTAAGGATCGGGGTGTGACAACGGGCGTCTATTCCGAATATTTTCATGGTACCTAGATGCGAAAAATTGAAAGAGAAATTAATTTAGGGTGCGTAAAAGATATATATATATATATATATATATATATATATATATATATATATCAAAATAGTTAAGGCTCTAGAGCTTTTAACTAGTCATGACTGTATATAATCATCATGGTATACATGATTTCAAAAAGAAGAGTACATAAAAACCCCTAAATAAAGGGACTTGTGGGAGGATTATCCATGATCACATCTGCTTTCGCCTGAGTGTCCTCCTGCGTCATAGCATACACACAGGCCTGTGCCCTCGGCTTTTGTCATGAAGGACCGGATACAGTGTTGCTACATCTGTATAGGTGTAGTTGCTCCCTGCTGTCCTACCCATGGACCACTTGGATGACTCGAAGTCGCCTGACCTCCAAGTCCTAAATTAGGGCATGAGCTTTTAATATGTCCTAGCTTCCTACACTGGAAGCATGTGATAGGTACCCTGCAAGCTCCCGGACAATGGTGCCTACTATATCTACAGTAAGGAAGGTGCCAGTGAACTGTGATCTGACTCGTGGCACTGGGGGTTGGTGCTCCAAACCCCTGGAGACGTGGTCCCTGCCCAAAGTGTGCTGGCCTAAAGTGAGAGGGGCCTCCATGAAAACCAGAAGTCCTACCCCTCTTTGAGCTCGGATTCACATGGGTCCCAGCCATTTTCTTCTTCTGATTCTACTTTCCCTTTGCCTACTCTCAGTGCGGACAATCTCCTCTGCACGGTAGGCTGAATCGACTATCTCCGCGAGGAAGAAGCTGGGTGTGACCATCATATACCTCATAATGTTCAAGCTGAGGCCGTCCTCAAACTTAAACCTCAACTGTTTCGGTATCGCTAAATTGGGGACACAAGCTGCTAATTTCCTCAATTTTGTCTCGTACTCTGCAACTGATCTAGTCCCCTGCCGCAAGTGAAGAAACTTTGCCCTCTTGCGGTCTTGCTGAAACTCTGAGAAGTACCTACGGTCAAACTCCCTCAAGAAGTCCTCCCACCACAGTGGCTCGGTAGCGTCATCACAGATAGCCTCCCACCAAGTAAGGGCATCCCCATCTAACAACCTCTACACTACCTGCAGCTTGTACTCCTCACTCAACCCCAAGTCCGTCAAAATTTGACAGGTCCGGTTGATCCAGTGCTTAGCCGCAATAGCATCATCGAGTCCCGCAAAGTTTGTGCATCCCAACTGCCAAGCTTCTTTAACTAGCTGAGTTAGCTCGTGGATGCGCCTAAGTATGGATGATATGGTATCACTCGGACCAGATACTCAAGAGGGACCAGCCACCGATGGAGGATCCGGTGCCGTAGGAGTAGGCACTGCTGTAGAAGTAGGCGCTACTATAGGAGTCGGCGCGGTCATCAGTGGTGGTGGGGGTGGCATTTGAACCCCGAGCGTGCTGTACCACTCATACACTTGCCTCAATGCATCGAGTGGTGGTGGTGGAACCACGGCTGTAGTAACTGACTGAGAAGGTGCTGGAGGGGGCGCACGTGATGAAGATGTATCCTAGGGCACTCTAGGTGGCTCAGGGGGTGCAAATCTAGTGCCCCACCTAGTTGTCATAGCTCTGTTAAGAAATAATTTTCATTAGACATGATTCAAGATTTGGTTCCCTAAAATGAATGAAGTTATTGGTTTAGGAACCGATGGAAATGATATGCTAGATTAGATACGAATCGTATCTAATCTCTTAAAAATAAAGGAAACTCATATGCCTAAGACCATGTACTGGGATCTTATCACTGTAAAGAAACTCTCGTATGCATTGAGCACTTTTGAAAATATACTTGGGAATATTTTCAAAACTCTTTTCATAAAACATAACTCTCAACCTAGAGCTTTGATATCAACCCAACTGTCACGTCCCGATCCTCAATCGAAAGTCATGAACAGCCGCCCGTTTCCTTGTATGCTGCCTATCACACGACACACATACCGAGGCAATACAAGGCTAACTTTTCAGCTATTTAAAACCTGTTTTTCCTCAAAATATAATTTCCCAAGTAAGAGAAATTTAAAATGCAACACTGTGCCTCAATGCATGAATATACAACGAGTTCAACAGTTTCAATTTACATTTACAATAACATAATTACAGTAATCCCATAAAATATACATGATCATTCTATGGATCTCAAGTATGTACATTATTCAACTTTATCACGGAAGAATGGTTGGTACCATACCCAACACTTGTCTTCTCCAAAAGTATGTCAAGCATGTCGAAAGTCTCTCGACACGCCTCCTTGTCAAATCTATATCTGTCATCATGGAAAAGTGAGGGGTGAGTATTAAGGAAAATACTCAGTTAATGAGGGGATCGACATTATGTTATCAATAGAAGGTGTGGCAAGGAGTATCAAAGCACATTCTTAAAACATGATGATATTATAAATCAAGCATGACATATCTATAAATCATGAAATCATGTATCATACATCATAATATCAACATATGCATCCATTATATTTCGAAAAAATCATTTAGAGTTTGCCAATAAAATATCTCCGACAATGGTCTATCGTGACCAATGACAGGCGCATTGGGGTTTTATATGCAAGTAATAAAACATTTAGCTCTATACCCCAATGTTGGCCACAAGCCCCACCAAGGGCTAACTCGTGTCTACGTGCACACACATAATTAATCATATATAGAATTCCACCCAGTACTAGATAGTGGCGTCACACATGTCCTCCCTGATTTGGTTTAATCGGCCGCAACTATATATATGACGTTTGGGGATATTTCCTGCAGAAACATATCCGAACACAATGGGTGCCTCTACAAATACTCTTCGTAGCTACGGTAGTCCATCAAGGACATCATCACATCAAGTCCACCAAGGACATCATCACATCATAAGTAGGCATCCGGCCCACACATTTTCATTTAAACTATTTCAAATCAGTGCGCCAATGCAATGGAAGTATATAATTCGTATCAAGTTTTCAAAGAGTGGAACGATATCATTACAACACAATACATGGATGCATATCATTTGAATCAATCATTTGAGACACTCCAATGATCACAAAGAGAAATATTTGTAAAACATAGATCAAATCTCATACTTTCACACATGTCATAAAATATGTCATTTTGAAAAACTATAAAATATGTATTTTTGCTCAATCAAGACTATAGCGTCAAAATCCCACTCACATATACGGGAGGGTATGTCACTCCCTGAAATGTATCACGAAGTATAAGAATTGTACACTCCTTACTCGGTCACCAAGCATGTCACTATAATGCAACACATAATATATATCAATAAAATTGGAATCACTATGTTAAATTATATTTTAAATAAATCATTCATCTAGAACCAAAGCTTAGGATATTATAGGTAGGCTTCTAATGTATACATAGACTGTCCCATTTTTATCAGCAAACCGATAATTTCAATTGCTTATTTATAAATACATCTTATAACTTCACCACAACCGTATCTACATTGTTAATTTAGGGTTCTTCTTAGAACTCCCTATATATAATTCACCATATATACACATATGTCTCTAAACTACA
Source organism: Dillenia suffruticosa (assembly GCA_033439265.1). NCBI lineage: Eukaryota > Viridiplantae > Streptophyta > Magnoliopsida > Dilleniales > Dilleniaceae > Dillenia > Dillenia suffruticosa. Next base: position 13,246,893 of record JAVTVX010000020.1, read on the forward strand.
TGCTAAACTCATTCTCAATCTTTACCACATTCTATCCCCTTCACGAGATTTCACATTCTACAAATATTACACATACACATGCTCATATGCATTTCTTACATTCTCACCAACTCACCAATTTAATACACATTTCATCCTATCACCTTAGCACACATATACAACTATGCATGCTCACACACATGTTCATCACCAATTGCCCAAAAATTTTGTACATATTAAACCACAATTCAGGAAACTTTTCAACTCACTAATGCATCTTTTTCCTATCATTTCAATCAACAAATACACATATATATTCAACACCTTTGCATTAGAATTCAGCACACAAAAGTTACAATAATGCAGGACAATTTTCCAGTTCACTAAAATATAATCTTTTCATCCCGATTCTCGGCCACACAAAATTCAAATTTTCTGCACACATTTCTCATGGTTTACTTGGGTTCCTCCTAGACTCTAAGTTATAGAATCAAGCTAAAACAACATTAAAAAAAAAAAAAACATTTGCACAAGGTTCTCCAATTTCAGCAAGTGCAGAATTTTCTTTACCTCCAATTTTGATGTTTCAAGCCCAACCGAGACCTCCCCATACAAGATCAATTCTCTCTTCCTTGCTTCTAGCTCTCGGCCAACCTAAATTCACCAAGTTAACCTCCTTCTTTTGACTCCAAAACAAAGTATGTTATATTAGGGTTTGAGGGAGATGAATCTACACAAAAATTTCAAAGTGATGTTTGAAGAAATCAAACATTTCTTCAAGGATATAGCTCATGGCTCCCTTTGATTCTTAACTATGCAAGACTCCTCAATTTGCTTCAATTTTTGGATATGTTGTAATTGGGCTTGTGAGGAATTGATCTATGTAAAAATATTGAGGTGGTGTTGTAGGAAAATTTGGAGTATCCCTACCTTGAAGCTCACGGCCATGGAGAGAAAATGAAGAGTCTCTTTTGCTTCTTCTTGCTTTGGACGTTTCAAGTGTTTGGAAGAAGAAAGCTAAGTGTTTAGCTTTCTTGAATTGCTCCATTTAATCCGAACCATCAACATTTTCAAGATTTATTCTTAGCCCTAGGATTATTTGGTCACAAGCAATTCACTCTTTCTCTCTCCCACGTTTTCTCTCTTTCTCACACAACAAACATCACTTTCTTACACTACCTCTCTATTTTTCATTAATTGTATGTCTCCCAACTACCATTATCCAAAAGCCCACAATTTTGATCCAATTCCAAGTTAAATTCTCACCCTTGATTGGTTTCCAAGAAAACCCTTTCTTTCACTCAATGAATAGTGTTTTTGTCTCCTACTAACTCAATCCAAGGGTCCACATTAATTATTTTATTTCAACTCAATCTCGACCCTTGGATTATCTTTTCAAAAGCCAAAAAAATTTCTTCTCTCCTCACTTCATCCGCCACCTCACTTTCCCACTCATTTCTCTTCCTTGTTGGTCACGGTTTTGGGGAAAGAACGTTTGTGCTCATTTGTTTCAATCTCCACCATTGATTATCTCAAGGTTTACTTCTTACCATTAGATCATTTTTGTACCAACCCAAGAATCATTTTCTCTCACTCCATTTATCCAATGATTAATATTCTAGTTACAACCTAAATCAAAGGTCTTAATTATTCCACTCATACCACAACTTCATTAGTTGCTTATTAATTTCAAATAAGTCTCTTGACTTATTAAAATTTCATTTTGATCCCAAAAATTTTCATAATTTCAAGTTAGACCCAAAATCTAGTATTATGCCTAATTTAATTTATCCTGTATCAAAACGTAGTCATTTAGCCTTTTCGAGATACATTCGACCAGCTGGGGTTTTACCGGTGATTTTTCAAAAATTTACGATTTAACTTTACAAAGTAAGATCTACCCAAATTTGAGGTTCCTATATACCCTAGAGTCATCCTCATTATTATTGAACCTTCGATGATCATTTTTAATTTTTTTTTTAATTCCCAACGATTGAGTCGAAATTTTCGAGAGTGGTTTTAGTGAAAAAATTTCTTAGTAGATTTTCTACATAGAATATGAGTAATAACATATATAAAACAAAGAAAAGTACAATAGTGAGTACACCGAGGTGTCGGTGTTACAAAAATAATTATTAATGTTATAGCAATTATAAAACGAGAATGACCAGAGATGCTTCCAAAGCTACGTCCTTGATGGAAGGGCACATCGCCTCCTTGACAAATACTGCACAGCATGTGGTGAATAACCCTGCAAAACCTTATATGATCATCGATCCGCTTGAGATCCAACCCCCGGCTGGCCACCCAAATCACTTGACACTACTTGCCCTCCTTTTTCTCCCGCAAGAGTCACTTGAACTTAGGTAGAAAAGCTAGAATCCAAAATAAAAGTATGAGCTAGCAATTAGAAGAATTTAGTCGTACCCTTTGACGAGGAGCCCAATCCTCTTCTCACGGATCAAGCCATATGTGCACAAGGAGGCTCGAGCCCGGAGAGTATCGAGAACCCTTGGTGACGTCCCGACACGACCCAGATGATCTACGGAAATAGGTCAAGAAGCACATGGCAAATAAGCTAAAGCGAGCGAACGTGAAGAGAGACGAGACTGCTCAATATCCCATGCAATGTGCTTCTCCCTTCTTTGGAGAGGTATGATGGCATCTCTGATTCTAGGGATCATGTCACCCACTTCATCACTGTGATGATCTTGATAGACATGTCGGACACCTCCATGTACAAACATTTTCCAACAACTTTCAAAGGTAACGCGTTGACATGATTTAATTCACTCCCTCCGTTTAGCGTCAAGAGCTTTTCTCAACTCTGACAACAGTCTGAGGGGCACATTGTCATCAGTAGAGGGGCCAAGAGAAAGTCCACATCTGTCCTCTCATTACAATAGAGGGAGGATGAGCCGTTGAGAGATTTTCTTGAGAAGTTCAAGGCAGAGATGATGAAAGTCTCCGGACTATACCATTCTATCGTGATGGTAGTGCTGCTCACAAGACTGCAACCATCCGGAATAAAGACATCCATCACTAAGAATCCTCCGTCCACTATTCAGGAATTTTATGATTGAGAAGAGAAATACATCACTGCAAAAGACACTGAAGCCTTTGATGAGTGACATAATCGACCAGCTCAGAAAGAGTGTAGCCGATCACCTCGTCGGTCCTCACCTAAGAAGGCCCACCAAGGGCCCCTACAACAATGAAAGTTTACTAGTTAAACCCCTTTGAACGAGACTCCTAGTTAAGTGCTCCTCCAGATCTGGAATAAGCCCTATATCAAGTAGCCCCCTCACCCTATAGAGGATGATCTTGAAAAGGACAAGACACGATATTGTTACTTCTACCAACACTATGGCCATCTCACTGACGAATGCAAAATCTAAAAGATGAACTCGAGTTTCTCGTCTGAAGTGGTTGACTCCAAAGATTCATCACTACGGAAAGAGAGAGCCTTCCTCAAAGCTCAAAGCGAGAGAACGAATGAGCCAACCAACTAGTCCCATGACCCCTTGCAGCCTTACCTCTCGGCCCATATCTTACGAGCACTACATCGATGCAATTGAGTACGAACACAAATGAATAAGGAAGGGTACCTAATAGCCCCAATCTTCCAGAAGATAGAGCCATTCGACAACACATCTAAAGAGGTTCTCACTATCTGTATGGGGGAACCGCTTAAAAAGAAGAGACTCATGATCGAGAAGAGACCCATGATCGGTTTCAATGACAACGACTTAATGGGGGTTGATCTAGATCAACACAATTTACTCATTATCATAGCTAAGATCGGGCAATATAAAGTCAGCAGAATCTTTGTCGACCAAGGTGCGGGCTGCAACCTCTTTTATTAGAATGTCTTTCAATAGATGGGTTTCCCTTCGTACAACTGTAACCTTACGCTGGACCTATTAAGGGGCTCTCAAGTGAATGGGTCTTCTCTGAAGGTATCATCTCATTGCCTGTGACCCTTGGGACTTCACCCGACCACGCAACGACATCAACCACGTTCAATGTGGTTAAGCTCACTTTGCTTTATAATGTTTCCTTGGGACGACCAGGTCTGAACACTTTGGAGGCACTACTGAGAATGAAACATATGAAGGTCAAGTTCAGGACCTCCGATGGTATCAGGACATTGCTTTGTGATCCAGAACCCCTGGCATTTCCTCTTAAGTAAACTTTATGCCTCTCTATTTTTGCGATTACATTTGTAGTAGCCCTTGATGGGTGGCCTATAGCACCTAGCCTTAGTGCTTAATCTGTTAATCATTGTTTCATTATAACTATGTGTTTCATTTCTCTTAGCAAGTTGATTGCACTCAGAATGGGCCAATGTTTCCTACTCCATCCAAACGGAACCTATCGTTAGGGATCTATCTCCCCGAATGGGCTAATGTCATCCAGTTCTCCCAAACGGAGCCTATCGTTAAGGATTTATCTCCTTAAATAGGCCAATGTCGAGCCTATCGTTAGGAATCTATTTCTCTGAATGGGCCAGTGTCGCCCAATCCTCCCGAATAGAGCCTATCATTAGGGATCTATCTCCTCAAATGGGTCAGTAACACCTAATCCTCCTGAACGGATCCTATCATTAGGCATCCGTCTCCCCAAATGGGCGGGTGTCGCCCAGTCCTCACAAATAGAGTTCGTCGATAGGAATTCATCTCCCCTATACGAGTTAGCATCACGTGGTATATCAAGTGAATGAAACCTATCGAATGTAGTTTATTATCAACAAGAAATCTATTTGCCCGAGGAATGCTTATGATTTGTCCTATCGAACAGCTCATCGAAGAAACCTCACTATCGAACGAATGCATCATCGACTAGTGAGATGTCCCCTAGTTAAGCTACATCCATCGAGAGATGATAATGCCAATTCGAAGTACACGATGAGATGAGGACAAAAGAGCATTTCATTGATGTTTTCAAGAGGAAGAACAAAAGAGAAACAAAAATTACAAAGGGTAATAGCCTGATTATCGGGCTCAATTGGAGCAGGAATAAGATTGAGTTCAGAAGAGGTATCGACGGCGTTCGGTGGCATGGCGCCCACCGACCCTGCTTGATGAATAATCTCCATAACACACTGGAACCTCTCAGACAGTTTGCACCGGGTGCGTACATGTTGATCTATGACGGCCCCTGGCTCGACTATCTTTTGCTTGGTAGTTTGAAGAGATTGGTCATGCTTGTTAGCCAGCCTTTCAGCAGTTTGTAGGGATGCCTCATAAACTTTGGTCTCTGCCTTTAACTCTTCGCACTAGCGGACTGCCATATTTTGTTCGGCTCCTCAAGTAGTCACAGAAGACCTCGCCTCCTCAAGCTCCTTCACCTTTTGTGAAAGGGCCTTCTCTAATCAAGAGACATCATTTACCGTTTGATCAGAACGATGCCTCTTATGACTTACGTCTGCTCCCTCTATCACTTTTGAAACCCTGCAAGGACCATGGTTTGAACAAATGAGCACCAGTCACTAGACTAAAAAAGGAAAAGTAGACTAGCACTAAGAAAAGAAAAATACCATTATAACTATAGAAAATAAGGCATCGTTGTCCTACTTGAGCGAGAGCTTGTTTAGCTCCAGATTCGAATGGTAAAAGTCCAACCGATTTGCTATCTACTTCCCTTCAACAATGTCCACGTAATAGTGACGATTGTTCCCGACACTGATCATCACCGATCCATGCTCCTTCGAGCCTCGATACCCATCAAAAGACCGAAAGGGATAGAGTAAGGAAACACCTCCTTCTTGAGTACCACACGTTTATCCTTTCCCAAGGACAATAATGGAATAACAGAGGACGGCCCTGAACCGAGCCCCTCTAACAACTCGGGCCCAACATCTTTAAGACGCCTTGGGGAAAGTCCCCCTACTTCTGTTGAAGCCCTAGGAACATAATCTTCTTCTCTCACCGGGGAACCCTCATTAGTTCAACCAACTGAACACTCACCTCTAAGTCCACTATTGTCGAACTCCGCCGACTTGTTGATGGCCTATTGAGTAAGTTCTTGGGCAACCGGGGACCTCTTCTCTGGACTCTCTTTAGTCTTCTCCTCAGATGACTCTTGCATTTGCACTTACCTCATCTTGACCCTTAAAATGGCGAATGAGATCGAATTAGGCGAACGAGCCCTCAACGTACTTGCGGTCTCTCCTGGGGCTCCCTTCAATCTTTCCCTTATCCGTTGGGCAGTGGTATCTCTTTCAAGTCCTCCTCTGTAGAGGAATATAGAAAATCCATGAGCTTCTTCTTCTTTTTCTTCTTAAGTAACAAAGGCCTTTCGACCTTCCTTTTCTCCTCAAGTAACAGACTTGCTAGTGACAACATCTCATTGTGCGGGAGACGCTTGATCCAAATGCTTTACTGCGAGGCCTTACAATGTTCACCTATAGCTCGGACAAAGCCTGAATTACGATAATCCTGACAAGGCTTCAACCCCATGAATGAGCCAGCATTGGGCGCTGAAAGCTCTGGCATCAGGCCTTCCTCCAAGAACTCAACAAAGGAGTATTTGTGCATCCAACTCTTATTAATGGTTTTACTATAGAAGAACTTCTAGTTTGACTCTGGCCAAATCTGCAACCAAAATCAACCTCTGTTGGAACCCCTCTTCCCACACTTCTTTAGTGAAAACACAGACACTAAAGCTTCAAAATTGAAGCACACGCGGTAAAAATTATCAGAGAGATAACCGCAACTACTAAGCGCTAGGCGCTGGGAATCAGCAAGGTAGGAAAAATGTTCCAACATAGCAAAAATCTAGCAATGGGGTTGGTGTATGGCACCTTCAAACCATACCTCACCGACTGTTTGTACATCGGGACTTGATTCCTGGAGGCTATATTGGCTCGATCGATATTAGTTGCTGACACAATCTCAAAGTTATCACCCAACAACATGATGCTTCGGATATTGGGCAATTTTACCTACGGCATGGTGCTTCTGATATCTCCGATACCAGGTGATGAACCTTTGGCCATTTCTCTCAGAAGATCTTCATGAAAAGCCGAATCGCTAAGAAATCTAACTGTCAAAAAAGTGAAGGCAGTAATGGGGAATCAATTAACAGACGTGCGGAATAAAAACCATGTTGGAGACGATTAGCGCTAACCTAGTGGCACGTGCCGCATTAAATTCTTTAATTAATCTTAAAAGTTTTCACTACGCTATACTTCTGAAGCCCCTTCCTTGAAGTGACAATAAGAGTGGGGGCAAGTGATGATGCATGACCGAAAGGTCTAAATCACATTAGGCTCAAGGCCGGCCCAAAATGACTCCCGGTATCCCTATTACTCACTCAATCAGTAGCCACCTAATCAATCAATTGTTTAGTTTGAAGACTTGTTATTACGAGGCTTGGGACCCTCCGGGCCCCTAGCCTAAGGGACTCATCGACTGAAGCATGACGTTAACACTGGATTTATCTCTCAGATGGGTAAACACAGCCCATACTCACTCAGCATTCATCGACCAAGTTCTGGTCAATAGACAGTTGCTCGGTCACAACACCTCTTTGGTGTTTAGTAATCGTCATTTGGCCTAATGAGACAGATATTCACTTTTCCTGAAAATACGGATAAAATCTTCTATAAATAGAAATGAGAATTCAAATCATGGAAAGGAATCTTTATAGCCATCAATGCTTTCTCATTCGATAGCGTTTGAGATCTTTTGGAATCCTTTCATCGTGATCTAAGTAATCTTGGATATCTTCCATGAGAAAACTAGGGTTTTAATACCCTACACGCATAGTCTCTCACATAAGGTAATTATATATATCCTGTTAAGTCAATCAAGCGAGATACGCAGACTCTAATGCTTACGCTTATGCACTTTCTTACGTTCTGTACAATAGAAAGCTTTCTTTCGGTCCGTTTCTTCTGGTTTGAAAACCACTCTCTAACTTGAGCGTCGAGCCTCCCCTGTCGGATTACCCTTCATGGTCATTTTGTAGGTCTCACTGTTCGAGATCACCAGACGACGAATCCATCCCATTCGAGTTAGTAAAACCACTATTTGTGAAGCCAAATCCACCTCCAACAACTTCTATTCATATTCCCGAGAGAACTTTATTGGTTTCTCTTATTTTCAATAGATCCTATTAATTCTTTATTATTATTTCTAACAAAAAGAGAAAGATTGTGCTAAGAAAGTTGGGAGTTGGAGAAGGTGGCGGTGTCAAGTGGTTTATATAAGAAATAAAGAAATGATACAGTCTAAGAAAAGAAAAAATTTGTTTCTTTGATTTTGCTTGAAATTTGGACCCTATAGCTTTACATCACAATAAATTGTTTTTAGTTGCTAATGTCCAACTTTCTTATTCCAGGATTCTTAAATCTCATCATGCATAATGGGGATCGGAGGTATTCATTAGAAGAACCCCATCCTTGCTTGGGGGTGCAAGAATGCCCATAGTTGAGATGATATGATCCTTATGTTAATGGTCACTTTTCTATACAAAGTAGAAGCATTTGATGGTAAAAAAATAAAGATCTATAGGCATATGTGTTATTACCTGTTGGAGGTGGGTTTTGCTTCACAGGTAATAGCTTCGCTGACCCGAACAAGATGGTGGCTGTTGGATCGTCAGATTGATGGAACCTGTAAAAATCCACCAGAGAGTGCTCTAGCCGGGAAGACTCCGATGCTTAAGTTAGAGAGTGGTTTTTAAGAATAAAAACAGACTGAAAGAAAGAGCCTGAGAGAGTAAGAAAACTCTATGTAGCCTTTATGTGCTTAGTGTCGGGTTGAGAGAGCATACCTAGCCGACGGTCTTTGTGATGTATATATAGTCTGCGTGCATGGTAAGTCGCGTATGCTACTGGAGTGTAGAAACCCTAGCTTACTTGTGAAAGCGTTCCGAGATTACAGTGATCAGAGTGAAAGATTCCAAATATTTAGAATTCTATTAGTAAAAAAAGTTTGGATTGTTGCGGAGGTTCCTTTCCTTATCGACAACAATTATAGATCTTCTTCTTAATTATGGGATATTGTTCCCATGATTTAGGAAAAAATGAATATTATTTCTGTTAGTCAAATAGCAATACTGAGCACTAAAGAAGTGTCGAGCTGACCAATCGACTATCCGAGAAGTGTCTAGTCAATAGGTACGGAGAGGGCGAGCAATGTTTACCCGACCAGGAGGTATATCCCATATTGACAACACAATTTGGCACATTCTAATCTATTGGACTATGGGCTCAGGGGATCTCGAATCTTATGATAATCGGCCATTGGGCCATGTTCCATCACTTGCCCTCACTTCTGGCGTCAATCTGGAGGAAAGACTTTAGTAGTAGTTTCAAATGGATAAGAATTTGAAAAAATGCTAATTAAATGCAACATTGTTGGTATCATCGCTTGGCGTTATGGACATGAGTAAACGCGATAGTAATTAGGGAAATCAAAAGACACAAAGTGTTATGGGTCAGTAGAAAGGATGCAATGGAAAGCGTTAACGGTGAGGTGTAGTCATTAAATGCGAAGCGTTTTCTAACTTTTAGGGGTTTTGGTGATATGGTTCCCATCTTTGGGCTATATACATACATATGACAGTGGGAGGTTGGTTTTAGAACAGTCGTTTGAGAGGAAAGGGTGAAAAAAGGGTCGTGCTTTCTATAAGGGCTTAAAATTGGAAAGGAATTTTTTCTTCTTTGTGGGTTTGGCTCCTAAGAGAGTGGTGGCGGCGAAAGCACCAGGTATGAGGCTCCATTAATGAGAGAACCGTGGGTACAAGTCCCGTCATATCGGTAGTAAAGTCATAGTTTGCTGTTATGATGGTCTTATAGTGGAGTGTTCTGACTGGGCTCTTGCGGCTCATCATTGTTCTTACGCTCTTTTGTTATCAGGGGTTGAGAATAATTTGGTGGTTTGCAAAATCCTTTCTAACTTCTGTGCAGCATCTAGCTGCTTTCTGTTTTAATATCTTACAGAGTGCTAAATGGGGGTTGTAAGACTCGTAGAGTTTATCTATGAATCAATTCAAGAAGGCTTCGGATACTTTGTTAAGGAGAAGATGTTTAGGTGTTAGAAGCTGAACCGTTTGGGAAGACGAAGATGCTCATCAACACATTCTTTTAGGTTTTCTTTTTGAGATAATTACATGTCCGGTCCTTGAACTTTGTCCAAATTTAACAAATTAGTCCCTGTAGTTAGAAATGTTACCCTATGCTCGTCAAACTTATAAAATCATAATGTATTGGTCCTTCCGTTACTGATGGTGACATGGTGGCCATTAAATGCTGACATGGTAGCCTATGTGGTTGTACGGATGTTAACCTGTTATTACCATGTCAGTACCATAGATATCTTATGTGTGCTACCACTACTAGAAAATACAGCTTCAACGACGGAAAATTACCGACGGAAAAAAATCTATCTATAATAGCGACGGATTAACGTCGGATTTTTTACGAAGGGATTAGCGACAGATTAGCGACGGAAATATTTCTGTCGCTAGACCCTTAAAAAAAATTTTAAAAAAAATTATAAAATTATTAGCGACGGATTACCGACGGATTTTTTAGCGACAGAAATATTCCGTCGTTAACTTTCGTCGGTGAATTGGTGAAGGAAATATATATATATATATATATATATATATGTACAGCCTTTAGCGACGGATTACTGATGAAAAATTAGCAACGGATTTTTTAATTTTTTAATTTTTAATTTTTAATTTTATTTAATAATTCTTATTATTTTTTTATTTTGCAAAGGATAATATTATTTTATTTTTGTAAATTTTTTATTTTTTATTTTAAGTAATAATAAAATTATTTTATTATTTCATAATAAATTATTTTTAAATTTTAAATTTTATTTCATAATTCTTATTATTTTTATTTTATTTTGTAAAGAATAATATTATTTTATTTTTGAAAATTTTTTATTATTTTATTTTAAGTAATAATAAAATTATTTTATTATTTTATAATAAATTATAATTTTATATTATTTTAATATTATTAAGAAATAAGAAATAAAGATAATATGTAAAACAAACAAAGATATATAAGTAAACAACTTATTTGGTTTAGTAGCAAGAGTGCTTTCACACCATCTTCAGCGTGCGGGCTCAAATCTCACCACTAGCGTGTGGGTGTTGGGCTATGCATTTTTTTACTTTTTTAATAACTCAAATCAGTGACAGATCTCTATCCATCGCTTTTTTTTTTTTCAATTTTAGCGACGGATTTTTTTTCCTTTGCTAATCCGATGTAAATATTTGCGATGGAAAAAACTCCGTCACTGATACCTTTCAGCAACAGAAAAGAGACTTTCAGCGACGTGGCACTACCATGTTTGCTCTACCATGTTTAATATTAGTAGTACATGTTAGCATCACTGGAAAATTGCTGATGTGGCACTACCATGTTTGCTCTAGAAGGGTTTTCTAGTCTAAAATTAAACAAAACTCTTCTTTCTCTCCTCCCCTCACCTTTTCTCTCTCTTCTCTCCGGAAAACTCCAAACTCCTCTTTCTCTCAACTACATATAAAATAAAAAATAAAACTCCTCTTTCTCTTTCCCTCCCCATTTCTATCTCTCTTCTCACCTCTCTCTCTCTCTCTCTCTCTCCCTCTCCCTCTCTCCATCTCCTCCCCTTCCCCTTAATTTTCGCTCTCGAATTGCTGGTGGGCGATTGAAGATGAGGACGACTGGTGGTAGAATTGATGGTGATTGGAATCGATGAAGACTGAGACAAAAACTGGTAGTCAAAGGTGATAATGGTGATTCAGGCAATCAAAAACTAGAAATTGAAAGTAGTGAGGACCGAAGATTAAATTGCTTCTTCTCTGTTGATGGCAATTGGTAGTAGAACTGAATCAAGGCGGTGGATTCAGTAAAACAGAAGGATGATGCAAGATTAAGATGAATTGGAAATCTCAGTGAAGATGAAGACATCCAGAAGTTGTAATTGAAGACAAAATGAGCACTCGTGATGAAATTGAAGATGGATGATGCAAGCTTGAAGACAATGGATGAAGGCTGATAGACAGCGATGATGATGAATTGATGAAATTAAAGATGAAAGGCTATGAAATCAATGAAGATTGAGAATTCTATGAAGAAGAAAACTGATAGTTGCTTTCACCAGCTGAGTTTGTCCTTTGTTCTTCTGACAGTTGCTTTCTAGCAAAGTGATGGGTTTGTAGTTAGTTGAAGCCATGGATTTCTATTGCTCTGTTCTTGGTTAGGGAAAGCTGATCGAGAACTCTAAGTGGAGGATTTATATTGATGTTCTCCTATAGGAGACTGATTCAACCATATTTTGGTGGGTTTTGCTTAATTTTCACTCTAAGTACACATTTTGGAAGTATCAGTTGATTTTGGTAGGATTTGGTGGGCTTTGCTTTATTTTCATGTTGGTTCTCATTTTCCCCGCTTAGACCCTCTCCTCTAGTCTTGGTCTCTACAACACCTCAAAAGCTCTCTTCTCAAACTGGCAAATTTGACAACAAGAGCAAGACGAATTTGAACTCTAGAACTACAACAATAGAGGAAAAAGAAGAAGAAGAAGAAAATGAAGTAATCAAAAAGGAATAAAAAATTAGTGATAAAAGTACATTAGCAAAGGCGAGTATTGCTATTGATGATGATGATGTGGATGACGGGGTGCCCTCATATGTAAATTTTTGTTAATTTGTCAGTTTACTTTAATTAATCTTTTTTATATTTAATTTTGGATTTTTTTTTATTTGATTAGATTGTTGCCTTATTGCTTGAGGATGGTGTTGATGTGAATTGTAAAAACTACAGTGGTTTGTGTTGAATTTGAAACTTTTTCTTTTGGAAGACGGCATTGATGCAAGCTTATAAATATGGACACTGTCGGGAGGTTGTGCAAACTCTTCTCTATTCAGACGCAATGTGAGTTTGATTTTTAGCTCCGACCATTTTTTCTATGATAGAGAGAGAGAAGAGACAGAAATGTAGAGGAGAAGAGAGAGAGGAGTTTTTTTTTTCCAAAGAGAGAGAAAGGAGAGAAGAGAAAGAAAGTGAAAGGGAAAGAGATTTTCAGTAATAGAGAGTAGAGAAGAGAGAGAAGGGGAAGGGGAGGAGAGATAGAGAAGAGTTTTTTTTCTTTTCTTTTTTTCCGGTGAGAGAGAGGAGAGAAGAGAGAGAAAGGGGGAGGATAGGAGAGATAGAAGAGTGAGAGAGAGAAAGGGGGAGGGTAGGAGAGATAGAAGAGTGAGAAAGAAAGGGGAATTTTTTTAGGGAGAAGTGCTTTTTGGTGACGTGGCACACATGACATGTCTTTGGTACTGACATGGCAATGACAAGTCAGAACGAAGGTAGGCTGTCACATCATTCCATGTCAGCACGTAACGGCAACCCAGTCACTGTTAGTAATAAAAGGAACAATACGTTACGGTTTTGTAAGTTTGAAAACCACAAGATAACATTTCTAACTGTAAGGACTAATTTGTGAAATTTGGGCAAAATTCAGGGACGGGACATGTAATTATTTTTTTTCCTTTTGGTGTAATCTAGTCTGACTAATGAATATGTAAGCTTTCTATTTTGTTATACCCAACTATGTAGTCCGATATGTGTTTATTGCTTTGAATAAGAAAGAAAGTTTTGTTCTTGCTTGTCACTCTTGCCTTGATTGAGAGAAAATTGTCTTGTCTGTTCATAGTTTTAGAACATCAATGTGAGAGGTGCACTATTGAGTGAGTAACTTGACTGATGAGGTGGTAGCTAGTCGGTTAACTTACCCAATCGCCAGATGTAGCGCCTCATTACTTTTCAATACATTTCGGTGTTTCAGTGTGTTTAACCAAAAGACTGGGCCGTGCTTATCCAGACAGGGGTACTTCCCTTATTGATAACATGTTTCAATATGTATAACTGATAGTGGGTCGTGCCTGCCCATTAGAGAGATACATCCCTTATTGGTGGCTTGTTCATTTGATTGAGAGTTTGGAACGTATCTATCCGTCGGGGAGATACATCCCTTATTGATGACACATTCGTTCAATTGAAAGGTTGCGTTGTGCTTACCCATCAGGGAGGTACATCCTTTATTGATAGTATGTTCGTTCGATTAGAGATTAGGCCGTGTTTACCTGTTGGGAAGATACATCCCTTATTGATGACACGTTTTTGCGATTGGGAATGTGTGTTGGCAACATGCGAAAGGAACAATATTCTTATTGATAAACTGAAAGAGAGCAAATATCAAAACTAATGAGAGTGATAAAGATTAGTGGTGATAGATACACAAGTTCTTTAACTTCGTCGCTCTTGGGATAGCCAAACTGTCTAGATGGTTGAGTCGTTACATCCGTGGGCGAACCAACGAGTGTATTTGATATAGATCTTTCCAGTTAGGCACTAGCTTGTCCCCTAGCTGGTGTTGCCTAGTAGCTTCTACTCTAAGAGGTCCAAACCCTTGGCTTGAGCACCTTAGTTTTTAATTGTAATAGCGTGTCATCTGCTGTTGATAAGCAGCCATTTGAGAGGACACAATCTCTCGTAGTTTTGGAAGTAGGTCCGGCCTTTCACATAATGCAAGCTCATTCTTTTCATGCTCATATTGATCTACTTGAATTGAATGAATGCCAATCTCTACTGGTATTACTGTTTAACAACTATAAGTTAGACTGAATAGCATTTCTCTCATTGCCCTTCGAGGCATTGTTTGGTAGGCTCAGAGGATATCGTAGAGTTTGTATACCTAGCGACCTTTGATTTCGTCTAACACAACCTTGAGTCTTTGCAGGATTGTTCGGTTTATTACTTCGGCTAGGTTGTTAACTTGCAGGTAGGCGATGGAGGTAAAATGATGTTGGATTTCCAGTTTGCTGCAGAAGTCTTAAAAAATTTTATTATCAAACTATTTGCCATTGTTGGTAATTAAAATGTGAGATACATCGAATCTGGTCATGATGAATGTCCACACGAAATTTTGTATCTTGTCGATGGTGATCTGAGCTAACGGCTCAGCTTCCACCCATTTGGTGAAGTAGTTGATTATCACAACTAGGAACTTTCATTGTTCGGTAGCTGGCAAAAATGGTCCGAGGATGTCTATTCCCCACTGTGCAATGGCCACGGGTTTGTTATCGAGTAAAGTTCGGTGAAGGGTTGGTGTGGCACCGACAAGAAGCATTGGTATTTGTCGCACCTTCTGAAAAAATTATCCGCATTGGCCATCATGGTTGGCCAAAAATACCCTAGTTGGAGAGCTTTATTTGCTAGATTTCGAGCACCTAAGTGATTACCATATATCACTTTGTAGATTTCTCTAAGTACGTAATTGCTTTCTTCAAGTGTCAAGCATTTTAAGTATGGATGGGTAAAGTACTTCTTGAAAAGTCTTCATTGATAATAAATAATAGGCGACCTTACGCCTCAGCTCAGTGGCCTCATAAGGTGAACTTGGTAGTTGCCTGTGTTTCAAATAAGCCTCCATAGGGTACTTCCAACATGGTGAACTGTTTGTTCATAGGATCTGCTCGGGTTCATCGATGCTTGGATACGGCAGGCTCTCAATATAAACTATTCAAATGGTTGCAATTGAGTCAGAACTGGTTAACTTAGAAAGCATGTCAGCTCACGTATTCTCTGATCTATGAATCTACTGTATGTCCACTTTGTCAAATTTGTTAATCATCTCTCGTAACTTAGATAAGTACTTTCTCATCATCGGCTCCTTAGTTTTATAAACTCCTTTAATATGCTTGACAATCAGTTAGCTATCGATAAAGACTTGTAAATTTTGGACTCCTAGTGATACTGCGATTCACAGTGTGGATCAAGAGGGATTCATATTTAGTCTGGCTATTAGTCATTTGAAAATCAAAATAGAGGGTGTACTCGGCCTTAAAATTGTCCGATGCAATGAGAAAGAGTTTAGCTCTGCTTCCTAAGGAGTTCAATGACTTGTCCACATGGAGTGTCTATTCTGGCAATGAGCATTCTTCTCGGTCATCGATAGGGGCTTGCTCGAAGGGTGTCGAGAACGTACATTTGAGGATGAAATCGATGAAGGCTTGCCCTTTGATTGCTGCATTCGGTTGATATTCGATGTCGAATTTGCCTAAGTTGATACTTCACTTGATGAGCTAACTTGAACTGTCCCTCTTCTATAAAATCTACTTCAGGGGCTGGTTGGTCAATACTACAATTGTGTAGGTTTGAAAGTAAGGCCACAGACGTCTAGCGGTAATAACTAGGACGAATGCCATTTTCTCAATGTGTCTATAATTTACTTTCGACTCTTGAAGTACACGATTGATGTAGTACACCAGCTTTTGTGTAGCGGATTCCTACCTTGCAAGAACAAAGTAAAGTGTTCGGTCAAAAATGGAGAAGTAAATGTAGAGTTTCTCACCAGGAATGGGTCGAGAAAGTAATGGTGGTGACCCGAGATATTGTTTGAGCTATTCGAATGTTGTTTGGTACTCCAGTGTCCATGCAAAATTTTGAATCTTTTTCAGAGTATCATAGAAGAGTTTGTATTTTTCTCCCACTTTTGACATGAATCGATTTAAAGTTACGATCCTCCCCATAACGCATTGTGTTTTCCTTTAGCATCATTGGGGGTGCCGTGTCTAGTATGATTTGTATTTTCTTTGGATTTGTCTCGATCCCCTGGTTGGTGATTAGGAAACCTAAGAATTTTCTTGACTCTGAAGGTACACTTCACCGGATTTAGCCTCATATTATAACGTTCTAGTGTTCAGAATAATAGAAAAATTAGATTGTTAAATGCTCTTTGTTCTCTTAAAATATCTTAAGGCAATTTCGTCAAAAAGATCTTTTCTCTCTCTCTCTCTCCACCCATATTTTACTCTTTTATTGAACTTAAAACTTTTTAAAAATTTTAAATTCTTAATGGTTTCTATATTAGGCATAATTATTTAAAAATATACTTTCTAAATATAAAATAAGTTATATTTGCCAAAGATTTTCATCAACCTTTTTTACAAAAAAATTCTAAGTATGTTTTCAGTTTTTTAATATTTTAAAGTAATGTCTCTTAAAATTTCAAAAGATTACATGAATTTTTTTTTTAAACATTGATGTATATTAATAATAAAGATATTAAATTGAATTCTAAGGAGTCAATTCTTGGCATACTGTCCTAAGTTTTATATTTAATTTTGAGATGTGTAATTTATTTTTGATTTTAGGAATCATATGAATGGAATTCAAAGTTATTGTTTGTAACGCGATTTAGCTATATCACGATTTCGGACAAATATGCCCTAATCAAGTGTTGTGTATAGTGCAGAACAAATGTCGATCTCACGAGCATATCATGTATTTCCAATTATAAAATATCCTATCCAAGTTGGACAGAAAGAATCATGATAATAAAAATATTAAAACTACGAAAATATTTAAAATAGAAATATTGATAGACAAAAACTTTAGTTTTATAAAACTCTAGAATATCGATTTCATCTGTTTTCAATTTTTTACAAGGTTGAATTTTTTCAAATCCCTTAAAGTTTATTCACTAAAAATTCATTCTTGATGATGGCAGATTTCCCTAAATTAGATTCACCCAATGGTCATGTAATGAAACTCTAATTCGACTACCAAAACCCAATGGTCATGCAATCTTGATCAGATCGAACTGTATTAAGATTTATGGAATATTTGTAATCTATGGTTTCCCCTAAATCTCCACACACAGAGTTAATCATCCATCGATCCCATAATCCTGTATGAATTTTATTGTATTGGTCAGATTTTATGCAATCTTCTCTCGATCTCATGCATGTAATCGCAAATCATCAAATCGTAGGGCCCTTTACGAATGACAGATTAAGTTCAATAATAAAATCTCATCAAAGAAAGAAATACAAATAAAAATTTAAGGAAAAAAAATGAATCAAACCATGTTATTAATAAAAAAACAGAATTCATCGAGTTCTAAGAATAAGAAATCTAAGTAGACATGATAAAGAAATGTAAAAAAGGTAAAGAAAACATTATAACCCCTTCAACCCCAATAAATATCGAAGAATCCCGTCCAAGAAAACTAACGAGATGGCTGCTTGGGTTTCTCCTTTTTCTCCCAAGTGTAAAGGATGTCTCATTCTTATAATTTAATTCCTAAGAGTCCTAAATGACTAAAAATTCGTGGGTCTTCATAACAGCTTGATATTTCACTTGGATTTGGGCTTTTAGAACTCATGGGCCTGGATTTCTAGCACTATAGTAACTTCGACTCAAATTTCGGATATCTTCTGGTCTGACCCAGCCTCTAAGGTCTTCATAAGATTTGTAGGCCTTGAAGTTTTCTTTCCAACCCAATAAGAATCAAGTCAATCGGATATCAGAATAGAAAGTTATACCTAAAATATTAACAACTATCTGTGTAGTCCAATATCTTTAAATAAGTCCAATAATCCTAAAATAAAACCCACAAAAATAATCAATACAAAATCATGAAATAAAACCTAAAATAGTTCTAAAAGTCATAAATAAAGCCTGAAATAAAATAAAATAAAATAAATTTAAGTGTGTAAAAATATCGCTACCAAATACCCCCACACTTGAATGTTTGCTTGTCATCAAGTAAGAATAAATTTTCTCTGAAACCAATTCAACATCCCAAGTCCCTAATCATGTATATAACAAGTTCAAATCGGAATTACAATCACGACAATCAATACTTCGTAGTATCCAGCATTAGAGAAACTATTGCGTCTCATATAGTCTCATCGAAATCAAGAAAAATGCAAGACTCAAGCAACCTCACAATTGATTCACTTAATAAAATGAATGAAGATACTAACAACTACTCAAAGCACTCATTTTATGTAAGGGTACGTGTATCACTCAAATCAATATAATGAGATGACATTACTATAAGTTTGCTCATATATCAAATTTCCACAACTTATATATGAAATTTACACATCAATCAAAAGGGTTTTTTATTTGGTTGTAATGAGGCTAAGGTAAGGGATAGGATTATCGGTAAGATATAAGGTTAAAATGATTCACTAAATATATCTAAATATCAAGACATGACATTATTATATCAAGACAAAGAAAATATTAACTCTAACTACGCACATATAATGTAATATATCACTTATTCAAAATAAAGAACAATGACTTCACTATAAGAGTGAACAATATCAAGAATGAAAAATTTTTTCTGTTTTTTTTTCATTTTTCATTCCTTTTTTTTTCCTATCATAACTCACTCAATAAGACAATGATTAAAATCATATACAAAACTCGAATAAAAAAATAATAATACCTAAATACATAATATCATACCATTAACTATAAGTATATTAGTGAATTCATGTTCAAATTCTGGAGTTAGAGAAAGATAGGTCATAGGATAAATTATGTGGGTAACATATGAAAGAAAAGGTTTAGGCTCAAATTGGTTAATTAAGGGGCAAAAATTAATTGGGATGGTATTTTTTAAAAGCCAAACATGTGTAATCCTAAGTATCTTAATCATTTTGGTTTATGAAAATCATGAACGTGGTCTCAAAATGCATAACAAAGCAAGTTCTAGAATAACTAAATCATGTGTGATATACGCTCGCAAGAAAAATGATAAAAGTAAAGAAATTGTTCTTTAAGGCTCAAATTCTCATTAAGGTAAATTCGGTGTTAAATCTTGATGTCAATCCTTCAAATCAACCATAAAAAGATGAATAGCCACTCATGTACCAAATAACTACTAATATCAATCGTCTGTCATGCAATCCAATTCAAGACAAGTAACATACAAGGACTAGAAAATCCGAGAAAATCTAGTTGGCATGAAAAAAATTTTTCAAAGCTAAAGAAATTTAGCAAAAATCAAAATTCCTAAAAAAAAATGTTCTAAAAATCAAAATGAAATAAATAAAACACCAAAAAATCAAAATGCAATGCATCCCCTCCACACTTAATCCAAAAATTGTCGGCAATGCAATTCAATCTAGAATTTAGAGAAGAGAACAGAAAAACTCCCCTGATTAAGTCAGAGAAGGGGTTGCTTGTGCTTATCAATCCACTAAGAAAATGGCGGACCCTTCTTTCAAGTTGGTCCGATCATCGTATGTCTTCAAACGATACCCATTGACTTTGAACTTTTCACGTTGCTCGTTTGAAAGCTCTACCGCTTCATATCGAAAATTTGTGTCACAATGAAAGGTCCACCCATCTCGATCTAAATTTCCTTGGAAAAAGTCTCAAACGAGAGTTATATAATAAAATCTTATCACCAACCTCAAACTCTCGCTTGTTAATCCTAACGTCATGCCATGCCTTTGTCCTCTCCTTGTAGATTCTTGCACTCTCATAAGCCTTGTTCCACTACTCCTCCAACTCGTTCAACCGCATCTTCCTTTCTGTATCTGCAAGAGATAAATCAAAGTTAAGAAACTTCATTGCCCAATATGCTTTATGTTCTAACTCAACAGGAAGATAACATGCTTTTCCATAAACCAAACGATATGGTGACATACCAATTGGAGATTTATATGCATTCCTATATGCCCAAAATGTATCATCTAACTTAATAGACCAATCCCTATGAAAAAAACTTATAGTTTTTTTCAAAATGCTCTTCAATTCACGATTTGAAACCTCAACCTGTCCACTAGTTTGGGCAGGTTGGTAAGGGATAGCAATTTTATGAGTGACACCATATTTAACTAAGAGTTTTTCAAAATCTTTATGAAAATGAGAACCTCTATCACTAATTATGGCTCTAGGAACACCAAAATGGGAAAAGATATTCTTCTTTAAAAACTTACACACCGTTTTAGAGTCATTTTTTACACATGCAACTGCCTCCACCCACTTACTCACATAATCAATAGCGACAAAAATGAATTCATGATTAAAAGATTTTGGAAAATGTCCCATGAAATCTATATCCCAAACATTAAAAATATCGACAATCAAAATATTATTTAAGGGCATCTCATGACGATTAAAAATATTTCTAATTCTCTGACATTGATCACATGTATGGACGTACGAATAAGCATCCTTAAACAAAGTAGGCCAATAAAATCTAGATTTAAGTACCTTAGCTGTTATACGAGAGGGACTATGATGACCACCAACCTCCTTATATTGACAAAAACTAAGGATACTACGTACTTCTTGTTTGGGAACACATCTCCTAATGGTATCGTTACCACAAACCTTATACAAGTATGGCTCATCCCAAAGATAGTGGCGTAAATTGGAAAAGAACTTCTTTCTCCGGTGTCCCTTGATTCTCTCTGGTAGAACCCCACAATGAAGATAATTGACAAAGTCAGCATACCAAGGTTCATCAATTCGAGTGACAGCAAATAAATTCTCATCGGGAAAAGAATCATTCAAAGGATAATTAATTATTGTCTCAATGAATTCTCCCTCCAATCAAGATAAATGATCAGCTGCAGGATTATCAACTCCTCTCCTATCCACAATCTCGATATCAAATTCCCGCAACAAAAGAATCCAACGCAACAACCTAGGCTTTGCATATTTTTTCGAAATCAAGTACCTAAGTGTAGAATGATCAGTATAAATAATAATTTTGGACAACAACAAGTAAGATCGGAATTTCTCAAGTACAAAGATGACAACAAGTAGTTCTTTCTCAGTAGTGGTGTACACTTTTTGAGCCTCATTCATAGTCCTACTCGCATAATATATGACATGAAATTTTCTATCTACCGTTTGCCCTAAAACTGCAGCCACAGTATCATCACTTGCATTACAATAAATATCAAAAGACAAATCTCATCTAGGTGACTACACTATGGGAGACTCAATCAATTTCGATTTCAAGCAACGAAAGGCATTCAAACAAGAATCATCAAACATAAAAGGGGCATCTTTCACCACAAGATTGGTTAGAGGTCTAGCGATCTTGGAAAAATAATTGATAAATCTTCGATAAAAGCCAACATATCCTAGAAATGCTCTAACATCTTTTAATGACTTAGGTGGATGAAGTTTCTCAATCAGCTCAACTTTTGCCCTATCAATGTCCATTCCCTTATAAGACACCTTATGACCCAAAACAATTCCTTCTTTCACCATGAATTGACACTTTTCCCAATTCAACACCAAATTGGTTTCCTCATACCTCATTAAAACTTGTTTCAAAATTTTCAAGCAATCATCAAAAGAGGAACTGAACACAGAGAAGTTATCCATAAAAATCTCCATAAAATCATCAATGAAATCAGCAAAAATAGACATCATGCATCTCTGAAACGTAGTTGGAGCATTACAAAGACAAAAAGGCATGCGTTTAAATGCAAAGGTACCATATGTACATATAAATGTGGTTTTTTCTTGGTCAGCAGGATCAATGGCAATTTACAAATAACCAGAAAAAATATCTAAAAAGCAATAAAATGCATGGCCAGCCAATTTTTCAACAAGTTGATCAAGAAAGGGAATGGGGAAATGATCTTTTCTAGTGGCATCATTCAATCTCCTATAATCAATACACACCCTCCAACTTGTGATAACACGTGTGGGGATAACTCATTCCTATCATTCTCAACCACATTAGTTTCACCTTTCTTAGGAACAACTTGCAAAGGATTCACCCAAGCAAAATCAAAGATATGAAAGATAATACCTGTATCAAGCCATTTAATGATCTCCTTCTTTACCACCTCCTTAAGATGTTCATTGAGTCTCCTTTGTGGTTGAGCCGTGGCCTTGAACCCATCCTCCAATAGGATCTTGTGCATGCAAATCGAGAGATCTATACCACGGATGTCAACAATGGTCCAACCTATAGCTTTTTTATGTTGTTGCAAAACTTGCAACAATCTCACCTTCTTGAAACCTGTCAAAGATGAAGAAATAATCACTGAAAACATAGAGGAATTATCCAAAAACACATACTTCAAATGAGATGGCAATGGTTTAAGCTCAGGTGTAAAAGAAACTTGTCGTGAACTATCATTTTTCTCCTCAACATTCAAAACCACATGCAAGTTCTCTATGTGTGCAGAAACAGTATGAATCTCATTTATCACATCTAAAGCAACACAAACATAACATCCAGAAAATCATTCTTCACATGCAAAGAACTATAAATGTAATTTTCAAGAGGATCAACAGAATAAAAGACATTCAAATTATGCTTGACAATTCTCTCAATGCAATCAACTTTGAAAACTTCTTGTCTATCAAATTTTCTCATGGAATTAAAAACATCAAACTCAATTTTCTCATCATTCAATCTCAAAGTCAATTTTCCACAAGAAACATCGATCAATGCACATGCAGTATTAAAAAATGGTCTACCCAAAATCAAAGAAGTGCCCTCATCATCATCCATGTCCAAAATACAAAATCAACAGGAAGGATGAATTTATCAACCTTAATCAAAATATCCTCAACAATGCCTCTGGGATACATGACACTCCTATCAGCTAATTGCAAAGAAATATTGGTTGGTCAATAATCGCTTAATCCTAATTTTAAAAACACGAAATATGGCATGAGATTGACGCTGGCACCCAAATCACAAAGAACATAAGAAAAATTAGAAGAGCCAATAGTGCAAAGGATGGAAAAATTCCATAGATCCTTAAGTTTTGACTGCAGCTTCCTTTGTAGAATTGCTGAACACTCCTCTATAAACTTGACCGTTGAAACCTCATCTAGCTTCCTCTTGTTTGTAATCACGTCCTTCAAAAACTTCCATATCTCGGTATCTGCCTGATAGCATCCAAAAGAGGAATATTAATATGCAATCTCTTAAAAATTTCAAGAAATTTCTCAAATTGTTTTTCTGCATTATGACTCAAAAAATGACCAGGAAAAGGAATACGAGGTCTATACTCTCTCAAAGGTAAGAGACTTCCTTGTTTTGTTTCAGAAGCCTTGGTCTTCTCTTTAGTAGGATGCTTGTACTCGGCCTCTTGTTCATTCTCTTCCTTTGACTAAATTGGTTCCTCCTACAGTTGCTTCCCACTCCTCAATGTAACTGCCTTTGCTTGCTCTCTGGGATTCTTTTTCGTATCACTTGGCAGTTTACCTGGCACGCAAGAATGAAAGGTGTTACTCAATTGATCAATTTTATTCTCAAGTTTTTCAAACATTTCATTTGTTGTTATTTCCAGACGCTCAATCGCTATCTCCCACAATGCTTTGCTCTCCCTTTGCTATTGATTTCCCGAAATAGAATTCTGTGGATTGTTTGGTCATGGTAGTTCCCCTTGACTCCATGAAAAGTTTGGATGGTTCCTCCACCTGGGATTGTATGTATTGGAGTTTGGGTTGTTCTGAGGTCTACCAAAGTTAGACACATAGCTCGCTTGTTGCACCTGCGGATACTCAGAAGATACATGAGTAGAATCACCACACGAATCACAATATAAAACTTGACTAGCCACAACATTTGTTTGATTAGATTTCAAAGTATGCAATATAGAATCCATCTTGGCATTAAGCATGTTAAAAGTGTCAACCTCATGCACACCAACCCTCTGCCTAGGAATTTCATGCTCACTAGACCAGTCGTATTGATTAGATGCCATATCATCTAGTAATGCATATGCCTCATCATATGACTTACTCATGAATGCACCCCTAGCCCCAGTATCAATGGTAATTTTCACAGAATTTAAAAGACCACTATAAAATGTTTACAAAATCAACCGGTTAGGACTACCATAATGTGGGCACCTTTTAATAAAATCCTTAAACCGTTTTCACGTATTATACAGAGACTCACCCTCAGATTGCCTAAAGCTAGTAATGTCATTACGTAGTTTAGCTGTCTTACCAAGTAAAAAATATTTAGGTAAAAATGCCTGAGAAAGAATCTCCCAACTCGTAAAATGATTAGCAGGGAATGAGTTCAGCCATACCTTTGCCTTTTCCTTAAGAGAGAAAGGGAATAATCTTGACTTGATAGCATCTGCGTTGACTACATTTAATTTGATTATGTCGCTGATTTCTAGAAAATTTTTCAAGTGGTTATTTGGATCTTCGAATGCTTCACCACCAAACTGATCTGCTTGTACCATCCCGATCAGACTCGGCTTGAGCTCAAAATTGTTTGCCTCCACAGTTGGCTGTGTGATGTTAGTCTAAATGTCCTGAAGTCTGGGCATCGAGTACTCTCTCATCGTTCTTCTCTCATGGGCCATTGTTTCTTCTTCCTTAATTTCCTTGACTTGTCTATGAATGGTTCGTAATGGTTTTTCATTCTCAGGATCAAAATCAACTAGGTCAAGGCTCTTGGATCGCAGCATGCACTCTACGACACCAAAGATAGCACAAAATTCAAACTGCAAAACTAATTGCAAGAACCACTCAAAAAAATCTATAATGCCTATATAAATGTAGAATTTACAAAAACACAGCAAAATTATGCAAAAAGATACCCAAGAAGACAATCAGAAAATTTAAAAAAATCACGAAAAAAATAAAAAAAAATCTAATTCTATATGGAAGGAGTAAGATCAAGAAATATATGAAAAACTCGAAAATCTATATATCCTATTTATCAAGAACAAGAAAGAAACAAGAAATAAAAAAAAATATAATGTCCAATCTTTAAAAAGATGATTTTTATCGATATACTTAAATATCCCCGACAACGACGCCAAAAACTTGTTACGTGATTTAGGTATATCACGATTTCGGGCAAATATACCACAGTCGAGTGTTGTGTACAGTGCAGAGTAAGTGTTGATCCCACGAGAATATCATGTATTTCCAATTATAAAACATCCTATCTAAGTTGGACATAACAAATCTAGATAGTAAAAATATGAAAATTATGAAAATATTAAAAATAAAAATATTGATAAACAAAAACCCTAGTTTTATAAAACCCTAGAACATTGATTTCATCTATTTTCAAATTTTTCACACGGTTGAGTTTTTTCAAATCTCTTAAAGTTTGTTGACTAAAGATTCATTCTTAATGATGATAGATTTTCCTAAATTAGATTCATCCAATGGTCATGTAATGAAACCCTAATTCGACTAACCAAGATCCAATGATCATATAATCTTGATTAGACTGAACTGTATTAAGATCTATGGAATATTTGTAATCTAGGGTTTCCCCTAAAATCCCCACACAAAGAGTTAATCATCTATTAATCTCATAATCCTATATGGATTTTATTGTATTGGTCAAATTTCATACAATTTTCTTTCGATGTCACGCATGTAATCGCAAATCATTAAATCATAGGGCCCTTTACGAATGAAACATTAAGTTCAACAATAAAATCTCATCAAAGAAAGAACATACTAATAAAAATTTAAGGGAAATAAACGAATCAAATCATATTATTAATCAAAGAATAGAACTCATCGAGTCCTACGAACAAGAAATCTAAGTAGACATGATAAAGAAACGCAATAAAAGTAAAGAAAACATTACAACCCCTTCAACCCCAATGAATATCGAAGAATTCCGTCCAAGAAGACTAAGGAGGCGACTGTTAGGGTTTCTCCTAATTCTCCCAAGTGTAAAGGATGTCTCATTCTTATAATCTAATTCCAAAGAGTTCTAATTGACTAAAAATTTATGGGTCTTCATAACAGCTTGATATTTTTCTTGAACTTGGGCTTTTAGAACTCATGGGTCTTGATTTCTAGCACTGTAGTAATTTCAACTCAAATTTTGGATATGTTCTAGTCTAACCCAGTCTCTAAGGTCTTCATAAGATTTGTAGGTCTTGAAGTCGTCTTTCCAACCCAATAAGAATTAGGTCAATCAGATATCGGAGCAGAAAGTTATGCCCAAAATACTAACAACTGTTTGTATAGTCTAATATTTTTAAATAAGTCCAATAATCCTAAAATAAAACTCACGAAAATAATCAATACAAAATCATGAAATAAAATGTAAAAATAGTTTTAAAAATCATAAATAAAGTTTGAAATAAAATAAATTCAAGTGTATCAAAATATCGCTATCATTTTTGCATTTTTCTGGAACAACCTTTTTGTTTGTTTTTTTCCCCTTATTTTTGTATTTGCACTTGTGTAATAAGAAAAATATGGAAAAGATTTGATGTATTTCAGATAGTTAGCATAATTAATTTTAAAGAGTTCACAATAAAAAAAAGTATGGCAGAAAATAGGATTTAGATAGTTGTGAAATTGTATTGAAAAAAATATAATATAGATGTAGTTTTCATCGAAAAGTTTGAAGTTCAAGAAAATAGTAAGATGTGAGCAAATAGAGAGAGAATTAAAAAAAAAAAAAAGATAAATATTTCCTTTGAAAAAAAAAATTGAAATAAAATGTGTACATGTGATACATCGGATTGTAAAATTCTGTAGAAAATAATTATGTAGATGATTGAACATTATAATAAACTCAGTAAATTACAAAAGTGTCAGAAAATTCACATTATTAGTAATATATGAATATTTTTGTGAATTAAATGTTGTGCAAATGATTTATAACTATTTTTCCATTCCATTGTGTTAATTCTGAATGTGGCTAAAATTATTTTAGGCAGTTTTAGTTATTATTATTTTAATTATTATTGTTATTATTATTATTATTATTACTATTACTCTTAGTATTATTATCATTACTATTATTTACATTTGCTTGATTTGAGATTTTTCACTTATTTGATTATTAGTTTTTGGGGAAATACAAATACAATTGTCAAGTGTTGTCCTTATTTTTATCTATTTTAAATTAATTATTATTGCATTCATTAAAAAATTTCAAGTTCAAGAAAATAGTAAGATATGAGTGAAGAGAGATAATTAAACAAATTAGATATATAATTTTAAAAAAATGAAAAAAAAAATTGATATACAATAATAATTACAAAATACACAGTGTTGTGAGTACATTGGATATTCAATATTTTATTTAAACCAAATAAATTACAAAAATACCAAAAATATTCATGTTATTAGTATCATTTGAAAAATATTATAGTTCAAGTATTGTAGTTAAAATTTCAACAGAGACTTGTATAAAGTATTCCCAAGAACTCTTATATTTTTCAGGTTTTTAAAACATCGTAAAACTTTAATTTATACAAAAAATTTATAACTATTTTCAAATCTCTTATATCAATTGTGATTGTTTTTATAATTATTTTAGAAGATCTTAATATTTATCATTTACTCATTTATTTTTATTTTACTAAACATATGTTTTTTCACTTAATCGATTATTACCCATTTAAAGAAATACAACTATAGTTACCAAGTATTTTATTTTATTTTTTTTCTATTTTAAATTAATTGTTATTTTTATTTTTCAAATTTTATATATTAAAATAGAATAAAGTAATTAGCAAACAAAACAATGCAAATTACAAAACTTTAATTTTTTTTAAATAAGATGATTATAAAATATTAAAAAATATCTACTAAAAATCATAAAATATTGTAAAAATTTTATGAAATTTCATTTAAAAAATTTTATAAAAAAATATACGATAAATTATAATGATATCCTATAGTTTACAAAACATAAAATTTTATATTCTTTAATTTGGTCCATTACACTTTGTAATGTTTAATTTAAGGTAAAATAACATATATTTCCTTCAATTTTTGTTTGAAATTCCAAAAGTTTCGTTTTTCTTTTTTCCAAATATCTTCGGCGCTTCTTCTCTCTTCTCGGTTCCTTGTTCAAAGTCATTGTTCCTTTGTGGAAATCGAAAAAAGTGAATCCCCCTTCATTTCTTTCTCGTTTGTTTGTTTGTTCGTGGGAATCGGCGCCTTGTGGAAAACCCCTCTTCTACTCTTATATTTAGATCCATTATCTAATTAATTTAATTTAAATATTATCATATTTAATTTTTTTAAAAAATTATCAATATAATTTTTATTATTTTTAAATTTCAAAATTACTTAATTAATGCCCCAAATGAGTAGCCAATATATTCTTTTCTTGACCTCTTTGAAATGTCATGGTACGACCGATTCACAAAATAAATAAATTAAGCAATGACAAAGCACAGGCTTCAAGTTTCAAGATTCTTAAGTTTGAAAATATGGAAGATTTAAATGAGTAAAAAAGCTTAATTTTACCCCTCAATTGCTAATAAAACAAGGTCAATTATTTATCTCCTAGTCGAGTAGACACGACCCACTCTCTCAGTGCTTGACGGTCAACCCTTCTGGGTAGTTAGCTGGTCGATTCTATCTTCTCGATACTCGATATCACTATTTGACTAAAGGTAATATTTACTTTCTTTTAAATCACGGAAAAAATCTTTCATAATCATGAATGAAACCTTTAACTATTGGCAATAAGGAGAGAGATCTTTTGGTGATATGAACTTTCCTGAACAATAGAATTCAAAAATTTTGGAAATTTTTCTTTATGATCTTTATAATCTCAGGATACTTCTGTAACGAAACTAGAGTTTTAATGCCCCGAGTGCGTACAAGGCACACACATGAAGGTTATATATATACGTCATAAGGTTATCGGTCAGGTATGTTTTTCCAACTCACACTAAGCATACAAAGGCATAACGAATCTCTCTTTCAGTCTACTTTTCTTTTTGAAAATCACTTTATGATTTAAATGTTAGAATCTCGCTGCCGAAGGGAGCACCCTTTGGCGGCTTTTTGCAGGTCTCATCGATCAGAATCGTCCGACATCCAGTCATCCCATTCGAGTTGGCAGAACTATTATTTGTGGAGTAAGACCCACCTCCAAAAGATTGCTGCGGTCCATGGGAATAGACTAGGAAGAAGCTTACTCCGTGCTCCGTTTTGCCGAAGTCCATGCTTCCCAAGAGAAGAACTAGAACCGCTTCCTAAGCCGCATCTGCAAGGGAAGGGCACACTGCCACCCTGACAAACACCGTCCAACTTGCAGTTCCAAACAACCCTAAGGAGGTTCCTACCGCTACTAACTTACACGAGGCCCAACCACCAATTGTCTACCAGAATCAATTGATTCCGCTCATCCTGCCTGCCTCACCAGAAAGTGCCTCACAAGAAAGGGCCATGCAACCTTATATCGAAAGACACAAATCCAAATTACAGGGTATGAGTAAACAGTTGGAAGAGTTCAGATACGCCCTCACAGTAGAAGCTACTCCTCCTCCCATGGGTCAGGTCACATACACCCACGAAGGCTCTTGTCCAGAGAGCACTGGGAGCCATCAGTGACTTCCCGACATAACCCTAATAGTCTGAGGAGATAGGTCAAAGAACTCATGGCAAACGAATCTAGACGCGTTAATGCATGAAGAGATGAACTCGCCCAACATGCTATCAGTCTCTCACCATTCGACTCTAAGGTTTCCATAGAACCAATAGCTCATGATGTTCTTTTCCCTTCTAAGTAGAAGTACATGGCACTACTGATCTTCGGGATCATGTGGCTCACTTTGTAACTATAATGGTCTCAAGAGACATGTCAGACGCGGTCATGTGCAAACACTTTCTTATGACTTTAAAGGGCAATGTGTTGATGTGGTTCAACTCACTTCCTCCATTTAGTATCAAGAGTTTCTCTCAACTTCAACAATAGTTTGAGACACACTTTGTGATTAGTAAAGGGGTCAAGAGGAAGTCCATATCCCTCCTCTCATTACGACAGAGGGACAATAAGCCGTTGAGAGACATCCTTAACAAATTCAAAACTATGATGATAAAGGTCGTGTTTTTAGACTATTCTATTGTATTAGTAGCACCACTCACTGGGTTGCAACCATCAGGAATAAAAACATCCATCATGAAGAATCCCTTATCTAATATCCAGGAGTCGCATGGAAAGGTATATCACCAAAGAGGATGCCAAAGTGTTCAACAAAGGGAAAATCGACCAACTCGAAACAAACGTAGTCTGTTATTCAACTAGAGAGGGGTGAATAGTTGAATATATACTTTTTATGACTTTTTACAATTTGAGCTAATAACATAAACAGAAATTTAAAAACAGAGAACACAAGAATTTTCTATAGTAGTTCCACCAAACTCAGTGTATGTCCATTCCCATACTCCCCTGTATTTTTCACTAATAGGTTAGGAGTACAAACTTGATTGTAGGTTCAAGTTCAACTTTTAACACTATTCCTACTGAACACTTCTATTCAATTTTACTCGGATCAAATTTTTACTATCTAGACTTAAAGCAGTTGTCACACCCCGAACCGGGATCGTGAGCAGCCGCTCGTTGCCTTGGATGCCGGCTATATTCTATATAAAAAAAAATCAGGCAGAACCTCCCCATATTTTAGAGGTCTCCCATATACCAATCAACCTGTATATCAAATGATCATCCAACAACTTAAATAAATGGGTCAACACGGCCTCACAACAAATCAATCACATTCATATAATATCAATCAATCCACCCCGTACAAACCAGGACAACGTAAGGCTATCATGAAATACTATTAGTCTTAACCACAGACCTCACTGCCATGCCCCCATCAAAGGTATGAACAGTAGACAGTTACCCTTCCTGTGATTTAGAGATGGTACCGAATGAACCTAAAGGACACTTCTAGAACATGACAAGTTTTCCAAAGTAAATATACACAATGGTACATTTCATGCCTCAATGCAATAGAATAGAATTTAGAGTTTCAATAAGATACACATAAATTTTTATACAGTCATCCCTTTTTATACACAATGGTCTATTTACAAACCCAATAAACAATTATACAATTTCATTGGCAAATCATTCCCAAATCATATTGAGTACCAAATCAACAGCCTCGATCTCCAACCAAAAGCCTCGTGCGTCGATAAATCTCAACGCATCCTACTATAGCTATCTCTGTACACAACAAGAAATGAGGGGTGAGTATCAAGGAAGATACATAGTGAGTAAGAGGGTATATATCATGTGTTCAATGAGTCGGTGAAAAATGGAGTGTCAAAGTTCTCAATAATTCCATATATTGTAAGAAATCATGTATAATGCTCAATTTATCATAAATCATTCTTTTCACATACATTTCAAACATATATGCATCCATGTCATCAAATCATGCAAGAATAGAGCATGCCAAAATTAGTCCTGGCAAAGGTCGATCGCGACCAATGATAGGCGCATTGAGGGTTTTGTATGCAATATGTTAGAAAAGCTTTCTACCCCGACGTTGGTAACGGACCTCATCAGGTGCTAGACTACGGCGCACCATAGCCCTCCCCCTTATGGGTTCAACCTGATTAGTACCGTGTTGAATCACAATACATTTACCGTTTTCAGATGTCATGTGGGATACCTTCCGTAGAAGCGTATCGGGTGCAAATATGGATCACCCTACACATGCATCCTTCGTAGCAACGGAATGGGATTTACCCATCACAAAGTTATCATTCATCACATGCCAGGGCCCTCGGCCCATATATAATATAATCATCAAATCAATCACGTGTCATGCCACATTTCTCAAGCAATGTCTATCATTTCCACAAGAATGATTTCATAAAACATGTATAAATCAAATGTAATGGCATGGTTTCACATTTTAGAACTCATTTGGTTGCATATATAATCACGTAAAACATATTTGTGGACACTCCATGAATTCACAAAAAGAAAACATTTCATAATTCATTCACAATTTCACATCACATATTCATTAAATCATGCTTGTATCAGAAAACATTTTAAAACATGACATTGTACATCGGACACATAATATAATAAATTTCACTCACAGTATGCGAGAGGGTACCCCACTCTCGACACGAATCTCGAGGCACACACAAAAATGTGCTCCCCTCAATATCACCAACGAGACTCTATAAACATAATGTAGAATATGTGTCACTTAAGAGATCATATGATGCGTATATAATAATGTAAATGTGATGCAACCCTAGTTATAGACAAACCTAGGGTTTTTAAGTTCTATTCTTGCGCCATTTTAGGGAATTGACCAAAAGTCCTCAACCGGGGTCAGAATTGGGAAATTCCAATTTCTATGGTTGGCTCACATAAAAACTCATAGGTTTTGTGTTGTACTTTTCTCCAAAATCACGGTAGAAGATTCCTTAAAGTCCACATTTTTAAACCAATCCAATTCTTACTTTCTATTCTGTCCTGTTTTAGCAAATTTCTCATATCTCACAATCTACTCATGCAATTACTTTGATTTTTGACTATGTTATAGTTAAGACATAGGGCCACCACATCCTGGTTGGGC
Source organism: Dillenia suffruticosa (assembly GCA_033439265.1). NCBI lineage: Eukaryota > Viridiplantae > Streptophyta > Magnoliopsida > Dilleniales > Dilleniaceae > Dillenia > Dillenia suffruticosa. Next base: position 13,279,974 of record JAVTVX010000020.1, read on the forward strand.
ATGTTCTCGGATTCCTAGTGCAAGTCTATGCAATAGCACCATTTTGCCACATTACGTTTCAGAAGTCTGTTCTGACCAATTTTAGTATAGCCCTCACAACGTTTAACACACAACTCCAAATTACCTAAACTTTTTACAGTATTTAGAAGAAACACAACCCTACATTTCTTATGCTTTGGGTTTCTCCCAATTTTGCCTAGAAGGGGTCTGAAATGGACCCCCAAAGCCTCTGTTTAGTTTTGGCCGAGAAGCAAAATCCTTTCTGCACAGTTTTGGGCAATTTTATATAACTTTTGATTCCTTTGCGCAAATTGGCTGAAATGTTCACAGTAGGTGGCTAAGAGAGAGATCTACAACGTTTCGTCTTTGAGGTTTTGCAAACAAGGGCTGGAAGGGGGTCGTGAATGCTACTGATTTTAGTATTGGAAAATGGATGACCTTCTGACAAGTTCGGGAGAATGGCTGTAACTTTTGACACAGGGGTTGGATTGAGGCGATTCCTATCTTGTCGGAAAGGTAAGACATAGATCTACATTTGTCATAACTAGGGCATAAGCTAATTCAGACCAGAATGCACCTCAAAAATCAGGGCAAGGTTCATAGCCGAACGGTGCAAAACAGAATATGATTCTACAGAACACATAACTTTGAAAAATCATAATAAATCCAATTCTCTTCAGATTTCAACAAATCATATCTCATTTTAAAGGTATGGAAGTCTAGTTTTATATGCAGAAGACTTGACTTAATTTACATTTGTGTAGAAAAAACATTATGACAACAAGACTACAGCTAGGTCAAACTCCCCTGTTTGCAGAAATTTAAAATCCCTATGTTAAATCCAATCTTTCATCTTCATTTCAACCATCAAACTCACATATACAACTCATACATGAACACATACATGTCCTTCACAATTTAGGCCTCAAATACACATACACACATTCACCTTTGTACCCCAAAATTTTGCACACTTTCTTCCTTATTTCAATCAACCAACAATACATATATTCATCACATTTGGTACTAAACATTCTGCCCACATTTTATAACATGAAGGACAACATTCCAGCACACTTACATATTGTTTTTTATCCCAAAATCCCGGCCAACATAAGTCTGAATTTTCTGCACACATGCCTTTGGTTTCCTTACCTTCAAATATGATTATTCAAGGCTTGAACTAAGCCTTCCAAAACCAGAAAATTTCTGCATTCCCTCTAGGGTTTCAGCCACTTGTTTTCACCCCTAATCTAAGTTAAAATCAACACATTAAGTCATCAGCACATGGTTCTCAAGTTTGAATTAAGTGCAGAATTTCTTTCTCTCCTTTTTTCCTAGTTTTTGGCCGTACTAAGTTCACTAACCTAACTTTTTCCTTTTGGCTTCAAATCAAGATATGTTATAGTATGGAGTGAGAGGAATTTTCCTTACCTTGAGTGCTCGGTTGAAACCTTGAAGAACCAGAAATTTTTTTTCCCTTCCTTTGAGCTTTTGACTACCTCTAGATCACCAAGCTAGGCTCCTCATTTTCTTCCAATTTTTGGATATGTTGGTCTAGGGTTCAAGAGAAGATGATCCATGTAAAAATATTTAAGGGTTATTTGAAGAAATACCTTCATCCCACCTTTGAAGCTCACGGTTTTTGGGGAGGAAGAAGAGAAGAAGTTTTTTTTGCCTCCTTGTTGTCTCTCACGTTTTTTTGGCAAGAATGAGAAGGGCCAGGGTTTTCTAGATTATATACTTAACCTCTCACCCAATCTTGGCCATCCATTTTTCAACAAATGATCTTAACCCTTGGTTTTTACAAATTAACACTTGAATAGTCTCATTTACCCTCACTCTCTCTCTCTTTCTCTCCCTTCTCCCTCTTTTACGTTTTCCCTCTCTCTCTCTCTCTTCCTCTCCCACTCCTTTACTTAATTAGTGAATAACTTTCTTATTTTTTTATTTTTTTATTTTTTGTGTGTGGGACCCACCTCAAGCTCATTTATTTGCTTTGTTTCCCAACCAATCATGTATTGCCACTTGTCAAGACCACTCAAAATCCAATAAAGTAAATTCATACAGTTCAAGAGCATTAATTGCTTGTCCTCTATGCCTATCCACTTGTTAACACGCGATTCGAGGTCGGTCAAAGTTATTATTCACCTTGAAACTCTAAAATCGTACACGGTACCCAGGTTTTTGTGCTGAGTGCAATGCTATTGGTTTTACGTTAATCTGAGGTCGTTTGATCGCCCAAACGTCTTTCGGAGTGAACGAAATTATCGATCGATCAAAATTTGACCTCGACCTCGAAATGCATGAAATCTTACTACGGACTCCGTTTTACACGTAGATTTCAAAAATATAGGTCTTAGGTGGAAATGAGACCGTTTGCTCGAACAAATTTCAATTCTGCAAAAAATTAGGGTTTCACGGGTGAAAATTTTAGAGTACCGAGCATTTTTGCGTTATGATAAATTTCACTGCTCCTTGACCCTTCACTTTTAAAGTGAATTTTGCATGAATATACCTCACGGCATCAAATTTGCTCGTGTGGTTTTCATTTTGGCTTAGTTACAAAGATTTTCGCTCTTGGTGATTTAGCCGTACAATTTTTTGAGCGATTTTCAAAACGGAAAAATTTCTTAGTGAATTTTGGGCCATGAAAACATGATCAATATCATATATACATCGAGGAGAGTACAATATGAAAGATACCAAAATATCGGTGTTACATTTCCTAATACCTTAAAAACAAACCTCGTCATCGAGATTAAAAGAAACTATACAGAGAAAAGTTGGGGGTGCTATCTCCTCATGGCCTCCTTGGGCTCCTATGTCTCCTCCTTGACCTGGTCGCTCCTCCACAAAACTCTAACAAGAGAAACCTCTTTGCTCCGTAGCTTTCTGACCTGTCGATCCAGAATAGCTACGGGCTGAACAGGTAAGCTCAAGTCCTCTCAAAGCTTAACTGGCGGAGCCTCTAAAATGTGTGAGGGATCTGTCTGATATTTCCTAAGCACTGAGACATGGAATACATCGTGAATACGCGATAGCTCTACTGGCAGCTCTAATTTATACGCTATACTTTTGACCCTCTCAATGATACGGAAGGACCCAATATACCTATACCTGGAGCTCAACTTCCCCCGCTACCCCAATCGAATGACTCCCTTCAAGGGAGATATCCTCAAGAATACCATGTCTCCCACAGTGAACTCTAGAGGTCGCCGCCTACGATCTGCATAGGATTTCTGTCTATTCTGGGCGGATTTCAACCGCGTATGGATAACCCTCACTTTCTCCTTCGTCTCCTCTACCAGCTCAACATTGGTGAGTCATCGCTCACCAACCTCATCCCAACACAACAGGGTACGGCACTTCCTCCCATACAATGCCTCATAAGGTGGCATGTCAATGCTCGCCTAATAGTTATTATTATAGGCGAACTCCACTAACGGAAGATGTCGATCCTAACTCCCCCGAAAATCCATAACACATGTCCTAAGCATGTCCTCTAAAGTCTAAATGGTCCTCTCTAACTGACCATCTGTTTGGGGGTGATACGCTGTACTGAAGCTCAGTCTAGTACCCAAAGCCTCCTGCAGACTGGGCCAAAAATGGGATGTAAATCTGGGGTCTCGATCTGATACTATTGATACTAGAACCCCATGCAATCTCACAATCGTATCAATATAGAGGCGTGCCAACGCTTCAAGCGAGTAATCACTTCTGATCGGGATAAAGTGTGTGGACTTAGTAATTCGGTAAACTATCACCAAGATTGCATCATGCTGTGCCGAAGTCCGCGACAACCCCACTACAAAATCCATTGTGATATGCTCCCACTTCCACTCAAGGATGGGAAGGGGTTGTAAAGTGCCAGTTGGATGCTAGTGCTCGGCCTTTACCTGCTGACATACAAGGTGACGAGCAATAAACTTCGCAATCTCCCATTTCATACCCGACCACCAATAACTGTCTCTGATGGTACAATATATTTTACTACTGCCAGGATGTAAAGCATAGGCAGATGAATGGGCCTCCTCAAGAATAGCCCTGCGGAGATCACTGTCTACTGGTACACATACCCGATCTCGAAAAACAACAGTCCATTCCTGCGAACTTTAAAGTCATCGATATCACCTTTGCTGGCTTTCTCGTAAATACCTCGAAGCTCCTCATCACTCTGCTGAAGCTCCCTGATACGGTCGAACAAACTCGGTCGAACCTCAAATCTGCCCTGATCATCACTAGCCAACTTGACTCCCAAAGCTCGGAGTCCCAATAAACATGAAAGATAAGCACTTTCGGTAGTCTGAGAAGAAGAAGACGACTCCGGCTCAAGGCATCAGCCACTGCATTAGCCTTGCCCGGATGATAGTCAATGATGAGGTCATAATCCTTTAGTAGCTCTAACCATCTCCGTTGTCTCAAATTCAGCTCCCTCTAAGTGAACAGATACTTTAAACTCTTGTGATCTATAAACACCCTGCATGTGACCCCATATAGATAGTGGCGCCATATCTTTAATGCAAAGACTATGGTCGCCAACTCGAAATCGTGCGTAGGATAGTTCACCTCATGCTTTTTCAGCTGTCGCGAAATATAGGCGATAACTCTACCATCCTAGATCAATACACAGCCCAATCCCTGCCTGCTGGAGTCACTGTACAACACATACTCTCGACTACTCAAGGGAAGGGTTAGAATCAGAGCAGACGTCAACCGCTGTTTTAGCTCCTGAAAGCTCGCCTCACAACGGTCATCCCATATAAATCTGACATCCTTCTGCGTCAATCTAGATAATGGAGCAACAATTCAGGAAAATCTTTCTACAAATCTGCGGTAATACTCGGCTAGACGAAGAAAATTCCTGATTTCTGTCACTGTCTGTGGCTGCTCCCATCTCAATATAGTCTCAACTTTCTGCGGATCAACAAAGATACCCTCCGCAGAAACTATGTGGCCAAGAAAACCAATCTGCCGCAGCAAAAATTCACACTTGGTGAACTTGGCATAAAGCTGTCTCTCACGAAAAGTCTGCAGAATCACCCTAAGGTGCTGAACATGCTCATCATCACTCCGCGAGTTGACTAAGATATCATCAATAAAAACAATAATGAAGCGGTCCAAATAATCATGGAAAACTCGGTTCATAAGGTCCATAAATGCGGCAGGGGCGTTAGTCAGCCCAAACGGCATGACTAAAAACTCATAATGTCCGTATCGGGTGCAGAAAGCCGTCTTAGGCACATCCTTGGCCCTAATCCGCAGCTGATGGTAACCCGACCAGAGATCTATCTTCCAGAATACCTTGGCACCCTGTAACTGATCAAAGAGATCATCAATACGTGGTAGTGAGTACTGATTCTTAATGGTAACTTTGTTTAGCTATCTATAATCCACACATAGCCAAAATGTGCCATCCTTCTTTTTCACAAACAACACCGGTGCACCCCACGGTGATGTGCTAGGACGGATAAATCCCTGGTCCAATAGTTCTTGCAGTTGAACCTTCAGCTCCTTGAGCTCAACTGACGCCATCTTAAATGGTGCCATAGAAATCGGAGCAGTCCCCGAAACTACATCAATCTCAAAATCAAACTCCCGGATTGGTGGTAATCCAGGTAGTTTCTCGGGAAACACATCTGGAAACTCTTGTACTACCTGGACCTCCTAAAGTTGCAGGCCCTGTATGGTGGTATCAATAACGTATGCCAAATATGTTGTACATCCACGGCGCACCAAACGTCTGGCCTCCATAACAGAAATAACACAGCGGGGTAATACCCACCTATCTCCCGTAAAAACCAATGGTGGCTACTCGGGTCTCCTAAACTCAACTTGCTTCATAAAGCAATCAAATGAAGCCCGGTGTGTACTCAACCAGTCCATCCCTGGGATGGCATCAAAGTCGGTCATACTGAGAGGAATCAAGTCAGCCTCTAACACGGTGTCCTTTATCCTAACCTCACAGCCACGATATACTGAATCCCAAAAAATCTGCTCACCAAGAGGAGTGATAACCAAGATCTCCTCATCAAGTGGTAAGATAGGCCTATCAGAGTGCCTAGCAAAAGAATCGCTTGCATATGAGTAGTTTGACCCTGTGTCTATAAGAACACGGGCGTCAGCACCAAATATATGCATGGTACGTAATAACAAGAAGAGTTAAATGAAATTTAGAATCTGAGAAAACTGAATATATATATATCAAAACATATATATACATCAAGGTAGTCAAGCCTCTAAGGCTTTAACATGTCATGACTGTACACGAGTATCATGGCATACATGATATCAAAAGAAAATACAATACAGTATAGATCCTATACTGCTGGATCTGTAGGAGGGTTACCCGTAACTACATCAGGGTTCGCCTGAGCGTCCTCCTGAGTCATCGCGTACACACGAGCCTGAGCTCTAGGCTGCTGAAGCGAATGAGTCTGTACGGTGTTGCTCCCGGTGGCCATCCGTGGAGCTGTATGTGCTGAATGAGCAGGTACTCCCTGCTGTCCTATGCGTGGTGCACTAGTATCTCTCTGTGATGCCTAACCTCTAAAACCCAGGTCAGGGCATGCACTCCTAATATGACCCGGCTTCCCATACTGGAAGCAAGTGATCGGGCCTCCACAAGGTCCAGAATGGAAACGGCTACATCTGCTACAAGGAGTCGGCCGCTACGCCGTATACTGTGTAGAGGTACTGGGGGCGGGTAGCCTGAACCCCTGGTGATGAGGTCCCTATCCCGAACTCTGTGGTCTAAACCCAGAAGTGCCACTATACGAGCCAAAACCTCTGCCTCTCCTAGAGGTCTGCCCGGAATGTGACCCGGTCCTCTTCCTTTTCTGCTCCCTACCTCTCTTTGCCTGGCCTCAGGGCGGACTATCTCCTCTGCGCGATGAGCTTAACTAATCACCTCTGAGAGGGTGAAACTGGGAGCTTAACTAACCCCCCTAAAATGGATGAACTCAATTCCTAAGACCATATGCAGGGATATATATGACTGTATGAAACTCTCATGTATTGAGAACTTTAAATACATTCATACTTGGGAAATGTCTTACATAGATAAACAGCTCTCAACCTAGGCTCTGATACCAACCAAACTGTCATGCCCCGAACTGGGATCGTGAGTAGCAGCCCGTTGCCCTGGATGCCGGCTATATTCTATATAAAAAAAATTCGGGTAGAACCTCCCCATATTTTGGAGGTCTCCCATATACCAATCAACCTGTATATCAAATGATCATCCAACCACTTAAATAAATGGGCCAATACGGCCTCACAACAAATCAATCACATTCATATAATACCAATCAATCTATCTCGTATAAACCAGGACAATGTAAGGTTATCATGAAATACTATCAGTTTTAACCACAGACCTCTACTACCATGCCCCCATCAAAGGCATGAACAGTCGCCAGTTACCCCTCCTATGATTTAGAGATGGCACCGAACGAACCTACAGAACACTTCTAGAACATGACAAGTTTTCCAAAGTAAATGTACACAATGGTACATTACATGTCTCAATTCAATAGAATAGAATTTAGAGTTTCAATAAGATGCACATAAATTTTCATACAGTCATCCCTTTTTATACACAATGGCTATCTACAAACCCAATAAACAATTATACAATTTCATTGGCAAATCATTCCCAATATCATATTGAGTATCAAATCAACGACCTCGATCTCCAACCAAAAGCCTCGTGCGCTGATAAATCTCAACGCGTCCTACTATAGCTATCTCTGTACATAACAGGAAATGAGGGGTGAGTATCAAGGAAGATACTAAGTGAGTGAGAGGGTATATATCATATGTTCAATGAGTCGGTGAAAAATGGAGTTTCAAAGTTCTCAATAATTCCATATATTGTAAGAAATCATGTATAATGCTCAATTTATCATAAATCATTCTTTTCACATACATTTCAAACATATATGCATCCATGTCATCAAATCATGCAAGAATAGAGTATGCCAAAATTAGTCCTGTCGAACGTGACCAATGCCAGGCGCATTGGGGGTTTTGTATGCAATAGCTTAGAAAAGCTCTCTACCCCGACGTTGGCGACGGACCTCATCAGGTGCTAGACTACAGCGCACCATAGCCCTCCCCCTTATGGGTTCAACCTGACTAGTACCATGTCGAATCACAATACATTTACCATTTTCCGATGCCAGGGATACCTTCCGTAGAAGCGTATCGGGTGCAAATATGGATCACCCTACATATGCATCCTTCGTAGTTACGGAATGGGATTTACCCATCACAAAGTTATCATTCATCACATGCCTGGGCCCTCGGCCCATATACAATATAATTATCAAATCAATCACGTGCCATGCCACATTTCTCAAGCAATGTCAATCATTTCCACAAAGATGATTTAATAAAACATGTATAAATCAAATGCAATAGCACGGTTTCACATTTTAGAACTCGTTTGGATGCATATATAATCACGTAAAATATATTTGTGGACACTCCATGAATTCATAAAAAGAAGATATTTCGTAATTCATTCACAATTTCACATCACATATTCATTAAATCATGCTTGTATCAGAAAATATTTTAAAACACGATATTGTGCATCGGACATATAATATAATAAATCCCACTCACAATATTTGGGAGGGTACGCCACTCCCGACACGAATCTCGAGGCACACACAAAAATATGCTCCCCTTAATATCACCAACGAGACATATAAATATAATGTAGAATATGTATCACTTAAGAGATCATATAATACATATATAATAATGTAAATATGATGCAACCCTAGTTATAGACAAACCTAGGGTTTTCAAGTTCTATTATTGTGCCATTTTAGGGAATTGACCACAAGTTCCTCAACCGGGGTCAGAATTGGGAAATTCCAATTTCTATAGTTGGTTCACACAAAAACTCACACTTTTTGTGTTGCACTTATCTCCAAAATCATGGTGGAAGATTCCTTAAAGTCCACATTTTTAAACCAATCCAATTCTTACTTTCTATTCTGTCTTGTTTTAGCAAATTTCTCATATCTCACAATCTACTCATGTAATTACTCTGATTTTTGACTATGTTATAGTTAAGACATAGGGCCACAACATCCTGGTTGGGCACTTTCTTGAATTCCTAGTGCAAGCCCATGAAATAGCACCATTTTGCCCACATTACGGTTCAGAAGTCTGTTCTGACCAATTTTAGTATAGCCCTCACAACGTTTAACACACAACTCCAAATTACCTGAACATTTTACAGTATTTAGAAGAAACCTAACCCTACATTTTTCATGTTTTGGGTTTCTCCCAATTTTGCATAGAAGGGGTCTGAAATTGACCACCAAAATCTCTGTTTAGTTTTGGTCGAGAAGCAGAATCTTTTCTACACAGTTTTGGGAGATTTTGTATAACTTTTATTCCTTTATGCAAATTGGCTAAACTTTTCACAGTAGGTGGATAAGAGAGAGATCTACAACGTTTCTTCTTTGAGGTTTTGCAAAAAAGGGTCGGAAGGGGGTCGTACAACACTACTGATTTTAGTATTGGAAAATGGATGACCTTCTGACGGGTTTCGGAAGAATGGCTGTAACTTTTAACACAGGCATCAAGGCGACCAGGATTCACTGAAGATTATATTAATGAAGCTCGATACCATGTCACCATCAACATCACCTATGACGAGGCACTAATGTACCTTGAAGATCAGAACCAATACCGCATTTATCCAGCAATGATGCTTGAAATTGATCAACAACATGAAGAATGGCGTACAACATGGATGTTATGCCCCACCATCACCAAAAAACAACTATTTGCCGAAGATCTCTTTTTTAAGTTTTATGGAGATGGCCTGACTAAAATGCCTTTTACAGGAACGACCAATCATAACCTGAATCTCTTAAGCCATCTAAAGGCAATGAGTGCAGATAATTTCTTCAAAACATCACCATCACCACTCAAAAATAAGAAATCTTGTAGATTTTGAGATACCCAAGATACACAGTCCACTCTCTGTCGATACAGACCTTGAACATGCAGCCGAAGAAGCCTTGGACAATTAATTAATGAAAGTAGGTACTTTACTTTTTACGAGAATCCTCAGCTTTCTTTATTGGAGGAATCTTTGTATTTTTGAGTCAAGAGTCAGTCACTCTATGAAACATCTGAAATGATACAAATGCTGCCGACCATGTACAGTGTTTCATAGAATCTATCTTTTTTAGTCGAAGTCAGTCAGTCAGGTTATCTTTGCACATTCACCCCAGATTCGTTTGCCTTATGCATCTAATCTTGTCACCTTCCAAAGGCCCCACTTATTCTATTCGGTTTTAGTCATATTCAGAAGGCAACCCTTTACCTTTCACGTGTCAACCGTCTAGTCACCATCACCTCTTAGTGCGTGTCCCACAAAGCACTAAATTCAACTTTCTTTGCTGTAAAGTGATTCCTTCTGAGTCACTTAGAATCTCATAATGCACATAACTTTGCAGCGCACTCCACTGCCCTTCACCTATCAACCACACACGTGTTATAGCCTTGTCAGCCTCCACTAAACCATCACAATCTTCAGACTTCAAACTTAATCAAATCCACAACCGACTTCCGCCTTCCTCAACTATAAATAGGCCTTCACTCTTTCATTTCAGAATATAGTGACATACACAAAACCTCTCAGCTTCCTTTGTAAGCCCTAAGATCAGCCATCAGACCGAATGTGAGTCGAACCTTTCCCAAAAACACCAATACAACCCAAGTTTATCTCTTAAGGTACTTTGCCCGAAATTTAAAATCGAAGCACCAGCACTGTACGAATCCTCCAAAAAGCATCCTCTTAATGACTTTATCCTTACCTGAAAGAGTCAAATTCAATAGATTATTAACATAGCTATTAAAGCATAAGTGATAATACTATACCAATTAAGGTCTTTAGAGTCTGAATTCCTCACACTTGCATTAAAACCTTCCGCAGTTAGCCGCACTTATCTAAAAAATTGAAAACTTCAATTAAAATAGTACCTCCAACAAAAATTTTAGGACACATCAAAGCTTATAACATAGACCGTTAACTCTTAGGTGAAAAACAAGAGCAACTCTAAACCCAAAAACCTAAATTTAGAAGAAAAAAACCTAGAAAGTTTTTAAAACGAAGTAAATATGATAAAGCTAAAAGATTTAAATAAGTTAAAAAACCCAATAGACGAAAATGTACAGTTATATATGTGGAGATCCTAGCCATTTAGCAAATAATTGCCCCAATAGACATCGTAATCAGTTTAGAGCAAATCTAGTTGAAGGATTAGAAGATTTTGAAATAGTAAGTGTTAATTCTAATGATAGTGATTCAGAAATATTTGAAATCTTTGAACATAGCGATAATAGTCAAACTAATGATATGTTGGATGATCAAGATAATTTAGATATTTTAGAAACTTTTAATACGGAATATCTTTTTATGATGAAAGTAGTGGAACAACCATTTCCATGTAAAGACAATTTGGCCCATAATTTTATTTTAGGAAAAGGATACCTTAGTACTTCTTGTGTACATTGTAAATATTTTCCATCTGCCGAACATAGATATAAATGTGAAATTTGTTTAATTGAAATTTGTAGTAATTGTATTAGCTTATATTCTATAACACATAGAGATCAAGTGCAAACTCAGAGAAAGAAACAAGGAATAGTTAGTATACAAGAATTAGGGTTTTAGGAAAATATCTTCTGCTTTATGAATAATGAATTTCTTAGTCAATCTTATAATGTACCACAAATTTTGATCTTAGGAATTTCTCATGATTTTATAATTGGATTAAATTTTATACTTAGTTTAGATGGATTTTTTGGAATTTCAAGAGAAAATCTTTTAATCAGTAAACAGTTTAATTTTATTCCAATAAATAAAAATAAACAAAACTTTATTAGAGGAGGAATAGAACATATAACAGAAGAAGTAGAAAAACGTAGATTTGAGAATCGTACTTGTGAGTTAACTGAATCTTCAGATGATGAAATTGATACTCTAGAACTTTAAAATATAGTAGATTTAGAAATAACAGAACTTGATATTGAAAATATAGAATATCTATATAACCTTGAAAAGGATAGTCTTTATAATCCTAAACTTCAGAAACATTTAAATAAGTTAGAAGATATTTACGAAAATTACCAGGAGAATTAGGAAAATTTATTGAAGATGTAACGCCGGTTCTATGGTACCGTACTTTTGTACTCCCGTTCCTAAATTAAATAAAATATTCCTCATTTTATGTACGTAGAGAGAAATTTTAATTTTATTGATTTTCGATTTTGGGGTTTTTAATTCAATTTTTTTTATATATTCAAAGTATCCGTATTCCAATTCGTGATGTGAAGAATATAATTTTTTCATTTATTAATCTAATTATTTACTCAATTATTTATTTATAAATCTATTTATCTAAATAAAAATATATATAATATTAATAAAAAAAAAATCGAATTAGAGCTTAAAGCCCTAATTCTTCCTCTCTCTTCCTCTCTCTCTCCCGATTCTCTCTCCATCGTTTCCTCTTCCGCCTCACCCTCCATTGCGATCCACCCCTCCGCCGCTCCCTTTCTGCCATCGCCGCCGCCCACCGCCATCGCCACCGACCCCCCGCTCTGCCTTCTCTCTCTCTCTCTCACTCTCCCTCTCTCTATTCCATCTCTCGGTTTCTCTCTCACTCTCCCTTTCTCTCTCTGTTTTCTCTCTCTCTCTCTCTCTTCGGATTCGCCCGAATCCGCCACCCCTCCGCCGCTCCTCTGCCTCGCCTTCCTCCTGCGAGCTCTGCCGCTGCTCCGCCCTTCTGCGAGCCGAGTGCGCCCCTGCGCGATCTCTCTCACTCGAGCGCGAGGGCGCCCTTGCGCGATCTCCCCAGCGTGAGCGCGCCCCTGCGCCACCCTCCCCGCGTGAGCGCGAGCGCACCACAGCACGCTACCTCCCGCGGGCGCACAACCGCAGACCAGCCCGTGAGCCTACCAGGCCGCGAGCCCACCAGCCCACGAGCCCGCGAGCCTGCGACCAGCCGTCTCCTTTGAGAGCTCACCTGCAATCCCCGCAGAAACCCTAGGTCGCGGCTATATATATGTGAAGTCTAGTTTTATAACATGAAGGACAATATTCCAGCAAATCATATCTCATTTTAAGGTATGGAAGTCTAGTTTTATATGCAGAAGACCTTACTTAATTTACATTTGTACAGAAAAAAAATTATGACAACAAAACTACAGCTACGTCAGACTCCCCTGTTTGCAGAAATTTAAAATCCCTATGTTAAATCCAATCTTTCATCTTCATTTCAACCATCAAACCGCATATACAACTCATACATGAACACATACATGTCCTTCACAATTTAGGCCTCAAATACACATACACACATTCACCTTTGTACCCCAAAATTTTGCACATTTTCTTCCTTATTTCAATCAACCAACAATATATATATTCATCACATTTGGTACTAAACATTCTATACACATTTTATAACATGAAGGACAATATTCCAGCACACTTACATATTGTTTTTCATCCCAAAATCCCGGCCAACACAAGTCTGAATTTTCTACACACGTGCCTTTGGTTTCCTTACCTTCAAATATGATTATTCAAGGCTTGAACTAAGCCTTCCAAAACCAGAAAATTTATGCACTCCCTCTAGGGTTTCAACCACTTGTTTTTCACCCATAATCTAAGTTAAAATCAACACATTAAGTCATCAGCACATGGTTCTTAAGTTTGAATTAAGTGAAAAATTTCTTTCTCTCCTTTTCCCTAGTTTTTGGCCGTACTAAGTTCACTAACCTAACTTTTTCCTTTTGGCTTCAAATCAAGATATGTTATAGCATGGAGTAAGAGGAATTTTCCTTACCTTGAGTGCTTGGTTGAAACCTTGAAGAACCAGAAATTTTTTTTTCCTTTCCTTTGAGCTTTTGACCACCTTTAGATCACTAAGCTAGGCTCCTCCTTTTCTTCCAATTTTTGGATATGTTGGTCTAGGGTTCAAGAGAAGATGATCCATATAAAAACTTTTAAGGGTTATTTGAAGAAATACCTTCATCCCACCTTTGAAGCTCACGGTTTTGGGGAGGAAGAAGAGAAGAAGTTTTCTTTGCCTCCTTGTTGTCTCTCACATTTTTTTGGCAAGAATGAGAAGGGTCAGGGTTTTCTAGATTATTTACTTAACCTCTCACCCAATCTTGGCCATCCATTTTTCAACAAATGATCTTAACCCTTGGTTTTTACAAATTAATACTTGAATAGTCTCATTTACCCTCTCTCTCTCTCTTTCTCTCCCTTCTCCCTCTCTCACGTTTTCCCTCTCTCTCTCTCTCTTCCTCTCCCACTCCTTTACTTAATTAGTGAATAGCTTTCTTTTTTTTTTTTGGTGTGTGGGACCCACCTCAAACTTCATTTATTTGCTTTGTTTCCCAACCAATTATGTATTGCCACTTGTCAAGACCACTCAAAATCCAATAAAGTAAATTCATACATTTCAAGAGCATTAATTGCTTGTCCTTTATGCCTATCTACTTGTTAGCACGCGATATGAGGTCGGTCAAAGTTACTATTCACTTCAAAAATCTAAAATCACACACGGTACCTAGGTTTTCATGCTGAGTGCAATGCCATTGGTTTCGCGTTAATCTGAGGTTGTTTGATTGCCCAAACGTCCTTCGGAGTGAACGAAATTCTCGATCGGTCAAAATTTGATCTCGACCTCAAAATACGTGAAATCTCATTACGGACTCTGTTTTACGCGTAAATTTCAAAAATATAGGTCTTAGGTGGAAAAGATACCGTTTGCTCGGACAAAATTCAATTCTGCCAAAAAATTAGGGTTTCACGGACGAAAATTTTAGAGTACCAAGCATTTTTGCGCTACGACTTAAATTTCACTTTTGTCCTTGACCCTTCACTTTTAAAGTGAATTTAGCATGTATATATTCACGGCATCAAATTTGTACGTGTGGCTTTCATTTTGGCTTAGTAACAAAGATTTTTGCTCTCGGTGATTTAGCCGTACAATTTTTTGAGCGATTTTCAAAACGGAAAAATTTCTTAGTGAATTTTGGGCCATGAAAACATGATCAATATCATATATACATCGAGGAGAGTACAATATGAAAGATACCAAAATGTCTGTGTTACAGCAGTGATATACACTCTTTAGTCTTTGACACTTGTACTAATCAGAAAATAAGTGTCAAGAGTTGAAGCTCTTTTTCCTTAGATTTGACAATTTAAGAATATGCTATATAATTTTGAACAGATGGAAGAAATTTAAAGAACACACAAGAAAACAATAGGGAATTTTTAGAGCATTCAATCAAGCATTCAATTCAGCTTACACTCTCTTCTTTAAATCTCTGGTATTTATTGTGATATTCAATAGATTTGTTAAGGGTTAGTGAGAGTTGTTGCATCTGAATGTTGAGCATTTATTTTTCACCATTAAAACTCTACAATAGTTCCTCTCTTCGTGCGGAACCTCTACTCTTTTACTGGCACCACTTTTATTTAGCCCAATCAGAACATATTTGTGTTGCATTTGAAAGTTAGCTTTCATAAAAAGGGAAATATTTCAGAAATCGAAAACGAAGTGACCGTTTAGTTAAATTTTTTTCATAGATCTAATTTCTGACATACGCAGATCGAAAAGTTCAATGTAGACATAGACCTGAATTCAAAAACTTTATAGTATATTTTTGTCAAAATAGGTTAACAAGATAGTATGTAGGTCGACAAGATTCTGTGCCAAATAAAAAAGGTGGACACATAGTTTTGAATTGGTTAACGTGTGTATGCATGTCAACAAGATTATGACCAGGTCGATGTGTAATATCAAGGACTTAATGAATATTACGTCGATAAGTCTATTTAATGCATCGACATGTCACTATGCAGGATAAAAATTGGTAGACCTGTCAGAATAAATTGGTCAATGTGCTGTTTACTTGTCGACACGAATTATAGTAGGTCAATATGTGTGATTTAGAACTAAGGATAGACAGGTCAACATGTGCCTTTCATGGGTTGATGTGTCACTATTCATTAATAAAATTGGTAGACCTGGTATTGTGAATTGGTCGATGTATTTTAGCTTGATTCAGAAACTAGAACTAACAGGTCGACATGTGCTCTACATAGGTTGATGTATCACTATTCATCAATAAAATAGGTGGACCTACTGAAGTGAATTAGTTGATGTCCAAGTTCTATGCTCAGGTCGATGTTTTGTGATTGTTATATGTAAGGTGCTTTAATTCAAGTCAATGTATCTTGATTATTCATCGACATGATCCTATTCCTTCTTAAAATTGGTGGACAAGATAAATTGAATTGGTCAATGTGATTGTTTCCATGTCGACCAAATCAGCGACATGTCGATGTGTGATACTTAGAAAACAAATATGTCAGGTCGACAAGTGTTTGGAGACATCGATATCCTAGTGTATTTTTACTCAATGGGTCGATGTCTAATTGGTGCAGATTGATGTACTTTAGAAATTGGTTGACGTTTCATTTCAAATTTGTCCACCTGTGACTATTCATGTTGTTATGATTTAGTTTGTGTCAATGTATTCAGACTCATTTATTTCTACAAAAGTTCTATACCTTAGGTCGACAAGGACAGTTAGACAGGTCGATGTGTGTGTGGATAAAATAAATTGGTGACATAGGGCTTACAATTGGTAGACCTGCTATGCAAATTGATGTGTTTTCTAGTCAGGTGGACAAGAATTGCAGACTTCTGAATTTTTTTACTATTTTTTTTATTTTCTTGAACTTCTTTTTTTTCATTCAATTATCATCAAAACTCTACTATGTCAATATTCTCCCCATTTTTTATGATGACAAAACTCCTAGTGCTTAACCTATAGCTCTAATCCATTTGAATTCAAGCTACAGTCTTGAAACAACATTGTATTAAGCACTCTTTACACTTCACACACTCAACATACTCCACACATACTCTGTATACTTGCTACACACGTTCAGCATATAGTACACACACTATGCACTCACACTTCAGCACACTTAGCACAGCTTACTTAGCACACAACTTACTTAGTACACTTGGATACTCACACACACTAGACACTCATCCACATTGCATTTAGCACACTTAGACTTTAGCACAGCTTACTTAGCACACTCTCCGTATTCAGCACACTTAGACATTTCTCTTTCTTTTTGTCATCAACAAAAACATGTTATCTGTACACACTTACCCCACAAATCTTCGTATGCTCTCCATTGCTGAGTACACACTTCACAATACAGAATATACTTCACTTGCACTTACTACTTATACATTTTCCTACACCACAGTACTACTTCACAACTCATCACATGCACTCACCACATCAACACAGAAATGCATACTACAGCATATTTGCGCACTACATTATAGCACATTACACTCACTACATTGACTGCACATTTTAATACACACTCAACAACATTAATTTATCAAGCATAATAGATTATCAATATAGAAACAATAGATAACCAAATATGTGAAAGACTATATCATGCAAAGAAGGGTTGAACATTACAAAGAAAATCTGAGAACATAGAAAGTGAAGATGAAACAAGTGAGAATCATAAAAAGCTATGTTAATAGGACCTTGAAGGTTTAGGATCTTTCTTTGATTTGCTTTTTTCTTTGAACAAGGAGTCTAATTTCTCTTGACTCCTTCAAGCTCCATCTTGACAAAGCAACTCATTTGGCCTATCAGTGTTTGCCTTCTCTCAATATTCTGCAACTTGTCCCAAATCATCTCTAAGGTGATGGTTGGATGCTTGAAGGTTCACCTTCCTCTGTTCTTCTCTCTTTCCTTGGAGCATTTTTAGTAGCTTCCTCAACTTCTTCATCAATTTCTTCAACCTGTCTCTTGCTTGCTCCCCCTTCTTTCCTTATCCATTCTCCTTCACTATTGCTCATCCCTCTAGCCCTCAACATTGAAGATGCATTGATTGCATTCTTCTGACTTAATTCAATAATTGTGTCTTTTTCCAACTCTACACAATTTTTTGATAAAATATCAGTGATCAGACATATGTACAGCTATCATGAAATGAGGAACAATGTAATGCAGTCCGAGATTCTTACTATTCATGATACAAACCATTAACCAAAAATCCTCTCTTAAAACCGTAGTATAATTTTCTCCTCTAGGTCTTAAAACATAAGAGACAATCAGATGTAGGATTCGTTCATGAAAACCAAGTTCCGTGACACTAGTATTCACAATACTCAAGTTCTCATCACCATAGACAACCATAGCATTTTCCAAGTAACTAGATTTGATGTAGGGTTCACATGCATCATAGGAAACCCAAGCAATACTATTTTCTTTACATATACTTCTAGGACTAACTTTGACTTCCTTCCTATTCACGAAGGTTTTGAATCCACATGAGACATAATGATCATCCAAGATAATTCGAGTCATATTTTTAGTTTCATTAGAAATCACCTCTAGGTTATTGTAAAACAAATTAACTTCCTTCTCATGTATGTATTTGTAGAAGTGAAGTAGGGCATACTTCAATTAAATGTTCTTCGTATCTGAAATTTACCTTCTTCAAGAATACTTAATCGATCAACCGTCCATGATCCACCTTTCTTTTCGAAAATACTTTGTTGTACAAGTCGCTCTGCTCTATTGACTGAAATTCATAGACATTGAATTGGGGTGTTGGTTGCGGTAGAGGAGATGGGGGTTTCATGGTTTTCGTAGAGGTAGATTTTGAAGAAGAGCCTTTTCCCGTGGGTTTTGAAGACTGTTTTGAGGATTCAGAAGGTTTCTTGATTGGAATTTTCATTTTTGGAGCCATTGATGATCGATTCTTGCATAGATTAAGTGGATTAGTATTTCGATTTGAGGGTTAGGGTTTCGAATTTGAGAGGTTAGGGTTTCGGGAGGAAGAGGAAAGTTTTGAATTTTGGGATTTATGATTAGATAGGTCGATATGCTAACTGTTCGTATTCTATTAGATGTGTCACAGGTCGACATCTTTAAGTACACATCGACTTGTTTAGTGATTTGTGAATAATCGGGTTGATACAATAAGAAAGGCATCGACTTGCGTTACCTGCCTTCTCACTACTACGCTGGTCGACATACTTAAGATCAGGTCAATGTGTCATTTTCTGATTATTACTCTAAGTGTTAACTCGAGATTAGGTTGACAGGGTTTTTGAATCTAACGTTTAGCAACTCGACATGATTTTGCATTCTTTCAATTTGTCAACATATTTTAATAAATAGGTGACCTGAAGGTTATTTCTCAGATCTATAAGACTCTGTTTTTCATTTCTTGTCTTCTATTTCCTCATTTCTATCATTCCTAAATCTCTTCTCAGTTCACAAAATCTAATTTTATCCAAGGGTTTAGTGAGGATGTCAACAATTTGTTTTTGAGTTTCAATGTACTCAAGAACAATCTCACTAGGTTCTTTGTGAGATTTATTGTACTTGTTTTATCATATTTAATTGGAATGCAATCAAAATTTAACCCATAGTCCTTCATTTGATGTTTGATCCAAAAGATCTATGCAGTACATTGTCCAGCTGAAATGTATTCTGCCTCCGTTGTTGATAATGCTACACTACTTTGTTTTTTTTATGATCATGATACCAATATACTTCTAAAGAATTGACAAGTACCATTGGTATTTTTTCTATCTATTTTGCATCTGACAAAATCAACATCATAGAAGCCATGCAACTGAAAGCTTGAGTTTCTGTCATACCAAAAACTAAGTGAGTGTTTTCTTTTAGGTATATGAAGATTCTTTTGATTGCAACTAAGTAGGATTCTTTTGGATTTGATTGAAATCTTGCATAGAGACATACTAAATTGTATGTCAGGTTTTGAAGCAGTAAGATACAACAAATATCTAATCATGCTTCTATATAGGTTTTGACACATTGATTTGCCATTTTCATTTTTGTCTAATTTTATATTTGTGCTTATTGGAGTTGCATTTCCCTTACAATCACTGAATCTAAATCTTTTAATTAAATCATTTGTATATTTTGATTGATTTATGAAAATTCCATCCTCTGATTGCTTAATTTGAAGTCTAAGGAAGTAATTCAATTCTCCCATCATACTCATTTCAAATTCTCCATGCATTTTAGTTGTAAATTCTTCTCACATTTTTTTACTAATTCTTCTGAATATTATGTCATCTAAATATATTTGAATTATTAAGAAGTTATCATCTTTTCTTGTGATGAAGAAGGTAGTGTCTATCTTTCCTCTTTCAAAATTATTTTCAATTAAGAAATTACTTAGTCTTTCATACCAAGCTCTAGGAGCTTCTTATCGACCATACAAGACTTTGGTCAATTTGTAAACATATTCAATACACTTTGGATCTTTAAAATCAGGTGGTTGTTCAATGTATACTATGTCATTTAAATATCCATTCAAAAATACACTTTTAATATCCATTTGGTAAAGTTTAAAGTTTATAACGTAAGAGAAGGCAAGAAGCATTCTGATTGCTTCTAATATGGTCACTGGTACATAAGTTTCATCATAGTCAATTTCCTTCTCTTGACTGTAATCTTTGGCCACTAATCTTGCCTTATTTCTTGTGATTGTACCATCTTCATCAAGTTTATTTCTAAATACCCATTTGGTTCCAATCACTGACTAATTTGTTGGTTTAAGGACATGATTCCATACTTCGTTTATTTCAAATTGATTTAATTCATTTTGCATGGCTATTATTCAATTTTCATCTCCTAAGACTTATTTCACATTTTTCGGTTCATTTTGAGAGATAAAGGCTATGCTAGTTCGACACCTAAACTAATACTACCTATTATGTTTTCTGGATTTATGTATTTTCTAATTTGGGGATATTTGATTTCTTACTATTACTAAGTTTCATTTCTTTCCTCATGCTCGATGATTTCATTTGTTTCCTCTTTTTGGAATTTACTTCATCAGTGAGATTCAGTTCATTTAGTTTTTCAATGATCTTCATCATCCAAATTTCTTTGACTGTATTCATTTTCTTCATCAAACTCTATATGAATTGACTCTTCTACTGTTATGATTTTTTTGTTGTAAACTCTATATGCCTTACTTGTTGTGAAATATCCTAAGAAAATTGTTTCATTACTTTTGGTATCAAACTTTTCTAAATCTTCCTTCTCATTGTTTAACACAAAGCATTTGCATCCAAAAATTTTAAAATGGGCTATATTTGGTTTTCTTCCTTTGTAAAGTTCATAGAGTGTTTTCTTTATAATTGGTCTTATTTGTATTCTATTCAAAATGGAACATGCCGTATTGATAGTTTCTGCCCAGAAGAATTTAGGTAAGTTATTCTCGCAGAGTATTGTTCTAGCCACTTCTTAGAGGGTTCTATTCTTTCTCTCTACCATCCCATTTTGTTGAGGTATTCTAGGTACCAAGAAATTATGGTCAATACCATAATGGTTACAGAAATCTTCCATGGTTTTGTTTTCAAATTCTTTGTCATGATCACTTCTAATGCTTTTAATTGATATTCCTTTTTCATTTTGAACTTTTTTGTAGAATTTGATGAAGTCTTCACTGGCTTCCTCCTTTTTGTCAAGAAATAGAACCCGTGTGTACCTAGAGTAATCATCAATGATTACAAACTCATACTGTTTTTCACTTAAATTTTGAGTTCTAGTTTGTCCAAATAAATCAATGTGAAAAAATTGTAACGGATTGCTAGTTGATACACAATTTTTAGATTTGAAGGAAGTTTTGGTTTGTTTTTCCCTTCATGCATGTATCACACAATTTATCCTTTTCAAATTTTAATTTTGGTAGGCCCTTCGCTCTGTCTTTCCTAACTAATTTTGAAATTGTGTCCATACTTACATGCCCTAATCTTTTGTGCTATAGTCATGATGAATTCTTATTTATAGCAACTAAACATGATTCATCTGAGCTCTCTAAGTGATCTAAATTTATCACATATATGTTTCATCTTCTCTGACCAGTAAATTTGACAGAGTTAAAGGATTTGTCGACAATGAAACATGTATCAGATTCAAAAGTGACTAAATAGCCTTGTCATATAATTGGTTAACACTCAACAGACTAAATTTCAGTCCAGAAACAAGAAGTACATTATGAATTTAAGAGTCAGAGAACTTACAGCCAATATTGCCTATTCTGATGACTTTTCCTTTTGAGTTGTCACCAAATGCAACCTTCCTCCTTTCTTGCTTTCGAGATAAAAGAATTTTGAGACATCCACAGTCATGTACCTTGAACATAAATTGTCTATGCACCACACTGACTTCCTGGGAGACTCTCTTGATTTCAAACATACCTGTAACAAGATTCAATCACACTTTTACCTTTGGTACCCACATCTTTTTAGGTCTTGCTAAGTTAGCTTTAGATTTATTTTTAGGGATCCATTTTAAGTTCTTTCTTGATGAGTTAATGAACCAGCAGTTATAAATTGAATGTCCAATGTTTTTGCAGTAAGTACAATATTTACTAGTCATCCTTGGATTTTTAATGCTATCTGAAGGTATATTTCTAAGCTTGCAAGTTTCTGACTTGTGCCAAAATTTGATACATGTGTGGCATCTCTCTAATTTAACATTCTTAGAATTTGGTACAAAGAATTTATATAACTTTTTTTGTGTTTGGTTTGGGTTATATCCTAATTTAGTCTTATCAAACACAGCTTTTTGTGCTCCTAGCATGGCATCTAGCTTTTCTTGACCTTGAATGAATTTCATCAATATGGTGTTTTGCCTACGATTCTTTTCTTTTTGTTCATCCAATTCTTTCTTTAAAACTATGTTTTCATTTGTTAATTTGTCACTGTCCGTCTCTAAATGTTTATCATCCAATTTCTTTTCAAATTCAGCAATCTTCAGATCTAATTCAGCATTTTTCCCTTTTAATACATTTACTTTAATTTTTTATTTTTTCTAATGTTCTGACAGTTTTAGCTAGATCTTTCTTAAGCAAATTATTTTTCATTTTTAATTTTTTAATTCTTTGAGTGATTCTAGTAATACTTCATGTAGCTCAGTAATGGTAAAATTGTTTTCAAAATCAGAACAAGAGGAGTAGGATGCGAAGTTTACCTCACTATCTGAGATTTTTTTGTTGGCCATGAAACACACGTTGGCCTATTCCTCTGCTTGCCCTTCATCACTTGAGTTACTGTCTTCATCACTCCAAACTGCAAGTGCCTTCTTTTTCTTCTCTTTTCTATCTTTTTTATATTTCTTTTCATCCTTTTCAGAGATGGGCAATCAACCTTCATGTATCCCAGCTTCTTGCATTCAAAGCACCTGATTTTCTCCTTTTTCTCTAGCTTTTTGAAGAATGATTTGTTTTTGTTTCTTCTCTTCATCATGAATTTTTTGAATTTTCTTGTTAAAAGAGCTTCATTTTCTTCATCATCTTCTTCTTCTGAGTTTGATGTGCTTTTATCATTGTTAGCTTTTAAAACTACTCATTTACCTCTTTTATCTTTTGTAGGCTCCTTTACATTCAGTTTCATCTCATGGGTTATCAAAGATCCCACGAGCTCATCCATTGTCAGAGTCTCAAAATTCTTAAACTCTTCAAATGCAATAACTTTGGGCTTCCACGATTTTGGCAGATTTTTTAGAATTTTATCCACCATATCTTCCTAAGGGATTCCTTTTCCAAGTAGCCTTAGTTCATTTGTTACCTTGTTGAATCTTGTTATCATCTCGCTAATTGTTTCTCCTTCCTTTATTTTGAAAACTTAGTATTGTTACTTCAACAATCTGATCTTGTTCTTGTGAACTTGATCAGTGCCTTCGTCAGTAGCTTCGAGCCTTTCCCAAATTTCATTTGTTGTTATGCATGATGAGACTTGATTGTATTCATTAACGCTCAAAGCAAGGTGAAGGAAATTGATGGCTTTACAGTTGACTTGATAAGCCTTCTTTTGCTCCACTGTCAAATTTTTTAATTTTACCGGCATACGTACTCCATCAATTTCTCTAGTAGGAAATTCAACTCCTTCTTCGATTATTTCGCAAGCATTTAGATCTTGTACAATTATGAAATTACGCATTCTTTGTTTTCAGTAGTTGAAGTTGCTTCCATTGAAGAATGGTGCACGATTTATTGAGCAGGCTTCAACTAGTACATTATCTTCATTGATGGCCATTTGGATCTTTAGTGTTAAGTTGTTAGACTTGTTGTTTACACACTGCTCTGATACCAATTGTTATTCAACTAGAGGGGGTGAATAGTTGAATATGTACTTTTTATGACTTTTTACAATTTGAGCTAATAACAGAAATAGAAATTTAAAGACAAAGAGTACAAGAACTTTTTATAGTGGTTCCATCAAACTCGATGTACGTCCACTTCCAGACTCTCCCTACATTTTTCACTAATAGTTTAGGAATACAAACTTAATTACAGGTTGAAGTTCAACCTTTAATCCTGTTCCTACTAAACACTTTTATTCAATCTTACTTAGATCAAAATTTTACTTTCTAGATTAAAGCAGTGATATGCACTCTTTAGTCTTTGACACTTGTACTGATCAGAAAAAAAGTGTCAAGAGTTGAGACTTCTTTTCTTTAGATTTGACAATTTAAGAATAGGCTATATAATTTTGAACAGATGGAAGAAATTTAAAGAACACACAAGAAAACAGTAGGGAATTTTCAAAGCATTCAATTCAGCCTATACTCTCTTATTCAAATCTCTAGTATTTATTGTGACATTCAATCGATCCGTTGAGGGTTGGTGAGAGTTGTTGTATCCGAATATTGAGCATTTATTTTCCGCCATTAAAACTCTTCAACAGTTCCTCTCTTCGCACTGAACCTCCTCTTCTTTACTAGTGCCACTTTTTTTTAGCCCAATCAAAACATGGTTGTGCTACATTTGAAAGTTAACTTACATAGAAATGGAGATATTTCAGAAATTGAAGAAACAAAGTGACCGTTTAGTTCAAATTTGTTTCGTAGATCTGATTTCTGATATACACAAGTCAAGAAGTTTAATGTAGACATCAACCCGAATTCAAAAACTTTATAATGTTTTTTGTCAAAACAGGTCGACAAGATAGCATGTAGATCGACAAGATTCTGTGCCAAATAAAATAGATGGACACAGTTTTGAATTGGTCTTTGTGTGTATGCATGTCGATAAGATTGTGACTAGGTCGATGTATAATATCAAGGACCTAATGAATATTGGTTGACAAGTCTATTTAATCCATCGACATGTCACTATGCATGACACAAATTGGTAGACTTGTGAGAATAAATTGGTCGATGTGCTGTTTACTTGTCGACACGAATTATAGTAAGTCGATGTATGTGATTCAGAACCAAGGACAGACAGGTCGACATGTGCCTTTCATGGGTTGATGTGTCACTATTCATTAATAAAATTTGTGGACCTTATACAGTAAATTGGTCAATGTGTTTTAGCTTGATTCAGAAACTAGAACTAACAGGTCGACATGTGTTCTATATGGGTTGATGTATCACTATTCATCAATAAAATAGGTGGACCTGTTGAAGTGAATTGGTTGATATGTTTTATGTATGTCAACAAGTTCTATGCTCAAGTCGATGTGTTGTGATGTGTTATATGTAAAGTGCTTTAATTCAGGTTGATGTGTCTTGATTTTACATCGACATGATCCTATTCCTTCTTAAAATTGGTGGATAGGATAAATTGAATTGGTCGATGTGATTGTTTCCATGTCGACCAAATCAGCGACAAGTCGATGTGTGATACTTAGAAAACAAATATGCCAGGTCGACAAGTGTTTGGAGACATCGATATCCTAGTGTATTTTTACTCAATAGGTCGATGTGCTTCAGAAATTGGTCGAGTGTCATTTCAAATTTGTCCACCTGTGACTATTCAGATCGATGTGATTTAGTATGTGTCGATATGTTTAGACTCATCTATTTCTACAAAAGTTCAATACCTCAGGTCGACAAGGATAGACAGGTCGATGTGTGTGTGGATAAAATGAATTGGTCAACATAGGGCTTACAATTGGTGGACCTGCTATGTAGGTTGATGTGTTTTCTAGTCAGATCGACAAAAATTGCAGACTTCTAAATTTTTTTGTTGTTTTTCTAATTTTCTTGAACTTCCTTTCTTTCATTCAATCATCATCAAAACTCTACTATGTCAGCATAGTCGATTTCTTTGACAGCCTCGCCTAAGGGGGCCTGGCAGGAACCCCCTCAACAACAAAGGTTCACGAGTTACACTTTTTTGAGCAAGACATCAAGTCAAGTTCTGCTTCAATCTGAAACAATCCCTACGTCAGGTGGCTCCCTCATTCCATGGAAGACGATTTGAAAAAGGATAAGAAGCGATATTGCCACTTTCATCGCGATTACAGCTGTGCAGGAAGCTAAAGGACGAGCTTGAGTTCCTTGTTCGTAGCAATCGGCTGTAAATGTTTATAAGTGTAGAGATAGAAGGTCTCCCTACTCAAGGCCCGCATGCTACAAGGCGTAAAAATGAGCAAAACGAGCAATCGATTCCTGGTGGTGCCCACAACTGACTAAAAAAGGTAATTGTCCAGGTGCAGAATGAGTATGACCCTTCGGATCCTTACCTTCCAACTCATGTTCTAATCACAACCAAGAGTATACACAACAGAATGAAATGGGGCAAATGGTGGGCCCCGATCTTTCAGAAGACCGAGCCATCAACCCCACATCCAAGGAAGTCCTTGCCACCCATGCTGAGAAACCTACCCAAGAAGAAAAGGCCTATGATCGGCTACAACAATGACTATCTGGTAGGGATCGATCTGGACTGACATGATTCTCGTTATCACCGCAAAGATTGGGTAACACGAAATAAGGATAATCTTAGTTGTAACTTTTTTTATTGGAGTACCTTTCAACAAATGAGATTTAATCAAACGCACCTACAACCTCATGTTGGGCCAATCAAGGGGCTCTCAGATGAATGGATATACCCTGAAGGTACGATTTCACTCCCTATCACCCTCGAGATTCTGCTTGATAATGCAACAGCTACAACAATGTTTAGTGTGGTGAAGCTGTACTCCTTCTGTAATGTCATCCTGGGACAGCTTGGTTTGACTGCTTTGGAGGCACTACCAAGCACGAAGCATATGAAGGTGAAATTCAGGACCTTTATCAGCATTGGAACACTGTCCTATTATTTGGAGTCCCTGGTGCATCCTCCTAAGTTGTAAGATCTCATTTTTAGAAAACATTAAAATATGCATTTTTGCTTGTATTTTTACTTATCATGCTTAAATTCTTTCACATTGCACTGTGATAGAATTTGTGAATTTTCTCTTAATTGCGATATATATTTCGACTTTTTATGATACATCATGTAAATAAAAAAATTAAATTAAATTAAGATAGACTAGTGAAACACACGAGTGAATGGAAATAGTCAAAATAAATCCACAAGAAAACCAAATTAGGGTTTGGTGTGGGATCCACAAAGGGTTGGTGTGGGACCCATAAATTGCATGTGTCATTACAAAAGGTACCATAATATTTCATTACTCACCACATGGCACAACCGCTTTAGACACATCAACTTACTTGGAGGACCCATAAACCATTTAGGATAGCAATGAAAAGGAGAAGAGAAGAGGTGCTCTTCATTTTTAACTCAATTCATGTTTTTCTTCTTTCTTATCCAAGAACTCTACTCTAACTCCAAAGGAACAACCATTTGAGCTTAAATCTAGAAACCTCCATCCAACTATTAAGTGTCCCTAACATTAAGAAGGGTAGATAAGGTGTAAAACAAGGTGAAAAATACATAGGAAGCTAAGAATTTTAAGGAAGAAGTGCATAGGAGAGTAAGTTGATTCTCAAACTTAAAAAGGCAAATACTTTATATGTGTTTATTAAATTCATGCCTAATAAATCTATAGAACATATTTTTGATGTAATTGTGTTGTTGGAACTCGGAGGAAATGAAATAGGGAAAAGAGAATCTCGTCCTTGACTGAAACCCTACAAATTTTGTATGCTAGACAATTTGTTCATGATTCAGTTTTTGATTTATAACCTTTCTTGCACAACTCCAAATTGAGTACAGTTTTTTTATGATAAAACTAGACTCTCATACCTTCAAAATAACATATGATTCAAAGCGTTTCGTGGAGAAATGAATTTTTGGCAAACTTTTGAAGTAGCATGTTCTATGCAAAAAAAAATGCTTTGTTTCATAGTATGACCATGATCTGTTCTTTATTCAATATCTTTTTCTGAATAACTGCAAATGGAGTGTAGTTTTCTTATAAAGAAACTAGACTTCCATAACTTTACAATGACATATAATTGGAAAATTTTTATTGAGAAATGAAATTTTGGTGAATTTTCAAAATAGCTCATTTTCTACAGAAAAACCTGTTCCTGCCTATTTCTGTGTTGAATTTTGCTTCGATTTTGAGCTACCTTCTAGACTGAATTAGGCTAAATTCTGAATGTAGAAATTGTACTCTTCAAATGGCCACTAGAATCGCCTAACCCCGTGTGTGCAAAAAAAGTTATGTTAATTCTTCTATGACTGCACAAATTGTATTATAGATTTTGGGCTGTAAAGTTATTGTGTTGGCTTTTTTTGCACTATTGGGACTGAACTCAGCTATGAACATAAAAGTTGTAGTCTTAAATCCTAATTTTGTATGACAACTTGATTCATCTCAATCCTAGCATTGTAATTCAATATATGATAGTTTTATTAAAACATGTTTGTGTTGGTAACTTATTGAAATAGCCCAATGGAATGATAGGTGTTGACTAACTATACAAACTGCATATTAGTGATATTTGGTAATGGATCATAGGAAATTACTGTGTTACGAGGTAGGGATTACCTTATGAGAAGCATAAAAAAATTCCTTTGAAAGCTCGTGCGAAGGCTGTAGGCGAAGCTTGAGGAATACGGGTTGTATATAGAGTTCCAAAATTTGTGCAAAAACTACAGACGAAATTTGAGGAGTTATGTTTGTATCTTTTCTTCCTACGAGGGTGGATCAGAAGTAAGTGGAGTGTTTGAAATGTCTAGCCTAAAAAGACCAAAATTTCATTTAGGAATATCAAATTTTGGTTTGCTTTTTCAGACCCTCATACACTACCTTGATTCAACGTTATATACCTTTCTTTAATTATTAAATGAAATAAAACAATGAATATAAGAAAGAAAAATGGCTCCATGAGTGACTATCATATTTATTTTCTTGAGAATGTTGGTAATAATATGCAATTTTGATACTGTCTGCAAGCTTACATTACTATATGATGATGTTGATATCTTGGTACCTGTTTTCTTGCTATACATGCTATTGGTTCCCTGTGTACTTACTCAGTTTATGTTGATCCTGAGATCCTTATTTTCAAGTGATCAAGGAGACGAGAGGGAATCGTTGGGTAGAGGCCTTTAATCCAAGAGATTTCAATCTTTACTCTTTTCTGACCCATTTGTATTGTTAAGGCATGTAGTTCTTATGATATTTTTGGATTTGTATGAATTACCTGTTATATGTAAATTAATAGTTGGAGGTCAAGAAAAGTCTAATATGTATAGTTTTATCTATATTGAGACTATATACCATAGTATGTTATCAGATGGTCGAGAGAGCCATTAATGTCGTTTGTTTGATATTACAGGTGATCTGTGTATTTTATCATGTTATATACTAACCCCAAGTGGCTAAATAGTCACTATATAAGGGAGACACTGCTGTTATTTTATTTGGAAAGAACAAACAATTTATTTTTCTTTAATATAAATTCTCTTTCCATATTATCACATAGGGGAGTGTGACTATCGCGAATATTGGTTGCTTTGCATGTATGTTCCATTTTGACAGGGGGTGCAATGTCTGGATAGCGGGTCATCACAGTTGATATTAGAGCCCAATATTTTGAGTAATCTACACCTAAGATTTGAGACTATAGGTTTAGGTTACTAGGTAAAGGGTGGTTTACATCATGAGTATCGTTGTTTGTTATTTATATGCATCAAGTCACTGGAATACAAATGGTTAAGACTAGGAGACAGAATGAAATATCTCTTGAGGGAGAGCATAGGGATGATGAGTAGAGGCAGGAGCCTCAATTTCAAGTGCCAGGCGATCAGAGGCCAGAAGGGCCAGGTTTGCAGCAGGCTTTAGCCACCATGATGGCTATGGTAGGCACTATGTTATGGGACATTTGTAAACTGACCAAGAGATTGTCTCAACCAGAGATAGGGAGTGAGACTACAGACGTCTCTCCAACTACTCACACCACGTCTACCTCTTTAACTATGTCAGTTTCAACAACTCCAGTGGTATTTGTTGGTTCTGAGTCAGATCGGGTAAGATCATGTACAGACCAAAGAGCTACCGAATGTGGAGTGGGACATGAAGACAGAGGGAATGTATACATGCCACCAGAGGGTTATCGATTCTAGAAACTGATGACTGAGTTTAGAAAGATAGAGCCGATGATATTTTCAGGAAATGATGATCCTCAGGTTGCAAAGACTTGGATTGTAGAGATGAAAAGACTCTTTTCTGAGTTTATAGTTGCAGAGGAATATAAGGTTAGATTGGCCACCCATTATCTAAAGGAAGCTACGTATGACTGGTTGAGTTCTAAGTTGAGACTTTGATATGTGGATGACCTTCAGTATCTCAGATTGAGTTATCATCAGATTATGGTCAAAGAGGAAGAGATACCTAAAATAGCTTTCCGAACTCGTTATGGATACTATGAGTTCTTGGTGATGCCATTTGGGTTAACTAATGCCCCAGCGGTGTTTATGGATTTGATGAACCATGTTTCTAGACACTATCTGGATGATTTTATCGTGGTGTTTATTGTTGATGTTTTGGTGTATTCTAAAGATGGAGCCCGGCATGAACAGCATCTTCGCATCACCTTACAAACTTTGAGGGCTGAGAAATTGTACGCCAAGTTAAGTAAATATGAGTTCTGGCTCAACAAAGTAACTTTCTTAGGTCATATTGTCTTCGGTAAAGGGCTTTCTGTAGACCTGAAGAAGGCTGAAGCAGTTATTAATTGTTCTACGCCTACAATAGTTACAAAGGTACGTAGTTTTCTGGGTTTAGTAGGTTAGTCCCGTAGATTTATTAAGGATTTCTCTTCGATAGTTGACTCATAAAAATACATACTTTAGATTGAATGAACAGTGTGAAACTAGTTTTCAGACTTTAAAGGATAGGCTTGTATCAGTTCCAGTGTTAAAATTACCAGTTAGTAGAAAACGATATATGATCTTTAGTGATGCATCCAAGACCGGGTTGGGTTATGTACCGATACAAGGACAGAATGTAATAGCCTATACTTCTAGACAGTTGAAACCTCATGAGGAGAATTATCCAACACATGATCTGGAACTAGTAGCTATTATCTTTACTTTGAAAATTTGGAGACACTGTTTATATAGTGAACACTGTAAGATATTCACTGATCACCAGAGTCTTATGTATTTATTTACTCAAAAATGTTGAATTCAACGCAACGCAGATAGCTTGAATTATTGAAAGATTATGATATTACTATTCAGTATCAACCAGATAAAACCAATGTGGTTGCAGACGCACTCAACCACAAATCCCGAGTGTCTATCACATCTCTAAGGTGAGAGAGTATCAGATGATAGCTGAGTTTGAGCAATTAAGGGTTGATACTGATGTTACCAGTAAGGGATCTCTTTTGACTCGATTTATTATTCGACCAGATCCATCTGATCGCATCAAAGTAATTCAGCAAGCTGATGAAACGACCATTAAACTCAAGGAAGATGTTCTTAAAGGGCAGAAGGCTGAATTCAATTATCAAATGAAACAATCAAATTTTGGGATAGAGTAATAGTTCTAAAGGCTTAGGGATTGCGGAGATTGATTTTGGAGAAAGCACATAATTCAATTTTTTCTATTCATCCAGAATCCACCAAGATGTACAGGGATTTACGTTAATCCGTATGGTGGCTCGGTATGAAGAGAGATATTGCAGAGTTTGTTCACAACTGCTTGATGTGTCAACAAGTAAAAACTGAACACCAAAAACCTGGTGGAGTACTTGAGCTACTTCCTATTCTTGAATGGAATTGGGAGCATTTTACTATGGATTTGTCTCAAGACTACCTAAAACTTTGAGGGGATTTGATGCTATATGGGTGATAGTGGATCGGCTCACCAAATCAGCTCACTTTCTCCCTATTGCCATGACTCATTTCATGGAAAAATTAGCTAAACTTTACATTAACAAAATTGTGAGGTTGTATGACATACCAGTATCAATTGTTTCCGATAAAGATCTTAGATTTGCTTTTCTATTTTGGCAAAGCTTTCAGTCTAGGTTGGGAACTAAACTTAATTTCTCCATGGCATATCATCGTCAGATAGATGGTCAATCAGAGAGGACTATACAGACTCTAGAGGATCTGTTGAGAGCTTGTATTTTAGAGCTCCATGGTAGTTAGGCTGAATACTTAATATTAGTAGAATTTGCTTATAACAATAGTTATGACTCCAGTATTGTCATGGCACCGTTTGAAGCATTATATGGAAGAAAATGTAGTACTCCTCTTTGTTGGGATGAAGTGGGTGAAAAGCAGCTACTTCAGTCCGAAACCTACTTATTTACAAGAAACCATGGAGAAAGTCCGAGTAATTCGAGAATTCGAGAAAAGGTTAGAACGGCTTAATCCCATCATAAGAGGTATGCTAATCAGAGGTGTAGAGATTTAGAATTTAAGATAGGGGATAAAGTTTTTCTCAAGATTTCTCTGATCAAAAGGGTGATGAGGTTTGGAAAGAAAAAGGGAAAACTTAACTTTAGATTTGTTGGTCCTTTTGAAATTTAACCAAAATTGGACTATGTGCTTATGAGTTAGCTTTGCCTCTAGCACTTGAGGGAGTTCACCCTACTTTCCATGTTTCCATACTAAGAAAGTATGTTTATAATCCTTTACATATAATCAGCTATGAGCCACTTCAAGTTACTGAAGATCTAATTTATGCTGAGCAACCGATCCAGATTTTGGATTATCGAGAGCATAACTTAAGGATCAAGACCATTAAGTTGGTAAAGATTCTATGGAGACACCATACCTCCGAGAAGACATCTTGGGAGTTAGAGTCAGAAATGAAAAGGCGATAACCCTATCTATTTGAGTATGAATAATGATTTGGAGGACCGGATCTTTAAAGGGGGAAGGATGTAAGGACTCATTTTTAGAAAACATTAAAACATGCATTTTCGCTTGTATTTTTACTTATCACGCTTAAATTCTTTCGTATCGCACTATGATAAGATTTGTAAATTTTCTCTTAATTACGATATATGTTTCAATTTTTATGATACGTTGTGTATATAAAAAATTATATTAAATTAGGACAAACTAGTGGAATACACGAGTGAATGGAAATAGTCGAAATAAATTCACAAGAAAACCAAATTAGGGTTTTGTGTGGGACCCACAAAGGGTTGTTGTGGGATCCACAAAGGGTTGGTTTGGGACCCATAGATTGCATGTGTCATCACAAAAGATACCATGACATGTCATTACTCATCACATGACACAACCATCTTAGACACATCAACTTACTTGGGGGACCCACAAACCATTTAGGATAGTAATGAAAAAGAGAAGGAAAGAGGTGTTCTTCATTTTCAACTCAATTTATGTTTCTCTTCTTTTCTTTCCAAGAACTCAACTCTAACTCCATAGGAATAGCAATATAAGCTTAAATCTAGCAACTTCGATCCAACTATTAAATGTCCCTAATATAAAAAAAGGGTAGAAAAGCTATAAAACAAGTTGGAAAACACATAGGAAAGTAAGGATTTGAAGGAAGAAGCACCTAGGAGAGCAAGTTGATTCTCATACTTAAAAAGGCAAGTATTTAGTATGTGTTTGTTAAATTGATGTCTAATAATCCTATGGAATATATTTTTGATGTAATTGTATTATTGGAACTTGGAGGAAATGAATTAGCGAAAAGAGAATCTCGCCTTTGAATTAAACCTAAAAATTTTGTATGCTATACAGTTTGTCGATGATTCAGTTTTTGATTTATAACCTTTTCTGCACAACTCCAAATTGAGTTCGATTTTCATCTAGTAAATCTAGAATCCCATACCTTTAAAATTACATTCAATTCAAAGTGTTTTGTGGTAGATTGAATTTTTGACAAATTTTTGAAGTAACATGTTCTTTGCAAAAAAAAAAAAAATGCTCTATTTAATAGCATGACCATACTCTATTTTTTATTCAATATCTTTTTCTGTACAACTGCAAATGGAGTGTAGTTTTCTTCTAAAAAAACTAGACTTTCATAGCTTTACAATGACATATAATTGGAAAATTTTCATTGAGAAATGAATTTTTGCTGAATTTTCAAAGTAGCTCATTTTTTGTAGAAAAACCTATTCCTGTCTATTTCTGTGTTGAACTTTGATTCGATTTTGAGCTACCTTCTAGGCTAAATTAGGCTAAACTCTGAACATAGAAATTGAATCTTCAAATGGCCACTAGAATCAGTCTAATCCAATGTGTGCAGAAAAAATTATGTTGATTCTTCTATAACTACACAAACTATATTGTAAATTTTAGACTATAAAGTTATTGTGTTGGCTTTCTTTTTCACAATTGTGATTGAATTCAATTACGAATATAAAAGTTATAGTCTTAAATCTTAATTTTATGTAGTAACTTGATTTCTCTCAATCCTAACATTATAATTCAAGATACGACAGTTTTATTGAAACTTGTTTGTGTTGATAACTTATTGAAATAGTCCAATGGAATGATTAATGTTAACTAACTATATAAACTACATATTGGTGATATTTGGTAATGGATCATGGGAAATTACTGTATTACAAGGTAGTGATTATCTTATGAAAAGCATAAAAAAAATTCCTCCGAAAGTTTGTACGAAGCCTGCAGGCGAAACTTGAGGAGTTATGTTCGTATCTTTTCTTCTAACGAGGGTAAAATTAGAAACAAGTGAAATGTTTGAGGTGTCAAATCTAAAAAGACCTAGATTTCATTTAGAAATATCAAATTTTAACTTGTTCTTTCAGACCCTCATACACTAACTTGATTCAACGTTCTATACCTTTCTTTAATTATTAAGTAAAATGAAACAATGATTATGAGAAAAAATAATGGATTCATAAGTGACTATCATATTTGTTTTCTTGAGAATATTGGTGATAATATGCATCTTTGGTACTGTCTGCAAGCTTACATTATTGTATGATGATATTGATATCCTGATACCTATTTTCTTGCTATGCATGCTATTGATTCCTCGTGTACTTGTTTAGCTTATACTAACCCTGATATCCTTATTTTTAGGTGATCAGAGAGATGAGAGAGAATCGTTAGGTAGAGGCCTTTGAACCAAGAGATTTCAATCCCTACTCTTTTCTAACCCATTTGTATTGTTAAGACATGTGGTTCTTTTGATACTTTTGGATTTGTATGAATTACTTGTTATATGTAAATAAATAGTTGGAGGTTAAGGAGAGTCTTAAATGTATAGTTTTGTCTATGTTGAGACTATATACCATAGTATGTTATCGGATGGATGGAAGAGCCTTTAATGCCGTTTGTTTGATATTACAGGTGATTTGTGTTTTATCATATCATATAATAACTCCAGGTGGCTAAATAGTTATTAAATAAGGGATACTCTACCATTATTTTATTTGGAAAGAACAAACAATTTATTTTCCTTTAATATAAATTCTCCTTCCGTGTTGTAACACAGAGGAAGTGTGACTGTCATGAGTCTTGTTATTGTATTTTAATCATATTGGTTGTTTTCGCATTTGCATAAATGTTCCCTTTTGATAGGGGGTGCGACGTCTGGATAGCGAGTCATCACATCAGTAATCTCAAACCTCTTCTTACTACGTTTATGAATCTAGGTCACCTATTAAATACTTTATGACACCTGGTTTTATTGCTTACTTCATTACTTGCATATGGTTATTTCCCTTTATATGATACTTTGCTTTGCTTCCGCAATACTAGTTACATTATAATTATTTCTCTTATGGCATTTCGCTTCAGGATCCTTACATAATGAATCAATCATATTGAATATATGTGATCGAGTCCCACACTCTTTTAAACAGACATACCGTCATGGAGAGATGTATCGCCCCAACAGGTAGGCATAGCCCACTTGATCGAACGAACATGCCATCAAGGAGGAATATATCTCCTCGATGGATAACCACAGCCTATTTTATCAAATGAATGTGCCGTTAAGGAGGGATGTATCTTTTAGCCGGGTAGCCATGACCTACTCTATCGAATGAATGTGCCGTCAAGGAGGGATGTATCTCCCCAACAGGTAGGCACCCACTTTATCGAATGAATGTACCATTGAGGAGGAATGTATCTTCAAGTCAGGTAGGCATGGCCCACTCTAAAGGAGGGATGTATCTCTCTGATGGGTAGACACAACCTACTCTATCAAATGAACATTCTGTAAAGGAGGCATGTATCTCCCTTATGGGTAGACGGCCCACTCTCTTGATCGAACATGACAAAATATACTACCAACACGAGGATCTAAACACTTGCTTATAGTCAACGACTTGCCCATAAAACTATCGAAAATTTTCATTAATTCTTTCGAGCCAGGGGTGTACAAGCAAAGAGAAATAAGAGAAAAACTCATAGTTGACAAGAGAAAAACAAAGTCCAGGGAAAGCAAAGATCATGATCAAAAAGGAGTAAGAGACAGAAGGGCTCTAGACTCCAAGTTGGCTTGAGACACATCGATAACAACATCTTCATCCGCTACTTCAAGAGGAACCTCGCCCACAAGAACAAGTGTGAGTTCAGGACTAGGCACCTCAAAGCTGGTGTTCTCATCATCCGGGGGCACGGCACCCATTAACCCAACTCGACGGATGATTTCCAAGCCATATTGCAGCTTCTCATATGACCAAAGCTGGAAATGCTTACACTGATCGATACTCCTCACAATAGTTTCTCCCAACTCTACTATTTTCTGATTGACAGCCTGAAGAGAATGCCTGCGTGTTTCGGCTAGTCTTACTGTGGCCTGCAGTTACGCCTCTAACCTTGGTCTCAGTCTCTAGCTCCTTGCATCTCTTGGAGACTACCTCACACCGCTAGAACGTCATGTTCAACTCGGTCTTCAGATGCTTCACCTCCTCGTTCCGGGCATTCAAAGTTGCTGCATATGCTTTTTCCTCCTCGATCTCCCTCTCCTTTTGTGAAAGAGCCTCTTGCAATCGAGAGCCTTCAACACCCATTTGGTCGACTCAGTTCTTTAGATGGTCGATCGTTTGCTCTCTCCTTAACTTTTGAAACTCCGCCAAAATGATAGTCTGCACGAAACGAAGAAGGTCATAAACAAAAGCTAAAGGTATAGGAAAATTACCTCCTAATGCAACTGATGCAATCATACCGTAAGCCCCGAAGACATGATGGCATCGTCGCCTTACTCGAGAGATAGTTTGTTTAGCTCTACCATGAACAATAGAAATCCACCCGATCAGCTATCACCCCAGTCTCACTGTTGTCAACATAGTTATACTGACAATCACCTACACTAATCGCCATGGTGCCCTTTTCCCTCTATCCTTTGCGATGTTATAAGATCAAACAGGAATGATGGGGGGAAGAGCAGTCCACCCAAGCACCCTTCACTTGCTCTTCTTTGGCGTCAAAGGAACAGCAGAAGACAACCCCATGTCAAGGTCCCTGGTCAGCCCTAAAGGAATACCTTCAAGATCTCCGGTAACTCATCCCTCCAACCCTTCCTCATCCTTTTCAGCGTTCTCTGGAAGATGACCCTCGACCTCTTCCTCTCCTTCTTCCTTTTCTCCTCAACCCCCATACTGTCTGCCTTAGCGCTTTCTGGTCACTCCACCTGAAGCTCCACATCCTCTTGAGCCTCGGACTCATGGTTGTCAACCTTGGCAATCCTTGATGCACCTAGAGAACCTCGTCCCCTATGCTCTCCTACAACCTCACTCGACAAGGTCGAGGTTTGAGTTCTTCTATTCTTTCGAACCAAAAATAAAATAGGAATGGTGTCGACACCAGTGTTAGATATGCGTACCGCATCAGTCGCCTCCCTCTCTGACCTTAGCCTCATCTCCTTGTCGGTGGTGATCTCTGTGAGGTCCTCTTTCTTAGGAGAAGCGATGATGTCCGCAAGTTTCGTGCTCTTTTTCTTTACTAAAAGAGGCCTCTCAATTTTTCTCTTCTCCCCTAATAGTAGGCCCACAAGTGAGAATATCACATCCTCTAGAAGGAATTCAATCCAAATACGCCTCCTCTTGATAGTGTAGAAACCATTGATAGAATGGATAAATCGCGAATGGCAAGAAGGCTGAGGGGACTTTAGACCAAGACGTGATTCCTTATTCGATCATTGGTAGTGAGGGTATTGAGTTTTTATTCAAAAACTCCACAAAGTAATACTTGTGCATCTAGTTCTTGTCGATGGTCTCCTTGTAAAAGATCTTCGAATTCGAATTTGGCTTGGTTTGAAGATAAAACCATCCCTCTGTAGGACCCCATGAGCACACCTCTTGAGTGAAAATACAGATGTTAGAATCTCAAAATGGAAACGGAAATGACAAAAACTCATTAGTGACATCATGGCCACCACCAGATGCCAAGCACTAGCAATCAGTATCATCGGATATATATTCCAAGAGAACAAGATCTGGGTGATTGGAACCATATACGGTACCTTCAAATCTTTCTTAACACACTACTTGTACATCAGAACGCAGCTTTTTGATTCCCTATTGACCTTATCGTCATCAGTAGCAGATAGTAGGACGTAATCGTCCTCCAACAACATGTCATTCTGAACATCATGAAGTTCTTCCTTCGTGCTCTTAATGCTATCAATGCTCTGGTAAACACGTAACGATAAACTTTTAGTCATTTCAAAACAATGTTGAATGCGCCTTCCCATATTCGTCAGAACTGACTTTCAGACTGCCTTTCTGCACGAAAGATGAAACTATCAAAAGAGAAACACAATTGTGCCCAAACTAATTGAACGCCACACCTTATAAAGTGTATTGAAGATAATTCGTGAAAATTGAAATAGTACGTGCCACATTTATTGCCACGCACTAATATCTTTTCAAATTTTTATCTACTTAGTGCTACTCCTGAGACCCTTCTTATGGAACAATATCAGGTGTCGGGAGCAAGTGATGGAGTATAGCCCAAAAGTCCATTATCACAGGACTTGAGATCCTTTGAACTCATATCCTAATGGACTGAACATGCCAAAAAATGTGTCATTAATACAGGATTTATCTCCCAGTCAAGTAGGCACGACCCACTCTTGCAGTGTTTGACAGTCAGACCCTTCTCAGTAGTTAACTGGTTGGTTCCATCTTTTTAATGCTCGATATCACTATTGGACTAAAGGCAATATTTATTTTCTCTTAAATCACGGAAACAATCTTCTATAATTGGGTATGAGACCTTTGACTACAGCCAATAATGAGTGGAATCTTTTGGTGATCTAAACTTTCCTGAACAATAAAATTCTAAATATTTAGGAATCCTTCACTATGATCTCTACAATCTTAGAATATTTCCGTAACGAAACTAGAGTTTTAATGTCTTGAGTGCATATAAGACTCACATATGAAGGCTCTATACATACATCATAAGATCATCAGTCAGGTATGTTATATCAACTCACACTAAGCACAAAAAAGTATAACGAAACTCTCTTTCAGTTTATTTGTTTTTCAAAAATCGATCTCTAATTTGAGTATCGGAATCTCCCTATCGGAATACCCTCCGATGGCTTTTTGCTGGTTTCATCGATCAGGACCGTCCAACTGTCAGTCATCCCGTTCGAGTCAATAGAATCATTATCTGTATAGTAAGACTCACCTCCAACAATAAAAGAAAAATTATTATCAAAATTACCATCACATAAATAATATTCCATACAATGATGAAGATATGGTTTTTAATCCCTAGCTCAATTCAAAGAATATGGTCGGTCCATGTCATGGTAGATTGCAAAAAGGTTAAGAGGGACCCACTTCTCCATGCCTTGTTGTCGTTAATCGCACCTAAGCAAATGTGTCACGGCTCATACGCTACATTATTTCTTTTAGATTACTTTCTTAGCTCTTTCTATGTACTTTGTTCTATTGTTCTTGGGAAGTAGCTCCTTGGTTTAGTTGTCTTTTTATTTTCACGTATCAGAAAAGTAGAAAGGGGGAAAAAAAGCACTAGTTTTTAAGACAAGGGGAAGATGGCTCTTAATTGAAGAGAATTGGTTGGATTGCCCAGGCATGGGAAAGATGGTCTCAAGGAAACAAACACTCCAATATAAAGATCTCTAGAAGTGTTTGAAAAGTAAACAGTATCAACTAGAATAATAAAAATCTGACAAGCCACATATAATTATGGGTAGCATATGACAAGTGGCTTGCCTAACACAGACAACTTTATAAACAACGTTTGGTTAATTTAGTAGAAAGATGTTGAAACCGTTTAATCATATTCAGATTCGATTCAATATGGAAATAAAAAAAATTATATTGAGAAATCTCCTTCTGAAATCGAGCTTGATAGCGGATCAATTCAGATTAATCAAGACAAAACCTTAGATACTGAATGATGATCAAACAAACAATAAATAAATAAATAAATTACTTTATCTAACCCTTTTTGTTTTTTGTTTTACATATCCTTATTTGTGGAGGGCTTGTTAAGATATTAATATAATATAATATAATATAATATAATAATTTTATGAGTTAAAGTCTCGTGTTCAATAACGAAAGGGTCCGACCTCGTTAAGCAAGTAAAATATTGTACAGGTAATTGAGATTGGAAAATAAATGAAAACGCGAGTCTTAAAATGAGGAAACTATGGTCAAATCTTCTTAATAAAGAAAAATAAATTAATTTGGTGTTAATAATTTATCATTATTTTTTTAAATATATGATTATAAAAGAATAATTAAGTAATTGATGAAAAATGTAAGTTCAACTAAATAAATAGATGAAGAAATTATTAACACCAAGCCAATACATTTTCTTGAACGTTTGAGCTAATAGGAGTGTTGTCAATGAGGTGTTTGATGAAAGTTCTGAGTGGCTTCACGTGATGAATAACCTACAGATCCTTTTTCTCTATGACTTTAACAAACACATTAGATTGAATAATTTTTTTCAATGTCATGGCGGATAAGAGATTTGAGATGTCAAGGTTTTATAGAGGGGTGATGGAATTTTAGGATTTTCATGCACAGCGAAAGCATACAATAATTTTTAAAAAAATAAAATTGATCGGGTATAGGGTACCTCAATATGTAGAATCTTCAAGGCCAACCGAACGACATATCTCTCGATCGGATCTCGTGACCAAAATGGTGATCATGAGGTTAATCGAATCACCACCATAGTGACACAATGCCGCAACCCTCAATCTGGTGATCTTAACGACGGGAGAAATTTTCTTACGTGAAAATTTCTCATCCCTCATTTTTACTCTCTCTAAAGATGTGTATCACACACACACAAACCCTAGCCCCCTTCTCTCTCCATGGAAGGAGAAGAGATAGATCCTCACTTAAGGTATACTTAGGTTAATTAAGGAGATATCATTATGGTTGATTAATGGGTGGTTAATGGGATAATGAGAGTTACCCCATTATCCCACAATTGCCAAAATGCCCCATAATGGGCATAAAAACCAACATCTCCCAATTGCATATGAGGGCATTTTACTTTTGTCACAAGATCATAACTCATGCGATCTATCACATCACCTTACTGGACTCTCAGAGAGAATTGGACATTGTGCAACCGGCAAGTACATCTGCAAGCAAAGACCTCTCGATGCACCTGTTAGGATGATTGAGAAGCCATCGTTAATACCAAAAATTAACTCGCTGCACCCTAGATCCAAGACTAATTACATCTATCGAGCTACTTTCCTCATCAAAAGTAATCCCCAATAAACACTCGATTGTATATCCACTATTATGCTTACATCCCAATGTGGACAGGCATAATAGGCTAGCCGGTGAATACAACATAATAATGTAATGTCAATTGGTTTTTCTTTTCCCAAACTCGAATTTATTAATCTCAATTCAGCTGTTTTCCTAGACCTGTCCCTTAGACCTCAATTTATCTTTCGGATCATAATTAAACAGACTAAAGTAGCAACACTGAACCAAAACTTCTAGAAACAACCGAAAGAGATAAGGGTACAAGAGATCCCACCCAATGGTCACACAGTGGAAACGGTGATCTAAATCATATCATGTCTCAAATAATGCTCCCACTATCCCTGGTCAACATATCACACGCGGTATGAAACGCGTGTCACAGTGTTATTCCCCCATCTCTCAAAGGGCATATGTCAGATTTTTCTAACACTGTGCAGGTATGAGATTCACTCTACACATAAAACTTTATCCAAAGATCTTAGAGAGAGTATCTCAGAGACAATATCACTAATCACAGGTGATTTCTGAGATCTCAAACCTGGCTACTTATAGACAACATGGATGTAGGTATTTTCATGTTGGTCATATCGCACTTGACCTCATCCTGAACACATATTAGGGTGACTTATATTCTAGTAGGGCCACTCTCAAAGCCTCTTACAACTAGAAATCATCTCATCCCCACTCACTCAGAACCGGAGGTTGTCACTCGTGTGAGAGAGTCGACCGCGCCTGCCTGACATATCATTTATCATAATAAATCATAAAATATATGACAATAATATAGTGCAATAAATTAAACTTGTGACTCAATCATGCACACATGTCATATATATATATAAAGCACAATAAGTATTAGTACAACAATGAGAAATGTAAAAAATATACATAAACCCAATGATTCCTATATCTCATACAGGAATCCCTCGCAATGGGTTCAGTGAAGGGATCAGCCACCACGTTGTATACAAGTGTACTTAATTGTGACTTCACCATTCTCGGTGATGTCTCTTATAATGTGGTATTAGGTATCAATGTGTTTGGTCTTACTGTGATACTTAAAGTCTCAGGTATGGTCAATGGTGATCTGATTTTCTCAATAAATCATCACTGGCCTCCCACTATCTACCACAACCCCTAGATCATTCAGAAATCTCCGAAACCAAACACTCTCCTAAACTGCTACTGAGTATCCCACAAGCTCAACCTCTATTGTAGATAGAGAAACATAGGTCTCTTACGAACCTGTCGATTTTCGTCCATCCAGATTACTATCTCAGTCGACATCTGAATACCCAATGAGACGCAAATCACCTCCTCCGTAACACAAGGAGAGGTCCGCAGTTCCCTCGAGATATCTCCAAATCATTTTTACTGCTCTCCAGTGATCTCTTTTAAGTTTCGATTGATACCTAATCAACAAACTGACTACAAAGCAAACGTCTGATCATGTACTCATCACTGCGTACATTAGACTACTCACTGTACTGGTACAATCTACTTATCTTCCTTGTCCTTTCCTGAGTCATAGAGCATATGTCAAGAATTAGGTTTTAACCTTTTAGCGATAAAAATATCTATATGGTTGCAATCGTTCTTCTCGAAGCGCTCAAGAACTCCCTTGATGTTGGACTCTAGTGAAAGAGCCAACATCTGTCATGAGTGATCCCTCTGAATCTTAACTTTGAGGAAGAACTGAGCCTCACCCACGTCATTCATATCAAGACTCGACAATGATCATGTCATCATGGTCATCAGATACTCTCTGTTATTCCCAGTCAATAGAATGTCATTCACATATAAGGACATGATCACAATAGTATCATGAGAACGTGTAAAGTATATGCAATGATCCTCCTTGATCACCACGAAACCGTAAGATATCACCTCCTCGTGAAATCTCAAGTGCCACTGTCTAGATTGATGATTAAGGTTGTATGTCGACTTCCGAAGTCAACAGACCTTTATCATCCTGATCTATAGGAATGAAGCCAGATGGCTGATCCTTATAGATCTCCTCATCCAAACTCCCACTCAGGAAGGCAGTCTCAATGTCCATCTGGTGTCACTCCAAATCTATGTCCGTGACAATCGCTAAAAGTAAACAGATCGAGGTAATCTGGCCCTCAATCTGAGCGTAACCCCTGGTTATCGGACGGGGCTTATACCTCTCCACCGATCCGTCGGCCTTTCTCTTGATCTTGAAAACTTATTTGTTCCCAATGGCCTTACTACCCTCAGGTAAATTAACTAGATCCCAGAATGATTATGATCAACTCCTTCTCTCATCTATGGCCTTTGACCAATGGTTCTTCACAGAACCCTCAACAGCCTCTAGGACCGTTTAAGCTTCCTTATCATTCTCAAAAGTCACAATAAAAGTCTCTCGCTCAATCGGGAAGCGATAATTAAGTACACGTCCTCGATTACTCTTACAAGGAGGGAAACCTTTTCATCTCAAGATGAATTGCTCCCACTAAGACCATGATCCTAATGGATTCTGTGGTCCCGCTG
The DNA here is from genome assembly GCA_033439265.1 of Dillenia suffruticosa. NCBI lineage: Eukaryota > Viridiplantae > Streptophyta > Magnoliopsida > Dilleniales > Dilleniaceae > Dillenia > Dillenia suffruticosa. The sequence goes on from JAVTVX010000020.1 coordinate 13,324,536, forward strand.
CTTGGATCAACTAAGCCGCTAGCCTCACCCATCTCATATAAGGTAAAGTCCTAATCGATTTCACTTCGATTTCACTTCTCATAGTGAAATCATTTTCAAGAAACTCGGCATCACGAGACTCAATTTCAGTGATAGTGTCATCTGTATGCTCACCCAGAACACAATCCCCTTGGAGTGTTCTTAGTATCTCATAGAGATACAACTCTTTTCTCCCAAGCCTAACTCGTCGTGTGGATGCGAGAAACTACAAACATACGTGGCACAACCCCATAATTTTAAGTGGCTAAGGTCAGGCTGCCTCCCTGTCCAAAGTTCATATGGAGTACTAACTGCGGATTTCAATAGAAGACGATTGAGGACGTAAGCTGCAGCCAATAACGTATCTCCCCAATTGGAAACGAGCATATTGGCATGCATCATCATCGACCTCACCGTCTCAAACAAAGTCCTATTCCTCTTTCGGCTACTCTACTCCATTGAGTAGCAGGAATAGTCAGTTATCTCGTAATACCCTTCTCAAAACATAGCTCTTCAGACAAATATTCGCGCCCTCTATCGGTTTTGAGAGTCTCAACTCTCAAGTCTAACTGATTCTAAACCTCGCTAATAAACCTCCTGAAGCATCTCAATGCCTCAGACTTATGCAAAATCAGATAGATATAACCAAAACGCGTGTAATTGTCTATGAACGTAATAGAATACCCAACTCCATTTCAGGTTCTCACGTTCATAAGACCACAGATGTCGGAGTGAACCAACTACAATAGAGTCCCAGCCCTCATTGCATTGTCGAATGGCTTTCTTGTAACTTTCTCATCTAGGCAAAACTGGTTAGTGGGTCCTAGAGACCACTCACTGCTAACTGGTTCATCATCTCTCACGCTAGGAGGATAACAAGAAATACGATCAGAAGGATTCACTTCCAGTGCATATAGTCCCTCATGGACTATACCAGGACCAATCAAAGAACTGTCGTATTGAATGGAAACTATAAAATTTCCAAATTAACAGAGTATATCCTAGGCTTGAAACAAGTTCCGTCGAATATTCAGAGTGTAAATAACGTACAGAGTTTGGCAATTTAGCAACTCCAACTTGCAAGTGCCATTACCTTTGTTGTAGACAAAACGCTCCATTCTCCACGTAAATCCTCCTACTTGAGGACTACTTTGTGGAACTATATATGCGCGCTCCTGTCTCGAGTTACGTGATCAATAGTTCTTGAGTCTACAATCCACGAAGAAGAGAAATCAGTGAACATCTCAAACCAGGTAAAGAAGAAAGAGATAATTTCTACTCGTCACACTTACGAGCGAAATAACCAAGTCTACTACAGATATAACACTACACCTTGGTCTTATCTAACTCCTTTTTCTTGCGCTTTAATACTTTGTTGTCGGTTTTCTCAAATAGTTTCTTCTTACCTGAACTTCGAGGCTATTACTCATGCTTATGTCATTTGCGGTCAGTGCCGCGGAAGTCCTTGCTCGACTCCACTACACAAGCATGACCTGAGTATGACCTACTCGTCTCCAGATGCTCCTACTCAAACTCACTGTGTCTATTCACTTTAGCAAAAGTACGAATACTTTCATCGAATGTGAAATAAATTATCATGGTTTCCCATGAATCAGATAAAGACTGCATCGCATCCAGTGCTTGAAAAACACATCCAAAATACACTCGTTCACATTCCCCAACTGGGCGATCATACTCAACATTTTCATCAAATGTTGTATCATCGTATGATTAACCATTTTCTTATAAGTTATTAAACTTATAAGTCAGTATCCTCGTCTCAGAATCTATAAGAGCACCACAATGCTCTTTATAGGGCGAGCCAAACCGACAAGACCGTAGGATTTTGCTCATAGACCGGGATCACATCATCGTGCATAATGCTTAGGGGGATTGTCCTAACTTGGTCATCCTTCCTCTTCCATACACGAAATGTCTCCGAATTCCGTCTCTCTGAGGTGTGGTACCCTCCTCGGAGTCCACCATCTTATGCCTCAGAATTTCAGTTAGATCTTGCTCATCGGGGATAAACTGAATCTACTGGTGAAAATTTTCGTTATTATTATCATTCATTTTTATCTCCCTTGTAAATATCTAATACGATAATTTTTGAAGTAGTTTTAGAGACTTTAGTAACTTATTGATACTTATTCTCACATTTTGTGCATCCTGCAAATTATCAAGACTAAATGACTCGAGTACAGACCCCAAAACGAGCGTATGAGTCAACGGATACCATACACCATAATCCGGGATTGCATCTCACCATTCGGATTAGGATTCGGTATATAAAAACTTACAAAAAGTTATATTTTTGACATAAAACCCTCAAAATTTGAAAAAATTCTATTTTTGGGCAAGCTTACTTGTCATCCGGAGGGTCCACGTGCCGCCACATACCGGCGTTGCGTCGCCATGCGTCTAAGATATATCAAAATTTTAAATATATTTTCAAACTCAGTTTTTGTCGTGACCGGTCATACGGAAAGATTTTACACAAAATTTAAGAAAGGGAAAGATGGCTCTTAATACAAGAGAATTGGTTGGATTGCACAGGGGTGGGAAAGATGGTCATTACGGGTATCTGAAGGAAACAAACACTCCATTTGTATTAATTATAGTAATATAAGGATCTCTAGAAGTGTTTGAAAAGTAGACGGTATCTACTAGAAGAATAAAAATCTGACACGCCACACACAATTATGGGTAGCATATGACAAGTGGCTTGCCTAACGTAGACAACTTTACATAACCCTTCTTGTTTTTTTGTTTTTGTTTTTTGTTTTACATATCCTTATTTGTGGAGGGCTTGCCAAGATATTAATATAATATAATATAATATAATAGTTTTATGAGTTAAAGTCCCGTGTTTGATAACGAAATGGTCCGACCTTGTTAAGCAAGTAAAATATTGTGCTGGAAAATTAATTTTCTTTTATTTAATTGACATCAGAAAATAAATAAAAACGCGAGTCTTAAAATGAGGAAACTATGGTCAAATCTCCTTAATAAAGGAAAATAAATTAGTTTGGTGTTAATAATTTATCATTATTTTTTTAAATATATGATTATAAAAGAATAATTAAGTAATTGATGAAAAATGCGAGTTCAACTAAATAAATAGATGAAGAAATTATTAACACCAAGCCAATACATTTTCTGGAACGTTTGAGCTAATGGGTGTGTTGTCGATGAGGTGTTTGATGAAAGTTCTGAGTGGCTTCACGTGATGAATAACCTACGAATCCTTTTTCTCTATGACTTTAACAAACACATTAGACTCTGAATAATTTTTTTCATTGTCCTGGCGGATAAGAGATTTGAGATGTCAAGATTTTACAGAGGGGAGAGGAGTTGAAGAAGACTACGTAATATCTTTTTTTTTTTTTTTGAAAAAAGAAAAGTAAAAGTAGATATTATGGCTTATGGCTTCTCTCTCTCTCTCTCTCTCTGAAGTTCTGGTTCCTTCATTGGTTCCATCTTCTTTTACTGTAGCTCAATTCATCTCTCCCTAATATCGCTCTTTATTTGCAGATCTCAATTGGACTCCTGCAACTTAGTTTCAATTTTTATATACCGCAGTCTTTACCATAGTTTGTCCTTCATTTTCATATACTGTAGCATGTGGATTGGATTGGTTTAGATAGATTTGTAGTTTTGACATTTATAATACTGTAATGTAAACTTTCTATTGAGCCATTTTGGATGAAGAGAGCGATACCGAGAGTGTTCTCTTAAGTAGCAATTAATTCTTCTTTTGATTTTAAGAGGAGAGGGAGCCGGAGAGATGTTAAATAACAATTAAAACTATCTTCAAAGGAAGAAACGTTCTATACCCTCACAATGGTTTAACATCCATTTTTATATGTATGGAATATATATTACACTTATCCTTTTAGCACACTCAAATGATAAAATTCTCTTATTCAAATGTTTTCTTCGAAATTTAGTATTCGAAACTCATGGATATATATTTTCACATTTTTCATGATAGCAAAGAGCTTTTATTCAATTATCTTTCCTAAGATCTACTATTCAAATATTCATAAACGTATATTTACGTAATTTTTATGATTTTTATGTCATAAAAAATAAAAAATAGATAATACACTCAAGTTTTTTATTTATTTTTATTGTTATACCTAGATATATCAAAATTTTAAACACATTTTCAAACTCAGTTTTTGCGTGACTGGACATATAGAAAGTATTTTACACAAAATAGATTGAGTTTTAGAAAAAAAAACGAGGGAATTTAAAAGATATTGAAAAATTATATACCCTCTTATACTTTATGGGTCATGTATATGCGTACGTATATATATTTTTTACCTGAATAGCCTTTTTTTCTTATTAATTTTAGTTTAATTTATTTATTAGTTCAATATTGTACTTTGTGTCCATGTATTTATTTTGAATGATACTCGATAATTATTTTTAATATTCTTTTTAAATTTAAATCATTAATATTTTATATAATTTCCTTACATCTTTTTTCCTTTTGATTAATATAAGAGCAGTGAATGTATTAAAATAATATTTATTTGCAAAAGCATAACATAAAGTGCTTGGTTGGTGGAGTAATTGTTTATTTATTAAAAGTATTTAGGTGAATAAAATGATAATTTGAAACTATTATAAATTATTTTCTATTTTATTCTTTTTCCTATTGAAAACAGAAAACTATAATTTGTCTCGATTTGGAAATCCAGTCATATGTGACCATTGGATGTGAACAAAGGAATAAAAACCAGCAAAACCGGCTTCGGTCAAGTTTTGAAAACTCGGACTATGATTTATGTCTTGCAAATCAATTATTTTCTCCCGACCTTTCTTTCTCCCAACCAAGAAAAGGACAAGAGGTATTTCACCAATCCTTCCAAAACACATGGGAGTTGGTCAGTCTGACTACTCTACCCCTCTTCTATCTTTATTTCCCACTCCGGCCCACCGCTACGGCCATCACCAGGAACCAAAATGAAGAAAGACACAGTAGTACTCTACCCATCCCCGGGAATTGGCCACATAATCTCCATGGTAGAGTTTGGAAAACTAGTTCTCCGGCATAGCCCCCCCAACAGCATCACCATCAGCATCCTCATCACGACTGGCCCGTATGAAACCCCAGCCATCACTTCTTACATCACCCGCATCTCTCACAACTACCACCCTTCCATCACGTTCCACCGCTTTCCTCACCTTTCCGTCGACACCGGCGACAGATCCCGCAGCCGCGCCGCCGTCAAGTTTGACATCATCCGCCTCAACACCCTCCAACACTTGTCCCAATCCCTCCACCACATCGCCCAAACTGATCACCACATTCGCTCTCTCGTCATCGACTTCTTCTGCACCTCCGCCTTTCCTATTGCTGCCCAGCTTCGCATTCCCACTTACTATTTCTACACTTCTGGAGCCTCGGCGCTCGCCGCCTTCTTCTACCTACCGAAGATTGCCGAACAAGTGGACAAGAGCCTCAAAGATCTCACCTCTTATCTTCACTTCCCGGGTCTGCCTAAATTGTTGGCTTCTTACTTGCCTGAACCTGTTCTGGATAGAAACGATCCGGCTTATGGCGACTTCATATATTTCTGTTCTCATCTTTCCAAGGCTGATGGGGTCATTGTCAACACTTTTGAGGATCTTGAGCCGATACCCGTTAGGGCAATTGCAGATGGGTGTTGTGTGGCTGAAGCACCAACGCCGCCTGTGTACTATATTGGACCAATTATTGCGGATTCTATTGACAAAGAGGTTGAAAAAAGGCATGAGTGTTTGGTTTGGCTGGACTCGCAGCCTAACGGAAGAGTTTTGTTCCTCTGTTTCGGAAGCAGAGGGTCGTTTTCGGAGGCTCAGCTGAGGGAAATAGCAATTGGTTTAGAGAGAAGCGAGCAGAGATTCTTGTGGGTGGTGCGAGCTCCGCCTAGAAACACCAACTTGAAACAGGTTTACGAGTATGAGGATAAGAATTTTGATTTGAATCAGGTGTTGCCAGATGGGTTTGTGGAGAGGATGAAAGGCCGAGGACTGGTGGTGAAGGAGTGGGCTCCACAAGTTGAGGTGCTGAACCACGAGGCCGTGGGTGGGTTCGTGAGTCACTGCGGGTGGAACTCGACTCTAGAGGCGGTGATGGCGGGAGTTCCGATGATAGCGTGGCCGCTGTATGCGGAGCAGCACCTGAACAGGGCGGCATTGGTGGAGGATATGAAGATGGCGATTGGGGTGGAGATGGAGGACGATGAGTTTGTAAGTGGGATTGAGTTGGAGAAGAGATTTAGAGAGCTGATGGCTTCGGAAAAGGGAAGGGAGATGAGAGAGAGTAGTTTTGAGATGAGAGAACGAGCTTTGAAGGCGTGGGAAGAACAGGGTTCTTCTGCTAATGCACTTAATAAGTTGCTCAAAATCTGGTTAAAGATTTGAATCGATACCTGGCTTGTTCATTACCTATACTACACTCGAGCTTTGAAAAGGCCGAGAAAGGTATCTTGTTCTTTACTTCTGGTATATCATGTGGTGTTCTTACTTTTAATTGAAGGCCATTGCGTTCTGATTACTGCGTACTTTTTTTTTTTTTTTTTGGTGATTAGTGTCATTATTTTATTGTTAGCGCAGCGTACCATGAGTTCACTCCTCTAAAGTTAAAATGGGAAAAAACCCTTGTTCGGGTCAGAGTGACTGAGCTACCACCTACCTAGTATTTCAGTGACGATATATTTCATGTTCTGGCTCTCTTTCATTAGGAAGCACATGTAGATTGATTGTAACACTGTCACGATCATTAGAGGAAAGCTCGACAGATTTTGTTTTGAGGTAGATTTGAATAATACATTGGTGGGTAGGAAAGGTTTGGATTGACGGGAGAAGTCATAGTGTGGAGTATGAAGACTTTCACACTATATGCTTCCATAACGGCAGTAATGGATACAGTATATAGAAATCTATCAACTCGGTCGATGAGATTTCCAGAAAATTTGTTAGATTCAATCTTCGGACTTGAAAACAGAATGCTTTCGGAGGAAATCTTGAATGGCCATTCAAAAATCAAGCGCAATATTAGTAATACAAGGCATTTTACATCTTTTACTACCAAAAAGTCAAATTAATCACTCATTTTTTAAGATCTTATAACAGCTTACAAGCAAAGATTGAAAAGTGATAGGTTATTGATGATACTAGGTCTGACGTCCCACGATCATATAGTTGGTGGCCATTAAAACCCAAATTTCACCAGGCCTATTAGGGTTACAACCAAGCCCATGAAAAGTCGATCTATCTCTCAACCACCGGATGGATCCTCTGCTTTTAGGTTTTCTGATATCTCAGTGCCCTCAATTATTATGGAAACAATTCCTATTACATGAGGGGTCTAAGTTTTAATTACTCGATAAGGAAAAAAAATCTTAACTAACTTTAAATCAAATTTTTCTTAATCCGATATGAATTTATCGTAATCTCTCCCAATTAGAAAATAAATCTCTTAACAGTGGAGACTCTTTTATTCTCCATGACAACAACTGAAACTTTCATATTTTAGAAAATTTCAAATTTATAAAAAGTCTACGACTACGATTCCAACAATTATGAAAGATTTCATATGATCTCCCCACAAGATAAGCAGAGTTTTTACACCTGCAAACACATATAGCATTCTCGATACAAGCTATATATGCAAAACAGAGTCAACATGCTCGGTACGCATCTCTCTTTCTACGCATTACACATAGAGACTAAATAGGGCCCTCGGCTCTTTTTGTCTTTTCTTCTTTTACCGCACTTTCTATTTTGAGCATTGAAGCCGGCTCCGACGGGTTTCTTGCAGGATCCTTTTCTGAAAACAAGACAGCAGATATCCCCTCACCGGTTCCCCACTCAGGCTAGGCAGACGATCTACTGTGGAGTCATTTTTGGCTTCAACAATTGGCGCTATCATGGGAACGATTGATTGATTAGTTTAAAGGTAATTCGTGCCTTGTTTCTTCTGTAAGCATGTTACTGAAAAGAAGGAGGCCAATAATCAATTTCGATGACGATGACTTACAAGGGGTCGACCCGAATCTACACGACCCCCTTAATATCACAGCCAAAATAGGCCGGTATGTCATGAAGAGAGCACTGGTCGACCAGGGGTGGAATGCAATCTGTTTTACAGGGACGCCTTCTCTCAAATACGTTTTCAATAAACACATCTTCAGCCCCTTACTGGGATTTTGAAAGGATTTTCAAACGAGTGACTATACCATGAAGGTATTATCTCCCTTCCCGTAACTTTGGGGATATTGCCAAATCACGCTTCCGTTATGACTCCTTTCAGTGTGGTCAAACTATTGTCCCTGCACAATGCCATCGTAAGCCGTCCTGGCCTAAATGATCTAGAAGCCCTCCCGAGCATCAAACATATGAAGGTTAAGTTCAGAACTCCTCTGGGTGTCGCAACACTCCCTTGCAATCCAGACCCCAAAACGTCTCCATATTTAAGGAAGAGAAGAAGAACTTCAATGTAGATATTGTAGAGTTCAGAGATGACATCAACCGGTCTACCAAACCTGAGCCTAGTGAAGAGGTAATGAAGGTCCCAATCACTGATGTTCCAGGCCAGATAGTTCAAATCGAAGCCTACTTACCAACTCCCCTTCAAGATGCCATAATAGAATGCCTGCGATGGCATTCTAGTGTTTTCATGTGGTCATCTAAAGACATGCCAAGAATACATTCTTTAGTGATCGTATACAAGCTGATAGTGAATCCTAGTCGCAAACCTATGAAACAAAAGAAGAGAATATTTGCGCTTAAGCGCCAGTAAGCGATACAAGAAAAAGTACAAAAATTGTTAGCAATGAACTTCATCAGAGAGAAATGTCCTGAATGGCTAGCAAACATAGTCATGGTGAAGAAAGTAAATGACAAATGGAGGATTTGTGTCGACTTCACCAACCTTAATAAAGCATATCCCAAGGATAGTTACCATCTTCCGAGTATTAACAAGCTCATAACTAATTCGTCAGGACATCAATTCTGAAGTTCTATGGATGCATACTCGGCTACAATCAATTTGTATGGCACCTGAAAATGAGAATAAAATCAGTTTTATTATAGAGTTTCGCACATATTGCTATAAAGTCATGCTGTTTAGTCTCAGGAATGTAGGAGCTACCATTCAACGGTTGGTCAACAAGGCCTTTAGCGAGCAACTTGGTGGAATGTCGAGACCTATGTGAATGACATGTTCGTCAAAAGCACAACCGGGAAGGCCTCGAAGAAGATTTGTCATTCTAGACACTAGAGCGCTTTAATATGAAACTAAAACCAGCCAAATGCACTTTCAAGATTACTTCTAGCAAGTTCTTGGACTTCTTGATCACCGGTCGCGGGATTAAGGCCAGCCCAGAGAAGTTCAGGCTATCTTGGACATGACTTCTCCTAGAACACTGAAAGAGATATAGCGTCTTACCAGTTGAATTGTGGCCTTGAAGCGGTGTATGTCGAACAAAGGAGAAAGATATAAACCCTTTTTTGACACTCTAAATAAATTACAGAAATTTATGTGGATACCTGAATGTCAGCTGGCTTTCGATAAGTTCAAAGAATATCTCTCGTTACCGTCTCTTCTCTATCGGCCCATTCCTGATGAGAAACTTTACCTTTACATATTTTTATTCGATCAAACTCTCTACTCTATACTTGTGAGACATGAGGTCTCTATGCAAAAACCTATGTACTATGTCAATCGAGTGGTCCAAGAGTTAGAAATCAATTACAAGCCCATCAAGAAAGTGGTGTTCACTTTTGTCATAACCGTCCAATGCCTTCGTCCTTATTTTTAGGCACATATGATTGTGGTGTTGACTGACCAACCGTTAAAGCCGATCCTATAGAAGAGAGACACCTCGGGTCGCCTCATTAAATGGAGCATTGAACTCAAAGAGTTCAACATTGAATACGACCAAGGCCTATCACCAAAGGGAGCGGAGCAAGGCTCATCCTAGTGGGCCCCAAAAATTTCAAGGCGAAATACACGCTCCGTTTTGACTTTCGAGCTACCAACAACTAGGCCGAATATGAAGTATTGCTGATAGGCCTACGAATCATAGCATTATTGGGAGTTCGAGACATTCGAATTTTTATCAATAGCCAACTTATGATCAAATAGATCGGGGGAACATACGATGCAGAGGAACCAATGATGGTAAAATACCTCTCCAAGCTCCGGGAAGTAATGGCCAACTCAATATAGTTAGCATACAGTAGATCCCTAGATTTGAGAATGCGAGAGCAGACATGCTCTCCAAACTTGTGAGTTTAGAGTCCGTTGAAACTAGTTGGACCATCTATATTAAGAGTCTCACGTACCTAAGCATAGATGAATCGGAACAGATTATGATTATCGACAGCCCACACTAAGCTGGAAAGATCCAATCCTTGCTTACCTTTGAGGTGGCCAATTGCCAGATTCCAAACAGGAAGCGACAAAAGTAAAGCATAGAGTCACACACTATGCCATCATCAAGGGAGAACTCTACAATAAATCTTTTACTCACCCATACCTTAAGTGCCTAATACCAAAAGAATGAGATTATGTTTTCCGAGAAATCCACAAAAGAATATGCGGCAACAACTTGGGTGCCCAAAATCTGGCGAATAAAGTCTTACAGCAAGGATATTATTGACCCACTATGAGGGCCAACACAGAAACTTACATAAATAGTGTGATAAATGCCACCACTTCTCCTCCCAACCTTCCTCTGAGCTTTGTCCTCTTGCTAGTCCATGGCCGTTTGCATAATGGGAAATGAATATACTCGGATCATTTTCATAGGCAACTAGAGAGTAAAAATTTCTCATCGTTGCCATACACTACTTTACTGAGTGGGTGGAAACCGAACCCTTGACTCAGATAACCACAGGCAAATTCCAAACTTTCATGTGGATATCCATCATTACCAGGTTTGGTCTACCCCATGTTCTTGTTACTGATAATGACAAATAATTCAATAACAAAAACTTCCAGGAGTTTTGCAGCAAACTCGAAATTCAGTATCGTTTTACCTTTGTTGCTTACCCGCAAGCAAACAGTCTTCCTGATATAACCAACCAAATAATCCTCCAAGGACTTAAAATGACGTTAGACAAAGCAAAGAGTAAATGGGTAGATGAGCTTTACGAGATTCTTTGGGCCTACCGAGCCACCCCCAGAACGGTTATAGGGGAAACACCATTCAGTCTAACTTACTGATGCGAAGCAATCTTGCTGATGGAGATAGGCTTCCACTCACTACATATAGAACAATATTAGCCGACGAAAAATGAATCCACACTATATGAGAAGTTAAACCTGCTGCCAAAGCTATGAAACACTGCATCCGTTCGGATGGCTGCCTACCAACAATGAATAGGCTGATATAATAATAGAAGGGTGAGGACCAGAATGTTCAAACCGAGAGATCTAGTCCTTCGAAGTCTCTCAATTCTGCACCTTTTAAGGAATTCTTCTGACTATATACCTCGACATTCCACCAAATTAATAACTTAATGATATCCTTCTAAGGACACAACTTTTATCAAATTTGATGATCGAGCAAGCAAGTAGAGCTATCGTTTTAGCTCTAATGCCTTAACAGGCCTACTTCAACCTCACCATTTGGGTCGCTCTCTCGATTACGCACCTCGATACCACTTTCTTAAACTGCGAACGGATCAGACACTCTTCTTTCGACAATGGCAAGATTGGCAAGTAAGTAACAAAGATTTTATTTCAATGCATTAAACATACATCAGGATACATAGGAGAATGCAATGAAATAGAAGAGTTATATTTATACATCCTAACTAGGTCATACCAAAGAAAAAAAAAGCACAGTAAAAAGAAGTGTCCTAATGAACCCCTTCCCTCAGAATCTTCACTTCTTCCTTTCTGCAAACCGTGCATTGTTCTTGGGACGGTCTCCTGAACCGGCCCCAATTTAGCACCAAGTAAGATAGTAAGACTAAAAAAACAGTTAGATGCTAAAGAGAAATTGGGAGGAAAAAAAATAAAAATGTCAAATCACGCTCTGGTAATTAAGGAGCGTAAGATCAATGATAAGCTATAAGAAACCAAACAGAACCCATCGGCACAAACGTATCACAGCAGCAGGCTATGACTTTCCTACTATCATAATGGAACCTTGCATCCGTGGTTTCTTCACCGACGAAGCCTTGTATCTGCAGCTTTCGTTGTCACACCCCTTTAAATGCCAAACCCACAAAAAGATAAAAATCCCCTCAAACTTCAAACACTCTTAATAAACATAGTTCTTCCTCTGACTATCTATCTAAAATCTGATTATAAGAGGTATATATAGCTGAAGGGTGGAAGCCGTATCGTCAAAATCCCTTGAAACTCGGAGAAACATTAAACTTTTGATAGAGACATTTTACCTCTAGCGCTTCCCTATTACATCTTTCTCGTTTAATCATAACACTTCGTGTTTTTTTGAATTTTCTAATTACTGTAACATTTAATCCACTCCTAATGCCATTTTCTTAAATTGACATTAGAAGGGGAGGTAAATAATAATACTAGGCCTGACGGCCCATGATCATACAGTTTATGGCCATTAAAGCCCAAATTTCACTGGGCCTATTAGGGCTACAACCAAGCCCATGGAATGCCGAGCTATCTCTCGGCTACTGGATGGACCCTTTAGTCTTTAGTCTTTAGGCTTTCTGATCTCTCGACCCCTTGGTTATTACGGAAACGATTTCTATTACACGACATGTCTAATTTTTAATTACTCGATAAAGAAAGAAATCTTAACTAAGTTTAAATCTTTCTTAATCTGTTATGAATCTACCATAATCTCTTATAGTTAAGAAGTAAATCTCTTAGCAGCAGAGACTCTCTTATTCTCCACAATAACAACCAAAACTTTCCTATTTTAAACGACTCCAAATCTCCAAAAAGTCTATGATTATGATTATAGTAATTTTGGAAAATCTCGTACGATCTCCCCACAAAGTTAATAGGGTTTCTATACCTCAAACTAATACGACGCATGCTATATATACAAAACAAAGGCAATCTGTTAGGTATGCATCTCTCTCTCTCTCTACACATTACGCACAAAGATTACACAGCGTGCTCAGCTCTTTTAGTCCTTCCTTCTATTACTATTCTTTCTGAGTTGAGCATTGAAGTCTGTCCACCGAAGCCACCTTCAGCGGATTTTTGCAACCTTTTTCGAAGACAAGACAACAGATATCCCCTCACCGATTCCTCACGTAGACCAAAAGGACGATCTGGAGTCATTTTTGACTTCAACAGTTACAAATTGTAATCTCACACCAACCGAGGATATGTGTTTTTCCCAAAGTTTCTTAAGGAAACAAAATCCATGGATTTTCTTTTTAACAGAACATTTGAGCAACAAGCAATCCCATATTTAGTAAGGAAGTTCAAATATAATTGAATACAAAATATAGATAACATCAGATATAGTGGTCTCTATCCGTATCCACATGTTGGATAACACAACTAGAATTAAAACTTTTATTTCACAAATATTTTTTTTAAAAATTTGACAAAATCTCTTCTATTTTAATGACTATTATTAAACCACACAGAACAAATCTAATTTCAAGAAATTGTATACTTCTATATTATGCATTGCTAGTATTTCAAAGGGTTTTTGGTATCAACATCATAATTTAGTAGAAATATAATTATGTCAAATATTAAATAATAATTTATACATGAATAGACAAATTAAGTTAACTTTCCCGACGAGCACTACTCTAAGACATATATGTTACTGAAATATTCTCATATTAAAATATATTAAAACCAGATGTACGGGTCATACAATCATTATATCACATCGTGCAAAAATATAATAAAAAATAGTTGATAAAAGTAAAAAACGGAGGGATATATTTTCTTGAGGCCGGTGGCTCCCTAATTACCCCCCGTGGCTCTCCTTTGTCTCCCAAATCATCTGAAATATTCAAATTTGGATCAACCAACAATTGGTTGAGCAATTAATCCTTTATAAGATTGGAGAATTGAGGTATAGATAATATGCACATTATTTAAGATCGATATTAGACATGTTCGTGATTTCTTGAATGACATTTTTACGAAAAGTTATTAACACTCAAGTTTCAAAAGATGGTATTAACAATAATAAAACAACGGGGTGAAGTCCAACAAGTATAATTTTTGCATTCACCCCTACCCCTACTCATATGAAAAGCTTACCAAATTAGGAATTTTGCCTCGCCTGAGCAAGGGGAACAAACCGCTGACTTCTGGTTTCTTTGTATTTTGAATATTTTTTCATGGTCCTTACATTTTCTTTCTCTTAAAAAATTTATACCATTAACTTCTAACTTATCTGACCTCCACCTTCGGAGAGTTCACTAACCCCACTCCCAGACGGTGACTTTTTGTCAGCACTCCTATGGTGACTGTTTGAGTAACTAAGGCCGATAACCTTGTTATCCAATACATGTTATTAAAAATCATTCTAAGTGGTATTAACCACGTACCCTAACATGGGAGGGTTTCACTTTATGTTTGTTAAGTCTTAATAGCATTTATTATTTATACATTCATGAATAACTCAAGGATTAGGAGCTTATGTCATTTTCTAATCATCTCAAGATGTTATCTCTTTTTCTATCGCGCTTTATCAACGAGATCATGTAATGAGGCATATAAATTCACTAACATTGCAGCTCCAACTTGGTCTAGAAAGGACATATGAGACCATCATTAAACCAGGATTAACTCGTGTTGGAAGTTATGCCCACATCAGGGCATTTTTGGGATAACTTAATAATGAAGGGGTATTATTGGGAGAATTCAAATTATCCCCTTAACTATCTTAAACTTCCACTAACCAACTCTCTCTAACCCCTCCATCTTTGTGAATGTTTGGACGTGAGATTAATAAGAAAGAGAGAAAACATTGCCATGGATGAAGATGGAAAATTTCTAGAGAGAACAATCGAGGGTTTGAGGAATTTTTGTATAGGAAAATTCTTTTCGTTATTTGGGTTATCGGATCTTGGATTGAGGTATCGTAAATCCATGATGGTGGTTCATTTCGTGATCACTATTCCGACCGAACGATCCGTACGAGGGAGTTCACGGATCGGTTGATTTTTTGGAAGCCTACACATCGAGGTATTTATCCGAAAATTTCAAATTTTTAATTTAATACGCTTCTACATGTACATGTAATGTAATAAATCTAACATTGATATCAGAGCAACGTTAGATTTATTTAAATAAAAAACATTTCATAATTTTTTGAACATAAAATATGTAGGGTATAACATTTAGAGTTCAGATCATTAATAAATTTCATGAATCCGAGAGTACCACGAGAATGCCCATGACCCATGGATCATAAAAATAAATTTTGTTGAGTTTTTTGATTATGTTAAGCCCATGAAAAGTCCAATCAAAATTTTCGACTCTATGGACACAAACCTTAGATCTGTCAAGTTTAAAAATGAATCAATCTATAAAAATGGTCTAGATATGTTTGTCATGCTCAGATCTACATTTTTCATATATTGATTGTGTGATTTGGTTGCCAGAATGACAATTTCTCCATTGGCCGTGGAGGGCCATGATGGGGATGTTTAAATGGCCTAGTTGAGGGCTTAAATCTTTTGATAAATCGTGTTTAGGATAATTTTAGAATTTTAATTGCAATTTTTTTATGAAAATCGCACGAAAAAAAGGCCCGAAAATAGGTTTTTTGGCAGCCGAGTCAAGAGGACCCGTTGCAAAACCCGTTGAGTGGAGATGACCCAACCCAGAACTGTGGGTGCGTGACATGCACGCGTGAAGGAGGGCGTGAGCAGAAATGCAGCGAGCGTGTGTCGTCCACGCGTGTTAAGGCGTGTGGATAGGTCGGGGCATACCCGGGTCGGCTCTGACCCTGATTCGCGTTCGACTCGTGATCGACCCGGGATTTGACCCGCAGAGTGTGTGATGGCGAGTGGAAGACGTGTTGCACGTCTGGCGTGTGCAGAAAGGTGCCTCAGGCACGTGGCAACGCGTGGTGGTGCGTGGATGCTCTCCGGAGGCACATAAAGGCGCGTGGGACCACAGACTGTGCGTCCGACCATCATGAATTGGATTTTTCCAATTTTTGAGGGTCCCATGTTATTAAATTTGACTTTTGTAGGTTTTTTGTGTGCCGAATTCAAGTTTGGATGGTAAGATGCAATTCCAGTTGGTGGTATATGATATCCGTTGAATCATACAGTCAAATTAGGGTCTATATTTGAATAATTTGAAATTTATTGATTCGAAAGGTGCACAAAATATAAGAATAAGTATCAATAAGTCACTAAATCTCTCTAACTGTATTGAAGACTGTCATTATAGATTTTTGAAAAGATGATAAACTGAACGGTGTCAATTATGAGATTTTAAACTTGTAGATTTAGTTTGATCTCGAGAAGTAAGATCTGTATGAAATTTTGAGGTATCAAACGATGGGCCCTAGGCAAGGTACCACATCTCAGGCTAGAAGGGATAAGAAGGTGTATCTCATGTTGAACAGAAAAAAGGATAGTCAAATTAGGGAAATCCTTATCAATGGCATGCATGATGATATGATCCCGACCTATGAATAATATCCTTTGGTTATGTCAGTTAGACTCACCCTAAAAGAGTATTATGATACTCTTTTCAGCTCCTATGGTGAGTATGCTGAAGAAAAGTGATGATCATACAATGATACAATATTTAATACAAATGTCGAGTATGATCACCGAGTTAAGAGATACGGGTGAATCTATTTCGGATAAGTTACAGGTATTGGGTGTGATCTAGTCTTTTTACTTGATTCATGGGAGACCATGAAAACCTCTGTCATGTCCGACAAGGGTATTCGTACTTTCGCTGATGTGAGTAGACACAGTGAGCTCGAGGAGAAGCGCCTAGAGGCAAGTAGATCGCATTCTATTATGCTTATGCGGAGGAGTCAAGTAAGGGCTCCCATACCTAACAAAATAGCATAGGCATGAGAAGAAGATTCGAGATCCAGGCAAGATGAAACCATCCGTGAAATCCGGTAGCAAAGTACAAAAGCACAAAAAGAAAGAATTTGATAAGACCGATACGAAATACTACGTCTGAGGTAGACTTAGTTATTTCACTCATGAATGTGACGAGTGGAAGGAATGTCCTTCTTTACGTAGTTTCGGTTTTGACTCATCTATGTTGTTCACTAATTTCTCTATTTTGTGGATTATAAACTCAGGAGTTATCGACCACGTAGCTCAAGATAGGAGCACGTATGTAGAGTTCCACTGAATGAGATCTCATGTTAGGAGGATTCACATAAGGAACGGAGCATTTGTCATCCTCAGCAGAGGGATTGACACTTGCAAGTTTAAGTTGCAATGTGGACAGACTCTGTATTTAAATGACGTTCTTTACACTCCGGGTGTTTGACGAAACTTAATCTCAATACTTTATTTAGATTGCCGAGGATATGCTTTGCCTTTTTTTGGAAACTCTAATGTTTCTATTAGTTACGACAATTCTTTCGATTGTTTTAGTTCTATCCATGATGAACTGTATGCACTGGATAATATTCCTTTTAATGTTATTCTTGTGATTCTTGTATTGCATTTACATCTAATTGCATAGATAATAATGTAAATATATGGCATAGTAAATTTAGACACATAGGGCAAGAGAGGTTGAATCGGTTTGGAATAAGTGGTCTATTGGGCTCTCTAACCAAGTTTGAGTTGTCCGTGTATGAGTTCTACCTAGCTGGCAAAGATACAAGAAAACTATTTGGCAACGCAATGAGAGCCGGGACTCCATTGCAGTTGGTCCACTCTGATATCTGTGGCCATATGAGTATGAAAAACTGAAATAGAGCTATGTATTTTTATTATGTTCATAGATGATTACACGTATTTCAGTTAAGTTTATTTAATCTCATACAAGTCTGAGGTATTGGAATGTTTCATTAGATTTATTAGCGAGATTTAGAATCAGTTAAAATTGAGAGTAAAGACTCGCAGAATCGATCGGGGATGCGAGTTTTTGTTAGAACTATATCAATAGCTCTGTTTTAAGAAGGGTATTACGAGACAGCTGACTATTCCTGTTACTTTACAACAGAATGGAGCAGCCAAAAAGAAGAATGAGATTTTGTTGGAGATAGTGAGATCTATGATGACGCGGCCAATTTGCTCATCTCCTATTGGAGAGATGTTTAATTGATTGCACTCTACGTCCTCAATCGTATCTCATTAAAGTTCGCAGTCAGTACCCCATTTGAAATTTGGACAGGGAGGTAACTTGACCTTAGCCACTTAATGTCATGGGGATGTACCACGTATAAGCACGATTTCTCGCATCTACATGGAAAATTAGACCTACGAGAAAAGAAATATATCTTTAATAAGATACTCAGAACACTCCAGGGGACATGTGTTGTTAGGCGAGCATACTGATGGTACTGTTAGTGAGATTGAGTATCGTAATACCATATTCCTTAAGAATAATTTTCCTAATAGAGGTGATATAACACCGATACTGCGGTGTCCGTACTACTGTACTCCTGTTCAGAAATTTAATAAAATATTTTTCAGTTATATATGTGTAGAGAAATATTTCATTTATTTTGATTTTTGATTTTTGGATATTTAAATTGAATTTTTTTTTGTATATTTTAAATTTTTACCGTATCTGTGAATTTTGGTGTAAAATGAATATATATATATATATATGTAAAAAATAATAATAATAATAAGAGTAAAAAAAAAAAAGCCCCAGCGGAGTACTGCGTTTTGAGGCAAAACGCAGCACCCCCCCAAAATTGGATTAGGGCTTTTAGCCCTAATCCCTTTCTCTCTTTCTCTCTCTATCTCTCTTCCTCCCTCTCTCTCTTTCTCTCTCTCTCTCTCTCCGCCTCTTCCCCTTCCCGCGGCCGCCTCACCTTCCTCCTCCTCCGCCGCCGCTCTCTCTCCACCGTTGCTCATCCCTCCCGCGAGCACAGCCTCCCGCGAGCGCAGCCTCCCTGTGAGCGCAGCCTCCCCGCGAGCACAATCCTCCTCGCCTGAGCTGCGCCTCAGCTCGCGAGCTCGCCAGCCCCTGCGCGATCTATTCCTGCACGAGCGCGAGCATGCCACAGCATGCGTTTCCCCGCGCCAGCGCTCCACAGCGCGAGCACATGCCTGCTCGGGAGCGCACGTGCGCACGAGAGCGCTCCAACCCACTAGCGCGCAACCCGCGAGCGCGCCCTTGCGCGATCTCCCCAGCGTAAGCGCGCCCCTGCGCGACCATCCCCGCTTGAGCGCGAGCACGCCACAGCATGCCACCAGCCCGCCAGCCCGTGACCGCCCGCGAGCCCGCGACCAGCCGTCTCCTTCGAGAGCTCACCTGCAGTCCCCGCAAAAACCCTAGGTTACGGCTTTTTTCACTGCAGGTAACAGCTATGTTGGTTATAGTTCTAGGGTTTGGTATTTAGAATTTGAGTTAATTGCTAATATTGTTTAAATTTAAAAATATTACAGGTTTTAAATCAATTCGACGGGCGAACGAAAGCTAGGTCTGAGATTTGCAAAACCCTAGGTGAGAGAGAAATGCGATTTCTTCAATATTTGAAATAAATTTTATCAAATTTAGGTTTAAATACCTTTAAGATGACATTGGTGTATATTTATAAATTGAGAAATTAAGATTTATATAAATTTAGGGAAGATGATAAACCCTAAGAATAATTGAAAATTTGATGACAATTGTGATAATCTGATTAGGTTAACTTTCTTGGAGATTCGAGGAGTCGATTTGGTTTGATTTTGGAAAATAGAGAGTGACCACCCTCCCTAAGAATGTGAGTGAAACCCTAATCACTTGTATGAAATAGTGAAACCAAATTTTATCGTGTTTTTAATAAAACATGCTTTTGATATGCATTGTCTCGACGTATGGAATTCAAATTCAAATCTGTTTTGTGATTATTGGAGTGTCGTACTTATGTTTTCTGTTATTATGCATCCATGTTTGAAATGAAATGAAATTGTGCCATGATTTGAGAAATGGAATGTTTTTTATTCTACCATTGTATTGGTTTGTTGAATTTAAATGATTTCGATGAAATATATTGGCACACGAATTTGAATTGTTTTGAGGATATGATGATATGATTTGGCTATGTGTGTTGGATGCCTACTAGTTTGAGATGATATGATGATATGGTATTATTTGATAAATTCCGTAGCTATGAAGAACGTTTGTAGAGGCACGGGTTGCCCGGATACGCTTCTGTAGGAGGTATCCTCAAACGTCTTATGTCTAATGGCGATAGGCGTGGCCGGTTGAACCCAAGTAAGGGGGAGGACGTGTGTTATGCTACTGTCTAGTACCGGGCGGGGTCCTATATACGATGATGAGCTAGCCACAGCGAACTCATGGCCAACGTCGGGGTAGAGAACTATTTTTGAAAACTCTTTGCATAATAAAACCCCCGATGCGCCTGTCTTGATCATGGTTATCCTTTGCCAGGATCTTTTCGGCTTACTCTATGATCTACTTGATTTTAAATGGATGCATATATGTATGTTAACGTGTGAATAATTAAATGAGTTCATTTTAGCGAACATATCATGATTTACGGCAAAATTCGAATTATTGGTTATGAGTGATATTATTTGACAATCTAATGTTCACCTATACTATTAGTACTTGAGATTAATCCCCTCACTCACTGGGTATCTTTCTTGATACTCACCCCTCTTCTTTCCCTCCTCAGACAGGATTGTTGTACTAGAGCGAAGTTTCGGCTCTTGAGGAATTTGTAGCTCATTGGTGGATTTGCGTGTTTTCGACGGTGGGATTTAAATTTAGTTGAGATATGAGCTCCGTATTTTATTTTCGACCCTGTGAGGTCTTGACCTTGAGGTCCGTAGTTGACCGTGTATTTATTTGGGATTGACTGTATAATTTATGTATATTGAGGACTTTCTATGAGAGTTCGACCGTAAGTACTTCACCCCGTTCCAGTTGGACCGGATGAGGACAGAGTTCCTGTACTTACGCCAAGGGACGAGGTCAGTTTCAGAGTACGAGGCTGAGCTTAGACGACTAGGGCCTTTGTTCCCGACATGGCTACACCAGCTCAGATGAGGTTTAAGTTTGAAGATGGCCTCCAATTGAGTATCAGAAAGTATAAGACAGTGACTCCCTCTTTTACACTATCAGAGGTGATTGATTCAGCATATCGGACAGAGAATATCGTTTGAGCTGAGGCTCGACAGAGGGAGAGTCACCAGAAGAGGAAGATTGGGTCACAGGGTGGACAGTCTTCGAAGAGGGGTAGAGGTTTTGGATGTCCCGGAGGTTCTTCTAGCTTCAGACCAGCAGGACCGGGACAGGGGCCTCGACTACAGGGTTTTGGGGCATCAGCCCCTAGTGTCTCTACACAGTCTACTATACAGAGACAGTCTTTCTGCCGTAGATGCGGCAGCCACCATGCCTTTGGGGCATGTAGAATACCAGTTACTTGCTTCCAGTATGGGAAGCAAGGTCACGTTAGGAGTGTCTGTCTAGATTTAGGTCGAGGAGGATCAGCTTTGCAGAGTCGTACTGGTACTTCTGGCACAGGCCAGCAGGGGGCACCTGCGCACTCAGCTCTTACCGCTCCTCAGACTGCAGTCGGGAGTAATGTAGTGTCAGGACCGTCGCGATAGCAGCCTAGGGCCTAGGTTCGTGTGTTTGCGATAACGCAGGAGGACGCACAGGAAAACCCTGATATTATTATGGGTAATCCTCCCGCAGACCCCTCAGTGTAGTACTTTTATTGTACTTTCTGTATGAGTTTTTTGTATATCATGATATTGATGTACAGTTTTGACTAGTTAAAGTTTTAGAAACTTAACTAGTTTGATATATATATGAATTTGTCTACTTTTCTTCGCATTTTAAATATATTTAATCTTTTCCTATCTTTAGGTACCATGCAAATATTTGATATCGACGTCCGTATTCTTATAGATACTGGGTCGAATTTTTCATATGTTAGCGACACGCTCGCTCGCCATTCTGATAGACCTCTCTCGCCACTTGATGAGGAGATTATGGTAGTCAGTCCTCTTGACAAGCATATCATTTGAGATACAGTCTATAGGGGCTGTGAGGTCGGTATTGGGGAGGCGGTATTAGAGACAGATCTGATTCCGCTCCCTATCATAGATTTCGATGCCATCCTAGGGATGGATTGGCTGAGTTTACACCGGGCTTCTGTGGATTGTTTCACGAAAGAGGTTGAGTTTCGGAGGTCCGGGCAACCACCATTAGTATTCCGGGGTGAGAGACGAGTATTGCCCCGCTGTATTATATATGTTATGAAGGCCGGACGCTTGGTACGCCGTGATAATGCGGCTTATCTGGCTTATGTTGTTGACACCACCGTTAAGGGATCAAGACTTGAAGATGTCCCTGTGGTGCAGGAGTTTCCAGAGGTAATCCCCGAGGAGCTTCCCGGATTACCACCAGTTCGGGAGTTCGATTTCGAGATTGATCTAGTACCGGGAACCAATCCTATTTCTATTCCGCCGTATAGAATGGAGCTTGCGGAACTGAGAGAGCTTAAGATCCAATTGCAAGAACTCCTAAACAAGGGGTTCATTCGCCCGAGCACTTCATCTTGGGGCGCTCCGGTGCTGTTTGTAAAGAAGAAAGATGGTACACTTAGATTTTGTGTGGATTACAGGCAGTTGAACAAAGCCACTATCAAAAACCGATATCCCCTACCACGTATCGATGATTTGTTTGATCAGCTGCAAGGAGCCAAGGTTTTCTCTAAGATTGATCTCCGTTTGGGTTATCATCAGTTGAGAATTCGGGCCAAAGATGTGCCCAAGACAGCTTTTCACACCCGATACGGCCATTACGAGTTTCTAGTCATGCTGTTTGGGCTGACTAATGCCCCAGCTGCTTTTATGGATCTGATGAACCGAGTTTTCCACGACTACTTGGATCGGTTCATCATCGTATTCATCGATGACATCTTGATATATTCACGAAGTGATGAAGATCATATTCAGCACCTTCGGGTGGTATTGCAGATACTCCGTGAGAAGCAGCTATATGCCAAATTCTCGAAATGTGAGTTTTGGCTTAGACAGATTGGATTCTTGGGGCAGATTGTCTCCGCAGAAGGTATTTATGTTGATCTGCGGAATGTTGAGGCTATAGTGAAGTGGGAGCAACCACAAACAGTTATCGAGATTCGTAATTTTATCGGTTTGGCCGGGTATTATCACAGATTTGTATAGGGATTCTCCCGGATAGTTGCTCCGTTGTCTAGATTGACCCAGAAGGGGGTTAAGTTTGTTTGGGATGACCGTTGTGAGGTGAGCTTCCAGGAGTTCAAACAACGGTTGACATCCGCTCCTATTTTAGCCTTTCCCACTAGTAGTCGGGAGTATACAGTGTACAGTGATACTAGCCGATAGGGATTGGGTTGTGTTCTGATGCAGGATGGTCGAGTTATTGCATATGCCTTGCGACAGCTGAAGAAAGACGAGGTTAACTACCCGACACATGATTTAGAGTTGGCAGCCATAGTCTTCGCGTTGAAGATATGGCAGCTTTATCTTTATGGGGTGACCTACAGAGTATTTACAGATCACAGGAGTTTAAAATATCTATTTACCCAAAAAGAGCTGAATTTGAGACAAAGGAGATGGTTAGAGCTTCTCAAAGATTATGACCTCATTATTGACTATCATCCGGGCAAGGCGAATGTTGTAGCAGATGCCTTGAGTCGGAAGTCAGCATCATCCTCACAGTCGACAGAGAAAGCGTACCTTTCTTGTTTAGTGGGACTCCGAGCCTTGGGAGTCAGTTTGACTAGTGATGATCAGGGAGGCTTACTAGCCAAATTTGAGGTCAGACCGACTTTATTCGACCGTATACGAGAGCTCCAGAGTATAGATGAGAAGCTTCAGAGTATTGCGGACGCTGAGAGCGGAGACTTCGGGATATGAGGAGATGGTTTGATAGTATTCAAGGAGCGGGTTTGTATTCCCGCTGATTCAGATCTCCGCAAGGCCATACTCGAGGAGGCGCACTCCTCCGCTTATGCATTGCACCCGGGTGGTACCAAGATGTATCAAACCATTCGGGATAGTTATTGGTGGCCTGGCATGAAACGGGAAATCACGGATTTTGTAGCTAGGTGTTTAGTTTGCCAGCAAGTGAAGGCCAAGCATCAGCGGCCGGCTGGTACATTACAGCCCTTATCCATCCCTGAGTGGAAGTGGGATCACATTACTATGGATTTTGTGACAGGGCTACCGCGGACTTCATCACGGCATGATGTCATTTGGGTGATTGTAGATCGACTCATTAAGTCCGCGCATTTTCTTCCTATTCATAGCAACTATCCTTTGGAGACCTTGGCACGTCTTTACATTGATACGATAGTCCGGCTGCATGGTGTTCTTGTGTCGATAGTATCAGACAGGGACCCGAGATTCACTTCCAGATTTTGGCCCAAGTTGTAGGAGGCAATGGGCACAAAGCTGAATTTTAGTACAGCCTATCATCCGCAGACAGATGGTCAGTTAGAGAGGACAATTCAGACCCTTGAGAACATGCTGAGGGCATGTGTGATGGATTTCCGAGGTAGTTGGGATCGGCACCTTCCACTGGTCGAATTCACATATAATAACAGCTATCAGGCCAGTATAGGGATGCCCTCGTATAAGGCATTGTATGGCAGGAAGTGCCGCACCCCGATATGCTGGGATGAGGTCAGAGAGCAACGTCTCAGCAGTGTTGAGTTGATTGAGGAAACGAAAGATAAAGTAAAGGTCATCCGTGAGCGGATGAAAGCCGCCTAGGACAGACAGAAGGCATATGCCGATCGTAGGCGGCAACCTCTTGAGTTTGTCACTGGAGATATGGTTTTCTTGAGGATATCTCCTTGGAAGGGAGTTATACGGTTTAGGCAGCGGGGCAAGTTGAGCCCCAGATATATTGGGCCCTTCCGTATCCTTGAAAGAGTCAGAAGTGTGGCATACAGATTAGAGCTGCCAGATGAACTATCCCGTATTCACGACGTTTTCCATGTCTTAGCACTCAGGAAGTATTTGGCCGATCCTTCTCATGTACTTGAGCCTCCACCTATTGAGTTATGAGAGGACCTTAGTCTTCCAGTTCAGCCCGTGGCTATTCAAGATCGGCAGGTCAGGAAGCTACGGAGCAAGGAAGTCTCATTGGTCAAAGTCTTGTGGAGGAGTGACCAGGTCGAGGAAGAGACCTGGGAGCTCGAGGAGGCTATGATGAGATAGTACCCCCATTTGTTTGCTGTTTAGTTCTCTTTTAGTTTCGAGGATGAAACTTGTTTTAAGACGTTAGAAAATGTAACACCGACGCTGCGGTGTCCGTACTACTGTACTCCTGTTCAAAAATTTAATAAAATATTTCTTAGTTATATATGTGTAGAGAAATGTTTCATTTATTTTGATTTTTGATTTTTGGGTATTTAAATTGAATTTTTTTGGTATATTTTAAATTTTTACCATATCCACGAATTTTGGTGTAAAATGAATATATATATATATATATATGTAAATAATAATAATAATGATAAGAGGAAAAAAAAAAAGCCCCCAGCGGAGTGCTGCGTTTTGAGGCAAAACGCAGCACCCCCCCAAAATTGGATTAGGGCTTTTAGCCCTAATCCCTTTCTCTCTTTCTCTCTCTCTCTCTTCCTCTCTCTCTCTCTCTCTCTTTCTCTCTCTCTCTCTCTCCACCTCTTCCCCTTCCCGCGGCCACCTCACCTTCCTCCCCCTCCGCTGCCGCTCTCTCTCCACCGCTGCTCCTCCCTCCCGCAAGCGCCGCCTCCCGCGAGCGTAGCCTCCCCGCGAGCGTGATCCTCCTCGCACGAGCGCGTGCCTCAGCTCTCGAGCTCGCCAGCCCCTGCGCAATCTCTCCCTGTACGAGCGCGACCGTGCCGCAGCGTGCTTTTCCCCGCGCCAGCGCTCCACAGCGCGAGCTCAAGCACGCGCCTGCTCAAGAGCGTGCCTGCTCAAGAGCGCACCTGCGCACGAGCACGCGCCTGCGCACGAGCGCGCTCCAGCCCACTAGCGTGCAACCCGCGAGCGCGCCCTTGCGCGATCTCCCCAGCGTGAGCGTGCCCCTGCGCGACCCTCCCCGCGTGAGCGTGAGCGCGCCACAGCACGCCACCAGCCCGCGAGCCCACTACCAGCCGTCTCCTTCGAGAGCTCACCTGCAGTCCCCGCAAAAACCCTAGGTCACGGCTTTTTTCACTGTAGGTAACGGCTATGTTGGTTGTAGTCCTAGGGTTTGGTATTTAGAATTTGAGTTAATTGCTAATATTGTTCAAATTGAAAAATATTACAGGTTTTAAACCAATTCGATGGGCGAACGAAAGCTAGGTCTGAGATTTGCAAAACCCTAGGTGAGAGAGAAATTTGATTTCTTCAATATTTGAAATAAATTTTATCAAATTTAGGTTTCAATACCTTTAAGATGATATTGGTGTATATTTATAAATTGAGGAATTAAGATTTATACAAACTTAGGGAAGATGATAAACCCTAAGAATAATTGAAAATTTGATGACAATTGTGATAATCTGATTAGGTTGACTTTCTTGGAGATTCGAGAAGTCGATTTGGTTTGATTTTAGAAAATAGGGAGTGACTACCCTCATTAAGAATGTGAGTGGGACCCTAATCTCTTGCATGAAATAGTGAAACCTAATTCTATCGTGTTTTTAATAAAACATGCTTTTGATATGCATTGTCTCGACGTATGGAATTCAAATTCAAATCTGTTTTGTGATTATTGGAGTGTCGTACTTATGTTTTCTACGATTATGCATCCATGTTTGAAATGAATTGAAATTGTGACATGATTTGAGAAATGGAATGTTTTCTATTCTACTATTGCATTGGTTTGTTGAATTTAAATGATTTCGATGAAATATATTGGCACAGGGATTTGAATTGTTTTGAGAATATGATGATATGATTTGGCTATGTGGATTAGATGCCTACTAGCTTGAGATGATATAATGATATGGTATTATTTGATAAATTCCGTAACTACGAAGGACGTTTGTAGAGGCACGGGTTGCCCGGATACGCTTCTGCAGGAGGTATCCGCAAACGTCATATGTCTGATGGCTGTAGGCACGGCCGGTTGAATCCAAGTAAGCGGGAGGACGTGTGTGACGCCACCGTCTAGCACCAGACGGGGTCCTATACACGATGTTGAGCTAGTCCCAGCGAACTCATGGCCAACGTCGGGGTAGAAAGCTATTTTTGAAAACTCTTTACATAATAAAACCCCGATGCGCCTGTTCTTGGTCATGGTTGACCTTTGCTAGGATCCTTTCGGCTTGCTCTATGATCTACTTGATTTTAAATGGATGCATATATATATGTTAACGTGTGAATGATTAAATGAGTTCATTTTAGCGAACATATCATGATTTACGGCAAAATTTGAATTATTGGTTATGAATGATATTATTTGACACTCCAATATTTACCTACACTATTAGTACTTGAGATTAATCCCTCACTCACTGGGTATCTTCCTTGATCTCACCCCTCTTCTTTCCCTCCTCAGATAGGATTGTTGTACTAGAGCGACGCTTCGGCTCTTGAGGAATTTGTAGCTCATTGGTGGATTTGCGTGTTTTCGACGGTGAGATTTAAATTTAGTTGAGATATGAGCTCTGCACTTTATTTTCGACCCTGTGAGATCTTGACCTTGAGGTCCGTAGTTGACAGTGTATTTATTTGGGATTGACTGTATAATTTATGTATATTAAATTGCGAAACTCTCATATTTCATTTGCATTGAGGCAAATTGTAGTGTTTGAATGTTCACTTGGAAAAAGTGGTTGTAAATTGTATAAAACTTAGGCCCGCTCAGTGTGGCGGCTGCTCATGCTCTAGTTGGGTATGACAGTAGAGGTCTGTGGCTAGAATTTTTGGAAATTTACTTAGCCTGGCATTGTTCTGGATGTCTGCTGTGGTTGGTGGGTTGTTGTGAGGCCGGGATGACCATTTTATTTTATTTACAGGATGATTTTAAATTGTACAGGGTTAAACAAGTTTATTTGAACATGGGAGATCTCCGATTTATGGGGAGTTTCTGTCCAATTTTCTGTAGAAATACAGTCAGCATTCAGGGCAACGGGCGACTGTTCATGATCCCAGTTCGGGGCGTGACAGGTGAAGTCAATTTGAACTCTACCTTCTATTCGATGGATGAACTTAGTAGCTTAACTGAGCCCAACAGCGGGACCAAAGAGCTGATTAAAGATCTTGATCCAAGTGGGAGTGATCCATCGAGAGGTAAAATCGATCGAGACTTTAGCTTCTATGAGATAGATGAGTCTATGACCCAAGTGAGCCTCACGGCGGGATACAAGAATCTATTACGGATTTTCATCCAAGTGAGAGCGATCCATTGAGAAGTAAAATCGATGGGGATTTTACCTTCTATGAGATGGATAAGTCTAGTGACTTAAATGAGCCATGTGGCGGGATACAAGAATCCATTACGGATCTTCGTTCCAGTGGGAACAATCTATCGAGAGGTAAAATCTATCAGGACTTTACCTTCTATGAGATGGATGAATCTAGTGACTCAGGTGAGTTTAGCGGTGTGACACAAGAACCCATTACGGATTTTGGTACTAATGGGAGTGATATATTTAGAGGTGAAGAAGTTCTCTCTCCTCGTAGAAGTATTGGGGGCGCGTACTTAAACATCACTCTTCGAATGAGAATGAGACCCTCATTGTGACTCTTGAGGACGATGAGAAATTTAAAATAGTCTTGGAGGCTCTCGTGAGTTTTTACAAAGAACCATTTATTGAAAACCATAGATGAAGAGAAGGAGTCGATGAGAATCAATAGGGTCTGGGACCTAGTTGATTTGACTGAAGGCAAATAGACCATTGAGAATGAGTAGATTCTCAAGGACCTAGTTGATTTGTCTGATGGTGGAAAGACCATTGGGAATGAGTAGATTCTTAAGAACTTAGTTATTTACCTAAGGGCAGAATGGCCATTGGGAACAAGAAGGTTCTCAAGGTCAAGAGAAAAGCCGATGGATCGATAGGGAGGTATAAGGCCCATCTGGAAGCCATGGTTATACACAGACTAAGGGGTTGGACTACCGAGGACGTTGGACTACCAAGGAGCTGTAGTCTAATCTATCTTGATCCGTTTATTTTTAGCGATTGTCGTGAACATAGATCTTGAGTTACACTAGATGGACATAAAAACTACTTTCCATATATAGAAGTTTTGGATGAGAAGATCAACATGAAGCAACCCTCTGGATTCGTTCTAGTGGGTCAGGTAGATAAGGTCTGTCGACTTTGGAAGTTAATATACGGTCTAAAACAGTCATCCAGACAGTGGTATCTAAGATTTCATGAGGAGGTGATATCTTATGGTTTTATAATGATCGAGAAAAATCATTATGTCTGTCTAAATATTCTAGTGATTCTTTTGTGATTATGTTCTTATATGTGCGTGATAGTCTATTGGTTGGGAATAATAGAGAGTATCTAATAACCGTTGAAAAATGGTTATTGTCGAGTTTTGACATGAAAAATATAGATGGGGCTTAGTTCATTCTCAAAATTAGGATCCAGAAGGATCGCTCGAAAATGATGTTGACTTTTTAACAAGAGTTCTATATCAGGAAGATTCTTGAGCATTCCAGATGAACGATTGTAAGCCAATAGATACTCCTATAACTAAAGGAGAAGACCTAAGTCTTGACATAAACCCTAAAATTCAGAAAGAAATAAGGGAGTTGAATAGAATCCCTTATACTAGTGCAATGTATAGTTTGGTGTATACGATGAGGAGTACACGACCAGACATTTGTTTAGCAGTTGATTTGATGAGTATGTATCAATTGAATTCTAGAAGGGATCAGTAGAAAACAGTAAAAAGGATTTTGAGATATTTCAAGAAAATTGCGGACCTCTTCTTGTAATACGGAGGAGGTGATTTGTGCCTCATTGGGTATTCAGACGCCGACTGGGGTGGTAATCTGGATAGATGCAAATCAACATCAGTTTTGCTGTCTTGCTCAATAATGGTACCATATCTCGAAGAAGCAGAAGCAAATCTATATATCTCTATCTATTATAGTGGCTGAGCTTGTGGCGTGCTCAACGATAGTTTAAGAGAGTATTTGGTTTAAAAAATTTTTGAATGACTTAGAGGTTGTAGCAGATAGTGGAAGGCCAGTGATGATTTATGTGATAATCAGGTTGGTTTTGCCTACAACTAAAACCCTAAGTATCATAGTAAAACCAAACATATTGATACCAAATACCATTTTGTGAGAGATATCACTGAGAAATGTGTAATGATGTTTAAGTACATTTTTTTTATATACAGTATGGTGACTAATTCTTTTACCAAACTCATTGTGAGAGATTTCTTTGTGAGAGATATGAAATCATAGGGTTTACATTTAATTTGACATTTCTTACTATGTACTGATTTTGATACTTATTGATATATATGACATATGTATATTATTCAATTGTAACACTTGTTTATTGTCATATATTCTGTAGTGAGTTATGATAAAAGATATGTCAGACAGATATGGTTGACTCTCTCACATGAGTAATAACCTCCAACTCTGCGTGAGTAGAGATGAGACGGTTTCTAGTCATAAGAGATTTTGAAAGTGGTACTGGTAGAATATAAGTTATCCTGATATGTGTTTATAATGAGGTCATATGTGATATTACCTACATGGACATACCCACATCCATGTTGCCTATGTATAACTGATTTGAGATCTCAGATATCACCTACGTCTAGTGATATCATTTTTCAGATACTCTCTTTGAGATTTTTGGGTAAAATCTTATGTAAACTGAGACTCATATCTGTACACTGTTAGAGAAATCTGATATATGTCATTTTAATAGATGAGAGAATAACACTGTGGTACATGCTTCATACCGGTGTGATAAGATGACCATGGGATAGTAGGAGCTATTATTTGAGACAATAGTGTGATCCTGATCCCCGTTCCCACTGTGTGAGACCCGAGATCCATTAGGTGGGATCTATTGTACTCTTAGGACTTTTATCTGTTTTTTGAGATTTTATTTTGGTGTTGCTACTTTAACATGTCACCAAAAAACCATGATTGATTTGGTTTTACAATATATATCTAAGAAAGTAGCTAAGATAAAATTGAAAATTAGTTGTATGAAAGGAAGACCAATCGGCACTAAATCATAGTATTGTATTCACCGGTCGACCTGTTATATTAATCCAAGTTGAAATTCAAACATAATAGTAAATACACAATCGAGCAAATTCTTGGAGATCACTTTCAATGAGAAAAGTGACTCGATAGATGTAATTGCGTTGAGTTTGGGGTACAACAAGTTTTTTTTTGTACTAACGATGATTTCTCGATCATCCTAACAAGTGTATCGAGAAGTCTTTACTTGCAGGTGTACTCACCAGTCTACGATACCAACTCCTATATGAAATTCCAGTAGGGTGATATGATAGATCATATGAGTTATGATCTTGTGATGGATGTAAAATACCCTCATGTGCAAGTGAGAGATGTTGGAAGTTATGCCCACATTGGCATATTTTTGGGATAATCTAATAATGAAGGGGCACTATTGGGAGAATTCAAATTATCCCCTTAACTCCCTTAAACTTCCACTAACCAACTCTCTCTAACCCCTCCTCCATCTTTGTGAATGTTTGGATGTGAGATTAATAAGAAAGAGAGAAAACATTACCAAGGATGAAGATGGAAATTTTCTAGAGAGAATAATTAAGGGTTTGAGGAATTTTGTATAGGAAAATTCCTTCCGTTATTTGGATCACCGGATTTTGAGTTAAGACGTCGTGAATCCATAGTGGTAGTTCGTTTCATGTCACCATCCCGACCTAGCGATCTGTGCGAGAGAGTTTGCGAATCGGTTGATTTCTTGAAAATCTACATATCGAGATATTTATCCGAAGATTATGATCTTTAATTTAATACGTTTCTACATGCGCATGTAATATAATAAATATAACAACTCGAATCGAAAAGGGGACATGAAACCATTATCAAATCATAATTATCTTGGTGCGAAAAGACATGTGAAAAGTTTTAACTTGTTAAAAAAAGGGACAATCAAGGAGGGAGTCTAGGGTCATATGTGGTGAAAAACCGTTGTCCAGTTTTGCTTGTGTGCACAAAATGCTTGCACGCATGAGCACACACACTTGTCATAGCCAAACTCTATCAATGCTTGCTTGTCACCTTAACTTCTCTAACCTCATGAAGATCCCATTGAACCCACTCATGCACATAGGCAGTGTGTGTGATTACATATGCAAATTATTTGCGGTTGCACGTGGCCATCCATGTCTGACATGTATGAACTCTTTTCTTGCACTTTTTAGATTCTCTATTATCCATCTTGTCACAAAAAATCAGGTATAAACTTCCTTTCTAACCCCATCATCGCCTCACTTGAAAATGCATGTGCACACAAGCAGAATGCATAGGCATGCATAAGTTGCATGATCGTCGTGTGGCCACTCACATATGTTGTCCCTTCTCTCCTTCTATACACATACTCCTTTCTCTCACATACACTATGACACAGTTTCCCAACCAAACTCAAATTCTAACTTCTTCAACTCTTCATGGATTCAAACTCTAATACGAGGTTCAAGTAAATTTATACTCATGATATGGGTATGCAATATATATATAAAAGGATACATATCAAGTAACACTTGCCTTTATTCTTACTCAAAACAGTCTTTTTGTTGGGACTTATTGTGCATAAACCATGGATTCACAAGCTCAAAGAACAAAATAAAGTAATGGTTGTAGATGTGTTTAAATGACACTATGAATATAAAAATATTTAGACTTTCTTTAAATCCATGAAATCCTTTAAGATCTAAAAGTATTAAATACTTTACCTTGAAAACTTGGAGAGAGAAATTGAGGAGGATGATATGAACTCTTGAAATTAAAGATTAGAATCACTTTGAATGTGTTTAATACTTTGAAGAGAGAGAGAGAGAGAGAGAGAGAGAGAGCCAATTTTGTGCTTGATGGAAGGGGTAGAGAGAGAATGAGTTGGTTGGTAAGAAAATACTCCTAAATGTACTTGATAAGTCCAACCTCTCAAATCTTTCTTCAAAAGTTTCATTTTAAATTTTTTTACCTTTATTCTTAGGTTTGAGAGAACATATAAGTGCAGGTTTCTGAAATATAGACTATATTTGAAATCAAAGGAAGAACTCAAAGGAATGAACCCAAATAGGGACCCATGGATATGCGTTAACCCAAATGCGTCAAACTAAATTATTTAATCTGCCAAAATTTTGGCTAATACTCACAATATTAGGTGGTTTCTATAACATATATCTAGATCATGACCCCAAATCTAAAACTCAATTTTGGCTTAGCAGGTAGATAATAACTCCATAATCGCATGCCCAGTCAAAAACACATCATAATTATAGTTATATGCTACTAACACGCTATAAAATATTAAATATGTTATCTAATACTAATGTTTACGCTAATGCACATGCTAATGTAAGGGTTTCTCTTATCTTATATTTCAGGTCCTAACAAGAGTTGCTCTTTGGAATCTTTCTTGATCCAGATGTTAGCACAGAATTAGTTGAAGTGGTGCAAATTTTTTGATAAGACAACAAGAGCAGCTGCTATACTAAAGGTTGATGGTTTTGAAAAATTATTGGAAACTAAAATTCAAGACACAATGGAAGCATAAAAATATAGATTTCAAAAATTTTTCTAAACATACAATAAATTTACTTAATCATCACATGATTACTATATCTATACAAGACCCAAGATGTATAAACTTATGCACAACACATGATTTATACATACAACAACCTATATAAAATAGGAGTTTAAAGAATTATATGTTTGAAGTGTATGTCCCCTCATCTTTTGTTGGAATTGAGTACTCGAAATATAGGGCTTGTAGATCATCCACATGAACACCCAACCAAAATTAAAGAATTTCCTCAAATTAAATACTTTGGAAACAATTTCAAAAATATGATATTTTTCTCTAATTAAATATTTCCTCAACTTGTTATGAAAATAGGAAACTCCTTTCTATCATTTCTTTTGAATCTTTATGAATATCAAGACATATTAGGGTTTTTGCAAAATTCAGTTTGCATATTTCTAAAATTCAATTCACAATTGAATTTTGTTCTTAGAAAAATTATGCTTTATGTGTGACCTTTTGGATTCACCCCAGATACCAAATAAGACTATCATCAACCCTTTGATGATATAGGAAATATCCTTTCATACCAGAGATATAATTACCTGAATATTCTTGAGTCTCATAAGTCATGAATGATCCATAACAATGCATATCATGACATGAACATATCATTCAAAAGTAAACTTTATTCGTAAATAACTTACTCTGAAATCCCATTGTTTCAAGATTCTGATTCGTCTAGTACCGTCAAACCCCGCTTGATAAATTTTATGCACTCCTCTGACAACCGATATCAATTGGAAAAGAAACTTTTTTCTAATCCTATTCGACATTTATGGCCAAGGATTTAGTTTATCGAGAACTATCCAAAAAGACATAAGATTTTATTCACATTTACTTTAGAAAATAAATCCCATCTTGACAAAGGACATCTTCTACATGTAACTGACTGAAGGGCACAAACAAAGTACCTATTTGTGTTGTGATAAAATTTTAATTTTTCATTAATTTTATTGTTTTGTATGCCTAAAAGATTATGTATTGACTTCTCTATATTAAGATAATTTTTAATTCACTTATTCTTGTAGCTTAACACATTTTCATACTATTTATGCATGTACAAGGTTTCCTAATTAAATATACATAACTTGTATGTTTGATCGAATTGACTGTATATATAATATGTATAAGTGATGGTTATATTGGCATAAAGTAAAGTTCACAACTAATCGATAAATTTGAACACTTAATCATGTATAGATAAAGGTTACCTTAATTATCAGACAAAATACAAGCTCGATAAAGGTTAGCATAGGTTGGTAGTATTGAAGAGAATATGTATTAATAATTTCTTCAAATATAATGTGAAATGAAAATTGAAACTCTACAGCTATATGGAGGCCATGTGCGCTTAATATTGAATATTTGTGGATGAACTTGCAAAGTCAGAATTATGTATTTTGATGTTTTATGAGTGAATCCTTTTATGGGTCAAGATATCATATATTGGATATATAGTGTTACTTAATTGGGACATACATATGTAATATAGAATATATACCGATTATATTGGTTATTGTCCCTTAGGTCATTTTGGTTGACTATTCAAAAACTAAACTCTATAATATAATATTATATCATATTGGATGTTCTTAAACTTACCTAACACTATTGACCAATGAGAGATACGTTAGATATATTTAGACATCCTCTTTTTAGACAAGAGACTAAATGAAATTAAATAATTAAGAAACTGATAGTATATTTAATTTTTCTAATTTGAATTATAAATATTACATAAGGGGGCAGTATATAAAAATACTTATAGGGCAATGATAGATAAATAAATTATTAGTTGTTGACTTTTGTAAATAATTTGATATTTATTTTGGAGTGCAATTCTAGTTATTGTAAAATTAATTAGAGTTAAAATAATTTTAATGTAATCAACGGTTTAACATATTACATTATAATTAATTTGGAGTCAAAATAAATATATTCTAAATTTCTTCTCTATCCTAAAACTTTTTTATTATTGATTAGTTACTCAATCTGACATTATCTTTGTATTAGATTAATTAAAAAAATAGCATGGAAAACTTAGAGTTGAATTATAATTTTCAAAAACGATTACAACCATTTTATAATTTTTAAACAGTTGTTATTGTAAGGTCAAGGGAAATCATTTAAGCATGTACTTACATATATATTTGCATTTGCATTTTTAGTTTGTTGAGCATATTTAAATTTTTTGTATTGCACTATGATATAATTCGCTGATTTTTTTTTTATATGTATGATATATGCTTTGGTTTTATGTTTATAGTTTTAATCATTGGTCAAATATATTGAAATTAGTATAGACTAGTAGACATACTGGTGTATGAGAACCGTTGGAATAAAACAACAAGAGAACCGAATTAGGAATTAGGGTTTGATGTGAGATCTACAAAGGGTTTGGTGTGAGAACCAAAGAAAGAAAAAGAAAAAATGGGAGGACAAGCCACACTATCACATGACATAGCTTCTTCCTTTGACATATCACCTAAACTTGGGGGCCCCACACCCCAATTAGAGAGAGAGAGAGGACTCTTAACCTACACTCTTCCTTCCAAAACCCTATTCCCACATCCAATCTTCTTCTCACAAAAACAAACCCCTAATTTCATGAAAATCACCATCCAAACTTGAAGTAAACTACTTCCATCTATATATATACTATTCTTAGTCTTTGGAAAGCACAAAGTGTTATAGAAAACATAAAGAAAAATCTAGAAATCTAATGAAAGCTTGGGGGAGGAAAAGTAAGGAAATTCAAAGGAAAAATTCCAAATTTGAGACAAATACTATATTTGTGTTTGTTTATTTGATATCTAATAGTCATGTTTAATATGTTATTCAAATTGTTATGATATTAGAGAAAAGGAGAAATAAAAAAGGAAAAGGAAAATCTCACTTTTGAATATTAAGAGATGGACAAAACATGATTACACAATCTGGATAGTTTAACCTTACTATTGTATTTGGCTCGTAACTCTTTTTGCACAACTACAAATTGAATATGCTTTTCTCCTTATTAAACTAGATTTTTGCATTGTTTGAAATGGTATATAACTTGAAAAATTTTATTGAGGATTGGATTTTTGATAAATTTGCAAAATAGTACAATTTCTACAGAAAACTACCCTATTTTCTGTCCTATTTCGACTTTAAAAGTTGCCTCGATTTTGAATCATCTTTTAGACTAAATTAAACTAAACCGTAAACATGAAAGTTGTAACTATATGTCTTGTTCTTAAATGGGTACTTGAAGCACCCCAATCTGATATGTGTAGAAAAAGTTATGCAAATTTTTCTAAATTTGCTTATGTTGTGTTGGAAATTTTAGACTGTAACATTGATTGACTTGGAATTCTTATGTGATTGGAATTGAACCTAACTATAAATATAAAAGTTATAGCTTTATATTTTAGCTTTAAGTTACAGTTGGAGTCACCTCAGTTCTCTTACTCAAACGTTTTTTTTTTTTTAAATCTAGTATTCGAATCTCATTATTATATATTTTCACGTTTTTCGTGTCGGTAAAAAGTTCTTACTCAATTATCTTTCCTAAGATATACTGTTTAAACCTTCATGGATGTGTATTTACGTAATTTTCACGAGTCTTATGTCATAAAAAATAAAAAATAGATATTACACTCAATTCTTGGTTTTTATTTTTTTATTGTTATATCTTGATA
The DNA here is from genome assembly GCA_033439265.1 of Dillenia suffruticosa. NCBI lineage: Eukaryota > Viridiplantae > Streptophyta > Magnoliopsida > Dilleniales > Dilleniaceae > Dillenia > Dillenia suffruticosa. Next base: position 13,362,100 of record JAVTVX010000020.1, read on the forward strand.
TATCAAAATTTTAAGCACATTTTCAAACTCAGTTTTTGTCCTGACATGACATATTGAAAGTATTTTACGCAAAAATAACAAAAGGCAGTAAGTTTTATTATACAAAAACGAGGGTATTTAGAAGATATTGAAAAATTATATATATATATATATATATATGTGCGTGTATATATATTTTTCCTGAATAGCCTTTTTTCTTATTTATTTTAGTTTAATTTATTTGATTGCTCAATATTGTACTCTGCGTCTGTGCATTTATTTTGATTGATACCCTATAATTACTTTTAATTTTCTTTTTAAATTTAAATCATTAATGTTTTATATAATTTCCTTATATCTTTTTTCCTTTTGATTAATGTAATAACAGTTAATGTATTAAAATAAAGGGTATGCAAAGAGAGAGAGAGAGAGAGAGAGAGAGAGAGAGAGAGAGAGAAGAACCCCATCTTTCAACTGTTCTTGATGTCTCAATCCGGTGAAAGTGAACCGGATCCCCCTAAAGAAAATGACCCACATCACATGTTGGTTATTTATTCTCATTGAGGAGTATTTTGGTAAGAAGGAGATAATGGAGTAACTCTCATTATTAATTATCGTCTAACCATAAAAAAGGTAACTCCCCAATTAAGCCCAATAGATGCCCACGTGAATGAATTCTTATTCTTCTTCCAAAATGGCTTCTTGAAAAAAAATAAAAATAGCTTCTTCCTTCCTGGAGAAACATGGGCTTGGGCTCCTTGAGAGAAAGGACAGCGGCCATGTGGAAAGAAACATGGGCTTGGGCTCCTTGAGAGAAAGTGCACATTCTCAAGAGAGAGAAAATACTGTGAGGGTTGCAGATTTTCGCGTAGGAAAATCTCCCTTGTCAAAGTTGTCATCGGACTTGGGTTGAGGCATCGTTGATTTGCGGTGGTTGTTCGATTGCGTGATTACCATCCGACCGTGCGATCCGTTCGAGGGAAATCGCGACACGATCAATTTTTGGAGACCGCCCTATCGAGGTATTTATCCCGAAAAATTTCGATCTATTTATTTTACGCTTTCGCATGTGCGATTAAATCCAACATTGGTATCAGAGCAATGTTAGATTTAATTCAAATTATTTTCAGAATTATTTTTTGGGGTATAAAATTTTGGGGTCCGGATCACGGATGAGTTTCGTGAATCCGAGAACACCGTAGGAATACCCATGGCCCAGGGATTACAAAACTATTTTTGGTTTAATTTTCCGAGCATGTTTAGGCCATGAAAAGTCCGGTCGAAATTTACGACCGTACAGACTTTAAAACCTTAGATCTATGGCTTTAGAGGGCGGATCGATGCATGAAAATGGTTTATATGTATTCCTTGCATCCTGATCTATTTTTTCATGTATTTTTGATGAGTTTTGGATGTCAGAAACCGGGATTTCCGAATGGTCGCGGAGGGCAACAACTGTGATGTTTGAGTTCCGCCATTTTTGAGCTTGAATCCTTCTAAAATCAAGTGTAGAATGTTTGGAGGATACCCACTAATTTTTTCCAGTCAAAAAATGCGAGAAAAAGCAGCCGGAATTGAGTTTTCCGGCAACCGGGTCGAAAAACCCGTTACAGGACCCGTCAGGCGAAGAAGACCCGGCCCAAACCTGCGGGCACATGCGTCTCACGGGCTCTAAGGCGCGTCCAGCGGGCTCGTGTAAATCACGCGCCACACAGGCACGTGAAGCGGTGAGTCCCGGTTTTGGGTCGGACCCTGACCCGCCAACCGACACTATCGGGTCGGATCCCCGACCCGTTGACATGATGGTCGGGTCAAACCCTGACCCGTTGACCAACCCGGTCTGACCCGGCTCCAACCTGGCTCAGCGCGTGAAAGCGCGTGAGTCGCGCGCCTCGACTGGGCGTGTGGCAGCGCGTGTGAGGCGCGCCGTGTGTCTAGCGCGTGTGCCAGGCTGCTGCCAGCGTGTGGAGGCACGTGGCAGCGCGTGGAGAGCACAGCCGGCTCGCGGCGGTGCTTGTGAGCCCCGGGCGGCGCGTCAGGTCGCTTAAAATTGAATTTTTTCAATTTTTTAGGGGTCCTATATCCATAAATATGACTTTTTATGGGTTTTTGTGCGCCGAATCAAAATCCGAATGGTAAGATGCGATTCCGGGTTGTGGTGTGTGGTGTCCGTTGACTCATACGTCGTTTTGGGGTCTGTACTCAAGTCATTTTGGTCTTAATGATTCGTAGGGCGCACAAAAATGTGATAATAAGCATCTCCAAGTCACAAATGTCTTTCTTAATGCGTTGAGAACTGTTGTATTAAATTTTTGCAAGGAGAGCAAATTGAATGATATGATTTGCGAGATTTCACATCAGTAGATTCAGTTTATTCTCGAGAGGCAAAATCTAAAGGGAATCTGAGGCACGAGATGATGGGCCCAGGGAGGGCACCTCGTCTGAGGATATACGAGATAAAGAGACCTATCATGCATGGTAGAAAAGAATTGCCAAGTTAGGGCAATCCTTATCAGTGGAATGCACAATAAATTAATCTCGTTCTACGAGCCATATCCTATGGACATGTCGGTTCGTCTCGCCCTATAAGAGCATTGTGTTGCTATATTCAGCTCCTAATGTGAGGATGCAGAAGAAAATGGTTGATCATACAATGATGCAACAACAGCTCCTAATGTCGAGTATGATCGCCGAGTTGAGGAATACGGACGAGCCTATTTCGGATGAGATTCAGGTACTGGATGCGATCCAGTCTTTTACCTGATTCATGGGAAACCATGAAAACCTACCTCACGCATGACGAGAGTATTCGTTCTTTCACTAATGTGAGTAGGTATTATGTGCTCGAGAAAGAATGCCTAAAGGCGAGTAGGCCGCACTCGAGTCATGTTTATGCAGAGGAGTCGAGCAAGGACTCCCATGGCGCTAAGCCAACAGCATAAGTATATGAAGAAGACTCAAGATTTAGGCAATAAAAAATCATCCGAGAAAACCGATAACAAGATACAAAAGCGCAGATAGAAGGATTTTGACAGACCAATGAGAAGTGCTACATTTGAGGTAGAGTTGGTCATTTCATTCGTGAGTGTGACGGACGGAAAGAATGTCCTTTTTTATGTGGCTTGAGTTTTGTCTCATTTATTATGAGGTTCGCTGATTTCTTTCCTTTGTGGATTGTAAACTCAGGAGCCACCAACCACATATCTCGAGATAAGAGCATGCAAATAGAGTTCCGCCGAGTGAATCCTCAAGTTAGGAGGATTTACGTAAGGGACAGAGCATTTGTCATCCTTAAAGGGACTGACACTTGCTATGACGTTCTCTATGCTCCATGCATTCGACGGAACTTGAATTTTGTATCTTGTCTGAGATTGATTAGGATATGCATAAAATCATCTTTTTTTTAATAAATACGACACCCTTCTGAATTGTCCTGGTTTTAATCCATGATGGATTGTATGCACTGGGTGCTGCTCCTTTGATGGTTTCTTGTCATTCTCCTATTGTATTTACATCTAATTGCGTAGATGATGATGTAAATAAATGACATAGTAGACCTGGACATATAGGGTAAGAGATTATGAATCGGTTAGTAGCGAGAGGTTTATTAGACCCGCTGACCAGATTCGAGTCACCCGTATGTGAGTTTTGCCTAGCCAGTAAAATGACGAGAAAACCATTTGGCAATGCAATGAGAGCTGGGACTCCATTGCAGTTAGACCATTGTGCCTTTCTTTTTTGTGGTCTTATGAGCATGAGAGCCGGAAATGGAGTTGTGTAGATAATGATGCTTATAAACGCTTACCTGCGTTTCGGTTCATCTATCTGATCTCGCACAAGTCTGAGACATCGGAATGCTTCAGGAGGTTCATAAGCGAGATTGAGAATCAGTTAGATTTGAGAGTAAAGACTCTCAGAACCGATCGGGGATGCAAGTATTCGTCTAAACTACACATAGACCTTTGTTTCGAGAAGAGTATTACGAGATTACTGACTATTAGTGGGTTGTGCCGCGAATTCTTGCATTCACACGGTGAGTTAGGCCCGCGATAAAATACGTGTTCTTAGGCGAACATACGGACGGCACTATAATCGAGATTGAGTCTCGTAATACCACATTACTTGAGAATGATTTTCCTAAGAGAGGTGAAATCAAATTGGACCTTACCCTTTATGCGATGGATAAGCCTAGTGGCTCGGGGAGCCCAGCGGTGGGATACAAGAATCCACTACGGATTTTGATCTCAGTGGCAGCGATCCATCAAAAGGTAAATATTTTTCTCTCCTCATAAGAGTATCGAGGATGCGTATTTAAATGTCGCTTCTCGATTGAGGGTGAGACCCTCGTTGTGACTCTAGAGGATGATGAGAAATCTAAAACGGTTCAAGAGGCTCTCAAGAGTTCTACAAAAGATGCAAAAGACAGTTTATTGAAGACCATAAATGAAGAGAATGAGTTGATGAGAATCAACGGGGTCTGGGACCTAGTTGATTTGCCTGAGGGCGGAAGGACTATTAGCAATAAGTAGGTTCTCAAAGTCAAGATAAAGGTCAACGGATTGATGAAGAGGTAAATAACCCGTCTAGTAACCAAGGGTTACACTTAGAATAAAGGGTGGACTACCGAGGGGTCGTAGTCAAATTTACCTCGATCCGTTTAGCGATTGTCACGAACATGGATCTGGACTCACACCACAATGACGTAAAAACCGCTTTCCATAGTGGAAGTCTAGATGAGGTGATCTACATAGAGCATCCCTCTTGGTTTGTTCTAGTAGATCAGGTGGATAAGGTTTGTTGATTTTAGAAATCAACATACGACCTTAAGCCATCACCCAGACAGCGGCGCTTGAGATTTCACGAGAATGTGATATCTTATGGTTTTGTAATGATTGAGTAAGATCATTATAACTATCTGATACGTCCCGATGGCTCCTTTGTGAGCATGTTCTCATATGTAGGTGACATTTTGTTGGCTGAGAATAACAGAGAGTATCCAATGACCATTGTAATATGGTTACGAGGTTTTAATTCATTCTCGGATTATGGATCCATATAGATCGTTTGAGAATGGTGTTAACTCTTTAACAAGAGTTTTACATCAGGTAGATTCTTAAACATTTTGAGATGAGCGATGATGACCTAATATATATATCGCTAAAGGTAAAAACCTGATTCTTGACATGTGTCCTAAAATTTATAAAGAAATAAGGGAGATGACAGAATCCTTTATTTCAGTGCAATGTATATTTCTAGTGTATGCGATGAGGTATACACGTGCGATGTACAGTTTAATGTATGCGATGAGGCATACATGACCAGACGTTTATTTTACGGTCGATCTGGTGAGTAGGTATTAATAGAATCCTGAAAGAGGATCACTGTAGAGCAATGAAAAATGATTCTGAAATATCTCATTTGAACCACTACCAGAAAATACGGTTTCAGCGACGAAAAATTACTGACGGAAAATTACCAACGGAAAAATATGCATCGATAATAGTGACAGATTTGCGACGGATTAACGTCAGATTTTTTACCGAGGGATTAACGACAGATTAGCGATGGAAATTAGCGACGGATATATTTCCGTCGCTAAACCCTTAAAAAAAATAAAAAATAATAAAAAAATATTATAAAATTATCAGCGACGGATTACCGACGGAATTTTTAGTGACGGAAATATTCCGTCGCTAATTTCGGTCGGTGAATTGGTGAAGGAAAAAAAAAATTAAAAAAATATATTTACAGCTTTTAGCGACGGATTAGCAACGGAAAATTAGCGACGGATTACCGACGAAAAATTAGCGACAGATTACCGACGGATTAGAGACAGATTTTTTTTATTTTATTATTTTATTATTTTATTATTTTATTTTTTTATTATTTTATTTTTTTATTTTTTTTATTTTTTATTTTTATTTTTTATTTATTTTTATTTATTTTTATTTTTTTATTTTTATTTTTATTTTTTATTTTTTATTTTATTTTTTATTTTTTAATTTTTTAATTTTTTAATTTTATTTAATAATTCTTATTATTATTTTTTTTTCAAAGAATAATATTATTTTATTTTTGAAAATTTTTTATTTTTTATTTTAAGTAAGAATAAAATTATTTTATTATTTTATAATAAATTATTTTTAATTTTTAATTTTTAAATTTTATTTAATAATTCTTATTATTTTTATTTTATTTTGCAAAGAATAATATTATTTTATTTTTTACAATTTTTTATTATTTTATTTTAAGTAATATTAAAATTATTTTATTATTTTATAATAAATTATAATTTTATATTATTCTAATATTAATAAGAAATAAGAAATAAAGATAATAAGTAAAAAAAAAAAAAATATATTTTTATATGACTTGTTTGGTTTAGTGGCAAGAGTGTTCACACACAAACATCAGCGCGCGGGTTCGAGTTTAAGCGCCAATGTGTGGGCGAGAGGTGGTCTGTGCATTTTTTTTTCATAACTCAAATTAGCGACGGATCCCTGTCCGTGGCTGTTTTTTTTTTTTTTGGGTTTTAGAGACGGATTTTTTTCCGTCGCTAATCTGACGCTGATATTTGCGACAAAAAAAAAATCGGTTGCTAAAAATTAGTGGGGTCACTTTTTACGACGGATTTAGCGACGGAAAAAATCCATCACTGATACCCTTCATCGACGAAAAAGGGACTTTCAGCGACGGATTTCTCCATCGCTGAAAGTTCGTTTTCTAGTAGTGAACTGCAGACCTCTCCATGTGTTACGGATGAGGTGATTTACATTTTTTACGTTGAGATTCAGATACTAATCGGGAGTAGCGATATGAATAAACGCGCAGTAAGAAGAGAACCTGTATATCTCTATTTACGATAGAGACTGAGCTTGTAGTATGCTCAATTGCAGTTCATGAGAATGGTTGGCTTCAGACATTTCTGAATGACTTAGGGTCGTGACAGATAATGGGAGGTCAGTGATGATTATTGTGATAATCAGACCGACATTGTCAGCAACTGAGACCCTAAGTATTATAGTAAAGCCAAACACATTGATACCGAAAACCACTTTGTGAGAGATATTACCGAGAACGGTATTGTGACAGCTAAGTACACCTTGACATATAGCATGATAGCTGATTCCTTCAGAAAACCCGTGGTGAGAGATTTCTTTGTAAGATAAGAAATCATTGAATTTAGTATATTTTAACATTTCTCATTATATATTGTTTTAGATGCTTATTGAAATATATGATATGCATGTATTATTGGGTCACATATTTATTTCATACATTATTTATTGTCATATATTGTTATCTTCTGATAAAAGATGTGTCAGGCAGGCGTGGTCGACTTTCTCACACGAGTGACCACCTCTGACTCTGAGTGAGCGGAGATGAGACGGATTCTAGTTGTAAGAGGTTTTGAGAGTGGCCCTACTAGAATATAAGTAGCCCTGATATGTGTTCAGGATGAGCTCATATGCGATATGACCGACATGAAAATACTCACATTCATGTTACCTGTAAATAGCCAGGTTTGAGATCTCAGATATCACCTACGATTTGTGAAATTGTCTCTAATATGCTCTCTCTGAGATCTCTGGGTAAAGTCTTATGTGTAGACTGAGTCCCATACATGTACAGTGTTAGAGAAATCTGACATATGTCCTTTGAGAGATTGGGGAATAATACTGTGGCACGTGTTTCATACCACGTGTGATAAGACGACCATGGGACAGTGGGAGCTATTATTTGAGACGATAGGTTGATCTTGATCCCCATTTCCACTATGTGAGATCTGAGATCCATTGGGTGGGATCTCTTATACCCTTATTACTTTCAGCTGTATCTAGAAATTTTGGTTCAGTGTTGCTATTTTAGTCTGTTTACCTAGGGTTCGGAAGATAAATTGAGGTCTAAGGGGCAGGTCTAGGAAAGTAGCTGAATTGAGACTGATAGATTCGAGTTTAGGAAAAGGAAGGCCAATAGACATTACATCATTATCGTGTATTCATAGATCGACCTGTTATGTTAATCCATGTTGGGATTCAAATATAATAGTGAATACATAGTCGAGCAAATTGATTGGGGATCACTTTCGTTGAGGAAAGTGGCTCGATGGATAGAAATGCATTGAGTCTGGGGTATAGCGAGTTGTTTTTTATACTAACTGTGACTCATCGATCATTCTAATAGGTGTATCGAGAAGTCTTTGCTTGCAGGTGCACTCGCCGGTCGCACGACGCCCAATCCTATATGAAAGTCCAGTAGGGTGATATGATAGATCGCATGAGTGTGATCTTGTAACATACGTGAAATGCCCTCATGTGCAAGTGGGAGATGTTGGTTATTTATGCCCATTGTGGGGCATTTTGGTAAGAGAGAGATAATGGGGTAACTCCCATTATTAATTATCCTTTAACCATAAAAAAAGGTAACTCCCCAATTAAGCCCAATAGATGCCCACGTGAATGAATTCTTATTCTTCTTCCAAAATGGCTTCTTGAAAAAGATAAAAATAGCTTCTTCCTTCCTGTGAGGATAGTGGCCATGTGGAAAGAAACATGGCTTGGGCTCCTTAAGAGAAAGTGCACATTCTCAAGAGAGAGAAAATATTGTGAGGGTTGGAGATTTTCGTGTAGGAAAATCTCCCTTGTCAAAGTCGTCATCTGTTTTGGGTTGAGACGTCGTGGATTTGCGGTAGTAGTTCGATTGCGTGATCACCATCCGACCGTGCGATCCGTTCGAGGGAAATCGCGACACGATCGATTTTTGAAGACCGTCCTATCGAGGTATTTATCCCGAAAAATTCTGATCTATTTATTTTACGCTTCCGCATGTGCGATTAAATCCAACGTCACAGATGTGTGAAAAAGGTCAAGTCATCTTTGGCTAGTGAAAATGATGTCCCAAAGTTATCCTTCAAGGAAATGCTTCTAGGCGAAATAAGTGAATGGAGAGAAAAATGGAAGAAGATGGGGAAGACTCAGAGTCAGAGTGAGAAGGTTTGGAAGAAGGTGGAAATGCAGACGAAGGTCAAAGTGGTATACCCAGTATACCCATTTCGGATGACAAGTTAAGAGAGTTATGGAAGTCATGGAAGAAGTCATTGATTATAAAATTGCTGGGAAAAGAAATAGGGTATCAACTCATGCAAGCAAAAGTCACTTCAATGTGGAAGATTCAAGGAGACATTGAGCTATTAGACTTGGGGGGAGGTTTCCATCTTGCAAGGTTTACCCTAAAACAGGACTACGACCAAGCCCTGACAGGAGGTCTGTGTATGATACACGACCACTACCTCACAATCCACAAATGGCATCCTTGGTTCTCTAGTCAGACAGCTCAAGTTACATCCACTGCAGTATGGATCAGGTTCCCACACACATGCCTATAGAGTTCTATAATGAAGAGATTTTAATGGAAATTGGCAGAGCAATAGGAAAACCAATAAAAGTCGATTCCAACACAGCAAACGTTCTTAGGGGCAAATATGCAAGAATGTGCGTGGAAGTCGACCTAAACAAACCTCTGATCTCAAGAGTGATGCTGAAAAACAAAGTTCAGAGAGTGGAATACGAAGGACTCCACACGATTTGCTTCTTATGCAGTAGAGTCAGCTACTCCAATGACAAGTGTGGAGAAATCAAGGTAGACGCCAACAGAAGGAACCAGAATCCAGAGAAAGCTCAACCCGCCGGCGAAGAAAATCCAATGGAAAATAGTGCCGTTAGAGACTCAGGCTTGGGTTCGTGGATGCTAGTCACCAAACGACAAAGACTTGCCAGAAACAGAAATCCTAGAGACAGGGAAGGGAAGGGAACGGTCAGAAGCACAAAAACAGCTTCGAGGGTTTGTTGGTAGTCAACGATGCTTTGGAAGAAGGAACATTAGTTCAGAGATTTCAGAGGGATGCAGCGGAGACAGCGATGGTGATGTGGAAAGGTGAGAAAACAATCGGCATAGAAAATAAAGACAAACAAAGAAATCAGAGGAAAAGCACTGCGTTTCTGCAGGGAGGAGAGATACGAGAGAGCAGACAACAAGGGAAGAAAGAGTTGGAGACAAGACAGGAGACGGTGGATGAAAGACTGAAGAAGACCCTAGATAGAAGGAAAGAAGAAAAGGGCCACAACTGGGCTGAAGATAATATTACGGCCCATGGTCTGTTGAGCCCTCATAAGGGAGTGAGGAATTCATCTGAGCCCAGTAGCATAGTGAAGCATTTAGAAGGCCCAACTACTAATGGCAGACCCGGGATTAGGCTTCAGAGCTACTCCACCTGCCTACAGACAAAATTCGGAAGTTAGATCCGGAGCCCTAATGAAAGGCGGAGGCCCAATGCTTTCAATTACAATGGCTACTACGTCTAACTCCAAGCTAAGGGAATTCCTGGGAGCGGAAGAGGAGAGCGAGGATGAAGCAACAGGGATGGAAGCCTAAGCGTAGGTCATTACTTTCTCTCTTTAGTTTGTTTAGATGAATTCTAAAATCATGGTCTGGAACTGTAGGGGTGTTGGGAATAAGAGCTTTAGGCATGTCTATAGAGAATTACTCAAAAGGCATGATCCGGAGATGATCTGCCTCTTAGAAACGAGAGCAAAAAATAACTCCTTTCCAAACTTCCTCAATAGAAGTGGCATGGAGGGTGATTTTGTTGTCAAGTCTAATGGATTTAGGGGTGGTCTGTGGCTCAAATGGAACAAAAACAAAATTTGTGTTAAGGTCCTGAAGCATGCAGAGCAATGGATCCATATGCAAATTGAGGAGGGCAGTCAGAGATGGCTTCTCACATGTGTTTATGTTCAACCTATTCATGCGAAGGAGACCTTCTAGAAAGAGATGAAGGAATTAGCTTCCAATACCCACCTTCCTTGGATAATGATAGGAGTCTTCAATGATTATGCAGGAGGAGGAGAGACAAGTAGTAAAACTGTGAAGGGTTGGGTTAGAGGTAGGAAGTTTAAGCGCCATTGGGATGACTGCAACCTGCAAGACTTAGAATCCATAGGCCCAAAGTTTACTTGGACTCGCAAGAGAGAAGGAAGGATTGTGCTTCAGCATAAACTGGACAGAGCTTTAGGGAATCTCCGAGCCAAGTTCCACTTTCCTAAAATGAAAGTTATAACTCTGTGTTGCCTCCACGGGGACCATAATCCTTTGTTGTTGAACACGAGGATTTCCAATTCTCCTAGGAGTAGGAATAAACCGTTCAGATGTGAAGCGGTTTGGTTTAACCATCCAAAATTTAAGGAGGTCTTTGAAGCAGCTTGGAAGTCTGAGAGTGGGAATCTGTTATCAGCAATCAACTATACTGTGGAAGAATTAAAAGATTGGAACAAGTTGGAGTTTGGGAATATTTTTGTCAGAAAAAGAAGAATTGAAAACAGATTGGCAGGCATTCAAAGATCTGGAAAGTACGGGACTTCTAAGTTTTTGCAAAACCTGGAGATCCAGCTGCTGGAAGACTATCATAAGATCCTAAATGAAGAGGAGATCTTTTGGTATCAAAAAGCTAGAGTGAACTGGTTCCTTAAGGGTGATAGGAACACAAACTTCTTCCATGCGCAGACAAAAATCAGAAGGAACTCTAATAGAATAGCTGCTCTCATGATTGATGGTGAGTGGTGTATAGATCAAGACAAGTTGAAGAGACATGCAGTTGAGTTCTATGGGAACATGTTCACTTGGAAGGAGGTATCTCCGCCTAGTGAAAGGTTTAGAGGATGGGTGAGAAAAATTGATAATGAGCATCACAGCACTCTGCTAGGACAAGCGAGCGAGGAGGAAATCAAGAGAGCCGTTTTCTCCATGCAAGGGTTGAAAGCTGCTGGCCCGGATAGAGTCCAACCTATCTTTTATCAAAATTTTTGGGAGGTGATGAAAGAAGAAGTCAAGGTTTTTGTCAATCAAGCTTTAAGAAATGGGTACTTTTGCCATGAATTTCTTAGAGCTCACATCATCTTAATCCCGAAGATTACTAATCCCGAAACTTTGAGTGATTTCAGACCTATCACTCTCCTCAACACAGCGTACAAGGCGCTGTCCAAGCTGATTGTTTAGAGATTAAGATCTCTCCTTCAAGACATCATAGGGCCTCATCAAAATAGCTTTCTTCCAGGAAGAGGAACTACAGAGAACATCATTGCAACTCAGGAGATCATCCGCTCAATGCAAAGATCCAAGAGTAAAAAGCATTGGATGATATTGAAGATTGACTTGAGCAAGGCCTATAACAAAGCGAGCTGGACTTACTTGGGTCAAATCCTACAGGATTGCAACTTCCCTATCCCTCTGATCAGGCTCATTATGTTTGCAGTTTCTAATAGTGAAGTGTCCTTGATATGGAACGGAGAGGTCCTGCCGACTATGAAGTTTGGGAAGGGGCTGAAGCAAAGAGATCCTCTATCTTCTTATCTCTTCATCTTAGTAATGGAGAGGCTGGCTTATTTAATTCAAGACAAGGTTCAGAAAGGAGTGTGGAAGCCCTTCAGTTTCTCAAAAGAAAGCCCTCAAGTCTCCCACCTCTTCTTTGCGGACGACCCCTGCTCTTTGCAGAGGCAGATCCCTTAAGTTTGAGCAGAGTTAAAGAGTGTCTTAAAGACTTCTCTGCTGAAAGTGGGCTGAATATCAATGAGGCGAAATCGAAGGTTTGGTTCTCTCTTAGGACCCCCAACCTCCTCAAGACTACATTGGCAAGCATGTGCAGGTTCTCCACTACTGCAGATCTGGGAAGGTACTTAGGTATCCCTCTCATTCACAGCAGAATGAATAAGGATTTCTATAATTATTTAGTCGAGAAGGTTCAAGGGAGACTCAATAGCTGGAGTGCTAAGCTACTGAGCAATGCAGGGAGGAGAGTTCTCATCCAGTCCGTAACCTCTGCTATCCCCATGTATTCCATGCAAGTCAGCTGGATCTCTGCCAATACTTGTAGGAGATTGGACAAGATCAATAGAGACTTTTTGTGAGGCAGCAGAAGGATCCATCTCACCAAATGGGAAGTAGTCTGTAGAGCCAAACATGAAGGGGGATTGGGGCTAAGAGAAATGAGGAAGAATAACATTGCCATACTTGCAAAGTTGGGTTGGAGATTTTTAAAGAAGGATCGGTCTCTTTGGTGCCAAATTATGAACCAAAAGTATTTGAAGGGCTAAAATTTCTTGCAGTACAATAAGATAAATACGGGGTCTCATATATGGAGAGGCATGCTTAGGAGCAGAGACTGCATAAGGAGAGGTCTAATTTGGAGAGTGGACAATGGGAGCAGCATAAATTTTTGGGAGGACAGGTGGGTGGGGAAAGGAAGTCTTATTGAGTATACTATTTACCCTCAAAACAGGAACTTGCAGAACCTGAAAGTTAGTTATTTTATTTCTGAGGAGGGGAGCTAGAAGCTGGAAGAGCTGTTGGGGCTAATTAAGGAGGATAAAGTGGAGGAGATCAGAAGTATCTTACTCCCCAAGAGAGGTGACAATGAGGACTTGCAGGGATGGGCAGAGCCGAAGGATGGCAACTTCTCCTGTCTCCAGTGCCTACCAAATGCTTCAGAATACTGTCCAATCTCAGCATTAGCAGGACGGTAGTTGGAAGTGGATTTGGAAAGCGGCTATTCCGGAAAGAGTCAAATTCTTCATTTGGTTGGCGGTGCGTGAGAAAATCATGACTAATCTCGAAAGAAAGAAAAGGAAACTTTCAGACAATGAGTTATGTGACAGCTGTAGAGAGGACAAGGAATCTGTGCTTCATGTGTTAAAAGACTGCGAGAGGCTAAGGAGATATGGCGAATTATCTGGCTTGGCTTTTCCAAATTCAGAGACTTCGGGATCAGCAGCCTTTCTAACTGGTTAAAGAAGGTGTTCAAGGCTACTTTAGCCAGAAGATCTTTCAAGGTAAAGGAACTTTCGCTGCAGCCATTTGGAAGCATTTGGAAGAGACGTTGCAGATCAGTCATGGAGGGAGTAACTTCCCCAACAGAAGCAACTGCAAGACTAGCTATAGGTCTCAATAAGAGATAGGAAGAGGCTCAGAAGTCTGTGCAGCATCAAAGGCAGACCTTACTGTTATCTATCAAATGGATTCCTCCTATAAGAGGGAAGTGGAAGCTAAACTCTGATGGAGCTGTGGATGCGAGCTCTGGGACAGCTAGTGGAGGAGGCATCCTGCGGGATGAAGAAGGAAATTAGGTTATGGGCTTTACGCTCAATATTGGAAGAGCTGACGTGTTAGTAGCAGAAGTGTGGGCGCTGCGTGAAGGCCTTTTGATCGCCATTCAAAAAGGAATGACAGCCTTGGAAGCAAAAGTAGACTGCCTGGTCCTTTCAGAGCTGCTGAACAGGTTTCAAAAGAGTACTCACCCTCTGTATCAAGCTCTAAAGGACTGCAAAGAGCTCATGATAGAGTTGGGGACTAGGGAAGTCAGGCACATTTATAGAGAAACCAACAAATGCGCGGATCATCTAGCAAAATTAGGAAGAACCAATCCTCCTGGAGTGAGTCTTCTGGAGATCCCTCCCAGTTCCCTCCACTGTCAGTTGTGGAAGATAAGCATGGTGTTGAGGCTTTTAGACTAGTTGGCAGTAAGTCTGGGCCGAGAGCCCATTCTGGTTAGTTTTTCTGTTGGCCTTGTTTGGCCTTCCTCTTTCCAACCAAAATAAAAAAGTATTAAAATAATATTTATTTGCAAAAGCATAACATAAGGTGCTTGGTCGGTGGGGTAATTGGCGGTGAATTCTATTTTGTTTATTTATTAAAAGTATTTAGGTGAATAAAATGATAATTTGAAACTATTATAAATTATTTTCTATTTTATTCTTTTTCCTATTGAAAACAGAAAACTATAATTTGTCTCGATTTGGAAATCCAGTCACATGTGACCATTGGATGTGAACAAAGGAATCAAAAAGCAGCGAAACCGGCATCTGTCAAGTTTTGGAAACTCGGACTATTTTTTTTTTTTTTTTGGGAAACTCGGACTATGATTTATCTCTTGCAACTCAATTATTTTCTCCCAACCTTTCTTTCTACGAACCATAAACAGGGAAAGAGGTATTTCACCAATCCTTCCAAAACACATGGGAATTGGTCAGTCTGACTGGTCCCCCCCCCCCCTCGTCTATCTATATTTCCCACTCCAGCCCACCAGCACAGCCATCACCAGGAACCAAAATGAAGAAAGACACGGTAGTACTGTACCCAGGCCCGGGAATGGGCCACATAATCTCCATGGTAGAGTTTGGAAAACTAGTCCTCCGGCACAGCCCTCCCAACAGCATCACCATCAGCATCCTCATCATGACTGGCCCGTATGAAACCCCAGCCATCACTTCTTACATCACCCGCATCTCTTACAACTACCACCCTTCCATCACGTTCCACCGCTTTCCTCACCTCTCCGTCGACACAGACGACAGATCCCGCAGCCGCGCCGCCATCGCGTTTGACATCATCCGCCTCAACACCCTCCAACATTTCTCCAACTCCCTCCACCACATCGCCCAAACTGATCACCGCATTCGCTCTCTCGTCATCGACCTCTTCTGCACCTCCGCCTTTCCTATTGCTGCCCAGCTTCGCATTCCCACTTACTATTTCTACACTTCTGGAGCCTCGGCGCTCGCCGCCTTCTTCTACCTTCCCAAGATTGCCGAACAAGTGGACAAGAGCTTCAAAGATCTCACCTCCACTTATCTTCACTTCCCGGGTCTGCCTAAATTATTGGCTTCTCACTTGCCTGAACCCGTTCTGGATAGAAACGATCCGGCTTATGGCGACTTCATATATTTCTGTTCTCAACTTTCCAAGGCTGATGGGGTAATTGTCAACACTTTTGAGGATCTTGAGCCGATACCCGTTAGGGCAATTGCAGATGGGTGTTGTGTGGCTGAAGCGCCAACGCCGCCTGTGTACTATATTGGGCCAATTGTTGCGGATTCTATTGACAAAGAGGTTGAAAAAAAGCATGAGTGTTTGGTTTGGCTGGACTCGCAGCCTAACGGAAGTGTTTTGTTCCTCTGTTTCGGAAGCAGAGGGTCGTACTCGGAGGCTCAGCTGAGGGAAATAGCAATTGGTTTAGAGAGAAGCGAGCAGAGATTCTTGTGGGTGGTGCGAGCTCCGCCTAGAAACACCAACTTGAAACAGGTTTCCGAGTATGAGGATAAGAATTTTGATTTGAATCAGGTGTTGCCAGATGGATTTGTGGAGAGGACGGAAGGCCGAGGACTGGTGGTGAAGGAGTGGGCTCCACAAGTTGAGGTGCTGAACCACGAGGCCGTGGGTGGGTTCTTGAGTCACTGCGGGTGGAACTCGACTCTGGAGGCGGTGGTGGCGGGAGTTCCGATGATAACGTGGCCGCTGTATGCGGAGCAGCACCTGAACAGGGCAGCATTGGTGGAGGATATGAAGATGGCGATTGGGGTGGAGATGGAGGAAGATGAGTTTGTAAGTGGGAGTGAGTTGGAGAAGAGAGTTAGAGAGCTGATGGCATCAGAAAAGGGGAGGGAGATGAGAGAGAGGAGCTTTGAGATGAGAGAAAGCGCTTTGAAGGCGTGGGAAGAACACGGTTCTTCTACTACTGCACTTAATAAGTTGTTCAAAATCTGGTTAAAGATTTGAATCGATAACTGGCTTGTTCATTACCTATACTACACTTGATCTTAGCCAATAGGCCGAGAAAGGTATGTTGTTCATTACCTCTGGTATATCATGTGGTGTTCTTACTTTTAACTGAAGGCCATTGCGGCCTGATTTCTGCGTACTTTCTTTGTTTTGGTGATTCGTGCCATTATTTTATTGTTAGCACAGTGTACCATGAGTTCACTCCCTCTAAAGTTAAAATGGGAAGAACCCTAGTTCGGGTCAGAGGGACTGAGCTACCTGGATAGTATTTCAGTGACGATATTTTTCATGTTATGTCCTCTCTTTCATTTGGAAGCACATGGTCGATTTGAATAATACATTGGTGGTTAGGAAAGGTTTGGATTAACGGGAGAAGTCATAGTGTGGAGTACGAAGACTTTCACACTACATGCTTCCACTGTGGGAGTAATGGATACAGTATATAGAAGTCTATCAACTGGATTGATGAGATTACCAGAAAATTTGTTAGATTCAATCTGCGGACTTGAAAACAGAATGCTTTCGTAGGAAATCTTGAATGGGCATTCAAAAATCAAGCGCAATATTAGTAATACAAGGCATTTTACATCTTTTACTAGCAAAATGTCAAATTAACCACCCAATTTTTAACATCTTATAACAGCTTACCTGCAAAGATCGAAAAGTGAAAGGTTGCCGATGATACCGGGCCTTACGCCTCATGATCATACAGTTTGTGGCCATTAAAGCCCAAATTTCACTAGGCCTATTAGGTTTACAATCAAGCCCATGGTGGATTTCCAAATTTCACTTTACTCAGCCACATGATGGATCCTTCAGCCTTTAGGTTTCCAATCTATCAATCCCCTCGGTTATTATGGAAACAATTCCTATTACACAACGGGTCTAAGTTTTAATTATCTAATAAGGAAAAAAAACTTGACTAACTTTAAACCAAATTTTTCTTAATCGGATTTGAATCTATCATGATTTCTCCCAATTAGGAAACAAATCTCTTAACAGCGGAGACTTCCTTGTTCTCCATGACAACAATTGGAATTTTTCTATTTCGGAGGATTCGAATTTACAAAAAATCTACGACTACGATTTCACCAATTTTGGAAGATCTCATACGATCTTCCCCTAAGATAAGTAAAGTTTTTAATCCCGAAACACATACGGCATTCTCAATACATGCTATATATACAAAACAAAGTCAACCTACTAAGTACACATCCCTCTCTCAACACATTACACATAGAGACTAAATAGGGCCCTCGGCTCTTTCAATTTTTTCTTCTTTTACCGATCTTTCTAATATGAGCACTAGAGCCTCCTCCGCTGGAGCCACCTCCAGCAGGTTTTTTGTAGGATCCTTTTTCGAAAACTAGACAACAGATATCCCCTCATCGGTTCCTCACTCTGGCTAGGCGGACGATCTACTGTGGAGTTATTTTTTATTTCAACAAATTGGCGTTGTTCACGGAAACGACTTATTGATTAGTTTAAAGGTAATTAACGCCTTATTTTTCCAATCAGCATGTTATTGAAAAGAAAGAGACCAACACTTGATTTTAACGACGATGACTTGCAAGGAGTCGACCTAAGTCGACACGTCCCGCTCATCATCACAGCCAAAATAGGTTGATATGTCATGAAGAGAGTACTGGTTGACCAGGGGGTGGAATGCAACCTCCTTTATTGGGACGCCTTCTATCAAATAGGTTTCTAATAAACACATCTTCAACCCCTACTAAGTCTTTGAAAAGATTTTCAAACAAACGACTATACCACGAAAGTATTATCTCCCTTCCCATAACTTTGGGAACACTGCAAATCATGCTTCCATTACGACTTCTTTCAGTGTGGTCAAACTACTGTCTCTGTAAAATGCCATCTTGGGGCATCCCAACCTAAATGATCTAGAAGCCCTGCTGACCATCAAACATATGAAAATTAAGTTCAGAACACCTCTGGACGTCACAATACTCCCCCTTGCAATCCAAACCCCCAAAAGTCTCCATATTTAAGGAAGAGAAGAAGAACTTCAGTGTAGATATTGTAGAGTTCAAAGAAGACATCGACCAGTCTACCAAACCTGAGCTTGGTGAAGAGGTAATGGAGGTCTGGATCACTGATGTTCCAGGCCATAATAGAATCCCTGCGACGGCATTCTGGTGTCTTCGCATGGTCATCTGACTATGGATTCTAGCCACAAACGTGTGAAACAAAAGAAGAGAGTATTTCCGCTCGAGTGCCAATGAGCGATACAAAAAAAAAGTACAAAAACTATTTTTTGGCGAACTTCATCAGAGAGGTGAAATGTCCCAAATAACTAGCAAACATAGTCATGGTGAAGAAAACGAATGGCAAATGGAGAATTCGTGTCGACTTCACCAACCTTAATAAAGCATATCTTTAGGACAATTACCCCCTTCCGAATATTAACAAGGTCATAGATAATTCATTGGGACATCAATTCTTAAATTTTATGGATGCATACTCAGCTATAATCAGATTCGTATGGCACCTGAAGACGAGAAAAATATCAGTTTTATTACAGAATTTGGCACCTATTGCTATAAAGTCATGCCATTCGGTTTCAAGAATATAAAAGCAATCTTTCAGCGGTTGGTCAACAAGGTTTTCAACGAGCAACATGGTGGAACGTCACGTCTTATGTGGATGACATGCTCATCAAAAGCACCAGCCAGGAAAACCATATAAAAGATTTGGAAGAAACATTCCAGACATTGAATTACTTTAATATGAAACTAAAACCAGCCAAATGCGCTTTCGGGATTACTTCTAGCAAGTTCTTGGGCTTCTTGATCATCAGTTGCGGGATCAGGGCCAGCCCAGATAAGATTCAGGTAACTCTGGACATGGCTTCCCCTAGAACACTGAAAGAGATATAGTGTCTTACCGGATGAATTGCAATCTTAAACTGGTTTATGTCGAAGGTATGAAAAAGATACAAACCCATTTTCGACGCTCTAAATAAATCACAAAAATTTGTGTGAACGCCTGAATGTCAGCTGGCTTTCGATAAGCTCAAAGAATATCTCTCGTCACCGCCTCTTCTCTCTCGATCCATTCCTTGTGAGAAACTCTACCTTTACTTATCTGTATATGATTAAGCTCTTTGCTCTATACTCATGAGATAGGATGCCATTGTGCAAAAACCCATGTATTATGTCAGTGGAGTGCTCCAAGAGTCAGAAATCAATTAAAAACTTATTGAGAAGATGGTGTTCACTTTTATCATAACTGCCCGACACCTCCGTCCTTATTTTCAGGCACATATGATTATGATGCAGACTGACCAACTATTAAAGTCAATCCTATAGAAGAGAGACACATCAGGTCGCTTCATTAAATGAAGCATCGAACTCGAAAATTTTGACATTGAATATCAACCTAGGTCTATCATTAAAGGGAGCGGAATGGGGCTCATCCTAGTGGGCCTTGAAGATTTCAAGACAAAATAAATGCTCCGTTTTGACTTTCGAGCCACCAACAACCAGGCCAAATATGAAGTGTTGCTGACAAGCCTATGAATCACAGCATTTTTGGGAGCTTGAGACATCTAAATTTTTATCAACAGCCAACTTATGGTCAATCGGAGAAACATACGACGCAAAGGAACCAATGATAGTGAAATATCTCTCCAAGCTCCAGGAAGTAATAGCCAACTTCAATACAGTCAGCATATAGTAGATCCCTAGATCTAAGAATGCGAGAGCAGACATGCTCCCCAAGCTTGCGAGTTTAGAGTCCGTCGAAACTAGTTAGACCGTCTACGCTAAGAGTCTCCCATACCCAAGCATTGATGAATCAGAACAGATTATGATTATTGACAGCCCACTCAGTTGGAAAGATCTGATCCTTGCTTACCTTTGGGGTGGCCGACTACCAGATTCCTAGAAGGAAGTGACAAAAGTCAAGCGCAGAGCCGCCACTATGCCGTCATCAATAGAGAACTCTACAAGAAATCTTTTTACTCACCCATATCTCAAGTGCCTAACACCATAAGAAGGAGACTATGTCATCCAAGAAATCCATGAAAGAATATGCAACAACCACTTGGGTGCCCGAAATCTCGCAAATAAAGTCTTATAACAAGGATACTACTGACCCACTATGAGGGCCAACATAGAAACTTACATCAAATGGTGTGATAAATGCCAACACTTCTCTTTCCAACCTTCAAACCTTCCAACCTTCCTCCGAACTCTGTCCTCTTGCAATCCATGGTCGTTTGCATAATCGGAAATGAATATACTGTGATCTTTTTCACAGGCAACTAGACAACAAAAATTTCTCATCGTTACCATACACTACTTTACTAAGTGGGTAGAAGCCAAACCCTTCGCTCAGATAATAGTAGGCAAAATCTAAACTTCCATGTAGACATCTATCATTACTAGATTCGGTCTATCCCATGTCTTTGTTACTAACGATGGCAAATAGTGCGACAACAAAAACGTCTAGGAGTTTTAGAGCAAACTCGAAATTCAGTATCGTTTTACCTCTATTGTTTACCCGAAAGAAAATGATCTTGTTGATATAACCAACCAAACAATCCTCCAAGGACTTAAAATGGCATTGAACAAAGCAAAAGGTAAATGGGTAGATGAACCCTATGAGATTTCTTGGGCCTACTGAGCCACCTCAGAACAATTACAGGGAAAACACCATTCAGTCTAATTTACTAATGCGAAACCATCTTGCCGGTAGAGATGGGCTTCCACTCACTCTATATAGAACAATATCAGCCGACGACAAATGAATCCGCACTATATGAGAAGTTAGACCTGTTACCAGAGCTATGAAACACTGCATCCACTTGGATGACTGCCTACCAACAACGAATAGCTCGATATTATTATAAAAGGATGAGGATCAGAACATTCAAACCAGGAGATTTAGTCATTCGAAGGGTAGAAGCAATGGGACAGCCGCACCCTGGAGGAAAATTCACACCGAACTAAGAACAATTACAGGGGAAACACCATTTAGTCTAATTTACCAATGCGAAGCAATCTTGCCGATGGAGATAAGCTTCCACTTGCTCCATGTAGAACAATATTAGCCGACGACAAATGAATCCACACTATTTAAGAAGTTAGACCTATTACCAAAGCTATGAAACATTGCATCCACTCGGATGGCTGCCTACCAGCAACTAATAGCTCTATATTATAATAGAAGGATGAGGACCAAAACATTCAAACCGAGAGATTTATTCATTCTAAGGGTAGAAGCAATGGGACAGCCGCAACCTGGAGGAAAATTCACACCGAACTAGGAAGGTCCATACTGGGTACGTTCAGTAGTTTGATTGGGAACGTATCAGCTCAGCCACCTAAATTGCTCCGCTATACCTAGAACCTAGAATTCAGACAACCTAAGCATCTATTATCAGTAAACCTTGTTGTTCTTCCATTTTTTATATGTGTTTCGGATTCCAAACAATAACATTGTCTTTTTACTTGATACTGACTATCGGGTTCCTACTATCTTATTCTGCTCAACAAGGGTACAATCTCTTGGTTCTACACATCACATGGGTTCCACACCCATCTCTAGTCTCTTTACGATATCTAACTTCCGAGCGGATGGTTTCCAACCATCTCTCGACTCTATGCCTTCCATGGGTTCTGCACCCATCCTTAGTCTCTTTATGGGATCTAACTCTCAAGTGGATGGCTACCAACAGTCTCTCGATGTTGCGCCTCTTAAGGAATTCTTCTGACTCTACACCTTAGCATTCCACCAAATTAATAACTTTATGATATCCTTCTAAGGACACAACTTTTATCAAACTTGATGATCAAGCAAGCAAGTAAAGCTATCATTTTAGTTCTAACACCTTAGCAGACCTACTTCAACCTCACTGCTTGGTTCACTCTCTCGATTACGTGCCTCGAATACCACTTTCTTAAACTGCAAACGGGTCAGGCACTCTTCTTTCGACAATGGCAAGATTGGCAAGTAACAAAGATTTTATTTCAATGCATTAAACATACATCAGGGTATATAGTAGAGTACAATGAAATAGAAGAGTTACATTTATACATCCTTACTAGGTTACACTAAAGAAAAAAAAAAGGCACATTAAAAGGAAGTGTCCTAATGAACCTTCTCTCTGAATCTTCACTTCTTCCTTTTAACAAACTGTCCGATGTTCTCTAAACGGTCTCCTAAACCAGCCCCAGTTTAGCACCCAGTAAGATACTAAAACTAAAAAAAAAGTTAGATGCTAAAGAGAAATTGGGAGGAAAAAAATAAAAATACCCCTTTTAGGTCATCAAACCATACTCTTGTAATTAAAAAGTATAAGAGTAATGATAAACTATAAGAAACCAAACAGAACCCATCGGCATGAACCTATCATGACAGCAGACTATGACTTTCATACTGTCATAATGGAACCTTGCACCTGTGGTTTCTTCACTGACGAAGCCTTGTATCCGCAGCTTTCGCTATCACACCCCCTTTAAATGCCAAACCCGCAGAAAGATAAAAATCCCCTCAAACTTCAAACACTTTTAATAAGCACAGTTCTTCCTCTAACTATCTAAAATCTGATTACCCAATGAGATGTATATATAGCCAAAGGGTGGAAGCCGTATTAAAGAAACATTAAACATGTAATAGACACATTCTACCCCTAATGCTTCCCCCATTACGTCTTTCTTGTTTAACCACAACACTTCGTGTCTTTTCGAATTTTGCTAATTACTACAACATTGAATCCACTCCTAATATCACTTTCTTAAATTAACATTAGGAGTGGAAGTAAATGATAATACTAGGCCTGATGACCCATGATCATATAGTTCATGGCCATTAAAGCCCAAATTTCGCTGGGCCTATAAGGGCTACAACCAAGCCCATGGAAAGCTGAGCTATCTCTCGGCCACCGGATGGACCCTTCAGCCTTTAGGCTTTTTGATCTCTCGGCCTCTTGGATATTACGGAAACAATTTCTATTACACGACATGTCTAATTTTTAATTACCTGTTAAGGAAAGAAATCTTGACTAAGTTTAAATCTTCCTTAATTCATTATGAATATACAGTGATCACTTCCAATTAAGAAGTAAATCTCTTAGTAGCAAAGACTCCCTTATTCTCTAACAAGAGCTGAAACTTTTCTATTTTAAAAGACTCCAAATCTACAGAAAGTTTATAACTACGATTTTAGTAATCTTGCAAAATCTTATATGATCTCCTCATAAAATAAGTAGTGTTTCTACACGTCAAGCACATACGACACATGCTATATATATACAAAATAGAGGCAATGTACTAGGTATGCATCTCTCTCTCAACACATTATATACAAAGACTACCCAACGCCATCGGCTTTTTCAGTCTTTCCTTCTTTTATTGCTCTTTTTGACTTGAGCATTGAAGTCTCGTCCATTGGAGCCACCTTCGGCAAATTTTTTGCAAGATCTTTTTCCGAAGACAAGACAATAGATATCCCCTCACCGGTTCCCCACTTAGACCAAAAGGATGATTTACTGTGAAGTCAATTTGGTTTCAATAGTTACAAATTGTAATCTCACACCAATCTGGTTTCAATAGTTACAAATTGTAATCTCACACCAATCAAGGATATTTTGTGTGTTTTTCCCAAAGTTTCTGAAGGAAACAAAATCCGTGGATTTTTTTAATAAAAGGTTTAAGCAACAGGTAATCTCATATTTAGTAAGGAAGTTCAAATCTAATTGAATACAAAATATAAATAACATTAGATATAGTGATCTCTATCCCTATCCACGTGTTGGATAATACAACTAGAACTAAAACTTGTATTTTACAAATATTTAAAAAAAAAATTGACAAAATCTCTTCTATTTTAATGACTATTATTAAACCACACAGAACAAATCTAATTTCAAGAAATTGTATACTTCTATATTATGCATTGCTAGTATTTCAAATAGTTTTTGGTATCAACATCATAATTTAGTAGAAATATAATTATATCAAGTATTAAATAATAATTTAAACATGAATAGACATATTAAGTTAACTTTCCCGACGAACACTACTCAAGACATATATATTGCTGAAATATTCTCATATTAAAACCAGATATACGGGTCATACAATCATCATATCACAGCGAAGGGATATATTTTCTTGAGGCTGGTGGCTCCCTAATTACCCCCAGTGGCTCTCCCTTGTCTCCCAAACCATCTGAGATATTAAAATTTGGATCAACCAACAACTGGTTGAGCAATTAATCCCTTATGGGATTGGAGAATTGAGGTGTAGATAACATGCACATTATATAAGATAGATATTAGACATGTTCATGATTTCTTGAATGATATTTTTACAAAAAGTTATTAACACTCAAGTTTCAAAAGATGGTATTGACAATAATAAAACAACGGGGGTGGAGTCCAACAAGTATAAATTTTTGCATTCACCCCACCCCTACTCATATGAAAAGCCTACCAAATTAGGAATTTTGCCTTGCCTGAGTGCAAGGGAAACAAACCGCTGACTTCTCTTATCCTTGGCGATGCTTGGGTGCTGGTTTCTTTGTATTTTGAATATATTTTCATGGTCCTTACAGTTTCTTTCTCCTAAAAAATTTATACCATTAACTTCTAACTTATCTGACCTCCACCCTTGGGAGAGTTCACCAGCCCCACTCTTAGGAAAGTTAACTCCCAAGCGGTGACTCTTTGTCAGCACTCCTACGGTGATGGTTTGAGTAACTAAGGCCGATAATCTTGTTATCCAATCCATTTTATTAAAAATCAATCTTGTGAGGTATTGACCACGTACGCTATCATGGGAGGGTTTCACTTTATGTTTGTTATGTCTTATAGCATTTATTATTTTATACATTCATTAATAACTCTAGGATTAGGAGGTTATGTCATTTTCCAATCGTCTAAAGATGTTATCTCATCAACGTCTGATGACTCAGTTGGTTCAGAAACTGATGCCCGTTAACTATGATCGGGAGTTCGATCCCCCATGGGAACGAAAAAATCAGCGTCGGGAGACCTGTCACTCAATTGGGCCCTATAAGCGGTCGACCTAAATTAATCGGGGTGAAATCCTGAATATTGGGTTGGTGACCTAGCTATGGTACAAAAAAAAAAAAAGATGTTATCTCTTTTTCTATCGTGCTTTATCAACGAGATCATGTAATGAGGCATATACAGTCACTAATATTGCAGCTCCAACTTTGTCTAGAAAGGACATATGAAACCATCATTAAACTAGGATTAACTCGAATCAAAACGGGGACATGAAACCATTATCAAATTAGAATTATCTTGGTGCGAAAAGACACGTGAAAAGTTTAAACTTGTAAAGAAAAAAGGGGACAAAACCTTTGTCCAGCTCTGCTTGTGTGCATAAAATGCTTGCACGCATAAGCGCTCACACTTTTGTCATAGCCAAACTCTTTATCAACGCTTGCTTGACACCCTATTAGCTACTATATCTCCAAAAATGAGACCTTAACTTCTCTAACCTCATGAAGATGCCTATTGAACCCACCTATGCACATAGGCAGTGTGTACCATTACATATGCAAATTATTTGCGCTTGCACGTGGCCATCCATGTCCGACATGTATGAACTCTTTTCATGCACTTTTTAGATTCTCTATTATCCATCGTCACAAAAAATCAGGTGTAAACTTCCTTTCTAACCCCCCACATCGCCTTACTTGAAAATGCATGTGCACACAAGCAGTATGCCTAGGCAAGCACAAGTTGTATGATCGTCGTGTGGCCACCCACATATGTCGTCCCTTATATCCTATACACATACTCCTTTCTCTCACATACACACTGACGCAAAGTTTCCCAACCAAACTCAAATTCTAACTTCAACTCTTCATGGAATCAAACTCTAATACAAGGTTCAAGTAAATTTGTACTCATGATATGGGCATACAGCATATATATAAAAGGATACATATCAAGTAACACTTGCCTTTATTCAGACTCAAAACAGTCTTTCTTTTGGGGACTTATTGTGCATAAACCATGGATTCACAAGCTCAAAGAACAAAATAAAGCAATGGTTGTAGATGTGTTTAAATGACACTGTGAACATAAAAATATTTAGACAGTCTTTAAATCCATGAAATCCTTTAAGATCTAAAAGTTTTAAATACTTCACCTTGAAAACCTAGGAGAGAGAAATTGAAGGTGATGATGTGAACTCTTGAAATTAAAGATTAGAATCACTTTGAATGTGTTTAATACTTTGAAGAGAGAGAGAGAGAGCCAATTTTGTGCTTGATGGAAGGGGTAGAGAGAGAGAATGAGTTGGTTGCTAAGAAAATACTCCTAAATGTACTTGATAAGTCCAACCTCTCAAAGCTTTCTTCAGAAGTTTCATTTTAAATTTTTTCACCTTTATTCTTAGGTTTGAGAGAACGTATAAGTGCGGCCTTCTGAAATATAGACTATACTTGAAATCAAAGGATGAACTCAACGCTACAAAAAATACGGTTTTAGCGACGGAAAAAATTCGTCGCTATTTTGCGACGGATTTAGTGAAAAAAAATTTTGTCGTTATTTTGCAACAAAATTGGTGACAAAAAAGTAATCGTGACTAAATTAGAAACAAATACATTATTCGTGGCTCAATTCATCGTTAATTGACCACGAAAAATTTTTCGTGACTAAATTTGTCACTAATTGGTGATAAAAAATTTTTCGTCACAAAATTCGTTGCTAATTAGCTACGAATAACAATTTTGTAGCTAAATTTTGCTACAGTAATCCATCGCTAAATTTAGCGACGAAAACATTTCGTCATCAAATTTAGCGACGAAAAAATTTTCGTCGGAGATTTCATCACAAATTAACTACAAAAATTTTCTGTCACTAATTAGTTACGAAAAAAATATTTGTTACAAAATTTAGTAACAAATTTCAAAATTCGTGGCTAAATTTGTCACTAATTATCTACAAAAAAATATTCGTGACAAAATTCATTACTAATTAGCCACAAAAAAATATTCGTAACTAAATTCGTCGCTAATTTATTACCGGTATTTCAAAATTCATGGCACATTGCCAAGCAAAAATTCTTCTATACTCTATTAGGAAATATTTTTAACCATATTTATGTTTTTAACGTATTTTAAATAATGAGATCGAATTAAATATATAGTAAATATTGCAATTCTCACCAATTTGAAAATTTTCAACAAAAAATAATTTAATCAATCTGTAACAAACAATTTTCAATTAGTCACGACTGTCGAATTCACTATTCATGATTTTTGCCTTCTACATCCATTCACTTCTCTCATATAATTCAATCATTTTTGAAACTTTAGTTGTTCATTTTCATTCGTTATTGTTATCAACAAGGAATACAATAAATCATACATTCACGTTCGACAATCTATCGCATCTGGTAAGTAGATCAAATAGTAGTTTTCAGAGAACTGTGGCAGTGAGATAGATGACTACTAATAAGCGGCTATCCATTTATAAACTATTTTGAAATTCGACGCTAAGTTAATTTTTTTTAAATTAGCATTTTATACTTTTTTATTTTATTAATTTATTTTAACTAATCATATTTATTATTTTATAATATTTTAAATTAGTATTTTATTTTATTATTTTTTTTAAAAAAATAATATTATTTTATTTTTTCAATCTTTTATTATTTAGCGACGAATTCGAAATCCGTTGCTAAGTTTAGCAACGGATTCGGAAATTCATCGCTAAGTTAATTTTTTTTTTAAATTAGTATTTTATATTTTTTATATTTTATTAATTTATATTAACTAATAATATTTATTATTTTATAACATTTTAAATTAAAATTTTATTTTATTGTTTTATATTTTTATTTTATAAAAAATAATATTATTTTATTTTTTAAATCTCTTATTATTCCGAAAATTGGCCGCTAAGTTAATGTTTTTTTTTAATTAGCATTTTATATTTTATAATATTTTAAATATTTTATTATTTAGCGATAAATTCGAAATCCATCGCTAAACTTAGCGACGGATTCTGCAATACGTCACTAAGTTCATTTTTTTTAAATAAGTAATTTATATTTTTTATTAATTTTTATTAACTAATCATATTTATTATTTTATAATATTTTAAATTAGTTTTTTATTTTTTTATTTTATTATTTTTATTTTTTATAAAATAATATTTTTTATTTTTTAAATATTTTATTATTTAGCAACGAATTTATTGGCGAATTCGAAATCCGTCGCTAAGTTTAGCGATGGATTCCAGGATCCGTCGCTAAGTTTAGCGACGGATTCAAAGATTCGTCGGTAAGTTAATTTTTTTTTTTAATTTAGCTTTTTATATTTTTATATTTTATATTAACTAATTATATTTATTATTTTATAATATTTTAAATTAGTATTTCATTTTTTATTTTTATTTTTAAAAATTATATTAATTTATTTTTAACTCTTTTATTATTTAGCGACGAATTCGAAATCAATCACTAAGTTTAGCGACGGATTCGAAAATTCTCTCGCTAAGTTAATTTTTTTAAATTAACATTTTATTTTTATTTATTTATTTATTTATGTTAACTAGTCATATTTATTATTTTATAATATTTTAAATTAGCATTTTATTACATTATAACAAATTATCATTTTATGTAATTATATTGTTATTAATAAAATGTGACCATATGTTAACAAATTAAAAGAAAACCATATTAACAAATCATATTTTAATTTACTTTATTTTTCTATTATTTTATTATTTTATGTTAATGAATCATATTTATTATGTTATAATATTTTAAATAATATTTTAAAATAGCATTTTATTTTATTTTTTTATGAATAATATTAATATTTTTAATTCATTTATTATTTTATTTTAAGTTAGAATTTTATTATTTTTTCATAAAAAATTATCGTATTTATTATTTTTAATTAATATGTTATATTTTATTTTTATTTTATCTTTTTAAAGAATAATATTGTTTTATTTTTTAATTCATTTATTATTTTATTTTTAGTTAGCCATTTATTATTTGATAAAAAATTATTAGTTTTTTAATTAATATGTTATATTTTTATTTTTATTTTATCTTTTTAAAGAATAATATTATTTTATTTTTTAAATCTTCTATTTTTTATTTTAAACTAATATTTTATTATTTTATAACAAATTATCATTTTATATTATTTTATTATTTTTAGAAAAATGTTAAAAGTAAGATGATAAGTAAAGAAAAAAAAAGAAACAAGTTTGAATAGCTTATTTGGTGTGGTGATTGTGTGTTCTTATAATTTCACGTGTACGCAGGTTCGAATTGGGCGGGAGGCATGCAGAGGCATTTATGAGGCATTTTTCGCAAGGGCGCAGGCAGGCACGGGCGTGGGCTGGAGGTAGCAAGGTGGGTGCTGGGCACGGGCCGAAGGGAGCAAGACGGATTTTAGCGATGAATTTCTAGTTTTTTGTTGCTAAAATTTTGCGACTCGTCATTAACGATGAAAAATTGTTCGTTGCTAAATCCGTAGCTAATGTTTTTAGTGATAATTTTTTCTAAAATTTTCATCGCTAGATCTATCGTTAAAACTGTATTTTTTTATAGTGAAAGAAATGAAGCCAAATAGAGGACCCATGGATATGCATTAACCCAAATGCGTCAAACTAAATTATTTGATC
The DNA here is from genome assembly GCA_033439265.1 of Dillenia suffruticosa. Classification (NCBI taxonomy): domain Eukaryota; kingdom Viridiplantae; phylum Streptophyta; class Magnoliopsida; order Dilleniales; family Dilleniaceae; genus Dillenia; species Dillenia suffruticosa. Next base: position 13,392,338 of record JAVTVX010000020.1, read on the forward strand.
TGCCAAAATTTCAACTAATACTCACAATATTAGGTGGTCTCTGTAACATATATTTGGATCATGACCCCAAATCTAAAACTCAACTTTGGCTTAGCAAGTAGATAACAACTCCAAAATCGCATTCCTAGTTAAAAACACATCATAATTATAGTTATATGCTACTAACATGCTATTTTTTTTTTTTTTGGTACCATCTACTAACATGCTATAAAATATTAAATATGCTATCTAATACTAATATTTATCCAACTGCACATGCTAATGTAAGGTTTTCTCTTATCTTATATTTCAGGTCCTAATAGGAGTTGCTCTTCGGAATCTTTCTTGCACCAGATGTTAGCAAAGAATTAGTTGAAGTGGTGCAAATTTTTGGTAAGACAACAAGAGCAGCTGCTATATTAAAGGTTGATGGTATTGAAAAATTATTGGAAACTAAAATTCAAGACACAAAGGAAGCATAAAAATATAGATTTCAAAAATTTTTCTAAACATACAATAAATTCACTTAATCATCACATGATAATTATATCTATATAAGACCCAAGATGTATAAACTTATGCCCAACACATGATTTATACACACAACCTATATAAAACAGGAGTTTAAAGAATTATACCTTTGAAGTGTATATCCCCTCATCTTTTGTTGGAATTAAGTACTCAAAATATAGGGCCTGTATATTGGCCACATAAACACCCAACCAAAAATAAAGAATTTCCTCAAATTAAATATTTTGGAAACAATTTCTAAAATAGGATATTTTTCTTTAATTAAATATTTCCTCAACTTTTTAAGAAAATAGAAACTCCTTTCTATCATTTCTTTTGAATCTTTATGAATATCAAAACATGTTAGGGTTTTTACAAAAATCAGTTTGAATATTTCTAAAATTCAATTCACTATTGAATTTTGTTCTTGGAAAAATTACGCTCTATGTGTGACCTTTTGGATTCACCCCAGATATCAACCGGAAAAGAAACTTTTTTCTAATCCTATCCGACATTCATGGCCAAGGATTTAGTTTATCGAGAACTATCCAAAAAGACATAAGATTTTATTCACATTTACTTCAGAAAATAAATCCCATCTTGGCAAGGGACATCTTCTACATGTAACTGACTAAAGGCCACAAACAAAGTACCTATTTGTGTTGGGATAAAATTTTAATTTTTCATTAATTTTATTATTTTGTATGCCTAAAAAATTATGTATTGACTTCTCTATATTAAGATAATTTTTAATTCAATTATTCTAGTAGCTTAACATATTTTCATATTATTTATGCAAGTACAAGGTTTCCTAGTTAAATATAAATAACTTGTTTATTTGATCGAATTGACGTTATATATAATACGTATAAGTCAGTTATTTGACATAAAGTAAAGTTCACAACTAATTGATAAATTTGAACACTTAATCATGTATAGACTATGGTTTGAGAGTTTCTTATTAATTCGAAACGATTTACCTTAATTATCAGACAAAGTACAAGCTCGATAAAGGTTAGCGTAGGTTGGTAGTATTGAAGAGAATATGTATTAATAATTTCTTCAAATAAAATGTGAAATGAAAGTTGGAACTCTACTACAGCTATTGGAGGCCATGTGCGCTTAATATTGAGCATCTGCGGATAAACTTGCAAAGTAAGAATTATGTACTTTGATGTTTTATGAGTGAGTCATTTTATGGGTCTAGATATTATATTTTGGATATATAGTGTTAATTGGGATATACATATGTAATATACAATATATACCGATTATATTGGGTATCATCCGTTAGGTCATTTTGGTTGACCATTCAAAAACTAAACTCTATAATATAATATTGTATCATATTGGATGTTCTTAAACTTACCAAACACTATCGACCAATAAGAGATACGTTGAATATATTTAGATATCCTCTTTCTAGACAAGAGACTAAATGAAATTGAATAATTAAGGAACTGATAGTATCTTTAATTTTTCTAATTTCAATTATCTTGCTATTATAAAAAAGAACAAATAGGGGAGAGGTTGTGGGAAAATGTGCCATGTCTGATGCGAATTGTGTGCAACTGCTCCTTTTTTTTTTCTTTTCTTTTCTTGGGTTTCCTTTTTTTTTAAACTTTTTTTCACCCATTTATCCCTGTTTTTCTTCTTTTTTTTTCACCCTTCCCCATTCCTTTTTTTTTTTTTTTTTTTTTTTTTTTACTTTTTTTGAGTTTCTTCTTCTTTCTTTTTTTTTTTACTTATTTTTTTTCACCTTTCACCCTACTTTTTTTTCACTCTTTTTTTTTGTTCCACGGTTACGGTTTGTTACTGTTTTTTTTTTCCATCTATTTACCCTTTTTTTTGCTTCTTTTTTTTTTTCACCCTTCACCCTTCCTTTTTTTTTTAGTTTTTTTTTTGTTTCTTCTTCTCTTTTTTTCACCCTTCTTTTTTTTTCGCTCTTTTTTTTTTCGAGTTTCACTATTACCAATTTGCAACTATTCCTGTTTTTTTATTTCTTTTTTCACTCATTTACCCTTTTTTCCTTCTTTCCTTTTTACTTCTTTTTTTTTTCATCATTCGCCGTTCTTTTTTTTTTTTTTTTACTTTTTTTGAGTTACTTTTTCTTTTTACTTTTTTTTTTCACTTCATTTTTTTTTAGTTTCATGTTACCAGTTTGCTACTGTTCATTTTTTTTTACTTTTTTTTCGGTTTTCTTTTTCTTTTTTACCTTTTTTTCCACTCTTCACTCGTGAGGAGAAGGGAGTGGGAGGGAATGTCACCTCGGATGGGAACGGTTGACTACTGTTTTCTTTTTTTTTTATTCCTTTTTTTGGTTCTTTTTCCTTTTTTTTCCCTTTTTTACTTCTTTTTTTTCACTCTCCACCCTTCAACTTTTTTTTTCACTTTTTTTTTCACTTTTTTTTGGGTTTCTTCTTCTTTTTTTCACCCTTCTCGCTTCTTTTTTTTTTCTTTCTTTTTTTTTTTTGGATTCCACTGTTATCGGTTTGTTACTATTCTTTTTTTTTACTTCTTTTTTATTTCTTCTTTCCATTTTTATTTTTTTTCCACCCTTCACTCTATATAAATATCTTATCTTCAACTTAACTTTCTTAAGCTTCTTAATTAAGAATAATAATAATAATAATCTTACTATTATAAAAAGAAACAGTCACTATAGAAAAGAACTAGGAGGCATATACCGCGCTTACGCGCGGCGAAGTTAAATATGCCCGTTAAGTGTCCTAAATTTCCTACTAGTTGTAGACTATAATAGCTATAAATAAATATAAAATTCTTTTCACAATTTTACATTGAATATTTAATAAATTATAAGAAATTATATAATTAAAACTCTTAATAAAAGTATTCGGCAAAAAATAAAAATCGCTAATTAAAGAGGACAATGAAAGTACCAATGTGAGATAATGGAGATTATATAAGGAAGACAATAAAACTCCAAACAAAAGCCTGTCGAAAAGTTTTGTACGAGAGAACCCAACAAAAATTATAAACAAGAGTATTACAAAAATAACTTCTAATTGAAGATGGTAGATAGACACCATGTTTGGTGTTATATCTACACAATTGGGTGAATTAGAGCAGCTTTTATCAACAAAAGTTGCCCAAGCAACAAACTACATACAGAAGCAGTCTTAGAAGTTGAACGGTCTTGAGAAACTTCAACATCCAGTAAAGGAAGTTTCCTAATCTCTGTGACAACCACCCATAAAAATAGAAACACCATAAAATATCTCCAGCTACATTGTAGAATTCTCAATGTTTATAATCACATTGGACAGAGGTATAGAATGTCTCTCCTGTCTAATTAACAGTTATCCTGATAGAAAGAATTCTCACCTTGAATCGATCTGCTCTCTGCATGATATGCATCTACAGCATCATAAATCCATCCCAAAATGGAGGTGGATCTGTAGTGTGGGCAATTATCTCTTTCAAGATAATGCTGCAATTTTTCTGGCCTTAGTGGCCCTGGAACTTCAGGCTGTTTTGAAATTGAAAAGAAACTACTTAACTGGTCCACAATATCTGAATAAGGATAAAACAAAAATATTATAGAGAAATACATGCTGACTTCAAATAGAGACCGAAGAAAACAAATTCTTTGTGGCTTTCCAAAATAGTTGCCAACTTCCAACAAGCTTTGTGGCTTAAGAAGGGAGACAAGAATTCTCAATTCTTGATAAATATTTGCAAGTTAGTTTGACCTATTTCCTACGTAAATCTATATATTTGACTAATAACTACTAATATTAGACTCGTGACTTCATGGTTCTTATTTACATTTACATATTTGGCTCATAACTTCATTGTTTGATTACTCAAATAATATTAAACTGCTAAACTTCATTTCAGTTATAACACTTTCAATTTGATATTACCCATGATAGCACGACATGGACTGAAAATCACCAATGCTTCTATGTGGATCAGGTTGATGTGATTAGGATATCACAAATCAATATGGTCACATAGCTAAGCTACCTGGCCAATAGAGGGTCATACAGCTACTTTCACCAACCCCACCCCTAATAAAAAAGAAAGGCATCAACAATACATAAAACCACCCAAAATCAAATTCTAAAAACAATAAAAACCCAAAAGAGTGAAAGTGGAAAAGGAAAGACCACTAATAAAATTCCTCGTTGCATATCATTGATCTGAATGGTTTTGGCTGTATGTGAAGGGACTGGATCACGAGGTGTATCTCAAGTCCAACATTCCCAACTTAGATCAACTCTTCTGCTCAACAGGTAATCATCAATCTTCCATAGGTCAAAGGCAAGAAAACCCCCCTCTGTCCCCTCTTTTACTGGTTTGGTAATCAAAGTGTTGAGCAGGATGATGGTTAAGAATTTACTTAGAGCTTAGATGGATGGGAAGTGAGAATAAAGGAATAATCAAAGTCTTACATTTTGTTCGCACATGGAACATTTAATTTTTTGCAAGACCAAATTACTCCAAATACTTTTTCTTAAAAGAAACCTTTGGTTATACTTAAATTTTTCTATCTATAGGGTTCAAGGTTGTGCTGCTAAATTGTGCCATGTGCAAACTCCAACACTCCAGTAGATACCCCAAGGATTTTCTAAAAGCACACCAAGACATTAACCTTCAACTGAAATAATGTCTAGGTTTCAAATATAGCTGCAGATATAGGAGGAGGCATTCAGATACAGGTAGAGATATCTTTTAACAACTGGCTTTAAGTTTATGCTAAAAGTAGCAAGCATGAATGCTGCCACGTTAAAAAATATTCTCCACATATAAGCTGCATATGACATATGAATGCTTACTAAGAAAGGCTTCCTCAGTCTATTGGTTCTAAATTCTAATTCTTTATGCGATGACAAGCTATAAAAGGAATTCAGATACATGTAGAGATATCTTTTACTCTTTTAGCAACTTTAATTAAGTTTTTTACAAAAATAGTAAGCATAAAAACCGTTACTGTCTGCCCATTAGGGTTGCATATGACCTATAAATGTTAAATTTGAAAGGCTTCAGTTGTCTATTAGTTCTAAATTCTGATTCTTACACAATAACAAGCTATATTAGATGTTCTCTAAACAAAAACAGATTCTTCCATGGATAATGGCATGATGTTATCTATGTAACTTGGAAAGTGACCATCTAGGTTATGCTGACACATGCAAGTACAGGAGCAAGCAACTACAACTATTTGCAAGATGTTATATACCAACCTGCGGGTTTTTCGATATCCAATACATGTCACCGTCAAAATCACTGTTGAACATCTCATCAGCCAAGGAACAGTCACCCTTAATGGGGAAAAGATTGTATAGCTAGAACTTCCAACATAAGTGTCCAACTCTGGTACATATGTAGCATTCAAAACATGTATATCACCATGCTTGTAGGCCAATACTTGCCCAGAAACTTGCCTATTGTCCCTACAAGCAGAAGATATGCTATTCAGCATAGGGCAGGATCTTGAAATTGTAAGGACATAGGTTTAAGACAAACAAAACATGCCCAGTGAAATAAAACATCTTTAGTGGCAATGCAAAAAATCAAGAGACCTTGTGCCATTTAGGAAAAAAAAGAAAAGAAAAAAAAGAAAAGAAAAAAAAAAGAAGAGCTTGACGTTATTGAAAATTAGAAATCAGGTCAATGATAGTTCCAATCGGAAGAAAAAAGCAATAATCAATTTTTTTTCTTAATATATATATTTAGACAACTTTGTCATTTAAAATGAGATGGCAGGGCAAAATCTTTTAGCTTAAAATAAGCAGTTGAAAGATAAAATCCATGCTGGTGGTCTGTTAAGGATTGGTTATGGCATACCCATAATGAACACAGCTTTTGAGCTGAAATGGGGTTCATAAGCAACTGACCACTAAAGCCACAACATTACCGTGACATGCCCTTGTTGTCATGACCACAGTGCATTCATAGCACAAAAATACCCATCAATTTGTGATGCACTATTTCCCAATACATAACACCAGAATACAACTATGTCCACAACTATGACCAACCATTATTTGAATCTATGACTCCATGGCTACAATTTAGCTAACATAATCTTTTTAAGATTCCAAGCAGCAATCAGGAATAAAGTGCCAATATTGTATCCAGAACACATTCATAAGCAGAGCTGTCTAGATCATGAGTAATGCAGCCAATTATCAAATCAACATGACACAATTTCTTACAGAATAATGCAAACTTCATCACGTTTCAGGATACTAGTCGAATCCGCAGTGCCCATAAGGTAATAACAATCGCTAACAGGAAGTTGTCCTCCCTTCAGTAATTTCCTTTCCTCATTCATTAGGATCAACAACCGATACCGCCAATAAGGTTCTTTGAGAGGTATTCTAGATAAAATCACCCTGGCAGCATTAAAATTGTCCATCTCTCCATACCTCAGTGAAACTGCACAAAAATCCAACCAAACAAGGCAAAGGTCTGAGGAAAAATTTGGCAAAGAATTAAGCACAGAAACAGCAAGAGTTGCGGTAAATTTACACTAATATGTCCTAGCATTTCTGAGGTTATGGTGATAAACAGGAACAGAAGCACAAACTGATTTTTGCCACTGCAACTTGAGCAAGATTGGCCTGGCTGTAAGGCATGACTTTCTGACTCAAAATAAAAAATTAGCTAGGCAAGGCAAAGCCTCACTTTACCCATGAAGTCTCAAGCTGGAAGCTTGAAATGGGTGAGGATAGTCAGACCAACAGACATCATCACATTTAGTCTAATTTAAGGTGTTAAAACCATCAAATTTTTAATTTGAATGGTAAAGTGGCTTGCATCTTTACTGGATGTCTTAGGTTCAAATCCATAAAACAACCTTGTCTTAATAAAAAACCCACCCTAGATCCCACGTGTTTGTTAGGATACTTGAAGAATTTGGTGAACGTTTTCACACGGTAAGGGACATCTAGCTTGATGTTAAAGAATCACCAGGCATCAGTTTCATGAAATAGAAAACTACATTCTAGGGCATATATTTGTCCTAAAGCTTACTTCAAAACACTTTCAGATTTGATACCATGACATCTATTCAAACTCCTACAGAAGCAGGGTCTTGATTGGAATTACCGAAGCAGCAATGTTATAATTCAGGACCACACTAACTTCCAATTGCAGGGACAGTAGTGGCAAAGGCGACTGTTTCTATTAATTAATTCTATAATTTTGTATGTTTTCTTCTGTTCATTTTGAGATGGGTTGGGAGATAAGAAAGCAGCCAGTTCCAAAATGCTTAAATTTACTGGAATTAAAGATCCAATTTAAGGTAAATTGCATCAGAACTGAACCGTAATCTATATTTGTATACAAGATATGCTCCACCAGCAGCAATAGCTAAACCAATCAAAATGATCCACAGAGCAGTCCATGCAGATTTAGTTTCACTAGCTCCCTTACCTGCAGATAAAAATAAATGGCACATAATGACAACCAACAAACATATGATATACTAGGAGAAAAGGTGAGTGAGAAAGCTTAAGTTGGTGATCTCACTGATGCACGTGTCGTGGTCTCTAATGTACAGAAGATCCGCACCCACTCAAGAGCATTCGCAGCTACCCCATGTATTCTTGCAGCTGCATTCAGGGCACTGACGGGCCTTTTTCTCTTTGCATTCATCATCTGTGGGTAAATAGAAAAGCAGACAAAAAGCTATTGATAGAAGAAGAACTTATAGCTTTATCCCGGGATGCCTTTAAATTGAAACTCAAATTTTTATCTACATGGAAGCAAGTTGCAAGTTAAAAATTCTGAGGAATAAGTTGCAATTCTCATCTATCATTCACAAGAAAACAATAGGGTCAAACAAATACTTCGATATACAAATACAATTTTACTTGAAAGAACTACAGATGCATTTTGCAAAATCTTCCCATTTGATCTGAAAAGTCAGAATCTAGAATATTTACACAATCAATACTTATCACAACAGCACATCCTCTGTTCTCACTCTGTCAGCATGTTTTTTTAACAATTTCATCATTTTGAAGGCTCAACATGTCTTGGGCATCTAACAAATTGAGAAATAGGTTCTTCATCTTTCTACTATAGAAGCGATCCCCAATTAAAGACTCAACAAGGCAATTCAAACAAAAGGCAAAATTCAAGCAAGTTGAATTACAGAAAAGAGCCCAACAAACATTCTTAAAAAAATTGTGAATTCTGTGATTTCCCCATAAAATTGAAGTCATTTTCCCGTCAATGTTGCAAACAATAGAATTTTCCCCATTAATCCTTTAAAAATCCCCTTTTCAATAAAATATTTTATAAGCATAGTTCCATCACATTGAAATAAAAGGAAGGTAAAACAAGGTGGAAAATGAACTTTACTTTTTAAAAGAATGATGGTGACCGGTGCTTAGAAAGAGATAAAACGTGGAGTTGAAGGTAGTTTTGGAGGCAATTGTATGCTATAGCCTCAGAGGATCTATCATGAGGGAACAGAAGCTTTGCGAAGAAATTGAACAGGACTAAAAAAAGCGTTGCTGCAATTGAAGAATAAACTAATCCAAATGGATGCCATCTAGTACACCAGAGAATGAAAACAAGATATGGAATCAATAAAATCAACATCCTGAAAAACAGCACCAGAAGACCAACCCCTTTACAATTGAGAATCCATAACCAAGTGGCTGAAAATTTTTTCATCAAGGCTGGTCAAAAGAAAAGGATTATGCCAGTGGTTCTTTTCAAGTAGAGTTGAATGTGATTATGTAGATTACTTGTGCATCTTGCACTGATCCCTAGGCTGGGTATAATGCTTAATAATGATTACTATTTCATATCCCACTAAGGGAAGCATATAGTGAGTTAAGCCTGCCTTACCTTCACAACTCTTGACACCATCACCTTTAAATCCTAGAGGACACTGGCATTTACTGCCTTCAACATCCTGTTAAGAGAAAAAAATTGAATTAGAAGTAAATTATGAGAGAGAGAGAGAGAGAGAGAGAGAGGATCACAAACCAAACAAGCGGAGAAGGTGTAATTATCTTTGGAATCATGCCAACAACCTCCATTATTGATTTTGCATCTCCCAGGTCCAGCAACAATCACCACAAGATGATTGCCACTAAAAGACCATTCTAAATAGAAAAAAAAAAAAAGTTAATCCGAAGAAATACCAGTGCTCACATGCGCTTAAAACATGTACAAGCAGGCTCCCAATACTCAGAATACACAAATACATAAATCACACATTAACAAAAGCACATAGATACAAGCCATAGGATGAACCATGAACTTAAAATGATTTTGTAGTTTTAACTTAACCTTCTCAGAAATGATTTTGTGGTCATCATGCATGCAAACAAAGAAACAACATGAACAAAATGCAAAAAGGCTCAGTTGCTCAAATTTTGAAGTTGTTCAATTAGATAATCATAATAATGTATAATCTATAATAAACTTACCACAAAAAATAAAGTTTAGATCCAATCAAGAATTTGAAAAGAGAATTGGGAGCTAGGGTTATCATCTTGTTCAAAGAAAAATCATAGGAGACACTCCTAAAGTGAAGTGAAAGATAATCTTCAATGATGATCAAGCAAATATAGTGGAAAGTGACCACTGGCAAAACACAGCACTAGAGGATTTAGAGAGAGAGGGGGGGATGAACAGTGAAAGGTGCGGTGTGGAGTATGGGCAATTGGTCTGGAGCATGGTTAATCACGATGAATGAAAAACAACGTGGAGAGAAGAGACTTCCTCCACTTTTTTTTTTTATTTTATATGAAGAGGAGATGTTAACAAGTGGGTCCCGTCACACCAAGTTTATAGCCAAGTGGAGGACGACGAAATCCTACGTGGATGACAGCCGTTCACTCTTATAACTATATTGTTAACCAGAAAAATCTTTATAAGGGTGTTTTGGTTTGAATGCAAAAACTACTGTCCTTTCTAAGGAAAAGTAGCATCAAATGTTCACTTTTGGTAACAAAACGGTGAGGAAAATTTGTAAGAAACATGAGAGTCTACAAAGGCATCCAAAACACCATAAACTTGAAGTCCATGTAAGATACAAACCTTGCCAGACTTGCAAAGCGCAGCACATTGAGCCTCTGCTTCAGAAGGGGCCTGCAGTAACTAAAAGAGAAAGAAGACATGATGTCAAAGACTCACAACATCTCAATGATTATTGCATTGACTGCAGAGATTTACATTTTGTCAATTGTGGCAATTATAGTTTAGATTTTCCTTGTTATAGTTTTCCATAAGTAGTAGTATGAGTCTTGAGATTTGCTTGTTAGGTCTTTCCCTTATCATTATTTTCCGTGCTAGTGCAGCTACAATCTTGGGGTTTGATCTTTTATTTCTAGCAAGAATAAAGGGAATTATTATCCTTCCCTTCTGCATTTAAAGGGACACTAACAATGAAAAGATAAGCAGAAATTCCCTCAAGAGCCCCTCAAAAACTCAGAGATTGTATGGTTTTCCCCCAAGCAGCCTTAGAGATTGTAGGATTCTCTCTAATGAGCCTTTATTATATTAATCAATATAGGTGAGAATGGAAAATTTTTAAACCAAAACAAGTCAACCAATCCCTATTTTGATTACCAAGTAAATATCTCCATAACTCGATCCCAAGACCTAGGACCATAACACATGAGATCTTTATTTTCACTTGTTAACCAAGTGTGAGATCCAAACCATAGAACTATAAGTAAAACCCTCTTCTTGGATAGGCAAAGAGTATGGAAATAGCCACAAGGGTACCACTCAGATAAAAAAATAAAATAATACTTGAGTAATTAGAACACAACATACTGTCGAAATGAAATATGATACGGCATTTTACAAGAAAGAGTTACCATTAGAAAAAATGCACAGGAGCAATGTTTTTTATTTCCGAAGTGTTCAAAATAGAAATGTTTCAATTGGGTTCGTTATGATTCAAATTAATGTATTTTAAGATATTTTCACCATGAATTAGCAATAGCAATGCTCTGTTAACACCCCCCCCCGGGGAAAAAAAAAATAAAAAGTAACAAAAGCAATTTCTCATAAATTCAATAAGATCATGCCAACACAATTCTTCAACAAAAAGAAAAAATGTATTGTTGCTCACAACACATTTTCATAAAGGATAGAGAAAAGGGCTTTGCAGACAGACATAAAAAGCATCCAAGCAAAAGCAGCTAATTATATTAAACAGGCATGCCCCTTAAAATGAGCAACAGAAGCCGGAACTCGTTTTTAGACATGAAAACTTACCTCTATTACAGGAACACCCATGAGTCTCAGTAGCTTCCTGCAGTCTTCCTTGTGCTGCTGTGTCACCTTCAGAAACAAAATACCTCTAGTAAATAAGAGAGATACCCCGGCCTCAACCTCCCATTCAAGCATAGAAACCTAAATAATAAGTTGTTTGTTGCCCTTTTTCAATGTTCATGCATGAGGATAGAGAAACATATCCTAGACAAAGGCTCCAGAACAAGGACATATTATCTATACAATGGTTAGATAATCAAAAGGGGCATTTTAGCAGTGATGATTTTTGTTCAGCACAGGCCCATCCTAATAGATCTGTGCAATTGATGAGAGAGTTTTATTATAGACATAAGGTACATATAGATGGCCCACTCATATGATGCATTGATGTTCCATAACTATTGACAAACCTCTATAATTGAAGGACAGAAGCATGACCTGTATTTGCCAAAGAAAATTTGTCTTTCAAAAGATGTGTTTTATTGTTTTTACCTTTTTAAGACAACAGTTCTATGATGGTATAACGAAGACCACATTATATAGAAATGGTCTTCAAAAACAGGAATTTGTAAGAATAATGATTCATCTACATCACATGGGCTCTTCACTTTGCCCGGATGTAACTGTCTCAACAGCGCACGGCACAATGGAGTATGAGTGTCATGTCAAACACATTCTGGCAGAAATTTTGTTGAAAGGAGATGTGCTGTTGTGTTACCCATCATAGAAATCTATGCCTGTGGTCATGTTACATAATTCTTGCAAATATCATAGCAAAATAACTGTTTCAAGCAAATTTTCGTTCAACATGCTGATCTGCTGACCTTCATTGTTCTCAAGAGACCCCCCAAATACTATTTTGGGCCATTGATGGAGTGTAATATAAATAAATAGATATTTCAGAAGCATTGATTTGATTTGGCTAAGCTATTAATTATGCATAAAAAGAATTCTAGAATAGAGAGAGAGAGAGAGAGTCACCTGTACAGTTCTTTTGCTATATTTTTCAATTCCCTCTTTATCACCAGCCTGCAATAGAGGGCAATCTTACAATGAAGAAGACAACTAGGAAAGTTAAGAAAACTTACATATTGACAGACAACATTGACATAAAGACTCAAGAGAGAACTTATTTACCTCTATAGCTGCTGCCAGATCATCTGTAGCATCAGCTCTCTTTGTGTAACTGCATCAAGTGCCGGGTATATGAGATGCAGAAGAAAACTTCCCGGAACATAATCAAGCAACAGGAGCAAAATGTAATAAACAACAAAAAAGAAAGTAAAAAGAACACACCGTTTTGCAAGCTCTTGTTTTTTCAACTCCGGTGGGTTCCCATCAAAAACATATCTGATATAGAAGTTTATTATATTAAAGGCTTGCAAAGAGGACAATAATGTAGACATTATCTGAAAGACACTGCATAATATATGAAAAAGTAATTACACTGGCTTCATTCCAGCTTCCAGAAGCCTAATCGTCTGTGTGAACATTCCCTGCAAATGACTACAACCAAAAACAAAAATAAAAATAAAACTGACAAAGGAGGTAGGATCCTTTTACAAAAACAACTAAAGAGGAGGAAGAACTTAGTGCTATCAAATTGTCAAGGAAAAACACAAAGGAGGCAATATTTTAGATCTACCATCAATGAGGCATCATAATCTACATTCTGCTTTTTCTTCCTAACAACATTGCACCACTTTTGAACTTATATTTTAGGAATTTCCTTTAAGAAAAAAGAGTTTACTCTCATTTCCATTTTAAGAAGTGCTCTCACTTGCAAACCAACAAGCCGCAAAGAAAAATTAAGGGCAAATTTCACACTAGTAAAAAATTAAAAAGCCAAGTACAATCTAGAAGAACATGCTCCAAGGGTTCGATGCCCAACATCATAGTCCACAATTTCGTGCCATTAAAGTGAGAAGTCAAACTTGACTTGTTCTTGTCTCCGATCAAGATATCGTGATCCAATCATCAATTCTTATAGTTTATCCATCCTTGGGTTTTGGCTTCTAGAAATTTTAACAATGCAACATCTTTAATGATATAAGACACAAAGAAACTTGAAACAAAACAAACCATGAAAATGTCCCCTTTTCTTTTGTACTCTTGAATTTAATCCAAATGCCCCATTTTTACATTTAATCACAATACAACTCATGACAAACACTCACAAACTTGACCAAAAATAGAGAATCCAAAGCCAGATGAAATTGTCATGCATACATTGGAGGTTAGAAAAAGCACTACAATAAGCATCCTCTTCCTTTTCATTTGGCACTTCCTCGTACAATACAGTAGAAAAATAATACCTAGTAACTTCACCAACCTCATTTGTGAGCGTCTCTGTCCCAATCCTACCCACAACAATCTATACCATCTACAAACATCAAATTAAACAAGCCAACAAACAAACAAACATTGCACATAATAAACATATTACCATCACAACAGAAGAACATAATCTAAAAATTGCAGGCCTCAGGTCAAATTTTAGAAAAACTGTTGTATCATCCACAAATACCCAATTATACAACACACAATAAACATACAGTGGATATATGTAGTCATATGATCATCACAACCGAAGAAACCAATTCAGAATTTGTGGGGATTGGGGAGTTCAAATTTAGGGCAAAATGTAACGCACAACAATTTACATCATTGTGAAACCTACCAGATCAAAACGAAAATAACCCACAAGATCATCGCAATTCAAAAATCCAATTCAAAATTTGTAAGGCATGGGGTAAAATTTTAGGGCAAACACCAACTCACAACAATCTCCATGATCAACAAATACTGAATTAAACGTAACCAACAAACCCACATTCCACAACGTCCTTGGGGAACCGATTGATAATTTAGGTCTTTTGGATACCCGCACAACTTCTCCTATCAATAGATCCACGGGCAATCATCAATAGCCCAATTTGAAATTTAAAGAAAATTTTGAACTCAAGAACCCTTGCGACAAATGGTGCCAAAATTAGGGCAAAAACTGATCATAAAATCTGCATCATCCACAAATACAAAACTGAACAAGAAAGCAGGAAACACACATTGCATATGGACATCGCTCACAAATTTGAAAATTGGGGCAAAAATGGAAAGACTGACAAGGAACTGATAGATACTCACGCTAGCATCAATAGCAATCTTGCGACCGAAATAGCCCTCGAACTTCTGCTCCTTCATGGCCTTTGGAGCATTGTCTGCGAGAAACTTCGTCAAACCCTAATAAAAACCCAAAACCACAAAAATTAATGCCAAAAGATCGACATTACGAAATGCATCGAAAAATCTTCAGGAAAGCCTCAACTACCAACCTTGATACCCATCGGCGAGAGAGAGAGTGAGAGAGATTTGAGGGGGGAAGGAATGAGAGAGCGAGAGAGGTGATTCGCAAGCTTCAGGTTGGGGTTCTTGAAGTTGGATGTCTCTGGAAGTCCTGAAGTCCATTGCAGGCTGGGAGTGTATGCGTGTAATGCCTTTTTGCAGGCAGGACAAGCAAAGTGGAATGGCTCTCCTCAACTTCTGCACGCGTAGAGATGGGAAGACAGAGAAAACCCATGAGGCAGTGTTCAGCAATAACAGCAAATTACCTTTCGCCAAGTTGCCAACGTGGAGGATGACCAAATCCAACGTGGAAGTGGCTTCCTCACGCTTATATATATATTGTTAATTATTAATTAATAAGTGGGGAGAGAGGTTGTGGGAGAATGTGTTGCGTCGGATGGGAACTAGTACTGTTATGATACCCGGGTCGAGTTCGGATATCATAATACCTGAGCTCGGCTCAAGTCTGCAGTAGGTGAGCTCGAGCTCGTCGAGCCTGTGATTTTCGAGCTCGAGTTTGAGTGTCGCGGGCCTCGCGGGCAAGCTTGGTCCTGAGCCTGAAACCGTACCAAAACCCGAGCCCAAACCGAAAGTTTGATGGGCTGAATCGTCCTTCAATCAAGATACCTGAGAGCTTGATGGGGAGAGCAGAAGACAGAAGGCAGAAGGCAGAAGGCAAAATTGAGAGAGAGAGAGGAGAAGGAGATCAGACCTTCGATCTCAGTGGTGAAAGGATCAGAAGGTGAAGGAGACTTTGATCGCTTGGGCTGCGATTGAATCGTCATTTGATCGCCGTGGTCAGAGGATCAGAAGGAGAAGGAGACTTAGATCGCTTGGGCTGTAGGTGAATCGCCCTTCGATCGCCATGGTAAGAGAATCAGAAGGAGACTTCATTCGCGAATCAGAAGGAGGAGACTTCGTTTGCGGATACTTCATTCGCGAATCAAAAGGAGGAGACTTCGTTCGTGGATCAGAAGGAGAACGGAGAATGGGTGGACTTCGTTCGCTTAGGTTGTTAAATGAGAAGAGAGAATGGGTGAGTTAGGGTAAATGTGTGGTATACGGGTAGCTCGATGAGTTTCGAGCCTGATAGAACATAGGCTCGAGCTCGAGCTTGAGAAACGACTTGCTGAGCTCGAGCTCGACCCGAGCTCGAGTTCGAGTTTTGACCGGGTAGTGTCACGGGTACCCGTGATATTACCCGGGTATCATAACAGCCCTAATGGGAACAGTGTATAATTGTTCCCTTTTTTTTTTCCTTTTCTTGGATTTTTTTTTTCTTTTTACTTTTTTTTCACTCATTTATCTTTTTTTTTTCTTTTTTCTTTTACTTTTTTTCACCCTTCCATTTTTTTTACTTTTTTTGGGTTTCTTCTTCTTCCTTTTTTTTACTTCTTTTTTTTTTCCACCATTCACCCTTCTTTTTTTCACTTTTTTTTTTTCGGGTTCCACGATTACGGTTTGTTACTGTTCTTTTTTTTTTTACTTCTTTTTTTCATCTATATACCTTTTTTTGCTTCTTTTTTTTTAATTCTTTTTTTTTCACCATTCACTCTACTTTTTTTGGGGTTTCTTCTTCTTTTTTTTTCACCGTTTTTTTTCGCTCATTTTCTTTTTGAGTTTCATTGTTATCGATTTGCTACTAGACCTATTTTTTTACTTCTTTTTTTTCACCTATTTACCATTTTTTTCCTTCCTTTTTTTATCATTCATCCTTCTTTTTTTTTTTTTTTTTTTTTACTTTTTTGGGTTTCTTTTTTTTTTAACTTTTTTTTCACCCTTCACCCATCTTTTTTTTCACTTCGTTTTTTTTGAGTTTCATATTATCGGTTTGCTACTATTCCTTTTTTTTTTACTTCTTTGTTTTGGATTTCTTTCTTTTTTACTTTTTTTCTTACCCTTCATTCGTGGGGAGAGGGGAGTGGGAGGGAATGCCATCTCGAATGGGAATGATTGGCTACTGTTTTCTTTTTTTTTTATTCCTTTTTTTTGGGATTTCTTTTTCCTTTTTTTTTTCTTTCATTTTTTACTTCTTTGTTTCACCCTCCACCCTTCCCCTCTTTTCTTTTTTTTAGTTTTTTTTTGGGTTTCTTCTTCTTTTTTTCTATTTTTTTTTTCACCTTTCACGCTTCTTTTTTTTCATTCCTTTTTTTGTGTTCTACTGTTACTGATTTGCTACTGTTCTTTTTTTTATTTCTTCTTTTCTTTTTTACTTTTTTTTCCACCATTCACTATATATATATATATATATATCTTATTTTAATCTTAAGTTTTCTTAATCTTCTTAATTAATAATAACAATAATAATCTAACTATTATAGAAAGAAACAAGTGGGGATGGGATGTAGGTGGACGTGCCACATCGGATGGGAACAGTAGCACACTATTCCCACCCTTTTTTTTCCTCTTTTTTAGAGTTTCTTTTTTTCTTCTTCTAAGATAAGAAACAAGTGGGAGAGGGGGAGGGGGAGGGGGAGGGAGTAGCACCTCGGATGGGAACAGTCGATAACTGTTCCCTTTTTTTTCCCTCTTTACTTTTTTTGAGATTTCTTTCTATAATCTTAATCTTATATTAATTTTAATATTTCTTAACTATATATAAAAAAATAAGTGGGGAGGGGGAGGGAGGGATTGCTATCTCAGATGGGAACAGTTTGTTACTATTCTCTTTTTCTTTTTTTTTATGATTTCTTTTTTTTTAACCCTTCACCCTTCTTTTTTTTCGCTTCTTTTTTTTTTTTTACTTTTTTTTTCACCATCCACCCTTTTGTTTCACTCTTTTTCTTTTGAGTTCCACTATTATTGGTTTGCTACTATTTCTTTTTTTTTTTTACTTCTTTTTTTTTTTTACTTCTTTTTTTTTACTTCTTTTTTTTCCTACTCTTCACCCTCCAATTTTTTTTCTTTTTTTGGGTCTCTTCTTATTCTTTTTTTTTTCCACCATTCACCCTTTTTTTCACTCTTTTTTTTTGGATTCCACTATTATCAGTTTGCTACTATTTTTTTTTTGTTTTCTACTTTTTTTTTACTTTTTTTTCTTCCTTCACAATTTTTTCCTTATTAATCTATTTCTTCTCCTCTCTCCGCTTTTCTTCACTTCTTTTTTTTTGTGAGTTTCACTATTTTCGCAACTCTCTTTGGAAGTCTCTCCTTCTCTTGACGCCTCTTGGTGCAATTTGCTTTTTTTCAAGTCATTTCCTCTTTTGGACCCTTTTTTATTGTCTAATTTATTAAAATATCATCCGATAAAAAAAACTGTATGCATGTACAGCTATACACCATTCAAAATTTTTTTAGAAAAACAAGTGAGGAGAGGAAGGTGGGAGGAATTGTTACTTTGATGGGAACAGTTTGCTACTGTTCCTTTTTTTGGGGTTTCTTTTTTTATTTTTTACTTCTTTTTTTTTCATCTTTTACCCTTTAGTTTTTTTCTTTTTTCTTTTTGCTTCTTTTTTTGTTTACTTTTTTTTCCATCTTTTACCCTTCTGTTTTTTTCTTCTTTTTTTTGCTTCTTTTTTTTTTTACTTCTTTTTTTCACCCTTAACTCTTCCTCTTTTTTTTTTTTAAACTTTTTTTGGGTTTCTTCTTCTTCTTCTTCTTCTTCTTTTTTTTTTCACCCTTCATCTTTCTTTTTTTTTTTCACTCATTTTTTTTTGTTTCTCTGTTACCCGTTTCCCACTGTTCCCTTTTTTTTACTACTTTTTTTTGTTTCTTCTTTTTCTTTTTTACTTCTTTTTTTTTTTTCATTTTTCCATTTTCTTTCAATAATTATAACGCACACAAGAAAAAGAAAAAAAAAATCTGGGCCAAGGCGGCACCTTGTGCGGCCAGACTCCTCCTATTAAATATTACATAAAGGGGCAGTATATAAAAATACATATAGGTCAATGATAAAGAAATAAAATATTAGTTGTTAACTTTTGTAAATAATTTGATATTTATTTTGGAGTGCAATTCTAGTTATTGTAAAATTAATTAGAGTTAAAATAATTTTAATATAATCAACGGTTTAACATATTACATTATAATTAATTTGGAGTCAAAATAATATATTCTAAGTTTCTTCTCTATCCTGAAACTTTTTTATTATTGATTACTCACTCAATCTAACATTATCTTTGTATTAGATTAATTAAAAAAGTAGCATGGAAAACTTAGGGTTGAATTATAATTTTCATAATATAATTTTTAAACAGTTGTTATTATAAGGTTCCATTTCGAGAAATCATTTAAGCATACATTTACATATATATTTGCAATTGCATTTTTAGTTTGTTGAGCACATTTAAATTTTTTTGCATTGCACTATAATATAATTCGTTGATTTGTTTTTATATGTACGATACATGCTTTGTTTCTTATATTTATGATTTTAATCATTGGTCAAATATATTAAAGAGTATAGATTAGTGGGCATACTGGGGAATGAGAAACGTCGGAATAAAACAACAAGAGAACCAAATTAGGAAATAAGGTTTGATGTGAGACCCACAAAGGGTTTGGTGTGGGACCCAAAAAAAGAAAAAGAAAAAAATGAGAGGACAAGCCATACCATCACTTGACATGGCATCTTCCTTTGACACATCACCTAGACTTGGGGGCCCCACACCCCACTTAGAGAGAGAGAGAGAGGGGCTCTTAACCTATATTCTTTCCTTCCAAAACCCTATTCTCGTTTCTTCTTACAAAAATAAACCCCCAACTCTATGAAAATCACCATCCAACCTTGAAATAAACTATTTCCATCCATATATATACTATTCATAGTCTTTGGAAAGCACAAAGTGCTATAGGAAATATAAAGAAAAATCTAGAAATCCAAAGAAATCTCGAAGAGGAAAAGCAAGAAACTCAAAGAAAAAATTACAAGTTTGAAACAAGTACTATACTTGTATTTGTTTATTTGATGCCCAATAGCCATGTATGATATGTTATTCAAATTGTTGTGATATTAGAATAAGGGTGAAATAAAAAAGGGAAAGGAAAATCTCAGTTTTGAACATTAAGAGATGGACAAAACATAATTTCACAATCTGGACAGTTTGACCTTGCTACTGTATTTAGCTTGTAACTCTTTTTGCACAACTACGAATTGAATATGCTTTTCTCTTGATTAAGCTAGATTTTCATTCTTTGAAATGGTATATAACTCGAAAAATTTCATTGAAAATTGAATTTTTGGTGAATTTGCAAAATAGTACAATTTCTGTAAAAAATTACCCTTTTTCTGCCCTGTTTTAACTCTGAAATTTGCTTTGATTTTAAGCCATCTTCTAGACTGAATTAGGCTGAACCCTAAACATGAAAGTTGTAACTTTATATCTTGTGTTTAAATGGACACCTGAATCACCTCAATTTGATATGTGTAGAAAAAGTTATGCAAATTTTTCTAAAACTAGTCATGTTGTGTTGGAAATTTCAGACTATAACATTGATTTACTTGGTATCCTTATGTGATTGGAATTGAACCTAACTATAAATATGAAAGTTATAGTTTTGTATTTTATTTTTAAGTTACAGTTAGAATGACCTTAATTCGAGTATTGTAGTTTAAGTTATGGCATTTTTACTAAAAGCTGGTTATACTGGAAATTTACTAAAACGGTTTTTTTGATTCACAATTTGTTGCTAAACTATATGGCCTGCATAATTGTGATGTTTGGTTATGATTCTTGTGTCTTCCTTGTGATATATTGTGGTATTATTACATTATGAAAATCATGAAAAATATAAATAGAAAGTAGTACACAAAAATTACCTTTGAAACTTTTGCGAAACCTGCTAGCAAAGTTTGAGAAAGTATGAATGTATCTCTTTTCCCTAGGAAAGCAGAATTAAAAGCAAATGAAATGTTTGGGGTGTCTAATCCTAAAAGATCTAGATTTCATTTAGAAATTTCAAATCTTGGGTTGTTCTTCTAGACTTTTATATGCTAGTTTAGTTCGACGTTGTATTTTTTTCTTTAATTACTAAGTTAAATTAAAACAATAAAAATAGAAAATGATAATAAATATGAAAATCACAATCGTACTTGTTAAGTAAAATAATTTGTGATAATGATTAAAGGTAATAAAAATTGATTTAGAATTAATTAATAAAAATTCGAGTAAAATAAGAAAAATTGTTAAAATTGAATTTTGTATAGAGAAATCGTCTTATTCTAGTAATAGAATTCGACTTGGAGTCATAAAATTCAGAATTTAGCTAAGTATTGAACTTTTCAAATTGGTTTGAATTGATTACAAGACGACCTGAGAAATACAATTCTTAGAAGTCTGTGTCTACACACAATCAAGACGACCTAACTAAATCACAAAACGACCTAAGAAACACAAGCATCAGATGTCTATGTCTGCACACAGTCAAGACGACCTGACCAAATTACAAAGACGATCTAAGTGTAGAAAATGAAAGAGCACAATTCGACCCGAGGAAACTAGCAAATCGATTTGTCAACTCATGGTCACAGAAATCTAAGTTTGCAATTTAGATAAGAAGACCTAGAAACTATTCAAGATGACCTAACCTAAAGGAAAGCAGGTACACAAGTCAACTCAACCATAACACAAATCGTCCTAAAAAATCAAAGTCTTAGAAGCTACTTTCTGCAAACTCAACAAGTCAACCCAAGGCTATAAAAGTGGACCTGAAGTCAATATTAAGATGACCCAATTAATTTGTAAGGAGACTTACAAACTTGTGAAGTCCACTTATGATTAAGGCAAGTCCACTATCTCTCACATACAAATATTAACAAGTGGACTTAAATATCCATCAAGTCAACCCAAAAATTGTAAAATGCAAAGGCAAGTCTATTTAAAGGTTTATGAAATCAACTTCTTGTGTTTAATGTTTATTTGCTCAGACAAGTTATCTCGAATTAAATGTACTATTCACCAATCCCACCAGTTTCTGCGATGCATTCAATGATTTTCAACAGCTAAATCTTCTTTCCCAACTATAAATACAACTCAAGGATGAAGGAGAAAGCATCTTCGCCTGGCTTGAACAACACTAAGAACATTATTGACAGATTCTGTTTTTCATTTCTCATTAGTAATCTGGTATGTACTGTTAGAGCACATCTGAAGATTAAAAAACTTCTTCTTACTCTTCATTTTTACTCTCTACTAATTGTAAAAGATTAGAATACTATTATTCTCGATCTTGGGTTTCAGTGATAATGAGAGAAAGATATCAAATTAGGTTTTGTTTAATTCTGTGAAAAGTAAGTATAAGTATTTTGAAAAATAATTATAAGGTTCACTATCACTTTGGAAAGCTAGTCTATAAATTGTTGGCTCAGTAGTGGATTTGAAAATCTAGGTGAAGTTGAGAGTGTACGTACACCAAGAAGGTGAAACCATTATAAATTGTCTATGTTAATTTTTTTTTTTGTTTTAGATTTCACTTATTCATTTGTCCTTTTACAAATAAGATTTTATTTTTAAACACTCATAATTAGTCAAATTTTTAGATAACCTATTCACCCTCTCTAAATTATCACATTTAGTGTCAACGGTACTTATTTTTTGAAAAATGCTTAGATAATGTGTATCTTTTGTACACATTTTCTATATTTTACACTATCTATATAATGATATTGATAGTCTTACGCTTACTTGCTTGTTATGCATGCTATTGGTCCTTTAAGTAGTTGCTCAGTTTATATTGATCCCGTTATCCATAGTTTCAGGTGATCAAAGAGTTGAGAGGGAACTATAATGTAGAGGCCTTTGAGCCAAATGATTTAAATCTTTACTCATCTTCAACCATTTATTTTGTTCAAGCCATGTAATCATCATGCGTTTTGATATTATATGAGTTATGTTTCATATGTAGATGTATAATTGATGGCCAAGGAGAGACCTATATATGGTTTTGTTTACATTATGTTTATAAACTATGATGTGTTATGTTGGATGGCCGGGAGGCCCATTGATGTCAACTTGTTTGATAATAGAAATATTATACTTGTTTTATCAGGTTTTCATGATAACCCCATGTGGCTAACGATCACTAAATAGGTGGAATTTTGCCGGTGTTTTTTTTATCTTGCAAAAATCATTAATTTATTTTCTTTTATTATAAATTTCCTTTTGTATTATTATACATAGGGAGGGTGACTATCGCGAATCCAGTTATCACATTTTAATCATATTAGTTAATTCCGCATTTGCAACCTTGTCTTCTTTTGCTAGGGTGCAACGCCTACATAGCAGGTCATCACAGTTATAGCTATTTTATATTTTTAAAAACTTTTTGTGACTATTTTTGTAATTTTATAAATTATTATAACTATTTGGTAATTTTAAAAATTATTATTGCTAGTTTTATAATTTTGAAAAACATGTAAGAGCTAATTTTTCCCTAATCTCTTTCTAGAGTTTTAATTTTCTATGCTAATTAAAACATAAACATAATTAGTCAATAGGATTTTCTACACATACCATGAATTAGTTCATATATATATGTCCACAAAAATTGAATAGGATAGAAAAAGAAAACTTGTTTTGAAAGTTGTCTATGTTAGATACACAGAGATTATAGTCATTAGAGGTGCAAATTCCAACAACTTAGATCTAAGAAAAATCAAACAACTAATAGTAATTTTTCAACTGATTATTATTGAAAAAATTAAAATTTTAATGATCATCATGATTAATTTTTCATATTCGTGTTTATTTATTCTTTCATTATTTTTTAATTATTAAACATGATA
Organism: Dillenia suffruticosa; assembly: GCA_033439265.1. NCBI lineage: Eukaryota > Viridiplantae > Streptophyta > Magnoliopsida > Dilleniales > Dilleniaceae > Dillenia > Dillenia suffruticosa. Next base: position 13,416,111 of record JAVTVX010000020.1, read on the forward strand.
GATAAATTACAAAAAATATATAATTTTTATCATTAAAATATATACCGATCCTAATAGTTTACTTATGCATCAATAGTACAAAACTTGATGCCTACAATTCCATAATCACCTGAATATGGGAAAATGTATCACCTTAGGTCAAAGAACTATGCGCACTATCATGATTGGTGTTGACATCAATAACTCACTGTACCATTTTCATTCTCGTATGATGCTCGACCTACTTATCCTATTAGCGTCCATGTGTCTCCTAGCATGATGCTGAGTATTCCATTTGCATCACTATTTTTTTTTTTGCTTGTTTGATTTTTTTTTTTTTTTTTGGTTTAGTTCTCATATCATTATTTTTTTCTTTTGTTTGCTTATTTGACTTTTGATTTAGTTTGTCATATAAGTTGGTTTTTTTTATTCTTTGTTATGCTTTAGCTTGTTTTCGTTATTTGATATATTTCTGGGTGGCAAATTTGAGAAGTGAAGAAGCTTTTCTGAAATCCCTCCTTTCTTATCTTGAGGTTGCAAATACGAAGAAAGTGAAATATATTTCTTTGATATCTCTTCTGCTATATAATTTTTTCTAAGTTGAGATTGATATTATAGTTTCGTGGGTTAAGGAGGATTTCAGATTTTCATTCCTTCATGATTTTAGATTATTGATAGGATATGCATTGTCATGGATTCTTGTCTCAAGGTATTCATGCTTGAGATTAGGAGAACACTTAGAGATATTAAATGAGTTAAAATCCAAATCATCTGTTGTCATGGTCTATTTCAAACATGGCAAAAATCTACCGAAACCATCTCCCTCTTGTTATGGAAACATGAATTATCAAGTCCTTGAACACCCAATACCTAATCATGGCCAAAGAATCTTAGAGACCATCTCACTCCTCAAGGACAGAATGCCCCACTAGACATTCATTTCTCAGATATTCAAGCTCCTCGTTATGAGATTGAGACCAATATAATAAAAAATTTGCCATCTTTCTATAGTCTTAGATCTGAGAATCCCTACAAGCATTTAAATGAGTCTCTCCAGGTCTGTTAAACCTTTAAGTTAGCAAATCTTCTAAGAAAGGAAATTGTTTGCACATCTTTCATTTTTCCTTTAAATGATAAGGTTAAATGCCAGCTTGGTACATGCACAATCACTTCTTAAGATCAATGAAAGGGAGATTTGCCTAAATACTTCCTTATTGTAAGTTCAGAGCTTACCTTGTGCATAGAGTTTGACTGGCAACAAGTTCAGAGCTTCTGTGCTAATCTCAATGAGTGATATGAATAGTTGGTTGATGCCACTTGTGGAGGAAACATCATGAACAAAACTCCTGATGTACTTTAGAATTTGTTTGAAAACGTGTATGAAAATTTAATACAAGATGAATCGATATCTAACGTGGGAATGTATGAGCTTACACATGTATTTGATGATGATGCCATGCATAAGATGGATGCGTTGTCAAGAAAAATCGTCCAACTCTTAGAGATGAACAAGCCATTTTGGAACCTCTCCCAAAATGTCCAAGATGCATGTGTCATTTTTGCAGTTCTAATACATAGTTTATTTGAGTATCCTAGTGTATCTCAATTGCCCGAATTCCTCCAAGAACAAGCAAATGTTGCCCAAAAGTAGATGTCTCTTGGAAGTAACCGATTCAAATGAGTTCTCATGGTATGTATGTGGAAGATCAGAAACTCAAAAGTAGATGCCTTGTATCAAAACCATTTTTGCGCCCCTCAAAGTTGCACCCATGATCATGCAATTATATTTTCATGCATGCACCTGCTATTGCACAAGCCATGCCTGCCCCATGCTCAAGTGCCAGCCATCCTAGCTCCATCTTGCTCGCCATAGTTATGTTCAAAGCAGCCTCAGTCTTTATCATCAGCCACACCTTCTCCAACTCTCATTCGCACTTTATTTCAAAAATGTTAAAAATCGAGCCGACAACGTGTCGTGTTTAGGATGTGCGCTTCTGTCCCCTTTTCTCTTGTGTGTACCTGATTGCGGCTGCGCATCCACCTTATCATGGCCACAACTTTTGCATTTATAATGCGCGACCTATATAGCCAAAACTCTACATAAAAGCCAAATTTTATATGATAACTCAATTATTCAATCTCCACCAAACGAATCAATATTAGGGTGAACAAGTTGGGTCTTGAAAAGAGGATTAAAGGAGAGTTGAAGCTCAAAATTTCAAGGAAAAAGAAGAGTGAAAAATAAAAAATTGTAATGCCAATGACCTTAAGCTCAAATGGCACCGTCCCCCCTCTTCCTTGTAAAAGTATTGAATTTGAATCTTCCTATGTGAAAAAAAAAACAAAAACAAAAACAAAAACTTGTAATTATGAATCTTGTTTCTCCTTTTCTATTTCTTAGGTTTCTCTCTATTTCCTTAAGAACTAAGCTATAAATTAGGGTTTGCTAGCATGAATTTCGCTTGATTAGCTTAGAATTTATGTTTGGTTTGTATGGTTTCAAAATCTAGACTTTAATGAGCTTTGATGTTTAACCAACTAACTCTCTCTCTTGATTATATATTTGAAATCATGATTAGGGATGTTGATAATTGTTATATGATTTGTACTTCTTGTAGTTGTGTAAAGGAAGGTTTTGCAATTGTATGAGTGGTTAATTAGTGATGGCTTTTGAATGATTTATCCTACCTAGTAGATATTTCATGACATAATGATGTTTGAATCATGCTACTCTCTGTTGAATTATGTAATTTGAGTTGTTTGATAATTTAGATTGAACACCCAATGCTAATGCTTTAGATAGGTTATGTCAATGCCTTGTATTGTTTGCTCCCAATAGTTTTTTGAGAGTTTCTAGGCTTCTGACTTAGAACCCTAAACAAATCAAATGAAAATCCTAGATAAAATCAAGTTGTAAAGCGTGTTAGAGGTATAGTTAAGAATCTAGGCCCAACTCCCTCGATCCAAAACCCACAATGTTTAGTTCATTTTAAATCCATTTCTTTTACATTTTATTCATTTCATTGCTTTTAATTTAGTTATCATCATCACTTTTCACCTCATTTGCCCTTATGAAGATTTTAGAAAATGGACATTAGTGGAGATTACCCTATACTCACCAAAGTTGCATCACAACTGACATTATATACTTGCGAGTACATGATTTTATATATGAGACATATCACTCCTCCAACTTTTTCACATCATCATTGACTTGGGGTGCTTGAAATTTATTCACACTTCGATTCCCATTATTCCAAACAAAATTTGGGAAATATAGATTATAAGAGTTGGAAGAGTGATTGTTACCTTGCCTCATAATTGCCCACATGATTCACCGGTTCTAAGCTAGGCCTAAACATGCTTTTCCTTGACAATCCACATTTCGATGAGGTCCTCCACAAAAATCAGAACTCAAGTTTTGAATTACATTGACACTTATATTCTCGAGCTTCCCAGGTGGTACATCTATCTCGGCATTAATAATAGCAAACAATTCCACCTTGTAAACCCTCGTTGCGCTCTCCAAATGCCATTGTGATTATTTGTGGCCATGGTCTCCAAGAACTCTCGATCTTGATCCGGTGTATTCTTTAAGAATGATCCCCCGCACAATGACCAATGTCCTCAAACCCATGATAGAATAGATGAAATAAATGAAATAACCTATGTTCTTCCAACTGATGATGAGGACACTCGTAGACTGCTTCCTATATCAATCCCATACTTCAAATAATGATTCACCCTTGATCTATCCAAAGGTTGTCAATCCCATACCAAGTGTACAGATTATTAAAAATTTTAATTTTTCTAATAGTGCAATCTTCTATGGATAGAAGTTGAGGTCTATAAAGGTATCTGAACAAAGATTAAGATATTTGAACACAAGTGAAACCTATTAGCATAGAAGTATCATGGTTCTATAGAAGTGGTGAATTATCCAGAACCTCTAGAATCTGGACAATTTTGAATCAAATGTAATTTTATCTCAAACCAAAACCCAGCTTAGCAGATTAAGTGTAAATTGGGTGTTGCACTTAGTCTAAAAACACACCCAAATACATCATCAGAAAATTCAGGCGATTGAAGATTTAAATTCAAATTATTTACTGAAGTAAAAGTTCAAGGATAAAATGGAGAAAAATATACGTGAAGTTATCTAGTCATTCGGTTTTTTAAAGCTGAAGTTTCATTGGGAACCTAATTTTCAGGGAGTATTTTGACTTTTCTGCAAACTTTAACGGCTATACAAATTTAAATCAGAGGTTAAAAGTGTCAAGAGAGAAGATCAAACTTTAAATTTGAATTACAACAACTAAAATATCTCAAAAAATCAGGAGAGATTCCAGTGTTACAAATCAGGACATTAACTAGATTTTTACAGTAATAAATTTTGCTCAGAAGCCAAATTTGCAGTTTTATATTTCCATGATGGTGACCAATTTTGCAGCAACACTTCCTAGAATTTAAAGTTCAATATCCAGAGAATACTCATCATCTTTAACAACATTATTTCGATGCTTTGAGAGTGAAATATTTATTTTGAAAGTTGGCTACTTGAATAGTCTAAATTGTGTCGGTCGCAAGTTTTTTTGAGATTGTTTTGTGCATGTTTGTACTTTAAAGTTCAGTAAGTTTGGAGAGAGTGTGAGAAACAATTTATTAGGTAAATAGACTAGTTGAGTAAGAGTTAAAACAGAGTGCTTGTTGGACCAAGTCATTCTCAAGATTAGAGGTACAGATTGTTAACAAGAGTGAATGTATTCAAGTTTGTAACTCTCATTGATAGTGAAAACTAGTAGTTACTGAACTTCGGCTTACTGAGTTAGAAAAGTGGATATAGGCACAAAACCGAACCACTATAAATTGGATTTGTTTTCTTCTATTTTTTTATTATTTTTTTATTTTTTACACTTCTGTATGCATTTTTTGCCTTAGGATAATTTAGATTAATCAGAAACTAATCTAAGATTTTTAGGGATAATCAATTCTACCTCATTGTTGCTTGACATATGGACCAACACCAACAATTTTGTGAATCTTGCTGAATGGAAAGAGTTTTTTCAAAAATACATCTACTAAACTTTCCTATGCAAAACGTGTTGGTAAACTTAACGCGTTTGCCCTTGCTATTAGTAGAATTAAGGAAACAACATCAAATGAAGAGTTTGATTATAGGAACAAGATTTGATCTCATATATTCCCTTTCCTTTTTTGTTGCCTAATTGAATTTTCTCTTTTAGTTATTGAAATACAACCTAAAGGGGGTGAATAGGTTGTATGGCACTTTGATATCTTTGAGAATTTGGAGGTTTCGCAAATTTTTGTAGGATACAAGTGATATATAAAAATTGAAAAGTTAAGAAAACTAAGTGCTCAAGGAACATGAAAATGAAAAGAACATAAATCAAAGCACACAAAATTTTATAATGGTTCTACCAAATCCGGTGTACATCCACTCTCAGACACCCTCTTGGATTTTCTCAACAGTGCAAACTTGATTAATGGTTCAAGTTATATCTTTACAGTATTTATCCACAAATACTAACTTTCCAACCTAATATAGGTTGATTTTCTCTTACTAAATCCCAAACAGTGAATCCCTCAACGGTCTTTAACAATTTCAGAATAAGAGAAATAAAATGTTACGGAAGGTGAGGCTACAATCCTCAGATGTAACAAAATAAGAGCTAACATTAGATTGCACTCCAACAGAAAGTTTGAATGAAAAACCGAGTGTTGTGAAGGGAAAATAGAGCAATGAATGCTACGAGATCGTGGTTACTCAGAAAGTTGATAGAGCATTCTCAAGTCTTCATGTCTCATCTCTGGTATTTATTGTGGTATTGAAGAGATCCGTTGAAGGGTTGTTGAAGCCGAACGTTGTTCATTAATGTCCGTCAATTAATGTTCTGCAATAGTACCTATTTTTCATGCTGAAGCTCTATTCTCCCACCGGCGTCACTTCTACATTAACCAATCAAAGTTCGTTTATGCTGCATTTGAACGTTAATTTTAATTGAAATAGAAATATTCAGAGATTCAAAAAAAGAAGATGACCGTTGAGTTCAAATCTGTTTCATGAATTTGTTTTCCGACAATTGCTAGTCGATACAATCAAATGGCATATCGACTTGTTTTTGAAAATTCAGTGTTGTGTTATAGACTAAACAGGTCAACAAGGATATATCCATGTCTACAAGAGTATGTATTAAATTAAATAGATAGACACATAGCGTTAAATTGGTCGATATGTTCTGATATGTCAACATATTTCTAGTGAACATTGACATGGCATGCTTTGAAAGTCAATACCCTAGGTCGACTAGCTTTAACTATATTCCTACACAGTCTTATGTACCTATAAAATTGGTGGACCTATAAAATTGATGGACCTATATAAATAAATTGGTTGATGTGCTTATGCATGTTGACAAGATTGAGGGCAGGTTGATGTGTGATCTAAGGAGTCAATAAACATCAGGTTGATAAGTCAACTGCATACATCGACATGTTACTATGTAGATCAAAAATTGGTGGACCTGTCTTCTAAAATTGGTTGATGTGTTGGAATATGTTGACAAGGTTAGATATTAGGTCGATATGTGATATTTACGAAACATAATATCAGGTCGACAAGTTTTAGTCTCACATCAACATGCTTATATGCTTGTATAAAATTGGTGGACATGACTTATAAAATTGGTCGATGTGTGTTTCATGTCGACAAAACCAATAGCACAAGTCATTATGTGTCTTTGAAGAAACAAGCAAATCAGTTCGATAAGTTATCGGACATATAAGCCTCCTTGGATTTTTGCTTAGTGTATGTCGATGTGATCTAAAGGTGGGTCGTTATCCTTTTAAAATTGGTCGACATGGTAATTGAAATTTGTCCACATGATACTGTTCAGGTTGATGTGTTTTAGGAGATATTGACATACTTTCACTTAGCCAATGTATTGTGTTTGTTTTGTTCATGTCGACAAGATTACATATCAGGTTGACATGTTTAAGGTGAAACTAAAATCGGTCGATTTAGATCTTAAAATTGGTGGACCTAAGGGGTAGGTCGATGTGTGTGAAGATCAGGTCGATAGGATGTGGTTGAAACTCCTTCAAGTCGATAGGATTGATTTCTGACCTTATTTACTTTATTATAATCATTTAAGTAAATGTCCACAATTTACTTTACCTTATTTACTTTTTGCATTTCCATTTACTTAAGATATTATATATAAATAAGGAAATATCCTCCATTTGGATTCAATAAAAAAAATTTCAAAACTAAATCCTTAAGAATAAAAAGTCAACTCTCCCTTCAAAAAACAAAATTTCGGTTTTGATTTTTGGATGAATTTTGTTTGGAGGATTAACAAGTTAGAAAATTTCTGAAAAAATATGTTTTAACCTAATTGATATGTGAGGAACAAATACTAGGAATTTTTATTTGTTTTCTTGATATTTCAAAAACTCATATTTTTGAGTATTTAGATTCTGGTGGATTGGTCAGATATGAGTTTCAATATTCTAAAGTGTATATCCAACTTTCTTGCCTCAGTAGCACTTTATCCCACTATTGATAATGAATTGTTTTTCCTTATTATGTTATTGTTTTTCAATATTTTCAAGTGTCGACTATCCTTACATATTTTCTCCGTACGCATTATTACCTCTTTTTTGTAAGTCGATTACTCCTTATATTTTAGCTAAAATATTCCAAATTCGTTTCTTGATTAAACTAATCATGTTTTGTTTATTATCAAAACCCATAAATATGCCAACAATATTCCCATTTTTGACGATAACAAAACATTATAGAATTTGGACTTAACTCCCGCATAATTTATGGTCTGAATATGCCAACTAAATTTCTTAGTCTCAAACTTCAATTCATTCAATTTATCTAATCCAAATTACATATATTTCTCCCCCTTTTTTGTCTTCAACAAAATAGGGGTTAGCCATATTCATTCAACTCAAGCATAACAGAAACTCTTTCATTATATGTTTTATAACAGGTTCTGAAATTTTCATTTTGGGACCATCTTTCATTTATCTAGCCATCTCTCCTGTAGTTCTTATCTTTTTTTTCTTCTGCTTTTTTTCCTTTTGTTATCAATCGAAAGGGTATAAGCTAATGAAACTATAAGATAAAAAAAATGGAGTTAAAAACCCCCCTGAAAATATGCCTAAATGCCCTAGATGAGTGATAAGTCTAATCGCAATAATATAGACATCGAGCATACTAAGCCTAGGCATGACTAATTCGCCAGAATATCAATGTGTTCTAAATGTAAATAATATGAATAGAAGCTTAAACTTATGCTATTACTAGTGAGGAGTATAAACATCGGAGTAGTAAAAAGTATGATCATAAACATGAGCATACATATGAACTTCTAACCATTAGCACAAGCAATATCATATGATTGAACAAAGGCAACAAAGGTTTAGATGCATGATACTAAGACAGTGCATGTGGTTTAAAACAGTAAGTTTCAATAGAGGTTTGGATATAGGAGAAGCAGAGGGTTCAGCACATGGTTAAATGTTGAAACACGATCAGTAGAAAATGGATCAAATTGTTTATTTGATACTTCAAAAGCAATGTTGGAAATATGCTTCTCTTAAACTATGCTTAAATTTTCTCAATACTATATTCTTTTAACATCTAATTACTTTATTTACTTTCCTCCTTAGATTGCATTATAGGAATTAGTGTTTCTGGAAGGAAAGATCTTTTAGGAGTTTCTGAATTTTTGCAGTGACAACAGTGAAGAGTATCAAATTATGGCCATCCTTTTCTTTGTGTGTGGGAGTTCACATTTTTCTTTATTTTATTTGATTATTCTTTCATTTGAGAGTTTTGTCTCTCTATTCTGCATTTTGTCTGAATTATCCAAAATCATTTGTAAAGTAATATGTTAAGATTGAAAAAGTTATCTACCACTCCAATTTCTATTTCAATTTTTTCTTCCATTTGAGCTCTTTATCCAAACTTTTATTTCTACATGCCATGTTTTGCTTTAATTACAGCGGAAGCTCCAATGTCATTTTTCATTTTTAACTCTATTGCTATCTCTTTCTTTACATTAAATCCATTGGTAGAGATAAATTTAAAGATCAAGGAGTAAACAAAGAATTCAGGATTAAGCCTTTGACCAAAGATCATGAAATGGAGAATCAAATGGTACTACTCAGGTTCTTTTCTCTCATTTTTATCTTGTTAACCAGAAATCTTCTTAGATAACAATTTGAATGAGTTTCTCTAAAAAATAGAAGAATGCTTTCATTTTGCCTAAAGAATTTGTATTTGTACTTGCTATCTCCAAACTTGTTTTTGTGTTTGCTAAGTGTTCCTTTTCCATGTTTTCTTCATAGTCAATGGGAGAAACCATATTCTTATTTCATAATGTTTTGGGAGACACTATATTTTCTAATATGCATTCTGAACTTACAAGATAAATTTTCAAATCAATAGTGAGATGTTTTTCAAGGTATTTTTTCATTTTCATTTTCTATTACCTCAATACCTTGATTAATACCTTGACTAGTCTCTTCATATATTGTGCTATTGAAATTAATCAGGGAAGTTGTACATTTCTTCCAAGAACTCTTTATTTATATAAGTTTCTCCTAAAGGATTTGAAAGGAGTCATATTGAACATTTCTAAAGAAATTTTTGTCTCTTGCCATTTGGTTAAAAGTATGAGTTTTTAGTAAGAGAAGATGATGAAGGTTCTTTGTTAAGAGAGAAAAGGGATGATTGAGGCTCCTAGAGATCTTCACACAGAGTTTGAAAAATTGAGAGGTGATAAGTTTTAAAAAGTTAAGAGGTAGATTGTGAGAAGTCATTTATAGTCTAGCAGCTTGTGATCTTGTTCATATGTGAGGAATTTGTGAGATTGTTAGGTGTGAGGATGTAACAAACAACAAAAACAGATTTCAAGATTTTAAATATTACGGCTACTTTACCAACAATTATAACAACCCTAACTAATTATAGTTAAATCAAACAGCAATAACAAGATTAGTTAGGTTAGTTGAACAATCAATCTTTGGTGTGCATAAATAGATTGCTAAAATTCAAATGATCAGATATGGATGAACAAGTTCTTCCTCTTTCTTATTTTCTGACTCCTCTATCTCTCTTTCTCTAATCCCTTTCCCTCTCTTTATCTATTTCTCTATCAATTATTCTCTCCTTTGTCTCTCCTATCCTCATTCTCACAATTCCCATCAATTTTTACCACACTTATCTCATTTATTGTGCATTTTCATATCCATTTTTCTATACTTTATGACTCTATTTTTATCCCACAAAGCTTTATCTAATTTTTTTGTTCTATTAGTAAATATTGGCTTACATAGATTTCTTCAAACCTTAATTTGTGTAGGATAATCATTTTTGTCTTCTTTTTTCTTATATGATTTTTGGTATCCTGAATTTTTATCTGTGACTTATCAAAATATATCAATTTCATGCTAGAGGGATCAGATTTAACAAAGATCATCTATATTTCATCACTGAATAATTTTCTATTGTTTTGGTCTTTTTATTGAAAATTTTGCATACGTTGTTAAAAGTTGAAGGATCTTATTATTTTTAACATCAAATTTCCTTGGAAGCTTTTTCTATTTTTCAGCATTTGCACTCAAAAAGTATCATTCATAAGATTTTCTATCATTTTAAAGTTCATATGGTGTTTTCTTCTAAAACTGATTTGATTAAAGCTTTATTTAATATGAAATACATTGTACTTCAGAAGTATTTATCTAAGATGTTCTCTCAACGAATTGTTCTATCCATTTCTTTAAAATTCTCTATAGCAATATTTTGTTGAGGACTCCAAGGGGCAAAAAGAAGTCATGATATGTTCCATGATTACATAATTCTTACATCAATATGCTTTCTGTGTCACTTCTTATCCTTGAGGTTGTGTAGCTTTCGTTATTTTGGATAGATTGAAAATTTTATTTCTAGTTTCTCTTTCTTAGCTATACAGATTATCTAAGAATTTTTAGAGTTGTTATCCATTACACATGTATTATTTTCCCTTTAACTCTGAGTTGTAGTTAGGTCCAAACAAATGGAATGATCTATAGATAATATAGATATATATATATATATTAAACTTAAAGTGACTTTTAGTTTATTTGCAACCATTATATCTTGCTTTTAGCACATCTCTCACTAGATCTTTACTCATTAAAACCATATTTATAGATTCTAATTTTATCCTATAACCAAGTATTTTCTAGGTATACTACCATATACTTTTCTTACGTTATTCATTAATCGTTTGTCTTATCGATTTAATTTTAATGTGTTCTTTTCTCCACTTTCCTATTATTACTTTCATGATTTTTAGATTTATATTTCAACCTTTTTTTTTGTTATGGCTTCTGTGTGTTTTAAGTTGTTGATTGATTTTTTATTTTATTTAACTTAGCATCTAATTTTCTGAGAGCTCCTAAATTGAGGGATGAACCCGAACCACTTAGGAATTCTAATTTCTGAATTCGGTGTTCATTCCAAAGACTAGGAATTTAAATAAATTTTGCACTATTTTCTATCTTTAGTTTTGCTATATATGTCAGAAATGTATGAGAGAACTTATAATATACAAAATTCAAATAGTGTTTTCCAAAAGAAAACAGGTAAGGGTTATATAAATGTCACCGTTTAACAGCTACCTTGCCTTTTGAATTCAGATATGCCCAATTCCCTTGAGCATCACACATTCAATATTTCTCTTCTTGAATAAGCTGCAAGGCATACTCAAACTTTGCCCTTTGGTACCAGATTTTCTTGGATCTGGCTGGGTTAATCGAAATGATAGTTCTAGTTACCTTTTGCACCCAATGCATTGTAGTTTTCTTAGATGTTTCATTCTTAAACCAACATGCATATGAATTATGTCGGTTCTTGTTGCAGTAAGTATATTTTTGAAATTTTAATGATCTTTTATCTTTGTTGCACTGGTTTGCTTCTTATGTTTGCGATGCTCTACTTTATAATCTAATTTCATACAAGCATGATATCTAGTTTTACTTCTACTAGTCTCTAAGTTAGGTACAAAGAAGCTATAAAGTTTTTTTTTTTTTTGAGTTATTGTACAATCGTATTCTAAATCAATTTTATCATATACTGTCTTTTGGGCACCAAGTATTAAATTTAATTTTTCTTACCCCCGACTGAACTTGTGCAATAGAGAACTAAGTCTTTTGTTCCTTTCTTTTTCATGTTCTAATTTTACATCCAACTTATCCTTCAAACAATTATCTTCTAAGTAGGCATTTCTGTCTTTTATATTTTCAACTTCAATTTGCAACCCATTGACATTTTCGTTTTTTCTTTTCTTTTTGAACATGCAACTTATTCTTTTCTTTTCTTAAAGTTTCTTTTAAAGTATTATTTTTATTCTTCAATCCTTCATTCTCTGTTCTTAATTTATTCCTTTCTTCTTCTATTTTAGTTAATAGTTTTCTTAATGAAGAGTTTTTATACCTTATCTTCTTAAGTTCTTTAAAGCATTCTGTTAAAGTTTCATGTATTTCTTTTTTAGAAAATTCATCATCAGAATTGGAAGAGTAATCAGATGAGTATGGAAAATTTACCACATTCTATTCCTCTTCTACTGCCATGAAGCACAAATTGTTCTCTTCCTGGTTAGTCTCTTTATACATTGTCTCTAATCTTTCCTAGATTTCCTTAGCGGTTATGCATGATGATATTTTGTTGTATTCGCTTAAGCTTAGACCAAAGTGGAGAAAGTTTACTGCCTTGTAGTTTGCTTGATAGGTACTTCTTTCATCGGCAGTCATATTCCTTATTTTGGTTAAGACTTTGATGCCATCAATTTCATCAGTTGGAAATTCAGCTCCTTCTTCAATTACTTCCCAGGCTTCCACATCTTCAGCTATGATGAAGATTTTCATTCTCTGCTTCCAATAGTTGTAGTTTCTTCCATTGAAGAATGGTGTATTGTTAATTGATATGACTTCGAATGGGACATCATCTTCCTTTATTTCTATAAAGCCTTGTTGTTGCTCGCTTTGGATTCTATCTTTATTGCTTGAGCCATCAAGATTTTTTCTTTGTCAGTTTCCACAAGCCTTGAGCATTGAGTTTTTAATTGTCCACCGTTCTACATTGGATGCTTTTTCTTCTTCTGATGTCACGTTTTTTGCTCCTTTTTAAGTCATTTGTATTTTTGTTTGTTTTCTTGAAATAGTCGGGTCTTCTATTTGATGTAGAGGCTTCTTGTGAAGAGTTGATTTGATCAAGTGCCGTCTTATGATCTTTTCTCTTGAGGTTTCTAAACCCTTCAAATAAGAGTCCTGCTCTGATACCAATTAAAATACAACCTAGAGGGAGATGAATAGGTTGTATGACACTTCAACGTCCATGAGAATTTGAAGGTTTTGTAAATTTTTATGGGATACAAGTGATATACAAAAATTGAAAAGTTAAGAAAACTAAGTGCTCAAGGAACATGAAAATGAAAATGAAAAGAACAGAAATCAGAGCACATGAAATTTTATATTAGTTCCACCAAACTTGGTGTACATCCACTCCCAAGCACCCTTTTGAATTTTTCACTATTATCTTAATAGTACAAACTTGATAATAGGTTCAAGTTACACCTTTATAGTGTTTATCCACAAATACTGACTTCCCAACCTAATACAGATTGATTTTCTCTCACTAAATCCCAAAATCGTGAATCCCTCAACGGTCTTTGACAATTTCAAAACAAGAGAAGTAAAATGTTGCGGAAGGTGAGGCTACAATCCTCAAATGTAACAAAATAAGAGTTTATATTAGATCGCACTCGAACAGAAAGTTTGAATGAAAACTGAGTGTTGTGAAGAGAAAACAGAGCAATGAACGCTATGAGATCGTGGTTATTCAGAAAGTTGATAGAGCATGCTCAAGTCTTCATAACTCATCTCTGGTATTTATTATGGCATTGAAGAAATCCGTTGAAGGGTTGTTGAAGCCTAATGTTACTCATTAATGTCCATCAATTAATGTTCTGCAACAGTACCCATTTTTCGCGCTGAAAGTCCATTCTCCCGCCAGTGCCATTTCCATATTAACTAATCAAAGTTCGTTTATGCTGCATTTGAATGTTAACTTTGATCGAATGGAAATATTTAGAGATTAAAAAAAAAGGATGAATGTTGAGTTCAAATCTGTTTTGTGAATTTGTTTTCTAACAATTGCGGATCAACACGATTAAATGGCTCATCAACCTGATTTTTAAAATTCAGTGTTGTGTTCTAGACTAAACAAGTCGACAATGTTATAACCAAGTCGACAAGAGCATATACTAAATTAAATAGGTGGACACACTACGTTAAATTAGTCGATGTGTTCTGATGTATCAACATGCTTCTAGTGGACATCAACATTGCATGCTTTAAAAATCAATACCCTAGGTCGACAATCTTCAACTATACATTGACATAGTCCTATGTACCTATAAAATTGGTGGACCTGTACAAATGAATTGGTCGATGTGCTTATGCGTGTCAAAAGATTAAAAGCAAGTCGATGTGTGATCTTAAGGAGTCAATAAACATCAGGTCAATAAGTCTATTGCATAAGTCGACATGTTACTATGCAGATCAAAAATTGGTGGACCTATTTTCTAAAATTGGTGGACCTATTGGGGTATGTCGACAAGGTTAGACATCTAGTCGATGTGTGATATTTAGGAAACATAACATCATGTCGACATGTTTACTGTATGCATCGACATGTTACTATACAGATAAAAAATTGGTAGACCTGTCTTCTAAAATTGATCGATGTGTTGGGGTATGTCAACAAGGTTAGACATCAGGTCGATGTGTGATATTTTGGAAACATAACATCAGGTCAACATGTCATGGTCTCACATTGACATGCTTCTGTGCTCATATAAAATTGGTGGACATGACTTATAAAATTGGTCGATGTGTGTTTCATGTCGACAAGCCTAATAACACAAGTCGTTGTATGTCTCTGAAGAAACAACCAAATGAGGTCAATAAGTTGTCGGGAATGTCGACCTCCTTGGACTTTTACCTAGTATATGTCGATGTGTTCTGAAGGTGGGCTGTTATCTTTTTAAAATTGGCCGACATGGTAATTGAAATTTGTCCACATGACATTGTTCAGATCGATGTACTCTAGGAGATGTCGACATACTTTTACTTAGCCAATGTATTGTATTTGTTTTGTTTAGGTCGACATGATTAAGGTGAAACTAAATTTGGTCGATATATATCTTAAAATTGATGGACCTGAGGGGCAGGTCGATGTGTGTGAAAATCAGGTCGACAGGAAGTGATTGAAACTCCTTTAGGTCAATAGGACTGATTTTACATTTTACATTTTACATTTCTATTTACTTAAAATATTATATGTAAATAAGAAAACACCTCTATTTGGATTCGATAAAAAATGTTTCAAAAACTAAATTCGTAAGAATAAAAGTCAACTCTCCCTTCACAGAACAAAATTTTAGTTTTTATTTTTGGATAAATTTTGTTTGGAGGATTAACGAGTTAGAAAAATTATGGAAAAATATTTTTTAATCTAATTGATATGTGGGGAACAAATATTGGAAATTTTTATTCTCATTTTTTTGATATTTAAAAAACTCATATTTTTGAGTACTCAGACTCTAGCGGATTGGTCAATCTGAGTTTCAATATTCTAAAGTGTTTTATTTATATCCAACTTCTTACCTCAGTAGCACTATTATCCCACTATTGATAAATGAATTGTTTTTCCTTATTATGTTATTATTTTTCAATATTTTCAAGTGTCAACTACTCCTTACGCATTATTACCTCTTTTTTGTAAGTCAACTACTCCTTATGTTTTAGCTAACATACTCCAAATTAGTTTCTTGATCAAACTACTCATGTTTTGTTTATTATCAAAACCTATAAATATCCCAACAGTTATTCCCTTTTCCTTTTTATTACTTAATTGACTTATTTATATTATATATATATGCCAATTTTGTATATATATATATATATATGTACCAAAACAAAGTAAATAAAAAAAAAATCAACTCCTTTCACAATCAAATCTTATCATGGTATCAGAGCTGGTATCAGAGCAGGTTTCGGCCAGCAAGACCTAGTTGCCTCATTCTTCCTTGGTAATATCAAATCCAATGGCTCTTGAGGGAAATCAAACCTCACCATGCTTCTTACACTATTTAGACAATCCAAGTACCATGTTAGTTTTTTCAACCATTGGTTTGAGATAACTATCTAACTTGGTATCATGCCTTTACCATTGCTTTTAGGGCAAAGAATAAATTAGGATTCTTAGATGGCTCGATTGTGAAGCCATAACTAGGTTCACCAACCTTCACCCTTTGGAGTCATTACAACAGCACGGTATTATCCTTGCTTCTCAATTTAGTCAGCAATGAAATTACAAGCAGCATCATGTTCATGGAAAGAACCCATGATGAATGGCATGACTTTCGAGATCATTTTTCTCAATAAAATGCTCCACTGATATTTGAAATCCAACGAGACATCGTCAATCATCTTCGATAAAATAACAACATTGTTGTTTACTACACTGGTCTAAAGGCACTATGGCATAAACTCAATGTTTACAACTCATCCGCTACATGTACTTGTGGTGCTGCTCAAGAACTCATAACTTACCAATAGCGTGATCGCCATAACCAATTTTTTATGGCCTTGAACAATACATATGTATCAGATCAAATCTTACTCATAAAACCCCTTCCATTTGTTGCTCAAGTATATGTGCTTATACAGCAATAGAACAACAAAGGGTAGTACTTACGTCCAATCCCATACTAGACCAATCTACGTTCGTGGCTCAGCATGGAAGACAAAACTCTTTTTTTCCATGGCAAGATAAATCAAAACATCACAAACACTATAATTACTGCGGAAGGGATGGACATTTTGAGAAGTGGTGCCGCAAGAAAGAAGCTAATATGCATTCTGCTATGTCCAACCAGCCGAGAAGAGATCAACCTCGGCGTAAGCAGAACTATGCACCAAATTATAATCGACCAATTGTAGCTGCTGTGGATAATGCCCCATTTTCTTCTCATAGAACAAGTACAACAACTCCTCTCCTTAGGCAAGTCAAATAACACCACTCCTTCTCATCCTTTAGCTAACTGGCAGGTATGGTCTCTTGTTTTTCTTTCCATTACAATGACATTTGGGTAATTGATTCTGGATGCAGTGATCATATGGCTGACGACCTAAATTCCTTACATAATGCCTCTTGCCATAACAGCCAACATGTCAAACTCCCAAGTGGTAGCATTGTTCCAATAACTTACTTAGGTTCCATTAAATTTTCATCAGATCTTTCATTAGACAATGCTTTGTAGGTCTTTCTTTTAAATTTAATCTCCTATCTGTTGGCAAAATAACAAAAGCTCTTAATTGTTTTGCATTTTCTTCTCAGGCTGTTGTGTTTTTCAGAACCTGAAAATGAAGAGGATGATTGGATTGGGGAGAGAGCATGTGGTCTTTACTACCTTGATCCAAAGTTCAACCATAGTACTTCTTTGTCATCCATTGCTACAAAAGACAAAGAAAACTTATGGCATTGTGTCTTGGCCATCCCACTTCAAGTATTTCACCGTTGTTTTCTCGTTTAGATCTTAGTGTCAGTTTCTTATCTAAATGCATTTGCATGAATTGCCTTTTAGCAAAGTAATCACGACTTTCCTTTCCACATGGTTGTATCTCTTCTAAATCTTGTTTTGGTTTAATTCATATCAATATTTGGGGGCCATATTCTACTTCTACCATTACTGATGCATGTTATTTTCTCACAATAGTGGATGATTTTTCATGCAGCACCTGGATATATTTGATGCATTTTAAATCCTATGCTTTGATCCATATACACCATTTCTTTTTTATGATTAAAACACAATTTGATATCTCCATTATTCAAGTGCGTAGTGACAATGCACTTGAATTTTTCAATCATGACATCAATGAGTTTTTTAATTCTCTTGGTGTCCATCAATATACATATGCTTACACACCCAATAAAATGGGATTGTCAAATGAAAACACCCTTATCTACTAAATGTTGTACGAGCTTTATGATTTCAAACTCACTTACCTTTAACATTTGGGGATAAGTACTCTTACTGCAACTTATCTTATCAACCGTACTCCTATACTTGTTCTTCATGGCAAAACCCCTTCTAAACTTTTGTTTCACAAAATATCTATATATCACTATTTACATGTTTTCGGCTATTTCGATTAGGGTCGAAACAATCATCACAAATATAAATTTGATTAATGTACTTTACCAAGAATATTTCTTGGTTACCCATATTGCCAAAAGGGATTTAAGATTTTTGATATTAAGCCTCAAATAATTTGGTTAACGTACTTTACCAAGTTGTGATGTCATGTTTCATGAAAATATTGTTATTCAACTAGAGGAGGTGAATAATTGAATATGTACTTTCATGACTTTCTTCAAATTTGAGCTAGTAATAGAAACAAATAATTAAGAACAGAGAATACAAAAACTTTTTATAATTGTTCCACCAAACTCAGTATACGTCAACTCCCAGACTTACCCGAGATTTTTCACCAATAACTTAATAATACAAACATGATTGCAGGTTCACATTCAACCTTTACACTGTTTCTACCCAATACTTCATTTCAATCTGTCACAGATTGATATTTCACTTTCAAGATCTAAAGCAGTGATATACACTCTTTAGTCTTTAATACTTATTCGAATCTAAAATGAATATCAAGAGTTAAGGCTCTTTTTCCTTAGATGTGATAATTTATGAGCTGGTTTTCTAAATTTTTAAGACAGATAGAAAAATTAAGAACATAGAATGAATACAGAAAAGATTTTTCAGAACATTCAATTGAGCATTCAATTGAGCATTCAATTCATCTAACTCTGCTTTCCTTCAGTTCTTTGGTATTTATTAAGGCATTGAGGAGATCCGTTGAGGGTTATTGAGTTTGAATGTTGAGCAATTAATTTCCCCATTCATGCTCTGTAACGATGACCATTTTTCGCGCTGAGCCTCCACTTCTTTACTGGCGCCACTTTTATTTAGGCCAATCAGAACATGCCTATGCTTGATAGAAGTATAAATATTTCAGAAATCAAAGAAACAAAGCGTCCGTTTAGTTCAAATCTATTTCGCGGATTTGGTTTCTGACACACGTGGGTAGACATGTTAAATAGGGACATCGACCTGAATTCAAAAATTTATGGTATTTTTTTGCACAAACAGGTCGACAAAATTGTATTTAGGTCGACAAGGTTCTGTGCCAAATAAAATAGGTGGACACATAGTTTTGAATTGGTCGTTGTGTGTATGAGTATCGACAAGACTGACAATCAGGTCAATGTGTGATTTCAATGGGTAAATAATCGCCAGGTTGACAAGTCTATTGCATACATCGACATATCACTATGCAAGATGAAAATTGGTAGACCTAAAAGAATGAATTGGTCGATATGTGTCTACCTGTTGACAAGAATGAAGTCAGGTTTATGTGTGAGTTTTAGAAACAAAGACTGCGAGGTTGACATGTTCTCCTCATGGGTTGATGTATACTATTCAACAATAAAATAGGTGGACATGCTATCTAGAATTGGCGATGTGTTTTTGGTATGTCGACTAGTCCTAATCTCAGGTTGATGTGTTATATTTAAAGCACTTTACTTTAGGTCGATGTATCTTGATTATACATCGACATGTACCTATTCTTTCTTAAAATTGGTAGACAAGGCAAACTAAATAGGTCGATGTAATTGTTTTCATGTCGACCAGGTTAGTAACATGTCGATGTGTGATACTTAGAAAACAATGATAACAAATTGACGAGTTTATTTGGGAACATCGATGTCCTAG
Source organism: Dillenia suffruticosa (assembly GCA_033439265.1). NCBI lineage: Eukaryota > Viridiplantae > Streptophyta > Magnoliopsida > Dilleniales > Dilleniaceae > Dillenia > Dillenia suffruticosa. Next base: position 13,436,024 of record JAVTVX010000020.1, read on the forward strand.
TATTTTTGCCTATTGTATGTCCATGTCTATAAGGGATGGGTCGATGTGTTACTCTAAATTTGTCCACTTGAAACTTATTAGGTCGATGTGAGATGAAGTCAAGGTCGAAGTGACAAGTGGGTTGATGTGTTCACAAAGTGTGTCGGTATGTTTTTATTTATCTATATCTATAGAAATCATATAACTCAAGTCGACAAGGTATACTCATCCGGTCAACATGTTGAGGATGAGTTAAAATTGGTCGACATGATACTTAAATTGGTGGACCTGCAATGCAGGTCGATGTGTTCTTTGGTGAGGTTGACATGATGTGCAGACTTTTGATTTATTGTTGTATTTATGATTTTCTTGAATCTTCTTTCTTTCATTCTATCATCATCAAAACTTTTCTATGTCAACATTCTCCCCCTTTTTTATGATAACAAAACTTCTAATACTTAACCTGTAACTTTAATCCATTTGGATTCAAACTAGAAGACATTTATCTTAACATTGCATTTGGAAGTTTGCACAAGGATCCTTATGACTTAGTCTACATCTCCTTACATTTCTCACACTTAGTCTCTTAATCTCACAATCTGATATTTGATTTCACATCATTTGAGCACTCAATAGATACTTCAGTACTCTGCACACTTCAACTCTTAGTACACACTTCAGCACTCAACACACTTCAGCACTCAGTATACACTTCACATACTTAACATACTCCACATATACTACATACACATTCAACATACTCTACACACTCTGCACATTCTCTGCATTCTGCACACAACACACTTCACCTAGCACAATGCACATTGCTACATGTTGCTACAATTTCTCCCCCTTTTTGTCATCAACAAAAAATTATAGGCACACCAGGCTCATCATAAGACAGCATAATGGTACAGCACACTATACTCACATTTTGACTGAACACCTAGCATTTTGTATACTTATATACTTCACTTTACTGCAACATAAATTTTAGCATACACACCTATGTCTCCAAATGATGCACATCAGTATACACACCTATGTCTCCACAATTACATTTGTCCAGCCGCATACTTCAGCACATTAGTATAAACAATTTCCTTCAACAAACACATCAGTATCCTGCCCTATGTCTCCATCATTTCATAATAAACAGTATATTCATACAATGTTGATAAAGGAAAAGTATGACAGTTTACATATAGCAAAGGAATTTCAAGTTTTCAAATAAGAATGAAGAGCATAATAATTAAATGAGAATGCATAGCTAAGAAGACAATTTTATATATCAAAAGAAATTCAAGGTTTTAAAGGCTTGCAAAATAAAATTCAAGGTCACAAACAATAAGGTTAAGACAAGTAAGAGGATAATGAGTATCTATACTAATAAGATCTTGATGGTTTGGGATCTTTCTTGATGCCTTTTTCTTTAACTAAGGAGTTTAATTTCTCTTTGACTCCTTCAAGTTCTATCTTGACAATACAACTCATTTGGCTTATCATTGTTTGCCTTCTCTCAGTGTTGTGCAGTTTGTCCCAAATCATTTCAAGAGTAATTGGTTGGATGCTTGAAGGTTCACCTTCCTCTGTTTTCTTTCTTTTCTTGGAGCATTCTCAGTGGCTTCCTCAGCATCATCATCAATCTCTTTAACATGTCTCTTGCTTGCTCCCCCTTCTTTCCTTACCCATTCACCTTCACTATTGCTCATCCATCTAGCTCTCAATATTGAAGATGCATTAATTGTATTCTTCTCACTCAACTCAATAATTCTTCTTCTTCCAACTCCACACGATTTTTTAATAGAATATCAGTGATCATGCTAACATATGGCAACAAAGAGGTCTCAGACCTATGCGCGGCTATCATGAAATGAAGAACAATGTAATGTAGTCTGGGATTCTTTCCATTCATGATACAACCCATTAACCAGAAATCTTCTCTTGAAATAGTAGTGTAATTTCCTCTTCTAGGTCTTAGTACATGAAAGACAATCAAGTGTAGGATACGTGCATGGAAACTAAGCTCCGTGGCACTAGTATTTACCACAGTCAAATTCTCATCACCATAGACAACCCTATCATTATCTAAGTAACTAGATTTCATATATGGTTCACACTTATCATAGGAAACCCAAGCAATACCATTATCTGTACATATGTTCATAGGAGTTACTTTAACCTCTTTCCATTCACAAATGTGTTGAATCCATATGAAACATAATGGTCATCCAAGATAATTCGAATCTTATTCTCAGTTTCATTATAGACCACATCTAGATTATTGTAGAACAATTTAACTTCCTTCTCATGAATGTATTTGCTGGGATTCAGAAGTGAATTAGGATATATCTCAAGATGTTCATCGTATTTGAAATTCACCTTCTTCAAGAACATACAATCGATCAACCTCCCATGATTAACCTTTTTTTTTTTTGAAAATACATTGTCATATAGGTCGCTTTGCTCCATCGACTGAAATTCATAGGTGTTGAATTGTGGTGTTGGTTGCGAAGGAGGAGTGGGGGGGTTTTGCGATTTTCACAGAAGAGAATTTTGATGAAGAACCTTTTTCCCATAGGTTTCGAGGATTGTTTGGAGGATTCATAATGTTTCTTGATTGGCATTTTCATCTTGGGGGCCATTGAAGTTTGATTCTTGCAGAGATTAAGCAATCTAGGGTTTCGATTTAGAGAGTAGGGTTTCAAATTTGATAGATTAGGGTTTTGGGAGGAAAAGGGAAAGTTTGAATTTTGGGATGAAGGGTAAGATAGGTCGATGTGCCGACGGTTCATATTGAATTAAGTGTATCTTAGGTCAACATCTTTATGTACACATCGACTTGTTTAATGATTTTGTGAGTCATTGGATCGACACATTATGAAAGGCATCGACATGCCTTCTCACTGTTGTCCAGGTCTACATGCTTAAATTCGGGTTGATATATCATCTTCTGATTTTTACTCTAAGTGTCAGGTCGACAAGCTTTTTAAATCTAACGACAAACAGGTCGACATGACTTTGTATTCTTTTAATTTGTCGACATATTTTAGTAAATAGGTCGACCTGAAGGCTATTTTTCAGATCTATAAGACTGTTTTTCATTCATTCTTTTCTATTTCTTTATTTCTATCATTCCTAATTCCTTTCTCAGTTCACAAAATTTATTTTTATCCAAAAGTTTGGTAAGAATGTCAGCAATTTGTTTTTGAGTCTCAATGTACTCAAGAATAATTTCATTTTTTAGAATATGATCTTTGATAAAGTGATGTCTCACTTTTATATTATAGGGTGTTACCTTTTTCGGTTCGGGGCATTCTCAAGCGAAATGACCAAGAGCTTTGCAATTGTAACACTTTAGTTTGCTCGTCTTTCTTCTTCAAAAACCGTTTGCGTTTGTTCTTATGGTTGGAATTGTTGTTCTTAAACCCTTCCGCAATTTCCTTCCCTTTCTTACCCTTGTTCTTGTTCTCTTTGCGTTTACAGCCCGAAACTTTCTGGGAACTGGACTCAGCTACAAAGGCATTAGAAATCGATTTTGCAACACCAAACCGCTCATCTTCGAGTTCTATGTAGCGAGCAGCATCAGCAAAACTCTTAATGCTATTATTATGAATCAGATTGACTTTTAAGTACTCCCACTGGTCTGGAAGGGATCGGATTAAAGCCTGAACCTACTACTTATAAGATAAAAAAAAACATGACCTACTGATTTCAATTCCCTTGTCATATTTGACATGGTTCTCAGGTGTAGTTTGATACTGTGATTAGATTTTTTTTTATACGTGTCAAACTTGATGGTCAACTGCCTCAAGCGGGTCATACTAGTACCTCCATACTTCTCTCTGAGGTACACCCATATGTCATGAGCAGTAGGGAATTGTTCAAATTCGTGAATGAGATCATCTACCACAGAACTAACCAGGATACCACGTGCATTGGAATTTTTTTTCTTTATGCCTGGTAAGTTTCTTGATCTCTTCTCTGTTGAGCAGTATTTTCAACTCCAGGGTCTTGTATGATATGGTTGATACCCTCTAAGTCATCCTACTCTTCCAACACATACTATATCTTATGGTGCCAAATGTCATAATTGTCGCCCATGAACTTATCACCCTTATTAAGGTCAGCTATCATCGATTTTGATGCCATGGTTTGGATTTTCAAAGAGAGGTAAACGTAAGTTTTCATGCTCATATTATACTTTCAATTTTGTACTTAAAACTAACATTTATGATAAACGAACACAAGGTATAGACCCGAAAGTTCACTAAGTTCTCAATTGTCATCTATGATCCAAATGTTTGATTACTATAAATTTAATTTTAAAACAACAAAATTCATCAGATTTTATGTAAGAATTACTTAAATCCTGCCAACCTAAAACCTCTCACAAAAATACTTCACGTATACGAAATAAGAACATATCATTTTCACATACTTGCATGCTCATATAGATATGCATTTCTAAAAGCATTCTAAATACATTCATATATATATAAATTTGGTCTACAACGCATGTTAATAGATCCATACTATTCATGATCACAGTACATGACTATTTAATAAAGAAAGAAAGAGAGATACAATATTTCGTTTCTTCTATTCTATCTCTTTCTTTTCTTCCATATATATGCGAGTAACCATGTTAATCATTCCTATTGAAAGTCTATCAGTGGGAGCAAATTTCCTAACAGCTCATGGTGGACCACCGTTGAAACTTAGAGATAATGATCTCCTCATCTTAATCTCTATTTACTTAGTTCGCCACATTTTAAGCAATTTTAGTCTGAAGTTCTTGAGAATGATCCATTCATCCTCTTTTATTATCTCATCAACCATTTTAGTTAGATTATCAAGGAGAAAATTCCTGATTATATCGATCTCAGTTCTGTCTTCCCCAAACCAATGACCCAAATGCAGAAGTTTAAACTGTTTTCGACTCATCACTCTCAAGTATTGTGGTAAAGTATGAATTGGATTCATTTTATAATTCAATATTTCAGCTAACTTTACCAAACATTCGGGAGTCCTCTCAACTTTATGTCTCCCCCGGAGAATAAAAAGAGTTCGTCTGATACTCACCGTATTCTAAAAAAATAGGGTAAGCAACAGATTGGTCACGAAACCAATCATTAAATTTTAAAATACTATTTATAATCGTTATACTCAATCATTCAATGAATTTATATTGAAAAAATAAAATTTTCACATATAAATTAATGAGCATAAAATCAAACGGGTATTGAAAATTTTAATTTAAGCAGCCAAAAATTATTAAATAATTTTCTTAACATATGAAAAAAGTTTTAGAAAATTTTGAAACTGAAAAGTAATTTTTCTGTAATTGTTAAAGGATTTTTCAATTTAAAATTAATAAAAAATATTTTTCATCTCAGAAAAATAAATAAAAAATTACAGAAAAATCAAAAATATTCTGAAAAAGATTCCGGTGGAAATCGCGGCCAGAAGGAACGTTTTCCGAGCCTTCACGCGCCGTCGGGATGTCCGGGCGAGTGGGCCACGCCCCCACTCGCCTGCAACGGCGCGTGGCCTCCACGCGCGCCCTCCCGGTGGTTTATACTCTCCAAATTCCAGCTACCCCCCCCATTTTTGGGTGTTCTGATTCAATTGGTGATCTTAGTTTTCTGATCAGAGGTCTAGAATTCAGCGTTTGGGTCACATACATGGACGGCCGAGATTAGGATTGGGCTGAAGTTACTGTTCATCTTCTTCATGCATGCAGACATTTTTTTGCACTTCGAACCTAATTTTCCTAAGCCATATCTCCTTCATTTCTGAATCGTTTTGCATGTTTTTTATATGGTTGGAAAGGATTTTTAATGGAGAACTAACCATACAAATTTTAAATCATAAAACCCATCATGCAAAAAGATATAAGTATTTTTATTTTCAGCTAGGGTTTCATTTTTCTCTAAAATTACTAGACATGCATCCTTTAATTTTTGCAGAGAGATTCCTTATCATATGGGTAGTCGGACAATTTCGTTGAGAGTTATTCGAGTTACCACTAACAACATTCTTAAATAAAATGTGCTCTAACATGTAAATTTTAATATAACCCATATTTTTCATGTATCAAAAAAAATTAGGAAACAACCATTGCATGGCTCTGATACCAATGATAAATTTTTCATACAATCAATTCATGCTTTTTAAAATCAAAATAAAATATGATATAGGGTTGAATCACTAACCATTTTGATGCGCGGTAGAAAAGCAATCACGTATGGTTTGCTTTTGTTTTTCACGATCCAAATACCGTTGAATAAAATATATGAAATGGTCACTTTCAATCCCTCAACTATGGAGTTTTTATTTTTATTTTTTTTGTGTTCTTCCTTCTCTCTTAGGTTTTGCACAGTGGAGAAGATGATGATACTTGGAAGTTACCCATGTCCAATTTTTTTGATGTTGTCACCCTCAATGGGTAACTTCCCTTTGTTCTTTTAAAATTCAAATAACTAAGGCGGAGTTGGGAGAAAAACTACTCCCCCTTGGTTTTTTATTTGAACTTTAGTAATAGGGTTTGGGTTGGGTCAAATCCACATGGGCGACCCAACCCCCCAATTTCCAACACTAATCAACGTTACATATGTCATGCACCAAATCTTTTTTAATGCTTTCAACATATATTTAGCATCATAAATCAAAATCATAACATATATCCCTCGATCATATAATGAATGTCAAACCAGTTAATTTAGTGGCCAATTGTGAAGAAGAATGATAATTAAACATTCAATGAAAGAAAGACAACATCAATAGGATTTTCATTAAAGTCGATATAGTCAAAAGATGGAGTTGGTGACATGAATTTAGCTACTCCTAGAATAATAATCGATAAAAATAGAAGAAAACATAAAAGAGAAAAGGACAAAAGAAAATTCAATCATCGAATTCTCCTTTTGTTGCCTATATGTTCTCCTTGCAGTAGGTCCCAAAGGAACAAAGATTCTTTGTTCCCTAGCATCCTTTATGCTATTTATATTTTTCTCTAAGAAGTATTTGGGTGTGAGAAAAGTAACAATCCCAAGCTACCACTACACATAATATTAAACTCCAATTTCAAAGTGATGTTCCAATTTTGCCCTTAAAAAATACCAGAGGAAACTGGTTGTAACCGTGCAAGGGCCATTACCTTGAGCAATTGCCCTAATCTAGGGTTTCAGGGTCTGAAACAACTTAGTAAGGCTACAACTGCCATGATTTTTGTACCCTGTTGAAATCCTCTTCTGTGCTTGAACCCAAATTGATTCTCTTTTCTCATCTTGATTTTTCTTCATTTCCTAAGACAAAAATACAACTAACAAATTAAAAATAATCTAGAATTAATATAAGAAATGTAAAAGAAAAGAAAAATAAGAGTGTATTCATACATAAAATTCAAGCATATCAGCATAAAAATGTCTCACACGATACCTACACTACCAGAAAACATACCTTCAGCGACGGACAAAAATCTATCGCTAACAGTGACGGATTACCGTCGGACAGAATACCAAGAGATTTACGACGGATTAGCAATGGAAATTAGTGACGAAAATATTTCCGTCGTTAATCCATCAGTAAACCCTAAATCGTAAATATATATATATATATATATTGTAAACCTATCAGCGATAGATTATCGACGGAATTTTTAGCGACAGAAATTTTTTGTCGCTAATTTGTTTAAAGAAAAAATTTTTTAAACAATTCAATGTATGGCCATCAGCGACAGATTAGCGACAGAAATGTACCGACAGATTACCGATGAAACTTTTAACAACGGATGATCGCCGGATTAGAGACGGGATTTTTTTTTAATTTTTAATTTTTTTTAATTTTTTTAATTTTTTAATTTTTTTAATTTTTTTAATTTTTTAATTTTTTTAATTTTGTTAATTTTTTATTTTTTTATTAATTATTTTTATTTTTATTTTTTTTTTTTTTTGTAAAAAAAATAATATTATTTTATTTTTTACATTGTTTATTATTTTATTTTAAGCTTAAATTTTATTATTTTATTATTTTATAATAAATTATCATTTTATATTATTTTATTATTAATAAAAAATATGAAATGAAGATAATAAATAAAAAAAAGAGTATGGATGTATAGTTAACTTTGATCTAGTGGTTTTGTTGCTTATAATGTTTCATGTGTCCCGGGGCTTGATGTAAGTCGAAGGCATTTTGAAAGCATTTTATACAGATTAAAGCATGCGGGTGGGCGGGTGCGTGCGGGCGGGTCAGGTGCGAGTTTGGGGCATGGGTGGCGCCCGTGTGGACGCGTGTTCTTTTGAGAGGGTTCAAGAATTAGCGATGGATGAAATATCCGTCCCTAATAATTCAATAACAGTGATGGAAAATTTTTTTGTCACTGATTTGTTTTGAAATTTTTTTTAAAAAAATTTTGTATCAGCATCGGATATTTTAGCGACGGAAAATTTCCGTCGCTAATCCGTCGTTGATATTAGCGAATGATAGAATTTGGTCGGAAAAAATTATCGGGGTCATTTTTAGCGACTGATTTTTTCCATCGTTAATAACCCTTTAGTGACGGATATTTGACTTTCAGCAATGGAAATTTTCTTCGTTGATGCCGTGTTTTCTGATAGTGCTCTGATATGAATTGGACTTTAGTTCCTTGATGCTTCAATTAAGCCCCATTGATTAGAGACAAATGACCATGTATTCTCCTTTGTACTCCAAAGTGTGATCAAATAAGCATGTGAGGAGCCACTTCCAAGACTCCTTTCTTTACTTCTGTACTACAGCCCAATCAATAGGAAACATGTTCTCATTTGCATTGTCGTGATATGATAGGCCTACAACGGGCCAAGAAGCCTCCCTTACAAGCACTAAAACACACATAACATCTAAAAATAATTTCTATAATCAACCTGGACCTTCATAGTACTCCCAACATTCGAGTGTCTCACAGCTACATAATACCTCCAAAACTTACATATAGTTCTCCATATTGGACTTCAATAAGATTTTTGCTGCTCTTATAGCTCTGTACCCCTTATTGATAAAGATAAACACCTTGTTGGTCCCTTTGAACTTCTTGTTTAAAAGCGTAGGTAGCAAGTGTAATGATGGAAAAGACAAAAAAAAAAAAACAAAACAAAACAAAAAAACAAAGAAAAAAAGGGGGAGGGAAGAAAAGTCAAAAGTCATATTCCCCCACCCCCATTTTATTTTTTTTCCTTACTCTCTCTCTTCCCGCACCTCTCCTCTCATCTCATGAACACTCACCTCCCTTACACTCCCCCCTCTCGGCTCTCTCTCTCCCTCTCCCCTCTTCCTCCAATTTAATCAAACATCCCCAAACACCCATAGATTTGAACTCAAATCCCTTCAACAAATCTCTAGAAGGTTGAATCTAAAGGAAAATTCAAGTTTTTGTAGATAGAGAAAAATCTAGGGTTTGAAGTGATTCAACAAAGGATGAAATTGGTGGTTCTAATAGAGGTAATACTCTTTTTTAGACTTGGATTTTAATTATTTTTGCACAAATTTTAGATTTATATTAAAATTTGGGATTTTGTAGAGAGAAAAAAATCTAGAATTTGAAGGTGATGTAATCAATAGATAAAATTAGTGATTCAAGTAAGATAATTTTCCTTTCTTCATCTTAAATTTGAATGCATTTTACTAATATATAAATTTTATGTTGAAATTGAAAAAATAAAGATTAGGAGTTTGGATTTAGAGTATATATAATGTAAAAATTTGGAAAAAAACTTGAAAAGGGAATTATTTCCCTAGATTGGAGATATGATTTAGTGAAATTAGATAATGGATTGGTGAATTTGAGAAAATTAGAGTTTGGATTATGATGAGAAAATTGATTTTTCCTAATATTAGTTTATAATTAAATGATAAATGTATACATATTGTCTTAGCTTTAAGGTAATTGAAATTTAAGGAGGTGAAAATCATTGATTTGGACTTGAATTGGGAGTGATTACCCTTCTAAGAGATAAACGAAGATATGATTATGATTTTAAATAAGAAAATATTTTACATGATTTTATAAATGTTTTTAAAATTGATTTATAAATTAGTTTGTGATTGTGAAATGTCCCAAAAGGGAATTTAAAATGAAAAATGCATTCAAATATTTTATTGAAAAATGTGCCATATTTATTAATTCATATTGAATATGTTGGCATTAAACTCATGATTTGAAAAATGTTTGAATAATTATGGCACACTTTGTTATATGTTATAAGATTTGTGAAAATGGTGTTTGAATGCATGATCTAATGGCTATAGTCATTCCCCCTATGGTATGGCCCGACGGGATAACACGGTTAAGGGACGTTTGCCTTAGGAGATGGCCATGCTTAAGAGGTATCTCCAAGGCCGTTATTTTTATTTTTCAGACTAGTTTGGTAGCATCCCAAGGGAGATCCGAGCCTACGTCAAGGTTGGGGGTATTTATGAGTTAGAAAGGCATGAAAAGCAACCCAATGATTTTGGAAAAATTATGGATACGATTGGATGCATATAATTTGTTCATTATGAATATTAAAATTTATTTGAAAAATTTTATAGTTGACGATGAATCTTGAATTTTTATAAATACAATAATATGATTTTGACATATCCACAGTCATCACTCATTTACTTTCATAACGTGTTATTCATTCACTGAGTATTGTTATATACTCATCCCTCTTATTTTAATTTTTCACAGAGAAACTTTAGACCAAAGTATTGAAGGTATTAGTATCACGAAACAAAATCATCTCGAAGGACTCATTACGGGTACTAGTCGTCCCGATTTCTTTTTTTGAGAATTTTAGATGGATCCCTTTGAGACATTTTTGTATAAACTCCTTTGCAAACTTATTTAACATTCGTATCTTTAATTTTTATTTTCTTTAGTTGGAATTGCATAACTTATCTTGAAAATCTCTATTTTTCTTTCTTGAAATTTAGTTAATAATTGTTTTGTCGCATTTGATATGGATCCCTTAATTAGATATTTATTTTATATTTTGTGGATTTGATTGGATTGGATGGGCTGGCCTGGTACATGTATTTGGATTTGAATGGTTGCGCTGGCCTTATGCATACATATTTTGAATAGGGACAAACTGGATTGGTCCTTTTGTTATGTTATGAATACATGTTGACTTATTTAGACATGTTTGATTATTTTGAAAAATAGATGGATATCGATGAATGCCTTGCAATACTTTGGTATGTGGGTTAGGCTCACCCGTATTCAATATGACAATTTTATTGGTATCAAAGTTTAGGCTCTTGTTTGTAAAAGTTTAAGAGGTTTTCAAATATTTTCAAAAGTTCTCATTTGTTTTCAATTATTTTAAAGTTTGGTATTTAAGGTATTTCCAAAGAATTTTTAAAACGTCTCCTATGGGTCCTAGGAAATTGGGTTTATTTTTAGAGGGTTAGGTATTTAGTTCTTCAATTAGGATTACATACTAAGCACACTTTCTCTTTTATAAAACTATACCTCCTCGAAGAAGAATGCGGAATCCCAGTAAAATTCCTCCTACTCCACCTCATCAACCAGAGGTCACATCGTCCTGGCATGCGCCTCCTTCAGTTCCTACTCACCCGACTCCATTAACTGGACCTTTGACTCCATTGTTTGCTACACTCCAAATGATGGAGTGGTCGATGGCCTATGAGGCTCAAATGTAATCTCCAACACAGGCACCAACTCCTCCTCCAACTCTACCTTCGTACCGACTGCTCCGATGGCACCACCTCCACCTCCGATTGTTACTTCAACCGATTGCCCTACCATTGAGTTGTTGAAATTGATTAAAGAGGTGAGACAACTTGGATGTGAAACATTCTCGGGCACATGTGATGCCTTAGTAGCCAAGGATTGGATTGACCGAATCCAAGAGACCGTCACCGACATGAGGTTGGATAATAAGATGAAATTGTGGATGGCTGTGAAACTGTTGAACAAAGGTGCAAGAATTTAGTGGGAAAATGTGAAGGGTTGGACTTCTATTCCTCCTACTTGGGGAGAATTTCTTAAAGATTTTGAAGAGAAGTACTATACTCCGTTCTATAGGGACCAAAAGATCGGAGAATTCTTCAAGTTAGCACAAGGGAATAGGACTGTAGTAGAATATGAGACAGAGTTAAGGGAGCTAGCTATCTATATTCTGGAGTTTGTGAACTCCGAGAAGTCTTTATGTGTAAAATTTGAATCCGGGTTGAACTTGAACATTAGGGAGAAGATGTCGATAACAAAGGGGCACATATTTCAAGATGTTCTGGAATTGGTTTTGAGGGGCGAAAAGATGGTAATTGAGCAGGGAAGGGTTACAGATGGTCATAGTAAGAAGAGAAGGACCGGGTTCACATCGAGCCAAAGCTCCTAGAAGAATAGGAGCACGGGCTCCTACGGTGACTCTCCAAAAGGCCAACAACCGTCAAAGTTTGGTACTCCCACTTTTAGTGTTGCATCCGGGAGAGGAAAGAGTCTTGTTGGAATTGCAAGAGGTTCTATCTCGGACCATGTACCGAGTCTCCAAAGTGTTACCAATGTGAGAAAGTGGGGCATTTTCGTAATATTTGTCCCTAACTGGAGTGGCTTAAAAAGTGGTCAATCAAATGCCCTTACACCATCGGCTAGTACCACTCCATGGACTAGGATCGGAAGCAATACGGTGGCCCCTCCTCCTCAACGTCCCCAACCAAGAACTCAAACGAAAATCTAGGAGATGACTAATGAGGAAGCCCAGAACAATTTGGATGTAATCACAAGTACATCCTCTTAAACTTGGACTTTGTGATTTAGAATACAATATAAGTTTTATGTGATTTTTATGTTGATGATTTGATACGTTAGAAGTGAATTTATGAACAAATTTGAACTTAAATTCTATGTGGAGAGGCATAGCGATGATTATGTTATTGAATGATAGTAAAATCATATGTTGAAGTGTAAATCCCATCATTGGAAAATTATATAATATGTCTATAATTGTGTGGTATAATAAGATGTTATGAGGAGTCATATATGAAGTATATATTTTGGAGATTAACTAATAATCATTTGATAGTTTATACTATTAGATACAATAAAAATTTTTTGTGATGATTCTCGTATGCTTATTGATACGAGTTCTAATAATTCATTTGTTAGCACAATATTTGTTTGGCATTCCAATAGGCCTTTGACTCCACTTGAGGAAGAGTTGTTAATTATCACTCTCTTGGGAGAGCAGCTGGTTAGGGATACGATCTATAAGAATTATGAAGTGAAGGTGGGTAAAGTAGTTCTTGAAGCGGATTTGATTCCTGTCATGCCCCGACTCACAAGTCAAGCCCGCGAACAAACCGCCACAACTCCTCGAAGCACAGGTATGCCCTACTCACACATCGAGATGACGCAAGGCCAATATTATGTCTAATATGACAACCCTATTCATTATCCTAAGTGAAATCATACAGTGAAAGAAGAAGAAAATCTTTAGAAAATTTCTTTAAAACATTTGCCTCCAATTTACATATAACATTTATATGCATGGTCCAATAGTAAACAAGGGTGGGTATGAACACATACCGTTAGTGTCTCTCGATAAAGCTCGTGGTACAGTATCTCAATGTAAGTCAACACAGTACAAGTTGAAAATGTAATTATGAGGGGTGAGTATAATCCACATACTCAGTGAGTGAGGTGCAATGACTATATAATGACAATAAATGAATTTGTGAGAGTGGCAAGTCAAAATATCATTTTCAAATTTATATTTCATTCATTTGCAAATATATAGTGTAATTCAAAATAATAGATATTCTTATCATCAATCATGCATCAATGGGGTATCAAAAACGCAATCTACCCATAGTTTGGCTTAATTAGGGTAAAATCCACCAACGGGCCACCAAAATGTCATAAGAATAAAATACATATTTTCCCCCCTTCCCTTGGTGTTGACACAGTCCTCACATGGTGCTCGTCTATTTGATCCGTTGGATAGAGACAGAGGACTCAAACCCCTACTCCCGTGTTACCCCATCACGTCACCGCGTCGGGTAAACGCTCAATACCGTGGTAGAGAGTGTGCTATAGCCACTATACACCATTCCATAATCATACACATGTGCCATATGTCATCATTCATAAATCTTTACTCGTAAAAACAAGGTACTATCAAGTAACCATAATATCAGAATGTAAATTTTTATCGAATAACATTTCAGAACAAACCACAAATACTAAAGCATTTCTAAATCACATCTCAAAATCCATTTATAAAATCATGATCAAAACTATTTCTCATTTAAAGTCAACATAGTTCGTCGCACTCATCTCAACTGAGGAGGGTACGCACTCTCCTAACTATCCTCATTTCTCGAACGAGTCACCCCTCAAACCCTAAGCCTAAGTTTAAACCATATGCATCATTTATCAATTCAATGTTATGTCGTCGGATTACAAGATGCATGTAGAAATGTTCTCTTTTATAAGATTAAATCTCAAATTTCATATTTAGAGAAAATTTTCTACAAAACCTATCACGCGCAGGTTTAGACTTTTATGTTTAACATTTCTCTAAATTCTGTACAGACGATATCTCAAAAATTTACACAAGTAACTAGTCGTACACAGGACATGAAACAAAATTGGTGAAACATGCTAAACTTCCAAAAATCACCAAAAATCGATTCCTTCATGAAATGCCTCACATGATATGCCATTTTAAAGCTTAGGAAGTCTAGTTTATAAAGCAATAAATATTTTAGATTCTTGATTTCTATAAAATGAGATATCATAGCAAGACTACATAAGACTCAACTTAGAAATCACTATCTAGCATGCTAGTATGTATACCAAAGTAACTATCCATCAAATAATTTAATCTTTGCATAAGTTAGGACATTTTACCTCCTTTGTAAGATCTCTTTATCAATAACACCAACACTTCCTTTTAATTCTTGAATTTTTTTTCACTTTAGCAAAATCAAATCACAATGAACATAAATTCTTATACAATACTTCTATTTCCAATTGAAATTTAAGAATTTCCAAAAATTGTTCTTACCACTTTGGCTCCATAGTTGAACTCAAAAATGGAAATGGACTCTACATATTTCATGCGAGGGGTGGTTTGAATGAAGAAAATGAGCTAAACTCTTCTTAAACAAGTTCTTTTATAAACCTAGCCAAATATCCTTGACGATTGGATCATTCCATGTATTATCTCAACATTCCACTTGTCCTAACACTTAAACCATGCAATTGTTGATTCCAGAAACCTCCATGCACTCCATTAGGTGTCTTGTGGACGTCCTTGTCAAAGGGAGATATGTCACAAACTAGAACAATCTATTCTAGTTAGGTTTCATGCAAAAATTTCTATCCAATAAGCTTTCATGTATAAATTTCTATCCAATAAGATTTTTTGAATGTGGAAAAATCCTATGTGGCCACTAACCAACCTTGCTTCCCTCTTGACCAATCATTTGGCTCCAATTGTCCACCCTTGAGTAGTTTGCAACTTAATCCCTTAACTTTCCTTAATTGCATTTAAACCCCTAACTTTTAATAATTTGCATTTTGTCCCTATGAAATTTTATTCGAAATTTCTTAAATATGTGAAATTTCATTTAAATATCTCTATTTTAGTGTGTAGGCCTTCTCTTAGCCATTTTTAACTTCTTTAGGCCTTGTCGGCACTTGCCGAGAAGGTTTTCGGTTTTCCGATAAAATTTTCGGTTTTAATGATTTTGATGCAAAACCTCAAAATAAATAAATTTTCATTTTATATGTTTCAAAAGGATGCTTATATATATATAATCATGAGGAGTGGTACATGATACATAGTCACCAAAAATCGATATTACAATTCTGCTGGATATAGTGGACTTTGATGCCATTATGGATATGGATTGGTTGCACTGTCACTAAGCGTTTGTGAATTGTTTCACTAAGGAAGTAGAGTTCTATAGACTAGGGTGTCCCCAAATTGTGTTTGCCAGTGAGCGACGGATTTTATCAAACTATATGATTCGGCAATAGAAGAAAGAAGGTTAGTACATAAAGGATGTGAAGCCTACCTTGCGTACATCATTGTCACCACGGTTGAAGGTCCTAACTTGAGGGATGTTCCAGTGCTGACTGAGTTCCAAGATGTCTTCCCGGACGAGTTGTCCAGTTTGCCTCCAATTTGGAAGTTAGAATTTATCATTGATTTGATTTCCAATACCACACCGATCTCAATCCCTTCTTAGGGGATGACACCTGCAAAGTTAAAGGAACTACAGGAACAACTCCAAGAGTTATTAGAGAGAGGGTTCATCAGACCGAGTACCTTACCTTGGGGTGCTCTGATCTAATTTGTGAAAAAGAAGTACCCATTGCCAAGGATTGATGATCTTTTCGATCAACTTCAAGGGGTTAGAGCGTTCTCAAAAATTGATTTAAGATTGGGGTACCATTAGTTGAGAATCAAGGAGGATGATATCCACAAAACCGTATTTAGAACGTGGTATGGCCACTACAAGTTTATGCTAATATCCTTTGGGTTGACAAATGCTCCCACAACTTTCATGGACTTAATGAATAGAGTGTTCCACTCCTATTTGAATAAATTCATTATTGTGTTCAAAGATGATATTTTTGTGTATTCCAAGAATGATGAGGAGCATTCCGAGTATCTCTGGATAGTGTTACAAACTCTTTGGGAGATGGAGTTATATGCCAAGTTCTCTAAATGTGAATTTTGATTAAGAGAGACCGGCTTTCTGGGACATGTTGTATCCAGGGATGGCTTGTTGATCCAAGGAAAGTGAAAGCCATACTGAAGTGGGAGTAACGTAAGAATGTCACAGAGATGAGGAGTTTCCTCGAATTGGCAGGGTATTACCGGAGATTTGTCGAAGGATTCTCCAAAATTGCAAGTCCATTGTCCAATTTAACTCGAAAGGGAGTTAAATTTGAGTGGAGTGACAAATGTGAAGAGATTTTTCAAGAACTCAAGAAAAGGCTCACGTCTGCCCCAATCCTTGCCCTCCCTGCTAATTATGGTGATTATATGGTGTTTAGTGATGTTAACCAACAAGGATTGGATTGTGTGTTGATAGAAAATGAGTGGGTGATTGCTTATACCTCTCGACAATTGAAGAAGCACGAGTTGAATTATCGCACGCATGATTTAGAGCTAGCCGGCGTTGTATTCGCATTGAAGATATGACGATACTACTTATATGGGGCTACGTGCAAGATCTTCACTAACCATAAAAGTCTTAAATACTTGCTCACTAAAAAGGAGCTAAATTTGAGACAACGAAGGTGGTTAGAATTAATCAAAAACTACGATTTAGTTATAAATTACCACCCAGGCAAAGCAAATGTAGTTGCGAACGCTCTAAGCTGTAAGTCTTCTTCTTCGGCACCTTATGGGAGTTCTTATCTCTCATGCTTGGTCAA
Source organism: Dillenia suffruticosa (assembly GCA_033439265.1). Taxonomy (NCBI): domain Eukaryota; kingdom Viridiplantae; phylum Streptophyta; class Magnoliopsida; order Dilleniales; family Dilleniaceae; genus Dillenia; species Dillenia suffruticosa. Next base: position 13,453,449 of record JAVTVX010000020.1, read on the forward strand.
ACTTCATTCACTTGGAGTCAGGTTAGCCAATGCTAATGATGGTGCACTATTGGCCAAATTCGAAGTGCGACCAACATTAGTGGATCATATTAGAGAGTTCCAAATAGCTGATGAGGAGCTAAAGGGCATAGTGGAGAAGGTTCGCAAGGGTGAAGGTGGTGAGTTCCATATCCGGGAGGACGGCATGGTAGTATATGGGAAACGAATTTGTGTTCCCAAGAATGATGATTTTCGGAGGGTCATACCTGAAGACGCACATTTCTCAGCTTATACGATGTATCCCAGGAGAACTAAGATGTACCGAACCATTAAAGAAACTTATTAGTAGTCGGAGTTGAAAAGGAAGATAGCCAAGGTTGTAGCTAAGTACCTTGTGTGTCAATAAGTCAAAACCGAATATCAGAAATCCACCGGTGTCCTTCAACCTTTACCAATTCCCAAGTGGAAGTGGGAACACATTACCATGGCCTTTGTGGTGGGATTGCCATGTATTCTGAGCCATTATGATGCCATTTGGGTGATAGTAGACCAGCTCACCAAGTCACCCTATTTCCTTTCGATTCAGAACACCTACTCTTTAGAGAGATTGGCCAAACTATACATTGATATAATTATGAGGCTTCATGGAGTTCCAGTATCTATCGTCTCAGACCGTGATCCTAGATTCACTTCCCGATTTTGGTCAAAACTGCAAGAGTCTTTAGGGAATAAGTTGAAATTTAGTATAGCTTTCCATCCTCAAACCGATAGGCAATTGGAGTGCACAATTCAGACCTTGAAAAACATGTTTAGGGCATGTGTGATGGACTTCCAAGAGAGTTGGGATAAGCACCTCCCACTAATTGAATTCGCATACAATAATAGCTACCAGGCTAGCATTGAGATGCCACCCTATGAGGCTCTATATGAAAGAAAGTGTCGAACTCCGTTGTGTTGGGATGAGATCGGTAAGAGAAAGATAGAAATATAGAATTGATTGAGACCATTGTAGAGAAAGTAAAAATAATCCGAGAAAAAATGAAGGTGGCCCAAGACCAACAAAAAGTTATGCAGATAAAAGGAGATGACCTTTGGAATTCGAAATAGGGGACATAATATTTTTGAAAATCTCACCTTGGAAGGGAGTAATCCGATTCCAGAAAAGAGAAAAGTTGAATCCTTGCTTTATTGGCCCTTTCAAAATCATTGAGAAGATAGGAAAGGTGGCCTACAAATTGGAGTTACCTCTGGATTTGATGAAAATCTATGATATATTCCATATCTCAATGTTAAAGAAATATTTGCTAAATCCTTCGAATGTTTTAGAAACTCCGCTGGTTGAATTAAAGGAAGACTTGAGTTTCAAAATTCAACTTGTAACTATTCTTGATCACCAAATCAAGAGGTTGCGGAACAGATAAATCCCTATTATTAAAATCAAGTGGAAAAGCGATCGGGTTGAAAAAGAGAGTTGGAACGTGAAGATACTATGAAAAAGCAATACTCTCATCTCTTTGAGGTATGACTTTTGTATTTAAATTTTGAGAACAAAATTTATATTTATGGGGTTACAAATTATAATGACGGAAAAGACAAAAAAAAAAGAAAAAATAAAGGGGAGGGAAGAAAAGTCAAAAGTCATATTCCCATACCCCCATTTTATTTTATTTTTCCTTAGTCTCTCTCTTCCCTCACCTCTCCTCTCATCTCATGAACACTTACCTCCTCTGCACTCCCCCCTCTTGACGCTCTCTCTCCCTCTCCCCTCTTCCCCTAATTCAATTAGACATCCCCAAACACCCATAGATTTGAACTCCAATCCCTTCAACAAACCCCTAGAATGTTGAATCTATGAGAAGATTCAAGTTTTTCTAGAGAGAGAAAGACCTAGGGTTTGGAGTGGTTTAACAAGGGATGAAATTGGTGGTTCTAATTGAGGTAATACTCTTTCCTAAACTTGGATTTTAATTATTTTTGCATAAACTTTGGATTTATATTGAGATTTAGGTTTTGTAGAGAGAAAAATCTAAGATTCGAAAGTGATGTGACAAAATTGGTGGTTCAAGTAAAATAATTTTCCTTTTTTCATCTTAAATTTGAATACAATTTGCTAGTATATAAACTTTATGTTGAGATTGGAAAAATAAAGTTTAGGGGTTTGGAGTTAGAGTACATATAATGTTAAAATTTGAGAAAATGTTGAAAGAATAATTATTTCCGTAGATTGGAGATATGATTTGATGAAATTAGATAATGAATTTGTGAATTTGGGAAAATTGGAGTTTGGGTTATGATGACAATATTGATTTTTCCTAATATTAATTTGTGATTAAATGATAAATGTGTGCATATTGTCTTAGGTTTAAGGCAATTGAAATTTAAGGAGGAGAAAATCATTGATTTGGACTTAAATTTGGAGTGATTACCCTCCCAAGAGGTGAGTGAATATGTGATTATGATTTTGAATGAGAAAATTTTTACTTGATTTTACATATGTTTTTTTAAAATTGATTTATAAATTAGTTTGTGATTGTGAAGTGTTCCAAAACAGAATTTAGAATAAAAAATGTATCCAAATATTTTATTGAAATAATCTATCATATTTATTAATTTATATTGAATATGTTGGTATTGAACTCATGATTTTAAAATCGTTTGAATAACTATGGCACACTTTGATATATGTTATGAGATTTGCGAAATGGTGTTTGAATGCAAATCTAATGGTTATAATCATTCGCCACACGGTGTGGCCTGACGGGGCAACGTGGTTAAGGAGCGTTTGACTTAGGAGATAACCGTACTCAAGAGATATCTCCAAGGCCGTTATTTTTATTTTTCAAACTAGTTTGGTAGCATCCCAAGGGAGGCCCGAGCCTACGCCAAGGTTAGGGGTATTTGTGAGTTAGAAAAGTATGAAAACCCTTCGCGGTTTTGCCTTTGGTTGCGATGGACCATTGTCAGGAATTATGATTTTGGCAACCCCATGATTTTGAAAAAGTTATGGATATGATTAGATGCATATGATTTATTCATTATGAATATTGAATTTTATTTGAAAAATTTTATAGTTGATGATGAATCTTGAATTTTTATGAATATGATAATAAGATTTTGAGATAATTGTTTGGTATGTCCACAATCGTCCATCATTTACTTTCATAATACGTTATTCATTCACTGAGTATTGTTGTATACTCATCCCTCTTATTTTAATTTTTCACAGAGGAAGTTTAAACTAAGGTATGGACGGTATTAGTATCACGAGGCAAGATCATCTCGAAGGACTCGTTGTTGGTACTAGTTGTCCCGATTTCCTTTTTTTGAGAATTTTAGATGGACGCCTTTAAGACATTTTTGTATAAACTCCTTTGCAAAATTATTTAACCTTTATATCTTCAATTTTTATTTGCTTTAGTTGGGATTGCATAACTTAAGTTAAAAATCTCTAGTTTTTTTTTCTTAAAGTTTAGTTGTGAATTGCTTTGTGGTATTTGATTGGCTGGGCTGGACTTATGCATATATTTGGATTTGAATGGCTAGGCTGGCCTTACACATGCATGTTTTGAATATAGATGAACTAGGTTGGTGGTTTTGTTATGTGATAAATGCATGTTGACTCATATGGAAATGTTGGATTATTTTGGAAAATAGATAGATATCGATGAATGACTTGTGATACTTTGGTATACGAGTTAGCCTCACCCTTATTCTGAGATAACACGGCGGTTGTCGCATACTTGACCTAAGGGTCGGGCATGACAGTAAGACAATCTCTCATGTACTCAACATACATGATGGCTAACCATACAACTGTCACACTCTTATTTTGAGAATGCCTACCACAAGTATACTTCGACTTAAAACTCTTTATTTGAAAACATAAGCCATCACTTGAGGATAATATGTGGATTTTCCAACCATACTTTTCATTACAAATAGTTGTGACGTTTGCTTTCTTATTTTTCATATACCTAAAATCAAAACCCTTTTGCATGAAGAATTCAATTAGGGCTTTCCTAACAACGGTTTATGAATCAAACTTTAAAAATAAATAAATAAATAAATAATAAAACCTTTAGAAGTTGGATTTCTATAGACATGTCATGTTATTTTATTAAATACAGATAACTTTCACCCTCCTTTTCTGAACTACCCCCAAGACTCCTTAACTCCTCTTTAGAAGCTTCATCATCTAGCAGCCCAACACCTACAAAGAATTAACCCACCTCATTAGAAACATCAACCTGATCATAAGCAAAACCATCTCTCTCCTCTTAAATATTATTAGAGAATTACATACCACATCTTCCTCATCATCATTGTAATTAGGGTCATAGACTTCATATCTTTCCCTTCACCATTTATAACCATTTATAAGGATATCAGTAAGATGATTAACGTCATCCATAATTCCCTTCATAAGGTATTTTCAATAGCTTTCGGTCATAGTAGATTCACAAACTATACGTTCCCTATTCTCTACATAAATCTCCATAGTACCATACCCTAGTTTTTCCATCTCACTAAAAATATTTGGTAAATGAGAATCTACTTTAAATGACCTAATTTAATCAAATAATTCCCCAAGAAATTTACATCACCAAGACTCTATTCATCAATCTTCAAAGCCATTACCACATTCAACAAATCAAACATATATATGTTGGTAAAGAATGCCCACGAAGGGGCTTTTACCACACATAGTAGAAATCATTTTATTTAAATTTAAATTTGAAGTTAAGGGATAATGAGTGATTAATCCATTATCCCCAACTTCCCCAATGACAACTTCCCAATTAACCAACGTGTGCTTTTAACCCTTATTCTTCAATTTGAGTTTTTGGAGAATATTATTCACAAGGAGAGAAAAAGTACACAATATTCTTTACAGAGAGAGATTGATTGAGGGTTTAGAAAAGATTCTGAGTAAGGAATTTTTACGTCACTTTCGTCATCGGATTGAGGGTTGTGATATTGTGATATTGCGGTGATAACTCATTTGACGTGGTTATCATCCCGACTACGAGATTTTCAAGAAAGATATCGTGATTCTTGGATTGTCGGCATTTAATCATTGAGGTTTACCCAAAAACTTCATCTTTTAATTATTCCCAAAAATCACTATGCTTCCGTTTTGTGACAATCAAATCTAACATTAGTATCAGAGCATTTGTTAGATTTATTAAAAAAACTTTTTTTGAAATTTTTCAGGAATAAAAATTTGGGATTTAGATAACGGATGAGTTTTATGAATTCAATTATACCACGATATTGCCTATAATTTGTAGATTACGAAAATAAATTTTTCATAATTTTTTGAGTACGTTAAGACTATAAAATATGAGGTCAAATTTTCGACTCTTAATGGTGTTCGAAACTTAAACCCTAGATTTGTCGAGTTAAAGGACAAATTGACCTATAAAATTGGTATAAATGTGTTCCTCATGGTCTGATCTACATTTTGACATATATATTGTGTATTACCGTCACCGAAAACTGGGTTTTCTGATATGGCCACGAAGGATAAAATTTTTAGACACTTGATTCGCTGAGATTAGGGCTTGAATCTCTCAGAATTTGAGTTAAGGATGATTTGGGAAAGTCCAATTTCATTTTTCTGATGAGATCGTTGTCAAAAAGTGGCCGAAAAAGCATATTCTGATAGTCGGGTCACAAGGATCCGATTGTAGGCCCGTCGGGTGAAGGAGAACCACCCCATACCCATGGGCTCATGAAGAACATGCATGGATGGGATATCATAGCAAGACTACACAAGACTCAATCTAGAGATCAATAAGCATGCTCATGTGGATACTAATGCAACTATTCATCATATAATCAAATATTTGCACAAGTTAAGACATATTACTTCCTTTGTAAGATCTCTTGCTAACAATACATACCAGCACTCCCTTTGAATCCTTGAAATTTTTTTTATATCACCTTAGCAAAAATCAAATCACAAATCAACATGAATTCCTATACAATATTTCTATATTTCCAATTGAAATCCAAGAGTTTCTAAAAATGTTCTTACCTCCTTGGCTTCATGGTTGTACTTAAATTGGATATGAATCCTACATATTTCATCCAATGGGGGTTGAATGAAGAAAATGAGCTAAATTCTTTTTAAACAAGTTCTTTTATAAACTTAGCAAAACATCTTGACCAATGGATCACCCCATATATTATCTCAACCATCCACTTGTCCTAGCACTCAAACCATGCAATTGTTGACTTAAGTAAACTCTATGCACTCCATTACATGTCTTGTTAGCCGGCCATGTCAAAGGAGAGAAGCACAAACTAATCCAATTAGCTTTCATGCATAAACTTCCATCCAATGACCTTCTTGAATGTGGAACTATCCTATGTGGCCACTAACCAACTTTGTTGTCTTCTTGACCAATCATTTGGCTCCAATTGTCCATCCTTGAGTAGTTTATAACTTAGTCCCTCAACTCTCCTTAATTGCATTTAGACCCCTAACTTTTAACAAATTTGTATTTTTTTTGTCCCTATGAAATTTTCTTCAAATTTTCTTAAAAATATGAAATTTCATTTAAATATCTTTATTTAAGTGTGTAGACCTTTTCATAGCTATTTTTTACTTCTTTAGGTCTTGTCGGCGCTTACCGAAAATGTTTTTAGCTTACCGATAAAATTTTCGGTTTTAGCGATTTCGAGACAAAATATCAAAATAAATAAGCAGAAAAATTAAAATTTCATTTTAAATGTCTCAAAATGATATTATATATATAGAACCATGAGGAGTGATACATGATATATAGTCATCGGAAATCAGTGTTACATTAACTCATTCATGGGATTTGAATTTTTTAAAAAATTCCTAACATTCTTCCACTTGGCCTAGCAAACCGACTTGAAATCAAATCCAAGTCAATTCTATATGAAAATAGAGTACATGAGTCACGGTGATAAATCCTCTAAAAGCGAGTATTGTCTTCTTTGTGCTACGATACATTCCATTTTTTAACCTTATAGTGACATTTACTGTATGAATAAACCTTATGTTTATTCGGAATCCAAATTTCATGAATTTATCTCAAGACAACAATATGTGCACAATTTTATTGAGAAAATTCAATCTTGAGTTTCATTTAAATAAGACAATAAACTCATATTCACAACATGATCCCTAAACCTACTTGGTAGTCTACCTTTGGTTAAAGGATCGGCCAACATACAATCAATGCTAATATATTAGATTACAACTTTATTTTCCAATACTCTTTCCCTAATGGCTAAATACTTTATGTCGATATGTTTACTTCGACTACCACTCTCATTATTCTTAACCAAAAATACAATAGCTAAATTATCACAAAATATACATAATGGCTTAGGAATAAAATCTAAAATCCTAAGACCGAACATGAAACTCTTGAGCCACATCGCAGTGACGTAGCCTCAAAACACACCACGAACTCAGCTTCCATAGTAAAGGTCACAGCCAATGTCTGCTTAGCACTCCTCCACGATACAGCTCTACCGGATATCATAAAAATGTAACTTGATGTTGATTTCTGGGAATCAACATAGCCGGCAAAATCCGAATCCGAGTACCCAAGTACTTTCAAACTATCGGTTCTTCTATATGTAAGCATGTGTTTCTTGGTGCCTTGCAAATATCTCAATACCTTCTTTACAGCCTTCCTTTCCAAACCTGGGTTACTTTGATATCTACCTAACATCCCCACAACACATGTTATATCAGGTCTTATACAGACCTGTGTGTATATGAGACTTCCAACAACGGAAGCATATGGGATGTTAACCATCTATTCCCTTTCCAAATATGTCTTAGGGCATTGGTCCAAATTGAACCTATCCCCTTTAACAATCGGAGCTATACTTGATGAACAGTTCTCCATCCTATACTCTTACACACTTTGTTGATGTAAGTCTCTTAAGACAGTCCCAAAACCTTATGATATCTATCTCGATATATCTTTATACGGATGACATAAGATGCATTACCTAAATCTTTCATCTCAAAGTTCTTAGGGAGGAACTGTTTCACCTCATACAGTATCCCCTTATTATTTGTGGCAAGTAGTATATCATCCATATAGAGGACAAGGAAATAGAATCTACTCCCACTAACTTTGAGGTATATGCATTGATTCACAATATTCTCTTCAAAACCGAATGAAGTGATACATTGTGAAATTTTAAATACCACTGACGGGAGGCTTGTTTCAACCCGTATATGGATTTCTTGAGTTCGCACACCAAATGCTCACTACCATTAGAGGAGAATCCTTTAGATTGACACATATAAACCTTTTCCTCTAGTTCCCCATTAAGGAATGCCGTTTTCATATCCATTTGTTGCAATTCTAGGTTGAAATATATAACAAGTGCCAGAATAATACAGAGGGAATCTTTCTTGGATACCGGAGAAAATGTCTCCGAGTAGTTGATTCCTTCCCTTTGGGTGAACCTTTTAGCAACAAGTCTGGCCTTATATTTCTCGACATTGCCCAATGAGTCTATCTTAGTTTTGAAGACCCATTTACATCCGATAGGTTTTACCCCATCTGGCAACTCTACAAGATCCCAGACTCCATTACTCCTCATGGAGTCCATCTCATCCTTCATGGTATTCAGCCATAAGTTTGAGCCCTTAGAACTCATGGCTTGTGAAAACGTTTCTAGGTCCTCTACGACTCCAACGTTATAGTCAAACTCTTAAGTCTACTACATAGTCATTAGGTATAGCTGATCTTCTTTCTCGAGTAGATCTCCTTAATGTAGATTCAACATTCTCCGTAGGAGAAGGTTGACCAACTTGATCTTGGTCATCTGTCTATAGAATTTCTTGGTTATCACCCATACTCTGATTTGTGTCCATAGGCACTTGAGAGTCATTTTGGACGATGACTAACTTGGTACTTGAACTTGATGGGATACTTGATGGGTCCCTTTCAAGAGTTATCTCTTGAAAGTTATCCCTCCCACTGACCAAGTCATTCTCTAAAAATCTAACATTTCTAATTCCATAAATCTAGTGTGGTAGGATGGACAATAAAACTGGTATCGTTTGGACTTTTTGGCATAACTAACAAAGCATCCACTTACGATCCTTGGATCCAGTTGCTCTTCCCGTGGATTGTAAACCCTTATCTTTGTAGGACAACCCCAAATGCGTACATGTCTTAAACTAAGTTTCCAACCTTTAAATAACTCAAAAGGAGTTTTGCCCACTGTCTTGGTTGGAACCCTGTTTAAGATGTACATTGTCATCTTAGAACTTCAGTCCACAAGAATTTAGGTAATTTAGAGCTAGCCATCATGCTCCTAACCATATCAAGTAAGGTTTTATTCCTTTTTTCAGCTATCCATTCTTGTCAGGTGAACCAGGCATGGTGTATTGGGTAACAATCTCATTTTCCTGAAGGAACTTTACAAATCGATCTGATATTTGTCCATCCTCTATATACCTTCCATAGTATTCTCTATCTCTATCTGACCTTATGATTTTTATTTGTTTATCGCATTGTTTCTCTACTTTTACCTTAAAAATTTTAAAAGCATCTAATGCCTCATCCTTATGGCGAAAGATATAGAGATACATATATCATGAATAGTCATCTAAATGAGATGTAGTAACTATGACCATACGAATCTATACTTGGAGTACAAATATCCGTATGTATGATCTTTAGCAATTCTAAGCTCTTCCTAACACCTTTTTGAGTCTTGTTGGTCTGCTTTCTCTTAATACAGTCTACACAAGCCTCAAAATTAATAAAGTCTAGAATATCAAGTATCTCATCCTTTACCAACTTTTCTATTCCTTTTATAGAGATGTATCCTAATCTCCGGTACCACAACATAGAAGAATTTTCCTCAATGACATTTCTTTTAACCCATGTATGTGTTATATTCATACAAATATTATCTTGTAAAATAATAGTATATAATTCATCTAATAATGGACCATAACCAACGATATTTGAACCATAAAATAATATCATTTTATTATTAAATTAAAAAGAGTAATTAAATTGTACTAGTTTTGAAACGGAAATTAACTTCTTAGAAAACTTATGTACATAAAGTACTCTCTCCAATTTCAAAACATGCCCGCTTGCCAATATGAGCTCGCAATCACCAATGACCTTTACTCGTGAGCCCATCTTATTGCTCGAATAGATGAGTTGTTCAAGATCCACTGGCTTCCTTAGGTTTTGCGATCCCTACAACACATTTGTAATGTGGATGGTACAACCAGAGTCAATCCACCATGTGTCATGAGAAATCTTAATCATACCAGATTCATACAAACTAATAAGATTTCCATACCTTTATTCTCAATCCACCGCTTGTACTTGGCACAATCCTATTTCATGTGTCCCTTCTTTTTATAGAAAAAACACTAGGACTCTTTTTTATGTCTGCTTTTAATTTTGTGCCCTTTTGATTTGGTTTGGACTTTCCCTTTTTCTTTCCTTGTACTACCACATGTGCACTAATAGAACTTTGCTTCATCTCCATCAGTAGCCTTCCTTCCTCATGTACACACATGGTCATCAATTCATTGATAGACCATTTCTCCTTATGTGTGTTGTAGGAGATCTTAAAAGGACCATATGGCTGAGGGAGGGAATTCAGAATAAAGTGCATAAGGAAGGACTCGAACATCTCAACCTCCAAGTTCTTTAGTTGAGCCGCAACGTCCCACATCCGCATGATCTGCTCACGTACATCATGGGCAGCAATGAGCGTCATGGAAGAGAATTATATAATGAGGGTACTAGCTAAAGATTTCTCCAATGCCTCAAATTTCTCATCTATAGCCTTAAGAAGAGCATGGACATTGGTATGCTGATTGACCAAGCCACGGATACCAACCGCAATTTTGCTCTTTATGACATAGTACTTAGACGATTAGATCGCTCCCATTTTTCATAAAGAGTCTTTTCATCTATAAAGCTGGTATCAATCACCGAAAGTAGCTCGTCCTTCCGTATAGCATAGTCAATGTCCAAGCAGCCTAAATGGAGAAGTACAATTTCCCTCCATTTCTTATAATTCTCTCCATTCAAATCGGAAAAATCGGATTTTAAATCTATGGTTTGGAATACTGCAAAATAAATAAATATGTTTACTAATTATATGTGAAACATTTAATATAAGTTTATCGATGCAAACATATGAAATAAATCTCTGACATAGAAATTGTTTGTGGGCTAAATTTCTAATTCTATTATATTTATTTAACCTTATGATAAAATTTATCAAAAATAGATCATTCCCCAATGACTATGGGCTAATTGAGAAACTACCAATAGTTAGTATTTTCTTGATCACCTTATCCTTTTCTAGTTAGCCCTACAAAATGATATTTCTAGTGCACTAGGTAGGTGGTGAGTCACATGAGATCACTTAAGAACTAGCCAGCCTTAGACTTATCCCCGTCTTTTTAATAGAACCAGTCTAGATATACACTAAATCAACCATACTTATAATATCATCTAAAAAGGGGATTTGATCTAAGTAAACTACTATTGAAAATAACTATTTTGATATCTTATCTCTCATTTTATTATTTTCATGCAATCAAAATTCCTGTGGGATAAAATTCATTACATAAAAATAATTTTCATGACAAATTTATCCTTTCATAAAGTGATCATATCTTTATATATAATTTTTTATGTTATTATGTCTGTTGTGGCTAAACCCTAATTAATTTTAAAAATTATATTGATCACAAGAATAATAATATTAATTAATTTTATCATGATAAAATGCATAAAATAAAAATGCAATTAAATTACCTAATACATTTTATTAATTTTGTACCTCCCCTTATGAACAAAATATATTGAAAATTAATTTTATGCACAATATTTTTAATATAAAGGTCTAATATGAAACATTTGAAACTTCATTAGGCCTTTTAAAATACATTGTTGGGACTTGATTGAAAAAAAAATGAATGACCCATTTATGAATTTGGGATAAGTGTCTTTAAAAAATATTTATTTAAGGAAATCATTTAATACAAGACTTCAATCATTCCCAAAAAGGAAAAATTGACCACATGGACATTCATTAAATAAATGAATATTTAAAATATTGTAATTTTTCTAAATATTTTTCATGACCCATTTATTTCATTTTTATACACTTTTAATATTGTCATTTTCACTTGATCGACCCCAAGGGTCTCAACCCGGAATCAATGGCTTCTGGTGAGTCTATATGCTGGAAAACTATCGAAAAGTACAGAAATACTCCAAAATAATTTTTGAAAATATAGTTTTGATCGTAATGATGTAAGTATTTCAATCGGGCTCAATTTTTCGAAAAATCAAGATTTTTGGGCCACTAATTCAAAAATCCGAAAATCTTAATTTTTTGAAAAATTTTTAAAATTCGCCAAAATTTTGAAGGTAGAGGACAAAATTTCAACTCTGATACCAAATCATACAAATTATATTACAAACCAAATACAATAATAATCAAACATAATCAAAATAATCCGAGAAAGAAGATCGAATGTACCTCCGGTCATTCTCAATTCCGACGATCTCCGATAATTGTGATAACACTAAAATGATCTCGTTTCCAATGCTCTCTGATAATTGTAATAGTACCAAAATGATCTTTGTAATGTGCGCAATTCTTCTAAACTCTCAATTTCACTCAATAGATGGTGTGGAGTTTTGAAATTGGACTTAGGGACTCAATGCACTAGGAGGGGGTTTGTATAGGCTCTCAACCATCAAATAATCTTTAAAACCTCATAATTGTCACCCTAAAATATTGTTGGTCATAATGAGGATTTAATAAAATATTAATAACGGAAAAACAAGATTAATTGTACAGAAGTTTGAATGGGACACCTAAATCCGACCAAATGTATCCCAATTTAAATCCCTTCCTTTCTTTATCACATTTAATCCTTTTTCGGTTATATTTTCCCTATTTACTTCATTTTGAATGCGTTAACTCATTCAAGGGTTTTGAATTTTTTAAAAAATTCTTAACAAACATTGCTTGCTTTTCATTACCATCGAATCTTGATTCCAACCGTTCAATTGTGCTACTCATCACCAACCCCAGGCCTTTCATGTTTGATTCTGTTTGTTTCAACTCAGATGAATTTCCTACAATCAAAGGTTTCTCTCCTTGTCCAAAAGTCTCAAACATCTCTCTCTCTCTCTCTCTCTCCCTCTCTCTCTGAGTTTGTCTCTCTTTCCCACTTTCATTCTCTCAATCTTGGTTTCGAATGAAAAGTCTTGATCAAACAACTATCTTAGTTGAATCCCTGTTTCTCTTTGTATCATAGTTTCGACCTCTCTCTTTGAGTCTCAATCTTGAAGCTCTCTTTTCTCTCACAAATAAGACACCAATCAAGTTCAAAGCCTCTCTGTCTCTTATCCTTGTGCAAAGCTCAGCCTTCCCTAGTGATGTTGTAATATTTTTTTTCTTAGATTAAATCCAATGAATTGTGTCTTAAATTAAGTTATTTGCCCTTTATTAATAGTGTTATTCATTATTTATATAAAAATAATAAATTCTCTTGTCACACCTTAATTTTCTATATTATTGAGATGTTTTAATATGGTAGAAATAATATGGAATCTTAATTTATGGTTTGAATTAGAATTTTACAAAATTTGATGAATTAAAATGTGGATTATATAAATTTTGTATAAACTTTCGAGGATTAAAACGAAATATCAAACCAACCAAGCTCAAAAAAGTAATTACTTCGCATGCTCATACATTTTTATGTTAGATACCATGTTTTATTAGGTTAATGTATAGTATACGTCTAGATTTAAATGACCAATGTATGTAAATAACCATTAAAATGTTAGGATTTTTAGTAAAATTGACATGTGTTTGAAACATATTTTATAGCAATAATTTTTATACATTATACTATTTTATTTTATTTAAACTTTATTTATGATTTTTAAAACTGTTTTAAATTTTATTTTATGATATTATACTAATTAAATTCATAGGTTTTGATTTAGATAATATTGGGCTTATTTAAAAAAATTTAGACTACACGGATAGATAATATTTTCAGTATAACTTTCTATTTTGAAATCCAATTGAGATGATTCTTGCTACATTGGAAAGAAGGTTTCGAGACCGACAAATCTTATGAAGAATTCAGAAGCTAATTCAAGCCGAAAATGTCCGAAAATTTGGATAAAGTTGCTGCAATGCTAAAAATCAAGGATAAGGATGAAGTTTCCAAATCAAAGTGAAAGAACCAAGTTTCCTAAAGGCTCACAACTTCTTATAGATCTAGGGTTTAGTTCTATAAATAGAGGCATCCCTTACACATCTTCAAACACATAGAGAGGACACGAAAACTCTAGCCACTGCCTCCATACCACGTTGTTTCCATCTCCTTCATTATGTAGAAAGGTTGTAATGTTTTCCTTATCTTTCTTGTTTTTCTTATGTCTAACTACTTTTCTTGTTCTTAAAATTCAATGGATTCTATTTTTTGATTAATAGTATGATTTGAATCTATTTCCTTTTTGACTTGATTATTGTTTGGTGAAATTTTATTGTTGATCTTAATATTTCAAGCATTTAGGGCCCCATTTTTTTATTATTTGACATCGAATGCAGCATTTAGGGCCCCATTTTTTTATTATTTGACATCGAATGCATGCATGACAATATAATTATAGGAGATTAATCAAATATAATAAAATCCACATAGGGTTATGAGATCAACAGATGATTAATTCTGTGTGTGGTGTGGGATTTTAGGAGAAATTTTAAACTATAGATATTCTATAGAACTTAATACAATTCGATCTAATCAAAATTGTATGACTATTATATTTTGTTTAGTCAAATTAGGGTTTTATTGATGACTATGGAGTGAATCTAATCTAGAAAAATCTGTCATCATCAACAATGATATTTTAGTCACTAAACTTAAGAGAATTGAAAAGATTTAACCATGTGAAAAGATTGAAAACAAATTAAATTGATATCCTAGGGTTTTTATTTATTGATTTAGTATTTATTATTTTCTTGATTTTTAATATCTTTATATTTGTGATTTGATTTGTGTAACTTAGATAAGGTAATTTATAGTTGGTAGTACAAAATATTATCTTGGGAACGATAGTTACTCACATTACACTCAACACTCAACTAAGATATATTTGCCTAAAATCATGATATCAAAATCACATAACAATGACATTGTTATCGGGGATATCCTTACATATCAATCGGAATAATCTTATTTGAGTTTGACACTATTATTTATATTTCTTGTTACTTTCTTGTTCTAATTTCTTGGTATACAGTCTCTTAGGGATACATAGAGTTTGGATTTTGTGCGAATTTGGTAGGAAATTTTTGGGGTCCGAGAAATAGTTTAGGATTTGAGGTTGAGTGAGCACTTTTTCCAAAAAATTTTAGGCTGCTGAGCAAAACCCATGCTTTGGCATGGGCAGTACCCTATCTTGGCCAAATTCCATCATTTTCATTAGATTTTCTATTTTTCTTTAATTTTTTCTTGATTTTTAGTGGTTTTCAATTTTTTATTTGGGAGTTTTTTGTGAGTTATCTTACTTTTTTATTTCTATTTTTATATAGGTAATATAGATTTTCTTGAGTGATTTTTGTGATTTATTTTGAAGATCTAATTTTGTGTTATCTTTTGTATCGATACAGTACTTGTTATGATCGAAGAGCATTGACCTAACCAAATTTAATTATGAGATAGAGAAAACTTTGAGATCCATTCATAAACAAGCTAGGCAAGTCAACAAAGAAGCAATGGCTCAAGACAACAGAGTTATAAGGGAATATTCTATTTCTATTAGACTAATATTGCATGGTCTGTAGTGGAACCTAATAATTTTGAACTAAAATCTAGTTTTATTGGCATGGTGTAGGCAGATCAATTTGGTAGAGATTCATTTGAAGATCCAAATAGACAACTGAAAAACTTTCTAGAAATCAATAACACAATCGAACTGAATGGAGTTAACTCTGATGTGATAAGATTACGACTGTTTCCTTTCTCTCTTAAAGAAAGGCAAAGGTATGGCTTAACTCGTTTTATGCTAATCATTTTATCAATTGGAAGAACTTATCTCAAGTATTTTTAGTTAAGTATTTTCTACCTAATAAGATAGTTAAACTACATAATAGTATTACTAGTTTTTGGCAGTTTGAGGGTGAGCCTCTACATAATGCTTGGGAGGTTTTTAAAGATTTGATTAGGAAATGGCCAGATCATGATATACCTAATTAGTTAATTATGCAAACTTTTTATAGTAGTTTTTTACATTATGTCAAAATTACCATTGATGCTATGACTAGTGGTTCATTTATGAGTAAGTCTTACCATGATGAATGTGTATTATTTGATGATATGGCCTCTAATCAGTTTGATTGGTCTAATGAACGTGAAATTTTTAGACAAAAAGTTGGTGTACATAAGGTCGATAGTCTTACCGTGATTAATACAAAAATTAATTCATTGATTAATATCATGAAACATAATCAAATCAATGTTGTGACTAATCAGATTTTATTTTGTGAATCATATGGAGATTCTACTCATGTGATTTCTGAGTATCCGTAGGTATAGCAAGCAAATTATATTTCAAATTTTGGAAGATCTTAGAATAATCCTTGAAACTATCCTAACTTTTCATGAACTCAAAGAGTACCACTAAGACCAAATAATGTATCAGGCTTCAACTCGGGAAATCAACAACCAAGAGAGATCAAGGCATCATGGGAGATTGCAATTGAGCATTTGGCAATAGCGACTAATGAAAGGACTGAAAAACTTGAAAATAAAATTGACCATTTTACTAACTTCTTTCATTCTCGTGTGCCAGGTAGACTGCCGAGTGATGCTAAGAAGAATCCTATAGAATAGGCCAAGGCAGTTTCATTGAGTAGTGAGAAGGCATTGCAAGAGTAGCCAATTTGATCCAAATAAGAGGATAAGCAAGAGACTAATGAAAAGAGCAAATAGACCGAGCAACTGAATCACAATAGGGAAGTTCCTTAACTTTAAGAGAATATAAGCCCCTTGTTCCTTTTCCTAAGCGTCTTTTGTATGCTAATGCAGAAATGCAATTTGAAAAATTTTTAGAAATTTTAAGAAATTGCAAATTAATATTCCTCTTTTGGATACCATCAATCAAATGTCGAGTTATGGGAAATTTCTCAAGGATATGATCACCAACAAGAGGAAGTTGATGAGATTTCGATGGTCCAGTTTATGGAGGAGAGTTTTGTAATTCTACAAAAGAAGTTGACGTCGAAACTCAAGAATCCAGAGAGTTTTTTTATCCCTTACACTATTGGTTCTACTGATTTTTTTGATATTTTATGTGATCTAGGTGTTGGTATTAATCTTATGCCATATTTTGTGTTCTTGAAGTTAGAGTTAAAGGAATGTCGACCTACTAATATTTCTTTACAATTAGTTGATAAGAGTGTGAAATATCTGAGAGGCATTTTTAAGGATATATTGGTCAAAGTTGATAAATTTATTTTTCCTATTGATTTTATCATTTTGGATATAGATGATGATAAAGGTACTTCATTGATTCTAAGTCAACCTTTTCTTGCCACTGCACGTGTATTGATTAATGTTTCTTATGGGAAGTTGATTTTGATTTTGAATAATGAGAAAATTGAGTTTAATGTCATTCATTCCATGAAAAATCTTGATGAGCAAGAAGTTTTCAAAGTTGATCGCATTGAGAGCAATGCTGAAAATGATTTGAATGTCTTTATTCTATTGATCCTCTTGAAAATTGCATTACTAGTTCCTTACATGTGAATCATGATATTCTAGATAATGAACATGTAGATGTGTGTGCTGCCTTGGATGTGAGTTTGACTGAATTTCGTACCTTTCCTTCATAGATAGAGAGCTTGCAAAATATTGAGAAAAAAGCGATAAACTATAGCAAAGTGCTCAACCATCATCCACACTTGAACTTAAATCGCTTCCTTCTCATTTGAAATAGTCTTTTTGGATAGTTATTTAATGTTTTCGATGATTATATTTTGACAGGTTTCGAAGATGAGAAATTGCTACAAGTTCTGTAACAACAGAGGAAAGCTATAGGCTGGACCATCACTAGCATCCGTGGTATAGATCTCTCGATCTGTATGCATAAGATCTTGCTAGAAGACGAGTTCAAAGCCACGGCTCAGCTCAATCACAAAGGAGGCTGAATGAACATCTTAAGGAGGTAGTAAAGAGAGATATCATAAATGACTCGATGCAGGTATCATCTTACCTATCTTAGATTCTGTTTGGATGAGTTTTTTGCAAGTTGTGCCTAAGAAATGAGGAATAACTGTGATTGAGAATGATAAAAATGAGTTAATCCCTACACGTAGTCATGAGTTCGAGGGTGGAAGTTGAATGACACTATTAGGAAAGATCATTTCCGCCTCCCCTTTCTCAATCAACTTGTTGAAAAATTAACTTGCCATACATTCTATTATTTTCTTGATAGTTTTTTTGATTATTTGCAAATTGCTATTGATCATGCTAACCAAGAAAAAACCACTTTCATATGTCCATATGGTACTTTTGCATTTAGACACATGTTTTTTGGTCTTTGTAACTCTAGCTACTTTTCAGAAATGCATGATATCTATATTTGTTGATTTCATTGATAATTTTATAAAACTTTTCAAGGATGATTTTTCTATATTTGGTTTCTCATTTGATAATTATTCGAATAACTTGAAACAAGTTTTAAAGAGGTGTGAGGAAACTAATTTGGTGTTTAATTGGGAGAAGTGTCATTTTATGGTGAAAGAATATATAGTTTTGGGTCATAAAATATCTTCAAGGGGAATAAAGGTTGATAGGGAAAAATTTGAACTAATTGAAAAACTTCCACTCCCTAAATCATTAAATGATATTAAAGGATTTTTAGGACATGTTGGTCCTTATCGTAGGTTTATCAAGAATTTTTTTAAAATTGCTAAACGTTTGACTAATCTTTTAGTGAAAGATATACCTTTTGTGATTCATGATGTTTGCTTGAATGCCTTTAATTGTCTAAAATTGAAATTGTTTGGGTCTCCTACTATGCAGCCATCTAGGTGGGATTTGCCTTTTGATATGTATTGTGATGCGAGTGATGATACTGTGGTTACAATTTTGGGCCCAGTTGTGGATAGAAATTTCATGTCGAGTAGAACTATGAATAAGGCTCGAAAGTTATACACTACTATTAAGAAAAAGCTACTTGTTGTGATCTTTTCTCTTGAGAAATTTCAATCTTATTTGTTGTTGTCCAAAATTGTTATTCATACTAACCATTTTATACTTAAATATTTGATTTTAAAGAAAAATGCAAATCCAAAGTTGTTGCATTGGATTCTTTTGTTGTAGAAATTTGATATCAAGATTGTGGATAAAAGAGAAGTTGATAATACAACAGCTAATCATTTATCTCGATTGGAGGGAGATTCTGTTGAGACAATGACTAATCATTCTTTGAATGATTTTTTTCCTGATGAACAATTATTTGTAGTTACTCAAACCGATGAACCATCGTATGTTGACTTTGTTTATTATCTTGCTTATAGGATTCTACCAGGGGAATTGATGACGCAGCAAAAAAAGAAATTCCTTACTGATGTACGCCACTATCTTTGGGATGAACCATACTTATACAAGCTTTGTGGTGACGGAATCATTAGGAGATGTGTGCCCTAGTATGAGGTAAGTAGTATCCTTAGTTTTTGTCATGATAAAGAAGTTGGTGGCCATCATAGTCCATCTCGTGCGGCAGATAAGGTACTTCAATTTGGAATTTATTGACCTACTTTGTTTAAAGATACTCATTCTTATGTTCGTACATGTGACTAATGATAGCAATATTTTTATACACTTGAATTATTTTATTTTATTCTAGATTTTATTTATTTATTTTAGGATTATTTTAGACCTTATTTTATGTTATTGCATTAATTAATTTCATGGGTTTTGTTTCAAGAAACTTTGGGCTTATTTAAAAAAATTCAGACTACACAGATAACTATTAATATTTTGGACATAACTTTCTACTCCAATATCCAATTGACATGATTCTTGTGTCGTTGGAAGAAAGAATTTGTCATGCCCCAACCCGTAGGTCGAGCACGTGAACAGACCGTCGCGACTCTTCGAGACACGGGTATGCCCTACTCCCATGCCGAGGTGACGCAAGGCTAATATTATAAATAATATCATGACCATGCTCGACATTCTAAGTCAAATCATACAGCGGAAGATTTGAAGAATATTTTTGAGAAATTTCTTTAAAACATTTGTCTCCGATTTACATATAATATTTATATGCGCGGTCCAATTGTAAATAAAGATAAGTATGAATACTTATCCGGTAGCGTCTCTCAGTAAAACTAGTGAAACAGTACCTCAAAGTAAGTCAAGTACAGTATAAGCTGAAAATTTTTAAATGCGAGGGTGTGAGTATAATCTATATACTCAGTGAGTGAGGTGTAAGGGCTATATAATGAGAATTTGTGAGAGTGCCAAATCAAATTATCGTTTTTAAATTTATATTCATTTGAAACATATCGTGTAATTCAAAATAATATGCATTATTATCATAATCATGCATCATGGGGTATCAATCGGTAATAAATCATATTCTACCCAAAATTTGGCCTAACTAGGGTAAAATCTATCAATGGGTCATCACAATATCATAAAATAAAACATATATATATAGATATATATTTCTTTTAACCCCCTTCCCTTGGTATTGACACGGTCCTCACGGGCGCTCCTTTATTGGATCCGTTAGCCAGAGTCAAGGGGCTCAAACCTCTGCTCTTGTGTTACCCAACTACGTCACCCCGTAGGTAAACGCTCAATACCATCGTAGGGAGTGCGCTATAGCCACTTTGCACCATTCCATAATCATACACATAAGTCATATGTCATCATTCGTAAATCTTTACTCGTAAGTAAAATATAACACTATCAAGTCGTAATATCAGGATGCAAATTTTCTCAAAATCATCATTTTCAAGACATGCCACAAACACTAAAATATTTCTAAATCACATTTTAAAATTTTTTTGTAAAAATCATGATCAAACTATTTTTTCATTTAAAGTCAGAAATAGTTCGTCCTACTTATCTCGATTGGGGAGGGTACGCCACTCCTCCTAACTGTTCTCGTTTCTCGAATATGTCACCTCTCGTACGAAAACGTAACCCTATGCTTAGGTTTAACAATATATAATTTATCAATTATTTTGATAATATTATATCATAGACTACGAATTGCAAATGGAAATATTTTTCTTTAAGGAAAAATCTCAAATCTGTGCAGTTTTGAGAGAAACTCCATATCTCCCTATGTACTCCTCCAATTTAAGTGATTCATATCTCTAATCGAAGACAAGACATTAATCTAAAATCTTCTAGTTTATAATATCCTCAGATTTTATGTCTATAATTTTATAAAATTCCTTTTTAATTTCAGTTTCGGCTTTAAAACTATTTATGCACAATTTTAGTAAAAATACTATAACGTTCTGTGTACTACTCCAATTCAAGTGATCTTTAGCTTAAATTAAAGATAAGACAGAGTCCAGCAGCTTTCATGTTCTAAGTTTCTCCAAATTCCATACAAAAGATATCTTAAAATTTTGTACAATGTACTGGTCATACATAGAGTATGAAAACAAAATGGTTGAATCATGCAAAAATCCCAAAAATCACTAAAAGTCGATTCCTTCATAAAATGTTTCATATAATATACCATTTTAAATCTTAGGGAGTCTAGTTTACACATGAATAAACGATTTAAATTTTTTATTCCTACAGAATGAGATATCATAGCAAGACTACACAAGACTCAAATTTGGAATTTAATATCTAGCATGCTAGTATGGATACTAATGTAACTACTCAACAAATGATTTAATCTTTGCACAAGTTAAAAACATGTTACTTTCCTTGTAAGGTCTCTTGCTAACAATATATGCCAGTACTCCCTTTGAATCCTTGAAAATTTTTTTTCTCACCTTAACACCAAAATCAAATCACAACACATGAATACAATATTTCTATACCTCCATCTTGAAATTAAAATTTTCAACAATACTCTTACCTCTTTGGCTTCATGGTTGAAGTCAATTTTAGAGAGGGAGTCTTTATATTTTCAGTCAAGGGAGGAGGAATGAAAAAAAAGTGAACCAAATTTCTTAAAACAAGTTCCTTTATAAACCTAACAAAGTATCCTTGACCATTGGATCATCTCATGCATTATCTCAACCATCCACTTGCCCTAATACTCAAACCATACAATTGTTGATTCAAACAACTCCATGCACTCCATTACATGTCTTGTTGGCTGGCCATGTCAAAGGAGAGAAGCACAAGTTAATCCAATTAGCTTTTATGCATAAACTTCCATCCAATGAGCTTCCTTGAATGTGGAACTATCCTATGTAGCCACTAACCAACTTTGTTGCTCTCTGACCAATCATTTGGCTCTAATTGTCCATCCTTGAGTAGTTTGTAACTTAGTCTCTCAACTTTCTTTAATTGCATTTAGACCCCTAACTTTTAACAATTTACATTTTTTGGTCCCAATGAAATTTTGTTCAAAATTTCTTAAAAATGAAAATTTTCATTTAAATATCTTTATTTAAGTGTGTAGGCATTTTTTTAGTCAGTTTTGACTTCTTTAGGCATTACCGACGCTTGCCGAAAAGGTTTTCGGCTTACCAATAAAATTTTCGGTTTTAGCGATTTTGAAATAAAACCTCAAAATAAATAAGCAAAAAAATTAAATTTTCATTTTAGATGTCTCAAAAGGATGTTATATATATAGAATCATGAGGAGTGGTACATGATACACAATCACTGGAAATCGGTGTTACAGACTTCAAGGCTTATAAATATTGTCAAGAGTGCAAAAATTGATTCAAGCCAAAATGTATTTGAAAATTGGAAACAAGTTGCTGCAGTACTCAAATTGAAGAAAGACAAGTTCTTATTGAAAAGGGAAACTATTTGAGTTTATCCGATGAGAGATTTTTGAGATAAAATTACTGATAATTTCAAGAATCTTCAAAATCAAAGATAAAGATGAAGTTTCCAAATCTTGGAGAAGAAAGAATATAATGTTTATAATGACAAAAACAAGTCACCAAATCAAACAACAACACCAAGTTTTCAATATTCAACTTCTTAGGGTTTTAGTCCTATAAATATAGCATAACCTAGGCATGGAAATAGCATTCCTTACACATATTCTCTCCACATAGATTTTAGGGTTTTATTTTTCTTGTTTTTCTTTATTAAGTCTAACTAGATTTCTTGTTCACAATATTTAACAGATTTTGTTCTTTGATTAATAGTATGGCTTGATTTATTTCTATCTTTTAAATATTTATTGTTATAATTATTGTTGATAAAATTTTATTGTTGATATTAATATTTCATATGTTTTAGGGTCCTACATGTTAATAATTTGAGATTAAATACATGCATTACCAATATAATTACGGGAGATTAGTCTAATACAATAAAATGTATATAGGGTTATGAGATCAATGGATGATTAATTCCATATGTGGGGATTTTAGGGGGAACTCTAAATTACAGATTTTTTATAAATCTTAATGCAATTTGGTCAAATCAAAATTGCATGACTATTAGGTTTTAGTTAATCGAATTAGGGTTTCATTATATGACCATTGGGTGAATCTAATTTAGAAAAATCTGTCATCATTGATAGTAATTCTATGACCAATAAAATTTAAGAGAATTGAAAAGATTCGATTATGTGAAAAATTAAAAACGTATGAAATTGATATTTTAAGGTTTTATAAAACTAGGTTGTATCAAATAGAGTTTTTTATCGATTAGAGTTTTTTTAATATTTTCGTAATCTTGATTTATTTCATCCAACTTGAATTAGGGTCATTTAAAATTGTTAAAACAAAATATTTTCGAGGGAATGACACTTGCTCACACTATACACAACACTTGACTACAGTATAATTGTTCGAAATTGTGATACACTAAAATCACATAACAACCAATGCCAAAAAACTAAAAATATTTCTAATTGTCATGAGATGCCCTTAAACAATATTTTAATTGTTGATATCTTTGATGTTTGGGGTATAAATTTCATGAGTTTTTTTCCAAAATCTTTAAATAATGAATTTATTCTTGTTGCTGTTGATTATGTGAGTAAGTGGGTAGAGGCCATTTCATGTGTAAAAAGTGACTCTAAAATGGTGTATAAATTTTTAAAGAAAAATATTTTTACCCATTTTGGTATTCTTAGAGTCATAATTAGTGATGCAGTTTCTTATTTTTGTAAAAATTTTGAAAACTCTTGGCAAAATATAATGTTACTCATAAATTTGCTACCCCTTACGATCCCTAAACTAGTGGGTAGGTTTCTAATTATGAATTGAAAAGCATTTTGAAAAAAAACCTTGAGTCTTTCTCGTAAGAATTGGTCCATTAAATTAGATGATGTACTTTCAGATTATAGAATAGCATATAAGTTTTTGATTGGTATATCACTTTATCGTTTGGTTTATGGAAAGGTATGTCACCTTCCTGTTGAGTTAGAACATAAGGCATATTAGGTAATAAAATATCTTAACTTTGATTTGACTTTTGTAGGTAAAGAAAGGAAGATGTGGTTGAATGAGTTAGAGGAATGGCGAAATGAAACATATGAGAATGCAAGGATTTACAAAGAAAAGACAAAGGTATGGATGAAGTGAGGATTAAGAAGCAAGAGTTCAATGTTGATGATAAAGTTTTATTATATAACTCTCGTTTGAGACTTTTTCCAGACAAGTTGAGATCGAGATGGAGTGGACAGTTTGTGGCGACACGAGTTTTCTCGTATAGAGCAGTAGAGCTTTCAAACAAGTCAGGAGAAAAATTCAAATTCAATGGGCATCATTTGAAGATCTATGAGGATGGGGACCAACTTGAAGGAAAAGTCCATGATTTTCTTGAACGACTCATAAGCATAAGAAACCCTTGCAAGAAAGGAAGAGAAGAAATTACTAAGAGGAGGCTGCAAGTTTACCAACTTATTCAGGGGAGTTTTCTATTCTCTTTTATTTATTTTAGTATTCCATTTTGCACATTGCAAACAATGTTTGATTTTTTATGATTTTTTTATTTTTTAAGAAATTTTTGAAAAAAATTAATTAAAAATTTTAGAAAAAAATATAGTTTTTGCTGAATTTTTTTCCATACCATCTAAATTTTCTTGAATTTTCCAATCTTTGTGTGTTATTTGTTTTAAATTGAATTACATGAACGATGATTGCTATTAATGATCATTTAGTACATGATTAGTTATTTATCTTTTTTATGGTCAATTTGAAAGATAAACATACACTACAAAAAAACACGGTTTTAGCCACGGATTTTCGCGACGGAAAAAATTCGTCGCTATTTTGCGACGGATTTAGCGACGAAAAACTTTTTCGTCGCTAATTTGTCACAAAATTTGCAACAAAAAGGAAGTCATGGCTAAATTAGTGACGGACACATCATTCGTAGCAAAATTCGTCGCTAATTAGTGACGAAAAAATTTTCGTGGCTAAATTCGTCGCTAATTAGTGACGAAAAAATTTTCGTCGCTAATTGGGGACAAAAAATTTTTTGTTGCAAATTTCGTCGCTAAATATGACAAAATTTTGCCACAAATTTAAAATTCGTCGCAAAATTTAATCTTTTTTAAACAGAATTTTATTTTTTTATTTTTATTTTTCTTTTATTAATATGTAATATTTAAGTTAAAAATCAATTTAGCGACGGATTTATTTTCCATCGCTAGATGATAATCCCAATCCGTATATCCGATAATTTAGCGACGGATTAAAATCCGTCGCTGAATTTATTTTATTTTTATTTTATTTTAATAATTTCAGCGACGGATTCCAAATCCGTCGCTGAATTTTATATTCTTTTAATTATAATTTTATTTTATTTTAATTTTATTTTATTAATTTATATTAACAAATCATATTATTATTTTATAATATTTTAATTTACATTTTATTTTATTATATTATATTTCATTTTTTAGAAGAATAATGTTATTTAATTCTTAAAAAAACCATATATTTTATTTTATTTAAATTATATATATTTTTTAATTAATTTATTATTTTTTTTACTTTTTTTGTTTGATTTAAAATTTTTTATTATTGTATAGGTAATTTTATTTTATTTGTATTATTTTATTCAATAATATAAATTTTTTAATTAAATATTAATATGCCTGCGCGGGCGCGGGCGCGGGCGCCTGCACGCACGGGCGCCTGCCTACCTGGGCGCCCGCGCCCTGCGCGCGCCTATCGCGGCGCCTGCCTACCTGGGCGCCCGCGCCCTGCGCGCGCCTATCGCGGCGCTTGCGAGTGCCTGCATGGGCGCCCGCGCCTGGGCGTGCCTGCCTGGGCGCCTAGGCAGGCGCCCGCGCCCCAGCAGGCGCGCGCGCACCCAGGAAGGCAGGCGTAGGCGCCCGCGCCTGGGCGCCCTTTGTTTTAATTCTAAAAAACATGCAGGTGGAGGGATTCGAACCTTAGACTTTGTACTTCAGATTTGAGCAGATCACCGCTCCACCATCGCTTGGTGTTAGTGTTATGTGATGATATTTTTTTTTTGTTTCTTCCACCTTTTTGTTTCCTATTCTTACTTTTTTTTTCTTTTGGTTTTTTTTTCTTTTTATTTTCATTTCTTATATATAATAATTTTATTGAAATTTGAATAAAAATATTTTGTGATTAAATATATAGATTTTTTAAATTATTAATATATTATAATTTATTGATAATTATAATTTTATAGTTTTGAGATACATTTTTAAATTATGGATTAAAAAAATAAAATAAAAATGAAAAAGAATAATAAAATAATAAAAGAAAAGAAAAAAGAAGAAATCAAAATACAATATTAATATATTTTTTAATTAATTTATTATTTTATTTTAAATTAGTATTTTATTATTTTTTATTTTATTAAAAATTATCATATTTATTAGTTTTAATTAAATATTATTTTAGGTTGGTGGTATAAATAAAAAAAGTTTTTATATTTATTATTTTAAATTGTTATTATATATTATTTTATTATTATTAGAAAAATGTGAAAAAAAGATAATAAATAATAAAAAAAAACTTTATATCACAATAATATCATTGGCTCGGTGGTTTACAGGTTGCGTGTGTGCAGGAGTTCGTGCAGGAGTTCGAAGTTCGAACCACGGTGGAGGCAGAAGGGGCGCGACATTTTCCAGCAATTAAGAGTTGATGCTGCTGGCTCGGGCGGGCGGGCGGTCAGGTGGGGTGCTGGCTTGGGCGGGCAGGTTGCAGGGTTGCAGGGTTGTAGGTTGGGCAGGTTGGTGCTGGATGGGTGGGCACGTGGATCTGCCGGCTCAGGGGCAGGGCATATGGAATCAGCGACGGATTTGGAATCCGTCGCTAATTCAGCGACGGATAATTTTTTGACGGGTTTGTTTTCCGCTAAATTAGCGACGAATTTTAGCGACAAAAATTATCTGTCGCTAAATTTAACGACGAATAATTTTTTGTCGCTAAATTTTGTGACGAATTTTAGCGACGAAAACTTATTTGTCGCTAAATTTAGCGACGGATTTCAGATTTTCGTCGCTAAATTTAGCGAAAGGTTTCTAATTTTCGTCGCTAAATTTTTGCGACGCGTCGCTAAATCCGTCGCTAATGTTTTTAGCGACGAATTTTTTTAAAATTTTCGTCGCTAAATTTGTGGCTAAAACGCTGTTTTTTTGTAGTGATATAAGATAAGATACCAAATTTACCTAAGTGACGAATTGAGTCTTAAAGAGCAATTCATTGTACTCTCATTTTTCTTATTAAACGTATATCACATATCGTGTGGTCATTCTAGAATTTGCTTTATTATACATTTTGAAACCATATTTTTTTATTTTTATACATCAAAATGATTAAAACACTTAAATTTACACACTTTTGACTTTTGAAAAATATAATTCCTAATATTTTATATCGCTTAGTTAACCCATTTGAGTTTATACTTTTTCTTTCTTAAATTACCTATATAATTTATTCCATGACCTATTTTTTCTAACTCCAAATTTTGAACCCGAATTTACTAATATACTTATAATTGATAACATGACATTATATTTATAGGTATTTTGTTTTATATATATATATATGTTGGAGTTTTATATATGTTTTTAGACATTATCATGTTGAATTAAAAAAAAGTGAAAAAGCCACCAAAATTGAAAAAAAAAAAGGAAAGAAAAAAGAGATAGTGTTGGTTAAAAAAATAAAAAAAAAGTGAAAAATAAAAAATAAAAGAAGAAAAGAAAAGTGAGAAAAACATTTTTTATTCTTGGATACTGTTCACTTTTATAGTGGAGTTTCATTACATATTCCTTGTTTTGGAGGAGTGAGAGTTATGTTACATGTTTTGGGATTAGAAATTGTGGAAGTTAACATTTTCTTAGTATTTTCATTGCTTTGATGTAGAGAATGTTATGTTTTGATATTTGAATATTTTTAGTAAATTATTTTTAACCCAAATTTTTACCTATTATCAGACTCTTAACCCTAGTTTCCTTACAACCAAATAAAAAACTTTTTGATTCGTGTATGGATTTCATATATATGAGTGGTGAAAATTTGGAGAAAATTTGATATATTAGCATATTTATGATAATGTCATATTATTGTATTGATTTGAGTGATACACTTACCCATTTCATAAAATTGAGTGCATTGAGTAGTTGAATCTTAGTTTTCTTTATTTCATAAGTGAACCAATTGTAAAGGTGGATGAATCTTGTATTGTTTTTTATTTCAATGAGATTGTTGGGGATGCAATAATTGTTATAGTGTTGAATGTTACGAAATATTTGTTATCTTGATTGTAATTCCGATTTGAATTTGTCATATGCATGGTTAGAAACTTGGAAAATTTGAATTAGTTTTGAAAGAAAATTGTTTTTGTTATTGCTCTAGCTTGAGGATAAATAAATATTCAAATGTAAAGGTATTTGATAGCAATAATTTTTATATACTTGAATTATACTATTTTATTTTATTTTAGACCTTATTTATGATTTTTAGGACTGATTTAAATTTTATTTTATGATATTACACTAATTAAATTAATGGATTTTGATTTGGGTAATATTTGGCTTATTTTAAAAAATTCGGACTATAAAAACAGTTATTAGTATTTTGGTCATGACTTTCTATTCTGAGATTTGATTGACATGATTCTTGCTGCGTTGGAAAGAAGATTTTGAGACCTACAAATCTTGTGAAGAGTCCAAAAACTAATTCAAGTCAAAAAAATGTCTGAAAATTTGGATAAAGTTGCTGCGATGCTGGAAATCAAGGATGAGGATGAAGTTTCCAAGTCAAAGCAAAAGAATCAAGTTTCCTAAAGGCTCACAACTTCTTGTAGTTCTAGGGTTTAGTTTTATAAAGAAAGGCATCCCTTACACATCTTTATACACATAGAGAGGACACAAAAACCCTAGCCGCCGCCTCCATATCACGTTATTTCCATCTCCTTCATTGTGCAGAAGGGTTGTAATGTTTTATTTATCTTTTTAGCTTTTTTTATTATGTTTAACTAATTTTCTTATTTCCAACACTCGATGGATTCTGTTCTTTGATTAATAGTATAGTATGAATTTATTTTTTCTCTTAAAATTTTATCAGTATGATTATTGTTTGGTGAGATTTTATTATTGATTTTAATGTTTCAAGAGTTTTAGGGCCCTATATTTTGATGATTTGAGATCGAATGCATGGATGATCAATATAATTGTAGAAGATTAGTCCAATACAATAAAATATACATAGAATTATGAGATCGACGAATGATTAATTTTACATATAGGATTTTAGGTGAAACCTTAAATTACACATATTGCATAGAATTTAACGCAATTCGATCCAATCAAAATTGTATGACCATTGGATTTTAGTTAATTAAATTGAGGTTTTATTGCATGACTATTGAGTGAATCTAATATAGATAAATCTACCATCATCGACAATGATTTTTTAGTCAATAAACTTAAGGGGATATAGTAATTAACAGTTGGTAGTACAAAATATTTTTGTGGGACAACACTTACTCACACTGCACTCAACACTCGATTAGGTTATACTTGTCCGAAATCGTGATATCAAAATCATGTTACACTAAACCCTTATATAATTGAATGATAGCTAACAAATGATAATGTTTTTACACAAAAATCCCAGACTGTAGACGATCTTGCCCTAGGGAGGAATAAATCGAGCAAATGCTTGTTTTGATAAACAAAACATGAATGTTATCTTATTCACTCTAAATTTATTGTTTTTACATGTATAATGAGCTCCATTAGGTATTTACATGCCCCTATGGTTTCAAGCATCCAATATCACCCTTAAAACCTTGAATCTATATTCTATTACATGTTCTAGATTAGCTTAAGGAAACCTAAACACACTACAAAACAAATGATCTATCCAGACGAACAAAAACCGTCTGCAAAACTCACTAAAACCATTAGCAGAATCTTCTTTCACGGATGGGCGTTCAGTTGGCTATACACTAGTTACGATAGATCTATCCTAATGTTTTGGTCATCATTGGAGTATGTCATAAGTCTATACTGACAGTTAGAAAAGCGTTGGTAAAAGTTATTGTCTTTTATTATCGGTTGTTACATGTGTTAGGAAAAATTATTGTCTTTTATCATCGGTTACCACAAGTGTTAGAAAAAGTTATTGCCTTTTATCGTCGGTTTGAAAAGTATTGGTAATAGTTATTATCTTTAATCATCGGTTACCACAAGTGTTAGAAAAAGTTACTGTCTTTTACCGTCGATTACTGTAAATGTTAGGAAAATTACTACATTTTATCATCGGTTACCACAAGTGTTAGGAAATATAATTGCATTTTATTATCGGTTAGCAAAAGTGATAGGAAAATTTACTGACTTTTATTGTCAATAACCATATGATATCAATAATGATGGTTTTTTTTTTAAATAGTGTAAATTTGAATTATTATAGGTAAATTAAGAGACTATAAATTTAAAAAAAATTATAAAAATAATATAAACATAATAAGGATTGTATTAATATGTGAGAATAATTGATACATTGATTCGTAAATAGAATAACAGATACATATATGATATAAAATAAAATAAAAAAGAGAGAGAGAGAGAAGATTGCATATCCCACAACTGCATATCTTCTTATATGCTTAAACAAAAAATGTTCACTTCAATCACCAAAACTATTACCATCATAATTTGAAAGTACAATTCCAGCATCAAAACCAGATAATTCCAAAACTAACCAGATAATTGAATAGTAGTGACCAACTTCATACATAATCTTTCATATCAATCAATTTATAAAAACCAGTACTGAAATGAATATAATTATATGATAACATTATAAAGAATGGTTGTAAATGAAAACATTACCTTTTGGGGTGGAGTCAGGTAGTAATGATGACGGCTAGCTTCTATGTGCACTCCCAGCATCTGGTATTAAAAGAATTTAACAATACAAATAATTTGGATTATTATTCAAAGATAAATGTGAAATTAGTAAAATTATGTTGAATATCGGAGAAATGACGTTCGTACCTAAATACCAATAATAAACGTTGTTTCATTAATCAGATTCAACAATTCATCATACTATCCACTTCCAGCATGATTAGCAACATGCATAAGCACATTCTTTTACCAAATTAGTAAGATTGGTTTCTTCAAAATGAACTTATTCTTGAGATGATTGTGATTTTTCATGATCAACTATAATACTCATCCATCGTTTGGTTCATCTCATATTTGTAATTGGAAAAATTTTAAATCTTTTAAATACCCATTCTCAACACAACCCAGCAGAATCTAGCACAACAGAGTGACTTTTTTATGGAAACTAAAAAAATGCGACTACCTTTTGATGAAACTTTGCAAAGTCGTTCATCTTGTAGATTTGTTGATATCTGAATATATCTTATAGAGAGCTTTTGATAGGTCTAGAGGTTGAAAATATACTTGGCTGATTGTATAGATTTCAGGGGAACGATTTTTGATTAAAAATATGTTTGGTTGAGTGAAAGCATTTAATAGATTATGAGAGATTTTAGGGGAATGAGACTGAAAATATATTTGGTTGAGTTATAACTTTTGATAAATTTCGAGAGTTTTGAGGGCAGGAGAGATTTGATAGTTTCATGGGGATGACTTATAATATATTTGAATTTAGTAATTTGACTGCCTTATTTTCACAAACAAATTTTCAAAATCCACTCTTTTTTCAGTCTTTTGTCTCCCTATAAATTTTCTCGTCCTTTTTTTCACACTTTTATTCCTTACCCACTTGTTTTTTCATTACACACTTTTTAAAAAAAATGATGAATAGGTTGTATAGCAATTTTAAACTGTTTTGAAATTTTGTAGTATATTGTATACAGAAATGAAATAAGGATATTGAGAAAAGGTAGTAGAACAGAGCACACGGATTTTGTTCTTGAACAATATGTTGTATACAGTAATGGCCTTTGTCATTTCGAGTTGACTAAAGAAGAGCATGGTTCAATTTGAAGCTCTGAGAGGTCAATCGCTTGGGTTGGCCGCTTGTGCTCATGATCAGCGGTTGGAGCTCTGCGGGTCAACAACCTATGTGTAACACCGACACTCGGTGCACTATATATTGTACTCGTCATTATTTTGTATATAATATATTTTCATTTTCATATAGAAAAAAGTCACTCAGAACTTTTTTCGATTTAAAATACTCTTGAAAAATTTTGGTGAGATTGCCGAAAACTAAAATTTTTCCCTCCGAGTCATTTTAAAATCTACGCGTGCAATTTCGACCCCGATAAAATTTCACATGCTAAAGCAACTTAAAAGGTTAAGGAAACTTGAATTCGGACAATTCTCAATCGTTTGTGAAGAAACGCCTGATACTCAATCGTCGGAGGCGAAAATTTGTCTTCACCAAGCCAAATTAATTCTACCCGTGCAAAACTGCTAAAATTCTGCCAAGAAGCCTAAATTTGGCTAAATTAACATTTTATCAAGTTAAAATGAAATTTTGGAAAAATTTGCCGAAATTCGCACGGAATGAAGGGAAATTTACCTTACCGTGACAAAATGAAAACCACACGTGCAAATTTGACGTCGTGAGATATATACATGCTAAATTCACTTTAAAAGTGAAGAATCAATGAGTAAAAGTGAAATTTAAGCCGTAGCACAAAAACGCTCGGTACTCTAAAATTTTTGCCCGAAAAACCCTAGTTTTTGGCAGAATTGAAATTTGTCCGAGCAAACAGTCTCATTTCCACCCAAGATCTACATTTTTGAAATCTACGTGTAAAACGGAGTCCGTAGTGTGATTTCATATATTTCGAGGTCGATGTCAAATTTTGACCGATCGAGAATTCCGTTCACTCCAAGGGACGTTTGGACTATCAAATGATCTCAGATTAATGCGAGACCAACTTTATTTAATTCAGTGCGAAAACCTGAAGCATATAGGTAAATTTGAATTTCTTGGATTTCGAGTCGAATATTGATCTCGCCGTGCGTGATGCGAAAATCGAGGAAGGAATTTTCACATAAATCTAAGAAGGACATTTTATGCAATTTAGAAAAAGGGGTTGGAGACAATTAATGACCATGAGAAGTGTACAATGAGATGGAAAGCTAGGATTTGTCTGAAAAGTCAAGAAATCAATGTGAGCCATTTGATTGGGTTGTTGGGAGACAAACATTTAATGAAGCTTGACTTGTGGAACATGTAATTAATGAAGTTTGAATTGGTAGTGAGAGAGAATGACCTTGTAGAATGATCCAATGGCCAAATAACCAAACACCAACCTTCTTCTTCCTTCTTCCTCTCATGGCCGTGAGCTTCACCAAGAGATGAAGCTTGATCTCTTCAACTTTATTTTCTGAACTTTTTAGTTAGAAATAATCCACTCACCACTTATTACAACATATCCAAAATTTAAGAAAAAAGGAGAAGGATTGCTTGGTGAAATCCAAGGAGGGAGCTGAGAGTTTAAGACCAAATTTCTATGGTTTCTTCAAGTTTCAACTCTCTATCTTCAGGTATAAGACCCTCCATACTCCATAGTATAACATTTCTTAAATTGGGGTCAAAGTGAGGAGGTTTGCTTAGGGAACTAGGGTTGGCCAAAATTTGAAGTCAAGGAGGAAACCAGAAATTCTGGAATCTGGACATTCTGAACTGGTTGTAGTGTTTTAGCTATAGCATTTTCTGCACAAGGTCAAATTTAGTGAAATTTTTACACATGAAACTAGACATTCAGAGCTTCAAAATGAGATAAGAACCATTGCATTCTGAGTAGAGATGGGTTTTGTATGATTTTTCAAAGTTAGGTGTTCTGCACTAATTCCCTGTTCAGTCCTGCATTTTGCCCTGATTTCGGTAGCAATACTAACCTAAGTTTTCAAGCCCCTTCCTGATAGATTTAGATCTTGTACAGTTGAAAGAATTGTAGACCTATGTCTTAGCTTTCCAACGAGGTAAGGATCACCTAAATCCGACCCCTGTGTCAATAGCCATTCTTCTGAAATTCATCAGAGGGTCCTCCATTTTCCAACACTAAAAACAGTAGCATTGCACGACCCCCTTCCGGCCCTTTTTTGCAAAACCTCAAAGATGCAACTTGTAGGTCTCCCTCTTATCCACCTATTGTGAAAATTGCAACCAAGTTTCCCAAGGGAATCAAGAGTTATACAAAATCTCCCAAAACTGTGTAGAAAAGATTCTACTTCTCAGCCAAAACTGAACAGAGATTTTTGTGGTCAATTTGAGACCCCTTCTAGGCATAATTGGAAGAAACCCAAAACATGAAAATGTAAGGTTATGTGTCTTCTAGGTACTGTAAAACGTTCAGGTAATTTGGGGTTGTGTGTTAAACGTTGTGATGGTTGTGCTAAAAATTGGTCAGAACAGACTTCTAAAATGTAATGTGGGCAAAATGGTGCTATTCAGAGACTTGCACTAGGAATCTGAGAAAGTGCCAACTAAGACGTTGTACCTTATGTCCTAACTCCAACATAGTCAAAAATCAGAGTCTTTGCATGAATAGATTGAGAGATATGGGAAATTTGCTAAAACAGGATAGAATAGAAAGTGAGAGTTGGATTGGTTTGAAAATGTGGACTTTAAGAAATCTTCCATCGAGATTTTGTAGATAAGTTCAACACGAAAAGTGTGAGTTTTTATGTGA
Source organism: Dillenia suffruticosa (assembly GCA_033439265.1). NCBI lineage: Eukaryota > Viridiplantae > Streptophyta > Magnoliopsida > Dilleniales > Dilleniaceae > Dillenia > Dillenia suffruticosa. The sequence continues at coordinate 13,488,775 of JAVTVX010000020.1, forward strand.
GCCAACCATAGAAATTGGAATTTCCCAATTCTGAACCCGGTTGTGGAACTTGTGGTAAATTCCCTAAAATGGCACAAGAATAGAACTTGAAAACCCTAGGTTTGTCTATAACTAGGGTTGCATCATATTTACATTATTATATACGCATCATATGATCTCTTAAGTGACTAATATTCTACATTATATTTATAGAGTCTCGTTGGTAATATTGAGGGGAGCATATTTTTGTGTGTGCCTCGAGATTCGTGTTGGGAGTGGCGTACCCTCCCGCATATGGTGAGTGGGATTTATTATATTGTACGTCCGATACACAATATTATGTTTTAAAATGTTTTCTGATGCAAGCATGATTTAATGAATATGTGATGTGAAATTGTGAATGAATTTCGAAATGTTTTTTTTTTGTGAATTCATGGAGTGTCCACAAATATATTTTACATGATTATATATGCATCCAAACGAGTTCTAAAATGTGAAACCGTGCCATTGCATTTGATTTATACATATTTTATGAAATCATCATTGTGGAAATGATTGACATTGCTTGAGAAATGTGGCATGACACGTGATTGATTTGATGATTTTATTATATATGGGCTGAGGGCCCTGGCATGTGATGAATGATAATTTTGTGATGGGTAAATCCCATTCCGTAGCTACGAAAGATGCATGTGTAGGGTGATCCATATTTGCACCCGATACGCTTCTATGGAAGGTATCTCACATGACATCGGAAAATGGTAAATGTGTTGTAATTCGACACGGTACTAGTCAGGTTGAACCCATAAGGGGAAGGGCAATGGTGCGCCGTAGTCTAGCACCTGATGAGGTCCGTCGCCAACGTTGGGGTAGTGAGCTTTTCTAACCTATTGATACAAAACCCCCAATACGCCTGTCATTGGTCGCGGTGGACCTTTGCCAGGACTAATTTTGACATGCTCTATTCTTGCATGATTTGATGACATGGATGCATATATGTTTGAAATGTATGTGAAAAGAATAATTTATGATAAATTGAGTATTATACATGATTTCTTATAATATATGGAATTATTGAGAACTTTGACAATCCATTTTTCACCGACTCATTGAACATACTCTCTCACTCACTGGGTATCTTCCTTGATACTCACCCCTCATTTTCTTTTGTGTACAGAGATAGCTATAGTGGGACGCATTGAGATTTATCAGCGAACGAGACTTTTTGTTGGAGATCGAGGCCATTGATTTGGTACTCAATCTGATATTGAGAATGATTTGCTAATGAAATTGTATAATTGTTTATTGGGGTTATAGATAGACAATTGTGTATAAAAATGGATGACTATATGAAAATTTATGTGCATCTTATTGAAACTCTAAATTCTATTCTATCGCATTAAGACATGAAATGTACTATTGTGTACATTTAATTTGGGAAACGTGCCATGTTCTAGAAGTATCCTTTAGGTTCGTTCGGTGCCATCTCTAAATCACAGGAGGGGTAACTGACGGCTATTCATGCCTTTGATCCGGGCATAGCAGTAGAGGTCTGTGGCTAAACTGATAGTATTTCATGATGTCCTGATTTGTACAGGGTGGATTGATGGGTATTATATGAATGTGATTGATTTGTTGTGAGGCTGTGTTGGCCCATTTATTTAAGCGGTTGGATGATCATTTGATATACAGGTTGATTAGTATATGGGAGACCTCCAAAATATGGGGAGATTCTGTCCAATTTTTTTTAGAATATCGCCGGCATCCAAAGTAACGAGCGGCTGCTCACGATCCCGATTCGGGGCGTGACACTACGCTTATGGTTGGACACTCTATAATAGTCATTTAAATAAATATACTAATTTTACATTTAACATTTTATATTTCCATTTGTATTAAAAAAATTGTTTTAAAATCTAATTTGTTAAGATTAAAGAGTCAACTCTCCTTTCAAAAAATAAAATTTTGATTTTGATTTTTGAATGAGTTTTGTTTTAAAGGTTAATGAATTAAAAAAATTTTAAAAAAATAGTTTTTAACCTAATTGATACATGAAAAACAAATACTTTTAATTTTTATTCTCATTCTCATTTTCTTAATATTTTAAATATTCATATTTTTTGAATACTTAGTCTCCGATGGGTTAATCAAATTTGGGTTTTCACCTTTCTAGGTGCCTTATTTCCTATCCAATTTACTTCTAGAAGCACTATTATCAGTGATGAATTATTTTTCTTAGTTATGGACTTATTCTCCAATGACATAAACCATTAAATTTTGTGTCGACTAACTTTACGTATTTTGTACGTACGCATCATTATCTTTTTTTTTTCTCGTGCTTCTTATCTTTCAAATTCTTTTCTTAATCATTCTAATCATATTTATTTTTAAATTCTTTACTTAATCAAACTAATCATGTTTTGTTTATTATCAAACCTATAAATATGTCAATAGTTCTTAATTTCTTACATTTTTATCACATTTTTAGTCGATACCCACCACTTACAACTTTTTACCGTATTTTATAGATATATCAATACATATGGTATTAAATTAATATCACTACATAGTCCTAGTTATATAAAATTGCTATATTTAACCATAAGTAAAACTGATAGTGTATTGTGTTTTATATAAAAAAGAAAAAATCACACTTATTACCGTGTTTTATAATTGTATTATGACATATTATGCACTTGTTAACACTTGATATCATGCGTTATAAGAATATCACTTCATATCATACACTTATTCCTACTTGTTATCACGTATTATACCTATATCATTACATATCATGCACCGAATAAAATAGAGAAGATATCAATGATTGCATAATAAGTAAAATAACAAAATCTCATTATATTTCATACGTATATGTATTTTATCCTACTCTATCAATATAAATTACCCATATATAGTTAATTTTTAAATCATTTCTAAAAGTTGACACATTTATCGACGAAAAATGATAATACTCAGAATTGTAGAAAGTATTTACATATGTTACAATCTATGGAATAGTATATTTATAGTACATATGCAGACGGTATGGTTTAGTAGTTAGTAAAGAAAATTCATATAAAAACTGTTTTTAAACCATTCCCGAAAGAGTGTCCATTTACTAACGACTACTGATAACCGTCTTAATTAAATATCGCTTTTACTAACAGTACAATATATAGATTAGCAAAGGTATAAAACTTATTCGAACGGTATGGTTTAACAGTCAGTAAAGAAAATCCATGTAGAGACTCTTTTCAAACTGTCACCAAAAGTGACCACATTTATTGAGTAGTTATGGTTTGCCACTTTTCAATTATTGTATCTTGCCCCACAAGAGTGACAAATATGATTAATAGTTGGAATAGTTATTGATAAAAGTTTATGCTATCTATAATTTGTTACTGAGCTGGCCAATGAGTCTATTTGTTGTTGTGATATTGAAATACTACAGGTCTAGATTGTTATGTGAGTTTGAGTGATTGGATTTAGCTAATTTATAGAGAAAATTTTGTCCGATTTTCTAAAAAATTTAGTTAAAATAAAATTTTAAATTTTTTAGCTTTTTTCTGTATTTTTATATACATGAATAGTGATTCAGACCACCTATCTTATGTATTGTATATTTTGTGATAATTTAAATTTTAATTCCGTATATGTCTTACTTATGTTATGAGGGTATGACACTCAAATAGCACATCATCACATTTGGTCTACAATTAGCTGTGGAATCAAGCAACATAGATTGGAAAGAGGAAAATTTGTGTTGGTATTGATTACCCAACACGACCATCATCAGTTAATTGTCACTTTTTTTTTAACTTAAACACAATTTCAATTTTAACCCCAATAGATTTTCTTTCCCCATTATTCATACTCTCTCTCTCTCTCCTCACTTTCTTTCTCAATTTTGCTTTGTTTGTTTCTCCGAATTCTCTTAATTTCTACCCAAGGATTGATTCCCTTAATTCTCAATGTAGCAAAGTGAAGGTGAGATGAGACACAAGGAGAGAGAGAGATTGGTGTTGCAAGAGTGGTGGTGGCTATAGCATAGCAACCTTCAATTTGATTGAGATTTATTTATTTATTTATTTTTAAGGTGATTAAAAAAATTCATAAATATAACTGTTAACTCATTGTACATCATTTTAGCTATATAAATTATTTATTTACTTTAATTACAATTAACTTCCAAATTATATTAATTTAATTAAAGTAATAAAAAGTGATGGCCATAAATGGTCCTACTAAAAAAAGTATCGAACGTTAATAGTTGATGAATTTTATGTATTATTATACAAAAGTTTAGAATGTAAAATGATGACTTTTAAAGTTCACAACCTTATTTACTATTGATGGAGGTGGATTTTACTCCATAAATAATTGTTCTGTTGACCCGAGTGAGAAACCAGTGTTGCTGAGTATTCTGAACCTTCATGAATAGGACCCACAAAACACAATTGTAGGTGGTTCCGACAAGAAAATTCCAATGTTCAAGTTAAAAGAGCGGTTTAAAGAGATAAACAGATCGAAAAGAATTGCAAAATAGCCATATCTAGCCCTTATGTGTTTTGTGTAGAGAAATTGAACGTACCTAACTGGTCATCTCTGCTTAGTATATATAGCATGTATCTGCATAGTAAGCCCCATTTGTAAGGTATTGAAACCCTAATTTCCTTATGAAAGTCTCCTGGAATTATGATAATAATATTTTTATATACTTGACTTATTTTTTTAGTCCATATATATGAATTATAGTATTGTTTTAAATCTGTTTTTTTAGTATTTTACTGATTAAATTCATAGGTTGTGATTCAGGAAATTTTAGGTTTATTTAAGAAAATTCGGATTGAACAGATAACAGTTAGTATTTTAAACATAACTTTCTACTCTAATATCCGATTAAGGTGATTTTTATTGGGTGAAACTAGACTTTGCGGACTGTAAATTTTTTGAAGAATCCAGAAGCTAATGCATGCCAGAAGATATTCAAAAATTGGAAAGAAGTTACTACAATATTGCAAATCAAGATAATGATGAGGTTTCTGAATCTTGAAAAAGTAGAAAATAATGTTTATCAAGATCAAGTCTTCAAATCAACCAAGTTTCCTAAAACTCACGAATTCTTGTTGATCTAAGGTTTTAGTTCTATAAATAAGAGACAAACCTCCAAGGCAAACACATATATACACATCCACACAGATTTTAGGATTTTTTTTTTTTTTTATTTTGCTTAGTTAATTTTCTCATTCCTAGAATTCAATGGATTCTATTCTTTGATTAATAACATAGTCTAAATTTCTTTTTTTTTTAATTTATTAGCATGATTATTGTTTGATAAAATTTTATTGTTGATTTTAATACTTTAAGTGTTTTAAGACCCTACGTTTTGATAATTTAAGATCGAATATATGCATAACCAATATAATTACAGAATATTAGTTTAATACAATAAAATCCATATAAAGTTATGAGATTGATGGATAATTAATTCTGTGTGTAGGGTTTTAGGGAAAATATTAAATTATAGATATTTCATACAATTTAAAACAATTAGATTTAATCAAAATTGTATCACTATTGGATTTTAGTTAGTTGAATTAGGATTCATTACAGGACCATTGGGCGAATTTAATCTAAAAAAATTTGTTATCATCAACAATGATTTTTTAGTTAGTAAAATTAGGGAATTGAAAAGATTTAATCATGTGAAAATTTGAAAACAAAAGAAATTGACGTTCTAGGTTTTTACTGATTCAAGTCTTTTAATATTTTCTTGATTTTTAATGTATTTATAATTTTGATTTAATTTGTCACATATTAGATAGGGTAGATTATAATTTATAGTATAATATATTTTCATGGAAATGACACTTCTTTTGTACTATATACAATACTCAACTTGAGTATACTTATTTAAAATCGTGACATCAAATCGTATATCAGATTACAAAAGTCATAGTCAAAGATTTTCTAAAAGATTTAGGATACTTACAATTAAAAGAAGTCCAAGTCGTCATGAAAGTTCCTTTCTTAATTGGAAGTAATTATAGATATTCCCTTCCTTAACAGGGAAGGTTACTCCCGAAATTAAGGGAGATCAAATCTTAAGTGATCAGTATCTTGATCCAGAAGCGTCATTAGCTGAAAAGCTAGCAATAATCGAGAGAGCATTTGGTCAAGAGGCTAGCAAGTGACTTACTCGAGAGGGTTCTACCTGAGAGGGCTCGCTAAGAAGGCAAAGCGGCTAAGAGACCAATGAACTAAGGGAGTGGCATCGATTTACTACACTTAATAATTTTTTTCTCTGTAGAAAAATCAATTAAATTTATATTTTCTCTATCTAAACATAGTATTTTTATTTTTCTCTAAAAAAAACAATTTTAGATTCTTCTTTTTAAGTCTAATTAAATAAATTTTCTCTTTCTAAAAGTGTTAAATTATATAAAAATTCGTCTCTTAAAACACACTTTTTTTCTCTCTGAAAAAATTAAATTCAATTTTTCTCTTTAAATATAAAAGCACTAATTTTTCTCATTCTAAAAATCAATTTAACTCTCTCTCTCTCTCTCTTTATTAATTTTTTTCTCTTTAGAAAAATCAATTTACTTTATATTTTCTCTCTCTAGACATAATATTTTTATTTTTCTCTAAAAAAACAAATTTAGATTTTTGTTTTTAAATCTAATCAAATAAATTTTCTCTTTATAAAAGTATTAAATTATATAAAAATTTTTCTTTTAAGACACTTTTTTTTCTTTCTGAAAAATTAAACTTGCTTTTTCCCCGTAAAAATAAACACACTAATTTTTCTCCCTCTAAAAAATCAATTTAACTCTCTCTCTCTCTCTCTCTCTAAATGCATTTTTGCTTAAATATTTTCTCACTAAAAAAACCAAAATTAGTTTCTTCTCAATAAAATTAAACATATTGATTTTCTTTCTCTAAAAAGTTCAAATCACTTTGAATTTTGTCTCTTTAAACTAATTTATTTTTCTTTCTATAACAAATTAAATTTAAATTTTCTCTCTATAGATCTAAACATATTAATTTTCTTTCTTTGAAAAATAATTTAATTTATATATTTCTCTCTAAATGCATTTTTTTGAATTTTATGTCATTAAAAAATTAAAATTAGTTTATCTCTCTAAAATTAAGCATACTAATATTTTCTTTAAATAATTTTAAATTTTGTCTCTCTAAACATATAAATTTAAAATTTTCTCTCTTAAAAAAAATAAAATTAATTTTTCTATCTAAAACTAAGCGTATTTGTTTTAAATTTTATCTTTCTAAAAAATTTAAATTTTATTTTTCTCTCTTTAAAACTAAACCAATTTAATTTTTCAGTTTATAAAAATTTAATTATTTTAAATTTAATCTCTTTAAGCACATTGATTTTTAATTTTTTCTAAAAAAAACTAAATTTAATTTTTTTCTCTTTAAAACTAAAAATATTATATTCATCTTTCAAAAAATTCAATTTAATTAAAATTTTTTCTATCAAACATATTGATTTTAAGATTCTCTGTCTAAAAGGAAAACCTAGTTTTCACTTTTTAATAGTAAACAAATTAATTTTCTCTTTAAAATTTTATTTTGATTCATATTTTCTCTTTCTAAACAAATTGATTTTTATTTCTCTCTCTCTAAAAATAACAAAAATAATTTTTCTCTTTCTAAAATGAGGTTCTCTCAAAAAAATAAAATATTCTCTCTCTGGAAAATCTAAATTCAAATTTAATTCACATTTTCTTTTTGTTTTTATTTTTCTGTTGTTAACATACAAATTTAGTTTTTCATAATTTAATTTATTATTGTTTTTTGAAATGGGATAAGGGTTTTAATTACTTCAAAAATGGATATGCTTACTCTCCCCATTTGGGAATGTTTTCATCTCTCGCCTATCTTCTTCACTTTTGGCGAGTGAACAAATTGTGCCTAAAAGAATAATTAAATTAGAGAGAGAGAGCGAGAGAGAAAAGAAAAGGCAAAACAGAAACAGGTAGTAACAAACAGTAAGGGTCTAAGGGCTGAGCAAAGATAGAAAGGAGGAAGTTGGGTCAGTGCCAGGTGGAAGGGAAGCGGCAGAGAGAGAGTTGATGGGGAGCACGTTGGCAATTAGAAATCCGTCTCCCTCAAAGATTTTAAGGATATCAGAAACAAACCTCCCGCTAAAAATGCGACTGGCCGACGGATTTTGGGATTGTACAGAATCTCTCTCTCTCTCTCTCTCTCTCTCTCTCTCTCTCTCTCAGGTCAAACTCTGCTTGTATTCCAGATCATCATTTGTGTTAGACATAACCACTTTCTTTTGCGGTGTTATCTTCATTTTTTTGCCATTAACATTTTTCTCTGTTATATCTTTCCATTTTTTTAATTTAATTTTCCTTTTTCGTGATCGCAAGATTGCCTCAACGTCCATCGATTTCTTTCTTTTTCCTTTTAATGGATTTCCAGATTCTGCACAAACCAAATTGTTTGTGTAACATCAAAAATTATTCAAATTCAGAAACTTTGGGAAGATAAAAGGAAGAAGGGCCTTTGGTCACACCTCACGGCCAAACACAACGGGCATTAGACGCTAGAAAACAGGACAAGTGGAGTTTTTGACAATTTATTTGCTCTGCAATTTCGGATACCTAAAGTTAATGAAAACCAAGGCATTGGATTGGATTGAAAATTCATGAAAAGAAAACAAGGCGGCATTACAGGTTTTGGGATGGAGAGAGAAATAAGGACATGCTCTGCTGCACCAAAACAATGCATGTAAAATTTATAGACAAGTCAAACGTGAAAAGGTAAAAGAGGAGGAGAAGTATGGGGTGCCTTTGCTCTAAAAGCTGCACAAGTGAGCATGCTGAAGATGAGAATGATGGAGAAAAAGCATTCAAGACACAATCAGTGACTCCGACCGGTTCCACCACCAACAAACAGGATGTTACAGTTGAGGCAGATGGGTCTGTCCGCCCCCGGCCGTCCAAGTCAAATGGGGAAGAGGGAGCACTTAAAAAGACTCTGATTGTGGAAAGACCTTCTGCTGCTGCCTTTCAGCCGCCCATGTATAGGTTCGTGAGCATGACACGCAATGCTGAAACGGACAACATTTATGCTGGATGGCCGTCTTGGTTGACTTCAGTGGCTGCTGAAGCTGTCAAAGGTTGGGCACCCCGCAGAGCTGACTCCTTTGAAAAGTTAGACAAGGTCACTTCCTATCTCCTCTTATATATATAAGCTTTAATTTTCATTCTCCGCTTTCTTGTAGAAAAATAGGAAAGAACTGCGATAGTGACAATCAGAATGTCCAACCCATTACTAACATAGAATTACTTGTCACATTTTATGAGTTTTATCTATGATAAGCCATACTAGAAAGAACCTATGGATGGTTTACATCTTATTTTTCCTTTTGCCCTATGAATTGCTGCTGTCTTTTGGGCTGCCATGATGCAGTTTGACTGGTTTATCCCCATTTGTTTTTTTCTAAAGAAGTCTTTTCCTTAAGCTATGGTTAGGATCCATTGATAAATTGTCTTTATGATCGCAAGGTCACAACTGCTAGGTGTTGATGCCTATGAATTGTTGACTAATTAAAAATGCAGATTGGACAAGGAACATACAGCAATGTATATAGGGCTCGTGATCTTGAAACTGGTAAAATAGTGGCAATGAAGAAGGTGCGGTTTGTAAATATGGACCCAGAAAGTGTTCGCTTCATGGCTAGGGAAATTTCAATACTGCGTAGGCTAGACCATCCGAATGTTATGAAGCTGGAGGGACTTGTCACTTCAAGGATCTCAAGCAGCTTGTACCTTGTCTTTGAATATATGGAGCATGACCTTGCAGGCCTCGCGGCCAGACCTGGAATTAAGTTCTCAGAATCACAGGTCCCATCTCCTACTCTTCTACCTTTCCTAATTTCCAACAAGCATGCCCTCTATAGTCATATGATACCTTTTTTAAATTTCTGCTTGCAGATCAAGTGTTACATGAAACAACTACTTTGTGGACTCGAACATTGCCATGGTCGGGGAGTGCTACATCGGGATATCAAAGGCTCAAATCTATTGGTCGACAATAATGGAGTTTTAAAGATTGCTGACTTTGGTCTAGCAACATGTTTCACCCCGGGGCAAAATCAGCCACTGACTAGTCGTGTAGTTACCCTATGGTACAGGGCGCCCGAGCTTTTGCTTGGGTGTACAGATTATGGAGTAGCTGTGGACATGTGGAGTGCCGGTTGTATCCTTGCAGAATTGTTTGCTGGGAAACCTATTATGCCAGGAAGGACAGAGGTATATACTCCCTTGATATCCTTTTGAAATAGGCAAAATCCTCCATCCATTATTTTTTTTTTTTTTTTTTTTGCTTTGCATACCCTTTTCATTCTGTCCATGAATTCAAGGTTATTCTGACAGAAAGGAACTGTTTTTAGGTGGAGCAAATGCACAAAATTTTTAAGCTATGCGGGTCACCCTCAGAGGATTATTGGAAGAGATGGAAACTGCCTCATGCGACCAGTTTTAAACCTCAACATCCCTACAAGCGTCGTGTTGCAGAGACATTTAAAGATTTTCCATCTTCGGCTTTGGCACTTATTGATGCCCTTCTCTCAGTAGAACCAGAGGCTCGAGGATCAGCTGCTGCTGCACTTCAAAGTGAGGTAAAAAGAAAATGAATGTTGTTTTGTTGTTTGGTTCTTCCTTGCTTGCATCTCTGGTTTAAATTGGCAAATCAAGGACCTTATTCATTCATCAAGTTTCCCAATCTATGCTAAGCACCAAATTTTCAAGAAGTGTATCTCTCTCTGCAGTTTTTTACAACAAATCCCCTCCCTTGTGATCCCTCAACTTTACCAAAATATCCACCAAGCAAGGAATTTGATGCCAAGCTTCGAGATGAGGAAGCAAGACGGTAAGTTTTCAAAGCATGTTCCTTTTTATTTGTTTATTTATTTTTCTTTCAGATTATCACTGCTCTTACCATGTGGTTGATTTATTTAGGAGGAAGAAAGCAGAGGCAGTAAAAGGACGCGGTCCTGAATCAGTGAGGCGAGGATTAAGAGAATCATCCAAGCCAACATCAGAATACATTAACCAGGATCAAGGCCTAGAGGTAACTCCTGGAGAATCAAGTTATATTTACTTTGGCTTCCTTCCATTGCCCATTCCATAAACCAACTCATTATTGCAGCAACAGTGCAACCCCAAAAGCGCAAGCCATAATAAGTTCAATCCAGGGCACGCGGTGGTGGATCAGACTTCCTGGAGGGGCAAACAGAATGCTTATTCAAAGTCTAGTTCGGTAGTTCATCCAAGTACTGTTGGATCTACATGGGACACAAAAGCAAAGGAAGACGCAAGTGTGGTACCCCCACCCTCATTAGGATCTGCCAATGCACCAATTTCTGCAAAATTTAGAAGACAAACATCTCACTTGCCTCAAGCAGACGACCACACAGCATCTGCCAGACATTCAACAGTAAGTTTTATTCCTTTCTTTTGGGGTGTGTGTGGAAATAATAAACATATCCTGGCCATTTATTTATTTACATGCTCCTCTTCATTTCGGTGGTAACTGAAGTAGAAGCATCAACCATGATGTTCAAGATTTTTTTGACGGACACCAACATAAGAGAAATAAGAGAACACAGAGAGATTTTGTTTAGTTAAAAGAATATAAAGAGAATATAATGTGTGGGACTGGGAAAAATCGTAACAACAACAATTAAAAATTTATATGCACACCTTACAACCCCAACAAATGATTTCAAGTCCCAAATCAATGAGACTCTGTTTAGTTAAGGATTTTGAACGTTATGTGGAGTATGGAGATTAGCTAATTAACGACATGGCATTAAGTGAGATTTATATATTTCCTCTTACCTTCCACGTAATCTAACATTTTTACCAAACTCCTTTGAGTTGAATGGCCGGTCACTCTACTCTCTCAACCAGAGATCTCGAGTTTAAACCCTGAAAATGGAAAAAAAAAAAAAAAAAAGATTTAAGAGAGCTAACCCCTCAATAAATTCTACAATACTCGGACCGGATTAGGGAGACAAAGCCCGGATACCGATAAGTGAAAACCAAAAAAATAATCTAGCATTCTTTTGTCCTTGTGGAATTACAGGGCTATGTACCAAAGAAAAATAGAATCCACTATTCTGGTCCACTGATGCCGCCGGGAGGAAACCTTGATGACATGTTGAAAGAGCATGAGAGACAAATCCAGCAGGCAGTCCGTAAAGCACGTCTGGACAAGGCTAGGAGTAAAAAAGGTACTGATTGGAACTGATAGAGGACGTAGCCTTTAAGCATGACAGAGGGAGAGAGAGGTACTTATGGAACAGTCTCCTCACCAACAGATTGGATTTGAAGCCCCCAAGTCTAACCAGGAGTGTGTTTCTCCTCTTATGGAGGCCGGAGATTATTTTGATGACAAGGTTCAAACATGAGGTGAGGAAAAGAGAGCTCAAAAAGCTGTGGAAACAAAAGGGTGGCCCAGCCCACAAGTATGGTTTGGTTAGTCCAAAACATGCATTTTAGGGCAAAAATTTGTATAGGGGAATTTGTTCTGTTCTATATCTGTATAGCAGAAAAGGGTTTGCCCTTACCAAGAGCAGGAGCCACGATTGTATTTCCATAAGTCATGAACATTTCAACATCCATGCTTCACTGTCGGTGAATATTACTTCAACTCTTGTTCTGCTCGCCCTTGCCCTTTTCTTTTTTCAGATAAGATATAAAGCATATATTCCTAGCAAAAAAAATATATAAAGCATATATCATAGTGCATTCTAGGGCAGCCACCATGATGAACACTGCAATCAAGGAATTATAAAGACGAGTGAACTAGAAATGGCAGCAGTCAAGCAAAGGGCAGTCTACATATTTTCATTTTTATGCTCAACTCTTCGTCTAAGCGTCCCATCCGGTCACAGTCGAGAATTGAGGCCAAGAAATCAGGGCACCAACGACCATTCTTTCAATTATGTTTCAATCAACTTCGCTTACATATAAACAGAGTGATCCACGGAAAGTGGATAAGAAACAGGGAAATGTCTTTGATAAAAATTCCTTGATAATGGAACAGGAAAGATACTAACTTAGCAGCAGTGAGAATTGTATGAACTTAGACAACCGGGTCTTCTACCAAGGTGACTAGTTTCACTGTGTCACCTCCTGGCTTAATTACAGATCAGTTTAGGACGTCAAGATATGACTGCTGGATGGGGTTCCCTAATCTGATAATCAAGTAACATTCCACTCGGAGAGTCACATGTGCATAAAATAAGCATTGAAACATGTTTGACTAAAATTATTTCAGTAGGCTTTATGTACATTTTGGCTTCACTTATCTGGTTAAGATCAAGCACTTGTTCTTCTAATTTACGGCTTCGAAGTACAGTTAACTACATATCTTGCTTAGGCTTCCGGCTCAATTCCGAGTAGTGACCACCCATTAACTGCAAAATTTCCTCCCACAAACCCTGTGATGAAGAATCTGAGTCGGCACAGATTAAATTTGCACTACATGAGGCAACATACCAGTAGTCAGACTCAATCTCTTCTCTCAATTGATCTAGCTGCCACCCGGCATATCCCAGAAAGAATCTGAAGTCCTGAGGCTTAATTAGACCTTTCTTCACCAGCCCTGCAGCTTCGTCCAAACTGTTTCTAGCACCAAAACAGATGCCAGGGATCACCTCTTCAACTCCAGAAAGTCCCGATTTTTCTGCTGTTCTCAAAAGAAACATACTTGCCTCCAGGGGCCCACCAAAATGCAAAGAACAATCCCCAAAAGTGGTTGCCAGATCTAGGCTACTGGGTTTCATGTGTTTGATCTTTTTGTGGAGAGGGCGGTTAATGACAACTCCAAATGGGCCCTCTTGTGGATGTCTAGTACCAGATCTCAGGAGGAGGACAACAGTACGTTCAAAGGTGCGAACACCATCAAGCTTTTCAGTAGCAACAAGGACACATCCAGTCTCAGGTACTGGAATTGGATGGGCCCATTTCAGTCCTAGAGGTTTAGAGTCAAGGGAAGCCTTATCCGGGTTGTGAGCATCATCAGATTCTGCAATTTCTGCCTGGAAAAAGTGGCAGGTTTTGGATCAAATTTCATATTAAGGCATTGCCTACCTTGCAGGATGTCAGGATAAACATGTGGATGAGACACTGCGATCTCCAGAACTGTAAAATAAGGAATTTTGTTCCAGTAACCAATTAAAGCAATCCCCAAGAGCCAAATGACATTGCCTTTTTGGTAAATACCTGTTTTTGTTTGGGGTGGGTTATCAAAACTTTAATGTGATCTGTTCTTATACATCATGCTGTTTCAAAAATGCCTCATGGATTAATACTACGGGAAATCCCACTGAGATCATTCTCAAATTTTTACAATATCAAATTCCACCACGAATTTTAGAATTTGAAGTAGTACCCTCAAAGTGATCATATGTTTGACACCAAAATCTACCCGTGTTTACCATATAGATCAGTATGAGATGATTCACTCTGATGGGGAAATGTAAAATGCCATTATTATATCTTGAAAATAAACATTCAGTGAATCTTCGTATCCGATATAGAAATGGGCTCAGATAAAGAATCTAGAACTAATATGATCACTTCGACCTTTGCATTTTACATATGGACTATCAGAAGACATGATGCAGCCTCTCTAATCTAGAAGACATCAGAATGCTGTAAAACATGTAGAGTTCCCAGGTCTGTTTAGACTAGTGCTACCTTGAAGGAATAGTGGTCTTAAAAGGTTAGGCAAATGAGACCAAGTTTCCATCTTTCTCCCCACTAGAAGGAGCACAACTAAAAATATAAACCTAGAAAGTGCAGTTCATCAACTGTTGACATGGCGACTGCCTAATAACTTTGACAGCTGAACACCTAAGGAAAAAAGGCAAGTGCATGTCTTTAACCCAACATGCTGGAGGCCCCATGAGGCACTGGGTTAACAGCTTGAGTACTCATGTTTACAACACGGTATCGACCGACCAAGGCCATCTATTAGCAATTTACAAAATAGGCATCTTCACATGTGAAATCTATGTTGACTCATCCCTAGTACCATGAATCCAGAAGGGCATCAAAATTCCAAATATCTCCTCGGTTTCCTAGTATTAAATCCCACTGCTGTTTGGACACCAGTAGAGCCTCTGTTGGAAGAAAAGTGGCATTCAGTGCCAAAATTAGTAAGGATAACTTTACATTCATTTAGGGAGAAATCCTATGACTTTGTAGATACAAAATTTCACAATACAGAGGAGGAAAGAGACCTGTAAGTTTTCCCTATTTCACAATAAGACTTCATTCATGCCATTTTTTTAACACCATCCCACCTTATTCTGATGTGTATAAAAAAATTCTCACTACTTACCTCTAAAGCCTGCCAAGGTACAATAACGATGAGTATCAGACTAGCTCCAAAGTACATATATCAATTACTCTCCTTGTCCAAATCATCTAAGCCGCTTGGCTCTCAAATGTCAATGCTTAATAGAATACATGAGAAAGTTTTATACCCGACCTCACCTACTCAAATAAAGAGCTCACAGACTCCAATATACAAAATCAAATTGAAAGTACACCTCCACCCCCAAAATCAAAAAGTTTGTGTAAATTTCTAATTTTCTACTTGTTGAAGATGATGATGAAGCATTCCAAGAAATGTGTGAATGGATGCCTCCCGAATATATAACTCTAATCCGCCAACAACTTGGATAGCAAATTCAATCAAAAATCCAAGGAAAGGAAAGGAAGAAAAGGCCCAAAATGAAGCAAACCATGGCCCAAGAAGGCTGCCCAAAATAAGCAGAAAGATAGGCAGATTTCTAGACAAAAAATGTCCAGAAATCTGTCAAGAAACTTGGCCCAAAATTAGGCCCATTCACTGCCCACCTTCGGCCCACTCAAAGGAGACTTCAAGTCCATTAAATGAAGCTCCAATCAAGACCCTAAGTGACTATATAGCAGGTCCAAAAGAAGCCCAAACAATGCAGGGGCAGAATGGGCAAAATTTATAACGGTTAGTTTTTGGGTTTGTGTCTACCGACTAGTTTTTGTGTCTACCGGCTAGTTTTTCCTTTTAGGCTATAAATAAGTCTCCTCTCTTCACTTGTAAGATATCTTGGAACTTGGAACTTGTCTCCTACTAGTCTTAGAATAGAACATTAAGTCTCTAAAATTGTCTTCATGTATTCTTGAGCATTGTCTCAATTTTTGTCATTTGTATTTGATACATCATCAAAGAAATATATTGAATTCATTCTTACAAATCCAAACCCTCTTCTTCTTTGTTGTTCTTCAATATTCATATACACAAAACACAAAATTTTTAATCCATTGCTCAAACACAAAAACCCTAGCTCAACCATCAAAGCTTCCGCACTCCAAATTTCAACATGGTATCAAAGCGGATTACATTTCCTTCCCTCACTTCCGAAAATTACCCTCAATGGGCTGCCATAATCCAAAGACTCTTAAATATTTCAAATTATTTGGAGCATAACCAAGAAGAGCCTCTTGAGTCCACACACCCCAAATTTGAGCAATGGAAGAAGCAAGATGATAGCATCACTTTAAAGCTCCTCACATCAATGGATGAAGCACATCAAAGCATGGTGAGGGGCTGTTCAAATGCCAAGGCCGTGTGGGATACTTTGGAAGGTCTCTACGGCAACAAACACAACTTGGGGAGAGTCTTTGAACTTCAACAACAAATCTCCAAATTTCAAAGAGGTGACAAAACTCTACCCCAAGTCTTTGGTAACCTTGAACGACTATGGACAGAATTGGAACATTGAGACCACTAACAATGGACCTCACTATTCTACAACAAAGGAGAAATGAAGACAAGACATTTGCCTTGCTCATTTCCCTTGGAGAGCCATTTAAAGAGGTGCGCCAAGAAATCCTAAGAAGGGAAGCTCTACCATCCTATGAGGAGGTTAGAGGAATGATCCAAAGAGCTGAAACCTCTATGAGACTTGAGGAGGAAAGCCGGACTCCAATGGAAGCTTTTGGATTCAAAGCAACAATGGAGGAGCAACGCGCTGAGATCGTGTGCCCACATTGCAAAAGGATAGACCACACCAAAAAAAGGTGTTGGGATCTTCATCCATACCTCAAGCCAAACGGAGTAAGGCCGGATCAAAAGAAGAGTGAACTGCCCTACAAAGGTATAAGCTCCAAACCAAACTTAAATGCATTTAAATATGTGCATTGTCATATTAGAGAAACCCCTTGCATGTCTAGAGAAGGATACTAGTATATCATAACATTTATTGATAGCCTCTCTAAGTACAATTGGGTATATATGCTTAAAAACATAGCACAAGCACATAATGCATTTAGAAAGTACTATCATCTAGTCACTAAGGTGTATAATGTATCGATTCAAACACTAACGACGGATGATAGACAAATTGTATGCCCTATCTTTCAAAGTTTTTTAAATCAAAAGGACATAATATTAGAAATCATGAGCCATGAAAACCTCATTGTAAATGAGGAAGAAATACATATGCTTGCATACTCACTGCTTGAAAATGCAAATATGACTCATGAATATTTGTGTGATGCAATTAGTACCGCCACACACTTGTACAACCGTATTTCTCAAGAATCACTTAGCGACAAGTCTCCATTAGAGACAATTAGAAGTAGCAAACCAAACTTCAAACATCTTAAGACATTTGGGTGTGTTTGCTACACAAATGGAGTACGGTGCATATTCTTAGGATATGGTCCAAGAAAAAATGGATATATTTGTTATAATTCTAAGACTAATACGGCATACATGTCAAAAGATATGAAATTTGCCGAGAAAAAATTTTACTTTGCAGAATTAGGTGATAAAACACCTCTGAGTTTGCCTATCGAATCTCCAACTGAGGAGCAAGGGGGAGCACAACAAATAAACCATGTTCATATAGCTTGTAATGCTCAAGTCATTGAGGAGGAGCAAAAAGACAAGACAAAAAAGAAGAAAAAGAAAAACAAGAAAAAGAAGGCCAGGGTACCTCAAGAAGCTCAACCTTCCATCACTCTCTCCAAGTCACGACTCCATGGAGTTCTATTCGTTGGACTTAAGGGGGAGTCTTGAAGATGACGATGAAGCATTCCAAGAAATGTGTGAATGGATGCCTCCCGAATATATAACTTTCAATCAAAAATCCAAGGAAAGGAAAGGAAGAAAAGGCCCAAAATGAAGCAAACCATGGCCCAAGAAGGCTGCCCAAAATAAGCAGAAAGATAGGCAAATTTCTGGACAGAAAATGTCCAGAAATCTGCCAAGAAACTTGGCCCAAAATTAGGCCCATTCACTGTCAACCTTCGGCCCACTCAAAGGAGACTTCAAGTCCATTAAATGAAGCTCCAATCAAGAACCTAAGTGACTATATAGCAGGTCCAAAAGAAGCCCAAATAATGCAGAGGCAGAATGGGCAGAATTTATAACGGCTAGTTTTTGGGTTTGTGTCTACCGGCTAGTTTTTCCTTTTAGGCTATAAATAAGTCTCCTCCTTTCACTTGTAAGATATCTTGGAACTTGTCTCCTACTAGTCTTAGAATAGAGCATTAAGTCTCTAAAATTGTCTTCATGTATTCTTGAGTATTGTCTCAATTCTTGTCATTTGTATTTGATACATCATCAAAGAAATATATTGAATTCATTCTCACAAATCCAAACCCTATTCTTCTTTGTTGTTCTTCAACATTCATATACACAAAACACAAAATTTTCAATCCATTGCTCAAACACAAAAACCCTAACTCAACCACCAAAGCTTTCGCACTCCAAATTTCAACACTACTGACCTGAAAAATTAAATTGTAAAACTGACCATTATACAAAGGAAAAAACTTCATAACATAGAAAGCGAGCGAGAGAGAGAAAGAGAGAGAGAGGTGATAAATTTGTAATAGCAGTTTGTAATGGCCTGTATATGCTATTTCATGCAATAGTGGTTCTAGGCCTTAACGTTAGCCTGTGAAAGCTGAAGGTGGTTGTCTCCATTGCATAACAGTTTTCTGTTTTTGTCTTTTGTTTTTTCTTCGCCGACTCTATGACCAGGCCATAGAGATGCAAATCGCCAATTTCAATAGTAAAACAATCAATATTTAATGCTCCATGTGGTAACTAGAGATGCAAAAGCAATACACCCACCTCATAACACAAAAGTCAAGAAAATTCCCCTCCACCCCCATATGAGCATGCACTTATTTTGAGTCATTTTAATTTTATGGTTTGGCCCACTCACTGTTATTGAGCTTAACTTTAAACAACATTTGCTTAAGCAAATCAAAAAGTAATATCAAATCATTTTTTAAAGGAAAGAGGACACATACCAAGAAACAACGAATACAGGGAATTTACAAAATCAGCATCTATGAAGCAACCTGAACATGACCAGAAACCAATTACATAACCAAAATATGACTAATTGAAGCAATCAAAACCCCCCTTCCACTCTTAATAATTCTCAATGCCTTCCTACCACTATTTCATTAGAGAGCTGGAAGTCACCTTATAGATCTGTAAAATCATAGAAACATGCTTCAACAGCAGACAAGTCTAATGCAGTGAAGAAGCAAATGGGCAAAAGACATATTCTCTCTTGCACCAGAACAATACCCTAACTATGAAGATTTTAAGCCTCCCATGTAAAGAGAACAATTCCTGAAGGCTAAATACTTCCAAACAGTTTGCATGGGAAGGATCTCCTCCCCTTGTCATGCTATCAGCCAAATATTTTTGTAAAAGCTGCTTTGTCAAGGGTCCTGGACGAGATTCCCTTCCATAACATTGCCTTCACTGTTGGAATCTACCTGCACTCTCTTTGAAAAATAGAAACATAGAAAAAACTCTCCAACTCCCAGTTACTCAATTGTACACCAAAATTCACAATCCAACGGTGATTACCTCCACATAAGACAGGATTGAACTCATTGTATCATCCTTAACAATTCAAATCTTCAAGAGTCAGGAGCCAACATTTTTAAATAGCTGGAATCGCATCACTTCTCATGACAAAAAGAGACCCTTGATCCATCTAGTATCTTAGAATGCACATAATACAGAGTACAAGTCCCACCCAATCTTGAATTCTTTCCATACCTCTAGGCTGAAAGACCTATCAATGTAACTTGTCATCCACCCATTATGCCTTGCACTATATTAGCAGCAACCACTGCCCCCCATGAACCTCCATAACCACTCCCTAATAATTATATAAAATCTACACCGACTTCAGACTCTAAGAAGGCTTTGTAAATCCATTAATGCAATAACCTTACCAATAAATCTGCTAAAGACCTTCATGTATGAGAGAAATAACAAGGTGAAAGAGGATCCCTCTATCTCACTGCCTCAAAACAAGTAAAAGTATCAGTTTGTCTTATTAATCTAAATTTAGAAAACACATTGAGAAATGAGGACCAGTCTACCCATTCCATTTTGCTAGAACCCCAGACAAATCAATCTACAGACTAAACGGTTCTAACTCATCATGATCATAAAGTTCAATTTACCATACTTACAAGAAGCATTAACTTGAAGACATTATATTGTATTCAACAATTTTATTTGCACTTTGTTAGGCATGTTAGTATAAGATCAAGTTGTAACTTTCCTTTGAATATGCAAGTGAAAAATAAATATCGAGACAAAAGATAGCTATTGATATTAGTGTACATTTTAAAACCAAAGAAGTCAAAGTCCACTTGGAAATAATACAGAACTATTATATAAAGTGCTAGAAGAAAGATGCCAGTACATGCTTAAACATATATAGAAATAATTGCATGTATGACTGCTTAGGACAAACATGTCTAAAACCCACATATGAACTTTAATATGAATTAATTTTATGTTATGTTTGAAGTTTGAGACGTCATTCTGTCCATGATAGGTAAAATAAATAAAAAACAAAACATAAAAATTCAAGTATGTCTGCACCAAACACACTCATAAAACTTCAGCAATGCAAGAATTGCTGGCCTCCAACTCTGCAACTTAATTAGTATTGTGCAACTAAGCCAACATTGTAATTGCCATTAAAGAAGTGCAGATACATACATGTCTACCAACATCCAATCATACGGCCATGTGAAAAGGGAAGAACTGTCCCAAGTAGAGAAGGGGCAAACAGCTCACATATGAAAAATCTAGATCAAGCAATTGTAAATACATGAAAAGAAGTGCAGATACATACATGTGTCTACCAATATCCAATCATATGGCCATGTGAAATGGGAAGAACTGCCCCAAGTAGTGAAGGGGCAAGCAGCTCACGTGTGAAAAATCTAGATCAAGCAATCAAAAATACATGAAAATCTGATTTGTACTTTCTGTCTTCCAAAAATGATCATTTCAGCACTCTTCGCCATTACAATGGGCAAAGGACGGATGCGGGCCACACTTTTTTCCGGTGTGTGACAATGTTTTGTGCCCAAAGAGAATTTCTTATTTATTCCTAACAAAATCAACAGATCTTCAAGGAAAGAAGGATGCCCGTTTGTTGTGGAAATATACACTTTTGGCCATAATCTACAAAATTTGAAGAGGGATTGGAGAGCCATTGTGTATTATTCTTTTTTGCTCGGCTTTGTTTTATGCTTTCTTATTTCTGAAGTTTTTCTAATGCTTAGCAGTTTTTGTACATTCTCTCATACATCTAATATATTCTTCGCTTTCTATCAAAAAAGGGGCAGACTGTAACTGTTGTCTACCAACATCCAATCATACGGCCATAAACTGCCCCAAAATAGAGAAGAGGCAAGCGGCTCACATATGAAAAATCTAGATCAAGCAATCATAGATTCATGGAAATCTGATTATTTACTTTCTGTCCTCCAAGAATGATCATTTCAGCGATCTTCCCTGTTCCCATGGGCAAAATGACAGATTGCCTAACAAGATAAAGGGGAAGAGTTACCTGCTCTCGCATGAAGAGAGTGGCCCTGAACTCTCTCCAATCCGAGCTAATACGATGAGAATAGTGTGAGGTGGAGTCATTTGATCCATTGGCATCAGATGAAGGATTCTTTCCTTTAAAGCCACCTGATTCTGGAATAGACTGATCACCATTTCCTGGATAAATACAAACAACAATCACTTTAGCATGTTTAAAAATAGAAATAAGTGATGAAGTTTTAGAATGAAAGACAACAAAAGATAAGTGAATTCCTCAAGACTTTTTATTGAAATTTCAAAGAGAATGTACAAGAAGTTGAAGCATTTTCTTCATGCCTTCAAAGAGCAACTAGAGGCCCTTTACACAGAGAAAGAGGGAAGAGAGCTAAAGAGAGAAAAAAAGGGGAAAAAGAGAGGAGAAAGAGAGGAGAGGGCACTGCCCTCCCCTCTTCTGGCCGTTGGGGCTGTCCCCAACGGCTAGTTTTTACTAGCCGTTGGGGCAGTTCCAACAAACTAGCTGCTGGGGACAGCCCCAATGGCTCCCTGAAGGACCTGTTGGGGCCCCTTTTGGGCCCCCTTGAGAGGAGCAAATCTGGGCCCTAAAGGGCCCAGTAGATGCCCAAGGACTGAGCTCATTTAGGGCCCAATTTGGGTCCCTAAATTGGCCGGAAAGACTGGACAAAAACAGGGAAATTCTATCCCTTTTAAGTCTTACAAATAGGATCCCTAATTCTCCTTCATTTCAACACTTCCCCTCAAGTTGGGTGTGTATATATCTATAACAACTAACTTGTCCATATTTTTGAGGATGTGTTTTGCGATTCCCGGTTTGGTAAGAATATCAGCAACTTGATGATCACTCCTAGTAAAGATAGGAGTGATGAGCTTTTCTTCGATCTTTTGTCTTACAAAGTGACAATCTATTTCGATATGTTACGTTCTTTCATGAAAAACTAGGTTTGATGCTATATGAATTGCCGATTGATTATCACAATGAAGATGAATAAGGGTTGGGACGGAGAATCCAAGTTCTTCAATAAGAGTCTTTAATCAAACTATCTCGCTTGTTGCGGCTGCCATAGCTCCATATTCTGTCTCAGCACTTGACCTTGATACTACATGTTTTTTGCTCTTCCATGCCACTAGATTTTCTCCAACAAACATGTAATACTCTGTGATAGATCGCCTATATTGCGAGTCTCCGGCCCAATCCGCATCACAATAACCCATGATTTCTGAGCTGCCATTTTCCTTCATCCAAATTCCCATGCTGAGTGCCCTTTAGGTAATGGAGAATCCTTTTCCGTAGCTCTCCAATGCTTTTTTTTGGCTTGTGCATGTGTTGGCTTACTTGACTCACGGCGAATGAAATATCCGGCCTAGTTATGGTAAGATAGATCAGTCTCCCTACAAGCCTTTGATATCTTTGCTCATCCTCATACTCTTCATCATCTTCCTTGAGACCGTAGGAGGAGCTGATGGAACTATATGCTGGCTTAGCACCTAACTTCCCTGTTTCCTGCAAAAGATCAAGCACATACTTTCTTTGTGATAAAACAAGTCCATTTGGACAATAAGCAAGTTCTATCCCAAAAAAATACTTTAATTTCCCTAAGTCCTTAATATCAAATTTTGTTTGAAGAAATTTCTTAACTTGGTTGATTAAGTTTAAATTATTTCCGGTTATGATTATGTCATCTACGTAAATTAATACTATAATGATTTTTCCATTTTGACTTTTAACAAAGAGAGATGTATCACTATTGCATTTCTTAAAATCATGATTGAGAAGAATGGTGCTAAGTTTCGCGTACCAAACTCTTGGAGATTGTTTGAGGCTGTAGATAGCTTTCTTTAGTTTGCAAACTTTATTGCTATGATGAGCAAACCCCTGAGAAATTTTCATATATACTTCTTCTTCTAGGTCCCCTTGGAGAAACGAGTTTACTACATCCATTTGGAACATTGGCCAAGAGTGATTAATTGCAAGAGACAATAAGATCCGAATTGTGTTCATCTTGGCCACCGGTGCATAAATCTCTTTGTAATCTACTCCATATGCTTGAGTGAAGCCCTTTGCCACTAATCTTGCCTTGTATTTATCAATCCTTCCATCACTCTTATGTTTGATCTTATAGACCCATTTGCATCCCACAGCCCTTTTTCCTTTTGGAAGTAATGATATTTCCCATGTCTCATTCTTAGCCAAGGCATCTAACTCATTCTTCATGGCTTGGGCCCATTGAGGATGATGTTTGGCTTCTTCAAAGGTTCTAGACTCTTGATGGTGATCTATGTTTCTTATGAAGGCTTGATGGCTCAAGGAAACATGTGAGGTGGTATAATAGTCACAAATTGGGTATCTTCGACTCATCCATTCCGATGGAGGAAGTCTAAGTCTTGTTGATCTTCGAAGAAAAGGAGGATCATTTTGTTCCTCTAAAACTTGCCCATGTTCTAAATTAGCTCCCCCTTCCTCTTGGTCTATTTCATGATCCGAATGAGAAGAGCCCAATTCTTCTTGGGATGGATGATCATTTTCCCTTTGAATTGGTTCTTCTTCATCATTTACTTGAGGTAGATCTTTGATGGTAGGAAGTACTACATTCCAATGATCTTGGTCACCTTTCTCCCTTGAGTGCTCTTGGTTCTTCATTTCTGCAAAATAAGACTCATTTTCTACAAATATCACATCCTTAAATGTGTATATTTTGTTAGTTAAAGGATCATAACATTTATACCCTTTTTCAAATGTTGAATAACCTAAGAACACACATTTTCTTATTTTTTCATTTAGTTTGTTTCTAAAATATGCTGGTACATGTACACAGCAAGTGCATCCAAAAACCTTTAAATAAGAAATATTAGGTTTCCTATTAAGAAGAAGCTCTAAGGGGGATTTTCCTCTAAGGACATTTGTGGGCATAAGATTTATAAGGTGAGCAGCTGTTTTTATGGCTTCACTCCAATATTCCTTAGGGACATTTGAATGGAACATCATGGCTCTAGCCGTTTCTAATAAATGTCTATTTTTCCTTTCGACCACTCCATTTTGTTGGGGAGTGTAAACACATGACTTTTGATAAATGATCTATTTTTCTTCTAAGAAATTTTCTAATGCATGACTAATGTATTCACCCCATGATCAGACCTAGGAATTTTAATATTGGCATTGAATTGCTTGGTCATATATCTATAATAACTCTTAAGTGCTTCAAAAATCTCAGATTTGGTCACCAATAGATATATCCAAGTGTATCTAGTTATGTGATCAATGAAAGTCACAAAGTATTTAAATCCATTATGGGACACTATGGGAGAAGTCCACACATCGGAATGAATAAGTTCAAAAGCATTCTCATATATTGTGTTGGAAATAGGATAATACATTCTAGTTTACTTTCCAAGAACACAAACTTTGCAGTGTCTATCTTCTACTTCTAGTTTTGGAAATAGGCACTTCAAAGTTAGGTTCCCCAGATGTCCTAGACGAGCATGCCACAATGAATGCACTTGATTTTGGACAGCAAAAGCTTGATTTTCTTGATCCAAGTAGTATAGGTTATGCTTTCAGACCCCTTGCCAATCAAGTTACTCGTTTTGAGATCCTAAAATACAACATGGTTAGGATCAAAAGTGACTTTACAATTTCGATCTTTAGTTATCTTGCCTATGGACAATAGGTTAAAGTTGAATTTAGACACATATAAAGCTTTAGTTTTCTTGCCGAGGAATTCAACTTCACCTAAATGATCAACATTTAATTTTTCACCATTAGCAACCTTGACTAGCAACCTTGGCAAGCTTATGATCAGAAAATGGGATAAGTTTTTTAATTTCATCTCTATCTTTGACCATGTGATTGTCACAACCAGAATCAATGAGCCAATTATCAAAATGAGTTGAATATAAATGGTTACCAGAATGTAGTGCAACTTGGCTCATGAGCTTTTTCATCTCCTTTTGCATTTTCTCAAACTTGGTTTCCAGGACAGCAACTTGGGAGACCTGCTAGGTGTGCGCCGGTTGCTCCACCTCCTTTTTGTTGTTTTTTGGCCTTAGATGTGGATGAAGGAACTAGCATTTTTCCCTTTTGTGATTAAGTTTTTTGCAATGAGTGCACACGTCCCTTCTTGTGAAATTTTGAGCTTTATAGGCTGCACTATCTTCCTAGACAGATTTGAAGGCTTGGGTTTCAGATTTGAGTTTAGTTGCTTCTTCAAGCCTCATACTTGTTTCGATTCTTTGAATCATAAATTGAACTTCTTGAAATGAAGGAAATGTCTTCATTCTAAAAATTTCTTAACGAATTGAAGCATACTCATCTCCTAGACCGATAAGAAGACCAAAAGTCATGTCTTCATCATTTCTTTGGAGTATGGTCTTGAGATTTGAAGTAGAACGCCTTAGAAGATTGAGTTCATTCCATAAATCCCTATATTTCTCGAAATATTCTGGTAGAGTTTTACCTCCTTTTTGGATTTTGAAGATCTTTAATTCAAAAATTCTGCCGGTGTTAGTCTGTTGACCGTATAGAGCATGCACTTGATCTCACAAAGCCTTTGCATTTGGAACACAAGTTGCCATTGCTTTGTGAGTCTTGCAAGAGACATTTGTAGAAGCACCACCACTTGATCGTCTCTCTTCTTCCATGCTTTAAACGAAGGATCAGCATCATCAAGAGGATCTTTGAATATGTGGCTTTCGAGATTGAAGAAATTTAAAGACTTCTTGATGGTGTCTTGTCATGCATTATAATTTGAAAAATCTAGAAGAATGGAAGTGAACATTGAAGTGTTAATTTGTGGTGGTGGATCACCAAGACCGGAAGAAGAAGGTATCGAAGCCTGCTCTCATACCATGATGAAGTTTTAGAATGAAAGACAACAAAAGATAAGTGAATTCCTCAAGACTTTTTATTGAAATTTCAAAGAGAATGTACAAGAAGTTGAAGCATTTTCTTCATGTCTTCAAAGAGCAACTAGAGGCCCTTTATATAGAGAAAGAGGGAAGAGAGCTAAAGAGTGAAAAAGAGAGGAAAAAAGAGAGGAAAAAGAGAGGAGGGCCAGTTGGGGCTGTCCCCAATGGCTAGTTTTTACTAGCTGTTGGGGCAGTTCCAACGGCTCCCTGAAGGAGCTGTTGGGGCCCCTTTTGGGCCCCCTTGAGAGGAGCAAATCTGGGCCCTAAAGGGCCAAGTAGATGCCCAAGGGCTGAGCTCATTTAGGGCCCAATTTGGGTCCCTAAATGGGCTGGAAAGACTGGACAAAGACAGGGAAATTCTGTCCCTTTTAAGTCTTACAAATAGGATCTCTAATTCTTCTTCATTTCAACAATAAGAACGGAGAAAAAATAAATAATAATAATTTTGATAATAAGAAATAAAAACAAAAATCCAATACAAAGTATATGCAGATGAATCCTGTCCATGGTTGGCGGTGATACTACCATGTGAATGCTTCATACATGAAAAGCAGATTTTATTTCTCAATGAAGTCCCCATAAATAAAATGAAAAGGCTGCCAGTGACCTTTTGTGCACAAGGCATCTTGTTTTCAAAGAAGTGACCAATGTATAGCAAACTATTTGATCTAAACATTAAACATGAAAGAAACATTGGAAGAGATCAAGTAATATGATGAGAATACATTAAACATTAAACATTAAAGTTTCTCAAGAGTGACAGAAGCATAAGGCATTTTTATACAAAGAAAGTGAATGCCATATTTGATACGAATCCAGACAAAACCGAATCAAATTGGCTGAAATGAGATTTCAGTTGAGTTGATAATATCTTCAACTTCCAACTGCAACGAAAGACACTTTAGGATGAAACCAAAAGGCTAGAATGGATGGTAAAAGACAATACATCTATAAAAGGAAACAAAGGAAAGAAAAAGACCGATAGAATGTTGTTTAAGTTGAAGGATTTCACTGATTTACTATGGTAAAAGAGCATCAATTGAAAGGGGGGGGAGAGAGAGAGAGAGAAACAAAAAGATAAAGGGGGACCGTTTTCTTTAAATCCTCTAGACTATGATCTTTGACCACCCCTAAGGTATAAGCCCAAAGCTAAGCATATGAAGCAATCTCATCTCATCAAGGGGGAAAAAAAGGAATGAAACGAACCAATAATCTTTTTTTTTTTTTAATATCCAGCATTCTGCTGCATCCAAATACACCAAGAAAGAGCTAAAATCTTCAAACTTCGTCAAAAACAAATCAAGCAAAATTCCAGGGCAAATATAACTGAGGTGCCTGGATGAGAGGTGGAGAAGTGCTTATGGGGAATAAATTCTTTTGTGGATGTAAATTCAAAATTTTTCATCCACAGTAGTTTTAGTCTAATGACAATTTTAAAATGTTATAAAGGGAAATTTCAGTTTGGTATGAAAAATTATATGCCACTGTACAAATTTTTTTCTCTAATTAATAAATACAATTTTTTAAATAAAACAATGTGACCATGTAAGGACAAATGATCTCTTTCTAAGTACTTAAAACATGAATATAAGAAGAAATAGCTTTGAAAGGTCTCTTTCTTGCAAGAACCAACTTGAATTATCTTTTTAAACACCAGGAACCAACTAAAAAACTTAGTTTTTGCAAGAATATTTGCCTCCCAAAAAAGTTTGGTTAGCAAAAAAGGGAACTAAATGGTTGGCAAGTAAGTTCAAAAGGAATTGCTAGAGAATAGACTAAAGTTTCAAGGTTCCAAGTTCCAGTTTAAGGAATATTAAGAGAATGGGTATTTCAGAAAATAAGGGAAGAGAACTCTATTTCTTCCCTTTTATTTAGATTTCTTAAGAATAATAGACAGAATTAGTCTATCAATAATAGAAAAGCTTAACATGGATAGCTCAGGCAGATAAGAGAAAGTAATGGGAAGAAGAGAATCCACAATCAAAATGTGCCTCCAAAACTCCACAGTACCATCTCCCACTATGAAAGATACAAGAGGAAAAATGTCTTTATATAATTGAGAGACAAATTTCCAAGAACTACAGGTATCTCTAACAATAGGCATCCCACCTATTACTGATTGGACCATACTTGCTTTTTCTAATGTTATGTCATAAAGAATTGAATTTAAAATCAATCTCGGGAGCCATTTTCCAACCAGGGGCATATTTTTGGACATGAAGTTACCTGGGCCCAAGCCACCTTCATATTTAGATTTAGAGACCTTGTCGCAACTTACAAGACAATCTCTCCTACTCTCACCACTCTGTAGAAATTCTCTCATCAACTTCTCAATCTACTCAACCACCATAGTAGGAATCTCAAAGAACGCAAGAAAGTATAAGGGAATACTAAAACACATGCATGAATTTGGGTTATATGCCCACCTAGCAAAAGAAAAGCTTCATTCCACCATCCAACCTTTAATTAATCTTTGACACCATCACTCCTACAAGGAAAACTCATCGAATAAACCCCAAAAGGAACCACTGACTAAGGGATGGGCCACAGATTCCTCTTAACAGTTGGTGAGGCTAGAGAAATCATAAAGAACATCACTTCACACACTTATGCCAAGGTGATCACTCTTATTTTAGCCATTTTGTTCCTAAGTGCAGTGAAATTCTCCAAGATATTGTGAAACAACCATATTTGGAAAACCATCTCTCTCTGTGTTGAGGGAAAAAAAAAATCTGTAAGCGAAGGATGAGAAATGCATACATTATTTTTGAGAATAATGTCTCAATAAATATGCTCACTAGATTAATAATTAAAAGGCAAAAGTGGATCTTCTACCACATGCGACAAGAGGCAAAAAGTTTTTGGCTTCCCATTAACAATGATAGAAAAGGTGGCTTAACTCAAACTCCTTCTCATTCATCTACTCCATTTTTCCCTAAAACTTTTTCTTTTTATCACTTTGTCCAAAAATCTTAAGCTAACCTAACCATAGGCCTTCTCAATCTCCAATTTGAGAGCTTATTCTTCTTAAACTAGCATTCCAACTCACTAGCTACTATAACAGCATTTAGAATCTATCCACCTCTATAAAAGTACTATTCAGTCACATAAGATAGTATCATCTAACACCTAACACAATCAATTAGCTAAAACCGTAGTTAGAACTCGATGAACTCTATAGGCAATACTAGTGGGACTAAAGTTCCACACTTCATATGTGGGCCTTCTCAGGGATTAGAGTTATTAAGCTGTAGTTCATGCTGTGTTGTGGATGAGATGCCAATCAATAGCTGAGTGAAAGCTTCTAACTGCAGTCTTAGGAAATTTATCTCTATCAGACCTTCCTTCCTCTTGCGTCTTTCAAAGCGGATGATGGTTCTCATGTTCTTTTCTGGGAGGATTATTGGACTGGGAATTCTCCCTTGTTCATTACTTCTCCTCAACTTTATCAATTATATATGTTTTGATCAAAAACTTTTATAATATGGAGGAACATTCAATTTCCAGCGAACATTCGACTCTATTGTCTTACTAATCTCCCTTTTACAAGGATATGAGTCTTCTAATGTTCTTGATATTTGAGTTTGGAGTCCTAATACTTCAGGTGTTTTTTCTTGCAAATCTCTTTTAGCCATCTTATTTGTCTCTCCCAAACTTCTTTTTCCTTAACCAATTTTATTGGAAACATAAAGGTCCATACCAAAATTAAAAATTGGTCTATGGCACTTAATAAGATCAATACCAATGATTTGTCACAAAAGAGGAGACCTAAATCTCTCTCCAAACATTTGTTTTGTGCTATAATAATTACAAAACCAGAGACCACATTTTTTGCATTGTTTTATTGTCCAGGAGATGTGAAATCGCATGTGCGTCAATGAATGTATTTGTCCTAAAAGCCTCCGTGAGTTTGTTGCAAAATTTAGAGGTTTGGAAGGCAGAAGGGTTTGAAGGGCAGAAGGATGCTAAAATTTATTAGTTAAAATGCTAAAATTTTTAAATATCAAACCATTCGCTCTCTCCTTTCAGATGAAATGAAATTTTATGCTTAGCTTATATCTCGGAGGTTTATAAAGATTATAAACTAGGAGAGTTGAAAAGGGATTGGAAAGCAGTCCTTTATTAGTTTCTTCTCTCAATCACATTTGTAGATTTTTCATCCTTTGAATTTTTGTATACTCTCTATTACATCCATTACAATTCCTTTTCTATCTTAAAGAAACAAAGGAAAAAGGAAGTGAAATTCATGCTCTTAACCACCTCAGCATTATTAAAGAACTTGCCAAAAGCTCAAGAGAGGTTATCAACAGATAATATTCCAAAATCTTGGAAAAGGACATAGAAAAGCTCTAAGAAGCCGAGCTTTCTCCTATCAAATAAATATTATTTAGTCTCCACCCACTAGAAAGGTCTCTCAGCCATTGTGCTCTAGATCCCTCAATCTAGAGCGTATCAAGGCCTTCAATCACTAGGCAAAAACTTTCTCCTTAGAATAGAGATCACAACAGAAACTAATGAATTTATGCTCAACAGGGGTAGGATCTGTAAAGATTCATCCTCCAACTCTCCAATAACGCTCCTCTGTTTCCAACCATTTTCCATCTAATAAAAATCCTAGTCAAACCATCTCCCTTTTCTTCCCTGAATTTCTTCGGTTACACTATTAAATGGCCTCAAAAATCTCATTCAAACTGATCATTACAAACCTTGTTATCAACTTCATATTTTTTTTTTCTATTGACTAAAATTTAATTTCTTGGACCGCTAAAATTACAAATATCTCAAGGAACTTTTGGCCTTAATATGCCCTGAAAATTTAATGACAACTAATTACCACAAAATTTTTGGAATTAATTTTCAATGTGCTCCATAATTGGATAGCATGAATGTTCCATCACTTTCTTCATCTTCTCCGACGAGTTACAATTTTCCCAACAAGATTTCCAAATACCACAAAAAAAAATTGGGTTTCAATTTCTCTATGTTACAACATCCTGAAAATTAGCCTCTCCCTTTTATTTTCGCAAAAAATAAAAAATAATAATAATAATAATAATCAGTTCGACCTCCAAATTGTGAACTTGACCTTTTTTTTCTCTTCCTTCTCTCTCTTTGAGAAAAGTTCAATTTTCTTGCGAACCTTTTTCACATATTGATTTCTCTATCCTTGAGTGATAATTTTTCACCAAATTTGAATCACTGTACTCGATTT
Organism: Dillenia suffruticosa; assembly: GCA_033439265.1. Lineage (NCBI taxonomy): Eukaryota > Viridiplantae > Streptophyta > Magnoliopsida > Dilleniales > Dilleniaceae > Dillenia > Dillenia suffruticosa. The sequence continues at coordinate 13,520,822 of JAVTVX010000020.1, forward strand.
TGCACAAAGATTTCATATCTAACCTCCAAATGAATTCCTCTCTCTCATGTTTTCATAAAAAAAAAACATATTTTAACTAGAAAGAAAAAAGAAAAAGAGAGAAAGGGGATCATGTGCAAGGCATGTGACCTTTAACTGGACAAAGACCCAACTCCATCCAGTAATGGGACTCATTGAATTTTATTTTAAAAATTTTGAAGGAAATTGACTATAATATATGTTCAAGGGTATGTGAAAAGGTTTAGAAAGGTATTTATAGTTTTGATCATTCTTGAACTATGGGTGTCTTCTGTTACTCCCTTTCTCAAAATGCAGTGCTTTCATTAAACAAGTCAATCACGATTGCTTAACTAGCCTGAAGCATAAACAATGTTATTCTCACTATTCACTCTAATATTTTAGGAAATTCTGAATAGTTCTAATATTCCAGCACTCTAATCACTATAACAGCAAAATTCAAACACAAAAAAAAAAAATATATATATATATATATATATATATATATATATATATATAAAGAGGAGATATTAAAAACCTAAGGAAAAGCGTAGAAAAAGATGTATCACCATTCACCAACCAAATCTTCCTAAATGCAAATGCGAGACCCTTCCCTTCTTCATTGATGGATAAAATCATTTAAATAGATGGAAACGTAGATTTAATGTATCACATGAGAGACTTGCCTCTACATAACATCCAACCTACTTTGTTGAAGACCCCATTTGCTCTTAATTAGCTTGGGCCACAAAGAACTCAGATACAAATGTGACAAAACCAACTACTCCAAAACTTAAAACTTATGAAACTTTATTATCTTTTATATTTTAACAGAATTTCTCTCTCATATGTGTGCTCTCAAAACTGATGAGAGGGTCCAAAACAATAATAAAAAATTTAATAAAATTTGAATTCAGGACTTCTTATACCATGAGAAACAATCATTTGCTCCAAAAGCTTAAACTTATAAATGAAGTGTTTTTATTATTTTCTTAAATCTTAACAACCAGGAAATTTACAAAATAATTTTCCAGGGTAGGCATTTTTTTACGTACCATAGTACCCAGAGCTAAACCTCTATAACACTTAGGTCTTATAGAAACCTTTAGTGGAATTTGAATTCAGGACTTCTTTCTTTGATACCATGAGAAACAATCATTTACTCCAAAAGTTTAAACGTATGAATGAAGTGCTTTTATTATTTTTAAAATCTTAACGTCACGAAATTTAGGTCATTTTCCATGATAGACATATTTTTAGGCACCATATTACCAAGACCTACACCCTTATAACACATTAGGTTTCAAACCACAACTAAATCCATAGCTCCTTTTCTCGATTATGTCCCAATTCTAAAAAGAATCTTAAATAGGGGCAAATAATTTGAAACTGCTCATCAATTGAATGCATATTATCCATAATTGACTCCGCGTGGGACTACACTTTATATCCCCATAGTCCAAATCACACAAAATGGAATTGACTCCATATCTTGTTGTTCTTTCTTATCGCTTTCAAAAGCACTCTTTCAAATAGTAAAGATCTACAGTCCCAGAGGATAACGAAATTCATACCCACATCCAAATCTCACAGAATCTCTCTCTAAACATGATCATTGAATGCACACAAATGTTTTTCCCAAAATGTGTGGTTTGTGAGCTATTACACATGCTCAATGGGTTCCTAATGGTTGAAATTCCCACCATTATTTAAAAAAAAAAAATAAACAAACAAACAAAAACAAAACCCAATGCCGTAAATTGAAACAAGAAGCTCAAATATTCTACTAATAATGGATAAACAGGTGAGTATCTAATTCTGCAGAACTCAGCAATGATCATCCTTCTCTTTGGGGGGGATCCTAAACAAGAATCTCAACATCAAATGGCAACAATGAAAATTTCCCCATGTTGCAACTCTTCATCTACACACATGCCCTGTGTTGTAACTCTTCATCTACACACAACAATCCCACATTTGGATACACGATATCTCATAATAAAATTTTACACTCAGATGTTATGTTATTACCCCCAAACACTTTAAACTATCGCCACTTTCTCTCAAGGGCATATTCTTTAGAAATTGGATTAGTAGCTCCACCAACTTTGACTCAGTTTCTCCAAAAGTCCAATCAAATTCACATTGCAACATGTACCCACTAGAATTCACATTAAAACACGTACCACTATGACTCTACTTAACACCTAAACTAGATGATACACCATCATCCTTGCCCAAAACTATAGCATATAAATGAACGAATCACTCATACAGTTAAGTTTTGCCAGAATATATATTTCTTAATATTCCTACCTCAATCTCTATATATACCCAGAATCCATCAATCCACCTTGATACCCCTTCGACAAGCTACACAAACAGAACCAATTCGTTTTGGTCACCAACCCATCCTATGCACTCCTAATTTTTCTTTGCTATCTTCATTGGAACTAACTGCCCAAACCCACTTCTTTTCTATGCCGCATAACCTTGAGAAACTACAAATCACCTTTCTGTTAAAGGGAATTTGAATCCAGACCTAATCCCTCACCTGAAAATATCACATCATTGCACCTCTCATAGATTAGTAACTTTACACAGGAATCACAAGCAAAGAAACAATGTGAGGAGGCGAATTGTAAACTGCACTAAATCAGAATTAGCTTACATCCTTGGACAAATGCAGCTTTTCCAATTTTTAAGCACAACTCTATTCATTCAAATCACCCAAAATTCAAACCGACTGTTTCTTTTGAGGGGTAGCCACTTCTATTCAAGATTATGGCTGATTCGCTGAGCAAACCATATATGTTAGCATGCTAAGTTGCATCGAAACCAGAAAGTGAAGTAGTAAATTTGCTCCCCCCAGCCAAAAAAAAAAAAAAAAAGTTAGAAAATATTGTATATTTTGAGAATATTTAGAAAATATTATGTATCAATATTGATCTGATTTTAATAATATTTGACTTTCTTTATTTCTATATTTGTAATAGTAATTTTTATATTTGTAACAATTGATTTATTTATATAAATCCAATATATTATAATACTTCATTAAAACAATGGAGTATTAAAATTCATATTATTATATTTTCTTATTTTTATCAAGGTATTAGATCCACATTCAAATTACTCTTAATATGGCATGAGATCCGTATTTAAATTTTTTTAATATGGTATCAGAGCCCCTTTTTTAAAGGTTCAAAAATACAACCACGCATTCTGTATGCGCCTCCAAAAGACCCATGGTCTATTTTGGAAAAAGCTACTCTTCAATATACTCCCGCTTGCATATCAGAATACCCTATGGTCCCTTCCGAAAAAAAGCTGCTCTTCAAAATGCACCCATACACGTCTCTAGAAGACTCCTGATCCATTCTAAAAAAAGTTGCTCTTCAATTTGTGCCTGCACATGCCTCCAGAAGACCCCTGATCCATTTTGGAAAAAGTTTCTCTTCATTATGCACCCACATGCCCCTCCAGAAGATCTCTGGTCCGTTTGGAAAAAAGCTACTCTTTAGGGTTGCAAGAACACCTCTTCAGCAAGTCAGCATACAATTATGGCCTCTTTCAAATTCAAGTGGTTTTTGTTGTACCACATTGAATTTAAGATAATTTTAGAAAATATCATATATTTTGAAAATGTTTAAAAAATATTATATATCAAAATTAAATCAATTATTGATTTGATTTTGAGCTTACTTTCTTAATTTCCATATTTATAATATTTATTTGAATATTTGTAATAATAGGTTTTCTATATAAACCAAGTTCATTGATACAATGGAGTATTAGGATTTATACTATTATTATTGCTTCCTATTTTTATCAAAATTTAAAAAAAAAAAAAAGAGAGAGAGAGAGAGAGACAAGCATCGTTGGCTAGGTGGTAAAAAAGACTTCAAGTGCAATATAGAAATAAATACATAAGCCATTAAGCATAAGCAACTACAACTAGTAAGAATCAATAGAATATAGGATCGGAGAGTGGAAAGCAAAATCCAGCCCCACGAGGACCAAAGAGAAAAGCATATAAGATTATAAGAATCCCAAAGAGACACAACAACAACAAAAATGGTGATTTGATCTTTACCTGAATTTGAATTATCTCGATTCTTTTTGGCCATTGCTCTAAGAACAAACGATCGACATCTATGACCATAAGAAGAAGAAGAGGAGGAGGAGAATGAGGAAGAGGAGTTGCGTTTGGAGAGAATGATTTCCAAATTACCCAAATTCCGCGAAACAGAAATTGATTTCAGGGTCTTCAATTTCCCCACCAAAACTGGGCTGCTGTTGCTGCTGCTCTTCACATGAATTGCCCACAGATCCATTTTTGGTTTTGAAACTTGCCCGATTTCGAATATAAAGAATTAATTCAATTGATTGAGAATTTAGCTCTAGCCGCGACAAATATCTCTTAACGGAAGAGAGAGAGAGACGGAGAGGGAGAGATTTGAGTTGTAAAATGTCTACAAACAAGTGAGGCAGATACAGCGACGGAGAAACAAGTCAGACGAAGGAGTTTGTGAGGGGAAAAAGAATATGCTTATTTTAGCCAGATTATTTTTTTCTTTTTTCTTTTTTCTTTTTTTTTCCCCCCTTCAATCTCGTAACTCGAGTCGCAATCGCAACTGTGATGTCTAACTCACCACGAATATAATTTTGCCAAATTCAAGACCCTAAATATGCAAATACTTATAATTGATTTTAGTTTCGGAAAAATGCTAAATTTCTCCCAATTTATCTAAACTTTAAAATTTGCCCAAATTAATCTCAAAATCTATTTTTCCATTCTAAAATTTTATAATTATTTTAACAATTTTCTCACTTAATTTTTAGCAAATTATTTCTTTTGTTGATCACTCTATAAAAAGCTAACATTTATAATTTCATCAAAAGTATGCTTCTATTATTAAAATAATATTAAAAAATAAAATAAAATATAAAATATTGAAATATGAAAAAAAAAAAAAAACTCAAGATCATGTTGAACTCATTCTAAGAAGGACCTTCTTTATAACTCACCAGTGTCTCACTACTAATATATTTCTTATATAATTGTTATTAATTTATCATTATTTTTAATTTCTAATCATTTTTTTATTTTATAACTAATGAAAGAATAGTAAATTCAAATTTTAAAATATAAAATGAGACATAAAATTTTGTTTTCGGATTTCAATAGTTGATCTGTTTATTTTATTATAGATGTTAAATATTATGAGTTTTAATTAATTTTTGAATAATAAAGAAATAAGGGGAAATAAGAAATAAAAAACCCCATTTAATCATGTTTTCCTTATTTAATAATCTTTTGCATTTTGTTTTTCATTTTTATATATTTATTATTTTTATATACTATTGTATTATTTAAGAAGAAAAGAAATGTAAAAATCAAAACTCAAAGTTTAATAAGAATATCATCAAAGTTTAAAATTTGAAAAATAATTCGACAATGAGTAAAAGTTTTTGGAATGATTTTACGTTTTTTCCTTCTAATTTTATAATAGTTCTATAAATGGTGAAAATATTACATAACTTAAAAGAATATCATATTACTAGCATTAGCAATGTCTCCTTTAGGCTTTTTGGATATGTTTCATAGAAGAAAAAAAAAAATTAAAGACATGTTTGGTAGGGAAGAAAAATTTAAGGAGGAAAAATTACAAGCATAACATTTGAAGTAGTAAATATTCTTTACAAAAAATTAAGTTTAGTTTTTCTCTCTCCATAAGTAAACACATTAATTTCTCTATAAAAATTAATTTAATTCATATTTTTTCCCTCTGAACTTATTGATTTTAAGTTTTTTTGCTCTATAAAAACCAAAATCAATTTCTCTCTCTCTAAAATTAAATATATTAATTTTCACTTTCTTTAAAAGTCAATTTACTTCATACTTTTATCTCCAAATATATTTATTTTAAAAGTTTTCTCTATCTAGAACAATAAAATTTAGCCTTTTTCTCCAAAAACTGAAATTCATGTTTCTCTCTAAGTACATTTATTTTATATTTTTCTCTATAAAAAATAAATTTAGTTTTTCTCCCTCTAAAACTAAACATATGAATTTTCTCTCTCTAAAAATGTCATTTTAATTCACATTTTTTATATAAACTTTTCTCCATCTAAGGAATAAAGTTTAGATTTTCTCTCTCTAATATTAAATACATTAATTTTTTTCTCTCTTAAAAATGGATTTCATTTATATTTTCTCTCATCAAATACACTTGTTTTAAGTTTTTACCCTCTAAATTAAACTGAATAATCTTTCCTTGTAAAAAAATAACATTACTTTAAATTTTTCTTTATTAAACTACAAGGATTCCACTCAATAAAAAAAAAAAAAAGAACTACATGTTTTATTAAAAGAAAATATTAAAAAAACAAACTAAGTTATAATAGATAATAATGAGCTTATATAGAATTAATACACTTGTAATAAAATTAAAGTAAGAAATGAATAATAGAACTTAAAAGTCAACTTCTATTATGATATTATAAATCCCAGTGAACAAAAAAAAAAGCAAAAATACGAAAATAGGAATGAGGAAGTTGAAATTCACAATCCCCATCTCTAACCTCAATTACAAATTCTAGAATTTGATCCAACTCAACAAAAATTCGATAAAAGAAACAAAATTTGAAAATAGCCATAAAAACCCTTGCAAAATCCTTTTCATCTCTAACCTCTTGGTCACTATTATCCTTAAATCTTCAAATCATATTCCCTCACCTCCTTTGAGATGTGAGATGCCTTACCATGGAAGCAAGAAGTGTTTTTATCTTCTTCATTCAACCGTAAGATTCTTGACCGTTTATTTCCACGTTGGCTCTTCCCATTTCTCCTTTTGAATTTCTTTAATTTTTCTGCGTGTTGGCTTTCATTAGGAGGGAGTTTTTGCAGAACACTCAGATTCTACAAGTTCATCTTAAAAGCTTGGATACATGGGTGAAATTTGGCTTGCTCCAAAGAGAGAGGTCCTCCTACGCATGCCAATTCTCTCCACCACGGAGGACCCATGCACATCACCCCTACGTTACGGTATAAAATATAGGGGGATTGATTTAACATGAAAGGAATGAATAGATGTGAGACATGAAAGAAATGGAAGGACAATGCAATGTGATCTTAGGTGAGAGTCTTTCCACCTGGGCCATTGCTCATATATTAAACCATGTGCCATTTGTATTCCATGGATTCTTTTCAGGAAACCAATATTTTTGTCAGCATCAAATCAAGACCCTCCTTTATGGCAATTGTGAAATATAGGTGCAGGAGCCGGACATATAAATGAAAGGATGTTAAGATTGGAATAGAATAGGCACCAAATATATATCTATATTTGAGTCGCACCTTTTGATGTCAGGATTCCATTCAATAGGGCACAAAAAAGCAACAAGTTTACATCTATCCATCTACTTTTGGCGATTGTTGCAAGCATGGATTTAGAGTTATATCAGATGAATATAAAGACCGCTTTCCTTAATGAAAACTCAGATGAAGAGATCTACATGAAGCAGCCCTCCGGATTCATTCTACTAGGTCATAAGGATAATGTTTGTCAACTTCGGAAGTCGATATATGGTCTAAAGCAGTCATCCGGCGGTGATACCCAAAATTTCACGAGGAGGTGATATTTTACGGTTTTACAATGATCGAGGACGATCATTGTGTTTATCTGATATGGTCTGATAACTCTTTTGTGATCCTGTCACTATATGTGGATGATATCATGTTAGCCGGAAATAACATTGAATATCTGATGACAATCAAGGCATGGTTGTCATCAAGTTTTGACATGAAAGATATGGGTAAAACTGAGTTCATCCTTGGAGTTAAGATCTAGAAAGATCGCTCGAGATGAATATTGGCTCTTTCACAGGAAATCTATATTAAGAAATTCTCGAGCGCTTTAAAATGAGTGATTATAATCTCATTAATACTCCAATCGCCAAGTGTGATGGCCTGAATCTTGAGATGTACCCGAAAATTCAAGAAGAAATAAGGGAGATGAGAAAAATCACTTATTCACTGTAGTGGGAAGTTTGATGTACGCGATATTGTGTACACGATTAGCCATATGTTATACAGTCGGTCTGGTAGTAGATATCAATCAAATCCTGGAAAGAGTCACTGGAAAGCAGTAAAAAGGATTTTGAGATATTTTAAGGGAATTGCGAGCTTCTTCTTGTGTTACGGAGGAGGAGATTTACGGCTTATGAGATATTCAGATACCGATTGGGGTGGTGATCTGGATAAGCGCAAATCGATATCAGGTTTGCCATCTTGCTCAATAGTGGTGCCATTTCTTGGACCAGCAAGAAGCAAACCTGTGTGGCTCTATCTACGATGGAGGCTGAGTTCATGGCTTGCTCATCGCAGTTCAGGAGAGTGTTTAGTTCCGGAAACTATTAGATTACTTAGAGGTTGTGGCTGATAGTGAGAGGTTAATGATAATCTATTGTGATAATCAAACCGCTATCGCCTACACTCGAAACCCTAAGTATCATAGTAGAACCAAACATATCGACACCAGATATAATTTTGTTAGAGATACATCGAGAAGGGTGAAGTGACCGTCAAGTACATCTCGACACAAAGCATGGTGGCTGACCCCTTCACCAAACTCATCGCTAGAGACTCATTTGTAGCACATAAAGAGTCATTGGGTTTGGTCATATTTTGATATTTCTCATTTTGTACCGAATTGACGATGTGATACTTATTACTTTTATATATATATATGATTTTGTGCATTATTCAGTCACACTTGAGTTATTATTTTTTCTTAAATAATGCACTTGTTTGTATCATATATATTTTGATGTGATAAAATGTATGTCGGGCATGTGAGGTCGACTATCTCACATGAGTGACCACCTCCGACTCTGAGTAAGCGGAGATGAGACGGTTTCTAGTCGTAAAAGACATTGAAAGTGACCTTGCTAGAACACAAGTCACCCTGATATGTGTTCAGGACGAGATTATCTAGGATATGACCGACATGAAAATACTCACATCTATGTTGCCTATGAGTAGCCAGATTTGAGATCTCGGATATCACCTGCGATAGTGATATTGTCTTTGAAACACTCTCTCTGAGATCTCTGGGTAAAGTCTTATGTATAGACTGAGTCCCGTATCTGCACAGTGTTAGAGAAATCTGACATATGCTCTTTTGAGAAATGAGAGATTAACACTGTGGTACGCGTTTCATACCGCATGTGATGAGATGATTATGGGATAGTGGGAGCTATTTTTTGATACAATGGTATTATCATAATATTCGTTCCCACTGTGTGAGATCCGAAATTATTGGGTGGGATCTTTTGTACCCTTATTATTTTTGGCTGTTTCTAAAAGTTTTGGTTCAGTATTGCTACTTTAATTTATTTACCTATGGCCTAAAAGATAAATTGAGGTCTAGAGACAGGTTTAGCAAAGCAGCTGAAATATGACTGATAGATTCGAGTTTAGAAAAAGAAAGACCAATAGGCATTGCATTATTGTGTAGTATTCACCGACCGGTCTGTTATATTTATCCATGTTGGGATTTAACATAATAGTGAATACACAGTCGAGTATTAATTGTGGATTACTTTCAATCAGGAAAGTGGCTCTATAGATGTAATTGTATTGAGTTTGGGGTATAGCGAATTCTTTTTTATACTAACGATGACTTCTCGATTATCCTAATAAGTATATCAAGAAGTCTTTGCTTGCAGGTGTATTCGCCAGTCGCATGACGTCCAATCCTACATGAAAATCCAGTAGGGTGATATAGTAGATCGTAAGAGTTATGATCTCGTGACGAATGTAAAATGCCCCCGTATGCAAGTGGGAGATGTTGGTAAATGGTGCCCATGTGGGGCATTTACCATTGAGTAAAAGTTTAAAATTTAAATTTAGAGGATAATGGGTGGTTAAACCCCATTATCCAACTCTCCTTGTTTTCCTCCTAAGAAGCGTATGTGAAATGGATTTGTTAATTTTGATTCATTGTTGTTTTCAGTGAAAAGAGGAAGAGCACACTTACAAAAAAAAGGGCACACTTTGATAGAGTGAGAAAATCTCTAGAGAGAGATTTATAGAGGGCTTATGAAAATTACGAGAAGGAAATTATCGTGTCATTTTTGTCGCCGGATTTGAGAGTTACGGCATCATGATATTATGGTGATAGTTCGTAACGTGATTATCACCCCAATTACGAGACGTTCGAAGTAAGTATCGTGGTTTCCCAAATTGTTGTATTTAATTTACCGAGGTAACCCTAAATTTTATTCTTTTTATTATTCTAAAAAATTCTACCATACTTCCGCGTGCGTGTATATATGTATTAAAATTTCAACATTAATCTTATTAAACATGATGGACCCAATGGCAAACAAGCAATTCCACATCACGTGCAACACAACAATGTACAACTAAGTGGTCTCCACTCTTAGAATGATTATAGCACATGACACGTATCCAAATAGATAGCTTAGTATTAATTTTATTAAATATCACGGACTAAATAAGAATCTTAACCCTCCAAATAAAATTATTTTAAAAAAAAGAGTATTGGGAAAGACTAATAAGATGATAAAACAAAGATTTATAAGAAAAAACATATGAAATATCATGATATCAAACCCTAGTGTCCTGAACATGGCGGGAAAGTTCATTATCTTCTAGCAGAGAAATAAAAGAAGAAAATCTCAAAGAATCGATTGTCCTTCCCAATTTTAAAAAATCAGAGTAGAATAAAGCCTAAAAAATTTATAAAGATGAGGGAAAGAAATCGACAACATGAATCCTCCCAATTTAGGATAAGAGAACTATCACCCAATTTAAAATAGATGAGAGGAAGAAAAGAATAGATGTGAAATGAATTTCCAAGGACTGCAATAAGAAACCTCTAGCATTGGTATCCCATTCATTCTGACAGAGACCAAACTTGTTATTTATAACCTTACACCTTAAAGGTCTAAGGAAAATCTCCATAATCACTTTCTTATCAAAGATATGTTTTTCCTATCACATTACCAAGACCCAATCCACCCTAAGACTTAATCTCCATAACTGGTGCTCATAAACTTCACACAACAAGAAGTGCGCATAAACTAAATGAAAGTACCAGAACCACTAATAGACAACTCTCTGATCTTTCAAGCCTGACTATGCTCCCCCAACTTAAGTAAATGAACTCCCAAAAGAAGTAACCAGCTTACACAACAATACTAGTCGCATGTTTTAAAATAACATGTTGATGATAACAAACATATTGATATAGACAAAAGAATGTTGTCTCTAAAACAATAAGCTTCTAAATATGTACTTCAAACTCATTGCAGATGGCATTGTTCACTACTAAGGCATCTCTCGCCAAGATAAAAGGTATCATGGAAGGAATATGAAGATTGGGATATTGTTATTCCCACTTGTTGTAATATCTTCTCAGTAAGGTGGCTTTATTACACATTCTTTTCATAAGAAAAGATAGAACAACATTATTGACTAGGCATCAAGAAAATAAGCCCAACAATATAACCTACCAAAGGCCAAATCCACAAAAATGACCAAATCAACATTATTGAAAAATTAAAAGGAAAAAGAAATAAATAAATAACAGAGCTATCAATGAAATTCAATAGAAGCTTCCGGGTCACATTAAATTAAAAAAAACACTCCTATTGCATTCTCCAAAAACCAATTGAAAAATATCTCGAGGGATCATCCTAATAACCCTTCTCTTAGTTTTCCAAGCACTCAAGCCTCTATAGGCCTACAACTCAATATATACAGACTTTAGAGGCCACTGGTAAAAGTTAGCATGGAAAATAAAAATCGCTTTCCAAGTTGGTCTTGAAAGACTTTTAGGTAAAATATTGAGAAACAATGATAAGGACATACATCACCCTTTCCCTGCACACTCGCCAAAAATAGAAAGAGAGACCATTTTGACTAACTTCCTCTTCCTCTATATACAAGTACCTCCACACTCTTATCATTGTCCAAAACACTTTCAGCGAGCAAAGAAAACACCAACTCTCGAAAGACATAAATCCAAGGGCAGTAAAGTGATAAATAGCAAGTAGACCACCATCTCTAAATCTCTCCTAAAATAGTAACATCTGCTAACCAAAAGAAGATCCCTCTTTTGTAGGTTAAATCATGCATCAATTCGGAACTAAAGAATTTCACACTTCCAAGTAAAGGAGGTTTCCACACCACTCAACACTACCGATGAATGAGCAAATAAAAGTGCTTGACCCAAATAAACTTTGATTTGATACCCACACAATTCGAGTCATTATTATTTGGGTCACACTGCGCCCTTCTCAACATACCAAAAAGACAATATAAGCTCCCTAACTCCCAGGCATGTGCAAGTCTAGAGAAGTCCACATTCCGTTGCACCATCCCAACCTGATAGGGTACAAGAGAACTAACTATAACCCCTTGTCACAGGCAATCACATAGAGGTCTTGGAAGCGAAATTTTGTGAAGGGATAGAATCACAAAGCCATGTACGAAAACAAACCTAAAAAAAAAAATTTAAAATAACCTCTGGGCCAAAAAATTCAGAATCTAACCTCATTTTATCGCGGGTCCAACCGCGACACCATGTGGTAGCACCCAGTTGGCCAAAGGCCACATATCACGTCTTCAAGACGCGACAATGCGTCCTACGGCGCTTCCATGGCCCCTCCCTCCCATGCTCGCGGTGCTCCTCTCTCCTTCCCTCCCCCGCCCGCGACTCTCTCTCTCCCCCTGCCGCCCGCAGCGCTCCTCCATCCCTCCCACCCCCGCTCGCGGCTCTCTCTCCCTCCCCCGCCCGCGACTCTACTCCTCTTTCCCTTCCTCTCCCCGTAGCTTTCTCTCCCTTCCTCTCCCCGCAGCTCTCTCTCCCTCCTTCCCCCCGCGGCTCTCTCTTCCATTCCCCACCCGCTGTGTCTCTCTCTCTCTCTCTCTCCCCCCATAGCACTCCTCTCTCGGGGGAGAGAGAGAGAGCCGCAGGGGGAGGGAGGGAGAGAGGAGCAGAGCTACGGGTGGGGGAGGGAGGGAGAGAGGAGGGAGGGAGAGAGGAGCATCGCGGGCGGCGGGGGGAGAGAGAGAGCTATGGGTGGGGGAAGGAGAGAGAGAGCCGCGGGGGGAGGGAGGGAGGGAGAGAGCCGCGGAGGAAGAAAGGGGGAGAGGAGCAGAGCCACAGGCAGGGGAGGGAAGGAGAGAGAGAGAGAGCTGCGGGCGGGGGAGGGAGGGAGAGAGGAGCGCCGCGGGCAGCGGAGGGAGGGGCCGCAGGAGTACCGATGAGGCGGATTGTTGCGTCTTGAAGACACGACACGCGGCCTTGGGCCAACCAGGTGTTTCCATGTGGTGTCGCGGGTTGGACCCACTATAAAAGGGGGTTAGATCCTAAATTTTTTTGGCCTAGAGGTTGTTTTAAATTTTTTTTAAGGTTTAATTTCGTACATGACTCAAAATCATACACACATCCTTCAAGAAGTAAAACATCTCCCCCATCCCAATTCCCCATTTTAAGGCTAACAGTCCAAGCAAAACCTCGAAACCTCTATCCTTATCTCTTTTCAAATATCAACCTAAAAGACCCTGCAACCACAAAGGTCATCCACCCAGAAAATATAATCTCATACTTGACAATTATCACCATTTTGCATAAGTAATCTCTTTCTACCATGAACCCCCAAAGCTGCTTAGGATTTACCAGGAGGGATATTTGATGACATCCCAGTTGATATGATTAAACTTGTGAACCCCTTAAGTACCTTCATTGAATATTCTCAATTGAAAGACACAAAGGAGAGCCCAGACAATGAACTCTCCAAGTCACAGAGGATGCTCGATAATTGAAATAAAGCTATTTGAGAGAGAGAGACAGAGAGAGAGAGAGAGTTTACTAGAAATATGGATAGCTACTCAAATACTCTCTAGTGTAATTATGAGAAGTAGGAAAATGTGGGTCATAGGAGAACACGAGTGATATCATCTTCGGTCCCAGTTTGCATAGAAAAGCTTTTCGTTTTAGGGACAAAATCCCAAGGAAGGAGCACAAGAATTGAGCACTCAATTTTTAAAAAGAAACAAAGTTCCTATGCTAAAACTTTTTTAACACTCATCCAAATTTTAGAGCACTTGGACACTATTTAATTTATTGCAAAGCTGTCTGAACATTCTTGAATAGCAGTACCACATGCCATTAAGAAAAACAAATTTGGAGGTAATCCAATGAATTCACCATTAAACAATTTGTTTACCTTTCTTTGCTTGCCTAGATGGGACACGACACTCACCAACCTAGTGCCTAGGGGCATTTCTTTTTTATCTTTTTACCCCTTGAAGGTTTTTTATGAGAGTTTTGTACGGAAATGATCTCAGGGAAAAAAAATTAAAACAATATCGTTGAAAAAATATTTTCAAATCTAATATCTCAATATGTGGGTATTAGATCTGAAAATATTTTTCCAATAGTATTGTTTTAATTTTTTTTCCAAGCTCACTTCCATACAAAGCTCTTTTGAGGATCCCACCAACCAAACCAAACCTTTCAAAATATGAAACCGGCCAGAGTAGATAGATGAAAACAAATTTATCATACTCGTCCAATCGAAAAAGGCCCAACTCACAGTTCACTAGCTCAAGCAGGGAAGTCGTTGGGGGCATTTATCAAAATATTGTTTTTTTAATTAAAATTATTTAAGTATTGTTATTTTTTTTTGTTTTCTAAATTGTTGATTTCGTACTCTAACATTGCGAAATTATTTTTTAATTTTTTAAAAAAAATTATGGGTTTCGCACTTTGAGAATGCGAAATAGAATCCGCATTCATGGAGTGCGAAACTTCCACATCAAACAAAACACAATGGGTGAACATGCCGGGTCACGCGGAGAAACATTTCTTCTTCCTTCCTCCCTCCCTCCGTCGCTGCTTCCTTCCTCCCTCTGCCGCTGCTTCCTTCGTCCCTTCGTCGCTGCTGCCCTCCTTCCGCCACTGTTACCCTTCTTGGTGACGAAACCCTATCCTTCCTTCCTCCATCCGCCGCTGCTTCCTTCCTCCCTTTGCCGCTGCTGTCCTTCTTTGCGACAAAACCCTCACCTTCTTTCCTCCCTCCACCGCTACTTCCTTCGTCCTTCCATCGCTGCTACTCTTCTCTGCTGCTGCCCTTCCCTTGTCCCTCTTTCTCTTTTGTGACAAGCGCACTCTGGGAGTGCGTATTTGGTTTCACACTCTCAGAGTGTGAAACCCTCGATTTAAAAAATAAAAAATAAAAAACGATTTCATACTTTTAGAGTGCGAAATCAATAATTTGGGAAACAAAAAATAATAATATTTAAATAATTTTAATTAAAAAATAATATTTTGATAAATACCCTGAAGTTGTCTCTCCCCTCGGGTTGGGTTGGTCAAAAACCCAAAAAACCTATGTAATCGACTTTGGAATATATGGATAAGTTATTTCCTAAATATTTGATTTTGAGGGAAAAATAATAAAAATATTGATATTTTTATTTCATTTTTGCACTTTCAAAAAATAACAGATACAAAAAATGAAATTATTTAAAATTAATATAAAAAAAATCGATTTTAAAGTCAATTTTTTAAAAAATTTACTTATGTTTTTCTTAAATTGATTTCTCATACCTCATTTTTAAATTTTCATGAACAGCGAGCGAACGAAACCCTCTCCCCTCTCACAACGTGAACCTTTAATCGCGCTGTCTCGTGCCATTGATTCCTGCTAGAAGTTGCTGTCAGACATTAATTCTCATCAGATCTACTCGTTTCTCGAAAATTTTAGGTGCATTTCTGACAAGATTTGCTCCATCGTTTCTCAATTTCTAACGACAGTAGATATTTTTTTTTTATTTTTTATCATATTCTTGCTACTGCTCCACCGTTTATCCATTTTTTATGACAGTAGGTAAATTTTCTTCGTTTTATTTTTTAATTCTTTTGCTGGAATTTCTTATCACTATCTTCAGCTTGTATTGATACGCCGCCCGCAAGTAATTGTTTCATGAGTCATGATCCGATGATAAGAGAGCGCGTGATAGAGTAAATCTATCAAACATGGGACAACATCCATGTAACGTTTTAGAAAATAAGATTAATTTTTTTTCCCCGGGGGGGAGGGGGGAAGGTCTAAATGATGTCCTACCCTTCAAGGAGATCCCTACTTTTGCCGCTATTTGATTTGTACGCGAGCTTTACACTCACACCTTTATTTATTTATTTATTTTGGTAGAAACACTCACACTTTTATCATGGAACGTGATAACCTCCAAGCGCATGGATTTCTCATAATGCTCTACCATATTTATTTATTTTCAGGTTATTCCACCTTTTATGCATCCAGTGTTTTGCCTAATTAAGTCATTCGAATATGATTAAATCTCCACCCATAAAAACTAATTTTCGAGTATTTAAAATTATAATTAAATAAGTTTTTATATTATGATTAAAAAAAATAGATAGCTTTTGGTATGATGTAAAAAGTTAGGAAAAAAAATTATCAGAGGAGAAAATGATAAGGGAGAAATGATAGAGGGGCAATATTTTTAATTTTAAGTGCTTAGTATGTATGCAGGTTAATACTTGGATAATTTTAGGTGCTCCAGAGAAGGCCCTCCCCACCCCCAACCCATTGTCATCTACGGTCCACTTCCTTCGTTGGACATGCATGATCTGGACCAAAAATGAACAAATAAATTTTTGGTTAACATTTCGTGCTTTAAAAATGAACTAAAAATTAATCTTTTTTTTTATTGTGAAAATAGTTGAAGCGTAAATATAAGAAAAGTCAGTAAATTTTTAAAATAATATATAATTTTTTCTATCCATAAATTTCTTGGGTTAAATGATATGAGTAAGTGTCTGTTTAGTAGAGTTTTTTTTTTTTTTTTTTTTTTTTTTTTTTCTCTTTCTCTTATAAAGAGAAATTCTGTTAAATAATATTTTTTTTTAGAAATTTTGAAAAAAAAAATTTATGAAGAAAAACTAAAAAAAGTAAAGTTTTACCAAAAGTTTCAGGAGCTTCTCCTTTTTAAAACACGCATGCTTTTGTAAAGACATGATATTTTATATTCCGTTTATACCCTCATTTCAAAATCATAATTCCAACTTTATCTTCTTTTCATTATTCTCGGCTATCCTCTTGTCACTACCGTTTGCCTCACAAATTCCGTCATGGATGGACTGATCTCCGACTTTCAGTGACTCACCCTCTCCCTATCACTCTCTATCTCAGTTGAATCTTTCGTCGGAAAGAACTTGATTGCAAGGTCGTCGAGACTGAAATCCCAGAATTTGATCATGTATGTGGTTTTCGTGTTATGAGGATTGAATCGGAATCAGATGAGGAAAGTGAAATTGTCGGTGTTGGTGATGATGAAGGGAATACAAGGGTTGATGATTTGAGTCATTGGGTTTGTTAGAATTGTTTTGGTTTAGGTAACAACAGAAGCCCGCATGATGAACTTGAGTGGGAGGAAGTGGGGAAAAAGGAGAATATGGGTCATAAATGGTAGGGATGACGAAGAAATCTCAGTTTTAGTTTCATCTAATGTTTTATCAGCAAAAGGAGTAGGTTACGGTGAGAAGGTGCTTAGAAGTTTGGAGTGGGAAATGGGTTATGATGAAAAAATATTAATTTATTTTTATTTTGAGATGTGCAGTGGCTTTTGTTTGTTGAACTTTGAGATTTTTTTTTTAATTGAACATAGTCAATGGCTTATAAAAAATATTAATTTATATTTAATTTAATTGTTAGTATTTACGATGTTAATTATTGCTGAATGGTTTAGTAATATAGTTATAATATATTTATACCCTTTATGATAATTTTAACTAAAATCAGAGTTTATATAAATTGTTTTGTCAAATAATATTTTAATAAAAAGGAGCAAAAAATGAGTCTTTAGAAGTGAAACAATCAAATAGTTTTATTTTATTTCTTAAGGTATTATTTTTAATTTAAATTTTAAAATAAATTTTAAATTAAAAATAAACCATACCGGACAGGCTCTAAGCTTGGTGGTGTTTATCTTTTGCCTAAAAGAAAAAGCAAATGGAGCTACTTTTCATGAACAAATAATTTTTGAAGAGAGTGGTATTGCTTTAGAAGAGTCACTTGTATTGTAAGGAAAAACAAATATATTGACCTGGTTTTTGCTCAGGTTTAATTCTCATTTTGATATCTAAATTATTAAAAAAATTCATTTTTACCTTATGAACTTTCAAAAATACTCTTAAATGAAATCATTATCATACGCTGAAATCTAACTTGTATATTCTACATTTTGTTTATATTTTTAAGATTTAACGTTTAAAGTTTATACTATTATTCAAAATAATAAAAATGGTTATTTTGAAACTGATTTTCTAAAAATTAATTTTAAAGTTAATTTTTTAGAAATCAATTGTTAAAAATACTTCAGGTATTTTTAGAAATCAAAATTTTTAAAAAATCAATTGTTAAAATTAACTTTAAAATAATTATTTTAAAATCGATTTTTAAAAAAAATTGATTTCACTAATTCTATGATTGAAATAAAAATATCAATATTTTTATTATTTTTATTTTAAAATTAAATATTGAGCAATAACTCCTCGTAAATTAAACTAATTTTTGAAACGACGAACTCTAAATTTCAATTAAAAGAGAAACATTCACAGGAATTTAATTTTTTTTATTTACTTGACTAAGAAATGAGTAAAAATTGAAGTACAATCCTCTTTAATCAGATTTAGTCGTACAACGTTTGACTCGGATGCGGTCGGCTTTGAATTTGATTAATCGGTGGTTTAGGGAAAGAGAAAGTAAGAATTGTATGATATGAATGTACATTTTTGAGCGATGCTATGATCCGCGTGGACAAGATTAAAAAGGCGCGTGGTTGCGTTTGGCATCTGTCCGGACGTTCGTGCCACGGATGGTATCGTTCGTGCAATGGTTCTTGCCTTGGGCAATGCTCGGGTGACCTCCAATAACGCCCGACGGAGAGAGAAACATCAATCCATCCATCATATACAAGACGCATAACAAGAAATCAAATAAAAATGAGAGAGAGAAGAGAGAGAAATTAAATGGCGGAAGTTGACGGACCTCCAGAGAACGACATATGCTCGATCTGCCACGACGCCTTCAACCTTCCCTGTCAGGCCAATTGCTCTCACTGGTTTTGCGGTCTCCTTCTCCTTCTCCTTCTTCTTCTTCTTAACCCTAATTTATATAATATATTAAACACTGATTTCATTCCGTTGTTGTGTAATTAATTTTGAATTTTTGTTTTTGGCAAAAAGGAAATTGTATACTGCGGGTATGGCATTATGGATCAGCACTAGAACCATGCAAATGTCCGGTATGTCGTCGTCAGATTACATTATTAGTACCCGGGGAAGCTTCCCTACTACGCCGTCATGAACCTCAAGCTTCTGAAATTTTGCAAAGGGTTGAAAGGTACAATCGCATGTGTGCTGGTGGCACGACTAGCTTTCTCCAGGTATTACTACGCCTTTCAACATTTCATTTGAGAAAATTTATGCTAATTTTCCTGGGATTTTCGCGGAAGAGGGTGGAGGATTCTGGGATGGGGCTAATAAATCCCGGGCAGAGAGGGCTATGGTCAATTCAACGAGCTTTTTCCTTTTTTTTTTTTGGGGATTTCCACTTAATTGGATGCCTTTGGTTGGGGGGGGGGGGAGGAGGACTTTTACCATGGCTTATGATCACGTGTCAAAGAGCCCTTTGAGGCCCTTTGCTCCAAAGTACTGATATTGGTTTAGCAATGGCTGTTGGACCCGATGCCCTTATAGCAAAACAGCATTCATTAACTTAAATCGTAAAGACAATTTAAATCTGTAATATGTGCTGCATAGTTTTACCTTTATTTTATTTTATTTTGTGGTGCTTGTCTGATATTAAGAATGTTTAGAGAGGGCTTTCATGGATCGTTGTGGAATCCAATATTGACCAAATTTCTCTTAATCTCAATGCCTCTGGTGGGTCTGGGGCCATCCATCCATCTGATATGGGATTATGCAGTTGAAGGAAGAAATTTTTACAATAGGAGCAGGAGTGGCACAATGGCTTTCATGGTGCTTCAAGTGGGCAGATCTGAGCTTTACATTGATGCCTCAGTCACTTAAGGATTGGAGGACGATTATCATAGGAGCAAAGAAGATGTTGAGAAGAGTCAAATATGGAGCTGGCTAGTTCCCAAAACACATAGCATCAAATATTCATATATTTTGTTAAATGTGCAAAGGTATCAATTTGGTGGCTCATTTACATAGGAAGCCTAAATGCATGAATAGTTCGGAAAACCTTACTTTATGGAGTGACTGATGAAGTTGTAAAGAGTTGGAATGGCAGGCTTCATTTTGCTTTGTTGGTTGGGTTGATAGAGGCTTGATTACTGAACACTGTTGTGAATCAGAGGTGGCACAATTGCTTAAGAGGTTGCCAATGGTTTAGTTCAATTTGGATAGTGTTCTCTTATGGTTAATTTATTTAGGTCAATTGTGCTTTTGGCCCATTCAAACAAAACCACCCTTTGGTCTAAAACTTTATATATATATATATATAACCCCGTCATTAACATTATTAGCATATAGCATGTGCTCATTAATCATTAACAGAAACTCCACATACAGATTGCCTGAAAATCTCTAAGGTCCAGAATTCTCCTAAAGATCCACCGTGCCATGTCTAGCAATTAAATTTTACACTTGCAAATTAAAATACTGCAATCAAACAATCAGATGATATCATCATCGTCTAATCTTTCTTCATCATCAGGTTTCTCCAATCTGCAGTAGTCTTACTTGTTGGTCTCTCATGATCCCCTATCTTCATTTGAAGATTTGCCTATTTGCAGTGGTGGCTGCAGGAGCTTGAGTTCCAATTATGGCTCGCGCTGATGAAAATAGCTAGACTATGTTGAGGTCCATGGCTTTTGCTCCTGGAGAAATTGATGGGGTAGCCAGCTCTAAGATTGTGGAGTTTTAACACGGGAGAGAGAACAGTTTGTGCAGCTGTTTGCTGAAAAAGCTTAGTGTTTTCTTATCTTAATTACAAGACCTGAATAACCTCGTTTTTTGTTTTCATGATGTTCTCAAACTTTGCAGAACACATACAGTTACTTCTGCAGTAGTTTCAAGAGTTGGTTCATGGCGGGTTAGGCATTTCTCTAACTGAGCCAACCATATATTTTCTCAGTTTGTAAAAAATTCAAATATGCCCCCAACTTTGCATAAGAAGCCAACCAGAAAGCAGTTTCTGGTTCTACTCGGTTGGTTTGGTTGTTTTTCTGACCCGATTGAATGCCCCTAGTTGCATCCATGATAGATGTCTTGACAAGTTGTGCATAGACAACTAGGGAGCCCCTAAAGGGTGGAGTGATAGCGGATCCAAAGATCTTTGCACTTTTTTTAGGTGTAGACATGTAGAGTCCAATGTGCACAGCCCCCCATGTGCGTGCATAAGGGTATTGTTAGAGTTATTTATTATTTCGTTTTCTTACTTTTTTTTCTTTTGATCGTTGGAGTTATGCTTTATTTTTGGAAACTTTTAGTTGTCTATATTTATTATTTTGAAACCTCTCAAGTAACTAATATTTTAGTTATTTTTTTGAGAACTTGTCTTCTCATGCAAAAAGAAAAACCACAATTGTAAGGCATTTATATATTCTTTTTTTTATTTGGAATTGTAAAATAAGTCTAATGCAAAAGTTCTCTCTCTCTCTCTCTCTCTCTCTCGTCCTCTTCCTTTTCTTTCTTCTTCTCTTCTTTTCGTCTAATTCTTCTGTTTTCTCTTACCTTCTTACCACAATTTTTGGTATTAGAGCTTAACCTTGAGACCATCTCTGCCTTTCTCCGCAATTTAATTGTTCATGCTCACTGTTATGCAAGTATTAGTCATAGTTTGCCACAGAAAACAAAAGAGTACATGCCTGAAACCTCTCTCCAGACTATGCAACGGCCAAAAATCCAAATTCTCCAACCTGTTTCCACTTTCTCCACTTTTTGATCTTCTTTCTGCTGCTGGTTTTCTTCGGTTTCTACTCAATTCTTGCAACATCATTGACAAACGAGTTTGCATTTGCTTTCAAGTTGCAGTGGAACTTTCATCCTTATCTCTATTTGCAGATTGGATTCCTCTAGTTGTCGGAATTTGGTAGCAAATTCTCTTCATTGATTTTACAATTACTTGTATAGTTTAGTTGATTTAAATAAATTTGTTTTAGGTCCTTGTTTCTTTATAACCCTTTATTTTAAAAAAATAAAAAAATTGCTTTTGTCAAGTCAGTTTATCTAATGACCTTATTTGAGCAATATCTCTTCTATAGGCTCGTAGCTCTGAATCCTTGAGGTGTTGTTTCTTTGGTAACACCTTCTAGAGGTAGTTACTTACTCTGTTGGGTCATCTTTGACCTCACAAGTGAGTCGACTGGAGGCGGTTCCTGACTAGTCCCGTGTTGATAGCTCAACTATTAATTGCCATCGTTGCCATAAAGGTCGCATTGCTTCATGTTGTTTTCAACAAGTCTAACGAGTTTGTGGGTGGTGAATGTGTATATTTTGTTCCTTGAAAGATGAGGAGTATGATTTGGGCAAGTTGGATGAGTCCTTCCTATAGGTTATGCATCTTACTTTGTCTGTCCCTATTAGTGGTAACTATCGAAAGCATATAAGTAATTTTGATACCTTTGTTAGATATGGAGTTAATATATGGAAAGTTGTCATTGATGGGGATAGGCCGTAAATGTGGTGTCCCAATCCACTGTTAAGAAGATGAATGGAAAGCGAAACCCTATCCAACACCTTTTCATGTTGTTTGATTGGATGAGACTAATATGCCTATGACTGAGAGATGTAGAATCTGTGGACATGTCAGCGTATATTTTGAGGGTACTTACTGTGATGTTCTTCGTATAGATGTTGCCCACATTCTGTTAGGTCAACTTGGTTGTATGGTCACAATATGTCTTACAATGGTAAGAAGAATACATTTGTGTTCAAATTCAGGGGTAAAACCATTAAGTTACATCTCAAACCACCTAATGAGCCAACATCTAACACTGAGCATGAGATAAATCCATCTATTTGCCTTACTGAACATCAACATTGTGACTGTAGGCTTTTCAAGAGAGAGGCTCAAGGAACCAGGCTCATGTTAGCCTTCGTCCCTTGTGATTCCATCTATTCTATAGATGCCCCTAGCATTGATCATCCCTGTAAGATTTTGCATTTGCTGCATGAGTTTGCGGATGTTGCCTCCAAGGAGCTTCTTAATAAGCTTCCATTTTTGTGAGTCAGCACATTATAGAGTTAGTACCAATATCTTAGCTATCTAACTTGCCTCACTGTAGGATGAATCCTAAAGTGTGTGAAGATAATAAGGAGGTAGAAGGACTTATTGAGAAAGGTTACCCTTGTCATAGTGTTAGCCTTTGTGTTGTCTTTGCTTCCTTTCCTCTAAGAAAGACAGTTATTAGAGGATATGAGTAGATAATCAAGCCCAAGTATAGCTTTCCCATTGTTAAGCTAGATGATATGTTGGATTATTTGGCTGGTGCTAGATGGTACACTAAGATTGACTTGCATGGTGGGTACCACCAGGTCAGGATTAGGCTAGGTGATGAGTAGATCATTGATGGCCCATATAAGTGGTACCATTTGGTTTATTTAATGTTCTTACCACATTCATGTGACACTCAAGTCCTATGTCCTTTATCATAAAAACTTCTTGTGGTGTACTCATTCTTCTATAAAGTTGGACTATAGAAGAACACTTGATCCATTTGCGACAAGTTTTGATGATTTTCCATGTAGAGAGGTTGTTTATTAATCTTTAGAGGTGTTCTTGTATGCAGTTCCAAGTGATCTTCTTAGGCTTCATTTTGGCTTCAGGGATTTCTGTCAATATTGAGATGGTGATGGTAACAATCTCTTGGCCTGTGCCTATGACATTGCAAGAGGTTTGTATTTTCTATTGGTTAGTCGTCTTTTATAGGAGATCCATTTGTGACTTAGCACCCTCATGTCACCTATCGCACAGTGCATGAAGAAGGGAGTTCTCTTATACACCAATGATGTTCAATACATTTAACATTCTTTTGGACAAAATGTCCAGCGCACCACTTTTGAGACATCTAGACTTTTCAAAGGTCTTTGAGGTTGCTTGTGATGCATGGGGTGTAGTGATAGGCAGAGCTCTTTAACAATAGGGTTACATGTAGCTTACTTTAAAGAGAAACTTGATGAGACAAAACATAAGTGTTTGACTTATAGTTTGGAATCCTGTGCTGTGCTGCAATTCCTTCACATTGCCACTACTATTTGTTGCCTGTGAGTTTGTAGTTTACTCCGATCATGATACTCTGTGGCACCTCCATTTACAGCATGATGTGAAGCGAGACATAGTAGAGTACTCCTATGTACTCAAACATCAATCCCACGTTGAGAACAAACCTGTGGATGGTCTTGGTCATGTTGTTGCTATTCTTAACTCCTTGGATATTCATGTCATAGGTTTCAATAGGCTCAGGGGTGATTATCTTTTGTGTCCAATATCATTTTTTAGGAGCTTCAAAGTGCTGACCAGCATGAGCACGTCAATTTCACTATCCATGATAGATACTTGTTTAAGAGATCTAAATTGTATTCCTTGCTGCATGGCATCCTTGTTTGAGAGATGCATGTCATGATTTTTCAGCCTATCTTGGGTGCAATAAAACCATTGCTCTTGTTACAAATAGATTTTATTTGCTATCCTTTAAGACAGGTGTCTTTAGGATTGTGTCTTAGTATTGCACTGGCCATGTTGGCAAGGCTAAGCATACTAATAGTGGGTTGTACACTCCTCTCCCTGTCCCACAGCATTGAATAGATTCGAATATGGATTTTGTTCTTGGTTTGCCTAGGACAGCCTGAGGTCATGATTCCATCTGTGAAGTGGTCGATACATTTTCTAAGATGGCCCCTTCATCCCTTGTAGCAAGATAGTCAATGCCTCTCATGTTGTTAAGCTTTTCTTTAGAGAGGTTGTTAGATTACATGGTCTTCCCACTTCCAATGTGTGTGATCGTGCTTCATATTGCAGGGTTTACTTACAATAGCTCAGTATACTGTTCTATCAGTCGCAATCAATTTGAGGTTGAATTTGGTTTCTTTCCTCGTCAGCATGTTGAACTTGTCTCTTTGCCTCTTGAGGTCCGTACCTCCAAGCAGGTTGATTCTTTTGCTAACCATATCCATTCTTTACATGACAGAAAAAAATTGCTATGAGTGATCAAAATCTTAAATTGAATACTCATATTCACTGTAAAAATTCTGAATTTCAAGTTGGTAACTACGTTATGTCCGAAATTCTTTCCTAAACAACCTTACAACAAATTGGATGCTCAAGCTGTTGCCTTTTTTGTGTTCTTCCGAGACTTTGACCTGAAGTTAACTTGATATGCATACTTGTATATGTATTGATCCTATTCTGAGTGTGGAGGACTTGTTTTCTTCCTGAGTCAACCTTGAGCCTCCAATGATACCTAGAAGTATGTCTGTTCAAAGGTCTATCCCAGTGCCCAAGCCTTGCCCCCACACATCCCCTGCCATTTCAGCTGTCTTGCGATTAATTTGAGGACATTATAGATGCTGAGGAATGTTACATCACTGGCTGATCTGGTTTTTTGCTATGTTGTTTGTTGGTGTGGTTGTCCAACTTCCGATGATACTTGGCTTGTCATGGAGGAGCTTCAACGGCTGGTTCCAGATCTTTTGGAAGCTTATCATGATTGTGACTCTCTGGGGGCAAGTGTTTGTTGGTCAGGGAGAAATTATGGAGGATATAATGATGTTCGCACTTATTTTAGGTGTAGACATACAGCTGAGTATTTGTGTTATAATTATCTATTATTTGGTTTTATTAGTTTTATTATTTTGGTTGTTCAGATTTATTATTCAGAAACCTATTGAGGACTTATATTTAATTGTACGATGTGTTTTTTGATTTGGAATAATACTATTGGTCTTTCCTCAAAGGTCCTCTCTCTCTCTCTCTCTCACACACACACACGAGCACGTGCGCGCACACTCACACACACGCACATGCACAGACACACTACCTCTTGTCTTCTCCTCTCTTCTTTTCTTCTCTTACCATCCTACATCACGGAGATATATTCTGTAGTTTACCAACTGCATGTGGTGGTTTCATGGGCCTATCTTGCATGCTTGCTGGTGAATGAGATTTTCTTTTATCTAATCCTCTCTGCACACTATGTCAAATCAACCTCTTCAATGTCTAGCATCTGCATGTTCAGATATCAATTTTAGCACCGAGACTCTAACATGAATTATCATCTTTTGCGCACTTATTGCTTGGAGTCCAATAACTTCATAAAGTGGGGATTAAATAAATAAAAAAAGGAATAGATTAGTTGTCTTCAGAGAGCATCAACAGCCCTGGAACTAGAAAGTTTGAGTGAATATAAATGCTATAGGGCATTGTCGGGAAGAAGAATCTTTGTGTTTTCTGCAGGTTTAGTAGTACCATGTGAGGAGTTTTATAATACTAGGCAGACCTTGTGACAAATGTAGCATGTGGAAAATAGCCCTCATAATCCATTGGGATCAATCTTCACAACGTTTGCATAATTTATCTGATTTTCGGTTTCTTCTTGTTTCAATGGTTACTTCATTCCTGCGTGTGCTACTCTTTATGTTGGGTTGGTCACTCTTCTTGTTCTCGAAGCAAAAATAAAAATCGGAGGGTTGGATTCAGTTGGACATCTGTCAGATTATCTGTAAAGTGTCAAACTCCTTGTTTACAGAAAATTCAGAGGTCCACATTGAGTAGATCTAGCTTACCAGTTATAAATGTTGAACCTGGCATTACCTCTTTCCACTGATGAAGTTTCACTTCTGCTGTTGGATTTGCTGCTAAGTCTCAACTTATGTAACCCTCCATATTAGTTAGTTAATATATGCTTTGTTGATCATATTATTATTATCCTCTTTCAAAATGATCTTGATGAAGCTTTATATGTTGCATTTCTTGGTCTATCAACCATTCCATGGATGTTGCTTGTCACCACTACATTTAGAATGCATCACCCGCTTTTCTCTTTGCTGAGCTGATTCCCATAATTTCCCACTCCAACTTGCCAGACCAAATTTTAGCCATTTCCAATCTGTTCTGCATTTCATGTTCTCTATTTGGATGCCATGACTTGACAGTTGGTTTATATTTCTCTTATTCACAGAATTTACAAGACCTTCCATTTTTCCTTCGGAGATTGCTTAGAGAATTGATGGATCCACAAAGAACTCTACCTCTTGTTCTCAGAGCACGTGTTTATATTGCAGTTAAGTTGGTTCTTACTTTACAATGAACATGGAATTCTCTTTTGCATAATAGTTTCCATGCCCTTGCATGTGGGAATTTGTGTTCAGGCCAACTTGTTTCCTTAAATATTGGAGAATATCAATTTGAAGTTCTCTATCGTATACACCTTTAGGGAGGTGTTTCTAAAGGTATCTCCTGATGTATTCTCCTGAATTTGTGGTGATGGCAAAAAAGATGCAGGGGATATTTTCAGCTTTAGAACAGCATAACCTTATGAGGTCTCATAAAATTTTGTAGAGGAACAATGTGATGCACTATACGTAGAGGACAAGCAATCTATATCAATAATGAGAACACAGATGATTTTAGCTTCAGTTCTGCCTATTGTATAACTGTAGGAGTAATGGAATGTTCACTGCTCAAACTGGAATAAGTAAAGCACCATTTTGATTCTTCCGGGGCAATCTGTAACCCTGCTTATACATGGTTGCCACCATAGCCTAAAGTTTGAGAAATAATATGTATAGCAAACTGAAATTTGGTTATTGATTGTTTGTGAAACTTCCTATCCTCTTGAAATCTTTTGGCGGTTTAATTTGAGAAATAACTTATTTTGCTTCTCCTGTTTAATTGTAAATGCATCATTGTGGCATTAGAATTTTGGTAAGATTTTGCTTGAGGAGAATATTCCTTTTACCTCTTGTTATTCATATTCCCCTCGAATAACTTATTTGCAGATGGCTCTAAGTGCTATCTACGTCCTCAGTCCAATAGATATCATTCCAGAAGGTATTCTTTGTAGTCCTTTTAATGAAACTTTGGTTCTGGTTTGCTGGTGTTGATCTTCTTGACCTTTTATTTTTCCAAACAGGGATCTTGGGGATTGTTGGTTTATTGGATGACTTCATTATCCTACTTATTTGCTTCCTCCATGTGGCTGCAATATACCGCTCTGCTCTCCTTTTCCGTCACGGAGGATCTTGAATTGTTTTTTTCGGAACACGAAATCCGGCCAAAAGGTTTACTGTAATTCATTACCTGATGTGGAAACTGTTTGTCTTGCTTTGACCCTTGGGGATTTTGTGTTATTTAAAGTTCGTTCTACCATCATAGGGTTAGTGCAGCTTTACAATGGCTGCTAATAACAGTTGGTCTAGAGTCTAGCATCCATAATGTTATTGTTATTACAAGGCAAAATTTTGTCTCGTTGTGATTATGTTTCAAAAATTAGTGAAAACATTTTCTTGTATGTGCTTTACATGAATATATTGAGGGATATATAGGATTGCTTTCTTTTTATCTATATATGTATTTGTTTATTTCTTTTGTTGCTCTTTAAAGTTTAATGTTAACATAAAAAATTTTATAAATTGGTTGAAAAGGGCTAGTTGGGAAGTTGGAGCTAACATCAGGCTCAAATTTTTCATATTTTGGGCCAAGTGGAAATTATTTGGTGAACCATATACCAATCAATTGAAAGACCAGCCAACATCCAAGTGAGGGTTTTGCCTGCATTTAGCTATATAGTTAGTCAACAACCAGCAGAAGTCTAGGCAGCAATTGGCTCAAGTTAGCTAAAAAGTGAGAGAAAAGTTTTCTCAAGTTAGCTAAGAGTTGAGAGAAAAGTCAGATTTAATGGCAACGAGAAAGAAAGGATCAAAACAATGAATCTAGTTTCTCTTTGCCAACTATGTTGAATAATCTGTTCATTTTTTATGGTAAATCAGGATTCCTCTCCTGTTCCTATTTAGGCATGCTAAAACTGAAGAAGGCTCTTGCCTTCTTGCAAATCCAGGTTCATATTCCATCTGAAAGGAAGACAATGTGCTTATATGAAGCAAGATATCTAGCATTGCTGGAGGAGGTACTGGATCACTGCTCTCTCTCTCACTCTCTCTCTGTTGCCATTTATAATTTTGGCTGCCTAATGAATTTCCTTTGTCATGTTTTCTTATAAATACAAACTTCCTTGGTGACGTAGCAATTAGAGTGGTATCCCACATGTCAAGAGGTTTCAGGATGCATCTATTGTAAGATTTTATTTATTTATGATCACCTAGTTATCCCGATTCCAAATAGAGATACAAAATGAAATGATGAATGTTTTATAGGTTTCATTTTTAGTTTAGGTCTCAATTGTTTCTGTTAACATACAAATACTACATACAATATTCTCCTTGACCATGAGCTTTTCTAGCAATTGGTTGGTGGACATGATACCAGAGCTGGAGCATATAAGTTTCACCGGGCCCTTTAATTCTCTGTAATATTACATGCATGTGTGACCCTTCTTTTAATCATAATTATGGCATATGTCACATAGTTGATGCACTTAGGGCCTCACATGTCTTGTCCTTGTCTGATAATTTCATATTAAATCTAAATTGTCTCCCAGAGGTTGCATAAAACTTGCTTTTTGTTACTTGCTACAGGTAGGGGCACAATTCCATATTGGGGCCTTGTTTACCTTTTGTATCCTAATTTTATTTGCCATTGAAGGGAAAGAGCTAAGCAATTCTGGGAAATGAATTAGCTAACTTGATAGACAACTGAACTGAGTCTTTATCAGAATTGAGCCCTTTTTTCACTCAATTCTATTGAGAGACATGTCATTTATTAAGTCTGCAATTAACATGCCACTTTTTATCACTCATGCAGTGTTTTCTAAAAAGTCTTCCTCTGGTTCTCGGTGCATATTCATTTTCTATACTATTTCTTCTAATGGGAGCATAAGGTGGTCTTTTTTTTTTTTTTTTTTTTTTTTTTTTTTTTTTTTAAATATGTTCAAACCAATTTAATCTGTTTTCTCTTGTTTTATTTTGTCATTTATAAGTCAGCAATTAACATGCCATTTTTTTTATCACTCATGCAGTGTTTTTTAAAAGGTCTTCCTCTGGTTCTTGGTGCATGTTCATTTTCTATACTATGACTTCTTCTAATGGGAGCATAAGGTGGTTTTTTTAAAATATGTTCAAACCAATTTAATCTGCTTTCTCTTGTTTTTATTCTGTGATTTCGATTTGGGTTTCTAATGCAAGGGGAAGGCTGTGTATATATATGCCCGCTCTTCTCCAACCTTTGTACTGAACCGGGGAGCACTTTGTGCACTGGATGAGCCCTTTTACGACTAGGGTTTCTCCCAACTTTAACCTAATATGCCTTTTTTTAATTCTATCTTTTTTCATTATTCCCCTCTCATGCCCATTATATTTATATATTCAGTAAGTGCTGATTTTTAATAGCCAAATGATCTGTACCATAATGTATTGTTGGTCTTATTACAATTCTATAAAAACTTGCCTTTTAATTTTCGTGGAATTTTACGGTCACACTCTGGACATACTTCTCCATTTTATTACCCTGCTCCTATATTTTCATCTTTTTAAGTAATAGATTCCAAGTAAGGAATACTATTCCCTTTATGGTACCCCTTCTCCTTCACTTTTGTCCAAATCATTATGTATACTAAAGTTGCATTGCATGCACACTGTCTTTGTTCTGCTATTTCTTAAACTTTTTGACTAATATTCATGATTGTTTGGCAAAAGTTTTTTGCTGGTTGCTCACCTACACAGCCCTTTTTCTTGATCTGGGTTTTGAACCAGTTGTGATAAAATATGAACTACCAAGAAGAACACAGGCAGAGTTAATGACCTAACTTGATATTTCTTCAAATATTTGTATGCAGTCTTTATTTAGAAAGGACAAGCTTTTTGTGCACTTTGTCGTGGAGCCAATTGTTATGGATGACTTATAATCTGAACCATCATTTGCTGTCAGACTAGCTTGTTTTGCTCTTATTGAAAATGAAAGCTCCCTAAGTTCATCTAAATCGTAACTCATGGGAGCTTTTACTTATCTGACTCTGCAATATTCTGCAGGTAGACCAATTGGATGTTGGTGCATTAGTCTCCATAAGGGGAATTAGTCGTGTCCAAATTGTGAAATTTTTACAGCCAAGTACTAATGAATGGATGTCTCATTGTTGTGCACTTTACTGTTACATACTCCTCCCTCTGTCCCATTTTGTTTGGTTCCCTTTGCTTTTTCACACATATTAAGAAATAGAATAGATACTGGCGGAGAGTTGGTTTAGTAGGATGTGATATTATGTCCCTTAATCAAGTTCTTGAGTTTGACTCGCGGCTTGAATATGGAAAAAACTATATTGGGAGGGTAGTCCCCTTAAGTGGGCCACTGCAAGTTCCGAACCGGATTAGTCGGAGTATGACTCCAGATACCGATCGGTATAATACAAAAAAAAAAAAAATACAATAGATGATATGCCACATTATTTAAATTTACAGTAATTTTTTGATACTACCCTTTATTTAGAATCAAAGCAAAAGTAAAAGCAAAAATATATGTTTACACTTTTGAAAAGAAGAACTGCAATGGCTAGTTATTATCTTGGGAAAATATCAACAAATTAATGAAGGGTAATTAGTGAGAATCACCATTCCCTCAAAATTAATAAAGTGATTAAAATATTAAGATGCCAAAATTAACAAAACCATAAAAAGTTGAAATAAGATGGATTTAAAACGGGTATAATAGGAAACTTAACATTTTTAAATATTCCAAAACTAGAATTTGTGGACAGGGTCATGTCCTTAGGTTACCTGATTATGTCCTTAAATGACAAAGATCATGTCCTATCATTTCTTTTAGTTTTTTTGTGGTAATCAGGTAGCAGTTGAGTGTTTTTTTGTTCCTTAAGTTATGATGCTATTGCTGGCATCTTTAAATCTAAAAGCCAATATTTTCATAATCTTGGAGTATACCATCCCCTCATTGGCCATATATCATTCATAAGTCAATCAAAGAGGGCAGGAAAAAAGGAAGTTTGCCCTAGTTTTTACGTGTTTGGTTTGTTTGTGGACAGAGTCGTATATTGATGAACAATTAGCATCTCATGACGGATAGGACTAGTTTCTCATTTCCGTTATGATCTAGGATCCAAGGGATGAAAAATTGCGGACAAATGCTCCAAACATTCTTATGTGGCCTGAGCAAGAACCTTCCATCAACTGAGATGACACTTTAGTTCCATCATTGGCTGAACGTATATCCATTGCCTCATTCCAACCTATATCAGGCAAATTCTCTACCCATGATTTTTACATTCTAGCATTATTTTCTGTCCTTTGGTCTTAAAAAATGGCATGTTCACCAAGCCAGACATGGTTGTCACAGATAAGCTAGAAAAGCAAGTGTGGGTATTTTATTTCAATGGTCAGAGTCCTCTGTTGTGAGGACCTTGAAAGAGTTCCATTTTTTTTACTTTAATCTTAAAATGTTAACATAGGAAAGCATTGTTAGGCAAAAAAAAAAAAAAAAAAAAATGATGTACAACCAAACTAAATAATGAAAGTGCACAGAAGTGTGTGCGCGCACACGCACAAACTCAACTCTGTCTCCTCTCTCTCTCTCTCTCTCTCTCTCTCTCTCTCTCTTCCCTATCCTGTCCCATGATTGGTAAGCTCTGATCTGCTGCTTTCCTTTGTTCTATGGGCTTAGACATGGAACGAAGTTCGGGTTAAGATTGTGGGTTGAACAGGGTCAACTCAATCATAATTGCAAGCTTTTTTATTTATTTTATTTATTTTTTATTTTTTACACGATTTCAAATATAGAATTATCAGATTGGAGGAAGGACTGTGAACACCTATCCCCTTGTTGCAAAGAGAAAAAGTTAACAAGCCACGGATAGCAGGGACACCCTTCACGGCTGGAGATGTCACTTCAATTTGCTGAGATAAATATTAGCATAGTCGCTGCCAAGCTTGCTATTCAGTCCTTAGAAATCGAGTAAGCAACAGAACCATATGGGAGACGTGCATATTGATCCTTCAAGATAGTTATAGTAACTTATCAAACACCAAAATAGAATCAATCCAACAACTATTGGGAAGAGATCATGGGATTAGTAGAATGACTGAACATCAATCAAAAGGATCATCATGTCTTCAAGCATTGTAAGTAATCATTAGTATTGGTTGGAGTAGAACAGTTCTCACAGCCCCAACATATCAAGGCCACTGTTATTGAATTGTATTTGATTTTGTTGTTCCAAAACTGCTATTGACTCTGTTGCTCAAAATGTCATATATTTTAGGAGAGAGCAAAACAATGGAGTTGAAATGAGTTTGAGCTTTGGAACCATGTATCGCTTTTGTCAGCTGTTGCGCGTGCAAATGAAATCTCGGGCATGTGTTGGTGGGGGGGGGGGGAAAAGCTATTTTATGAGAGCCATATATTGCTCAAAATGTCACACACACACACACACACACACACACACAGATATATATATATATTGTTGGTTTTATAAGTCCACGTGAACATAAGCACGAGAGTATGTATCGCTTTTGTCAGCTGTTGCGCGTGCAAATGAAATCTCGGGCATGTGTTGGTGGGGGGGCAAAAGCTATTTTATGAGAGCCATATATTGCTCAAAATGTCACACATACATACATACATACATACATATATATATATATATATATATATTGTTGGTTTTATAAGCCCACGTGAACATAAGCACGAGAGTAGTTATCTCAAATGATAACCACTCAATATAACTCTCTCTCTCTCTCTCTCTCTCTCTCTCTCTCTCTCTCTCTCTCTCTCTCTCTCTCTCGTGTGAAGAAAAAAAGGGAAATGCAGTAAAACAAGGTATGCCCTCTCTATAGGAAAACAAGTCATCTCTCCCTCTCATGTTTTGGGTGGGGTAACTTTCCATGGCTGGCTTTGATGCCTTCATGGTGACTTACGCAAAAGTCGAGCAAAGCTTCAATATTCGGAGAATAAATGAAGACAATGTGACTCATGCTTGAAGAACATATTGCCCGGAGAGAAATTGAGAATAAGATAAATATTCTTAAAATGAGAAAATTTTTTAGGGTTTGAGAAATTTTCGTGAAAGAAAATTTCTCCCGTCATTGGATTCACTGAATTTTGAATTGAGGCATTGTGAATCCGTGGTAGCGGTTTGTTTTGTGATCACCATCTCGACCGAGCGATCCGTACGTGGAAGTTCACGGTTCGGTTGATTTTTTTGGCAACCTACTTGTCGAGATATTTATCCGTAAATTTTGAAAATTTTAATTTATATGCTTTTGCATGTGCATATTATATAATAAATCCAACATTGGTATCGAAGCGATATTGGATTTATTTAATAATTTTTTTCGGAATTTTTTAGGCATAAAATGTATAGGATACAAAATTTAGGATTCGGATCATGGATGAGTTTCGTAAATCCGAGAGTATCACGAGAATGCCTATGACCCATGGATCATGAAAATAATTTTTGTTAAATTTTTTGAATACATTAAGGTTATGAAAAGTCTGATCGAAATTTTCAAGCTTACGGACATAAAATCTTAGATCTGTCGAATAAGGATGAATTGATCTGTAAAAATGGTTTAGAAATATTTGTCATGCATGGATCTATATTTTGACATTGTGTGATTTGGTTGACAGGATGACAATTTTCTCTATTGGCTGTGGAGGGCCGTTATGGGAATGATTAAATAGTCGAGATTAGGGCTCAAATCATCAAATAAATTATGTTTAGGATAATTTTGTAAGTTTAATTATAATTTTTTGGCAAAAATTGAGTAAAAAAAGGTTGAAAATAGCATTTTTCCGGCAGCTTGGTCGAAAGAATCTAGTTGCAGACCTATTGGGCGAAAAAGACCCGACTCAACCCGCTGGCGCGTGCAGTACACGCGCGTAGAAGGAGCGTGAAGCTCCTTGCAACGGGCACATGCTGTTCATGTGCTCACACGGCGCGTGAACAGGATGCTGCTGCGCGTGTGTAGGCGCGTGCTAGAGCTCTGCGCGTCTGGCACGTGCAGGATGTTGCTACTGGAGCGTGAAGCACTTGGCTGTGCGCTGCCGGTGCGGGGCGGCATGTGGAACCGCTAGTGGCTCGTGATGTCGTGCCCGATTGATTGTTTTTCAAATTTCTAAAGGTTCCATGTCCATATTTGTGATTTTTAGTGGGTTCTTGTGTGTTGAATCAAATTCCGAATGATAAGATGCGATTCCGGTTTGTGGTATATGATATCCGTTGACTCATACACTTAAATTAGGGTTTATACTCGAATCATTTGAGATTTGTTGATTCAAAAGATACACAAAATGTGAGAATAAGTATCAATGAGTCACTAAAATTTCTTTAACTGCATAGAAGACTGTCGTAATAGATTTTTGTAAGGAGAATAAATTAAATGGTGATAATTATGAATTTTTTCAACAGAAAATTCAATTTATTCTTAAGGAGCAAGATATGTATGAGATTTTCAGGTATGCGATGGTAGGCCCCAGGGAGAGTATCACATTTCAGGTTAGATGGGATAATGAAGTTTATCGTGTATTGAAGAAAAAGATAGCTAAATTAGGGCAATCCTAAAAAATGACATGCACAATGACATGATTCCAATCTATGAGCAGTATCTTATGGATATGTCAGTTTTGGCTTACCTTTAAAGAGTATTGTAGTGCTCTTTTCAGCTCCTAAGGTGAGTAAGTTAATTTATAAGTTTATAACTTATAAAAAAGGGTTGATCATACAATGATAGAACATTTGATACAAATATCTAGTATGATCGTTAAGTCAAGGAATGAGGGTAATCCCATTTCAGATGAGGTTTAGGTATTGCGTGTGATTCAATTTTTTATCTGATTTATGAAAAATCATGAATACCTATATCACATATGATGAGAGTATTTATACTTTCAAAGATGTGAGTAGACATTGTGAGTTCAAGGAGGAGCGCTTGAAGGCAAGTGGGCGACATTCGGGTTATGCTTATGCAACCGAGTCAAGCAAGAGTTCCCGTGGCACCAAACACAAATAGCATAAGCATGAGAAGAAAACCTGAGATCCAGACAAGATGAAACCATCTGAGAAATCCAACAGCAAAGTACAAAAGCACAGGAAGAAGGAACTTGATAAGACCGATGCGAAGTGTTACGTCTAAAGTAGACTTAGTCATTTCAATCGTGAGTGTAATGAGCGAAAGGAATGCCTTTTTTCTTTATGTAGTTTGAGTTTTGATTCATTTATCATATTGTTCACCGATTTCTCTCATTTGTGAATTGTAAAATCAGGAGCCATTGACCACGTAGCTCAAGATAGGAGCGTGAATGTAGAGTTCTACTAAGTGAGTCCTCATGTTAGGAGGATTCACACAAGGAACGGAGCATTTGTTATCGTCAGCAGATGGGTTAACACTTGCAAGTATGAATTGCAAAGTAGACAGATTTTGTATTTAAATGATATTCTTTGCTCACCGGATATTTGACGGAACTTAATTTCAGTACTTTGTTTGGATTACCAAGAATATGCTTTGCCTTTTTTTGGAAACTCTAATATTTTTAATTAATTACGACAATTCTTTCAATTATTTTGGTTCTATTCGTTATGAACTGTATGTACTGGATATTGTTTCTTTTAATGGTATTTTTTGTTATTCTTCTATTAACCCTACATCTAGTTGCGCTGATTGAGAAGTAAATTAGTGGTATAGTAGATTTGGACACACATGGCAAGATAGATTGAATCGGTTAGTAGTGAGTGGTCGTTGGACCCGCTAACCAGATTTGAATTGTCCGTGTATGAATTTTGCCTACCCAGCAAAGATACAAAAAAACAATTTGGCAATGCAATGAGAGTTGGGGTTTCATTGCAATTGATCCACTCCGATATCTGTGGCCCTATGAATATGAGAGCCCGAAATGGAGTTATGTAGTTTATTACATTTGTAGACGATTACACACTCGTATAAGTATGAGATATTGGAATATTTCAAGAGATTTATTAGCGAGATTAAAAATCAGTTAAAATTGAGAGTGAAGACTCTCAGAACCGATTGGAGTGCAAATATTTGCCAAAATTACACAGAGAGCTCTAAGGGTTACATTTTGACTAAGGGGTTTGGACTATCAGGGAGTCGTAGTCCAATTTATCTCGATTCGTTTATTTTTTAACGATTATCACGAACATGAATATTGAGTTACACCAGATGAACGTAAAGACCGCTTTTTGTAATGGAAGTCTGGGTAAGGTAATCTACAAGGAACAACCCTTTGAGTTCGTTCTAGTAGATCAGGTGGATAAGGTCTGTTGACTTTGGAAGTCAACATATGATCTTAAACTATCATCAGACAGTGGTACTTGAGATTTCACGAGGAGGTGATATCTTATGATATTATAATGATCGATGAAGATCATTGTATCTATCTGATACATTCCGATGACTTTTTTTATGATCATGTTCTTATATGTGTGTGACATTCTGTTAGACGGAAACAATAGAAAATATCTAATGACCATTGAAACATAATTATTGTTCATAGGTAAGACTTAGTTCATTCTTGAAATTGGGATCCAGAGGGATCACTTGAGAATGGTATTAACTCTTTAACAAGAGTTTTACATTAAGTAGATTCTTGAGCATTTTGAGATACAACTCAATAGATACTCTATCGCCAAAGGTGAAAACTTGAGTCTTGACATATATCCTAAAATTCATGAAGAAATAAGGGAGATGGGTAGAATCTCTTATGCCAGTGCAATGTGCATTCTAGTATGTGCAATGAGATATACAAGACCAGATGTTTATTTTGCAGTTGATCTGGTTAGTAGGTATCAATCGAATCTTATAGGGGACCACTAAGAATAGTGAAAGGATTCTATCTCTAGAGAACTGTGGACCTCTTCTTGTGTTATAAGGAGATGATTTGCATTTTGTTGGGTATTCAGACGCCGACTGGGGGCAGTGATCTGGATGAATGCAAATTGATATCAGGTTTTGTCTTTTTACTCAATGGAAGTGTCATTTCTTGGAGTAATAAGAAGCAAATTTGAATATCTCTATCTATGATAGAGACTGATCTTATGGCATACTCGTGGTAGTTTAGGAAAGTGTTTGGTTATCTCCATCTACGATAGAGATTGACTTTGTAGTATATTTAGTGGCAGTTCAGAAAAATGTTTGGTTCTAGAAATTTCTGGATGACTTAGGGGTTGTGACAGATAGTGAGAGGTCAGTGATGATTGATCGTCATTGCCAATAACTGAGACCTTAAGTATCATAGTAAAGTTAAACATATTGATACAAGATATTACTCTGTGAGAGACATTACTGAAAAGGGTGTAATGACAATTAAGTACATTTGTACATACATTATGGTGGCTGAACCTTTCACAAAATCCATTGTGAGAGATTTTTTTGTGAGACAAGAAATCATTAGGTTTAGTGTATTTTAACAGTACTCATTGTTTATTGTATCTTATGCTTATTGAAATATATGACATACGTGCATTATTAGATCATAAGTTTATTTCATGCACTTATTTATTGTCATATATTTTATGATATATTGTGATAAAAGATGTATTAGGCAGACGTAGTCGACTCTCTCACATGAGTGACCACCTCTAGCTCTGAGTGAGCGGGGATGAGGGTTTCTAGTCGTAAGAGACTTTGAGAGTGGCCTTGCTAAAATATAAGTTACCCTGATATATGTTTAGGATGAGATTATCTATAATATGACCGACATGAAAATACCCACATCCATATTGTCTGTAAGTAGTCAGATTTGAGATCTTAGATATCACCTGCAACTTGTGATATTGTCTTTGAGATACTCTTTCTGAGATCTTTAGGTAAAGTCTTGTGTGTAGACTGAGTCCCATACCTATATAGTATTAAAGAAATTTGACATATGTTCTTTTGAGAGATGAG
Source organism: Dillenia suffruticosa (assembly GCA_033439265.1). Taxonomy (NCBI): domain Eukaryota; kingdom Viridiplantae; phylum Streptophyta; class Magnoliopsida; order Dilleniales; family Dilleniaceae; genus Dillenia; species Dillenia suffruticosa. The sequence continues at coordinate 13,559,935 of JAVTVX010000020.1, forward strand.
GGAATAACACTGTAGCACGTGTTTCGTACTACGTGTGATGAGACGATCATGGGATAGTGGAAACTATTATTTGAGATGATAGTGTAATCGTGATCCTCATTCCCACTGTGTGAGACTCGAAATCCATTGGCTGGGATCTCTTGTGCCCTTATTACTTTCGACTGTTTCTAAAAGTTTTGGTTCAATGTTACTAGTTTAGTCTGTTTACTTATGGTCTAGAAGATAAATTGAGATCTAAGGAGCAGATCTAAGAAAGCAGCTGAATTGAGATCGACAGATTTGAGTTGGGGAAAAGAAAGGCCAATAGACAATAAATCGTTGTGTTGTATTTACATGTCGACCTATTATGTTAATCTATGTTGGGATTCAAACATAATAGTGAATACACAGTTGAGCAAATGATTGGGGATCACTTTCGATGAGGCAAGTGACTCGATAGATGTAATTGCGTTGAATCTGGGGTATAACGAGTTCTTTTTATACTAACGGTGACTTTTTAATTATTCTAACAGGTGTATCGAGAAATTTTTGCTTGCAGGTGTACTCGTCGATCGCATGACGCCCAATCTTGTATGAAAGTCCGTAAAATAATGTGATAGATCGCATGAGTTTTGATCTTGTGATGGATGTAAAATGCCCTCGTGTGCAAGTGAGAGATGTTGAAAAATACCCATGAGGGGCATTTTGATAATTTTGGGATAATGGGGTAACTCCCATTATCCCATTAACTATGCCATTAACTACCTATAATAGTCTGCCTAATTAACCCAAGTGAAGGCCTACGTGAATGTAGCTTCTTTCTCTCCCAATTTGAGAATTTGGGGAAGATTGGAAGCTAGGGTTTTGAGTGCACATATCCCTAGAGTGAGATCCATTGAGAGTAAGGGAAAATTCCGAGTAGGAAATTTTTTATGTCTCCTTCGTTACTGGACTTAAAGCTTGAGGCGTCATGGTATTGCGATAGTGGTTCAATCCCGTAATCACCAGCCCGACCGTGTAATCGAGTCGAGGGATTTAGCGGCTTGGTTAGATTTTGAAGACCGACCCCATTAAGGTATTTATCCCAGAAATTCCGATCTATTTACTATGCTTCCACTTGCGCATGTTGTGTCGATTAAATCCAATATTACTCGACAACAAAAATGAAAATAGAGGGGAAGGTGTGTATTCCTTTTTTTTTGTTTCTTCACGTCACCTCACAAATTGAGAAGTGTCTCTTAGAACAATTAGAGAGAGAAGGGAAGGAGTTATTGGGAGGGAGAGGGAGTTATCCACAAAAACTACCTACTTCCATTCAAATTCAAATGTTGAAATGGGTTTGGGTCTACTCTCATGGGGGACCCGACCCAATTTTTCAATATCTCTCACTCTATATGAGGATTAAACTCGCACATAGTATGATCATTATAATCAAATATCATCATTTCATACAGGCAAGTAGATCATGTGATCTGCGAGAATACTAAGAGCTCTAGAGTTATACACTGGTTAAAGATATATAGCAGCTCATCGTCAATGTGGTAATGATGATATCTTATCTTACTATACCCCAGACCTTTTAAACTCGACATTGTCAACGTATCTCTTATCCCTAAAAAACAACATAAGACATATTTTGACTCAAATCTATTCATGTATTCACAATCACGTCTCTAAACACTAAGTCATATACATAATTGACCGGTCAGTGAAACAGAGCAATGTGTCGGTCAAAGAGTCTGGATAGATGCAAATCAGTATCAGTATTTGCTGTCTTGTTGAATAAATAGTACCATGTCTTGGAGAAACAAGAAGCGAATCTGTGTATCTCTATCTATGATAGAGGCTGAGTTTGTATCATGCTCAATGGCAGTTCAAGGGAGTATTTGGTTTCAAAGATTTCTGGATGACTTAGGGGTTGTGGCAGAAAGTGGGAGGTTAGTGATGATTTATAGTAATAATCAGCTGGCATTGCCTATAATTGAAACCCTGAGTATCACAGTAAAACCAAATATATTGATACTCGATACCATTTTGTGAGAGATATCACCGAGAACGATATAGTGATGTTTAAGTATATTTTTTTATATAGCATGGTGGCTGATCCCTTCATCAAATCTATTGTGTGAGATTTTTTTGTGAAACATATGGAATCATTGGGTTTACATATAATAATGATATTTCTTATTTGTACTATATTGATATCTTTGATACTTATTGATATATATGATATATGTGCATTATACAGTCATAAGTTTAATTTATTAAACTTGTTTATTATCATATATTTTACAGTAAGTTATGATAAAAGATATGTCAGGCAGGCGTGATCGACTCTCATACACGAGTGACCACCTCCAGCTTTGAGTGAGCGGAGATGAAACGATTTCTAGTCGTAAGAGGCTCTAAGAGTGGCTCTACTAGAATATAAGTCGCCCTAATATGTATTCAGAATGAGGCCATATACGACATGACCAATATGGACATACCCACATCCATGTAGCTTGCGAGAAGTTAGGTTGAGATCTCAGATATCACTTGTGTTAAGTGATATCGTCTTTGAGATACTCTCTCTGAGATCTTTGGGGTAAAGTCTTATGTAGACTAACACCTATACCTACACAGTGTTATAAAAATCTGACATATGCTCTTCTAAGAGATGAGGGAATAATATTGTGACACGTGTTTCATACTGCATGTGATAAGACGACCAAGAGATAATGTGAGCTATTATTTGAGATGATAGTATGATTAAAGATCCCTGTTGAGACCCGAGATCCATTGAATGAGATCTCTTGTATCCTTATGACTTTTGTCTGTTTCTTAAGATTTTATTTTGGTGTTGTTACTTTAACATGTCACTAAAAAACCATGGTTGATTCGGTTTGACAATATATGTCTAGAAAAACAGTTAAGATAAGATTAAAAGTTAGTAGTATGGAAGAAAGACCAATCAGCATTATATTATGATATTGTATTCACTGGTCGATCTATTATGTTAATCTATATTGAGATTCAAATATAATGGTCAATACACAATCGAGTAAATGATTAGGGATCACTTTCAATGAGAAAAGTGGCTTGATGGATATAATTGCATTGAGTTTGAGGTACAACGAGTTCTTTTTGGTACTAACGTTGGCTCCTTGATCATCCTAGTTGGTGTATCGAAGTCTTTCCTTGCAAGTGTACTCGCCGGTCGCACGACATCCAATCCTATATGAAAATCTAGTAGAGTGATGTGAAAGATCGCATAAATTGTGATTTTATGATAGACGTAATGCGCTTGGGTGCAAGTGGGAGATGTTAGTTTATAATGCCCACGTGGACATTTAAATAAGGGGTAGTTATCCCATTTCAAAAGATAACTACCTGTTATTCAACTAGATGGGAGGGTTGAAAAGTTGAATATGGCTTTTTTATGACTTATTGAAAATTAAAACAAAATGACAGTAAGTGAAAAACAAAAAAAAGGACACAGAGAATTTTTATAGTGGTTCTACTAAACCAGTGTACGTCCACTCCCAGACTTCCCCTGATTTTTTCACTAAATGCTTAGTTTACAAATTTGATTATAGATTTAAGTTCAACCTCATGCAGTGTTTTGCCTGAACACGTCAATTTAATCAATCTCGGATTGAATTTTGCTTTTATAGACTTAAGGCAATGACACTCACTCCTTAGTCTATGACACTCAAATTAATCTATAAATGAATGTCAAGAATTGAGGTTTACTTTTCTCGGATTTGACAGTGTGAGAATTAATATAGAAAATTAAGACCGTTGGAAATTTTTTAAGTGCACAGTGAAGAATTTTCAGAGCATTCAATTTTTGTCTTGTTTTGTGTTGTTGTGTCTCGTAACCCTCTTTATTTTTTGCTCCTCAATATTTATTAAGGTATTGAATAGATCCGTTGAGTGTTGGAGTGTTTGTTGTATTCGAACGTTAGACATTTAATTTCCACCATTAAAGCTTCTACAACTGTTTTTTCGTTCGTGCTGAATTTTCGTTTCTTTTTACCGGTGCCTCTTTTAAATAGGCCAATTAGAGTTTGTTTGCGCTGTATTTGAACGTTAGCTTTGATAGAAAAGGAAACATTTCAGAAATCGAAGAATTAAGGAGTCTATTAGGTTCAAAATTGTTTTCTAGATCTAGTTTCTGACATATGCAGGTCGATAAGTTTAATGTGAACATCGACCTGAATTTGAAACATTTCTAGTGTAATTTCATCAAAACAGATCGACATGTTACTTACTTAGGTCGACAAGAACTGTGCAAAATAAAATTGGTGGACATGTAATTTTTAATTGGTCGATGTGCTCATATGTGTCAACAAGTTTTTAGCCATGTCGATGTGTAATGTTTTAGACTTTGTGAAGAGCGGGTCGACAAGTCATTTTAATGCATCGACATATTCCTATTCAGATAATGAATTGGTCGACGTGTGTAATTAAATTGGTCAATGTGCATATGCCATGTCGACAAAAAGATAACAGGTCGATGTGTGTTTTATTAAGTAAATGAATATCAAGTCGACAAGACTTACTATATACGTCGATATCTTATGGTGTACACGAAAATTGGTGGACCTGAAGAATTAAATTGGTCGATATGTTTTTATAGGTCAACAAACATTTTGTTGTGTCGATGTGTAATATCTTAGAAATGAAATGGACAGGTCGACATGTGTTCATCATTGGTCGATATATTACTATTCATTGGTTAAATTGGTAAACGTATCTAAGTGAATTGATCTATGTGTTTTCGGCCAAGTCGACAAGAACAGTAATAGGTTGATGTGTGAGTTTCTGACTTAAGTGCTATCAGGTTGATGTGTTGAACGAATAGGTTGATTTGTTATTATTAGAAGTTAAATTGGTTGATGTGTTAGAATGAATTGGTCAATGTGTCACTGTTCCTTTAGTCTTATGTCGACAAGATTTGTGCAGACATCGATATCCTAATGTGTTTTCTATTCTTTATGTCGATGTCTCATTTATGTAGGTCGATGTGCTTCAGTAATTGGTTGATGTGTGATTTTATATTTGTCTACCTTTCAACCAACAAGTCGATGTGTGTTTTTGTGGGTCAAAGTGTTCAGACATGTGTTTCCATAGAAGTTTTATGTATCAAGTTGACATGACTACTAACTCAGGTTGATGTATGTGTGGATATTATGAATTGGTCGACACAACGCCTACAATTGGTGGACCTGTTATACAAGTCGATGTGTTTTTTAACCAGGTCGACTTGTATAGTAGAATTCTGAATTTTCAAACTATTTTTCTTATTTTCTTAAACTATTTTCTTTTAATTTTTCATTATCAAAACTCTACTAAGTTAACATTTTCTCCCTTTTTTATGATGACAAAACTTTTAGTGTTTAATCTATAATACTTAGTCAATTGAAACTCCAATTTTTTGACATATGTTTCACATTTAACACACCATTTCAACAAAACTTCAGACATTCAGCACATTCACACATACTTGTGTAACACCACTACATATGCATCAATACATGCTCTATTCATACTTGGATGACTTAGCTTAGCATACATGTGCTGCACACGTATCTATCAAGCACATAGCACACTCGCATGCACACTTTCTTCATTTGTTTCAGCACATGCACAAACTTTCAGTACTTCAATATACATATCATACTTATCAAACAACAGAGCATATATATCTTGTACATAGTATACTTGTCATACTACCAGACACACACCTATGTCCTTGCAGTTTTGTGCAGCACACATATATGTTCCTATTCAGCAACAGCAGACAACACATACATCTACACCTCATTTCAGCATATACAGCACATACATCTACACCTCATTGCATGTTAGAACATATACACAACATATACACACTTCTCTCCCTTTTTGTCATAAACAAAATAGGATTATATCCATATTATAGTGCTCATGCACCTCAAAGTCAGCATACACATCATGTCACATCACATACATTTCAGGTTCAGCAACAAAACCCTTCAGTAGCGTAACCATATTTAGCATGTAAATTTCAGCAACAAGAACAATCATTCAATTCACTAGCCATGCTCATCGGTATGTACATTCATCATAGAAGGTCCATACTCCAATCCATTTGCAAAAGATAAAGAACTAGAAAATGCATTGAACAAAACAAATATCAGAGTTTAGAGGGTGTAAAAACAAAGTCAGAAATTAGAAGAGAAAATAGACGCATAGACTAGATTGACTTTGATGGTTTGGGATCTTTCTTTGGTTTGCCTTTTTTCCTTCAGCAAAACATCAAAATTTTCTTGTACGTTGGGAAGATCCATTCTGTTAAAACAACACATTTGACCAATCATGGTTTGTCGTCTCTCAATATTCTGCAGATTTTCCCAAATCATTTGAAGAGTGATTGGTATGCTAGAGGATTCTCCTTCTTTAGTCCTTCTTTCTTTCCTTGGAGCATTTTTAGTCTCCTCGTCAGCCTTAGCCTCAATCTCCCCAGCCTGTCTCTTGCTTGTTGCCCCTTCTTTTCTCACCCATATTCCTTCACTATTACACATCTATTTTGCTCTCAACACCCTATTCTTTGAATGGATATCAGTAATCATACTAGTGTATGGCAATAAGGAGCTTTCAGATCTATGTACTGTGATCATGAAGTGTAGAACAACGTAATGGAAGCCAGGGTTCTTTCCATTGATAATGCAGGCCATTAATAAAAAATCCTCCTTTGAAATTGTAGTATAGTTACCACCTCTTGGTCTTAGTACATGACTAACTATCAGATGCAAAATTCTTTCATGAAAATCAAGTTTAGTAGCATTAGTATTCACTACAGTTAGATTCTAATCATCATAAATAACCCTAACATTATCCAGATAACTAGATTTCATGTAGGGTTCACACTTTTTATAGGGTACCCAGGTAATACCACTTTGTTCACAAGTCTTTCTAGGGGTCACTTTGAATTCCTTTTCATTCACAAAAGTTTTGAATGCACAAGATATATAATGATCATCGATAGTGATTCGCATTTCATTCATGGGTTCTTCACAGATGACATCTAGATTGTTATAGAATAGTTTGACTTCTTTTTCGTGAATATACTTGTTTGGGTATAGAAGCGAATTAGGGTATACCTCAATAAGATATTCCTCGTACTTGAAATTAACTCTTTTTAGAAATTCTCAATTGATCAATCGTCCTTAATTCACCTTTCTTTTTGAAAATACCCTATCGTACAGTTCACTCTATTATATTGACTGAAACTCATAAGTGTTGAATAGAGGGAAAGTTTGTGGTAGAGGGTATGTTGGTTTCAGGGGTTGTACAGAAGAGGAGGTGCCCTTTCCCATTGGTTTGGTAGGTCGTTTCAGGGTTCCGTGGGTTTTCTTAATGGCTATTTTCATTTTAGGAGCCATAGATGATTGAATTTGGTAAGGATTGAGCGGATTAGGGTTTCGATTTGGATGTAAGGATCTCGAATCAGAGAGATTAGGGTTTTGGGTGAAAGAAGGAAGTTTGAAATTTTAGGTTTTAGGGTTGAATGGGTCGATTTGCCGACTATTTGTATTCTATTAGATATATCACAGGTCAACAAGTTTAAGTACACAACGACCTGTTTTGTTGATCTGAATAATCGGGTCGACATACTAAGAAAGACATTGACCTACCTGCTTATTACTACGTAGGTCGACATCGTTAAAGTCAGGTCGATGTGTTATCTCCTGAGTTTAGTTCTGAGTGTTGGTTCGTTATCAGGTCGACACGGTTTATAACTTCAATGTTCATTAGGTTGACATGTCTCTGAACACTTTTAAATTTGTCGATATATTTTGATAAATAGGTCGATCCGAAGACTATTACTCAGAAAAGTAATACTCTGTTTTTCGTTTCGTTTTCTCTATTTCTTCATTTCTATCATTCCCAAATCTCTTCTTAATTCACAAAATCTATTTTTATCTAAGAGTTTGGTGATGATATTAGCAATTTGTTTTTGAGTGTCAATGTACTCAAGAATAATCTCATTCTTCAGAACGTGATCTTAAATGAAATGATGCCTCACTTCTATATGTTTGGTTCGTGAATGATGCACTGGATTCTTTGTGACATTTATTGCACGTGTGTTATCACATTTGATTATAATGCAATCAAAATCTAATCCATAGTCTTTCATTTGATATTTGATCCGAAGAATCTATGTTGTGCATTGTCCGACTGAAACATATTCAACTTCTGTCGTTGACAAAGCCATACTACTTTGCTTTTTAGAATACCATGATACCAATATGCTTTCGAAAATTGACAAGTGCCACTTGTGCTTTTTCTATTTACTTTGCATCCAGCAAAGTAGCATCACAAAATCCATGCAATTAAAAACTTGAGTTTCTGTCATACCAAAGTCCTAAGTGTGTGGTTTCTTTAAGTATATGAAGATTCTTTTGACTACAACCAAGTGAGATTCTTTAGGATCTGATTAAAATTTAACACAAAGATATACACTGAATTGTATGCCAGGTATTGAAATAGTAAGGTAGAGTAAAGACCCAATCATGCTTCTGTAAAGTTTTTGGCAAATTGATTTATCATTTTCATCTTTGTCTAGCTTAATGTTTGTGCTCATTGGTATTGCATTTCCCTTGTAGTCACTGAATCTAAATCTTTTAATTAAATCATTTGCATATTTTGATTGACTTATAAAAATTCCATCTTCAGATTGTTTTATTTGCAGTCCTAGGAAGTAGTTTAATTCTCCCATCATACTCATTTTAAATTCTCCCTACATTTTGGCTGCAAACTCCTCACACATTCTCGTACTAGTTTCTCCATATCTGTATGATTAGGAAATTATCATCTATCTTTTTAATAAATAGAGTGGTACCTATCTTTACTTATTCAAAGTTATTTTCTATCAAGAAGTTGCTCAATCTTTCATACCAAGCTCTAAGAGCTTGCTTCAGACTATACAAGACTTTGGTTAATTTGTTCACATATTCAGGACATTTAGGATCTTCAAAACCAGGAGGTTGTTCAATATATACTATCTCATTCAAATAACCATTTAAAAATGCACTTTTGACATTCATTTGATAAAGTTTAAAATTCATAAAATAAGAAAAGGCAAGCAATATTCTTATGGCTTCTAATCTTGCTACTGGTACATAAATTTCATCGTAATCAATTCCTTTTTCTTGATTGTAATATTTGGCTACTAATCTTGCTTTATTTCTTGTGATTGTGCCAAATTCATCAAACTTATTTCTGAAAACTCATTTGGTTTCAATCACTGATTGATCTGTAGGTTTAGGAACTAGATTCCATACTTTGTTTCTCTCAAACTGATTTAGCTCATCTTGTATTGCCATAATCCAATGTTCTCTCCTAAGACTTTATCCACATTTTTGGCTTTATTTTGAGAGATAAAAGCTATATATTCACATTGGTTTTGGATTGTAGATCTGGTTCTAACTCCTGAACTAATGTTCCCAATTATATTCTCTGGATTTACATCTTTCCTAATCTGAGGGTATTTGATCTCTTGCTCCTGTTGAATTTCATTGCTTTTCTTCTGTATCGAAAGTTCATTTGATTCTTCTTTTTGATTGTCCACTTCATCAAACAAAATTATTTCATTTAGCCTTTCAGACATTTCCTTATTATCCATCGTTTTTTGATTGGAATCATTTTTTTTTTATTAAACTCTACGTGAATTGAGTCCTCCACTATCATGGTTTTTTTATTACAGATTCTATAAGCTTTGCTTGCTAAGGAATAGCTCAGGAAAATTCCTTCATCACTTTTGACATCAAATTTTCCTAATACTTCTTTTTTATTATTTAAGACAAAGCATTTGTATCCAAATACTTTAAAATATGCTATATTTGGTTTCTTTCCTTTATAAAGTTCATAAGAAATTTTCTTTAGGATTTGTCTCACTTGAGCTCTATTCAAGATATAGCATGTAGTATTCATAACCTCTGTCCAAAAGAATTTAGGTAAATTATTTTTTCAAAGTATTGTCCTGGCCATTTCTTGAAGGGTTATGTTTTTCCTTTCTACAACCTCATTTTGTTGAGGTGTCCTAGGAGCTGAAAAATTATGGTCAATACCATAATGACTGCAGAAATCATCCATAGTTTTGTTTTTGAACTCCTTGCCATAATCACTTTTAATGCTCTTAACGGTCATTCCCTTCTCATTTTGAATTTTCTTGCACAATTTTATAAAAGCCTCACTAGCTTTTTCCTTTTTGGCAAGAAACAAAACCCATGTGAATTTAGAGTAATCATCAATAATTACAAATCCATAATATTTACTCTTAAACTTTGTATTCTAGTAGGTCCAAATAAATCAATATGAAGAAGTTCTAGAGGATTTCCTGTTGACACACAATTTTTAAATTTAAAAGAGGTTTTAGTTTGCTTTCCTTTCATACATGCATCACACAATTTGTCATTTTCAAATTTTTGTTTTGGAAGACTCTTTACCATATCTTTCCTAACTAATTTTGAAATAGTATCCAAGCTAACGTGTCTTAATCTTCTGTACCACAGTTATGATGAATTCTTATTTATAGCAACTAAACATGACTCATTAGAGATTTATAAGTGTTCTAGATCGATTGCATATATGTTTCCTCTTCTGTGACCAGTAAATTTTATAGATCCAGAGGATTTATCAACAATGGAGCATACATCAGTCTCAAATAATTCAGAATAGCCTTTGTCTCACAGTTGGCTAACACTTAATAAGCTAAATTTCAGTCCAGAAATAAGCAACACATTTTGAATTTGAGATTCAGAACTTATCTCCTATGTTGTCTATGTCGATAACTTTTCTTTTGAATTATCTCCAAATGCAACCTTTCCTTTTTTCTTGCTTTCAAGGTAAAAGAATTTCGATGTATCTCCAGTCATGTGTCTTGAACAACCGCTATCTATACACTACATAGACTTGCCAAGAGATTTTCTTGATCTTGAACATACCTGCAGTGAAGAACAATCACACCTTTGCCTTTGATACCCATATCTTTTTGGATCCGGCTGAGTTAGCATTGAAATTATTTTTGGGAATCGATTTTAAGGTTGTTCTTGAGGAGTTCAGAAACTAGCAATCATAAATTGAATGTGCATTCTTTTTGCAGTAAGTGCAGTATCTATTAAGTACCTTTAATCTATCAGTGTTGTTTGAAACTATGATTTTAAGTTTGCAGATTTCAGATTTGTGCCCAACCTTCATACACGTGTGACATCTTTCTAGTTTAGTATTTTCAGAGCTCGACACAAAAAATCTATATAGCTTTTCTGTGTTTGGTTAGGGTTGAATCCCAATCCTGCCTTATCAAATACAGTTCTTTGGACTCCTAGCATGGCATCTAGCTTTTCTTGGCCTAAAATGAATTTCATTAGTACAGTGTTCAGCCTCCTGTTTTTTTCTTTCAATTCATCTAATTCTTTTCTTTATACTGTATTTTCATTCGTTAACTTCTTGCTATCCTCATCTAAATGTTTATTTTTCAGTTTTTCTTCAATTTCGATTACTTTATGTTCTTGCTCAGCACTTTTCTTTCTCAATGTTTCTATTTCAGCTCTTGATTTTCTAGAATTTTAACATTTTCAGCTAGATCTTTCTTTAATGATTTATTTTTCATTTTTGATTTCTTTAATTCCTTTAGTGCTTCTGGTAGTGCTTCTGGTAGTGCTTCAGGCAGTGCTTCATATAATTCTTTGATGGTGAAATCATTTTCAGAATCAGAAGAGTCAGAATAAGATAAATATGATGTAGAGTTTACCTCATTGTCTGAGATTTCTTCATTTGCCATAAAACAGACATTGACTTGTTTCTCATTTTGCTTTTCATCACCTGAACTTGAGTCTTCATCACTCCATGCGGCAAGTGCCTTTTTCTTTTTCTTCTCTTTTCTATCCTTTTACGTACTTCTTTTTATCCTTTTTTAGAGAGGGGCAGTTAGCCTTTATATGCCCCAACCTTTTGCATTCAAAGCATCTGATTTCTTCCTTCTTTTCTGGCTATTTAAAGAAAGACTTGTTCTTGTTCATCCTCCTCATCAGGAACTTCTTGAATTTTCTCGCTAGAAGAGCTTTATCCTCTTCATCTTCTTCTTCTTCTGAACTAAACGCGCTTTCTTCATTGTCAGCCTTTAATGCTACTCCTTTGCTTCTTTTTTCTTTAGCAGGCTCTTTCACGTTCAACTTCATCTCATGGGTTATTAAAGATCCCACGAGCTCATCCATTGTCAGAGTCTCAAGATTTTTAGACTTCTTAATTGTAATAACCTTGGGCTCCCATGACTTTGGTAGATTTCTCAGAATTTTGTCCACCATATCTTCTTGAGGAATTCCTTTTCCAAGTAGTCTGAGCTTATTTATTACTTTGTTGAATCTTGTGATCATCTCACTGATAGTTTCTTCATCATTCATCTTGAAAACTTTATATTCTTGCTTCAGTAGTCTGATTTTATTTTTGCGAACTTGATCAGTCCCTTCATAGGTAGTTTCGAGTCTTTTCCAAAATTCCTTTGCTATTATACATGATGAGACTCGATTGTATTCGTTAACGCTTAGTGCAAGGTGAAGAAGGTTAATGGCCTTGCAGTTGGTTTGATGGGCTTTCTTTTACTCCACAGTCATATTTTTCAATTTGACTCGTACACGTACTTCATCTATCTCTTCAGTGGGGAAATTAACTCATTGTTCGATAATTTCCCATGCATTTAGGTCATGTGTAATGCTGAAGTTGTGCATCCTCTGCTTTCAATAGCTAAAGTTGCTTCCATTGAATAAGGGTGCACGGTTTGTTGAGCAACCTTTAACTGGTAGGTTGTCTCTATTGATTGTTATTTGGATCTTTGGTGTTAAGCTGTTAAGCCTTTTGACAATATATCCGCTCTGATACCAATTGTTATTCAACTAGAGGGGAGGAGTGAATAGTTGAATATGGTTTTTTTTGTGAATTTTTGAAAATTAAAACAATATGACAGTAAGTAAAAAACAACTAAAGAGGATAGAGAATTTTTATAATGGTTCCACCAAATCTAGTATACGTCCACTTCCACGCTTCTCTTGAATTTTTCACTAAATGCTTAGTTTACAAACTTGATTACAGGTTCAAGTTCAACCTCATACAGTGTTTTATTTGAACACATCAATTTAATCACTCTTGAACTGAATTTTGCTTTTATAGATTTAAGGTAGTGACTTTCACTCCTTATTCTATGACACTCACTTCTAGAATAACACGTATTAGTGACGGAAATATTTGTCATTGATACAAAATTTTCCATTGGTGAAGACTTTCACTGACGAATAAGTCCGTTGCGTAGGCGTTCACTGAAAGTGGCCATGCAAATCTATAGAGACGGATCTTCATTCTGTCAGTAATCTTCCCTCGGTAATCCGTTGTAAATTTTGCCAAATCACCGAGGGAATGTTGAAGGAATATCGATAGATGTGTAGTAACAGGTTTACGATCCGTTGGTAATTCGTCGGTAATTGTTTGGTAATTGTATCCCCATTACCAATGGATCACCAACGGATTTCTTTTGTTCCTCGCTAATTTCGATGTAAATCCGTCGGTAGTGGTCCCTCCAATAGAATGTGATTCCGATGGATTACCGACGGATTTATTTGGGTTTAGGGCAAAATCCCATGGAAATCCATTGGTAAAAATTGGGATTTGTGATCTTCCAATGCCATTGTTAGACCTAGGAACCCATTGACCTGTATACCTGTAACATATAATTCCAAGCACCTGTTACAATCGATATATCCCGCTACAAAGTCACTAGCCTCAATACCACTTCAGCGAAGGAAAAAAATTGCCCAATTTGGTACGAGATCATACTTAAAAAATCATGTGTACAACATACAATGTATACGAAGTCAAATACATCAAAGAACTCAATAAGATGAAATACAATCCGTAATGAAATACACCGTAGTCGTGAAAGATATGAAAAAAAGTCATCAATGTCACAAACATGGGGGATCGGCTGGTGGCTCTGTGCTATCAAGGTCGGGTGGTGTAGGTGATATACCTATTTGTCCAAGAATTTCATGAATTTGTACTCCCATTTCCTGCCATATTTGACATTGCACTTCCTATCGCATTTCATTTCTCAATTCCTCCCTCATTTGACATTGAACTTCCTGTAGCATTTGATGTCTCATTTCCTGCATCATTTTATCAACCTCTTCCTTAGTGTACATCTGAGTCGAAGGCACGCATGGAGAGGAAGTGGCACCGGAGGAAATTCTTGTCTGTTTGTCATCAACGCCCTCCCCAAAACCATATAGACATCCCTTTATTGGAGCTCTAGTAACCTCACACCATGATCTCGCATCATAGTCTGGCTGCGAAGCGGTATCTGAGCCATATTTCTCGTCAAGCAGTAGTTTGTATTTATCCTACAACAAGCATATGTAATTACATTTGTGAATTTAATCATATGAATATGTTATGTAAAGTAGATGTAATAATGTTTTTGTCTTACACTAACTGATTCTAATATCTTGTCCACAAATTGCCTTTTTCCTTTTTCTCGCCTGTGCGTTCGATTGAAGAGGTCGAGATGTGAAACTGATTGATTGCTTTCTTCTGACTGAAATAAGGAATACAGAAAAACAGAAAAATATTATTACAGTATAGGAGTAGAAAAATATGTTGAACAAAATTTGGATAAAAAAAATTATATACAAACCATCATTTTCATGTGTGTTGTGAAGGGGATCGAACCGGAAGTATGCTTCGTAATTTCTCCATCCTTTTATGTGTTTCGGTTTTGCTTCGCAGCATTTGACTTCTGTTGCCATTTCTCTATACTCTAACGCTTATCAATTATTTCATTCCAAACATCAGATGTCAAAAATTGTGGGGGATGGCCTTTTGTTTTAGAAATGTTTATAGTTCCAACAGCCGGTATTACTTGCTTCCGAGCTGCCCCAAGCATATCCGCATACCTCCTTGCGCATGAAGCTTTCCATGCATGGTAAATCAATAATGATTCCCCATCATGCCATTTGAATTTATGCTACACATAGTCAAGTGTGAATGAGCAAATTAATTTGATGCAATCAATGAAAGCAACGAAATTAATAAAACAACAACCCACAACGTATTCAAACATAATAAAAGGGATCAAAGGCAAAAGAAATGAACATGATCACTGCATTAGTCTAGCAAACCACCCCTACATTCTTCTACACATAGTCATGTGACCATAGTCCAAACCACGGTCTACTTGACATCCAGTTTTCAGTTAAGAGCTTTCACGAAGACTGGAGAGTTCAGCCAAATTTCACATAGAAGTCCTCAATCTAAATTCCAGGGAAAAAAAAGGGGGATGCTTTGATCAGGGCCAGTAAGCATTAATCATTGTGATTTGTTGGCAAGACAAATTACACTACACTACTTTGTTTTCTTGAGATGCGAATGCATTACATGGTCTCCCAGAGGCAAGTATGTGCCAGAGAAGCATGGATATCCACATGAAGTTTCTCCTAAAAGGTCAAAACTTAAGCTGTGTTATATTGACATAAGCATAATTTATTGAAGCTAATAGGCTTTATAGGTACTTGGTGATGACAATATTTCTATAGTCATTGGTGGTCAAGAACTCTGTTCATGCAAGTTTAGGCTGCCAGCAAACACAATTTCTAGAATCGGGCCAACAAGAGAACTTACCAAAAGCAACGGAACAAAGAAGAGATGCAAATTTTGCCATTCCATCAAAATGTAATGTAATAGTATAAAACTTCAAGTAAAGGGGGGAAAATTTGTACATCTTTCGGCATACATCAAAATGGCTCCTATTAAACCCATAAGATTGATGCACACAATATTGGATACATACTGGATCCATGACTTAGCATGCTTGTCATGACAACACATAATTTGTCACCTCTGCCATAATTCCTCCCTTTATCTCTCCTTTAATTTTTCAGCAATATAATCTTTAAAATTTGGCATATTCAGGGTGGCATTTGCTGGGGATCTCCAGTCAACTTCTTGGTTGGCAATGGCTTTTTGAAGAATATGTGGAAGTTTACTAGGAGGATATGCTTTGGACAACTTGCAGATGGATAAAATTTTTCTTCTATTCTTTGTACTTCCATTTTTGCAACTACTGTCCTGTTTTTTGGTTGAGGAAAATAGTAGTAATTGTAAACATTTTCAAGAGCTACAAAGTTCTCCTGTGGGACATGAGAACACGATTGTTTTAGATGAAGATAACTCATTCGTCAAAAAGTCTACAAGTGGTACTTCTATGAGAAAGAAGAACCCAAAATTAGCAAAAAGAATCAGAGCATCAATAGAAAAACAATGGTTCCTGAGAAGCATGGTTCTCTAGCATTACAGTGGTTTCATTCTCTGAAGATGGCCACCTATAGTTTGTGCCATGCTTTTAAGCAACCCATGATTTTGAGGTAAATAGGTTACTATAATAGAATACCTGATAACACGTTGCACAAATAATTCAAATAGATGCAAACAAATTATTTAGGTCACTGAAATCAATCAAATTCCATCAATCCAATTATGCAAGTCGCTACATGTAAGAATAAACATAAAATATTTCAAATATATACTAACCTAAAATTTCTCCCAAAGTCCATCTTTTGTCTCCTGTGGCACCATCTGCCAAGTAGGCCAGGCCCCAGTGAGATGTCTCTTAATGTCTTCAGTTATAGAACGGACAACTCTAGGATCAAGAAAGCTATTTTCAAATAAAATAATGAAATTTCACTTATAAAAAGGCATAAGAAAATGAACTTAAATTTCAACCACGAAATGGACTTACGTATGGTTCGCCGCCTCAATAAATGTTTGACCATTTGGATTGTTAGGCACGTCGGTGCCACGGTTTGGGCCTCTACCTGCAGCAGAAGAGGACCCCACAATACCATCATCTTCAGCATCAGAAGCTTGAGGGACAGCTTGGGATATCACTAATATTGATAGACCCTCGACCGCTCTCGTTGCTTCTCCTAGAGCTTCCCCTAGAGGTTGATCCTCTATCTTGTACCATATTTGTAGACCTAAACGTTACTACTTAATAACAAAACATATAGATTAACAATTTGATTTAGTTAACAACATTTAAAACCATAAAAAAATAAAAACTCATAACATAGACATACGCAATTTAAGGGGTAAGAAATAAATCATTGATAAAATAAATTAAAACCTAATACAACATAAAAACAAAGTCCAACAAAGACATTAGTCTATGCAATACATTCAAAATCTGTAAAAACATAAGTCAACTAAATATGTAAGGAGTGACATGTCATCATTCACCACTATCAAGATCAACTTCTTCAATGTGTTCTGTTTCTGAAAAATCAAACTCTTCCCCTTCCTCTTCTTCTTTTTCTTCTTCTTCTTCTTCTTCTTCTTCTTCTTCTTCTTCTTCTTCTTCTTCTTCTTCATCATCATCATCATCATCATCATCATCATCATCATCATCATCATCATCATCATCATCATCTTCTTCTTCTTCTTCTTCTTCATCTTCTTCTTCTTCTTCAACATCAGGTGACAATTCCAATATGTTATGTTCTTCTTGCATTATATCATTTGGATTTACCTTGTCCATATCACGACGAATAAGAATTGTAGGATCATCAAGTTTAGTTGTCGACTTTACAACAAAAGGAATTGATGGTTCATCTTCTTGGTAAAAAATATCATCTACCATCAGAAGCGTAACACCATCATTAGCTGATCCTCGAGCCTTTGTTTTACAAACAACCTACCAATTACTTCTCTCTCTCTTCTTACAAGGGTATGGTGTGTAGTACATTTGTTGAGCTTGAATTGCCAAAACAAAAGGCTCATTAGAATGTAATCTTGATTTATGATTAACTTCAACAAGTTCTTGATGAGGGTGCACCCGTACTCATTTCTTAGTATCATACCAAATGCACTTAAATAAGACCACATTGTTACGAAGCTCAAAGTACTCCAACTCAATGATATCAATCAACATCCCATAGAAATCACGTTCAAAATCATTGTAACAACTCCCTTTTACACATATGCTACTATTTATTGTTGATCTATCATGCCCATACTTGTGTATGTGAAACTTGAAACCGTTCACAAAATATCCATTGAAACATTTCACTGCACGTGATGGCCATTGTGCTATGTCCCACCGAATTTCTCTCATCAGAGACCTATTTAAAAATATTAACAAATATAACATAGTTATCTATAACATTGATATACATATACATTAGAAATTAGTCAATAATTGTAAAGTGAATGTTGTACTTACAAATCTCCTCAACCAACTCTCAAATTCTTGTTCATATTTTTTCTCTAGTTCCTCTTCGGTAATATTTGAAATATGTTACCGAACAACAGTATCATATATCCTATTCAAACAAATGATATAAGATGTCATGATATTTTCCTTTCAACTTTATATGAAACGTAAAAAGGTTATCAACATATGTACTCTATAAACTCATTTAGCTCAACACAATTCAACAAAACATATATTACTGTAGCCTTGTATTCGGCTTCAGTTAGAAATCTTCGAACACAGCCCCCAAGTGGGCGACCTGAGAGAGAAAATTTAGATAATCTCCCCAGAGATTGAGCAGCTCCCCCATCATCATTTTGAGAAACTCAGTTCAACTTTGTCTCAACATGGGGTTCAAAATAAAAGGAGCAAAATGTTGAAATCTCCTCCATTATATAGTCCTCACATATGGAACCTTCAATGCGTGCTCGGTTTCTTGCTTTCTTTTTTAATCGAGGCATACACTTATAAAATAATTCACTAAAATTATAAGATGAATCTATAATGTCAATTAGAGAGAAGGCTAAACAATACCTCTCAAATGGGTTCATCCATCTGTATTGAACGGGTCCTCTGACTTTCGCTTCGTAAGCCAAGTGAATGAACAAATACTCCATACTATCAAAGAATGACGGTGGGAATATTTTTTCAAGTTTTCATGATGTCTCAACTATATTTCTATCTAATAACTCCATATGCGTCATACGTAACTCAGTCGCACATAATTCTCTAAAGAAAGTACTGAGTTCTGTAAGAGCATCCCAAACAGCGTTAGGCAGAAAGTTGTAAAAGGCAATAGAGATCAATCTCTGCATAAATGTGACAATCATGACGCTTCATTCCAAAAAAACTTCATTTCTTCATACTCACACATCGAGCCAAATTTGAAGCATATCCATCAGGAAACTTCAAATTTTTTACCCACCGACATACCTCAAACACTTCATCTTTATTTTGTGTGTACGAAGCTTGAGTACTCCTCCCGTTAATTACTTTCAATTTTAAATCAGGGCATCTACAATACAACCCCAAGTCAAATCTCCCCTTAGCAGTATCCTTTGTTTTCCTTTTAACATCCATAATAGTGTTAAAAACATTATCAAACATATTTTTCTTAATATGCATCACATCCAATTATGTCGAAGAAGAAGTGTTCTCTAATAGGGCAACTCTCAAAATATACTTCTTTTTATCCAATTGTGATGGATTTCAAAATCTTGAATAATATGTTTGCCACATTTTGTACCAAACAAAATATCCGGTAAATAAGACACTTGATAAAACATCTCTTCACCAGATAGTCGAGGAGGAGGCTCATCCATCTCCACTTTTCCTTTCTAAAATTTATCTCTTTGCTTCCAATATGGATGATTAATCAGAAGAAATTGATGATGACAATCAAAATATGAAATCTTTCGACTATTAGTAAGATAAAATGAATTTGTATACTCCATGCAATACGGGCATGTTAACTTCCCATGGGTGCTCCATCCGGACAATATGGCATAAGCGGGAAAATCATTTATTGTCCATAAAAGTGTAGCCCTTATCTAAAAGTTTTACTTTCTTGAAATATCATACGTGTTAACCCCTTCAAACCATAAAACTTTCAATTTTTCAATTAAAGGTCTCAAAAATATATCGATATGTTTATTTGGATTTCTTGGGCCCGGGATAATGAGACTTAGAAAAATGAACGGCTACTTCATACACATTGAGGGTGGCAAATTGTATACAATGGTGAATACTAGTCAACAAGAGTAAGAAATGTTTGACTGACCAAAAGGGTTAAATCTATCTATATATAACCCTAAACGCACATTTCGACATTTAGAGACGAAGGATATATGAGTACAATCAAAATGCTTCCAAGCTTCACTATGGGCCGGGTGAGTAACTAGATCATCATCACTACCTTGATTTCTAGAATGCCATGTCATGTGCTTTGATATTGCTCTTGATATGTAAAGCCTTTGAAGTCTTGGCGTTAGAGGAAGGAATCATAAAACCTTGTTTGGTACCTTACTACGTCTTCGACTACCTATAGTTCTAAGCTTATATCGAGGATGACCACAAACCACACACTCGGTCCTATCCCCAAATTCCTGATAATACAACATGTAATAATTCTCACAAACATCAATCTTCTCATACCCAAGCCCAAGTTTTTTCAACATCTTATTTGTTCTATAGCAATTGCTTGTAAAATTTAAATTTTCGGGTAACATACTTTGTACAATCGCATTCATGCTATCATAATATGCCTCACTCGTGTTAAACTCTGACTTGCAATTCAACATTTGTGTATCAGTAGACAAAGTTATTTGCATTTTGTACCCATTCTATGATGGTTCAGCAGCCTTTTTCAACAAGTCATAAAACAATGCCGCATCGGGATTTGGTTCCTTGTTATTGTCATTATTCGTAGAAGCATTATTACAACTCCAATCAAATAGAGGGCCTAAGCCATCCAAAGCCATGGATCTATATGGATCAACATCCTCTCCTTGTCTAGATGATTCTCCCTCATTTGATTCTCTATTTCTGAGTTCTTCGTGATAATCTCATATGCTGTAACCATTTACAAACCCTTTTGAGAACAAGTGGACTGCGACATCATCTCGACAAAAATTTTTTTGATTCTAACATTTCTTACAAGGACATTTAATGTTCAATCCATCCATGAAGTTATGTTGAGAACATGCAAAGTTCAAGAAGTCATTCACCCATCCACAAATTCATCTCTCAAGTATCCATTCGCTAAACTGCGATACATCCAATTACGGTCATTGGACCCCATTTGCAAGTACAGACTGTATAAACAATTAAAGAATCAAAAAATTGAAAGTTAAGCTCCGTATGTTAATGACATGGGGTATGTAAAAAGAAGGTTAATCTTAATGTCTCTATATTAACAGCCAATTCATATAGCAGGAAATGATATCTTGACTAATATCGCATATTCAATAAAAATATATGTAGATCTTTTCAACTTTATGGAGGACAAAGAACCCAAATTTTTTTAAATCAAAAAAGTAAAATGACCTAATAGATTACTAGCAAGCAAGAGAAGAGAAGAGAAGAGAAGAGATATATATATATATATATATGTAATGATATCTTGAGAGATATGGAAGGAAAATAAAACATGAAAAGGATGATTACCTGAATGAAAGAGCCTGTACCACTGCAGCTCGTGGGTCTAGGGAGTTTATGTAATGAGGTAAGCAACTCAGCTATCTTAGGATTTTAGAGAATAGATAGACAGGGAAGGGAAGGACACATACACCCTTTGCACTTACAGCGTAATCAAAGTCTCTCTTTAACTTTTGTTAACTTCATCAACAGATAGAAATTGAAAGACTAGTGACTATTGCATTGACCAAAATTTATTAAATTTTAAATCCTATCATTCTGTTTGCCACAGAGAGAGAGACAGAGAAAGGAAATGTAAATTAACTTGTTTGGACGTAAGTAACTAATAATTGGCTTTAGCATGTACTAATGATTAAGCCAGATTTTTTTTTTTTGTTGGTAGAACGTTAAATATGATTTGTACATATATCATTACAACATGGTATGATCAACCAAAAAAAATAATTGTATATTGTCAACACATATGTTTAAAGGAACTTGATATGTAGTACTTAGTCAATTGAGTCTTTAATTTTTAATTTATCAAACGTGTTATGCGCATGGTTGAAGACAACCTGTAACCCAATGTCAAATTGGGTGTTCAAACCATAGTGTTATCTAATCACCCAGAAATGGAGATTCAAATGTAAAATGGAAATTTCTGGACTCGCACATGACAAAATGAATTTTGCAGCAAGAATTTTTTTGTCGGGGGTTTTCTTTTAACACTTCAATTTTCGATATGTTAACGTCAAATCCCTAAGCCCAAGCTTAACAAAATGTCATGGTGTTTGCACAGAGAAACCTTAATCTAAGATGTAGAAACATAAAGAGATAGAGACAGACAATTAGACTAACCTAAGGAGAGGGCGCACGGTGACGTTGAAGCTCAGGATGACCAATCTCGTAGCTCGACAAAGAATCTCCCCACCAGAGATGACAAGGAACGTCCTCCACCGACAACAGTTGAGAGAGGGGCAGAAATGAACGTGAATGAAATGGGGAGAATTTGCCTAAGTTAGTTTCCCTAAGTTAGTTCACTGACGGACTACCAACGGATTTAATATCCATTGGTAATTTCTGTTGACGATGAAATGTCATTCCGTCAGTAAAATTTTCTGCAAATTATAATCAGAAGTAACATTTGTTTGAGCATCTGAATTACCAACAGACATTTATCCATCGGTAATTTCATCAAAAAATCCGACAAAAAACCCTCGCAGAATTTGACCTTCCTCCATTTGCCAAGTCCAACGGCAATCCGTCAATAATCCGTTGTTATTACCGACGGATTGTATTCCAACGCTAATTATCTATCGCTGAAACCTACTTTTCTAGTAGTGACTCGAATTAATCTATAAATAAATATCAAGAATTGAGACTTATTTTTCTCGGATTTGACAGTGTGAGAATTAACAAAGACAATTAAGACAGTTGGAAATTTTTCAAGTACACAGTGAAGAATTTTCAGATCATTCAATTCTCGCTCATTTCGTGTTGTTGTATCTCGTAACCCTCTCTATTTTCTGCTCCTCAATATTTATTAAGGTATTGAATAGATCCGTTAAGAGTTGGTAGTGTTTGTTGTATTCGAACGTTGGATATTTAATTTTTGCCATTAAAGTTTTTGCAACTGTTCCTTCATTCACGCTGAATTTTCGTTTCTTTTTACCAGCGCCTCTTTTAAATAGACCAATCAAAGTTTGTTTGCACTGCATTTAAACGTTAGCTTTGATAGAAAATGGAACATTTCAGAAATCGAAGAATTAAGGAGTCCGTTAGGTTCAAATTTTTTTTCCAGATCTGGTTTCTGACACACACAGGTCGACAAGCTTAATGTGGACATCGATCTGAATTTGACACATTTCTAGTGTAATTTCATCAAAAAGGTCGACATGTTACCTACTTAGGTCGACAAGGAACTGTGCAAAATAAAATTGGTGGACATGTAATTTTTAATTGGTCAATGTGTTCATATGTGTAGACAAGTTTTTGGCCACGTCGATGTGTAATGTTTCAAACTTTATGAAGAGTGGGTCAACAAGTCATTTTAATGTATCGACATGTTCCAATTCAGATAATGAATTGATCGACATGTGTAATTAAATTAGTCGATGTGCATATGACATGTCGACAAGAAGATAGCAGGTCGACGTGTGTTTTAATGAGTAAATAAACATCAGGTCGACAAGACTTATTATATATATCGACATCTTATTGTGCAAACAAAAATTTGTGGACCTAAAGAATTAAATTTATCAATGTGTTTCTATAGGTCGACAAACATTTTGTTGTGTCGATGTGTAATATCTCAAAAATGAAATAGACAGGTTGACATGTGTTCATCATGAGTAGACGTGTTACTATTCATTAGTTTAATTGGTCGACGTGTCTAAGTGAATTGGTCTATGTATTTTTGGCCAGGTCGACAAGAACAGTAACATGTTGATGTGTGAGTTTCTGACTCAAGTGTTATCAGGTTGACATGTTACTATTAGAAGTTAAATTGGTTGATGTGTTAAAATGAATTGGTCGACGTGTCACTATTCCTTTAGTCTTATATCGACAAGATTTGTACAGACATCGATGTCCTAATGTGTTTTCTATTCTTTGTGTCAATATTTGATTTGTGCAGGTTGATGTGCTTCAGTAATTGGTCAATGTATGATTTTATATTTGTCTACCTGACGACCAACAGGTCGATGTGTGCTTTTGTGGGTCGAAGTGTTTAGACATGTGTTTCTATAGAAGTTTTATGTATCAGGTCGACATGACTATCGATGTGTGTGTGGATATTGTGAATTGGTCGATACAAGGCTTATAATTGGTGGACCTACTATGCAGGTTGATGTGATTTCTAACCAAGTCGACCTATATAGTAGAATTCTAAATTTCTTAACTATTTTTCTTATTTTCTTAAACTATTTTTTTAATCTTTTATCATCAAAACTCTAGTAGGTCAACACTACCCAACTCCAAAATTCCCCAAGAAAGGTCTCCTCTCCCTCCTTTTGTTTTGGGAATGTATACATGAATGATGCAAAGATCACAGAAAAGGATTCGCTTTTTCTAAGAATAAATGAAGGCTAGATTGAATCATGATTGAGATCATGATTCCCAAGAGAAAAAAGTTGTGAGAGAGAGAGAAAAGATGAGGGATCAAGAAAATTTTCACGAGGGAATTTTCTTCTTCTATTGTATCACCGGATTTTGGGTTGAGGTGTCTTGGAATAGTAATGGTGGTTCTATTTTATAATCATCATCCTGATCTAGCGATCCATTTGTGAGATACGCGATTCTGGTTAATTTTGGAAACCTTCGTATAGAGGTATTTATCTGTCAATTCTGAAAATTTTAATTTATACGCTTTGCATGTGCATGTAGTGGAATAAATCTCTCGTGTGCAAGTGGGAGATGTTGGTAGTTAATGCCCATGTTGGGGCATTTTTTTAATAAAGGGTTAGTTTTATTTTTTATAACCTACTAACCAACCCTTAACCACACACAAAAAACTCCCATAACCCCCCAATTATCACCCTCTCTCTCATTGGTAACGTGAAGAGTGCCATTCAATTTCTTTGAAGAAAGCCTATGGAAAAAATGGTGTTCTAAGAGTTAAAAGAATATTGTCATGGGAGTGAGTGCGAGATTCTCAAGAGTGAGAATACATATTGGGGTTTGAGAAATTTTTGCGTTGGAAAATTTCTGCTATCGTTGGATTCACCAGACATTGGGTTGAGGCGCTATGGATTCATGGTGGAGGTTCATTTCATGATCACTATCCCGATCAAGTAATTCGTATGAGATATTTCACGATTTCGGTTGATTTATTGGAGACCTACATATCGAGATATTTATCCATAAATTCTGAATTTTTAATTTATACGCTTCCGTTTGCGCATATTATGTAATAAATCCAACATCATATGATCTCATCTAAACACATATTAGGGTGACTTTTGTTTTGTAGGGCCACTTTTAAAATCTCTTACAATTAGAAACCGTCTCATCTCCACTCACTCAGAGTTGGAGGTGGTCATTCATGTGAGAGAGTCGACCACGCTTGTTGATATATCTTTTGTCATAACTTACTTCAGAATATATGATAATAAACAAGTGCAACAAATTAAACTTGTGATTGTATAATGTACACGCGTGAGAGGGGGCATGCTGACTGTCTGCTAGGAGTGGCTTGCGCGTGAAGTACATGCTCCACTCCAATAAAAAAAAAAAGGTCAGAAGATGTCACCGCCCACCTTCGAATTCAAGATTGGTATGTCCCTTTTTTCAAGCGCCCCAGCACTAGGTTACAGCATGTGGCTGTTGTGAGATTTCAACTCATGCTATATATATTTCCTAGCTAAATGCGTCACCTGTTGCAAAACACATGCGTTGCACGTCTGGCATGTGTGCCAGCGCGCAACTGGAGCGTGCAGGCACGTGAGATGCCTCTTCCGACATGTGGCCGCTCGTGCGACTCCTGGCGCGTCAGGCTGCTTTAAATTGATTTTTTTTTCCAATATTTTAAGAGTTCGACATCTATATTTGTGACTTTTTGTAGGTTTTTGTATGCCGAATCCAACTTCGAATGGTAAGATGTGATTTCAATTTGTGGTGTATGATATCCCTTGACTTATACACTCAAATTAGGGTCTATATTTGAATCATTTGAGATTTGTTAATTCGAAAGGTACACAAAATATGAGAACATGTATCAATAAGTCATTAAAATCTCTCTTGCGACATAGAAAACTATCATAATAAATCTTTGTAGGGAAAATAAATTAAATGGTGACAATTGTGAATTTTTTTTTTCACCGAAAGATTCAATTTATTTTAGAAGAGCAAGATCTGCATGAGATTCTGAGGTATAAGATGATGGGCCCCAGGAAGCGTACCACATCTCAGTATAGACAGGATAAGGAGGCCTATTGTGTGTTAAAGAAAAATGATAGCCAAATTAGAGCAATTCTTAACAATAGCATGCATGATGATATGATTCCGATCTATGAGCAGTATCCTACGGATATGTCAATTTTAGCTTACCCTGAAAGAGCATTATGGTGCTTTTTTCAACTCCTAAGGTGAGGAAGCTGATTTATAAGTTTACAACTTATAAGAAAATGGTTGATTATACAATGATATAATATTTTGACGCAAATGTCGAGTATGATCGCTGAGTCAAGGAATAAGGGCAAGCCCATTTCGGATGAGATTTAGGTACCAGGTATGATCCAATCTTTTACTTGATTTATAGGAGATCATGAAAAACTCTCTCATGCATGATGAGAGTATTTGTACTTTCAATGATGTGAGTAGACATTGTGAGCTCAACGAGGAGCGCTTAGAGGCAAGTCGGCCACATTCGGGTCATGCTTATGTAGCGGAGTCGAGCAAGAGCTCTCGTGGCACCAAACACCAATGGCATAAGCATGAAAAGAAGACCCCAATCGAAGCAAGATGAAACCATCTGAGAAATCTGATAGCAAAGTACAAAAGCGTAGGAAGAAGAAACTTGATAAGTTCGATGCAAAGTGTTACGTCTAAGGTAGATTTGATCATTTTGCTTGTGAGTGTAATGAGCAGAAGGAATGTTTTTTTTTCTTTACGTGGTTTGAGTTTTGACTCATTTATCATGTTGTTCACTGATTTCTCTCATTTGTGAATTATAAACTCAAGAGCCACCGACTATATAGTTCAAGATAGGAACACGTACATAGAGTTCTACTGAGTGAGTCCTCATACTAGTAGGATTCACATGAGTAAAGGAGCATTTGTCATCGTCAGCAGAGGGATTGACACTTTCAAGTTTGAGTTGCAATGTGGAAAGACTCTGTATTTAAATGACATTATTTGTACTCCAGATATTGGACATAACTTAATTTTAATACTTTGTTCAGAATGCCGAGGATATGCTTTACTTTTGTTTTGGAAACTTTAATGTTTCTATCAGTTACGATAATTCTTTCGATTATTCTGGTTCTATCCTTTATGAACTGTATGGACTAGATATTATTCCTTTTAATAGTATTTTTTGTTATTTTTCTTTTAACTCTACATCTAGTTGCACTGATTGAGAAGTAAATCAGTGGCATAATAGACTTGGACATATAGGGTAAGAGAGAATGAATCGGTTAGTAGCGAGTAGTTTGTTGGACCCTCTAATCAGATTCGAATTACTCATATGTGAGTTTTTGTTTAACTGGCAAAACTACAAGAAAACTATTTGGCAATGCAATGAGAGTTGAGATTCCATTGCAGTTGGTCCACTCTGATATTTGTAGCCATATGAGTATGAGAGTCTAAAATGGAGTTGTGTAGTTTATTATGTTTGTAGACGATTACACACGTAATGGTTATGTTTATTTGATTTCACACAAGTATGAGTTATAGGAATTAGGGCTGTTACACGGACCGAGTCGAGTTCGAGCCGCTCACGTCACGGCTCGACTCGACTCGAATTTGACTGAGCTCAAATCGAGTTCATCATGTGTCGAGTCGAGTTCAAGTAGTGAAATTTTATACTCAAAAACTTGACAAGTAGCTCGATTATATATATAAATATATATTATATATATTTATATATAATTATAATATAAAAATAAAATAAAATAAAATATATTAATATATTATAAAATAATCGAGTTTTTAAGCCAAGTTCGAGTCGAGTTCGAGCCCTTTGTTTTACATTTGAGCTGAGTTCGAGCCCTATTATTTACTACTCATCGAGTTCGAGTCGATTTCAAGTCGGGTAAAAAAAATCGAGTTCAAGTTCAAGTATAGGGATACTCGGGATTGACTCAGCTCGAATACACCTCTAATAGGAATACTTTAGGAGATTTATTAGCGAAATTGAAAATCAGTTTGACATGAGAGTGAAAATTCTCAGAACTGATGGGGACGCGATTATTTGTCAGAACTATACAGAGAGTTCTATTTCGAGAAGGGTACTATGAAACATTTAACTATTCCTGTTATTTCTCAGTAAAATGGAGTAGCCAAGAAGAGGAATATGATTTTGTTGGAGATAGTGAGGTCTATGATGGCGTAGGCCAATTTGCTCATCTCCTATTGGGGAGATATTTTATTGACTACAGTCTACGTTCTCAATCGTATCTCACTAAAGTTCGCAGTCAATACCCCATTTGAGATTTGGATAAGAAAATAGTCTGACCTTAGCCACTTGAGATTATGAGGTTGTGCCGCGTATGATGATGATTTCTTGTATCCACACGGCAAGTTAGCCCGTGAAAAAAGAAATGTATTTTTAATAAGATACTTAGAATACTCAAGGGGGCATGTGCTCTTAGGTGTGATGCAGATGACAGTATTACTGAGATTAGTCTTGTGATACTATATTTCTTAAGGAAGATTTCCCCTAAGAGATAAGAAGTCAATTAGGATTTTACTTTTTATTTGATAGATGAGTTTAGTAGTTCGGCTGAGTCCAGCGACGAGATCGAAGAACCCTTTAAGGATCTTCGTTCCAATGAGAACGATTCATCGAGAGGTGAAATCGATCAGGACTTTACCTTCAATGAGATGGATGAGTCTAGTGACTCAAGTGAGCCCAGTGGAAGGATACACAAACCCATTATGGATTTTGGTCCTATCGAGAGCGATCCATCTAGAGGTGAAGAGATTCTCTCTCCTTGAGAAGTATTAAAGGCGCGTACTTAAACGTCACTTCCCAAATGAGGGTGAGACCCTCATTGTAACTCTTGAAGATGATGAGAAATTTAAAACAGTCCTAGAAATTCTCGTGAGTTTTTGCAAAGAACCATTTATTGAAGGCCATAAATGAAGAGAAGGAGTCGATGAAAATCAACAAGGTATGAGACCTAGTTGATTTGCTTGAGAGCAAAAAGGCCATTGAGAATGAGTATGTCACGCCCCTACCCTAAGGTCAAACATGCGAACAGACCGCCGCGACTCCTCGAGGCATGGGTATACCCTACTCACATGCCGAGATGGCGCAAGACTAATATTATGACTAATATCATAACTCTGCTCGATATCCTAAGTCAAAACATACAACGAAAGATTTGAAGAAAAATATTTTTCATAAATTTCTTTAAAAACATTTGTCTCTGATTTATATATAATATTATATGTGCGGTCCAATTGTAAATAATGATGGATATTAATACTTACCCGGTAGTGTCTCTCAATAAAACTCATGGAACAGTACCTCAAAGTAAATCAAGTGCAATATAAGCTAAAAATTTTTAAATATAAGAGGGTGAATATAATTCACATATTCAGTGAGTGAGGTGCAAGAATTATATAATGACGATAAATGAATTTGTGAGAGTGGCAAGTTAAATCATCGTTTTTAAATTTATATTTATTTACAACATATTGTGTAATTCAAAATAATATGCATCCTTATCATAATCATGTATCATGGGATGTCAGTCGATAAGAAATCGTATTCTACCCATTGTTTGGTCTAATTAAGGTAAAATCTATCGATGGATTACCACAATGTCATAAAAATGAAGTATATATATAGATATATTTTTTTTCTTTTAACCCCCTTCCTTTGGTGTTGACACGGTTCTCACGAGTGCTCGTCTATTAGATCCGTTACCAGAGTCAGGGGGCTCAAACCCATGCTCTCGTGTTAACCCATCACGTCACCTCATCGGATAAATACTCAATACCGTGGTGAAGAGTACTCTATAGCTACTATGTACCATCCCATAATCATACACATTGTCATCATTTATAAATCTTTACTCGTAAGGAAAATCATGGCACTATCAAATCGTAATATCAGGATGCAAATTTTCTCAGAATCATCATTTCAACACAAGTCACAAATACTAAAACATTTTTAAATCACATTTCAAAATTTATTTATAAAATTCATGATCAAACTATTTTTTAATTAAAGTCAGAAATATTTCATTTTACTCACTTCGATTGGGGAGGATATGATACTCCCCATAACTGTTCTCATTTCTCGAATGAGTCACCCATTGTATGAAAACGTAACCTTACGCCTACGTTAAACAATATATAATTTATCAATTATTTTGATAATATCATATCATAGGACTACGAATTGCATATGGAAATGTTTTTTTTAAGATAAAATCTCAAATTATATATTTAGAAAAATTTTTAAATCTAAGTTTTCAAAATTCAACGCTACGCAGTTTTGGAGGAAACTCCATATCTCTCTGTGTACCTCTCCAATTTAAGTGATTTTTATCTCTAATCGAAGAAAGACATCAATTTAAAATCTTCTAGTTTATACTATTCTCAGATTTTATATGTAGAATTTCATAAAATTCCTTTTTAATTTCAGTTTCGGTTTTAAAAACTATTTCTACGCAGTTTCAATAAAAATAATATAACTTTCTGCGTACTACTTTGATTCAAGTTATCTTTAGTTTAAATTAAAGATAAGACAGAGATCAGCAATTTTCATGTTTTAAGTTTCTCCAAATTCCGTATAGAACATATCAAATTTGTTCAATGTATTGGTCGTAGACAGAGTATGAAAATAGAATGGTTGAATCATGCTAAAATCACAAAAATTATTAAAAATCAATTTTTTCATGAAATGTTTCATATAATATACCATTTTAAAATTTAGGGAGTCTAGTTTACACACGAATAAACAGTTTAGATTTTTGATTCATTTATAATGAGATATCATAGTAAGACTATACAATACTCAAATCTGAAATTTAATATCTAGTATGTTAGTATGGATACTAATGTAACTATTCAACAAATGATTTAATCATTGCACAAGTTAAAAATATATTACCTTCCTTTTAAGCTCTCTTGCTAACAATATATGCAAGTACTCCCTTTGAATCCTTAAATTTTTTTTTACCTTAACAACAAAATCAAATCATAACACATGAATAAATACTTCTATACCTCCATCTTGAAATTAAAATTTCCAACAATGCTTTGACCTCTTTGGCTTCATAGTTGACTCAATTTTAGAGAGGGTGTCTTCATATTTTCGGCCAAGGGAGGAGGATGAAGAAAAAGTAAACCAAATTTCTCAAAACAAGTTACTTTATAAATCTAGCTAAGTATCCTTAACTATTGGATCATCTCATGCATTATCTTAACTATCCACCTGTTCTAACACTCAAACCATGCAATGGTTGATTCAAGCAAGCTCCATGCACTCCATTACATGTCTTGTTGGTTGGTCATGTCAAAAGAGAGAAGTAAAAGTTAATCAAATTAGTTTTCATGCATAAACTTCCATCCAATGAGATTCTTTGAATGTGGAACTATCCTATGTGGCCACTAACCGACTTTATTGCCTCTTGATCAATCATTTGGCTCCAATTGTCCATCCTTAAGTAGTCCGTAATTTAGTTTCTCAACTTTCCTTAATTGCATTTAGACCCATAACTTTTAACAATTTGTATTTTTTTGGTCCATATGAAATTTTGTTCGAAATTTCTTAAAAATGTGAAATTTCATTTAAATATTTTTATTTAAATATGTAGGTCTTTTTTAGCCATTTTTTGACTTCTTTGGGTCTTGCCAGAGCTTGCCGAGAAGGTTTTCGGTTTATTGATAAAATTTTTGGTTTTAGCAATTTTGAGGAGAAATCTCAAAATAAATAAGTAGAAAATTAAAATTTCATTATAGATATCTCAAAAGGATGTTATATATATAGAACCATGAGAAGTGATACATAATACACAGTTATCGAAAATCGGTGTTATAGAGTAAGTTCTCAAGAATCTAGTTTATTTACCTATTGGAAATAAGAAGGTTCTCAAGGTCAAGAGAAAGGTTGACGGATTGGTTGAGAGGTATATATAGCCCGTCTAATAATGAAGGGTTACAATCAGACTAAGGGGTTGGACTATCGAGGAGTCGTAGTCCAATTTATCTCGATCCGTTTACTTCTAACAATTATGGCGAACATGGATCTGGAGTTACACTAGATGGACGTACAAACCGCCTTTCGTAAATGGAAGTTCTGGATGGGTAAATCTACATGGAGCAACCCTCTGGGTTCGTTCTAGTAGATAATGAGAATAAGATCTGTCGACTTTGGATGTTGATATATGACCTAAAATAGTCATCAAAGAGGATCATTGTGTATATTTGAAACGTTTTAGTGACTCATTTGTGATCATATTCTTATATATGCATGACATTCTGTTGGCTACAAACAATAGAAAGTATCTAATGACCATTGAAATATGGTTATTGTCGAGTTCTGACATGAAAAATATAGGTAAGACTTAGTTCATTCTTGGAGTAAAGATCCAGAGGGATTGCTCGAGAAAAATGTTGACTCTTTAAGGAGAGTTCTACATCAGGAAGATTCTTGAGTATTCGAGATGAATGAATATAACCCATTAGATACTTTTATCGCTAAATGTGAAAACTTGAGTCTTGAAATGTGCCCTATAACTTAGAAAAAAATAAGGGAGTTGAGTAGAATCCCTCATACTAGTGCAATATGCAGTTTAGTATATGCGATGAGCCATACACGACCAGACATTTATTTTGCAGTTAATCTGATGAGTAAGTATCAATTGAATTCTATAAGGGATCACTGGAGAGCAATGAAAAGGATTCTGAAATATCTTAAGGAACTGTGAACCTCTTCTTATATTACGGATGAGGTGATTTGCGAATAAGCCCCGTTTGGTAGCCATGTTTAGACACAGACTAAGGGTTTGGACTACCGAGGAGTCAGTCTAATTTATTTTGATCCATTTACCTTTTAGCGATTATCACGAATATGGATTTGAAGTTAAATCAGATGGATGTAAAAATCGCTTTCCGTAATAGAAGTCTACATGAGACGATCTACATGAAGTAACCCTATGGATTCGTTCTAGTAGGTCATGAGGACAATATCTGTCGACTTTGGAAGTTGATATATGACCTAAAACAGTCATCTAGGTGGTGGTATATAAGATTTCATGAGAATGTGATATCTTATGGTTTTATAATGATCGAGGAGGATTCTTGTATCTGTTTGAAACGTTCTACTGACTCTTTTGTGATCATGTTCTTATATGTGCATGGAAAGTATCTAATGACCATTGAAACATGATTATTGTCGAGTTATGACATGAAGAACATAGGTGGGGCTTAGTTTATTCTCGGAGTAAGGATCCAGAAAGATTGCTCGAAAAAAATGTTGACTCTTTAATAAGAGTCCTACATTAGTAAGATTTTTGAGCATTCGAGATGAATGAATACAACCCATTAGATACTCTTATCATTAAAGGCGAATACCTGAGTTTTGAAATGTGTCCTATAACTTAGGAAGAGAAAAGGGAGTTGAGTAGAATCCCTTATGCTAGTACAATATGCAGTCAATTGTATGCGATGAGGTGTACACGACCAAACATTTATTTTACAATCAATCTGGTGAGTAAGTATCAATTGAATCCTGGAAGGGATTACTGGAGAGCAGTGACAATGATTCTGAAATATCTCAAGGAACTGTGAACATTTTTTTATGTTACGAAGGAGGTGATTTGCGACTTATTGGGTATTTAGATGCTAATTGGGTTAGCGATCTGGATAGACACAAATTAACATTAGTGTTTGCTATCTTGCTGAATAATGGTACCATTTCTTGAAAAAGCAAGAAGTAAATCTATGTATCTCTATCTACGATAGAGGCTGGGTTGTGGCATACTCAATGGCAGTTCAAGAGAGTGCTTGATTTCGGAGATTTCTGGATGACTTAGGAGTTGTGACAAAAAATAGGAGGTCAGTGATAATTTATAGTGATAATCAGGCTAGCATTGCCTATGACTAAAACCCTAAGTATCACAGTAAAACCAAATATATTGATACCATATATCATTTTGTGAGAGATATTAACGAGAACAGTGTAGTGATGTTTAAGTACATTTTTTTTATACAGCATGGTCGCTAATCCTTTCATTAGACCCATTGTGAGAGATTCATTTGTGAGACATATGGAATCGTTGGGTTTGCATGTAATAATGACATTTCTCAATTGTACTATATTAATATCTTTGATATTTATTGATATATATGACATATGTGTATTATACAGTTACAAGTTTAATTTGTTTCACTTGTTTATTGTCATATATTCTATAGTAAGTTATGATAAAAGAAAAGTCAGACAGATGTGGTCGACTCTTTCATACGAGTGACCACCCTTCAGTTCTGAGTGAGCGGAGATAAGACGGTTTCTAGTCGTAAAAGGGTTTGAGAGTGGCTCTATTAGAACATAAGTCGCCCATATATGTATTCAGAATGAGGTCATATGTGATATGACCGACATGGACATACCTACATCTATGTTGCCTGTGAGAAGTTAGGTTGAGATCTCAGATATAACATATGTCAAGTGATATCATCTCTGAGATATTCTCTCTGAGATCTCTCAGGTAAAGTTTTATATAGACTGAGACCCATACTTACACAGTGTGAGAAAAATCTGACATATGTCATTTTGAGAAATAGGGGAATAACACAATGGCACGTGTTTTATACCGCATGTGATAAGATAACTAAGAGATAGTAGGAACTATTATTTGAGACGATAGTATGATTAAAGATACCCGTTCCTACTGAGTGAGACCCGAGATCATTTGGATGGGATCTCTTGCTCCCTTATGACTTTCGTGTCTCTTGAGATTTTATTTTGGTGTTGCTACTTTATCATGTCACAAAAAAATCATGATTGATTTGGTTTAGCGGTATATGTCAAGGAAAACAGTTAAGATAAGATTGAAAATTAGTAGTATGGAAGGAAGACCAATCAGTATTATATTATGGTGTTGTATTTATCGGTCGACCTGTTATATTAATTCATATGAGAATTCAAATATAATAGTAAATATACAGCCGAACAAATGATTGAGGATCACTTTCAATGAGGAAAGTGGCTTGATATATATAATTGCATTGAGTCTGGGGTATAGCGAATTCTTTTTGGTACTAACGATGACTCTTTGATCATCTTAACAAGTGTATCGAGAAGTCTTTACTTATAGGTGTACTCGCTAATCGCATAATGTCCAATCCTGTATGAAAGTCTAGTATGATATTATAAAAGATCGCATAAGTTGTGATCTTACAATTGACGTAAAATGCTCTCATGTGCAAGTGAGAGATATTGGTTTTATATGCCCACATGGACATAAGCATGAGGCTAGTTATCCCAAATGTTAACCACCCAATATAAATCCCTTGCATATCTCTCCTTCTCCCATGATTCTCTCTCTCTCTCTCTCTCTCTCGTGTGTGAAGAAAAAAAGGGAAATGTAGTAAACAAGGTATGCACTCTCTATAAGAAAATGAAAAACTCCCTAACCAAAAAATGACAAGTCATCTCTCCCTCTCATGTTGTGGGTAGGTAACTTTCCATGGCTGCCTTTGATGCCTTCGTGGTGTCTTACACAAAAGTCGAGGAAAGCTTCAATATTCAAAGAATAAATGAAGGCAATTGTGACTTATGCTTGACGAACCATTGCCTAGAGAGAATTGAGAGCAAGATATATATTCTTAGAATGAAAAAAATTTTTTGAAGGTTTGAGAAATTTTCATGAAGGAAAATTTCTCCCATCATTGGGTTCGCCGAACGATATGGATCCACGGTGGTGGTTCATTTCGTAATCATCATCTCAACTAAGCCATCCGTACGTGGGAGTTCGCGGATCGGTTGCTTTTTTGGGCAACTTACTTGTCGAGGTATTTATCCGTAAATTCCGAAACTTTTAATTTATACGCTTCCATATACGCATATTGTGTAATAAATCCAACATATATATTTTTTTCCACAAAAAAATGTTATTTAACGATTTTCTATCATTGTATCCTTTCATCTCATAAAAAGTGATAACCATTGATTTGAGATTCAATGTTTACAAACTTTATAAATATAAGAAACAAATGATTGTTTTGACCAAATAACATTATTGCTCCTGTGCGCAAAGTCCAAAATGCCCCCAACAATAATGTAGCAATGTTTTTTTCCTCCTTCTATCCCTTGTCTCTTCCTCTCTCTTGGTCTTGGCAACTGATTAGGATCTCGATTTCCTTGCTTAGCTTCAAAATAAAAAATTAAAAACAAAACAAAACAAAGCAATTGCAATCCAAAAACTTTAGAGAAAATCCTAAAAGTAAAATGCTAGTAAAACTTGTGATCACTGGCACCACTGCTTTCTTGCGTGCAAATTTATCAAATCACCCATTGCATCCCATTTTTTAAGTCCTGAAGTCTTGAAAAAAATAATAAAAGAGCAAACTAGAAAATCACAATCAAGATTTAGAGGAACGAACGAGTGAATTCAAACTTCGAGATTCTTTGGATTTGAAAATTTAGAAACAAGAAAAACCCAACTTCTTTAATTTTTTTTTGTCTTTAGTCCCAATTTGTGCTATAGCATCCATTTTCTTTTATTTAATCACAAGTTTTTAAAAATTAGATTAATTCGTTTCGAATAGTTATAAAACTCAATTTAGAAATGTTTTCATTAAAACTTGAATTTGACATTTTGTTTTAAAGAGTTTAATATTTTACCACTAAATCCATATATCTCAATTTGTACTATTGAATCCATCCCCATCGTTTTATATGAGTTACCAAATCTCTCCCCTTTCATCTATATAACTTTTCACCGACAAGCTGAAAAAACTTCATTCCACAATTAAAAAGTTTCTCACACTTGTTCATTACCACAAAGATCCAATTCTTGTTTCAAATCGCATGGACTGTTGCTGCTTTTCTTTAAGGTTAAACCATTATACGAGGGGCTTAAAAGTTCAAATTTATGTGTAGGTTGAATTTCTTCTCTCTTTTTTTCTTTGGTGGAGAAAAGTATAACAAAAAAAAAGAACCTAATAACTAGACACAGGAAACAACACTCTTCTTTCTAGTCCACAAGACTTCACAAGCATCAGCCAGCAGCAACTCTTCCACAACAGCTGGCAGACAGCTCACCTCATGCGGGCCTACCTCAGCTTCTTTACCCAACTCAGCAAGCTTATTAGCACATTTGTTTGCTTCTCTGTATATGTGATTGATTTTGGGAACTCCCAGCTTCTTCACCAAATCTTTGCACTCCTGGATCAAGTTATTCCAGGGATGATTCTCCCCCACTCGCTCATTGATAGCCTTCACCAAAACTAAGGAGTCACTCTGTACTTCTAAGGTACCAAAGCACTTCTTCTTAGCTATCATTAGACCTTCTTTCAAAGCTAGAGTTTGCATTGTCTCCATTTGCTCTGCCTACGTTCATCCAAAAACCATACAGCCAAACTCCTCTGCTATTTCTGAAGAGGCCTCCAGCCCTTGCCTTACCACTCACCAACTCTATAGCTCCATCCACATTTAGCTTGGTTACACCATGCTTTGGCCTAGTCCAATTGATTCTGATCTCTTCCCCTTATTGTTCTTCCTGTTTAAAATCCCAGTGCAAACCTCGACTATGCTCCTAATTTTGTTAGCCACCAAGATAGGAGATTCCAATTTATTTTGATAGATTTGATTACATCTGCACGTCTAGATATTCTACACCACAGTCATCAAAATTAAATCCTCCTCCTCCAAATCCAACTTAAGTCTGTTTGAACAGCTATCTTTTAACTATTCCTTCGTGCTATTCCTCCAAAAGTTGGTGTTTTCCATAATGCCTTGACACAACTTTCTCCAAATCTCCTTTGCATGCACGCAGTTCCTTAATGCATGGCTGATCGTCTCCTCCTTACCACAAATGATGCATGTCCCATCTTCCCTCATGCCTCGTCTCTTTAGTTCTGTGAAGGACAGAATCCTGCCTACAAGCGCCAACCAAAGGAACATCTTGATTCTCTCTAGGCATTTTTTCTACCACACTTATTTCATGTTCAACGCATTATCCTCTTGCACACCCAAGCCTCTCTTATGAATCCAATAAGCAGATGCCACCGTAAACTCTCCATTAGGATTCTCCTTCCAGAACATATTGTCCTCACCTCTTCCATAATTGGGAATAATAATCACTCTAATCTCCTCCACTGTGTCCCTAGGGAGGATCGAATACAACTCATCTATTCTCTACTTACCTTCCTCATCCAAGAAGTAACTAATCTTCGTATTAGTGTCACACATCTCTCGGGGAATTAAAGCCTCATGCGCCAGCTCCTTATCTCCTAACCACCTATCATAACAAAAGCTGATGCTCTTTCCGCTCCCAATCTTCCACTTTAGACCCTTCCTAAGATACTCTCGGCTGCTATATATGCCCCTCCAGACTGCATAGGCATTACCCCTCTTACGATGTTCTAATATGCCTTTCCCTTGAGATATTTATTTCTCAAGATTCTACACCATAAAGCTCCATCATTTTTCAAAACTCTCCATCCCAACTTCGTCATAAAAGACACGTTGGACTCTCTTATACTTTTGACACCCAAATCTCCATCTTCTTTGGATTTACAAACCTTTTCTCAACTCACCAGATGAATTTTCCTTCTCTTTTCATTACTTCCCCACAAAAAATTCCTATTCAATTGGTCTAGCTTTTTACAAATACTCTCGGATAGCCATGAGGACTGCATTGTGTACAATGGGACTGCATTGAGGTGATTGGCTTCCATAAACAGGATTAGATTGTTAACAAAGAAAATGTGTGATATATTAGGATCTCATCTAGCAACTTTAACCGATTTCCACACCCCCTTTTCAATATTTTCCTTGATCATGCAAGAGAGCCTCTCCATAATGAGAATGAAAAGGTAAGGGGAGAGAGGATCGCCTTGCTTAAGGCCTTGTTCTATTTTGAATGGAGGGAGGACCTCCCTATTCCATATTTTTGAAATATCCCCACATGATACTAAAAACATAATTAGCTTCACCAAGTTAACCGGCAGGTTCACCTCTAGTAAAATCATGGATAAGTATTCCTAATTTAACATTGTCAAAAGTTTTTCTCAGGTCAATCTTGATGATCATTGAGTATCTTGAGCTTTTGGACTGCCTAATGGAATGCACAACTTCTTGGAAAGCCATTATGTTATCTAGCGTACTCCTTCCAGCAAAAAACTATTTTGGTGGGGGCCGATTCTATTCTACAGAAGGGTTCTGAGTCTAGAGATCAAGCACTTGGTTAACACATTGTAGGAGGTGTTCAATAAACTTATGGGTCTGAAATCAGAAATCTCTTCAGGTTTACCAGACTTAGGAATAAACACCATGAGAGTATTGGCAATGTTTGGACAAAAGTATCCATCTTTCACAGCTTTGCTGACAAAATTGCAAATGTTTCTTCACGGTTGGTCAGAAGTTCTGATAAAATATTGGTTGAATGCCATCCGGATCGGGGGCCTTAAGACCCGAGAAGACAGCCTTTCCAACTTCTTCTTTTTAAATTGATTACAGATTAATTCCTGATCATATCTACTGATCCTCTCCCTTCTATACATGAATCTGTTACTCGGCTCTTATACCTT
Organism: Dillenia suffruticosa; assembly: GCA_033439265.1. Taxonomy (NCBI): domain Eukaryota; kingdom Viridiplantae; phylum Streptophyta; class Magnoliopsida; order Dilleniales; family Dilleniaceae; genus Dillenia; species Dillenia suffruticosa. The sequence continues at coordinate 13,599,803 of JAVTVX010000020.1, forward strand.
CTTGCCCGAGAATAGCTTAATGAAATAACTTCTAGCATGGTTCTTCAAATCATCTTGATCATAGGACCAGGCACCATTAATTTTCAAGGTCGCGATGCAGCTGTTGCTTCTTCTAATTTTTGTTGTGGCATGGAAAAAGCTGGTATTCCTATCCCCTTTTGAAAACCATTTTAACATAAACTTTTGGAACCCAATAAATCTCCTCTTGTTCTAGAACTTGTTGATACTCCTAAGAAGCATCCTTTCCAATGCTTGTAGAGAAGTGGAATGGTTATAATTGTCAGATTTTTGAATCCCTTTTAACCTAGTTTCTAGCTCTTTTTGCGATAAGAAATGTTCCCAAAGACTGCTTTGTTCCACTCTTTAATCTCCTCAGTTGTAATTTTTATCGCATTCTCTAAAGGACCATCAGAACTTATCCACGCCTTTTCAAAGACATCTTTAAACTTAGGGTGGGTAATCCAAGTAGCTTTAAACCTGAATGGTTTCTTGCCTTGTTCAGGAGAGAGGGTTAAACATGAATTCCAACTCATAGGACAATGATCTCCATGCAACCTTGTCAAATTAATCTCTCTCATTTCTAGGAAGGTAAGCTTGGTCTCTAGATTACAGAGCACTCTATCTAACTTCTTCTATAACGTTATTCTTCCCTGGCACTTCTAACCCAGTTGAATTTAGGACCTCCCGCTATTGTGTCTAGAAGATTACAGCTCTCCCATCAACTTTTAAACTTTTGACTCCTTCTATGGGTAGAGCTATTTGCTTTCCTAGTCTTTTCTAGGCTAGTAATCTCATTGAAATCTCCCAACACAATCCAAGGACCAGCCATGCTGCTAGTAATGACACCAAGATCCTTCCTACTCTTCCTTGGCTTTGGGATAAGGTTGAGAGTATACCCACATTGTATGCCAGCTTCTGACTCTAGCTATAACTTTACAATGAATGAGCTGACTCGTATGAAACTAACCAATAAGTTGATTCTATTAGGATCCTTAGATAACCACATACTTCCCCTGAACCCTTCAAGAGGGGCTATGAAGTTGGAGCTTAGGTCACACTTTTTCATGAACTTTGGGTAATAGTTGTTCTTTGCTTTTGTCTTAAAGCAACATATGGCTACCTGACATTCCTTCTGAATCATCTCTCTACAGATTCTTCTAAAATTGTCACTTCTGATACCTCTACAATTTCAAGCAATGAGTATGATATTCATTTCTGACAACATGAAGGAAGGAAAGAAATTTAGCAGGTCTTTTCTAACACTCCATGACCTCATTATCCGCCTCCAATATTTTCGTGCTTCATCTCCTTCTCCTCTTGCATCCCATTCCAAGCACTCTTCACCGCCATCCATTATATTTAAGATCCTTGAATCCGTGTAAATCTTACTAGGGTCAAACTCTCCTGGACCCTTTTCAAATTAGGCTTGAATACGCTTGCTGGATTCAGGAGCATTTGGGTTCTTCTCACCCAGATTTGGCCCATTAACACTAAACATTTGGCCCCCTTCTTTGCTACCACTTGGGCCTACTTTTAAAATCCTTACGCTTTGTAGGCCAATTTTATTAACCCCTTCTATTGCACGATGATCCTTGCCCAAAGTCCTCTGATTGACTTCTTTAAAGTCTATCTTCATCCTCTTGTTGGGCCCTTGAAACGATAAACCTTTCCTCTCCCATCTCTCATTGCGATAGCTTCTCCTTTCCTTGTCTCCTCCCCTTTCATACATAGATTCATGCTTTCTCTTTGATAGCTTCTGTGACTATCAGACATAGGATACAGATTGCAGGCTTCCTCATTTGACTCGAAGCACACATCCCCCGAAGTGGCGTTAACTTTACCCAAATGGCTGAATCGGCTCTAGTAAGCATAATCCTTGTTATTCCCTCTGAAATTTCTATTTTTGTTACCGCGTTGTCTCCTCCGAACTATCATCCAAGGCCCTAGACCCTCATCTTTCTTTGCCATGTCACCCACCATAGTTGGCATACCATCTATATATGAAGGGAATTGTTGCCAGAAGTACTCCCAAAATTTGAGGACTCTGATTTGGTTTATGATCATGAACCCCACAATCCATTGTGTTGTGACTCACCTTACCACACTTGAAGCAAATTACATGCAGACTTTCATATTCTATTCGTTGGATGCTCTTTCGGATTTTAACAGTGGAGACCAATGGTTTGTTTAAGTCAATTTCCATGCATACTCTCGCGTATTTTCCCCTCAAAGCATTTGCTATGTTGTAGTCAGTTTTAATAGGTTTCCCTACATCTTTTGCAATCTCAAACAAGATATTCTCGTTGAAAAATTCAATTGGTAGTTGTAGGAGTCTAATCCAAACAATCGTCGACTTAATTCTACTACCTTCAAGGGTAAACCACGGTTGCCAGTTCCTCACTGTGAGGTAATGGTCATCGATTAGTCACGGCACATCAGTGAGAACATGATAGAAATCCTATTCACCGGTGACTTGTGCATGGAAGAAACCTCCCCCTAGGTCCAGAAGTTCTAAAGTCCCCTCAAGTCTCCACATACTCAACACCTTCGTTAGCATCAGCTGATAACCAATATCCTTTCCAAGGAGTTTAACTATCAAGGTCTGCTTCCACAGCTTCCAAAGGTCCTTTAGAACCTCATTTGAAACTATAATTTCAGGTATGTTTCCATGGCCAGTAAATGGTTCCTCTATGTCTTCCTCTAAGAAACCCTCTTCCTCTTTTGATTTAAGGTCTTGAGCAAACCCTGTACCTTCCTCTTCACTCCTCATACCCACCAAAATCTCCTTAAAGGAAGACTTTGTCTTGACATGGTTCTCTCCCCCGTCCGATTTTGGTTTTTTGGTGCTTCTCTCTAGGTGATCATCTTCTTCCTTAGTACACTTCATTCCTCTTCCATAATTTTTTCCATGCTCCTCTCTCCCCTCTTCCATTTCCTTTGTCATGCCCACTGTACTCAATTTGTGTGTAGGTTAACTTCATGTGATTTGTATCAATTGAGACATCTAAAATCTAACAATGGGTGTGACACAAAGCAAAATTTGGACATTTCTTTTGAAGAATTGATTCCAATGGTTATAATTTTAAAAAAAGCTATAAATAAGATATATCATAAAAAAAAGTAAAACATACATACAATGAACATAAGATAGGAATACTATACAAAATCGAGAGAACATTCTGTTCTCTTTAAATTATATTGACTATATTTTTTGGTTGTAAAAATGTAAATTATTATGGGTTGAATCAAGAGAGAAAAGTGGTTTTCTTGATTTGAATTTTATATTTTTATTTTGCAAAAGATCAAGGAAGTGTTTGAGAGATAAATACTTATCAGTTGAATCAACGGAGATATAGGTTCTCTTGATTTAGGTTTTGTAAATCAATCTTGTAAAGTTTGGGTGAAGGAGTGATAAACACTTGTAAGAAACTAATGTGGCTTTAATTAACTGCTAGTTTCTATTGGGTTAGAGTGATTAGTGATATACTCTTAAGAAAACTTTTTGAGAAGAGACGACACACTCCAACGTCTAGAGAAATTTATATAAATTCTTATGTCTAATTTTTGTGCACTTTGTATTTATTACGAGCAAAATTCGAAGATCGCAATTTAACAAAAAATTAGAAAATAACAAATTCACCATTTTCATTATTACAACCCTACCAATATAATTTTTCTAAAAAAAATGATATAAATTTTGTTAATCTTAATACAGACCTCTAAAAATTTTCAAAAGATGTTCCAACACGTTGGAACTTAACTTATCATATATTAAATGAAAAATTTTGAAAAACAGATTTATTATGTACATTTTTTTTTTGGTAATTAAGCATGACAATATACCCATATATTTTTTTTTTTGAGAGTTACAAAAGCTTTTAAAAGTTTCACAAACTTTTAAAGAAATTTTTGAGGTATTATTAAGTATTTATTATCAGGTATTTATCCCAACAACTCACTTATTATTATAATATAGTGTTTGATATTGCAAATATTGTAGAAAAATATTTTAATGATGAAGACGTAGGTTTGATTGTGGAGGCCATGAGAGTAAAATGGTAAAACTATTTATGTATATAACTTAAACCTAGTTGCCATAATTTTGGACTCTCACGTTAAAATTGAAAGTTTATAAGATTTTCTAATTACTTATTATGAATGCATAAAAAAGATAAGATGGTCTAGAAATATGTAAGTAAAGGCGTAAGAACAAAGTTAGAAGAATTCTATAATGAAAATTATTGTATATACGAGGACATTGCCCCTTTTCTTTCCCAATCATCCATAGAAGAAAATACCAATAGGATCCGGCTCAGGTACAAATTCTGAACTTGAAAGTTTTCTTATCACTATCTTGGATCGGAGAAGATTATGAAATTTTATTATGGAGGACGGAGATAAAAGACAACACAATTTCAAGGACTATTTTTGTGACACCTATCTCAATAATCTCTTTTTTTTCTTTCTTTTTTTACTTAATTACATGTATCTAAAAATCTGATTAATTTAATTCGACTAGTTATGAGATTCAATTAAGCGGCCAACTCTCTATTTTTTCATTGTCAAGATTTAAATTTGAAATATTGATTAAAAAAATTTAATACCCTATCATTAAATTCACAACTCATTGTTAAAATTCGAATTTGAAATATTGATTAAAAACATTTAATAATTCTATTATTAAATTCACAAATCGTTGGTATCTCAATGGTCTCACATGAGTACTTGTACTACGTGATTTTTGACTTGTTTAAATCTTAAAAAAATGTAAATACCTTAGTTCAAACCCATTTATAGAAATGAATATACATAATGTAACTTCAATGTAATACAATTATTGTAATATTCAACAATAAAGAATATAAAATTTTATGTAATTATTGTGCATGTTTTGAACACAGACAAATTGTAGTGTTAAATAAATTCTTTATTTTCAATTTTTTTTATATCAACGTAACACAAAGAATTTAAAATTTTATACATTTATTTTGAGCAAATGTTTGAAACAAAATTTACATTATCTTTGTTTATGGTACACAACATTATAAACAAAAGTTGAAATGAATTGAAATTAAATTAAAATTAGAATTAGATCAGAATTTATTATTAACCATCAAGTTTTAGAATTAGAACCGATCATAACTATTCAATTTTAGGATCGAAATTAAAATTGGAACTATTATACGATTTAACTTTCGATTTTTTTTTCTGTGAAATTAAAACCATTCATAATTTCATTGAAAATCCTTAATATGTATAACGGGTAGCCACATGTACTCTCGAGCTTTATCTACACTTAAAAATACCCTTCCTCTTCTCCTCGAGGGTTCACTAAATTTAGGATAGTATGTAGAGAGATTAAGCAGGGCTAATAAGTAATAAGTAGAAACAAACTTCCGTGGGTGTAATAATAGGATGTTATATCCCTTCAACCAAAGATCCTGAATTCTTATCATGGAGATGGAGAAAATAAAATTTGAAAGAATTAATCTTTTAATGTGTCTCATAATATTCAGAATACTAACGACTTGTAGTCATTTCTTTAGTTAAATTTCACGATTATTTAAATTGGATTAATGAAATTTCTGAGTATAGATAAGAAAAAAAAAAAAAAAAACACGGAACAAGCCCATGTCCGAATGGAGGCCCGGTTCGTCACCCTAGGAAAGGCGTGAGTGGAATTCCAGAATCCATTCCATTCCGCTTTGCCCATCAGTTATCACATCACAAAGAGGGAAAGTAATTTTCTAAAATTATTTTTTTTAATTTTTTAATTTTTTAACATTTTTCCAAGAGTATAGAAAAACGGAGTGAGAGAGAAGAGGGAGAAAGAGGGAGAGCGAGAGGGCTTGTTGGGGGAAATGGGTGAAGAAAAAAGAGTACCTGCGAAGTTCGACATGAACGCGAAATGGGACGCCTGTTTGGATTTGGCTGTCCGCCGATTCGTTTATTCTTCCCTAGCTGGTGGTTTTGCTGGTCTCCTCTTCTTCAGTGAGTCTATCATTTCTCTCTCTTCTCTTTTCCATTGTGATCAAGTAATTCGGGACAGCATAATTTTTAGAAACAATCTGTAGCATGAGCATGAAATTTCAATGGAATTTCTGTTAATCCCAATTCTAGATGTTAAGCGACATTGACACTCTTTATTTTTTCTTAAGTTTTTGATTGTCTGGAATGGTTGGAATTTGAACATTTTTTGATCTCTTCCCCTTTTATGAGAGCTTATCTGAGTGGGTTTGCGAGGTTAATACGAGAGATTCTTCTCTGATTTTCTACCTTGGTGGGGATTTCATGGAGGTCAGGGAGTTGGAGACATTTTTATGAGAGTGAGATCCGAGACTGAGAGGCATGTGTTTGTGTCTACTATTGATTTATTTAATTGTTTATTTAGGAGCAGTATTAGGTTTGAAGCTTTTTCTCTCACCTCCACATCTACTTCATGCCCCACTTCATTTTAATTTTGCATAGAAAGAGGGAGGTTGTTGGACATTCATTTATTATGTTTGCTTAAAGCCCTCCATTAGTTACAATGTTTCTTGCGAGAATCTTGGAACTATCTCTGTCATAACTCCAACAAAGTCTGTGCTAAGCACATGTTTGAGTCAATTTTCAAAAGAAAAAATATCGTGCTTGGAAAAAGGTGGTCATTTACCAAATATGGGACCAATTCCTTGTGGCATTCAACTCTCACTGTATGGCGAGGAGGTGGATGTCACTAACTGCAGCAGGGTGAGTTGATAGGATTCAATTTGTGTTGTTCGAGTCCAAGTCTTAGCTGGCAAGCCAGGAGGTCTGCCCAGAAGCAGCCACCCTTGGGGGAGGGCTGTAAATGAATTCGTAGGATTTTAGGGGGAGTGGGGATTTTAATTCTTTCTACCTCGTGAGGTATAATGACAGACCGGGATGCTATTTGGGTTACTTAAAGTGATGGTGGAAGTCATTTCTTTTGTAAGTTGTTTTGACGTGCCCAGAGTAGTTTTCTTCTTCTGGGAAGTTACTTGGGGGAGGGCTCTTAATAAATGCATGCTGTCTAAACAAGAAGCAAAATTGATCAAACGTCTCTTTGGTTCTTAACGCTAATGGATTGTGAATGTTTGATTTTTCACGTTGTCTTGAATTTGTGTTGGATTCTGAGGGTTTGGCGATAATGGGCTATTTGTATGGAGTAGTATTTCTAATATGAATGAAATGGAGTAAGGATCCCTTTTTAATTAGAAGTTTCCCTGCTAATATATGTTTGGTTTGGTGCGAAAGCAATGAAAATCATTCTTTCTTCTTTTGGTGGAGGGGAAATCCTTTTTATGATGGTTCAAATTCCAATTCTGGTGTCATATATATATATATATATATAGACAGAGAGAGAGAGAGAGAGAGAGAGAGAGATGTTTGACAAGCGATAACCTAATTGTGGGTGATGCTTGTTAGAGTACATCAACTAGTTGATGTTTCATGTGCGTGAGAGAAATTAACCGTTGTTGTGCCTTCTCCCAAATGGCCCACCTCTATTTGTTTGGTCTGCTCATGGGATCCTGGACTACCAGCATTGTGCATTGCAGCTTTGTTATCACATCCAGTTGCATGGGAGATGAACAATCAACTTGTGATGTATCCATAACAATTCATGAGTTACCTTTGCCATTGCTTCATAATCGGATTTTGCACTTGATTGGGCTACAATACTTTGTTTCTTGCTTTTCCATGAAATCAAACTTTCTCCAACAAAAACACGACACCTTGTGGTTGATTACCTGTCAATCAACAAACTTGCCCAATTTATATCAGAGACAGCCTCTATCCTCTTGTGTTGAGGATCACAATAAAGAATACCCTGCATAGTGCTCCATTAACATACTTCAAGAGGTGGACATTATCCCAACAACATTCTTAGGAGAAGATATAACTAACTAAGTACACTTATGGAAAAAGGCATCATTAGGCCATGCAACTGTAAGGTTGTTAGTCTTCCTAAGTGCCCGTTTATATCTCCCAGGGTCAGTGAACAAGTCTCCATCTTCAGTTCGAAACTTCAAATTAGGTATCATGGGTCCCTCACAACGTTTGGCTGCCATCAACCCAATCTCTTCAATCAAATCAAGCGCATACTTTCTTTGAGACAAGAAAAAACCACTCTTTTCATCACTTCAATTTCAAGGAAGTATTTAAGGGCTTTGAGATCCTTTGTTTGGAAAAAAGACTGAAGGAAAGCTTTCAACTTTGTATCACAATCAATTATGACAATATCATCAACATAAACCTCTTAAAGGATACATCCAGTTGTAGATTTTTTGTGGAAAATAGAGTGGTCATATGCACTGTGAGTTAAACCAAATTAAATGACTTTATCACTAAGTATCCAAAACCAATCTCTTTGTGACTTCCTGTGAGCAACTAATTTGATCGGTGCTCCGTGTAAACCTCTTCTTGTAAATACCAAAGAGAAGCATTCTTGACATATAACTAATGAAGATTCTACCCATGGGGGGCAGCTAAAAAGCTAAAGAGACGAATGCATTCAAGTTTGGCCACTGAAGGCATTGTTTCAGAATAGTCAACTCATAGGTTTGAGCATATTCTTTCACAATTAACCAAGCTTTCAGTTCAGCAACCGTGCCATTGGGTTTCATTTGAACAGAAAACACCCGCTTACAACCAATTGCCTTCTTCCTTGAGCATATCTCTTCTTCCATGGTAGCACACTAACCAGAGTGACAAAATGTTTAAACAACTGATTTAGGCACCGCTGTTTTGTCCAGGGCGGCAACTAAGGATTTGCAAGAAAAAAGTCAAATAGTCATGATGCAAAAGAAGAAATAGGATACATACATGATCTTTTATCTTTTCTCAGAGCAAGAAGGAGGTTAACAGTAAGGTCTGGAGGTGGCGATGTTGGCAATGCTCAAGACAAAGGTGGATCTTGAACCAAGGAGACTATAGGCAGTACTTCAGCTGCAGCAACCACAGGTGGCTTATTGACATGCCTGGTACAGACTCGTTTAATAGGTGGTCTTGATGTCATAGAAGTAAGCGTAAGTCATAAAGTCATCCTTAGGTTTTGTAGAAGAAACAGGAGGGTAGATTGAATCAGAATTTTCAAAGAATGAAACGGATTGAAAGATTAAAACTGCAGAAACCAAATATTGGGATAGAGATTAGGAAAACAATGATCACATTTCTGAGATAGAGAATACACATTTCAAGGCCTTAGGATCAAGTTTAGAGGCATTAGATACCATGTACAAAGCAAGGCACCTGATAATATGCGAGAGAGAGGAAATGCAGGACAAGAAAAATGTAAAACAGAAAAGGAATTTGACCATTCAAAACAGTAGATGGCAAGAATTAATTAAATAACATGCAGTAGCAACTGCATCTGTCCAGCAACTTTTGGGAACTTTCATACGGAATAAGAGAGCTTATAGCAGTCCCTAACAAATATCTATAAATGTCTCTTTTTTCTCTCTGCCTCCTTCATTCTGTTGGGAGGTGATGACACATGATGATTGATGAACAATTTGTTTTTGATACAAGAAACAGGAGAGAGTGGTAGAGAAATACTCTTTTGCATTGTCATTCTTTAAATTTGTGTCGCTTAAAGCATGTTTTTGCTTCAAAAACTTAAAGAGTAAATTTTCAAAAAATAAATTTAAAGTAACCCATGAATATTCATTAACAAAAGTAACAAAATAATTTTTCTGTTGGGAGGAGAATATCTATAAATGTCTATTTTTTCTTTCTGCCTCCCTCATTCTGTTCGGAGGTAATGACACATGATGATTGATGAGCAATTCGTTTTCGAGACAAGAAACAGGAGTGAGTGGTAGAGAAATACTCTTTTGCATTGTCATTCTTTAAATTTGTGTCGCTTGAAGTGTGTTTTTGCTTCAGCACAAAAAGTAGAAGAGATGGAAAAACTTAGAGTAATTTTTCATAAAATAAATTCAAAGTATCTCATTCTTTAAATTCAAAGTAACTCATGAACCAGCTTTAGAAGTATAGAACAAGGACCAAGCATAAGAATAAACTATTTATAAAGGGGATGCAGCCTTCTCATTTTTAGAATACATATATGATATTCATGTCATGACTCACAGTTTAATGCTGACATCGAAATGAAACTGGAAAAAATAATTTGTTCAACTCTGGAGAGAGAGATGACCAAGACAGTTGTGACATTCAAGAAAGGAAAAGGCATTGGCCTGGTACGGGCAACTGACTGTGGTACTGCATGTGGAGGTGCATCAAAGATGTGTGACCCTCCGACTTCATGACCATTCTCCTGATCTGCTTCTTTTCATGATCTTGAAAAACACAATGATTTGAAAAAATTAAACACCATGATTAAGAGCCTTTATAAGCTTGCTAACAGACATGAGAATAAAAAAAAAAAGACCTAGACAAATACAAAAACAGAAGATAAGGGCATTGAACTGGTTGAATGAGCTGTGCCACTCTGTGTGATGAGAGCAGCAAAACTGTTGGCTAGTTTTATAGAAGGCAATCTTGAGGAAGGGGCAAAAGTGGACATGATACCTGTATTTTTGTTCATATGAAGTTTGTGAGCGAAGTACTGAAAAAGGCAGAAAAACATGCAGTAAGGTAACTTGTCTGAACTAGTGTATTAGTGGAGAAGCTCACAGGTTGCTGTGAAGCTTACCGGCGCTTTAGCCATTGCTGCCTTAATTGAGGCTACAATAGGGTTAGGAAAAGGACTAGTTGGGTAAAGCCATCTTGTGTAAGTGTGGTGGTTTTCCATTCAATTTCCAGCTGGTTCTTTTCACATACCGAGGCTCCTCACAATTATAACAAACAAGGGTCCTTATCTCTTCCACCTCCCCTACGTCCCTTACCTTGTCACTGTCCTCCTGTACAACTATTTTTCATTGAATTAGCACTAACTAGAGCTGCAATATCATTGGAGGACGCACCTTTAAATGTCTCTGTAGCAGATTCATTATTAATTCTAAGTCACCATGCATAGGTGTCAGCCAGAGAAGTAGGAAGAGAATTCCCAATCAGCAAATTGGTATGGATAACATCATACTGAGGTCTTAAGCTTGCGGGAAGATGCTGAGTTACTTGTGATTCATCTTGCAATTGCATCTAAGAGATGTCAGTATCAATTGGCAGCATATCCCTTTTCTCTTCAAAGGCTCTCTTAACCTTTGAACAGTATTCAGATAAAGGCTTTTGTCTCCTTGATCTTCCTGATATAATACTCATGATGCACATGAGACAAGTCTTTTTTGCTGGTGAAAAAGAAAACCAACATTCTGCAACAAAGACTTTACCATGATGCAGTGAGTTAGGCAAATTACTGCATCACCTAGAGTCCTCTTAATCTTGTTTGTACAATCTTGCATCTTCCTACAACCACTTCTTTCTTGCCTACGCCCTGACTGGATCTTTGGCCAGATGATCCTCTATACAAATAATTGCCACGTCTCTGAAAGGTCTTCTTTCGAATTTGTCATTATCTTTCTTGTTCAAGAGCTGATGTGTAACCACTTCTTAGCCATGATGTTATACTAGACCAATTAACAACCAAGTAGGGAAGAAAACAGACTGAGATCAACAAAGCAAGAGATACCAAGTAATAAATTAAACGTGGGCAGAACTGAAAACTTGTTCAGTACATTAGTTAGCACAATTTATTCTTGTGCAAATCTGCCCAGCAACCAGATTTGGCCTGCATAACACCCAACAGTGTCCGGATCCCAAAAAGCACCTTTTGGATGCGAGACAACCCTGGCTTGCACTTTGAATAACCATGAACCACACTTGGGATGCTTCACTTCATTAACTTGCAACCAATTCTTACGTTGCTTACCACCATAGAGGAGGGAGAGACACTACCTAGGTCTGAGTCAACCAATCAGCCCTGAGGATTAAGAATTGCCCCAAAAAAAAGTGAAGAACAATTGACAAGGACAAGGACAAGGACGGTGAATGTTTTCTTGCACCAGGTATCATATGGCTCTGATACCCAGTTGCTATTTAGAGAAAGAGAGATTAGAGTTTGTCAAGCCATAAACAGATTCTGGTTAGGTTCTCTATGTTATGTCATTCACAGGAGTCAGTACAGCAGAATAGGAAAGTACAGAAATTTAGAAAATAGGCAGTGCATACAGATCGACCAAGATGCCCTTACTTAAAAAGACCTATAACACTTCAATTGCAATCTAGAAGTGGATGATGATGTTATAATCAGTGTCCTTTTAGCACAGAAAGAAGAGATGAGCTAATAATCTTCTTCTCTTCTTCAATTATTAGTGGATGAATCCTTTTAGCTCAAAAGAAGAGACAAGCTAATAATCTTCCTCTCCTCTCCAATTGTTGATGGTTGGACTCCTATCGGAAGTTGCTTTCCATACGCAAAAGACATTGGGGGGGCAAAGCCTTATCTTTTGACCGAAAAAGGAAATTTATATTGATGGTATGAAAGAATGTACGAGTACTTCAAAGGATTAGAAATCTTAAGAGTGATAAAAATCAAAATACAAAAAGTAAAATGAAAAAACTAACAAAATATTGCTCATCAATCCCTTCACAGCTTGTCTAAACTATAATTATTATAATCTTAGATATGAGAGCCCATAATGAAGTTTAGAAAACAATCGTATCCTAAAGAAGAGAGGGATCAATATTGTTATTTTTGAAAATTCTGAATTTTTTCTCTCTGAATACGCCGAGGAATAGCAAGAAACACACATTTTGAAAACCAATGAGCATTCTCTTTCCCTCCAAAACCCTAAAACTTGATGAGAAACAAATCAGGGATACTCTTAGAACTGACCCATTCATTGCCACACATAGCAATTAAGCAACTCCACATCTCCGATACAACATAACAATGTAAACATAAGTGATCTTTACTTTAAGAACATTTGTAGCACATGACTTGTGCATTCAGGTGAAGCCTCATCTTTGTTAAACTTTCCATGGGATCATATCCATGCATCTGCCCTATAGCTTTGTGGGAGAACCATACAACCATGTCACCACAAAAATTTTCTGAAATTCTTTGTTTCTTTATGTGGTTGCGAAAACAAGCTTTCAGCAAAATAAGCTCCTTTCAGTCTTATGTCACAACTACTTTTATGTTGGTATGGACCAAATAAACTTGCAAAATGGCCTTCATGCACAACATTACAAACTTGTTACATTTGATTTAGACCTATGTGTTTAGTATTTTTTCATTTTACTGGTAGCTTTAAATTTTTATGAATATGCATGACCCAACTATGTTTATGTTTTGCCTCAACTCTTTTTATGTTGGTATTTCTTGGACCAAATAAACTTGCAAAATGGTCTTTATGCATGACACCATAAAATTATTACAACTTGATGTGGACCTACCTGTTTAATATATGTTTTGTTGTACTCGTAGCTTTAAGTGTTTACAAATATGTTATGCAAAATACTGTTCTAGAAGCTTTTCAGTTATATATTATAATCTTCTTTAGCTGTTAAAATATGTGGATTACATAAATGACATATACGAACTAAACACAAGTTGAATTTGTAATTATACGAAAGACTTCATTTTTCCCTTCTTTTTGATTCCCCCCCCCCCCCCAGCCATGTTGGGGAGTATTCAGGCTGTCCTGACAATGCCTTTCATTGAGAAACCCATGGAATTTTTCTTGATTTGTTGAACCATTGGTTTTCATTCCCAATTTTAGATTCATTGTCAGTGCCACCTTCTTGGTGCCCAAATTTTTTTCCCTAATATATAGTATATCTTTTCCTTTATGAAAGACAGCCAGCACATTGCCAAGTGCTGTTCTCATTCCTTTGTACTAACCCCTACCTGCCTCTCGCAGCTCATGTTCTCAATATTTTTCTGTTTCTCTTAATTCTTCTCTTCACTTTAGGTTTTAATTATGACTTGTTATTGTAAATTTTTTATTCTCTACTCTGCCTACAGGGAGCTTCCTTAATTCTCGTTGAATAATAAGGCTCCATCAATGCTCTGTAGCCTTTCTAAATATTGACATCATATGGTCAACCCCAGCCCAAGCTCTATAACATTGTGTGCATGTCCACTTCAGGTGAAACTTAGTTATTTCTTGTCTGTTCATTCCAGGAAGTCCTGTCACACGCTGGGCATCTGTTGCTTTCGGTGCTGGATGGGGAATTTCATCTGCATACACAGAGTGCTCTCTTAAATTTGATGGTTCTCCTCCAAAGCTGACTGTGCCCAAGACATTGGATCCTCCTGCTTCTCAGGTTTGGACTCTAATATTTTTGATATCATCTTAATCTCCTCAATGAGCTTTATAGCCGTGTTGTAGTTTTAGCTTTGTGTGTATGCTGCCTGCCTGCTACTGCCGTATTACTGTCCTGAAATTACTTTTGGACTTCTTTGAAATCTTCCATATTTGATATAGAGGTTGTTGATTTTGTGGATGCTGGTGCTTTGTAGTCTCTTGGTGGAATGCCTCCTTGGTGCTCACCCTTTTCACTGTTTTACAAAAATTTATCTTCTTTTCTTATTAGAAAGTGGATGAAAAAATGTTTGGAATCTTAGCGATTAGAGACCCTTTTGCTAAATTTCTCATGTTACATTTTTATCCTTGCCATTTACCTTACGGAAGTAATACCATCTGACTCTGTTTTTGGAGAATCTTAGCATTTAAAACTGAAAAATATATATATAACTGGCATTTATAGTTTATGATTCTATTCATAATTTTTTTTACGTGGGGGAAGGCAAGTGGTTTTTTGTTTCATTGCCATTGAACAAAACAAAAGATCATAAGAGATGCATTTTTAGCAAAGGGAGTTTCGTTTAAATGCTATTCAACAATTTCAAACCCTTTTGAGCACACTATGATATCAATTGTTGATGTTGTTGGTTCTACTTGGTTGGATATTGTTGTACTTGTCAAACAAGGTGCATTATTAGTGATATATTCCATAATTGATTTCAAGATATCTAATCTAGTAGTGTGAACCATTTCTCTCCCGCCAACAATGTATCCAAGCATTTCCTCTTTGTTGATTTATCTTCCATGTGATGATTGTTGTTGGCTCAGGTAACTTATGTAATAGTTTTTGTGTGCTTTTTATTTTTTTATTTTTGATTGTGCCAGGATGGACAGGACTGAACACAAAAGGCTATCAAAGTAGCCCGCTCAACTAATATGGGTTAGAAACTTGAAAATTTCATAAATTGAGACTCTATTTATCCTTCTTTCTCGAGATGGCATTTCTCCATGTAGCATCAAATCATCATTGTCTGTACTGCAAATTCTTAAACATCTGTAGTACTTCTCATGTGAGGTTTTTGCTAGGTATGGCAGAAAAAAGAATAACTTCCTTTTCCTTTTTCAATTTTCATTTTTATGGCATAATATGATATCTTTATCTGGCCAAATGCAGCAGGAAGTTGAAATAGACATGAGAACGTTAGTGAAATCTTTGGGATGATTAGTCATGGATGTTGGTTTTGCGAGTTCTTGACTGAACAGAGCTCAGGTTATTTTGGCTTTACTTGGTTGCCAATCCCACTGTCCCTGGTGCCTAATAATATAGCCCTGCTCATTGATTGTTGATTTTTGCCACAAAAATCAGACTCAATCACTATCTTTATTGACATTTGATAATGCTTAAAATCATTTTCTCAGATTCGGTTGTGCCTTCACTTATTAGTTTCCTCCCGGGGATTTATAGCCTGTCTTTAACAAAATTTGTGCATTTTGCCCTAAAATCCCTTATTTGAGTGCATCTTTTTAAGTTATTTTATATTATGCATCTGGATTTATTTCTCGTAGAGAGAGAGAGAGAGAGAGAGAGAGAGAGATTAAATCACAAAATAAAATGTCTAAACTTTGGGGAGATTCTGTTTCTCCTCGACATAATATTGTAACCCTCATAGTTTAATATCTGAACCACATAAAAGCTCTTAGGTTGGTGCCATGGAGAAATGATGTAGTGTTTAAATTACATAAAAATTTCCTGTGACAAATATATGCATCCTATTCGTTTAATATTCAACCTACTCTAAATGTGATTTTATTAGTTTTAACTTTTTTCACTACTTAATACATATTCAAGATAAAATAACAAATGTTTTCAAGGGATAGTCTGATGGTCATAATCTTTCTTCAAATAGATTCAAATCTCGTATAACTAAAAAAAACAAAAGGATAAAATAACGAATAAAAAAGGATAAATAATAGACACGGGCAACCAACTTTGGTAGTATGTAAGAATATTCCTGTAGAATCTTTGAAGTATGAAATCTTCCTTTTTTTTTTATATTGTTTGATAAAACATCATAGGCTTGAATGATATGAAGCAACCCTGTGCAATAACGTTTCGTTGCCAATTTTCACTCAATCTTATCTTGAACTTTGGTAAGCACATGACATAGATTTCTTGTTGATGTTGCCATCCTTTTTTTATTTATTTTTATTTTTTATTTTTTCCCTTGTGATGGTTACTCTATTAATTAGTTTTATACTATCATTTTGTAAAATTTAAGCATTTTAGACTGCTATCAACTTGAGGATTACTTTGTTTTGCTACCTTTGTCTAACGTGGTTGGGGCACGCAATGTGAGTGCTATGCTTTATTTGTCTTACCTTGTTCTTTTTTAGGTATAAGGTTATTTGTCTTACTTTTTTCTTTTTTTTACTTTTTTTCTTACTCATTGACAAGATGAAAAAGAAGATTATATATCATCTTCTCAAGAATTTATTTGATAATATTTTTTGCCACTATGTTAATTTTGGTGTTGTGAAAAAAAAAAAATCGGTTCTAAAATTATTTGCAGCCATGGGTTTGACCAGCCTTAAGCTGGCATGGTGTTACTTTTTATTTCTAAATGTCGCTAAAAATCATCATCTAAGATGACGGTTTTCAACAGGTGATTTTTTATTTTTATTTTTTAAATAAATCAAATGCATCTCCACAAAAGTCTTTTGGTAGAATCTCCAAGTAGTTTGTCAGGATAAGACCTTAAAAACTATCATCCATGACAGAGCTTGTTAGTCGCATCCGGCTAAAAAGAAATACTACGTTAGAGTCATGCTCACGTCGTCGATAAAACCCCTACAATCGGGAATAGTTTTGGAAAGACCCCAAAATTCATATTTTTTTTCTTTTTAACACCGAAATTAAAATGTTTCCAATCTTTTTTTTTTATTTGCTATTATTAGTTGACATTTTACGTTTAACTGTTAAAGTTATTCTTTGATTACTTCTAATTCATACATGATGACAACAAGACTTTTACATCTAATATTCAATATTTTTACAAAATTATAATGTCTAATAATTAACAAAATTGTCCGCTTACTAAATTATGGACTGACAGGCTCATAATTGTTTGCATATACCAAACCCATAAAAGATCGAACACACCTTTGTTTCTTATTTTTTGTTTCTGACCCCCGGTATCTTGAATTTCATTTTGATTAATTCAGATCGACCTAACTATCGGACCGGACTTCCTATCGAGGGGGAGGTCTCCCAAAATAATTTTTTCCATTCCCAAGGAGGCTCGAATCCGAGAGCTTGATTAAGAGACACAGAGTCCTTCCCACTACGCTGATTGACCTTTGGTATACACCTTCGCTTCTCTCAACACACTAGTTCGTAACTTCCAATTCTCTCGACTACCTTAATCTCGTTCCCTTGAACTCCCCAGTAATCTTGTTGGGTACATCTCATTGCACGCAAGCGCCTTTACTAAGTGATAAATGTAACTTAGGATAGGAATACTTAAAAATTCGAATCTTCCTTACTCTTGAGAAAGTTCTTTACACAAAGGAAACGGATTTAGTTCCGATAAAATATGAAATATCTATCATAACTTGAGTTTTCCTAGGTCAGAAGGATGTCAAATATTTTCAAATCTTCTCGATCTTTGATTTCGATCCTGTTGATCTCAGAGGATTCCTATCAATTTCTTTACAAGGAAATTAGGGTTTTGATTCCCTAAAAAGCATACGAAATCCTACATACTTGCTATACTCAGCATCGGCAATGAACGAGGTATGTTTTAAGTCTCTACACAAAATGCACACAAGAATAACAGTAACTCTCTCTTTGGTATGTTTCTCTCTTTACAAATATTCTCTTTTAGCTTGAGTGTCGGAGTTTCCTCCGTTAGACCAACGCTCGGTGGTTTTTTCTTGGTACGCTTCCGTAGAACGAGCGAAACTATATTGACTTCATCTCCACTCTCATAACAGAGGATCTACTATTTGTGGAGTTTAAACCCATCTCTAATGATACAAAATTTTAAATAGTATGAGTACTACATTTTGTTAAGACATAATTTATATAGACTTGAATGATAAAAAAATTAAATACATTGACATCTATTTTAATTCACTTAAATTAACATTATTATTTCATTATAAAACTGCAAAGTTCTGTTTGCGGCAACATGCAGTTACTTGCAAAATATATTGTGCCATAATTTTAAATGTTTTAAAAGATTTAAACATAGAAATTTATTTTTTCAAAGTAGTAACAGCAACGGTAATAGTAATAGTAATAATAATAATAATAATAACAATGTTAACCAAGTAGAGTTTTGATGATAAAAAAGTAAAAGAAAAATAATTCAAAAAAATAAGAAAACAGTTAAAAAATTCAGAATTTATAGTAAAGGTTGATCTGATTAGAAAATACATCGACATGTGACATTTATACACACACATATTGACCCGTCTGATATTATTGTCGACCTGAGTTAAATGTTTTCCATATATAAACAAGTGTTTGAACACTTCGACCTGTACAAACATACATCGACCTGAACAATAAATGTCATATAAGTCAGATATTCCAACACATCGACCTGAGCATAAATCTTGTCGACATGAAACTATAGGAACAGTAACACATCGACCAATTCACCTCCGCATATCAACCAATTCCATTTGTGAATAGTGATACATCAATCTGTTCTCCATACACATTAACTTGATTTCTAAAAACATATCAATCTGATTTGTAACACATCAACTTGAATAGTGTCATGTCCACCAATTTCATACACTATGTCGACCAATTTGACTTCTCAATAGGAACACATCAATCTGAGTAGTTAGCACATCAACCTGTTAGTTCTTGACTCTGAAATACACACATCGACACATTAAGATCCTTGTCGACCAGACCAAAAACACAAAACAATTACTTAGATATGTCAACCAATTCAACCGGTGAATAGTAACACGTCAATCTGAGATTGGCATATGTCGACCTGTGTATATAGGTCTTTATAAAATTCACATCGACACACCAAAATTATTGTCGACTTGTAGAAAACATATCGACCAATTTATCTGTCCAGATCCACCGATTTGTAATTGCACAGCAGCATATCGATGTACGCTGAGAGACCAATCGACCTGATCCTTGTTTGCTTATTAAATCACACGTCAACCCGTTATCAACTTGTCGACACAACATATGCACATTGACCAATTGAATTACACACGTCGACTAGTTTGTTGCCTGAACAGAAACTTGTCGATACATTAAAATGACTTGTCGACACATTAAAATGACTTGTCGACCTGCTCTTCACAAAGTCTGAAACATTACACATCGACATGACTGAAAACTTGTAGATACATATGAGCACATCGACCAATTCAAAATCACATGTCCACTAATTTTGTTTAGCACAGTTCCTTGTCGACCTGGAATAATTTCTTGTCGACCTGTTCGCTATACTAAAAATGGTTCAAATTTAAGTCGATATCCTTATCATGCTTGTTGACCTGCATGTATCAGAAATCAGATCTGGAAAACAATTTTGAACTTAACGGACTCCTTATTTTTTCAATTTCGGAAATGTTTCATTTTCTATCAAAGATAACGTTCAAATGCAGTACAAACAAGTCTGATTGGCCTATTAAAAGAGGCGCCAATAAAAGGAACTAAGACTCAGTGCGAACGAAGAAACAATAGCAGAAGATTTAATGGCGGAAATTAAATACCCAACATTCGGATGCAACAACCATTACCAACCCTCAAAGGGTTTAATTCAAAGCCTCAATAAATATTGGGAAGCAGAAAACGGAGAGGGTTACGAGACTTATGAAATAGATGAGACACAACAACTTGAGTTAAAAACTCTATTAAATACTTTCATCTCTGTGCATTTAAAGTTTGAAATTATATTAAGTGTCTCATTTAATTTTTCACATTATCAAATCTGAAAAGGCAAATCTTAATTCTTGACATTCATTTCATAGATTAAATCAAGTGTTAAAAACTAAGGAGTGTGTGACATTGCTTTAAGTATAGAGAAATTAAAATTCAGTCTGAGTAAAATTGAATAGTGGTGTTCAGTCGTAACACTATATGAGGTTGAACTTGAACCTATAATCAAGTTTGTAAACTAAATATTTAGTGAAAAATCCAGGGGGAGTCTAAAAGTAGACGTACATCGAATTTAGTGGAATCACTATAAAAATTCTTTGTGTCCTCTTTATTTGTTTTTAATTTATTATTATATTGTTTTAAAGTTTAAAAAATCTTCAAAAAGTCTATATTCAACTATTTACCCCTCCCCTCTAGTTGAATAACAATTGGTATCAGAGCGGGTGCGTTGTAAAAAGGCCTAACAGTTCAACACCAAAGATCCAAATGGCAATCAACGGAGACAACGTATCAGTTAAAGTTTGCTCAACTAACCGTACACCATACTTCAATGAAAGCAACTTCAGCTATTGGAAGCAAATGATGCTTAACTTCATCATTGCACAGGACCTAAATGCATGGAAAATTATCAAAGAATGAGTTGAATTTCCCATTGAAGAGATATATGGAGTTCGTGTGCTGGTAAAGTTGAAAAATATGACTGTGGAACAAAAGAAAGTTTATCAATTGCAAAACTATCAATCTTCTTCACCTTGCGCTGAGCGTTAACGAATACAATCAAGTTTCATCATGCATAATAGCAAAGGAAATTTGGGAAAGACTCGAAACTATCTATGAAGGGACTGATCAAGTTCGCAAGAGCAAGATCAGACTACTGAAGCAAGAGTATGAAGTTTTCAAATGAAGGACGGAGAAACTATCAGTGAGATTATCACAAAATTCAATAAAATAACAAATGAGCATAGGCTACTTGGAAAGGGAATTTCTCAAGAAAATATGGTTGACAAAATTATGAGAAGTCTACCAAAGTCTTGGGAGTCCAAGGTGACAACAATTGAGGAATCTAAAAGTCTTGAGACTCTGATAATGGATGAGTTTGTGAGATCTTTAATAACCCATGAAATGAAACTGAATGTGAAAGAGCCTGCCAAAGAAGAAAAAGGCAAAGGAGTAGCATTAAAGGCTGATAATAAGGAAAGCACGTCAAGCTCAGAAGAAGAAAATGATGAAGAGGATGAAACTTTTTTGGCAAGAAAATTCAGAAAGTTCATGATGAAGAGAAGGGATAAGAACAAATCCTTTTTCAAAAAACCAGAAAAGAAGAAAGAAATCAAGTGTTGACATGAAAGCTGACTGTCCTTCTCTCAAAAAGGATGAAAAGAAGTACAAAAAAGACAGAAAAGAGAAGAAAAAGAAAAAGGCGCTGGCTGCATAGAGTGATGAAGACTCAAGCTCAAGTGATGAAGTGCAAAATGAGGAACAAGCCAACGTCTGTTTTATGGCAAATGAAAAACTCTCAAACAATGAGGTAAATTCTACATCATATTCATCTTGTTCTGACTCTTCTGATTCTGAAAATAATTTCACCATAAAAGAATTACGTAAAGCACTATTAGAAGCATTAAAAGAATTGAAGAAATCAAAGACGAAAAATAATTTATTGAAGAAAAATCTAGCTGAAAATGTTAAAATTCTAGAAAAATAAAAAACTGAAATAGAAACACTAAGAAAGAAAAGTGCTGAGCAGGAACATAAAGTAATTGAATTTGAAGAAAAATTGAAAGATAATCGTCTAGATGAGGACATCAAGGAGTTAACGAATGAAAATACTGTTTTAAGAAAAAAATAGATGAATTGAAAGAAAAGAACAGTAGACTGAATACCATCATGATGAAATTCATCTTAGGACAAGAAAAACTAGATGTCATGGTAGGAGCACAAAGAGCTGTATTTGACAAAATCGGTTTAGGATACAATCCAAAATAAACACAAAAGAGGTTATATACATTCTTTGTGCCAAGTTCTAAGAATGATAAATTCGAGAGATGTCACACTTGTCTGAAAATTGGACATAATTCAAAAGCATGTAAACTGAGAAACCAAATTTCCAGACTACACTAAAAATCCAAGCATGATAAATAGATATTGCACGTACTGCATGAAGATAGGACACTCAATTCAAAATTGCTAGTTCCAAAACTCCTCAAAAATAACCTTAAAATAGATCTCCAAAGATAAATATAAAGCTAACTCAGTCAGACCCAAAAAGATATGGGTACCAAAGGCAAATGTGTGATTGTTCTTCGCTGCAGGTATGTTTAAAATCAAGAGAATCTCCCGACAAGTTTGTGTGGTGTATAGATAGTGGATGCTCAAGACACATGACCAAAAATGCATCAAATTTCTCTTTCCTTGAAAGCAAGAAGGAGAAAATGTTGCATTCGAAGACAATTCAAAAGGAAAAATCATCGGAATAGGCAACATAGGAGGTAAGTTTTCTGAGTCTCAAATTCAGAATGTGTTTCTTGTTTTTGGATTAAAATTTAGCTTATTGAGTGTTAGCTAATTGTGTGACAAAGGATATTCAGTGTTTTTGAAGCTGATACATGCTCTATTATTGATAAATATTTTGGATCTATAAAGTTTACTGGTTATAGAAGAGGAAGTATATATGCAATTGATTTAGATCTCTTAGAACTTTCAAATGAATTATGTTTAGTTGTTATAAATAAAAATTCTTCATGGCTATGGCATAGAAAATTATGACACGCTAACATGGACATAATTTCAAAATTAGTTAGAAAAGATATGGTTAAAGATTTTCCAAAATTAAAATTTGAAAAAAACAAATTGTGTGATACACGTATAAAAGGAAAGCAAACAAAAATATCTTTTATATCTAAAAATTGTGTGTCAACAGGAAGTTCTCTAGAACTTCTTTATATTGCTTTGCTTGGACCTACTAGAACACGAAATCTAGGAGGAAAATATTACGGGTTTGTAATCATTGATGATTAGTCTAGATTCACATGGGTTTTGTTTCTTGCCGGAAAGGAAGAAACTAGTGAGACATTCATAAAATTGTGCAAGAAAATTCAAAATGAGAAGGAAATGTCTATTAAGAGTATTAGAAGTGATCATAGCAAAGAGTTCGAAAACAAAACCATAGATGACTTCTGCAGTCATTATGGGACTGACCATAATTTTTCAACTCCTAAAACACCTCAACAAAATGAGGTTATAGAAATGAAAAATAGAACCCTCCAAGAAATAGTTAGGACAATATTTTGTGAAAATAACTTATCTAAGTTTTTTTGGGCAGAATCTGTGAACACTACATGCTATATTTTGAATAGAGGTCAAGTGAGACCAATCTTAAAGAAAACCCCCTATGAACTTTACAAGGGAAAGTAACCATATATAGCATATTTTAAAGTGTTTGGATGCAAATGTTTTGTCTTAAATAATGAAAAAGAAGTTTTAGGAAAATTTAATACCAAAAGTGATGAAGAAATTTTCCTAAGTTATTCTTTAGCAAACAGAGTTTATAGAATCTACAATAAAAGAATCATGACAGTGGAGGAGTCAATTCACGTAGTGTTTGATGAAGAAAATGATCTCAATCAAAGAATGCTGGATGATGAAGAAGTGTCTAAGAAGTTAAATGAGATAAGTTTGTCTGATAAAACAAATAATCAGAAAGAAGAATCAAATGAACTTACGGTACAAGAGGAAAGAAATGAAACATAGCAGGAGCAAGAGATCAAATACTTTCAAATTAGGAAAGATACAAATCCAGAGAACATAATTGGGAGTATTAGTTCATGAGTAAGAACCGAATCTGCAATTCACAATCAATGTGAGTATGTGGCTTTTATTTCTCAAAGTAAACCCAAAAACGTGAATGAAGTCTTAGAACATGAACATTGGATTATGGAAATGCAAGATAAACTGAATCAGTTTGAGAGAAATAAAGTATAAAATCTAGTGCCTAGACCTATAGATCAATCAGTGATAGGAACCAAATGAGTTTTCAGAAATAAACTTGATGAATTTGGTACAATTACAAGAAATAAAGCAAGATTAGTGGCCAAATGATACAGTCAAGAGGAAGGAATTAGTTACGATGAGATTTATGCACCAGTAGCTAGATTAGAAGTTATAAGAATATTGCTTACCTTCTCTTGTTTTATAAATTTCAAGTTTTACTAAATAGATATCAGAAGTGTATTTTTGAATGGTTACTTAAATGAGATAGTGTATATTGAACAATCTCTTGGATTTGAAGATCCTAAATGCCTTGAATATGTGTACAAATTAACTAGAGTTTTGTATGGTTTGAAGCAAACTCATAGAGTTTGGTATGAAAGATTAAACAACTTTTTGATAGAAAATGAATTTGAACAAGGGAAGATAGATACCACTTTATTTATCAAAAAAAGAGATGATAATTTTTTGATCATACAAATATATGTAGATGATATAATATTTGGAGGAATTAGCATGAGAATGTGTAAGGAGTTTGCAGCCAAAATGCAGGAAGAATTTGAAATGAGTATGATGGGAGAACTAAATTATTTCCTAGAACTGCAAATCAAATAATCTGAAGATGGAATCTTTATAAATCAATCAAAATATAAAAAATGATTTAATTAAAAGATTTGGGTTTAGTGACTATAAGGGAAATGCAATATCAATGAGCACAAATATTGTCACGTCCCGAACTGGGGTCGTGAGCAGCCGCCCGTTACCCTGAATAACGGTTGTATATTTAGAGAAAATCGGACAGAAACTCCCTATAAATCGGAGGTTTCTCATGTACAAATAAAGCTGTATAATTTAAAATCAACCTGTCAATTAAACAAATAACCATCACGATCTCTCCAAAATCAATAAATCCCACCATAAACATTTAGGACAACGCAAATTTATAAAATTTCTATCAGTCCTAGCTACAAACCTCTACAGTCATGCCCAACTAGAGCATGAGCAGTCGTTATACCGAGCGGACCTAAGTTTATACAAATGTATAACAAATTTTCCAAGTAGAAAATTTAAAACTCTTACAGATGCCTCAATGCAAGTAAAATAAACCAAAACGAGAGTTATACACATTACTGTTCATAAGTTATACAGTCATCCTATAATATATACGGCCAACTACGGATCTCAATATCAAGACCACGCAGAGTCGAAACAAAGTACGAAATTCATATTTCAAATTTAACTTAAGCCTTACCGTCGTATATACCAAATCCCAGGGTATGCCCTCTAGAGCCTGAAATGTTGCTCTATCACAAAAATCCTGTTTGAGAAAGGAAAAGAGATGGGTGAGTATCATGGGAAGATACCCAGTGAGTGAGAGGATTAATCTCAAGTACAAATAGTATATGTGAACATTGAAGTGTCAAATAGTATCATTCATAAACAATGATACAAGTTTTTACAATAAATCATGGTATGTTCAATAAAGTAAACTCATTTATTCAATCACACGATACCATACATATATGCATCCATTCGAAATCAAGTAATATCAGAGCAAGCCAATAATGATTATGGCAAAAGTCAACCATGACCAAGGACAGGCGCATCGGGAGTTTTATTATGTAAAGAGTTTTTCAAAATAGCTCTCTACCCCGACGTTGGCCATGAGTTCGTTGGGGTTAGCTCATCATCGCGTATAGGACCCCGCCCGGTGCTAGACGGTGGCGTCACACACGTCCTCCCCCAACGTGGGTTCAACCGGCCGCGCCTATAGCCATTAGATATATGACGTTTGCGGATACCTCCTGCAGAAACGTATCCGGGCAACCCGGTGCCTCTACAAACGCCCTCTATAAATACGGAATCATCAATGTCATTATCATAGTATCACAAGGGCACAACATCCCACAGGTAAGAATCATATCATTGCAATACTAGTGGGCATCCAACCCACATAGTTCATCAAAAACATTTCAAATCCGTGTGCCAATACATTTATCAAATCATTTCAAATCCAAGCCAATGTGACGGAAAAATAAAAAACATATCTAGTTCTCAAATAATGGCACAATATCATTTCATTTCAAATATGGATGCATAGTAATCAGAAGCATAAATTTACGACATTTCAAATGTCACAAAACAAGTTTTGAAATTTAATATCACACGTCGAGTCAATGCATATCGAAAGCATATTTTATTGAAAGCACGGTAGAAACAAGTTTTACTATTTCATGCAAGATATTAGAGTCTCGCTCACCTTTCTAGGGAGGGTGGTCACTCCCTATTTTCAAAATAATCCAACCTGACTCCTCGAGTCTCCAAAAAGATCAACCTAATCAAATCATCCCAATTTAATATCAAATAAAGGCCTAATAAGGGATTTTTGATTTTTCTTCCCAATTTAATAGATTCTTAATTTACCCAATCTCCTTTTTGGATTCCGTTCGCTCGTCAGATTGGTATAAAACCTGTAAAATTTTCAAATTTGAACGATATTAGCAACTAACTCAAATTTCTAACACCAAACCCTAGAATTTCAACCAAATCGTAGTCGTTACCTGCAGTGAAGATGCTGGTGAGCTCTTAATGGAGAAAACCAGTTGCGGGCTCGCAGGCTGGTAGGTTGGTGGGCTGGCGGGCTGGCGGGCTCACAGGTTGGTAGCTCGCGGGATGGCTCACTGGTGGGCTCGCGGGCTCGGGTGCTCACGGGCTAGGGCTCACGCTCGTGAGCTGGAGCTCTCGTAGGTTGGAGTGCTCACGGGCTAGGGCTCGCGCTCGTAAGCTGGAGCGCTCGTGGGCTGGAGCACGCCCGTGCGCAGGCGCGTGCTTCCGCGCAGGTGTGCTCCCAAGCAGGCGCGCTCCCGAGCAGGCGTGCTCCCGCTGGTGTGCAGGTGCGCGCTCGCGCGCGTGCTCGCACAGTAGAGCGCTCGGGCAGTCGCGGGCTAGCACTCGTGCTGTGGCGTGTTGGCATGGGAAACACGCGCTCGCGCTGGTGCAGGGAGGATCGTGCTGCAGGCTGGCGCTCGAAAGCTAAGGCACACGCTCGACCAAGGAGGATCACGCTGCAGGCTGGCGCTCGAGAGCTGAGGCGCACGCTCGCACGAGGAGGATTGTGCTCGCGGGGAGGCTGCGGTCGCGGGGAGGGAGCAACGGTGGAGAGAGAGTAGCGGCGAAGGGGAAGAGTAGCGGCAGAGGAGAAGAGGTAGAGAGAGAGAGAGAAAGAGAAAGAGAAAGAGAGAGAGAGAGAGAGAGAGAGAGAGAGATAAAGAGAGAGAGAGAGAGAGAAAGGGTTTAGGGCTAAAAGCCCTAATCCAATTTTGGGAGGGGGTACTGCGTTTTGCCTCAAAACGCAGCACTCCGCTGGTCCCTTTTTTTTTTTACTCTGATCATTATTATTATTATTATTATTTACATATATATATATATATATTCTTTTTACATTAATTTTCACAGATACGACAATAATTTAAATATACCAAAAATTCAATTTAAATACCCCAAAATCAAAAATCAATATAAATAAATAAAATTTCTCATACAAAAATACAGCATTATAGAATCGGCATTACATTTTCTAACCCCATAAAATCAAATTTCGTTCTCGAAATGAAAAGAGGACTAAACAACAAATAAATGAGAGTACTGTCTCCTCATAGTCTCCTCGAGCTCCCAGGTTTCCTCCTCGACCTGATCACTCCTCCACAAAATTCTAATCAATGTGACGTCCTTACTCCGTAACTTTCTGACCTGCCGATCTAGAATAGCCACGGGTTGAACTGGAAGACTAAGGTTCTCTCGTAACTCAACAGGTGGAGGCTCAAGTACATGAGAAGGATCGGCCAAGTACTTCCTGTGTACTAAGACATGAAAAACATCATGAATACGATAAAGTTTATCCGGCAGCTCTAACCTATATGCCATACTCCCAACTCTCTCAAGGATACGAAAGGGCCCAATATATATGGGGCTCAACTTGCCCCGCTGCTTGAACCGTATAACTCCCTTCCAATAAGATATCTTCAAGAAAACCATATCTCCCGTATTAAACTCAAGAGGTCGTCGCCTACGATCAGCATACGTCTTCTGTCTGTCCTGAGCAGCTTTCATCCGTTCACGGATGACCTTAACTTTATCCTTTGTTTGCTCAATCAACTCAACGCTACTAAGACGTTGCTCTCCGACCTCATCCCAGCATATCGGAGTGCGACACTTCTTGCCATACAGTGCCTTATACGGGGGCATCCATATACTGGCCTGATAACTGTTATTATATGCGAACTCGACCAGTGGAAGGTGCCGATCCTAACTACCCCAAAAATCCATCACACATGCCCTCAACATGTCCTCAAGGGTCTGAATGGTTCTCTCTGACTGACCATCTGTTTGCGGGTGATAGGCTGTACTAAAATTCAGTCTTGTGCCCATTGCCTCCTACAACTTGGGCCAAAATCTGGATGTGAATCTCAGGTCCCTGTCTGATACTATTGACACAGGAACATCATGCAGCCAGACTATCATATCAATGTAAAGACGTGCCAAGGTCTCTAAAGGATAGTCGCTACGAATAGGAAGAAAATGCGCGGATTTGGTGAGTCAATCTACAATCACCCAAATGGTATCATGCCGTGATGAAGTCCGTAGTAGCCCTGTCACAAAATCCATAGTAATGTGATCCCACTTCCACTTAGGGATGGGTAAGGGCTGTAATGTACCAGCCAGTTGCTGATACTCAGCCTTCACCTGCTGGCAAACTAAACACCTAGCCACAAAATCCACGATTTTTCGTTTCATGCCAGACCACCAATAACTATCCCGAATGGTTTGATACATTTTGGTACCACCCGGATGCAATGCATAAGCAGAGGAGTGCGCCTCCTCGAGTATGGCCTTGTAGAGATCTAAATCAGTGGGAATGCAAACCCGCTCTCTGTATACAACTAGTCCGTCATCACGGACTCGGGTCTTCACTCTCGCCTCTGCTGATCTTCTCAAGAATACTCTGGAGCTCCTCATCTGACCCCTGAAGCTTTCTAATACGATCAAGCAAAGTCGGCCTCACCTCAAATCGAGTTAGTAGTGCTCCTTGATCATCACTAGTCAAGCTGACCCCGAGTGTACGAAGTCCTATCAAGCAAGAGAGGTAAGCACTCTCTGTCATAATGAGGGAGAAGAGGAGGATGATGACTTTCGGCTCAATGCATCTACCACCACATTTGCCTTTCCCAGATGGAAATCAATGATAAGGTCATAGTCTTTCAATAACTCCAACTATCTCTTCTGTCTGAGATTCAACTCCCGCTGAGTGAACAAGTACTATAGACTTTTATGATCCGTGAATACTCTACAAATCACCCGATAAAGATAATGCCACCTTATTTTTAACCGAAGACTATGGCTGCCAACTCTAAATCATGTGTCAGGTAGTTAATCTCGTGTTTCTTCAGCTGTCGCGAGGCATATGCAATAACCCGACCATCCTGCATCAGAACACAACCCAAGCCCTGTCGGCTAGTATCACTGTATACTATATATTCCTGACTGTTAGTGGGAAGGGCTAAAATAGGAGCGGATGTCAACCGTTATTTGAGCTCCTGGAAAATCACCTCACAACGGTCATCCCTAACAAACTTGACCCCCTCTGGGCCAATCTCGACAATAGAGCAGCTATTCGGGAGAATCCATCTGCGATAATACCCGACCAAACCGAGAAAACTACGAATCTCGGTAACTATTTGTGGCTGCTCCCACTTCACTATAGCCTCAACCATCCGTGGATCAACATAAATACCTTCTGCAGATACAATGTGCCCCAAGAATCCAATTTGTCTCAGCCAAAACTCACATTTCGAGAATTTGGCATATAACTGCTTCTCATTGAGTATCTGCAATACCATCCGAAAGTGCTCAACATGATCTTCATTACTCCGTGAATATATCAAGATGTCATCGATGAATACGATGACGAACCGATTCAAGTAGTCGTAAAAAACTCGGTTCATCAGATCCATAAAAGCAGCTGGGGCATTAGTCAACCCAAATGGCATGACTAGAAACACATAATGGCCGTATCGGGTACGAAAAGCTGTCTTGGGTATATTTTCGGCTCGAATTCTCAACTGATGATAATCCAAATGGAGATTAATGTTAGAGAAAACCCTGACTCCCTGCAGCTGATCAAACAAATCATCTATACGTGGTAGGGGATATCTGTTTTTAATGGTGGCTTTGTTCAATTGCCTGTAGTCCACACAAAGCCGAAATGTACCATTATTTTTCTTTACAAACAGCACCGAAGCGCCCCAAGGTGAAGTGTTCGGGCGAATGAACCCCTTGTCTAGGAGTTCCTGTAACTGAGTGTTAAGCTCTTTCAGTTCAGTAGGTGCTATTTTGTATGGCGGAATAGAAATAGGATTGATCCCCGGTACTAAATCGAACTCTCGAACTGGTGGTAATCCGAGAAGCTCCTCGGGGAATATCTCTGGAAACTCCTACACTACAGGGACATCTTCAAGTCTTGGTCCCTCAATGGTGGTGTCGACAATATAAGCCAGATAAGTCATACTACCACGGCATACCAAGCGTTTGGCCTTTATAACAGAGATAATACAGCGGAGTAATACTTGTCTCTCGCCCTAAAAAAGGTGGCTGCCCGGACCTCATAAACTTAACCTCTTTCATGAAACAATCCACAAAAGCTCTGTGTAAACTCAGTCAATCCATCCCTAGGATGGCATCGAAATCCATGATAGAGAGCGGAATCAGATCTACCTCTAATACTGTCTCCCCAATACCGACCTCACAGCCCCTATAGACTGTATCTCAAATGATATGCTTGTCAAGAGGAGTGACTACCATAATCTTCTCATCAAGTGGCGAGAGAGATCTATCAGAATGGCGAGCAAACGTGTCGTTCACATATGAAAAATTCGACCCGGTATCTATAAGAATATAGGCGTCGATACCAAATATTCGCATGGTACCTAAAGATAGGAAAAATATTCAAAATATTTAAAATACGAAGAAAAAAATAGATAAATTCATATATATATATCAAACTAGTTAAGTTTCTGAAACTTTAACTAGTCAAAATTGTATATCGATATCATGATATACAAAAAGTTTATACAAAAAGTACAATAAAAGTACTACACTGAGGGATCTACGGGAGGATTACCCATAATAATATCAGGGTTTGCCTGTGCGTCTTCCTGCGTCATCGCAAACACACGAGCCTGGCCCTATACTGCTGTCGCGATGATCCTGGCACTACATTACTCCCAACTGCTGTCCGAGGAGTGGTAAGAGCTGAGTGTGTAGGTACCCCCTGCTGGCCTGTACCAGATATACCAGTACGACTCTGTAAAGTTGATCCTCCTCGACCTAAATCGGGGCAGACACTCCTAACGTGACCTTGCTTCCTATACTAGAAGCAAGGAACTGGTACTCTACATGCTCCAAAGGCATGGTAGCTACTGTATGTACGGCAGAAAGGTTGTCTTTGTGTAGTAGACTGTGTAGAGACACTAGGGACTGGTACCTCAAAACCCTGTGGTCAAGGTCTCTGTTCCGGTCCTACTGATCTGAAGCTAGAAGAACCTCCGGGATATCCAGAACCTCTACCCCTCTTCGAATACTATCCACCCTATGACCCAGTCTTCCTTTTTTAGTGACTCTCCCTCTGTCTAGCCTCAGCTCAGATGATCTCCTCTGCCCGATATGCTGAATCAATAACCTCTGATGGTGTAAAAGAGGGAGTCATTGTCATATACTTTCTGATACTCAAGTGGAGGCTATCTTCAAACTTGAAACTCAACTGAGCTGGTATAGCCATGTCGGGGACAAAGACCGTTAGTCGTCTGAGCTCAGCCTCGTATTTTGAAACAGACCTCGTTCCCTAGCGTAAGTGCAGGAACTCCGTCCTCATCCGGTCTTGCTGGAATGGGGTGAAGTACCTGCGGTTGAACTCTCGTAGAAAGTCCTCCCATCGCAGGGTCTGTGTAGTACTGTCACGGATAGCCTCCCACCACGAGAGGGCATCTCCGTCGAGGAGTCTCTCAGCAACTCTCAATCTGACCTCCTCTGACAATCCCAAATTCGTAAGAATTCTACGAGTCCTGTTGATCCAGTGTTTCGCCGCTACGACATCACTGGATCCTGAAAAGTCTGTACATCTACCGAGACTCTTTCACCAACTGAGTGAGCTCGTAGATGCGACTCAAAGTAGCCGACGTCTCATCGGTTGGAGTAGAAATAGAAGGTCCGACCACCTAAGGAGGAATCGGTGCCGTAGGTGCAGGTACGGCCGTAGGTGCAGTCGTTGGAGTCTGTAGTGGAGGCGGTGGCATCTGCGCCCCATATTTACTGTACCATTCCTACCACTAGCTCAAGGCATCGAGTGGTGGTGGAGGAATCTTGGTTGTACCAGCCGGTGGAGGTGCTGAGGGTAGTACTGGAGAAGGTGTGTGAGTAGAAAAAACACACTTCAGTGCTCATGGAGCCTCAAGTGTCCTAGAAGCCTCAGGCACTGAGGGACTCTCCGGTGGTGCACCGCGCTTACCACGTCTAGGCGGCATAATTCTGCAAAGAGAGCACCGTTTCATTAGATATAAGCAAGGATTAGGGTTAGTTATCGAGTAACGTACCCCCTAAAATAGAATTCGAGTTATGAATGAAAGCATTCGAATGCGGAATCATGGAATGTATGCCTCGTATTTCGTACCCTTTACAATAAATGATCTTATATGCCATGACCGTGTACGAGACTTTAAATGACTGTATGAAACTTTCTAATGCATTGACGACTTTTAAACGTACTTGGAAAGACTTTTACTACTATCTTTTCTCTAACCTAGACGTTCTGATACCAATAGAACAGTCACTCCCCGAACCGGGGTCGTGAGCAACTGCTCGTTACCCTGAATGCCGGTTATATTTCTATAGAAAATCGGGTAGAATCTTCCCATAAATCGGAGATTTCCCATGTACATATAAACCTGTATAATTTAAAATCAATCTGTCAATTAAACAAATGGCCATCCCAGCCTCTCCAAAATCAATAAATCCTACCGTAAACATCAAAGACAACGCAAGGTTATAAAATTGCTAGCAGTCATAACCACAGATCTCTACTGTCATGCCCAACTAGAGCATGAACAACCGCCACACCGAGCAGACCTAAGTTTATACAAATGTATAACAAATTTCCCAAGTAGAAAGTTTAAAACGCTTACAGATACCTCAATGCAAGTAAAATGAGTCAAAACGAGAGTTATACATACAATTGTCCATAAGTTATACGGTCATCCCATAATATACACGGCCAACTACAGATCTCAATATCAAAACCACGCAGGATCGAAACAAAGTACGAAATTCATATTTTAAATTTAATTCAAAGTTCATCGTCATATATACCAAATCTCAGGGTATGCTGTCAAGCCCTCTAGAGCCTGAAATGTCGCTCTATCACAAAATTCTTGTTTGAAGAAGGAAAAGAGAGGGGTGAGTATCATGGGAAGATACTGAGTGAGTGAGGGGATTAATCTCAAGTACAAATAGTGTAGGTGAATATTGGAGTGTCAAATAGTATCATTCATAAACAATGATTCAAGTTTTTGTAGTAAATCATGGTATGTTCAATAAAGTGACTCATTTATTCAATCACACGGTATCATACATATATTCATTCATTCGAAATCAAGTAATATCAGAGTAAGCCAAAAATGATCTTGGCAAAGGTCAACATGACCAAGAACAGGCGCATCGAGGGTTTTATTATATAAAGAGTTTTTCAAAGTAGCTCTCTACCCCGACATTGGTCATGAGTTCGCTGGGGCTATTTCATCATCGTGTATAGGACCCCGTCCGGTGCTAGACGGTGGCATCACATACGTCCTCCCCCATCGTGCGTTTAACCGGCCGCGTTATAGCCATTAGATATATGACGTTTGTGGATACCTCCTACAGAAGCGTATCCGGGCAACCTGGTAACTCTATAAACGCCTTCCGTAGCACACCTTCCGTAGCTACGGAATCATCAATGTCATCATCATAGTATCACAAGGGCACAATGTCCCACAGGAAAGAATCATATCATCACATAACCAGTGGGCATCCAACCCACATAGTTCATAAAAAACATTTCAAATCCGTGTGCCAATACATTCATCAAATCATTTCAAATCTAAGCCAATGCGACGGCAGAATAGAAAACATATGTAGTTCTCAAATAATGGCACAATATCATTTCATTTCAAATATAGATGCATAGTCATCAGAAATATAAATTTACGACACTCCAAATGTCACAAAACAAGTTTTGAAATTTAATATCACATGTCGAGTCAATGCATATAGAAAGCATGTTTTATTGAAAACACGGCAGAAATAAGTTTTACTATTTAATGCAAAAGATTAGAATCCTACTCACCTTTCTAGTGAGGGTGGTCACTCCTTATTTTCAAAATAATCCAACCTGACTTCTCGAGTCTCCAAAAAGATCAACCTAATCAAATCATCCTAATTTAATATCAAAAAAGGCCTAATAAGGGATTTTTTATTTTTCTTCCCAATTTAATAGAATCTTAATTTACCTAATCTCCTTTTTGGATTCCGTTCGCTTTTCAGATTGGTCTAAAACCTGTAAAAGTTTCAAATTTGAACGATTAACTCAAATTTCTAACACCAAATCCTAGAACTTCAATCAAATCGTAGTCGTTACCTGCAGTGAAGATGCAGGTGAGCTCTCGAAGGAGAAAGCCGGTTGCAGGCTCGCGGGCTGGTAGGCTGGGGGGTTGGCAGGCTAGCAGCCTCGCGGGCTGGTGGGCTCGCGGGCTCGCAGGCCGGCTCGCTGGTGGGCTCGCGGGCTCGGGCGCTCACGGGCTAGGGCTCGCCCTCGCGAGCTGGAGGGCTAGCGCTCGCGAGCTAGAGGGCTCACACTCGTGAGCTGGAGGGCTCGCGCTCACACTCGTGGGCTGGAGCGCGCCAGTGCCCATGCACTCGCACGCAGGTGTGCTCCCGAGCAGGCACGCGCTCGCGCTCGTGCGGTAGAGCGCTCGGGCAGTCGTGCGCTAGCGCTCGTGCTGTAGCCCGTTGGAATGGGAACGCGTGCTGGTGCTGGTGCAGGGAGGATCGTGCTGTAGGCTGGCACTCGCGAGCTAAGGCGCACGCTCGCGTGAGGAGGATCTTGTTGCAGGCTGGCGCGCGCTCGCGTGAGCTAAGGCGCCCGCTCATGCGAGGAGGATTGCGCTCGCAGGGAGGAAGCAGCGGTGGAGAGAGAGAGAGCAACGGCAGAGAGAGAGAGTAGCGGCGAAGGGAGAGAGTAGCGGCGGAGGAGAAGAGGCGGAGAGAGAGAGAAAGAAAGAGAGAGAGAGAAAAAAAAGGGATTAGGGCTAAAAGCCCTAATCCAATTTTTGGAGGGGGTGCTGCGTTTTGCCTCAAAACGCAAAACGCAAAACGCAGCACTCACTGGCCCTTTTTTTTTTACTCTGTTCATTATTATTATTATTATTATTATTTATATATATATATATATATATATTCATTTTACACTAATTTTCATGAATACGGCAATAATTTAAATATACCAAAATTTCAATTTAAATACTCCAAAGTCAAAAATCAATATAAATAAATAAAATTTTTCGTACAAAAATATGGTATCACAGAATCGGCATTGCAAATATTAAGCCGGAAAAATATGAAAATGATAAATCAATTTGCCAAAAACTTTATAGACGCATGATTGGGTCTTTGCTTTACCTCACTGCTTCAAGACCTTATATACAATTCAGTGTATGTTTCTGTGTTAGATTTCAATCAGATCCCAAAGAATCTCATTTGATTTCGGTCAAAAGAATGTTCAGATATTTAAAAGAAACCACATGCTTAAGACTTTGATACGATAGAAACTTAAACTTTCAATTGCATGAGTTTTGTGATACTGACTTTGTTGGATGCAAAGTAGATAGAAAAGCACAAGTGATACTTGTCAATTTTTTGAAAATATGTTGATATCATGGTCTTCTAAGAAGCAAAATAGTGTGACTTTGTCAACGATGGAAGTTGAATATGTTTCAACTGGACAATGTGCAGCATAGATCCTTTGGATCAAACACCAAATGAAGGACTATGGGTTAGACTTTGATTGCATTCCAATCAAATGTGACAATACAAGTACAATAAATCTCACAAAGAACCTAGTACATCACTTACAAACCAAACACATAGAGGTGAGACATCATTTCATTCGTGATCACGTTCTGAAGAATGAGATTGTTTTTGAGTACATTGATATTCAAAAACAAATTGTTGATATCCTCACTAAACTTTTAGGCAAAAATAGATTCAGTGAATTAAGAAAGGACTTAAGAATGATGGAATTAAAGAAATAAACATGATAGAACGAAAAATAGAGTATTAGTTTTCCAAGTAACAATCTCATGTCGACCTGTTTATTGAAATATGTCGACAAATTTGAAAATGTACAGAAGTATGTCGACCTGATGAATGTTAGTACTATGAACCGTGTCGACCTGATCACGAATCTATTAGAACAAAAACTTTGAAAATGACACATCGATCCGCCTTTAATGATGTCGAACTGAGAAACAGCAAGAATATGCTGTTGATGCCTTTCTTAGTATGTCAACCCGATAATTCAAAATTACTAAATAGGTCGTTGTGTACTTAAACGTGTTGACCTAAGACATATTTAATAGAATACCAACAATCTGCACATCGACCTATCTAACTCTAATTCCCAAATTTCAAACTTTTCATATCTTTTCCGAAACCCTAATCTTCCAAATTCATAACCCTATTCTCCAAATCAAGAACCTAATCTACCAAATCTTTAAGATGAAAATGGCCATTAAAAAACCCACGGAACCTTCGAAACGACCTACCAAACAAACAGGAAAGGGCACATCCTCTTCTGTGCAATCTGTGAAACCAACATCCCCTCTACCGCAAACATTCGCTCAGTTCAGCACCTATGAGTTTCAATCGATTAAACAGAATGAACTTTATGATAGGGTGTTTTCGAAAAGGAAAGTGAATCACGGTCGATTGATTGATTGAGAGTTCTTGAAAAAAGTTGGGTTCAAGTACGAAGAACATCTAGTAGAGGTATGCTTTACTTCTCTCTCGAATCCTAACAAGTATATCCATGAGAAAGAGATCAAATTATTTTACAACAATCTAGATGTCATTTATAAAGAACCTACGGATGAAATGAGAATTACTCTAGATGACCATTTTGTCTCATGCGCATTCAAAACCTTTGTGAATGGAAAGGAATTCAAAGTGACCCCTAGGAAGATTTGTGAAGACAATAGAATGTTATGGGTCCCTTATGAAAAGTGTGAACTATACATGAAATCGAACTATTTGGACAATGCTAAGATTGTGTATGATGATCAGAACCTGACTGTGGTAAACTCTAGTGCTATTGAACTTAGCTTTCATGAAAGGATTCTGCATCTGATTGTTAATCATGTATTAAAACCTAGAGGAGGAACTACACCACAATTTCAAAGGAAGATTTCTAGTTAATGGCCTGTTTTATAAGAGGAAAGAACCCTGGTTTGCACTATACCATTCCACACTTCATGATAACAGCAGATAGATCTGAAGGCTCCTTGTTGCCATACGTGAGTATGATCACTGATGTCCTCTCAAAAGAATAGGATAGACATTGAAAAAGACACACTTATTAAGTTAAGTGAGAAGAATGCAATCAATGCATCGTTAATATTGAGAACAAAATGGATGTGCAATAGTGAAGGAATGTGGGTGAGAAAAGAAGGGGAAACAGGCAAGAGACAGGCTGAGGAGATTGAGACTGAGACTGACGAGGAGACTGAAAATGGTCCAAGGAAAGAAAGAAGAACCGAAGAAGGAGAATCCTGTAGTATTCAACCAATCACGCTTCAAATAATTTGGGACAAGCTATAAAATATTGAGCGGCGACAAACCATGATTGGTCAAATGTGTTGTTTTAACAGAATGGATCTTTCCAACGTACAAAAAAAATTAGATGCTTTAATAAAGGGGAAAAGAAGTCAAAGAAAGATACAAAACCATCAAAGTCCTTCTAGTCTAGGAGTCTAATCTTTTTTTTGTTATCTGACTTGGATGGACTGTAAATTGGATGTGTGCTCTTGCTACTGAAATGTGCATGCTGAACCTGGCTGAGCTAATGACTGATCTTGTTGCTGAATCTGATGTGTATGCTGAAATTGGATGTGTGTGCTATGAGTATGCTGTGGTATGCTGTGACTTGCTTTACTTGCTGGTTTTGAAGTATGTGAGCACTGTAGTATAGCCATAACCTAGTTTTGCTAATGACAAAAAGGGGGAGAAGTTATTGTATGTTGCTAGTGTGTGGTATGTATATGTATATGTTATAGTAAAGTTATAGTATGTTGTTAGTGTGCAGTATGTATATGTTAGTATATGCTGCTAGTATGCTAGTGTAATGCTAGTATGTACTCTCTGCACTGAAATGTGTCATGCTTGTGCTGAGTGTTGAAGTGCGATGATGAGTTAGCTAGATATATGTGCTCTGTATGGAATGAACATGTGCTGTAACTTTATAAGAAATGTGCTGAAGTATTGATGGTTTGAGGATGTGCTAACACGCATGTTATGCTTGTATGCTGAAGTATATATTTATGCACTGTTGTTTGATAAGTATGATATGCATACTGAAGTACTGAAACCTTATGTATGTACTGAATGTCTGAAGTTTTGTTAAATGGTGTGTTAAATATGATGGGATATTGGTATGTGAAACATATGTCAAAAATTAGAGGTTCTATTAACTAAGCATTATAGATTAAATATTAAAAGTTTTGTCATCATAAAAAAGAGGGAGAATGTTGATCAAGTAGAGTTTTGATAATGAAAGAGTGAAAAAAAAAATAATTCAAGAAAATAAGAAAACAATTAGAAAATTCAGAAATCTACAGTACAGGTCGACCTGGTTAGAAAACATATCGACCTGTGACATTTATACACAAACACATCGATTCGTTTGATGTTCTTGTTGACCTGAGCCACATGTTTTCCATATATAAACAAGTGTCTGAACACTTCGAGCTGCACAAACATATTTCGACCTAAACAATGAATGTCATATAGATCAGACATTCCAACATATCGACCTGAGCACAAATCTTATCGACATAGGCACAAATCTTGTCGACATAAAACTATAGGAACAGTGACATATCGATCAATTTACCTCAGCACATCAACCAATTCCATTTGTGAATAGTGACACATCAATCTATTCTCCATACACATCAGCCTGATTTCTAAAAACACATTAACCTGATTTGCGGCACATCAACTTGAATAGTATCATGTCCACCAATTTCATATACTATGTCGACCAATTTGACTTCTCAACAGGAACACATCAACCTGAGTAGTTAGTACATCAACCTGTTAGTTCTTGACTCCGAAATATACACATCGACACATCAAGATCCTTGTCGACCAGGCCAAAAACACATAGACCAATTTACTTAGACATGTTGACCAATTCAACTAGTGAATAGTAACATGTCAACCTGAGATTGGCGTATATCGACCTATGTATATAGATCTTTATAAAATTCACATCGACATGTCAAAATTGTTGCCGACCTGTAGCATGTCCACCAATTTGTAATTGCACAGTAGCATGTCGATGTACGCTAAGAGACTTGTCGACCTGATCCTTGTTTGCTCATTAAATCACACGTCGACCCGTTATCAACTTGTCGACACAACATATGCACATTGACTAATTGAATTACACACGTCGACCAATTTGTTGCCTGAACAGGAACATGTCAATGCATTAAAATGACTTGTCGACCTACACTTCACAAAATCTGAAACATTACACATCGACATGACTGAAAACTTGTCAACACATATGAATACATTGATCAATTAAAAATCACATGTCCACGAATTTTGTTTAGTACAGTTCCTTATCAATCTAGAATAGTATCTTATCGACCTGTTCGCATAGAAATATATGAGAAATGGTTCAAATTCAGGTCGATGTCCTTATCAAGCTTGTAGACCTGCGTGTATCAGAAATCAGATCTGGGAAAAAATTTTGAAACCAACGGACTTATTATTTTTTCGATTTGTGAAATGTTTCATTTTCTATCAAAATTAATGTTCAAATGCAATACAAACAAATTCTGATTGGCTTATTTAAAAGAGGCACCAATAAAAGGAATGAAGACTTAGTGCGAACGAAGGAACAATAGCAGAAGTGTTAATAGCGGAAATTAAATGCCTAACGTTTAGATGCAACAATCAACCCTCAACGGATCTAATTCAAAGCTTCAATAAATACTGGGAAGCAGAAAGCAAAGAGGGTTATGAGACTTATGACATAGACGAGACGCAATGACTTGAATTAAAAACTCTATTAAATATTTTCATCTCTGTGCATTTAAAGTTTGAAATTGTATTAAGTGTATCATTTAATTTTTCACATTGTCAAATCTAAGAAAAACAAACCTTAATTCTTGACATTCATTTCATAAATTAAGTCAAGTGTTAAAGACTAAAGAATATGTGACATTTTCTTAAGTAAGAAGTCAAAATTCAGTGTAAGTAAGATTGAATAATGATGTTCAGTCATAACACTGTATGTGATTGAACTTGAACCTGTAATCAAGTTTATAAACTAAACATTTAGTAGAAAATTTATGGGGAGTCCGGGAGTTGACGTATACCGGATTTGATGAAACTACTATAAAAATTCTTTGTATC
Source organism: Dillenia suffruticosa (assembly GCA_033439265.1). Lineage (NCBI taxonomy): Eukaryota > Viridiplantae > Streptophyta > Magnoliopsida > Dilleniales > Dilleniaceae > Dillenia > Dillenia suffruticosa. Next base: position 13,640,711 of record JAVTVX010000020.1, read on the forward strand.
CTCTTTATTTGTTTTTAATTAACTGTTATATTGTTTTAAAAGTTTAAAAAATCTTCAAAAAGTCCATATTCAACTATTTACCTCTCTACTCTAGTTGAATAACAACTAATAAAAATAATAAGTTTGCTAGAAAATGTTACTTTTAATGTTTTGATAGAGAAAAAAAAATGTTTTTGTAGAAAATAAATCATTTAAGAAATTGGTTAGTGAAAGCTATTTGATGCATGCTGTGCTACTGTACTATGATATTAATTTAAAAAAAATAATATTATTTAAATAACAATTAATTTTAAATTGACTACATAAATTGATATGACGAAAAAAAATTTGCATGCATATTAGTAAGTGATTGATTAATTTCTTGAACATATTAATTTTATTAAATTGAATAATATTATTTTTGAAGAAAAAGGTTGTCAATTTCATTCTACTTTCTGTTACTTTTTCTTATTGGTATAATATATTCTAGCGTGGAAACATTTCAACATTCTGTTTTAGAATTTTATATATAAAATTATGTATTATATATAATTCAAAATATTAATTCAATAAAAAATGAACTCTAATTCAAATATAAAAAGAAATTAATTTTAAATAATATAATATAAATACAATATCTGTCATGCCCCGACCTTCAGATCGAGAACGTGACAACTATCGCGTTACCCTAGAATCCGAGTAAACCTAACTCGTATATCAAAATATCGCGAGATATTCATAGATATCCATCTATTTTCCAAAAAAAAAAAAAAATCAACAAATCTTAATAAGTCAACATGCATTCATCACATAAACAAAGAATCAGCCCGATCCATTTCTGTTCGAAACATGCATGCATAAGACCATCCTAGTCATCTGTAATCCAATCACATGCACAAGACCAGGCCGTCAATATCCAATCATATACACCAAAAATAAAATAAGTCTCTAATTAAGGGATTCAAACCAAATTCATTTGTCAAATAAAGTTTTTGAGAAAATAGAAAGAATTAAACTTTTCAATAAAAATTCACATAACCCAATAGAATTTAATGCTCAAGAAAAATCAAAATATAGTTCCAAATACAGTTTTCAAAACAGTCACTAACATTCACCTCCATTTGAGTTTACTAATATTTCAAAAATAATCAAAAGCCGATACCTAAGAGAATTATCAAAATATTTCCCGTCCGATTAAAGACAAAAGCTAACCTCCAAGATAAATGTTCTCTATAAAAATAAAATGACAGGAATGAGTATAAACAATATTCAGTGAGTGGAATAATATATTATGCAATGAATGAGTGATGAGTGTTGATATGTCAAATAATATTAAAAAAAATCATTTTCATAATATTCAATTTCATAAATGTTTTGTATAAATATTAAGATTTTTTAAACAAATCTAGATATCATAATAAAATAAATTTTATACATTCAAATCATATCATAGTTTTTCAAACAAAAAACAAAAATTATCAAAATACTTTGTCCAACAATGGTCTACTACGATCAATGGCGAATTCGTCAAAAAATTTGTATACATTTTACATTTATCAAGTGTCTCTAACCTTGGCGTTGGCTCAGGATCTCCCTAGCGGTGCAATCAAGTTAGCCCAATGGGACAAGAGAGGCGTCTCCCAGGCTCGACTAACCTCTCCGTCTAATAAAATCCTAGCTACGTTGTCTCATCAAGCCATACCGTGATAGGAAATCACTATAGCCACTCATAGGAATTCAGGCTTACACTCCAAATCAATGAATACACCATTCCATATTTAACTAATATAATAAATGTATCAAATTTAATTCAATTCTTTTTCAAATCAAATCACACTTAATACATTGCATAAAATATAGCATATTATCCATTTACAACAATTTGTATACATAATTATATCAAATTTATGTATAAAAACATTTCACACATACAAAACCTTTCGAAATTCATTTTAAAATCATTTTTAAAAAATCAAATAAAATATTTTACTCATTTAAAACATAATATAAAATTCACTCACTTCTTGGAAAGATTAACACTCCCATTCCATAATTCAAAATTAAATTAATCATTTCTAAATTTTCAATTATCTCAACCTAAAATAATAAACACTATTTTTACCATTAATCATAAATTATATTTGGGGTTAGTTAATTTTCTTTCTCTAAATTTTCCTAACTTTGGATTTTCAATATTATCAAAACAATATTCAAATCTTTTTAATAAATATCATAAATTTATTGAAACAATTTTTTATTGAACATTTCTCTCAATTTTATCATTATACAAACTCTAATTTTTCAAAATTCACTGATCCATCATCTAATTTTATCAAATCACATCACTATCTAGAGAAATAATTTCCCTTTCAACATTTTCCCAAATTTTAGCAATATATATACCCTAAGTCTAAATTCCCAAACTTTATTCTTCCAATCTCAACATAAATTTTATATATTAGAAAAAAACACTCAAATTTAAGATGAAGGAAAGAAAATTACTTTATTTGAACCATCAATTTATCTCTTAATCACGCCATCTTCAAATGTTAAATTTTTCTCTCTCTATAAAATCTCAAATCTCAACATAAATTCAAAATTTATACAAAAATAATTACAACCCAAATTTAGGAAAGACTATTACCTATATTGGAACCATTAATTTGATTCACTGTTGAACTATTTCAAACTCTAGATTTTTCTCTCGCTAGAAAAAACTTAAATTTTCCTCTAAATGTAACCTTTTAAGGATTTTTTTAGAGAGTTTAGAATTTAAATCTATGAGTGTTTGGGAAAATTTGATCAAATTTGGTTAGAGAGAAGAGAGGGAGGAAGAGAGAGGGCGAGAGAGAAGAGCGGTCTCAGGTGAAAGAAAAAAAGAGAGTGAGGGAGGTGGAGAATAGGTTTTCTTTTGACTTTTCTTTCCCTTTTTTTTTGTCGCATTTCGGGATTACAATTTCTAACTCTCCTAAAAATTTAACTTTGTCATCAAAATTTAAAGATAAAATCATGGCTTGAAGAGATGAGGGTATTTTTTTTATAGTATTCTTATACTCCCAAACCTCTTCTTTGACCCGATCGCTTTTCCATTGGACCTTAACAATAGAGATTTGTCTATTCCGTAATCTCTTGATTTGGCAATCAAGAATAGCTACGGGTTAAATTTTGAAACTCAAGTTTTCCCTTAGTTTGACCGGTAGAGTCTCTAAAACATGTGAAAAATCCGATAAATATTTTTTTAACATAGAGATATGGAATATATCGTGAATTTTCTCCAAATTCTGGGGTAATTCTAGTCGATATATCACTTTTCTTAATCTTTCGAGGATCTTCAAAGGGTCAATATAGTAGAGATTCAATTTCCTCTGTTTACGAAACTGGATCACACCCTTCCAAGGTGATAGCTTCAAAAATATCATGTCTCTAATCTCAAATTCCATAAGTCTTCTCCTTCTATCGGCGTAGTTCTTTTGTTTATCTTGAATTGCCTTTATTCTTGTCCAAATCACCTTCATTTTCATTACGGTTATTTCAATTAACTCAATATTTCCAATCTTACTCTCTCCTATCTCATTTCAACACAATAGAGTTCTAGATTTCCTTCCGTATAGAGTCTCATAGGGTCACATCCCAATACTTACCTGATAACAAATATTATATGCAAACTTAACCAATGGGAGTTGTCTATCCTAACTCCTTTGGAAGTCTATCACACATGCCCTAAGCATGTTTTTCAAGGTCTAAATTGTGCACTTTGATTGCCCACAGTCTGAGGGTGAAAAGTTGTGCCGAACTCCAATTTAGTCCCCAAGACCTCTTGTAATTTAAGCCAAAATCGTGATGTGAATCGGGGATCATGATCAAATACAATCGACACCGGAGCCCCGTGGTGCCTCACAATCTCATCGATGGAGAGTTTGGCCAATTTCTCCAAGGAATAAGTGTTCTGAATCGACAAAAAATGAACTGATTTGGTGAGATGGTCTACTCTCACCCATATAGCATCTTGTCAACTCGATGTGCGTGGCAATCCCACTACAAAGTCCATGGTATGTGCATCCATTTCCACTCAAGTATCGGTGGTGGTTGTAGGGTCCTAACTGGTTTCTGATGTTCGGCCTTGATTTGTTGGCACACAAGATACCTAGTCAAATACTTAGCTTTCTCCTGCTTCAACCTCGACCACTAATAAGTCTCCTTGATGGCTTGGTACATTTGGTACTCTCGGGATGCATTGCATAAGTCGAGAAATATGCCTCTTCAAATATGACTCTTCGAAAATTATCACTTTTGGGAATACAAATTTGTTTATCATATACCACCATATCATTCTCCTGGATATAGAATTCACCACCTTCACTCTTGTGAACCTTATCCACTATGCCTTTTAGCTCCTTATCAATTGCTTGAATCTCTTTAATATGATCTATTAAGGTTGGTCGCACTTCAAATTTGGTCAAAAGTGCACCATGCTCATCATTAGCTAAACCAACTCCAAGTGCATGGAGTCCTACCAAGCATGAGAGATAAGAACTCCCATGAGATACTGAAAAAGAAGACTTGCGGCTTAAGGTATCCGCGACTACATTTGCTTTACCCAGGTGGAAATCTATTACTAAGTCATAGTTCTTGATTAATTCTGACTAACTCCGTTGTCTCAAATTTAGCTCATTTTGAGTGAGCAAGTACTTGAGACTTTTGTAGTCGATGAAAATTTTGCACATAGCCCTATATAAGTAGTGTCGCCATATCCTCAATGCGAATATAATGGCGCCTAGCTCCAAATCATGTATGGGATAATTCAACTCGTGCTTATTCAGCTGTTGAGAGGCATAAACAATCACTTTCTCATTTTGCATCAACACACAACCTGACCTTTATCGGCTAGTATCACTAAACACTACATAATCACCACCGTTAGTAGGGAGGATAAGGATTGGAGCGGATGTGAACCTCTTCTTGAGTTCTTGAAAGCTCTCTGCACATTTGTTACCCCACTCAAATTTGTCTCCCTTTCGAGTCAAGTTGGATAATGAAACTACAATCTTGAAGAATCTTTTGAAAAACCTCCGGTAATATCCTGCTAATCTGAGGAAACTCCTTACCTCAATGACATTCTTAGGTTGCTCCCACTTCCATATGGCTTCCACTTTCCTCGAGTCAACAAATATCCTATCCCTAGATACCACATGCCCAAGAAAGCCAATCTCTCTGAATCAAAACTCACACTCAGAGACCTTGACATATAACTCTTTCTCCTGAAGAATTTGCAACACAACCTGAAGATACTTTGAGTGCTCCTCATCACTCTTTGAATGCACCAAAATATCATCTATGAACACAATGACGGGCTTGCCAAATAGGAGTGAAACACCATATTCATTAAGTCCATGAAGACTGCAAAAGCATTTGTTAACCTAAAGGATATTACCATAAACTCATAATGGCTATATCTCGTTCTAAACGCGGTCTTATGAATATCATCATCCTTTATCCTTAATTGATTGTACCCGAATTTCAAATCTATCTTCGAGAACACTGAAACCCCTTGGAGTTGATCAAACAAATCATCAATCCTTGGCAAGGTGTATTTGTTCTTGATGGTCATCTTATTTAGTTATTGATAGTTGATACACAATCGGAGAGTGCCATCCTTCTTTTTTACGAATAAAATCGAAGCACCCTAGGGTGAGATACTTGGTCGGATAAACCCTTATCTAATAACTCTTAGAGCTGGATTTTTAATTCCTTCAACTCCGCATGTGCCATCCTATACGGAGGGATAGAGATTGGTGCTACACCGGAAATGAAATCAATGGCAAATTCAAACTCATGGACAGGAGGTAAATCGGGCAACTTATTCTGGAAGATATCCGGAAACTCATTCACTATCGGAACATTCTTCAAGTTGGATCCCTCAACTGTGGTGTCAATGATGTGTACAACGTATGCTTTACATCCCTTATGCACTAACTTCCTTGCCTCCATAGCCGATATCACACAACTCAGCAAAATCCATTGCTCACGAATACCATTATCGGACACCCCAGTTTTTGGAATTCCACCTCTTTTGTAAAATAATCAACTGAAGCCCGGTGGAGATATAGCCAATCCATATTAAGGATGGCATCAAAATCTACCATTCCTAATGGTATCAAGTCTGCCTCAAGAGCAGCTTTCCCAATCAGCATATCACAACCCTTGTACATCGTGTTCATAACCAACTACTCACCCAATAGAGTGATCACCAATAATTCTTCATCAAGGGGACTCAAGGGTCTATTAGTGTACTTAGCAAACAGTATGCTCACAAAAGAATCATTAGAACCCGTATCAATAAGTACAAGAGTATCAACATTGAATATTTTCATCATACTTATTTAATGTAAACCATCAATCAGTTATTAATATATTTTCAAAATATATATACTCTATACATGACCCCCTAATATCATGATATTACACCATACTAATCACATGTATGTATATACATAGATTTTAGAATTTACAGTTTTAGGTTTAAAAATGATTATGGATTTATAGGATTCAATACCCTTTGACCCCAAACTAGTCGCAACTAAACAAAAAAAAGGATTTTCGATTGCCATCGAGTAATCACTCATCAAGTGAAACTCACTTAAAAGAGTTCTACGAGTTAGCTACTCAATGGCATATTCCTAACTCAGTCATCATCAATCATAGAATACTTATATTATCACTTTCAAATAACCAAGGAAAAGATTGGGGGGAGGCATCTGTGACTATGTCTGGGTTAGCCTGAGCTTTCTCATTTGTCATGACATAAATTCTCGTTTGAGTTCTTAGCTGAGAACGTTGGGGAGGAGCAGTCACCGTGTTGCTTCCGGTCCCTATTCGTGAAATAGTATTTGTTGAATGAGTAAGGGTATTGGTTTGAGCACCCCTAGATCCGCTTGGTAGATCTTGACGTGGTTGGCTTCTTTGTCCGCTCATTCCCAACTCTGGGCAATTGTTACGGAAATGCCCTTCCTTCCCATATTGATAACATCTCCGTGGCTCCCTGCATAACCCAAAGTGAAACTTCTTGCAATTTAAGCAGGGGTCCTTCTTACTTCCTTCGACTTACTTCTAGAGGCGATACTAGCTGTGGGAGTACCAAATTGAGGTGGTCGTTGGCCTTGTGAAAAGCTAATAGATCTAGAGATGGAGGTGCCATTGTAGGAGCCTGAGCTCTTACTCTTCTTGAAGTTTTGCTCCGATGCAAATCCAAACTTTTTCTTCTTTCCTTGTCCATCTCTCACCTTCCCCCTTTCTTCTATAATTTGCTTGACCCTCAAGACTAACTCCAAAACATCTTGGAAGGAATGGGTCTTGGTCACTAATATCTTCTCTCGAATGTTTAAGTTCAAGCCATTCTCGAACTTGAATCTCATGTACTCCTCGGAGGCCATATCCGGAACAAAAGAGAGCAATCTCCTCAACTTAGTTTTATACTCCGTTACTATCTTATTGCCTTGGAGGAGATGGAGAAACTCTTTCCTCTTCAAGTCCCAATGAAATTGAGTATAATATTTGTCATTGAACTCCCGAAGGAATTCGCTCGAAGTAATTAGTGCTGGAGACCTCCCTCTCAAATTATCCCACCACACACGGACATCTTCATCTAAGAGTTTCACAGGCACCAAGAGGTTCCTCTCATTATCAAGCCTCATATTGGCCATCACTTCTTGGACACGGTTGACCCAACTTTTGGCTACTATAACATCACAAGTTCCCGAGAAGGTGCCACATCCTAGTAACCAAGCTTCTTTAAGCAACTCAGATAATTCAATAGTTGATTGGGTGGCTGGTGTAGCAATGGAAGTAGGAAGGACCACCGGTGCTGCCGAAGGAGTCGGTGGGGTGACCGAAGTAAGTAGTGGTAGAACCGGTGCTTGAGGCGGAGCTTGCATTTGAGCCCCATAGGCCATCCACCACTCCATCATTTGTTGGAGTGCAGCAAATGGTGTAGCTGGAGTCTCGATTGGTGGAGCCGGGTGAATAGGAGTCTAAGGAGGTGTAATTGAAAACGATGCGGCCTCTGGTTGAGAAGATAGTGGAAGAATCTCATTGATATTCCTCATTCTTCATCGGGGAGGCATTTTAATTCTACAAAATAGAAGTTGTGTTTAGTATGTAAAATTAGATGAAAATCTAAATATCTAATCCCCGCAAAATAATGAACTTAACTTCCTAATACCCATAGCAGATATTTTAAAAACTCTTTGGAAATACCTTGAAGATTTAAATTTTAAAATAATTTGAAAACAATTGAGAACTGTTGAAAATATTTGAAAAATCTCTATTTTTTTTTTTTTTTACAAAACAAGAGTTTAAACTCTAATAACAATAAAATCATTACGCCTCGACTCTCGGATCGAGAACTTGACAACAGTCGCGTTACCCCAAAAGACGGTAAATCTAACTTATACACCAAAATATCGCAAGACATTCATAGATATCCAACCATTTTCAAAAAAATAAATTTCAACAAATCCCAATAAGTTAACATACATTTATCATATAAACAAAAAATCAACCCGATTCATTCCTATTCAAAACATGCATGCATAAGACCATCCCAGCCATCTGTAATCCAATCACATGCACAAAACCAGCCCGGCCGTCAATATTCGATCACATATACAAAAAAAAAAAAAAAATAAGTCCATATTTAAGGGATTCAAACCAAATCCAATAAAAATAATTGTCAATTAAAGTTTTTGAAAAAGTAGAAAAAAATAAGGTTCTTAATATAAATTTACATAATCCAATAGAATTTAATCATCAAGAAAACTCAAAATATAGTCTCAAATACAGTTTTCAAAACAATCACTAACATTCATCTCCACCGGGGCCTACTAATACATCAAAAATAATCAAAAACCGATATCCAAAAAAGTTATCAAAATATTTCTTGTTTGGTTAAAGACAAAAACCAACGTCCGAGCTAAACGTTTTCTGTAAAAATGAAATGAGAGTAATGAGTATAAACAATACTCAGTGAGTGTTATGTAATGAATGAAAAATAGGTGTGGATATGTTAAATAATATTTTAAAAAAATAATTTCCATCATATTTAATTTCATAAATGCTCTGCATAAATATCAAGATTTTCTGCTCAAATCTAGATGTCACAATAAAATAAAATTTATGCATCCAAGTCATACCATAGTTTTCAAACAAAGAACGTGGATTGCCAAAATATTTTGTCCGATAATGGTCTACCGCGACTAATGGCGAATCCACTAAAAGATTTTCATACATTTCACATTTATCAAGTACCCTTAACCTTGACGTTGGATCGGGATCTTATCACGCCCCGGATCGAGATCGTGAACAGCCGCCCATTGTCTTGAAATGTCAGCTGTATTTTACAGAAAATCGGTCAGAAGCTCCCCATATTTCGGAGGGCTTCAAAGTACAATTAATTATGTATAAATCACAACCATCCTGTAAAATAATCAAATGGTCATGCCGATCTCTCCAAAATCAACCAATTCCACAGCCAATATCCAGAATAACGCAAATGCATATTTGACTTGAAAATACGTGCTAATGATATATTGTTGAAATGAAAAGTATGATAATTTGAAATATGATTCGTATACTTATAGTTTGACACTACAGTTTCACACTTCATATTAGACGATTGTATTGACCCACTCACTCACTGAATATTCATTCATGAGTACTCACCCCTCATTTCCCTTCTTGTTTCAGAGATAGTATTTGACAAAGAGCGTTGCTTTTAGGACGCTCAGTATCATTGGGAGATTTGGTTTAGACTTGAGAAATCATTATATATTTCTGCTGTAAAATTTGTATTGGTAATGTATATGCATTCCGAGATCTATAGACGATCATTGTATAATTCTGGGATAACTGTATAAATATGGACATTCAAATTGTGGAACTCTCATATCATTGCATAACATTGCATTGATATATTTTTTATTCGTTATGTATATACTTGGAAATGTGTTATGTTTTAGAAGTGTATTTTAGGATCGCTCGGTGTCACCTCTAAATCAAAGGAGGGCCGACTGGCGGCTGTCCATACCTTTGACGGGGGTATGGCAGCAGAGGTCTGTGACTAGATTGCTAAAAAATTTTATAGCCTTACGTTATTCTGGATATTGACTGTGGGATTGGTTGATTTTGGAGAGACCGGCATGGCCATTTGATTATTTCAAAACCAATACATTGTTCGGGCACCGAGTGTCGGTGTTACAGACCTCCTTGACGGTGCAACCAAATTAACTCGATAGGACAAAAAAGGTGTTTCTCATGCTCGACTAACCTCTCCGTCTAATAAAACCCCAACCATATTGCCCCATCGAGTTACACCATGATAGGAAATGACTATAACCACTAATAGGGGTTCATGTTCACACTCAAGACAATAAATACACTATTTCATACTAAATTAATATAACAAATGTGACAAATTTAATTCAACTATTTCTCAAATCAAGTCATACTCAATATATCGCATAAAATATAGTGCATTATCCATTTACAATAATTTGGATGCATAATTATATCAAATTTATGTATAAAGATATTCCACACACACAAAATATTTCAAAATTAATTTTAAAATCATTTTAAAAAAATCAAATAAAATATTTTATTTATTTAAAACATAATATAAAATTCACTCATCTCTTGGGAGGGTAAGCACTCCCAATCCACAATGCAAAGTTAAATTAATTCTTTCTAAATTTTCAATTGTCTCAACCAAAAATAATAAATACCATTTTACCACTAATCATAAATTACATTTAGGATTAGTTGATTTTTTTCCTAAATTTTCCTAACTCTAGATTTCCAATATTATCAAAACAATATTCAAATTTTTCTAATAAATATCATAAACCTAAGAAAACAATTTTTCATTGAACATTTCCTTCAATTTTATCATTATACAAACTCTAAGTTTTCAAAATTCACCAATCTATCATCTTATTTCATCAAATCATATAACCAATTTAGAGAAATAATTTCCCTTTCAATATTTTCCCAAATTTTAACAATATATACACTTTAAATCTAAATTTCTAAATTTTATTTTTTCAATTTCAATATAAAGTTTATATACTAGAAAAATACACTCAAATTTAAGATGAAAAAAAAAATTATCTTATTTGAACTATCAATTTATCTCTTAATCACGCCACCTTCAGACCCTAAATTTTTTTCTTTCAACAAAAACTCAAATCTTAATATAAATCCAAAATTTATACAAGGAAAATTAAAAGCCAAGTTTAGGAAAGAATATTACTTCTATTGGAAATACCAATTTCATCCATTGTTGAACCATTTCAAATCATAGATTTTTCTCTAGGAAAAATTTAAACCTCCCTCTAAATTCAACATTTTAGAGATTTTTTTGGAGAGTTTCGATTTTAAATCTATGGGTGTTCGATGAATTTTGATCAAATTTGGTTGGAGAGAAGAGAGGGAGGAAAAGAGAGGGTGAGAGAGAAGAGAGGGGGTGCAAAAAAGAGAGGGCGAGAGAGAAGAGGGGTCTCGGGTAAAAGAAAAGGAGAGAGTGAGGGAGGGGGAGAATAGGTTTTCTTTGACTTTTTTTTTTTTCCCTTTTTGTTGTTTCTTTCTGTTTTTTTTTTTTTTGGTCTCATTTGAGATTACAATATTAAATATTTAAAAATAAGTCTCATAGCGTAAAATATTCTCAAATAATCGAGACTTAAGAATATTTCAGTTTAAAAAATTGACTGTTATTTTAGTTCTATTTGGTATGAGATTTTAGAATTGGGTTGATTTTTAGAGTTGCTTTGTTAGGAGAAATACATGAGGAAAAGAAGTCAAGGAAGTCAGTTGAAGTTGAAGATTTGAAAGAAAGAAAATTTGATAAAGTTAAAATTAGGGCTAGTTTCTTTAGGTAGGAAGTCATAAATTTGCCAAACATACTTTAAATATGGACAGTGGAGTGTGCAAAACATACTTTAAATATCTCAGTCTGAGATGGTTCGAGATATTAAGCCAAACAAAATTTGTTCCATTTGTTTTGTTTTCAAATATTTATTTTGACTATTTTTTATGTTAGTTTAAACCATGTCAAGTCCTGTCAAAATTGAATATGTGGCTCTTGACATTGAAAAATAATGAAACACATCAGAGTTATTCTACTCTTTTCCCTGAAATGAATCTGATAATATAATTATCATCGTGAATACAATTGAGGATGTAGTCACAGCCATGGCCTTGGATGCAGACGTGTTTGACATGGTTACAACTTTCATGGTGGTCATTCTAAGAATATACCTCGCTGCCTGAAGTTGGAGAAAATTGAGAGAGAAAAGAAAATGATAACATGTGCTATTCTTATGGCATGAAACACCATTGGTCATGTACACTAAAGCATCTTGTTGAATTTATCAAGTGTGAGTGAAAGCAAAAGAGAAGAAGATGGTAACAAATTTTGTTTCTAAAAATATTAATTCTGACCAAGGTCATGATAATTTTAGTCATTTGCATGTTATCAATTTCTTTACTATCCCAAAAGAAAATATTGATTACTTAGTTAATAATAGAAATGTTCAAAAATAAATGTCTTTGATTTATATTTGTATTTTAAGTTTGATCTAATACTAGTTTTTTTTTTTTTTTTTGTTACTAAGAATTTGAACTCGGATCACGAGATTGAGGAGGCTGTTCCTTTGGAGACTTGATCTAATACTACTTAGATAAGATTAAGAGTAAGTTGACTTTTTATAATGTTTTGTCATATTTTTGATTAAATATTTTGTTTTTTCTTACCTAACAATCTTTCTTTTGACTTACTTTATTACAGAATTTGAAAATTTCGGTGGAAGGATCTTTGATTGATGATAAAAATACATTTGTTGTGCTGTTTATTCTCAAAACAAGTTAATTATTAGGGAGTGAATCCATTGTATTTTTGGAATGTATACAATGTGATATATGTGAATGGACACATTCATCGTATGGATCATTTAAATATTTTATGATTTTGATTAATTTATCAACAAGATCGACAGATGTATATTTATTTCCAACTCATAACTTGACGTTTATAAGATTACACACTCAATTAATTTGGTTATAAGCATATTTTCAAGATTATTCAACAAAGATAATTCATCTTGATAATGCTAATAAATTTACCTATCAAATTTTCAATAATTTTTGTATATCGATAAGGATAATATTGAATATTTTGTAACATGATCACATACAAAATGGTATTGCAGAATCATTTATAAAGTGTTTTCAATTAATTGCAATGCCATTATATATGAAATCAGATCTCATAATTTCTGCATTGGGATATGTTGCATCACTAGTTTGCATTAGGCCAACAAGCTATCATGATTCTTCCATTTATAGTTGGGTTTTTTGTCAAGAACAAAATAATTTCCATTTAAGAATTTTTGGATGTGCAATAATATGTTCTAATTGTTTCACCACAATGCACAAAGATGGGTATTCAAAGGAGGTTCGGAATACATGCATGTTGGGTATAAATCTCTATCCATAATTGAATATTTAGAACTATCGATACCTGACTTATCACCACTTGTTTCATCGATTTTTATGTTGATGAGTTTCAAAGATCAAAGAGAGAAAATAAGTAGCTGAGAAATAAGATCAGTGGAAATGAATTATCAACATTCCATATTGATCATAAAAAAAAGAGTGAACTCAGAATTAAAAAAAAAATAATTCATTTACAATACCTAGCGAACTAATTGTCAGATGTAATTACTTATCAAGAGAAGGAACTAAATGTGAATGCTCTAATTAGAATTCATGTCAGCGTGGAACAAAATGCTATTGTCAATGAGTTTAAGCCACATATAAAACTTAGTAAATCAATTGATTCCAAATATAAAAATTCTCAAAATAAAAAGGAAATGAGAAATGAAGATGGTAAAAATCAAAAGACAACAATTTCATAAGAGTTCACTGCACGAGATTTGCCAAACATAACTAATGGGAAAATTTCATAAAAAATTCAGATACATATAACTTATGATAACCAAGATATCTCAACAAATTATATTATATCTTAAAAAAATATTTTTACAAATCATAATGAGAATGTTGATCGAAAATCCATAGAGAAATGCTAAAATAGAAAGATGCAATTCAAATATAATTGAATTTGCTTACAAAGCATAAGTTTTTTGGGCTTCTTATACGTACACGTGAGGGTGTAAAATCAGTTAGATACAAATGTGTATTTGTGCGAAGATGGAATTAGAAAAATAAAGTTGTGATATAAAACAAAGTTTGTTATATGAGGTTTCTCATAAATAAAAAATGTATGGATTTAAATTTGTTATTATAACAATATATGTTCACGATCTAAATATCATTGGAACTCTTGAATTATCAAAAGCAATAGAGTATCTAAAGTGAGAATTTGTAATAAAAAATTTAGAAAAATAAAGTTTTGTCTCGGCTTGTGATTAAAAACTTTCAAATAGAATTTTTGTGTATCAAACCCTAACACAACAATGGTAATAAAGCGTTTTTATATAGATATGGATAGTTGATTTAGTGGGAAGAGTATTAGAATCTCTTAACAAACAACTGTGTTTGAGACTTGAGAATGGAGAAAACTATATGGGAGAACTCTCTCCCTTTGAGGACTTGAACGGGATTGACTCAGATTAATCAGAGCAAAATTCAGAGCAAAGTTCTAAACACTAGGTGATGGACCAATCTAGGACACCAACAAAAAAGAAAAGAAAAAAAAAATGTCTTTTGAATACTCTAATGTGATATGGACAACTACCATTTCAACCTTCAAATGGTGATCAAAAGCTTTTTGGTGATAAGTACTACGTCTTAAAGCAATCAGAGTACTAATATATCTTGCTATTCATACTCAGTTTGATATATCATTTTTTATAAAGTTATTAGCAGGATATAATTGACCAATGAGGAGGCATTGAATTGGAGTTAAAAATATATTATCTTAGTATATCCAAATCAGATGTAATTGGTATGCAGATGCTACGTACTTCTCTAATCTACATGATAGCTGATTGCAAACGGACTATGTATTTCTCCAATCTACATAATAGCCAATCAGAAACAGACCATGTATTTGAGAATCATGTGATTTGCCATGGAGAAATGAAAATCTATAATTTTATATGAAAATAATGTAGTTTGTATAACACAATTGAAGAAATAATACATCGAAAGAAAGAGAAAGAAAGAGATAGAATAAAATATATTTCTCTAAAATTCTTTTTTAATTATAATCTCATAAAAATAGTGATATAAGTATTCAACATTTATACATTAAAGCATTACCTATTGCAATTTTTAAAAAGTTAGTTCATAAAATGGGAATATATATGTGGGCTTAGAAATTTTCATGGGTGTTGATAAGAGGGGAAGCAAAAAGATCAAGTAATATCATCAAAGGGGAGGTGTATATGCTGTATATTTTTTCATTCACCAAAATTTTGCCCCCAAGAATTCCCCGGTAAGGCTTTTATCAAAACAGTTTTCATTACAAAAACAATGTACTCATTTTCCTTTATTCAATTTTTATCACATAGAGTTTTTTCCTAATAAGATTTTAGTAAGTCAGATAATTCATAATGGATAATGGATAGATATACAAGCAGAAGTATTGTTTATATCAAAAGTTTGTGGATGTCTATATTCATCAAAATATTTGTAAAGTCATGAATTTATTTTTCATTCTTTATGTCATATAATCAAATCCTCTCTTAAATTTGATATATATATATATACATATATATATATATATATATATTAAGTTTCACAATAAAAATGATAAAATATTTCATTTAAAAAAATAAATAAATATGAGAAAGGGAACACAACCGATCAACCATCAATAAAATTCCTCTAATGGCCGTGGGTTATGATCCATGTAAACTTCAACCCTAATATTATTCCATTTTAAAATATTTTTTATTTTCCAAACATTGCGATACACTAAATTAGTTAATGTTTACATAAAAATATTTATATTTTTTTTATTTATACATTTTTCATATTTAATAAATTACTTATTTATTTAATCATAATTTTTATTTTTATAATATTTGTCTTATGTCTAATTATTATGTTTGATAATTTTAAATTTTTATTATAAAATATAAATATCTTATTATTTTTATAAAATAATTAATATTTATATTAAAATTATTATATCTTTTATATTTATGTGTTTGTTTTTTCCTATTTTCATTTTCAAGCAATCTGTAGAGGCTCTGAACCAAACAAAAAAAAAAAAAATCTGTAGAGGCCTAAAGAAATGAATTAGTCGCCCAAGATGGTGGTGTGGGCCCTGGATTGGAAGAGCAATCTCTCAAGCTCCATCGGAAGTAATTAATGTCGTGAGTGGGCAATTGTCCTTATTTTAAGAGGAATACAATTTCCTCGTCATCGCGTTCCTTTGATCTTTTGCTCCGTGCTACTGTTCAAAGTCTTTCTCCGCGAAACTTCTCTGCTAAGGCATCAACCAGTCCTTCCCACTCCCCCAGAGTTTGCGTTTGCGATTCCGATTCAGATTTCAGTTTCTTGTAAGTCCTCAGTTTGATTCATCGACTTCAACCCTCAAACATTCAAATTAAGCAGTCTTAGTCTTAGGGTGCATTTCAATTTCGTGTTTTCTATTTTGCGTTTGATTTGGATGTTTGTTTGTTGTTCAAATTTAATGTCCTTCTCTCTAACCATTACTAAGTAGAGTGGAAAATCTAATTTAATGACCTTAAGAGCTTTTATGAATGTTCTCCTATCTGTTTTTATGTTTCTTTAGGCTCAGAATGGAAGGTCGAAGGTTAAAAATGACATTATCGAATTTTGTTCTTAAATACAATGTTAAAACATTATTGGAAGATGGACGAAACTATTGTGCTTTACCAAGTCAGATAACTTATTCTTCCTTCTTTTTTCGGAAAGATTTTTTTTTTCTTTGGGGGTATTGTTTATAACTCTAGCAGTCCATAAACTTATTGAATTAATAGTTTTCATTCATTTCTTGATATTCTTTTAAGATTTTTTGGTTTCCATAAGTATCAAGTATTGGATTAATGTCCTGGTAATTACATGAAATTCTTATTGCACCTCTTTACTTTGCATTTTGTTTTTCTTTCCCTTCTGTGCTTTGCACATTAATAACAATTTTGATTTTCTATTTCATATAATATTCCCATATTTAACGCTTGTCAAACTATGAAATGAATTTGACAAATTAGAAGAGACAGAGGTATTAATTATGGTTTCTGAATCAAAACTCTGCAAGGTAAACTATATTTGGATTGTAAATAGTTGTGTAACACTAAGTTATCATGAAGGTAAGGCCAAAACATGTGTGCTTGATGTGCAACCCATCAACCTACTAGTAATGGGGGATTTGGGATGTTAAAATAGAATTTTAAGTGAGCAGAACAAAATGGAAATACCAATAATTGTAGTACCTTCTGAAATAAGGCATTTTTATTTATAGTATTGATTGGGAATGAAAAGGGGAATGAATTTAGATTGCAATTTAAATAAAGTTGCTACTTTTTTTGGTTGGAAACCATCACTTTGTTAACAATTCATGTTCTGTGTCATTTGGGATATATGGGGTTGAGAGGGAGAAAGAGCGTGTGCCTGTGCTGTGAGGATATGGAGTTCCTATAGTTTTACTAAATTTATGCACGACACTAACTGATTATAAATTGGCAAACTCGATATTGTACAAAGATTCCTTATTTTGATATCTCAAGTTCACTGATGCTAATAGCAATTTATTATTTATCATTAGGCATTACTGATGACACAAGTTTAGCTCCTGGATGTGATAACTGAAGGACTTCAAATTCCTTGTTGGAAGTGATGTCTGTGATGTTTTACTTCAGTTTTAGTTGGATGTTGCGTGAACATTACCACCTACCTGTAATATTTTTGGATCCTGTTCAAGTATAGATTCAAATAAAAAGAAATACTTACACGCACACGTGCTTGTTCCCTTTTCATGTGCTCTTGGAGAATGTTGTTTGCATGAAGTAAAATTTGTCACAAGATTGTCATCTGAGACAGATTAATTGTTTCCTTCTTTCAGATAATCTAACTTTGGAAATGGGTGGAAGTTCAATTGATGATGATTGGGAATTCACTGCAGCATCCAGTGGGGTTCGAACTGTGGTTCTAGTTGGACGTACAGGTAATGGGAAAAGTGCAACGGGCAATAGCATCCTTGGAAGGAAAGCGTTCAAGTCAAGGGCCAGTTCATCTGGCATTACAAGTACTTGTGAAATGCAGTCTACAGTACTGAAAGATGGCCAAATTGTTAATGTTATTGATACTCCTGGTATAACTTTCTCCATGAATGATGTCTTTTACGCGGTGATCATGTGCATGCTAAGTGCTAACTTTCCTTGAGCTTTTCCTAAGATGCTGAACTTCTTGTCTCTGTGGTCTATGAATTGAACATGATTTCATGTGGTACTGAAAATTTGGCAATGACAAATCCAGGCTTGTTTGATTTATCTGTTGGAGCCGACTTTGTTGGGAGAGAAATTGTCAAGTGCATAGATTTGGCGAAGGATGGCATCCATGCAGTTATTGTAGTTTTTTCTGTGAGGACCCGCTTCTCGAAGGAAGAAGAAGCTGCACTTCATAGTTTGCAGAATTTCTTTGGGAGCAAAATAACTGATTACATGATTGTGGTTTTTACTGGAGGGGATGAACTTGAAGAGAATGATGAAACCTTGGAAGATTATTTGGGTCGTGAATGCCCCGAGCCTTTGCAGGTACTTTTTGTGAAACCTTTCTGTTTGCCAATCCTAGGTTTGAACTGCATGATTATTTGCTTGATAATGTGTTATTCTTTTTTAAGAAAATTTGCTTGTCAAACTACCGTTCCTGGAATTTTAAATATCTGTTTTGTGTTTAGGCTCAGCCTGTTTCATCTTATATCAGATTCTTAAGCTGGAGCATAATTTTCCGGTTTATTTCTCTTACTATTAGGTTTAGGATTGAAAATGATATTCATATTGTTGTTTTTATTTGAATCATAGAAATATTGAAAGCACTTCCAGGAAATCGTTTTCCGAAGTCGATTTCCTTGAAGTCGTTTTCAAAAAAATAATTTTCGCAAATTTAAAAAACATAACAAAAATGACGGGAAAA
The DNA here is from genome assembly GCA_033439265.1 of Dillenia suffruticosa. Taxonomy (NCBI): domain Eukaryota; kingdom Viridiplantae; phylum Streptophyta; class Magnoliopsida; order Dilleniales; family Dilleniaceae; genus Dillenia; species Dillenia suffruticosa. Next base: position 13,659,869 of record JAVTVX010000020.1, read on the forward strand.
AATTGAAAAATCGATTTCTCGGAAATCGCTTTCTGAAGTTGATTTTCAGGAAATTGACTTCATCGTACTTCAATCTGTCATTTTACAGATTTCAGTTCTTAAATTACAGAATACTTCAGAGAGAGAAAAAGCAAACTAAACTAGAAAAATGAAGTGGACTAACTTCGTATATACAAAAAATATATATTCATTAAGAATTCTTCATATACATGTATCCAATCGAGTTATACAAGGACTTATACGCTAATGCTATATACCTCCATAAGATATACACGCTACACTACACTAGCCTAATTCCCACGAGGAGCCCCGACATTTCTATGGGGCTGATGTCTGGTGGGTAGAGGCCTATAAGATGTAGGTATATAAGTGGATGGCTGTGCATTCTCATTGGAAGTAGGAAGTATGACTCTATGGGACTCCACATCTTGAGATAATCTACTATGGTGCCACTAGTACATAGAGAATATGATGGCACAGTGGATGAAGTGTCGTCAATACCATGGTCGACAGGAGGTGCATATGGAGTATGAATCAGTAGGACTAGCAATTCGGTCGGGTCGACCTGGGCTTGGCCCATTTTAGGGCCGAACTCGGGCCTATTATTTAGGTTCATTTTAATTATGGGCCCGAGCTTTTAAAAATCAAATATTGTTTAAAATCAAATATTTGTTTAATTACGGGCCTATTATTTGGGCCAAGCTTTTAATTACGGCCTGTTATACATTCGACGCATTTAAAATCAAACATTTTTTTGTGCTTTTAAAAATATTGTGACTTTGATGGTAACTTTGATGAGTTTAATATATTATTTTTGATATAGTTTTTAATCTTTTATGATATTGTTATTGTTAATTGTCATAATAATGTGTGATCTTTTAATTTGGTATAGTGATATTTATTTTGTATTTTATTTTAGATGATTAATATGTTTTTTTTTTTTTTTTTTTTTTTTGTGTTTATTATACTATAAAATTGGTTAAAAATATGAAAAATGAAATTTACAATTTGCGCTTAAACTTGGACCGAAATGGGGGAGCCCGTATAATTTTTCGGCTAGAGCTCGAGTTTCGATTCTTCGAGCTTTCTAGAGTTGGGATCGGGATTGAGCTCGGGCTCGGACCCATAAAATTTTAAACTGGCTAAGCCTGGGCTTTATAAAAGCCTGGTTCAGAAAACTCAATTGCCCCACCCCCCAATGAATCGGATATGAGGACAATGGGTATCTTTGTCGAATCATCTACTGACGCTTGTCAAGATGTGGATAGATGATTAGGATCGGGTTCAGGACCAGTGGGTAAAAGATAAGAACGTAATATAGCATCATACCACAAGCAGTAGAGGTCACATTCTGATCCTCACCAAATACTTTGAGCGCATAAGATGACAGATATCTGAATTGCACAGCTTTAGGATCAGATGTTTCGAAGGCAAACATATCGGATGCAATGTGTTAGATGTGTTTGAGACATCGACCCAGCAATGGATACTATGTTAAATAGAAAATCGCTGAGAAAACCATCACGTTGATTGAGAAACTGTGCTGCAGACTGCTGGATGGATCGGATGATTGATGCTGTTCATAATGCATGATGCATGAAGTAGGTAAGAGTTTGATTAGCTATTAATGCCTAATTTGTCTTGGAATTTGGGTTTCAATAGGAGCATTTTCAGAATCAACAGAGCTTTATCAAGTAATGCGGTATGGTGAGTCAAAAGCATGATTGTGGACTCTATAGCCAAGCTGATAGTGGAGAGTGGCTGCAGATGTGGTTTAGACTCAATGATCACCAGATATTTGAATTTGGAGTTTTAAGCAGCTGGATAGATGTGGATCTATGAGAGGAAGATTGAAGTTTAGGTAGAAAGTGCATAAGATGGTTCCGACATTGAGTGTGATTTGAAGGTTGGCTGTTCATGCATTCTGACAAAACTTGAAATGAGTAGCATGAAGGGCTATTCGTGAGACAACATGGAGTACTTTCCTTTCCTGGAAACTCAGGGCAAGTCTCACAGCACCATTATGGAGGTGGGTGTAACCTTCTCTCTTCCAGGCTTGTAGATGTAGTAAAGAAAAGTCAACAGAAAGGAGTTGTTCCTTTTCAGTGGCTGGGACGTACAAGGGGGTGAGTGAAGAGGCAATAACTAGTTATTTGACTATTTTTGGTGGTCTAGAAAAGATTTTGGTCATCTTTGAAGATCAATTTTTTGTTGGTTTTGGTATTTCTAATAGGGGTTTAGAAGATATAATTCTTGTAGAGCACTATCATTGGGATAGTACTCGTATTGATAAGCAGAGTCAACATTTGAATATCCTTTGGTGGATGAGGATGTGAAGGAAGAAGATCAATTCAAATTTTATAGGCTTTTGTTCTGCATCCAGGAGTAGATTGGTTCTTGAAAATCATTGGTTGCCTTTCCATATGCACGCCCAATAAATTTGGTGGATATTTTGGTGTTACTCCAAAAAAGTAGCTTCCAAAGTCCTCAAAAGTCCAACTTCATGATAAGAAGTCTCATTCATGCTTGTTGGGCAAATCCTAAAGTTGCATAGACACCATTTGTTCTGCATGTCTCATAAAAAAATGGTTATATGGCTATGATTCCAAGACAACACAAATATCCCATGAGAGAGCAATTAAAGTTTGCTTGTGTTGGATAATTTGTATTAGTTTCCAAACAAAATTAGTGAGGGAGGAGCTGAGCATCTGAAGGCCAAATTAGACTATCTCGGGAATTGGAGGAAAAGTTTCCAGAGTTATTACAGTTACAATTTCTCCTATCACGAGTATATGAAGAGGGATGAACATGTTTCCATCCAGTAATCAAAGGGGTATAGTTCTGGTCATTAAGATTTCTAAAAAGAAGTTGAAAATCCCATAAAATAGTTTTATCTGAAATATAGTGATTGATAGTCTGATATTGTGAAAAAGTCTTGGAATAGCAATTTAAAAATGGGATTTCCTCAACCCAGTCTTCCACCAACCAAATGTAGTATTCAATTCCCACTTCAAAAGACAAAAGCAGAAAAAAAGGGGGGGAAATGAAAAACATGAGGGGAAAGTTTTCAAAGGCAATTATGAGATCCTCTGGCACCATTTTTGGTGTCTAATCCATTTTAATTAAGTCTATATTTGCTTTTTGTAAACTTCTGGCAGAGCGTGTTAGCTATAGAAGAACTCTTTGATGCTATTTGCGTGTGAGAGTAATGTTTTAGAACACCAAGTTACCATCTAAACCTTATCAAACTTAGACCTTGAAACTACTTGATTTTCCAAGGGCTTCTTTTTAGCCATGGCACTGCCTAACCAAAGGATAATATGCTTATTTCCTACACAAAGTGGGATCTGTTACATTAAGTAGAAAGGAATGCTTTAGAGGATAAGAACAAATTCGTGTAATCTGGCTTATCAATGGGAGGAAAGTCCATTTCCGACCTGCCAATCTCTTACTAATCTTAGTTGCTGTTGAATTGAAGAAAGAACAACACCTAGAATCACCTCCTAAGGGCACCCTAATCGGTAAATGAAGAGTTTTTCCAATTGGGTCCTATCTATACCCTGTGCACCAATGTTATATCACAATCTTCATTCTCTTGAGACAAGTGTTTTCTAGTTGGGGAGAATTCATATGGACTGGTATATGATGATTGTAAAGTTATAGGAGTAGATTCAAGAATTAAATTGGAATTCCTTTTATTCTATGTGACTAAAACTTGGTTGTTTCCTCCTACATGACATGGGTACAGGTTTGGAAGCTAGGTCAAACCCAGCTATTCAACATTGGATTCGATAGGATAAAGAGGAAGAAGGAAAAGAGTGTGTAGTTAAACCTTTGGAGGTTGTTGATCTTTATTAGGATAGCTTCTCTCTCTCTCTCTCTCTCTCTCTCTCTCTATAGACTTAGCATTATCTCCAAGATGCAGTCAGGACTTTGTTGTGTGAATAAAGATGAAGTAATGCTTTGTTTTGCGGATGCAAAGGGTGGGTAGTGTTAAAAGATACCTAAAATAGTCTTTTTCTTTTTTAAACCCCACTCTCCTTATCCCTTTATTTATTTGTTTTCGATATTAAAAATTTCAAACAAGTTAACATGATTTTTACCAATTCTATTTTTGTTTAATATGTTCTAAACAACATAGTATCAATAATTACATCAAATTAAAAATAATACACAAGTACAGAATTTAATTTACCAATCTGAATATTTGTGTGTATTACAAAAAGCTTATTGTATTTTACTTCACTTTGCATTTTTTATTTCTAACTTACTTAAGTTACAGTCAGCAATATTTTAATTAATGATGTTTAAAATATTATTAGAAAAAAGTAAATTACATAAATTGCTCGTCTCAATTATTACACCTACACTTTGAATATAAGTTATAGTTACTATGCTAAAACTAATAGCATCTTATATTCTAGTAAAGAAAAGGTGGCATTGCACAAACTGCTCATCTTGACTACTCTAGCCCTTGTCACATGGAAATATTCAAGTAGTTGAGTGAAAGTCTTGACTATGTTTGACTGGTTATCAAATAGAGTTATTTAAATGAAAGCTTTTAAAATGGCAGTATGTAAAGTGTAAAGAAAGGGAAAATATGGTCTTTTTTCCTTTTTTTTTTCTGGTAATTTGGCCAAAATAATATTTCAACACATATTTATGAAAACAGTATTTTAGGATTCTCTTGACATGACTTCGTACTCATGTCTAAGTTTTAGATACTTTTCAGCAGACTCTGCTCCTAAAATTTAAGGGTTGGATGAGTCAGATTGCATAACCATGCTTGTATCCAACACCATTAATCCAGTTCAATAAGATACTTGTAATTTTTTGTCAATATTAGGACTATACATTTGACATGCACACATTTTCTTGTAATTTTTCCTGTGGCCCATCATTTTGAATGATTTTTAAGGCTTTAATTGCTTGGCACATTCAGTGAATTGTCTGACATTGTTGTTCTTGTACTCTTTAAAAAGGTTTGAGCTGCTTATGTCATTTTTCTGAAAGACTCTCTTTCTCTCATTCTTTCCCTTTTCCCTTTTCCCTTTTCGCTTCTTCCTTCTCTCCTTCTCTTCTTTTTTCTTCCTCTTGCTTCCCATTCAACCACTTCTCTTTTCAGTCTCTCTCCTCATCATTGGTCCAACGTGAATTGGTGTTTTAGATCAGTAAACTTTAAATTTCTCTGCATTTTTTTATTTATCAACTGCATAGGTAATGCAGGTGCAAGGGATTTCAATGAAAATTTGGTGAAAAATATGAGTTAACTCTGAGATGTTAAGAAGCAGCAAATCTCGGTGAGGTTGTGGAGGGAGGTCATGCAAGTGGTTCTTGTGATGGTGGATGGCAGAGTTGGTTATTTCATTGACAGTTGATTGGCCATGGTGGTGCTGGTGGTAGATTGGTGCTAGCCGAGATCTGCATTGTGCGGGGTTGGTGTTAGCAATTAGTTGAAGTTGGTTAGCCATGTACCTCTAATTCTGATAACAATACAACTGTTACATGAAAGGATTTAGTTTAAAACCCTTTAATGTGAATTTGATTTAAGTGTTTTAACCTTGGTAATTCTTTAGCAATATTACATAAAATTTGCAATTCACATATATCTTTTATGTGTTTTAACCAAATAATGGTTTGTTAGGGGTATGAATTTGGAAGTTACACAGTTTTTTAACATTGATTCCATAATTTGGGAACATAAGGGAACTTTGAAGTTAAGTTTCATTTAAATTTCTTCTTTTTTGTGCTTCTTGTAATGCTTTGCCATTGGTGTGAGCAAACTATTTCCGATTTCCAAATGACAATGTTCCTTTATGTGTAACATTGCTTTCTGAGTCTAGTGTTTAGACTAGGGCTGATTATGACAACAGATATGCTAGTGATATATTCCAAATATTAAGCCTTTCTGGAGTTGGACTGCAACTCATGCTGCAAATATTTAGAGATTCAGTTATACAAGAACTATTTTGTAGCTGATGAGGATGTGACATCTTAGGTTGATAATGACATGTATTGATGGGCAGAAAATAAATTCAGATTAGCCTTTTAAGTCCATAAATGTCTCTTATATGTCAAAATGTGAAAATGAGTTTATTATGTATCATAGAAAAACTCCTTCCTCACCAAAAAAGGAAAATTACCTTGCTTGGAGCTGAATACCGAGATGGTGGGCTTGGCCTCAATTATGTCCACAGTGATAATTTTTATGGTGAAATTTAGTTTTTCCATTCTTTGGATAGCTTTGATTTTTTTTTTTTTTTGGGTGAAATTTAGTTTCTCCATTCTTTGGATAACTTTGTCTGTTAATGCAGGAAGTTTTGGGCATGTGCAAAAACCGACGGGTGCTTTTTGACAACAAGACTAAGGATGAAGCCAAGAAGGTTGAACAAGTTCAGGAACTTCTTTCTCTTGTAGGCATGGTGATTGGGGAAAATGGTGGACAACCATATACTGATGAGTTATTCATAGCACTAAAGGTTAGGCTATTCTCTAAAAGCTAACTATGTTTTGTCATGGTCGTTACGAATTTATCATTTTGGTCTCTGTTTTCAATTTTGACAGAAAGGAGCTAAAAAGCTTCGTGACCAAACTGAAGAGGTTGATGCATTAAAGGGCTACTCCAAAGGGGAGATATTGGAATTGAAAGAACAGATGTATAGATCTTATGAAGAACAACTTAAGCGGATAACTGAAATGGTATATATAGTTTCCTGCTTTCCATTTTATCTAGTCTCAGATAATTTACTTACATACTGTACGTCTAGGATAATTTACTTACTGCACTTTCTGCTTCTCTTTGACTCTATGAAAGGTCCGCTGTTGGCGTGTTTTAATTTTAATTCTTTTGTGAAATCATGCATTTTACTTGCATTGGGAATTTCAATTGGGATGATTGTATTTAGAGTTAAAAAAAAAAAATTGGACAATGAGATAAGCTGCAAAACACTACCATTTTTCAAAGTGGCCTTAAAGGTTGTGCAGCCTACACGCTTACTGGGACAACTCACTGTGTGAAGTTGATAAGCTGCATATATCCCCATGGAAAATAGTCTTAACTCCTTTCTTCACTAATTTAATATGTGATTATGAACAGGATTCCTTAGAATCCTCAAATTTTTTATGGAAAGAAGAATTCATTAAAAATTGTACCATGGGATTCACCACATACTACCTAAGACTAATAGAGAAGTAAGGAATCTACAAAAGAGCCAACATCTTCCTCATTTTCAAAAGACTGAGAAGATGACATAAAATGAAGGGATCGAATCCAGAAACCTACAGTAGTAACATGAGATCTCTCTATGCCCAAACAAATTCTTAAATCTCTCTTTCCACTCTTAACCAAAAAAAAAATTGATAGAGGGATTGGAGGAATAATCTTCGTCTTTGTTCTGCAATATCTCAACTCTCTCTAAGCCCACAGTTCAGGATGCACATCCTTTGAAGGCTCCCAAGCAAGTAACAAATATTGAACATTTTCTATCTCCCTCATACAAAGTTTGCACGAATTCACACATGTAATCTTTCTTTTCTTAAAATTGTTGGGCAAAAATCTTCGTGAGCTGGTTCTTAAGGATTTAAAATTTAAAAAAAAAAAAAAACAGTCTTTGTAGTTGAATATCTTCCAAACCATTTGCATGAGAAATCCTCCTTCCCAACCTCAATCATCATTCTTGAACAACTCTGTGGTATCTTTTGAATGCAAGAACCACTTTTTGTTTCGTTTCCAAATGACTCGTCCTTCTGTCTTTTGGAACACCTGAATCTCTTCCCAAAGTTCATAGAAACAGGAGAAGAGACTTTCCATGCCCCAATAATTGACAGAATGCGCAAAAATGATATTTCCTTGCCTGGAACCACCGTTTTAATACACTGCTGATATGATTCACCCTCCTTGTTCCTGTATCCATCTAAAGAAATGTGGGAAGAAGTGCTTTAAGGTGGGAGATGGGAGAGCCACACTAGATGCCAGTCCAGAATGGAATCCTTGTACCATCCCTAACCTAAAGCACACTTTCAGACAAAGGAGTCCCATCCATTCCTTATAGTTTTCCACCACTACACTGTGAGGCCGAGTAATTAATTTTGTTATCCATCCAATGTTTTCCAAACGATACATGGATCAAAATTTCCCAACATGGCAAAAAGCTCTTATAAATTATCAATTTTACTTGCAGGAAAAAATATATTTTGGGTGTGTTTTGGTCAGATTATAATTGAATTTCAAATTTAAGTTTCTTCAAATATAGATAAAGCTGTAAAATGATAATTGTTAGGTTAATATATACAATGTTGTCCCATGATAGAGAAAAACTTAAACTTGCTTTGGATTCCCCTTCCTTTTTTGGTGTGGGTTTCTATTCTACTGTCAACAAGCACTATTATGACACCATTCTTCACTAGTCCTCTTCATCAACACTTTCAAAGTGCAATTTGTCATTCTCCTCTGGCTGTCATCACACTATTTATTTCTCTCCATGTACTCTCTCTCTCTCTCTCTCTCTCTCTCTCTCTCTCTCTCTCTCCCCCCCCCCCTTGCTTTACCTTGGTAACCTTCCATTGTTGGATTACAAGACTCTTGATTATGGATTATAATCTTGTTGCTTGTTCAAAATTTTGAATTCTGTGACAAACCCAATTGATTTTTCAATATTTTAACATCTGAGTTTTATTCAAGTTTGGATTTATAGGTCTTACATGTTGCTTCTTTATTGCTTATAATCATATCTCAACCACTTATAGATATCATTTCATCCCAGTAACCTGTAAGAGTTGTTTGGTGGCCAAAAGAAGCAAAATGGAAAAGGAGAATGGCTAGTCTTTGAAAATGGATCATAAAAATGATGAATGCCCTCCAAAATGCATTATTTAGTAGCAACAAATGCCAAGTCCTCATACATGGTTAAAGAGCTACAGGTTACTTGAAATTTTGGCCAAGGAAATGAAATTTTGGTCCTTATTTTGACTACAGGTAACTTGGATGGACCTTTTTTGTTTAATGGAAGTAAAGGCATATCATCAACCTTGATTATGGTTACGTTATTTCTAGATGGTGGACAAATTTATTGCCCTTGTGTCACAAGCTTCCTTCTTTTGGCTCTTTGATCATTAATTTGTTTTCGACTAGAGCAGCACAATTTTGGTGCCATGGCACTAGATGGATCAGCAATTCTCCATGTCAGTATATGCACTGTGTTCGGTATCCATTTATTTGCACCTGGAATGTCGTGTACTATTTGCTCCTTTTTTCATGGATCACCACTAGAAATGGAATAATTATACAAAGAAGGATTTTATGCGTCTCTTTCAAGATGTGTCAGTATTGCAGAACTTTAAATTACTGAATTTTGTATGGAAATCCATACAATTTGATTTCAGATGAGCAGACTAAAGCCAGCTGTATTATTATTTTACTGATAACTAGCCTTTTGGCAATAACATCCACTTAAATGCTATGTCAGAAGCAGAATTACTCAATGGTGGATACTTTTTTCTTGTGTAGGTTGAGTCAAAACTCAAAGAGGCTACTCAGAGGCTTGAACAGCAACTGGCTGAAGAGCAAGCTGCACGCCTAAAGGCAGAAGAGATTGCTCAAGCAGCTCAACAGAAATCAAACGATGAAATTCGTAAGCTCAGAGAGCGTCTAGAGAGTGCACAAAGGGAGACTGAGGAACTTCGCAGGCACGCCCAAAGTGGAAGATGTGCAATTCTATAATGAGGGGAAAAAAAATGGTATCCGTGTTACTGTTCCTGGTGAAACCAAATAATATAGGAAACTAATTATGCTACTGTTTTTATATGCTGCTATCTGTCTGGAGATCCATACGTGGTGTGTTCTTATTTATAACTTGATTGAAACCTTATTTCTCGTGTATAGTTTCATTGGCTCTATCAGACGTCATAAATCATGGAACTATCCTTTTGGTCCTCGTGCTTTTCTTTGTCTTTAGTGACCCCTTAGGAAGGTAATCCTACCATTTTTGAGAAGAGCGTCGTTTAGATTTTGGCCATTAGTTTCATCATACGTATGAGTTGCATCTGAAGTTAACGCTTCACACGCGCGCATGGATGCACACAGAATCTCTCAGGTTCCAGGGAGAAGTCTCGCAATATCAAGGGCTGCTAATTATTTTAGGATTCAATTAGAGGCTTCAATTTGGCAGACGCTAAAATAAATGATCTACTTCCTGTACTTGAAATGGAATGGTTTAAACAAAGTAAGCCAAATGCTAAAACAAGTAATACAGTGATTCTGTTGGAGTCTTTTGAGGCAAACCTCAGCAATCTATGTTAAAGCCTTGCCAATTGCTAGATGTTAAGCGGATACACATCGGATCTTGATTTGGAGCTGTACGCCTTTTTAGCAAGCAAAACGTTTGCAACCTCAGTTGGATGAACTGCATCCCAAAACAAGTATTTTCTTTGATCATCACATGGCTGTTGAAGAGGAAGGCAAGTTATGTCCATTGTTTCTTCCCACCCCCAACTTCCCCTATCTATCCCTTCAAATCCTGCATCATGGACATCATCATCAGATAACACTTCGATGTTGCAATTTCAGAGAAAATGATTTGAGGAATTGAGGGCAAGTTTACCATAAGAGGATGCGTGTTTTACTAGATCTTTGGTACCATGGTATGTATCCAGATAAACAAACTTAGCTTGCAGCTGACCCTTGTTGAAGTTATCCACTAGCTTTCGAAGCCCTGAATTGAATAAATTGATTGCATTGTTGATACTCTCATTGCACCGGTTGTTGCCATCATTTCCATTATGTCGTGCTAACTCAAATGGTATGCACCCAATTTGACCGACTCCCGTCACAACCACCTTTCGAGCACCTAACCTGTATAATTCCTTCTGAGAGACGACTCATTAGTAAAAATGTTTCCCAACCGGTAGCATAAGCTCCCGAAGAAGGGTTGTAGCATAAGCTTTTGGGGACCGACATTTCATTGGTCTAGTGGGAAGGACACTAATACCCCACACCAAAAATCGGGATTCGAGTGTTGGTAGTGACAAAAATAATGTTGGGAGAGCTCCTTCGCAATTGGGACCTGACAGCAGGTCGGCCGAAATTAGTCAGAGTAAAACTCCGGATACTCGACGGTAGACCAAGTTTAGGGGACAAAAAAAAAGTATAAGCTTTTGGGGTGTAATTTGAGCCAGTAGAGTAGTAATCGGGCATAGAGTAGTTGTTGAGGTAGTCATTGCTTCCCATTCCTAAATAGAATATGCATTTGCTCAAATAGTCGGACACTTTATTTGTTTAACCAAATGTCTCGAGTTTGAGCCCTGATAATGACAAAAAAGAATTTTGGAGAACCAACCCCTAAAATAGACCCCACAGTGTTCGAACGATATTAATAAGATAAAACTCAAATACCAGTGGTGAAAAAAAAAATAATAACGCCTCTAAGAAACCTTCTTAACTATGAGGTGCTCAATGCGAAATGCTCTGCTTGTTGGGTCATGGGTATGTGTTCACCCTGCAAGTCCAAATGGTTGATTAATATCATTATTTTTGCTAAATATTAAGTACCTACATACCAGATTGTTGCCAGTTTCATCTCTTATGCCAGCTGCTTCAGATGCAAAATTTACTTCTCTCGGTATCGACTGTCCAAAAACCATAACCGTGGCGAAGGGTGGAATGTAACTTCGAAAACCTAGAAGTTGAGCTGCATTTTTTGGTGGCATATGTTATATGAAATGTGCAATCATTGAAGGAGCTTGTATGCTCATGGTCGAGTTTAGTGTAGCAACTGATTGCCCCTCGTCTCCCATTTTGTTGGGAGAAAAAGAAAAGAAAAAATGGAGTACTCATTTTCCGACAGCATCAACAAATGTGCGGCCATTGGTGAAACGACCGGTGACACCGTGCGGGAAGTCAACCCCCTATGGCATATAGTTGGTACGAGCAAGAGTGCGTAAACCATTGTTGTTGCCATTGTCAACTAGTGAGTCACCGAAGATGAATGAACAAGGCACCTGTGGCTCTTGTTGCTGCTGCGTCCGCGCCCTCCCACCCATAACTAAGAGACTTGTGCTAACTACAAACATCATTATTTCATTTATCAGAGCTGCTGCCATGTTTGTTTGGTGCTGGTGCAAGAGACCATCCATCGGTTCCAGTAAGCAAATGGGCTTCTTATGGTGCACCATGGAATTCTTGCATTGTATGTGGTGTGGGCGGTAACATGTGATTTAAAAAATAGTTCACTTGTATCTCTACTCGGAATAATTTAAAATTTATAATATAGAGAAAATAAATAGTCATCGAATGATTTTCAAAGAGTCATGAAATGATTTCTAAAAATTCACGTGAGCTTTTTCAAGAGGTCTCTTTTTTTGGATAAAATTTCAAAGTGTCTCTTAACATTCTAATAAAATCTAGAATAATATATTAGTTTTATATATAAATGGTTATATTATATATTCAAACAAGAGTGGAGAGTCACTCTAATAAGAGTAGAAAGCCATTTTAAAAAAGAGTCAAAATTTTATATGATACTATTCATAATTATCTTTTGAAATTTTCTTTTTCTCAGTATAACCTTGAGTATTTGTTTGAAAAAATATTTATTTTCATTATTTGCTCTGCTTCTCTTTTCAATAAAATGGTATCAGAGCAAGGTTGAGGATGTGCCTAGGTTGGTGTCTCCCATGATACAAAAAATAAAAAGTTATTTGCATGTGTTGGTATTTTCAAATTTTTAAAGAAAAACAAAAACCAATATGGATTCAAGATATACACAAAAAAAAATACTGAAAATAAAATAACTCTATAGGCAACAAGACATTTGAAATGAGTTTACAATATTGTCATTAAGAGTGTGAATAAAAAAAAGTTATATGAAATCATAAATAATTTGGAGGAATTGAAAGACACGTATGAAGAAATAAAAGAAAACTTTAATGAAGTTATGAAAAAATTGTGAGAATTGAAGACCAAAATAGAAGAAAAAGAAATTTGAAGAGACTACAAGCAAAGAAGGTGTATTGATGATTTATAATAAAAAATAAATTTTAAATTAAGAGAGTAAATTTTGAAATAATTTTGAATTTATGATATGGAGGAAAAAAAGAGTTATGTGAATGAATTTTAAAAAATCATGGAATGATTTTCAGAGTAACATGAGATTTTTTAAAATATCTCATAACATATTAATAAAATCTAGAATAATATATTGATTTTATATATAGATAGTCAATCCTATGTATTCAAAGAAGTGCGGAGATTTTTCAAAATATCTCTTTAACGGTCTGGGCTTCACTATTGAATCGGCGGTCATGGGAGGTTGTAGCTTGTGACTCCGGTCCTGTCCATTTGCATTAACTATCTCTCTCTCTCTTTTTTTTTTTTTTTAAATTCAAATCCTGCCTGCGAGCACTTATTTATAAGGAAAAAAAAGATTTATTATTAGATAAATAGTTCGAGAGTGTTTGATTGTTCAGAAAACTTAAATTATTAGATAAATTTATTAAAATAAATTTCTCTGAATAGAAAAAGTTTTAAATTGTAACCAAGTTGTTTTTTCTTTTCTTTTATTTTCTTTTTTTTTAAGTATATCTGTTTGAATACTAGACTACCTCTAACTCTTTTTTTTTTTTTTAAATATAGTTATTGAAAATTATGAAACAATCTACTAAAAAAATAGCCAACCTCACAAGTTTGCAAACATATCATTGTTTTTCCCCTTTTTACTTAATAGTGATTGAGATTATAATTTTGATTAATACACTACAAAATTAGAGATTTGAGATAACGGTCAAAAACCATCTGTATAACTCATCAAATCCATCAATAATATTTTCTCCAACGGAAGCACATTCAGTTGGGTATACACTAGTCGAGATAGATATATCATGACGCTATGGGCTACTGTTGGAGTATATCATATATGTATACTGACGGAAGGATAGAGTTGGTAAAACTAGTGATGTATCGTCAGTTACCATATGTTATCAGATGGTAAAACTTGTGATGATTATCATGTGTTACCATATGTTACTACCTTTATCTTCGGTTGCGATTGAGATATAAAATATTAGAAAACGTTGACGGTTAGAAACGATTTAGAAAATTATACCAAATATTGATGGTTACTATTGAGTTACAAAATTATACAAATTGTCAATGGTAAGAAAGTGTTAGTGAAATTAGTTGTTTGTATAGTTATTTATCATGCGTTAGGAGATGTTACAACTTCATCATCGGTTGCCATTGAGTTACAAAATGTTACAAAATGTTGACGGTAGAAAAGTATTAATAAAATTAGTGTTGTATGATCGGTTACTATTGAGTTACAAAATTGTGTAATATGTGGATAGTAGAAAAGTGTTACAAGACGTTACAAAATTGACGGTTACTGTTGAATGACAAAATGTCACAACATATTGACGTTAGAAAATGTTAGTAGAATTAGTGACTTCACCGTCAGTTACTATGTGTTACTATATGTTACCATGTGTTACAGTCACCATGTGTTATCACATGATACAAAATGTTGACGGTGCAAAATGTTAGTAAGATTTGTGATTTTATGGTTGGTTACTATATGTTACCATATGTTACTAACATTTGTATCGATTGCTATTGAGATAGAAAATGTTAGAAAATATTAACACTTACCAATGAGTTACAAAATTGTACTAAATATTGACGGTTACCATTCAGTAATGAAATTGTACATAATGTCCACGGTAAAAAAATGTCAATCAAATTGATGATTTTATAGTCACTTATCATGTGTTAGGAGATCTTACTACTTCATTATCGGTTACCATTGAGTTACAAAATAGTTGTTGATGGTAGAACAGTGTTAGTAAAATTTTTTATTTTAACGTCGGTTGTTATTAAATTACAAAATGTTTTAAAATATTGATGATAGAAAAGTGTTAGTAAAATTAGTTTTTTATGATCGGTTACTATTGAGTTACAAAATGGTGCCAAATATTGACGGGTGAAAAGTGTTACGAAACGTAATTAGCAATGAGTGACAAAATACAGTTACTATGTGTTATTTTGTGTTACCATACTATGTGTTAATTTGTGTTACTATGTGTTATTACTTTTATGATAGGCTATGGTTAGGATAAGTTACTGATTTTAATATCGCTTACCATGTGTTATTAGATGTTGCTACTTTAATTGTCGGTTACGATTGAGTTGGGAAATGTTATTGATCTATCATCAGTTATTATATGTTATAAAATGTTACTACTTTTATCATCGGTTATCGTCGCTTACCGTGTCTTACTATGCGTTACTATGGGTTACTGGAGTTACTTCATGGACGGGCGCAAGAAGGGCGCAAGCATACGCCTCACAGGGGCGGACGGGCGCAAGAAGGGCGGGCACAAGAAGGACGCAAGCATACGTTTGACGGGCGCAAGAAGGGCGCCTCACAGGGACGGACGGGTGCAAGAAGGGCGCAAGCATACGCCTCACAGGGGCCCTCGCATGATGGACGGGCGTAAGCATATGCCTCACAGGGGCCCGTGATGCATGTCGGGCGTAAGAAAATACCAATGCGATTACTTCATTTTTTTTATTTTAAAAATATTATTATTAAAATAAATACACCTTGATTATTATCAAATTAAATAATATAATGATATAAAATTAGTATCACCACCATATGATTTAAGTGTGTATAAAAGAATTACAAAAATATTATAAATTTAAACAGAATTGTATTAACACATCAAGATTGAGCAGTACATTACAATGAGTAATAGATATAAGACGAAGAAGAAAGAAAGATTCATGTTCCACAATAACATGTCTGTCTTGTACTAATAGTAAGAGGGTGAAACAAAAATGAAACAAAAAACATCTCTCGGTGAAACCCAAAATGAAACAAAAAACATTCATTCCATCACAAAAAATATTACCATTACAATTTGGAGGTCACAATCCCACCATATTTCCAAAACTAAGCAAAACAGTGAGTAACAAGTTTATGTCAAACTTTCTTCCTGTCAATAAAAAAATGAATAAAAAAGTGAAGTTAATACAATCATGTAGTAACATTATAAAAAATATAAAGAATGATTATAAAAGAAAATATTACCCGTGGGATGGAATTAGGTGTTGATGATGATGGTGCACTACTAGCATCTGGTATTAGAGGAATCTAATAATATAAATGATTAGGATTATTATTAAAAGATAAAAATAAAAATAGTAAGATTACGCACATTCACACCTGAACACCAGGAATAAGTTTTGCTTCATTAATTAGGTTTATCAATTCATTTTGTTGTCCACTTCCGGCATATGTAGCAACATGCATGAGAATATTACAGACCAAATTACTAAGATTGTGATTTTGTTCCATTAAACGTTCCAGCATAGTTGTCATTTCTTACTTCTCAGCTTTCGTTGAATGCACATTGGGAGTTGTAACCTTTCCCATGCATCTAATTCTTCCCCTAGAATCAGACCTTTTAACTTTAGATACAATATCACTTTCCCAAGACAAACCGGAACTTTCCATTTGCACATCTTCTGTAGACTCCATTCGAGTCTTCATCATTTCCTATAAAAAGCAAAAAGTAAAATGTTGAAGTCGCATAAATAAAACGATTACAATTACACATAAAAGGGTTACAATTACACATAAAAGGATAATCATCCATACCACAACTTCTGATACTTTTGTAGAAACCAAACTGCCATCTAATCGCGTTCTGCTTGTAATATAAAGTTCAACTTTAGAAGGTTTCCTCCCAGATTGTGTTAACTATAATGAAAAAAAAAAATAAAACAAAAGAGTTTGAAATGTTTAAAAGTAAAGGAGAGATGAATTATTTAAATGTTTAAAAGTAAATGAGAGATGAATTATTTATACCTGCTTATGTATGAGTTTTGCAAATCATTTCAATCATAAGCAATGTGGATCAGTCAACTTGAAACGACATTCGGAATTTCTTTTACTAATTTTCTGGAACATGGAAAAATGTATAAAAATGGCATAGAGAAAAAATGGGTTGTATAGTAGATTGCATTTGCACCTTTCCTTCATCATTTAACCAAAAAGTAACAAGCTCCTTATATTGATGTGGATCAACTCTTTCATCTTCCATCCTCTTGATATTTTCATCTATTCTCAGTGAATCATCGAACCATTTTGATTTTAGAGAATTTTTAAAACTCTTCCATTTTTCACTCAAATTTCCAATAAACCATTTCTTAGTCTCTTCCCTGAGTGGCCGAAGGTAATCTTCGACTACAATCGAAATAAAGAAAATATATCATCTTTATGGTCATTGATTTCAATTGAAATAAAATTTTATAGATAAGCTTTTCCATCTAGCCATTGAGTAAAAAAAATAGAGACCTGTACAATATTCCACATATCATCTTTATAGTTCGTTGGCATATCACGTCAAGTTTTATAGCTGATTGGAGCAATGACATGGACTCTAACTATAGAGTCAAGAAATCTGGTAAAAATTGTACCATCAATTCCTATTGGTTGATTTAATTCGTTCATTTCAACCAGCATATATTGTCCTTTTTCTAAATCTCAAACATCTTGATAGCGTGTTGGATCTCTACATTTCTTCACAACTACTGAAAAAATAAACATGAGTTGTCAGTTGATACCATAGTAATGTCAAACCTCAAATTAAAATAATACCGAGGGTAACATTTTCGCAAGATTGGGTTTCTTTATATTGAACTTGTTGTCGGGATTGTAGTGATTCTTCATGCTGAGTAACAATATTCATCCGGCGTTTAGTTCGTCCCATAGCTATGGTGGTTTGCAGAGCATATGCTTTCAGAGTAAGAGCTTTGAGGAGCTTTGAGTAAAGAAATGATTCATATTTAATATAATATTTTTGGATTAAAATCCAATTACAAAGCGCGCCATTTTGTACCGCTTTTTTTCTCTTCACCCGTATTTTTTCCGCACTTCTTACCGCCTTTTTTAAATTAAAATTCTTACCACTGCTTTTTTCTTCTTTCATATATTTCTTATTTTCATATTTTTAAATCGGTAAAATTTGTTACATATTGATTTTATATAATTTTCAATTTCATGTCGAGAACTTAGAATAGTGAAAAAGTCACTCAATCTAAAATTTATTATTAAATTCTTTTTAAATTAGATTTCATCATGACTAAATGGCTACCATTTTATTACCATTGGTTAGTATGCATAATTGCAAATAACAATTAAATAAAACTGATAACACATTTCTCAAAATTCTTCATCTATTCAAAATATATGTTTATGAACCAAATTAAATGAAATTACATGTAAATTAAATTAAAGAAATATATATAATTTATTTATATCGAGTTAAATGGTGTTGAATAATTTAATTAATTAATTAATTAATACACTATCTTTAAAATAAAAATGAACATCGAGATTGAAATTAATATTAATGTTGTCATTCGTTTAATTTGAAATTTATATAAAATTATATAATGTGAATAAATAATAAGAATTCCTCCATTTTTCTTTGAAATTTTATTGGTTCATATAATATTGATGATAAAATATTTTGTTTAAATATTACTCTTATTTATGTAACTTAGTATATAAAATCGGTAATAGAAGTGGCATGTCAATATTAGATTAAATATATCTATAATAGTCATATATATTAATAATATAATAGTAATTTATAATAAAATAGTAATTGTAATTAAAAAAAGTACTAATATACTAAAACAAGATTATGTAATAAAATAGTAATATATGGGCATGAGTAATATATAGTAATAGATAATAATATATTGACACTCCAACAAATATAATCTAGTATGGTAATATATATGAATATATAATAATATATATTAGTATGTAATACTACTATATAAAACTGATGTTATTTAATACTAAGTATATAGTAATTGTAATTAAAAAATACACCATAGATTGTAATATATAGTAATATATAGTAACACATAGTAACATTATAATATATAGCAGTATATAGTAATAGATTGTAATAGATTGTAATATATAGTAACATGTAGTAATATTAGTAACGTGTGTATATAGAGTTGTCGATTGGTTTGCGATTGATAATTAAGATTCTTTCTTTAATTTTGAAAAAATTTTCGATAGAAATTAATACTAATTAATATTAATTATATAATATTCTTAATAAATTATGTAATAGATAATATATCATCATCTAAAGTAATAATACATATAAAATTTCAAAATTTGATACAATGCAATTTTGGGATTTTGTACCTATAATTTGTTACTATACTTTATCACTTGTTACAACAATAATTTATCACTCGTAATTTGGTTTTGTATAAATAATTTGTATATAATTATATAATATTGATAATTAATATGAATCCTTCCAATTTTTGTAAAATTTCATTGATTCATATAAAATATCACTTAAGTTTATATAATAATAGTAATGTGTAGTTCATAGTAGTAATGTATAGTAACATATAATAATATATAGTAACATATATTAATAGATAGTAATATATATAGTAACATAGAGTTGACGATTGGTTGACTGTTAATAATTATTATTAGTTCTTTAAATTTGAAAAAATTTCATAGCAAATTAATATTAATTAATAATATATTATATAATATAATTATGTAAGTTTAGATAAATATCATTATCTAAACTAATACTACATTTAAAATTTCAACATTTGAAGTCATGCAATTGGAGGAAAAGTTTTAAAATAAATATAATATATTAACAATTAGATAAACCGCCAAATTAAATCGTCAAACCAATTGTTTGACCGCATTTTTTTTTGTCATTAGAAATCATTACCGTCAATCAATTTACCGCACTTTTTTCATTAGCGGGAATTAACTTTTTTTAGGGGGAATTAAGATTTGATAATTTGTCTACACTTTTTCAGCAATATTTTTTTCACATTAGAATTCTTTCAAGTGGAAACGGTACATCATATTTGCTCATAATTTTCATACTTTTAGTCATTAAATTCTTTTAAATTTTTTAGTTGGTCATATATCTTGAGTTTATATATTTTTTATAACTCGTTATCATGTAAATTAATGGAATTTTTACGATTTTTACCGGATCAAACATTTAAATTAAAATTTATGATTTGATTAATTTCCATTTAAATTTTTATCACCAAAAGCTAATATACCCAAAATTTTATAAGATAGCGTAATTACCTAATTTTTTTAATAATTTAATAATTAATTAATGTGTGTATAATTTAAATATGAACTTTGAAATTCAAAATAATAATAATGTTGTCATTTGGTTTTGTATAAATTAATTTATATATAATTATATAATATTGATACCGAATAAGAATCCTTCAATTTTTGTGAAATTTTGTTGATTCATATAAAAATATCACTTTAGTTATCCATATTGCTTATTTTAAATATCACATATGTGGTTATTTCAAATTGGGCAAATTGCATAGTATATAGTAGCAATGTATAGTAACATATAGTCATATATAACAATATATAGTAATACATCGTAATAAAACATGTGATTTTAGAATGTAATAGTAATATATATGGTAAATAGTATTTGATTCTTAACTATATAATTGTATGAGTATAAAATGTGTCATGTTATGTATATGCTAATAGTTAAATAATACTAATATACCTATACCAATAACAATATTTAAAACTATAATATAAAATATAATATAATAATAGATTGTAACATATAGTAATATATAGTAATGGGTTTGGGCACATAGGCATATCATTTTATTTTTAATTTTTCAATTGTTAATATTAATTAACATTGATTTATATAATATTCATAATTATTAATATGAAATCATGTAATTAATAATATATCATAAGGTAAACTATTGCTATATTTAATTTTAGGAGTTGTTACCACTTGTTACCTTACTTTATCACTTATAACCATCAATTACCTGTTATTATCACTTGTTACCATCAATTACACGTTATTATCACTTGTTACCATCAATTATAGGCGATCTCTCTATTATTATTGCCCACTTATTTACCTATTATCACTTGCTATCATATCATTCAACTATTATCACTTGTTATCATACATATATTATTATCATATAAAAAAAATCATGGTTTCATATTAGACTTAATATTTCTTATTTTTATTATGAATTAGAATAAGAATAAGAAAAGAGGAAAAATAAAATAAATGATCACATCAATAAAATGTCATTACATTACATTACATTTCATACGTATAGGCATCCCATCCTACTCTATCAACCTCATCATCATCATCATTCATGTGTTTTAATTCATCTCCTCCATCTTCATCTTCAAGATTAGTCCGAACTCAAACCTGGTTAGGGGTTGCTTTCCGCATTTAGATGTTGATTCAGGTTTGCATCGCCCATGTCGAATTCATCTATAACTTTGACATGTTTTACAACAAGCCATCCTTTATTTCTTTCATCAGTCATATAAAATACCTTCTTTGCCTGGGATGCCAGCACATAAGGATCGTTTAGCAAATCCGCACCCGTATGATTTAGATAGGAAAAATTCAAAAGTGTAGAACCAAATCTATCATTATTGCATTCTCATTGAAGATCGACCCAATCACAGTGAAATAACACAAAGGTATACATCCCATTATAGTTTACTTGAATAATTTACCGTAACATTCCATAATAATTAACTTTACCTTCGGTGGGCCTTTTATCATTCGCACTTGCATAATTAATGTCATCCACTACCACAACAACACCTGAATTCTGAGTTTGAAGGCAGTTCTCATGATCTTTTACATGAAATCGACATCCATCGATTAAATATCCATTGTAACTTCTAACCAATGGATATGGTCCACAAACAATCCATTTAATTTCATCTGTAATCTCTCTAGGGTATTTTGGATTCAGAACCTGGAAAAGAAAATGTTTAAAGTTAAAAATACGAAAAGACTGAAATTCAGAATAATACAAATGATTGGCTATTGACATTCATATACTTACACGATGACTGAACCAACTATTAAAGTCTTTGGCAAGAAGTTTGTCAATTTGGAAAGTATTCAATTTCTTCCCACGATTCGTTCTTCGAACATGTTGCAAATATTCCCTTCACATAAAACAATAGATAATATTAGACTTTAAAATAGATATATATTATTATTATAATATTGTTACAATGTATACTTACACTCTGAATGAGGCAATTGATGCACTATTGAATAGTATGTATGTATGACATTGCTCCAATGATTTCTCATCAAGACGAATTCGTGATTCTTTTTTTCTTTTATGTCTTTTACGTGTCCTTATTTCCAAAGGTCTTCCAATAGTGAACTCTTCTTCTGGAAATGAAATTTGGTTGTCATCATTTCGCAATGGACGATTAAATCTTGTTTCAACTCCCTCTAAATATCTTGAACAGAACAGCAAGCACTCGTTTGCTATGTACCCTTCTGCGATTGAACCTTCAGGTTGTGCTCTGTTACGGACATAGGACTTGAGTTAAAGCAAATATCTGCGTATATATATATATATATAAACACAATATTACATACAGTCAATTACATGAAATGAACAGTTTAAAATAAAATATTAAAAAATTACCTTTCTACCGGATATATCCACCTATATGTCACTGGTCTACCAATCCTTGCTTCATTTGTCAAGTGCACAATCAAGTGTATCATGCTGGTAAAAAATGAAGGAGGGAAAATAATTTCAAGTTCACACATAATTTGTGAAACCAATGCCTCTAATTGTTCAAGTTCTTGTGGGTCTAGAACCCTAGAGCAAAGACATTTAAAAATATTACAAATTTTAATGATAACAGAGGCAACAATATCGGGGAGTGATCCACAAATTGCTATGGAAATAAACTCTTGCATTAAAATGTGACAGTTATAACTCTTTAAACCTATCAGCTTCCTCTGCTTAAGTTGAACACATCTTGATATATTAGTGGAGCATTCGTCAGGAAGTTTTAAATTCTTCAAAACCTTCAGAAATGCATCTTTCTCGTGCACAGTCATTGGTAACATGCTTTGGGTAGAAACAGGTTCATAGAGTTAGGTTGTCTACGTATGTGTAGATCCCTTCTTATTCCTATGTCTTCAAAATCAAATCTAGTCTTATAATTATCCTTAGACTTTCCTTGTTGTCTAAGAATTGTGCCAACAATTATATCAAAACAATTCTTCTCTGTATGCATCATGTCAATATTGTGTATGATCAAAACATTATGCCAGTAAGGCAATCAAGCAATACACTCTTCTTTTTCTATCCTCGCATTTCATTGGAACATATTAAGTCAATCTCATCTAATTCTTGCAAAACATTGGCTCCGGTTCATGGTTTGGGAGCAACTCTAAATTCCTTTGTCCCATCGAAAGAGTGTTTATCATATCTGAATGGATGAGTTAACTCCAACCATCTTCTATGCCCTATATAAGAATACTTCCGGCCATGATATAACGATTGAGAACATGTATCGTATCCACATATTGGACATGCAAATCTACCTTTTGTACTCCATTCAGACAAATTAGCATATGCATGGAAGTCATTAATGGTTCACAACAATGCCGCATACATTTTAAAGTTTTCCCCAACTGAAGAATCAAAAATATTAACTCCTTTGTACCATAATTCTTTTAGCTCCGCCATGAGTGATTGCATGTACACATCTATCTTATCACCGAGACTTTTAGGACTAGGAATAAGTATTGTGAGTATAAAGTTGGTAGATTTCATGCACAATCAAGGAGGTAGATTATATGGTATCATTACCACTGGCCAAGTACTATATGTAACATTTATTATTTTGAATGGATTGAAACCATCTACTGCTAATCCTAAGCGAATACTTCTTGAGTCAGCTGAGAAATGAGGGTACACGGAGGTGAATCAGCTGGGTGTCTTAAGAGTCCATCATCTATTCTCTGATCATAATGCCATCTCATCGAAGCAGCAATTTTTGCACATGTAAATAGTCTTTGCAATCTAAGAATCAATGGAAACCATCTCAATATTTTGATTGATTTTTTTTCCCATCTTGATCTCCTTGATCTCCATCTACTTTATCTCCATTTCGTTTCCATCTGGAAGCACCACATAAATAACAAGCATCGTCTTTATCTCTATCTTTCCAGTACAACATACAATCATTAGAACAAACATGTATTTTCTCATATCCCAGCCCTAAAGCTGAAATTGCTTTCTTCACTTGAGGGTAACTTTTTGGCAATATGTTTCCATCAGACAACAATTCTCCTAAAAACGTTAACAGTAAAGAGAAGGATTTATTACTCCACCCGGACAAACATTTTAAATGGTATAAGTATACAATAGTTGTAAGCATGGTATATTTAGAATTTGGATAGACTGGTTTTTTGGCATTTTTATGCAACTGTTTAGTTGGTTCAGTTTCATGAGAATTTGGTTGAGGATTATGTAAATGTGTGAATGCATCATGTAGCATGCCATACATGTTGTGGTCAAACAAAATGTTAGTCTTACTAATCAATGGATCATGGTTGGTTACGTAGGATGGATTGTGGTTGGTCTCCTCAGATTGATGAGATTTTGACGTTGCAACACTCTCTCCATGAAATATCCACTTCTGATAACCACATTGAAATCCATGGCATAATAAGTGGTTGAACACTGTGTGTGTAAAGAATCTCATTGTGTTGAAGCATTTAACACAAGAACATGATATCTTGTCATCCATAGATTGAATATTTGCCGATGCAAATTCAAGAAATGCATAAACCCCGCCAATATATTCATCACTAGCTCTTGATTTAGAATACATCCACGATCTCTCCATTTTTTCTGTTTTGTAAAAGTAAAGATAGAAATATTAGAGAAATATTTGTATATGTCAAATAAATGAATGAAATGACATATGAAATAAATTGTGATTTTTTATTTGATTTTTTTATCCAAAAAAAAGAAATAGAAAAAGAAGGAAATATGGTGTTGGTGTCGATATTCGCGCCAAGAAGCTTTGTCCAATAGCAATTGATGGATGGTGGTAATCGATGGTAATTGATGGTTGATATTAATTGATGGTAAGTCATGGTAACGGATGGTAAGTTAGCGGGCAAAGTATCAACGGTTAGAGTTGGTTGTTGATTATCTTGCTTGATCCAATCACTCACACGTCTTTTCAACAAAGGGTTCCAAAGCACGCATAGCTCACAGTACCCACGAGCACAACACCCTATGAACCGCATCAACGATAGCCATTTGATCCGGTGAAAGGCATTTCATCCCATGGTGGTGAAATAATGGTAATGTCTTCGCATTACTCAACATTTCTCGGTAACATGTTGTCACCATTTCAGTTTTTTCGGCATTTCCTACCATTGCTCCGTGAAATTACTCACTTTGATGGTTCATCGAAGTTAGATTAGCAGAAGAATACTTGTTGCAAGAACTGAGTCAGATAGAGGGAGAGAACGAGGGAGGAGGACGAGAAAGAGAGAACGACGGAGGAGGAGGAGAAAGAGAGAACAAGCAAGGAGGAGGAGAAGAAAAAAGTAAGAGGAGTAAAGAGTGAAGACTGAAGAGTGAAGATAACGATAGGGTAGAGAGGAAATTCGAGGACTATTTCTGAAAACAGAGAAGCCAAGAGCAGAGGTTTAAAGATATTATTTTTGAATATTTTGAAAATTTCGAACCAAAACTACAAATGGCAATTTATTCCGATAATGAGGTTTTTGCAAGTTCGTCCGCCAATATATTTATCCTTTATTTGAGCTTATTTATGGTTATTGGTTATTAGAGTATTTAGGGATTTTTAGTAATTAATTTGAGATTTAGTGATTTATGTTATAAATTATAGAAATTTAATATACATTATTTACGTTTCTAGATACAGAAGAGAAGAAGAAAGGAGTGGCTAAGAACAAGAAGAAGAGGAGTGCCTTGCGTGTGAGTAAGGTAATGAAATCTAACCTCGTCTGCATATTAATAATTTTATTATTATTACTAACAATAATGTAAAACTTATTGCAAGAATAGAGTCAAAATATTGAAAAATGGACAGAATTAAAGGAAGGGGAGAGGGACAACTACAACAAAGTGAAAAAAACAAAGAAATTACTTACACTAAGTAGAGTAATGGCATCATCTGTACCAGTACCGATTCAAACGAGGTGCTCTCCAAAGCAATTAAAGGAGGTAATTCTTTCGCTTAGTCACAAGATAAAAGAAGAGGTAAAATATATGGGGTTTGGCAATATCTTGAAACTCAGCTGTGATACATTAAATCGAAAATTGTGTGAAGAATTGATAATGAGATTTGAACCGATGGAAAAACTTCTTTGTGTTCGTCCAAACCAAAACTTTAAGCTAACACCTATGGAAGTAGGACGAATCCTAGGAATCACTTCAACTGGACGTGAAGTTTTGGACTCTTCATCTTTGGTTGAGTCTCCATACATCAGAAAGTATTTTTCTAAACTAAAACATATGGAGTTGAAACAGAACATGCACATGGAAGATGTCTCATCCCCAAAATTTAAACTCTACTTCTTGCTCTTCCTTCTTGGATGCTTTTTATGTCCTACCACAAGTGTCTTCCCTTCTTCCAGACACCTAAAGGCAACCATTGATGTGGATAAAGCGGGTCTATATAACTGGGCTGATTTTGTATTAAAATGGTTATATGATGAGATTTGCCAATTTCAAGCTCTTCATATAGGAGGAAGAGAAGACGAGAAGAGGAAGGAGAGGGCAATTGATGGATGTATATTCTTGCTTATGGTATGTTCATAATTATAATTTCAATATTGAATAAAATTAATTTAATGTTATTAATATGAATTCAAGGTTTTTAAATATTGAAAATTGTTTTATATGAATTATGTGTATATATAGATATTTTACTTTGAGAATGTGAGAGTCGGCAATTTGTGTGGTGAAGAAAACAAACTACCAATTGCCTATTGGACTAGCGAGCGTGTAAATAGGAGGCTTGTCTTTGAGCGTGCACAGGTAAGTTAATTAAAGTAACTGCATTGTCTCCGTATATAATTCATATATGTTGCATTATTGTTCCATATTTATATATGTTGCAATATTCTTCCATAGGGTTTGTTGTCATCAAAAGATGAAAAAAACAAAGAAGTGAAGGAAATACAATTGTATTATCCTGATAGAACCGGAGAAGAAACGAAGGTACAATTTACTAGTTATTATCATATCCCGTAATTTTTGAATGTTACAATGTATATATATTTGTGTAGAAAATTGGCACCAAACAAGAAATGCAAATGTTTATACAAAAGTCAAGTGGAATGTTCGAGAAGTTAATTCAAATTCAGTCTCATCTATTGCAAATGCACTCTATTATGTTAACAAGACTTTGCAACAATTCTGGTGATGAGGTTGAGGCATCATTGGATGAAGAAGACAACATTCAAAAGAAGCGAAGGAATGATGATAAGGAAAAGGTAGCAGAGGAGGAGGAGAAAGGGGACAAAGGTTTGGAGGCGGAGGTGGGCGAATTGTGTGAAGTCGTTAATGTTTTAACTAAAATGAATGAGGGCAAGGAGTTGGAGGTGGAGGACGTGAAGACAAATGCAATTTTAACCTTTGCTAAGGTTAGAAATTTTTCCACTGAAGAGGAAAGTGTATGGAATTTTTTTGGAAGAAAACCCATACCAAATAAAGCCAGACAAGTTATGGTTTATCTATACAAGTTATATAATTTCATGAAAATTTTAAACTTTAATTATTACTGATATATAAAATTATTGAGAATGATAGAACAATTTTGTGTAATATCGGTGGAAATTACATCACATGGATTGATGCTCATGAGTTCGTGCCCCCTCAGTGGGTTGGGACATTGGTATGTATCAAAATTTTTAAATTAAAAAATTTTGATCTTATCTTTAATTATTTGAAATATTTAACCTAGCGTACGAATTTTTTTTCTTACTATTACCTTCAAACAGAATTACTAATGAATTTGGTTATATTTGCAATAGCTTACATAATGATAATGACTTTGGTTATATTTGCAATAGTTGACTTAATGATTGTAATGATTTTGGTTATATTTGTAGACGATGGATTGCTATATTAGGCTTCTTAATACCTACAATCAAAACTCATCTCCATTTTTCTCGAGATGTATTCTTCCCTTATGGTTTTTGGTAAATTTTTATTGTTTTAGCTTTTGTCACCATTCTTAATCTTTACAATCTTTAATCTTTATATTGTTCTTAATTCAAGTTGTTTAGTGTTTCAATACACGTAGGAATTAGCAATATTTGATTTCTCCATAGTTGTCACTTTAGACCTTACAAATGCATATGCATATACTCTTCCTGAGTGCACACATATCACTTTACACCTTACAAATGCATATGCATTTACTCTTCCTGAGTGCACACACATGAATCTTGCTGACTGAACACTAATTGCCATACTATCAGTCTCTTATGCACTTCTTATTTTGTCATCTATACATAGTATTATTATTTGGTAAATAAAAAGAACTTTTTAATTTCCATATTTTTTTTCCTAACTTGTTTTAACCTCTAATATTAGATGACTGTGATTTCTGCAACTGGATTGTATACATTGGATACAAAACAAAAAATCAATGAAAGCGATTGGGATGTTTCGATGGTTGACCATTGCTTGTCACCAAATGCACTTGAGTTCGATTTTAAATCATGCAATCTGGTGTGTATTTACTTTAGCTCACTTAATATTTCTATCACTCTATATCTATTTCTATCAACCATTGAATTACTATTATATTGTCATAATAGGTTTTCATACCTGTAATATTCAAAGAACACTGGTTTTGTTACTCTATTTGCATAGAGTAGCGGATCATGTATGTTTCAGACTCAGGTTATAGCTTTCGGGCATGTGAAGACCGGGAAATACACAGTTTGATGGTATTTTCTTAATATACTTAATTATCGAACAGAGTTGCATACTGTTTATACATACTTTTGAAAAATTATCTTTTTTTATAGAGAAATTGTATTGAGAGGGTTTATCAAAACTCCTCGGGTATCTCCCAAATTGTACACGTTAAAGTTCCACAGCAACTTAATCCGTAAGTATATTGTCATCTATTTCTAAAATTTAGTACAGATGCAAAAAAAAAAAAAAATGAAGAGGAATTGAAATGCAAACTAAAATAAAATAAATTACATTAACAGACATGATTGTGGAATATTTGTTGTGCGGTTTTTGGAGGGTTGGGAACCAGATATAATAATGACTACACCAACTTAGGAAGTATATATATTTTCTTATTGCATTTCATCATTATTTTAATTGGATTGATATGATTAATTTATGAATTTTCATGGCTGGATGGTTTCAGGAGCTAAATTTTTGAGAAAGGAATATTTTTTGAAACTTTTAATGTCTGAGCATAATAGTGTTCGAAGCGACATTATGGAGAAGATCTCACGACCATCAGCATCGCAAAGCAAACTAATCAAAGCAAAGCCAAAAAAATCGTAAATAAACCTTAAACGGATAGAATTGAGATGTATGGAATTCAGATTGTATTGATGAGAAGTATTCAGATGAAAATTGAAATTACTTACCACTACTTACCACTGCTTATAATTACTTACCATTACTTATCATACTTACCACTACTTCTGATTATTATTGTAGGGTTTATGCCCATGATTACGCGGGGGCAGTATGAGCAGCCAAGCTTATGCCCATGCCTGGGCGGGGGCAGCATGATCAGGAGGCTGTACCCGTAAAGGGGTTCCCGCATGAGTAAGAGACTGCATGAGTAGGAGACTGTACCCGCAAAAGGGTTCTCGGGCTTATGCCCATACATGGGTGGGGGCAGCATGAGCAGGAGACTGCGCCCGCATGAGAGGAGATTGTGCCCGCGAGGGATTCCGGGCTTGTGTGGCTAGCAAGGGCCTCCGCCCATGGTGCACGGAAGCACGGCGGCTTGCATGGGTGCTCACCCTGCGACCCATTGCTTAGGTGGCACAGGACTGGAACATTATAGACATTGGTTTCAAACCCAAATGGAAATAAAAAAAGAACAAGTATACACATGAAATGGAACCGAAAAATAGAGTAAGAAGTCAAAACAGAGCATAGTTGGTTTGTGCATTCTGATAGAGTTCATAGGGGCCATAGAAAAAATGTTAGAGATTGAAAGGAAAATTTGAGGAGAGCATAAAGAAGGAGTTGTAGAGATGGAGAAGATGAGAGATAGAGATGAGAGATAGAGACAGATAGGGAGAGAGATAGAGATGAGAGATAAAGACAGATAGGGAGAGAGATAGAGAGACAGAGAAAAGAATCGGAACAAATTAAGGAAACAATCCTTTTCTCCTCTTTCTTCTAGAGTTTACCCATTTTTATACATTTTGTTTAACACTCATTATACTGTCCTAACTGACCTAACAGTTTGGTTGATCAACAAAATTTAACCACGACCAACCTCACGTTTTTAATAAACATTACAACTACAACATATCATTACATTAGAAAATTAAAATTGAGATACTTACAAATACAACTAAACATTACATTACAAATCAAAATACAATGAGAATAAAATAATTACAAAACATATGAAAATACAAATAGAAAAATACAAAATAGACATAATTACTAGAATTTTTTAACATTGAAAAACAAACAGAAGAGATCAACACATTAACATTGAAATATACATGAAAATACAAAATGAACAAAACTACAAATACAAATGCAAAAAGTAAGAGAAGGGAAGCAAGTACACATAATTACTTCAAATTGTTATTTTTAACTTTTGGTCTAAATTTTTTGACACTCTTTCTTGTACATCTTTCGACTCCGGATTTGCTGTTACAGCATTAACAACTTGCTCAATGATAAAAGGATTGGGAGTAGTAGTAGGGGTAGGAGTGTTACCCTAGGTAGTTGTTGTGGGTGTGTGAGGAGAACCAAATGTCAGAAACGGATGCCTAGGGGCAGGATTGTCACGGCTAGGCTGAGTGTCAGGAGCACGAGGGTGAGTATCAAGAGGAGGAGAACCAAATGTAGAAGGTGGGTGTAAAACAAATGGGTGGGCAAAGCCAGAGCGACGTGGGTGTAAAATTTTGTTGCATTTCGTCCAATCTCATTGATATTATCTGTTTCAACCATATTTTTCATTCCCTCGACGAGAACACACTGACCCCTTCAGGAATCATAGATATTGGGTGAATCCTTTAAATATGCTTTCATATGGACATTCATCCTGAAAAAGCTGTCAATCCAAAGGAAGAATAAGTGTCCAGCACCTAATTTTGATCTTTTTCTCATAATATTGTTGCAACTTTGCTAGCTTAGTTCAATCTGAACACTCAACATTGCACGCTTGTGCGTAGCAACAACATAAAATCCCAAGGAAGTGGTGTATAGGGAGCCAATTTCTGCCAACTCCCTTGTTTGCTTACATACTTCCAAAGGGAAAAATTTGTTTCTGTTTCCAATTGTGTACTAATTACGATAGTGATATAATATTTGCTAAATATGCATGGAATACTTTCTTTGGTTACTTGAGGGGTATTTGAATGGGAAATTATTTTCTTTGTTTTGGCTTAAAATTTCTCTTCTATTACTATTAGTTAAGAGAGTACAGAGATTTTATCTATTTTTTGATATTGTTACTTCAGGCGTGGAAAGAGTAAGTGTTTTATAAAGTTACTTTCTTTGTTTGTTCGACTATTACGTTGTTATATAGTTATCTTTGTTTCTTTCATTCTTTGTTGATATTTTAATGTTAGTCTGTTTATATTATATTGTTACTTAGTTTATGTTGTTTATATTGTTACTTTGTTTATGACTTTGTTCGATTCATATCATTACATTATTACTTTGTTTGATTTTGAGTGTTTCAAATCTTGTTTCTGTTTTAGATATTTTTAATTAATATAAACATATCTACAATATCACCAACTTTGAATGTATTGGCCACTATAGAAAAAAAATTTTTTCGAAAAACAATGTGACCATCAGTGAATGCAATAAAAGTTGGAGGGAATTAAGTGAACCTGAGAGGGAGAAGTACAACAATTTTGCGAGGCAAAGAAAAGATATGTATGCCATATCTAAGGCAATGCTACCGATTCAAACTCGGTGTTCTCCAAAGCAACTAATTGAGTTAATTGTTACCCTCACCGGAGACATGAAACCACAAGTAAAACATATGGGTTTCGGAAAGCTTTTGAATTTTTCGTGCAATACTCTGAGTAGAAAATTATGTGAGGAATTGATAATGAGGTTCCAACCTATGGAAAAACTTCTTTGTATCGATCCAAATAAAACATTTAAACTAACACCTGAAGAAATAGGGTGAATCCTGGGAATCCCCTACACCGGACGCGATGTTTTAGGCTCTTCATCTTTGATTGAATCCTCGGAGACAAAGTTGTTTTCTAGACTAAAGCATAGCCAATTAGAAGAACAAATGCAATTGGAAGATCCCTCGTCCATGAGGTTTAAACGATGCTTCTTGTTGTTTGTTCTCAGATGCTTTTTATGTCCGTCCACAAATATCTTCCCTGCTATGAGACACCTTGCAGCTACCATTGATGTGGACAATGCTGGGCAATTCAACTGGGCCAAATTTGTTTTACAATGGCTAGCTGATGAGGTCTGGCAATTTAAAGGTGTTTTGAAGAGAAGAAGAGGACAGGAGGAGAGGAAGATCAGAGCTATTGGTGGTTATTTATTTTTACTTATGGTAAGTTTATAAATATTATTTCATTGTTTATAACTATTGCAAATCTTGATTTTTGCTAACCAAATTTTGTTGGTCATCTGCATGCATAGATTTTTTACTTTGAGAAGGTGAGAGTTGGTGGATTGGGTGGTGCAATACAGAAAGAACCCATTTGCTATTGGACTACGGATTGTGTTATTTGGAGACTTGGATTTGAGTGGGTAAACATAAGTTAACTGCACTCTCGATAAAACAATGGTTGGAAGCAACAACATTGTTGTATTAGTATGATCTCTGTGATTTATTTGATACAAGATCTCTTATTCTTAGAACTGTGAATATTAATGTATAATGAATAATACATTGCATTGTTAATTGAAGTAACATTGTTGTATCAACTATTATTTATTTCAAGTAAGTATCAACTTTGAAGTAAGTTCTCTTTGAAGATTGAACTCTTAAATGTGAGTTGTTTGATAATATGTTGTGCCATATATATATATATATATTATATAAGGTTTGTTGTCAAAAAAGCCGATAACAATAAAGAAATCAATACATGGAACAAACATGTTGAAGCTGACACTGGTGGAGATGAAACTAAGGTAAACCAGTAGCACTTACCCACTGATTATAATATCTCTCTATCTTTTAATCAGCTCTTATGTAGAGAATTGGGATTAATGAGAAAGTTAAAATGTTTTTGGACAAGTCAATCGGAATGTTGAAGGGCTCAATTCAAATTCAGTCAGAGTTGTTGCAAATGCACTGCGATCTGTTGCGTACATTGTCCAACTCTGATCATGTAGAGGAGTTTGATGTACAGGAGGATGAGTAGAAGCAAAAGCATGATTCTGTTGAGGGGGAAGAGGTATGGGAGGAGGATGAGGACTTGGAGGAGGCATTGGATGAAGAGGAGGAGCCAGATCCTTAATTATATGAAATTGTAAATGCTTTAACCGAAATGAAGGAGGTAAAGGAGGTTCATCCAAACACAATTTCTACCTTTGCTAACATTAGAACATTTTCAAGTGAAGAGGAGATTGTTTGGAAATTTTTTGGACGAAAACCCCTTAAAAAGGATGCCGGGCAAGTTAAATCTTACTGATACCTTTCTTATTTGTCATTTCAAATTTGTATTCATGCATCCCAAATTTGTTTTTTATACATTACTAAAATCTCATGATTTTTTTTGACAATGCATAGAACAATCTTGTGTAATATTGCTGGAAAATACATGTCATGGACTGATACTCACGAGTTGTTGCCGCCTCATTGGATTGACACATTAGTAAGAAATTTATTTTATTTTTATTATATTACTTTATGACATAATGAGTAGTACTACATGCACAGACCATGGAATGCTATATGGGGCTCCTCAATACTTACCGCCGGAACACCTCTCCCATATTCTGGAGATGTGTTTTACCATTATGGTTTTCGGTAAGTATTATTTATCTCATTACTCTTTCTTTCATTCATTGTGTACATCATTTTTTTCATCAACACTATGCTTATACTTCTTCTTCTTGTATCAATACTCTTAACTGATCCAGTTTATCAATTTGGAATTGATTTGGACTTCCAATTGGATTTGGATATGTGCTTTGCGCTGATGATGGAAATAGTAGTGAATTATCCTTTGACAAGCATGCGGTGTTTTTTAGAAATGCATGCATTGTTTAATGTAATTGCATACCTTATTCCTTAGTAATTTTTTTTTGTAAGTTTCTCACTGGTTTTTAGTTAGGCAAATCTCTACATTATTTTCTCAGTTTGTTATAGTTTTGTCTGCTACTTTTTCTATCACCTAGTTTTAACCTTCTTTTACAAATTATGCACTAATGCTAATGTAGATGACAATTGTGTGGGCCTCTGGTTTGGATGAGACACAAAAATTCAATGAAAACGGGTAGGACATTTCAATGGTTCAAAATTGTTTGTCAGCAACAACACTTGGATTCGATTTCAAATCGTGCAATCTAGTGAGTTACTTTACCTTTATGGAGTTGGCTTACGAGTACATATTTATATTTCATTTAACATACTATTGTGTTTTCATAATAGGTTTTTATTCCTGTCATTTTAAAACACCACTGGTTTTGTTATGCTCTTCACATCGACAAGCATAACAAGCAAATAATGTACGTTTTGAACTCGGGTTCTTGCTTTAGGAGGCATAAAGACTAAGTATTGCAAACTTTGATGGTAATTGCTTAATATACTAAAACATCAAATTTTCTTTTACTAAAACCTATAATTTTCATATTTATTATGTAGATAATTTTCACATTTCTTATGTAGAAAAATTGCATTGAAAGGATTTTTGAAAACTCCCTCGTTATCTCCGAAATAGTACCTGTTCAAGTTCCTATGTAGCCTAACACGTGCGTACTGCTACTATTACTATACCTATGGTTATCTGAATTTCACTACAAATGCATACCTAACATAAATTGTATAGGAATGATTGTGGAGTATTTCTTATGCTCTTTTTGGAGATTTGGGAACCGGGGATGTTGCTGACTCTTCCAAGTCAAGAAGTATGTTCATGTTCTTCTTCATATTAATAATACTATTGTGTTTTTCGAATGAGTGATAATTTGATTTTATAACTTTATCTCATGACAGGACCTAAATTTCATGAGAAAAGAATACTTTCTCACACTTTTAATGTCAGAGCATAATACAGTTTGATCTGAGATCATGGAAAAGATGCAACAAAAGATAGAAACAAAGAAAAAATTAATCAAACCAATCTCCAAACCATTTCAGCCACTCTTGAGAAAAGCAAAAGCTAAGACCGCACCAATATGAAGGACAAGGAGTGTGAAAAGGACTTGAATGTAATGGTGAAAAGGAGTTTGAATAGATTTGATATACGGTCCTACAGTCTTCATAATTTTCTACTGTAGCAAGTTCGGTAGCTGGAGTAAGATTTAACTCCGTGTCTACTTAACCACCTGCAATGCTTGTCCTAAAAGTGGCTGAATTGGGATCAAAAGGGGGGAGCCGATCGAAGAGGTGAAAGTGGTTCAGGTAGGAGTCCCATAGATTTCAGATTTTCCTTGATTTGGATTTAAGAAAAAATAGGTTTATTTTATGAAGAATAATTTGATTCTCTCCCTTGAGTCCTACCACCTTCACTTCCTATTCTAAACACTTGTACTGTGTGCATGTTTTCCTCTTTATTATGCCTAGATTGAGAAGAACAATTCTGATGTACTCCTTGTGATGATGTAGCTCTGATGACAAATTGATTGCTTTTAAAATGAAAATCATTGATTGACAATCATGTGTTATGTATAAAATTCATTCGCACAACATGATCGTTGATGAGGGACACCGGTTGAAAAATCATGACTGTGCCCTTGCACGGACTCTTGTCACAAGGTATATGTCCTGTACTATCGGGACTATCAACTTCGGTGTTGTACTTTTGTTTATATGATGAAGTTTCTGTCTATCGCTTCCCACTGGTTCTTTCTGTATAATTTTGTTAAGGTCTTCTCATTTTGGCAATACATTTTTCCAAGATTTTATCAAGTTGTTCTAGTTGTCTAAAACATCAGGAGTGTGAAATAATGTCTTGCTCAACTTAGTGACAGATGCATTGTAGTTTTCCATTTCTTAAATGATCTTACCCCACAAAGTTTTTAACAATTGAGTAAATATTATTTATTTAATTCAAAGAGTTTGTACATCATGTTTTTTGTTGATTATTTTTACATCGTAATGCTCTTTGCAACCACTCTTCTTTTCTTTGTTCTTGTTTTCAAATTGTTTCCCTCCTTTCCTCAGCCTTTTGAGAAACCATTTTAGCCTCATTGCTGTTTCAAATTCATCATGCCTAGTTTGCTTCTCCTAAGGCTATGATACTGCTTTACCAGTTCAAAGATTGTTTAAATTTTGTAAATAACTCAGTTGCCAAGTTTGGAACAAATAAGCTATAAAACATGACAGTACATGCTAGACAAGGTCATCCAATTAGAAAGGCTGGACTATTCAAATGGACCAGCAGGTTTATCATTATGTAGTATATGCCCCCACAAGTGTCTGACAGCATTTTTTTGTGCTTACTATGGAGAAATCTTCAGTTTAGATTTTTTAATTATCCAACAACTAGACAAGGTCAAATTAACAATGATCGAAATCATCTCAGTGCTTGGCTTTAGTTACAACCTTGCTGCATAGGATACTGAACCTATTACATTCCAGCCCTTTTATGTTAAAATACATAATAGGAGAAACTGAGGATCTAAGAACTTTATCGAACATAGAAGTCTAAACATATGGTGCACTTTGAAGATCAGGTGGGCAATACAAAAGCCTAAGATCTAAAACCCCTTTCGGTGGGGCTACATTGGATTTGTATGGTAATGAATGAGGTGTTTCCCTGTTGTGGCTTTGACTATTACTTTGAGTAGAAGAAACCATTCTAACAGTTTCTATTTATTTTTACAGCTGAAGACAGACCGGAAATGTTGGAGGAAATCATGCGTAGAGGGCAAACTCACTTGGAACAGATGTCCCTAGTGAGAGGAAAATTTATCACGTCGCAGCAAGATTAGGTGACGAATTTTGGCCTTTCACAAAAATGGACAAAGCGAGAAGGCAAAAATAAAATTATAAGTCTCCACTTATGGAACAACATGCGGTACCAGAATGGGGATATCCCATACTGGCAGATCAGGAAAAGGGCATAGCTCTTGGATATGAAAGTGGTAGTATCATTGGAAAGCGAAGGAGAAAAGAGGTGGTTTATGCTGATTCCCTTAGTGATTTGCAGTGGATGAAGGCTATACAAAATAATGAGGGCATATCAAGGCTTTTGGTAAAAGCAAAGGGAAACCAGCAACTTATCTCAGAGGGCAGGTATTTCACTATTAATAAAGGAGCAGAGGAGAAAAGCCTGACAAATGTAAAGGATAAAAGTATTCCCATCCCAACTGCAAGTAAAGAACCTAATGTTTTTACCCCAAAGGATTTCAAAACTGAAGTTAAGCCTGAGAAACCTGAATATGCAAGTGTTGGAGGAGGTGATTTGAATGGGGATTTCTTAACATGGAAGACGGACAAAAGGAAGAGATCAAGCCACAGTGGTCCTATGTGATTACAAGACTTTAGCAGGTCAAAATCACTGATTGAGAACCAATTACTTCAATAAAATAGCTTAGGAAATGTACTTTCACAATGGAGGAGGCCAAGTTTTAGTTGATTACATCTTTTGTACATTATCTCCGATTGGTGGTGGATTTGTCTGCAACGTGCTGAATGGTGTCATAGTTATACCAAGAGCAAGAGGGCCTTTGATAGATATATAGGTTTCAGCAACTCCTCTGCTGATCACTTGATAATTTAAGGGCTCTCAAATGTTTTACGCCTACAGGCAACCTTGTACAATTACCAATTTTATAAGTACATCAGAGTGAATAGAACTTATGAAACTGGAATGCTTATGTAGATAGAAAAAAGAATCATATCAAGATTGTTTTCAAACCGTTCCTAAAACTCTACCATATTTACTAATCACAAATGATTTTGCGTCAGAATTTAATGTAGGTTTTTAAGACTGTACAATATATAAGTTAGCATATATATAGAGCTTATGCCAACGGTTTGTTTAACTAGATAGTAAAGAAGAGTCATATAGAGACATTGTTCAAAATATCTCTAAAACTTTGTCATATTTTCTGATAAAAAATAATAACTATCAGAATTGAGTAGAACTTATGAAAACGATATGTTTAAGTAGTGAGTTAAAATAGTCATAATGAAAATGTTCTCAAACCGTCTCTAAACCTCTGCATATTTATTGACTACAAAAGATAAACGTCTGAATTAGGCATAGCTTTTAAAGACTGTATAATATTTGAATTCATATCGATGTAGAATTTATACAAAGAGTTTGGTTAGGTTGACAATAAAAATAGTCATATAGTGACCGTTTTCAAACCGTCCCTCAAACTCCGTATAATAAATCTTATAGTTGAATAGAACTTATAAATTTGTATGGTTAAGTAGATAGAAAAAAGACAAATATAGAGACTATTTTTCAAACGGTTCTTAAAACTCTATCATTTTTACTAACCACAAATGATATGCATCAAAATTGAACATAGGTATTAAATACTGCACAATATATAAGTTAGCATAAATATAGAATTTATCTCGACGGTATGGTTAACTAAATTGTAAAAGATGAGTCATATAGAGACATTTTTCAAAAACTCTATCATATTTACTTATCACAAATAATGACATTCAGAATTGAGTACAACTTATGAAGACAATATGCTTAAGTAGCAATAAAAAATAGTCTTATCGAGACACTCTGACATATTTACTAACCATAAAATATTAGCGTTTCAATTGAATATAACTTTTAACGACTGCATAATATATGAGTTAGGAAATATGAAGAACTTATGCAGACGGTATGGTTAAATAGATAGTAAAAAATAGACATATAAGGACAATTAAATTATAGTCCCTAAAACTCTACTATATCTTTCAACCACAAATAACAACTGTCAGAATTGAATAGAACTTACAAAACTGGTATGTTTACGTAGACTGTAAAAAGAGTCATATCGAGACTATTTAAATCGTCCCTAAAACTCTACCATATTAACTAACCACAAATGATAAGCGTCAGAATTGAACATGTGTCTTAAAAACTATACAATGTATAAGTTAGCATAGATATACAATTTATGTCCATGATATGGTTAACTATATAGTAAAAAAGAGTTATTTACAGACATCTTTCAAATCGTCTCTAAAACTCTGCCATTTTTACTAATCACAACTAATAATCATCAGATTTGAGTGAAACTTATGAAAACGATATGATTAAGTAATGAGTAAAAGTAGTCATATAGAAACTATTTTCAAATCTTTTCTAAAACTCTGTAATATTTACTGACAACAAAAGATGAGCGTTTCAATTGAATATAACTTTTAGCGACTAGAAAAAATAAGGGTTACGATAAATGAAAAACGTATACAGACGGTATGGTTAAATAGATAGTAAAAAATAGACATATAGAGACAGTTAAATAATAGGCCCTAAAACTCTATCATATCTACTGATCACAAATAATAATTGTAAGATTTGAATAGAACTTACGAAACTGGTATGCTTAACTAAACTGTAAAAAAAGTCAAATCGAGACTGTTTTCAAACTGTTCCTAATACTTTGCTATATTTACTAATCACAAATGATAATCGTCAGAATTGAACATAAATTTTAAAGACTGTACAATGAATAAGTTAGCATAGATATACAACTTATATCCACGATATGATTAATTAGATAGTAAATAAGAGTTATTTAGAGATATTTTTCAAACCGTCTCTAAAATCTTATCATATTTACTAGCCACAAATAATAATTATCAGCTTTGAGTGAAACTTATGAAAACGATATGCTTAACTAATGAGTAGAAGTACTCATTTCGAGATTGTTTTCAAACCGTTTCTAAAACTATACTTTATTTACTGACCCCAAAAAATAAGCGTCTGCATTGAACATAATTTTTAAAGACTATATAATATATGAGTTAGCATAAATGTAGAATTTATGTAGACGGTATGATTAGATAGATAGTAAAAACGGTCATATACTGACTGTTTTTAAACCGTCCCTAAAAGTGTGATATTTACTGACCACAAACAATAACAGTCAAAATTCAACATCGCTTTTTATAAACGGTTATCTAATCTTTACTGACGATTGCTAAACTTTTCCTAACAAATAATATTATACCGTCGTAAAATATATATATTTACTAACGGTTTCGTCACAAGTGTTGCTATACGTCATAAAAAACGGTCGTTATATGTCACCGCCTATAAATGTTACCGTCGTCTCAATACCTTAATTTTGTAGTGATAAGAGAATGTAAAGAATATATTTTAATTCAAGTTTTTTATTGAGGTATTAAAATATAAATATCATCTAAAAAGTCGATGCTCACGAAATGCACAGAAGTACTGTTTTCTACTTCTATTTAATTTCATACATTCCTTTTTTGGTTTTAGCAAACAAATAACACATGATGAATAACAAGAAAACGATGAACACAAAATTATGTTATTTCTTTTTGTTGAGCAAATATTACAATTTAATGTTTTATGTTAACAAAATAAAATATTATAATGTATTGCTAAAACTAAAGTTATATTGCTATGATATTATAATGAAAGTAAATTATTATTATTATTATTATTATTAGAACAAATGTTTCCCCATTCTTTACTATCTAGTTAAACAAACCATTGGCATAAGCTCTATATATATGCTAACTTATATATTGTACAGTTTTGAAAAGCTACATTAAATTCTGACGCAAAATCATTTGTGATTAGTAAATATGACAGAGTTTTATGAACGGTTTGAAAACAGTTTTGATATGATTCTTTTTTCTATCTACATAAGCATTCCAGTTTCATAAGTTCTATTCACTTTGATGTACTTATAAAATTGGTAATTGTACAAGGTTGCTTGTAGGCGTAAAACATTTGAGAGCCCTTAAATTATCAAGTGATCAGCAGAGGAGTTGCTGATGAAACCTATATATCTGTCAAAGGCCCTCTTGCTCTTGGTATGACTATGACACCATTCAGCACGCTGCAGACAAATCCACCACCAATCGGAGATAATGTACAAAAGATGTAATCAACTAAAACTTGGCCTCCTCCATTGTGAAAGTACATTTCCTAAGCTATATTGAAGTAATTGGTTCTCAATCAGTGATTTTGACCTGCTAAAGTCTTGTAATCACATAGGGCCACTATAGCTTGATCTCTTCCTTTTGTCCGTCTTCCATGTTAAGAAATCCCCATTCAAATCACCTCCTCCAACACTTGCATATTCAGGTTTCTCAGGCTTAACTTCAGTTTTGAAATCCTTTGGGGTAAAAACATTAGGTTCTTTACTTGCAGTTGGGATGGGAATACTTTTATCCTTTACATTTGTCAGGCTTTTCTCCTTTGCTCCTTTATTAATAGTGAAATACCTGCCCTCTGAGATAAGTTGCTGGTTTCCCTTTGCTTTTATCAAAAGCCTTGATCTGTCCTCACTATTTTGTATAGCCTTCATCCACTGCAAATCACTAAGGGAATCAGCATAAACCACCTCTTTTCTCCTTCGCTTTCCGAGTGTTGCTATACGTTATAAAAAATGGTCGTTACATGTTACCGCCTATAAATGTTACCGTCATCTCAATGCCCTAATTTTGTAGTGATAAGAGAATGTAAAGAATATATTTTAATTCAAGTTTTTTATTGAGGTATTAAAATATAAATATCATCTAAAAAGTCGATGCTCACGAAATGCACAGTACTGTTTTCTACTTCTATTTAATTTCATACATTCCTTTTTTGGTTTTAGCAAACAAATAACACACGATGAATAACAAGAAAACGATGAACACAAAATTATGTTATTTCTTTTTGTTGAGCAAATATTACAATTTAATGTTTTATGTTAACAAAATAAAATATTATAATGTATTGCTAAAACTAAAGTTATATTGCTATGATATTATAATGAAAGTAAATTATTATTATTATTATTATTATTATTATTATTATTATTAGAACAAATGTTTCCCCAGACCTCGCCAAGTTTGTAGGGAAAGGGAAACGAAGGGGGTGTAAGGTTTAAGGTTCGGGAAAATTTTGCAAAAACAGGTATATGTCATATATATTATACTAGATTTCAAAAGTAAGATTTTATGCATAACATACATAATTTTCAAACAACAGAGGAAGTTTGTCAAAAAGAATCCCTCGCCAATAACTCGGTACCCCTCAGTCAATCCTATCGAACTCGACAAGGATGGAGAGAATGGCAAAAGCTACATGATAAGTCAAAGTTCAAAGATCCAAAGAGGGATGGAGAG
Organism: Dillenia suffruticosa; assembly: GCA_033439265.1. Classification (NCBI taxonomy): domain Eukaryota; kingdom Viridiplantae; phylum Streptophyta; class Magnoliopsida; order Dilleniales; family Dilleniaceae; genus Dillenia; species Dillenia suffruticosa. The sequence continues at coordinate 13,702,450 of JAVTVX010000020.1, forward strand.
GAATATAACTTCAACTACGATGGATAATGATGAATCAGAAGAAGTTTTGGAGTAGGGCGCACCAGTGAAATGTAGATGGAGTTTAAAAGAGAGAAAGAGAGAGAGAGAAATTATTGAGCTTGGGATATAAGCGAACCGAGGTGGATCTTAAGGAACTTAGATGGCAGCTCCAAGGATTCTAGTTGAAAACTCACCACTAATCTCACTAAACCTTCGACTTTAGCCAAGGACGGAGAGAAGAACAGAGAAGACGGACTACAGATGGAGAAAGAGAAGGAGGGATGTTAGGTATGAAAGGTTATCCAACAGTTTGACATTGTCTAAGTCTTTTGCGACGGACAGTGAATGTCAAGCAAAATTCCAAGGGCTAAAATTACTAGAGTTTTTGTTAAGAGTATGCTTTAAAGCAATAATATTTCTTGTATAAACTTTAATTACCAATAACAATAAACATATTCATTTGAAATATAAATATTTCTCTAGGATATATTTTTGTCATTTAATTCAAGTATACTCCTAGGACATTGATGAGATATTTATTATATACGCCAATGACAAAGCAAATATGTGATCTAGTACACCATATAGTATACATGAAGTAGTCCACGGCCGAGGCATAAGACACCTTATTCATCTATTCAGTATTCCGTGGGTTTTAGGATCATGATCTTGGAATATACACTCTCTACATTGGAAAGGTATGATATGTTTTTTAGAGTTCTATATGCTAATTTGATTAGAATTTGAACAATTTATGAAGTTTGGGACAAGATCAATGTCTTGAACTTGTGACCATGCAAAAGCTCGATCCCCAAGATATATAGTTCTTGTTGCCTAAAGTCTTTGATGCTAAAACAACTAGATAGTAATACCAAAATATTGGATGATAATACCCCTACATCATATACGATGAGTAGAATATTATCTCTGCATAATACCTAGATAATAACAAATCATCTCCATACTTCTTGTACATGATTGAGTTATATATATTTTGATCAAAGTCATAAGAGTTCATAATTTGATAAAACAGATGTTCCGTAACAAAGACGCTTGCTGAAATCTTTGAATGGACTTTTTAAGCATGTAGACCATGTGCCCAGGCCATTTAGTGATGAATCTATCTGGTTGCATCATGTAGGTGCTTTAGTCAAAACTAGTTGACATATGCATGGAGAAACTTGGCCATTTAGTGATGAATCTATCTGGTTGCATCATGTCGGTGCTTTAGTCAAAACTTGTTGACATACACATGGCAAAACTTAGGCTATTTAGTGATGAATCTGTCTTATTGCATCATCTCTAAGCTAAGTTTCTAGATAATCAAGTAGAACAACCAAGATCTGACATTAAACAAAGTGAACATATAGTCTATATTTTATTTGTATGTCCTAACTAATCTAAAAGTATATATACAATGTGTGAAATTCTTAACTTATAAAAAGTATCATAATACATCAAATTAAGTATATCACTATGATTTTGCAAACTCATCTACACATACTCAAGATTAAGGATACATAAATTACATATAGCAATGAACCAATTTTTATTTCATGATACATATGAGAAAATTATTTTATTTTCCTTATTCAGTGGTAGCCACTTGTACTAACTTCCATTCACTGTGTACCTTGTCATATTATCAAAGTAAATCATCTCTAATTAATATGAGACTCAGACTATAGCTTATACATGATGAACTATTCATTTTACTTTAGGTCAATATAAGCATGAGTTATATCTACTGTATCTAGTTTCTAACCAATTCACATACATAAATCATTGAGATGTATGGATATGACCGTTTTCTTTTTTTAATTTTAAAATAACATAATTTGAGAAAATATTCTAGAGATGACCTGATGAAAACTCGACATGGCTTGAAAATAGGACATGTCGAGTCTCTAAGACTTGACATAGAAGGGACTCTCCAAAATACAACAATTTAGAAATACTATACCCATTCTAGATTTACAAAATTTCTAATCAATATTTATAATCTCCAAAATATTTATCACAACCAAACTTCAAAACAATACACTCAAATTTCAAGGCAACACAACCAAATTTCTCAACAATACAACCCAAATATCTCAAAAATATAGCAAATACAAAAAAACGAACAAATCAAATGAAATATAATTAAAAGAATATATTAAAAATAAAGAAATTTCATTAATTTAAAGAAATGTACATAATACAGAAAACAAAAATTTCAACGTTGTTTTCTTCTTCTAATATATTGTCTAACACCTAAATATGTTCTAATTTCTATATAATTATCGCGAGATTCTAAACCCAGATCATCTATTTGTATGATTTAGGAGGAGCTTACATCCTGCTGGTGGGGTCAGAAAAAGAGGACATGTGATACACTGGTGATACATCATCTCTCTCTACCTATGTCAGTCTCTCATCCATATAACTATCGGGATGAGCTCCCCTCTGAGAAGCCTCCAGAGTAAAAATTTGAGGGAAATCATCAAATACATGTGTGTAAAAAGATGAAAACTCACCATATCCAGTCGAAAGTCCTATGATGTCATCCGACTATTGAAACGGTGGCGGTGACGCATGATCTGATGAGGGTGGTGGTCTCATAGGACGTCCTCTCCCTTGTCATCGTCCACGTACTCGGTCTGCATCACCACCGTTGTCGCCACCTTTAGCTAGTCTAGCACTCAAAAGATACACCATGTCATATTCTATAACCGAAATGGCTGAATCAACAAGTTCCTAAACGTCGACACCCGGACTGTCTCGAATCTTGTGCAATATATCTCACTACAAGAAATTATGTAAAAGTTAGTTAAAAAAAAGAAATTAAAATTATTGATTAAGAATGAAAATAAGGAAGTTGTAGAGTTATCATGTAAGTCAAACAAACTCCTCGACGAACAACGAATATGTGGAAGATGGTGCGAAATCAGACAAAGTAAGCATGATCGAGGGTAGGTCCGATGGAAGTGTCTAGTACAATTAGATGTCATGTCGGTGAGTCCAAAGATCTACATAAACTGCATGCTCTACCGACCAATCGACCTCCAATATACTTCTCGTACTCATATCATCAAGTCGATCCTCAGTGTCATAGTGAATAGGAATATGCTAAAATAGTCCAAACTGTCATATCAATTTATCTGGGAAGTGTCACTCTGCTATACTAAAATATATCAATGGGACCCACGCGTGCCAAGTATCCCTCCCCTCGTGACAGTAGTCGGGGAGAGATAATAGTAAGTACTCAGTGCACGGGACACAGACGACCTGATCCATCGTCTACCTATCTAGTATCTCCTTATACACTAACATCACATGTGTAGGGAGTGTAGTAATATCAAACTCTACCTTCCATCACAAAGCGAGTGCACCATCCTCTTCTACGTGCAAAGATAGTTTAATCGGAGTTATGTAAGGAGACCGCTCACACCCCCAAATCTGTAACAATACTAGTGGGCCACTAATCTCACATGAATCTGCGTACATGACAATACAAATCTGCTACACAAATATGCCAAGAACATAGACCCCCTAACTATGCTACCCGAAATATCCAAATTCTTTAACAATAATAAAAACTATAAATGTACAAAATATACTGTCTTATCACAAAATAACATATCTCTATCAATAGTAAAATATAAGCTCATGTCCATTGTACAATATGTAAATCATCTACTCTATTGGGCAACTTAGCAAAAATCTCAGACAACCACAGCATGTTCAACGTGTAATCTTTAAATGCAGACCATGGAGGTCTAACACCTAATAGTTTCTCGCAGACATCAACCCATGACACTTTGGTCATCCTAGCTACTACAGGATGCCCATCCACTAATAAGCCTAGAAGTACTTCTACATCCTAAAGGGTGATAGTGAGCTGACCGTGAGGGAGATGAAAAGTATGGATCTCCTGTCTCCATCGCTCCACGAGAGCCGTAATGAAATGCCAATCCAACTGAATAAATCACAGTCAAACTACACCAAAAAATCCTGACTGCTCTAGGAGAGGAAGCACTTGTTTGTCGATGTGACCGTGCTCCCAACGGCATAGCACGGCGTTACATCAATGGCAAGTGAGCCAATCGGTCGTGTCCTCCTCCTTCCAAACCCTAGAAGAACGGTGACGTCGTTGTAAGCATAGAAGGTTTGGATCTGTAGGTCTTGGATCCATCTGCAATAAAAAGAAAGAAAAATTAATTAAGATTACAATATAATAATAGTCATTGTATATTAAGAAAAATATAAACATTCAATTAATTTAAAGATAAGTATAAATATCAATACTTAGTTGATTTGCAAATTACTTTAAGCTGAATATCGAAACAACGCTTAATAAGTCAAATGTGTATTAACAAATACAAGAAAAACAAATAATTCAAAAGTTTAACAAATACACGATATCAGATATAATAACAAATATATGAATTATAATTAAAATACAAATACAATCAATTATCATGCGATTTAGGTTGGACAATGTTTTCGATTGTGACCCTGTCTTCCACAAAGACCATATATCATTTGCTTCGTGCATCTACTCCTATTATGACCCTTGCACTACAACTCCTACATGATGTCCCAAAGATGATTCTCGAAAATCCATCTCGTTATGATATTGAGATGATCTAGATCTTCCTTTCTTACGTCTAAGTGATACATCAGGAATGAAAGTTGGGTATGAATCCACAAGCCATATCTATCTCCTACCAGTAAAAAATTAGAGTCGTACACTCTAAATTGTTATTCCCATATATACAATTTCCTAACGATTATATGCACGTCAATCATCATCCGTGTTAGTACAGTGATTGTATGCGCGCAAGGAATTATATACCGTATGTGCAATGTTCATTTTTCACGTCAACAATCTATCCATTACCTCTCTTGTAGCCTACCGTGTTTGTCTATAACCCGTTTCTACCTCAAAGATCTTATTCTCCCTGTTAAAGGAGACAACCGTATGGAGGTTAGCAGTGTTCATCCATCTTCCTAACATGGTAGTGACATATTTCGTGTACCACTCTCTACTCTCCTCTTGTCATTCCCGCTTTTGAATCTCTCTTATGCACAAAAAATGAAATAGTGTCTACTAAATTAGAGATCTTGGGTTTAAAGTCCAACCATGCTTAACTACGGAACTAATTTTGAATTGATTTTTTCCTTTTTTTTTTTCTCTCTGTAGGTTTTTTCTTCTCTTTGAATGTCCCCTTTCTCTTTCTAATATTAACATGTTTCTCTATCTTCCCTTCTATGGTAACGACTCTCTCTCTCTCCTTCCTTTTACCTTATTGAGCTGGCAATTAACTAGCCTGTATTTGTAATAAATTACAAAGGTCAAGGAAATAAAAGGGAGAAAATCATAAAAGATAGAAGATTTGTGTTCTTTTTTTTGGGTTGAAAAAAGGAGAGTAGATTATCATTTTCAAGTGGTCTAATGAGTTACCAAACTCATAGGCAGGAATATAGAATAGAGAGAGATTTTGATTTGACAGAAAAATGATGGAGAGGGAGATTAAGAATTTTTTGGTTTCATAATTGATTTAAGAAAAATTGACAGTAATTTTTTATTTAAAAAAAAATGAGATAAATTTTCTTGGCATCAAAGATATTAACATTTTGGGTCTCAAAATAAAGAGAGGCATGGATTTATTGGTGTCATAGCTGCTTGGTGGATGATCTAGAGGTCCAACGGTTGCTAGACTATTACAGATTGAAAGAGAGAGCACTTGATACGAAAAGGGAAAAGGGGTTCATCTCAAAGGTATAATCTCTTTAAACATCCGATTTAATTTGATTAAAAGAATATTTTTTTAATTGCATATTTTCTAAATGTTAGATCTACTCTACCATGCGAAAATGTGGAATTCACAAAATTAAATGGATTAGAATTTTTGAGTCATACCTCAATATGTATGTCTTCAAAAATCCAAACTATGAACTTCCTTGCTCTAATTACTCGACCAAGATGATGATCACGAAATCGGAACACCATCATAATGTTATGACGTCTCAATCCACAATTAGATAAAATGCAAATAATCGAAGAAAATTTCATACTCAAAATTTTCTCAATACTCTTAATAATTTCTCACACCAGAAATTATGTGTTTCTCATCATTTCTAATTCTCTCTCGGTAATGTGCAATGAGAACCATTTGTTCAAAAAACTAATTTTATTGTTAACCCACTCACATAAAGAGAGATTTTCTTTTTTTTTTTTTTTGGTGGACAAAGAGAGATTTTGACGTACATGAAAATTGTGAGAAGTTAGGGATAATGAATTAACCACCTATTATTCTTAATTTAAAATTCAAATTGAATTTAACTTGTATTAAAAGCCCCTCTTACCGACACTAACAATAATCAACTCCTCCCCAAAATTCAAAAAGATCAATACAACAGGAATTACAAAGCCAAACAAGAAGCGCAATAGTATAGAAAAACCATCGCATCAAACAGACTCAAGCACAGACATATCTCGATCTCATCACAAATTCTGCCTCCCAGGTGGACTCTTCGTAGATACGATGTCTTCACCACAAAACATGTAGAGTTTTGTGTGTGAGGTCGTCACTACAACATAACTTAGAACTTGGGATTCGTTGGGTATAGACTGTCGTAGGATAAATCCAAGGAAACATGGTGGGTACATTGACTAACTCAATCCACCCTGTTTTTACTGAGCCTTCCATTTTTACCGAAACTCTTGGATCCCCTTCAAGGCAAAATTTTAAGAAACACCCGCTTTCCAACCTGTCATAGGACCCATTTCTCGACCATTGTCAACACTCGAATCAAATATGCTTTAAAACTAAGCCAAAGGATGCATCTCAATTATTTATGACACCCACCTAGAAAAGGACCCACGAATCACATTAAACTGCGCATCTATCTCTCAAGCACTTTTAGAGGTGACTAAACATAATCATTAGATACCAACGTGGGTTGGATCAACTGGATGTGAAGTTAAGTTCCTTTAAATATGACCGAAATTCGACTCTCGCTGAGAGTATTGGGCTCTCATGTGTATAGAGCGTTTCCCGTTGGAGACCCGTCCTCCGAAAATGAGTCACTGTAGTGGTCGATCCGGATTAGTCGCGATAAAATCTCGGATACCAGGTAGTGTCCAAGACATAGTACCAAAAAAAAAAACATAATCATTAGATCATGCAACAGGTTGTTAGGATGGTAACGTAGGGTTGTGAGTTCTTGAGAGATCAAAAACTTCCTTTTATTGAAAGTTGAAGAATACAGACAGAGAAAGAACAAAATCAGTCTATTCCTATAAGCAAAACTGCTCAATCACTAAGCCAAAATTTACACTAATATTCTCTGAGCTTTTCACCTTCTATTCCAATCTATTTATAATTTTAGTTTAGCATCTTCCCTCCCTAATTAATTAGCTTCTTTCAACAGTATTTAGTTATTTTTAACAGCTTCCTGTTATTCTCCGTGCCTCTCTGTTGATACACTTTCATCCCTATAGAATCAGTCACATGTTTTGCAATAACCACCTCATCCGCTAGCTATTTCTAAGAGGCCAAGTCACTTACCAGCTGGTTACTCCTAACATTGCCCCTGTTGAAACTTCAACCTTATCCTCAAGGTTGTAGCCTGAAAATTGTCCCTTGAAATCTGGGAGGTCCAACCAAATTGTATTCTCTGTTTTTTTCCTTTTTTTTTTTCAGTGGACCAACACTTGCTCTTTCTTTCTAACAAATATCCGGATGCTATTGCAAAGTTTCTGCAGCTGCCAATTCGCTAGCGGCGTTGTCGGTTGAAGGAGTTTCATCATCGCCCAAAATGATTACACGAAGGCTCTTGTTGGGACAGTTGTGAAGGGGATGGTAGGATTGTTTGCACTTGAAGCACAACCCCTTGGCCCGTAAGTCCGTGATCTCATGGTGAGACAATTGGCGCGAGGTGCGGGTTAGGGACAGAGGTTTGCAGAGGAGGGAGGGAAGAAGAGTTCTGTTGCTGAAGGTTGTTGTGGAGGGAAGGTGGGTGAAAAGAGATTTTGTTCCCCGTTACTGGTTTCGGGTAGGGGTAGGTGTCAGATCCTTCAGGGTCGGATTGGACCCGCCCCATTTTCGTGACCCGATAGAGAAATGGGCCCCGTCAGCTTTACCCGAGAGTACCTCGCTTATAAAGAAACCGTTCTCGCGCTCCACCTCCCGAGCTATCTTCATCGTCTGGAAGAGGGAGAGAGCTTCGTGCAATCGGATCCACACGCGAATCTCGTCCTTGAGGCCGTTAAGGAAGAGACCGAGATGGATCAACGGGTTTAAGCCCTTGATGAGTGCTGCACAGGCGACGAACTCATCAATATAGTTGTTGATTGTGCCGGACTGCTTCGTGGACGCTAGGGCTTCGAAATGGTGCTGATAATCCTCCCCCGAAGCGATCGAAAAGCTCATATGAAGGATCAGACCAAGAAATTGAATGATTTTGAGCGAGAAGCCATTGAACCCAATGGAATGCTGAGCCATCCATAAAAATCAGAGCCACCGCAACTTTTGATTTATCAGGCATGCGATTAATAAGTGAAGAACTGTTTTGCTTGTGCGACCTAGGCCACGGGATCGTGACCATCGAAAGAAGGCAAGTTGATTCATCTCAACGCAACAGGTAAGTCTTCTGGAGATTGAAATTTTGGCTGAGGGTGGTGTTGTTGATGGGTTCCCCAGATGGGGATGGACCCAATTTTGATTGAAGGGCCACCCAATGCACCTTGTATTGTGGATTGTAGGAACAGAGAAACCAGCTTCCTCGCATGTTTCGTGTTTTTGGCACAACAGTGATGCCACCAAGTCTTCGAAGGAGTCGAGTTTGTCCATCCTGGTTCGATGGATATTCATTTCCTCGACTAGTGTCGAGACCGTCTTCCCCAAATTTGCAATACTCTTCTCAAGGGATTCTAGTTTGGTATCCATTAGGGTGTGAGTCATGGAGTAAAGGAGGGAACCGTTGTGAGAAAGTCGAGTAAGAAAACAAAAAAAAAAAAAAAAAAAAAAAGAAAAAGAATAGAGAGAAAAATGGTAGGGAAGAAGTGGCAAGTAAATTGTTAAGATAGTAATGGAGGATTGTGAGTTTTTGAGAGATCAAGAACTTTCTTTCATTGAAAGTTGAAGAATATAGGCGAAGATAGAACAAAATCAGTTTGCTCCCGTAAACGAGACTACCCAATCACTAAGCCAAAGCTTATACTAATATTCTTTGAGCTTTCCACCTTCTATTCCCATCTATTTATAGTCTCAGTTTAGCATCTTCCCTCCCTAACTAATCAGATTCTTTCAACAGCTTTTAGTTACTTCAAACAGCTTGCTATTTTCTCCGTGCCTCTCCGTTGATACACTTTCATCCCTATAGGATCAGTCACTTGTTCTGCAGTAACCACCTCATCCGCTAATTGTTTCTAAGAGACCAAGTTACTTACCAACTGATTACTCCTAACACAAGTAATGCTCCAACTGCCCATCGACAAAATTACCAGATGCTGCAAAATGAGATTAAGCAAGCAACCAACAATTGGACTAGCAGAAAGAACGTTAAATATCTTAACTAATACTCGAATTTGAACCTTGAAAATAGAAAGAACTACATTAGAAAAACTCCCGTATAAAATATCTAACAATAGCTCGCATCAAAATAATTGAAATATAACTTCAAATACTAGTTAGTCAAATACTTAAAAAAAAAAAAAAAAAATGTGGTACACAACAAAAGGGGAAGCAATGCTCTCAGCTGGTGATGAGATTCTTTTAGTAGTGTAGGTACAAGAAAGTCCACTCATTTTCTGTTGAGATTGTTTAATCAAAGATTAGACAACAAGCATGCTAATTTCTAAAGCTCCTCAACAGATGCTGCATTATAGTGTACCTTTCTCATTCATCAGGATCAATCAACCAACAAAATAACCATCATTAGAACTGGTCTATGTGCCCAAAGCATTCGTCTTCGCATGCATGAATACCAATCTGAATGATTCTATCCAAAATTATTTTTTTTGAAAAAAAAAAAAAAAAGCAAAGCAAAGCAAAGCAGAGGTGGACGATATTCTGCTCATTACCCCTGGAACAATGACAAGCAAATTTGCCATTGGGCATCAAACAGATAAAAACCTATTTCTGGTCCCGGCAGAAGGCTGCACATTTGAGGCCAAAGAGGACGACAATTTATTTAACAATCTCACACAATAGAACATGTTAAATCTTGCATACCAGGTGAAACATCAGCCAATACAACACAAATCGACAAATAGTCATAATAAAGCTACCATGTTACCCAACTCGGTCAAGATAATTATACTTGACGCTACTCAAAAAAAAAAAAAAAAACCCAAAAAAAAAAATGGAAGCTCTAACTCATATTAAGACCTTCAACATGGCTAAGCTACTTCAATTCAATATTATATAGCTCTTGAAGGGCTGACCCCAAATTTTGGGATAGAAGGCTTAGGTTGTCGTTGTATAGCTCTTGAAGAAGCTTCTTTGCTATGACTAATGTCATAAATTAACTTCCAATCAAATTTTTACCTAAGTTCAAGTAGCTTCCAACATGACAGACTTTATACGCTTCAATTATATAAGCAAATGTTAAAAGCTCATGATCGATTCAAACATCCACAAAAAATGTTATGCCCAGGGGTAATTTCCAACATACAATTGCCTAAAAATCCATTAAAATCCTTCATACTTGCACTAGCTTAATCTTAGATAAATCTCCTTGAGGCACTAGAAGAATTTTTATGCAATACAACAATAAGACTAAGTGGGAGTCTTGAAACTCAAACAACAGACGAAGACCAGCAAATTAAACTTCAGAACTGCATAATAGAATAACTAAGAAATTGTAGCATCCATGTGAAAATAATAAAGCATTAAGGATATTCATAGAACTCCTCAACAAAAAAAAAAAAAAGAAAAGAAAAGAGGATATCCATAGAACTCGATAACAGAAACTAAACTCACGCTGTATACATGCAGACTTCTACACATGACCTTAATTCAAAACTTCAAAGAGCTATAAAAAAACAAACTATAGCCTTGCATTACTTTAGAAATTTAGAATAATACCAGAATAAAAGGAAGAACAAACAATATGCACAACTGCTTATCAATGAGCACCTATACCATGTCACACCTATCAGCACTCAATCATCCATATTATCATCCTTCACTAGGATGACAATCATCATTGCCCACGCTATAGCTGCTATCATGTGAGAATTAGGCTCATTCCAGCACCTTAGTATGTTCCCATTAAGAATGATATAGCCTTTTCTTTGAGAAGCCAATTCTACAAGCTCATCACTGCCGCACTAAATCAACTGGGTTACACAAACAAAGATAATCAGCTGCTCAGAATGCTTTATGGAGTCATGCTGCTCCAAGGTTTGTATAATAGGAAGACGACCTGAACACTAATCTCAGGCTGTTAAACCCTTAGAAAGACTTACTCTGGACTTTCCAAACTAGATAAACAAAATTAGTTGCTTTATCTCTAGGTTAAGGTATGTGTGGTGGGAGAAGGGTTGAAAAATTACCAACCTCCCCTTCCCCTAATTATTCATGCGGAGATAAACATATACCCCAAAGTGGGGGGTAAACATCACCCTAGGAGGGGGTAGGGTAACAGAACAGGAAAGGTAAAATATTTTACACTCCTAAAAATTCATTGGGTTTTATCCTCCCTCCCTCCCTCTCTCCCTATCACCACCTCCTCCTCCTACACTTGTCACATTGGCATTTCTAACCGGGACGATGGCTCACTTTCATCTCTCTTTTCTCTCTGTGGCTCAAATAAAAATGACTATTGAAGGCGGATCCGAGGATTTCGGAAGGAAAGCTCACAATGATCTAAGGAATGATGACGATCCACAATACAAAGGCCAGAGATTGGAAATGGCCATAACAGTGGAGCTATGGCTTCGGATTCAATGAGATCAAGAAAATCCAAATTTGACTGGAGTAAATTTTAGTAATAATTTAATATTAATTTATTTTATTATTAATTAATAATAACTACGAATAAAAGTATTAAATTATTAAAAACTATCATTAATATTTATTTTTAGGTGTTAAAATGCAACTTCAAGTTATGACAACCACGTGATTATTAAGTTTACCTAATGAAACAGATAGCGTTGGCCATGCTAATAAAATAACAAATAATATCTAGGGTTAACTCCTTGTTTTCCTTTTAAGCAACAAAATCAACTAAATGGTTCCTTATAATCACCAATGGAACAAAACAATTAAGAAAATGAAGGCCAAATTAATCATTCAATTACCACACGATAATGAACACCAATATTATAGAATGTAAATCCTTGAAAGTGAATGAATTCACTAAGTTTAGGAAATAGGCAATCATATAGACATTGCGGAAGGGAAAAAGCACAGATATTTTCAAAGGCCCCACTACTTGCACCACTATAAATGGTGTCTTAGTGACGTATTGCAATCCCACAACCAACTCAAGCTCAAAGCTAATGACAAACACCTCTTACCATAAAAGAGAACAAAAACTCAACCACCTCATAGAAACTGACCATCGAATTGCCCCAGCAATTATAGAAAATATTGGCGCTCAAGATTAATGAACCAGGGAAATTCTTCTCTATGAACACAAGGAGCTGAATTTAGTGCCACACAGCTTTTATATACATGTTTTAACCACTTCTGTCAAAAGCTCACCAGGTGAAATTCAGCAACAAAAACAAACCTCATTCAAAATGTTTTAACTTTAAACCTGTAAAGTAGCTTTTTCTTCTTTGATGTTGGATTGTCAACAGTAAGCATCACCGTACCGGGTTCATCAATTTTGAAGCTACCAGAGATAATTGGTTCGTCAGTTGGAGCCATTTTTTTCGGCTTTTGTATGATCACCATGTACCCATGCTCGGAGCTAGGCACATATTCAGCTTTATAGCTCACTTCCCATCCCACGACACGGAGTTCCCAAACAAGAAAACAATTCTGGAAAAAGAGAGAAAAAAAATCAATGACATAAGAAACTAAAGGCAATGAAAGCCGGGTTAGCTGCAACAATGATCCGGATCAAAAGCATACAATCTCACCTCAGAAGTGAAGATCTCAACAGTTTGCTTAGTTGCTGGTTTGACAGTTAACTCAGTAGCTGGATCGGCTGTGCTGAAATCCGGGTTGCAGTCACAATAATCCACACTAAGTCCACCATATTGCACCGGTACTTGCTCAGGGGGGATGTATCTAATTGACAAATAGAACGAAAATCAAATCCAAGAAACCAAAAGACAGGACCAACCCACATTATCCAGTAGGAAAAGGGAGCAAACGCAAATCATTACTAACTTGAACAAGGTGTCTGCAGTTCTAGATGGCCCTGAGAACACAAACTTGCTCTTGGTCCTATCCGTCAAAAATGGACTTAAAATTGCATAAAAGGCCAAGTACCACCAAGGAACATTGATAAACACCTAATCAACCCCAGCAACAAATCAAACACATCAATTAATCCGTAGCTAGAGCTAATTCATATAGGATACTAGGATTTTTACGATGAGCAAAATTGAACTGAAGTGTACCTGTTTAGCAACAAACTCAGGATAATTATCCTGAAGCAAGTGCAGAGCTTGCTTGGTGGCTATCCTGAGCTCTCGCTTTCCGGGTCCGGGCGAATTCTTCAGATCATTAACCTGGAAGATGGTAGAAATTCCACCAGGACTAAAATCAAGCTTCCTAATACCCTTCTCCAAGAATTGAACCCTCCACCGAAGGAATTTCAGCCTCTTGTGCTCGTCTGAGAATGTTTTCTGATACAATTCCTTATTCTGGAATTCGCCATAAACGTTGTAGCAAACGGGATGACCTTCTCTGTCAACCCCATGAGTGAAAACAACCTTTTCGAGATCGTCTCCAAGGTCTTCCTCGACGAGGGCATCGATTCCGAAATCCCTCCTCCACTTGATAGCGTTCGTGAGCATTGTCCATGCTTCCCTAACTTTGAACTCTCTCGCTCTCAGAAATTTGAGCAGAATCACATCACTTCTGTCGTCCTTGAGAAGAGGTATACCCCATATGAGCACTTCCTCAGCAGCTCCTATTTCTTCCTTAGTTTGTTCTACAACTGGGGTTTCCTCTGTTTTAGTGGTAACTTCTTCACTTGAAAACACTGATTCTCGTGTTGATTCAAGGGATTGAGACGCGATTTTTTCCTCAGACAAAGGTGGGCTTTCTTGGGTTTGTTTTTGTACTTCCTGAGCAGTAGTAGAAGAAGGCGCTGGTGGTGGTGGAGGCGGTTTTGGGGGAGAGAAGTCGCGGTTCTTGAGAGCGACTTCAACGAGGTGCTTGAGCTCATCCAGAGCCTTTTTCTCAGAATCAGACAGATCGGAAACAATATTACTTTCCTCTTTGAAAGAAACAGTAGACTGAGGGATTTTGTGGGAATCAACGGGCTTGGGGTTCTCGGATCCGACGGTGACTGTTTGTTGTTCTTCCTTTGAAGTTGAAGGAGAAGGAGGAGAAGGATATTTTGCAAGTAACTCGGCCACAGTAGCCTTATGCGGCTCCTCTGGTGTAGATGTAGGAGGGAGATCTTCGGGAACGCCTAGAGCCGCCAAGACTGGTGCAGCTGATGGTTCAGCCATGGAAACAGCCTCTTCCTCCGCCATTTTGGACAAAAAACCAAAGAAAGCGGTGGGGGTATTTTTGTTCTGTTCTTATATGGGTTGGAAGGAGCTCGTAAGTAGGGAAGAGTGAAGACCAGTAAGTGCGGTGGTGTTTTGTGTTGTGTGCTTGTTCTGGGACAGAAATATTGACGAGGGTTTCCCTGTTACATACCTTGAGTAGCCCACAGAGATGATGAGAGAGAGAGAGAGAGAGAGAGGTGGGGGGGGGGGGGAGTAAAAACATGGACCACGCGTTAAGGAGGTTTTTTTTCTTCCCACTGTCGGTCCTATTGGGGAATCCGATGCCTGATTCTGAATATCGGGTCTTCGATGATGACGACTCACGCACGAGGGAGAGGTGGAGCAGGTAAAAGGGAGCTCTTTTAGCTTTTACGGACCTGATTGCAACGTTGGTTTTTATGATGCAACTAGAGCAGAACAACAGCGGTTAAATTTAGAAATTTAACCATAAAGATGATTCTGAATCCGAAAAAATCTAAAATTTCTTTTAACCACTGTCTTCATAAAAGAGCTTAGATGTTGTATTGGATTTGTTAGAAAAGATTATTAATACAGCTTTTGTTAGAATATGGTGACTTAATCACGCAACGGAAGGAATAATTAAACAATTTTTCAGAATCGAAAAAAGATAAAGTTTACGATATACCTAATTTGGTGATTCGGAAAATTTCGGAAACCGTAAACTTGGAACTGCAGCAACTCGCAGTCGGGATGATAGTTACGTAAAACGAACTATTAACACGATACCACAACATTCCAACCCTTAATCCGATGATTTTTGCATTGATCGGAATTCACCTCTCGTGATCATTATATTTCTAATGTTCATCACCATTAAAAGAAAATCATGTTTTCTTTTTGAATCATAACTCCCGTAGGAGTTATTTTAGAGAGTGAAATTAGGGGAGAGTGGGGTAATGGGTAACTACCCATTACCCCCCCTTTTTTTTTTAAATTTCATAACCTGCTCCACGTAGGCATTAATTAATATCTCTCACTTGCACACGAGAGCATTTTATTTCCGTCATAAGATCACAACTCATGTGATCCACCATATCACCCTACAGGGTTTTCATATAGGGTTGAACGTCGTGCGACTAGCGAGTACACCTGCAAACAAAAAAACTTCTCGATACACCTGTTAGGATGATCGAGTAGTCACCGTTAATATCATAAGAAAACTCGTTGTACCCCAGATCCAAGACTAATTACATTCATCGAGTTACTTTCCTCACCGAAAGTAATCCCTAGATATCACTCGACTATGTATTCACTATTATGTTCAAATCCCTATATGGATGAACATAAAAGATCGGTCGGTGAATACAACATAACAATGCAATATCAATTGGTCTTCCTTTTCATAAACTCGAATCTATCGATCTCAATTCAGCTGCTTTCCTAGATCTGTCCCTCAGACCTCAATTTATCTTCCGGGTCATTGGTAAACAGACTAAAGTAGCAAACACTGAATCATGATCTCAAGAGATAACCGAAAGTAATAAGGGCACAAAAGATCCCACCCAATAGATCTCGAGTCTCACACAGTGGGATTTGGGGATAAATTTTAAATTATTGTCTCAAGTAATATATCTCCTACTATCCCAAGTCATCTTTTCACACGTGGTATGAAACACGTGCCACATGTTATTCCTCCATCTCTCAGAAGGGCATATGTCAGATTTCTCTAACACTGTGCAGGTACGAGGACACAGTCTACACATAAGACTTTACCTAGAGATCTCGGAAAGAGTACCTATGAGACAATATCACAAATTATAGGTGATATCCGAGATCTCAAACCTGGCTTTTCACAGGCAACATGGATGTGGGTACTTTTATGTCGGTCATATCGCATATGACCTCATCTTGAACACGTATCAGAGCGACTTATGTTTTAGCAGGACCACTCCCAAAATCTCTTACAGCTAGAAACCGTCTCATCCTCGCTCACTCAGAGGCGGAGGTGGTCACTCGTGTGAGAGAGTCGACCTCGCCTGCCCGACATATCTATTGTCACAAACAGAACATATATATGTTAATTAAAAGTAAGTGCATTAATGAAAAATATAATACAAAAGTGACTGAATAATGCACTATAATCATATATATATAAAATCAATAAGCATCAACGTCATCATTAAGTACAAACTGAGAAATGTCAGTAGATATTCAAACCCAATGACTCTCTATGCCCTAAAAAAGAGTCTCTAGTGATGGGTTTGGTGAAGGGGTCAGCCACTATGCTGTGTGTCGAAATGTACTTGACGGTCACTTCACCCTTCTTGATGATGTCTCTAACATAATGGTATATGGTGTCGATGTGTTTAGTCCTACTATGAAACTTAGGGTCTCGAGTGTAAGCGATAGCGGCCTGATTATCACAATAAATCATTACAGGTCTCCCACTATCCGCTACAATCCCTAAGTCATTCAGTAGTCTCCGGAGCCAAACACTCTCCTGAACTGCAACTGAGCACGCCACGAACTCAGCCTCCATCGTAGATAGAGCAACACAGGTTTGCTTCTTACTGCTCCAAGAGATAGCTCCGCCATTGAGCAAGAAAGCAAAACCTGATGTCGATTTGCGTTTATCCAAATCACCTCCCCAGTCGGCGTCCAAATAGCCCACAAGGCGCAAATCGCCTCCTTCGTAACTCAAGGAGAAGTTTGCAGTTCCTTTTAGATATCGGAAAATCCTTTTCACTGCTCTCCAGTGACCCCTTCGAGGATTTGCCTGATATCTGCTCACCAGACCAACTGCATAACAAATGTCCTGTCTAGTACACAACATTGCGTACATCAAACTTCCCACTGCACTGGAATAAGGTACTTTACTCATTTCCCTTACTTCTTCCTGAGTTTTCGGACACATGTCCAGGCTCAGGCCTTCACCTTTGGCGATCGGAGTATCTATGGGATTACAATCATTCATCCCAAAATGCTCGAGAATTTTCTTAATGTAGGTCTCTTGTGAAAGAGTCAACATCTTTCTCGAGCGATCCCTCTGGATCTTAACTCCAAGGATGAACTCAGCTTCACCCATGTCTTTCATGTCGAAACTGGATGACAACCATACTTTGATGGTCTTTAAATACTTAATGTTGTTCCCAGCCAACATTATGTCATCCACATACAACGACAGGATCACAAAAGAGTTATCAGACCGAATCAGATAGACACAATGATCCTCCTCAACCATCGTAAAACTGTAAGATGTCACCTCCTCGTGAAATCTTAGGTACCACCGCCTGGATGATTGCTTTAAACCGTATATCGACTTCCGAAGTCGACAGACCTTGTCCTCTTGACCTACCAGAACAAACCCAGGGGGCTGTTCCATGTAGATCTCCTCATCCAGGCTCCCGTTAAGAAAAACGGTCTTAACGTCCATCTGGTGTAACTCAAGATCCATACTAGCGACAACCGCCAAAAGTAAACGGATCGAAGTAAATTTGACTACTGGAGAGAAAGTCTCCTCGTAGTCAATGCCCTTGGTCTGCGTGTAACCCTTGGCTGCCAGACGGGCCTTGTACCTCTCAATCTATCCGTCGGCCTTTCTTTTAATTTTGAAAACCCACTTGTTTCCAATGGCCGTTCTTTCCTCAGGTAAGTCAACTAGCTCCAAGACTTCGTTGACTCTCATTGATTCCATTTCCTCGTGCATGGCCTATAACCATTGGTCCTTTGCTGAACCCTCAAGAGCCTCCTGTGCAGTCCTCGGCTCTTCATCGTCCTCAGGAGTCACAATGAGGATCTCATCCTCAATCGGAAAACGGCGACGTGGCACTTGTCCCCGACTACTCCTTCGAGGAGAGAGAGGTCCCACATCTTGAGATGGATTGCTCCCACTAAGATCAAGATCCATAATCGGCTCTTGAATCTCGTCACTAGGTTCGGCTGAGCCACTAGGCTCATCCATCTCGTAAAAGGTGAGATCTCGATCGATTTCTCCTCTTTTAGGGAAAACACTCTCGAGAAATGTGATATCACGAGACTCTATCTCGGTGACAGTACCGTCCGTATGTTCTCCTAGGAATACATATCCTTTGGATTGTTCAGAGTATCTCACAAAGATACACTTCTTTCCTCGCGGGCCTAACTTGCCGTACTGATGCGAGGAATCATGAACATACGCAGCGCAACCCCATGGCCTCAAGTGGCTAAGGTCAGGCTGTCTCCCTGTCCAAAGCTCGTATGGGGTGCTAACTGCAGACTTTGTCGGAACACGGTTAAGGACGTAAGCCGCAGTCAACAACGCATCCCCCCAATGGGAGATAAGTAGGTTGGCTTGTGCCATCATCGACCTCACCATCTCCAACAGAGTCCTATTCCTTCTCTCGACTACTCCGTTCTGTTGAGGAGTAGCAGGAATAGTTAACTGTTTCGTAATACCTCTATCAGAACAGAGCTCTTTAAATTGCTCAGACAGATACTCGCACCCCCGATCGGTTCTGAGAGTTTTCACCCTCAAGTCTAGCTGATTTTCAACCTCACTGATAAACCTCATGAAGCATTCTAGTGCCTCAGACTTGTGTGAGATCAGGTAGACGTAACCGAAACGCGTGTAATCGTCTATAAACGTAATAAAATACGTGGCTCCGTTTCGAGCTCTCACATTCATGGGTCTGCAAATGTCGGAATGGACCAATTGCAATGGAGTCTCAGCTCTCATTGCTTTCCCAAATGGTTTTCTAGTGGCTTTGCCCGCAAGGCAAAACTCACATACGGGAAACTGGACCTTGGTTAGCGGGCCCAGCAGGCCATTCGTAGCTAACCGGGCCATCCTCTCTTGCCCTATGTGGCCAAGCCTACTATGCCATACATTCACATCATGCACTACACTATCTGATGCAAAAGCAATAGTAGAAGAAGAATAAATCTCATAAGATGAAATCATATCTAGTACATAAAGTCCCTCATGGACCAAACCGGAACAAAGTAAAGAACTGTCATAAGTAATGGAAACTCTAGAGTTTCCCAACAACACTGAATATCCTAACAAATCTAAACATCGGACAAATACTAGATTCCGCCTAATCTCAGGAGCATACAAAACATCATGAAAATATAAGATTTGGTCACTTCGTAGCAATAGCTTGCAAGTGCCAATCCCTTTCATTTCTACGAATGCTCCATTCCCCACGTACAGCCTTCTCGCCTGGGGACTTAAACGGTGGAACTCCACGTATGCGCTCCTGTCCCAAGCTACATGGTCCGTGGCTCCTGAGTCTACAATCCACAAAGGAGAAGAGTTAATGAGCATCACACTAGATGACACGTAACTCAAACCATGTAAAGAAGAATGACATACCTTTCGCTCGCCACACTCGCGTGCGAAATGCCCAAGCTTGCCATAAACATAGCATTGGACTTTACTCTTATCGAGCTCCTTCTTCTTGCGCTTCTGTCCTTTGTCGTCGGTCTTGGCAGGGCGCGTGAAGAGCGTACCGTGCGTCTGGTGCGTGATCCAGGCTCCTGCAGCAACTCGCAGTCGGGATGATAGTTACGTAAGACGAACTATTAACACGATACCACAACGTTCCAACCCTTAACCCGGTGATTTTTGCATTGATCGGAATTTACCTCTCGTGATCATTATATTTCTAATGTTCATCACCATTAAAAGAAAATCATGTTTTTTTTTTGAATCATAACTCCCGTAGGAATTATTTTGGAGAGTGAAATTAGGGGAGAGTGGGGTAATGGGTAACTACCCATTACCCTCTTTTTTTTTTTTCTTAAATTTCATAACCTGCTCCACGTGGCCATTAATTAATAGTTTCATTGATGCCCAAAGAACAACACGATCCATGGTAACCGATTCCATTCGGACACAACTCTCTTTGGATTCTGGATGGCCAGAAGGTATACTGAGTTTTAAGTATTTTTTATGTATTACTTTCTGATTCCAATTATAAAATAAATAATTAAATTTTTATTTAAATTACAAAACAAATAATAAGTTTTATGCATTACAAATCAAATTTATGTTTTGTAATTGTAGGCAAATTAAATTTGAGAATGATGCCCAAAACGTTTGTTTTTGCTCCAACTCCACTTGCTGTCTGCATAAAACAAGTAAGTATAA
This sequence comes from Dillenia suffruticosa, assembly GCA_033439265.1. NCBI lineage: Eukaryota > Viridiplantae > Streptophyta > Magnoliopsida > Dilleniales > Dilleniaceae > Dillenia > Dillenia suffruticosa. The sequence goes on from JAVTVX010000020.1 coordinate 13,723,218, forward strand.
ATTACCATATATGATTTGATTTTTCTTGACAATGATTAGATTTTTCATAAAGTTAAAGAGCAAAACTAAGCATAAGGGGGTTTTGCGGTTTCATAATATTCCCTTTCCATCTGAATCATTTGCTATAATCCATGGCCCCTAACCTAACCTACTTTCCATGAATATTCAATTTAGTGGCCATAAATCACAATGTAAACATCTTTGAGCTGCTTGTCAACCATTTGGCAACCAGAATTCACAATTCATCAAGGAAAACAAGGAATTAATGCATTGGTTGATATAAAGAAAGAGAAATCTCATACAGTTTTAGTAACGATTGATGAAATGAAAGAGCATGCAGAAGAAGATACAAGTACAAAGGATGAAATGCCCCTCTTCTTCGATCTTCATCTTCAAGTTCAACCACGTTGGTTTGAATACGCTGATATTAAAATCACCTTGACTGTATAATTGTTATATGGAAAATTAAATAAAACAATTACTAATGAAATGAAAGACAAGCAGCATAAGTAAAATTAAGAAAAAATAAATAAATTAAATACAATACAACTCAATAACTCAATGGTCGATAACATAATACTAATTGGCGATGAATCAAAGTCATGCAATCAATTTTTTGTGTGAGACGTGTTTCGAGTTGATCCGGAAGCATACAACTTCTGTACTTGACAAGAATGTGACTATTAATACTAAATGCAGTTTCTAAAGAATTGTGGTGATCGGGATGCTCTAAGATAGAAAGATTAGGAAATCGCTTTGCATTCTCCTTCAAAAACTTATTCTCTAATCATCCACACCTATTAAAAACCATTGAGGCAACAAATGAACCCAGAATAGGTTGTATTAGAGGAATATTGGAGTGAAAGTAGTCATGTTATGACCGTTACCCCTGGGGGCGGAGCTATCTATAGTCTTGGGGCCCGTGGTCTGCCAAAACTTTTGATTTTTTTTTTTTCTTTTTTTTCATACCCCCAAAGACTTCTGAAATTTTTTTCATAAAATTTTAACTTTGTGTTCATAAGAAAAGGTTATAACCCCTTTAAATCTCTAAAACAATAAAATTTTTATATTTTTAAATTTTTAAATAAAATTATATTTGATATTTGGATTTTATAAGATCTGATCCGGATACCTTAAAATTTAAAATATATGTGTGTATATATATGATACACAATTTTTAAAAATCTATATCTACGAATTCTTATACATTTTTTTTCTTTTTTTTTTCATGTTGATGTTATGAGCAACTGAAATTATTATTAAAATTTTTTGTTTACTGTATATTATATTCTTACTATTATGTTTTTATCAAAATTTTACCTACTATATAATATTTAATTATCTTATAATTTAATTAATATTATTTACATAATTCTATTTATGTAATTTCGATATAACTAGTATTCTTTCTATACAATATTGGATTTTCAATATTTTATATATATAATTTAAATATACCAAATATTCTATCAGTTATATTAGATAAATGTGATATTTTCTATTTTTAATAAATCCAATAGTCAGATAATACTGTCTATTACTAGAGTTAAGATCTGGAATCTATACATAGTTATCCTCTTTTCAATAAAAATTTAACTTTAATTTAATAAAAATATACGATTTTTCTTAATAACGAAGATTTTAAAAATATGATCGTAAAACAAGATTGGAGATTATTGGTCCCAATGAAAACAAAAGGGGGGTTTGAATTGATTTGCTTCAATTGTAGATTTACTCAACTTAAAATCAAGCTCAATTTATAGTGGTTCGGTCTCGTACTTACGTCTACTCTTCCAACTCACCAAGTCAGGATCAGTTACAAACACATGTACATGACTTTAATATTGACAATCTGCATATTCCTTCTGGAAGATATCTTAGTTCAACATCTACCCAAATCTAACTCTTTCACACCTAGTCTTTCAACTCAAGATAATGTTCCCAACACTCCTGTTAGACTTGTGAAAATATACAAATACAAAATTAGAAAGTACAGAACGAAATTAACTCAGTTGGCAGCAGAAAAATACAGTAGAAAGTATGATCGAGTAGAGGTTTTTAGGGTCTGTTTTCTCTCAATACAAAACCTAAAAATATTCTGTAAAATTTTCTGAATAAGGACTGAATATTGTTCTTTAATGTTCAATTCGAGTTCTGCACAAAATCAACTTGTTTCGAAATAATATATACCTTTCAATGTGCCTTCAGAAGCATCCTTGACTATTTTCAGATCCTTATTTTCAGCTTTCAGTTCAGGAGATTCAAAAAACCTTTTACTACTATAACTTTTTGAATTTAAAATCTAACAACACTCTTATTAAGAGGAAAAATCGAAATTCAAAAAGTTTAGGAGTTGTAAAAAATGTATGAGATCAAAAATCTCCTAAAAATCTGTCAGAACATGCTGAATTCAAATTTGAATTTGGTATTATCTCCAGTAAAATTCTTATCTGAACTTAATTTGAATTTCCAGTTAAAATAGATTTTATGATTAAGTACAGCTCTCAATCTATACTTAATATACTGAGTTAAAGGTTGAAAGTAAAATAAAATCGCAACAGTTAAAAATTTGTCTAAAACTCTATTGCTTCTACCCATCACACTGCTTCTACCCTACTTCTGTGATAGTGTTTTCTGACTAATTGTATAGATTTATATATATAACCTTATATTACATATTCTAAATGTCTACATACTTAATAAATTATTAGAAACACATATAACTTTTGTTATCATTAAAATATAATAGGGTTCGATAACAATTTCTCTAACAATTTCCCTCTTTTTAATGTCAACAAAACTTTAAATAAAATTAAGAATGATATACTCACAGCACAATTTGCGATCATTACATTCAGTACAATATAATATGTAATCATATTACATTCTCTCAATTCTTCCCCTTAATTCATGAATAAGTGAACATATAACCGTAATACATGATACAGTCATCTCCTCCTTAATGCATTTTATTTTTTATATATATCTCCTCCTTTTTGTTGCAACAAAAACAAATAGCAACAGAAGATAAATAAAGCATGTATGAGAAAGGAAGTACAGCTTTCATTAAGGGAAGTGATATCTTATAAAATGATATCTAATTTCTATATGTTTATATCTAAAATGATTTATGAGATTTTTTGTTAGACATATAGTACTTGTATTATCACATCTCATCAAAATATTTTTAAAATTTAGTCCATAATCTCTTAATTGTTGTTTCAACCATAAGATTTGAATACAACAATTTTCTGTTGTCACATATTCTGACTCGGCCATGGATAAATCAACTGAATTTTGCTTTTTTGGAAACCCAACTCACAATTCTATTTTCTAAAAATTGACAAGTACCTGAGATATTTTTTCGATTAATTTTACATTCTGCATAGTCAGCATCTGAATATCCAATTAATTTAAAATTTGAATTTCTTGGTTACCAAATTCCTAAATTATAAGAACTTGTTACATATTTTAAAATTCTCTTAATTGCTTTTAAATGAAATTCTTCAGGCTTACTTTGGAATCTAGCACACAAACACACACTATATAAAATATCCGATCGTGAAGTGGTTAGATATAATAGAGATCTTATCATACTTCTGTAAAATTTTTTATTCACATATTTTTCTTTTTCATCCAAATCTAACTTAATGGAGGTAGATATTGGAGTATTAAAGATTTTTGAGTTTTCCATTCCAAATTTCTTTATTAACTCTTTTACATATTTTTCTTAATTTATGAAAATTTTTTTGGGTGTTTGTTTTATTTGTAAATCTAAAAAAAAAAAATTCAATTCACCCATTATATACATTCCAAATTCACTTTTTATCATATTACTAAAATCATCACATAAACATTTATTTGTAGTACAAAAAATAATATCAGTAATATAAATTTAAACAATTAAAATATCATCATTAACATGTTTTATAAACAAGATAGTATCAACATTTTCTTTTTTAAAATTATTCTTTACAAGAAAATCACTTAATTTTTCATATCATACTCTAGGTGCTTATTTTAAATCATATAATACATTATGTAATATATAAATATGATCTTCTATATTAGGTTCTTTAAATCTTGGGGGTTGACTAATATAAATTTCTTCTTTTATATATCCATTCAAAAATGCACTTTCTTCTTGTGAATATCATTTTGCTACCAATCTAATTTTGTTTCTTATGACATTTCTATTTTCATCCATTTTATTTCTAAAGACCTATTTCGTTCCTACTATTGTCTTATCATTTGGGTTAAGAACTAATGATCACACATTATTCCTTCTAAATTGATTTAATTTATTTTGCATTAATTCTATCCAACTTTCATCTTTAAGAATTTTCTTTATATTCTTTCGTTCTATACGAGAAAGAAGTACAAATTGATTTTCTAGATTTCTATAGCTTGATATAGTTCTTATGTCTTCATCTATATTACCAATAATATCTTTTTGTGAGTGACTAGGTAGAAAATTTCAATTTTTTATGATTTCGTCTTTATATTTTTTTTCAATTTGAAATTCATTATAGTTATAATTTTTATGGGGGAGTTCATTTAACTTAATAGATGTACCATTATCCTCATATTCTAGGTTTTGAAAATCATTTTCATGAAATTTTACATTAATAGTTTTTTCAACAAGTTTATATTTTTTGTTGAAAACTCTATATGCTTTACTACTCAATAAATAATTTAAAAAGATTTCTTCTATTGGTTTTTTATCAAATTTACTTACTATATTCAAATTATTTTTGAAAATATAGCATGAACATTCAAATATATGAAAGTAAGACATATTAGGTTTTCTTCGCTTAAACAATTCATGAGTTTTATAATTCTAAGATATACTCTATTTATTATGTAACAAGCTGTAGAATTGGTTTCGGTTCAAAAATATTTTCCTATACCACTCTCATTTAAAATTGTTTTAATTATTTTTTGAATTATCCTATTTTTTCTTTCAACCACTCCACTTTGTTGAGATGTATATGGTGTAGAAAAATTTTGATTTATTCATTTCTTATTGCAATATTCTAAAAATTCTATATTATCAAATTCTCTACCATGGTTCGTTCTTAATTCGACAATTTTTAGATCCTTTTCATTTTGTATTTTCTTAGCAAAAATTTTGAATGCCTCAAATGCACTATTTTTGTTAGATAAAAATAAAATCCATGTAAATTTTGAAAAATCATCCACAATTACAAAATCATATTTACTTCCACCTAAGTTTTGAATTCGAATGGATTCAAACAAATCCATATGTAAAATTTCTAAAAATTTAGATGTTGATATGTAATCCTTATTTTTAAATGATGATTTTATTTGTTTATTTAGTGAACATGCAACACAATTTATGTGATCTTTTAAAATTATTCTTGGAAAATCTTTTATTAAATTTTTCTTAGACAAAATTTCCAATTGTTTAAAGTTCACATGACTTAATTTTTTATGCCATACATAAATGTCAGTTTTTATAGATATCAAACAATTTTGTTTTAAACTATCTAAGATTTTTGAATTTACTGAATAGACATTTTCAAATCTAATGTTTTCAAATATTTTTTCTTGAGTTATATTCTAAAAAACTATACATTTATTTTTCTTAAATAGCACATCATATCCCAAATCACATAATTGACTAACACTCAAAAGATTATGCATTAACCTATCAACTAATAGTACCTTTACCAATAATTTTTTCATTTTTATTGTCACCAAAAGTCACAATTCCTTATTCATTCTTTTCTAATTCTTTAAACAATGAAACGTCACCCATCATATGTCTTGAGCAACCATTATCGACATACCATTTTCCTTTTGCTTTAGTCTCATATTCCTGTACAAGTTAAACAAACGAATCATCTGTTTCTAGGAAACCAAACTAACTTGGGTCCTCTAGAAAACAATCTTGTATTAGGAATAATTTTTTCTCGTGTATAACTAAATTTGTTTAAATAGCAAAATTTAGTAATATGTCCGAGTTTATGATAATAATAGCAAGTGTAACTATTCTTTCTTTTTTGAAAATTATTCAAATATTTATATTTAACTCGTGAAAAATCAGATTTATTATGTCTTAATATGTTTCTGAAACTTATGTTAAAACTACCAGGATAATAACTTCTTTTATCCGTATATATTGTGCTTCTATGACCACTGCTTCTACTTTAATTTCTATAGTCTGAAACTTTCTGTTTTCTACAATTTTTCCTGCACTAACAAATATAGTTTTGTTGACTTGTGATTGAGTTATATTTTCAGAATTGTACCCTAAACTATTCTTAGAAGAGTCATGTCTTTAATTGCAAGCAGTCTAGTTAAGTTTTGATCATTTTCATTGAATTTTGGAACTGTATTTTTAATAGACATAGACAGCTCCTCTATTCTAGTTTTCAGCAAATATATTTCATTATTCATTGCAGAATTTTTCAATTTTATAACTTCATTTTCAGATCTTAGAACATGATTTTTAGATTTAAAAGTATCATTTTCTGAATTCAGCAGCATGTTAGTCTGTTTCAGAAAATTTTTTTCATGTTCTAAGTCTAGTATCCTGCATTTAAACTCTGAAATCAGTTTCAGTATGTCATTTTCATCAGAAACGTCATTTTCATAATTTTCAAAATCAGATTTCACTTGTGAATCAGCCATCAGACAGATGTTTGCTTCATCAGAATTTACTAAATTTTCTGAATCAAAATCTGAATCTGAATCTTCCAATTCACTTTACGTAGTCATCAATGTCTTTCCATTTTTTTTGAAATTTCTGGATTTTCTTCAAGAGGATTAAACACTTATATTTGATGTGTTCTGGTTTTTTATACTCATAGTAGACAATTTCTTCTTTGTCTTTCTTTTTATCCTTGTTTTTGTTGAATTTTCCTACATACGATTTAAGTTTTGGAGACACATTAGTTTTTAGAAATTTTTGAAAAATTTTACCTTATCTTCTAAGAACTCTAGACAATCTTTTGGCTAGAAAATTGACTTCATTTCCACTGCTTTCATCCTCTAAAGGCTCTTCCTCTACAATAAATGCAATAGATTTTTTCTTCACTTCAGATTCAGCAGAATGATGTACTTCAGCTTCATATACCATTAGATTTCCTCTTAACTCATTTAAGGATAGACTCGAGAGATCTTGTGTCTCAATGGCAGTCTTTTTAGCATCTCAAACTCTGGGAAGAATTCTCAAAATTTTTCTGACAAGATCAGTGTCTGAGAAGGGTTTTCTAAGAGACTCCAGTTCATTTGTGATGGAAGTGAATCTGTTGAACATATCCTTTACTTATTCTCCTGGCTGAAACTTAAATAACTCATACTCCTGCATAAGAAGGTTAATTTATGGTATCTTTCATAGTTCTAGTACCTTCATGAGTGACACAGAGTTTGTCCCATATTTCTTTGGTTGTAGAATAAGAAAAAATTAAATTAAATTCTGTAGGAGAGATTGCACATAACAACAGGTGCTTTGGTTTAGAATTTATGGACATTTTCTTCTTGTCTTTCTTAGTCACTATAGGGATTTTTACATCTAAGTTTCCTTGTGAAATTACTTCCCAAGTTTTATAATCTATAACTTGAATAAATGTCTCTAATCTACATTTCCAATGAAGGAAATTGACTTTATCAAAGTAAACAGCCCTATTTGTGTATTGGCCAAGAGTGCATGGTGAAGTCATTGAATTTTTTGCTCAAAAGACAACTTTTTTATGGAGTCGAGTACCCTTTCTGAAATCACTTATTGGTCCCAATGAAACCAAGAAGGGGGTTGAATGGGTTTGCTTCAATTGTACACTACAAAAAAACATGGGTTTTGCGACGGAACTTTGCGACAAACATTTTTTGTTGCTATTTTACGACGAATTTGGCGACGAAAATAAATTTCATTGTCATTTTCCAACGATATTAGCAACGAAAAAAATTTCATAGCTAACTTAGCGACGAAATCATTCTTCGTCGCGGAATTTGCGACGAGAACTAATTTCGTCGCTGAATTGGCGACGAAAACGAATTTCGTCGCTGAAGATAGCGACGAACATATGTTTCGTCGCTGATATCTGCGACGAAACTTGTTTTCGTCGTAACATCTGCGACAAAAAACGTTTTCGTCACAAATTCAGCGACAAACAAGTAGTTCGTCGCAGATTTCAGCCACGAATAAGTTGTTCGTCGCTGAAATCAGCGACGCGCAGATATTTCGTCGCTGAAATAGCAACGAAATGGGCTTTTCGTTGCAGATTCAGCGACGAACAAATGTTTCGTCACAGATTCAGCGACGAATATTTTTGTTGTCGCGGAATTCAGCGATAACTAGGAATTTGGTTGCTGATTTCAGTGACAAAATTAATATTTGTAGCTGAAATTTAAAATTTGGCCTCAAATGAAACGACAAAATACCACATTCGTCCCTGATATGTGCGACGAAACATTGTTGTACAATTTGCCCCTCACGAATGCACATTGATGTGCTTAATGCACTTTGCCTAAAAATAAGAAAGGAAACCCAAAGCTCATGCGATTGGAGTCGAAATACGTGTATAAAATTAGTTAGTTAGTTAGTTAGTAATATTAATTAATTAAGTAGATAGCTAGTAATTAAAATAAATAAAAAATTATATAAAGATATTAGATGAAAAAATAATAATAGCATGCCATGAATTTGATCTTTGCGCATACTTTTCATTTCGTAGACATGAATAAAATTAATTAAAAAAAAAACTTTAAAATAACCAAAAAATGTCATGATTTCAGCGACCAACGCGGGGTTCGTCGCTGATTTCAGTGACGAAAGGGGAGTTGGTCGCTGATTTTAGCGACCAAAGGGGTCTTCGTCGCTGATTTCAGCGACGAACGTGTGCTTTGTCGCTGATTTTAGCGACAAAAGGGTAGTCGGTCGCTGATTTTAGCGACCAAAGGCGTCTTCATCGCTGAATTCAGCGACGAACGGGTGATTCGTCGCTGATTTCAGCGACCAACATGAGATTTGTCGCTGATTCCGTCCCAAAATTTTTTAACTTACCTCCTTCTCCAGACAATTTTCCTCTCCTTCTCTTCCCCCACTTTCCCCTCCCTCTCTTCCCCGCGGTTGTCTCCCTCTGACTCACGAATGCACATTGATGTGCTTAATGCACTTTGCCTAAAAATAAGAAAGGAAACCCAAAGCTCATGCAATTGGAGCCGAATTACGTGTATAAAATTAGTTAGTTAGTTAGTTAGTTAGTAATAGTAATTAATTAAGTAGATAGTTAGTAATTAAAATAAATAAAAAATTATATAAAGATATTAGATGAAAAAATAATAATAGCATGTCATGAATTTGATCTTTGCGCATACTTTTCATTTCGTGGACTTGAATAAAAATAATTAAAAAAAAAAACTTTAAAATAACCAAAAAATGTCATGATTTCAGCGACGAACGGGGTGGTTCGTCACTGATTTCAGCGATGAAGGTTTGGTTCGTCGCTGATTTCAGCGACGAAAGGGCAGTTGGTCGCTGATTTTAGTGACCAAAGAGGTCTTCGTCGCTGATTTCAGCGACGAACTGGTTTTTCGTCGCTGATTCAGCGACGAAACCAATTTTTGTCGCTGAATAGCGACAAAGTTGGATTCGTCGCGGATTCCGTTGCAAAATGTTTTAACTTCCCTCATTCTCCAATCCCGTTTGCTCTCCTTCTCTTCCACCACTTTCCCCTCCCTCTCTTCCCCGCGGTCGTCTCCCTCTGCAGCGCCCCTCCCCCGGGTTGCTTTGAACAGCGGGGGAGGCGCTGCAGCGCCTCCCCCCGCTGAGATCCGGCCACAGAGGCCGGATCTCGGGACGGGATGGCCCCGCCAGCATCTTCGCAGGCGGGGCCGACCGGGGGAGGGGCGCTGCCCCTCCCCCGGGTTGCGTTCAACAGTGGGGGAGGAGCTGCAGTGCCTCCCCCCGCTGAGATCTGGCCACAGAGGCCAGATCTGGGGACGAGATGGCCCCGCCACTACAAAAAAACCAATTTTTAGTAACAAATTTAGCGACGAAAATTTAATAAAAATTCGTCGCTAAAAACATTAGCGACGAAAAATTTTTCGTCGCTAATAACGCGTCGCAAAAATTTAACGACGAAAAATTAGAAATTCGTCGCTAAATTTAGCGACAAATAATTTTTTGTCGCTAAATTCGTCGCCAATTTAGCGACGAAAATCAAAAATTCGTCACTAAATTAATTAATTAATTAATAAATATATATTAATATTTTAATTTATTTAATTATTTTTCAAATTTTGTGACGAATTCTGAATTTCGTCGCAAAATTAATTAATTATTTAATAAATATATATTAATATTTTATTTTATTTTATTATTTTTCAAATTTAGCAACGAATTTTGAAATTCGTCGCAAAATTAATTAATTAATTAATTAATATATATTAATATTTTATTTTATTTAATTATTTTTCAAATTTTGCGACCAATTTTGGAATTTGTCGCTAATTTTGCGACGAATTTCTCAATTCGTCGTAAAATTAATTAATTAATTCCTGAATTCAGCCCGCCCGCCCGCCCGCCCGCCCGAGCTAGCATCAGCCCGAACGCCCGCCCGAGCGGGCACCCACACGCCCTCCCTCACTTAATTCTTGAGAAATTCCACCGCTTTGCTCCCGCCATGGTTCGAACCCTTACGATTCCATGAACCTTTAAGATCCTGTAACCATCAAGCTAAACGTTAGTATCTGTTATAAATTTTTTTTTTTACTTATTATCTTTTCTTTACATATTTCACATAATAATAAAACAATATAAAATAACAATTTATTATAAAATAATAAAATATTAGTTTAAAATAAAATAAAAAAATATATATATATAATTAATAATACTATTTTTAGAAAAGATAATATAAAAATAAAATATAACATATTAATTAAAAATAATAAATGTGATAATTTTTGTTAAATAAAAAATAAGAAATATATATTAATATTTTAATTAATTTATTTTTTTTTAATTTTGCGACGAATTTTGAAATTCGTCTCAAAATTTGCCACGAATTTTGAAATTCGTCGCAAAATTAATAAATAAATTAATTAATATATATTAAAATTTTATTTTATTTTAATATTTTTCAACTTTTGCGACGAATTTTGAAATTCGTCGCAAAATCAATAAATTAATTAATTAATATATATTAAAATTTTATTTTATTTTATTATTTTCAAAATTTTGCGACGAATTTTGAAATTCGTCGCAAAATTTGCCACGAATTTTGAAATTCGTCACAAAATTAATTAATTAATATTAAAATTTTATTTTATTTTATTATTTTTAAAATTTTGCGACGAATTTTGAAATTCGTTGCAAAATTTATTAATTAATTAATTAATATATATTAAAATTTTATTTTATTTTATTATTTTCAAAATTTTGCGACGAATTTTGAAATTCGTTGCAAAATTTGCCACAATTTGTGAAATTCGTCACAAAATTAATTAATTAGTTAATTAATATATATTAATATTTTATTTTATTTTATTATTTTTCAACTTTTGCGACGAATTCTGAGATTCGTCGCTAATTTTGCTACGAATTTTGAAATTTGTAGCAAAATTAATTAATTAATTAATAAATATATATTAATATTTTATTTTATTTTATAATTTTCAAAATTAGTGACGAATTTCAGAATTCGTGGCAAAATTAGCGACGAATCTCAGAATTCGTCGCAAAATTAGCGACGAATGTTGAAATTCGTCGCAAAATTAGCGACAAATTTCCGGTCGTCTCTAAATCAGCTACGACTTTTTTTTCGTTGGAAATTTCGTTAGAAATAGCGATGAAAAAATATTTCGTCGCTAAATTCGTCGCAAATTTACAATGAAAAAAATTTGTCGCTAAATTTCGTCGCAAAAAATGTGTTTTTTTGTAGTGCGCCCGCATCTTCGCAGGCGGGGCCGACAGGGGGGGCGCTGCCCCTCCCCCGGGTTGTGTTCAGCAGCGGGGGAGGCGCTGCAGCGCCTCCCCCCGCTGAGATCCGGCCACAGAGGCCAGATCTAGGGACGGGATGGCCTCGCCCGCATCTTCGCAGGCGGGGCCAACCGGAGGAGGGGCGCTGCCCCTCCCCCGGGTTGCGTTCAACAGTGGGGTAGGCACTGTAGTGCCTCCCCCCACTGAGATCCGGCCACAGAGGCAGGATCTGGGGACGGGATGGCCCCGCCCGCATCTTCGCAGGCGGAGTGGGAGGCGCCGCAGCGCCTCCCCCCGCTGAGATCCGACCACAGAGGCCGGATCTGGGGACGGGATGGCCCCGCCCGCATCTTCGCAGGCGGGGCCGACCGGGGGAGGGGTTGGAGCCCATCATTGTTTGAGGGGTTGGAGCCATCATGGCCATTTGTTGCTGTTCCCTTTGTTGCATTAGCTGCACATTTCCTAGCCATCCTGCAAACAACCAATTACATGTATTGTTTTTTTTTTTTCAAAAAAGGAAACATTTGTTAATTTTATTATGCTATATTATGCTTTATAGTGTATGCATTTGTTAACACACAAATGAGAAGTTTTGAAGAGTATAATAAGCAAGTATTTATTCAACATAAGAGTAGAGTTCATTTGCGATTGTATGTATTAAGTAGATAGAATTCTAATATATTATGTTTGATATTGTTGTAAAATACTTGTATGCATTTGTGGTTCTTCAATTGTATGATAACAATTTCTTATGGTTATGAATCTGTGACAGGGACTTGGACCAGAGGTCATTAGACTTTGCCTTTATGGGGGTATGACTTTAGGCATCACCTAAAATCCAAATTGTGTGACATTGCATCTCTGAGTAAAGTTGGCAGCCGCTACAGCGACAAGGTGTTAAGGTACGCCCATTATTGTCTTTGTTTTTTTCTTCTTTACTTTCCTTTGTTTGTTGCATCTGCTTTCATTTCTTATATAATATATTTTAATATTAGATTAATTCTAAATAACATTAATGGTTTTGCATTACAGATGTGTTTGCGTTGATTGGACGTATTGTTCAATTAGAGGGGAGAATTTATTGTCTTGAAGCGGTCGAGGTATATAATTTTTTTCGTATATTTTATTTTATTTTCTTTGTTTTATATCTCTTATTCCTAGTTTCAATGTATATATGTTGTGAATTCGCGAAATGCAAAAGTTATAAATTATTTTGTTATTTTTTCCGACTCAACGTTTTTATATTTGTTAAATTTTATGAAACTATGTTAAATAATTTTAAAATGTTTTGTTATTAGATATTCTTTATTTCTTATTAATGTTTTTTTTCAGTATAATATATAGTTTGTTAATAATTACTTTATTAATATTTTATAATCTTTATTTTTTTAAACAGCGACAATGCAAAACGAAAGAAATTGGATGTATAATAAGAATTTACCTGATCGTCGTGGTTTAACTGATGAGTTTATTTGTGGGGTGGAACAATTCTTGAATTTCGCTATTAGTAAAGTTGAGTTTATGGATGGGAATAAATTAAGGTGTCCGTATAGAAAGTGTGGTAATGGCAAATTTTATGTATGTGATAAAGTTAGGGAACATCTTTGTAGAATTGGTTTTACTTTAAATTACTACAATTGGACTTGTCATGGTGAACCGTTTATATCTGATGAAGAGTATGTGCGAAATATGGATTATTCAAGTAGAGGGGAACACAATTGTTATGATCAGTTAAATCCATATCAGTAGATGGTATTTGATGCAGCGGTCAAAATTTTGTTTCCCAAACAAACTATGAAAGTTCTAGTTCTGTACCAACAAATCAAGATGTACCTACAAGTTATGCATCACCATTGGAGGGGGTAGAAGCAACATGTGTCGATGAGAATGTGCAAGATGAGAATTATTTGTCTAACCAATTTCAAGAAATGTTGAGAGTTGCAGATGAACCGTTATGGGTTAGTTGTGACACCCACACTAAGTTGTCATTTACGGCTAGATTGTTAAATGTTAAGACAGAGCATAATTTATCTGAGAATTGCTTCAATGATATTGTTCAAGTAATGGGAGAAGTATTGCCTCGTGATCATATAATGCCGAATGACTTATATAGTATGAAAAAGTTGGTTAATGATTTGGGTCTTCCGGTGGAAAGAATTGATGTATGTAGAGATGGTTGTATATTATTTTGGGGAGCTGATGAAAATGTACAATTTTGTAAATTCTGTAACCAAAGTAGGTACAAGAGTACTGGGAGAGCATGTCGTAATCAGCGACCTAAACCATTCAAACAAATGTTTTATTTGCCCTTGACTCCTAGATTGCAAAGACTTTATGCATCGAAAGCTACTGCTGAATATATGACTTGGCATGCAAATCATCAAACAGAAGAAGGGCTAATGTGTCATCTTTCGGATACGGAGGTATGGAAAAATTTTGATAAGACATATCCCGAATTTGCAAGAGAAACTCGAAACATTAGGTTGGGTCTTTGTGCTGATGAGTTTGCTCCTTTTGGAAAATCAGGGAAAACTTATTCATGTTGGCCAGTGATATTAACTCCGTATAATATTCCTCCGGGTATGTGTATGAAAACACCCTACATGTTTTTGACATTGGTTATACCGGACCCGCAAAATCCAAAAAAGTTGATAGATGTTTATATGCAGTCATTGATTGCGGAGTTAAAACAATTATGGGATGACGGTATTCTTACGTATGATGTTAACACTGAACAGATGTTTGTAATGAAGGCAACTTTTCTTTGGACGATAAATGACTTCCCAGCTTATGACATGTTATCGGGATGGAGTACTGCTGGGGTTTTAGGATGTCCAATATGCATGGAGAGATCTAAATCATTCAGATTGAAATATGGTAAGAAACCGAGTTATTTTGATTGTCATAGACAATTTTTGCCACCAAATCATAAATTTAGAAGAAATAAAGAAGAGTTTACGAAAAATAAAGTTGAAAAAACATCTCCTCCGTTGAGATTAACTGGTCAACAAATTTGGGAGCGAGTGTCTCACTTTCCATCTGTTATTGAAGACCCACATGGTACAACGTATGGATATGGTAGTGTGCATAAATGGACCAAGCGGAGTATATTTTGGGATTTATCATATTGGAAGACCCATCTGATTCATCATAATCTCGATTTGATGCATATCAAGAAAAATGTTTTTGAAAATGTGATTAATATATTGATGGATGTCTCTGGAAAAACGAAAGATAACTTGAATGCGAGAAAAGATATGCGGCTTCATTGTAATCGGCCTACACTTGATGTGGATGGAAGTAGTAAGGGACCAAAACCAAAGGCTATTTATACAATAAATAGGGATCAGAGACGGAAAGTTTGTGAATGGTTGAAATCGCTTAGATTTCCTGATGGTTATGCATCAAATCTTGGGAGATGTGTTGATATGAAAGAATGCAAGTTGATTGGTTTGAAAAGTCATGATTGTCACATATTTATGGAAAGATTGATTCCGATTGCTTTTAAGGAACTATTATCAGATTTTGTATGGGGCGTCATTACTGAGTTAAGTATTTTCCTGCATGATATTTGCTCGACAGTATTAAAGGAATCACATATGGCGAAATTAGAGAGAGATATCCCCATCATTTTGTGTAATTTAGAAAGGATTTTTCCTCCATCATTTTTTGATTCCATGGAACGCCTTTTGGTTCACTTGCCTTATGAGGCCAGAGTTGGAGGTCCCGTCCAATATCGATGGATGTATCCATTTGAAAGGTAAATTTAGCACCATCTCTTCAAAAAAATATTTACAGTGCATGTCATTGTACTAATTTAATTATATATCATTTTCTGATACGCATTATTGCCGTACAATTAGATTTTTATATCATTTGAAGAGAAAAGTGAAAAATAAGGCACGGGTTGAAACCTCTATTGTTAATGCATACATTGCGGAGGAAGTGACAACTTTTGCTTCATATTATTTCGAGCCTCATGTCCAATGTAAGAGACGGTGAGCGGGCAGAAATGATGAGGGTCCTGTTGATCCTAATTTAAAATCATTCTCTATTTTCAACTATCTCGGTCGACCAAGTGGATTATGTAAGATTAGATATTTAACTGCTAAAGAATGGCGGGCAGCCCATACATATATTTTACTGAATTATCCAGAAGTTACGCCATATTTCGAGTAAGTCCTTTTTTCTCAAAAATCAAAAAATGTTTTCTTTGTTTTGTTAAGATTGTTGACATAAATCGTCTTCTTTAATCGTAGGATTTTTCAACATTCACGGTCTGAACTATCGATGCATGAGTTCAATCGTGTGTGCGATAAAGAATTTGCAGCATGGTTCAAAACATATGTTAGTTTTGTGAATGTTAAATTTTATAAATATTTGCTTATTAAAAAGTTAACACATTTATTTTACTTCAGGTTCAATGTAATCAAGATCAAGTTGAACAAGAATTGTTAATTAATATGTCATGGGGTCCAAATTCAACGGTACGAACTTGGCCATCATATTTTATAAACGGGTATAATTTTCACAGTCAAGAATATGGAATCGGAAAAGCTACTATGAACAGTGGTGTTTGCGTTCAGTCATCCAACGATGGAGGTGTAAAAGATGAGTTTTATGGTTTGTTGGAGGAAATTATTGAGGTAGAGTACATTGGAGCAGAGTTGCGAGTCGTTTTATTTATGTGCCAATGGTTTGACCCCGTAAAAGGGATGAATATGCATCCAAAGTTTAATTTGGTTGATATAAATAAAAAAAAATTATAAAAGATATGAACCATTCGTATTGGCACAACAAGCGATTCAAGTGTATTATGCATCATATCCTAGTTTGAAACGTGACAAAATTGATTAGTGGGCTGTGTGTAAAACGAAAGCATGAAAGAAAATAGAGGAACATTGGGAAGACATAGCATATCAACAAGAGGATGTTGCCAACACGTTTCAAACAGAGGAATATATTATTCCAACATTACGAGATCCACGTGGAATAATGATAGATGTGGATCAAAATGAAATTCATGAAACTGGCGATGAAGAACCTGATTTTGAGACTGATGATGAAGATGAGGATGAATTTGATGTTGAAGAATCTGATAATGAGGATGATGATGACAATGATGACTTTGATTTTTGAACGTCGGTAAGTATTTTTTTTTAGATTTATTATAATTGTCTAAAATCATATTAACTTTTATTTTATTGTTTGAATGTTAAAATGCATTTAGATTTTCATATTTCGTTTCTGAATTTATATGTTATATTTAGTGTCTCATGTTTCATTTTCGAAATATTATTTGCTAATACGTTGTTTTTTTTTTAAGATCATTTTGGACGAGAAATTAAATATGGTATGTTTCTTCATATACTCTATTATATTTTTTATAAACATGCAATTTTCATTGCTTCCAAGAAAAAACTCTTGTTACAGTTTCAACGTGGAGGACATAGACGATCTGTTGATGCAAGACCAAACTCTTCGGCGTCACCGTCCGTTTCAGCTACACCTTCCCATGCCCCTATGCCTTGTACTGATACACCCAATTCACCGTTTCCTTCAGTTGCACCTTCAGTTGTACCTTCAATGCAAGATTCATACGTTCAGGGGGAAGATACGCGAGAGGTGATATCCCCTTGCGGAGATTCGTAAGTAGTAAATTTTGAAATATTATAACAATAGTATCTTTATTTATATAACTGATTAGTTTATATAAATATTTTTTTTACTAACCATTTTTTTGGTTTCTAATTTTATGATAGATTCACAAATTCTGTGTATGTTATTCATGAGCTGAATAGAATCATTAACAACCATTGGGGAGGAGCATCGACGTCTTACACAAGTACTCCAGATGATATCAAAGAGTTATGGTGGAGAGAATTCAAGGTAAATGAGGCTTTTAATTTTAAATATAAAATTAAGTGTATAATTTAAATATAACTTTATGTTTTTTTTTTATTGAAGCGAAGGTTCAATTGGGATGAGACCGAGGAGCTAGAAATAAGAAGAATTTTTAAGAAAAAATGCGGTCATCACATCCGAGGTGTACTAAATCATGCAAAAAAGAGCCGAAAGAAGCCACACTGCATCACCGAAGAAAATTGGCTCATAATTTTAAACTTCTGGGATTCCGATGAGAGTCGACGTAGGAGTGACCAGAATAAAAAAAATCGATCTTATAATTCTGGGGAATCATCTGCTACATATGCGGGAGGCTCAATCAATATTGATGAGCATAGAAATAGAATGGTAATTTCTTTCAATTATTATTTTTTTGAATTTAATTCATTTAATTTTTCATTATTATATCTAACAATGTTTTGTTTTTTTAGACTAAGGAAATGAGATCACCGCCATCATTTAGAGAGACTTTCGCACGGACTTTTTAGAAAAAAGACAAGACCTGGAGTGGGGATAGAGCTAGAGCGGTTATGGTATGTAATTTCAAAATTTGAAATTGTTTTATAGAAACTTTGTAACAAAGATTTTAACATATTATGCTCATTTTATCATAACAACATTAGAACAAGAATTGAATATATTTGTCTATTTCAATATTTTTTTCACTACTTAAATTGAACTATTAATTTCTAATTTTTATATATATATTTTTTTCATTATTAATTAAAATTAGAGAATACATAATATCAAATTTGTTACGTTAATTCCAAATTGTTGGTTCATTATGTTACGTACAAATATAACTTTTTCCTTTATTCGATCTGTTATAGTTTCAAACTCGTAATAGTAGTTCAATTTTAATTTCAATTACAACACTTTTCATTATCTAAATATCATTCTAATGGATTAAGCAACTAAATAGATAAATATAAGTATGTGTAATTTTAATTCCATAAGTCTATTAAATTTATAATAATTGATTCACATATTAATTTTTGTGTCTTATTGTTTATTGTCAATAGTTTAATGAGGAATACAATTTGGTTTTTTGAATTTATTTGGTCGCTGATTTTATTACATTGTTAAACTGTTAATTGACACTTGTATTTCTTGTGTTGGATATTTTAGTATATTGTTATTTTAATTACCGTCTAATTTCTTTTATGAAAATGTAGGAGAAATATGATCAGCTGGTACTTAGAAATTCCAGTGGTAGTGATGATGCTGCTACGTCAGAGCCATCTGTTAATGATATGGCTTTATGGCTCGAGGCAACTGGTGGACCAAAGCACGGAAGAGTACTTGGGATAGGCTCGTTGAGTAGAACTTGCAGACTTAGTGGTCTATGTTCTTCCTCTCAGACATCAGTAAGAGCAGAATTAATGCAAATGAACCAAGAGTTGAGCCACATGAAGGAGCTGTTAGCAGAAAAAGACAATGAACTTCAAGCCATGCGCGTTGAACAACGCCGAAGAGACAATGAACTTCAAGCCATGCGCGTAGAACAGCAATGAAGAGACAATGAATTTGAAGAGTTTCGCGCACAACAGAGACTTATAATGCAGCATCTTCAGTTAGTTTCCGCTTCAAGTTTGATTCCCCCTTTTCTATCTCCTCCAAATGATGGTGATGATGAGTTTGACATATTTGGTGATGGTGATGGTGATGATGGTCACGGTGGCGGTGACGGTGACGGTGATGGTGACGATGATGGTGCTAATGTTTCTTGAAACAATTTTTATTTCGCGTTTATATTTAATTAGACTTGTCATTAGAATTTGGTTTGTATTTCTATATATTTGATATTCTGTTACTTATTTATTATTGTTTATTATTATTTCATGACGATGGTAGTGTTTTTTTAATTATTATTTAATTGATACTATTAGATAGTTACTTGTTTGAATGAGTAGAGACTGCATAAATGTCGTAGTATTGGTTGTTGGATGGTATTCTGCATGGTTTGTTGATGATGATGTTGGCGGTTTTGTTCATAAACTTGTTTGCTGAGACTATCAGGGAGGGATATGATAAATATGGAAATTTGGTTGAAAATTTTTTTCTTGATTCGTCGCTAATTTCGTCGCTGAATTTTTTGCATTTCATCGCAAAATTGGTCGCAAAATTCGCTGCCAATTTTGTCGCAATTATGCGACAAATTTTCCGACAAATAAATATTCGTCGCACTTCAGCCACGAATAAAATTTGTCGCAAATTGCGACGCACTTATATTTGTCGAAAAATTTGTTGCAAATATCAGAAATCAGTTGTCACAAAAATTGTCGCAAATTTGCAACAAAAAAATTTTTGATGCTAATTTATCCGACGAATTTAGCGACGACTATTTCGCAACAGAATTCTTCATCGCAAAATTCGTTGAAAAAATGCAACAAATGTCTTTTCGTTGCTAATTTTTGCGACGACTTTTCCAACAAATATTTCGTTGTTGGAAAAATTTCCAACGAATTTAAGGACATTTTTTGTGGCACTTGTTATAATTAAATTGTGACGAATTTTGCGACCAATATATTTGCAACAGACTATTTTCGTCGCAAATTTGGTTGGAAAATTGCAACAAAAAATTTTGAGTTGCAAATTTTTACAACGAATTTTGCGACGAATATATTTACAACAAAATTTTTTCGTCACAAAAGTGGTTGGAAAATTGCTACAAAAAAAATGGAGTTGCTAATTTTGGCGACGACTTTTGCGATGAAATTATATCCGTCGCTAATTTGCGACAATTAATATATTTTTTGTCGCAAAATTTTGCGACAAGTTATCAGCGACGAATTATATTTTGTTGAAAAATTGGTCGCAAATTTATTTAGCGATGAATTTTTCCTGAAATTTCGTCCAAAAATCGTCGCAAAATAACTGTTTTTTTGTAGTGGTAGATTTTATTCCACTTAAAATCTAGTTTAAAATCTAAGGCCAAACTAGATGGAATATGTAAATGCATAAAATAAAGAGAAAGGATAGAGAGATCAAGTTCGGTTTATAATGGTTTGGTCTCGTGCCTACGTCCACTCTTCTAGCTCAGCAAACCAGAGTCCAGCGATAGCTAGTTTTCACTATATGATGAGAGTTACAAACACATGTACATGACTTCAATATTGACAATCTATATCTTCCTTCTTGAAAATATCTTAGTCCAACATCTACCCAAATCTAACTCTCTCATAACTAGTCTATCAACCCAAGAGAATGTTCCCAACACTCCCCTTAAACTTGTAAGAATATACAAATACAAAATCAGAAAGTATAAAATGAAATTAACTCAGTTGGCAGTAGAAAATGCAGCAGAAAGTATGATTAAGTAGAGGTTTTTGACGTTTATTTTCTCTCAACCCAAAACCTAAAAATATTATGTAAAATCTTATGAATAAAGACCGAATATTGTTCTTCAATGTTCAATTCGAGTTCTGCATAAAATCAGGTTGTTTCAAAATGATATATGTCTTCAATGTGCCTTTAAAACCAGTCTTAACTGTTTTCAGATCCTTATTTTCAGTTTTCAGTTCAAGAGATTCAAAAACCTTTTACTACCGTAATTTGTTGAATTTAAAGTCTAACAACACTCTTATTATGAGGAAAAATCGAAATTCAAAAAGTTTAGGAGTTGTAGAAGATGTATGAGATAAAAAATATCCTAAAAATCTATCAAAACATGCTGAATTCAAATTCTGAATTTGGTTTTACCTCCGATAAAATTCTGATTTGAACTTAAATTTGGATCACCTATTAGAATAAATTTTATGATTAAGTGCAACTCTCAATCTGTACTTAACATGCTGAGTTAGGGTTTGAAAGTAAAACAAAATCACAACAATTAAAAATTTGTCTGAAATTCTACTGTTTCTACCATCACACTGCTTCTACCCTGCTTCTTTGATAGTGTTTTTTGACTAGTTGTATATATTTATATATATAACCTTATATTACATATTATAAATATTTACACACTTGATAAATTATTAGAAACACATATAAACTTTTATTATCATAAAAATATATTAGGGTTCGACAACAATTTCTCTAATTGAAATGAATATTTTGTAAATAGTTTAGTTATCTATATTGAAAAAAATACTAATACTTTTAGTTGAGAATTGGTTACAGATGAATTTGAATTAATGGAAAAGTGTTGAGTACAAGTTTCATAAATTATTTATTTTATTTAATATTTTTATATTTTTAATTAGAATCATGTGACTTTTTAATCTATTTTTATTTTATAAATTTTATTAATTATTATTTTATGCCTTCTCAAGAAAAATTTCTGGCTCCACTCCCCGCTTACCCCGGCCTGACAGTAGTGGATAAAGGTGCTTGAAGTGGGTGTATGATGGGTTGTAGGGAATGACCGATCAATTAAAATATGGGAAGACGAATGGGTACCCCACTTCGATAATCTGTTCTCTAGTTTCTATCTCAGGAAAAGAGACATTAGCAGAACCGCTTATTGATTAATATACTAGAAGCCGGAATGTGCCCCTTCTTCAATCCATTTTTTTTCCTTTCGAATGTGATCAATTTCGTTACATTCCAATCAGCTAGCAGTTCGGGGAAGACAAGTTAATTTGATACTTTTCTAATGATGAAATCTACTGGATCAAGAGTGAGTACTTCATGAGCTTGATGTTGGACAATACCCTCTAAAAGTCTTCCAAGGTATGTACTTCTACTTTCTGAAAGGGAATGAGGCAAACACCTTGGAAACTTTATATTCCCAATATCAGAAATTTTATGTGTAGGGCATGCACCAGCGCCCTCTAGCGGAAAGAGTAGTTCCCTCATATATTTCATGGGAACCCCATTAAGAGTATGATATATATCTTAAAAAGAGTGAGCTGGGGCAAGACATATCTGGTTTGCATCCCTATTGTCATTGAAGTATTGGATGGAATGGAGTCGAACTCATTCAGGTCCTAGCTCCTGAGCCATAATTCTTAATCAATCTTCAGATTTAGTCTTTTTGGAACTCCTGTGTTGTTGCTCGGGCAATTTGGATAAGCAGAAATGAGCTTTGTTCCGCCAAGAACCTGAAATGACCTTCATTTTCCCACTGAGAATCAGCATTGTGGTCGGATTATATCTCTGAAAATGTAAAGGGGTAGAGAACCAACATGGGATCCTCAATCTCGCAACCTCTATGGATGCCCTTTCTTATTAGTGTTACCAAAACTAAATCAGATTTGGCGGTGAAAGATGGCAAATATGGGTGAGGGGCTATTCTTCACAATGATCACGGGGAAATCTCAGTCTCAGCAGCTGCTGAATTTGAAGGCTCTATTGATGCTGATACTGTCGAGGCTTTGGCTGCTAGGGTGGGGGGTTTTCAAACCGGCAATGGATAATGGTTCATCATGTAATGCTGGAGCTCGACAGTGCTAGAGTGATTGCTGCTATAAATCAGAACGGGGTGGCCTTGAATGAGTTGGGTTCACTAATCTAGGATGTTAAATCCAATGCCCTCGATTTCATTTCTTTCTTTTGTTCATATGTTAGATGAGGAGCCAATCATGCTGCTCAATCTTTTAGCAATGCAGCGTAACATTCTCTTTTATAGTCTGGATTGACAACTGACCACATAAAGTTTGTGTTTGTGTCCTTAGTGACCTTAGTGTGTTTTAATTGTAAAATTCTATTCTTTTTCCTTAAAAATAATAGGATAAGTAAAGGAAAGTGAGTATTTTCCATAGCAGAAATGTTAGATTTATTACATTACATGTGCATGAGAAAGCGTAAAAATTAAATTTCGGAATTTATGTATAAAAGGCTCGATGTGTGGGTTTCCAAAATTAACCAGAATCACGTAATCTCTCGAATGGATCACTCTGTTAGGATGGTGATCACGAAATGAACCACCACCATTAATTCACGATATCTCAACCCAAAATCTGATAACTCAAATGACGGAAGAAATTTTTCAAATTTCTCAAACCCTCATTTTTTTCTCTATAGAAAATGTGTGCTAATATCTCTGCAATGTGAACAGAAAATCTCATTGTTCATCTTTACTCACATACAAAGTGCCCTCTGCCAATGCCAAGACAATGTGGTTTGTATCTAGAAAAACTAAAGATAACTTCTGCATCATTACTGTTTCTTTTTGTTGGCAACATACTATATTTTTTAATCAATCTTGCGTCCAGAAAAATTAACCAAGAGGGAGGGGGAGTTATTTGGGGTAAAAGGGGGTTAGTGGTAGTTATCCCACTAACCTTCAATTTAAATTATTTTCCAAAAAAAGCCCCTCATGGGCATGCCAACTAACATCTCCCATTTGCACATAAGGACATTTTACTTCTGACACAAGATCACAACTCATGCGATCTATCATATCATCCTATTGGACTTTCATATAGAATTGATCGTTGTACGACCGGCGAGTATACCTGCAAGCAAAGACTTCTCGATACACTTGTTAGGATGACCGAAAAGCCACCGTTCGTACAAAAAGAACTCAGTATACCCCAGACTCAATGCAATTATATCTATCGAGCCACTTTCCTCTTTGAAAGTGATCCCCAATTATTTGCTCGACTGTGTATTTACTATATGTTTGAATCTCAATATGAATTAACATAACATGTCGACCGGTGAATAGAATACCATAATATAATGTTGATTGGTCTTCCTTTCATACCACTAACTTTCAATCTTATTTTAACTGCTTTCTTAGATATATACCATCAAACCGAATCAATCATGGTTTCTTGGTGACATGTTAAAGTAGCAATATCAAAATAAAATCTCAACAGACAGACGAAAGTTATAAGGGTACAAGAGATTCTATCCAATGGATATCACGTCTCACACAGTAAGAGCGAGAATCATAATCATACTATCGTCTCAAATAATAGCTCCCGCTATTCTTTGGTCATCTTATCACACGTAGTATGAAACACGCGTAACACTGTTATTCTCTATCTCTTAAAAGGGCATATGTCAGACTTCTTTAATACTGTACAGATATGGGTCTCAGACTACACATAAGACTTTATCCAAAAATCTCAGAGAGAGTATCTCAAAGACGATATCACTAGATGTAGATGATATTTGAGATCTCAAACCTAACTACTTTCAAGCAACATGGATGTGGGTATGTCTATGTCGGTCATGTCGCATATGATCTCATCTTGAACATATATTGTCACGTCTCGATCTGTGATCCAAAGGCCGTAAACAGTAGCCTGTTATCTCAGACACTGGCCCAACCCCGCCACGTATCCTCAAGGTAATATAAGGTTAATCAACATTTTAGTTACAAATATTTTATTGGTATTTAAAATACAAAAGTCTTCAAATATATATATACTACAAATAAAAGTTCATTAGTTTCAAACATTTATTCCGACATGATCAACTAATATTCTCAAAGATACAGCAAAAGATAATTACCGTAAACGGTTTCCGATACTACGTACGTCGAAATAAGTCAATGTGTCTTTCCAATAACTAACTCTATATAGATTTAAAAATATTGAGGGGTGAGTATAATCAAATACTCAGTGAGTGAGAAATCTGTGATAGGTAATTAATAAGTGAGGTGAGAATGAAGTGTCAAGGTCATATATATATATGTATGTATATCCACGTAAGATATATTATCAAAATCATAGCAATTCAACACAGTTTTCTATCCAATATAAACATATGCATCCCAAAATCTCATGTCATAAATCGTAGAGTCATGCCAAATTATGTTATAGCATTCGAGGCGATTCTATGAGGGATGACGCCTATCGTATCATAGTATCATGGTTATAAGTACTATCCCCGATCTACAATCAAGGGGATTCATATACTAATGCGCAAGTATTTAGTTTTGCATTCAAATCATCAATAAACCAATCGTGCCATACATGTCGAGGAAAATCATGAAAATCCAATATAGTATATTATAGTATATATCATCAAAATACATTTTATAATTTAAAATATGACACATATATTTTTTATCAAAATTCATATATGCATATTTTAGAATTTTGGGATACTCCATTTATCACAAAATATGTTACCAGTCATTTAACAAAACCATTTTATAATTATTTCACAAATCATGCTTTGAAAATGATAAAACATGGTTTTACTTATTAACTATATGGTAACAGTAAAACCCACTCACATTTACAGGAAGGGTACTCCACTCCCTTAAACCTCGATACTCAACTGAGTCGCCCCTCGATTATAGTATAGTCATCTACTCTTAAGACAATAACATATATATATATATATATATATATATATATATATATATATATATATATATATATATATATATATATATATATATATATATATATATATATATATGTCAATCCGATCAGATCCAATTCCAATTTACCCAAGTTTGTTTAAACCCATACATCTACAAAAATTCAGATTTTCAAATTCTACTTTTACATAGTTTTAGGAAAAATATTATAACTTTCTCTATATAACCCGGAATCAAATGATTCAAATTGATAATTAAAGTTAAGACATATATCTACATTTTTCGTGTTCAACTCATCTCCAAATTCCTACTGTACGAATTTATAAAAATCTATCTTAAATGCAGTTTGTACTTATATAATTAAATTTGCACAGTTTTGGTAGAAAATTCATATCTCAGTATATACATTTCCAATTTATATGATTCCAAATTCTACTGAAAAATAAGAGATAGTTCTATAACTTCATGTTCAGTATTTCCAATTGTAGAATTTCATAAAATTTCATTTCTGGCTCAGTTTTAGTTCTAAATTATACTCTATACAGTTTCAGTAAAAATATCATAATGTCCAGTATACTACTCTGATTCAAGTGCATTTTATCTTATTTTAAAGATAAGACAGAAAACTAAAACTTTGGTGTTTTAAGTTTCTTTAAATTTTGTACAGAAAATATTTTAAAAATTTATACAACATATTGGCCATGCACAAAAGATGAAAAACAAAACATGTCATTTTGCTATCCCTTTCCAAAAATCACTATAAATCACATTCTTAATGGAAATTTTTGTGTCATAACTTATTTTAAAGCTTAAGGAGTTTAGTTTTACCAAAATCAAATCAATCTAAATTTCGATCATCATAGGATAAGATATTGTAGAATTATTACAGCTTACTAACCATACTAGCTTGAAAAAATCGATTTCATGTAACCAATTTAATCCAATGTATATTCAAAGAAGAATGTATTATTTTTTAATAAAATCTTAACATCCACATATTCATCACCAACACCATCCTTTAGCACTTGATCACCATATCTTGCAATACATATGCATCAATATAAAAAAAAAAAAAATTTGTCATACTAATACTATCTAAACAATTAGAATTCTATCAATAAAAATTTTTCCTTACCTCTTCAACACCTCAAGTGTTTGAATGAACACAAGAAATTTTCACTTCCTACACTAGAACTCACGGCTAAGAGGGTAAATTTTGAGAAGAAAATGAGGTCCAATACTTGGAACAATTCATGTATGCAAACCTAGCAAAAATTTTGACTATTGATTCATTTTCATGCAAGATCTCTACTCTACACTTGTCAAGACTTCTCTTATATACTTGAAATGGCAGCAAGCAACCTCCATGCATGCAAAAGAAGTGTCCAAGTCAGCCAAGAGGAAACAAGCACAAAAAATCCACTAAAATCCCTTTCAAATCAGATTTCATGCATTCATTGTTCTTTACAAGCAACTTTCTTCTAACTTTATTAATGGAATTGTCCTATGTAGCCATTAATAGTCTTGGTGTTCTTTTGTCCAATCATTTGGCTCCAATTGTCCATCTTTAAGTATTTTGTAACTTAATCCTTTCACTTTCCTTATTTGCATTTAGACCCTTAACTTTTAACAATTTATAATTTTGGTTCTCATGAAATTTTGTTTGAAATTTCTTAACTATGTGAACTTACAGTTAAATATCTCTATTTAAATATGTAGGCATTTTCTTAACCATTTTTTACTTCTTTAGACCTTACCGACGCTTGCCGAGAAGGTTTTCAACTTACTGATAAAATTTTCGGTTTCAGGGATTTTGAGGAAAAACTCAAAGTAAATAAATAGAAAATTAAAATTTTATCTTAAATGTCTCAAAAAATGTTAATATATATAGAACCATGAGAAATGGTACATAATACATAGTTATCGAAAAATGGTGTTACACATATTAGGGTGACTTATATTCTAGTAGGGCCACTCTCAAAACCTCTTACAACTAGAAACTATCTCGTCTCCACTCACTCAAAGTTGGAGGTGGTCACTCGTATGAGAGAGTCGACCACGCCTACCTGATATATCTTTTATCATAACTCATTACATAAAATATGACAATAAATAAGCGCAAGAAATAAACTTGTGACTATATAATATACATACGTCTACTTGAATAGTGTTTTTACAAACAGTACCGTATGAATCATACATTCCATTATATCAATAAGTATCAAAATCAGTATATAATGAGAAATGTTAAATTACATGTAAACCCAATGATTTCATATGTCTCACAAAAGAATCTCTTACAATGGATTTGGTAAAGGGATCAGCTACCATACTGTATAAAAAAATATACTTAGACATCACTACACTCTTCTCGGTAATCTCTCACAAAATGGTATCTGGTATCAATGTGTTTGGTCTTACTGTGATACTTAGAGTTTCAGTGATAGGCATTGCTAGCCTGATTACACTATAAATCATCATTGGCCTCCCACTTTATACCACAACTCTTAAATCATTCAGAAATCTCTACAACCAAACACTCTCATGAACCGCCACTGAGTATGCCACAAGCTCAACTTCTATCATAAATAGAGATATGCAGATTTGTTTCTTACTTCTCCAAGACATTATACCATTTATTGAGCAAGATAGAAAACTCTGATGTCGATTTGTGTCTATCCAGATCGCCACCACAGTTAGCGTCTGAATATCTAACGAAACACAAATCACCTCTTCCATAACATAAGGAGAGGTCTACAGTTCACTTAAGAAATACTCTCCTAAACTATCGTTGAGCATGCCACAAGTTCAACCTCTATTGTAAATAGAGATACATAGATTTGTTTCTTATTTCTCCAAGATATGACATCGATATTAAGTAAGATAGCAAAACCTGATGTCGATTTGCATCCATCCAGAGTATCACCCTTAGTCGGCGTCTAAATACCCAATGAAACGCAAATCATTTCTTCCATAACATAAGAAGAGATCCACAATTCCCTTGAGATATTACAGAATCCTTTCACTACTATCTAATGACAACTTCCAGGATTCAATTGATACTTACCTGATTGACTGCAAAATAAATGTCTAGTCTTATATGCCTCATCGCATATACATGACCATCCATTGCACTAGTATAAGGGATTCTACTTATCTCCCTTATTTTTTTTCTAAAATTTAGGGCATATGCTAAGACTTAGGTCATCACATTTAGTGATAGAAGTATCTATTGAGTTGCAATCACTCATCTTGAAATACTCAAAAATCTTCCTAATGTGGAACTCTCGTTAAAGAGTCATCATCCTTCTCGAATGATCCCTTTGGATCCTAATTTCGAGAATGAACTAAGTCTTACTCATGTTTCATATCAAAACTCAATAATAACCATATTTTAATGGTTATTAGATACTTTCTGTTGTTCCCGATCAACAGAATGTTACTCATATATAAAAACATGGTTACAAAAGAGTCATTAGAACATATTAAGTATACACAATGATCATTTTCGATCATCACAAATCCATAAGATATTACATTTTCGTGAAATCTTAAGCACCACTGCCTAGATGATAGCTTAAGGTTATATATCAATTTTCGAAGTTGACAGACGATATTCTCTTGACCTACTAGAACGAATCCAGAGGGTTGTTTTATGTATGTCTCCTCATCCAAACTTTCATTAAGGAAGGCAGTTTTTTTTATACTCATTTGGTATAACTTTAGATCCATATTGGTGACAATGGCTAAAAGTAAAATAATCGAGGTAAATTAGACTTTTCTCCCTAATAGTCCACGCCCCTAGTCTGAGTATCACCATTGCTATCAGACGACCCTTATACCTCTCCACTAATCCGTCGGCCTTTCTCTTAATCTTAAGAACCTATTCGTTTCCAATGGTCCTTATGCCCTTAGCAAATCAACTGGGTCCTTGAGAACTTTCTTGTTCCCAATGGTCTTTCTGCCCTCAGGCAAATCAATTAGGTCCTAGACCCCGTTGATTCTCATCAACTAATTCTCTTCATCTATAGCTTACAATAAATGATTTTTCACAAAACTCTTGAGAGCCTCTTGGACTATTGTAGGTTCCTCATAGTCTTTAAGAGTCACATGAGGGTCTTACCCTTAATCGAGAAGCGACATTTAAGTACGCATCCTCAACACTTCTGCGACGTGAGAGAATCTCTTCACTTCTAAATAGATTATTCCCACTATGATCAAGATCCGTAATGTATTTTTGTGTCTCATCGCTAGGCTTACTTGAGTCACTAGACTCATCCATTTCATAGAAGATAAAGTCTCAATCGATTTCACCTCTCGATGGATCGTTTCTACTGGGATCAAGATCCGTAATGGATTCTTGTATCCTGCTATAAGGCTTACCTAAGCTACCGGTCTTATCTATCTTATAGAAGGTAAAGTCTATATTAATTTCACCTCTTTTAGGGAAATCATTCTCAAGAAATGTGGTATCACGAGACTCAATTTCAGTGACACTATCATCTGTATGTTTACCTAAGAACACATACCCCCTGAAGCGTTCTGAGTATCTTATAAAGATACACTTTTTTCTTCCGGGTCTAACTCGCCATTTGAATGCTAGAAATCATAAATATACACGGCACAACCCCATGACCTCAAATAGCTAAGGTTAGACTATCTTTCTGTCCAAAACTCAAATGCGGTACTAACTCAAACTTTGATGGGACATAGTTGAGGACGTATGTTGCAGTTAATAAAACATCTCCCCAATGGGAGATGAACAAATTGCCCTATACCATCATATACCTCACAATCTCCAACAAAGCCTTATTCCTTATCTCGGCTAGTCTATTCTGCTGAGAAATAGTAGGAATTGTCAGTTGTCTCGTAATAACCTTCTCAAAATAGAGCTCTCTGAATCGTTCTGATAAATACTCATGCCCTCGATCGGTTTTGAAAGTCTCACTCTTAAATTTAACTGTTTTTCAACCTCACTAATAAACCTCTTGAAACATTCTCTCATACCTCAGATTTATGCGAAATCAAATAAATATAACCAAAACATGTGTAATTATCTATAAACGTAATAGAGTACATTAGAGTGGACCAACTGTAATAAAATCCTAGCTCTCATTATGTTGTCAAATGATTTTCTTGTAACTTTGCTGACTCATATACAGGTAACTCGAACATGGTTAGCGGGTCTAACAGACCACTCGCTACTAACCAATTCAACCTCTTTTACCCTACGTGTCCAAGTTTTCTATGCCATGCATCCACATCATTATCTGCGTAATTAGATCTAAAGGCAATAGAAGAATAACAAGAAACAACATTAAAAAGAACAGTATCAAATGCATACAGTTCATCATAGATAGAATCAAAACAATTGACAAAAATGTCGTAACTAATAGAAATATTAGAGTTTCCAAAAAGGTAAAGCATATCCTCAGCAATCCAAAAAAGTACTGAAATTAAGTTCCGTCAAATACCAGAGTACAAAGGATGTCATTTAAATACAGAGTCTATCCACATTACAACTCCAACTTACAAGTATCAATCCCTCTGCTAACTATGACAAATGCTTCATTCCTCATATGAATCCTCATAGCATGAGGACTTACTTAGCGGAACTCTATATATGCGCTCTTGTCTCGAGTTACGTAGTTGGTGGATTTTGAGTTCATAATCTACAAAGGAGAGAAAACAGTGAGCATTATAGTAAATGAGACAAAACTCAATTCACGTAAAGGAGAAGGACATTTCTTCCACTCGTCACACTCACGAGCGAAATGACCAAATCTACCACAAATGTAGTACTTCGCATTAGTCTTATCAAATTCCTTCTTCATGTGCTTTAGTACTTTAATGTCGGATTTCTTGGATGGTTTTTTCTTGCCTAGATTTTGAGTCTTCTTCTCATACTTATGCCATTCTTTAGGTGTATGGGAATCCATACTTGACTCTGCTACATAAACATGACCCAAGTACGGTCTACTCGCCTCTAGGTGCTCCTTTTGAATCTCACAATGCCTGCTCACATCATTGAAAGTACAAATACTCTCGTCATGCATGAGATCGGTTTTCCTGGACTCCCATGAATCAAGTAAAATATTGGATCACATGCAATACCTGAAATTCATCTGAAATGGGCTCATCCACATTCCTTTACTCGGCGATCATAGTCGACATTTGCAATAAATGTTGCAACATTGTATGATCATCGATTTTCTTATAAATTATATACTTATAAATTAGCATCCCCACCTCGTGAGCTGAAAGAGCACTATAATGCTCTTTTAGGGCGAGCCAAACCGACATAATCGAAAGAAATTGCTCATAAACTGGGATCAAGTCATTATACATGCTACTGATAAAAATTACCCTAACTTGGCTATCATTTTCTTCAACACACGATAGATCTTTTTATTCTGTATATACTGAGCTGTGGTACCCTCCCTGGGGCCACCATCTCGTGTCGCTAAATTTCATACATATCTTGCTTCTCAAGGACAAACTTAATGTTCAGGTGTAAAATCTAGCAACTTATACCATTCAGTTTATCCTCCTTGTAAAAAATCTAAAACGACAGTCCTCATTGTAGCAAGAGAGATTTAAGCGACTTATTAATACTCATTCTCATATTTTGTGCATCCAACGAATTAACAAATTTAAATGATTTGAGTATAAACCCTAAAGCGAGCATATAATTCAACGGATACCATGTACTACACCTGGAATCATATTTTATCATTGGGATTTGGATTCGGCACACAAAAAACCCACACAAAGTTACAAATATGGATGTGGGACCCTCATAAAATTGGAAAAATCTAATCCAGGATGGCATAACTCGCTGCTAGTGGTCCCACGTACCTCACGTGCCATCAGAACGCCTTCACGCGCCACCACGTGCTCCCATGTGCCTACAGCATGCAGCAACACACGCCAAATGCATAGCTCGTCATCCATGTACTGCCACGCGCGACTGGGTTGATTCTGAGGTTGGGGCACAGGTCGACTCGTGGATTTGGGTCGAAATTGACTGGACCTCCTGACCTAGTTCATGAGTCCACGGGTTGGATCGGGTTTTCTTTGCCGAACGAGTTGGCACAGATTTCGACTATAATTCAAAATTCAAACTTCCTAATTCATCCTTAACTTGATTTGTGGGAGAAATAAGCCCTAAGCCCTAAGCCCGGTGAATCAAGCGTTCAAAGTTTTAGCCTTTCGCGGTCATTTTTGAAACTCGATTTTCGGCAACCAAAATATGCAACATATATGTCAAAATGTAGATCACCACATAAGGAATACATTTATACCAATTTTATAGATTAATTTGTCCTTTAACTCAATAGATCTAAGATTTTATTTGTAAGGTCAAAAATTTCGATTGGACTTTTTATGACCTTAACATACTCCAAAAATTCAACAAAAATTATATTTGTGATCTACAAATCATGGGTAATATTGTGATATTCTTGGATTCATGAAATTTATCTGTGATCCGAACGTTAAATTTTTACTCTACATATTTTATATCAAAAAAATTTTGAAACTTTTTTTTTAATAAATTTAACGATTGCTCTGATATCAATATTAGATTTATTATACTACATGCATATGCGAAAATATATAAATTAAAATTTTGAAATTTACGGATAAATATCTCGATGTGTAGGTCTTCAAAATTAATCAGAATCGCGTAATCTCTCGAACGGATTGTTTGGTCAGGATAGTGATAACGAAACGAATCACCACCACTAATTCACGATATCTCAACCTAAGATCCGGTGACCCAAGTGGCGGAAGAAATTTTTCAAAATTTTCAAACCCTCATTTTTTCTCTATAGAAAATGTGTGCTAATCTCTCTGCAATGTGAAGAGAAAATCTCATTGTTCATGTTCACTCACGTACAAATTACCCTCTGCCAATGCCAAGACAACGTGGTTTGCATCCAGAAAAACTAAAGAAAACTTCTTCATTATTGCTGTTTCTTTTTGTTGGCAATGTGCTATATTTTTTAATCAATCTCCAACTAACAAGAAAAATACAGGAGCACTTTGTCAATTTTAAAATCTCATGAGGCTTGAGGAAATTTCGCTACTTGAGTTGAGGATAGAAACTTAAGGTAACATTATTGAAATTTGAGGAAATAAGACATTCCTAATTGTCCACAAAATAGTGAAATGCTATTAATCTCTCGATATCCATTATCTAATCACTACAAAATTAAAACCATATATGAATGGTAACTTTTATTGTTGATAATCTTTGGTAACGGTTTTTTTTGCTCTATACAGATGCTTTTATATGACTTTTCTTTACTATCTGCTTAACCATATCATCTGTATAAATTCCATATCTATACTAACCTATATATTGCACCGTCTTTGAAAACTATATTTAATTTTGGCAGTTATCACTTATAATCAGTAAATGTGGCAGATAGTTTGAAAATAGTTTCTATATGACTTTTTTTACTATCTACTTAACCATACCAATTGTTTAAATTTTATATATATTCTGACCAATATATTTCTTCATCTGTAAATGCTATCTATCATTCAGACGGTTATCACTTATCATCAATAAATGTGGTTGCCTTTAGTGACTGTTTGAAAAGAGTCTCTATATGAGTTTTCATTACTGACTGCTAAACTATACCATCTGCATAAGTTCTATACCTGTACTAATTAACTTATATATTGTACCGTCTGTAAAAGTGATATTCAATTAGGATGGTTATCAGTTATCGTCAATAAATATGATACTCTTTTAGGGACGCCTTGAAAACAATTTCTATGAGTCTTTTTTACTGACTACTAAATCATACTATCTACATAAATGCTATACTTATGTTAACCCATAAATTGTACCGTATGTAAATGCTATTTACAATTCGGACTATTATCACTTTTCATTAATAAATGTGTCAACTTTTAGGGATAGTTTAAAAACATGCTCTATGTAGGTAATGACTGTCCATTGAATAATACCATCCGTATAAGTTTATAACTATATTAACCCATTTATTGTACCGTTTGTAAATACTATATACTATTCTAATCGTTAGTAGTTTTTGTCAATAAATGTGATACTCTTTAGAGACTATTTGAAAATAGTCTCTATATATGTCATCTATATTGACTATTGAGTCATACCATCTATATAGTTTTTAAAAACGGTTTAAAAATTTAAGATTTAAGGTATTAAATCATTTGCGATATATGATGATAAGTTGCAATAACAAAAGATAATTTGAGATAACGGGTAGTGCTTTACTATAAAAAATGATAATTTTGTAATAATTTGTAGTAAATTTACTATAACTAATAGTAATATAGTGTGATAATACTATTACACATTGGAGTGAAACATTGTATAGTAATTTTGCAGTAACAGATACTAAATTGCCACCTATAGGTGGTAATGGGTCGTGAAGTACGATAATATTATTATATATTGGAGTTATGATACCTAGTGTTAAAATTGCGATAATAGATAGTAAGTTTGCGATAAAAGCTTGTAAGATTATGATAACTGGTGGTAAGTCAGTGCTAACAAGTAGTGAGGTTGCGAAACAGGTGGTGCAAATTGACGATAATTGGTGTTAACTTTGCGTGATAATATTATTATATATTGGAGTGAAATATTGTAACCCTATGTATAATTGTATGGTTATTATACATTATAATAACATGTGGTAATATATGATAATATTGTACCCAATGGTAAAAATTTTACCTATTATATTAAGATTATTAATATAGTTTATTATTGTTTTTAATAAGTTAAAAGATATTTCAAATGAAATTGTTATCGCACATTACAGGAACCCAAATACATCACAATCAATTGGTTTTATTTCTCAACAGATAGCATGAATTTCTTTTCACAATTTTCCATCGTTCTCATTTAGACTTTGATTTTGTTGTTTTTCTCTTTCTTTCATGTATCTCCTCCATCATGGACATGATCTCGAGATGGATTACATTATATTATGATGTTACAAGTCTAAGAAAATATTCTTTCCTCAAGATGAAACCATTAGTTATTATAATACAAATAGCATAAGGATAACATAAGGTGCGAATCAGTACAACAATGACAATGGTTTCTAAAAAAATAGCTCTTGAATTTGTGGACTTATGGATATCTTAGGTTCTCATATCTCCATAAACCTCATAACGAATATTGCACAATTATTCCTGACATATAAAAATTATTTTATGTCGCTTTGATCATATATTATAGGTGTTGGTATATTCATGAAAGAATGAGTATGAATTAACTTACATGTTAGCATACCGTGGAACTTCAATAGTCACAATTTCAAAGATACGTAGGGAATTTCCATAAATCCTTTCAATACAGTCCTTCTGTAAAAGAAATTAATAGAAATATTATGGGCTATAATTGGACAAAATTTGATATTGAGTATATCAAGTAATTTCCATCAAAGTTTGTAATGGGTCATCTTTACTGCTTCTGAAGCAAGAACCTGAGTTGAAGAGGTATATGATTTGCTTGTTTAAATAAAGAGCGTAACAAGATCAGTGTTCTTTGAAAATCACATAAATGAAAGCCTATTGTAAAAACACAATAAAAATGTATATTAATACTAAATTATGTAATGCTAAAGTGAGGGGTTGTTATAAACTCACTTGATTACACAATTGAAACTAGAATTCAAGTATTTTTTTAGTCAAACAACTCTCAACCATAAAAAAATTTCGGTTGTTTTGCTGGCTTATTTGTTTGGTGTTCGAGCCAAATACAGAAACTATAGATATATGTATTATTGTAAAACAAAGTAATGCGTGGTAAGATTAATATCATTATACATTATAGTAAGACACGATAAAATGCGGTAAGATAGTTGACTTTATAGTGAAAGATGTAAAAAGAATACTTACCGAAACCATATCGAAAAAACATATTTGGAGAAGGGAGATAAAAGTTTGGAATAGTAGGTGTTGAGGAACTAGATGTAGCAAACCATGTTCTGCAAAGATTTAGTTAGTTTATGTAAATGTAATGTTAAAAACAAATGAAAAAAATCACCAATATTTATTAAAATATTCATAACAATGTGCCAATCTAGTGACGGGACACCAACTCATAAGTATTACTCTACGACATATAATTTCCATCAATATCATACAAAATTATTCTGTTGATTATTATAAAAAGTGGATTTAGTAATAGCATGTAATACTAATAAAATGATAGTTATGTTGTAATACAATAAAAGAGAACTTATTTGGCTTTATTTTTTTTTATGGTTTTTCACCTATAGACTAGCCAAACGTTGTTTTCTTCGGGAGAA
The DNA here is from genome assembly GCA_033439265.1 of Dillenia suffruticosa. Classification (NCBI taxonomy): domain Eukaryota; kingdom Viridiplantae; phylum Streptophyta; class Magnoliopsida; order Dilleniales; family Dilleniaceae; genus Dillenia; species Dillenia suffruticosa. Next base: position 13,760,611 of record JAVTVX010000020.1, read on the forward strand.
AAGTTTTGACCTTAGCAAAGATAGAATTTGTGATTATCTTTATCTCATTCATTTTAATTAACGCATTCAGCATTTCATCCAATTGAGCATTTGACCATGAAGTGGGTGAATGATCCTCCTCTTCATTCAAAAGCTCCTACCCTTTGTTCGATACCTTATGTCCTTTGTCCGATATTTGGGATTAGAACAAAAAATAGAGTAATAAATTGTTTATATTAAAAAATACTAAACTAATTTTGTACTCAGAACAGTAAATTAAATATCTAAATATCGTTGTACAAAAAATACAAAAATTATTTATATTAAAAAATATTAAACTAAATTTGTACCCAAAACACTAAACAAAAGAACTAAACTAAAAAAACATTAAACTAAAAAACACTAAATCCGTTGTTGCATAAATATAGTTAGCCACTACATTTAAACCCATTCATTAAACAGATGTTAAAGGCGATTTAGAAATTCATCTGAGCTATTTATACCCAGAAAGATATTTCACTGATCTAGTAAGATCTTTCTCCCATGCATTAAGAAGGAATGTAAAAGCCTCATATTTCTTATTTTTGGAAGACCCACTAGTTCGATCTTTCTTCACCATTTTTGGTTCAGTCTTGGAATCTTCTCACAAAAGGATTCGCCATTGAAAACCTTTTTAAAAAACAAAAGATTCCCCATCGAAAGCTTTTCAAAAATGGGATTCGCCATCGATATCTTCTGAAAAATGGGTTTCGTTGTCGAAAACTTTAGAAATTTTCTCCTTTGTTTTTGAAATAGAAATTTTCTCCTTTGTTTTCGAAAACCTAACTTCCCTCCACAACTTTCCTCCTTCAATTCCCTTCGACTATTATTCACCTAGTCATTGGATGGTCCTTTACATAATGCCAGCCGTTGGATCAGATATCCTGTCAAATAATTTCTCTCGACTCTCTTTAAGTTGAAAGGACATTCAACAATTACCCCCAGTTGTTGGATCAATTACAGAATGATATGTCAATTTAACAGTTTGCCCTAACCGTTGGATGAAATGTGATTTATTCAATTTGGGATTCATAACGTGGCAGATAAGGAACCAAATTGACATTACTTTCGTAGCATACAAATATACCATTGATTTTCCAATAACATAATGTCAATGTTATATTATTATATGTAATGCTACATTACTATATGTAATGTTATGTTGCTATATGTAAATGTAATGACACTATGTTAAAATTAAAGAACAAAAAATTACTATTTCATATTGTAACACTATATTATGTTACATATTTTCATATTATTTTGATTTCTATTAATTTACATTTACTATATGCTATTACTATAGGTAACATATAGCTATACTACATTATATTGCATTACTATAGGTTACATTTTACATGTTATTTCATTTTATATATTGTAATCCAAAATGTAACATAATGGCACATTACTACATTTCTATTGATTTTTATTTTGCACTATTGGATGAAGTGGCATTGTATTTCTCATATGTGTTGGATGAGTAGAGAAAATTATTTAAATATAATGATACTATGTTACATAATAGTGTAACAATATGAAATTATGACAATTCATTGATTAATTGTTACATAATGTAGTGTTATAATATGACATTATGAAAATTCATTAGCCAATTGGATATTATGACCAATTGTTACATAATATAGTGTTACAATATATCATATTATGACAATTCATATATTTGTAATTTAATTATACATAATGATATTATGCTATGACGTAATTAATTATCAATATTAATAATTTAAATAATGTTACAAGATTTCTAATATTAGTAATTATATAAAATTAGTAATTATCAATATTATGTAATGTTATATAATGTAATTGTTAATATTATATAATTTTATATAATATAATATTAATTATTGAACTACATGATATCCAAAATTTAGTCGTTCAAGAGACATTGGAAACAAAAAAAAGGGTCTTCTACTATGAGTCTTTTCATGTGTGAGACAAAAAGAAAACACAAAGATAGCAATCATTGTAACTATAACAAATTCCAAGAAAAAAAGTAGATAATGACAACAATGAGATGAGATTTACCATGAGTTCTACGGCCAATAAGATAATGACAATAATAACTTTAAAAGTTGACTTTAACAATTAACAAATGAGAGATTGACACCTTAAAACTATACCATGAGTCCCACAACCAATAACCACATCTAGCGCCTATTTAATCAGAGTTCTCTTCATATATGACATTTGGCGCCAACAATATTTTTCTCCTCCGTGCAATAGCATTTCACGTGTGCAATAATATTTTCCTCCTCTATTACAATAAATAAAGTTAAGTGCTCATAAGTAATGAAGTTGAGTTCAGAGAATATTACAGAATATAAGGCATTACTCAAATGAAAAGAAATTAAAGTTCAGAAAATAAAAACTTACAGAGAATATAAAGAGTTTAATACAGTGTTTTTTAAAATAACAGAGTATTCAAAATGTTTAATCAGATTGGTTTCTTACTCGCAATAGTCGTTCTTTATCTTGATTTTCTTGTTAGTTTATTCTTTATCACTTTGACATTTAAAGCTCTCTTGAAAAATGTCATTGAGTAATAAGTGAATTTGAACGTTTAGAATTAAATACTCTTCACATTTCTCAATTAATATCTTCAGCTGCTTTTCACTTAATGTTTTTACCCATTATCATCCTTAAAGCAGCTCTTTACTTCTTTTTATCAAGCAAATCCTATCTTAAGAAGATTTGAAGTGTCTTTTTGCTGCAACGGAAGGTTAGCTTGACAAATAAAAGAGATTTTCAAAACAATGTAACATGTTGACTTTAAATTCAAAATTTTGATTAAACAAAGAATTTGTTTGATTCATATCATCAGTTTTTAAACAATCAACAAATATTTTCATTGACACATTGTTTTATCTCATTGGCTGGATTCTGGAGAGGTGAGGAGTTTTGGTCAGCCTTTGATTTGACGGTTGATTGTTTGAATTATTGGTTGGATGAATGAGCAGACCAGGTTGGCCGTTTAGATTTATGGTCGGCTATATAAGCATATCAAATTGGCTACTTATACTCAATGGTTGACTACTCGAGCACTGTGGGCTAGCCGCTTGTGCTTAGCGGTTGACCGCTCGAGGGGCCAGCCGCTTGTGCTTAGCGGTTGATCTCTTGAGCGCACAATGCGCTCGTGGTCTATCGTTGGTGCACATTGAGACATTGGCGGCTCGTGGCTTGAATGCTTAAAGCACTTGCGGTCTACTATTCGTGCAAACTTTAAGGGTGTGTGGTTGACCACTAGTGCACACGCAATTGACCACTTGTACACATGCGGTTGACTACTTGTGCACATTGAGCGCACATGGTCGGCTGTGCAATACGCTTAGCTGACTTCTCGTGTGCACTTAGGCGCACGTAGTCTACTGTGCATTGTGCGCGGCTGACAACCTATAGCCTAGGCAGTCGGTTGATCGTGCAAGCTAACATATAGCCTAGGCAGTCGGCTAGTAGCCTTAGCTGATCGACCATTTAGTCGACTAGGCTTATTTGGTCAGTTGACCACATGAATGAATCACATGTTTCGGGACCTTATTTACCGTGCACACGCAGTCGAATAGACATTCCGATCGGTCGACCGTGCAATGGTCCACCGATTAGGCTTCTTTGGTCGATCGACAAGGTGAATAAATCATAAGTCTCAGGACCTTATTTACTCTGCGGGACCTTATTTAAGTAAATGCCTACATTTTATATTTGACATTTTAGATTTTTATTTACTTAAGATATTATGTGTAAATAAGAAAATATCTATATTTGGATTTAATAAAAATAGTTTCGAAATCTAATTTTTTAATGATAAGAAATCAACTTTTTCTCGAAAAGATAAAATTTTAGTTTTGATTTTTGCATGATTTTTGTTTGAAGGGTTAATAATTTAAAAAAATTCTGAAAAAATAGATTTTAAAATAATCGATACATGGAAAATAAATACCGATATCTTTTATTTTCATTTTCTTGATATTTCAAAAACTCATATTTTGAGCATTTAGTCTGCGATTGAATTGGTCAAATTTGAGTTTTCAATATTCTAAATAACTTATTTCCTATCCAACTCATTTATTTGAGTAACACCATTATCCATTATCAGTAATGGATTATTTCACCTTGTTGTGAATTTGTTCTTTAATAAAATAAATCATTAAATTTCATGTCGACTAATATTACGCCTTTTATCTATATGCATCAATATTATTTTCTTCTTGTGAGTCGATTGTTTCTTATCTTATAAATTCTTTTCTTAATCATTCTCATCATATTTATCTCCAAATTCTTTTTTTAATCAAACTAATCATGTTTTGCTAAAGGTATATTTGTATGTTAAGTATGTGGATATGATACATGCTCTGAATGGTTATGTTATGGCCAAAATTATTGTTATATGGGATATCAAATATGGTTGGAGTCTACTCATCCATCAAGTATGATAAACATTCTTTTGATGGGACACAGAAATTCAGAGTTGCTCCCAAACAACAATTTGAAACTGATGTGCTGCGAGAATTAGATGAGATTTATTTAGCAAATTCCAATGACATGCAAGGATTGGGAAAAATAAAAGCATATTGTTTCATTTGTCTTATTAGAAAAATATTTTAATTAGATACAATATTGACATGATACACATCGAGAAAAACTGTTTTGATGTATTTGTTGGTACAATTTTTAGGCAAAAGAAAATTCCAAGGATAATTTTAAGATTAGTCTTGATCTTGAAGATATGGGAATAAGAAAAGATATATACACAATACATAGATCAAACTCTATGAACCTATTTTGTTGATGGTTAAATATAGCAAATTCATGTAACTGGGACTATGTAATGATATTAATTTAACATGACATGTATTATACATCTATAAAGTATGGTAACAAGTTAAAAAAAATGTATGAAATGTAGTAATATAAGTATAATTTATGGTAAAAGTAGTGATATTTTTGAACAATCTAAATAACGCACAATAATCATGATGATATAGGAATGATACGTGGCAGGTATTGACTAAAAATGTGAGAAATTAAGAATAAGGCGGATAATGACTAAAAGTGTAGAAAAAAGTGTGTAATAAAAAAATAGGTGGGTAAAAAGTAAAAGTGTGAAAAAAATGTCTGAAAAATTTATAGGGAGACAAAAGATTGAAAAAAAGGGCGGGTTTGAAAATTTGTTAGTGAAAATATGACGGTCAAATGACTAAATCAAAATATATTTTAAATCATCTCCTTGAAATCATCAAAACTCTTTTTCCCTTAAAAGCTCTCCTCCCCTCAAACTTTCAAAATCCATTGAAAGTTTTAACTCAACCAAACATATTTTAAGTCTCATTCTTTTGAAATCTCTCATTATTCATTGAAAGCTCTTACTTACACAAATATATTTTCAATCAAAAAGCGAAAGTTTTCCTTCCGTTGAAATTTATATAATCAGCCAAGTATATTTTTAGCCTCTAAACCCATCCAAAATTCTCACTCACATTGACACTGAAACTCTCTATAATATATATTCAGACACCAATAAATCTATAAGACGAATAATGACTTTGTAAAGTTTTATCAAAAGGTAATCGCATTTTTTCATAAAAAGTCATTTTGTTGTGCTAAATTCTACTAAGAATGGATATTTGAAAGATTTTAAAATTTTCTAACTATAAATATGAGACAAACTAAATAACGGATGAGTATTGTAACTGATCACGAAAAACCATAACCGTCTCAGGAATAAGTTTAGTGTGAAGAAGCCCAATCATCCCATGATATTAGCCCAGATTTAAAAATAAACAAATCTATTTAATTTGACATTTAATATTAAGGTGCTATCAAGTAAACAGATCTATTTAATTTTTCTCTGTACTAGGAAATTAGTTAAAAAAAATTTAAAATGTTACGTAAAGTTGACTGATCCACATTACTTAGAATTGAACTTATTTGTCAAACTCATACATGAGAATGTATAAAGAATTCATATTTTATTTTATTTGCAATTAATTTTACTCACACAATACTTTAAAATGGTTTATTTTTATCATTATAGACGATACAATCCAATGTGACGAAGGCTTCTAGATCTAAGCTTTATATTACAAGTAGAATACGATCCTATGGTAGTTTAGTTTCAATGAAAGTATAAGAAGTTATAATATAGATGATCATTTTTCATATAATTCTAATTGATAAGTTTATGAAATTTTGAGATTTAATTTATTTTACTTCTTATAAGAAATGATAAAAAGTGGAATGAAGTCTATTGATAGTAAAAAATGGAAAATAGAAAGTTTGAATTTATTTTTTTTGATTTAAAGTTTGAATTTATTTTGGGGAAGTGATATCGTATCTAAAGTTAAAAGACTTAATTCGAGAGGAAGAATCAGATGTGTAAGAAAAGTTACAACTTCATCACAACATAAATCTGTGTATCTAACCAAACTTGAGAACGAAATATGATTGTTATGATAAAACGATTAATAGAATAAAATTATAATTTTACTAATTTAGTGAGCAATATTTTTATGAATGTGACTATGTATGCTAAAAAAGTGGATAGTAAAATAAATTGATAAATCTGATTAATAAAGCAAAACTTATTATTACTGGTATTCAGATACGAACATCATTTCTTTGGTTTTCAACATAATCTTACAAATTTCACAATTATCTTTGAATAATAATTCAAATTATTTGTATTGTTAGATTTCTCAAATACCAGATATTGGAGTTTACATAAAAGCCAACCATTGTCATCATCACTTGACTCCATTCTAGAAAATAATATTTTCATTTACAATCAATTTTTACAATATCACCATATAATTATATTCATTTCACTATTGGTTTTAATGAATAGATTGACACGAAAGATTGTGTATGAAGTTGGTTACTACTATTCAGTTATCTGCTTAATTTTAGAAAATCTAATTTTGATATTGTGACTGTATCTTCAAATTATGATGGTAATATTTTTTTTGATCGAAATGAATATTTTTTTGTTTGAATATATCTAAAAATATGTAATTGTGGGATATGCAATCTTTTTTTTTAATCTTCTATTACGAATCAATGTATTAATTATTCTTACATATTAATACAATTCTTATTACGTTTATATTATTTTTATAATTTCTTTATTTTATAGTCTCAATTCAAATTTACATCGTCTTAAAAAAATCATCACTATTGATATCATGTGGTAATCGACGATAAAAGACAATAAAATTTTCTATCACTTTTGCTAACCGACAATAAAATACACTTAACATTTGTGGTAACTGACGATGAAATGCAGTAATTTTTCTAACACTTATGATAACCAATGATAAAAAAATTAATTTTTCCTAACACTTGTTGTAACCGTTGATACAATGTGGTATCTATGATAAAAGACAGTAATTTTTTCTAATATCCTGTGGTAATTGATGATAAAAAATAGTAAATTTTCTTAACATTTATGGTAATCGACGATAAAAAACAGTAACATTTCCTAACACTTGTGGTAACCAATGATAAAAGATAGTAACATTTCTTAACATATATAATGACTGACGATAAATGGTAGTAACATTTTCTAACAATTGTGATAACCGACGATAAAAAATAGTAATATTTTATAACACATGGTAACAGATGATAAAAGGTAATAACATATCTTAATACATATGATAACTAACGATAAAATATTATAATTTTTATCAATACTTTTCAAACCGATAATAAAAATCAATAAGTGTTCCTAACATTTGTGGTAACCGATAATAAAGAGCAATAACTTTTTCTAATATATGTGACAACCGATAATAAAAGATTAATTTTTACTAATACCATTCTAACCATTAGTATATATTTTGAATATACTCCAACGGCGACTAAAACCTTTGGGATAGATGTATACTGATTGGTATATAGCCAATTGAAAGACCATCCGTCGAAAAAGGTTCTACCAATAGTTTTAATAGGTTTTATAGACGATTTTCGTTTGTCTAGATAGAGTATTTGTTTTCTAGTGAATCCTAGTTTCTAGGCTCAAACCTCTGTAGCTAATGCACAAAACCTATTACAAAATAGTATATATACTACCTGAGCCTTAATCTCAATATTTGAGATCGGTCATTTGAAAAACAAGTATGAAAATTATTAAAAAAAATAATAATAAAAAAAACTATAAATAAATAGATAGATAGATAAATAAAAAATATATTGATTTAATTTATGCGGATTTTTCTATATCACTCATTCCTATGTAATGTCATTTTTTCGTCTAAACTCTTAACTATTATATTTTTATGAATAATTTAAATCCAAATTTTCAGCGGTTTATTTTTACGTTTTATTAAATCTCCTATATTCAAATTTTCGATTCTCCTAATCAGTACTTTTTTGGGTCTTATTTGTTCATGTTCAAACAATTTCAGACGATACTTTTACATCTTATCCCCAATTGAACTAATTTTCAATTTGTCTCTAGTTTTGTCATACATCCAACTAAATATCCACATTTCTATTATAGTTATTTTTTGTTTTTGTTATTATTTAATAGCTCAATACTCAATAACATACATTAGTGCAGGTTTTACCCTGATTTTATAGAAATTTCTCTTCAAATGTAGTGGTATCATACGTTCGCAAAGAGCTCCAAATGTTCTTCTCTATTTTATTCAACCCGTTTGAATTCTATGATTCACATTTTCATTTATATTGTTATCATTTTGAATGACAGAATTAAAATATTTAAATCGTTCACTTTTTGATACATTTTGTCCATCTAAAATAATCGTTTCTTCATTATTTTGATACTTGTTACTAAACATACATGTTATATATTCAGTTTTTGATCTATTCGATCTAAACCATTTATATTCAAATGTGATCCTCCGTAATTCTAATTTAACACTAATACTCTCTTTAATTTTATCAATCAATACTATATCATATGCAAAAAACATATACTATAATATTTCATTTTGAATATTTTTCTGTAATTTCATCTATCACTATTACAAAAACTATAACATTTAATACCGAAACTTGATTAATTCTAATATTAATGGAAAAACTATTACTCAAACTTTCACAAGTTCTTATATTAATTTCATCATACATATTACAAAATAATACATATATATATAAATATATATATATATATATATATATAAATTAAAAAAAATTATAGGCTTTGGTTCTTCTACGAAAATATGAAATGAAACCATACATTAAAGCTCAAAAAAGAAAGAAGAAGAAACAGAAAACAATCAAAATTTTCGCTTATCCGGCGATTATTGAGTGTGCTGTTAGCTAAATCAGCCAAATAACCAACACTAACATACAATGGTGTAAAATTCCTTTGTTCTGCACAAGCAAGAATAGTCTGTCGTCAGTGCAGTTTGTTCCTTTTTGAGATGGGGCAGATTTGAATTCTACCAAATTTATTTAGTGATTATATTGAGAGAGTAACGCGTGTGTAATACTAGACTCATGGCTTCCTATTGAACATATAGATATAACTTAATTCTCACTTTGTAATATACGAAGTAAATAAATAACTTAGCTACATATAATATCAATAAATTAATAAACTCAATTAAATAATATTTTTGGCTAGTCCTGAATTGTGACCAATATAATAAGTTAATAATAGGCCAAATACATCAACAATCTATACATATATGAGTCAATTAGGAGAATTTTGTAAAATATGACTCAAATGTTTCTTGTTTTTCTTGAAATTCATGACTTCTCTTTAATGGGACCAATTATACTTATGAACTTGTTTAGCTTAAACAATATATAAAATAATATAACTTGTAATTCAGCGATTAGATAATATTTCCATACTTCAACTTTAATATTTTAAAGAGAGAAAATAAAGAGTGCATCAATAAATTAATGGATTAGTTAATAGATTATGGTGGTACCAACGTTACCAATTTATCTGAATAATAAAAATATTAATTTGTTAACATTTTGTGATAACTTATTATTCGAGTGAGTGCCGCATCTCTTAATAAAAGAGAAAAAAAATATATGTGAAAGTGGAAATTAAATGATTAGATATAATATCTAAGATAGCAATTTATGCATCATCATCCGCCCATGTGAAAACATGAAAGGAAAATTATAGAAAATTTTAAAATTTTTGTTCTTTGAAATTTTCCAAAAATTTGGATAACATCTCCTTCAAAAGTGGCGAAATCAAGTGATTCAAGGCTTATACAAACATCAGAAAAATTGTAATACTTCGATATAGTATCACGCTGGCATCAATGGCCCATATGACCCGCCCAACAACCAATCAGATAAAAAAGGACATTAATATGAAGAAGGATAAATAATATTAAAAGGGTATTCTTAGAACTTAGGGGGAAATTTTCGTGAAAAAAATGGTATTTTTTAAGTTCTTTGATCTTTTTGCCTACTAACCTTAATAATCGCAACTCTCGACTACTCTTGGATATTAATCTACATTTTTCATTTAGACATATCTCATTGGGTTCCGGTTGCACCGGTTTTCCAAGAACTTTGTTAGATCAAAACCAAAAATCAACTCTAGGTCCCTACTAAATTCTAAGACTTTAATTAACCAATAATTAACCATAGCATATACACATTTTGTTATTTATACACACGTTCATAACTAGTTTAATACAAATCATCAATTTAAAATATGCCAAATGAAATCAAATTCATAAAAAAGGGCTTTCTAAATAATTATGTTTAAATTTTTTTTTATACTGATTTCTCAAATGATCGGATTTAAAATTTGAGATAAAAAATTAATTTTTTATTACTCTAATTATAAATAAAGACACAATCAAATCATATTGATCTCAAATTAAATATATGTAATGAGCAATTATTATATTTTTTTAGATAATTACAAACAAATATATAAAATTATCGTCGTGCTCTAAATGGAGGTCGAATGAGAGAAAATCATATTTATAAAGAATCTCCTGGTCCATAACTTACAAGTTAGCTGACTGGGAAAAGGAATTTACGTGGTGGTGAAGGTGGAATTTTCCTTTAAAGGTGCAATCGTGAGGGAAAAAAATATTATGAATAAAAATTATAATATTAAAAAAAAAAACTTTAATTTTTATATTTAAAATCTATAATTTTTAGTGAAATGATCTTTAACACCCTCATAAAACTTTTAATCTCTTGTATCTTCTTTCTCTTCTTTTCTCTTCCCTCTTTTTTCTTTCTTTCTTTTACCGTCAAAAGTTACGAAGAAGGGACGTCAATTTTCTCTCTTTTATATTTTCTCTCCTCATTTTTCTTTCTCTCTCCTCTCCCCATAAATTTTCTTACCCTCTCCACTCTCCTCCCTCTACTATAAATTTGCTGAAAAGCAAGGATAAATTTATTATCAAGATATACTCTCACATCATTCATCCTAAATAATAAAATAAAATCCATCCTCAATAATAAGATTATTGTTTCTTTAATGTTTTTTATTCTAAAAATTAATTCTAATTTTCTTGTCATATATTTCTTTAATTCTGCCTTATATGTGATTTTTTTAAATAATAAAATTTAATAAAACCAAAATGAAAATAAAATGAGCAAGAAAGGAACTCGAGATAGAGAAGAGGGAAGAGGGAAGGAGTGGAGGGGAACACACCCATTTACCTTCATAACAGTCTCTCTCTACATGCCATGACTTGTTCGTCTGCCCAGGTATCTGCTTCTCTCTTCACGCATTCTCTCTCCTTAAATTGAACTTGGATGTTATTGAAATCGTTCACAGCTCAATTGGGTGCTTCTTGTCAAGCTTGTTCGTGCAAGAGCTAGGCGGTTCTCTCTCCATCCGCAGCAACACATTTCGGGTTTCTACGAAACATAAATTCACTCCCAAATGCATCCATACTTCTACTTCGGGTCGGTCTCTCTCTGTCTCTGTCTCTGTCTCATTCTCGATTTGTATTAATTGTTTACACTATTGATTTCATATGCTAACATGGGGTTTCTTACCTTTTACTATATATCTAGAGCATGATTAATTTTGGGCTGCTTTCAATATTGCATTATTAGCCTTTTCAATTCAACTTTTTCCTAACTCGTACACAACTTTATTGTAATTGAAATTCAGCTCAAACAACTTGATCTTCCTAATCTTTTTTGGACCTCGGACATTCCCAGTTTTAAACAATTGGGTATATAGAAATTTAGTGGCAAACGTAATCACACTGCTAAATGTCTGATAGACTCCCAAGGGTGTGACCATAAGTTCGACCAATAACTTTGCAATGACATCGAAGATCTAAAATTTGCTTAACCTCCCATGGTATCTGGTTATTGGGTAAAAGGTTTATATATTTATTTTGTTTTTTGGATTTCACCCATCCCGCCCTGACAATCAACAAGATAGATCAGATTGTCTTTGACCCTGATACTAGGTACATTGTTGCATTCTAGTTTGTGGTCTGTTTGTGTTTTTGGATAGAATCCCTACCATTAGTGGTGGCAGTCTATTTTGGGCTGATATTGATGGCCTTATTGAAGCCGAGTTGAGATTATCGATTTGTCAAATAAACAGACCGCAGCTGATCAAGAAAGGGGGAGAACCAACTGTCAAAGTTGAATTAAGTTGTTGCTGCAACAGGTGGTTGGTAGACAAGGAGATGGTGCAAGATGATATGGGATTAAGAGGTAGACCTGCTCTTGCCACTGAGAGGATTCCCCTCTCTCTGGTTATACACTTTCCCTGCCCCCAATGTGCTGAAATTCATAGCCGGGGATTGACGGAGAGTTGTGCATTCCATTGTCAATAGTTTAAATGTTGTTTGGTTTTCTTTTTACAGTTAGCTGCAAAATTTCTTAAAATGAATGATCTTGTATGTTTGTATGGATTTTTGTCTTTTCCTCTTCGATTTTCTTCTCTCTCTAATTAAAAAAAAAAGGAGAATGATCAAATTTAATCAAAAACAATTGTCGTAGCATTCTAGTTTGTGTATACTTATGTTTGTTCCTTTTGTTTATGCTACTTGTTTTGAGGTCATCGATTTCTATTTGTATGTGTATGTTGTTCATAGATAGAGGGAAACCCCTTTTAAGTTTCGGCTCCATCAAATTCGATGAAGCCTCATAATTTTGCTTTTGCTTTACTCCTTTCTTGGGCATTGGGAAAGGTATGTGATGATTTGATCTTCGTCATTATGTTCAAAAGAGTAGAAGATGTCCTCTCTGTGCACTTTCTTTTACTCACATTTATGGCAATAAAATCTAATGCATTTACGAACCTCAATCTTCATTTATTAGATGCCCATTTTCCTATGGGTGCCATAATTGACAAGGGCTTAGTCCAACAGCCTTTTGAATAACTTGTGTCTTCTTTTAAATCTTAACTAGGTGTATTAATTTCAGAGAAAATATGAAGAGGTAGTAATCATTGTGAATATATTAAGTACTAGGCTGAATCTCCACTTTGATGTTTAGAGTGGTTGAATAGAGTTAAGTCACTTTCCCAATCTTAAAAACTATTCTTCATATAGCTGTGTTTGAATCTGCTTATACTTTTTATCATACATAAATTAGGTAGCAAAATTTTGAAGTATGCACTTGTTAATACAAATTATTAAGCTGTGACATTTTTTTTTCTGCTGCTAGTTATTTCTTGACCAATTGTATTTTGCTTGTCTTTCCATGGTAGTTGTGGGATACTTTAGGATTTTTTTTTTGGTTGTCCAACTGCAAACTGTTCCACTTTTCTATCATACTCGACTACTTTAAATGTTGGACAAATCCGCTTGTATGATATTTAAGAAACATGATATAAATTTGGCACGCATATTGTGCCATTTGATTTTTGTATTCCGCATAAGGAGAGGAGCACGGCAATAGGTCCTTGCTACTATAGAGTATTGGAAGGGGCTAGGTGCCTTAGGCTCTAATCAAAGTGATGTCTTCTTAATTTGACCTTATAATTACCACTTCTAGGTCCGCACATGGAAAACCCTGGTATATACTTGTTCTCATAAATTGATTTGCTTTTATCTTTGTAGATTCATGCCTAAGCGCATACATGTTGGCCAAAATACAAGTGTTTAAAACATCTTATCTGCATTCTTTGTGTCATGATTCTCACTTAGATGATTGACAGCAATTTTGACTGTTGGGCTTCAGTTTTTTTCCAGAGAATATCCAATCGGAAGTGTCGATCATGGTTGGTAAAAGATACAACATGCGGAATCTGCTGCAGAGCTGGAAAATGGCGTGGATGATGAAGCTTGTGAGTTGGTCAGTGATGTGGAGCTTTCAATAGGGGAAGGTGCTGACAGTGTCCGTTCATATCTGTTCAGAGCAGTAAAAAACAATAAAGGAACCGGTATCTTGTTGTTGTCCGATATCTTTGGCTTTGAGGATTCATCAACCAGAGATTTTGCATATCGTGTTGCCTGCAACGGTTATAAGTATCCCCTGGATCTTTATTTTGGTTTGCTTGCACATGGGTACATATGCATGTTGACATCCTCATGCATCATGTGCAAATTTTCAAATGCACTAGTTAGATGCAACAGGCTTGAAAAGTCACATGCAGCATGCCATTGCCCTTGTTCACCCGTAATGCGGTTTACCAACTACAGTAATACCAGGTAGAGTGCTGGAGGTCCTTCCCAAGAATGATGCCCGAAATTTTATGCTCAATAACCTGAGCAAAATGACCTTCAATTGTGACGGTTGATATGTCTAAACAAAAGTTTTGATTGTGGTTAAGCAGGTGAAAATAGCAGAGATTATGATCCAACACTCTAAGCATGCAGATAACACCTCCTTAAGAGATATGGGACTAAATAAACTCAGCACTCTAGGGATGCGGAAATCAGTAACAAAAACATTAGCTCACCACTCCATGAAATCCACCAAGAGGCAAAAAGCTTATCTTTTCATAAACAAAAAACACTATATTTTCATCCTGAAGAACAGGGGTGCTTTTATAGACTTGGAACAACCCTCCAAGTGTGAACAAATGCCTTCGTTCTTCTATTCTAGTTATACATGCATAGAGCTTTATTATTATTGATGAGGATGCATAAGAACTAGTCCTAGAGTGTAAAACACATGCTGGGAATTGAAGAGACAAATGTGGTGTAGAAAGCCTCCATCAGTTGCATGGTTGCATTTGCCTTGTTATATGACATCCTATCTTGTTATGGACGTGCATGAACCCTTCTTTATGCATTAACACCACTTTGAATGGTCAAACCTCCATTTACTTCAAAATCAGGTCTTTGATTCGATCAATCACCACACTATCATGGCTCGCATGCTTGCTGGATTTTTCTAGGGTGACTCCTGTGTCATGGAGTTCCCTCCAATAAAAAGATATTTGAGGTTCATATATGATCCTTCAAGCAATATCATCCTGGCAATGGTTGTGATCTATATGAGTTAGTTTATCTGTTTGTATTTGCTAAATTTTCCATTAGTTTATATGTTTGTATTTGATAATTTTCCATTGTTAGCAGGAACACTATAGGTTGGTGGTTTACAAGTAGGAGAGTCACTAGGGTCGCTGGTAAGAATGAGTGACATGGAAAATGGAAATGTTTAACCACACTGTTATAGTTTATTTTATCAATGAAGGATTTATTACACTATTGTGAATGCGGAAACGTATAAATTAGAAGTTCAAAATTTTGGTATAAATATCTCGATGTGTAGGGTTTCCAAAAAAAATCAACCGATCCGTGAACGCTCTCGTACGGATTGCACGGTCGGGATGGTGATCACAAAAATTAATCACTATCATAATTTCACGACGTCTTAAACCAAAATCCGGTGACCCAAATAATAGAAGGAATTTTTCTGCATAAAATTTCCTCCTTAATCCCTCAATTGTTCTGAAGAAACTTTTCCTCGTGGTACATGGCAATGTGCATAATATGGAATGTCATCCCTTTTAAGGCATATACACCCACACGGAAGGAGATTGATCACATCCTCAGTGTATTGATCATTCAAGGGGGGAAGCTAAGGGGATAATCTTTATTCTCCCAATAATGCCCCTTCTCTGATTTGAATATTCCCAAAATGTCTCAATGTGGGCACAACTTCCAATATCTCTCACTTGCACATGAAAGCATTTTATATCTGTCACAAGATTATAATTCATACGATCTTTCACATCATCCTACTGGACTTTTATATAGGATTGGACGTCATGCGACCGGCAAGTACACTTACAAACAAAGATTTCTTGATACACCTGTTAGGATAATCGATGAACCATCGTTAGTACCAAAAATAACTCGCTGTACTCCAAACTCAACGAAATTATATCCATCGAGCCACTTTTTTCATTGAAAGTGATCCCCAATTATTTGCTCGACTGTGTATTCACTATTATGTTTGAATCCTAATATAGATAAACATAACAGGTCGGCTAGTGAATACTGCACCACGATATAATGTCGATTGGTTTTCCTTTCATACTACTAACTTTCAATCATATTTAGCTGTTTTCCTAGACATACACTACCAAACAGAATCAACCATGGTTTCTTAGTGACATGCTAAAGTAACAACACCAAAATAAAATTTCAAAAAATAGACGAAAGTCATAATGGTACAAAGAGATCACATCGAATGGATCTTAGGTCTTACACAGTGGGAACAGAGATATTTAATTATACTATCGTTTTAAATAATAGCTCTCACTATCCTTTGTTCATCTTATCACACGCGATATGAAACACGTACCACAGTGTTATTCCCCCATCTCTCAAAAGGACATATGTCAGATTTCTTTAATACTATGCAAGTAAAGGTCTCAGTATCTTTACCCTAGAAACCGTCTCATCTCCGTTCACTCAAAGTTAGAGGTGGTCACTCGTGTGAGAGAGTCGACTACACCTACCTGACATATCTTTTATAATAACTTATTATAGAATATATGACAAATCAACTAGTGTAACAAATAAAACTTGTGACTGTATAATGCACATATGTCATATATATCAATAAGCATCACAATCAGTATATAGTGAAAAATGTCAAATTACATATAAACCCAATGATTTCATATCTCTCACAGAAGAATCTTTCACAATGGGTTTGATGAAGGGATAAGTCAGCATACTGTTAAAAAATATACTTAATCATCACTACACCCTTCTAGGTGATATCTCTCATATAATACCATATGGTATTAATGTATTTGGTCTTACTGTGATACTTAGGGGGTTCAGTTGTAGGCAATGCCTGCTTGATTATCACTAAAAATCATTACTGGTTTCTCACTTTCTACCACAACTTTTAAGTCATCCAAAAATCTCTGAAACCAAACACTCCCCTCAACTACCACTGAGCATACTACAAGCTCAGTCTCTATTATAAATAAAGATACACAGATTTACTTATTACTTATCCAAAACATGATACCATTTATTGAGCAAGACAGTAAAAATTGAATTCGATTTGCGTCTATCCAGACTGATCCCTCAATCAGCGTCTGAATATCCAACGAAACGCAAATCACCTCCTCCATAACACAAGAAGAGATCCGCAGTTCGCTTGAAATATTTCAGAATCCTTTTCACAACTCTCTAGTAATCCCTTCCAGAATTCAATTGATACCTACTCACCAAATCGATTGCAAAATAAATGTCTGGTTGTGTATGCCTTATTGCATATACTAAATATCCATTGCACTGATATAAGGGATTCTACTCAACTCCCTTATTTCTTCCTAAGTTATAGGGTACATTTCAAGATTTAGGTCTTCGTATTTAGCGATAAGAGTATCTAATAGGTTGAATTCGTTCATCTTGAAATACTCAAGAATTTTCTAGACGTGAAACTCTTGTTAAAGAGTCAACATCCTTCTCGAGCGATCCCTCTGGATCCTTACTTCGAGAATGAACAAAGTCTCACCTATGTTCTTTATGTCAGAACTTGACAATAATCATATTTCAATGGTTATTAGATATTCTCTGTTATTCCCGACTAACAGATATCCCGCACATATAAGAACATGATCACAAGAGTCACTAGAACTTTTCAAACAGGCAGAATGATCCTCCTTGATCATTATGAAATCATAAGATATCACATCCCTGTGAAATCTTAGATACCACCATCTGGATGACTATTTTAGGTCATATATCAACATCCAAGTCGACAGATCTTACTTTCATAACCTATTAGAACGAACCCAGAGGTTGTTCTCTATAGATCTACTCATCCAGACTTCCATTACGGAAAGCGTCATTACGTCCATCTGGAATAACTCCAGATCCATGTTTGTGACAATCGCTAAATGGTAAATGGATTGAGGTAAATTGGATTATAACTTCTCGGTAGTCCAAACCCTTAGTCTACGTATAACCGTGGCTACCAGACAGGCCTAATAGCTCCCCATAATCTATTGGCCTTTCTTCTTGACCTTGAGAACCTTCTTGTTTCCAATGGTCTTTCTGCCCTTAAGCAAATCAACTAGGTTCTTGAGAACTTACTCGTTCTCAATGGTCTTTCTGTCCTCAGGTAGATCAACTAGGTTCCAAACCCCGTTGATTTTCATCGAGTCCCTCTATTTATCTATAATTTTCAATAAATGGTTCTTTACAAAAACCCATAAGAGCCTCTAAGACTGTTTTGAATTTCTCATCGTCCTCAAGAGTTGTAACGAGGCCTTGTCTCGAATTGAAGTAGCTGCTTCTCTCCGACTTCATCCCAACAAAGAGGAGTCCTACATTTTCTCCCATATAATGCTTCAAATGGTGCCATACCAATGCTAGAGTGATAGCTGTTGTTATAAGCAAATTCCACTAGGATTAAGTGTTTAGTCCAACTACCACAGAGCTCTAAAATGCAAGCTCTCAACATATCCTCTAGAGTCTGTATAGTCCTCTTAGATTGACTATCTGTTTGAGGATGATATGTCATGGAGAAATTAAGTTTAGTTCCCAACCTGGACTAAAAGCTCTACCAAAATTGAGAAATGAATCTCGGATCTCTATCAGAAACAATTGATACTAGTATGCCATGCAACCTCACGATCTCGTCAATGTAAAGCTTCACTAACTTCTCTACTGAATGGGTCACCGCAATAGGTAGAAAGTGAGCTGACTTGGTGAGCTAATCCATTATCACCCATATAGCATCAAATCCCTTTAACGTTTTAGGCAGTTCTGAGACGAAATCCATAGTGATATACTCCCATTTCTATTCAGGAATAGGGAGTGGCTCAAGTAGTCCACCAGATTTCTAGTATTCAGCCTTTATTTGTTGACATGTCAAGCATCTACGAACAAACTCTGTAATAGCTCTCTTCATACTAGGCCACCAAAAGGATTCACGTAAATCCCTGTACATCTTGGTGGATCTAGGATGAACAAAAAAGGCTGAGCTATGTGCTTCCTCCAAAATCAATCTCCGCAATCCCTGAGCTTCTGAAACTACTAACCTGTTCTAAAATCTAACTGTTTCATTTGATACATTGAATTCAGGTTTCCTCCTTTTAAGAATGTCTTCCCTGAGCTTAACTGTTGCTTCATCAATTTGCTAAGCTACCCTAATGTGATCAGATAGATCTGGTCAGACCATAAACCGAGTCAAAAGAGACCCTTGACAGTTACCTCAGTAGTAATCTTTAACTGCTCAAACTTAGCTATCATATGATATTGTCTTACTCGTAGAGCTGCTATTGGAATAGTAGATTTACGACTGAGAGTATCTGCTACAATATTTGCTTTCTTGGGTTGATACTGAATAGTAACATCATAATTTTTTAATAGTTCGAGTCATCTACGTTGTCTTAGATTTAACTCATTCTGGGTAAATAAGTATTTGAGACTCTGATGATTAGTGAATATCTCGCAATGCTTACCGTAGAGATGGTGTCGCCAAATCTTCAAAGAAAATACAATAGCTACAAGCTCCAGATCATGGGTGGGATAATTCGCTTCATGAGGTTTTAACTGTCTAGAAGCATAGGCTATCACATTCCGTCCTTGCATCAATACACAACCTAAACCGGTTTTGGATGCACACTAAAAATCACATATCCCTATCCATTAACTGGTAATGTTAGTACTGAGCTAATACAAGCCTATCTTTTAGAGTCTGAAAACTGATCTCACATTGTTCATCCCACCTGAAGGGTGCATTCTTGTGAGTCAATCTCGTAAGTGGAGCAGCTACTGAAGAAAAATGATTAACAAATTTACGGTAATAGCTTGCCAAACCCAGAAAATTATGAACCTCCGTAATTATAGTAGGTGAGGACCAATTAACAATAGATTCAATCTTTTTCGAGTCTATAGAAAGTCTTCTACCAGAGACAATATGTCCCAAGAAAGTTACTTCACTAAGTCAGAATTCACATTTACTTAATTTGGTGTACAATTTCTCAGCTCTCAAAGTTTGTAAAGTTATGCGGAGATGTTGTTTATGTTGGTCTCTATTCTTAGAATATACCAGAACATCATCGATAAACACCACAATAAAATCATCCAAATAGGGTCTGAAAACATGGTTCATCAAGTCCGTGAAAACTACTGGAGCATTGGTTATCCCAAATGGTATAACAAAAACTCATAGTTACCATATCGAGTACGAAAAGCCGTTTTTGGTATATCTTTCTCTCTGACCCTAATCTGATGATAGCCGGATCTAAGATCTAGTGTAGAGAAAACTGTCACATCTCATAACTAATCAAACAGATCATCAATTCCCGACAAGGGATATTTATTCTTAATGGTCACTTGATTCAATATACGATAATCAATGCATAACCTCAAGGAACTATCCTTCTTCTTTACAAATAAAACTGGTGCACCCTAGGGAGAAACACTCGAAAGAACAAATCCCTTGTCCATGAGTTCTTGTAATTGAGTTTTCAATTCCTTCAACTCAGTTAGAGTCATTCGATATGGAGCCATAGAAAAAGGAATAATATCTGGCACCACATCAATAGGGAATAATCTATTTTTGAATGGATCCGTCGCTAAACAAGGAATATAAAATTTCGTCGCTGATTTAGCGACGGATTCAACGATCCGTCACTTCACCTACTGCAAGTAGGCTGTGTCTGCCTGCTAGGGAGATATATCTTTTATTAATGATACGTTCATTTGATTGAGAGATTGGGGTCGTACCTATCCATTCGGGAGATACATCCCTTATTGATGACATGTTTCAATGTGTAGAACCGATAACATGGGCCGTACTTGCTTGTCGGGGAGATATATCCCTTATTGATGACATATTCATTCAATTGAGAAGTTGAGTCATGCCTATCCATTGGGGAGATACATCCCTTATTGATGACGCTTTTGTTTGATTGTAAGAGTATGTCAGCAACATGCGAAAAAGATAATATTCTTGTGGATAGACTGAGAAAGAGCAAGTATCAAAACTAATGAGAGTAATAGAGATTACTAGTGCTAGATATACAAGTTCTCTAAGTTCCATGTTCTTGGCATGACCGAACCGTTCAGATGGTTGAGTTGGTATGTCCCCGGGAGAACCACCGAGCATATTTGATGGGAGCCTTCCCAATTAGGTGCTAGCTTGCCCCCTGGCTAGGTTTGTCCGGTAACTTCTATTCTATAAAGAACCAAATTCCCTGGTTTGAACACTTTTATTTTTGCCCATCTATTGTAATAATGTGTCATCTGCTACTGATAAGCAGCCATCCAAGTGGACACAGTTTCTCGTAGTTTTGGAAGTAGGTCTAACCATTCACATAATGTAAACTCGTTCTGTTCATGCTCGTATTGATTTACTCGGAGTGAATGAATGCCAATCTCTATCAGTTTTATTACTTCACAACCGTAAGTTAGACTAAATGACATTTCTCCTATTACCCTTCTGGGCGCTGTCTGATAGGTCCAAAGGATGCCATAGAGCTCATTTGCCTAGCGACCCTTGACTTCGTTTAATACAACCTTGAATCCTTGCAGGACCATTCAGTTTGTCACTTCGGTGAGGCCGTTAGATTGTGGGTATGAGATGAAGGTAAAATGATGCTGGATTTCCAATTTGTTGCAAAAGTTTTAATGGTTTTTATTATCAAACTATTTGCCATTGTTGATAATTAGAACGTAAGACACATCGAATCTAGTGATGATGGATGTCCATACAAAACTTTGTATTTTGCCGATGGTGATCTGGGTTAACGGTACAGCCTCTACTCGGTGAAATAGTCAATTGCCATGACTAGGAACTTTTGTTGTTTAATAGCTGGTGGTGGCTTGAGAATTTCCATTCCCCATTGTACAAATGGCTATTGACTTACTATCGGGCCAAGTTTGGTAGAAGGCTATCGTGGTACCAACGAGAAGCATTGGTATTTGTTGCACCTTCTAACATAATCATCTGCATCGGCCTTCATAGTTGGCCAAAAATATTTGTCGAAGAGCTTTATTTACTTGATTTTGAGTGCCTAAGTGGTTACCACATATCCCTTTATGGATTTCTCGAAGCACTTAATTTCCTTCTTCTGGTGTCAAATATTTTAGGTATGGATGGTAAAGGACTTCTTGTAAAGGTCCTCAATGATAATGTCATAGTGGGCAGCTTTACATCTCAGCTTAATGGCCTCAGAAGGAAAACTTGGTAACAGTTCATGTTTCAAATAAGCTCTATAGAGTCCTTCAAACTTGGGGAACTATATGCCGATAGAATTTGTTCAGGTTTGTCAATACTTGGGTATGGTGAGTTCTCTATATAGAGTGTTCAGCTGGTTGCAATAAGTTGAAATTGGCTAACTTGGAGAGTATGTTGGCTCACGTGTTCTCTGATCAAGAAATCTGTTGTCTATTCACCTTGTCAAATTTGTTCACCGTCTCTTGTAACCTAGATAAGTACTTTACCATCATCGGCTCCTTAGTATCATAAACCCCTTTAATCTGCTTGTTGACTAATTGGTTATCGGTGAAAACCCATATGTTCTAGGCTCCTAATGACACTACGATTTGTAATCTGGTCATAAGGGCTTCATATTCGGTCTGATTATTAGTTGCTTGAAAATCAAAACAGAGGGTGTATTCAACCTTAAAATTATTCGATTCCATGAGAGGAAGTCTGACACCACTTTCTGAGGAGTTTGATGATCCATCCACATGGAGTATCCATTCCGATGATGAGCATTCATCTTGGACATTGGCAAGGATTTGCTCGAAAGGTGTAGGAATGTGCATTTGAGGATGAAATTAGTGAGGGTTTAGCCTTTGATTGTTGGCCTCGGTTGATATTCGATGTTGAACTCACCTAACTTGATGCTCTACTTAATGAATCAACCTGAGGTGTCCCTCTTCTGTAAAATCAAATTCAAAGGCTAGTTGGTCAATATTACAATTATGTGGGTTTGGAAGTAAGACAAGAGACATTTGGCGGTAATGACTAAAATGAATGTCATTGTCGCTGACATAGTACACCATCTTTTGTGTGGTGGATTCTTGCCTTTACAAGAGCAAAGTGCTTGGTCAGAAAAGGTGATGTAAAAGGTAGAGTTTCTCATCGGGAACGGGTTGAGAAAGTAGTGCGGGTATAGCAAGGCACTCTTTGAGCTATTCAAATGTTGCTTGGCACTCTGATATCCATGTAAATTTATGGTATTTCTTTAGACCATCGTAGAAAGGGTTGCACTTCTCCTTGCCATGAACCGATTTAAAAATGTGATCCTCCTTGTGAGACATTGCATTTCCTTTAGCGTCCTCCATGGTATCATATTTAGTATGTCTTGTATTTTTCTAGATTTGTCTCGATCCACTAATCGCTAATTAGGAAATCTAAGAATTTCCTGATGTGATCCCCAAATTGCATTTTGCTGGGAGCCTCATGTTATAACGTTCTAGCTTTCGAAATGTTTCTTCCAAGTCCGCAATGTGATTTTTGGCACTGGCACTCTTGACAACCATGTCATCAACGTAGGCTTTCACCAGAGATGTGTCTGGGCTGGTTTGGGCTCGAAAACCGACTCAACCAGGCAGGAAAAAGCCTGGCCCATGAACCGGACCGGAGCTATAGTAACCCGGCCCGACCCTAACCAGGTACTGTAGCAGTCTGGACCGGTTCAACAGATGTTGGAACCAGGAATCGGCCCGAACATGGAACCAGAACCGGCCCGGAACCTGTCCGGGCACGGAACCAGCTTGGCCCAGCCGGTTCCAACAACTCCTTGTCCCTCTTCTTTTTTTTTCTAATTTTACACCTCCATTTCGGGACAAACCGGCCTGGCCTGGTGTGAACCGGTCCGCCGGTTCCGGTTCAGCGGGCCGGGCCGGTTCAACTAAAAAAATTTTTGGAACCGGCCCGGCCAGGCTCGGACTGGCCTAGGAACCACAGCTAGCCCGGCCCGCAGTTCCCGGAACCGCCCTTGAACCGACCCAGGCCTGGGCCGGCCCGACCCGTTACAAGTCTAGCCTTCACATTCCTACCGAGGTATTCACTAGAGACTTTGTTGACTAGCGCCGGAAGGTTGCTCCAGCGTTCTTGAGGTTGAATAGCACGACTTTATAGCAGTAGGTACCAAACTTTATAATGAAATTAGTTTTTTCCTCGTTCTTGAGGGCCAAATGAAACTTATTGTAGCCAAAGTACACATCCATAAAACTCAAGAGTTTGTGATCCAATGAGTTGTCCACCAATTTATCGATGTTAGGAAGTGGATAACTGCCCTTCGAGCATTTCTTGTTGAGATTGGTGAAGTCTACGTACATTCCCTACTTGCCTTAGCTTTTTTTACCATGACCATTGGCTAACCACTCATGGTATTCTACTTTTTGAATAAACCCTGCTATTCGGAGTTTTCGGACCTTCTCTTGTATTTCATGTTGACATTCTAATGCGAATACCCTTATTTTTTGCTTTACAGCCTTACGACTTGCATCTACAACAGTTTGTGGACTATAGTCGAAGGGTGGATACTTGATATGTCTTCCAGAAACCATGCAAAAACTTTAAAATATCATAAAAAATAGTTCACAATTGCTTTCTGGTGAGATGTTAATAGGTGGGCGCCAACTTGGACTGTTTATCCGGGTACATCCGTGATAGGAACTCTGATCACTTCCTCTCTGGATTAAGGTTTGGATGGTTGCTCAGTGTCATCTCTAAGTTCCAAGGTGTTTACTAAGAGAACTTCTCTTTCTTTTCTAGCTATGGGGATGGTCGATAGGTCGGGGTCACCTTGAAGTGTTGTGACCTTAAAGGTGTCCTAAACTTGATCTTATATAATCCCTATTGTAAAAGTTTTCCAAAATAACATGTTTAGGCTATTGTACCTATCATAATTGTTATTTGAAAATAAGAAAACAACATATACAACCTACCCAATTCTCAAGTCCCCGCCATGAAAATAGTCATATTTTCAATTCTCGGAGTTAACGTACGTAAATATGTTCGCAGTAGGATACTGCTCATACACTGGAATCAAATCATCGTGCATGCTGCTAAAGAGGATGACCCTAGCTTGGCCATCCTTCTTTTTCCATGCACGATACGCTCACCATGATCAGGGATGACTAGACATATAATAGCAAAGTTATGTTCAACAAATTTTAAGTTTATGTATTATATTTCTAAAAGAGAACATTGCTTGCCTGGAGTCAAGGCTAGGCGCTTGTGCTCACCTTTAGTAAAGGCA
Organism: Dillenia suffruticosa; assembly: GCA_033439265.1. NCBI lineage: Eukaryota > Viridiplantae > Streptophyta > Magnoliopsida > Dilleniales > Dilleniaceae > Dillenia > Dillenia suffruticosa. The sequence goes on from JAVTVX010000020.1 coordinate 13,786,232, forward strand.
CCGAGGGAGATATATTATTAAAAATATTAATAATTTTTTAATCTCCCTGAACTTAATTTGAAGAAATTTTATATTTAGATAAAACAGACTTGGTTCATACCCCATTCACCCCGTTGATTTTCATCGACTCCCTCTATTTATCTATAATTTTCAATAAATGGTTCTTTACAAAAACCTATAAGAGCCTCTAAGACTGTTTTGAATTTCTCATCGTCCTCAAGAGTTGTAACGAGGGTCCTCTAAGACTGTTTTGAATTTCTCATCAAAAGGACATATGTCAGATTTCTTTAATACTATGCAAGTAAAGGTCTCAGTATCTTTACCCTAGAAACCGTCTCATCTCCGTTCACTCAAAGTTAGAGGTGGTCACTCGTGTGAGAGAGTCGACTACACCTACCTAACATATCTTTTATAATAACTTATTATAGAATATATGACAAATCAACTAGTGCAACAAATAAAACTTGTGACTGTATAATGCACATATATCATATATATCAATAAGCATCACAATCAGTATATAGTGAAAAATGTCAAATTACATGTAAACACAATGATTTCATATCTCTCACAGAAGAATCTTTCACAATGGGTTTGATGAAGGGATAAGTCAGCATACTGTTAAAAAATATACTTAATCATCACTACACCCTTCTAGGTGATATCTCTCATATAATAGTATATGGTATCAATGTATTTGGTCTTACTGTGATACTTAGGGGTTTCAGTTGTAGGCAATGCCTGCTTGATTATCACTAAAAATCATTACTGGTTTCTCACTTTCTACCACAACTTTTAAGTCATCCAAAAATCTCTGAAACCAAACACTCCCCTCAACTACCACTGAGCATACCACAAACTCAGTCTCTATTATAAATAAAGATACACAGATTTACTTATTACTTATCCAAAACATGATACCATTTATTGAGCAAGACAGTAAAAATTGAATTCGATTTGCGTCTATCCAGACTGATCCCTCAATCAGCGTCTGAATATCCAACGAAACGCAAATCACCTCCTCCATAACACAAGAAGAGATCCGCAGTTCGCTTGAAATATTTCAAAATCCTTTTCACAACTCTCTAGTAATCCCTTCCAGAATTCAATTGATACCTACTCACCAAATCGATTGCAAAATAAATGTCTGTTTGTGTATGCCTTATTGCATATACTAAATATCCATTGCACTGATATAAGGGATTCTACTCAACTCCCTTATTTCTTCCTAAGTTATAGGGTACATTTCAAGATTTAGGTCTTCGCATTTAGCGATAAGAGTATCTAATAGGTTGAATTCGTTCATCTTGAAATACTCGAGAATTTTCTAGACGTGAAACTCTTGTTAAAGAGTCAACATCCTTCTCGAGCGATCCCTCTGGATCCTTACTTCGAGAATGAACAAAGTCTCACCTATGTTCTTTATGTCAGAACTTGACAATAACCATATTTCAATGGTTATTAGATATTCTCTGTTATTCCCGACTAACAGATATCCCGCACATATAAGAACATGATCACAAGAGTCACTAGAACTTTTCAAACAGGCAGAATGATCCTCCTTGATCATTATGAAATCATAAGATATCACATCCCTGTGAAATCTTAGATACCACCGTCTGGATGACTATTTTAGGTCATATATCAACATCCAAGTTGACAGATCTTACTTTCATAACCTATTAGAACGAACCCAGAGGTTGTTCTCTATAGATCTACTCATCCAGACTTCCATTACGGAAAGCGTCATTACGTCCATCTGGAATAACTCCAGATCCATGTTTGTGACAATCGCTAAATGGTAAATGGATTGAGGTAAATTGGATTATAACTTCTCGGTAGTCCAAACCCTTAGTCTACGTATAACCGTGGCTACCAGACAGGCCTAATATCTCCCCATAATCTATTGGCCTTTCTTCTTGACCTTGAGAACCTTCTTGTTTCCAATGGTCTTCCTGCCCTTAAGCAAATCAACTAGATTCTTGAGAACTTACTCGTTCTAAATGGTCTTTCTGTCCTCAGGTAGATCAACTAGGTTCCAAACTCCGTTGATTTTCATCGACTCCCTCTATTTATCTATAATTTTCAATAAATGGTTCTTTACAAAAACCCATAAGAGCCTCTAAGACTGTTTTGAATTTCTCATCGTCCTCAAGAGTTGTAACGAGGGTCTTACTCTCATTCAAGAAGTGACGTTTAAGTATGCGCCCTCAATACTCCAACGAGGAGAGAGAAACTCTTTACCTCTAGATGGATTGCTCCCACTAGGACCAAGATTCGGTAATAGGTTCTTGTATTCCACCGTTGGGCTCACTTCAGTCGCTAGACTCACCCATATCATAGAAGGTAAAGTCTCGATCGATTTTACCTCTCGATGGATTGTTCCCATTGAGACCAAAATTCGTAATTGATTCTTGTTTCTCACAGTGGGGATTGCTTGAGCTACCGAGCTCACCTGAGCCTCCGGACTCATCCATCTCATAGAAAGTAAACTTCAGATTCATTTCATATCTCTTAGGGAAATCATTTTCAAGAGAAGTAGTTTCATGAGACTCAATTTCAGTCACGTTGTAATCCGTATGCTCACTTAAGAACACACACTCTTAGAGTGTTCTGAGTATCTTATAAAGATACATTTCTTTTCTCACGGGTCTAACTTGCCGTGTGGATGAGAGAAATCGTGAACGTACGCGGTACACCCCTATGATCTCAAGTGGCTAAGGTCAGGCTATCTTCCTATCCAAATCTCATATGGGTACTGACTATGGATTTTGATGGGACACCATTAAGGACGTAGACTGCAGTCAATAATTCATCTCCCCAATGGGAGATAGACAAATTGGCTTGTGCCATCATAGTCTTCAACGTCTCCATCAAATTCCTATTCATTCTCTCGCTACTTTATTTTGCTAAGGAGTAGCAAAAATAGTCAGATGTCTCGTAATTTCCTTTTCGGAACAAAGCTCTCTAAATTGTTCAGACAAATACTCGCGTCATCGATCGGTTCTGAGAGTTTTTACTCTCAAGTCTAGCTGAATCTCAATTTCGCTAATAAATCTTTTGAAATATTCCAATATCTCAGACTCTTGCGAGATCAGATAGACGTAACTGAAATGCGTGTAATCATCTACGAATGGAATAATGCACACAGTTTTATTCAGGGCTCTCATGCTCATAGGGCTATAGATATTAGAGTCGACCTATTGCAATAAAAGTCTCAGCTCTCATTGCCCTATCAAATGGTTTTTTGTCATTTTGTCAGTTAGGCAACAATTCACATATAGGCAACTCGACCCTAGTTAGCAGGTCTAACTGACCACTTGCTGTTAACTGGTTCAACTTCTCTTGTCTTATGAATTCAAATCTTCTATACCATATATTCACATCATCATCTATGCAATTGAATATTAAGGCAATAGAAGAATAACAAGAAATATCATTAAAAAAAATAACATACAGTGCATATAATCCATTAAGGACAAAACCAGAACAAACGAAATAACTGTCATAACTAATAGAAACATTAGAGTTTCCAAAAACCAAAAGCAAGGCATATCCTCGACAATACAAACAAAATGCTGAAATTATGTCCCGTCAAATATCCAGAGCGTAAAAAATGTCATTTAAATACAGAGTCTGTCTATATTGCAACTCAAACTTGCAAGTGACAAACCCTTTGCTAACGATGACAAATGCTCCGTTCCTCATGTGAATCCTCCTAGCTTGAGGATCACTGGGTGGAACTATATTTACGCGCTTCTATCTCGAGTTACGTGGTCGGTGGCTCCTGAGTTTTCAATCCACAAAGGAGAGATCAGTGAACAACACGATAAATGAGTCAAAACACAAACCATGTAAAGAAAAAAGAACATTCTTTCAACTTGTCATTGTCAACGAGCGAAATGATCAGGGCTACCTCAGGCATAGCTCTTCGTATTGATCTTATCAAAAATTTTTTTTCTTGCACTATTGTACTTTGTTATCAGAGTTCTCGGATGGTTTCATCTTACCTAGATCTCGAGTCTTCTTCTCATACCTATGCCTTTTGTTTGGTGTTACGGGAGTCCTTACTCGACTCATCCGTCTAAGTATGACCCGAGTGCGATCTACTCGCCTCCAGGCGTTCCTCCTCAAGTTTATTGTGTCTGTTCACACTAGCGAAAGTACGAATACTCTCGTCAGACATGACACAAGTTTTCATGGTCTCCCATAAATCAGGTAAAAGACTGGTTCACAATCAGTACTTGAAATTCATCCGAAATTTGCTCACTCACATTCTCAACTCGATGATTATACTCGACATTTGTATCAAATGTTGTATTATTGTATGATCAACCCCTTTATTATAAGTTATAAACTTATAAATTTGCATTCTCACCTCCGGAACTGAAAAAGCATCATAATACTTCTTTAGAGCGAGTCTAACCGACTTAACCAAAGAATTACTCATAGACCTGGATCAAGTCATTGTGCTTTCCATTATAAGGATTGCCCTAATTTTGCTATCCTTTTTCTTCAACGCATAATAGATTTCATTGCTCCGTCTAAATTGAGGTGTGGTACCTTCCCTAAGGCCCACCATCTTAGATTTCATTCTAAACCTTGCTTTTTGAGAATAAACTAAATTTACTAGTGTAAAATCTTACATTTGGCACTATTCAGTTTATCATTTTTGCAAAGATCTATTACGACAGTTTTTTATACAGTTAAAGAGATTTTAGTGACTTATTGACGTTTATTCTCACATTTTGTGTACCTCTCGAATCAATAATTCCAAATAATTTGAGTATAGACCCTAATTTGAGTGTACGAATAAACGGATATCATACACTACAAACCGGAATCGCATCTTACTATTTGGAATTTGATTCGGCACACAAAAACCCACAAAGAGTTATAAATATGGGCGTGGGACAGTCAAAAATTAAAAAAAAAAATCAATCCGGCATGAAATCACGTGCCGTCGGAGGTCCCACGCGCCGCCACACACCGGCGGTGCACAGCCAAGCGCCTGCACGTGCGCTACAGCATGCTGCTGCACGTGTAGGACGCGCTCTCAAGAGAAGACACCAAAGATTGGGTTTGAGTCTGGGCGGTGACATTTCTAAGCATATTTTTTCTTTTTCTTCTAAACCGACCCGGCGGGTCGGGACGCGGGTTTGATTGCATGATCGGGTTGTAACCGACCCGGGACACTCAGAAACTGTTGACCCTCCTCCAGAGCACGTGAACTGCATGCGCTCGCGGGTTGGGTTGGGTCTTTTTCGCCCGACGGTTCTGCAACCGGGTCCTTTCAACCCGAATGCCGGAAAACTCATTTCCAGACTGTTTTTCATGCAATTTTCACCGGAATATTACAATTAAATTTCCAGAATTATTTTAAATATAATTTATTGAAAAATTTAATCCCCTAAAATTGCCGATCAATGTTCAAAGTTCTGGCCTTTCGCGGCCATTTTCATAACTCAATTTTAGGCAACTCAAAAATCACAAATAATATATCAAAATGTAGATCAGGATGCAAGGAACACATTTATGCCATTATTATGGATCAACTAGTCTTCTAACTCGACAGATCTAAGGTTTTAAGTTTCGGCCACCATTAGTGCCCAAAACTTTGACTTCAAATTTTATGGTTAAAACTTACTCAAAAAATTACAAAAAAAATATATTCATGATCTACACATCATGGGCAATATCATGGTATAATCGGATTCACGAAACTCATCCGTGATCCGAGTCTCAATTTTTTTTGACCCTATATTTTTATGCCAAAAAAAATTCCTAAAAATTATTTTAATAAATCCAACTGAGCTATGATACCATTGAATGATTTATTATACTATTGCGTATGCGGAAGCGTATAAATTAAAAGTTCGGAATTTTGATATAAATACCCTGATTTGTAGGGCTCCCAAAAAAAAATCAACCGATTCGTGAATGCTCTCGTACGGATCGCACGGTCGGGATAGTGATCACAAAAATGAACCACTATCATAATTCCACGACGCCTCAAATCAAAGTCTAGTGACCCAAATAACGGAAGGAATTTTCCTGCATGAAAATTCCTCCTTAATCCCTCTATTGTTCTCAAGAAACTTTTCCTCGTGGTACATGGCAATGTGCATAATATGGAATGTCATCCCTCTTAAGGCATGTACACCCACACGGAAGGAGATTGATCACGTCCTCAGCGTATTGATCATTCAAGGGAGGAAGTTAAGGGGGTAATCTTTATTCTCCCAATAATGCCCCTTCTTTGATTTGAATATTCCCAAAATGCCCCAATGTGGGCACAACTTCCAACAATCAATGAAATCCTAAACTTAAAAATATGAGCTAGACACTAGGTTGAACTTAATGCTGCAGCTAAGGTTGATTTGGAGTTATATTTGAGCCCAACTTCGTCGACCTAATTTTTCTTTTCCTTGTGAGCTGGACAAGCCTTGTGAGAAGCATAACTCAAATCTGGAAACGAGTAATAAATGTGGTGAAAATTAATCCTCGTCCAATCTGATTTGGAAACCTTAATAGAGCAAGCCCCGGAGTTGCTTAAGCTTGGCTTGATTACACATTGAGATCTAGAATCATGCTCAGCCTCATATGCTTAAGCCTGCTTAAACTTTATATGGATTCTCACAACTAGCTTGTTTTATTTAGTCCCAGTATTGCCATTCACTGTTGATTTCTTTCTGCTGTGATGGAGTAAGGGTTTTGGCATGATTAGTTTATATCATATTTGTTCAGTATTCTTTTTGGTTATGAATATTTTGGTTGTCATTAATACTTGCAGTGTCCTGGTGCCGACTTATTTCGTGGTGATCCATGGCCAAAAGGAAGATCCAAGGCTATGTTTGAAGAGTGGCTAGCTAAACACAATCCTGAGAGAGTTGCAACAGATATTTCTGCAGCAACAAATTGGATGGTTGATGAGTTTGTTGCGGCAGGAATATCTGAGAAGCTTGGTATCATTGGCTTTTGCTATGGCGCTGGTAGATTAATTGATGTGCTTGCGCAAGACCAGGGTGCCTATTTTGGCACTGGCGTCTCCTTTCACGGGACAAGGATGAATCTGACTACAGCTGCTTATATAAAAGTGCCTGTCTTGTTTGTTTCGGGAGACAATGATCGGCTATGTCCTGTTGGTCTGTTATATGAAATGGAGAGTATTATAGGAAGGAGGGGGTCAAGAGTGGTTATATTCGAGGGAAGAGGCCATGGTTTTGCTCATCGGCCAGAGTCCCCCGAAGAAGACAAAGATGCAGAGAAAGGTATTACGATCATGAGAAATTGGTTAAGTGAAGGCTTGGCTGTAAGTAGTTGATGTTTATCAACCTTGGGTGAGCTTCCATGTACTTGATCAATGTGGGATTGCAATCCTTTGACATGTGTTAGGAGTTGCTAGGGGGTGCAAGAACAAGGCAAAGCTGGGTCTATCATCTCTTGTAATTATTTCTGTGAGTCATTTGTAATTAAATTCAGTTCAGTAATTTGTCTAATGCATGGTCTGATTGTAACACATTTGTTGAAATTGGCCAATAAAAGTGAGTTAGTGTTTAACACAGGTTAGTATATCTAATAGTTTGTTTGTTTTTGGTCTTGTTTTTTTTTTTATTTTTTTTAGGGAAGGAAATTCGAGTTTTATTAGTGATTTTTTTAAACGATTATAAAAAGAAAACATCTTATGATTTACATTCCATAAATTTTTAAATATCTTTTCAGTCATTTATTTATTTGATACAATTCTTGTATTTTTCCGATGGTTTTTTAGTACTCACATTTTTTTTAAAAAAAATTATTTTCTAGTGGTTTGTAAATCTTATATTTGATTTGACTCTGTTGAAAATTTGTGAATCTAATGTTTCTAGCTGTTCCCTTTTTTTTTTTTTTTTTTTTTTAAGAGTCATAACGCTGAGGGCTTGATTGGCACATAGGGTAATTAACGCCTATACTCTTTTCAGTGATACAGTCGTAGCAAGGAGACAGAAATAAAAAATTTGCACATCGGAGCAATAGTGAGTGAGATAATGATGATGATGAAGATGATGATGGTGGTGATCATTATTATTATTATTATTATTATTATTATTATTTAATATTCTCCCATCAATGATACTCTTGATTATTTAACACAACACAAGACTGCAGGTGTATGATCGGAAAAAGAATTAAAACAACGACACTAGATAAGCTACGCGTGTTGGAAAAGCATCTCGAGATTTTGATGTACCATGTTCTCTCAACTAAGGTGAGATATCCTGGTTTTGTAACTTCTGAACTGAACACCATTCTCATCTCTACCCTATTAATAAAAATAGTCTTTGTAGATGGAGATGATGTTTCAAGAAATTCGGTTGCTGAAATATTAGGTAAGCCAATTTCTTATGCAATGTAACCAAACAAGATTTATATAAGTTAATTGCTAATTTGAAGCATGCATGCGCAGGCTGGCCGAAAGCAAGGAAAAAAATTTAAAATTTAATAATGGCGTATAGGATATCAAATACCCCATCTCCAATAATCATCAGCCCAAACATTCTAAAATTTGCAAGATCATAATATATGTACGATAAACAAGAGTGTTAAGGAGTAACCCTCTGGCACAAAAATGTTGATTTGCTACCAGTTGTTTTCAAGCCTTCCAAAATTATATAGCCTCTAGGTGGTCCACATGAGCAAAATCAGCATCGAAATAATGCTTTGAATGAGTTCAAAGCACCACAAATTCGTGCCAGAAGAAAGCTGAAAATCGCACCAAGCAACGGCTCAAATTCCTTGTGCCCTATGCTATGTGTATCTCACTATAAATGTATTTTCTCTCTCTAAAAAATAACCCCCCCCCCGTCTCTCTTTCTGTAAAACTTAAGAGGACGCCCTCGGCTGTCTAAAAAGACCAATGGTCAAGAGAAAATAAATCCTTTCATTGCCTTGATAGAAAACCCAAATTCAGCTGGGATTTTGTTAGGTTTTTGGCGGATTTACTTCCTAAATCACAAAACCTAATTTCCAAATTTTATTTACAGAATATTTGTTCATCCCATGCACAACTTTTCTTGGCCCCATATGATAGAATAGAGAGAAGTTTCCAAAACCCTAACCGTGGCATGCATAGCCACGTAGTTAGGGTTTCTAGTAACCTTGTCCGGCGTTTCTAAAGACTCTAGTTTGGCTTCATGTTTCCTAAACATGTATCCATGCTATCCTTTGGGATTTCCTAAATTTTATCAAAATTTTCAATTTGAAAACTTACAACAATTCCAAACTCTTTTGCTTATCATGAGCCCAAGAAAAGTCTTATTTGGAATATTTCCTAAAATTGGAAACCTTAATTTGATTGTAATACCGAGACAAAATCAAAAAAGGAAAAAGACGAAAAGAAGAAGAAAATGAAAAAAAAAAAAACAGAGAGGGAAGGAAAAGTCAAACCTACTCTTATTTCCTCTCTCTCTCTCTCTCTCTCTCTCTCTCTCTCTCCCTCTCTCCCTCTCTCTCTCCCCCACTTTCCCACTCGTTCACCACATAACCAACACATACCCCTCCCATGTTCTCTCTCTCTCTCTCTCTCTCTCTCTCTCTTTGCTCTCTTCGGGAGTCACCAAAATCATACAAAAAATCATATATCGAAACTTTTGAAACTCTCAACAAAATCATTGGAGATTAAATTTAAAAAAAAGAAGAGAGTTTTTTAAGAACAGAAAAATTTAGGAATTTGGTACAATTCAACAAAAGGTGAAATTGATGATTCTAATAAAAATAACTTTTCTCTCTTAACTTAAACTGAAGTTATTCTTGTATGACTCCATTTAAGGTAATCTTCTTCTCTTAATTAAATTTGAGTTATTTTATCATATTTTTGAATTATTATATTGAGATTGAAATGATTAAACTTTGAAAATTTAGATTTAGAGTTTGTATAATGATAAAATTGAAAGAAATATTCAATAGAAAATTGTTTTCCTAAATCTATGATGTGTATTAGAAGAATCTGAATATACATTCGATGATATTAGAAATCTTGGGTTAGAAAAATTTAGGAGAAAATCAAGTAACTCCAAATTCGATTTATGATTAACGATGAAATGATATTTATTGTCGTATGTTGAGACAATTGAAAGTTTATGAGATGTTAACTTAGCTTTGACTATCGATTGGGAATGTTGACATTCCTAAGAGATAAATTGATTGTATGTTATTCCTTAAATGAGTAAAATATTTTACTTGATTTTTTTAAAATTTTTTAAAAAGAGTTTTGGACTGTTTTTTATGTGTGGAAATGTCGTTATACGTTAATTTGATATAGATATGTATTTGCAAATTTGTAAAAAGATTGTGCATGTGAAGTAAATTGCTATAGTTATTCCCTTCACGGAGTGATTTGACAGGGTGATGTGGATAGGGGTTTATTGGTAAAGGATGGTAGACGTGATCTCCTGTATCTCCGTTGTACTATCCGATTATACCACTGGTGAGATACAGGTCAATGCAGAGGTAGAGGAAATAATGTTGTGAAATGAGCGAATTAAAAATCTCTTGGCAGGCTTCCACTGGGTTTGGCCAAATCTTGGGCATAAGTGGTTTTTTTAGGAAGACGCCATGATCTTTGAAAAATATGAAATTGTGGATACATTCTTGTTAATTATTATGATTGTTTGGAATTATTTTTCATTTGATAAATTGTTTGAAATATATGATTTGATATTTCCATACTCACTTTCTATTTATTGTCACAATCATGTTATTACACTCCATTTACCGAATATTTTTATACTCGCCATTTTTTCTTTCATTTTTCAGAGGAATCTTGAATTTGAAGTACTAGCTAGCCCTATTGTCGGATTATTGACGAATCTTAGTTTAGTGGAACTTCCTACTAATAGTACTTGTTCTTGTTTTGGTTGAGATTTTTGAGAAGAGTATTTGGACCCACATGAATGGCATCTTTCTGAATTGTAATTAAAATTTCACCTGGTCAACCCATTTGGATTTCCAAACTTTAAATTGTACTTGAATCTTTTTACATTTTCTTTCGTTGGATTTTCCTTTTGAACTTGTGAAGATGTTAATGGAAATGTTTTATGGGCTAAGTTCGTCTTATGCGCGTATTAAATTTAGAATGGCCAGGTTAGCCATACACATGCATTTTGAGACAGAGATGGATTGAGTCGGTCTTTTGGATTTAGTTGAGTTGTTTTGAAAATTAATGTATATCGACGAATGTCTTACGCTATCCTAGTGTATAAGTAGGGTTTGCCTATATCTTGGGATGATGCGGCAATTGTTGCATGTCTGATTTGAAGGTCGGGGCGTGACATAAAATTTCACACACACTCACTGGGATGTAAGTTAACATGATTATTATGTCCTACAAAAGAATATCTCGTAATGAGTTTGTTGAAAGGACTAACCATCATACTATGTATGGAAATGTATCGAATCGTCACTTCACCCTTCTCAATAGACTACTCCTACTGGAACCAAAATCTGTAACGGGTTCTTAGATCTCACTGCTAAGCTTAGCTAAATTACTAGGCTCATCCATCTCATAGAAGATAAAATCCACATCGATTTTACATCTCTTAAGGAAATCATTCTCAAGGAAAGTGGCATCACGAGAGTCGATCTCACTGATAGTGTCATCCGTATGCTCACATAAGAACACATGACTTTTGGAATGTTCAGAGTATCTTATAAAGATTTAATTCTTTTTTCGTGGGCTTAACTTGCCGTGTGGATATGAGAAATTATGAACATACACGATACAAACCCATTGTCTCAAATGACTAAGGTAAGGTTGTCTCCCTGTTCAAAACTCATATGGGGAATTGGCTTTAGACTTTGATGGAAATGGTTGAGGAAGTAAGGTGTAGTCAATAAAACACATTCTCAATGGGAGATGTGCAAATTGGCATATGCCATCATAGATCTCACCATCTCCAACAGATTTCTATTTTTTTTCTCAACTACTCTATTCTACCAAGGAATAATAGGAATAGACAGTTGTTTCATAATATCCTTATCGAAACAAAGTTTTTTGAATTGTTTAGATAATTTACGCCCTCGATCGATTTTGAGAGTTTTTACTCTAAAATCTAACTAATTTTCAATCTCATTATTGAATCTCATGAAGTATTCGAATGTCTCAGACTTGTGCGAGATTATATAGATGTAACCAAAATACGTGTAATCGTATATAGATGTAATAAAATATACAGTTCTATTTCAGTTTCTCATGTTCATAGGCCTACAGATTTTATACTGAATCAATTGCAATGGAGTTTCATCTCTCATTGTTTTGCTAAATAGTTTTCTTGTAACTTTGTTGGTTAGGCAAAACTCATATGTGTGCAACTCGACCCTAGTTAGCGGACCAACAGACTACTTGTTGCTAACCGATTCATCATCTCTTATCTTGTGTATCCAAGTCTACATATGACATTGGAAGAGGATAATTACATCATTAGAGAAATTCATGAAGGGGTATGTGGCAACCACGTCAATGCTCAAAACCTTGCCAATAAAGTACTATGTTAGGGGTTCTTCTAGCTAACTATGAAGGCTAATGCAAAAGCCTACATCAAGAAGTATGACAAGGTTAACCATTCTCCTCGGTGCCACACCAAACTTCTTCCGAGTTCTGCCCAATTACAAGCCCGTGGCCATTCGTTCAAGGAAGGATAGACATCCTGGGACAATTCTCACAAGCTACTGGGCAATGTAAGTTTCTTATCATTGACATAGATTACTTAAGTGGGTTAAAGTTGAACTGTTGGCACAAATCACAATCGACAAAGTGCAAACCTTCATATAGATATCCATCATCACAAGATTCAGTTTACCCCATGTCCTTATCATAGACAACGGCAAGCAGTTCGACAACAAAAGATTTCAGGAATTTTGCAATAAGCTAGAAATACAACATTGCTTACCTCTATCGCTTACCTGTAAGCCAATAGCCTTGCTAAGATAATCAAGCGAACAATCCTCAACGGCTCAAAACTGTGCTAGAAGAGGCAAAAGGCTCATAGCTAGAAGAACTCTACAACATTCTCCGGGTCTATCAGACTATACCTTGCAAGGCTACCAGGGAGACTCCATTCAGCCTCACCTACGGATGCAAAGCTATCATTTGAGTGGAAATCGGAATCCATTTATTGTATGTAGATCAATATCAGTCGGACTTACACAAGCCATTGCTACAAGAGCAATTAGACCTCCTTCCAGAATTGTAGGACACTGCGTTTGCTCGAATAACGGCCTACCAGCAACATGTAGCTCGATAATACAACAAAAGAGTCAAAGGTAGAATATTCAAACTAGGAGACCTAATTCTCCAGAAAATGAAGGTGATAGGACAGCCCTAGCCGGGGGGCAAACTTGCACCGAACTAGGAAAATCTCTATCAATTCCGCTCAGTAGTCCATCTAAAAACATATCGTCTTAACCACTTAGACAACTCTACTGTGCCCCAAACATAGAATGCCAAGAACTTGCGTATCTACTCCAGTAATCCTTAATACTCTCAATAACGTTGATAATTTTGTCTTCTAACCCATTGAACTACAACATCTTTACTTTTGTAAATCATTGTCTATCAAATACAATAACAAGTAGCTCGGGCCCTTATGCCCATGAGCTTCTAATCTATCAATACTCTTTTGCAGACCTAGACTCTCTTGGCTCTATGTCTCTAAGCGTGTTATCAACACATCAAACTAGAAAAATACGATCCATTCTCGGCGCAATGCCTTCAAACATTCTCTTAGCGCAATGCCAATAAACACTCTCAATGTAATGCCTTCAAACTCTCTCTTAGCGCAATGCAAACAAGCACTTTTGTCGCAATGCTTTCTGTTAGGGAAATTGTTGTCAAACCCTATTATATTTTGATGATAACAAAACTTTATGTGTTTCTAATAATTTATCAAGTGTGCAGTCATTTAAAATATGTAATACAATGTTATATATATAAATCTATACAACTAATCAGAAAACACTGTTACAGAAGCAGGGTAGAAGCAGTGTGATGGGTAGAAGCAATAGAGTTTCAAACAAGGTTTTAACTGCTGCGATTTTATTTTAGTTTCAATCCCTAGCTCACATGTTAAGTACAGATTAGGAGCTATACTTAATCATGAAATCTATTCTAATGGGTGATTCAAATTTAAATTCAGATCAGAATTTTACTGGAGGTAAAACCAAATTCAGAATTTGAATTCAGTATGTTCTGGCAGATTTTTAGGAGATTTTTGATCTCATACATCTTGTATAACTCATAAACTTTTTGAATTTTGATTTTTCCTCTTAATAAAAGTGTTGTTAGACTTTAAAGTCAAAAAGTTATAGTAGTAAAAGGTTTTTTGAATCTCCTGAACTAAAGGCTGAAAATAAGTATCTGAAAATAGTCAAGGCTGGTTCTGAAGACATATTGAAAGGCATATATCATTTCGAAATAAGCTAATTTTGTGAAGAACTCGAATTGAACATTGAAGAACAATATTCAATCCTTATTCAGAAGATTTTACAGAATATTTTTAACTTTTGGGTTGAGAGAAAATAGACCCCAAAAACCTCTACTCGATCATACTTTCTGCTGTATTTTTCTGCTGCCAATTGAGTTAATTTCATTATGTACTTTCTGATTATGTATTTGTATAGTCTCACAAGTCTAAGGGGAGTGTTGGGAACATTCTCTTGGGTTGATAGGCTAGGTGTGAAAGAGTTAGATTTGAGTAGATGTTGGACTAAGATATCTTTAAGAAGGAAGATGTAGATTGTCAACATTGAAATCATATACATGTATTTGTAACTCTCTTTGTTCATATTGAAAACTAGCTGTCGCTGGATTCTGGCTTGTTGAGCTGGAAGAGTGGACATAGGTACAAGGCCGAACCACTATAAACCGGACTTGATCTCTCTATCCTTTCTCTTTATTTTTTTGCATTTCCATATATTTATATTTATATGTTCCATCTAGTTTGGCCTTAGATTTTAAGCTAGATTTTAAGTGGAGTAAAATTTATAATTGAAGCAAACCAATTCAACCCATTTTCTTGATTTCATTGGGACCAACACTTTCAAACTGTCTCTTGGTACAATACCAACAAGTACTCTCAGTATAATGCCTTCAAACTCTCTCTTGGCACAATGCAAGCGAGTACTCTTAGTGCAATGCCCTCATACTCTCTCTTGGTACAACGTCACTGAGTTCTCTTCGTGTTACGCCATCAAACTTTCTCTTGACATAATACAACAAGGGGTTCTTCACCTTCTTCCTTTCGGCTTCGTGCCTTAACAGGTTCCACAACCACTCTTGTGTTCTCTTAGTTAGGCACCTCAAAAGGACCCTGCACTTTCACTCTTAACTTAATGCCCTACGTCGGTGACTGTAAAGCTCTACTTTAAACCCGCAACACACAGAAGCCATGGGATAAGTCAAGACTTGGCTCTTAGTATCTCAATCTAGGCATTCCAAGAAGGTTCTAACACACAAACTCTAGCCATGAGAAATTTGTATACAACTCCATGGACGGTTTCAATATGAGGTAGAAGCTTAGCTATGATAAAGTTCATGCAAAAGGAAATCAAAGAAGTAAACATTCAACTTTACTAGTAGAATAAAGTGACAAGAACATCAAGTATAAGAAAACAACAATTTCATTTACAGAGCAAATCAAAGTTCATACAAGTAAAAAATGAAACAACATGATATTTACACATTTAGAGTACAAAAATTGGGAAGTGGGAGATATAATAAGATTAAGGAGGTACTCATCTCAAGTTCTCTCATTCTCTTTATGCCTCCCAGGAAACGCTGACACTAAGACTAGCGTTCAGCCCTCTCCATCAAACCTCATAGGGGAAAATATCTCCGCCTTCCAATTTGAAATACAAAATGGGGAAAATGTCTCCACCTACTGCAAACCCCTTGAGACCACCGATGCAGGCTATCATAGTATTGGATTCCCAAATACCATGATGGAATCTCACGTCAACAGTTCCCTCACTAATGGAACCCCGTATTGGCAGCACCCGTACTCTCTTCAAAACATCCCATTAAAGATGGGACACAGAAAAACCACCCCACAAAATCCTTCATTCTTGAACTCGCCAATGCCCAAGTACTACTGTAATAAACAATCCTTCACGACCTCTATTCTTCACACACTTCGTCATCCATGAATCAGAACATTAGCCTATAACTTTGCCTCATCTAGTGTACTAAATAAACTCCCTCACCATCCTCTATTATTTATAACAATATCCAATGCTTGAATGTGACTTCAGCAAATGAAACGACATGCTTTGAAACTGGAACAACAAATCCCTTATTTAATGCCCCTTGCAAATGTCCATTCCATTTTGGTGACATTTGCGTTTCACTAACACGAACTAAATCAAAGTCTTTTCCATTCCGTGACTTTTCGAAACAACCGTATCTACCGTCTTTAATGACTCACTTTCGTGCCCATTCCACTTTGCCACAAATTGTTTCTTTTTCATGTCTTTTCGAATTATCCAACTTTCATCATCTTAACTCTATTCCTAACACTATCTCTTCAAGCTAACATTAGGAGTAATGAACAAATAATAATAAATGATCCAATAGCCCAATGCCACGAGACCAGAATCACTCGAGCTCAGTAGAGCATAAAGTCCATGAACAATTGAACATGTTCTCGGTCTCTCAATTGAGTGCTTTCCTGGTCGAGCACTCTATCTGATACTTCTTAACCTTCTCGACCTTACTTCTTTGAGGAGCTAATTACTTCTCCACCTCTTGGTCATCCCAACTCTTGAACTCCGAGTCTCCTAATTAACCCAATCTTTGGTGGATACTTCTATTAACACAAAAGTAATTCATGCCACTATGCAATAAGCAATGTAACACCGACACTGCGGTGTCCGTACTACTGTTCTCCTATTCATGAATTTAATAAAATATTTCTCAGTTATATATATATAGAAAAATGTTTCATTTATTTTGATTTTTAATTTTGAGGTATTTAAATTGAATTTTTTTGGCATATTTTAAATTTTTATCGTATTCGCGAATTTTGGTGTAAAATGAATATACATATATATATATATATATGTAAATAATAATGATAATAATAAGAGTAAAAAAAAACAAACAAAAAAAAAACAAAAAAACAAATCCAGCAGAGTGCTGCGTTTTGAGGCAAAACACAGCACCCCCCCAAAATTGGATTAGGGCTTTTAGCCCTAATCCCTTTCTCTTTTTCCCTCTCTCTCTACCTCTTCTCCTTCCCACTGCCGCCTCACCTTCCTCCCCCTTCGCGCCGCTCTCTCTCCACCGTTGGTCCTCCCTCCCCGTGAGCGTAGCCTCCCCGCGAGCGTAGCCCCTCGCGAGAGCGATCCTCCTCGTGCGAGTGCACGCCTCAGCTCGCGAGCTCGCCAGCCAGCAGCGCGATTCTCCTTGCACGAGCGTGATCCTCCTTGCATGAGCGCAATCCTCCTCGCACGAGTGCGCCACTACGTGCGATCTTCTGCGGCGTGCAACTGCCCAAGCGCGAGTGCGCGCCTGCTCGGGAGCACACCTGCGCACAAGCGCGTGCCTGCGCACGAGCGTGCTCCAGCCCACTTGCGCGTGCAACCCGCGAGCGCGCCCTTGCGCGATCTCCCCAGTGTGAGCGCACAACTGTAGACCAGCTTGCGAACCCGCCCAGCCCACGATGGCCCCCGAGCCCTCGACGGCCCGCGAGCCCGCAACCAGCCGTCTCCTTCAAGAGCCCACCTGCAATCCCCGTAGAAACCCTAGGTCGCAGCTTCTTCACTATAGGTAACGACTATGTTAGTTGTAGTCCTAGGGCTGGGTATTTAGAATTTGAGTTAGTTGCTAATATTGTTCAAATTTGAAAATATTACAGGTTTTAAACCAATTCGACAGGCGAATGAAAGGTAGGTCTAAGATTTGCAAAACCCTAGGTGAGAGAAATGCGATCTAATTTTATCAAATTTAGGTTTCAATACCTTTAAGATGATATTGGTGTATAATTATAAATTGAAAATTTAAGATTTATACAAACTTAGGAAAAATGATAAACCCTAAAAATAATTAGAAATTTGATGACAATTGTGATAATCAGATTAGGTTGACTTTCTTAAAGATTCGAGAAATAGATTTGGTTTGATTCTGGAAAATAAGGAGTGACCACCCTCCCTAGGAATGTGAGTGAGACCTTAATCTCTTGTATGAAATAGTGAAACCTGATTTTATCATATTTTTAATAAAACATGCTTTTGATATGCATTGTCTCGACGTATGGAATTGAAATTCAAACCTGTTTTTGTGATTATTGGAGTATCGTACTTATATTTTCTACGATTATGCATCCATGTTTGGAATGAAATAAAATTGTGCCATGATTTGATAAATGGAATGTTTTCTATTCTACCATTGTATTGGTTTATTGAATTTAAATGATTTCGATGAAATATATTAGCACACGGATTTGAACTGTTTTGAGAATATGATGAGATGATTTGGCTATGTGGGTTGGATGCCTACTACTTTGAGATGATATGATGATATGGTATTATTTGATTGATTCCGTAGCTATGAAGGGCGTTTGTAGAGGCACCGGGTTGCCCGGATACGCTTCTGCAGGAGGTATCTGCAAACGTCATATGTCTAATGGCTACAGGCACGGCCGGTTGAACCCAATGTAAGGGGGATGACGTATTTAACGCCACCGTCTAGTATCAGGTGGGGTCCTATATATGAGGATGAGCTAACTCCAGCGAACTCATGGCCAACGTCGGGATAGAGAGTTACATTTGAAAACTCTTTGTATAATAAAATCTCCGATGCGCCTGTTATTGGTCATGGTTGATCTTTGTCAGGATTCTTTCGGCTTACTCTATGATCTACTTGATTTTAAATGGATGCATATATGTATGTTAACGTGTGAATGATCAAATGAATTCATTTTAACGAATATATCATGATTTACTGTAAAATTTGAATTATTGGTTATGAATTATATTATTTGACATTTCAATGTTCACCTATACTACTAGTATTTGAGATTAATCCCCTCACTCACTGGGTATCTTTCTTGATATTCACCCCTCTTCTTTTCCTCCTCAGATAGGATTATTGTGCTAGAGCGACGCTTCGGCTCTTGAGAAATTGGTAGCTCGTTGGCGGATTTGAATGTTTGTCGACGGTGAGATTTAAATTTAGTTGAGATATGAGCTCCGTATTTTTATTTTCGACCCTGTGAGATCTTGACCTTGAAATCCGTAGTTGACGTGTATTTATTTGGGATTGACTGTATAATTTATATACATTAAATTGCGAAAATCTCATATTTCATTTGTATTGAGGTAAATTGTAGTGTTTGAATGTCAATTTAGGAAAATTGGTTGTAAATTGTATAAAATTTAGGCCCGCTCAGTGTGACGGCTACTCATGTTCTAGTTGGGTATGACAGTAGAAGTCTATGGCTAGGATTGTTGGAAATTTACTTAACTTGGCATTGTTCTGGATGTCTGTTGTGGTTGGTGGGTTGTTGTGAGACTGGGATGGCCATTTTATTTTATTTATACGATGATTTTAAATTATACAGGGTTAAACAGGTTTATTTGTATATGGGAGACCTCCGATTTATGGGGAGTTTCTACCCTATTTTTTGTAGAAATACAGTCGGCATTCAGGACAACGGGCGGCTGCTCACGACCCTGGTTCAGGCCGTGACAGTTCTATTAGTATCTGAGCATCTAAGTTAGAGAAAAGATAGTAGTAAAAGTCTTCCCAAGTACGTTTAAAAGTTCTCAATGCATTAGAGAGTTTCATATAGTCATTTAAAGTCTCGTGCACGGTCATAGACATATAAGATCATTTATTGTAAAGGGTACAATATACGAGGCATACATTCCATGATTCCGCATTCGAATACCTTCATTCATAACTTGAATTCTATTTTTAGGGGATTAGTTACCCGGTAACTAACCCGATAACTAACCCTAATCCTTGCTTATATCTAATGGAATGATACTCTCTTTGCAGAATTATGCCGCCTAGACGTGGTAGGCGTGGTACACCACCGGAGAGTCCCTCAGTGCCTAACGCTTCTAGGGCATTTAAGGCTCCACGAGCACCTATGGTGCTTCTTCTACTTACGCACCTTCTCCAGTACCACCCCTAGCACCTCCACTGGCTGGTACAGCCGAGATTCCTCTACCATTACTCGATGCCTTGAGACAGAGGCAGGAGTGGTATAGTAGATATGGGGCACAGATGCCACCGCCTCCACTATAGACTCCAGCGACCACACCTGCGGCCGTACCTGCACCTACAGCACCGATTCCTCCTTCGGTGTTCAGTCCTTCTGTTTCTACTTCGACCGATGAGACGTCGGCTACTTTGAGGCACATCCACGAGCTCACTCAGTTGGTGAAAGAGTCTCGACAGTTCGGATGTACAGACTTTTCAGGATCCAGTGATGCAGTAGCAGCGAAGCACTGAATCAACAGGACTCGTAGGATCCTTACGGATTTGGGGTTGTCAGGGAAGCTCAGATTAAGAATTGTTGAGAGACTTCTCAACGGAGATGCCCTCTCGTGGTGGGAGACTATCCGTGACAGTGCTATACAGACCCTGCGATGGGAGGACTTTCTACAAGAGTTCGACCGCAAGTACTTCACCCCGTTCTAGCAGGATCGGATGAGGATGGAGTTCCTGCACTTACGCCAGGGGACGAGGTCAGTTTCAGAGTACGAGACTAAGCTTAGATGACTAGTGGCCTTTGTCCCCGATATGGCTACATCAGCTCAGTTGAGGTTCAAGTTTGAAGATGGCCTCCAATTGAGTATCAGAAAGTATATGACAATGACTCATTCTTTTACACCATCAGAGGTGATTGATTCAGCATATCGGGCAGAGGGGATCGTCCGAGTTGAGGCTAGACAAAGGGAGAGTCACCAGAAGAGGAAGACTGAGTCACATGGGGGACAGTCTTCGAAGAGGGGTAGAGGTTTTGGATGTCCCGGAGGTTCTTCTAGCTTCAGACCAGTAGGATCGGGACAGAGGACTCGACCACAGGGTTTTGGGGCACTAGCCCCTAGTATCTCTATATAGTCTACTACATAGGGACAACCTTTCTGTCGTAGATGCGGCATCCACCATGCCTTTAGGCATGTAAAGTACCAGTTACTTGCTTCCAGTGTGGGAAGCAAGGTCACGTTAGGAGTGTCTGCCAAGATTTAGGTCAAGGGAAATCGACTTTGCAGAGTCATACTGGCACTTCTGGCACAGGCCAGCATGGGGCACCTGCGCACTCAGCTCTTATAGCTCCTCGGACTGCAGTCGGAAGTAATACAGTGCCAAGACCGTCGCGACAGTAGCCTTGGGCCTAGGCTCGTGTGTTTGCGATGACGCAAGAGAACGCACAGGAAAACCCTGATATTATTATGGGTAATCCTCCCGTAGATCCCTCAGTGTAGTACTTTTGTTATATTTCTGTACGAGCTTTTTGTATATCACGATGTCGATGTACAGTTTTGACTAGTTAAAGTTTTAGAAATTTAACTAGTTTGATATATATATATATATGAATTTGTCTACTTTTCTTTATATTTTAAATATCTTTAATCTTTTTCCTATCTTTAGGTACCATGAGAATATTTGGTATCGACTCCCGTATTCTTATAGATACTAGGTCGAATTTTTCATATGTGAGCGACAAGTTCGCTCGCCATTCTGATAGACCTCTCTCGCCACTTGATGAGAAGATTATGGTAGTCACTCCTCTTGACAAGCATATCATTCGAGATACAGTCTATAGGGGCTGTGAGGTCAGTATTGGGGAGGTGGTATTAGAGACAAATCTGATTCCGCCCCTTATCACGGATTTCGATACCATCCTAGGGATGGATTTGCTGAGTTTACACCGGGTTTCTGCGGATTGTTTCACGAAAGAGGTTGAGTTTCGGAGGTCCGGGCAACCACCATTAGTATTTCGAAGCGAGAGACGAGTATTGTCTCGCTGTATTATATCTGTTATGAAGGCCAGACGTTTGGTAAGCCGTGGTAGTACGGCTTATCTGGCTTATGTTGTCGACACCACCGTTAAGGGACCAAGACTTGAAGATATCCCTGTGGTGCAGGATTTTCCAAAGGTATTCCTCGAGGAACTTTCTGGATTACCACCAGTTCGGGAGTTCGATTTCGAGATTGATCTAGCACCGGGGATCAATCCTATTTCTATTCTGCTGTATAGAATGACGTCTATGAAACTGAGAGAGCTTAAGATCCAGTTACAGGAACTTCTGGATAAGGGGTTTATTCGTCCGAGCACTTCACCTTGGGGCGCTCCGGTGTTATTTGTAAAGAAGAAATATGGTATACTTAGACTTTGTGTAGATTACAGGCAGTTGAACAAAGCCACTATCAAAAACAGATATCCCCTGCCACGTATAGATGATTTGTTTGATCAGCAGCAGGGAGTTACGGTTTCTCTAACATTGATCTCCGTTCGGGTTATCATCAATTGAGAATTCAGGCCGAAGATATGCCCAAGACAGCTTTTCGCACGCAATACGGCCATTACAAGTTTCTAGTCATGCCATTTGGGCTAACTAATGCCCCAGCTGCTCTTATGGATCTGATGAACTGAGTTTTCCATGACTACTTGGATCAGTTCGTCATCATATTCATCGATGACATCTTGATATATTCACAGAGTGATGAAGATCATGTTCAGCACCTTCGAGTGGTATTGCAAATATTCCGTGAGAAGCACCTATATGCCAAATTCTCGAAATGTGAGTTTTGGTTGAGACAAATTGGATTCTTGGGGTACATTATCTCCGCGGAGGGTATTTATGTTGATTCGCAGAAGATTGAGGCTATAGTGAAGCGGGAGCAGCCACAAACAGTCACCGAGATTCGTAATTTTCTCAGTTTGACCAGGTATTATTGCAAATTTGTAGAGGAATTCTCCCGGATAGCTGCTCCGTTGTCTAGATTGACCCAGAAAGGGGTCAAGTTTGTTTGGAATGACCGTTGTGAGGCGAGTTTCCAGGAGCTCAAACAACGGTTGATATTCGCTCATATTTTAGCCCTTCCCACTAGTAATCGGGAGTATACAGTGTACAGTGATACTAGCCGACAGGGATTGGGTTGTGTTCTAATACAGGATGGTCGGGTTATTGCATATGTCTCGCGACAGCTGAAGAAACATGTGGTTAACTACCCGACACATGATTTAGAGTTAGCAGCCATAGTCTTCGCGTTGAAGATATAGCGGCATTATCTTTATGGGGTGACTTGCAGAGTATTTACAGATCACAGGAGTTTGAAATATCTATTTACCCAAAAAGAGCTGAATTTGAGACAGAGGAAATGGTTAGAATTTCTCAAAGATTATGACCTCATTATTGACTATCATCCGGGCAAGGCGAATGTTGTAATAGATATCTTGAGTCAGAAGTCAGCATCATCCTCACAGTCGACAGAGAAAGCCTACCTTTCTTGTTTAGTGGGACTCCGAGTCTTGAAAGTCAGTTTGACTAGTAATGATCAAGGAGGCTTACTAGCCAGATTTGAGATCAGACCGACTTTATTCGACAGTATCATGAGGAGCTTCAGAGTATTGCAGATAGAGTCCACAGAGCTGAGCGCAGAGACTTCGGGATCCGAGGAAATGGTTTGACAGTGTTCAAGAAGCGGGTTTGTATTCCCGCTGATCTAGATCTCCGCAAGGCCATACTCGAGGAAGCGCACTCCTCCTCTTATGCATTGTATCTGGGTGGTACCAAGATGTATCGAACCATTCGGGATAGTTATTGGTGGCCTGGCATGAAACGGGAAATCGCGAATTTTGTGGCTAGGTGTTTAGTTTGCCAGCAGGTGAAGGCCGAGTATCAGCGGCCGGCTGGTACATGCCCTTACCCATTCTTGAGTAGAAATGGGATCACATTACTATGGATTTTGTGACAAGGCTACCGCGGATTTCATCACGGCATGATGCCATTTGGGTGATTGTAAATCGACTCACCAAGTCCGCGTATTTTCTTCCTATTAGCAGTGACTATCCTTTGAAGGCCTTGGCACGTCTTTACATTGATACGATAGTCCTGCTACATGGTGTTCCTATATCGATAGTATCAGATAGGGACCCGAGATTCACTTCCAGATTTTGGCCCAAGTTGCAGGAGGCAATGGGCACAAGATTGAATTTTAGTACAGCCTATCATCCGCAGACAGATGGTCAGTCAGAGGGGACCATTTAGACTCTTGAGGATATGCTGAGGGCATGTGTGATGGATTTAGGGGGTAGCTGGGATCGGCACCTTCCACTGGTCGAATTCGTATATAATAATAGCTATAAGGCCAGTATAGGGATGCCCCCGTATGAGGCGCTGTATGGCAGGAGTGTCGCACCCCGATAGCTGGGATGAGGTCGGAGAGCGATGTCTCAGCAGTGTTGAGCTGATTGAGGAAATGAAAGATAAAGTAAAGGTCATCCATGAGCGGGTGAAAGTCATCCAGGACAGACAGAATGCATATGCCGATCGTAGGCGGCGACTTCTTAAGTTTACCGTTGGAGATATGGTTTTCTTGAGAATATCTCCTTGGAAGGGAGTTATACGGTTCAGGCAGCGGGGCAAATTGAAACCCAGATATATTGGGTCCTTCTATATCCTTGAGAAGGTCAGAAGTATGGTATACAGATTGGAGCTGCCAAATGAAGTATCCCGTATTCACGACATTTTCCATGTCTCAGTACTCAGGAAGTTTTTGGCCAATCCTTCTCATGTACTCGAGCCTCCACCTGTCGAATTACGAGAGGACCATCTTCCAATTCAGCCCGCAGCTATTCTAGATCGGCAGGTCAGGAAGCTATGGAGCAAGGAAGTCTCGTTGGTCAGAGTCTTATGGAGGAGTGACCAGGTCGAGGAAGAGATCTGGGAGCCCGAGGAGGCTATGAGGAGACAGCACCCCTATTTGTTTGCTATTTAGTTCTCTTATAGTTTCGAGAACGAAACTTATCTTTAGGGGATTAGAAAATATAATATCGATACTACGGTGTCTGTACTACTGTACTCATATTTAGAAATTTAATAAAATATTTTTCAGTTATATATATATAAAGAAATGTTTCATTTATTTTGATTTTTGATTTTTGGGTATTCAAATTGAATATTTCTGGTATATTTTAAATTTTTACCGTATCCGCAAATTTTGGTGTAAAATGAATATATATATATATATATATATATATGTAAATAATAATAATAATAATAATAAGAGTAAAAAAAAATCCAGCGGAGTGCTGCGTTTTGAGGCAAAACGCAGCCCACCCCAAAATTGGATTATGGCTTTTAGCCCTAATCCCTTTCTCTTTTTCCTTCTCTCTCTCTCCGCCTCTTCTCCTTCCCGCGACTGTCTCACCTTCCTCCCCCTCCGCCGCTGCTCTCTCTCCACCCTGCTCCTCCCTCCCCGCGAGCGCAGCCTCCTCGCGAGCGCAACCTCCCCACGAGCGCGACCCTCCTTGCGCGAGCGCGCGCCTCAGCTCGCGACTCGCCAGCCTGCAGCACGATCCTCCTCGCACGAGAGCACTACTGCGCGTGATTTTTTGCCAGCGCTCCAGCACTACTGCGTATGAGCATGCGCCTGCGCACGAGCGCTCTCCAGCCCACTAGCGCGCGCAACCCGCGAGAGCGCCCTTGTGCGATCTTCCCAGCGTGAGCTCGCCCCCGCGCGACCCTCCCCGCACGAGCGCGAGCACCCCACAGCAAGCTACCTCCTGCAGGCGCACAACTGCAGACTAACCCACGAGCCCGAGTGCCCGCCAGCCCACCAGCCCGCGAGCCTGCTAGCTTGCCAACTCGCGAGCCCCCCAACCCGAGAGCCCACTAGCCCGCGACGGCCCGCGAGCCTGCGACGGCTCGTGAACCCGCGACCAGCCATCTCCTTCAAGAGCCCACCTGTAGTCCCCGCAGAAACCCTAGGTCGTGGCTTCTTCACTGCAGGTAACAGTTATGTTGGTTGTAGTCCTAGGGTTGGGTATTTAGAATTTGAGTTAATTGTTAATATTGTTCAAATTTGGAAATATTACAGATTTAAACCAATTCGACGGGCGAACAAAAGTTACGTCTAAGATTTGCAAAACCCTAGGTGAGAGAAATGCGATCTTTTCAATATTTGAAATAAATTTTATCAAATTTAGGTTTCAATACATTTAAGATGACATTGGTGTATAATTATAAATTGAGAAATTAAGATTTATACAAATTTAGGGAAGATGATAAACCCTAAAAATAATTGGAAATTTGTTGACAATTGTGATAATTTGATTATGTTGACTTTCTTGGAGATTCGAGGAGTCGATTTAGTTTGGTTCTGAAAAATAGGGAGTGACCACCCTCCCTAAAAATATGAGTGGGACCCTAATCTCTTGTATGAAATAGTGAAACCTGATTTTATCATATTTTTAATAAAACATACTTTTGATATGCATTGTCTCGAAGTATGGAATTGAAATTCAAACATGTTTTTGTGATTATTGGAGTGTCGTACTTATATTTTCTACGATTATGCATCCATGTTTGGAATGAAATGAAATTGTGCCATAATTTGATAAATGGAATGTTTTCTATTCTACCGTTACATTGGTTTATTGAATTTAAATGATTTCGATAAAATATATTGACACATGAATTTGAATTGTTTTGAGAATATAATGAGATGATTTGGCTATGTGTGTTGGATGCCTACTAGTTTGAGATGATATGATGATATGGAATTATTTAATTGATTCTGTAACTACGAAGGGCGTTTGTAGAGGCACTGGGTTGTCCAGATACGCTTCTGCAGGAGGTATCCGTAAACGTCATATGTCTAATGGTTATAGGTACGGCCGGTTGAACCCAATGTAAGGGGGAGGACGTGTGTGATACCATCGTCTAGTATCGGGCGGGGTCCTATACACGATGATGAGCTAACCCCAACGAACTCATGGCCAACGTCGGGGTAGAGAGCTACTTTTGAAAACTCTTTGCATAATAAAACCCCTGATACGCCTGTCCTTGGTCATGGTTGACATTTGCCAAGATTCTTTCGGCTTGCTCTATGATCTATTTGATTTTAAATGAATGCATATATGTATGTTAACGTGTGAATGATCAAATGAGTTTATTTTAGAGAAGATATCATGATTTACTGTAAAATTTGAATTATTGGTTATGAATGATATTATTTGACATTCCAATGTTCACCTATACTATTAGTACTTGAGATTAATCCCCTCACTCACTGGCTATTTTTATTGATACTTACCCCTCTTTTTTCCCTGCTCAAACAGGATTATTGTGCTAGAGCAACGCTTCGGTTCTTGAGGAATTGGTAGATCGTTGATGGATTTGAATGTTTTTCGACGGTGGGATTTAAATTAAGTTGAAATATGAGTTCCGTATTTTTATTTTCGATTCTGTTAGGTCTTGACCTTGAGGTCCGTAGTTGACCGTATATTTATTTGGGCTTGATTGTATAATTTATGTACATTAAATTACGAAACTCTCATATTTCATTTGTATTGAGGCAAATTGTAGTGTTTGAATGTCAACTTAGAAAAATTGGTTGTAAATTATATAAAATTTAGACCGTTCAGTGTGACGACTACTCATATTCTAGTTGGGCATGACAATAGAGGTTTATGGTTAGAATTATTAGAAATTTACTTAGCCTGGCGTTGTTCTGGATATCTGCTGTGGTTGGTGGGTTGTTGTGAGGTCGGGATGACCATTTTATTTTATTTACAAGATAATTTTAAATTATAGAGGGTTAAACAGGTTTATTTGTACATGAGAGACCTCTAATTTATGAGGAGATTCTATCCGATTTTTTATAAAAATACAGTCGGTATTAAGGGCAACGGACGGCTATTCACGACCCCGATTCGGGGCATGACAAACAGAACTTGAGATTTCCTATTAATGAAGTAAACCTCTAATGAACTTAAAATTTTTCTTAATCGGATATGAACTTAACATTCGGGAAGATTTCTCTCAATAAGAAAATAGATCTCGGCAATCACTCCTAATAAGGCAATAAATCTTCGTGACAACTCAAACTTGCCTTCACTAGCATGATTGTAAATCTCTTAGAAGCCTTTGACTACAACCTCTACAATCTCGGGAGATTCTCAATAATTTAACCGCAAGAAAATTAGGATTTCTGTACCTGTAAATGCATACGAGACTTGCCATACAGGTACGCTATATATATTCAGTACAACCAATCAGTTAGGTACATTCTCAAGAACATAATACTTTTCACACAAGGTTACCACATGACTCTTTTCAGTTTATTTTTATTTTCTACAAATCGTTTTTTCTTATTTGAATATAAGAATTTTTCTTGTCGGAGTACCCTTTGTATTTGCAGGTTTTCTCACTTATAGAGGGTCAAAAAACTTCTCAACACCCGTTTTACACTCGACTCATTGGAGTAGTTATCTAAAGAATAAACTCACCTCCATCAATTATTATTATTATTATTATTGTTATTGTTGTTATTGATATTATTATTATTATTATGACAATTAAATAATTATGTGAGGAAGGAATGACAAGGTTGTTAATGTTATAACCTCAAAATAAAAGAAATGACTAATGTTATCTAACCTCAAAGTTCATAATAATTTATTGTCAAAAATAAAGTTTGCAAAATGTATTTGGTACGTAATTTAGAGTTTTGGAGGCATTTTTAACTTTGTAATTACGCAAGGATATATTTACAGAATGAATAAATTTGCTAAAATTCATCAGCAAAAAGTAGGTTTGGTGGACAATTTATAATGATCCAATTGAGAAAACATTTACATTTTTCTTCTTTGTTTTGTTTTTTCTCATTTGCCGAAAAATATATATATATTTAAAATCTAATACTGAAATTGGCCAGGAAAAAAGCTTAATCTTGTTTTTTTTTTTTTTTTTTTTTTTTTTTTTTTTTAAATTTGGAATATGGTTTGACTATTTTTTTTAATCTAAACTTGCATCTGTTGTCTAAACTCTTGTTTAGGATTATAAAATCCGCTTTCGAATTTTTTTTATCGGTGCTTTCTCATAATTATGTTTAATTTCAATATCGTATTATTTTACATTTTATTTTCAAAAGAAAAAACTTTTATTTTTGGTTTTTCTAAATGAGTGTCCCAGACACTTGTTATGACTTACAATTGCTTAAATACATTTATTTTTAAATAAATGATTCTTAACTATAATGACAAATAGAATATTCTTAACACATATTTCTTAATATTTATCAAATACATAATACAGTAATAAAATATATTTTCTAATAAAAATATAACTAGTAAAATTTCAAACATAATATTCACAGTCACGGATTAACATGCACTAATTTTCTTATCTAGAAAAAATTGATATTCCTATTTTTTGATCTCGCCTGCATATACTTTTTCAATCTCAACTTTTTAGTCATGTGAAATAAGATCCAATTTTGGATGATTATAGATGGTATTGGGTTTTAAATATGAGATACAAAAGACATAATTGAGGGGAAAATACGAGTTAAAGACACCAACGTGTTTTTTAAAATACATTATAGTAAAATTGAAAAAAGAAATTATTAAAATCTTATATAAATCGGGTTATATTTTCATTTATACAAATCTCTCTCTAACATAATGATTTTATATTTAAATTTTTATATAATAAAAAAAATTATTAAAATTTTATATTTTCGATTCTCTTGCATGTCTCTTAAGAAAGAAGATATAGATTTTTGGCTCATTTCGAACTGATATTTGTTTTTTATTTCCCCGGTCCATATATCATTTGAAATGATATATTGATTTTTTAGGGGAAAAATCAAAAGAACGGGTTAGATAAGAAGTATAAGGCCCCGGCCGGGCCGGTCAGACAGAATGGAGCCCGAATTTCAGGAAGCTCGGGCCGAGATGACTCTGGATGAACCCGTGTTAACTTGGACGATGTTGTGATACACGAGAATTATACTAGTCCGACCGTGATTCACGAGAATCTCCGACCCGCTCTGTCTGGGACTGCCCTCGGAGGATGTCGCCGAAGCCAGATGAGTAGTGTTGTTTTTCTGTCGATTCATGGTCGCAGTTGATCTCTTCGATGTATACTGCTAAGCCTAAGACTAGTGTTGTTTTCTGTTCTGAGATGTCTCCCTTTCTTTCGAATTGGTTTGTCAAATGATATAGGTACGTGAAGTAAGAGGTTTGGATCCGATCTACAATTTGTCGATGCCTAGGTTTTCATGTTTCTAGGGTTTGTGTTATGATTAGCGTGGGGATGTCCAGCGAATGTTTTTTATTCTGACCAATGGATGGAAGAGGAACAATATTGCATGAAAGGTCAAATTAGCAAGTAGGCGTCATTGTTCTAAATTTGCAAACATTTAGGTTGTTGTAGTGAGAGTTTAACTTAATTTCAAAAGGTATTACTCGTAGCTTGCAATTGTTATTGTTGTCTTCTTAGAAACGATATTTGATGTCTCTGTTGCAATTGATTAGGTAAAAACATCATGTGTCATGTAACATTATTGTGTTTCAGTGTTGTCCTTTCAAAAATTGATTGCAACTTTGCTCTTAGAAGAAGTAGCTTATTCTTATTCTCTCTTTCCTCCTCTTTTCGGGCTGTCTTTGTGTCAACAGACCCATCTTATTCCTCCGGTCTGAAATTTTTTCAGGGCATTAAACCAGGAAAGGCACGTGATCATTGGAGGACCTACAGGTATGTGCTGGATATTTCCTGAAGCTTACTTGATGTAGGACGAATTCTAGAGAAATTAAGATTTCTTTAATGATTGTTAACACTAAATTCTATAACTATTCAATGGGTTCTGTAGAAATAAAAATTGTAGCAAGTAAATTGAAGGGAAAATAGCAATAGATGAGAAGAAAGAGGGTAGGGTTACTGGCGTCACACTAGTAGATCCGTGTGCATCACACCTGGTGTATGAAAGCATTGCACCTTCAAGGGTTTCAGAGAACTCAATGATTTTTTCTAGAAAAACTGATGTACTCATTTAACTTAGTGTATTATTAGCTTATAAGCCTTTATATAGACAATTAGGTTTAAGGAAATTAGATACAACTACTATTGTAATGAATTCAGAAACTCCTAAATTGTTATAGAAATAATTAAAATAGAAACAAAATCATTGGAAACCAAAACAAAACAGAAAGCTAGCCTTGCTACAGCACTGGGAATAATATAGCTTGTGAGTAGTATTGAGTAGTGTGAACTCCTAAAATCTTACTCAAGCTCCCAAAAGCAAAAGGTTGATTGAATTTTGACGTCTTTCTTCTTGAATAAACTTTTAGGGTTTGGTTTCCCTCACTTCTCCTCCCTCCTCTCCTCTCTGTTATGGAAATTTTGTTGCTTTTATTGTCTTGATGAAAGCATCATTCTAGGTCATGACATGTTCATCGTTTGCTTTTCTTTTTTAATAGAAAGAGACACTTGGAATTTTTCCCTACTCGGAAGAAAGATTAGTTTACTTAAGTAAACTTTGTTCTTGCTGATTTAGGAGGATTCTTGCCTGGTTCATTGTCATTGGCTTGTGTGGTGCTTTTATTGTTGAGCATTTTTTAAGTATGCTGATATTTGGTCTCTTGTAATTTGTTGGCATCTAAAGTGTTATGGCATCTTATACTTGAGATTGTATCTCTCTCTCATGAGATTTTAACTCTCATCAGGAGTTTCTTCGTTGGTTGCTTGACAATAAACCTTTTTCTTTGTCATAAAAATGTTGATCCTTTTTCTTTTCTGCTTAGCTCTTGTCTACTAATCTCAAGAAGACTCAATCCATTATCATCCTATGTTTTTTCTTTTGTTCGAATGACCTTACTTTCTTTGATTTGAAGTTGCTTGTTTACACCAATCTTTGGGAAGCCCATTTCTTACTTTCAACTTTGATTTGCATTCTCACTTTCCTTTCCTTGTAAGAGTTCTTTCCCTGCCTAGAGAGGGTGGATAGATTTGGGTTGTCATGAAGCATAGAATGCAGAGGTAAACCTTGAAGGAACAAAAGTAAATAATTTTAGGGTTGCATTTATTTCTTTTCTTTCATACCAACAATAATCATTTCTAGTTCAAATTTCTCATCCGGATCTCTCTCTCTCTCTCTCTGTATTAGGTGGACTGGACAGGGTTTCAGCTAGTATCATGGCTTGGTTGTGCAAGTCCTTTTAGTGAACCTTGTGCTTGTTTGTTTGGTTTATCTTTTTAGTCTTACTTTGGTCTTCATTTGATCCGAAGCTTTCCTTGTTTCTTATTTCAACTTATCATAGAGTGGACATCAAATTTGTGCCAGGCAGTAGAAGTCAAGGACTTTCCTTAAGTGGTTGCTTAATGTAACATCAGGTGATCAATTGCCTTTTGTGTTGAGTCACTGTATGGAACTTGAAGATAGCATGCTTTGGCATCTCCTGTTGTGTGAACTGACCTATCATCTCGTTTAGTGTATACACAAGTTGGAGGGCCACCAAGTGGCTTTTTCACATATTTGGTCATGAATGAGTTTCTGGTTCCATCTCATTCCCATGATTTATGTTATTTTCTATGATTTGTGTCTTATAAGATGGTTCAACCCACTATTGTTCTTACTGCACGGATTTTGTTCCTGGAACCCCATGGCAGATAGCTTTGTTGTGTTTGGTTTATTATGCTTCATTCTGAACAGCTAGAAAAAATCGCAGTTATTGGCTCCTAAGATTATTTTGCATTTTGATTAGCTATTGTTGCTACTGCAGCAGCTTACTCAGGTAAGTTGATGCTTAACCCATAGGTATTGCTACACCAAAATGTGAAATTTTTAGTTACTACTTAATATTATCGAATAGCTATGTATTCTGTGACGATAGCGGTGAAGATGAGCTGTTTGCAGAATTTTGGATAATTTCAATTTGCTTTGAAATCATATTTGAATGATATCATAGATAGCCATGGCTCCATGGAACTCAGTTGAAGCTAGACGCGAGTGAAGTGTCCTGGGTCAGAAAGAAGAGTGTTTGTCCCTCTCTGTTGCAGGTCTTTCCTCCTGGTTTTGTTTGGTTGTTTTTTTATTTTATTTTTTATTTTATTTTTTTTATGGTACATGGAGATACAATTAAGCAAGATCGAACCGGAAAAGGGAAGATGGAAGTGAGGAGACTCTATCGCTTGAGCTGTCCCTGAGAGACCTGGTTTTGTTTGTTAGAGTGTCTTTTTCAACCCTCCCCCCCCCCCCCCAAAAAAAAATCATTTTGAGTCTATAGGTGTTTAATATTTTCCGTTGAATATTATTTGGCCCAAATTCTTTGTAGCCATTTGAGCACGTAAAAAGCATGGTAATCTAAAATCAAAAACAAATGTCTTGAGACATCAATTTAGGTAAACTAATAAATTCCCCCTTGGTTTGGCTCCTTTGCACGTTACTACCATATCAACAATTAACTATAATATGGTATGGTTCATATCCTCCTTGACATTGATTAGTTTACGAATTAGTATTCGCAAGACATGCGACAACTTTGATCCTTTAATCCATCCAGTTTGGATCAAGAGTTTGATCCAAACCCCTTTTTGTCAACAGTGATGAAACAGCAGCAAAAGAAAGAAGTGAAGTTTGATATTGCAAATCTTGTTAGCCTACTTTGTTATATTGGTCGGCGTGAGGTTAACTCCTAATTGCTATATGGAAATATAGCTAAAAGAACATCTGCATTCGTTTCCTGGGTCAACCACACTTTTGTGACCGGTCAACGGTCCAACCAATTTTAACTGGAAAACCATGCTCTAAAATGGTTGTCACCCTCTCCAAGAAACTACCTTTCTTTCAACCCCTTTGTCAAGGACTACAGAGAGCTCTAGGACAGCGACTGGGAATACAGGAAAAGACTTGGTAGACAAACCAATTTTGCCAATCTATAAAAACAAATATTCTGCTTGAAAATTTTGCCATCAGTTTTGATTTTCTTTTTTTTTTTTTTTTTTTTTTTTTTTTTTTTTTTTGAAGAAATGACAATTTCAAATAATATTGTGAGATAAAAGCTTCTCATGTCTATATTTTAGCATATTTAGTTGTGAAGATTTGTATCCAGTGATCATGCTCTTACACCAAACTAGTTTAATTTTTTTTTTTTTTTTGTTATATACAACTTGTAAAATTCGTAAATATATACGTGCTCACACAAATTTGAACATCAAACCTCGATCTGAAAAAACACTTGATTAAGAGTTTTTTGACTACTTGAATATCCTTACAAGCACCAAGTTTAATTCATATTACAAAACATATAGCATATTATTAAATTACATAATGCCCAGAATTTACAGGAATACCACGTATTGTATGCGGTTCAACCATCGTTTCAGAATGAGATAGGGTCAAGATTCCTTGCCGAGTCGCAAACAATATGCTTAGGATGTAATTTTGTTAAAGCCAATTATGGATGCGCGTTAGTGTGAGCGTGATGTGACGGTCATTCTCCAACTCTTTGACTGTGCTCTAATTCTCATACCAATTCAAATGACTCGGTCATTGGTCCTCCCAGTCCCCAAACCAAACCGCGTTCACTTTTTTCTTTGGCTGCAGCCAGGTACATTAATCACATCCCGTCCAACTAAAATCTATGGCTTTCCGGTTTCCATTTGCTAAATCACTCTCTCTCTCTATCTTCATCTTTCTCACTTTCTTACTTCCCCGCATCTTTTCTCTCTCCACAATAGCAATCTCGGAAACATCAAACGACACCATCATTTGTGCACTCGTGATCAACCAGCAACAACAGCAACAATCATTCCTAAATTGTACTAGTCTTTCTTCTCGCCTTCAAATACCCATCGCCAGCTCCCGGAACTCATCCCTAGCTGCAGTAGTCGCCGGAAATGGTTTTGTATGCGTTTTGAGGTCTCCAAATCCATCGCCATCCTCTACCATGATCATGGGTTGCTGGAGATTCTCCGGTGACAACAACACCCATATGTCTTACAAGAGAATTTACAAAGGCCCAGCCTTAACAGAACTTGAAGCGGGTAATTCTCACATTTGCGGTCTCACCAAGGCGACCATGCAACTGCGATGCTGGCAATGGCCGGGATTTCATCCAACCACAGATCAACATTTTATCAGCAATGCAGTTGGGGAAGATTTTCTATGTGGATTGTCTAAAACTGGAGCGATCAGGTGTATGGGAAGATCTAATACTTCAGCATCCAATGTTGTTGGCCATGAGCCAAGGGACGGTCACTTTAGCTCCATTGCTGCTGGTTTTCAGCATGCTTGTGCTGTTTCTTCATGGGGTGAATTGGTTTGTTGGGGAGACGCAGGTCAACTGCCAAAGCCTCATAGTGGATTCGCGGCTGTGGCCTTGGGAGAGAACTGCAGCTGCGCCCGGCGGTTAAATGGGACAGTCGTGTGTTGGGGAGAGAACAATTTCAAGTTGCCAGAGAGTTTAAGAAATGAATGCTTTACGACTATTGTGGCGAAGCGCAGTGTGTTCTGTGGTGTTCTGTCATCTAATTTTTCACTGATTTGTTGGGGCAGATCTCAAGGGTTTGAAACAACGATTGTTTACTACGATGTGTTGCCTGGTCCTAGTAGAAATGAACGTCCTTGCTCCAGACCTCGTGTCACGCACCATGACTCCCCCTCAGAGCCACCATCACAACCTCCTAATCCAAATGACACACCAAACAGCAGCCACAACAATATAAAATCTGTGTCTCTGATTGCTGTTGGCTCAGTTGGCTCCTTTTCTTTAATAATGACGATTTGCTTCTGGCTCTACGAGTATTGTAGAGGGAGGATTTGTCGGGTATATGATTCTAGCCGGTTGGATGAGATAGGGACGAGCACGAGTAGATCTTCTTCCATTGATCATCAAGGCCAACAAGCCCCATCTCCAGGTCTGGAGAGGCGGCTTAGCCATTTAGTTAGCTTGGGAAATGCATGTACGTTGAAAGAATTCCCACTGCAAGTTCTGCTTCGGGCCACTGACAATTTCTCCCAAGACCACAAAATAGGTTCTGGAAGCTTTGGCTCTGTCTACCATGCGGTGCTTGAAGATGGCTGCGAAGTGGCCATCAAGCGAGCAGAAACATCATCGTCCTCCTCCTCATTCGGCCATGTGTACCCCAGGAGAACAAAGTGCCGAGAAGACAAGGACTTGGCCTTCCTCAATGAGCTTGAATTGCTCTCCCGGCTCAAACACAAGAACCTCGTCCATCTCCTGGGCTTCTGCGAGGACTGCAATGAGCTCATCTTGGTCTATGAATACATGCACAACGGCACTCTGCATGACCATATCCATAGAATCCAGAGCTCGGCTCTAAGGTCATGGACATCACGTCTAAATGTGGCGCTTGATGCAGCTAGAGGAATTGAGTACCTGCATGTTTCTGCAGATCCTCCAATCATCCATCGAGACATTAAGTCGTCCAACATATTGCTTGATGCAAATTGGACAGCTAAAGTCTCTGATTTTGGCCTCTCATTGATGGGTCCTGGACTGGACGACGACATGTCTCACCTCTCTGTTCAGGCAGCGGGCACTGTAGGATACTTGGACCCGGAGTATTACAGGCTACAAAAATTAACTATGAAGACCGATGTTTATAGCTTTGGAGTTGTGTTACTTGAACTACTATCCGGGTACAAGGCTATTCATAAGAACACGAATGATGTTCCTAGGAATGTGGTTGATTTTGTTGCGCCATACATTGTTCGGGATGAGATACACAGAGT
Organism: Dillenia suffruticosa; assembly: GCA_033439265.1. Taxonomy (NCBI): domain Eukaryota; kingdom Viridiplantae; phylum Streptophyta; class Magnoliopsida; order Dilleniales; family Dilleniaceae; genus Dillenia; species Dillenia suffruticosa. The sequence continues at coordinate 13,822,983 of JAVTVX010000020.1, forward strand.
TCTTGATCCAAATGTGCCGCCTCCAACTCCATTTGAGATTGAGGCCGTGGCGTACGTCGGCTATTTGGCGGTAGACTGTGTGATGTTAGAAGGGAGATATAGGCCGTCCATGACTCAGATTGTAAATGGCTTGGAAAGAGCTTTGGCTGCTTGTTTGCCCACGCCTTTACTCCCTACTTCACCCTCTTATGCCTCTTCCCCTTCCAACTCATAGATTGGGTGGAGTGTATACTAATCTAGATGACCTAAAAGCGAATTGATTTGTTTGTTCATATGAAATCCTACAGTAAATCAAATCTTTCCCTCAATTTGTATGATTGATTGAGATTAGAATAGACTCATGTAATTGTTAATTAATTATGTGTTTTCAAAAGTCAAAAATGGATGAAAATTTTGGGTTTTAAAAGTATTGCGTAATTTCCGTTGCTAGAGTTGAGTCCCAAAACATGTCTACCGTGCAATGGAATCCACCCGAGCAAAGGTCAAACTTATAAACGTGGTCTTGACTTTCTTCTGCTTGATAAATGGAAAATTATGTGTTAGACGACTCTACATCGTCCCATCTTTGTAATTTTATTTGTATTAAATTAAAGAACAACTACTTTATATTAAGGATAATTATATAATAATTATGAATTTTTATCCATTTTTCAATATAGTTTTATATCTATTAATTTTTTAATCGAGTTTTTTTAATAAATTACCGATATCTAGTATCTAGTATCCTTTTTGGATCGATTAAATCTGATTCAATACAAATTGAACCTTTAAAAAATAAAACTCTTCCATAGAAATGACAATGGGGTGGGTCGGGTTTTTATCAAACTCTATTTGGCCCTCTACTTTAAAACTCCATACCCCTCTCCACCCACTGTGGATAAAATGTTTTATACCCTACCCTCTACCTGGCCCTACCTGTCAACACATTTTGCCAGTTGCAAGAGAAAAAATGGAATAAAGACCATGGTGGATACGAAAGAGAAAAAATGGAAGGAAGTTTCCATATATGCCCTCGTTTAGTTTACTTGATTTGAGAGCCATTTTAACAAAAACATTACATGCAATCTACGTACTATAACTCAAAATCACATCCTCATACTTCTTAAATAGAATTTTCATCGATATGAGTTTCTCTTTCAATGACACTACTACTCTCTCATTTAGAATCTTTTGATCCCTTATCCATTGCATCAGAATCTTCTCTCATCTCAAAACAATTCAAAATTAATGGAGAAAAAAATAGAGAATCAATAATCTTGATAAAATCTTCACTTTGAAAAATATTAAAAGAAAAAAAAACTCATAATGAAGAATCAACAATCTTTCCATCAAATCACAAAATCCATTATAAAATATAACTAAATTATAAAATTTTCAATTGCGAAAAACTAATAGGAGCAAGAAATACAACTAAATCATAAAAACTTCAATGACACTCCTAATAATTAGGAACAAGGGCTCTATAATCCAGATTATAAATTGTGCAAATGTGTTGAACAAGGCATATGAAATCCTAATTCGATCAAGATCTCTGTAGCATAAATCTCTGAAATCTGTAATCGATTATAGAGTTTGTAATCGATCAACTTCATACTAAAAAAGAATGGGATTTTAGAGTTTAAATCCAAATTTCACAATTAAAATATAATTTTAAAAAAACAAAAATTTAGGGTTTGAACAAAATTTTACATAACAAAAAAAAGAAAAAAGATGACAAAGAAGACAACCTTCTGAGAGAGAGAGAGAGAGAGAGACTTGTTTGCAATACAGGTTAACTCTTTCACAGTTCTGAGTCAAGTCAACTTGTGCACATATATTTATAGAGGGTCGGTAAAGTACATTGTGGGTACAAACTCATACCTGTACCTTACGCGACCCACTATGGGTTTGAAAACTTTATACCCTCACCCGCCCCTTACCCATCTCCACCAAGTAGGGTAGGGGCAGGTATCCATTAGATTGGGTATAAATTGCTATCCCTACTCTTATTTTCTTTATACACAAAATTCAAATATAAAATTTTGCTCAAGGTGTATCAGTACTCGGCTACTAGTCCAACTAAATGTTTAGATTCCATTTTAATTTCGATCCCATAACAAAAGTAAAAACTAAATGCACATTATATCATTAAATAGGCTACTTGTTATCCTCTCTTAGGCCCTAGGTTCGAACAGTCCAAGTGCATCCAGATAAACCCAGGCTAGTTGTAACCCATAACTGCCTCGGGTCTTGAGATCAACCCAACTCACTACACTGTATTCGAAGGTTTTGATTTGAAGACAATGCATCCAGTCCGCCAATTTTCACCAACAAAGCTTCGGCCAATAATTGCGGCACATAGTAGGAGTGCAATTGATAATTGTCCCCCCGACGAAATCCTGGACATCACTACAGAAAACCCACCACGGAAGAGCCAGATTCCTCAATTTCTTCGGTATCTTCCTTCTATATGGCACATCCTTCAATAGTATACCCATGGCTATGGCGAACTGCTGCAAACCCCAAGATGACCATCCACGAAGACCCAAAACGTAGCAAAGTAGCTCATGGCCCACAAAAAACCAACTAGTCTCTAGAAATCATTTTAGACACAACAAGACCCATTGCCCCAAGATCGAGACTACAAGCCCAAGAAGAGTTTTGGCCCACCAAACTATATGTCCCAACGAAGAAAGAAATTCCACAACTCCAAGCTCGAGCCACCAAAAGTCCAACCCCAAGGTCACTTTTGGTCCAAAGGAAAGAAGTTTTCTAGAAGACCAAGAGTCTTAAGAAGTCAAGGAGTCTAGGAATAAATAAATATGAATAAATGTAATAATCAGGAATAAAAGAGGGAAGTCTAAAAGTTAGTGCATACAATGACAGAGTTAAATTCCTCACTTGATGGATGGTTAGGATGTAATGAGACATTTGGTCTCCCCTCCTCATTTATCCTATAAATAGACCTCTCCGTTCAGGAATAAAAATACAAGTTTTTCTCTTACTTTGAAGGAGTATCTATCTTTAGGGATTTAAAGAAGCATGTCTTCCGTTAAGTTACACACTACTTGAGTAGCATAGTAGATTCATAGTCACTTCTTCCACCAAGGTCCATGTTCAAACCCTTAACCACCTCACTATTTGAATGATCCTTGCGGTTTAAAGTAGTAATAGGCTCACAGTTTTGTTTTCCATCCAAGGGTGTGTTCAATCCTTCCAACTCTAACTAAGTCACTTTAGCTCGAGAAGTCTTTCCAATCCACCATACAGTCCACTAATAGAGACGCTGCTCTAGGGACTTAGCCGAGACACCATTTTGGCTAAGTGTGGGCTTCGAAAAGACTTGAGAACCAAGAGCTTGGAGTGCACTTCCTTTTTGTCGCCTATGTCACACAAAGGAAGGGTGTCTTGGTAGATTTGTTGTGGAATGAGTGTTGGCTCAGAGATAGGCTAGAATGGATATAATTGTAACACTACAAAAAAAGACAATTTGCAACAAAATTTGGGACAAAATTGTAAGAAAAATTCGTCGTAAAACAAATTTGCGATGAATTTTGCAACAAATATTTTTTCGTTGCTAATAAGTTGTCGCAAAATTTTGGAACGAAAAATTAATTTTTCGTCGCAAAAAATTTCCAACAATTATTTATATGTTGCTAAATTCGTCGCAAATTTACAACGAATTTTGCGATGAAAGACTTATTCGTCGCAAATCTGCCACAAATACAATATTTGTCGCAAATTCTGCAACGAAACTATTTTCGTCGCAAACTTAGCGACGAATAAATTTTTCGTCCCAAAATTTGTGACGAATAAATTTTTCGTCGCAAAATTTCCAACGAAAAACAATTTATTGCAAAATTTACGACGAAACGAGTTGCGTCCCCAAATTCGTCGCAAAATTTGCGACGAAAAAATATTCGACGCAAATTTTGCGACGAAAAACAGTCGTCACAAATTTCGCGACGAATATTATTTCGTCGCAAAATTTGCGACGAATGCTATTTCGTTGCAAAAATTGTGACAAATATTATTTCATCCCAAATTTTGCGACGAAACAATATTTGTTGCTAATTTTGCAACGAATAAGTCTTTTGTCGCAAATCACCAACAAAAAATAATTTGTCGCAAATATGCGACGAATGTTTTTCGTTGCAAAATTCGTCGCAAATCAAAATTTACAATACAATGAGCATAGTTTTCAGGGATAAATTTTGTGACGAATATATATTTTGCAACCAATATAAATTTTATTAACTTATTTGGACAAATTTGCCTGCTCACCCAACCTCATCAACAATTAATCATCCAAATCGTTTTTAATATCAAATTTAAGCAATCTATACTCATAATTATAACTATCTATTCAATAAGATCAATAAATTAAAAATTTAACAAGAAATCATAATTATAATATCAAACAAAAAAGCAACATCAAAACTAAATATTAAAATATCAATAACTATACATAAAAAAAATCAATATAACAGTAAAATAACAGTTCACAATTTCAAGTATGACCTCCACCATCACCATCATCATCATCAAAGAAATCATCACCCTCATCACCCTCATCACAATCGCAAGCATTATCAGGAGGAGAAATTCGGAGCGGAGATTAACTGAAGATACTACATGATTAACATTTGTTGCGTGCGGACCTCGTGTAATTCTTGCGTGTGCTTTGCTTGAAGTTCACTGAATGCCTGATCTCTTTGCAGTAGCAAGTCTTTCAAATGGCTCACCTCTTCATTCAATTGATTTATTTGTGCTCTAACTGCTGGTGGGGTGGAAGAAGATGAACCGGCAATTTTGTATGTTCTGCTCAAAGAACCTAGCCCAACTACTCTACCCCCTTTTCGTCCACCAGTCACCTCGAGCCATGTATTCATGTTATCAACAGATAGTTCAGATCCGCCAACATCATCACTAGCACTCAAACTTCTACATGCTAGCTCATCATATTTCTCCTACATTGTCATGAGAAAAATTAAAATAAATTTACAATAACATTATAATACAAACACATAATCTTGATTATATATATATATATATGAAGGAAAATAAAAAATTTTGTAACATAAATCATGAGACCATATAGAATCTAAATTATGAACATTCATATTAACATTGAATAAGTTGAAATTTTAGAAAAAAAAAATAAAAAAGAATCTCTAGCAAGTAATTCATTAGAAATCAAAGAATCAAGTCAGCAATAAAAATAAACTTGGGAGAGACTACCAGAAAGAATTCATCTTTCTACATTGTTATGATATGTTCAACATAAAATGTTTAAATCAACATTGAAAATGTTCATAAAGTAATTGGAAAATTTGAAATTACAAACCTTAATTGCTCTAACTCTCTCCCCGCTCCAAGTCTTGTCTTTTTTCTGAAATGTGCGCGTGAAAGTATCTATGAATGAAGGCTCGGTCCCCATTTCCTTGGCCTAAAATAAAAAAACACTATTAGAAATAATAAAATAATTTAAATTAGATAAAAAATTAATATTTGTATAAAATTACCAATCTATTTCTATATTCACCGATAGTGATCGAGCCTCTCGCATACGTCGCAGACGATCCCCCTGAATTATAATCTCAATTTTTTTTATTCTGCTTACTCATTCGTTTGCTCTCCTCCGATTCCCAAAAATTCAGAATCCTGTCCCAATTTTGCTCGGTGATGCAGTTGGGCTTTTTTACATGTCTCTTTGCATGATTTAGAACGTGTCGAATGTGATCGCCACATTTTTTCTTGAAAATATTCTTACTTCCAACTCTTCTGTTTCGTCCCAAGTGAATACTCGCTGCAATGGAAAGAAACCAATAACTTATAAAGCCATTAACTTAATTTCATATATAAACTGATTGGGATAACTTACCTTGAACTCGTTCCACCATAGTTCTTTTGTTTCATCCGGAGTGCTTGTATAAGACATCGAAACCCCTCCCCAATGATTATTCACAATTCTATTCAGCTCGTGAATAACATGTACAGAATTTGTAAATCTATCGTAAAGTTTCAAACAAACAATGTTAAATAAATATGAGAGTTAAAAGAAGAAATTATTTTATAAATAAAAGAAATAATACATCTATAATTTTAAAATTTAGTATTTACGAATCTCCATAAGGGGCTATTAACTGTCGATTGTCTTCTCTATCTGCATACGACTGTTCCACCGAAGGGACTGCAGAAGGTACATTGCTAGCGATGTGTTGAGATTGCGAAGGGCCTGCAACAGAAGGGGAAGACGAAGGTACATTACCGGCAAGGGAATGCGATTGCGAAGCTGCTGAAGCGGACTGCGATGGTGAAGAGCGTGAATTTCCATCAGAATTTCATCTATGGCCGCCACGTCGAAACTGTCAACCATAATATATTTTAAACAAAAAAAAAATTGCATATTCATCATATGCATAATGAAGAACATGAATAAACTTACCATATTTAATTTGATAGATTAGTTCCGACGAAACAAGGTACCAATATGTGAAGAAATTTTCTCTAATGACCTGTAGAAAAAAAATAGTTTATTAACAAATCCAATATATAAATTTAAGAAAGAAACAGTAAATAAACAAGAAATTGAGTAAAGAAATTTGCAAATTATACATGTCGACTAACTTACCCACTTAAAAAAAATATATTATCATATATCAAGATAAATATCCGATTTTTATTATATGAAGAGAACAAAACTTACCCGTCATCAAAAATCAAAATCGTCATTGTCATCCTCATCGTCATCCTGCGTCTCAAAATTAGACTCTTCAACATCATTTTCATCATCCTCTTCCTCATCCTCATCAGAATCCTCATCCTCTTCCTCATCATTTGTCTCAAAATTAGATTCTTCATCGTCTTCTTCATGAATTTCACTTGCATTCACATCTATCACTACTCCGCTACGATCTCGAAACGTTGGAATATTATATTTCTCGATCTGAACTGTATTGACAACTTCCTCTTATTGATATGCTGTCTCTTCCCGATGTTCTTCAATTTTTTTCCGTGCTTTCATTTTAAAAACAGCCTACCAATCAATTTTGTCACGTTTCAAACTAGGATATGAAGTATAAAATACTTGAATCGCTTATTGTGCCAACACAAATGGTTCATATCTTTTATACAATTTCTTATGATTTATTTCAACCAAATTAAACTGTGAATGCACTTTCATCCCTTTCACAGGGTCAAACCAGCGACACATAAATAAAACAACTCGTAATGCTGGACCAGGGTACTCTACCTCAACGATTTCATCCAACAAACCATAAAAATCATTTTGACCTCCACCATCATTGGATGACTAAACACAAACCCCACTATTCATTGTTGTTTTCCCCACTCCATATTTTTCAGTATGAAAATTATACCCGTTTATAAAATAGGATGGTCAAGTTCGTACAATTGATTTTGGACCCCATGACAGATGGATTAACAATTCTTGCTGAAGTTGAGCTTGATTATCATGGACCTAAAGTTAAATAAATATGTTAATATGTTTTAACATAAATATTTAAATAATTTATAGTCTACTTACATATTTTTTGAACCATGGTGCAAATTCTTCATCGCAGAAACGATCAAACTCATGTCTTGAAAGTTGAGAATATACGTTTTGGAAAATTCTACCATCAAAGGAAATAAATTTTAACACAAATAATGCACGACATAAGAAATATATAAAATAGAAAATATACACTTACTCGAAATATGACGTCACTTCTGGACAGTTCAGTAAAATATATGTGTGGGCTGCCCGCCATTTTTGATCAGTTAAATATCTACGCTTACATGATCCACTTGGTCGACCAAGATAGTTAAAAATTGAGAATGAATTCAAATTGGAATCAATAGGACCCTCATCATTTCTTCCCGCTCTCTGCCTCTTGCACTGAACGTGAGGCTCAAAATGACAAAGGTTGTTACTTCCTCCACAATATATGCATTGACAATAAAGGCTTCAACACGTGCCTTATTTTTAACTTTTTTCTTCAAATGATATAGGAATCTAATTGTAATAAAACAAAATGTTTTAGAAAATTATATGTAATGAAATTACAAAATTTATATGCCTTCATAACGAAGAATAAAAGATGAAAAACTCACATTTCAAATGGATACATTCATCTAAATTGGACAGAACCTCCAACTTTCGCCTCATATGGCAAGTGAACCAAAAGATGTTCCTTGGAATCAAAAAATGACGGTGGAAATATCCTTTCTAAATTACACAAAATGATTGGAATCTCTCTCTCTAACATCTCCATGTGTGAATGTCTCAACACTGTCGAGCAAATATCATGAAGAAAAATGCTTAGCTCCGTAATGGCACCTCAAACAAAATTCGGTAAGAGTTTCTTAAAAGCAATAGGAATTAGTCTTTCCATAAATATATGACAATCATGACTTTTTAAACCAATTAACTTACATTTCTTTAAATCGACACATCTTCCAAGATTTGAGACATAACCATCCGGAAACCTCAATGATTTCAACCATTCACAAACAATCCATCTCTGATTCTTATTCAATTTATAAACTGCTTTCGGTTTTGGTCCCCTACTACTTTCATCGACATCAAGAGTGGGTCGTTTACAAAGGAGTCGCATATCTTTTCTTGCATTCAAGTTGTCTTTCGTTTTCCCATTGATATCCATCACTGTATTTATCAGATTATCAAAGACATTCTTCTCGATATGCATTATATCGAGATTATGATGAACCAAATGAGTCTTCCAATACGGTAAATCCCAAAATAAACTTCGTTTAGTCCATTTATGCGAATGTCCATAGCCATATGTTGTACCATGTGGCTCTTCAATAACAGATGGAAAGTTAATGACTCTATGCCAAATTTGTTCACCGGTTAATCTAAGTGGATGAGGTGTTCTTTCAATTCTATTCTTAGTGAATTCTTCTTTATTTCTTCTGAATTTATGAGTTAACGGTAAAAATTGTCTATGACAATCAAAATAACTCGCTTTCTTCCCATATTTCAATCTAAATGACTTTGATCTCTCCAAACAAATTGGACATCCTAAAATCCCAGCGGTACTCCATCCCGAAACATACCATACACTGGAAAGTCATTAATGGTCCAAAGAAGAGCAACCTTCATTACAAACATCTGATTAGTATGAACATCATATGTAGGAACACCTTCATCCCATAGTTGTTTCAACTCCGCAATCAATGGTTGCATGTAAACATCTATTAATTTCTCTGAATTTTGAGGGCCAGGCACGATCAATGTTAAAAACATATACGATGTCTTCATACACATACCGGGTGGAAGATTATACGGAGTTAAGATAACTGGCCAACATGAATAAGTTCTTTCTGATTTGCCAAATGGAGCAAACCCATCAGCACAGAGACCTAATCTAATATTTCGAGTCTCTCTCGCGAACTCAGGATATGTTCTATCAAAATATTTCCACGCTTCTGCATCTGAAGGATGACACATTAACCCCTCTTCTGTTTCATGATTTGCATGCCAGGTCACGTGTTTAGCAGTGGTCTCAGATGCATAAAGTCTTTGTAACTTAGGAGTTAAAGGCAAATAAAACAATTGTCTGTATGATTTACGCTGCTGATTACGACCCGACCTCCGAGAACTCTTGTATCTACTTTGATTACAGAATTTACAAAAATCTACATCTTTATCATCTCCCCAAAATAGCATATAAGCATCTCTGCAAACATCTATTCTCTGCACTGGAAGACCTAATTCTTTCACAAGCTTTTTCATACTATAGAAATCATTGGTCATAATATGATCACGCGGCAATACTTCTCCAATAACTTGAACAAAATCATTAAAACAATTCTCAGACACATTATGCTCTGCCTTGACATTCAACAATCTTACGGTTAGAGATAGTTTAGTGTGGCTGTCACAACCAGCCCATAAAGGTTCATCTACAGCTCTTAAGACTTCCTGAAATTGGAGAGATGATTTATTTGACACATTTTCATCAACACCTACTACTTCTACCTCCTCCATTGGTGATGCATAACTAGTATACCCATGTTCAAATGTTAAAGCAAAGCAAGAACTTGCAGCGCTTGGATCGGGAACAAAATTTGGACCCACTGCATCAATTACCATCCTCTGATACGGATTCAATTGTTCATAATAACTCCGATCCCCACTAACTGAGAATTGTTTATTTCGTCTAAACTCCTCATCAGAAATGAATGGTTCACCATGACATGTCCAATTATAGTAATTCGGGATAAAATCAACTCTACAAAGATATTCCCTAACTTTATCACACTGCAAAAATTTACCATTCCGACACCTTCTACACGGACACCTTAGCTTATTCCCATCCATAAAATCAACTTGAGTACAAACAAAATTTAAAAATTGCTCCAACCCAAAAATAAATTCATCAGTTAAATCCCCACGATCAGATAAGTTCTTCTTATACATCCAATTTCTTTCGTTCTGCATTTTCCCTGTCTCCAAATTAAAAATTTTTAAATATTAATAAAAACTACAAAAAAAACTACTAAATCATCAATAGTAATATCATCATTAATTCCAACTAAGTTCAAATAACAATAAATAATAACGTTAATTGTACAAAACTCAAATCATCATTAATACAAAGCTTAATTTCACAAAAATTAAATATAATAATAAATAATATTATAAACTTAATTAATATCAAACAAATTAACTAAATTATTACAATAACATTAAATATTATCATAGAATTAAATAAATTATCAAATATTAAACATTTAACAACATTGATTATTTAACAAATCGATATAAGATTTACTATAAACTGCTGATTATTGTTAACATAATATTTCTCATAATCAATTATCACATAAAATTTACTATAAATTGTATTTTAACATCATTACAGTACATATTAAAACATTTTTCACCACCAATTAATAACTCACCGATAGATTCCGATATCAACACCAGTAACAGCTTCCAATCCAAATATTCGAGAATCGCAAAACCTAACACATAAAAAACATTTATAAATAACCAATATATTATTAAAACAATATTATAAAAATATTTTTTTAAATAACATTTCTCTAAAAATTTTTAAAAAAATCAATTAAATTAAAATTTTGAACCGGGTCGGGCCCAATGGGCCGGGTCGGGCCCATCAATGGCCCAGGCCAATGGGCCACGATGGGCCGCGCAGGGGCCAGCGTCCCCTTCGCACACAAGGGCTGCACGGCACCTTCCCGCGTTTGGGCCACGCAGCCCCTGCTGCCCCTTCGCGCGGCGGAGGCGCAAAGGGGCCAGCGCCCCCTTCGTGCGTCTGGGCCTCGAAGGGGCTGCGGCCCCTTCGCGCAGCAGGGCCGCGCAGAGGATGCGCGGCACCTTCGCGCGTTTGGTCCGCGCAGCCCCTGCTGCCCCTTCGCGCGGCGGAGGCGCAAAGGGGACAGCGGCCCCTTTGCACGTCTGGGCCGCGCAGGGGTTGCGGAGGCTCAAAGGGGCCAGCGGCCCCTTCGCGCGTATGCGCTGCGGAGGGGCGGAGGGGCGGCGGAGCCGCAAAGGGGCCATCGGCCCCTTCGCGCACCTGGGCAGCGAAGGGGAGACGGCCCCTTCGCGCACCTGGGCAGCGTAGGGGAGGCGGCCCCTTCGCGTACCTCGGCCACACATGGATCTGCCTTCAAAATCTCAGATCCGACGGCTGGCAGTCCGATCTGCTTTCTGCAACTCAAATCCAGCGGCTGGCCGCCGAATCTGCCATCTACGGCCAAGAGAGAGAAAGAGAGAAAGAGATTACCTAACACCATCATAGATCCGGCATCCCATCCGCCATCCCTTCGCAGTACCCCTTCGCGGCTATTCTTCACAAATGTACCCGAGAGAGAGAGAGAGAGAGAGAGAGAGTTAAAGTGAAGGAAGTGTGAATGAAATATATTGAATTTTGCTTCAAAAAAATTTTTGTCCCAAAATTCGTCCCTGATTCTGGGAAGAAAAATTTTTTCGTCATTGATTCAGGGACAAAAATTGTTTTCGTCCGAATTTTTTTTCCCAGAATCAGGGACGAAATTTTTTTTTCGTCCTAGAATCAGGGACGAAATTTTTTTTTTCGTCCCAGAATCATAGACGAATTTTTTTTTCGTCCCTGAATCAGGGACGAAAAATTTTTTTTGTCGCTAAAATCTACGACAAAAGAATGGTTTCATCGCTAAATTTCCGATAAATATATGTTTTCGTAGCAATTTGTAGTAAATTTAACGAAAAATAATTTTTTCCTTTACAATTTACAACGATTTTTGCAACAATACTTATGGTTTCTGATAAATAACTCTTTGAATACACTAAAATAGAAATTAAATCGATAAACTATTAACAATATTTGCGTACTATAATATAATTATAAAAAAATATTCATTGTATTGATTATTAGTTAACAAGTATTTCTACTTTAACTTTTAATTTAGTTAATCGAATATTTAAACAAATTTATAAAATAGAGTTATCAGTACTAGAAATGGAAAATTAAACAGATAATGAATAGAAAATGAATATACTAATAATATTCTTTTGTAACAATTTAAAAGATTTGTAAAGTTATAGAAAATAAATGTACAAATTTAAAAGATTATACTATATTATCATTCTTTTATATAACTAGATAATGAATGAAAGATTTTATATAAGATTTTTTGAACATCTTAAGATTTTTATATGTTGTAAGTGTATAACACCGTTTTCAAATCATTTTTTATATTAGAAAATGTTTCTAATACTAGAAAATGTTTCGAATTACTGAAAAATTAATTTTAGCGATGAAATTTGCCACAAATGTTATATTTCTCACTAATTTGCAACAAATTTAGTAACAAATTATCGAATTTGTTGCGACGAATATAAATATTTGTCGCTAACTTTGCGACGAATTTAGAAATTCGTCACAAATTTAGGGACAAATTCATTTTCGTCCCAAATTTAGGAGCGAATTGAGAAGTTTGTCGCAAAATTTTAGGACAAATTTTTTTTTCGTCCCGAATTTAGGGACAAATTTTATATTCGTCACAAATTTAGGGACGAATTTTATATTCGTCGCAAATTTAGGGACGAATTTTATATTCGTCGCAAATTTAAGGACGAAGTTTTTATTCGTCACAAATTTTGGGATGAATTTTTATTTCGTCTCAAATTTAGAGACGAATTTTTAATTCGTTACAAATTTTGTGACGAATTTTTAAATTCATTGCAAATTTAGCAACGAAATTTTTTTTCGTCGCAAATTTGCAACGAATTGTGCTTCAAAAAATTTTCGTCAAAAATTTGCGACGATTTTTGTAACGAAAATGTTTTTAGTTGCTAAATTTGCGACGAAAATATTTTTGTTGCTAAAATTATGGTTAATTGATGACAATAACATTTTTTATTGCTAAATTTGTTGTAGATTTGCGACGAATATTTCTGTTGCTAAATTTCGTCGCTAAATTCTTCTTTTTTGTAGTGTAAGGCTTTGGGCGGGATGGCCCGTGGCATGTGGTGATGTGGGTGTTGCAAACCCCAAGATGACCATCCAAGAAAGTTCAAGACCTAGTAACGGCCCACAAAAAATTAGCTAGACTCAAGAAGCCATTTTAGACACAATAAGATCCATTGCTTCAAAATCGAGCCTACAAGCTCAAAAAGAGCCTTGGTCTGTCAAGCCATATGGCCCAACAAAGGAAGAAACTCCACAACCCCAAGCCCAAGACACCAAGAGTCCAAGCCCAAGCTCACTAGTGGTCCAAAGGAAAAAAAAAAAAAAAAGAAAAAACCTTTCTAGAAGGCTAAGAGTATCAAGAAGTCAAAGAGATTAGGAATAAATAAATATGAATAAACGTAATAATTAGGAATAAAATGTGGAAGTATAAAAGTTAGTACATGTAATGAGAGAGTTAAATGCCTCCTTTGATGGATGGTTAGGATGTAATAAAACCTTTGGTCTCCCCTCCCCCTTAACCTATAAATAGGTCTCTCCCCTGAGCTTGTAATCATTCTTTTGAGAAGTAAAAACACGAGTTTCATTCTTACTTTGAAAGAGTGTATATCTTTATGAGATTAAGGAAGCAAGGCTTTCCTTAATTTACACACTACTTGAGTGATCTACACAGTGTATAGCGTAGTAAGTTCATGGTTTCACTTTTGAACCGTATCCAATCTATCAACCCTAGACTCGGGTCTCCATCATTTTGGTGCTTTCATTGAGAGAGTGCCCATCATTTTGATGCTTTCGTTGAGGGGATTTTATTGAGAGTAGGCAATCTATTGCCACATTTCATTGAGAGGATTTCGAGTGTTTTCATCACGAACCTTGTGTCACCCTGACTGGTGATTGCAATTTGAAATGTCATAACTTTAAAACTAAAATTGCCAAATTCTACAAGCCCTCGCCCCATTGCCAATAGCTTCTCACGGGGTGAAGATGGCTCTGAGACTATTGATGATCGAGAAGCATTTAAGAGGTTCAGTAGTGTGAAAGGTGTGGCTTCTATAACTGAGATAGAATACTCACAGATTGATAAGGAAATTGACTCTCTACCCTAGGGAGGATAAGGAAGGTGATATACTGATGGATAATACTACATTGGCCTAGGAGTTGTGTCTATCTAATCTATTGACTTATGTTACTTAATTATAAAGTATTTGTCTAGAATGTGGGTAGGAGGAAATAGCCCACAACTCCATAGGGTTCTCAAAGAGTTAATCAGGGAGAATGGGCCGAATGTGATTTGTTTGATCGAAATAAAAAGTGGTTCCTCTAGCCTTTTGGTTTTTTTTAGGAAAATAGATTATGATAAGAAATATGTGGTAATGGCTTCTAGTTTTAGAAGGAGTTTATGACTGGTGTGGAAGTCTACAGTAGGGGATATGAAGGTAGTTTATAATAAAGATCAATTGATCCATTACCAAGTACGGATGAGTAATACGGTATGCTTCCTTACTTTTGTCTATATCTAGCCTCAATGATAAGAAAATATAAGCGTACAATATTCTGAGTAATTTGACTGATCACATGTCTGATGCTTGGTTTGTCTTTAAGGGATTTCAATGATATTGTAGGGATGTCAGAAACGAGTAATAATTCTACCGGAGTTATAGCTAAGGAAAATCGTTTTTGGGATTGGTGGGAAAAATGTAATCTTCATGATCTGGGAGCAATAGGGAGTCCCTTGGATACAAAAAAGGGATGGACGTACATCTCTCAAAGAACAGTCTTATCGGGTTTTCGGGGACGATAAGAGTAGGTTTTGATTTTAGGAGGCAAAAGTAGTTAATCTACTGCGGTTACATAGAGGCCATCACTTATCCTCCTCAAGACTTGCATGTCTCCTCCTTTATAGGAGGGGTGCCCATTTAGATTTCAAACAGCTTGGTTTCGGCATTCCCAATTTGCCTAGGTATTCTCATCCACTGGGGATAGGAGAAATGGTAAGTCCTCGTTACTTAATTCCATTAAGACTACCTCTAAGGTGCTGCAAGATTGGAATAAACAAGTATTTAGGAATATATTCTACAGAAAGTGGCAATTGGAGGCCCATTTAAGGGGGATGGCGATTAAGTGTTCTAGGGTCTATTCTCCTCTAACTTCTTGGATAGGCTGGAACAAAGGCTATTGGGGGGAGTATCATAGGATCTTGGATATGAAGGAAATCTTATAGGACAAGAAGTCTAGGTTCTAGTGGTTTTGCTAGGGTGATCATAATACCCGATTTTATCATTTATCTACTTTGGTCAAGCATAGTGGTAATAGGATATCCTATCTTAAAATCAATGGAGAATGGTGTTCCGATCAACAACTAAAAAAGCATGCGACAGGGTATTTTAGAGCTTTGTTTGAGGGAGCACCAGTCAACGTGATTGCGGGGGATGATTAGGTGGGGCAAAGGACCATAGACCATACCGATCAACTAGCCTTGGTTCCACCTATTATGCTAGTTGAGATGAAATCTATGGTTTTCTCCATGAAGGGATTGAAAGCCCCAAGATCCGATGGTATTCAATCGGTGTTTTATCAGAGGTTATGAGAAGTTGTACAAATAACTCCTTTTCGGTTCATTGAAGGGGCTTTTCGTGATGGATGTTTTCCCTCAAAGTTCCTCCATGCATTTATTGTGTTATTTCTGAAAGTGGAACACCCGAGTCATCTGGCTGAATTAGACCTATCAGCTTGCTTAATATGAGTTATAAGATCCTATCTAAGCTTTTGGTTGCTTGTTTTAAACCTATTCTTCATAAAGTGATTAGTCCGTATCAAAGCAACTTCCTGCCAAACTGTGGTACTTTGGATAATATTGTTATCATACAGGAAATAGTGCACTCCATCCGTACTCACCACGGTAAGTGTTGGAAAATGGTGATGCAAATTGATCTTGATAAGGCGTATGAAAGTGTCAGTTGGTCCTTTCTTGAAAAAACTCTTTGATACTTCCATTTTCTTACCCGCTAGTTCATTTGATAATATTTGTGGTGACGCATGCCCAATTTGCCCTCATTTGGAATGGTGAAGCTCTCACTGATTTCGGGCTAGGGAGAGGATTAAGACAAGGTGATCCACTATCACTATATTCGTTACTTCTAGTCATGGAAAAGTTACCTTATATGATTCCGAGCAGAGTTGACCAGGTAAGCTAGACCCCGATCTGCATTTCTAGACAAGGGCTTGCCATCTACACCTCTTCTTTGCAAATGACCTCATGGTATTTGTAGATGTTAATCCCAGGACACTAGGAATGATCCTTGATTGTCTTAGGAAGTTTGCAGATTAAAGTGGGTTGTCTCTTAACCTTACGAAGTCCAATCTCTTTGTTTCTCCTCATGCCCCTTTAGCCTTGAAGAGGAATCTAGCAAACCATGTTGCTTCCCACTCACGTAGAATTTAGGAGTTTACTTGGGGGTTCCTGTCATTCATGGCAGAGTTGGTTTATCCCGTTATTAGCATTTGGTTGAGAGAATCAGAAATAAGATCACGGGCTTGAAGGTAAATCATTGAGTACAACGAGCCACATTACTTTTATCAAGTCTGTTACCTCCCCTATGCCAACTTATGTGATGCAATCTTCGTGATTACCTGAATAGATTTGTAGCCAATTGGATAGAATAACCGCTAGTTCCTTTGGGGAGAGGCAGATGGGAGACACCAAGTTCATGCTATTAATGGGAGGTAGTGTGTTAACCGAAGGATCAAGAGTGCGGGGTATTCAGTCCACAATAGACATGAATAAAGCTCTTCTTGCAAAGTTGGGTTAGAGGCTCATATCTGGAAAATCGTCTTTATGGTGAAAGGTCCTCTGGGGTAAATACTGTAATAGGAGAAATTTATTAAGTTATCCTCATTCATCTAATTGCTCATTGTTGTTGAGGGGTATTTTTAAGGTTTGGAAAGTGGGAAACGGGAGGAATATTCGTTTCTAGGAGGACATTTGGGTGGGTTCAACCCCGTTCGCTTAGCGGATCCATAGAGATATTCCCTCCAAATCGGCTAATGTGAAGGTTTGTCGGTTCATCACCCCGAGTAGGGTTTGTGATTTGTCTAATCTTGAGATTCTTCTCCAGGATTGATGAGATTAGGGAAATTCTTATTCCTCGGGACCCAAATTCAGGTGATCTTATATGCTGGATTGGGGATCCATCAGGGATATTCTCAGTAAGATCAGCTTACCTTGCCTTTGTAGGAAAGATGTTGATATGAATACATCTGGAAATTAGAAGTAGTTATGGCAATTGAAGTGTCAAGAGAGAGTTAAGTTGTTCGTTTGGCTTTTGCTTCATAATAGTTTAATGACGAATGACACTTGCTTTTAGTAGAGAATTGCGATGAATCCCCTATACCTTATTTGTCAAGATTTGCCCAAAACCATGTCCCATCTCTTTAGAGATTATGTGGTTACTTGGCAAGTATAGTACATGATTACTTGATCCTTCTATTTGGCCAAACTTGTGTTCTTTGGGAGGCAAGAAAAGGATTGGTTAGTGCAAAGTTACTTATCCCATGTACTTCATGGGGATATCCCTTAGGCTATAATCTTTTTGTATACTTTTTGGTCGATTTCAAAAGAGAGATGTCGGGTGGTTTTTATGGGAGGATCTTTCTCCATGGACCATGTATAGATTATGGCCAACCATGCTCACGATGGATGGAGGGCGCTCTTGAGTGAGTCTTCCCCTCCCCCAAGAGGAGGTAAGTGGATCAAATAGATTCCCCTTCCACCGGGTGTCCTTAAGCTAAATATAGATAGTTCAGAGAATCTTAGTTCTGGATCAACAGGGGCAAGGGGTTTTATTCGGGATGTGTATGGATTATGGATTCATGGATTCACTTGTAAACAGGGTGTCACGAATACTTTCACGGCAGAATTATAGGAAGTTGGTAAGGGTCTCTTGCTTATCCTTCATGCTAATCTCTTTCTAGTAGTCTTTGAAATGGATTCAGCGGATCTAGCATTAGCTCTTACTGAGGAACCTAATCATCATTTCCCGATGTACAACATCCTTCAAGAATGTAGCAAGTTAACGCGGTTCGCGAGTGTCCATTTCATCCGTTTAGTTCCAACAGAAGGAAATGTTTGTGCGGACATATTAAGCCACATAGGGCACTAAGTTTTTCATGGACTCATGAATTGTTGTCTCCCCCTCAAGAGGTGTACCTGGCTTGATAGTTTGATATTCGAGGCTTGACTTTATTTTAGCAGTTAATGTTCTCGCTCCATTTGTACAAAAAAAAATTGTTACATGAATTTCATGTGATTCGTAAAAATTTATATGGTTACATATTTTGGAATATTATTTTATGACTCTCGAGTATTTTTATTTAACAATATTAGATCTTACATAGGTTATTTAACAATAAATTGTATAAATAATTCATTGTAAGACTAGAATTGTGATCAAAATTAAATATTTAGGATGCAATAGAAAAAATTAAGATTTTTCAAAATAAAAAGGTTTAAAGATTTATGTGTAATTATCCTGTTATATTATTATATTATAAGCAAATATTACATGGGCTTGTGCCTCTTATAATTTGTGATGATAGAAACTATGGTATAATAGGATTGAAAATATTAAGGAATAATTTATTGTCACGTATAATCTAATCTAAAATAATTTTATTTATTCAAAAAGTACAAAGAAATGCAAAATTGAAGTTTTAAAAATAATTAAAAACAAAAATATTTTTTTTTAGAAAAAATAGATGTGTTCCTATTAAGAATGAACATTCGGTTAAACTATAATCGAAAAAATCAAAATTAAAATAACAGATTTAATTTGATTATATAATTCACATAAACATAACGCAACATAATAGATCAAAAACCAATTATTTGGTTTGATAGAATTAAGCAATTTATTCATTTTGATTATTCAAATTAATCAAATATTTAAAATTTTTATAAGGAATTTTTAAGTAACGCCGGTTCCAACTCCTATCTATGTAGATATAATATGTATCATTCAAATCAACGTGTTACTATAAATTACAATTTTGAAGTTTAAAATTCATTAATAATTATAATTCACCGAATATCAATTTGAAAATTTAAAATTTTGAAAATTCAAATTTCAAACTAACTAACAAAGTATGAAAATTAAACTAAATCTAATACTCTATTAGTAATTCATAAATTAAAAAATAAATAACTAATATTATATCATCTTTCAATAAAATAACTTTAAAAATATATTTTGTTTTAAATTTTAATTATAATATTATATTAATATTTATAAAGATAAAAAATTATCTAAAAAGTGTATATATTTTTAACTAATATGATTAATTCGATTTGATCGAAATAAAAATTGTTAAAATTGATAATTTTTAAATAAATCAAATAAAAATTTGATTTTATAGAAAAAATAAAAAAAAAATCGACTAAATCAATCAAAATATAAAAAAATGATTAGAAATGATTTTTTCAAATTTAGCCTAATAATGCTCAACCACCCCCTATTTTTTTTTTTTTTTTATCATAAGAATTTGAACTCTAGATTTCAGGATTAGGAAAAGGGATTGTGACTACTAAATTATTCTCTTGGAAACCAACCACCCCCTATACAACAACACAGTCATCACAATCTGTTTATTCTCTTGCACCATCAATCCGCAACCATTATCCCTCATTGTCCCAAATCTCAAAACTCACAATGATATTTAAAGTCAAAAACCATTCTTAAGCTTGAATGTAACATTTTTTTATTTTTTATTAAAAATTATGGTCATTGAAATTGTCCAAAACTAGCGGTTTGGGATAAAACAATAGAGTGGGGGTTCTGGAGCAAATCCAATATTTATTTTTTTGAATAATTTAATTTTGATTTTGATTATTATTTTCTTGTCGGATATAACTCCTGAATTATTCAGCAAAGTACATATTGATAGGAAAGGAAGTAACATTTTAGGAGATAAAATTTTGCTCCTATAAAAATTACTCTCACAAAATTTATTCTTTTCTATTATATGGTTAAATTACGAGAAATTTTTTCATCTTTGAAAAAACTTTTCATAATAATTTTTATCTATTTTTTTTTATTTTTTATTTTAGAGTGAAAAACAGAAGAGAAAGAAAGTTGTTGAAAAAGACAAAAAAAAACTATTTTTGTGTTATGATATATATACTCCCTCTCTTAAAAAAGGGTAAAATCTAAGCAAATGTAACAAAAAGGAAAAAAATCTAAGCAGATGATATTTCACATCCTCTCACCTCTTACCAATTTTAGGCTCAACCACTTGGATATTTTTTCTGTCATACGGGCAAACCATTAACCTTTGCTTGAATTGAATTTCACATTTGTTCAGGTCACACGTTGATTTTTAAGGTAAAATCCTAAATCTCGGGTTAGAAACTTAATTAGTTTCCTTTGATCGATCATGTCAAGTCACTTCCAAATTATTTTGAGTAAAAAGGGTTTTGATTATTTTACGTCCTCTGCAGCGCTTATGTGAATGATCAAAGTCCATTAACTAGAAATAATTTTAAAATGACTCTAAAATGAGAATTAGTTGTATTTTTAATTTTACAATCAGAGTTCTAAACATTTTTACCCCAAGTTTTCTTATCTTCTAATCGAGTTCGCAATTGAGGTGAAGGAAGTTTATGCTGTGTATTCAAGTAACATTAAAATTATGAAGAAGTATATATTCATAAATTAATTTTAGAAAAATAAATTAAATGAAAATCAAATCAAGAAGGCATGAAACCCTTGATACGAATGCAACTGTTGGGATTTTGGGGAGGAGTCAGAAAATAATTGGGTAAAAAAGACAACTAATTAGACGTAAAAAATTGCACCAACAAAATTGAGTAATACAGAATACAAAGACGAAGAAATAAAATTACCTAAAAATCTCATTACCTAAAATTGTCTCACAACTAAATTCATGGGCCTGCATTTTTCTCAAAATGTTTGTAAGCGTAATAAAGGATATTTTTTCCTATCAAACTTTTATGGGTATAATAATAAGACGTCGTGCTCTGTTAATCATAAGTTTTAGATTCGAATAATAAGAATAAAAAAATAAAATTTGGAAAAACTTATCTTTTAATAGATTTTATAATATTTATATTGAATTAATCGAATAAAATCTGAATATCGATGATAAAATCAAATAAATAAATAAATAAATAAAAGATGTGTTTTCCCGGGTTTGGAACACTCGTTCTTTTCTCTCTAAGAATTGTTGGATATTACAAGGTACTTTCCAATTACATATTACAAGGTACTTTCCAATCTTGTTACAGAAACAAATGAGTTGTGAGGGTCGCCATTAGGTTGACACTTTCTTCACCGTGTGGAGAACTCTCGTAAGAGAGCCATAAATCAATGTCATCTCAGCTAGCTGTCCATGCAGCCTTCATATTTGACCTGTCAAGTGCAAAAAGAAAACTCCAAATTTACTTCAAGACCGCCTCCAGAGTCCATAGCACTATTATTCAGTTAAAATGGAAAAAAATCCTTTTCTTCGTACCCTATGTTATCTTCCAAACAATTTATTTTATTTTCAATTTTAATATTAAATAAAAATAAATTTTAATTTAATTTATTTGAATAATTATTGATTTTAATAATTTTTATTTTGATGAAATTGAATTAACCAAATTAATTAAAAATATATATTCTTTTCAGATATTATTTTATTCATATAAATACTTGTATAAGTTAAAATAGAAAATTATTTTAAAATTATTTTATTGAAAGATAATGTAATATTGTTCTTTTGTGAAATATTAATAGAGTAGTAGATTTAGTTTAGAAATTTCATATTTAATTAATTATTTTAAAATTTAAATTTTGAAGTTTTTAAATTGATTTATTATAATTACTAATGAATTTTAAATTTTAAAATTATAATTTATAAATAGAAATTGAAATAAATGATATATATTATATTTATATAGAGTGGCGTAGGAGCAACGTTGGTAAAAATCTCCTATAAATATTTTAATAATTAGGTTAATTTAAATAATAGAATTGAATTAATTGTTTAATTTAATTAAATTAAGTCGTTGATTTTTTATTTATTAGATTATATTATGCTTATCAGAGCTGTATGACCCGATTCGACGGAGTACTTACTCTTAGGACCCATGATATCCGTCATTGCTCACTTGTCACGTTTGACATGCAAATCAAAGTTTCCATCCATGGCATCAACTTTTTCTTATTACTTACCCCTTCGATTAACACAGGAAAAATTCAGGCTTCTGCCTAAATCAGCACACTAGATCTTTTAGGCTTCTGCCTATGAGAGTTCACGGTTTGCACAGGGTTGGCTTAAGTAAACAGGCAACTGGATGCCATTTTTGTTACGAAAATAGAAATTAATTGTTATTCTAGAATTTCATTATTTGCTCACAACAAACAAAATAATCTATTCATGCGCACACTAAATATTGTTTAAAAATGCTTTTTAATTTTTTTTTATTTAATTGCTTGTAATCACATGCGAATAGACCAGGAGGTTTCCAAGAAAGATTAGAAAGGTCATAATAGTCTCACTCAAAATCCAAACTCGTTTGGCAAACGACAAGGCGGCCTTTCGACAAAATTTCCTTTTCATCTTTATTTAATCAGAAGGGATCATGTATGATTACTTATTAATTTTCACATGAACAGAAGTTTTAGAAAAATAAATACACAGATATCACGGATACGAATGCAATTGCAAATGCAAATGATGATGTTCAATCCAAACCCAACAAATTCTTGTTGTCTCTTACGACAATTTTACCCCATCTCTGGTATCCAAGGTTGTCAAGCAATTGTCACCCAGCATAGAACGGATGTACTCTCTTTTTAAAGTGGTATGCCAATAATAAAAGTTCTAGCGAACCAAATTCAATGTCCAAGTAATCAAAGAAAATGAGAAAGAATATGAGAGAATACTTTATACTTCTCATGATTTCATATGTTTGCACTCTTTGCATATTTATACTACTAAATGTGAGAATGAAAATCCACTAATCAATAAATGGTGTCATTGAAAAATTACCAAACTAATAAATGGTGTGCCAATAAATAATATAATTGGAAAGTCATCAAACCAATCATTTAGATACTCCACCTTTGCTAATTTAAATGATATATTAATTCTAATTAATGTTACTAATAGTATTGATTAAAATACAAAAAAAAAAAAAAACAAAAAAAAAATTATGTTAAATCATTTGGCTAGATTCTCTCCCTTCCACAAAGTGGGTTGCCTATTGGAATCCAAACTCAAATGAAATTCTAGCACTTCAAAAAAAAAAAATGCATGTAAAGGTCTTTTGGTTTTTCAATGTGAGACTTTAATGGAATTTAGAGTAAGTGAGAGATTGAGAATTTTTCATTCAAAACTCTAATAGAGATATAAAGAAAAAACTTTACACGAAACAACCGTAAGATTTTATTTTATAGGGAAATGATCACTTGGTTTTGATGTTTTAGAAATCTATATATGGCCCAATATAAGTTTCCCGTCAATCTTATTTAAAGTTTCTTCTTCATTTGGTTTTATGAAGAATATCATGAATCATTATATATACCATAATAGACATGGCTTTGCAGAATCATCGATTTTAGTTTTGAAATCAATGATTCCAGATTGCTAATTCAGAGACGTCTGAATCAAACCTTAAAGAGACGGTCTACTTTCAATATAGGAATCGTTGGTTTCGGTTTTTGTTATGATTTTAGAACTGAAATTATAAAAATTAAAAAAAATTAAAATAACTATTGATCTTTTTTGTTAAAAAAGAATACAAAAAATGCCATCGATTAATAATGAAATAAATTTATTGAAAGGTTAATGTATTTCTTCATTGATAGAATATTTTAACTAATTCAGTAGTGAACATTTGAACCCCACTTTGCTCCGGGGGGCATGGGGCTAAATATTTATTACCCATTAACTTTATAAAATAATTTATTTAAAATAATTTTTCTAATATTAAACACATATGTATTTTCATTATTGAATTTTAATAACTATATTATATTCAATATTAGTTAAAAGAAAAATTTTCTACTTTTGTCTTCAAAAAAAAATGATAATAATTTTTTAGTATTTTTTATTTTCAATATTACTTATTTTACGGTCAGCAAATTAAAATTATATTTTAAAAAAATCTTCTACTCGAACAAATGGTTCTCAACAGTTTGAATCGAAAACCACCGGCTTTTCAAAATGCTTAATTCCCTTTGTTTCAATATCTCAATTCATCTCTAGAATTATTGATGTCAACAGATTTCGATTGGATAAATCATGTGAACCCTTTTGGTATTAGTTCTCAATTAATAAAATTTCTATTCAAAACTCCTTTCTAATGGTATCTTCTAGACTCAACCAAAAACTTAGTCTATTGATAACCATATAGAGAATAATAGAATCTTATCCTTGTTTTTCCGAGAAAATAAATCTTATCTTAAGAATGCATATTTGTTACATCCAAGTAATTTAGAGTTATACGCATGGTTAGTACAACTGTTGATGCCCACAATTTTCTAATCGTTTGAATATGAGATAATATTTTGTTTTAGATCAAAGCAACCTGATAAAAATAAAAATATCTATTTCACAAAAGATAAGTATATGATGAATAGAGTCTTATCCACATGGAAGAGGTGAATTTATCTCTAAAAGAAGAAAAAAATATGGAAAATTGAAAAATTATCTAAAACTATCTAACAAAATAAATCAATAAAATTAACTAAACTATGACAATTAAATAATACTGATTAAAAGAGAAAATGTCAATAAAAATAAACTCTAACCAAATAAATTATTTCCATCTTAGTGTATTTGATTGATCATTGATACAAAATCGATATAAAAACAATATTATATAAATAAATTAGTTATACCAGTTAAATACAACGAAACGATCAATCTCTCCTTAATTTTTCGATAATTAAAATACTATCATTAATTACTTCCCTAATCGAAAAACAATCTAAGAGACCCTCGTTAGAGTTAGTATTTCGATAGCCTTAAGAATCAACGAAGCTCAATTTTGATTAACAAATTTCAATCTAAATTTATTTAAATTGAATTATTTAATCTCATGACATAAATTAAATCGCTTGTGAGATAATAAAATTATGTCAATTATCACTTTACTAAAAACAAATAAACACTACAAAAAAAAAGACTTTTAGCCGTGGCCAAAAACCGTCAGTAAAGACCTTAAAAAGCTGGTAAATGTTGTAAAATCTTCTCCGATGATCAAAATTTCCGTTGACTATATAAGCACTAATAAAGGGCTATGACAACGGCCAGGACCGCTGGCAAAAGTCTGGACCTATGCCAGTGGTCATGGATGCCAGTAAAGGTCCTGGCTGCTGGTAAAGGTCCAAACCTTTGCTAGCGGTCATGGCCGTTGACCTAGGTTATGTTCTATGTCATTAGTGTTTGTTATGAGCACTTTGCCCTCTTTAAAGACCAAAGAAAAAAAAATTATATATATATATATATATATATATATATATATATATATATATATCAAAATCTAGTGAAAATACTTGTAAGAGGCTAAGAACGTCAATCTCTCCTTCCCTTCCAACCAACAGGACACTTAAACATACAACCATGTTATTGTTCATCGTGAATCGACCACTATAACAATTGGAACAATAACTGCACCCTGTAGAGATTTGCATAGGCCTGCATCACCAAACAAAAGAGTTACACTAGCCACTGTATTATTTCAGTGAGAAATAAAAATTGAAGAAATCAAAGAGTTCAAACTTAAAAATTCATTTTTAAGTCATTTTTGTTATATAGTTTGTAATAAAATAGTTGCCGTTTGCAGTTCACTCGCATTCAGGAAATGTAATTTTTAATTTAATTCCCCATCATCTCCAATCATGCTTCAATTTTTCACTTCATTTTAGTAAATATTTATCATCAGATGTCAAAGTCTGTGGAATCACCTTAGATATTGCCAGAATCAAAAGTGGTTGCCAGATCCTGAAAATAATTAGCATGCTAATGTCCCTTTCCCAGTCTGAAAATTAATCTGTTTCTTTCCAATTCTCTCTTTTGTATATTCTTTTTTTTTTCCCCTCACTGAAGGCATCCAATTGGGTGGCGTCCGTGATCTTCATAGTCCTATTAACATGAAAAGGAAAAATGGAATATATAAATTATCACTAACCTTCAACTGACAACAAGAAGAAGATGTTGTACTTGCAGGAATGAACATAAATAGTAAAAACCTATATTGAAATTAAAAAGGAAAAGTGATGCTTCCCAATAATTATAGATATAAGATAGTATTTCGTCTCAAGTATGAAATAGAAAAGATAAAATAGGATGGAAGATAGAAGATAAAGGATTCAAAAATATATAATGACAATTTTGAAAATAATTTATCGGATTTTTCATTTTCATCTTTGTTTTCGTCCCCAAGTTCCTTCAAGAGGTATGATAATATGCAATTATTACATTTATTTTTTATATTATGGTATGATTTTTGAATTGGTACGTGCTCTAATGAATATTTTTATGACTTTTTTATTTTAGGAAATCAAAATCGGAGTTTGAATCAGATTGGACTTAATGAGGCATTTTTTTGGAGCTAAATAATTCAATATATCAATTGGCCCTACAAAAGAAAGATGAAGCATTTAAATAGGAAACTTATTTGTAATAGAAATTTTACTTCAAGTAAAATTGCTTAAAAGAGTTATTTGTTTCTTCTTTTTTTTAGGGAGAGAATATTTGGAGATCTAGGTCAAAGAGAGAAGACTTCTATTTTTCTTGGAGTTCCACAGCTATAAATATGTGCTTCTCCAATGTGGACAACACTATTCATTCAATCACAAGAGGAGAGGTGGCTACACATTCTCCCTCTAGGTTTAGATTTTATATTTTTCTTTTATTTGAAAAACAATTTTTTTTCTTTTTCTTTTATTGATTCAAGAATATGGTTTCTACCATGAGTGACTAATTTTGTTTCTGATTCAAGGGGAATTTTAATCGATTGTTCTTCATTATGAAGTTATATTCTCAATTTAATTTTTTACTTTTTATTCAAATATTCGTTGATTCTTGATTTATTTTTAGGGAAACCTAATATTGGTTAATCTGACAATTTAATTCAATATTCGTTTTTTTTATTACTATCCAGGAATTCAGTGATCCGTAATTGTCATAAATGAATGGTACAAGTAACAATTAGGTTAATTTTGTTTATGAGTCTTTTACTGGTATTCATATGATTTAGGGAATCAATAGAACAAAATTAAATAATTGCGACTTTTCCGGTTATTTGTATTTTGGTTTAACTATTTTCACAGAACTTAATGCTGTCATTATATCAATATGGAATGCTATCGTGTCCAGTTGATTAATGATAAGTTTTGATTGGATGTTGGGTTTGGTCAATTAAATTAGTAAAACACAAGATTTATTACAGTTATCTTAATAAATCTAAACTTAAATGTTTGAATTACAAAAATAATATTTTTAACCAATGATCAATGAGACAATCGAATATATGAACCGTTGGATCAGTACTTGGTAAATTGAATTTCTTCCTTAATTTTGGTATTTCACATTATTGATTTGTTTCTTAATTTTAGGTTTTTAACTTTTATTAAGCAATTTTTATTTTAACCTGTTGTTGAAAACCCCCGACTTTACTTTTAACATTAACTAAGAGATTAAATTAATTAGTTCTTTTGGGATTCGACCTGGTAATCACTATTGCTATAGTTGTTGCATTTGAGGGAATCAATATTAATTTGAGAGTTTCGATAACCCGATCAAAATTTTGGAGCCGCTGCCGGAGAACTATTTTGATTTCTTAGTTGTGTTATCTTTATTATTTGTTTTGCTGACCTCTTTTATTTTATGATCCGTTCTTCTCAAGAAAGTGAATTGGAATATATTTCTAAAATTAAGAGAACTGCTCACTGATTGAGAAAGGAAGCTAGACAAAGAAAAGGTAAGTTACGTCGAAAGCCATTTTTTAACATTGATCTAAAAATTTGTAACAGATCTATTTTTTAAGAAGAAGAGGAAAAGATGGCTAATCGTGAGAGAACTTTGAAGGAATTGGCTACACCTAATCTGAATCAACAACCATTATGTATTGAATGCCCAACTCTTGAGGTAGCATTCGAACTTAAATCTGGTTTGATTCATTTACTGCCTACTTTTTGTAGTCTCCCAGGTGAGGATCCACACAAACATTTGAAGAAATTTCACCTTGTCTGTTCGAGTATGAAACCCCAAGGTGTGAATGAAAAACAGATTAAGCTGAGAATCTTTCCCTTTTCCTTAAAAGATAAGGCAAAAGATTGGTTGTACTATCTACCTCCGGGTTCGATAAATACATGGAATGGGATGCAAAGATTATTTTTGGAAAAATTTTTCCCTGCATCCAGGGCTGTCAACATTCTAAAGGAGATATGTGGGATCGGGCAGATTAGCGGAGAGACGCTATATGAGTACTTTGAGCGGTTCAAACAACTCTGTCCTAGTTGTCCACATCATCAAATACCTGAATAGCTCTTGATACAATACTTCTATGAAGGACTTCTACCCATGGATAGGAGTATGGTAGATGCGGCCAGCGGAGGAGGCTTGGTAAATAAAACGCCTGAATAAGCCAGACAATTGATCACAAACATGGCAAAAAATTCCCAACAATTTAGGTTGAGAACGGATGGAGTTACGAAACGTGTCAATGAGGTAAGTCACTCTCACATTGAAAATCAAATTTATGAATTGACTGCTTTGGTTCGTCAGATGGCTGTAGGGCAAATACATGCAACCAAAGTTTATGGCATATGCTCGATACCCGGATATCCTACGGATATGTGTCCATCTCTGTAAGAAGATTCTACTCATCAAGCAAATATCGTAAGAGGATTTCCTGGTCAACCTCAGAAGAAGTACGACCCCTACTCCACTCATTATAATCCCGGATAGAGAGATCATCCAAACCTGAGTTACGGGAATCAAGGAGGACAAACAAGATATCATCCTCAGCAATTCGATAGGCCAACACATGCACCGACACAATCGTCTAATTCAGGTATGTCCGTAGAAGATATTGTGAAAGCTCTCGTGACTAACACTCAACAATTTCAACAGAAAATGAGAGCTAGCATTTAAAACTTGGGAAATCAAATCACTCAGCTAGCCACTTCGGTCACTAATTTGGAAGCTTGAAATTCAGGAAAATTACCTTTACAAACAGTAGTGAACCCTAAGGAAAATGCTAGTGCAATGGTGTTGAGGAATGGAAAGGAATTACAATCAAAACCACCATCACCCAAAAAGAGGAATGAAAAGAAAGATGAAGAGGAAGAAGCCGAAGTTGCCAATGAAAATCCAATCAAGGTAAATTCTGATTCTCTTTTACCTATGAGTTCTAATATGGTTGTACCACCTTTTCCTAGCAGGTTTGAAAGATCCAAGAAGGAGGACTATGAAAAGGAGGTTTGGGAAACTTTCAAGAAGGTAGAAATAAATATACTTTTATTGGATGCCATCAAGCATATTCCAAAATATGTAAAGTTTTTGAAGGAGTTGTGCGCAAACAAGAGGAAGATAAGAGGTGATGAGAAAATAAGGGTGGGGGAGAACGTGTCTGCTGTCATAAAAAGATCCCTACCCAAGAAGTGTTCGATCCAAGTATGTTTACTTTACCTTGTGTTATTGGTTTGAGGAAATTTGAACGTGCTATGCTAGATTTAGGAGCCTCAATCAATGTCATGCCATATTCTATTTATATTGCTCTAAACTTAGGTCCCTTAAAGAAAACTAGAGTGATCATTCAATTGGTTGACCGTTCTGTTGTGTATCTGGAAGGAATTGTTGAAAATGTTTTGGTGCAGGTTAACGAGTTAATTTTTCCAGCAGATTTTTATATTTTGAAAATGGATGAAAACACAATTACAAATTCAACACCACTACTATTGGGGAGACCATTCATGAAAACAATAAAAACAAAGATAGACGTGGATGAGGGTATACTCTCCGTCGAGTTTGACTGCGAGATTGTTAAATTCAATATTTTTGAAACCATGAGATACCCAAATGAGTGTCACTCGATTTGTTCTGCTAACATCATTGATTCGATTGTACTGGTTGGGTTGTCGAACCCCTCAAATTAATACTGATTTCCCCAATGCAACAAACTGTAGCAATAGTGGTTACCAGGTCGAATCCCAAGGGAACTAATTAATTCAATCTCTTAGTTAATGTAAAAAAATAAAATTGGGGGTTTTCAAACAAATTGCTAAAATAAAATTTGCCGAATAAAAATTAATAACCTAAAAATAAGAAACAAATCAACAATGCAAAATACTAAAATTTAAGAAAGAAATTCAATTTACCAAACTCCGATTCAAGGGTTCATATATTCGATTGTCTTATTGATCATTGGTTAAAAATATTATTCTTGCAATTCAAGCATTTAACCTTAAATCTACTAGGATAGCCATAATAAATTTTGTGTTTTCCTAAAATAATTGACCAAACTCAGCATCCAATCAAAACTTATCATTAATCGACTGGGCACGATAGCGTTCCATATCAAATAATGACAGCATTAAATTCTATGAAAACAGTTAAACCAAAATACAAATAACCAGAATAGCCGTACAATTATTCGATTTTGGTTCATCGATTCCTTAGGTTAAAATGAATATCGGCAAACGACCCATAAACATGTATAACCTATTTGCTACTCGTACCATTCATTCATGACAATTACGGATCACTGAAATCCTGGATGCAGTAGAAAATTGATATTGAATTAAATTGTCAGATTAACCAATACCAATCTTTCATAAAAATAAACCAAGAATCGACGAATACTTGAATAAAAGACAAGAAATTAAATTAAGAACATAACCTCACAATGAAGAACAATCGATTAAAATTCCCCTTGAATCAGAATAAAAGAACTAGCCACTCATGGTGGTAAATATCAACACAAGAAAATAAAAAAATAATGTTCCTAAGAAGAAAGAAAAAAATAAGAAATAAAACCTAATGAGAGATTGAATGAACAGTCATGAAGTTCCTCTCTTTTCTCCTTAAGATGCAGCCATCTCCTTGGAGTATTGTGTAGAGAGTATTATGTTTTTCATTGAGTGTAGCCCTTCATTTAAATAGGCAAGGCAGCCGGCCCCTTTTTGGAAAGAAAATATATGAATGTGCTCTTTCCTTCCAACCTCTTTGAGAGAATTAGTAACATGAGAGATTTAGTAGCATTTTCCTTCCTTTTAATCTTTCAAATCAATTAGGAATCTTCCCATTATAAACTTTACTCCCAATTAGCTCTAAAATTTCCTTGTTAAGCCCAATTTGCTCCAAGTCCTCAATTTCAATTTCCTAAAAAATAAAATTCAATAAAACCAACCATTAGTACATTAAACAATTCAAATTCAAACTATGATAACAATAATCAATTCAATAAATTGCATGTTATCATGTACAAGAAATTTTTGAAGAAGAAAATGACACAAGTCTTGAATTGGATAGACAATTGAGTATCAAGAAAGAGATGGCTGAGACTTGTGAAATTTCAGAGTCAATATTAGAATCACAACCAAGGTTATTGAATTCGAGTACCATATTGCCTATTACTCACAAGAAAATGTTACCTTCCATTTTGCAGGCTCCAACATTGGAATTGAAGACTTTGCCGGATCATCTTAAATATGTATACTTAGGTGATGAAGAGACCTTGCCTATTATCATAGCAAGAGAGTTGATGGAAGAGCAAGAAAATCGGCTACTCCTAGTTTTAAAAGAGCACAAGATAGCAATTGATTGGATTTTAGCCGATATAAAGGGTATTAGTCCCTCAATTTGCATGCATCAAATCCTTTTGGAAGAGAACACTAAACCAGTGAAGGAATCACAAAGAAAACTGAATCCAATCATGAAAGAAGTTGTGATGAAGGAAATTCTCAAGCTTTTGGACGAAGGCATAATTTATCCAATTTCGGACAGCAAGTGGGTGAGTCCAATCCATGTGGTACCAAAGAAAACGGGGATCACAGTGGTAAGAAATCAAGACAATGAATTGGTACCCATGCGAGTGCAAAATGGTTGGCGAATGGTCATTGATTTTAGGAAACTTAATTTAGCCACTAGAAAGGATCATTTCCCTTTACCCTTTATTGATCAAATGTTAGAGAGATTAGCCGAAAAATCATTCTTTTGTTT
The DNA here is from genome assembly GCA_033439265.1 of Dillenia suffruticosa. Classification (NCBI taxonomy): domain Eukaryota; kingdom Viridiplantae; phylum Streptophyta; class Magnoliopsida; order Dilleniales; family Dilleniaceae; genus Dillenia; species Dillenia suffruticosa. The sequence goes on from JAVTVX010000020.1 coordinate 13,855,643, forward strand.
TTCTGATGGTTTTTCAGGTTATTATCAAATCGTGATTGCACAAGAAGATCAAGAGAAGACTACATTCATATGTCCGTTTGAAACATTTGCTTATAGAAGGATGCCTTTCGGTCTATGTAATGCCCAGGTACATTTCAAAGGTGCATGTTGAGCATTTTTTCTGAATATATTGAGAATTGCATTGAGGTTTTTATAGATGATTTCACTATTTACGGTGACTCGTTTGATAGTTGTCTAGGACATTTGATCAAAATTCTAAAAAGAAGCATGGAAACGAACTTGGTTTTGAACTATGAAAAATGTCATTTCATGGTGAAAGAAGGCATAGTACTGGGTCATGTGATTTCTTCTAGGGGTATTGAGGTAGATAAGACAAAAGTTGATTTGATCAAGAGTTTACCTTACCCTACAAATGTTAGGGAAATACATGGTTTTCTTGGACATGCAGGTTTTTATCGCAGGTTTATTCAAGACTTTTCAAAAATTACCTTGCCATTATCCAAATTACTTCAGAAAGATGTACCTTTCGAATTCGGAGAAAAATACAAAGAAGCCTTTGACAAGCTCAAGAACCTGTTGAATATTGTACCAATCATTCAACCACCTGATTGGAATTTACCTTTTGAGACCATGTGCGACACAAGCAATTTTGCTGTGGGAGCAATTCTTGGCCAGTGGATTGATAAGAAGAGCCACGTCATTTACTATGCTTCAAAAACATTGAATGCTCCTCAATGCAACTAAACTACCACTGAAAAGGAGCTCTTATCCATTGTTTTTGCTTTAGATAAATTTAGATCATATTTACTTGATTCTAAAGTAATTGTATATTCTGATCATGCAGCTTTGAAGATCTTTTGGCGAAAAGGAGTCGAAACCTAGGTTGATAAGATGGATTCTCTTGTTGCAAGAATTTGATTTGGACATTAAGGATCGAAGTGGAGCTGAGAACTTAGTAGCTGATCATCTAAGCAGGTTAGTAAAGGAGGAAGATCCACTACCTATTTTTGAATTTTTTCCCGATGAACAATTATTTCACTTGAAATGTATTACTCCTTGGTATGCAGATATTGTGAATTATTTGATTACACACATCTTGCCTAGTGATCTTAGTAAGTCAAGGCGGAAAAAAATTCGATGTGAGGCAAAATATTATGTGTGGGATGAGCCTTATTTGTGGAAATTTTGCTCTGACCAAATAATTAGGAGATGTGTCCCAGAAAATTAACATAAATCAATTTTAGCATTTTGTCATAGTTATGCTTGTGGGGGGCATTTTGGGTCAAAAAGAACTGCAAGAAAAGTTTTAGATAGTGGGTTATATTGTGAGACCTTATTTAAAGATGTTTACTTGTTTTGTAAAAGTTATGATAGATGTCAAACGACAGGATCTTTGTCTCATAGAAATGAGATACCCCAAACTCTCATTCTTGTTTGTGAAATATTTGATATATGGGGTATTGATTTTATGGGTTCATTCCCTTCGTCTTGTGGTTATACTTACATTCTTTTGGCTGTTGATTATGTATCGAAATGGGTGGAAGCAAAAGCCACCAGGACTGACGATTCTAAATCTGTTGTAGGTTTTATCAAGACTAACATTTTCAGCAGGTTTGGAATCTCTAGAGCCATCTTAAGTGATCAAAGGAGTCATTTTTGCAATCGAGCAATCGAAGCATTGATGAAGAAATATGGAGTACATCACCGGATCGCTATGGCATACCATCCTCAGACAAATAGACAAGCTGAAATTTTCAACCGTGAAGTTAAATCCATTTAGAGAAGACAGTTAATCCGGGACGAAAGGATTGGAGTTTACGTCTAGATGATGCACTATGGGCTTACCGGACAGCTTTCAAAACACCAATAGGGATGTCTCCTTACAGGTTAGTTTTTGGAAAATCTTGTCACTTACAGGTGGAAATTGAGCATAAGGCATATTGGGCGATCAAACATTGCAATATGAATTTAAATGAAGTCGGTGCATCAAGGAAATTGTAATTGCAAGAGTTGGAAGAGTTGAGATCGGAAGCCTATGAGAACTCAAGAATTTATAAGGAAAAAACTAAATCATTTCGCGATGGTTTATTCTTGAGAAAACAATTTGAGGTTGGGCAAAGGGTGCTTTTGTACAACTCCCAACTCAAACTTATGCCAGGTAAGTTATGTTCTCGTTGGATTGGTCCATTTGTTGTAACTAATGTGTTTTCCTATGGTGCAGTGGAAATAAGAAGTCTTGATACAAATAAGATCTTCAAAATGAATGGACATAGGTTGAACATATTTCATGAGGGCATGGTGATCTCTACAACGTTGGACATTGCATTAAAACTCCCTGATTATTCATCAAACTGAGTCACCAATGAAAACCGTCAAGCATAACGACATTAAATAATTACGCTTGTTGGGAGCAACCCAAACATTTTTTTTGAAATTATTTTAGTTGATTGTAGATTTTTTAACATTTGTTCCTTTTTTATGGATTTATTTTTTTAGGTGTCTAAGAAAGAGAATTCTGAGAGTTGCAGTTACTCAAATCAAGAACCAGACAAAGAACTAAGTTCACAAAAAAAAGGGGGACAGAATTTGTCATGGCATTAAGGCGTGATCATGCGGTTTTCAATAATGGAATTCACAAGTGGGCAGAAGCAGTCTTTTCTTTAGGGTGTGATCACGCGATTTTCATCCCACTCCACGTTTCCTTCACCGCAGCAAAGCCCATCAATTTCAAACGATCACCCTAGGGGAGTTTTCTCTCCTTTCTCTTTCTTTTCATTGTCATGTTTTATATGTTGCATTAGGGTGATTTAATGAGTCTTGCTACTAGTTTAAAATTGTGTTAGTTTGTGAGTTTCATTAGCATTGTGCCTATATCTCTGACCTTTTGCATACATTGAGGACAATGTCATCTCTAAGTGTGGGAGAGGATTTTCATACAAATGTCATTTGTTCTATTTTTCTTTAGAACTTCGCACTCTCTGGATTTTGTCGGATAATAATTTTGAATTAGTACGCATTGTTGATTTGAGTTTGAAATGCATGAAAGAGGCAAGTGTGATTAGTTATTTTTGGATTAAATTGTTTTAAAGTGTCTCATTGATTTTGATGATTGAGTCATTTGAAAATGTAATAGATTTGATACAAATTAAACACTTTTTGTGAGTTTTTGAGCCTTAAGAGCATACATCATCTTTGCTCTATTTTTTTCATGAGTGATTATCAATCATAGTATATTTATTCTAGAACTTGTTTTGCTATACTTTTTGAGACAATATCAATGAATTCGTGTATTAATATGATGGGGGCATTTAAGTTTACCCTTTTTAGCTTTCGAAAAAAGACCTTCCATGCATTGTATTTCCCCTAGTGAAACCCCTTTGAGATTATACCCATTTTCTTTACTTTAACCATATTAATTGACACATAACCTTCTTTTTATGCTTAACTTTCTCTTTGGTCCTTATATCAAAGAACCATGTGATTTGAGTATAGATTGAGTGGTTATTTGCAAAGGGAATGGGGTACTTCTATTGTGGGAATCATTTTTTGAGGAAGTCGATTACAAGATTGGGATGTGTTGCATATGTTCTGTATTTTCATTCATCCTCAAATAGATTGTGCTTAAAAAAAAAGGAGTGAAAAGGGCAGAAAATGAAAGAAAAAAAAAGAAAAAAAAATTCCCAGAATTTGGAAATGGGAAAATGCAAAAGTTTGATTGATAAATGAAATGTTATTGATTGAGTTATCTTTCTTGAGTTGATTGTGTTTCATGATATAGGATATGGGAAATGGTTTTATGTTCTTGACATGGTTCTTTCGATATATTTATTACATATTACATTTATTCCTTTTATCCTACCTTTACCCAAGCCACATTATAACCCTTACAAAGACCCCCAGATTTTTGTTTTGAATTCATATAAGTGGTGGTGGAGATTTGATAAATAAGCAAACTTATAGTAATAACATACTTTGATTTGATTTTGAGAGTTATTGACAAATTCCCTTAAACACTTTGAGTGTATAGAGTGAACTCCTTGTGAGGGTATTGAATCTTGAAATATTGAATTTTGATGAGATTGTTGAGTTTGATGGGATGCTTGTATTTTTTTTTAAGGATATAAAACTATGATCACTTGCTCTCTGGATTGTTATTTTTGCTTGAATTTTTTGATATGTTCTAATTTCAAATTGTTTGAAGATAAATTGAAGGAGGGGAAGGAGTAAAGAAGAGAATAGTTGTGTGACATTCATTTAGAATATGCTTGAGGACAAGCATTGGTTTGGTGTGGGGGAATTTGATAATATGCAATTGTTACATTTATTTTTTATATTATGGTATGATTTTTGAATTAGTATGTGATCTAATGAATATTTTTATGACTTTTTTATTTTAGGAAATCAAAATTGGAGTTTGAATCAAATTGGACTTAAGGAGGCATTTTTTTAGAGTAAATAATTCAAGATATCAATTAGGCCTACAAAAGAAGGAGGAAGCATCTAAATGGACTTAAAGTTAAATACTTGAATTGTAAGAATAATATTTTTAACCAATAATCAATGAGACAATCGAATATATGAACCGTTGGATCAGTACTTTGTAAATTGAATTTCTTTCTTAATTTTTGTATTTCACATTATTGATTTGTTTCTTAATTTTAGGTTTTTAACTTTTATTTAGCAATTTTTAATTTAGCCGGTTGTTGAAAATCTCTGACTTTACTTTTAACATTAACAAGAGATTAAATTAATTAGTTTTCTTGGGATTCGACCTGATAATCACTATTGCTACAATGTTGCATTAGGGGGAATCAGTATTAATTTGAGAGTTTCGACAACCCGATCAAGATACAAAAATTTGTCAATTTTTATTAATTTATCTAATTTTGGTTTTTTCAAAATTATATAAAAAAAATTGAAAGCAAGATCACGGATCTTGCTTTTATTTTTTTTATTTTTGAAATAAACTTAAAATTCAAAAAAATAATGAACTCATGAATGACGATCATGACTTCTCTAGTCTTGTTAAAAAAAAAACAACAACAACACTATTTAAATAAATTTAATTAAAAAAATATTATTTACGTTAAAAACCTACCATTAAGTAACATCCAAGATTAAATAAATTAGCAATAGTTTCATAAGCAACTTGGATATCTCACGTTATGCAGAAACTATTAACATGACAACACAAACAAAATGAAGACTCAAATGGGATAGTATAGTGATACAAACTCCCCTCCCTCAACTTGATAATCCCGAATTTAAATTTTTGTACAACAAAAAAAAAACAAACAAAATGAAACGCAAAATGGACAACATGCCCTTTCACACCCGTGTGTACTCACTTCTATAAACAAAAGAATACAAAAACAATTGGGGGAGAGAGAGACTACTAGAAAAAGAGGTATCAGTGACGAAAATATCTGTCGCTGATTGTAAAAATTTTATTGTTAAAGAGTATTACCGACAAAAATTTTTCATCGTTGAAAACTATCCTGTTAAATATTACGACGGAATTCATCCATCGCTAAACTATCAGCGATAAATTAATGATAGAATATTTCCGCCACTAATTTGTCGCTGACAGAATACAATATGTAAAAATATCAGCGACGTAATTTTTCTGTCACTAAATAATCCATCGCTAAAATTTGGAGGCCTCACGCCCCTATTAGCGCTAAAACTTGGAGGCCTCACGCCAGTACATGCGCTCTCACACACACCTACAAGTGCCCTCACACGCACCTGCAACCCCTTGCATGCGCCCTCATGGATGCCCATACCCGCCTGCGCAACCACCCGCCCGTGCCCGCCCTCCATTTATTCTGTGAAAAATGTCACCTATAGGAATTGAACCTGCGCCTCCCGCGTGGATGATAAGTTGTCCAACCACTATACTACAATCTTTATTGTGATATGTTCTTTTTTTAATTTATTATCTAACTTTCACTTATTTTTTTTAATATTAACCTCTGACATTTTTTTTACCCATTCTCATCTTTTTTTTTCCTTTTCCTTGGGGTAATTTTTTTCATTGAATATTTTCATTAAATTTTTCTAACTGTTTAAATTCAATATTGATTAAATTTACACTAAATAAAGAAATAAAATTTTTTTTTGATTAATTAAGATAGAATAGTCAATTATTTTAAATAGTATTTTATTTTATTTTTTTATATTTTATTTTTTAAGAATAATATTAATATATTTTTTAATTCATTTATTTATTTTTATTTTAAGTTAGCATTTTATTATTTTTTATTTTATAAAAAATTATCATATTTATTATTTTTAATTAATATGTTATATTTTATTTTTTAGTGACGAAAACGAAATCCGTATTGAAATCCTAATTAAAAATAAAATAAAATAAAAATATTAAATATAAAATATAAAATATAAAAGAAAAATAAAATTTTAAAATTATAATTAAAAAAATATTAAATTTAGCGATAAATTTAAAATCCATTTCAAATCCGTCGCTAATTTAGCGATAAATTTTCAAATCCATTGCTAAATTAGCGATTGATATCAAATCCAATATTTTTTAATTAGTTTTTTTTATTTTTTTTATTTTATTAATTTATATTAACAAATCATATTATTATTTTATAATATTTTAATTTTATATTTTATTTTATTTTATTTTATATATTTCATTTTTTTATAAGAATAATATTATTTAAATCTTTAAAAAAACCATAAGAACAAATCAATTTATTATGTTATAATATTTTAAAATAGGTTTTTATTTTATTTTTTAAGAATAATATTAATATATTTTTAATTCATTTACTATTTTATTTTATGTTAGCATTTTATTATTTTTTATTTTATAAAAAATTATCATATTTATTATTTTTAATTAATATGTTATATTTTATTTTTCTTTTTCTTTTTAAAGAATCATATTATTTTGTTTTAATTTAGCATTTTATTATTTTATAAAAAAATGTTTTTTAAATTAATATGTTATATTTTATTTTATTTTATAATATTATTTTATTTTAAACTAAAATTTTATTATTTTAAAACAAATTGCTATTTTATATTATTTTATTATTATTAGAAAAATGTGAAAAAAAGATAATAAGTGAAAAACAAAACATATAACAGATTCTAACATTTAGCTTGGTGGTTATATGCTCTTAAATGTTTACGCAAGCGCAGGAGTTCGAACCACGCTAGGGCAAAGTGGAGGCATTTTTCAAGAATTAAATGAGGGCAGGCGAAGGCGGGCGGGCGGGTAGGCTTTGGTGCAGGTGGGAGCACATTTTTTTTTCCATTGCTAAATTAGCTACAGATTTTAATGACGGATTTTAGTAACGAAAAATTATCCGTCGTTAAATTTAGTGACGGATTTTAAATTTTCGTCACTAAATTTAGTAACGGATTTCTAATTTTCGTTACTAAATTTTTGCAACGCATTATTAGCGATAAAAATTTTTTTGTCACTAATGTTTTTAACGATAAATTTTTTTAAAACTTTTATCGTTAAATTTGTGACTAAAATCGTGTTTTTTTTTATAGTGAATGATCAAAGCCCTATAGAACAGATCTTCCAAGTAGAAACTCAGTGATCTAGAAAATTAAATAGCAAAGACAAACATTTTAGCGGAAAGAGGCAGATAATATCGCAACTGCAAGAAGAGCCTTTCAGTAATAATTGAATGTACACAGTAGATATACGGAGCCGCTTTCCTTGAAACAAAGCAAAGACAAAATAAATGCTACCAAAATGCAATGGCTGCTATTACTTGAAGCTTTACTAGTTTTATGGGGTTCTGCATGCTGTTATATCATTTTGTAATTGGTCCGATCAACTTTTTAGTATACATAAAAATCTTCCGAGTAGATTATCTTGGAAGAGTTATCGCTTTTCCCTCCTGATAGTTGCGTATTAAAGAATGCTGCAAAAGATTCAAGGAATAATGGTAAGCATCATGCCAGAAATATCATGGTATATAATTGTAAGGAAATGAGATATAGTGGTTACAGTACATGATGCTTTTGCTTTCTTCTTCATGTCTGGCACAACATTCAGCTTCTTTATAAGACTAAAATTCCTCTAGAGCTTTCATCCTCTATAGGTGACTGAATAGTGGCCACCTCTACCTATTTGAATCATAAAACTTAGCTTTAATCCATAGATTGGTATGCTATGAAATGGAAACAAGAAAGTTAACGCAATCACCTAACCATATATGTCCCACCAGTTGAAGTCAATACAAGAATTAGGGCCAAAAGTTAAAGGGTCAAAATACAGTAGTAAGAAAGAATTGGTTCAACAGCATAAACATAGTTCAGGTATGCCAAAGCAATATATACTTAAACAAGGACTCACCCTTTTTGCAAGTATGCACTGCTAAAGTAAATTCCTTTCCTTTTCTTCATCATCAGATGATACAAAGTCAACATCTTTATCAGTGAACATCTGAGGAATCATTTGCTTCACCTTTTTCAAATTTGCTCGTGCAGCATTGACTGGAACTGCATCATCAGCTGTTAGATCATCAAGTTCATCATTATCATTATCTTCTTCTTCTTCTTCATTTTTGGAATTGGCTGACACTCGCTATAAGGTCCAAGAATCTTCATAAAAATGAAAATATTTAGAAGAAAAGTAGTAACTAAAATAAAGATTAGGCTTTCATTTATGTTATTACTCGTTTGTAGGACAAAGAGGAGCAATGATTAATCAAACATGTGACAAAAATCGAACTGTGGAGATGGTGTTTGAATTGAAGAGAGGCGGAACTATCAAAGTCGAATAGGACACGATGGACTAAGGTGATGGAGACCGGTTCAATCGGTTGCAATAGTAGAGATGAAGACGGCAGAGTCCAAGCGAAGAATCGAAGCTTCACAGCGACAATCGAAGATGATAACCAACAGCTATTGTGGTGGTCGAAACTCAAAGAGGCAAATCAGATGAAGGCGATCAAACAACCAGGGGAACTGAAGATGATAAAGAAAGGCGAATGGTTAAGTGCAGAAGATGGAGACATGTACTGATCTAGCACCGTAGAAAAAAAATTTAAACAACCCTCACCCATGTCGAGTCTCTGCTCAAACATGTTGAGTCTTGAAGACTCGAACTCGACATGCTCTGTACATGTCGAGTCTTCAAAACTCGACGTGTTGATGCCATAAACCCTCCTGCCCCTTCTTCTTTCTTCCTTCTTCTTCCCTTCTACTTCTTCTCTGCTTCACCGCAGACAACTGCATTTTCTCCAACTGTGCGCACGATCTGTAACATCTAAGGAGATTTGAACCTCGGGGAAGTTCATTGAGCACGATCCAAGCCTTTGCAAGATCTGCATGCTAAAATTGGGCGAAAGTAAATTGTTGTTTATCTTCTGCCAATATTGAAAATTTATATGTTTGTATTGGTTTAATTTTTTACGTATCATTATTACATTGATGTGTTCTTTGTTGATTGAACTAGATTTTGTAGAGATTTAATTAGAATATTTAGGGTTTAGGTTTGTTGGAAATTAATATTAATTTAGGGATTATGGTTTTTTAAATTTAAGATAAAATTAGGGTTTAGGGTTTTTTCATAAATTTATTAATTACTAATTTTAGTAAGTTTATTATTTGTTGTTAAATTAATATTATTTTACTAATTTGGTTAATTGTTTGTTGATTTGTTAAAAATTTTAATTTAGTGTTTTAATTGAAAATTTTAGTAAATTTATTATCTATAGTGAAATTTAGATTTTTAATATATTTAGATTTATTATTATAGTTAAATTGAAAAATGAATTGAATTCAGTATTCTCTTAAATAGACATTTTTTATTATATATTAATAAATTATTTTTTGATATTAAGTAGAAATAGCAGATATGGTGAGATTGTTTTGTTACACGAATGGTGAGATTATAACAGGTGAGATTATAACAGGTGAGAATGGAGTGGGTTATGACCGTGGGCTTTCGAAATTGATTCGGGTGAAACAATGCATCTTTTAATGAGTTGATGTTCGTGTGTGTAAGGGTTTTCAAATCAATTCCATAAGACAACATGTAGAGATTTTTCATCATTATATCATTTTATACATGCAAGAAGGGAATGTACGGTATGACTTGGTACTGATTAGTAATGATGACGATATTTTAAACTTGATAGAGTTTGCAGTAGGTATGGGAGTGGGTACAACTCATGAATTGTTTATAAAAGCATACAATGTTGGAACGTCTGTGCAATGAGATTGTGATTATATTGATGAATATCCACATATCGAATCTCGAATGAATCTTACTATCGTAGATATGGATAACGATGTGGATGAGGAAGAAATGGCAGAAGAAGAGGTAGAAAAAGAGGCGGAAGAAGAGGAAGATGATGATGATGAAGATGTTAGAGAAGTTGGTCTTGGTAATGGTGGTAGTTTTGCGAACCAAATAATGTTGGGGTCCTCCTCAATGCCTCCACCCATTAGTGGTGATCAGAGATATGTCTATAACGGAGTTGATGACTTAATTCCTTTCATGAGTACTGCACCAGGAGGAGATAGTTATGTGACTTTTGAGGAAGATTGTAGATTGACATGCGATAATGGGAGTTTTAGCGATGAATTGAAGAAAGGGATGAGTTTTGAGTCGAATGGGCAACTTATATATTGTGTAAAAATGTATCATGTGGATCATTACTATCAATTCCGTGTTAGCAGATCAACCCCTATGCTATGAACAGCGATATGTACCCAAAGAGATGAAAGTTATAGGTAGAGGTTGGGTGCACGTAAAACAAGATTACTTGGTGCTTTTGTGATAACTGTTGTGGGGGAACCACACACATGTGTCAATGCTGGGTTGACGCAGGATCTAGATGGTTGGATTCAAATTTATTGGTTTGATATTTTCTTAACTACGTAAAGGAAGACCCAAGTGTCAAAGTTTTTTTTCTACGAACAATTATGACGGAACAAACCACGTATGCAGTTTTCCGAAGAAGAGTTTGGGCCGCGAAAAGAAGGGTCATAGAGATGGTATACGAGGATTAGGATAAGTCATACAAAGAGCTGTCTCGAGTTTTGGATGCAATAATCCAAAGGAATCCGGGATGACAAGTATCATGAAAGTTGGTCCGCCCCGAGAAAATGGTGAAATGGTTCTTGAAAGTGTGTTTTGGGCATTTGGTCCTAGTATCAGGGCATTTAGGAGTTGTCGGTCATTGATAAATATAGATGAGACTCACCTGTATGGGAAATACAAGTACAAATTGTTGATTGCATGCAGTATGAATGGGATGAATCACATTGTCCCGTTGGCATTCGGCTTGGTGGATGGAGAGTCACTTGCGTCGTGATCGTGGTTTTTGATGTATGTGTGAGACAATATTGTTGGAGATAGGCAGGGTCCCATTTGCTTGATTTCAGATCAACATGAAGGGATAAGAGCAACAGTTGCTCGTCCGGAGTTTAGATGGTCACATCCGAAGGCTATGTGGTGGTTTTGCATTAGACATGTCACTAGTAATTTTAACACTCATCACAAAAGTTAAGCTTGTAAGAGAGTCGCTACCATTACTGCGTTACAACCACAACGCAAGAAATTTTATCTATATATGGTGAGACTAAAGGAGATAAAAGATGATACCCTCGATTATTTTGCAAACATTGCCCCTGAACAGTGGACCATTTCCATAATGTTGGCTTTCGTTTTGGGTATATGACCACCAATATCAGTGAAAGTTATAATGCGATACTAAAAGGTACAAGGAATCTATCTGTTTCTGCTTTGATACTTAAGATATTTTATAATTTGGTGAACTATTTTGAGGTTAGAATTGGTGAGGCGAAAACAAAAATGGCAAGAGGAGAACAGTACACCAAGTATGACGATGCCATGCTAGGAAGGTTGATGAATACCGCAAACCTCCATACGGTTGTCTCTTTTAATAAGGAGAATGAGATATTCGAGATAGAAACAGGTCATAGACAAACACGGTATGACCACAAGGGAGGTAATAAACAGATCATCGACATCAATAATAAGCATTGCACAAGCGGCAAGTGGCAAGTGGCAAATATATAGAATACCTTACTCGCATGCAATCGCTATACTAACACGTATGATGATCAATGTACATATGATAGTGGGAAAATGGCATACGTGGGAGCAACAACTATGAGTATACGAGTCTTATTTTTTGCCGGTGGGAGACAAATCTGGATGGCCCCTCAATTCGAACCCAACTATCATTCCTGACATATTACTAAAGCATAAGAAATGGAGACCAAAGTCATCTTGATATCATAACGAGATGGATGTTCGAAATTCATCTTCGCAGGTATTATGCGGCAGTTGTAGTGCCAAGTGCCATAATCAGAGAAGATGAATGAAACAAATGAGATGTGGTTTTTGTGGGAGATAGGGCCACAATCGAAGACATTGCCCAACCATATCGCAAGAAATTGATAGTATTTGTATTTTAGTTAGAATTCATGTATTTCTTATTATAACGGACATCATGTATTTGCTAAACTTATGAATTATTTCTTTTTCTTAATTTGTGAAATATTGTAATATCTTGTATTTATTGAGTGTTGATATTTTCAAATTAAATGTATGTTCATATTTTTTATTTAATTGAGTGTTTATATTTTTCTTAATGCACAATGATTGATATATATTTGTAATCTAAATTAATTTTTATTTCTTTATTTTGCAGATGGATCCAGGACCTTCTGATCTGAGCATTCTCCAGTTATAGCGACGCCACCATTCTTCTCGGGTTTGGGAGGGAGAAGACACGACGACTTCGCTCACTTGCCGTAGATGTGAGGCCATGATATGCCGTTAGGAGCACGGTCACATCAACGAGCGAGTGCTTTCTCTTTTGGAGCACTTGGGATTTTTAGGCATAGCTCGACTAGGCTTCATTTAATTAGATTGGCATTTGATTACGGTTCCGGTGGAGCAATGGTGGCCGGAGACCTACACTTTTCACCTCCCCCACGGTGAAATGACTATCACCTTTCAAGATGTTGAGGTACTTTTTGGGTTACTTGTGGATGGTCGTCCCATCATAGGTAGGACGACGAAAGTGCCATGGAATGATGTCTGCAAGACATTTTTAGGTGTTAGACCTCTATGGTTTACATTTAGAGGTTACACTTTGAGCATGCCGTAGTTGTTTGAGTTTTTCGTGAGTTGTCTGATGGTGTTGATGATGTAGCTATTTTACAGTAGACACGGGCTTATGTTTTACTTTTGATGGGGGTGTATTATTTTGTGATAAAATAACATATTTTGTACATTTACAGTTTTTATTATTGTTAGAAGATTAAAAGTTGTTGGGTAGTTATAGTTGGGGGTCTACGTGCTTGGTTTATTTGTACAGACAATTTTGTATTATCACGCATGCAAATTCACGTGAGATTGGTGGCATGCTAGTTTTGTTATAGATTTGAGGGTAGAAACGGTTTCCTTATATGACTTTTATTCGACGATCTTTGCACATATATGGGGATGGTCCACTCGCTTTGCGGTGATACGCCGAGTTTGATATGACTTTGTGTCACGCCCCAATCCTCAGATCGATCACGCGACAACCGCCACAGTATCTCGGCACACGGGCAAAATCTCCCCATATACCGAGACTCCGCAAGGCTATACAACCATACCATATATCTTCCCAATACGATACCCATCAAATAAGAAAATCATACATATACAGCCCACATGCAAAAGACTCATCTGGTCCATCCCTATACACACCAGTATGCGTTGGCACACACATTTAGGAAGGGAGTTCCTGTACATGCACGCATGCAGTGTGGCCATCCCAGCCAATCCAGAATTCTCAGTACAAATAAAACATTTCAAAGATATTTCAAATCAAAATGAAAGAAGACTCAAATCATAGTTATACATTTAATATTTCAATCCAAATGTCCCAGTACAAGATAAAACATTTTTCCAAAAACGGTTCAATGAAAATAATGAAGTCTCAAATCATAATCGTCAGATTTTATCAATACTTGCCGAAGAACTCAACCAATATCAGTAAAATCCACCCAGTATGAGATGTATAGAACTTCAGTCCTACGTTCTACAATTCCCAAAAATCCTACACTACTAAATACCTATGCAAATCAGCAAAATATCCTTCGCAAGCTCCAACGTCCAATTTCTGAACTAAGTATTCTCTGAAAAATGTGAGAGATGGGTGAGTATTGAGAAATACTTAGTGAATAGAGTGCAATGGTATGATTGTGTGATAAATAAGGCGTGAATGTGGGAAAGTCAAAATATATCTCATAAACCACACTTTATATATATATAAGTATTTTCAATAAATCAGGTAGTTCACAAAATATGCATCCACATCAAATATTTCTTTAAAAGATCACAAGGGTCTCGTCGAAATCACTTCCGTCCTGAGTTTGGCCGAACCCAGACAGAAGCCCGCCAAGGAGTTTTCCATTTCAGTATTTCAAAACACTACCTCCTTCCTTGGCGTTGGCTCGTACCTACCGGGGTGCAATCCGGATAGTCCAACGTGACAGAGAAGAGGCCGTGTGTACCTCTCTCGCAATAAAACTCCACCCACGTCACCCCGTCGGGTCGCTCCGTGGAGGGAATGACTATAGCCATTGCACTTGTATACCATCATTTCACAATCATTCAAATTACAGTCAATGTACTATGTTTTATCAAACAAATTCCGAAATTCATACTACTAGCATTTACAAATCCAACATCAAATGCAAATGGTACAGATTCATTGATAATTACATAGGATGCATTCGTAATTCAAACTTCCATTCCAAACATCCCACAATCACAAATAATTTCATATAACACTTGTAAAAATCATTCAAAACATTTTACAAAAGAATTTAAACTCATTGTGCTCATTTATAACATAATGGACTATCCACTCACATCTAAAGAGGGTATTCACTCCCTATTTCCACAATTACTCCACAATGACTTCTTTCGAGTCTCCAAAAAGTTAACCTAGATCAATCATCACAATTTATCATCAAATAAAGTCTCATTAAAGGGTTTTCAAATTTCCTCCCAATTTAATATAACATTAATTTTATACATCCGTAGATTCTAGACTCTTATTTCATCAACCTAAGATTATTTACATCTCCAATGGACTTTAATTCCCCATATTTCAAATTTTGCCTAATTTTCTTCCGAATCTATATAATTATAATACTTTTTATACACATTTCAAATTAAATTTGGAAAAACTATTTTATTCAACCTAACATAATTCTGTCACCCCTTAACATACTTCTTTTGTATCAAACAGCCTAATTTATATAAAATCCTAGACTTAACCTTAATAATCACATATAAAATGTTAGAAAATGTATTCTAATCAAATGTAACATACATCCTAAACATATACAAGTTCCTTCACCCTAGATTTAACCCTAGATTCACTCAATTTATCGAAGGAATTAGTATTTCCATCACCTAGGATATTCGCAGTTCACGGACCTAGCTTCCCAGCACCATTCATTTCAGTCCAAAACCTATAACGCTTCCAAATTGAAATAACATCAGAAATTAAACCTAGCTACTAAGAACATTCAAAACCCTGAAGCATGTACTCAGAATTGTCATCCTTACCTATGCGGTGGATGATTGTAGATTCAGTTTAGGGTTTTCAAAGGCTTACTGCTGCTGCCGCCGGCTTGGGGCTTCTGCAAAGGTTGAAGAAGGGTGGTGCTCGAAGGGAGCAGCGCACGTGAGCAAGCAAGGAAGATAGCTCCATTCGGGCGCGGAAGAGAGAGAAAACAGAGAGAAAGAGAGAGGAGGAGGGCGGCCGTGTGCGGCGGTCAATGAAGGCCACAGAAAGGCTCTCGGCAGAGAGAGCAACACCACGCGCGAGTGAAGAAGAGGGAGACAGAGGAGCTGTCGTCCGCGGGAAAGAGATAGACGGTAGAGAGGGAGAGAGGGGCAGTAAGCGATGGAGAGTAAGAGAATTAGAGAGAGATAAAGAGGGAGAGACGAGCGATCGTTTAGGCAGTGGCGCTGGTGATAGTAGAACCATCGGTGAGCGGTGGAGAGGTGATGGAGGAGAGGGAGAGCGCACTGTGCGTGCGGCGAAGGAAGAGAGACAGAGTCGAGTCGAGAGAGAGAGAGCAAGAGAGGCGAAGAGAGGGAGAGAGAAAGGAAGAGAATTAGGGTTTTCTAACCCTAATTCCCAATTAAGGGGACGCAGCGCTTTGGGGCAAAATGTTGCATCTCCTCCTCCCCTCCTTTTTTTTTTAAAAAATAGGATTCACTACGAATCGCGGACACGACGTTTTATATATATCCAAATTTCAATTTAATACCCCAAAATCAATAATCAATAAAATTTAAAATTTCCTTTTATAATTACTAAGATATTTATAGAACATTTCTAACACCGAATTTTCGGTGTTACACTTTGTTCCCTACACACATTGTTTCAGTGTATAGGGAAGTACTAGATAGGCAGACGATCGATCAGGTCATTTGGGTCCTGCACTATGAGGATTTACTGTCATCCCTCCCCGTGTAACATAGACATTTCGGTATACTCACTATTGTATTCCTTTTCATTTATATATATTCTATTACTTGTATTTCTATGTAGAAATTCTATTAAGAAATTTTTCGTTAAAACCACTCTAGAAAATTTCGACACAAATCGTCGGGAATTCAAAAATTTTCAAAATGACCACCGATGGTCCAATAATAATGAGGATGATTCCAGAGTGTATAGCAACCTCAAATTTGGGTAGATTTTATTTCGTAGCGTTGAATTGGAAACTTTTTGAAAAAATCACTAGTAAAATCCTAGTCGGGTCGAACATAGTTCGGATAAATTAAACGATCACGTTTTGATGCGAAATGAATTAAATTAGGTCTAATACGAGATTTTTTGGTTTACCTTGAAATTATAAAAATTTTAGGGTCAAAATGTAATTTTTATAAGTCGAAGGACTTAATTGATATAATATATATATATATATATATATATATATATATAAGTATTTGGCACATGTTTTCTCCTTAAAAAACCGTGACCCAACAAGGAGTAGAGAGGGAGAATGAGTGTGTTGGCCAGCCATGAGATAGAGAGAGAGAGAGAGAGAGAGAGAGAGAGAGAGAGAAGAAGTTGTTGGGCTTTGAGAAGTTAATCAAGGGCTTAGGTTTAAGTGAGTACTTGGTAAATTAGTTTGGACCTTTGGATTTAATAAGGTAGATAAGCTTGGATCAAAAATAAAAATGGTAGGTAACAAAGCATGGGCAAGTTATGGAGTGATAGAGATCTTGAATTCAATCTAATGGTGGAAATAAAATTGGAAACTTAATAAAATTGTTTGGGCCATTGATCTAATAAAGCAAGAGACAATTGGACAAGGCATTTAATACCAAAGCATGGTGGGAAGACCTTATTCTTGTTATAGCCGAGAGACATGGGGAGGAAATGCAATACTTGACTTTTGGACACATGACATTAATGGTTGAGATGCATTTGGGAAGGTGGTGATAAATTGCGACCTTTGATTCCATAAATTAGAGACAAACAAGCATAGAATGAAAAAGGCAAGCATTTATTAGAGGAATGTTAGTGATGTACAAGTTTTGACTTGAAGAAAGCTAAATTTGAAGGTTAGGATTAATTTTTACAAAATAGATGGTAGGGATTAATTGTGGAGGAGTGAAATGTGTTTGTGATAAACAAAAGGTTTTAACCTTTCATTGCTTCACCAAGAGTGGCCGAGAGTGAGAGGAAAAGTGAGGAACATTCTTCATTTCTTCAAGTGCCAAGCAACTTGGGAGGAGAAGCTGAAATTGGAAGATGTAGAAGTTGGTAAACCTTGAAGAAACTAAGATCTTGCTAAGTAAGTTAAGTGTTTAGCCACTCAAAACTCTTGTTCTATGATTCAAGAAATATTTTGAGCATGCTATATGATTAATAAGTAAAATAAAATGAAAGATGAGCATGAAACAAAAAGGGGCCGAGAGAAAAAAAAATTAGAAAGACCATAGGAGGAGAAAGAACTCCATTCTGCCTTGTTTTTAGTAGAGAATTCTCCTAAGATTTGAGATATCTTCCCGATAGAATCTAACCAAGTGCTAAATACAAACATTGTAGCTCTAGGTCTTATCTTTCCAATGAGGTAAGAATCACCTAAATCCGATTTCTGTACCAAACGTTATGGTAATTCTTCCAAAACTGTGTAGAGTGTTCCTCTATTTTTGCCATATATTAGCAAACTTTTTGGTGACCAATTTCGATCCTCCTCTAGACATAATTAAGAAAAACTCCAAATACCAAAGTTGTAGGTCTCTGTCTCATCTTTAACATATCCATATCTTGCTTAATTTAGAGTAGTATGCTAAAAATTATAGCACTTTTACTGAGATAGGACAAACCATGAGTTTAGAACAAAATTGAGATAAAGTTTTAGATTTCTAAAATTTTGTGTTTCGAATCAGAGGAAATGCTCAAAATGAAAGTTATAGTACTGTCTCTTATCTTTCATATGAGACCAGAATTAATCAATTTGGAGTGATATGTTAGGAGATATGAGGAAACTACTAAAACTGTGCAAATTGAGTTATAAAAATCCGAATCAAACCAAAGATAAAATTTTATAAATTTATACAGTGAGAATTCAAAGCTGAATTATATGAAAAATGTAGGTAAATGTCTTAACTTTAAGTAGCAATTTGAATTACTCAATTCTGAGTTATATGGAAAAAGTTATAGTATTTTTTCTAAAACTGCGCAAGTGCAAAAATCTAGAGTTAGAAAAAAAATTATAAATGTTTGGGATTGAACCACTAAGGCAAACTTGTATTGGGTCAATGCAAAACATAAAATCTTAGTATTGGGTCCAAGTTCAATTAGAACTTTAAAATCCAACAATTTTAGGACCATAATGAGAGATGTGACCCAAAAATCTAAAACTAATAAAAAATTGTGAAAGTCTTATAAAGAAATAAAGAATTTACACATGTATATATTATTGTTCTAGGGACAGACTATAATTCTACACACGATGGGCGACTTGGTTGAGCTCAAGATTAATAGAGGAGTGGCATGCCCTCCCCATATGTGTGAGTGGGATTTACGATACCATGTTATTAATATCAAACTATATTTTATCGTTTTCAGAAATGTCATGATTTATCTATATGAAAAATGATCTTGTTAAAGGTTTTGATAAATGTTTTGTGATAAGTTGAATGTCTAAAAAAATGAGTTGATAATATGCATCCATGTGAATTGTTAAATAATATCGTGCCATATTTTGAAATGCTGAAATATGATTTATGATATGACTATGCATCTTAGCACGTTTGATTGATATTGATTTGGCACTTGGACTGAGAGTTCATAGAAATATGACTGATATGATATAGTCCCTAGAGGACAATCGTAGCTATGGGCACGTTTGTCGAGGCACCCCATATGTGTCCAGATAGCCTTCTGTAGGAGATATCCCACCAATGATGTGTACCACATGGGTTGGACCTATAGGTGATTTTATAGATTACGAACTATCTCAGTTGAACTGAAATAGGAGGGCCGTCAGCATAAACGGTCTAGCACTGGGGGAGGCCCGTGGCCAACACCAAGATAAAGAGCAAAATATGAAAATACTTGCATATGAAAAAAAACTCTCAGTATGCCTATCATTAGTCGTGGTTATTTCTAAAAGTAATTTGAATGCATATGAATGATTTGATGTGTATGTGTGGAACATAACATATTGTTTGAAAATTTCATGTAAAATTTAGAAATGTATTTGTTATACTGATTTTAACACTCCATTGTTCATCACACATATTAATTTCATGATATCAACCGCTCACTCACTGAGTATTTCATAATACTTACTCCCTACTCTTAAAAATTGTAACAGAGATAGACTGATAGAGGGATACGTCAAGAAAATTTCGACATACTTGACTTATTGGAGACTTAGACACGGTACTTTTCTATCTTCCACTGAATATATATATATATGTATGAGGATTTTAGATTGACCATGTATGGTATGACTGTATACATGTTATGAATTGGGACTTTCATACTGATTTGCATACTTGTACATTGTTAATTGTAAATATTTACTTGGGAAAATGCATTTTACTATGTTTTGATAGCCTTGCATTACCTCGGAATACGTGTTGCATTATGGGCAGTATACAAGGAAACGGGCGACTGTTCACGATCTCGGATCGAGGATCGAGGCGTGACACCCCGACTACTGTCATGAGGGGTAGGATATTTGGCATGCACGGGTTCAATTGATTTGTTTTAGTATTATGGAGTAGCAATTCACAGATAGAGTGTTACGATAGTTTGGAGGATTTCAGTATATTCCGGTTGATTGTGATATCGAGAACAGACTCCACGATACGAGCATGCGAGGTACACTAGAGGTCAATTGGTCGATAGAGCATGCAATGTACGTTGATCTTTAGACTCACCGACACGACCATCTATTTGTACTAGACACTTTTTCCAGACCTGCTCTCGATCCTGCCATTCAACCTGGTTTTGCACCATCTCCCGAAAATTTATTGGTTGTCGCGGAGCTTTTTTGACTTACATGGAAGGTTTTCTACATCTACGTTATTGTCATTCTCAATCAATGAATTTAACTTATTGTTTTAACTAATATTTACATAATTTCTTGTAGTGGGACACTTTGCACGAGATACGAGATAGTTCGGGTGTCAACATTCGCGGACTTGTTGATTCAGCCATCTCGGTTTTGGCAGATGATATGGCACATCTTTTGAGAGTTAGAACTAGTAGAGGTGGCGACGACGGTGATGATACAGAGCAAGCACATGGACGATGACGAGGAAGAGGACGGCGTACGAAACCTCTACCCTCATCCGATCATGCGTTACCGCCACCCTTTTAGCAGTCAGACAACATCGCAGGATTTTCAACTACATACGGTGAGTCTTCATCTTTCTATACACTTGTATTTGATCACTTCCCTCAGATTTTAACTCTGGGGGTTCCTTAAAGGGAAGCTCGTCCTGATAGTTTTATGGATGAGGGACTAACAGAGGGTATGAGAGATGATGCACACCAACGTATCACGTGTCCCCACCTATTTTCTCCGACCCCCACCAGCAGGATATAGGCCCCTCCCAGATCATACATACAGATGATCTGGGGTTAGTATCTTATGATGATTATACAGATAGTAGAATAAATTTAGGTCTTTGATAGTATACTAGAAGAAGATGACGATATTGAAATTTATTTTTTGTAATATGTAATTTTTTTTAATTAATGAAATTTCTTTTATTTATTTCTTCTGTTAATTATACTTTATTTAATTTATTCAATTTTTTGGATTTCCTGATGTGTTGTGATGTTTGGCCTATGTTGTAAATCTAGAATATTGGTTGTGAAAAATATTTTGAAATTTGGAGTTTGTAAATTGGTTTGTTGTGATGTTTGGGCTGTGTTATACACCAATTTGGTTCTGTTTCGAAGATTGGTTGTTTATAATTTGGAGTTTGAAGTTTGTAAATTGGGTTGAAATAAAATGTGCAAAATGCAGTAGAAGAGGCTCTGGTTTCATGTCGAGTCTTGAAGACTCGACATGTATAGTGCATGTTGAGTTTTGAAAATTCGACATACTCATTTTTACAAACATGTCAATTTATCAATACTCGACATGCATAAACAGTGTATGTCGAGTTTTGAAAACTCGAGATGGGTGAGTTATATTTGGAGCAAGTGTTGTGGGTATGTTATTTAAAATTTTTTTTCTACAGTGCTAGATCTGTACATGTCTCTAGGAGATGAACAAACGGCGGCTAATGGTGGAGAAAACTAAGCGGCGATAAGACATCGAGGATGAAACGATGGCAACTTGAATCTTCGAGTGTGAAAATTGTAGATGACTATTAAAATTGCAGAGAAATTAAAAAGGTAAAGACAGAAAAAGAGAGAGTGTGGGATCGATTGATTCAAATTAGGGTTTTAGTTTAGAGAGAGAGAGAGAGTTCATGGATAGTACCTTTCTGCAATCAAAAACTCAATGCTCGATTCATAGCCAAAGGGAGAGATATTGATCGAGAGAGAGGGGGACAGAGGGATTTGCGATTTGGGAATAAGGGGATTCGTGATTTAGAAAGAGGACAGAGGAGTTGGGGGACTTCTTAAAAGGACCTTTACCAGCAGCTTATGAAGTCGTTGGGATAGATCGAACTATTCTAGCAGTCAAAAGCAATTAGCTGCTAGCATAGGCAGAACTTTACAAGCAATTAGCACAAACTGTTGGTATTGACCTACATCTACCGGCGGCAGTTGCTGGTAAAGATAGCCACTAATATTTGTTCTTTTTTTTTTTACGTGAAATATTGTCATTTTTAATTGGTTGTAGAGTGTTCTAGAGTTATCAAATATAAGTTTGTATTCAATAAATTCAAAACAATCATAAATATTAACAAATAAAGATTAAATAAATACTTACAAAATATTAAGACAATAAACTCAATTAGATCTCACGATCTTTATTTATCAAGATTTTAACAACCCTTAGACTAGAAAAAAATTTTAGAATGAAAATATAGAGAAAGAAAATTTTTTAAAGAAAATAAATTCTGCCAGAGGAAAAGAGACTTTCACTGGGAAAAGAGAATGAGTTGCAATGAATGTGTGGTTGGAGGGTTTTTATCCCCTTTTAATAGGAGTAGATCTCCTATTTTTTAAAAAAAATAAGTTTTCCTAAATTTCCCTAATCACTAAAAAATAACTAAAATAAAATATTCAAATTGATTTGAAAAAAATAAACATTTTAAAAGATAATATTCTAAAGATTTCAAATAAAGGAAGGCCCTAAAAGATAAAAGATTTTGAAAGTTGAATTTCTAAAAAAATTATCCTTAAATATTAGAAATAAATCAACTTCTTGAAAATCTTCAATTCTTTCAAATCAAGTCTCAATTTCCTTTGAATTTTCATATAAACAATGAGAGACAATGTTGACTTGGTATCCAAAAAATTTTGCAATAATTCATGTGCTCCACAATCCCACATGCTAATGAAAGTGCATTTTGTCCACTTTTTTCATTCTTTACATAATTGCTCCAAATTCACTTATTTTTCTTCATTTTTCTTCACAAGTTTCATTCATCACTCCTAACATATCAATCATCATAAAGCACAGCAATTAGTGTAATATTTATTCAAAAATCAAGCAAAATAAACTATAATTATTACATCAATTCATATCCTATCAAATTCCCTCACACATAGATAATGCTTATCCTCAAGTATTCCTCATTCAAATAAATCCAAAACTATCTTGTAATCCAACTTATTTTTCTTCCAAACTCCCAAGCTAACATGTGTTATAAAAATCAAATCAGAAACTTAATTAAAATAACAAGTATTTCATAGTATTCCGTACTATAACAACTATTACATATCCCAACAAATCATTATGAAATGAAAACGGCAAAATTCAACAATTCTCTCCAATGGTTCACTCAAATTCACTAAAAAAGGGGTAAAAAATATATGTATATTACTCAAATCAATACAATAGAATTTGTATTATCATTACCTTATAAATATATCAAATATTCACCACTTAAAAGTTTGAATTCCATGTATCAATCTAAATGTCTTTCATTTGGTTATAATAGAGATACGGTTAAGGGTATGATAAAAGGAATATTTAAGATTAAAACGTATCAAATGAAATATATAATTAACTACATAATTTTTCGGATATTGATTAATTTTTTCTCAAACAAATAGCATACAAAAAAAATGACTCATTGCTGTCCACATGCTCTTCGTTAACAATTTTCTCTAATTTTCATGAATGAAATGTAAATGAATAGAATTTCAATAAGATGCAGCACATTTCTTACTCTTTTTCTTTTTTTTTTCTTTTCTCTTTTTTTTTTTTGTTGCTTTCACATTTTTTTTTTGTTTTTTTTAAATAATCCTCTAACAAAAAAAAAGACAAGGTGATAATCAAGTTTCTTTCTTCCTGGCTCAATCACAAAATGCATTTTTCATATCATATCATAAAACATCAACATCAAAATTCCAATTATCATCATCTTTCTCTTGAGACAAACTTATAACCAAAACCATATAATTAACTATATATACCTTTGATACAAGAGTTTGAAAAGAAAATCAAAAAAAAGGGTGTAGGTGTTGTATTAAGTTGAGGATAAACGAAAAAAAGGTCTCAGACTCAATTCGGTTGACTATGGGTTTAAAAATCAAGGTAGAGATTTTTATGAAAGCCAAAATGGGTTAAATCTGGATACCTTTATCATTTCAATGCATAAAATTTTAAAATGTGATATCGATATGCATGATAAAGTAAGTTCTAGAATATCAAATTCAAGTATGTCACTCATCAAGAAACAATTTCAAACACATAGAATGTATTTGCTCATTTTAGGCTCAAAACCTCAAATTTAAGTAAAATTTGTGTCAAAACTTACACATTTATCTTTCAAAAAAAAACATTAAAGAAATGAACATTAATTACAAACACAAAAACCATTAATACGAGCTATTTTTTTAAAATTCTCTGGCCAACCAAATAATACACATCAATTTAGAAAGTTCAAAAATTTTTTCAATTTTTTTTTGGACCAAAATGTGTTGGTTTTATTAAAAAAAAAAACTGAAATATAAAATGACCATAAAAGAAAAATTGAAAAAATCAAATACAAACACCAAACACTCCCTCATAGCTATATCATACATTGTCCTCAATGTATAACTAAGTGAGATAGAAAAATATGGACAATTAACCCAAATAAAAACAAAAATAAAAAGGAAAAGTAAGAACGAGACTTTTCTAAGGTAGAGTAGAGAATGGAGAGTAAAATCTAACGAACCAGAGAAAAAGTTATGGCATGGGCACGTGCTAAAAACTGAGTGTTTCTGGTTCCTCCTGAAATTGCTCCTTATTTTAGGTAGTAGCAAAACTTTGTTAAGGTGTGGGCATCCCTTAACACTAGAGTATTTATGTTTGTTTTCTGAAGGCAATCCGGATTGTGTATAGAAACAAAAATCTGTTAAGGCGTAGCCACTCCTTAACTCTGGTGCACTTCTGTTTCTTCCAAAATCAACTCCTTGCACTCTTCAACTTTCATTTGAGCATGTATTAAGATTCAAGCAAATCTGGTCATCAATGTTCTCCAACTTTTATTCACCCATAAAACACCATTAAAATGAAATCTAAATCAAATCAACAAAAATAAATATTAAATAAATAAAAATTATAAAAATATTGGGTTACCTCCCAATAAGCGTTTTTGTTTATTATCTTTGACCCGACATGGTCTCCTTATTTTAGCCATGATTGTACATGGGATGTGTTAGTTGAATCTCCTTCACTGTAGATATATCAAATCTTTCGATAAAGGGCTTTAATCATTGACCATTCACCTTAAAAGTTTTGTTAGTCTTTAAATTTTGAATTTCAATAGCACCGTGAGGAGAAATACTTACTCTTGAATATGGTCCTATCCATCGAGATTTTAATTTACCTGATATAAACTTTAGTTTTGAATCGAAAAGGAAGAAGTTCTGACCTACAAAGAATTGTTTCCAAAGAAGAAGTTTGTCGTGGATAAATTTGGTCCTTCCTTTGTATAGTCATGCATTGTCATAGGCCTCCAACCTAATCTCTTCCAACACCTAGAGCTGCATTTTCCTTTCCATTCCAACTACTTTGGCATCTATATTGTATTGCATAACTACTCAAAAAGCACGATGTTCAATTTCAATTGATTAATGACACAACTTACTAAAGACTAGTTGATATGATGACATTCTAATTGGGGTTTTGTATGCAGTCTGATATGCCCAAAGTGCATCCTCCAATCGTAAAACTCCAATCCTTACGGTTTGGATTCACCATCTTCTCCAAGATGTTTTTGATCTCTCAATTGGAGACTTCAGTTTGCCTGTTGGTTTGTGGGTGGTACATGGTAGCTACCCGGTGATTAACTTCATATTTGCGCATTAAAGTTTTCACAGTGCAGTTGCAAAAATGTGTACCTTGATCACTAATAATCGCTTTTGGCATCCCAAACCTACTAAAAATGTTAAATTTAAAGAAATCTAAACAATCTTAGAATCATTAGTACGGGTAGCCTTTGCTTCTACCCACTTTGAGACAAATCAATCGTAGGCAAAATATATAAATGACCACATGAACTAGGAAAGATTCCATAAAATCCATACTCCATACATTATAAATCTCACAAAATAATATAGGAGTTTAAGACATTTCATCCCTAAAAGATATGTTACCAATATTTTGACAATTTTCACAACTTTTACAATATTTGTAAATATCCTTAAAGAGAGTTTCCCAATAAATACCACCACTATCTAGGATTTTTCTAGCTATCCTCTTGAGACCAAAATGACCAACCCTATTTTCCACAAATAAGATTCATCCCATATGTAATACTTAAAGTCATTCTTAATCTTGTTTTTATATGCAATGCTTAGGCCATGTGGTAGGTTTCTAGTCATTAGAAAATTAACAATATCAGCAAACTAAGATTTCTTATCTATCTTACCTTGTAGGACAAATAATTGTTCATCTGAGAATGTCTCAGATATGGGTATGGTTTCTTCTGATTTAGTTGAGTCCAGTAAAGTTAATAAAGTTACCAGATAACAATGGTTTATAAATTCTCAAGGGGACAGTTTAGCGGTCACAATTCCTCTCCCCAATCCGGTGATATCGGATTCAAATTTCAGTGTAATAAAAAAAATTTATTAATAAATAATAATAAATAAATAAATAAACTATGGGCCTGGGCCGCTAGCTGGTTGCACATTTCTCGACTTTATGCTCAATTATGATAATCAGGCACAGAATTTTCGACTCCTTTCAATCCTTAAACAATTCCCATCAGATAAGCTGCGGTTTTAACTCCTTATTCGCCAAGAGGTATTTGAGAGCAGTATGATCAAAATAAACAATGACTTTAGATTCCGATAAATACAACTTAAAATTTTCAAATGCGAACACAATAGCTAGGAGCTCCTTTTCCGTGGTGGTGTAGTTATATTGAGCTAGATTAAGTGTTTTGCAGGAATAGTAAATAGCATGTGAATATTTCCCTTCCCTTTGCCCAAGAATGCCCCCAACGGTGTAATGGCTCGCATTGCAGGGCAAATCCCAATTTGGTGGTTGTAATATCGGTACTGATGTGAGCAATGTTTTTAACTTGTCAAATGCAATTTTACACTCTTCTCTAACTCAAAAAGAACATCCTGTTGCAGTAACCTTGATAAAGGTTGAGCAATCTTTAAAAAGTCTTTAATAAATCACCTGTAAAATCCTACACGACCAAGAAAGCTACAAATTTCCCATATGTTAGTAGGATATAACAAATTCGCAATCAAATCAACCTTAGTCTTGTCTATCTCAGTGCCCCTAGATGAAACTACATGACCCAAAACTATGCCCCCTCTAACCATGAAATAACATTTTTCATAATTAAGAACAAGATTCGTGTCAATGATCATTTCAAAACCTTGCATAAGTTATCTAAAAATTGATTGAAAGAATATCTATAAACCATAAAATCTTCCATGAAAATTTTAATGTAATTTTCAATCAAGTCAGAAAATATGCTCATCATGCATATTTGAAAAGTACCAGGAGCATTACATAAATCAAAGGGCATACAACTATATGCAAAAGTTTCAAATAGGCAAGTAAAAGTCGTCTTTTCTTGATCTTTTTGGGCAACAATAATTTGATAATAACCCAAATATCCATCCAAGAAATAGAAAAAGGATTTACTTGCCAACCTTTTAAGCATTTGATCAATGAAAAGAAGTGGAAAGTGGTTCTTTCTAATGGTGGCATTCAACTTACGAGAATCGATGCACATTCTCTTTCCAGTTTGCAATCTCATTGGAACCAATTCAATTCTTCTCATTTTTCACCAATTGGAAACTAGTCTTTTTCGGGACCACGTGAACTAGACTCACCCATTGACTATCAAAAATGAGGTAGATGGTTCCTAATTCTAGCAGTTTCAATATCTCCTTCATGACAACCTTTTTCATGATAGGATTCAATTCGTGTTAAGGATCTTTCATCGGTTTGAAATCGCGCTTAAGTAAAATCTTGTGCATGCATATAGAAGGACTGATACCTTTGATGTCAACCAATGTCCATCCTATCGCCATCTTGTGCTCCTTCAAAACTCACATCAAATTTCCTTCTTGGTTCTCGATCAAGTCTTTAGCAATGATGACTGGCAAGGTTTCATTTTCTCTCAAATGCATGTACTTGAGATGCTCGGGTAAGGGTTTTAATTCGAGTTTAGGTGTCTGCACAACAGAAGGTAAAATCCTCTCATTAGTAAGTAGTAAAGGTAAGAACTGATTGACTAACCTAGGACGTAGCTCATTGGTGGAGTAAAGTGCTATGATTGTTTCATTTGTCTTCTTATCGTGCTCCAATCCTGCATCTCTATCTATCAAATTCCTTTTAGACATCACATCCAATTTGTCATCCATGAAATTGCATTCAAAATTAGATTACACAAGAGAATTAAGCAAACTAATAAAAAAAAGATTCAGGATCATTAGGTTACTTCATGGCATAAAAAATATTAAAAATAACAAGTTCACTATCAAATTCGAATGATAAAGTATCCAAATCTACATCAATTTTCATCTTAACTGTTTTCATGAAAGGTCTACCTAACAAGATAAGAGTAGGGCTAGGAGACTATGCATCCTCCATATCAATAATGTAAAAATCAATCAGAAAGATCAAATCATTTATTTTCACTGGAACATCCTTAATTATGCCTTCTATGTATAAATTGAACCTATCGGCTAGTTGAATTATCACTCTCTTTTCCTTCAAGGGTCCTAAGTTCAAACTCTCATAAATGGACAAGTGCATAACATTTATTGATGTTCATAGGTCAAGCATGGTCTTCTTTATCCTTGTAGTGCCAATAACATAACTTATAGTGAACATACCGAGGTCTTTACATTTCGGTGTAATTTTCTTCAGATGATTGCTGAAACATTCTCACTAACTACAACCCTATCATCACTTTTCAGTCTTAATTTCTTAGTGCACAATTCCTTAAGAAACTTAGCATACCTTAGTTCTTGTTGTATGGCTTCCAAGAGTGGGATATTAATATCTTCCTTTCGAAAAGTCTTTAAGATCTCCTTTTCCTCATCCTCTTTCTTTGATCATGCCAACCTGTCAAAAAAAGATGGTGGAATCAATATTTTAGGCTTGGAAGTATTGGGTTCTCTACTTACCTCATTGGTCGAAACATTCAAATTCGATGATTTCTCCTCTTACTCGGCTTCCCTATGTTCTTCGACTTTTGATGACATGTCTTACACTTCTTTTCCATTTTTTAGCACCATAACACTCACATTCTCCCTAAGGTTGATCTCCATTTGCGAGGATAGTTAGCCTTGACTGTTCTCCATTCTACCCATGGTTGCCGCTAATTATGATACCTAATTCTCCAAAGTATGGATACTTACCCTCGTATCTCATTAAAATTTTTTATTTTCCTAAAAGTTCAATTTCATTTCCTGTTGATACAATTTAGTGCTGTTAGTCAAATTTTTAACAATTTCTGTTAAAGATGTACCTTGATTCAAAGAGGGTTGCTAAGATTGGAATTGTGGTCGGTCTTGTGATTGTTGTTGGAACCCTTGTTGTCGATTTCCATAGCTAAAGTTTTGGTGATCGTCCATTCTTGGTTGTAGGTGTTTGAAAAGGGACCATTCTTCCTTTGTGGCTGTCCCGAAAATTCACCTACCGCATTGATTTGTTCGTTGGGATCTTCTTCAAGGGTGGGGCACATGTCCGTTGGGTGACCAAGATTGGAACAATTCCACATGCTTTGACCTATTGTGTTTGCCCTACAACAAAATTGTGCATAAGGGAGGTTAGTTCTTTTAATTCTTGACCAACAGAAAAATCACTTACCCCATTAACCTTCTTTAGAGCCTCTTGCCTTATTTCAAATTGTTGGGCATTGGTTGCCATGTTTGAAATTAGATTTCTTACTTCTTCTTGTGTCTTGTTCACCAACGCACTCCCGCTTGTAGCATTAATCATGTTCGTCTTCATCGATGATAGACCTTCATAGAAATATTATATCAATATCTATTCGGGAATTTGAAGTTGAGAACAACTTGCACATAATTGCTTAAATCTCTTTCAATATTCATATAATGTGCCACATATTTCCTTTCTAATGGTGGCTACATGGGAGGTTAGAAAAAATTTTGCTAAAAACACTCTTTCCAAGTTAGGCCAAGTCGTAATAAATCCAAAGGGTACATAAAAAGGTCAATCTTTTGCTTTATCTATCAAAGAAAAACGAAAAACCACTAACTTAAGTTGTTCTTCGGTTACCCTTGTGATCTCATTGTGGAACATATGATATAAAACTCCTTAAGGTATTTGTGAGGATTTTCTCTTGCAAGACCATGAAATTTGGGCAACAAATGAATTAGTCCATAATACAATTCAAATGTAGTTGTAATATTTGAAAAATTAATGCATAAAGATTGTTGATTAAATTTAGGAGTTGCAACTCCCTCAAAGTCCGCTGTGCTGCCATGTTTATGTCTTTGACTTCCTTCTCTTCAACTTCAACGTCTGAGTCTAGCAAGTGGTTGGCCGGATCGCACTCAAGCGATGAACTCGCTGTCTTCTTTGCTTCTTGAGTCTCTTTTTTCAAATTTTTAGCTATTTTCTCGATTTATGGATCAAACACTAGTTCACTACATGAGTAGAATGAGGCATAAACCATAAATAAAGAGAAAAATTAAAAAATAAATAAATCTCTTGACACCTAACTTCCCCGACAACGACGCCAAAATTTGATGAGTGTCAAATCAACAAAAATAAAAATATCTACTTCACAAAACATGAATTTATGGTGAATAAGGTCAAATCCATATGGAAGAGGTAGATTTATCTCTTAAAAAATATGGGGATTAAGAAATTATCTAAAATTATCTAATAAAATAAATCAATAAAATTAATTAAAATAAGACAATTAAATAATACTAATTAAAAAAATATCAATGAGAATAAACTCTAACCAAATGAATTATTTTCACATTGATATATTTGATTGATTATTGATACAAAAATTACTCAATATTATGTAAATAAATTTGTTATGATCATTAAATAGTACAAAATGACAATCTCTCCTAATTTTTCGATAATTAAGATACAATCATTAATTATTTTTCTAATCGAAAGACAATTTAAGAGACTCTTATTGGATTTAGTATTTCAACAATCTTAAAATCTAGAGTGACCCGATTCTAATTAACAAATTTTAATTTGTATTTATTTAAATTAAATTATTTAATCTCATGACATAAATTAAATCATTTGTGAGGTCATAAAACCATATCAATTATCACTTTATTAAAAACAAATAAATCTTGTTGTTTTTAATTGGTTGTAAAGTGTTCTAGAGTTATAAAATATAAGTTTTCATTCAATAAATACAAAACAATTATAAATATTAAGAAATAGAGATTAAATAAATATTTACAAAATATTAAACTAATAATCTTAATTATATCTCACAACCTTCATTTATCAAAACATTAACAATTCTTTGACTAGAAAAGAATTTTAAAATGAAAATATAGGAAAAAAAAGAATTTTAAAAGAAAAATAAATTCCGCCCGAGGAAAAGTGACTACTACTCAATGTGAAAAGAGAATGAGTTGAAATGAACGTGTCATTGGAGGGTTTTCATCCCCTTTTAATAGAAGTAGATCTTCCATTTTTAAAAGAAAATTTTCCTAAATTTCTCTAACTACTAAAAAATAATTAAAATAAAATATTCTAATTGTTTTGAAAAAGATAAATTTACTAAAAAATAATATTTTAAAGATTTCAAATAAGAGAAGTTTCTAAAAAATAAAAGGTCTTGAAAGTTAAATTTCTAAAATAATTATCCCTAAATATTAGGAATAAATCAATATTTTAAAAATTTTCAATTCTTTGAGATCAAGTTTTAATTTTCTTTGAATTTTCATACAAACAAGGGGAGATAATGTTGACTTGGCTTCTAAAAAATTTTAGTAGTAATTCCTATGATCCGCGTGCTCACGCACTAACAGAAAACCATTTTTATCCATTTTTTCCATTCTTTGTATAATTACTCCAAATTAACTCTTTTTTCTTCACAAGTTTCCTCCATCACTTATAGTATATCAATCATCATGAAAAATAATAATTAGTGTAATATTTATTTAAAAATAGAACAAAATAAACTATAATTATTACATCAATTCATGTCCTATCAATATACCATCACGATCAAAATGAAGATTTGCTGATAGAGAATATCATTATACTCTTATTATTTCCTTGTCATGTTCATCGTCTTAACATCGAACTCCTTGAACCATTTGTATTAGTAACTCTTTTTTGAACATGGTATGGATACATGACAATTTTTTGAACTTAGGGTGTTCGATCATAATCCCTATGATCATGATTGATTTAGTTATTTGGATTATAGTGATCCATCACTCATATTCTCAATTTCTTAAAAATGAAGTATCTTCTAAAATATTTAAGATACTAAAATTTTAATTGAAATAAACACATTTTAATGAGCAAAGAATTATATTGATATTAACGGTAATTATATAAACACAATTTTATATGATTTTAGCGCACACAACATATATAATGTCATATATAATGTTAGATCTTTTGCAAATTTGAGAAAGTATTAAACTCCAACAATGGAAGTATAAAGAATCTTACCCATCTCATTTATTCATTTTATACGCTCCGTACACTCTCTCACTCTTCTTTTCTGATGCACCCTTCTCCACTCTTCTTTTCTCATGTACCCTTTTCCGCCTTCATATGGTCTAATCCTAAATTTGTTCCAAAACACATAAAACAAGGTAACATCTAACTCCTCTATGGCTTCCTACTACCTATAGTTTGGTCTTCCATCTTCCTCCATCCTCTACGGTTAATTTTCACACCTCCTCCTACTTATTTTGAATTGGGTTACTTGGTCTAGATCTACTGTCCATGGTAGCAAATCTCGCTCTAGATCTGAGTAGATAGGCTTGGATCGAGTTTGGTTCTAGCTAAATCTAAATACGTGATTTCATATATTGGTTTAGCATATTGCCCTTTTTCACAGATTCAGACCTTTTTTTTTTTGAACATATAGTTCTTCTATTGTGTGTGTGTGTTTTTTTTTAACATATATTTTTGTTTTTTCCCTAAATTCTAAACTTTTTTTAAATATATGGTTTTTTTTAAACATATGTTTGATTAATTTTTATTATATATCAAGCTCCAATTTTTTTTTTCCAAACATACGGAATTTTTTGTATTTATTTATTTTTTATTATTGTTATTTACACAAAGGTACTGTCCCTTCTCTCGTCCTTGTCTTAGAGCAAAGTGGTGGCTCAATCACTAGTGGACGGCAAGCAGAAACCTATATACGGTCTTTTGATCACAATCCAAGCTGCTTTTATCCGTCCACCTCTTCATTTGTTCCCTCTCTAAATCATTTCTTGGTCTTTCTTTTATGCTAAATGTTGGATTTATATCCACATACACATGCGAAAGCGTGTAAAATTTTTGAAATCATTAAAAATTAGGGTTTTCGGGCATACCTCAAAGAGTAGATCGTAAAAATCAAGGGAGGCACGAATTTCGATCTAACGACCTCGCCGTCGAGATGATGACTACGAAACTCGAGCTATCACCGCAACACCACAACACCGCAATCGAAATCCGATAACAAATACGGCATAAATTCTCTATACAGAATTTTCTTTAATACTCTCTATCAAGCGGATATTTTTCTCTCTTTTTTCAATTCTACCTCTACACCATTGTTTTTGTGGTAGTAATCCCTAGGGTTTGCCCTAGTTTCCATATCCTTCCGTCACCACATATGGTAGGAAATTTAAATCTCATCAGTTACCATTTGTGAATATGAAAAATTCAAAATTTTCAAACATGGAAAGATACCCCACGTGGACATTAATTCCTTAATCTCCCACTTGCACACGAGGGCATTTTCGTCCGTCACGAGATCACAATTCATGCGATCTCCTATATCACTATACTGGATTTTCATACTAGATTGGGTGTCGTGCGACTAGCGAGTACACTTACAAATAAAGACTTCTCGATACACCTGTTAAAATGTTTGAGAAGTCGTCGTTAATAAAAAAAATATCTCGTTGTACCCCAAATTCAAAACAATTACATCTTTCGAGCCACTTTCCTCATCGAAAGTGATCCCCATTATGTACTCGAATGTGTTTTCACTATTACATTCGTATCCCAACGTGGATATACGTAACAGACCGGTCGGTGAATACAATACAACGATATAATGTAGATTGGTCTTCCTTTCCCAAACTCGAATCCATCAGCCTCAATTCAGCTGTTTTCCTAGATCTGCCCCTTAGATCTCAATTTATCTTCCGGGTCATAGGTAAGCAGACTAAAGTAGTAAATACTGAATCAAAATTTCTAGAGATAGTCGAAAGTAAAATAAGGGTACCAGAGATTCCACCCAATGGATCTCGGGTCTCACACAGTGGGAACGTGGATCATGACTAAATCATCATCTCATGTAATTGCTCCCACTATCCCTAGTCGTCTATCACACGCGGTATGAAACGGATGCCACAGTACTAATCTCTCATTTCTCAGAAGGGCATATATCATATTTCTCTAATACTGTGCAGATACAGGAGTCAGTCTACACATAAGACTCTACCCAGAGATCTTAGAGAGAGTATCTCAGAGACAATATCACTATCGCAGGTGATATCCGAGATCTCAAATCTGACTACTCACAAGCAACATGGATGTGGGTATTTCCATGTCGGTCATATCCCAAATGACCTCATCCTGAACACGTATCAGGACGACTTTTGTTCTAGCTAGGCCACTCTCAATGCCTCTTACGACTAGAAACCGTCTCATCTCCGCTCACTCAGAACTGGAGGTGGTCGCTCGTGTGTGAGAGTCGATCTCGCCTGTCTGACATATATTTTATCACATAAAAAATATATATGATATAAATAAGTGCATTATTTAAGGCAAAATAATTCTAAGTGTGACTGAATAATGCACAAAATCACAAATAAATTTAATAAGTATCACATCTTCAATTTAGTACAATGAGAAAAGTGAAAATATTCACAAACCCAATAACTTTC
This sequence comes from Dillenia suffruticosa, assembly GCA_033439265.1. Taxonomy (NCBI): domain Eukaryota; kingdom Viridiplantae; phylum Streptophyta; class Magnoliopsida; order Dilleniales; family Dilleniaceae; genus Dillenia; species Dillenia suffruticosa. The sequence goes on from JAVTVX010000020.1 coordinate 13,890,901, forward strand.
TATGTGCTATAAATGAGTCTCTAGTGATGGGTTTGGTGAAGGGGTCAACCACCATACTATGTGTCGAGATGTACTTAACGGTCACTTCACCCTTCTCGATAATGTCTTTAACAAAATTATATTTAGTGTCGATATGTTTGATCATACTATGATACTTAGGGTCTCGAGTGTAGGCGATAGCAGCTTGATTATCACAGTAGATCATCACTGGCCTTCCACTATCAGTCACAACCCCTAAGTCATCTAATAGTCTCTGAATCCAAACATTCTCTTGAATTGTGACTGAGCAAGCCACGAACTCAGCCTCCATCGTAGATAAAGCTACACAGGTCTCTGAATCACCGCCTCAGTCGGTGTCTGAATATTCTATGAGACACAAATCACCTCTCCTATAACATAAGGAGTAGCTTACAGTTCCCTTGAAATATCTAAAAATCCTTTTCACTGCTCTCCAGTGACCCCTTCTAGGATTTGATTGATATCTACTCACCAGACCGACTACGTAGCATATGTTTGGTCGTGTACACAATATTGCGTACATCAGACTTCCCACTGCATTAGAATAAGGGATTTTACGTATCTCCCTTATTTCTTCCTAAGTTTTCGGGCACATCTCAAGACTCAGGCCATCACACTTAGCGATTGGAGTATCAATGGGATTACAATCACTCATCCCAAAGAGCTCGAGGATTTTCTTAATGTAGGTCTCTTGTGAAAGAGTCAATATTCTTCTCGATTGATCTCTCTAAATCTTAACTCCAAGGATGAACTCAGCTTCACACATGTCTTTCATGTCGAAGCTCAATGACAACCATGTCTTGATCATCATCAGATGCTAAATGTTGTTCTCAGCCAACATTATATCGTCCACATATAGAAACAGAATCATAAAAGAATTATTAGATCATATCAGATAAACACAATGATCCTTCTCGATCATTGTAAAACCATAAGATATCACCTCCTCGTGAAATCTTAGGTATCACTGCCTGGATGATTGCTTTAGGCCATATATCGACTTCTGAAGTTGATAGATCTTATCCTCATGACCTATTAGAACGAACCCAGAGGGTTGCTCCATGTAGATCTCCTCATCCAGGTTTCCGTTAAGGAAAGCGGTCTTTACATCCATATAATGCAACTCTAGATCCATGCTTACGACAATCGCCAAGAGTAAACGGATTGATATAAATTTGACTATGGAGGAGAAAGTCTCCTCGTAGTCAATGCCTTTTGTCTGTGTATAACCCTTGGCTACTAGACGGGTTTTGTATCTCTCCACAGATCCATCGGCCTTTCTTTTGATTTTGAGAACTCACGTGTTCCCTATGGCCCTTCTGTTCTCAGGTAGGTCAACTAGGTCCCAGGCCCCGTTGACCCTCATTGATTCCATCTCCTCTTTCATGGCCTCTAGCCATTGGTCCTTCATAGGACTCTGGAGAGCCTTTTCAAAAGTCTGAGATTCCTTATCATTCTCAGGAGTCACGATGAGGATCTCATCCTCTATTGAAAAATGATGTCGGGGTACATGTCCCCGACTACTCCTACGAGGAGAAGGAGTCTTCTCACCTCAAGATGGGTCACTCCCACTAGAACCAAAATCCGTTTCAAGCTCTTAGGTCCCACGTCTGGGCTCAATTGAGCCGTTGGGCTCACCCATCTCATAAAAAGTGAAGTCCTGGTCGATTTCGCCTCTCTTAAGGAAATCATTTTCTAAGAACGTGGCATTACGAGATTCGATCTCGGAGACTGTGCCATCCGTACATTCACCTAGGAACACATGTCCCTCAGAATGTTTGGAGTACCTTACGAAGATACATTTCTTTTCTCACGGGCCTAACTTGTCGTGTGGGTGCGAGAAATCGTGAACGTATGCGGCACAACCCCATGGTCTCAAATGGCTAAGGTCAGGCTACCTCCTTGTCCAAAGTTTGTATGGTGTATCGATTACAGACTTGGTTGGAATACGGTTAAGAACGTAGGCAACAGTCAACAATGCATCTCCCCAGTGGGAGATTGCCAAATTGGGTTGCGCCATCATCGATCTCACCATCTCCAACAGAGTCCTATTCCTTCTCTCGGCTATCCCGTTCTGCTGGAGAGTAGCGGGAACAGTCAATTGTCTCGTAATACCCTTCTCGAAACAAAGCTCTTTAAACTCCTCAGAAAAATACTCGCATCCTCGATCGGTTCTGAGAGTTTTAACTCTCAAGTCTAACTGGTTTAAGCAATCTAATACCTCAGATTTGTGCGAGATTAGGTAGACGTAACCGAAACACGTATAATCATCTATGAACGTATTGAAATACTTGGCTCCATTTCGGGCTCTCACATTCAAAGGTCCACAAATATCGGAGTGGATCAATTGCAATGGGGTCCCAGCCCTCATTGCCTTTCCAAATAGTTTTCGTGTCGCTTTGCCGGCTAGCCAAAACTCACATAAGGGTAACTCGATCTGGGTTAGCGGGCCCAACAAGCCACTCATAACTAACCGGTTCATTCTTTCTTATCCTATGTGGCCAAGTCTACTATGCTAAATAGAAATATCATTAATTACGCTATCAAATGTATATGTAATAGAAGATAAATCAAAAATTTTATTAAAGGAAATCAAATCCAACGCATAAAGTCCATCATGGACTAAACCAGTACATAAAATAGAGTTATCGTAGATGACAGAAACACTCAAATTTTTGAAAATGACAGAGTATCCTAAACGATCTAAATAAAGGACAGATATGAGATTCCGTCGAATTTCGGGAACATACAGCACATCATGCAGATATAGGACTTGGTTACTTGGCAGCATCAGCTTGCATGTACCAATCCCCTTCACAACCACAAATGCTCCGTTCCCCACGTACAGCCTCCTCGCTTGGGGACTCAATCGGCGAAACTCCACATATACGCTCCTATCTCGAGCTACATGGTCGGTGGCTCCTGAGTCTACAATCCACAAAGGAGAAGAATTAGTAAGCATCACAATGGATGAAACATAACTCACACTATGTAAAGAAAAAGGACATACCTTTCGCTCGCATACTCGCGAGCGAAATGCCCAGATTTGCCACAAACGTAGCATCGTACTCTGCTCTTGTCGAGCTCCTTTTTCTTGTGTTTCTGCCCTCTGACCTCTGTCTTCACTGATGGCTTCCTCTTAGCCTGGCTATGTTTCTTGTCATGCTTTCACCATTTACGCTTGATGCCCATGGAGCCCTTACTCGATTCCACCACATAGGCATGACCGGAAACCGACCTAGCTACCTCCTGGCGCTCCTCCTCGAGCTCACAATGCCTACGCATGTCCATGAATGTACAAAAACTCTCAGTGTGCGTGAGATAGGTCTTCACTACATCCCAGGAGTCAGGCAAGGACTGGATCACTCCCTGTACCTGAATCTCATCAGACATCGGCTCCCCCGTGTTCTTTAGAGAAGCGATCATACTCGACATATGCATCAAATGCTGCTTCATAGTATAATCGGGTCTCTTCTTATAGGTGATAAACCTATAGGTCAGCATCCTCATCTTAGGAGCTGACCGGGAGCCAAGGTACTCTTTCAGAGCACTCCAAACCGACATCGCAATAGGATACTGCTCGTATACGGGAATCAGATCATCGTGCATGCTGCTAAGGAGGATGACCCTAGCTTGGCTATCCTTCTTCTTCCATACACGATACGCCTCCTCATCCAGTTTCGCCTTAGCCGTATCACCCACCCCGAGGTCTGTCATCTCGTGTAGTAGAACCTCTGCTAGATCCTGCTCCTCGAAGACAAATTAAACTATACGGTGCCAAATCTCATAGTTATCACTGTTCAACTTGTCTCCCTTAATGAGATCAAGTACAATACCTTTTGTCGTAGCCATAGTCTTTGTCACACAGAAAGAAAGAGACGTCAGTGACTAATAATGTTTATTCACACAATTTCGTGCACCCTACGAATTAATAATCCAAAATGAATCGAGTGTTGACCCCAAAGTGAACATATGAGTCAACGGATACCATACACCACAACCCGGGATCTCATCTGACCATCCGAACTTTAATTCGGCGCACAAAATCCCACAAATAGTCATAAATATGCATATAGGACCCAAAAAATTGAAAAAATTCAATTTTGGACGACTTGATGCGCCGCCGGGGTTCTCACGCGCCGCCGCTCTTCGACGGCGTGTCTGCAGGCCCTGTCACGCGCCTCCACGCACCGACAGGAGCTTGGCTCACGCGCCTCACGCGCCAGACGCGCGGCGCGCCTACACGCGCTGCCATGCGCCTAGCGCGGCTCGGCTCATGCGTGCCCAGTCGCGGTGCGCAACTCACGTGCCCTCACGCGCGGAGCCGAGTCCGCTGGGTCAAGAACCAGGTCAGTCAACGGGTCAAGGTTGACCCAACTTGAAATAAACGGGTCGGGTCTGCAATCAGGTTTTTCGACCCGGTTCTCTGAAAACCCATTCCGGCTAATTTTTTTTTTGGTCGATTCAAGCCATAAATACGGCGAATCAAATATCCAAGTTTTGGCCCTCCGTGGCCTCGCCGGAAACCCAGTTTCTAGCAACCACTCAATGCAAAATGCATGTTAAATCGTAGATCAATGCACATGGAATACAAATATGTCATTTATTTAGATTAAAAATCCCTCTACACGGATAGATCTAGGTTTTTAAGTTTTGGGCACTCTTAGAGCCGAAAATTTTAACTTCAATTTTCACGGTTAAAACGTGCTCCAAAAATTCAGAAAAAAAATATATTTAAGACCTACGTGACATGAGTAATGTCACGGTATATGCAATCGAAATCCGGTGACAAATACGGCACAAATTCTCTATACAGAATTTCCTTTAATACTCTCTCTCAAGGGGATATTTTTCTCTCTTTTTTCAATTCTACCTCTACACCATTGTTTTTGTGGTAGTAATTCCTAGAGTTTATCCTAGTTTTCATATCATTCCGTCATCACACATGGTAGAAAATTCAAATCCCATCAGTTATCATTTATGAATATGAAAAATTCTCATTTTCCAAACATGGAAAGACGTCACATGTAGATATTAATTCCTTTACTAAACTTGTCTCCAACGACGATAGGTAACACTAATTGAACAATCCTTCATGTAAAATCTCTCCAAAACTTTGTTGATATAGCCTTGTTCAGACAAATGAAATGTCCTTTTGGATTAATTGACAAAACGTCTTTACCGTACCTATCATATTTAGAGAAATTGTTTTGCCTCATGAAGTAACCCCAAAATCGCTTGAACAAGTAAAATATTGTCTATATATTGGACTAAGAAAATTATTTTGCTCTTATAGATCTTATGATACACCCATGTCTGTCAATCTAATTGAATCATGATCAACGGCTAAAAAATCATCAATAAGTTCATAGTTGAAAAAATTATCAACCCATTCACGGTTCATAAATTAAAATGAGAACTAAAATTTTGGTTAAAGGTTGATTATGATTTTTTTTATTTTGAAAAATTAAGAATTATTATAAACATTTATTATTAAATAAGTAATCATGACATATAAGACTCATAATTGAGACGTCCTTTGCCTTTGCATCGTCTATTTATTTTATTTTGTCTACTGTAATTTAGTAGTATACATGAAGCTTTGCGAATGAGAATGCATGTTTGAATTTCATTTAATGAGTACTTGGAAGTTCATTCATAAAGACAAATGCCACATATGGTTCTTATCCAAAAGATTCAAATACGTGGAAGGTAATACTTGTTTGAAACGACGTCATTTGTCTATCGTGGTACCTCTTTCGATCAAAGGAGCATCTATGGGCCTCTAACATTACCACCTTACAAATCTATGTGGACAAGAAGATAAACAATGGGTACTTGGCGAAGAAGAATGACATGAAGTTTAGTGTATTCCCCTGAAGAACAATTTGCCGTTAAATTCGCTCAAGGGATGACGAGGGACGGATAGAGTATTAGTTATTTGGAACTTGTGGCCCCAAAATCCACAGTTCAGTTTTATAAATGCCTTCAAAGAATTTCCTGTTAAGAAATTTTAAAATGGGTTGGACTCTCAATCCTTCCGAACAGGATTTGTTACATTTTAGAAAGTAAATATTATAAATTTTATCCCTTCCCCTCAAATAAGCCATTTGCCATTTTTGTACCACTTTTTTGTGCAATAAATTTGATTTGATAGTTGTGTCACGGTAATCTTTTAATTTATTAATGGGTAATTATTTTAGTGATTAAATATTGTTTTTTTGGATTAATTTAATTTAACTTAAATTATATTTAGTTAAAACTAAGATAATTTTTGAATATCATTTATTTATAAAAAAAATATTTTAATTTTATTTAATGATTTTATAACAAAAAAAAAATTATCTTATTATAGAACTGCCGATGAATAAAAATGAATAATACATGGCATATGATTACATATCCAATTACATATTAGATTCCTTGTATTGTATGGTATTGGTTCATAATAAAATCCAAATACTTTGCAATTATAGGAGAAATCCGTACCTCAAAATTCAGCCGGACATGGAATTCATCGAATGCTTGAAAAATCCAAAAACCGTTGAAGAAGATGGCGTTGAACGCAGAGCGAATACACATTAAATGGTTGCCTCCCTGTGCAGTTGGGTGTGGGGACGCTTAGTTGTTGTAGAATTGCAGTTGTAGTTTTTCAAAATTATAAAATCCCACAAATAGTGTCTCCTCTTCTCTCCTCTCTTCTCTCTTCTCTCTCTCTCTACACCAAATTCGACTAGTTACAAAGTCTCACCATGACTCACACATTCTGATTACATCAAATTTACCCCCACAAGGATGGGAAATCGATTATTTTGCGTGTCAAAGAAGGATGTGATGGGGAAGGAGATTGGAAGATCGAAGGGTAAAGGCAAAAGCAGCAATAGGTTCGGGAGTGGAAGATCACAGCAGCGCAGAATGCCACCCGACGAGGAAATGTTACACAAACATGCTCTTTCCATGGCAATTCAACAGTGTCAGTCTCAGTCCCAGAGATTTGAAGGCTCAATGTCCCGCCGAATTGGACCCTCCACCAGTTCTCGCCGTCTCCCTCTCGACCCAATTCAGGTTCATCCACTTTCCTTTGGATCTAGGTTATCAAATGATGTCTGACTGGGATCTCTACTTGTTCCTTTTTTTTTTTGGGGGGGGGGGGGTGGGCAAGCAATCATAAAGAGGCAGATGTGCTAAAGTCCTGGTTTGAAAAGGTTATATATAGAGAAAGAAAGCTTCTAATGGCAGAAAAAGAATAATAATCTTGGCACTTTTTTGGGTTATTTTTTGTTTATTTATTTATTAAACATGAATGATGCCCGTCTGAGGATTTAAAATTAAAAGTTATTAGTTTTAGGATTTATGTAAGATTTGGAGGGTCCTTACATACTAATTAGCATTTTAACAAGAAGATGATGATGAAGGTCATAGCTTGAGGGATGAAGATGTTTCTGATTTAAATATGGAAAAAGGAAAAGGCTTTAGTGATTACTTGGAGGTTCCCACTCCCAACCCACTTGGCTCTGTGGATGTTTGGGCCTATTTGTAGCATATAATTGCATCAATAGTTAATTAAGTTAATTAATAGTTGTGATTACAAGTTCATGTGAGTGTATTCCAACTTCCTTTTTTGGGAGAAAATTGGGGAAAAAAAAGGATCAATTTTATTACAAAAGAGGAAGTTGGATTACATCAAAGAGGATAGGGCATCTCCCTAAAAAAGAAAATGAAAAGCGGAGAAAGATAAAATATCAGCTAATTAAATAATAACAGCCCTCCAATCTTGGTTAATGTTGTGGAAAGAAGTCATCTTAAAAGTTCAAACAGTTATGGACTGTAAAGATCCTTAGAAGAACATTATCTGAATCAAGTTAATGAAATGGAGTGGCTCCCTAATGGTCCTTGCATCTCTCTTCATTTCAACAAATCTGATGGTCAAAAACTTTGAAGTTGAAATGCGAGAAATCCTCAAAATTTTCTGGACACATCATCTTCCAAAGAAATAGTAAAATTCTACCCCATTTGTTTAAGATACCTGGCAAGGAATAAATTAATGACTTCGTGGTTCATTACTCTGATGACACATAATATACATATTGGTTTGGGACAAGGAGATAAACTGTGTTGTTTACTTTATTTGCATTAAATTGTTTGTTATAATCTTTTATATGAGCAACTGACTGGAGGCATGCAAAATCCTATCATTTAGATAAGGAACTTTGGGTTCCTCCCCAACATTCGGTGCAGCGGAAAGAAGGGTTATTAGGACTATGAGTACAATTGCAGTGGAACGTAAATGAAGTCTAGATATACTGTTCCAGATCCAGTGATAGAACCTTCCAATACACCCACCTCTGATGCTTTAAGTCCAGTTGCTAATTTCACGAGTATTTTATTTTTAAGGATAACTGCTTTCTATTGTAGTGGCTTTCATGAACTCCATGCCTCTCGACACCCAATAAAAGATTGGTGGTTTTGAGTGGTCGAAAGAGGGGAAACTCAATTAGTGATAGGTGGCAATTGGATGCATGCTTAAGAAATCTAGATACGTGCATGAGTGTAGAGTTACTACTACCAATTGAGCTTTTGCATGGTTGTTTCATAACTTGTCATGGTTGAATTGGGTGGGCATATTTATCTATTATGGTCAATTAATTCTCGATCTATAAAAGGGGTTTCAAGGGATGCGTTAAGTAACACAAAGTATCCTCCCATAAAGGAGATTGCCTAACGTTTTATCTCCCATCATAAAGGGTGTTACATATTATGCATGTGTGTAATAATTACTGACTGCTATAGTATCATAGACTTCAACACCCTTCTAAGGGCTTTTTGTTAGGCATGGGTTGGAATTAAGGACAATCATAATAAAAAACTTCCAAGTCTAGGAACTTGGTTCAATTAGTGTTTTTTCCTATATTAGCTCTGATGTGTTGACCTAATAATTCTTGTGTTCTTATATATCTTCCGGCCATGAATTGAAGCATGAAATTTCACAAACCACATTTGTGCCATGATCTCCACCAAAAAACTGTGGCCACATGTTCTAATGGCAAAAGGTAGACACTCAATTGTGATGGAAACAATTTTCAAAATGTCATTGACTCCCTAATTTGGCCAAGCAAGCCATTGAAGTAAGGGGGTTGGCCCCCCAAGTTTGACAAAAACAAGTTTTGAAAGTCAATGACTTACACCAAAAAATTTGATGAAGACAAGATCCAGATCATAAGTCAGGTTAACCCCCCACCAAAAAAGGTAAGTGAACTTTAAGTGCCAAATTGTTACCGCCATATTTGAAGAAAGTGAAATTTAATTTCAAGGAACGTCTTCCGATCAACCTATTGGGGGATAAGATAATTTTTTTACCGATTCACTCTAAGAGCTTAATGAACACCAAAGGGCTCTTTTAAATTAACTTTTATACTTTATTTTCAAATTTCAATTTTATTTGTGAGGATAACTTATCCTGTGTACTGCCTTTTCATCGTCTTCTCTTAATAAAATTTCTCTATTTTTCTATAAAAGAAAGGTTTGAGCAATTATTTTTATTTATTAATTTTTTTGAGTAAATGCTTAGGAGAACATTTAGGGTGAATATGGACCATAACTTAGTCACCAACTTGAAATTCCAGTTATCAGTGATGGACATCAGCTTTAAGCTTATATTCATGATTACACAAGGCATGTGTCATTGGATCTCAGCATTTAGATTGCCAACTGAAATAATGAAATGAGTAGAGATCTTCCTTCCTGCTTGCTAATTACCAAGAACTTCATTGCCATTAGTGGCAAAGAAGAATTATACCATCTATCTTTCCTGGCCTCTCCAACAGACTGTCAATATGAAATAAAACTTCTGCCATAGAAAAGAGATCTAATGTCTGGGTCCCCTCGGTATGGTCAGTACTCCATACCATCAGGCAGTGAACTTTACACTTGTTCCCTAATTATTAGGGTTCACCAGGACCTCTTTCCTCCTCCCTACTTTTTAAGTATTGATATGAGTTTAGTTTATTAAGCTTAAGCTAGCATTAGGGCATTCCTTGTGGAAGCGATTTCATATGGAAGATACAATCATCTTTACGAAAACGTAAAAAATCATAGAATGGGTAGCAAAGTATGATGTAGTTCAGAAGGATGAGCTTTGGGAGGCAAGGGAAGAAGGTTACAAAGTTATTGGAGGAAGTGGCCAGAAAAAACCATGTAAGGGCTCTTACCAGTTGACAAAATTGGAACTGTTGTAAGTAAACTAAGTAAGCAGTAGTTAAAGCAAGATTTTGGGTTCCTGCTTTGATGCCTCCTAATAGGGCTCTTCCAAATTGGGTTAAAAGCCTGTGAAAACTTATCAGAAAGCTTCAAGATTGCTTTCTTAAAATAACTAACAAAATTGGTGTCTTGGATCAGACATTTATGGAGGAAACAACACGTTGCATATCGGCCCTTTTCAAAAAGATGTTTGCAATATGTGAAGCGTTGCTGTTTTGGCTCATGGGATGAATAAATACTGAGATACAATCAAGTCCTTGGTAGTCCATGAATAAAGTCCATATGGGGCAAAGGGGAGGTGTATAGAGGCCTGGTATTTTATTCTGAGTTTTGACAGAGTCCATTTTGGATAATCTATTAAGAACTCAAGGGATAGAAGCAAGTCGTAGGTAGTCCATGAACAAAGTCCATGCTCAAGTCATGCCTAGGTGAGTCAGGTATGGGCATGGGGAAATGTGTATGAAGGCCTGGTGGTGTAGGACCACTACTAGTAAAGAAGAAAGAGAGTTGAGAGAGTAGTGAGGAGAGAGGGAGAATCACGACTGAGAAAAGAAGACAGGAAGGAGAAGAGAAGATAGAGGGGAGAGTTTTCTTCAAGTTCAGGCAATCGATTTCTTTGGCAAAATAGTTTGTCTTATGGCAGGGTTTGATAACCTTTTTAAAGACTACATTAACGGACTTCTTATGTCCTTTAAAATGAAGTAAAGCCGTAAAATGCAAGAAAAATAAAGGATGGTAAATACAATAAATACCAAAATCTGGCTGTCAAGTTGGCCAAAATTACAATTAAGCTCATAAAAAAGTTTTATCCTAGAATGTGTCCATAGCTAATTTTTGTGCTCGTGCCTTCTAGTGCCCTGGATTTTTGTGCCCAGCCTTGGTTTACTAATAGTTTTGAAACAGTTTTTTTTTTGGGGGGGGTAAAACTTGAGTTTCTAGTGTAGGGATGACACCACAATGACATTGCTAGGTTCCATGCAGTTATATAGGTATATTGATCCTTGTCTTGGGGCACATGTACCTCCATATTTATGCTTTTATTGTGAAACATACAGAAGTAAAACTGAAATAAAATCCATTCTAATGACTATAGTGGCACCCATGAGATTGCCTGTATGTAATAACTGCAGTCTATTTGTTTAGTGCAAGTGGTTCTCCTGGATGGTAACAGCGCAAAAGGTTTTGAGTTCAAATGGTAATATTTCTTTTTTTTCTAATTAAAAGTTTCATATGTTTCGAACTCAGGTACCATGGGCTCACTTGGAGCAGATAGTGAGATTAAAAAAGAACTATGGGGAAGAGTTTGGATTCTTCATAAGATCTTGCAAAAAGATCATGTGATCTATTTTGTTTATTCAAAAAATTGTATCTGTCAACTAGTAAAAAAATTTATTCATAGGCATATAGTTTTGTTAAACCAAACTAAATTTTTCTTTCCAAAATCTTTAAAATGTTATTAAGTTAAAATGTATTCTCTGAAAACTTCAATTTATTTTTATTACCCATGTTACATCCAAACACTTCCTTTATACCACTCTCCATAAAGTTATGCTTTTGGAGTACGTTGTTGGACCTCTTTCTCATGCATTTGTGAGAGTAAGCATAGTGGTCCCTGTTAAAATTTGTTTCAAAACTTAAAAAGTACTTATGAAATATTTCGGAGTTAATGACATAGTTAATGCTATTATTACTTTCAGTAGACTTTCATAATCAACGTCAATTGAAATGGTGTAAAAACTGAGAAATTAAATTTTATTAATACCCAATGCATGAGCTTACAAACTATCTTCCTCTGTTTTAAATAAGCAGTCCTATTTGAAGTGTAGATCTTCCATTTCCGTCTGTGTTGTACTTTCCCTTACAAAACAAGTTGGCACTTCAGGGCATCACTCAGTGTCCCCAGCCAGTGGGTAATTCAAATTGTGGGCAAATCACAAGATTTGGAGCATGGAGCAATTGGTCAAATTCCCCACCCGTTGAGGGGGGGGAGTCTTGGTAATGCACATAATATTCAATGGACAGCATAGCTTTACTATTTTTGTTTGTTTTGTGTGTGTGTGTTTATGTGTCTGTCTTTCTCTGCTAATATTCTCATCGATACAACTCTAAACTTAGAAGTGAAAATGCAAAACTTTTGGGGAGGGGGTCTGCTGAGTCAAAAACCCCATCTTCTGTTGAAGCACATATCTGCTTGAATTTCTTTGCTGTAAAATAGAATTATCTTATAGTATCTTCCCTAGTACAAATTTGGGAAAAGAAAAGAGAAAGAGAACTCCCTTAAGACCGGAAAGTTCTCTGATGTTTGGTCTCAACAAGGGAGGTCTCTGCGATAGTCTAATGATACAGGTGAGTATTGTTTTCTTTCTTTGTTTCTTCTTTTGACAAGACAGGTGGCAATCAATTTATTATTATTATTTTTATGAGTATCCTCTTTTTTTTTTTAATTTTCTGGTCTTTCTGCCCAACATGTTGCTTATCCTCTCGATTTCTTTTTGCTTTTCTTGTCATTTCCCTCCTCTAGGAAAGTGAATTACGGTGCGTCAATACCTCTGTCATTTCCTAAGAACTCATGTTTTGGAACCATTTTAGCCATTTGTTTGTTCTTTTCAGATACCAGATCTTGAGAACATCAAGTTCAAAAAGTTCGTTTTGATACATGGGGAAGGGTTTGGAGGTTGGTGCTGGTACAAAACAATTGCTTTACTGGAGGAAGTAGGGTTGCATGCCATTGCCTTAGATCTCATGGGTTCTGGTATTGATCTTACAGATTCAAATAGTGTAACAACATTAGCGGATTATTCGGAACCCTTGACAAATTATCTTGATAACCTTCTGGAGGATGAAAAGGTAAAATAATAACTTTAGTTTTACTAATTCTTTAGAATCTCTGGAGAAGCTCTTGAGTTTTGAGATACCTGAAACAGGTTATCTTGGTTGGTCATGGCTTTGGGGGTGCCTGTATTTCATATGCTTTAGAGCACTATCCCAAAAAGATCTCAAAGGCAATTTTTTTGTGCGCTACAATGGTGTCTGACGGGCAAAAGCCCTTTGATGTGTTTGCTGAAGAGGTAAGCCATAATAATATATATATCACTGTTGGTTGTTGAGGAACTTTTCTTTTGTTTTCGGTTCCATGATTTTTAATGTTGTAATCTCAAGAATTTATAGTTTGTTTAAGAAAATTCATGCAGTTTTGTATCAGTCATTACCTTCCGGGACCCTTGTTCAATGGACTGACTTTGGGTGTGGTGAACACCTGTTGATCATTAAACCTTAGTTGCAGCAATTACCTGTTGTGAATTGGGAGGCCAAATGAGGCATGCGATCTTAATTGGTGCAACGGTGCTTTGTGTTTCCTAGCAATGATACATTCAATCACCTCCTTTTTCATTCTCAATTGTGTGACAGATGTATGATAACCTGTATTAGGTAAACCAGCTGGTAGGTACTAGGACCTCATATCTTTTTTCATGGAATTGGTTGTAGTTTTATAGGAAGAGGCTAGTAGCTAGCGGCACTGCATGGTGTTTGCTGTGGTTTATTGCTTATGGATTGGAAAGAGCACAAGAAGCTTCTACCACCAGTTCTTTTTCTACTAACAAATGATAAAATAGTGTTTTTTTTTTCTTCTACATGGTTTCATTGTTCTTGTGCTTTTAGGGAGTGACTTGGGACGAAAAACTACTAGATTGAGGACAGGGTCACATGATTGATAATGCAATTTAAAAATGCAAACATAGATTGTACCAGAAATTATGACTGCACAATTAAAGTTAAGAGGCACAAACTAAGAACCCTCAAAATAACCTTAAAAAATGGTACCAAAGATAACTCATGACTGCCCAAAACTAAATGATTGAAACCTCTAAGAATCTAGCCAAAGTAATACAACAAAAATTAGTGACGGACCTTAGAATTTAAAGATTTAGAAATTAACAAGATACAAGCATTTGAATAAGAGTTAGGGTTTGCTACTGAGAGAAAAAGGTTAGCTTTAATTAGGGTTATTCAAATTTGACATTAGAAAGAAAACATGAAATTCTTTAGAACTTTAATTGCAGCATTCTGTAGCAATGTAGTTCTATACCGGTTGTGGAATCTATCTTTTTCCCCTATTTTTTTTTCTTGTGAAAATCACTTTACCCCCTCTGGTTTGATTTGAAACCATCTTGCCCTTTGGGTAAATCTTGCCAAAGTGCCTGCCCCCAAATGTTATCTCTGTGATTATATTACCTCTATCTATTTTAGGGGATTAAATATCACCCAAAAAAGAAGAATAAAAAGTAATGAATTTTTTCATCGCTTTATTTATTTAATTATTTTTTAAAGTGATAAAAAAAATTCATCACTTTATTCTTTTTTATGAGGATTTCTCTAGTAACGATGAGCGAACCGGGATGAGCCCAACTTGAGAATCTGGCAGCTGCATTGCTTGAATTGTAGTCTGTAGAAGTGTCCTCAGTGATGGACAAGGCCCGTGTCCCCTGGAAGGGGTCCCTGGAGAGGGTGAGAGCCCCGTCGTACCTGGACCCTGTCACACCATGAGGTGCTGTTGGCAAGTGGGGTTGTTTGGGAATGCAGTCCCAATTGGGTGGTAAATTCCATAAGGCTTGGAGTGCAAGAAGACCAGCTGTTGATCACTTCAGAGTCTTTGGATGCATTGCGTATGCCCGTATCCCAAATGAGAAAAGGACGAAACTTGATGACAAGGCTGAAAAATGCTTTTTTTTTTTTTTTTTTTTTTTTTTTTTGGTGTAAGTGAAGCATCCTAGGCATATAAATTATTCATTTCTTTAACAAAGAAAATCGTGCTCAGCATGGATGTTGTGTTTGACGAAGAAAACACCTGGGATTGGAATAGGCAGCAGCCTACCCAACTCCTTTCTGACAATGATACTGGACAGGAGCAAATTTCAGCACCTTGTATGCCCAAAAATTTATTAAATACAACTCCAACTACTGCTGGAACTTCACCAAAAGTCAATGAAGAAGTTCAATCTTTTCGTCATGTTAGAAGAAGGCCCGCTTGGATGGAAGACCATGAGATAACTGGAATTCAAGGTCCAATTACTCACTTTGTTTTTAGATTGTGGCTGTCAAAGAAGAAAAATGGCAAAAAGGGATGAATGATGAAATTGATGCCATTGAAAGAAATGATACTTGGGAGCTATGTGATCTTCCCGATTGGAGATAAAAACCATTGACGTAAAGTGGATCTTCAAAGCCAACCTGAAAGAAAATGGTGAAGTTGACAAGTACAAAGCACACTTCGTGGCCAAGGGATACAAGTAACAATATGGGATTGAGTATACGGTAGTTTTTTCTCTGGTTGCATCACACGACGCAATCAGACTGGTAGTTGCATTGGTGGCAGAGGATTCTTGGCCTATTTTTCGGCTGGATGTTAAATTGGTATTCTTGCATGGGTACTTGGAGGAACATGTATTTGTAGAACAACCCCTTGGTTATGTCAAGATTGGAAATGAGCATAAAGTTTACAAATTAAAAAAAGCCTTTTATGGGCTAAAACAAGCCCCACGGGCTTGGTAAAGTCGCATTGAGAATTATTTTCTTAAAGTTGGTTTCTCGAAATGGCCCTATAAGTATACACTTTTTGTTAGGATTGGAGATAAACAGAAAATGCTCATTGTCTGTTTATATGTTGATGATCTTATGTTTACCAGAAATTGTGATGCCATGTTTTAAGAATTCAAAAAGTCTACAATGGATGAGTTTGAAATGTCTGATCTCGGTGTGATGCATTACTTTCTTGGCACAGAAGTGGTAAAATCAGATAATGGGATATTTATTGCCCAAAGAAATATGTGGGAGAAATTTTAGACAGGTTTCAGATTGATGGATTGTAATCCTACAAACACTCCAGTTAAGTTTGGCTTGAAACTACACAAAGATCATAAGGGAAAGAAGGTTGACAGCACACTCTATAAACAAATTGTGGGCAGTTTGATGTATCTAACTGCAACAATGCCAGACATAATGTATTCTGTGAGTTCAATCAGTGGTAGACATATGGAGAGTCCTATAAAAATGCATTTGTTAGCTGTCAAGAGAATCGTTCAGGACTTGCAAGGAATTAGAGATTTTGGGGTATTTTACAAGAAGGATGAAAAGTCCAAGTTGTTGGGGTTTACTGACACTGCTATTTCGTGGTCATCTAAGAAGCAACCAAGTGTCACCTTATCAAGTACAGAAGCTGAATTTGTTGCTGCAACAGCTTGTGCTTGTTAGGCGATTTGGCTTAAGGGGAATTCTTGAGGAGCTGAAATTCTAGCAATCATGAGCTACTAAAATTTTTTGTGATAACAATTCAGCAATCAAACTCTAAAAATGTTGTACTTCATGGAAGAAGCAAACACATTGATGTGAAATTTTATTTCTTGAGAGATCTTAGCAATGATGGAACAATTGATCTAATCTACTGCAGGAGTGAAGAAGAGGTTGCTGATATATTCGCCAAAGCTCTCAAAATGGAATCATTCATGAAGGTTAGAAGATTACTAGGTGTCTACACAATTTAACCGAATATTAGCAAATATTAGTTTAAGAGAGGGATTGTTGAGTTAATAGTTGTCTGTACATTTATTTAGTTTATTTATTTATCATAATATTTAGGACTTAGTGGAGTAATGTTAGGAGTTAGTGAAATAATTGGATTATGCTAGAAATTAATGGGGTAGTTGATTTATGCAGAGATTATGGGTGGTTACTACTGTTGTAGTGAGATTTATATTATGTATTTGTCTATATAAATACTTTAAAGCTCTCTCTATATATACATATATATATCGAAGAATAAGAAAAAAAAGGCTTTTCTGGTATTATCTCTTTATCAGAATAAATAGTTCTAGGCCACATGTCATAAGGAGGTTCACTCCTACCGATAGGTTTTCAATAGGAATGATCAAAATGATATCTCACATGCATATGCCTTGAGAAGAGATAATATCTTTGCATCTTCTTCTCTGAAAGATAACCAATAATGTACGATGATCATGTTTTGTGGAAACCTATAAGCATGGCATGGAAAGGAAAGTTTCTCCCTTTTTTAAGCATGTATTGGAGATGTTTATTAACATAAATATATATGTATTTTTTACATTATGATAGAAATATATACTTATATGATCATATATATAAGTGAAAAGATGTATTTTTATATCACATGATTCAAATATTTTATGTATTTGTGTGGAAGATTTTAGATCAGAAGAATTTGAGTAATTCATACTTAACACTTGTTAAATTTTGTTGCTATAAATTAAATTTATGATAATCTAACATTTGGATCATAGATGATGATCGAAAATTTTGTGATTTTTCGAGTATATACTTTGTGTTGATTTATCATAAATATTAATTTTAAGTATAAAATTGTGTGTATATTATATGAACATTAATACTTATGATCACCCCTCTTAAAGGTCCAAACCATGACATCAAAGTCTATAATAATGTACCTTAACGAGGATGACAAATTGAACGATGATAACTATGACATTTGACACCATAAAAATTTAGTGTGTTGGAAGAATAAGATGCCTTAGAGGGCATTAACCATATCATACATTATCTTGGTGTAGGCAACATTGTTCAGCAGAAACAATATCAAGAGACTTACCAAACATTGAAAAAGAAAAATTTTTTGTTAGCTCTATGATTGATAATCTGATTTACGAGTGTGAGTAATATCCTACTGCTCATGACATATAGGTTTTAATTGCCAAGCTCTCAAGACACATTGGTACCTCTATATTTTTCCAGGTACATCCACATATCATGAGTGGTAGGATATTGTTCACACCCATGAATAAGATCAACAATCCAAGGCTAACAAGAATCTTTCTTTTTCCATACTTGGTATGCCTCTTGATCTCAACTTTGTTGTGCACTGTTGTCCACACTAGAGTCTGGCATGACATGGTTAATGTCGTCGAAAGCATCTTACTCGTCCGGCATATACAAAATTTTATAGTGTCAAATATAATAGTTGTCGCCATTCAATTTGTCACCCTTAATAAGGTCCACTATTATAGACTTTGAGGCTATGTTCTAAATTTTTAAGAATGATGATCATAAATATTAATGTTGATATAATACACAGACAATTTTTACTTACAATTAATATTTATGATAAATCAATACAACCTATATACTCGAAAGATCACAAAATTCTCAATCATCATTTATGATCCAAATATTGGATTATCATTTATTTAATTTATACTAACAAAATTTAATAAATTTTATGTGAGAATTATTTAAATTCTTACAATCTAATATCTTTCACTCAAATATATAAAGTATTTGAATCGTGTGAAATATATATTAAAAAAAGGGGAAAGAAACTTTTCATGTCATGCTCACAAGTTTTCATAAAATATGATTGTGGTACATAACTAGTTATCTTTCACAAAAGAAGATGCAAAGACATTATCTCTTCTCATATTTTATCTAGTTGATTTATTTATCATAATATTTAGGACCTAGTGGTGCAATACCAGGGGTTAGTGGAGTAATTGAGTTATGCTAGAAGTTAGTGGGATACTTGATTTATGTAGAGATTATAGGTGGTTACTCCTATTGTAGTAAGATTTATGTTATGTATTTTTCTATATAAAGATTTCAAAGTTCAATACAAAAAAAGAAAAAAGGCTTTTCTGGCACCGTCTCTCTTCTCCTTTATATTATTACCTTTTTTATCGCTACATCTATAACAAATACTCATAACGGAGAGAAAGGGATATCTAAGAAAATTTGGATAACTATAATCAATTGTAATATAAATTATCTAAATATAGATGAAAATATGATAAAGATAAAACACAATGACATAGAAATATCCATATTACTGACTCCACTTAATGGAATAAAAGTATGATTATTGTTGTTATATAAAGACTATAATCATATATAAATAAACATTCAATATGAAATAAAGTATAATAGTATAGAAAAACCCATGTAACCGACCCCACTTATTGAAATAAGGATCGGTTATTATTGTTGTTGTAAAGTGATGAATTCTTTCTTTAAAAGAAATATTTAAAATTTGTAATTTATCATTTTTTTTAATTTTGTGATTTCATTTTTTCTTTGGGTTCATTTGTTTCCTTGAACTTTGTGTTTTGCGTCAGTTCCTGTTAAAAAGAGGATGACTTGAGACCTGAATGTAGGTCAGGTGGTGTGCGATGCGGTCTACTTCTATATGCTATATGGCGTGGATGCCAAAATGGAAATTTACCCCCACCCCACCCCCGAAAAAAGGAAAAAGCGTGCACCTTAAAACCAAAACTTACAATTTTTGCATTTGGACAAATATTTATATTGGTATTCAAGTCTTCTTCCATTCAATCTGATATGTATGCAACTAACTATTGCTTTCACATCATTCCCTTTTTTCAGAGTAATCCCCCCCCCCCCCCCCATAAAAAAACAGAGTAAGTATAGGGTGCAAATTGCAGTTTGCTCCAAAGCTCAGCAGCAAATCTATGCTGGTGTCAAAACCATTAGTTACTCCCTAGATTAGTTGTTGAAAAAGTCATTGACACCCTTTTATGCTTTAAAGTGCTCAAATGCATGTTGTATCATTTACTTTTGGAGGCATGTCATTCTATTTGCTGGCAAATTATCCTCTGCAGCACATGTTTCTTTCCCATGGAAATGATTTCCTTTTCTCTATCATTATATATTTCTCGCTTTTATTATTATTATTAAGAGGAAATTGTTGTCCGGTCCCAATTATATTGTTTCAGGTCAGCCCATCAAATTACCACAGTTTGTGAACTTGAGGAACTGATATCTAGTCATATTTTGGTGTCATTCTTCCACCATTTTCCCATTTTCCCATTTTCTTTCCCCTTCTCTTTTAATCTGAAACTAGATGCCAAAGGCAAAGGCTTTTTCTTGTCTGGAATTGGTGCTTGAGAATTAGAAATACTACCCAGGTCAGATTTAGTGTGACACTATCTCCTAGTTGCTGTTTCTCCGGTTTCGGTAATTTTTGTATGCTTATTGCCAAATATTTGTTGTAGCTTGGGTCAGCAGAGCTCTTTATGAAGGGATCAAAGTTCCTAATTTATGCAAATGGTAAAGACAACTCTCCCACAGGATTCGTGCTTGAGAAGCAACACATGAGGTGCTTGTACTTCAATCAGACGCCTGCAAAGGTATGTTTCATGTTTTCTCTCATTTTATAGAGTTTTAAACATTAATTTTACATTTAGTTATCTGTGGTGGACAGGATGACTTTGGGTATTTCTCTTGAAGGTTTCTTTTGTGGAATAAGGGAACCTATTCAACATATTGTTTGACTTTTCTTTAAGAATTTTCTGCTTTCCGAATTTTACAATGCTATAGAATGTGTAAAATTTGTTAAAACCAAAATGAAAGACAAATATAGGAAATTTGTCGGGGCATCCCTTCTCAGTGGTGCACTGCACCAGATTCTGAGTGTAGTGACAAGGACCCATAGGGCATCGCCCAGAAACGACACACCACATCGCCGTCTAGATGTGGTGTCAAATAGGCAAGAGTTTCCATATTTATGTGGACAAATGTGGATAAAGAAGTTAGTCCACAAAAATTGGATTTGTGTAGCCACTTGGAACATAGAATGTTTAACCGGTAATTAAGAGAAATAGGAGAAATAATAACTAGACGGAGTATTAATATCTTGTGTCTCCAAAAAATTTAGTGAGAGAGAAGGTTAGAGAAGAAGAGCCTTATGGCCATAAGTCTTGGTATGCAGATAAGAATAGAACTAGGGAATAATTTTTCCTAAATACTTGTAAGAGGATGTAGTGGAGATTAAAAGGAATCGAGATAAAATTTTGCTTATCAAGCTAGTTAGTGGAGAATATGTAATTAATATAGTGAATTTTATTCACCTCAAATAAGTATAAATGCAACTAATAAATAACAGTTCTGAGAATTTATATAAGTCATATCTAGTGAGGATAAGTTATTTAGTAGAGGGGTTCTAAATAGGCATGTAGGTGAGAATAATGAGGGATTTGAAACCATACATGGAAATTTTGGTTTTGCTTGTAGGAACGAAGCGGGGGCGTTTTAGAGTTTATTACAACATTCGATTTGATACTTATAAATTTTTTTTTTTTTAAAAAAAAAAAGTCACATATAGTTATCTACAGAAGTAGGTAATAATGATTCACATATAGTCATATTAATTGGTGAAACTTTAAAGAAGAAAATGTGGCAACCTTTAGAGAAAAAATTAATTCAAATAGCTATCTAGTCTACTAATTATGATTCATAAATCACGTGGGTAGAAATGTCTAATAAATATTAAGAATTTAGATAAAGAGGTTCTTGGTGTATTCAGAGGTCTGGCACCAATAGGCTAGAGTCATGATAGTGGAATAAGAAAATTCAAATTGTTATATGAACCAAATGAAAGTGTTATAAGAATCTTAAAACTAAGAGAGATAGCGATGCATTTAAGAAGTACAAGATAAAAAAAAAATGTGAAAACGATTATTCACAAATCAAAAAGTCAGGTATATAACAAATTATATAAGAAATTAGAAATTCAAGATGAAGAAAAAGAAATTTAAAGAATTGTCAAACTAAAGAATGGGAACAAAAAAGATTTAAATAGTGTTATGTATATTAAGAGTGAGACTAATGTATCGTTGTAAAGAATGAGAACATAAGAAAATATTGGAGAGATATTTTTAATAATGTTTTTAATGTTGAGGGTACAAGAGATATCAGTGATATTGTTGTAACTGTAGAGGAGATCAATAACGATTTGAAATGTAAGATTTGTCTTCATAAAATAAAGAAAACTTTCAAGAAAATGAAAATTAATAAAGTCATAGGATCCGATGGCATCTCTATTAAAATATGGAAATGTTTGAATAAAATGGAGATAAGAATATTAAGAAATCTTTTTAACAAAATTTGATAAATCAAGAAATTACCTCAAATATGAAAGGAGAATACAATTGTACCACTACAACAACAACAACAAACCGAGTCTTATTCCTAAAATTTGAGGTCGGCCATTTGAGAAACAAATTTATATAAGATAGAAACAAGAGAAAAACAAGAATAAAATATATATAGATAAAAATAAATAAAAAGGAAAAGAAAATAAAGAAAAGAAAATAAGAGAAAAATAAAATAAAAATAAATACAAGTTAATAGATAAATATCATAAGTATATTGATTTAATGATTTAATTTGTGCGGATTTTATTATGTCATCCATTCCTATCTAAAACTATTTCCTCTTCTAAACCCTTAACTTTCATGTCTTTACGGATAATTTGCATTCAAGTTTTTAATAGTCTACCTCTATATTTTACTAGATCTCCTATAATTAAATTCTCTGTTCTCCTAACTGGTGCATCTTTAGGTCTTCTTTGCACATGCCCGAACCACCTCAAACGACATTTTCGCATCTTATCCACAATTAAACTGACTCCCAACTTGTTACGAATCTCTTCATTTCTAATTTTATCTTTTCTAGTTTTTCCACACATCCACCGAAATATTCTCATTTCTGCTACAACCATCTTTTGTTCGTGTTGTTGTTTAACAGCCCAACACTCAGTACCATACAATAGTGTAGATCTAACCGTGGTTCTATAAAACTTTCCCTTCAGGTGTAATAGCATCGTCCGATCATAAAGAACTTCAGATGTCTTTCTCCATTTCATCCAACCCGATTGAATCCTATGGTTCACATTTTCATCTATATTATCATCATTTTGAATAATAGAGCCTATATATCTAAATCGGTCATTTTTTGGGACATCTTGCCCATCTAATCTAATCGTTTCAGATATATAAGATTATTTCAATTACAGGAGAATTAAACTTATTAGTCATACTATAAAGTTGTAGGAGAGAGTGATGTAGCATAGATTGAAATTGGAGGTAAGTGTATCCGGAGTTAATTTGGGTTCATGTCAGGATGATCTGCTACCGAAACCATTCACTTACTCAGACATTTGATGGAGACACTTAGAATATAAAAAAAAAGATTTGTATATGGTATTCGTTGATCTAGAAAAATCATATGATATGGTTTTTAAAGACATACTGTGGTGAACGTTAATGAAAAAATGGATTTGCTTGAGATATATTGATTTTATCAAAGATATATACGAGAGAGTTATTACAAATGTAAGAATCTACGAGGGTTTAGGTAATAGTTCTCAAATTAATATTGGGTTTCATCAAGTTTTGAAATTAAATCCTTTCCTTTTTGCAATAGTGATGGATGAAATAATGAAAAGTATCCAAAGTGAAATACTATGGTGTATACTTTTTACAAATTATATAATGTTGGTCGATGAAACTATGAAGAGTATTAATATTAAATTAGAGTTATGGAATGACACACTAGAATACAAACGATTTGAATTGAGTTGGTCAAAAACTCACTATACAATATATACATTTAGTAGCAACCATCAAAACGATGAATAAACGACTAAGTTAAAAGGATATAACGTACTAAAAACTGAAAGTTTTAGATATTTTTGTTTCATCATTCACAATGTTGCAACATAAATGGAGATGTGAATCATATGATCCAAATGAGTTGGATAAAATAGAGAAATGCAATTGGAATTCTTTATGACTACATGATACCATTGCAGTTGCAGGGAGTTTTATAGAATCGCAGTAAAATCTGCATTATAGTATGGATTATAGTATGACACCGAGCTGGGTCATTAAACAACGAAAGAATAAAATGACTATAATTGAAATAAGAATACTCGGATACATGGTAAAACTAAAAAAGATATGATTAGAAATAAAGACATTAATAACAGAGTATCGACAGAGGTACTTTGAATATATGCAACGAAAATCCAAAGGCGTACCAATTAGGAGTCAGACCTTTAAATATAGGAAATTTAGTGAAATGTCGGGGTATACCGTTGAAAACCCGAATTTAAGTTATGTGTCAAAACATGAGTCTCAAGAATTTAGTTGAGCAGATGACTTTAAATAAAAATGTGTAGTTAGTAGTCGACTACTACTTTGAAGCATTCCAAACCAAAACTGATTGATCATCAATTTACTGTAGAGGGGATTTTCGACATTTACCAAAAAAAGCCAAAGAGGGTGGAGTTAGAGAAAATGATGGGATTGTCAATATGACTACTCTAGAAGGTAGGCCTTATATGGAGGCAATCCAAGTCGCAGAGACAAAGATGTAATTCTGTGATGGCAATTATGTCAAACACGGACTGTGATCATCCTTAAGCAGGTATGTGGTGGTAATGCTTGAGCATGAGAGTAATGAAGAAAGTTGGTGGAGACAGCTCCATGTATGTTTTTGCAGGTAGAGAGAGAAAATGAAGAAGATCGAGATGATGAATGCTTGGAGAGACAGAGATGAGAGCTTGACGGTTGGAGAGAGAGAGAGCCCTTGAGAGGGCAAAACCATTTTAATAGAGAGGGAGATTAGGCTTAGGTAAGCCCTAGCCTGAGGCTTGGTCCAAAGATGAGATACAATAAATAGATGCCTAAAAACTGAAATGGGTGAGCAATTGAGGCAATAAAACTGGTGACTCCGCACCCCATTAGAAGGGGCTTTTATGCTTAATCAAGCAGCTTAAGTGGTCTTCTCTTGGTTTATTCTAGGAGGTCAAGGGTGCTGCTAGGCGCCCCTCTAGCTTCTACTCTAGTTTCTGGCTACTGCTATTCAAAGTCCATTTTCAACCATCTTGTGTCTTTAACTTGCCAGATCTATCAAGTCATTGAAAGATCAATGGCTTTGCTGCACAATAACTTAGGCCAGCTTAGAGAGGTTCTTTTGAGGAATAAAGTGTTAAGATTGTGACTGTTTGAAACAAAGAAGTATTTAAATATTGCAATTATTGTGTCTGACTAACATGTTCACATAGGCAACCTACAGATGCGGAAGCTGTCCATGTTCTTTTGATTTTCCTTCTAAATGACCTCATCCTCTTTTTTGTTAGGTCACTGTTTTACCATCTTAATTATGTGATAATTGTAATTGCTAATACTCAAACTGAGCCTTATGACATAATTAATGCCCTTGTGTTCATCTACAGAGCAATTCTGCATGCGTTATCTAAGGTATCAACCAAGTTATACATTAGTGTATTATTTGCTTATTTTTTTGATCCATCCATTCTAATTGATGCAACAAGTAGACTTGAATATGGATTTAAGATTTTAACTTGGTGCAACCAGTAGCTGAATACACACATCTCAGTTGCCGGTCGAATGTGGATTTAATATTTTAGCTTGGTGCAACCACTAGCTTAGAACCCACATCTCAGTTGCAGGTCAACTAATTTTCATTTTAAAAGTAGCCCAGTAAACTTGTTATTACACCCCATACCGCTTACAGGAGTAGCTGCTTGGTTATGTCTGACATCTTCAGATTTCTCTGTTGGTGGTAGTTGAGGTTTTAAAACTTCATTTTCCCCTCTTTATAACTTTTCCTTGCTTTAATGGTGAAGTTTTTGTTTGTTGTTTTAGTAAATAAGCACTTGCACCCTAATTTTACTGGTCCCACTTTTTTTCTTTCTTTTGGGGTGCTGGGGAACAAGGACAGCTTGTTCTAAAAAGCCAATGATAATTTGAATAAGAGTTTATCTAAACCGGAGGCAGCAAATATCTTAAACCATTGGAGAATATAGTTACAGTCCTATTTTTGTATCTTAAGGTATATAGACTTCACATGGTCTTTGCTGATTTCATACATAACGAGAACAAGCAACATGTTTCATGGAAGCTCCCCATTAGTTCATGGTTGCACATATATGTAGCAAATCCGGGTAGTTATGATATCTAGATGGATAAGTTCTGTCAATTTATTTTGATTATTGTTAGGCAATTTGCTTTGGTTTTGCATTCTTCGATAGAGAGTTACTGTGGTTTCTTTGGGTCACCAAGTATGAAATTATGAAATTGTTGGTTGCTCAGGATGTTGCTTTAGCCATGACTTTGATGAGACCCATTCCACTGGGACCTATCATGGAAAAGATGTCGTTGTCCCCTGAGAACTACGGAATTGGACGCCGGTACTTCATTCAGACTTTGGACGATCATGCTGTTTCCCCAGATGTCCAAGAGAAAGTGGTGAGAGAAAACCCACCAGAAGGAGTCTTTAAGATCAAAGGTAGCGATCACTGCCCATTCTTGTCCAAGCCACAGTCTTTGCACAAAATTTTCCTGGAAATCGCGCAGATCCCCTAGCTTCAGTTTATGTAACTTTCCCATTATTGAAGCTGGAAACCAGTAAATTAGATGTGCCGATATGATATTTACTCAAAATTACAAATTTATGGAACGATAATCACTAAAAAAAAAAAAAAGAACTAATTTCTTTATATCATGTAAGATTACAAGCAAAGAAATCACGTTACCTAAAGAAATAAATAACCATAAAGGCAATGAATAACAATTTGCAAATGTTTAACAAAGTAATGACAAATAAGTAATTTAAATTCTCAAAATAGTGACCTTTA
The DNA here is from genome assembly GCA_033439265.1 of Dillenia suffruticosa. Lineage (NCBI taxonomy): Eukaryota > Viridiplantae > Streptophyta > Magnoliopsida > Dilleniales > Dilleniaceae > Dillenia > Dillenia suffruticosa. Next base: position 13,917,680 of record JAVTVX010000020.1, read on the forward strand.
AAGTTAAAAAAAAAAAAAAGAAAAAAATTGTAAGAAACTCTTTCTACTTCTTTAGTAATATCAATTGATATCTTTACCTTTCTGATTACGTAAGTCTTTAAGTTTATAATAGTAAAAAGTAATGATTCATGTAAAAAATACTAAAAACTAAAAACATTAAAAAAAAAAAAAAAAAAAAAAACGAAAACAAAGCAAAAATATAGAAGGGGATTCGGTTGGTCTCTGAAATTGACCGCAGCTGCTGCTGGTAGCCCCTGAATTTTTGGACCACCATGCCATCCTTACCGGCTGCTGATTGCATCACCATCAATCTTGCTCCCCCATAAAGGACGACAAGGGAACTTTCCGGCCCCCGGCTGCAGTCCAGCATCCTGCTTCCCGGCAGCAGGCTGCCGTGCCAAAAATTCCAGGATGGTGGCAATAGCTTGTCGGGCCGCTGCTCAGTTTCTGGACACAAGGCTGCTGCCAGCCCTGGCAATCCACTTGCAATGTGCTCCCACGTGCTGCCGGCTGGGGGGGTCCCTTCTATTCTCGAAGATTCCAAATTATCGTTATCAAGAGAACAGGTTAATGATCATAATCCTCATCTCTCGATCCTGAGATTCAGGTTTGAATTCTTATATAACTAAAAAAAAGATTCCAAATTATCAAAAAATCATTAATTTAATCAACAAAAATAATAAGACCATAAAAACAAAAAAACAAAAAAAAAAAAAAAAAAAAACTTTCTATGCATGATTCATGGTGACTCTGATATTATATGAAAGAAAAATTGTATTTAATGCAAACAGAAGCGAGAAAGCATAAAATTTTAGGGTGCATTGCGGAAAACAAGGGGGTTTTTCGAAAAATGTTTTCTAAGAAAATAAAACTGTATTAAGTACTTCACTTTTCATTTTAAAAAAAATAAAAATTAAAGAATACAGTTTTTCAATTTATAAAAGAGAAATAGAAAATAGCTCTTAGGTTGTTTTCTACTATTTTCTATTATAAATAAAATCAGTATTTTTTAAAATTCTCTAATTTTGGAGAATTAAAAAACACGAAAGGTAGATGGGTTCATTTAATTGGAAAGGACCGGGTATAAAATCTACTTTTTGAATTGTAGTTGAACATACTTTTCAGTTTTTTGAGTTAGAAAAGTACGTATTTTGAATATATTTTTTAAATTTTTTATTCTTATTTTCAGACAAAAAAAATATGAAAAAATTAAAAATGAAAAATTAAGAAATAATTTCTACAATTAAATGCACCCTTAAATTTTCATATATACAATATATCAACATAATATTAGTTCAAATATACCATAAAAATATATGTTATCATTTTAAGCACGAAAAAAAAAAATTTATTGTATAAAAATTTAAATCTAAGATTATCAGATTGGGAGGAGGAGGTTTGTACCACTAAACTGTCCAATTGAAAAAAAAAAAAAACCACTGTCCACACTAAAAAGGTCTTAGCTAAGGATCCCTTTGAACTTGTTCAAAGGGTTTAACTATCAAGCTTGGTGAGAGGAAGTGAATAGGGATCAAGGAGGCTTATGATTGCTCACTTGTTCTCTCTTCAGTGTGTTCGGGTTTGTGTTCTCTCAACACTAACTAATTTCTCTAGATGGAACTTAAGGAAGAACCAGATGCGAAGAGGAGAATAATGGACATCCAAGAGAGGAACAATGTGAGCTTTTACGTGCTTGACCAACCCCTCAACCTTGGGCAAGAATAGGTTAGGTTAGAGGATGCAAATCGGTTCGCTTTGTTGTACACTCATTTCACATGCAAATGAGATCACCTCATGATTACTCTAACTCTTAAAGTTTTATTTTATTTTATTTTTTTCATTACGGGTATCTAAGTTTTGTCTAACTAATTCAGTTCGAATATTGTGAGCTATATTTTATAGGTTGACTCTTCTAAATCTTTTTTCGTCATTCACAAGGATTGAATACGAGACCTCTAGTTAAGGGGGTAGAGTGTCCGATTACTCAATCCAAAGGATTTTGATATTCTTAAAGTTTTATGTGCATGCAATTAGGCTTGTGACATGAAACAGGTACACCATATGGCCACTCAAAAGGCATGCAAAGTCTGGTTTCCAAAACCATGGATTTCTAAAGGCACACTTGGTTTTCTCCAAAATCCTAGAGTATGAAATTGGGGTTTTTGGTACGCAATTTTAATATTACAATTTTGAATAAGTATAGCTAAGTTGAATGTTGTGTATAATGCGAACAAATGTCATTCTTACAAGAATGTTTTGTATTCTAAATATAAATTAAGTTATCTAAGTTGGACAAATCAAATCAAAATTAAGAAAGTATTAAAAAAACTAAAATCAATTGATAAAACCCTAATCGATAAAATGTCTAATATACAAATTTCATTTATTTTTAATCTTTTATACAATTGGATTTTTTTAAATCCCTTAAGTTTATTGAAAAATGAACTATTATTGATAAAGACAGATTTTTTTAAACTAGATTTCACCCGATAATCATGTAATGAAATCTCTAATTTGACAAATCAAAACTCAATGGTCATACAATTTTGATCAAATCAGATTGTATTAAGTTTTGAGAAAAATTATTATCTAGCAGTTTCCCCTAGATTCCTATACATGAAATTAATTTTCGATCGATCTCATATTTTTATATGGATTATATTGTATTGAACTAATCTCCTATAATTATATTGGTCATGCATACATTTAATCTCAAATTATACAAAATATAGGTACCTATATGTTCGAAACGTTAAAATCAACAATAAAATTTTATCACACAATAATCATGCCGATAAAATTTAATGAAAAGAAATAAATCAAATCATATAATTAATTAAAAAATAGAATGCATCGGGTCCAACAAACAAGAAAACTAGCTGAACATATTAAAAAAAATCAAGAAAAGAAAATAAAGGAGTTATGTGCAGAGAAAGTCATCCCTTCTGCCCTCAAAGTGCCTCTTATTTATAGAATTAAAACCCTAAGTTAAAAAATCATGAGTTTTTCGAAACTTAGTTTTTCTCTTTGATTTGGAAACTTGTTTTTGTGATGAAAATACTTTATTTTCTTAGTTTTAAAAAATCCGAAAACTTCATATTTGTCCTTGACTTTGAAAACTTTTCGAGTTTTAAACAACTTGATCCAAAAATCACTCATTAGACTTTGACTTTCAGCACTGCAGCAACTTTTTTTCAATTTTCGGATATTTTCTACCTGCATTAATTTATGGAGTCTTCATAAGATTTGTAAATCTTGAAATCTAGTTTCCAATGTAACAAAAATCAACTCAATCAGACATTGAAGTAAAGAGATAAATCCAAAATACCGACTACTATTTGTCCGGTTCAAATTTTCTTAAATAATCCTAAAATTTTCTAAAACAAAACTTACGAATTTAATCGGTGTAATATCATAAAATAAAATTTATAACAGTTCTAAATTTCATGCATAATGACTAAAATAATAAACTCAAATGTATAAAATTATTGCTATCAAATACCCTCATACTTGAATATTTACTTATTCTCAAATAAGAACAATTTTCTTCAAAACCAATTTGACTTTCCCAAAATCCTGATCATGCACATGACAAGTTCAAATCAGAATTGCAATGAAGACAACCAATATTTTGTAACATTCAGCACTAGAACAACTACTACATCCCTGACAATCCCATTGAAATAAAAATAATGCAAGATTTAGCCACTCTCACAATTGATTGGTCAATAAAATAAAATAAATAAAATTCAACTACTCAATACACTCAATTTTATGAAAAGAGTATGCGAATCACTCAAATCAATATAATGAAATGATATTATTATAGATTTGTTAATATATCAAATTTTCACCACTCATATGTGAAATCCATGCACAAATTAAAAGATTTTTTATTTAGTTGTAATGCGGTTAAGATTAAAGATAAAATAAATAGACACAAATGTTATGTTAAAAATTCACTAAAAATATTCAAATATCAAGATATGGTATTCTTTACACCAAAGCAAAGAAAATGTTAACTTCTACAATTTCCAATATCAAAATATATAATAGCACTCCAACTCCGAATATGTAATGTGATACATAGCTCCTCCAAAATGAAGAATATGAACTCCAACTAAAGAATGAATAAACTTCAAGAGTGAAAGATGATTTTTCTCTTTTTTTTTCTTTTTCTTTTTTCAGCTTTTGTCCTTTTTTTTCTTTTTTCCACTTTTTTTTTTTCATATTTTGCTATTTTTTTCTCGTAACTCAATATGATAAATCTCTTCTTTTCTGTTGCACCTAATCATAATATGTTATACTACTAGAAAACTCCAAAATATAAAAACATAATAATGTCTAAAAATATAATGTCATGCTATGAATTATAAGTATTTTAGTGAACCTGAGTTTAAAATATGGAGTTAGAAAAAAAATTCATGGGGAAAATTATGTGAGTAATTTAAGAAACAAAAGATTTAGACTCAAATATGTTAATTAAGATATATAAAATATTAAGAATGATATTTTTTGAATGTCAAAAGCGTGCAAAGATAAGTGTTTTAATCATTTTGATATATGTAAATAAAAAATGTGATCTTGACATATATAATAAAATAATTTCTAAAATGACCAAATCACATATGATATATGCTCAACAAGAAAAATGAGAGCACAATGCATGGATCTTTAAGACCCAATTCCTCCTTTAGGTAAATTTTTGTGTTAAGTTTTGTATGCTTATCTTTCAAATCAACCATTAAAAGATAAATAATCAATCATGTATCAAATAACTATTAATATCGACTATCTTTCATACAACTCGACTCAAATCAATTAACACACAAGAACTAGAAAACTTGAAAAAAAATATGTTGGCATAGAAAAAATTCAGTAAAAACTGAAAATTTTTTTCTTTTAAAATTTTTTATTTTTTTCCTAAAAATTCAAAAATCAAAATGTTCCCCTCACACTTAAGCTAACATTGTTCACAATGTGTAAAGTGAAATAATAAAATTAAGAGAAAGAAAATAGAAATCTCCCTTCATAAAGCCGATGAGTCTACAGTTTCCTCTTTAGCAACTTGTTATCATTTCTTCCTCATAGAACTTTACACTATACCCATTCATGACATCATGCCATGCCTTTATCCTTTTTCTTATAAATTTGGGCATTTTCATATGTCTTGTGCTACTCTTTCTTCGACTCATTTAACCGCATTTCATTTCTTTACATGTATCAAGCATCCTTTTTGTTGAAATTCACCTAAATTCACACCCAAAACAGTACATGCATTAACATTTTCATTGTTTAAGAAGTCATAATTCATATGCAACGAATTAACAATACAATTTTCAATAGAATCACTAGAATAAAAGACATTAAGCTCATATTCAATAATCCTACAATCCAATCAATGCAATCAACTCTAAAAGATTCTTATTTATCAAAATTTTTAATAGCATAAAAAACATTAAACTCAATTTTTTCATTATTAATTTGTAAAATCAACTTCCCTTTATAGACATTTATCAAAGTTCGTGCAATGGTAAGAAAAGGTCGACCTAGAATCAAAGAGATACCCTTATCATCATTCATATTCAAGATAACAAAATTAATAGAAAAATAAATTTATCAACTTTAACCAATATATTCTCAACAATATCTCTTGAATACTTTATACTTTTGTTAGCTAATTGTAAAGAAATATTAGTAGGTTGACATTCTTTTAATCTTAACTTCAAAAATGTAAAATGTGGCATCAGATTAATACTAGCACCGAGATCACATAAAACATTAGAAAAATCAGTGAAACCAATGGTGTAAGGGGTAGAAAAACTTTCTGAATTCTTAAGTTTTGGTAGTAGCTTTCTTTGTAGAATCACAGAACACTCCACTGTGAACTTAACCGTTGAAACATCGTCTAACTTCCTCTTGTTAATGATCACATCTTTTAGAAATTTCTTGTAACTAGGCATCTATTTGATGGCATTCAGAAGAGAAATGTTAAATGTGCAATTTCTTAAAAATTTCTAAAAATTTTTCAAATTGCATTCACGCATTAGCAAATCAAAAATGTTTAGAAAAAAGGATAGAGAGCTTAATATTCACTCAAAGCTAAAGTAATTCCAAGTTTTGAATTTGGTGTCTTGGACTTTTCATTTGTATGCTGCATGATCTCTTGCTATGCCTCTTGTTCATCTTCTCCATCGTTGGACTGAATTGGTTCCTCCTATAATTCCTTCCCACTCCTTAACGAAATTGTCTTGGTCTACTCCCTAGGGCTCTTCTCAGTATCACTTGACAGTCTATATGACATACAAAAATGAAAAATGTTAGTCAATTGATCAATTTTATTTTCAAGTTTTTCAATCTTTTCATATGTTGCTATTGCTAAATGCTCAATTGCGATTCCTCATGATACCGCTCTCTCTTGGTTGTGAATTTGCTAAGGTAAAGCCTAATGGATTATTTGGTCTTAGTGCTTATTGACTTCATGAAAAATTGAGATGATTTCTTTATCCAGGATTGTATGTATTGGAGTATGGATTATTCTGAGGCTAGCCAAAGTTTGAAAAAAAAATTCGCCTGTTGTACCTATAGATACTTAAAAACTATATGAGTAAAATCTCTATATGACTCACAAGAATAAACATGACTAGTCGTAGTGTTGATTTGATTAGCATTCATTGCATTAATCAAAGAGTCAATTTTTGACTAGAAATTTCATATTCATTAGATCAATCGTATTGATTAGAAACCATATCATCAAGTAATATATATGTTTCATTGTAAGATTTACTCATAAATGCACCCACAACTACAGTATTAATGATAATTTTAATAGAATGTAAAAAACTACCATAAAAAGTTTGCAATATCAACCAATCAAGTATACCATGATATGGATATCTCCTAATCAAAATTTTAAAACGCTCTCAAGTATTATACAAAGATCCACTCTCAAATTATCTAAAACTAGTAATATCATTAAGTAGTTTAGCCGTCTTACTAGGTGGGAAATACTTAGTTAGGAATGTATGAGATAAATTCTCCCAATTTATAAAGTGTTAAGCAAAAAATGAGTTAAGCCATACATTTGCCTTTTTGCTAAGAGAGAAAGGAAACAAACGTAACTGTATTTGCATCGGCTCTTACTCCATTCAACTTGATTGTATCACAGTTCTTGAAGAAATTTTTCAAATAGCTATTTGGATTTTCAAAAGTTTCTCCACCAAATTGATCTGCCTGCACCATGCTAATGAGACTTAGTTTAATTTCGAAGTTGTTTGCTTCTACAAAATGTCATGCAATACTAGTGTGTATGTCTTGAAATCTAGGTATTGAATACTCTCTCATAACTCTACTCTCCTGAGCCATTGTTTGTTCCTTGACTTCGCTAACTTGTTTACGAATGGTTCTCAAAGTTTTCACCATCTTAAAATCAAATTTAGGTAGGTCAAGACTTTACGATCTCAGCATGTACTGTATCGACACCCACAAATTTAGATCTACAAAATAGTTTGCAAGAACCACTCAGTAAAATCCATATTACGTATATAAAAGTATAAATTACAAAAAAAAAAAGAAAATAATGACAAAGACACCAAAAAACAATCGGAAAGCCCTAAAAATCAAGAAAAATAAAAAAAAAATCTATGAACACAATGGAATTTGATCAAGATATGGTGGTTCCGTAGCAAAGCAATGGGTTTTGATCGACACATCAAAATCCTTTGGAAAAAGTAGTTATAGAACCCTAAATCCTAAGTCAATTTTCAGGTAGTAGTTTACTCTAGAAAATTCCATATCAAATCCAATTACCCTAAAAGACTGCATAACCTAAGAGATTGTATAAGAAATATGAAAAAAAATAACAAAAAATATAAAAGACAGTATCCAATCTCAAACAAGATTATTCTAATTGATATATAAGGATATCCCCGACAACGGTATCAAAAACTTAGTATGTGATTTTGATATCACAATTTTGGGCATATAATCGAATATTGTGTGTAATACGAACAAATATCGTTTGCATGGGAATATTTTGTATTACCAAATATGAATTAACTTATCTAAGTTAGACCAATCAAATCAAGATTATGAAGGTATTAAAAAGACTAAAATCAATTAATAAAACCCTAGTTAATAGAAACCCTAGAACACCAATTTCATCTATTTTCAATATTTTATAGAACTAGATCTTCTCAAATCTCTTAAATTTACTGACAAATGAACTATTGTTGATGAAAGCAGATTTTTCAAAACTAAATTTCATCCAATGGTCATGCAATGAAATCTCTAATCTACTAATCAAAATACAATGGTCATAAAATTTTAATTAAATTAGATTGTATTAAGTTATAAGAAATCTAGAGTTGTCCCTAGATTCCCTTGTACGAAATTAATTTTCGGTCGATCTCAGAATTTTATATAGATTTTATTGTATTGAACTAATTTCCTACGATTATGTTTGTCATATATGTATTCAATCACTAATTATACAAAACGTAGGTATCTATATGTTCCAACATTAAGATCAATAATAAAATATTATCACATAATAATCATGCCAATAAAAATTTAAAAAAAAGACATAAATCAAGCTATGTAATTAATTAAAAAATAGAATCCACTGGGTTCTAGAAATAAGAAAACTAGCTAGACATATTAAAAAAATCAAGAAAAGAAAATAAAAGAGTTATGTGTGGAGAAAGTCATCTCTTTTGTCCTTAATGTACCTCTTATTTATAGGATTAAAACCTTAAGTCAAAAAGTCATGAATTTTTAGAAACTTGGTTTTTCCCTTTGACCTAGAAACTTGCTTTTGTGATGATATATATTATCTTCTTGCTTTCCAAAATTTTGGAAACTTCATATTTATCCTTGATTTTAAAGAGTCAACTTTATCCCAAAAATCATCCATTAGATAAACTCAATTGGTTTCTCTCTTCAACACGAACTTTGACTTTCAGCATTGCATTAACTTCTTTCTAATTTTTGGATATCTTCTTATCTAAATTAACTTCTATACTCTTCACAAGATTTGTAAGCCTTGAAGAATCAGTCCAATCGGATATTAGAGTAGAGAGATAAGTCCAAAATACTAACAACTGTTTGTCCAGTCTGAATTTTCTTAAATAATCCCAAAATTTTCTAAAATAAAACTCACGAATTTAATCAATATAATATCACGAAATAAGATTTATAACAGTTCTAAAATTCATAAATAACTGTTAAAATAATATAATTAAAGTATATAAAATTATTGCTATTAGTTTTCAAAACCTATAGGACTCTCTCTAGTTTCTAATTTTAAAACTGCTTTCTAATTACGGAAAATTTCATAGTTTTAGAGACTTTCTTACTTCAATTAGGAAAACATAAATAATACATTTCTCTTTTTTGCTTGATCAACTTTAGACAACTGCAAGATATGTTAGAACCAGATCAGATTATTTTCTTGTTTTATTATAATATAATCGTATTGATTGTGGTCCTACATAGTTTGAATTTGAAAATATGTTGTTATCCAATAGAAATCTTAGGAGAGTAGTGGAGTTGTCGAGGAGTATTGCCAATGTAGTAGGATTGGCAGGGTGTAGTAGCATTCAAGTGACCCTTTTTTCCTCCAGTAGACATCTTTTTTGACAGAATAGGGTCTTCAAATGCATACTCAGTGTTTGTATTTACTATACATAGTAGAGAGAAACAAGAAAAGAATAGATAAGCGACATTACCATCACGAATTAGTGCGGCATTTGTTAGTATAATCTTGTCATCAGTTGATACTAGGAATTAGATCTTTTTGTTTGGGTCATACATAGTGGCCTGTTGATGTCTTGGTATCTCAAGATATATTCTGGTGCTTGAATTTCATTTATTTCTTTTGATATAAAGTTTATTTTATATCAAAATAAAAACATAAGTCTTTAATGATATTCGTGAACCGAAAATCTCATTATTCAAGGGTATTGAGGAGTTAAATATATTGGAGGTTGAGGGAGGCCCAAATGAGGATCTTTTTAGCTAACAAAAGAATTTTAAGAATGAGCTCAAGGAGCTTATCATTAGGTTGAGGGAGGCCCAATTGAAATCGGTTTGAGTTGGGGATTATCATACTAGATTTTTTTTTATTGCGTGATGCATGGTAGGAGAAAAAAAGTATTGTAAGAGAATTAGCAAGCTTTTTTTAGGATTTATATATACACCAAGGAAGATAAGACCCACCCTATTATTGAAGGGTTTAATTGATTATTTATTAAGAGATATAGAACCCCTTGGTTAAAGAGACATTTTGAAAGGTATGAGAATCGAGGAGGGATTTTCAGCTTTGGAAGAGATAAAGCCCCTAGTCGAGATGGTTTTACTATGACTTCTTACCATTATTTTGGGAATGTTTTATACAAAGATTTGTTTAAAGTCTTTGATAAGTTATACACCAATGAAGTGGTAGGCAAGTATCTAAACTTTACTTTTATTATCCTTATACATGAAAAGTATTGCTCATTGAAGGTAAAGGATTTAGAACCATAAATTTAACTACCAGTATCTTTTGTAGAACAGCTAAACTTTTGGTTAATATTTGTGATTCCACATGAGAATTTGAGTGGTTTAATTAGAGATACACATCTTAACTGCCTTCCTCATGGCAAATGAGTGAACAATTTTGTCATAAAAAATGATAGGGATGTTGTCTTGAAGTTAGATTTCAAGAAGGCTTATGAACAGATCAATTGAAGGTTCCTAGCTAGAGAAAATTACTTGTACAGTTCTTGAATTATGGGGTCAACACATGTTTTAGTCCCTGAATTTCAAAATGCCAAATGTGAGAACTCAAATTTCAAAAAGTGTAAAGAAATGGTCCCTACATTAGTAATGGCAACATGCTAGCCATTACAAACTGAACTGGATCAACATGGTTTCTAACGTGGAATAATTGTAACTGACTTGGCATCACACTCAACAAAAGTCGAAGTGGTGAGTGCCACATTAGCAAATATGATAAGCATACATGCCATGTTAACAAAATACTTAAGTTGGCATATATGCGAGTGACAGAAATATAGATGTAACATATATCATGTTAACAAATACGTCAATTTTCCATACCAAGTTAGAAAATTTTATGAGTTGGTATACACTTGGAGATATAATTGCTAATGTGGCACAGGTGCCACATCAACCCTAAGTTGAAAATCATCCTCTCTCTTCTCTCTCTCCTATTCTCTTGCATTACAGCAACTATAGCCATTGTGGTTGCTATTAGACTACGTTGCCACTTGCAATGGCTCTAGTGGCTCCTCTTTCTCTCTTTCTTTCTCACAACACAATAGCCATGGCTGTTGCAGTTGGCCTCCAAGCAGTGGTGATTCTTCTTCTCCCCTTCCCTCCCCCTCCCCCGCCCTTCTCTGATCTCATCTTTCTCTCTCTCTCTCTCTGAAAAATCAGTTGTCGTCGATCATGAGCAGAGTTTCCCTCCTAATGTGCTATGATCATTGTTTGTAGTTACCATCAATTGGCTTCTTCCTTTTCTTTATCTCCTTCATATTCCCTCCTTGTCTTTCTCTAACCCCATTGATCATCGTCTATGGTATGTTCTAAAATTTCTAAAATTCAATTTCTAGAGAGATAAGAGAGGGCAGGTGAGAGGAAGGATGGAAAGGAATGAGAGAAGAAGAATCATTGTTGCCTAGATGCCAACAGCAGTGGCCATGGCTATTATGTCATGAGAGAGGAGAGAGAGAGAGAGAGGCCTCCGGACTATGTTGTACTCCATGGCAACTACGGTGGCTATGGCTGTTGCAACTTGAAAAAGGGGAGAAAGAGAGAGAGAGAGACAAAAAAGGGGATGAGTTTCAATCTAGGGTTGAAGTGATAGATGCCACATCAACAATTATATCCCATGTGTATGCCAACTCATAAATTTTTCTGATGCCGCATGAATAACTAGCGTATTTGCTAAAGTGGCAAGTGTCATATCAGTATTTCTATCTCCTGCATGTATGCCAACTCATTATTTTGCTTACGTGGTATAGATATCTATCATATTTGTTGAGATAGTACCTGCCACGCCCTTGCTAATGATGACTACATAGTCATGGATAGGCAGAACTTGTCTATCGGATGATGAATGCATAGTCATTCACCTAAGGTCTATAAACGGCATTATCTATATTAAAGTATTGCATATAATCTTTAGATCTAAGATGACATAGTTATATTGTATATAGATAATTATGATTTGCTAATGATTGCACATTCATATTAACCGTGTATGAAAACTCATCATCTATCACCCTATTTGATTATGTATGCCACAATGCATATAATCCTTAAACATGATGTGACACATTTATCTTTCTATAGATTATTAGAGTTTACTGATGTCAATTTATGCTAACCATGTATGAATGCTCAACATCTAGTGGCCTAATTGGTCATGTATGGAGATGGGTGATCATAAATATGAGATTTATTACTTTGAGTAACATATGGATAAGTTTTTATCACTATCTAATTTAACAATTGGTGAAAATTTATTGGTTGAGATGGATTAAGTTAATCAAAAAAGAGTTTCTATGTTAAGTTAATTAAGTCAATTAGATAGATACGTAAAATTTGAGCACAAAGGTTTGACAAAAATTCATAACCCTAAAAAGAAATCAATTCGAGTTTATAACAATTATGATTAAAATTTACTTGAATATTCTAAAATCCATTTGGAACATTTATTACTAAATTGGTAGTGTCGCGCAGTATACTAGGTGTCAATCGTACTATAAGAGCTAAATCTAATTTAGTAATTTTGCTTTAAAAGTTTGAAAAATGTTACTTGAATAATATATCATGATAAATAGTATTTTCTCATAGCCGTTTAGTGGTGAACCTAGAAAGTTGTGTACAAAAGAGTAATCGACAATCAATTGATAATTAGATTCTCGGATCTTGATTGCTAATTATAAAATTATGAGATTTCTAACATATCTTAAAATCAAGATCATAAAATTCAAATTTTAATTAATGTCTGAATGTGATTTGAAAATTATTGATGAAACTTATATTTTGAAAAGGGGTTTCAAAATGAAAGTCTAGTGGATAAATTTGAAATAAGAGGATTTTTTAAAATTTATGATTTTTAAGTTAAAGAAATTTGAAAATTTTTCTTAATTAAAAAGTTGCAAACTTGGCATGCCAACCGCAAAGACAAAATCAAATTGATTTGCAAAAGTGATAAAGATTGCATGATGTATTGATTGAGAACAAAGTAACTTGCAATTGGTGATGATGAGTTGTGATGAAAACTATTAACCTATCTATGATTAAGAACTTTGTAATCGATGAAAAGAACTGAAACAAAATTAAAAACGTAACGACTGTCAAAATGTTGGAGAGAATATTGAAAGTGAAGAACATGATAGCAAAACTAGGGAATATTTTCTTTATTCATACCTAATAAAAATGACGAGGCCTATTATATAGGCTTACGCTCTGTAGAGTAACACTAAATTTAAGCAGCGAAACAAAGAGAGTGGGAAACATAATCACTAACTCATAACTAGTACTAAAATTAAAAACTGCTACTAACTAAAAGTATAAATTAGTTCCACCAATTTTGGAGCACTACTCAACACTCCCCCTTACTTAGAAATTACAAACTCCAAGTTTCTACTGGAAATAATTTTGCTTGGCCTAAGGAAGTGCTTTGGTGAGAACATTAGCAACTTGATCAATTGTGCTGCACAACTTCAACACAATCTTTCCTTTCACTATAAGGTTGCAAATAAAATGATAGTAGATATCAATGTGTTTTGTTCTACTGTAAAAAGCAAGATTCTTCATCAACATAGTAGTTTCTTTGTTATTGCAAAATTTTTTTGTTGCTCTCTCCAGCTCACAGTGAATATCAGCTAGTAGCCTTCGTAACTATATAGCTTAACAAGCTACAAATGTTACAGCAACATACTTGTTATTCAAAATAGTTGAATATGGTCTTTTTGAAACTTTTTGAAATTTTAAAATAAGATGACAGTAAATAAAACAAAATGAAAGAAAACACAAAGAATTTTTATAGTGGTTCCACCAAATTTAGTGTGCATCCACTCCCAAGCTCCCCCTGGATTTTTCACTAAATATTTAGATTACAAACTTGATTACAGGTTCAAGTTCAACCTTATACAGTGTTTCGTCAGAACACCACAATTCAATCTCACTCAAACTGAATTTGACTTCACTAAACTTAAGGCAGTAACACTCACTCCTTAATCTTTGACACTTATATAAGTCTATAAAATAAATGTCAAGAATCGAGGTTTGCTTTCCTCATATTTGACAGTATGGGAAAATAACAGAGATAATTAAGACGGTTGGAAATTTCAAGTGTACAGTGAAGAATTTTCAGAGTATTCAATATCGCATTCAATTCTCGTCTACTTTCGTGTCGTTGTGTCTCGTGACCCCTCTCTATTTTCTACTTCTCAGTATTTATTAAGACATTGAATAGATCCGTTGATGGTTGGTAGTGGTTGTTGCATCCGAACGTTGGATATTTAATTTCCGCCATTAAGGCTTCTGCGATTGTTTCTTCGTTCACGCTGAATCTCCATTTCTTTTTCTAGCATCTCTTTTAAATAAGCCAATCAGAACTCGTTTGCGTTGTATTTGAACATTAGTTTTGATAGAAAAAGAAACATTTTAGAAATCGAAGAAATAAGGAGTCCGTTGTTTCAAAATTGTTTCCCAGGTGTAATTTCTAACACATGCAGGTCGACAAGCTTAATATGTACATCGACCTAAATTTGAAACATTTCTAGTATAATTTTATCAAAACAGGTCGACAAGTTACTACTCTAGGTCGACAAGCCACTGTACAACATTCAATTAGTGGACATATGTTTTTGAATTAGTCAATGTGTACATGTGTGTTGACAAGTTTTCAGCCATGTCGATGTGTGATGTTTCAGACTTAGTAAAGAGTAGGTCGACAAGTCATTTTAATGCATCGACATATTCTTGTTCAAGTAATAAATTGGTCGACGTGTGAAACTTAATTGGTCGATGTGCATATGCTATGTCGACAAGAAGAGAGCAGGTCGATGTGTGATTTAATGAGTAAACAAGTATCATGTCGATAGGTCTTACAGCATACATCGATATACTATAGTGCAATTACAAATTGGTGGACCTGAGCAATTTAATTGGTCAACGTGTTTTCTACAGGTCGACAAGAATTTTGATGTGTCGATGTGTCGATGTGTCGATGTGTGTATTTCACAAGCATATAACAAGTTGATAGATGCCAGTCTCAAGTGATGTGTTACTATTCATTGGTTGAATTGGTCGATGTGTCTAAGTAAATTGGTTGATGTGTTTTGGCTAGGTCGACAAGTATAGTGAAGGGTTGATGTATGTATTTCAGAGTAAGACACCAATAGGTTGATGTGTTATCCATGCAGGTTGATGTGTTCCTGTTTATTTATGAAATTGATTGACATAATGTTTGAAATTGGTGGACATGACACTGTTCAGGTTGATGTGTTGTAAAACAATTAATGTGTTTTTACAAACTAGGTTGATGTGTGTAGAGAACAGATTGATGTGTCAGTATTCATAAATGGAATTGGTTGATGTGCTGAGTGAATTGATCGATGTGTTACTATTCCTATAGTTTTATGTCGATAAAATTTGTGAATGCATCGATGTCCTAATGTATTATCTATTCTATGTGTCGATGTATGATTCGTGAAGGTCAATGTACTTCAGTAATTGGTCGATGTGTAATTTTAGATTGATCCACCTGACATTCTACAGGTCGATATATGCTTGTATGGGTCGAAGTGTTCAGACATGTGTTTCTATAGAAGTTCTATGCATCAGGTCGACAAGACTACTAACTCAAGTCGATGTGTATGTAGATATTGCGAATTGATCGACATAAGGTTTACAATTGGTGGACCTGCTACACAGGTCGATGTGTGTTCTAGTCAGGTCGACACGAGTTGTAAGCTTCTGAATTTTTTAACTATTTTTCTTATTTTCTTGAACTATTTTTCTTATAATATTTCATCATCAAAACTCTACTAAGTCAACAATATTCTACCTCTATTGATGATAATACAACAACATCCTGCTTCTTTGAACTCTAAGTAATTACTCTAGATGCCAAGCTAAAAATATTATCGGATGTGCTCCTTATATAATCAATACATCCCACCCAGTCACTGTCACTATACCCAACCAAGCTGAAACTTGCTTCTTTGGGATTCCATACCCCGAAATCAACAGTCCCAACAATATAATATAGCACCCTTTTAGCTACTCCAAGATACTTCTTGGTGGGACAATGCATGTACCTAGACAACATACTTACAGAAAACATAATATCTAGACGAGTATGTGTTAGATAATTCAGGCCACCAATCAAACTTCTGCAGAAACTTGGATCAACTGCATCTATGTCATCTTCAAGCTACAATTTTTCATTTACATTCATGGGCATAGAAGCAACCTTGCAATTGTGCATCCCAAACCTGACCACAAGATCTTTTGCATACTTTTTTAATGAAGAAAAATTTCATCTTCCTCCTGTTTCACTTCAAGTTCAAGAAAGTATTGCAACCAACCCAAATCTGACATTTCAAACTCATTTTGGATACATGATTTAAATTTAGCAACCATGATTTCAGAGGAGCCCATGTAAATCATGTTATCAACATAAATGCAAACTACTAGAAAATCTCCCCCATCATGCTTGTTTATATATAGTGTGGGGCTCACTTTCATTTCTTTCAAACCCATTTTTCAAAAAGTGCGAGTCAATCCTTTTGTACCATGCCAATGGTGCTTGTTTGATCCCGTAAAGGGCTTTGTTGAGCTTATAAACTTTGTTCTCATTACCACTAACAACAAAACCCTCAGGTTGAGATGCATAGACCTCCTCTTCTAACTTTCTATTTAAAAATGTAGACTTCACATCAAATTGATAAACTGAAAATTTTAATTTTGTAGTAAGAGCTAGAAGGATTCTTTAATTTCAAAACATACAACTTGGGAGAACATTTTATCAAAATCAATATCTTGATGTTGTGCATACCCCTTTGCCACGAGCCTTGCTTTATAGTTTTGTATACTACCATCAGCATGATACTTCATCTTGTATACCCACTTGAGACCAATAAGTGTCTTGCCATCTGGTAGATCCACCAATTCCTATGTCTCATTATGCTCGATTGCTCTCATTTCTTCAATTATTGCATTTTGTCATTCTTCCACTTTAAGTGCTTCCTAAATACAAGTGGGTTCTGTCACATAAAAAACAAATGAGCGTGATTCATAAATCTCCTGCAATGATCTGAATTTTCTTAGCGGTGTCTCACTGGAGGAGCTTGATGATGTTAAACTCAATGGAGAGGCATTGTTTCTTCTGGAGGTGTCATTACTTGCTGCTGGAGAAGTTCTTGCTAAAAAAGATGAGCTTACTGGATTGATTGAGTTCATTGGTGTAGAATCTGTTGCTACAAATTCTTGAACTACAACTTCATCTTGATGTAACTGAATTTTGGTACCATTTTTCTTGGAAGTTGAATCCCAACTTGCATTTTCATTAAACACAACATTCTTGCTATTCAATACTTTGCCACTCACAGGATTATATAACTTATAAACTTTGGATTGAGTACTGTATCCAACAAAGATACACATTTTAGATTTTTCATTGAACTTACGACGTGACTATTGATTTACCAAATCATGAGTCATGTTCCGAAATAACTCAAAAAAAATTTAAAAATAACCTTGGGACCAAGCAAATTCCAGAAATAACCTCATTTTCACGCGGATTGGACACGCGACAGCACGTGACAGCATCCGGTTGGCCGAAACCCGTGTCACGTCTTGAAGACGCAACAAGCCTCTGCCGCTGCCTGTAGCGCCCGGTGGTCCCTCCCTCGGCCACCTGCAGCTCTGCTCCACTCCTCCTCCCTCCCCCTGCGGTTCTCTCTCCCTCCCTCCCTCCCTCTCCCTGCCGTTCCCTCCCTCTTCCCTCCACCGCCTGCGGCTCTACTCCACTCCCCCTTCCTCCCCCTACGGCTCTCTCTTTCTCCCTCCCTCCCCCCCGCGGCTCTCTCTCCCTCTCCCGCCCGTAACTGTCTCTCTCTCTCTCCCCCTGAGGAGTACAGCCACCGACGGGGGAGGGAGGGAAGCAGGAGCACCGCGGGTGGGGAAGGGAGAGAGAGAGAGCCGCAGGGGAGGAAGGGGGAGCGGAGCAGAGCCGCAGGCGGGGGAGGGAGGGAGAGAGAGAACCGCGAGGGGAGAGAGGGAGGAGAGAGAGAGCCGCGAGGGGAGGGAGGGGGAGCAAAGCAGAGCCACAGGCGGCGGAGGGAGGGAAAGAGGAGAGAAAGAGCCGCGAGGGGAGGGAGGGGGGAGCGGAGCAGAGCCACGAGCGACGGAGGGTAGGAGAGAGGGAGCCGCGAGGGGAGGGAGGGAGGGAGGGCCATAGGGGGAGGGAGGGGGAATGGAGCAGAGCCGCGAGCGGCCGAGGGAGGGGCCGCCGGGCGCTGTGGGTGGTGGCAGAGGCTTGTCGCTTCTTCAAGATGCAACACGGGTTTCCGCCAACCTGATGCTGCCACGTGGTGTCACGTGTCCAACCCTCGTGAAAATGGGGTTATTTCCGAAATTTGTTTGGTCCCAAAGTTATTTTAAAAATTTTTTTTGAGTTATTTCGGAACATGACTCAAATCATAAGCTATACATCAAAAAATTCGTAAGTGGCTTACCCTCAGCTTGTTACTTTTCCATGCTTCATATGGTGTCTAATTATACAATACCTTTGTAGGTGAAATATTCAGCAGTTATACAACTACAGTGCAGCTTCAGCCCAAAATTGCTTTGGAACACCTCTTTCTCTCATCATACTTCTACCCATTTCAACAATAGTGTAATTTTTTTGTTCAGCCACACCATTTTGCTCTGGTGTAAAAGGTGCTATGAGCTCTCTGTGAATGTCATTCTCCTCATAGAAAATGTTGAATATAGCTGACATAGACTCACCACCTCTATCCATTCGAAAAGTCTTAATCTGATAGCCACTTTGTTTCTCCACAAAAGACTTAAATTTCTTGAAGTTGTCAAATGTTTCTGATTTAAATTTTAAAAAATACACCCAACTCATGCGACTATAATCATCAATGAATAGCAAGAAATATCAACTACCTCCTAAAGACTCAATGCTCATGGGACCACACAAATTAGCATGTACTAACTCAAGACAAGTAGATGCTCTCCGAGCCTTGCCTATAGGAAATGATGGTTTACTTTGTTTTCCAAATACACATCCTTCACAGAAGTCAAGAGTATCAATTTTAGGCAAACCAACCACCATTTCTTTGTTGCCTAACAATTGTAACCCTTTAATATTCAAATGACCATATTGCAAATGCCACAAATTGGTTTCTCAGCTTTTTTTAGCAACCAATACACTACTTGCACAACTAATTGACACATTAAGTGGAAGCATCCTATTTGAGGTCATTTGAACATCAACAAATTTTTGACCTAGTTTTTTTGTCATGGACGCTACAAGAATTATTATCAAACAAGACAGAATATCCACAACCCATCAATTGTCCTAAACTTAAGAAATTATGAGCTAGGTAAGGAACATACTACACACCATGGAGAAGTTTTATATTACCATGTGAAGTTTTGATGGCAACTATACCTCTACCTTCGACTTTGATTGACTTGTCATTTCCAAGCCGAACTTCTAATTTTTGTGATTCATCAAGCTCCTTGAACAATGACCTTATGCGAAACATGTGGTTAGAGCATCCACTGTCAATAAACCAAACATCATTCGGTACAACATTTACAGAAGAGTGAGGTTACTCTCCTCTTGCAATTTCTCGATAAAGTTGGCATGCTTTTGTTCTTCCTTCTGCTTACTCCAACAGTCAGCTTCCTTGTGTCCATATTTTTGTAGTGGCGGTACTGGATAGTGCTCTTGAACTGCTATTGTTCACTAGCAAATTGACCTCATCTTCTACCACAGCCCCAACCTCGACCATGACAACCACCTCTTCTATGTCCTTGGCCTCCTGTATTTTCTGACTTTCCCTTAGAGGAAGACTCCCCATTTACTTGAAAAGCCTTCTCCTCATCCGTTTCAGATGATTTGTTAAGCCTATCTTCATGAGCTAGTAAAGAACTCATTAATTCATGAAAGGGATAAGTAGATAAATCCTTTGACTCTTCAATTGCACCAACATGATTAAATTTTGGAGTTAAACTCCTCAAAACCTTGCCCACAGCAATTTGATAGCTTACGCTATCACCATATGACTTCATGTGATTTACTATTCCAGACACTCTAGACATATAATCTTGCATAGATTCTTTCTCTCTCATAGATAGTGCTTCGAAAATTACGACAGAGGGTTTGTAATTTGATGGCAATTACCTTCTTGTCACCCAAATATTCTTTCTTTAGCTCCCATGCCTGTTTGAAGGTGTTAGCTACTGCAATTCTTGGGAAAATCTCATCATCAAGGGCCTATGGAATTTAGAACAAAGCTTTCACATCCTTTTTACGGTTTTCCCGTAACCATGCATCGGGTTCTTCTTTTCGTTTTTCTTCTGACTCTTCAAACCCATTTTCACAAGGTCCCATAGCTCTTGATACTTGAATAAAGTCTTTATTTTAAGACTCCAAAAATGATAATTTTGACCCTTAAAAATTAAAATTAAGGGCTACGAGTTTGGATTATCAACGTTTGCTGCCATAGTCGAGCAACCTCTCTCTTTCTCACCTTTTTAATTTCCCTTTTTTGTTTTGCCTAGTTTGTGAACTGACCTAGATGAAAGAAGAAAAAACACTGCCCTGTGTTTCCTCTCTCTCAATACTCTGATACCAAAAAGTTGTTGGAGAGAATATTGAAAGTGAAGAATAAGATAGCAAAACTAGGGAATGTTTTCTTCATTGCACACCTAATAAAAGTGACAGGGCCTATTATATAGGCTTACGCTTTATAAAATAACACTAAATTTAAGCAACCAAACAAAGAGAGTGGAAAATATGGTCTACTGACTCATAACTGCTGCTAAAATTAAAAATTACTACTAACTAAAAGTATAAATTAGTTCCACCAATTTTGAAGCACTACTCGACACAAAAAAGAAATATAAAGGCATGAAATTGAATGGCGAGAGGAGATTTTTTGAGTCCAACTGCTATCATCGGTCAAAGTTTATTTCTCTATGCCTCATTTTCTAATCTTATGCATGAACACTCTCTCTATGGTTTCAATTTTGTTTCCAATTCCGTTTTGATTCAATTACCCAAAATTTTTGTTTCCAATTTATTCAGATTTTGTTTCTTTTTCTTCAGACTTACAAAGTCTTCAATCTTAGTGCCTCTATTCTTGAATGTGCATAAGACTTCTCTGTTTTCCCATTAATAGCAGACAGACTTAGAATCATTTGGGTGAAGTGAGAATAAAAATGTTGATGGATCTTTTTAGCAAAACTTATCAAATTAAGAAAAATACCGTGATGAGAGAACACGATTGCACCACTATATAAAAATAAAGATGACATACAAGATTACCCCAATTACATGGAATTAAACTTATTAGTTTTACTATAAAGTTATGGAATAGAGTGATGGAGTGTAGATTAAAATTGGAGATAAGTGTGTCTCAAAATCAATTTGGGATGATGTGGGAATGATCCACTATCGAAATATTCACTTAGGCATTTGAAGGAAATATTTAGAATACAGAACATAGACTTGCACATTATATTCATTAAATTAGAAAAGATATATGACAAGTTTTCTACAGACATACTATGATGAGTATTGATAAAGAATGAGATCTCCTTGAAATACATTAATCTCGTTAAAAATATATATGAGAGAGTTGTTATTAATGCAATAACTTGTGGAGGAAGTGATGCTTCATAATTAACATTGAACTTCATCAAAATTCATCATTAAATGCTCTCCTTTTTGCAACAGTGATGGATGAAATAACGAATAACATTTAAAATGAAATACCATAGTATATGTTTTTTATAGATGATATAGTGATGGTCGATATAATTGGAGAGGGTATTAACATTACACTGGAGTTATGGAGGGATACAATAGAATCCAAAAACTTTAGATATGATACAATAAATTAAGTCGGTCAAAAACTAAATAAATGATATGTGCGTTCCATGGCAATCATCAAGATGATGAAAAATGATTAAGTTAAAGAGATGGAATATAATAAAGAGTAAACGATTTAGATATATTGGATCCATCATTCAAAACAATGACAATATGAATGGTAATATGAATCATATGATTCAAGCAAATTAAATAAAATGGAGAAATATATCTAAATCTTTGTGTTCACATGATATTATTACAATTAAAGGAGAAGTTTGTAGAAGTGTAGTAAGATTTGCATTATTTTATTATACCGAGTGTTAGACAATTAAATCACAATAAAAGTATAAAATAGTTGTAACTAAAATGAAAATATTTAAATAGATGTGAGGTAAAAATGGAAAAGATAGGATTAAAAATAAAAAAATACATACTAAATTAAAAATAAGTTCTATTGTGGATCAAATAAAAGAATATCATCTAAAATGGTTTGAACATGTAAAACGAAATTCTAAAGATACAATAGTTAGGAAAAATGAGACCTTAAACGTAAAAAAATTAGTGAAATATTAGGGTAAATAATTGAAAATTTGAATACAAATTATCTGTAAAAATATGAGTGTTAAGAGTTTAGTTGAGAAATTGAATATAAATAGGAATAAGTAACATAGGAGAATTCTAATCAATTAAATTAATGCATTTCTATTATTATTATTATTATTTAAACTTTTATAGATAGTTTATTTTTAGTTCTTTCTTTTTATCATTTTATTCTTTCTATTTTTGCTTTCCAATTTTAATTTTATATTATTTTTATTGGTAGTTATGCCCACAATGGGGCAATTTTTGTACGTTTTTCTTTTAAAAAACCCCTTAACTATCCAATATTTGAATTAACCTCCCCAAGGATCTCTATGTGTGTATTGGCTCCCTTTTTTCCCAAAATGTGAGATTGACCAGAAGAAAATGGTCAAGAGAAAAGGTGGGAGAGAACATATTGTCTAAAGAGAAATTGAAAGCAAGATAAAATTCTTTAGAGTGAGAATTATCTTAAGGGCTTGAGGAATTTTCGCGTACGAAAATTTCCCCCATCATTTGGCTCACCGGACTTGAATTAAGGTGTTGTAGATTTGTAGTAGTGGTTCGTTTCATGATCACCATCTCGATCAAGCGATCCGTACGATGGAATTCACAGATCGGTTGATTTTTTTTTAAAACCTACGCATTGAAATATTTATCCAAAAATTTTGAATTTTTAATTTAATACGCTTTCGCATGTGCTTAAAATGTAATAAATCCAACATTGGTATCAGAGTTACGTTGGATTGATTTAAAAAAATTCAGAATTTTTTAGATATAAAATATATAGGGTATAAAATTTAAAATCCAGACTACGAATGAATTTCGTGAATTTAAAAATACCACAAGAATACCCATGGTCCAAAGATCATAAAAATAATTATTGTTGAATTGTTTGAGCACATTAAGGCCATGAAAAGTCCGATAGAAGTTTTCAACCCTACGGACATAAAACCTTAGACTGTCAAGTTTAAGAACGAATCGATCTATAAAAATGGTCTACAAATATTTGTCATGCTCAAATATACATTTTGATATATTAATTGTGTGATTTGGTTGCCGGAATGACAATTTCTCCATTGGCCGTGGAGGGTCGTGATGGAGATGTTTAAATGGCCAAGTTTAGAGCTCAAATCTTCCAATAAATCATGTTTAGGATAATTTTGAAAGTTTAATTACAATTTTCCAATGAAAACCACATGAAAAATAGTCCAAAAATGAGTTTTCCAGTAGCCAGGTTGAAAGAACCATATTGCAAACCTGTCGGGCGGAGAAGACCTGACCTAACCCGCTGGCGCATATAATACACGAGCTCAGAAGGAGCGTGAGCTTCTTGGCATATAGTACGTGCAGTTCATGCACCTTGAGGTGCATGAACAAGGTCTGGATGTCCGGGTCGATTACGACCCAGACCCGTGAGCCTACCCGCATACCGAACTGGATCACGACCCGGTCCACACGTGCAGGACGCGCTGCGCATCCAACACATGTAGCAGCATGCTGCCGCACGTGTGCAAGCGCGTGCCAGACGCTCTGCACACCTGGCTCCATGTAGCATGCTCCTGCTGGCGCGTGAAGGCACCTAGCTATAAGCCGTTGATGCCTGGCGGCGCGTGGGACCTTCGGCGATGCGTGTCATAACAGATCGATTTTTTTCCAAATTTCTTATAGTCCCACGTTCATATTTATAACTTTTGTGGGTTTTTATGTATCGAATCCAACTCCGAATGGTAAAATTCGATTCTGATTTATGGTGTATGATATCCGTTGACTTATACGCTCAAATTAGGGTCTATACTCAAATCATTTGGGATTTGTTAATTCGAAAGAACACAAAATATGAAAATAAGTATCAATAAGTCATTAAAGTCTCTCTTACTACGTTGAGTACTATGGTATTAGATTTTTGCAAAGAAGATAAACTGAATGGTTAGATTTGTGAGATTTTACACCGATAGAATTAGTTTGTTCTCGAGAAGCAAAAATCTATATGAAATTCTGAGGTACGAGATAGTAGACCTCAGGGAGGGTACCATACCTCAAGTTACACGGGGTAAGGAAGTATATCGTGTGTTAAAGAAAATGATAGTCAAGTTAGGGCAATCCTCATCAGTAGCATGCACGATAACATGATTCTATTCTATGAGTATTATCATATGGTAATGTTGGTTTGGCTTACTCTAAAAGAGCATTATGATACTCTTTTCAGCTCGTAAGATGAGAATGCTGAAGAAAAGGGCCAATCGTATAATGATGCAATATTTGAAACAAATGTCAAATATGATCGCCGAGTTAAAAATGCAGACGAGCCCATTTTGGATGAGATTCAAGTACAGGTGTGATCTAATCTTTTACATGATTCATGGGCAACCACGAAAATCTATCTCACTCATGACGAGAGTATTTATACTTTCGCTGATATAAGTAGACATTGTGAGCTCAAGGAGGAGTGTCTAGAGGCAAGTAGGCCGCACTCGGGTCATGCTTATACAGAAAAGTTAAGTAAAGGCTCCCGTGGCAGCAAACAAATAGCATAGGCATGAGAAGAAGACCCAAGATCCATGCAAGATGAAACCATCCGAGAAATCTGGCAGCAAAGTACAAAAGTGCAAGAAGAAGAAATTTGATAAGATCAATATGAAATGCTACGTCTGAAGTAGACTTTGTCATTTCGCTTGTGAGTGTTATGAGTGGAAGGAATGTTCTTCTTCTTTACGTGGTTTGAGTTTTGACTCATCTATCGTGTTATTCACTGATTTCTCTAATTTGTGGATTATAAACTCAGAGCCACCGACCACGCAATTCAAGATAGGAGCGTGTACATAAAGTTCCACTGAGTGAGTCCTCAAGCTAGGAGGATTCGCATGAGGAACAGAGCCTTTGTCATCATCAATAAAGGGATTGACACTTGCAAGTTGGAGTTGCTATGTGAATAGACTTTGTATTTAAATGACATGCTTTGCGTTTCGGATATTTGACAGAACTTAATTTCAGTACTTTGTTTAGATTGCTGAGAATATGCTTTGCTTTTTTTGAAAACTCTAATGTTTCTATAGGTTACGACAATTCTTTCGACTGTTCTGGTTTTATCCATGATTGACTATATGCACTGAATGTTTTTTCCTTAAATGGTATTTTTTGTTATTTTTCTATTGCCTTTACATCTGATTGCGTTGATAATGTAAATGTGCGACATAATAGATTTTGACACATTGGGTAAGAGAGATTGAACCGGTTAGCAGCGTGTACTCTATTGGACTCGTTGGTTAGGTTTGAGTTGCTCGTGTGTGACTTTTGGACTCGCTAGTTAGGTTTGAGTTGCCCGTGTGTGACTTTTGCCTAGTTGGCAAAGATAAGATAGAAAACTATTTGATAATGCAATGAGAGTTGGGCTTTTATTACAATTGGTCCACTTTGATATTTGTGGCCAAATGAGTATGAAAACCTAAAATGGAGCTATGTATTTTTATTATGTTTATAGACGATAACATGTGTTTTGGTTAAGTTTATCTGATCTCGCACAAGTTTGAAGCATTAGAATTTTTCAAGAGATTTATTAGCAAGATTTAGAATCAGTTAAATTTGAAAGTGAAAACTCTCAGAACCAATCAGGGGTGCGAGTATTTGTCTGAACTATACAGAGAGCTCTGTTTCAAGAAGAGTATTACGAAACAACTAACTATTTTTGTTACTTTTAAGCAGAATGGAGTAGCCGAGATGAGAAATAAAACTTTGTTGGAGATGGTGAGATCTATGATGACATAAGCCAATTTGTTCATCTCCTATTTGGGAGATATTTTATTGACTACAGCCTACGTCCTCAATGTCTTGTTAAAGTTCGCAATTAGTACCCATATGTGTTTTGAACAAGGAGGTAGCCAACCTTAGCCACTTGAGGTCATAGGGTTATGCCACGTATGTTCATGATTTCTCATATTCACATGGCAAGTTAGGCCCATGAGAAAAGAAATATATCTTTATAAGATATTCATAACGCTCCAGGGGTTATGTGCTCTTAGGTGAGCATTTGGACGGCACTGTTACTAAGAATGAGTCTTGTGATACCACATTCCGTGAAAATAATTTCCCTAAGAGAGGTGAAATCAATTGGGACTTTACTTTCTATGAGATGGATGAGTCTAGTGACTTAAATGAGCCCCGTGACAAGATACAAGAATCCATTACGGATTTTTATCCCAGTGAGAGCGATCTATCGAGAGGTGAAATCGATTGAATCTTTACCTTCTATGAGATGGATGAATCTAGTGACTCAGGTGAGCCCAGCAGTGGGACATAAGAACCCATTATGGATTTTGGTTCTAGTGGGAGCGATCCATCTAGAGGTGAAGAAATTCTCTTTTCTCGTAGAAGTATTGAGGGCGCGTACTTAAACGTTGCTTCCCAAATGAGAGTGAGACCCTCATTGTGACTTTTGAGGATGATGAGAAATTTAAAGTAGTCCTAAAGGCTTTCGTGGGTTTTTGCAAAGAACCATTCATTGAAGACTATAGATGAAGAAAATGAGTCGATGAGAATCAACAGGGTCTGGGATCTAGTTGATTTGCCTGAGGGCAGAAAGACCATTGGGAACGAGTAGGTTCTCAAAGATCTAGTTGATTTGCTTAAGGGCAGAAGGACCATAAGGAACAAGAAGGTTTTCAAGGTTAAGAGAAAGGCCGATAGATCGATGGGGAGGTATAAGACCCATCTAGTAGTCATGGTTATACGCTGACTAGGGATATGGACTACTAGGAAGTCATAATCTAATTTATCTCGATCCGTTTACCTTTTAGCGATTCTCACAAACATTGATCTAAAATTACATTAGATGGATGTAAAAACTATCTTCTATCTATATAGAGCAACCCTCTAATTTCATTCTAATAGGTCAAGAGGATAAGATCCATCAACTTTGGAAGTCGATATACAGCCTTAATCTATCATCCAAGCAGTAGTATTTAAGATTTCACATGAATGTGATATCTTATGGTTTTATAATGATTGAGAAGGATCATTGTGTTTATCTAATATGTTCTGATAACTTTTTAGTGATCATGTTCTTATAAGCGAATGACATTCTGTTGGTTAGGAACAACAAAAAGTATCTGATGACTATTAAAGTATGGTTATTATCGAGTTTTGATTTGAAGGACATGATTGAGACTTAGTTCATTCTCAAAATTAAGATTCATTAGGATTGTTCGAAAAAAATGTTAAGTTTTTAACAAGAGTTCTACATCAGGAAGATTATTAAGTATTTTGAGATAAACGAATGCAACACATTAAATACTCTTATCGCTAAAGGCGAAGACCTGAGTCTTCATATGTGCCCTAAAATTTAGGGAAAAATAATAGAGATGAGTAGAATCTCTTATACCAGTGCAAAGGGCAGTCTTGTGTATGCGATGAGATATATACGATCAGACATTTATTTTACAATCAATCTAGTAAATAGATATCAATCGAATCCTGGAAGGAGTCACTGGAAAGTAGTGAAAAAGATTCTAAAATTTCTCAAAGGAATTGTAGACCTCTCATTGTGTTATGGAGGAGGTGATTTGCGTCTTATTGGATATTCCGACGCTGACTGGAGTGGCGAACTGGATAGATGTAAATCGACATCAGTTTTTGCTGTCCTGCTCAGTAAATGGTGTCATATTTTGGAGGAACAAGAAGCAAATATGTGTATCTCTATCTACGATAGAGATTGAGTTTGTAGCATGGTCAATGGCAATTTAAGGAAGTGTTTGGTTTCGTAGATTTCTGGATGATTTAGGGATTGTGGTAGAAAGTGTCTTCCTTAACCCTAAGTATCACAGTAAGAACAAATACATTGATACTAGATACTATTTTATGAGAGATATCACCGAGAATGGTGTAATGATGTCTAAGTACATTTTTTTATACAACATGGTGGCTGATCCTTTCACCAAATTCATTGTGAGAGATTTCTTTGTAAAACAGATGAAATCATTAGGTTTATATGTGATTTGACATTTCTTACTATATACTGATTTTAATGCTTATTAATATATATAATATATATACATTATATAGTCACAAGTTGATTTCTTGCAATTGTTTATTGTCATATATTATGTAGTATGTTATAATAAAAGATATATTAGGCAGGCGTGTTCGACTCTCTCACACGAGTGACCACGTTCAGCTCCGAATGAGCGGACTTGAGACGATTTTTAGTCGTAAGAAGCTTTGAGAGTAACTCTATTAGAACATAAATCGCCCTGATATATGTTTAGGATGAAATCACATACGACATGACCAATATGGATATACCCACATCCATGTTGTTTGTGAGTAGCCAGATCCATATTGTCTGTGAGTAGCCAGATTAAGATCTTAGATATCACCTGACTCAAGTGATATCGTTTTTGAAATACTCTCTCTGAGATCTCTGGATAAAATCTTATGTGTAGACTAAGACCCATACCTGCACAGTGTTAAAGAAATCTGACATATACCCTTTTGAGAGATAGGGGAGTAACACTACGACACGTGTTTCATACCACACATGATAGGACGACCATGCAATAGTGAGAACTATTATTTGAGACGATAGTGTGATTCTGATCTCTGTTCCCAATGTGTGAGACCCAAGATCCATTGTGTAGGATCTCTTGTACCCTTGTGATTTTCATCTATTTCGAGATTTATTTTAATGTTGCTACTTTAGCATGTCACCAAGAAACCATGATTGATTCGGTTTAGCGGTGCATGTCTAAGAAAGTATATAAGATAAAATTGAAAATTAGTAGTATAAAAGAAAAACCAATCAGTATTATATCATGGTGTTTTATTTACCGGTAGACCTGTTATGTTAATCCAACTTGAGATTCAAACATAATAGTGATTACATAATCGAGTAAATGATTTGAGACCACTTTCGAAGAGAAAAATGGCTTGATGGATGTAATTATATTAAATTTGGGGTACAACGAATTCTTTTTTATATTAACGTTGGCTTCTCGGTCATTTTAATAGATGTATCGAGAAATTTTTGCTTGCAGGTGTACTCGCCAGTCATACAACGTTCAATTCCGTATAAAAATCTAGTAGAGTGATATGATAAATTGTATGAATTGTGATCCTTTGTCGAACGTAAAATACTCTTGTGTGTAAATAGGAAATGTTGGTAGTTATGCCCACAACGGGGAAATTTTTTGTAAGGTTCGTTTTCTTTTAAATAACCCCTTAACTACCCAATATTTAAATTAATCTCCCCAAGGATCTCTGTGTGTGTATTGGCTCTCTTTTTCCCCCAAAACGTCAAATTGACCGGAAGAAAATGGTCAAGAGAAAAAGTGGGAGAGAACACATTGTCTAGAGAGAAATTAAAAGCAAGATAAATATTCTTTAAAGTGAGAATCATCTTGAGGGCTTGAGGAATTTTCGCGTACGAAAATTTCTCTCATCATTTGGATCATTGGATTTGGGTTGAGATGTTATGAATCCCTTGTAGTGGTTCGTTTTATGATCACAATCTTGACTGAGCGATCTGTATGAGAGAATTCACGGATTGGTTGATTTTTTTTTAAACCTATGATTGAGATTTTTATTTGAAATTTTCGAATTTTTAATTTAATACGTTTCCGCATTCGTATGAGTGAAATAAATCCAACAATTTTATTTATTTTTTTCTCTCTCTCCTCTCTTCTATATTGATTTTTCAAACAACTGAACTAAAATTTTGAAATTAAAATTCAATTTATTGTTGTTTTTTTTTTCTCTATCTTGGGACCTCTCTCACATATTTGTTAATACATCTAAGTGTGTGGGATTTTTAAATGGCTCGAAATGGGGTCTTGGTATGATTTAAATTGCGAATTTTTCACTCTCGTACCATTTTATATGTTATATAATTAACATTTCTTTTAAAGTTTAAACTATTGAAAGTAGGTATTTTGTATCTTAATTTTACATATTTCAACTAGAATTTTATAAAGTTGTAACAATTTTGCTCTATTTATCAGACTCAAAGTTCTACCTGAAACACGGTTGATGAAGCTTTTTCACTTTTTCTTTCGATATAGTGCGAAGATTTAATTCTCAAATGAGTTGCTTTGTGTTCTGGTGGAAAATTGCCTTGTCTATTGAGCGGAAGAGAGAGAATAACATAGTTACCATACATACTAGCGTGGACCCAACAAAGGGATAGGCCTGGCTTTCCCAGCCTTTTCACGGCAGACCGGGATTGTGAAAGGAAACCAAAGATCCAGGGCTGGCCCAAATTTAAAAAAAATATGGAAATGCCAGCCTAGGCCTAGGCCTAACCCTGCCAGGTCTACCCCCAATTTCTAGCCGTGAGATGAAGCAACCGGAGGATCAGAGAACAAACGAAAACCGACAGATCATGATCAAACCCCCCCCCCCTCCCCCGGGGCAATTACTCATGGATTCTAATAACTCATCCATTCTAATAAATTGTTTAGTACGTATGTCAAAACATAAACTAAGAAAATTAATACTGCATAAATATATAATCATACATGGGAATCATACATGGGAAAGAATGAAATCAAAATAATATAAAATAGAAATGTTGTTTAATATTGAATTGACAGCATGTATTTTGGTAAAAGATGTGGAATCTAACCTTTATACGGAAATGCCCAACTCCATAAGGCCGCATGGGCATCCTATTAAGAGAATATCCAGATGGCAGCTGTAAGTCTCCCTCCACCAGTGCTTCTGATCTTTTGGGGGCTTTGCTTTTCTAGCATGTGATTTGACAAGATTCTTGCCTTCAACGTTAAGATGAAAGAGGAGTTGTTTATTTTAATGGGTTGCAGCCTGGTTATGAAAATTTTTTAAACTCAAATATTAAAATTGTAATAATTAAACTTTTAAATCCCCTTAAGTATTAAAATTTATTGAGTTTATAGTTATTAAATTACCATTCTAATGATTATTAATTTTTATAAAATAAATTATTATACTCCTTGCAATGCAATGCAGTAGCAGAAAACAGAGCAGAGATTAATGATGCAGAAGAAAGTGACGAGGGGGTAAAAAGCAGAGGGCACACTAACATGGGCAGCTCTAATTGGCTCATGAAGAGATGGGAAGCACATGGAAAAGGCCTACTAAGAGAGAGAGAGAGAGAGAGACAGAAAGAAGAAAAGAGGCATTTTTGCAGAAGCTGACTAGGCTGTGAGCTGACCCACATAGAACTTTGTCTTGCCCAGCACTGATGGTTGCTTAGTTTTGGTGGAACCAAAGGCCGCAATGCCCAATTGCGATCCCCCATCATCTATTAGAAAAACGTTTTAGAGCCTTTTGTGGGAATGTGAAAGGAGGATCATCAAAGTCATAAAGACGGCCATTATCAATTAGAAAAACGTTTTAAAGCCTTTTGTGGGAATGTGAGAGGAGGGGCATCAAACTCATATCAAGAGATTAGATCAAGCAATCCCAGAAACGCTACACTTGAGTTAAAGAGGGTGATTCTAATGGGCCCTTGTATTAAATATTTTTAAATCTTTTTGGTACCTCGTTTTGTAGAATGCAGTAATTTGGTTGGCGGAGGGAGAGAGAAAGATGTGACAAGAGAATTATTCTTGTGGGGATGGAGGAGAAAGAAAATTCCACGGTTGTATATAAGGTTGAGATGGCTGTAAAGGGAGGAGGCAAGGAGAGTAAGAGAGGAGGGCTGAGGGCTGGAGGGAAGTGCAACAACCTCGAAGCTAGTCCAAACTAGTGGGAGGTTGTCTGCCAAACAATTTTGCTACACCAATTTCCACAAATTTTGGAGTGAGAAATAGAAAGGACAAGTCCCAAACTATTAAAGTGATGGCTCGTGGAAAGATTCAGATGAAGAAGATTGAGAACCCTGTGCATAGACAGGTGACCTTCTGCAAGCGCCGAGCTGGTCTCTTTAAGAAGGCTAAGGAGCTCTCTGTGCTTTGTGATGCTGAAATTGGAGTTTTTGTTTTCTCATCCCATGGAAAGCTCTATGAACTTGCCACTAAAGGGTCTCTCTCTCTCTCTCTCTCTCTCTCTCTCTCTCTCTCATACACACACAGGGATGTAAGTTAACACGAATTAAAGTTCAACCTAAACATGATTTTTTTTTTTTTGGTGGGGTTTCTATTTGCATGTTAATTAGGAGCATGCAAGGCCTTATTGAGAGGTACATCAAGTCTACTGGAGGGGCTCAACCAGATGAAGCCATGGAGAAGCAGTATCTGGTATGTTTCTAAATCGAAGCTATTGATCATTGTTTGTTGCTGATCAGATACCATAGAGTCAACAACTCTCTCTCTCTCTCTCTCTCTCTCTCTCTCTCCCTCTCTCTCTCAAAGAAACAGAAGCACGCCTTTACGGTTGAAAAAGGAGCTCTTCTTTTATCTTCATGGTTCGATCCGATGCTGATGCGCTTGCATTTTTGCACAAGAACAATATGTTATGTACCACCAGACTTTCAGCCCGTAGTGGTACTGGGGTTCAATCTCTCACCAGTGATGGTCAAAACCCGTAATCCCTCCCCTTGTCACAAAAGGGAGTTACCCTTTCCAATGAACCAGATAACAATAATGATGATGTTGTATGGGGCACATTTTTAAAATGTAACCAAATTATCTTAGATTCATGAGGCCAGACTTCATATATAAAGCCGGCGCTTGCACGTGTAAATGGACAATGTCCTTGGGGGTAGGGGAATTCAATCCATCACCACCAAAACTAGCGTTCACAGTGTGTTACTCCACCAAATCCACCTCGGGTGGATCTCTAATGTGTGTATAAAAATGAATATGTTAAGGGCACGTCTGACATGGGAAAATTTGAATAAACAACATTATGATATATATGCAGTTCTAAAGTTGCCTTATATTGCTGCCCAATTAGGGTCGTGTTATAGGTTGAAACATACAAATATATATATATATATATATATATAAATCCCATCTAAAGATAGGGTACCAAATAGTCCCTTTCTCTTTCCTTTTTAAAGAATTTACATAGCTACTACATATAGCGGCGCTCCCCTGAATTTTTCTCCAGGGGCAAACTATACTCTTAAAAATTCAATTTAAATTCAATAAAAAAAAAATTAAAAGTGTTAAAAATTCATGTACATGAAATATTAATTTTTGAAATTTTAGGGGAGCCTTAATAATGTAATTTTGGTACCATTTAGCCCTCTCCATCCTTTCTAGCTAATATTACATAAAAGCTCGATAAAACTGAAAGATCTTTTTTCTAGTAATTGGAATTTTTGTAATACATGATGTTTTTGGTTATTTTCAAGGAACTGCAAGAGGAAATTCACATGCTGAAGCTTGAGACTGAGCTGCTTCAGAAGGGTCTCAGGTAAACCACCACTTTCAATTATATATAACCTTTATCTCTGTACATTTTTTTACTTCTCTTTATTTTATATGCATATTAATATTTGGATAACCTTTATCTCTCTATAATTTTGTTAATAATTTTCTCTCTTGAAATTACATTTATATATATATATATATATATATATATTCTCTCTTGAAAACTAAATACAAATATTTTTCTCTTTAAAAATTCAATTTATTTTATATTTTCTATCTCTAAACATTATTTTATATTTTTCTCTTTAATTTTCTTTCTGTCTCCAAAAAAAAAAAAAATTGTTTTTTTAACTATAATTCATTGATTTTTTTTCTCTGTGAAAAATTAAATTATTTTAAAATTTGCCACTTTACACAAGTTAGTTTTTTGAATTTTCTCTCTATAAAATTGATTTCAAATTTATTTTTTTTCTCTTTAAACAAACTGATTTCGAATTTCTCTCTTACACTAAACAGCATAGTTTTCACTCTCTTGAAAGTTTAAATTATTTTAAATTTTATCTCTTTAAAAAAATTAAATTCAATTTTTTCTCTAAGACTAGACATATTAGTTTTTTCAACTTAAAAAAAGAAAATCAATTTCATTTACATTTTTTCTCTCTAAATACATTGATTTTAAGTATTATTTCCCCTAAAAAAAATAAATTTAGTTTGTTTTTCTCTAAACCTAAACATATTTATTTTGTCTCTCTAAAATTTAAATTATTTTAAATTTTATCTCTTTAAAAACTTCGATTTTAAATTTTTTATATCTAAGAAAAAAAACCAAATTCAATTGGTATCTTTCTGAACCTAAATACATTATTTTCTCTCTCTAAAAAATTAGTTTACATTTACTTTTTCTCTCACTAAATACTTTGATTTTAAAGTTTCTCTTTAAAAAAATTTTTTTAATTTAATATTTCTTTTTTTCTAAAACTGAATATTTGGATTTTATAATTTTAATTTGAGAATGGTAATGCTTTAATACCTTAAAAAATGGTTATACTTGGACCCCACCCCCGATTTGAAAATATTTTTACTTATGTATAACATACCGACCAATCACTACCGTAATAAAATAACAAAATGAAATATTAAACTTAGGCTAAGGGCCACCGGAACATTAACTCTAGCAATCTGCACTTTAACTAAAATAACAAGAAAAGCATCTTTTATATGATATGGCAATCAGGTAAGCATCTTTACCCATCTCTTCCCTTTCTCTCACTACAAAAAACTGGTCTAATACTCTCTCTTCAAATATTCATTCTCTTTCTCTCTCTCTTCTCTTTTCATCTTAAGGAAAAAAAAAAAAAAAAAAAAAAAAAAAAAAAACCTCTCTCTCTCTCTCTCTCTGCTCCCCCCTCCCCACCCCCTTACAAAGTCTCTCTTGGAGACTCTCTCCACTTATATGTATTTAAACATATTCTCCTTTTCCTTCGCTCCTTAAATCCATAAAATCTACTATCCCATCAATGATACTCTTTGATTATTTAACACAACACAACACAACGCTGCAGGTGTATGATCGGAAAAGGAATTAAAACAATGCCACTAGATGAGCTACGCGTATTGGAAAAGCATCTTGAGATTTTGATGTACCATGTTCGCTCAACTAAGGTATCCTCCTTTTTCGTAACATCACTTCATATGAACACCATTCAGGTTTCTTCTCTATTTATAGAAATAATCTTGTTTTTATCATTTATAGATGGAGATTATGTTTCAAGAAATTCAGTTGCTGAAAAATAAGGTAAGCCAATTTCTTATGTAACACACCAAGATTTGATAATATGGAATATATATATATATATATGAGTTAATTGCCTAATTTGAAGCATGCGCAGACCAAAAGCAAGGAAAAAAATTTTAAATTTAATAATGGCCTATAGGATATCATATACCCAGTCCCCAATCAGCCCAAACGTTCTTGCTAGGGTTTTGTTAGGTTTTTGGTGGATTTACTTCATAAATCACAAAACCTAATTTCCAAATTTTATTTACAGAATATTTGTGCATCCCATGCACAATTTTTCTTGGCCCTATATAACAGAATAGAGAGAAGTTTCCAAAAACCTAGTGGCATCATGCATAGCCATGTAGTTAGGGTTTCTAGTAACCCCATCCGCCGTTTCCAGAGACTCTAGTTTGGCTTCATATTTAGCAAACATATATCCATGCTATACTTGGGATTCCTAAATTTCATCAAATTTTCCAATTTGGAAACTTACAACAATTCCAAACTCTTTTGGTTATCATGTGCCCAAGAAGTTTCTTATTTTGAATATTTCCTAAAATTAGAAACCCTCATATTTTGAAGATTTTCTTGCTCCGAAATGCTTTCCTAATTTTATTAAATAACTCAAAATTTCACCCGATTTTCTTTGTTTGGCTAAGTCTTACTCGGTGTATTATTCTTAGTAATCATTTACCTCCATACAGAAGAGACTTGCCCACCATGTTTTTTTTTTTTTTTGGTTCAAAGCAAAAGGAACCAAACCCAGCCGGAGGCACACTAAGCAGAAAGAACACCCTTCTTCTTTCTGACCCAAGATACACCCCTGGCATCCATTCTTAGAAGCTCCTCTAAGGCTGAAGGTGGACTTCTCTCTTCTTGAAAACCCACCCCCGTCCACTGCCTCAGCTCAGTCAGCTTATCTGCATACTGGCTAGCCTCTCTCAGAACATGCGTGATCCAGGCTCGCCCAACTCTTCCATGAGCTTTCTGCACTCCTTGATAATATTCTTCCTGAGTATGATTCTCTCCTACCCCCAAATTAACAACTCTAGAAACAATCAGCAAATCATACTCAATTTCCAAAGCCCCAAGGTTCTTACTCTTTGCTAGCTGAAGGCTCTCTGTCAAGCCCCATAACTCCAACATATCACTGCTGACCATCCCACATTCATCTAGAAGTCATGCCTCCAGTTACAGCTACTGTCACTGGACAGGCCTCCGGCGCTTGCCTAAACCCCCCAGCTAAGCAACTCCGTACATGTGTGGCTTAATCATGCCTTTGCTGGGACACTTCCAGCTCACTCTCATCTCTCCCACCTTACTCTCCTCCCAAATCTTTTTCATCTTGCACTACATAATTGCGCTTCCCACCTTGTTGGCCCGACTTCTTTTGGATCATAATATTGCACCTGGACTTTCAGATGGACCACACGGCACATGAAGATCAAATCCTCCTCCTATAAACCCAGCATATGCTTCCTAATCGCCCCCTCCCACAGCCACTCAAAGGCGTTCCCTCTCCAAAAGTTCCTCTTCTCTTCTATGCCCTCACCAACCTACTCCATATACTTCTCGCATGACCCAGTCTCTTAAAGCATGGTTTAACAAATCCTCTTCCACTCTTCAGATGCTACAGGTTTCATCCGCTACAATGCCTCTTTTCAACTCAACTCTCGTAAAAATTCTCTCCCTCGTAGCCAGCCAACAGAAGACTTTAACCCTCTCCACATACTTCTTCCACAGCCAATTCCATTACCTACCCTCACTATCTAGGGCATTCAGACCACTTTTCTACAACCAATACG
The DNA here is from genome assembly GCA_033439265.1 of Dillenia suffruticosa. Taxonomy (NCBI): domain Eukaryota; kingdom Viridiplantae; phylum Streptophyta; class Magnoliopsida; order Dilleniales; family Dilleniaceae; genus Dillenia; species Dillenia suffruticosa. The sequence goes on from JAVTVX010000020.1 coordinate 13,955,270, forward strand.
TCGAGGCTACTGAAAATTCCCCATCCCCATTTTCCTTCCAATACATTAAGTCCCTTCTTCCTCGGACTCTATAAAGGATGGTGGCTCTTATCTCTTCTAACTTATCTCTAGCGAGGACAGCAGACAAATCTTCAATCCTCTATTTACCCTCGTCATCCACTAAATGACTCACTTTTAAACTCAGACTGCAATACTCTTGTGGAATGATATCCTTGTCCACCGGATCCTCTTCTCCAAGCCATCTATCATGCCAAAATCTTATGTCCATCCCATCACCGATCCTCCTCTTAAGGCCCTTCCTAAGACACTCCCTACTCTTACAAATGTCTCTCCAAACAGCTAAAGAGTTCCCCTTCTTCTTATACACCAGCAAGTTTCCTAAGATATTTGGCTCTTTAGAATTTGGCTCCAAAGAGTTTGCTCTTCCTTAAGGAATCTTCAGTCCAGCTTGGTCATCAGTGCAATATTGCAATCCCTCATACTTCTAAGGCCTAGACCCCCTTCTTTGGGAGCACAAACCTTCTCCCATTTCACCGAATACATCCTCTTCTTATCCTCACTACTCTCCCAAATAAAATCCCTATTCATTCTGTCTAATTTCTTGCAAATACTCTCTGAAAACCATGAGAACTATATGGCATATAAGGGAATGGTAGCTGTGACTGATTGGATCAAGGTCTTCCTTTGTGCCGTGCTAAGTAACTTAGCTTTCCAACTATTCAGTTTTTTTAGACCCTTTCTACTACCTGTTAATAGAAATTCTTATTCACCCTTCCATGAATGATCGGCACCCCCAAATAACTCCCCAAGTTCTCTGTAAGAGAGAACTTACTACAAACAGTCAAGGAGTCCTTTAGATGCCTTGAACCCTTTGGAGAAACCCATATGTTAGACTTTAGCGGTTGACTTGTAGCTAACTTTCATCAGAGAACTCTTTAAGACAGTTCAAACTTGTTACTAAGGTTTAGATACTTGGTTTCCATGAATAGGACTAAGTCATCCATAAAGAACATGTGAGAGACTTTTTGAACCCATTAGTTGCCTTGATAGCTCTCCAACCCCCTTACTAACTTTTTCTTTAATCAAACAGGAAAGTCTCTCCATTACCACCAAGAAAAGGTAAGGGCAGAGAGGATTCCCTTGCTTCAGTCCCTGCCCAGATTTGAAAGGGGGGAGGACCTCTCCATCATAGACAATAGATGTAACACCACTGGAAACTACAAACATAATCAACCTAATCATGTTTATGGGTACATTGAATTCCAACAAGACCTTTGCCAAATATTCCCAGCTAACATTGTCATAAGCCTTCCTTAAGTCAATCTTGATTACCATTAAGTGCTTTATACCCTTTGACTGCCTGATGGAGTGGACCACCTCATGAACGGCCATAATATGATCTACAATGCCCCTCCGTAGAAGGAAACTATTCTGTTGAGGGTCAATGAGTTTTTGGAGTAACGGCCTCAATCGGGCCACTAGGCACCTGCTCAAAAACTTATAAGAGGTGTTTAACAAACTAATAGGTCTGAAATCAGAGATCACTTCTAGATTGTTGGTCTTGGGAATCAAAATCATGTAAGCTTTAACCATCTTTGGGTGGAAATACCATCATTCACAGCCTTTTTGACAAACTTACATACATCCCCCTTCACTGTATTCCAAAATTTTTTATAGAAAATAGGCTGAATACCATTTAGGCTTGGGGCTTTAAGCCCTTTCATGGAGAAGACCACTGATTTAATTTCATCCTCTTCAAAATTTCTGCACAGCAGTTCTTGATCTACCACACTACTTCTATCCTTTCGAGCTATAAATCTGCCGTTTGGTCCTGCCACTTTCTTACCTGAGAATAGCTCCGTGAAGTAATTTATGACATGCTTTATCAACACTTCCTAATCTGAGCATCAACGGCCATTAACCTTCAGGGTAACAATCCTATTGGCACTTCTCCTCATCTTAGTTGTGGCATGAAAGAAGTTGGCATTTCTATTACCCTCCACAAACCATTTGATCATGGACTTTTGAAACTAAAAGATCTCTTCTTGCTCTAGCATGGCTTAGTAATCCTTTAGCAGGTTCAACTTCAAATCCTATAGGAATCTAGAGTGGATGTATCAGTGAGATATTTGGATACCTCTCAACCTAACCTCCAGATCTTGTTTACGATGTAAAATGTGCCCAAACACCAGCTTGTTCTAGTTTTTGTGTTCCTCCATTGTCGCCTCAATAGCCTTTTCCCCAAGACCTTCAGCTCCTTTCCAAACTTCTTCAAAAACCTCTATAAAGTTAGGATGCGTAAGCCAGACAGCCTCATATCTGAAAGGCTTTTTCTCCTTGTTTGGAGGGATGGACGGACTAGAGTTCCAACTTATAGGACAATGGTCACCATGCATTCTCATCAGATTCAGGACTTTCATCTCCAGAAATGTCATCTTGACCTCCAGATTACAAAGCACCCTGTCCAGCTTCTGATGAAATCTTAATTTTCCCTGATACTTCCTTAGCTACGTAAACTTTGGACCTTCTGCATCTGTATCCAGAAGGTTGCATTTCCTCTACATGTTTCTTAATTTTTGACTTCTTTTCCAAGTAGAGTTGTTCACGTTGCTAGTTTCCTCCATACCAACAATTTCATTAACTTCTCCCATGACCATCCAAGGATCCGTCATCATCTCAGCAATTTTGGCCAGCTCCTTCCAACATTCATCTTTGCATTTGGCTTGAGATTGACTGTACATACAAGTTACGAACCAACTTCTATCATGAACCATAATGTTATGGTGGATCAATTGGTTCAAATGTTGAATTACTCTCATTTTAATCTTCCTAGAGTTCCATGAAAGCCATAAACCCCCTTTGAACCCATCACCAGGAATTATAAACTCTTTATCCATACCCCACCTCCTCATAAACTATTGATGGTTGTAATTCATAGCCTTCGTCTCCAAGCAACAAAAAACATATGGATTCTCCCTCTTAATTAAGTCCCTACAATCTCTTCTGAAGCTACAGCTCCGCACGCGCCTACAATTCCATATTATTATCTTAGTATTTATTGATCTAAGTCAGACAGATATACTAGAGGAAAGGTATTCTATTGGACCTCCATGTCCTCTCCTCTCCCCTCATCCATATCCTTTTCAAACTCTCCCATGACACCCTCTTTGCAGTTCATATGTCCCTCTCCCTTTTCTGTGGAAATTTACAAAACTTTTTCCCCTCTCCTAGCCATTGAGTTCAAAATCTCCATGGTCCTCAAATATTCTCTCAGGTCAAAAGCTCATGGCCTCCTTCCCCCTTACAAGTTGGGCACTACTAAGAGGCCCTCCATAGTTTTGGGTTTCCTCACAGAGGTTTGTTCCATCTCCTTTTAAAACCTAGTTCTTACTATCCCCATTCTTTGGGCTTGGAGCTTTGAGGCCTAAAAACATATTCACCTCCATTTCTCTTCTCATAAAATCCCACTTGGTATGGCCCGATTTGCTGTTCCCCCCTCTGTATAATCCGTCTCTTTTATGTTAGCTACAACATCCCCAACCCATTCCCTTTTCTCTGCAACAACCCCTTACATTTTCTTGTCTCCCCTTTTCTGCCTCGAATTCGTACTTCTCTCTTGCAAAATCTTGGGTTGATCTAACATGTCCTCAGTGGCGCAAGCTTCCTCTCTGCAAGCTTCCTCATCCATTTCTGCAAGCACATCTTCCAATACCCCATTGATTTTGCTCAATTCACTGAATCGGTTCTGGTAAGTATTCACTTTCTTTTCCTTGCCTCTAAAATTTCCATTTTTGCTGAATCTTTGTATCCACTGGACCATCATCCAAGGCCCTAGACCCTCATCTCTCTCCGCTATGGTCTCTTCCATTTTTGGTCTTTCATGACCTTAACTTGTGATAGACTCTTCATTTCCTTTCACCGATGGGTTCTCAGCTGGGTTACCGCTCCAATCATGACACTCCTCCATTTTGTGACCCACTTTGCCACATCCAAAACCTATTACATGCAATCCTTCGTATTCGATTCTCTGGACTCTCTTCCTGATTTTTATTCTAGGGACCAAGGGTTTTTCAAGAGTAATTTCCCCACAAACCATACTTGACCCTTAGGGCATTAGTTGTATTTCCATCAATCCTTATGGGTCTCTCAACACTTTAGCTATCACGAACAAAATGCTCTCATTAAAAAATTCAATGGGCAGATGAGCTAATCGTATGTAGACAGTTTGATCTTGATCCTTTCTTCTTCAAGTGTAAACCATGGTTTCCACTTTATCCCAATGAGATAGTGGTCGTGAATAAGTCATGGTTCTTCTGTTAATACGTAAAAATAGTCCTATTTATTGGAAAATTTGGTTAGGCAATACCCTTTTCCCAGGTCCAAGAGTTTCAAATTTCCTACCAAACGCCACATGTTTGTCACTTAGCTAGCATCAGCTGATACCCTATTTCCCTCCCTAACAATTTGACAATCAGTGTTTTCCTCCATGTTTTCTACAAGTCCTCTAAGACATCGTCTGATACTTTGATCTCTGGGATGTTTCCTAAACCAATTGGTATCTCTTCCTCTTCTCCTTCCAACATCTCTTTGAAGGTGACCTTAGTTTGCGCGATATTCCCCTCCATCTCAGCTTTTGTTTTCTTGATGCTTCTCAACAAATGATCTTCCTCCTCCGACGTGCTTTCAGATTCTCTCTTGTGGTTTCTGCATAGTTCCATCCCTTTTTTCTTCCTCTGTGATCTTTGCAAGTAATTATTAGCATGAGGGTATGAGCATTAATGGATCCCACTCACCTATACACAAAGTAATCGTGTCACGTTAGATCTAACTATATGCACTATTGTGACCTATATGATGATTTTGTTAACAACATGCAAATAACAGTGCAATCATAATATACTTGTCACATTGAGCCTATCCATCTCATAAGTGTCTAGGTATTTTTCCTAATATCTCATTTTGAATAACATAAATCTCATTATTCTATCATCATTACTAATGATGATGACGAAACGAATGACGATCTTCTGGATCGACAATGCTTGGTCAAGAATTCTCGATTTCGCAAACTGGTTTAAAGTATATGTGCCACAGAACTCTATTATTATATTCTAACTCTTGAGAAAGGAAATCTCTCACAAGTTACTTATTGACATATGCAAAATAAACCATAAAACCATTTTAATTTAAAATGGATATTTTATTTCCATTGGTAATCAATTTATACAATGCATGAAATTGCTCTGGGGCATATACTTCTAAGATTAGTAACTTAGGTTGACAACTAATATAATTTGTCTAGGTTGACAAGAGTAACCGCAACCACCTCAGCTATGTAACCCTATCAATACTAATATATTTCCATGGTTTCTCAAAATCTAGCAACATCCGGAACCTATTATATTAAACTTAATTGTAGAATGAAAAAAAAACAGGTATTGCCTCTATGATCTGCTCCTCCGACTATATACTTAACACATTTTAACACCCTCCTTCAAGCTTAAAGATACGGGATCCCATTCAATCAATACCCAAAATCACATCGAGTTGGTCATCCCAAGAGGGATCAGATCTAGCACAAATCCCTTACCAACAGAACCTATCACACACAAGCGATATACTAAATCAGCCACAAGCCACTCGCCCAAAGGAGTCTACCGTGACATGCATAGAAGGACTTGCTATCTTGTCTTCAGCCTTGTTCACCTCAGTTATTGTAAAATAGAAGAAATGGTGAATGCCAAAATAGAAGACATGGTTTAATTATATTTACAAGCTTCCTAAACTTATACCCTTCTAATCATGTCTTGTTTGCTCACCATATCCTTTTAATTAGTGTAAAATAGAAGAAATGATGCAATTTTCTTTTTTGCGTAACAACTGGAATGATATTATATCATAAATTTCGCCATGGGTTGAGTAGATTGAGAATGTTCATCAAGGAAGTGTTTAAATAGTACCATCTCTTTTGATGAACATGTTAAAGTTGAAGATTGACTCTCTTCAAAATTCTATGGTTCATCTTTATATGATTGTAATACAATATTCTTTCTGTGCTGAAGGAAGGAATACTAACAGAGGCAAACAAATATCTTCAAGAGAAGGTAATCAAAAAGTTTGATGCCTTGTTGGCGTGATGGACTATTTGAGTGACAAAATGAATTTTGCTTAATTTGTGCAGATGGAGGAGCAATCTAGGATTTTTGACATTGCCCAAGTTATTACTAACTTTCCTGACCCACTAACAGTACCTAATGATATCTTTCAGTTCTAAAGATTTTCAAGAAGTGTCATGTGGATTGTTATAAGGGTAATCAACCATTCATAGAGACGTGTAATGTTTCATTGGGATATGTCCTATGTTCCTTAAGTATGTAGAATTGTTGACTAGTGTCTTATGTTATTATGTTAACTTTGTACAATTGTTTACCGCTGTATCATGTTATTATGTGTACTTTAAGTAAAAGGGTATGATGTTTTTCGGGGTGCTTCAATTTTTAAAGCTGCTCAAGTACAACAAGCCTACAAAGTTCATGATGAGCTAGTTTTGCCCCTTTTCAGCTATAACTCTTGCTAGATTTTCTATAGAATTTTTAATATGATTTAAAAAGCTTTTAACTTCCAAGTCACTGATTTGGACAATCAAATACATTTTACCAAAAATGGTTTCTCTGTACACTATAGTTTATTTAAAAGAAAAAATATATATACATCAACCATGCCATATCAAACATGTATCACAAGTATAATATAATTCTTTTGAATAAAACAGTTATATCAAATAATCTGGTAAAAATAATTTACTTCCGCTTTTGATTTTCAAAAAACAAGTATAAAATTTTCAGAACACACGTAAAAAATGCTATAACCTGCTTACCTCAGTTTGATTTCATCACCATGATGGCACTGGCTTCAGTAAACAGATGACATCCTCAAACTCTCTCAAAGAAATTATTGCAATTGTGTCACAAAATAGCGAGCGGCTCTTCCCAACATAAACACCCACATGAGTGATGCAAGAATCTCTAACTTAATTTCCACTAATCTAATCCCCTAGCTTTTATTTCAATTCAACAAATTTTTACTAATTAAACTAGTTAACACTCGTGGCATCCTCATAACTCCAGATGCATGGATGTGTGGTGTACTAGCACATTCATTATCGTACATATCACTAAAGTTCACAAATATTTGTACAATAAACATATATGAAATTTTAAAGGGATTATGACATTATCACCGAGATATTTACCCATATTTTATAATCTCAAGATTTTGAAATTAAATTTTTTCAAAAAATTAATTATACCACCACAAAATTATCAAGAGTATTGAAACGTGATTTGTCATAATAAACTCTTCCTAACGACAATTTAGTATAGCTCAAATTAGATATAACACGCTCACATAAGTTCACAGTAGACCACCAAGTGGATGCTGTGAAAATGGTGAGTTTAGAGCTAAAAACAAAACTGATAAAGCAATAGGAAAAACTCTACCTCAGAGCTCTCAAGTGCACAAGCTCAAGAATGAAATGCATGTTCCTCAAGGTCCAAGAAAATTAGAAAACATACACGCATGCATATGTACACACATACATGCATATAAACCTTTATATCCACACACACACACACAAACACATTATTAACGCCAACAACTTATTGAAGTCTGAACTCTCCTATCAAATTCCGAAATTAATAGATACAAGAAATCTAGATGTTGGTAACTTGGAAGAATGAAAGTGTAGCTCTTACAGTTTGTCAAGCCAAAGAAGTGATTTTATACCATACAAGCAGGGACAAACCTTGGTGGAACTCTGAATTTCCATGGGTTGCAGTCAGGAAAACAAGTCTGCACTTGGTTCACTCAGTGGCTCTCTCCAGGTGCAGCATAGTCTTTAATCATCAGTATCTCATTGCATAACTTTTTAGGCACTTGTTCCAATTCTCTTCCTTCTTGCCATGCTTGGCCAACTAGAACCCCCGGACCCAAATGACGAATATAAATGACAACTTCATCATTAAAAGGCCATGGATGTATTGCTGCAAATGGAGATACCAAGCATTCTCATAAGGTAGTATATATCTCATCTTATTCAGGACGTGTGATAGAATGAAAAAGGAGGTAAAAAAATTACCCCCCCTTAAAATTTCATACACACTGTGATGTAAGCAAACATGATTATGGTAACAAAAGTTCAACCTAGACATAATTTTCTTGGGTTTCTATTTGCATGTTAATTAAGAGCATGCAAGGTCTCATTGAGAGGTACATCAAGTCTACTAGAGGGGCTGAACCAGATGAATTCATGGAGAGACAATATCTGGTATGCTTCTAAATTGGAGCCATTGATCACTATTTGTTGCTTAGATCAGATACCATAGAGTGAACAACTCTCTCTCTCTCTCTCTCTCTCTCTCTCTCTGAATATGAAAATGTTTTTTTTTCTTTTTTTTCCTGTGCTCTGTTTTCAATAAAAAGATATTAAGCTAATCAATTTTATGTTTAAAGAGTACATGAATGAGAAAGAGAATTCACTTTGAAATGATTAATATTCAGCACCTTACAAATAGAGAAAGTATTTTTTGGAACCATAACATTTATCCTTTAAATTTATCTTATTATACCACACATTTTTTTAATTCTAAACGGAAACCATATAGATCACAATCAGTATGGTTTTGTTATGCAGACATTTTTTAGTGGCATGAACAGTTAACAAAAATCATGGCATTATTAATAAGCACCAAAATGAATTTTTTAATGAAGCACAGGAACAAATTGATTCGGTCAGAAATGCACAACAATTTGTGAAAAAAAAAAGTTTCTTATTGTAACTAGGAGTGTCCAGGCTTTCTTAACAGCAAAAGCAGGTGGATTCCTATTTACCTCAACAACAATGTGGAATTGGCAGTTACATGTTTGGAGGAAAAGGGCATGTCTTAGTGGAGAATGAATATATTTTTAAGTCTTAAAAGTTATGCTGGGCAAACTTCATTATGAACCAAGGACACCACGTGATCAGTTTGAAAGTAGCTTCATAAACGTCAAGGGGCATTTTCAATACAGTGACCTGAAGTTACATTGTTTTGCAAGTATTTCAGGGAAGGAAGGTGTAATTTGCATTAAAGCTCTCATCTAAAGCTTCCTTTCAATAGAGGCATCAAACAAGTAGAGGTGTTCTACTTAAGCTCATAATACCAAACAACAAGCTGACCTTGGACCCAACGTTTGAACTGACCAAGGCTTGTAGGCTAGCAAACAGCACACTGTCAGCCTTGCAAAAACAAGCTTACTTTGACAAAGGTGAACCTTAACCAAAGGAACCCCTAGTCACATCCGAGCATGGAATGTGAGAGACAAGGCACCAGACATGGACACAGTTCCATTTCAAGTGTCTGTGCTTCATAGACTATTGCTACTTGCTAGTAGATAGTCCTATCAATCACCCTTGAGGGCATATTCTCAAATAATTTGCATAAACTCCTCCATTGGTATCGCTTGCGAGCGTAAAAAGAATCTACAAATTTCAGGTGTCAATAGTTCACCTCTTCTCTTCCCTAATGACCCAATGAAATTAGAAATTAACTTGTGCTTCCATACTGCAAAAGAGGACAAATTGCCACCTCGTAAAGTTCGATTGTCATAACATTGTGAAACTCAAGCTTGATATGCTTCCAGAACCTGGATGCCATTCCAAACTCCACAATCATAAGAGCCCCTTAGTGACTCTCACCTCCAATCCTCTGACTAGTGTAATACTTCAATACCATCACCAAGTTCCGAACTAAATTTTTTTTTCTATGACATCCCAGATACGTCATTGCAATGAATCTGTCCTTCCACATAGCGAAAAGGCACTCTAGTCTCTTCCTTCTCATAACATAAGCTCATTGCAATTAAAGCCAAAAAAAAAGCACTGCATAAGACAATGCGTCTATGTCACGAATAACAACAAAAAAAAAATTTAGTCACCATCCTCATAGAACCCCTCAGTTAGATCATTCTCTTTATCTGAAGAAAGCCAAATAGACTTTCATTACCAAATGAGTAACAAAGAGATGCTGGGGAGGCCCTTGTCCAACCTCTTTAATTGTCAAAAGGTCCCCATCCTACCCTTCTAAAGCCAAACATTTCTAATGACACTATTTTGCATATCTATAAGCCATCTTCAATCCACAAAAGAAAGGGGGGAAAAACAAAAACAAAATCCAAAATCAGAAAAATAAATACATAAATAAACCAGAAGCTAGAAGTCTTCTCATTAAAAATGCTTCTTATTATTTGATCACTCTTTAATGTACATTTAAAGTATTTCATTCCTTAATTTCTTTTCATATAAGAGATTCTTCTATAAGAACTATTCATTATGGTTTCAGTCTGACTCTTTTAGGCTTCTATCAAAACTTTCGATTGCTATTGTAAACTCCTCTCTTTTGATTCCATATCCACTCAATCAAAAACCAAGAGTTCCAATCCACGCTTTCATCCTAATCCGATGCATGCACTAGGCATATTAATATTTGTACAATGTACAAGCTACTTTAATTCTCCTCAATATCATTCTCCAAGCCCATTTGCATATAATTGTCCAATTATATCCACACTCCTTTGCAAATTATCTCTCTCTGCATATAAAAGTTAAAAATAAAATACATAAAAATAAAAAAGATGATGGATTTTCCTATGCTACAAGACATTTTCCCTTCACCGCCATGAACACGTGATCTTCAATCTCTTCATTCTTTCATAGATTATTGCTGATTGTACAACTTCCATACCAGCTCCTTCTTTATCATCCCAGCTCCACAAATTTATCACTTGAACTATGTTTTGCTACACAAAGATGCTTGACATTGAAAGTTCGGTAGATTCTAATTTACTGGTAATAATTAATTACTTGTCCATATAGCAAGAAGTAAACACAAATATAAGAATTTTAATATGATAAAAACCACCGGTCAAAACCTTAAAAGAAAATTTGAGCACAGCAAAATACAATATTCAAAAATATTGTTGAAATTGGGATAATAATCCATTAATTAAGAAATTAAAATCCAAAATTGTACTTGCTAGGCATTAAAAAATTCTCCTACCTGGTTTGGGGAAGCCAAGTGGATAGTTTTGGAGATCCAGCTGCCCGTTCCCAAATTTGTAAGCTAAATCACAAGGCTGTTCCGTAGGCATTACTTCCTTTGATTCTTGCACAACAAAATAAAGTGGATGAAAGGAGCTTAAAATTCCAGAAAGACCTGATCCAGCTGAAATTTTAGATGGTCAATATGCTATTTGTTACATTGATATTATAATAATAATAATAAATAAATAATGAATCAAAGGCAGACTGAATTTACAACCAAATTTGATAGCAATTGTGCTTCACGGAAAAGCTTTTCCACAAGTTGGACATCAGCAAAACACTGTTGTATAAGTTTCAATCTTTTCAAGGACCATGTCAGGGAACTCTAGCACCAATATAAATTCCTAGAAGGCACATCTCATGTATCAGTTTATACCTATTGCTGAAGAATTTAAAACTTAGTTTCAACTCAAACTTCTTGGTTGCTCAATTTAGTCATGTTGTCAAGCATCAAGGTTTTCCAAAACATAATAATAATAAACTAAAGCCCCTAGTGACACAAATACACTAGGTCTATCATTGGCTTGGTGGTTCACCTTGCACTTTGTGAATCACACAAAACCAAGGTTCGAGACCTGGTTGAACACACAATGAAGAAAGCATTAATTTGTTGGAAAATAAACTTGATATTTATATTAAGATAAAATGACTATTCATATAAGCAAATATTATTGAAAAGTTTGAAGAGTGAAGTCCCATTAAAAAATGTGGAAATAAGGAGAGCCATAGAAGTCCAATGGTCTCATCAAATACTGAAGAGTCAAGATAAAAAACATAGAACATGAGCAGAATGTCAAAAGACAATATTTTTTGTGACTTAAAAATATTTACATGTGATTTTGTCTCTTTAATTGCTGGTTCCTTGATGTACTTAATTCTAGCATCCAATAGATCTATTAAATGAGGGATTAGACTAAAGTAGTATATAAACCTACCTTGGTGCTCACTTGTAAGCAAGCCTCAAGTTTCAAGCAATTCATTGTATCAATACAAGAAAGAGTTCAAATAGTTCACTCTTATTGTTTCCTCTCTCCTTGATCGTGTGAGTTTGAGTGATTTTGGAGTTCATAAATTCAAACTCCAACAAGATTTTAAAATCTTAGTTCAGAATTTTTGAACACACCATCCAACATCCTTAAGAGACAAATGAGAGTCATCGAGTGCAATTGAACCATCTAAATTAGCATGGTTCCTCATTAGACCCTTAACATAGCTAGCTGAAAGGAGATATAGATGCTAGATGCTTTCACTTAATTAGTTATTTGAATATGAGAAATTACCTATAAACCGCCCATAGGCCACCCCATTATCACAGCGAAATACTGCCTGAGACATTCAAATACATCTTTCAGTTGCTCTATTTACATAAACATAATAATATTCATTACTTCACATAGAGAGTAGAGAATTGACCTTTCTGAAGATATTTCTCCAAGCGCGAGGCCCTGTTCCAATCAGTAATGATAAATTTCAAGAATCAATTCAGATGAAACATAAACATTTTCATAGAATAATAAATAGTCCAATAAAGTTAATGCATAAATATCAAGGAGGATTCTATTGGACCAATCACATGCATCTTAAAGAGGAAAGAAATCCAATATCATAAATACAACTTTTATTGTGTCCATCAAAATTCAACTTTTGTTTTGCCACCAATTGCCATCTCTTAAAATCACCTTTGCATAAATAAGGATAAAGAAGTCTCGGCTCTCTACAAAACTGCCTTCTTTAAACGGAGTGGGATGTCTCTCATGACATCTCTCATTGTCACTGACCCAACTTAGAAAGATATGTAAAGGTTTGTGTTCGGGACTTGCCACCTGACATGGCAAGAAGATCTCTCATTTTACTAAGGAACACATAACATTCAGGAGTTCTCTCATTTAAAAAGTTCAAATTGACAACTTTGCAAGTTTCCTTGAGTTTTATTTTATTCATTTGCTATGTAGTCATCTGAAAAATTACTTCTAGTTTTAATTATTGTTAGAAGAGTCAATGTTACAACTATTTAAGAGTTCTAAATTTTAGTCTTGTAGTAATTTCCATTATCTTAAAGTTAATTGTCTACCTAAAAGCTTATAAGCTCATTATGAAAAATTAGAATAAGAACTTCAATTTTCAACAAAATTGCTTCGAGTTCTCTCAAAGCATAGAAAGTATTATGTGTTCTTGTTGTAGTTGTGATGCCTAAGAATCTACTAGTATGATGCTTGTAAATTTATCCTCTTTCTTCTCATCTAATGCAATTTTCCTTTTAATCTTCAGTTGCTGGATCTTTTTCTGCAGAAATCCTTAACTTGTACCTGAAAAAGATCAGCATGTTATCACATCAGATTTTTCTGCAGTAACCCTAATTCCTTTGTCCTAGATTCCTCTGAAGTCGTCGTGCATGTGCACACAAGACTCTCCACAAGTCTATACTAAACCATTTCCTGAGGTAGGTCCTAAAATACCTTGTCGTAAGCAATCTCAACCGCCTCTCATCCGATGTCAACATAAACCATGTATCCTACTTCCTGCATCAGTGATAGCAGCACCTTCCGAAGAATCATGACCTATTTCGTCAGTTTCTATTAATAATGATTTGCTTATTGCTCTTCAAAAAGGTTACCGTTCTAGTAAAAGTCTTCAGTTAATTTAGAGTTTCTTAAATTTTCATTGCTTATCTCCATCATATTTTGCATTTGTCTCTTTTTTGTCTTCCGTTTCCATTTCTCAAAATACTAGTGCAGCTCTTTCACATCCAGGATGGAGAAAAACCATGATTGATGAAATGCTTGCTCTAGAAAATAGTGCCACCGGGGGAGTTGGTTCCCCTTCCTCCATGGAAAACACCTATCAGATATTATTGGGTGTATGCCATTAAAATGTGACCAGATGGGCAGGTTGATCATCTCAAAACGTGCTTTCTTGCTAAAATATATACATAGATTCATGGCCTTAACTACAGTGACACCTTTTCTACAGTGGCAAAAATTACTTCCGTGTGTCTTCTTCTACAACCATAGCCAGAAATCACAGCCCATTACATCAACCGGATATTAAAAAATGCATTTTTTTCATGGTGACATTAACAAAAAATTTATATAGAGCAACCGTCTGGCATTCTTACTTGGGGGAGTCTGGATTATTCTCCAAATTGCAGCATTTATGGATTGAAATAGCCTCCACGAGCTTGGTTTGTCTAGTTCAGTACCATTATTCTAAATTTTGGCATGAAACACCATGAAGCAGACCACTCAGTTATCTCTTCTCATACCTCACCAGTCAATATGTTTATCTGGTCGAAGATAAAATTATTACCGATAATGATTTTGAGAGAATCATCCAATTAAAGAAACATGAATCTGATTATTTTCAGACCTAAGATTTGGGTGAGCTAAAATACATTCTTGGCATTGAGGTTGCGCAATCAAAGAATGGTATTGCTATTTCATAAAGAAAGTGTACATCAGACATTCTCAAAGAAGATAGTATGATGGCCTATACACATAGCTCTACGGATAGAAGCTGTAAATTTTTACCAGATCAAGGGGAGTCATATACAAATCCCAATATGTACTGAAAACCTATAGGGAACCTGAACTACCTCACGATTTTCAGACAAGACATTTCTTTGGTTGTAAGTATAGTAAGTTGATTCATGAAATATCCATATAGTACTCATCGGAATACTTTTGTACAGATCCTAAGATACATTAAGAAAGAACTAAGTCGAACATTGTTATATGAAAACAGAGTAAACAACCAAATTACAAAATACCCTGCTGCAGATGGGGTTGATTTCAGTCCACATCCAGATACATTATCATAGTTGGTAGTAATCTTATATCATGGAATAGTAAGAAGCGGAATATAAAATACCCCCATGCAAATTGGGCAATAGAATCTATATCCAAACACTTATGCAGATTGGGTCGATTCTTGTATTAATCAACATTCTAAAACTGGATACTGTATCATGGTTGGAAGTAATCTTGTATTCTGGAAGAGTAAGAAGCAGAATATTGTTGCACAATTGTGCAGAAATAGAATGTCGAGTCATGGCTATAGCTACTTGTGAACTACAACAACAACAACAATCTAAACCTTAATACCAAATTTTAGGATCGGTTGTTTAAAAGACAAATATAATAGAGACAAGAAAATTAAAAAATAATAATAATAATAATAATAATAATAATAAAATCAAAAATAGAGAAGATAGCACTAAAAAATACAAATACAAATACAACAACAACAATCTGAGCCTAAAGACCAAATTTTGTCGTTTGAGAGACAAATATAAAAAAAAGAAAAAAAAAATATATAAAATTAAAATTTAAAAACAAAAAATAGAAAAAATAATATTATAAAGTAAAAATAAAAATGATGAAAAATGAAAAATAAAAATAAACTATCTATAGAAGCTAAAAATAATAAAAGAGATGATTTAACCATTTTGAATTTTTCCACGCCACTCATTTCTATCTAAAATTATCAACTCATCTAAACTCTTGACACTCATGTTTTTAGGGATAACTTGCATCCAAATTTTTAACGACCTACCCAACGTTTCACAAAACCTCCTACATTTAACGTCTCACTCCTCCTAACCGGTGTGTTTTTGGATTTTCATTACACATGTCCAAACTATCTTAAACGATACTCTCGCATCTTATCGACAATTGAGATCACTTCCTGACTCGGTATATATTTTTTCATTTATAATCCTATCTTTTTCAGTTTTATCACACATCTATTTGATTTTCCTCATTTCAACTATAATCATTTTATACTTTGTTGTTTAATGGCTCAGCAATCAGTGTCATATAATCATGTAACTCTTATTGCGATTCTATAAAACTTGCTCTTCAATTGCAATGGTATCGTGCTATCACAAAGAATTCCATATGCACTTTTACATTTCATCCGACATGTTTGAATCCTATGATTCACATCCCTATTTATGTTGTCATCATTTTTTGAATTTTTCCACGCCACTCATTTCTATCTAAAATTATCAACTCATCTAAACTCTTGACACTCATGTTTTTAGGGATAACTTGCATCCAAATTTTTAACGACATACCCAACGTTTCACAAAACCTCCTACATTTAACGTCTCACTCCTCCTAACCGGTGTGTTTTTGGATTTTCATTGCACATGTCTAAACTATCTTAAACGATACTCTCGCATCTTATCGACAATTGAGATCACTTCCTGATGCAGTATATATTTTTTCATTTCTAATCCTATCTTTTTTAGTTTTATCACACATCTATTTGATTATCCTCATTTCAACTATAGTCATTTTATACTCTTGTTGTTTAATGGCTCAACAATCGGTGTCATATAATCATGTAGCTCTTATTGCGATTCTATAAAACTTGCTCTTCAATTGCAATGGTATCGTGCTATCACAAAGAATTTCATATGCACTTTTACATTTCATCCGACTTGTTTGAATCCTATGATTCACATCCTCATTTATGTTGTCATCGTTTTTTGAATTTTTCTACGCCACTCATTTCTATTTAAAATTATCAACTCAATTAAAACTCTTGACACTCATGTTTTTTGGGATAACTTGAATCCAAATTTTTAACGACCTACCCAACGTTTCACAAAACCTCCTACATTTAACCTCTCACTCCTCCTAACCGGTGTGTTTTTGGATTTTCATTGCACATGTCCAAACTATCTTAAACGATACTCTCGCATCTTATCGACAATTGAGATCACTTCCTGACTCAGAATATATTTTTTCATTTCTAATCCTATTTTTTTCAGTTTTATCACACATCTATTTGATTTTCCTCATTTCAACTATAGTCATTTATACCTTGTTGTTTAATGGTTCAGCAATCAGTGTCATATAATCATGTAACTCTTATTGCGATTCTATAAAACTTGCTCTTCAATTGCAATGGTATCGTGCTATCACAAAGAATTCCATATGCACTTTTACATTTCATCCGACCTGTTTGAATCCTATGATTCACATCCCCATTTATGTTGTCATCGTTTTTTGAATTTTTCCACGCCACTCATTTCTATCTAAAATTATCAACTCATCTAAACTCTTGACACTCATGTTTTTAGAGATAACTTGCATCCAAATTTTTAACAACATACTCAACGTTTCACAAAACCTCCTACATTTAACGTCTCACTCCTCCTAACCGGTGTGTTTTTGGATTTTCAATGTACATGTCCAAACTATTTTAAACGATACTCTCGCATCTTATCGACAATTGAGATCACTTCCTGACTCAGTATATATTTTTTCATTTCTAATCCTATCTTTTTTAGTTTTATCACACATCTATTTGATTATCCTCATTTCAACTATAGTCATTTTATACCCTTGTTGTTTAATGGCTCAACAATCAGTGTCATATAATCATGTAGCTCTTATTGCGATTCTATAAAACTTGCTCTTCAATTGCAATGGTATCGTGCTATCACAAAGAATTCCACATGCACTTTTACATTTCATCCGACCTGTTTGAATCCTATGATTCACATCCCCATTTATATTGTCATCGTTTTTTGAATTTTTTCACGTCACTCATTTCTATCTAAAATTATCAACTCATCTAAACTCTTGACACTCATGTTTTTAGGGATAACTTACATCCAAATTTTTAACGACCTACCCAACGTTTCACAAAACCTCCTACATTTAACGTCTCACTCCTCCTAACCAGTGTGTTTTTGGATTTTCATTGTACATATCCAAACTATTTTAAACGATACTCTCGCATCTTATCGACAATTGAGATCACTTCCTGACTCAGTATATATTTTTTCATTTCCAATCCTATCTTTTTTAGTTTTATCACACATCTATTTGATTATTCTCATTTCAACTATAGTCATTTTATACTCTTGTTGTTTAATGACTCAACAATCGGTGTCATATAATCATGTAACTCTTATTGCGATTCTATAAAACTTGCTTTTCAATTACAATGGTATCGTGCTATCACAAAAAATTCCATATGCACTTTTACATTTCATCCGACCTGTTTAAATCTTATGATTCACATCCCCATTTATGTTGTCATCGTTTTGAATGATGGATTCAAAATATATAAAATATTCACTTTTTGATACTTTTATCTTTTTAACTTAAATCATTTTGTCGTTATTCTAATAACTGTCACTAAGTACATCTCACATACTCAATTTTTAACCGACTCAATTTAAATCATCTAAATTTTAGTGTTCCTCTATAACTCCAATTTATCATTAATACCCTCTCTAATTTTATCAACCAACACTATATCATTTACAAATAAATATACACCATAATATATCATCTTAGATGTTCATTGTGATTTTATCCATCGTTATTGCAAAAAAAAGGGGATTTAATGTCGTATCTTAGTGAAGTCTAATGTTAATTGAAAAACTATCACTTAAACCCTGTAGACTCTTACATCGATAACAGCTCGCTCGTACATATCTTTGATGAGATCGATATATTTCAAAGAGATTACCTTCTTCATCAACGTCCACAACAATATGTCTCTAGGAATACTATCATATGCTTTTTCTAGATCAGTGAATGTCATATGCATGTCACTCTTTTGTGTTCTAAACATATCCATCAAATGTCTTAATAAGTAAATAGTTTCGATGATGAATCAACCGACATGAATCCAAATTGATTTTGAAACACACTTACCTCCGATCTCAATCAACGCTCCATTACTCTCTCCCACAACTTCATAATATCACTTATAAATTTAATTTTCCTGTAATTGAAACAATCTTGTATGCCTTCTTTATTCTTATATAGTGGTCTCCCTCCATACGTGGGACATTTTCTTGATTTGTCAGATTTTTGATAAAAATATCCATTAATATTCCTATCCCCACTTCACCCAAACACTTCCACATATATCCTAAGAATTTTGTTAAAGAGATGATAGCTACTTGTGAACCCATATGGATAAACAATTGCCCCAAGAATTGAAGTTTGGAGATAATAAACAAATGAAATTATGTTGCGATAATCATGCAATTCAACACATACCCCCTAATCTAATTTTTCTGTAAAAACTAAATATATAGAAATAAATTGCCACTTTGTTCAGGAGAAAGTTCTTTCCAAGGAAAGTGTGATCAATTCTGTTGGTTCAAATAATCAACTCAGTAGCTTCTTAAGGGGCCTAAAAGTCACTATATTTGTAACAAGCCTGGCGCATTATGATCCTATATGCTCCAGCTTGAGGGGGAGTGTTGGGAAATGTCATCAGCACTTATGTTAGGAGTTTATGCAGCATAGGAAATGGTTCATAAGAAATTATTCTAAGGATGAAATTATTATTGATAATATAAGTTGTGAACCTTGGTGTGCAATTTTGGGACATTATCACTGCTTAGACCTTGTGTAATTTAGTTCCTTCTTCACATAAATAATTGCTCCTAAATCATGTCACACTGTCAGGTTCAAAACAAAGTCAATTCCAGGGCCTGAATAAGTACTAGCCATTGCTAAAGCTCAGCATGGGCATCAAATGATTTAACAAAATTAGAAATTGGTTTGAAGCTAGCCACTACCTCCACTTGTTCGACATTTCCAAAACTCAGGTGCCATCACACAGTTTCCATCATGGAATATACTTGACGAACATCTCTTCACTAGCTTTGGATCCTCATATCGAGAACCAGCCACCTCCCAAGCTCTTGATATATGCCTGAATTAGATATTGCATTACTATGTTCAGTTTATCATACATAAACACACAAAAAAGTTTCCATGGAGGCCAGTAATACTAGAAGGAAAATCTTATAAGCATGAGTTACAACTGTCTAACAACAAACCACTTACTGAGATTTTAACAAGTACAAAAGTTGACCTCGTCTTTCCTCGGGAATATCGTCAATCTTTTTCCTTAGTATCATGGAAGAAGAAATTCTCAGACAGATCATTAACTTCAAACGAAAAGCAAATGGAGGAAGATCCAAATACTAGCTTTTAACACAACACATAAAAAATGCATTTCAATTTCCAACACAAATATATCACAGCAGCAACCTTAATAAGCGAAGTTCTTTAGCACTCATCTGCAAATATTTCGTTTTGGCATACAAAAACTAAAAGAAGAGCCTACTATCTGAAATGTCAACAACATGGATTTTCAGAAATAGGAAGCTTCATACCTAATAAAATAATTATTCCATAAATGAATAAAGTTCCTTCTCTTGACTTTATAGTTGTTGCTACAGAGGCAGGCCTTGATGCCTCTTTTTATTTTCAGGGGCTCAAGAAACCCTTATGCACACCCTGACATGTTCCCTTATTCCCAACCACCAATTCACATAACTTTCTCGGGCCCAAGACTAAGGCTCCATAGGCCTTTCAAGTGCAATACCTAGGACACTCTTCTAATCATGTCCTGTTTGCTATCTTCCCTTATTAGGCATGTTATTGCAGCTCTTTGACCTTCTTAATGTTACGGGACCAACATTACCATTTTTGGGTGACTTGTAAGGTCTTGGGCCAACCCTGCCACTCGCCCATGGTGATCCGTCCCAATAGCAGCATTCACTTAGTGTAGGCATCTTTTTACTTCTTTTTTCTCTTTTCTTTTCTTTTTTTTTTTTGGGTTCAATAGGAGACATGCGGGCCTAGGGCTAAAGCTACAAAACAGACAGCATCCCTCCCCCTACAACAACTAAATAAACAAGAGCCACCAGTAGGATTCGAACATGCTCCCTTTAAGGAAGCTACCGGGTGCACTGCTGCCAAATTATGGTGCTTGTGCAGGCTTCTGCAGCGATAATATATTTCTATCCATAGAGAAAAGGTTCATTAGTATAGTACATGCTCCTCTCACAGGCGCGGGCAGGGTTCTTACGGAGTTAGGATCAAAATGGGTATCAAAATGATCAACAGAATCCCGGTGTCAATATTAACTAGCCCAACTACAACCATGAAATGCATGCGGGCAATTTAGCAAATAAAGTGCTGCATAAGACTTAAATGTGTTGAATATTTTTTGTGTACATAAATTAACGTGAGTATGAGAGAGAGAG
Source organism: Dillenia suffruticosa (assembly GCA_033439265.1). Classification (NCBI taxonomy): domain Eukaryota; kingdom Viridiplantae; phylum Streptophyta; class Magnoliopsida; order Dilleniales; family Dilleniaceae; genus Dillenia; species Dillenia suffruticosa. The sequence goes on from JAVTVX010000020.1 coordinate 13,976,446, forward strand.
AGAGAGAACCAGAGATAGGAAGCAGGATTGTAAGAGGCAGGATCGAGTGGAATTAGGTCCTTGGGAGGATCAAGAAACGTGAGTACATCTTGCACATCCAGGTAAGACCTCCTTCCACCAGGAAGAATTTCGTAGGGTTTATCGTCCCACGGTGAAGATTTCGTGCTTTCACCTCCATCTACGGCTCTAATTGCACCGCAGCTCTGCTTCTGAAGCACCAAATTGCATGCCCCCTGCAATTTGAAGCCTACCAACGGAGAGAATGTTGTGAGAGAGAGAGAGAGAGAGAGAGAGAAAGAGAGAAAGGAAGGGGGAGGGAGAGATGTGGAGCTAACCAGAGAAGGTGAAGCGTTCGATGGGGAAAGCCAATTGGTGGGAGAAGAATGTTGAGGAAGAAGAGGAGACTCGAGATACCAAGCAAAACCGAGCCGTCGCAGTCGAGGTGTCTGTGTTCGCCGTTTTAATTGTAACGCTCATTTCCGTCCCTTCGTCCGCGTTCACACTCTGACTAACTTTGTGTTATAAAATCAAATGCAATGCAAAGCAAGCCAAAGACCTATAAACGCTACAAAAATTACATACCTTTTGAGGGGTAGAGGAAAAGTGTTTGCAAATTGGACCAGAGAATGAGATATGTACCAAAATAACATTAAAAAAAAATTTTAAAATAACCCAAACGGGAAAAAATTTCTCAAAATAATCCGAATTTGTCGCAGGTTAAAACCGCGACCGTATTTATCGCGGGTTCAATCCGCGACAAATCCATGCGTTAGCCGGAAGGCATTCCGCGTTTTGAAAACGCGGAATGGTAGCTATTACGCGTTTCCAAAACGCGGAAATGGCTTTTCCGCGTTTTGAAAACGCGGAAAGCTAATTTTCTTTTTTAATTAATAACGTTATTAATTAGGTTTTAGTGAAATTAATTAATTTAATAAATATTAAATATGTAGTTAATATAATTAATATGAAATTAGTTGATTAAATATAGAGATTCAATTTAAATTTTATTGTATATAGATTAAATTTAATTTAATAAATAATATTATTATATGTATTTAACTTATTCATACAGATATTTTTTTTCTCTATTCCTAATTTACTCCTTTTATTTCTCAATCTTTCTAAATAGATATATTTATGAATATATTTATTATATGTATTTAAAATTCCAATTTATAAGTATATGTGTTTTAATTATAAATGAAAATAAAAGTCTAGAGAGAGATTATACGACTCAAAATTGTGTATTATAATGATTAAAAAAAATCAGGTTAGTTTGCCTTTATAATTTTATGAAAATTCTCAAAATTAAAAAATAATCCTAACAATTTTTAAAAATTACAAAACAGTCACAAAGAATTCCCATAATTACAAACAATTATAACATTACAAAATGTTAGTATTAGTATCTAAAAATAAATTACCATATCTGCAATTATTCTATATATATAAAAATAAATAAATTAAACATTTTATAAATATTCAACAAACATAAAAAAAATTTAACAATTTAAAATTAAATCAATTAATAAAACAATAAATACTCTATTCATTAAAAATTTATATTACTAAAAATAAATTATTACAATATTATCTTTTATTATAATAAACATTTAAACTAAATTAAAACTCTAAACTCACTTTATATTTATAATACTAATTTTAATAATGGAATGATAAAAATAAATTTACAATTTCATAAAAATACTAATTTTAATAATTTTAATATTTAGAATTAAATTACTAAATATTAACTAAAATCATTTATTAAATAATTTTATAATAAAATTTTTAAATTATTAATAAAAAATGTTATATGTTTTTAATATTTACTAATACTTTTATATTAAACAAAAAGTATTAATATATTATACTATTTACACGTTAATACATTTTAAATTTAAATATAATCGTTTAATTTAAAATATTTTAATATAAATATTTTTAAACATCAACATTAATATTTAATCAAAGTTTTAAATTTATTTAAATAATTAAAATATGGTCACTTAAAAATATTTAAATATAGTCATTTATTTTAAAATTTTAAATTTATAATATTTTAAAAGTATTTTAAAAGTATTAATTTATAATCTTTTAAAATATTTTAAAAGTATTTTCAAATTTTTAATTTATAAATTTAATTTATAATTTATAAATATTTATTTTATAATATTTTATAAGTATTATTATAGTCATTTATTTTAAAATTTTTTAATTTAATTTATAATATTTTAATATAAATATAGTCATTTCAAATAATTTAAACTACAAATTTTATAATAATTAATAGTTTAATATAACTATTACTATTTTTTATTTAAAAATACCAATATTTTAATGTAATTTTATAAAAATACAATGAACATCTAATAATAATATTATTATTTATTAAATTAAATTTAATCTATATACAATAAAATTTAAATTGAATCTCTATATTTAATCAACTAATTTCATATTAATTTATATTAACTACATATTTAATATTTATTAAATTAATTAATTTTACTAAAACCTTATTAATAACGTTATTAATTAAAAAAAAAAATTAGCTTTCCGCGTTTCCAAAACGCGGAAAAGCCATTTCCGCGTTTTCAAAACGCGGAATGCCTTCCGGCTGACGCGTGGCTTTGTCGCGGGTTTAACCCGCGACAAATACGGTCGCGGTTTCAACCTGAGACAAATTCGGATTATTTTAGGAAATTTTTTTCCACTTGGGTTATTTTAAAAATTTTTTTTTTTTAATGTTATTTTGGAACATGTCTCCCAGAGAATACATTAGGGCTGTCCCTAATTTGTCCAAATAAAATACGTATCATTTTGAAAATTTAACCTTACATGCAAAATATTTAAATTATCTAATTAGCGTTGAACATCGTGCACCAGATTTTGAGTAAATGTGCTAAATAATACTAAGCATATTGACATCAAAATTCCATTTATTCGTTAGTTAGTTTACGACAAAATTCGATATTGATTATTGCAAAATCAAAGAGCAAGTTGTAGATATTTTTTGGAACCATTGAAGACCAGGGGTGTTATGACACCCAAACTCGAGCTCGAGCTCGATGTAGTATAAGTGAGCTCAAGCTCGTCGAGCCCATAATTCTAAAGCTCGAGCTCAACTCGAAATGTTATTGAGGAGCTCGAGCTCGAGTGTCGCGAGGTTGTTGAGATTTGAACGAGCTCGAGCCTGAGACCGAGCTCGACATGATAATCGAGCTCGACATGATATCCAAGCTAGAGCCCCAGCTCGAGCCTGAGATGACGCCAAAGCCCGAACTCGAGCTCGAACTCGGGATTACCTGAGCTCGAGATTGGCATATAGTGTTTCAAATTTTGGTTCTTTGTTGGACAAATTGAAGTTCTATGTAAAATGGTCAAAATTTTGCCTAAATTCATAATTGTATAAATTTCTAATTTCAAAACTGACAGAATATCTCCTGTTTTTTGAACATTTCAAATCCAAATCTGCTTATAAAATTAAATAAAATGCAAATTCTAATTGAATTCAATCACAATTTTGTTTGCAACCATACAAAAATTAAATAAAATCCATAACAATTACTGAATAAATCCAACCACATAAGTCTCCAACTATACAAATCAAAACTAATTACATATTACATTTATAACAGTCCTTTCGAATAAAAGTATGTCAAATCCTAACAGTAACATCAACATTCTCCAACAACAAACTAACAGTATCTTCCAACACTCACCAACAGCAACATTCGGAAAATAAATCTTTCCCAACTGCAATATCAACACTCAACAACTCAATTTACACAAGTTATAAGTGTTATGAAATTAAATTATACCAACAATAAAAATAAAAATATTGATACGACTATTTACTTACTTTTTGTTGGACGTACAAGCGGAATTTCCTTCACCACGATATCTTGCTGCATATAACAAAAATTAATATATTAGTAACATATATATATATATATATATATAATTTAACATAATAAAATTATTTAACAAAAATTTAACACAATATATATCGGCAAAATATATATTAATTGTTTAAAAAAATAAATACTTACTTTTGTCTTCTTTTTAATCCCATAACATTTCCGTAGCCAATCTCTTCCGCACATGAGCGCCTGAACCGTTTCTGGAGCCAAGGAACCATGATATGTGTCTATCACCCGCGTTCCTGCACTATATGCAGCCTTCGATGCTACTGTGCTAAGAGGAATGGCTAGTATGTCTCGAGCCATCTGAGATAAAACTTTGTAAGTGATCCTATTGATCTTCCACCACTCCAAACTCTCATCCTTATCCGATTTTGTTTCAGGAGGTTTGACTAAATAATTATCTAATTTATTGATTTGAGAACATGTACAAAATTTTCTCCTAACAAAATCCTCAAGTCCAGCATCAATATCACGTGGAAGTTCTGATCTCCGAGTAGAAGAGCTCACATGGGATGATGAAGTTGGGTCTTTGTCGTGCAAGCATTCAGCGGAGCTATATTCATCATACAGCCTATACAGTACATTTCTTACCTCGTTAACATACTGGTTAGTTACATCTTCTCCAACCATAAGTTCATAATAATATTCAACGACAAGTAGTTTCTTCGTAGGGTCAAGGACAGTAGCTATTGCCACAAGCAAATTCGCTTCGCCCCAATATTTATCAAATTTGACTTTCATTTTTTCCACCATTTTTACAATGAAATTATCGGAATTATAAACATTGTCATCCAACATCCTCTTTATCAAACCCACTTCCTTGTGGAATAAATTTGCTATCAGATAGACAGTCCAAGAAACAAGCAATGTAGCAGATTTAAAATATTCAAGCACCTTGCAAGCCTTATAAACTTTCTCCCAATCCTCCACCCATTGGACAATAAATATATTTGAGATCTTGCTCTTTAAAACGAGAAAAAACAACACGAAAATCATAAGCGCATTTCAACATGTCAAATGTTGAGTTCCAACGGGTTTTACAAATATTAATCAATTTTTTTCAAGAACCAACCAAGTTTCTTTCAGCTGCACATTCGGAAAACATTATGACTCTAACCTCTAAACGGTTGATATAATCAACCGTATCCCTTATTTTATCAACAACAACATAAATCTCTCCAAACCCATCTTGAACCAACAGGTTCAAAATATACGCACAGTATCGTACATAAAAAATCTTTCTATCACGCATCAACTTGCTATAGTTAGAAAAGTTTTTTTTTCATAATAATTATAGTCAAGTCATTGTTAGAGGCATTGTCAACCGATATGATGTAAACTTTACTTTCAATTTTTCATTTTTTAGCACACTTGAACAAAGTGACTGCAATTTCTCTACCCGTATGCGGCGGTGGAATGTTGACAAAATTTAGTATCCTCTTCTACAATTTCCAATCAGAGTCAATCCAATGACATGTTACAACCATGTACCCAATCTTTTGGATCTTGGATTTCCAAAGATCTGTTGTCAAACTAATCTTTCCAACATTTGCAAGTACATTCTTCAACTTCTTCTTTTCAGTTTCATAAGCCAACATACAATCATTTTTTCCGTTTGTCTTGATATTTGTTTCCATTCTGGCATCTCACGCCTTTGTATTAGATTAAACCCCTCCTCTACTACAATGTTAAATGGATGCTCATGCATCATAATCCAATGTGCAGCTGCCTCTCTCATTCTCCGCATATCAAACTTGGCCGAAACAATTTGAGAGCCTTTAGAAGATGAGACACCTCCAATAGGTTGAAAATTTATATGAGTAGATTGTGTATTTCTCATTTTCCTCCGAAACTGTCGACATTTTTTTAAATATCTGATGTAGGTGCTTGTTAACTTCGTTTTATGCACTTTTAATTTCGAATCACAATTGTTGCATTTAACCTTCTCAACATCATCTACAACGGTAACATGAGAAATGTGTTCCCAAACACATGAATTTTTGTCCATTTGCTGCTCCCCAAAAGGATCATCTTCTATTCCTTCAGCTGTATGTATATCTGGTATTTCACTACCATCTCCTCTTTCAACATCAACATCATCTCCTTCTTCTTCATCACCGAGTCCTTGTTCCTCCATTTCCTTGTTTCATTGTTCAATTTGTACCTCCATCGGAATGGATGTGTCATCAGTACTTTGATATGGGATTTGCACATTTTGTACTCCTTGAACAACAGGCGTTGTAGAACCTGTTGAAGCAATAATAGGTGTAGCTGACAATTCAATTGGATTTACATCTTCAGATACATTTCTCATTCTCTTTCTACCACTACTTGTGCTTCCTTTTGGATCCATCCTTTTATTAAGAACAAAAACAAAGAATTAAGAATCAAAATCAAGTATGATTCGATGATAATAGATAAAATCAAGTAGGATTCAAATTATATAGTTAAAAGACTCTTATAAGTTCAACAATGAGGAGAAAATGAAGAAGGAATAGAGAATAAGGCGCAGAATCCAAGTACATCAGCAGTAAGCACATGTGACACATTATCAAATAACATTAGCAGTAAGCACAATGTAACATTGTGAAGCAATAGGCCTAGTTTACAGTGTTCACACTACCCAATACAGATGGCACTGAATCAGATATTAGAATTCCCAATCCAAAATTACAGACAAAAGGAAAATGCTATTGATTATAAACACTTGAATGGTTTCAACAAAGTATGGTCCTTTGAAAAATGGGAAAAATTGTACCAAAAATTGAATAAATTTCAAAACCAGTTCTGAAATACAAAAAGAAAAAGGATGGAAAAATCCAGACCTTGACTTTGTCTTTGAGTTTTTGAAGCTGTGAAGCTGAACCGTGCTTGTTGTTGAGCTCCGAATATGGAAGTGAGGACGAAGCAGAAATCGAGTAACGATGAAGAATAGACGCAACTGCAGGTTTGTTATGATCCTCTATTTCTCTCTCGACTGACTTTCCCGGCTCAAAACTTGGCACTTCCCAGTTCCATCTGCTACTCTGCTCCCCCATTTCAAAAAAAAAATCAAATAAATCAAAAAAAACCCTAGCTCTCACCACTCGATGATTTTCAGAAACCCTAGACAGAGTTTACCTAGACTAAGAATTTAAAACCTAGACTAAGTAACTGTGAGAGAGAGAGAGAGAGTTTACCTTCTCTTGCAGTGGCGATTGGCGACGGCGATATCAACGAATCACAATCGCACTTCACATATCTCTATTAGACTTGAAAGCTACATCACGATGAGAGAAGAACAAATAATCAAAGAAATCATCAAAACTCTAAGGGAGAAGCAAAAAAATCACAAAAGCCCTAATCTCGTAGAAACCCTAGACAGAGAGAGAGAGAGAGAGAGATTTTACCTTTCAATCGAAAGGAGAGAGCGCAAAACCCTTGCAGCAACGGACGACACAAGAAGAATGAGAAACGAGATGGTCGCAGGAGGCGATAGCTACGTGGCGCAGCGCTGCTCTGCTAGGTTAGGTCATCGCCGTGAGAGGAGAGAGCATTTCGGTTCAAAAGATCGAGAAGAATGAGAAACGAACGAACGAAGGAGAAAGGAGAAATAAAAGCAAAATTACCTTTCTGTCATTCAAAGTTTTACAAGTCACGAATAACAAGCAGGGCATTTACGTAATTTCATAAATGTCAGATAGCCTGACGAACCTTCGGGTTCGATACTATTTGGGCTCGGGCTTGAGCTCGAGCTCGTGCCTTGACCGGATAGTGTCACGGTGGTAGCGTCACGGGTACCCGTGACATTACCCGAGTGTCATAACAGCCCTATTGAAGACTCGGACATTTATAAAGTTGAAGAATGTTTAGTTAAATTTAAAGAGCTTGGTTTATGGGAGGTTATGGAGGATATTAAACCCAGCCTAGTTAGTTATTCGATTATGTATTTAGATATTTTATTTCATTCATGTTAAGTGTTGGTATTTTTATAGCGGTCTAATCCGGTTATGATTAGTGGATACTTAAGTTGGTAATGAAAATGTTGTACCTCCTTACACATATAGTCTCTTTTCTCATTATTAAAGTAACTGTGATTTATTTTTCATATCTCTCCGATTAAGTTTGATTAATAAAATAATACTTATTTGCTTCCTCTTTAACTTTTAATTTTTATTTTGGGCTTACATTCGTGACGATAACAACGATGACAAAGATGATGAAAGAAAGGATGAAAAGTTTAAAAAAAAAATATAGGAGCAACAGGTTAATTATATATCCGGTTCTTAAACCTTTTATCAAATTTACAATTAAATTTTTGAATTTTAAAATACAACAATTAAGTATTTAAATTTCCAAAAGTATAATAACAAAGTTCCTCCATCACCAATGACGCTAGCATAGCTATTAAGTGTTGAGTTGGGAGATATGTACGGAAATAACAAAAAAAAAATTAAATAACCTAAAGGAGAAACTAATTCCCAAAATAACTTACAATTGTCGCGTGTTGGAGTTGTGGCGAGATATGCCGCAGGTTGAACCCGCGGCATGGCCACGTGGTGCGTTCTGGTGTGCCGCGTCTTCAAAACGCAGTATGGTTACGTGGTGCACCCTGGTGTGTCGCGTTTTCAAGACGTGACACAATGTCCACGAGTTGTACACACGACAAGCCCGCAGGCCAACACGTGACAAGGCCGCAGGCCAACACGCTGACCCGTGGACCATTTGGGCCTAACACTTGATTTAATTTGAGAAAACCAAAATCGAATTCTCTAAATATGCCGCAACTCGAACGCGTTGCGACAATCCCTCACCTACTAAGCGGGCCAACGGGCAGCTTCGCGGACCATTTGGACCTAATACTTGACTTAATTTGGGAAAACCGAAATTAGACTCTCTAACACATATCGCAGCCCGAATGCGTTGCGAAAAGCCCTCACCCCACTAAGTGGGCAAACGGGCCGACCCGTAGGCCAATGGGGCCTAGCACTTGACATAGCTCTCTGTCACACGTTTGAGCTATGACATGTTTAGGGAGTCAGATTTCGGTTTTCCCAAACCGAGTCAAGTGCTAAGCCCCATTGGCCCATGGGTCGGCCCGTTGGTCTGTTTAGTGGGGTGACAACTTGTCGCAATGCGTTCGAGTTACGACATGTTTAGAGAGTCTAATTTCAGTTTTTCTAAATTAAGTCAAATATTACGCTCAAATGGCCCGCGAAGCGGCCCATTGGCCTGCTTAGTGAGTGTGGACTTGTCGCAATACATTCGAGTTGCAACATATTTAGAGAATTCGATTTCGATTTTCTCAAATTAAGTCAAGTGTTGGGCTTAAATGGTCCGCGGGTCGGCGTGTTGGCCCGCGGTCTTGTCGCGTGTGCAATTTGTGGACACTGTGTCACGTCTTGAAGGCGTGGCACAGCAGAGCGCGCCACGTGGCCATACCTCGTCTTGAAGACGCGACACACCAGGGCGCGTCACGTGACTATGCTGCATCTTGAAGACGTAGCACACCAGGACGTGTCACGTGGTCATGCCGCGAGTTCAACCCGTGACATATCTCGTCGCGACTCCAATACACGATAATTGTAGAGTATTTCTGGAATTAGTTTCTCTCTTAGATTATTTTAATTTTTTTTTATTATTTTAATTTTTGTTTTGGTTATTTTTGTACATGTCTCGTTAAGTTGCTGTAACATAAAAAATGAGGTGGAATGTTGCATTTTGAGCTAGCGTGACAAATGAACTAAAATGTTGAAGTGTCAATTGACATGTTTAGATTATTTTGACATGTCAGCAAAATCAAATATCATTAAGACCACTCCACTAAAATATTGACACGGTACATATCACATCGGCAATGTTGGTCAAACTTTGGCCAGGTTAGTGAATAGTTGTAGTTGAAAATACTATTAGAGAAATAGAAAATCAACGATAAATTATAGCTTAAATAGTATCGTTCTCCTTTTGATCGCCATAGTTTTCAAATTTTGATTTTCTTATATATCAAAAATAAGAGAGAGAGAAAGAGTCATTATTTTATTTTCTTCAAGGGGGAGAGAGTCCTTCATTTATTCCGTTTGCGGGAGAGAGAATCATTTGTGGAAGAGAGTGCTAGACACAATGAGAATCTCTGTGATTGTCTGTATTCTGCACGTACAAAACTTGTTTCCTATTTGCTTTCTTCTTTTCCCATGTTTTTGAAGAGTTCAATTTCTTTTCTCAATTTCAAATTCATATCCTCGTCCGAAACACAGAATACATGATACTTCTCCTTCAACCCATCAGCAGTATTATATGTTGCCACCATTCTCAAACTCTAATCAGTTACAACATATTTACAAAGTGTTTTTTACTTCTCAATTTTCTTTCACACTCCACCGATGACCTCAACAGCTTAAACACGCAATAGTGGATTATACCATTCAAAAATCAATCACAAGCACTACCCTTCTATAAAAATAAATTATCTGGAAAAGGAAAAAAGATATTTTACACAATTTTGGGGGAAGGAAATTAAATTTTGGTCAACATACTCGATAATTAAGACAGTCATAGAACTTTCATAAAGGATTTCGAGCAGTCCATCATAAGAGGTTCCAAGCAGTCCAAGAAGTCACCAACAACACATCAAACTTGCATATACATTTTAACATGCATTATTCAATCGTCCAGATTCGAAATATCAAAAGCGAGGAGAGGGAGACCACAATTGAAGGAATTAACGTTGAAACAGTGAGGGATTAGTGTTTGTCTCTTGCGTTTACCCCCCCCCCCCTCTCTCTCCCTTGCCTTTTCAAATATCACCCACACTCCTAACTCTCTCTCTTACACACAAACACACGCACTCTCTCTCTCTCTCTCTCTCTCTCTCTCTCTCTCTCTCTCTCTCTCTCTCTCTCTCATTCTATCTGAAGACCAAATTGGTGACGTGATAAAAAACTAACCAACTAGCATCCTAACGTGACAACTGACACGCCAACATTTTAGACTACATGTCATGCCAATTTAGAATGCAACATTCCATTTCGTTTGTCATGTCATGTCATGTCATGCCACCTCAGTACTTAAGGATCACACATGCACTCTCAGTGACAGAAGTATTTTATTGTTACACTTTCGAAAGTTTCAAGTACTTGGTCGTTGCATTTTGCAGTTTGGAGATTTAATCGTGAATTCAATCCAAAGTTCAAAGATCCGACAAGTATTTAACCTCTGAGGGAAATGGCAAATGATTAGGCCTCGTTCGATAACACAGAACATTTTTCCTTTTTCAATTCTGATTTTTTACTCTATTTTCAGTCCTTGTTTCCTAATAGAAAATAAGAAAATATATTCATTTCTTAAAATTTTATAACATTTTTCAAATTAGAAAATTGAAAAATATGTTCAAATACCAAAAAAAAAAAAAAAAATTGACAAAATAAATCAAGCCGAGAAATTTCTCTCACCCACTCTCTCTTTGGAATTTGTCAAAATTTATTGATGGTTTAGAGCGTCATATGGCTTCTTGAACACCTTTGTAGTGCTACGTTTCCTAATATCATACCTTCTTAGCAATCTGCTTGAAGCCTCTCAAGCTCATCCCAACTTCAGCTAACAATGGTTTTCAATCCTCCAATTTGAGTGTTAATGGCTTAACCATTCTCAAAAGCAATGATCTTTTGGAGCTCAGTAACTACACCAAATTAAAGCAAAGCCAGGCTTTTTATTCTCGCAAGATCATATTCAACATTCATCACATTCTAACATCCCACAACAACAAGTAGTCGACTTTTAGCATCAATGGTCAAGCACAAGAAGTGGACATCTCACAACTTCCTAATCTTCCTCAAATTGAACCTGGGAAGTCCAAAATCTTAAGAATTGGTCTGCCCATGAGTGGTTCACTCTGGGTTGCTTTCAATAATGATTACTGGCATAGTCCAAAATTGGTTTTCAGCCCCCATACTTCCACTGAAGCATTTCTTCAAACAAGTAGAGCAACTTGGGAAACAAAACCATTCAAGTTTAAAAAGCAAAACCATTGGCTGTAATCACATATTACCAATCACTATTTTGCTAAAATTTAAGATATCATATTGGGTCATATTGGAACCCTCTCTTCAACGAATCTAAATTCGGTGAATAAACTATAAAGTCCAAGCACCAAGTGATATTCATCCGAGTCTTAGACACACGGATGAAATGAAGAAAGATCGGGTAGAAAAAAAGAGAGAAATAGGGTTCACTGAGAAGCCTCTGCTGCATAGGATTACAAAGTGAAACGGGAGAGAGAGAGAGAGAGCGAGAGAGAGAGAGAGAGAGAGAGAGGAGAATCATGTTTTCAAAATATAAAAAAAAATAAAAAAAAATGATGGAGGAAGTTGGAGAAGCTCGATTTGAAAAAGTCTGGCAAGGAGAACCAAATTTTCCATTTTCCATTTTGAAAATTCTTGCTTTCAAATACAATTTTTTTTTTCAGAATATTCTTGAATTTTCTTTTCTATTTTTTTTTTAAATTAGGATATTACTCAATTTTTGAACTGCCATTAAGAATATAATGAAAAATGCTCCTCGGGGTAACGATGGTTGATAAGGTTGGCATCATTGAACTAATAAGAAAATTTTGTTACGTCCACCTATTAAATTTTGTAAATTCAATCTTTATAATCTATAACAAAATGGGTAATTTAGAATAATAAATGAAGAAAATTTAAAAATTTCTTATGGTATTAATAAAATTATAAAAATTTTAGATAATATTTTATAATACAAAAATCACTTCTTTGCATATATTTAGGGATCAAATTTAATTTTGTGATTTTTATTTTTTTGAAAAATGGACGATTAAGAATAACAAAGGAAGAAAGAAGGTACTTCAGTTCACGAGACCAGGAAAATTTTGGAAGGTACTCTGATTTGATATTTTAAATCAAACCCCACTTCTTTTTTATAATCAATTAATATTTAAAATTATATTTTAATTAATTATATTTAATAATAATTAAATTCAATTTAAGAAAAACTCATCATAACAAAATATTTCTATTTTTAAATTTTAAATTTTAAATTTATTTAAAAAAACCTAATACTAAATCAATTATATTTGTTACTCTTTTTTACACACTCTCTCTCTCTCTCTCTCTCTCTACCTTAGTTGGCATTAAGAATAAAATTGAGAATTATTGAGAATAGGTAGTCCGGGTTTGCGATGGTGGTGGGACCGGGGTGGGGGTGTCAAGTTGTAGCTTATTTTATATATATATATATATATATAATATGACAAGTATCCCAGGGGTATCAAGTTGCAGCTTATTTTATATATACATACATATATATATATATATATATATATAATGACAAGTATACCCACAAAATTATTGATGATTAGGAATGAGAAACGGGTAATACTTTTTATCTAAGGTGGTGGGTAAAATGATTAGGTTCCCCAAGCCACAAAACTGTTAAATAAATAAAATAAATGTGGACGCAACAGAATACAACCCCAAGCCAACCCAAAAGAGCAATTCGTACAACTTAAAAAACCTCAAAAGTAAAAAAGAAATAAATCATACACGAACACACAATGCCCCAGCCCAAAGGACGACACATCATTAACTCTCCTGCCTTTGCTTTCTCTTTTGTCCCCTTCCCCCCCACCCACCCCCCGCACTTTTTCTTTCTAATTTTAAAACATGTTTTCCCACGAATCCTATGCCCATGTTTCCACTCGTCTTTGCCTCTTTCACTCTTCTTCTCTTTTCAAAATCTATTTTCACTCTCTTTAATTTGAAGTTTAGGGATTCTCTTCATCTTGTTCCACAGTAATCAGTGTTTATCTTAAATATTTTTAATTAGAGAATAATTAAAATTCCCTCTGTTATTTTAAATAAATAAGCAAGATGGGTGCTTCAAAAATAACCTTATCGGGTCACCATCTAAGCTTGATGAAATTAAAATCATACCTAACCAATCATGAAACCGAACCTTATGATATATTTGGCCGAATCCAAAGGCATGGCATATCAAAATGCAAAAGCCAGAGTAATATAAACTCAATCAAGACGGTTTATTAAAAAGGATATTAGGTTTTTAAATTAATATTTTGAATCAAAAAATAAAAATAAAAAAAATTCGTAAAAAGAACTCTCTTTAAAAATAGATTCGATAATGATTTGATTTGAATTAATCAAAATATAATTAAAAATATTGATATTCCGGACAAAAAAAGAAAAAAAAAACAAGGAGAGAGATAGAGTAACACATTGACATTTTGTATAAAAAATTAAGTCTAATTTTAAATATACGCCAAAGTAATGGTTGGTTGTCATGCGGAGGTTGTGAGGACTACTTCTCCCCATTTGACACTAATTTTAAGACCTGGCTTTGAGATCAGCTAAAAAACGAACCCTTAATCCTTATCCCTATGTGACGGGTACCTTTCAAAATACCACCTTTCTTATGCAAATGCAATGCTTTGCCCTTCCTTATCCCTTTGACCATAACATCTTTCCCAGCATTTTCGTCCTACACTTGAGAATTTTCCATTTTAGAAGGGACCATACTCGTGCAAGAGGCAGAGGCACAGAAACGAGGAAGAAGAATGAGGTTCGCAACCTTAACCCATTATGTTAGGTATTTATTAAATACAATGAGCTCTTAGTTTAATGAGGGGAAACTTGATTAAGTGGCAAGTCACTAAATATTTCACTGACAAAAATAAAAGTCAAAACTCATATTTTCTCAATCTCTGGGCACAAGAATATAAATTCATATTTTCTCGTCACAAGAACATCACAAAACGTTTACTACATTGTATTAGGCAAGAACTCTCACAACTTTCACAAAAATCACCTCTCTTCCCTCTAAAACACCCCCCCCCCCAAAAAAGGAGAGGGAGAGAGAGAGAGAGAGTCCAACCACATCAAGTAAGAACAAATCAGGCAATTCCAAAAAGACCATATGTAGTGCTTGATGCATATGAGGAGTTGCTTTTGGTCAAGGTCCAAATGAGATTCAGCATCACAAAGCAAGCAATCACCAACGAACGACAAAAACCGGAATGGCACTATAAAATTTACATTAAATGTTTTACAGGCAGAGAGCTTCGCAATTCAACGATGAGCAACAGATGTTTCAACATTTTTGCGCCCAGAAAGTCCACAACACACCCAATATTTCCCAATTTCCTGAGTAACCCTATCATCGTTCTGTTTCCTCATTCATGTGTAAACAGATTCTCAAACCCCCCCCCCCCCCCAACCCTTCGAAAAAATGTTCTCACAATCAAACAACACGAACAAAAATTAATAACAATGATAATAATTCCCAAGGACAAAAACAAATTATAAATAGAACCCCACCAAACTTAAAATTTAAACATATCACCCCAAAAAAAAAAAAAAAAAAACCTTGTGTTTCTGAAAGCAAATGTACCCTTTTTAACCATTGTTTTCAATTCAGATTCCTCCAATACTTGTGGTAAGCTTATTCAGAAGGCTTGGTCTTGAACCTGTACAAAAGCTTCTTCTTCTTGGAGGTTTGGTTGTCCATGGTGATCACCACCTTTCCTGGCTCCCCAGTTTTGTAGCTACTGGATATCACAGTCTCATCTGCAGGAGCTACTTTCCTCGCCTTCTGTACAATTACCGTGTATCCGCCTTCCACACTAGGCACGAATTCAGAACCATAGCTAACATCCCACCCTACAACTCTGATCTCCCAAGCCAATACGGTTGCCTGCACCAAAAAAAAAAAAAAACAAAAAAAAAAATCAACTTAAACAAAACCCCAATTCAATATCCGACGCAAATGACATAAAACTAAAATCTCTCAAACATTCTCCAAATTTAGAAGTGGGGTCACCTCAGAAATCGGGATTTCAATAGTTTCTCTGGATGCTGGTTTCACAGTGAGCTCTGTAACACCATCAGCAGTGGTGAATTCCTGTTCACCTTCCCTGCTTAGACCACCATACTGAACTGGCACTTGCTCTGGGGCTACATATCTGTTTTTTTTTTTTGGGTATAAAAAATCAATTGAATGTGAATCAATATAAGCTAGAAAATAGCATGATGGCATAAAGCAACAAAGTAGAGAAGCGAATATACTTACTTGAAAAGGGTTTCAGCAGATTTGGAAGGTCCAGCAAAGACAAATTTGCTTTTGGTCCTTTGTGTTAAGAAAGGACTCATCATCCTATTCACAGCCAGATACCACCATGGTACATTGATAAACACCTTTTTTTTTATTCAGTTAGAAAAAACCCCAAGAATCAGATAATATTCAAAAAAGACATTGAAATAAATAATTAAAACACGAATCCAACCAAATGATATTACCTGTTTGGCAACAAATTCAGGATAATTATCCTGAAGCAATTGAAGGGCCTGTTTGGTAGCGGACCTAAGTTCGCGCATTCCAAGCCCAGGAGAGTTCCTGAGATCATTCACTTGGACAATTGTGCAAATTCCTTTTGGGGTGAAATCAAGCTTCCTGATGCTCTTCTCCAAGAACTGAATCCTCCATCGCAGGAATTTCTGTCTCTTCTCCTCATCCGAGAACGTGCTCTGGTACAATTCCTTGTTCTGAAATTCCCCAAAAACGTTGTAGCAAACCGGGTGTCCTTCTTTGTCGAATCCGTGCATGTACACTACCTTGTCTAGATCAGTCCCGAGATCTTCTTCAAGCAGCGCGTCAATTCCGAACTCCTTCCTCCACCTAACCGTGTTCTTGAGCATTGCGAAGGCTTCCTTCACCTTGAAATCTCTTGCTCTCAGAAATTTTAGTAGGATTGTGTCGCTCTTCTCATCTCCCAGAAGTGGAATCCCCCATATGTGGACCTCCTCCGGCTCCGGCGGAGGAGCTTCTTTCACGGTTTCTTCTTCTTTGGGAGGTTCCTCTGCCGCCGGTGCAGCCTCCGCCGGTGGTGGAGCCGAGACTGCCACGATAGTCTCCTCGATAGCCTCGACCGTTTTGGCGCCATCATCGTCGACAGCGGTGGCGGCCACAGCCTCCACCACCTCCGCAACCACCACCGACTCCGATGGCTCCGCCGGCGGAGGAGCCTTTTCTTCCTCCGCTGCCGGTGCAGGAGGCGCGTCTACTATGGTTTCAACAACTTCAGCCGCAGACGGTGGTGGTGGCTGTTCGGCTTCCGGTGCTGCTTCTGCCACTTCTTTCTTTTCGTCCCCAGGTTTGGTCTCCGTCGGTTCTGCTGGCTTCTCCTCCTTGGAAGGCGGAGGAGGAGGGGGAGAGGTGAACTCGTGCTTGTTGAGAGCATCTTGGACGAGCTGTTTAAGTTCTTCGAGAGCCTTCTTCTGTGCTTCGGGAAGATCGCCCACCACGTTCGTCTCCTCCTTGAAAGAAACTGATTGAGGAATCTTCTCTTGCTCCGCCGCCGCTTCTTTCGGCTTCTCCGCCTCGATTACCTCTTCAACTAGAGCCGCCATCTTCTCCGCTGCCATCTCAGGTTCGGGTTCGGGCTCCGGTGGTAGCTCTTTCTCTGCAGCCGTTTCGGGCTTGTCGACAGCGGGCACGTCAGAGACAACCACCAGCTCTTCAGCAGCTGCTGCTGCTGGTGTTTCCGGCGCCACCGCTGTCTTTTGCGGTTCCTCTGCCATAGTATTACTACTAGAATCAATCAATAAACAGGGAGGGTGAGAGAGAGAGAGAGAGAGGCGATGGTTTCTTTTGAGAAAGTGAGAGAGGAAGGCTTAAAATGAGGGCAGTGAGGGGGCGTTTGTGGGGGAGGAGACCAGTCTGTCAGGCTCCAATTGCCAGCTCCTACACCATTCTATGCTGGGTCCCACACTTTCTCTCTCCTCCCTCTCTCTCTCTCACTACACTTCTTCCAACCGGCGTTCATTTTGGTGCCCGTTGTCAAACATGTGAGAGGAGGAGAGACATCTTTTCATTCATTTTTTTTTTATTATGCCACATGGATATTCAGAGTAATATTTTGAATCTTATAATTTTATAATAAAGATTACCCTTTTGTTGTTGTTATCTTTTCACTCATTATCGAAAACTACAAAATTTACCCGCGAAACGGCAATCAGCCTACCCCCTCCCTTCCATCCATATTTGGAATTTCCAAGTCATGCAAATTTCTCATTTCATTTCATTTTTTTTCAATAAATAAATAATCCAAAACTAAATAATAATTTTTATCTTCATTATTTTTATAAAATTTTATATTATTTTATTAAAATTTTTTAATAAAAAATTATAAATAAAATAAACAAAAAAATCAAAATCAAATTCAAAATCAAAATCAAAATCAATTTTAACAATTTCAAATTCACCTAGTCAACGGGTTATAACTCCGGTCATGTCCTCTCCAAACCCAGTTAAAAGAAAACAATTGTGTTAAATAATTAATCTATATAAAATTAAAACAAAAAAAATTTATATATAAATCCTTTATAATAATTTTAAATTATTTGTATGTTAATAAAATAGATTATAATAATATAGAATAATGGATACGACACCCACTAATAAAATAATAAAGTATCGGATATTGTTGTAACTTTATTCGATAGTAGCGATCAATTGATATATTCTAGAAACCAAATTTTGTTGGTGGAACTCTCGGTAGATATTATACTAAATAGGAAATTGGAGACTCAGACTCAAAAGTTATGAATTTTAATTTAAATATTTAGTTGCTTGCGTGGTATAACTATTTTCACTGGTCTCATACCTTATGAAGAATCTACTTTTCTAGAACTAATTAAGATCAAGCAACCTCGTAGCACACTTCATAGTTTTAAGTATAATTATATTTAGGATGCAGAGGATGTATGATTTGAGTATTTTCTTTTAACTTTTAATTTATAAATAAATTTAAAAATAACGGATAATTTACATGGTTTGATTTATGAGTTTTTCAGGTTTATTTTTAAATAAAAAGCAAGAAGTAAAAAAGTATTTGGTTTAAATTATAAATAAATCAAATCATTAAATTACATCACGAAGTGAGATTTCCCTTGGCTGCGTACTTAACTATTGATTTATAAGTAATGTTTAATGTTTCAATATTTTGTAAAATTGTTAAAAATTATTTTTAAAATAATTTTAAGTATTTCAATAGAGATATTGGAAAATAATTATCTATTAAATATTTCAAAGTTTTCTTGTTTATGTTCTTATTATTATCCTATCATATTCTACATAATTCATACTCTCACAGTTGTTAAATCATATTTAGGCTCGATTCGAATCATTAAATATATCATTTCCAAATTAGATTAACATTAAAAAAAATATAAATTGTAATATATGTTTTCGTTATGATACTACGTGTCATTTTTATCCATAAAGAACAAAACAGTTGTGTAGATATTCTTGTAAGGTTAAACTTATCATTTTTCCCCCTTATTTTCACAAACTTTATTTTCAAAACTATATAACTCATTGAAACCTAATATTTAGGATATGATTTCTTTCATAAAATAATCTTTCCTGCTCCCATTTGAAACAAAAGCAAAAAAACAAAAAAGACAAATTTATTAATATAATTGACAAATCATACGCTACCCCATGAAGTATAGGATAATATTAACAAATTTGTTGTGAGTTGATACAAGGTCTACCGCTAGTTGGGCGGAGTTGGTGAAGCCGTAAAACATGGCAGTAAAAAGATAATTTTTTTGAATCTATGCAGCCCTAATGAAAAAGGGGGCTTGCTGTCAGAGTGTGGTTAAGAGAACTTCGTTTCAGCGTTATAGCTTCATTGTTAAATTAATAAATTTTCATTGTTACGGTACTCTAAAAGCATAATGTGGTCAAATAAAAGATAAAAACTAATTTTCAAGGGAAATATTGCTCCCGCAAGATTTTATCTTTCTCTATATGTGACTAAATCATGCCCGGAATATCTTAACTCAAAGAGTGATACATCTCATAAGAAGGGAAGTGAAACTCATGAAAACCAAGGGAAAACAATGGGTCTAATTTACATTAGTACAACTATTTTTCATTGACAAAAATCACCTATTGCACCAAATTTCACCAAATTAACTCTTAACACTCTCGGGTAATATATTGTAGAACTTAGAATACGAGCATGATGCTTTTCCCCTCCTGTCTGATTTTTCTCTTATGTTTTTCTTTAAATGAAATCTATGAAAATAGTAATATTTTCCTTTTTTTTTTTTTTCTTTTTCTAATTGATGGGAGAAATTAACATCATTCAATTAGGGTTTTGATGAATACGATATTATATACTTGAGAATTAGTTGAGTGGAATTGAACTTTAGAAGGATATCTGCGAAAATCTTTCAAATTTGGATTTTTTTTTTTCTTTTTGATTTTGGCTTTAGACGTTTGCAATGGAATAACTAACATTCTTAGGTAAGAAATTCTTACCATTGTCACAAAACTTTGTAATCGAATAATTTCATAAATAATCTTTTTGATAACTTTAATGGACATAGTCTTCACATATGGTGGCAGAACCTTCTTTGGCTTACAGGGGGCGCCACCCGCCCCGCCCCAAAAAAAAAAAAAAATCCTCATAAATGACATGAATTTTGGAAAGATTTAAAAACGTTGCTTATCTTGGACCTTTCGAAGATATTATGGTAAGTAAATTCCTTCCTATCTCTATTTGGCTCCCTTATTCCACGCCCCTAGCCCACCACTCAATTTCGTTATTTTTTCCAAAACAACGGTTTTACTTTCCGGACATAAAGTTCTTTCCTTTGATTAATTATGCCACCAAAAAATGAAAAATTTCCCCTCTCTATCAACAATCATGCTGTGATCTGTTTGATATTTCTTAAAGAAAATTTTAAATTTAACTTTAATATATAAAAAATAAAAAACAAAAAAATTTAATCTATTGAATATATAATTTAACTCGAATTAGATTTAATTGATTTCGATATAATTATCATATATTAATATTTATTTTTCCGTAAAATTATTTGCACAATAGATACTTGACCGATGTTAGTAATCAAAATTTTGACAAACATCAATTTTATTTGTTATCAACTTATTCACTTATTAAAAATTTATGGGTGATGTCGACGTACTTAATCTCATTAATATTTTTATATTCATAAATTTAATTAATGCAGGAGAATTTATATTATAGTTATTTTTGGATGGAACTTTGCCCCCAATTTCAAAGTTCAAATTTACCACTGCTTATACGTAAGTAAACATAGGATGATGTTTATTATACCCTCATGACTTTTTTAAGGGATTATATTTGAATCTTAATAGTAATTTTGACTAGTAGTTATATGAAAGAGTTGCCCTATTGCATAATTTTAAATTTATAAATCACTTATTTAACATAAAAAAGAAAAATATTCATCATGCCTTATTATAAAATTAAGTAATAAATTTTATTTATAATAAGTTTGCTATTATGCTCCCACTAAAACATTAAAATGCAATATCTTTTGTGGTCGGGGAAAGCCATGCAAGCATACTCCACTATTAGGGTAATTACTTGCTAATCAAACATATATTATTTCATACTCTCTTTAATCGATTTCAAGGGTTGATTAAGCTAATTGCAGTATAAATAAAGAAATATTTAAATAATTATAATTTTGGATAAAATTTATATTAATTAGTTAAATTAATCTTTTAAAAGTTAATTTTATGAAAATTTAAAATTTGAGATAAAAGAAAGATAAAAAATAATATTTATTTTATATTTAAAAATAATACCTAAAGTTGAAAAAAATATTAAAGTGAAACGGAGAGAATTATTAACATGATATGAGTGGCAATCATTTCCCTCGGCAAGAGCAAACCATACAAATATGGAAGGCTTGGTGGCTATTTTGTCCTTAAACTCCCTCTAATTTCTCTACTCCTCCCTGTCTTTTCTTGTCGATGTGGATCATTTTTTTATATTTTTACAATTATCATTTATTTTAAAAATTTTAAATTAATAGAATAATTATTTTTAATTAGTATTTTCCCTCATTTAGTAGATAGTTTATCTAATCACGTATAATCATTAAATAAAGCAAAAGGATAATCATTGAATAAAGCAAAAGGGACATGATATAATCCCTCCTCTCTATCTGGACTTCTCTTTTCCCTTTTCATTTCTATCTCTCCTTTGATCTCTTTTTCCTTCGTTTTTTTCTTTGCTCTTGCCTCGATTAATTGAGATTAAAGAAGACGTTGGTGAAGAGAGCAGAGAGAAGAGGAAAAGTAGAGTCCAAGACAACACATATGGATGGAGATAAAATTTATCTTTTAATTTTTTTTCAAAAGTCTTTAAACATATGGATATATTAAAAAAAATTTCTCAAAATTTCAAGAATAGGTCCCATGTTCCTCATAGTATGGTTATTTAGTCTATGATGCAAAATTGTAATTTTCTCAAAAGGCCTTTTCCTTGATTTTATAATTTAGCTCGTTTATAATTACTTTGAGATGATCGACGTGGGATGTGGTCGAGAGCCGGCGAGACATATAGAAAGAGGTAAGAGAATTGTAGGGGGTGTTTGTCAAATGTCAATTCAGATTGGATTGGACGAGGGTGGGACCCAAAACTCTCCGTCTTCCATGCTCCCAAGCAAGCAAAGCTGTTGGCTGGTTCTTCTTTGCTGTCTCTTTCTAATTCAAATTTATAATCCCAATGATTCCATTCCAATCCCTCTGCCTCGAAGAGACAGGTGGGCTTGGCTCACGTAATAAGTGGTGGAATTGTCCGGATTGGCGGGCAAACGTTGCGGGCGGTGGGTGTGAAAAAGGTGCTTACCATATGCCTTGCCTAATACAAGGGACCATATGCCGTGCCTGTGCGTGCGCTTGGCCCAAACTACGTGTAATATGATGTTCTAAGAATTTTTGGACTGATATCGTTGCTTTCGAGTACGTGAGAGCCCAGCGTTATCATCGATAAACAATTCACACGTTGAAAAGGATATCAGTTCATTTAACAAGGATTCATGTATGAAACATAAAAATAGGAATCATATTAGAAGATTCTTTTTTAATAATAGATTTGATAATAATTTAAATTAAATTAATTAAAATATGATTTTTAATATCGATTAATTAATATTTTTTTATATTAAAACTTCAAAATAATTTTAGTTTTTCAAGGATTCTATCGGTGGGATATCATTTGCAGTGTACAATAAAATGGGAATTAAAAACAAAAAATTGCGTTAACCCCTTTCTATATGTCTTGGGCTCCGACTCTTGTAGCATTATATTTTCTTGTAAGCAGATTTTTCCACCATTTGACAAGTATGATACATCCTAAGTATGGAATTATAACTCTATTCCTGTTGCTTTCATTAACTAGACTTGCAACTGGCTGCCCATAGATTAGCAAAAGGGGGCCCTTAAAGAACTATATTTAGAGTATCATTTTCATAAGAATTACGATATACTCATTTCTTGGATTCGAGATAATTTAGAGGATCCCAACTAGCGTGCAATAAAGGGGGCGGGAGGAACTTGCATCGTGATTTGTTATAATAATATTAGAATAGTAATAAATTATTACACTGTGTATTTAATTTTGGACGTGATTCTAATTTATTTAATAATTATATAAGAGAAAATTATTTTAATTTTGTATCTTTGAGTTAACAATTCTCTTAATGGATTAAAAAGAAAATAGTACCAAATTATTTGTTTGCTCAATAACATTCTAATTTTAACAAATGAAATACAATTTATGAAATATTTGATTAAAGTGAATCGGAATCAAAAATAAAATTAAAATCCATATGTTTTGTTTAGATTAATGAAATGAAAATGGAGATTCAGAAATAAAATTTCAAATAATGAGGTTTTTGAAATTTAAGTAAAAATATAAGTTATTGAAATTTATTTTTAACATCTATAATTTTAAATCTAATTTTGATTCACACATGGAATCAAATGCCTTTTAATTCTCATTCTTATTGCGAGCAAAAGCGATTTTGGGATGGAGTGGTCAACGAAAACCTCTGGCCCATCCCCAGTGCTTTGTAAAATCAAAAGAAAACAATTAATAGCTTTAGTTATTTCATTTGAGTTCTTTAAAATAACATATATGTCCCTTCAAGAACGAGGGAGTGGGTGATTTGTTAAAGACCAAGTTATAAAATATGGAAATATGGATAGTTAGTTGATTTAGTAAAATATAATATTAAATTATTTAATTAAAATTATGAATTTGACTCACAATTTGAATATAAAACAGACTTTATTGGTAGGGTAGTTTTCTTAAATAAATTACTATAAATACTGAATCAAATTAATTAAAATATAATTTTAAATACTGATCAGTATAATACTAAAAAAAAAGATCCAAGTTAAAAAATAGAGTTTATGTTTCTTTTTATATGCGTAGACTTTTGTTTTAAATTTAAATTAACACTTTTTTTTTTAATCCCCAATTGGCCATAAATTTGTTTTCCATCTTAATGGACTAAAAGGGGAATAACACAACGTTGTGTGCATTTGAATATTTTGTTATTTCTTTTTCCATGATTCGAGAGGTCCTCATCCTCTGTCTTTCATATGCCGTGGTTGGTTACAGTTGTCACATACGCATAAATCATTTGGTACCCTAACGTGGTTGCTTTATTCCAAAACGCCACTTCGTGTCCCTTTTCTTTAAGTTCAAGAAGAAAGAAAGCATGTATCTATGAGTTGGAAAATTTTGGAACCTAAAATTTCTTGTTCAAGAGTACTTATGGATGGTATCCAATTGGCAACACCCTACACAAGGCTCATATGGAGAGAGAGAGAGTGAGAGTGATTAATGCCTACAAGGATTACAAATTATAAATGTCCCGGAAGCTGTCTAGTTTCGTATAGTGGACCCAGTTAACAAGTCAAATGTAGATGATAGAAGAAAAGCATCAATTGCTTTTTGGGTATCAAGGTTTGGAATTATGAGTTCAAACAACTCCATTAAGGTTCACAAGAAAAGCATCAATTGATAAAAGAATCTTTTTAAAATAGAAAATAAATTAATAGTGAGAGACAGAATTAAGAACCGGTCTCATTTGAATGTTGGGGTTGTGACTTTTAGCTTCCGCCACATTATACATGGATAGCCTAGCCGCCACGAATAAATAAATAAATAAATAATAGGCTGGCCAATCTCCTGAGTGCTCAAATTCCAGCTCCTCTCTTAGACTAATGACCAATTCAATCGCACAATATTTGTGATATGTGGGTTTCATTAATAAATTCTCGATCTCATCATGAGGAAAAGTGGCAAATTGTTTGGTTGGGTCGGGCCAACACAAACAGTTCAGTCCTTTGAAATGCCCAGCATATAAACATTTTTGCTTTTCCACAGTTACCTGTCTTGGAATTTTAAAGCCAGAGTGAATTGGAGGAAGAAGCAAAGCGTGAGACCTGAAAGGACAAGAGCAGAAAGGTTTCGAGACAAGAGAACCCACAACACACCGTGTCATAGGGTGTCGTCCAAGCAACTAATTTGGTTAACCACACCGTCAATCCAAAGCGTTGCTTCTGTAGACCACTTGCCATGTTATGAGCAAAATTCCTTGCACATGACATCCAAGCCCGTTTCAACATAATTTAGTATCATTTGTCTACATGGTTGTTGGCCCAGTCGCATAGAAACGAAATAAGTAAATGTATAAATATAAAAAATATAAAATCTTTTATATAAATATTAATTATTTAATAAAAATAATAGAATAGTCATGTTTTATAATAAAATTTTAAAATGATCAAATATATAATTATTAATTATAAAACAAATAATATAAAAAATAAAAATATGATTACATAAATAAATAATTCATTAAATATGAATAAATATATAAATATAGAAAATATAAATAAATTGTCTAAATATTAATTAATTTATCGTGTTTAAATATTTCGAAAATAAGAAAATATTAATATTGAAAAGTTTTCGTGTATCATAATGTTTGTCCACGACTTGAAATTATGTGTAAACTCATTCAACATTGAATTCAAATTTTAATAGAATTTTTAAAATATATTTCGTAATGATTGAATTATTAAAATTTAACATATGCCTCAACTTGAAATGCTTTGCTGTTTGTTTGATAGTGTATGATTTGCAAACGTTTATTGAAATGTCTCACCCAAAAAGAAAAAGAAATTGAACTGGTTGGTGTGGGTAACATTTAAACCTTTTGTTAGTTGGGAAACACTATAGGAGGATTTTTTTGGGCTGACAAACCCTTAGCCGGCTTTGTTGATACTTCACTGAAAACTCTTTTATTTTGAGTATTAGAGCATTTGTTCTGTTTTGGTTGGGCGCCCTTCCATGAACGCCTCTGGAGAGGTTCTGTTTTCTTTGTTTGTGGGTTTCGAAGCCCAATCGGACGTGAAATTTGTTGGAAAAAATAATTTAATAAAAAATCATATCAAAATCATATTAAATTATTGAAATTAAAAAAATTAATAAAATGAAATTAAAACTTAGAATGAATCCAAATTATACCGACTCCATAGCTGGAAACTGAATAGAATAAAATCTTGATTAGACTTTCGTCTGGACAGAATCCTGGCCACGGTCTTCCAAATCAAATGTATTTTCACAAAATCTCGCTATATGATGTGAGTATTAGGGAGAAAAGTAATATATTGACTTAGGGACCATAACCCTTATTTATAGTTGTAGGGGTGACTTTACTTCCAAATTCATAATAGAATTTTGCCTATTTAGTTTAGTTCAGTTATCTTATTAAATTCACATGAATTTAGGTAACTTTCCGATCATTCTTAAGTTATCATTCGACCTTCTTTATTTAACCTATTATAAATAGTAAATGTCTATTGGTATCTACATATTTATTTATTTTCATATCTTTTGAGATATTTAAACCCAAATTATTGAAATTTTCAAATTTATCGGATCACTTTCATAT
The DNA here is from genome assembly GCA_033439265.1 of Dillenia suffruticosa. NCBI lineage: Eukaryota > Viridiplantae > Streptophyta > Magnoliopsida > Dilleniales > Dilleniaceae > Dillenia > Dillenia suffruticosa. Next base: position 14,003,198 of record JAVTVX010000020.1, read on the forward strand.
GAGTTTATTTTATGGGATTGATAGTATGTAATATATAATTATTTTAACATATAAGTCCAATGTTGGATTAATGATCCAACAAAATTTGTTGAGATTTTAGCTGCTGGATTGGGGGTTCAGACTGCATTGGATAAAAGATATATGGAGGTCACTTTAGGAGTTGGACAATGTTGGTGCAGTTTTGGGCCACTGCTGGGCTCAATGTTTCCTTGTCAAGTTGGATTTATTGGCTCAAGACATGGCATCCGCGGTGTGTCATCAAATTATCAAAAATAAATTAATTTATTTTATTAAATACTACTATAAAATGAGTAAGGTCACCTCCTCATAAAACAATGGATTTACCTCTCTTAAAAAAATAAAAAAATATGAGGTTTAAAAATTAACTACACTAATTAATTTTAAAAAAAAGAAATAACTTAAAATTAAAAAAATATAAAAATTAATGGGAAATTGATTTTCTAACTGAAAGAATTATGTTCACTTTGATTTCGTATTGATTAATTAATTATCTATCTAATAAATTTAACAAATCATAAATAAATTAATTATAATTATTCAACAAACGTTAAATAACCAATCTCTCTTTATTTCGTCGATAATTAAGAGAAATTCATTAATTATTTCTCTAATTGAAGGATTTAATTTCCGACAGTTTTAAGATTTAGAGAAATCCAATTTTAATTAACAAACATATAATCAATTAATTTAAATTAAATTATTTAATTTCATGATATAGATTATATTATTAACAAAGTCAATAATATATAGAATGTATGTCATTCATAATTATATTACAACAAACATATAATTACGTATTTGTCGTTTTAATTGGTTATACATTATTTTAGTATTATTAAATATAGGCCTTTTATTCAATAAATCCAAAATAAATCATAAACAATAAAATATTAGAATTAAATAAATATCTATGTTGTTGATATAATATACTTAATAGAATCAAAATTTTAATAACCCTTGAATTAGAAAATAAACTTAAAAAGAAAGTATGAGGAACGAAGAACTAACAAAAGAAATAAAAATACTACTGAAATAATATGTGCCGGAAGAAAAGTGCTACAGGGACGTGCCCTGCTGCTCCTTCCGAAAATATGTACCCTAAGATATGTAATGCTCTCTCTTTCTATAGGGACAAATTTTCAATTTTTTTCAAAAGAAAACCTTTCTAAATCTAAACAACTACTAAATAAATAAAAAAAGTTTCTAATAACTAAATAGTTTAAAGAAATAAATTAAATAAAATAGAAGATTACAAAAATTAAAATTTTCAAAATTTCTATTCCTAAATATTAGTAATAAATCAATATATTTTGTAAATTTTTAATAGTTCAAATCAATTTTAATTTTCCTTAAATTCGCGTGTAACTTAGGAAATATGCTAATTCATCCTTCAAAAAAATCTTTCAATAACTCTCGAGATTCACGTGTCTACGCGTTAATGAAAGAGTATTGTTATCCTTTTTTTTTTTGTATAAATACTCCGAATTGACTCTTTTTTTTTTCCCATTTTCCTTGATAAATCTCTTTCATCAATTCTAGAATGTCAAATATACAAAATATAATTATTAGTGTAATATTTATTTAAAAATAAAATAAAATCAATCATAATTATTATACAAATTTATACTCTATCAAATTCCTTTACACCTAGATAATGTTTGTTCTCAAACATTTCTTACTCAAATAAATCTAAAACTACTTGATAAACCTATCATATTTTCTTCCAAACTCCCAAACCAACATGTGCCATAAAAATCAAATCAGAAACGTAATCAAAACAACAAGTATTTCATAGTATTTCGCACTAGAACAATCATTATATATCCTAATAGTTTTTTATGAAATCAAAACTAAAATATTCACTCCAAGGATTTGCTCAAAGTCACTCAAAATGTGATAGAGAATATATATCACTCAAATCAATATAATTGAATTGTATTACTATAAGTTTACAAATATATCAAATTTTCACCACTCAAAAGTTTGAATTCTATGCACCAATCAAAAGTATTTTTCATTTGGTTGTAATAGGATCAGGGTCAATGGTATGATAAAAAGGATATTTAAGTGTGAAAACATATAAAAGAAATTATATAATTAACTACACAATTTTTCAGTAGTGATACTTTTGCCCCAAACAAACAACACATAACAAGTTATCTTCTCGCCGTTCTCAACCATTTTTCTTTTATTTCCATGAATGAAAAGGATACAACACTTCTTTTATTTATCTCTTTTCTTTTCTCCCCCTTTTTTTCTCTCTCTCTCCTTTGGCTGCTTTTGCTTTCTATTTCTTTTTTTTTGAATGATCTTCCAATCAAAGAATAACCAAGAGTCAAGTTCAACCTTTTTTCTCTTATCTCCATCAATGACAAGGATACAACACTTCTTTTATCTCTCTCTCTCTCTCTCTCTCTCTCTCTCTGACTTTTTGGTTGCTTTTGCTTTTGCTTGTTTTTTTATCAAATGATTCTCCAATCAAAGAATAATCAAGAGTCAAGCTTCTTTCTTCCTTACACAATCACAATATTAATTTCTTCTCATATCCAATATGTCACGCCCTAACCCACTCCTGAGCCGGGCACGCAACCAGCCCACCGCGGTACCCAGATGCACGGGCACCACGTCCTGCACATCGAAGCACCATAAGGCTGTCAACATTCACATAATCTAAGTTTCCAAATCAGAGAAATCCCCAATTAATAAAAATAATACATGTATGCCTCAATGTAAATTAAAACAAGTGATAGTTAACCTTATACAGACCAGAAGAATTATAAATACAGTCATCCCAATTTAAACAAATACAATGGTTATCCTAACTTTCTTAAAATGAAACAATAATCTCAATATATGACGGAAGAGCGGGTAGTCATATCCCGGCCCAGTAGTCTCCAAAGATATCCAATACAACAATGCGCACAAATCTCTCAATTCGAGTTTACCCATGTAGGAGGGAAAAGTAAGGGGTGAGTATCGTAGAGAGGCGGGTTGGTACTCAGCAAGTCGGGGGGATGACATACTACAATTAATTTTTGGGCGAATTAGGAGTGTCAAAATTATATCCCAATAAATCCATAGTATGCAAAAAAATATTATGACATCTCAATAAATCATTCACGGCATACGTATCAAATCAAATATGCATCCAGTATGCATGTTCGTTATATCATGTAGAGCCGGCCGAAAATATCCCGGTAAGGGCCAACCATGGCCAAGGATGGACAACGTTGGGGGTTTTCGCAGTGCAAGTAATAAAATAAGACTCTCTACCCTAACGTTGGCCACCGACTATTCCAACTAGTCTGTATATATATATCGTACACGTATCAAGGATCAAGTGTATATGAAAACCCGCCGGTACTACACCTACCAAGCTCCTCCCCGGAGTGGTTCAACCGACGACTGTCCATACAATATGTATAACAATCTAGTGGATACCCCCTGCAGAGGCGTATCCAGGCACAACAGATACCTCTACCAAATGTCCTTTGTAGCTACGGAATGCCATAAGAAACATATAATCATCATCACAGTATCCACAGGGGCATCCAGCCTAAATCACATATCTCAATCCAAATCATCAAACCCTATCATGTCAAAAACATGTGCCAATATGCAATAGAAACATAAAATCATGTGGATATATCAAAGTGTGGCACAATTATCAAGTATCAAAATCATGGATGCATATCAATATAAACAAGTTGGGACACTCCATATATCATAAAACATTTTCATAAGTCCAGGAGAATAGATCAATCATACCATTTTAAATTATGCTTTTGAAAACTTTTTAAAACACGGTATCAATTAAAAGTAGATGTCAAGTCCTACTCATTGTTAGGGGAGGATAATGCACTCTTCAATATCTCCACAAAGCTTAAATCAAGTATTTCCTCCGTTCAACTCAAATAACTCTTAGGGAAACAAACAGTTTGCAGATTTTTAACCTGCGCAATCATGGAAAACAGACTATAACATTGGCTATATCAGTCCAAATTAGATGATTCTTATCTCATTTTAAAGCTAAGGGATAGCACTATAACTTTCAATTTGACACTTCCTCAGATTCAAATCACAGAATTCCCAGTAAGCCTCATTTTGTTACAGCCATATTTAAGTTTCAGATTCTGTCCAGTTTTTGTGCAGAAGCTATAACTTTCATCCTACTTATCAAAGTCTAATGAAATTTTAACATGTTATAGCTAAGATGTTTATCTACAACTTTCGTGTTTTGAGTTTTATCCAAATATGTCTGGAAGGGAACAAAATTCATGAACATGACAGATATGTTTTAGTGAAACATACAGTTTCTGTCAAAATAGTTTTAAGGAAAATTGTATAACTTTCAATTTCCTCATACGAAATGGTTGATTTTATATGTTATAGGCAAGGAGTATATCTATAACTTTCATGTTTTGTGTTTCTTCAAACTAAGATCGGAGAAGGGGTCGTTTGTATTCACTACTATCAAGGTTCGAAACAGAACACTTCTATGTCAAGTTTCAGGAAAAGTGCCATAACCTTTGGCACAGGTATTAGATTTTGGTGATTCTTACCTCGTTGGAAAGATAAGACTTAGATCTACAATTCATATAACTAGCACATTTTCAAATTCTGGCTCTAAGATGCCTTAAAACAGAGATGAAGTTACGGACAAAAATAAAATTTAAAGTGAGACATGATAAAATTTCTTACCTCACTTTCTTTGTCTTCCTCTCTTGCTTCTCTCCTTATTCTCACGAATTTGGGAAGAATAAACAAGCATTCTAAGGCATTCTTCTTTTATTATTGTATTAATAACTCACCACCCTAAAATCAAATCTCTAATTAATCTAAACCATAGGATTATTTTGACTATTGCATGTGTTTTGATTGGTTTTTTTCATGTGCATGTGTTCTCATTGGCCCACCTTGTCTTTTTCATCTCCATTTGGCCAACACTTGTCCTCCTCACTATAACACTTATTCAATACAAGAATACACTTGTCACATTTCATTTAAGTTTTGTTAATTGCTAACAAATCCTTTGACTTATCAAAATTCTAATTTGACATCTAAAATTTTCATAATTACACACTAAACCCAAAATCTTATATTAGACCTAATTAAATTTATTTAATGTGAAATTAAGGTTTTGAATTTTTTTGAGTTAAAATTGATCCGATTTGTATTTTATCGTCAAATATCATTTTTTTGGTGAAAATTCATGAACGTAGCAGTAGAAATATCATATATATATATATGAAATGAAATTCACTATAGAATATACCGAGAGTCGGTGTTATATTTTCCTAACTCGCTAAAAACAAGTTTCGTCCTCGAAATTAAAAAAAAACCATATAGAGAAAGGAAAATTACTCAGTAAATAGATGAGGGTACTGTCCCCCTCATAGTCTTTTTGGGCTCCCAAGTCTCCTCCTCGACCTGGTCGTTACGCCACAAAATGCATACCAATGGAACATCCTTGCTTCGTAGTCTATAGATCTACTGGTCAAGGACTACTACGGGTTGTACGGGTAAACTCAGGTCCTCCCGTAACTTAACTGGTGGAGGTTCTAAAACATGAGAGGGTAGGCATATATCTCCTAAGCACCGAGACGTGGAACACATCGTGAATACGTGCCAACTCCTCTGGCAGGTCCAATCTGTATGCCACACTTCCAATCCTCTCAAGAATACGGAAGGGCCCAGTATACCTGGAGCTCAGTTTGCTCTGCTGCCTGAAACGGATCACCCCTTTCCAGCGTGAGATCCTCAAGAATACCATGTCTCCCTCCTAAAACTCTAGTGGTCGCCGCATACAGTTTGCATACGCCCTCTGTCAATTCTGGGCGGCTCTCATCCTCTGTCGGATGATCTTGACCTTCTCCCTCGTCTCCTCAATAAGCTCCACACTGCTGAGGTGCCTCTCACCGACCTCATCCCAGCATAAAGGTGTGCGGCATCGCCTCCCATACAATGCCTCGTATAGAGGCATCCCAATCTCGCCTGGTAGTTGTTATTATATGCAAACTCTACAAGTGGTAAATGCGGATCCCAGCTACCATGAAAATCAATAACACAGGCCCGAAGCATATCCTCAAGTGTCTGAATCGTACGCTCTGACTGGCCATTTGTCTGAGGATGATAGGCTGTGCTAAAGTTCAGTCTAGTACCCAATGCCTCCTGCAAATTGGGCCAGAACCTAGACGTGAACTTAGGGTCCCTGTCTGAAACAATCGACACAGGCAGCCCGTGAAGTCGTACTATGGTGTCCATATAGAGATGTGCCAGTACCTCCAAGGAGTAGTTACCATGGATGGGGATAAAGTGTGCAGATTTGGTGAATCGATCGATAATCACCCAAATCGCATCATGCTGCGTGAAAGTTCTCGGTAATCCTATCACGAAATCCATGGTAATATGTTCCCACTTCCACTCAGGAATGGGAAGTGGCTATAAAATACCTGCTGGTTTCTGGTGCTCAGCCTTCACCTGCTGGCACACCAAGCACCGTGCTATAAACTCTGCTATCTCCTGCTTTATGCCCGACCACCAATAACTGCCTCTGATGGTACAGTACATCTTTGTACCCCCAGGATGCATAGCATAAGCCGAAGAGTATGTCTCCTCAAGGATAGCATGTCGAAGCTCAACATTAGCTGGAATACACACTCTGTTTCTGAACACCACGGGTCCATCAGTACGGACTCGAAAATCCCCGCCCTCTCCTCGGCGAATCCGATCGTGAATAGCTTGGAGCTCTACATCTGTACCCTGAAGCTCTCTGATGCGGTCAAGTAGTGTAGGCCGCACTTCAAATCTGGCTAACAGTGTACCTTGCTCATCGCTAGCCAAGCTGACTCCCAAATCTTGGAGTCCTACCAAGCAGGAGATGTAAACTCTCTCTGCTGCCTGAGAAGTGGTAGAAGAAGATGATTTTCAGCTCAAGGCATCTGCTACTACATTTGCCTTACCCGAATGATAGTCAATAACCAAGTCGTAGTCCTTCAGCAGCTCTAACCACCTCCTCTGTCTTAGGTTTAGCTCTCTCTGAGTAAATAAATATTTCAAGCTCTTATGGTCTGTGAAGACCCTGCAAGTAACTCCATATAAGTAATGTTGCCATATTCTCAGTGCGAAGACTATGGCTGTCAGCTCTAGATCGTGAGTAGGGTAGTTTGCCTCATACTTCTTCAACTGTCTCGAAGCATAGGCGATCACCCGTCCATCTTGCATCAATACGTAACCCAACCCCTGTCGGCTAGCATCACTATACACAACATACTCCCTGCCGCTGGTAAAGAGAGACAAGATAGGTGCTGACGTTAGTCGTTGTTTGAGTTCCTGAAAGCTCGCCTCACAACGGTCATCCCAACAGAACTTGACGTCTTTCATCGTCAATCGGGAGAGTGGAGCAACAATCTTTGAGAAACTCTTTACGAATCGTTTGTAATAACCAGCAAGTCCAAGAAAACTCCGGATCTCAGTAATGGTCTGCGGCTGCTCCCACCTCAATATGACCTCTACTTTCTGTGGATCAATAAAAATCCCCTCCGCAGAAACAATGTGGTCCAGAAATCCAATCTCCTTTAGCCAAAATTCACATTTGGTGAATTTGGCATATAACTGCTGCTCACGGAGAGTCTGTAAGACCACCCTCAGGTGCTGTACATGCTCCTCATCACTTCGTGAGTATACCAAAATATCATCAATAAAGATAATGACGAAACAATCCAAATAGTCGTGGAAAACCCGGTTTATCAAATCTATAAAAGCCGCTGGAGTATTAGTCAATCCAAATGGCATCACTAAAAACTCAAAGTGACCATAACGAGTACGGAATGCAGTCTTGGGCATGTTCTCGGTCCAAATCCGTAACTGATGATAACCAGATCACAAATCGATCTTTGAAAAAACCCGTGCACCCTGAAGCTGGTCAAATAAGTCATCAATACGTGGCAGAGGATACCGGTTCTTGACGGTTACCTTATTCAACTGTCGATAATCCATGCACAGTCGTAGGGTCCCATCCTTCTTCTTCACAAATAATACTGGAGCACCCCAAGGCGAAGTGTTCGGACGGATAAAGCCCTTGTCTAGTAATTCCTGCAACTAGATCTTGAGTTTTCTCAACTCAGTTGGTGCCATTCTGTATGGCAGAATAAATATAGGGGCGGCTCCCGGGGCGGCTCCCAGAACTATGTCAATCTCAAAGTCAAACTCCCAAGCCGGTGAAAGGCTGGGTAGCTCCTCAGGGAAAACATCTGCAAAGTCCTGTACTATAGGGACATCCTCATTTCTCGGTCCCTTCACAGTAGTATCCACAACATGGGCCAAACAGGCCGTGCAGCCTCGGCATATTAACCTCCTGGCCTCCATCACCAAAATAACACAGCGAGGCAATACTTTCATCTCACCAGAAGACCTCAAAGCAAGCCCCTTGGATCTCCGAAACTCGACCTCCTTAGTGAAATAATCAACGAAGGCTCTATGTCTGCTCAGCCAATCCATGCCAAGGATGACATCAATATCGGTCAGGTCCAAAGGGATCAAATCTGCCTCAAGTATGGTGTTTCCAATCATGACCTCTGTCCCTCTATAGACTGAATCTCTCAAGAATTGTTCACCGAGAGGAGTGAAAACCAATATCTTCTCTCCAAGTGGCGTCAAAGGCTTACCCATCAGGTGGCAAAGGACGTTCTCACATACGAGTAGTTCGACCCGGTGTCGATAAGCACATGGGCGTTGACTCCGTAAATCCTCATAGTTCCTAAATATGGGGAAAGTAAAGAGATCACTTTAAATAAAGGTGGTAATAGATGCTCATCATATATATCTCAAAAGTATATATATCTCAAAAGTAGGTACAACCAACATAATCAAGCCTCTAAGGCTTTGGCTTATGATGAATCTCAAAATAAAGGTACAGGAGAAATCTCTAAGTGTGTGAGTCAGAAGGGGGAGTACCAATAATGACATCGGGGTTCGTCTGTGCATCCTCCTGCGTCATCGTATACACTCGGGCCTGATCCCTCGGTTGCTGCCGTGATGGTCTTGGTGCTACACTACTCCCAGCTACTGCTCGTGGGGCTATGGGGGTAGAGTGTGGCGGTGCTCCCTGCTGTCCCTCTCGTGGAGCACTAGACTGAATAGAAATTGCCGGACCCCCTGCTCCAAGATCAGGGCATTGGCTCTTGATTGTCCCTGTCTCCCACACTGGAAGCAAGTCACTGTCACCTCACAAGCTCCGAAGGGGTGATGTCTGCCGCATCGACGACAAAAAGGGTGTCGTCGGGCTGTAGTCTGAGTGGAGGCACTCGGGACTGGTGCTCTAAACCCCTAGGACTGCATCCCTGCCTCTAGGAAGGGTCCCCGCGAGACCCTAAGGTTCTCCCCTTCTTCGAACTCTGGCTCCCAGAAAACTTGAGCCTCTTCCTCCTCTGCTCCCTGCTGTCTCTCTGTTGCCCTCAGCATGGACGATCTCCTCAGTCCGGAGCGCTGAGTGTACTATCTCTGGTAATGAGAAGTTAGGGGTCACTATCATATACTTCCGGACGTTTAAGTTGAGGCCATCCTCAAACTTGAATCTCAACTGACTGGGTGTGGCTAGGTCCGGAACAAAAGCGACCAGTCTCCTCAACTCGGCCTCATACTCGGTCACTGTCCGAGTCCCCTGCCGCAGGTGGTGGAACTCCGTCCTTTTCCTGTTCTGCTGGAACGCTGAAAAATATCTACGGTTGAACTCCCGCAGACAGTCCTCCCAACTCCTGGGCTCCGCTGCATCATCACAAACTGCCTCCTACCACGAGAGGGCATCTCCATCCAATAATCTCTCGGCCACTCGGAGTCGAACTCCCACTCAAGCCAAGGTCTGTCAACACTCGGTGGGTGCGGTTGATCCAGTGCTTCACAGCAGTGGAATCACCCACCCCAGAGAACTTAGTACAGCCTAGCTGTCTCGCCTCCTTCACGAGCTGGGTGAGCTCGTGAATCCGTCTCAATGTTGAAGAAGTACCGTCGCTGGGTCTAGAAACTGCAGATGGACCGACAACCGGTGGAGGCTCTGGTACGACTGGTCATGGCACGGCCGTAGGGGTTGGCTCGGCCATCGGTGGTGGTGGTGGTGGTGGCATCTGAATACCGTGGGCAACGTACCACTCGAACACTTGTCGGTAGGCGTCCAACGGTGGCGGTGGCGGTAGATCTGCGGCCGTGGTGGCCGGTGGTGTAGGCACTGAAGGAGAACCGTGTGAGGAAGACACGTCCTCCTGTACACTGGGGGGCTTAGTAGGTAAGAAGTGGGTACCTTGCCTAGTCGTCATATTTCTGCGAGAAAAAGGCACTAATCAGGCAGATATATAAGAATTAGGGTTAGTTATGAAATAACTAAACCCCTAAAAGAAATCAACTTGGCATTGGAACTAATGGATAAGGTATGTTAGATTAGATATGACTCATATCCAATCCCCTAAAAGTGGATGAACTCATATGCCTATGACCATGTACTGGGATTTCATGACTGTACAATAACTCTCACATGCATTGAGGACTTTCAAAATCAGATTTACTTGGGGATAATTTTTTTTGAAATTAGTTTCTCAACTTAGCTCTAACCAAGAGCTCTGATACCAACCGAGGCCTATCACGCCACGACCCACTCCCGTGCCGGGCACGCAACCAGCCCGCCGCGGCACCCAGATGCACGGGCATCACGTCCCGCACATCAAAGCACCGTAAGGCTGTCGACATTCACATAATCCAAGTTTCCAAATCACAGAGATCCTCAAGTGATAAAAATAATACATGTATGCCTCAATGTAAATTAAAATAAATGAGAGTTAACCTTATACAGACCAAGAAAATTATAAATACAGTCATCTCAATTTAAAAAAATACAATGGTCATCCTAACTTCCTCAAGATGAAACAATAATCTCAATATATAGCGGAAGAACGGGTAGTCATACCCCGACCCAGTAGTCTCCAAAGAATATCCAATACAACAATGCGCACAAATCTCTCAGTTCGAGTCTACCCCTGTAGGAGGGAAATGTGAGGGGTGAGTACCGTAGAGAGGGGGGTTGATATTCAACAAGTTGGGGGATGACATGCTATAATTAATTTTTGGGTATATTAGGAGTGCCAAAGTTATGTCTCAATAAATCCATAGTATGCAAAAAAATATCATGACATCTCAATAAATCATTCGCGGCATACGTATCAAATCAAATATGCATCCAGTATGCATATCCATTATATCATGTAGAGCCGGCCGAAAATATCCCGGCAAGGGCCAACCATGGCCAAAGATGGGCAATGTTGGGGGTTTTCACAGTGCAAGTAATAAAATAAGGCTCTCTATCCCAACGTTAGCCACAAACTACTCTAACTAGCCTATATATATATATCGTACACGTATTAAGGATCAAGCGTGTATGGAAACCCGCCGATACTAGACCTACCAAGCTCCTCCCCGGAGGGTTCAACCGACGACTGTCCGTACAATATGTATAACAATCTGATGGATACCCCTTACAGAGGCGTATCCGGGCACAACATGTGCCTTTACAAATGTCCTTCGTATCTACGGAATGCTATAGGAAGCATATCATTATCATTACTGTATCCACAGGGGCATCCAGCCCAAATCACATATGTCAAGCCAAATTATCAAACCCTATCATGTCAAAAGCATGTGTCAATATACAATGGAAGCATAAAATCATGTGGATATATCAAAGTGTGACACAATCATCAAGTATCAAAATCATGGATGCATATCGATATAAACAAGTTGGGACACTCTATATATCACAAAACATTTTCATAAGTCCAGGAGAATAGGTCAATCATACCATTTTAAATCATACTTTGAAAGCTTTTTAAAACACGGTATCAATTAAAAATAGATGTCAAGTCCTACTCACTATTAGGGGAGGATAACGCACTCCCCAATATCTCTACAAAGCGTAAATCAAGTGTTCCCTCTGTTCAACTCAAATAACTCTTAGGGAGACAAACAGTCTGTAAATTTTTAATCTGCGCAGTTATGGAAAACAGACTATAACTTTGGCTATACTTGTCCAAATCAGATGATTCTTATCTCATTTTAAAGCTAAGGGATAGCACTATAATTTTCATGTTGCACACTTCCTCAGATTCAAATCACAGAATTCCCGGTAAGTCTCATTTTGTTACAGCCATATTTAAGTTTTAGATTCTGTCCAGTTTTTGTGCAGAAGTTATAACTTTCATCCTACTCACCAAAGTCTAATGAAATTTTAACATGTTATAGCTAAGATGTATATCTACAACTTTAATGTTTTGAGTTTTATCCATATATGTCTGGAAGGGGTTGAAAAAAATTCACGAACATGATAGATACATTTTAGTGAAACATACAGTTTCTGTCAATACAGTTTTAAGGAAAATTGTTTGACTTTCAATTTCCTCGTGCGAAATCGCTAAAATATTTATATGTTATAGGAAAGGAGTATATTTATAACTTTCATGTTTTGTGTTTCTTCAAACTAAGACTGGAGAGGGGTTGTTTTTACTCGCTACTGTCAAGGTTCGAAACAGGACACATCTATGTCGAGTTTCAGGAAAAGTGCCATAACGTTTGGCACAGGCATCCGAATTTGGTGATTCTTACCTTGTTGGAAAGATAAGACTTAGATCTACAATTCATATGACTAGCATATTTTCAAATTCTGGCTCTAAGATGTCTTAAAACAGAGATGAAGTCACAGACAGAAATAAAATTTAAAGTGAGATAGGAAAAAATTTCTTACCTCACTTTCTTTGTTTTCCTCTCTTGCTTCTCTCCTTATTCTCACGAATTTGGGAAGAATGAACAAGCATTCTAAGGCTTTCTTCTTTTATTATTGTATTAATAACTCACCACCCTAGAATCAAATCTCCAATTAATCTAAACCATAAGATCATTTTGACTATTGCATATGTTTTGATTGGGTTTTTTTTTCATGTGCATGTGTTCTCATTGACCCACCTTGCCTTTCTCATCTCCATTTGGCCAACACTTGCCCTCCTCACTATAACACTTGTTCAATACAAGAATACACTTGTCATATTTCATTTAAATTTTGTTAATTGCTAACAAGTCCTTTGACTTATAAAAATTCTAATTTGACCCCTAAAATTTTCATAATTACACACTAGGCCCAAAATCTTATATTAGAGCTAATGAAATTTATTTAATGTGAAATTTAGGTTTTGAATCTCTTTGGGTCAAAATTGATCCGATTTGTATTTTACCGTCAAATATCTTTTTTTTTTGTGAAAATTCATGAATGTAGTAGTAGAAATATCGTATATATATATATATATATATATGAAATAGAATTCACTATAGAATATACCGAGGGTCAGTGTTACACAATAACCAAACATACAATTAATGATATATACCTTTAGTATAACGATTTGAAAAGAAAATTCAATTAAGAGGATATATGTTGTATTGAGTTGGTTATAAACAAAGAAAGAGGCTTAAACTCAATTTGGTTATCTAAGGGGTTTATAAAATCAAGATGGAGATTTTAATGAAAGCCAAAAATAGATAAAAGCTAAGTGTCTTTGTTATTTTAATATATGAAATTTTAACATATAGTTTCGATATGTATAACAGAGCAAGTTTTAGAATATTCAATTCAAGTATGATATTCACTAAAAAAAAATCGAATATATACATTGATTTTACTCGTTTTATATTTAAAATTTCACTTTTAAGTAGAGTTTGTGTCAAATTTTATATATTTATCTTTGAAAGAAAACTATTAAAAAAAATAACGGCCATTATATACGAGCTCTTTTTTCATAAATGCCAACCAACCAAATAACACACATAAACAAGAAAGTTTGATTTTTTTTTTTTGTTTTTAATGAAGCTAAACTTAATTTATTGTCAAAAAACAAACATACTACCAAAAACTAAAGCATGAAACATCCATTTATACCTAAATCATACATTATCCCCAATGTATGCTAAGTGAGAGGGAAAAGAAAAAATAAAAAAATAACAAGAAGTTCAAATAAAATCAAAAATAAAAAGATAAAGTAAGAAGAAGACTTCTTTAGGGTGGAGTGGGAAACAGAGTCAAAATTAACAAATCTTGAAGAAAAAGTTAAGACATGGGCATACCTTAAACTGTGATCATTTTTATCTATTTTTTAAGATTCTTCTTGAATTTCCTTTATAGTGGCAGTAACGAAACATTAGAAAGATGTGGGCACGCTTTAAAGCTGAACTATTTCTATCTCCTCTTTAAAACACTTTGTATTGTGGGTAATAACGAAATTCAGTTAAGGCGTGGGCACACCTTAACTATAGAACACTTTTGTTTCTTCTAAAATCAACTCTTTGGATTCTTCAACTTTCATGTGGGCATGTACTAAATTTTGAGCAGATCCGATCATCAAAGTTCTCTGGTTTTTATTCACCTATAAAATACCATCAAAACTTAAAATCAAATCAAATTAACAAAAATAAATATTAAATAAAAATCATAAAAATATTGGATTACCTCATAATAAACGCCTTTATTTAGTATTTTTGGCTCAACATGGTCTCCTTACTTCATCTCCGTTCAAAAATTGGTCTGATCCATTTAGACTTCAACTTATTTGGCATAAATTTCAATTTTGAATTGAAGTGAATGACTTTTATGTTTATCATAAATTGTTTTCGATGCAGAGGTTTGTCTTAAAAAAACTTATCCTCTTGTACAATATTATTTGTCATACTTTGTTTAAACACAAAATTCAATTTATTTTGTACAAATTTATTATGTACAATGAAGTCCACAATACATAGTTTTGTATTTTTGCAATAATTTCTTTTGGATGACTTTGCATTTATTGTACTGCTTCTAAAAGCGAAATATTGATCTTTACTTTTTGAAAAGTTTTCAAAATCTCTTTCTCTTCCTCCTCTTTATTTAATTGTGCCAACCCGTCAGGAAAAGATGATGGAATCACTATCTCAGAATTTGAATTAAATTTATTATTTACCTCCTTAGTTGAAGCATCCACAGTTATTGATTTTTCTTCACTTTTGGTCTCTTTTTTTGCTTCAACGTTTGGTGTAGTATCTTGCACCTCTTTTTCACAATATCACAATATCAATATTTTCCCTTGAATTGATTTCCACTTGAGAGGGCAATTTTTCATGAATAGTTTCAAGTTTATTCATAGTTGTCGCCAATTGAGATATTTGAATTTTTAAATTTTGAATGTTGGCTTTTGTTTTTTGTCGGAACAATAAAGTACTACTAGCAAAACTTTTAAAAATATCTTCCAAACACATATTTGAATTCAAAGATACTTATGGGGGTTGGAATGATGGTTCAAATTGAGATTGCTGTCAAAACCCATGTAGTTGATTCCCGTAACAAAGATTGAGATAATTTCTCCATCATTGATTGTAAGTATTTGAATAGGGATCATCTTGAAGAGTAGGATATATATCGGTTGGATGATCCACTTTTAAACAAATTCCATAAATTTTTGTCTGTCGCATTTGTCTTACAACCAATTTCTCCACAAGAGATGTTAGTGTATCTAATCTTTGATCAATGGGAGAAATACTTATTTCATTGACCTTCTTTGGAATATTTTGCCATATTCCGAATTGTTGTGAATTGGTTACTATGTTAGATATTAAATTCCTTACTTTTTCAAGTGTTTTATTTATTAATGCACCTCCTCTAGCAACGTCAATCATATTCCTATTCATAGATGATAGTCCTTCATAAAAATATTAAATAAGTAATTATTTTGAAATTTGGTGTTGGGGACAGCTTGCACACAATTGTTTGAATCTCTCCCAATACTCATACAAAGTATCTTCACTATATTGGCTTATACCACATATCTCTTTCCTAACCATGGCTACATGAGATGTTGGAAAAAAATTTTCTATAGACAACTTTTTCATATCATTTCAAGTAGTGATAGAACTAGAGGATAAATAAGAAAGCTAATCTTTTGCTTTATTGGATAAAGAAAAAAGAAAAACTCCTAATTCAAGTTGTTCTTCAGTTACCCCTTATGACCTCATTGTCGAATACACAACATGGAACTCTTTTAGATGCTTGTAAGGATCCTCTCATGCAAGACCATGGAAAATAGGTAATAAATGTATTAATCCATAATTTAATTCAAAATGAGTCTCAATTTTAGAAAAATCAATACAAAAAATTATTGATTATCATCAAAGATAATTAACTCCCTTAAAATCTTTTGGACAGTCATATCTTTGTTTTTAAAGTCTTTCTCTTCTATTTTATTGATAAATTTCAGTAAGTTCACTACAAAAATTAGTTCAAAAAATAAGGAGAAATTAAAATTTAAAAGAAATAAATCAATTAACACTGCTTTCCAACAATAGTGTCAAAATTTGGTGTGTCGTCAAACTATAAAAAATAAATTAAACTATTTCATTAAATACTAGTATACAGTGAGTAAGGTCATCTCGTCAGGAAATGATTGATTTACCTCTTTTAAGAAAATAAAATAAATATGAGATTTGAAAATTAATTAAACTAATTAATTGAAGAAAAGAAATAACCAAAAATAAATAACTTAAAATCAAAAGAATAAAAATTAATGGGAAATTGATTTTCTAGCTAAAGGAATTATGTTTAGCTTGATTTCGTGTTAATTGATTATCGATCTAACTAATAAATTCAACAAATTATAAATAAATTGATTATAATCATTCAATAATTGTCGAATAACCAATCTCTCCTTATTTTATTGATAATTAAGAGAAATTTGTTAATTATTTTTCTAATCGAAAAAAAAATTTAGAAAAACTCTAAGAATTTAATATTTTGACAGTATTAAGATTTAGAGAGACTCAATTCTAATTAACAAATACATAACAAATTTATTTAAATTATATTATTTAATTCTATGATATAGATTAAACTATTAATAAATCCAAAAATATACATCATTCATCACTGTATGAAAATAAATAAATAATTATGAATTTACTGTTTTAATTGGTCGTAGGTTATTTTAAAATTATCAAATATAGGTTTTTTATTTAATAAACTCAAAATAAATCATAAAAAATAAATATAAGAATTAAATAAATACCTATAAGTTGTTGCTATAATATATTCAATTAGATTTCACAATTATAGAGAATTAAAATTTCAATAACTTTTCAACTATAAAATAAATTTAGAAAGAAAGCATGGGGAAGTAAGAACTAACAAAAGAAATAAAAATACTGTTGTAATAACATGTGACGGAAGAAAGTGCTACAGGGACGTGCCCCGCTGTCCCTCTAAAATATGTAAAGCTCTCCCTTTATATAAGGACAAATTTCCTATTTTTCTAAAAGAAAAATCTTTCTAAACCTAGACAACTACTAAATAAATAAATAAAAAGTTTCTAATAACTAAATAGTCTAAAGAAATAAACTAAATAAAATAAAAAATTATAAAAATTAGAGTTTTTAAAATATCTATTCCTAAATATTAGGAATAAATCAATATATTTTTGTAAATTTTTAATAGTTCCAAATCAATCTCAATTTTTCTTAAATTTTTGTATAATTTTTCTGAGTATTGTTATCTATTTTTTTCATTGTTTGCATAAAATATTCCAAATTGACTCGTTTTTCTCCACTTTCCTTAATAAGTCATTTCTATCGATTTTATAATATCAAATATCACAAAACATAATTGTTAATATAATATCTATTACAAAATAAAATAAAATCAATCACATTGTTACATCAATTTATGCATGGCACAAAATTTTTGCTGCTTTTCGTGCTCTTTTGTTAAAAGGGCCGCTAATCATACACCCCATACTCTCAGTTGGAAGCCTTAGATGTGAAGGTCAATATTTGTGGGCACACAAAATGGGTCGACCAACCCACTTTTTACCCACCGCCTTGGAATGAAGCTTTCTAAACAAATCTCAAGCATATGCTTTTGGGTGCGTGCGGCTGAGAGGAGACAAGAAATGAGATGGTATGAGAAAGGGAGGAGAGAGACAAAGAACTTGAGCTTGAGAAAGAGCCTGTAGGTCTCTGTTTTTCACACAGAAACTAGCCTTAGTGGTCTTCTACAAAAGCGCTTGCAAGGAAGGTCTTCTCTTCTACAAAAGCTCTAGCAAGAAAATCATCAAAGGATTTGGGTTGCAGATTGTGTGAGTTCCGTTTTGTGATTCCACGCCAATTATGAGCACGTGATTCAATCATTCGATTCGAGTTCCACTACGTCACTCGATATCAGACAAGAGGTAATTATTATTGTTGAATTTCTTGTTTGATGTTGTCGTCGTGCTCCCTTCACTCTTAATAAGATATCATTATCTTCTCTTTGTAATCAGGTTTAGGGCTGTTAAGATGGGTATTTATATATTTGTTGAAGTGTTGTTTAGACCTTGTGAAGGTGTTAGTGAGAAGCACTTAACAAGTTTTTAGTTTGATAAATGTGTAATTAGTGTAACTAATGTAACATGAGAATATGAATAGTCTGTATTATCTAACTCAAAGGAATAATAGAATTATAATCATTTTTCTCTTTTCTCTATTATGGCATCAGAGTTTTGGTTGATTGATGGGCTACTCGGTCTAAAGTGTCATAAGTCTGATGAATTTGTACAATGAGAGAATGAATTTTTACATTGAAGTTCAGTTTTTGTAACAGGGGGAGTGAAATCTGTTAGGTACTGTGCAGGAGGCGTTAGAGGCCCTTTCTTTCCTTAGCAAGACCAATCCTTCTCCAAGGATAAAGGACCTGAGCGAAGCAAAAATCAGACAGGAAGAAAAAATAAATTGAGCTAATTTTTGTAATCTTTGTAAGAGAAAGCAGATTAAAGGTAAGTAAAGGTACTAACGTAACATTTTGCAAAATAAAATGAGGAAAACTTTAGTGCCATTACACAAAATGCTTCTCAACAGCAACATAAGTATCAAAGAAATGCAGTGATGTGGTCCGTAGCACCGTTGTCTATAATCCCACTAGAGGAATATGCATTGGTTTAAAGTAAATGTGATTGTAGTGATGATTTTTGGGCTGAAAATATAGAAGAGGAGGGATTACCTGCCACGCCACATCAGAGAAAGGCTTTCGAGATTTCAGTATTACTTGTAGAGGAGCCTTTTCTATTCACCAAAATTATAAGACGTTGAAGCCGTTCTTTGATGATAAAGACTTGGTCACTTATTTCGCTTGTGTGGCTGTCTGAGTCGTCTCATTCTCTGAGTTAACTGAAGATGCTTGATTGGCCTTATAGAAATGAAAATTTTGAGTTCTTGTATTCTTGGGTTTGAAGTTAGGAGGACACCCACCTAATTTGAAACACTCTTCCTTTGTGTATCCTTTCTTTTTGCAGTAGTTGCAGGATAAATTTTGTTTATTCTTCTTGGCCGCCGTGTGATTATCTAGCCCACGAAAGAACCAAAATTGCAGCAAATATCATACATAGAAAGGAAAAGGCGCTGCTTATAAAATGATCGACTTAATCAAGAAAGATTGCAATAAACTCGTATTGAATTAGAAAATGTTTAAACTTGTCAAATTTTTCTTTCCTTATCGGTGATCACGACTAGGGCTCATCGCATGATGGGAGTTGCCTCTGTAAGAATCGAGAGGTCAAAAAGCCGAAAGACTAAAGTCTATCGGGTAATGACCGAGAGATAGCTTGATTTTTCATAAGTTTGGTTGTAACCTACTAGACTCAATAGAATTTGGGTTTCGATGACTATGAACTGTATGATCATGGCCAATCAGGGCTGGTATCATCAGCATCTATACTTTATAAGCATGCTACAATATCTTTGTCCATGATTATTTCAGCATATAAAATTTGAAGCAATAGTAGTCTATGAGAATGGATCAATTTGAAAAGTGAAAACTTGAAATTTTGATTTATTAAATAACTTATGTGATGCTTGTGAGTCCTCCGGTGATCCAAACATTTGCTAACATTTTAATATTTAATTCATTCCTCAGAATCACTTCTGTCACAATTCAAACCTTCAACGTTGATTCGTCTTTTGAGACAACTATTGATATTTGACCCAATCTTCAAATTGGAATTTGATATTTGATTCAGCCCTTGGACTGATTTTTGGTGTAGTATTGACTTTTGATACCGTCGACTTGGGGGTCATTCAACCCATACTAACCCTTTAATTAAGCTCTTTGAAAATTTGAAAATAAATTAGTAATTTTTCATACTTCAATTTAACTATCAATTGGCTCATTTATTGTTTATTTGTTAATTTTTTAAATACTCAAATTTGGTAATTGATACGATGATAATCCAGTTAATGTGTGTTTTGTTTGATAGTAAATGCTAATATTTCATATTACATTAATAAGTTACGATTTGATTAATAATTTTTTTTTAAATTATCTTAATATTTTTTCAGTTTTCATAATGTATCAATCTGGGAGATGTATATAATGTGAACTTGGGAACAGGTTGTGAGGAGTTGTACCAGTGGACCACGATGATAATAATGTTATGTTATCTAGTCACTCTTGATTAGAGAAGCCGTTTTGTAATAATATAACACTTTTCTGCGTTTTGAAACAAAGAATTTTGCCAATGTGGTTGACGTTTTGTCAAAGTAGCCATGACCTTTACGGATTTCCGCAAGAAACCTTTCTATTTCGAAAGATTCTGAATCTATAGCAAATATACCATCACAATTTTTATAATATCGGAAGATCTCAAACGAACTTTTTATAAGAAAATTAGAATTTCTACACTCTAAATAAATACGGCACTCTCCACGTATACTATATATACTAAGAAGAAGTAGTTTACCAGGTACACACTTCTCTTACTCTCCATACTGCACACAGAAACTATATAAGGTCCAAACTCTTTCATTTTTTTTTCCTTTTTACCTCTTTTTTTGACTTAAGTATCGGAACTTTCTTTATTAGATGGTGGGTTTTTTGTAGAATTTTCTTTCAAAAACCAATCAACAGAAATTACCTCACTGGTTCCCCATTTAGACCAAAAGAACGATCTATTATAGAGTCAATTTTTGTTTTAATAGATTAGCGTTGCTGCTCGTAAGAACGATTGACTGATTTCAATAAAGTTGTCTCTAGGAGAGCAATGATGATGACGACGATGGCGACGATGATAATTGATGGGATATGGCCAAAAGGGCCACCATCCTATGAGTTGGGATCCTTTAGGCCCGCAATTTAGTAAATCATAGTACACATGTATCTTTTGGTCTGGCAAACATAAGTCACCTTCTCATCATTTACCAACCAGACTCTTGAGGGTGGTGGGCTGATCGATACCTTTTCGGTGCTCAATATTATTATTTATCTTACTGAACTAATACTCATTTTTTCTTAAGTTACAAAAATAATCTCTCATAATTAAAAAGTAAATTTTTAATTATTGTCAATAAAGAAAGAAATCTCTAACACAATCCAAACTTTTCTAACTGGTATAACTCTAAATTTTTGAAAATCTTTTACTACCATTCCAGTAGTCTTAGGACACTTCCATAAGGGAATTAGAGTTTTTGTACCTCGTTATCATTCGGGACTTACCATATGTTTAGACTATATATATACATCACAGAGTTCATTAATCAGTTATGTTCTTTCAATTCAACACTTAGCACACAAAAACATTATGAAGCTCTCTTCCTCTCTCTCTTTCAATCTGTTTTTATTTTTGAAAATCGTTTTTTGATCTGAATATCGGAATTTCTTCCACCGGAATACCTTTTGGTAGTTTTTTTTTACAGGTTTCACTAGTTAGACGGTTCAATGACCACTCATCTCATTCGAGATAACAAAGCTGCGACGAGGACGACGACGAGGACGACGACGAGGACGACGACGAAGACGGCGAAAACGACGACGACGACGGCGAGAACGACGACGACGACGGCGAGAACGACGACGAAGACGACGACAATAATAATAATAATAATTAAACTAATGCAAAAATTAATTAAATATTACAAAATATTCGCGATAGCAACTAAATGAACTACAATTCATGTGAGTGAAAATATATAAAGAAAATATATAAAATTTTTACTTTAACCCTTTTTATAAAACATTGGGAAAACACTCCCTTGAAAAATAGCTAATCATGCTATTCACGTGCATCACATAAACATGAAAAAATAAGATATAAAAACACTTCTATAACATTGACAACATTAAGGTGGCATATAATGATCCTTTTGGCATGCCCAGCAAACATCTAACACAACAAAATAAAATATCATAAATAATGCTAATCATAACATTTCTTTAACTCAATTACATACATGGGCCGATACAGCCTCGGTGAATGTGAGCATGAATTTGTGTATATGTGTAGAACATGAATATAAACTTTTCTGAAACATTATATATCATAAACAAGAGGAGGCAATATTTAGGGCCACCAAGCTTAAGTGAACTTATTGTTATGAGCAGCTTTAAATATGTGGTTTTTCTTCGTTTAGAAACCTTACACGTTTTATGAAAATATAGAAGCACAAAGAACAACCGACTAATAGTCAGTTTAATGAGATAAGATGTTAAATCACTTAATTAAAATTTTTATTCGAACTTGAGAATAAAAAAGACAACATTGAGAGAGTTGTCATTATAGATATTCGAATTGAATTAATCGAAATATAATTCTAAATACTGATAGTACAAAAAAAAAGTTAACAAGAAGATTGGTTTATTATAACATGGCATCAAATATAAACACCAAAGCTCAATCACATAAAAACAACAAAGCATATATAAGCATAATTTTACGTCATAATAATACAATGGTCTATGAATAAAATAGAGGGAATCTTGAAGGCAAGGGCAACAGATGGGACAGACTTTTGGAGGGTATGTTAATTTTTTGTTACATAGATTCCAGATCTTCAGACAGCCCGATAATTACTTAGTTTCTTGATATTAGTACAAGTTCACATATTTGTGGCTCATCACAGGAACTAGTAAAGAGTAGGTTCTTGGAGAAGAACAAGATGATTCTGAAAGTTGGAAATGGCGCAAGAGTTGGAGCCAAAGCTAAGCTCTCAATCGACTTCAATAGATTTAAGGGTCATGGTTTAATTTTAGACAATGCCATCTATTTGTCAAATGCTTTCAAACAACTATAGCACGTTATGTTAGGACATATCATTAAATTGGAGAAAATGGGATTTTGGTTTCACAGAGTTCGGAACCATTGCAACTTGAAGTCATGTTTTCAATGTAAGATATTTAGGCCGCCTTTTGGCAGAAAATGTGAGAGGTTCAAAAAAGTTTTGAAATTCATACACGGTGATGTATGTGGACCATGACATTTCTATTTCATTACCTTTACTAACAATTATGGGAAGTCTAGGTAATTGTACTTCATGAAGCACAAGGATGAATTCTTGGAAGTGTTCAACGAATTCAAATTTGAAATAAATAAGTAAACATAAAAAAGTATGAAAACTTTTCGATCAAATGTTTTCGATCAAATGGTTGAGTATATGAGTTTCTAAAGGAACAAGACATCACTACAAAATTAAAATGCGGTGCTGACGGTAATTTTTAATGCCGTTGACTTTTAGTAATGATTTTTATGATTTATAAAGAAACCCTAGACAAAATCGTCGAAAAATATAGATTTTTCTCAACGGACTAAAATGTGCGTGAAAAAAATCTATCAACTGTAGGTAAAGCTACCATAATCGTTTATAAAGCAATATTCAATTGCGATAATTAAAAATTATGATCAGTAAATGTAATAGTTTTTTTTGTACGATTTAAAAACAATATCAATATAAATCTTTTTTATTATCTATTTAACAATACCGTCTTCATAGGTTTTAGATGTATGATAACAACAAATTCTACCGTCTTTTAAAACTAGATTTGTTTAAATTCTAATCTATATATTGTAATATCTGTAAAAACCTAATATTGTTATATTTTTGTGTCATATATCCTTTATATTTGAAAATAATCTAGATAATAAATTATTGTAAATTTATGATAGTGGCAGTTTAGTAAATAGGTGATAATGATAAGTAGTAGTAGTAGGTACGTAGGTGGTAAATAGATGGTAAGCGAGTAAGTAAGTTTATATAGTGGTAAATTTATGATAACTTTGTGATATATAATCGTGGTAAGTAGATGATAAGTGAATAAATAAGTTTATATAGTAGTAAGTTAGTGGTAAGTAAAAGGTAAGTGGATAAATAAGTTTATATAGTGATAAGATGTGATATATAGTCGTAATAAATAGATAGTAAGTAAATTATAAGTAGATGGTAAGTTGATAAATAAGTTTATATAGTGATAAATTACTAGTAAGCTAGTAGTAGTAGATGATAATTGGGTAATTAAGTTTATATAGTGGCAAGTTAGTAATAAGTTAGTGATAAATTTGTGATACATAATCGTGATAAATAGATATTAAATAGATGGTAAGTAGATAAATAAGTTTATATAGTGATAAATTTGTGATATATAATCGTTTATTTAATCTACTATCATTATATTTATTTCTATTTTTTATTAATATACATTTATTTAATATTTATTAACATACATTACTTATATACATTAAGTAATTTATAAAATACTTTAATTATTTATACTAATTTAATATTAACTTATATACATTTTTTTAAAATTTGAAATGTATAAAGAATTTTTGAAAAAATTTATAATTTAATAATTTGAAAATTAAAAATCGAAAAACATCATTTATTTATAAATATTATATTTACTTCAATTTATAAAATTTTTCTATATAGTACAAAATGACATATATTAACTTTTATTTTATTTTATGAAGTTTTGCAAAACAATATAACATTACTTCCCTAAATTTTTTATAATATCGAGATTTTATAAATTGTAAAAATATTATCAAATTTTCAAAAATTTCAAAATTTTCTATATTTTAATTTTTAACAATATATTTTAAATTTCTTATAACAATTAATTTTTAATCTGAAATTTAATTTATTATAATAATATAATTTTAATATAGTGTTATGAGACATCCAGTATAGCGGGCGCTCGGCCATGCTAGCACGGCCGCCGTGCATGCCACGAAGGTGCTTGCATTTGCCACCATGCACAGCATGCGCTCATGCAAGGTATGTCATAGCATGCGCGCGCCGTATGCACTCATGGTGATTGTCACGGTACATAATAAATCATATAATTTCGCTAAATCTAACTTTATTTTTATTTATATTTCTACTATTACATTTTATCATTATTACATTTTATCATTTTTTATTTCCAGTATTTTATATTATTTTATCATTTTTATTTCCATTATTCTATTTCATTTAATTTTATTGTTTTTGTTTTTATTTTTTCTAATTTTTTGTTTTTCTAATAAGAAAGAAATTTAAATTATAATATATTAATAATTTAATATATATATATATATATATATATATATTTAATCACAAATATTTTCCCCTCAAAATATATAAAATTAATAAATTATAATTCATTCATAACATTCAATTTAAATATCATTGATTTTGAATATGTTAAAATCGGAATAAAATTAATTCAAAGAAAATATAAAACGAAAAAAAAAGCTCCCAGAAAAAGAAAAAAATAGAGGTGAGAGTGAGATAGGGAAAAAAAAAGTGAGAGTGAAATAGGGAGGCAAAAAAAAAAAATGAAATTGAGATTGATAGGAAGAAAGAAAAAACTAAAAAAAAACAAAGACACTTACACAAGGAAGTTGTGGATTAAAGCTTAACATCCTAAATATTCAACTTTTGGTTATGGGTTCGAATCTGGGTGCTTGTAACACTTTATTCTTTTTTGCATAAATAAAAGGAAGCTGAGCACGCTGGCACCCACACAGGCGTTGCTGGTGCTGGGCGCCTACCCCTGCGGGCGCCCGCTCAAGCATGGGCAGGCGCTAGTGCGGGCGCTCGCACGCGCGCTTGCCTGTGCACAGCCCTCGCCTAAGCACGAACAAGGGTGCTTGTAACACTTTATCCTTTTTTGCATAAATAAAAGGAAGCTGAGTAAGCTGACGCCCGCACGGGCGCTGCTGGCGCTGGGCGCCCGCGTGAGCATGGGCAGGCGCCAATGTGGGTGCTCGCATGTGCGCTTGCCTGCGCGCAGCCCCCGCCTAGGTGGGCGCTAGCGCGAGCAAGGGCAGGCGCCCACACGGGGGTTGCTTGCGTGGGGAGCCTACCCATGCGGGCGTCCGCGGGAGCATGGACAGGCACTAGTGCGGGTGCTAGTATGTGCGCCTGCCTACGCGCAGTGCCTACCTAAGCGGGCGCCAATGCAAGCAAAGGCAGGCGCCCGCACGGGCAAAACTTGCGCGGGGCGCCTGCCTACGCGGGCGTCCGCCTACGCGGGCGCCCGCGCGAGCATGGGCAGGCGCCAGTGCGGGCGCTCACATGCACGCCTGCCTGCGCGCAGTGCCCGTCTACGCGGGCGCCAGCGCGAGCAAGGGCAGACGCCCGCATGGGCGCTGCTTGCGCGAGGCGCCTACCCATGCGGGCGCCCGAGCGAGCATGGGCTGGCGCCGGTGCGGGCGCTCACATGAGCATAGCGCCTGCCTACGCGGGGAACCCGCGCGAGCAGAGACAGGCGCCTGTAGTAGCCTAGCACGGTGCAGGCAAGCAATATTTTAATTGTTTAAATTACTATTAATTTTATTTAAATTAATAATGATAAAAATTAAGAAAATTATTACAGTTTAGAGAACCTAATTATTTAAAATTATTAATATTGATACCGCTTAAAATATTATTTCATATATAAAATAATTAATTAAGTTATATAACTTAATATTAATAATAATTAAATGATTATTATACAAATATTATATTATGAAAAAGTACATTAACTCGATAATTTGATTTAAATTGGTAAATTTATAATATAATTTATAATAATATAATTATTATATTATTTGTCTCCCAAAATATTTTTAAATTTTTACAAAATTTTTGCACTTCCACTGTAATAATCTCTCTCTATTTTTATAAATAAACTTTGAAAATAAGTTTTCACGAACTTTTTCATTTTCTACACCAATTTTTTGAAAATTTTCTATTTTAATATTATATTTCAAATTAAAATAAAAATAATATATTTATTTTTTAAAACTTAGGTAATATGTTGGATGATTGAGTTTGTTCGACTGAACTTGGAGTAATTGTGATTTTTCGTATAATGTTCATCCCTTGTTTTTTCAAATATCTAAGATAAAACTTTACAAAATGTGAGTGAGAGGTTTAAATGAGTTAGGGAATAAGAGCTTTCAAGGGAAGGATGGAGAAACTTTGAATGCAAATAAAATTTTGTAAAATATGAAGGAGAGGTTTAAATGAGTTAGGGGAGAAGAACTTTGAAGGGAAGGATGAAAAAATTTTGAGTTAGAGATTTCGACTGAATTGAATTTATAATATATCATTTTTACAAACAAATTTTTAAAATCTCGCTTTCACGCTTTTTCTCCCGCCTCTTTTTTCATTATTGCGTTTTTAAATTTCTCACAATTTTTTATATTTTTAATTAATACCGCATTGTGATTTTTATTATTTACTTACAAAGTATTTACTAACTATTTACTATATTTCACAATTTTTTCCCCTTTTTTTCTCTCTTTTTTTCTTAATCACTATATTATTATACTCATTGCCTTCATTTCTCTATAGTTCTCATGCAATGTAATTTTTAGAATTAATTTTTAGAATTTGTTAAGTTTTTCATATCTATACTCTACAACTCTTTATAAATAGTAGAGTATTCGCGGTTTATCTTGGCAGATTTATCTAATTAAACAAATGATTAAATTTAGTTTTTACTTAAATTTTCATATCAAAATACCAATTATACTGTTTCCATTTGTTAATATCATTATACTTATTTATTACATGATGAATAAACCACATAATAAAGTTTTTATTATGATTTACTATAAAGTTTCAATCATGATTGATTTGTTTTTCGAACATATTATATTCACTTCATATAAAATAGTACATAGGATATTGACTTTAATAGAGTTTAATATTAATATATATATATATATATATATATATATATATATATATATATATATATATATGATAGTATATATTTACACTCGCAATTGAGTCACTATTAAGTAGTATGTATCGAATAGTATGTATTTATAGTATTTGTCATCTCTTTTAAGAATAATATTTTAAAAAATAATATCAAGTTATATAATAATAAATTTAAGATTGTACCATTCACCAACAACTAACAATATCGTGTTTATTAGTTGTACTACCCACTAACAATATCCATCTCACCCACTAACAAGTGATATGATAAGATAGAACAAACATTTACTTAATTGCTCAATTACCATTATTGGCATTTAGACACCAAGACAAAGCTAATGTTGCTAGGGGCGAAAATAAAATTTATATTGCACTAGTAATATTATTTTTGGATAGATACTCAATGTCAGATTTAATCTATTTCAATAATTAAAGTAATCAATTTTAGAAAAACGCAATTGATGTTTAGGTAATACCTCTTAGTTCATCCCGTTAATCTTACAAGTAGTTTAACCAAATTTGACAATAAAATAATCTAAAATTTTCGCCCAAATTTTGTCAAAGGTAGAACATCATACACAATGAATTTTATTTTTCAAGCGATTTGATTAATTTTGTTAAAGTTATCATATCATCTTCCAACCATAATGAGACAATGAATTTTAATGAATTTTATTTGAATTTGATGGTAAGGTGGTTTGATTTTTCTGACACAAAGTTAATTTAATTTAATAATTATTTTAGATTGTTTTTGTTTAAATAGAAATAAACAAAGAGAGTAAAAAAGAAAGAAAAAAAGAGAAATAGACATATAGTAAGTAAGTAACATGATAATTTGGTGCCAAAACTAAATTTTTCGCGATTGAAACAAAAAACAAATAAAAAATATTGACGGTTGATTGATATCAAAATGAAAAATATTTTTAGGATTTTAACAAAATTTACTGCATAATTTTTATGAGAATTACTTGATTGATTAAATATTATTATAATTTTTAAATAATAATATTAATAATTTAAAATAAAAATATATAAATTACTAATTTAATAATATATTAATTTATGTGGGCGCTTCTATGTATTCATGCCCCATGCTAGGGCGCCTGCGTTGGCATGGCCGGGCGCCCGCGCAGGCGTTTGCATGTACTGTTGCCTTACGCGGGGGCATATGCCACTCATGCCATGCGGGCACCCACTTACACATTTGCATGGGCTACCATGCATATCGCGCAGGCGCCCGTGTAGGCATGCATCATGGGGCGAGCACTGGTCTTTCAATCAATAATACTATAATTAATATATAAAAAATTTTAAATATAAATTATATAGAATAATGGTATAATTAATATTATTAATTTAAATAATGTAATAATATAAAATTAAATGTTTTTAATATAATTTAGTAATAATATTATAATATAACATAGTAAGAATATTGTAATATTGTAGTAATAGTTGGTAAAAGAAACAAAAATACAAATGAAAATACAAAATGTTTGATGATGTAATAAAAAAAGAGTGGTAGATTAAGATGAAATTAAACTCTAAGGTGGTAAAAACTTGATGATTTAAAGGCGGTAAAAATGTTAAAAAAAGCGGGAAAAATTGACGGATTTTTTGAAAATTTTGAAAATTTATTTGGGTGGTAAAATAAACCAAATATTATATAAATCATTCCCTCTGAACCCTCTTTTCCTTCCTCCCCTCAAAACCTCTTCTCTCCGCTCAAAACTCTTGTTTGTGAATCAACCAAAATTTTCGTGAAACAAGTAATCACATATTTTTTAAAATAAAATTTGGATTATATTATATTTTAAAATATTTTAAATTTTCACAGTTTGTACTCATTTTGAATGAATTAAATGAAATATGAGTATTTTTGAAGAATCACAACCATCCTAGAGCAACTTGACTTTGAAGAAACCCAATTGTCTGGTTTAATTCAGATTTAAGTACGAATATTATTTCTTTGTTTTCACACAATATTACTAATTTCAATTTCAATTTTGTTTTTAATAATAATCCAAATTATTTGTATTCTTAACTCCCAACCAATAATTGTTATCTCTACGTGACTACATCCAAAAGATAATATTTTTATTTATAATAATTTTTATTTTTATGAATAGATTGACATACTCCATCCAGAAAAGATAATATTTTTTTATAACTATTTTTATCAATAGATTGACATGAATGTTGATATTGCGACTCAATTATTTTTGGGGCAGAAGATATGCCGAAGAGAAGAGAAGAGAAGATATATAGTTATTTGATATGTAATATTTTTTTTTCTTATTCTACTAATGTATCAATTATTCTCAATAATATAAAATATTATATTATTTTACTAATTTCTTTATTTTATAGTTTATAACATTTTCTAAAATGTCAGCATGTGTGGTAATCGTACAGTATTTGATAACTGATGAAATAGTAACATTTGCTAACGGATAAATGACTACAGTAACCGATATAACATATGAATATATGTACTAACCAACCATAAATGACTAACCGATGATAAAAGATAATAATTGTGGTAACCGAGTAGTAATAGAGTGGTAACTGACGATAAAAGTTATAATATTTCCTAACATATAAATAACCGTTTCTAAATGGTAGTTACATTTCTTAACAGTTATATAGTAACCGACAATAAAAGATAATAGTTGTGCTAACCGAGTGATAATAACCGAGTCGTAACCGAGTGGTAATCAAAATTAAGTAGTAACTGAATAGTAACCAAATAGTAACCGAATGGTAACTGATGATAAAATATAGTAATTTTTATCTATACTTAGATTAGTTTTACCAACACTTTCTGACCGTCACTATAAATATATGACATGCTCTAACGGTTATTAAGATTGTCGGTATAAATTTATCCCGACTGGTGTATAGCCAACTAAAATCCTATCTGTTGGAGAAGGATCTGCGAACGGTTTTAGTTGATTTACCAGACGATTTTTATCTGTTTGAATAAGTCATTTATTTTGTAATGTATGATCTTACAATTAACTCCTCTTGGAACACCATAACTAAATAGCCCCTTAGAAATAAAGAATCGTACTCTATTAAATATGATACGATGAATTTATACGAGTATTCTAATTTTCTTTTGATTATTCTCTTTTCAAATAACAATCTATATTCTTAATAGTACGTCTTCATCCATAGTTTTTACCACCCCACATTAGATGTGATATGGTGAAACCCTAAATTTAATCACGTGATGTAGCTTTTTTTTTGATACCATATTTTGGACAATGATCGGTATTTAAATTTTATTTCAATTAATTCGGATCGACCACTGTAGTGATTCCTTTTTGGAGGGTGGTGTCTCTCCACAGGGAACGCTCTATACACATAAGAGCCCGATACTCCCAGTGAGAGTCGAATGTTGATCATATTTAAGGAAACTCAATCCCACATCTAATTGAACCAAACCTACGTCGGTGAGGAGATGTAGATTTTGTGAAAGAATTGAAACTCACAAATTTGAAGCCAGATTAAATTATGGAAGATTTGTTGGGATCCAAAAAATGTGTTCGTTCGGATATCACTTTTATCTTCCTAAAAAACAAAAATTGTTACGAGTCAAGATGCCATTTTCATTGATAGCAGGCATAAGAAAGGAAAATAGCATTGAACGAGGTGTCGCTTAACTAACTGAACACAAATCCTTAAAATTGAACTCCAACAAAAGTTCAAATAAATATAGAAGTAAATTTTATTGGGTGCAAAGTGAATTATATTTTGTAAGAATTATCAGGCGATCTGAAAATTGTCCATAAGTACTGTTTGATTTGTAAGGTCGGTTTTGATTCAGTTGTTGCCTTTCGTAGGTGTGGATGCTTTGTAATGAGTCTTTTTATCTTTTATGGGTGGGCGGACGCCATTAGTCACACAATAAGCCCATGCAAGCAACACGTGTTGACAACACTGGTGCATGGATAAAGCCGATGTGCTAATTCATCTTCACACCACATGTCAAAGTTTAATCATCCTTTTGTCTATCCTCTTCTTTTTCCTCAAGATTATTTGTCACTTGTTTGCTCTTTCCCTTCATCTTCAACACAATCTTTATAATCTCTCTCTCTCTCTTTCTCTCTCTCTCTCTCTAGGGTAATTATAATATAATGGATCTGATAAACTCGGTGCTAAACGTATTAGTGCCGCCGGCGAGTCAGGTGATGCTAGCATTTGCATGGCCAGCCTTGTGTTTCATAAGCGCGTGTGAGTGGCTCTACAACAATTTCTGTTGTGAAGATATGGAGGACAAGGTTGTAGTCATCACTGGTGCTTCTTCTGGTATTGGAGAGGTAAATTCCCTTTTTTCTTATATATATTTGCTTATAAATAAATAAACGAAATGCCATTTATAAGGACCCAATTCAATTCTACAACCGCGAAATGTTTTATTTATTTATTTAAGAGCCAATTTAGAATGATTTGGAAAAGCCAAGCTTTGGTCTTAAAAAACTTGAGAGAGAGAGAGAGAGAGAGAGAGAGAGAGAGAGAGAGAGAGAGAGAGAGAGAGAGAGAGAGAGAGAGAGAGAGAGAGAGAGAGAGGGAGGGAGATTGATCAATTGGAAAATAAGAAATACACACCCAAGATGAATTGGAGAAGTGATTGGTTGTGATGGATCTTCTCAATTGGAAAATCCCCTTTATGGCTAATAAATATTCCAACTTCACCCGACCCACTCATCAAATTATTTTGTTTCAAAGCCAACCACGGGATGGTTCATCCCATTTAGATCTTTAAATTCACTGATAATGAAAGATTCGAATTGCAAGGGTAAGGTATTTTACAGGGTTGCCTTCGACTCTCTTTGGATGGCCTAAATTATCATCTTCTCTGGGATCAAATGGCCACTGCTTGCCCGTTGGGTGAAATGAAACCTTGGTGCGTGTGTATATATATAGCTTCACTTAAAAAAGAAACACTTTTGGACAAGCTTGTTACTCATAGGTCGGGCTTGTAACTCTTTTTTGTGATGCAATATTTCTTGTGACGATAGAAATTAAGTTGCAATAGAATTTTACTTTTTATGATTTTTTTTTAATAGTGATACTTTCTTGTGATGCTATTCATTAGCATATCAAATGAAACATGTAATGCTGGCTTTAGCACGTTTACTTTGAGCCCTCACTTGAACAATGCTGCCTTTGGCAAACCCCCAAAGCTATTTCTACTCTGCCCAACTAAATAAGTGGTGTGCATGGCCGATGGCTTGGATGGAGAATTTGTAAAAACAGAATTTTATCTTTAAAATATGTCACGTTTTTGTTATTTAGGATGCCGTCATTTGACACATCACTTACATTATACCATCAATTAAACACAGGAATTCAGGATGAGCAATATACAGATAAACTTATCATTAAGAAGAGATCCAACTGCAAAACTTTAAAATGACCAATAAAGACGTCAACAACTTTATCATTAGGTTGTAAACTAATAAAAAAGCAATTCTAAAGAAGGGTATTAAACTATAGCGTGTTTGTCCTTGGATCCATCTACTCAACAAGGGCATGACAACTACCTGCCTACCTTGTAATCCAAGGGTAGCACTTCCCCAAACGAGTTTAGAAGTTGACACTCCCATCGACAAGTCAACTAATCTTAGACAAATTTGTAAGCGTGATTGAGTTCATGTTGGCCTTTGTATAAATACTAATGGGTATTTGTCTGTTTCCTATAAGTTAAACCTTTATAGTTTCATAAAGCTCATACAGATATAATTCTTTCAGTGAACAGTGAACTGCCACCATTTTTTTTCTTATTATCCATTTCTTTGGAAGGACAAATTTGTAAAGCTAGTGTCACACTCTTCTTGATACATTGTTAGGAAAAGTTCTCTATCCACACCACGCATACATCCCAGTTACCCCATTTACTTGAATGCGTTTATATTGACAATGTCATTGTTTGCACGTGTTAGCAAATTGCATACGAGTATGCTAAAAGAGGAGCAAATCTTGTGTTAGTTGCACGGAGAGAGCATCGACTTCGAGGGATTGCTGAGAATGCAAGACTCATGGGAGCGAAGCATGCCATGATCATGGCTGCAGATGTTGTCAAGGAAGACGATTGCAAGAGATTTATCAATGAAACCATAAACTTCTATGGACGAGGTGAGTACTTTTGTTGCTACAGTTTATAGTAGTCTTTTCTTGTGCAAATACAGCAGCACTTGTATACAAACATCTCTATGGATTTTCATCAACTGCCAATATCTTTCTGCTAAGATATCATACAAAGAGGCTAATGATAATCTTTGGTCCTAAAGAATATGTTTCCCACCTTTCCTTCTAGCATGACACAAGCACTGAATATAAATCGTACTATGGTTTCCCAAAAGAAATACGAGAACTTTTGCGTCCATATAAGATAAGAGCAATGTTAATTATTTGGTTTGAAATTATGAGAAATCAGAGCTAATAGGAGTTCTTGTAACAGTCTATTCTCTTGGTTCTGCAGTGGATCATCTGGTAAACACTGCAAGTTTGGGCCATACATTCTATTTTGAAGAAGTTAATGATACATCAGTATTTCCTCTTTTGATGGTAAGTAATCAACATCAATGATATTCTAGACTTGATGCTCTGTTCTGAGCTGTTGCTACTTAAAGGTCAAGGCTTCCAGCTTTCAATTCAATTAATTTACATCTTTTCAAGAACCTTTTAGTAGGAAATTGGTTTTGGGTTGATTGATTGTTTCATTGCAGGACATAAACTTTTGGGGGAATGTGTATCCTACATATGTTGCTCTTCCTTATCTCAGAGAAAGCAATGGCCGAGTCATAGTGAATGCTTCTGTTGAAAGCTGGTTACCATTGCCTAGAATGAGCTTATACGCAGTGAGTGTACATTAGTTAAAGTATTGGTCAGCAGATTTCTCTCTCTCTCTCTTGCACAAAATTACATAGCTCCTCTGTTTTCAATAGCGTTGAACTCTGTCATCTCTGGTGTAGTCCTAGGTCCCAAACAAATGATATTTATAGCTAATGTCATTCATGAAACATTGACTAATTTTAATGAACTCCTTAATTTGCCACTTTGATTGGAAGTTTCTAGATGCAGTTCTTAGGATGTGTTCTCATCTTATAAGTCTTTGAAGAGTTTCGTTGACGACATTCCACAACAAGATCACTCCTAGATTGTTCTCCTTTTCAAGTTTATTGGTTTTTCAATTTTTGACCTGATACAAAGAACCTCTGTAAATTCTCTTTTCTTGCAATGTATAGGCAGCAAAGGCAGCTTTACTGAATTTCTATGAAACACTACGATTTGAAGTGACAGACGAAGTTGGAATAACTATAGCTACACATGGTTGGATTGGGAGTGAGATGACAAGAGGCAGGTTCATGATAGAGGATGGTGCAGATATGCAATGGAAGGAAGAAAGAGAAGTAAGTTCACTTTAAAAAGGATCAAAACTAGTACCTTTACTTTCAAAAGAGAGAATGTTTCAAGACTAATTATCTTCTACTCATTTAACCTGCTCCTTGTTATGCCGGATCCTTATTAAATATGGGCATGCAGAGATACGCAAATAATTCGACATTCTTTCCTACTTCTGCATCATGACAGTTACTACTATTAAATCTGTTTATACTGTTATTACTATAAGCTGTTTACCATAATTTAAGACATATATATAAACCATTCTAATAGAGATTTCACCTCAAAATGGATCACAATAGCACTGAATATATTTGGCTGGCACTTTGGGGAGATTGTTTCCTCAACATTTGGCATGTGTGGATCCATCATACTTCATTAATAAATCGCTTAATCTCAAGGTTGGTGAAAAATGGCAACAAGGTAAAATTAAGAAAAGTGATTATTTTTTATCATTTCTGTAATTATTGTGATGTCTGTGCAAGGTAAATGCATTTGGAGGGCCTATAGAGCAATTTGCAAAACTCATCGTCGCTGGTGCTTGTCGTGGGGATGCATATGTTAAGTACCCGAGCTGGTATGATATATTCCTCCTTTATAGGGTATTCGCACCAAATATTCTTCAATGGACATTTCGCTTGCTTTTTGCATCTTATGACGCAAGAAGAAGTACTTCACTTGTTGGCGTGGGAAGGCACCACCATTTGGAGGGTACCTCTCCTAGGAAGCGCCTTACAGGGTCCCCTACCTTCACCCGCCAAACCCCATTCCAACAACAAAAGGTCGAATGAGTTTGGAAGGCTGAGAATGAACATTGATGATGCTGTGGGGCTTGTAATGCATGTGCAAAACTCACTTCTTTATAGTGAACTTGTTTCATAAAGAATAACCAGTGTAGAACACTGTGTTCCTTTGTCACAGATGATATGGATTGGATGGAGTTCAGAGAAGGGCGCAATCATGGATGTCCTACAGGAAATATATATATATATTTTTTTTATAGCTGTATAACTTTTTTTTTTGGATATTTTAATTTCAGAAAGTGACTTTTATTAAATTTTACTCTCATCCCTTGAGATTTTTTCTTCTCGATCTAGATTTTAGAATTCAGACTTGGAAAATGAGATGACTGAAATCGGTTAGTTCACCCTCCCAATCTTTGTAAATTTTAGATCTCTGTCTTTGAAAAAATCTAATTTTTGTTTCTCCTTTATTTATTTTCTAAGGCTCTCAAGATAGCTCCTAATAATAAAGTTTTCTCTACATTATTACTTGGTGGGTAAAAGATGAGCATATTTTTATTCCAAAACTTGTTTACTATTAAAAGAAGGGGGAGGGGAGTTCTACCAACTGATAAATCGTTCTGCTTTGGTTTTATGTTGCATCTGTAGAAACAAAGAAGAGAGGGAGAGAGAGAGAGAGAGAGAGACCGAGAGATTTAAGAAGGAAAGAGAAATTTTTTGACAATTTTAAAACAGTTAATATCTGGTGTTTAATACTAACTTATAACTGAATGGGATATGCCTCCTCATCGTGCAAAGGCGGACAATTAGTGGAATATCAAATCAATGATATACTGAAATTTTGATAAACTTAGGATTATTTCCAACGGCTTTCTTTTTCTCAGCAAGTCCTCTTATCTTCATTGGCAATTTGAGTTAGGGGTCAAAACAAGTTACGCCACACACTCAACTCGCAGTTTTCTTCAATCCCAAGAAAGAGAGTGAATTCTTGTATAGCTAACTAGAGATAGTCATCAACAGAGATGCTCAAAGCCTCTTGATCATCTTGTTGTGTCTCAGTCCCACATTCTCCCCAGCAGTGGTGACCATCTTCCCAAATGTTTCTCTCGTTGATTCCATCCCTTATTAATTCCCTCCTCATTCCGCTTTCGTCTTCTGTCTTCGTCTTCTTCTTCGTCACTGCCAGTTGCGCGTCCATCTCCATGCCTGCATCTGATGCCACCCTCTGTATTGACCTTGGCGACATGTTGGTCCTCAGAGTCGATGGGACTAGTTGCGGGAAATTAAGGCTAGTATTTTCTGGCCCACGCAAACAAAAGGAGGCAATGTCGTGGGCAATACCGGCGGCTTCAGGTGTAGAGTATGAGCCTAGCCATAGCCGGTCTTGGGTTCCCGGAACTCGGATTTCGGACACCCACTTGCCCCATTTACGACGTCTTATTCCTTTGTATTTCATCTCCGTGTTGTCCATCACTACACCAGTGATTTGTTTGGAACTAGAAGTCATATCGAATGAATATTTTTGGATTGGAGTTGAAGAGAATGAAATGAAAAAGCCTGCCTTATATAGTTTGAAAATCCAAATGCAAAGCCAAGCCGGAAGGTTGACCCTCCACAACGTAAACGCAGAGGGTCAAAATTTTCAAAGTTTTCAAAGTTCAAAGGATGGGAAAATCAGCAAGGGAAGAAGATAAGTGGACGGCGCTGCTGAATCCATCTTTATGTGAGCAAATAATTCTAGCAAGAATATTCAATGGGCGTCCCCCGCTAGCATCACGGATTGGGGAGAGAGAGAGAGAGAGAGAGAGAGAGAGAGAGAGAGAGAGAGAGAGAGATAGAGAATTAAATTCAAATAAAAAAGGCAGGCGTGGGTTGACTCTATATGCAAGATTAGTGGCGCAGGTGGGGAAAGGTTTGAGTTTTACATGAATTGCAAAAGGCAAATCTGTTTTTGTCAAACAAAAGCGTGTTGGAAAAATTAAAGAATATATCCTCAAAGAGGGATGGAGACGGTGCGTGCGTATGGGAGAAGTCGGCCACCTAGAAACGCTTTCCTTATTCAACATCTTTTCCTTTTTCATGACGACATCATCCATTGACCCCTCAAGGAAGGTCCCGACATGGTTTGAAGACCAAGTCAACATTTTAATATATTAAAAATTTGCCCTTCTAATTTTCGTATTTATCAAGTGCCTTTCTCCGATGAGAATATCAATGAAATGCCGAACATTGAATTTCAATTCGGTTTCGATTCAAATGATATTAATCTCTCTATTTATTGTAATAGGCTAATACTCACCATGAACAAAAAAAATATGTAATTCATTAATGAGAATCCCCCCTTAATGTAGAAAAGAAATTATCATGGTGTAGAAGAAAGAAGATACCCTTTCATGCGATTGAGAAGTAGTAGGAAATTGATCATTACTATGGAGAGAGTTTTAAAGA
Organism: Dillenia suffruticosa; assembly: GCA_033439265.1. Taxonomy (NCBI): domain Eukaryota; kingdom Viridiplantae; phylum Streptophyta; class Magnoliopsida; order Dilleniales; family Dilleniaceae; genus Dillenia; species Dillenia suffruticosa. Next base: position 14,041,867 of record JAVTVX010000020.1, read on the forward strand.
ATCAACAAGAAAATTCTTCCATCAGGCAATCCCCTTCACCAATGGCCACTTGTCCGATGTTAAATTTCAAGCGAGGAAGAAGCTGATTATGAACAACCCACGGACAGTAGATTAGAATGGGCATCGGAGACATCACCCAACGCCCCATTGTTGAGATCCATTTTGCTGGAGAAAGAGAGCAAAGGGCCGCCAGGTAGGCTGGGGCAATTCCAATACTTAACCCACTCCATCGATATAAACCATTAACCAATTCACAATTCGTTGTGCCAGTAGTGATGGATTAAAGTGGATAACTGGAATCAGCCTAGGGGCACATGCCCAAGCGATTGAACCTTTTATTAAGGTAAAATGGGTACACTTAAATTAAGATAAGAGAACTACATACTTTTTTATTCCTCTAAATCCAACACAATTACATATGCAACTTAATTTTTTTACAATTAAATTCAAACTTATTTTTCTTATTTATTTAATTTTTTTTGTTGTAAAATAAATATTGTAAATTTAACAATTATTATACTTTCTTACTAGTGGTGAAGCCATTAGGAAGCAGTTGGGCAGTCTGCCCTCATTAAAATTTTAGATTTTTTTTTTAACATCTCAAAAAATACTGATAAAAGTATCATAAATATTACTGAAAATTATATAAATATCGCCGGCGCAATACTGCTGCTAAATCTTTTAAAATGTTGTTTCTTATTAGAAAATTACAACGTACGCCCCCTCGGTCCATGCATGTTGTACTTTGCTCTCATAAGATAAATTTACAGTTCCATTCCTCTTTTGTAGCACCTATTTTATGTATATTATCAAAACCATTGTGAAAAAAATGCCGGCCTTTATTGTTCCATTCTTCATACCTCTCTCTCTCTCTCTCCTTTTTTTTTTTTTTTTTTTTTTTTTTTGTTTTTTAAGTTTGGCCCAAAGCTTCCCTAAACCAAAACCCACCCTGCTACAAATCGGAACCTATTTCAACTCTTAACCACCATACCGACAATTCAAGTTAAAGGTTATATTTGGTTTCGATCAAGCGATAGGCGTAAGCTAAATATGGAAATGATCTTTCACCTCAAATTGTTGGCTTAAGAGGGAGGGACACGACCACCTGGACTTTTTTTGCACAAGGCTTAGTTGAAAGGCACATTACCATCTTCAAAATTGTGACCCAAGCCACTAGGCAGTCCCCAGAGACAAAAATATATTTGTAGAAATGTGTTTTTATTGAGAGTCAAACTTAAGACCTTTGCTTACTAAATGGGTGTTCTAAACATCTAAAGTTATGAAAGTCAATACCATGATCCAAAGTTCAAATTTTATAATAACTAAAAAAAAAAAAAACCGTGAGCCAAGCTGATTCTGAAGTTGTTGCATCTAATTAATTAAAAGGAAAACAAATCAGACTCAGAAGATAGGCATTTTATGACGTTGGATTATACATGCGCTTGTGTGTATGCAAATAGCTACACAAACAACTAAAGCACTTGCCTTTTGATGTATGTTGTCTTTAGCGCTGCAACAATGACAGAAACCATGATGCCTCTATTTTGAAGTAGGAGGAAAAACATAACTTGCAAATTTAAAGAGTCGATGTAGAAAAGCTTTGGCAGTCTCGCTGTTTCTGTGTGTCGCAAACAACTCATTTATTCATTAATGATGTCAAAATCCAAAAGGCTGTTTGCACGAAGGAAGAGTTAATTTTATCTCACATGAAAAGAAACATATGACAGGTAATGTCACGCCCAGACCCGTCCGTTAAACATATAACAATCGTGGTATTATCTCGAAACACGTATGAATTTTATTCCGTATTTCAAGATATCGTAAGATATTCCAATATCCAAAACACTTTAAAATAATTTAAATCATCCTTAAACTAATCTGATCATCCAAATAATTCTCAAATATCTAAATAAATTCACATATTCAAAACATTATCAAAATTTATCACATAATCCAAATGTTCCAATAAAAATAATATTTCTTACAAAAGAAATTTTTAAACAATTTAAAACAAGATTCCATATCATAAAGGTAAGGATTTTACAATAGTTGTCCAAGAAAAATCAAACAAATATTTGTCAAATCCAAATATAACCAAATGTATATAATTTCCTTCCATGAATCACATAGTATAGTTTCCCAAAGAAATATTCTCATGACAATTATCTTTTGAGAGTCAACAAGATATATTTTCTTCAATGGCACAAGGTAATGTCTACATCTCTAATTTAAGCTTCTTTTGAAAAAAATTTGAAAGTAAGAGGTAAATATAAAAATACTCAGTGAAGAGTACAATAGTATGCTAAACATGAATAAGGAGCGAGAGTGGTAGTGTCAAACACATATGTTATAGTATATTTCCAATACTATAATGAAAATCGATTGCATAAACAAATTTTGAAATAAATTATCCATGATTCATAAATCATTCATCAACAATTCATTTTCATTTTCTTTCCAAATTTTCTTTGGGGTTGTTAAAATCATTTTCTTACCAATGGCCGATGGTAGGATCCGCTAAGAGGTTTTTCACATTTTTATAAAATACTCCATCTTTGGTGTTGGCCTGGAATTTAGTGGGATGTTATCACCTTATCACGCGAACAACTTGAGGAGATTCTTCATCTCTGCCAACCTCCGAGCCAAATATAAATCAGCCTTGACTATGCCGCTCCGATGGCCCGATCCGTGGAAAACTTAGACTATAGTCTTTTCTTTCTTTTTTCAGTACCATGTTACAAAAATATTCATTTTATTATTCAACATTTGTGGTCATATACAAAAAAAGCAACACAATCAATGTCCCATTATAACACGATACAAACAATTCAAATATCAATAAAAAGTCATGAATTTTATCAACAATTCCATTCAGGTACACCACAATTACAAAATATTTCAAATCCATTTCAAAATTAAATTTACAAACAATAATTGAAAATATTTTATCGTCCATGCTTAACATAACCATCCACTCACCTCTTGAGAGTGGTGAACACTCCGAAATCACAATCAATTCCAAGATAATCACTTCTTGGATTCCAATTTATTTATCCTAAATTAATAAACATGAACTATATGTTAAATCATGCAAATGATTAGAGTTTATGAGTTTTTCCCTTAAATTTAGCATAACTCTAATTTTTCAAATCTATGATTTTATGTTTTCAATCCGTCATCTACATGTCATTTGCATTTACATACAATCTCCATTCACAAATTTTCCCAAATTTTTGCCTCATTCACAAACACTAAATTCATACTCTCTAACAAATGCCTCGAATCTCCATAACAATTTTAAATCCACTAATGAGAAAGTTAAATCCAAGTTTAGATGAAAGATATTACCTCAATTTTGGGGTTGGATTGAGTTTTGACCATTGGTTTTAAAAACCCTAGATTTTCCCATTTTTCAACAAAATCTAGATTTCTTTTAACACCCCCTTCTTTCACAAGTTTGTTTGAGGTTCAGGAACTCAAATCTATAGGTTTGGGGGAGAGTATTAATCAATTTCATAGAAGAAAGAGGGGAGAGGGGAAGAGTGAAAGGTGAAGGAGATGAGAGTTGAGAGACAGACAAAGAGTCGAGAGAGAAGAGTAATTTCGGGAACAAATGAGAATGAAAACTTGTTAAGCCCCTTTTTATAGTGGAGTATGAAATCTCACTTTTGTCCCTCATTAGTTTTAAGTGTTGTTCAACTTTGATTGCCCATTTTCATCATTTCGAAACATTCCACACTCATGAGTCGACTTGAAATAGAGTACAAGTCGCCTTATGTGTCTAAGGTTTTCACAGGCCAGGTCTTCTTGTTGTCCAACAAGTCACCTTCTTCTTTGTTTTATCGAGCTCGCAAGGCAACTTGAAATTAGTTTAAAATGACCCAAATTCCTTATTTTGTAACTCATAAGTTGACTCACTTTCTTAGTGAGTTGCCTTAGTAAAGTTGCAGACAATGTTTTTGAAGCTTGAATATTGGGGGTTGGCTTGTGCTGGCCATAAATAGCCTTACTAGTTACAAGGTCAGAAAGCATAAGTTGACCTGACATCGGAGCGAGGAGGCTTGCTTTTGAGTTTTGGAAGCACAAGTTGAGCTGTCATTAGGACAAGGCGACTTGCTTTTGTGCAGAGCATGGATTCTGAGAGCTAATCTCCACAAGTCGCCTTGGCACTTGTTCAGGTCGCTTTGGTGACTTTCATACTTAACCAAAATTCAATTTTTGAGCCTTAGGTCATCTTATCATGAGTTAAGGTGGTTTGTCTTTATCAAATTGACTCCAAACAATTTTTAATTGTGCCAAATTATCTCCAAAACCTATTTTTCTCTCAAAAAAACTTAATAAAATCTTCATTGATAGATTAAAATCAATTACAACCGATTTTTCGCTGTATTTCACAAAAAATATTGAAAATTCAATATAAATTTTCTAATATAGAATTTTTCGGTGTTACAACACTTAACCTCTAAAAAGAAATTTTATTTTCAAAATTTAACAGAAAATTCATACATCATCAAAAAGGTAAGAGTGTTGTTTCCGCATTGACTTCTCGGTCTCCCAAGTTTCTTCTTCCACTCGGTTGCTTCTCCACAACACTTTAACCATTGGGATTTGCTTACTTCTCAATTGCTTGAATTGTCGATCAAGGATTTTCACCGAACGGATCTTGAAACTCAAGTCTGAATTCAATTCTATCGGAGGAGTTTCTAATACATGTAAAGGATTTGAGAAATATTTCTCTAGCATAGAGACATAGAATATATCATGTCTTTTCTCCAGATTCGAGGGCAATTCTAGTTGATATGCCACATTTCCTATCCTCTCAAGGATCTTGAAAGGGCCAATATACCTAGAGTTCAATTTACTCCATTTTCAAAATCGGATTACACTTTTTTAATGTGAGACTTCAAGAAAACCATGTCTCCGACCTCAAATTCCAAAGGTCTCCTCCTTTTGTCAGCGTAGCTCTTTTGTCTATCTTGAGTTGCATTCATCCTTACCCTAATAACATTCACTTTCTCTACCTTACTTCAATTAACTCAACATTTTTAATATTTCTCTCTCCTACCTCATCCCAACATAACGGAGTTCGGCATTTTCTTCCGTAGAGAGTTTCATAAAGTGGCATCCCAATACTAATTTGGTAGTTATTATTGTAAACAAATTCAATTAATGAAAGGTGCCTATCCGAACTCTCTTGAAAGTCCATCACACATGTCCTAAGCATGTCCTCCAATGTTTGAATCATACGTTATGACTGTCCATCCGTCTGTGGATGAAAAGCAATATTGAAATTCAACTCAATCCCTAAGAACTCTTATAGCTTAGGCCAAAAACGGGATGTGAATCAGGGATCACGGCCAGATACAATTGATATTGAAACCCCATGGAATCGAACAATCTCATTTATATAGAGTTTTGCCAACCTTTCCAAATGATAGGAATTTTGGATGGTAAAAAGTGGGTTGATTTTGTGAGCCGATCAACTATTACCTATATAGTATCGTGTTGACTCGGTGTACATGGCAATCCTACCATAAAATCTATAGTAATATGCTCTCATTTTCATTCGGATATCGGCAATGGTTGTAGAGTTCCAGCCAATTTCTGATATTCGGCCTTGATTTGTTGGCTGATAGAGATAAATTTAGTATAATATTTGTGCTTTGTTTTATATTATTTTTGAATTAATATTGCATTAATTTTAAGTATTTGATGTATTAGATTTGTTGAAGGCCATTTATGAAGGAAAGTGGAGAAATTGGGCAAAATCGGTAATGATGCATGCAAGGAAGAAATTTGGACAGCCATGCACGATTGTTAGCATGTGGGCACGCAAATATCAATTGAGCTAGATGAAAATAGAAAAATTGAATGCTGAAATTCTTTTACTTAAATTGAATTTTGAGAATTTAGAAATTTGTAATTTTATTTAGTTTTTAAATTGTAGATAATATTTGGAAGTTTCCTTTCCTTTATTTTAGTAACTTAGCCCCCAAGTTTCATTTACCTTTTAGTAAAAAAGGTAAAAGGAGTGTCATTCCCTATTTCTAGGTAGAAAGTTGATTTGGAGTTTGATTGTGTTGCCAATCACGTAGGCAAGTAGGAGATTCACCAAATAAAAGGGATTTTAGGTTATTTAAAGAGGAGAGGTCATTGATTAGAGGGTCAATTCTCTTCTTTCTGACGGCTGCTATTTGGAGGAAGAAGGGAAGCAACCCTTTTGTTCAATTCCTTCCATTGTTCTGCAACTTTAATGGTGAATAAAATTTTTGTGAGTTTTATTTTTCTAATGTTTTCATTTTAATTTTCTTTTCTAGTTAAAAGTTAGTGGAAACTTTGATTCATGACATTGTGAGATCTAAATGTGTTATTTCTTTCAACAATTATAGATATTTATTTAATTTCTGCACTTCATAAATCATGATTTTCTAGAATTTATTGAGTAATGACCAATATTTAATAGTTCTAAATTAATTTACAACTAATTAAAACAAGAAATCTATAACTGTTTGTTAGTTTTAATAAAGTAGTGAATAACATTTATGTCATGGAATTTAATAATCTAATTTAAATGACCCCGTTGGTATTTATTAATTAGAATTGGATTTTTCTAAATCTTAATACTGTTGAGACTTTAAACCCTAAGAGTTTCTTTAGGGTTAACTTTCGATTAGAGAAATAATTAACGAAATTCTCTTGATTATTAACGAAATAAGGAGAGATTGGTCGTTTGGCATTTGCCGACGATTATAACCAATTTATTTATGTGTTGTTGAATTATTCTTGAATCAAGAATCAATCAATTGAATCAAAGTAGAAACGAACCCTTCAACTATATTATTTTATCGTGACTTTTAATCCTTTAATTTTGCCTCACCTTATTTTGCCGATTGTTGATTTAATTTCAATCCGTTATTTATTTTAATTTGTAGGTTATTTAGTTAATTCGAAACCCCTGAATTCTGATTTTTATTTTGTTTTCTCAAAAGACATAAATCTCATTTTTCCTTGTGGATTTGACTCTACTTGCCCTAGACTTGTCTTTTGTGAAGTATGTATTATTTTTGGTTGTTTAACAACACACCAAATTTTGGCGCCGTTGCCGGGGAAGGTGTAAAAAGATTTATTTCTTTTAAAATTTTCTTCTCTGTTTTTGATTTATGCCTTGTTCTACTCGCACAGATGAACTAGTTTTTGACCCAGAGATCAAGAAAACTGTCCGAAAACTGAAAAAGGAGACTCAGGAAGCAAAGAAGATAGCAAGTTCATCACTTGGAAACAACCTGGCTGACCAGCTCTTAGATTCAAACATTGACGTTGAAGAGAAGGAAGTCAGAGAAACAAACATGGCAGCCCAACGGACTTTAAGAGAGTTGGCAATCCCTGAATTTAATTAATAACCTTTGTGCATTAATTTTTTCAATATTACAACTTCATTCGAATTAATATCTGGGCTGATTCATTTATTGCCTAAGTTTCATGGTCTTGTAGGGGAGGATCCTCACAAATATCTTAAGGAGTTTCACATTATCTGTTCGACCATGAGACCACAGGAGGTAACTGAAGAACAACTTAAACTTGTCGTTTTTCCTTTTTCTTTGGTAGATAAGGTCAAGGATTGACTCTTTTATTTGCCTTTTGGTTCTATTACTAATAGACCTGACCAGGAGAGGATATTTTTAGAAAATTTTTTTCCAGCTTCCCGTGTAGCTACTATTAGAAAGGAAATTTATGAAATAAGACAGTTCAACGGGAAAACCTTATACGAATATTGGGAAAGATTTAAACAACTATGCGCTAGTTGTCATCAACATCAGATTTCAGAACAGTTGTTGATCCAATATTTCTATAAAGGTCTATCCCTAATGGAACAGAACATGATTGATGCTGCAAATGGAGGAGCATTGGTGAACAAGACACCCGATGAAGCGAGAAATTTGATCTCAAACATGACAGCCAATACCCAACAATTTGGAATAAGGCAAGAAGTTTCAAAGAGGGTCAATGAGGTAAGTGATTTTTTCGTTGGTCAAGAATTGAAAGAAATAATTTCTTTTATGCTTAATTTTATTGTAGGACAAACACAACAGGTCAAGCCATGTGGAGTTTGTTCTAATTTTGGTCGTCCCGTGGATTTGTGCCCTACCATTCGAGAAGATTCAATCGAACAAATCAATACAGCGGGGGATTTCTGAGACTACCACAATGGAAGTATGATCCCTATTCAAACACCTACAATCCAGGATGGAGGGATCACCCAAATTTTAGTTATGGGAATCGACAACAAGGATTTCAACAACAATCTCGACCACAATTTCAGCCACATCAACCCTCTTCAAATCAAGGTATGTCTATAGAAGAGATTGTTAAAAATTTGGCTAACAGTCCTCAATTGTTTCAACAGGAAACCCAACGGTTGCAATAGGAAAACCAACAATTTCAATTAGAGATAAGAACCAACATTCAAAACTTGGAAAATCAGGTGTTACAATTGGCAATGACCATGAGTCGAATGGAGAAAAATAATGGGAAGCTACCCTCTCAAGTAGAGATCAACTCGAGAGAAAACGTGAGTGTTATGGTAGTCTAGAATGAAAGGAAAGTGCAGGAAAATTCATCGACAACTAAAAAAGATAAAGAGGCCGAATAAAACAAAGCATCAATATTGAATGAATCGGCCACGAAGGTAAGTAAGAAACTGATAATTCTAAGGCTAAAATTGTAATTCCACCTCCTTTTCCTAGCAGGTTAGCAAGATCGAAGAAAGAAAATGAGGAGAAGGAAATCTTAGAGACTTTTCGAAAGGTGGAAATCAACATCCCACTTTTGGATGCGATCCGACAAGTGCCAAGGTATGCAAAATTTCTCAAAGAACTATACACTAGGAAGACAAAACTAAGGGGCAGCGATAAGATTTGCGTTAATAAGAATGTTTCAGCATCATACAAAGAAGGCAATGCTTGACCTAGGTGTATCAATCAATGTTATGCCCTTAACTGTTTTTAGATACTTGAATTTAGGACCTTTGAAAAAGACTAATGTTGTGATCGGTGAAGACCCGATATGTGATTCCATAGAGATAATGTCGCAAAATTTTCAAGGTGAAAATAATGGCGGTTAGCTCTAGGTCATGGGTGGGGTAGTTCAACTCATGCTTCTTCAATTGTGGAGAAGCATAAGTGATCACTCTATCACCTTGTATTAAAATACATCTCTACCCTTGCTTGCTGGCGTCGCTATAAACCACATAGTCGCCACCGCTAGTTGGAAAAGAAAATATTAGAGCAGACGTGAGTCTCATCTTGAGTTCTTGAAACTCTCCTCACACTTACCACTCTATTCAAATTTGACTCCCTTTCGAGTCAAGTTAAACAACGGAATTGCAATTTTAGAGAATCCCTCAACAAACCTTTGGTAGTATCCTACCAACCCAAGGAAGCTTCTCACCTCGGTGACATTCTTGGGTTGTTCCCATTCCATAATTGCCTCTACTTTTTTTGGATTTACAAATATATCATCTCCAGATACAACGTGCCCTAAAAAGCCAATCTCTCTTAGCCAAAACTCACACTTGGAGAACCTGGCATATAGTTGCTTCTCTCTGAGAGTTTATAGGACAATCCGAAGATGTTTCGAGTGTTCCTCATTGTTCTTGGAATACACCAAGACATCACAAAAAATTCAATTCGAAAGACATCACAAAAAATTCAAAGTGTCCATACCGCGTCCTAAAGGTGGTCTTATGAACATCATCCCCTTTTATCCTCAATTGGTGATAGCTTGACCTCAAATCAGTTGGTGATAGCTCGACCTCAAATCAATCTTCGAAAAGACACTAGTCCCTTGGAGCTGATTGAACAAGTCACCAATTCTTGGCAAACTGTATTTATTCTTAATGGTCACCTTAGTTAGCTGCCGATAGTCGATACACAACTGGAAGTTCCATCTTTCTTCTTTACGAATAAAACCGGAGCGCCCTAAGGTAAGGTATTCGGTCGGATAAACCCTTTGTCCAACAACTCCTGAAGTTAAATTTTCAATTCTTTCAACTTTGTAGGAGCCATTCTATATGGAGGTATGGAAATGGGTGCATTTCTGGGAGACAAGTCGATAGCAAAGTGAACTCTTGAGTCAGAGGCAAACTGGGCAACTTATTCAGAAAGACATCTGGGAACTCATTCACCACCGAAACATTCATCAATTCCAGACTCTGCATTGTGGTATCGATGACGTGGGCTAGGTAAGCCATACAACCCTTGTGCACTAATCTCTGTGCCTCAATTGCTGAGATCACACAATTCGGTAGAAACCCGCCATTTACTGACAAACACAAGTGGTGGACATCCTGGTCTATGGAACTCTACCTCCTTAGTGAAGTAATCTACTGAATCTCGGTGAAGGTGTAACCAATCTATATTTATTATGGCATCAAAATCCCTCATTTCCAACGGAATCAAGTCCATTTCAAGGATCTCACCATAGATAACTACTTTACATGCTTTATACACAATGTTTTTATTCAACCGTTCCCCCAAGGAAGTGATAACTAGCAATTCCTCTCCAAGTGGAGTCAAAAGCTTATCAGAGTGCTTAATGAATGCCGTACTTACAAAAGATTTATTTGACTCTGTATCAATCAATACACAGGTGTCAATGCCAAAAGTTTTCATCATACCTATGAATGGAAACCATTAAACAATTTGGGTTAACTATTTGAAGTTTTTGAAATCTAGGAAAATTAGTAAAGATAGAACATAGTACTCAATGCCACCATAACTATCTCAAGACATCAAAATCACCTCTCCCCAAATTCATTATCATGCAATATCATTAATTTGCATTCCAAATCCAATCATGCACTCAAAATCACATAATATTTATATCCAGATTTCTACATCATCCAATTCAAGTTCTAGGGGATTTACCTGTGACTATGTCCGGATTGTTTTGTACATCATCATTTGTCATTGCATAAATCCTGGTTTGAGTCCGTGGTTGTGGACGTTTAGTTGGAGCAGCCATTGTGTTGTTCCTTGTCCCTGTCTGCGGTATCACATTAGGGGAGGAATTAGGAATGTTGCTTTGGCCGCCCATGGATCTACTAGGGTGATCTCGGCTTGCTTGGCTTCCTCGTCCCAACTCCGGATAAACATAGTGGAAATGATCCTCCTTTCCGCATTGATAGCACTTTTTAGATGCATAACAACCTCCAAAATGGAACCTACCACAGTGCTTACACTACTCCTTGTTTCCTACCGGTTTACTTCTAGAGGTGGTACTAGATGTAGGGGACACAAAATTAGGTGATCGTTGGCTTTGTGGAGGGCCAATAGATCCAATGACTAAGACTCCACCATAGGAACTCGTGCTCCTACTTTGCTTCGAACTTTGGCCCGATACATATTCAGACCTTCTCTTCTTTTTCTGGCCTTCTCTTGTCCTTCCCCTTTCCTCAATCATTTTCTTGGCCCTCAATGCCAAGACATCATTATAGATGTGGGCCGAGGTCACGGACATCTTCTCTCAGATGGACAAGTTAAGGCCTTCCTCAAACTTGAAATGTAAGTACTTCTCGGAAGTTACCAATTCCGGGACAAATAAGGACAATCTCCTCAACTCCGTTTCATAATCTACCATTGTCTTGTTGCCTTAACGGAGGTGAAGGAACTCTTTCCTCTTTAAGTCTCGGTAAAACCGAGTCTAATATTTTTCATCGAATTCCCTAAGAAATTCATTCCAAGAAATGGGTGTTGTGGACCTCTCCTTTAGATTATCCCACCATACTCGGACATTTTCATCTTATAATTTTACCGCCACCATCAGCTTCAATTCATCGTCAAGCCTCATGTCGGCCACAGTCTCCCGAATCCGATTTATCTAATTCTTTGCCACCATCACATCACTAGTCCCCGAAAGGTGACACATCCAAGTTGTCGGATCTCTTTGATCAACTTGTATAACTCGATGGTTGGACAAATGATAGGTGGGGCCACTGAAGTGGGAGGAGTAATTGGTGCTATCGGAGGGGTTGGTGGAATGATTGGACTCGGTGAAGGAGGTATGGGAGCTTGAGGAGGAGCATGAAGATGAGTGTCATAAGTATTCCACCACTCTGTCCATTGTCGGAGTGTATTTAGTGGCGGTGGAGAAATCTCGGTTGAAATAACCGGGTAATTGCTAGTAGTTGCTGAGGGAGAAGAGAGAGCACGTGAGGATAATCCATCCTTGTACTCGGAAAGATGAATTTCATTTACATTCATTAACCTTCATCTTGGAGGTATGATCCTATAAAAAGGGAGATACTATTCATAGTTCACTAAATTAGAATTTGGACTAGGTTCTTAACCCCCTAAAAATAAAAGGATTCCTAGTCCTTAAGATCCATGGAAGGTTTTTGAGAATTTTTTTTTTTAAATCTTTCAAACTCTGAATTTCCAAAAATAAAAATTACTTTGAAATCTTGGAAAAACTTTTGGGGACATTTGGAAGTATTCTCAAATAATTGAAGCATTTAAAACCGTGAGCCTAATCTCTAATACCTATAGAATTGTCATGCCCTGACCTGCCCGTCGAGCATGCAACAACCGCCGCATTATCCCGAAACACTTGTAAACCCCACTCCGTGTTCCGAGATACCGCAAGACATTCCAACATCCGAAATACTTTAAAATAATTTAAACCATTCTTAAGCCAATCCGACCATCCAAACAATTCTCAAGTTTTAAATAAATTCACATGTTCAAAACATCCTCAAAATTCACCACGTAATCCAAATATCCCAATGAAAGTAATATTTCTTGCAAAAGAAATTTTTGAACAATTTAAAACAGGGTTTCACGTTCTAAAAGTAAGGATTTTACAATACTTGTCCAAGAAAAATTACGTAAGTATTTGTCAAATCTAAACATAACAAAATATATACAAATTTCCTTCCATGGATCACATAGTATATTTCCCAAAAGAAATATTTTCATGACAATTACCGATTGAGAGCCTATAAAATATACTTTCTTCAAGAACACTAGGAATGTTTGCGTCTCCAATCTAAGCTTACTCTGAAAAAAATTTGAAAGTGAGGGGTGAGTATAAAAATACTTAGTGAGTGGAATGCAATGGCATGCTAAACATGAATAATGAGTACGGGTGGTGATACCAAACACATATATCATAGTATATCTCCAATGCAATAATGAAAATTGATTGCACGAAACAAATTTTCAAATAAATTATCCATGACTCATAAATCATTCATCAACAATCCATTTTCATTTCCTTTCTAAATTTTCTTTGGGGTTGTCAAAACCGTTTTCCTAACAATGGCCGATGGTAGGATCCGCCGAAAGATTTTTCATAATTTTTATAAAATACCCTCTCCTTGGCATTGGCCCGGAATTCAGTGTGGTGCCGCCACCTTATCACGTGAACAACTTGAGGAGGCTCTTCATCTCCGCCTACCTCCAAGCCAAATATAAACTAGCTTGACCATGCCACCCTGATGGCCCGATCTGTGGAAGACTTAAACTATAGTCTTTTCTTTCTTTTTCTAGTATCATGTTACCAAAATATTCATTTCATTATTCAATATTTGTGCTCATATACAAAAGAGAGCAACACAATCAATTTTCCATTGTAACACGGCGCAAACAATTGATATATCAATAAAAGAGTCATGAATTTTATCAATAATTCCATTCGGGCACACCACAATCACAAAAAATTTCAAATCCATTTCAAATCCATATCAAATTCTTTTCAAAATTCAATTTACCAACATAATTGAAAATATTTTATTATCCATGCTTAACATAACTATCCATTCATCTCTTGGGAGGGTGAACACTCTTAAATTATAATTAATTCCAAGATAATCTCTTTTTGGATTCCAATTGATTTATTCTAAATCAATAAACATGAACTATATGTTAAATCATGCCAATGATTTGGGTTTATGAGTTTTTCCTCAAATTTAGCACAACCCTAATTTGTCAAATTCATGATTCTATGTTTTCAATTCGTCATGTATATGTCATTTGCATTTACATATAATCTCCATTCGCAAATTTCACCAAAATTTTGCCTTATTCACAAACCCTAAATTCATACTCTCTAACAAATGTCTCGAATCTCCATAACAATTTTAAATCCACTAATGAAGAAGTTAAATCCAAGTTTAGATGAAAGAGATTACCTCAATTTTGGGGTTGGATTGAGATTTGGCTGTTGGGTTTTAAAAATCCTAAATTTTCCCCTTTTTCAGCAAACCCTAGATTTCTTTCAACACCCCATTCTTTCACAACATTACAAAACAAATGTACTATTCAGACGGATGAAAACAGTCTATTAAATATACTAAAACTGTCCGCAAAACCTTCTTCAATGGATACACTTTCAATAAGCTATACACCAGTCGGGATAGATCTATCTCGACAGTTTGATAACCGTTAGAGCATGTGATTGATTTATAGTGACGGTTAGAAAAGTGTAAGTAAAATTAATATCTTTTATCATCGGTTTCAAAAGTATTAGTAAAAATTATTATTTTTTATCGTCGGTTATCACATGTGTTAAGAAATGTTACTATCTTTCATCGTCATCGTTAGTTACCACAACCGTTAAGAAATGTTATTGCAATTTATCATCGGTTATCACATATGTTAGGAAATATTACTAAATTTTATCGTCAATTATAACTCAGTTATCACATGTTAGTATAAATTACTGCTTATATCATCGGTTACGATAAGTGAGGAAAAATTACTGTTTTTATCATTTGGAAAATATTAGTATAAATTACTGTTGCAACATGGTTACTGTAAGTTACAATATAGTTACTGTCGGTTACCACATGGTTATTTCTTGTATCATCATGGTTACTGTTTTGTATTATCGGTGTCATAAGTGTTAGCAAATATTGCTCTTTCTCTTTTAACATCATTTTAGGTCAGGGATGTTACTCTTTTTTATCCTCTGTTATTAGGTGTCAAAAAAATTACTATTTCGGTTACCACTAATTTACTACTCGTCCACATAATTATCACTAAATATCAATAGTGACGGTTTTTGTAAGATGGTAGGTAAATTAAAAAACTGAAAAATAAATAAATTATAAAAATAATATAAACATAATAAAGATTGTAATTAATACAAAATAAAATGATTGATACATATAAAACAAAAAATAGAGAAAAGATTACATGTCCTACAACTATATGTCTTCTGAGATGCTCCAAATGAAAAATGTTCATCATAGTTTCTGAAAGCATTTTTATCCACAATAACAGTTTTTGAGATATCTTCATCCATAATTTTTCGTATCAATCTATTAAAAACCAATAGTGAAATAGTGAAATTATTGTAAATAATAAATAATGATTGTAAATGAAAATATTATTAGAGAAGAGAGTAGAGGCAAAGAGCATTTCCTTTCTCTAAATCCAAAACATCTGATAGCATTGATATCTATATTTTTTTACAACTGTTCAAAATAAAAAATTAAGAACGGTATTTTAATATTAAATCTCAAATTAAAATTAAAATAATATGTTTATTTTTAAAATCTGGGTAATATTTTGGATGATTGAGTTTGTTCGACTGAACTTGTTCTTTTTTGGACTAGTTGTGATTTTTCGTACAATACTCATCGTCAAATCTTTTAAATACCGAATGTGATTAACTTTTAATAAAACTTTGCAAAGTGTGAGTGAAAAGTTTAAATGGGTTAAGGGAAAAGAGCTTTCAAGGGAAGGATAGAGAAACTTTGATGGTAAAACTTTCAGCGTATGATTTATAATATATCATTTTCACAAACAAATTTTTAAAACCCCGCCCATTCTTTCTTTGACGCTTTTTCTCCCGCCTCTTTTTTTATTACCGCGTTTCTTAATTTTTCATAATTTTTTTTAACTTTAATCAATACCGCCACTTGTTTGCGTGTTGAAAAAATCACTAACTACTTACTACATTTCATGCATTCCATGCAAGTGCAGGTCCCTTGTCATAATCTTTGTACTGTATTAATTATATCCATTTGATTAATTAAAAATAACATATATTCTATATTCGATAAAAATAAATTTATTAATATTATTAATTTAAATAATATAATGATATGAAATTAATATAGTATTATAGTTTTGAAAATTTATTAAGCAATTATTAGATAATATAGTGTTATAATTAGAAAATATTATAATGTAATGTAATTGTATGTAATGGTGTAATTAATTATGCTGGTGTAATTAATGAAAAGTACTAAATCTTATATCTATTATATCAACAGAAACTGAATCTCAATTTCGATCACAATTTATAATTACAAAACATGATCCGTAATGTTTTTTGTCATTCTGAAGTAATTCATGGAACTTATCTAAAATTGGTTCATGTAAGTTGTATCGAACATGTAAATGTGTGAATGAATTATATAAATATGTGAATTAATAATGTAATGTAAAAAAAAAATCATATCATAGTAAAAAAAATTATCATATAGTTGGATACGTTGGATATATGAGATATAAATTTTCAATTACTCACTATGATATATCCACTTATTATAGTCTAATTGAAAATTTTGTATGTGTAGAAAATTTAAATATGTATTAGATTAAATATTTATAGATTCAAATTCAAGAAATGTATTAGTATATTAATATATTTATCACTTTCTTTTAATTCAAAATGTATATTTTCCTATCATATTAAATACAATAAATCAAATCAGATATTTTGTACAAATTTATATTAAAATAAATATACGATTAAAACAAACAAACAAAGTAAAAAAATATATATATAGAGAGATAAATAAAAAAAATATAGAAATGTTTTTGGTGCAAAAAAATATTATTAAATTGGAGGTAAATAAAGACTAAAGAAACAAAATGTTTGTGGCGTGAGAAATGTTGTTATTAATCTATTATTATACTATGTAATAATAAAAAATAAATTATAACACTATATTATATAAATTATTAATTTAATATCATTATATTATTTAAATTAATAATATTAATAATTTTAAGGTGGGCATGCATGGTTGAAACGGCGTCCTGGGCGGTTGAAGCCGGGCAGGAATGCTGCGGGGTTGAAACCGCGTCCTGCACCGTTTCAACCGTGCAGGAAAGAAGTAAAATACAAAAATGGTGCAAAAAATTGCATATTTGCATTTGCATGGGTCGAACCTGTTCATTGAAAGGGGAATGTGAAACTCCAACCATTGCATCGCATCGCAATTAAATGTTGTTGATTTTATTTGTTTTCTTCTCTTTCTTCCTCTCTCTCATCTTTTTTTTTTTTTTTTATCTCACTCTCACCTATAAAATAAAATGAATGAATTGTAAGTTATTAATATTATATATTTTGGTAAATATTTATAATGAAATTTAAATAAAAATTAAATTATTAATATATTATAATTTAAATTAATATTTATAATCATAATTTTATATTATCACACTAAACTCATTCGTCTAAATTGTAATTTATAGTAATATATATAGTAATATGTATGCATTATGTAGTAATATAATATTGATATTATTATATTATTAAAAAATGATGAATTTGTATTTTAAAATAATTCTAAATTTTTTGTAATTCTTTTGTATTAAACATTTCACTAATTAATGTAACGGTTGTAATAATATTTTTCGAATTAAATGGACATATCATAATAAATGAGCATTTTACAAACAAATTTTCAAAATAAATTTTCAAAGCGTACATTTTTTTATTACACAATTTAAACTTTTTTTTTTCAGTTTTTCCACATTTTTATATAATTTTGTATTTTTTAAATATATATAATATATATATTTTATATTATTATAAAATTTATTTGTATCGTAAAATGAATTATGATTAGTTATTAATATTATATATTTTGATAAATTTTTATAATTAAATATATAAAATTTTAAATTATTAATATATTATAATTTAAATTAATATTAATAATCATGCACTAATATAGTAATATTATTCATTCAACAATAATCTAATTTATAATTTATAGTAATATATATATATATATATATATATATATATATATATATATATAATTTTTTATATTATTAGAAAGTGTATTTGTATAGTAATTTTTTTTTTGTAAAACTTGCAATTTATAATTTATACTAAGATATATAATAATATGTATATTATTAAAAAGTATATTTGTATCGTAATTTTTTTGCAAAGTTTGCCCCACGCGGGCATGCACGGGTGTACCCCACTGTGAAATTATCACAAACTTACCACTTACCACTTACCACTTATTACCACTTACCACTTACCACTTATCACTTGTTATCGGTTGTTTTTATTTGTTATCACTTGTCTACATTGTTACTGCACTTGTTACCACTTACCACTTGTTATAAGAATATCATTTGTTACCGGTTATTACTATTTATTACCACTTGTTATTTTGCATTATATCATAATACACCGAATAAAATAGAGAAAAAATAAAAAATGTAGAATGATTAGATAATATGTAAATAAAATTATATTTTCTATGTTAAAATAAAAAATTTAACATTTTAAATCATAAAAAAATATTTTAAAATTTATACTTGTTATAAGCCAAAAGATTGTAAGAAAATAATATCAAGATTATGTATAAAATTAGACAATAAACTACACTAACAATATCGATTAACAATAATATTTTAGAGAATAATATCAAATCGCGTAACACTAACTAGCTGTAATAACCATTAACAATATCATTTGCTTTTCTCGTGTGCATTAGTTGTACTGCACTATAATAGTATCATTCTCACCCACTAACAATGTCATTATTCTTTTTTGTGTATAAGTAATGTGATATGATAGAAATAATAGAAGAGAGGCAACTCTTATTTTGCTTAATTACCATTGCTACTCTTAGACGCCAAGACAAAATTAATATTGTTAGGAATCAAAATAAAATTTATATTGCACTAGTAATATTATTTTTGGATAGATATATTAAATATATATATTAATCTAGTTAGATGATTATTAAAGTAGTCAATCTTAAAAAAAAAATACATTTATTATCATGTTACATTTTTAAATTTAATATCTCTTGGTTTATCATGCTAATCCCGTTAATACAAAATAGCATAAAGTAATCTTGATTTATCTAAATAATCCAAACTTTTCGCCACAACTTTTTGAAAGGCACAACGTTTTCAATGGTAAGGTGGTTTGATTAATTTTACCAAAATTATTTTATGTTGTAATCATGAGACAATAAATTTTATATTTATATTATGGTAAGCTGGTTTGATTTCGCTAATATAAATAAATATAGGTAGATTAAATTTAATTTAGCGATTTTATATTGTTTTCGTTTAAGTAGAATCAAGTAAAAAGAGTAAAAAAGAAAAAAAAGAGAGAATTATAATTGGTGCCAAAATTAAATTCCGGTTTAAAACAAAAAATAAACAAAAAGTTTTTAGTGGGTACATTGATTACAAAATAAAATGATAAAATGTTTTTGAAATTTTCACAAAATTTGCCGCGAGTTACTTAATTTTGAAATAAAATAATAAAATATTTTGGAGTTTTATCAAATTTAATTGCCAATTTGTGATGTGGCGCCAAAAATTATTGTTTGAATTGTTTTTAACTTTGGATTGAATTTGTGAAGTTTTCATTGAAAAATTTTAAAAAACTAAATTTGGATATTAAATATTTTTTCTTTTTGAAATTTATATAAAATTATATAATATTTATAATTCCACCAATATATTTAATCCAATCTCGCTCCTCCAATAGTTCCATCGGGGCGGTTGATAAATTAATATTAATAATTATGATTTTATATTATTACTAACATATATTCTCCATTCAACAATAATATAATTTATAATTTATAGAAATATGTATGTATTATGTAATAATAAATGGATATTATTATTATATTATTATAAAATATTATATTTGTATATGAAAATAATTCTAAATTTTTTATAAGTTTTTTGTACTTTCATTATCACTAATTAATCCAATGACTGTAATAATATTTTTTAAATTAAATGTACGTATCATATCATTTGTTACCGGTTTTTACTATTTGTTATCATTTGTTACTATACATTATACCTTCAGTTTTTGTAAGAGTTGAGTTATTTGAATTCGAAATAAAATGATAAATTTTTTTTGCGCTTGATTAAATTTTATTGTTAATTTGCAATCATTGTTTTGAATTGTTTAAAATGAATTAATTGTTTTTGACAAAAAAATAATTAAATTGAAATAAAGAAACAAAATATTTTTTGCGCGAAAAAGAGAAATTTGATTAAATTAGAAACTTGATTTTGATGAGAATAAATATAAAGATTTTATTGTTGAATTATTATTTGAAAATTTTTCGATATTAAAAAGTTAATTTGTAAATTAAATAACTGTTATTTTTTTAGAATTTATATAAAATAATATAATATTGATAATTAATATATTATTATTATCATTCTATCAATATATTTCACAAATATATTTCTCTTGGCGCGCTCCATCAATATGTTTCTCAATTTTGGACAAATTGTAATAGTGAAACAGAAAAAAAAAAAAAAGAATGAAAAAAAAAGGGTGAAGAGTGAAGAAAAAACAGAAGTAAAAAAAAAAAAGAAAAAGAAACAAAAAAAAAGTTAAAAAAAATGGAAGGGTGAAGGTAAAAAAAAGAAGAAGAAGAATAAACAAAAAAAAAAGGGTAAATATGTGAAAAAAGAAGTAAAAAAAAGAAGAAACTCAAAAATGATAAAAGAAGGGAGGGAACACTAGTCCAGCGGTTGCAACTGCGGAAGGTGCCCCTGCGCAAATGCATGTGACACGATTCGAACCCTTGCATATGTGTTTGAAAGCTTAACAATTCAACCATAGTGCCATAGCTTGCCACTTGTTTTCTTTTTCTTTTTGTTATCTTTTATTCTTTACATTCCACGGATTATGATAAGTTATTGATATTTTATATTTTGGTAAATATTTATAATTAAATATATAAAAATTTTAAATTATTAATATATTATAATTTAAATTAAAATTAATAACCATGATTTTATATTATCACACTAAAATAATAATATTATTCATTCAAAATTATCATTATTTACCACTTATTATCACAATTACCGATCTTGTTATCACAACTTATTATTATTTACTACTTATTTTCATAATTACCAACTTTCTTATTACAATTTATCATAAATTAGAAAATTTCTATAAATTCTATAAATTCCATAAATTATCACAACTTATGAAATTGTTTATATAAATTCTATAAAAAATACAAAATAAGAAAAAGAAATACAAATACAATTAAATTAAGTTAAATAAAATTAATGGAAGTATAAAACGATAAAATGTAATAGTTGAATTATAAATTAAAATAAAATTTAAGTTACTACTACTTACTATCCATATACTAATCACTTACTATTTACTATTTACTACGACTATCGTCATGAACTTACCACGAACCCGTTTTCTCTATTTGGAAACTTGACATGTCAACCACCGTGCTACAACTTGTCACGTGTCCCTTTTTTTTTTTTTTTAGTCTTTACCTTTCTCACTTTAATATTAATAAAAATTTCTGTTGCCAAAATACTAAAAAATAGTGGAAAAAAAAGTGGCCAACGGATTTGAATTATGGAGTTTGACTCTATCTCTCTTTTTTATTTTTTCTTTTTTTTTTCTCTCAACCTTCCACACTTTTTTCTACTTTTCTTTTTTCTTTTTTTTTTCTATACAAAAATATTTAAAATTTTTAAATTGTTAATATAAGAGAATTTAAATTAATATTAACTAACATATATTCTCCAATAATTTATAATTTATAATAATATATACAATACTAATATTATGTATGTATTATTAGAAAATGGTATATTGTGTATTTCAAGATAATTTTAATTTTTTTATAAATTTTTTACACTTTTAAGATTCCTCGCAAATTATTTTCACTATTTATCACAAATTATAGCATGTTATAACATTTTACCACTACTTATAAGTTGTTACGATTATTTATCATAAGTTATTAACATCACAAGTTATAACGTATTACAACACACATAACACACATTATCATAAATTATTTCCTACTACATTAACTCTAAAATTTTAAATTGTTCCTAAAAATTATATAAATATATATAGACATATAGCATTTACAAATAGTATAATACAAGTTATCATAATTATAGATTTATACAACTAGTATGGTTAAGTAGATCCAGTAGACCTGATTATTTTCAAATCGTCTCTAAAAATGTTATATTTACCAACGGTAAAAGATAGTGATCAGAAATTGAAAATCATTTTTACCGACGGCTGTTTTAATTTTACTCACGGTTTATAAAATTTTCTCGACGTTATAATTTATATCGTTGAAATATTTATATATTTTCCTACGGTTTTGTAAAAAACGTCGGTATAGACAAAAAGAAATCATTATTAAAGGTTATCGACAATAAAAGTTACCGTCAATATAGATTTAATTTTGTAGTGCAAGTTTGTTTGAGGTTTGGGAGCTTAAATCTATGGGTTTGGGGGAGAGTGTTGATCGATTTGATAGAAGAAGGAAGGAGAGGGGCGAGGGAGATAAAAGTCGACAGAGAGTGGAGAGAGAACAGTGATTTCGGAAACAAATGAGAATGAAGGCTTGTTAAGCCCCTTTTTATAGTAGAGTATGAAATCTCACTTTTGTTCCTCATTAATTTTATATTTTGTTCAACTTCGATTGTCCATTTTTGTCATTTTGAAACATTTCACACTCATAAGTCGACTTGAAATAGAGTATACGTCGTCTTATATTTCTAAGGTTTTCACAGACCAAGTCCTTTTGTTGTCCAACAAGTCACCTTCTTTGTTTTATTGAGCTCTCAAGGCGACTCAAATTTGATTTAAAACGACCCAAATTCCTTATTTTGTAACTCATAAGTCGACTCACTTTCTTAATGAGTTACCTTAGTAAAGTTGCAGACAATGTTTCTAAGGCTTGAATCTGACAGGTTAGCTTATGTTGGCCACAAGTATCTTTACTAGACACAAGGTCAGAAAACACAAGTCAACCTAACATTGGAGCGTGGCGGTTTGCCTGTGAGTTTTGGAAGCACAAGTTGACCTGTCATTGGGACAAGGCGACTTGATTTTTGTGTAGAGCATGGATTCTGAGAGCTAATCTCTACAAATCGCCTTGACACTTGCTCAGGTCATCTTGGTGACTTTCATATTTAACCAAAATTCAATTTTTGAGCCTTAGTTCGTCTTATCATGAGTTAAGGTGGCTTGTTTTCATCAAATTGACTCCAAACAATTTTTAATTGTCCCAAATTATCTCAAAAACCTATTTTTCTCTCAACAAAAGTTAAAAAACCTTCATTGATAGATTAAAATCAATTACAACCGAATTTTCACTATATTTCATAAAGAACATTGAAAATTCAAAATAAATTTTCTAATACCGAATTTTTCGGTGTTACAGGTAAATAAGAAGCATTATGATATATTTTTTTTTCTAGCAAATCAAAGCATCGTATTAACAATGGCTACATTTAGTATAGCAACTATACTGCTTTTGCAGTTCAGAATCTGGCACCGCCACCTGAATGCATATGATACGGCATAAATGAAGTCCAAGAAGCCTGTTCCCTTAAGGAGTCCTTTCCCTGTTAGGAGTTCAAAATCTAGCAACAGGAGAAACCCAATTACAGCTGCTTTTCCATTTATTAATTCATTTTTCTCCGTGAAACCAAACGCCTCCAGATCCTCATCAACCACCATTTTTACCTGTAATTCATGGTCAAGCAAGCCTATTGAAAGTAGAGAATGTAAATTAGCTGTTTTCTTATGTTGATTAATACTATTGCATGATTTGATAATCCTAACATTAAATTTTGTTACCTCATCAACATTGACATCAAGTTGCAGTGACACCAGCTTGAGCCTTTCCATTGAAAACAATCTCTATTGCTGCTTCGGATCCTGCGCCTCCTCTCTGTTCTCATCATCAGTTTTCACAGGATAAACAAAAAGTGACTGTGTAAGAACTCTCAGTACAGGGTTCTTTGGATACCACTCCTTCATGGCTCTGGTTCGTAAGTCAAACGTGCTATCAGTTGTTGGGCAAACAATACAACCATCCGAAGAGGAGAAAGAGTAGGCAGGTTGGTTTGTCAATGTCCTGAATAAGAGTAATGAGATGCCATTATCATTCGACATTTACAAACTACGATGGGGCTGATGCCCGTGCCATGCAATCCTGAGAAATGGACATAGAAACTTGTTACAGAGTGAGATTATCATACATCATCTTGTCTGTGATCAATTATCATAAGCTCTGTGCCTTTTAACCCCCCCCCCCCACCCCCAGAAAAAAAAGAGAAAGGGAACCTAATCCATTCTTCTCAAACAAAAATGTAAACAACTCGATAGATTGAATTTAAAGAAAAGGAAGACATAGTCAGATAGGCCTAAAGACATCTTTTACATGTTGAACAACCTAAGTGATTCAAAATGATGATTTATGGCTTCAATGAACGGACAAAAGTCTGTTGTTTTCTGTATTGAACCTAGGACAACCCTCTTCACTTACATTCTATCAGATATCTCATGAAGTAAGCTATAATAAAGATAAACTTACAATATGTCAAATATCATTAAATACATATCGATTTGAAGCAATCTGGAGGTTTTAAACTTGGTTCTTCTCTTTCTCATTTTTCCTTGCTATCTATTTTTTCCTACAATTTTAGCATACTTAATGTGCTGCTATATTTTGTTTCACAAACAGTGAATGAAACTTAAAAATAATAAAATACAGGGAAAAGGGAGGAGATGGAGAATCAAAAGCGACAAAGGAAGAGAACAAGAGAAGAGATAACTGTGGAAAAAAGCAACTACTATTGCACAGAAAATGAGCGAACTATAAGAATTCGAGAAAGAAACTCATGTAGCACAGTAATGTATAGTTAGGAATATTTCATATTGTTATTAAGGAGAATATTTTGATTTTTATTATTATTTATTTTTTGAAGGCTTTAGAAGATACTAAGACTCCTTATTTTGTTAGCTTTGTTAATTAGACATGGTATGTTTAAGAGGCGAGGCTTATGAATAGAAGCCTAGGATTTAAGTGATAAAAAAGGATATTGATTATTGAATTTTGGATGGTTGAGGGTGTTCTTGGGTTTCCTCCCAGAATCTTGTGTTTCTATATTGAGTCTAAGATCAATCTATTTCTCCTCAATATCTCCTCTCACCAACGTCCACACACCCATCACTATGATTTTGGATCTCAACTCTTTTTGTTATCAATTGCAAAAGGAAAATGGGAAGGGTAATTGGATATGGTAGAAATAAGCAAACAGACAGAGGATGAAAAGAGAGAAAATACTCTGTATTTCTGTGTGTATAATAAATTGAACAAATTGAGTATTTATACAAGTTAAGGTATATATATTAAAGGAAAAACAATGAAATCATCCTAATCAAATATTCTCCCAAATATATGATATGTTAATATATTGTAACATATATACTAACATAATGTTGACATATTGCGGAATATATGCCCCTGTAACTTGACGTATGTGGAGATATACTCATAACTTGGCATCATATGTAGACATTTATGTTAATATCCCCCTTCGAATTGGATAGTGATGTGAAAGGCATCATGCCACACAAGGTGACAATCAATCTCAAATATATTTGATGCATTCATAGAATATATCATGATGTGCAATTTGCATGACATTGTAATTGTCACAATGTAGAGAAATGACTCAGGAGGAGGTGACACCCATATGTTGGAGGAGCTATTGTAATTATAGGAGCTTAGAAGTGGTATTAGCAAGGGTTCAGTATTCTGCTTCTATACTAGAGTAAAAGACAACTGTTTGTTTCTTGTTATGCCAAGAAATGAGAGATGTACCAATAAAGAGACAATATTCAATAGTGGAGTGACGATCAATTGGGTCTCCAACCCAATCATCAAAATATGCTCGTAATTGCACTAAAGAAGTGAAAGCCATGAAATAAAGTACCTCTAATATAACGAAAAATACAGCGAATAGCCGAAAACTAAGTGGTCTGAGGTGTACTCATGAATTGGCTTACAATGTGAACAACATGTGCAATTGTGGGACGTGAGATAGTATGCTAAATAATACTATCAACTAGTTGGCGATAAAGAGTGCCATCACTAAGAAGAGTCCCATCAGGGTTAAAGGGTGAGTATTGGGTCAAAAGGAGTGCTGGCCGTCTTAGTATCTGTTATGCCGACATGTGAGATGAGATTTGTAGCATATTTTGCCTGTGAAAAATGGGATCTCAAGAGCCAAAAAGTAATTGAGAGTACTTAGATTCTTTATCTCAAATTGTTGATGGAGAAAGGCCGGTGATAATCATGTTATAAACATATAGAAAAAGAAAAGTACCCTTCACCATGCTTGAAATGCTTGTTTGAGACCATATAAGCCTTTACATAGACGATAAACCTTATTTGTTAGATGATCATAACCTAGAGGGGTTTGCATATATTCTTTTTTAGTGAGATCGTCATTGAGGAATGTATTCTTAATATCTATTTGAAAAAACAACCGATGTTTACAGGTAAGAATAGCAAGAGGGTTGTGAACTGAGATTAAATGAGTTAGAGGAGCAAACACCCTTACAATCAATATCTTACTTGTGTGTGAAGCCCTTTGTTACAAGTTGGGCATTATATTAGTCAACAAAACCATGAGCTCGAGTCTTGATTTTTTAGACTCATTTGCACCAAATAATAGACTTTCCTAAAGATAAACAAGTATATCTTGAAGTATTAATGCTGGTAAGAGCCTGTAATTCTTTTGCTATTGTTTTCTATCATAAAGGTTAGTATTGACCTCACAGTAGGCGTGGGGTTCATACAAAGAAACAATAGTAAAATAAACATGAAAATCACAAAGGTGGATATCAGGGTGACTTACTCGATTAGATCAATGAAAAAGTGGTTGGGAAGCTATACACTCAGTTGAAATTAGGTAATACTTAAAGGCGGTAAGGAGTGATCAATTAGAATAGTGATAGATCCAAAGTCGCAGGAGATTCAATTGGAGTAGGTGGAAGTGAGATCGAGCCATTGAAGGAATATGCAAGAGAAATGTCACAAAACAGTAGTATAGTTGGGTCAAAAAGAGATTTGGTGACTTAAAATCTAGAAAGATTTGAGAACATTTTGTGTTCCCAAAAGGTCATGTTCTTAGAAATACGAAGTCTTTGAAACAAAGGGCTTCAACACCTATACCTTTTGTGCTTGATTCTATATACTAGAAAATGATATTCTTATACTCGCAGTTCTAGTTAGTATGTTTATGGAGTTGTAAGAGTACAAAGTAGCCACCGCCAAAACTCTAAGCGTGTGGTTATCGGCATGATTATATAACTATTCATAAAGAAAGTTATCATCGATGACTGGAGTAGGGATATGGTTGATAGTATAAACAGCTGTAAGAACAACTTCATCCCCAAAACATTTCTGGAGATGAGGAAGATAGGAGAAGGGTTTGAACGATATCTAGAATGTATCCATATTTCCATTCTGCTCAACTATTTTGTTGAGAAGTTTCTAGTCAACATCTTTGAACAACAGTACCTTATTGAGCAAGAAAGTGAGTGAATAATTTTTCTTTATATTTCATAATATTATCGGTGCGAAACATTTTGGTTTTGTGATAAATTTGAATAAGAATCATATCTGCAAAATGAGAGTAAGTAGAGAATAATTTAGACTAACGACGCATAAGATAAATCAATGTGTAATGAGAAAAGTTATCAACAAAAATAAAATAATATCATGAATCACCCTAGTGTCATAAGGAACAGATCCCTAGATGTCGGAATGAATTAACTCAAAGGGTACTAAAGAAGTAGAATCACTATTAAGAAAACGTAATGTATGACTATTTAAAAGTTGACATGGAGCACAATCAAAACTTTTAGACTTAAATTGACAAAGAACCACTAGAGATTAGGGATCCCAATCTGACATTAGAAAGATGACCAAGAATGTCAGATATTGGATATAACAACAACAACGACTAGTTTGGATGGAATGCGAAGAGAAGTGAATTAGAACAGTCGACCAACCTTACGTTATGTCCCAAGGATCTCACTCAGTCGTGGATCTTACACAATACAATCATGACTTGAAAATATAAGTCAACGCCAAGGTCATATAGTTAACCAACAAATATAAGATTTAAAGATAGTTTAGAAACAAGAAAAGTATTTGGCCAGTATAAGCGACATGTGTGAACAGTGGCTATACTTTGAACATGTATAGTTGAATTATCAGGGGCATGAACAACATGAGAAACAAAGGGAAACAAAAGGTGAGTTAAATATAAATAAATTAGAAGTTATGTGATTACAACAAGTGGAATCAAATTACCATGAGGAGGAGGTACCTAGTGTAATGGACATGCGAGGGAAGGAGTGCCAGAATTTGGTTGAAATTGTTGAAAAAGTGCTTGAAGATCTTTTAATTAAAATTTGGAAGATTTACTCTCTTTTGGTTCCCCAGTGGTTGTAGCGCAACAACAGCAGTAGGCTAAGTATGAAAAGATTTAGAAGAATTATCTTATCCAGAAATTTGTTTGAGTCTTTTTATGCATTCAAAGATGTGATGGCAATTCTTTTTACGATAAGTGTAAACAACTTTTCAAGACTTCAGAGTTGAGTTCTGAAAAAACTAATGAGACAAAATTTGAGTGGCTACTACAACATCAACAGATGGTGCAAACCTTTTGATGTGAAAAGCATTGAAGCGACTTTCTTCTATGATTAATTCTTTAATGATAGTATCAAGATTGAGCAGGGAGCCACGATGAAGAAGAGAGCTGCGAGTGGACTCAAACTCATTTCTAAGAGTCAGTAACAAATGCCATATGGGTCGGTGATCACGAAGATTAGCATAGTGATCCCAAAATTCTTGCAATTCAGACACATAATTGTGGATAGTTTGATTAGATTTTTGTTGTATTGTGAGTCTATATGATTGAAATTAACTAACAACATTAGAGAAAGAATATCAAGTTTTCAAGAAATCCCAACCTCTTTTACAGTATCAAAATATTGGAAGTCAAGTTTGATAAATTTGAACTCAGAAATGGATTCAAGACACCCAAAAAATATACGAACCGATTTGATTGATAAGAGAACCAAGTGAATAATAACTAATCTAGACTGTCAAAGTTATGTTCAATGGTTGAATTGGGCTATTTGAATAGGACAAGTCTGGGTGTTGTTGCGAGATGGCTGACATGGTAGACTATGTTGATGTGGCATCGATGTGGATGATGGCATGGCACAGACAAAGTCAACATTTGTATGGTGACATGGTAACACGTGTATTGATGTGGCAACACGTGGATGCTGACATGGTAGAGTCCTTGTTACACCCTAATGCTGATTGGATGATTTGTGACTAATCAGAGAAGGACGCATAGCAAGAGTTGAGAGAAAATAGTAAATGATCGAAATGGCATCATTTTGTTCTTATTAGATAAAAAACAACATCATTTTGAGTCGTCTTCAACCTCTGGATAGTAGAATTAATTTGGTCAAACCAGTGATCTTCAGACGGTACATGAGAGAATATGGAAGACTTTTTTGGTATCCGGTTACCACCATTGAGATTGTCGTAGTGTAGGTTGGTGTGTACTAAATGACAAACTGATGATTGAACGGATGACAAGATGCCAAAAATATGACCTGAGCACAAGTTGTAGCACGGATGGTAATGGTGTAGCAAGGATCTTCTGGCAGCATTAGGACTCTATGAAGGTTTGGTCACCACTGTTAGGATTATCTTGAAGAATAAAATCATTTGGTATATACCAAATGATTATTAAATGACTAAATGAATGACACTAAATTTGGGTAGAGGACATAAAAACCTAAAGGTATTTTTGCGATCTTTTTTGTAAAGGGAGCTTTAATACCATGTAAAAATAATCTGAGAGAGATAATTCTCTATATTTTGTGTATAGTATATTGAATAAGTGAAATATTTATAAAAATTATGGTATGTATATTTAAGGAAAAACCCTAAAGTCAATCTTATCAAATATTTTCCCAATATATGTATGTAACATATTTTGACATATATGCTAACAGAATGATGACATATATGACAATATAACTAGACATATGTGAAGATATGCCGATAATAGTAATGAATGGTGGTAGAATGGTGACACAATGACATCATATGTTAACATTTATGTTAATACAATATTGCAGTATGACTACCACTCATGCTTGACATCCAAAGGATGTGGGACACATTAAACTATGATTTTTTTTTTTGTATAAAATCTAAACTTATACTTTAGATTTTTGCCCATTGGAAAATGAGTGATCTTTTTCTTAAAACAATTTTTACTTACGATGCAACTTGTTATTTCTCTGTCCATTATGTTGGGAGCTCAATGTGCATCCTTGATTAAACCATAAATTTCAATTCAACTATTAGAGCATACTAGATACTTATTAATTAAATGCCTTACACCTCTATGAAAAAACAATAAATTAATCCCTTATCCAAACCCTTTTGAATTGGGGTATCTTTTCCTATCATAGTACTTTGTGTGTATATATACACACACACACACTAAGTAATTGTGGCTAAGCAAGTATGACTACAATTTACTACAACTTCAATGAGGTCGTAAAAAGCAAATCCTAGTACACTCCATTGATAGTATGGTGTTGGTGGCCCTAAGGCTATCAGCCACCCCTCTCCACATGTTTGAAACTGTGTCCCACTACAGCAAGGTACTTCTCTTGAAGCATAAAACACTGATTACATAAGGTATTAAAGAAACTTAACTAATGCTAAACATTTGATATCTTGACCTAATCTAACAAAGTGCTCTTGCCAAAAGCATTTGTTTGAGGAGGACTAACGAATCTTCTTCAATGAGAAGTTGAAACTTGTTTATGCCATGAACCACCAAATGCCCTTGTCCTTAACATAAACTGAGTGAAGAATTAATTATAGCTTGAATTATGAAAATTACCTTACTCTAAATCAAATTACTAAGGTAGTTGAATTTTATTTAATTTTTTTAAATCAATTAATTTGGTTTAAATTACATAAATTAAGCAACAAAGGGAAATCCAGAAACAGAGTCACATTACAACAAAACTAGAATTAAAAAAGATAGTTACTTAGGGAAAATAAGCAATTGGACATCAAAAGTAGAAGAAAACCTGAGTAAGTTTGACATTAAGAAAGCCTTCAGTGTAAGCATCCTCAGCACAAGACCTATTCTCAATTGCGAAATCTCATCCTTATACCAGAGCAACATGATGGTTTCCCCATCCTGAATGATCACTCTTCTCTCTCCTCTCGACAAGGCTGAAAATGGCACCACCGGAACCTAATTCATCTCACCAACGAAAGAGGAAAACGAAGACAATTCCTTTACAATTGAAATCTCGGTGGCTTTGCAGTCTAATTTTAAAGTGCGATGGGGATGAGAGATGGTGAATGTGAGTTTGGACGGTCGTGGGGGACGATATTTGTTGCGGTGGGTTGATGAGGAGAGAGACAGCACACCGACAGTGAGCTTGGAGGAGGAGGGGGTCGCGGTAGTAGCCATAGGAGGTTGTGTGAGTAGGGGTAGGAGGGGAAAGAGAGAAATTGGGAGTCATGTACGGAAATAGCCTTGTTTTTTTCTTAAAAAAATTAAAACAACACGGATAGGAAAAAAAGTTCCAAAATTAGCATACATATGTCAAGTTTTGAAAATTCTATATATTTTAAAAAACTGGTAAACAATACATGTCGAGTCTTGAAGACTGACATGTTTCTCACCCCACACTTATATAATTTCCAAATCTCATAACCATTCAACTCTTATACAATTTACAATCATCATTTCCATTCTCTAAACTATATCAATTCTCACATCCAAGCTCTCAACCAATATAACAAATCCAATAAACAAATTAAATCGAGTGTAGCAAAACCAATACATAATAAAATATCAATTTCATTAATATAACAAAATATATGAAGTACAAAATATTTAAGTTTTAATATCGTCTTCTTCTCCTAGTGTACTATCTAATACATAAATCAACTCTAGTATCTGAACAATTATGACGAGACACTAAAACCAGATCATCTATCCGTGTGATCTAGGAGAATCCTACATTCTCATGATGGAGGCTAAAAAAAATGGAGGGGACACGTGATACATGGGTGGTGTATCATCTCTCTCAACTTGTGTCAATCCCTCATCCATATAGATATTGAGATGAGCTCCCATCTGTAGAGCTTTCGGAGTGAAAACCTGAGAGAAATAATCAATCACAGGTATATAGAAAGATGAAAACTCATCGTACCCACTCAAAGGTCTTGCGACGTCATGTAGATGTTGAAATGGTGGTAGTGACGCATGATCTAACGAAGGTGGTGGTCTCCTAGAATGAGCTCTACCTCATCGTGATCCACATGCTTAGTCCTCATTACCTCCCTCCTTACCACCTCTAGGCGGTCTAAATCTTAAAAGATACGTCATGTCATATACCAAGACCGAAATGGCTAAATCAATCAATCCATACATGTCGACACCCTGAGTGTCTCAAATCCGATACAAGGTATCCCACTACAAAAAAGTATATGTATTAGTTAAATTAACAAATCTAAATCATTGATATAAATGAATAATAAGAACTTGTGCACTTACCTCGTATCCCAAACAAGCTCCTTGACGACCATTGAATCGGGGGAGATGGTGCGGTACTGAGTAGAGTAAGCAGGATCGACAGCGGGTCTATATGATGTATCCAGTAGAGTTAGATGGTCATGTCACTAAATCCAAACATCAACATAACATGCATACTCCACCAACCAATCAATCTCCTATAGACCTCTTGTACTAATGTTGTGGAGTTGATACTCCGTATCATAATGAATCGGAATACACTGAAACCCTCCATATTAACAGATCACTCTATTCGAAAAGTGTCACTTTACTATACTAAAATAGATAAGTGGTAGTGTGAGTACCAAATATCCCTCCCCTCGTGATAGTAGTTGGGGAAAGAAGACAGTACGTCCTCAGTGTATGGTACCCACATGACCTGATCCATCGTCTGCCTATTAAGTATCTCCTTATATATTGACACCACATGTATAGGGAGGTAGTGACATCAAACTTTGCTTTCCATCGTAAAGCTAGTGAACCATCCCCCTCTATGTCCAGTGATCGCCTAATGGGAATTATGTAAGGGAATCTCTCTTATACCAAAATTTATAAAAGAACTAGTATCCTACCAGCCTCACGTGAATCTACGTGCATTACAATACAAAACTGTTTGTACAAATATGTTAAGCATGCGAACCATAACTATTATTACCAGAAAAATCTAAATTCTCTAACAATAATAAATACTGTAAGTGTATATAGTATGTTGTTTTATCACAAGACATCATACCCCCTATCAACAACAAAATATACTTCTATGTCCACCATATAATATGTACCTCATCTACACTATTGGACAACTCAACAAAAAACTAAGATAATCAAGGCATACTCAAAGTGTAACCTTAAACACATAACGTGGAGACTTAAACATCTAATAACCTCTCATACATCACCCTACGGGACACCCGTGATCCTATCTGCTATGAGAATCTCATCTATAGGTAAACTTAAAAGTACTCTACATCCTATAGGGTGATAGGTAGCTCACCATGGGCATATAAATGCGTGCGCCTTCTGTCTCCATCGCTCCACTATGGCTATAATCAGATGTCAATCCAATTGAATAAATCTCAGTCGAGTTATACAAAAAAATCCCGACTGCTATAGAAGAGGAAACACTCGCTTTTCGATATGATCGTGTTTCCAATAGCGTAGAACTACCTCACTTTGATTGTAAGTAAGCCATGCGATGGTGTCATCTCCATTCTGAACCTCGAAGAACGGTGATCTTGCTGTAGTGTAGAATATTTTGATCAGTAAGTTCAGCATCCATCTACGGGAAAATGAAATAAAAAAAAATTAAGACAACAGTATAACCATAGTTGTGAAATGACAAAACAATATATGCCAAGTATATTATGAAATAACAGTTTATGTGTATCACTAAAATATAATAACAGTTAATTTTGTATTAAGAAATACATCAATATTTAGTAAATTAAATGTATGCCAAGTACACTAAGAAATATATCAACACTCAATAAATTGAATGCGCATTAAGAAATACAAAAAATACAAGTATATTAAATATTTCACAAATACACGATATTCGGTACACTAAGAAATATTAGAATTATACTTAAAATACAAATACAATCAAGTATCATGCGTTTGGGTCAGATAATGTCTTTGATTGTGCTCCTGTCTACTACAAAGTCTACACCTTATTTTTCTCGTACATCTCCTCCTATTGTAACCAAATGAGTGTTAATCTAACCAAAAATAAAAATACCTATTTCACAAAAGATTAGTTTAGGATGAGTAGAGTCATATCTACAGAAAACGACATATTATTTCTTTTAAGGAAAATAAAAATAAAATGTGGGGGTTGAAAAATTATCTAAATCTAACAAGAATTAATAAATCAATAAAATTAATTAAAACAAAACAATTAAATAATACCAATTAAAGAAATAAATATCAATGATAATAAAATCTAGTCAAAAGAATTATTTTTATATTGATATATTTGATTGATTATCGATATAAAAATTTCTCAATATTATGCAAATAAATTGATTATAGTCGTTAAGAACCATAAAACGATCAATCTCTCTTTATTTTTTTTGTAATTAAGATACCATCGTTAATTAATTTCTTAATCGAAAGACAACCACTCTCGTTGGATTTAGTGTTTCGACAGTATTAATCTCTTGGTATAATTTGAACCGTTTGTGATACTATAAAACTATGCCAATTACCATTTTATTAAAAATAAATAAATTTTACTATTTTTAAATGGTTGTAAACTATTCTTGAGTTATTAAATATAGTTTTCTATTTAATAAACCCAAAATAATCATAAATATTAAGGTATAGAGATTAAACAAATACTTACAAATATCAAGCCAATAAAATCACTTAGATCTCACAATTTTTATTCATCAAGATTTCAATAATTTTTTAACTAGAAAAAAGTTTAGAATGAATTCATAATGCAAATAAAACATATAATTGATATTATTCCTTCAAACAATGTGAAGAATGACAAAAAGAATAATGAAGTCCATGGCTCCAGCACTTTTCCTCTATTATATATGTCTCTCAAGTCAAGAATAAAGAATATATATTTACTCTAAGGAGGTCGGATACAACCCTAAAAGCAAAGATAAAATTTTCATATTTTTATTTTAGGAAAAATTATTCAAAATATTTTCTAAGATAGAATAAAATTCTCTAAGAGATAAAATCCTAAAAATTTCAAATAAAAGAAAATTCTAAATAAAATATTATGACATTTACAATTTTTCAAAATTTCACACCTCTAAATATTAGGAATGGAATAAAAATTTTCAAAAGTCTTGCATTGCCCCTTGAATTCAGCGTGCCCACATACTAATAAAAGAACAATGCTATCCAATTTTCTATTTTTAGCGTAATTGCTCCAATTAAGTTCCTTTTTCTCCATATTTCTCCATGCATCTCTTCTAACGAATCTAACACATCAATCACCACAATTAGTATAATATTTTCTCAAAATAGTATCAAATTAATTACAAATACTACACTCATTTTATCCCCATCATGACCCTCTGCACGAATCTAACACATCAATACCACAATTTGTTCGAATACAGCACCCATGGCATAGTGGCTCATATCGCACATCAACTCTAATGGTAGATTCCAATTAGGTGGCTGCAAATTGGGGCCGATGTTAGCAAAGTTTTCAATTTGTCAAAATCTACCTTACACTCTTCACCGAAATCAAATGGAATATCATTTTGTAGTAATTTAGAAAGTAGTTGAGCTATCTTTGAGAAGTCCTTAATGAATTTTTAGTAAAAACTTGCATGTCCAAGAAAATTACGAATTTCCCGCACATTAGTAGGATATGAGAGATTAGTAATCAAATCAACTTTAACCTTATCAACCTCAATGTCTCTTGATGATATTACGTGACCTAATAATATCCATTCCTTGACCATAAAATGATATTTCTCATAATTAAGGACTAGATTAGCGTTAATGCACCTCTTAAGGACTTTACACAAATTATTTAGGCATTGATTAAATGAATCTCCATATATTGTAAAATCATCCATGAAAATCTTGATACAATTTTCAATTAAATCAGAAAAATGCTTATCATGCATCTTTGAAAAGTCTCTGGTGCATTACAAAGGCCAAAGGGCATCCTAAAAAATGCAAATGTTTCAAATAAGCATGTGAATGTAGTCTTTTCTTGGTCTTCCTGAGCTACAACTATTTGGTAGTAATCTGAATATCCATCCAAGAAACAAAAAAACAATTTCTCCATACTCTATCCAACATATGATCAATGTATGGTAAAGGAAAATGATCCTTCCTAGTGGCTATGTTTAATTTCCTAAAATCAATGCACATTAGTCACCTGTTTGAAGTTTCATTGGGACTATCTCATTATTTTCATTCTTCACCAATTGAAATCCACTCTTCTTTGGAACCATATGAACCGAACTCATCAAATGATTATAAAAAATGTGATAAATGATCCCTAACTCTAATAGTTTAAGAATTTCTTTTAAAACAACCTCTTTCATGGTAGGATTTAGCTTGCGTTGAAGTTCTTTTATCGGTGTGGATTCGGTCTCAAGCAAAATTTGATGCATGCATACGGGAGGGGTTACACCTTTGATGTCTGTCAAGGTCCATCCAATTGTTATTTTGTACTCCCTTAACACCCCCATCAAGCTTCCTTCTTGACTCTCCGTTAGGTTTTTCGTGATGATCACCGGTAAGATCTCATCGTCACCTAAATAGGCATACTTGAGATATTTGAGCAAGGGCTTCAACTCAAGTTTCGGAGTCTGTATAATAGAAGGAAAAATTCTTTCATCAGAAAGGGGTAAAGGCAAAGAGTTGTTTGCAAACCTTAGGGTAGCTCCGACGCAAACTACAAGGCCATGATGGCTTCCTTTGCCTCTTCGTCTTGGGTTGAGCTCACATCTTCATCTGTCTAGCCCTTCTTTAGCATAAGATCCAGTTTATCAAGTATCACATTTGGTTCAAAATTCTCATGCATAATATGAAAAATGGATTCAAAGTCATTAGGGTGTCGCATGGCCTAAAAAATATTGAATGTTACAATTTTGCCATCAAACTCAATTGGCAATATTCTTAGATCTACATCAATCTTGGTTTTTGCCATTTTCATGAAAGGTTTACCTAACAAAATGAAAGCAGGATTTGATGAACATGCTTCATCCATGTCAATGATATAAAAATCGACGGAAAAAATTAACTCATTAACCTTAACCAAAACATTCTCAATGACTCCCTCAGGATATGAATTGGACATATTCGCTAATTAAATGATCACATTGGTCTCCTTTAGAAGTCCTAAATTCAAATACCTAAATAAGGTTAAGGGCATAACATTTATGGAAACACCTAGGTCAAGTATTGCCTTTTTAACCCTCTTGTTGCCTATGATAATGGGTATGGTAAACATATCTGGATGCTTACACTTTGGAGGCAATTTTACTTTGGATGGTGGTGAAAATATTCTCACTCACGATAATTTTATTGTTATCCTCCAACTTGGGTTTTGAGTGCATAGTTCCTTAAGAAATTTTACATACCTCGGCACTTGGCAGATAGCTTCAATTAGAGGGATGTTTGTCTCCACTTTTCAAAAGATTTCCAAGATTTCCAAAATTTCCTTCTCATCCTCTTGCTTCTTGGGACGTGCTAACTTGCCAGGAAAATGAGGTAAAATTGTTAGTTTTAAAGTTGTTTTATTTGGTACCTCACATTCCCTTTGTGGTTTAATTTCAAGAGGCATAATTTCTTTTTTGTGTTCCTCCTCTTTGTGTGCCTCTTTTGATGAGAAATTCTGTACTTCCTTTCCACTTCTGAGCAGCATCACACTTGCATTCTCCTTTGGGTTAATTCCACTTGAGATGGCAGTTTTCCATGGATAGTTTCGATTTTGCTCATTGTTGTCCCCAATTGTGATATTTGGGTACCTAGACTTTGAATGCTTGCTTTTGTTGCTACATAAAACTCTTTACAAGATTTTCAAGGTTTGGTGCTCAATTTTGCGGAGGTTGTTGTGATTGAAAGGGTGGTTTTCCATAAGATTACTATGGGAATCCTTGTGGTTTAACCCCATAGCTTAGATTAGGATGGTTTCTCCAACTTTGGTTGTAAGTATTGGAGTAAAGATCATATTTTCGTTGGGGCTACCTTGAAAATCCGCCTATAGCATTCAATTGTTCACTAGACTTCTCTTGAAGAATAGGACACATGTCAGTTGAGTGACCCATATTTGAGCAAATACCATATGCTTTCACTTATTGAACTTATCCTACAACCAACCTTTCAACAATAGAAGTTAGAGAATCTATCTTATGTTTAACGGAAGAAATACTCATCTCATTGACCCTTTTTGGAGTCTCTTGCCTCCCTCCGAATTGTTGTGCGTTTGCTACCATGTTGGAGAACAAAGTTCGTACATCTTCGGGTGTTTTGCTCATCAACGCACTATCACTTACTACATCAATCATATTGCTTTCTAACAGCAAAAGACCTTCATAAAAATATTTGATGAACAGTTGGTCAAGAATTTGGTGCTGTAGACAATTAGTATAGAGTTACTTGAATCTTTCTCAATATTTGTACAAAGTCTCCCTACTAAATTGTCTTATACCACAAATCTCCTTTCGAATATTTGCACGAGAGGCTAGAAAAAGTTTCTCCAAAAACAATCTTTTTAACTCATTCTAGTTAGTAATTGAATTAGAGGGTAAATAAATAACCAATTTTTAGCTTTGTTAACTAAAGAGAATGGAAAAACCTTAACTTCAATTGCTCCTCGGATACACCTTGCGGCCTCATTGCAGAACAAACGATGTGAAATACCTTAAGGTGTTTGTTAGGTTCTTCTCCTGCAAGTCCATAAAATTTAGGAAGTAAGTGAATAGATCTAGATTTTAGTTCAAATGAATTCTCAATTTCATAAAGATTAATACACAGAGCATGTTGGTTAACATAAGATGTAGCTAACTCTCTTAATATTCTTGGTGCAGCCATGTTCTCATCTTAAATGTGTTGCTCTTCGTTGTCAAATGTTTGTTCCTGCAAGTTCTTGTCCAAGGTGAGTTCGAGCAATGAAGATGTAAGTTGTCTCGTTTGCTTGGTCTCTTTCGTAAGTCTCCAAGCTATTTTCACAATCTCCAGGTCAAATACAAGTTCACCTATATGAGCAGAACGAGGCATATACCAAAAAAAGAATGAAAGTAAAATTTTTAAAAAATAAATCTCTTAACATCGCTCCCGGGCAATGCCGCAAAAATTTGGTGGGTTTCAATCCAACCAAAAATAAAAATACCTACTTCATAAAAGATGAGTATATGGTGAGTGGAGTCGTATCCACAGGGAATGATAGATCTATTTCTTTAAAGAAAAATAAAAATAAAATGTGAGATTGAGAAATTATCTAAATCTAACAAAAATAAATAAATCAATAAAATTAACTAGAGTAAAACAAGTAAATAATACAAATTAAAGAAATAAATATTAATAATAATGAAATCTAACTAAATGAATTATTTCCACTTTGATATATTTGATTGATCATTGATATAAGAATTACTCAATATTATATGAATAAATTGGTTATAGCCATTAAGTACCACAAAACAACCGATCTCTCCTTACTTATTCGATAATTTAGATACCATCGTTAATTAGTTTTCTAATTGAATGATAACCCAAGAGACTCTTATTGAATTTAGTGTTTTGACAGTATTAAAATTTAGAGAGACCCAATTCCTAAGTGACAAATTCTAATCGGAATTTATTTGGATTAGATTATCTAATCTCTTGGCATAAGTTAAATTGCTTGCAACACTATAAAACTATATCAATTACTATTCTATTAAAAATAAACAAATTTTACTGTTTTTAAATGATTGTAAACTATTTTAGGATTATTAAATATAGGTCTCTATTTAATAAATTCAAAACAATCATAAACATTATGGTATAGAGATTAAACAAATACTCACAAATATCAAACCAATAAAATCACTTAGATCTTACAATCTTCATTTGTCAAGATTTCAATAATTTTTTAACTAGAAAAGAAATTAGAATAAATTCATAATGCAAATAAAATTCACAATTGATATTATTGCTTCAAAGAATGTGAAGAATGACAATAAGAATAATGAAGTCTACGTCTACAGTACTTTCCCTCTAATATATGTGTCTCTCAAGTGAAGAATAAAGAATATATATCTACTTTAAGGAGGCCGACTACAACCCCAAAAACAAAGATAAATTTTTCCTATTTTTACCTTTGGAAAAATTATTCAAAATGTTTTTTAAGATAGGATAAAATTCTCTAAAAGATAATATCCTAAAAACTTCAAATAAGAGAAAATACTAAATAAAATATTTTGACAGTTACAATTTTCCAAAATTTCACATTCCTAAATATTATGAATGGAATAAAAATCTTCAAAAGTCTTGCATTGCCCCTTGAATTCAGTATGCCCATGTGCTAATAAAAGATCAATGTTGTCCAATTTTCCATTCTTTGCATAATTGCTCCAATTAAGTCTCATTTTTCTCTATATTTCTCCATACATTTCTTCCGACGAATCTTGTACATCAATCACCATAATTAGTGTAATATTTTTTCAAAATAGTACCAAAATCAATTATAAATACTACACTCATTTTATCCCTATCATGACCCTTTGCACTACATCTCCCACATGAGATGTCGGCGTGGATGAATCTCGAAGATTCTTCTCGATATGATATCGAGATGATTTAGTTCTTCCTTTCTGGCATCTAAGTGATATGAGAGGATGTTTCTTGAAGATCCATCTTGTTATGATATTGAGATGATTTAGGTTTTTCTTTCTCACATCTAAGTGATATATCGAAAATGATAGTTGGATACAAAACCACGGCCCATCCCGAATGGTCTCCTACCAGTAAAAAATGATTCTCATACACTCTAAGTTGGTGTTCCCATATATATCATTTCCCAACAATCATATGCACATCAATCATCGTCTATACGTTTGTCATTTTTCACATATACAATGCTTATCTTTCACATCCATAATCTATTTATTACCTCCCTTGTGGCAATACCGTATTTGTCTGTGGCCTATTTCTATCTCAACGATCCCATACTCCCTGCTAAAAGATAATTGTATGGAGCTTAGTCGTCTTCATCCATCTCCCTAGCATGGCAGAAGCATATTTTGTGTACCACTCTTCTCTTGCCATTCTCCTTTTCGCCTCACCCAGTTGAGCTTTAAAATAGTTCCTTGAATTATAAAAAGTTTTAAGTACCAAACCAAAAATAGGTAGATTTCTTGCACCTTTTAACATGACATTATAACTTTTATTTATATTTGTCATCATATACCCAAAACAAAAGCCACCATCATGAGAAAGATTCCATTGTTCAAGGGCAATATTTGTAAAATAATCGAGATTATCTTCTTTTATCTTCTTTATCGTCGTCATATATAGATCAAATTTGTTATGTTGTGGCTATAATGCAACAATGATAACAACTTTCTTATAAGTTTGCCTTTTGTGATGCGTGTTGAAATTACTAGCAATAACATGATGCATGCAAAATCCCCAAATAGCATTGGGAGGTGACCATCGAAACTCTTGACGAGCAACTGTTGGACTTATCTCTTTATGTCGATCTAAAACGAAGAAAATGAGACTCTCCCTATCTCCAATAACATACTCTCGTAAACACATCAAAAATCACGACCTCAAAACAAGTGGCTCTCCATCAATCAACTAGAATACCAATGGGACAATGTGATTCGCGCTGTCTATCAACAACTTGTGCTTGTATTTCCCATAGACGTGAGTCTCATCTATACTTATCAATGGCTTATAACTCCTAAAAGATCAAATGTCCAAAACATAGCTTCAAAAATCATTTCACCATTTGCTTGTGGTGGATCAAACTTCCAACTAACTTGTATTCCAGATTCCTTTGCACTATTGCATCCAAAACCCGAGATAGTTGTTTATAAGAATCATTCCAATCCCTGTATACTATCTCTATAACCATTCTCTTCAATGCCCAAACTTTTCTATGGGAAATTGCACGCGGTTTTCTCTGTCATAACAGTTAGGAGGAAAACAATTTTGACACTAGGATCTTCCCTCATATAGTTAAGAAAATGTCGGGTCATCAAATTTGAATCTAACTGCCTATGAGCCAGTATCAACCCAGTATTCATACATGTGTGCGGTCTCTCAACAATAGTAATCACAAAGGCACCAACTAATTTTGCTCTACGAGTACACAACCTCCACCTACATCTTTCATCCCTTTGAGTACATATTGTTGTCCAAAGTATAGGGATTGATCTTCCAATATGAAATTGATAGTGATGCTCAACATGGTGCATTTTGATAGCCTAAATATACTGTTTTTTTGACTCAAATCTCATCCGCTTCTTCAATTCATTACTGAAACTCTAACTATCGTCTGTAAATCTATAATCTCGCTTAAAAGTCATATAACTATTACCTCCAGGTGTGGTGATTATGAAAGGAATTGAGTTGTCTATTCGGCCATAGGCATATCTCCGACCACCACCAATGGGTATTGGGGCTAAGCAGAATTCAATCATTAACTCATTGGCAGCACTACTACCACGACTACCACCATTGTATGATTTTATATACAATTCATGAGTGGTACCCATTCCTATATTCACTGTAAACTTCATAAAGTTCAAAACATCGTCGTCATTACAAATCGGCACCAATTTGTACCTAACATTCCCGTATTACATGTATTACACGGGACAACGATAAAAAATCTCCATATGTTGTATTATAAAATTTATCCGAATATCCTTATATATTACAAACACCGACTCATTATAGCATACATTCTTTCTTACCCTAATCAATTTCGAAGGTCAATGGTTATAACTAACTTCAGTCTCACCCATGACAATTTCATCATTACTATAGTATAACAATCTCACCATATCTGTCATTTTTTATTAACATAAAAAATCAACTTATTAATATATAATAAAAATTGTCATAAAGTTATATAAATAAATCACCTTTTTGTAATTTAAACCTTGTACATAAATTTATAATTATATATTAAATCCTAAACTCTAAATTTATAATTATAATAATTTAACAAATATTCAACAAAAATACTAAATTTATATTAATTTGTATTAATTAAAGATTCAACAAAACTATACATAAATTTATAATTATACCATAAAACCTAAACCCTAAATTTATAATTATAACAATTCAACAAATATTCAACAAAATACTAAATTTATATTAATTAAATATTCAACAAAATTACTAGTTAATGAATTGATCAAGATATTCTAAACCCTAAATTTGTATTAAAATTCAACAAACTTTAGACTCTAAATTAATTCTAAATTCTCAACAAACCGTAAACCCTAAATTTTATAATTAAATCTCTTTACAAATCTATTTCAATGAACATAAAATATATCACCCAATAATGTATATCATTCTCAATCAAATTAGACATTTCAATTTCGAAGAACCAAAGAGCATGAAGGAGAATAATGTACCTTTGCAAATTGAAGTTGTAAATTGCGCAGAAGTTTGCAGGGTACACAATTAAGTCATTGGAGATTGTGGGGTCCGTCGAAAGTGCGCAAATGCAGCAGGGGTTACATGAGCTGAGGCTTAGGGTGGTTAGGGTTCCGTCATGTGGAAGGAGGAGAGGACAGAAAGAAGAAAGGGAAAGGGAGGGGGTTTTAGGGGGCTGAACATGTTGAGTTTCAAGACTCGACATGTACTATTTATCCATTTTTTAAAATATATCGACTCTTCAAGACCCCACAAAGACCTTAGCTTAGTGATTTCTACTCACTACCTACTATGTTAACTTTTCATTGTTACAGTTACGCCACTAT
Source organism: Dillenia suffruticosa (assembly GCA_033439265.1). NCBI lineage: Eukaryota > Viridiplantae > Streptophyta > Magnoliopsida > Dilleniales > Dilleniaceae > Dillenia > Dillenia suffruticosa. Next base: position 14,086,046 of record JAVTVX010000020.1, read on the forward strand.
GATTTCCAATTCATGCTACTAATAACATTCTGCTTTTATTATTTTCACAATATCTTCACCAATGGTAGCAGTCGAGGCCCTTAGGTCCCCCTTATTTTCTCTCAGCTCTATACCCGACTGAGTGGCTCTCACTATCTCTCAGCTTTATGTCTCACATGGGTTCTGCACCCATCCTTAACCAACATACAGAACTTAATACCCGAGCGGTGACTCCCACTATCTCTCGACTTATGCCTCACATGGATTCTGCACCTATACTTGACTAACAAACGAGATCTAACTTGCAGATGGCTCCTAATAATCTCTCGGCCTAGCGCCTCTTACATGGGTTTCACACCCATTTATTGATTCTAAGTATTTCACGAAATAACGCTTACCACACTCAATTTCATCACTTCGAAGGAATTTAATTTGCTTCCTCCCCTCCTCGACCTTATATGTAGTAGGAAGATATACAGGGATGAGGATTAGTTCACCTTTTCTCACTCTATGCCGACACATTAAATATTTATCATTCGAAGTAACTTAGTATTATGCATACTATAACAGTTAAAGTGCAAAAGAAAAATGACCAAATTCGTAAAAGAAGAAACTCAGTTCATTTCATTACAAGAGAAGTACAATCAAACGAGGAAGTTCACGTAAAACCGAAAGAATGAAGTACTTCAAGGAATGACTTGAGTTCCAAAGGTGTCCCGTGTCTTGTCCTTATGAGTACGTGTATTATAATTATCGTACATAAGAAAATCCCTTACTTAATATTGATAAAGTCTCTTATCCTATTAAAGATGCATCTTGGTTCAATCCTCCCTTCTTTCCTTTCTTAAATGGATGGACCCTTCTTTTTCCATAAGTCAAGCTGGCTAGCCAAAGCTTCTTGAATGACCAACTCTTGCTCGTCCTTTTGGCCCTTTACTTTGAGTTCACCAACCGAACATGACAGTTCTTCTATTCCTCATGCTGAACAGGCAGTTATGGATGCCCCGAATCTTGAATTGAGATTGAGTCCGCCTTTCCCAACAAAAGAAGAAATTAAGCGTGAACTTTAAGCCTTTCCTTTCTTCCTTTGGAAATAGGGAAGTTCGGCCCGACGTTCTTAATCGGGCAATAAAATAAACAAGCTCGACTTGAACGTCGCGTCGCCCCAAAAGCTTCTCAAGATACAAGAACTTATAAAAGATCCCTTTCACAAAAACCTAAGGATCCCCCCATCCTGCCACTTCAGCACTTTGTGATCTTTGAGAAGATCATTATGAGCCCTCTCCTAGATGGTTTTTGTAGATTCCGCAAATTCCATGGTGGATCAGGACGAGAATGAATCCGGGAATCCAGGACATACTCATCCTGGAGCTTCTGCCCTCCTCTGGGGAGGGATTTTTTTATATTATAGAGAGAGAGGTGAGTCGAGGGTAGCCTCCCGCTTGACCGATTTCTCGGAGTCGGAGGAAGATCTCTCATCTGATGACCCTGAACAAGAAGGAGCTGCTCTCGATGTGAGATCAGCAGCAAAAGAAAGAAGAGGAATTGGATGCCCCAGAGCAGCAGTCCCCGGATAAGCCTTAAAAAAAACACACACGGACACAAACAAAAGAAACAATAAAAGGGCAATGATGATGATCCTATGTTCGTTTTCGCCCTACCCCGATGATGCGCTCCTAGCTCGCGGAGCTACATACCGGAAAAAGAGAAAGACTCTCTCTATTACTTTGAGAAGAGAATTATTGGTTTGACCCACGGACTACGTGGGAAATACGAGATCTAGGCAAGCCGCTATATGTTCTCCCCTTGCCCTTGAACGATAAAAGAATTACTTATCTTCTCTTAGATAGCGGTCGATCGGTTCGCATCTATGGTCAATCAATAGGTCCGCGGATCTATTCTTCTATACGATAAATCGCCATCTCGTAGCACCACCACGACACCGATTCTCGTTCTTTTTTCGAGCCCCTCATGCCGTGACTTCGACTTTGAGTATGATGAATGAGTGGAAAGATCTTTATAGAAGTCCCTATCCGATCCAACCAAAGAGTTAGTATCTAATATATATATTATAATTTTATAAGGGGGAGAACTGCAAGTTCTTTCAGAAAAGACTTGTAGCTCCCCTATCCGATTCCTGCGAGTGACTAAGCACGAGACGAGCCATAACATAAGGGGCGAATCTACTCTTCGTAGAATCGACCATAGATATCTTATGGGTATATTTGCATCAAGCTTAGCCCCTACTAGTAAGAAGGTGTTCCCGAAAGGGGACGAAACTTGTCTAAGATCCTGTGTGCGACTTAGTAGCGCGTGAACAAAACACGTAGCCTAAGCGGAACTCAATATTCAACCAACCTATGATCCATTTATTTAATCAGCTTACTATCAATAAACCATGTGTTAGGTTCTCGTTGCGGGAGATCTTGGAACGTGCCCGTCATGTGGATGTGCATACAAATATGGTTACTATTCGCCTGCTATAAGATAGCTAGTTTTGGGGCTTTCGACATAAAAAAGCCTATCCGGCCGGCTTGGCTTCGCTATCGCTCATGACTTGTATTGTAGTCGTAGTCTTGTAGTCGGCCCGGAATGCCTCTGTAGTCTTTCTAATGCTAATGCCTTCTTCCTTCATTCATTTTCTTTTAGTTGCGGTAGCTTCCGAGCCCACAAATCGCCGGCCAAGCCTGGATCCGCCGTTTTAATGTCATCTCCATCAACATTGTCCACCAAATTCCCTACCAGTCCCACCTCACAGATAATTTCCACCTCACGATGTGACTTCGCATTAAACTCATGGAGTTCATGTTGATAGCCTTCTTGGAATTCAGTAATTCTACCTTCCAAATCCGCAACCATCTTCTCTGAGACAATAAGTGGTTGCCTTAACTCTTAAGCCAACCTCTCGGCAAATAGGTAGCCCATTTCAATCCCATTCAGAAAGGTCTCCAATCTCTTGCATTTTGCAATGGCCACATCACACTACTCAAACACCGAGTTCTGGTCAGTTTTTAACTATATTATCTCATTTCATTTTTTAAGCAATGTGGTATTGGCCATCTTGCCCTTTTCCCATTCTTACTCTTTTTGGGCTAGGACAGCTTGAAGCTACAAGATCACTGCCCGACCCTCTCCCATTCTCTCTCCTTCTGAACTAGAGCAGCTTGAAGCTGCACAATCTTCTTTCCTTTCTAATTCGTCAGGCCCTCTAGGTGACCTATCAATTGGTTTTTCCTTAACCATTGAAATTTCACCATAATGGCAGATTGTAAAGAACATAACAGTTTACATAAGCTACAGAATACTAAACTCGGTGAAATATTTAGATAGAAAAAAGCATACTTGTAGATTTAGGGCAATCATGACCTCATTACCTTGCTCCTTTGTTAGGTAGTTAAGCTCTAACTTAGCGCAGTAGAAGTCAAATCTATTGGCAAACCTCCTCCCTTCCACAATATCAATGTAACTGAAATATGTACTATCGCAGCTGATCACCATGGTCCCCCTCTCCTTTAAGTCTTTAGAAAGATCAAAGGACCTTACAAAAACTTGGGGGGAGCAGAGTCATCAGACTCGGCATCACCCTCTGGCCTTCCAGACATATACATGCTTCGGAAGGGCACTGGAAGTTCCGACTTTGCATCTCAACCCGATCTCTTCATCTCCAATACCCCGAACATTAGGAGAAGTACCCTTTTCCTCAATATTGGCACCTCCAATCTCAACATCCAGTCTCTCAGCATCTGTAATAGCCAAAATTGGCACTGGGGTTTCCTCTCTTTCAGTAGTCTCTAATTCCTTGTCACGTTATTGGCCCCCTCTATCAAAGCATTCTCCCTATCTTTGACACTCTTTTACTTGCGGGGTTGTATAACCTTGTCAGTGGTAGCAACCCAGAAATCAACTCCATTAACGACCACTAGAGATGTAAATCACTTGCTTGTTGCCTTCTTTACCAAGAGATGTCTTTCAATCTTTACTTTCTCATTAAGCAACAAGCCAACCATCTTAAACACTTGGCCATCAAGAAGAGCATCCACCTGAATCGACCAACCATTCTTTTGATAGTAATCTTTGACATAATAAATGAAGTTAAAATACTATAAACGGGTTAGGACCTCTAGTACCACTATAGGCTCCCTAATAGCCTTTGGCAAGACCGTCGTTAGTTTCTTCTTCTCAAACTCCAAAAAAAGAACTTTTTCATCCATTCCTTGTCTATAATTTCTTTGTAAAAGAACCTGCATTCAAAACTCATCCTCACCTGAATACAAAACCAACCCTTGGTGGAAACCTTAGCAATATACCCCCGCAAACAAAAAATAGAAGACAAAACCTCAAAATTAAAGTATAACCGATAGAAATTCGGAAGACTCATAACCACTATGATTAATTGCCAGGCATCGGGAATTAACATAGTCGATCAACCAAAACGCCCTAGTAGGGTAATCTCAGACCGTACCTAACATACTCCTTGTACATTGGCAAGGAGGTCTTGTGTGCCATGTTCATCCGTTCATCCTCCAACCGTATGTAGAAATCATCTATTAGACCCATTGTTTGAACAACATTTTCCAACCTTTTGTTAGTCATCACGCTCTTGATGTCATTGATTCTAGCCCTAACAACTATCTTAGAAATTTCAAAACCCTAGATCGTAGAATCCTCTCAATAAAAGAAGCTACTGAAAGCACTAAAATACTTGTAACGATTCACAAACTGAAAGACAAAAGCGTACTGAGAAAGATTAACAAAAAGCAAAGAGGCATGTACCGCATTTAATGCTTACAGTAATGTCTCTCCACTCATTCAAAACCATTCCACTTTCATGCCCATTTAGCTCCCTAAATTCTCATCCACTTAAAAAACACTACTAACACAATTATAACGAACAACATAATGAGTGTGGGCAAATGATGATACATGATCCAACAAACCTATTACCACGGAACCTAGCAGACCCACAATCATATAACTCGAGGAGTATTAAGTGACTTTTTGGTTGATCTCAGCTGGTGCCTTCCTCTAGACATATGCCTTTCGGCAAGATCCCTTTGGTCCTCGCATTGTTCGGCCATTCCCCTAGCACAGTCTATTCATTAGTCCATTTAGTTTCTCGGCCTTATGACCTCTCGATCCTTATAGAGTCAACTCCTACCATACAAGAGAACCTAACTGTGATTACTTGATAAGAAATGAAATCTATGACAAGTTTAACCCTTTTCTCATCTGATACGTGATATGCGATTTTGATATCATGATTTTAGACAAATATACTCTAGTTGAGTATTGATAGTAGCACGACCAAGTGTCATTTCTACTATAAAATTTTGTATTATCAATTATAAACTACCATATCTAAGTTGGACAAATTAAATCAGAATTATAAAAATATTAAATTATGAAAATATTAAAGACTTAAATCAATGGATAAAAACCTCTGGCACATCAATTTCATTTATTTTTAATCTTTCACCTAATCGAATCTTTTCAAATCCCTAAAGTTTACTGACTAAAGAATTATTATTGATGATGAAAGATTTATCCAAGATTTGATTCACCCAATGATCATATAATGAAACCTTAACTCGATTAATCAAAATTCAATGATAATACAATTTTGATTAAATCGGATAACTTTAAGTTTTATGAAAAATCTATAATATAGAGTTCCCCCTAAAATGCTATACACAGAATTAATGTTCCTTCAATCTTATAACCTTATATGGATTTTATAGCATTAGAGTAATCTCCTACAAATTCGTATGCAGAAATCATCTGTCAGACCTATTGTTTGAACAACGTTTTCCAACCTTTTGTTAGTCATCACGCTCTTGATGTCATTGATTCTAGCCCTAACGACTATCTTAGAAATTTCAAAAACCCTAGATCATAGAATCCTCTCAATAAAAGAAGCTACTGAAAGCACTAAAATACTTGTAACGATTCACAAACTGAAAGACAAAAGCGTACTGAGAAAGATTAACAAAAAGCAAAGAGGCATGTACCGCATTTAATGCTTACAATCATGTCTCTCCACTCATTCAAAACCATTCCACTTTCATGTCCATTTAGCTCCCCAAATTCTTATCCACTTAAAAAACACTCCTTGGTCTGATTGGTTGATTTTGTAAACTTTTTATGAAAATTTTTTAAATTCTATTAAAATTACCATTGATGTTGCGACTGAATGTGCATTTATGAGTAAATTTTACAATGAGGCATGTGTTTTAGTTGATGATATGACCTTTAATCAATATGATTGGTCTAATGAACGTGAAATTCCTAGACAAAGAGCCGATGTGCATGAGATCGATAGTTTCACTGTACTTAATGCAAAATTGACTCTTTGATTAATGCTATGAAAGTTAATCAAAACAATACTATGACTAATCAAATTTTTTCTTGTGAATCATGTGGAGATTTTACTCATATTGTCTACAAGTGTCTGCAGGTATAGTAAGCAAAATTTTCTTTTCAAACTTTGGCTAGTCTCAAAATAATCCTTATTTCAACTCGTACAATCTTGGGTGGAGAAACCATTTTAACTTTTCATGGAGTCAACAAGTGCCTGGAACAAATAATCCACCAAGTTTTACCTCAGGAAATCCACAACCAAGGAAGAACAAGGTATCATGGGAGATCATAATTAAGAGTTTGACAATGACAACAAATGAAAAGATTGAAAAGTTTGAAAATAAAATTAATCAATTGACTAACGCTTTTCATTCTCGTGTGCCAAGTAGACTATCGTGTGATACTGAGAAGAATTCTAGAGAAGAGGTCAATGAAATTTCATTAAAGAGTGAGAAAGAATCACAAGAGATACCAGTTCAGTCCAAGGTTGAAGAGGATAAACAAGAGATCAAGAAAAAGAACAAACAACCAACAAGTAAGAAGTCCAAAGTATCCAATTCAAAAAAGGGAAGTACTTTATATTTGAGTGAATCAAGTTACTTGTCCCTTTTCCTAAACGTCTTTTACGTGCTAATGCAGAAAAGTAATTTGAAAAATTTTTAGAAATTTTTATGAAATTGCATATTAATATTCTCTTGATGCCATAAAAAAGATACCAAGTTATGGGAAATTCCTAAAAGTTGTGATCACTAGCAAGAGAAAGTTAGATGATATTTTAATGGTTAAATTTACAGAAAAGTATTCTACAATTCTGCAAAAGAAGCTATCACTGAAACTTAAGGATCTAAAGAGTTTTTTAATCCCTAGCACCATTGGTTCCACTATTTTTTTCAATATTTTATGTGATCTCGGTGTCAGTATTAATCTGATGGCACATTTTACATTTTTGAAGTTAGGATTAAAGGAATGTCGAACTACTAATATTTCTTTACAATTAGTTGATAAAAGTATAAAATATGCAAAAGACATTGTTGAGCATATATTGGTTAAGGTAGATAAATTTATTTTTTCCATTGACTTTATTATCTTGAATATGGATGATGATGTGGGTAGTACTTTTATTCTAGGTTGACATTTTCTTGCCACTGCATAAGTTTTGATAGATGTTCATGAAGGGAATTTGATTTTGCGAATTAATCAAGAAAAAATTGAGTTCAATGTCTTTAATGCCATTAAAATTTTTGATAAATAAGAAATTTTTAGAATTGATTGTATTGATAGGATTGATAGAATTACTTAACATGATTTTAATATTTTTTATTTTAGTGATTCTATTGAAAATTGCATTGCTAATTCATTGTATATGAATTATGAGTTCCTAGGCAATGAAAATGTTAATGTATGTGTTACTTTGCATGTGAATTTAGATGAATTTCAACCAAAAAGGAGGTTTAATGCAGGTAAAGAAATAAAGTTGCGCTTAAATGAGATGGAGGAAGGGCAGCACAAGGCTTATGAAAATGCATGAATTTATAAGAAAAAGACAAAGGCATTGCACGATGCCATGAATGGATATAATGTGAAGATTTTTGAGAAAAAAGGGATAAGAAGTTGCTAAATAGGAAACTGTAAGTTCATCGACTTTGCGATGAGAGTTTTCTGTTTTCTTTCTTTTAATTGTATTATTTCATCATTTCATTTTACATATTGTAAACAATGTTTGGTTTAAGTGTGGGGATACTATTCTAATTTTTTATTTTAAAAAAATTGAAAAAAAAAAGAAAGAAAAAATTTAAAAATTTTGAAAAAGGAAAAAAGTTTTGAGTTTGTGTTGAATTTTTTTTTCATACTAATGAAATTTTCTAGAACTTTCTAATTCTTGTGTGTTACTCGATTTGACTTGAGTTATATGAAAAATGATTGATATTAGTAGTTATTTGGTACATGATTTACTATTCATCTTTTTATAGTTAATTTGAAAAATAGGTATGTACGATTTGACATTAAATTTATCTAAGTGTGAAATTGAGTTTAAGTGATCCATTATACTCTCATTTTTCTTGTGTAGCATATATCACACGTGATTTGGTCATTCTAGAAGTTGGTTTGTTATACATTTTGAGATCACATTTTTTATTTTCATACATAAAAATGATTAAGACATTTTGATTTACACATTTTTTGTTTTCAAAAAATATTATCCCTAATATTTTATATTTCTTAGTTATGCCATTTAAATGTAAACTTTTTTTTTCTTAAATTATCCATATAATTTTCCCTCATGAGCTATTTTTTCTAACTCTAAATTTTGAATCTAAGTTTACTACAATACTTATAGTTATAGCATAGTATTATATTTTTAGACATTATTATGTTTTTATATTTTGAAGTGTTTTTTTTTTTGTAGTAGTATGATATATTATGACTTAGAGGAAGAAAATTATCATATTTAGTTACAAAAAAAAAAGTAAAAACAAAAAAATGAAAAAAAAAAGTAGAAAAATAAAAAAAGAGAGAAAAAGGAAAAAAAAAAGAAGGAAAAAATTGAGAAAAAGTATTTTTCATTTTTATATATTATTCACTCTTATAGTCTATTTCATAATCGTAGTTGAAATGCTATTATATATTTTGGGATTGAAAATTGTAGAATCTAGTATTTTCTTTGCTTTGATGTGAAAAACGTCATATTTTGATATTTGAGTATTTTTAGGGAATTTTTAACCCAACATCTTTTTTACCTATTTATCCTACCTTTAATACTAATTCCATTACAATCAAATAAAAGATTTTTTGATTGATATATGAATTTTACATATTTGAGTGATGAAAATTTGATATTTTAAGAAATCTATAGCATTGTTATCTCATTGTGTTGATTTGAGTGATTCACATACCCCTTCCACAATTGAATAGTTTAATCTTATTTTCCTTTATTCTATTAAGTGAATCCAATATGAGCGTGGTTGAATTTTATATTATTCTTGATTTTAATGAAATCATCGCATCAGAGATATAATAGTTGTTCTAATGTTGGATGATAAAAATTATTGATTATTTTTATTTCAATTTCAGTTTGAACTTGTCATATACATGATTAGGATCTTGGAAAAGTCGAATTGGTTTTGGAGAAATTATTCTTGCCTGAGAAAAAATAAATATTCAAGTGTAGAGATATTTGATAACAATAATTTTATACATTTAAATTATATAATTTTAGTCTTTATTTAAGAATTTTAGGACTGTTTTAAATATTATTTTAAGATATTTTACTGATTAAATTCGTGAGTTTTGCTTTAGAAAATTTTGGATTTATTTAAGAAAATTGGGATCGGATAAATAGTAGTTAGTATTTTTGGCTTATGTCTTTATTTCGATATCCGATTGAACTGATTTTTGTTACATTGGAAACTAGATTTCAAGGTCTACAAATTTTGTGAAGAGTTCAGAATTTAATTCAGACCAGAAGATAGTCAGAAATTGGAATTAAGTTGCTGCACCGGTGAAAGTCAAGTTTTTGTTGAAGAATGAAACCAATTAAACTTATCTAATAGGTGATTTTTAGAAAAATTTGCTTAAAACTCCAGAAGTCTTCAAAATAAAGGATAAAAATAATGTTTCCAATTTTTGGGAAAGTAAGAAAATAATATCTATCATCACAAAAATAAGTTTCTAAGTCAAAGGAAAAAACCTGTTTTTCCAAAAACTCACGATTTTTTGACTTAAGCTTTTAGTTATATAAATAAAAGGTACCTTTAGGGTAGAAGGCACCACATTCTCCACATGTAACTCTTTTATTTTATTTTATTAATTTTCTTCGATATGTCTAGCTAATTTTCTTATTTTTAGGATTCTATGGATTCTATTCTTTAATTATTTACATGACTTGAATTTATTTCCTTTTCTTAAGTTTTATTGGTATGATTATTATGTGACGTGATTTTATTATTGATCTTAATGTTTCGAATATATAGGTATTTTCATTTTGTATGATTTGATATTGAATGCATGCACATACAATATAATTATAGGAGATTATTCTAATATAATTTAATTTAATCAAAATTGTATAATCATTAGATTTTGATTAGTTGAATTAGAGATTTTATTGCATGATCATTGATGAAATCTAGTTCTGAAAAATCTATTATCATAAAAAATAATTCATTAGTCATAAAGTTAAGGAATTTGAAAAGATTCAATTGTGTAAAAAAATTGAAAAGAGTTAAAATTGATATTTTAGGATTTTTATCAGCTAGGGTTTTATCGATAAGAGTTCTATCGATTGATTTTTGTTTTTTTTTAAATAATACTTTCGTAATCTTGATTTGATTGGTATAACTTAGATAGATTAATTCATAATTAATAATACAAATATTATCGTGGGAACGTTACTTGCTCGCATTATACAAACACTCGATTATGATATATTTTCCCAAAATCATGATATCATATTCGTGTATCAGCATCTCTCTCCACATATTACACAGAGACTACACAAGACCCCGACTTTTTCAGTCTTTCCATCTTTTATTGCTTTTTCTAACTTGAGCATCAGAGTTGCTTATGCTAGAGCCACCTACATCAAAGCCACCTCTGGCAGGTTTTTTGCAGGATCAATTTGTGAAGACGAGATAGCAGATATCGTCTCACCAGTTCCCTGATTCAGGCCAGAAGGATAATTTACTGTGCAGTCATTTTTGGTTTTTTTTGTTTTTTTTATAATCAAAACTAAACACGTCTACACTTCTTAGTTCTATTTAAAAATAGATTTGATCAACCTATAAGTCAAAATATGCCATTATTTAATCATTTTCTTTATTTTGTTTTATTTTATTTATAATATATTTTAATAATTTTTTTAAAAAAATAATAAAATTTTGTAAATAAAAATTAAAATTTTCAATAAAAAGGAGCAAAATTACCGGTATATTAATAGTATTTTTTATTAAAAATCTCATTTTATCTTGATTAAATTTGATTTTAACCTTTAAAATAGACATTTCAGTAAATTGATTAGTGTTTTGATTTTGTAAATGGTGTGAAAATACCCTTTAAACTTAAAACCAAATACAAAAGGACCCTTAAATTAAAAAAAATTACAAAACCTTCCCTCAATTATGAAATGTGTAAAGTTCGTACTTCTATGTAGAATCGTTTACACTATCAAAAGATAGGCTTTCAATAACGGAAAAATCCGTCGCTGAAAGGTATTAGCGACGGATTTTTCCGTCGTTAAATCTGTTGCTGATAATTATCTTGCTAAATATCAGTGATAAATTTTTTTCCATCGCTAATATCAACAACAGATTTAATGACGGAAAAAATCAATCACCAAAAATACAAAAAAAAAATAAAAAACTTCACTTAGCCCGCCCCCTTAATTCCTAGAAAAATGCCTCTAGTGTGCTTTGAACCCAGAACAAATGCATCTCTATGAGGATCAATACCACCAAGCCACACTCCATATTTGTAATAATAATAAAACAATATAAAATTATAATTTATTATAAAATAATGAAATAATTTTATTTTATCTTAAAATAAAATAATAAAAAACATTTAAAAAAGTAAAATAATATTATCCTTCTACAAAATAAAATAAAAATTAAAATAATTATATTATATAAAAATTAAAAATTAAAAAAATTAAAAATTAAAAAAAGATCCATCACTAATCCGTTGGTAATACATCGCTAATTTTTCTATTGGTAATCCGTTGCTAATTTTTTCATCGGTAATCTGTCGGTAATCCATCGCTAATGGATTTCAAAAAATTTTAAAAAATTAAAATTTAAAAATATTTAAAAATCCGTCATTAAAATTTCCGTCGGTAATTCGTCGTTGATAGGTTTACAAAAAAATTAAAATTAAAAAATTAAAAAAAATAAAAAATTATACAAAATCCGTCGTTAATCTATCGGTAAAATTTCTATCGGTAATCCATCGTAATTCCGTTGCTATTACAGGTGGAAAAAAATCCGTCAGTAATTTTCCGTCGCTGAAAGTTCATTTTCTAGTGGTATTATTTTTACCATTAAAATATTAAAAAAAGTATTAAAAGTTTGGTTTTTTAATTTAAAAAATTGAGAGTAAAAAAAAAAAGGCTCTCCATCTCTTTCTCTCATTTTCTCTTTCCCTCTTCTCTCTCTCAATCTCTCTCTCTCTCTCTCTCTCTCTCTCTCTCTCTCTCTCTCTCTCTCTCTCTCTCTCTCTCTCTCTCTCTCTCTCTCTCCTTCCTTCTACAACCAATCATTCTCCTTTTTGCTTCAACCTCCATTGAACTCTCCCTCTCTAAATCTCTCGGTGTCTTTCTTTCTTTGTCTACAAATCTTTTTTTCTCACTGTCTAAACCCACCACCACTTGAAACCAAAAACTACCCCATAAAAGGGTTGGTGGTGGTTGTGGGCCAATGCATCTTGCAAGCACTGGCAGATCGTAGCTAAAGCTACCACTACTGGCTGTATGGTGGCGTGATGGCCTTGATTGCCACCATCATGACAATTTTTCGCCATGGTGGAGGTGGAAAATTGAGGCCATATGGCTTCATTGTCGAATGATGAGACTTGCCCCATAAGCAAAAGCTCAACAGAGGCCAACCTCTACCATTTCACAACATAAGGGGCTGGTTCAGCCCTATGATGTTTTTTGCCGTGGTGGTAGCCATAGCCGTCACAATCTTTCTCCTTTATGAAAGACAAGCCACCTTGGCAGCGCAAAATAGTTTACCACTAGACTGCACGTGGTGGCCATGGCTACTCACAACTGTGGCAACATGAAGTTGGCAACCCACATGAGCAATTGGCAGCCCACATTGTTGCTAAGTCTTAATTTTCTGTGATGGTACCAGTCATATATTTTTTAATTTTCTCCAAAAGTAATTTGGAAAACACTGGTCAACATTTACTCATTACAGCTTCATCTTGTCCCACCAATCTTTTCTTTTTAAGTTTAAATTTGAATTAAATAATTCCAACATTGGCAGATTTATAAAAATAGAATGGTGTTCTAATAACATTTTTATTGATTTTAATTTAGCTTTAGGTACTAAATTTGAATTAAATAACTATAACTTTGGCTGACCGTTAATTGATTCTTCGTATGAATAGGAAGTGAAAATCATGACATTTTAAAATAAAATTGTTCTCGTATTTGAAATTTATTATTGAATTTTTCATTTTTTAAAATAAACCAAAAGGAAAAATAAAAAATAGGCCATTGGTCCTACCACAAAAAAATTTTAAAAACTCAAAATTTTTTAAATTTCTCCACTCAATAGCCACGAGGGCTATGAAATCAATCATGTTAACTTAATAGCCCTTATTAAGAGACCAGATGGGTCTTCAAGCCGCAACTTTACGCCATCAATACTATCAATAACCATGGCCATCACGGTTGGCATTGATTGCAATAGAATCTGGAGTCCCTTAACCTCCTGGTAGTGGTGAGCCGTTCCCTACCGCCACGGTGGCCTCTTTTTTGCCTTTGATGGGTAGAGAGAGCCACTCAACCATGAGCGTTTTGTTCGCGATTGAACCTCTCTCTCTCATTGGGGAGAGAGACAAGTATGACTGTGGCTACCACCACAATGAAAAATGTCATAAGGCTTACAATCATGATTTTCTCATGCCATCGAACATCAAACGCTTGCCTCCCTCAAGCTTTTCGCTTGTAGGGTGAGTAGTGGCGGAGCCACATAGAAAAGAGAGTAGGCAATTGCCCTTACTAGACCAAAATAATTTCATTTTTTATACGTTAAATAAATATCGTCCCCATTCAAAACAAAATATTACCCCCACACTTCAAAAAAAAATGCCCTTTACCATTGGTTATATATGTCAAATAAATATTGTCCCCATTCAATTCAAGATATTGCCCCCACACTACAATTAAATGATCAGTTCATTGAGACTATGAGTGAATTATTTCTTTGCTTGGCATGCTTTAATCCAGATCGTAACTTTTTTGCTTTTGTAAAAACAAAGTTTCTTCAACTTGCTCAATTCTGTTCTTAGGATTTTTCAATTGGTGATCTTGCTAAGAAACTTGTGATTATCGGAAGAAATCTTGTTTATCCATTGGTTTGTTTGCTTTTGAAATTGGCCACCTATCACTACCGCTATAGTAGAAAGAGCATTTTCTATAATTAATTTGTGAAAAATCATCTGAAAAATCAGATGGCTGACAGTTGAATAAATCATTGTCTTGTTACATATATTGAGAAAGATATATTTAACATTGCAGAAAATGAATCCATCTTGTAACGATTCCAAAAGATGAAGTCTAGGAGAGGATAACTGTAAAGTTTAGTTACTTTATTATATAGTTAATTTTGTATGTACTCTAAATTCTCTATTTGGTATCATGTAAGATATATTTTTTATATGTTTCAATATTGAATTACTATATTGTACTTGTGTCTTAAAAATATATGTTATTCTATTTCATGAAAATATTTTACCCCCACTGTCTCTGGGTCCTAGATCCGCCATTAAGAGTGAGTCTTAATGTTTGACGGTGAGGCCATAGAACCTAGAATTCCTCCTCTACCATGTTGCGGAAAATCACCGTGGTGGTGGCAATCGAGGCCACCATCCCCACCATGTTGGCCTGTAGCCACCCCCACCCCTACTAATGGATGGTTGTATATCCTTCCCCACTGTTGGAGTGGCAAGCTTGGTCGGGGAAGAGATTTTGAAATTTAGAAAGTTAGGAATGTTTTTGTATTTGACCTTTCAGGGGGTATTTTTGCACTTATTCCTCAAATTTTTGAACATAACCCCTTTTCTAAGTGGTGGTGGGATATTGTTTTCCATTGTATATTCTTTTTCTTTCTTTTCTATCCCTTTTAATATAACTATTGTTGTTCCCCCACTCTCTTATTTCTCACCAACAGTACTTCACCCATCTAGCTCAATTTATCATTGAAATCCTTTTTGATTTCATGGTGTTTTGGTTCGTTTCGAGGTTTTCATGCTAGCAAATCTTGATAGTAAACATGTTCAAAGCTGGATTTCACCTCATTTCTTGATATGTATGCATGCTTTGCATGTTGGTCACATTTTGGGCGGTTTGAGTTCAGATTTAGGTTTTTTTTCATACAAATGAACAAATTAGCTGTTGGGTTTGATGCGTATTATAAAAATTTTCAAATATTTTTTTTTATAAAATAGATTAAAAATCATTATCTCATGTTAGATTTATTTTACATGTATGCACATGTAGAAGTGCAAAAATTGATTCATCGACATTTTTCGAGTCGCACCTCAATGTGTAAGTTTTTAAAAATTAATCAAATTGTGAACTCTCGAACAGATCGCACGGTCAGGTTGATGATCATATAATACAAATCACTACCACTATGTCACAATACCTCAATCCACGATCCAATAAATTGTAACGACAAAGAAAATTTCCTACTCGAAATTTTCTCGATACCCTTAATTAATTTCTCACTAGAAATTAATCTCACTCTCTTGGCGATATGCATAATGTATACTTTTCCCACAAAAGAATTCTCTCAATTCTTTTCCAAAATATACATCACAAGTTAGTGGGATAGAAGAATGACATTATAAGGGAGTCATGGGTAGTTAAGGGATAATAGGCATTATCTCATTATCTCAATTTGATTTTAATTTTAAATTTTACTTGAGCTAAAAAGCTCCTTATGAGCATATTTACCAACATCTTTCGCTTGCATATGAGAGCATTTTACGTCTGTCACAAGATTATAACTCATGCGAGATCTTTTACATCACTCTACTAGACTTTCATACAGATTGGGTGTCGTATGACTGACGAGTACATTTACAAACAAAAACTTCTAGATGCACCTATTAAAATGATAAAGAAGCCTCTATTAGTACAAAAAAGAATTCACTGTACCTCAAACTTAATGCATTACGTCTATCGAGTCACTTTTCTTATCGAAAATGATCTTCAATCGTGACTCGATTGTGATTCACAATTATGTCCCAATATGAAAAAACATAACAGGTCGACCAGTAAATATAATACAATAATATAACGTCGATTGATTTTTCTTTTTTCTACTATAATCTATCCATCTCAATTCAGTTATTTTTATAAATCTACCCCGTAAACCTCATTATTATCCAGAGCATTGATAAATAGATTAAAATAAAATACACTAAACTCAAACTACAAGAAATAATCAAAATAATAAGGGTAGCGGTGGGCCCATCCAACGGGTCTTGGGTCTCACATGAGGATCAAGACCAAATCGTCATCTTAAATAATAGCTTCCATTATACTATGGTCGATTTATCACATGCAATATGAAACATATATTACGGTGTTATTCCCCACATCTCAAAATGGTATATATCAGATTTCTCTAACACTGTACAGGTATAAGACTCAATCTATATATAAGATTTTACCTAAAGATCTCAAAGAGAGTATCTCAAAGATAATATCTTAAGCTACATGTGATATCTGAAATCTCAAATCTGCTTATTCACAGATAATATGGATGTGGGTATATCTATGTGAGTGATACCACATATGACATCATCCTAAATATGTACTAGGAGGATTTATATTCTAACAATGCCACTTTCAAAGTCTCTTATGACTAGAAACTGTCTCATCCCTCCTCACTCAGAACTGAAGATAGTCACTTGTGTAAAAGAGTTTACCTCACCTGCTGACATTTTATCAAATCACGTCATAAAATATATAACAACTAATAAGTGCACTAAATAAATAACTGAATAATACACTTATGTCATATATAAACAATAAGCATTAAAACATCAATATAGTATATATGAGAAATGTCAAATTACATGTAAACGCAATGATTCCTTATGTCGTACAAATGAATCTTTCATAATGGGTTTGGTGAAAAAATCAGCCATCATATTGTGTGTGGAAATGTATTTGATAATCACTTCACCCTTTTCAACGATTTCTCTCACAAAATGTTATCTGATATCAATGTGTTTAATACTGCTATGATACTTAGGGTCTCGGTGTGGATAATGACAGCCTGATTATCACAATAAATTATTATTGACCTCTCATTATCTGTTACAAACCTTAATTCATTCAGAAATCTTCGGAACCAAACATTCTCTTAAACTACCGCTAAACTTGTCACAAACTCAGTCTCCATCGTAGATAGAGATACATAGGCTTGTTCCTACTGCTCTATGATATGACACCGTTATTGAGCAAGATAGCAAAACCTAAAGTCGATTTGCATTCATCCAGATTGTCACCTCAGTTGGCATTTGAATATCCAATGAGATGCAAATCATCTCCTTCGTAACACAAAAAGCAATCTGCAGTTCTCTTGAAATATTTTAGAATCTTTTTCACTGCTCTTTAGAGAATCCTTCTAGAATTTGATTGATACCTATCACTAAATTAACTACAAAGCAAATGTCTGGTCGTATACACAATATTGCCGAATCAAACTACCCAATGCACTAGTATAAGAGATTTTACTCATTTCCTTTATTTTTTCCTGAGTTTTAGGATACATGTCAAAACTCAGACATTCACCTTTAATGATAGGAGTATCTATGGGGATGCAATCGTTCATCCTAAAATACTCGAGAACTTTCCTGACATTGGACTTTTATGAAATAGTCAACACCCGTCTCGAAGAACCCGTTGGATCCTAATTCCGAGAATGAATAGAGTCTCATTTATGTCTTTCATATCAAAACTCGACGATAACCACGTTTTGATGGTCATCAAATATTCTTTATTGTTTCCAACTAACAGAATATTACCCATATATAAGGACATGATTACAAAAGAGTCAGAAGAACGTATCAAATACATGCAACATCCTCCTTATTCATCACGAAACCATTAGATATCACATTTTCATGAAATCTTAGGTACAATTGCCTCGATGATTGCTTAAGCCTATATATCGACTTTTGAAGTCGACAAATCTTGTCTTCCTTACCTATAGGAACAAAGGTGGATAGCTGCTCCATATAGATTTCTTTATCCAAACTTCCATTTAGAAAGGCCTTTTTTGATATCCATCTTATATAATTTCATATCTATGTCTACGACAATTGCTAAAAGTAAACGGATTGAAATAAATTTAACTATCGGGTAGAGTCTCATCATGGTCCACGTCTTTAATTTGAGTGTAGCTCTTAGCTACTAGACGGGTCTTATATCTCTCCACCGATCCGTCAGCTTTTCTCTTAATCTTGAGAATCCACTTGTTCTTAATAGTCTTTCCACCTTCAAGCAAATCAACTAGATTCTAGATCTCGTTGATTTCATAGACTCCATCTCTTCATCCCTAGGCTTCAACTAATGGTACTTCGCAGGACCCCCAAAAGGCTTTTGGACCATTTTATGCTCCTCATCATCCTCAGAAGTAACAACAAGGGTCTCACCTTTAATCAAGAAATGAGGTTTAGGTACGTGTCCTTGACTGCTCTTACGAGAAGGGGGAACCTCTTCACCTCTAAATGAATCACTCGTACTATGACGAAGATACGTAATAGGTTTTTGAGTCCCGTCGCTAGATTCAGCTGAGCTACTAGGTTCATCCATCTCGTAAAAGATAAAGTTTCGATCGATTTCTTATTTTTTAGGAAAATCATTCTCAAGAAAATGTGGTATTATGAGACTAGCTTCGGTGACAGTGCCTCTATATGCTCACCTAAGAACATATGCCCCTTGGAGGGTTTTGATATTTTATAAAAATATACTTCTTTTCTCATGGGCTTAACTTACCGTGTAGATATAAGAAATCGTGAATATACGCGGCACATCTCTATGGTCTCAAGTATTAGGTTGTCTCCCTATCTAAAACTCAAATGGGGTATTGATTATGGATTTTGATGAAATATGGTAGAGGACATAGATTGCAACCATTAATGCATTTCTCCAATAGAAGAATGGCAAATTGGCTTGGGCCATCATAGACCTCACCATCCCCAATAAAGTCATATTCCTCCTCTCAGCTGCTCTATTCTATTGAGGAGACTAGTAGCAAGAATAATTAGTTATCTTGTAATACCCTTCTCGAAATAAAGTTTTTTAAATAATTTAAACAAATATTCGCACCACTGGTCGATTCTGAAACTCTTCACTCTCAACTCTAGCCGATTCTCAATCTCGTTAATAAATCTCTCAAAATATTTCAATATTTCAGACTTGTGTAAGATCAGATAAATATAACTGAAACAAAAGTAATCGTCTATGAATGTAATAAAATATAACACTTCAGTTTGGGCTCTCAAGTTCGTTGGGTCACAAATATCGGAATGGACCAACTGTAATAGAGTCTCAGCTTTCATTGTCTTGGTAAATCATTTTCTTGTAGTTTTACCAGTTAGGCAAAACATATACGGGTAACTCAATCTTGGTTAGTGGGCCCAACAAACTACCCATTACTAACTGGTTCATCATCTCGTACCCTATATGTCCAAATCTACTATACCACACATTCATATCATCATTAGCAAAATCAAATGTAAAGCCAATATAAAAATAACAAAAATAACCATTAAATGAAATAACATCTGGTATATACAATCCATTATGGACAAAACCAGAACATATCCAAAACTATCGTAAAAAATAAAAACATATGGGCTTCCACAAGACAAAACATATCCTAAACGATCTAAATAAAGTACAGAAATGAGATTCCGTCAACTATCCGGAGTGTAAAGTACATCATGCAGATATAGAGTACGGTCACCTCGCAGTTCCAGCTTGCAAGTGTCAATCTCTCTAATGATGACAAATTTTATATTCTTCACATAAATCCTCCTGAGGATTCAGTTGGCGAAACTCTACGTACGTGCTTTTATCTTGAGCTGCATAATCGATTGCTTATAAGTTTACAATCTATAAATGAGAAGATTCAATGAGAATCACTATAGAGGAGACAAAACTCAAACCATGTAAACAAGAAGCATATACCTTCTTCTCGTCACACTCACGAACGAAATAACCAAGTTTGTCACATATGTATCACTTCACCTTGGCCTTATCCAGTTTCTTCTTCCTACTCTTCTGTACTCTACTATCGAATTTCACGGATGGTTTCTTCTTATCTAGACATCGAGTTTTCTTCTTATGCTTTTTCCATTTACATGTGGTGCCACGGAAGCCTTTGCTCAACTCTGCTACATAAGCATGATCGAATTATAGCCTACCAACTCACCTCTAAGCGCTCCTCCTCGAGCTCACAATGTTTGTTCACATTAGCGAAAGTACGAATACTCCCATCGTGTGTAAGGTAGGTTTTCATGGTCTCCACAGAATTAAGTGATGACTGGATCATACCCAATACCTGAAACTTATCCAAAATGGGCTTGCCCGCATTCTTTAACCTAGCAATCATGCTTGACATTTACATCAAATGTTGCTTCATCATATGATCGGTTTTTTTTATAAGAGATAAATTTATAAGTCAGCATGCTCATTTTAAGAGTTGAAAGAGCACCATAATGCTCTTTTAGGGTGAGCCAAACAGATATAATTATAGAATACTACTCATAAATTAAGATCATATTATCGTACATGTTATTAATTAGAATTGCTTTAACCTAGCCATCCTTCTTATTCTATGCATGATAGGTCTCCTGATCCCATCTAGCATGAGGTATGGTACCTCCCTAAGGTCAATCATCTCGTGCCTTAAAATCTCAAAAAGATCTTGCTCCTCAAGGACAAACTGAATCTTCCGGTGCCAAATGTCATAACTGTGAGTATTCAGTTTATTCACATTGTAAAGATTTGAAAACGATAGTTTTCAAAGTGGTGATAGTCTTTGGTATACAAAAAATACATATATTAGAGACTCATTGATATTTATTCATATATTTTACGCACCATTCGAATCAACAAACATGAAATAACTTAATTGTGAATCCCAAAGCGAACGAATGGATCAATGAACCCCATCTACCACAACCCGGAGTCACATCTTACCACCCGTACTTGGACTTGATACACGAAAACCCACAAAAAGTTACAATAAATAATATGGAGCCCTTGAAAAATGATAAAAAATAATCCGAAATAACTTGACGGGCCGCCGATAATCTCATGCGCTCTACATACCAGCGGCGTGCTACCATGTGCCAGTAGCAAGCTGCTACATGCGCCAGATATGCAATGCATCTGGCATGTGCGCTCGAGTCTGGGACACAGGTAGGATACAGATTCGGGTCCGAATCGACCCAAACCAAATCCAGCTACTCACGACTCATACGCTTCTGCTCATGAGCTTCACACGCCCTTTCTTGGGCACGCCAAGTGCCCTCTCCTGGGCACGCCACGTGCCCTCTCCTGGGCATACCACATGCCTTAGCTTGCGTGATGTGCACGCACTTTGGACCCAAGTTAGGTCTGCAACTCGGTCCTCGCGACCCAGCTACTGAAAAAGCCCTCTCCAACCATATTTTTGTGTCGATTTCGATGCAAATCAAAATTAAAGCTCTTCCATTCATCCTAAACTCCATTTTATGAAGGATTCAAGCCCCAAATTGGCAGTTCAAGCACCATTACCGAGGTCCTTCTCAGCCATGTCGAAAAACATAATTGCCGACAACCAAAACTCCAGATAAATGCGTCAAACATGTAGATTAGAACATGATGAACATATTTACATCATTTTCGTAGATCAATTCATCTTTAAACTTGACAAATCTAAGTTCTAAGGTCTCGGGCACTATTCACGGCCGAAAATTTTGATAGGACATTTAATGACTTAAATATGCTCTAAAATTTAAATAAAAATAATTTTCATGTTTCTTGGATCATGAATAATCTCGTGGTATTTTTGAATTTATGAAATTCATTCGTGATCCGAATTTTAAATTTTTACCTTACACACTTTATACTCGAAAAAATTTTGAAAATTTTTTAATAAATCTAAATATATTCTGATACCAATATTAAATTTATTTTACATGTATGCGCATGACAAGCGTGAAAATTAATTTCTCACTAGAAATTAATCTCACTTTCTTGGCAATATGAGCAATGTACACTTTTCCCTTAAGAATTCTCTCAATTTCTTTTCCAAAATGTACGTCACAAGTTAGTGGGATAGAAGAATGAGACCATAGGGGAGTCATGGGTAGTTAAGGGATAATAGGAGTTATCATATTATCTCAATTTAATTTAAATTTAAATTTCGCTTGAGATAAAAAGCCTCTCATGGGCATTTTTACTAACATCTCAAAAATATTTTTTTCATTTAAAATTTTATTTGATTTCACTTGAATTTAGTTTAAACTTTCTCAAATACACATTTCCTGAATCAGTTATGTTTAGATTTTCAACATGAAACCCCTTCTTTTAAGAAGTCTTGATATATTTTTTTTTTGTTTTTGTTCTCTCCTTTATCTCTTGTCCCTTTTAATATAAATAACCCTCTTCCCCCGACCCTCTTATTTCTCATCTGTAGTACTCTACCTACCTAGCTCAATATATCACTATCACCCTTTTGATTTCTTGGAGGTTTTGATTTGTTTCAATAGGTGACTTTCAATAAAAAGGAGATTTCAAACAAGTGAAGAAAGGAAGTAGTGGTTGAGTGAACACGAGATATTTGAGGATGTGTGAATTTGTGAGGAAAGAACAAAAGCATGGCATGATACTATGAATGGATATCGTGTGAAAATCTATGAGGAAGAGAGGATAAGAATTTGTTAAAGAGAAAGTTATAATTTTATCTACTTTATTATAGGGTTATCTATTCTTTTTTGGTTATTTTATTTGCTTTATTTTTCTTCCACATTGTACACAATGTTTGGTTTAAGTGTGGGGACATATTTTGATTTTTTTTAAGGAAAAATTTGATTTTTTAGGAAATTTCATTCTGATTTTTAGAATTTTTTTTATTTAAAAAAAATTAATTTTTTTTAAAAAAAATATCTTGAGTTTTGTCGAATATCTTGAGTTTTGATGAATTTTTTCTCATGCTAACAAGATTTTCTCGAATTTTCTAGTTTTTGTGTCTTATTTGTTTTGAACTAGATTACATGAAAGATGATAGATATTAGTGATTATTTGGTATATGATTAACTATTCATTTTTTATGATTGATTTGAATGATAGACATATAAGATTTAACATAAAATTTACTTAAGTGAGGATTTGAGTCTTAAAGTATAATTTATTATGCTCTTATCATTTTTTCTTATTGAGTGCATACCACACATGATTGGATCATTCTAAAACTTGATTTGTTATACATTTTGAGATTATATTTTTTATTTTCATGCACCAAAATGATTAAGACATTTAGATTTATACACTTTTGATTTTCAAAAAATATCATCCATAACATTTTATATCCCTTAATTAATCCATTTGAAACTAAACATTTTCTTTCTTAAATTATCCATATAATTTACCGCATGATCAATTTTTTTAACTCTAAAATTTGAATTCAAATTCGTTAATATATTTATAGTTAATAGTATGACATTGTATTTTTAGGCATTATTTTTTTCCTTATATGTAAAAGTTTTATATATGTTTGTTTTTAGTCATTACTATCTTGAGTTATGAAAAAAAAAAAAAGAAAAAACCATCAAAATTTGGAAAAAAAATGAAAAAATGAAAAAGAAAAAGAGGAAAAGTGTTGGTTGAAAAAGAAAAAAAAAACAGAGAGAGAAACAATTGAGAAATCATTATTTATTTTGATATTATTCACTCTTATAGTAAAGTTTCGTTACATTGTTTTTTACTTTGAATAAGTGATATACCACATTGCATATTCATAATTAGAGTATTACATATTTTTTAGGATTCTAAATTGTGAAAATTAGTGTTTTCTTTGTTTTGATGTAAACAATATCATGTCTTAGTATATAAGTATTTTTAGTGAATTATTTTTATATATTTATCATACCCTTAACCTTAGCTTCACTACAACCAAATCAAAAATTTTTTGATTGGTGTATATGGACTTCTATATTTGAGTGGTAGTGATTTGATATATTAGTAAACTTATGATAATATTATCTAATTGTATTCATTTGAGCGATATGTATACCTATACATATAATTGAGTAATTTGAGTAGTGAAATCTTAGTTTTTTTTATTATATTAAGTGAATCATTATGAGAGTGATTGAATCTTGCGTTGTTTTTAATTTCAAGAAGATTATAGGAGATGCGATAGTTATTCTAATATTGAATATTATGAAATATTGGTTGTTTTTATTATAATTCCTGTTGAACTTGTTATATGCATGTTAGAGAATTGGGAGGTTAAATTGGTTTTGGAGAAAATTTGATCTTGTTTGAGGACAAATAAATATTCAAGTGTGAGTGTATTTGATAGCAATATTTTTGTATACATAAATTATATTATTTTGTATTGTTTTATGCTTTATTTATGATTTTTAGGAATGTCTTATACATTATTTTATGATTTTACACTAATTAATTTTGTGAGTTTTATATTAGAAAACTTTGAGCTTATTTAAAAATATTCGGATTACACAGATAGTTGTTAATATTTTGGGTATAACTTTCTACTATGAGGTTCGATTGACCTGATTCTTGTAGCGTTAGAACTTCAAAACTTACAAATCTTATGAAAAATGTGGAAGCTGATTTAGGCCAGAAAGTATCTGAAAATTAGAAAAAATCTACTAGTTACTATAATTCAAGAAAGAGAAGTCCTTATTGAAAAGGAAAACTACTTGAGATTATCCGATGAAAAATCTTTGGGATAAAATTATTGATAATTTCAAGAATTTTTAAAATCAACGATAATTATTAAGTTTCCAAAACTTGGTGAATAGAGAAAATAATACTTATCACAATAAAAAAAAAGTTTCTAAATTAAACAACAAAACTAAGTTTTCAAAATTCAATTCTTTAAAGTTTTAGTCCTATGAATATAGCACACACTAAGCACGAAAATAACATTTCTTACATACATTTTCTCCACATAGATTTTAGAGTTTTACTTTTCTTACTTTTTTTAGTATGTCTAACTAGATTTTTTATTTATAAAACTCGATGGATTTTTTTTTTATTAATAGTATGATTTGATTTATTTTTTTATATTAAATTTTTATTGGTATGATTATTATTTGATAAAATTATATTGTTGAAATTAATGCTCATACGTATAGGTGTTTGCGTTTTGATGATTTGAAATCGAATGTATATATGACCAATATAATTAGATGAAACAAGTTTGAACAATAAAATCCATATGAGATTATATGTATAACTTTTGAATTAATTTCATGTGTGGAATTTTAAGAGAAACTTTAAATTACAGATTTTTCATAAATCTTAATATAATTTGGTTAAATCAAAATTGCATAACAATTGGGTTTTGATCAATCGGATTATGATTTTATTACATAATCATTAAGTGAATCTAATTTAGAAAAAATCTGTCATCATCAATAATAACTCTGTAGCCAATAAACTTAGTTTAAAAGAATTTGACTTTGTGAAAAAATTAAAAATATATGAAATCGATATCTTAATATTTTATAAAATTAGGGTTTTCATCTTTTGCTTTTCGTTTTTAATATTTTCGTAATATTTAATATTTTCACAATCTTGATTTATTTTGTCAAATTTAAATAGGATAATTTAAAATTGGAAATATAAAATATTTTCGTAGGAACGATAGTTACTCACACTACATATAACACCTAATTATGATATATTTATATGAAATTGTAATATATCAAAATCGCATGACAAAGTCAATAGGATTGTAGTTCAAGATTTTAGGAGATTTAGAATACTATTGATTAAGGGAATTCAAGTTGTCATATAGGTTATCTACCTTATCGGGAGTGATTACGGAGATTTTTTTTCTTATTGAAAAAGATTACTCTCGGAATTAAGAGAAATTCAAATCTTGAATGCTTGTGATATTAATTTATCAAGGGGGAATGTTATTTGTCGGGAGACCAGTAATAGTTGGGGTGATGTTTGATTGAGAAGTAAGTAAGCGATCTACCCGAGAGGGTTTGATCAAGGTGGTCGAGAGATATAAACGAGGGTGCTTGATCGACAGGGCGTTCAATCGGGAACATATTCAATCGTTTATGGATTTTGTGATTATGTTCTAATGGGTTTAGTAACTTTTTAGAGTTTATGATAATAGACCGTTGGATTATGTATTATCAAATTCATGTGGATCAATTTTAAAGACGTTTGATTCGTATTCAAGAGTTGGAATCAAAATCCAAAATATTAGTATAAATTTTATAAAATCCATATTTTCAATTTAGTTTTACAAAGGATTCAATAGCCCTAACTAGATCGATTAAGGCCACGATTCGTCATTCCCCGATTGAAATATGACAATCCGATCCAATTCTAATGACATTGTCAAGGGCATTTTCGTCAAATTGAATTGAGAGGAGAATTATACGGAGATTTGTAAGGAAATAACATTAAATTAAAAAAAAAATTTAAAACAATATCCTTTAAAAAAATTTTACAAAACTAACCCACCTATATCGTGAATTCAAGTCACGACATGCACTGTTCATGCATGTCGTGACTTGAAGTCACGACATATATTTAAAACGTGATATGTCATAAATTGAAATCACGACATAGGGCATGTCGTGACTTCAAGTCACGACATAGGGCATTCTAATGCTATATCGTGAGTTTAACTCACGACATACTCGAACTTAAACCCCTGAAACCTTCTTTTCTCCCTTCTCTTTTTTCTTTCTTTCTTCCCCATTCTGCTTCTCTCTACTCCGAGGCAGACGAAACCTTTTTTCACCTCTACGCGCACGAACTGCAACAACCAAGGACATCTGCAACCTGGGGAAAGTGAATTGACCACGATCCACTGCTTTTGAAAGTTCCACATGCGAAATTTGACGAAAATAAATTGTTGTTTGTACTCTTGAAATTTGAAATTTTATATGTTTAAATTGATTAAATTTTGATGTACATTATCCAATTGATATGTTATTTGTTGATTTAACTATATTTTGGAAAAATGTAATTAGATATTAATGTTTTATGCTTTAGCTTTTTGTTGGAAATGAATGACAATTTAGGGATTAGGGTTTTTTTAATTCGGGATAAAATTAGGTTTTAGGATTTTTTTTGATAAATGTATTAAAAGTAAAATTAATTAGATTTGTCGGTCTGGTTTCGCTCCATCTCTCACAGATTTGTTGGTTGTCAGGGAGTTTCTTTGACTACGTGGTAAGTTTTCCTCTACTACATTCTTTTCATTCTCAATAAAAGAATTTAATTTGTTGTTTTAATTATTGTTCATATTATTGCTTGTAGTGGGACATTTTGCATGAGATACGAGACAATCCCGGTGCCAATGTTCATGGCCTTGCTAAGTCGACCGTCTCGGTTTTGGCAGATGATATGGCATGTCTTTTCAGCGTTCGTCCCGAGATAGGTGGCGCAAATGGTGGTGATATAGGTCGAGCCCGTGGACGACAATGAAGGAAAGGGCAGCGTACGAGATCTTGACACTCGTCTGATCATACGACACCGCCACCGTCACAGCAGCCCGAGAATGTCGCAGGACCTTCTACCACGTTCGGTGAGTCTTCAGATTTTTACACGCATGTGTTTGATGACTTCCCTCAGGTTTTCACTCTGGGGGCTCCTCAGAGGGGATTCGTCCCGATAGTTTTATGGATGAGGGACTGACACAGGGTGTGAGGGATGATGCACCACTGATGTATCATGTGTCCCCGCCTGTTTTCTCGGATCCCCACCAGCAGGATGTAAACTCCTCCCAGATCACACATATAAATGATATGGAATTAGTATCTTGTGATGACTCTATAGGCAGTAGGGTAACTTTAGGTCTTAGTCAGTACACTAGAAGAATACGACGACATTGATTTTTTTTTTTTATAATTTGTAACTTCTAATAAAATTAATAAAATTAATAAAATTAATACAATTAATTTTATTTCTTTATTCTGTTCATTGTACTTTATTTAGTATTTTTTTTGTTTTTGGGATTTGTTACTGATCAGTTATGATATTTGGACAGTATTGTATATGAAATCTGATTATGAGGTCGAAAAATGGTTGATTTGGCCATTATCGGAGTTTGTGATATTTGTGTTGTGTTTTAGTGTTTATGTTGTGATGTAAATTTAGATAGCAGAATGGTTGATTTGGTAATTATAGGAATTTGTGATATTTGTATTGCGTTGTAAATTTAGATAACAGAATAATTGATTTGGCTACTATTGGAGTATGTAGTATTTCTTTTGTGTTATAGTATTTGTTTTGTATTGTAAATTTGGACAGCATATAATATGAAAATTGATTTTGGGTAGTAGGCAGAAGTATGTTGTGAGTTAAACTCACGACATGGCATTAGAATGCCCTATGTCGTGACTTCAAGTCACGAAAGTCACGATATACTGACTTGAAATCACGATATAGGTGGATTAGTTTTGTAAAAATTTTTTAAAGGATATTGTTTTAAAAACTATTTTAAAATTTAATATTATTTCCGGATAAAACTCGAATCGTACGTCCACATCCCCCCGTCGACAATAAAGAAACAAGAAAGACGGACACTTGGCCTTGACGTGTGGGTGAGGGAGAGCGAAAGAGAGAGACACACCGCAAGCTTGCTTCGGTGTCTCCGCCCTCGCTTGATAATCCTTTCTCTCCTCGTTCATAAAAAAAGTTAATAAATATCGAATTTTTCTTTTCTTTTTCCTTTTCTCTCTGCAATTGCTGCTGTTGATTGAATTAGAAAAGTTGAGGTGGGAATTGATGATCTGTGGAAATGTCTGCAATTACAAGTCTCTCAGGATTGCAATTGCAACAGCGTCAAAGATTGACTACATATCCAGAGAGCAATTTGGGCTTCAATTTGGCTCCTGGCATCAATTGGAGATCCACTGCTACAACCTTCAGACCTTTAGAGGTGACCTCCCAATTCCCAATTTCAATCCCAACTCCATTCCCATTTCCATCTCTTTCTCTTTCTCTTTCTCTTTCTTTATTGTTAATCCTATGTGACTTGAATAATGTAACAATGAATGTCATCCCCTTGACCTTGTACGCTTGCTTTGTTTTTTTAGTAATTTTCACCATGGTGATAACCAAATGCGTATGTTGCACTTTCACACATTATGAATCACAGTAGTAGTTTATTGATTTTTGGTCAATCCCTTCAATTTTCCCAATTAACTTTAGAGAGTGTAGCTTATCAATGAGCTTGTTCAAAAGCTTACATGACTCAAATTACAAGTTTATTGAATGAGCTATAAATTGGGCTTTGAGCTTCACTCATTTACCATGTAAAAATTTTTTGTATTAAAGGAAATTTGAAGATGACTTTGATACTATATTAAAGATACGAATAATATAATAATATGAAAGTCTGATGATTTATTATTTCAAATAAAGTATTATAGTAGGTTGGATTTATATAGAGAACCCATTGTTACAAATATAGAAATATAAAAATAAAAAGAAGTCAAATATTCTCCAAATCAAATCTATTATTGATTTATTTTAATTCACAATATTTTTTAATTATTGATTTGATTTTGATATATGATATTTTCTAACATTTTGCTTGAACCAACATCAATTTTGTTCATTTCTAGCTCTAAATTGATGCTGGCATATCTAAGTCCTCATTAATGGAACTTTGATTTGACCTTTAAAGCAAGCTTCCTCATTCAGTGTCATGTTTCTTTCTCAGCTATTTACATGTGCCTTTTGGCATCATGGCCTTCCTTTTGTAGTCTTTGAAAGATTGGGGAAGTGCCATCTCCACTAAGAAATCCTCAATGGTACTTCTTAGGTTGTGCGAATCCCTAAGAGTGGGCCATCTTGCATTTGCCCTCATGTAATTAGTGTCGTAAGGAGGATGCACCCCTTGAAATAGCTTTTCATAAGTTCTAATATAATTTGTTTCCCACCACCAGGTAATTTTGGACATCCTAGGCCTTGTCGCAAAATTAAAGTAGGCCTTGATCATCATGGTGCTTTGCCTTGTGCACTCTGATCCCAATAAAGAGAAGAGCTAATCTACAATGGGATTTCCTTTGTTGTTTATTGCTAGGCTTTTAGTCTTTCCCTGCTGTTAAAGTTTTTTTCTTAGTGCTGAGCTATGTGTATGGGCCCTTGCTGTGGGATGGCTTATAGTAAAGTCAATCTTGAGATGGAGCAAGTTGTTTGCATAAGGCCTTGTGATGGGCCTTGATCTTTTTAGCAAGGTTAAAGTTGACATGGAGGTGTTCCTGTGTAGCCTACTTTGATGTTTGTTGGGTGGACTCATGTGCTTAATAATGATGTAAGTGATTATGGAATGGAGTATGTGCAAATGGCATGAACAGACATGCCCTCAATTATTTTTTAACCAAAATATGCCATCAGTTGGAGTTGTCCTGGTTAACGGAGCCTGCTTATACCCCACTTTATGGTAACATGAGGGTATGTAATCCAATTTTATGACATCATTCTCTTCATTTTTCCCCTGACGTAGCCATTCATGCAGCAAGTGGCACCTGCTGCCTTTTATGGTTCACGTGACATCTATCAAGCAGAGTTAACCTTCAATAAAGAGAAACAATCAGTTTTTGATTAGGTACCATTTGGTGCTGTTTATATATATTCTAGAAACATTTCTTATTATCATAAATTTTCTATAACTAGACCAGTTGATAGCAATCCAAGCAAACTAGGATGTAGAAGATGAAGATAATAGATATGACTGTCAATTTCTCTGCACTTGAAGAGTAAAAGCTGTATCAGTCTTTCTGATCACTGATCATCAAATAGCATTACAATTTTTTGTGATGCTGGGCTATGTACTAGTGCTGGACAGTTAGTGATGGTGCAGCTGTTGGTCGGACATATCCTCTTTGGCAGTCTAGGATGAGTGTCCTTGGTAGTGTTTTGAATCTTTTAACATTTTTATTATTCATTTAAAGTTAAGAATGAATTGCTGGAAGTTTTGGTCCTTTAGAAGTTTCTATTTGAAAGGTCTGTAATTATTTTTTGAACTTTCTATTGTTTTGCATTCTTGTAACAGTTGAAATTAATGTTTTTTCTTATAGTTTTAGAAACTTTATATTTTTCTTCAATTGATGGAGGCAATTTTCATAAGGTTTGGGAGTGCCATTAGGATGTTCTAGCACCTGTAAATGTGCCTTATTGATGTAAATGTGAGAATAGAAAGAATTGACTCGTGAATAAAGCTTCTTCTTTCGTTATTTGTGTTGGAGGCAAGTTTGGCTGGATTTTCTTCTTGAAATCTTGATTCTTTTTCTGTATGCACTTCTAAATTGAAGTTCTCTACAAGTTTGAGCAAATAATTTTTCTCAATATCTTTCAACTACTACACTAGAATTATGTATACTTCTTCAATGTGTGCAGCCTATCCTAGCTGTCTTACATCAGTTAAGAGGGAAACTATTGTTGGATCAAGTGGATTTTTTTTTTTTTCACATTTGTATGGGGTGCTGTCTAGCTAGAGCAATTGTTTAGTTAAAAGTTTCCATTGAGAAATTCTTTTGAGCACAATTTACATTGGTTCTTTTTCATTACCTTTATTTGTGCTATTACTGAAGATCTACATCTATGAGTCTACATAAGATAATTAAGGAGTTTGGCCTCCCCCCCCTAAGGCTACCTTTTTGTGAGTCGAGTTATATCTCTTCAAGCATGTCTCATAGTCATACTACATTTGCTGTATAGAGTTTAGGAAAGTTGGATCTAATATTATGCCTGCATTTTGTAGGGTAATGCATCAGTGTGTAAATTAGCTCTTTGTCAATCGAGGAAGGGACTTGCAGGTATTCGTATGACATTAGTAGATGACAGGCTTGCTTTTGGCAAAGATGTAGGAGCTAAGTATTCTGGAATTCTGGTAATGACAGTCTTTTCTATGAAAGTTATGATACTAGAATTTAATGTGCATGGAAGGAAATAACAGTTTTGTTTTCCCTCTTTCGTTGTATTGTTAAGTTTGTTCGCTCATTACGCAATCAATGATATTCCATGCCAAAGCTTTTATAGTCCCTTTTGACTAGTTTGTTAATCTTGTTCTGTAGGCATACGATCTTGTTCAAGGAGCACTTGTAAGTTTTCTTGATTCCTCCTCAAGGTTGTTGGATTTTTGATTTATTTATTTATTTATTTATTTATTTTATTTACCTGGAAAATTTCTTCAAAATACAATCAGTGGCAGAATAAAGTACAAATTAGTGAAACAACCACATATTAAACATAGAAATAGTTAAAAGTTAAGAAGCAATTGGATAGCCAAAGTATGGTACAAAAATTAAACATCTTAAATGAGCTTCCAGGAAAATAATCATCAAGCATGTAGTTTTTTACAGCAATAGATGCAGACACTAAACATTGAACATTTTCCCAGCGGGATGAAAAATATGAAAGGTGAGATACTTACAAATCCATAGAAATAAGTAATTAATTTTATTAGGAGAAAGAAGAATGCAGTGCGTAATTAAAATTCTAGATAAAGGAAAAGATTTTACAACTGTTTTAAGGGTAATTCTTGTCTGCCCGTGAGCTATACTCCAATCATTTTTGATCTTTAATATCTAAAAGGAGCTTTTAACATCCATATCACATACAAAAAGTGTCACTTCTAGATAGTTTGAGCATTAATCAAGTTTAAATGGTTATTAGTTTGACCATTAGTTAAGTCTACACATTGTTAATTGTCTATGTGACTTTCCATGGCCTAACTTATAATTTCCATGTTATTGAAGGAATAAAATAGTAACAAAAAGAATACTAATTTTTTTAAAATAATTAATATAAAAAAATAGTTTAGCATCTTGAATGCTGGCCTGCAATAGTGCTTTTGTTCTATTTTTCTAATAAGGTCAAATTTTTTGGTGAGTCCCTAGAAAATTGGTTGTCATTTTTTTTTTTGGTTTAATTCGTTGCTCCTATGATTGTTCTTTGCTAAAATTAATTTGTTCATTTGTTTTTTCCTCTTGTTTTATAGAAAGATAGTTGTCTTAGATGTAGAAGAGAATATACATAGGTCTCAAAGGATAAGAAATTCTAATAGTCAAAAAGTGAATAATAAACAAAAGCAAAAAACTAATAAATCATTTGTGTCTAATCCTTTCCAAATCTATAATCTCTATAAACTCCAAAAAGGAGAGTCCGAATGGAAGCATAAAGATAATTGAATCCTAAAGGTGAGAGGAGCCAATCTTCTTCCTTCTGATAATTTTAGCATTTTGCTCTCTCCATATGCAGTGAGGAATAACAAGAGTGCGTCTCCAATGTCAAGAGGCATTCCTTTTTGCCCACTACAGTCTCTAAGCTTTGTGAGCAATAATTTAGAGAGACTTTCAGAACTAAGCTGTACCACATACAGTTAATAGGCTATTTCTCATCTTCCAAGTTGTAGAGCAATGTAGAAGCAAGCGATCTCTAGTTCCTGAATCGTTCTTGCACATCGTGTAAATGTCTTCTGAAATAGCTTTAAAAAGTCTCTATTTTGTGATTGATCATTTGTGTGAATCTTGTTAAGCATCATTGATCAAGTAAAAGGTTTACTTTTGGAATGATCTCAATGTTTAGAAACACTTGCAGAACTAAGCTATACCAAATACAGTTAATAGGCTATTTCTCATCTTCCAAGTTATAGTGCAATGTAAAAGCAAGTGATCTCTAGTTCCCGAAGCTTTCTTTCACATCATGTTAATTTTTCTGAAATAGCTTTAAAAGGTCTCTATTTTGTAATAGATCATTTGTATTAATCTTGTTGAGCATCAGACCAAGTAAAAGGTTTAATTTTGGAATGATCTCAATGCGTTGCACCCATATTTTTTGAGGATAATGCATGAGCTTTTTGTCATAGAGAACTTAGTCTGTGATGTTTGGCATTAAGTCTTTTTCTCTTTACAATAGTAATAGACGAAATCACAAAAAATATTCATGATAAAATACCACGGTATACACTTTTTGCAGATGATATAGTTCTAGTTGATAAAATTAATTCATGCTAAATTAAAGTTATGGAGAGTCACATTAAAATCCAGAGAGTTTAGATTGAGTAAATCGAAAACTGAGTATATGAGATATAGATTTAGTAACAATTAACGGAATGATGAAGAAACGATTAGACTAGGTGGACAAGATATACCTGAAAGTGAACGATTTAGATATCTAGGTTCCATCATTCAAAATGATGGCAATATAGATGGAGATGTGAATCATAGAATTCAAGCGGGTTGGATGAAATGGAAAAAGATATATGGAATTCTTTACGATCGCACGATACCGATGCATTTGAAGGGAATGTTCTATAGTACCGTGGTTAGACATGCGTTATTGTATGGTGTTGAGTGTTGGACTATTAAACAACAACAAAAAGAAAAAATGACCATAATAGAAATGAGAATATTTAGGTAAATATGTGACAAAACTAAAAAGTATAGAACTAGAAATGAAGAGATTCATAACAAGTTAGGAGTTAGTTCAATTGTGGATAAGATGCGAGAGTGCCGTCTGAGATGATTTGGACATGTGCAAAAAAGATAAAAAAATACACTAGTTAGGAGAATCGAGAACTTAAATATAGGAGAATTAGTAAAAAGTAAGGGTAGACCGTTGAAAATTTGGATACAAATTATCCGTAAAGATATAATAGCTAAGGGTTTAGATAAAAAAATGATTTTAGATAGGAATAAGTGGCGTAGAAAAATTCGCACAAATTAAACTAATATATTTTGGATATATATATTTATCTATTTATTTATTTATTTATTTTTCTTTTCTTGTTTTATATTTATTTATTTTGTTTATTTAGTATTATTCTTTTATTCATTTATTTATTTATTTTATTTTTCTTTTCTTAATCATTTCCAAATTTGTCTCTCACCTGACCAACCCCAAATTATTGGGTTTAAAATTCGGTTCGTTGTTGTTGTTGTTGTTGTTGTATTGCCAATTGGTGGACAATAATGAGGGCAAATGTATTGGTTTTGTCTCATTTGTCCTAGATTGTATTTGGTGGTTGAGTGACCTGTTGGATAAAATCCTTGGCAATCAGGGTAACCAGTTTGAATTAGAGGTGTTTCGAGAGCGAAGCCAAGTAATTTGGGTAAGTAGGAACAACAATGGAGGTACCTTCTTGGAGATTATTTGCTACACCGATGGAGGGGACTGAGGCAATGTTTGCTCAACCTGTGGTGAGAAGTACAGAGGGTGGTATGCTTTTTGGCAGATACTTGAGATGATTCTGCAGGGAGGGAGAGAAAAAATAATGGAAGAGTGTTTCCTGTGCTTTTGAAGTCAAAGCTAGAAGAACAAATGGCAGAGATTTGGCTGCAGTAGTTTAGGCAATCTTCCAATGGCATTTGCGCCTATTCATGGCTGATAACAATCAAGGTCTTGGGTAGATGTGGTGAAAGGTGGTTCTTGCTGGAAAGAGCAGATTATTGGCAATGGAAAACTGCCAAGTTTTTCCACTATTTTTGGCGAAGATGGCTTGAGAAAGGAAGGCAGGCCAAATAATTAGGGAAATTGGGGGCTGAAATCATTGGAGACAAATGGAAGTAATAATTCAAATTTAAATTTCTGTGAGCTTGAGAGATATGGCCATCGGCTCTTTTTAGGACAGTGGAAGGGACGTGATTTCAGGCATTCATTGAGGAAGGAGATGAATAGAAAAGAGTTGGGCTGAAGATCAGTTCAAAAGATGATGGGCTGAGTAGGGGGATAGATGTTTGGCTGAATAGGGGGGTAGATGTTTGGCTGAAGATGCATTCAAAAAATGGTGCTGAAAAGTAGGTTAGGTGATTGGATGAAAATAAAGCGTAAAAATGATTGGCCGAATATGAGTTTAGGTAAGGATGATGGATCTCTGGCTGATTGTTCGGTGAGGAATAAACAAGATTGGCAGATGAAGGAGATGAACAGTAAACAGTGGTGGGCTTAAAATCAGTTAAAATGGTGATGAGCCTTGGTTTGTCTTTTTTGGCTGGAAGGAGTATGCCTAGATTAAAAGAATACCCAGAATGGAGAAAAACGGTTTGGCCTGTGTGGATCGAAAAACAGAGCCAGCCAACTATGATCAATGAATTGGGTTGTGTCATGCTCAGAAGAGTGAGAACGGATCTGTGAGAGATTTTATAATCCGTGAGAGAGAAGAAGAAGCTTCATTGACACACGAGGGGTTAGATTTCACCATTACCAATCATTCAATCCGCTACTGCAGGTTGTCTGTCCACAGAAAAGGAGTCGAATCAGTCTTCTGAATGTCATTTGACTATGGAAACAGTCCATCTATAAATATGGACGTGCTGTTGAGAAGATCTCATATTCTTCCCTTAATGGTTGACCTCCCGATAGCACCTTATAAGTTGAGGATGCAACAGTTACAACGGGGACCTGTTTTACTGGGTTTGGATGAAGGTTTTGCAACCTTCTCTCCCTATGGTTCCAAAAAATGAAGTTTGGAACGAACAGGAACCAGCAAGAACTTTGACTTGGAGATGCAAGGAATAACAGCAGAGACCAGTTTGTCTGGAACGAAATTACCTGGATCCAAATGTCCCCAGACTTTGGCTTAGAAACCTCCTTCCAGCTCATTTTGATGATCTTTAATTTATATTCACCGCCAGTCCAATGGATATCCCCCATCAATCTCTTTCCCCTCCTCACTGGACCAATAAACAACTTGAACAAGGACATAAAAGTAGAGAGGAATGCTAGAGAAATGACATTGAGTAATATCTCCAACTAGGGCAAGAAAAATCTTTTTTCATCCATCTAACCTCTGATTGATCTTATTTACCACAAGGTCTTAAAACCAAAACTTGCGGGATTTTCTCCCGAATGCACACCAAAACCAAAACCCTAGGAGTGAACTCTTAGCCATGTTAATTTTTCGAAAAAAAGAAAATTTTATTTCAAGTGGAAAAAGGAAAGGATATTATAGAGTGGGGTCAATGGGAAAAGAGAGAGAAACATGAAACAGGTGATATGGAGCCTGAATATGTTGCAATTCTCCTGCAGAATTGGAACCACTTCAAAGGAAAGGATATTTCATTTCGAACCAGTTGGGACCACTTCAAATAATTCTTTCCTTTCAAGTGATACGCAGCCTGAATATGTTGCAATTCTCCTGGAGATTGGTGGTTGCCATTTGTTCAGTATGAACAAGAGTTGTACCAGATGCAGAAGTTGTTTCAGTCATGATAGTTGGATAAAAAAATAGAGGACGGAAATATGGTTATGAAGGCTTGAATTTCCAAATGAAAATGCTGATGTGGGTATTAAAAGTAGAGAGGAAAAAAAAAAAAGATCTGCAACGAGGCTAAAAAGATATTCCCAATAGCCTAATTTTGCTCTGCTTCCATGTTCTGAAAAGATGAAAAATCTGTTTTTCTATTATAGTTTAACATTCCTGTATGCACAAGATTTTAAACTTAATTGCTAAGAAATACATCTGTATTACAGCTATATACACAGCTCTTTATGCAGCTGTATAGCTGTATATGCAGCAGCTAATTTCAGTTCTGCAACATGCAGCTGCTTCCAACAGGTACCAATAATTATTCTGTTTGATTTATATATATCAAGAACAATGATGACAATTAACTAAGGTGAAAACTGTCATTTAAGAATTTCCTTGTTTTAGTAACTCTAGGGAACAATTTCTGAGACTACTTGTTATTCAAGTTTTAATGTAGAATGTAAACTACAAACCCTTTATTATAGATTTTACTTTTTCTTTTTTGGCTTTCTTTTGTTTTTCCCTTTGGTGTCCCTTGGGAAAGTTGAAAATGGTCCATCAACAATCCTTACTTCCAATATCCTTGTTAGTGAGGAGACCTGTCAACTTCACGTATTTATAGAAGAGATGCAGGTCACATTTGACATTAAGATCTGGCCCACAGGTAAGATGGAGCTCGATCATGGACAAGTCAGTATCTGATCCGCCGACTGCTGTTCTTCTGCATGGGATTCTGGGCAGCAGAAAGAACTGGGGTGAGTAATTTATCCAGTTTGGAAATGAAAACTTAAGATCACTTTAATCTTACATCATATGCATGATATTTTCTAATTTAATGGGGGAAAATTTGATTCCTAGTGTTTCAAAGAACACAAGTCTTAGGTGAATGGATGCCAGATTAGCATTATGAGGGGCCATCTGCAGAGTTACTGCTTACACCTGTGAGAAGTTATTCAATGTAATTCAAGTGAGGAATAATGATTCTCAAATTGTACAAGATGAGGACTTCACATTGGATTAGTTCTTGGGATTGCCTGTGGAGGGTTAAGCTGTAAATAACTCTTAAAATAATGAGTTGGCATAATAGGAGATGCCATTGTCTTTTTTGGTTGTTGCAATGTTCTTGAAAAATTGAGTTGCAGTAAGAAAGCTTTAATAGCAAAAGTTTCCCACTCACTCCTTACAGCTTTCCACTCCAATACACCATGAGGGCAAGCAACCCTTTTTCATCCAGCCAACACTTTCTAGCCAATAATCTCAATAGCCTCCCTTGACTACATTCACTCTCTACCATATATCACCAAGCTATTTTACAGATAAGGCTTTTATTGAATCACATCATCACCCTTAATCACAAACCTCCATTGGGCATCATAATGGGAAGTCTACCTAATTCAATTAAGGTCATTTACCTTAACTTTTTTGCTCAATGCTCCAATTTGATGAAAGGGCTTTGTGTGGTCTCCTACCTGATATGGAAAAATCGCTTTAGCTGCTTTAGATTGTTCTGAAATCATTTTGCCTCTAGCGGTTCAAAACATGTTAATATGCCCCTGAGGTTTTTTTTCATTGTTGTTTTACCTCATCTTTGAATTGGCAATGATCCACTACATTGCAAACCTTAAAACATTCTAACTTGAATCTATAAACAAATACTCCTTTTCATGCTTAATTTTAAAAATTTCTGCCTCTTATATTAAAAATTTTAATTTTTAATTGGTCTCAATTCTAAAGTTTTAATGAGCTAAGCCTGGTTGATTTGTTAGAAATAAGTAGTTTAAGACAAAAAAAGAAATAGTGGATGCTTATATTTTGGTTTTAATTTGATCATTATTTTGTTTGTGAAATTTAACCCTTTAAAGTATGTGGTAGGAGTAGAGTGATAAATGAGATAAAGTTTGGGGGACACTTGGCACATTTTAATAAATGCATGGGACAAGCTAGTTTTTCTCTTATTTTATCATCTACTGTATTGGAGAAGGACGCCTAAACTTTTGGGGGGGACTTTACTCCTCCAATTCACTGCATTACAATAGAAGAAAGGGCTGTTTAATTCTTGGGTGATAAGAGTGAAAAAGGATTTACGCTAAAAGCACCCGGAATAATCAAAGGTAACCCTTTTATCACGGTGATTAGAGGACCACAATGGATTGATCATGTCACAAGGGGATAAACTTGGTAGTCTCTGTTCAATTTAAACTATAGTAGAAGTGAAAATTTCAAGTAAGAATGTCATATCATGAGCAAAAGAAAACCATCATTATTTATCTTATTATATTATGTTATTTATTTTTTTTTACTTTTTTTTTATCTTTTCATTTGCAAGGAGTTAGATGAGAAGAAACTCTTATGTCTGGTTCTTTTCTTTCTTTGTTTGGGGGAGGACAATTGTTCTCTATTTTCCCCTGCTCTTTGCATTTAGAAAAGAAGAGCAATATGATTCAACCTCAGATCTGTTTGAATGTAGATAACAACAGTGGGCTTGAGAATTGATGAGCATTTGAATCTTAGGGACTAGTAACCGCTAAAATTTTCACTATTTGAGTCAACCTCAGACCTGTTTGAATGTAGATAACAACAGTGGGCTTAAGAATTGATTTGCATTTGAATCTTAGGGACTAGTAACCGCTAAAATTTTCACTATGTAATGTCTTAAAATGCTTTTTATTTATCCTTTTCTTTAGCTGTCTAAATTAATTTTTCATCCTAAGCATAATTTTATATGTGTGGCATAGAGCAATGGATGTTCTTAAGAATTATTTTGTGATTAAAGGAGCATTGCTAAATATGCCTGTAGAAAGATCACAATCAGGAGCATTATGTAGTGATGAAAAAGGAAAACTAAGAGGAACACTGTCCATTTATATATCCCCAAAACCGAATTCAAGTTTCATTGCTCACTTTGAAATGAAAGGGAAGATGAAATTTAGAGTGAATTTCCTTGTTCTCTTAATCGTGACTGTTATTTCCACCATAGCAACCCACGTGTTGTGCTGTAGGCCATGCACCACTGCATGGTCAATTCTTGTTTTAATTGTATGTACAACTTGCTCACAAAATTCATCGGCTATCTAGTAGTGAAGTATTGAAATGCATTATACGAAAGAAACTCATATTTACATAGATTGTGTTCTCAAAAAATGTGTTTTTGGAAATTTGGTTTAATAATTTGAATCCATTTGTTAGTAATGGATTGTCAAATCTGCAAAAATTTCACCCCAAAAAGTTATTCTGCAAATTCCAGTATGATTTAAACATTTTTCAAATGTATGTTTGCTGGATATTCGACTTATGACATATAACTGTTGTTTTTGTATGTATTAAAGATATCCTATATATTGGCTAAAATTAGAAACTAAAAAGATGAGTTGGACAATGGTTGAAAGTAAGAAAAAGTTCATTCCACTATTTATGCTACTATATAAAATCATAAATTTGTTTTGACAAAGTGTATTATTGAACCCATAATATATATAATGTCATCATCTTCGATGTGTTCTTATAGTGGAAAGGAAAAGAAAAGACCTCCACTTAAGTTGGTTTCTAAATCCATGCTCAGGCATACTGTAGCTATTTCTTGGTGTACTTAGATGAAGCGAAATGTTAGGATTTTCAAAGATATTGGTTCTTCTCCTTT
Source organism: Dillenia suffruticosa (assembly GCA_033439265.1). Classification (NCBI taxonomy): domain Eukaryota; kingdom Viridiplantae; phylum Streptophyta; class Magnoliopsida; order Dilleniales; family Dilleniaceae; genus Dillenia; species Dillenia suffruticosa. The sequence continues at coordinate 14,127,236 of JAVTVX010000020.1, forward strand.
TTGGGACAAGATTTTATGGTACCCTTACTTTAGAAGATTAAAGTCATGATAAATAGAAGAGGGATTCAACAACAGTCCTTCACTACCTTTCTCTTTGAGATTGAATTCAATTCAACAGCTCTGACATCCTTTTGCATATCTCTGCCAGTAAGATATTGAAGCCACCAAGAGCATTTTTTAGGTGCCATGTAGTGATTGAGATGTTGGAAGCAGCCCCCTATCCCTCCCTTTGGGACATCTTATAATTTTAATATTATTTCACTTTGTATGATCATATTCAGCAGGAACTCTATATTTTGACACAAATGATTCTACCAACACAATCTTTCCTAAATCTGATACCATGGAGTACTTATCCAAATGGTGTTTATGTATATAAAAGGAAGAATATATTAGATGTGCGAGAGAATGTTCAAAAACTCCTAAAGATTAGAAAAACTTAAGAAGTGAGAAAGCATAAAACAAATTAGAGCAAAAAGATTAATACACAATGGTTCCCCAATCCCTTTTCAAATCTTCTGTACTATAATTTTTATAAATCTCCAAGACTTGCGTTTAGAGGGAAGTATAAAAAACACTTTTGTTCCATAGCAGAGAAGACCCAATATGGTGAAAAATTCTAGGGTTCCACTTTCTCCAAATGCACCATGATATCGCTAAAAGTGCACATTTCAATAACAAACAAACTTTTTTGTTTTCTTCAAAATCTCTAAATTTCATGGGAAATAAATCAGAAATTTTCTTAGGGCACACCCAAAAATTGTCACAGATCCTTGCGATAGATCAATGCAAAAATAAGTGATCTCTAGATTTAGAGTTTAGTGTGACACCTGACCCATATGTCCGGAGAGATAGCTTTATAATGTCTCATCTTTTAAATAAGATCATTGATATTAATTTTATTAAATATCATGGACCCAATAATAGTTTTTATTTTGGTAAGAACCTTTGCTCTGCAAATAAAATTATTTAATTAAGAATGGGAATTTTGTGAGAAACTAGTTAGCTGATGACAAAGAGATCGGCAAGTAACCTCAAAAAATCAAGACACCAAACCCTAGAGTCAAAAGCATGAGGAGAAGATTCATTACCCTAAAGGAGAGAAATCAAAGATTAAAATTACATTGCTTCTCTATCATTAAGATTTCTTGGTAAATGAAAATCCGAAAAAGGTGAATGATCCTCCAAAACATAGAAATCTTTGATAGGAGTACAGTGAAGCCTGGATAGCCTATAGAGGCGAGGGAAAGAACCGGATAAGGGTAAATCCTCAATACACGGATCCTCTTCAGATAACACATGATAACCATCACCAAACTTAAAAAGGACACTAAAGGAAGAAACAAATTATATAAATAAGAGATGAATTTTCAAGAACTGTAATGGAAACTCTCACTTTAATGTTGATATCTCATCTATTTTGACACTTGCTTCAACCTTATGCCTAAGAGAATTATATTTTAGGGGAAATCTCCATTGCCATTTGCCAAAGAGAAGTTAAAAATTATATTTCTGAGACCCAACCCACCCTTAGATTCAGGTTTACACACGTGATTCCAACTAATCATATGATCTTTCTTATCTGACTGACTATCGGACCAAAGAAAATTCTCATCAATTTTTAATATTATTAGCTATCCCCTGGAATCTTAAAAATAGAGAAAATAAAAGGATACCAGAGAAGCACACTTGTATAAAGGTAATATGTCCGCATAAGGTTACATAAGCTTCCTTCTACCTATCTAGTCTCTTATGGATTTTATTCACAACAGGGTTCCAAAACTAAACACTTTTAGAATTAACCCCTCCAAAAAGAAAGGAACCCTTCCAGTCTCTTACCCACACAGTTTTCAAAATCGTGTGGCACACGGCTGGGTCTTACTGTATCTTGATCAAGGCATTTCATGTGTCTCAGGTGTCCAAATCATAGCTAGTGCTTTCACTGCACAAGTCAGAATGTGTATTGCAAGATAAATCTGCATGTGGTACCCATACCATTTCTTGCAAGGCCACTTTGTTAAAAAATGCGAGTTTTGTAATACTTTCTACACCAACTTTAGTTTCCTGAGAAGTTCTGCTTCTTAGAGTCATTTTTAGGCTTCACAACAGCCCCAGGCTACCTGTCACTTTTCATGTTTTAGGTTGACAACATTGACCCACTTTTCCAGCATTCATCTGACTTGTCAGTTTCCAAGAATAACTTTAATTCCATGGGACACATGCAATAATATATTAGAATTAAAGAGCCTTTTTGTAAAAATTAAAGACTGGCTCTTATTATCATTATTATTATTATTTTTAATAGCCCAAGATAAAAGAAAAGAGGAGATAGATTCAGCTTTAAAAGTTGTTGCCTTGATCATTTTAGTTGATTGTTTAAAATTTCCTTTTAATTTTAATGTTTTTTTTAATATATCTTAAGGATTTATGTTCTTTGAAATTGATTTTTCATCACGTGGAAAAAGACTTACGAGTTACAATATACGATACAATCAAGATGTGAAACAAATAGTGAGAAGAAGTTTATATGGGCTACAATATTTGATTTGACAACTATGTTTATCCATTATAAAATGGGTAATCTGCATGTTTGGACTGCATGCCGAATTGCTTATAAAGACAATGCCCATAATTGAAGGCATATACTAATGTTTGATTTGCATTAACTTAACTGACACTATCCAATTGGTGTCAACTTAGTGGTACACAGAACATCAAGTTTACTAATCCCTTCATCCTTGCAGTTCACCATAATCATTTAAGGCACCATAGTGATCCATCCATTGAAATAAATATAAACAAAAACCTCCCAAGAAACCTTCAATGTGGATGACCCTCATGAGTGTGTCCAAGCAAATTGCCATCAACAATCGCTATTTTCGTATTCTGATCAGAAAGAAATAGAATCGCAAGTCAAATACCAAGCTAAGGCTGCTCTGCATCTGTAGGTATTATTCATTAATGAATATTTATCCATGTAATGTGGTCAAAATTCCCATAAGTCCCCAACCTCTACCATAGCAGACACAATTTTCTTTTTTTCCTTTTCTTTACAGAAAAAGAAATTTATTGTGTTAAAGTACAGAATGCTCGAGGGAAAAGATATCCAAAAAGTCAAAAAGGAAAAATAAAAAAAGATAAATTAATGAAGTACTAGTGTCCATGCTATTTCAATCATCAAGACTATAATTTCTATAAACTCCTAAAGCATAACAAGGATGAGTATTGAGGATAATCCTGTTCCAAAGGAGAGGGGAGCTAATCTTCATTTGTGAAAATCATAACATTTTAGTCCTCTAAATGCACTCAGCGCATATCTACAAAACCAAGAATCATCTTTCCACCCACCAAGACCTCTTAACTTTGTCAAAAACAAGTTGGGGAAACTTCCAAGATTAATTACCCCTTATGGCAGAGGCATGGTTCTGCGTCTCCCAACTTGTAAAGTAATTATTCAAACAAGTGACCTCTAATTTTTGAATTTTTCTCGCACACCACACACATTTTTGATGAGATAGCTTTCAAAAGTCTCTATTTTGTAACAGATTATTCACGATAATATTGTTCTGTACCTTAGATCAAGTAAAAGCTTTAATTCTAGCTGGAAGTTTTGCATGCCAAATAAACTTGGTTAAGTGGAAAGTGTGGTGCGGGGTAGACAAACAAGACGATGGAAAAAAGGACCTATAAGAAAAGATACATGAAGTTTCAACACTTGAATCTAGTATCAAGGAGATGAGGGGAGGGATCTTTGATTTGATTCAAGGAGTTCAGGAAGGAAAATTGCGTAGCTTCCCTATCATTAAGATTTTTTAAAAGTTGAAAAATAAAAATTCCAAAAGACAAAATTACCCACTTAGAACAAAAATTTGTTGTGAGAGAACAAAAATTGCATAGCTTCCCTTATGCCATGTCCAATATGTACGATGTGCATAACTGTGGCCACCTGTAGCACGTGAAGTACTAAACTCTCACCGGAAGCTCTCACTCTAGGAGAAATATGGTCCAACTCTAATGTGAAAATTGTTTATTCAATAAGGTGTGCTCTAACAAATGGTTTTTCCTATTGAATTTAGATATCTCTCTCTGTACATGAGGCCAAACATAACTAATTATCATAGATAAACCTGTCCTACTATGTCTAGAGTGATGAGACATAGCAGGAGATCATGCCATTGTATGTGCCCAAATTTTTAATGGGTCTCTTGTTTGCTGAGCTCCTTTTTTTTTTTAAAAAAAATTTTCTTGTAATTTGTTTTTGCCAAATTTGAATTCTGTGTTTACCAGATAATGAAACATGTATGAGGTTCAACATAAGAAATACTTTTATGTCCTTTGAAATGTCGTTGATTGATTTATGTAATGTAGGAACCTTTGCACGGAGATTGGCACAAGCATTTCCAATGTGGCAGGTACTTTTGAACAGAATTTTCCTATTTATTGTATCTTGAAAAAATCTTTTGCAATTAGTTTTCTTTCTATGGTCGCAACTTCTTGGTAAGAAATTCTTTGGATGCTTATACTTCCTAGTTTGTCTTTGCTTTTATTTCTGGATGTCTGGTTATAGAGAATCTTGCAACTGACCGCCGCATCACTTTCTTGAAATGCTCTGACTGCTGTTTTTGTTCCTCGCTGCATTATATAATCTTATATACACCTTCATAATGTTAAGCAGTTGAAGTGAAAATTTTGCTCATTATTCAGAATTGAGTTCTTTTCTATTATAGGGTTTGAAAGGGATAGATATCCATTCCAAAGAAAAGGTTTGGAATGGATATGTTAGAGTATATCTTCAATTTAAATGTGGCATACTCATCAGAAGATTTGCTTTATTGCCCTCACATTATATACAATCCACCGTCCAGGTTCTTTGCAAGATGTATAGAATTTGATTAGTGGCTTTCTATTGGACAAGAGTTTCATTTTGGCAGATTCTTCTTGTGTCTTGCAACTCTAATTTTTCTAATTACTAATCAAAGAACCTACTCTTTTCTGGGTATTGTCTTTGGGGGCCAAATATAAGGATAAAGTGGTTTGGATGAAGTGAAATACTTTTTTAGAAAATATATTAAAGAAAAAACAAGGAGTTACAGTTGTGAAAAACATCCTTCGGTCTTAGGATGGGCATGAATTGTTGCAGTTAATTGCTGACGATAGGTTTACAGAGAGTGAGAAGAAGTGGAAGTTCAGATATCGTAATCCTCAATAAGTTTGGCTTTCTCCTTAATGATATCCCTCCATACTATTATGGACTTCAATCTTTACTAGTAAATCTCAATTTGGAGCATACACGGTAATCATACCCTGTATATAAAATGAAGCATTGAAAAATGCCAACTAGATGTGATCATTGGGCCGGCTGTCAGGCTGCCTCAACTGGGAGAAAACAGCCTGGAAATCTGGCTGGCTGGAGAAAAACAGTAATGTTAAATGGTTGGCTTGCTTGTCTCCTTGGGTAAACATGTGTCTCAGCGCATATCTTGTCTTCTCTCTCTATATGTGTTTTCTGAAGAGCATCTCTCTTCTCTCTCTCTCTCTCTAATTACTTCTGGATCTAGTGAGCGATTGAAGAAACCCCATAATCAAAGCAAGGCCACAAGGCCATTGCCATATCAATCTTCTCTCAATCTCCTTTATCTGATTTCCACATGTAATCAAACTTGTGTCCCTTTCTTCATATGAATTGCCATAGCCACCGCCCACAGTCTTGAGCTCTGCCTCATTGTCACTTCCCCATCACATCCTAAATTAGTTTCTTTGGTTGATGGATAGTGAAAAAAAAATGGAGAGATCTAAAATGGGTTGCTTTCAAAATCTAAACCCCCTGAAACAATAGAATTGATTTGCATCCCAAAGTCAAGTTAATTCTACTCTCTGTCTTCAAATTGATCATTTTTACTCAAATCAATTCAAACCGACATTAACACAAAATCTCTGTCTCTATCTCTGTCTCTGTCTCTGTCTCTCTCTCGTTCATTTTGGAAAGTGTTTGAAATTACAGATTTGACTCTTGAGAGTCAAATTGGGGTAGCAATAAGAAATTGGTTTCCCCAAAAAGTGGATGCATCTTTTATGAACTTTTGTTCCTCCAACTTTTTCCATTTTTACTTCAATTTTCTATTGAATGCCCTACTTTATTGGCTTTTTTTGTTAAATACTCAAGTCCTGTATTTCTAGAAACTTCTTCTACCCTAACAAAATAGACCCCAGATGAGTATGTGTGAGAGAAAGAGAAAGAGAGATGTGGAGCAGGAAAAAGAAGAAAGAAAGAAAGAAAGACAAAAAAAGAAATCAGATTTGGCCTGGGGCCTAGACCCAACTGGCCAGCCTAATGTTCAGGTCTGACCCCAAGTCAAAGAATTGGTAAAAATTTCTATAAATTGTTCTCCAAACTTATCTTGGGTAGTGGTAACTTGTTCTCTCTTGGCCAAGTTTCTTAAAATTGACAATCGGCCTCTATGTATTTTGTTCCTTCATGAAAAGCAAGACTATTGGCTATATGCATAACTGCCAAGCAGTCATGACATATTCATCAGTTTATTACACAAAATTCCGATTTCTTGTGGAGGAGCCTTTGCTCAAAATATCTATCTGTTGTATGAGGGAGTGCCATATTCCTAGCTTTGAAAATTGATCTAGCTACAAAACTATAGTTACAATAGTTTTCCTGGTACTTTCCCAAGAAACCAAGTTTCCGCATGCAGTAGCTGGAAAATTGACCTCCTATCTATATGATCACCTGTCCAATGCAACTTGTATCCAAAGAGTTTGTTTTTTTGCGTAGCATTCCATCAGCATTTCTAGGATGGAACAAAGTTTGACAAGCTAACTCCTGTTGTTTTTGTCTTGTGTTTGGCATGAACCGACTGATAACTCCTACAACAAATGCCATATTTACTTATTTTTACATAATTCTCTTTTTTGGTGCATTTAAGCTTTTGTAAAATATTGTTCAACATCAATAACATAACCTAAACCTTGGTTTCTTTAATTGTTCTGCATGATGTAGTTTCTCTTGGTCGACCTGAGGTGCCATGGTGATTCAGCATCTATCAAGACGAGGGGACCCCATACTGTTGCATCAACTGCTGTTGATGTTCTAAAGCTAGTGAGTAGTTCTTAGAAACCAGTGAAATTTGTATGTTGGCTGTTGGAATAGCACGGGCCTTGTGAAATCCTGCCACATATGCTTCACAAATGTTTTGTGACTTTTCAAGTGCTTGATTCAACATTAGTTGCTTTGGAAGTTTTAAATTGTGACATAATGATGTTTGCTGTTGTTTTCTGGTATTGTGCATTGTAATCTAACTTTTGGGTGGTTGCATTATGATGGATAAGTGATTCAGCCAATAATGAGCATAATCGGTTAGTATTGACATATAGGTGGAACAAATCCTAGAACTTCTCTCTTTCCATGTGTTGGATTACTAGGGATCATACATTACAAGCCTGCTAGTTTGTGTAATTCTATGTATGGCTTATACTATTCTCTTTATTATATTTACACTACAATATTATAGTTACGCTTTTTGATCCAATAAAACTACAGTTAAGGCATAAGGCCAAGTCTTAGGTACCTTGACCTACCATATGAATGTTAGTCTTTCCACTCAGACATGTAATGCTTTTGATGAAAGTTTTCAACCTTTAATGTACTTCTTTCTACTTGATCCCAGACTATGAGGATAAACATTTTGTTTCCAAGTTGTAATGGGGATTCAGGCAATATTTTCCTTGTAATAAGAAAATTGTGAAGAGTAGAATGTAGGGTCTGTTGCTGTTTGATTGGATTGCCAAAAGTGCCTATGGACATTTGTAAAGATTTACTTAATAAACTTACAGTTCAGTCATTGTGGATGCCTTAATAGGTTTACACAATTGGCCAGAACCTTGACGCATGGTATTTTTACTGGAGATCTGGTGATTGACTGTCATTATTGAGGAAAGAACTGTGGAGATATTGTCTGTCATAGTGCACTTTTTGATTCAATAAAACTACAGATGAAACCAAGGGTTAGATACCTTGACCTACCATATGAATGTAAATCAGTCTCTGCACTCAGAATGTAAATGCATTTGATGTAAGTTTTCAATTTTCAACCTTTAATATGCCTCTTTCAACTTGATCCTAAGCTATGATGATGATAAACATTTTGTTTCCAACTTGTAATGGGAATTCAGGCAACATTTTGTTCATAATATGAAAATTGTGAAGAGTAGAATATAGGGTCTACTGCTGTTTGATTAGATTGCCAAAAGAGACTATGGTCATTCGTTAAGAATTAATAAATAGCCTTACAGTTTAGTCATTGTGGTTTCCTTTATAGGCTTACACCATTGGCCAGAACCTTTATGCGTGGTACTTGTACCGGAGATCGGGTGATTGTCTGTCATCATTGAGGAAAGTGTCTGTCATTATTGAGGAAAGAACTATGGAGATATATGCTTCTTTAAAGGCCTAAATGGGTTCTGGTTGAAAGCTTTATGACCATTGCTTCCTGCAGTATCATGAGAAGACTAAAGAATTTGGTAATTATGGCTCTGGTAAACTTGGTAGTAGGCAAAGGAGTGGAGGTTTTGGCTGGTCCTTGCACAAATGACTTGAGGCAGTTGAAATTGGAGATTGAGAGTTCTCTGGTTCTGAAAGTAATCTCAATTATGAGCGTAGAATCGGTCTTGGAATTGGGGCATCGCTGCCTGGAGCAGTATCCAAATCAAGGTCATGCTGCAGGTTGTGTGTATTCTTGGAATTGGCCATTATGTACCAGATATATTTTATTTATTTTTTCCTTTTTAACTTTCATCATAACTCATAGTAGAACTTAATTTACCCAAGATTAGTAAAAATAGAAGTACATGGATTTTTGTTGTCAAGCCTATCCAATATCTTATTCACTGTGGAGACTGGCACAAAAGAAAAGGTAATAAGGAGCAATAACTGACATTAATATGTAATCCATCCACTAGAACTATTAACAACTACAATTACAAGAGAACAGGAGGGAATGTGATTAGAGAAAGTTGTTAGGGTGCTCGTACTTATGTCATCATCTTGTGATTAGGGAATGTGATCGTTTTGCTTATTGGAGCTCGTTACTGTTGGTGGCACCCTCAGATAATGATTCTTGTTTATATTTCTTGTCCCGTCTAGTGTACTATGGCTTCCTAGAGCATGTATTCTCATGTAGTCTTCACTAATGCTACTTCTCTGTGGGAAATGCATGTACTATGATTTGCTCAGAAAGACTGAGGAAAATAAAATGAAGTTATCCATTCATTAATAGGAGAGCCAATATTGAGTTCAAAAAACCAAGTTGCAATCCTTAAATGGATGGGGAACTGGGGGAACTTAAAGGTTGATAGAGCATTTGAGGATGAAAGAGGAAGATGGGGCATGAAGAGGATTAAAAGAGAGGGAGTCACAGCAACGAGAGAAACCGGAGAGAGGAAGAGAAGGTAGAGAGAGGATAATTAATTGTCAAATTCACTGAACTGCTTTCTTTTTGAATTCTAATCTTGTTTGATCATATTACATCCAACTACATTGAAGTAATCCACAGGCGGCTCAATAATTAGGTCCTCTAATCTTATAACAACAACCATGTATTATGTTAACTTCCAAATTATGTGTTTTCTTTTTAAAAATTTTTAAGCTCCTTGTCCTGCATTCGTAGTTGCTTCTTCAAGCTACTTCTGCTTATCTAGGTACGCTACTTGTTTATTGTCTTCCGGTGAGAGTTCTTTGGTAATTGATTCAGGGGCCATAGTTCATATCAAACACGTTGAAAGTTTTTTGTCAATTGCAAACTCATGCCGTTGAATTTACAATTTGAGTGTTTTGAATTTTTTATGAAGGATTGCACTGCATGAACTGACGCTGATTTTTTGTTTCCTTAAAATTTTTTCTTGGAACAGGTTGCACAGCTTAGAATTACACCACGTGTTTTGGTCGGTCACAGTTTTGGTGGAAAAGGTATTTCTGTGATAGTGAATTGATTAATATTATATTGGAATATTGCTGATGCGAATTTTTATTTTATTTTGTTCTTTAATCATCTTAACAGTTGCTTTAAGTATGGTGGAACAAGCTGCAAAACCTCTTGCACGTCCGGTTAGAGTAAGTATGCTGTGTGTTAAATATGAATTCTATAAATCTAAACCTCGCTTCATGCTGGCAAAAGATATCAATGTATGTGGGTGGTATGGCAAGGTGTGTATGTGGTTGTTTCTTCAAGTTAGGACAATTTTGTTTTGTTTTGAAATTTGTATTATTGATATTCTTATTACCTACTGCCAAGCAATTAAGAAATATGGATGCATTAAATACTTAATTTTCATTACATGACATGGAATTTATAAAGCATGTAAACAAATAAAAGATTGTTGTATGAAAATTTTCAAAAAGAATAAATGACATGACTAGTACATTGCATTAAGAAAAATATTTTACATACACGGTAATAAAATTGCTGTCATCTAATAAGTTGTACGATAAATCTTTTGAGGATTACTAATAAAGAGAATGATATACAGTACAAGTCCATATTTGTATAATTTGCTCTCAAACAATAGATTTAACACCCTAGTTGTATTAAGCATATACTATCTAGACCATCTTTAAAGGTACTCACCAGTAAAGCAAACTCAAATCAACTTAACTAACCACCAACTCCAAGTTAGTTAGGACCTAGGGTTGACTATAAGAATCCTCGTTTAGCGTTTAGCATTTTTGAGAGCCAAGTTGGACGAAGCAAACAATTAAAATTGAATGCCAGTATTTTCCTTGAATACCGATTTATACTTGTGCCCCAACTCTATTAATGCTAATATGTGAAATATCTTCAAAATGTTCAAATTGTGTTTGTGAAGCATTAAATTTTCATAAGAAATATTGAGAATTGGACACACGATGGGTTCTGCAATGCGAACACATGCCAAGTCTAGACAAGAATCCTGTTAGATGGGCATTGCTTCAATTTTACAGCATCTGCCTTTCATAGCATGGGTGGCATGTTTGTATACACTACTTAGAAGTTAGACTTTTTATATCATGTTTAATGTCGTATTATTTACTACTAGTAGTGATTTTGAATTTATTGTATTAAAAAATCTACTAGTATCCAAATACAATCTTAGTGATTTTGTTTTTATTGTTTCTTGTTCATATTTGTTATTAGGCTATATTTCTTCCTCATTCATTTTAGCTATCACTCTAATGATGAGAAAATTGGAGTTTGAGCTTTTAGGTAGCCAATGTGGGGTCAGGTTTTACACAGTGTAGCATGACGAATTTTTTCTTTTTTGTTTTCCCCCTTCAAGATGCGAAATTCATTTACATTATTTCTGTGAAGATCTCGGTTTTGGAAAATGGGAGAACTAACTGATTTTAGTTGCATCATTTATTTAGTGGAGATGAAATAACTTGCATAGTGCACCAAGCAAGTGATATTATTTTGAAACTTTGAGTTATTTTTGTGGTATCATATAAAATATTTACTTTAGCAGTATTTTTCTTTGTTGCTTTTGCATCCCAACAGTTATGTTTAATACAAAGCAAATCCCTTTCGTATCTGATATATTTAGTAACCTTTCAAAAGCTGTTTTTTATTTATTTTTCTTTGTTGCTTTAATATAGATTATCAATCCTATCTTCACCAGTTTATAATTGGGACGATTGACTATTTCACGTGCAAATTGTTTTGTTTGACTCTTTCTAGGTAAAATCTTGGCTATTGTTAGATGTGAGGTAATATAAATTATGAAAATGATGTGTTGAGATTGACATGACTAAACATTTTGTAATGATGCAATATTTGGAGTGGTGCTAATAACATGCTCTCTTTAATTGGTAAAAGTAAATATTTAGGGTGGGTTTAAAAGCGTAATATCCTATGAAAAGCACAAGTTCACATGCCAGTTTCTTTAACTGTAGTTGAATAATGTTGAACTATGCTGTTCTAAGTTTTTGCTTTATTTTTTGTTGTACATGATGCTAAGGATTGTTAAACTTATTTGATCCTTTGACTGGTTGTTAAACTTATTTGATCCTTTGACTGGTTGTCAAAGTGTCGCAATTATCATCATTAATGGAGTAAACCTTTCACTTGATATATCCTTTGACTGGTTGTACTATCGCACAAAAAGATGTAGTCATTTAAAGTCATTTCTCTAGGCAGAATGTTGTGATTTTTGTATGCACTTATATGCCAGTTGTTCAATTTGTAAGATTGCAAACTAATCTTTGTTATTCAACTAGAGGGGAGGGGTGAATAGTTGAATATAGATTTTTTGACACTTTTTTTGAGTTTTAAAACTTTATGACAGTAAATGAAAATAGGTAAAAAAGACAAAATTTTTATAGTGGTTCCACCAAACCCGGTGTACGTCCACTCCTAGGCTCCACCTGGATTTTTCACTAAATGCTTAGTTTAAAAACTTGATTCCAGGTTCAAGTTAAACCTCATACAGTGTTACATCTGAACATAACAATTCAGTCTCTCTCAGACTGAATTTGGACTTCTCTAAAGGCAGTGTTGCACATTCCTTAATTTTTGACACTTGAATTAATCTAAAAAAGGTCAAGAATTGAGACTTACTTTTCTCAGATTTGACAAAATGAAAAACTCAAAAAGACACTTAATACAATTAAAACTTTCAAGTGCACAGAGTTCAGTTGTTTCTGTGTATTCAATAGATCTTTTAATTCTTGTAATGTCTCAAGTTGTTTTTCCACCATCTTTTGCTTCTCTATATTTATTAGGATATTGAATCGATCCGTTAAGAATTGGTAGTGGTTGCATTCGATCGTTGGCATTTAATTTTGGTCATAAAGATTCTGCAACTGTTCCTTCCTTCGCACTGAAGCTTCGTTCTTTTTACTGGCGCCTTTTTTAAATAAGCCGATCAGACTTTGTTTGCTCTGCATTTGAACGTTAGCTTTGATAGAAGAGGAAATATTTCAGAGATCGAAGAAAGAAGACATTCGTTAGGTTTAAAAATGTTTTCCGGATCTGGTTTCTGACACACGCAAGTCGATAGATCTATTGAGGACATCGACATGAATTTGAATCATTTCTAGTGTATTTCTGTGCAAACAGGTCGACAAGATATTATTTCGGGTCGACAAGGAATTGTGCCAAATAAAATTGGTGGACACGAAATTTTTAATTGGTCAATGTGTTCCTCTGTGTCGACAACATTTCAATCGTGTCGATGTGTGATCTTTCTGACTTTGTGAGAGGTAGGTCGACAAGTCTAACTTGTTGCATCGACATATTACTATTCATATTACAAATTGGTCGATGTGATGAATTTAATTGATTGATGTGTATGTGTTGTGTCGACATTAAACTAATAGGTCGATGTGTATTTTAATGAGCAATTGAACATCAGGTTGACAAAACTCACTATGTACATCGACATCTTACTATACAAATAAAAATTGGTAGACCTGAAGAAATGAATTGGTCGACGTGTTTCCTTGGGTCGACAAATATTTTGCTGTGTCGATATGCAGTATTTAAGAAACATAATGGATGGGTCGACATGTGCTCATCGAGGGTTGGTGTGTCACTATTCACTTATTGAATTGGTTGACGTGTCTGAGTGAATTGGTTGATGTGTTTTGGCCAGGTCGACAAGAACAGAGCAGGTTGATGAGTGTGTTTCTGACTCAAGTGTCATCAGGTTGATGTGTCAAACCAACAGGTTGATGTATTACTATTTGGACATCAAATTGGTCGACATAGTGTATAAAATTGGTGGATATGACACTGATCAGGTTGATGTGTATTTGAACTAGTAGGTTAATGTGTTGCACTAACGGGTTGACATGTTACTATTTATAAGTTAAATTGGTTGATGTGTAAGAATGAATTGGTTGACATGTCACTATTCATGCCATCTCAGGTCGACATGATTTGTGTAGATATTGATGTCCTAATGTATTCTCCATTCTTAGTGTCGATGTCTAATGTGTTCAAGTCGATGTGCTTGAGCAATTGGTCGATGTGTAATTTTAAATTGGTCCACCTGACTTCCTAGGTCGATTTGCGCTTTTTTGGGTTGAAGTGTTTAGACTTATGTTTCTAATAGAAAACATTTGGCTCAGGTCGACAAGAGCATCAAAAGGGTCGATGTGTGTGTGAATATCACAGGTCGATATATTTTCTAAGTAGGTCGACTTGTACCGTAGGATTCTGAATTTTTTTATCTGTTTTCTTATATTTTTGAACTATTTTCCTTTTAGCCACTCATCATCAAAACTCTATTAGGTCAACAATCTTAAATATTCATCTTTAATAAATACGTTGTCATAAATCACAACAATACACACACATACATAAATTTTATGTTCATTTTACATATATGTTCCATTACCATTCTAAATTAATAAGAGGAAAAAATTGCTATTTGTTTTTACATTCTATTAAAGGTTTTCCTTTGCACTCTTTGAGATCAAATCATGATTTTGGCTTGAAGTTAGTTATATATATAAATATTTGTAGAAAAATAAGAATATGTTAGATGTATGGAGGAATATATAAAAACTCCTAAAGATGAAAATTGTTTAGAAATAAAAAAGAACTAACAAAACAATACATAAAGACTAATATACAATTCCTCTCTAATCACTCTTCAAATCTTCTAGATTGTAATAAAATAATTTTGCTGCGTAATTTAGACTGATTGTGGAAAATTCTATCTGTTTGCTGTCACTTTATTTTATTATCGTGGAATTTTTTTTCCTTTTTTTTCCGATATCTGTTATTCGGTTTCCCTTATCAAACTTGTTTGCAGGTTTGGGTATTAGATGCCACTCCAGGAACAGTTCGACCTGGTGGAGATGGGGAGGATCATCCTGCAGAACTCATTTCTTTCTTGAGTACTCTGCCCAATGAGGTGAGTTAGTAATGCTATCATCCCCTTCTGCCATGGATTGTCCTTCTGATCTACCATTTTATTGTGGACAGGCACTGCAACTTGTAAATTATCTTCCCCTTCCACTCCACAACATTTTTCTATTTATAAATTCACTGTTCTCTTTATCTTTCAGTTGGAATTATTGTTATCTTCACTTCTGAAACTCCATTGAGTTTCTTTAAAAATTTTTAAACTCCAATCTTCAACCCACCACGCTTTTCTATATTCGCCGCCTCTTTTCACTTTCAGGTGGAGTTTTTATTTACCTCCAATTTCGAGACTTAATTAAATTACATTCCCCTCACTATGAGAGGGAACAGGGTATATGTATTGAACTTCTGCATTGGCATGTTAATGTCCAAATTGGAAAACCACGAAGGCCTCCTATGGTTGCCATTGTCAATTTGTTCGAATAAGTTTCTTCTCCTCTATTATTCCATATATATAGAAAATTATACAGAAATAATTCAGGAAAAGTTTTCAAATTACAATCATGATCTGCTCTTATTCTTAATTTGTATACTTTAATTTTGGTAATCTAATTATATACATGATATGATTGAGCAAATTGATAGAATATTCTTGATTTTCGAATTGACTTGCAAATTGATGAAATTTCTTGATTTTCGAATTGACTTTCTCAATTTAATTTTGATTACTTAATTGGCTCTGCTGATTGAATCTCTTGCTAACACTGAATCCCCTTGATTTCTGAATTAATTTGCAAATTGATAAAATCCCTTGATTCCTGAATTGACTTTCTTAATTTGATTTTGATTTCTTAATTGACTCTGTTGATTGAATCTTCTACTAACATCCCTCCTCAAATTGATGTGGCTGTTCAAAAAGTATCAATTTGTTTATGAGAAACTGGTGACGAGGCTGATGCAGTGCCTTGGTAAGGACATCGGCCAATTGAAGATCTGAGGTAATATGCGGTAGGGAGATAACCTAATTCTCAAAAGCTTCACGAATAGTATGACAATCCACTTCAATGTGCTTAGTGCATTCATGAAAAATAGGATTATCAGCGATTAGAATCATACTAATATTATCTGCGTAAAACGGTGTTGGACCAGATTGAAGAAATCTAATTTCAGTCAATAAACTGCAAAGCCAGATAATCTAATTTCAGTAGACATAGCATGATATTCAGATTCGGTGAAAGATTTGGATACCTGAACTTGTTTCTTACTTTTCCAAGAAATAAGCGTAGATCCAAGAAACACACACCAACAAGTTACAGACCGTTGAGTGTGAGGGGTAGCCTGCCCAATCAGCATCACTGTAACCAATTAATCGAAGGGAGGATCCAACAAGAAAGAATAAGCCTTGACCAGAAGTATCCTTCAGGTAGCAGATGATACGACGAACGACTACTAAGTGAAGGTGCCAAGGGGTGTGCATAAACTGACTGACCGGCTGAATGGCGAAGGAAATGTCAGGACATGTAATTTTTGAATAATTAAGATTTCTGATCAACTGATGATACAACGTAGGATTAAGAAGAAGGTCACCCTCCTCCCCACTAAATTTCACATTAACCTCAAGAGGGGTGTCAATAGGAGAAGCAGATTGAAGTCCAGTTAAAGATCAAATCCTGTGTATATTTGTGTTGATGCAAAAAAAAAAAAACCCTTCGGATCCAAATAGACATCAAGACCCAAGAAATAATGGAGAGAACCAAGATCCTTCATATGAAACGAAGCTTGAAGTTGTTGTTTAAGCTATTGGATCAAAGTAATATCAATTAGTGATGGCAATATCATCAACATAGACAAGAAGAAGAACAACACTGCTCGCTGTTTTGTGAAGGAACAAAGAAGTATCAAACTGGCTCTGGGTGAAAGAAAAGTCGAGTAAAAAAGAACGAAATTTCTCAAACCATGCCCGAGATGCCTGCTTCAAGCCATAAAGAGATTGTCTAAATTTACACACATTAGGGGAGGAAGAGTCACAAAAATTTCTTCCTTCATATCACGTTGTATACATATATTCTTAACATCCATTTGATAAAGTGACCATCCCTTTGAAGCAGCAATAGCAATAACGGTTCAGATGGTAGTTATTTTGGCTCTATATTTTTATTATTTTATTTTATTTTCTGTACATTTTTAAATTTGTCTCTCAAAAGGCAGACCTCAAATATTGTGATTAAAACTCAGTTTATTATTATTGTATGGTAAGTATTTTGGCTACTGGAGCAAATGTCTCATCGTAATCCATCCCATATTCCAGCCTATTGCCAAGAGCAACCAACCGGGCCTTATAATGGTCAAGAAAGTCATCAGAATTAAGTTTCATAGAATACATCCACTTACAACCAATAGATTTAATACTACGAGGGCATGGAACAATGTCTCAAGTATGATTTTCTTTAAGTACCTCGAGCTCATCTTGCATGGTTTGTTTCCAACACGCATGTTGGGCTGCCGAGAATAACAAGTAGGAATAGGAATGCTTAATAGAGTTACATTAAGAGATGTATGTGGGAACCCATGCCTATCCGGTGGATGGGAGACGTGTAGATCATCGAGGTGCCGAAGGTACAAGTTTAGGTGGTGGGTTAGCATCATCAGGAGTTAAAGTGGTCTTACGTCTCTTATACACAGCACCTGGTTTGAAACGCTCAATAGGACAGAGAACATTATCAAAGTGAGGAAGTATAGTAGTAGTTGGAAAGACTGCATTAGACTAAAAAAAAGTGATTCTCAAAGAAAATCACATTTCAAGAGGTACGAAAACGATTAGCACTAGCATCATAACATGCAAATCCCTTTTGAGTGGTACTGTAACCCAGAAATGCTTACTTAACATCTCAAGCACCAAGTTTATGACCCAGAAATGCTTACTTAACATCTCAAGCACCAAGCTTATGACATTCAATAGACGGTAAGTGAACAAAACACATACCCAAAAGTATGAAGAGTGTGATAATTAGGATAAGTATTATAGAGATGAAAAAAAAAGTGAGTCAATGTTCAAGACCTGAGATGGGAGACGATTAGTCAAATAGACAGTTGTAGTTATGGTCTCAACCCAAAATCGAGAGGGAGCAGAAGATTCAAGTAGCAAGGCACGAGTGACATCGGACAATTGTCGATGCTTACGTTTAGCAACACCATTCTATTGAGGTATATAAGGACAAGAGCGCTGTGAAATAATACCTTTGCACTATAAGAAAACTTGAATATCATTTGACTTGTATTTCCCTTAGAGTCGGATTGTAAGAGCTTAATACTAATAGAAAATTGGTATGTTGAGAAACTTTGAAACACGGAAAAAAACCTTGGCTTTAGAGTGAAGAAAATAAATTCAAGTAAACCGACCGTGGTCATCAATAAATGTTACAAAATATTTGTGATTCGTATGAGAGTATAGGAAAAATACCTCAAACATCATTATGAATAATATTAAAATATTTATCTGCATGATGATTGAAAGAAGGAAATGGTAGACTTTTACTCTTGGTAAGTTTACATGTAGAGCAGTTAATAAAATAAAGAAAAAGACTGATTTTTATTGTCCAAGAATCCATGTTTTAGTCGATGAGACAAGACAAGCAAATTAGGATAGCCCAAACGTTTATGCCAGATTTCACTTTGATTTGTTACAGTGTTAGAAGCCAAAGAGAAAATATCAGGACTAAAGAAATGTATAGGAAACAATCTTCCCAATTTAGTTCTCTTTGCGATCACTTATAGGGGACTCTTGATCTTGTACAAGACAACCATTACGAGAGAAATGCACTTTATAATTGTTATCTACTAATTGATCAATTGAAATTAAATTAGATGAAAGCTCAGAGGACACACATATTATGAAAAGATGAATTAATATTCCCAACAATAGCAATAGGAAGAGAACTATCATCCGCAATTTGAATATGTTGTGCATCACAATAAGGTCGAACATTGGGCAAATAATCAGAAACACCAGTCATATGATTCGAAATCGCAGAGTCAACAAACCAAGGTTGAAGAGTGTGTTTAGTCTTACATTGAATATCCGAGACAGAGAACGCTAAGATTATCATTTGTTGCACCATTTGCAGAGTCAAGGCAACTTGATTAGAGAAGTGTTGTCATGGGACCTTGACCTACTAGCTCTGTTGGGAAAGAGGAATGAGCCGCTGCATGGAAGGCTTTGGTTGGATGGTTTTCTGGTTGTGTTGGACATTTCTTAATAATGTGATCACATATTTTGCAATGGTTGCAGAATTTTCGGCTGTAATTTTGAGCAATATGTCCAAAATCTTTGAATGAATAGCAATGGATATGCTTCATATCTCTTCCTTTTCTCTTCCATTGAGTAGCGTAAGCAACTGTCATAGCCTCTGAGGTGAGTTTGTCTTGTGTCATAACATCTTGAGTGATTAGTTGCTACTCTTCCCGAAGTAATTCTCTAACACACGTTCAAAGAGGGAATTGGATCTCGATTCAGCAAATCAGCCCTTCTAACCTCAAATTCTGGTCTAAGTTTCATTAGAAACTGAGACTGTCGACTAGTGTCATAAATTTCTTTAAGGATAGGTTCACTTATATGATTGTTTTTCTATGCAACAACAATAACTATTTTTTTATTCAAACAAGTGGGGGTTGACAATATGGATAATTATACGCCATTGTACTCTATGTTGTATCATATATTTATCTCTATTTAAATAATTTATATCATGTTTTATTATCGTTATCCAAATTTTCTTAGATTTTCCTTTTCTTTGATTAATATGAGTTATTGTTATAGTCTTGCAAGTCTTGCACCCCTAACTGGAGTCCTTATCAGTCGTCTATGTACGTGTTCATACCATCCTAATTGTGTTTCTCTCAATTTTTTCGAAAGGTTCAACTCCAATTTTCTCCGCGATACACTCATATCTTAACATGTCCATCCTTGTGTGTTCACATATCCACCTTAATGGCCTTATTTCTATAACTCTCATATTCTATTTATACTTTTGATTCATTGCCCAACATTCAGATACATATAACAAAATAGGTCTAATTGCCATTTTCAAGTTCTAAAGATAGCTTTCGATCACGTAGAATATTCAATACACTTCTTCATTGCAACTATACTGCTTGTATTCTATGTGATACATCTCTGGCAATCCTTCTATCGTTTTATAAAATTTAGTCTAGGCACTTAAAACATCATCTCCTAATTTAACAAATACCGTTCAAGTTTTGGATCCGGTTGTGAATAGAATATATAAGAGATTTGATGGGTGGAAAGGAGACTTTCTTACCTTAGGTGGGTCTGCCACGGTACCTGTTGCTTGCCTTCTATTATTCGCTCTCCCTCTTTAGGATTGTTGTTGGAGTTAGGGACACTATTGAAAAGTGGATGAGAGACTTTTATTATTCCTAAAGTGGATTGGTCAAGAGAGATCATTTGGTGAATTGGGATTATGTCTCTAAACCTAAATTTTTTGTTGGGTTGGGTCTTGGTAAATCGAATTTGAAGAACTTTTTTTTGGCAAGCTAATGACTTTAGAGATTCTTTCTAGAACTAAATTTTGTTTGAGATATGTTTATAAAGAGCAAGTATGGTTTTTATAATTGATGCGGTGCCAATGCTAGAAAGAGAGAGTTTCTCACTGTAGTCTTTGAAAATTTCTTTCATCTGTGCCATACTTCTTTTTACCTCTTACGTCTTTTAAGATAGGTGATGAATCTCGTGCTTTTTTTTTTGGGATGATCCGTGGATCGGGGATCCACCCTTATTCATCTCTTTTCCTCATCTTTTTAGAATGAGGAGGATCATTTGATTTCATGTGATTTTCTTTTCTTAAGGAATCTTAATGAGAGAGAGGCTATTGAGTTTACTTCTATAACAGGGAACTAAAGCATCTCATCATGTTTCTAAATTAGGAGTCTTGATTTTTTGGGTTTTTTACTTGTAGATCTCACTTTTATTATCAAATTAATTTTTTTTAAAATTTGTTTTTCATTTAAACAATATTTTTTGAAAGCTAAATGTTCCTCCATCATTAAGCCTCTTATTTAGTCTTTGGTGGTTAATAAAATTAATACTAATAATTTTCTTCGTAAAAAGGTAATGTTGTAAAGGTTTCTGTCTCATGTATTATAATAATTTTGAATCTAGAGATCACTTAGTTTTACTCTGCGGGAGATATTAAACTGATAGTTGGCTGTTTGTGATAATGTTTGGGTTTGTTGCTATACACTTCATGATTAATTGATCATGACTTAAGACTTTGGAGGTGATGCCAGAGTGCTTTGGAATTGTGTGCTTTTGGCTATCCCTTGGTACATTTGGAAGGAGTGAAATGGTAGAATTTTCTACAATTAGATTCTAACCTTTTCTATTTTAGGGATTTTTTTTAATGCTTCTCTGTGAGCTCGACTCGAGAAAATTTTAAAGTAAGTTAAGAAGAGTTGAGGAGGGATTGGTGTGCAATTGTACATAATTCATTTTCATTGTTTGTTCTTTTCTTCTAAGGATGCATCATCCTTGGGAGTTTTTTTTTTTTTTTAATTTTATTTTTTACATACCTTTATTCTTTTTACTTGTGTTGTTTATTTGAGTTTTTAAGGTGTTAAGATATAAAATTATAAAAACACATTGCTTTATAAGTCATTTCCCAGATAGTTGATTGTTTCAAAAATTTTATCATTGTATGATATTTTGAGTCCTCTCAAAATTTGGGATTAAGGCTGAGTTTGTTGTTGTTGTTGCTATCATATTTTGAGTCGCACTAGATTTCTTTTCACCTCATATAATTTTCCACACATTTGTCATTTTGTTATACGTTGTCACTGTGAAGTGTTAAAACAAATCAGATACTAAAAACTCCTTAGTCCAAGAGTTTGAACATTCGAAGCAGATACAAATTTTTACGAAATTTAAGGGACCAAAAATCTTTTATTTCTGATATCATCTCTTTGAAAGTCTCACCTTCCCATTCATTCGAAAGTTATCTTTGCTAACCTATTTTTGATCTCAGCTTTCTCTTCGTTTCATGAAATTTGTTTGTTTTCTGTCCTATATAATACTTTTCATGAGACGTGCTTGTCTTCAATGTTCTTTTGTATAAATTGTGTCATTTGCTTAAGCAGAACGTTAGAAAACCCAATAATAATTTACTTTTCACACTAACCTTGGGCCTTATAATCATGTCCCTGCATGATAATTTAGTAACTAATTTATCTTTTGTAAATTCTAATTTTATAGAACATGTTGCTTGGCATTCCAGTTTGACAAATAAAAGAAGTGGATATGCTCTCTATTAGCGATTCTTATTTATTTATTTACTTATTTATTGTAGTTTATGATAATAAGTTTCAGTCTTTTAATTTAATCACCTTTCCATGCAAAGTTATTATATTTCCCCTCTCCTCTACTGTTTCCTTCTTTTAGCTCATTTTAATTTTCTTTTATTATTCCTACATGCTTAGTTGTACATATTGTTATTAGCATACTTATAATTCGTCACTTATTGTTTTTGTTTGGCCTCTTTAGAGTGTTATTTCATGGGGTTGCATTCAAGGCTTTGCCACATTATTCCTACATTGCATTCATATTTTGTTTTCCCTTTCTAATCTCTTGTTTTGTCCTGCGTTATGGAAGGTCTCTACAAAGAGGGAAGTTGTGAATGCACTCATTGGGGAAGGCTTTTCGAGAGATGTGGCACAGGTATCACTCTTACACACAAGTACTTTGAATAATGTTTTGGACCCGTAAATTTTGTCACTCTTATTACAATCATTTCCTTCTATAATTTAACTATGAAAAATAACTTAAGTTCATAAGCTTTTACTCCTATCTTTCTACTCTGAATTTTGATCTAGACCACCAACTCTTGTGTCATGTTTTCTCTAACAAAGCTCTTTCTCTAAAATCTTAGTGTAGTTCTCTGTCTTTCTCCCCTGAAATTCATGAGCTCTCTCTTATTTTCTGTTGAAATTTGAAGTGCAGAACCTTTGGTAGTTGAGCTAGGTTTTGATGAGCAATGGTTTGGAACTTTGAAGGAAGATGGAAGGGTTGTTTGAAAATGTTGAAGAACAACAAAAGAAGAGATTTGATCTATGTGAATGAACACAATTCTATTTTTCTAATGAAGTATCAAATATACAAAAATATTGTAGAGACTATACTCTAAAATATAACACAATTTTGAGAGACTTTCTAGCTCTAAAAATGATACAAGGAGACAATGCTCCAAAGTATCTTACAAGTGAAGAGAGGAGACTTATTTATAGTCTAAAAGGAAAAACTAGCCGGTGGACACAAAAACTAGCTGGTAGACACAAACCCAAAAGCCGGCCGTTATAAATTCTGTCCATTCTGCCCCTGCATTGTTTTGGCTTCCTTTGGACCTGCTATATAGTCACTTAGGGCCTTGATTGGAGCTTCATTTAATGGACTTGAAGTCTCCTTTGAGTGGGCTGAAGGTGGGCAATGAATAGGACTATGGGCCAAGTTTCTGAGCAGATTTCTGGACATTTTCTGTCCAGAAATCTGCCTATCTTTCTGCTTATTTTGGTCAGCCTTCTTGGGCCATGGTTTGCTTCATTTTGGGCATTTTCTTCCCTTCCTTTTCTTGGATTTTTGATTGAATTTGCTATCCAAGTTGTTGGCGGATTAGGACTATATATTCGGGACGCATCCATTCACACATCTCTTGGAATGCTTCATCATCATCTTCAACACTCCCCCTCAAGTCCGACGAATAGAACTCGATGGAGTTGTGACTTGGAGAGATAGTGATGGAAGGTTGAGCTTCTTGAGGTTCCCTGGCCTTCTTTTTCTTGGTTTTCTTTTTCTTCTTTTTGGCCTTGTCTTTTTGCTCCCCCTCAATGACTTGAGCATTACAAGTTATATGAACATGGCTTATTTGTTGTGTTCCCCTTTGCTCCTCAGTTGGAGCTTCGATAGGCAGATTCAGAGGTGTTTTATCATCTAATTCTGCAAAGTAAAGATCATCTTGGGCAAATTTCATATCTTTCGATATGTATGCCGTGTTAGTTTTAGGATTATAACAAATATATTCATTTTTTCTTGGCCCATATCTTAAGAATATACATTGCACTCCATTCATGTAACAAACACACCCAAATCTTCTAAGATGCAAAATGTTTGGTTTGTTATTTCTAATGATTTCTATTGGAGATTTTTCATGAAATTCATAGTGTGGAATGCGATTGTATGTGTATGTGGCGGTGCTAATAGCATAACACCATTATTTACGAGTCAAGTGTGCGTCATCTAATAAAGATAGTGCCATTGTGTTTATGTCTTCTTCATTTATTCTGAGATTTTCTTAACTCATGATTTCTAGTTCAATGCCCTTTGTTTTAAAAAACTTTCAAAGTTAGGGCATATGTTATTTCTATCATTCGTTCTAAGTGTTTGAATTGATGTATTGTACACCTTATTAACTAGATGATAGTACTTTTTAAATGCATTATGTACTTGTGTCATTTCCTTAAGCATATATACCCATGTATATCTAGAGTGATGATCAATGAATGATATAATATATTTGTATCCTTTTCTAGTCATGTAAGGGGCTCGTCTAATATGACAATGCACATATTTAAAAGCGTTTAAATTTGGATTGGCTTTAATAGGTAGTTCACTCCTTTGATACGATATTGCTCCGTTTGGCTTGAGGTTTGGATGTAAGTCCCAACATCTTTCTTCGATGTGACCTTGTCTTTGGCAATGGGTGCATGCGTTTTCAGCATGTTGCTCCTCCGTCGTCTTGAAGCCGTAGGACTCCATTTGTGGTCGACTTTTTTTCTCAAGCCTCTTAGAGGATTCGGCCTTTTGGATCATTCCTCTTACCTCCTCATAAGATGGTAGAGCTTCCTTAGGATTTCTTGGCGCACCACTTTGAATGGCTCTCCAAGGGAAATGAGCAAGGCAAATGTCTTGTCTTCATTTTTTCTTTGTTGAAGAATATTGAGGTCTATTGTTAGTGGCCTCAATCTCTTCAATTTTGTCCATAGCCGTTCAAGGTCGCGGAAGGTTTGGGTAAAGTTTTGTCACCTCTTTGAAGTTTGGAGATTTGTTGTTGAAGTTCAAAAACTCTCCCTAAGTTATATTTGTTGCCATAGAGACCTTCCAAAGTATCCCACACTCTGATACCATGTTGAAATTTGAAGTGCAGAACCTTTGGTAGTTGAGCTAGGTTTTGGTGAGCAATGGTTTGGAACTTTGAAGGAAGATGGAAGGTTTGTTTGAAGATGTTGAAGAACAACAAAAGAAGAGACTTGATCTATGTGAATGAACACAATTCTATTTTTTTGATGAAGTATCAGATATACAAAAATATTATAGAGACTATGTTCTAAAATATAACACAATTTTGAGAGACTTTCTAGTTCTAACAATGATACAAAGAGATAATGCTCCAAAGTATCTTACAAGTGAAGAGAGAAGACTTATTTATAGCCTAAAAGAAAAAATTAGCCGGTAGACACAAAAACTAGCCAGTAGACACAAACCCAAAAACTAGCCGTTATAAATTCTGTCCATTCTGCCCCTGTATTGTTTGGGCTTCTTTTGGACCTGCTATATAGTCATTTAGGGCCTTGATTGGAGCTTCATTTAATGGACTTGAAGTCTCCTTTGAGGGGCCGAAGGTGGGCAGTGAATAGGCCTAATTTTGGGCCAAGTTTCTGGGCAGATTTCTGGACATTTTCTGTCCAGAAATCTGCCTATCTTTCTGCTTATTTTGGGCAGCCTTCTTGGGCCATGGTTTGCTTCATTTTGGGCCTTTTCTTCCCTTCCTTTCCTTGGATTTTTGATTGAATTTGCTATCCAAGTTGTTGGCGGATTAGGGTTATATATTCAGAAGACATCCATTCACACATCTCTTGGAATGCTTCATCGTCATCTTCAACATTTTCTCCATCTTTCTTCAACGAAAAATCATTTCTTTTTCCAGAAGAACTGCAAACCTAGCTCAAATATCACTATCAGTACTTCCAATTAACCCCCCACCCCCAAAATACGAACTCAAATTTTCACCGTCTTAAAAGATTATGGATTTGAAATACTAAACCAGAGAGAGAGAGAGAGATTTGTTTTAAATTGGATGGAACAATACAAGAGAGGATATAGAGAAGAGCTCAAGAGATTGACGTTAGAGGATTTTAGGACAAAGGTTTTGGTCAATGATATTAGAATTACTTCAAAAAAAAAAATCTGATATGATCACAAGCTGATTATATTTAGCTAGAAGTTTGACAGTTTTTTCGAGAATGAAAAAGAAAATCCATCAACTAAAATTTGACTGAAAAACTGCAATATATGAGAAGCAAGTGGATACATTTAGTAGCATCGCACAAGTAGATATTTAGTCATCATAATTCGGGCAAGAAACCATCACTTAGGGTTTGAGAGGACTTGAAGCAATTTTTCTTGAAAAGTGAAATTTGATTCTCACACTTCTATTACAAGTTTTTTAAAAACATAATTAACTTTAGTAACTATTATTAAAACTAAAACTTTGATACTCCTAAATAGTCCAGGGAGTGACTCTTCTGACAATTATTAAAATAGAAATAGCTTTCTAGATAACCATATGCTAAAATAAATAAAAAAAAAAGAAAACTTTATTATGAACAACTTTGATCATTATTCTTGAATGGTGAAGATTACTCATGATCAATACTTTTACTCAAAACTCCCAAAAGGATTTTCCATAATCATCCTCCCACCAAATCAATGCAAGAGCCGACTAAACTTTGACTTCTTTCTTCTTAAATAAAATTTTAAGGTTTCTATTGTCTCTCTCTGACTTGGACTGAACTCAATTCTATTGAGCTTGGGGATTGATTCTGCTCCAAATAATTTGGACTAATGCATTGAAGTTCTTGGAAAATCCAAGTACATTATTAAAGTGGTCTCCCTTTCCACTTCACCAAAAACTTGTGATAACCTCTGTTTTTTATGGATACAATTCATCTTCTTCAAGAATCTGCTCAACCCCCTTTGAAAATTTAGGAAGTGTAAGCAATCGGGCAAAGTTTCAGAATTGACTTGTGAATTGTGCTTCCCATGATTAGTAGTCAAATGTCAAACATTAAACATAGGAGCACCCAAATTATCTGGCTGATCAAGAAAAAAAGCACTAATATAGGTTTTCTTTAAAATTTTGTATGGACTGACACTTCTACGTTAAAACTTATTGAATTTTCCTTTAAGATATCATTATGGTTGAATCTGAACCATCACCATGTTACCTTCATTAAACTCCTTGTTGCGATATTGATCAGCCTGTGCTTTATAAGGCTCGTGATTTTTCTTCTTACTTTGTCACTATATGTTGAGCCTATCAGCATCTTTATCATGGTGTTTGAATTGAGATTTATACAGTGAATTGAAAACCTCTTTTTTTGAATTATGGTTCATTTCAAATCATAAATCATAAGATTCAATAGGTACCTTTCAGAAGATGCATACATAGTAATGCACTGAAATCAAAGTTTTCATAAAATGAAGTACTCAAAAGCTAACATTTAATTAATAAAGTACTAATTCTTCAATCTTTATTACAAACAAAGAAGGTATTCGCTATTAGTGTGAGAATTTTTTATGATTTAAAAGGTTTTATTGTATTAAAAAATTAGCAACTTAATTGTATTGTCTAAATAAAAGAAACACTGCCGTTTGTTGCATCCATTGAGATGATTTATTACTAAATATAATAATAATAAATTAAAAGAAAAAAGAAAGAGTGCCTTCGTGGTTGTTACTAAAATGCTATAACAATGAAAGAAACAGTTGTGCTGCAGTCCATTACATTTACAAGCCACCATTTGTTTCCCTTTTTCTATTTTTATTTATTTTTAAAATACTGAAGGTGAAAACAGGTGTGCTCTTTCCATTATTTTATTTCCTTGACTTTTCTTCTTCTCAACTGTTCATGTCCTTCTTTGTCAACAACGACAGCGACACTCCATCTTCATCACCTTCTTCGATGGCGTCCATCAGACTTCTCCTTCTTCTTCAGCAGTCAACACCACCTTCTTCTTTGATGATGTCTTTGACCTCCTTCCTCTTCTTCTATGGTGATGTCATTCTCAATCTCCATTTTTTCTTCAACCACAGATTCAATCGAACCATGCAATTAGCACGATTCAGTACAATTTGCATCGAATCATGCAATTCATCAACAATTCTTAACAATCTACAGTTCACATTATCGATCGATGTGGCTAGAATCGAATGATTCAAAGGTGAATCGTGTGATTCCAATTACCACAATATTTATTTATTCTTATCCCCTGTGGTCATTCAATTGAATTAATTAGATTGTGAGGTTGAACTCCAAAAAAATATCTCAAATGGACATCTTCCAGAAATCCTATTTATAGAACTATTAAAAGCAAATTCAGTCACAAAAAGAACTTGGTCGTGATTAGAAACATGATCACCAGCTAAGTATCTGGACAAATCTCTTGAGGCTTCTGTCTACTACTTTAGCTTGTCCATCTATTTGGTAATAGAATGCACTTGAGTATTGAAATTTTGCATTTAGCAATTTTTGCAAAATCTTACAAATATAACTCATAAAAAGCTCATATGAAAATCTGACACTGGTCTTTGGAATGCCATTAAAGTGAACCATTTCTTTTAAAAACAAGACAGCAATATAATCTGCTTCTGAATTTTTGTGGCAGACTGTGAAATGACTGTACTTATTGTTTAGAACACTTGTCCACCGCCGCAAAGATTGGATTGTGCCTTCTTATGATCTTAGGTAAGCCCAAAATAAAGTCCACACTAAGATCTTGCCATGGTGCAAAAGGAATAGGAAATGGTGTATGGAGGCTAGTTTTGTGCTCTCTTCCTTTAGTATGCTAACAAGTTTGTCATCATTAAATTACTCTTGCAATATCATGATGAATTTAGAAGAATTCATTCATATTCTACTGAATAGATATACTAACAAATATGTACGAAGTTTTCCCTAAACATTAGGAAACTAAATTGTAGCAGAAAAAGAAAACAACTAATGAACAGATTATATTAACTGCCTAGACTATTTTGAGAAATAAAATAAAGATATAATCAAAGACATAATAGGCAATAGAATAAATCTTGAGATTCCGACACTATCCCTCAAGCTGGTGAATGGGTGTCCTTCATTCCCAGCTTGCTAGTTAAATCTTCAATTCTTCGAGATAGGAGTCCTTTGGTTAATACAACTGCTACTTGTTGCCTGCTTCTTAACTTTTCTTCTATGAAATGTCTGTCCACCTCCACATGTTTGGTCCTATCATGCTGTACCCGTTTGTGAGCTATGCTAATTCCAGATTTATTGTCACACAATAACTTCATATTCTGGCTTCTGTGTATCTGTAAGTCATCCAGTACTATCTTCAACCAAAGTTACTCACAAATTCCAAGAGCCATAGCTCTGAATTCTGCTTCTGCGCCAGACCGCACTACCACCCCTTGTTTTTTGCTTCTCCAAGTGACTAGATTGCTACCTAGGAAGACACAATAGCCTGAGGTTGACCTTATCTCAGTCAAGGAACCAGCATAATCTGCACTAGTCTAGCTTCAACATTTAACTCCTCATTTGTCTGAAAAGAATGCCTCTTCCAGGTGTAGATTTTGCGTAGAGTAAAATCCTTTCTACAACTTGCATATGCTTTTCATGTGGATCTTGCATGAACTGACTGACAACACTTTAGCAAAGGCGATGTCTGGGAATAGGTAAATTAACTTGCCTACAAGTTGCTGGTGCCTTCATATTTCAACTGAACTCTCACTTCCTTTCTCTTTCAGCTGATAGTTTTGTTAAATAGCTGTCCTAGCTGCCTTGCTCCCGAGTAGAAAATACCTTCTTCTTTTGAATAAGCAACTTCAATGCCAGGGAAGTACCTCAATTTTCCTTGGTCTTTGTTCTCCAACTCATGAGCCAATTTCTCTTTCAACCTGTCTCTCTCAACATCATTTTCTGTCACAATTATGTCAATATACACAAGGAGGGCAATCTGTTTACCTACACTTGAGTGCTTAAAGAACAAAGCATGATCTTCTCTACTCTGCATATAGCCCATCTGTTTCATTGCCTTTTGTAAATTTTTCAAACCAACCTTTGGAAATTGTTTTAAGCCATACAATGCCTTTCTCAATCTACAAACTCTATCTATGCTATGATCATTGTTGAAACCTGGTGGTAATTCTATGCAAACTTTTTCTTCTAAATCTCCATGTAAGAAAGCATTTTTCACATCAAATTGGTGTAAAGTCCAATTAAAGTGTGCAACTAAAGACAACAAAACCTGAATGGAGTTCATCTTTGCAACAAGGGAAAAGTTTCTAAATAGTCAATCACAGTATAACTCCTGGCCACCAATCTTGCCTTGTATCTCTCAAGAGTTCGATCAGCTCTATATTTGAGAGTATAAACCCACTTGTATCCAACACGAACTACATTTTTGGGTTTAGTAACTTTTTCCCAAGTGTATTTTTCTCAAGAGTTTGCATCTCTTCTCTCATTGCAAGCTTCCAATTTCTATCCTTCAAAGCTTCCCCTATAGTTTTTGGGATCATGTTAGATTTCACAGAGGTAAGAAAGTTTTGGTATTTAGGTGAGATGTGATGATATGAGATAAAATTTGAAATGGGGTGCTTTGTACACTGTTGTGTGCTTTTTTCTGAGGGCAATAGGAAGATCCAAATCTGAGGAAACAACATTTTGGTTAATAATTAAAAAAAAATTCAATGTCCTCATTTTCAGTTTTAGGTTCAGAGGGGGTTTACCTTTTTCTCAACTGGTGCTGGTTCTGACAATTGAACTTGCTGTTGATACAGAATGGGCTTCTTCCTCCTTGAATATACCTGCATGGGTGACTGTCCTTGCTGTGTTAAGCTTAATGTCAGGAGTGGTCTGGTCTGGCTGTAGTTCAGAAGGCATTTTGAACCAGCATGGGTGACTGTCCTTGCTGTGTTAAGCTTAATGTCAGGAGTGGTCTGGTCTGGTTGTTGTTCAGAAGGCATGTTGATGGTGTCTGGTTGTAACCTAGGGGTCTCAGGGGTTAGTTTAGGTGGTATGATGGTGGTTTGTCTTGCTACAACAGTCGATAAGACTAGGAAATCAAAAGCACATCCAAAAGGACGGTGGTGGCATTTATAACCCTCCTGGGAGTTTGAATAGCCAATAAATACACATTTAAGGGTTCTAAGATCCAACTTGCTGGATAGTTTTTTATGAATGTGAACAGAAGCAGCACATCCAAAAACTTTAGAAGAGGGATAATTTAAAAGGACACGTGTAGGAAAATGGTCTAATAGGCATTGAAGGGTTGTTTTTCTCCCAAACTTGAGATGGTAGTCTATTAATAAGATTAGTGGCTGTGAGGGCTGCTTCGCCATAGGAATTGAGGAGTTTGTATTTAGAGCAAGAGGGATCCTGAGTCACTGCTGGTAGGTGAAGTTTTTTGTCTCTGCTGCCCCATTTTGTTGGGGTGTATCAACACATGATTATTCATGAAGGATTCCCTCAGTATTAAAGAAGAAACCAAGGTTGTGGTTAAAGTTTTCCGTCCCATTACCACATCTAACCCTTTTTGTAGAGACCCCATACTGTTTTAAGATCATTTGGTAAAAGGATTTGAAAACAGAACTTACTTAAGATTTTTCTTTTATAAGGTAAAGCAACATCAATGAATGAAATAAGCCAACAAGCTCCATTGAGATGGAACTTTAAAGGGATCCCAAATATCAGTATGAATCCGGACAAAATTTTGAGAAGACTGTTTCATTTATTGGAAAAGAAACTCTGTGATATTTTAGCAGTTCGCAAGTTTCACACTTTGAAGTTAAAATATCAACCTGATGAAATAGCAAAGGAAACAATGATTTCAAAAGTATAAAAGGTGGGTGGCCTAGCCGAAAGTGCGAAAGCCAAAGTTTGGAGAGGTTTGTGGGCTTAATGGCTTGAAGAAGAGGAGAGGCAACTCAGAGACAGCTTGATAATCACCTCCTTAGACCCGCTGGTTTCTTCGAGATAGTAGAAACTGAAATTGAAATACTCTCTCTTCTTCTAACATCTTCAAAGCAATTGTGCATCTTCACTGCATTTCATTGACAGTTTTTGGTAATGATCTAATTCCAGTCATAGAACATTCATCAGGTTATAGTACCCCATCATTGAGAGTGCTCCTTGTTTGGTGTTGGCAATTTTGGTTTTGATGTTGTAAAGGGTGGCAACATCTCGTCTCTGAGTAAGATTTCGTCACCGGTTCTTGACACAAAACAGAGATGAATTTTTAACACAAAACAGGGATGACTTTTTTTTTTGTGTTTCTCATTGATTGAATGGAATTGTATATGGCAATATATAGATCATTTTAGATTACAAAAAAAAGAAACTATCTAATCAAAAACTACCCAAAAATGTCACCCAAAGTTGTCAATCCCATAATACAAGGAGTCCAAAAGTAAAACTTTTCTAACTAATCCTATACTGGCTATATGATGGTAAGTAATAAACCTCCTATGATAACTCTACATTCCAACACTCCCTCTCACACTGGAGGATAGATGTCTTTCATTCCCAATTTGGAAATAATCTTCTGGAAAGCTGTATCGTTAAACCCCTTTGTTAAAATATTTGCCAATTGACTTCCTGAAAAAACATAAGGCATGCATATTAATCCCTCTTCTATCTTTTTTCTTGATGAAGTGTGTTGATCTCTATATGTTTTGTCCTGTCATGTTGTATGAGGTTATGAACTATGTTAATTGCTGATTTATTGTCACAATATAGCTTCATACGTTCTTTCCACTTGATCCTCAAATTATCTACAATGGTCTTGAGCCACAACAATTCGCACAATTCTTGAGCTAATGCCGTGAACTCTGGTTCTGCACTAGATCTTGCCATCACTTTCAGTCTTTTACTTCTCCAAGTTGCCAAATTGCCACTAAGAAATGTGGAATTCCCAAATGTTGATCTCCTATCCTCCGGAGATCCTGCATTGTCCGCATCCATATAGGTTTTTAGTGTGAGATCATTGTTTTTTTTTTAATAAAATTTCTTTTCCCAGACAACCTTTTAATTAGTGCAACACCTGATAAACAGATTGTAGATGTGATTCTCTTGGATCGTGCATGAACCAGCTAATCACACCTACTGAATATCCTATGTCCGGTTGAGCATGAGCAAGATAGATAAGTTTTCCCACTAACATGTGATACATCTCCTTAACAATGCTTGGTTCTTCTTTTGCCTCCCAGTTTCTAATTTGTCTCAATAGGTGTAGTTATTAGTTTATAAGCTAGTTTTCCTGTTTCCCTATAGAGATCTATCACGTACTTTTATTGTGAGATAAATATACCTGTCTCACGTATGAAACTTTGATTTCAAGGAAGTATTTTAGTCTTCCTAGCTCTTTGATCTCAAATTCTCTTATCAAACACTGATTTAAAGCTTGTTTCACCTCCTCATCATTGCCTGTGACAATGATATCATCAACATATACAAGAAGCAGTGTCATCCCCCTGTTACTGAATGTTTGAGTAAAAGATTATGATCTTCTTGGCTTTGTCTGTATCCTGTTGCCTTTATTATCTTAGCAAATCTTCCGAACCAGGCTCTTGGTGACTGCACAAGCCCATATAGAGTTTTTGTCAATCTACACATTTTATTGGTTGTTTCTTTTCCTTCAAAATTTGGCGGGATGCTCATGTAAATTTCTTTTTTCAAGTCTCCATGCAAAAATACATTCTTCACATCGTATTGTTGAATCTACCAATTGAAATATGCCGCTAAGGATAGTAGGATTCTTATAGTTTTCATCTTTGTCACTGGAGTATACATCTCTTGATAATTGACTCCAATAGTTTTTAACCACCAATCTCGCTTTATACCTTTCGAGAGAACCATCAACCCTGTAGTTTAGAGCAAAGTCCCATTTGTAACCAACTGGATTCTTTGCCTTGGACTTGTCAACAATCTCCCAAGTCTTTTTTTTTCCTAGGCAGCTATTTCTTTTATCATGGCATTTCTTCGTTTGGTTTTTGACAATGTCTCATATAGAGTTTTTGGGATAGAGATAGTGTTTAATTTTACAATGAATTTTTTTTGAAGTGGTGACAGATGTTTAAGTGAGACATAGTGTCGCTTTGTGCATTTTGGGTACCTTTTCTAACAATAATAGGAAGATTGAAATCATCTTTCTGTATTTCAGTTTAGTGTATATGCAACGAAGATCAAAATTCACCATATTTTCATTTTCAGAATTCAGATAGGCCTCCTGGACTTCCATCAGGTTAGAAACAAATGGTATTCTCAAATACACCTGAGGAAACCTATTAGAGTCAATTTTGAGCAGTTGTGGGAATAGACATAGGTTCGGGATCTGACTCTAGAGTGGATGCATGTTCTGAGATAGGTGCTGGAGTGGATACTGATTGGATTTGTTTATTAGTGGAAGAAGACAAGACTGTGTAAGAAATATCAAGAGAACCGAAGGAGCCAAGATCACCAAGAATTTTATCATCCATGTGTGAAATCTCCCCATGAATATAAGACTCTCTAAAGTATA
Organism: Dillenia suffruticosa; assembly: GCA_033439265.1. Classification (NCBI taxonomy): domain Eukaryota; kingdom Viridiplantae; phylum Streptophyta; class Magnoliopsida; order Dilleniales; family Dilleniaceae; genus Dillenia; species Dillenia suffruticosa. The sequence continues at coordinate 14,161,699 of JAVTVX010000020.1, forward strand.
GTTTATTGTTAATAAAAGTGACATTGCAGATGTATAGAATTTTCTAAAGGGAGGGTGATAGCATTTATACCCTTTCTATATAGATGAATAATTGAGAAACGTACACTTAACTGCTCTTGGATCTAATTTTCGTCTATGTTGATTGTGAATATGGACAAAAGAAGTACAACCAATGACTTTAGTTGTGAGACCATTTGACATTCTAAAATGTGGATAAAACTTGGCAAAGACTTTTATGGGACTTTTGAAATCTAATATTCGTGAGGGTAGTCTATTTATCAAGTATGAGAATAGTTTCTCCCCGATAAGATTTAGAAACATTCCCTTGAAATTACAATATACAGGTAGTGTTAAGTAAATAACCATTTTTCTCTTTGTGATCCCATTTTGTTATGGTGTGTTATTACCATAGTTATTAAACCCGAATCGACCCGCCGGTTGGATTGGGTCGACCCTCGACCCACTCATTTTATGAGTAGGTTCATAAATTGGGTATGCAATCAACCTGTACAAATCAGCGGGTCGCGGGTCAACACTTAATTTGTGTGACCCATGGATTTTTATAAAACTTGTACATAGTTATTATAACTCTTCTTGGTTTTGGGGTTGACTTTTTTTATTATATTTAAAAAGCTCAAAGAAAAAAAATTACCTTTCCAATAACACTATCTCATAGGATCTCTTATCCCATTTAAAAAAAATGAAAAGTCTCAAAGGAATGGAAAATTTTCTAACATATTCCAAAGACTTATAAAGAAAAAAAATAGAATTTAAGGTAATTATGTATAAAATATCTTTTATAAATAATATTTGGGAAAATATCTCTCTCATTAATAAAGGAAAATTTGAAGTAAAGGAATTTTCATTTTACAATATTTATAAAATATTATTTATAATCAAAATTTAAAATATATATTACCTTTTATAAATATTGCAATGGATATTTTATATTTAAAAAATATAATTATATATATTTTTATATTTTAAAATAATAAAAAAATCAGCAGTTAAACCGGTGACCCAATAGTTCAACTGGTTGAATCATAAATTTCAAGATACACGGTCAATGTGCAAGTCGGGTTTAATAATTATGGTTGTCAAGATGACTCATAGATGACACCTTTTCTCGGAAGTAAGGGACAAATTTGGTTGAGCTAGTCTCTTGCATTGTCAAACATGAAATTTTTTATCATTACCCCAAATTGGTTTTAAATCATGGAGTGAAAGTTTGGAGTGTGGCAAATTAGAGGAGACAAATTGTTTTTTTTTCTTTATTATTTCTATGTATTGTACAAGAGCCTCTAATGGGCTATATATATAGAATTCTTCGTAGGAAGAAAAATTGCAACTACCCTAATTTTGTATATCCTTTAATTAAAGATTCCTGATTTCCTCTCAACCAAATCCCTATATTTTATGAAACAGATTTCTAATCAAGGATTCTTGATTTCCTTTCAACCAAATCGCTATATTTTAGGAAACAGATATTTTTATAATTCATAAATTAGGAAAACAGGTTGGCACGTATTTTTCCACACTCTCCCTCAAGCTGGTGAATAGATATTGTCCATTCTCAGTTTGGAAGTAATGTCTTGAAATGCAGCATTGTTTGGTCCATTTGTGAGAACTATTGAAATTTGGAGTGCGGAAGCGTTGGTGGTTGAGCTAGGGTTTTTGTGTTTGAGCAATGGATTGAAGGTTTTGTGTTTTGTTTTGAAGGTTGAAGAACAACAAAGAAGAGAGGGTTTGGATTTGTGAGAATGAATTTAATATATTTCTTTGATGATGTATCAAATAAAAATTACAAGAATTGAGACAATACTCATGTATACATGAAGACAATTTTAGAGACTTAATGTTTTATTCTAAGACTAGCAGGAGACAAGCTCCAAGATTTCTTACAAGTGTAGATAGGAGTCTTATTTATAGGTTAAAAGGTCCTACTAGCCGATAGACACAAAAACTAGCCGGTAGACACAAACTCAAAAACTAGCCGTTATAAATTCTGTCCATTCTGCCCCTAACTGATTGGGCTGCTTTCTTGAGCTTTTCTTCACACTTTTGGGCTGCAAATTCTTACTCCTTTTTAACTAAAATATGGCTCATAATTTTGGCATAATTGCTCTCCTTTTGCTGAACCAAATGCTGCCTCAAAGTGGGCTTGAACATGGCTTGAATTGGGCTGATTCTAAGAACAATTCTCGACAGATTATGGGCCAGCTTTGAGGGCTTGTTTTTAGCTCATTTTGGGCCCTTTTTTCTTCTTTTCTTGGACTTTTGATACACATTTGCTATCTAGGAAACTAAATCATTGCAGAAAAAGTAAACAACTAATTGACAGATTATATTGACTGCCAAGACTATTTATAAAAATAAAATAAAGACACAATCAAAGACATAATAGGCAATAGAATAAATCTTGAGATTCCAACAATCATGTTTCAACTGCTGCTGTTGTTTATCACCTCCAAAGTGCTAGCTACACCACCTCCATGTTTGCCAAATCACCTCCTCTTAGAGAAGTATTAACTATACATAGACAAGTTCCATGGAAAAGGCAATATTGTTTATAATGAAAGAGAGATGTTTGACTTTCTATCCAATTTCAGCATAAATAAGACCAAGATCCTTATGAAAATAATAAACCCTCTTCGGCTATTGAAAACCAACATCTTTTGCTCCAAAAGAATAAAGAAGATACACCTTCCTACTCCCACTATCTGCTGCCTTGTTCTTAGTGTCATTAAAAAAATGTTCCTTTTTTAGTTAATGTAGAGTTTCTCTTGATGTAACATCACTTGTTAAAAATGAAAAATGTTCCTTTTTTGTTGCCCATTTGTGAGAATATCATTCAAAAAAAAAACCCAGAAACTGTTGAATAAAACGACGAAATACCTGTGATGTCACTCTTACGAAAGTTCTGGTGCATTAGTGAAATGACCAAAGGGCATAACCAACCACTTACAACCTTCCTTAGTTTTAATGGCTATCTTTCATTCATCTCTAGGTTTGATTTTGATCTCTACAAAAATCAATATTGTAAAGATAGTAGCCCCAATCAATATATCAAGCATTATCATCAAGTCATGGAATTGGAAAGCAATACATGATGGTTACCTTATTGATTACTTGACTGGGTACACACGTTAGCCAGCTCTCATCTTTCTTAGGAGTTAATAAAGTTGGAATTGCACTAGGGTTTAAGCTTTCACTAATAAATCCTCTTCAACAACTCATGTACAACAATTAGGAAGTGAAGATCAAGCACCGTGCGATAAGCTAGTAGATTAGGAAGTGAAGATTGCCGTATTGGACTTTAGCGTAAAATATCACTACCCAGTCAACACCCCCCGCCCCTCCCTTTGGGAACAATCTTGTTACTAAGTAAGGAAAGAGGTATCAAAATGATTCTTGAAAGTCTTCGTGTGACACCTCTCTGTGCACAAGCTCACAATCACTTTTCCGCATCATAAATTATGTGTGACAATTGCATAATAGTTTCTATAAATTTGACACATTTCTAGTTTAAAAGGCTCTCTCTCTCTCTCTCTCTCTCTCTCTCTCTCTCTTTCCAGTTTCATATTCATGTTTGTTTTCTTGTGTCCTTTCTCATCCATTTTGCAGTGGGAAAACTTATGCTACTGACAATTTCTTCTTTTTTTTTTTTCCCTCAAGCTCTGTTCTTGTTTTTTCAGTGGGTGGTGACTAATCTTCGGCAAACAATTCCTGGTTCATCTTCAAGCTTCTCGTGGGTGTTTGATCTTAAAGGAATTGCTGAAATGTACCAGTCCTATGAAGAGACAAATTTGTGGTATGCCACTTTTCATTTTTCTCATTTGATAGATGTCAAGTTTGGCACTTCTCTATGTTAATCACTTTCTGAAGGTTACGCAAGTGCACACACAAATATGAATTGTTTGATGGTGAACCTGCACAACCATCTTGTGTGCATGCATTTTCTATTAGCACATTTATATTATATTTGTATGGGTATCTTTGCGTCTCTGTACTTCCACTTGTGATTCGTATACATATATTGGGCTATGCTATTGTGCATGACTGACATCAATCATGCAGCTTTGTGTGATTTTCAGGTTGAACAAGATTTCTTAGCACTCCACCCCCCAATGCATAACCGCCACCAATTCTATTGAATGCTTTTCTAGTTCATTAGTTGTGGAGCATTTTATGATTGATTCGGATCCAGAGTATTGCATTCACCTACCAATATTATCTGCTTGAAGAAATCTACAAATTGAAAATGAGAAATAACAGGAGTGAATTTTTTCTTCACATCAGTAGATCTTCAACACTTATCATAATTCATATTTACTTTGCATATTTGCAGGAAAATTGTTGAAGATGTACCTCAAGGTGTGCATGTAAACTTTTTAAAAGCAGAAAGAAGCTTGCACAGGTGGGCCCTTGGAGATATCCAAAGAATTCATGCTGCTGAAGAGTTAGCTGTTGAGGGAGGAGCTGGTGTTGAGATGCATGTGCTTGAAGATGCTGGTCATTGGGTATGTTGTTGACCTACTGATGCTTATACATCGAATTGACAATTATTTAAGTTGTGAAAGTGAATTCTCTACTCAAGTACTGAATACACTTATCTAAAAGATGTGATGTTGAATGATTTCCCCTGGAATGATGTCTTTGCAACAAAAAACATGCCATAGAGTTGTGCAAGGTTATCAAACAGTAGCTGATACTTGCAATAAAATTTGGGAAATTTGAGAGGCATGCCTTTTGCTGTCTAGGGAGATGGGATGGCCATGGTTGATTGATCATACTTAAAGTTATAATCTAGCATCACTGCTTATTAATAAATATGGTTACAATATTTGTGTCCCATGTATAATTCTTTGAAGATAAAGGGGAGATAGAAGGGTAGACTCAGAGAGAATAAGTTTCAATTCCCAAGAAATGGGTAACATATTTCCCTAGTTGAGAGAATAGCATCCCCCCTGTATGTAATACCATGAATCATGCCAACATAAAATAAAGATATGTGCTGTGTGTAGTGTTAGTTTATTGAAATTTGGCCTCTATACTTTTTCACTTTGCCGTCCCCTGATACTAACTGATAAGAACCTCGACAAGAAATTTAATGAGACGTGTAATCATAATTTAATCACCAGGAGTGTCTATACTCAGGTCTGAATGGAACCTTAATCCACTGCTTTATAGAAGCAAGAACCTTGGTATAATGCAGATGCCACAATCAATGGTGGAAGGTGTTGAAATGAAGAAGAATTAGGGATCCTCTTTGTAAGCCATCAAAGGGACAAATTTTTCCTGTTTTAAGTCCAGTCTGTCCAGCCCATTTAGGGACCCAAATTGGGCCCTAAATGGGCTCAGCCTGTGGGCATCTGCTGGGTCCTTTAGGACCCATACTTTTTCATCTCAAAGGGGTCCATAAAGGGCCCCAACATCTCCTATGGAGCTGTTGGGTCTGCCCCAATGGCTAGTAAAATCTAGCCGTTGGGGACAGCCCCAACAGCCAGAAAAGGAGAGGCAGTGCCCTCTCCATTCTCTTTTTTCTCTTTAGCTCTCTCTCCTCTTTCTCTATGGCTCTTTGAAGGCATGAAAAAATGCTCACAAGTTGCATGCAAATTCTCTCAAAATATCAATGATATTCTGAATTTTTATTCAAAATATTTTGTACATTTGTTTTGCACAATTCAACAGAAGTATTAATTGATGAGTCAAGAGAGAATGCCACAGGGAAATCCTGATAAGTTCAAAAAGTTCTAAAAAAGCCAGAGAGAGTTTGCACTCACTTTGTTATAATCTGAATCAAAAGACTACTGACATTCATAGGATAATGGCCCCCTTTTTATACAGCAAGGAGGAAGTGAATGCAGGCTTCCAAGTTTCATAATGAGTTAGGCAAAAACCTTCCAACTTCCTTTTTCTCACATTTCTCTTGAGCTGGTGTCTTTGAGAAATTCTTCCAGATTATTCCTCTTCCTGGATCCTGGAAATCCAACTTTGTGAGCAATGTGGAACATCTTCCTTGTACATACAAGAATTCACCTCAGCCCCAAAGCTTTGAATCAGCCCCTTAAGAGTTTCCTTGAACTTTTTAGCTCGAGCCCCTGTAACCAGTCCAATGTGTACTTGACTAGAGTTCAAACTTCAAGTGTTTGGGCTGTCCTCACCAATCCCTTCCTCTTGAAAAGGATTCGTACTCAAATCATTGCCCACATCGAAAGGAGTTAGGTCAGCAACATTGAAAGTGGCATTAATAGGGTACTCTCCTGGTAGATCTAGCTTGTAAGCATTGTCATTAATGTGCTTTAGGACTTGGAAAGGACCATCTCCTCTTGGATGCAATTTGGAACGTTGTAGTGCTGGAAATCCCTCATTTCTCATATGCAACCAAATCCACACCCCTTGTTGGCCTGTTTTGTGTTTTGCTCAGCTCTTTGCTCAATGTTGAGTCTTGCCTTCTCATGAATCTGCCTAACAAATTCAGCTTTTTTGTTGCCATCTAAATTCACATGCTCAGTCATTGGTAAAGGGGATAAATCCAAAGGAGTTGATAGATTAAATCCTTACACAATTCCAAATGGTGAAAATTTAGAAGCAGAATGAGCAGTATGGTTATAAGCAAATTCAACATGCGGTAAACAATCTTTTGATATGGGCCATAGTACAGGATCTAGTCAACGGATACCCTGCAAGGAATTCCTCTCTTCCCTTGCTAGAGTTTTTCCCTCGCTTAGACCTTACTTTTTACGAATAGAAACTTGTTCCTTAACAAGTTTTTACCACACTTCTTTTATGAGAAATTAGATTTGTTTTTTTATTGATCATGCTCTCTTAAAATAGAGAAAACTAGAGTTTACAATAAAATAGAATTCTTATTAAAAACAAATTGAAAAAATTATTCCTAATATGAAAGGTTTCCGAAACTAAGATAACTACTAATTTAAAAAAAATTTTATCAACTAAAATAAGGAAACTACTATTTCTCTTAAAATATTTCCTTTTTATTAGTTTATAAATATGTTTCTAAAAGATCTTTTTCCAATGATATACACTTTCTAAAATAATTTTTTTCAATTATATTCAAGTGCATATCATTACTCTCCTCCTAGACAAAGAGCTGGTTCTCAAGCTCGAATTTAGAATGGGTCTTCTCAAGTCTTCAAGAACTCCCCAGAAGCTTCCCCCCTCATCTTCTTTGAACTTCCCAGAATTTTGCTTTCCTGCAAATTTAGAATCATCATGACATACTTCCATAACAAGATACTGTACTTGTAGATAGGCAGCCAGATCATCAACCGATTCCCTAAAGAAATTTACATGAGAGACAAAATCTATCTCACAGTTCACCTCTATTATGACACCAATTTTGCTGTCATGAATGTATAAGCCAATGCTTCCTTCAACAGTAGCCTTGCTTGCTTTCTTTGCTGTACTTGCTAGGTCTTTCTTTGAATTGCTCCCGATCTTTAAAACTACATCTTAACAAGGAAGTGAACCAACAATTGAAAAATGAAAATTCTGTTTAAACTTATTATATTCATAGCTATCGAAGTCATGATACTTTGTGGGGATGGCAGTCCCTGCTTCTAGCAGACTACGCCTTCTCTTCCCTTGGTCTGCAAGGGTTTGGTTGTTGCTCCCCACCTCCTCGACCTTATTGAACCCTTGTTGTTCTCGCAAAAGCTTTTCCATATGCGACCTCAGCATGGTCTGCTGTTGCTGGAGTTCCTCCACCTTAGCCAATTGTTGCTCCTTTCGCTGCTCCATTCATTGCTCAAATTCCCTTATGAATCTCTCTATCTGGCTAAACCATTCTGCCGAGCCTCCCATGATGGTTGGCTCTTATACCAAATTGGTATGGGCCGTAGTAGAGGATCTAGTCAATAGATATCCTGTAGGGAAATCCTCTCTTCCCTTACAAAAGTTTTTCCCTCTCTTAGACCCTAGTTTTGATGGCTGGAAACTTGTTCCCTAACAAGTTTCTCACCACACTTCTTTTTTGAGAAATTAGACTTGTCTATTTATTGATCATACTCCCTTTAAACAGGGTAAGCTACAGTTTATAATAAAATAAAATTTTTTAATAAAAACAAATTCCTATAATCATTTCTAATATAAAAGATTTCCAAAACTAAAGTAACTACTAATTTTAAAAGGATTGCTATCAACTGAAATAAAGAAACTACTATTTCTCCTAAAATAAATATACATATATTTTTTTACTAATTTCTAAATATCTTTCTAAAAAATCTCTTTCCAATAATGTGTACTTTCTAAAATGATTATTTCCAATGATATTCAAGTGTATATCATCTTCCCATGTTATGTTCTGTTAAACAATAATCCTTAACAAAGTAGATAAAGTTTTATTTACTTCGGATTGACCATCAGTTTGCGGAGGACATGTAGTGGAAAACAATAACTTACTTCAGAACTTACACCACAAAATCTTCCAAAAGTAACTTAAAATCTTCGCATCTCTATTTGAAACAATTGTTCTAGGCATACCCTATAACCTCACCACTTCCCTAAAGAACTAATCAGCAACATGCGAAGCATCATTGGTCTTGTGACATGGAAATCTTAGAACCTATCCACAACCATGAAAATTGAATCTCTACCATGTTTAGACCTACATAAGTCTAATACGAAATCCATTGAAATATCAATCCAAGCTTTACTGGGAATGAGCTGTGGTGTGTACAAACCATGGGGTTGTGCTTGGGATTTTGCTTGCATATACGCATGACATATCTAGCACAAATCCACTCAACATCCCTTTTCATGTGTGGCCAATAAAAGTGCTCTTGTAAAAAAATCTCTAAGGTTTCAGCTTCTCCAAAGTGCCCTAATAACCCACCACATGGGATTCCCTGACCAACAAATCACACAAGGAGCAATTTGGAACACACAACTTATTTTCCCAATACAAGAAACCTCATGCCCAAAGTACTTACCATTGACAGCTTTGTCGCATGGTCTAATGGATATAACTCTTTCATATGTTCAAAACCAAGCAATTTAGCATCAAGAATACATATGCATACCTGTGAGATGCATCTGAAACCACATTTTCTTTTCCTTGTTTATAGTGAATGACGTAGGAAAATGTTTCAATGAACTTCTCCCCAACGAGCTTGTCTCGTATGCAGTTTATATCGCCCCTTCAAGTGTTTCAATGATTCATGATCGGTGTGAATCACAAATTCTTTGGGCCATAGATAGTGTAGCCATGTTTCCAAAGTTGAAACCAATGCGTAGGAGGACTCTTTGTCATAAGTAGAGTAATTTAAGGCTGCCTTACTTAATTTCTTGCTGAAGTAAGCAATTGGTCGTCCCTTTTGCATGAGAACTGCTCCAATCCCTACACCCGAAGCATCACATTCGATTTCAAACATCTTTGAAAAGTCAGACAAAACAAGTAATTCTGCATTTTGTCAATTTCTCCTTGATAAGCTGGAACACCCTCTCTTGTTCTTTACCCCATTTAGACCCAATGGTTTTTTTTTTGGATGACTGCAGTAAGTGGTGCGACTATGCTACTAAAGTCCTTCATGAACTGCCTGTAAAACTAGCAAGTTCATGGAAACTTTGAACATTTCTTGCACTTTTGGGACTAGGCCACTCATGAATTGCACGAATCTACTCTTCATCAACATGTATTCCTTGTGCACTCTCAAGAAAACCAAGGAACACAAGCTTATCGGTGCTAAGGGTGCACTTCACCAAATTAGCAAGTAACTTCACTTTTCTAACTATTTCCAAAACTGATTTTAAATGCACAACATGATCGTTCAAGTTTTTGCTATAAATGGGAATTTCATCAAAATAAACAACAAAAAATTTGTCTATGTATGCACGCAAAACATGGTTCATCAATCGCATGAAAGTACTAGGTGCATTAGTCAAACTAAATGGTATAACTAAACACTCATATAAACCATATTTTGTTTTGAACGTAGTTTTCCATTCATCACCCTCCCTCATTCTAATCTGATGGTTTCCACTTTGAGGGATAAGATGGCGTTACTTTATTGTAATGTTGTTGATGGCTAGGCAGTCAACGTACATTCTCCAAATGCTATCTTTCTTAGATTCAAAGTAATACATGGACTGTACAGTAACTCATACTCTCTCTTACATACCATTTCTTCATCAACTAATTTACCTACGTTTGAAGCTCCTCTGTCTCCTCAGGATTGCTCCTAGAGGGTAGTCGTCTTGGAATTGTTGCCCCGGGCACAAAATCAATTTGATGCTTGATACCTTGGATCGGAGTTAAACCGTGTGGCAGTTCTTCGGGAAAGACATCGTTGTGTTCCTGTAAAAGAGACAATAGTACTAGGCAAAGATTTGCCAAGGTTGTTAGCACTTGGAAATGCCTCCTTGTACAAGAGTACAACCATTGGCTGTTTCATGAGCAATGCCCTCTTGATCTCACCTTCCATTGCATAAAAAATCCTTTCTTTTCTCTCATTATTATCTGAAACTTCTTCACATTCTTTTCCTCTCCCTTTTGCTTCAGCCTCTGTTTTTCATATTTTTCACACTATTTTTTATTATCTTTTTTTTTACACCATCATTTTTTCCTTCATTCTCTCTCTCTCTCTCTCTCTCTCTCTCTCTCTCTCTCTCTAGCTCTCATTTTTCTTTTCACTCTCTGTTTTTTAGCCTCAATTGATCTTCAAGAACCTGTTTAGGGGCCAACAGTACAAGAGTGCTTGATCTTTTGTTTAGTTCACAGGAGTATCTATTGGTGAAGCCATCATCAGCAATGCGCCTATCAAATTACCATGGCCTTCCCAAAAGAATGTGACATGCATGAGTTGGAACCACATCACACAAGACCTCATCCATGTATCTCCCAATGGAAATATGCCACCAACACTTGCTTATTTACCTTGATTTCTTTGTAATTGTTCAGCCATTGAAGCTTATATGGCCTGGGATGTTTCAAGATCATCAATGCTAATTTCTCCACCAGTTCGGTGCTGGCCGCATTAGCAAAACTTCCATCAATTATCATGCTGCACACTGTCATTAACATGGCACTGAGTGTGCAAGAGATTTTCACGCTGAGTCTCCTATTTGTCTTTGCTTTGTACTGAGTGTCCTATTCGTCTTTGCTTTGTGCACTAAGAGCTCTCCTTGTAACTAAAATCTCTCCTTCAACTGGATATTCTGCATCATTTGCTTCTTCCAGAGCTAGCATGTTGTCCTCGTTTTCATCTTTTGACTCAATTTCTCCATTGGCATTTATGATCATAACTCACTTGTTTGGACATTGGCTAGCAATATGACCCCTGCTTTGACACTTAAAACATTTAATGTCACAATTTCGAGAGGTAGAAGTTTCAGTTTTACCTTGAGAAACCTGACTAATGTTCTTAGACTCGGGCCTGTTCGTTTGTAGCTTGTCTTCTTTCTTAGTAAAACTTGTCTTCCAAGGGTGAGAACCTGAGCTATGGGCTGTACGTATACCACCCCCTCTTTAATTGTTGCTCTACTTTGATGGCCATATGTACCATATCTTCCAACTCCACATAATGTTGTATCTCTACCTTATCATGAATCTCAGTTTAATCCGAGTTAAAACCTAGCCATCATAGCCCCTCGATCCTCCTCTACATTAGTTTGGATCTTTGTAATCTCCATCTCCTTATTGTAATCCTTTGAACTCCTGCTCCCTTCTTAGAAACCTTGCAGCTTCTTATACAATTCGATAGTAGTGATTTTCATCATAGTTTTAATCTCCTCCCGGGTCTCTATTGGTCATTCTCCATTTCACCTCCTATTATAACAAGCTGATCTTACCAATTAATAGCATAGCCAGAATAGTTGTGGCAATCAAATATTTACTCCATCTTCTTCTCCCATTCAAGGTATGCTTAACGATTGGACTGGCCTTGACTTGAAATGATGGAACTGCCCAAATTGTCATCTTCCCAATTTCTAGCTTCTCTAAACTGTCCTCCAATTTCCTGTTGCTAACACCCGATTCTCTTTCAGTTTCTTCATGAAAACCATCTTCATAATATTATTCGTCTTCACCCTCACTGCCCTCGGCTGAACTCCCTCCTTCCTACATGCATTAGGAGTGTTTGTGGTTGCTCCACATGTGCTTTCTCCAGCTGATCTATCCGTTCATGAACCTGCTCTAGTTCCAGTCTCATTACACACGTCATCTCACTCATCATGCTTTCCATAAACAGTTTCGGATCAGCCCATGTTGTAGCATCTTCTGCAGGTTTTTTTATTGCAGTTGTGAGACATGATTTCTGCAGTGACAAAGTTTAGAAGAGTATGAAGAATCCTTACTCCCTCACATGTTTACACTCAGAAATGGGTATCACTCGTTGCTTGTGTTCACTCAAAATATATGGAAATTCTCTTTCAGCTCTTATCAAACTGATCAAACGATAATCAACATTTCTAGCTACAGTTCACCAAGGATTCACCAAGAAGAATTTCAGATTTAAAGGCTAGGAGAAAAAAGAAAAAAAAAATCTGAAAAGAAAGGTGATGTCTCCGGTTTTAAAGGTATTCAAACATACACAGAATCAGTTTGTATTCCCACGGTTTTTGGGGAATTGAGAAGTACAGAAAAGAAAAAAAAAATCTCAGAATTGGTCTCCCTGTTACTATGATGTGGAAGACAAAATGAGTGTTTTTTTTTTTTCTGTATTAGACAAACAAAAGAAAGCAGAATCGTAATGTGATTAGAAAAAAAAGTATACTGATTTTTGCAGCCAAAAATTATCTGCACAATACTGGATTTTTTTTTTTTTTTTTTGGAACATGACTGGAATAGAAGAGAGACAAACCTGAACTAGAATGATGTTTTGATACCAAAATGATAAAAACCTCATCAAGAAATGTAACGCGACCCATAATCAGTATTCAATCACCAGAACCGTCTATGGTTAGGTCTGAGTGGAACCTCGACCTGTTGCTTTATAGAGGCAAGAACCTTGGTACAATGCGGATGCCACTATCAATGGTGGAAAGATTGATTGATGAGTCAAGGGAGAACGCCACAGGGAAATCGTGATAAGTTCAACAAGTTCTAAAAGAACCAGAGAGAGTTTACACTAACTACTTTATAACTTTGAATCAAAAGACTACTGCCATTCATAGGCTAATGTTCCCTTTGTATACAGCAAGGAAGGCACAAAATTTGCACATGTTTGTAGAGTAGTTCAAAACCTTACAACTCCTCTCCGTCATTTATGAAAAGTGACCGCAGACTCCCAAGCTTCATAATTAAAGCTGTTCTAAGTTCAAAACCATACAACTCCCCTCCATTTATGAAAAGTGACTGTAGACTTCCAAGCTTCATAATGAGTCAGACTAAACCCTTCCAACTTCCCTTTTCCCACATTTCTCATGAGCTGCTTTCTTTGATAAATTCTTCCAGATTATTCCTCTACTTGGATCATGCAATTCCAACTTTGTTGGCAATGTGGAACATCTTCCTTGGGCTTACAATAATTCACCTCAGCCCCAAAGCTTTGAATCAGCACATTAAGAGTTCCCTTGAACTTTTTTGCTCGAGCCCTTGTAAAGGGTCCAATTGGAACTTGACTAGAGTTTGTACTCAAGGTGTTTGGGCTGTCCTCATCACTAACTGTCTTATGTTTAGCAAGTTCAATTTATTTTCAGTTTAGTTTGTGGCATTTAAGTTTACCATAAGAAGGGCCTAAATTAATTTTCACTTCATTGTACTAAAGTGGGCAAGTAAACTAAGTTGACACCTTTAAGGAATATTTCACATTATAATTTGGTTTGACACCATTGATGATAGGCAATGTTTGGTTGGTGCATTGGACATCTTTGCAATAGCATGCTTCATAAGTGAAAAGCAGAAAAAGAATGTTTGACTTTCTCTCAATTGGTGAACAGAGATTTGGTTGAGACTGATAGGTATTCATTCAATGATTAAACCCTTCAGTGTTATTTTAGGCATTCCAAATCTTCGCCAACTAAAAGTAGAAACATGGCTCTTAAGACACCTATTTTGGTTATACTCTGTGATTTGAGTTTGATATGATAAGTAAATGGAGAAAGCATATGGCAAATCAATTTTGTAACAATTATGGGATAATTTGACAAGAAAAGAGGCCTTAAGAAAAATCTTACAAATACATTTGACATTGAATGCCATATGCCTTTTTTTCTTTACCTTTCTCTTATAATTACTTTTCCTGGTTATGATAGTTAAGTCTTTGTTCTATCATCCCTTTTTTTTTAATGTTAGGTACATGCTGATAATCCAGATGGACTCTTCAGAATACTTTCAGCTTCGTTCCAGGGGCTCAAAACCTAATAAACTTGGATGGATTTTTTTTTCTTTGGTCCTGCTTGAAGGTTAGAGATGTTCCTGATGTTATGGTGCCTTAAGCACCTTGTTTTGGGTCTGCTATTGATCAGTTTTTCAGTTATATGTACGTTCATATCATTTGTATTGTAATGTGACAGCATAGTTTTGTTAGCTCTAGGACTGGATACATGGTGTAAAGGGCAACTGCAAGATTTGAACCTCAATATGATTTGCTACCCATCAAATAATGTGATTGAATATGGATTATCCAATTCTTCATTGTGGATCAGTTTGCAGATAGAAAACTAATGTTTATTGGTTGGTAACTGGTATCTCAATGTTGGATATATCATCTATTTGCATCTTAATATGTGCAAAATAGACTGAATTTTCTGCATTTGTGATCAAATTTTGGCATTTTAAATAAATTTTTTGTTCGATAAAAAGAGAGAGCTTGGTTGTTTGATCCAAATTGATGGGGGGTCTATTGAGAATGAAGTACAAATTGTTCCAAATTTCCTCCGGATGATAATAGCGCTATGATGAATGCCTGTAGGCACCCTTCACGTCCCATTTCCCCCACCCAACATCACTTTTTCATGTTTCGTCCATACGTTCCAACCGCGACATAGTGATTGAAAAAGGTTGGACCGCCAAATAGAACCACTTTTTGATGTGCATCTTCATCACCTAACATTCCACATCAAATGTCGGAGGGAGGGAGGGAGGGAGGGAGAGAGAGAGAGAGGGAGAGAGAGAGAGAGTAACTAAGCACGTAGTTTGTAAAAAATTGGATGATTTTTTATGTGATCCTTCGATTCTCATGTGGTTTTGAAAAATTCATTGATATGGTACTCTTAAATACTTTGTTTGTCACCTGTGCAACAAATTGAAAACACTCTTTATCCATGCTATGGAAGTATTTTTCTTGATCCTCTCTAATAATTGATTCCAAATTCTCTTAACGTTGCTCTAAAGCAACTGAAAACCCTAGGCTGCTGGGTAAAGATAGTAATCTGAGAGTAACGTACTACTCCATTCATATCTCGCCGGGTGTTCACCAATTCGTTTAAAAAAAGCTTAGAGAGAGGATATAAGGATTCTCTCTCTCTCTCTCTCAATAGAGGAAATTCATTGAAACTAGATGAAAGCAGAGGGTCCCTTATAGTCCTTTGTTTGCATTTGGATTGTATTGTTCTAATATATTGTTCTGGAGAGTGGAGATGCCTTTTCTTCGTACAGAATTCTTTACAACGCAGACACATTCTTTTTTTTTTTTGTACCATCCAACCCAGTATCCGAGATTTCGTTCTTATTAATCAGGATTGATCGCTTGTAAGAGCCAATTGAGAGGACAGTTCGAATACTCGTATACATCCTATCTTTTAATTTATGTGCTCCGTCACACCTAAGCACATCCAAGACCATTCCGCCCTTGTACATCATACTCTGTGCTTCTGCATCATTGGTGTTGAACACACATATTAGAAAAAAGCTTTTATATATTTCAAAAAAATTAAAATTATCAAAAAAAAAAAAGAAAATAATCCATATTTTTTTATATACATATATATGTGCTTTCTCTCCTTAAAAACTCAAATTGAAATTATCCTACTGTATCAGTTTCTATACCAATTTTATAGTTAATGATTTTTATATCCTATTGGTTCTCGATTTTCTTGATCCGATTGACCGACGTGATTTTCTAAATATTGCAAAAAAAAAAAAAAAAAAAAAATTTACAATATTGACAAATGTTGATGTTTTTATCTTAAAAAAACAGAATGAGAAACTAAAAATTATCAAATGGTCAATAATCTTTAGTTCAATAAAAAAAATATATCTGAAATTTTTTTAAAGCTTAAAATTTATTGTACCATAAATAGTTTTAATATTATATTAAAATCAATTTTTTATTCTTATTTTTGAATATTAATTAATAAGATAAAAAATTTTATATTTATAATCAAGTGTTAAAGCCATAGTTAAACATTTAAAATACAACTTCAATTTAGGAAATCCGTCGTTTTGCTAAAGTGAGAGGTGAAAGTGGTTGACACGTGGAGTGCCGGGCGGGGGGAACTTGGAATAAGGAAAGGATACGAGTAAACACGAGTCGGTTGAAAAAATGATGAAGCTGATCCTGATAAGCGCGGGTGGTAGTGGTAGATCAGTAGCACTGCCTCTACCTCTGAGAAGGGCACCGTCACGGTCAGTTTCGATCCAGAACCCGAAGTGGAGATTTCGGTTTAGAAGGAGAAGAGTCGAATGCGGTGTTAGTGCTTCCCCAAATAATGAGAGAAGCGTCCTCCAATCCCAAAGCGAAACCGAAACCGAAACTGCTGCGGATGTGGTGAGGAAGTTTTATGGTGGAATCAACGGCCGAGATCTGTCGTCGGTTGAAGGTCTCATAGCTCAGGATTGCGTTTATGAGGATCTTATCTTCCCCCATCCCTTCCTTGGACGCAAGGTAAGGATGTTGGTCTTGCTAGATACTTCTCTCTCTCTCTCTCTCTCTCTCTCTCTCTCTCTCTCTCTCTCTCTCTCTCTCTCTCTCTCTCTCTCTCTCTCTCTCCGGTTTATCCTGTGGTCACGGCCCATATGCATCCTTTCTTGTTCAATGTCATAATTTATAATTTTATATATACTATAAGTTCCTCTCCCACGTAAAACAAATCAATTAGAGAGTCATGAATAATGCTGACGTAGCAAAACTTGTGGGGGTTAGTAATTCATTCATATATGTGTGTGTACATGCAGGCAATCCTAGAATTCTTTGGCAAATTCATAGATTCAATATCTTCAGAGCTGCAGTTTGTTATTGATGACATATCTGATGAGGATTCCTCTGCAATTGGGGTTTTGTGGCATTTGGGTTCTTTCTCTTTCTCTTTTTTGTCATTTCTGAATTCCTCTTGTATAATTAATAATCATTTCAATGATATTTGACATTGACAACCACAGAGTGGAAGGGAAAACCATTTCCCTTTAGCAAAGGATGTAGCTTCTACAGGTTGCAGGTAGTGAATGGAAAAAGACAGATAATGTAAGTTGCTATTTCCAAAATTGGGCATCTTATTTATTTATAGAAAATGAGGAAATGGGCTATTGAAGAATGCTTGAATGCAGCTATGGGCGGGACAGTGTGGAACCTTCTATCAAGCCTGGGGAGGCAGCTCTGGTATGTATATTTTCCCTTTCAATGTTAATGCGTACGTGTCGTGTCGGCCATACAAACATCCATTATATAAACAACATTTCATGACCAGCAACTTATTTCAATTCCTGTTAATCCGTGACTATTGAAAAAGCAACTTTTCACTCTTTTTTTCTTCTTCTTCTTTTGTGCATTTCTTTGCTCAAGGTCATCATTGCTACTCGTACAGACAACCGCTGTTTGATTTAAGAGGACTCAAATATTTATGCTTCCAATCCAAATTTTGATCGTTTCTTGGGTGCTATCTGAACGATGCTTTCGCACTTGGATTGCCTTGCTATCCTGCATTCTTTTTAAAATTCATAATCCACATGAATGACAAGTTACACTACCTAGCTTATATACTGGAAAAGCAAAAAATAAATAAATAAATAAATGAAGAAGAAGAAAAAATTAAGATGATTTATCGGTTACTTGAAATTATCTATTTTACTCATTCAGCAAGAAGCTTTTCTTTGCATGATTGGAAAGGAAAAAAAAATGGCATTTAGGAGCTGTCTCAGTATATATCTACCTGTAATATGTGTGGATTTCCAAATCGAAATGTTTGGAGTTGATTTTGGAGGCCTCTAACCATAATTGTAGGTATTTGTACATATACTGCACCAACATATGTTGTTAAACGCCTGGCCAATTATGTCTGTTGATTTTTGCCATGTAAGTTAAGGCTTTGAAGCTTACAAAAGTTTCGTCAAACAGTTGCTTGGATTGGGTTCTGCTTGTTTGAATATATCTAGCCTTATCCTAGTAGCATACCTTACAATGCAGATAAATTAAGAAAAACTTTAAAAAAATAAAAAATAAAAAGATAACTGATCAATGATGTCAGTATTCAGATTGAGCTGTACCATCTATGAGTTTATTTTGATTACCAGTAAAGAATGCTTTGTTTCCTTAATCTCTTGTGCATCCTTACTTTTTTCCTTAATGGTGGATCTCTTTTAAGATTTGCATCACAGCTTTTTAAAAAATTTGAAGCACTGCAATGCTTGTTTGCACGGTCCAATATAGTATTTTATTGCAATTCAACTATTTATTTTCCCTAAAGCCATTATTTTGTATCTGCATAAAATATCTTTTAATATGATATACATGATAGGACGATGTTACTTATTTTCACACACCGACACATACACGTACACGCGCTCTCTCTCGCTCCATTGTGTGGCCAAACATATGGTTGTGGTTAGAGACAAAGCCGGGTAGTTTTAAGTGTTGCATATGTTTATTCCATTGTGATGTAAGAGCCTTCCAATTCAACCCATGGGCTCATAAAGCCTCTTAACTTGCTCCAGACCTTTTTCTTGTGCTTTCCTGTTTGTTATATGCTATTTCATTATTCTTTGCTGATCAAAAGGAAAGGGTGAGGATGGCGAATGACATGCATGGTATGTATGCACTTAAAAAGGAGAAAAGAAAACCTGCTATCTGTTTTACAGACATCCACCTTTTCTCTTCGAGTCTGTCTTTGTCCATTTCCATTTTCTTTATACATATATATTATTGGCATTACAGTCGGGGTCTATTTGAGGTGTTTGATAAATAGAGATTTCTTTAAGGTGATTTTCCTTCAGTTTATAACTCATCTTTGTTATTGGAAAATCACGTATCTTGATGTGTTTTTGTCGTGTCTCCTCTTGCTTTCTTGTTCTTGTTTTTGTCCTACTGCTATGCCAGTTTTGCTCTTACTGTTATTTGTTCCTTCTAGAGTCAAGCTAGACTTCCCTAAGCTCTAATTATGTTACTGCATATGGTACAAACACAAGCATTTGCCTGCATCATATATGATGCATACACATAGATATGTATTCATAAAGTTTGTTTCTTTGGGTATGGCTCGTGGATGTGTGTGCATGCGCATGTTGTTTTCATTGTTTTATGATCTAGCTGTTGGTGGTGTTTCTTTCCCTTTATAGTTAAAACCATTTGGCTTATGGAAAAGAAAAGGAGAAAAAAAAATCCTTGTATTGATTTAGCCATGCTTCTCATGGCTTGGCGTCTATGAAAATGTTCCAACTTATTACTCAAAAAGGAGTACCCTATGCTCAGTAGAAGGAACTTATGGGCCTCATGTGGATCCTTTTTTCTTTGTCTATGTATATTGTACGACCCACAAAACCGTGCTCGCCTTGTCCCTACATAAGGAATATGAGTAACATCCTTGGACCCATCCACGCTCAAATCCAAGAACACCTATAGGGAGTCAAGTTGATGACGTGGATGAAATAATGAACCCCAACGATACATGAATCAAGGGGGATGAGCAAACCATCAAACAGAAGCTAGCTAACGGCCTTTTGGCTGGAGACTTTTACAAGTACTAATATTAATACATGTTGTATGACAAACAGGTCGCTATCAGAGGAGTGACTTGGCTTCTCCAACGGTTCCCCCAGTTAGCAGATCGATTTTGAAGAGGCCTGTGCCATGTATAGTTACACGGGAAGCTTTTATGAGTTCCCTTTCATTCAATAAAAAATATGATGATTAGTTAAAAAGAAAAAACAATAAGAGAGTATTTTCCTTCTCGTTGTTGTAGATTTGTATAAAGGGAGGAGGTTATTTCTAGTTTGCAGGGAATTCCAAAGGGCTATCTTTTTAAAATTGGGTGCAAAGTGTTTTAGTACACCTCAAATACGAGGATTTGATGATTAGAAGAAAGTTTGAATTAATGATTGCTACGATCACAAAGTAGTAAAGAGGACAAAGTACTATACGAGAAATTAGAAATAGCATAATGATCCATCATGCTGATCAAGCAAGCACTTAGAATCTTGAGTTGACTAGTGGATGATGCTTTCAACTATAAGCTACTGGTGATTGAGTGCGAATATGTTAGGCTGCAGTTGATTTCAAAGTCTTGAAAGAGATTGGCAAAAGTATTGCCTTTTTAGATTCTGATACCCTTGTTAACCATCTTGAGTTCATGTTTTCCTTCAAATTTTTTTTTTTTTTTTGGGTGCATACATGGGGCTTGAAATCGAACATATTACTCTTGGGGAGGGGAAAGGCATCATTTGAGCTGAAGCGCTTTGGCCATGTTTTCCTTCATTTGTAATCCACTCATCTTCCATCTTCCTACTTCAAAGCAGTCGCGTGAGGAAGGTCATGAGTTACTAGGTTCATTAACTATTTTCCATTCTGTATGTCTCGGCGCTTATCCTGTAGTTGTGAAACCACTAAGGGTATACCAATTAGACAAGTTTTGGAAATTAAGGGGATTTTTGTAAGAATGATTCGGTATATTTCTACTTTGGGTTTTATCCTAGTTAGAATAGAATTGTATTTTGTACTTATCTCACTTTAAATCATATTAGACATAAACTGAGATCATTAAATTATAACTGACGCAATAAATATTCGTATTAAATACTATTTATTTTTTGTCACGCGTGATAATATGGTAAAACGGTTGAAATGATATACCCTAATTATTACCTTGGTAACAAATTGTTAAAACCCAGCCAAGAAAGCCTCCTTTCCTTTTCTTGCAATCCAATTATTGTTAAATGGGTTTGAAAGGGTGAAACTTTTACTCTCCTCATCTCTGGATCAGCAATTCTTGTATTTATTGTTAAGGCACTGGAGAGGTCATTAATTGCGGCTCCTTCTGATAGAGTTTTAACTTGTATCATTTCATTCTTTTAAAAGTTTTGAATTTCAAAACTATTTTATATATTAAAAAAACATGTCACAAAGATTTACTATCAGAAGTTAATGCCCACGTGCCCACGTGCCCACGTGGGACATTTTAACTTGGGTTAGTTTTAATTTTAAATGAACCCTTAACTAATCCAATAACCTCCTCAAGGTTCGCTATGCAAAAAAAAAAAAAAAAACAAAAAAACAAAAGCTTACTCCCCCTTATGAGTTTCATGTGTGCCTACGTGGAAATCAAAAAGGGTGTGTGTTTTGCTTGACTGAATTCTTTGGCCGAGAAAGGGTTTTACACAATTGAGGGAGTAATTCTCAAGATGGTGAAAATAGACTAAGGGTTTGAGAAATCTTCGCAATAGAAAATTTCTTCTGTCGTTAAATTTATCGGATTTTGGATTGAGGCGTCGTGAATCCATAGTAGTGATTCATTTTGTGATCAATATCCTGACTGAGCGATTCGTATGAAAGATTTCGCGATTTTAATTGATTTATTGGAGCTCTATGTATCAAGGTATTTATATCAAAATTTTGAACTTTTAATTTATACGCTTTCGCATGCACATATAGTGTAATAAATCCTTTATTGATATCAGAGCGATGTTGGATTTATTTTTAAAAAAAATTTGGAATTTTTTTGGCATAAAATATGTAGCATACAAAATTTAGAATCTGAATCACGGATAAATTTTGTAAATTCGAGAGTACCATGAGAATGCACATGATCCATGGATTATGAAAATATTTTTTGTTGAATATTTTAAGTACATTAAAGTTATAAAAAGTCTTATCGAAATTTTGGACTCTACGGACATAAAACCTTATATCTATCGAGTTAGAGGACGAATCGATCTATAAAAATGGTTTAGAAATATTTGTCATGCACAGATCTACATTTTGACATATTAGTTGTGATTTTTGAGTTGTCGAAAATTGAGTTTCGAAAATGACCGCAAATGGCTGAAACTTTAAATATTGATTTGCCAGATTAGGCTTAAATCTTCCAATAAATTATATTTAGAATAATTTTGGAACTTTAATTATAATTTTCTGGTGAAAAACATGTCAAAAAATTGATCGAAAATGAGATTTCTAGTAGTCGGGTCGAAAGGACCCGGTTGCAGAACCCGTCGAGTGAAGAATGAGAGTGTTAAATTGATAGGTGCGTGTAAGACACGCGTAGATGGAGCATGAAGCTCCTAGCGTGACGTGAATAGTGTCATGGATCGGTTACGACCAGGACAACGGATTCAACCCGCCCATACCTATTAAAAAAAAAAAGGAAATACCTAAGAGACGTAGGCGCCAAGATTCAAACCCAAGATGGCATAACTTGTTTGAGCAGCCCATACCACCATGCTACAACATATGGCTATTGCCAATCTTATCTCATAAGGTATAAGTTTCCTTGTTGAGTGCGTCCTGCATCACGAGCATGCTGCCCTATGTGTGCGGGCTCGTGCCAAACACGTGTGCGTGTGGAGGTGCTCTCGGCGGCGTGTGGGGGCGTGGCTGTCCCAGTAGCCAATCCAGCTGCTCTAAATTGGATTTTTTTCAATTTTTTGAGAGTTTCACGTTCACATTTATGATTTTTTATGGGTTTTTGTGTATCGAGTCTAATTCCGAATGGTAAGATGCAATTTCGGTTTGTGGTGTATGATGTCCCAATTTGTGGTGTATGATATCCATTGATTCATACACTCAAATTAGGGTTTATACTCGAATCATTTGAAATTTATTAATTCGAAAGGTATACAAAATGTGAAAATAAGTGTCAATAAATTACTAAAGTCTCTTTGACTATATAGAATACTGTCGTAATAGATATTTGTAAGGAGAATAAATTAAATGGTTATAATTGTGAATTTTTTATCGAAAGATTCAGTTTTTTCTCGAGGGACAAGATTTGTTTGAGATTCTGAGGTATGAGATGGTGGATCCCAAGGAGGGTACCACACCTCAGTATAGACAGGATAATGAGGTCTATTGTGCGTTAAAAAAAAAAGATATCCATATTAGGGCAATCCTTGTCAATGAAAAACATGATGACAATATCTCGGTCAATGAGTAATATCCTATGGTTATGTTGGTTTGGTTTACCCTGAAAGAGTATTGTGGTACTCTTTTCAACTCCTAAGGTGAGAAAGCTAATTTATGAGTTTATAACTTAGAAAAAGATTGATCATATAATAATATAACATTTGATGCAAATGTCGAGTATGATCGCCGAGATTAGGGATGCAGATTAGTCTATTTCAAATGAGTTACATGTACTGGGTATGATTTAGTCTTTTACCTAATTCATGGGAGATCATGAAAATCTGTGTCATGTTCAACAAGAGTATTCGTACTTTCGCTGATGTGAGCAGGCATAATGAGCTCAATGAGGATCACTTGGAGGCAGGTAGATCGCACTCGGATTATGCTTATGCGGAGGAGTCAAGTAAGGGCTCTCGTAACACCTAACAGATAGAATAAGTATGATAAGAAGACTTGAGATCCAGGCAATATGAAACTATCCGAGAAATCCGATAATAAAGTACAAAAGCACTAGAAAAAAGAATTGGATAAGACCAATACGAAGTGTTATGTCTGAGGTAGATTTAGTTATTTTGCTCATGAATGTGACGAGCGGAAGGAATATTCTTTTTCTTTATGTGGTTTGAGTTTTGACTCATTTATCGTGTTGATCACTAATTTCTCTTATTTGTGGATTATAAACTCAGGAGTCACTGACCACGTAACTCAAGATAAAAGCACGTACGTAGAGTTCCGCTGAGTGAGTCCTCATGCTAAGAGAATTTACATGAGAAATGAAGCATTTGTTATCGCCAGTAGAGGGATTGACATTTGCAAGTTTGAGTTGCAATGTGGACAGACGCTGTATCTAAATGACATTTTTTTACAGCTCAAGATATTTGACGAAACTTAATTTCACTACTTTGTTTGGATTGTTGAGGACATGCTTTTTTTAAAAAAAAAAACTATAATATTTCTATTAATTACGACAATTTTTTCAATTGTTCTGGTTCTATCTATTATGAAATGTATGTACTGGAAACTATTCTTTTTAATGGTATTTCTGTACTTTTCTATTACCTTTATATCCGGAGTCATGTTCTGAAACGACTTAGAAAAAAAAATTTTAAATAATGCAAATGAAAAAATATTTTCGTTTTTAACCCGCGACAAAGTTCCCAGAGAGAGAGAGAGGAGTCCGCAGGGGAGGGAGAGAGAGAGGGAAGGAGAGCGGCGGGGGGGCGGAGAGGGGAAGGAGAGAGAGAGGGGAAGGGCGCTGCGGGGTGCGGAGGGAGGAGGGAGAGAGAGAGGGAAGAGCCGCGGGGGGCAGAGGGGAAGGAGGGAGAGAAAGAGGGGAGGCAGTGAGGGGTTCGCCGGGGGAGGGAGGGAGAGAAAGAGGGGAAGAGCGTGGCGGCGCCGCTCTCCTCCTCTGTGGCCCTATCTCTCTCTCCCTCCCCCATCCTCCCCTCTGTCTCTCTCCTCCCCCTCCACCCCCGACTCCTTCCTTCTTTCTTTCTCTCCCCCTCCCCCCTCCACCCCCCCG
Organism: Dillenia suffruticosa; assembly: GCA_033439265.1. NCBI lineage: Eukaryota > Viridiplantae > Streptophyta > Magnoliopsida > Dilleniales > Dilleniaceae > Dillenia > Dillenia suffruticosa. The sequence goes on from JAVTVX010000020.1 coordinate 14,186,449, forward strand.
CTGCGCTCCTCCCCTCTTTCTTTCTCTCTCCCTCCCCTTCCGCCCCCCACGGCCCTCCCCTCTTTCTCTCTCTTCCTCCCCCGGCAGACCCCCATGGCCCTCCCCTCTTTCTCTCCCTCCCTCCCTCCCCCTCCCCTCCTACGGCCCTCCCCTCTCTCTCTCCCTCCCCCCTCCGCACCCCGCTGCGGTCCTCCCCCTTTCTTTCCTTCCCCCCTCCACCCCCCGCCGCGCTCCTCCCTCCCCCCCGCCCCCAGCCGCTCTCCTCCCCTCTCCCTCCCTCCCCCGCAAACTCCTCTGTCTCTCTCTCTTTGGACTTTGCCGCTGGTTGAAGACGTGACACAGTGTGTTGCGTCTCCAACTCCCGACAAATATGAGTTAGAAACATAAATACTTTTCCATTTGGGTTATTTTAATTTTTTTTGTGTTATTTCGGAACATTACTCTTTATATCTGATTGCGTAGATGACGATATAACTGTATGATATAGAAGACTTAGACACATAGGGTAAGAAAGGTTGAACTAGTTAGCAACGAGTTGTCTGTTGGACCTGCTAACCATATTCAAGTTACCTGTATGTGAACTTTTGTCTGGGCGACAAAACTATAAGAAAACCATTTGGCAATACAATGAGAGCTGTTACTCCATTGCAGTTGGCCCACTATGATATCTGTGGCTATATGAGTATGAGAGTCTGAAATGGAGCTATGTATTTTTTGAGTATGTTCATATAGAGTTACACGCGTTTCAGTTAATTTTATCTAATATCGCACAAGTCTAAGATATTATAATACTTTCAGAGGTTTATTAGCGAGATTTAAAATCAGTTATACTTGAGAGTAAAGACTCTCAAAACCAATCAAAGACGCGAGTATTTGTCAGAATTATACAAAGAGTTTTGTTTCAAGAATATTACTACTAGACAACTGACTATTCCTGTTACTTCTCAAATGAGTGGAGTAACCGAGAAGGGGAATAAGACTTTATTGGAGATAGTGAGGTCTATAATGGCGTAGACCATTTGCTCATTTCCTATCGGGAAGATATTTTATTGACTACAATTTACGTTCTCAACTGTATCTCATTAAACTCCGCAGTCAGTACACCCTTTGAGCTTTGAACAGCGAGTTAGCCCGACTTTATCCACTTGAGGTCATGGGATTGTGCCGCGTATGATCACGATTTCTTGCATCCACATGGCAAATTAGGCACACGAGAAAAGAAATGTATCTTTAATAGGATACTCAGGACACTCCATGGGACATGTGTTCTTAGGTGAGCATACTGACGGCACTGTTACTGAAATTGAGTCTCGTGATACCACATTCCTTAAGGATGATTCTCTAAAAGAGATAAAATCAATTTAACTCTATCTTTTATTCGATGGATGAGTTTAGTAGCTCAGCTGAGCCTAACGGCGGGATCGAAGAACCGATTAAGGATTTTCATCCCAGTGGGAGCGATCTATCGAGAGGTGAAATCGATCGGGATTTTACCTTCTATGAGATGGATGAGTCTAGTGACTCAAGTGAACCTTACGACGGGATACTAACCCGATGGGAGCGATCCATTGAGAGATGAAATTGATAAAAACCTTACCGTTTATGAGATGGACGAGTTTAGTAACTCAAGTGAGTTCTGCGGTGGGACACAAGAGCCCATTACTGATTTTGGTCCTAATAGGAACGATCCATTTAGAGGTAAATAGGTTCTCTCTCCTTAAAGAAATATTAAGGGCGTGTACTCAAACGTCACTTCCCAAATAAAGGTGAGACCCTTATTTTAACTCTTGAAGATGATGAGAAATTTAAAACAGTTCTACAGGCTCTTGTGGGTTTTTGCAAAGAACCATTTATTGAATACCATAGAGAATGAGTCGATAAAAATCAACAGAGTCTAGAGCCTAGTTGATTTGCCTAAGGGCAGAAAGACTATTAAGAACGAATAAGTTTTTAAGGATCTAGTTGATTTGCCTAAGGGCAAAAGGACCATTGAGAATAAGAAGATTCTCAAGATTAAAAGAAAGACTGATGGATCGATAGGAATGTATTAAGCCTGTCTGGTAGTCACCGTTATAATCAGACTAAGGGGTTGGACTACCGAGAAGTCGTAGTCCAATTTATCTCGATCTGTTTACTTCTGACGATTGTCACGAATATGGATTTAGAGTTATACCAACTGGACGTAAAGACAACTTGCCATTATGAAAGTTTGGATGATGAGATCTATATGGAGCAACCATCTGGTTCGTTCTAGTAGGTTAGGCGAATAAGATCTGTCGACTTGGAAGTCAAAATACGGTTAAACAGTCATTCAGACAGTGGTATCTGAGATTTCACAAGGAGGTAATATCTTATGGTTTCACAACGATCGAGGAGGATCATTCTGTCTGTCTGAAATGTTTTAGTGACTCTTTTGTGATCATGTTCTTAAATGTGTGTGACGTTCTGTTAGCTGGAAACAATAGAAAATATCTAATGACCATTGAAATATGGTTATTATCGAGTTCTAACATGAAGAACATTGGTGATGTTTTGTTCACTCTCAGAGTAAGGATATGGAGAGATCGTTCGAGAAAAATGTTGAGTCTTTAACAAGAGTCCTATATCAGGAAGATTCTTGAGCATTCGAGATGAACGAATACAACCTTTTAGATACTTTAATCGTAAAAGGCGAAAACCTGAATCTTGATATGTGCCCTATAACTTAGGAAAAAGTAATGGAGATAAGTAAAATCTCTTATACCAGTGTAATGTATAGTTTAGTGTATACGATGAGGTATACACGACCAGACATTTGTTTTGCAGTCGATCTAGTAATTAGATATCAATAGAATCTTGGAAGGGATCACTGAGAGTAGTAAAATGAATTCTAAGATATTTCAAAAAAATTGTGGACCTCTCCTTGTATTACGGAGGAGGTGATTTGCTACTTGTTGGGTATTCAGACGCCAATTGGGATGGTGATGTGGATAGACATAAATCGACATCAGTGTTTGCTGTCTTGCTAAATAAATGGTACCATGTCTTGGAGAAGCAAGAAGCAAATGTGTGTATCTCTATTTACAATTGTTGGAAATTGTTGTGTTGTCTCCTTAGTTTTGATGATAACAAAATCTCTTATAATATTCTAATAATTTTATTTAGTGTATAGAGTTTATATTTACTGGAAAAATTTTATTAAAGAAAAGTTATAGAACCAGCCAGAGAACTAGTCATAGAAGCAAGACTTATTTGGGTCATAGAAGCACAATTTTTTTATTTTTGTTGAAAACTCAACCAACAAGATAAGTGTAGTTTGGCTACTACACTTAACCTATAATTGATCATAGATGTACGCAAAAATGTCCCAATATGAGAACATTTCATATTCCACCACTTAAAAATTTTTCTAAATATAAAACAATGATCATTTGACTATATTTGCAAGTTCATATCTTCCTATATATTGGAATACTTTCAATACCGAAAATTGTGTTTCAAAGAAAATATATGGAACTTCAAATTCAAGTAATTACAATACAATTATCTTGTTGGAATGGTAGAGAAAATTCAGTTAGAACTTGTTTGGTCACTCATTTTACATAGCAGAAATTGTGGACAACTTATGGTTTTCAGTGGGTATTTAGATCTCGAAAACTTCACTACAAGTCAGAGACTTATGAGTTTATTTATTCAACATTATTATACTATAGTTGAACAGTAAATATAATAATTCGTGACACATTTACCTTGAGATTTTGGTGGAGAAATAAATGGGCAAAGTTGGCTAGTTGTTCTAAAAAATTCAGAACATAAGACTGATTTCTTGGACTGATTTCAAATTTTTTTGGAAAAACAATCATCTAGATATAATCTAATCAACTTTTGAATATCTTAGAGGAATATTTAAATTTCAGAAGAAAAACATTTACTGTTGGTAAATATCATTATTCAAGAAAAATTTGAAATCTATTTTTTAGGATGTTGGTGGAGCTGTTGTTGGTAACTTTGGGAGTTCTGCAGGGTTTTGAATTTTGAAAAAGTAGATTTTTAGCAATATAGGAGTTTCGAAATTCAAGAGAGTAGAGAGTATTAAACAACAAACTTTTCACACCAAAAAGAGCAATGCAATTCATGAATTCTGAGAAACAAAATTCTACATTCTGAAAGAAGATACTGTTGCTGCATTTCTGATTTTCTACCTCTATATCCATTTTGTTCAAATATTGTTTGAGTTATAAAAAAATATTGTGTGTGTGAGTCATTATATGAGTTATCTTCCATTGTTGGACGAAAGAAAATTCATGGTATGAAGATCAGAAGTCGACAAGTGGAGTGTATATTGTTGATTCGATCATAGTGGAAACTAACTAGTGGTTAGACCCCGGCTTGGTTGGCTGGAAGAGTGGACGTAGGCACAAAACCGAACCACTATAAAAACAGATTTGTCTCTTTACTCTTATCTCTTTTATTGTATTAAATTGACTATAGGTTTAATTATTGAATTTAGGTAGAGTTCGATTTTTGAAAAACCAATTTAGGACAACCAATTCAACCCCCCATTCTTGGTTGTTTTTGGGACCAACAACGATAAAAACTGAGCTTGTAGCATACTCAATGGCAGTTTAAAGGTGTTTGGTTTTAGAGATTTTTGGATAACTCAGGGTTGTGGCCGAAAATGAAAGGCCAGTGATAATTTATAGTGATAATTAGTCTGGTATTGCCTATAACTAAAACCCTAAGTATCATAAAAAGACCAAACACATTGATACCAGATACCATTTTGTAAGAGATATCACCAAGAAGGGTGTAGTAATGTTGAAGTATATTTTTATACAGTATTGTAGCTGATCCTTTCACCAAATTCATTGTGAGAGATTCCTTTGTGAGATATATAGAATCATTGGGTTTATATATAATTTGACATTTCTTACTATGTATTGTTTTTTATACTTATTGATACATATGACATATGTGCATTATATTGTCATTAGTTTGTTTCTTATATTTGTTTATTGTCATATATTATGAAGTGTGATGATAAAAATATGTTAGACAAGTATGGTCGACTCTCACACACGAGTGACCACCTCTAGCTCTGAGTCAGCAAAGATGAGACAGTTTCTATTTATAAGAGATTTTGAGAGTGACATTGCTAAAACATAAGTCACCCTAATATGTGTTTAGGATGGAGTCATTGGGGTCATATACGATATGACTGACATGGACATACCCACATCTATATTGCTTCTGAGTAACCAGATTGAGATATCGATATCACCTGCATCAAGTGATATCGTCTTTGAGATATTCTCTCTGAGATCTTTGAGGTAAAGTATTATGTAAACCGAGACCCATATCTGTACAGTGTTAGAAAAATTTGACATATGCCCTTTTGAGAGATAGGGGATAATACTATGGCACGTGCTTTATACCGCGTGTGATAAGACAATCAAGGGATAATGAAAACTATTATTTGAGACGATGATATTGTTAAAAATCCCCGTTCCCACTGTGTGAGATCCGAAATCCATTGAATAGGATCTTTTGTACCATTTGACTTTCATTTATCTCTTGAGATTTTATTTTGGTATTACTACTTTAGTATGTCACTAAGAAACCATGATTGATTCAATTTGATAGTGTATATCTATAAAAGCAGCTAAGATGAGATTGAAAATTAGTAGTATGAAAGAAAGACCAATGACAATGATTTTGTATTCACGGGTCGATCTGTTATATTAATCCATATTGAGATTCAAATATAATAGTGAATATACAATCGAACAAATGATTGGAGGTCACTTTTAATAAGAAAAGTGGTTTGATAGATATAATTGCATTGAGTTTGGGGTACACCGAGTTCTTTTTGGTACTAACGATAACTTTTCGATCATTCTAATAGGTGTATCGAAAAGTTTTTACTTGTAAGTGTACTCGTTGATCACATGACGTCCAATCCTATATATAAGTTCAGTGAGATGATATAATAGATTGCATGAGTTGTGATCTTATGATAAATGTGAAATGACGTTATGTACAAGTAAAAGATGTTGGAAGTTAATGCCCATGTGGGGCATTTCAAATTGGGTTAGTTTTAATTTTAAAAGAACCCTTAACTAATCTAATAACCAACATGAAAACCTCCCCAAGGATCTCTATACAAAAAAAAAAAAAAAAAAAAACAGGAACTCCCCTCCCTGATGAGTCTCATGTGTGCCTATGTGGAAATAAAAAAGGTGTGTCTTTGCCTGACTGAATTCTTTGGTCTCGAAAGGGGTTTACACAATTGAGGGAGTAATTCTCAAGAGGGTGAAAAATAGATTAAGGGTTTGAGAAATCTTCACATTAGAAAATTTCTCTCGTCGTTATATTTATTGGATTTTAGATTGAGGCGTCGTGGATCCACGGTGGTGATTCGTTTCGTGATCAACATTCAGACCGAGTGATCCGTATGAGAGATTATACAATTTCGGTTGATTTATTTGAGCCCTACATATTAAGGTAATTATACCAAAATTATGAACTTTTAATTTATACGCTTTCACTTGCACATATAATATAATAAATCATTCATTTATATAAAAAAAAAATCAATTAAGTTCTTAATATCAATTTTGCAACACTCGAGTCCACCTTCATATTATGGCCCAATTGGGTCCTTTCGTTAATAATAAAGTAAAAATAATATATAAAATTTTTTTATGTTCACCCCATAGATTAAACAAATTAGAACTCTAGTAATGTTATGTGTAATACAAGTTATAAATCCAAGAAAATAATAATCATTTTACTTAACAAAGTTGCTTGGAGAAGAAAGATCAAAATTGAAACGTGGAAAATAAATGACAATTGTAGTCACACCACACCACGCTTGACATTAATAAAAATTGCAAATTTTGTTGTTAGAAGTAGGAGATTAGCGTTGAAGTCTCCAGGGAGAGGGAGAGAAACACCAAGGCAAAATAGGAGGCAACGAAACATAAAAATATCTTCTAGACCAGCTCCGGCTCTAGCAGCAATGCAATGCTCCCAGCCCCATCCGATATTCAGATTAGGCATGGACTGCACGGCAACAACATCATCGTCTCCGTCTATTCTCCTGGGAATCCCAACCTCTGCATCCAGCACCAGAACCCAATTTCCTGAATTCTCCTTTACCACGCTCAAATCCCTTGAAACTCGAGCAATTCGGAGTAAGAGATTGAAATTCGAATACAAAGATGCATTTCCGATGTCACTTCCACTCCACACCAAAAACCCACGAGCTCTATACAAAGACATTCAGAGGTTTGCCCTCGAAAATAAGCTCAAGGAAGCCCTCGCCATAATGGACTACTTAGACAAACAAGGCATTCCCGTAAGCCCCACTGTTTTCTCTTCTCTAATTGCTGCTTGTATTCGTGCCAAATCTCTTGTTTACGCCAAACAAATTCATGCTTACATTCGAATCAACGGGCTCGAAAACAATGAATTTCTTCGAACTAAATTGGTTAATATGTATGCATCGTGTGACTCCGTCGGAGATGCGAAACGGGTCTTCGATGGGCTTCCATGCCGGACTGTGTATCCATGGAATGCGTTGCTCCGAGGTATCGTGATTTCGGGTCGCAAGCAAAATCAGCAAGTGCTTTCTACTTATTCTGAAATGAGGGAATCAGGGGTTCAATTGAATGTCTATAGTTTTACCTGTTTGCTCAAAAGCTTTGCGGGATCTTCTTCGTTACTCCAAGGACTAAGAGTTCATGCTCTTCTGATTAAGAATGGTTTAGTCGAAAGTGCCCTGTTGAGGACTTGTTTGCTTGATATGTATTTCAAATGCGGCAAAGTTAAGCTAGCCAGACGAGTGTTCGATGAAATGTCTGAAAGAGACATTGTCGTTTGGGGTGCAATGATTGCGGGTTTTGCTCACAATGGGTTGCAAAGAGAGGCTTTGGAATTCGTAAGGCTAATGCTAGAAGAGGGTTTTTATCCAAATTCGGCTATATTGACGATGATTCTTCCCGTAATTCGCGAAGTATGGGCTAAGAAACTAGGCCAAGAGGTTCATGCCTATGTTGTGAAGACCAAGAGTTACTCCAGGCAACTTTTTATTCAGTCTGCTTTGATTGATATGTATTGCAAGTGCGGTGACTTGGATTCCGGGAGAAAGGTGTTTTATGGGTCTATGGAGAGAAATGCTGTTTCTTGGACTGCTCTGATTTCAGGATATGTATCAAATGGAAGGCTTGATCAGGCGTTGAGATCAATAGTTTGGATGCAACAAGAAGGTTTTAGACCAGATGTTGTCACCGTTGCCACTGTGATTCCTGTATGCTCTGAGTTGAGGGCTCTGAACCATGGGAAGGAGCTTCATGCATATGCTGTGAAAGATGGCTTTCTGCCTAATGTGTCTATTGTTACCTCTTTGATGGTAATGTACTCCAAATGCGGAAATTTGGATTATTGTTCCAGACTTTTTGGTAGTTTGGAGGTGCGTAATGTAATTTCATGGACTGCAATGATTGATTCATTAGTAGAAAACAGTCGGCTTTATGAAGCACTAGAGTTATTTAGGTCAATGCAGTTGTCAAAGCATAGGCCTGACTCTGTTGCCATGGCAAGGATGTTGCATCTTTGTGGTGAACTGGAACTCTTGAAGCTTGGAAAGGAGGTTCATGGGCAAGTATTAAAGAAAAAGTTTGAATTAGTGCCCTTTGTTTCTGCAGAAATTATTAAACTGTATGGCAGGTGTGAAGAGATTCATAAAGCGAAGTTAGTGTTTGATGCAATTCCTGTTAAGGGCTCAGTAACCTGGACTGCTATAATAGAGGCTTTTGGATGTAATGACAAGTTTGAAGATGCGATCGACCTTTTTGATCAAATGAGAGCCGATGGTTTTGCTCCAAATCATTTCACTTTTAATGTGGTTCTCTCGATCTGTGAAAGAGCAAAATTTGCATCCAGGGCATGTGTTATATTTAACATGATGCATCAAAGATACGGACTAAAAGCATCTGAAGAACATTATTCTAGCATTATTAGACTTTTAATCGGCCTTGGCCACACTGAGGATGCTCAAAGATTCATGAAAGTAAGATCATTGGGCTTTGCCAGGTGGAGATGGTGTGATTCAGTTACCGAGTATGGGGCTGAAGCGGTAAGCTAATGGAATCCTCTTGTGAGGTGCAACATTTTTTTTCAATCATGTACAGAGATATTTCACCTCCTTGTGATGACAGTTGAGAGAGAAGGTGATGGTAAAAAGAATCTCTAAATCGGCCACAGCATGTAATTTTCGGGTTTGTGTATTATGTATTTGCAGTCACAGTTGCTCAGTGTGCTGCTTTTGCACCTCAAGACTTTAGAGACTTCACCCTGGGGATTTTCTGAGACCATAGGGTCCTTTTTTAGGCCTTGCTCCGCATTTCTGCCCTGTCAATGCATCAATATGCAAACCGCCACCGCGTCTCTCGATTCCATGTGGACCTGGTTAATGGACCGGTTTGGCTCAACCGGGACAAGCCATTACATGCTGGAAAACTGGGGTTCCTGTTCAGTCTAGCTTAATCATTTTTGAACCGGAGTTGGAAGTTTCTGTTAAACCGTGAGTAACAAATTGTGAAAAGAATGAGCCAAAGCCGTTTTTCAGCCCGTGAAACATGGCCAATTGCAACCATTGATGTCCGTTTTTCAGAAAGGTGCTCTAAAAGGTGCTTTTTTAAGTCGATTTCTTGAAAGGTGATTTAGAAAACTATTTCTAAAAAATCGACTTCAATTTGTTTATTCTCAAAAAATCTATTTTCGCAAAAATGTACATAAATATATATACATGTATATGTTTTGCTTAGAAAGCGATCTCAACGTAAAAAAGTATTAGTTTTGTGAATAGTAACACTAAATATAAATTAATTAAAAATATAATTGGATATGAATAAAAAGGATGTGAATTTGGGATGTATACACAAAAAATATATATTTATTAAGAACCGTACATATATACATGTATCCAATTTAGTTATACAAGGACTCATACATTAGTACTATATACATCCATAAGATATACCCTTTACATTACACTATAGTCACAGCCCTAAATACATGAAATGTGAACCAAGTCCAGCAAGGAGACGCCCCGACATTGGCTGATGTCTGATGGACAGAGGACCGAGCGTGTTAGATGTAGGTACATCAAAGAACAATCCTACTTATAGCTGCAAAGCTATAGTAGGTATTACATGTTACACAGAAATTTTATTTTCATCATATTACAGGTGCACTTGTACAATCAATAGAGTTTTTAATATTAGGAGAAACAAATTTTAGTCATAACAATGTTAGGACATTGCACTTGTTACCTTTTCAAATAATTCTCAGTAAAGCAACAATTGCAATAATACTGATTAAATTTGGATAACAAGTCTTCATTGATATCACTCAACTATCTTCGTTTACTTGCTCCTTTTATCCCAATTTGGACTGTCCTCATCTTTTTCAAGTATGACAATCTTGAGTCCCACTTTTCCTACTCAGACTACGCCGCCCACCTCAAAAATATTAAAAGTAGCCAGTGGGAAAGTACTTGCGTTCTCTCTTGGAATACCAACAACAGAAGCAACATCTTCCCCGGACAGCATGTATATGCTTATTCCCTGCTTAGACAGATATTTGATGAATGCTCCAGCGTCTTCCCTGATCTGATCCTCAAGAAATACAAGGGTAGCAAGAATGTTATCCACTCCCACAAAGACAACGGAATGGTTTGTATGATCTTCAACTTCAAAAAATGGATTTTCATTATGATGATGTCTTGGAACAAATATAGAAAGTACTTGTCAGCCAAAATAGAAAAGTGTCTGGTCCACAAGATCATGCGATAAAGAAAGGAAAATGCTTCCATCAGTTAGATAAAACAAAAGAGATTACATGGTTCTCATCGAAAAGTCATTTTACTTCCCTTGCCTTGTAAAGCTAGTAAATGAGTAGCTGGCACAATCAGGTCTAACATCACTTTTTCATTTTGGTCCCTCTAAACATTTTTTTTTTTTTTTTGGATATAAAAGAGTGTATATACATCAAAAAAGAATAAGAATATAGAGATACCAGAATATATCCCGAGAGATACTCGAGAACTCAGACACTATGTATGACCCATACAAAATAATCTAAAAAGCTGCACTTGAACCATATTGACCAATGGTTTAGTTATTTAAACAGTATTTTATTCAAATCAACTCATTTTTCCTTCAAACTATAGTTCAACCGCGGTCAAACTGTGACACGGTATGATTCTGATAACACTGGACGGAACAAAAGGAGATATTAGGATTTTGTGCAATCATAATTAGAACAATTCCCTGAGAGAGAGAGAGAGAGAGAGAGGATCAGTCTAGCTCTCTAAAGACAGGTCTGTTTTCCAATTTGAGGATGCAAGAAGTTGGGTTAATTACGTATCAATGCATCAAAATTAAATCTCTAAATGTTAAAATATAACTATTGAATATAAAATTATAATAATTAAATTCTTCTATCACTAAAGACTCTAACATTACTGTTAAGTTTCTATTAAGTCTGAATTGATATGACATAAGATACAATTGAAATTTTTGCATTATGACGTCACATAACACTTGGAATCAATTATTGATGTGTCACATTAGTAAATCCTTACAACACTAATATCATCTTTGCAAATGATAGCATTGCACCTATAACATTATTAAGAGTGTTAATTCGGCAAATGTCATGTCATCACATTTTTCATAACATTTACGTCACGTCATCAAAAGTGTTGGCGTAACATATGCAACATCGTCACTCACTATGTAATTCAATCTAAATTTACTGAGATCCTAAATTTTAATACTTAATTTATTTGAAAACAATAAGTTATTTTCAGCCATTGGTACCTAGAAGAAGACACAAAAGCCCTTGAGTTGCTGTTGAAGAGAAAGAAGGGGGAAGCACATGCATGATAGGTTCTTGGTATACAAGAGAAAGAGAGAAAAAGAAGAGAAACAAAAGGTTTCAGCCACCAAAAGCAAGGTTCTTCTAGTGTTGAGCTTCTTTAAGCTCGGACAAGTTTCAGCTAAATACAAAAGAGATGATGCCAATGTTTAAAAGAATTCTTCAAGAAATTCTAGAACAAGAATTTGAAATTCTTTGAAGAACCTATTCAAAAAATTGTGAGTTTATCAGAACTTGCATTTTACATGAAAAAACATGTTTATAGGACCAATTTTGAAGAAGAAATTTGCAATTATTTGGATATCTTGTAACAATTTTAAAGGACAAAATTTTTTGAACAAGAAATTGAGAACTGTTACAAGTCTGTGGATAGGACTGTCATTGTTGAGCTCCATGAAATTATTAATTATGGTTTTTTTTTTTCATTAAATAGAAGTACAGTTTATGTAGAGATAAAGCTATTAAATAAAAGTAAAGCTTATGTAAAGATCAAAATATGTTAATGAATCCGGTCCATGCTAATTGAGGTTTTAATTGCCAAGGTTCACGCTTAGAAATTCTAGACCACCCACCCTTCTATATTTATCTTGTGCTATTTCTTTTGGCACGATATGCTTATGTGATGGAACAAATGCTATGTATAGGTTTGCTATGGTTGATGTTATTTTGTGTGGTATGAGAGTTGCCACTTTCATGCATATGCATCATGGACCACAGTGGATCCAAACTATGTTTAATAATTATGTGATATTTTGTTATACAAATAGTGTTTTGATAATGATTATAAAAGTCAATTTGAAAAAACAAATGATGAACATACTATAAATATACAGCCAATTGAGCATTAAATGAATAGCTCAAGTTTAATATTACACTATAAAAAAAATACGATTTTAACAATAGAATTTAGCGATGAAATAAATTCGTTGCTATTTTAACATGAATTTAGTCACGAAAAATGGTTTTGTTTCTATTTTGCAACTAAATTAGTAACGAAAATATATTCGTGACAAAATTAGTAACAAATAAAAAGTTCTTGGCTAAATTCATGACTAATTAGTCACGAAAATATTTTCGTAACTAAATTCGTGATTAATTAGTTACGAAAAAATTTTAGTAACAAAATTATCCACGAAACTATCAGTCTGTGACAAATTTAATGACGAATTACAATTTTATGACTAAATTTTGTCACAAAATGAGTTTTTGTCGCTAAATTTAGTGACAAAACATAATTTTATATTTAAATTCATCGCTAATTAATCAAAAAAATATTTTCGTGGTAAAATTTAACAACGAAATCCATATTTCATGACTAAATTTATCGCTAATTAACTATACACAATTATTTATAACTAAATTCATCATTAATTTGGAGAATTCGTAACTAATTTCATGGTTAAATTCTTTCTATACTCTTTTACAAAACTTTTGTAATTGTATCTCACCAAATTAACTATTTTCTATAATAAATAATTCAACCAATATCTAACAAAATATTACGATATATAATAATATTTTACTTATATAAGTATGTATTTTATTTTTTAACTAAATACAAGATAACATTAAGTATCAAACAATTATTTTAGATATTAAATGAAAGAATTTATGCTTACTCTAAATATTATCAATTTTAATTTTTAGAGAAATTACAAATTTATTTAAGTAATCCAATAATTATGTAAATATGAAAACCAAGTTATGTTTGTCAAGTAATCACATGACGAATATTTTTTTCGTATATAACTTTGTCGTAAATTATTAAGAATTACTTTTTCGTTATTAATTTCAACGTAAATAGTTAATTCGATATTAAAGTTGTTGTTATAAGGTAGATTTCATTGCAAATTTCATCACTAAATCGGTCACGATCGTTGTTAATTTTAGTGATGAATAGGGTATTCATGGCTAATTTTAGTGATGAATTTGGAGGTCGTCACAAATTTTTAGTGATGAACAGAGCATTCGTCATTAATTTAGTGACAAAATTAGTCACGAAACTATCAGTCTGTGACAAATTTAACGACGAATTACAATTTTATGACTAAATTTTGTCACAAAATGAGTTTTTGTCGCTAAATTTAGCGACAAAACATAATTTTATATTTAAATTCATCGTTAATTAATCAAAAAAAATATTTTCGTGACAAAATTTAACAACGAAATCCATATTTCATAACTAAATTTATCGCTAATTAACTATACACAATTATTTATAACTAAATTCATCATTAATTTAGAGAATTCGTAACTAATTTCATGGTTAAATTCTTTCTATACTCTTTTATAAAACTTTTTTAATTGTATCTCACCAAATTAACTATTTTCTATAATAAATAATTCAATCAATATCTAACAAAATATTACGATATATAATAATATTTTACTTATATAAGTACGTATTTTATTTTTTAACTAAATACAAGATAACATTAAGTATCAAACAATTATTTTAGATATTAAATGAAAGAATTTATACTTACTCTAAATATTATCAATTTTAATTTTTAGAGAAATTACAAATTTATTTAAGTAATCTAGTAATTATATAAATATGAAAACCAAGTTATGTTTGTCAAACTTTGTCGTAAATTATTAAGAATTACTTTTTCGTTATTAATTTCAACGTAAACAGTTAATTCGATACTAAAGTTGTTGTTATAAGGTAGATTTCATTGCAAATTTCATCACTAAATCGGCCACGATCGTTGTTAATTTTAGTGATGAATAGGGTATTCATGGCTAATTTTAGTGATGAATTTGGAGGTCGTCGCAAATTTTTAGTGATGAATAGAGCATTCGTCATTAATTTTAGGGATGAACCAGGTGATTGTCGGTCTGTTTGTCACTAAAATTTAGTAACGAACGGCGTGTTGGTCGCTAAGTTTAATGTTTTGTCCACTAATTTAAAAAAATCCAATTTCATTTATGGGGCACGATCTCCTCTTCTTCGCTTCCTCTTCTCCGTCTTCTCCTCGTATCTCTTCTCCATCCGAGGTCCGTTCTCTGACAGTGACCCGAGGAAGCCCAACGCCGCTGTTCTCCTCCTCCCATCTCCGGCAACGGCGAGCATCACCGTCACCATCTCCATTATTGCTGGCTTCTCTCTCCACTAGGCCGCGACTTCCACTTCTAATCTCTATTACTCCTCTCTGGTTCCATACCATTGTGCTTGCTCAACTCAAGCTTTGTACGGATATATCCATTAATTTTTTTTTTAAATATCTCCCGCGGGAAAGTTTTGTCAGAATTAACACAACATGTTGAGTTTTCAAGACTCGACATGCACTGTGCCTCTTAACTGCTAGCATGTCGAGTCTTGGCTCCTCTCCCACACTTAACCATTTTCTATGCAATTTTATGCCAACCCGAAAATACAATCTCCAAAAACAATATCCAAATACAATCTCTGAATTCTATCATCCCAATTTTGAAATAGGAAAAAAATTTAGGAATAATATAAATATCTCCAATACCAAAGTAGATCGATAAAAATAAACAAAATACAATAAAATATAAAAAACAGAATAGATTTTATTAATTAAAAAAATATTCAGAATACAAATAATCAACGACGTCTTCTTCTTCTAGTATAATATCAACACCCATATCAGGTTTACTCTCAGTATAATCAGACTGAGTTATTAATCCCAAGTCATCTATCTGTGAGATCTGAGGGGCCTACATCATGCTGGTAGGGGTTAGAGAAAATCGGTAGGGAGACATGAAACAACGGTGGTGCATCATCTCTCTCTACCTGTATTAGTCATTTGCCCATAAAACTATCAGGATGAATTCCACTCTTAGGAGCCCCCGGAGTGAAAACTTGAGGGAAGTCATCAAACATAGGCATGTAGAAATCTGAAAACTCACCGAACGTAGTATAAGGTCCTACGACATTCTCAGGCCTGTTGAGACGGTGGCGGTGACGCATGATTTGTTGAGGGTGATGGTCTCGTACATCATCCTCATGGTCGCCCACGTGGTCGGTCTGCATCACCACCATCGTCGCCATCTATAGAGGGTCTACGTCTAAAAAAATAAGTCATGTCATCTGCCAATGCCAAGATGGCTGAATCAATAAGTCCCCGAGCATCGTCACCTAAAGTGTTTCGTAACTCGTGCAATGTATCCCACTGTAATAAACTATGTTAAAGTTAGTTTAAAAAACAAATAAAAAATATTGATTGACTAAGAGAAATGAATATGTCAAGTAGTTACCACATAGGTCTCCCCGACGGCCGACGAACCTGTGGGAGATTCTGCGAAACCAACTACTGTAGGCAAGATTAAGGGCAGGTCCAAACAAAGTGTCTAGTAATACTAGATAGTCGTGTCGGTGCATCCAAAGATCAACATAGACTGCATGTTCTACCGTCCAATCGACCTCCAGCATATCTTGACTGCTTGTATCGTGAAGTCTCTCCTCTGTGTCACAATGAATCAGAATGTGCTGATATTCTCCAAACTGTCGTAACACTCTATCTGAAAAGTACCACTCCACGACACTCTATCTGGAAAGTACCACTCCACGATATTAAAACATATCAACGGGATCCGTACATGCCAAATATCCCTCCCCTCGTGACAGTAGCCGGGGAGGAATGCCAGTATCTCATCTGTGTGGGATACCCATACGACCTGCCTATCTAATCCCTCCTTATACACTAAGACTACATATGTAGGGAAAGAAGTGACGTCAAAATTTGCCCTCTGTCGCAAAGCAAGTGGGCCATCCCCATCTCCATGCAACGATCGGCAAATAGGAGCCATATAAGGGAACCACTCTCACCCCCAAAGCTATAACAAAACTAAAGCGGCACCTATCTCACATAAGTCTGGATGCGTGGCAATACAAAACTGCCTATACATATATGCTAGACACGCACACCCCAACTATAACTATCTAAAAGCTCTAAATTCTCTAACAATATTAAAAACTATAAATGTACATAATATGTTGTTTTATCACAAAACAACACATCTTCTAACAAAAGTAAAATATAAGCTCGTGTTCACTGTGTAATATGTACATCATCAACTCCATCGGGCAACTCAGAAAAAAATTTAGCCAACCACGACATACTCAAAGTGTAACATTTAAATATGGTCTGTGGAGGTCTAACAGCTAACAGTCTCTCACACACATCACCCCACGACATTCCCGCAGTTCTAGCAACTATAGGATGACCATCTACTAGTCCTTTAGGATGACCTCTACGTTCTGAAGTGTAATAGTCAACTCACTGTGGGGGAGGTGAAAAGTGTATGTCTTTGACCTCCATTGCTCGACTAGGGTTGTAATCAGGTGCCAATCTAACTGTATAAATCGCAGTCGGGCAATACCCAAAAATCACAACCGCTCGAGAAAAGGGAGAACTCTCCCGTCGATCTGACCGTGCTCCCAACCGCGTAGCATGGCCTCATGTCACCAACAAGTAAGCGAAACGGTCATGTCGTTTCCCTGCTAAACCGTAGAAAAACGGTAGTGTCACTGTAATCATAGAAGACTCGAATCAGAAGATTAAGGATTCATCTGCAAAAAATTAAAATGAAAAATTAATTAATACTTCAAATACGATACGTAACAGATAATGTGCATTAACCATTAAAAGAAAAACAAAGAATTTGAAAGTTTAACAAATTTACAATATACAACTTAATAATGACATATAAAAAGTCAATGACACATTAATATCTGCAAACGTGTATTAACCATTATAATAAAAACAAAGCACTCCAAAGTTTGACAAATTCACAAATTACGGCATAATAACAAATACACGGAGAATTGTAATTAAAAGACAAATACAATCAATTTTCATGCGATAGGATGGGACAATATCGTCGATTATGTCCTTGTCTGCCACGGAGACCACATCTAATTTGTTTTGTGTATGTTCTCTGATAATGACTCTCTGTACTACAACTACCATATGATGATTGCGAAGATGACTCTCGAAGCTCCATCTTGTTATGTATCAAGATGACTTAGGTCTTCTTGTCATCCGTCGAAGAGATTTATCGGGAATGACAATGGGGTACGAACCCACGGGCTATCAAGATCTATCTCCTACTGGCAAAAAATGAGACTCGTACACACGAAATTGATGTTCCCATGTATACCATTGACCGACGATCATATGCACATCGATCATCGTTCGTGTTAGTTTAGTGATTGTATGCAAGCAAGGTATTCTATAAGTTTGCCACTTTCCATGTGTGCAATGTTTATTATTGACGTCGATGATCTGTTTGTTACCTCCCTTGTAGCCATACTAAGTTTGTCTATGTCCTGTCTCTATCTCAAAAATCTCATCCTCCCTACTAAATGAGAGCATCGTATGAACATTAGTGGTGTTCATCCACCTTTCTAGTATGACATTTGCATACTTCGTATATCGCTCTCCTCTTGCCATTCCCACTTTCGCCTCAGCGATTCTAGCCTCAAAGTAGTTTACCGAATTATAAAAGGTTTTAAGTACCAATATTGAAACAGGTAGATTCCTTGCACCTTTGAGGACGATATTATAACTTTCATTGATATCGGTCGACATGTAGCCAAAATGCAAGCCACCATCATGCGAAAGGGTCCACTGTTCAAGGGGAATGTTCGCAAAGTATTCGGGGGCATCATCTTTTATCTCCTTCAACCTCGCCATATAAACATCAAATTTCTTTTGTGGTCGTTGTAAAGCAGCAATAGTGATGACTCTCTTACAAGCTTGGCTTTTGTGATGGGTGTTAAAATTACTAATGATATGTCTCATGCAAAAGCCGCCCGTTGTCCTGAAATGCCGGCTATATTTTTACAGAAAATCGGACAGAATCTCCCCATATTTCGGAGGTCTCCCAAGTATAATTAATTCTGTATAAATCAAACTATCCTATAAAATAATTAAATGGCCATCCCGACCTCTCCAAAATCAACCAATCCCACAGCCAATATCCAGAATAACGCAATGTTATAAAATTTTCCAGCAATCTAGTCACAGACCTCTACTGTCATACCCCCATCAAAGGTATAGACAGCTGCCAGTCGCCCCTCCTGTGATTTAGAGATGGCACCGAACGATCCTAGAGTACACTTATAAGATATAACACATTTCCAAGTATATACACAATGAATAAGAAATGTCTCAATGCAATGTTATGCAATGACATGAGAATTCCATAATTTAAATATCTATATTTATACAGTTATCCCAGAATTACACAATGGTCGTCTATAGACCTCAGAATGCATATACATTATCAATACAAATTTTGCAGCAGAAATATATAATGATTCCTCAATTCCAAACCAGATCTCCCAATGATACTGAGTGTTCTAAAAGCAACGCTTCTTGTTAAGTACTATCTCTAAAACAAGAAGGGGAAATGAGGGGTGAGTACTCAGGGAAGAATACTCAGTGAGTGAGTGGATTAATGCAATCATCTAATATGAGGTGTGAAACTGGAGTGTCAAAACATAAGTATAGATTCATATTTCAAATCATCATGCTTTTCATTTCAACAATATATTATTAGCACGCATTTTCAAGTCAAATATACATCCAAAGACTGTCACTAAAATCATAAAGCTGCCAGCCGAAAATGTCTTGACAGAGATCTACCGCGACCTATGACAGACGCATCGGGGGTGTTATATGTAAGTTTATTTAATGTGCTCTCTATCCCAGCATTGGCGACGGATCTCGTCCAGGTGCTAGACTTGGAGAGAGTATCCAAATTCTCCCCCTTTCGAGTTCAACCTAGCTAGTACCGTGTCGTTAATCAAATCACGACAACTCATGGGATACCCCAGGCCTAGGCATATCTGGACGCCACCAAAACGTCTCTCACGGTGTCCTTCATAGCTACGAAACAATACATTCCAAAGCTCTCAAGGCCAAATCCAAAATCGTATCACAATGTGCCGAAATCAGGTTCACAAACCAAATGCAACATATAACATAAAATGACACATTATATATTTCAACCACATGAATGCATAATTTCAATATTTCAACACAGTTTTTGGACAATCTATCGGTTCACAAAAATCAATTTCAAACCACTCAAACCATTTCAAGCACGTTATAAATTATGCTCATTTATCAAATACTTTAAAAATGGGTTTACACATTAAACAAAAGTATTGAAATAAATCTCTCACAGTTTTGGGAAGGATAGCGCACTTCCCAATAAAATCACAATACGTAGAACAAGTCTCCCCTCAATCGAATCACCAAGAAAGCCAACCAAATCAAATTATCACGATTTTCATCAAATTTCTGACTATTGTCAGGGTTTATCATTTTTCTTAAATTCGTACAAATCCTAAATTATTCAATTTATAAATATACACCAATATCATCAATTTTGTTCCATTTATAAGTAAATAACCAAATCAAAATCAAGTTAAATTCAAACCTAAATTCGACAAAATTAAATTTAAGTATGGAAATAATTTCATTTCCCTCACCTAGATTTACTCGAATCTCAAACCTAGTTTTTGTTCACCTGTCAGATTAATTTAAAACCTGTAATATCTTCAATTTTGAAACCATGTTAATGACTAAATCAATTTTTAACACTAAACCACATCTAACATAGCTGTTACCTGTAGCGAAGGATTTCTGCGAGGATGACAGATAGCTCTCAAAGGGAAAAGCCGGTTGTGGGCTCGCGGGCCGTCGTGGGCTTGTGGGCCGGCCAACTGGTGGGCTCGCTGCTAGTGGGCTAGCGGGCTTGCAGGCTGGCGCGCTCATGGGCTAGGGGCTCGCCCTCGCTAGTTGGAGCGCTCGTGGGCTGGAGTGTGCACTCGCGAGAGACTGCAATCGTGCGCTAAGGCTCGTTCGCGTGAGGGAGGTTACGCTGGGGGGCACGCTTGCGTAGTGTAGCTTGTGCAGGGGCACGCTGGCGCTCGTGCAGGGGCACGTTGACGCTCGTACAGGGGGTTCGCACAGTCGCGCTCTGTCAAGCACTGTTGCGCTGTGGTGCGCTCAGTCTCGTTGTGGCGTGCTCGCGCTTGTGCCTTGGCGGAAGGCGCTGTAGTTGCGTGCTGTGGTGGAGGGAGGTGCTGTAGGCTGGCGCGCTCACGGGAGGAGGTGAGGGAGTGCGATTCATAGCTCGTGGCAGAGTGCAATCGAGAAAGAGATCGTGAGAGAGATCGCAAACAGCAAAAGGAGAGAGAGAGAAAAAAACTGAGAGAAGGAAATAGAGAGAGAGAGATGAAGAAGAAGAAAACGGTGGTGGTGGTGGTGGTGCGCGGCAGCTTTGGGCGAGGGAGGCGCTGCCGCGGGAGAGGAAGAGGTGGGGAGAGGGGAGACGAAGAGTTGGAGAGAGAGAGATGAAGAGAGAGAGAGACAAATTAGGGCTTTTAGCCCTAATTTGACAAGGGGGAGTGTCGCATTTCAGGCCGAAACGCGGCGTTTCCTCCTTCTCTCTCTTCTCTCTTTTTTTAAAAAGAATATGAATATATATATATATTCACATCCATCTTTTTGCTAGCTTACGAATTTCATAAAAATAATGAGTCCACTACGATTTACGAACACGACTAATTAATTTATACCAAAAATTCAATTTAAAGACCCCAAAATCAAAAATCAATATAAATAAAAAATTTTTTCCTCTATGTACATAAATATTTCAAAACCAATACACTTGTTCGGCCACCGAGTGTCAGTGTTACATTTTCTAACCCTTTAAAAATAAGTTTCGTTTTCGAAACTAAAAGAAAGTTAAACTATACAGAAAATAAATGGAGATATATCTCCTCATAGTCTCCTCGGGCTCCCAGATTTCTTCTTCGACTTGATCGTTGCATCATAGTACTCGGACAAGAGATACCTCCCTGTTCCGTAGCTGCCGGATCTACTGGTTAAGTATGACCACCCGCTGAACAGGTAGACTCAAGTCCTCTTGTACCTCTATTGGCGGAGGCTCCAAAATATGCGAAGGATCTAGGATGTACTTCCTCAACACTGATACACGGAAGATATCATGGATTCGAGATAACTCATCTGGTAGCTCTAGTCTGTATACTACGCTCCCAACCTTACTGAGGATACGGAATGGGCCAATGTACCTGGGGCTCAACTTGCCCCGCTGCCGATATCAAATGAGTCCCTTCAAGGGAGAAATTCTCAAAAATACCATATCACCCACCTCAAATTC
The DNA here is from genome assembly GCA_033439265.1 of Dillenia suffruticosa. NCBI lineage: Eukaryota > Viridiplantae > Streptophyta > Magnoliopsida > Dilleniales > Dilleniaceae > Dillenia > Dillenia suffruticosa. The sequence goes on from JAVTVX010000020.1 coordinate 14,208,541, forward strand.
TAAAGGTCGGCGTCTCCGATCCGCATATGCCCTCTGTCTGTCTTGGGCGACTTTCAACCGCTCGCGGATTACCCTGACCTTGTCTTTAGTCTCTTCGACTAACTCAACACTAGTAAGGCATCTTTCACCATCCCAGCACAATGGGGTGCGACACTTTCTACCGTAAAGTACCTCATAGGGTGGCATATCAATGCTGGCCTGATAACTATTATTATATGCAAACTCCACTAGCGGTAAATGCCTGTTCCAATTACCCCGAAAGTCGATAACACAAGTCCGAAGCAAATTCTCAAGCATCTGAATGGTTCTCTCTGACTGACCATCTGTCTGTGGGTGATATGTTGTGCTAAAACTGAGCCATGTGTCCTAATCTTCCTGCAGCTTGGGCCAAAATCGAGAAGTGAACCTTGGATCTCTATCCGAGACTATGGACACAGGAACCCTATGCAGTCTGATTATTTCGTCAATATACAGACGTGCTAATGACTCCGGTGGAGAGTCCCTGCACATTGGGATGAAATGGGCGGACTTGGTGAGTCGATCGACTACCACCCAAATGGCATCATATTTGGCCTGAGTCCGTAGCAATCCCATAACAAAGTCTATAATCACATGTTCTCACTTCCATACGGGAATGGGAAGAGGCTGTAGTAAACCTGTTGGCCTCTGATACTCAACTTTCACCTGCTGACAGACTAAACATCTAGCTACAAACTCCACAATGTCCCTCTTCATACCTGGTCACCAATAGCTGCCCCGAATAATTCGATACATTTTTGTACTATCTGGGTGCAAGGCATAGGCCGAGAAGTGTGCCTCCTCTAATATGGACCTGCAGAAATCCTCATCGGTAGGTATAGCCACTCTATCGCGATAAGTCAGAAGTCCATCACTACGGACTCTGAAATCACTATATCACATTTGCGGGCTCTCTCAGTAATAGTCTGGAGCTCGGTATCAGTGCCCTGAAACTCCCTAATATGGTCCAACAGCATCGGCCTGACCTCAAACTTAGTTAGCAGAGTGCCATGATCATCACTAGCCAATCTGACTCCCAAATCCCGGAGTTCCATCAAACAAGTGAGGTATGCCGTATTGTTCTCCTGAGATGATGAAGTTGATTTTTGGCTCAAGGCATCAGCAACCACATTGGCTTTGCCCGGATGATAATCAATGACAAGATCATAATCTTTGAGGAGTTCCAACCATCTCCTCTGTCTCAGGTTAAGTTCTCACTGGGTGAATAAATACTTCAGACTCTTATGATCAGTATACACCCGGCAAGTCACCCCGTACAAGTAATGGCGCCATATCTTCAATGCAAAGACTATCGCCGCAATCTCCAGATCGTGTGTCGGATAATTCACCTCATGTTTCTTGAACTGTCTAGAGGCATAGGTGATCACCCGACCATTTTACATCAAAACACAACCCAACCACTGTCGGCTAGTATCACTGTACACTGTGTACTCCCGACTGCTGGTGGGAAGTGCCAAAATCGGAGCTGTAGGCAACTGTTATTTGAGCTCCTAAAAACTCGCCTCACAATGGTTATCATATACAAACTTAACACATTTTCGCATCAATCTACACAATGGAGTACCTATCCGGGAAAACCCCTCAACAAATCTATGGTAATACCTGACAAGACCAAGAAAACTCCTGATCTCAGTCACTGTCTACGGCTGCTCCCATCTCGTAATGGCATCGACCTTCTGCGGATCAACAAAAATTCCTTCCGCAGTAACGACATACCCCAAAAATCCAACCTGTCTTAGCCAAAATTCACATTTTGTGAATTTGGCATACAACTGTTCATCGCGGAGGATCTGTAAAATGGTGAGAAGATGCTGAACATGATTCTCGTCACTCCGTGAATACACCAATATATCGTCTTTGTAGACTATGACAAAGTGATCCAGATAGTCGTGAAAGACTCTATTCATCAAGTCCATGAATGCAGCGGGGACATTAGTCAGTCCAAACGGCATAACTAGAAATTCATAGTGCCCGTATCGAGTGCGGAAAGTTGTCTTTGACATATTTTGACTCCTAATCCGCAACTGATGATATCTCGATCAAAGATCAATGTTCGAAAAAATTCGGGCACCTTACAATTGATCAAACAAATCATCTATGCGAGGCAGCGAATATCTGTTCTTCACAGTCACCCGATTAAGCTGCCTGTAATCCACACACAATCTCAATGAGCCGTCCTTCTTCTTTACAAACAGCACTGGAGTACCCCCAAGGTGACGTGCTAGGATGGATGAACCCCTTATCTAGCAACTCCTGCAGCTGGACCTTGAGCTCCCTCAGCTAGAGATAGGGGTAATTCCCGGAGCTAAATCGATCTCAAAGTCAAACTCCCGAACCGGTGGTAATCCGGGTAGCTCCTCGGAGAAAATATCATGAAAGTCCTGTACCACTGGAACATCCTCCAGTCTCGGTCTCTGAGCAGTGGTGTCTATGATGTGAGCTAGGTATATCGCACACCTGTGGCGAATCATGTGTTTGGCCTCCAAAACTGAAATGACACAGCAGGGTAAAACCCACCTCTCGCCCTCAAAAATCAACACTGGTCGATCGGGTCTTTGAAACTCTACCTGCTTCTTAAAGTAGTCAACTGAAACCCGATACATATGTAGTCAATCCATCCCCAAGAGGGCATCAAAATCAGTCATAGCGAGAGGGATTAGATCTGTCTTTAGCATTGTATCCCTAACTTTGATCTCACAGTCTCTATACACCGTATCGCGCACAATCTGCTCACCCAAAGGAGTGATAACCAATATCTCCTCATCCAAAGGTGAGAGCGGCCTGTCAGAGTGTCGGGAGAATTTATCGCTCACATATGAATAGTTAGACCCTGTGTCAATAAGGATACGAGTATCTATTCCAAAAATAAGTAGAGTACCTATCATTGAACACAATTGCACATAGACTCAGAATAAAACCAGATTTGATACATATATATATATATGTCAAAATAATTGAGCCTCTAAGGCTTTTACAACCTCAGTGTATAAAGATGTCAAAGTAATATCATATCGACAAAAGCGTACAAAACATAAAATACCTATACGACTATCATGATACAATGCTAACATCCCCAAAAGAAGTGGAAATACGAATAAAGATCCTATTCTACAGGATCAGAAGGAGGAGTACCCATGATGATATCGGAGTTCGCCTGGGCGTCCTCCTGCGTCATGGCATAAACCAGGGCCTAAGCCTTAGATTGCTGTCGTGCTTAGGTCTGCACTGTGTTACTCCCGGTGGTCACCCTGGGAGTAGACGATGCTGGCCGAGTAGGCTGCCCCTAACTCAGGGCAGGAACTCCTGATATGCCCTGGCTTCCCATAGTGGAAGCAAGTGACCGACACTGAACAAACTCCTATCGAATGAGACCTATTGCACCTGCGGCAATAAGGATGCCGCTGAGCAGTATACTATGCAGGATGAGTCGGAGCAGGCTGTCTGAACCCCTGGGAGTACTGTTCTCGTCCCAGCTTAGGAAATCCAGATCCTAATCCGCCTCTGTGCGAACTGGATCCCCTACCCCTCTTGGAGTTTTGCGCAAAATGAGACTTCTCTTTCTTTCTTTTCTGCTCTCTGCTCTCTCTCTGCCTAGTCTTTGCGCGAACCAAAGCCTCTGCACTGTGAGCAGAGTCTATCATCTCGGCCAGTGTAAATTGTGGAGTAACAGTCATATACCTCTTTATGCTGAGACTAAGACCGTTCTCGAATTTAAAGCGCAAATACTGAGGTATGGCCAGATCCAGTACGAATGTGGCAAGTCTCCACATATCTGCCGCATACTCCGAGACAGATTTGGTCCCCTGTATAAGCCATCCCAACTCTGACCTCATCCTGTCCTGCTGGTAGAGTGGGAAGAATCTACGGTTAAACTCCTGAAGGAAGTCGTCCCGCCACAGTGGCTCTGTCGCCTCATCAGTAAGGGCCTCTTACCATAAGAGGACCTCTCTTTCTAATAATCGATATGCCACTTTCAGGCAGAGCTCTTGTCCAATCCCCAGATCGGTCAAAATCCTGCGGGTGCGGTTGATCCAATGCTTGGCTACCGTTGCATCACCAAGCCCTGTGAAATCAGTGCACCCCAGCTGACGGGCCTCCTTAACCAACTGAGTTAACTCATGTACCCGTCTAAGAGTAGCCGATGTGGTCTCACTCGGCTTTGACAAGATAAAAGGATCGGCTACCGGTGGTAGAACCGGTGCCAAAGGAACTGGCGCTACTGCAGGTGCAGGAGCCGCTGTAGGAGGGGTGGGGGCGGAATCTGGACCCATGCGAAGAGTACCACTCATACACCTGTCGAAAGGCATCGAGTGTGGGTACGAGAATCTCAGCCTGAGCAGCTGGTTGAGTAGGTGCCAGTGGTGGCACACGAGTTGAGGAACGATCTTCCGACTCGTTTAATTCCTCTAGTAGGGCAAAACGGGTGCTCCGTCGGGTCATCATACTTCTGCAAGAGAAGGCTCCTTATTAGGTATTATTTAAAGAATAGGCATGGTTTAAGAAATTTGGATGAGTCACATCCTGACTACCCTCACAATGAATGGAATAAAAAAAGCATGTTAGGTTAGACACAAGCGTATCTAACCCCCTAGAATGGATGAACTCATATGCCTATGACCATGTATCGGGATTTCATGACTGTATGAAACTCTCATGCATTGAGGACTTTAAACACAAACTTACTCGGGAATGTTTTCAAGACTCTCTTCTTACATAGCTCTCAACCTGGGCTCTGATACCAATCCAACTATTCATGATCCCGGTCCGGGGCGTGACAAAAGCGCCACACAGTATTTGGAGGTGACCATCCAAACTCCGGTCGAGTAACAGTTGCTCTTATCCTTTCATGTCGATCTGAAATCTAGCAAAGGGGACCCTGCCTATCTCTAACTATAAAGTCTCGCACACACATCAAAAACCACGACCACGATGCAAGTGACTCTACATCCACTAAAGCAATTACCAACAAAATAATGTGATTCGCCCCTTCCATACTATATGCCATCAACAACTTGTGCTTGTATTTTCCTTATAGGTGAGTCCCATCTATACTTGTCAATGGCAGACAACTCCTAAATGCGGTGATACTAGGACCAAATGCCCAAAAACACAACTTCAAAAACCCTTTCACCATTTGCTCGTGGCGGACCCAACTTCTATGAAACTTGTGATCCTGGATTCATTTGGACTATTGCATCCAAAACTCGAGGCAATCCCAATTCCTGTATACCATTTCTATGGCCCTTCTTTTTGCAGCCCAAACATGTCTTCGGGAAAATGCATATGTGGTTTTTTCTGTCGTAACGGTTCGTAGGAAAGAGACTTTCACACTTGGATTTTCCCTTGCGTAGTTAAGAAAATGTCGGATCATCAAATTTGAATCCAATTGCCTATGATCTTGCGTCAACCCAGCATTGACACATGTGTGCGGTCTCTCTATAATAGTTATCACAAAGGCACAAAGGAGTTTTGTTTTACTTGCACGCAACCTCTACCTATAGCCATTATCCTTTTGAGTACATATCGCTGTCTACATTGTAGGGGATGATGTCCTAATACGAAATTGATAATGATACTTCGCATGATACATTTTCACAAAGTGTATAAACTCCTCATTCGACTCAAATCTCATTCCTTTCTTCAATTCATTGCTAAAACTCCCACTATCACTTCTCAATCTACAATCTTCCTTGAAAGTCACATAATCATCTCCTCCCGGTACAGTTCTAATGAAAGAAATTGAGTCATCAACTCCGCTATTAACAAATCTCTGACCATCACCAATGGCTGTAGTCGCTCAAGAGGACCCCAATATTATCTGGTTTACTGAACTACCACCACTATCATGATGAACTTCTCCAATATCTTCTTCTTCATCATTATCCTCTTCTTCCGTCTCTTCTTCTGTCATTTCTTTCTCGTCCACATCGTTATCCATACCTGCGGTCCATATCGTTATCCACACCTGCACTAGCAAGATCCACTAGACATTCGATATCTGGATATTCATCCGTATAATCGTAACCTTGTTGCATGGATATACTAGCATTGTATGTCTTTACATATAATTCATGCGTCGTACCCACTTCCATACTCACCGCAAACTCCATCAAGTTCAAAACGTCATCGTCAGTACTAATTAGTACCAATTCATACTGTATATTCCCCCTTGCATGTGTGACATGTGACAACGATGATAAATCTTTACATGTTGTCTCCTTAAATTTATCTGAAGACTCTTACACATCACGAAGACCAACTCATTAAATGATGCATTTCTCCTGACCTGAATCAACTTTGAAGGGCCACGGTCATAATCGACTCTATTCTCAACCGTCATAATATCACCATTTGTGTAACATAACAATCTCACAATCTCCGTTATTTCTACTTAACATAAAAAAAAAAATTTATTACTGTTATATGTCAATTTCCATTTCAAATAAATTTTCAATTTAAAAAAATTTTAAAATTAAGCCTAAATTAGAAATCTATTGACAAACTCTAATTCGGTTCTAAAATTAAATTTCAAACAAATTAACAAACAATTACTAATAATTATTTTTTTTAAAACCCTAAATCCTAATTCGGTTCTAAATTTTAAAAACCTTAATTCCTAAACAAATCAACATGACAAATACTACAAAAAAACACCATTTTAACGATAGATTTAGCGACGAAAATTTTTGAAAAATTAGTCACTAAAATTTTTAGCGACGGATTTTGCAACGGATTTTGCGACGAAAATTTTTTCATCGCTAATAACGCATCGCAAAAATTTAGCAATGAAAGTGGCAGAGTCGTCGCCAATTTTGCGACAAAAAATATTTAGTTGCCAAATTTAGCGACGGATTTTTTTTCCGTCATCAAATTTAGTGACGCATTAATTTTTCCGTCGCCAAATTTAGCGACGGATCTTAAAATTTAAGAAAAATAATTTTGTTATTTTTCATATTTTGGTCTATTAAAAAAAATGTTGGCCCTGTTCAACCAACATAAACCTGATAATAATCAATATCTTTTAGAATATCTAATCCAATCAAATTAATAAGCCATCAATATCCATCAAATCCAATATTATTTAGAACCCAACAAATAAGTCATCAATATCCAATTCAACCAATAAACCATCGACATCCATACAAAAAATCTAAAAATTGTTCAATCCAAGCAACATATACATAGAATTCCAAAATGTCAATAACATCCGATAGGATGTTCATAAATTTTTGTACATATAACAAAATGTTAATAAGAACAAAATGAAATAAATATAAATATAGTCAAATATCTAATATCGAAGAAAATAGTAATAATAACATTAATATTGTCCAATATCCAATAATAAAATCCAATGAACAACTATCTATCATTATCCTGGTCTTTATTATCGGGGTCATCAGTAGGAGGCACAAAAGGGGGAACCTGACACTGTGAGGGAAGAAACTGACTTGCATCCAATTTGAAGTGCTGTAAAATAAGTCGTTGTGTTATCTCAAGCGATTGTCGGATTTCTTTGATTTCTTCGTCTTTCTTTGCAAGTTGCGCTTTGATTTCTTCATCTTTCATTGCAAGTTACACTTTGAGGTTATGCACTTCTTTATCTAGTTGCATTTCTTTTCTTGAAGCGATCACGATGGCAAAGATGGGTCTCGTGTGTACATTCTACTCAACAATCTCATCCCAAGTATTCTTCCCCTTTTTATCCCACCGATGCCTCTAACCACAAAGCCATACTATTAACGGATGGCTCAGATGAGCTGTCATGATCAGCACTACTCGAATTAGTCAGCAGAAGTTAATTATATTTTTCTTGCATTATTATGACGGAAATCAAAATAAAAGTATAATAAAATAGTAAAAATGAACAATTACAAGGTCATGAATTCAACTAATTGATCATGTATGATAGAACAATTACAAGCTGTCTTATTGCATTATTGCTTAATAAGTCATACGCACTACCATGCATTGCAGGTTAACAACTCCCCTCGGGGGGGACCGGGGGAACAAAAAACAAGGCCTAATTTCCAAAGAAATAAGGATGACAAACAGACCCAGCAAAAGAGTCCCAACATGACAAGCATGACATAACATAAGAAAAATACATTACAAAAAGCAACCATCCAAGACAAAAATAAAACCAAACGAACAAAAAATAGAGAGATAGTATATGCATTATACACATCAACAAGTATTAAGACTTTTAATTGTAGAAAAAATTCAAGATTGTATCGGAACTTTTTCTTCTTTTTTCCTTTTAACATTGAAACCTATTCAAGAATGGACTCGATAACCTATACAGTTCAAGTGCAACAACTGCTATTTATAATTGGGAGGATTATGGTAAATGTATATGCAACAGATATAGCTTTATTCACCATGTCATTCTAACTTGCCAACAGATGGCTAACTTGAGGAAGTGTGGGATTAAGTTACAGGAACATGGGTTACTCAAGACCTGTTTTGGCCAATCTGTCAGTATAACTTTTGCTTCCCTATATAAAATAGTCAATGCTCTGACTGCAAAAATTTTAACAGTCTACACTCTCTAAATATGCCGGACAATGGTTAATGGTACGCATTTCCACAATATCTATGCATCTTTCTTCCCTGTAAACCTCAAAATTTAGCAAGGAGAAAATCGCGAAGATTTCTTAAGTAAAGTCGAACATTGTTATACAAAACAAATAGGTAGTTCCGCATCTTACTTGCAATAAAGGATTGTAAAAATAAATGATCTCTAATTTCAAGTTTCTTGTAACACATGACCCTAACATCTGGAGAGAGAGTTTTATAAAGTCTTCTCTTTTAAAGTAAATCATAGGTTTAATTTTGTTAAGCATGTTTTATAAAATCTTTACTTTTAAAGTAAATCATTGGTTTAATTTTATTGAGACCCCTTGACTGAATAAAAATCGTTAAGAGACTTTGCCTTCCAAATAAAATTATATAGGTAAATGTGAAAGTTTTGGGGAAAGCTAATTACATGATAAAAGAGAAATTTACGTGAGGAAAAAAAAAGAAACAAAGAATCAAGACTCGAAACCTTACTACGCAGAATACAAGGGTATAGTTCATTTCCCTGTAATAGAAAAATTGAAGAAGAAAACTCTAGCTCCATAAAGTTAAGATTCCTTAAGAAATGTAAACTTTAAAGATTGAATTCCCCTCCCAATTATAAAAATCTTTGATAGGAGCGGATTGAAGTACGGATAGCCTGTAAAGATCATGGAAAGAAATAAACACATTTTACAACAGTATACTGGATATAAACATTAATAGATCAATTCCTAAATCTAACTAATTTAAGATAACATTCAAGTATCTCATAGTGATTCTATTAGGGATCTTAAAATTATCAAAATAGTGAAATAAAGGTTAAAAATTACATAAATCTCCCTGGGTGAGAGAACTCTTCTCCTAACACAACCTTAAGATTCATATTCAGAATGACCATTTGATTCTTCATAAAGATGGTAATAATATTTATAAGGACTAGAAAAAGGGCTCAGGTCAATCAAATGCAATTTTTTACCAACTATCAAATGAAACATAATACAAAAAATGTTTAAGAGAAATAGTTATTAAAATTTTCCACATTATATCACTTCATCCTCAACAAATAAAAAGTAGTCCCTTAATAGCACCAAAAGGGCCCTGAAACATTTGCAATTAAAACATAAATAAAAGACAAAGAAGGCCAAAAACACAACCAGAGGCAGACCGAACAAGAAAGCCAAGCATGTAAACTAGGCCATGATGTCTCCTATTGGCTCCAAAACATGTATATGAATACACGACAAGAACACAACAAAATATAATATGGGTACAATTGAAGATAATGATATTAGCATATTTCTAATGATTTTTTTTTTTTATTTTCTTAATGTACTTTTACTTATAATTAAATCTTCGCAAATAAGCAATTTAAATTTGTGAAGGTGAATGCGGCTAGGATATGAAAAGTAGGAATGAAACTATGGCTTCTTCATACAGATAATGTAAAATCAATTGGTAAAAAAAATGTATAGATTAATGAATAATAATTGCCACATAAAAAAATGAAACAAAGTGTTTACTTTGAAAATTATTTTACCATCCAACAAATATAAAGTGATTCAAATGATTGAAAATGATTAAAAAATGGTGGAGCATCCCATAAGTATCATATCCAATACAAATACAACTTCCAATTTAGAATATCCAAATTTCCTAGCCAACTGGGCAGCTAAAACTGGACCATGCAATCAAGCTAGAATTATATAGAAAATTGGGCACACAAATAAGCTACGCAAAACAAGATAAAATTGGACCAACAAAGAAGATTTACAAAAACCATGTGGGTGTGTCATGCTTAAAAGAAGATCGAGGGTCCTTCTATAAAGGATGGTGAAAGATCTTTGGACAAAAGACATGGACTCAGCAATACAGGATGGAGAATTTGGTGACAGAAGAACATCACACAAATACTTACAACTTTTACTGGAAATTGGAAAAATTCTTGAGCACCATCTTTGCTCATTATCACCACCACCCTATGAAGACTCGCTTTTGCTGGAAACTGGAAATTGGATCCTTTTTCTCGTTCGAGAATCTCCTCCCTTCTTCCACTCCATCCATATTGGTCATGGGTTGAGAACAGGGATTGAACTCTATGGGATCTAATCCATATTGGTCATTGATCATTAAATAGTTTACCATGTTTTTCCTGTGGGTTTCTCCAGCATTTCGCATTGCTTTCTAACATTATTCACATATTTAGACCACTTGTACCTTCATTCATTAGTTATGATCTCCCTGTCTTGGTTTCCTCTCACTCCTAGTCCAGGCTAATTGTCAAAACTTAGAAGCTTGGGCTGCCTAATGAGTGTGGCTATATCTAAGGCTACATACTTCCTCATATTTCTAGCACATTCACAAGCATGCTTGGGGGAGGGAAGACCCATTTAGATTATATCATATTGTATTAAAAAATGGAGGAAAAAACAGATACATGTAGAGTATATTTACCAGAAAGATAACGTGCAAGAGAAGGAGAAATCTAGGCCAGCATAGTTAGTGTAAGCACATCAAGTCATGGAATTGCAATTTTAATTGTCAAAGTTGGTCAATTACATACCGATATACTTTTGCACTCTCCCCACTCCAAGTGTTGTCCTTCTTTTGAAATGTTTGCTCAAAAGTGTCGATGTTTGGTAGCTCAGAATAAAAAAATTTTAAAAAATCATTCATAGTTACAAATAATGAAATAGTAAAAAAAGAATTAAATGAATTAAATAATCAAATATAAGTGTTTGAAATAGTTACCAACCTTTTTCTATGTTCATCGACATTGATTGACTCCCTAGCGTAAGTGGCAAATGCTTGCCCGGAATTACAATATCTGTTCCTTTTATTCTACTCACTTCTTTTTTTGTTGTCGTCGGACTCCCAAATTGCCAACATTCTTACCCAATTTTCCTCCGTGATGCAATTCGGTTTCGTCCGATTTGTTTTGGCTTTGTTGATCACATTTCGAATGTGATTACCAGCTTTCTTTTTGAAATTTCTTTTTATATTAGTTTCTTCTGATTCATCCAAACTAAATCTCTACTGCAATAAACAAAAATACAATTATCTTTATTAAGACGTGAACTTTAATTGATGTATCAATTGAAAGATAAAATTTACCTTAAATTCTCTCCATCATAAGTCCTTTGTTTCATTCTCCGTGCTTGTGTAATTCATCGATATCCCTCCCTAGTGGTTATTAACAATTTTATTTATAACACGCACCACATATACTGGATCTGAGAATCTAGATATGAACAATTTACAAATAAACAATGGTAAATAAATAAGATAATTTAAAAAACCATATATATAAATAAAATAATCAAATTAAGTGAAATTTTAAAATTAAATACTTACGAATCTCCACAAGCGGATATGATATTTCACCTATCCTCTATACTTATATTCCCCATATCATTTGATTGTTGCACTGAAGGTGCAAATGAAGAAGATGGGGCTGAAGCAGTAGGACAATGGAAAGGGGACTACGAAGGGGAAGGAGAAGGGGAAGTGTTTGATCTTCCTTGTGAAGTTCGAACGTGTCCTCCACATTTATCCTGACAAGCATAAATGTTAGACAAATGACGAAAACAACAATTATATGTTTTAACAATACATAAGAAATGACATGAAGAACTTACCATATTCAATCTTTTGTAGCCGACAAAATATCACCAAGAATCCAACTACCTAACCCGAATTATCTACAAAAAGAAAGCAAAGTATTAGGTTTGGGATGCCAACATGGTTTAAAGTTAGAGAAATACAAATTTAGTGAATGGCAAAAGCATAAGCATGTGTATAGATAAATAAAGAAATGATGTATAATAAAAACAATTGTATCATAAGGAAGCAAAAAGAAATCGGATAAATGTTTAATAAACACAAATGTATTACATTGAGCATATCTATGTGTGTACAAAACTAAACTTACTCAGTATCAAAATCAAAATCTTCATTGTCATCTCCACTTTCACATTCATCTCCATCTCCATCTCCATCTCCATCCTCATCTTCATCCTCATTATTTGTATGAAAATCTGATTCTTTATCGTCATCCTTACAAATTTCATTTGGATCCACATCTATAATTGCTCCACATGGATCTTGTAAAGTTGGAATGTCATATTCCTCCGTTTGAATCGTGTTAGTAACTTCTTTTTATTGATATGCTATATCAACCCAATTCTCTTTGATTTTTTTCCGTGCTTTTGTTTTGCATACTATCCATCAATCAGTTTTGTCACGTTTCAAACTAGGATATGATGCATAATATACTTGAATTTCTTGTTGTGCCAATACAAATGGTTTATATTTCCTATACTTCTTCTTATGATTTATTTCAACCAAATTATACTTTGGATGCACCTTTATCTCTTTGATGGGGTCAAACCAATTACACTTAAATAATACCACTCGCAATTCTGTTCCAAGATACTCTATCTCTATGATTTCATCCAATAAATTATAAAAATCATCTTTTGCACTTCCATCATTGGATGACCGAACACATACCCCACTATTCATTGTGGCTTTTCCAATTCCATATTGTTGGGTGTGAAAATTAAACCCATTTATAAAATATATTGGCCAAGTTTGTATAAATGAATTTGCACCCCATGATAGATGATACAACAATCCTTGTTCAACTTGATCATCATCGGCATGAATCTAAAGGAAAGTGACCAAACTATTATTGTTAAGTAATGATTATAAAAACAAAATATGATAGGAACTTCGTAGATAGGTAACTTACATATTTTTTGAACCATACTGCAAATTTCTTATCGCACAGACGATCAAACTCCTTGTTGCAATTCCGAAAATAAGTTTTGAAAAATCCTATCATAAAATTCCACTTATATATTACATAAATTTTTTACCCAAACAAAATACATATGTTTGCAACTGTATACTTACTCGAAATATGGTTCCATTTCTGGACAGTTCAATAAAATATATGTATGAGCTGCTCCCAATTCTTGACCAATTAAATATTTTCTCTTGGATGTCCTATTAGGTCAACCAAGATAGTTGAAAATAGAAAATGATGAAAAATTGGGATCGATAAGACTCTCATCATTTCTTCCTGCTCTTTACCTCTTGTACTGTACGTGAGGCTCAAAATAATACGATACAAATATTGTCACTTCCTCCACAATATATGCATTAACAATAGAGATTTCGACCCATACCTTATTTTTCACTTTTTCCTTCAAATGATATAAAAATCTAATTGTAATAAAAAAAAGAAGATTATTAAATGAAATCTATAAAGAAGTATAATTTTGAAACAAATGAGATAAATATTTCACCTCTCAAATGGATACATCCATCGAAGTTGGACGAGACCTGCAACTTTGGCCTCATAAGGCAAGTGAACTAAGAGATGTTCCATTGAATCAAAAAATGATGGAGGAAATATCATTTCTAAGTTGCAAAGAATAATTGGAATATCTCTCTCTAGTTTCTCCATGTGTGATACGTTCAACACTATTAAGCAAATGTCATGAAAAAAATACTCAACTCTGTAATGGCACCCCATACAAAATTTGGTAAAAATTTTTTAAACGCAATTGGAATTAGTTTTTCCATAAATATTTGACAATCATGACTCTTCAAATCTGTCAACTTGTATTCCTTCATATCGACACATCTCCCAAGGTTTGAAGCATATCCATCAGGAAACCGCATCAATTTTAGCCACTCACAAACAATCCGTCTCTGATTCTTATTCAATGTATAAACTGCCTTTGGTTTTGGTCCCTTACTAGTTGCATCCACATTTAGTATAGACCGATTACAAACAAGTCTAATATCTTTTCTTGCATTTAAGTTATCTTTTGTTTTTTCAAGAATATCCATGACAGTATTTATGATATTGTCAAAAACATTCTTTTCAACATGTATCACATCGAGATTATGATGAAGAAGATGGATTTTCCAATATGGTAAATCCCAAAATATACTCTGTTTCGTTCATTTATGCATATTCCATATCCAACAGTCATACCATAAGAGTCTTCAATAGCAGATGGAAAGTTATGCACTCATTCCCAAGTTTGATCATCGGTCAATCTCAAGGGTGAATGTGCTTTTTCAACCCTATTTTTTATGAGCTCAACTTTATTTCTTCTGAATGAATGATTTAGTGGCAAAAATTGTCTATAACTATCAAAATAGCTCGCCTTCTTACCATATTTTAATCTGAATGATTTTGATTTCTCCATACATATCGGACATCCTAAGATCCCAGCTATACTCCATCAAGATAACATGCCATAATCTAGAAAATCTTTTATCGTCCAAAGAAAAGCAGTCTTCATTAGAAAGCACTTATCAGAATGGATATCATATGTACGAACACCTTCATCCCATACTTGTTTTAACTTTACAATCAGTAGCTACATATAAATATCTATTAACTTTTTTGGATTTTGTGGGCCAGGCACGATCAACGTTAGAAACATATACGGTGTTTCATACACATACCAGGGGGAAGATTGTATGGAGTTAAGATAACTGGCCAACATGCATAAGTTTTTCCCGATTTGCCAAATAGAGCAAAACCATCAGTACAAAGACCCAATTTAATGTTTCGAGACTCTTTTGCAAACTCAGGATATATTTTATCAAAATGTTTCCATGCATCTGCATCTGAAGGATGACGCATTAGACCCTCTTTTATTTGATTGTTTGCATGCCACGTCATGTGTTCAATAGTGGCTTTAGATAGATAAAGCCTTTGCAATCGCAGGGTTAAGGGCAAATATAACATTTGCTTGTATGGTTTCTGCTTGTTACGACCCGTCCTCCTACTACTCCTGTACTTACATTGGTTACAAAATTTATAAAATTCTGCATTTTCATCATCCCTCCAGTATGGCATACAACCCTGACTACATACATCAATCCTTACCACAGGGAGACCCAAGTCTTTCACTAACTTTTTCATATCGTAAAGATTACTTGGCATGATATGATCACGAGACAATATTTCTCAAATTACTTAAACAAAATCATTGAAGTATTCCTCAGGCACATTATATTCTGCCTTGATATTTAACAGTCTTGCCGTCACTAATAACTTAGTGTGACTATCACAACCTCCCCACAAAGGTTCATCTACAGCTTTCAATACTTCCCTAAACTGATCAGACAAAAAAATCTCATTATTTGCATTCACATCAACACCTATTACTTCTACTTCCTGCAATGGTTCTGCATAACTAGTATACACTTGTTTAAATATTAGAATAAAACTAGTACTTGCATGGTTCGATTGTAAAACAAAATTATCACCAATTGCATCAATTACCATTCTCTGATATGGGTTTAAATGGTCATAATTATATTCTCATCTATTAGAAATTTGTCCACTTCTTCCATATTCTTCCTCAGATGTAAACGGTTCACCATGATAAATCCAATTATAGTAATTCGGAGTAAAACTAAATTTACAAAGATATTCTCTAACTTTATCATACACATGAAACTTATCATTACTAATGTAACACCAAGCTTAAAAAAAAAAAAAAAAAAAAAAAAACAATATTTGGAGACGCAGCGTTTTGGGACAAAACGCTGCGTCCCCAATTGGGGATTAGGGTCCCTTTCTCTCTCTCTCTCTCTCTCTCTCTCTCTCTTTCTCTCTCCCCGACGTTCCCTCTCCTGCGGCCGTTCGTCTTCTCCCGCGGCCGTTCGGCTTCCTCCGCCACAGCCACCACCGCCGCCGCCGGCAGCTTCTTCTTCTTCTTCTTCTTCTTCTTCTCCTTCTCCTTCTTCCCTCGCGGTTTCCCTCTCTACCTCACTCTGTCTTCTCTCCCTCTCGCGATCTTCCACGATCGCTCTCTCTCCGCCTCGCCGCACACTGCCGCGAGCCGCGATCGAGCCACCGAGTGCGCAGCAGCACAGCGCATAGGCGTGCATCAGTGCACGGGCGTGCACCAGCGCGCATCAGCGCACTAGAGCGCGAGCCCAGGCCGCTAGCGAGAGCCCAGGCCGCGAGCGCGCAGCCCAGCGCACGAGTGTGCACAGGCGCGCGGCCTAGCGTGCAGCAGCGCAGGGGCGCGCAGCAGCGCGCGAGCGCGCACGAGCCAGCGCAGCACACGGGCGAGCACCAGCCCGCGAGCCACTGTCGGCCCGCAGGCCCGCCAGCCTGCAGGCCCATTAGCCGCAGGCCCATCAGCAACAAGCCCACGGGCCCACCAAGCCCGACAGCCCGTCCAAGCCCGTAGGCCCAGTACGGCCCGCGGCCCAGTTCAGCCCATCGGCCTGCCAGCCCGCCGGCCCGCTACCCCGTAGCACGCAGACCAGCGAGCCCGCTAGCTGTAGCCCACGAGCCCAGTTCGGCCCGTGGCCCACGAGCCCGCGACGGCCCGTGACGGCCCACGAGCCCGTGACAGCCCACGAATCTCCACGCAGGTAAATGACTTAGTGTTTTGCTTCGGATCTGTGTTTCGATCTAACAAATAAACCTTGTTTTGATAGGAAACCCTACAGACTTTGGAGTGACCGAAGCGACTTTCGGACGAGACTCGGCGCTTCGAGAAAACCCTAGGTGAGGAGATTTCGACTCTAATTGATAAATTGGACGAATCTAGGATTGAATTTAAGATGAAAGGTTTTGTATATGTTTAGAGTGTAAGTGGAATGCATATAGAATACAAATTATGAAATGATTATCTATGAATTGAAGGTTAAGTATAGAATGTTACAGAAATTTGATGATCTGATTTAGGTTGATCTTTTGGAGACTCGAGCGGTCAGATCCGATTTAGCTTGTCAGTAGGGAGTGACTTCCCTCCCGTAGAACTGTGAGTGGGACTTTGACATTCGCTATTGATTGAAAACCATGTTTCAAAAATATCTTTTAAATGACATGTTTCTGCAAAATGTATGATTGTTATGACTTTCCAATATTTGATGAAATGTTTTGTGACCTTGGGAGTGTCTTAACTGCTGAACTTATTGATATGCATCCATGAGTTTTGATAAACGTATATTGTGCCACATTTTCGACATATTGATATGTTTTAAATGCTTTCACTGCATTGGCACATGGTTTTAAATGGATTTACTTACACATTTGGGCTGTATGCCCGGCCGACTTTATGATATTATGTTTTGGGCTGTATGCCCGGCCGACTTTATGATATTATGTTTTGGGCTATATGCCCGGCCGACGTTATGATATTATGCATGGGGCTATATGCCCGGCCGACTGGTGATGGGATGCATGGGGCTACGTGCCCGGCCGATTTGATATTGTGATCCGTAGCTACGAAGGACATCTAGTAGAGGCACCCCTTGTGTCTGGATACGCTTCGGCTGGAGGTATCCGCCAGATTGTCGTGTGTATGGGTGTCCCAGGTTGACCCTCATCGGAGAGGACGTTGAGTACGGCTCCGTCTAGCACCAGGCGGGGGCACCATACACGGCCGACTAGTTATATGTACACTATATACTTTTTACAGGCTAGTTGGGGTAGTCTGTGGTCAACATTGGGGCAGAGAACCATTCTTTAATACTTGCATTTGGAAAAACCCCCAATGCGCCGTCCTTGGTCGAGGTAGACCATTGCCGGGAATATTTCATTGGCCGGTTCTTCATGACATTGATGTAAAATTTTGGGATGCATATCTTGCTTTCTGATGTGTGCGTATTATATATGATTTTGAAATAACATGATCGGTTTGCACACTGTGGATATTTTCCTATCTTATACTTTGACACTCCAAATTCACCTCGATATTGATAGCATGATGTCAATCCCCTCACTTACTGAGTATCCTCCCATAGATACTCATCCCTTACTTTCTTTCCCACAGGATTAGTGTTGGATCGAGGAGATACCACTGGACTTGGGTATGGATGTTTTCCATCTCTTCCGCTACGATGATTGGTGATATTATTATATATTAGAGATTTTAGATTGACCAATGTATTTATATAAATTTTCTGGGATGACTGTATAATTGATGGATATTTATTTTTGAAACTTTCGTGTTGATTATTTCATTGCATTGAGGCATTTGTAAATATTTAAAAATAACTTGGGAATTTATTTTATATATGCGTAGAATTTTAGTCCGCTCGGTGTGGCGGCTGCTCATGCTCTAGTTGGACATGACAGTAGAGGTCTGTTGCTAGGACTGCTATGAACTTTATAGCCTTGCGTTGTTCTGGATGTTGGCTGGGATATCTGTTGATTTTGGAGAGGCCGGGATGGCCAATTATTTATTTTTACAGGATGAATGTCATATACAGGTGAAATTGTACATGGGAAACCTCCGATTTATGGGGAGGTTCTGCCCGATTTTCTGTAAAAATACAGCCGGCATCCAGGGACAACGGGCGGCTGTTCACTATCCCGGTTCGGGGCGTGACAACTATACTTCCTACAAGGATACCTTAACTTATTTCCATCTATGAACTCAACTTTACTACTAGCAAAATCCAAAAATTGTTCAAACCTAATATGAAACTCATCGGTCAATTCTCAACGGTTAGGTAAATTCTTATTATACATCCACACTCTATCGCTTTGCATCATCTCTCTCTACAAATTAAAAAAAATAAAAGTTTTAAGAAGAGGCAAAAGACTTAAATGTAATAAAATTCTTTTCAAATGTATAACAAATGATGATGACGTGATATGATTAAATGAATAATAATAATCATATAATCAAATAAATTAAATTTGACATTTCTCTATTACTTGTAGGTCTCATTTTTTATGTCCCCTCTTTCATACAACATATTATAATAATAGATATGAAATTAAATTTAAATTCAATTGCCACATTATTCAGATATTAATCAAAAGAAATGCTTCCAATGCCAAACATTTTATCTATAATCTTCTATTTGCACAATGATTGTAATTCATTTAAAGGATCAATTCAAAGATGCAACATGACTATCAGTGAGATCATCAGAGGACTCATACACTGCGATGTTAAACAGAACAACGGTATGACAGAAGAACTATCAGTGAGCTCACCTGTTTTACATAGGGTCGTGATCTGCAGCTTTCTTGAGGCAATATATGACTCGGCCAATGATGTCTATTATGGAAACAGGGCCAAACAATCGACTATCATTTGCTTCCTAGAAGTCATATGTAGGGGGAATTGAATCAGTTGACAAAAAGAGTATTACAATATAGCCCCAATGTCAGGCTTGGATAAGGTAGTTTATGCAAGAGAAATCAAATATGTCTGAACTACCAATTGTAGATTAGTGTAATATTCAAAGACAATATGCACCATTGCTGGGATCCAATCCTGGAGCAATTTATCTTAAAAAAAAAAAACCTTACTGTTGCATTTGCCTCTCTAATGACCCAATTAAAGGCAAGGCATGAATCTAGAAATCCTTGATCTTTGCAATCTAATTGGAACTCTAAAATTACACTAGAGAAATAATACACACGATAGACTCTGTAACTCATACAAAAGCTTCATTCGGTAATATACTCTCTAATCCAACAGGGGGAATCGTAGAAGATCTTCACTTTTTAGTCTCCACTGCCATATTTCTATTGACGTTATTCATACACTTAAGTGTATATTGTCGAACAAATCTCGTGCGTTATTTGTCGTAAGGAAATAGTTGACAGTCGTAAGGAAACAACAAAAAAAAAATAAAATAACATAATACTAAGAAACAACAAATCCATCATAGGCAACTATCACACTTACTCATGATGGACACTGCGGACAGGCTTGTACAACCATTTAGTATGTAGGATCCTGTATCCCCAGTAGAAAACAAAATATTCAAGGATGAAGTAAAAAAATATCTGTGTGGAAACTACCTTCCTGCAGAATCAAGCATTTATGCTACCCATGCTTCATATAAGAGGGAATTCAACAAAAGTATTAAAAAGGTTTGAGACATGATTATTCTAAAGCAATAAAGCATTCGGGAGTGAATTCAATAATATTTGTATATGGAGCTTTATTTATAAAGAACCTGAAAGTACTAGGACGACAATGGAAGACTACTACGCATGCCCATGAATTTGAAGACAGGATATGAAAAGATCATTACTGGCAGATTGACACCAAAATGATAGAATACATTTCTCCTAAGCTGCAAGAGTGTTATTCTTTTATTCTTTGTCTACAGTGATAACATCAGCCAAGATGATGGCATATCTCTCTTGTTGCTGATAAGAGAATATGGTAATTTGCAAATTCTTTCCTTTAGCGGAAGCCAACTTTGTCAATGCGCAATATTATTGCCAATGGTGACAAAGAACAGAATCTCTTAAAGATGAGTAAGACGACAACATTGATGTTGAACAGTATCATTTAAAGAAAGAAAAATATGAATACTAGTCAAGTACAAATATGCATACCACATTTAGGAACTGACCATCTTCCCATCCTCCATTGATCAACCTACTCTAAATTGAATAATAAAGAACCAAAAATCAAATACTCTATAGCAAAATCCACTTCACACAAAGGGTTGATTTCTAATTAAGATAAGTCGCTTTAAGGTCATTAAGAATGGAACAATCCTCAACAAAAATTGTAGTTTGTATTATCTGTTTCTGCTCTTCCCGGCTTCAATTTCAACTTTATTATACACTTTTTCCTTTTCCTCTTCTCCCAGATTTTAATAAACACCAAAGGTAGAGTATTTATCGAATCATAGAGAAATAATTTGTACTCCCTAAAACCAGCTCAATCTGATCAGATATTCATTTTATACAAAAGATTGACACAGACAAAAACAATCCAATTAAAATGAGTAAAATCATGAAAATTACAAAAGAATAAGCATAAGATCAAGGTAGATTCATGGTTAACATACCACAAAGGAAACATTTTGCTTCTATAAAAGAGAGATACATAAAAAAGGGCACCAAAAGGGCGAACCTTACAACCTTAAAAAGCAATAAGTAATTTTAAAAGTGGCCACGTTAGTCTTGGAAACCAATGAATAGTATAAACAACAGTATTGTTCCAAGAAAGAGGACCAATACTCTAATTTCCAAAAATTCTAGTATTTTATTCCCTCCAAATACACCGAATGATACTACGAGATAATAACACTGATGCAAAGAAGTACCCTTTCACCCTCCAAAAGCTCTAAACCTAGTCAAAAGCAAATCAAGAATGCTTTTAGGAAAAATATACTGATTGTCAAACAAAGTTAAGAGTCTGCTCCACATCTCATGCACAATGGAACAATACAAAAACAGGTAACCTCTAGATTCAAAATCTATGTATCCTTTGTAATATATTACACAAACAATCCAAAAGATAGCTTTAAAAGGGGATTCTTTGGCAGATTAGGTCAGAAGGAGAACCGTCTCAGAGAGAGAGAGAGAGATTTCTTATTATGATTTCAAAACCTTAAAAATCAAAATCGAAATCTAAATAGGGTTAACTTGAAAATATATCTGGGAATCACACTATAGTGTGTGAGAGAGAGAGAGAGAGAGAGAACAACTCCGTTACCTTAGGTGTTACCTTAATATATGCCCTGGGAAGCATTCTGACTCTGATTTTTGGTGTAGTGATTTACATATTTTGTGTTGGTATGCTGGTTTTGGATGGTTCCTATTTCTGCTGTATCCAAGCCATTGATGCAACCATTTGGTAAGTCATGATATTTAGGAGGTGCTTAACGTTAATTATTTTGTTGCAAACTAAATCTACACCATTTCAAAAGCGTACGCTTATGAGGGGCGTATTTCTTTCCCTCCTCTCCCATTGTGCCCAAAGGCTAGGTTAGGGCAATAACTTTGCTGCTGGGAGTTTGGATTGAAGAACGAAGCAAGGTAAGACAGGCAGGCAGTCCCCAGAAATCTGAAACGTCCCTCCTCTCCTCTTCTTTTTCAGGTTTTCTCTTTCTGTTTTTTTTTTTTTCATTTTTTTTAATCTCACAAGCATTCATCCAAGATTTTCATCTCATTAGACGGCTAGAGAGTTGAAGAAGAAGGCGCGTCGTTTATTAATGCAGTCGGTCCTTGTTTGTTAATGCAGTCAGTGATAATCTGAACATTAACAGAAGCAAGCAGCTCCCAGACTTCTCTTGTATGTAGAAACTTCTCTTCTCTCTCTCTCTCTCTCTCTCTCTCTCTCTCTTTGTTTTTTATAATGCCATTGTCTGACTGCCATCTGAAAAAAGTTGGAAAATTAGAATATTTTTTAACAGAGGGAACCAGGTATTCTTTTCCCTTCCCAGGAGGCTGAGGAAAAGACTTTGCTGGAAGTTTTAACAAAGACAATGCTGCACCCAGGTATTCTTTCACTTTCATTGATAAGGTACCTACATCCCAAAAATTGTGTTTCCAACTAAATGCGCCAAACGAAAACAACATGATATGTAATAGTCTTCTCTGTACTCATCCCAAGTCTGGCTTGAAAATAATGGCTTTAAACATTTACTTACTTCAATTGGATTAATGAAGTCAACATTTCCCAATCAATGTGCTGGGTTGTACGTTGCTGGTGGTCTAGCCACCAGTTAAACCGGAAAGGCCAACATATACAGACAATATTTGGGCCAGGAAACTTAATATGGCCTGCAAAACTCTTTCTTTTTTTTTCCCCTATTACAGGCCACCATTGCTACTGGAGCCTGGCCTTGCATTTAATCTGCCATTCCAGGCATTCTTGAGAGACTTGTAGTGATGGGACTTCAGATATAACATGTTGTTGGTATTTTGAATCCGAGAAACATGTCAATTGATCTTATGCTATTGGGCACACATGGAGCAAGTTCAACGGCCCATTGTTCTGGACACCGTAACAATGTTGACGATATCTTTTACCTCGAGTCACACATATTGGATTTAATATCACAGAGTATCAGTAGGGAAATGATCACTGTAAGTTTAGACGTTAGTTAAAGCAAGATTTTCTATACGTTTGTTGGATTTTATACAGAGCTAAATTAAGAAAATTCTGAATTAGTCATGGACTTTACATGCTTGGATTTTGAAGCTTAGTGAATTTAGGCATATTAATTGATCATTCTATGCTTATGAAAAATGACATTGTGTTTTGCAGTGCTAACCCATCAACTTGTAACATCACTGTTGGAGGCTGCTTCTATCCATTAAGCATATTTTAAGGAACGTGACAATGTTGACTATATCTTTTACCTCGAGTCACACATATTGGATTTAATATCACAGAGTATCAGTAGGGAAATGATCACTGCAAGTTTAGACGTTAGTTAAAGCAAGATTTTCTATACGTTTGTTGGATTTTATACAGAGCTAAATTAAGAAAATTCTGAATTAGTCATGGACTTTGCATGCTTGGATTTTGAAGCTTAGTGAATTTAGGCATATTAATTGATCATTCTATGCTTATGAAAAATGACATTGTGTTTTGCAGTGCTAACCCGTCAACTTGTAACATCACTGTTGGAGGCTGCTTCTATCCATTAAGCATATTTTAAGGAACGTGACTCTGAACGGCAGGGATCTAGCGACCTCTAGCAAGCATGATATCTTGAAGCTTTTACTTTTTGGGAGCAAAAGCACTAGAACTAGTTGTTTGATGAATGATCCGGTGTCCATGATATTTTTCCAAAAGCACCATCAGTCCACTGCATACAGCTTTTGCTTCTAAAATTTTATGCGCAAACTTTGCCCTCATCCCAGTAAAGCTCTCCTGTCAAATTTCTGGAACCAAGCGCTTATCTTTCATGTCCAAATCTGACTTTAACAATCAACAAAACTAGCAGATTATATATGCATTGTTTGTTCAGAGGACTATTTGACTTGGCTTTAAACATTTGAAAGGATAACCATAAAAGAAGCATTGCATAGAATGTCCATGCTACTTAAGTTCATAAACATGGCATGATAATAATTGAAAATTCCTGTTTCTAAATTTTATTCTCCATTTCCCATTGAAGAGCTTGAAAGATTATTATCAATGTCTTGATAAAGTCACTTATTGACACAATGTTTGTGCTAATTTTAATGTGAGCATTAACTCTGATAGTTGTTTCCCATCTGGGTGATTTAACTAATTGTGGTTTGCTTTTTCAATCAGAAAACTTCTCCTGCTTGTTGAGATTGAAAAGTTCATCCGAAGAAGATACAGTTATAGTGCAGCCCGGATCTGGTGAAACACACTTATTGTATGTCTTTTCCCTCTTTTTCTCTATTCTGTTAACACCCGGTTCAAGTTGGCTACTTGTTATTGTTGTTATTATTTGGGTACTTATCAGCTTTCCACATAGTCCTGCAGATGATCTGATTATTGAAGTCCAAGATTCTAATGGAAAATGTTTTGGTTGTGCCCTAGCTCTAGTGGCTACTGTTGCTGAGAATCCCGTAAGTCATTTATTTGTTTACTGTAGTAAAATTTGTGGTCAACTTCTATGCTGAAACTTCTATATGTGCTTTCATTGTAGGGTGACAAGCTTTGCTGATGGTCCATAAAGAACCAGAGCATGAACTTGTTGGCAGATTACAGATATATATAAATTACACCACTTGCACAGATGCGAACAATCAGTTGAAGGTACTTATGAAGATCCTATAGTGCAAGATTCTGCATCACATATTTGCAAGTTTCACAGCTTTCCATAGTTTATGGTTACTACAAGGGGCTTTCTATGGTGTTTGGCTGACCTGCTAGATGCTTTCTCCATGGCATGTTGCCTGAGTAATGCACTTTTAAGAGGGTCTGATGCATTGTAGATATAAGGCTAGCATTCGGTTGGCCTTTATGGTTGACGCTGCTAATTTGTGTGTGCAGTAAGTTGTCAGGATGCTGCCTACAGTTGGTTGTATAGCTGCATACTGCTTATGTTGAGTGATTGATGGGAGTAGTAGTATTCGCAAATATATATATATTTTCATAGTATATTTTAATACGAAATCAAATATTTGCACAACATTCGATTTAAAATCCTTTGACACATTTTCAATTGATAGGAGGGGCAAAGAGGACGGCTGGACATGGGGCAGCTAGGGAAAAATTTTATGGAATTTTAAAAATTATAACTCTAAAAATTGTTTGCTTCGCTAAAAGATATAATCCTGCCTCCTAATATTATAACCTAACATGCATATTTTATTTTATTTTTTATTATATATTTTTAGTTGGTTGCACCAGTGTTCGGATTGTATAATACCTGTGTCGCATATGCACAAAAGGAAAATGCATGAGGAAAAAAAGAACATAGCATGACAATGTTATCTTGTTGGATATATCTTGTTTAATTCTAATGATAATGTTGTGGTTTTGGATATATCCTACTTCATTACATTATTTGGATATATGTTGTTATCTTTTTTATAATATTGTTATTTTGATGAATTTGTAATTGCTCATTCTAATTGTAATGGCCGATAAATATATCTTATTATTTTATTTTACTTTCCTTCTAATTTATCTCGTGATAATGTAGAAGAAATATAATAAATTTTTATGACTCGTTCAAGTAGTGCCGATGATATTGCTTTGTCTGAATCGTTCATTAATAGTATGGTTTTGTGGTTCGAGATATCTGATGAGATAAAAAAAATGAAAATACTTGGGATGAGATTGTTGAGTAGAATGTACATACTTGATCCATCTTCCTCCATTACAGTTGCTTCAAGGACACGAGCAACTAAACGAATAATTGCTTAACCTCAAAGTTAAGCAAGACGATGATCGATA
Source organism: Dillenia suffruticosa (assembly GCA_033439265.1). Lineage (NCBI taxonomy): Eukaryota > Viridiplantae > Streptophyta > Magnoliopsida > Dilleniales > Dilleniaceae > Dillenia > Dillenia suffruticosa. The sequence goes on from JAVTVX010000020.1 coordinate 14,234,790, forward strand.
GATGTTATAATTTTGATACTATACATTTATTGTTAGATATTTGATATTCACATTAGATGTTGGAGTATATTGTTATATGTTGTATTGATATTTGTTTAATTTTGTTCCTATTGATATTTTGTTAGATATTCGAATATTTATGGACAATATCAAATTTATTGATTTTGAAAGGATATATGGAATCTGATTATTATATTGGTTAGATTTACAAAATTTTTAGATTTATTAGATAGATATTTGTTGTTAAATTTGATATTTATATTAGTTGGATATCACATTTCTTTTTGAATAGGGACAAATTTTAAAATTAATAAAAAATTTTTGGCTAAATTTCAAATTCATCACCAAGTTAGATTATTTTCGAGGTTAAATTTCTAGATTTGTAGCTAAATTTGTTACAAAAAAAATCTTCGTTAATTTCGTTACCAAATTTAGTCATGAATCATCATATTCGTTACTAAATTTAGTGATAAATTATAAAACTCGTCGCTATTTTTAATGATAAATTTTAGTATCTATCGCTAAATTTAATCACAAATATTAATATTTATCACTAAATTTAACCAAAAATTATTAAATTTTGTTACTAAATTCATGACTAATAAATTTAGTAATGAATTTTTAAAAAAATTTTCTGTTTTTAAATCCGTTGTTAATTTTGTGTTTTGTTCTGTAATGTTAGAAAAATTAAATTCATTCGACCTATAATTTGGACAGGTCGATTCATGGAATGAATAAGTCAACCCAAAATAGTGGTTGAATATAGAATATGCCTGTAGAACTCACTTCACCATTCGACCTTAGATGCATAAGAGTTTTTAAACTTAACTCACAATAGGTCGACCCATGCAAGAAGTAAGTCAACCCATTGCACACTTAGACCAAGAAGAAACAAACCTTACGTCGACCTATTCACATGAAGAGATTGACCCAGACAAGAGATTAAATGTATATACAAAAGTTGAGAAACCTTAGGTCAACCCACCAGAAGGACAAGTCAACCCACCATTAAGGATTCTTCGAACGTATCAATCAAAGTCTTTAAACCATTTGACCTAAACCTAGGATAGTTAAGAAAGGACACCATAGGTCTACCCACACATAGAATAGGTCGACCCGAGTTAAAACATTACATATTAAGCTAAGGTCAATATACCTTAGTTCGACCCATAAGAATGAACAGATTGATTAGTTCTTAAAGAAACATCAAATATGTCACGCCCCGAATCGGGATCGTGAACAGCCGCCCGTTGTCCCTGGATGCCGACTGTATTTTTACAGAAAATCGGGCAGAACCTCCCCATAAATCAGAGGTTTCCCATGTACAATTTCACCTGTATATAACATTCATCCTGTAAAAATAAACAATTGGTCATCCCGGCCTCTCCAAAATCAACAATATCCACAACCAACATCCAGAACAACGTAAGACTATAAAGTTTCTAACAGTCCTAGCAACAGACCTCTACTGTCATGCCCAACTAGAGCATGAGCAGCCGCCATACCGAGCGGACTTAAATTCTACGCATATATAAAATAAATTCTCAAGTTATTTTTAAATATTTACAAATGCCTCAATGCAATGGAATAAATCAATACGAAAGTTTCACGAATAAAAGTCCATAATTTATACAGTCATCCCAAAAATTTAGATAAATGGAATGGTCAAATTAAAATCTCCAATACATAACAATATCACCAATCATCGTAGCGGAAGAGATGGAAAATATCCATACCCAAGCCCTGTGGTATCTCCTCGATCCAACACTAATCCTGTGGGAAAGAAAGTGAGGGGTGAGTATCTATGTGAGGATACTCAGTAAGTGAGGGGATTGACATCATACTATCAATATCGAGGTGAATTTGGAGTGTCAAAGCATAGATAAGAAAATATCTACAGTGTGCAAGCCGATCATGTTATTTCAAAATCATAATAATACGCACACATCAGAAAGCAAAATATGCATACAATATTTACATCACTGTCGTGAAGAGCCGGCCAATGAAATATTCCCGGCAATGGTCTACCTCGACCAAGGACGGCGCATTGGGGGTTTTTCCAAATACAAGTATCAAATAATGGCTCTCTACCCCAATGTTGGCCACAGACTACCCCAACTAGCCTGTAAATAATAATAATGTACATATAACTAGTCAGCCGTGTATGGTGCCCCCGCCTGGTGCTAGACAGAGCCGTACTCAACGTCCTCTCCGATGAGGGTCAACCTGGGGCACCCATACACACGACGATCTGGTGGATACCTCCGGCCGAAGCGTATCCGGACAGAAGGGGTGCTTCTACCAGATGTCCTTCGTAGCTACGGATCACAATATCATATCGGCCGGGCACGTAGCCCCATGCATCCCATCACCAGTCGGCCGGGCATATAGCCCCATGCATAATATCATAACGTCGGCCGGGCATACAGCCCAATACATAATATCATAAAGTCGGCCGGGCATACAGCCCAAAACATAATATCATAAAGTCGGCCGGGCATACAGCCCAAATGTGTAAGTAAATCCATTTAAAACCATGTGCCAATGCAGTAGAAGTATTTAAAACATATCAATATGTCGAAAATGTGGCACAATATACGTTTATCAAAACTCATGGATGCATATCAATAAAGTCAGCAGTTAAGACACTCCAAAGGTCACAAAACATTCATCAAATATTCGAAAATTCTACCAATCAGACATTTGCAGAAATATGTCATTTAAAAATATTTTTGAAATATGGTTTTCAATCAATAGCGAATGTCAAAGTCCCACTCACTGTTCTAGGGAGGGTGGTCACTCCCTATTTTCAAAACTAATCAAATCCGATCTGCTTCCTCGAGTCTCCAAAAAGATCAACCTAATCAGATCATCAAAATTGAATATCATTTTCTCAAGCATTTTTAGGGTTTATCCGAAAGACATGAAATGTATAATATCCTCCACTTTACGGCTCATTTCAATCCATCCCTACAACCCAGATACTTTCATGCATATTCCAAAGTTTAACTCTAAAGAAACTATTCGAATTCACTCGACATGATTTTGTGATTCTATAATACGCTTCTTTCGTATCAGATCATTCAATTTCTATAATATTCTATACTTAACTTTCAAAGTCACATATAATCATTTCAAAAATTGTATTCTATTCGCATTCCACTTACACTCTAAACATATACAAAACCTTTCATCTTAGATTCAATCCTAGATTCATCCAATTTATCAATTAAAGCCGAAATCTCCTCACCTAGGGTTTTCTCGAAGCGCCGAGTCTCGTCCGAAAGTCGGTTCGGTCACTCCAAAATCTGAAAGGTTTCCTATCAAAACAAGGTTTATTTGTTAGATCTAAACATATAGATCCGAAGCAAAATCCTAAGTCATTTACCTGCGTAGAGATTCGTGGGCTGTTACGGGCTCACGGGCCGTCGCGGGCTCGTGGGCTACAGTGGGCTCGTGGGTTCGCGGGCCAGTGGGCTGGCGGGCTGGCGCTGATGGGCCTGCGGGCTGGCGGGCCTGCGGATGGTGGGCCTGCAGGCTGGCGGGCCTGCGGCTGATGGGCCTGCGGCTGGTGGGCCCGTGCGCTGGTGCACGCCCGTCCGCTGGTGCGCACCCGTCCGCTGCGCTGGCTCGCGTGCGCTCGCGCGCTGGGCCGCGCGCTCGTGCACTGGGCCGCGCGCGCTCGTGCGGTGGGTCGCGCGCCCGTGCACTCTGGGCTTTGCACCCATGCACGCTCGGCCGCGCGCTCTTGTGCACGCTGGGGCAGGGACCGCGTAGGCTGAGGCGCACTCGGGCTCACGCTCGCACAAGAAGGGTCGCGCGCTCGCGAGCAGTCGCGCTCGCGCAACGGCGTGCTCTGGTGATCGCGCGCTCACACGAGGGAGGGAATCACTGTTGCTGTGGTGGTGGTGCCTGCGGAAGGTCGCGGGTGGTGCGATTGTGCAGGGAAGCGGGTCGCGCGGTGGTGCGCGGAGGAGGGCAGAGAACAACGAAGAGAGAGCGATCGCGAGAGGGATCGCGAAGGGAGAGAGAGAAACCGAGAGGGAAGAAGAAGGAGGAGAAGAAGAAGAAGAAGAAGAAGAAGAAGAAGAAGAAGAAGAAGAAGAAGGAGAAGAAGGTGAAGGAGAAGATGCCGGCGGCGGCGGCGGTGGCTGTGGCGGAGGAAGCCGAACGGCCGCGGGAGAAGACGAACGGCCGCAGGAGAGGGAACGTCGGGGAGAGAGAAAGAGAGAGAGAGAGAGAGAGAGAGAGAGAAAGGGGGTTAGGGTTTTAACCCTAATCCCCAATTGGGGACGCAGCGTTTTGTCCCAAACGCTGCGTCTAAAAATATTTTTTTTTTTTTTTTAAGCTTGGTGTTACATTTTCTAACCCCCTAAAAATAAGTTTCGTCCTCGAAACTAAAAGAAAGTAATACGCTGAACAAGTGGGGGTACTGTCTCTTAAGTCTCTTAATAGTCTCTTCGGTCTCTCAGGTCTCTTACTCGACCTGATCACTCCTCCCCAAAACTCTGACCAATGAAAGTTTGCTCCGTAGCTTTCTGACCTATCAATCTAGAATAGCTACGTGCTGGGCTAAAACACTAAGATCCTCTCTGTCTGGCCGTCCCTCGTCAGACGTTGTTTGAGCTCTTGAAAGCTCGTCTCACAACGATAGTCCCACAAGAACTTGACGCCCTTCGTATCAATCTGGTAAGTATAGCGACGATCCGGAAAAATCCTTTTATGAATCGCCGATAACACCCCGCAAGACCAAGGAAACTTCGCACCTCGGTCGCTGTCTGTGGCTGTTGGTGTGTTGGTCAGCCCAAATGGCATGACCACAAACTCGTAATGTCCATAATGATATCCAAATCGAAAATCGATCTTTCAGAAAAACACGCGCACCCTGGAACTGCTCAAATAAATCATCAATATGCGGCAAAGTGTTTCGATTCTTGATGAAAACCTTGTTTAACTGTCTATAGTTCACACACAATCTTAGAATCCCGTCTTTCTACTTCACGAATAATCACCGGAGCACCCTAAGGCGAAGTGCTCAATTGGATAAAACCGTTGTCCAGTAATTCCTGCAACTAGACCTAGAGCTCTCTAAACTTTACTGGCGCCATTCTGTATGGCAAAATAAATATGGGAGTGATCCCTGGAGCTAGGTCAATCTCGAAATCACACTCCCGAACTGGGGATAGTCCGGGTAGTTCCTCGGGGATATATTTAGGAAAACATGCACCACTGGGACCTTCTCAAGCCTCGGGTCCTCAACAGTGGTATCGATAACATGAGTTAGGTATGCCGTGCAACCTCGCGACAAGGCTTACCCAACCCGTGGGCAAAAAGGCACTTCTCACATACGAATGGTACGACCCGGTGTCAAATAGGACACGAGTGTCGACTTCCCATTTTTCCATAACTCCTAATGTGAGGAAATAAAAGACCAGTCGATAATTATAAAAGAAAATATCTATAGATATATATATCAAAATGTATGTACAACCAACATAGTTAAGCATCTACGGCTTTAACTAGTGATGGTTCTCAAAAAGTACATGGACATCTCTAAACATGGGGATCAGTGGGAGGAACACCAAAAATCTCGTCAGGACTCGCCTTAGCGTCCTCCTGCGTCATCGCATATACACGGGCCTGTGTCCTCTGCTGCTGTCGTGATGATCCTGGCACCGTGTTGCTCCCGGCTACCGTCCGTAGAGCGGTGTGACTCGAGTGCGCAGGTGCTCCCTGCTGTCCTCCTCGGGGAACACTCGAGTGTCCACTAGTTATGTGACCTCCATATCCCAACTCAGGGCAGGTGCTCCTGATGTGCCCTTGCTTCCCACACCGGAAGCATGTAATGGGCATCCTATACTCTCCAAAAGGGTGGTGTCCAATACATCGGCGGCAAAAAGGGTACCGCTGATCTGAAATCTGAGTAGTGACGCTAGAGGCCGATGCCCTAAATCCCTGAGATCGTGGTCCCTAGCCAGGATGTGCTTGTCTCGGCTGAGAAGAGTCTTCCTGATATCCTGAACTCCTGCCCTTCTTCCAGCCCTGGCTCGAAGAAGCCCCAGATCTCTTCTTTTGCTCCCTGTTCTCCCGCTGTCTGCCCTCAGCACGGACGATCTCCTCCGCCCTAAATGCTGAGTCCACAATCTCCGCAAGGGAGAAACTAGGGGTCACTGTCATGTGCCTCCTGATATTCAAGTTGAGGCCATCCTCAAACTTGAACCGTAGCTGCATCGGCGTCGCTAAGTCTGGAACAAAAGCAGCTAGTCGCCTCAACTCCATCTCATACTCTGTCACTGTCCTAGCTCCCTGCCGCAAGTACAGAAACTCTGCCCTCTTGCGGTCCTGCTGGAACTCAGAGAAGTACCTGCGATCGAACTCCCGTAGGAAGTCCTCCCATCGCAGTGGCTCGGTAGCATCGTCACAAATCGCCTCCCACCAAGTGAGGGCGTCACCATCTAAAAGTCTCTCTGCTATCCGAAGCCGGTAGTCCTCGCTCAACCCCAGATCAGTCAAAATTCTACGGGTGCGGTTGATCCAGTGTTTCGCTACTGTGGGATCACCCGTCCCTACGAACTCTGTGCAGCCTAACTGCCTCGCCTCCTTCACCAGCTGGGTGAGCTCGTGAATACGCCTCAAGGTAGAGGAGATAGTGTCGCTAGGTCCCGACACAGTAGAAGGATCAGCAACTGGTGGCTGATCTGGTACAACAGAAGGTGGTACGGCCGTAGGAGTCGGCACGGCCGTTGGTGGTGGTGGTAGGGGTGGCATCTGAATTCCGTGTGAGGTGTACCACTCGTACACCTGCCTAAACGCCTCAAGGGACGGTGGTGGAACCTCGGCAGGAACAGCTGGCCGAGTAGGCGCTACAGGCGGCGCCCGCGTAGAAAAAGCAGCCTCAGGCACTCCAAGGGTCTCAGGCTCCCTCGGAGGGTCAGGCACGTGAGGGGTCGTGGGTAGCGCGGGTCTAGCTCCGTGTCCTACTGGTCTACCGCGTCTAGGCGGCATAATTCTACAAGGAGAGAACTTTCATTAGATATAATTCTAGAGTTTGACATGATTTAAAAATTAGGGCTAGTTATTCGTAACTAACCCTCTAATGAATGAAGTTTTGGACCTCAGAATTTAATCAATTAGGTTAGATACTAATCGTATCTAACCCCCTAAAATGAATAACTCGTATGTCGAAAACCATGTATGGGATTTTAAATGACTGCGTGAAACTTCCAATGCATTGAAGACTTTTAAAATCAAGTTACTTGGGAATGTTTTCAAATCATTTTATAAAACATAGCTCTAAACCAAGAGCTCTGATACCAACCGAACTGTCACGCCCCGAACCGGGATCGTGAACAGCCGCCCGTTGTCCCTGGATGCCGATTGTATTTTTACAGAAAATCGGGCAGAACCTCCCTATAAATCAGAGGTTTCCCATGTACAATTTCACCTGTATATAACATTCATCCTGTAAAAATAAACAATTGGCTATCCCGGCCTCTCCAAAATCAACAATATCCACAACCAACATCCAGAACAACGCAAGGCTATAAAGTTTCTAACAGTCCTAGCAACAGACCTCTACTGTCATGCCCAACTAGAGCATGAGCAGCCGCCATACCGAGTGGACTTAAATTCTACGCATATATAAAATAAATTCCCAAGTTATTTTTAAATATTTACAAATGCCTCAATGCAATGGAATAAATCAACACGAAAGTTTCACGAATAAAAGTCCATAATTTATACAGTCATCCCAAAAATTTAGATAAATGGAATGGTCAAACTAAAATCTCCAATACATAACAATATCACCAATCATCGTAGCGGAAGAGATGGAAAATATCCATACCCAAGCCCAGTGGTATCTCCTCGATCCAACACTAATCCTGTGGGAAAGAAAGTGAGGGGTGAGTATCTATGGGAGGATACTCAGTAAGTGAGGGGATTGATATCATACTATCAATATCGAGGTGAATTTGGAGTGTCAAAGCATAGATAAGAAAATATCCACAGTGTGCAAGCCGATCATGTTATTTCAAAATCATAATAATACGCACACATCAGAAAGCAAGATATGCATCCAATATTTACATCACTGTCGTGAAGAGCCGGCCAATGAAATATTCCCGGCAATGGTCTACCTCGACCAAGGACGGCGCATTGAGGGTTTTTCCAAATGCAAGTATCAAATAATGGCTCTCTACCCCAATGTTGGCCACAGACTACCCCAACTAGCCTGTAAATAATAATAATGTACATATAACTAGTCAGCCGTGTATGGTGCCCCCGCCTGGTGCTAGACAGAGCCGTACTCAACGTCCTCTCCGATGAGGGTCAACCTGGGGCACCCATACACACGACGATCTGGTGGATACCTCCGGCCGAAGCGTATCCGGGTACAAGGGGTGCCTCTACCAGATGTCCTTCGTAGCTACGGATCACAATATCATATCGGCCGGGCACGTAGCCCCATGCATCCCATCACCAGTCGGCCGGGCATATAGCCCCATGCATAATATCATAACGTCGGCCGGGCATACAGCCCAATACATAATATCATAAAGTCGGCCGGGCATACAGCCCAAAACATAATATCATAAAGTCGGCCGGGCATACAACCCAAATGTGTAAGTAAATTCATTTAAAACCATGTGCCAATGCAGTGGAAGTATTTAAAACATATCAATATGTCGAAAATGTGGCACAATATACGTTTATCAAAACTCATGGATGCATATCAATAAAGTCAGCAGTTAAGACACTCCAAAGGTCACAAAACATTCATCAAATATTCGAAAATTCTACCAATCAGACATTTGCAGAAATATGTCATTTAAAAATATTTTTGAAACATGGTTTTCAATCAATAGCGAATGTCAAAGTCTCACTCACTGTTCTAGGGAGGGTGGTCACTCCCTATTTTCAAAACTAATCAAATCTGATCTGCTTCCTCGAGTCTCCAAAAAGATCAACCTAATCAGATCATCAAAATTGAATATCATTTTCTCAAGCATTTTTAGGTTTTATCCGAAAGACATGAAATGTATAATATCCTCCACTTTACGGCTCATTTCAATCCATCCCTACAACCCAGATACTTTCATGCATATTCCAAAGTTTAACTCTAAAGAAACTATTCGAATTCACTCGACATGATTTTGTGATTCTATAATACGCTTCTTTCGTATCAGATCATTCAATTTCTATAACATTCTATACTTAACTTTCAAAGTCACATATAATCATTTCAAAAATTGTATTCTATTCGCATTCCACTTACACTCTAAACATATACAAAACCTTTCATCTTAGATTCAATCCTAGATTCATCCAATTTATCAATTAAAGCCGAAATCTCCTCACCTAGGGTTTTCTCGAAGCGCTGAGTCTCGTCCGAAAGTCGTTTCGGTCACTCCAAAGTCTGTAAGGTTTCCTATCAAAACAAGGTTTATTTGTTAGATCTAAACACATAGATCCGAAGCAAAACCCTAAGTCATTTACCTGCGTGGAGATTCGTGGGCTGTCACGGGCTCACGGGCCGTCACGGGCCGTCGCGGGCTCGTAGGCTACAGTGGGCTCGTGGGTTCGCGGGCCAGTGGGCTGGCGGGCTGGCGGCTGATGGGCCTGCGGGCTGGCGGGCCTGCAGGCTGGCTGGCCTGCGGCTGATGGGCCTGCGGCTGGTGGACCTGCGGCTGGTGGGCCCGTGCGCTGGTGCGCGCCCGTCCTCTGGTGCGCGCCCGTCCGCTGCGCTGGCTCGCGTGCGCTCGCGCGCTGCTGCAAGCTCGTGCGCTGGGCCGCGAGCTCGTGCACTGGGCCGCGCGCGCTCGTGCGCTGGGTCGCGCGCCCGTGCACTCTGGGCTTCGCACCCGTGCACACTGGGCCGCGCGCTCTTGTGCACGCTGGGGCAGGGACCGCGTAGGCTGAGGCGCACTCGGGCTCGCGCTCGCGCAAGAAGGGTCGCGCGCTCGCGAGCAGTCGCGCTCGCGCTACGGCGTGCTCGGGTGATCGCGCGCTCACCCGAGGGAGGGAATCCCTGTTGCTGTGGTGGTGGTGCTTACGAATGGTCGCGGGTGGTGCGATTGTGCAGGGAAGCGGGTCGCGCGGTGGCTCGCGGAGGAGGGCAGAGAACAACGAAGAGAGAGCGATCGCGAGAGGGATCACGAAGGGAGAGAGAGAAACCGAGAGGGAAGAAGAAGGAGGAGGAGAAGAAGAAGAAGAAGAAGAAAAAGAAGAAGAAGAAGGAGAAGAAGGTGAAGGTGAAGATGCCGGCGGCGGCGGCGGTGGCTGTGGCGGAGGAAGCCGAACGGCCGCAGGAGAAGACGAACGGCCGCAGGAGAGGGAACGTCGGGGCGAGAGAAAGAGAGAGAGAGAGAGAGAGAGAAAGGGGGTTAGGGTTTTAACCCTAATCCCCAATTGGGGACGCAGCGTTTTGTCCCAAAACGCTGCGTCTCCAAGTATTTTTTTTTTTTTTTAAGCTTGGTGTTACAAAATAAATCAACCAAATACTTGAATCTGTCAGTGTAAACCTTGCTTAACTAGATTAGGTTACAACAGGTCAACCTGAGCACAAACATAGGTTGACTTGATCATGACTTAGGCAAGGAAACAAATTAATAATTCCATTCACCACTTGGCCTAACCTAAGTAATCATTTGACTTAGGGAACTTCAAGGTGACCTAAAGTTTGAGTTAGAAGAAATTCAACACATAGGTCGACCCTAGGACATGAGAAGATCAACCTATAGGAATGACAAATAGACCATAGTTTTGGTTTATAAGAAAATTATAATATATGTCTACCCATTGTTTTGAACATGTCAACTTTAGCATTTAGATAGGTAGACCCAAAGACTCAACATATCAACTTTTTAAAAAAGTTTATATGATAGGTTGAATCATCATTTTGGGTATGTCGATCGTAGAACACAAATAGGATGACCCACAGACATACATAAGCCGACCTGAACCTTTGCATTATTAGATCATTAATACACTCATTGACCCATGAAGAAACATAGAGTAATCTTAGCATCAATACATCGACACATAGAGTCAAACAAGTTGACTCAGGGTTTGGTTTAACTAAAATTTATAGCATAGGTTGACTTGAGAGGACCAATATGTAAACCTAATTAGCAACAAAAGCCGACCCTAAAATCACACTTGTCGATCCATACTTAAGTTTCATTGGTCTGTCATCTTGACATGTCAACTCAAGAGAATTAGACGGTCGACCTAAACTTAGAGTTAGCAAAAATTATCTCATAAGTCAACCCTAAGAAGGAGACAAGTAAACTTGGAGTTTAATGAGTTGACCAAGAAAATAGGAAGGCCGACCCATCTCACTTGATTTCAAAACTAGATTGACCCAATTGAATTTTAATATGTCAACTTAAGAAAAACACAACTTAGAATTTAAGTGGTTAAATATTTGAAAAGCTAAAACACACATGATTAACACGGCATAACCTTACTTAACACATTCCACAATGCTTGTTTAAGTGTTTTATCAGACTAATCAAGTTTATGCAATAAAAGCAAACGCAGCTAGCGGCCTTTGGTGAATAGTGTGAGCTACAAAAAAACATTCATGACCAACGGTTAAAACATTTAATGAAGAATGTAAAGAAACATTAATGTCCGACGTTCATCTACACCAACCACACAACTCACTTGAATGCTCTTATAAATGGTTGTACGAAGGAAAATGAAAGAGCTGTTGGAGCGATTGGAAGATTATTGAATAAACATAGGTGCTCTTTGGTCTCTGTTGAATACTATACTTTGTTCTTTTGTACTTTATTCATTTACTGAGTGTAATCTTTTATTTAGCTCTCACTTTGTTACATTTGAGGATTAAACCTCATTCTTTGTAATACATCTCTCTGAGTATATCGATTGTGCTAAAGATTGATGAGGATTCACGATCTAAGTTGAGAAAAAAAGAGAATCAACTTATTAAAGTTAGGGTTTTAGTCTTCTGGTAGACATACCGTAAGAGATCTAATTTGAATTTTGAATCAAGTTTGTAACATTGAATCAATAGTAAAAACTTTATGGAGAAATCTAGGAGTAGACGTACACTAGTTTGGGTGGAACCACCATGAATCTTGGTATCTTCTGTTTATCTCTTGTTTACTTGTTCATACTTTCTACAAACTTAAGTCTTCAACACTCTGTAAAGCTTTAGAAAATATTAAAATTACCATTCAATTTATTTACCCCTCTATATTGTATTTCATTTTTTTTTGTTATACAGAATTTTGGATCACCAGTGTCACGCCCCAAACCTGGAGCGTGAGCAGCCGCCCGTTACCCTGGATGCCGGCTGTACTTTTACAGAAAATTGGACAGAACCTCCCCATATATCGGAGGTCTCCCATATTGAAATAAACATGTTACCTGTCTAAAAGGGGCCATCCCGGCCTCAAAATGCATAAATTATCCTCAACAACAAACTAGATCATCCATACTGCACAATCCAGGGTAACGCAAGGCTAACAAACAATTCTCCACAGTCCTAACCACATACCTCTACTGTCATGCCCCCATCAAAGGCATGGACAGCCGCCAGTCGCCCCTCCTGTGATTTAGAGGAGACACCGAGCGATCCTAGAAGACACTTCTAAGACATGACACATTCCTAAATACAGACGCAACGAAAAAGAAATGCCTCAATGCAATGTCATGCAGTGACATGAGAGTTCCACAATTTAAATGTCCATATTTATACAGTCATCCCAGAATTATAAAAATGGTCATCTATAAACCTCAAAATACATATACATCACCAATACAAAATTTTACAATGGAAATACACAATAACTCCTCAAGTCCAGGCCTGATCTCCCAAAGATATTGAGCGTCCTAAAAGCGACACTCCTTGTCAAATACTATCTCTGAAACAAAAGGGAAATGAGGGGTGAGTACTTGGGAAAGAATACTCAGTGAGTGAGTGGGTCAATGCAATTCGTCAAATATGAAGTGTAAAACTGGAGTGTCAAAGCATAAGTATACGAATCATATTTCAAATCATCATGCTTTTCATTTCAACAATATATCATTAGCACGCATTTCAAGTCAAATATGCATCCAAAGCACTGTCATTAAAATCATAGAGCTGCCAGCCGAAAATGTCCTGGCAGAGGTCTACCGCGACCTATGAGAGGCGCACCGGGGGTGTTATATGCAAGTTTATTTAAAGTGCTCTCTACCCCGGCGTTGGCGACGAACCTCGTCCAAGTGCTAGACTTAGAGAGGACATCCAATCTAAATCCAAATTCTCCCCCTTTCGGGTTCAACCTGGCTAGTACCGTGTCGATAATCAAATCACGACAACTCGTGGGATACCCCAGGCCTAGGCATATCCGGACGCCACCAAAGCGTCCCTCACGGTGTCTTTCGTAGCTACGGAACAATACAATCCAAAGCCCTCAAGGCCAAAACCAATATCATATCAAAATGTGCCGAAATCAGGTTCATAAACCAATGCAACATATAGCATAAAATGGCACAATATACTTTTCAACCACATGGATGCATAATTTCATAATTCAATACAGTTTTTGAACACTCCAACGGTTCACAAAAGTCAATTTTAAAACCAGTCAAAACATTTCCAACATACGACAAATCATGCTCATTATCAAAATGTTGTAAAACAGGTTATACATATTAAACAAAAGCATTGAAGTAAATCCCACTCACAGATTTTGGGGAAGGTAGCACACTCCCCAATAACACCAAAATACGCAAAACAAGGCGCCCCTCAATCGAGTCACCAAGAAAGCCAACCTAATCAAGTCATCACGATTTTCATCAATTTTCGACTATTTCAGGATTTATCGTTTTTCTTAATTTCGTACGAACCCTAAATTCCTCAATTTATAAATAAATCAACTGATGCTACCTAATTTGACAAAATTTATTCAATGGTTGAAGAGATTTCATTTCTCTCACCTAGGATTCTTCGGATCTCAGATTTAGCTTTCGTTCGCCCGTCGGTTTGGTCTAAAACCTGAATGTTTCCAAATTTGAAACAGTTTTGAACAATTTAAGTCCAACTACTAAAGAGATTTGAAACCCAAGTGCGAAAAATCGAAACTTAGAGTCATTTACCTTCGCAGAGGCTCACGGACTGTGACGGGCCGTCGCGGGCCGTGGGCCGCGGGCTGGCGGGCTGATGGGTTGGCGAGCCTGGTGGGCCTGCGGGCCTGATGGGTCTGGTGGGCCGCGGGCCGGACTGGGCCGTGTGCTGGACTGAGCCGCAGTGGCTAGAGCTCGCGCTCGCGAGCTGGATCGAGCGCTCACGCAATGGGTCGCGCGCAGGAGCGCTCGCACTCGTGCTGGGACGTGCTGGAGGGCGCGCTGGCACAGGGGAGCCCGTGCTGGGGCACGCTGGGGCTCGTGCAGAGGCGCGCAAGGGTGCGCTGGGGCTCGTGCAGAGGCATGCAGAGGCGCGCTGGAGATCGCGGCTGCTCGCTCGCTGCTCGCGCTGGGCTCGCGCTGGGCTCACGCGCTGCTCGTGCTGGCTCGCTCTAGCTCGCACGCTGTTGTGCGAAGGAGAGAAGCTGCAGCGGCGCTCGTGCAGAGAGGAGCTGCAGCGGCGCTCGTGCAGAGAGGAGCTGCAGCGGCTCGCTCGCGAGAGGGAGGAGCTGCAACGACTGTGGGTGGCGCTGGTGGTGACCGGCGGTGCTGGCGACAGCAGCGGGAGGGGAAGAGACACGGCGGCGGGGAGAAGGGAAAAGAGAGAAGAAAGAGGGAGAGAAGAAGAGGGAGAGAGAGAAGAGGGGGAAAGAGAGAGAGGGAGAGAGGGGAGAAAATTGGGCTTTAAGCCCTAATTTTTATTTTTCCCTTTTTTTTTTTTTTAAATTGGGTATTACATTTTCTAACCCCCTAAAAACAAGTCTCGTCCTCGAGACTAAAAGAAAACTATACAGAAAATAGATAGGAGTACTGTTTCCTCATGGCTTCCTCAGGCTCCCAGGTTTGTTCCTCGACCTGGTCGCTCCTCTACAAAAATTTGACAAGAGGAACCTCTTTGCTCCGTAGCTTTCTGACCTGTCGATCCAGAATAGTCACGGGCTGAACAGGTAAACTCAAGTCCTCTCGAAGCTCAACTGGCGGAGTTTCTAAAATGTGTGAGGGATCTGGCTGATATCTCCTAAGTACTGAGACATGAAATACATCGTGAACACGCGATAGACCTGCTGGCAGCTCCAATTTATATGCTACACTTCCGATCCTCTCAAGGATACGGAAGGGCCCAATATACCTGGGACTCAACTTCCCTCGCTGCCCAAATCGAATAACTCCCTTCATGGGAGATATCTTTAAGAATACCATGTCTCCCACAGTAAACTCTAGAGGTCGCCGCCTACGATCTGCATAGGATTTCTGTCTATCCTGGGCGGCTTTCATCCGCGAACGGATAATCCTCACTTTCTCTTTCGTCTCCTCTACCAGCTCAACATTGGTGAGTCATCGCTCACCAACCTCATCCCAGCATAACGGGGTACGACACTTCCTCCCATACAATGGCTCGTAAGGTGGCATGCCAATGCTCGCCTGATAGCTATTATTATAGGCGAATTCCACCAACGGAAGATGCCGATCCCAACTCCCCCGGAAATACATAACACATGCCCTAAGCATGTCCTCTAAAGTCTGAATAGTTCTCTCTGACTGACCATCCGTCTGGGGGTGATACGCTGTGCTGAAATTCAGTCTAGTACCCAAAGCCTCCTGCAGACTGGGCCAAAAACGGGATGTAAATCTGGGGTCTCGATCTGATACTATCGACACTGGGACCCCATGCAGTCTCACAATCATATCAATATAGAGGCGTGCCAACCTTTCAAGCGAGTAATCACTCCTAATCGGGATAAAATGTGCGGACTTAGTAAGTCAGTCAACTATCACCCAAATAGCATCATGTTGTGTCGAAGTTCGCGGTAATCCCACTACGAAATCCATCGTGATATGCTCCCACTTCCACTCAGGAATGGGAAGGGGCTGCAAAGTGCCAGCTGGACGCTGGTGCTCAGCCTTCACCTGCTGACATACAAGGCAACGAGCAATGAATTCTGCAATTTCCTGTTTCATACCCAACCACCAATAACTGTCTCTGATGGTGCGGTACATTTTAGTACTGCCGGGATGTAAAGCATAAGCAGATGAATGGGCCTCCTCAAGAATAGCCCTGCAGAGATCACTATCTGCCGATACACATACTCGATCTCGAAAAACCAACAGTCTATCCTTGCGAACTCTAAAGTCGTCAATATCACCTCTGCTGGCTTTCTCATAAATACCTCAGAGCTCTTCGTCACTCTGCTGAAGCTCCCTGATACGATCGAGCAAACTCGGCCGAACCTCAAATCTGGCTAGTATAGCTCCCTGATCATTACTAACAACCTGACTCCCAAAACTCAGAGTCCCAATAAACACAAGAGATAAGTACTCTCGGTAGTCTGAGAAGAGGAAGATGACTTCCGACTCAAGGTATCAGCCACCACATTAGCCTTGCCCGGATGATAATCAATAATGAGGTCATAATCCTTTAGCAGCTCTAACCATCTCCGCTGCCTCAAATTCAGCTCCCTCTGAGTGAACAGATACTTTAGACTTTTGTGATCTGTAAACACTCTGCATGTGACCCCATATAAATAGTGGCACCATATCTTTAGCGCAAAGACTATGGCCGCCAACTCCAAATCGTGCGTAGGATAATTCACCTCATGCTTCTTTAGCTGTCGCGAAGCATAGGCGATAACTCTACCATCCTGCATCAATACACAGCCCAATCCTTGCATGTTGGCGTCACTGTATACCACATACTCTCGACTACTCGTGGGAAGGGCTAGAATCGGAGCGGACGTCAATCGCTGTTTGAGCTCCTGAAAGCTCACCTCACAACGATCATCCCATACAAACTTTACACCTTTTCGCGTCAATCTAGATAACGGAGCAGCAATTCGAGAAAAGTCCTCTACAAATCTGCGGTAATACCCGGCTAGACCAAGAAAACTCCTGATTTCTGATACTGTCTGTGGCTGCTCCCATCTCAATATAGCCTCAACTTTCTGCGGATCAACAAAGATACCCTCCGCAGAAACTACATGGCCAAGAAAACCAATCTGCCGCAACCAAAATTCACACTTAGTGAACTTGGCATAAAGCTGTCTCTCACAAAGAGTCTGCAAAATCACCCTAAGGTGCTGAGCATGCTCATCATCACTCCGCGAGTAGACTAAGATATCATCAATAAAAACAATGACAAACCGATCCAAATAATCATGAAAAATTCAGTTCATTAGGTCCATAAATGCGGCAGGGGCATTAGTCAGCCCAAACGGCATGACCAAAAACTCATAATGTCCGTATCGGGTACGGAAAGCCGTTTTAGGTACATCCTCGGCCCTAATCCGCAGTTGATGGTAACCCGACCGGAGATCTATCTTCGAGAATACTCTGCCACCCTGTAATTGATCAAAGAGATCATCAATACGTGGTAGTGGGTACCGATTTTTAACGGTAACTTTGTTCAGCTGTCTATAATCTACACATAGCCGAAATGTGCCGTCCTTTTTCACAAACAACACCGGTGCACCCCACGGAGACGTGCTAGGACGGATAAACCCCTTATCCAGCAACTCCTGCAGCTGGACCTTGAGCTCTCTCAGCTCAGCCGGCGCCATCTTGTATGGCGGCATAGAGATAGGGGTAGTCCCCGGAGCTAAATCGATCTCAAAGTCAAACTCCTGAACAGGTGGTAGTCCGGGCAGCTCCTCGGGGAAAACATCAGGAAAGTCCTGTACTACTGGGACATCCTCCAGTCTCGGTCCCTGAGTAGTGGTGTCAATGATATGAGCCAGGTAAGTCGCACATCCGCGGCGAATCATGCGTCTGGCCTCCAAAACTAAAATGACACACCGGGGTAAAACCCGCCTCTCGCCCTCAAAAATCAACACTGGCTGATCGGGTTTTCGAAACTCCACCTGCTTCTTAAAGCAGTCAACCGAAGCCCGATGCATATGTAGCCAATCCATCCCCAAGATGGCATCAAAATCAGTCATGGCGAGAGGGATTAGATCTGCTTTCAGCACTATATCCCCAACTTTGATCTCACATTCTCTATACACTGTGTCATGCACAATCTGCTCACCCAGAGGAGTGATGACCAATAGCTCCTCGTCCAAAGGTGAGAGCGGTCTGTCAGAGTGTCGGGAGAATTTATCGCTCACATACGAATAATTAGACCCCGTGTCAATAAGGATACGATCATCTTTTCTGAAAATGGGTAGAGTACCCATGATGATGTCGGGATTCGCCTGGGCATCCTCATGCGTCATGACATAAACCCGGGCTTGAGCCCTAGGCTGCTGTCTTGCCTGAGTCTGCACTATGTTACTCCCAGTGGTCACCCTGGGAGTAGAAACTGCTGGCCGAACAGGCTGCCCCTGCTGTCCCATACGAAGAGTACTAATACGGCTCAGTGAACTCTGTGCTCCGAGTCCTAACTCAGGGCAAGAACTCCTAATATCCCCGGCTTCCCATAGTGGAAGCAAGTGACCGTCACTGAACAAGCTCCGCTCGGATGGGACTGACTGCACCTGCGGCAATAAGGGTGCCACTGAGTAGTAAATTATGCTGGGTGAGTCGGTGCGGGCTGTCTAAAACCGTGGAAGTACTGTCTCCGTCCCAGCTCAGGAAATCCAGATCCAAATCCGCCTCTGTACGAACTGGATCCCCTGCCCCTCTTGGAATTCTCTGCAAAATGAGACTTCTCCTTCTTTCTCTTCTGCTCTCTGCTCTCTCTCTGCCTAGTCTCAGCGCGGACCAAAGCCTCCGCGCGGTGAGCAGAGTCTATCACCTCAGCCAGTGTAAACTGTGGAGTAACAGTCATATACCTCTTTATGCTGAGGCTAAAACCGTCCTCAAATTTGAAGCGCAAATACTGAGGTGTGGCCAGATCTGGTACAAATGCGACAACTCTCCGCATGTCTGTCTCATACTCCGAGACAGATCTGGACCCCTGTGTAAGCCGTCCCAACTCTGACCTCATCCGGTCCTGCTGGTAGAGTGGGAAAAATCTGCGGTCAAACTCTCGAAGGAAGTCGTCCCACCGCAATGGCTCTATCGCCTCATTAATGAGGGCCTCCCACCATGAGAGGGCCTCTCCCTCTAATAATCGCTCTGCCACTTTCAGGCAGAGCTCCTCTCCAATCCCCAGATCGGTCAAAATCCTGCGGGTGCGGTTGATCCAATGCTTGGCTGCCGCAGCATCACCAAGCCCTGTGAAATCCGTACACCCCAACTGACGGGCCTCCTTAACCAACTGAGCCAACTCATGTACCCGTCTTAGAATAGCCGATGTAGTCTCACTCGGCTCGGGCAGAGTAGAAGGACCGGCCACCGGCGGTGGAACCGGTGCCGTAGGAACTGGCACTGCTACTGGTGCAGGCACCGCTGTAGGAGGTGGTGGGGGCGGAATCTAGACCCCATGCGAAGCGTACCACTCGTACACCTGCCTAAAGGCGTCGAGTGTGGGTACGGGAGTCTCAGCCTGAGCAGCTGGCTGAGTAGGTGCCGGTGGTGGCACGCGAGTTGAGGTACGATCCTCTGGCTCGTCTAAGTCCTCTGGTACTCGTGGGGTCTCGGGTGCCCGAGGTGCATCTGGCACTACCAGACCCTCAAGCGATGCGAATCTAGCACCTCTCCTTCCACGTCTAGGTGGCATAATTCTGCAAGAGAAAGATGCTTATTATCATAAAAAGAATAGGCACGGTTCAAGAATTTTGAACTAATCATAGCATGACTACCCTCACAAAAGAATGAAATTCTTAGTTCAATAGGAGAAGAATATAGCAAGTTAGGTTAGATACAACCGTATCTAACCCCCTAAAATAGATGAACTCATATGCCTATGACCATGCACTGGGACTTCATGACTGTATGAAACTCTCATGCATTGAGGACTTTAAACACAACACAAGTGGGAATGTTTTCAAATCTCTCTTCCTACATAGCTCTCAACTAAGTCGCTCTGATACCAATCCAACTGTCACGCCCCAAACCTGGAGCTTGAGCAGCCGCCCTTACCCTGGATGCCGGCTGTATTTTACAGAAAATTGGACAGAACCTCCCCATATATCGGAGGTCCCCCATATTGATATAAACCTGTTACCTGTCCAAAAGGGGCCATCCCGGCCTCAAAATGCATAAATTATCCTCAACAACAAACCAGATCATCCATACTGCACAATCCAGGGCAACGCAAGGCTAACAAACAATTCTCCACAGTCCTAACCACAGACCTCTACTGCCATGCCCCCATCAAAGGCATGGACAGCCGCCAGTCGCCCCTCCTGTGATTTAGAGGAGGCACCGAGCGATCCTAGAGGACACTTCTAAGACATGACACATTCCTAAATACAGACACAACGAAAAAGAAATGCCTCAATGCAATGTCATGCAGTGACATGAGAGTTTCATAATTTAAATGTCCATATTTATACAGTCATCCCAGAATTATAAAAATGGTCATCTATAAACCTCAAAATACATATACATCATCAATACAAAATTTTGCAGCGGAAATACACAATGACTCCTCAAGTCCAGGCCTGATCTCCCAAAGATATTGAGCGTCCTAAAATCGACACGCCTTGTCAAATACTATCTCTGAAACAAAAGGGAAATGAGGGGTGAGTACTCGGGAAAGAATACTCAGTGAGTGAGTGGGTCAATGCAATTCGTCAAATATGAAGTGTGAAACTGGAGTGTCAAAGCATAAGTATACGAATCATGTTTCAAATCATCATGCTTTTCAATTCAACAATATATCATTAGCACGCATTTCAAATCAAATATGCATCCAAAGCACTGTCATTAAAATCATAGAGCTGCCAGCCGAAAATGTCCTGGCAGAGGTCTACCGCGACCTATGACAGGCGCACCGGGAGTGTTATATGCAAGTTTATTTAAAGTGCTCTCTACCCCGGCGTTGGCGACGAACCTCGTCCAGGTGTTAGACTTGGAGAGGACATCCAATCCAAATCCAAATCCTCCCCCTTTCGGGTTCAACCTGGCTAGTACCGTGTCAATAATCAAATCATGACAATTCGTGAGATACCCCAGGCCTAGGCATATCCGGACGCCACCAAAGCGTCTCTCACGGTGTCCTTCGTAGCTATGGAACAATACAATCCAAAGCCCTCAAGGCCAAAACCAATATCATATCAAAATGTGCCGAAATCAGGTTCATAAACTAATGTAACATATAGCATAAAATGGCACATTATACTTTTCAACCACATGGATGCATAATTTCATAATTCAATACAGTTTTTGGACACTCCAACGGTTCACAAAAGTCAATTTTAAAACCAGTCAAAACATTTCCAACATACGACAAATCATGCTCATTATCAAAATGTTGTAAAACAGGATTTACATATTAAACAAAAGCATTGAAGTAAATCCCACTCACAGATTTTGGGGAAGGTAGCACACTCCCCAATAACACCAAAATACGCAAAACAAGGCGCCCCTCAATCGAGTCACCAAGAAAGCCAACCTAATCAAGTCATCACGATTTTCATCAATTTCTGACTATTTCAGGGTTTATCGTTTTTCTTAATTTCGTACGAACCCTAAATTTCTCAATTTATAAATAAATCAACTGATGTTACCTAATTTGACAAAGTTTATTCAAGGGTTAAAGAGGTTTCATTTCTCTCACCTAGGATTTTTCAGATCTCAGATTTAGCTTTCGTTCGCCCATCGGTTTGGTCTAAAACCTGAATATTTCCAAATTTGAAACAGTTTTGAACAATTTAAGTCCAATTACTAAAGAGATTTGAAACCCAAGTGCGAAAAATCGAAACTTAGAGTCATTTACCTTCGCAGAGGCTCACGGACTGTCGCGGGCCGTCGCGGGCCGTGGGCCGCGGGCTGGCGGGTGATGGGCTGGAGGGCCTGGTGGGCCTGCGGGCCTGATGGGTCTGGTGGGCCGCGGGCCGGACTGGGCCGTGTGCTAGACTGAGCCGTAGTGGCTAGAGCTCGCGCTCGCGAGCTGGATCGAGCGCTCGCGCAATGGGTCGCGCGCTGGAGCGCTCGCGCTCGTGCTGGGACGTGCTGGATGGCGCGCTGGCACAGGGGAGCCCGTGCTAGGGCACGCTGAGGCTCGTGCAGAGGCGCGCAAGGGTGCGCTGGGGCTCGTGCAGAGGCGTGCAGAGGCGCGCAGGGGTCGCGCGCTGGGGATCGCGGCTGCTCGCTCGCTGCTCGCGCGCCACTGCTCGCGCTGGACTCGCGCTGGGCTCGCGCGCTGCTCGTGCTGGCTCGCGCTAGCTCGCGCGCTGTTGTGCGAAGGAGAGGAGCTGCAGCGGCTCGTTCGCCGGAGGGAGGAGCTGCAGCGGCTGTGGGTGGCGCTGGTGGTGACCGGCGGTGCTGGCGGCGGCAGTGGGAGGGGAAGAGACACGGCGGCGGGGAGAAGGGAAAAGAGAGAAGAAAGAGGGAGAGAAGAAGAGGGAGAGAGAGAAGAGAGGGGGAAAGAGAGAGAGCGAGAGAGGGAAGAAAATTGGGCTTTAAGCCCTAATTTTTATTTTTCCCCTTTTTTTTTTTAAATTGGGTATTACAACCAGGTTAGAGAGAGGGGTTGTGACAACTAGACTGTCCCCTTGGGGACATTGTATTTCATATTTTATATATTGATATATGGTATATTGCTTGACACATTAGAAGGGCTATTAAGGCATGCATGATATAATATAGGAGCATCATATTGTTGAAAAAGTTTAATTTCGGTATTAAACTTTTCGTGTGTTTTTAGACGTATAATCTAGAACACTTTTACATAGAAGAATTATCACAAAATAAAATTAAGAATATAATGTTAAGAACACGAAAAAAAAAAGAAAAATAGAGAAAATAATTTTCTTTGTATTGATTGCTAAAAAACATTACAAGAGAAGAGAGAAAACTAATTGTAAGAGAGAAGATTGTCTCTACTTACTTGAGTACAAAGTGTGGGGAGGGGTTCTATTTATACAGGAAACTAACTATTAGAGAAAAATAAAAAAATCACAATAAAATTGGTAAAGAGGAAAATAAAGTCAATTTTCTAAATTTATAATGATTGAATAAATCAATTATTAATTAAATCAACCAAATGTATAATTGTTGAATAATTCAATATTAAAAATTGATTAATTCAACCAAATATATATAATTGACAAAATTAATTGTAATGATTAGTTCAATTATAATAATTGATTAAATCAATTGTTATGATTGAATGGTTGATAATTGATTAGATCAATTATAATGATTGATTAAATCAATCATAATAATTGACTAAATCAATCAATATTCTCATTTGAATTTATTTTAACACTCCTCCTCAAGTTTGGCGAATAGATATCTATGGAGTCTAACTTGTCAAGAATGTTTTGCATGTGACTTGCTGTAATTTTCTTGGTAAAATTATAATCAAGCTGCTCATTACTCTTCACGTGAAGAGTGACTATGGTCTTGTCTTCAACCTTTTGACGAACAAAATTACAATCAACTTCAATATGTTTTGTTCTCTTATGAAAGACAAGATTAGAAACAATTTGAATAGCAGACTAATTGTCGCAAAAGAGTTTGATAGGGGAAATGATCGAAAATCTCAATTCTTTAACTAGAACTTTTAACCAAACAATCTCGCTGGTTGCTCTACCATGGCTCTGTACTTAGATTCTGTATTTGATCTTGAAACTATAGATTGTTTTTTGCTCTTCCAAGATACGAGATTCCCACCAATAAATATGCAATAACCTGTGGTAGATCTTCTATCCATTGAATCTCCGGCCCAATCCGTAACACAATAGCCCATAATTTCTTAATTTTGATAATTTTTCATGCAGATTCCTCTCCTGAGAGACCCTTTAAGATACCTAAGAATCCTTTCAGCTACCTTCCAATGGTACGCTTTAGGAGCATGCATGTACCGGCCGATTTGACTTACAGCATATGCATTGTTGGGTTTGGTGATAATTAGGTAAATGAGCTTTCCAATGAATCTCTGGTATATCTATATATCTGTAAAAAGTTTATCAGCATCATTTTCTTCATCAGAGGTTGAGATAGGGCTAATCGCTGGTGTTGCTCCAAATTTACCTGTCTCCTATAAAAGATCAAGAGTATACTTTCTTTGGGATAGACAAACCCTTTGTGAAAGCATGCAAGTTCTATTCCTAAAAAATATTTTAGTAGTTTTAAATCTTTAACTTCAAAACTAGATTTAAGGAAATTTATAACTTGATTAATTTGACTCATATCACTTCCAATAACGATAATATCATCAACGTATATGAGCACAATAGTGATTTTTTTATTATCAAATTTGGTAAATAAGGAGGAATTATTATTACATTTTTTAAAGTTGTAACTGAGAAGCGCAGATCTTAATTTTGCATACCAGACCCGAGAAGATTGTTTAAAACTGTAGATAGCTTTCTTTAGTCTACACACTCATCCTTCGTGACTTTGATTGAGCCCTTGAGATAGTTGCATGTAAACCTCCTCTTCTAGCTTCTCTTGTAAAAAGGCGTTTTTTACATCCATCTGATACATTGGCCAACTCCTATTCGTGGCAAGAGACAAGAGAACCCTTATAGTGTTCATTTTTGCTACAGGTACAAAGGTTTTCGTATAGTCCACTCTGTAAGTCTAGGTAAATCCTTTGACTACAAGTCTAGCCTTGTAGTGATCAATTGAACCGTCACTTTTATATTTGATTTTGTAAACCCATTTGCATCCGATTGCTTTCTTTTATCTTGGGAGAGTCATTATTTCCGAAGTCTTGTTCTTTGTGAAAGCATCTAACTCTTCTCTCCTTGCTTTCCTATATTCTCAGTGATCATTGACCTCATTGAAATTTTCAGACTCTTGTATTTGATCAATGCCACTCAAGAATACTTGGTGACTTGAGAAAACATTAGTGGTAGTATAATAGTCAGCAATAGGATAAGTGTAACCTTAGAGATGTAGTGTTCCCATCTTGATGGAGGAAATCTCAGCCTTGTTGACTTTCTGAGTGGTGGTGGAGATGATGGTAAATTATTGGACTCTTCATTTACTTTTGAAGGTAGTAAGTCTTCTTGGGTTTTGTCTCCCCCTTGCTCCCACTTCCTTCAGTTTTGAAGGAGTTTCCATCTTCGCTTTGCTCAGAATTTTCTCATGATCCTCTCTCTTGCTCATGTTATAGATTTTCCTCTTCATTAGATTGATGAGAGAGATTGTTAATTTCTTTTGGAGTTAACAAGAAAACTTGTAGATCTTCTTTTTGTGGTGTTCTTGTTTCGCTTATATCTATCTACAAAATAGAACTCATTTTCTAAAATATCACATTTTTTATGTGTATATTTTGTTAGTCGTAGGATCATAACATATATAACCCTTTTGAAATAACCCATATCCTATAAAAATACACCGTCTCCCTTTTTATCCAATTTATTTCTAAATTGTTCTGATATATGTACATAGCATATGTATCCAAACACTTTTAACTGAGTAATATTTGCTTTAGTATTGGTGAGGACTTCTATGGGAGATTTTCTTAGAGTATCAATTTTTCCTTTCCGCTATTCTATGTTGTTGGGAGGGTATATGGACATGAGATTTGGTGGATTATTTTATTTTTTTCTAGAAAAGTTGTGAATACATGATTCATATATTCTCCTCATTGTTAGTTCTAAATATTTTTATATTTGTATTGTATTGTTTAGTGATATAATTGTAGAACCTTTTAAATGCTTCGAATGCTTGTGCTTTTGAAGTGAACATATATACTCATATGTATCTAGTCTTGTGATCAATAAAAAATATGAAATATTTAAAATTTCGTCTAAATACTACAGGAGATGTCCAAATATCAGAATGTACAAGATTAAAAACATTTTTATAAATTGTTTCTGAAATCAGATAATACGTTCGAGTTTTTTTTTTTCCAAAAATACAATTTTCACAATATCTATCTTCACAATTTTTTATTGGAAATATGTATTTCAAAACTTGTTTATTAGGATAAGCTAATTTAGCATGCCACAAAATGTAACTTTCTCCTTGATATGCCGTGTGTACATGATTACCTTGATTCAAAAAATATAAATTGTTTCTCTTAAATCCCATACCAATCACTTAGTTTATTTTGAGATCTTAAAAAATAATAGTATCAGAATCAAATATAACTTTACAATTTTGATTTTTAATAATTTGACTAGTAGACATAAGATTATATGAAAATTCGGGAATATATAAAGTATTAGAGTTTTTTTTTCAAAAATATCAACTTTTTCAAATTCTTTTACATTTAAATTATTCTCATTAGCGATCTTGATGTCTTATGATTTGGAAGAGGTTTTAATTTTAAAAATTTTTTTTTTCTCATAATCATATGATAATCGCAACCAGAATCTACTAACCAATTTTGGAAATATAAAGTTGAGTTCCAGCAAATACCTGGATTGGTGTTACTTGCTTGAGCAGCACTTTTAAAACGATATTTTCGATTGTTGACTCAAGTGCTGTATTTTGGGCCATATTTGAGGAGATTTATCCATTTCTTTTCAGGTACTCAGGTTTTAGGTGAGGATGAAGGAACCAACATTTTTTTGCGAATGATTAGGCTTTTTGCAGTAAGCATTTACCTTTTTGGCAATGTGCTGCACCTTGTTAGCCACTTGCCCTTCTATAGTCGAATTGAAACCATACCCTTCTGCTTTGGATTGACAAGTATTCTCAAGGTTCATACTTGCTTTTGCTTGTTGGATCATGGATCTCACTTATTGGTAGGAAGGAAAATTCTTCATTTGAAAGATTTCTTGACAAACATGTGTGAATTGCTCTCCAAAAAAAAATGAGGAGTCCAAAAGATTTGTCTTCATCCTCTATTTTTTGTAAAATTTTGAAATCGGTTGTAATCGGGTTCAAAATTTTGAACTCATTCCAAAGGTTTTCATATTCACCTAATAGTTGAGAAAGCGTCTTCTCATCTTTCTTGATGCTGGCAATTCGCCTCTTTATCGTGAAAACTCTTCATAAATTCGACTTGCCCATAAAAATTGTGCATTTGATCCCAAAGAGGTTTAGAGTTTGGAGAGCAAATAACCATAGTTTTATAAATTTGATCCATAAAACTTGTGAATATGATGAACACTTGGTCATCCCTTATTTTCCATTCTTTGAATATTGGATCTGACTCATCAAGAGGATCCTTTATAATGTGACCCAAGAGATTTATTGAATTTAAGAATCTCTTAATATGAACAGTCTAATGGAAATAATTTGAAGAGATAAGAAGAATGGAAGAGAATGATTGTGAAAAATAATTCATTTGAAAAGATTGATTTTCTAATCTCGAAGATGAAGGATTCGAAATTTACTCTGATACCATATTGAAAAATTTTAATCTCGGTATTAGACTTTTCATGTGTTTTTTGACGTATAATCTAGAATACTTTTACATAGAAAAATTATATCAAAATAAAATTAAAAATATAATATCAAGAATACGAAGAAGAAGAAGAAGAAGAAATGGAGAAAATAATTTTCTTTGTATTGATTGCTTAAGAACATTATGAGAGAAGAGAGAAACTAATTATAAAAGAGAAGATTGTCTCTACTTGCTTGAGTACAAAGTGTGTGGAGGAGTTTTATTTATACAGGAAATTAACTATTAGAAAAAATGAAAAGAATCACAATAAAATTGGTAAATAGAAAAATAAAGTCAATTTTTTAAGTTTATAATGATTGAATAAATCAATCATTAATTAAATCAACCAAATATATAATGATTGAGTAAATGAATCTTAATAATTGATTAATTCAACCAAATATATATAACTGATCAAATTAATTATAATGATTAGTTTAATTATAATAATTGATTGATTAAATCAATTATAATAATTGATTAGATTAATCATAATGATTGATTATAGATTAATCATAATGATTGATTAAATTAATCATAATAATTGACTAAATCAATTAATATTTTCATTTGAATTTATTTTAACACATATGTTTTCCTAAAGTGCTACTTGATCAGCTGATTGTCATACCTTTTTAATAGAACTAATAAAAGTTATTTTCTTTATCATCTTTCTTTACAAGTTTTCCCCAAATCTAGCTTAGTTTGGCATAGTTTTCTTTTTGATTAACCCTTCAACATCATTAAATCCAGCATAGTTCCCCCCTAGTATCCTTAATTTTGACTTTGCATCGATATCCTTCATTATCATCGTCGGTGAAGGTCCTTCGTCAATGATGACTTGAAATACCTTCAAGTTGCTACCTAAAATCAACTTTTTCTTCACTTTTGAGACTTACCGCATGAAGTCAAGCTCTTTTCCTTTGAATTTTTTATATCCATTATAGATTTCGATCTCTGCCAGGAACTCCGACCACTATCACCATTAAATATCGTCTGAAGCTTGAAAACAATCTTCAAGTAACTTTCAATCTTTTTCTAACACCAAAGAGGGGTGTCGTCGCCAGAATCTCCCTTTTGCAGTGAAAGTCCCAAGCTCTAGCAGCCAAGGGCCTTTTTTGCAAACCTTAAAATTCTGTAGCCTTTTTAAAGATATTTTATAAGGACATATTTGTAACGAAAAAATTTTTTAGATCAAACTATAATTCTTAGTCTAGGGATTTCTTTGAAACTTTGGAAGATTAAGGGGCAAAATTGTAGTGGGAAAATATAGTTTGGAGGACTTTTAATGGCTAATAATATATAAAAGTTCAGATCGCAGTGTTGACTAAATGTTGATAAACACTTGAAATTTGATGAACTCTTTTAAAACTATTCAAGGGTAAGGATTAAGCAAAAACTTTCCTTATTAAAGGTTTAAGCATTAATTGATATATATTGATTGTGCCTCTTGTGTTATTATAGCTTCTATTTATCATATTTCAATTCTTTTAAAATCTCAACAGGTTGCTAAACGCGTTTAAAAAGGTTACCTTGGAACCCTTTTTTTGATTTCCTTTTTTTAACAAAATATAAATTGTTATTTAAAATTTTATTTTCTTCAAAAAGTGTGAAATAAAAAATATAAATCACTATTTAATTTTGTTGAATATTATTAACTGTAAAATAAAATATCTATTTTCATTTTTTATCTTACCCAACGAAGAAAAAAATGGCTCAACACTAGGATTGGACTGGCCTTAGTGGTTCTGGTCTTGGTTCATCTTCTGTGGGCCGGTTCAGGCCGCGGTTCATATGTTCATGCATGTGGCTGCTTTGGGTTTTAGGCCCCGAAGTCCTATTGAGTACATCAACAACGATTGTTGGTTTATTTTTTATTTTTTTTAGTTTTTCACCGTTGATATCCAGATTTTACTTAAGTTATCCAATTTAAGTATTTGGAAATCTATTTTAAGAATTAATTCTCACAAATCATTTTTCACCTTTTACAGGACTCAAACTTGAAATCTCTAATTAAGATATTAGAATGTCCAACTATTCAATTTAAAAAAAAAAAAACCTCTGATTAAAGGATTAGAATGTCCAACTATTTAATTTAAAAAAAGTTTGATCAACATTGTTGGTTTATCCCGGCAATGTCTATTGGCCGAGCTTTAACTTTTCAATGTGTCCCGATGTAATGATACAAGTAGTTTCAAGCTTCGATAAACTCAACTCACTGGGATGTCTTGCATAATATTGCATAATGGTTGGTTGATCATGTTACAAGATACGATAATTTTGATAATTCGCAACACGGGGTAGAAGATTTAGTTGGTACGCTTTTTCGATTTGTTGCATGGTGTTTTGGTTTTACATATTAGTTTAGCTTCTGTAAATAAAAAGTATGTATGGATTATAAATAAGATTCGAATTGGAAAAAATTCTTGTACCATGATGATGTATGATACATACAAATTTTTCAATATTAATGTTTTTCTAGTTTCTGAAATATTTTCTGTTTTCAAAATGTTTTTAAAATATTTTAATATATTAAATTAATTAATATTTATACAAAAATCTTTATATTTTCTAAATTTATGCATTTTTCTATATCTAATGAATTATTTATTTATTTAATTATAATTATAATTTGTTATATTATTTTTCTCATGATTTTTTTTTATGTTTGATCATTTTAAATTTTTATTATATAATATGATTATTCTATTATTTTTATAAAATAATTAATATTTATATAAAAATTTTTATATTTTTTATATTTATGTATTTGCTCACGTTTTCATTTTCTGTATTTTTATAAAATACCATCTCTGTATATCGTTTTATATCTGTTTCCATTTTGCGCTTTCCATTTCCATGCATAGGTGACCATTGATGAAAATTTGTTTTTAAATAAATAAACCGCAATTAATTACTTAATAATTTGTCTAAAATGTTTTACTTTAAGAAAGAGGAATGTCAAACATGTTTTGTTTTAAGAAGATGAAAGTTCTAGGTTTTATGTACTAAAATCTTACAATTGTGCTATCCATCCAATTGTTAGCAAAAATAACAAATTAAATGGAGAAAAGACTGATATTAAAAAGTAACAAGATAAGAAAAACAAAATTATTCTTTTTGCCCTTATTTCGGGAGTCCCATTCACTCCCACCGCGTCTCTTCTTCTTCAATGAGAACAAACGCCCCTCTCCAACTTAATCTTGATCTCTCACCTCTCTCTTAAAATTTTCCATCTCCCTGTTCGCTTTTTATCCCTAAAATCATCTTTAACCTTCAAAACTTGTTGTCATTGTTAATTCCATTGTTTGGTATTGATGTGAACCCGTTGAGTATAAAAACCTTAAAACACACGAACAAGTTAATTTAGCCCAAAAATCATCCCAACGAATTCTTTGAACCGGTGGAATTAAAAACCTCAACCCTTGCTCTAAATAAGGAAAAACCTAAGATATATGACCTTAGACCCGTTTCTCAGTAGATCAAGAACCTTGGTATAAAGATGGAATGAATGACGCCACAATCTAGATGGTTCGAAACCTAGATTGATAAGTCAAAGAACTAAACAAAACTCATATCTTGAATAAGTTCAAAGTTCTCAAAAGAACAAAACCTGTGTAAAGAATCCTCACAATTTTATTAATTCTCTCCAAAAGTGTTATTTTACATAATATATAATGCCCTATTTATAGGCTAAAGGTAAAAACATAATTGACAACTAAAAATTTAGTAACTCTCTAAATAATAAAAAATTAGGAAACTAAATATAAGTTACAAAAAAATAAAAATTAGGAAACTAAATAAATCAAACTATTTTGAACAAGTTTTGCTGCTATTTTTATTCATTTTCGTCCTCTCTTGGTCTTGGATAGTTTTGGGCCTTTTATTCTTCCAACTGGACTTGTATAAGCATAATTAAGGCCCCTTTTGTTTCTATATTTATTTGGCCTCCAATTTCTTGTTGTAAAGCCACCTGAATTAAGTTATTTAGTGTTTTTTTTGAATTTTTTAACTCGGGTCTTTGTCACCGACCCAACTGGGACTTGAGTTGGGTCTCATGAATTCCTTGCAATCTTGATGATCTCATCATTCCCCTCCTCTTGAGAAGGATTTGTCCTCAAATCATCACCTATATCAAAAGGACGCAAGTTAGTAATATTGAAAGTAACACTAACATGATACTCACCTAGTAAATCAAGTTTGTAAGTATTGTCGTTGATCCGTTCTAACACTTGAAAAGGACCATCTCCTCGGGGCAACAACTTGGAACGTCTCTGTGCCGGAAATCTTTCCTTTCGCATGTGTAACCAAACCCAATCACCGAATTCAAAAATCAACTTGTGACGTCCCTTTAGCTTATTTGATATATTGTTCGGTGCTCCTCTCTATATTGAACCATACTTTCTCGTGAAATTGTTTCACAAATTCTGCTTTTCTCTTACCATCTAAATTTACTTGCTCAGAAATAGGTAAAGGTAAGAAATCCAAAGGAGTTAAAGGATTAAAACCATAAACAATTTCAAATGGTGAGAATTTAGTAGTAGAGTAAACAGTACGATTACATGCAAACTCAACATGTGGCAAACATTCTTCCCAAGTTTTAATATTTTTACCAATGACAGCTCTCAACAAAGTGGATAAAGTTCTGTTGACTACTTCTGTTTGACCATCAGTTTGAGGATGACAAGTTATTGAAAATAAAAGTTTCGTTCCTAACTTTCCCCATAATGTCTTCTAAAAGTAACTCAGGAATTTAGTATTCTGATCTGAATCGATTGTTCTAGGTATCCCATGTAACCTCACAATTTCCCTAAAGAATAATTCCGCAATATGAAAAGCGTTGTCAGATTTATGACAAGGAATAAAATGAGTCATCTTAAAAAATCGATCTACAACTATAAAGATCGAATCTCGTCTATATTTATTTTTAGGTAAACTCAAAACAAAATCTATTAAAATGTCAATCCAAGGTGAACTAAGAATAGGTAGGGGTGTGTAAAGACCATTAGGTTGAACCTTAGATTTAGCTTGCCTACAGGTAATACATCTACCACAAAATCTCTCAATGTCTCGCTTCATGTGTGGCCAATAAAAGTGTTTTTGTAAAATTGCCAAGGTTTTAGCAACTCCAAAATGTCTCATTAACCCGCCGCTATGAGATTCTCGTACTAACAACTCTCTCAATGAACAATTTGGTATGCACAACTTATTTTCTCTAAACAAAAAGTTCTCATGCTTATAGAATTTGCCCTCTGCAGACTTTTCACATGCACTATAAATTTCTCCAAAATCATGGTCATCATGATAAAGTTCTTTAATATGCTCAAAACCAAGAAATTTAGCATCAAGAGTAGAGATTAAGGCATACCTACGTGAAAGTGTATCCGCAACTATATTCTCCTTACCTTGTTTATATCGAATGACATAAGGAAAAGTTTCGATAAATTCCATCCATCGAGCATATCTCTTATTCAGCTTATGTTGACTTTTCAAATGTTTCAAGAATTCATGATCCGTACGAATCACAAATTCTTTTGGCCACAAATAGTATTGCCATGTCTCCAAAGCTCGAACCAAGGCGTACAATTTTTTGTCATAGGTAGAATAGTTATGTGCAGCCCTGCTTAACTTCTCGCTAAAATATGCAAGTGGTCTTTCATCCTACATAAGAACAGCGTCTATACCTACACCAGAAGCATTACATTAAATTTCAAATGTTTTAGAAAAGTTTGGTAAAGCAAGTAAAGGTACATGAGTAAACTTATGTTTAATAAGTTGAAACGCCTTCTCTTGCTCTTCACTCCATTAAAATGCAACGTTTTTCTTGATGACTTGTGTAAGCGGTGCAGCGATAGTGTTAAAATCTTTCACGAACCTCCTGTAAAAACTAGTAAGATCATGAAAACTTCTAACATTACCTATATTGGAGGGGATTGGCCATTCTTGGATGGCTTTGATCTTCTCTTCATCTACCTCGATCCCTTTAGCACTCACAACAAAACCCAGAAAAACAAGCTTGTCGGTGCAGAAGGTACACTTTTTGAGGTTAGCATATAAATTTTCTTTTCTAAGTACATCCAAAACCGAATGCAAATGTGAGACATGATCATGCAAACTTTTGCTATATATCAAAATATCATCAAAATAAACAACAACGAATTTACCAATAAAAGTACGCAAAACATGATTCATTAAGCGCATGAATGTACTAGGAGCATTGGTTAATCCAAAGGGTATAACTAACCATTCATACAACCCATATTTAGTTTTAAAAGTTATTTTCCATTCATCTCCTTCTTTCATTCGTATTTGATGATATCCACTCTTAAGATCAATTTTAGAAAACACATAAATACCATGCAACTCATCTAACATGTCATCTAAATGAGGAATAGGGTATCGATATCTTACCGTTATGTTGTTGATGGCTCGGCAGTCAACACACATCCTCCATGTTCCATCTTTCTTAGGTACCAAAATCATCGGAACTGCACATGGACTCATACTTTCTCTCACATGCCCCTTTTCCATCAACTCTTCGACTTGTCTTTGAAGCTCCTTCGCCTCTTCTGGATTGCTTCTATATGCTGGACGATTTGGAATTGATACACCGGGTTTGAAATCAATTTGATATTCAATCCCTCGGATAGGTGGCAAACCTTGGGGTAGCTCTTCAGGAAACACATCTTTGAATTCCTGCAAAAGAGAAACAATAACACTCGGCAAAGAAGGGTTAAGTTGGTCAGTGTTTAAAAGGAATTCCTTATACATAAGTACAATCAGTGGCCATCTTGAGAGTATCGCTCGCTTAACCTCACTTGTTTTGGCATAGAAATTCTTTTGTTTTTTCTCGAATTTTACCTCATCGGCTGAACTTTCCTCTCTTTCCTCTTTCTCATCAAATTCGGCCTTTCTCTCTTCTTTTCTCTCTTTTTTCTCTTCTCTCAACCCATTTTGATCTTTTTGTTTCTGTTGCTCACTCAATTTTTGCAAACTCACTCGGTCTTCATAGACTTGCTTTGGTGTCATCGGAATTAGAGTGATTTTTCGTTGGTTGAACATGAATGAATATTTGTTGGTGAAGCCGTCATGTTACACATGTCGATCAAATTGCCAAGGCCTTCCTAACAAAATATGCCCGGCCTGCATTGGCACCATATCACATAACACCTCATCTTCATATTTCCCAATCCGGAATGGTACAACAACTTATTTTGTAACCCTCACTTCTCCACTATCATTCAACCATTGTAGCTTGTATGGTTGAGAATGTTTAGTGGTTGACAAGTTCAGCTTTTCCACTAAAGTTTTACTCGCAACATTAGTAAAACTACTACCGTCAATGATCAAAATGCATACCTTGTCTTTCACATGGCAACGAGTATGAAAGATATTCTCTCATTGTACTTCTTCTTCATCTCCTCTAGCTTGTAAGCTTAAGGCTCAACATGTTACTAGTGTTAACATCTCACCATGTTCAGCCTCATACTCCTCAACTCCGATGGGGACATCTTCCACTGGAGGCAAACAATCAATGTCACTTTCATTTTCAGACTCGATTGTACCATTTTCCCGAATCACCATAACTCGCTTGTTTGGACATTGGCTAGCTATATGTCCTCTTCCCTGACACCTGAAGCATTTAATCTCACTAGATCGAGTTAAAGTAGGGGTTGACTTACTTTGAGAAGTTGTGGTGGAGATAGCTGGTTTATGTTCAGGCTTAACTTTGGAGATGGCTGAATTTTCTTCTTTTTTCGGGTAGCTCATTCTCCAAGATGTTGCATTCGGAATCTGCGGTGTTGGTTTTGGTCATGTGTTACCTCTTTTGAGCTGCCTTTCAACCTCGATTGCCATATGTACCAAATCCTCAAACTCCACATAATGGTGAAGCTCGATCGTGTTGGCAATCTCTCGATTTAAACCATTCAAAAATCTAGCCATCGTCGCCTCTCTATCTTCTTCCACATTAGCTCGAATCATAGTCATCTCCATCTCTTTGTAATACTCATCTACGCTTTGATTGCCTTGGTGGAGACTCTGCAACTTGAGATATAAATCCCTATAGTAATGACTCGGCATAAATCGTCGTCTCATCACCCTCTTCATCTCACCCCAAGTTTCAATGGGTAGATCCCCATTCCGTCGTCTATTGATGCACAACTGATCCTACCATACAATTGCATAATCAGTAAACTCAATAACAGCAAGTTTAACCTTCTTTAATTCAGAATAGCTGTGACAATCAAAAACCAACTCAATCTTCTTTTCCCACTCAAGATATGTTTCGGGATCACTTTTACCTTGAAACGATGGAATTTTCATCTTGATACTACCTAAGTTATTATCTACCCGATTATTAACTTTTCTATTTCGACCAAGTCTCCTATGACTACCCACTGACAACCTATCAAACTCATCTTCTAACCCATCCCCTTCAAAATCATCCACAACTTTAGTTTCTCTTTGATGAATCCTATTCCTCCTGGAGAGGGTTGGCACTATTGATGGTTGTCCCTTTTGCGACCCCTCTTCCACTTTATCCAACCTTTCATGTATAAGATCTAACTCCCTCTTCATCATCCGTCTCATCTCCCCCATAAATGCTTGTAGTTGTAGATTCGACTCAACTTGTGGTTGAATCTCATCACTTATGTTATCTTTTTTATTTTGAGTCATGATTGGAATCTGCAAGACAATGTTAGAATAAAATAGGAAAAAAACTTACCAAACTCCCTCACGTATTTCACTCAAAAATAATGATTCACTCAAATCTACTAGTGTTTCACTCTATTTATTTGGCTTTTATTTTTAATGAATTCTCTTTTGCCTTTTACCACTCTACTTCACTTAGTCAAGTTCTTTATTGAACTCGAAAACTCAACTAAAAAATAATTGTCTTGTGAAATTCAATTACTTATATAGAAGAAAGTAGTAAATTTAAAAAGAAATTTCTAAATTAGAAAGTAAACAACCAAGGAATGAGATAAATAAGGAAGCTGAACAAATAAAGAAATAGTTTATGAAAGGAGAACAAATATGGAATGTTTGAATTTGGGTAAGTGTACAAATAAGGAAATATTTCAAACCCAACCAAAAAAAATTTAGAAAATTCTAATTTAAATTTTGTAATAACACTTTAAAATTTACCAAATTTAAACAAAATCACAAAATGGAGAATTATCAATTTTGCAAAATTTGAAAATTGCCATTTTTTTTCACGGCCTCTTCTTTTTTTTTTTTGTTTGTGGGTCTCTTTTTTTTTCTCTTCTTTTTTTTTGGCCTTTTTTTTTTCACGGCCTCTTCTTTTTTTTTTTTTTTCACGGCCTCTTTTTTTGTGGGTCTTTTTTTTTGCCATTCTTTTCTTTTTTGGGAATATGACAGCACAAAAATAAAAAATAAGAAATAAACCAACGAATGAAGAGTTTTCAGATACAAAAAAAAAGAAAAAAAAATTAAATAAGAATAATTCGAAAAAAAAAATCTGAATTGGCTCTGATACCAATTGATGTGAACCTGTTGGGTATAAAAACCCTAGAACCTATGAACAAGTTAATTTAGCTCAAAAATCATCCCAACGAATTATTTAAACCGGTGGAATTAAAAACCTCAACCCTTGCCCTAAAGGAGGAAGAACCTAAAATATATGACCTTAGACCCGTTTCTCAGTAGATCAAGAATTTTGGTATAAAGATGGAATGAATGACGCCACAATTTAGATGGTTCGAAACCTAGATTGATAAGTCAAAGAACTAAACAAGACTCATATCTTGAATAAGTTCAAAGTTCTCAAAAGAACAAGATTTGTGTGAAGAATTCTCACAATTTTATTAATTTTCTCAAAAAGTGTTGTTTTACACAATGTATAATGCCCTATTTATAGGCTAAAGGTAAAAATATAATTGACAACTAAAAATTTAGTAACTCTCTAAATAATAAATAATTAGGAAACTAAATATAAGTTACAAAAAAATAAAAATTAGGAAACTAAATAAATCAAACTATTTTGACCAAATTTTGCTATTATTTTTCTTCATTTTCGTGCTCTCTTGGTTTTACATAGTTTTGGGACTTTTATTCTTCCAACTGGACTTGTATAAGCATAATTAAGGTCCCTTTTGGTTCTATATTTATTTGGGCTTCAATTTCTTATTATAAACCCCCTAAATTAAGTTATTCAGTGCTTTTTTGAATATTTTAACTTGGGCCTTTGTCACCGGCCCAACTTGGATTTGAGTTGGGTCTCGTAAATTTCTTGAAATCTTGATGATCTCATCAGGTATCGTCTAGAATTTGTACGGCCATCATAATTCAAGTTTTAATTATTGTTTATAACCGGAAATCTTTTGATTTAAATTTTTATTTAAATCCATTAATTTTTCTATTTCGAAATCTGACAATTTTATCTTTCCGATTGAGAATGATGGTTTTATTGTTCTGGTATGCGAACTACGATTGAGATTACACGTATCGGAATGAAGATCGATAGCACATATGAAAATGAAATCCTAGGGGAGGGGGAAATTAATCGACACTTGTCTTGGACTCCTTGAGTGAGTATGAACCCTATTGGTCATTTTAGAATTAGTTTTCGAGTGAGTAGCTAGGTACCATGATTGTTCCCTCCGGCCTTTTCTTTTGTTGAACAAAAAATCTTTCAGCAACGATCTCACCTAAATGGATCGCATTTTTCACTTGTACAACTTGGTAGAACTCTGCACCGGCATTTGCAACATTTGAAGGCCCCCACAAAATCTGAAATGATATGGGGGGATGGATTCATACACGGCACTACATATTTGAGTGCATGGACTTGAGTCATCAATTTAATTAAATCAAGTTTAATATAGGTTTTGACTAAACGTCGTCCTGCCAAATGGACAATCGTTATGAATTGACTTGTTTCCTTTTTGTAAGTGGATAAATTAATGGGATGTGAATTTTAGTTTTCTCCATTTGTCTGTGGGTAAAATGGGGCATTGGGTTGCAGCTGTTTTCCGCTTGGCTGCCCCAATTCCTTTTATCCCAACTAATTATAACAAGATCCCACGGTAGTCTCTTTCTCTTTGATCCATACCAATTAAATATAAGCGAGAGACAAAAGTCTCCATCTATGAACTGCTCTCCCAAAATTCTGTCTTCCAATCCACTTTATTTTGGATCCACTGTTTTTTTTGTTGTTTTTTTTTTTAGTATTAGTATTTAAAAGTATATTTCAACTAATCCGATTCAAATATCTATGAAATCCTATTTAGGCATAGATTTTTCAATATAATTTTTTCTATTTATAACTCTCAAACACTTGGATAGAGAAACTAACACCCATTCCACTGCCCCAATTGTCTTTTGATTCAGAGCAACTGTGTGACTACTAATTAAAATAAAATATAAGTCGAATCAAATAAGATACAATTAATTATTAGATTTAGAAATTTGGATATTTATTGAAGACATTTATTAGTATGAAAAAAGATAATATAAGTAAATTTTGAAACAAACAAAAAGTTCGGTTGAATTTTTGGAGGAACAACCTCAACCAAAGTTAGTGCATCCTAAGGTTTGAAAATCCGCAAGTTCGTCTAAAAGAAAAAAAATGAATTTGGCCCTACTAGGGTGCGTCGGCAACTTTAGATCCCTCCAAAGTCTTGGTCACTTTATCGACATGTCCGTGCCAACTTTATACAATATAAACACTTTCTCTTCTCGTATGAAAGTCCATGCAAAGGAAAACTGGCACCTGCTTCTCATTTGTTGATATCTATTAGTCAAGAAGGAAGCGCGACTGGTCAAATTAGCAAGGCAACTTGCCTTTTTTCTTCTATGAGAGAAGAAGGGACGAGTACAGAATTTCAACTAGTTTCTTTTGCATGGTTTTTCATAGTATAAATTTTAATGTACAACTTCAACTCATATTGAGACTTTTATACAAATTAGATTTTTGTGCAAGCACTAGATAACTTTACTAATCTATAGTTAAAAATTCCTTATAGAAATGATATAGAAGTTATAACTTAACAAATGCGATAAAAACACAAGATTATAGTTTTTATTACAAAATATATGATTAGTATACTACCGACAGTAATTGGTTTCGAAATAAAAGTTTTAAATATTAAAAGTAAATTGAAATGGCATTCATTATTATCCTTAAAAATATCACAATTTCAATTTATTGAAGAAACAAAATTTCTTGAGAAGAAAATGCAAGGTGATTAACGGATAATTGGTTTAATAGAATATGGTATTAGATTTCTTAATCAAGTTTCCGAGTTAGATTCTCGGTTTGAATATGAAAAAAACTATATTGGGAGAATAACTCTCTTAATGGATCTGTAAATTCCAAACTGGATTAGTCGAAATATTACTCCTACTACTGATAGGTATAGTAAAAAAAAATGCAAGGTTGGTCAAGCTTGACTTCATTCCGGCTACTAGCTTGACTTGAGATGACCAAGCAGGCTCGAGTCGAATTTTATGGGAAAAAAAAAAAATTATTCCCTTAAAATTCCGAACTGATAAGTCCAGAAAAGATGAAGTTTTTTTGTGCCAATCTCTATTGATTTCAAAATAATTGTCTTCATATGAACAAAGACTGTCATTGACCAAATCATTCCAAGAATTTTAAAATATATATATATATATATATATATATATGTATGTATGTATGTATAAATAAAAATTGACTTAGAATATTAAATTATAAAATTAAAAACCTTTCTATATCATTTCGTTGTACACTGTCAATTCATATGATATGATACTGTATGCTTTCGGGTGAAGTAATAAATTATAGAGCTTTTTAATCTTGTATTGTTATTTATATTTCGTTTCACGACTGTACTTTTATTTTTTTAATAAGATTTGAAATTGAGATTATCAGATTAAAAGAGAAAAATTATAATCATTAAACTATCTATTCAGAGACTTTGTTTTACAAGTGTTATGGTAATTTTTAAAAGTATATACTAAAAGCGAAGTGGGATTAGGGGCCGGAAGAATGAAAGATTCTTCACTCACGGCTTTATTTTTGTTTTTTTTTTATTGGTTAAATTATACGTCAAATTCTTAAATTTTATGTCAAATTCATAATTAAATTTTTAGATATTAAAATAAATGATTGAATATTCAAAATTTCTAAAGCACGATAATTAAGTTTCTATGTCACTAATAGTGTATCGGTGTGGCCGGTGGCTAGTGAAGAATTGATATAACAGAAAATAAATATACTTATATTCTATTTTGATACGACATAACACATGGACTTAATTAGACGTATGTTGATGATGTGAAATTGTCATGTCAATAAAGTGATTGTGTGACACATGCCATATAAACATATTTTTGCAATACTCATGCCACATCATCAAATGCATACATGCTAAGGATCTAATTATGATTTAATGTAAAGTTTAAAAACTAGACATATAATTATAACTATAAATTTGAAATTTTAATTTATTTCAAAATAATAATTCATTTGCAGAGGTAAAACTCCTGAATTCAAAATACCAATTTAATTAAAATTTTTAATTAATTCAAAATACAAATTTAATTCAAATTTCAATTCAATTTGAAATTTGAATTTAATTCAAGTCCTCCGATTTAATTCAAAATTTCAATTCAAATCGAAATCGTAGTTTTATATAAAATCCCAATTCAATTAAAATTCTCGATTTAATTTAAAAATCTAGATTCAATTTGAAACTCTAATTTGATTTAAAACCCTAATTTAATTCGAATTGTCAATTTAATTTAATTTAAAATCTTAATCTAATTTAATCTCCAATTCAATTTAATTTAAATTGCACTTTTATAATAAATAAGCAATTCAAATTAATTTAGGACTTCAAATCAATCTAAAATTGCAATTTGAATTAAAGTTTTGAATCAATCTAATATTTCAAATTAAATTGAATAATGGTTTCAAATTAAATTGGCAATTTGAAGTAAATTAAGATTTTAAATCAGATTAGGGGAGTTTTAAATCAAATTTGAATTAAATTTAAATTTTGAATTAAATTAATAGTTTCAATCAAATTGGTGTTTTGAATTTAAAAGCTATACTGTAAATAAATTATTATTTTTTAAAAAATTAATAATTAAAATTTATAATCAATTGCATGTATTTTATAATAAATCGTATTGAATCCTTACTATATTAGTATTTGATATCGTGATATAAATATTATGAGATTATAATAATATATACTATATCATCACTTGTTAAAGTGACGTATATCATATTAGTAATTTGGTTCACATGATATCACATCAAAATATAAGAATTCTATTCGTGTAATATTGATTCAATTCAACGATATCAATCTCCTAAAATTATTTAATTATTCTATTTTTAGAAATTTGAGTAAGGTATTGTATTATAAAATTTAAGAATTTAATTATGAATTTAAATTAAAATTAGGGAATTTGAGAAATAATTAACCCTTTTCTGTGTCGTGGAAATCATTGTTTATTGATTAGACAGAATGCCCATGTTGTCCCATCCCATCCGATCATGATCCAGCTGTTTTTCAGTATCTCAGCACCAAGTGTCTTTTTTCACATATGTGAACGAAACGAGTCTTGAGTTGACTCGTGTGCATTTTTAACCCGAACCAATCCTCTATCATGGAGACTCCACCGACTATTTTTATTTTATTTTTTAATACTTATAACCTGATTTAAATATATATAAAAATTAATTAATTTTTTGATATAATATTTTTATTCTTAAATTTTAAATACAAAATTTAATTAAAAATTTCATACCTTGTTTCACCGGATCATACAGTTCAATTTATATTTCAATTCATTCTTACCTTTCAACGGAAACCTCGAAGTTCCAGACCGGCAACACCAACAGTAATGGCATCCGGCTTCCATAATCTGGAAATCATTGATTCCGTTCTTTTATGCACGATTTTCGTTGTTGCCTCAACCATTCTTTCTTTTTTGATTGTGATTGTTTTGGGGGAAGGACCGCCACACCGGTCGAACAGCATGGAATATAGTTTCCAATTAAAATTATGTTACGGACAAGAAACAAACGTGGGTGATTTTGTTATAACATTAAAATTACGAGATGTAAAAATAGTTTTTTATCAAAAAGTGAAAGGAAAAAACTATATATATATATACAATTATTTTTTCTCTATTTTTGTATCAAAACTAAGAATTCTGTGTATCGAATGAATCCTTTAAAAACAAGGAAACAAATGAAATCTGGATTAAAAAAATTAAAATTTTATATAATAATATAAATAAATATTTTATTAATTCATAAAATTTTATTAATTTATTTAAAAATTTATTTAATTTACGTAACATTACTCAAAATTTATACTATTATTAACCATTGTTAAAATAAAATAGCTACGTGCTAATATAATTGTATTTTGTCAATGACTCAAAATATACCTAACATTACTCTTAATAATTTTTATCTTAAAACTTTATTTAATTTTAATTAATTTAACCTTAACAGTCCCATAACTATATATTCTAAATTTAAATATAAATCCTTTTTTAAAACAATTCCATCCGAGGGACCTATTTATAGATGCCAAAATGTTGATTTTCTTACTTGTCCCCCTTTGTGTGAGAGAGAGATAACCATCTTACGAATATAGATGGTTAATTGATTTAATAAAATATAACGTCAAATTTTTTAATCAATATCTTAATTTTAACTTACAATTTGGATATAAAATATATTATTTTATTAATGATCTATAAATCTATCAAATTAATCGATATATTATTTCAAATAAACTATCTTTTGAATTATACAAGGAGAATCCGAATAATAGAAAGTTGTGCCACTTGGATAGCACATCCTGTTTATATATAAACGTATATATGTAACACATATATTAGTTTAAAAAAGAAAAAGACAGAAAACATCCTCCTTCAAACAAACAAATAGGGAATTCTTAGTCAGGTTATAACCTTCTTCCCTAATCGATGAGTTCAGACACAACTCTTAGTGTAACGAAAAGATAAAAAAAATAGTCTCTGTTTTTTTTTTTTTTTTTTTTGAATTCTTCGATGAATCACGTAAACCCTAACATAGCAACCTTAAAACGCAATACTCATTTTCAAAATCAAGCCTTCCACGATTATCTGCCATTAACTACAAAACTGAACTTCCTCCATTAATGATAAGTGATGATTTGCTCAAAATTAAAATGTGATTTTAATGTTTTTGGACCTCTTGAGTTTAATTTCATCCATAGAACATGATTAATCATCAAATGTGTTTCGACTTTGAGTTTTTATCTCAGGTTTTGCTTCCCAAAACAGGATTTTGTGGACATTTCTCTGCCCTCAACAGGGGGACTCCCAGAAAATGCAGAGGCCACCATCGATTGCCCCTCAACAAAATTTAGTACACGAAGAAGGCCCACAGAACATAATCAATCCACAGTCACTCCCAAATGAGTTCAATTTCCTACTTCCGTAAAAATTAAACTCAACGAGATACGGAGAATCACTGATGGGTTTTCAAAGTGTTGGTAGTTGTGCCCACGCTGGGGTATTTTTTTTTTTGAGGATTGTTTTTTTTTTTTTTTTTTTTTTTTTTTTTTTTATAACCCTTTAAAGAAACAATAATTTAAACTTCTGCCCACATTGGTTCACCAGTTTTGTACGGCCACTTCTTCCCAAAACAAGGAAATTGATAAAGGTTCCTGCATTCTCTTCCACTGCCATGGCTCCGGGATCTCTCTAAAAAATTGCTCTCTTTTTCCCAAACGTGAGATGGACCGGAATCTTTGAGAGAACATTGTCAAGAGAAAAAGTGAGAGAGATCATATCGTCTTGAGAGAAAAAAGTTGAGAGTCGGATAAATTTTCACATAAGAAAATTTCTTCTACCATTTGAGTCACCAGGATTTGGGTTGAGAAGTCATGGATTCGTGATGGTGGTTCATTTCGTGATCATCATCCCAATCGAGCGATCCGTATAAGAGAGTTCACAGATCGATTGATTTCTTGAAAGTCTACACATCACGGTATTTACTCAAAATTTTGAATTTTTAATTTATACGCTCCGCATACGCATATAGTGTAACAAATTTAACATCGGTATCAGAGCAAAATTAGATTTATTTAAAATTTTTCAGAATTTTTTGGTATAAAATGTGTAGGGTACAAAATTTAGGATCCGGATCACGAATAAGTTTCGTAAATCTGAGAGTACTACGAGAATACCCATGGTCCAAAAATCATGAAAATAATTTTTGTTAAATTTTTTGAATACATTAATACCATGAAAAGTATGGTCAAAATTTTTGATCCTACATATACAAAA
Source organism: Dillenia suffruticosa (assembly GCA_033439265.1). Lineage (NCBI taxonomy): Eukaryota > Viridiplantae > Streptophyta > Magnoliopsida > Dilleniales > Dilleniaceae > Dillenia > Dillenia suffruticosa. The sequence goes on from JAVTVX010000020.1 coordinate 14,279,578, forward strand.
TCTTAGATCCGTCGAGTTTAAAACCGAATCGATCCATAAAAATGGTCTAAAGATATTTATCATGCTTAGATCTACATTTTGACATATTAATTGTGAATTTTGGTTGTCGAAAATTGAGTTTCTAAAATGGCTATGAAAGGCCGAAATTTTGAACGTTTGATTTTTATGAGATTATGGCCTAAATCCAACTAAAATTGAGTCAAAAATAGTTGGATGATGTTCAATTACAAATTTCTAACAAAAATAGTGTGAAAAATAGCCCGAAAATGAGTTTTTCGATTTCCGGATCGTGAGGACCCTGTTGCAGGTCCGTAAGGAGAAAATACCCACCCTAGACTCATGGGCGCATGAAGAACACATGCCGGAAGGAGCGTGACGTGGAGAGGGAAGAGTGCATGAAGTTCACGTGCGAGTGAGGCGCGTGAATAGCAGGGTCAGTTTTCGGGTCGAGTTGATTGGGATTCGAGTCTGACCCACTCTGTGACTCGAGTCGAACCCGCTCCGCTCATGCAGGCACTTGTTGGACATGTTGAGCATCTTGCACGTTCAATAGCTTGTTGCCCCGCGTGTGCGTGCGCGTGTTAGATGCGCTGCACGTCTGGCACATCCAGCAGGCTGCCGCCGGTGAGTGAAGGCGCCTAGCTGTGCGCCGTCAGCGCGTGGGACCTCCGGTGGCGTGTGAGGTCATTTCAGATTATTTCTTCCATATTTCTGAGGGTCTTACATCCTTATTTATGATTTTTTGTGGATTTTATATGTCGAATCCAAATCCGAAGGGTAAGATACGATTCCGAGTTGTGGTGTATGATATCCGTTGACTCATACGCTCGCTTTAGGGTTTATACTCGAATCATCAGATTTGTTGATTCGAAATGTGTACAAAATGTGAGAATAAATATCAATAAGTTACTAAAATTTCTCTTGCTGCATTGAAAACTGTCATAATAGATCTTTGAAAAGAGGATGAATTGAATGGTGTCAATTATGAGATTTTACATCAGTATAGTCAGTTTGTTCTCAAGGAGCAAGATTTGTATGAGATTTTGAGGTATGAAATGGTAGGTCTTGGGGAGGATATCATACCTCAGGCTAGACAGAATAAGGAGGTCTATTGTGTGTTGAAAAAAATGGATAGCCAAATTAGGACAATCCTTATTAATGGCATGCACGATGACATGATTCTGATCTATAAGTAGTATCATATGTTAATGTTTATTAGACTCACCCTAAAAGAGTATTATGGTCATCTTTTCAGCTCCTGTGGTGAGGATGCTAAAGAAAATGGCTAATCATACAATGATACAATACTTGATGCAAATGTCAAGTATGATCGCCAAACAAACAATGTAGACAAGTCCATTTCGGATAAATTTCAGGTATTGAATATGATTTAGTCTTTTACCTAATTTATGGGAGATCATGAAAATCTATCTCACGCACGACGAGAGTATTTTATACTTTTGCTGATATGAGTAGATATTGTGAGCTCGAAAAAGAACGCCTGGAGGCGAGTAGGCCGTACTTGGATCATGCTTATGCAGCGGAGTCGAGTAAAGTCTCCTGTAACACCAAATGAATAGCATAAGTATAAAAAAAAAACTCGAGGTCCAGACAATAAGAAACTATCTGAGAAATCCGATAATAAAGTACAAATGCGTAAGAAGAAGGAATTTGATAAGACCAATATGAAATACTACATCTGAGATAGACTTTGTTATTTTGCTTATGAGTGTGATGAGCGGAAGGAATGTTCTTCTTCTTTACACGATTTGAGTTTTGACTCATCTATTATGATACTCACTGATTTTTCTCTTTTGTGGATTGTAAATTTAGGAATCACCGACCATGTAGTTTAAGAAAAGAGCACGTACATGGAGTTTCGTTGAGTTAATCCTTAGGTTATGAGGATTTACGTGAGAAAAAGTACATTTATCGTTATTAAAGGGATTGACACCTGCAAGTTTGAGTTGCAAAGTTACCAGATTTTGTATCTAAATAACATTCTTTACGCTCCGAGTATTTAACGAAACTTGATTTCAGTAATTTGTTTAAGATCATCAAGGATGTGCTTGGTTATATAGAAAATCATCTGTTTTTATGAGATATGACAGTTCTTTAATCTGTTCTAGTTTTATCAATGATGGATTGTATGTACTGGATGTTATTTCCTTAAATAGTATTTCTTATTATTCTTCTATTACCTTTATCTCTGATTGCGTAAATGATGATATAAATGTATAGTATAGTAGATTTGGAGACATTGGATAAGAGAGGTTGAATCGATTAACAGCGAGTGGTTTGTTGCACCCGCTAACCAAGTTCAAGTTGCCCGTATGTGAGTTTTGCTTAATCGGCAAAGTTACATGAAAATCATTTGGTAATGCAATAAGTATTGGGACTCTTTTGCAATTGGTCCATTCTGATATCTGTGACCATATGAGCATGAGAGCCCGAAATGGAACTGTGTACTTTATTACGTTCATAAATGATTACACGCGTTTCAGTTACGTCTATCTGATCTTGCACAAATTCGACGTATTGAAATGTTTCAGGAGTTTTATTAGCGAGATTGAAAATCAGTTAAAGTTGAGAGTGAATACTCTTAGAACCGATTAGGGGCGCAAGTATTTGTAACACCGACCCTCGGTGTATTCTATAGTGAATTCCATTTCATATATATATACATATATGTTGTTTCTATTACTACAGGTTCATGAATTTTCACAAAAAAAATGATATTTGACGGTAAAATACAAATCGGATCAATTTTGACTCAAAGAGATTCAAAACCTTAATTTCATATTAAATAAATTAAATTAGGTCTAATATAAGATTTTGGGCCTAGTATGAAATTATGAAAATTTTAGGGGTCAAATTAGAATTTTTATAAGTCAAAGGACTTGTTAGCAATTAACAAAACTTAAATGAAATGTGACAAGTGTATTCTTGTGTTGAACAGGTGTTATAGTGAGGAGGACAAGTGTTGGCCAAATGGAGATGAGAAAGGCAAGGTGGGCCAATGAGAACACATGCACAAAAAAAAAGAACCAATCAAAACACATGCAATAGTCAAAATGATCCTATGGTTTAGATTAATTGGAGATTTGATCCTAGGGTGGTGACTTATTAACACAATAATAAAAGAAGAAGGCCTTAGAATGCTTGTTCATTCTTCCCAAATTCGTGAGAACAAGGAGAGAAGCAAGAGAGGAAGACAAAGAAAGTGAGGTAAGAAATTTTATCCTATCTTACTTTAAATGTTATTTCTGTCAGTGATTCATCTCTGTTTTAAGGCATCTAAGAGCCAGAATTTGAAAATGTGATAGTTATATGAATTGTAGATCTAAGTCTTATCTTTCCAACGAGGTAAGAATCACCAAATTCTGATGCCTGTGCAAAAAGTTATGGCACTTTTCCTGAAACTCGACATAGAAGCGTCCTGTTTCGAACCTTGACAGTAGTGAGTAAAAACGACCCCTCTCCAGTCTTAGTTTGAAGAAACACAAAACATGAAAGTTATAGATATATGCCTTTTCTATAACATATAAACATTTCAGCCATTTCGCATGAGGAAATTGAAAGTTATACAATTTTCCTTAAAACTGTGTTGACAGAAACTGTATGTTTCACTAAAACGTATCTGTCCTGTTCATGAATTTTGTTCAACCCCTTCCAGACATATTTAGATAAAACTCAGAACACGAAAGTTGTAGATCTACATCTTAACTATAACATGTTAAAATTTCGTTAGACTTTGATGAGTAGGATGAAAGTTATAGCTTCTGTACGAAAACTGGACAGAATCTGAAACTTAAATATGGCTGTAACAAAATGAGGCTTACCGGGAATTCTGTGATTTGAATCTGAGGAAGTGTGCAAAATGAAAGTTATAGTGCTATCCCTTAGCTTTAAAATGAGATAAGAATCATCTGATTTGGATTGGTATAGCCAAAGTTATAGTCTGTTTTCCATGACTGCGCAGGTTAAAAATCTGCGGACTGTTTGTCTCCCTAAGAGTTATTTGAGTTGAACGGAGGGGACACTTGATTTACGCTTTGTGGAAATATTGGGGAGTGCGTTATCCTCCCCTAACAGTGAGTGGGACTTGACATCTACTTTTAATTGATACCGTGTTTTAAAAAGCTTTCAAAAGCATGATTTAAAATGGTATGATTGACCTATTCTTCTGGATTTATGAAAATGTTTTGTGATATATGGAGTGTCCCAACTTATTTATATCGATATGCATCCATGATTTTGATACTTGATGATTGTGCCACACTTTGATATATCCACATGATTTTATGCTTTCATTGCATATTGGCACATGCTTTTGACATGATAAGGCTTGATGATTTGGCTTGAGATATGTGATTTGGGCTGGATGCCCCTGTGGATACTGTGATGATGATGATATGCTTCCTATGGCATTCCGTAGCTACGAAGGACATTTGGTAGAGGCACCTGTTGTGTCCGGATACGCCTCTGCAGGGGGTATCCGCCAGATCGTCATACATATTGTATGGACAGTCGTCGGTTGAACCACTCCGGGGAGGACCTTGGTAGGTCTAGCACCGGCGGGTTTCCATACACGCTTGATCCTTGATACGTGTACGATATATATATACAGGCTAGTTGGAGTAGTCTGTGGCCAACGTTGGGGTAGAGAGCCTTATTTTATTACTTGCACTGTGAAAACCCCCAACGTTGCCCGTCCTTGGCCATGGTCGGCCCTTGCCGGGATATTTTCGACTGGCTCTATACGATATAACGGACATACATACTGGATGCATATTTGATTTGATACGTATGCTGTGAATGATTTATTGAGATGTCATAATATTTTTTTTTCATACTATGGATTTATTGGGACATAATTTTGGCACTCCTAATTCACCCAAAAAAAATTAATTGTAGCATGTCATTCCCCCCGACTTGCTGAGTACCAACCCCCCTCTCTATGGTACTCATCCCTCACATTTCCCTCCTACAGGGGTAGACTCGGACCGAGAGATTTGTGTGCATTGTTGTATTGGATATTCTTTGGAGACTACTGGGCCGGGGTATGACTACCCGCTCTTCCGCTATATATTAAGGTTATTGTTTCATCTTGAGAAAGTTAGGATGACCATTGTATTTGTTTAAATTGGGATGACTGTATTTATAATTCTTCTGGTCTGTATAAGGTTCACTCTCACTCATTTTAATTTACATTGAGGCATACATGTATTATTTTTATCACTTGGGGATCTTTGTGATTTGGAAACTTGGATTATGTGAATGTTACAGCCTTACGGTGCTTTGATGTGCGGGACGTGGTGCCCGTGCATCTAGGTGCCGCGGCGGGCTCGTTGCGTGCCTGGCTCGGGAGTGGGTCGGGGCGTGACAGTATTTGTCAGAACTATTCAGAGATCTCTATATCGAGAAGGGTATTATGAAACAACTGACTATTTCTGTTACTTCTCAGCAGATAGGAGTAGCCGAGAAGAGGAATAGGATTTTGTTGGAGATAATGAAATCTATGATGACATAGACCAATTTGTTCATCTCCTATTAGAAAGATGTGCTATTGACTACGACCTTTGTCCTCAACCATGTCTTATTAAAGTTCGCAGTCAGTGCCCTATTTGAGTTTTTGGATAACGAGATAGTCTGACCTTAGCTACTTGAAATCATGGGGTTGTGTCATGTATGTTCACGATTTCTCGTATTTAGGTTTGTGAGAAAAGAAATGTATATTTATAAGATATTCAAAACACTCCATGTGGCATGTGTTCTTAGGTGAGCATACGGATGACATTATTACTGAAAGTAAGTCTCGTGAAACCACATTCCTTGAGAATGATTTCACTGAGAGAGGTGAAATCAATCTGGACTTTACGTTTTGTGAGATGGATGAGACCGATAGCTTAGGAGAGCCCGGTAGCTCAGGTGAGCCCCGTAGCAAGATATAAGAATCCATTACGGATCTTGGTCCTAGTGGGAGTGATCTATCGAGAGGTGAAATCAATCAAATTTTTACCTTCTATAAGATAGATGAGTCTAGTGACTCAGGTGAGCCCAACGGTGGGACACAAGAATCTATTACAGATCTTGGTTCTCGTGGGAGTGATCCATTTAAAGGTGAAGAGGTTCTCTCTCTTCACTCCATTATGGATCTTGGTTTTAGTGGAAGTGATCCATCTAGCAGTGAAGAGGATCTTGAGGGTTTTGCGAAGGACCATTTACTGAAAGCCATAGATGAAGACAATGAGTTGATGCAAATCAACGGGGTCTGTGACCTGTTGATTTGCTTGAGTGCAGAAGGACCATTGGTGTAATACCAATATCTCGGTATATTCATATTTGCACTCTTTTCCCATTCTATGTATGATATTACTTATGTTCGATATAGAAATTTCATTAAGAAATTTTTCCGATAAAACCGTCCCCAAACAAATTTCGACTAAAATTGTTGGAAATTAAAAACTTCCAAATGACCATTGAAGGTCAAATAATGATCAGAGTGGCCTTAAGCATGTTTGAGAACCTTAAATATAGATAAATATCGCTTTATAAAGCTAAATCAGGGATTTCTGGAAAATTTCCCGGAAAGCCCTAATTGGACGGTAGTAAGCCCTGACAAGACTAACTGACTACATTATAATGCGAAATGGATTTAGTTAGACTTAATATGGGGTAAGGGGCCTGGTGTATAATTATGGAAAACTTGGGGTTAAAATAGAAATTTTAAAGTTTAAAGGATTTGTTTGCAATACACAATAACCTAGAATTAATCGACTAATTTTATTTTCCTAAAACTCTAATTTGGACCAATGAGAGCTTTAAGGTCTTGAGGTGGGGCTCACATATTAAATATGGGTGCGAGTTGTAGAGAGTAAAAGAGAAAATGGTGGGTCCTAGACATATAAAAAAATGTAATTTTAAAAATAAGAAAACTATTAATTAATTAAGTAAAGGAGTGGGAGAGGAAGAGAAAAAGAGAGAGAGGAAACGTGAGACAGGGAGAGAGAGAGAGAGGAAGAGAGAGAATAAGTGACTATTCTAGAGTTTATTAGTGAAATTCAAGGGTTTAGATCAACTTTGAAATATTTGGATGGTTGAGATTGAATTTAATAAAGTGAATTAAGCTTAAAGGAAAAGACAACACAACCCTAGCCTTCTCATTTTACCAAAAATTGTGAGGAACAAAAGGAAGAACAAAGAAGGTCTTTTCTTTTCCTTTCTCTAAAAGCAGTAAGCTACTCCTTGAAGGGAGACTTGATCCCTTCAACCAATCTTCAATATTTTTACATAAATCTTCTCCTTTCAAGCCCTAGTTCAACATATCCAAAAATTAGAAAAAGAGAAGAAGGTTTGCTTGGTGATTCAAGGGTGGAAACCTAGATGTACAAGTGAAGAGATCTATGGGTTCTTTAAATTTTCTTCAACAACTTTAGATAAGAAAGCTTACTCTTGTTCCCTAGTGTAACATATATCAATTTGGAGTCAAAAGGAAATCTCTAACTTGGTGACTCTTTGTTGACCAAAAATTAGGATCAAAGAGGAAATGAGAGATGTTTGGAGGAGAGGACTTGTTTGAGGCTTGAGACATCAAATCTTGAGGTATATATATATATATATAATCAATCAAGTAAAAGAATGCTATAATGTGTGCAAAAAATTTCAGCATGTGAAATGTTTGATGTAAGTCTTAAATGATCACATAATGGGGTGAGAAACCGTAAGGGAACAAGTACAGAAAAATTCAGAACTTTGGCTACGAAATTGGATGGTTTTAATGTGATTTTGAGTGTTAAAATGTGGATTTAATGTACTTGTGTGTGTATTGGATTTTGGCATTGAAGTATGATGTGTATATATGTGTGTAGTGAATGAAATGAGGAAGGAATGCGTGCAGAAAATTTCTGTACTAGTGGAAGCTAAAAAGGAAGTCAATTTCATGTGAAATATGTAGTGAAATGTAAGAAAAAAAATGAAATAGGAAAGTGTACAGAATTTTGTGATGTGTTATTGAGTATATGCATGTAAAATTGAGACCAAAAGTGTGTAGGAATATGTGTGTACATGTATGATCAAGGTTTGGTGATCTGAAATTGAATGAGGAAAGAAAGATTGATGTAAATATTGAACCTTTAGATTTCTGCAAAACAGGGCAAAGTGACCAGGCTGTACTCTTTCTATAATAACTTTCTTTACACAAATGAAAATTGAGTGAGGTTTTCTACATATGAAACTGGACTTCTATACCTTTAAATTGAGATATGATAAGTTGAATTCTGAAGAGAATTGGAATTTTTGTGATTTTTCAAAATTAAATGTTCTGCAGAAAATACTCAGTTCTGCCCTATTTTTTGTCATGAAATTGTGCTCAAATTTGAGATATCTTTTGGTCTGGACCAATCTTAGCCCTAGCTATGCAATTTGTAGATCTATGTCGTATCATTCCAACGAGATAATAATCGCTTCAATCCGACCCCTGTGTCAAAAGTTACAGCCATTCGTTTGAAACTCGTCAGAGGGTCATCCATTTTCCAACACTAAAAACAGTAGCATTGCACGACCCCTTCCAGACCTTGTTTGCAAAAACTCAAAGAAGAAAAGTTGTATATCTCCCTCTTAGACACTTACTGTGAAAAGTGCAGCCAATTTGCAAGAGGGAATCAAAAGTTATACAAAATCTACCAAAACTATGCAAATTTTCACTCTGTTTTCAGTCCCAAATCAATACTTTTCTTTTTGTGACCTGTTTCGACCATTTTCTGGATTGAATTAAGAAAACCCTTCAATTTGAAAGTTGTAGGTATATGTCACATCTATAACATATCCAAAATTCATTTGAATTGGAGTTGTGCGCAAGGTGTTATTGGATATTTACTAAGATAGGATAGAGTAGACATTTAGAACAGAACTGAGACAAATATTGGTTTTTCTGAAATTCTGCAATTAGAATCTGAAGAAACATTCAAAATGAAAGTTGTAGTGCTATCTCTTAGCTTTAAAATGAAATATGAAGCATGTGATTCAGAGTTGTGTAGTAGAAGGTATGACCATTTTTCCATAACTGCACAAATGTGCATATGTGCAGAAACTATGAATAATAAACTATAAGCACATGTGTTGTGTTAAGGTGATGAAATGCGTAATAAGTGAATGAATTGTAAAGAATATATGATACAGATGAAAAAAAAAGAGATAGAATATGTCCTAGGATACCCTAACCTTAATCTTAGAGGAAAGAATTGTTAGAATGCAACTTAACCTAGTAAGTTCAAATCATGACACAAATCCTCATATATGCATCGTGTTGTCATTGTAGGCATACGGGTGGTGACCAAACGAAGAGAAACACTTTCAACACTTGTGGTACTTGGTAGGGAGTGACTGACCCTCCCATATACTGTAAGTGAGATTTATTATATTATGTGTCTTATGCACAATATCATGTTTTAAAATATTTTATGACGCAAGCATGATTTAATAAATATGTGATGTGAAATTTTCAATGAATTATGAAATGTTTTTGTGAATTCGTGGAGTATCCACAAATATACTTTTACGTGTTATATATGCATCCAAATGAATTTTAAAATACGAAATCATGCCATTGCATTTGAGTTATACATGTTTTATGAAATCATCATTGTGGAAATGATTGACATTACTTGAGAAATGTGGCATGATACGTGATTGATTTGATGATGATATTTTACATGGGCCGAGAGCCTTAGCATGTGATGATGATAATTTTGTGATGGGTAAATCCCATTTCGTAACTACGAAGGATGCATGTGTAGAGTAATCCATATTTGCACCCGATACGCTTCTATGGAATGTATCTCACATGACATCGAAAAATGGTAAATATATTGTGATTTGACACAATATTAGTCAGGTTGAACCCATAAGGGGGATGGTTATGGTGTGCTGTAGTCTAGCACCTGATGAGATCCGTCGCCAACATCGGGGTAGAGAGTTTTTCTAACCTATTACATACAAAACCCCGATGCGTTTGTCATTGGTCGTGGTCGACCCTTGCTAGGACTGATTTTGGCACGTTTTGTTCTAACATGATTTGATGACATGGATGTATATTTGTTTGAAATGTATGTGAAAAGAATGTTTTATGATAAATTAAGCATCTTATATGATTTTTTACAATCTGTAGAATTATTGAGAACTTTGATACTTTTTTTTTACCGACACATTGAACACATGATATATACCCTCTCACTCACTGGGTATCTTCCTTGATACTTACCCCTTATTTCTTGTAGTGTACAGAGATAGCTATAGTGGGACGCGCAGAGACTTATCAGCGCACGAGACTTTTGCTGGAGATTGAGAATGTTGATTAGGTACTCGATATGATATTGAGAAGAATTTGCCAATGAAATTGTATAATTATGTATTGGGATTGTAGATATACCATTATGTATATAAAGGGATGGTTGTATTTAAATTTATGTATATTTTATTAAAACTCTCAATTCTATTCTATTGTATTAAGGCATGATTTGTACTATTGTGTATATTTATTTTGGAAAACGTGTCATATTCTAGAAGTGTCTTTTAGTTCGCTCGATGCCACCTTTAAATCACATGAGGGGTAACTGGCGACTGTTCATACCTTTGATGGGGGTATGCAGTAGAGGTCTGGTGTAGGACTATTGTTAGCCTTACGTTATCCTACATGGTTGACAGGAATTGGATGATCTGAGGAGATTGTTGATTGTGGTCGGACTAGCCTATGTATATAGATATATGACAGGTCGATACATAGTATTTGATAGACTTCTGACTTATAGGGAGGTTCCGCTCATTTGGTTATAGAAAGTCAACATCCGGGATAACGAGTGACTGTTCACGGCTCTGGTTCGGAGCGTGACAATTGGGAACAAGTGGGTTCTAAAAGTCAAGAGAAAGACCGACAGATCGATAGAGAGGTATAAGGTTCGTCTAGGAATCAAGGTTTACACTTAGACTAAGGGCATGGATTACTAAAGAGTCATAGTCCAAATTTATCTCGATCCGTTTACTGTTAGCGATTGTCATAAACATGGTCCAAAGTTACACTAGATGAATGTAAAAATTACCTTCATTATTGGAAGTTTGGATGAGGAGATCTATATGAAACAACCCTCTAGGTTCGTTCTAGTAGGTCATGAGGAGAATGTCTATCGACTTCGAAAGTCGATACGACCTAAATCAGTCATCCAAACGGTGGTATCTAAGATTGCACAAGAATGTAATATCTTATGATTTTATAATAATCGAGAAGAATTATTGTGTTTATCTGAAACATTTTGATAACTCTTTTATGATCATGTTTTTATATGTGAATGACATTCTGTTGGTCAAGAACAATAGAAAGTATCTGATGACCATTAAAATATGGTTTGTTGATTTTTTATATGAAAGACATGGGTGAGCTATAATTCATTCACGAAATTAGGATTCAAAGGGATCATTCGAGAAGGATATTGACTCTTTAATAAGAGTTTTACATATGGAAGATTCTTCAATATTTCGAGATAATCGATTGCAACCTAAAATGTACTCATATTGCTAAAGGTGAAAACTTGAGTCTTGACACGCACCCTAAAATTCAGGAAGAAATAAGGAAAATGAGTAGAATCTCTTATACCAGTGTAATGGGCAATTTTGTGTATGCGATGAGGCGTACACGACCGGACATTTATTTTATAGTCGATTTGGTAAGTAGGTATCAATCGAATCCTAGAAGAGATCACTAGAGAGTAATGAAAATGATTTTGAGATATCTCAAGGGAATTGCGACCCTTTTCTTATGTAACGGAGGAGATGATTTGCATTTCATTGGGGATTCAGACACCGACTAGGGTGGCAATCTGGATAGACACAAATCGACATCAGTTTTGCTATCTTACTCAATAATGGTACCATATCTTGGAGAAGTAAGAAGCAAATCTAAGCATCTCTATCTACAATAGAGACTGAGTTTGTGGCATGCTTAATGGTAGTTCAAGAGAGTATTTGACTCCAGAAATTTCTGGATAACTTAGGAGTTGTAGCAAATAGTAGGAGGCCAATAATGATTTATTATGATAATCAGGCTGGCATTACCTATAACTAAAATCCTAAGTATCACAGTAAAACCAAACATATTGATACCAGATACCATTTTATGAGAGATATTACCGAGAACTGTGTAGTAATGTCTAAATATACTTTTTATACAGCATGATGGCAGATCTCTTCACCAAATCCATTGTGAGAGGTTCCTTTATGAGACATATGGAATCATTGGGTTTACATGTAATTTGACATTTCTTATTTGTACTATGTTGATCTTTTTTGTGTTTATTAATATATATGACATATGTGTATTATACAGTTACAAGTTTATTTCATATACTTGTTTATTGTCGTATATTATGTAGTGAGTTATGATAAAAGATATGTCAAGCAGGCGTAGTCGACTCTGTTACACGAGTGACTATCTCCAGTTCTGAGTGAACAGGGATGAGACAGTTTTTAATCGTAAGAGGTTTTGAGAGTGGTTCTACTAGAACATAAATCATCCTTATATGTATTTAGGATGAGATCATATGAGATATGATCGACATGGACATACCGACATCCATATTGCCTGTAAGTAGTCAGGTTTGAGATCTCAAATATCACCTGCGTTTAGTGATAATCGTCTTTGAGATACTCTCTCTGAAATCTCTGGGTAAAGTTTTATGTGAAGTTCCATACCTACACAGTATTAAAGAAATCTGATATATACCCTTTTGAGAGATAGAGAAATATTACTGTGACATGTATTTCATACTGCGTGTGATAAGATAACCATGGGATAGTGGAAGCTATTATTTGAGATGATAGTATAATTATAATCCCCGTTCCCACTGTGTGAGATCCGAGATCCATTGGGTGGGATCTCTATAATACCTTTATTATTTTAGGCTGTTTTTAGAAGTTTTGATTCATTGTTTGGTACTTTAGTCTATTTATCTATGGCCCAGAAGATAAACTAAGGTCCAAGAGTCAGATTTAGGAAAGCAAATGAATTGAGACTAATAGATTCGAGTTTGGAAAAAGGAAGTCCAATTGACATTACATTACTGTGTAGTATTCACCGGTCAACCTGTTATTTAATACATGTTGGGATTCAAACATAATAGTGAATACACAATCAAGCAAATGATTGGAGATCACTTTTAATGAGAAAAGTGGCTTGATGGATGTAGTTGCATTGAGAATGGGGTACAACGAATTCTTTTTGGTACTAACGGTAGCTTTTCAGTTATCTTAACAAGTGTATTGAGAAATCTTTGCTTGCAGGTGTACTTGCCGATCGCACGACGCCCAATCCTATATGAAAGTCTAGTAGTGTGATATGATAGATCACATAAGTTATGATCTTATGTCAGATGTGAAATGCTCTCGTATGCAAGTGAGAGATATTGGTAGTTGTGCCCACGTCGGGGCATTTTTTTAGGGTTAGTTTAGGTTCTGTAGTAGGTTCTGTAGTAGGTTCAAAGGCATGATCAAGTTTTCCATCTTCTTCCTTACATTCTCTTCCTTCTCCTTTTCTTGATACTCTATCTATTATGACCCATTTAGCCTTAAGGAGTGATGAGAATCCAATGGTATATCTGGGATTTAACTCTATCCCAATTTCATTTGATATATCTTTATCATAGAATCTTACAATATCAGTGATCATCATGGTGTAGTAGAAATTGCTCATTTCCTATGGCTACCATGTGAAGAGGAACTACGAAATGGAAACCACGATTTTTGTTTTGCATTAGACATGCTATAAACCAAAAGTCTGTCATAGTGATTGTGGTATGATTCCCTCTGGGTCTCAAGATGTGAGTAACTATCAAATGAAGTGATCTTTGATGTAAGTACAACGATAGAACTTTTGAGTCTACTTCTTGAAGATTAGGATTTTTTAAAACAATCTTTGCATCATTTAAGAGTTCAATGTTCAAGTATTCTTCACATTTATCATAGGTTATCCATCTTACTGATTCATTTTATAGATGAGTTTGGGAGTTACTACTATCTCCATTCCTCCTATGTATGCCATAAACATACATCTCTGCACTTTGTTTTGTATCACTATATCACTCTTCTTCCTATCTTGCTTGTTTCCTTTGAACGTTCCTATGTTGTTTTAGAAAAGTCTAACTAATTTATTATAGGTTGGAGAAAATAAGTAGATGAGACTACTAGGACATGTTCTCCTAACACGATCACCATAAGGAAAGTTAGTACTTTCTAAAATATTCTAGTGAATTACCCTTGGATGATTTATAGCTCTACAAGAAAACTTTTCTTCAAGGAACTTATATTTTTCTTTGGATTAGAAGTCATTGTGATTGAAGCTTGATGGAAAAATCCGTCACTGAAGGGTATCAGCGACTGATTTTTTCTGTCGTTAAAAGCCACCTCACTAAATATTAATGACGGAATACTATTCGTTGCTAATATCAGCGATGGATTAATGACAGAAAAAATCTATCATTGATGATTAGCGACGAAAAAAAATCAGTCATTGATAAAAAAATGTAAATAAAAAAAATCAACAACAGATTGGTAATTCGTTGCTGATTTTTGAGTTCTCAGGCGAATGCACGTGGCTCCACACGACTGACCAGTGCTCGCACGCAGAGCTACCAGCCCTCGCCCTACCCCCGCGCCCCTGCTGGTCCGCATACGCCCGTGTGCTACCTCCTTTAATTTGCTAAAATTCCTGCACAACACTTCCATGGGGCTTCAAACCTATGTATGGGAAAAAAAATTCAACACTATCACAACCATTAGACCATACCTATATATCCACTTATATTTTTTTTTATTTGTTATCTTTAGATCATAATTTTTTAATAATAATAATAATAAGAAAATATAAAATGGTAATTTATTATAAAATAATAAATTATTAGCTTAAAATAAAATAATAAATTATTAGCTTAAAATAAAATAATAAAATTTTTTTTTTTAAATAATATTATTCTTCTACAAAATAAAATCAAAAGAAAAAGAAAAAGAATTTTAAAAAAATAATAATAATAAATAATAAATCATTACCATCGCTAGAATTTTCGTCGGTAAAATTTCCATTGGTAATCCGTCGCTGATAGCTCTATTTTTATTTTTTTTACCCTTCACCACTACATCGATGGATTAGCGACCGAAAATTTCTGTCACTAAAAATTCCATTGGTAATCCATCGCTGATAGGTTTACAAAAAAATTTTTTGTTGCTAATTTTCGTCGTTAATCCATCACTAATTCAATCTGACGTTAATTTGTCACAAATCTGTCGCTAGTACCGACAAATTTTTATCCGTCAATAATTTTTCGTCGCTGATGGCGTGTTTTCTTGTAGTGTCCGTATTCTTCTTGAGAGATAAAGAGTAGGCAATGATGCTTAAGGTTTTTGAGAATTTGTGATTCATTTAACCTATGGTTTCTATTTATATTCTTGCAACTTTGACTTTTGCAAGTTGACTTATGATATGTCTGTTGCCTAAATTTTGCAATTTTTAGAACTGCACAAGTCGACTCGCTATTCATGGCAAGTCGAGAGTCATGGTGTCATAGGAGGTGTTATAAACTTTAAGGTATTGAGGTTATATCAACATAAAAAAGTTGTTATGTCAACACAAAATGTCTCTAAAACTCATTCTGAGTTTAAGTGTTACTAAGTAAGTTGATTGCCATCGCATGGTAAGTCAACTTATGTTGGTCACCGCCTAAAATCTAAGTCTTTTGAGCCTTCACAAATCATCTTATGATCATTCATAAGTTGGTTCATGGTGTCCAAATGAGATCTAGAACCTTAAGCAAGTCTACTCATGCATTCATTCAAGTTGATTACCTAGTCTCAAAGTTTAACTTTTCTGTCATCTGCTTGAAAGCAAGTTAACTTTGTGAACAAGTCAACTTGTCATGCATAGACAAATATAACAATACAACACATCAAAATACTCAAGCAATCATCATTCATCAAAGTCCATCATGCCTAGTTCATTTCTTAAGTTATAGAATCTATTTTTATCTAAGGGCTTTGTGAAGATGTCTGTAATTTATTTGTCTATTTTTATATATTCAAGAATGATATCATTTTTCAATACATGATCTCTTATGAAGTGATACTCATTTCAATGTGCTTGTTTCATAATTGATGGATTAGATTTTTAGTTAGGTTGATAGTATTGGTGTTATCACACCTAATGGGGATATTTTCTAACTCTAATCCATAGTCTTTCATTTGATACTTTATCCATAATATTTGAACACAACACTGACCAATAGCAATATACTTTGATTTTGTGATCGATGTGGCAACGTTGTTTTATTTCTTAGAAGACTAAAAAATTAACGTACTCCTAAAGTATTAACACATGTCATCTGTTCTTTTTCTATATACCTTGTATCCAACAAAATTTGCATCCAAATATCCATATAACTGGAAAGATGAATTCCTATCATATCATAAATCTAAGTTGCATATTTTCTTAAAATATTAAAGATTCTTTTGACTGCTGACAAACGTGACTCATTGGAATTTGATTGAAACCTAACACAAAAGCATATACTATAGAGGATATCAGGTTTAGAGGTTGTTAAATATAATAAAGAACCTATCATACTCTTATATAATTCAGAGTACATAGGCTTCCCATTCTCGTCCTTGTCCAACTTGACTGTAGTGTTCATTGTTGTTGCATTTCTTTCAATTTCTCCTAATCCAAATTTCTTAATTAAATTCTTAGTGAACTAAAATTGGTTAATAAATAAAACTTTCTCTATTTGCTTGATTTGAAGTCCTAGAAAATAGTGCAACTCTTCTATTATGCTCATCTCAAATACAGTATGCATGGCTTTTACAAATTCCTAGCAAAACTCATCACTTGTAGCTCCACACACTATGTCATTAATATAGATTTGTACTATTAGCATCTTTTTGCCTTTCCTCTTAATGAACAAGGTTGTATTAACCTTATCTCTTATAAAGAAGTTGCTAAGCCTCTGATACAAAGCTTTAAGAGCTTGTTTCAGACCATACAGAGTTTTAGACAATTTGTGTATGTGGTCTGAATATTTTGAATGTTCAAAATTGGGAGGTCGCTCTTCATATATAATCTCATTAATTATACCACTCAAGAAGGTATTTTTGACATCAATTTGGTATAATTTAAATTTCATAAAATAAGTAAAAGTAAATAATATTCTTATAGTTTCCAATCTTGCTATAGGAACATAGATTTTATTAAAATCTATTCATTCTTCTTGATTGTATCCCTGAGCTACCAATCTTGCTTTGATCCTAGTAATGGTGCCATGTTTATCAAGCTTATTTCTAAAGACTCATTTGGTTACTATAACAAATTGACCTCTAGACTTAGGAACTAGGTTCCAAATATCATTTCTTTCCAATTGATTATGCTCCTCCTGCATTGCTAAAATCCAATTTTCATCTTCCAAAACTTCAACAACATTCTTAGAATCTATTTGTGAAATGAATGCTACAAACTTACACTAGTTCTGGAGAGCTGATCTGGCCTTAACTCTAGACTTTAGATATCTTATCATATTTTTAACATTCATACTTCTTATTACAAAAAAATCTAACATCTTGCTTTTGTGAAGTCTCATGATTATTCTTAGTCTCATCTTACATTTCAGAGATTTCTTCTTTAGCATTCTCAACCTCTAATGCTTCTGGTTCCCCAATTGACTCATCCAATGACTCATCATCAAGACCTTTTTTTCTTAAGGGATCATTTTCATCAAATTCTATATGAATTGACTCTTCAACCATTATGGTCCTCTTGTTATACACCATATAGATTTTACTAGTAGTTGAATATTTTAAAAAGATTCTTTCATTACTTTTTACATCAAATTTCCCTGCGGGCTCCTTTCTATTTTTTAGAACATAGAACTTGCATCCAAATAGATTAAAGTATGATATGTTAGGTTTCCTACCTTTGTAAAGTTCATATAAATTTTTTTGTAAATCGATTTTATTAAGGCTCTATTAAGAATGTACAGTTCGTATTCATAGCTTTTGCCCAGAAAGATATGGGAATATTATACTTATATAGTATTATCCTAGCCATTTCCACTAATGTTCTATTCTTTCTCTCTACTATCCCATTTTATTGAAGTGTCTTGGGGGCTGAAAAGTTATGATCTATTCTATTGTCTTCATTGAAATCTAGCATTAACATTTTCTCAAATTCTTTCCCTTGGTTACCCCTAATACTCTTTATTGTGCAACCCTTTTCATTTTGGACTTTTTTACACAATTTGATGAAAACATTACTTGTCTCTTCCTTTTTGGCCAGGAATAGCACTCAAATATATCTAGAGTAATCATCAATTATTACAAATTTATAGTGTTTTTTTCCCCTAAACTCTGGATCCTAGTTGGTTCAAAGAGATCTATGTGGAGCAACTCCAAGGGTCAACTAGTTGATACTATGTTCCTTGACTTAAAGGATGATCTAGTGTGTTTTCCTTTCATGCAAACTCTACGTAGTTTATTTTCTCATGTTTTAGCTTGAGAAATCCTTTAACTATGTCTTCTCTAATTAATTTTGAAATTAGATCTATGTTTGCATGATTTACCCTTCTATGTTATAGTTAGGTATTGTCATCACCTATTGCCATTAGACATACCTCTTCTACATCTCTTATATTGTCTAAATTGATTACATTTATATTGAATTATCTAGATCCTATGAGTCTAACTTCATTACTCAATTTATCTATTACCTTATAACATTCACAGTCAAATAAAAGAACTTTATCACAGAATTGACTGATACTAAATAAATTATACTTGAGGCCTTTAACTAAAAGAGCAGGCTCAATGTATGTAGGAAACTTACTTATATTGCCAATGTCGATAATCTTACCATTTGAATTGTCCCAAAATACTACAGTGTCACTTTTTTGAAAAACTAATTTATAACATCGAGAGGGGTTGAATAGGTATTTTGGCACTTTTGTGAATTTTTTTAGGTTTATGAAAATATTAAGAAAATTTGAATAGAGGGTAATAAAAGAATAAGACACATAGGATTTATAGTGGTTTCACCTTCAAGGTCTACATCTACTCCCAGGCTTCATTTGGAGTTTTCAATCCACTATTTTTACTAAATAATACAAACAACTAGCTTCTCAGGTGCTAGTAAGACCTTACAAGTACTTCTTTTTACTAAATAATACAAACAACTAGCTTCTCAGGTGCTAGTAAGACCTTACAAGTACTTCTCACAAACGCTCACCACTTGCATTTTTCAGGAGCAAACAAACCCAAAATTGTCTCACTTGACAGAGTTTCAATTTCGGATTAAGAAAACCCACTCTTCTAATCTTTTACAAAGATTATGAAATGAAACAAGAGCATAAGTTCAAGCTTTCGAACTTCAAATGTAGTTGTTGAAAGCTCAAAACAAAAATACAAGAAAAGAAATTAAAGTACAAATGAAGAGTTCTATAGTTGTGTACAAGTTTCATCAACATATATTCAAAAGTCTCATTCCTTCAATATTTGTGTTGTATTTATAGTTGTAGAATGCATAGAGCCATTGAGATTCATTTAATAACATTGAATACTATTTTAGTAGCTGTTGAAGGTGGTTAAGCTTCCATTAAATATTAAACAGTTTTTTTAAATAACTAACTAGTACATATAATGTGTCGACTTCTTCTGTGCTTAAGTTGACTGATTTTTGAATTTTGGATGGTGCAGGTCAACTTGGTATTAAAGGTGAGTAGGCTTGTTCACTTCATTCTTTCTTATAGGTTGACTTCTCTTTCTACTTGGGTTGGCTTGTGTTTGCTAAGGTTGCTTTAAGATTGTGTTGAGTTGACATTATATTATTGAAATTCCTACATGCGTCACTTGATTCTTATGGGATCAACTTAGAAATGTTAATAAGTGGCTTGATATAACCCTAGATCAACTTTACTTTGCGAATAATATAATGAGTCAATTTACAAACAAAGTACTTGTACTTTTACTTGTTTCAGATTTACATTTTTGAGAATCAGTTTGGTCAGGTCGACTTATCATATCCCCAGGTCGACTTATAATGTTACTGGGTTGACTTATTCTCTTTCTAGGTTGATTCAATTGTGTTTCATACATATATCTAGGAGTATGATTGGTCAAATTGGCTTATCATATTTTTTAGGTTGACTTATAATGTTACTTGGTCAACTTGTCCTCTTCCTATGTTGACTTAATTGTGTTTCAGATTTAGATTTCTGAGAGTATGATTGGTGAGGTTAACCCGTAATAATCTTGGGTTGACTTAGCTATGTCATAGACTTGTATTTTTTAGAGTTGTTTGGTTCAGGTGGAGTCGTTATGCTCCTAGGTTGACTCGATAGTCAAAGTACCCTTACTTTTGTAAGTCGACTAACTATTCATCTAAATCGACTTAGTTATGCTTCAAAAATGGTTTCTGAGACTAGACTTTGTCAAGTCGAATTGTTACCTTCTCAAGTTGACTTATGATGTTTTATATTTAGTATATTTTTAAAATTTTCAATCCTAGGTCGACTTTTTAGGCTTTCTAGGTCAATTTGCTTTGAATAAAATTGATTCTGACAATTTTTCTAATTTTTTAATTTGTCAAATTCTTATTTAATTAATGTTAATCTGTATTATTGACACTTGATTATCATCAAAACACATTTTATTCAACAATATCCCTCTTTTTGATAATGACAAAATCACTTAGAATTTGGACAAAACTTACTTAGAATTTTGAACTATACTCCTCAATCCACGTTGTCATCTTGTAGGATGTTTGAAATTCTCACTCTCAATCTATACCATCTATCCTCAAACTTCAAATTTGTTTTAACTTGGACATTGACAACCAACCTCAAACATAGCACACTTCTCCATTTGACCATACATCTCATACTTCTCCAACATAACACACTTTTTCATTCTACCATACTTATTATACTTCTCTCCATTTTTTTATCAGTAAAATAGAGGCCAATCATACTTCTACCCCCTTTTTGTAGTATTACATCCATTCTAAACAAGCCATTATGCTATATGCCTTGATTTTTCTCAAAAGATGTCACTTCCCATTTTTCTCAATTTTTCTCAAAACATGCCATTACTATTTACCTTATTTTTCTCTTTCTCAGCAAGCTATTGCTATGTGTCTAATTTTCTCTAATTTTCCTTTTTTTTTTGTCATTAACAAAGATGAGTCAATCACAAGCATTCAACAATATTTAACCTATTTTCTCCATTCTTGATACTAATTTATTCAATCCATATTCATCTATACTCTTCAATTCTTCGTCCTCGATTATATATATATATATATGCAAAATAATTTCTTTTTTTTTCAAAATTTCCCTTTTTTGTCATTAACGAAAGAGAAGTCAATCACAATCATTCAACCATATTTAACCTATTTTCTCCATTCTTCGTACCAATTTATTCAATCCAATTTCATCTATATTCATCAATTCTCCATTCTCCATTATATATATATATATATATATATATATAACTTTAATGCAAAATAAAATGTATGCATTCATTCAGTGCAAAAGACTAATTACTTAGGCATTCAAATGGAACGTTTAATGCACATTTAGCTTTAATACAAATAAGGTAGTCACTTGATCATTCAACAAAATAAGCATCACTAGATCATTCAACAAAATAAGCATGCTATAAGTTTGGAGTTTTATGATTCCTAATCAATCATGGATTTTCAGCCAATTGTGTGCATTTCATCCCTCACAAGCACACACTTGTGTTTTGCTTATGCATATAAAGTTTTATTAATGCAAAATGAACATAAGTTATTTAAATAAAACATTCATTCATTTAAATCATACTTAATTACATCAAATAAACTTAATGTTTAACCTATTACATCATTGAAACTAAAATGAATAAATGTTAAACTTGAATTATAGGAGATAATACTATGGATTTCAAGAGTAGCCCATGATGAAGTGAATGCTCAAGAAAAATATCATCCTTTGACAAATTTCAAAAATTCATCTAGATTTCTATTTAGGGTAAATTATCCTTATCACCCCCTATGGTTTGGTCAAAATTTACATATCTCTCTTATGGTGAAAAAATCTCAATTTATGTCCCTATGATTTCAAAAAGTGTGGCATGTGGATGGAACTAAACGGTTGTTAAGGAGATTGTTACCCATGCACACGTTTTTATGTTAAATGGTCAACATTGCAAATTTAAATTCTAAAATTACCCCCAATTCAAAATAAAGTGTTTTGAGTGGAAGAACAAAACTTGTTCTTCTGAAACTAAGTGAAAGTATCCTATTTTCTTAAAATCTTCTAAACATTTACTAAATATTTAAGCATATTTTGTTTAAATTTTTGAAACATTTCTTCAAGATTTGTGAAGGTAGCATCTCATTCCCAAATTTTTACATATTCATATAAAACATTATGCCGAGATTTGGGGGGTTTATACTGTTTTTCAAATCTTCTTGTTTTTTATAACTCGAAACATAGATTATGTTGCATCATTTATCTTATTTGAAAAATTTTGGGTTGCAACTAAGTTTCCCTCAACATCCATTTTCATATTATGCCTAGATTTTTTGTTACGCTCAAAGTCTAGATTTTAGTTGCATCCTATATCCAATGTGAAAAACTTTGAGTTGCATATGTTTTCATCAGCATCCATTTTCATATTATACCAAGATTTTTTTTTGAATTGTGGTGTAATGTATTTTTTTTCTCTTTTTGAATTTTTTTAAACAAATTCAAAATGTCTTTTTCAAGCACCAGTGGAGGACTGAGAGAACCCAGATACCAATATCGAAAGTGTGATTGTGACAATAGGATCATCCTAAAGATAGCGGAATCTGAGAAACCTTCAAAGGGTTACATACTTTGTGAAAGAAATAAATGTGGGTTCTTTGCATAGTGCTAGTCAATAACTAGAGAAAGGGAAAGGATTTAGAAGCAATACAGCAGAGCAAAAGTAATGTATAGGCAAACTTGGAGTACTGATAGCACATTCGAGAGTTCCAATTTTGATGGTGCAATACATAAAGTTGGAAATGATTTAACTTGGATGCTAGGTATGGAAAGGAATTTTAAACTGATATGAGACTTGTGATTTTCTCCATTGTAGTAGCTCTCTTGTCACTTGTAACATGTTGTGCAAAGTAAATGTTGGTTGTTATCTATTGTGATTTTGAGTTGCAATTTCTCTTGTTAGTTGTTTTCTTCGTAATTTAAATGTTGGTTAATATAGGAAATGGTTCCTTTTCTTGAATTGTAAGTATAAATTATGTAGCTAAATCCAACACAATTTATTGAATGTTGATTGTGCAATGTCAATGTTGCCACTGATGCAGATGCTTGTGAAGACCAAGGTACACTTGTAATATGTCAACCAATTTTAAGTCTTGTGTTGACCAATTGAGCAAAATTACACAAAACATGTCCACATGCCCAAATCCCTTGTCGACATGAATAAAAACAACAAAGAATATTTTTCTAAGTAACACTATGTCAGCATGTCCGACATCATATCGACATAAAATAACCAAAAATCATTCTGAACTATTTCTTGTCAACCTAAGTAAAAATCTATCAACATGATATACAAATTGGTTGACATGTTCAATAAAATTGGTCAACTTGTTACTTATGTCAACCTAATCACCTTAAATGTTGACCTATCGATATGCATGTCCACCAATTTTTGTCCACAGGTTTACCAATTTAAGACATGTCAATCTAATCACTTTAAATGTCAACCTGTCCATGTGCATGTCCACCAATTGTAGTCCACAAGTCCACCAATTTAAATCATGTCAACTTGATTACTTTATGTGTCGACCTAAAAGTTAAAATACACCAACCCACCTTCATATGTCGATCAATTCAAATGTGTTATGTCCACTAATTTGTTTTAAAATAGGATCATGTCGACCTGAAATCCTTAATATGTAGACAAAGTCTATTAGTTCTTAAATATAGAGATGTCAATGTCTCACTGTAATCATGTTAACACACTAAAATATGTCGACCAATATAAGCTCTCCATGTCCACCAATTAATCTTGAAACAAAAACATGTCAACCTGAAAATTATAATAGGTCGACAACCTCTTGAACAGAAAAGATCAAAAGGTCAACATGGAGTTGTTCAATTTGATTAGGGATATAAAATTGATCGACATGCCAATATAAATTTGTCGATGAACCAAACTTGTTGACCTAATATATTAATACATTGATCTGACCAATAAATTTACAATACAAAAATTTGAATCCGAATTGTTGCACTTATTAAAATTGTTGACCCGAAAATTATCAGAAACAAAATTTCAAATATGGCATAAACACATGCATGTACACTTGAAAATACTATTAGCACAGAAGCATTTCACACATATCAAATACATATTCCAAATACATGTTCACATCAATTAGCATAGAAGTACAGAAGCATTCCATATACATGTACACTTGCAAATCAACAACACTAATTTTTTATCAAATACATATTCCAAATACAAGTTGTTCATATCAAATACAAGTTCCAAATAGTACTAGCATCTTAATTACATATACCAATTGTTGAGCAACTCAATTTCAAGAAACTTCACAAACTATATAGCAATTCAAACATACCAAACTAGGCCACTAGATCAATGAATTCAAGGGATCTATTAGGTGTTTTCCCAATCCTTGTACTCCTACGCAATCGTCTGTGTCACGCCCTAAACCGGGGGTATAAGCAGCTGCCCGTTACCCTGGATGCCGGCTGTATTTTTACAGAAAATCAGACAGAATCTCTCCATATTTCGGAGGTCTTCAAAGTACAATTTGACCTGTATAATTCACAATCATCATGTCAATCAAATAAAAGGGTCATCTCGGCCTCAAGATAATGAACAAAACCACAGCAGACAACCAGAACAATGCAAGGCTTTTTAATTACTAACAGTTCTAGCCATAGACCTCTGCTATTATGCCTAACTAGAGTATGAGCAACCGCCATACCGAGTAGGCCTAAATGTACACGGCCCATTTCCAATTCCCAAGTAAAATGCTTACAGGTAAAGTTTATACAATGTATAACAATTTTAATATGAACAACTTGTGGGAGTTTAAACAATGTACAACAATTTTCCAAGTAAAAATTTTTAAATGCTTACAGATGGCTCAATGTAAGTAAAATGTGGGAGTTTCCCAAACAATGTTCATAATTTATACAGTTATCCCATATAAATGTACACGGCCAACTACGGATCTCAGTGTCATGATCTCGTAGGGTCGAAATAAAATAAGGATTTCAAATTTTTATTTGAATTAAATCTCACCATCATGAATATCGAATCCACCAATATGCTACGAAAACCTCTAGAGTCTGTAATGTCGCTCTATCACAGTAATCCTGTCTGAGGAAGGTAAAAAGAGGGGTGAGTATTAAGGAAAATACCCAGTGAATGAGAGGATTAATATCAAGTATAAATAGTGTGGGTGAACCATTGGAGTGTCAAACAATATTATTCGTAACAATAATTTACATTTCACAGTAAAATATGATATGTTTAGCAATTTGAAATTATTTAACCAATCACATGATATCAAGCATATATGCATCCATTCAAATTCAAGTATTATTAGAGCAAACCAAAAAATAATCCTGGCAGAGGTCAACCATGACTAAAGATAGGCACATCGGGGGTTTTATTATACATAAAATTCAAAAGTGGCTCTCTACCCAACGTTGGCCATGAGTTCGCTGGGTCTAGCTCATCATCATGTATAGGACCCCGTCCGGTGCTAGACGGTGGCGTCACACACGTCCTCCCCCTTACGTGGATTCAATCGGCCGTGCCTATAGCTATTAGATATATGACGTTTGCGGATACCTCCTGCAGAAGCGTATTCGGGCAACCCGATGTCTCTATAAATGCCTTTCGTAGTTACGGAATTTATCAAAAAATATCATCCCATCACAAGTGCGTACCTGGCCCATATAGATCATCTCATCACAAATGGGCACCCGGCCCATACAGATTATCAAAACATTTTAAATCCGTATGCCAATACAATCATCAAATCATTTCAAATCCATGTCAATACGACAGTAGAATAGAAAACATATCTGGTTTTCAAATAATGGCACAATATCATTTCATTTCAAACTATGGATGTATAGTCATCGGAAATATAAATTTATGACACTCCAAATGTCACAAAACAACTTTTGAAATTTAATATCATACGTCGAGTCCATGCATATCGAAAACATGTTTTATGGAAAATACGGCAGAAACAAGTTTTACTATTTCATGCAAGAGATTAGAGTAACACTCACATTTTTAAGGAGGGTGGTCACTCTCTATTTTCAAAATATATCTAATCTAACTCCTCGAGTTTCCAAAAAGATTTCTCTAATCAAATCATCACAATTTAATATCAAACAAAAGTCTAATAAGGAATTTTCAATTTTTCTTTCCAATTTAATACAACCATAAATTAACAAAATCTCCTTTCTAGATTCCTATTTCATCAATTTTGAATCATTTGGCTCACAAATGATCAAATTTCTAATATTTCTCATTTTTGTTAATTTTTCTCGAATTAAACATATTTCAGAATATATATGAATATAGATTCCGATTCTAAATTCAACCTAAATTCGATAAAATCAATTCAAATGTTGAACTGATTGCATTTATCTCACCTAGGGTTCCTCAGATCTCAGAGCTAGCTTTCGTTTGCCCGTCGAATTGGTTTAAAACCTGTAATATTTTCACATTTGAAACTATATTAGCAACTAACTCAAATTCTAAATACCAAACCCTAGAACTACAACAAACGCAGCAGTTACCAGTAGTGAAAAAGCCATAACCTAGGGTTCCGGGGTCGGTTGATGACTGCAGTTTGGGCTTCAGCTGGGGTTGCAGCAAGGGGGCCCGCGTGTAGGAGAGCTCTCGAAGGAGAGAACAGATCGCGGACTCGCGGGATCGCGGCCTGTCGCAGGCTGGTATGCTCGCGGGTTGGTGCGCTCATGGGCTGAAGCGCGCGCTCGTGAACTAGACTACAGTCACGCGCTCATGGAAAATCGCACGCTGTGGCGTGCTCACGCTGTGGTACGCTTGCGCGAGGAGGATCGTGCTGTGGCGCGCTCGTGCTCGTGCAGGAAAGCTTGCGCTGCGGCGTGATCGCGCGGGAGGGAGGGGTAGCGGTGAGAGAGCGGCGGTTTTGGGCAAGGGAGGGCGGCGGGTCACGGGAAGGGGAAAAGGCGGAGAGAGAGGGAGAAATTAGGGTTAAAAGCCATAATCTGATTGGGTAGGTGGTGTTGCGTTGTGGCTCAAGACACAACACTCCTCTATTGTGTTTTTTTTTTTAACTCTTATTATTATTATTATTATTATTATTATATATACATTTCTTTTTATAAATAAATTTACAAATAATTAAATTTGTAAATAAAAAAAATTTAATAAATGGTTGAATATATATATATATATATATATATTTTTATATATTTTTATATTCATTTTACACTAAAATTCGCGAATACGACAAAATTTAAAATATACCAAAAATTCAATTTAAATACCCAAAAATAAAAAATCAATATAAATAAATAAAATTTCTCTCCACACACACATATATATAGACTGAAGAATATTTATTTTTATATATTTTTCGAGAATAGTACACTATTACTAACACCGCAGTGTCTGTGTTACATTTTCTAAACCCCCTAAAAATAAGTTTCGTTCTCGAAACTAAAAGAAGGCTAAACAGTAAACAAATGGAGGTACTGTCTCCTAATAGCCTTCTCGGGCTCCTAGGTCTTCTCCTTGATCTGGTTACTCCTCCACAAAACTCCAATGAGACTTCTTTGCTCCGCAGCTTTTTGACCTGCCAATCTAAAATAGCCACGGGCTGAACCGGAAGACTAAGGTCCTCTGGTAACTTAATAGGTGGAGACTCAAGTACATGAGAATGATCGGCCAAATACTTTCTGAGTACTAAAACATGGAAGACGTCATGAATACAAGATAGTTCATCTGGCAGCTCTAATCTGTATGCTATACTCCCGATCCTTTCAAGGATATGGAAGAACCCAATATATCTGGGGCTCAACTTGCTCTGCTGTCTGAACCGTATAACTCTCTTCCAATGAGATATCCTCAAGAAAACCATATCTCCAGTGGCAAACTCAAAAGGTCGCTGCCTACAATTGGCATATGCCTTCTGTCTGTCCTAGGCGGCTTTTATCCGCTCATGGATGACCTTAACTTTATCCTTCATTTTCTCAATTAACTTGACACTGCTAAGACGTCGCTCTCCGACCTCATCCCAACATATCAGGGTGTGGCACTTCCTGCCATACAGTGCCTCATACGGGGGCATCCCTATACTGAACTAATAGCTATATTATATGCAAATTCGACCAATGGAAGGTGTCGATCCCAACTACCCCGGAAATCCATCACACAGGCTCTCAGTAAGTCCTAAAGGGTCGAATGGTCCTCTTTGACTAACCATCTGTCAACGGATAATAGGCCGTACTAAAATTTAGCCTTGTGTCCATTGCCTCCTGTAATTTGGGCCAAAACCTAGATGTGAATCTAGGATCTCTATCTAACACTATCGACACAGGTACTCCATAAAGTCTAACAATAGTGTCAATGTAGAGACGTGCCAACACATCCAAAGAGAAATCGGTACGAATAGCAATGAAGTGGCAGACTTCGTAAGTCTATCTACAATCACCCATACGGCGTCATGCCGTGCTGATGTCCGAGGCAGTCCCATCACAAAATCTATCGTGATATGTTCCCACTTCCACTCAGGAATGGGGAGGGGCTGCAATGTACCAGTCGGCCGCTAATGTTCGGCCTTCACCTGCTGGGAAACTAAGTATCTAGCTACAAAATCTACGATCACTCTTTTTATCCCGGGCCACCAATAACTATCTTGGATAGTCCGATACATTTTCATGCTACCTGGATGCAAGGCATAAGTGGAGGAATAAGCCTCCTCAAGAATAGCCCTATGAAGATCACTCTCGGTGGGAATGCAAACCCGCTCTCTGTATACAACTAGTCTGTCATCGCGGACTTGGAAGTCTCCACTCTCGCCTCTACTGATCTTCTCAAGATACTCTAGAGCTCCTCATCTGACCCCTAAAACTCTTTAATGCGATCAACCAAAGTTGGCCTCACCTCAAATCGAGTTAGTAGTGCTCCTTGATCATCACTAGTCAAATGACTCCGAGTATAGGGAGTCCCATCAAACAAAAGAGGTAAGCACCTCTCTGTCATAGTAGAGGGAGAAGAGGAGGATGATGAGTTTTAGCTCAATACATCTACCACCACATTTGCCTTTCCCGGATGGTAATCAATGATAAGGTCGCAGTCTTTTAATAACTCCAACCATCTTCTTTGTCTGAGGTTCAACTCCCACTGAGTGAACAAGTACTTTAGACTTCTGTAATCCGTGAATACTCTACAAGTCACCCCATATAAGTAATGTCGCCATATATTCAAGGCAAAGACTATGGCGGCCAACTCAAGATCGTGCATCGGGTAATTCGATTCATGTTTCTTCAACTACCGAGAAGCATATGCAATGACCAGACCATCCTGTATCAGAACACAACCCAATCCCTGTCGGTTAGTATCACTATACACTGTATATTCCCAACTGCTAGTAGGAAGGGTTGAAATAGGAGCAGATATCAACCGTTGTTTGATCTCCTGAAAGCTCGTCTCACAACGTCATCCCAAACAAACTTGAACCCCTTACGGGTCAATTTAGATAATGGAGCAACTATCGAAGAAAATCTCTCTACAAATTGACGATAATACCCGGCTAAACTAAGAAAACTACGGATCTCGGTAACTGTCTGTGGCTGCTCCCACTTCAATATAGCCTCAATCTTTCGCGAATCAACATAAATACCTTTCGCAGAGACAATGTGCCCCAAAAATCCTATTTGTCTCAACCAAAACTCACATTTCGAGAATTTGACATATAACTGCTTCTCACAGAGTATTTGTAATACCACCCGAATGTGCTGAACATGATCTTCATCACTCCGTGAATACACCAAGATGTTATCGATAAATACGATGACAAACCGATCCAAGAAATAATGGAAGACTCGATTCATCAAATCCATAAAAGCAGTCGGGGCATTAGTTAACCCAAATGGCATGACTAAAAACTCATAGTGGCCGTATCGGGTGCGAAAGGCTGTTTTGGGCACATCTCTAGTCCAAACCCTCAATTGATGATAACCCGAACGGAGATCAATTTTTGAGAAAACCATAACTTCCAGTAGTTGATAAACAAATCATCTATACATGACAGGGGATATCTGTTTTTTATGGTGGCTTTGTTCAACTGTTTATAATCCACACAAAGTCGAAGTGTACCATCTTTCTTTTTTACAAATAACACCGAGGCACCCCAGGGTGACGTGCTCGAACGTATAAACCCCTTGCTTAAAAGTTTCTACAACTAAATCTTAAGCTCTCTCAGTTCAGCAGGCACCATTCTGTATGGTAAAAAATAAAAATAGGATCGGTCCCCGATACTAGATCAATCTCGAAATCGAACTCCCGAACTGGTGGTAATCCGAGAAGCTCATCGGGGAACACATCTGGAAACTCCTGTACCACAGAGACATCTTCAAGTCTTGGTCCCTCAACAGTGGTGTCGAAAATATAAGACAGATAAGTCGCACAACCCTGGCGTACGAAGCGTCTGGTCTTTATAACAGATATAATACTGCGAGACAATACTCATCTCTCATCCCGGAATACTAACGGTGGCTGCCCAAACCTCCGAAACTCAACTTCCTTCATGTAACAATCCATGGAAGCCCGGTATAAACTCAACCAATCCATCCCTAAGATGGCATCAAAATCCATGATAGGGAGCAGAATCAGATCTGCCTCCAATACCGCCTCCCCAATACCGACCTCACAGCCCTTATAGACTGTATCTCGAATGATATACTTGTCAGAGGAGTGATTACTATAATCTCCTCATCATGTGGTGAGAGAGGCCTATCAGAATGGCGAGCGAACGTATTACTCACATATGAAAAATCCGACCCGGTATCTATGAGAATATGGGCGTCAATGTCGAATATTCGCATGGTACCTAAAAGATTAAAGGTATCTAAAATGCGAAGAAAAATAGACATCTTTATATATATATCTAACTAGTTAAGTTTTTAAAACTTTAACTAGTCAAAACTGTATATCTATATCATGTTATACAAAATCTCAAAAAGAGAGTACAACTAAAGTACTGTACTGAAGGGTCTACGGGAGGATTACCCATAATAATATCAGGGTTTACCTGTGCGTCCTCCTGTGTAATCGCAAACACATGAGCCTGGACCTTAGGCTACTGTCACGATGGTCCTGGCACTGTATTACTCCCGGCTGTAGTTCGAAGAGTTGTAAGAGCTGAGTGCGCAGGTACCCCCTGCTGGCCTGTGCCAGAAGTACCAGTACGACCCTGAGAAGTCTATCCTCCTCAACCTAACTCTGGACAAGTACTCTTAATGTGACCTTGCTTCCTACACTGGAAGCAAGTAACTGGTACTTTACATGCTCCAAAGGGATGGTGGTTGCCGCATCTACGGCAGAAAGGTTGTTTCTGTGTAGTAGACTGTGTAGAGAATTAGGGGCTGGTACCCCAAAACCTTGGGGTCGAGGTCCCTGTCCTGGTCCTGCTGGTCTGAAACTGAAAGAACCCCCAGGATGTCCAAAACCTCTATCCCTCTTTGAAAACTGTCTACCCGGTGACCCATTCTTCCTTTTCTGGTGACTCTCTCTCTGCCTAGCCTCAGCTCGGACGATCTCCTCTACCCAATATGCTGAATCAATCATCTCTGATAGTGTAAAAGAGGAAGTCTTCGTCATATACTTTCTAATGCTCAATTAGAGGCCATCTTCAAACTTGAACCTCATCTGAACTGGTGTAGCCATATCAGGGACAAAGGCCACTAGTCGTTTAACCTCAGTCTCATACTTTGAGACTGACCTAGTCCCCTGGCGTAAGTACAGAAACTCCGTCCTCATACGATCTTGCTGGAACGGGGTGAAATACTTGTGGTCAAACTCGTGTAGAAAGTCCTCCTACCGTAGGGTCTACGTAACACTATCACGGATAGCCTCCTACCACGAGAGGGCATCTCCGTCGAGGAGTCTCTCAGCAACTCTCAACCAGAGCTCCTCTGTCAACCCCAGATCAGTAAGGATCCTGCGAGTCCTGTTGATCCAGTGCTTCGCAGCTACGACATCACTAGATCCTAAAAATTCTATGCATCCGAGCTGTCAAGACTCTTTCACCAACTGAGTAAACTCATGGATGCACCTCAAAGTAATCGATATCTCATCGGTCAGAGTAGAAATAGAAGGATCGGCCATCGAAGGATGAATCGGTGCCATAGGTGCAGGTATGGCCGCAAATGCAGTCGCTGGAGTTTATAGTGGAGGTAGTGGCATCTGCGCCCCAAATCTACTGTACCACTCCTACCACTGCCTTAAGATATCGAATGGTGGTGGAGGAATCTCGGCCGTAACAACCAGTGGAGGTGTTGGGGGTGGTGCTGGTGAGCGTCCTCGAGTAGAGGAAGCATCTTCTGGTACTTGTGGAGCCTCGGGTGCCCTAGGTACATCGGGCACTGGGGGACTCTCGGGTGGTGCAACTATAGCACCGCGCCTATCACGTGTAGGTGGCATAATTATGCAAAAAGAGTATCTTTTTATTATGTAGAAATCAAGAATTAGGGTTAGTTACGAGTAACTAACCCCTCTAAAAAGAATTTGAGTTATGAATCAAAGCATTTGAATGCGAAATAATGGGTTAGGTGCATCATGTATCTAACCCCCCAAAAAATGGATGAACTTATATGCCTATGGCCAAGTATAAGACTTTAAATGACTATATGAAACTCTCTAATGTATTGAGAACTTTTAATATACTTCAAAAGAGTTCTACTACTATCCTTTCTCTAACCTAGACGGCTCTGATATCAATAGAACTGTCACGTCCCGAACCGTGGACGTGAGCAGTCACCCATTAATCTGGATGTCAGCTGTATTTTTACAGAAAATCAAACAGAATCTCTCCATATTTTGGAGGTCTCCCAAGTATAATTTGACTTGTATAATTCACAACCATCCTGTCAAACAACTAGGATAATGCAAGGCTTTTTAATTACTAGTAGTCCTAACCACAGACCTCTTCTGTCATGCCCAATTAGAGCATAAATAGCCACTACACCGAGCGGGGCTAAAGTTTATACAATGTACAAAAATTTCCAAAGTAAAAATTTTTAAATGCTTCAAGTACCTCAATGCAAGTAAATTGTGAGAGTTTCTCAAACAATGTCCATAATTTATACAATCATCCCATATAAATGTATACGGCCAACTACGGACCTCAATGTCATGATCTCATAAGATCGAAATAAAATAAAGACTTTAAATTTTTATTTGAATTAAATATCACGGTCATGAATACCGAATCCACCAATATGCTACGAAAACCTCTAGAGCCTATAACGTCACTCTATTACAGTAATCCTGTCTGAGGAAGATAAGGAGAGGGGTGAGTATCAGGGAAGATATTCAGTGAATGAGGGGATTAATATCAAACATAAATAGTGTGGGTGAACCATTGGAGTGTCAAACAACATTGTTTGTAACAATAATTTACATTTCATAGTAAAACATTATATGTTTAGTAATTTGAAATCATTTAACCAATCACACGATATCAAGCATATATGCATCTATTCAAAATCAAGTATTATTAAAGCAAGCAAAAAATGATCCTGATAGAGGTCAACCATGACCAAGGACAGGCGCATCGGGGGTTTTATTATGCATAAAGTTCAAAAATTGCTCTCTATGCCGACGTTAGCCATGAGTTCGCTGGGGCTAGCTCATCATCGTGTATAGGAACCCGCCCGGTGCTAAACGGTGGTGTCACACACGCCCTCCCCCTTACATAGGTTCAACCAACCGCACCTATAGTCATTAGACATATGACGTTTGCGGATACCTCCTGCAAAAGCGTATCTGGGCAACCAAGTGTCTCTACAAACGCCCTTCGTAACTATAGAATTAATCAAAGAATATCATCTCATCACAAGTGGACACCCGACCCATACAAATCATCTCATCACAAATGGGCATCCGACCCATACCGATTATCAAAACATTTTAAATCCGTGAGCCAATACAATCATCAAATCATTTCAAATCCATATCAATGTGATGGTAGAATAGAAAACATATCTGGTTCTCAAATAATGACACAATATCATTTCATTTTATATCATGGATGCATAGTCATCGGAAATATAAATTTACGACACTCCAAATGTCACAAAACAAGTTTTAAAATTTAATATCATATGTCGAGTCCATACATATCGAAAACATGTTTTATGAAAAACATGGCAGAAACAAGTTTTACTATTTCATGCAAGAGATTAGAGTCTCACTCACATTTTTAGGGAGGGTGGTCACTCTCTATTTTCAAATTAAATCAAATCTGACTTTTCGAGTCTCCAAAAAGATTTCCCTAATCAAATTATCACAATTTAATATCAAACAAAAGCCTAATGAGAGATTTTCAATTTTTCTTTCCAATTTAATACAACCCTAAATTTACACAATCACCTTTCTAGATTCCCGTTTCATCAATTTCGAATCACTTGACTCACAAATGATTAAATTTCTAATATTTCTCATTTTTCCTAATTTTTCTCGAATTAAACATATTTATGAATATATATGAATATAGCTTCCGATTCTAAATTCAACCTAAATTCGACAAAATCAATTCAAATATTGAAGTGATTGCATTTCTCTCACCTAGGGTTCCTCAGATCTCAAACCTAACTTTCGTTCGCCCGTCGAATTGGTCTAAAACCTGTAATATTTTCACATTTGAAACTATGTTAGCAACTAACTCA
Source organism: Dillenia suffruticosa (assembly GCA_033439265.1). Taxonomy (NCBI): domain Eukaryota; kingdom Viridiplantae; phylum Streptophyta; class Magnoliopsida; order Dilleniales; family Dilleniaceae; genus Dillenia; species Dillenia suffruticosa. The sequence continues at coordinate 14,314,620 of JAVTVX010000020.1, forward strand.
AATTCTAAGCACCAAACCCTAGAACTACAACCAACGCAGCCGTTATCAGCAGTAAAGAAGCCGCGACCTAGGGTTCGAGGGTCGGTTGATGACTGTGGTTTGGGTTTCAACTGGGGTTGCAGCAAGGGAGCCCGCGCGCAGAAGAGCTCTCGAAGGAGAGAACAGATCGCGGGCTCGCGGGTTGTCGCGGGCTCGCGGGTTGTCGCGGTCTCGTAGGCTGTCGTGGGCTGGCGCGTTCACGGGCTGGCGCACTCACGGGCTGAGGCACGCACTCGCGAGCTGGACTACAGTCACACGCTTGCAGAAGGTCGCGCGTTGTGGCGCGCTCACGCTGTGGTACGCTCACCCGCTCGAGCTTGCGCTGTGGCGCGCTGGTGGAAGGTCGCGCGCTAACTCGAGGAGGATCGTGCTGTGGCGCATTCGTGCTTGTGTAGGGAAGCTTGCGCTGCGGTGTGCTTGCACGAGAGGGAGGGGCAATAGTGGAGAGAGCGGTGGATTTGGGCGAGGGAGGGCGGCGGGTTACGGGAAGGGGAAAAGGAGGAGAGAGAAAGGGAGGAAGAGAGAGAGAAACAGAGAGAGAGAGAGAGAGATTAGGGTTAAAAGCCCTAATTTGATTTGGGTGGGGGGTACACCAAAACGCAACACTTCTCTGTTGTGTTTTTTTTAACTCTTATTATTATTATTAATATTATATATATATATATATATATATTTTTATAAATAAATTTATAACTAATTAACTTTGTAAATAAAAAAATTTAATAAATGGTTGAATATATATATATATATATATATATATATTATATTCATTTTACACTAAAATTCGTGAATACGACAAAATTTAAAATATACTAAAAATTCAATTTAAATACCTCAAAATCAAAAATCAATATAAATAAATAAAATTTCTCTCCACACACATATATATAAACTGAAGAATATTTATTTATATATATTTTTTGAGAATAGTACACTATTACTGATACCACAGTGTCGGTGTTACAGTCTGGATGATCCAGGTTCATTAATACTTGCTTGTGACACAAGAGTCCTGGATGTATATTGAACTCTATCCCCATCATTGAAACTACGCCCAACTTGCTAGAAGATAATGGACCCAATTGGTGCCTAAACCAACAAAACAATTGATATCAACAATAAAACAATCGAATGAAATAATATTAAAACAGAAAATGCTAGCCTTGTTGAATTTGCTATTAGGGTGAATAGAATTCTTGCATGTCCTGGAATTATGTCCTACCTGAAAACACCTCTTGCAGTGAATTGGTATACCCTTTCTCATAGATGGGGTTGAGACAACAATCTCATCAACACCTTTTCTCCTTTACTTCTTAGGCCTCCCAGGTTGCTTTCTAATGAAAGGAGGATTCACTTGTTCTAACCCCTCATAATTATCCCAATAATGCATAGATGTCATAGCATTAATGTTGCAAGTATAAGCCCTTAAGTACATTTCCTTGCCATAACATGAATGAACATATGACACCACAACTTTCTTGGTACTATGAATGGCTGCTATGGAATGAGTGCATGGAATTCCTGTCAACTGGAATAGGCCACAAGTGCAGATCCTAGTTTCAAGGTCAACTTTGAATGTCCTTGTTGCATAATCTACTTCATACTGATCATTACTAAACCAAATAGCAATGCAGAATCTACTAAACATCTTATTTTTCTCCACTCTTTGCTGAATATTTGGACAGCTATTTCCCTTAAATTTCTCCATAGCCACTCTCTTAACTTGTATTCTCTTCATAAGTCTCTTTCTTATCGGGTGAAACATTTTCCCAATGGCCATTGACCTTACCTTAAGTATAAAGTTGTTGAAATTTTCATTCATATTGTTGACAAGTATATCACTCTTATTTGCATGACTAAAGTATGCTCTTGAGTACAAGTGAGGTGATACTTTTTTCAGCCAACTTGCTGTGTTTTTTTCAATTCTCTCCAGGTTACCCAAAACTCTTTCAAAGTCTCTGACATTCCCTCCTAATGCCGCTGCCCAACTAAAGTCCCTTAACTCCTTTCTCTTGAACTTTTCTTTGAAATTCTGATATAGAAGTCTAACACATACTCAATGTTTAGAATGTGGAAACACTTCTTCAAGTGATTTGACCAACCACTTTTGCCTGTCAGATATGAATGTCCAAGGACATTCATTGCCAAGCCAATAATAGTCTTTAACTCAACTAGAAATTAATGCCAACTTTCAAATCTCTCTGACTGTACCATAGTCAAGGCAAGTAGAAACATATTCTCACTACCATCCCTTCCCATTGCTGTTAGTAGTTGACCTCCAAATGGACTCTTCAAGAAACACCCATCTAAACCAATAATGGGCCTGCATCCTTTAAGAAATCTTCTCCTTATTACATCCAAACACCAAAACATCCTTTGAAATGTAAGCAAGTCATGGTCATCATATCTTTCCACTTTAATAGTAACATGATTGCCAAACATGTTATGCAATACTTGTTGGACATAAGCTTTAATCTTGTGATATTGCTCAACATCAGTACCATGGATGTCCTCCAATGCATGCCTCTTCATCTTATAGGTCTGCCTCAAACTTATATCTACCATCAGTTCTCTCCTAACAGTGTTTTGCAAACCTTTCAAACTGCAGTTTGGATCATCTCTAATATAATATTGAAATTTCTTAGATATTTAGCATTTGCATGACCATTTTTATATTCTTTCCACATTTTGACTGCCTCTCAAAGTCTTGATTTGAAAGGTCATCTCCTTTTGAATTTGACTAGCATGAGCCTCTAAGAACAGCCTTTCTTGCATGTTATAGTAATTCTATGAGAGTCATATTTAAGATACTTGTATGTATAGGCTTCTCAGACATGCCACTCAATCAAAGCTTCCTTAAAAACTTTTTTCTTTGTACATTTCTGGCTTACTTTGAGTTTAAAGTTTGGTTTCTTGAATTCAGATTTAGGATCAAAGTTTGGGAGATTTGATCCATGTATTGACCTTCCATCATCATCACTTATGACTTTATTTAGCAAATCTTCCTTATCTAGATCATCAGTCTCAGTCCATATTTCATTTAACCGAGCGGTCCCCAACTTTTGTTGTGGCTAGTTTCCTTCATTTACATGGTTTGACTCATCAACATCTAGCCCTTGAATTTTTTTTCCTAAACCACCAAAGATATCCTCATCTTTCGAGCATTCAAACCCTTCTTCCAGCCAAGATGCTTTGTCATAAGTTTCGGAATTGACATCATTATCACTTTCTATGGATTTTTCATTGGCAGTTTCTTTTTTTAATAATTTTTTTCTAATGCTCTTTAGACCACTTTGATTATTTCTAGAAGGCCCACATGCATCATCGCCCTAACTAGCATTAACTTATTCTACTCTAAAGTTCTCCCTTTTAGATCCACAGGAATGTGACACAACTTGCTTGCTTTCTACCCCTTTTTCTACATACAAGTTAATTTCATATTCATCTTCATATGCTTCGAATAAGGTATGAATGTCATCCTCACTATTTATCTCAACTACACTTACATCTATGCCACAAGATGGAAGTTAAGGTACAATTTAACTTCACCTGGATCTTTATCATAGAATGAATTACACTTGATATCTAACTCACTCTAACATAATTTATTTCTAGGATAGCTATTAAATACTACAAATCTATCACATATATACTTTATTGGGTATAATAGATTTGATTCCCATAAGAATCTCCCACTATATTGAAACTTAACATATACCATTTCAAGCTTAGTTCTAAGAGGCAGTTTTTTTTACCCATTTTGATATAGGATAATCTGTATAAATACAAAGGAAGATAAATACATATAAATATTAATATTGTTGCAGACAAAATAAGTACTACAAAAAAGACATCTTTTCCACGCATCAAAACAAAAGATAAACACTATAGTCTTAAATCTATGACGTAATATACCCACTGTTCAGATAAAAAAAAATTATCCTACAGTTCTACATATGAGAATGACCCCACATCATCATACAGCATGTGTGGTTCAAATATTATTCTACATTCAAAACAATAATTCATTGAAACCCTAAAAATGCTTTATAGAAAAAATTAAAAAATTTAGAAAAAAATCCCTTAACTAGATTTATCTATACTTTTCAAAAAAATTTTGACATTCAATCTTTCTCCACTAGATCCTACTGAAATCAACCCTTAAATTTCCTACCAGTGCCTAAAATATGCTTTATACGAAAAACAAAAAATATAGAAACAATATAACCACTCACTTAAATTATTCGAAACATTCTATTTCTGTCAAATAAAATTTAAATTTATAAAAAAATGAAACCCTAAATGGGGAAAAAACAACAACAACAACAACTTCTTTCCTAATAGTGCCTTCAATCTCCCTTTCTCAATCCGAAAAAACTTTGATCTTATCTCCTTGCTCAAATGGAAAATCCCCTTACTCAAAATGTTCGATCATTGTTTGCCTCTCTCTCTCTCTCTCTCTCTAGAATGGAAAAAAACAAAGTGTTTTTTAGGGTTTTGAAAAGAAAAAATTTTAAGAGGAGTATAATCGGTATTTTATAAAATCCTGTTAAATCTTCGTTTTTTATGACTTTTATTATCCACTTGCCATACTTTTTAAAACCATATGAATATAAATTGATATTTTTTCACCATAAGGGAGGTATGTGGATTTCGACCAAACCATAGGGGGAAAATGTAATTTTCCATTTCATTTATATCACACACACGTGCGCGCATTTATTTCAAATACATATTTTAATTAATTAGAAGCATTTTAAACATTAAAATTCATTCCATCATGCCTAATTCCCTTCTCAAAGTATAAAATCTCCCTATCCAATGGTGTTGTGAATATATTTGTAATTTGCTTTTTTTTCTCAATGGACTCAAGGATAATATCATTCTTAAGCACACAATTTCTAATAAAATGATATCTAACCTTGACGTATTTAGTCCTAGAGTGGTGTACTGGGTTTTTTGTTAAATTTATAACACTTGTGTTATCTATCTTGATTGGAACATTCCAAGTTTAAACCATAATCATGGAGTTGATGCTTGATCTAAAGGATTTGACCACAATATTGTCTAGCAATCACATACTCTACTTCCGTGGTGGAAGTAACAATACTATTTTATTTCCTAGATGACCATGAAACTAGTATACTCCTAAAAAATTGGCATGTATCACTTGTACTCTTTCTATCTAATTTATACCTTGCAAAATCAACATTTGAGAATCTATACAACTCAAATGAAGAGTTCCTATCATACCATAGTCCTAAGTTGCATGTATCCTTTAAATACTTGAAAATTCTTTTTACAATTGTTAAGTGTGACTCTTTAGGATTAGATTGAAATCTTACACACAAGTATACACTATATAAAATATATGGCCTAGTATAAAATCAATGTGAATTTGTATCTTTCATATCTCAAATATAACCTAAGAATATTGAGGAAGCCTTAGAGATGAGAATTGGATTTTATCCATATAAGAAGAACTAAATCAATTTAAAAGAAATGAAGTGTGGGACTTAGTCCTAGGCCCATGGATCAATCTATGATAGGTATTAAATAGGTGTTTAGAAACAAACTGTATGAAAATGGCACAATTACTAAAAATAAGACAAAACTAGTAGCTTAAAGATATAATCAAAAAGAAGGAATAGATTATATATGCCCCTATGGCTAGGCTAGAAGTCATTAGAATGCTACTTATTTTTACTTATTTCATGAATTTCAAATTTTACCAAATGGACGTCAAGAGTACATTCTTCAATGGTGTAATTAATGAAATAGTGTATATAGAACAACAACTAGATTTGAACATTCAAACATCCTGACCATGTACTGGGTTTTTTGTTAAATTTATAACACTTGTGTTATCTATCTTGATTGGAACATTCCAAGTTTAAACCATAATCATGGAGTTGATGCTTGATCTAAAGGATTTGACCACAATATTGTCTAGCAATCACATACTCTACTTCCGTGGTGGAAGTAACAATACTATTTTATTTCCTAGATGACCATGAAACTAGTATACTCCTAAAAAATTGGCATGTATCACTTGTACTCTTTCTATCTAATTTATACCTTGCAAAATCAACATTTGAGAATCTATACAACTCAAATGAAGAGTTCCTATCATACCATAGTCCTAAGTTGCATGTATCCTTTAAATACTTGAAAATTCTTTTTACAATTGTTAAGTGTGACTCTTTAGGATTAGATTGAAATCTTACACACAAGTATACACTATATAAAATATATGGCCTAAAAGTAGTCAAGTATAGCACTGATCATATCATACTCCTATAAAGCTTATGTTGGATTTAATTGACACAACATACGCATACGGAAATATAGTAAATAGATCGGAATTTTTTGAGATAAGTACTTCGATGGGGTCGGTTTTCAAAAATCCAATCATGTCACGAAATCTCTCGAATGGATTGCATAGTCGGGATGGTGATCATGGGATCGAGCCACCATCGCAGTACCACGACACCTCAAGCCTCAATTACAGTGAATCCTTTGATGAGAGAGATTTCTTACGCAAAATTTCTCAAACCCTCATAGTATTCTCTCTCTAGAGATTTGTTTTTTCTCTCAAAAAGCCTAGCGTCCTTTCTCTATGGAAGAGCAGGTCTCACGTGGGTATACTCATTAGGGTTAATTAGGTTTACATTATTAGGGGTTAATCAGGAGTTACCAAAAATGATGGTTAATGGGGTGATAAAAATATAATGGGAGTTACCCCATTATCCCTTAATTTACCAAAATACCCCTCAATTGGCATACAAACCAACATCCCTCACTTGCACATGAAAGCATTTTACGTCCATCACAAGATCACAACTTATGCGATCATCACATCACCCTGCTGGATTTTCATACATGATTAGATGTCATGCGATCAGTGAGTACTCCTATAAGCAAAGACTTCTCGATACACCTATTAAAATGATCGAGAAGTCACCATTAGTATAAAAAAGAACTCACTATACCCCAGATCTAATGCAGTTACATCTATCAAGCCACTTTCCTTATCGAAAGTGATTCCCAATCGTTTGCTCGACTATGTATTCACTATTATGTTTAAATTCCAATATAGATTAACATAGCAGGACGACCTGTGATTACAACACCATGATGTAATGCCGATTGGTCTTCCTTTTCCTAAACTTAGATCTATCAATCTCAATTCAGCTGCTTTCCTAGACCTGCCCCTTAGACCTCAATTTATCTTCAGCCCATAGGTAAACAGATTAAAGTAGCAACACTGAATCAAAACTTCTAGAAATAGCCGAAAGTAATAAGGGGACAAAAGATCACACCCAATAGATCTCAAGTCTCACACAGTGGGAACGGTAATCATGATTAGATTATTGTCTCAAATAATTACTCTCACTATCCCATGGTCGTCTTATCACACGTGGTATGAAACACGTGTGACAGTGTTATTCTCTCATCTCTCAAAGGGCATATGTCTATTTTCTTTAATACTGTACAGGTATGAGACTCAATTTAAACATAAAACTTTATCTAAAGATCTCAAAGATAGTATCTCAGAGATAATATTACTAATCGCGGGTGATATCTAAGATTTCAGATCTGGCTACTTACAGATAATATGGATGTAGGTATTTTCATGTCAGTCAAATCGTAGATGACCTCATCCTGAACACATATCATGATGACTCATATTATATTAGGATCACTCTCAAAACCTCTTACGACTAGAAACTATTTCATCCTCGCTCATTTAGAGCTAGAGGTGATCACTCATGTGAGAGAGTTGACCATGCCTGTTTGACACATCTTTTATCACAACACAGAATATATATGATAATAAATGAGTGCAAAAAATAAACTTGTGACACAATAATACACGCATATCATATATTTCAACAAGCATAAAAAAGAAGTACATAATGAGAAATTCAAAGTATACCGAACCTAATGATTCCTTGTCTCACAAAGGAATCTCTAATAATGAGTTTGATGAAAAGATCAGCTACCATACTATACGTAAAAGTATACTTAGTTGTCACAATACCCTTCTCAGTAATATCTATCATAGAGTAATAATTAGTATCTATGTATTTGGACTTATTGTGATATTTAGGATCTCGGTTATTGGCAATGGCAGTTTAACTATTATAATAATCATCGCTGACCTCTCACTGTCAGGCACAACCCCTAAGTCACCCAGAAATTTCTGAAACCAAATACTCTCCTGAACTTCCATCACAAGTTCAGTCTCTATCGGAGATAAAGCTATACAGGTTCGCTTCTACTACTCTAAGAAGATAAAACCTTATGTCAGTTTACGTCCATCCAGATCGCTACTCCCAGTTGGCGTCTGAATACCCAATGAAACATAAATCACCTCATCCATAACACAAGGAGAGGTCTGAAGTTCTCTTGAAATATCTTAGAATCCTTTTTACTACTTTCCAGTGATCCCTTCCAGAATTCGATTGATACCTACTCACTAGATCGACTGCAAAATAAACATCTAGTCGTGTATGTCTCATCGCATACATTAGACTATACATTGCATGTATATGTCTCATTGCATACACTAAAAAACACATTGCACTGGTATAAGAGATTCTACTCATCTCCATTATTTCTTCTTGAATTTTAGTATATATATCAAGACTCAAGTCTTCACTTTTAGTGATTGAGTATCTATTCTGTTGTCCTTGCTCATCTAGAAATGCTCAAGAATCTACTTGATGTAGAACTCTTGTTAAAGAGTCAACACCGTTCTCAAGTGATCCCTCTGGATCCTGATTTTGAGAATGAACTAAACCACACCCAAAAACAATAACCATATTTCAATGGTCATTAGATACTCTCTGTTGTTTCCGACCAATAGAATGTCACCCACATATAAGAATATGATCATTAAAGAGTTATCGAAACGTATCAGATAGACACAATGATCCTCCTCGATTATTATAATATCATAAGTATCATTTTCTCATGAAATCTCAGATACCACTGTTTAGATAATAGTTTAAGGCCGTATGTTGACTTCCAAAGTCAACAGACCTTATCCACCGATCTACTAGAATAAACCTAGAAGGATGTTCTATGTAGATCACCTGATCCAGACTTCCATTACGAAAAGCAATCTTTACATCCATTTAGTGTAACTCCAGATCCATGTTCATGACAATCGTTAAAAATAAGCGGATCAAGGTAAGTTGGACTATGACTCCCTAGTAGTCCAAACCCTTAGTTTAAATGTAACCATTGGCTACTAGATGGGCCTTATACCTTTCCATCGATCCGTCGACCTTTCTCTTAACTTTGAGAACTTACTTGTTCCCAATAGTCCTTTTACCCTTAGACAAATCAATTAGGTCCTAGACCTTGTTAATTCTCATCAACTCCTTTTCTTCATCTATGGCTTTCAACAAATAGTCTCGAGAGCCTCTTAGACCATTTTAGATTTCTCATCATCCTCTAGAATCATAATGAGGGGCTCACCCTCAATCGGGAGAGACTTTTACGTACTCATCCTCGATACTCTTACGAGGAGAGAGAACCTCTTTATCTTTTGATGGATCACTCCCACTGAAACCAAAATCCGTAATGGATTCTTATATTCCACCGCTGGGTTCCCCCGAGCCACTAGGCTCATCTATCTGATATAAGGTAAGGTCCAGATTAATTTCACCTCTCTTAGGAAAATTATTCTCTAAGAATGTGGTACCACGAGACTCAATCTCGATAATAGTGCCATCTGTATGTTCACCTAAGAACACATACTTCTCATGAGCCTAATTTGTCGTACGATGTGAGATATCGCGGCACAACCCTATAACATCAAGTGGCTAAGGTCAAACTATCTCCCTATCCAAAACTCATATGAGGTACTGATTACGGACTTTAATAAGACATAGTTGAGAATGTAGATTGTAATCAATAAAAAATCTCCCCAATGGGAGATGGACACATTGACTTGTGTCATCATAGATCTCACAATTTCCAACAAAATCCTATTCTTTATCTCGGCTACTCCGTTCTATTGTAAAGTAGTAGTAATAGTTAGTAATCTCATAGTACTCTTCTCGAAATAGAGCTCTCTGTGTCGTTTAGACGAATACTCACGCACCCGATCGGTTTTGAGAGTCTCCACTCTCAAATCTAACCAATTCTTAATCTCGCTAATGAACCTCCTGAAGTATTCTAATGTCTCAGACTTGTACGAGATTAGATAGACGAACCAAAACATGTATATGCATCTGTGAACACCATAATGTGTACAACTCCATTTTAGGCTTTCATGCTCATAAGGCCACAAATATCAGAGTGGTCCAACTGCAATGGAGTCCCAGCTCTTATTGCATTGCCAAATAGTTTTCTTGTAGTTTTGTTGACTAGATAAAACTCACATATGGGTAACTTGAATCTGGTTAATGGGTCCAACAAACCACTCGTTACTAACCAGTTCATCACCTCTTGTCTAATGTGTCCAAGTCTACCATGCCACCTATATACATTATCATCTACACAATCAGATGTAAAGACAATAAAAGAATGTTAAGAAAACCATTAGAAGGAGTAGCACATAGTGCATTCCATCCATCATAGATCAAAACCAGAACAAATCAAAAAGACTATCGTATTTAATAAAACAGATGATTTCTTGCATATCTTATGCAATCTTAGACAAGGTACTAAATTCAAGTTTCGTCGAATGCTCGAAGCATAAACAATATCATAGCAAGTGTCGATCCCTCTGATGACGACAAATGCTCTATTCCTCATGTAAATCCTCCTAACCCGAGGATTCACTTGGCGAAACTTTATATACATACTCCTGTCTCAAGCTACGTAGTTTATGGCTTCTGAGTTTATAATCCACAAAGAAAAGAAATCATGGAGCATCATAGTAAATGAGACAAAACTCAAATTACGTAAAGAAAAAGTATATTCTTTCAACTCGTCATGCTCACAAGTGAAATGACCAAATCTATCTCATACATAGCACTTTGCATTAGTCTTATTAAATTTATTCTTCCTGCTCTTTTGTACCTTGTTGTTCGTTTTCTCGGATAGGTTCTTATTGTCTGGACCTCAAATCTACTTTACATGCTTATGTTGTTGGCCTGACGCCATGGGAGTCCTTACTCGACTCCGCTGTATGAGCATGATCTGAGTGTGGCCTACTTGCCTCCAGGTGCTCCTCCTCGAACTCACAATGTCTACTCACATCAGCAAAAGTACAAATACTTTCATCACACGTGAAGTAGGTTTTCATGGTTTCCCATGAATCAGGTAAAAGATAGGATCACACCCAATACCTGAATTTCATCCAAAATGGGCTCGCCCGTACAACTCGGCGATAATACTCGACATTTGCATCGAATGTTGCATCATTGCATGATCTGCCCTTTTCTTCTACATCATCACACTAGGAGCTGAAGAGAGCAACACAATGCTCTTTTAGGGCGAGCCAAACAGACATATCCATAGGATAATGCTGATAAAACGGGATCAAGTCATCGTGCATGTTACTGATGAGGATTGCCTTAACTTGGCTATCATTTTCTTCTGCACACAAAAGACCTCCTTATCTCATCTATTTGAGGTTCGATACCCTCTCCGGAGCCAACCATCTCGTGTCTTAGAATCTCAAATAGATTTTACTTCTCGAGAATAAACTAAATCTATTAGTGTAAAATCTCACAAATCACATCATTCAGTTTACTCTCCTTGCAAAAATCTAATATGACAGTTCATAATGTAGTAAGAGAGACTTTCGTGACTTAGTGATACTTATTCTCACATTTTGTGTACCCTTTGAATCAACAAGTCTAAAATGACTCGAATATAGACTCCAAAGCGAGCGTATGAGTCAACGGATACCATACACCACAACCTAGAATCGCATCTTACCATTCGGACATTGATTCGGCACACAAAAACCTACAAAAGTCAAAAGTATTGAGGTAGGACCCCCAAAAATTTTGAAAAATCCAATTTCATATGACCTAACGCGTAGCCGGAGTCCTCACGCGCTGCCACAAGCTGGTAGCCCTTAGGCGCAAGCGCCAAACGTATAGAGCATGTGACATGTGCTACCATGCGCGGGTTGGCATCCGACCCACGTGGCAGACGTGCTGCTGGTCTGGGATACACCCACATGCGCCGGGTCCCGTTGCAACACATGATTCACACAAGCACACGTGTGCCTGGGTCGGGATGCGGGTTGAGGCTCAGACCCAGGTCCGATTCGACCTGGATCACTTGAGATTATTCACGCACCTCAGCACGCGTGAACGTCACGCGCTAGCTTAATGCACCATTCATGGTGTGTACATCTCACGCGCCCTCTCTAGTAGGCCAGACGCGCTTCCTCGTGGGTGCAATGCACGCGCCCATAGGTCTGGGCTAGGTCTTTTTAGCCCAATAGGTCTTGTAACGGGTCCTTTCGACCTGGATTCTGAAAAACTCATTTTCAGCCTATTTTTTACACGATTTTCGATTGAAAATTATTATTGGGCATCCTCTAAACATCCTAGACTTGATTTTAAGAGGATTTAAACCCTAAAAAATGGTAGGTCTAACCACCCCAACTGCTGCCCTCCACAACCATTTGGAAATCCCAGTTTCCAGCATCCAAAACTCAAATCTAAATACATCAAAATGTAGATCCAAGCATGAGGAACACGCATAAACCATTTTCATGCATCAATTTGTCCTCTAAAGTCATAGATCTAAGATTTTAAAGTCTGTACTGTCGTGATTCGATCGGACTTTTCATGGCCTAAAAATGCTCGAAAAATTCAGAAAAAATCATCTTTGTAATCTCTGGGTCATGGATATTCATGTGATATACTCAGATTCACGAAACTCATTCGTGATCCAGATCCTAAAATTTTGAAAAAAATTTTAATTAAATCCAACCACTCTCTGATACTAATGTTGGATTTAATTGGCACATTATGCGCATGCGGAAGCGTAGTAAATAGATCAGAATTTTTCGGGATAAATACCTCGATTGGGTCGGTCTTCAAGAATTCAATCATGCCTTGAAATCCCCCAAGCAGATTGCATGATCAGGATGGTGATCATGGGATCGAACCACCATCACAATACCATGACACCTCAAGCTTCAAATCTGGTGAATCCTTTGATGAGGGAGATTTTCTTACGCGAAAATTCTCAAACCCTCAATAGTATTCTTTCTCTCTAGAGATGTGTTTTTTCTCTCCAAAAACCTTAGCTTCTTTTCTCTATAGAAGAAGCAGGTCTCACGTAGAGTACACTCATTAAGGTTAATTAGGTTTACATTATGAGGGATTAATTAGGAGTTACCAAAAATGATGGTTAATGGGATGGTAAATAGGATAATGGGAGTTACCCCATTATCCCTTAATTTACCAAAATGCCCCTCAATGGGCATACAAACCAACAACTTGAGCATAATAACTTTCCTTTTTCATCATTATCTAGCTTGATTGAAGTGCTCATAGATGTAATATATCCTTTTACATCTCCTAATCTAAATTTCTTAATTAGTTTTTTAGCAAAATTTGATTGATTAACAAATATTTCTTTTTAAGTTTGCTTGATCAGTAGTTTTAGAAAATAATTCAATTCTCTCATCATATTCATTTCAAACTCAGCATGCATAGATTTAGCAAACTCTTGGCAAAAGTTTTCATTTGTTACCTCAATATTATGTCATCTACATAGATTTGGACGATAAAGATTTCCTTACCTTTTCTTTTAATAAACAAGGTTGTATCAATCTTGTTTCTTTCAAATTCATTTTCAATTAGAAAGTTGTTAAACACACTAAGCTCTTGGAGCTTGTTTAAAACCATACAAAGTTTTGGGAAAGTTTGAATACATGGTCAGGATGTTTGAATGTTCAAATCTAGTTGTTGTTCTATATACACTATTTCATTAATTACACCATTGAAGAATGTACTCTTGACGTCCATTTGGTAAAATTTGAAATTCATGAAATAAGTAAAAATAAGTAGCATTCTAATGACTTCTAGCCTAGCCATAGGGGCATATATAATCTATTCCTTCTTTTTGACTATATCTTTAAGCTACTAGTTTTGTCTTATTTTTAGTAATTGTGCCATTTTCATACAGTTTGTTTCTAAACACCTATTTAATACCTATCATAGATTGATCCATGGGCCTAGGACTAAGTCCCACACTTCATTTCTTTTAAATTGATTTAGTTCTTCTTATATGGATAAAATCCAATTCTCATCTCTAAGGCTTCCTCAATATTCTTAGGTTATATTTGAGATATGAAAGATACAAATTCACATTGATTTTATACTGCAGATCTATTCCTTACTCCGGATTCTATATTTCTAATTACATTCTCTAGATTTACACTCTTCCTTACTATTAGAAATTTGACTTCTTTTTCTTCGTTTACCTCTTCATTTCTCATGATCTCTTCTTCCTTTTTAGATATTTCTTCTTTAATGTTTTCACTCTTTATTTCACCTTGTTCTATTATTGGTTCTATTTCAATTACATCATCATCAAAACTCTTTTTACTTAAGTGATCAATTTCATCAAATTGTACATGAATTGACTCTTCTACTAGCATTATTCTTTTATTGTAAACTCTATAAGTTTACTATTAGTTGAGTACCCAAAGAAAATCTCCTCATCATTTTTTGTATTAAATTTTCCTAATTCATCTTTTTATTTTGATGTAGCATATACATTCAAATATATGCAAATATACTATATTAGGCTTCTTATTCTTATAGAGCTTATAGGGTATTTTTCTTGAGAATTGATCTAATTAATAATCTATTAAGGATGTAGCAAGCTATATTCATAGCTCTATCTAGAAATGTTTAGCTAAATTATTATTACACAATATAGTCATATCCATTTTCTCTAGAGTTTTATTATTTCTTTCCACAATTCCATTTTGCTGTAGAGTTCTAGGTGCAAAAAAAATGTGATTAATTCCATTTTCATAGCAATAATCTTGCATTTGCTTATTTTCTAATTCTTTTCCATTCTCACATTTAATGCTTTTAATTGTCCAATATTTCTCATTTTGGATTATCTTACACAACTTAATGAATACATTAATACCCTTTCTCTTCTATATAAGAAAAGCACCCAAATATATTTAGAGTAATTATCTATAATTACAAAGCCATAATGTCTTCCTCCTAAAATTTGAGTTCTAGTGGGTTCAAATAAGTCTATATGCAATAATTCTAGTGGCCTAGTTTTGGAGACTATGTTCTTAGATTTGAATGATGATTTGATACGTTTTCTCTTCATGCAAGTATTACAAAGTTTATTTTTCTTATATTTTAGTTTTGGTAGACTTTTAACTATATCTTTTCTAACTAATTTGGATATAAGATCCATGCTTGTATGTTCTAATTTTCTATGTCATAACCATGCATTGTTATTGCCTACAGCCATTAAGCATGCTTCATTTATTTCTCCTATATCGTCTAGATTGATGATATAGATATTTCATTGTCTATTTCTTTAAATTTCACTTCGTTACTTAGTTTGTCTATTATTTCACACCAATCAAGACAACAATGTAACCTTATCATATAATTGACTAATGCTAAATAGGTTATGTGTCACACCCAGACTCTCGAGTTGAGCATGCAACAACCGTCGCATTATCCCGAGACACTTGTGAACCCCATTCTATATTCTGAGATACCGCAAAACATTCCAAAATTCCAAACGTTTTAACATAAGTTTGAATCATCCATCGTCTAGCTCTGCTATCCAAATAAATCTCAAGCAATTAAATAAAGTAACCAAACAATTCAAATGTCCCAATAAAACCAATAAGTCTTGCAAAAAAAAAATTTATACAAAATTAAGAGAGTTCCAAAGTAAGCAAGTAAAGGTTTTTCAATATTTGCCAAAATAAACAAGTGTTTAACAAAAAACTAAAATTTTAAAAGTTTACAAAACTCCCTCCATGAGTCCAATCCACATAGTTCCCAAAACTTATTCTCACAGCTACGACCTATTGAAGATCAACAAAAGAAAATTTTTTTGACTGGCAACTAGATGATGACTAAGTCTCCAAACTAAACTTCCCCTAAAAAAGAGATAGAAAGAGACGGCTGAGAATAACATATTCAGTGAGTGGAGTGTAATGACATACTGAACATAAATGAGCGGTGAGGTTGGTTGTACCAAATGAGCATTCAAATATACTCAAACGCAATACTAAAAAGTCATTGCACAAAATAAATTTATAACAAATTTCTCATTACTCATATATTTTCATTAGCAGCCAAATTTATTTTGCTTCTAGCTTTCTCAAAGTCTTCACCGAAACCACATTTCTACCAATGACCGTTGGTAGAATCCACCAAGCGTCTTTTCACAATTTTTTAAAAAATATTCCCTATCCTTGGCATTGACCCGAAACACCGTGGGGTGCCGCCATGTTATTACCAGCAACTTGAAGAGACTCTCCATCCCGCCTACCACCAACCAAATTTTAATTCCACTTTATCTACGCCGCCTTGATGATCCTGCTATATGGAAAGACTTAGACTATAGTTATTTATTTTTCCATGCACCATGTTACAAAATCCATTTCATATTTTAAAGTTATAATCATTCACTATAAAATGAAATTTCACAATTCACAATCATAATTTAATTGTAGCATGATACAAACAGTTCAAGAAATCAAGAATAGAGTCATAGATTTGATCAAATCATTTAAATTTGGTGTACTACGATCACAAATATGTGACAAATCCATTTCAAAAATCTATTTCAAAATATGTTTCACAAATCAAGATTTAAAACCTTTTTATCATTTATACTCAATATAACCATCCATTCACCATGTTAGGGAGAGTAGTCACTCCCAGTTTTCTCCACAGCAAGTATCTTGCCTTGGTCAGTCTTGTCCAATCCCTAAGGGACATTATTAAGTAACCAAAAATTATCAATATTCATTATTCCATCTCAACCCAAACTCTAACATTCAAAACCTAACTTTCTTGTCACCAACTAGTTTGTTTTAATTTCATTAACAAAAAATCAAGTTATATATGTAAGATATGTATTTTCTTTGAACCTCGATTTGAAATATATTTCATTTTTTTTGCTCTAATAAATCAATTTTAAATCTATAAATCTATGTGATGATTGATACAGGGGTGATTCATATATTTTATTTACTTTTTTTTGTAACGATTATAGAAAAATTAGCAAATCCAAAGTAAGAAAAAAATATGTAGAAAATGAGGAAATGCTTATATGTATATATTGTTTATTGTTTATGTATTGTTATCATCAAAATGCTCCAAATTTAATTTATTAAATTTCAACATAAAACTTCGAAGTCATGAAAGGGGAAAGTAAGCCCAAGTTAAGAATAAGAAGATTACCTAAGTTTTTTGTCATCAATTTCGTCTCAAACAAAGCCACCATCAAACCCTCGGTTTTTTCTCACTAGGAAAAACTCAAATCTCTTACTAGTTCTAATTTTCTAGAGATTGAGTTATGAGTTTTGGAGTCTTTATAGTGTGAGTCTTGCGGTATTTTGATTGATCTTTGATGAAAGCAAAGAGAGAGGGAGGGAGAGAGTGTGTGAGCCGAGAGGGAGAAGAGTGAAAGAAGAGATGAAATTTAGGTCTTGTGGGTTCTGGAGTTCATCTCCATCTTTTAGCTACAAACCCATTTCCATTATTTGTTTAGTTACTCTCCTTTACCTCTAAATTGCACAAGTGTTCGATATGCCCTCTTGAGTTGTTGGAAGGTTAACCTAATGAGTTTAAGTATTTTGAGTTTTGTTTGTTGAAGAAAATGGGTTCGGTGACGAGTAAGAGAGGTTGAAATGAAAAGTGCAAATTTATAGAAAATAAATTAAAAATTTTAAAAATTTGAAATGTTAAAAAATATGGATATAATATAAATTGGGTATTTGAGTGGTAGGGTGTTAACTAGTCTTTTTGGAGACCCCATGGACCAAGGTTCAAATCCACTTAGTTACATGTGCCAAGAAGAAAATGTCTAAGGCAAGTGGCAAGTGCTCTCTAATGTATGGAGGAGAAGAGAAATGGAAAATGTTGTGTTGGTCAATGTACAACAGTCATATACCTAGAGGTGAAATGGGAAGAAATGTCGAGCAATTCTCACAAATTCATGGATTACTGAGGAGCTTCATCATATATTGAGAAAATTCACAATTTTAGTATAGTTCCACAATTAAGAATAAGGAAGTGTGCCAACAAAGTCCCTACCGAGAAAGAAGGCTTTCACCGTTAGGAAAGGCTCGAACACCCAAGACTTGTGTCAACACACAAAAGACTTATGTCAACACAACCTTACTTATGTTGACGTAAGCATTGTTGACACAATCCTCTCTCATATTGACATAAAATGTTGTGACGTTGACTCAAATATTAGAGTGACTTTGTAACAAACATAAGATCGAATGTCGACACAGCTTAAGTATGATGATAACACAGGATCATGTCAATATAAGCCAAATAGCATGTCAACACATAGGAATAGTGAACGCTTGGTCTGTCGACATGAGCATATTGTCACGCACCAAACCGGGTCATGAGCAGCCACCAGTTACTCTGAATGCCGGCTGTTTTTTTACAGAAAATCGAGTAGAATCTCCCCATATTTCGGAAGTTTCCCATATACAATTTGACCTGTATATTCAAAATCAACTTGTCAAATAAACAAACGGCCATTCTAAACTCTCCAAAATCAATAAATCCCACCGCAAAAATCCAGGACAACGCAAGGTTATAAAATTTCTAGCAGTTCTAGCCACAAACCTCTACTGTCATGCCAACTAGAGTATGAACAGCTGCCACACCGAACGGTCCTAAATATTTTTATAAAATGTACAATAAATTTCCCAAGTTAACATTTCAAATATTTTCAAGTGCCTCAATGCAAATGAAATGAGTCTACACGAGAGTTTCACGAATAAATGTCCATTATTCATACAGTCATCCCATAAATATATACACGGCCAACTACGGACCTCAATATCAAGATCTCGCAGGGTCAAAATAAAGTAAGAAACTCATCTTTCAAATTAAATTTAGATCTCACCGTAGTAAATACCAAATCCACCAAAATTATCAAAACCTTTAGAACCTATAACGTCGCTCTATCAGAAAGGAGAAGAGAGGGGTGAGTATCAGGGAAGATATTCAGTGAGTGAGGGGGGTTAATATCAAGCATAAATAGTGTGGGTGAACCATTGGAGTGTCAAATAGCATTTTTTATAAACAAAAATTCATAATTTGTAACGAAACATAATATGTGCCGAAATATGAACTCATTTAATAAATCACATGATATCATACATATATGCATCCGTATCAAACATCTTTTTCAGAAAATTCTAGGGTCCCATCAAAAACACTTCCGTCTCAGGTTGGCCGAAACCCAGCCCGCCAAGGATTTTTCCATCATGTTTCAAAACATACTCCCTTCCTTGACATTGGGTCATGCCCCACCGGGGTGCAACCGGATATAGCCCGACCTACCACAGAGGGAGACACGTCTGTCTCTCCCACCAAATATAATCCAACCCTCATCCACATTGCCCCGTCGGGTAACGCCGTGGGAGGAATGACTATAGTCATTAATCATGCACAAGCACCAATCATTTCGCAAACATCACATAACTAGCAAGCATCCAACCGCATAGTTTATCGAAACATTTCAAATTCATGTGCCGATACATTTCGTCAAATCATTTTAAATCAACATGTAAATGCAATGGTAGAGTAGAAAACATTCTAGTTCTCAAATAATGGCACGACAATGATTCATTTCAAACCATGGATGCATAGTCATCAGAAGTATAAATTTACGACACTCAAAATATCACAAACAAATTTTGAAATTTAATGCCACACGTCGAATCAATGCATATCGAAAGCATATTTTATTAAAACACGATAGAAAAAAAAAAGTTCACTATTTTATACAAGAGATTAGGGTCCTACTCACTTTTCTAGAGAGGGTGATCACTCCCTATTTTTAAAACAAATCCAATCTGACTTCTCGAGTCTCCCAAAAGATTTTTCTAATCAAATTATCACAATTTAATATCAAATAAAAGCCTAAAAAGGGATTTTCCATTTTTTTTCCAATTTAATACAATCTTAATTTACACAATCTCCTTTCTAGATTCCTGTTTAATCAATTTTGAATCATTTGGCTCACCAATGATCAAATTTCTAATATTTCTCATTTTTTCTAATTTTTCTCGAATTTAATATATTTCAGAGTATATATATAGCTTCTGATACAAATTTCAACCTAAATTTGATAAAGTTTATTTCAAATGTTGAAAAGATTGCATTTCTCTCACCTAGGGTTTTCTCGGAGCGCAGACCTTCGTCCGAATGTCTACTCGATCATTCCAAAATCTGCAATACTCCCTATTAAGAGAAGATTTATTATTTAGGTCATAAACACTTAGATTAGAATCAAAACCCTAACTTAGTTACCTACGTAAACGTTCGTGGGCTCGTGGGTCAGTAGGCTAGCGGGCTGCAGTGGGCTTCGCGGGCTCGCTGGCCGTCGCGGGTGTTACGGGCTCGTGGGCTAGTGGGCTCGAGGGTCAGCAAGCTAGCGGGCTTACGGGCCGCAGTGGGCTTCGCGGGCTATGCATACTCGTGCACAAGCGCGCTCGCGAGCAGGCACGCTGTATCTCACTCACGCTATGGTACGCTCGCGCGGTAGCACGCTTACTCTGTGGAGTGCTAGCGGAAGGTCACGTGCTGTGGCTAGCTCGCAAGAGGAAGTAGGCGCTTCAAGCTGGTGCGCTCTCAGGCTGGCACACTGAGGCGCGCGCTCTCGAGCTGGACTGCAGTCGCGGGGTCACAGAAGATCGTGCACTGTGGCGCGCTCACCCTACGGCACGCTCGCACGAGGAAGATCGCGTTGCGGCGCGCTCACGGGAAGACTGTGCTTGTAGGAGAGAGGAGCAGCGGAGAGATAGAGCGGTGAAGGGTGGCGGAGAGAGAGCGGTGAGTCGTGGGAAGGGGAAGAGGTGGAGAGAGAGAGAGAGAGGAAGAGAGATTAGGGCCTAAAAGCCCTAATCTGATTTGGGGGGTGCTGCGTTTTGGCTCAAAACGCAACACTCCTCCGTTGTTTTTTTTTAACTCTTATTATTATTTATATATATATATATATATATTCATTTTATACTAAAATTCGTCGATACGGTAAAAATTTAAAATATATCAAAAATTTAATTTAAATACCCCAAAATCAAAAATCAAAATAAATAAAAATTTCTCTATATATATAATTGAGAAATATTTTTATTTAAATTCCTGAATAGAAGTACAATAATACGGACACCGTAGTGTCGGTATTACACATATTGTGATATCAACATATGTTCATATAAGAACACTTACACATTCAAGTCAACATAAGAAAATGTCAACATCAACATAAGGATTTCAACAGCCACTTTTGAATAAAAGTTCAAAGTCTAAGAAAATTCCTATGCAACCCAAAAAAATAAAATTCACATTAAATCTTTAAATTAATTATCCTCCCACATTTTACAATATATGAAAATCTCAAATAGTCATTTAAGTATCAATACCACAATCGGACTTTTCCGGTGTTACATTATGCTTCAATCCCTTAATTAATAATGCATACTCAATTTGGATAGAGGACTTACCTCTACTCCCAATGCCAATAATCCTCCACTTAGAGTTGTCTTCAAAAACCACATTGCCTCCTTTCTTTTTTTCTAAGCTACTAAACTTTGTAGAGTCTTCAGTCATGTGTCTAGAGCATCCACTATCCAAAAACCATGTATTTCCAGGGGTCTTTGCTTTGAGATAAGTCTGCACAAAGAATCAATTACACATTGGCCTTTGGTACCCAAATCTTTTTGGGTCTGGCATTTTAGTTCTTAAACATTCTTTTGGCATCCATTGCATTTTTGTTTTAGTGTGAGAACTATTCCTAAATTAGCATTCATTCATAATGTGGCCATATTTAAAACAATACATGCATTTCTTATCAGTTGCTTGCCTTTTTGTTTTAGCATCAATATATTTTCTTAGATTGCAAATGTAAGCATTGTGTCCAAATTTCATGTAATCGTGGCACCTAATTTTTGTTTAGAGTTCTTTGAACTAGGTACAAGAGACCATATAACTTCTATTGAGTTGCAACAAGATTGGACGCTAGTCCTGGTTTATCATAAATTGCTCTTTGAGTTCCTAGCATTAGGTCAAGCTTTTCTTCACCTTGAACAAATTTGTACAATATAGAGCTCAACCTTTTGTTCTTCTCTTGTTCTTGTTTTAGCTCTTTTTCTATATTGTTATTTTCAATCTTTTTATTACAAATATTCAAGGTTTCATTCTATGTAGTCTTAATTTCAATTTGTAGCATGTTTATTTCTTGGGTTTTGTTTTCTACTTCACCATGCAACTTTTTCCTTTCTTCCGCTAGAATTCTATTTTTATTTTCTAATCTTAATCTATTTTTCTCCTCTTCTAATTCAGTCATCAATCCTTTTAATGAAGAATTTTTCTTACTCATTTTCTTAGGATCTCTAATGGATTCTATTAGTATTTCATGCATTTCATTCAAAGAAAGTTCATTATTTGAATAAAAAAATAACAAGAAGAAGAGGTTACTTCATTATTGTGATACTCTTCTAGTGCCATGAAGTAAAGGCTTGTCTACTCTTGCTTATTCTCTTCTTCACTCGAGTTGCTCATCACTCCAAATTGCTAAGATTTTATACCCAAATCTTTTTCAGTCCAACACTGTTAGTCGTAGAAAAGTTTCTAACTTGTTCTTTTGGTACCAAATGCAGTGTTATTTTTCTTAGTATTGTGCTCCTATACCAACATGTGTTTAAGCTATGTTTCTTTCTATGGTAGTGTGTACATTTTTTGTGTCCTGTTGACCTTCTAGTGTTGTTAGTGTTGGCTTGTCTCTTAAGTTTGCAATGTTCTACCTTATGTCGTATTCTCATGCATGTATGTCACCTAGTCTTTGGTTTAGAGGTCATTGAACTAGGTACAAAGAAGCTATAGAGCATCTTCTAGGTGGCAGCAGGGTTAAAGCCTAATATGGCTTTATCATACACATCTCTCTGGGCTCCTGGAGTTAAATCTAGTTTTTCTTGCCTTGGATGAATTTGTGCAACAATGAGTTCATCTCTTATTCCTTTCTTTTTCTTGTTTTTAGTTCATCAGGTTTGCAACTATGTTTGTCATGTTTTCTTTATTGTTTCTATTTCAATCTTTAATTTCTCGGTTTCTTCAAACTTGTTCTTTCTTTCAGCATGCAATTCATTCTTTTCATGCTTTAGGGTATCATTTTCTTCTTTTAATTTCTGATTTTATGTTTTTAACCTATTCTTTTCCTTTTCTAATTCTAGTAGCATTTTCTTTAGTGAGGAGATTTTTTTTTTCTTCCTAAGGTCTCTAAAGGATTCCATCAATGCCTCATGAAGTTCATTTGCAGATAGTTCATCATCATTAGGATAAGAATCAAGAAATTCGGATAAAGAAGATGAAAGTACCTCATTGTGTTCCTCTTCCATTGATATGAAACACAAATTGGCTTGTTCTTGCTCAATTACCTCCTTATCAAAACTTATGTCTGTATCGCTCCAAGTTGCCAGGACTTTCTTCTTCTCTTTCTTTTTTTTCTTCTCTGCATTTTTGAGCATCTGACATTCAACTTTGATGTGGCCAACCCTCTTGCATTCATTGCATCTTATTTCTTCCTTCTTGTTTGATTTCTTGAACCCTACTCTACCTTTATTTTTCCTTTTCATCATAAATCTTTTGAATTTTCCTGTTAGCGAAGCCACGTCATCTTACTTTCCTCATCAATTGAGGTGTCATTTTTAATGTCTACTTTGAGAGCCATGGATTTTCATTTTTCTTCCCTATCAACTTCCCTCTTCAATGATTTCCCATACATTTCATCTTGGGGGCAATGACAAAGTTACTCAATCTTTGCTTCCGGTGGTTATAGTTGTTTTCATCATAGTTATTAAATCCGATCCGTGCATTGATCCGTACATCTTAAAATTTATGATTTAACCGGTTGAACCATTGGGTCACTGGTACAACCGCTTATTTTTTTAATTATTTTAAAATATAAAATATATTATTTTATTTAAATATAATTACATTATAAATGGATATTATAATATAATTTATATTATAAATTATATTTAAATATAATTATAGTATAAATTGATATTTAATTATAATTATAATTATATTATGACTTATAATTATATTATATATTTATAAATCTCAAGGTTTATTTAAAATATAAATATATTCTTTAAATATAATTTTTAATTAAAATGAATACACGTGGCTAGCCTAATTCTAACTTTCAAATTTAAAGAATGACTCCGTCTTACCCACCCCTCTATGCTCCCATTCTTTATCTCATTTTTATCTCTCACATGTATCACACCCTCCAAGGAACCCTCTCTTCCTTCTCTCTATGACTTTCCCTCTCTCTTCCTCCTTTCTCTGTCACTCACAAAACCCCTCCTCTCTCTCTCTAAAATCACCCCCCAAAACTCAATTTTTTTCAAAGTTTAAACCCTCAAAATTCATCTTGGCTACTCTATAAACCCATGTAAAGCAACAATTTTAAGTTTCATTATAAAAAAATCTCCACCCACGATCGTCCACCATTAAAACCGACAGCAATGTATTTCCCTCTTCAAATTAATTTATAAATTTTGTTATTTTTAAGTTCTTAAATATTTTAATCACTCCAAAAACTATTTTGAATAATGATTTTTATCAATTTTGATTTGAATATCAATTTTTTGTGGATCTGAGATGTATCATTGGAAGATGATTTTTTTCCCTTTTTTTTGAATTTTTCAAATATAACCCACGGGTTGTAAAACCCGTTGGTTACATGGGCTGAAGTTGACCCAATATTGACCTAAGGTTGTGCGGATCAAGTACATGAACGGTCTAATTTATGAACCGACCCATAAAATGCATGGGATGCGGGTCAACCCGATCCAACTAGCAGGTCGATCCAGGTTTAATAACTATAGTTTTCATTGAAAAATAGAGCTCTGTTTGTGTAGGTTTCAAAAGGAACACTATTGCCATTGAGTGCCATTGTGGATCTTTTCTATTGAAGCCATTAAGTCCATGCCAATAGATTCGCTCTGATACGAATTGAAGGACTAACTTCTAATAATCTAGAGAGGGTTGAATAGATTGTTTGGCATTTTTTTATTTTTCTATGAGTTTGAAGGTTAAGAATATAGAACAAGAATAGAAAAGAAGGAAGATTGATTCAAAATTTATAGTGGTTTCTCCTTTCTTGGTGTATTCTACTCTCAGCTTATACCTCGATTTTCAATTTACTATTTTTTCAAAAATAATACAACAACTAGATCGAACAGGTGCTAGTTAGATCTCACCAACTATTTAATTGAAACACTCACTACTAACTTACATAGATGCTAGCAAATCTAACTCGTATTCTTTGACACAACTAATCGTTGACCAAGAAGACCCTTTCTTCTGGTCAATTACAAGTATGTGAAGAGAAAATTAAAAATACAACTTAGAAAATTAAAGTAATGAATATCTTTAATACACTCAAGAACAATAATATGATCCAAAAGTTATTTGATCTTCAATTGATGTTGTATTTATAGTCTCTCTTGATGATCTAGCCATTGTAGAACATTTATGCTAATTTGTAGCCGTTGAGGATGGTTAAGGTTTCATTTATATCTCAAATAGTTTTTCTGAATGACTAGCCATTACTTACTGTGAGTCCACTACCTCTTTTTCATGAGTTTAATGATGTTTGAATTTCTTAAGCCTCTGGTTAGGATAAGTTGACTGCCTTCATGTGGTGAGTCGACTATATCTCGATTCTGTTCAGAAATCTGAGCTCGAACTCTATGTTATGTCAATATAACTATTTACTTGTGTCGACATAACTCCTTCTTTGTTTAAGCTTTGCTCATCAGTGCTCAGTACAAGTTAACTTACGTTCTCCATGAGTTGACTTCCCTTCAATACTGCTTAAGATTTTGGCCTTTGGAGACTTGTTTGTGTCGGCATAATCATTATCTTGTGTCAACATAAACTTCTGATACTTAGTCATTTTTTGCTCCAACTTTTGTGTGAGTTGATTTCCACCTATCCCTGCTTATGAGTACATGCAACGTGCAATATGCAAGATAGTTTACAAAGTGTTTGGTGTCGGCTTTGAGCATTATAGCATTTGGTTTGGTGCTATGTGGTTTGCTCATGCTTTTAACTAGTGGTGTATTTAGTGATATGCATGACCTATGCAAATCAACTTGGGTTGTGGAGTGAGTTGACTTGTTCTAGTGCCCTATGAGCTATTCTATATCTTGGACACATTGTGTCGACACAACAATTTCACTGTGTCTACATAATTTGGTTCCCACTTAGAATTTAAGTCCTAGATGTACAAGTCGATTTGGGTATATGGCAAGTTGACTTGTGCCTATGTTGTGTCGACAAAATTTCTTCTTGTGTTGACATAATTTTGTATGCCATGCTCTATGTCATGCCCAATGTCATGGCATGTGTCATGACCTGTGCTGTGACTCATGTCGTAGCTCATACCATGAATCGTGCCATGGCATATCATGGCTCGTGTCATGCATATGCTAGGACATATGTTGTGGCATGCTATGACTCATGCTAAGGTCTGTACCATAGCTCCTGTTGTGCTTATTTTTCTAAATTCTCAAAGTGTAAGTTGATTTGGGGTAACATGTAAGTCGACTTGGAGTACGTGACTTATATTCTAAGGTCTGACCTGTGTCTTGACACGTGTTGTGACTCAAGACATGTCGTAGTGCCTTGTGTCCTATGGCCTAGTATGTGTGGTTAGTGTCGACTTGTTTTTGACTAAAGTTTCTAAATACAAGTGTATTAGTCGACTTATGGTTTATAGCAGGTTGACTTGACTTGTGCATTATATGTCCTACTTTTTATTTTAACTATTAATGTTTTAAATATTCGATCATTGTCGATTTGTGTCTTAGTTCTATTGTTCCATAGAATGGGTCAGTTGATTAGTTCTTTGGGATGAGTCGACTTGAGTAGCTTATTGTCTAAGTTCAATTTGCCTATGTTGCATGATAAATCGACTGATATTCCTACATGAGTCGACTGACCTAATATTTTGTCTAAACATAAAGTCTATTTGAAACTTAGTATGTCGACTAATGATTGAGGATAAGTCAATTATTTTAGGTCTAAGTTTTATATATGTATTTTCTATCATTTTTAACTCATACTAATATCTTATAAACTTATCTTTCATTAAATCTAATGTATTGTTTTCATTATGTGTTTACTTTAATTTATCATTTATTTATTATCAAAATTCATTTGATCAACAAAGTGGAGAGAGGAAACCAAGGAGAAATCATCCTTTCACATTCAATGAACAGGGAAAAAAAGGCTACCAAAGCAAGGAAAGTTTTTTCCGTTCATTGCAGAAATTAATTATTGTTTGGCATCGGCAAACAAAATTTCAGCTTATTAATTCTTGTTTGGCATGAATCAACTAGAATTAGGCAAATAACTCTCACTCTCCCTTCAACCTCTTGAGTTGATCAATGAATAACTAATGCCGATGAGACGGACCTAGTTTCTCAATCGGTTTTTTGGTTTGGGATTTAAGTCCAACTATCCAAGTGAACATAAACTAAATATAAATATAAATATAAATATAATTAAATTATTATTATTTTTTTTTTTTTATGTATATTGAAATTTAAATCCAAATCTATTATATAAAAAAAAATGAAAGAAAAATATATCACTGTAACCAAATCTCATATGCTCAAAAAGCCTCTTTATCTGAACCTGTGAACATTTAGATTTACTTCCCGCAAGATAAAATCTCATGATTATTAAAAAATGTTTTAATTCCATTTCCCATTTACAAATTTGTCTGGTCACAAACATCATAATTTGAAGAACCAAATGAAATCATTAAAAAAAAGGGGGGGTAATACAAGATCTAGCATGGTCCTACAAACTCCTCTCTCACGCCCGCCACGTCCCTGTTGGTTGTGGAATTGTCGGGACATGTGTTTGTCAGACGAAAACCAGGGAGGAGGTCATTATCATAGTACTTTCGTTTCTTGGGCCTATTTATGTTTTTCAATTTTTAAGCGCAGTATTTTTTTTTTTTAGTGAAAATAACTCGATAGTGTTGTCCAGAAGGACATGAAAAGGATTTGCTTGCGTGTGATGTGTGAAGGATCAAGATTTTGGGAACCTCCGATCGATCCACTTGGGATTAAACCGCGTTGCGAACAGGAATTCCTCTTACCTACCTACCAATTACTACTTTTCAGAGAAAAAAAGGCACCTCCTCTCCTCTTATGCAAGTGATTAAATTTTTGGTGTTGATGCAATGACTCGAGTCTAAGACATTAAGAGACAAAAAGGACTTTAGATTTCAGAGGGAAACTGAAAAAATAAATGAGGGGGGTGGGGTGAGTCACTCTATTGTAACTACGAGGAAGCACACCTACAAATCCTCCACGTTTAGAATCTAAAATGAACCAAAGTAGGAGTTTGTGCTACTTCGCAATGCCTATATATACATGCCCATTCACTCTCCTCCGGGTATTATAAGCCACATTCTTGAGTGCCCAAAACCTGTTAATCTTTGTAGCGAAATTTGAGTCAGACCATGGAACAGAAGAGTAATAAGAACCATGTTGGTGGTCTCTCTTCCGCCTATGTTGGGGTCCGCAGGAGAAAATGGGGCAAATGGGTTTCTGAGATCCGAGAACCCGGAACCAAGACCCGGATTTGGCTCGGCAGCTTTGAGACGCCAGAAATGGCAGCGACTGCCTATGACGTGGCAGCTCGACATTTCAGGGGGCTCACGGCTCGGCTGAATTTCCCTGAGCGAGCTAGCACTCTTCCTAAGCCAGCTAGCTCAAATGCGGAAGACATTAGGTTGGCCGCTCAAGAGGCGGCTTTGCAGCTCAAGCCGAAGCCGATCATGCAGAATAGTGCACCATCGGCTGCGGGTAGCTCCGGGACGAACCCGGGTCCAGTCACTGTGAGACTGACCCCAAGCCAAATTGAAGCCATTAATGAGTATCCGTTGGACTCCCCAAAAATGTGGATGGAATTCGCAGAGGCACTAGAAGAGCCACTCACGTTTTATCATGGATCAGAGATGATGCATGAATGGGATGATGAGGAGATGCAGGATAATTCACTTTGGGACCCCTAGGTAACACCAACAAACTTCAATTATTTATACAACTAATATTTTCCATTTTATGTTCTAACGTGTGAAGAAAAATATATATATATATATATATATATATATATATATGTATACACTAATTCAATGTGTAACATGTTTTGTTTACGAAACAAAACAAACAAACAAAAAAATGCATGAAGTCATTATAATGGTCATTGGTGTGAGGTGAGCTATTATGATTGGAGATTCAATACAGCATTCAGGCCTTTGGGGTTTCTGATTAATTGATTCTAGTACCCCGTATGAACGCGTTGAGATGTTTCTTTGACTGGGGTGCCTCACCTCGTGTGAGGTGAGCTATTATGATTGGATATGTTTCTTAGTCCCTATGTAAAATTGGGGACAACTTAATTATGTATTCAATCTGTCAGTTGAAATGTTATCATGAAGATGAATTTACACCTCTTTTTAAGGATAAAGATATATTATTTGTTTTCTGTATTCAGAACATCTCATTGTGGCAGTTAGTTAGAATATTCTTCTCAATAAAGGAATCCACGACACAGACCTACTACAAGTGGTTCGTCCATGGATGCAAAAATGCATGCCATAAAACTGCCTTAATGTGTGTTTTGCTGGAGAGTATGGCGTAAGGATTTATGATTTTGTGCAAATTGATCAAAGATTGTGCTTGTATCATGAATGATGATGGGCTGGGCTGTCTTCAACATCCGATTGATATCTTAAATTTGTATAATTGTGATGCGACAACGAGACGTCATGTAGCATGGCTTTCTCCCTTTTAGTTTATGGGTGCTTGCTAATTTTGCAATTTTCTTTGGGAATATTTTTTGGGGTAACACACGATTTTAGAGCCTAGAGGTCGTATTCCCAAATGATTCAAAAGCTCCATTCCCCATTTTACCTGATAATAAGAATAAAAAGACTGGATTACTGTTATGATATTTTGTTTAAATTACGTGGGTATCGAACACTTTTGGGAATTGTGACCCTTAGATCGTATAATGGTTATTATTCTTTGTAAAATGGGATATAATTTTCTTTTTTACTATATTAATTGATATTTTGAATTATATTCTGATTAATTTAATTTGAAATTTACAGTAACCCATTTAAGAGAATTACTCTCCCAACGTAATCTGCTTCATACTCAAATCGCATGTCAAACTCATAATCTTGATTAAGGAATTTAATATCATATTCCATTAAACCAACTCACTAATTAAAATGGGATATAATGACTATTGGACAAGTTTTCCGATGGATATAAACCTACAAGTATCCGTAGATTCATATAAATCTCATATTATCATATTCTAACTTTTAAAAACAGAGTGCTGGCTTGAAGCCAAGATACCCAAATTAATTTTTTACAGTATTTTCCTAAACGTTCTCTGGCTGCCATTGATTTTAGACTTTGCAAAGTTTAAGAATGTTAACATTAATAGCTTCTTGGTTGTACACCAACAACGATTTGTTTTCCTAAATATTTAAAATGGAAAATCAAATTTATTGGTTAGAATAATATCATATTCCCAATATGAATATAACATAGAACATTGGTTCAAATTCAACTTAAAATTTTCATTATTTGACATGGAGACAAATCAAATCAATCATCCCAAAATAAGAAACAAAATAAACAAATAAAATTCATTTAAGATCAATATCAATCACAATACAACTCATTCATCCCATAAAATTTATTTTGAGAATCTTACACTACCGCAGTAGTAGCTGGCTGTGACCAATGTTGAGCACTATAACAACTCCCCGCGCGATAGAAATTAATGAGACTAGATAAAAATTATTTTTGTTTTATTTTTTTAATTTCAAATTAGATTGAACTCTTAAAAGACAAAATTCTTATAACGGTTATTTTCTCTATACATAAAATTCGACCTTATTATATGATTTTAAAACTGGCAATTAATAATTTTATAATCTCAAACCAAAATAATGGTCTCCTAAGTGTTTGGCAAAATTCTTTTGGTCAAGAAATTTTTTCTTTATCAAACACCTTAATTCGTTCTATTCAATTTTATAATTTGCTAACAAGACGTATACCATAGACATCAGTTATTTGCCGTCAACTCACAACCTTGGAAGCAAGAATACGACTGTAATTTTATGAGTAAAAACATTTTTAGGTCCCACAAAAGTGAAAACACCCCAGTAAGGGCAGAAGGCTCCTTTTTTTTGGGGTGAAGATTGATGATTCTGCCCTGCTGCGATGATTAGTTCGGAGTGCGAGCTGAGGAAGAATAGAAGTCAGAGAAAGTCGAACTCCAGAGAGCCGCGCCGGGGGCGGGGGGGGGGGGGTGGGGGGTTTGTTGGGGAAGGGACAGAAGGCTCCTTGGTCCACTAGCTAAACAAGCCGGGCACTGCTACCCATATAACTTGAACTTGCTCAAAAAGTGGAAGATCTAAGATGGCAAGATAGCGTATAAAAACACTAGTTGAAGACAGAAGGATCCATAATGGTAAGAAAGATATGGTGATGAACCGAAAGGAGGAGAAGACATTTCACCGAGGGAGGATGCTCTTTCTGCACCGCAATGAAAGAGAGTATTCTTCATTGCCTCAGGGACTGTCCTGCAGGGAGGGAAGTTTGGAGCCTTATTCTTCCGGGGTTGGAAGTTGATGTGAATTTTTGGACTAGAGATACCATTGGTTGGCTTAAGGCTGGGGTTATGGGCTATAGTTCAGGTTCCTTCTTCCTTGATAGTGGTATTTTTGTGGCCGCTATTGGGGTTATTTGGAAGAAGTGCAGACGAAATCTTCAGAATGACCAAATGCTTCCCATGCATGTTGCGAGATGGGCTATGAATTTCAGCAGGGAGATTAAGGATGCAGTTAAAAAGAGCCCCCCCATGAGGTGTCAAGTGGGTGAGTTGGCTTCCCCGACGTGTGATAGTATCAAGCTCAATACCAAGCTCAATACCGACAGGTCTGTTTCTAATTCGAATGGCGATGCTGCAGCGGGAGGTTTCCTGAGAAATGCAAGAGGTGAGTGGGTTGCTGGCTTTTTCATTAATGTGGGCATTTGTTCAGTGTTTGCTGCAGAGCTCTAGGAAGTCAAAGAAGGGCTCAAGCTTGCGAGCAAGAAAGGTTTCAGAAACATTTAGATGGAGGTAGATTCTCCAGCAGTGGTTGCTATGTTAAGGGAAGCTTGTGATGACGAGCATCCAAGTTTCCTGCTCAAAGACCGCCAGTCTCTTATGGTGGAGGTTAACGTGGTGAAGATCCATCATACGTTCAGAGAAGGCAATAAGTGTGCTGATCATCTTGCCTCTCTAGGGCATATAGCAGCAGGCCACCAAAGAGCTTTAGCTCAAGTGACATCTTCCCTCTCCCCATGTAATAGACTCGGGTTCGAATCTCGGTATGTACCAAAAAATATATATATATAGCAGCAGGCCAGGTCCGTGCAAGCTCTTGATTCCTCCCCCTTCCTTGTGTGCCTTCCTAAGTGATGCTGCCAGGGGCATTAAAACTTTAAGATCGAAGTGTAAAGCCCATCTTGTTTCTCCCAGAGGTATGGGCTTGGGCCGCTAGGTGTTTTGTTCGTCTCTCCTTTCGCACCCAAAAACCCAAAAAATAAAAAAAAGGAAAGAAAAAATGAATAAGATAACAAGAAGCACCTACGTAATTGTTCTGTTGAAGCCTATACACTTATTTCACCAAAAATAATAAAAACCTATGCACTTATAACACAAGTAGCACTATATATGTAGTCGATATGATTTAAAAAGTCATCTTTCGGATATTATTTAAATATTTTTATAAATAAATTGTTCTAAAAATTACCATTTTGCATCATCACATGTTATTTGTATTCTAATTCGATTTTTACTACATATTCCTAAATTAACCGAAAGAAAGCTCCGCCACACCCCCCTCGCCCGGGGGGGGGGGTTGCGGTTTTTGAAGAACCATCAATTGTAAGCCTCGGGCCGCAATGAAAATTTTCAAGATTGAGACGGTGAAGGCCGACGAACTCCTGGTATCTGCTTTTCAAATCACACATGGCAAAAATCAGTAAGTGTTATCAGATGGAGAAATTACACCACAAACAAAAGGAACTAAAAGGACAAACAAACTAAAATAACATATGTTCCAACCAGTGTTGAGCTATCACCATTATTTCCATCCTACAAACAAGTTGAAACAAATTTAAATAATCATTTATTTTACCAGAAGACCCAAGGCAGAGTAGGAAGGAAAATGATAAGATAAAGGACGATCATTAGAAGCAACATTATTGAAAATGGTGTGAGCATATACACATTAGAAGCAACATCATTAGAACATGTCAACCTTTTCTGAGCACACCTTGAAACTCTGAGGCTAATTTAAGGGAAGCATAATTTGAAGGAAGACCTGCTTAGTCTTGTTTACAGGTCTAGTTTTTGTGGGCATATTGACTTAAGCACCAATAAAAAGATTTGGATGACAAGAAAATAGATGATATATGAGTTCCATACAGATTTTTAGAAGTTAAACTTGATTGTCTCGTGCTGTGCTCACAGATACAAGGGCTCCAATTTGACTTGGACTTTCCCACAACATGATCGAAAAGCATTCCACGAATCAAACCTTGCATGAAGTTGAAGCTTCAGAGAAAAAGTTTAGAGATGGAGCATATGAAAATTGCATCAGAAGCTGAAATGCTGCAAAATTCATCTTTTGTCTGTGTATTTCTTAATCCTATCTTTAGATTATACAATGTACTGACGATAAGAATTCATAGGCCATAAATATAGGCATAAAAAGAGAATGC
Source organism: Dillenia suffruticosa (assembly GCA_033439265.1). NCBI lineage: Eukaryota > Viridiplantae > Streptophyta > Magnoliopsida > Dilleniales > Dilleniaceae > Dillenia > Dillenia suffruticosa. The sequence continues at coordinate 14,348,731 of JAVTVX010000020.1, forward strand.
ATTAAAAGCACCAACATGGTGCAAAGAAATTACAATCTAAAAACTAAGAAAAAATCTACAAACAAGCAATATTATAAAATGATGACAGAGCTCAATGAGAACCAAAAAGCCAGAGTTCTTAAGCAGGCAGCCACAAAAATCTAGGGGTTTCTTATTACCAAAATTATACCATCTCTCCACACTAACCAAAAAATAGTTACAAGGATCAGATCAACAAGCATTTTCCTCACTGTAAACCTCACAAGTCACACCTCCATTCCCCCCCCCCCCCAAGAAAAAAAGGAAGAAAAGAAAAGAGTCCACAATACCCATGCATGTATCTTGAACTCTACTGAAGCAGCCACCTAAGTGAAAAAAAAAAAGAAGCCAATTTTAAGGGAGCCAACCTCAACCCCCCCAAATGCCACATGGCAGCCAACGGAACCCCTTTGCATCGATCTTCCCAAATCCTCTGTTCAACAAAACTTGCATTTCACAACTAACAAGCACATCTACACCTTCAAGAATGTCAAAGAAATGGAAGAAATTCTAACTTCTAGTTGCAAGCCAAGCAATTGAAATCAATTAACCAAAAATCATACATCCATTAAAAAGAGAACAACTCAATCACCACATCCTTATACCTAGGCAAGCAAAAACTTCCGGAAAATGGCCTTTAAAAGAAATACCATCAATATAGATGTCAAATGAAATAAGCGCTAACAATTTCTATTGAAGAATAAACTTGATATTTATTGATAGTAATATTTTTATACACTTTAATTATATTATTTTTTTATTTTAGGTTTTGTTTATGACTTTTAGGACTGTTAGAAATCTTATTTTATGATGTTACATTAATTAATTTCGAGGGTTTTGTTTTAGGAACTCTGGGCTTATTTAAAGAAATTTAAACTGTACAAACAGTTGTTAATATTTTGAATATAACTTTTTGCTCCAATATCCGATTAACCTGATTCTTGTGGCGTTAGAAAGAAGACTTCAAGGCCTACAAATCTTGTAAAGAGTGCACAAGCTGATTCAAGCCAGAAGATATCCGAAAATTGGAAAAAATTGATGCAATGTTGAAATTCAAGAAAGAGAAGTCTTTGTTGAAAAGAGAAACCATTTGAACTTATCTAATGAGAGATATTTGAGATAAAGTTACATATAATTTCAAGAATTTTCAAAATCAAGAATAAGGATCAAGTTTCCAAATTTTGAAAGAGTAGAGGATAAAATTTATCATCACAACTCTTAAGCTTCCAAGTCGAAATGAAATGCCAAGTCGCATTCACCACCTCTTGTTGATTAGGATTTTGGATTTATAAATATAGGGCTACCTCACATGAATTTAGAGAGGAGGAGAGCAAGACTAACCCTAGCAGCCTCCATAGGACGATTTTCAATTTCCTTCGAGTGCAAAAAGGGTTGTAATGTTTTCTTTACTTTTCTTATTTTTCTTTAGCATGTCGAGTTAGATTTTTTATTCTTAAAACTTAATAGATTCTATTCTTTGATTAATAGAATTGTTTGATTTATTTCGTTTTCTTAAATATTTATTGGCATAATTATTATTTTATGAGATTTTATTGTTGAACTTAATACTTTATACGTTTTACGACCCTATATTTTGAATATTTGAGATCGAACATATACATGAACAATATAATTGCACAAGATTAATCCGAACAATAAAATCCATATGAGATTATGAGCATGATCATCAAATTAATTTCATGTGTGGAGTTTTAGAGGAAACTATAAATTACAGATTTTCTATAGATCTTAATGCAATTCAGTTTAATTAAAATTGCATGACCATTTGAATTTTAATCAATCGAACTACGGTTTCATTGCATGATCATTGAGTGAATCTAATTAAGGAAAAATCTGCCATCATCAATAATAATTCTGTAGCCAATAACTTTAAGGAATTTGAACGAATTCAACCGTGTAAAAAAATTGAAAACAGATAAAATCAATGTCCTAGGATTTTATAAAATTTGGGTTTTTATCCATTAATTGTTGTCTTTCATATTTCCGCAATCTTGATTTATTTTGTCCAACTTAGATAGGATAATTTAAAATTGGTAATACAAAATATTCTTTTGGGAACGACTCTTGCTAGCAATACATACAACACTCGACTAGGGTATACTTGTCCAAAATAGTGATACACCAAAATCGTATAATAAGTTTTTGGTGCTGTTACCGGGAATATTCTTGCATATCAATCAAAATAATTTTGTTTGAGATTCGACACTATCTTTTATATTTCTTAATACTTTTTTTCTCATATTTCTTAGTATATAGTCTTTTAAACTTACACAATCACTGTTTAGGGTTAAGATTTGGTCTGAATTTGGTGGGAATTTTTGGTATCCAAAATTTTTTTTCAGATTTAGGGTTAAGTGACCACTTGCTCCAAATGATTTCGGCCTGCTAAGCGAAACCCATAGCTTTGCTGTGGGCACCACCCTATCTTAGCCAAATTCCATCGTTTTCATAGGTTTTTCCATTTTTCTTTGATTTTTCCTTGATTTTTAGGGTTTTTGATTGTTTTATTGGGTATCTTTTTGCATTATTTGTTGTTTACTCCTAATTTATACTTTTATATAGGTAATCTAGATTTTCTTGAGTGATTCTTGCAATGTAATTTGTAGAACAAATTTTGGGCTCTTTTTTGGTGTCAATATAGTGTATGCAGTGATCGAAGAGTCTTGATCTAGCTAAATTCAATCCTGAGAAAGAGAAGACTTTATGAATCATTCGCAAACAAGCTAGAGAAGTCAAAGAAAAAGCAATGGTCCATGACAACAAAACTATTCGATGCCTAGACTTCAAAATATTCAAACTAACATCGCACGACCTGTTGTGGAAGCAAACAACTTTGAGCTTAAACCAAGTCTCATTGGGATGGTGCAAATAGATCAATTTGGTGGAGAAGCTTTTGAAGATCCAAACAGTCACTTGAAAAATTTTATGGGTATCAATGACACGATCAAGCAAAATGGAGCTAACCTTGATGCTAGCCTTGATGCAATAAAGTTAAGAATGTTTCCTTTCTTTCTTAGGGGAAAGGCAAAAGTATGGTTTAACTCCTTCCCGGGTAATTATTTCACAAATTGGAAAATTTATCTCAAGCATTCGTGTCCAAATATTTTTCACCTGGCAAGACGACTAAATTACGTAATGATATTACTATTTTTAGGCAGTTTGAGGGTGAGTCTTTATATAATGCTTAGGAACGATTTAAAATTTTGATTAGGAGGTGCCCACGTCATGGTATACCTAACTAATTGATTTTGCAAACTTTCTATGATGTTTAAATTATGTTAAAATTACTATTGATACTGCGGCAAGGGGGTACATTTATGAGCAAGTTATATGAAGAAACATGTGCATTACTTGATGATATGGCCTCCAATCAGTATGATTGGTCTAATGAACGTGAGATCCCAGGAAAAAAGCCGGTGTGCATGAGGTTGATAGTTTAACCATGCTTAATGCTAAAATTGATTCATTGATCAACACCATAAAAACTAATCAAACAAATGTTGTGACTAACCAGATCTTGTATTGTGATTCGTGTGGTGATTCTAGTCACATGTCTTCAGGTGCAGCAAGTAAACTATGTTTCTAACTTTGAAAGGTCTCAGAATAACCCTTACTCCAATACATACAATTCAGAGCGGAGAAACTACCCTAACTTTCAAGGAGCACCACCACGATCAAGTGATCCACAAAAACTTTACTTTGGGAAGTCAGTAGCCAAGGGAGAGTAAGGTATCGTGGGAGATAGCAATCGAGCGCTTGGCAACGATACGAATGAAAGGTTTGAAAAACTTAAAAATAAGATTGATCAATTAACTAATGCTTTTCATTCTCGCATATCAGGTAGGCTGTCGAATGATACTGAAAAGAATCCTAGAGAGTAGGCCAAAGCAGTTTCATTGAGGAGTGGGAAGCAACTACAGAATGAGCTGATTCGGTCAAACGATGGAGAGGATCGACAAGAGACCAAGGAAGAGAACAAATAAGAGGCTGAAAAAGAGATCAAACAGCCTACAAGTGAGAAGTCCATGGTACTGGATCTAAAACAAGAAAGTTCTTTACCTTTGAGGGAGTAAAACCCCTTGGTCTTTTTCCTGGACGTCTGGTGCATGCTAATGCAGAAAAACAATTTGAAAAATTTTTAGAAATTTTTAAGAAACTACATATTAACATTCTTCTTTTAGATGCAATCAAGCAGATGCCGAAGTATGGGAAATTTCTTAAGGATGTGATCACAAACAAGAGAAAACTAGATGAACTTTCAATAGTCAAGCTCACGGCATTGTGTTCTACAATTCTACAAAGGAAGCTATAGTTGAAACTCAAGGATTCAGGGAGTTTTTCTATCCCTTACACTATTGGTTCTACTGTTTTTTCTTATGTTTTATGTAATTTTGAGTGCTAGTGTCAATCTCATGTCATATTCTATGTTTTTGAAGTTAGGGTTCAGAGAGTGTTGACCTACTAATATTTCCTTACAATTGGTTAATAGAAATATAAAATATCCAAGAGGCATTGTAGAGGACATATTTGTTAAAGTTGATAAACTTTTTCCTGTTGATTTTGTTATTTTGGATATGGATGTTAATAAGAGTACTTCATTGACCTTTCCTTGCCACTAGACGTGCTTTGATTAATTTTTCTTATGGAAAATTGATTTTAAGAGTTGACGATGAAAAAAATTGAGTTTCATGTCCTTAGATCAATGAAAAATTTTGATACTCAAGAACTTTTTAGAGTTGATTTTCAGTCTGATTGCATTGAGAGAATTGTTGAATATGATTTTAATGTCTTTTATTCAAATGATCTTCTTAAAAATTGCATTGTTTTAATTCATTGCATGTTAATCATGAGTTTCTTGATAATGAACATATTGATGCACGTGCTGTTTTGGATACAAATTTAGGTCAAGTTCAGACAATATGAGAGCCAAGAATTTTTGGGTGTCGAGGAAAGTGACAAATCACAGCAATCCATGGTAAGCATAAAAGTCCATCAATTCGATTCAAAATTGAAGTTTTTGCCACACATTAAAATCTAGATGGACAAGACCGATCTATGAGACAGGTTGAAGCAAGGAGATCATATCTAACGAAAGACAATAAAGAAGGAGGCAACCCAATATTTTTATAATTTTTTTTAATATTTGTTTTTATTGATTTAATTTAGGTTTAATCTTTGCTAGTATTTTATAGGTAAATAACAAATCCTTTGCACGAGAGAAAGAGAAGTTGCTCCTAGAGAAGAGATTGCAAGTTTATCGGTTTATTTAGGGAAGTTTTTTGCTCTCTATTATTTATTTCAGTATTTTATTTTGCACATTATGGACAATATTTGGTTTAAGTATAGGGGCACATTTTTTATTTTTTTTACGAAAATTTCATTTTGATTTTAGGAATTTTTTCCCTTAAAAAAAGCATATTTTTAGAAAAAAAATCTTTAGTTTTGCTGAATTTTTTGAGTTTTGATAAATTTTTTCCATACCAATAAAATTTTCTCGAATTTTCTAGTCTTTGTATGTTACTTGATTTGAATTGGGTTAGTATGAAAAATGATGTAATAGTGATTATTTAGTACATAATTAGCTATTCATTTTTTTATAGTTGATTTAAAAGATAGATATGCAAAATTTAACCCCAAATTTACCTAAGTGAGAATTTGAGCCTTAAAGAACAATTCATTATGCTCTCATAATTTTTCTTATTGAGTATAATCACGCATGATTTGATCATTCTAGAACTTGCTTTGTTTTACATTTTGAGACTGCATTTTTTATTTTCATACACCAAAATGATTAAGACACTTAGGTTTACACACTTTTGGCCTTCAAAAAAATACCATTCCTGATATTTTGTAGAGCCCAATACAAGGCAATTCAAGCCTAGCCCAAAGCAAAGCAATTCAAAGTATGAAGAAAAAGGATCAAAAAGCTCTCACCCTCATCCACCAAAATTTAGATGAGATGACATTTGAGAAAGCTAGAGGTGCAACAATTTCGAACAGAGCTTGGAACATTTTTCCAAAATTTGCTTCAAGAGAGTTGATAAGGTGGAGAAGGTGAGACCCAACACTAAGGGATGGCTTCGAATCTTTAAGATTCGATAAAAGTTTCAAATTATATTGCAAGAGTATTGATTGTTGTCAACCAATTGAAAATGTATGTGATAAGATGAAAAAAGATAGGATGGTTTACAAAATTTTTCGATCCTTAGTTGACAAATTCAACAATGCTGTTATGGCAATTGAGTAGTCTAAAGAGTTGGACATGACCATTCAAGAACTCACCAGTTCTTTGCAAACCCATGAAAAGAGGCTAAATAAACCAAAGTAAGAATTGGGGGAGCAACCATTACAAATGAAGTTTTCTTTGAAGGGGAAAGAAGATAAGCAAGAAAGAGGTTCTAGAGGCCGAGGTCGTGGCGGTCATGGACAAAGAAGAGGCAGCAATCAACCTCAAAACAAAAATGAAAGAAGTCAAGAGTCCAAACATATAAGAGGATGTGGAAAAGGATACAATTTCAAACAAAATTGGAGAAACTATGATAAATTAAAAATTGAATGCTATAATTGTCATAAATTTGGTTTTTTTTTTTTTGGGACCAGAAGAATTCTTCAAGTGAAGTTGAAAAAAAGGCTAATGCCAAAGGAAAACATGAAGATGGTAAGTCATCTTTATTTCTTGCACTCAAATGTGAAGAAGAGGAAGAAGAGAAGAATGTAAAGAATATTGATACAAATGCAAGCAATCATATATGTGGTAAGAAGAGTTTTTTTGTTGAGATTGATGAGTCCGTGAATGGTATCATCACTTTTGGGGACAAAACTCCAGTAAAAGAAAAAGGTACAATATTTATTCATTTGAAAGATGGTAAACACCAATTTATTTCAAATGGTTATCATGTGTCTAACGTGAAAATTAATATTTTGAACTTGGTTCAACTCTTGAAGAAGGGTTACAATATTCATATGAAAAATTATCTTTTATCTATTAAAGATAAAAATGAGAGGTTGATTGTTAAGGTGCCTATGAGAAAAAATCACTTTGTTTGTGGTTGATATTCAAAATGATGTTGCAAGTGTTTGAAAAGTTGTGTAAAAGATTACTCTTAGCTCTGGCATTTAAGACTGGGCATCCAAATTTTGGAGGCCACAAGTTGATGAGCAACAAGAAGATGGTGAAAAGCTTAACCCATATTAATTATTCATACCATTTGTGAAGGGTGTCAATTTGGAAAACAACGAACAGTTTTCCAAAACAAGCTACAACAACTCTGATGTGTGCGGACCCATCAAGCCATCTTCTCTTGATAAAAATAATTATTTTGTAATATTTATTGATAATTTTAGTAGAAAATTTTGAATTTATTCTCTTAAAGAAAAATCCAAAATGTTTGGTGTTTTCAAACAATTCAAAGCAATTGTTGAAAATCAAAGTAGGTACAAAACCAAAGTGATCCAATCGGATCAAGGAGAAGAGTTTACTTCCAATGAATTCAAGACCTTTTGTAAAGAGAGCAATATCAATCATCCAATGACAGTCCCAAAATCTCCACAATAAAATGGAGTTGTCGAGAGAAAGAACTCCACCATCCAACATGGCACGGAGTATGATGAAGAGCAAACATATGCCTAAAGAATTTTGGGATGAAGTAGTCGCATATACAATTTACTTGTTGAACCGGTATCCTAGTAAAAGTGTTCATAGCATCACGCCCCAATAAGCCTAGGGCTTGGAATCAAGTCTAGTGTTCATCATTTGAAAGTGTTCCGAAGCATTGCCTATGCACATGTACCATAGGAGAAGCAATCGAAACTTGATGACAACAGTAAGAAGTTCATCAGGTATGATCCAAACACCAAAGGCCATAACCTCTTCATTCCAACCAATATCAAGATTGTGATAAGTAGAGATGTAGAGTTCAATGAAGAAATGATATCTGAGTGGAACACTACAAAAGAAAGTACAAAAAGTAGCTTGCATCACCTACTCCTTCAAATCCATCATTTCTACAAGCAAATCCAACTAAAAGGCCAAAAAAGAAATTCAAAAGCTTCCAACAACTATATGAAGAAATCGAAGAGGTAACCACCAATTTTTGTCTTCTTGTTGACCCCTAGGTTTTGAGGGGACTACTCAAAACACATGAAGGAAAATGCTATGGATGAAAAGAATAAGACTATTATGAAAAATTACACATGGGAGCTTGTCCCACTTCAAGAAGGCCATAAACCAATCGGTGTCAAATGGGTTTACAAAGCAAAGACAAATGCCAAAGGAAAGATGGAGAAGTTCAAAGCAAGATTAGTGACAAAAGGATACAAGCAAAAGGCTGGCAAAGACTATGATGAAATCTTTGCTCCTATGGCTCGCATGGAGACCATCCGCCCAACATCGTTGGAAAATCCATCAAATGGTTATAAAATAAGCATTTATGAATGGGTTTTGGAGGAGCAAATGTACATTAGGCAACCCCCCCCCCCCCCGGACTATATTCTACAAGGAGAACAAAGTGTTAAAGTTGAAAAAATCCTTGTATGGCTTGAAGCAAGCCTCAAGGGCTTCGTATAGCACCATTGACATGTACTTCCAAAGAAATGGTTTCATCAAATATCCACATAAGCATTGCTCTCTATGTTAAATTGAGCAAAGGTAACATCTTACTTGTTTGTATATATGTGAATTGCACCAGCAATAACATGAAATTGTACGAAAATTTCAAGAAAGCCATGACAAAAGAATTTGAAATGACAAATTTAAGGCTCATGTCCAAAGAATTTGAAATGACAAATTTGAGGCTCATGTCCTATTATCATGGTATTGAAATGAAACAAATGGAAAAGGATATATGTTCATTTCCCCATAAGACTATGCTAAGGAAGTGCTCAAGAAATTTGGTGCTGAAAATTGCAATCCTGCTGCTACTATGGAATGTGATGAGAAACTATTGAGTTCAACGATTCAAAAAGGTGGATCCAACTTATTTCAAGAGTCTTGTTGAAACTATACGTTATTTGACTTGCACAAGACGTGACATTATTTTTGGAGTAGGAACACGTAAGCCATTTCATGGAAGCTCCTGCAACAATTCACTTGAAAGCAATTAAAAAGATATTGTGGCATCTCAAAGGTACACCTGACCTTGGTTTACTTTACACCCCTTAAATTGATTTCAAGCTTATGGGTTATAGTGATGGTGATTGGACCAGAAGTGTTGATGATAGAGTATTACCGGGTTTGTTTTCTTCATTGGTGATACAGTTTTAACATGGAGTTCAGAGAAACAACCGACCATGACCCTCTCAACATGTGAAGCGGAATATGTCGCAGCCACTTCTTGTGTATGCCATGCAATATAGCTTAGAAGTTTGTTGGAAGAACTCCATTTTCACAAAAGAGCTCCACGAAAGTACGTATCGACAATAAATCGACAATTTCACTCCCCAAGAACCCAGTTTTTCATGAAAGAAGCAAACAGATACACACTAATTATAACTTCATAACAGAATGCATTGAGAACAAAGAGGTGAAGCTCAAATATGTGCAGTCTCATGATAAAAATGCAAACATTTTCACTAAACCTCTCGAGAGTAATTTGTTCATCTTGTTCCGAACAGCTCTTGGAATGGTGAAATCAAGTTTAAGAGGGGTGTTGAAAAATGAATTTGATATTTATATGAGAATAAAATGACTACTCATATGAACCAACATTATTGAGAAGTTTGAAAGGTCAAGTCCATTAAAAATGTGGAAATAAAGAGTCATAGAAGTTGATTAGTTCAATACAAGAAATAGTTCAAATAATTCTTAACTCTTATTATTTTATCTCTCTTTGACTCTTGTGATTTTGAATGTTTGTATTTTTAGAGTTCATAAGTTGAAACTCCAGCAAGATTTTAAAGACTTCGTTTAGAATTTCCGAACATATCAGCCAATAAACTGGTATTAGAACCAATTTGCTCAATTTATTGTAGGAAATGATGTCAAATGGAGCTCCTTTTGTATTTCCAACACTCACCAAAGAAAATTTTGAAAATTGGTGTATTCGTTTGAATGCCTTGCTTGGAGGATATGATGTTTGGGAGCCGGCAGAGAAAGGGTTTGTAGAGCCTAATGGTGTAGGCACTTCAAGTCCAGGCCAAAGTGAAGCAATTCAAAGTATGAAGAAGAAGAATCAAAAGGCTCTCACCATCATCCACCAAATTTTAGATGTGATGACGATTGAGAAAATAGCAGATCCAACAACTTCAAAGAAAGCTTGGGACATTCTTCAAAACTCTTTCAAGGAAGTTGACAAGGTAAGAAGGTGAGGCTCCAAACTCTAACGGGTACGTTCGAATATTTACAAATGAAAGATTCAGAAAAAAGTTTTAGATTATATTTCAAAAGAGTATTTGTTGTTAACCAATTGAAAATGTATGGGGATGAAATGAAAGATGATCAGATGGTTTACGAAATTTTTCGATCCTTAGTTGACAAATTCAACTATGTTTACAAAATTTTTCGATTCTTAGTTGCCAAATTCAAGTATGTTATCATGACAATTGAGGAGTCCAAAGACTTGGACAACATGACCTTTAAAGAACTCACCAGTTATTTGCAAGACCATGAAGAGAGGCTAAACAAATCCAAACAAGAATTGGTGGAGTAAGCTTTACAAGTGAATCTTTCTTTGAAAGAGAGAAGACAAGCAAAAGAGAAGTAGAGGCCAAGGACATGGTGGTCGTGGCTGTGATTATAGAGAAGGAAGAGACGGCTATCAACATCAAAACAAAAATGAAGTCAATCAGGAGTTCAAACATATAAGAGGACATGGAAGGGGACATAATTTCAAACAAAATTGGAGAAACTATAATAAATCAAAAATTGAATGCTATAATTGTCATAAGTTTGGTCATCTTACTTGGGAGTGTAGGAATTCTTCAAGTTAAAGAAAAGACTAATTATGCCGAAAAAAAGCATAAATAGGGGTGAGTATTCAGTTAAATCGTAACCGAAATGATCAAAATTTAAAAAGCCAATTTAATTCAGTTAAACAATTTTCATAATCATAACCTAACCAAATAGACTAAAAACCGATAATTTTTAACCAAATTAGACTGTTGATTCAATTTGGTTATCCAAATTAACCAAATTATTAAAATATCTGACTATAAGGGATTTTTAAGTAATGTTGCCTTATATGTCAATATTAGAGAAATCCACAAAAATTAAAAAATAAAGAAATTATTTAAAGTAAGATACCTTTACTTCTAAAATCTGTCATGGTGCTGTGTAAGCGAGTAACGTGTGAACAAAAACGGAGAATGAAAGTACCAAAGAGAAAGAGAAAAGAAGTGAAATAGGAGAACGAAAGGGAGAGGTGTAAGTCTCAAGTTGAGTAAAATAGTCGTAAACTGAACTGGACATTGGAAATTTGAAACTAGAAGTGTGAAAACCAAAAAATATTTCATTAATTGTGCACTGTCCACTATATTAGTTTTAATTTTAGATTTTTTTCTCTTTTTGAATTTTTTATTAATTATAATATTTTTTACTTAAATTTTAATTATATTATTACAATAATATTTATATGAATACAAATTATCTAAAAATATATATAATATTTTTAATTAATTCGGTTTTTCGATTTAACCAAAATAAAGATTGCTAAAACCGATGACCATCCAAATTAACCAAATTAAAGTTTGGTTTTATCCAAAACCAAACCAAATACCTAATAAACCACCCAAATCGTAAAAGAAACGGTTCGGATAAAATGGTTTTTTCAGTTTTAACCGAATAATGCTCACCTCTACGCACAAAGATGGTGAGCCACCTTTACTTCTTGCACTCAAATGTGAACACCACGAAGAGAAGAATGGGTGGTATGTTGATACCAATGGAAGCAATCATATATGTGGGAAGAAAAGATTCTTTGATGAGATTGATGAGTTCGTGAATGGTATCATCACTTTTGGGGACAACTCCAAAACTCCGGTGCAAGGAAAAGATATAACTTTGATTCGTTTGAACTACGATGGACACCAATTTATTTCAACTGTTTTATTACATGTCTAACATGAAAAATAATATTTTGAGGTTGGGGCAACTCTCGGAGAAGGGATATGATATTCATTTGAAAAATTATCTTTTGTCTATAAAAGATAGAAGTGGGTGGTTGATTGCTAAGGTGCCCATGAGGAAAATTGCTTGTTGTGCTTGATATTCAAAATGATGTGACTAAGAGTTTGGAAAGTTACATAAAAGATATCTTTTGATTTTGACATTTGAGAATTAGGCATCTAAATTTTGGAGGTCTCAAGTTGATGAGCAACAAGAAGATACTAAAAGGCTTACTGTTAGGGAGAAGACTATAGACCTGGACAATGATGTGGTAACTATAGCCTAGTTGGATGATGAGGTGGCTGCTGCAAGACAAGTGGCTAAACCAATTGGGCTGAAGGTTTATCAACGCAAAAGGCAAAGAGTATAAATCTGTTAGAGGGTAACCAATTGCGGTTGAAGAATATTGAGTGGTTAGAGACGGAATATGGGGTCATTAGGCTATAAATAGGTGAGAGGGGAGATCGAAAGAGGTAGAGAAGTGATGTATAGCATCAGCTAAGTGAGTGGGCAGTCTTGCTCTTAGAGGCAGACTGAATTTCTTTCTTTTGTCTGTAATGCTCAATTCCAGCAAATCAATGAAAGGAAGATCTTGATCTTCCAAGAATTTACAGCTACTTCATTCTTCTTTTCCTAACAGTTGGTCCGACCTGCCGCTCTCTTCCCCAGTTTTTTTCTGCTCTCTCTCTCTCTCTCTCTCTTCCGTCTTTTTCACCACTGTTACTACCACACTTGCCTTCATGCCTAACACCAAAATGGACACTAAATTGGAATCTTTGGAGAAGAGCATCGCCGAAATTGGGAAGTGTCTCGACTCTAATCGAAGAAATGAACAACCATTGCACAAAGATGGACAAATTGGACTCTCTAGAGGACCTAGTTGCAGCACTGCTGCAACAGAAACATGAAGGTCATGAGGAAGCTGGTTCCTCAACCTCCTCTTCATATGTTGTCCATGGCGGCCCATCCCTTAAAATTTGGTCCATTCCCATTTTAGGAGCCCACCACCAACACCACCCACAACTCAAAAACCCATCGCAAGAAGACTAACCTTTTGTGCTGCGACGAATCGATCTTCCTTGCTTTGATAGTCACGATCTTGCAGCTTAGGTTGCACGAGTGAAGCAATTTTTCACCCTCAATCATGTCAATGACGAAATGAAGGTTGCAGTAGCTATGGTTTCCATGGATGGACCTGCGCTCCACTAGGTTCGGTGATTGTTTGCTCAGAACCCGTTGATCTCTTAGTCTGACCTAACCTCCGAGCTGTTCGATCGATTCGGGGGAGATTTATCGGCAAATCCCTTCGAAACGCTGGCATCCACAAAGCAGACGGGGATTGTTGATCTTTACATCGATGAGTCTGTGGCCAAAGCAGCACTCATCAAAGATCTGAATCCTTCGATCCATCTAGGTCTTTTTCTCAATGACCTCAAAGATGAGATTCGCGTGTGAATCCGATCGCACAATGCTCTCTCCCTCTTCCAGACTATGAAATTAGCTCGGAAGATCGAACGCGAGAATGGCTTTTTTATGGCTAGGGTGCTTCCGGGTAAAGATGACGGAACCCACCCCTCTTGGGTCACAAAAATGGAGCGGGTCCAACCTAACCCATGGAGGATCCGATACTCATTTTAACCTGAAACCCATGACCCGGAACCAATTTTCTTTTAACCCACCTTTGTCCCAACATACAATTCCTCCTCAACGTTCATCCTCCTCTTCTCCTCTACAACCCAGTTCAACACCAACCAAAGGCTCCCACCATGTACTCATGGACCTACGCTCAAAGGGCTTGTGCTTCAAGTGCAAAAGCCATACCACCCCTTCACAACTGCCCTAACAAAAGCCTTCGTGCGATCATTTTGGGCGATGATGAAGCTCCATCGACTGACGAAGCTGACAGCGTAGAGGCAATGGACAATTCGGCACACCAATCGAACATTTCTTTTGCGGCTCTAGAGCTTCCCATGTTCTCAATAGGGGTATTTCTCATCCTAAAACTATGAAACTTATGGAAACCACTGTTGAGGGAAATCTAGTAATCATGGTCGATAGTGGGGCTAGTCAAAACTTCCTCGCTGAAGATACTGCTGGACGAATGGGACTGTTGGTGCAACCCACAAACCCTTTCTGGGTACGATTGGGTGATGGCCGAAGATTAGACTCCTCTGGCCTCTGTTGTGGTGTGCAGATCAATTTGGGCTGTATTACCATTGCAGTCGATTGCTTCTTGTTTCCTTTGGGAGGAGTGGATGTCATTTTGGGCGTTTCTTGGCCGGAAACACTAAGTGAAGTACGGGTCAATTGGCAGTCGATGACTATGAAGGGCAGGGTCAGAATGTTTGCTTAGTTGGAGATCCTGCGCTAGTTCGGATTCCCTCTTCCCTTGCTGCCTTGAAAAAGCTTACTGCAGTAGAGTACGGAGTCTAGTTATGGGAGATTAACTTATATAACAAAGTGCAAGGCTTGACAGAGAAGCCATTGTCCTGCGGCCAGCAGAAAGAGCTGTAGTGCTTACTCACAAAGTATGTTGAGGTGTTCGATGAAGATACTTAGCTACCACCCTGCAAAACCACTGATCATCAGATCCCTTTACGGCCGGAGTGTGGTTCAATTAGTAGTCGACCTTCTCGGTATAGTTATGAACAAAAAAATGAGATTGAAAAATTGGTGACAGAAATACTTACTACAGGCATCATCCGACCTAGCTCTCTGTAGTCTGGTACTGCTTGTTTGCATGAAAGATGAAAGCTGACGATTTTGTGTTGACTATAGGAAGTTGAACAAAACTACCATTCCGAATAAATACCCAATTCCGGTAGTATATGAGCTGCGCGATGAGTTATATGGTGCTCAATACTTCTCCAAACTTGATTTGTAATCTGGTTACCACCAAATTAGAGTCGAGGAATCCGACATCCCTAAAACAGCCTTTCGAACACATTCTGGCCACAATGAGTTCATTGTGATGCCATTCGGACTCATGAGTGCTCCTGCCACTTTTCAGGCCACAATGAACAATGTGTTTCGACCCTATCTTCGGAAATTTATATTGGTATTATTTGACGACATCCTTGTCCATACCGCACTTGGAATGATCATTTGGTGCATTTGGAAACAGCCCTACAAACATTGGCTACAAATTAATTGTTAGCCAAAAGGAAGAAGTGTCAATTTGGAAGGCAAAATATCGAATATTTGGGCCATGTAATCTCTTTGGATGGAGTGAAGATGGATCCGGAGAAAATAACTTGTATTCTAAATTGGCCAACTCCTCGTTCTTCAAAGGATGTATGTGGATTTTTGGGACTAACCGGCTATTATAGATGGTTCATCCGTGATTATGGGAAGTTGGCAAAACCACTCAGAATGATTACGAAAAGATGGCCAGCTCAAGTTTGCTTGGTCATGGAAGCCAACAAGGCCTTTGAAGCCTTACAAGCTGCGATGACTCGTGCCCCAGTTTTGGCCATGCCGGATTTCACTCAACCATTTATCACTGAATGCAATGCTTCGGGATGAGGTGTAGGGGTTGTTCTACAAAATGGGAAGCCCATTGCTTACTTTAGCAAAGCTCTTTCGGAAAAATTTTTATTCAAATCAGCCTATGAAAAGGAGCTAATGGCACTGGTTTTATAAATCCAGCATTGGCGTCCATACCTCATTGGACGATGTTTCGTGATAAAGACTGATCAAAAAAGTTTGAAGTTCCTATTGGATCAAAAAATTACAACTCCAACACAGCAAGATTGAGTTTCCAAGCTATTGAGGTACGATTTTCAAGTACAATACAAATCCGGACACACAAACAAAGTAGAAGATTGTCTATCAAGGTCCCCAAGGGGACAGCCTGATAGTCACAATCCTTTTCCCCCAACCTTGAGATCCAGGGTTCGAATCCTTGTGTAACCAAAAAAAAAAAAAAGAAAAAAAGATTGTCTATCAAGATTGCACGAAAAGCCCGTGTGCAGTAGTGTCATGGCAGCTATGGAAGGATCGGAAGTTTATAGAAGAAGAAACCGCCAAAGATCCAAAGCTGTCCGCTCTAAAACAAACACTAATGGGTGAACCAAATGGCAGACCGCCATATAGGGTGGTGCTTCTGGAGAATTTGAAATGGATTCCCACCTTATTGGTAGAATTTCATGAAACTCCCAGGGCAGGACATGCGGGCGCATTGAAGACTTATAAAAGATTGACTGCTAATCTGTCCTGGAAGGGAATGATCAAATTCGTGCTAGCATTTGTGGCATCTTGTGTTGTTTGTCAACGACCAAAGTACGAGGCTAGATCCCAAGCGGGATTTTTGCAACCTTTACCTATCCCTTCGGTATTTTGGGAGGAGATATCCATGGATTTCATCAATGGATTTCCCCGGCCACAAGGAAGGGATTGCATTTTTGTGATCATTGATAGATTATCAAAGTATGGACACTTTATTGGCCGTAAGCATCCCTACAGAACCAAATCAGTTGCGGAGGCATTTGTAAAGGAAGTAGTCCAATTACATGGAGTTCCAAAATCCATAATAAGTGATCGAGACCCAATCTTCCTGAGTAGCTTTTGGACTAAATTGTTCCGTTTGCAAGGAACAATGTTAAAAAATGAGTAATACTTATCACCCCGAAACAGATGGACAAACCGAAATTCTAAATGAGGGACTTGAAACATATCTACAATGTTTTACTTCAGAGCAGCCGAAGGGTTGGTATTCTTGGTTACCATGGACAGAATTTAGCTATAATACAAACTTTCATACTTCAGCCGGGATGACACCTTTCCAAGCAGTGTATGGACGACTTCCCCCCACGGTGCATAGATTTCTACCGGGGGAAACAAGAGTGGAAGTTGTATCCAAGGAGCTCTCGGACAGGGATGACATCTTGAAACTATGTTTTAATCTTACAAAGGCACAGCAACAAATGGTCAAGTTTGCTAACGTTCATGGCGACATGTATAGTATAAGGTAGGGGACTGGGTTTTCCTTAAGCTACATCCGTACAAACAGACTTCCATCCGTGAAAAGTGTAAAGCAAAATTGGCCGCCAAATTCTATGGACCATTTCCTTTTGTGCAGCAAATAGGGGAGGTGGCTTATAAAATACAGCTACCTGATGATGCACAGATACACCCCATTTTCCATATGTCACAACTAAAGAAAATGATCGGAAATCATACACCGGAGCCCGCATTGCCTCGTTCTCTTGAGACAAATAGCAGGCTATGTGAACCTGCAGAGATATTAGACACAAAGGTGATCTCAAAAGGAGGACAAGTAACTACACAGCTGCTTGTCCGCTGGGAGGGAGGAACAAAAGAGGGATGCAACTTGGCTGGATTTTCCAGATTTTAAGGGCCAATTTCCAGGTAATAGCCTGAGGACAAGGCTGAAACTTCAGCAAGGGGCAATGTTAGGGAGAAGACTGCAGACAACTAGTTGGACAATAATGTGGCAACTACAGCCTAGCTGGATGATGAAGTGACTGCTGCAAGACAACTGGCTAAACCAATTGGGCTGAAGGTTTATCAACGCAGAAGGCAAGGAGTATAAATCTGTAGAGGGTAAACAATTGCTGTTGAAGAATCTTGAGTGGTTAGGGATGGAATATGGGGTCATTAGGCTATAAATACATGAGGGGAGATGAGAAAGAGGCAAAAAAGTGATGTATAGCTTCAGCTAAGTGAGTGGGCAGTCTTGCTCTTAGAGGCAGACTGAATTTCTTTCTTTCTTTTGTCTGTAATGCTCAATTCTAGCAAATCAATGAAAGGAAGATCTTGATCTTCCAAGAATTTACAGCTCCTTCATTCTTCCTTTCCTAACACTTACCCCATATTAATCATCCAGACCAATTGTGTGAAAGGTTTCTATTTAGCAAGCAAACAAGGAAGACTTTTCCAAGATAACTGAATAGAGCGAGAAAGAGGATTGAGAGAGAGAGAGAGAGAGGGTGTGTATGTGTGTTAAAAAGAGGTCTTTGGGCAAAGAGGCCCTTTCATGTATTAAGGCATACATTTGTTACTGCTTAGTCTTTAGTGACCATGCTGAACTTTGGCAGAAGGCAATCAAATCAATTAGGCTAAATGATCTAAATGAGAAACTAGAATTAAAAATAAGAATAAAACAAAAACAAAAGCTTTTACAAAAAATAAAGAAAGCGTCAACTGAATACTACATGATCAAGCGAGTCATAAATACAAACCTCAACACCATGTGGCCCTATTCGGTTGCGAGAAATAAAATTGAGTATAAGAGAGGCAAATTCATCAGGCACATCTTCCTGGAATATACCAAACGTTAGAACAAAGATATGCAGCTTTACTAAGCCAAGTATCAAGAAACAAAAACATTAGAGGAACAGCTATGCACCTGGATAGCATGACCCGTGTGTCTGACTACTACCATTTGAAACTTTCCTTGCATTTGACCAATTGTTAGGGTCCTGAAAATGCAGGGAAATGCTTACTCAAATTTTGTTCACCAAAACCAATATAATCAGTTTCAACCTTCAAACAAGGAGGAAAAAAAGGCCCATTAAACATCAGGTTCCATTACTACTTGACAGAAAAATTCACCACTCATGGAACAGCAAGTATGCTCATGAGTCATATGATCATTTTATTGCCACTGATTAATCAGTAAGGACTCAACTCTGACTTTGATCAAGTTAAGTGTAGATTCTCAGCAAGGAGGAAACAACCTCACTGGAGGAGACAATCTCCCTAACATTTATTACCACCTTCGTCTTGATCATCCATCATTTTGAGTCTTAAATTTCATGTTTCTTTGTTTAATGGATTGAATATTTTAGATTTTCACTGTGACATTTCTGAACTTACGAAACAAACTCATATATCTTTCCTAATAAAAGAAGTTCCCATCCAATTGATTTGATTCATAGTGACATCTGGAGGCCATCCACAATTCAAAATATTTCAAGGTCCTGTTGGTTTGTTTCTCTAATTGATGATTGTACCAGAAATACATGGATTTTTTTACTCAAGCAAAAATCTAATGTCAATAGTGTCATCTCAAACTTTCATTCAATGATTCAAAACCAATTTGGAGTAAAGATCAAAAGTTTCAGATCTAACAATACAAATGGCTACTTCAACCAGATTTTGTTCCCTTCCGAAAGGAACATATTATCCACAATTTTGTTCCCTTCCAAAAAGAGTGTATCATCTATGAATCATTTTGTAATAACACAGCACAAGAAAATAGTCGCAGAGAAAACAATTTATTTAACACTACTCGGGCAGTGTTATTTCAAGAGAATGTTCCTAAATTTTATTGGGGAGAAGTTGTTCTTAATGTAACATACTTGATAAATGAGTATTAGATTTCAAAACTCCCAAGAAAGTTTTTGCTTAGTTTTATCCACATTTTAGAATGTCAAATGGTTTCACACCTAAAGTTTTTGGTTGTACTTCTTTTGTTCATATTCACAACAAACATAGAGGAGAATTAGATTTCAAAGCAATTAAGTGTGTTTCTCGATCATTCATCCACACAAAAAGGGTATAAATGTTATCACCCTCTTTCTTGGAAATTCTACACATCAGAAGATGTCACTTCGACTGAATATAAACCATACTTCTCAGCCATACCTTCAGAGGAGATTTTACGCATGGATGATAAAAACTTTGGTGATCTTCGTTCCTTTGGTTCTCTTGATATTCCTTATTCAGTCTCATCAACTTCTACTAATAAATAGATCGAGTCAATTTTCACTATGGTGCGTGCCTCAGAACTCGTAACCACTCCAAAATCAGTTTCCAAATCTGTCTATCCCTACAACTATTCAAATTTATAACTATAATTCTTCAGGTGTCTTCAAGAAAACCAACTGTTCGTGACCTGACAGAAGTCCAAGATACCAATCCAAGTTCTGAAAATGAAAACATGATAAGTTCTGATCTCTTGTTGCATATACACTCTACTGAATTTCAGAAAGATGATTATCATTTTCCTATTGCTGTTAGAAAAGGTACCCGATAGTGTACAGAGCAACGACCCTTATACCCTTTGTCACACTATTTCTCACTTATATGTTTGTAACCACTACAGAAAAAATTCATTACAAGTTTAAACACTGTCTCCATTCCAAACACTCTATTTGAGACATTGACAAAACCGAATGGAGAAATGTCATGACAAAAGAAATGGCAGCCCTAGAGAAAAAGACATGGGATATTGTTGACAAGCCCAAGGAGAATAATTCAGTTGGTTGCAAAAGGGTCTTTACTCTAAAATACAGGGTGATGGTTCTCTCGAACAGTAAAAAGCAAGATTGGTGACTAAAAACTATACCCAAACATATGGGGTTGATTATCAAGAGATGTTTGCTCTAGTGGCAAAGATGGACACCATAAGAATCCTACTATCCTAAGCAACACATTTCAATTGCCAGATTCAACAATATGATGTGAAGAACGCCTCTTTGCATGGAGACCTTAAAGAAGAAAATTACGTAAGCATCCTACTGGGTTTTGAAGGAAAAGAAACAGCCAATAAAGTGTATAGATTGAGAAAAGCTCTATGTGCGCTTAAGCAATCGCCTAGAACCTAGTTCAAAAGATTAGCTAGGGTAATGCAGGCAACCAGATACAGAGAGTCAAAGGGATCGTATTTTTTTCATCAAACACTCAGCAACACAGAGACGCTTCTTGCATACATTAATGATATCACTGTCACCGGGAATGCTGAAGAGAAGAACAAGGCTTAAAGCAGTGTTTGTTTAGAGAATTAAGATTAACGAGTTAGGAAGACGAAATTCTTCCTTGGAATCGAAGTTTCTTACTCAAGACATGGAATATTCATCTCAAAGCAAAAATGTGTCACAGATCTCTTAAGAGAAACAAGAAAACTAACTCATAAACCAGCAGCTACACCTATTGAGCCAAATCAGAAACTTTGTGAGGCAAAAGAAGAACCAAACATTGATAAGGAGATGCATTAGAGGTTAGTGGGAAAACTCATCTATCTTGCTCATACTCAACCGAACATAACATATTCGGTAAGTGTGATTAGTCGGTTCATACATGATACGAGGGAATCACATCTACAAGCTATTTATCAGGTGTTACACTACTTAAAAGATTGTCTGGGAAAAGGAGTTCTATTCAAAAGAAACAATGACCTCACACTAGAAGTCTATACAAATGCGGACTATGTAAGATGAACAGTGGAAAGGAGATCGGCATCTGTTTCTTGGTTGCAATTTGGTAACATGGAGAAGCAAAAAACAGAATGCGGTCTAGTGCAGAATCAGGGTTCAGTGTATTGGCTCAAGGATTCTGCGAATTGTTGTGGCTCAAGATCATTCCAAAGAATTCGAGAATCAAGTGGGAAGGACATATGAACCTATACTGTGACAATATACCAGGAATTAACATTGCTCATAACCCTGTACACATGACATATAGCATGACAAGACAAAATATATAGAGATCGACAGACACTTCATCAAGGAAAAACTGGAGAAGTGTATAGTTTGCATACCTTATGTTCCTTTAGAAAGTCAATTGACAGATGTCTTAACAAAGGGGATAAGCTTTTCATGAGATCATTTTCAAACTATAAATGAAAGACATCTATTCTCTAGCTTCTGGGGCTGAGTGTGTCATAGGAAGCTTATTACTAATTGACTATACAGCCTGTATAGAATTAGTTAGAAAAGTCTTATCTTTGGGCTCCTTGCATTATAGGATTGACAGCTTTGGTTAGTTTCCTGTTTTGCATGATTTGATTAGATAGTTCCCCATTTTTGTAACCTAAAATAGTCTATATATTACCACACACAATTTCATTCAATCAATGAGAATACATAGAAATTCATCCCTAGTTTCTGTCAATTAAATGTCAAGTGTATGAGAAATTTGTCAAGTTTTCTTCAATTAACTAGACGTCCATTGGTGATCAAATCATTCCTGTATCTAATTCAGCTTAAGTGTCAGATTCTTTTTAATTTCCTAAGATGTTTTTTTACAATCATTATTTATTGATAGTTTGAAAATATCATGGCCTTAACTAGAACTTATTCAATGCTATATTTGAAGGTTCTCACTTCATCCAAGTAATGTGAATTAATATTGTCTACCAGTGTGTAACTATCACAGATGCTCTCCTAGACTTTGGGGGAAAAAAATTATATCATGATAAATTAGTTTCCTCCTCAACCTGAGAGTTCAACCACTGCTCCAAAGGTGGTCTCCTATGATACTCGCAGAATTTAGACACTGATCCACTTCAAGCCAGCACATGTGAAGCAAGATTGCTCCCTAAATATAACTGCAGTGATACAACCACATTTGATACAACAAATACAAACAAAACCCTTTTTTCATACAAGGAAGTAATGCATCTCAACACAGAAGAGTTCAAATTATTATTCTTTTCTACTCTTCTATGCAAAGTAAGGACTCAGACTATGACATACAATATGGATCGAAAGTAAGTGATATTTGATTTCCATGGGGTTACCTGTCTAGTCTGTCTGTCCCAGCTAGCAGCAAAATCTTGGGAACAGGGCATGATAGAAATTTCTCAGAAAGACCTTCATACCTGGAACATATACACCGAGCTTAGTTGATAATAGCATGCTTACATCAATGATAACTACAGTCATACTGCTCTAAAAATAATGGGCAAATAAGTAAATAAACACAAATGATATTGCTTTATATATAGAAAATGCAGAGTCCGTCTACATTCCACGTAAACAAACTGCTACTTTACACCTTTCACTCGGTATTGACTGCTCATCAATGTACTCTTTTCGTTTTAGGACACTACAAACACTATGTCTTCACAGTTATTCTTTCATGAAAATCCAATACTTCTCTTCAACTTCTCTCTCCCCCCAAATTTATTTTGCATGGCTCTCTCTCTCTCTCTCTCTCTCTCTCTCTCTCTCTCTCTCTTCCCCCCCCCCCCCGGGCGACACATGGCATTGTCAGCACCAAGGGGGAACAAAATATGCATACAGCTAACACCTCAAGAGAGAGACATATTACTAGAGAGACAGATAAGCCCCACCTTTTGTTGTTCAAGAAAGAAATTTTTGCACGCAATCAGTACATTCACAAACAGATGATTCAGCAACCAATCTCATGCCTTATTGGGTTGGAGCCACAATCATAACAAACCATACTGCAACCAAGTCAATCTTTATTTGGCTATTCGGTGTGTCCAACATGGCCATTTTGTAGTCAGACACTGGACCTTCACCATCCCAATCACAACATCTCCACAGGTGGCAATTTAAGTAAATCTATCTCCAAGTGAAAGTGATTCAAAAAATTAATTTAGTAAGCCCCTCAAGTTGGACAAGAGCGCTTTCAAAATTTCAATTATAGACGTTAGCAATGGTTTCTGAACCTATTTGCAAATTCTTTTGGGTCCAATTTTGTTTATTACTTTAATGTTTCATGAATTCAAATTTGGGACAGACATTGAAGAAGTAAACATAATATTTGCAATATGAATTGCGACCTCTCTTGCAAGTGATGGAGTCCCAAAAAAATACTATCAACAGCAGTAATTTTATTTTATCTATTTATTTGATTTATTATGTATTTTTAATATCATAACATTGGGGACTAAAATTATTCTTTTCTCATTCGCTCTTGCTGGGTATTGCATCATGACCATGCAAAACAACTAAAAATTCTGATAATTTTTTTCACTTGTTCTTTTCTTCTTTTGTTTAATCCAAATACCAACATGATGTTTTTCCTAAATGCTTGTCTATGGAAGATAACTTTTTAAAAAGAATTTCAACTGTTGCACAATAATTTAGTGCCGCATGTCATAGTGCTGAAATTCAACCACTAGATAAGCCATCCAGCAAAATTCAACTGTCAATAAGTTCTCCAATATGATATCTGACAAGAACACGCTGTAGTTAAGTCTCCAACCATGTTTCATATTAGGGTGGGACAAAAATCACAGAAAACTGGCCGAACCAGGCACTGTGAATGAGCCAGCTGGCCTGCAGTCTGTGTCTTTTCAAAACTGATTCAGCCTGGTCCACTGTGTTTATGATAAACAGGTCAAATAACTGAATCAAACCAAATTTTATATAAGTAATACATAAAATATGTTTATAATAAAATATATAGTTGCTGCAATTTTGTTTACGCCTGGAGGGAAATGCAAATCCCTCTTTTGTTTCTTCTTCATCTGTGTGTTACACAGTAAGAGTTTTTGCGGCTAGGTTTCCAATGAAGTACATGGGGTTCATTGTTTTGCTTGGAACCCTTTTATTAATTGCATGAATTTTTTATTGTCTGTTGATCAATCTCCATGAAAACATCCACTTCCTTTGTCTGAACTTTTTATGGAATTGTATGTGATTTGATTTATCTTCTTTTTATTCTTTCTTTTTTTCCCCCATAATCCTCTTATTCTTTTATTGTTATGTGTGTGTGTGTGTAAAGTTTAAAAGGATTCCAGCCAGCTAGAACTGAAGGGCCAAACCAGCAGCACCAGCTTTGTTGCATTCCTGATCAGCTAGTCCAGTTTTCATTATTAAATAAACCAAGGGGCCGGTTTGTCTAATACATATGTAAAATAACTGGCCACCCCAACTTCATACTCCATTGCTTAAGGATTATTCCAATAGAAAAAAAGTGACCAATCATTGAGTAATGGAGTGCAGCATTACCAGCCTTTCCAATACTTTTCTGTTTCTTCCAGCCTTGCTCGGTGCACATAACTGTAACCAGATCAAAGTTATACTTGTGACTGTGAGTCACATCAATCGGAGCCACACAAAAACAAAGATCAATTTAAGAATCATTAGATGCTGTACTTACCATTTTTTGGACTCATCATACTTTACAGTGGTCGGGATGGATAACCGGGCAGACTCAATGTTTCTCAAAGAACCACCTTTCACACTCCATTCTATCTGTTCGGAAAATAATTCCAAATTATCATAAGATGAAAATAATTACCAGAGTCCAAAAACATGTCAAGTCTGAATTTTCTAAATGGAACAAGTGAGTTTTTTAGTGCACTACAAGACAACGTTAAAAAAAAAAAAAAAAAAAAAAAAAAAAAAAAAAAAGGAAGAAGAAGAAGAAGAAGAAAAAAGAAAAAAGAAAAAAGAACATCAGCATTTCAATTTTAAGATATATACAAATATATGTACATATATGCATTAAATCTGTTGGTACTCTTATCAAAACAGAAGCATTATCATAGTTACACCTATAAAATAGCAGTAAAACAAATAGCCCAGAATAGTAACAGTTAACTCAAAATTTAAATATAAAAGAACATGCAACTGCTACGAAAAGGCACAAAGAGGAAATGTGCAGCTTAATCAAAGTTGAAAATCTAGTACTACACTGAATTAATTGGTGTGCTGAATCTACAAAATGTATAGCTGGTAACAGAAGCTGCTGGAATTCTTCACTTTATTTATTATTTATTAGAATAGATAAATGAATTAAATATGTTACAATAAATTTAAATCACATCATGAGTTCTACTATGACTATTTTGTGATAAAAATTATTAAACTCAAAAGTTTTTCATTTAATTATTAATCTTGACAATTATAATATCTACTTTGATGATAAATAAAATGTTACATTAAAGTTGAACAAATGTGCTTAAAATATGTTATTTTTGTGATTTAATAAGAATGAGATAAGAATTCTATTATCACAACATATAAGAGAGTTTCAGGAGTCGCAAAAAATGAATCATTAAATTTTATAATATTACACAAAATAATATTTCATTAATAAAAGGCAAAAAGGTATTTTGAAAGAATATGATATGGATATTTTTGTCAAAATAAAAGAATCACTACAAGAAACTCATTAAGATGTTATCTTAATAAATTTGGCCAAATTTTGTTTTCTTAAAAATTCGATGTCCAAATTTTCAACCTAATTTAAATTCAGTACTTAAAATTTTAATTGTTACCAAACAGAGCACATGATAAGTACTAAATTAATATATTTTCAACAATTAAGAGGTTATCAAACAATACTACACTCAAAAAATAGTAGAGGAACACCTAATTAGCAACAAATCCCACAGAAGTGGAAAAAAAAAAGGCTCACATAAAAATGCAGCTTTCTGCAAAAGGCAAGCAAACAGAAAAGGATTTTCAATAAGCTTAGAAAAGAACCTTTGCAACAGTGTCCTACCCATTGATGCAAGAGTGGTGGACCCAAATATGGATGCTCCGATCAGAATATGCAAGACTAGACTGATGCTCTACCCTTTTGTAGGCTTTTGCCTACAAAATTTGAATATGGATATGTTTAAGCTATATTCTAGATTTTTTTTGTGTTGTAGTTTCTGCTTTATCTAACTTTAGGGTTTTGGTATGCTTATTTTGTAATTTTTTTTTTTTATTAGTAGTGTACTAGGGAGGTATTTGGGAGTATATTTTGTTTGGGCAAAAGGAATTAACCAATGGTTGCTGGAGATGATAAACGGTTTAGAAACCCTATTTTGTACTCAGAGTAGTTCAAGTTTTGAAAAGAAATAATTCATTGTGAAGGACACTCTCCCTCTCTCTTTTATTCTTTAGTGCTTCATCTCCAGTTCTCTTTTTTGTCTAGATTCACCCTCTGCCCTTACCACTCTCAAGCTGACTTTTCTTTCTTGAAGTGTAAGTGTGTGCATGTGTGTCTCTGAGAGGGAGAGAGATAGACAGAGAAAGAGAAGATACGTAATGTGAACTATCAAATAAACACATCATATTGCAGTTTCACAAATATTTTAAGCTTAGTTTGTTTCATGGAAAATAGATTCTTGGAGAACATTTTTCCCATTTTCTGTGTCTGGCTAAACCAAAGTTTCTGGTTAAGACAAAATATTTTCTGGTCAACCGAAAAAATCAGAGCAAAATTAAGAAAATTTGTTTAAGTCATGTTTCAGGCGATTCAAGTATAATTCTTGTTCAAAATTTCCAAGAAGTGTAATAATACACGACTATATACTTTACTAACCCAAAAAAAAAAAAAAAAAAAAAAAAAAAAAAAAACCTAGAAACCATTGCAAGGGGTTTTTTTTTTTAACAATACCATTAACCATATCATATAACTCTTTCATCATGCAATCCCATCCCAAGTCTTTGTTCCATCCACACTATCACAGGAATAGATACATTATCCTATTAAATGACATCACCATGAGTATTAAGCATTCAGTAGTCTAATTTGTGTCACCCCAATTGACATGTATTTCTAAATTTTCACCCTCGAAAAAGTGGCAACATTACAATTATTCGCCTTAACAGATCACAGATATTTTCTTCTAAATCTTTCTTTTATCATCTTATTTGTCTTCCCAAATCCCTAATTTCCCTTAGCCAAATTCAATATGAGGGCAAAAGTTCCAGCCAAAATCAAAGCTCTTATTTGATTTATGGTGCTTAACTAGATTAATACAAACAATCTATTAAAAATCAGAAGCCCTTTAAACTTAGTTCGCCAGACATTTTTGAGATGTGTGGGAAAAAATCTGAAACTACAGATTGCCTATTTCTATATTACTTTGTAGCTTGGGAGATAAGGAATCACCTCTTTGTGGTGGTCAATGGATCAGATTTATAAGAATTTATGATTTGTTAATGACAACGAGCAAAGTCTTTGGTGGTTAGAAAGATGCCTCTTATTAGCTTTGAAGATGCATTCTAGTTGCTATTTCTTGATGTATTTGGAGGGTGAGAAATTTTAGGACTTTCAAAATCAGAAAATTGATTCCTTTCTCTTTTGAAATAAGATTGTCTTCTTTATACTTGTTTGAGCTAATACTTTAAGAATCCATAGAGATCATGATTTGAGCCCTAGTACACGAACTAGTCAATGGATACTCTGTTGGGAATTCCTCTCTTCCCTTACTAGAGTCTTCCCCCTCTTAGACCCTAGGTTTGACAGCTGGAAACTTGTTCCCAAACAAGTTTATAACCACCAGCCTAAGAACATCTTAAGCTAATCATCAGTGTTCAATACCTAATATCTAGATTTGGGAGTGAGGATATAGTCTGTAATCTTGGCATTTAAAGCCTATCACATATAAAGTTCGTATCTCTACCCTTTTTCACAGCATTCCAACGTCAATTAAACAGGGTTTCCACAATCAAAAGATAAAATATTCACACCCAACAAAGGCAGACCATTCCCTATTTGTTACACAGATTACCTAGTCTTAGGCGAACATGACAAACCAAGCTAAGCATATGAAATACCAGAATTTCAGCTACATAATCTGCAGTGCAAAATAATGAACTGATAGGAGAAAAGGAAATTAAGAAAGAAACTTACAGCTTTCTCAATGGTTGGAAAATGCTGCATTCTGTTTGAGAGGATTTTTTGCATATGAATCAATGACGCCATGGCAGTCCCCTGAAATTTTTGTTGATTACTTTATAATCAGAAAATAAATAATTTACTGATCTTTTTGTTTATTATTATATAGATTTATTTTAGTGCTAAAATACAAAATCAAGCCAATGAAATCAACTTTCAGAAGCGAACCTCCACAACATCCACAACTACCAGCCCACACAAGCTAGGCAAAGCTTTCCTGGCTGCAACATGCACTGCAACTGAGCCACCCATGCTGTATTACAGTTGGACAATCCAGTGAAAACTTTTAGAGATAGGGAAGGAGACAACACTTTATAGGATACTTAAACTATGAGACTAAACACATACAGAAAAAAACAAAAAGGGGATTACAACCTAAAAATGGATCATCTTCTCTTTTCTACTCTTTCTACCACTCTTCTCCCTTTCTACCACTTTTGCCACCTTGCATCTCTGAACAATAATACAACTTAAGAAGCTTGGACAATGTCTCTGCCTTTATTATTTTATCCTGTTTGTTTGTTGAAAAATATGGGGAAAAAAATAAAATCTGATGACAAAATGTTATCCTAACAGCATAGAAACAAGGGTGTAGAGAATGAGATATCAGTCATCAAATAAAATCTGATAAATGAGATTTAATCCTGCAACCCACTTCTGTCCGTTCTCTTTTTCTATTTTAGCTCTGTATTTCAACTTAGCGGCAGAGTGATATTCAATCTCCAGCTTCCCTCTTCACACTTGTTTAAAAATAATAAAAAAAACAAATTCTAACTTCATTCTTGAACCAAAACTTCTCAACGAAGGAGTTTGCCAATGTCATGTTTATATTAGCATGATACCATCAATCATTTGACAACCAGCAATCCTGCTGGCTAGAACAACTCTCACCCAATCTATCAAAAGCCACAACAACTTGAGAATTCTTCTAGTAACATCGATCCATTTCTGACTTCAATCTTAAATCGGACAATTACAAGTTTTTCCTTCAAGAAAGTTTCAAATGTTGAGGGTCAATGACTTTTTTGAATGAGTCCAAGAAGGATTCCTTGAAGCTTTGAGAGGGGTTCTTTCAGAGATTATGCAGCATGGCTGCAACTTCTTTTTGTGTGTATTATGGAAGCTGTTTGTGAAGAGACTGTTAAGTCTCATCATGCAAGGCTTGATATTCTTATATGGTTGCGCATGGGTATTTTTCTGGTAGAATTCTCCCTATTTGTGTCAATCATGTCTTGGTTTACCAAGTCAGAAGTGATTCCTGGAGGTGGTTCCCATTTTAGGTTACTGGTGGTTGTTCCCACTCTAGGTTTAGTGGAGCTCAGGCTAGAGCCTTCAATGGTAAAAATATTTCGCTTGCTCAAGTTTTTGTTTGCTGCTTATGGAATGGCTCATGGGTAGCAGACATTTATCATAGATAAGAAAAAGCCAGGTGCTGATGATGCGCATTGGGTGGAGTATGAAAATTCTCTAATTATTTCATATTCATCCACACTAATATATAAAAGCAAACTCTCTCTTTTGATCAACCTGGATTTCGAGCCCAAAACACTTTGAGGGAACAAAATTGACTCTTTAGTTTTTTAAATGATTTTAAGAGTACTGCCATGACAGGGATAAAAGTGAAAATACAAATTAGTTTCTCTGCAACTTCCAAAACTCGGTCTATTACGATCAGCATCCCATCTCTTTCAACCATCATCCTCTCTCCAAAATCAATCCATCTTCCTCCCTCTAAAACTACCCGCATGATTTCACACAAGGTAATTGCAGCAAAACCCAGTCAATTCGCCAACAACCGCATAACGGGTCAACAGTATTCATTGTTGACTCGGCTTTGTCAATGTTGGATTTGTGAACAAACTTATTCTTAGCTAGCGAAAGATGCCTAGATTCATGAGCTCAAAAATATGGTTAATTAGACCAGTAACATGAAGTGAATGAGGCTCAATTATGCAAAAAATAGTAGTTAGTCGCGAAAAGTGGATATCTACTAGAATTTCAAGCAATATTGCTCGAAAGATGCTATCAAGTTCCAGCAAATATTGATAAGGAGCGTTTTAGGATTTTAGAAATTTTATGGACTTACTCCTTCAACTACACTTCAAATGTCACTTTAGAAATTTTTTTTTTAATGCTTTAAGTGTCATTTTAGAAATTCAAGTATTAATTGTTCTTTTCCATCTTTGCATTTATCTTTTGTTATCTCCACTAAATACTTAATTATAGTATTCATAAAACTGACTTTTTAAAAGATAATTTAGTCAATTAATATTATTCTTGTCTAGGCTTGATTGTTCAATCATTTTCTTTATCTCTGTACAATTACCTTAAAATAACGCTTGAAGTGGAACTGAAGAGCATCAGATTATGAAAGGAAAATATCCTTCCCTGCAGAAAAAAACTACCTTTCTAGAGCAAGAGGTTAGGAGAGTGCTATATTAATTTATGGCCTCAGATAGGGCTCTTGAGATGGCTAGGTGGACCTAAACAGAACACACAATCTATGACTGCAGGCAGGATAAACACACCAGGGAAGCTTGTTGGAAACATAAGAGCAAGATGGGAAAATTATGGCTTCAGGAGACCAAACACAAACTTGTTGTTAGTGACTGGTGAAAATAGCAAAAAAGAAATAATAATAATAATAAAGTCCTCTGCGAATATGAATAGGAGTTTAAGGAATTATCCATCAAATTTATTATCTTCAAGATGCTTCTCTTTGATATGTATTAATATAAGTGTGTTGGTTGTGTTTAAGCACCCCTCCCTCTAAGTAACCACTAAAGCCAACAGAGTTATAATAATAATATTGTTTTTCCTCCACCCTGAGCAAGGTATTAGAGCTGTGTGCTATCCTAGTCTTGTGGGTCTACCATCCTGTCAAGCACCAAAAAAAAAAAAAAAAAAAAAAAAAAAAAAAAATCCATCAATAATATTTTTAAGTCCCAGCAAAACAGCTCCCTACTTGCTAACAGAACCATTAAATCTTAGTCCTCAGTTGTCTCTCCTTGACTGTTCATCCTTGATCGATCACATGTCTCAAGTCACTTCTGAACCACTCAAAATCCATCAGTTCCGGTCTTTCTTGAGTCATTGCTCACCGTGCATCCTTCAGTCTCCTTGTTTCCAAGCTGATCACACTCCAGCCGGTCTCAAACCAGAGCTCAATCCGTTTCCAGTCAATATAAATCTGCATGTCAGTCGCAAGCTATTCATATCCAGTCAACTTCTAATCAAGTGCAAATCGTAGCTCATCCTCCTTAGTTCTGCCTTCTGTCATCTGGTCTTATAGAAGCTTAAACCATGCTGCCTTCTGCCATCTGGTCTGAAAGGAGCTCGAAACACACTGTCTTCTAACATCCAGTCTCCTAGAATCTTGAATTAATCTGGTATACTATATTTTCCATCTTCTACCATCCAGTCTCCTAGATGCTTATTTTTAGTACAAAAAGAATTACTATAACATTCAATCTTTAGATTTACTGATTGGACTAATTTTGGTTGATGAAAACAATGAAGTCTAGTGGAGAATAGTATTTCAATTCTATGGATTTGTGTTGGATTAAACTGCCAAACTAGCAAGTCGCACTTGTGATTGGATTTGTGGTTCTTTATTTGTTGCTTGTGTCCCTTGCATAAATCACTCTTATAAATCTAATAAACAAAGAGAGAGTTAACTCTTTAGCCACTCACTAGCTGTTTACATAGGAGTAGGATACACCACATGCTAGATGAACGTGCCGGTGTATATAGGGCTATCACGACACTTGGGTAGTATCACGTGTACCCATGACACAACCAGATCAAAACTCAACTCGAGCTCAGTCAAATTGAGCTCGAGCTCGGGTAGTTCAGTATCGAGCTTGAGCTCGAGCCCAACTGTGTCAAGCTCGACCAAAGCTCGACGAGCTTGATTAATTATATTTTTTTAAAATAATTTTTATATGTAAAATTATGTTTATAGATATACTCTTTTAAATATATTACACAAGATCGATTAATTAAGTGACACCACCCCATTACACATTGAGCACGAGCTAAAGAAATGCAAACTCGACGAGATCGAGATCACCTATCCAACACTCGAGCCGAACTCGGAAATCGACACTATCCGACTCGAGAGTGTCATAATGCCCCTAGGAGTATCAAATACAAGTGCGAACTAGCTGTAACTGTCCACCTGTCCCCCCACCCTCTCTCACTTTTAAAGGTTTTTTGCAAATTTTTTTTAATATCAAAATAATGTCCCTAATAATCTTTTGATGGTCCTGGAAGTTTGTCTTGTTTGACTATTGGTGATTTTGTTGATGACCCTAACATTAGTGGTGGAAAATATTAATTGATGTAATGACTTTTTATTTCTTTTATCAATCTATAATAGATATTGTACCAATATTTCTAAAATTCACTAATCGAATATCAAACATGTAGAACTCTATCGTGCAAACAATGCAACTACACATACAATATGAATTATTTCTCCCACCTGAAGATGGGAGAAATAACTATTAATAATATAAGTGATAGTACAAAATGAAGACTCCGATAAAGCAAATATATGTCTCCATGAAGGAACGAAATTAGCTATAAATAATGCATTATACTAAGTCATGAAAAAATTGATTAAATTGACTGTTTAAAGATATCTACTGAAATGGGTATTATATTAAGACAATGTATGACACAAATGTTGAATATTTGCATATTAAACTATCATTTTTGGAGAAAAATGTATAGTAGAGATATTGTCTTCTCTTATTTTGGCCTATATTATTCTAAAATTAGTATAATTGAAATGCATCATTTAGTAAATCAGAAGTTTACTTATCCCAAAAATTTTCTCACTTGACATAATCGACTAGAATATCCTAGATCAATAATAATGAGAATAATAATTGAAAGTTCGCATGGCAATACATTGAAAAATCAAAGGCTGAAAAAGCCAAATAAATTTTCATGTGTTATTTGTTCCCAAGGAAAATTTGTGTTGTTTGTTTCCAAGAAAAATTTATTACGAGATCTTCACAAATTAAAGTAGAAATTGAATCCCCCCAAATTTCTAGAAAAGATTCATGGTGAAATATGTGGACCAATTCATCCACCATGTGGACATTTTAGATATTTTATGGTGCTAATTGATGCATCTACAAGATGATCACATGTTTGTTTAATATCAACTCACAATCTGGCATTTGCGAGATTATTTATACAAATCATTAAGTTAAGAGCATAGTTTCTAAATTATCCAATTAAGACAATTCGATTAAACAATATTGGTGAATATTCATCACATACTTTTGATGACTATTTTATATCTATTGGCATCGGTATTAAATATCATATAACTCATGTTCATACACAAAATGGTTTAGACAAATCATTTATCAAGCGATTGCAATTGATTACCAAACTATCATTAATGAGAACAAAACCCTCTATATCTACTTGAGGACATGCAATTTTGCATGCATACTCATGCTTATAAGACCAACAAATTATCATAAATACTTCCCTCTACAATTGGCTTTTGATTATGAGGTTAATATTTTTCGTTTCAGAATTTTCAGATGTGCGGTTTATGTTCGCGTAACAACACCACACTGAATTAAGATAAGACCCCAAATAAGACCCCAAAGAAGGATGGGAATATACATGGAGTATGATTCACCCTCTAGTATCAGATATCTTGAACCTTTGACATGTGATATTTTTATTGCAAAATTTATAGCATGTCATTTTAATGAAACAAATTTCCCAATATTAAGATGAGGAAATGAACAATCGAAAAAGGAAATCATATAAAATACATCATTATTAGCATCTCTTGATCCTAATGCTAAAGCGTATGAACTTCTTCAAAGGATCAATTGCCAGATGTGTTCAATGATTCTAAAAGAATTACGAAATCACATTTTTTGTAGAAAATGTGTCAATTAAACTTCCACAACTACAATAGCAAATAAGTCTAAACAACGCTTAAATCGTGATAAATCTTTTGGAGCTAAAGATAAAAATTCTCGAAAGAAAAGAGAATCCATTGACCAAAATCATACAAATAAGTTAAACAATAAAAAATTCCAAAAAATTACTGATGACAAAATTCATACTTCGACAGATTCCTGAAAAGCACACAAGTTTCAAACTACTAAAGAGAATGCAAATATAGCTAAAGAGCATGCAAATATAGCTTTCAAAGAATGCAAATTTCAAAATCCTGAAGAGCATGTAAATGAAATTTCCATAAATTTTACCACTACAATGATATATTTGATCAAATTGAAACAATTATAAATGATATTTTCGCATATAATGTAGCACGTTGAGATCATGGAAGAAATCAAAAATTTTGAACCAAAATTGATTGTGAAATGTTGGCAAATAAATGATTGGACAAATGAAAAGATGCAGTCTAATCTGACATGGATTCACATGCTAACCACAAAGTTTTTGGATCTATAGTCAAAACATCTGAACGTGTAAAAACCGTAGGATATAAATGGCAAAATGAGAAAAATGATATTGTGCGATATAAAACATGACTTCTAGCACAAAGGTTTTGCAAAGGTCCAGTCTTGATTATGATAATACACATTCACCTATCGTGGATGCAATTACATTACGGTTTCTTATAACCCTAGTGATACATGAAAAACTAAAAATACATTTGATGGATGTTAGTCACTGTTTATCTATATAGAACATTGAAAAATGACATTTACATGAAAATCCCCGAACGATTTAAATTGTCCAAAGTATGTTATCCAAAT
Source organism: Dillenia suffruticosa (assembly GCA_033439265.1). Lineage (NCBI taxonomy): Eukaryota > Viridiplantae > Streptophyta > Magnoliopsida > Dilleniales > Dilleniaceae > Dillenia > Dillenia suffruticosa. The sequence goes on from JAVTVX010000020.1 coordinate 14,383,981, forward strand.
TCTCTAGAAATTTACTCTATCAAATTGTAAAAATCTTTGTATGGGTCAAAACAATCTAAACAAATATGGTATAATCATTTAAGTGAATGCTTACTTAAAAAAGATTATACAAATGACTCAATTTATTCATGTGTTTTTATTAAAAAATAATATGGGTTTTATGATCATTGTTGTTTATATTGATAATTTGAATTTTATTGGAACTTCTAAAAAAAATTTCAAAACCAATTGAATATTTAAAAGTTGATACCGAATATTTAAAAATATATATATATATATCTTGGTTTACAAATTAAACATCTAAAAGATAGGACATTCGTCCGTCAATCAAATGATACAACCAAAGTTTTAAAATGCTTATATATGGATAAAGCATATCAATTAAACACTCGAATAGTCGCCCGATCACTTGCCGTTGACAAAGATCCTTTCAGATCACAAGAGAAAAATGAAGAATTTCTCGGTCCTAAAATACCATATTTCACTATAATTTAAGCATTTATGTATCTTGCTAATTATACAAGACTTGATATATCATTCGATGTGAATGTATTAGCAAGATTTAGCTCTTCTCCAAAACGACAACATTAGAATAGAGTCAAACATATTCTTCGATATATCCAAGGAGCAACTAATCTTAACTTGTTCTATTCTGGTAATTTTACACCAATACTGATTGGATATCTAGATGTTCAATTGTTAACTGGTCCACACAAAATATAGTGACAAATTGGATACTTATTTACATATGGTGGTACCATGGTGATTACAAAACACTCTATAGCTACCACTTCTTCAAATCATGTGCAAATCATAGCAATTCATATTGGTTGAGGTTAATAACTCATTATATAGGAAAAAACAGTGGACTATCCCCCAAGGAAGATATTCTTTCGATATTCTCCGAAGACAATACTACTAGCATTGTTCAATTAAAGCGAGAATATATCAAGGAAGATAAAACTAAATATATTTTATCAATTTTTTTTTTCACACATGATTTTCAAAAGAATGATGAAAATGATTTGCTACAAATCCGACCAAGTGAGAATTTAATAAATTGATTTACCAAGACACTACCAATTGCTACATTTAAGGGATTAGTAAAAGAAATTGGAATATATCGCATTAAAGATCTTAAGAGATATTCTCAACAGAAGGAATAAGTAGATTGTTAAACATTTTGAATAGTGTCCCTTTTTTTTCTTCACCGAGATTTTTTTTCTCCGAGTTGTTTCCTAATAAAATTTTAACAAAATTTATTCTCTGTGTAATAAACATCAAAAGGGGGATGGATGTCCATAAAACATTTAATATATGTTTTACAAGTTATACATATTTAGCATATGTTCGAATAACTATTGGATCTTGGGTTTTTAGGTAACTCTTAGCTTTTGAGGGTTTTGAGTTTTTGGGTGACTCACTACTTTTGAATTGTCACATTTAATGAGGGTGACTATTCATATTCCTTTCAAGTGCCTATATATAAGCCTCCCCTATAAATTCATTTGTACACACAAAACAATAGAGAAAATAAAATCATTCTCTCTACATTGCAACCAATTTTCCTCTTTGAATTTACAATATTTTTTAATTTTACAACATGCGCTATTTTTTTAATACATAAAACCTTTCAAATAATTAAAAAAATGAGGACATTGTATTCTAATTAATTAATGCTATGAATTATAATACAATTAATTTTCTATTAATTACAATTAATGATTGTATGTAATAGAGATTTAAGACTTCAGTGTTTTAATTAATTAAATATTAGTTTTTGAGTACTTTATTTTATGAATACATTATAAAGTATGCATGCTTTAAAAAGTATCTCTTAGGAATCACAATTCAAAAAATAAGCTTTACATTTCATTCAAAAAATAAGCTTTCCAATTCATGGATTGAATCTCGATTCATTGAAGATGAGAAACATAAACGTCATCACCTCCACCCCCGGTTCTAGCCCTCTCTCAATCAACCAGCTCAAAAGGCCCACCACTAGGGTGAAAAGGAAAGGGCAAAGAGGATCCCTGAATTAACCCACAACAAGCCACAAACCAACTTTCAAGCTCTCCATTTATAATAATGGAAAATGTGGCCAAATTCAAACACCCTCTTATCCAACGAATCCCAAAATCCTTATTTTGTTATACAATATATAAGAAGCGTTAGCTAACCCTATCACAGGCCTTCCCAAATAGAGCTAGTATTTTTATAGCACAAGGTTTTCCATCTACAATTTCAAAGAAAGGTTCCATGTTTGTCGCACTCCCATCTTCACTTTCTCTATTGTATTTCATGTTCTAATCTTTTCTTATAATTTATTCTCTATTAGTTTCATTCCCAAAAATTCTAACAAGTCACTTTCCATACTTCGCATTGAAATTTTTAAGGTCTAACAATGGAGAAAATGATTGCAGAAAATATAACAACTTGGAAGAAATCAGGTCACCAGAAAAGGGACACAACCTGTGGCCAACGAGAACAATTGCAGGAGGGGACTCTCCATACATGGTCTTCAAAACAGCCACTACATCATTGCACAAAGTCTGCATAATTGGCATTTTGCACCGTTCAAAGAGGATAACACAAGGAAACCCAAAAAAAAAAAAAAAGGTTACAAGGATAATCAATATCATAGTTTTGGCAATTATCTACCTCAATGGATAGGTCTAGATCATTGTCTGTCAATGATTTTCCATGTCCTCTTAGGTCCATTGCAACCACACGGCATTTCTCCTTGATTTTACTTGCAGACAATGCATAGGAGAGGCTGAAAAAAATACTTTATCGCACTAGTCATTGTGAAAATGTAAAACCTTGCAAACTTTTGATGTAACGATTTTTGAAAACATGTATTTGAAATGAAGAGATGATATTTCAAAGGATCTCAAGTAAATTGATAACCGATTGTCCAATTCACATAGATTTCCGCAAAGGATGCAATATGCAGTTTGGCATTCAGCCAGCTTTTATTTATACAGTTTTAGCAATATTGACCATCCATCCAAAAAATTGGACAAATTGAAGGGCAGATTATTAAGACATACTACAGCACAAGACACCCAGCTAGCTGAAGTTCAAGTTCTCTCAAGATTTTTGCAAGCCAGACACAATGAGAACATCTGGAAAAATATTGCTGTACAAAGTAGTTATAGCCAATAGATTGTCGTAAGAATCATTATAAGAAAATAGAATTTTCTCCATTTTTACTATTATTGATTTAAGATCATGACAACTAATTTCATTATATATTTCTCATGGCAGACCAACCATGATTCTATCCCTGGCTAAATCTAGGCCAAGTACAATGTCATCATGCATGCATTCATAAGTGCATAGACTAACATCCATGCATGCATGCATGCATGACCACAAGATTTTCTTTATAATTATATACAAAAAGGTACAAAAAACACTAAAGAGCTCCAAAGATGTGCGACCCATGTCCCAAAAAATTGTTAACAATAGAAGAAATTAACCTAGTTCACAACATTTACTTAAGAGAACCAAAAAGTAGGAACCAACAAGATATCAATTATGCAAGCCTCTTCCTTTTGAGAAAACTACAAGAGGGTCTTTCCCATCAAAGGTCCTTGAATTCCACTGCCTCCATAGTATCCCAATAGCAATGATAGAGATCCGGACACGTTTGACGACACCTATACCTTAACACTGCCTAAGGACCCACAATGTCTAAATCTCCCTTTGGCCATCAAGTAAACTTTATGGATCGGAATTATCTGGGAGCAATGCATCGAAAGGTATTTGATAGTCTCAATATTGGGGTTCCACATGGTGCACATTTTTTTTCTTTTCTACCCACGAGAAGAAAGAAAACGAATATCATTAATTGCTGGGAAAAGTGCAAATAGGACAATAAGCAGCCCTCATGAATATAAAAATATCTACGAAAGAAAAAGAAAGAAGAAAATGAAAAAAGCTCTATCAGAAGTAATTCTCTGATCCCTTTTAAATCCAAAAGTCCTCAAGCACAAAAGACCACTAGGAGGCATGAAAAGCATTAGAACAATCTCAATCCAACTTGCCCTTGTTCAATTCTTTCCTTATTTTTATAGGTTGTCTAAACTTCATCCTACTCATATCAAAGATTTTTATATATGGGAGGGAGATTTCTTGGCATTTTCACTGATCGAATTTAAATGATAGAGAAGTTATCAAGTTTAATTAACAAATTTCCCTGTTACGCAAATGAATCTTCTCATCGTGTCTATGTCACTAGGATCTAGAGTTTTGATTTTTTTTTTGTGTTTTTACGTATAAATCTTTTATGTCATCAGCTGATTAGTCATAGATCTCTTCTTTTCATTTAATTTCATAGAGAGCAGAGGATCTTGTCAAGGTGAAGACTTTTATATGGTATATGCCACTTAATAAGATTAATACCAATGATCATTTGGTGCATATTGTTTAATAAGATTAATATCAACGATCTAACCATAATAGTTATCTCATGGATGTATGTGCCATGTGATAACAATTTTGAAAGTAGTACTTATTTTTATGATACTCTACTGTGTGCATGATTTGAAGCCACCTATTCATTGTGTGACAATAATTAGGTAGGTGTCAAGAGTCTCCCTGATTCATTTCTCACAAAATGTATGGTTTTGGAGTGCAGAACAATGCTCAATTGTTTTGGAAGTGTATGTTTTTAGCTATACCTTAATATATTCGGAGAAAGCAAAGTGTCAAAATTTTCAAAAATCAAACCATTAACCCGTCTTCTATAGGACAAGACTTCTTTGTGGGTTCAAGCCTCTAAAATTTGTAAGGATTATAATCTAAAAGAGTTGAGAATGGATAGGACAGCACTTGTTCATTAACTCCTTGTATCATTTTTCTTCTCACTTCTAAAGATTTCTCATCTTTCTCATCTTTCTCATCTTTCAGAGTTTTTATACATTCTTTTCTACATCTTCATTTTTCTATAAAAATAAATAAATAATTTCCACAAAGATCTTTTATATATTTTATGGTTAAGCAAGCAATGAATTAGAACTGATGATACCCCATACTCCTAATTTTATTGTAAACTGTCCAAATATTTCCTATCGGGTTGGTAGATTTATAACTAACGAGTTCTAGCGTAGAATATAAATGCTTCAAAAACTCTAGTTAACTAATTCAAATTGTTATTTGCCATAAATAAGCATGTAGCTACATAGCTGCCAGAACCATGCTTTCAAATTCATAGAGCGATAAGGATATTTTTTTATATTTTTTATATAAGAATAGAAAATTTATTCACAAAGGCACCTAGGAGGTGCACCAAGCAAAATCCTACACACAATGGAAGTCAACAGATTCTGCAACCCGTAGATAGAGTAAAGTCCAAAGAGTTAGCAGGAGACCAAAAGCACAAGTCACTCCAAGCTCAGGGAGTTCTCATGTCCCTCAAAAGTTCTCCGAGTAAGCTACAAACTAACCAAAAACTTTAAATTACACAAACTTAGAGGTCACCCAACATAAATGAAATTACACAAAAACCTTCTCTCAGACTACTTAAGTCCATGACCAAAGAAGAAGCAAGTGATCCACCCTTTCCAACCTCATTTTGCATAACACACAACTGTTGACCAAGATCACAACTCTCCTTTGTAAATTGTCATGCACCAGGATTTTTCCCTGGGCTTCACAGGAAAAACCAACACCCTTTGGGTCACCCTCTTCGTCATGGATGTCAACAAAAAGAACTCCCCACAACGATGCTTCCTTCCTGAATGGCTTATAAAAGACACTCAGATGAAAAATTCTTTAGAAGGCTTCCATCCATGCCACAGAGACCTCACCCAGATTATCTACTAACACCCCCTCTAATAACTCAAAAGGTTGTAGAATCTCTCTAACTTCAAATCAGTTGTTGCCATTCCAAAAGTCAACTTCTAAAGATGCTTCCCCTCCTAAGAAGCCCAGATGTCCCTAATCATGGTTTCCTTATTGGAAGCTATCCCAAACAAATCAGCGAATAGCTTGACAACCCCAGTCAACGTTCTGCCCAACACTTCCATGATCAGAATGATTAGGCAAGGAGCCAGAGGATGCCTAGCATTAGGCCTTGGGTAGGCTTGAAATTACATCTCGAAAACCTATTCACCAAAATAGATAAGGACAGGAAAAAGATGCATGCTTTAATCCACCCTCTCCATTTTGCATGAAATTCCATTTTCTCAATAACATGTAGAACAGGGTCCCAGTTGACATGGTCATAAGCTTTTCCCATGTCCCATTTACAAATTACTCCCTTATCTCCTACACTTAACTGTTTTGTAGTAATTAAGGCTGCATGCAAAGCCCATTAAATAAAGATATGAGATAAAAGGACCGTATACAATAGATATCGGCATCTATTCTTGGTATAGCAGTTGCCATGGGCATTATAGCCCCTATGTGGTTTGAAAGCACCACAAGAAACCTACATCAGCCACTAACAGCTATGAAGGCCAAAAGAGCTAATATCCAAACCGAAGATAGGAGTCAGTTTGTTGTACTTTCATTGTAGTTGCAGCGTAAAACTTGTGAAAGAGCAATCCCTAACACAATCAAATTGGATCAACATCAGAAGTGTCAACGCTAATACAGACACTAGCTCATATTGGGGCATATGGAGAGATTTGCTACGACATGGTTGAATTTTGTCAGTTTCCCACTGATTAGTATCTATGATGTAGGATAGTCTGAAGTGATATAGAATTAAGAGTCTAAGGATGGTTTATCATTCTTTTGAAGATGTTTACACTTTCCAGATTTATAGATTTCCTAATTGATTCTTGGAGTGTACGGGTTCGCCTCCTTGGTAGTTTTTTATCTAATGTTTCTGTTTCCTGTACCTTGCAAAATGGATGTTATTTCTAACAATGGAGAAGAATAAGGCAGTTGTTTCATCAACTCGGTTTAATGGGACTCCAGTAGGCCATCACAGAATGAGCATTATAATGAAAAATATATATATGAAACACACACACACACACACACACACAAATATAATATACAAATGTGGCCCACCCTGAACAAATATCATCAATTATAGGATTCAACAAGCATCAACTTTTAAATACCAAATAACTATTATCTCAACCATACGAAAGCAAAGAAATAAAGCATACCCAGAGTAACCACCTCCGTGCAAGCAAAAAATAACTGGCCCTTCTGATCCTGCCATGTATACATGAAATACCTGGAAGGAAGGAAAGCAGGGGAATGAGCAATTTTGCAAACAATTAGCAGCACAGAACAACATGATCACCAAAAAAATAAATAAAATAATGTGTGTGTGTGTGAGAGAGAGAGAGAGAGAGAAGAGCCCCTCCCCTACAAAGGACTTACATCATTTGAGCCAGGGATGCATATATCTTGTTCTTGGTCAAAATAGCCTAACCAATCCAAAGGAGCGTATTTTTGGGCAGAAACCCTACAACATCATGCAGATACAGAGAAAATAAAAAAGTTCAACACGAGAAATAGAAGGATAAAATTGGACAATTACGACTGCCAGAACTAAATTTTGATGACCATAAATAATCAAGCAGGGGTAGCAATTTGAATTGCAATTATGATCTAATGTTGCAATTTTAAACAAATGCAGCAATGATCCTGATAGGATAGCTAGCGGTGAGGAGAGAGAGACAGAGGGCTGACAAGGTCGGAGGGCGATTAGGAACAGATGAGAAGACAGAAGGAGGCCGAGGCTGATTCTGTTGTTCTTCTTCTGTGATTAAACCAAGCTCCGTATGATCCATTTCGAATCTCACCTTCGTCACCCACGACCACCAGATCAATTTTAAAATACCAACCCCCGCCCCCCTTCTCTCTCTCTCAATTTCTCAATTCTTCCGTGCTGTGAAATGCATCCAGGGCCAGGGTCTGGTTGACACTGCCCCCGGTTTTAAATTTATTTGTGGTTCTTCTTTAGATGGGTATATTATTTTAATTATTATTTTCTTCTTTAAATTTACTTACCGGTCAAACGATTTTAGGGGGTGGTAATTCGGAAGAGTCATATTACCAAAACCAAACCTCACAATGAATCGATAATCACAATCCGAACGAGGTTGAACCAACAGTGCAAATGTCAGTTCGATGCTCCATCCAATGAATCTAAGAGTTTTGTTCCCAATTAACCTTAAAAATAAAAAAAAAAATTTAAAACAATACCCCTTAAAAAATATTTTCAAATTTAACACACCCATGTCGTGACTTGAAGTTACGACATTACTGTTTATTAAACAGTAAAATACTGTTCAATGAACAGTAATGTCGTGACTTCAAGTCACGACATATGTGTATTAGTTTTAGAAATATTTTTTTACGAGTGTTGTTTTAAAATTTTTTTTTATGAGGGTTATTTCCGTACAAAGCTCATGAATCTAATCCAAGTCCATTGTTCTTTAGAATCCTTAAATAATTTACAAACCTAACTCTTGATTCAAGCTGCACAATAAAATAAAAAAAAATAATCTGAGCCTTTTAATCATTTATACATAAATATCTCATCCCTATTTCTTTCCGTCAATCGTCTTTGTATTCTCTCTTTGCATCACAAAACTTTTTTTAATTTATTATTGATTCATTTTCGATCGAGACCGTTAACGATCAAAACTAAGTCAAATTTTATTTTAAAAGAGGTAAATATAAAATTTTTTTATCAAAAATTATAGATATATCGTAAATTTTTTATATATAATATATAAATTAATAAAGTTTAAAGAATATATAGCTGAAATCGCTTACTCATCAAACCAAAAAAAACAAGGTTATTATGTTTATGTTTTGTCATTAGTTTAGAGGCCTCTCATTTTGAGAAAAGACTCTAAATTTCAATGCTTTTTTTTAATTAAAATTTAACTTAATCCTTATTTTTGGTCAACAAATTTTACTAGGTCAAATTAACAATATTTTATGCACTTTTTGATTTTATTTTTTTGTCTTTGACTTTTGAAACCATTGGGAAAAACAAATTTATATAACTGTTGATCAAAATAAAATGAAATACTAATGTCATCCAACCCAACGATTTTAAAACAGTAATGAAAAAATAATTTAAAAATTATTTTTCATGACCATAATTTTATTAAAACTCCATTGCGGTTTTCTCCTAGGTGGCACTTTAATGCCCATTTTTGTTTTCTTCTTCCTCTTCTCTTTAAGCATAGCTCAAATTTCTTCACTTCATCTCTCTCTCCCCAAATCTCTGCCACCTCTCCCCTTTGTGTCTTGTCCACTTCACACTCAAAGGACGTTAGCAATGCTTTTTTCTTCTCTCTTCTTTCTTCTTCTCAAGGTATCCCACCACTATAATTTCACCTTTGTCTCCAATAGCCCTCTTCAATTTCATCTCCCTCAATTCTCTCTCTCTCTCTCTCTCTCTCTCTCTATATATATATATATTGTAATCATCTTAAAATTTTACAGGGTTCAATAAGAGTGAAGTTTTACATATTAAATAACGATTCAAGTTTGCAAGTTAAATCTTTCATAGGATTAGAGATAAAAATCACAATTTTAAGATTATTGACTGACATCTTGTAAATTTAGTGACGAAATACTAAACTTTTTTATTAAAAATTTCGAATTCAACTTTTGGAAATGAAAAAATTGACACTAAAAAAGTTCGTCCCTAAATTAAAATATACAATATTTAAACTGGATTAATTGAATAATTTAAGTATTGATAATCAAATAAAAAAATATTGTAAGATTATTGAAACTGTTAATCGATAGCAATAGTTTAAATTTTTTTCTTATTGATAATTTTAAAACTATTTTTTAAAAAACTGTTTAAAATCGTTTTATTTGATACAATTTTATAATGATTTTATAATTGTTTTCTTGATAGGAGTTTTAAACTTCAGGTAGACTTGGCAATCGAGTTTTCTAAGTCCAGTTTTATAAAAATTTGGCTTGACCGTTTAAAATTTTATAGACCCGAGTTTGAGTGCAGCTCAAAAAAATTTGAAGAATCTAGACTTAAGCTCAGCCCGAAAAATTGAAAAAGCCTCGGGCCCATTTCAAGCAAGTTTGATATCGAATAGCAACTTTTTTTTTACCTACAAAATTTATGTAGATATTCAAAATATCTCAACGGATCAATTCTTTTATTTCCATTAAGGCAATGTCACAAAAATAAAAATAAATAAATAATCCAAAAGGTCAAAATACATTTGAGTTATGTAGTTAAGTGAAACGTAAATGTATCTCAATTAAAAGTATAACAATTGCAAAAAAAAAAAAAAAGGTAAATAAAAAATTAAAAAAAAACCCTTTGCAAGTTCTATCAAAAAGTTAACATTAACGGGACTAAACATGAAGAGGAAATCCACCTTCTACGTGTAAACCAAAATAAGCTGAAATCCAACTCAAATGTACAAGGCACTAAACAGTTTTAGTAGAACTCAACTCGATTATATCATAATTAGTATATAAGGCAAAACTAGTGAACTACATACATTAATGGTATCAGGTGGGGAATTGCATGTCCATGTGCCTATATACTTCACAAATGCACTGCATAATCAAGGGATTTGTTTCTTGAATTTAGTATGTATTTCAATCTGTAAATTTCATTAGGAGGGGCTAATTAAACTATCATTAACAAACACAAAAAGTAACTTCTTGAAATAAATCTACAAACTAAACTAGTAGGAAGCCTTAATAAAGTTAGCATTCATGTAGATGTAGTGCATTGTTATAAGTTCAATTCAAGTCCATGACAACATTAAAATGGAAAACTTTCACACATTCAAATTATTGGACAAAATAAAATCAAAAAACATAAATCAAAGATGGGAACTTAATATAGTGTGAAACATATTTCTCTCCATTAACATATACAAACAAATGAATAAAATGTATACTATTTCGTATACTCTTTTAATCCAAATATATATATACAACAAAAATACTTAATCCATCATCTTCATCTCTTAGATAGGGATATTTTGTTTGGTTTGCCACTATTTCTCCCATCCCATGCAAATGACCAAAAGAACAAAGACATCAAAAAAAGAACAATAAAGAAGATCTGCACACTATTTTGAAATTTTAACATATTCAAATATTGTCACGCAATATTAAAATCAAACTTACAATAGTGTCTGATGATCACTTAGGTTAATCATAGGACTTAGGTTTGATCATTGGATAATATTAAAATAGAAGACTTTCCCACATTCAATATTAAATTGTTGTTCACTTTGTTGTTTTCTAATATTAGATATCAGATAAATCATCTGTAATGCATAAATCCACTTGATGTACAGGCTCTCTCACTATATTGTTCTTTAAGTGGACCAACATTCTCATGAGACATCAAAATTGCCCCCAATATTCTAACAAAAAACCCTATATACTAGATCTCGCTATTTTAATGAACAAAACCCAAAATATTCTTCCCTTAACATTTCTAATAATGAGAGAGAGAGAGAGAGAGATAAGTTTATTACTTTCTTACACTAAGGAGACCGACAACCAAGACTCTTGTAACTAGTAGATTTAACATTATTAAAAAGAGTAGACCCACAGCCAACACAGTCAGAATAAGAAATCCAAGCCTTCATCAATACAGTCAACACAATTAACTAATAATAATAAAATAGAAAGATAAAAGTATGAAAGATTAAAGAATTATATCAAGAGTCAGCATCCAAGTATCGCAATATTTAATTTTACTTCTTGAATCCGGTTGCAGCAAACACATATATATATATGAGAAAAGTTAGTAATTAATAAAAAAATAAAAAAATAGATTTCATTGCCAAAATATAGATATTAACCAGCAAAGGCGGAGTCAAATTTTGGCTCAAAATCAATTTCCTTGGTTGGATTCTCTGATATTACCTACAAATTAGTGCTTTAACAGTAGAAGGGAGTAAAGAACTACAAAGCTTACTTAAAACATGCCCATCAGTACTAAAAGCACTCTTAGATGCAACTAAACTCACAGGAATAGCCAATATATCCTTAGCCAACATAAACATAATTGAAAACTTAATTTGAATACGTTTCCATTAGTCTAAAATATTAAAGTCATCTTTTGTTTCATTAGTTTATGTTTGGTGGAGTTTTTCCTCCACATAAGCATCCCACTCCCTCATAGATCGATTATCTTCCTTATTCTCATTTGTATAAAATTCAACCATATAATTATTTTGAAAATTCAATTCATCTCTACCACTTCCACTTGCTTTAGTACTACCTACCTTTGGATGTCAAATTTGAAGTTTAGAAAATAATATCCTATCAGAAGGATCTTTGTTGTGGGTTATAAGAGCTAATTGTATATCTTTAAGTATGAACTCTTAGAACATTTATGTCTTTTTGACAAGATCAGGGAACCATTGGAAATTTTGTGGAAAAATTTGTATAACATAACCTCTTAAACTGTTTTGATCTTGGTTTTCTTTAAAATTAGTGAGACAAATAGGTTCAGTAAAGGATTTAGGATTATAATCAAATGACTTTAGTTGATTTGCTGAGAAAGATTCTCTTTGATTTAATTTTGGAATTTTTAAGTTTGAGTATAGGAAATCAATGGGTATTGTTGAAGGGCTTCAAATTGGTTGTAAGTTGGAAAGTTCAAAGTTGGTCCTGTGGTTGATTTGTTGAGAGATGATTGGATGATTATGACACCTATATCATATTGTTTAGGAGTTTGTCATGATATTTTTGACTGCATTGACTTGAGATGGTGAAGACTTTTCTTTTAAAAAATCTCTTACAAAAAAAGTTGGTAAATAATTTTGAAAACCTTTTATATATTCAATTTCAAAATCGAAAACTGATAAAATAGTTTGTCATCTCGCAAATATTTATTTTGAAACAATATTTTTAATATCTTTTTCTAAAATTTGTTTAAAAAATCATCTTAAAATTTTGAAATGCATTTAATAATGGATAAAATTTCCTTTTTAATAGTAAAATAATTTTATTGAGAATCTATTTATATTTCTGAATAATATTTAACTAATTATTCTGAACTATTTTGTTCTAATCTCGGTTTAAGTATTCTCCATATTCTATCTCTAAAACATCTATTTTTACTATCATAAAAGTTAGAGAGTTTGATATTTCTAAATATGGTAAAAATTTGACTCTTTATTTTAGTTTTTTTACTAATTTGGTATGTTTACTAAACCAAAATTTTGGATTCTTTTGTAATCTCTAATATAATATGGAACAATATTATCGTAATTTTGGAAAATAATCACTTATATAATTAATATATCCTAAAAAATCTTTATAATTAATTTTTATTCTTTATTTCATATGAAAATTTATCTATAAATTCTAAAATTCTAATGATTGGTTTAATTGTGAATCTATATATTTCATGTCCTAAAAACTTAATTTTTATTTGAAATAATTTCATTTTTTGTGCCAATATAATTAATCTATTTTGTTTTATTATATTCAAAAATATATTTAAATGTTTAAAATGTTAACTGATGGTTTATGAAAATATTAATATATCATCAATATATATTACTATAAATTTGTGATAAAAATTAAATATATCATTTATTACATTTTGGAATTCAGAATGCGCATTTTTTAATTTAAATGGCATTACATTCCGCTCAAAATGTTCAAAGGCTATTGTAAAAACAGTTTTATACCTATCTTTATCATTTATTTATATTTGCCAATATACTAATTTTATATCAAAATTTAAAAATATTATAACTGTTGACCTAATAGAGTTTTGAATATAAAAGATTGAAAGAAAAATAGTTCGAGAAAAAAAGAAGATAATTAGAAAATTCAGAAATCTACAATATAGGTCGACCTGCTTTGAAAACACATTGATCTGTGATACTCATACACACACACATTGACCCGTTTGATATTTTTGTCGACCTGAGCTGAATAAAAAACATATGTCTGAATATTTTGACCTGCACAGGCACACATCGACCAGAACAATGAATGTCATATGGATCAGACATTTCAATACGTCAAACTGAGCACAAATCTTGTCGACATGAAACTATAGGAATATTGACACATCAACCAATTTATCTCCACATATCAACCAATTGCTTTTGTTAATAGTGACACGTCAATCTGTTCTCCATATACATCAACCTGATTTGCAACATATCAATCTGAACAGTATCATGTCCACCAATTTCATACTTCATGTTGACCAATTCAAAATCTAAATAATAACATATAAATCTGTTGGTTAGATACATCAACCTGATAATATTTGAGTCAGAAACATACACTTCAACTTGTTACTGTGTTTGTCGACCTAACCAAAACACATCAACCAATTTACTCAAACATATCGACTAATTCAATAAATGAATAGTGACACATCAACTCTTGATGAATACATGTCGACTTGTCAATTATGTTTCTAAAACAAACTCACATCGACATAGTAAAAGTCTTGTCGACATGTAGAAACATATCAACAAATTAAATTATTCAGATCTACCAATAAAAATTTACACAGTAGCATGTCAATATATATTATTAGATATGTCGACTTAGTGAGTGTCTGCTCATTAAGATACACGTCAACCTGTTATCATCTTGTCGACACAACATATGCACATTGATCAATTGACTTCCACACATCGACTAATTTATTATATGAATAGGAACATGTTGATGAACTTAAATGATCTGTTGACCTATTTTTCACAAAGTCTGAAATATTACACATCGACATGGCTGAAAATTTGTTGACACATGTGAACATATCGACCAATTAAAAATCACATGTCCATTAATTTTGTTTAGCACAGTTCCTTGTCGACCTAGAATAGTATTTTATAGACCCTGTTTGCATAAAAATACACTAAGAATGATTTAAATTCAGGTCGATATCCACAATAGACTTGTCGACTTGTGTATGTCAAAAACCAGATTTGAGAATATTTTTGAATCTAACGGATATCTTATTTTTTCGATTTCTGAAATGTTTCCTTTTTTATCAAAACTAACATTCGAATGTAGCACAACAAAGTCTGATTGGCCTATTTAAGAGAGGTGCTTGTAAAAAGAATGAAGATTTAGCGCGAATAAAGAAACGGTTGCAGAAGATGTAATGGCAGAAATTAAATGCGCAACATTCGGATACAATAACCACTACCAATCCTCAACATATCTATTCAATGAATTAATAAATATTGAGAAGAAGAAAAACAGGGAGGGTTACGAAACACGACTTGAATTGAAAGCTCTTTTTGAATACTTACATCTCTGTACACTTTAAAATTCTCAAAATTGTATTAAGCATCTCAATTAATTTTACACACTGTAAAATCTGAGAAAAGCAAGCCTCAAATTCTTGACATTCATTTTATCAATTAAGTCAAGTGTTAAAAACTAAGGAGTGTGTAATATTTGCTTAAGTCTAGAAAAGTCAAAATTCAGTTTGAGTAAGATTGAATTGTAATGTTCAGGGGAAACACTGTATGAGGTTGAACTTGAATCTGTAATCAAGTTTGTAAACTAAACATTTAGTGAAAAATCCAGAGAGAGTCTGGGAGTAGACGTACACTGGGTTTGGTGGAACCATTATAAAAGTTCTCTATATCCTTTTTATTTGTCTCTCATTTACTGTTACATTGTTTTTAAGTTTAAAAAAGCTTTAAAAAATCAATATTCAACTATTCACCCCCTCTAGTGGAATAACAATTAGTATTAGAGTAGGTGTATTGTCAAAAGGCGTAACAGCTCAACACCAAAGATCTAAATGACAATTAACGGAGACAACGTACCAGTTGAAATTTGCTCAACTAACCGTGTACCATTCTTCAATGGAAGCAATTTCAACTATTTGAAACAAAGGATGCACAATTTCATCATTGCAGAAGACCTAAATGCATCGAAAATTATCAAAGAATGAGTTGCTGAAGAGATAGATGGAGTTCGTGTGCTGGTAAAATTGAAAAACATGACTATGAAACAAAAAAAAAATCTATCAAGCCAATTGCAAATCCATCAATTTTCTTCACCTTGTACGAGCGTCAACGAATACAATCGAGTCTCATCTTGCATAACAACAATGGAGATTTGGGAAAGACTTGAAGGCATCTACAAAGAAGCAAACCAAGTACGTAAGAGTAAAATCAGATTGTTGAAGCAAAAATATGAAATCTTCAATATGAAGGATAGAGAAGCAATCAGTGAGATGATCACAATATTTAACAAAATAACTAATGAGTTCAGACTACTTGGAAAAGGAATCCCTCAAGAAGATATGGTGGACAAAATTTTGAGAAATCTACCAAAGTTTTGGGATTCCAAAGTGACTGCAATTGAGGAGTCCAAAAATCTTGAGACTCTAACAATGGATAACTCGTGGGATCCTTGATAACCCATGAGATAAAGTTGAACATGAAGGAGCTTGCCAAAGAAAAAAGAGGCAAAGGAGTAGTCTTGAAGGTTGACAATGAGAAAAGCACATCCAGCTCAGAAGAAGAAGAAGATGAAGAGGATGAAACTCTTCTGGTAAGAAAATTCAGAAAATTCAGAAAATTCATGATGAGAAGGAGGAACAAGAACAAGTCATTTTTCAAAAAACCAGAAAAGAAGTAAGAAATTAGATGATTTGAATACAAAAAGTTTGGACACATGAAGGTTGACTGCCCCTCTTTAAAAAGGGATGAAAATAAGCACAAAAAGGACCGAAAAGAGAAGAAAAAGAAAAAAGGCACTTGCTGCATGGAGTGATGAAGATTCAAACTCAAATAATGAAGAGCAAAATGAGGAACATACAAACATTTATTTTATGGCAAATGAAGAATCTTCTGACAGTAAGGTAAACTCTATACTTTATTCATCATACTTTGAATCTGAAAATAACTTTTCTATTTTTGAATTACGTGAGATTTTAGTAGAATCACTAAAGGAATTAAAAAAACTTAAAAGGAAAAATAATTTGTTAAGGAAGGAGTTCGCTGAAAATGTCAAAGTATCAAAGAAATCAAAAGGTGAAGTAAATGAACTAAAAAGAAAAATTATTGAATTGAATCTGTACGTTGATGAGCTTAAAAAGAAACTGAATGTTGAATGTTCAGAGAAAGATAATGACATTCTTGTAAATGAAAACATGCTTCTAAAGAAAGAACTGGGTGAACAAAACGAAAAGAACAGTAGGCTGAACACTATACTAATAAAATTCATCTCAGGCCAAGAAAAACTAGATACCATGCTAGAAATCCAAAGAGCTGTGTTTGATAAGATAAGATTGAGATTTAACCCTAACCAAACATAAAAAAAAGTTATATAGATTTTTTGTGCCAAGCTCTGAAAATACTAAACTAGAAAGATGTCACACTTGCATGAAGGTTAGACACAAATATGAAATTTGCAAATTTAAAATCATAGTTTCAAATAATACTAAAAAACCAAAGGCACCTAATAAACACTATACCTACTGCAAGAAGAATGGACATTCAATTTATAATTGTTGATTTCTAAACTCCTCAAGAACAACCTTAATGGATCCCTAAAGATAAATTCATAGTTAACTCAGCCGAACCCAAACAGATATGGGTAACAAAAGTAAATGTGTGATTGTTCTTCACTACAAGTGTGCTTAAAGTCAAGAGAATCTTTCGGCAAGTATGTATAGTGTATTGACAGTGGATGCTCAAAACACATGACCGGATACGCATCGAAATTCTCTCATCTTGAAAGCAAGAAAGGAGGAAAGATCGCTTTTGAAGACAATCCGAAAGGAAAGGTTGTCGGCTTAGGCAATATTGGAGGTAAGTCTTCTGAATCTCAAATTCAAAATGTATTGCTTGTTTCTGGATTGAAATTTAGCTTACTGAGTATTAGCCAACTGTGTGACAAAGACTATTTTGTATTGTTTGAATCTGATGCATGCTCCATTATTGATAAATCCTCTGAATTTATAAAATTTACTGGTCTTAGAAGAGGAAATATATATGTAATTGATCTAGATCTCTTAAAATCCTCAAATGAATCATGCTTAGTTACTGTAAATAAAAATTCTTCATGATTATGGTATAGAAGACTAGAACACGCTAACATGGACATAATTTCAAAATTAATTAGGAAATTTATGGTTAAGAGTTTTCCAATATTAAAATTGGAAAAGGACAAATTGTGTGATATATGTATGAAAGGAAATCAAATAAAAATATCTTTTAAATCTAAAAATTATGTGTTAACAGAAAATTTTTTAGAACTTTTTCATATTGATTTATTTGGATCTACTAGAACACAAAGTTTAGGTAGAAAATATTATGGGTTTGTAATCATTGATGATTACTCTAGGTTTACATGTGTTTTATTTCTTGCCAAAAAGAAAGAATATAGTAAGGCATTCATGAGATTATGCAAGAAAATTTAAAATGAGAAGGGAATGTCTATTAAGAGTATTAAAAGTGATCATGGTAAGGAATTTGAGGACAAGACCATGGATGATTTCTATAATCATTATGGGATTGACCATAATTTTTCAGCTCCTAGAACTCCTCAGCAAAATGGGATTATAGAAAGGAAAAATAGAACCCTACAAGAAATAGCTAGGACAATATTATGTGAAAATAACTTACCTAAGTTCTTTTGGACAAAGACCGTAAACACTACATGCTATATTTTGAATAGAACCCAAGTAAGACCAATTCTAAAGAAAACTCTTTTTGAATTTTACAAAGAAAGAAAACCAAATATATCATACTTTAATGTGTTTGGATGTAAATGTTTTGTCTTAAATAATGGAAAAGAAGTATTGGAAAAATTTGATCCCAAAAGTGATGAAAGAATTTTCCTGAATTATTTTTTAGCAAGCAAAGCTTATAGAATCTACAATAAAATGACCATGACAGTACATGAGTCAATTCATATATAGTTTGATGAAAAAAATGATATCAATCAAAGAATGTTGGATGATGAAAATATATCTGAGAAGCTAAATTATATTAGTTTGTTTGATCAAATAAACAATCAAAAAGAAGAGTCAAATGATCTCACGGTACAGGAGGAAAGAAATGAAATACAGCAGGAGCAAAAGATCAAATACTTTCAGATTAGGAAATACGTAAATCTAGAGAATATAATTGGGAGTATTAGTTTAGGAATAAGAACCAGATCTGCAATCCAAAATCAATGTAAGAATATAGCTTTTATCTTTCAAAATGAACCCAAAAATATGGATGAAGTCTTAGGAGATGAACATTGGATTATGACAATACAAGATGAGTTAAATCAGTTTGAGAGAAATAAAGTATAGAATCTAGTTCCTAGACTTACAGATCAATCAGTGATTGGAACCAAATGAGTTTTCAGAAATAAGTTTGATAAATTTAGTACAATCACAAGAAATAAAACAAGATTAGTAGTCAAAGGTTATAGTAAAAAAAAATAATTGATTACGATGAAACTTATACACCAATTGCAAGATTAGAAAACATAAGAATATTGCTTACCTTCTCCTGCTTTATGAATTTCAAGTTTTACCAGATGGATGTCAAAAGTGCATTTTTGAATGATTACTTGAATGAGACAGTGTATGCTAAATAACCTCCTCGATTTGAAGATTCTAAATGTCCTGAATATGTGTACAAATTAACCAAAGTCTTGTATGATCTGAAGCAAGCTCCTAGAACTTGGTACGAAAGATTAAACAACTTTTTGATAGAAAATGAATTTGAATGAGTGAAGATAGATACCACTCTATTTATCAAAAAGAGAGATGGTAATTTCTTGATCATACAAATATACGTAAATGACATAATATTTGGAGAAATTAATACGAGAATGTGTGAAAAATTTGTAGTCAAATGTAAGGAGAATTTGAAATGAGTATGATGAGTGAGCTGAACTATTTTCTTGATCTACAAATCAAACAATCAGAAGATGAAATCTTTATAAATCAATCAAAATATGTAAGTGATTTAATTAAAAGATTTGGGTTAGTGACTACAAGGGAAATGCAACACCAATTAGCACAAATATCAAGCCGAACAAAAATGAAAATGGTAAGTCAATTTGTCAAAAACTTTACATAAGTATGATTGGGTCATTGCTCTATCTTACTGTTTCAAGACCTGACATACAATTTAGTGTATGTCTTTGTATTAGATTTCAGTCAGATCCTAAAGAGTCTCACTTGATTACAGTCAAAAGAATCTTTAAATATTTAAATGAAACAACACACTTAGGACTTTGGTATGACAAAAACTCAAGCTTTTAATTGCATGGGTTTTGTGATGCTGATTTTGCTGGATCTAAAATAGATAGAAAAACCACAAGTGACACTTATCAATTCTTCGAAAATATGTTGGTATCTGGTCTTCCAAGAAGTAAAGTAGTATGGCTTTGTCAATGACGGAAGTTGAATACGTTTTAGTTGGACAATGTGCAGCACAGATTCTTTGGATCAAATACCAAATGAAAGACTACGGACTAGATTTTGATTGTATATCAATCAAGTGTGATAACACAAGTGAAATAAATCTCACAAATAACCCAGTATATCACTCACGAACCAAACACATAAAAGTAAGATATCATTTCATCCGTGATCATGTTCTGAAGAATGAGATTATTCTTGAATACATTGACACTCAAAAATAAATTGCTGATATCATCACCAAATCATTAGATAAGAATAGGTTTTGTGAATTAAGAGATTTGTGAATGATAGAATTAAAGAAATAAATATGATAGAACGAGAAACGGAACATCATTTTTCTGAGAAATAGACTTAAGGTCGACCTATTTATCAAAATATATCGACAAATTTGAAAATGTATAGAGGCATGTCGACTTGATAAACGTTGGAGATATAAACCATGTCGACTTGATCACGAACCAGTACTTAGAACAAAACTCAGAAAATGACACATCGACCCGACTCTAATGATGTCAACCTGAGTAGCAGTAAGAAGGTAGGTCGATGCCTTTTTTAGTATGTTGACCTGATTATACCAAATAGGTCATTGTGTTCTTAAACTTTCGATCTAAGTAACATCTAATGGAATACCAATAGTCGGTACATCGACCTAATTAACCCTAACACCTAAAATTTTCAAACTCTTCATCTTCCCTCTAAAACCTTAACTTTCAAATCTGAAACCCTAACCTCTAAATCTAACCCTAATCACTATTCCCTGCACGAATCAATCTCCAATGACACCAAAGATGAAAATTCTTGTCAAGAAGCCCTCGGAACTGTCGAAACGATCTTAAAACCCACAGGAAATAGTTTATCTTCTTCCACGTAACCATCCAATCCACCTTCTAATCCTCCATAACTGATACTGCAGTTCAGCACTTACGAGTTTCAAACTATGAAACAAAGTGATTTATTCAACAAAGTGTTCGTGAAAAGGAAAGTTAATCATGGAAGGTTGAACGATTGAGAGTTCTTAAAGAGAGTCAGATTTAAGTATGAAGAATACCTAATAGAGGTATGCCCTTCTTCTCTCTTATACCCTAACAAGTACATCCATGAGAAAGAAGTCAGATTATTCTACAATAACCTAAGGTTATCTGTGAAGAACTCATGAATGAGATACGAATCACTATCAATGATCATTATGTATCTTATGCATTCAAAACCTTTGTGAATGGGAAGGAATTTAAGGTAACGCCTAGGAAGATATGTGAAGATAAAAGAATTCTATGGGTCCCATATGAAAAGTGTGAACCATACATGAAATCTCCATATCTGGATAATGTTAGGGTGGTTTTTGGTGATGAGAATCTTAGTGTAGTAAACACTAATACCACAGAACTTGACTTTCATAAAAGGATTTTGCACTTAATAGTAAGTCATGTGTTAAGATCTAGAGGAGGCAACTATATTATAATTTCAAAGAAATACTTGTGGTTAATGGCTTGCATTATTAGTGAAAAAAATCCCGACTTCCAATAATAGTTCCTCATTTTATGATCTCCGCACAGATCCGAAAGCTCTTTCATGCTCTATGTTAGTATGATAACTGATATTCTGTCTAAGAATAGAGTAGAATTAGAGGACTCAATTGTTGAATTGAGTGATAAAAATGCCATCAATGCATCCTTATTGTTAAAGGCAAGATGGATGAGCAATGATGAAGGAAAATGGGTCAGAAAAGAAGGAGGGAAAGGAAAGAGACAGGTTAAAGAGATCGAGGCTGAACTAGATGAAGAAACTAAACATGAACCAAAAAAGAGAAGGACTGAAGAAGGAGACTCTTTTAGTATTCAACCAATCACACTTCAGATGATTTGGGACAAGTTGGAACTTATGGATAGGAGACAGATTATGATCGGTCAAATGTGATATTTTAACATAATGGATCTTTCCAACATCCAAGAAAAATTGGATACTTTGATGAAGGAGAAGAGGAAGCCAAAGAAGAATCCTAAACCATTGAAGTCCTTCTAGCATAAGAATTTGTTTCTCCTTTCTGTTATCTAACCTTATTTTCTAACTCTTTGAACCTTGGCTATGCTCTTTTGTTTGTTCAAAGCCCTTTATCGTTCTTTCTCTTATGCAAATGGTTTGTGAATTGTATGACTGCTCTTGTTGTTGAAATGTGTATGCTGAATATGGTTGAGTTAATGAAGGGTTTTGCTGTTGAATCTAAACTGCATGTACTGTGACCTGATGCGTATGTTGGTCTTGAGGAGCATGACCTGTAGTTTAGACATATTCTTGTTTTGTTGATGACAAAGAGGGGAAGAAGATTGAGTACATGTGCTAAAGTACTGATACTTATAAATGCTGACATGCAATTATACTGAAATGAGGTGTTAAAGTACTGATGAATGATATGCTAAAGTACTGATACTGATAAGTGTTGACATGCAATTGTGCTAAAATGAGGTGTTAAAGTACTAATGAATACTATATGTGAATTAATGCTGAACTAAAAGTATAAGTGCATATGATAAGTTTTTTGAATAGCAACATAAAAACATGTGTGTGCTGAGCTAAGATATCTAGGTATGAGTTTAATGTGTTAAAAATAAGTGTCTGAATATGTGCTGAAATATATGTATACAATGTGCTAAATGCTAAATATGCTGATATGCTGGTATGAGTGCTGAAATGTGCTAAGTATGTGTGAAGAATGCTGGTGTGTTAACATGTAGAGCACTCAAATACAAATCTCTAGAAATTAGGATTTAAAATGACTAAGAATTATAGATTGGATACTAAAAGTTTTGTTATCATAAAAAATGGAGAGAATGTTGATTTAGTAGAGTTTTGATGATGAAATATTAGAAGAAAAATAGTTCGAGAAAATAAAAAAATAGTTAGAAAATTCAGAAGTCTATAGTACATGTCGACCTGATTTGAAAACATATCAACCTGTAACACTCATATACACACAGATCGACCTGTTTGATGTTTTTGTCGACCTGAACTGAATGTTTTCTATAAAAACATATGTTTGAACACTTGGACCTACATAAAACACACATCGACCTGAACAATAAATGTCATATAGATCAGACATTCTAACACATCGAGCTGAGCACAAATCTTGTCGACATGAAACTATAGGAACAGTAACACATTGACCAATTCACCTCCACACGTCAACAAATTGCTTTTGTGAACAGTGACACATCAACCTGTTCTCCATACACATCCACCTGATTTGCAACACATCAATCTGAACAATGTCATGTCCACCAATTTTATACTTCATGTCGACCAATTCAAAGTCCAAATAGTAACACATCAACCTGTTGGTTAGACACATCAACCTATTGTTAGACACATCAACCTGATGACACTTGAGTCAGAAACACACACTTCAACTTGTTACTGTGCTTGTCGACCTAACCAAAACACATCAATCAATTTACTCAGACACGTAAATTAATTCAATAAATGAATAGTGACACATCAACCCTTGATGAACATATGTCGACCAATCTATTATGTTTTTGAAACAAATACACATCAACATAGTAAAAGTCTTGTCGACTTGTAGAAACATATCGACAAATTAAATTATTTAGATCCATCAATCAAAATTTACATAGTAGCATGTCGATATATATTATTAGATATGTCGACCTAGTGAGTGTTTGCCCATTAAGACACACGTCGACCCGTTATCATCTTGTCGACACAACATATGCACATCGACTAATTGACTTCCACACATTGACCAATTTATTATATGAATAGGAACATGTCGATGCACTTAAATGACTTGTCAATCTACTCTTCACAAAATCTGAAATATTACATATGGACATGGCTGAAAACTTGTCGACACATGTGAACACATCGACCAATTAAAAATCACATGTCCACCAATTTTGTTTAGCATAGTTTCTTGTCGACCTGGAATAGTATCTTGTTGACCTATTCACATAGAAATACACTAAGAATAAATTAAACTCAGGTCGATGTCTATAATAGACTTGTCGACCTGCGTATGTCAGAAACCAGATCTGGGAATATTTTTGAACCTAACAGACGTCTTATTTTTTCGATTTCTGAAATGTTTCCTTTTCTATCAAATCTAACGTTCCAATGTAATACAAACAAAGTCTAATTGGCCTATTTAAAATAGGCGCCTGTAGAAAGAACGAAAATTCAACACAAACGAAGGAACAGTTGCAGAAGTTGTAATGACAGAAATTAAATGCGCAACGTTCGGATGCAACAACCACTACCAACCCTTAATGGATCTATTCAATACCTTTATAAATATTGAGAAGAAGAAAAACATGGAGGGTTATGAGACACAACTTGAATTGAAAACTCTTTATGAATACTTACATTCTGTGCACTTTAAAATTCTTAGAATTATATTAACTGTCTCAATTAATTTTACACACTGTCAAATCTGAGGAAAGCAAACCTCATATTCTTGACATTCATTTTATCGATTAAGTCAAGTGTTAAATACTAATGAGTGTATGACATTGTCTTAAGTTTAGAAAAATCAAAATTCAGTTTGAGTAAGATTGAATTGTGGTGTTAAGGGGTAACACTGTATGAGGTTGAACTGAACCTATAATCAAGTTTTAAACAAAGCATTTAGCGAAAAATCTATAGGGGTCTGGGAGTGGACGTACATTGGATTTGGTAGAACCATTATAAAAATTCTCTGTGTCCTTTTTATTTGTCTCTCATTTACTATCACATTGTTTTTAAGTTTCCAAAAGTTTTAAAAAATTAATATTCAACCATTCACCTCTCCCCTCTAATTGAATAACAATAACATTATATAGTCTTTCTATTAAGTCTTTTTTGTTAGCAATGTGATATCTAATTCATTATTATACTTTGTTTAATAGTTTATAATTGATTACTAATCTTAGTACTTCTTTTTCTTTTTCTGTAGTATTTATGACAAAAAAGGCTATACAACTCCATGGTGATTTATATGGTTTTATTAATTTTTTATCTAATAAGGATTGTATTTTTTTTTCTAAATATTCTTGATTCATTTGTATAGGTATAACCATAGTTGGTATATTTTTTTCGTCAAAATCTTTTTCATATGATAATGTGATAACATGTTTTTTTCTTTTCCAAAAAACATTAGGTAAATCATAACATATTTTTTGTTTAAATTTATTTTCTAAGTTTTTTATATTTAATTTAATATTGTCTTGTTACTATCGTTCTTCTATTTTTGTGTATTATAATTTTTTTAAAGTAATTAATTTAATTTTGCTTTTTTGTTATACTATCTATTTTATAGTATATAGAATTTTCTTTTATTAGTTGAATTTTCTTTTATTTTATTGGATTTACGAATCTTAAAGTAATAGGTTTTCTTAATATGTATACATGTATTCCTATAGAATTTACACTCAAAGGATAAATTTGTGTGATAAAATATATTTCTAAAATCATTTCATTTGTTATATTTTCTACTACCATGAATATATTTTGAAAACAATAATTTTAATTACATTTGTAAGCATTTGTTAATTTGTATTCTATATTCAATTATGTGGAGTTTGTTGATAATAAAATTTCTTTTATTTTTCTACAATACTTTGTAGGTATTAATTCCGTTTTAATACAGTTTAATTATATTCATATATCTACTAAAACATTACTTGTTAAAGTGAAGTTTGTATCTACTGCGAAAAGTACTTTTATGTACCATCTTTGAAATATGACCTTATATATTACTTGTAAATATTTATGAATATTGTGATTATCTAATTTTATGATTTGATTTTATTTTGAACTTTCTCCTATTTTAGTTGTTATATTATTGTCTAATTATGTCTTTATTTTTAATATTTATATATCTTCTGTAAGTTGTTTTATTTGAATTTTTAATTCTCTTATTTCTTTTAATAGATCTTTAATTGTTATTTCTTGTATTATATTTTCTATCGGATTTTTCTCTAATATCTTGTTTAAACTTAAAGGTTCTTTAGATTTTGTCTTAAATTTCTTTTCTTCTTCTATAATTATATCTTTTAAATTGTTTAATAATTGATTTATGATTTCTAAATTTTCTACTTTTATAATTGTGTTAAATAATGTTTCTTTTCTTTGTTTTGTTAAGACACTAATATTTTTAAAATATATAGGTGCTATTTGTTCTTTTTCATCTTCTTCATTTTCTGATTCAGTTTCTTCTATACTTAAATATTCTTTTGATTTAGTACTTCTTTCACTCTGTTCTTGTTTCGAAAACTCACTTTCTTCTTCCTTTATCAAAAGATTCATTAATTAATTTTTTAAATCTTCATTCTGATTTTCATTTATTTTCTTTTTTACATAACATTTAGTTACTTTGTGACCTAGTTTCCACATTTCCAACATATAATCTTATCTATTGTTTTTTATTTCTTTTATCCTTTATAATATTTCTAAAGTTTATAAGGTTGCACTTGGTTCTTCTAGTTTTTGGTTTATTGGATTGATATTTTTGTTTCTTGTATTTTTTATGCCTAGTAGAAGATACTTGTATTTTTTCCATTCCAAATGTTTTACAAGAATATCTTAATTTTTTTCTAGTATAACTTTTGTTTGAATACTTGATTATAGCTTTAATTATGAGCATAAAAATAATCCATCTTTTTTGTCTAAAAGTAAATAATTGTCCAAAAGTAATATTCTCAAATAGTATATCATCTCTTCCTTTGTTCATTATTCTTTTTGTAAATAATTTTGGTAATACTACTATAAATATTTCTTTTCAAAAAGACTGAGTACAATCAGGCCTTCTGAAAATTTGTGTGATAAATACATTTTTATACTATCTATACTTTTATAAGGTTGGATATCTTAAATTTGTTAAGACTATTTCAGAACTTATCGTTTGTTCATTTGGCTTTCCTACAAAATGCATAGCTATAGTGTGGATTACAATTTCTGTGGCATTTGGTCATGTTATATTTCATTATTTGTCTGTAATTATCTCAGTATGGTTCATTATTCTATTCCTAGTTTCTTAGGTTAAAGCATTATCCCACCAAGATTTTAAATATCCTGTAAATCCATGTAACAAATTGTTAGCCATCTCCGGATCAGTTATATTTCCAGTACTATATGCAGTTTCTGCCATACACGTGTTGTAATAGATTTAAAATTTCATAATCAGATTTTCTATCTATGTTTTATTCATATACTGCATCTCTAGAAAATTGTGTTGTTTTGAATTCTTTTCTTTCTTGATATTAAATATTTATAGGAGTTGGTTTAAAATAATAATTTTTTGAAGGTTTTCTAAAGAATTTTATTTTTATTTTGTTAATTTGAAGTTCATCTTGTAACACTGAAAATTCGGTGTTAGAAATTTTGTTAAACGTCTTTATAATATAATGAAAAATTTTAAATTTTATTGATTTTTGTATTAAATTGGAGTTTTAGGTATATTTAAAACATCCGTGTTTGCAAATTCATAGTGAAAGTTGATAAATTTGGAGTTTTAATATAATATGAGTATGAATATATATGAATATATATTTATTTATTTAAATAAAAAAAGAGATTGGCGTGAAATAGGGGAGAAAATTCGCGAGAGAATGAGAAACAAATGGGTACATAGTGGAAAGGTTAAAAGACTAATTTCCCTTGGAACCTAAATGAACACTTAACATAAGAGAGGGGTAAAATGGTAATTTTATCCCCAATTTGATGTCCACGCACAAAAGGTCTTCTTCATATTTTTTTTCCTTCCTTTTTTTTTCCTTCTTTCCTTCGCGCGACTAAACGAAGTTTTCTACCAACCAACCTCATTTTGCATTAAACACATTAAAGGGACACCCAATTTCTAAAATCAATTCTAGAAACGAAGGATTAAACGGTCGAAATCTAGGATTTCATGAAAGGAGAAAATTAGGGTTTTTGAAATCAAACCCCAAAACGCTATCCAATCTTCAAATCAAGATAATTTCCTAACTCTAATCTTGGGTTTAATTTCATTTTTGTTGGGTTTAATTTCATTTTTGCTAGATTTAATTTGTATTAGGGAGATTAAAGAAATTGCCTTAGAGAACACTAGGTCTACAAGTTATGGAGATTTTAGGAAAATCAGAGTAAACATTTTTTTTTCTATATACATTTGGTGTTATTAATGACATTAGGACGTACATTCATGATTTTTGGACAATTAGGAGTTTGGAATGTTTTGATTTCTTTCTGCAGAGTCTTTTGGATCTAATCATGATTTATAATGCGCATTAATTTGCTTTAGAATCAATACTAATCAAAAAGATAAAATTGAAAATCAATTGAGGATTGGAGTAAAACTTTATTGGACTAAATTGTGGAAATTGGGAGTACCTCCTTAGAGGTGAGTGGATTGCTATATTTCATATGAATGAGAAATTGTTTTCAACCATGGTTTCTCAATTGAATTTTGAAATGAGTTTATGGAATGGAATTATAAATGTTTTGTGATTGTCGTGAGCCTTGAAATAGATTTTGTGACAAAACCATGGCTCTTGAATTTGAATTATGATTTATTTGTACATTGTTACGATTGAATACTCATATGAATTGTGAAATGTTGCTCTATTTTATACATTGAGTATGAATTGATTATGAAATTGAATGTGATAACGTGGTGCTAGAAATGAAACGACTACAGTCTAAGTCTTTTCATGGGCCAAACCATCAAGGCGGCGTGGTTAAGGCTGGTTAAATTGGCTTGGGGGTAAGTGGGTTGGAGAGCCTCCA
Source organism: Dillenia suffruticosa (assembly GCA_033439265.1). Classification (NCBI taxonomy): domain Eukaryota; kingdom Viridiplantae; phylum Streptophyta; class Magnoliopsida; order Dilleniales; family Dilleniaceae; genus Dillenia; species Dillenia suffruticosa. Next base: position 14,413,106 of record JAVTVX010000020.1, read on the forward strand.
TCAGCCGCCGGATAATGTGGTAGCACCTACGGAGTTTCGGGCTAACGTCAAGGAAAAATGGGATTTTATAAAAACTGTGAAAAAAATGAATATAGACTGTTTGATTTGATTATATAAGTCATGGTGGTTTGATATGAATGATTTTATGTGAATAAATTTTTTCATTATATTAAATTATATTTGATACATGTATTTGATATCATCACCTTCACCATTCATTTATATGCTGTATACAATTGCACTTCATTCACTGGATATTTAAAATACTCACCCCTCATTTTTTAAAATTCTTTCTAGAGGAAGTAAGAGTGACGATGTCTACTAGTGCTGATCAAAGGTCTATTTTTGGTTGATTTTGAGTAAGTATGGATTATGTAATCATTTTGGGAGTTGTAGATCATCGAACTATGGAAAGGAAGTTCTATACATTTCATATCGTGCGGATTTTACTGATACTGATTGAATTTTTCTAGCAAGTATTGGAAAAATCTGAATAACTATGATTTGGGAGTTCATTCTTTTGCATGAAATTATTTTTGAGAAAAATGTTTTATTTTGTACTGGGATATTTGGATTATAATGATATATTTCGATATATTATTATGGTTTTATGAGTTTTATGAACTATTTGAGAATTCTGAATTGGCTGGAACGACCATACTGCATGTATGCATGTATAGGGATATCCCGATTGTGTGCCGATACATTCATGTGTGTATAGGGGTGGGCCAGATGGATCCCTTGCATGTATGTTGTGTATATGATTTTTTATTTTGATAGATTTTATGTTTTGAAAGATTTATTATACAATTGGAATGTCTTGCGTTATCCCAATATATAGGTAGATCATGCCCATATGCCGAGATAACACAACGGTTGTTACGTACTCGACTTGAGGATCGGGACATGACAATTTTATTGGTATCAGAGCCAGTTCACGATTTTGAATGTTTAAAGATTTGAATTTTCTCCAAATGTCCCTGATAGTTTCCAAAAGTTTTGAAATATATGCTGTTTTGAAAATTATGATTTTTAAGGATTTACTTTTAAGAAATATACAAAACTTTCCAAGGATTCTTATGGACTAGGTTTAATTTTTATTTTTAGGGGGTTAAACGTTTAGTACGATACCTAATATAGTGAGCTCCAGATAATGTTTCTTCTTGTAGGAACCATGTTGCCTAAACGAAGGACGAGGAACATTAGTGAGATTCCTCCTCCTGAGCACGAGAATGAATCATCTTCACATGTTCCAACATCTCTTCCAGTTGCCACAAGCATACACTCGGCTCTTTCCATCGGTATTCCCCGTCTCCTATAGCCACCCTCCAGCAAGTGATGGAGTGGTGGAACTCTTTCGGGGCACAATATCAAGCTTCGCCTCTACCTGTTGTTCCTTCGCTGGTTCCTCCCTCTACACCAACTGTGGCACCTAGTATTCCCATAGCACTTGCTCCACCAGTTATTGTATCGACGGATCGTCCTACACAAAAAGGCGAGGCAGCTCAGATGTGAAACTTTTTCTAGCACCTGAGACGCCTCAATGGCCAAGGAATGGATTGACCGAATTTAGGAAATTGTCACCGATATGAGGTTAACTGATGACATGAAGTTATGGGTGGCAGTGAAATTGTTGGATAAGGGAGCCAGAACCTAGTGGGAAAATGAGAAGGCCAGAGCAACCACACCTCTCTCTTGGGCAGATTTTCTAAGGGCTTTTGAAGAAAAAAATTATATTCGATTTTATGAAGACCAAAGAGAGAGAAATTCTTCAAGCTTGTTGAGGGAAATAAAACGGTGTTCGAGTATGAGACAGAGTTGAGAGAACTTGCTACCTATGTTCCGGAGTTTGTGAACTCTAAGGAGTTTCTATGTGCAAAATTTGAATTGGGATTGAATCTGAGTATAAGAGATAAAATGTCAATCACAAAAGGGCATACTTTCCAAGATATCTTGGATTTGGCCTTAAAGGTTGAGAAAATAGTGATAGAAAGGGGGAAAGTTCGAGAGCATGGAAACACGAAGAGGCCTCGTGGTTTTATATCAGGCCAAGGTCTCAAGAAGAGCAGAAGTATGGGCTCTTGTAGTGATGGATCTGTTTCAGGACCGGTTGGCTCTCTGCAAGGCCAACGCATGTCCCAATTTAAAACTCCTACTTCCGGCACTGTTTCAGAAAGCCAATCAACGGGAAATAGGAAGGAAAAGTGCAAGAATTGTAGCAAGTTTCATTTTGGGGTTTGCCAAGCACCCAAGAGGTGCTACAACTGCTGAAAGGAATGCTATTTCCACAATGTTTGTCTAGAATTGGGACGAGGAGGCCAAGCAAGTAGGGATTGCCCTAATGGATCTATGGGCAGCCAAGCAAATATTTCTATTCCATCTCCAGCTGGCACACCACGGACAGGGACAGGGAGCAATACTGTAGCTACTCTAACCCAGTGACCCCAAACGAGGGTACAGACCAGGATCTATGCTATGACCAATAAGAATGCCCAGAACAACTCTGACATAGTCACAGGTAAATTTTCTAGAACTTGAAATTAGTGATTTAGGAATTTGAATGTGAATATGATGAAATTATGATTGTTTGACTATGAATTTGTGAAATATTAGTGATGTTGCATGATATTAGGGTGAATGGAGGTGATTTTGATAATTGATGATGATTTGTGCACTAAGGTTGTGAAGCTTACCTAGCCCATATCATCAATACCACTGTGCAGAGTCCAGAATTGGTGAATGTTCCGGTGGTGAATGAATTTCCAGATGTTTTCCTAGACAAGTTGCCAGATTTACCTCCGGTTCGAGAATTCGACTTTACTATCGATTTGACTCTTGGCACCGCACCTATTTCTATTCCTCCATATAGGATGGCACCTGCGGAATCGAAGGAGTTAAAGGTTCAACTACAAGAATTGTTGGACAAGGGATTTATTCAACCGAGTACCTTACCTTGGGGTGCTCCGGTTTTATTCGTGAAGAAGAAAGATGGCACGCTTCGGTTGTGTATCGATTACCGGCAGTTAAACAAGGTGATCATAAAAAATAAATACCTCTTACCGAGAATTGATGATTTATTCGATCAACTCCAAGGGGCGAGTGTCTTTTCGAAGATTAATTTGAGATCTGGCTATCACCAATTGTGGATAAAAGAAAATGATGTTCCCAAGATGGCGTTTAAGATGCAGTATGGGCACTATGAGTTTCGGGTAATACATTTCTATTTAACGAATCCTTCGGCAGCTTTCATGGATCTCATGAACCGAGTTTTCTATTCCTACCTTGACAAGTTCGTCATTGTCTTCATTGAAGACATCTTGGTGTATTCCAAGAATGATGAAGAACATGCAAAACATCTTTGGATTGTGTTACATACTCTCCAAGAAAGCAATTGTATGCTAAGTTCTCAAAATGTGAATTCTGGCTAAAAGAAATTGGGTTTTTAGGGCACATTATATCTAGAGATGGAATATTTTTTGACCTGAAAAAGGTAGAGGCTATTCTAAAATGGGAACATCCAAGAACGTCATCGAGGTGAAAAGCTTCCTCGGATTGGCAGGTTATTACCAAAGATTTATCGAAAGATTTTCCAAAATTTTAGCTCCATTGTCTGGTTTGATATAGAAGGAAATTAAATTTGAATGAAATGAAAAATGCGAGCAGAGTTTTCAAGAACTCAAAAGGAGACTCACGTCGGCTCCCATACTTGCCCACCTACTGCTGATGGTGATTATATAGTTTACAACAATACCAGCAAATAAGGGCTATGATGTGTTCTAATGTAGGGTGACAGATTTATCGCCTACGCTTCTGACAGTTAAAGATGACGAACTGAATTATCCTACCCATGATCTAGAACTTGCTACCATTGTATTTGCTTTAAAGATTTGACGGCATTACTTATACAGAGCTACATGCAGAATTTTCACCTATCATAAGAGTCTCAAGTATTTGCTTACCCAAAAAGTGCTCAACTTGAAGCAAAAGAGATGGCTAAAGCTGGTTAAAGACTATAATCTGGTGATTGATTATCACTCGGGTAAGGCGAATGTAGTTGCGGATGCTCTAAGCTACAAGTCCTCATCTTCTTCACCAACTCAGGGGAATTCTTACCTTTCATATCTAGTGGAACTTTGTGTTCTTGGAGCCATATTTGCTTGTGATGACAATGGTGCATTATTGGCAAAATTTGAAGTTTGACCAACCCTAATAGATCGTATTAAAAAGCTCCAAATCACTGATGAGGAGCCAAAGGAGATAGCAGAAATGGTTCGTAAGGGTGAAACTGGTGATGTCCATATTCGGGAGGATGACATAGTAATGTATGAGAAACGGATTTGTGTTCCCAAGAATGACGAGCTCCGAAAGGCCATATTTGAAGAAACGCACTCTTCGGCTTATGCTATGCATCCCAAAAGCACTAAAATGTATTGAACCATCAAAGAAATTTACTGGTGGTCAGAGTTGAAGCGGAGATAGCTGAATTTGTAGCAAGGTGTCTCGTATGCTAACAAATCAAGACCGAACATTAGAAGCCGGCAGGGACACTTTAGCCATTGCCTATACCTGAATGGAAACGAGAGCACATCATTATGGATTTCATGGTGGGATTGCCACATACTCCGAGTCGTCACGATACTATTTGGGTGATAGTTGGCAGGCTCACAAAATCAGTTCGAACCAAGAACTTCGCCCCTACCAAGTAATACCTCCATGTCCTCAAGTAATGCACTACGACTATCATTTCCTTCTCATGGGTTGAATATCTTTACTCAGCTTCCTTCAATTTCCTACTCCCAAAGGCCACATGGGTAACCTTCTTGCACTAGGACTCCACTTACTACCCTATTCGAAGCATTGATGTGTACTTCGAAAGGCAAGCTAAAATCGGGCAGGCTTAGCACCAATTCGGAGGCCACGACCTCTTTAAGAGCCTCAAAGGCCTCTTAGCAGCATGCAGTCCACTTCCATGGACCATTTTTCTTCAGCAAATCGGTCAATGCCTTCCATGAGTAGCCTTGGATAAACTTGAGATAATAATTGGCCAGCCCCAAAAGTGATCACAATTTGGCCACTTTGCTTGGCGCCTTCTACTCCAAAATAGCACCAACCTTCTGAGCATCCATACGCACAAGTGCTTAGCATATTATATGACCAAGAAACTTAATTTTTGTCTGGCAAAAATTACACTTTTCTACCTTGACATACAGTTTATTCTTCTTAAGCTTTTGTAGCACCATCTTCAAATGGTTGAAGTGCTCCTCGAAAGATCTGCTGTAGACCACTATGTTTTCCAGATAAATTACCACAAATGTGTCTAAATATTCATGGAACACATTTGTCATAAGGTTGTAGAAAGTTGTTGGTATATTTGTCAAGCCGAAAAGCATGACTAGGAACTCGTAGGAGTCATACCGAGTGACATATGTTGTTATTGGTTCGTCACCTTCTGCAATCTTCACTTGCCATTATCCTGAAAGAAGATATAGTTTTGTAAAATATTTCACCTTCGCAAGGCGATCAAACAAGTCAGCTACCAAAGACACTGGATACTTGTTCTTTACGGTAACTTTATTCAAGGTTCGGTAGTCTACACACATTCACAGCGAGCCATCTTGCTTCCTTTGGAATAAAACTGAGGCACCAAAGGGAGTTTTTGGAGGCTGAATATACCTACTATTCAATAGTTCCTTCAGCTGCTTGCGTAATTCCTTTAACTGCATAAGAGACATTTAGTAAGGGGCTTGTGCAGGTGGCCGTGCTTCAGGCAGTAGCTCTATGCGATGATCAATGACTCGGCGAGGAGGTAATTCCTTGGGCAATTCAGCATGAAAGACATCATTATAGTCCCCCAAGATCTCAACAACTAGCTGAGATATTTCCTCCTCAGCCTGCTCCTCCTCGGCTTGAGTCATGACAACCAAATAAGTAAATTGTCCTTTCTTTAGTTTTTGCTTCACCTATAGGGCTGAAATTAGGTTAAAGAATCCTCCTTCCTCTATCTTCACAAGATCGGTTGTTGGCACAAAATATGGTACCTTATCATCCATGATAAATAGGATGCGAAGGTAGGGTGAAAGCATTGCCCAAACTCACACCAAGAATTCCAATCCTAGCACCACATCAAAGTCATCCAAGTAGACTACCATGCAATCACACTTGTCGTGCCATGTGCTAACCTTGAGATCAGCACTCCTTGCTAATCCATGTACTGGTATTGATTCTGCATTTATATTTTTTAGCCGATTTAGACTCCTTGTAACTTGAAGTCCGAATTTTGACATCTCCCTTTCAGTCATAAAATTATGAGTGGCGTCTGAGTCCACCATTGCTAATGCAGTTGTGTCATTTAGGATAATCTGAACATACGTGATGGACCTATAAGCCTCAGCCTTCATGGAACTCACAAGTTGTGGATGATTTACCCGAGCTGGTTCGTCGGAATCCGGCCTTGCTCCTTAGTCCTCCCCTACCAAAGTTGAGAGTTTCAGGGCATTCCCCAGTAAGGTGTGGACTATTGCAGATGAAACACCCTTAGTTTGACTTGCTTTTGGCTTGATTTTGAAAGCCTCCACTGTCTTTTAAATTGTTCCATTTGTCCTTCTTCCAACGATCGTTCTCTTTACCATTTTTATTTAGCCTTGGGTTAGTGTTGTCTTTAGGAGCAGGAACTTTAAAGTACATCAAGCCGTCTGCAATAGCAATTGCCAAAGGAAGGTCCTTCACTCCTTGCCTCCTCAACTCTATTTGGGCCCAAGGTTGCAACTTGAACATGAAGTTGAACATGAAGTTGAAAAGTTTATCCTTCTCAGACATGTTGTGAATGTCCAGTATCATTAAGCTAAAGTCTTTCACATATTCACGGACTATGCTAGTATGCTTTAGCTTTTTCAAAACTTCTCTTGCAATCCATGTAGTGTTGTAGAGAAGGAATTGCTCCTTTTATTCCTTCTTCAAGGCCAGCCATGTCACAATTGGTGGCTTGCCTACATTGAGGTCGTTTTACACACGAGTCCTCCACCAAAGTTTTGCACTTTCAACAAGGTACATTGCAGTGACTGTGACCTATTATTCCTCTAGGATTCTAGTAGCTTTGAAGTACTGCTCTATGTCCCAAAGAAAGTTCTCCAACTTCTTTGCAGACCTAGCTCCGCAAGATGCTTTTAGCTCGGGCACTTTCACCTGATAAGAGCTGGTTGTTGTATCATGAGTGTCCAGGACTGCTCGCCTTAAAATGCCAACTTCTTTCTTCGTTTTCTTGAGTCTTTCTAGCACCTCTTCCTTAAGAAAGAGACTAGGGTCCGTGGATGATGAAACCACAGTCTTAAGCCTTGTGCCAAGTGATTCCACTATAGCCACAAGTCCAAAAATTTGTGCAGCCAATAACTTCACTCGATCAAACAAAGAGACCTCCAATAAGCCAAGAGCTTTTTTCATTCGTGATACCCTATCACATGTGTTTACAATAGTCATTGAATAGCAACCTTTGCTTTGATACCAATTGTCACCGTGGCACACAAAGCCCACAAATTTTTTACCCTAAATGATGCAGACTAATGCCCAGCACTAGCCTCAGTAACTCCTACTTTCTCTCTCTCCTCTCACCTCTCTGTCTCTAAAGCAAAGGGACAACAATACATACAGTTTATGGAAAAAACCTTCCAAACCTTAATTTATTGCATACAAATATAATTACAAGGAGGTTCCCATGAGCAAAAACCAAATCTCCCTTGAGATCAAATCCTAATCCTAGGTTTTACAAGTTTTCTCCCATAATGCTCGTGCCCAAACCTCAATTGCCTTAGATTGCCTTAGAATGGCACATATGCCTCGTATTTAACCCTAGCCCTTTAGGATTTCTGAATAGTTGACATCACCAACTGCTAGCATCCACTTAAACTCCATATTGCACGAAATTAGGTCACTCTAGGGTTATAGCCCAAGTGGTGCTCACACTTTCTCCTCTGGGCTCCACAAACCTTAATTTGTGGGTCATGCCAATACTCACTTAGGCAATTTGCATTAGTTGGCTTCAATGATGGACGAAATGGCCTCCTTACGTTCTCAAAGTGCTCCTCCATTGATGCCCAACTCTGTCCCACATTCTGCTCGTGCAAATGCTTTGATAGCTTACCTTGCCATGTCGCTAGCATTACTTAGCAATCGTGCTCCACTGGCTTTGCCCTCTTGGACATAACCTTATTTTAGACCTAAAAGATGAATGCCTTGAGTGCTTTTCAAAAATTGAATATTCTACTCGAGCTAATTGATTTCAATGCTTCTTACTTGTTACCATGCCGCATGTCATGAGCAGTACCGAGCAATCCTACTCTACTGGTTTTGATCTCTTGGGAATAACTTTATTTTCATCCTAAAAGACAAATGCCTTGAGCGCTCTTCAAAAATCCAACATTCTTCCCGACCCAATTGATTTCATGGCTCCCTTTTGTGCCACCATGGCTCATGCATTGAGTTATGTGCCATCTACATGCTCTGACAATGTTCTTCCTTTGAACCTACCTAATTCTGATTTAAAAGAGTCTTCATAGCCTCCTTCAATCCAATGCCCTTGGATTACTCAAGCTAATTATTACTTGGTTCGGTGCATCCCTTTGGCTCTTACCCGAGCCATAATGTATACTCTTGGTGTCTAGACTTTGGTTCTTCTTAACCATGCTTTGCTTGATCTTAGAAAAGTCCATCCTGACCTTTCTTATCAAATCCACAAATTTTGCTCAGACCAAATGTCTCCTAGCCCATGTACTCCTTTGAATCCACCAAGCCACAGCTCATGCTGGTTGGGGCTCCAGCACAAGCCACATGCCATGGGTATCACACAACGACATCGGCATAGTGACCAGGGCCATTGCATCCTCCTCCATTCCTGTTACCGTTTGCAGCCCGTCAAAATGGTTCTGCCCCTCGTGAATTCAACTGACCATCCACTGAGCTTCCTTTGATTCTGACAAACTTGCATCCACAGTCCCTACCTAGTTCCTAGATCGAAGTTACCTTTTTCTAATTCCAATTTTTGTTAACATGAATCCTAGTTAGTATAATCATTTTTTTCTTTTAAGTATTTGAAAGAAATGTCTCTTGGGTTTGATTTGTTGTTTGGTATTGTAATATAAATTCAAACTAGACCTTTTCCCTTTTTTCCCCATTTTTGGCATTGTAATCCATTTTTTTTCTAGTCCTTTATGTTTTTCCATTAATTTGTCTATCAAATCCCATTCTTTGATAAAAACTAGAAACTTGAGAATTAAATGAATTTTAATGTTGCTTCCTCGTACAACATAGTGATGTATATTTCTCTTTTCTCCATCTAAATTGATTAAATGAAGTCGTTGCTTCAAATTTTTTATTATAGAAAATATTAATAGACGATAAGTTATTTATTTATTTATAAAAAATTGATTAAAATATTAATTTTATTAATAATTAAAGTTTAAATCGATATATTACAAAAATTGAAATGGCATACATCGTCTACTCGCAATATAAAATTATGAGCCATTCACCATGAATGGAGCCATGAAACTCTAAATATTATTTATCTATCTATTTTCATAATGAGCATATGTGTAACCCAAATTATAACCCAAAAAAGGGGGGAGGGGGAGTTTCGGGGAGTAGTTGGTGTCGCAAGCCAAACCGCAGCATCGCAAGTCTGCTAAATCCTATGTATAAATCAGCCCCGCTCTCATATCCACCGCATTTCCCCCACCCATGTCTCCAACACAACTCTCTCCCTCTCTCTCCAAAACCCTCACCTTGGTAACTATTTGGATCATACCCTTATCTCGACAAACCCTACCTTTTCCGATCTCAGATCAATGGCGGAAGAAGAGGTTCTCATGGTCTCTGCGGTGGTGGCAACGGTAGCGGCAGCTGAGAGCCCTGTGTCGGATGCCAAAGTGGAAAAGAACAATGATGACGTTGATGGCGAAAGAGCTTCTGATGAGTCCGAATCAAAGCAACCTCGTTTGGGGAGTAATGGAGCCAATGGAATAGATCCGTCCTACTCTCTCAATCTCATTGTCTAGGGTTCTATGAAAGTAATTATGGATCACATTGTCTGATTCTTTGGAATTTGTATGTTTCTTGTATGTTATTCCAAGATTTGAAATCTTTTTTCTTTTTGTTAATAGCTAAGGACAACGGATTTGAGTCGGCAAAGTCAAATGAGGAAGAAGAGGAGAATGCTGATTATGAAGAAACTCTGGAGAAGACAGGGGTAGAAAACCCTCCTTCGGTGGTCGAAACCGAGCAGCAACCCATAAGGAATGGGGATGAAAATCAGGCTGACGAGGCCCAACAACCGTCTCTTAAGAATTCCCAAGAAGGAAGTGCTGAGCAACTCTCCGAACAAGCCCCTGATATGCCTCAAGAAGGGGATGATTCTGCTCAACAACAACCTTCCGATGACACTCAGACTATCTCTCGCAAGATGCAGGTTCCCAATAATAAGGTATAGGAGCTGTGTGTTTAGTGCAATTCAAAATTGATGTATTGGTGACACACATAAGCTTTTGCTTTGTGAACTCCTCATTGTAGCATTATAACAAAGTGGACCAAGCCAAGTTATGTCTTCAAGTTGAAAAGGTTTTCACTTGATTAAGACAACATTGTCTTGTAGTCCCTTTGAATTTGATTCTTTAATAATGTGCAGGTTGGGGTTCTTATTGGCAAAGCTGGTGATACCATATGCTACCTGCAATACAATTCAGGGGCAAAAATTCAAATTACAAGAGATGCTGATACTGATCCATATTCTACCATCAAGCCTGTGGAGCTTATAGGAACTTTAGATAGTATTAATAGGGCTGAGAAACTGATAGAGGATGTTATAACAGAGGTTGGAATTCTTTGATTTATGAACTTCAAACTCATATTTAATCTTAGTTGTATGGATTTCTTTTCTGTTTCAGTAGATATTTCGCACTAATTTATGCCCTATGTCCTTCAGGCTGATGCAGGGGGTTCCCCTTCACTTGTAGCCAGTGGCTTCACAGCTACGTAGTTTGGTAGATTTGCTGGAGAACAAGTAGAAATGCAAGTCCTAAATGAGAAGGTCTTTTGTTCCTGTTTTTGTCAATACCCCTTGTACCTTTCCACTCTAGGACTTGTTTATGCAAATTTTTGTTCTTTTTCCAGGTTGGCTTTGTCATAGGTAAAGGCAGGGAAACCATTAAAAATTTGCAGACTAGATCAGGTGCAAGGATTTAGGTAGTTGATATCATATGAACTTGTATTAAGATGAATATTTTGTGCAAAGAGCAACTCATGATACAGGCATTGATAATTGTACATGTAACTGATTTCACCATTGCTGATATGTATATATTTAGCTAATACCACAACATCTTGCCGAAGGAGACCAATCAAAAGAGAGAACTGTCCGCATTTATGGTGATAAAAAGCAGATTGAGGTGGCCAAGGAGATGATAAAGGACGCCATGAATCAGGTTTGTTTTCTCTTTCTGTATGCCTTCTTTGATTAATTAAATTGCACATGATACATGTTCTCTGTTGCAATCTATTAATGTTCTTTTTTTTAATTTTTTTTTAATTTTCTTTAGTTGTTCACTGCCCTTCTTTTCTATGGCCATCAAAATGGACTAGTACTGATTCATTATCAGTAATTTCTATTTAGTGTAGATGCATAAACCATTTGCTTGAATATTATTGTTGAGGTTCAAGTTGCAGGAAGTTTCATTGGAGGGCATGTTATCTTCTCATTGTAGCAAAGTATCAAAGGCCTTATTATATCATTTGATCAATCTTCCTTTTTACATTTTTTAGTACATCTGTTGTGAATCTTTCATTTGTATACTGCTTATGAAATTTTCACAGTCATCTTCTCTTCTTTATCGTCTCTATGATATTTTTGAGTTTCAAGTATTTTAAGATAATTTGATGTTGATTGTTATTGAATGGGATTTGTACCTTAAGTGAGGATATCTGCACTACTAGAAACACAGCTTTCTGCCAAATGTTACTGTTCCTCAGCAATATGGATTGCAATACCTTTGTTTATAGTTTAAATTCTATGTTGTTTATTTATTAATTGTCTTCTTAGGGGACAACTTCTGAATGATTAGTTTGTTCATCTCTGTTTTGTTACACAATGGTACATAGTGGAAATTAATGAATTTCTGACGCTAGAATCAAAAAGGAGAAAACCATAATAGGGTTCACTGTGTTCTGTCACCCTGCCTTCTACATCTGTCTGTCAGAATTTTGATAGCGTCCCCCGGGGTGACACTGTTAGGTTTGTTAACATTTCTTTAGTCCAATATAGTTAAGTAAAAGTAATACAAGATGAATTCCTGTCATGATAAACTCTGCAAACAATTGCTGATACTTGTCTCAATTTTGCTGATTCTGTTGTTTAAATAAGCACGCCATTTTTCTTGGGAAAATTATTTTTATAGTTCTTTTATGGAAGAGAGAGAGCTAAATTAATTAGAATAACACTCTTGGGAGTTTGCAATATTGATATATAATCCATGCAAAGGTCACTTGAATGCTTGTAGAAGATCTTATATTGAATCCCAGATGTCAGTTGCCATGATTTATTTATGTTGAAGGTACCGATTTCGAATTGCTTGGCTTTAAAAATTGCAGATTTGGCTATTGCCCTTCAAATGGGGTTAGCATTGCTTTCTTGGTGTGGCTATAGACAACCACTATACACTCTCATCCACCGAAAAGAGGTATCGAGCATAAACTCTCGCAATTGCAGGATGTTAATAGTTGGTAAGATTTCTTTGAGACTTAAAAACCAAAATCCTACAAAGACTTGTCATTGATGGATGTTCCATGTAGTACACATAAATTGGAAGAAAGTTTCTTGCTAGCATCATATGTAGATTTTGTCGGATTGATTCTGCGAAATTTTGTAAATGATGTACTCTATAAACTTTGGAAGAAGTAATTTTTTTTTCATGTCCTCTAATATCATTGAGGTGCAGTACTAGGCGTTGAAAACTTTATTATATTTAAGAGCGAAGCTGCAACATTATCTTTTGAAGATGACATGCTATATACCCCTTTATAACCATATAATGCTATTAAACAATTCGTGTAACTCATCATATAAAATTGGCCTCAAGTTGCTTTATATGTCTGAATGATCTTCTGGCTCATGATATTTCTATGTTGATAGGTTTAGGCTATCTTACATGCATAGTAATTGCATATTCTTTCTTGAATGATGGCACCCATAATTTTATTAGTACCGTCTCAAAATTCTTTTAGATATTCTGAGTGGATCCAAGAATTAAGTGGTGGAATTTAAAAGGAGAAAAGTTGACGACCTTTAGAGATAAATTATATCAAGTGGCAAATTGGTCTATTATGGACGATTCAGACACAATGTGGAATGAGATATCTAATACTATTATGAGCACAGGTAAGGAAGTTCTTGGTGTATCGAAGGGTCAGGTCCCTATAGGCAAAGAATCATGGTGGTGGAACGAAGAAATTCAAACGGCTATCCACACCAAACGAGAGTGTTATAGGAACCTTAAAGGTAATAGCGGTAGTGATGCGTATGACAAATACAAGAAAGCAAAAAAGGATGTGAAAAAGTTTATCCTAAAGTCAAAGAGTAAGGTGTATAATGAAATATACAAGAAATTGGATACTAAAGACGGAGAGAAAGAGATCTACAAAATTGCCAAACTAAGGGAGCGAAAGAGTAAAGATTTAAATGGTATTAGGTGCATTAAGAGTGGAACCAATACTATACTTGTAAAGGATGAGGACATAAGAAAACGTTGGCGTGATTATTTTGACGATCTCTTTAATGTTAAGAATACGGGAGTTATAGGGAATATCGAAATACCTATAGAAGAGATCAATAGAGATTTTAAACGCAAGATCCGTCCTCTTGAAGTGAAGGAGGCTTTAAAGAGAATGAAGAATAATAAGGCCATAGGACCTGATGGCATTCCTATAGAAGTGTGGAAATGTTTGGGTGAATTTGGTATAAAAATATTAACGGATATTTTCAATAAAATTTGGGAAACTAGGAGAATGCCTCAGATATGGAGGAAGAGTGTAATTGTACCGCTCTATAAGAATAAAGGAGATATACAGGATTGCTCTAACTATAGAGGGATTAAGCTTATGAGTCATACTATGAAATTATGGGAGAGAGTAATAGAGCATCGATTGAGATTGGAGATAAGTATATCTCAAAATCAATTTGGATTTATGCCAGGCAGATCCACCACGGAAGCGATTCACTTGCTAAGACGTTTAATGGAGAAATATAGAGCACAGAAGAGAGACCTACATATGGTATTCATTGATCTGGAAAAAGCATATGATAGAGTTCCTAGAGACTTATTGTGGTGGGCGCTGATGAAGAAAGGGATATCCTTGAGGTATATTAACCTAATTAGAGATATGTATGAGGGAGCTATAACCGGCGTAAGCACTCGTGGGGGTTTGAGTGATAGTTTTCCCATTAACATTGGACTCCATCAAGGTTCGGCATTAAGCCCCCTCCTCTTTGCAGTAGTGATAGACGAAATTACCAAAAATATCCAAGATGAAATACCATGGTGTATGCTTTTCGCAGATGATATAGTGTTAGTTGATGAAACTATAGAGAGTGTTAGTGCTAAACTCGAGTTATGGAGATTTACACTAGAAACTAGCGGGTTTAGACTGAGTAGATCAAAAACAGAATATATGAGATGTGGGTTTAGTGACAGACCCCGGAATGATGAAGAAACGATTAGGTTAGATGGGCAAGAGGTACCCAAAAGTGAACGATTTAGATACTTAGGATCTATCATTCAAAATGATGGTAACATCGATGGAGATGTGAACCATAGAATTCAAGCGGGTTGGATGAAATGGAGAAGGGCCTCCGGAATTCTTTGCGATCACACGATGCCATTGCACTTAAAGGGAAAGTTTTATAGAAGCGTGGTTAGACCTACATTATTATATGGTACTGAGTGTTGGGCTGTTAAACAACAACAAGAACAAAAGATGTCTGTAGCAGAAATGAGGATGCTTAGGTGGATGTGTGGAAAAACTAGAACAGATAGAATAAGAAATGAAGAGATCCGAAATAAGTTGGGGGTTAGTTCAATTGTGGATAAGATGCGAGAGTGCCGTCTGAGGTGGTTCGGACATGTGCAACGAAGACCCAATGATGCGCCTGTTAGGAGAACCGAGAACTTAAATCTAGACAGTTTAGTAAAACGTAGAGGTAGACCGCTGAAAACTTGGATGCAAGTTATCCGCAAAGATTTGAAGATTAAGGGTTTAGAAGAGGAAATGGTTTTGGATAGGAATGGATGGCGTAGTAGAATCCGCACAAATTAAACCAATCTGTTTTCAAATATTTATCTATTGATTTATTTATCTATTTTTCATTGTATTTATTTTATTTTATTTTATTTTTATTTTATTTTTATTTTATTTTATCTTTATTTTTATTTTATTTTTCTCTCCTTTTCAAGTTTGTCTCTCAAATGGCCGACCCCAACTATTGGGATTAAGGCGCAGTTTGTTGTTGTTGTTGTTGTATATTCTGAAGTTGCTAACTCTGGTCATGCACCACTTATTGGTTTCATGTTGGAAAAGTAGTACAACATTTTAACTGACTTGGTAAGGTGCTGTTCCACTATTTTATTATCCCTAATTTTCTGATGAACCCCAGTAGTACTTCTCTCCTTGTGAAAGGTGAATGTAGTGGTTAGAATTTTACTTTCATTTATGCCTTTGCCCATTAGGATCTAAGTCCTAGTTGACAATGGAACATTAGGTAGGGACAAATGGAGGTCATTCTTGTGAGGTTTAATCTAGCAGATGTTCAACTACTCGTATGGAGTTCTTGCCTATTTTGGCACTTAGGATATGTACTTCACCTATTATGTAGTGTTTGAGATATTAGGATTGGCTACTTGTTTCATAGATAGTGTGACAGATCATCTCTACATGTATTCTTACCATCTCAAGTATATGTATTTTATGCTAAAACAATTTCAAATGTTATATATATATATTTGTTTTAATGTTTGCCATGTTAACTTATGCTCTGAATTTGTACTAAATTTTCACTCCAATGGGCCGATGACTGTTGCTTTTCTTGATTTAGTGTGTCAAATTAGTGTCCTTCATTAGTCATATGTATGAGAAGTTTTGATGATTGAGTTGAAAATTTGGATCAGGCATGCTTTTTCCTGACAGGAACTTCATTCTTCGAATGTCTATGTACATGTATTATATTATTATGAATAAATAGCAGCATAACTAACTCATCTTTTTTGTTATCTTTTCTTATACCATGAGACCGTCATCCCTATCAAGCGATTATAACCGGTAAGCTTATTGACCGTGTGGACCTGCTGGTCCACCCCAATGGGGAGTACAGGGCCCACATCCTGACCATCCAATGGCATATGATTACCATTAGCGGCGGCTATATAACCAGAATCAACAGTATCCACCTCCAAGTTATGGTGGTTATCCTTAACAGTAGCATCCACAGAGCGGCTTTGGTCCTAATTGGGAACAGAGGCCATCAGCCGGAATACAAGGCCCTCACCATAGTAGAGGCTATGATTACTATGGGGGACAAGGAGGCCATCCATCTGAGGGCCCAACATCTGTCCTACTTTATTCTATGTCCCACCCCTCTAGCCTGTCTACTGTAACTACAATGGGCCTACCACCAGTACAGGCAAATTATAATTATGGACATCAGGGTCAAGATTATAGGCAACAAGCTCATTTCTCCCATACTGCACCTCCTCAGCTAGTATATGGCCATGG
Source organism: Dillenia suffruticosa (assembly GCA_033439265.1). Taxonomy (NCBI): domain Eukaryota; kingdom Viridiplantae; phylum Streptophyta; class Magnoliopsida; order Dilleniales; family Dilleniaceae; genus Dillenia; species Dillenia suffruticosa. The sequence continues at coordinate 14,429,909 of JAVTVX010000020.1, forward strand.
ATACGATGAACCAAAATATGAAAACCAGCCCCCAACCCAGCAACCGTATGGACATGGGAGTACTCAGACAAGAGTTTATCCACAAGGAGGTTATGGCCCTCAGCAACAATATGGTAAGCCACCAGTTTATGGCATGCCATCACAAGCACCACCCCAACAGCCAATCGAGAGATGTCCCATACTAGGGGCCTGTTCCATCAAGCCAGCCTTATGGTTCTAATGTGCCTCAACATCAGCCATATCAATACCCAGCAAGTTCACCAATACAACAAACATATCCTCAATATAATTCTACACCTGCTTCAAGTGACGGATATAATCAACCATCGCCTGCATCAGCACCTGGTCCACGCTATCAACAGCATGCCAGCTATGGTTAGCCAGGTGGTCAACAGGCACCTGGTTATCCCCAACCTGGAGCTGCAGCTGGCTATGGCTCATATCCAACTTCACAGCCTGGGTACGGTGAGCAACCTGTTCAGAGTAATGTAGGTTATGGTAATTCGGGTTCCACAGATCCCAATTATGATGGTGTGCAAGGTGCAGGTTATGGTCCACCTCCAAGTGCTTAAGTTGGTTATGTGCAGCCAACACCTACTCAGCCATATGATCAATCTGCTACTCCACAGTCCACTGGTTATGCAGGAGTACCACCAGGGAACATGCCTGCTGGAGCTGGATATGGGAAAAGTTTGTCGCCACAGCCTGGTTATCCTCAGTATGATTCAGCTAAGATTTATGGAGCTCCGCGTTGAATGTAATATGTGAACCTGTTGGACTATGTTCGGAGTTGGCTAATGTATTGTTAGGAGTAGGATATTTGTAGGTTTATGTTTTTGATCTTGCTCTGAACTTAATTATGTACTCCAAATCTCTTTCCTAGGGACTGTGCTATTAGAATAGTTGGTATCTTGTGTACTGCAAATCAGGATTACAAGCGAAAATCTCTTGACTGTCGTGTTCCGTATTTCTTTCCATGCCAGAAGCTTTGATGCTTGATGATGACTTGATCTAACTGTGACATGGTAGGGGTGAATCATTTTTTGATGTGTTTCCTATTGTCAAGTTCATAATGGTGACTCAACATATTTGGCTGAAACATTTTTATCTGATTGATGTGGAAAATGGGTATGTTTTCTGCCATAAGAAGCACTTGATCAATCTTTTTAATTTTTTTTTGTTATTATACTAATCAGTATCTGAAATCATATTTTGATTAATCCGATAAGAAACTTACAGTGGTTCATTTAAGAGGGTTATTTTCTCAATATAATTTATTTTATACCTAAGTTGTGAGTGGAATCTGAGATCTTAGTTAAGGGATCTAATGTCATATCTTATTAGTCTAACTAATCATTAGTAGAAGCACTTGATCAATCTATAAAAAGGCAATGTTAGATTGTATCGGTGTTTCAATTCTTTTTAGGCAAGTTTAAGCACATTTATGCATGCACCGTGTGCAGGACAAACAAGAAGATAAGAGTTCAATTCTAGAGAGGTTTGTATGGATCTAACACCATTTAAAAAATTTTTTTAAAATCACACATCTAGAAAAATATATAAAAAATAACCCACCTATGTCGAGTTTCTTTAATACTCGATATGCACTGTTCATGCATGTTGAGTTTTAAAAACTCGACATATTTTAAAAACAAGGCATGTTGAGAGTTGAACTCTCAACATGCATCTACATTTTACAAATTATATATAGATCCAATTAATAACAATCCAATTTACAACACAACGTAAACACCACAACAATACAATTTACAAACTCCAAAATATTATTAACAATCAATTTTTGAGGTCATAACCAGATTCATATACAATACAACCCAATTTACAAACTCCAAACTCCAAAGTTTTTTTTTACAACCAATCTTCAAAACAGATACACAACACAATCCAAAAATCAGAACGCATCATCAACAAATCCCAAAAACCGAAAGAAACTAAATAAAGTACAATTAATAGAAAAAATAAATAAAATAAATTTTATTAATTTAAAAGAAGTTATATATTATAAAAAATAAATTTCAATATTGTCCTTTTTTTCTGATATACTGTCGAAAACCTAAAACTACTATACTAACTATAAAATTATCGCGAAATACTAATCCCAAATCATCTATCTGTATGATTTGGGAGGGATTTATATCTTGCTGGCGGTGGTCGGAGAAAATAGGTAGGGACACAAGATATACCGGTGGTGCATCATCTCTTACACCCTGTGTCAGTCCCTTATCCTAAAAACTATAGGGATGAACTCCTCTCTGAGGAGCCCCCAGAGTAAAAATCTGAGGGAAGTTATCAAAGATAGGGGTGTAGAAAAATAAAGACTCACTGTAGGTGGTCGAAGGTCCTACGCCGTCCTCTCCCTCGTCGTCGTCCACATGCTTGGTTTGCATCACAACCGTCCACGCCACCTCTATCGAGTCCTCTAAAAAATGTGCCATTTCATCTACCAGAACTGAGATGACTGAATCAGCAAGTCCGCGGACGTCAACACCATGGCTGTCTCATATCTGGTGCAAAGTGTCCCACTACAAGAAATAATATTGAAATTAGTGTAAACAACAAATTAAATTCATATAAGGAGAATGAAAAGAAGATAGATGAAAACTTACCACATAAGTCAAAGAATCACCCCGACGACCAACGAATCTCTGGGAGATGGTCCAAAACTAGACCGAATAGGTAGGATCGAGAGCAGGTCCGAAAGAAGTTTCTATTACAACTAGATAGTCGTGTTGGTGAGTCCAAAAATTAATGTATGCCGCATGCTCGATCAACCAATCAACCTCTAGTGTACCTCGATGCTCGTATCGTGGAGTTTGTTCTCGGTGTCACAGTTAACCGGAATATACTGCAAGCCTCCAAATTATCGTAACACCCTATCTGAGAAGTGCCACTCCACGATATTAAAACAAATCAAAGGGATCCGCGCATGCCAAATATCCCTCCTTGCGCGACAGTAGTCGGGGAGGGATGAAAATAAATCCTCAAAGTACGGAACTCAAATGACCTGATCGACCGTCTGCCTATCGAGTACCTCCCTATACATGAAAACGACGTGTGTAGGGAACATAGTCACATCAAACTCAACGTGCCACCGCAAAGTGAGTGGACCATCCCCATTTACGTACAAACTTCATTGAATAGGAGCCATATAAAAAAACCGCATCCACCCCCAAATCTGTAACAAAACTAATGCGCCACCAATCTCACGTGACTCTGCGTGTGTGGCTATACAAACCTGTCTGTACAGATATGCCAAATATGCAAATCCTCAACTTTATCTATCTGACAACTCCAAATTCTCTAAAAATAGTAAAAACTGTAAATGTATAAAAGATATTATTTTATTACAAAATAGCACACCCCCTATCAAAAGTAAAACATAGCTCGCATCCACCGTAAAATAGTTACATCATCAATACTAGCGGGAAAAAAAAAAAAAACTCAGACAATCACGACATGCTCAAAGAGTAACCTCTAAACGCAGACCGTAGAGGTCTAACACCTAAAAGTCTTTTGCATACATCACCCCCCTGTGGATGGCCATCCACAGATAACCCTAAAAGAATCTCAATATTCTGAAGGGTGATAGTCATCTCACCATGGCGTAGGTGAAAAGTATGCGTCTTTGGACTCCATCGCTCTACCAGGGCTATGATGAAATGCCAATCGAATTGAATGAAGCGCAACTGAGCTACGCCTAAAAATCCAGAGTGCTCCAAAAAAGAAGGCATTCGCTCTTCGATGTGACTGTGCTCCCAACGGCAAAGCATGGTCTCGCATCGACGGCAAGTGAGCGTAATTGTCGTGTCGACTCCCTCCCAAACGCGAGAAGAACGGTACCATCGCTGTAACCGAAAAACACTTGGATTAGAAGGTCCTAGATCCATCTGCAAAATAAACAAAGAAAAAATAATTTAGATTACAAATAGATATTAGTCATTGTGTATTATAAAAATTATAAATACTCAATTATAAAAATGAATGTAAAAACACATTTAAATTGAAAATATCAAGACTCAATACGTTTGTCACTTCCCGCATGTGCAATGTTCATTATTGACGTCGATGATCTGTTTATTACCTCCCTTGTGGCCATACCGTATTTATCTATGATTTGTTTCCATCTCAAAAATCATATTCTCCCTACTATAAGAGATAACCGTATGGAGGTTAGCAGTGTTCATCCACCTTCCTAATATGACATTTGCATCTTTGTGTATCGCTCTCCTCTTGTCATTCCCGCTTTCGCCTCACTAATTTTAGCTCAAAATAGCTCACCGTATTATAAAATGTCCTAAGTACTAAAGTAGCAACAAGTAAATTCTTTACACATTTTAACACGGTATTATAACTTTCACTGATATTGGTCATCATATAGCCATAACGAAAGCCACCATCGTGAGAGAGGGTCCACTATTCAGGGACAATGTTCGCAAAATAATCGGGGGTATTATCTTTATCTCCTTCATCCTTGCCATATATAGATCAAATTTCCAACATTGTAGTTGTAATGTAGCAATAGTGGTGACTCTCTTACAAGCTTGATTTTTGTGATGTGTGTTAAAATTACTAGCGACATGTTTCATGCAAAAGCGCCACACAGCATGACGAGGCGACCATCCAAACTCCGGACGAGCAACAGTTGCTCTTATCCTTTCATGTAGATCTGAAATCAAGCAAATTCGATCCTCCCTATCTAAGACAACATAGTCTCTCATACACATAAAAAACCACGACCACAAGACTAGTGACTCTACATCCACCAAGCCAAATGCCAACGGCACTATGTAAATCGCTTCGTCCATACTGCGTGCAATCAATAATTTGTGCTTATATTTCTCATACAAGTAAGTCCCATCTATACTTATCAATGATCGACAACTCCTAAATGCCATGATACTATGACCAAATGCCCAAAAACACGCTTCAAAAACCATTTCACCATTCACTTAGGCCGGATCCAACTTCCATGACACTTGTGATCCTGGATTCGATTGCATAACTGCATCCAAAACTCGAGATAGCTCTTTGTATGATTCATCCAAATCCTCGTATACCATCTCTATGACCATTCTTTTTTGCAGCCCAAACCCATTTTCGGGAAACTACATATGTGGTTCTCTCCATCATAAAGGTTCATAGGAAAGATATTTTGACACTTAGATCTTCCATTACATAGTTAAGAAAATGTCGGGCTATCAAATTTGAATAAAACTGCCTATGATCTTGTGTCAACCCAGTATTGACACATGTGTGCGATCCCTCCACAATAGTTATCTCAATAATTGCCATTTTATCTTCATCCACATCATTATCCACATTGCCATAGCAAGATCCACTCGAGGTTTGATATTTGGATATTCATCCACATAATCACAATCTTATTGCACAGGCATAGACGTCCGACCATTGTATACTTTTATATACGATTCATAAGTTGTATCCACTCTCATAGCCACCGTAAACTCCATCATATTCAAAATGCTATCATTATCACTAATCGGTACCAATACGTACCTTACATTCCCCCATTCCATGTGTGACATGAAACAACGATGAAAAATCTCTACATGTTGTTTTGTCGAATTGATTTGAAGACCCTTACACACCATGGATACCGGCTCATTAAAAAATGCATTTGTTTTCACCAAAATCAATTTCGAAGGTTCACGATCATAACTCACACCATTCTCACTCTTCACAATTTTACTATTTGTGTAACATAACAATCTCACCATCTCCACCATTTCTAATTAACATAAAAAAATATTTTATTAATATGTATTCAAAAATTACAATTTAAGAGGATACAAAATTCATTTCAATTTCCAGTTTAACTATAAATAATAAATTTATATATTTTAAAACCCTAAATTTAACTATAAGTAATAAATTTAATATAATTTTCAATTAAAATCTTAAATTTAAATTTTTAACAAAACAACAAACAATTAATTAAATTTATCAAAAAATATTCTAATTTAATTTAACTACAAATAATAAATTTAACTAAATTTATTTATTTATATATTTATCAAAAAACTCTGAACCCTAATTTTATTTCAAATTTAAAAAACTCTAATCTCTAAATTAACATTAATTTCTAACAAGCCTAAACCCTAAATATCTAATTATATCTCTGCAAAATTTAGTTCAATCAACAAAGAATACGACAATTTAACAATGTATATCAAAATTTAACCAATATAAACATAAAAATCACATATGATAAACAACAATTTACCTTCGTCAAATTTCACGTGCAGAACTTCCAAAAGTTCTGGATCACGGTCAGTTCACTTCTCTAAGGTTGTAGATCTCTTCAACTGTTGCAGATTGTGCGCACAGTGGGAGAGAAGACGTTCGTTTGCGACGGAGCAGAGGGGAGGCAGAAGAGAAAAAGGAAGAGCAAAGAGAAGGAAGAAAAGAAAGAAGGGGCACATGGGGGTTTATTGCGAACATGTCGAGAGTTGAACTCATGACATGCTGTATGTCATGAGTTCAACTCTCGACATATCTCTTTTTTAAAATATATCGAATTTTCAAAACTCGACATATATGAATAGTGCATGTCAAATCTTGAAAACTCAATATAGGTGAGTTATTTTTGGATATATTTTTCTGGGTGTGTTGTTTTAATTTTTTTTTTAAATGGTGTTAGATCCGTATAAAACTCCAATTCCAAAAGCTAATGGTTGAAGAAGATGATTTTATATTGTATTTTTCTAATATCTTACAAATTTTCCAAAATTTGAAATGTGTAGCCCTTAAATTAGGAAGATGATTCTTGTTTTTTTTTTTTTTTTTTTGTATCTTGGCTTGACTACCTCCCATTATCCAAAATTTTGTCCTGACTAAATCTGAACCGACTGCTGTAGGGTTCGTTTTGCAGTGGCAGGTTTTCCAACATTGGTTTTTTTTCATTCCCATGCCGAGTCGAACTCGGATATGGGGGTAGGACGTAACTCCCTTGACCAACTGCGCGAACGAATGTTGGTAGATGATTATACTTGTTAAGCTCGAGACGAAATGCAAACAAAGAAAACCCTCTCAACTCGTTGCTAATGCTAAAGTTTGTGATTTAAGCGATTTAAAAAGAGTCCTATTTAAATTGAACTAAAACTAATTGTTAACAATTAGATAAGTTAGAGATTCAAAGTCGAAAAACAAAGAAAATTTGTGAAAGTTTTTATCTAGACTTATAAAAAACTTCCAATAAATTCTTGTACATAAAAATTAGAGAGAGAGAGAGAGAGAGAGAAGAGAAAAAAGAAGAGAGAACAAAAGAGAGTCTCCTTTGATTCGTCAGTATGAGGTGTGAGATGTGTGGCTGGAGTTTGAGAGAGAGAGAGAGAGAGATGAGATGAGAGAACAAGATCCAGGGTTGAGGTAGCAGAGGGGTATCATGTGAGAAAAAATTTCCATTTTATATTTAGATACGTGTCATATCAGTCGGTTATGCAGACTAATGTAAGTGGACTTACTCATGTTTTAACTTGCTATCGACTTACCTGAAATATGAGAGTTGGATTGAATGAGACGATTTTATTCCATTACAATTTGACTTATTATTATTATTATTATTATTATTATTATTTTATATATATGAGGACGTGTTGATATTGGGTTCAAATTCGGGTTCATTGTTTTTTTTTTTTGCATGTTTCTACACATGTCAGGGTTTAAGAAAATTTTTTTCTTATTTCTTTTTAATTTTAAAATTCCCTTTAACCATTTGTGCTCATTTTTGTGAAAACTAAATACCAATAGAAGAATTTGTATTCATATTAATAGAATAAAAGGAGAAATAGAGTTAGGTCTTAACAAGAAGTAAAACATGATTAGATAAACAAGATTTCAAATAGTCAATGGGGAAATGAAAAGCTCAAGTTACTTGACTATGGTGTTTGAGAGGGGAAAATTGGAGAATTCTATGTGTTTGCGAGCTGTTTGGATGTGCCCCTTTTTGTCTGCTCCCGGCTCTTTATGATTCCAGTGAATAACTCCTACCTAAAATAGCTGTCCAAGCAGCCTACCCTGTGTACCTCATTCTTGTGTAGGTAATATCCCAAATACCAAGCTAGTACCCAATACCGTGACGTAATAGGATCGTGGTAACATTGGACAAACAGTTTGCACGAAAGTGTTTCTTATTTTAGTCATTGCCCCACAAGCTACTGTGGTTTTCTATGATCATACTACATAGATGTTGAATGGGTTTATAGAATATATATACTTTTCAATCTTTTTAGAAATATAGTGTTTCTCGCTGAAAGCATTCTCTTATGCATTTACAGCGAAATAAATGTTGAATGTCCTAAAATCTAGGGTCGGATCACTAACATTTTCGATGTACGGGTCCGAAAAATGTCACCAATGGATCAATCTCGTTTTTCGTTCACAATCCAAGAGTCTTTTTGATGGAATGGAATTATGGTGTATAGAGATCTTCTTCCTCACTATTTTCCTATTCTTTCTCAACCTTCAAGAGCACCATGGATGGGGATGGATGGTTATTGGGGAGTTGGAGTTGGTTTTTCTCTTAAAAAACTACTCCCTCCCTTTCCTCCTTTTGAAAATTCAAAAACAAGAAAGGGAAATGGGTTTGGGTCAAAACCACATGGGCGACCCGACCCGGTACCCCGATAACTTATATCTCCCACTCGCACATGAGGGTTAGACCTACATTTTGCTCAATCACTTCTATATACCATCGATTTCATACAGACAAATGGATCGTATGACCAGCGAGTACATCAAGAGCTCATAGCTATACACTGTTTAAGGATATGTAGCAGCTCAAGATCTTATACTATGAGGACATCAAGTCTCGCTATACCCCAGACCTCTTTTTACTATATACAGAGTCACTGTACCTCTTATTCCTCTATTAATGAATGAGAGCATACTTGACTCATCTCAACTATGCATTCATAATTATGTTTCAGAATATCAAGTTAAAAATATAACTGGCCAGTCTGTGAATACAAAAATTACGTACAAACTTTAAGACAATCTTCCTTTCGCACTACTATCTTTCCACTTCATTTTAGCTGCTTTCCTAGTCATGCACCGCAAAACCGAATCAAGCATGATCTATTGGTTACATCCCAAAGTAGCAACACTAAAATAAACTTTCAAGAAATAGGCGAAAGTTTTAAGGGTATTAAATGAGGTTAATTACAAACCTTTAGGTCTCATACAATGAGATAGAGGGATTTATCAATTCATTACCCATAGGGTCACTGAAAGTACACGTGGTATGAACACGTGCTACGATACCTTTTCTATTTATTTAGAAGCGTATGTCTATTTCAAAATTATAATACATCGTATAAGTTTTAGTCCAATTATATCACGATACTGACTTGACTCTCTCTTCTTATAAATCCTCCAAAAAACCACTTTTCCAAGAGAGAACCACACCTGGCTTCTAGACAAGTGTAATGGATTGTGGGAAATTCATTTCGATTATCAAATAAGTAAATATCAATGATAATCTCATCTTAGTTCTGTACTAAGGTGGCTAATTTATGTTAATTATCCAAAATTAACATTGTCTCATCTCTACATATCACATAGATATTAGAGGCGATTGTTCATGTGAGAGAGCCAATCTTCCAAACTTGTCTGACATACTTTTTAATCAAGACATAAGAACTCACAAATGCAAAGAAATTCAAATGTCATATAATAATGAGCATTACATCACGTTCATTGCTTATACATACAATTACACTCTACGCAATCCTAGAAATTTTACATGTTTCAGAAATAAATCTCTAGGTATCGGTTTCATAAATGGATCAGTCACACCATTAAATACGTAGATAAATACTTCAATATCATCTCTCTCTTTTCAACAATGTCTCGAATAAAGTTGAATTTCGTATCAATGTGTTTGGTTTTCCCATAATATTTGGGATCTCTCGTATAAGCGATTGCTACTTGACTATCACAATAAAATGTCATAGCTCCCACTATGTCGCTTACGATCCCTAAATGTTGTAAAAAACGTTTTAACCAAACACACTCTTGAACTGCTGAAACACAAGCTACAAACTCTGCTTCCATCGTCGACAGTGATACACATGTTTGTTTCTTACTTCTCCAAGAGATGACGTCTTTATTTAGCAAGAAAGCATAACCTGAGGTAGACTTACGTTCGTCTAAGTCACCACCCCAATCAGCATTTGTGTATCCGCTCAATAACAAATCATTTCCTTGATAGCAAAGGGAATAATTCACAGTTCCTTTCAGATATCTTAGAATCCTCTTCACAGCTGTCCAGTGACCTTTACCTGGATTGGATTGATACCTGCTGACCAAACCCACGGCATAGCAGATGTCAGGGCGAGTACACATCATAGCATACATCAGACTCCCAACAGCGCTGGAATACGGTACTTTTGACATCTCATGTTTTTCTTCAGCGGTTTTTGGGCACATTGCTAAACTTAAACCTTCGCCTTTAGTCACAGGAGTATCAATAGGTTTACAGCTATCCATCATAATTCGTTCCAAAATCTTTTTAATATAAGATTATTGAGATAAGACTAACAATCTCTTAGAACAGTCTCTGTAGATCTTAACACCCAGTATGTACTCTGATTCACCCATGTCCTTCATTTCAAAATTTGATGATAACCAACTTTTGATATTTAGGACATACTCCATTTCATTTCTGGCTAACAATATGTCATCGATATACAGACTTAGAATTACAAACTTATCATTGGATTTTTTCACGTAAACACAATGGTTTTCGTCTATCATTACGAAGTCGTAAGAGATTACGGATCTATAAAATCTCAAATACCATTGTCTTGAAGACTGTTTGAGGCTATAAATTGATCTATTCAATTTACAAACTTTATTTTCTTGACATTTAACAATGAAACCTACTGGTTGTTCCATGTAGATTTCTTCTTTAAGTTCTCTGTTGAGAAACGCAGTATTCACATCCATTTGATATAATTCTAAATCTAAATTGGCTACAATGGCTAACAATAGGCGAATAGAGGCAAATCTCACTACTGGTGAAAATGTTTCTTCATAATCAATACCCTTTTGTTGGGTATAACCTTTTACCACCAATCGATCTTTGTACCTCCCAATTGTTCCATCAGCTTTACGTTTAATCTTAATAACCCATTTGTTCCCGATAGGTTTGGCCCAGGTGGAAGATCAACCAGTTCCCAAACATAGTTGGAATCCATCGACTCTATTTCTTCCTCTATTGATTTTATCCACTCATTCTTGGCAGGACAAGATAAAGCCTCGTTCACATTTTTTGGCTTATCCTCGTTCTGTGGAGAAATGATAAAAGTGTACCCTTCAATTTCGTAATGATATTTGGGCACACCTTTCCTAGTACTTTTCCGAATTGATGATTCGGTTGGATCGTTAGAATTTGAATCCCTCCCACTGGGATCATCTAGGGATTCAACTTCTCGTAATTCCCTTGATCCATCCTGCACGGAACAATCATTTGAATTATTTAATTCAAACAAAGGTTCTCCTTTTGTTATATCACCTTTACTAGGAAAATCATTTTCCAAAAATGTCACATTTCGTGATTCAATTTCGATTACAGTACCATCTTCTCTTTCACCGATGAACACATAACCTTTTGACTGATGAGAATATCTAATAAAGATACATTTCTTCCCCCAGGGACCAACATTTCCAAATTTATTAGAAGGGTCATGAACATATGCTGCCGATCCCCAAGGTCTAAGATCAGTCAGACTTGGTGTCCTAACAGTCCAAAGTTCGTACGGTGTTGTGGGTACTGTTTTTGAAGACACTTTATTTAAGATATAGGTCGCAGTTAACAATGCATCTCCCTAAAAGAAATTGAGCCATCATAGATCTCGTTATTTCCAACAATATCCTATTTCTCCTCTCAGCAACACCATTCTGTTGAGGCGTGTGGAGAATAGTCAATTGTCTAATTATTCTTTTATCATTACACAAATCATTGAACTGATCTGATAGATATTCACGCCCTCGATCTGTCCTTAAGGCTTTAATTGTTCTATCCATTTGATTCTCTACTTCATTCATATAACGTCGAAAATACTCAAGTTCTTCAGACTTGTGAGTAATCAAATAGACATGACCAAAACGCGTGAAATTATCAATAAAAGTAATGAAATATGACGCTTCATGCCTAGCTTTCTCATTCATTGGACCATAAATGTCAGAGTGAACCAATTGTAATGGAAGTTCAGCCTTCACGGCTTTTCCAAAAGGTTTTCGAGTCATCTTCCCGACAAGACAATATTCACAATTCGGTAAATCAACTTTAGTAAACGAACCCAATAGTCCTGCTTTCAGAAGTTGATTCATCCTGTCCTGCCCTATGTGATCAAGTCTAGCATGCCATACTTTGTCATCTATATTAGCATTACTAGAAGAACAAACATTTAACGAAATATAACGATCAGTATAACAGTTAAACATTTGTCTGTCACAATCTAAAAGAAGAAATCCATTTAACAGATGTCCAGTACCATAAAACATACCACTATTATAAATACAAACCCTATCATGAGTAAAGTTCAAATCATAACCTAGTTTAAGAGGAACAATAACAGATACTAAATTTCATCGAATTTCCGGTGCAAAGAGAACATCATGTAAGATTAGAGTTTGGCCACTTCGTAACTCCAGTTTGCAAGTGTCAATCCCTTTGACTTCTACTCTTGTATTGTTTCCTACGTATATCCATCTTGCACCAGGAGGAACTCGACGAAAGTCCACGAACGCTTCTCGATCTCTCGTCACATGGTCTGTTACTCCTGAGTCTATAATCCACACAGGATATGATTCAGAAAGTAAAACAGTGCTAGAGACATATATAACACTTAGAGAAGCGTTACAAGGTGCTACCTTTTTCGGTTCGGGACATTCTCGAGCGAAATGACCAAGAGCTTTACAATTGTAGCACTTCAGTTTGCTCTTATCCTTCTTTTTCCGAAACCACTTGCATTTGTTCTTGCGATTGGAATTGCTCTTCTTAAACCTTTCCGCAATGTCCTTCCCTTTCTTGCCCTTGTTCTTGTTCTCTTTTCGTTTAAAGCCCGCAACTTTCTGGGAACTTGACTCAGCTACAAAGGCATTAGAAATCGCTTTTGCAGCACCAAGCTGCTCATTTTAGAGTTCTACGTGGCGAGTAGCATCAGCGAAAGTCTTAATGCTATCATTGTGAGTCAGATTGACCTTCAAGTGCTCCCATTGGTCTGGAAGGGATCGAATTAAAGATTGAACCTGTTGCTCATCAGATAAAACATGACCTGCTAACTTCAATTCCCTTATCATGTTTGACATAGTTCTAAGGTGTAGTTTGATATTGTTATCAGACTTCTTTTTGTACGTGTCAAACTTGATAGTCAACTGCCTCAGACGGGTCACACTGGTACCTCCACGCTTCTCTCTGAGGTATACCCATATGTCATGAGCAGTAGGGAATTGCTCACATTCATGTATGAGATCATCAACTGCAGAACTAACCAGAATGCCACGTGCAGTGGAATTTTTCTTCTTCCACTGAGCAGTGTTTCCAATTCCAGGGTCTTGCATGATATGGTTGATACCCTCCAAGGCATCCTGCTCTTCCAACACATACCATATCTTGTGGTGCCAAATGTAATAATTGTCGTCATTAAACTTATCACCTTTATTCAAATCTGCTATTATTGATTTCGATGCCATGGTCTGGGTTTTCAAAGAGAGATTATCATAAGTATTCATGCTCATTCATTCATATAATTTTGTATATGAAATTTAATAAATTTATCATAAACGAACATAAGGTGTAAACTCGAAAGATCACTAAGTTCCCAATCATCATCCATCATCCAAATGTTTGATTATCATAAATTTGATTTCAAAGTAGCAAAATTCTTTCAATCTTAGGTGAGAATTACTTAAATTCTACTAACCTAAAAAAAAAAACTCCCACTAAAATCATGTGAATTTAGAACATATCTCTTCATATGTTCGCATAAATATACAAAGTATGCACATTGTTGATATATATGTATATAAAATTATATCATATATTTATGGTATTGTTCTCATTACAGTAGATAACTATGCACAAAGAAGAAAAAAAATATATATATAATCAAATTTCTTTTTTCTTATCTTTCTTATCTTCCACATACATGCGAGTGACCATATTGACCATCCCAACTGAAAGTCTATCTCTCGGAGTGAATCTCCTAACAGTTTGGGGTGTAGAGCCATTGATCTTTAGAGACAACGCGCTTTTCATTTTTATCTCTATTTCCCTAGCTCTCCACATCTTAAGCAATTTTAGTATGAAATTCTTGAGGTAGAAATACTTATTATCCTCTAATATTTTGTCAGTCATTCCAACCAAATGATCAGAAAGGGAGTTTCTTATAATTTTAATCTCGGCTTCGTCGCCTCCAAACCAGTGACCCAAACGCCGAGATTCATAACGTTTTCGACTCATAACCCACAAATGTTACGACAAAGTATGCGTTGCTTTCATCTTATAATACAACATCATATATAGCTTTGCCAAACGCTCTGGGGTCCTCTCATCTCTGCATCTCCCCCGGAGAGGTGCAAGGGTATGTTTGATTCTCACCATATCCCTAAAATAGGATAAATATTAGATTGGACACGAAGCCAATCAAAAAATTTTAAAATACTATCCACAATTTATACTTAAATCAACGAGTATAAATCAAATATATGTTATAAAAATTTAATTCAGGTAGGCATAAACTAGAAAATATTTTTTCAAACATGTGAAAAATTTTCAGAATTTTGTCTCACTTGTTAATTGATTTTTCTGCAATTTTCAAATAAAATTTACTAATTTAAACTTAATGAATACTTGCAGTCAATTTTTTTTTTAAATACAGAAAAAACAATCAAAATAAATAAATAAATAAAGGGGCCTGAGAGGGTGCCTCACGCGCCCTCACGCGCCCTCACGTGCCACTTGGTGGCGGCGGCGCATGGGTGACTCGCCCACGCACCCAGGCGGCGTGTGAAGCCCACGTGCCGCCTTCCTGACGGAATCCGGCCACCGGATTTTGCCTACTCTCCATTTTTGGGGTCTCTGAATCTAATGGTGCTGTCAGTTTTCTGATCTGAGATCTGGATCATGACGTTTGGGCTTCACAGCCCACGGCCCGAGAGTGGGATTGTGCTGACGTCACTTCGTCTTCTTCATGCAAAAAAATTTTTTTTCTGCATTTTAACCATAATTTCCCTAAACCATATCTCATTCATTTCTGAACGGTTTTGCATGTTCTTTATATGGTTGGAAATGATTTTTTATGGGGAATTTAACCATACAAGTATTAAATCATAAAACCTATCATACAAATAGATATTAGCATTTTTATCTTCGACTAGGGTTTTATTTTTCTCCAATAATACATAACGGCTATACATGAAACTTTGCAGATCAATTCCTAATATCATGGGTACTCTACCTTTCAAATTTCAAAGTATTTCGTGATCTATAATCAAAGTTACCATTTTCAATTTTTTTAAGGAAAATAAAACTTGAAAAGTACATCAAAAATAGGAAACACCCTAAATCATGCTCTGATACCAATGAAAGCATTCTCTTATGCATTTATAGCGAAATAAATGTTGAATGTCCCAAGATCTAAGGTCGGATCACTAATCTTTTCGATGTACGGATCCGAAAAATGTCACCAATGGATCATCTCCTTTTTCGTTCACAATCCAAGAGTCTTTTTGATGGAATGGAATTATGGTGTATAGAGATCTTCTTCCTCACTATTTTCCTATTCTCTCTTAACCTTGAAGAGCACCATGGATGGGGATGGATGGTTATTGGGGAGTTAGAGTTGGTTTTTCTCTTAAAAAACCACTCCCTCCCTTCCCTCCTTTTGAAAATTCAAAAACAAGAAAGGGAAATAGGTTTGGGTAAAAACCACATGGGCGACCCGACCCAGTACCCCCATAACTTACACTCGCCACTTTGAGTTTGAAGCAAAGCGCAGAGATATGAACTATAGTATAGCAAAGGTTGCATATACTGGATAATACAACGGGAATGGTTCCCCACACAAAAGACAGCTTAAAAAGCAGAAGAGAATTTTGGATCCCACAAGACTGAAAAGGGTGCCAAGCGTCAGAGAGGTAAGCATGACAACAAGAAAAATAAGTCAAACCTCATATGCATTAACTGTGGGAAGAAGGGTCACCTTGCGCAGAGGTGTCCTAAGCCAAGGAATGTTTCTCCTGAATTTAAACCCCTTTAATTTGGTTTGTACACATGTATTTGTGGCTCATACTCTCCCCGGTTGGATTGTAGATACCGTAGTAAAAAAGCATGTGACATGCAATAGTGCAGGATTTGTGAGTTATCATCGGATTAGAGGGTACACACTTTGTTATGATGGGCAATGGAGTAAAAGGAAAGCATCCTTGGCTTAGGAATTCACCAACTCATTTTGCATGATGGATACAAATTTTTGCTACCTGATATGCTTAATATACCTACAATTCGATGTAATCTACCTTTAGTTCTAGCTTTGATAAGATCAGGTTTTTCTTTCTATTTGAGGATAATGGTTTGTCTATTTATGTCGATAAAACCCTTTATAGTCATGGCTTTGTTAAAGATGATTTCTTTATGCTAAATTTGGATTTTGAATCTAATGATACTAATGTTTATCATGTGGCTCCTCCTTCTCCTCCTCCTAGATTGGGGCATATTGGGTCATAAGATAGTATGAATTTTATAACTATTTATATGAGTATGATATTATTTCAATGTTGTGCCGGCTCATTTCTCTTTAGGCTTTGGAAAAAAAATTAACATACTGCAATACTGGGTTGTGCCTATCCTTTGTAGTCTTACTCAAGGACCTGTGAAACTATTTCTAGATGCATGATTTGCAACTTTTGGATGAATGAGATGCCTTTTTCTTGCAACAATTGTAACCCATTGAATCCAAATCTTTGGAAGAATTTCTTCGTATGCAAACTGTAGCTAAATCTACATGAAATATTCAAAATATCTGCTATTATATATTTCCATGATTGAGGTATTCAGATGCCATTAACTTGAAGGGGGCTTAAGTTGAAAAGCACCAGAAACTTAGCTCCAAAACCCTTCATCAATTGGTTAAAATTACAAACAGAATGAAGAAATTTAGATTATACACAAAAGAAAAGTACCAAGTTTATTTCAATAATCTAGGAAATTCGCTAACAGCAAAATCATTTAAAATCTTTTTTTTTCTTTTCTGGTGTAACATAGCAAACACAGCTACTGAAAAAGATTTAGACGACCCCAACTAGATTGTAGTTTGATGCAACGAAAATACTTAAATTACCATTTTAGGGTTGCATCTTCTGTTGCTAAAGGCTTGTATCTTTAATATATCACCATCATAAGGGAAGCTAACATTAGGTGTTTAGTACAAACAAAAGATGATGTTCCTATTACAATGGGAGCACAAGGAAAAGAAAGAAAAAAACCCATTTCCTTTTTCCCTTGTTTATGACTCTGAAAATTATGCATTTCATATAAAGTGTGCCATCACATCAAAGAGTTGATTCCCTAGACTCACTCTATGTCGGTGTAAAAAATAAAATCATTCCCCAAATATTTCCACCCACCCATTAAATCGAGTATAGATAAATAAAAAAAAATCAATAAATCAAAGAAAAATTGAGAAACAAAAATAAAGGGGAATGCAAAAAATGAAATAAAGAGAATTGGGGGTGGGTTTAAGTTGCTAAGGGACAAAGATGTTAACTTAAGAGTGTCAGGGGATTTGAGCTGATCAAGCAGTTTGTGACCACGATGTAGCAAATACTCAACGTAAAGGAAATTCTTACGATCAACCTACTTCGAATAGCGTCGAAATACTGCCGATACTATGGACTCGATCTGACACCGGTCCTCTGGTGATTTGGATCGAGCAGCTCTCATAATCCTCTATGCAGCGAAAGCACTTGCTTCTGCATCCCTGAAAGTGGCTTTGCTCCTCCCATTTCCTTTCAAAATGCAACAGAATCAAGAAGGAACATCAATCAAATAGGTGGTGAAAAGCTTTAAAGAAAGGGTCGCAGAAAGCAGAATAGAGGAAGATAACCTTTTTGGCTTCTGAATTTCTTTTCTTACTCAAAAAAGAATATAATAGCTGCGAATATATACAATGCATGGAAGAAAGAGAAAAAAAGGGAATCAAGAATATTCTAACTTCCTAACAAAATGCAACAAAAAAAGAATGAAAATGGGTTAAAGAATCCTAACTTCATAACAGCATACTTCACCACTTTCTGATGAGAACTATCTGTTTCCCCCATTTCTTTTTTTTTTATGTGTCAAATAGAATAATCTTCTTCTTTATGTTTCAATATCCCCCCGCCAGATGGAGCGTAAATGTCAACTATGCACATCTTGAGTAAATATGAATGAAAGACAAAAGAGGTGAGACACTAAGTAAAGATCTCTGTAAGTTGTCTATGTGTTGAAACATGTGATGTGTGAATGAGCCCAGCTTGGAGATGATCACGAACAAGATGATAATCTATTTCTATATGCTTTGTACGTTCGTGAAAATGGAGTGCTGCTTGATTATCACAATAGAGAAGAGATGCTTGAGGGTGAGTAATCTGCAGATCAGCAAGGATATAACGCAGCCAAGTTAACTCTGCACATGTATGTGCCATAGCCATATATTCTGCTTCTGCTGAGGATCTGGACACTACTTGTTGTTTCTTTGATTTCCATGAAATCAATGAAGAACCTAAGAATATGCAGCAGCCAGTAATTGATTTTTGAGTATTTGGACATGATGCCCAATCTGAATCACAGAAAGCACGCAGTTGCAATTGTGAGGTGCTGGACAGCAATAGTCCTTGACCAGGTGAGGCACGAAGATACCTGAGAATGTGATGTACTGCAAACATATGAAGGTCAGTTGGTCTGTCCATATACTGACTTAGAAGATGCACTGCATGCGTGATGTCATGACGTGTAACTGTGAGGTATAAAAGCTTTCCAATCAGGCGCCTGTAAGGGGTAGGATCAGATAGGAAAATTCTAGAATCTCTATCAAGTTTAGTATTTGGATCAAGTGGTAATTTGAGAGGTTTTGCTCCAAGTAGTCCAGAATCCGCTAGAATGTCTAGTGCATACTTTCATTGAGAGAGGTGAATTCCCTTGTCTGATCTTGCTACTTCAATTCCAAGAAAATACTTCGTTTCTGATATTGTTTGAGCACAATTACATGCTATCATAATGTCATCCATATACACTAAGAGAGCTATAAAAGAAGTTCCAATTGTCTTGGTAAATAGGTTGTAATCAGCCTTTGACTAAACAAAGCCAAAATCCAGAAGGGAAGAAGAAAATTTTGCATACCATTGATGTGAAGCTTGTTTTAAACCATATAAACTTTTCATCAATTTGCACACTTGGTTTGGTCTACCTCTTATATAACCTAGAGGCTTTCACATTTAAATTTCCCTTTCAAATCACCATGTAGAAAGGCATTGTTCACATCATATTGATGGATAAACCAGCCATGAATTGCAGCAATAGATAAAATGCAGCGCACTATCACCATCTTGGCCACTGGGGAGAAAGTTTTTGTATAATCTATCCCTTCTTGTTGTGTATATCCTTTCGCCACTAAACGTGCTTTATATCTCTCTACTGTACCATCTGATTTATATTTGATTTTATACACATACTTGTAATCAATATGCTCCTTTCCTGGAGGTAAATCAATAATAATCCAAGTCCCATTTTGTTCAAGTGCTTGCAATTCTTCTTCCATAGCTTGGCACCATTTTGAGTCTTTCGCAGCTTGACTATAAGAAGAGGGTTCAAGATGAGAAGATATGGCAGTTGAGAAAGAAAAATAACTAGGTGATAATCTATGATAAGACAAAGAGGCTGCCAAAGGATAAGGCTTATCTGATGTAAAGGAAACCACCTTGGATTCGATGGATGGTGTAGAAGCAAGAGTTGCTTGTTGAAAATGATAATCTCTCAAGTATTGGGGGGTTATCCTAGTTCTAGTTGTCTTATGGAGTGGGGTTTGTTTTGGTTGAGGCTGGCTCATTGCGTTATCAGGAGAAGTATTAGTATCCGGATTAAACAAAGTTGGTTCTAATGCTGAAATAGGGCTGATAGGAGAAATATTAGATGCATCAATGTTGTTCTTAGGTAAAGGAGAGACATTTTGAGAAGTTGGCATTAAATCAAAATGAAGTGTGGGATCTTGATAAATAGGTATGTGAGAAGAATAGTCAACTAATGGTTTACTAAAATTTTGGCTCAAATGAAAAGAATGAACAGGGAAAATTTGTTCATGAAAAATGACATCTCTAGATATAAAGACTTGATTTGTTTTTAAATTCAATAATTTGTATCCCTTTATCCCATAAGGATAACCTAGGAAAACACAAGGTTGAGCTCTTGCATCAAATTTTTTTCGATCATGGGATAAAGAAGCAGCAAAACAAAGGCATCCAAATACTTTCGAATGGGTGTATGGGGGTTTGTTCTTAAAAAGAATTTCATATGAGCTACGGTTTTGCAAGAGAAGAATTGGTATTCTATTTATTAGATACACTGCAGTTAGTATGCAATCATTCCAATAAAGTAAAGGGAGATTTGCTTGAAATCTAAGAGCCCTGGCAACATTGAGAAGATGCTGATGCTTGCGTTCAACCACTCCATTTTGTTGTGGAGTTGCTACACAAGTTCTTTGATGAATTATACCCTTCTTGTTAAAGAATTCTATCATTTGAAATTCTAGACCATTGTCACTACGAAGGATTTTGATCTCGGTTGAGAATTGGCTTTCAATCATGTTGCAAAAGGCTTTTAAACAAGATCTGGCTTCTGCTTTTGTCTTGAGTAAATAAACCCAAATGGCACGGGTAAAGTCATCCACTATAGTTAGAAAGTATTTGGATGCATCATATGTTGTTACTGGAAAAGGACCCCAGATATCACAATGTATAAGATCAAAAGGAGAAGCTGTTTTATGTTCATAAGATGGAAAAGGTAATCTATGTAATCTAGAGATTGGGCAAATAAAACAAGACATTCCATTAATATCAGAACATTGAGTTTTCAGAAGTGGATCATCAATTAAGGTCATTCTAGAATGAGAAACATGTCCTAAACGACAATGCCATAAATGAAATTTTGAATTGTTCTGACCAATAGAAGTGGCTGTAAAAAAATTTCTGACATGGAATTTGGAAAGTCTGTCAGATAAAGCAGAAGGTGCAACACTTGAGAACTTGAGATGATACAAGTCATGCCTTGCTTCACCCATCCTAATCGTAGTCCAAGATGGAAGGGCCTGTATATAACAATGGTCAGAAAAACAAACAAGACAGCACGTGAGTGACTATGCAAGTTTTTTAATTGATAATAAATTGAAAGAAAAACTTGGCACACACAAAACATCAACAAGTATAATACGTTCGGTAAGCTTAACATTGCCTATATGAGTCACTGGCACTTCACTACCATCAGGAAGTTTAACTGAACAGGAAACTGAATGTGGGGTGCTAGAAAAGAATGAGGTGTGGCAAATCATGTGATCCATCGCACCTGTGTCAATGACCCAGGGTATAACATTTTGGGTAATGTTTTGAGAAATATTAGTGGAAAGACACATAATGTTACCAGCCATGTTAGAGGAAGTGCTAGCTGTCTTTATAGTAGCTTGTGCTTGGTTAACTGAATGTGCTGCTGCATCAGTGTTTTTGTTCTCCAACAAAGCCAGCAATTGTTGATATTGAATCTTAGTTAGAGCTATCTTTTCATCTGCTCCTTTTGACTCTATAACAATAGTATTAGACTACCCAATAACAGTGTTACTTTTGCCTTTGCCATACAGCTTATGGCCTGGGGGATAACCATGCAACCTGTAACATTTTTCTGTCAAGTGTCCTGTCATATTACAATGAGTACATACTGGTGGTTCAGCATTTCTAGCCTTGAAGCATATCTCCAAAGTGTGTCCATTAGCCTTGCAGAAGGTATAATATGGCCTATTTTGCTTAGCTAAAGCATTGTGTTTGTAATTATTTCTACCATCCACATGAACCCTACGTGTTGCAAAAGCCATAGAATCAGCTATTGGTACATTAGTTCCAAGCTTATGCTGTATTTCTTGTTGTTGTATCATAGAGAAAACTTTATTCACAGTCGATAAGGGATCAAGCAACATTATTTGCTCCCTTGTGCTAGCATAAGACTCATTTAAGCCCATAAGAAATTGTATTACATAATCCCATTGATACCTATCCAAGAGAACTTTCAATTGTCCACAACTACAGTCTGGAATTAGATCATACATAGAAAGTTCATCCCAGAACACCTTTAATTTTCCATAATAGACACTAATAGTGTCATGTTCTTATGTCAAACTTGCTAGTGCTCTTTTTAATTGGAAAACTCGTGAGCCATTTTGTTGAGAATAACGATCTTGCAATTCATTCCACATATCTCCAGCATTCTCTACGAAGGTTAAACTGGATTTCACAATAGTACTTACAGAATTCTGGATCCAACAAACCACCAAATTATTGCAGCGCTCCCAAGCATCCAATAGAGGATCTATTGGGTCTGTAGGTCTTAGAAAGTCACCATTGATGAACCCAATTTTGTTCCTAGCCCTTAGAGCCCGTCGCATAGATCGTGACCAGGGAAGATAATTCTCTCCGATGAGTACGTCTGCAACAAGAGTTACAGCCGGATTATCCCCATTATCCAGCCTATATGGGTTATTTAAGTCATTGAAATTCAAGAAACGATAGTTTATTGGGTTGGTGTTTGGGTTGAAGGCAACTGAAGTAGCTGTTTCTGTTGCCATCAGGTATCAACCTGCTCTGATACCATGAAAGGCTTTAAAGAAAGGGTTGCAGAAAGCAGAATAGAGGAAGAGAACCTTTTTGGGTTCTGAATTTCTTTTCTCACTCAAAAAAAGAATACAATAGTTGCGAATATATACAAAATGCATGGAAAAAAGAGAAAGAAAGGGAATCAAGAATATTTTAACTTCCTAACAAAAAGTAGCAAAAAAAGAATGAAAATGGGTTAAAGAATCCTAACTTCATAACAGCATACTTCACCACTTTCTGATGAGAACTACCCGTTTCCCTTATTTCTTTTTTTTTTTATGTGTCAAATAGAATAGTCTTCTTCTTTATGCTTCAATAGGTGGTGAGCAACTTTGATTGTTTGACACAGAGAATCATAACGTAACTTACCATGAATATTCATGAGAGAGAGAAAGAGTAGAGAAATTGGAGACATGTATGGATCTAAATCCAAAAAAAAAATTTAAATGATTTCCGATGGAAAATAATTTCATTTGTGATCCCATTTGTCGCAGGTTGAACAGATTATGTTGTGAGTTGGACCTGCGACATGGGTTATGTTAAGGGTTCAACCCGCGACATACCCCTCGCGGCGTTCCTCTTTCGCTCCCACGGCAATGTAGGAGGGAGGGAGAGGGAGGAGTGCCGCAGGGGAGAGAGAGAGGAGTGCTGCAGGGAGAGGGAGAGAGAGAGAGGAGTGCCGCTGGGGGAGAGAGAAAGGAGCGCAGCGCCACGGGAGGGAGAGAGGGAGAGTGAGTCTGCGGGGTCGGAGAGAGGGAGAGCGTAGCGCTGCGGGGGGAGCGAGAGAGGAGCGCAGGCCGCGGGGGGAGAGAGGGAGAGTGCAGCACCACGGGGGAGGGAGAGAGGAGCGCAGTGCCACGGGAGGAGGAGCACATCGTCGTGTCGCGTTTTGGAGTCGCGACAAGCGTGTTATGTCTGGAAGATGCAACAATTGTGTCCAGCGTGGCCCATCCCCTCCTCTAGGATGGTGACACGTCACTATGTTACGAGTTCAACCTGTGACATAACCTGTCACAGATTCAATCCGCGATAAATAAAATGGAATTATTTTATGTCCAAGATCATTTAAATTTTTTTTTCAATGGATATAATTCCTTACAAGCCTCAGAGAAATTGCTCCCTCTCTTTTGAACAACTCTGATTAAATGGACAACTTTGATCACGAAAAAGAACAAATGGACAAGTGAAAATGGGGAACATGATAGAAGAAGCCTCGGGTGGTTGGGGTTCAGGTAATAAGGGTTATTTATCAAATTATTATGAATTAAAAAAATATTATTTAAATATGGTGATTTTTTTTTTATTTTTAAAATGTTGATTTCACATTTTTATAGTGTGAAATCAACATTTTTTAAGTTTTTAATTTTTTTATTTTAAAAAACAGGTTTCGTACTTTGGGAGTATGAAACCGATTCTCTGTGAAATCGGCTCAAGTGGGAGATCAGTTTCGCAATTCCGGTTTTTCACTCTTTTTTTTGTTTTAAAAAATACAAGTACATGGATTCAAATCTCAAACTTGAAATTATGAGATATTGAAATAATAACCATTAGACTCTAATATGTTGTGTGGTTTTTGTTGTTTTTTTTTTTTTAATTTTTAAACAACTCAATATATTAAAATAATTAATATTTTTATAAATTTTTTTTTATATTTTATATTAAATATTTTCTTATATTTGATAAATTATTTTCTTATTTGATCATAATTTTATTTTTTTATATTATTTTTTTTATAATTAAACAACTTAATATATTAAAATAATTAATATTTTTATAAAAATTATTTTATATTTTATATTACATATTTTCTCATATTTGATAAATTATTTTCTTATTTGATCGTAATTTTATTTTTTATATTATTTATTTTATAATTAATAATTATATATTTATTAAATAAATAATTATATAATAAACAATATAAAAAATAAAATTGAATTGTTTAATTATAAATCAAATAATATAAAAAATAAAATTATGATCAAATAAGAAAATAATTTATCAAATGTAAGAAAATATATAATATAAAATATAAAAGAATTTTTATAAAAATATTAATTATTTTAATATATTGAGTAGTTTAAAAATTAAAAAATAAAAGGAAAAAAAACAACAACAACCATGCAATATGTTGTGATCTAGTGGTTATTACTTAAATATTTCATAGTCTCAGGTCTAAAATTCGAATCCACTGATTTGCATTTTTTGAAACAAAAAAAAGAGTGAAAAACCAGTTTTAGCATACGAAATCGATTTTTTAAAACAAAAAAAATAAGAACTTAAAAAATATTGATTTCGCACTCTGAGAATACGAAATCAATATTTTGGAAACAAAAAAATCATCATATTTAAATAAATTTTTTAATTCACAATAATTTGGTAAATAACCCAGGGTAATAATGTATTTGTTGATTTTCATATGATATTTTTATTTTATTTAAACGGCTAAAATTCATGAAATGAGCGTCAAAAAAATATTTTAAATAAATTTGTTAGATAATAAATTAAATAAATTTTTAAAAAGTTGGATTTGAGAAACAAATATGGAGAAGTTGGGGGAGAAAATAATCTCACCCCAATGTTTTTAAAACCGAACCAACAAACAGCTCGACTATCTTACCGGTTCATTGGTTCATTGGTTCATTGATCGAAGCGGTCGGTCACATTTATAATTTATATATTATATATTTTAAGATAAAATAAAGTCCATACATATTTATGAAAAAATAATTTGTTCCATATGCAATATTTGTATATTATATAATTTTTTTTAAACCGATTTGGAAAAATAAAAAGAATGAATTTATATATTATATAATTTGTATATTATAATTTTTTCTTTTTGACTGTTCTGAACGATTCACTAGTTTTATTGATTTTAATCGATTTTAAACGGTTTTGATTAGATTTTATTTTATCTGATTTAATAGTGAAAATCAAACCGAATTAGTGAATGACTCATGATTGAATCGGTCAAACCGACCGATCCGATTCAGTTTTAAAAACACCGTCTCACTTTAACACATCCAACTTGACTTTCGGTACCAACTAAGTCACTCTAACCACTTTACCCACCGAAATAGTGACAAGGCAATCTCCATGACATGTAAGCATTTACCACTAGGCCTAAGAAGTTATTTGAGCATATATATTTTATGACTTACCCTATAGCAACCCAAAATCTCGATCCGTGGAGTTTTTGATTCAAAGTCGAATTATAGTATCCAAATTCCTTTTTCATCTCCATTCTCCTCCAACCGAATATATCTCATCTCTATTGACAACACCCATTCTCCTTTGCTCCTCAATGCCCCTATATGTGGACTTGTAAGGTTTCTAGAATCTTTCCAGATCTAGAATTTTTGTTATCAGGACTGTTTGCTTAAAAAAGAACAGAAAGAAAAATTGAAAATATTGAGATTTGATGTTTAAATTTGTGATTTGTAATAGATTAACGTCTCCAAGGGAAGAAAAGAAACCAAAATCTTAGAACAAAGCACACGATTAAGCCGCCTTACACTTAGAAATGGAAAAAAAAGAACTAAGAGGCAGATACAAATAGAACTGATTCGTTACCGGGAGGACCTCAAGAAGGATTTGTAATCTGGCTGAAAAGGTAACAAGCTTCCATTGGCTACTCCACTTACATCAGCTGTATCCATGATCGTCTAGCTTAGCCCCCCTACGATCCCAATTTTGCAAGAATGAAAGAAAGGGGAGATAGTTGCGTCGTGTGTGTAACGTACTTAAAAAACATATCCATCAATGGGTTTAATATTTATGACACGTCTAACAACAAAAAATTATGACACGATTAATAAATGAGTCTAATAAATAAGTCATGTTTGTGTCACGCCAAATCTATTTGTCTACTAATTAACAGAATAAATTTAAACACGATAACATGAATAGTTAAGTTTTCTTTCACCCTTTTTTGAGAATGCTATTACCTAGTTTCTAATATATATGACTTAAATATTGCATTACAAATATGAAAAAAGATAGTAAAATGTTATCTAGTTAGTCTTTTAAACCACCAATATTAAAAGAGTACCTTAATTCTATAAAAGTAATTTCCAAAATCTTTACTAGGAGTCCTACATCTATGTTGAAGATATCTTGTGTAAAATATGTTATCAATGCCAACCAAAGAAAAGGAAAACAATGACATTTTGCCGTGTGAAATAGTAGAAGCTATTTTATAATTGTTTGTATATTACAATAATTTCATATAGGATCTATATACTTTATGATGATTGATGGAGGTAGATTTTACTCTAATTACTCTGCTCACCTGAGTGAGAAATTGATACTAACACTACCAAAAAACAGGTCATCAACGACGAAAAAATCTATCACTGATGGCATAAAATCCGTCGTTGAAAGATATCAGCGATGGACGCTAAATCCATCAGAAAAAGACACCCCGTAAATATGAAATATTAGCGACGGATTTTTTTCCGTCACTACTATAAACAACGGAAAAAATCTATCACTGATATTAGCGAAGAAAATATTTCCGTCGTTGAAACTGAAAAAAAAAAACTAAAAAAAATGAAAAAAAAAAAGGAAAAAAATCAGCGACGGAGTAGGGTCCGTCGTTGATTTTTGAGTTATGAAAAAAAAAGAAGGATTTTATCAGGAGGCCCCTGACCTAACGCTGAACCCAACCCGCCCACCAACACGGCCTGCCTTTAGTTTGTGTAATTGTGCAAATGATCCGTCACTAATTTTTGAATGTTGAAAAAAAAGAAGGATTTTAACATGAGGCCCCTGACCCAACGTTGAACCTGACCCTCCCACCAACATGGCCCGCCTTTAATTTGTGCAAATTGCTTCCAGAGAGCTTCAAACCCCTGCGCAAAGGAAAATGTAAGAGCACGTCGCCACTAGACCAAACAAGTTATCTAACCATATTTCTTTTTTATTTACTTATTATCTTTATTTTATTTTTTTAATAATTTTAAAATAATATAAAATTATAATTTATTATGAAATAATAAAATAATTTTATTTTTACTTAAAATAAAATAATAAAAAAAAATTTAAAATAAAATAATATTATTCTTTGCAAAATAAAATAAAAATAAAAATAATTATTAAATAAAAATAAAAAATAAAAAATTCGTCGCTAATCTGTCGGTAATCCGTCGGTAATTTTTCGTCGGTAATCCGTCGCTAAAGGTTGTACATATATTTTATTTTATTTTATTTTTCCTTCATCAATTCATCGACGAAAATTAGCAATAGAAAAATTCTATCGTTAATCTGTCGCTTATAATTTTATAATTTATTTTTATTTTTTTAAGCGTTTAGCGACGTCGATATTCTGTCCAATGGCAATCCATTGCTATTAGCGATGAATTTTTATCCGTCGGTAATATTTCGTCGTTATTGCCGTGTTTTCTGATAGTGTACGGAGTTTTCTGAGTCTTTGTAAAGGATTGGACTTGTAAATACCTCTAAGAGTGCTCTTGCGGAGGAGACTCCAATGTTCAAGTTAGAAAGAGCAATTGTAAAAGAACGAGAAAATATGAGAACAGGCATAAATTAGCTCTATCTTGTCTCTGTGTAAAAAGTGTAGAGTTTGTGAACATAGTAGACTGGTTAATTGTACTGAATATATATAGCATGTATAGCAAGTTCTAAATGCATTTGGGGGTGTAGAAATCTTAATTTCCTTGTAAAGTGATTACTGAATGTCTTTCAAGATTACAAAGACTGTAATCAAATATCTCTAGGGGGTTTGAAATCCTGTTGATTAATGAAAGTTCAAATTGTTATGGAGATTCTCTTCCATATCGGGAGTGGTTATCAAGATCCATTTCATCATTGAAAAAGATTTCCCCGAGATTAGGGGAGGTTAGTATCAGATTAAAGAATGTTTAAACTTGTAAGAGATTTTCTTATTTATTAGTCGGTCACGTGACTTATCATACAATCGAGAGATTTGGAGTCCAAGAGTTAGAGTGACCAAGAGGTCGAGAGGTAGCTAACTTCTTGAAAGAGTAAGACCGAGGGAGTCGAAAGATACGCCAGAGTGCTTGACCAAGGGTGCACTCGACCGAAAGACCACGAGTGTATTCAATCATTCATAAATTTCATGGCCTAATGGCCCTTCGTAGTTCTTGAATCTTATGGTAATGTGTCATTGGACTATATATCTTCATTTGCCCGTACTCCTAATGCTAGTTCAAAGAAGTGGCATTAGGAGCAGAAATAATTAAAGAATATGAAGAGAGAGTGGTTTCATGTAAGTTGGATGAACGCGAAAGTGAAGCATTAAATGCGGTAGATATTGAATTTTTAAAAAGTTGTGAAGCGAGAAGGACACAAAAGTAAGGTGTGTTATTGAAGCAGAAAGGTTGCAGAAGTAGGACAGTTGTGTGTAAGTGGTATTAAATAAGGGATTGACTGCTTCGATTTCAAAGGGTGCCGCTTCATTCACTGGGTGTTGTATTCAAGATGCTGGCTATTGTTATATATTGTAAAGCGTAGTTATGGGGTTTCATCAATTCCTAGTGTGAGATAAAGTTATATATGGGTTTTGAAGAACATAGTAGTCTGTGTGTTTTATGTGTGATTCTTTTGCATCCTGCTATCAACAGGATGCTCTGGAGAGTTCTTTGTGGGGTGAGATTTTGTATGTGCAGAGTCAATGTGTATTCTGTTGATATGAGATTCCATCAATAGGAAAATTGTTGATATGAGATTCCATCACAACATTGGGGAACCCAATACCATGATAGCCTGCATTGGTTTTTCAAGCGACCTTGCATAGGGTGAGACATTCCCCCTTCCTTTCATAAGTCCTTTGGAAGGTGGAGGCGTTTCCCCTTGTATGGTCATACAGAGATGGTCGGGTGCTAGGTATAACAGGTGGCGTTGTATCGTTGTTTCCTAGGGTGAAGAGTTAAGAGAATGGGGAAAATAGATGTGCAAAGGTAGAGTTAAGAGAACGAACCTATGTTAAATCTATGATTCAAGATGAAGAAAGAATTCGACGATAAGTTCCTTCTCTTTCTCCATAGTTTCCACCTTGTACATTTTTTGTTTCCTCTGTATTTCTCACTTCCTAACTTCTGTACTCTTGATATGTACAGATCACATTGTGTTGAAGTCAAATACCCTTGTTTTGTCTGCTTCCAGTAGTGCTTTTGATATGTAAAGATATTGATGAATAATATACAACTCATTTTTTCTGCCCCATGATATTCTCGTTGCTTAATTATGCTAAAACATTGATTTTTCTAATTTCTTTCCACACAGCATTGTCGCAATTGCAAATGCTAGATTTGTTTCTATAATGATAAAGTCTCAGGGGGACTTGAATTTTTGAGTTGTCTTTCATCATGTCAAGATTGAGGAATAGAGTTATAGAATTTCCCCGATTGGAAATCTGTGTGCCAAGAGGCAATAGTGGCAACTTGTTATGGTCTGCAGAGACTTTGATCTAACAATCGAAGCTTGGTACCCTTTCAGGGTGCATAGTCAAGAGAGTATGATAGAGGATGTAAACTCTATTAAGGTGTGGAACTAAGAGAATAAGGTATGTTTAGCCGGTCGATAGTTACATCCTTATTGTTGACATGTTTGGAGGCAGAGAGTTGACAGAATGAGGGTACAGTATCCTTTGCTGTGTTATGCCAAGAGGGCTCATTGGTATCGCACCAAGAGAGAGTTTGATGGCATCGCACCAAGAGTGCTTATTAATGTTGCATCAAGAGAGAGTTTAGTGGCATTGCGTTTAGAGTGCTCGTTGGCATTGCATCAAGAGAGAGTTTAGTGGCATAGCATTGAGAATGCTTGTTAGCATTACATCCGGTGAGAGTTTAGTGGCCTTGCACCTAGAGTGCTTGTTGGCATTATACTAAGAGAGAGTTTAGCGGCATTATGCTGAGAGAGTTAGGGTGCGGAACCCTTTGGGTTGTGGAACCAAGAGAGTTTAAGTTTGCAAAGGAGAAATGGTAGACTAAGAGCTAGTGGGTAAAAGGGCCAAACTACTTGTTATTGCATTAGATAGATAATATCATACAAAAGGAATGATTTATGGCAGTACTAGTGAAAGTGATAAAGACTACTATCAATAGATGCATAGATTCTCGGCATTTCATGTTTGAGGTACAATAGAGCCATCTAAGTGATTGAGAAGATACGTTCTCTTATAAACTACAGAGCGGACTTGGTAGGGGACTTTCTAGTTTGGTGCAAGTTTGTCCCCAGGTTGAAGTTGTCCTGTGGCTTCCACTTTTCAGAGAACCAAGTCTCCTGTTTTAAAGATTCAAGCTTTGACTTTCCTATTGTAATATTGGGCCATTTGCTGCTAGTAGGCCACCATTCGAGTAGATGTGTGTCTTGCAGTTTTGGGAGGAGATCCAATTGTTCCCGTAGTGCTAGCTCGTTTGATTCTGGTTGGTATCGATCTACATGTAATGAGTGGATTCCAATTTTTATTGGGATAATGACCTCGCATTCGTAAGTGAGGCAATTTTGTGTAATTGTAGAATTGTTCGATTCGTCACCTCGGCAAAACCGTTGTCTTGCAGATAGGCGACAGAAGTAAGGCAATGTTGTATCTCAACATTGTCGTAAAATTCCCAAAAACTTTTGTTGTTGAACTGCTTGCCATTATTAGTGATAAGGACATGGGGTAAGCCGAACCTTGTGATAATGGAAGTCTACACAAAAGTCTGTATCTTGTCGGTTGTAATTTGGGCTAATGGTTCGACCTCTGCCCACTTAGTGAAGTAATCAATGGCTACTATAAGGAACTTTCATTGTCTAGTAGTTTGTGGGAATGGTCCCAAAATGTGTATCCCCCATTACGTAAATAGTTGTGGACTAGTGATGGGGCAAAATTCAAAAGAAGTTTGGTGTGGTATCAAGAAGAATCGTTGACACTTGTCACATTGCTTGACGTAAGCCTCTGGGTCACCTTCATGATAGGCCGAAGAACCCCAGACATATTGCTTTGTTGGCTAGATTTCGAGCGCCTACATGGTTGCTACATACCCTTTCGTAGATTTCTCTGAGAACATATTTACCCTCCTTTGGTGTTAGGCATTTGAGATATGTGTGCTTCAAGGATTTTTTTGTAAAGAGACCTATCAATGATGGCGTAATATACAGCTCAGTGTATAATCTTTACCACTTCATGCAGTGAATTCAGTAATTGACCACTCCTTAAGTAGTTTCAAATGGGGTCTTTCCAGCTCGGTGTGTCATCAACCATTAGGATCTATTCTGATTCATCAATGTTTAAATATGGAAGGCTCTTGATATAGACTATCTGATTAGTTGCTACCAAGTCAGAACTAGCAAGCTTAGAGGCCTTTTCAAATCTAGGAATCTGTTGTATATTGATTTTGTTGAAATTGTTCATCTCATCTTTGAGTTTGGAGAGGCATTTCACCATCATTGGCTCATTGGTCTCGTATGTCTCTTTGATTCGTTTGACCATGACTTATTTGTCGGTGCAAACCTGAATGTTTTTAGCTCCCAGTGATGTCGCAATCTACAATCTTGTTAAAAGTGTTTTATATTATGACTGATTGTTGGTCATTTGTGAATCAAAATGGAGTGCATATTCTACTTTGAAGTCGTCGAGATCTATTAAGATAAGGCCAACACTGCTTCGTGATGAATTAGAGGACCCATTTACGTGCAAGGTCCATGATATTGGAAGGTACTTCTCCAAATAATCATTAGTGGCTTGCTCAATAGGGATTGGGAAGGTGTATTCAAGGATGAAGTCGGCTAGGGACAAACCCTTGATGGTGGGTCTCAATTGGTATTTAATGTCAAATTCATCAAGCTCAACACTCCATTTGATGAGCATGCTTGAAGTGTCTCTTTTATGTAGGATTTGCTTTAAGGGTTGGCCGGTCAACACCGCGATATAGTACGCCTAGAAATAGAGTCGAGATGTTAGGCGATTATGATAATAACGAATGCTACATTCTCTGTAAATTTGTAGTTAATTTTTGCTTTATGGAGTACTCGACCAATACAGTATACCGGCTTTTGCACTTTGCCATCCTATCTTACGAGTATAAAACAAAGGACTCGGTTAGAAATAAATAGGTAAAGGTAGAATTTTTCACCAAGGACAGGCTTGGAGTATAGGGGAGGTGACGAGAGGTATTCCTTGAGTTGGTTGAAGGCGGCCTGGTATTCTGGCATTCATGCAAACTTTTAAGACTTCTTTAGAGAATTAAAGAAGGGCTTGTATTTTTCTCCACTTTAGACATGAATCAGCCCAAGGTCGCGATCCGTCCCATAAAGCATTGCACCTCTTTCAGCATTCTAGGTGGCACATATCTAAGATGGCTTAGATTTTCTCTGGATTGAGTTCAATTCCTTGATGAGTGATCACGTACCCTAGGAATTCGCTTGACGTAATCCTGAAAGTACACTTGGCCAGTTGTAGCTTCATGTTGTAACACTCCAATGTTTGGAACATTTCTTTAAAATCTGTTTTATGATTCTCCGTACTAGTACTCTTGACTAGCATATCATCTATGTAGGCTTCAACATTTTTACCTAATTGCTCACTAAAGACTTTGTTGACTAGTAGTTGGAAGGTCACTCCTATATTCTTTAAACCAAAAGGTATGACCTCATGACAATAAGTGCCAAACTCCATAATAAAACTGGTCTTTTTTTTTTATCTTTTGTGATCATACATACCTGATTGTAACCAGAATATGCATTCATAAAACTTAGAAACTGATGGCTAGATGAATTGTCTACATGTTTATCAATGCTAGAAAGTAGATATCTATCCTTTGGTCATGTCTTGTTGAGGTCTATAAAATCGATACACATTCTTTACTTGTTGTTTGCCTTTTTCACCATGACTACATTTGTTAGCCATTCGGAATATTTCACCTTTCTGAGGAAGTTTGCTATCAGAAGTTTCTGGACTTTTTTATGTATAGCTCGTTGGTGTTTTAATACAAAAACTCTCTTCTTCTGTTTCATCAGTTTGTAATTAGGGTCTATTGTCAATTTATGAACAACCACCGAAGGGTGAATTTCAGGCATGTCTTTGGAAGATAATGCAAAGATTTTAGAATGTCAGTATAGACAATCGATGATAGCATCTCGAAGAGTAGTCGGTAGGTGAGCTCCGATTTGGACAGTCTGGCCGGATGTATTGGTGATGGAAATCTCGATCACCTCTTCACCCGATATGGGGTTAGCAATCTGTTCGAAGTTGTCTATGTACTCCATGGTTTTTATCAAAAGGTTATTCTTTTCTTCCTTTGACATGGGAATGATCAGAGAGTTGGGATCATAGTTAAGAGTCACAGTGACGAGAGGAGTTTTGAATTTGATTTGATGTACTTGGTGCTTGGTAAAACTTCTAGGCCATCCAAACTGAGGTGGCCCAGGATAGCATTGTAGAAAGATGGAAATTTAACCACATTGAAGGTGGTAGTGGCGGTAGCATGATTAGAGGGTGTTCCTGATGTTACTGGGAGTGAAATAGCACCTTCAGGGAATAAGCATTCATTTGAAAGTCCCTTTAAGGGTCCACTGCAAGGTTGGAGTTGTGACTATGTGAAGCCCATTCATTGGAAGGCATCCCAATAGAAAAGGTTGTAGTCTGCTCATTGATCAACAAAGACTCTCTTCACGAGATATTGGCCTATCTTTGTGGTGATGACTAGCTGGTCATGTCAATTTGGATCGATTCCCACCAAATCTTCATCGTCAAAACTAATAAGAGGTCTCTTTCTTTTTGCCAGCATGGTTAATAAAGAATAGATGGAGATAGTGTGTGAAATATTATTGGCAAAGGAGTCATTCTATTCCCACAGACGAAACCAATCTAATGGAGTTGGGTTTTGCCTTACAAATAATTGATTCGCTGACCCAAGTGAGAAACCGGTGTTGAGTTTTCCAAGTCTTTGTGAAGGATGGTACTTGCAAATACTGTTGGAAGATACTCCCATGGAGGAGATTCTAACACTCAAATGAAAAAGAGCGATTGTAAAAGAATGAAAAATAGACTGATAAAAGTCATAGAATAGCCCTGTGTTTTTTTTGTGTGGAAAGTGTAGAATTGTGAATATATCTAACTGGTTGTCTATACTAAATATATATAGCATATGTGTATGGCAAGTTTCATTTGCGTTTAGGGGTATAGGAATTCATTTATTTGTAAAGAGATTATTGAAAATCTTTCGATATTACAGAAACTGTAGTAAAAAAATCTTTTGGGGGTTTGAAATCCTATTGATTAAGGGAAATTCAAGTTGTTATGGAAATTTCCTTCTGTATCAGGAGTAGTTACCTAGATCCATTTTCTCATTGAGAAATATTTTTCTGAGACTAGGACAGATTTGTATCAGATTAAGAAAATTTTAAACTTATAAGAAATTTCCTTTCTTATTGGTTGATCACATGCTGGAATTTTCATACAACCGAAGAATTCAGAAGCCAAGAGTTAGAGTGACCAAAAGGCCAAGAGGTCGCTAACTTCTTAAGAGAGTAAGATCGAAAGGGCATTCGACAAAAAGACCGGGAACATATTAAATCGTTCATGAGTTTCATATTCCAATGGGTTTTGGTAGTTCTTAGATCCTGTGGTAATGGGCCGTTGGACCATGTACCATCAATGATAATATGTTAATTGTAAAAGTTTAGTTTTTAGAGGTTACATGAATCCCTTGTATTTCCCGCACTCTTTATACTTAGTATAATAGTTCAATGGTTGGTCCTAGTCCTAGCCCATATCTTCTCCCATAGGTAGAGTGAACAATTTAATTCCCTCCTTTCTCCCAATGACTTGTTTAAACTCAAAACACACGACCTCTAAGCAGAGCATTATTCAACAACAATATGGATCCCCTGGGATTGACATCAATAGTGTTCAATAGCTTGATATGGTCATAGAATTTGTAAAGAGATTGTTGAAAATCTTCTGAGATCGTAGAGACTGTAGTCAAAGATCTTTATGGGGTTTGAAATCCTATTGAATAAGGGAAATTTAAGTTATTACGGAGATTTCCTTCCATATCAGAAGTAATTACCTAGATTTGTTTTCTCATTGAAAAATATTTTCCCAAAACTAGGAGAGATTCATATCAGATTAAGAAAATTGTAGATTTATAAAAAAATTTCCTTTTTTATTGGTTGGTCACATGCTGGATTTATCATACAACTGAGGAATTCAGAGACTAAGAGTTAGAGTGACTGAGAGGCAGAGAAGTAGCTAACTTCTTGAGAGAGTAAGGTCAAGAGGGCATTTGACCAAAAGATCGGGAACCTATTAAATCGGTCATGAGTTTCATGTTCTAATGGGTCTCGGTAGTTTTCGGATCTTGTGGTAATGAGCCGTTGGACCATTTACCATCAATGATGATCATGTTAATTGTAAAAGTTTAGTTTTCAGAGGTTATATGAAATCCCATGTATTTCGTGCACTCTTTATGCTTAGTATAATAGTTCAATGGTACCGACGTTTGATAGTTCAGTTGGATCAGGAATTAATGTCTGTTAATCATGGTCGGAAGTTCGATCCCCGTGGGAACGGAAAAATCAGCGTCGGGAGACCTGCCCCCTCAATTGGGTCCTGTAAGTGGTCGACCTAGATTAATCGGGACGAAATTCTGGATATTGGATTGATGGCCTAGCCATGGTACAAAAATAAAATAATAATAATAATAGTTCAATGGTTGGTCGTAGCCCTGGCCCATATCTTCTCCTATAGGTAGAGTGAACAATTTAATTCCCTCCTTTCTCCCAACGACTCGTTTAAACTCAAAACACATGACCTCTAAACAGAGCATTATTTCAGCAGCAATCTGGATCTCTGGGATTGACATCAATAGTGTTCCATAGCTTGATATGGTCATGGAATTTACAGTCAATAACCACAAAGTCAATATTGTTGTATTTCCTTATTACTTGGCAAGGATTTCCCACCGCAAGCTCAACAATATCTTTGAGATTGTCATCGTTGACATAATATGATGCAGCTTTTTTATAAGTTGCATCGATGCATTTAGGACGGATTTAAATGAAGCGGGCTCTTGTCTCTTTGGCAGCCCCTGCAAGTGCCATTGTTCAGGTGTAATGCCATCATCTGAACTGCTGATTTCAACCATAAACTTGGCTTGTCTTCCTGCTGCCAAAGCTGAGATTAGTTCCATGCATTTTAGTTCTCACTTTTCACTACCTTGCAATTTTTACTGCTCTTCTTGGTCTGCATCGATACAAATAAATATGTATATTATTATATATACTTTAAGTAAAGTAGTTTTAGTATAGCAAACAAAGGGGAAAAAAAAAGGTAGTGTTTGAATTACAACCTGAAGAGTTCGTAAATAAGCTTGTATGGCATGTTGAGGAGACCATTGAAACGGAAGGTTTGCAAACTCAAAGCTTAATTGTGAGATGGGACATGTTTGGTGTGATTTGTGATGAATGAAAACGTGATACGCTATCCCAAAGAGACAGTTTAACGGTATAAATTTCACTTTTCTAATTTGATGATTTTAAATTTAAATCCTTGAAAAAAAAAACAAAACAAATCAAAACAAAACAAAACGCGATATACCTAAAGGCATAATATTTACATGAGAGAGAGCCGGGGACTTTGTCGACTTTTAGCGATGCATGCAAAGGCATCGACTATTATACAAAATGAAATAAGAGAAAGATCTCATCAAAATCCTATGTTGTCGGATGAAAAGGCAACACACGGCTGAGGGTTAAAGGCCTGATAAATCTGCATATCGATGATATTCGGGCAACTTTGAGAACTTTCATGTGATCTTGAGACGGTCAAAATTCTCTCTCTCTCTCTCATCTGTAGCTCTTTTTTAGAATTTGTGAAATAAAGGGAAAATAACGGCTGGTGTGCAAAGGGAAAATAACGGCACCGTCATTGGAATGCTTCCCCACGATAGGCCAGGCCTAACGTATCACACCCACAACGTTGTGTGCCCTTTTTCTTTCCGTATCTCAGCAATGCAATGCAATGCCAGATGAAAAAGCACGATGTAATTATATAGATCAAGAGATCGGCTTCCTTGATCTTAGTTATGATCTGTCAGCACGCAAATAGCAATAGTGTGATTACACAACTTCATTAGACAACATTCATTCATGCTACAAGTCATAAAATAGGAATTAGTTCAAGAAATCGCCCTATTTTGATTTTATTTTATTTTCCTCTCTTTGATCTATTAGTCTTGTTTCTTAGGGAGGCCCTCATTTGAATTCTTCTGAACCGTGACGAGAAATATGTTCCACGGTAAAGTGTGACTTGGGAGAGATGGTTCTGGATGTATTCTTTTGAGTCACGGATAAGGATATTAAAAGTGGAGCCATGCATAATATATCTGCTTTATGATGAATTTAGCTGAAACAAAAAAGAACAAGAAAAGAAAAGGAAAGAGCTCGTGAGTCGTGTCTTTAATGAGCAATGCTTCCTAAACCGAGCTTGCTTTATCGAAAAGATTGTCCATAGCCATGTTCAACCAAGTTCAGCTAAGACAGTTAAATCAATGCATGACGATGGTTTAAATCTAGATTTAGAGAGAGACATCACATATCAACAATTATACAATTGTGGGCAAAAAAGAACAAAAATCAAATCTCCTATTTTTAACACGTAGGATCAAATCAAATGGTCTTAAATCACATGTAGTTTAAGCTAGGATGGTTTTAGATTACAACCGTACTCATAAAAACAAAAAAAAAAAGGAAAAGAAAAAAGACTGCTGCTGTTGGAATCTACTCAATATCCTTTATAGCATCCTGCATCATAACCAAAAAAGGAAAAGAATAGAGTTTTAAAAATGTCAACCAGTTAAACTGACAAAGTTATATCAAAGATCCAAGATCTTTTCCCACCTTTAGCCGGGAGAGGAGGTGGAAATGGTTGTTGGAGGACTGTCCATTTGCATTGTGTATTTTGCATACGAATGGAAGGAAAAGCAGGGGGAAAGAAGTGCACGCACACACATGCACAATGTCTGGTGATGGGCACAAATTTTCTCCCCTTTTATTTCATAAAATCTCTTCCTTTTGTATCAAGAGAAGGTTTCTAGCATCTATTTTGCATTCCACATTAGCAAATATGTGCACTACCAAAGCACTAGCTTGAATTTATTGGTGTCGCGGAAGTAATAACATGGAAGTCTCCCTTAGTGATTGCATCCTTGATTAGCAGGAAATATAAACAGGGGAGCAAGATCAGATGACTAGAGTAACAGTGGGTATCTTGACCAGATACATCAGCATTTGGGAGTGATTATTTTACAATCCTAAGAATTAAGACATTGAAGAAAAAGCATTACCTTTGCAAGTCGGGCAACATAAGCCGCAGCTATTGCTGTTGCCAATAATCCCAGACCAAGGGTCAGTAGTTGACCATTTCCTCCACCTAAACCACTTTCTGATTCCTCTTGCTGAAATGCCACAGAAATAAATAAAATAAAAGATTAGCTTTAAAAATGAACACATACAAACACCCCCCAAGAGAAAGACGAAAAATTTTATCACACTCTTTAATAGGAATAATACTCTTTAAAATGGTTTAGAGTGGCATTAATAGTATTAAAGGATAAAATAGGAAGCTTGATGAAAATGAGAGGACACCAAGGCATGTCAATAGAAGCACAACCAGTATGATGCAGGATGCCTTTACAGGATTTCAGAGCAAAGTAAAAATTAGCATGACAAAAATTGTAAATATACAAAGAGAGCTCTCTTAGTACAAACTGGAGCAAAGCAAAAAAGCAATAGATGAGAAGAAAGAGGATCCATTTATTAGCATCACACGATTAGCTCCTTAGCAAAATCATCAACTTCATCTAGACAAAATGAACCCTCTGATCTTCTAACTTCACATACAATTAATATGATCATCTATTGCAGCAAACCAATAAGAAAATATTTGAGCACCAATCTTCGCTACAAACACTAGAACTTCTACTCTGACTTTCTGTGTGATATCTCGAATGGATCAATAAAGTTCTTACAAAATCCATCCCCATGTGGAGTTCCTAAATCAATAAAGTTATTTTAGTAGGAGGCTCTATAATCAAAATGGCTTTCCGAGGGAAGTTCGTGACTGTCCCCAGCTTCTGCTTTCTGATGGATAATTCTGTTTCTACTCAATGACCAGATCCCCCCAATTTTGGATCGAGTACAGTTTGTTAACTTCAACATAATAGGTTTCAGAATATGAATCTAGTTGAAGAACTAGCTTTAGGAACTGAAAACCAATGCCCACCAGGATTAACATCATGAAAAGATATATAAGCAATTCAATCAAACCATCAAACCACCTTTTATACTTTCACTGTAATTCCATCCAACTTAAGATGAAGATGAGACTTGCCTTCATCACCCCGGCCTAATTTAGGGGTTCACCACTAACACAGGCAACGACACAGCACCACACAGCCACCAGGACATTGCAAAGTTATAAAATTTGTACAGTATTAGAAGTTATAAAGTGTGGTATCATACAATGCCTAAGAAACCAACATGACAGTCATATCTATAAAGGTCAGTGCAGCATAGGGTCCGGATAACATTTTTTGACAAATAAAGGTTAAGACATTTCTCTGATACTACCGATGCAAAAGTAGAAACTGCGTAATGAAGATGATCAACGGATGTAAAAAGTGAGATACCGAGAAATCAACATTCCCAAAGTAGTTTACTCTCTAAAATAAAAACTAAAGGAAAATAAATCAATAACACAATCAAACTAATTCTCTTCA
The DNA here is from genome assembly GCA_033439265.1 of Dillenia suffruticosa. Lineage (NCBI taxonomy): Eukaryota > Viridiplantae > Streptophyta > Magnoliopsida > Dilleniales > Dilleniaceae > Dillenia > Dillenia suffruticosa. Next base: position 14,470,594 of record JAVTVX010000020.1, read on the forward strand.
CTTGGAAACCCCACATGATGCAAAAAGAGTCCATTGTCCAACTATGAATAAGGCCCCTCCAGCTAAACAAAAGGTCAAGTGGCAGGCCTCGACATAATCCAAGGAACCAAAAAACAAAAGGGCTATTTTGCAACAAAATAATGGAGCATCCAGCTATTGCAGTTTACCACAATTTGCAACTCTTTCAAAAACACTCCTACATGGTGGTAAATATTTTACAAAAGGCCTATCGACATGAGAAGAATAATTAAGAAAGACAATCACAGAATAGTGATTTCAAATTTGAGGAAAATTTTTCTGGCACTAGAAAGATCTTCCATGAAGTTGTATTTGGAGGAAATGTGTTCCAACTTACCAGCTTCCTTCCATGTTTGATAAATTAAGTTATGAAACTTCTTTTTATTTTATTATTATTATTATTATTTTACAAAAAAAAAATACTATAAGCCAGAGAGGCATGCCATCTTGCGACATCTCTTGTAAAACAAAATTCACAAAAACAAAGAAAATCAATCTACAAACAATTGGCAAAAAGAGCTTCCTCTCTCTGTTGAACAGACTCTAGTCCTAATCTAATTCCCCGTCCCAGAATTCCAAATAAAACAAAATTAGCTATGGAGATTAAAGTTTGGGTCTAGGCCTATTTGTACAATATAACATCTTCTCCTGTGGTTTAGAACTAATAATAACTTGATCTCTTTATGTTGAAACTATGGAAAAATTGAATAACAAAGAAGCATAAAACTAATGAAAAATTGATTGCATTTCAAAGTAACACACATGAAGTTTTGAGCACTTGTTCATACTTTACAAGCGAAAAGGTCTTAACTATTTATAGAACGCAAAAGACATAAAAGAGAGAGAGAAGAGAGAGGGGAGGCAGGACAGGGCACTGCCCTCTCCTGCCTGCCAGCTTCCAACAGCTAGTGGAAAACTAGCTGTTGGAGGGCCCAGCTGGGCCCTTTCTCAAGTGCCAAGCTGGGCCTATTTTGGGATCTTAAGGACCCATGTTTGGGCCCATTTAGGGCCTATTAAGGATCCCTGCATGAGCCTAAATTCTGTTTATTTTTAATACTCCCCCTCAAGTTGGGTGCATATATATCCATAGTGCCCAACTTACTCATTATTTCTTGTAAATGAACCGATATCCCTCCCTTGATGAAGATATTTGTTAATTGATTCTCCCCTATGATGTGAGGACTGGCAATGAGTTTTTTCTCGACTTTTTGCCTAATAAAGTGACAATCAACTTCTATGTGTTTGGTGCGTTCTTGAAATACTGGATTGGAGGCTATGTGAATCGCGGATTGATTGTCACAGTGAATCTTGATTGGAGTTGAAACTCTAAACCCCTAGTTTTTCTACTAGGGCCTTCAACCATACTATTTTACTAGCGCTAGCTGTCATTGCCCTATATTCGGCTTCTGCACTTGATTTTGATACCACATGTTGTTTCCAGCTCTTCCATGAAACAAGGTTACCTTCTACGAACATGCAAAACCCAATGGTGGATCTTCTATCTTTAAAATCACCTGCCCAATCTGCATCACAATATCCCTCAATTTCTGATCTTCTATTTTTCTTCATCCAAATTTCTAATTCAGGGGAACCTTTGATGCAGTGGAGAATTCTCTCAGTTGCTCTCCAATGTCCCTTCTTAAGAACATGTATGTACCGGCTTATTTGACTCACGGCATAGACTATGTCCGGTCTAGTGATAGTAAGATAGATCAGCCTTCCTACAAGTCACTAGTATCTCTCGACATTCTCATAGGGTTCCTTATCATCTTCTAAGGGTTCAGAGGTGGAAACGGGAGTACAAGCCGGTCTAGCTTCTAGCTTTGTTGTTTCCTGCAATAAGTTAAGAGCGTATTTTCTTTGGAATAGAACTAACCCATTGTAACAATAGACTAACTCTATTCTCAGAAAATACTTTACTCTAAATCTTTAATTTCAAATCTAGATTTTAGGAAATTTATAACAATATCTATGAGATGCATGTCATTGCCGGTTATTATAATGTCATCTACGTAAACTAAAATAATTACTACTTTATCATTATTTTTCCTAATAAATAAGGATGAATCGCTATTGTATTTTGTAAAACTGATACTAAGAAAAGCAAGGTTTAGTTTTGCATATCATGCTCTTGGAGATTGCTTGAGCCCATAAATTGTTTTGTATAGCCTACATACATTTCCTTCTTGATGTTGGAGACCTTGAAGAATTTGCATATACACTTCTTCTAAATCGCCTTGAAGGAATGCATTTGCTACATCCATTTGGAACATATTCCATCCATAATTGGTTGCAAGCGAAAGTAGTACTCGAATGATGTTCATCTTAGCAACCGGTGCGAAAGTTTCCTTATAATCAACCCCATATGTTTGAGTATATCCCTTTGCTACTAACATTGCTTTGAATCTTTCAATGGACCCATCACTTTTGTATTTGATCTTGAAGACCCATTTGCATCCTACGGCCTTCTTTCCCTTGGGTAGTGAAGTGATCACCCCAATGCCATTTTTAGTTAAAGCTTATAACTCCTCTTTCATTGTTTTTCTCTACGTTGGATCTTTTGAAGCTTCTTCAAATGTCCAAAGCTCAAGCTCCTTATCTATACCATTCAAAAAACATTATGACTCAAAGAAACGTGAGAGATAGTGTAGTAGTCATAGATAGGGTATCTCCGATTGACCTATTCTGATGGAGTGAGTCTAAATCTAGTTGATCTTCTAAGCTGAACGGGAGGGTCACTCGACTCTTCTGAACTTGGTGAGAAGTTCTTATCCTCACTTGTTCTTTGATCTCCTCTTGAATCAAGAGGCGAGTCGTCATTTGTAGGATTTGATCCTTCTTCCTCATTTTGAGAAATTCCTTTGGCTACTTGAGGATTGGTTGGATTTTCAGCCTCTTGATCTACATTGGGAGTTACTAAAAAATCCCAAGTGGTTGCTTGAGTGTTTTCCCTTGATATTTCTTTTTCTTCTACAATTGAAAAGTAAAACTCATTCTCCAAAAATATCATATCTTTCGATATATATGAGTGGCTAGTAGAACAATCATAGCATCTATATCCTTTTCAAAGGATGCATGCTCAAGGGATACACACTTTCTTCCCCTATGTTCTAATTTGTTTCTTAAGTGTGTTGGGACATGAACATAGCATATACAACCAAATGTCCTAAGATGAGAGAGTTTTGGTTTTCTTCCTAAAAGTAGTTCTAAGGGAGATTGTCCTTTCAAAATATCGGATGACAAGAGATTGATTACATAAACCGCGGTTTTAATCGCGTCACATCAAAATTTCTTAGGTATGTTTGCATGAAACATCATTCTTCTAGCAATCTCTAGTATGTGTCTATTCTTACGTTCGGCTATCCCATTTTATTGGGGTGTGTAAACATATGATAATTGATGGATGATGCCACTGTTTTCAAGATAATTCTCAAAATTGAGATTTGTAAATTCGCCACCATGGTCGAATTTTAGGATTTTAATATTGGTATTGTAAAGTTTGATCACATACTTCACAACTCTTGAATGGTTCAAGAGTTTGGTCTTTTGTATTCAAAAGGTACACCAATATATACCTAGTCTTATGATTAATAAATGTGATGAACTATTTGTAATCTAAATATGAGATAATAGGAGAAGTTCAAATATCCGAATGAACTAAATCAAAAACATTTTCATATATGGTTTCAAAAATATGATACATAGTTCGGGTTTCTTTAGCCAAAATACAAGCTTTATAATGTCTATTCTCATAATTTAGAGTTGAGAATAGACGTTTTAAAACTCAATCACTATGATGACCTAACTGTCCATGCCAAAGAGATGAGTCTTCCTTTATATGGGCTGTAAGTGCATGTTGTTCTTGATCCAAAAAGTAAAGTCCTCCTTTTCTAGAACCATTACCAATCAATCGATTCGACTTGAAGTTCTAAAAAGAAACAGAATTTGCATCAAAAACAACTCTACACCCTTGATCCTTAGTGATTTTGCTTATGGACAATAGATTTGAAGTAAGTTTAGGAGTATATAAAGCATTTGTAGTTTTTCCAAAAATATCAATTTCCCTAACTTGATTTACCTTCAAATCTTGCCCATTAGCAATTCTTAATATCTTATGGCTAGGGAGATTTTTGAATCTCTTAACTTTTGATTTATCCCTAGCCATATAATAGTTGGTGTCCGAATCTACGAGAAAATTTTCTAAATGTAAATTAATAAATGGTTTTTGAACTGTACCTTCAAGAGGAGAGAATTGTTGGAGCCTTTTTGTGACACTCTCAAAAGTGGTTTTGAGGGTAGCAAGTTCGGCCATGGTAGGATTGTGAAAGGTTTCTTGTTGCGCAGTGGCTTGAACTCCAAAACTTGGGCCTCCTTGTTGGTCCTTTGGCTTGAAGTTTTTTGGTCTCAAGTGAGGATGTAGGAACCAACGTTTATCCCTTGTTTATGTTTACCCTTTCTTTTTGCAATGAGAGCATACCTCCTTGATAATTTTGGCTACTGTGAGGTCTTGAGAGGCCATGAATCCTTCCATTTTTAGCTTAGAGTTTTCCTCAATCCTCATGTTTACTTCGACCCTTTGCACCATGTTTTGCACTTCTCCGAATGTAAGAAATTCCTTCATGCGTAGAATTTCTTATTGGAGATGAGTGAAGGAGTCATCTAACCCCATTAGGAGCGCAAACGTTTTGTCCACCTCTCTTCTTTTTTGGATGACTCTAAGATCGCTTGAATCCGGTCGAAGAGTCATTAGCTTATTCCATAAGTTGGTGAACTCTCCAAAGTATTGAGGAAGAGATTTTCCCTCTTTCTTGATGCTTGCAATTTGTTTCTTCAATTCAAAGATCCTCCCTAGATTAGACTTTTGGCCATATAAGGAGAACATTGTATCTCATATCAATTTGGCATTAGGAGCACAACTCACCATGGCTTTATGAGTTTCATCTAAGGAGTTTAGCAAGATGATGAAGACATGATCATCTCTTTTCTTCCATTTCCTATATGAGGATTGCTCTTATCAAGAGGATTATCAAGAATATGATCCTCTAAGTTTTGAAGATTGAGTACTCTCTTCATAATACTCACCTATTGGTAGTAGCTTCCTCCTTTTAATTGAATGGAGGATATGTTTTGAATTTGGGTGAGGTTTATACAAGGAAGAGGAGCACCCAACCTTGAAGAATGAGATCGTTTGATGCTCTGATACCATAACTATGAAAAAATTGAATAACAAAGAAATATAAAACTAATGAAAATTAATTGCATTTCAAAGTAAGAATACATGAAGTTTTGAGCACTTGTTCATGCTTTATAAGGGAAAAAGGTCTTTAACTATTTATAGAACACAAAAGGCATAAAAGAGAAAGAAAATGAGAGAGAAGAGAGAGAGGAGAGGCAGGACAAGGCACTGCCCTCTCCTACCTGCCAGCTTCCAACGGCTATTGGAAACTAGCCGTTGGAAGCTCCAACAGCTAGTTTTGGAGAAACTAGCTGTTGGAGGGCCCAGCTGAGCCTATTTTGGGGTCTTAAGGACCCCCATGCTTGGGCCCATTTAGGGCCTGTTAAGGATCTCTAAATGGGCCTAAATTCTGTTTATTTTTAACACTTTGTATCTGTGAAAAAGAAAAAAAAAAAGAAGAAAATCTAACTTGGTTCCAATCTTCCTCACCTTAGTTTGTTTGGTCAACCCAACATTGTTGGAATAATATTACTCTTTTTGCAAAAGAAAGTGCATGTCTTGTGCAAATTTTCTAGGTAAGATCCTCTTAGAAAAAGCCCTAATGTACGAAGATAGCAACACTGGGTAAAGCCCTCCCAAAAGAACTCCAAGACCCCTGTAAACAAAGCTCCTTTCATTGTGCCCTAGGGAACCCAAAGAGTAACAAACTTTAATATGACATATTCCACTTTCATTTAGTTGTTCTTCCCTCCCTGGTTTTATGAAGGCTTCATGATATTTCAATTGTTTTTCCATGTTTGACTACCAAAATATACAATCGAATTATGTGGCCTTATTAGGAAAGACGTGTAATTGTGTTACTTTTTGACTCCTTGAATTATGGGATTGATATAGAAATGATTTTGGAGATTGATATAGGATTGACTCCATGAACTATGGGAGGATTGACTCCTTGAATTATAGGATTGATATAGGATTAATTTAGGAAAGTTTCCTATTTTGTAGGATCTGATTAGATAGTTTTTTATTTTTTGTGATCTAAATTGGTTTCCTATTTTTATATGATCTGACTAGATAGTTTTCTAATTCTTGTAACCTAGAATAGTATATAAATTATCGTGCACAATTTCATTTGATTAATGAAAAACATAGAGAAATTATTCATCCCTGTTTTGTGTCAAATACATTAGGCACTATATATATATGATCAACAAGAAAATTAAAGAAACTTAGGAAAGGGGAAAAAATATATCACGTCTTTTTAAAAGGAAAAGAAGAAAACATATCAACAGAAAAGGGGAGAACCACCTTAAATACAAAAAAATTATCAATTGTCATGTACAATTCTTATAAATCTAGAATAATCTATAAATTGTCATGTAAAATTTCATTCAATTAATGAGAAATACAGAAAAATTATTCAACCCTATTTTGTGTCATGGTATCAGAGCTCTAGGTTTTTTCTAGGAGATCAAATTGTAGTTTTTTTTTTCTATGTTTTTTGCTTTATTTTTTAGTCCACAAACAGAGTATATTTCACTGTGTTTGTGCACCCATCATTGCTGTTCTCTCGTCAACTCTACTGCTTCTTTGTCGAATTTCTCACTTGTTAAGATTCCCAGGTTTTTACCTGAATACTTTATTCTCTATTTCACCCTTCTTTTCCCTCGAATCCTTTCAAATCACCATGTCTAAGTCAATCGAAACTAGCCATGTTCAAGAGGTGCTAGCCATTGGGAGTTCTACTATAGTCTCAACAGAAGAATTACAAAATATACAGGCGGCATATTGATTGAATGGGAAGAACTAACTAAAGCAGTCATAGTTGGACCGCACATTTTTTAAGGGAAGAGGAAAACTGGGCCATTTGTTGGCCATAGGGCCTAAAAAGGGGATCCTAAATTAAATGCATGGGATGACAAAATTCCATGGTAATGTCATGGTTATGGAATTTGATGCCTCTAGAACTTAGCGATACGTGTGTGTTTCTCCGAATTGCTAATGAGATTTGGGATGCTATCCAACAAACATACTCCAAGGTTCATGTCGCTGTCCCGATTTACGAAATTAAGATGAATTTCAGCAACCAAACAAGAGACTCGAACTGTCAAGGAATATTCGAGTTTCTTGCAAGGCTTGTGACATGAGATGGACCATTACCAATGTATTCAAATGCACTGCAGTGAGGATGCCTCAACACTGAAGCGATTCATGGAGAATGATCGCATTTACGATTTTCTTGCCAGTCTAAATGCTGAATTTGATGCTGTTAGATTATAGATTTTGAAAAAAGATGACTTACCCTCCTTGAGTGAGATAATTTCGATCATTTGAGTAGAAGAGGGACGACGGAGTGTTATGCTTAAGATTCAAGGAGGAGATACTTCAGCCCTTGTGACCAAAGCAATTGGTTTAAAGGAATCTAACACTCCTGCCAATCAAGCAAATCAGTTCAAGTCCATGAATCGAGATTTTCTATTTTGCATGTATTGCAATAAGCCCTACCACACTAAGGAGCAATACTAGAAACTTCACGGCAGGCCCAACCGAAGTCCCAATGACAGAAGTCAACCACATGTAGTGAGCACTCAATCGAGTAACGAAGGGAGTCATCAAGGTACATATTATCTAGCATTTTCCGGTATCTCTTGTTCCTTGTGTTACCAATGTCTCAGAAAAATTTTTTCCAAATATGTGGGTCATAGATTCTGAAGCCGCTGATCACATGACCTATTCCTCCGACCTATTTTTGTTTCATATATTCCTTGCTTTAGTCATAAGAAAATAACTATAGCTAATGGGTCCATTACCACTGTAGTTAGACAAGGGGACATTTATATAAGTGATTCTCCATTCTAAAAATGTCCTACATGTTCCGAAACTCTTTGCAAATCATGTTTCCATTCAAAAGCTTACCCATGATTCCAAATGTAGTGTAACCTTTTTTTCCTTTATACTGTGTATTTCACGAGTAGGGCACGAGGAAGATGATTGGACATGCCAGTGAAAAAGATGGTCATTACTACCTAAAAGATCAAAGTGTAAGAACTAGAGTTAAGAATTCCTTATTTCCATCACTTTTTTCCGAATTTGTCAGGTCAAATAAAGATAAAGTATGGCTTTATCATTGTCATTTAGGTCATCCATTGTTTAATGTCCTTAAGTTGATGTTTCTGTCATTATTTAAAGGGTCTACTTTTGGATCTTTTCATTGTGATGATTGTGAATTTGCCAAGCACAAATGTGCTTCATTTCCTATAAATAATACAAAAACTCTTAAATTTTTTTTCTCTCATTTATAATGATATTTGGAGACCCTTCACAGTTCTAAATATTTCTAATGCAAAGAGATTTGTTTAGTTTATCGATGATTGTACACGAATAACGTAGATCTATCTTTTGAAAAATAAATCTGATATTGACACTATTTTTCTCAATTTTTACAATATGATCAAAATACAATTTGATGTGAGAATTAAACGGTTTTGTCCTGATAATGCTAGAGACTATTTCAATTAATTTCTTATGCTTTTTTTTTTTCAAAAGGAAGGGATCATTTATGAATCTTCTTGTGTTATGACTTCACAACAAAATGGAGTCACTAAGTCTAAAAAGGGCCGTCTTCTAGATGTCACAAGAGTTTTATTGTTTCACAAAAATGTACACAAACAATATTAGGGAGAAACCGTTTTAACCCCTACACATCTTATTAATAGACATCCAACTCGAGTCCTTGGCTTCAGAAGTCCAATTAAAATTCTCAAAAAGTTTTTTTTTCCAATTTCAATACTTTAAACAATCTTATTCCTAGAATTTTTGAAAGTGTTGCCGTTGTCCATGTCCACTCTCAAAACAAGGGAAATCTTGATCCATGTGCTCTTAGGTGTATTTTCATCGGGTATTCTTCCACACAAAAGTATAAGTGTTTTCATCCCCCAACCAGAAAAGATTTTGTCTCCGCTAATGTTACGTTTGTTGAAACTGTCTTTTTTCTAACATTCTTATCTTCAGGGAGAGAACATGAGTGAAGATAGAGAGAAGGACCTGTTTCGTCTTGATTTTCACAATCAGCATGTTGAGTTTTCATCTCCATTTAAACCCGTTTCAGAGTCACCCCTTCAACCTACTGTTGGGTGACCAAAGTCGTGAGGCGATGAAAGATAAGGGAAAACAAAACAATACTCAACCACTGCAGGTCTATTCTAGGAAGAAAATTCCAATTATTCGATCATTACAAGTACAATTTCCTATTCGTGCTACTGTCCAAATACTCGAAACCACTTCCACACCATTTCCACACCATCAGCTGAGCCCATTGAATTAGTAGATGAATCGGAAAAACCAAGTGATATTGACTTACCAATTGCACATAATAAAGGAACTAGAGCCTGTACTATACATCCATTGTACCTATTCCTAACCTACCAAAACCTTTTTCAAAGCCATAAAGCTCTCTTAAGCAACTTTCACTCAATTCCCATTCTGAGAAATCTATTAAGAGGCATTAGGAAACAAGAAGTGGGAGGATGCTAGGAAAGTGGAGATGGAAGCCCTCGAAAAGAATAAAACATGGAGTTGGTTGAATCACCAAGAGAAAAGAAACCAGTGGGTTGTAGATGGGTTTTCACTATGAAGTATATGTCAGATGGCTCAGTAGAAAGATACAAAACAATATTAGTTATCAAAGGGTATACTCAAACCTATGGTATTGACTATTTTGAGACATTTGCTCCAGTTGCGAAGATGAATACAATATGGGTCCTTTTTGTCATTAGCTGCCAATTTTGGGTGAAATCTACAACAATTTGATATTAAGAATGCATTTCTCCACGATGACCTAGGGGAAGAGATCGACATGAAAGTTCCTCTAGACTTTGAATCTAAAGAGGGAATGGTGTACATGTTGAAGAAAACTCTCTATGGACTCAAATAATCATCAAGAGTCCAGTTTGGAAGATTCACCATGACGATGACTACCTTGGGATATAAACAGAGTCAACATGACCATTCTTTGTTTGTAAGACACCCAAATTCAGAGGGAGTGACAACCCCATTGGTGTATGTTGACAATATTATCATAACACGCAATGATGCAAAAGAGATGGATAATTTAAAATGATGTATTTTGAAAGAATTTGATATCAAAGAACTTGGAAAATTGAAATACTTCCTAGGTATTCAAGTGGCACATTCAAAATAAGAGATCTTTATTTCTCAACAGAAATACGTGCTTGATTTGCTAAAGGAAATGAGGAAGTTAAGTTGTAAGCTGGTTGACATATCCATTGAGTTCAATCATGGAGTATGTGATGCTCCAAAGGATCTTGTGGTCAATAGAGGCTATTACCAAAGGCTTGTTGGGAGACTGATCTATTTGGCACAAACGAGACCAGATATTGTATTTGTATTGAATGTTGTTAGTAGATTTATGCATAATCCTAAAGAAATGCATCTTCAAATAGTTCATAGAATCTTACAATACTTGAAGGGCAACCCCAGACAAGGTGTTTGTTCAAGAAAGGGGGAAGCATGACGTTGGAGGCCTATACCGATGTTGATTATGCTAGGTCACTAGATGATGTGAGGTCAACTTCAGGGTATTGTATCTTCTTAGAATGGAATCTTGAAACATGAAGGAATAAGAAACAAAATGTGGTGGCAACAAGTGTAGAGTCTGAATTTATGTCAATGCCATTGGGAATATGTGAACTGCTGTGGCTGAAGATAATTCTTGATGATCCAAAAATAAAATGGGAAGGACCAATGAGAATGTATTGCAACAACAAATCTACTATCAGCATTACTCATAATCCCGTACAACATGACCAAAAGAAGCATATAGAAATTGACTGACATTTTATCAAGGAGGAACTTGATAGCCGCCTAATATGTACACTATTCGTTTTATCAAAGGATCAATTAGCAAATGTACTTACAAAGTGGCTGTCAAGCACTCTGTTTCAAGACATTGTTAGCAGACTTGGAATGGAGGATGTCCATTTACCAGCTTGAGGGAGAGTGTCAAATTATGTGGGTTTTCTAGGAAAGTCATGTGATTGTGTGACTTTTTAAATTCTTGAATTATGGGATTAATATAGGATTGAATTTGAAGATTAATATAGATTTGACTTCTTGAATTATGGGATTGATATAGGATTGACTTTGGATAGTTTCCTGTTTTGTAGGATTCGATTAGATTATTTTCTATTTTTTGTAACCTTGAATAATTTTCTATTTTTGTATGATTTGATTAGATAATTTCCTAATTCTTGTAACATAAAATATTCTATAAATTGTTGTGTACAATTTTATTCAATTAATGAGAAATATAGAGAAATTATTCAACCATGATTTGTGTCAAACACATTAGGCACTATACATATATATATATAATCAACAAGAAAATTAAAGAAACTTAGGAAAGGCAAAAATATATCTCATCTTTTTAAAAGGAAAAGAAGAAAACATATCAGCAGAAAAGGAGGGGGAAAGACTAAGGATGTGAGAACCCAAAGAAATGCAGATATAAGGAATCAACAAAATTAACAACCTCTACGAAAGAAACAAACCTCTGAAAGGAAGACTAACTAGGAAAATAGATACACATAAGGAAAGTTTCCACAAAACCAAGCAGAAGTTTCTCCATCCCTCAAAAAACCACTTGTTATTTACCCATCAACATCTTATAGCAAATGGATCAGGTTTGAGAGCCTAAAGTTAATAATTAACAATACCAATTCATGGTTTTACTCAAACCACAAAAGATACATTTTAGAAAATAGCCAATAAAAGCTTTCTTTCAAAAATATTTTCCACAGGATGGTGATTTTCTACGAGACAAACAGACTATTCCGAACAAGAATATTTCAATGATGGACTGGGATGAGATTCATGACTAACAATAATCCTTCGGGATCCAACTAATTACAAAATTTTCGGCCACAAAGCAAGATATGCAAAATAGTTATCTGTTTAAAGATAAAATCAAAGGGCAATGACCATAATTGAATGGTTTAATATAGGATAAGAAGTGAATAACACATTGTACACTCACTATTATAGCTCGCCCAAAAGCACCAGCGCTTACATAAGCCCAAGTTCCAGGAAGCATTCCTAGCCAACTGCATGAAGAGGAAGGTTAAAAATGCATAAAAGACAGCCTATCAGTTTTATGAAGCATACACTTTTTCAACATTATAAATTTCAAAACCATCTTTTCAGAGCCGACTCAAATAAGCCCCGGGGGGGGGGGGGGAACTCACCCATGCATACAATGTTATAGTTTACCACTGATGCACATTTACATGTCAATTCTTCAACCATAAATATCATTGAAAGACCAAGACAAATATAAACTGGGAAAGATTAATTCTTGACTTCTTTGCCATTAGCACAAACTTTGGCCTGCCAAAGCACTTATATTCAGGATAAGAGAGTACTCTCAACAGTCAACTATATCAAAGTATATTATCAACGCATTGGACTCTGGCAAACATGAAACAACAGAGTTTCCTAGAGTCTCCATCTATATACTTAGTAGAAATAAAAAATATCAAATATTTTCCAAAAGAATGGAGCATGATATGGGGCGAACTTGCTAATTGGATTTATATGTATAACTGAGAAGTTTATGATCAGAAAGAAAACCAAGAGAAATTCAAAATGCAGTACACTATGTCATGCGCATGAAGCTACATCTTATCACAGATCTATAGACAAACTTCGGAACAAATAACTGAGTTCACTGAAATGGCCCCACATCTCAGACAGGAGCAGATTTCAGTAAATAAAATCATTGAAGATTAGATTCAAGCACATGTATTAACAGTTTTTTCCAATAGCTAACAATTTAAAAAGAATGATAATATTTTGAATATATAGAACATACCTTCCTAATACATAAGGGACGAACTTTACAGATGTCAACCCATACAAGTAATTCCCAAGAGAAAATGGAAGCAAAGGACTCAATCGCAGGAGGGTAACCACTCTAAAGCCATTTTCTCCTATTGCTTTGTCTATTGCAAGAAATTTTTTATTTCCCTCAACCAGCTTAAGAATACGCTCACGAGCAAAGTATCTTGCAATTAAAAATGCAACACTTGCTGCCACCTGCAAAGAGTAAAAGGTTAATACTCCAAGAACCAAAATACTTTTTCATTTTTTTTTTATTTTTTGGGCATAATAATTGCACCTCTGTTTATATATGCAAAACCAACTTACCGTTCCACTTATGGAGACAATAATAGTACCAATGACAGACCCAAAAAGAAGTCCTGCAGACATGGTCAATGGAATTGCTGGGATTGCAAGGATCTGCATAACAGTGATTGCTAAAAGTTAGATCAGGACATTCAGAATTTAGAATGTGAACCACAAGAAATAAGACTCAAAAATTTAATAAACATAAAAGAAAACTCTACAGGTTATATGTAACTTAGCTAAGTATCTATGAATAAATTAAGAAATTCAACATGTTAAGATCAGAAAAGCTTGTAGTACATCATATGGTAAAGATATTCTCATAAGGTTGCTATTTCCATAAGAGAAAACATTTACTTCTCTAGGTTGAGATATTGTGTAGATTTTACAAAATGATACATGAAGTAAAGAGGCAAAACATACTTCCAGTCCTGCATAAACAGCAACAAATAAAGCATATCCAGCAGTTCCATAGCCTGTAAATAAAAAAATAAAGTGAAAGTCAATTATCAGCAGTTTTCACTATAAAAGTCTACGTCTAACAGCATATAGTTTGGAACAATGAACTGGCGAGTACTCACAATAAAGAACTCTCAGGCAGGTGAAAAAGAGCCCAAGAACCTCAACCTTCTTTAGTCAACTTGCACTTGACATCATTAATATTCAAGCAAGACATTGGTAAAACTAAAGCTAGAATAAATCAGAAATTTTCATCCTCTTACTTCACAGCGGCTCCTCATGATTCTTTATCTTACCAAGTTTATTGAAGCCTCAGTGGCAGTTGCTACTTTTCACAAGCAAATTGTATCAAACAATACATTTATGCAGTTAGCAAAAACAAGAGCAACACATGTAGAGCAATAGGTGAGAAAGGAACCACGACCCCAGTAGCATCCCATGGCTTAAGAACTAGAAATGCATAGCCCTAAATTTCCTTGGGCTCAATCGCTGTTGAAAGAGGAACATTTCTTTGGTGAGGGCTTGAATATTTAACATGATTCATTAAATTAGGCTTAAAGCCAAAATGCATGTTTCTATATGCTCAGCTCAAAGATCATTCTGTTTGTGTCTCGTTTGATATCTCATGCTGCAGTGTTTCACCAGTCACTCAACACAACCAACAGGCTCCAAATGTAATTATAATCAAAACAAAACTATTAATATCATTCCAAAAAAGGTCCTGTAATCCAAATTCTGGTCTCCAAACACTAAACATCCGGTGAAATGCCAGAATAAATACCACTATGGAATCATAACCACAAACCAAATAAAGCCAGCAAAAAGAAAACCCTAATAAAAGTCAGGAATTTGGAATTAGGAACTTATAGCCAATCAGAAAACAAGAAATTTAAAACAAGCGAATTCAAAAGTGACTCGCTACGAAAATTCTTAAAATTCAATTAAGTTGGTCATTTAAAGCATGAAATTATCATAAAATCAGAAAGGGGTATTTGACAAATTTCAAAGAAAATAATAATAATAAAAATGAAGAAAATAATACCTTCAATAAAGCCAGAGAACTGGTTCAAAAACGAATTAATCTGGTCCTTGTAAATGTAGCCAATTGTGCCAAATCCACCAACAACGCCAACAAGCAAAAGACCAGCCAAAAGGGTACCCTTGAAAGCAGTGTCACCTTCCAGTTCCAAATCAGGCCCTTCATCAGCATCACTTCGCTTCTCAATTTCCCCATCGCCTTTTGGATTCAAGAACCATCTCAGGCTTTGTGGGGCAGATGTTTTTTTCTGCAAAGTCTGCTTCTTGGTTTCTCTGAGAGATGAAATTGGCTTGATGAATTGAAATCTCTTGGTGGGTCTGAAGAAACACAAAACTAATGAAGTAGAAGTAGAAGAAGAAAAGTGAAGAGGAGTAGAACAAGAGAGACAAGGTCTTAAAGTGAACTGCATTTTAATGAAGAAGACCAGTGGGTTTGGAAGTGGTGTTGATTGAGAGGGTGAAGAGGTGGTGGCGTTTGAGATGGAATTGGAGGTGAGGGCGAGGGCGAGCGTGGTGTCTCTGTTGTTTGTTTTGCTTCTGCCATGTTGGTTGCTTACTAACCGTTGATTTCGATTCAGGTCCGGAGGTTGCCATTCCCCTTGATAAGGACTCTGCTTCCCCGCTCCTTGGTGCATCTATTTTTCATTTTCTTTTATCCTGTTTTTTTTGTTTTTGGGACACACAAATTTTAGAAATAACTTTAGATTTAATTTGTCGTCCTATCTTATCTCCCAACCAGCGAGTTACCCCCACGTCCAGTTGCGGGTAACCACAACACATATTTTTATACTTAATAATTATATATTTCAAATAAAATTATTATAAAAAAATAATTATAATAAAATAATTTAGTATCTGACTTTTAAATCATTTTTAAATTTATAGCCATGCTATATAATAATAATGATAACAATAATAATAATTTTATTTTTTAGGCTTTACTTTTGAATTTCTCATCTTCTCCTTAACGGTGGATCATGAAAGAGGAAGATAAAGAAAATGGAAAAGAGAGAGAAAGTTAACTCATAGAAGATAAAGAAAGGAGACAAAATCGATTGTGAAGAGTGAGAAATTAATTAATGATCATAATAGTTATGACAGCAATACACATCTTTAATTGTCGTGATCCGATCGTTATTGTTTTATTATCATCCAAAAAAATAAATCTCTTGCCGATTTACTTGCCTTCTGTCTTCTCCCCTCTCTCTCTCTCTCTTCTTTTTTATGTTTTCATTCTCTCTAATTCCCACTAAATTTCTCACTTATACGAAGAGAGATTTATACTAATATTTTTGTTCGGGCATTTTTTAAGATTAGATCATATTTTTCACTAATTTTATTATTTTATATGTTCAAAAGATTATGTAACGATGATATTCGATTTAATTATTAAAATATATAAATGAATTTTCATATTATTTATACATATATAACACTCTTTGATTCAATATAAATGACTTATACGTGTGTTTAAATAATGACATATACCGTACAAATAAGTCATGATTATATTGATTTAAACCAAAAGTTCATAACTAATTAAACAAGATGGACAATTTATCATCTATAAACTATAGTTTGAAAGTCTCCTCTTAATCAAGAATGATTTACCTTGACCATCGGACGGAACTCAAACTCAATAGAAATTAATGCAAGTGGTTAACACTGAACACAATATATAGAATAATATGCTTAAATGTACCATTGAATAGAAATCAGTACTCTATATCTATATGTAATTCATATATCCTTAATTTTAAAAATATATATAGATTAATATGTGAAATCAAAGTCATATATTTTGGTTTATCATAAGTAAGATTTATCATCAGTTAAAAGTTTTAAATATTGCATATGTAATATTAGTTAGTTGAGATATGTATACTAATTATGTTGGATATTGTCTATTAAGTTGTTTTATTTAATTGTCTAAAAATTAACTTTAGTGATATGATGTTAAATCATATTAAATGTTTTTAAAATTACTCTATCGTTCAATGGAAGAAACATTTGACATTTTTGAATATATTTTTTTTGGTCAAAGGATTCAATACAATTAAATAATTAAGTATGTGATAATACATTTTATTTTCTTTGCCCTTAATTACAGGTGTTATATAGAGGGATAACATATAAAAATATATAGATCAAAGGAAAAATAAAAAATTATTTTTGTTGACTTATGTAAATAATATGATATTTATTTTAGAGTGTATATTTAATTATTTAATGAAATTAATTACAATCACAATAATTTTAGTGTAGTTAATATTTAACTAATTATATTATAATTATTTTAGAGTCAAAAAATTATTTTCAACCCTTCTCAGTCCTAAAACTCTGTTGATATTGATTACTTACTCGATATAACAATATCTTTGTTTTGATTAATTAGAAAAGAAGAAATAATGGAGTGGGAAAAAAATTAGGATTGGATTGTAATTTTCAGAAAGCACTACGACCAGTTTGTAATTTCATAAATTATTGTATTTTGATTTATGATTTTGAAAATTTTCTATTTTATTTTATAATTTTTAAAAGTTATCTATCCTGTTTAATAATTTTTTAAAGTTATTGATCCTATTTTATAATTTTGAAAATGTTTTGACTTTTTATAATATTTGAAATTTTAATAGCTAGTTTTGTAATTTTTATAAAAATAACAAACCCTAAGTATTTTTTTTCTGTTTTCGTCTCTCTGATCTCTTTTTTGGGTTTAATTTTTCTATGTTCATCAAAATATAAAAACAATTAAGAAATTTGATAATTTCTTATTTGCACAAAAAAAAAATCAATTCCTTAATCGATCTACCTATCAAGATTGAATATTATCAAGAGATCAGAATTAGACTATAAAAAAAAGATTTTGATTGGAAGTTATTTTCTCTCATAAGAGTTGTAGATTCATATGTCATTAAGCCCGATGGCTAACAACCAAACAATGACCAAACAGTGTGTAGCTACTCAAGCCCAAACTTTAATGGGCCTGCTAGAATATGATTTAGCCCAGGAGAGGCCAAATGATCTCATAACCTCTCGACTTCTTGGTCTTTACCAAATCGACACTTATCACATATGAGCCGTTGTTATAAAGGAAAAAAAATATTTGGTGAATTTAAATTTTTTCCCAATTTAATACGGCTTTATTGCAATATCTTTTAATTAAAAAGTAAATCTCCTGATAATTCAAATCTTCACATAATAATATGAACTTTCCTATCTTGAAACATTTCCGAATTTACAAAAAATCTGCCAACATAGTTTATGTAATCTCAGAAGATCTCATACAATCTTTTTACAAGACAAGTAGAGTTTTTATACCCATAAATACATACAGCATCCCTATGTGTGCCATATATATATATATATCAAACAAAAGTAATATATTAAGTACGCATCTCTTTCTCTCCCTCTACACATTACACACAGAAACCACAGAAACTACATAAGGTACAAATTCTCTTAATCTTTCCTTCTAAAATCACTCTTTTTGCCTTAAGTTTTGGAGTCCCCTTCACTGGAGCCTCCTTCCATGGGTTTTTTTTGTAGGTACACCCATTGGAACTCTTACAATAAGTTCATCATTACCGGTTCTCCACTCAAGAAAGAAAAGTGATTTGCTGAGATTATTTTTTTGGCATTAACAGATTGGAGCCGTCCATAGGAACAACTAACTGATTAACCATAAAAGTGGTACACGCATTGTTTTTTCCACCAATATACTATTGAAAAGAAGAAGACCAACCATCGGTTTCGATGATGACGACTTGCAAGAGGTCGACCCAACTTGACATGACCTCCTTATCATTACAACCAAAATAGGCTAATATGTTATGAAGAGAATTTTGGTCGATCAGGAGATAGAATACAAGCTCCTTTATTAGAATCCCTTGTCTTGAATGGGTTTCCAGCAAGCACACCTTTAACCCTCCGTTGACTCCTTGGAAGAATTTTCGAATGAACGACTATATTCCAAAGGTACTATCTCCCTTCCCATAACTTTGAGGATACTGCCTAGCGACATTCCACTTTGACCTCATTTAATATGGTTAACCTACCGTCTCCGTACAATGCCTAGAAGGTCGCCATGGCCAGAACAATCTAGAAGCACTGCCAAGCACAAAACATATGAAGGTTAAGCACTGCCAAGCACAAAACATATGAAGGTTACAACATTGGCTTGCGATCTTGACCTCTAGGACGTTTCCATATTAGAAGAGGAGAAAAAGAATTTAAGTGGAATTCAGGGACGACATCGACTAGTCCTCTAAGTCAGAACCTAGCGAAGAGATATGGAGATCAATATCACCAATACCTAGGCTAGACTGTTCAATCAAGGACCGTCTACCAACCCCCTTCAAGATACTCTAATCGAGTGCTTACGGTGGCATTCAGATGTCTTCGCATGGAAGCCTGAAGATATATTGGGAATACACCCTTCAGTGATCATGTACAAATTAACGGTAGATCCTCGTAGCAAACTTGTGAAGTCATGCTTGAATGATAGTGAGCGATACAAAAAGAGATATAAAAGTTACTAATGGCAAACTTCATTCGAGAGGTAAAATATCTTGAATCGCTAACTAATATATTTATGGTAAAAAAAGCAAATGGTAAATGGAGATATGTGTCGACAATAAAACATGTCCAAAAGATGGCTACCCCCTTTTGAATACTGACAAACTCGTGGACAACTCATTAGGACACCAACTCCAGTATTTCATGGACATGTACTCCGATTATAACCAGATTCACATGGCCCTCGAAAATGAAAAAAAACATACTTTATTACGGAGTTCAACATATATTGTTATAAGGTCATGCCATTCGGTTTGAAGAACACTCGAGTAACCTTCCAATAGTTGGTCAACAGAATTTTCAGTGAACAACCTGACAGGCATGTTGAAGCCTATGTGAATGACATACTCGTCAAAAGCACAAATCAGGAAGATCATGTAAAAGACCTGGAAGAAACATTACAAATACCAAAGCACTTCAACATGAAACTTAACCCTGCCAAGTGTACTTTTGGGATTGCTTTTGATAAGTTTCTAGGCTTCTTAATTACTAATCGAAAAATCGAGACCAACCTAGAGAAAATCCAATCCATTTGAGACATGTTTCCATCGAGAACTTTGAAGAAGATGCAACATCTTATCAAGAAGATTGCTGCCCTAAATCATTTCATATCAAATGTGAGAGAAAAATACAAATCCTTCTTCGATGCCTTGAAGAAATCATAGAAATTCACATGGATGCCCAAATGTCATGCGGC
Organism: Dillenia suffruticosa; assembly: GCA_033439265.1. Taxonomy (NCBI): domain Eukaryota; kingdom Viridiplantae; phylum Streptophyta; class Magnoliopsida; order Dilleniales; family Dilleniaceae; genus Dillenia; species Dillenia suffruticosa. The sequence continues at coordinate 14,490,762 of JAVTVX010000020.1, forward strand.
TTTTGACAAGCTCAAGGAATACCTCTTGTCACCACCCTTGCTCTCTCTGCCCATTTCTGATGAGAAACTCTATTTCCACTTATCTGAATCTAATCATGTTATTTGTCTGTACTTATAAGATAGGAGACTACTGCGTAGAAACTCGTATACTTTGTTATTCGGGTGCTTTAGGAATAAAAAATCAATTACAAGCCTATCGAGAAGGTAGTGTTTACTTTCGTTATAATTGCTCGACACCTTCAACCTTACTTCCAATACGATTGTAGTACTGACCAACCAACCTTTAAAGCCAATCTTGCAAAAGAGAGATACCTCGGGTTGCCTCACAAATAGAGCATCGAATTTGAAGAGTTCGATATTGAATACCAACCAAGACTTGCCATCAAAGGTAAGGCCTTGGTTGATTTCATTCTTGAATGCATTTTCCTAAACTCCATTGAGTCAACTACCGACAGCCTACTAGGGGCGTTCTTAGGCCCATCTTGGACATTAAACATAGACAACTCCTCCAACTCCTCAAGGAGTAGAGCAGGACTCACCTTGGTGGGGCCCGAGGACTTCAAAGCTGAATACGCACTCTGTTTCATCTTTTAAACCACCAATTATCATGTTGAATATGAAGCGCCCCTGATCGGCCTATGAATTGCTGCATTATTGATGCTTAGGACATTCGAGTCTTCATTGACAACCAACTTGTTGTCAGGCAGATCAAGGGAATATGTAATGCAAAGGAACTAATTATGGTAAAATATCTCTCCAAGCTCCGGGAGATAATATCCAATTTCAATACGATCAATATACAACAAATCTCCAGATCCGAGAATGTTAGGATAGACACACTCTCAAAGTTCGTGAGTTCGAAGTCCATATGTCAAGAGCCTCCAGTAATCGAGCATAGACGAGGCATGCAGATCATGGTCATCGATAGTCCACCAAGCCTGAAAGATTCAATTCTTGCCTATCTTCGAAATGACCAATTATCAGACTCCTAATAGGAAGCAATGAAAATCAAGCGCAAGGTCGTGTATTATGTTGTCATCGATAGGGAACTCTATAAAAAAATCTTTTATTTAAGTGTCTGATACCAGAAGAAGGAGATTATGTTTTCTAGGAAATTCATGAAGGGATATGCAGTAACCATCTGGACACTCTGAGTCTAGCGAACAAGGTCTTATGACAAGGGTATTATTGGCCCACCATGACAATCGACGTGGAAATATACATTAGATGCTGCTACAAATGCCAACGTTTTTCTTCGAATCCTCACCAACCTTCTTTCGAGCTCTATCCTCTTGTTAGCCTGGGTCATTTGCACAATGGGGGATGGACATACTGAGACCACTCCTACAAGCAACTGGGCAATGAAAATTTCTTATTGTCGCCATTGATTACTTCACCAAGTGAGTGGAAACTGAACTTTTGACTCACATAACAACTGGCAAAATTCAAGCATTCGTCTGGACATCGATTATCACTAAATTCAGTCTAACCCATGTCCTTTTCACTGATACCAGAAGGTAGTTCAACAACAAGATCTTTAGGGAGTTCTGTAGCAAGCTCGAGATTCAGTGTCGTTTTACTTCTATTGCTTACCCACAAGCTAACAGCCTAGTTGAGATCACAAACTGAATGATTTTCCAATGACTTAAGACGGCCTTGAATAAAGTGAAGGGTCAATGGGAAGATGAACTTTGTCGAATCCTCTGGGCTCACCGAACCACCCCAAAATAGCTTTAGGAGAAACACCATTCAGCCTAATTAATGGTTATGAATTAGTACTGCCTATGGAGATAGGTATCCTCTCGCTTCATATAGAGCAGTATTAACCCAAGACTAACCAATCTACACTACATGAGAAATTGGATCTATTGTCGGAGTTTTGAGACATTACCCTTGCCCGGATGGCCGCCTACCAATAACGAATTGCCCGATATTGTAACAAAAGGGTGAGTATTAAAACATTCAAGTCCGGAAATCTAGTCCTTTAGAAGGTGGAAGCAACTGGACAACCCGGCCAGATGAAAAGCTCACACCGAACTAGGAAGGCCCACACCAAATACGCTAGGTAGTTCAACCAGGAACTTACCACCCTTTTACCTAAACAGTTCCGCTATGCCCAGAACATGGAATTCAAATAATTTATATATCTAATATCAGTAAATTTTATTATTCCTCCAAGCTTGATATATGTTACAAATTATTAGCAATAACATTATCTTTTTACATGGCAGTGACAAATTAGGTTCCTACTCTCCCATTCTGTTGTGCATAGATACAATGTTTTGGCTCGAATGCTATACCTAGGTTCTGTACCTATCCTTAGGCTTTATACGAAATCTAACTTCCAAGCTCTCAGCTCCCAATAATCTCTCGGCTCTACGCCCTATATAGGTTCCACACCAATCCTTAGCTTATATATGGGATCCAACTTCCAAGCGGGTGGCTCCCAATAATCTCTCTACTTAGCACCCTACCTGAATTCCACACTCATCCTTAGCCTCTTTAAGGGATTCAACTTCAAAGTAGCTAGCTCCCAACAATCTCTCGACTCTATGCCCTACCTGGATTTCGCAACCATCCTTAGTCTCTATACGAAAACCAACTCTCAAGCGGGTGGCTCTTAATAATCTCTCAGCTCAATCCCTTACATGGGTTCCATACCCATTCTTAATCTTTATACGGGATCTAACTCTTGAACGGGTGGCTTCTAACTATCTCTCGACTCATTCTCGCAAACACCACTCTTGGGCTCCCAATTTCCACATCTCTCAGGCGGTTGCCAATGATCTTTCACCACACATTTTCATATGGCCAAACAGGTAAACAAAGTTGTTCTTTGGCTCTAACATCCTAACTGGCCTACTCTGGCCTCATTACTTAAGTCAATATGTCAGTTACGAGTTTTGAGTACAAATTACTCCAGCTACATAGGACCAGACACTTCTCTCTTGACAACAACAAGATTGATAAGTAAGTAATAAAAATTTTATTTTAATGTCACATTACAATATATGTTTGAATATAACAAAGAGCTTGCATTTACATATTAGAATAAAAATATGAAGAAAATTACATTACAAGAAAGTTGCGAAACTGAAAGGCATAACTCTATAGAGTGTGTCGATGAATGTCTTCGTCTTCCCAAGTAAACTAGCTCTTTTATCCCGGGCATCTTCCTTTTAATAAAGTGTTTGATACCTTCTTAGACAAATTCGTAGATGAACTCTACGAATCTCACAATATTTGTCTAGCACCTAATAAGATATTAAAACTAAAAAAAACAGTTAGATGTTAAAGAGAAGTTGGAAGGATTTTGCAGCTCACCAAACTACATCCACACTCTGGTAATTAAGCAGCGTAAGAGCAATAATGAGTTGCAAGAGTTCAGTCTGAACACTCCGGTACAAGACCATCATGACAGCAGCCTATGACTTGCCTACTTGACAAGATGAAACTTTGTACTCATGGTTCCTTTACTGACTAGCCTTGTACCCACGGTTTTGGCTGCCATACCCCTTTTGTGCCCCAAACCCACAAAAAAATAGAGACACTTTCAAACCTTGAGCCCTCCTCAGAAGCATAGTCTTTTCTTTGACTCACTCCCCATGAGCAACCCCACATCTCACCACAATTTGTGATATGTATTTATATATAGTTGAATTGGAAGCTGTATCATCATAATCTCTTGAAAATCGAAGAACATTAGACATTTAATAAGCGCATTACACCTATTATATTTCCCATTACGACTTTCCTCTTAACCACAATACTTCGTGCCTTTTCGAGTCACCCAATTGCTGTAATATTAAATTTACTCCTAACATTATTTTCTCAAATTGACATTAGGAGTGGGAAGCAAATGATAATACAGGACCCGACGGCCCATGACCAAACAGTGGCCAAATAGCTCGTAGCTACTCAAACCCAAACTCTAATAGGCAAGCTAAGTTATGATTTAGCCCAAGAAAGGCCAAACAATCTCTCGACCTCTTAACCTTTCGAGCTTTACTGAATTGACCCTCATCACATATGATAGGAACTTTCCTATCTTGAAAGATCTCTAGATCTACAGAAACTCTACCAACATAGTTTCTATAATTTCGAAATATCTCATACAACATCTCAAGATAAGTAGGGTTTTTACACCCTTAAATATATACAATACAATCATATGTGCCATATATATATATATCAAACAGAAACAATATATTAGATACGCATCTCTCTCTTCCTCTACACATATTATACATAGACCATAGAGACTACATATGATAAAACTCTCTCAGTTTTTTCTTATAAAATCACTCTTTCTGATTTGAGTATTAGTATACCTTTCGCCAAAGCCTCCTTCGATGGATTTTTAGTAGGTACGCCCATCGAAACTCATATAACATGCTCATTATCATCGGTTCCCCACTAAAAAATGAATGACGGTCTGTTAAACTCATTTTTTGACATTAACAAATTTGAACAAATCAAGAAAAAAATTTGATTGGTATTATTATTTCTTTGCATATTTTATTTTATTTGCAAAATTAATATTTCATATTTATTTTAGTTTATTTTTCATGTTTCTTTTTTATATATGTTTACATTACATTTGTTTGATTAATGAATAAGATAGAAATTTAAAAGTATATAAATTTTTTTTGAGAATATATATAATGCTAACAAGTGGTACCACAACTGGTTATTAGTAACATGTGATAATTTATTTTGATAATATATCTTGAGGGATATTTTTATGAAAATAAAATATTTTTTAATTTAATTTTATTGCTGTTTCTTGAAACAATAGTAATGATATTTTTTATTTTAAAAAATATTAATTTGATATTGATAATCCAATTTTAATACTTTTCTATTTTCTCTCCCTTGTTCCCCCAACTTTTCATCTCCTCTCCCTCTCCCTCCCTTTCTCGATTGTCTTTTCTTTCCATCCATTTTGTTTTTTCCTCTTCTTTTTATTTCCTTTGACTCTATGCTATTTTTTTTATTTTTTTATTTTTGATTTCTTCTTTATATTTAATCAATTATCAAATATCAAAATTTTCATTCTCCAATTTTCTTCGATTAACTTCAAATTCGAAGAAAAGTCAATTATTTGTTTCATAAAAAGGTTGTGTCTTGAATTAAAATTTTTTATTTTTAATATATTATGTTTGAATTATTTTTTATTGAAAAATTTAGATTTTTTAATATAGTTTTATAATTTATATTTGTTAATTAAACAAATATTTTATAATTTTTCACGCCTTTGGTCTCTGGGTCTTAGCTCCGCCGCCGCCGCCTACACTTGCGGTAGATTGAAGCGGGACTCGAAAATCTGCGGCTCGTGCAGCCGCCGGCGACTGCAGTCGCCTTCGCAGAATGCTGCCAGTCCACCGACAACGTAATGGCGGCTACCCTGCGGTGGGGTGGTAGTCAGTCCGTAACCCCGGCCACCAACGATAGAAGCAGGGCGTGGTCATGCTGGGAAGCTACCGCGGTAGCTTCCCAGCATGATAAAAGCCACAGTCGCAGCCTAAGGGTTCCCTATTGAATGCGGAAGCTCGGCCATGGGCGCCATGCGGCTGCAAGATTTCCGTTGTCCGATAGTAAAAGGGGCCATGGTTGAAGCCCCACAGTGGAATTAGCCCTAGCCATGGTCGCCTCTGTACCCGGCAAGGGAGAAAGGCTCTAGCACGAGCTTGCTCATGACTCAGGGCATCTCTTTGCCCGCTGTGCCACCCCCCGGAGGGACGAACGAGCCTTCAGCCGTCGCTGGGGGCCTGCGCTGTCAGATTGCTACCATATTTTGGCTGCCCGGAACCGCAGTCAGAAGACCTGGCCGGGTCAGAGGCCAGGTGGCTACTGACGCAGCCCCTGGGGTTAACTGAGTGGCTCGAGTGGCTATAGAGTTAATGGGGTGAATCAGCACCCCCGGCTGCTGAGTCAGTGCCTCAGGGTTCACTCCGTGTTGAGTCAGCAAATAAAAAAATAAAAAAATAAATTTTAACTTTCCGTTGTGGTCGGCGTGGAATGTCATTTTAGTTTCTTTTAGTTATTGAATTATATATATATATATATATATATATATATATAATTCAAGATGTTTAATTGTGTAAAGATTTATTATTTTATAATTTAATTTTGCATTTTGGTAAGAACATATGATCTTTATCCAAAATACACAATTTTACTAAAATTATTTATTTTAAATAATTAAAAAACCTATAATTGAATATTAAGTGGGTGCGAGATTTTATCTTAAAATCTTACGGCTTCCATTTCTTGTTTGTATTAATTAAGAGCAAGTGGAAGTTGGAGTTATTTAATTTAAATATAGTAAGAGAATTTAAATTAAAGTGAATGAAAATATTAATAGAAGTGGTAAGCTGACATCAAAGTTTCTCGCTATAGATTATTTTTTGGGAAGACAATATCTACCGACTAGTTGATATTGGAATTTAAGATTAATTTTCTTCGGGAACCTCATATGGAATGGCATACACTTGACTTCTTACAAGAGCCTAGAATGAACAATCGATTATGTAAAATTATTGGATAAATGCCGTATTATCTAGGTAGTAATATTTATTTAGATGAATATCTAATTTAAATTATTTACACATGATCATACGATGATGGACTGCTGTAATGGATAGTTAAAACGTTGACACATAGTTAATAAATAGTTTTTGATATTATCTACTTATGGTAATAATACAAAAAGTTGATATTATCTACGGGCGCCTGCCTGCCTGGCCGTCCGCGCCCTGCGCGTGCCAGGGCGCCCACGCCTGGGCGTGCCTGCCTGCGCGCGGGCGCCCGCGCCAGGACATGCCTGCCTGGGCGCATAGGCAGGCGCGAGGGCGCCCAGGCAGGCAGGCGCGCGCCCGCGCCTGCCTGGGCATGCCTGCCTGGGCGCCCAGGCAGGTGCGCGGGCGCCCAAGCAGGCAGGCGCGGGCGCCCGCGCCCCAGCAGGCGCGCAGGCGCCAAGCAGGCAGGTGCGGGCGCCCGCGCCCCAGCAGGCGCGCGCGCCCGCGCCTGCTTGGGCGTGCCAGGCGGGCAAGTGCAGGCGCCCGCGCGCCCTTTGTTTCAATACTAAAAAAACATGCATGCAGGTAGAGGGTGTAGGGAATCGAACCTTGGATTTCGGATTTGAGCAAAGTATATATCACCACCATACTACCTAGTGTTATGTGACAATATTTTTGTTTTCTTTCTTCCAAAATTTTCTATCTTTTTGTTTCCTATTCTTACTTTTTTTTTCCATTGGTTTTTTTTTATTTCTATTTTCATTTCTTATATATAATAATTTTATTGAAATTTGAATAAAAATATTTTGTGAATAAATATATAGATTTTTTAAATTATTAATATGTTATAATTTATTGATAATTATAATTTTATTGTTTTGAGATGCATTTTTAAATTATGGATTAAAAAAATAAAATGAAAATGAAAAAGAATAATAGAATAATAAAATAAAAGAAAAAAGAAGAAATCAAAATATAATATTAATATATTTTTTTAATTAATTTATTATTTTATTTTAAATTAGTATTTTATTATTTTTTATTTTATTAAAAATTATCATATTTATTATTTTTAATTAATATTATTTTAGATTGGTGGTAATAATTTTAATTAATATTATTTTAGATTGGTGGTATAAATAAAAAAAGTTTTTATTTTTATTATTTTAAATTGTTATTATATATTATTTTATTATTGTTAGAAAAATATGAAAAAAATGTAATAAATAATAAAAAAATAAATTTATATCACAATAATATGTTTGGCTCAGTGGTTGGTTTACACATTGCGTGTGTGTGCAGGGTTCGTGCAGGAGTTCGGAGTTCGAATCACGGTGGAGGCAAAAGCGCGGTATTTTCCAGCTGATGCTGCGCGGGGGTGCTGACTCGGGCGGGCAGGTGGGGGAGCTGGCTTGGGCGGGCAGGTGGGGGTGGTGGGGTGGTGGGGTGGGTGGGCACGTGGCTGGGGATGCTGGGGTGGGTGGGCACGTGGCTGGCTGATGGCCAAGGTATATGGAATCAGCGACGGATTTGAATCTGTCGCTAATTCAGCGACGGATTTGGGCGACGAATTCCAAATCCGTCACTAATTCAGCGACGAATAATTTTTTGACGGGTTTGATTTCCCCTAAATTAGCGACGGATTTTAGCGACAAAAATTATCTGTCGCTAAATTTAGCGACGAATAATTTTTCGTCGCTAAATTTTGTGACGAATATTAGCGACGAAAACTTATTTGTCACTAAATTTAGCGACGGATTCCAGATTTTCGTCGCTAAATTTAGCGACGGATTTTTAATTTTGTCGCTAAATTTTTGCGACGCGTTATTAGCGACGAAAAATTTTTCGTCGCTAAATCCGTCGCTAATGATTTTAGCGACGAATTTTTTTAAAATTTTCGTCACTAAATTTGTGGGTAAAAGGCTGTTTTTTTGTAGTGTGTACTATTAGATCTAGAAGTAAACGATTAATTAGTTTCAATTATCATATTTATATTGGTGTTTTAATTTGTTATGGTATAATACATGATTTTTTAAAAATGATCCAGATAAGGTAAACTCAATTTTTTGGAAGAGAAAAATTTTCTTTTACCAATAGTACATAATTTTAGCATTTGAGATTAGATTACATCAGCCTTCATAGAATTCCAAGGTTCGTGATATCCCAATGTTCCGTAAGTATATATTTAGATTTACAGTGCTGAATCAAAATGATGAACCTTATATTTTGTATAACTACTAACTTTTCGAGTTTTATGTTAAGTTTTTCAAGAACTAAATATATAATAAACAATGAAAAATTAACAATTAAACATTTTGAAAAAATAATAGATGAATGAGAGATATCCAAAATAAGTATATACCAGATATACAAAACACCAAAAATAAATTTTTTTAAAACAGATTACACCATTAAAACCGAAAAAAGAGATATTCAACTTTTAAAGTTTTTTGAAACTATATAACTATTTTTTAAAAAATCTTTAGAAAAACATATGTTTAAAAGATATAAATATGCTTATATCGGATTAGTCCAAATCAGTTTTAAACCATTAACAAGAGAATGTTTAAACATTTATATTCTGGTAACTCTTAGGGATGCCAGATATAATAACTTTTCAGATTCCTTATTATGAACTATTGAATCCAGTATATGTAAAGATCCAGTTTCGTTCGACTATTTCCCAAACCTTATAATTTCTTTGAATGATAAAAATATATTGAAATTCTTGATTTTACAAGTTAAAATACATGATTATGATATGATGGAAGGATCAATTCTGCTCGCTCTAATATATAAAATATATTACAAAATCATGACAACAGCTTTCGGCTCAAAATATAAAATTTAACACAAAAAGGAGAAACTCTTTTTCTCCAAACCGATATCACAAAATCCAACTTGGTTATTCCAAAACTTATCAGATGGAAAGAAATAACCCTTCCAGAAGATTGAATACTGGAAGGAGCAGTTCAACCTAAATTAAACAATAACATTCCAGAACCAAATATCAGAGTAAAACAAATAATACAATATACAGATGGTAATGTAAAAATAAGTTTTGATAAACCATTTTATAACTCCAGATTTTCGGATATATCAACGACATTCTTTGAATATATAAATTTGGGAAGAATATCAAAATTACCGTCCGTCATAAATCTTCATGATAAAAGCCCAATAAAATCTCTGAGGTATTCGATCTCAGATATTCCAACAACCTCTCTAAAAAATATAGAATTTGGAAAAACAATCCTACAACCAGTTTATACACGTTCACGAACGGAAGAACAAAACCAGATTAATTCAGAACCAACCTCTCCAATACTTTTAGTTATAATAGAAAACGTTGGTAGAGAGAATGAATTAAACATTTTAGAAAAAGAAAATAATTTTGATAAAACATATGATTATAATAAAATTTTGACAAAACTCAATATTTTCATAAAAAATGATATTTTTAAAACCCAAAATAATTTTGAAATAAACAAAGATTACTTGGAAAATGAATTTTTCTCCGATGAAAATAGAGAAAAGAGAAATTGTTTTTTTAAAACTTTTGGAGAAAACATTTTTAAAATTAAAAAAAAAACATTTTAAGCTTTATAGAAAAAATAAAATAAATATTTTATTTTTCACATGACTTAAAACATATATTAAAAAACACAACATTAAATATCTATTTAAAACAGCCAACCCTATCACAAAAAGAAATAAAAAACCTTCATGGGAAACTAAAGATGGTGAAATATCGAGTTTGATCATCCACATCTTTAAATGATCAAAATTCTTGTTGGTACAGAAAATATTGAGGTTAGTCCTTATAAAAAATCCTAAGAAAATGACTCTGTAAATTTAAAAAATATTATCATTCAGAATAATTATATAAATATTGGAAAACAACTTTCCAAAATTGAAAAATCACAACAAGAACCCACTGAGTTTAATAAAATAGAAAAGTTTAAAAAATCAAAAGACCATATTTTCAAACCCTATCAAATTTTGAACAAAACCAACCAAGAAATCAAAACCAATAAACAAGAATTCTTGAAAGTCATAAAATTTCAACTTAATAAAATCGAGTCATCTTCAGGACAGTCTAATTCAATTGTCCCTGACACTCCTCAATCTGTAAATCAGAATATTATAGTTTTAAATAAAACTCTTTCATCCGAATTAGATGATGATGAAGTAGAAGTTTTTCAAGAATAGAATTCTGAGATAAACAAATTTTTTTTTGGAAAACTCTCAAATCCAAATATGTTAAAACCAGATTACCTGAATTGGAAATCGGTAATCAACCCAAGATACTGGTCCAATTAAAGTACAATGCCAATTCTATCTATGTATGGAATATAGATGGAATAACTGAATATCAAATTTTGAATATATTACAACAAATAACGATAACATCCAATGCCTATAAAACCCAACAAGGAACAACCGATAAAACAGTTACAGAACTCCTTATCGTAGGATTTTCTGGACAATTAAAAGGATTGTAGGATTTTCATCTCACTAAAAAACAACAATTAGGAATTCTAAATGCAATTCAAATTGGTGAAAAAGGTGAACTAATTTTAAATCATTTAGATGAACCAATTCAAGATACTGTCGCAACACTCATATTCACTATATCACTTCATTTCATTGACGACTCATCCCATCTAAAAGATAAAAATACCGATTTATTATCCACCTCCAGTGTAAAAAACTCAGTGACTTCCAATGGTATAAAACAACCTTTTTATCTAGGGTCATGCTCAGAGAAGACTCTAACCAACCTTTCTGGAAAGAAAAATTTCTTGCCGGACTTTTAACTTTATTAGGAGAGAAAGTAAGGAATACCATTCGTGACACTTTTGGCAATCATATTATTTCATATGATCAGTTCACTTATAGTGAATTAGTCAGTTTCACGTAAAAGGAAGGTATTAAAATCTGTTAAGATTTAAAACTTCATAAACATTTAAAATGGAAAATGAAGAAAACCAAAAATGAATTAGGATTATTTTGTGATCAATTTGATCTTAATAAATATAAAGCCTGCAATAGAGAATGCAGTAAAAAACAATTCAAAAAATATTCTAAAAAAGAATATTCCAAGAAATTCAAATCCTATAAAAATATAAAGAGAATTATTATAAAAAAACCTTATAACAAATCCCGTAAAACTAAGCAATATAAAAAGAAAGAAAAACCTTCAACCTCAAAATCATTAAAAGATAAAACATGTTTCAAATGTGAAAGAAAAGGATATACTTCCAAATATTGTAGAGTATCCAAAAAGATAGAGAATTTTACCTAGATGAAGAAATTCTAAATAAAATCTCAATTTTATTAGTAGACAGCTCTGTCACTAATACAATCAGTTCAGAAACTTCTACTAGTAATTCTCAAATTGATGAACTCATAACCAGTTCCAATAAAACAGAATCTGATTCCGATTCTTCAGATTCAAAACATATAAACATGATAACCAGAGAACAAAGTCTAATTCTGTAAGCCATTCAACATATAAACAATCCGAAAATTTAGAGAAAATGTTTAGATCAACTAAAACAATCTCTAGAAAGAAGTTCTAAAAATTCTTTTAATACTCCTCATATTAATACTGGTATATACAATTTTACTTCCATACTAAGTAAAAAAAAATTCAATAAAAAATCATCTGCAACCATCCCAAAATTGCAAGAAAAAATAAAAACAATAAAAAAAAATTAAAAGAATTAAAAGAATTAAAGCACAAGCATGATGAAGATTTTAAAACCATTTCACTCTTATTATCTCAAATAAAAGCCAAATATGTAGTTATTGATTCCAGCAGTGATGAAGAAAATTCAGATGATGATCCTTTAGATTCTCAGACCATCCAACATCTCGAAAAATCCAATATTACCCTTCCTGAAGAAATCTTATTTGTTATAAAGGAAATCATTTTCAGAAAATATCTTATAAAAATCACAATAGTATTATCTGAAAGTTTTAAAATTGATACGGTCGCTCTATTCGATACCGGATCTGACTTAAATTGCATAAAAGCAGATCTCATTCCGAAAAGATTTCATGAAAAAGCTAGTGAAAAATTATCTGTGGCAAATAGTTCCAAAATGAACATAATTGCCAAAATGGATGCAAGAATCCAAAATGAAAGATTCATGATTCAAATAACTTTTGTCCTAGTTTATAATATCTGACAAACAATGATACTAGAAACTCTATTTATCAATCTTATTATCCCTTATAAGGTTGAATATAATAGAATTAAATCTAAGACCAAAAAAGAAAAACTCTTCTTTCTATTTTTAGAACCTCCTAAAACAAGAAACTTAAATTTAATAAAAGTCGCTTCTATCCATGAGAATTCAATAAATCTTTTAATACAGAAAAAACAATTCAATATATTACACTTAAAACAGAACATTGATCTCCAAAGAATTGAACAACAATTGCAAACTAAATCCATAAAACAAAAAATCTGTGATTTTCAGAAAACAATAGAAAAAAAAATATGTTTTGATCTTCCTAATACCTTCTGGGATAGAAAACAACATATGGTCGACATACCATATAAAAAAGAATTTGATGAACATGATATTTCTACCGAAACCAGACCAATTCAGATACATGCTGAATTAGAATAATATTGTAAAAAAGAAATTCAAGACCTTGAATCCAAGAGATTAATTTCAAAATCTAGATCTCTATGGAGTTGTGCAGTTTTCTATATAAATAAGGCCTCAGAAATAGAAAGAGAAACCCCAATGTTGGTCATAAACTATAAACCTCTAAATGAAACTTTAAAATGGATCCGATATCCAATCATCAATAAAAAAGATTTATTACAAAAACTAAACTCCGCCAACATATTCTCAAAATTCGATATGAAATCAGAATTCTGACAGTCCAAATTCATCCCAAAGACAGATATAAAACGGTGTTTACTGTTCCATTTGGGCAATACGAATGAAATGTTATGCCATTTGGTTTAAAAAATGCACTTTCAGAATTTTAGAGAATTATGAATGATATATTCAATCCATATTCAGAATTCTGTATTGTGTACATCGATGATATACTTATATTCTCATTATCAATAGAACAACATTTTAAAAATCTCAAAACGTTGTTTTATATTTGTAAAAAGAATGACCTAGTCTTATCGGCTAAAAAGATATATTTGTTCTAAACAAAAATAAGATTTTTAGGTTACCACATAACTTGTGAAATCATAAAACCAATAGAGAGATCTCTGGAATTTGCAAACAAATTTCCAGATAAAATTCTTGATAAAACTCAATTTCAGAGATTTTTAGAAAGTCTAAACTATGTTCTAGATTTCTTCCCAAATATCAACAAAATTGCACAATCTCTTTATAACAGATTAAAGAAAAATCCCAAACCTTGGACAAACAAGTATACTAATACTGTTCGACTCATTAAAAAACAGATTTTAGAAATTCCCTGTCTTCATATTGCCAATCCTAACCTCCCTAAAATTGTTGAAACCGATACTAGTGATCGAGGATATGGAGGAATCTTAAAACAGATCCAGGTAACAAGAAAGTCGTAATCCAATACACTTCTGGCCACTGGAATCAAATCCAGAAAAACTATTCTACCATAAAAAAGAAATTTTATCAATTATTTTATACATTACAAAATTTTAAAATGATTTATTAAATCAAAAATTTTTATTACGCATTGATTGTAAATTTACAAAATAAATTCTGTAAAAAGATGTCTAAAACATTGTTTATAAACAAATTTTTGCACGATAGCAAACCATATTATCTATATTTGATTTTGATATTGAATATATTAAATGTGATAATAATCTCCTTTGTAGATGGCTTATTGGAGCACATTGGCTGAAATGAAGAATAAAATCTATCGATTAAAAGCTGAGATCAAGGTCTTAAAGAACAACTAAAACATAGAAGATGATGGGCGTATCGTAACATTCTCAATGCAAATATTAAAAACAATCACACCAAAATCTGGCTTATAGAGTTCAAAATGAAAGATTATGCCTTTTAAAACACTTAATTTTGTTCTATTTGTTTTGTGCAGATACAATGTCGCGAAAAAATATAGGTAAAGGCAAAGCCAAAATCGGAACAGACCCTGTAAAACCTATCTCTTCAGCCATACCAATAAAATCATGGTACGAAATGGTAATCGAAGAAGAAGAAGCGGATAAAAGGGACAAAGCCCAAAATGAGAACCTATCTAAAACAGCAGCCCAGTCTGAAGACAAACTATCCTTGATCTAGAAATAGGTCGAGTCGGTTCCAGATAAACTAGATCTATGGAGCCCCGAATTATTCCAAATACTCAAAACCACTCCAAGTTTAATCTCGACTCAACAGATAGGTAAAACTTCTATTCTCCCCTCCAAAATGGAGAAGAAGATTCGTCATCTTCTAAAACCCTGTCTCAATCGGATCCAAAAATTTTGATTACTATCAGTAGTAAAACCCTAGTTTTAGCGGATCCAAAATCTTTAAAATATTCTAATTTTATTGATAAATTATATTCTCAAAATATTTTAACTATTGACGAAAGATTGTCCCAAAAAGATCCTTTCCAAACTATGGAAAGATATTTTCTAAAAAATTAGTTTTACAAACCTTGGAATTTATTCAAAACAGTTGACTATTATCAAACTTTTTGGAATTGACGGAGAGTGCTGAATTCAAACACTTTAAATTTTCTTCAGAACAACAATTCCCTCTTATTCAACTTATAAAATTTGGAAAGTTCTCCATTCTTCTGATTGGGGACAGGAGCTTTCCAAACCCAAAACCGTCCCAGCAAACCTTCAAACCAAGGTAAATTTTTGTCCTATTTTCTCATATTGGGATTATGTTCAAGCCTGGTATAACACATTTCTTATCCAAAACAGTAAAAGAACTCATTCATGGCTATTTTATTTCCATGAAAAAACCCAAATTCATAAATATTCAGCCTGGTTTCCTCATTGGTGAAAATTTTTCGGTTTTTTACCCGATATCCTTATTCCATCGGTCAGAGAATCTTTTGACCTCTTTAAAACCCACTATAAACTCTCAGAGGTAAAAAAGAAATTCTCGTCTCTATGTCTTTTTTGTACAAAATTCTATGTACCATGGGTTAGCCAATGGTATTTAGATTATGCTATTTCTGACGGAACCACAATTTTTATCCGAAAATTTAAAGTTAAATGGTGGAATTCCTTTCACGTTCCTGATAAAATCTTTAAATCGGCTGTTTCGGTTTGGCTAAAAAATCATGGGCTTTTAAAACCCAAACCTTCATATCAAACCTTTTTAGATCAAACCTTTTTAGCCTAGAAATCTCATGCTCAGGCTCTTCTTGCTACAACAAAATCTAAGGACGAATATCTCCAAATCATGGAGTAGTTGCTCCATAGTGAAAGAGGACCATCTTCCAAATCTAAAATATCTGATTCCAAGTCAGAATCTATAATAGATCTAGGTAATGATGACTTAGAAACCTTTGATATTCGTTATCGTTAAAAAATGAATATTTTAAAAAAAAATGATTTAGCTGTATGGGATATCTTTTCCATATAAAATTGGCTTTGAGGCCAATAGGTTGAAAACTCGAAAGGGCAACCTAAGCAAAAAATCAGGGTATCATGTTGGAATGAAAACACGAAAGGGTATCTCCAACCAAATTGATAAAATTATGACCAATCAGTTGCGCTAAAATTGATAAAATTTTGTTAAAAGTCAATCAATTATATCAAAACTGATAACTCTCTCAAGAAAACCATCTTGTAAAATATTAGTATCATTCATTGTATTTCGAAAAAATTTCTATTTGTAAAAACACTATTCATACGGTACTATTTGACACTATTCATAAATATGGTACTGTTCATACGGTACTGTTCAATGTGTTGTAACAGTAAATACTATTCATGTACGGTTCATTCGTATAGTAACAGAAACTTTCAAAAAATTCTATAAAAGAAGGCCATTTTCTTTGGAAGGGGACTAGAACTTGAAACATATAATACACATTTTGAGAGCACAACCTTGGGAGAAAAAGTTTTGGGAGCATTATGAAATCTTCTTGAGTGTTCACTCTCTTTTCTTTCCTTTCTTATCTATTGTAAAACCTCACCAAGATCAAACCACAAGTATTTAAATGTAAACCCTTTATCTTATCTTTATCTTATGTAAACTTTTATTTTTCTGAATAAATTGTTTATATTTCACTCATGTTATCTATCTTCCCTTAGCTCTCACTCCAGAGTGCGGTCGACTCTGCCGCCTATAAATCTCTGGTCCTATTTTTATTTATTTATTTGTTTAAAGTGGTGATTAGTGGTCGGCTTTATTGCCCAAGGATCCCATATTTATATTTTCTGTATTTCCAGAGTGTGGCGATTAGCAGTCGGCTCTACCACCCAAGGATCCTATTACTCCTAGTTCTTATTTTATTTATCTTTCTGTTATTATCTTGTTGATAATATTATTAGTATATATAAATATATGTATAAATATATATAAATATATATAAATATATATAAATATATATAAATATATATAAATATATATAAATATATATAAATATATATAAATATATATAAATATATATAAATATATATAAATATATATAAATATATATAAATATATAAATATATATATATATATATATATATATATATATATATATATATATAAATACAAACTTAAAAAAAAAACAGAGGAGTGCAGCGTTTTGGGCGTTTTGAGCCAAAACGCAGCACCCCCACAAATTGGATTAGGGCTTAGCCCTAATCCCTTTCTCTCTCTTTCTCTCTCTCTCTATCTCTCTTCCTCTCTCTCTCTCTTCTCGACTCTTCATCTTCCCGCGGCCACCGCATTCTCTCCGCCTTCCTCCCGCGAACGCGCCATCGCCGCCGCTCGCCACCTCTCGTCTCTCCTTATCTATTTCTCTCTTTCCCCTTTTGGCCGCAAGTATCACCATCTCTCTCCCTCTCGTTGTCGCTCTGTCTCTTCGGCTTCGCCACTCCATCGCGGTCTCTCTCCCTTCCGCCACCCATCGTCGCAATCGTGCCACCCACCGCCGTTGCACCTTTTTCCCGCGAGCACCGCCTTTCCGCGTGAGCACTCTACAGCATGATCCTCCCTCCCGCGACCACACCCCTACGCGATCCACCCAGCGCGAGCACGATCGCGCCTCTGCGCGATCCTCCCCGCGCGAACACCTCGCGCCTCAGTTCGCGAGCACGACCCAGTTCGCAAGTGAGCACCTCAGTCCGCGTGCGCCTCAGTCCCCAGTGTGAACACAGCGCACGACCCTCTCGTGAGAGCGCGCCTTAGCTAGCGAGCTTGCGCCTCAGTTCGTGAGGGCGAGCGCGCTTGCACACGAGCGCGCACCAGCTCGCGAGCCCACTGTGGCGCTCGAAGCCCACTGGGGCCCGTGAAGCCCACTACGGCCCGCAGGCCCGCTAGCCTGCTAACCCGCGAGCCTGCTGTAGCCCACGAGCCGACGATGGCTCGCGACGGCCCGTGAGCCCGTGATAGCCCATGAACCTCCACGAAAGTAACTGATTTAGGGTTTCGATTCTGATCTAAGTGTTTATGAGCTAACTAATAAATCTTGCTTTGATAGGAGTGTTTCAGATTTTGGAGTGATCTAGGAGACATTCGGACGAAGGTCTGCGTTCCGAGAAAAGAAGTCTTGTATATGCTAGATTGTGAACTAAATTCAAATATAATGCATTTTCCGACATTGCATGTGGTTAAATGTGCAGAAATTTTGGAGTATGTTGGATTGTATTTTGACTGATTTAAATTGATTTTGGCATGCTGAAACTATGTGGATAAGTACAGAAACTCTGCACATGTTTTGACTTGAAAATGGAATGTTTTGAGGCATTTTCACTGAGCTGGAGGTATGGTCTTATGTGCAGGAAGTTTGGACTTGTTTTAACTTTAGTTTGAGTACAAAAATATATCCTTAATTGAACCTATGTATGTGCAGATTTTTAGTATGAAAATGGTGTGAAATTATGTGTGTTTTGGCATATGAATGAGATGCAAAAGTGTGTAGACTTTTGGAATGTAAGTGGTGTGAAAATATATACATTATGACATGGAAATGGGCAGCAAACATGTGCAGAATTTGGCTTGAATTAGTAATAGTGTTTGAGTGTTTGTTTGTACATTTAGAGACTTGAGAAGTGTGTGTGAATCTGCAGAAATTTCTGCACTATTGTCTGTATCAAAGGGATGCCATTTCATGCTTGTAAAGGGAGGTTTTTGATGTTGGAATGTGCTGAAGTTTAGGGAGTTCATGTGCTTAAATTATGAGCATTTCCATGAATGTTGGGTGCAGGGGTGCCACGGGTGTTGGGTGCTGCACTGGTGCACGGGCGGATGGAGCATGCTGTGTGTTGAGTTGATTTTTGCTAAGGGCATTTGAAGTATGCCAACACTTAAATTTTGTAGACTTGTTGTAGGTATAAATAAACATAAGGAATTAAGGTAGTGACCTAAACTACTTAGACATGGCATGAGAAATTTGGAAGGAAAATACATGCATTTTAGACACTGGGACAGTATGTACTCTTTTTATCATAACTTCCTTAGCATAACTCCAAATGATATGAGGTTTTCTACATTGGATTCTAGACATCTTGAGATATGGCCCAATTGATTTGGAGATGAGTTGAATTTTTTTGAGGATTTTCAAAGTTAGATCATTTATAAAAAACTTGCTGTTCTGTCCTATTTTTAGCAGTGACCTTGTGACTCATTTAGCGATCCTCTTATGATTTGACTCACTATGAGACCAAAACACGAAAGTTTTAGGTCTAGGTCTTACGTTTAATTTGAGATAAGAACCTTCTGATTTGGACTTGTATAGCAGAAGTTATAGCTTATTTCCCATGACTCCGCAGGTGTGGAATCTGTGGACGGTTTGCTTTCATACTTGTTTGGTGATTCGATTGAAGGGAGCTTTATTCTACGTATTGTGGTTTTATTGGGGAGTGCGCTATCCTCCCCAAATCAGTGAGTGAGATTTTGACATCTACTATTTATTGACAAATCATATTTTACCGATTTTCAAATGACATGAATTCTATACGTGTGAAAACTAAATTTTTTGATTTTGATAGACATATTTTTGTGACCATTGGAGTGTCCCAACTGTTGAGTTTATTGATCTGCATCCATGAGTTTGATAACCAAATACTGTGTCATTTTTTTAACATATTGACATATTTTAATACTTCTATCGTATTGGCACGTAATTTTAAATAGATTTACATGTACTATTTGGACTATACGCCCGGCCGACGCTATATTACGATACATGGGGCTATATGACCGGTTGACATAATGATGTGATGCATGAGGTTACGTGCCCGGTCGACTTGGTGATATGGTGATATGCTTCCTATAACATTTTGTAGCTACGAAGGACATTTGGTACAGGCACCCCTTGTGCCCGGATACGTTTTGGCCGGAGCTATCCGCCAGATTGTCATGTGTATGGGTATCCCAGGTTAACCCTCATCGGAGAGGACGTGAGTTTACCTTTGTCTAGTATTGGGTGGGATACCATATACGGCCGACTATATATATGTATTATTATTATTATTTATAGACTAGTTGGAGTAGCTTGTGGCCAACATTGGGGTAGAGATCCATTATTTGATATTTGCATAGTGAAAACCCCCAATGTGCCCGTCCTTGGTCGAGGTAGATTATTGCCGGGGTTGTTTGTTCGGCTGGCTCTACATATGTGACTTGATATATGGATGGAAGCATATGTTATTTTCTGATGTGTATCTTGAGATATGTTTTACTCTTGAAACAACACATTATTTTTGCACACTCGATATTATGTTACATGCTTTGACACTCTAAATTCACCCTCGATATTGATAGCACGATATCAATCCCCTCACTTGCTGAGTATCCTCTCATAGATACTCACCCCTCACTTTCTTTCCCACATGATTAGTCTTGGACGGAAGAAAAATTTTATGATTTCATACTTGTGATGTGGACTTGATAGCACTGGGTTTGGATATGGATGTTACCATATCTTCCGTTACGATTATTGGAGATTTTAGCTTGATTAATGTATTTATCTATTTATTTTCTGGGATGATCGTATAATTATGGACATTTATTCGAGAAACTCTCGTATTGACTCGGTTCACTTGCATTGAGATACCTATATGTATTTAAAATGTTAACTTGAGAATTTATTATACAAGTGTATAAACATTTAGCTCCGCTCAGTATGGCGGCTGCTCATGCTCTAGTTTAGTATGACAGTAGAGGTCTGTGGCTAGGACTGCTAGAAATTTCTATAGCCTTGTGTTATCTTGATTGTCGGCTGTGGTTTGATTAATGGTTATGAGGCCGGGATGACCCTTTTATTAAATTGACAGGATGGTTGTGAATATTACAGGTTAAATTGTATATGGGAGACTTTCAAAATATGGGGAGATTCTGTCCGATTTTCTGTAAAAATGTAGCCGGCATACAGGGCAATGGGAGGCTGTTCATGACCCCGGTTCAGGACATGACAGCATGTGGTATTTGAGCTCACAAACTCGAGGAGGTATTGACTATTTCATGACATTTCATGAATGATTATTCAAGATTTACATTTATTTACATGTTGCACCACAAATTTGTAAATTTTGATGAGTTCAGAATGTATGAGACTGAATCAGAGCATCAAATAGGTAAACATATTAGGTCACTTTATTTCAGTTGAGGTTGCGAGCATCTCCTTCATGAGTTCAAGAGATACTTCACACAACAAGAGATTATGTGTTTGTGTTGGTTAGTATGCCCATTGAGGGGCATTATTGGGATTGGAGATAATGGGTTAACTCATTATCTTCATAACTCCCATAATAACTCCCTTCTTTATTATTGGAACGTGAGTCAACATTTGTGATGGGGATTCTCTCTACACAAGCTAGAGGGAGCACATTGCCGAGGAAAGTGTATTGTACTCTTGAGAGACTATGCTCTTGAGAGAGATTAACGAGGGATGAGAAATTTTTATGTAAGAAAATTTCTCCCGTTATTGGAGATTACTGGACTTGAGGCTTGAGGCGTCGTGCTATTGGGATGGTGGTTCGATCCCGTGATCACCATTCCGACCGTCCAATCCGTTCGAGAGATTTCGCAACTTGATTGGATTTTGAAGACCCACATGTTAAGATATTTATCCCAAAAATTTTGATCTATTTACTACGCTTCCGCATGTGCATGTTGTGTCGATTAAATTCAATATCGGTATTAGGGTATGGTTGGATTTAGTTAAAAAAATTTTTGGAATTTGTGGGCATAAAATAAGTAGGGTAAAAAATTTTGGATCCGGATCACGGATGAGTTTCGTGAATTCGAGTATACCGCAGGATGACCCATGGCCCAGGGATTACAAAAATGATTTTTACTTAATTTTTTGAACATTTTTAGGCCATAAAAGTCCTGTTGAAGTTCGCGACCATACGGACTTTAAAACCTTAGATTTATGGTAAAACCTTAGATTTATGGTTTTAGAGGGCAAATTGATCTATGAGAATGGTTTAAACATGTTTCTCATGCATAGATCTACATAATGATGCATTTTATTATGAGTTTCGGTTGTTAGAAATTGAGTTTCAAAAATGGCTTGGAGTGCCGAAACTTGGATGCTAGATTTGTTGAGATGAGGGACTAAATCCAACTAAAATCGAGTGAAGGATAGTTGGATGATGGTTAACAGCAATTTTCTGATGAAAACCACATGAAAAATTGATAGGAAATAAGTTTTCCAGAAACCGAGACAAAGGACCCGTTGCAGAACCCGTCGGGTAAAGAAGACCCCGCCCAGACCTGCGGGCAGGTGTGGTGCACACGCGAGGAGGCACATCAAACCCGCGGGAAAAGGCGCATGAGATACATGTACTAGAGATGGAGCGTGAAGCAGGTGCGTGCAGTTCACATGCCATGAGGCGCGTGAACAATGTCGGGTGACCAGATTGGAGTAGACCCGGATACAAGCTCCGACTCGGGAAGTGACCCACGTATGTGTGGAACACGCGTTGCAAGTGGGCTTGGCATGTGTGGGCACGTCCAAGTCCCACAGCATGTTTGACGCGTGGGCCAGACTTTAGTATGACTGTGAGAGAGCGTGAACGATGCATCGCAAGTCTGGCGCATGTGCTAGACTACTACCAACACATGGAAGCTTGTGGAGATGCGCCGTCGATATGTGGCTGCTTGTGGAGACGTGTCGTTAGCCTGTGGTGGCTCATCAGGTCATCTGAAATTGGATTTTTTCAATTTTTTAAGGGTCTCACCTCTATATATGTAACTTTTTATGGTTTTTGTGTGCTTAATTCAAATCTGAATGATAAGATACGATTTTAGGTTATTGTGTATGATGTACCTTAACTCATATGTTCGTTTTGGGATCTATACTCGAGTCATTTTGGATTTATTGATTCGTATGGTACACAAAATGTGAAAATAAGTATCACTAAGTCACTAATTCTCTCTTACTGCATTGACAACTTTCGTGTTAGATTTTTGCAAAGAGAATAAATTGAATGATGTGATATGCACGATTTTACACTGGTAGATTCAGTTTACTCTCGAGAAACAAAATCTGTTTGAAATTCTGAGATATGAGATGGTAGGCCCCGGGAGGGTACTGTACCTTAGGATATATGGGATACGGAGGTTTATCGTGCGTGGAAGAAAATGATAACCAAGTTAGGGCAATCCTAATTAGTAGCGTGTATGATGACTTGATCCAGTTCTATGAGTATTATCCTATAGATATATAGGTTAGGCTCGTCTTAAAAGAGTTTTATGTTATTCTCTTCAGCTCATAATGTGAAGATGCAGAAGAAAATGACTGATCATACAATGATGCAACATTTCATGTAAATGTCAAATATGATCACCGAGTTAAAGAATACGGATGAGCCAATTTCGGATGAAATTCAGGTACTAGATGTGATCCAGTCTTTCACCTGATTCACAAGAAATCATGAAAACTTATCTCACGAATGACAATAGTATTGATATTTTCGCTGATATGAGTAGGCATAGTGAACTCAAAGAGGAGCGGCTGGAGGTGAGTAGGCCATACTCGGGTCATACTTATACAGTGAAGTCGAGTAAGGACTCCCATGGCATCAAACCAATGGCATAAGAATATAAAGGAGACTCGAGGTCTAGACAATGAGATACCATCTGAGAAAACCAACAACAAGGTACAAAAGCCAGGAAGAAGGTGTTTAATATGACCAATGCTAAGTGCTACGTCTGAGACAGATTTGGTCATTTCACTCGTGAGTGTGATGAGAGGAAAGAATACCCTTTTTCTTTACTTGTTTTGAATTTTATCTCATTTGCTGTGATACTCGCTAATTTCTCTCATTTGTGGATTATAAAATCAGGATCCACCAACCACATAGCTTAGGATAAGAGCGCGTAAATAGAGTTCCGTCGAGTGAATTCCTAAGTTAGGAGGATTTACGTGATGGATAGAACATTTGTCGTTATCAGAGAGATCGACACTTACTATGACATTCTTTATATTACGAGTATTCGACGGAACTCGAATTTAGTACCTTGTCTAAAATTGACTAGGATATGTAAGAAAATCATCTGATTTAATCAATTCAACAATTCTTTGCTCCTTCTAAAATTGACTAGGATATGTAAGAAAATCACTGGGTGCTGCTCCTTCTAATTGTTTTCTTGTCATTCTTCTATTGCTTTTATATCTGATTGCATAAATGATGATATAAATGAGTGGTATAATAGACTTAGACATATAGGACAAGAAGATGAACTAGTTAGTAGCGAGTGAATTGTTGGACCTGCTAAATAGATTTGAGTTGTCCGTATATGTGTTTTGCCTAGCCAGCAAAATGACAAGAAAACCATTAGGCAACGCAATGAGGACTGGGACTCCATTGTAGTTGATCTACTCTGATATTTGTGGCCTTATAAGCATGAGAGCCCGAAAATGGAGCTGTGTACATCATGACGTTCATAGATGATCGCACGTGTTTTTTGTTATGTCTATCTGATCTCGCACAAGTTTAAGGCATTAGAATGTTTCAGGAGATTTTTTAGTGAGATTGAAAATTAGTTAGACTTGAGAATGAATACTCTCAGAAACGATCGGGGCCACGAATATTTGTCTGAACTACACAGAGAGCTCTATTTCGAGAAGAGTATTACAAGACAACTAACTATTCATACTATTCTCAGCATAATAGAGTAGCCGAGATAAGAAATAGGATTTTGTTAGAAATAGTGAGGTCTATGATGACGCAAATCAATGTATCCATCTCCCATTGAGGAGATATTTTATTGATTGCAGGCTACGTACTCAATCGTGTCTCATTATAGTCTGCAGTCAGTACCCCATATGAGCTTTGGATAGGGAGGTAGCTTGACCTTAACCACTTAAGATTATGGGGTTGTGCCATGATTTCTCACATCCACACGGCGAGTTAGGCCCACGAGAAAGTATGTGTTCTTGGGTGAACATACTAACGGTACTGTTATCAAGATTAAGTATCGTGATACTATATTCCTTGAGAATGATTTTCCTAAAAGAGGTTAAATCAATCTAAACCTTATTTTCTATGAGATGGATGAGTCTGATGGCTTGAAGACCCCAGCGGCAGGATATAAGAATTAATTACGGATCTTGATCATAGTAGAAGTGATCTATCAATAGGTGAAGAGTTTTTCTCTTCTCGTAAGAGTATCGAGAATGCATACTTAAACGTCGTTTTCCAATTGAGAGTGAGCCCCTCATTATGACTCTAAAGAATGATGAGAAATCTAAAACGGTTCAAGAGGCTTTCGAGGGTTCTACGAAAGACCGTTTGTTGAAGGCCATAGATGAAGAGAAGAAGTTGATGAGAATCAATGGGGTTTGGGACCAAGTTGATTTGGTTAAGGACAAAAAGACTATCGGGAACAAGTAGGTTTTCAAGATTAAGAGAAAGGTCGACGGATCGATAAAGAGGTAGAAACCCCATTTAGTAATCAAGGGTTACACTTAGATTGAGGGGTTTGGACTACCAAAGACTCGTAGTCCAATTTATCTAAATCCATTCATATTTTAGTGATTGTCACGAACATGAAACTGCAGTTATACTAGATGGACATAAAGATCACTTTCTGTAATGAAAGTCTAGATGAGGCAATCTACATGGAGCAACCTCTGGGTTTGTTCTAGTAGATCAGATGGATAAGGTCTGTTGACTTTGGAAGTCAACATACGACTTTAAACTATCATCCAGATAATGGTACCTGAAATTTCATGAGTAGATGATATCTTATGATATTATAATGATCGAGGAGGATCATACAATACTGGATTTATCAAAATAGAGTGCTACTAATGAGAGAAGAAGCAAGGTATTGGTAGGTATTGGTTGGTTTAGTGCATCATATAATGAGTCATGTGATGTTACCAAGTCAATATCATTATGTGGATATACTATTCAAACAATAGTTTACATCTTTAACCTCATCATTGTTAATCTGTTACCAAGATTACCCCATATTATTGATATGATGCAAGTCCGACTTATATTCATATATGGGATTGTCTAACTTGTGAGTTTAATAGCAAAACTAGTGAATTGGAATTATAAGGTGAAATATCTACCATATATGGTGTATCGGAAAATGTGAAATTTATGTTTCTATTATTCCAAAGTAACGAAGGATGATTGTGATCACCCTTGTGATATACTTGAAGGATGAAAAGAATACCAATTGGGTTCTTATCAAGGAAGTAAGTTTGGACAGAGTCCGTTGGTACAAAGCCAAACCTCTGATGTTGGTGGATCACGTAGCACCAAAGGAGCTACCAACTTGTGGTACTAATCCAATGTCTTGTTATAGTGGGAGGGTGTTTATGATACTAGTAGGTGTCTCGGATAGCTCTTTCAAGCATAGATACAATGAAACCACAACGAATATGAAAGCTGACTAGTGGCATTTGGCAATAAAAGCTAATTGATAAAGTTAGACACTTCGTTATTTATAGGATATAGCTCGGCAGTCTATTGTTAATTAAGGATGATTTACTTTGATCATCGAACACAGATGAGATCTAGATTCAATAGAGATTAGTACATGTGGGTAGTACTATATAAGACACAGAGAGTTTTTATAATTGTATTATGAAATGGAAATTAGTTATTTATGTGCCCTTAATTATTGTTGAATTTGTAAAGTCAAGACTATATGTTTTGATGTGTTATGAGTGAAACTTTTTAAGAGTTAAGAGATTTGTACATTGGGTATGTAGTGTTAGTTAGTTGGGATATGCATATGCAATATAGAAACTATGCCGACTCTATTGGATATCATCCCCTTTGATCGTCTTAGTAGATTATTCAGAAATTAAATTTAGTAATACAATGTTGTTCTGTATTAAGATATTTTTAAAATTTGTCTAGTACTATCAATCGATGATGAAAAGTTGGATATTTTAGAATATCTTCTTTTTAGAAGAGAGAGCAAGTGGAATTAAATAGAAAAGTAATAACACATATATTTTATTTGCCCTTAATTATGGTGTTATGTAGAGACATAACATATAGAAATACATGAGTCAAAGTTAAATAAATAAATTATTATTTGTTGATTTCTATAAATAATATGATATATATTTGGAAATGCAGGTTTCATTTTTAATTAAATTAATTATAATTAAAATAATTTTAATATAATTTCTTGATTAGTAAATTATATTATAATCATTTTTAGCCAAAATAAATATGTTTTTGGAAAATAAAGATTTTCGATTCAAACCGCAGTGAATTATTGGTAGGAATGGAAAGATATTTTAAAATATTTTTTAATTTGCTTGTTATAAAATAAATGATATTAAAAATTAAAAATATTAAAAGACTATTATTATTAGTTTAAAAGCAAGAGTAACAATTTTTTTTTATTTTAATTAATGTTGAATCTAATATAGTTATTATAATTTAGTTATAAAAATGCATGAGTTTTAGATTTGAAAAACTAATTTAAGTAAATTGTTTTACAAATTTAATGAGAGAAATAAATATTTAGCCTTCATAGACCGTGGTAAATTGGGTTTTGAATGTTCAATACTGAATCGATTAAAGGATTACGTTAATTAAAAAAAATTTTACAATAGATTTCTAATTAAATTAGTTTTGTGATTAATCAATTGTATTTTTAGTATTCTTTGTTTTATAAAAAAAAATTGATATTTATTTTCTATTTTCTATTTTCTATTTTCTATTATTATTATTATTTTAATTTTTTAGTTTCAATTCTAAAATCAATACCAAAACTAGAACCGTTTGAAAGCAGAATCAAAATAAAAAACAAAAGTTTTAAAATTTGAATGGAAACCATCTCTTTAAAATTCAATTTCTATTCTTGTGAATCATTAATCGAGTACCAACGATTTTGTAGCCGTGGTACATCTAAGTTACCTTCAAAAAGGAAAACGCCTGAAGCAAACTATCAGAGGCTAAACTTCTATCCAATCCCTCGCAGGCTTGCCCCTAACAATGTTGCATAATACTGCCTATAAAAGGGTTTCCCTCAAACCCCATATCCACTAGAGCACAGTCCTTCATTACCTTCCTAAAAGCCTTCATCTGTTCTTCTAGCCCTAGAGCCCCTCCCATTTCTCACGATGTCCATGATCTCATGATGTCCCCCTTACAGAGCCATGGCAAATTAGATTCTCTATAGAGCCTTTGTGGGAGTCTCCAAGATTCACCTCTGTTTGCTGCTGTTATCAGATGTCCATATAAGTCCGAGGCTCCTCATCATTCTTAGGAGTCATGATGAGGATCTCATCCTCAATCAGAAAACGAAATTGGGGTATATTTCACCGACTACTCCTACGAGGAGGGGAAGCCTCCTCACCTCAAAATGGGCCACTCCCAGTAGGACTAAGATCCATAATAGTTTTTTGAATCCCACCGCTGGGCTCAACTAAGCCGTTAGGCTCACCCATCTCATAAAAGTTGAAGTCCTGATCGATTTCATATCTCTTAGGGTAATCATTTTCTAGGAACACAGTATCACGAGATTTGATCTCAAAGACCGTGCCATCCATACGTTCACCTAGGAATACATGTCCTTTGGAATATTCAGAATATCTTACAAAAGTACACTTCTTTTCTTGCGACACAACCCCATGGCCTCAAATCGTTAAGGTCAGGCTACCTCTCTATCCAAAACTCGTATGGGGTACTAACTACGGACTTGGATGAAATACGGTTGAGAATGTAGGCAACAGGCAATAATATATCTCTCCAATGAGAGATAGCCAAATTGGCTTACATTATCATAGATCTCACCATCTCCAATAGATTCCTGTTCCTTCTCTCGGCTACTCCATTCTGCTGGGGAGTAGCAAGAATAGTCAACTGTCTCGTAATACCCTTCTCGAAACAGAACTCTTTAAACTACTTAAACAGATACTCGCGCTCTCCATCGGAGAGTCTTAACTCTTAAATCTAACTGATTTTCTATCTCGCTGATAAATCTCCTAAACCAATCTAATGTCACATGTACGAGATCAGATAAACATAACCGAAACACGTGTAATCGTCTAGAAATGTAATGAAATATGTGACTCCATTTCAGACTCTCACATTCATAGGCACACAAATATCAGAGTGAATTAGTTGCAATGGAGTTCCAGCTCTCATTGCCTTTCCAAATGGTTTTCTCGTCGTTTTGCCAATTAGACAAAACTCACATAGGGGCAACTCGACTGAGTTAGCGGGCCCAACAGGCCACTCGTTGTCAACCAGTTTATTATCTCTTGCCCTATGTGGCCAAATCTACTATACCGAACAGAAATATCATTAACTACACTATTAGATGTATAGGCAATAGAAGATAAATCAGAAATATTATTATAGGAAACCATATCCAATGCATAAAACCCATGATGGACCAAACCAATACATAATAAAGAATTATCCTACAAAATGGAAACACTTGAGTTTCTAAAAACAACAAAACATCTTAAACGATCTAAACAAAGAACAGAGTAAGATTCCGCCGAATCTCAGGAGAATATAATACGTCATGTAGATATAGGACTTAGTAACTTCACAACATCAATTTGCATGTTCCAATCCCCCTCACTACTACAAATGCTCCGTTCCCTACATATAGCCTCCTCACGTGTGGACTCAATCTGCGAAACTCTACATACGTGCTCCTATCATGAGTTACATGGTTGGTAGCTCCTGAGTCTAAAATCCACATAGGAGAGGATTCAGTGAATATCACAGTGGATGAAACATAACTCAAACCATATAAGGAAGAAAGACTTACCTTTCGCTTGCCACATGCGCGAGCGAAATGCCCAAACTTGCCACAAATATAGCATTTCACTTTTCTCTTATCGAGTTCCATCTTCCTATGCTTCTGCCCTTTGTTATCGGTCTTTGTTGATGGTTTCTTCTTGCCTTGGCTTTTGGCATTTTTGTCATGTTTACGCCACTTACGCTTGAAGCCCCGGGAGCCCTTACTCGACTTCGCCACATATGTATGATTGGAAACAGATCTAGCTACCTCTAGCACTCCTCCTCGAGCTCACAATGCTTCTCACATCTATGAAAGTACGATACTATATAACATTCTGAGTTTGATTCTGAGTTTGATTCCTTATACATTCTGATCCATGAAATATTCTATTAAAACTAATAGTAGATGGTTTCAATTTATTTAAAACAATGAATGCCAGTCTCACGATACTATATAACATGCCTTTGTTGCGGATAAATTCTACAAACTTGCTTATCCCAAATCCTAAAAATTCGGACGACAAGATAGATGTTCATATACAGCCATTACAACCATTGGTTTAAATTAAATTTAAGTAAAACTAGATTTGAAAATAATCTAACGAATTGATTTAAATTAAATTAAGCTACCAATGGCTAACATGCAAAATACAAACAAACCGCAAATGTTCTAAAAATTGCATGAAAGATAGTAATTGCAAGGTAACAAAGTCGTAACAAATTCTAAAAATTATATTTCTAAAAATTATATTAGTAGCCATATGGGAAAGAAAGATGAGTATTGAATAAAAGTATTAACGGAGGATACTGATTAAAGTGTGTAATGAAAAAAGAGACGAAAAAATAGTATAATGAAGGTGTTTAAATTGTGTAATGAAAAAAATGTAGAAAAAGAGGTTTTGAAAATTTGTTTATGAAAATGATGGTATATGTTGTCTATTTATTTAATTTGAAAAATATTATTGCAACCGATTAACTGGTGATATATTAAACTTGACCCAAATGTTGGATCAATGAAAGTGTAAAAAATTTACAAAAAATTTGGAATTGTTTTGAGATACAAATGCACTATTTTCTAATAATATAATAATATTAATCTTACATTACTATAATATACATATATATTACTATATATTACTTTAAATTAGATTATTGTCGATCCAATTTAGATGACACAATCCTTATGTTCATAACATAAAATCATGATTATCAATATTAATTTAAATTATAATATATTAATAATTTAAAAACTCTATATATTTAATCACAAATAATAACTCATAATTCATTCATTTTATTTTATTTTTATGTAGCAAGAAAATTCAATGAGAATAGAAATGGAAAAAAAAAATAAAAACATGACCGAACGTGAAGAAAAAAATAGAGGCGAGAGTCACATAAGGAAAACAAAAAAAAGGTGAAAGTGAGATTGGAAAAAAAAAACAGAGAGAGAGATACAGAGGAAGGAAGGGAGGGAAAAAAAACAAAAAACATCAAAGAGATTGTGGTATGGTGATTGACATAATTGTTAAATAGGCTCTACGGCTCCAAATCAGAAGTTCGATTCCGCGTCGTAACATTTTTTTGCATAAAAAAAACAAGGCAAGCGGAGGGGAAGCACAAGGGAAGTGGAGAGGTGCACCCGCGCATGCCACCGCGTGGGGCATGCGCGCATGGAAGCGCCTGCGTGGGTGGGCATGCACGATGGAAGTGCCTGTGTGGGCGCCCATGCATGCCAACGCATGGGGCATCCATGCATGCAAGCACCCATGTGGGCGCCTAACCAAGCCAGCACGGGCGCCAACGCATGCCACCAGATAGGGCATGTGAGCATGGAAGCACCCGCGTGAGCACCCGGCCATGTGTTGCAACCTCACAGAAGGCTATGAGCAACGCTCAAGCCTACGCATGACAAATGGCCACTAAGCACACATATGAAGAAATTATGGAGGTTTGCACGGACAAATGTGCCACTCCACAAGGCAAGCCAAAGGCTGCCAATGATGAGTCAACATTCTTGCACATAGAAGAGCAATCACCTAAGGCATTGCATGAAAGTACATGAAACTACTCGAGTAAAGACAAGCAGCGTACAAGCAAGGACAAGCAGTGTCCAAGAATTGCACAAGTCATCCAAGCGATCACGCACCAAAGCACGTGACACTTGAGCCAAAGGTTGCAACCCTTCATGACATATCAAGCAATCGTCACTAAAGAGCTAAAGCCAGCAAGCGCACGAGCAAGAAGGCCACTGCTCCAAAGGACAATATGCAAGGAGACACCATTGCATGAGTAGCCTGCACATGAGAATGCATTATGGCATGAGCAGCTTGTGGAAGAGCATGAGAAGATGCCAAGCAACCCATGCAAAGAGGCGTCATCGCACGAAGTGGTGCAGACCCTAATGCACCAGCATAAGCAATGGCATGAAGGGAACAATGCAGCGCACTATGGTCCAACACCATCACTCAAGGATGTGCACTAGCAAGGCAGCCTGCACGAGCCAGCATGCTACAGCCAAATGCTACAGCATAAGCCAGCGCACCGCAGCCTAATGCCACAACACGAGTTAGCGTACTGCAGCCTAATGCCACAGCATGAGCCAACGAGTAGCAGCACAGCACCATAGCACACGCAGTCCAGTGCAAGCGCACCAAAGTAACGGCGAGCAGCAGGAAGGCCATGAGTCACCTGTGCAATAACTACTCCAATAAATTTTATGTAGTTAATAGGGCATATGAAGAGGCATATAACTACCCAAATAGTTATTGTTAGTTATTATTAGTTATTATTAGTAGTTATTAGTTATTATTATGTATGCTTAGTGGTGAAGCAATGTAAGAGAGCCCTCTCCTATAAATAAAGCAGTCCCCCTACCATTGTAACAATGAAAAAAAACAGAATTTTTGAGTTAATAGAAGAGAGTTTCTTCTTCTCCATTGGGAGAATCTATCTTAGGGTTTAAGGTGGCTATGAACCCCTTAGGTTACATTACTTTTGCGTGATATTAGGCTCTTGAGTTTTGTAAAACCCAACAAAGTCAAGTTCAAATCACTCCATCTCTCTCCATTCTTGTCTTATCCACCCATTTCTCTAGATAGCCAACTTAGTGCATTGGACATGGGTGCCATGTACTAAGAAAGAACTCCAACCTATCCACCTCAACCTCCCGACCAACCATCCCCTTCGAGAGAAATGCACCATTATTTGGTGCTTTCATTGAAAGAGAGTCTTTCATTGGACGCATCATTAGTTGGTGTTTCCATTGAGAGAATATCTATAGCTTAGGATTTTTTTTTGGTGTGGTGTGTTTCTAGGTTTGTAGATTTTTTTTGTGTGTTTTTTTTTTCAAATCCTTATCAAGAAAAAAAAAAATCTTCAAGACAACCTTTCATCTCATGGCTCAAAGGGAAAGAATTGAAGCCCTTGAAACATTCATGGAGGCTAGTAAAAAAAGCCAAACTGAGACAACCCAAAGGTTGGCACAAATGGAGTAGCAATTCACCATGATTGCCAATATGTTTCTAGACATGCAATAACCATCACTAAATCAAAGAGCCCTAAGTCATGAGGCCAACCGTAATGAAGGAAATACCCCACAAATGAGAGATCCACAACCATCAAAGGTGCAATCTCATGCTGGGAGCATTTATCAAGAATCAACTTCCAAAGGAAGTGATGTAGAGGCACCTTTCGTGCGCCAAAACATGGCTTTTCAGCCACAACAACCAAGGTAGCCCCTAACTTGACTTTCCAAAGTTTGCTCAAGGAGAACCTAGCACTTGGATTGCAAGGGATGAAGCATATTTTTCATATTATCCCTCAGATAAATATGAAAAAGTATGAGTTGCTAGTTTTTATTTGAGGAAAAGGCCCAACATTGGTACCAATGGATTTGAGAAAGGCACCACGCCAAAGGCAAAGCTCTCATGTGGAAGAAACTATGAAGGAGATTTCAAAGAGGTTTGATGAAACTTCATATGTCGACTATAACGAGATTCTCACCCATTTGAGACAAACTTCATCCTTAAGGGAATATCAAAAGGAGGATCTCTATAAGAATCGATAGGCCCCAACCGGCTCTAATAGGCACCTTCATAGGCGGATTGAGGCTTGAAATGGCCTCTGAAATTAAGTTTCATAGACCAAAGACCCTTATGCATGCATGAGAGATTGCTCATATCAAAGATGATCAACTCCAAGACACAAGAAGGCTCTGAAGGTCACAACCATCCAAGGGGATAATAATTTCGAGAACCCTTACAAAACCTCCTATTTCTAAGCTTACCAACAAGGCACGCCGAACAACAAGGCTCAAGATGTGAAACATCTCACATGTGATGAAATGGAAGCTAGAAGGCTAAAGGGTTTGTGTTTTAATTGTGACAAAAAATTTACATCGGGTTACAAGTGCAAATAGCAACGACATATCATGCTTGTGCCAGATGAAAATGAAGAGGCACTAAATGAAATAGTGCCACTAGAAGAGGAGTCAATTGAATAGTCACCTAGTAATAAAGACTTACCCACAACTTCTCATACCTTAGCCGAAGATGAAGTACCAAAGGCCATGAGAACCAAAGCACTCATAGGCAAGCAAGACGTCACCGACTTGGTTGACAAAGGTTCGGCATAACACTTCTTTGACCCAAAGAACGCAAAGGCATTAAGCCTAACCACTGAGCAAGTTACACCTCTTGAAGTAAAGATTGCAAGTGGTGAAAAGTCTTATTGCTGGAAGATATATCAAGGAGTCATGATCGATATCCAAGGGCATGAATTCGCAACTGATTGCTATTCTCATACATTAATTGGTAAAGATACAATTCATGGAGTTCAATGGCTTGCAATGCTTGATCAAGGAGTTACGAAAATCGTATACGAAGACAAGTAGACAAAGTTGCAACCACAACCCATTATAAACGGATTCAAGTTCACCAACATGGTAGAACACACCCCAAAGGGCAACAACATACATGCTAATCATAACCCTTCAACTAAAGAAGAAGGGCACACCTTGGAACATTGGTGAGGACATCAAGCAAGACATCCTCAAACATGTCCATTCATACCAAGAATGTTAAGAGACACCTCTTGATGTGACAAGCAAAAGATCACCACTACAACTTGGTGAATGATTGCAAGCAACAAGCAATCAGCCCTTGTGCCAAAAGCAGCCTATAGGTGAACATGCACCGCTAGGCCAATCAGCAGGCAACCATAGGGTAGACCACCAGGCGCACAAGTACAAGATATAGGTAGCATAAAAGTCCCTGTGCAACAAAAAACAATGGAACAACAAGGGGACCCAAACAAAAGGCCACCATCTTCAGCGCCAAGCAAACAACTTCAAATGCAGGCATGGACGAGCAGCCAACAATTCATGATGTTAATGAATAGCTGCAAGCAATAGATACAACTGATCAGACATCTATGCACATAATTACCACTACAAAATAAATATACTATTCAGATGGATGAAACTGTCTATTAAATATACTAAAACCGTCCGTAGAACCTTCTCCAATAGATACGTCTTCAGTTGGCTATACACCAGTCGGAATAAATCTATCTCAATAGTTTTGATCGCCATTGGAGCATGTGATTGATATATAGTGACTGTTAGATAAGTGTTTTTAAAATTACTGTCTTTCATAATCAGTTTCAAAAGTTTTAGTAAAAATTACTAACTTTTATCGTCGGTTATCAAATGTGTTAGGAAATGTTACTAGCTTTTATCGTCATTTATCATGCGGTTATCACATGTATTAGTATAAATTACTACTTATATTATCGGTTACCACAAGGGTTGAAAAAAATTATAATAATATTGTCGGTTATTTATGTGTTAGTATAAGTTACTGTCAGTTACCACATGCTTACTGTCTTGTTTCGTCATGTCTTGTATCGTCAGTTACCATATGGTTACTGTCTTGTATCATCATGATTACTGTCTTGTATCGTTGGTTACTGTTAGAAAATGTTACTCTCTTAGGAAATATTACTCTCTTTTATCATCATGTTAGGTTAGTAATGTTATTGATTTTATTCTCGGTCATCACAAGTGTCAAAAAAATTACTACTTTTATTGTCAGTTACCACTAAATTACTGCCCGTTATCATTATTATCACATGATTACCACATGCTATCAATAGAGACGTTTTTTTTAAGATGGTAGAGAAATTAAAAGATCGAAAAATAAAAAAATAAAATAAATAATATAAACGTAATAAGGATTGTAATTGATATAAAATAGAATGATTGATACATATAAGGACAAAAAAAGAGAAAATATTACATATTTCACAACTATATGTTTTCTGAGATGATCCAAATAAAAAATGTTTATCATAGTTTGAAGGCGCATTATCTTTATTCAAAATTTTTCGTGTCAATCTATTCATTAAAAACCAATAGTGAAATAGTAAAATCATTGTAAATAATAAATAATGATTGTAAACGAAAATATTATCAGAGAAGAAAGCAGAGAGTGTTTCCTTTCTCTAAACCCAAAACATCTTGATAGTATTGATATCTATATTTCTTCACAACTGTTCAAAATAAAAAATAAAAAATAATATCTTAATATTAAATCTCAAATTAAAATAATATTTTTATTTTTTAAAACCTGAGTAACATTTTGGATGATTGAGCATAAACTGAATTTGTTATTTCTTGGAATGGTTGTGATTCTTCCAAATCTTTCAAATATCCAACGTGATTAACTTTTGATAAAATTTTGCAAAGTGAGTGAGAGATTTAAATGGTTTAGGGAAGAAGAGTTTTCAAGGGAAAGTTGGAAAAATTTTGATAGTGGAGAAGGGTTAGGGGAGAAGAGCTTTCAAAAGAAGGACGGAGAAACTTTGATGGTGGAGATTTCGACGTATGATTTACAATATCATTTTCACAAACAAAATTTTAAAACCCTGCCCATTTTTTCTTTCACTCTTTTTCTCCCGCCTTTTTTTTTATTACCGTGTTTCTTAATTCCTCATTTTTTTTTCACATGCGTACAAAAAAAATCACTTACTACTTATTATATTTTATGCAAACTATTTACTAACTACTTCCTACATTTCATGCAAGTGTATCCTTGCATGGTCCCTTGCCATAACCTTTGTACTGTGTTAATTATATCTATTTGATTAATTAAAAATAACATATATTCCGTATTCGATGACAATAAACTTATTAATATTATTAATTTAAATAATATAATGATATGAAATTAGTAATTTATATAATATAGTATTATAGTTTTGAAAATTGATTAAAAAATTATTAGATAATATAGTGTTATAATTTGAAAATATGATATAATATAATTGTATGTAATTGTGTAATTAATTATATTAGTATAATTAATGAAAAATACTAAATCTTGTATCTATTGTATCGGCAGAAACTGGATCTTAACTTCGATCACAATTTATAATTACAAAACATAATTCGCAATATTTTTTGGCATTCTGAAGTAATAAATAGAACTTATCTGAAATTGGTTCAAGAAGTTATTCATGTACGTTGGATCGATCATGTAAATGTGTGAATGAATCATACAATGTAAAAAAAATATATATATCATCATGAAAAAGATTATCATATAGTTGGCTACGTTGGATACATGAGATGTAAATTTTTATTACTCTCTTTATAATATATCCACTTATAAAAACCACGTCTACACCTATAACGTAACAAGTGATTTAAAATCACGTGTGTAGAAAATTTCAATATATTATATTGAATTGATATTTATATATGCAAATTCAAGAAATGTATTAGTCCACCAATATATTTATCACTTTCTCTTAATTTAGAATGTGTCCATGATTTGTCAATCATATTAAATACAAATCAAATCAGTGTATAAATTTGTATTGAAATAAATATACAGATTAAAGCAATCAAAGTAAAAGAAAAGAGAGATAAATAAAAAAATATGGAAATGTTTTTGGTGCAAAGAAAGATTATTAAATTGGCGGTAAATAAAGGACAAAAGAAACACAATGTTGGCGTGAAAAAATTGGCACTAAAATAAAAAAATTATTTTTGATGCCAAAAGTGAAATTTTGTTTGGAGTTATCATTGTTTGTAAATGGTAAATTTGAAAATATGAAGTAAAATAAATTAATATTAATGTTAATGTTGTTAAGTGTTTTATTTGGAATTTATATAAAATTATATAATATCGATAATTAATATATTATTATACTATATTATGCAATAATAAAAAATAAATTATAACACTATATTATATAAATTACTAATTTAATATCATTTATTTAAATTAATAATATTAATAATTTAAATTAACTCTGCACAATTGCATCCGCGTAGGCATGAAGCATCCATGCAAAAAATTGTATTTTTGCAATTTTTTTGCAATCGCGCTCAAATTATTTTTGGCTCCAAAAAGTGAAATTTTGTTGTGGAGTTATCATTGTTTGTAAATTGGTAAACTTGAAAATATGAATTAAAATAAATTAATATTAATATTAATGTTGTTAATTGTTTTATTTTAAATTTATATAAAATTATATAATATTGATTATTAATGTATTACTATACTATATCATGCAATAATAAAAAATAAATTATAACAATATATTATATAAATTATTACTTTAATATCATTATATTATTTAAATTAA
This sequence comes from Dillenia suffruticosa, assembly GCA_033439265.1. Lineage (NCBI taxonomy): Eukaryota > Viridiplantae > Streptophyta > Magnoliopsida > Dilleniales > Dilleniaceae > Dillenia > Dillenia suffruticosa. The sequence continues at coordinate 14,529,279 of JAVTVX010000020.1, forward strand.
TAATATTTATAATTTAAATTAAGTTGGGCATGTATGAGTACTGCATCGGCCTGAGGCACTGCACGGTTGAAACCGCGCTTCAACGTGCAGAAATGAGGTACTGCACGGTTTCAACTAGGGCTGTTATGATATCTGGGTAGTGTAATGGGTATTGTGACACTACCCGATCAAAACTCGAGCTTGGGTCGAGCTCGAGCTCAGCGAGTCCTTCCTTGAGCTCGAGCTCAAGCCCTTGTTCTGTTAAACTCGAAGCTCGTCGAGCTACCCGTATACCACTCATTTACCCTAACCCACCCATTCTCATTTCTCATTCAGCAACCCAAGCGATTGAACTCTCCTTCTCCTTTTGATCCTCTCACCATGGCGATTGAAGGACAATTCAGTCGTAGCCCAAGTGATCGAAATCTCATTCTCCGTCTAATCCTCTCACCACGGCGATCAAAGCCCAAACGATCGAAGTCTCCTTCTCCTTCTGATCCTCTCACCACGGCGATCGAAAGGCGATTCAGCCGCAACCCAAATGATCGAAATCTCTTTCTCCTTCTGATCCTCTTACCACGGTGATCGAAGGACGATCAAGCCGTAGCCGAAGCGATCGAAGGTCTCCTTTATCTTCTGATCCTCTCACCACGGTGATTGAAGATCTGATCTCTTCTCCCTTCTCCTCTCACCATGGCGATTGATCGAAGGTTTGATCTTCTTCTCCTCTCTCTCACTCTCTCTTATTTTTTCCTTCTGCCTTATGCTTTCTTCTCTCCCCCATCAAGCTTTCGGGTATCTTGATCCCGATTTTGGGTTTCGGTTTGGGCTCAGGTTTGGGGACGGTCTCGGGCTCGGGCTTGTGCCCAATCTTGCCCGTGAGGCCTTCGACACTTGAGATTGAGCTCGTCGATGACACTTCGAGTCGAGCTCAAGCTCTAGAATCACAGGCTCGACAAGTTCAAGCTTGAGCTTGAGCTCACCTACTGTAGACTCGAGCCGAGCTCGAGTATTGTGATACTCAAACTCGACCCGGGTGTCATAACAGGGTTAGTTTCCATCGCAAGAATGAAGTATCATGCAAAAATGTCATCCATGCAAAATAATTGCATTTTTGCATTGGCATGGCTTCGAACCTGGATGTGGGAGGTGGGAGATGGAATGTGATGCCCTAGCTACTACACCATAATTTTTTGGATGCAAAAAACTTTTCTTTGTTTATTTTCTTCTCTTTCTTCCTCTCTCTCTCATCATTTTTTTCCTATCCACTCTCACCCATAAAATAAAATAAAATGAATAATATTATATATTTTGGTAAATATTTGAAATGAAATATTTAAAAATTTTAAATTATTAATATATTATAATTTAAATTAATATTTATAATCATAATTTTATATTATCATAGTAAAATTCATTCATCTAAATTGTAATTTATAGTAATATATAGAGTAATATATATGTATTATATAGTAATGTAAAATTGATATTCATCTAAATTCATTCATGTATCACTACTCATGGTTTTATATATATATATATTAATATCCTTTTGAGACATCTAAGATGAAAATTTAATTTTCTATCTATTTACTTTGAGATTTCTCTCAAAATCGTTAAAACTGAAAATTTTATCGGTAAGTCGAAAACTTTCTTGACAAACGTCGACAATGCCTAAAGAAATAAAAAATGGCTAAGAGAAGGCCTACATATTTAAATAGAGATATTTAAATGAAATTTCACATATTTAAGAAATTTCAAACAAAATTTCATAGGGACAAAAAATGCAAATTGTTAAAAGTCAGGGGTCTAAATGCAAATAAGGAAAGTGAAGGGACTAAGTTGCAAAACACTTAAGGATAGACGATTGAAGCCAAATGATTGGACAAAAGGACACCGAGACTATTAGTGGCCACATAAACAATTCTACTAACAAAGTTGGAAGAAGATTACTTGTAAAGAACAATTAATGCATGAAATGTGATTTGAAAGGGATTTTAGTAGAATGCTTGTGCTTTCTTTCCTTTTGGCCAACTTGGACACTTCTTTTGTATGCATGGAGGTTGCTCGCTGCCATTTCAAGTGCATAAGAGAAGTTTTGACAAGTGTATAGTAGAAATCTTGCATGGAAATGAATCAATGGTTAAATTTTTGCTAGGTTTGCATAAATGAGTTATTTCAAGCATTGGACCTCATTTTCTTCTCAAAATTTACCCTCTCAACCATGAGTTCTAGTGTAGGAAGTGAAAATTTATTGTGTTCATCCAAGCACTTGAGGTGTTGAAGAGGTAAGGAAAGTTTTTTGTTGATATGATTCTAATTGTTTAGATTGTATTAGTATGATATAGAGTTTATATATATATAGAGATGTAAATGTGTTGCAAGATGTGGTGATCAAGTGCTAAAAGATGGTGTTGGTGATGAATATGTGGATGTCAAGATCTTATTAAAGACGTAATACATTTTTCTTTGAGTATATATTGGATTAAATTGGTCCCATGAATTAGGTTTGTTCAAGTAAGATAACATGATCAACAAGGTATAGTAATTCCACGATATCTTATTTTGTGATGATCAAAATTTAGATTTGTTTGATTTTGGTAAAACTAGACTCTCTAATCTTTAAAATAAGATATAGCCAAAAATTTCCATTAAAAATATGATTTATAGTGATTTTTGGAAAGGGACAGCAAAATAACATGTTCTGTTTTTCAACTTCTGTGCACTGCTAGTATGTTGTATAAATTTTTAAAATATCTTCTGCACAAAATTTAGAGAAACTTAAAATATTAAAGTTTTAGCTATCTTATCTTTAAAATGGGATAAAACTGAAAAAGGAAGACTGAATGACGTTTCAGTCTAGCACTTGGGGAGGCCCGACACCAACGCTAAGGTTTTGGGGTTGTTTTTTTTTTATATTTACATACAAAAACCCTTTGGTGGCTTGTCATTAGTCAAGATAGACCTTTGCCGAGAATATGATTTGGCATGACCCTATGATTTATGACATGAGATTTTGGATGCATATGTTTATATTAGATGGAAAATTGTATTGAAATTACTATGATTTTGATAATATGTCTTGCATGAATATACATATGATCTTGACACTCTATCCTCACCTCACTTATTAATTACCTATGACAGATTTCTCACTCACTGAGTATTTGATTATATTCACCCCTCAATATTTTTAAATCTATACAGAGTTAGTCATTGACTTATTTCGACATACGTAGTATCGGAGACCGTTTATGGTAATTATCTTCCGCTGTATCTTTGAGAATATTAGTTGATAATGTCGGAATGATTGTGTGAAACCAAAGAACTTTCATTTGTAGTATATATATATATTTGAGGACTTTTGTATTTTAAATACTAATAAAATATTTGTAACTGAAATATTGATTAGCCTTGTGTTACCTTGAGGATACATGGTGTGATTGGGCTGATGTCCGAGGTAATGGGCGACTGTTGACGGCCTCTGGATCACGGATCGAGGCATGACCGTTTTCTTGGTATCAAAGCCCCGGATTATTGGTTAAGCGCTGAGTTTTATGAAAGATTTCAAAATTTTCTAAGTTTTGTTTTCAAGTTCTCAATATTTTGAAATAAAATTGAAAGTTCCTTACAATCATAAAATCCCTAAATGTGATTTTAGGCAAATGAGTTCTTTCTGTTTAAGGGGTTAGATACTCTATATCCCAATTTCTTTATCTATATATGATAGAGGTTCTTTTGTTCTGAACCATACCTTCTAGACGCAGCACTGGAGGCTAGGCGATTAGTACGTCGAGGATGTACAGCCTACCTTGCCCATGTAATAGACACCACGGTAGAAGGCCCAAGGTTTGATAAAGTCCTAGTGTTCCTTGAGGAGCTACAGGGACTACCTCTAGTTCGAGAGTTTGATTTTAAAATAGATATAGCGCTAGGGATAACATCGATTTCTATTCCGCCATACAAAATGGTACTAGCTGAGTTGAGAGAGTTAAAGGTCTAACTGGAAGAATTATTGGACAAGGGTTTATTTGACCAACCACTTCACCTTGGGGTGCTCCAATATTATTTGTAAAGAAGAAAGACAGCTTGTTCAGACTCTACATAGATTACCGTCAATTGAACAGAGTGACCGTCAAGAATCGGTACCCGCTACCACGTATAGATGATCTGTTTGATCAACTTTAGGGTGCCCAAGTTTTCTCAAAGATTGACCTTAGATCTAGGTATCATTAGTTATGAATTATGGGCGAGGATGTGCCCAAGGCTGCTTTTTGTAGTAGATATAGCCACTTTGAATTTTTGGTTATACCGTTTGGGTTGACAAATGCCCTGGCCGCGTTAACAGACTTGATGAATCGGGTATTCCATGATTTTCTCGATCGATTCGTCATAGTATTCATAGACGACATACTTATCTACTTCACGGAATGATGAAGAGCACTCCCAACACCTGCGTGCTGTATTACAGATACTCCGCGAGAAGAAGTTATACGCCAAGTACTCTAAGTGTAAGTTTTGGCTCTGATAGATCAGGTTCTTAGGGCATGTTATTTCTGCGGAGGGTATTTTCGTTGATCCACAGAAAGTTGAAGCCATTATAAAGTAGGAGCCGCCACAGACAATTACTGAGGTCAGGAGTTTCCTTGGACTGACAGAATACTATCAAAGATTTATAGAGGGATTCTCTAGGATTGCATCTCCACTGATTATCTTGACTCGTAAGGACATTAAGTTTGTTTGGGATGACCGTTGTGAGGTGAGTTTTAGGGAGGTCAAACAACAGTTGATATCGGTACCGATTCTAGCCCTTCCCTCAAATAGTCGGGAGTATGTAGTGTTCAGTGATACCAGCTGGCAGGGTTTAGGCTATATGCTGATGTAGGATGATCGGGTTATTGCATACGCCTCTAGACAGTTGAAGAAGTATGAGTTGAACTATCCAACCCACGATCATGAGTTGGAAGCCATAGTTTTTACATTGAAGATATGACGACATTATCTCTATTGGGTAATGTGTCGAGTATACACGAATCATAAGAGCCTAAAGTACTTCTTCACACAGAAAGAGTTCAATTTGAGACAGAGGAGATGGTTGGAGCTCCTTAAGGATTATGACCTTGTCATAGATTATCATCCTGGCAAGGCCAACGTAGTTGCGGATACTCTGAGTCGCAAGTCATCATCTTCCTCATTGTTCGAGAGTGCCTATCTCTTTTGTCTCATGGGACTACGCTTATTGGGAGTCAGTCTGGCCAATGATGAGCATGGTACACTTCTAGCTAGATTCGAGGTGAGACTGACTCTGGTTGACTGCATTCGGGAGCTCCATGATTCAGATGAGTAACTCCAAGATATTATTGAGAAAATCCGCAGGGGAGACTATAGGAATTTCAGAATTCAGAAGGATGGACTTTTGGTATTCAGGGAGCGGGTTTGCATCCCCGCTGATGGCGATCTTTGGAGGGCTATACTAGAGGAGGCCCACTCTTCTGCCTATATGATGCATCCAGATAGTACTAAGATGTATCGGATTATCAAAGGAAGTTATTGGTCAGCTGGGATGAAATGGGAGGTCGCTGAGTACGTATCCAAATGTTTGGTTTACCAGCAGGTGAAGACCGAGTAACAGCGGCCAGCCAAAACACTACAGCCCTTTCCCATTCTTGAATAGAAGTGGGAGCACTTCATGATGATTTGGTTATGGGACTTCCGTTGACTCTAGCACGACATGATGCTACTTGGGTGATTATTGACAGACTCACCAAGTCTGCACATTTTCTACCCATTTGTAGTAGTTATTTGCTGAAGCGTTTGGCTCGCATATATATTAGTGAAATAGTTAGACTTCATAGGGTTCCTGTATCGATTGTCTTAGACTGAGATCCCCGTTTTATCTTGAGATTTTGGCTGAAACTACAGGAGGCTATGGGTTCCAGGCTATACTTTAGTACTGCTTTCTACCTCCAGACGGATGGTCTGTCGGAGAGGACCATCCAGACGTTAAAGGACATGCTGAGGGCATTGTGATATATTTCAGAGATAATTGTGAACAACACCTCTCGTTGGTGGAGTTCGCGTACAACAATAGTTATCAAACCAGTATTGGGATGCCACCATATGAGACCTTATATGAGAGAAAGTGTAGGACACCATTATACTGGGACGAGGTCGGAAAAAGATGACTCAGTAGTGTTTGAGCTAATTGAGGAGACTCGAGAGAAAGTGAATGTCATCTGTGCTCGGATGAAGGCTGCCTAAAATAGACAGAAGAGTTATGCTGATAGGCGGCAGCGACCACTTGAGTTCGAGAAAGGAGACATGGTTTTTCTACGAGTATCTCCTTGGAAGGGAGTGATACGATTCAAATAGCAGGGAAAACTCAACTCCAGATACATTTGACCATTTTGAATCCTGAAAAGGATCGGAAGGGTAGCTTATAGACTAGATCTGTCATCTAAACTTGCACGTATTCACGACATATTCCATGTCTCCATGCTAAAGAAATATTTACTAGATCCCTCTCACATACTAGAACCTCTACTAGTAGATCTAAGAGACGACCTGAGTTTTACCGTTCAGCCCGTGGCTATACTTGATGGGCAGACTAGGAAGCTGAGAAGCAAAGAGCTGCCCATGGTCCGAGTTTTGTGGAGGAGTGACCAAGTCGAGGAGCAGACTTGGGAATCGGAGGATACTATGAGGAGACAGTACCCCGAGCTTTTCGATGTATAGTTTTGAGGGCGAAGCTTTTTATTAGGGGGTTAAAATTGTAACACCGTTTTTTGGTAACTATGTATCATATACCACACATTATGGTTATATATATATACACATTAATATCCTTTCGAGACATCTAAGATAAAATTTTAATTTTCTATTTATTTACTTTGAGGTTTTCATCAAAATCGTTGAAACCGAAAACTTTATCGGTAAGCCGAAAACGTTCTTAGCGAGCGTCGGCAAAGTCTAAAGAAGTCAAAAATAGCTAAGAGAAAACCTACACATTTAAATAGAGATATTTAAATGAAATTTCACATATTTAAGAAATTTCAAACAAAATTTCATAGGGACCAAAAATACAAATTGATAAAAGTCAGGGGTCTAAATGCAAATAGGGAAAGTGGATAGACTAAGTTGTAAAAGACTTAAGGATGGACAATTGGAGCCAAATGATTGGACAAAAGGACACCTAGACTATTAGTGGCCACATAAGACAATTCCACTAACAAAGTTGGAAGAAGATTGCTTGTAAAGAACAATTAATGCATGAAATGTGATTTGAAAGGGATTTTAGTGGAATGCTTGTGCTTTCTTTCCTCTTGGCCGACTTGGACACTTTTTGGCATGCATGGAGGTTGCTTGCTATCATTTCAAATACATAAGAGAAGTCTTGACAAGTGTAAAGTAGAGATCTTGTATGGAAATGAATGAATGGTCAAAATTTTTGCTAGATTTGCATAAATGAGTTGTTTCAAGTATTGGATTTCATTTTCTTCTCAAAATTTACCCTTTTGGTCGTGAGTTCTAGTGTGGGAAGTGAAAATTTCTTGTGTTCATCCAAGCACTTGAGGTGTTGAAGAGGTAAGGAAAATTTTTAGTTGATAGGATTCTAATTGTTTAGATAGTATTAGTATGATATAGAGTTTTTTTTATTATTTATATATATATTGATGTATATGTGTTGCAAGATATGGTGAAGTACTAAAGGATGGTGTTGGTGATGAATATTTAGATGTCAAGATCTTATTAAAAACGTAATACATTATTTTTTGAGTATACATTGAATTAAATTGGTCTCATGAAATAGGTTTGTTTAAGTAAGATAGCATGGTCAACAAGCTGTAGTAATTCCATGATATCTTATCTTGTGATGATCAAAATTTAGATTGGTTTGATTCTGGTAAAACTAGACTCTCTAAACTTTAAAATAATATATGACACAAAAATCTCCATCAAGAATGTGATTTATAGTGATTTTTGGAAAGGGACAACAAAATGACATGTTCTGTTTTTCATTTTCTGTGTACGGCCAGTATGATATATAAATTTTTAAAATATTTTCTATACAAATTTAGAGAAACTTAAAACATCAAAGTTTTAGCTCTCTATCTTATCTTTAAAATGGGATAAAATTCACTTAAATCGGAGTTGTGGGACGTTATGATATTTTTATTGAAACTGTGAAGAGTATAATTTAGAACTAGAATTGAGGCAGAAATGAAATTTTATGAAATTTCGCACTTAGAATTACATGAAAATTGTAGGACTGTCTCTTATCTTTCAGTAGAATCTAGAATTATGTAAATCGGAGATGTATATATTGAGATATGAATTTTCTACCAAAACTGTACAAATTTAGTTATATAAGTACGTATTGCATTGAAGATAGATTTTTATAAATTCGTGTAGTGGGAATTTGGAGATGCATTGAACACAAAAATGTAGATATATGTCTTAGCTTTAATTGGAAATTTGAATCATTCGATTCCGAGTTATATAGAGAAAGTTATGATATTTTTCCTAAAACTGTGCAAGAATAGAATTTGAAAATCTGAATTTTTGTAGAAGTATGAGTTTAAACAAACTTGGGTGAATTGGAATTGGGTCAGATCGAATAGACATACATATATATATATATATATATATATATATATTGTTGTTTTAAGAGTAGACGACTATACTACACTCGAGAGGCGACTCAGTTAAGTATTGAAGTTTTAGGGGAATGGAGTACCCTTCCCGTACAAGTGAGTATGTCTTACTATTGTCATGTAGTTAATAAATAAAACCATGTTTTATCATTTTCAAAGCATGATTTGTGAAATGATTGTAAAATGGTTTTGTTAAATGACTGGTAACATTTTTTGTGATAAATGGAGTATTTCAAAAATTCTACAATATGCATCCATGAATTTTAATGAAAAATATATGTGTCATGCTTTAAATCATGAAATGTATTTTGATGATATATGCTATAATATACTATATTAGATTTTCATGATTTTCCTTGACAAATATAGCACGGTTGGTTTATTGATGATTTTGATGTGAGACTAGGTACTCAAACATTAGTACCTGAATCCCCTTGATCGTAGATTGGGGATAGTACTTATAGCCTTGATATTATGATATGATAGGCATCGTCCCGCGTAAACTTGCCTTGTATGCTATAGCAGACCCATCTCGTTATATAGATTGTCGCATGTTTGCGATATCTTGAGACACAGATACTCCACATAGTTAGGTGGCGTGTATATGATACTATGTTTTGGACTAACCAAGTTAAACCAAAATGAGAGGACTAAATGATGTTTTAGTCTAGCACTTGGGGAGACCCAACGCCAACACCAAGATTTTGGGGTTGTTTTTTTTTTGTTTACATACAAAAACTCCTTGGTGGCTCGTCATTGGTCGAGATAGACCTTCACCGAAAATATGATTTGGCATGACCCTATGATTTATGACATGAGATTTTAGATACATATGTTTATATTGGATGGAAAACTGTGTTGAAATTGTTATGATTTTGATAATATGTCTTGCATGGATATACATATATATATGACCTTGACATTCCATCTTCACCTCACTTATTAATTACTTGTCACGGATTTCTCACTCACTGAGTATTTGATTATACTCACCCCTCAATATTTTTAAATCTATACAAAGTTAGTCATTGGAAAGACACGTTGACTTATTTTGACGTACGTAGTATCAGAGACCACTTACGATAATTATCTTCTGTTGTATCTTTAGGATATTAGTTAATCGTGTCGGAATGACGGTGTGAAATCAAGTAACTTTCATATATTTGAGAACTTTTGTATTTTAAATACTAATAAAATATTTGTAACTAAAATATTGATTAGCTTTGCGTTATCTTGAGGATACATGCGGGGTTGAGCTGGTGTCCGAGGTAATAGGCAACTGTTCACGGTTTCTGAATCATAAATCGGGGCGTGACAAATCTAATGGCTATAATAATATTTTTCAAATTAAATGGACATATCGAGCCATTTTCACAAATAAATTTTCAAAACCTTTTTTTTGCATATTTTTTATTACATAATTTAAACCCTTTTTCGATTTTTCTGTATTTTTTATTTAATTTTGTATTGTTTTAAATATATAGAATATATATATATTATATAATTTTGTATTAAATATATATATTTTTTACTTGTTTCAATTTATTTATTTATGAAAGTTTTTCGATTTATATAAATTCCATAAAAAATTATAAAAAGAATAAACACAATTAAATTAAATGAAATTGAATTAATGGAAATAAAAAAATGATAAAATATAATAGTTGAAATATAAATAAATATAAAATTAGATTTAGCGAAATTACCTCTACAATTACCATGAAGTTACATCAGGTTACCATCACTTATCATCAATTGCCATTTAGCATGAATAACCATTTTAGCATATAATCTCTCCCTTCTCAAATCGTTAACTTTATATATATTTTATTTACTTTATTTATTTATTTAGATTTATTTACGAAGGAAATAAAAAAAGTGTTGAAGGAATGAAATAGAAATAAAAAAACGGTGGTTAAGTATTCCTACTGCAAATGCAAATTCCTCCTCCTATTTACTTCTGCTCTTGACCAGCCTAGTAAATGGACCAACTGACCGCCTATTAGACCTTAAACTTACTCCTCATCCTTACCTAGTTTTTAGTGGTCCTTACCACCAGTTCTTACCACCACAGTCCTTGACCAACCACCTAGGATGCATATCTTCCTATTTTTACACTACCTAGTTTTACACTGAAAACTTCTCTCTTCCTTCCTTCCTTATTTGGCAACTAAGAATCTAAATAAGTAATTTTCTTTTACGTTATTTTTTTTTATTGTTTTGTTATTTTTTATACCATTACCACTTTTAAAATTTTTTTGTTCAACAAAACTTCTCTCTAGATGGCACATAATGTACCTAAATGATATTAAAATTATATTGTTATAATAAATTATAAATTAATTGTTATAAGAAATTCAAAATATATTGTTAAAATTTAAAATACAGAAAATTTTAAAAAATTTATAATATTTTTACAATTTATAAAATCTAGATACTGTATAAAATTTAGGGAAGTAATGTTATATAGTTTTTTAAAACTTCATAAAATAAAAAATAAAAGTTAATATAAATATAATTTTGTACTATTTAGAAAAAATTTTAAAATTGAAGTAATTAGAATATTTATAAATAAATTATGTTTTTCGATTTTTAATTTTCAAACTATTAATAAAATTCTATTATACATTTTTTTTAAAAAAAATTTACATAAGTTAATATTTAATTAATAAATAATTAAAATATTTTATAAATTTATTTAATGTATATAAGTAATGTTTGTTAATAAATATTAAATAAATATATATTAATAAAAATAAAAATTAAATATGAATTGAATAACATTCTCAAATAATCAAAATAATCCAACTAATGAAGGGTTGATCAAACTTATTTTTACTCTTTTATTTTTACTTTTTACACTGGTAAGTGGTAAATGGTAACAACTTATGACTTACCATCTATTTACCATTTACTTACCATCTACTTACTAGATACCAATATACAAACTTACTTACTTATTGACCATCTACTTATCATTTACCTACTTAGTATCTACTTACTACGAAACTTACTTACCATCTACTTATTTAGTTACCACTATATAAATTTATTTGCTTATTTACCATCTACTTACTATCTAACTCTAAAATCTACTTACGTACTTATCACGTACTTACCTACTGTTACTTATCATTATCACCAATTTACTAAACTATTATTACCATTAAACCCTAAACTCTAAATTTATTATAACTTATGATCTATACTATTTTCAAATATAAAGGGTATATGATAGAAAAATGATAACATTGACAAATACAATTTATTTAAACGGTTTGTTCAGTGAGAATTAAATATAGTTTTAAAAGACGGTAGAATTTGTGTGTTACCATACATCTATAAGCTATACAGACGGTATTGTTAATATTGTTAAGTAGACAATAAAAATGATTTATATTCAGACTGTTTTTAAACCGTAGTGAAAGATAGTTACATTTATTGATCATAATTTTTAACCATCACAATTAAATAATTGCTTTATAGATGATTGTCGTAGCTTTACTGATAGTTGGTAAATTTTTCTTGACACACATTTTAGTCGGTTGGGAAAGATCTATATTTTCTGACAGTTTTGTGCTACGCTGTCTCTATAATCCATAAAAACCGTCACTAAATGTTTTTGATATTAAAAGTTACCATCAGTATAGTGTTTTAATTTTGTAGTATACCCTTCAACCCACATCACAGGGTGGGAACAATGAGGTGCCAATCACCAACGAAAAGTCACCAACAATACTAACCCGTAAAAGGCCACCACCTTGACTTGGCAAGCAAATGCAAGCCTTAATTATTACAACCTTTGACAGGACACCAACAACAAGTAATGAAATATCGAATCAAGGAAACCAAGTAGCAAGCCATTGGTCTGTAAGCAACACGCCACACTTTACTAGATAAGGTACCATGAGACAACAAGGTATCCTCAACCGAAGGACACCAATTTCAGCACCTAGCTGATAGATTCAAGGCATGAACATAGACCGCCAAGTCATATCAAGAACAAATAACGACAATCAAAGGGTGCAAAGAAGCAGGCCGATGTGTACATAATTACCCTACAACCCTCAATGCATGGCAGGAGTGAATGGGCACCACCTCAATTGGTAATCATAAAGTGGAAAGGCCTCAATCAAGAGGAAGCCACTATGGAGAATGTTTTAACCATTATCAAGGGTTATCCATTCTTTAACCTTGAGGACAAGGTTTATCTTCAAGGGGGTAAATGTTACAACCTCACAGAAGGCTATGAGCAACGCTTAAGCCTGCGCGTGGCAAATGACTGCAAAGTATACACATGAAGAAATTATGGAGGTTCGCATGAACAAATGTGCTACTCCACAAGGCAAGCCAAAGGCTGCCAATGATGAGTCAACATTCTTGCATGTAGAAGAGCAATCGATTAAGGCATTGCACGAGAGTGCACGAGACTACTCGAGTAAAGACAAGCAGTGCACAAGCAAGGACAAGCAGTACCCAAGCAATGACACAAGTCATCCAAGCAACCGTGTACCCAAGCATGCGACACTTGAGCTAAAGGTCGCAACCTTTCATGACATATCAAGCAATCCTCAAGCAATCATTGCTAAGGAGCCGAAGCCAGCAAGTGCACGAGTAAGAAGGCTACTGCTCGAAAGGACAATATGCAAGGAGATACCATTGCATGAGTACCCTGCACATGAGAATGCATTATGGCATGAGCAGCCCACGAAAGAGGATGAGAAGATGCCAAGCAACTCATGCAAAGAGGCACCATCGCACGAAGTGGTGTAGACCTTAATGCACCAGCATAAGCAATGGCACGAAGAGAACAATGCAGCACACTATGGTCCAGCACCAGCACTCATGGACATGTACCAGCAAGGCAGCCTGCACGAGCTAGCATGCTACAACCTAATGCTAGAGCATGAGCCAGCACACCGCAACATAATGCCATAGCACAAGTCAGCGCACTGCAACCTAACGCCATAGCATGAGCCAGTGAGCAACAGCACAGTACCACAACACATGTAGTCTGGTACAAGCGCACCAAAGTAACAGCCAACAATAGGAAGGACATGAGTCACTTATGCAATAACTACTCCAATAAGTTCTATGTAGTTAATAGGGCATATGAAGAGGCATGCAACTGCCCCAATAGTTATTGTTAGTTATTATTAGTAGTTATTAGTTATTATGAGGTATGCTTAGAGGAGAAGTAATGTAAGGGAGCCCTCTCTTGTAAATAGGGCAGTCCCCTACCATTATAACTATGAAAAAAAGAGAATTTTTGAGTTAATAGAAGAGGGTTTCTTCTTCTCCATTGGGAGAATCTATCTTAGGGCTTAAGGTGGCCATGAACTCCTTAGCTTACATCACCTTTGTGTGATATTAGACTCTTGAACTTTGTAAAATCCAACAAAGTCAAGTTCAAATCACTTCATCATTCTCCATCTTTTTCTTATCCGTTCATTTCTCTAGAGAGCCAACTTAGTACATTGGATATGGGTGTCGTGTACTAAGGAAGAACTCCAACCTACCCACCTCAACCTCCCGACCAACCATTCCCTTCGAAAGAAACACACCACCATGCTAACATGGGTGCCTGTGTATTCCAGTACGCGGGGCATGCGTGCATAGAAGTGCCTGCATGGGTCATGCACGTATGGATGCACCCGTGCGGGCACCCGGCCATGCCAGCATAGGCGCCCGTGCATGCTAACACGCGGGGAATACGTGCATGGAAGTGACTACGCAGGGCATGTTCGCACGCAAGCAGCTATGTGGGCGCTCGGCCATGCCAGCGTGGTGCCCGTACATGCCATAGCATGGGGTATGTACCCATGGAAGCACTTGGGTAGGGCATGCGCACATGCCAGAGTGTTGCGTTCCCTTGACGTTAGGCCTGCAATACAAGAACCTTTTTCACACAAAGGCTGTGAGATGTGTAGAATTCTTAGCTTGGCACAGAAAGGCTGAGAATGCCTTTGATTCTTTCACGGTTAAAGGGGTTGGGGAGGTTTGAGTTATTCTTGTGCACAAGGTACCAAAATACCTAATGCTCATGGCCTTACTCGTAGAGAAATGAATGGAAAAGAGTAGAAGATGGAGAAGATGGAAAATGATTTGAACTTGCCTTGATGGGTCTTTAAGTGCAAGAGCCGATATATCACGCGAGAGTGATGTAATCTAAAGGGAAAACATCAACCCTTAAGACCTACTTATCACATGAAAGTGATGTTACTCAAGGGGTTATTAGCAATCTTAAGCCCCAGGATAAATTCTCAAGCTGGAGAGGAGATAAACTCTGATATTTTATTTCTTAAAAACTTTTCTTTTACAAAGGGAGAGGCCTGCCCTATTTATAGAAGTAGAGGAGCCATTGAACAGTCCTCTTTACACATAATATTTTGAATAAAAAGTCCTAATACATAATAACTACTTGACAGTTGTAATTGCCCTTATTTTTCAAAAATAGATAAAATTATTTCAGAAAAACAATTATTGCATGGGGGAACAAAAGGTGCTATTGCTTGGCATTGGTGCTGCCTGTGCACACCGGCACGCACTTCTTATGCAGCCCGTGTGTTGGTGCTGTCTCCTCAGGCTATGGTTCATTTTCTTCAAGCATTTTCTCTGTTCCCTCAAGCCATGTGTCTCCAAATGATATCTCTTCACTTACTAGCTCGACTACATGCATTTCCTTGCTCACATGTTCATAGTTGTGGTGCACTAAGGCATGGTAGTACATGACCTTGTCATCCGTGGCATGCTACTCATGTGGTGGCATTATGGGTTGCACCTTTTCATGCTTTAGCATCTCTTTGCATGGGCTGATGAGGCCATTCATATGCAATGGCACTGCATTGCTTGGAATGGGTGCATTCTGCTGTATGAACTACTTGTGAAATGACACATAGGTATGTGCAGGCTACTCGTGCAATGGCACCTCTTCGCTTGGTGTTCTTTCCAGCAGAGGCCTTCTTCCTCACTTCTTTGGATGTGCAATGGCCTGCTCTGCTTCCTTAGAGACAATTGCTTGATAGTTTCTCGATGTTGCACAAAGAGTTATGACCTTTACTCGAAGGGCCATGTCCTTTGGGATGTGACTGCTTGGTTGTCTCGTGCCATGGCTTGAGCGTTACTTGTCTTTGCTTGGGTGGCTATGTATAGTGTTGTGCAATGCCATAGGCAATTGCATTGCCTAGCTTGATGCTGATGTTGCGTCATTGGTGTCCTTTAACTCGGTAGGAGCCATTGTGTTTAAGTGAACCTCTTTTGGATTTATGTCCATGCTAACCTCCATGATTAGCTCATGTGCTCGCCTTGCGACCAATCTCTTGGCGCAGTCTTGAGCATTTCTTATGGCTTTACGAAGGGCTACATCATTTGCCCTTCCTTGAAGTTTAACCTTGTCCCCAAGGTTGAAGAATGGATGGATAACTATTTATAATGGTTAATACATCCTCCCAAGTTACTTCCTCCAGGCTGAGACCTTTCCATTTAATTAGCACCTCTTGCCGCGTATGGTCTCCTTTGTAGACTAGTCTTGAGTCAAGCACGACATCTAGTTCAAAGATGATGTTGCCATCTTCTTAAAGGTTCGAAAGGTCGACTGGAATTTTGGAGGGGTCTCCCACAAATTTTCTTAGCCAATTTATGTGGAAGACTGGGTGGATTGGAATGTTTAGAGGAAGATCAAGATGGGACGCGAGCTTTCCATACTTGCCTTAATTTGGTATGGCCTATAGTATTTGGCTTGGAGCTTTGTTAGCCCTTGCTTGGAATCGCGTCTCCTCTTCTTGAAATGGTATTTCAGGTAGACCAATTCACCGATCCGAAACTTTTCGTTTGGGTGATTCTTGTCATGTTATCTTTTCATTCTTGTTTACGCCCTTTGAAGGTTTGATTTCAGTTGTCAAATCACTTCATCTCTTGTCTTCAATTTGGTATCAACCAAATCGTTGATTACTAATCTGCTGGTATAGGAGGGTAGACTTAGTGGCAGCCTTCCATAAAGGGCTTCAAATGGTGACATCCCAATTGCTTCGTGCTTATTGGTGTTGTACCAATATTCTACCCATGAAAGGTGTTCTTCCCATTTCCTAGGATTGTGATGAACGAAATTCCTGAGGTATTGTTCCAATGTACGATTGGTTGCATCAATTTGTCCATTGGTTTATGGATGGTAGATTGAACTTCTTGAAAGATGAGTTCCATGGAGGCGGAAGAATTCCTTCCAAAAGCTACTCATGAAAATCCTGTCTCAGTTAGTAACTATGCTCTTAGGAACTCCGTGAAGCTTCATTACATAATCCATGTACAGCCTTGCAATTGTCTTAGCCGTGAAGGGATGTGTAAGAGCAACAAAGTGAGCATATGTAGTGAATCTATCCACGACGATTAGAATGCCATTGTATCCATTGCTAGATGGCAATCCTTTATTGATGTCCATCATGGCATCTTCCCAAGAGTGCTGCTGTATTGGCAATGGTTAAAGATGTCCTTGAGGCTTCGTGGAATCTCCCTTAGTCCTTTGACACACTTGACATGAATGAGCGTAATCGAGAACATCCTTCTTCATGCCTTCCCATGCGAAGAGACGATGTGAGCATAAATCTTGAAGACTCTGCTATGTCCTCCTTCTTTGGTGTCATGAAAATGTGAAAGGATTTTTTATCTAAGGTCTTGGATCAAAGGGACATATACATTTCCTTTCCAAAACAACATTCCTTTGTTCATTTTGTAATGGACTGTATGAGCCTGATTGGACTCCAATCTTTGAATTATCTCCTTGCTTTGGATGTCTTGTTGAAGGGCTGCCTTTATTTCTTCCCAAATGCTCCATTTGGGGCTGGAAATGAAAATGAGAGGGGCAGTTTGTGGCTGCTCCTTTGGTGACTCTTCATTATAAGTTAACTTAAGTTGAACCTATTTGTCACCATGCATGAATTCCATGGTTCAAGTGCAATAGTTGGTTACCACCTTTCCAAAGGTTGAGAGCCATTGAACTCCAAGAACCACATCCATTCCGATCAGTGAAAGAGTTTAGAGATCGGTTGTGATTTTGTAACCTTGGATGTTGATGGTGACTCCTCGGTGGATTCCCGAACATTGCAACTTTTCACTATTGGCAACCTTTATTTCAAAAGGTTCAATCTTCTCGACAAGTAACTTGAGAGTTCCTACTACTTGGTGATTGATGTAATTGAGTAAGGATCTGTTGTCAACCAAAAGAATGACTTCTTGTCCTCCAATGTGTGCCTTGGTACGCATGGTCTTAGGACCTTCAATACCAGCCATATCATGGATGGAAATGAGAGGGTAATCTTCGGAAGGTGACTCATCAGACTACACCAATTCATTTTCACTTGGTGTATCCTCATCATCATGAGTTTTAATCATGAAAATTCAAGGTTTATCATACTTGTGACCCGGTATGAATTTTTTATCACAATTGAAACATAATCCTTTGGTTCTTCTTGATTCCATTTCGGCATAGGAGAGATGTTTCACTCCATAAGTTTTGTTACTCATTGCACCTTCATGGTAAGTCTTAGAAATATTGGGTTTGGTAGGGGTTCGTGTTAACAATCCTCTTGAGTGGTTGCGGCCTTAAGATCCTTCGAGTGTCTTGGAGTTGATCGTCTTTGATTCGAGCAATCTCCCAAGCACGCATCAAAGTCTTAGGTTTATGCAACTTTACTTCGAATGCTAGTTCGTGCCTTAGTCCGCTAATGAAGGTGCCTACTAAGGCTAGTTCGAGCCAATCGACTCGTGTTGAAATTTTCTCAAATTCCCTTTGATACTCTCTTAATGAAGAGGTTTGTTTCAAACGGGTGAGAGTCTCATTGTAGTTGACATAAGAAGTTTCACTAAACCTTTTGATGATTTCACCACATAGTTTCCTCTAAGATAGGGCCTTTCCTTTGGATCGATACCTTTCCTATATCCATTGGTACCAAAGTTGTGCCTCTTTCTAGAAGTAGAAACTTGCAACATGCACCTTTCCGTACTTATCCATTGGATAGGATGTGAAATAGGTTTTAGCCCTTGCAATCCAAGTGCCCAGATCTCATTGAGCAAATGTTGGAAAGATAAGTTTGAGCTGTCATGGTTGATGTGGTTGGAAGGCTACATTTTGGCACATGTTAAGGGCCTCAATTTCGCCTCCACTTGATGATGAATAATCCACTTCAGCATGTGTGCTGTCCTTGACTTGCCGTATTCCTTAAGAATGTACTCATGGAGGCTAGGCTTTGCTTTATTTGAGTCAAGCATTGGTCCGTGCTATTACGGACTTGTTTATTCGCATCCAAGCGTGCTTCAAGAGCCTCAATCCTTTCTCTTTGCGCCATAATGGTTTTCAAGATGAAAGGGTGTAAGTAATTGGTTTGTTCAAAGAGAACAAATGTCCTTCTTTCCAAAGTCCGAATGGATGTTCAAGGAATGAATGGACTGTTTGTCTTCCTCTTCAATGAATCAAGTAGTGGATCCTTTGATAGAAAGGTAGAAAATTGATTTCTCATGAAAGGATGTCTTCCTTGATTACGGATGTCTTCCTTTCAACGAAACCTCAAAGTGGTGATGCAATCTTACAAAGAAATTCCTTCAAAAGAAACTTCTAAACGAAAGGTTGTTTACCTCTCAACAAGAGCACCAATTAATGTTGCATTCCCTTGATGTTAGGCCCACAACACAAGATCCTTTTCTCACGCAAAGTTTATTAGATGTATCGAATTCTTGGCTTGGCACACAAGGGCCCATAATGCCTTTGATTCTTGAACAGTTAAGGGGGTTAGGGAGGTTTGAGTGGACGGTTTGAGTTCTTCCTGTGTGCAAGGTACCAAAATGGCCGATGCACAAAGCCTTACTCACAAAGAAATGAATAGAAAAGAGTTGAAGATAGAGAAGATGGAAAAAGATTTGAACTTGCCTTGATGGGTCTTCAAGTACAAGAGCCAACATATCACATGAGGGTAATGTAATCTAAGGGAAACGTTAACCCTTAAGCTCTACTTATCACACGAACTGGATGTTACTCAAGGGGTTATTGGCACCGTTAAGCCCTAGGATAAATTCTCATGCTGAAGATGAGATAAACTCTAATATTTTATTTCTTAAAAACTTGCCTTTTACAAAGGGAGAGGCCTGCCCTATAGAAATAGAGGGGGCATTGAAAGATCATTTTTACATACAACATTCGGAATGAAAAGTTTTAATACATAATAACTACTTGACAGTTGTAACTGTCCTTATTTTCCTAATAAAAGCCTTACAAAAATAAATGAAATTATTTCAGAA
Organism: Dillenia suffruticosa; assembly: GCA_033439265.1. Lineage (NCBI taxonomy): Eukaryota > Viridiplantae > Streptophyta > Magnoliopsida > Dilleniales > Dilleniaceae > Dillenia > Dillenia suffruticosa. The sequence goes on from JAVTVX010000020.1 coordinate 14,549,195, forward strand.
AAACAGTTATTGCATGGGGGAACAAAAGTTCCTTTCACTTGGCATTGGTGTTGCCAGCATGCGTTGGCATGCGCTACTCATATGCTGATGTGTGCTGGCCCGTATGCTGGTGCTATCTCCTCAGGCCATGGCTCATTTTCTTCAAGCATTTTCTCTATTCCCTCGAGCCATGTGTCTCCAAATGATGCCTCTTCACTTCCTGGCTTGACTGCATGCATTTCCTTGCTCATATCTTCATGCTTGTGGTGATTAAGGCATGGTAGTGCATTGCCTTGTCAAACGTGGCATGTTGCTCATGTAGTGGCACTATAGGTTACACCTTTTCATGCTTTGGCATCTCTTTGCATGGACTGATGAGTGCATTCATGTGCAGTGGCACTACATTGCTTAGAATGGGTGTATTCTCCTACACAAGCTGCTCGTGAAATGACACATAGGCATGTGCAGGCTGTTCATGCAATAGCACCTCTTCGCTTGTGTCCTTTCGAGCGGAGGCCTTCTTCCTCGCTCTTTTGGATGTGCAATGGCATGCTCTGCTTCATTAGAGACAATTGCTTGATGGTTGCTTGATGTTGCACAAAAGGTTACGACGTTTGTTCAAAGGTTCGTGTCCTTTGGCATGTGACTGCTTGGTTGTCTCTTGCTATGGTTTGAGCACTGCTTGTCTTTGCTTGGACGGCCATGTGTAGTGTTATGCAATGCCTTAGGCAATTGCATTGCCTTACTTGATGCTAATGTTGCATCATTGGTGTCCTTTGGCTCGGTAGAATCCATTATGTTCAAACGAATCTCCTTTAGAGTTATGTTCGTGCGAACCTCCATGATTGCCTCATGCGCTTGCCATGTGGCCAATCTCTTGGCGTGGTCTATAGCATTTCTTATGGCTTTGCGAAGGGCTGAACCACAACGCCCGCACAGGCACCCGGCCAAGCCAGTACGGGACCCCACTCATGCCATTGCGCAGGGCATGTGTGCATGGAAGTGCCCGAGCGGGTGCCCAACTATGCCAGCACGGGAGCCCGCACATGCCACCGAGCGGGCCATGCATGCATGGAAGTGTCCAAACGGGGCATGCTCGCATGCAAGCGCCCGCACGGTGCGCTCGCACCTACGCGCATGGAAGCGCCCATGCGGGGCATGCACGCATGGAAGCGCCCGCAAATATGCCACCGTGCGGGGCATGGAAGCGCTCGCGTGGGCGCCCGTCCATGCCACCGAGGCGCATGGCTCTTATTACTAAATTATTGTTATTATTAAATTAATAATTTATATATTATTATTTTAAATTATTAATATTATTACTTAAAAATTATAATGATATTGACTTACTAATTTGTAAAATACATATAATATCAAATAATTTAATTATCAAAATAATATTTTATATAATTTATATGAATTCTACAAAAACACCTACCACACCACAAACAAAAACTAGTGGAAAATTTCATCAAATTTAATCAAACCCCAAAACATTTTATCATTTTATTTCATAATCAATCATTTCACAAAAACTGGCGAGAAATTTTGTGAAGCCCCAAAAACATTTTATCATTTTATTTCGCAAACAATCAACCACCAAAAACTTTTTATTTGTTTTTTGTTTCAACTGCGAATTTAGTTTTGGTGTGAATCATAATCATCATCATGTTACTTACTTGTTACTTGCCTATTTCTCTTTTTTTCTTTTCTACTCTCTTTGTTTCCTTCTATTTAAACAAAAATAATCTAAAACAATTATTAAATTAAATTGAACCTACTTATGTTTATGTTAGCGAAATCAAACCATTTTACTATAAAATTTATATAAAATTCATTGTCTCATTACAAGATGATTCGAAGATGATATTCTGGTTTTGACAAAATTAATGAAACCACCTTACCATTGAAAAATAAATTTGTGTCATTATAAAATGATGTGCTGCCTTTGACAAAAGTGGGGCGAAAAGTTTGGATTATTTTATTGTCAAACTTTTGTTAAGCTACTTTACATTAGCGAGATTAGGCAGGATGAACCAAAAGGTATTAAACCTAAACATGTGACATGACAACAGTATGTTTTTCTAAGATTGGTTACTTCAATCATCAAACTAGATTAAATATGGTCTTGAGTTGTCCTATATCTATCCAATATATCTATCCAAGAAGAATGTTGCTAGTGCAACATAAATTTTATCTAACAACATTAATTTTGTCTTGGCGCTACATAAGTAGTGACCTCTTGTACTATTTCTAGCATGTCAGATTACCTATGCACACAAAAAATGATATTGTTAGTGGGTGAGAAGAATATTGTTAGTGGGTAGTACAACTAATGTACACGAAAAGGATGTTGTTAGTGGATAGTACAACTAATTAGGTTTGTTGTTGCACAACTTGATATTATTCTCTTAAATATTATTCTTAAATAATATTGTTAGTGGGGTTTATTGTCTAACTTTGTATATGACTTGATATTATTCTCTTACAACCTTTTGACTTATCTCAAGTGTAAACTTTAAAATATCTTTTGACGAAAATGTTAAATTTTTTATTTTAACCTAAAATCGTAAAGAAAATATGAAATAAAAATAAGAAATTATATAGAAACTCGGCCAGACATGCGCTTCAGCTCGCCCAGCACACCCGCACATGCCACCAGTGCTAGGCATACCCACGCACGTGGGGCAAGCACACATGCAAGCGCCTGCCACGGCTATATTAATTATTAACTTAGTGAATAATTAATATAATTAAATTAGTTATTTATATATTATTAATTTAAATTATTAATATTAATATTTGAAAATTGAAATGATATTAAATTAGTAATTTATATAATAGTGTTATGATATATTTTTACTGTCATTATAATATCAATATTATTTAATTTAATATAATATGAAAAATTTACATTATCAATATCATCACTAAATCTCTCTTCTTGGCATTTTGGCGGTAATTTAATTAATTTTTTGGTACTAGAAAACATTTATTTCTTCAAGACGGGGTGCCAATTTGACCTGGGCTCCAAAAATATCTTCTTATGTTAATTTCATTTATTTCTCTTTTCTTTACTGCTTTTGTGTGTTTATGTTGTTGGATTATGCATTTCTCTCCGTATTTCATTTATTTCTTTCTCTCTCATACTTTTGCTTCATTTATTTGCAATTGCAATTCTCTTAATTTATTTTCTCTCTGTCTTCTGTGCTTTTGCAATTCTTTGTTTTAATACACGATGATGGACAAGATATGGATATATTCTAAATCACGAGGAAGTGATGAATATATTGGTATGATTAATGCATTTCTTGAATTTGTATATCAAAATATTCAATCTATCGATGGGAAGATATCATGTTCTTGTGTCAAATGTTTTAACACATTAAGATTTCCTACATCATAGAGAGAGTAATAGAAAGAGTAATGAAAAATCAACATCTGATGCATCTAATAGTAATAATGCATCTAATAGTAATAATGCATGATGCATAGTAACAAGTGGTAATAATACATAGTAACAAGTAGTTATAATATATAGTAACAAGTGGTAACAAATTGTAATAACCGGTAACAAGTGATATTATTATAACAAATAGTATAATTGTCATCCTAATAAATTTTTTTATATGAAAATTTATGTGAAAACTAAATCTAATCATTTGTTTAATTAGGTTAACTTGGTAATGACTAAGACAAACCGCGAATACTCCTAGTAACTGTAAGGTAAGAATTTGTAATGAAAAAATTAACAAATTCTAAAAATTATGTTGCATGAGAAAAAGAGAGAGGCAATGATTATAATAATATAGTGACTAAGAAAAAAAGAGAGGATAAAGAGATGGGTCAAAAAATTGTAAAAATTGTTAGCGCAAAAAATTTTCAAAAAATTGGCGTAGAAAAAGAAATGTTTTTGAAAATTTATTTTCAAAATTTGTTTATGAAAATGGAGAGAGATTATTATAGCAGTTGATATGTCTTAAGTACAAAAATTTTACAAAAAATTTGAAAATATTTTGAGAGACAAATAATATAATAATTATGTTACTATATATTATATTATAGATTTACCAATTTATGTCAAATGTTCGAGCTAAATAATGTACTTTTTCATAATATAATATTTGTGTAATAATCATGTAATTATTATTAATATTATACTATTATATTATATAACTTAATTAATTATTTTAGATGTGAAATAATATTTCAAGTGGTATCAATATTAATGATTTTAAATTATTGGGTTGTGCCGGAAGAAATTCATTTTCTCCAAACATAAAATTAAATTGCATATAATTTCCTTAGTTTTTTTTATAATGAATTTGAATAAAATTATTAATAATTTAAATTATTTAAATATTATTCTTAGTTATTTAAATAAATAAAAGAATTTATTTGATTGCTTCCTTTTCCATTAACATAATAAATTAATAAAATAATAAGAAATGTACTAACATAATTAATTATACCAAAATAATAAATTATACTATTACATTTAAAAAAATATAAGACTATATTTTATAAACTACATGCATGCATGCCCACCTCTCTTATACACATACTCTCAATTATAAAATCTAAAATATTGTATGTGTATTGATATAGGTAGTAAAAATGTAGTACTAATTTATTAATAATGAATAAGTAATATAATGTATAATAAAAGAAATATGTAATAATAAAAGAAATTGGCAAAAGATAAAATCTAAACTATGCCCGCATGGGCAAGCACCCTTGCAGGTGCTTGCATGCACCCTTGCCCCACGCAAGCATGCGCGGGCACCTTCACCCGCGCTCACGTTGGCATAGCTAGGTGCCTATGCGGGTGCTTACATGCACGGTCCCGCACGGGCGCAATGCACGAGTATGTGGTAGCACCGCACTTGCCGGCATGGCACCATGTGCAGGTGCCCATGCTGGCATGGCCGGGTGCTTGCTTGAGTGTGGCATGAACGGTGCCATGCGCGGGTGCTCGCGATGGCATGGCCTGACATCTACGCAGACGTTTGCATGTGCGGTAGCACCGCACTTGCCTACGAGGTGGCAAGTGCGGGTGGCAACGTTGGCATGGACGGGTGCCCACGTGGGCGCTTGTATGGGTGCATATGGGCACTACAGCTTTATTTATTATATAAAAAATTTCAAATATGAATTAAGTAGAATAATAATATAATTAATATTATTAATTTAAATAATGTAATGATATAAAATTAAAAGTTATTATTTATTGTATTGTAATGTAATACAGTAATAATATTGGAATACAATAATAATGTTATAACAAAAATAAAATTACAAACAAATACATAAAATAAAATTGATGATATAATAATAAAAAAGCGATAAAGTAAGTAGAAATCAAACTCATAAAACGTGATCCAAAGGTAAAAAAGGTTAAAATAAGTTGAAAAAATGACAGATTTTAAAAAATTTATTTGAGTGGCTAAACCAAATATATTAGAAATTATTCCCCACAAACCCTATTTCCCTCCAAAACCTCTCCTTCCGTCAAAAGCTCTCCTCCCTCAAAGCTCAAACCTTGTGACTCAATCAAAATCTCATCCCAAATTTTCTTAGATCAATATGGGAAAAGCTAAACGAATGATGAGTATTATTATTGATCATAAGAATCACAATCATCCCAAAAACAATTTCACTCTAAAGAAACCCAATCCCTAGATACTACCCCAGGTTAGGTTTTTATAGATCATTTTATTGTGAGATAAGCAAACTTATCCATTTCTAATATTTTTTTATGAGTAGTTCTCAAGAAATGTACTATCAAGAGGTTTGGGATTTAGAAAAAGGAAAACGTATGGTGGTTGAAATGAACGAATTAAATCAACCAATATGAATCGGAATCGATTGTACGATTTTTACCAGATTCTTTGGTTCTATTGTGAGAGTCCATTCGATTGCTCCAATAAATTATAAGACTTGACATGATATACCAATAGAGTATAAAGAAAACATATGGAAAATTGTACAGGTGTCTACTAAATTGAATATTCACATAAATGAAAACTAATACATCTAATTTTATTTTTATCATTTTGAATTGTAGTCAAATATTACTGTCAAACCACTTAGAGATGACACTAAGAAATGAGTTATTAGAAATTTGTGTGACAAATGGAAGAGTTTTAAAAAGACTCTGAAATAAAAGTGGTTCGATAATTCACTTGAAATAAATGAAAATATCAAGAGAATGGAAGATGAAAGAGTTAAACCAAATCAATATAAGGATTTTGTTACTTTCTGGCTAAGTGATAAAGAGAAGATAAAAATAAACAATTTTTCTTAGTCCTGCTATTGACTTGTGTTCTAATACATTTAATTCTAATACTCCGTGTTAGGAAATTAGTAAAAGAAATTTAAAATATCGTGCAAAGTTGATAGATCCACAGTACTTAGAATCTAAGTCATTTGCCAAAGTCATACATGAGAAGGTATGAACTCATACATGATGGAACGATTAATGGAACAAAATCATAATTTTACTAATTTGTTAAGTAATGTTCTTCTTCATGTTACTATGCATGCTAGAAGTGGACATCAAGATGAATATGGTTAATGAAGCAAGACTAATTACTGATATTCAGGTACGAATATTTTTTTTTTGTTTCACCACAATTTTACTAATTTCACTTTTACTTTTGAATAATAATCCAAATTATTTGTATTATTAACTTTCTCGAATACCAAAGATTGGGAGTGCACATAGAAACCAATAATCATCATCATCACCACTTGACTTCATTCTGAAAGGTAATATTTTTATTTATAACAATTTAATGTACCATTATATTATATTCATCTCACTATTTATTTTTATTTTATATATAAATTGACATACTCCATCAAATGTAATATTTTTATTTATAACCATTTTTTAGATGTACTATTATATTATATTCATCTCACTACTTATTTTTATAAATAGATTGACATGAAGGTGGAGATTTGCTGATGGTAATCTTTTTGATAATTGAAGTGAAGCATTTTTTGTATGAGTATCAAAAGACATGGGTTGTGGGATATGCAGAAGATATACAGTTGTGGGATATGTAATCTTTTTTTTTATATCCTATTAATGTATTAATTATTCTCAATCTCATTAATACGAGGAGGATTATTGTTATATTATTTTAGTAATTTCTTTATTTTAAAGTTTCTAATATTTCCTTACATTTCTAATATTTTGATAGGCAGTACATTTCCTTAACATGATAACATATGTCGTAACCTACAATAAAAATTATTTTCTCATGTTTTTTTTTTTCATTTGTAGATATAAGATAGTAATTTATAATAATATATGTGGTAATCGACTAGTAATTGGCGATAAGAGATAAGAGATAATAATATTTCCTAACTCTTGTACTAACCACCCATAAAACTCGTAACATTTCCTCACTATGAACATATGCAGTAACCGACTATTAGTAACATTTGTTAACACTGTCTGCGTAGTAATATTTCTTAATAGTTGTAGTAACTGACTAGTAAGTGACGATAAAAAATAGTAATATTTCTTAACACTTGTGTGATAATCTACGATAAAACTTATAATATTTCCTAACATATGAACATATATAGTAACCGACCATAAATGACCCTAACATTTGTGAACAGTTATGGTAACCGAAGATAAAATAATAATATTTTCTAATATATGATCATATGTGGTAATCGACATAAATGGTAGTAACATCGTTATGTGTATGTGGTAACTAATGATGATAAGAGGTTAACATTTCCCAACACTCGTAACTGATGATAATAATATTAAATTTTGCTAATATTTTTAAAATAATGACAGAAGGGCTAATTTTACCAACACTTTGTAACAGTCACTATAAATATACGACATACTCCAATAGTGACTGAGAGTGTCAGAATACACCTATCCCGATTGGTGTATAGCCAACTAACCTATCTGTTAGAGAAGGTTCTACCAGCCGTTTTACTATATTTAGGAGATGATTTTCGTCCGTCTCAATAAGTCACTTGTTTTGTAGTGAATGTGGGAACATATGGTACGAATTGGTTCCGATTAGTGATGATGATGACATTTTGAATTTGATAGAGTTTGCAGTAAGTATGGAGTGGGTACCACTCATGAATTATACATAAAATCATACAATGGTGGAACGTCCGTGCAACAAGGTTGTGATTATACAGATGACTATACACATATCGAATCTCGAGCGAATCTTGTTTTCGCAGATATGAATAATGATATTGATGAGGAAGAAATGGCGGAAGAAAAGGCAAAAGAAGAGGATGATAATGAAGAAGATGATGGAGAAGTTGGTAGTGGTGGTAGTGGCAGTGCTACCAACGAGTTAATGATCGGCTCCTCCTCTGCACCCATTGGTGGTTGGAGATATACTTATGGTCGAATAGATGACTCAATTCCTTTCATGATCACCATACCCGGAGGTAATGGTTATGCGACTTTTGAGCAAAATTGTAGATTTACAGGCGATAATTGGAGTTTCGCGATAAATTGAAAAGAGGGATGAGATTTGAGTCAAAGGAACAACTTATTCATGTTGTCAAAATTCACCATGTGGAGCATCACTATCAATTTCATGTTAGGAGATCAATCTCTACACTTTGGATAGCGATATGTATTCAAAGGGATAAAAGTTGTAGGTAGAGATTATATGCTCGTAAAATAAGACTAGTTCTTGTTTTTGTGATTACTATTGTTAAGGGATCGCACATATTTGTGAATGCTAAGTTGACGCAAGATCATAGATAGTTGGATTCAAATTTGATGGCTAGACATTTTCTTAACTATGTGAGGGAAGATCCTAGTATCAAGATTTCTTTTCTTTATAACTGAGAGAACCACATATGTAGGTTCTCATAGAAGAGTTTGGGCAGTGAAGAGAAAGACTATAGAGATGGTATATGGGAATTGAGATGATTCTTACAAACAATTGTCTCGACTCTTGGATGCAATAGTGCAAAGAAATTCGGGAACACAAGTCAGTTGGAAGTTTGGTCCGCCACAAGCAAATGGTGAAATGGTTTTTGAAGTTATGTTTTGGGTATTTGATCAAAATATCATGGTTTTTAGGAGTTGTAAGCCATTAATAAGTGTAGATAGGACTCATATCTACGGGAAATACATGCATAATTGTTGATTGCATGTAGTATGAATGGCGTGAATCACATTGTCTCGTTGGCATTCGGATTGGTTGATAGAGAGTCACTTGTTTTGTGGGCATGGTTTTTTATATGTTTACGAGAGTATATTGTTAGAGATAGAAAGAGTCTCATTTGTTTAATTTCTGATCAACATGAAGGAATTAGAGTAACAGTTGCTCGTCCAGAATTTGGATGGTCACCTCCTAATACTATGTGACAATTTTGTATACGTCATGTTGCTAGTAATTTCAACACGCACCACAAAGGAGGTAATAGACAGATTGTGGTTATGAAAAATGAGTATTGCACATGCGGGAAATGATAAACATATAGAATTCTTTACTCGCATGCAATTGCTGCACTAACACGGACGATAATTGATGTGCATAGGATCATCAGAAAATGATATATATGGGAACACCAATTTAGAGTATACGAGCATCATTTTTTCCTGGTGGGAGACCATTTGAGATGAACGTGGATTCGTATTCAACTATCATTCCCGATATATTATTTAGACATGAGAAAGGAAAACTTAGATCATCTCAATATCATAATGAGATGAATTTTGGAGAATCATCCTCACGGATATCATGTGGGAGTTATAGTGTAGAGAGTCACAATAGGAGGAGATGTGCTAAGCAAATGAGGTATGGACTTTGTGGCAAACAGGGAAACAATTGAAGACATTGTCCAGCCCAAATGCATGATACTTAATTGTATTTGTATTTTAAGTTTAATTCTTGTATTTTTTAGTGTACCGGATAACGTGTATTTGTGAAACATTTAATATATTTGTATTTCTTGTATATTTTAATGCACGTTCAATTTATTAAGTGTTGATGTATTTCTTAATGTACTTGACATACATTCAATTTACTAAGTATTGATATATTTTTTAATACATATTAACTGTTATCATTTTTAATGATACACATATACTGTTATTTCTTAATGTACTTAGCATATATCATTTTGTAGCTTCTTAAATATTATTATACTATTACTAATTATAGTTTTCTACGCTCGCAGTAATATCACCAAGTTTGGGATGGAGATGACACCACTGTATAGCTCACTTGCCATTGACATGAGACAATTCTATGCCATTGGGAGTACGGTCATATCTATGAGCGAATGCTTCCTCTCCTAGAATAGTCGAGATTTTTGGGTGTAGCTTGACTACAGTTTATTCAATTGGATTGACATTTGATTATAGCCCTAGTGGAGTGATAGAGACAAAAGATGCACACATTGCATATGTCATACGGTGAGTTTACTATTAATTTACAGGAAGTGGAGATACTTTTAAGTTTTCCTGTAGATGGGATTCACATAGTAGTTAGGACAATGGGTGTCTCATGGGGTGATGTGTATGAGAGATTGTTAGATATTAGATCTCTACGTTCTGCGTTTAGGGGTTTACATTTTGAGTATACTTTGGTTATCTAAGTTTTTTGTTAAATTGTACGATGGTGTATATGAGGTACATATTATACAGTGGACACGAACTTATATTTTGTTGTTGATAAGGTGTGTGTTGTTTTGTAATAAAACAGTATACTTTGTATACTTATGGTATTTATTATTGTTAGAGAATTTAGATTCTTCTGATAGTCGTAGTTGGGGTTCTGTGTACTTAATATATTTGTATAGACAGTTTTATATCGCTATATATGTAGATTCACATGCCATTGGTGGGACACTAGTTCTTTTACAGATTTGGGTGTGTGAGAGATTCTCTTGCATAGCTCCCATTACACAATCACTACACATAGAGAAGGATGGTTCACTTGCTTTGTGGTGGAAGACAGAGTTTGATGTCACTACTTCCCTACACACGTGATGTCAGTGTATAAAGAGACAATTGATAGACAAACGATAGATCAGGTTGTGTAGTGAAACCCTCCATTATCTATTTGGATATTGGGCATGCGCACGTCCCACTTATCTATTTGGTATAGTTGAGTGGCATTTTCCAGATAGAATGATCTGTCAATATGGAGGGTTTCAATATATTCCGATTATTGTGATACTGAAAATCGACTTTATGATACTAGTACGAGAGGTCTATAGGAGATTGATTAGTCAGTAGAGTTTACACATTATATAGATATTTGGATTCAGCGACATGACCATCTAACTCTACTTGACATGTCATATGGACCCCTGTCGATCTTGCCTACTCTGCCTAGTATCACACTATATCCCATTGATTCATTGGTCATCGAGGAGATTGTTAGGTTTACATGATAAATGTACAATTTCATATCTTTCATTTATATCAATGATTTAGATTTGATAGTTTAACTAACATATATACATTTTCTTGTAGTTGGATACCTTGCATCAGATTCAAGAAACTCAGAGTGTCGACGTGCATAGGTTTGCAAATTTAACCATTTCAGTTTTGACAGATGACATGATATATCTTTTGAGATCTATACTGGCTAGAGTTAGTGAGGAGAGAGGTGATGAGAACCAAGCACGTGGACGATAATGAGGGAGAACACGTCCTAGGAGATTATCACTGTCGTCAGATCATGCGTTACCACCACTATTTCAGTATCCACATAACGTCGTAGTACTTTTGAGTGGATATAGTGAGTTTTCATCTTTCTGCATACCTGTATTTGATTATTTCTCTTAGATTTTGACTCTTGGGGCTCCACAGAATCTACAAGTATAAGAGACTAACACAGGTTGAGAGAGATAATGCACCATTATATATCACGTGTCTCCTCCAATTTTTTTTGAATCCAACCATAAGAATGTAGAATCATCTAAGATCACACAAATAAATGATTTGAGTTTAATATATCGTGATGATTGTACATATACTATAACTGATTTAAGTATTAGATAATACGTTAAAAGAAGAAAACTATATTAAAACTTATGTATTTTGTATTTTGTACATTTTGTTATATTAATAAAATTTAGATTCTATTATGTGTTGGTTTTGCTGCACTTGATTTGGTTTGTTTGTTTTATTGGATTTGCTGTATTATTGAGAAATTTGGATACGAGAATTAATATAATTTGGAAAATGCAAATGGTAATTCGAAATTGTATAAAGTGTTGAATGGATATGGAATTTGCAAATTGTATAAGTGTAGGGGGTGGAAAATAGTTTTCAATACTCGACATGTACTATTGACTATTTTTTTTAAATATGTCGAATTTTCAAGATTTGACACTTGTGTGCTAAATTTGTAATTTTTTTTTCTATCTGTATTATTTTAATTTTTTTTAAAAAATAATACTGTTCCCGTACATGACTCGAACTTATATTTCATTTTTGTCCACAAAAGCCCACTAAACACAACCAGGGCAAGATTACTTATGTCTTCCCCATCTATTTGAATCCTTCCTCTTCAATCGAACTTACTTCTAAAATAATCATAACAAACGACTTTTCGCACCCTACTAGAAAACCCTGGACTACTAGAAGTTGCATGAATTTTCATTCGGAGCCTTCCCTGGCATCATTGATATTGTCTGCAGCAGCATCATCATCATCATCATCATCTAGAAAACCCTGGACAAACCCGATGGACTTGAGACTGCCTCTGAGGATGAACTCTCACTTCGAAAACGCAAGGCAAAGTTCAGTTCGCCTCTATTTTGCCTTCTAACTAGGAGAGTATTCTTCTTATGTTGATTCATTATTATTTCAAACAATATAATATATTTGTATTCACATATATATATATATATATGATAAAACAATACACTCGAGAAATTTAAATGAATCTATTATTTCCTTATACAGTTACCAAAAGAGCTGTGAAATTAAAGATGGCTCATTCAAAGACACTGCACTAATGAGTTTCTTCAGCAAAACAAAATATAACCCAACAGCATATTGGTAATCACACTCCACTGGAAGAACATTGATAACATCAGTCTCGGCCTGACCAACCTACCATGACTATTCTAATACAGCTTCACAAAAAGATCAGCTTAATAGACAAAGCCATCCATCATTTACATTTACAAGCCATAAAATCACTCATGAGAGGGAAGATGACAACCGCAACCTCTTTCATCTTACGCTGCTGCATTATTTTAGTCCTAATTGAGAATTTGAAATAGCAAGCATGTAAACCAATATTACAAACTCATTGCCTCTATTACTCGAAACAAGAATCCAGATGACGGTGACCTCTATAAAGGTATTAAGAGATCATCAATATCCTATGAGGGAGCACCAAGATAGGAGGCAAGACGCAATATGTCACTGAATATTCCACCAGCAGTAACTTGTGCACCAGCACCAGGCCCGCGAACTATCAGAGGTTGATCTTTGTATCTGGCTGTTGTAAATGCAATAATATTATCAGACCCTGAGAGCTGAGCAAACGGGTGATCTTTCTTGTACCTACGTAACTCCACAAGACCTTTCTGATTCACTACATCCACCACTCCAACATATCTCAGAACCTGCAATTCACAAGATCATATTTAAGTGAAGTGCAAATGCACATGTGTGTTCATATAAATGTATGTAGGAATGCTTCTATGTATATAAGCAGCCTCAAATACTCCGGAACACATGTAAGTGAAAAACCAATGTATATATGATATGATATGATATATATATACACACATGCACATACATATATATATATATATATATATATATTAAGGGGGTGTCAATTAGAAGGGCCAACAATACAGTCAATCACAACACAACTCCGAATTGTAAAGAAAAACCCTCAATCAATGAAAAAGATTTCCTAGTAGAACCTTTTAAATTTGCAGAGATGTTTGCCTCAGACTTGCATAAATTGTCAAAGCAACGTGCTTTGGTTCTCAGCTCCTATGCATTATCCAATAAAGAATAAACTTATGCACATGTCTGTTCAGAGAAATTCAATTGCTTTAATGCACAGCTTTTAGCTTTCACTGACAGCCCATATGTTGTGGTTAGATCCTTAGACCTGTAATGCACATGTCTGTTCAGAGAAATTCAATTGCTTTAATGCACAGCTTTTAGCTTTCACTGACAGCCCATATGTTGTGGTTAGATCCTTAGACCTGTAATGCACATGTCTGTTCAGAGAAATTCAATTGCTTTAATGCGCCTTTCACTTTCACTGACAGCCCATATGTTATGGTTAGATCCTTAGACCTGTAATGCGATTTTAGGAAATTGAGAACACTAAATTTGGTGTTCCCAACAGCCAATTATAGATAAACAAGAGAATGGGCCAAAAAAAAAGGCTCATTGGCATCTACAGAAACAAGAAAAAAGAGAATAATTTTACTATGATTTTTATGCTTATATTATTTGCTTATGAATGCCTGTTTAAGTCATCCATTATCGAAGCCTATGAAAAACCCTATGCACGTTGCCACCAAACTTTCATGTGTATATAAATATACATTATGCTTTGTACTTAAATTGGCAAATTAGCAACACCTATGCTAATTACAATCTCAACAACTAAGTAAATTTAATTCCAATATTCTGCATATTGCATGAGCAACTACAACTGTAGCTATTGAACTATTTAAAAAATAAAAAAATAAAAACCAACAACATCCCAAGTAGTAATGTTTCATTGAGTTTTATTTTTATGTCATAATTTCACTCTCACACGAACCATATTAAATAAGACCAAGAAGTAATATCATTCGAGCAAGTTATCCTACTAAAACCATAAACAAGCAATGTCACTTGAAGTTGCTTACTTCTCCTGCATTCTCTGCTTCAGCTCTCTGGTCAGTCAATTGTTTGTCAAATTGAGGCAACTGTTGCATAAACTCCTCTGCTGATGCACAAGCCTACAGAAGGATAAAGCTTGTAAACATAAGAGGTGATATCATGTTCTCAAGAACTGCTGCATAATTACACGTAGAACTTACCCTTAGTGGCTCTGGCACAAGGCTCTGCACTGGAATGTCAGAAAGTTCCAGCTTTAAACCAGATTCTCGGGCAAGAATTATCACCTGAAATATTGCAGATCAGGAGGCTGATTAAGAAAAGATCAACACAATATGACTTCATGCAGATGCAAGAACCATATCTTAGTAAGTAGTCCAAAGATGTCATGTCCTGATGCCATTTTCCTGAAAATTTTAATTATAACTTACAGCTTAAGTCTTCCTCCAATACTAACTCAACTACCAAATTTTACCATTAGATTCAAACTTTATGCACTTGTTAAATAATAAAACGAAGAAGAATAAGAAGAAAAAGAAAAAAGAAAAAGAAAAAACATCATGGGGTACCCAACTACTAGTTCGTATTTCTGACGCCCAAGGAGAACTTGAGGCTGCCATATAAGAACTGAAACATGGAATTACAAATTAAATTACCAGCATACACAGTCGGAAAGATGTGCCTGTTGCTAGTAAAAAAACATTTACATTGCACATCCCCCCACACAAAAATAGAATCAAATAAAATAAAAGCCAGATTAGCGGTGTTTTGGTTAGAAAAAAACATACAAGCCTACGATACCTTTCTAGCAACATCTGTTCCAGATAGATCATCCCTAGGATCTGGCTCAGTATAACCTGCCTGTTTTGCTTCTGCAACCACTTCACTGAAAGCCCGTGTGCATGTGAAGCTGTTGAAGATATAACTCAAAGTCCCACTGTTGCAGAGGAACACAATATAAGGAATGGATACAAGAATTCAGATATCCAAAGATGACAAAGCTCATCATGCCAACTCCCTAGAAAATCATTAATAATATGTATATACACACTCATATGAAATATGTTGCTTATTAGAAGAAACATTTTGCAAGATTTGACCTGAAAATGCCTTCAATTTGAAATATCTTGTCACCGGTTTCAAGGAGGCCTCTTAGAGTGCTTATGATTGGAAGACCAGCTCCAACGGTAGCTTCATAAAAGTAATGTGTATAAGACTGTCGTTGAAGAGCTCTCAGCTTGAGATACTGGATTTTGTGCAGTATCATGTCAAGAAACCATAAAAGTAGATTCAGTTAGAGACTGCAAAAAGAATGCATCAAGTTGTTTAATGGCCATGCAATATAGCATAACAAGAAATC
Organism: Dillenia suffruticosa; assembly: GCA_033439265.1. Taxonomy (NCBI): domain Eukaryota; kingdom Viridiplantae; phylum Streptophyta; class Magnoliopsida; order Dilleniales; family Dilleniaceae; genus Dillenia; species Dillenia suffruticosa. The sequence goes on from JAVTVX010000020.1 coordinate 14,565,370, forward strand.
TTTTTGTAAATCACAAAAACTGGCTTCCATATTTGGATTGAATCAACAGGCAAACTTTGCAGCAAGGGTTAGCCTCATACACATTCTAAAGTATTAACAATGAAAATGGCTTCTAAAGCATCATCATATATTACTCATACCATACTAATGTCGGGGTCAAATTTCACTTTTAACTAATAAACTTGAAGAAAAATGGAACTCAACTTCAGTCCTTATGCTTTAAATGTAAGAACTTAGTCCCCGATATTGAACAATGACTACCACTACTCGAATTCCACGAAAATGATTTTACCTTATCAAGTGGCCCAGAATTTGCCTTTTTATTTGGTGTAATTACGTGAATTCCTTTGCACAACCACTCATAGTAATGGCTTGCAACAACAGGGTCTGCTGTACAGTCTACTAGGACAGTATTTGGAACAAAATGATTTCCATGGACATGCTGAACAAATTTTTCAAGGTCAGCAACCTCCCCTTTCTCCTTCTGAAGTTCTCTCCATCTAGATAAATCAATGCCTCTGAAACCATGGAGAAACAAAATTTACATTGAAAACACAAACACGAGCTATTAGGAATTAGCAAGCAAATTCAATGACATATATAATTCGAAGACAGCTCAACAATGATAAAACTGAGAATAAATCATAGTGAATGGAAATAAATATCGAACATTTTTTAAGTTTGCTACCTCCTAGAGTTGCTAAGAGATTATTAGATCATTCTTGTTAGAGAGTCAAAGAAAGAAGTAATGCTGCTTGTCCCGAGAAAGGCAAAATCACAAAATCCAGCCTGTGGTAGAAGTTCCATATTAAATTACAAAAGATAGCCTATATATCTAAATATCAAACCAAACCCTAACACGTTAGATGCAACTCATAAGAAAATGTTTGATTAAACGATAAACTGAAACGAAGAGATAATCTGACTTCGCCAAATATCCTATAAGAAATCAGAACTCCATCCAAATCATTCCTCAAAAAAGGCCTTACCAGTAAGGACAATTTCTAGAAGGTGGCTTTTTCTCATTAATAGATCAAAATCACAAGAAATTCTTAACAACCATATCCCACAATCCATTAAGGGATGGACCACTAAAAGCAAACTGAGGTTATCATCATCTTCTAATGCCAGTTTTTCATATATGACATTGATTTCTTCACAAACATATTCTCAACAGTAAAATGCTTTTTCTTTGTTTCCAAGAATGATAAAACAGCAAAAACTCTAATAAGTGCAAGGATTTACCAAAGTAATAAACATAAGGATCTATCAATTGCTCCGTACAACTGAAGAAAAGTGGATAACACCCTCCACAAGACACCAAAAAAAAAAGGAGTGCAAGAATGCAATCTAACTTGGAAAAAATGCAGAAGATCCTTTTCCTGTCAATCTTTAAAACTTACATTTTTTTCCCCAACTTTAAAGCCAAGGGCCCACATGCTAGCCCCATGGTATTGAAGGGGAGGAAAGGAAGGAGTTTGCAATTTTTGTTACAGTATTGTTTGAATGTGCAAGTGGTTGTGTATTGCATGATAAAATGTCCACGAAGCATATAAAGCTAAAAAATGAACTGAAGAAACTTACACATCACTCAAAAGCATAGATCTTGAGCCAGTTATACCCATGACACGGAGGTCAATGTTAAAATCTTCCTTGAGAACTGCTGCCTGCCAAAAGAATTACATAAAGGCCTAAATGTGGCATTTATAAAGGTGACCACAGACTCCATGTAATAAAAAATTATCCATGGAGCAGCTATGTAAAGCCAAAATTTCATCAACATAGAGCTTTTAGAGGAAAAAAATAAGTAAATAAACAATTAAAAAAAGATGTTTTTTTTACTTAACTCTTGTAACTATTCTTTGATTTATTTGGAGGAAGAGCCAAATATCCAGATTTTTAGAAGCTAGATCACTGGTCCTTCTCTCATTTGGGACAATATTGTTTTTTATACTTATCTTTCAGCACATTCTTAATTGTGTTTAGAGATAACATCTTAAAGGATTTGAAGAGGACCATGGAATAATCCTTTATTAGTTTGGGCTATTGATTGTTGCTTCTTTTGACTTTACAGATTTCTGATCCTTTGAGCTTTTGTATATTCTTTCTTCTATCTAATACAATTATTTTTCTCTCTCCAAAAAAAAAAAAAAAGACTAACCTCCAACATAGGCATAAAAATTAACACTATTATCTTCATCAAATGACAGTGTTTGACCAGCAAAAAATGGTACTTAACATTAAAGTGATTTTCAATCAATAGGCAAATTAAAGAAAGTTTTGAAACACCAGATTGTCAAATTATAAATCCAGAAAGTTGTCTTCCTACCTACACAGAGGAATATAAGGGACGTACTAGTACTTAAAGCTTGAAGCTTTTCAAAGATCAAAGTGGCAAGACAGAATTTCTAGCACAACTGGTATCCATGATTTAACCCCATTTTTTCATCCCAAAAATTCCCAAGAAATTCCATAATTTGATCTCTTAAGATAGAAAAAACAACCATCCAACCATTTAAGTGCAATTCATTATAAAGTACCTTTCTAGAAGATCTAAGGTGGAACCAATACGGTTTGAATTCATTGAAAGGAAAACTGAATGTGATTGGAATGCACTTTTTGCAAGGAAGAAATTCCAAAAGCTTTATTGGACTTAAATGGAGAAAGAACCAGGCCTGGCTCAGAACTAGAAAATTATTATTTGTTTCAGCATTTCTGGAAGATAATAAATTACAGTGTTTAGATTTGCATATTATAATTTTTTCACCATTGCAGAACTTGTTTTCCAACTCAAACCTGTTTGGGAAGAAGGCAAAGACATATAGAAAGATTCATCTTCCCTCAGAAATATGTCTGATTCATTGGCTAATGTCCTAATAATTCAATTGAAAGGTGGGCAAGACTGATGTGAATATGTCATTACCCAGTCAGGGGAACAAACAAATTGTAGACGTATTATTTACTAGACACAAGTAGTAAACTAGTCAATCAAGTTCAGCAATGGGAATCCAGGAGTTATTTGTGATTAAGATACCAGGCCCAAATGGAATCACAGTAAAAGAAATGGCTGCTTTATGAAGTATGAAGATGCTCTAAAATGAATAATAGATTAATGTTGCATGCACATTGCTTCCAAAGAAACACATAAAACAATAGGCGGAAACTAATCAGAAACTTGGCCTATCTTTATAGTTAAAATAATTGTGCAACAGTCTACATTTTTCCAGATATCCTAAATTCCTCAATGCATAATCAATATGTTGAATGAAGGGAATCAAGAGAAAAAGATGCACCTGATCTCTGAGCTGGTCAAGTAAGGTGCTACCAATTAATCCAGGCCCTATAATGCCCATGGCAATAGTTGTCCTTGAGAGATAAAACCTTGAGTGTACTGCTTTTAAGGCCCTGACACAATCTTCTCGCTTGATAACAACTGTAATATTGTACTCAGAGCAACCCTGAGCGATAGCACGAACATTTATGTTGGCCTGCATTAGAGTACAAGCCTCAGCATTTAAATAATGCAAAAGAAACAATTGGATATTGGTGAGTGTGTTTTTGTGTGTGAAGAGACATAAAGTGTAGACGAGATGGCACTCAATTTTAGTACATCAAACACCGACTAGATAGCTGTTCGGAACCATCTTCCAATAAGAGGCCTCAGCATTGGAAATGAAAGGTAAATAATACACCATTTGAAAGTTTGGTGAAGTACAAGCCTCGTAAATTATTAGAATGAAAGAAATGCATTCGAGTATTCTTCTGATGGATCTGTGCTTTTCCATAACTCATAACACTTAACTTCCTCACCTTTGCAAGTGCATTAAAAAGAGTAGCACTGACACCAGGAGTACTAGCCATTTTCTGGCCCACAGCTGCCAAAATGCTACAGTTTGGTATGACAGCCACCTGAAAACAGAGATTTAGTAGTCTTGGTCTCTTGAAATATGTCACTTCTCACTAAATCACAATGAGAACAATGGAATATATCGACCATCACTAGAAATTAAACCAAAATAAAAAACAAAAACAAAAAAAGCTACAACTTAGAGACACCAAAAATTTCTGAAAAAAGGTTCTAATAGAAGAATAGGCAAGAGGTAATTAATTGACCAAATATGAGCAATTAATATAAAAATCAGAGAAAATAAAAAGAAAACTCCACTACTAAACACCATGCAACGGGTTTAATAAAAAACACAGGCAATGGTAAGAGTTTGGATAAATTGCACACTATACTTCAAGATGACCGCAATCTGTAGCAAGAAAAAACCCACCAAACTTTATCACTAAAGATGGGGAGACTATGTCTGTAACATGAACCAATATTATCACTCTGACAATGACACAAATCACCAGGCCCTAATTACAAAGTTATAAACATGATAGACAGTAGATCAAATCAAATCACAACTTTTGTCCAGACTTGCAAGAATACATCAAGCATTATGTCAAAAAGGAAAACCTGAGAGAGACGGCCAGCATCCAAAGCTTGACGAAACCTAGACTCCAAAGCTTCTGCGACAGCATTTACTTCCTTCTCAGGCACAGCAAAGCATATAGAATGCTCACTGCTCGCCTGTCATCTCAAATCTTTTAGCATCAGGTGTTTTGACAAGGTTATAGATAATCAAATAAGTGATAAAATATAAAGTAGAATGAATGGCAAACTGTGATGCACCTGAGATATCATGATAACATTAGCACCCGCATCCTTCACAGCACCAAAGATGGAACTTGCTGTGCCCGGAACACCAACCATCCCCGTACTAAAACAGAATCAGCTAAATCAGTAAAGTGCAAAATTATTTGACCAAGAATAAAGAGGAAGGATAAAAAGAGAACAATCTTAAGACATATAAGGAGCAGAGTATCAATATTATACATAGGCTTACCCCTCAACATTTACAAGGGCCAAGTTGTCAATAGTTGCAAACCCTTTGACAGGAGATTCTAGCTTATCGCAATCTTCATTTTCATTGACCGAAGAACGACAAATCATTGTTCCAGGCGCAGCCAGATTGAAAATGTTCCTTATAATAATCGGTATATCATGGCGCATGACAGGCATAATAGTGCGGGGATGTAAGACATTTGCCCCAAAATATGACTGTAATATACACGGAAATTTATTGCTTGAAGATGATCAGAGAATTTAAGCTGGCTCTAATTTGTAAAAGGAGTGAAATTTACCATTTCCCATGCTTCTTGATATGACAATGACCTCAGAATCACAGCCTCACTCACTGCAGAGAAATAGTGTCCACTAAATTAATGCTGCTTTAAAAAGCATTAGGAAATTCTCTTTACAATTATTTCTACATAAGGTGGAACTCTTTTTCTGATTACAATTATAAGAAAGCTCTTCACTGCAAGTTCAAAGATGTACTTCTAATGGCTTTTCTCACTTGAGACAAACCACACTTTTGTAGGACTGTTACAAACCTTTTCTGGGATCAGCACTATACACCCCATCAACATCTGTCCAAATAGTGACTTGACGAGCCAGGAAAAGAGCACCCATAATAGCTGCAGAGAAATCACTTCCATCTCTCTTCAAAGTTGTTGGGATATTCTGAGGGGTGCTAGCAATAAAACCAGTAGCAATGATTATCTTAGAAGGATTTCGGGAGAACCACTTCTCAAGTCTTCTTTCTGATTCCAAATAATCTGGATCAACTTGATTAGAACCACTAGGATTTACAATGAGGACCTCCCTGGTATCCATCCAATCCGAATCCATCCCATTCTGCAGAAAGGGTAGATAAATATGCTAAGAAGTAATACCTCAAAGTAGCTTTATGATATCATGGTACTTTAATATCCCTAAATATAAAAGGTAAAGAACATGGACCTGTCTTATGACTGCCGACAACAGCTGAGCTGACCACAACTCTCCATGACCAACCACAAAATCAGTAAAAGATTCAGTTGCATGACCAGCTGCCACATTTTACCAAAACAAGTTAACATTATCAATGTAATTTATCTATTGGAACAGAAAATGTCACCGCTTGAAGCTTCCACAGAAATGGATCTTGGAAGCTAAAAGAGTGTTTGAGACAATAAGAAAGGACTAGGATGGCCCAAACTAGAGTGGAAAGGGACAAAGATTCCGATAAGTAGTCTAATTGATGAAGCTTTATGGATTTTTTAGGAATTAGATTATGTCCATATCAAAGGTGTGAATCTTGCCGAAGGAAATTTCCATAGATTACAAAAGTTTTCGATAGAAAAGGCAGCAATGATAAACACTAAAATCCCCAAGGGATTGGACAATCAAAATGTGCACAGCTAGCTACGGTAGGAGAAGTTTTTCAGATTATTAGATAAAAGAAAGAAAGAAAGAAAGAAAGAAGAGGTTCCAAAGACAGGCACGGTGAGAAGAATAACAATGACAATATGCATATATTTGACAAACATATTGGGTTCAATCATAAGTGAAGATTTAAAGCATAATGATGGATGTAAAGGAATCAGCTGTAACAGATCGCATAATGAGAATTACCATCATCATGATTTCTTTACACAGAATTAGACTACTGTTCATGCTAATTTTCAGATTGTAGGGCATCAATTGCTCCACTGCTCATCATGATTCTAATTTATAATAAGATCATTTTAATCAACTTACATATTTGTTCATAATTTATTTAAATAATACCAAAAACCTACTGCAAAATAATACATGTCAATATGTTTTTCAGTAAAGAGTTATACTTCACAAGTTCCTTAGAGTAAGTACAATTTATCTTTGACAGACATAGCTAAACCATATGCTGTTACAGTGATCCAAAATATCTTGATCTCATGCACATGACTACAAACAACAAGACAAAATCAAATTCACATGCATGCTCTGTTTATGCATCCATGCCACATTAGCATGCCAATTAGGTTTAATTGCAAGAATTAAATGAAATAATCTTATACCTATATAAATAGCACGAAGCATTGCTTTGAGGTTATTAACATCATAGAGCAATCTGGATAAAAATGTAGCAAGTTCATCTCCATCAAGTAGATCAAGTGCTGTTATCCTATGCTTCTCTAACACAGCATCCAGTGCAGATGCATATGCATCATCACGTGATTGTGCTTTCTCAATGAGGTCATACATCATATCAGTCACTTTCGACATTGCTGACACAACAACCAACTTTCTTTCTGAATTATCGCTGATGATGATCTTCGCCACATTCTTGATTCTTTCAGAATTTCCCACACATGTACCACCAAACTTATGAACTGACCATATGTCTCCTTTTGGAAGCTGAACGTTTTCTTTTGATTCATCAACTGAAACATCTGTTAAAAAGCAAAAGCTTGATCTTTCTAACATACTTTATGCCCACAATTAATAAAATGGTATTGCTAGAAGATATAAAAGTAGAAGCTAAAAAGTGAACCTGCAACTGAAGCAGCAACATAGTTATTGTTTGATGGCTTGCTTCGTTTCCATTGAGGCACTAAATTAGTTCTGAAACAGAATATAGTTACACTGATAAGACCTATATACGCAAAAGCAAAACTAGTTCTAATTTTTGTATTTAAAAGAAAAAGAATATTACTAGTATTCTTTAAAAAATTGCATATTTTCAATGTCACATAAGCTTCAACAATAACAGTTTATAAAAATTAAGCTGATGGTTAAAAAAGCCAAATGGTAGAGCTGTTGGTTTATGATCCTAAAATATGCCAACTGGTAGCACATATCAGTAGCCTTCAGAATTTTTGCTGTTATAAGGTAAAATGATAGTTTCACTAATTGAGTTGACAAGCAAATTGGTGTAATGTTAGACCAGAATACTCCAAGCAGGACACAAACATGCCAACCAGTGAAAAGCTATTACTTCTATTACAGTTGATATTTGTGCATTACTTTGAGAGGCATTCCTATGTAAATTATTTACATAACTTGTGGATAGTCAGATGATGATAAAAACAAAAGCTGCACGCATAAGCAGGAACATTTGATCATGTTTCTGAAATTTTGTTAATGCCCAAAAATCATGTGCCACTTTCACAAAAAAGGTGAATGCCTAACAAGTATCTGCCCTTACCATATTCCGACCTTGTATTGGGAGCTAATTGTAAGGTATTGAAAAGGAATGTATGTACTCTGAAAGAGTCTTCGGATTTTTAGGGGGGGAAAAGTAAATTAACAGGATAGAAGGAGAGGTATGATCAGAGATAACACTGATATAACTGTCTAGACTAATATTTTTGTTGATAGAAATTGAAGAATATTCTAAGAGAATATTTAGGACTCCTATGAAAGAAAAGGAATGTCAAAGAGAACGGGGAAAAAGCCAGGGTAATTTTAAAAGGAAGGGTCTCCCAAACCCCTCTCTGCACACTCTAATGTTATTTCTTTAAAGCGATAGAGGCAAAGGACTATAACAAAACCCAAAACTTTTATGTCCTTTTTTTTTTTCAATCCATTGCTTGGTGGAGGTCCAAAGAACATTTTTCTAAGGTAAAATTTGGAAAATTCTACTTGTTTTTAACCCCCCAAAAAAAATCATCAGGTTGTTGGGAAACGCAATAGGGATAGACCATCTTTGAAAGATTTTGGTGAAAGAAAAGTTCAACTTGTAATGGGAAGACAACCATGAGGCTTAGGATACTTATCAGGTGGTGCATGAAAAGCAAAGAAATCATGTCAGGAATACTTTTAACTTATGGGTTTTATGTTAAGACATGGAAGATTCAGTCTTTCCTTTTCATATGCTTGAAATAGATCAGCACTTTTGAAACCAAATTTTCACTTACTCATAGACTTTTAAAGCTACATTCTTAATAGTCACTGAGTACCCACGATTGCATAGTAAAATCTTTCAACAAATTCCCGTTTATGCACTATAAAAATGAGGTTGGTAGTTGTATGGCTAAGGAAATCTCTACTCTTACACCGAAAATCGATTTTTTTTTTCCCTTGGGGTGGGGGGCATTGGTAGATGGTAGATAGTTCTCACATACAACTTGCAAAGGTTCTTATTTGCCTTTCTTTCAGGAACTTTCTCTTGCAAGTCATTTTTTCATCATCTTATATACCTTTCCCACACCCTCACTTTTTGCTTAATTAATTTCCTTTGAAGGCAAAGGTTCCTCCCAAACTTAAGCCTTGTCTATGGTGCTTAACAAGGTCAAAATAAATGATTAGTTATAAAACTCGTGGGATATTTGTGTAATGGACCATAAAATTTTCTGGAACAAGAGATCATTTGTTTCTGCATTGCTTTGTAGCTTGAGAGATGTGGAACCACCTCTTTTCCTACTATTTGTGATTGATAAAAGTAATTTGAATATGGTTTTGACACTATATTGAAAGAAATACGAACATGACTTTGATATCAAGTTGAAAGAAATATTAACATAGTTCTGATGCCATGATAAAAGTAATTTTGAATATGGATTTGAACCATATTGAAAGAAATATGAACATGATTCTGATACCATTGATACATAATATATTCTAGCAATGATAACCAATGATGGGTTTGTCCAAAAAATCTCTCTGAGTTGTTTTTGGCAGAATATAGCGATTTTTGAGGGATTGTAATGTGCTCTTATAGCTATTCTTGGTATATTTGGAGGGAATGCAATACTAAAATCTTTAGAATACATAATGACAATATTGTTTTTTTTTTTGTGCATTTCTTTGGGTTTAGGAGTGCTTAGAGATCAAAGCATAGGGGATTTGAAGAGCGATCAGCCTTTTTTGTTGATCTCTTGCTTGTTTAGGCTTTGCGATTTTCTCAACCTTAGGCCTTCATATTCGTCAATTTTTTTTTTTTTTTTTTTTTGTATTAAGGTTCGACAAGGTGCAAACGAAAAGCTTTTTTTGCTACTAATTTCTCTTCCAATTCCAATCAGACATTGCCTAGATATCAACCTCAAATTGACAAATTAAGAAATTGGGTGTAACTGTAAAAACATAAAAATAAAAAATGGAACAAAAAGGAGAAAATGGGAAGGAAATAGGAGACCTGAAAATAGAGGCGGAGCGAGCACAAGGAGACGAAGAAGAAGAAACGAGTCTAAGAAGTGAGCTCTTCCTGATCTTCTGACGACCAACCGCATTCGAATTCGAAGAGTCTTTGTTCTGCAACGATGATGGAGACATTGAATGACATGCGTATGCCATTTTCCCTCTCTCTCTCCGCGGCGGCGTCTTTCCGCTCTCTGGGTGTCGTTCGGTTTTACGCCCGAGGCACCGGTTTTAGTTTTAGCACGTGAGGCACTGTCAGTAAAGCTGAAGATTAGGTGTATTTTATAGCACTCGTTCCGCAAAACCTTTTTCATGCACTCCGTCGATCACTTTAGAAAATTTTAAAAATATTAATTACTTTTTTCAACTTTATTTTATAAAAAAAATAAAGTGAGAAAAATTATTAAAATGATATTATTTGGAGAATTGGTGAAAAGATATTAGCAAACTGTAACTATTTTAATAATTAATTAAGGTTATTTAATGATTTCTTTAATTTAGTGCAATGAGTACAAAGTTATTAATTACATGAATAATTTAGATTTAAATTGTTTTTTAAGAAAAATTGAATTTGTACCGATTAAATTTTGTATTTTATTAAAAATTTTTATTGGGCTAAGGGAAATGGAATTACCCCAAACGCTCTCTTAAACTCATGTCTAAATTTTTGTCACTTGTTTATATATTTGATATTATCATAAAAAATATTTTATTTCTTATTATTTTCCTAATAGTTCTAATAACTTCCTATTAATGGTGAGCATAGGGGTGTTAATGACACCGGGTAGTGTCACGGGTACCCGTGACACTACCCGGTCAAAGCTCGAGCCCGGGCTCGGTCAAACTGAGCTCGAGCCGAGCTCGGGCTCGGGTAGCTGGGTATCGAGCTCGAGCTCGAGCCCAGCTGTGTCGAGCTCGAAAGCTCGACGAGCTACCCGAAATATTTTAATTTTTTTAAAATAAAATTTATATATAATTATATATATATTTTTTTTAAAAAATTATATATAAAATTATATTTTTAGGTATATTTTTTAAATATATTATCTATACACCCAATGACACTACTCGACGACACTACCCGATGACACCTGACGACACTTCGAGCTCGAGCTCGAGATCGAAAAATACAAACTCGGCGAGCTCGAGCTCACCTAAAGTACATCGAGCTCAAGCTCGGGTATTATGAAACCCGAGCTCGACCCGGGTGTCATAACACCCCTAGGTGAGCACGATGTCTTATTTAAAATTGTTAGATTCTAATTCTAATACTTCTAAAAAAAAGACTTGATAATTAAAATTTATTATAATAAATTAACCCTTTTAAATCACTTTAACGGATAGCTTCTCCAAAAAAATTAAATTACACTCGATTTAAATTAAGTAAAATAGTTCATAGAAAAAATTACTACTATTATGGTAATCTTACTCTTTATAGAAAAATTTGACCTATTAGTAAAAGTTTTATATATTTAATAAAAAATTATTTTAGTTAAAAATATTCTAAGTAAAATAACATAAACTATAGATAAATTAAAGCCCAAATTTAGATTTTCCAAATAGCCCCTAAATTATTCATATTAAAATGAAAACTCATTTGTCCCTTTTTGACTTTATTGCTTTCCTTTTCCAATATTTTTTTTTTCAAGGTAAAGCTAAACCGAATATATTAAATTAAAATTAGGATATCTAACTTGAGTATCGTTTTGTATTTTTTTTTTTTTCCTCGAAGACTTTCATAATGATCCTCAAGCAAACACCACAAATAGAGATAGAAGCTCTTGAGGCCTTAGCTCATAAACGTAACTGTAGCCTGCAGAAATTTCAAAATAAAATTCTAATTTTTATAAGGAAATAGTATTAAAATTTTGTCTATCATGTTCACATGCCCATCAAATTAAGATAAAAAAGCACAAGAAGAAAATTTATTGAAGGGTGATGGAATGTTAAAAAAAATCCGAAAAAAGAAAAGCGAAATTGCAAGCGGGTGGGATGGAAAACAAAGACAAGAAAGGTTAAGCAAATGACTAGTGACAAGTGTAGTAGAAAAAAGTAAAGTGGAAAAATAATAGAGTGAATTACATGTTCAATCTCTAAAGTTTATCTCATTTTCACAAATTAATCTCTATAGTTAGAAATGCTATCTTATAGTACTCAAACTTAAAAAATTATAACAAGTTGGTTTTTCTGTCAATGAATGCGATACGGTGTCCGTTAACTATTGACGTGGTCTGACGTGGCTGTCTACATGTCACTATTATGTCAATGACTATAGACATTTCGTGGTGCCACGTCAACAATTTGCTGACATTTGTTGACATTTGTTGACGTGGTATTGTCGTGTCATGATAAAGAGGGCATTTTGGTCTAACGGTGACTTCATAAAAGAGCATTATGGTATTTTCAAGCCCCCAAGATAACCATAATCCTTTCTAAGCACGCCATGTCACGCTCCCAAGCTTCAAAGTTCAAACTTCTTCCATCTTTCTTCGCTCTCTCTTCTCAGCAATTTCTCTCCCTTTCTCTCTCGTCAGCGATCAAAGGGCAACCATGGCTTCTTCTCTTTCCTCACCACTAAACCTTTTCAGAGTCCTTCTCCCTTTCTCTCTCATCAACAATCATAGGGCTTGTACTTCTGGGGTTGATCAAACCTCCGATTAATCTTTTGGGGGGGGCCTCTTTGTTTTAGCAACGAGTTAATGGGTTTAGATTGATGGATAAGAAAGAAAATTGTGGGATTAATCTTTGTCTTTTTCCTTTTCAACGTAGTTCAATGGGTTTAATAGGGGGTGAGGGTGGGGGCAGGATGGTTTACAGCGTTGGTTTTAGCGGCAGTCAATGTTTCTTGAATTTGATTTGTATGCAATTTGTTAGGGAGTGTTGTGGATGCTTCATTTCATGTTTGATTATTTGTCTCTCTGATTATCCCCAAATTGCTTTGATACGTCTTGAGTTTTGTGTGCTCTTTTTTCCCAAAAAAGGCTTGACTTGTTTATATCGAGAGCTTTTCTTGACTACTTTTCTGTAATGTAAATATCCCAATATTGCTGAGAGTAACTTTCTTAATCATTGTCACCTCTTCCTCGTGGTCTTCATCATCTCATCGTGGTGGTCATTTAATGTTCTCTTTTGAAGAACGGTTCTTCTTGTCTCCTATGTTGGCTTTTTTCCAGAATCTTGAGGCCCACTTCAGAAAAGCTAAGAAAGTCTACTTAGCTGCTAGACAAAATTGTCCATTTTCTCTCTTTCCTGTCGATGGCTTCTGATTTTCACTTTTTAATTTATTGACATTGGATTTGATATATTTATGTTGTTGCAATGTGCAGTTACTATTATACCGCTATGATTATTGGTAACCTATCCAAGCCCAACTTTCTTGATGTTGACTCTGGCTATGATCTCACTTGGATTCAATGTGACGTCCCTTGTAAAAATTGCCAAAAGGTAAATGTTTGATTAGTGGAGAAAACCCACATTCCTGTATCCCTTTTCCAATTCTTGTGGGTGTATATGTGTAGGCACCTCATATACAAGCCCAATAACAATCACATGCCCTGCAAGGGCCCTACTTGTGCAGTAGTATTCTGGCCTAAGCCAACCCCTTGCAAAGGAAACTCCCACTGCGAGTATGAAGTTACCTATGCCGATCAAGGTTCATAATATGGTATGCTTGTCAGAGACGTGTTTGTTCTTAAACTCCCCAATGGTATTACTATTGCTTCAAATCTTGTATTTGGGTGCATACGTCGAAGTACAAACCCTTTGATTGCTGATGAGAAAGAAAGGGAGAAGGACTCCGAAGAGGTTTAGTGGTGAGGAAAGAGAAAAAGCCATGGCTATTTGATTACTGACGAGAGAGAAAGGGAGAGAAATTACAAAGAAGAGAGAGAAGGAAGACAATTTGAATTGGGGGCTTGAAAATACCAAAATGCCCTCTCATGAAGTTACCATTAGACCATAATGCCCTCTTTATCATGACGTGGCAGTGCCACGTCAACAATTTGATTACGTGGCCAGCCATGTCAGCAATTTGCTGACATGGTACCATGAGATGTCTACAGTCGTTGATATGGCAGTGACATGTCAGCACCCGTACAACCATGTGAACAGCCACGTCAGTAGTTAACGGATACCCTATCACCATTATTGACGAAATGACCAACTCGTTACACTTTTAGAAATTTGAATATCACAATATAGCACTCCTAATTATAGGAACTAATTTGTGAAAATAGGATAAAGTTTAGGGACTGAACATGTAATTTACTCAAAAATTATAAAAGAAGGAAGTATACGTGATGTAAATAATGAAATAGTAATTAATGAATAGCATTGAAGGGTTTTGTCTCTCTCTCTCTTTTTTGTGACACTAATGGTGATTGAGTCGCAATTTGGGCTAATTTCTTCTTACCCTTGTATTCAAAAAGGAATTCGTTCCCACGATCTCACAAGGCTAGCTTAATTTTTTTTTCTTTTTTTATTTATAAAGAAGGGCATCACCCTGAGTGCAAGAATACGGGGAACGAGCCTGAGATATCATGACAAGAGAGATTTTTTATACCATTAGATCCAAAAAACCCTTAGTAGCTTAATAATTTTTATTAATTGATCCAACTTATATTGATGAACAAATTAAAGCTTTAGAAGGCAACAAATAGAATCCTAATTAAAGAATGGAACCATGAAATTAGGGTTTTATTTTGGGAGTAATGTGGAAATTTTAATTTGGTCATTGGAGTGTCTTATGTGTATGATTTGGAAAACGACGTTTATTGTTCTTGAATTTTTTGAAAGGGGATAATTTTAAGAATTGATTTGGACAATGGGGTTTGGAATTGAGAACAGCTTTGGAGTTCAACTTAATTTGTTTAAATGGAGTGTTTGAATTTATCGTGATTGAATTACAACTCTCATTATATGATTATGGTTGAAAAGGAAGGTTATTCTTCATATTTTTCAATCTAATAAAATTTGGTTTTAGACTTCTTTAATATATAACACCACTAAAGATTGTCTCTTGATCCCTCTAAATGAATTATTGTACGGACTATACTACAAAAAAACACGGTTTTAGTCACGGATAAAGATTCGTTGCCATTTTGTGACGAATTTAACGACAAAAACTTTTTCGTCGCTAATTTACCACAAAATTTGTAACAAAAATGAAGTCGTGACTAAATTAACGACGGACACATGATTCGTAGCTAAATTCATTGCTAATTAGTGACAAAAAAATTTTCATGCATAAATTCGTCGCTAATTGGCGACAAAAAAGGTTTTCGTTGCAAATTTTGTCGCTAATTAGTGACGAATAATATTTTGTGACTAAATTTTGTCACGAATTTAAAATCCGTCACAAAATTTAATCTTTTTTAAATAAAATTTTATTTTTTCTATTTTTCTTTTTATTTTATTAATACATTATATTTAAGTTAAAAATTAATTTAGCGACGGATTTGTTTTCCGTTGCTAAATTTAGCGACGAAAATCCTAAGCCGTCGATAAATTTTTTATATATAATTAAATAAAATATAATATAAATATAATATTTAAATTAAAAAATTAATTTAGCAACGACGAAATTTATCCGATGGTAATTTAGCGACGGATTCCAAATCCGTCGCTGAATTTAATCTTTTTTTAATTAAAATTTTATTTTTTTTTTATTTTAATTTATTAATTTAAATTAACAAATCATATTATTATTATGTTATAATATTTTAATTTACATTTTATTTTATTATATTATATTTCATTTTTTTAAAAGAATAATGTTATTTAATTCTTAAAAAAACAATATATTTTATTTTATTTAAATTATATATATATTTAAATTAATTTATTATTTTTTTCTTTTTTTGTTTTATTTAATATTTTTTTATTATTGTATTGATAACTTTTATTTTATTTATATTATTTTATTCAATAATACAAAATTTTTTATTAAATATTAATCCGAATATGCTGGTCGGGCGTAGCAGGGGCGCGAGCCGGGCGACCGCGCATGCACGCACAGGCGCCAGGTGCAGGCAGGCACAGGCAGGTGCATGCGCATGCCTGCACGGGCGCTCGACCTTCATTGTTTTATTGCTAAAAAAAATGCTAAATGCTTTTGAAGGGATTCAAAACTTGGACTTGCATTTGAACGGAAAACATGTCACCATTGCACCACCACTTAGTGTTTGTGTGATAATATTTTTTTTTTATTTTCTTCCTCCTCATTTGTTTTCTATTCTCACTTTTTTTTCCTTCCTCTTACTCTCATCTCTATTTTTGTTTTTTTTTCTTTCTATTTTCATTATTAAAATTTCTTATATATAATAATTATATTGAAATTTCTTATATATTCAAACGAATAAAAATATTTTGTGATTAAATATATAGATTTTTTAAATTATTAATATATTATAATTTATTGATAATTATAATTTTATATTATTGAGATCCCATAATCCATTTTTAACTATGGAGTAAAAAAATAAAATAAAAATGAAAAAAATAATAAAATAATAAAATAAAAGAAAAACAAAAGAAAACAAAATATAATATTAATATATATTTTAATTAATTTATTATTTTATTTTAAATTAGTATTTTATTATTTTTTATTTTATTAAAAATTATCATATTTATTATTTTTAATTAATATTATTTTAGGTTGGTGGTTTAAATAAAAAAAGTTATCATATTTATTACTTTAAATTGTTATTATATATTATTTTATTATTATTAGAAAAATGTGAACGAAAGATAATAAGTAAAAAAAAAATTATATCACATAATTTATTTGGTTTGGTGGTTTACAGGTTTATGCATGTGCGTGCAGGTGTGCAGGTGCTGCAGGTGTAGGAGTTCGAACCACGGTGGAGACAGGAGGCAAAGCGGCATTTTCCAGTAATTAAGTAAGGTGAGTTGGAGCGGGGGTGCTGGCTCGAGCGGGCAGGTTGTAGGTTGGTACTGACTCGGGTGGGTAGGGGTGGGTGGGCACGTGGCTCCAGGCTAGTGCTAGCTCGTGGGCAAGGCATTTGGAATCAGTGACGGATTCCAAATCCGTCGGTAATTCAGTGATGGATGGATTCTAAATCCGTCGCTAATTCAGCGACAGATAATTTTTCGACGGACTTATTTTTTTCCTAAATTAGCGACGGATTTTAGCAACAAAAATTATCCATCGTTAAATTTAGCGACGAATTTCATATTTTCGTCGCTAAATTTTTCGTCGCTAAATCCGTCGCTAATGTTTTTAGCGACGAATTTTTTTTAAATTTTTGTCGCTAAATTTGTGGTTAAAAGGCTATTTTTTTGTAGTGCTATTTATTAATGTGCCGGTGCAATGATGAAATCATGAAAAAGAAGTTTCATTCCTATTGTTGCTCTAAAATTGTGAAAAATTGTATTTATGTAATTACCACTGATATCCATAAAATTTTCTTTTGATTAGAATATGTTTATTTCAATTAAAATTTTTAGTGTATTAAGTTGTGATAATCCATGTTCACAAAACTCTTATGAATTTTTTTTTCATGCATTTTCATCTCAATTTCATGTTTAAAGTAAATTTTGTATGAGCTATTTATTAATGTGCGTGTGCAATGATGTAATACACAAACTAGGAATTAGTTATAGTTTTAGCCGTGTTGCCCATTTCCTGTTTCTACCTTGCCTATAACCTATGTCATTTCAACCAATATACCTAAAATTCAGGCTAATATGATATTAAGGTTGTGCAAGAAACCACTTGTGTGGCTATTTTGTGGTATTATATAAAAGGGCAATGAAAAAAAAAACAAACATATTTGTTGGTCAGTTTTTACACACTCTCATTGCTCTTGGTGAGTTGCAGTTTTTCCATTTGTTTTACTCCTGGCTCTTCCTTTGTCTTCTATAGAATTTTTCATTTTGCATAATAAGTAAACAATTCAAGTGTCTACTTTTTCTAGCGATCAAGAAAAATTGTCATTCTTATTTATTAGTATTGAATCATTCTATTCTCATTGGCCTAGTTTTATTTCGAATTTTGCTAAATACTATTTTGCGTTTAGTGATATGTTTCTAATATGCACAACTTTCTAACACTTTTAATTTTATTTCATATTGTGGATGAAATCTCTTACTTCACTCTTGATTGAACATTATTTTACTAATTAACTCAACATTTTAGTTGGGCGTTGCTTTTGAATTTCGGGATTCTTGTTTTGTTGAATCTTATTTTAACTTTTGATAATTATAGTGTTCGACATTAATCCATTCAAAATTCCTTTGTTGTGTTAGTTCTGGAATCTTGCACTCACATTTGCAAACTTTTATTTTAACTTCTATTAAATATTATGTTTGCTAATATTTTTTAGATGCTTACAACTCTCCATTTTAATTTTGACTTAGGTTGTGCATGAGATATGCGAGATTGTTCTTGGTTGAACATTATTTCGAATAAAATATACTCTTAAACAAACACTTATTGCTATGGTAACTATCAAAGGATTAGTTTATGAATAATAAATATACATGCATAGCTATGGTTTTACTATTCATATGCTGCTATGGCTTTACCATGTTGGTTATTAAGTCATTGAATAATAAATATGTGCATAGCTATGGTTTATTCTACTAGTTATATCGCTCTTTGAAAGAAGTATATGTCATTGTCAAATACTAATACTTTTGGTTATATTACCCTATTTTTTTGTCAATATTTAAATTTGAGTAAACTTGAAAACCTAAATGATTTGAACACTACAAAAAAACACGTTATCGGCGACGAAATTAGCAACAGAAATCCTAGAGAAATTCGTCGCTGAATATTTCAGCGACGAATATGGCGACGAAACTTTTTTCATCGCTGATAAGACGTCGTAAACGTTTAGCGACGGAAAAGAGAAATTCGTCGCCAAATAAGCGACAAAAAAAATTTCGTTGCACAATTTCGTCGCTAACTTAGCGACGGAACAAATCGTCTGTTGCTAACCTTAGCGACGGAAACAATCGTCCGTCGCTCACCTCAGCGACGGACAGAGATGTCCGTCGCTCACCTCAGCGACGGACATCTCTGTCCATCGCTAATCTTAGCGACGGAAGCAATCGTCCGTTGCTAACGTTAGCAACAGGCACCTCTCTCCGTGGGTAAACTTAGCGACTAAGAGTGTGTCCGTCGCAAAACTTAGCGACGGAGAGTAATGTCCGTCACTAAACTTAGCGACGGAGAGGCTGTCCGTCGCTAAAATCAACGACGGATATGCATTTCCGTGGCTAAGCTCTGCAAAGCATCCGGCTCTCACTTCAGCGACGAACGCAGCGACGAATCTGGAAATTATTTGGCGACGAACTTAGCGACGGATCTGTAAATTTTGGAAAAAAAAATTTCGTTTGTTTTTAATGTTTCTCCCTGAATGTTTCTCCCTGTTTAGATAAAAAAAATAATAAAAATAAAACTATCCAACCAGCATTCATCCAATTGAATTCATCAATCAAAATCCAATCCAATATAATTTCGAATCCAGCCAAATATTCCATTAATATCGAATGGAACAAAAAAACCATCGATATTCATCCAACGAATGGTCACCAACCAACATCCGTCAAATAAGAGTTTGTGTATTGAACAAAATGTTAACAAAATAAAAGTGAAACAAATGTTAACATGGTCTAATATCCGATATCGAAAATATTAACAATAAAATAAATATCGTCCAACATCCCATAAAACAGTAAGAATAATATTTAACAAACATCCATCAATCATCATGTTGTTCATCAGCATCGGGGTCATCGGTAGAGGGTATAGAAGGTGGAACCTGACTCTGCGAAGGGACAAATTGACTTGGATCCAATTTGAGATGTTGTAACATTAGTCGCTGCGTTAACTCAAGCGATTGTTTGAGTGTACTCATTTCATCATCTTTTTTTGCAAGTTGCGCTTTGAGACTAAACACTTCTTCATCTAATTGCGCTTGTTTCATTGAAATGGCCATAGTGGAGCATGAAGGGCCAGGTGTGTACACTCTGCTCAGTGATCCCATCCCAAATATTCTTCCTTTTTTAACCTCGCCAGATGCCTCTATCCACAATGTCATATTATCAACGGATGACTCAGATGAGCCACCATCATCAGCACCACTAGAATGAGTTAGTAGTTCATTATATTTCTCCTGCATTTTTATGATGTCAAAAGGAAAGTCAAATAAGGTAGTAAGAATGAACAATTAATACAAGTTCATTGAAATATATACAAATAATATAATGAAGTTAAAAATGTCCACCAAATCATACCATACGAAATGAGTCTAAGAAAATAAGGCACTAGAGAAACATAATCCCAACAAAGTTGCCGGAGTTTCAAGTGAGTATCATAAGACTTGTGTATCTGTTTCTACTGGTCTAATATCACTTCCTTCAAGCCTTGGAATTTTTTTTTCTCTTACTAATATTAACTAAAATTTTAAATAACTTGAAGGCAAACAGAGTATTAACTTGAAGGCAAACAGAGTATTAAATCTTTGAGTTATCCTTCAGGTGAAAGCATCTGTAAGAGGTTAGCAATGGCAGAAAGATTGCTGCAAAAGAACAAGAGCATGAAGTATATCATCTGTAAGCCTAGTCTTTTAAAATTCCATTTGTACAAAGTTTGTAACACTTAGGTGAACAAAAACCCACAATTTTAGTATGATTATCACTAAGGACATTTATCTTTATTTGAATTGGACTAAACAATTGCCAAACCAATATAGAATTAATTAAAAGTTGGATTGGTTGAGTTGGGCTATATTTCATATGATGGATATGTGGTTAGATGATAATTCATTTCATAGAAATTGATCATTTTGTAAAGTTGTTTGTGCTAGCAGGTTTTGGATAAAACAACCACCATATTCTGCAGGTTGTGTTACAAGGCATGATTCCACTCTTTTTCTGTCCATAGATATTCAGAAGCAAAGGAGATATAGGTGTTTTCTGGAATAACAAACGGGAAATGACAGTACCAAAGGTATTGCTACACTGGCTTCCTATTCAAAAATACTTGTTGTTAATTGAATATTTGGGAGCTTATTGGTGGATAGTTTAAAGTTGACACCATTTACAGGAGTTTAATTTTCAGATAGACAAAAGGAACCAGCAAAATCCACCGATAGACCTATTCATTAAGGTAACAAAATCCACCATTTATGGTCTGTAATGTTACCGGCAGTTTTATGCATGTAAATTACCGGCAGGAAGTTTTGTAGTTTATGGTCTGTAATGTTACCACTATTTCTGTAGATAACAAATGGGTTGCAAGGAAAACTCTCTACAATCGGGGAGCGAACAGAGAGGACTTTGTGGAGGGGTAACAGAAATTGATTTGCAGCCCAGCTTGGGCAGCAGGTATATGAACTCTGAACCATGTGTAATGGCTTACATTTAAATTTGCTAGATTTGACCCTTCAAAATTGCCTCAGGAGGTTGGGCATTTGGTGATCATCAATAAAAGAGACGTGGTTGTAGATACATGATCTTTCAGATAATGAATTTCTGCTATTTTTACTGGTCAATATAAGTTTGGTGGATATAATGTAATTTAGATAATATAATTTTCAGAAACCTAAGCACAAGGTTCAGGCCAGAGCTTCTATATATATCAAATACAAAACTACGAAATTGGTCAATTACATACCGAGACAGCTTTTGCTTTCTCCCCACTCCAAGTCTTGTCCTTCTTCTGAAATGTATGCTCAAAAGTATCCATAAAAGAAGGCTCATATCCCCTTTCCTTAGCCTATTGAAAATAAATAAATAAATAAATAAACTCACTCTGTGTTACCATTAATTACAGAGTAAGAACATAAATTAATTGATTTAAAGAAATATAGGTATTTTTATTGAATTACCAGCCTTTTTCGATGCTCATCGATATTGATTGAACCCCCCGCATAAGTGGCAGACTCTTGGTCAGAATTACATGATCTATTCCTCTTATTCTGCTCACTTTTTTTTTGCTCTCCTCGGACTCCCAAATCGCCAACATTTTCATCCAATTTTCTTCCGTGATACAATCTGGTTTGCTCCGAGTTGTTTTCGCTTTATTGATCACATTTCGAATGTGATCACCAACTTTCTTGTTGAAAATTCGTCTTATTTCATTATCGTCCGATTCATTCCAAGTAAACTTTCGCTGTAATAAAAAAGAAGGTCTATTTAACATTATTAAAACATAAACTTTATTTAAGGTATCAATTGAAAGGCGAAACTTACCTTAAACTCTCTCCACCATAACTCCTTCGTTTTGTTCGGAGTGCTTGTGTAAGTGAGTGATGCGCCTCCCCAATGGTTATTTACAACTTTATTGAGCATACGCACAACATATACTGAATCTGAGAATCTACATATGAAAAATTTACAAATGAATAATGGTAAATAACAAATATAATTAAAAGAACCATATATATATAAAGAGATCATATTAAATAAATTTATATCATAAAATACTAACGAATCTCCACATGCGGATATGAAATTTTGCGTATCCTCTGTGCATATGTCCCCTGCATTATTTGATTGTTGCACTGAAGGTGCAACTGAAGAGGATGGAGCTGCAGCAAATTCGGAAGTAGAGGGGGATGGGGACGGTGCAGGGGATGGGCACGGCGCAGGGGAAGGGGAAGCTGAAGTAGTAGATCGTTCTTGTCGAATTCGTGCGTGTCCTCCACGTTTATACTGAAAAATACCCACAAAGTTAGATAAATAAGTAAAATAACAATTACATGTTTTAGGAATTGATAAGAATGTGCCTCAAGAAGCTTACCATGTTTAAACTTTTGTAGCTGACACCAGATAAGAATGTGCCTCAAGAATTGATAAGAATGTGCCCCAAGAATGTGCCTCAAGTTTATCACCAGATACGATAAGGCTTTGCATGTTGCACATGCTCAAAGCAAAGGTAAAGTATAAACATTCATAATTTACATGTAACCATTATGTGCCTTTCGAGGATACATAATTAAAGAAAGAGACGTGACCAAGAGTAACATGCAACCATTATGTGCCTTTCGAGGATACAGGAACCAAGTTCCAACATGTCACAAGACTTCAGACACTTTGTTTCTCAGTAGAGTATGCAAATTAAAATTTGGAAAATATAATATTATTTGGGTAAAACAAAATATAAACAAAAAAAAAAGAAATGTGCACATATAAACATGTTTTCCCACTCATTTACCTTACCTTTGCCTCCCTCAGTAATTGTACCAAAGCAAAGCTAAAGTATAAACATTCATAATTTACATGTAGTCATTAATGTATAATATTGTAACAAAAATTGAATGTGCTGAAAAATATAGATAAGGTGGGCTATTTCATTATGCAGATGGTGTAGACAAGTTGTTAATGTTGTTGGGGACTTTAGGTGGTATAGGAGATGGACTCATGACAACACTCCCAATGGCTAAAGAACTACTCAACTTCTCATAGTATGCACGCAGGCTGCTTTATGTTGCTATTTTTGTTGGCTGATCTGCTTTCATTGGTAAGGCAAATTCTCTCTCCTACTCTTACATAAGTTGCACATATATATAAATATCATAGTAGATCATATTAGTGCCGACCTTGAATTGAATTTCAAAGAGTAAAGTATCATGGTACTATTGTAACTGACCAAGGGCAGGGTAACTCCTAGGTTTCAGACATGATATTCATAGTACTTGAAATAGATTGCATGCTGTGTTAGGTTGGTAACAAAGCAATTGGACCCGTATGTTAGTTTTAGTTCAACCAGTGAACAACTACTAAAAAAATATAGAAGGCTGCAAAAGTGTAAGCTATCAAATAACAGGTATGTTCCAAAGGACAGATATTGAAACAAACAATGTGCAATGTGCAAACACGAGGGAGGGAGAGAGAGAGAGAGATACCCTAAGAAGCTGCTCCAGTATGTAGTTCAGAGAAGGATTGCCAGGATTGAGAACAGTGAGAAATTTGGGAACAGGTTCGCTGACAGACTCCTTTCCAGCTTGTCTGGGAGATGAAGACAATGTCAATAAATTGTTCAAAATTCCCAACCCTTAGTTTCAGCAATAATATGATTATGAATAAGGCTCGTACAACTTCATGATACTAAAGCAACACCGTACCAACAATGTGGTCAAAGCACAACCAGCATTATTAAGTAGAAGATAAATTACATATAAACATATCAGAAACAAATTACAGCAACGTAAACAAGAAAGAATTCTATATAATGTACCTCAATGAAATCCGCAAGTGGCATCATAATCCAACATTTTCATTGTCATCTCCACTGTCATATTCATTTCCATCTCCATCATCACTCTCACTGTCTTCGTCATCCTCATCCTCAACCTCGTTATCTATTTCAAAATCAGATTCGTCATCATCATCCCCCCATACTTCATTTGGATCCACATCTATTATTGCTCCAGATGGATCACGTAAAGTTGGAATATTATACTCTATAGATTGAATCGTGTTTGTAACTTCTTCTTGTTGATATGCTATATCAACCCAATGCTCCTTAATTTTTTTCCGTGCTTTTGTTTTGCATACAGCCCACCAATCATTTTTGTCACGTTTCAAACTAGGATATGATGCATAATATGTTTGAATTGCCTGTTGTGCCAATATGAAAAGTTCATATTTCCTATATTTTTTCTTCTGATTTATTTCAACAAAATTAAACTTTGGATGCACCTTCATGCCTTTTACGGGGTCAAACCAAGTGCACTTAAATAATACTACTCGCAATTCTACTCCAGGATATTCTATTTCTATGATTTCATCCAACAAACCATAAAAATCACCAATTGCACTTTGATCATTGGATGATCGAACACACACCCCACTATTCATTGTGGCTTTTCCGATTCCATATTGTTGGGTGTGAAAATTAAATCAATTGATGAAATACGCTGGCCAAGTTCGTACAGCTGAATTTGGACCCCATGATATATGATATAGCAATCCTTGCTCCATTTGATTATCATTACTTTGAATCTAAAGGAAAGTGACCAAACTAGGATATATTAGTTAAATAATGATTATAAAACAAAATACGATGGAAATTTGGTACATAGGTCACTTACATATGTTTTGAACCATGCTGCAAATTCCTCATCGCACATACGATCAAACTCATTGTCATGCAGTTCGGAGAATGAATTTTGAAAAATCCTATAATGAAATATCACTCATAAATTGCATAAACATCGGAGCCACACAAAATACATATGTTCATAAATGTATACTTACTCGAAATATGGTCTCACATCTGGACAATTCAATAAAATATAGGTATGAGCTGCTTGCAATTCTTGCCCAGTTAAATATCTTATGTTACATGTTCCATTAGGTCGACCGAGATAGTTGAAAATAGAAAATGGTTTCGAATTTGGATTGATAGGGCCCTCATCATTTCTTCCTGCTCTTCGCCTCTTACACTGTACATGAGGCTCAAAATAGTACGATGCAAACGTTGTCACTTCCTCCACAATATATGCATTAACAATAGATGCTTCGACCCTTACCTTATTTTTCACCTTTTTCTTCAAATGATATAAAAATCTAGTAATAACAAGAACAAAGAGATTATTACAATCACACACCCTAAGAATTGAAATTTTCAAAGAAATAATATTAATATTTCACCTCTCAAAAGGATACATCCATCGAAATTGGACAGGACCTCCAACTTTGGCCTCATATGGTAAGTGAACCAAGAGATGTTCCATAGAATCAAAAAATGATGGAGGAAATATCCTTTCTAAGTTGCAAAGAATGATCGAAATATCTCTCTTTAGTTTCTCCACGTGTGATACGTTCAACACTGTTGAGCAAATGTCATGAAAAAAAATGCTCAACTCTGTAATGACACTCCATACAAAATTTGGTAGAAGTTCCTTCAACGCAATTGGAATTAGTCTTTCCATAAAGATGTGACAATCATGACTCTTCAAACCTGTCAACTTGCATTCCTTCAAATCGACATATCTCCCCAGATTTGATGCATATCCATCAGGAAACCGCAACGATTTAACCCATTCACAAACAATCCGTTTCTGATCCTTGTTCAATGTATAAACTGCCTTTGGCTTTGGTCCCTTACTGCTTGCATCTACATCTAGTGCAGACCGATTACAGATAACTCTCATATCTTTTCTTGCACTCAAGTTGTCTTTTGTTTTTGCAGGAACATCCATTATCGAATTTATGACATTATCAAAAACATTTTTCTCAACATGCATCACATCGAGATTATGACGAACAAGATGGGTCTTCCAATATGGTAATTCCCAAAATATACTTCGTTTCGTCCATTTATGTGTACTTCCATATCCGACAGTCATACCATTAGGGTCTTCCACAGCTGATGGAAAGTTATGCACTCGCTCCCATATTTGATCACCGGTCAATCTCAATGGTGGAGGTGTTTTTTCAACCCTATTTTTAATAAACTCAACCTTATTCCTTCTGAATGAATGATTTAGTGGCAAAAATTGTCTGTGACAATCAAAATAGCTGGCCTTCTTACCATATTTTAATCTGAATAATTTTGATCTCTCCATACATATCGGACATCCTAAGATTCCAGCTGTACTCCATCCAGACAACATGCCATAAGCTGGGAAGTCATTTATTGTCCAAAGAAGAGAAGCCTTCATTACAAACCACTCATCAGCATGGACATCATATGTAGGAACACCTTCATCCCATAGTTGTTTTAACTCCGTAATCAGTGGCTGCATATAAATATCTATTAACTTTTTCGGATTTTGCGGTCCAGGCACGATCAATGTGAGAAACATATATGGTGTCTTCATACACATACCAGGAGGAAGATTGTATGGAGTTAAGATAACTGGCCAACATGAATAAGTTTTTCCTGATTTGCCAAAAGGAGCAAAACCATCAGCACAAAGACCCAATCTAATATTTCGAGTCTCTTTTGCAAACTCAGGATATGTTCTGTCAAAATGTTTCCATCCCTCTGTATCTGAAGGATGACACATTAGACCCTCATTTGTTTCATGATTTGCATGCCAAGTCATGTGTTCAGCTATGGCCTTTGATGCATAAAGCCTTTGCAATCGGGTTGCTTATATTCTTTCTCACATTTAGGGTTGTCGATTTGACCATCAAGAATTACGAATCAGACAAGAAACTGTTACCATTGTCAACATTGGAAACGTATGTAATGTCGGAAAACCCACACTATGTCAAGGATTCAAACAAGAGAGAAAGGGAGAGGGAGAGACAGAGTACCTTTAAGAACAACGACTACAACTTAGATTCCACGCACTGATACAGCAACTGAAGGTCAAAGGCTTGGAAGGCGATTCATGAAGTGTTCGGGCGAAGAAAAGGGAAAAGCAGTCGAGAGGAGAGAGAGAAGATTAGGGCAATGCATTATATATAGAAGCTCTTAGTGACGGATATAAATCCGTCACTAAGTTTGAGACAGATAGTAAATCCTGTTGCCAACTTAGCGACGGAAGAGCTATCCGTCGTTAACGTCTTTGTAACGGATGAGGAATTCCGTGGCTAAGTTAGCGACGGATAACGAAATCCGTCGATAACCTAGCGACGGATAACAAAATCTGTCGCTAACCTAGCGACGAATTGTCTTCTCCGTCGCTAAATTTTTTTTTTTAAATTACCATCCAATTTTTTTTTATATTTTCTCTAAAAATTTTATTTTAAACTTCTTTCTTTTATCTCATTATTTATTACTCTCTTTATTTCTTATTTAATTTATTTGTTGAAAAGTGAGATTCTTGTAAAAAAACATGAGTCAATACCTCATACCATGGCTAGAACCAACCAAATGACCAAAGGAAGTCGGATCATCTTATATTCAACTGATTGTATTTTACAATGAAAGGAACAACTGCTTTTCTTAAATATGAAATGAGTTAGTTCAAATACGAAATAAAACTCCATCTAAGAGTTCTCATGTTTGTTTGAAAGACAATTTGTGATGGAAGTTTGCTACTGAAATAAAAAAGGGAAAAAAAATCTCAAATTCTAAACCTTGTAAGCATCCGCTACCTTGAGAATTTAATCTACATACTTTGGGTTGCAAACCTAGCATAATGATAGGAAAATATAAAGAATCTATCTTTTTTGGCCCGGACAAATCTGAACAAAAATTGAGAGTTTCATGGTGACTGATAAAAAATTATTTGTTGGAGATTGATTATAAATTATTTATTGTTGAAAATTATTTATTTTGTCAGAATTATAATATTCACTATGTATTAAACTCCATTTTGTTAGTCAAAAAGAGAGATATGGTTGAAAATAATTCGTAATAGAGTACTGAATAAATTTAACTATGAAATTAGCCATTAATTTTGAAATAATTGTCACAATTTTGCGATAAATTTAGTTACAAAAATTTATTTGTGATTAGATAGGGAAGAAAATGGGATTCATTAGCAACGAATTTAGTGTAACTTTTGTGGCTAATTACCAACAAAATTGTCCATGAAATAAGATTTGTGGCAAAATGTAGCCATGAAATTTCAATTCGTGGCTAATTAGCGATGAATTTTGCCATGAAAATATATTCGTCGCCAATTACCGACGAATTTAGTCACAAATGTTTTATTCGTCGCTAATTTGGCGACGAATAGTGTCTGTTGCAAATTTCGTCGGAAATCGGCGACGAAATGCATTTTCGTCGCTAATTTCGTCGCTAATTTGCGACGTAACTCTTCCGTTGCTAAATTCTGTCGCTAAACCCGTGTTTTTTTGTAGTGGAATGCCTCTATTAGTTTGTCGATATTTTAGTTTTAATTAAATCTGAACGTGTTAATAATAGTTGGCTTATGCATTATGGAAAGTTATGATATTAGGTTGCATTATTTCATAAATCTAATACATGTTATTCATTATTCATTGCAACATTTGGTTTCCGAAGATTGGTTGCTTAAACTTTTGTGTGTGTGTGCATGTGTATGAAGAACCACAAAAGTGTTCTAGGATATGTAAATGGATACGTTAGTTTGTTTCATGATAAATGTAATGCTAGGCAATCTAATATCATATACCAAAAGTCATTAGAAAGACATTCCAACAATCAACCACATTTTAGGCAAATTATACCTAATGTCGTACAAAATGTGAAATGAATATCTGTCCTACAAAGAGATATAGACAAGATGCAATTGCCAGATGGAAATTAAAGCATCTGGTACATTCATTTTGTCCCATCAGATGTTTACAAATAAATGGAGGTGAAAATGATAATAACAAAATTGTGCTTGAAAATCCAGTCACCGGAAAGCATCAACAAAAGCAAAAGATTAAAATAACCAAACATTGTCGGCTAAAGATAAATTATCAACCTAAAAAAACCTGTGAGGATTATTGGGTTTGATTCCTAAAAAGCCTAATATTTTACAAAAATAGAAAGATTGTCTATTTTGTTGTATCAGGAAATTTTACTTTGAGACAATAAATTTCTATTGCCAAGGTAAAGATATAGTTTTAGCTCGATATAGATTGCCACAACCATTGATAGAACTATTAGCATTATCATTAGAGGAAGCTCAATCATTTAGGACATATGTAAGAGCCTACAATAATTTGTTTGCTTTTACTTCTTTTGGAGTTAAGTGGAATAAAAATTTGATAAAGAACAATAGAGGCAAATACACATTCAAAGTTTAAGATAAAGTGTACCATTATATAAGTGATTTAATTCCATCCGAAAGGCCACCAAAGAATATGCAACTATTTTTTTTTACAATACTGAGAATGAAGTAGAGAATAGATTAGCTGGAGGCCCAAAGTTACTGGAGAGTATTGTGATTAAACTCATTTCTATCCTAGAACAAATCCATACATCTAGTTCTTTAAAAGTTTGTCATTTTCCGGAATTAGATAAATACCAAATTGCATTAAGAAGCGCTCTTGGACTTGACCAAAAGCCTTTTGTTTCAGAGGTAGCTGCATTGTGGGTTGAGAGTGAGCAAAATGTAGAAACTAGCCAATCAAATATTATAATTTATGCAAATAGTGGGCATTCAAGGAAAATTGAATATTATTATGGCTATTATGATCCACTTCAATATCCTTTACTTTTTCTCATGGTGAGCTTGGTTGGCATCAAGGGATTAACAAATAAGGATTGGCAATAGAAAAACAAGAAGGAAAAGGGAAAAAATACACCGGAATTAATATCTCCAAAATGATTGTCAGAATATGGATGAGTTATTACACTATAAAAAAACTTGTATTTAGCCACAAATTTTGCGACGAAAATTTAAGAAATATTCGTCGCTAAATTATTTAGCGACCAATTTTTCGACAAAACATAATTTGTCGCTAATAACTCGTCACAAAATTTTCCGACAACAAATATGAACTTTGTCGCCAATTAGCGACAGATTATAGTTCGTCGCAAAATTCGTCGCAAACATTAGCAACCAAAACTTTTTAGTTGCAATTTTCCGACAAAATTTGCGACGAAACATTTTGTCGGAAAAATTTCCAACAATAAAATATTTGTTGCAAAAAATGTTGCAAAAATTAGCAACCAATTATTTTTTGTTGCAATTTTCCGACCAATTTTGCGACGGAATAGTATGTTTCAAATTTCTCTATCGGAAAATTCGTCGGATAAATTAGCATCAAAAAATTTTTTGTTGCAATTTTGCGACCAACACAACGATGAATATTTTTTGTCACAAATTAGCGACAAATTTTGTCGTTGCAAATTTCCAGCAATAGTTTTTTGTTGCTAAAATTTGCAACAAAATCTAGGACGAAATTATTTTCGTCGCAATTTGCGACAAAATTTATTTGTGAGATAATTTGTCGCAATTCTGTGACAAAATCAGCGACGGTTTTTGCGACGAATTTTGCAACGAAATCTTAAAAATTCAGCAACAAATTTTGCAACGAATGTCAAAATCAGCGACGAATTTAGCGATGAATATAGAAAATTTGCGACAAAAAAATTTAATTTTTCTAATATTTGCACCAAATTTCCATGTATATCATATTCCTCCCTGATAGTCTCAACCAACCAGTTTATGAACTAAACCACCAACATCATCATCAACAAATCATCCAGGGTACCATCGAACAGCCATGAATACGAAATTTATGCAGTATCTACTCATTCAAATAACTGACCATCTAATAGTATGAATGAAATAAGAATTAAAAAAACACTACCATCGTCATGAAATAATATTAAACAGTACTAAATAAGTTACAGAATATCGAATTTGTAGAAGTATAAATGAAATTCTAATGAGAAGTCTAATTAAATATAAACGTGAAATAAAAATTGTTTCAAGAAACATTATCACCATCATCGTCACCATCACCATTACCGTCACCGCCATCACCATCACCATCACCATCACCAAATATGTCAAAATCATCATCACCATCATTTGGAGGAGATAGAGAAGGGGGAATCGAACTTGAAGCGGAGACTAGCTGAAGATGTTGCATTATAAGCCTCTGTTGTGCGCGAAACTCTTCAAATTCATTGTCTCTTCGCTGCTGTTCAACGCGCATGGCTTGAAGTTCATTGTCTCTTCGCTGCTGTTCTATGCGCATGACTTGAAGTTCATTGTCTTTTTGTGCTAACAGCTCCTTCATGTGGCTCAGCTCTTGGTTCATTTGCATTAATTTTGCTCTTACTGGTGTCTGGCCGGAAGAACTTAGACCACTGAGTCTGCAAGTTCTGCTCAACGAGCCCATCCCAAGTACTCTTCCCTTCTTTGCTCCACCAGTTGCCTCGAGCCATAAAGCCATATCATTAACAGATGGCTCAGACGTTGCAGCATCATCACTACCACTGGAATTTCTAAGTAGAAGCTGGTCATATTTCTCCTGCATTATTGTATAAGAAATTAGAAGAAAAATAAAATAACAATATACTAAAATATCCAACGAAAAATAGAAGGTCAATTAACAGTTGAACAATTTTCAAAAAAATCTAACAAATAAAGTAAGAATACAAAAATGTATTTCTCATTAAGCGATTGATAGTAAGCAATAAGACACATAAATTATTTTTGTCAATCAAATATTATAAATTTAATACACTTATGGAATTCAAATTACACATACTTACATTTATATATTTTGTTGCTTAATCCATTAAAATGATATTTACATAATTAGGAGTGTTGTAATTGTAATTAAAATTCGACTACTATTACGAGTTTGAAACTATAACAGATCGAATAAAGTAAAAAATTATACTATACGTGACATAATGAACCAACCATTTGGAATGGACGTAACAAATTTGATATTATGTATTTTCTAATTATACTTTATAATGAAAAATATATATATATATGAATTTGAAATGAAAAGTTCAATTTAAGTATTTGAGAAATTATTGGAATAGACAAATCTATTAAATTCTTATTATAATGTTGTGATGATAAATTGAGCATAATATGTTCAAATAAAAGTTTTTATAAAACAATTTAAAATTATGAAATTACATACCATAACCGTTCTAGCTCTCTCCCCACTCCAGGTCTTGTCTTTTTTCTGAAAAGTCCGTGCGAAAGTCTCTCTAAATGATGGCGGTGATCCCATTTCCTTGGTCTGAAAACAAAACACCGTTAGATGAATTAATGAAAAAATAAATGAATTAAATAGAAAAGAATGGTAATTGAACCAAATTACCATTCTAATTCTATGCTCATCAATATTGATTGAGCCTCCCGCATAAGTAGCAGATGATTCCCCAGAATTATAAGCTCGATTTATTTTATTTTGCTCACTCCTCCGTTGGCTCTCATCGGAATCCCAGAAATTTAAAATGTTGAGCCAATTTTCTTCGGTGATGCAGTGTGGCTTCTTTCGGCTCTTTTTGGCATGATTCAGTACACCTCGGATGTGATGACCGCATTTTTTTTAAATATTCTTCTTATTTCAAGCTCCTCGGTCTCATCCCAATTGAACTTTCGCTAAAAAAAAAACAAGTTGTTATATTTAAATTATACACTGAATTGTATATTTAAACTTAGAGGCCTCATTTACCTTGAATTCTCTCCACCATAGCTCTTTGATATCATCTGGAGTACTTGTGTATGACAGCGATGCTCCTCCCCAATGGTTGTTAATGATTCTATTCAGCTCATGAATAACATACACAGAATTTGTGAATCTATCATAAAATTAGAAATAAAAAAAATGGTTAGTAAAAAAAAATTTTAAATAAACTAATAAATTGTGCTAATATTTCAAAATTTAATACTTACGAATCTCCGCAAGGGGATATCACCTCTCGCGTATCTTCCCCTTCAACGTGTGAATCTTACATTGAAGGTACAATTGAAGGTGCAACTGATGGAAACGGTGAAGGTATATCAGTACAAGGCTCAGGGGCATGGGAAGGTGCAGCTGAAACGGACGGTGACGCCGAAGAGTTTGGTCTTGCATTAGAAGATCGTCTATGTCCTCCACGTTGAAACTGTAACAAGAGTTTTTTCTTGCAAGCAATGAATATTGCATGATTATAAAAAATATAATAAAGTATATGAAGAAACATACCATATTTAAATTGTCGTCAGAAATGATCTATAAAAAAAGAAAATATATTAGCAAATAATATTTCGAAAATGAAACATGAGGCACTAAATATAACATACAAATTGAGAAATTTAAAATACAAATCTAAATGTATTTTCACATGAAAATAGTAGAATAAAATTTCATATGATGTTAGACAATTTTAATAAATCTTAAAAAAACAATACTTACCGACGATCAAAAATCAAAGTCATTATTGTCATCATCATCCTCATTATCAGAGTCTTCAACATCAAATTCTTCCTCATCTTCATCCTCATCTTCATCATCTGTCTCCAAATCAGGTTCTTCATCGCCAGACTCATGAATTTCATTTTGATCCACATCTATCATTACTCCATGTGGATCTCGTAATGTTGGAATAATATATTCCTCAGTCTGAAACGTATTGGCAACTTCCATTTGTTGATATGCCATGTCTTCCCAACGTTCCTCAATTTTCTTTCGTGCTTTCGTTTTACAAACAGCCCACCAATCAATTTTGTCACGTTTCAAACTAGGATATGAAGCATAATACACTTGAATCGCTTGTTGTGCCAATACGAATGGTTCATATCTTTTATAAAATTTTTTATGATTTATATCAACCAATTTAAACTTTGGATGCACATTCATCCCTTTTACGGGGTCAAACCATTGGCACATAAATAAAACGACTCGCAACTCTGCTCCAGTGTACTCAACCTCTATAATTTCATCCAACAAACCATAAAACTCATCTTTTACACCTCCATCGTTGGATGACTGAACACAAACACCACTATTCATAGTAGCTTTTCCGGTTCCATATTCTTGAGTGTGAAAATTATACCCGTTTATAAAATACGATGGCCAAGTTCGCACCGTCGAATTTGGACCCCATGACAGATTAAGTAACAATTCTTGTTCAACTTGATCTTCATTACATTGAACCTGAAGTAAAATAAATGTGTTATTTTTTTAATTATCAAATAGATATACATTTTAAAATTCGTAAAACTAACATATGTTTTGAACCATGCTGCAAAATCTTCATCGCACACACGATTGAACTCATGCATCGATAGTTCAGACCGTGAATGTTGAAAAATCCTACGATTAAAGAAAACGATTTATGTCAACAATTTTATCAAAAAAATAACACATTTTTTATATTTGAGAAAAAAGGACTTACTCGAAGTATGGTGTAACTTCTGGACAGTTCAGTAAAATATATGTATGGGCTGCCCGCCATTCTTTCGCAGTTAAATATCTAACCTTACATGACCCACTTGGTCGACCGAGATAGTTGAAAATAGAGAATGATTTTAATTTAGGATCAACATGACCCTCATCATTTCTACCGGCGCGCCGTCTCTTACACTGGACATGAGGCTCGAAATAATATGAAGCAAAAGTTGTCACTTCCTCCGCAATGTATGCATTAACAATAAATGCTTCAACCCGTGCCTTATTTTTCACTTTTCTCTTCAAATGATATAAAAATCTAATTGATATAGAATAAAAAGTGTATTAGAAAATGATATATAATAAATTTAGTACATTGACATGCACTATAAATATTAATATGATGAGAATGTGCAAAAGTTACCTTTCAAATGGATACATCCATCGATATTGGACGGGACCTGCAACTCTGGCCTCATAAGGCAAGTGAACCAAAAGGTGTTCCATGGAATCAAAAAATGAAGGAGGAAAAATCCTTTCTAAATTACATAAAATGATAGGGATATCTCTCTCCAATTTCGCCATATGTGATTCCTTTAATACTGTCGAGCAAATATCATGTAGGAAAATACTTAACTCTGTAATGACGGCCCAAACAAAATCTGGTAATAGTTCCTTAAAAGCAATCGGAATCAATCTTTCCATAAATATGTGACAATCATGACTTTTCAAACCAATGAACTTGCATTCTTTCATATCTACACATCTCCCAAGATTTGAGGCATAACCATCAGGAAATCTAAGGGATTTCAACCATTCACAAACTTTCCGTCTCTGATCCTTATTTATTGTATAAATTGCCTTTGGTTTTGGTCCCTTACTACTTCCATCCGCATCAAGTGTAGGCCGATTACAAAGAAGCCGCATATCTTTTCTCGCATTCAAGTTATCTTTCGTTTTTCCTGAGACATCCATCAATATATTAATCAGATTATCAAAAACATTTTTCTCGATATGCATCAAATCGAGATTATGATGAATCAGATGGGTCTTCCAATATGGTAAATCCCAAAATATACTCCGTTTGGTCCATTTATGTACACTTCCATATCCGTACGTTGTACCATGTGGGTCTTCAATCGCAGATGGAAATTGAGACACTTGCTCCCAAATTTGTTGACCAGTTAATCTCAACGGAGGAGGTGTTTTTTCAAATTTATTTTTCGTAAATTCTTCTTTATTTCTTCTAAATTTATGATTTCGTGGCAAAAATTGTCTATGACAATCAAAATAACTCGCCTTCTTACCATATTTCAATCTGAATGACTTAGATCTCTCCATACATATTGGACATCCTAAAACCCCAGCAGTACTCCATCCCGATAGCATGCCATAAGCTGGGAAGTCATTTATCGTCCAAAGAAGAGTTGCTTTCATTACAAACATCTGCTCAGTGTTAACATCATACGTAAGAACACCGTTATCCCACAACTGTTTTAACTCCGCAATCAATGGTTGCATATAAACATCAATCAACTTCTTCGGATTTTGCGGGCCCGGTATAACCAATGTCAAAAACATATAGGGTGTTTTCATACACATACCCGGAGGAAAATTATAAGGAGTTAATATCACTGGCCAACATGAATAACTTTTTCCCGATTTTCCAAATGGAGCAAAGCCATCAACACAAAGACCTAACCTAATGTTTCGAGTCTCTCTTGCAAATTCAGGATATGTCATATCAAAATTTTTCCACACCTCTGTATCCGAAGGATGACACATTAACCCTTCCTCTGTTTGATGATTTGCATGCCAAGTCATATATTCAGCAGTAGCTTTCGATGCATAAAGTCTTTGCAATCTAGGAGTCAATGGCAAATAAAACATTTGCTTGAATGGTTTACGTCGCTCAGTACGACCTGCTGTCCTAGTACTCTTGTACCTACTTTGGTTACAGAATTTACAAAATTGTACATTTTCATCAGCTCTCCAAAACAACATGCAACCATTTATGCATACATCAATTCTTTCCACCGGAAGGCCCAAGTCATTCACCAACTTTTTCATACTATAAAAGTCATTCGGCATTATATGATCACGAGGCAATACTTCTCCCATTACTTGAACAATATCATTGAAGCAATTCTCAGACATATTATGCTCTGCCTTAACATTTAACATTCTAGCCGTTAATGACAATTTAGTGTGGGTGTCACAACCAACCCATAACGGTTCATCTGCAGCTCTCAACATTTCTTGAAATTGGTTAGACAAATAATTCTCATCTTGCACATTTTCATCGACACATGTTGCTTCTACCCCCTCCAATGGTGATGCATAACTTGTAGGTACATCTTGATTTGTTGGTACAGAACTAGAACTTGCATAGTTTGTTTGGGGAAAAAAATTATGACCCGCTGCATCAAATACCATCTGCTGATATGGATTTAACTGATCATAACAATTGTTATCCCCTCTACTTGAATATTCCAAATTTCGCACATACTCTTCATCAGATATAAACGGTTCACCATGAGAAGTCCAATTGTAGTAATTTAAAGTAAAACCAAATCTACAAAGATGTTCCCTAACTTTATCACATACATGAAATTTGCCATTACCACACTTTCTACACGGACACCTTAACTTATTTCCATCCATAAACTCAACTTTACTAGTAGCGAAATTCAAGAATTGTTCCACCCCACAAATAAACTCATCAGTTAAACCACGACGATCAGGTAAATTCTTATTATACATCCAATTTCTTTCGTTTTGCATTGTCGCTGTTAAAAAAAATAAATATTATAAAATATTAATAAATTAATTATTAACAAACTATATATGATACTGAAAAAATAACATTAATAAGAAATAAAATATTATAACTATTGCATTTCGCGAATTCACAACATACATACATTGAAACTAGGAATAAGAAATATAAAACAAAGAAAATACAATAAAATATACGAAAAAAAAGATATACCTCGACCGCTTGAAGGGAAGAATTTCTCCTCTCTAATTGAACAACACGTCCAATCAACGCAAACACATCTGCAATGCAAAACCATTAATGTTATTTATAATTAATCTAATATTAAAACATAAAATCGAAAATAAACTCTACTCTTACGTTGAATAAAAACTTGCTATACTCTTCAAAACTTCTCATTTGTGTGTTAACAAATGCATACAGTATCAAGCAAAATATAGCATAATAAAATTAACAAATGCATGGATCTCATCTGGGGGAGGCGCTGCGGCTCCTCCCCCTCTGGTCACTTATTTTTTTCAACTAAATTAGAAAAAATTTAGTGGTAAACGGGACACAAAGTGAGCTCTCTCTCTCTCTCTCTGCCCCCCCCCCCAAATTTTCCGGAGCAAAAAAGAATAATGAAGAAATTCATCTCTCCGATCATAATGCCTATACCTAAAATATATATATATTTAGAAAAAAGAAAGAAAGAAATAATTCAATGAAAAGAGATGACATGAAGTAAAACCATGGTGGGGATTCAAAAATTAAACAGAAGAAAACCAAACCTCTGTGAAGGACCAGCCCTTAAAAGCCTGAAATTCACCAAAAAATAAAAACAATTAATTACAAATAAGTATAGGAGTCTAGGCAAGATAATGCCTAAAATGTACGAAACCGATGGGTCAAGCAATCATAAATTTAGATTTTATTTTCATTAAAAAAGTGAATGACCCAAGTGGAATCTCTAGGGTTGAAAATGTACAAGAAAACAACATTGAGAAAAAAAAAATAGAGGAACCAGAACGTAACTGATATCAGAATGATCCCCACAACAAGTCCGTGTATATTGAAAAATACAAAATTGATGGGTCCTCATGATTTTGCTTACAAACAATATTAGTCGGTGGCTTTTTTTTTCCATATATTTCCTAATGTGTATGGTTTCCTAATATATAAATACTAAGAAAAAAAAATAAAGGGGAGTACCCTTTATTTAATTAGTTGAATAAATTGGTACATTTGATGCAAATAAAGTGATTGGACATTAAGTAGCCACAAATCCTTGCCCTAGTTTCATTCCTATCTGCCAAACTTACTATTCCAAAACAAGGTTCTGCATGGGTCTTGAGTTTCTCTATTTGTCTGTGTGGGCAGAGATCACAACTACAGTGCACCCTAGCTAGCGCCTTCACTTCATATGAAACCCATTGAAAGGCCAAAAGGGAATGCTTTGTTGAATGGGTTTTATCTTATGGCTTTTATTTTTATTTCTTTATTTTTGTATTTTATTTTATTTTATGTGAGACCTCATAATGCTTAATGGATTATAAAGTTGGGGTTGTCCACAACACTACTCTTTCAATGTTTTTTGCCAATTTCATAAGAAAATACAAAAACTCCAATTATGTTCCTGTACATTTCATCCATATGTACATATGTAGCAGTAGCAGAAGCAATATCCTTGATAGAGAAGAATTGAAACAAAAAAAATAAAGAGGCATATTGACAAACACGTAGACGGCTTTGTTGTGACTGCACGCGTGGATATATTAAAAAAAAATAGTTGCATTTTGATATGAAATGCTGAATCATTAAGCTCACCCTTGTGTGCATAAGAAGATAAATAAAAAGACTTGCAAAGATCGCGACACACAAAGTCATAGCATATAGCTTCAAATTAATCCTATCCAATTAGCATATCCCATAAGCAGTTGTAGTGCTTCTGGGGCGTAACATTATTCTAAAAAGTATTATTTGCATCAAATAATTTGAATCCGTCGCCTCGGCGCCCGAAGGGGAGGGCCGTCCCCTCCCCAGATCGGGCTGCTTGCGGCTGGATCGGGGAGGGCCGTCCCCTCCCCAGATCCGGCCGCGCGGCCGGATCTCCTAGGGGGAGGCGCTGCGGCGCCTCCCCCTCTTATCACACAAGGTCGGGGGAGGGGCGCTGCCCCTCCCCCGCCTGCGAAGATCCGGGCAATGCCGTCCCCAGCCCGGATCGGGCCGCTTGCGGCCGGATTGGGGAGGGGAAAGCGGCCCCTCCCCAGATCCGGCCTAGGCCAGATCTCCGAGGGGGGAGGCGCTGCGGCGCCTCCCCCGCTGTTGAAACAAAGGCAGGGGAGGGGCAGCGCCCCTCCCCTGCGAAGTTCCGGCGGCAACTGCCCAATGCAGAGAGAGAGAGAGAGAGAGAGAGAGAGAGAGAGAGAGAGAGAGAGAGAGAGAGTACCTTGAACCCGTGAATGGGAGACGCACCGCGGGGAAGAGAGGGATGGCAAAGTGGGGAAGAGAGGGAGAGGAAACTTGTGCTAGAAGGGGTGATTAAAAAAAATTGTGACGAAATTAGCGACAAAATTACTATTTGTTGCTGAAATCAGCGACAAATAAATATTTTGTCGCAACTATCAACAAAATCAGCGACCAACTTCCATTCGTCGCTGAAATCAGCGACGAATAGGTGACTCGTCGCTGATATCAGCGACAACTCCGGTTTTCGTCGCTGAGATCAGCGACGACTCCGGTTTTCGTCGCTGAGATCAGCGACGAATCCCGTATTCGTCGCGGAAATCAGCGACCAATCCGATTTTCGTCGCGGAACCCAGCGACGAATCCGGTTTTCGTCGCTGAGATCAGCGACCAATCCTGTTATCGTCGCTGAAATCAGTGACGAATCCAGTATTGGTCGCGGAAATCAGCGACCAATCCGGTTTTCGTCGCGGAACCCAGCGACGAATTCCCTTTTCGTCGCTGAGATCAGCGACGAATCCGGTTTTCGTCGCTGAGATCAACGACCAATCCTGTTATCGTCGCTGAAATCAGTGACGAATCCAGTATTGGTCGCGGAAATCAGCGACCAATCCGGTTTTCGTCGCGGAACCCAGCGACGAATTCCCTTTTCGTCGCTGAGATCAACGACCAATCCGTGATTCGTCGCTGAGATCAGCGACCAATCCGTGATTCGTCGCTGAGATCAGCGACCAATCCGTGATTCGTCGCTGAGGTCAGCGACGAATCCGGTTTTCGTCGCTGAGGTCAGCGACGAATCCGATTTTCGTCGCTGCAATCAGCGACGAATCTCGTATTCGTCACGGAAATCAGCGACGAATCCGGTTTTCGTCGCTGAAATCAGCGACGAATTCCCTTTTCGTCGCTGATTCAGCGAGGAAACTCTGATTCGCGCTGATTTCAGTGATATAGTCCATTTTGTAACAAATATTATATATATATATATATATATATTTTTTGACTTTTATTTTTATTTGCGCACAAATTCTTTTACTCCATTCAAGTATGATATTGATTTCATATACCATTGACCATACTCATATTTTATTTTCTTTTAGTTATTATATATTTTCAATTAAATAAAACAATAAGGGTGCACCAAAATATATTTAATTATTTGAAACGAGTTGCTATTAAAAATAGTTTTGTATTTCTCAAAATTTGTGTAATTGTGTTACTCGTTTGTGTAAAATTACTGATTGGCCGCACAGGTATGCACCTTTTTAGCACAACTTGCAAAGAAGAGAGTGTATTTCGATTGCTCAACATGAGTGCGGGCTGG
Organism: Dillenia suffruticosa; assembly: GCA_033439265.1. Lineage (NCBI taxonomy): Eukaryota > Viridiplantae > Streptophyta > Magnoliopsida > Dilleniales > Dilleniaceae > Dillenia > Dillenia suffruticosa. The sequence goes on from JAVTVX010000020.1 coordinate 14,606,614, forward strand.
TCTCATTGTGCAAATGAAGGCCGTTCTAGAATTTCCTTCAAGTCCGCTTTGTAGAATGCGTGTCAATTTAGAGTCTCTATATGGTATATGCCCATTTTTTCCCTTGCTGCATCAATCAAAGTCATATAGTGTAAATAGCTTAAGAGGAATAGTAGTAAGTAAAATTAGGATACTTGAATCGTGATGCACTTAGCACCAAGACAAATTTGACAAAATTAAAGAGTTGGATGATTTTTCAGAAAGCAGAATTTACATAATCAGGAAGATTGCTCGATGTGTATACACTAACAGGTGCAATATTTCAGAAAGCAGAGTTGGATGATTTTTTCCCAAGGAATTTTGCAAAGGTACCATGTCGACATTATGGAATTGATATCACTGGTAAGGTGGAACACAATAAAATTGCACGTATAAAATGCAAAAAACCCGATGAGTCAACATTATGTAAATCTACGATGAAATACTTTTTGGTCGCTTGAATTTGCGACGAAACGATTCTTCGTCGCAGAAATCAGCGACGAATATTGTTTTCGTCGCAGAAGTGAGCGACAAAAGGTTTTATGGTCGCTGAAATCAGCAACGAACTTTTGTTTTGGTCGCTGACTTCAGCGACGAACTTTGTTTCGTCGCTATAATCCGCGACGAACAATGTTTTCGTCGCTGAAATGAGCGACGAACAGTGTATTCGTCGCTGAAATAAGCGACGAACAGTTATTCGTCCCTAATATCAGCGACGAACTTTGGTTTTGGTCGTTGATTGTAGCGACGAATCTTAATTTGTCGCTGATATCTGCATCGAACAATGTTTTGGTCGCTAAATTTAGCGACGAACCGTTTTTCGTCGCTGATTCAGTGACGAAGAATTTGTTCGTCGCTGACGTTCGTCACTAAAATAAATTATTATTTTATAAATATATTAATATTGTATTTTATTTTATTAATTTACAAATTGTGCGACGAATTAATAAATTCGTCGCTAAACGTAGCAACGAAAAACGTATTGGTGGCTAAATTAGCGACCAATATGAGGATTTGTCGCTAATTTCGCGACGGAGAAATTTTTTCGTCGTAAAATGAGCAACGAATTTGAAGTTGTCGCTAAGTTTGCTACGAATTTATTTTCGTCGGTAATATTGTTGGAAATTTGCTATGAAAAATATATTAGTTGCGAAATTCGTCGCAAAATAGCAACAAAAAAGATTTGTCGCAAAATGTCGTCGCAAAAGCTTTGTTTTTTTGTAGTGTTACAAAATAAGGAAGATGGTAGGTATTGGTGTATTATTATCCAAAAAAAACATTTTCCTCACTTTACATAGTACTTACTTTTAGATACGAATTTAGCTTGTTTATTCCATTAACAGTTATGACAAACATTGAGGAAAACCCATACTTTGTCTCAATAAGGGAATATTATGCTCACAAACTTCAAATAAGAGATAATGACCAATATTTCTTATTACAATTTGCTCAAGATTTATAACAATATGTGATAGACATATATATTAAATTAGAAATGCAAAGACTAGACTATTATCAATCACGATAGGAAGAGGTTAGAAAAGAATTTCTCCAAGGGATTGTAGTTGCTGTAGTAGCCAGTGAAACTGAAGGATCAAAGGTTGGCCAAAGAATTATCCTACCAGTAAACTTCATAGGAGACCCAAGAAATATGAGACGAAAGTAAACAGATGCAATTACACCGGTACAAAAATATGGTAAACCAGATCTTTTCTTGACCATTACATGCAACCCAAATTAGCCATAAATTAAAGAACAGTTAGGACCTAATGAAAAAGCCCAAGGCTAGATTTAATTGTTAGAATCTTTCATGCTAAACTTGAAAAACTAAAAGAAGAACTATTTAAGAACAATATTTTTGGTGAAGTTGCAGCATACACATATGTCATAGAATTTCAAAGGAGGTGTTTACCACATGCTCATTTTCTATTAATCTTGAAAGCTCAATATAAACTTTTCCACCCTGAAGAATATGACAAAATTGTTTAAGATGAGATTTCAAAAAAAAAAGTAAATATCCTCATTCGTATCGAATGGTTATGAAACACATGTTACATGAACCTTATGGTGCATTAAATCACAAAAATGCTTGTATGAGGAAAAATGGCACTTGTAGAAATTCATATCCTAAACAATTTTGTGAGGAAATAGTCTAAAACTCAGATATATATCCAACCTATAGAAGAAGAAAGAATGGTGTCGAAGTCAAAGTAAGAGGACAATTCTTAGATAATAGATGGGTAGTGTTATACAACACTTACTTGTTGGCTAAATTTGATTGCTGCATTAACATAGAAATATGCTCAACTATTAAATCCGCTAAATATATATACAAATACATATGTAGAGGCCATGATTGAGCAAGTTTTTATGTTGCTGGTGAATGTGTAGCTATACAAATAGATGAGATATAATAATACCAATCTGCTAGGTGGGTCTTACCTCCTGAGGTAACATGGAGAATTTTTCATTTTTCCTTGAATCAAATTAAACCTGCTGTTATCCATCTTCAACTTCATTTGGAGAATTATCAGCATGTGAGTTATAAGAAGCGTGACCAACTAAGAGATGTCCTGAACCATCTACTGCATAGGAAACTATGTTTATTGAGTTTTTTTACATGAATAGAATAGACATAGATGCTAAAAATTTGAAGTGCACTTATATTCAATTTCTTGATTATTTTGTTTGGAAAGCTGATAAAAAAAGATAAAAACTTAGAGATAGAGGAGACTCTGTAGGTAGGATTATGAATCTCATCCATCAGAGGAAAAATGATATTATTTGAGACTTCTCTTATTAAAAGTCAAAGGCCCAAAACTGTTTTCAAGATTTGAAAAGTTTCAATGGAGTCCAAGTAGATGCTTTTCGAGAGGCAACATTGTTCTGCGGATTGTTGAAAGAGGACAATACATAGGTTTTTTTTGTATGCAAGAACCTTCATTCACTACAAAAAAAACACGGATTTAAGGATGGATTTTAGTAATGAAAAAATTTATCGCTATTTTACGACAGATTTAGGGATGAAAATTTTTTTTGTCGTCATTTGGCGACAAACTTAGCGATAACAACGTATTTGTGGCTATATTAGCAACAAAAACATTATTCATTGCTAAATTCGTGGCTAATAGGTGACGAAAAAAATTTTCGTGACTATTCGTCCCTAATTAGCGACGGAATCCCAAAATTCATCACTAAATTAATTAATTAATTAATTATTATATTAATATTATATTATATTTTTATTATATATAAAATTTAGCAACGATTCTAGGATTCGTCGCTAAATTTAGTGATTGAATCCTAAATTAGTCACTAAATTAAATTTTTATTTATTTATTATATTAATATTATATTATATTTTTATTATATATAAAATTAGCGACAAATTCTAAGATTGTAGCTAAATTTAGCAACGCAAACCAAATTCATCGCTAAATTAAATTTTTATTTATTTATATTAATATTATCTTATATTTTTATTATATATAAAATTTAGCGATGAATTCTTGGATTCGTCACTAAAAATTTAGGGATAGAATTTCAAATTTGGGAATAGAATTCAAACCGGTCACTAAATTAAATTTTTATTTTTTTTATTATATTAATATTATATTTTATTTTTATTATATATAAAATTTAGAGATAGCGCACCGGTGCCCGGCCTTGGCAGCATAGGCGCCTGCGCATACCAAAGCATACGGCGTGTGCTCCTAGTGCGGGTGCCCTTGGATGCCAGCACTGGCGCCCGCGCATGCCTTACATTCATGCAATTTAATTCATGGTAAGTATATGATAAGTATATGTTAACTAGTAAATGGTAAGTATATGATAAATAGATGATAAATAGATGATAAATATATAATGGAGTAACTTGTCACTAAATCTAAATTTATTTTTATTTATACTTTTAACTATTATATTTTATCATTTTTGTTATTTTCATTAATTTCATTTCATTTAATTAAATTAAATTGTGTTTGTATTTTTTATAATTTTTATAATTTTTATAGAATTTATATTTATAAATAAATAAATTGAAATAAGTAAAAATTCTATATATTTCATATTAATTTCATTTCTAATTGTGTTTGTATTTTTTTATAGAATTTATATTTATAAAGAAATAAAATGAAATAAGTAAAAATTCTATATATTTAATACAAAATAGGAAAATATATATTCTAAGGAAAAAAAAGGTGAGAAGTTTTTGAGGGAAAAAGGGAAAAAGAAAAGCAAAAAAAGTTTTCTCAAAATAGGACCTGGGCCTCTGGTTCGGTCTAGTTCGGAAGGTAGGCCGAGATGCGCTGTAAGTGCGCATGCAAGCCGGAGCAAGCGCCATGCCTGCGTGGGTGCCCGCACATGGCACCGCGTCAGGAAGCACGATGTAAGTGCCCGTGTGGCGCTCGGTCATGGCATGACTGCCTTCGCGCATGTCGATAGCATGGGTGCATGCAAGCGCCCGTACGGGCGCCCGGGCTTGCCAGCATCAGTGCCCGCGCATACCAAGCACACCATGTGTGCTCATGCAAGTGCCAGTGCTGGTGCCCGGGCATGCCAGCACTGGCGCCTGAGCATGCCAGCACTGGCGCCTGAGCATGCCACTGTGCGCTCATGCAAGCCCCCACGCATGTCGTGCTAACACAGGTGCCAGGCCATGCGAGCACGGCGCCCCCGCATGCCAGCGTGCATTGGATGCACACATGCGAGAGTCCACGCGGGGCGCCCACGTATGGCAGTGGGGGAGCCCGTGCATGTTACCACGCGCGGGCCAAGTGAGCATGCAAGCTTCCGTGCGAGGGCGCCCGGCCATGCCAGCGCGGGGGCCCACGCATGCCACTGCGCTGGCGCCGTCGAGGCAAGCATGCCACGTGATTGCAATATTAATTTTTATATTAAAAAATATAAGTATGTATTTAAAAATATAATTAAATTTATTATTGCTCTAGTTTTTAATATTAGAATTAGGAGCATACTAATATTATTTTAATATTTATGAAGTTATAAATATGTGTTTATAAATATAATTGGATTCTTAGTGGAGATTTCAATTTTAGCAGATATTTTAAATTTTGGAAGTTGTTTGAGATGTTATGTTATAGGTCATAGTCTCTCGTTTAAATTATTTTATAAGTTGTAAGTTATTTGAGAGTATGGTAATTTTGAGAGAGTGTTATGTTATAGGTGATAAGTGTGTGTAATTATGTTTGAGTATGTGATAAGTGTTGTGATATGTTATAAGATGATATGACAAGAAAAAATTGTTTATACATAGAGAGCATTACAATACATCATCCTCTCAATTTTCCTCTTTCCTTTTCTTTTTTTTTTCTACTTTGTTTTGTTTGAAACTTTTTTCCTCCATCATTTTTCTTTTCTACTTCTCTTATGTGAAACTTTTCCTCTTTGTTTCGTCAACTTCAATATAATATCATTTATTGAATATCATCGCGCATGCTCCGACAATAAAATTTGATAAAAAATTCTTTTCTCAAAAACAGATCCTGAAAAATAAAATAAAACCATCAGTAAATATAATATATAGATAAGATAAGAAACGTAGAATAGAACATACTTCTTGAGTTGAGTTAGTAGTGGAGTTATAAATAATCCTGGTCTCCAAAAACCTCGTAACAAATATTCCACACAATCATTCTCATTCCTGTACATATAAAAATATACATTAAATTACATTACATAATAATTTACAATAATTAATTAATTTAAATTATAAGTTGCTTATGTATTAGGTTATTAGGTTGTTGTATTAGGTTGTTGTGGAATTTCAACATGAACAGTTGAAAGAATTTTGATAAATCTTCTCGAGACATTCTTTCTGGAGGCCAGAAGGAAGAGGCCAGAAGGAAGAGAAGTATAGAGGAGAAATGAATGAAAATATAATAATTGATAATTTGAAAAAAAATTTGATATTTATATATGTTAAATAATTAATTACCATCAAAATTTTCAAAATTTCCAACTCATGGTGTGCATGCCCTCTAAAATGATACCCTGAGTCTAAAAGATAGATAGTTTGATAAAACCAATGTTGTTTAAAAATTATAGGGATAAAAATCTATTAACAAAAGTATATTAAAATAAAATAACAGATAACAGCGATAAAATCAAAGATAAATATATAATGAAACATCACTAGGTTTCATAATCGAAAGTCAAATCCAAATGCTTTCTGAGATAAAAAATTATTAACTATAGAAATATCCCACTTTCTTTTTCTTTTGGGCTTGCTTTCGGTAGATGCAATCACACAGACAACTAAATATAAAATAAGTATAATGTATAATAAGTAGATGAAAAAACATTATTAAAGAATAATATTTGAGAACGAATGATGAGAAGTGAGGAATGATGAAAGTATATACCGAAAGAAGACCATAATGGTAAAATGCATCTTGATAATGACTTTGAGAATAAGTTTGGATTGAAAATGGTATTGAGTAAGCATATATAACAATCCCAATCCATCATCTGACAATTAATAATTAGTAATGTAATATTAAAAATAAATAGAAAGAATTCATAATTCATAGCAACATACCAACGTGCCAATCTTGAGGCGGTAATAGCTCATAAGCATCCGTCCAGTCCAGTACATTACACAAAATTGTTTTATGTAACAGCTCATAAGCATCCATCTAGTTCATGTCATGTCCAGTACATTACACAAAATTGTTGTATGAATTGTCATAAAAATTAGATTTAGCTCTAAAATGAAAAATTAGATTAAGTGAATTATCTTTAAAAATTAGATTCCAAAAATAAAGGTCACATCGCATTATCTTTTATGGCTTTTCGATCATAAAAAACCCAAACACTTTCCTCATGCTCAGAAAAAGACCTAACCTTAACAGAGGGCAAGAAAGATAGTTGGTTTGTCTTTCCATCTTTCATTTCAGTTAAGGTATTAAGGTATTGATTACTTCATATTCATATTCAGTATCTTTATCATTCTCTTCGTCAAAAGCCTCCTCCCATCCTTTCTCATCCAAACCCTCCTCCTTCTCCAAACTCTCCTCCTCCCCTTTCCCTTTCTCTTGCCGGGCTTTGCCCTCCTCCTCTTTCCCTTTCTTTTGCTTTTTTTCCTTCTTTTGTTCTTCCTTCTCTTCTTCATTTTGTACATAATCACAAAGTTTGTGCAACAAATCATGATATCATGATGCATTTGTAACAAATTGGAATGAATTTGAATTGATTTCTCCAAAAATATTTTAAGTTCGATGTTGATTCTCTACGCTAAGTACTATATATAAGTGTTTGTAAGTGGTATAAATTAGTGATTTGTAAGTTTACTTAATTTTTTCTTAACTTCCTTGAACACCAATATTTTCTTCAACTTCTTCAACAGTCCCTTTAACAGATTTTTCAACAGATTTTTCAGGCAATAAACCCTAAAAAAATAAATAATAAAAAAGGTGAATAAACCTATAAATAAATAGTATACCATTTAGATTCCACAGTAATAATGCATATAAACATATTTTAACTTACATACATTTATACGCTCGCTCGAATTCAAATTCAAGTCTTCGATTTACCTCGATCCCCGATCTGTCGTGCGAATGGGTAAACGTGTTTTTTTTCCTCCCAAATCACCAACTCTAACATTCTCACTCAAAATAAAAGATCTAAACATAAAATAATATTTAACTTAAATATTGTTAAATAGATTGCTTTCAATCATTAAATTGAAAATTAAATTGAAAGTTTAAAAATAAACAACCACCAATACCCATCTTGTCTTCTTTCTTTGTTCCTCCTCTGTTGTTCGATGTTTGATTTCACAAATCACATCAGCTAACCATTCTAATACAAATTTAGCTATTTTCAATATCAATAGTAGTAGTAGTAGCGGGAATATATTTGTAGTGGACATAAAAGGTATCCAAGCATAAATAACAAGAAACATCGTTTAAAGTTGGGTGAGTAGATTTGGATCTGTTGTTTTAATTGACTATGTTTTAATGTCAAGAAATGCTTTCTCATGTTTAAAGATTCAATGGAGGAAGAATCTAAAACATCACGTCCGATCTAAGGGATTCCTAGAATTTGTCCTACTTCTTCTTCTACCGAGTTTAAAATTGTGATGGGGAGCAATAGAAAATATTTATGCATGGGTTCAAATCTCATTATGAGTTTCTCACACAATTTTTGACTCAATATATCACAGGTAAGCTTCAAAAGGCTTTCAAATCCTATTTCTTTCACTACACATTTCATATCATCGATAAGAGTAGAAAATAGCTCTCTTACTTGCTTTGGAGGACACCTTGTCTCCATTGGAGTAGCCATTGGTTTTCTCATTCCAGAAATCTTTTCATCTTCTTCACTTATATCAATCTATTAAAAAAATATTTTTAAGTATAATTTATTTAATGAAAATGAAAAAAAAGTATGAGTAAGAGTAACACACCCAGATTTTAGTTTCATCTTAGAAAAAATTTCCTTCTTGTTCTTCGACATAGAAGCAAGTTTTGATTTGTTTTGATTTGTGTGATTTTTTGGTTTTGATAGAAGCGATAACGTAAGTTTGTAGTTTTTTTGGTTTTGATGGTATTGATTGGATAAGTGCGAGATGCTTGTGTTTTTTGGTTTTGATTCAGTTATCGGGAAGTGAAGTACGGTTTAGTGAATTGAAGCGCCAACTGGATGCTATCAAAATGACGTTAGCCATCGAAATGACGTTAGTTGCCTCTGTAGAGAACGGAGCTCAAAGTTTTGAATAAGCACTATTTTTAATTATAAATTATTATAATATGTGTTAATCAAATATATTATTATATTAGTATATATATAATATTATATTATATTTAATTATATTATATTAACACATATTATTACAAATATAATTTCATATTAATAACTTTATTAATAACTTACCCTTACTTATTTATGTGAATTTGAGCTTTATTAATCTATTTAGCATGAATTTGATTTAAGAAACATTCTTAAAAAATGGTATTAGTGTGACTTACAACAAACATGTTAATGAATGAATGGATATTGTCGTGTTAAATCAAATTGATATTTAGAAAATATTACCTTTTTTTTTATTTTTATCATAATGCCATGCTACAACCATCATGATTTATGATTTTTTTGGCTAAAAACAAATTACAAAATATTATAAACATTAATTAATTGATAGGGATTTTTTTGACTAAAAACAAATTACAAAAATACTATAAAGGAAGTAAAATGATTGATATATATATATAAGAAAAAACATGTCTTTTTTCAAACTTTTATGGCTATTAAAAACAAATAGTAAAATATAGTAACTAATAAATAATAATTGTAAATGAGAAGTGTTGAATGAAAATTAAGAATTAAAAACAGTATTTTAATATTTGATAAAACTTTCCATTAAAATTTTGCAAATTGAGGTTTAAATGGCTCGAGAAAAAATGGAGAAAGTTTGATGCAACAGAAGAAGAAGAAGGAAGGATTTTCAATATCATTTTCACAAACATATTTTAAAAAACCCGTGCAATTTTCCCGTTGCATTTTTCATTTCTTATCCTTTAATTTTTTTTTATACTATCAATACCACACCACTTTTTATATTTATATTTGTTACTTACAAACTACTTACTACATTACTTACTATCACACTTACCACCACGCTCCCTTCTTTGCCATAACCTTTATACTTCTATTTGATTAATTAAAAATAACTAATAAAAAATATTCACAATAAATTTATTAATATTATTAATTTAGATAATGTAATGATATAAAATTACTAATTTATATAAGATAATAGTATTATAGTTTTTAAACTATATTAAGCAAAATTTAATTTCTCATATTTCTACACTCCACATAATTTTCACACACACAACTTCCCTACATCACCACCAACTCTAACTATATCTCAACCACTAATATTTTAGATTTCATATTTGACATTTGACATGTTCAAAATTAATTAGTATAGTACTTTGGCTATATTGGTTTTTTGCATTTCTAAAATAATTTATGAAACTTAGCAAGAAGTCATCTACCATTATATAAATCTATGAATAAAAGATGCCAAATATGTTCAAAAAATTATAATACATCTCCATGTAAATTTTCTTTACTGATTGAAAACCGTGTCATGTTTAGATATTAAATTGAATATCTGCATATATAAATTGAAATACAATCACCACCTGTACATCATATTAAATACAAATATACAAATTTGTACTGAAAAATAAATAAATAAGAAAATGTTTTTGCTGTGTTTTTAAATTGGTAAAGAAAGGCAAATGCACGGGAAAAAAAGAAATCAGATTAAATTGGTAGTAAAATAGAAAATTATTTTTGGCATGATAAATCTTTTTTTGGGGTTATTATTTAAATATTTGTAAATACTAAAAGAGTAAATCTTGTAAATTAATTAAGTGTGAATTAAAATAAATTAATATTAATATTGTTAGTTGTTTTTTTTTTAATTTATGTAAAATTATATAATATTGTTACATTATTTAAATTAATAATATTAACAACTCAAATTAAATTAATAAATTCAAATAATATTATTTAAATTAATAATATTAATAATTTAAATTGCCACACACAAAATAGGCACAGCCTAGGACCGCACCGCGCATCCAAGTGTGCAAGCAAGCTCCTGTACGGACTCCAGCCCCTGTCCATGCGTTGCCCGCGCATTCCACTGCTCACATGTTGTATGCGGGGCAAGCGTACATGGAAGCGCTCGTGCAGGTGCCCGCCCTTGCCCGCGCAGGCGCCTACGCATGCCAATGCTCAGGCAAACGTGGGGCCACATGCCTGCGCGGGCAAGCGCTGGCACCAGTGCCCGCATTTGCCTGGGCAACACGCATGCCACCGCTCACATGCAATTACGCTAGCAAGCGCCCTTGCATTGGCGGTTGCCCGCGCATACCGCTTCTCACATGCACGGCATATGCCTGTGCGGGCGGCGGCACAAGCCACTGTGCAATCGAGCGCTTGTGTGGGCGCCTGAGTTGCGCGCGCCGCATGCCTGCGCGTGGCAAGTGCCCGCACGGGCGCCCGCACATGCCATAGTGGGGGCCTGGGCTCGCTGACTTGCTGGCGCTTGGCATATGCCATGCATGCCTTACGAGAGCTGGGGCATGCCCGTGGCAAGCGCCCCTGCTTGTGCCCGCGCGGGAGTCTGTTTACAAGCAGCACATGGTTTTCTCCTTTTTTTAAGAAAATTCATCAAAAAATGCTCTTCAAATATGCTTTCAAAGGGATTCAATGTGCTCTTCTCCTAGGTTCGATGGATTCGATATCTTTTTTTTTTTTAAAGAAAATTCATAAAAAATGCTATTCAAAAATGCTTCAAAAGGGATTCGATGGGTTCTTCTCCTGGATTCGATGTGCTCTTCCTTCTCATGTTTTAGAAAATTCATCGCTTCCGAGCTCTTCACCTTTGTTTAAGAAAATTCATTCGATGTGCTCTTCTTCTCGAATTTTTTTAAAGAAAATTCATAAAAAAATGTTTTCCAATTTTTAAAAAAATTCATCAAAAAAAGGTACAATATATTATAATAATATATTACAATATATCATAACACTATTATATAAATTAATAATTTAATATCATTTCAATTGTTAATTAATAATATATAAATAACTAATTTAATTATATTAATAATTCCCTAACTTAATAATTAATATAGCCATGTAAAACATATATTTTAAAAGAGAGAAGGAAAGGTTTTAGATGGCTAGTAGTTTTATGATTATGTCATTTAATTTAATACCTCTCTTAATTAACTAACTAACAAAGTTTGAGAATAAAATAATTGATTAATCTTCTAATTATTTTGTCATTTAATTTTGCTAACATAAACATAGATTTAATTTAATTTAGTGATTGTTTTATGCTTTTATTTAAAAGAAATAGGTAAGTTGAGTCAACAAATAAAAAGTTTGGATAAATGTTTTTGGGCACTAAAATTGTGAAACTTGGTTTGTAATTTTTTTTTTCAATAAATTTCAAATCTTGAATTGATTAAAGGATTTCGTGAGAGAGGGAGATTGAAAGATAGAGAGGTGACTTGACAAGAGAGGTGGTTGACTGAGAAGAGAGATGAGAAGAGAGAAGATTAACTTGTTTTTTACTTAAAAAAGAAAATTGTCAAAGATAGAGATAATAAAGATAGAGAGGGATGTGAAGATTTGGGGGGAGATTGTGAGATGATTTTAAAGTGAATAAATTATTTTAAATTTTTTAGCTAACAAAAGAAAAAAAAGAGATAGAAAGTTCAATATTAAAAAAATAAATACATTTTCAAATATTTTTTTATTTTCAAGAAATTTTAGAAAAAGGGGTTTAAAGTTTTTTTTCTTCAAAAAATCTTTTTCTTTCTCTTAATAATTATATATTTTTTTTAATATTTCCTCATCTTTTAGTTACATAAAAAAATTTTAACCTTACAATAAAATCTTTTTTTTCTCATTTTTTCTCCACATCTATAAAATATTTTATAATCTTTTTTTCTCATTCTTTTAGAATGGCCTCATATAAAAATAGTCTTTATACTATTTTATATTCTTAATAGTCACCGTAATTAACTTATTTTTTAAATAAAAAATAATAATAATTTGATACCAAATATAAAGAAAATTCTAATAATCAAATAGTTTGTATTCGACTGACTATCTGTATTTTGTAATTTGTAATTTATTATATTATATGTATGATTATATTGTTTTGTTTTTAAAATTTTTAAGTTAATATTTTATCTATTATTATATATTATGATTAAGACTAAATATGAAGAAGAATTAATGTTAGTGTTTTATGAAGTTTTGTTGGTTGAATTGTTGAATTGATGAAATGATTGATTGATTGAAAGATTGTTGTGAGAGAGAGAGAGATCCGATTGAAAGAGGTGACTAACAAGATTGAAAGTTATGAAAAACCTTGGAAAATGAAAATGAGCTCCTTTTACTTTTTTACTTTGGCGTGAACGGGACGTGAAGATTTTGAGAGATCGGGAGTTTTTTTTGCTGCTCAAAAGAAAGAAAAAGAAAGAAAGGATAAAGATGAAAAATAAAATATAAATTTAATTGATATTATCAATATTTTTGAAAACACAATTTATTTATTTATTTTGTGAGGTACACATGAAATTTAAAATCAATTAAATTGCTATAAATATAATATCCATTATCTATCCTTTCCTGTGTGTTATACTATGTAAGTAAAGAACTCTAGCTTAAAAGCCTATATATCACCACCAAATACAACCTACTACAAGTTTCAATCTAATAATCAACAAACATTCAGGGAACAAAGAAAAGGGAACAAGGAAAAGGGGAAAAGAACCCTTGCAAGTGTCGTGACTGAATTCAATCGTATGTGGGCAAATTGACCAAGTGGCACATATAATTGAACATATATAACACAAAGAAGTCATCAAAATCGGGCCTGTTGATATTGCAACAGTTCAGGAAGTGGTAGTAGTTTTGCAACCTCTCGAACCGCTGCTTCTTTGGCTTTCCTTCAAACTCAATTCCAAATTTTAAAAAGATATTTGACCGATAAAAATCTTCAATGAACTTCAACTGAAAATCTACTAGATAGGGAGAGAAACTGAAATCTAAGCATTTGCTCTTTGATGATGTTTTCATTCGGTGAAAGGGCGCATATCATTTTATACAGTATCATTTTCAAACAAACAGAAGGTCGTGCCAAAGAAAATAAAATAGAAAGAAATAAATAAATAGAAACAATTACATTTTAAAATAATTTTTTTTCAACAAATTTTTAGTAAAGAGGCTGATGTATTTTTTATTTTAATAATCATATTTTATAAATCTTTTAGTCATCTAAATTTTTTAATATTACAATAAAGTCTTTTTTGTCTCATTCACATCTATCAAATATTTTACAATCATTTATTTTCTAATAAAGAACTCTTTATATTTTTTAATCTAATAATAACAATTTGAAGAAAAAGAAAAAAGAATTATATAGTTTTAGTTTCACACGATTTGTTTGTCGAATAGCTAGCAAAAAAAATTTGTTTGTCCATCTAGCTAAGACGCTAAGCTTAAAGCAACAAACAAAAATAAATAATTGAAGAAATAATAAATAGTAGAAACAAAAGATATTTACACAAAAGCTTATAAAATAAAAAAAAATAATTACTTCAGAAATTTGTTTTTTATGGAGATAAAGAATAAAATAATAAAAATATGGATAGAAAGAAGAAAAAAATAACAAGAAAACAGAAAAAATAAAAAATGAATTTTTGCCACCGGCTAATTGAAGTTTGAAGTTTGGTATATACAACTTGCTCGTGACAAACCGAAAGAACTTCAAGCTGAACTTCAAACTGACAAGTCAATTTTGCTTGGTCATCACATTTACATTCACATGCGAACAAGAAATTTCAACTTTCAAAAAAAAAAAAGGAACTTGTAAGTAAAAAAATTTGAACGCTACTGCTGCCACGACAGGACTCCTCCTTGCACTGCACTCCACTCGGTTCGTGCCACGCCACTTAGCCACCACACCTGCACTACCTTCTAATGCCCTGAGCAGACACTTTTCCTACACTGCACTACTACTAGCCACAAGAAAACAATCAACTTGAAATTTCTGCAACTCCCACTACCTCAATGCACTCCAACTATTTCTCAGCTATTTCTGCACACTTCTACTACACTGCACTACTACTAGACACAAGAAACAAACAACTTGAAATTTCTGCAACTCCCACAGCCTCACTGCACTCCAGCTATTTCTGCACTCTCCAACTACACTACTGCACTCTATCCACCTACCCGAGCTAACACGAGCTAACAGTACATTATAGTGCTATTTACTTAACTCAACACTTCTAAAAAAAACTCAGAACTCACTCATCCCTTTCCTCTCGCCACTTAGTCACCAACAAACTTCAATTCTCTATCCACTTTACTCACTCACAAACAAACTCTGTCCTCTCGCCACCGCAAGCTTCCTTCACGACTCCTTCCTACCCTCTCCTTCAAACCGCCTCTTTAGTGCCTCTCCAAACTCACCAACTCGACAATGGCCTCCTCGTCTAGAAAAGGAAATAGAATTACAATTGAATGGGAAGAAAATAAACACTTTCCATCTCTGAAAAAAAACAATCTATTTCATAAGGTATTTTCTCATCGGAATATTACTTCGGGTCGATTAATTGATTGGAATTTTTTGGATAGTATAAATTTTGAGTATGAAGTTATTTAAAAGAAGTGTGTCTATCTTGGATTCTTAATCCAGATAAAAATATATACGAGAATGCTATTAGAATTTTTTATAATAATATGAAAAAAATGGACAACGATTGTGTAGTTATTGATGGTAATATTAATTCGTGTAGTTTTAAAAGTTATTTTGACAGTGAAATAATTAAAGTGACTCCTAAGATGATATGTAGAGAGGCTGATCTTTGTTGGACGGAGTACGAAGAGTGTGCTCCCTATTTAAACAGTGAAATAATAATGGATACTAAAATAGTTTTTAACAATGATAATTTACAATTTTTTAGTACAAATGCTACTGATTTAAATTTTCAAGAAAGAATTTTTCACTTTCTCATTATACACGTTATTAAGCCACGTGCAGTAAATTATATATCTATTATTAGAGATGATTTTTAGTTAATGGCGCATATAATTGAAAGGAAAAATCCGGGTTTACATTTTTTACTTCCTTATTTTATGATATTTTCAAGAGATTCTAATAATAATTTATCATATTGTAGTATGGTTAGTGGTATTTTGAAAAGTCACGGAATAAATCTAGAGAAAGAAAATCATTTACAATTAAATATTATTAAAAATATTATAAATCATAGGACTTTACGAAGATTTTATTGGGTGTATGAAAATGATATTTGGATAAATTTTAAAAAAAGAGGTATTCTAGAGCCAGAGCCACGAGCGAAAGAAGTTCATGATGATGATAATGTAAATGAAAATGACAAAAGAAGGTGGGAAGAATTGTTTGAATATATGAATAATATTAAATTGCAGTTGGATAGTGCTCATAGTGAACTAGGCCAGGTTCATAGTGAAGTTGGTGAGGCTCGCAGTGAATTGGGAGATTCACGAAAATAAATTGGACAAATATGAAACCAAGTGGGTGAATTAAGGAATAATTTTGATGAATTTAAGTGACATGATGATTATTTTAAGGAACAGAACCGGGAAGATCATATGAAAATGGTAGGTCGCTTGATGAATATGGAGGCGGATATACAGGTGAATAGTAATTTTATTACTTGTATACGAGATCATTTGCAGCTCGGACCATCTTCCTCCGGAACCGTGCAAGCTAGACTAGTTGGGAGCTCAACCTACCCGGCCAACCCATTCGTCATTCGTCCTCCAAGGTCTTTATTTGCTTCTCCTCCCAGACCGACACATAATCCAAATCCTTTTCATATCGATGAAGTGATAAGGGGAATATCTCTGCTGCTGGGACTACTTCTGTGACCCATGGAACTGCAAGTGGAACTGCATCGTCTTCTCAACCGACCACTGAACTGACCAGAGCAAAAAAATTTTGACCCAAAGTTCAATTTCCATAATTCCAAAATTTTCCTTTTTTTTTTCGTGTATCATTTTTTTTCATGAACCATGTATAGGGCATCCAAATATTAAATATTAAATGTATACTATTTTTCTTAATTTTTTTATTTATTTAATTTTTAATTTTTTAAATGTTTATAATATGCAAAAATTGGTTCCTACGCTGCAATCGGGCTGCCCGTGGCCAGCCATGCGACGGCTGGCACCCGCGCGTGCCACATTGCGAGGCATGCTCGCATGCAGCACACAGCATGGCATGCGAGCATGCAGCGCCTGTGAAGGGCATCATGAAAGGGGCCGCGCAGGCACCCGGGGCAGCCAGTGCCAGCACCCGGCCAATCTAGAGCGGGCACCCGATCATGCCACCGCGCGGGCCATCCATGCATGCACGTGGCCAATCAGCCAAGGCCCAGCCTTATGCAGCGCCCGTGCGGGGCATTTGAGCAGCAAGGGGCTAGTGACGCTAGGCATGCGAGCAGCAAGGGCAGCGCGGGCTCCCGGCCATGCCTGCCCGGGTGTCCGCGAATGGGACCGCATGCTCCACACGGCCATGCCACTCGTGCGACAACAATAATTACTCCATTTTTAATATTATTAAATTAGTCATTTGTATTTTTTAACATTATTATTTAAAAATTATAATAATATTAAATTACTATTTTCTATAAAACATTTCTGTGATTATTTTATCATTTTAATTCAAAATTTTTTGAAAGCTTTAAAAAATTTTATTATGTTATTTCAAAACCGTGAAAAACTTTCTTTTTATTCAAAAACTCTTGTTCTTTGTTTTGTTTGAGACAGGTTACTTAAATATTGAAATACTGATCTCCTTTTAACAATTACTCAAAAATCAAACCATGTTCTCTTTTAACAATTACTCAAAACTCAAACCATCTTTAGCATGATTATGATGATGTGCACAATATCATTAGAACATTAATTTTGCTCCAACATAAATTTTATCCACTATTTAGTGTTAAATATTATTCAGCAAAACATCACGTACATCACCTATTCCCATTCCTATTCCTATACACCAAGGATATAGTGGTGAGAAGGATAGTGTCATGGCTGAGAAGGATGTTGTAAGAAGGATGTTGTGAGGGGTGAGAAGGATGTTATAAGTGGGTGCTTTAATCTTTAACCAGAGAATAATGAGAGAATAATGAGAATAATGTTATATATTATTCTCTTACAACCCTCTTATAACCCTAAGCCAAACAAATCCTAAATTTTTTATTTACTCGAGATCTTAAATTTTTAATTTAGTCGAGAAAATCATACTGGCCTGTAACCCATAGGTTATTATTAATTTTTGATAGCGGTAATTAAATTAATTTTGGCGGAAAGGTCTAAATTCATTTTGGCTCAGAAAATGGACCAAAATTGGCCCAAAAAATTTCTTCTCATACTAAAAACATATCTTTACTAGATTTGATTTGGTTTGGTTTAAAGAGATAACTATCCATTTCTAATATTTTAGAAACCCAACACATTGTCAATATCTTTGGGATTTAGAAAAAAGAATGGTGAATGAATTAAATAACCGATAGCAATTGATAAGATTTCTTGGTTTATAGTGAGAGTCCACTCCATTGATCCCATGAATTACAGGACTTGGCGTGATATGCATATAGACTATGGACTCTAAAGAAGACATGTGGTATCTACTAGTAAATGAAAATTAATCCATTTAATTTTATTTCTTTCATTTTGAATTGCAGTTCAATATTACTTTCAAACCAACACAAAAAAATTGGGTTATTGAAAATTTGCATGAGAAATGGAAGAGTTTTAAACCAGTTTGATGATGGGTTTGATATTCACTTGGAGTAGATTGGAGCAAATGAAAATATCAAATGAATGGAAGATGAAAGGTTGATCCAAATTAGGGATCTTGTTACTTTCTGGCTAAGGGAAAGTAAAAAATAAATAATTTTTTTTGCTCATTCATTTTTATTCTCGTAAAAAATAAACAATGTATTCTAATATATTTAATTCTAATATTTTGTATTAGGAAATTAATAAAAAGAAATTCATAATATAAGTGATGATAGTAGTAACGAAAAGTAAGTGAGTAGTGAGTGAGAAATAAGTGAAGAATTCGCTATTTAGTGACAGATTTCATAACCCGTCACTACAAAAAAACAGTATTTTTGCGACGAAAATTAGAGAAAATTTCGTCGCTAAATAAATTTGCGATGAATTTTCCAACAAAAACTAGTTTGTTGCTAATAACTCGTCACAAATATTTGCGACAAAAAATCATATTTATCACAAAATTAGAGACCAATAATATTTCGTCGCAAAATTCCTCGCAAAAATTAGCAACCAAAATATTTTTGTTGCAAATTTCCAACACATTTTGCGACAAAAATATCTGTTGTAAATCTATTCGTCGCAAAATTCGTCGGAAAAATTAGCATAAAAAATTTGTTTGTTGCAATTTTGCGATGAATATTATCTGTCATAAATTAGCGACAAATAATTATTTGTCGCAAAATTGGCGACGAATTTTTTTGTTGCAAATCTTCAACAAAAATTTTTTTGTTAAAAATTTTTGTGACGAAAAATAATTTCGTTGAAAATTTGTGACAAATTGTTATCGTCGCATAAGTGCGACGAATATTTATTTATCATACAATTTGTTGCTAATTTGCGACAAATTCGGTGATGAATTTAGCGACGAATGTTGCGACGAAGTATGGGAAATTTAGCAACAAATTTTGTGATGAATGTCAGAATCAGCGACGAATTTTGCGTCAAATCTGGAAAATTTGTGACAAAAAATTTGGTTTGTTTTTTTTTTTGCACCAATTTTCCCTATATATCATATTCCTCTCTACTCAGCCAACCAGTTTATGAACTAAACATCCAATATCATCATCAACAAACCATCCAGGGTACCATCCAACAGCAAATAATATGAAATTTATCCGGTCTCTACTCATCCAAACAACTAACCATCTAATAGTATCAATCAAATAATAATTATAAAAGCACTACCATCATTATGAAATAATAATAAACAGTAAAAATAAGTAACAAAATATCAAATATTTAGCAGTATGAACCAAGTAATAATAACAATCATATTTAATTGTAAGCGTGAAAAAATAAAAACTATCTTAAGAAACATCATCACCATCACCATCACCATCACCGTCACCAACACCATCATCATCACCAAATATGTCATAATCATCATCACCATCATTTGAAGGAGATTGAAAAGGGGGATTCGAACTTGAAGCGGAGACTAACTGAAGATGCTGCATTATAAGCCTCTGTTTTGCGTGAAACTCTTCAAATTCATTGTCTCTTCGCCCGAGTTCTGCACGCATGGCTTGAAGTTCATTGTCTTTTTGTGCTAACTGCTCCTTCAAGTAGCTCAGCTCTTGGTTCATTTGCATTAATTCTTTTCTTACTGGTGTCTGGGTAGAAGAAGATGGACCACTAATTCTGCAAGTCCTGCTTAACGAGCCCATCCCAAGTACTCTTCCCTGCTTCGTTCCACTAGCAGCCTCGAGCCATAAAGCCATATTATTAACAGATGGCTCAGATGTAGCAGCATCATCACTACCACTAGAATTTCTCAATACAAACTGATCATATTTTTCCTACATTGCCATAAGAGATATTAGAAGAAAATTAAAATAACAATATAATAAAATATCCAACAAAGAAAATAAAAATACAAAATTGTATTCCTCATTAAGCGATTGATAGTAAATAATAAGACACAAAAATTAATATGTGAATCAAATATTACAAATTTAATAGACTTATGGAATTGAAATTAAATATACTTCTATTTATGTATTTAGTTACTTTATCCTTGAGAATGATACTTAGATAATGAGGAGTGCTTTAATTGAAATTAAAATTCAACTACTATTAAGAGTTTGAAACTATAACAGATCGAATAAAGGAAAAAATTATACTAGTATGTAACATAATGAACCAACCATTTGGAAATGACGTAACAAAATTGATATTATGTGTTCCCTAATTTTAATTAATAATGATACAAAAAAGTATAAATTAGAAATTAAAAAATCAATTTAAATAGTGAAAAAAATTTTAGAATAGACAAATCTAATAAATTCATTTTCTAACGTTGTTATGATAGATTCAATATAATATGTTAAAATCTTTATTGCAAAGTGTCTATAAAATAATTAAAAATTTTGAAATTACATACTATAACCGCTCTAGCTCTCTCCCCACTTCAGGTCTTGTCTTTTTTCTGGAAAGTCCGTGTGAAAGTCTCTATAAATGATGGCTGGGATCCCATTTCCTTGGCCTAAAAAAATACCGTTAGATATAATGAAATAATGAAAAAATAAATGAATTAAATTCAAAAAAATATTAATTTAACCAAATTACCATTCAATTGCTATACTCATCAATATTGATAGAGCCTCTTGCATAAGTAACTGATGATTCCCCAAAATTATAAGATAGATTTTTTTTTATTCTGCTCACTCCTCCGTCGACTCTCATCGGAATCCCAGAAGTTTAAACTCCTGAGCTAATTATCTTCGGTAATGCAGTTCGGCTTCTTTCAATTAGTCTTTGCATGATTTAGTAGACCGTATTTTTTATTAAAAATTCTTCTTATTTCAAGCTTCTCGGTTTCATCCCAATTGAACTTTCACTACAATAAAAAAATACAATTAGTTATATTTAACTCATACACTTATTTATATATTTAAACTAGAGGTCTAATTTATCTTGAATTCTCTCCACCATAACTCTTTGATATCATCTGGAGTACTTGTGTAAGATATCGATACCCTCCCCAATGGTTGTTAATGATTCTATTCAGCTCATGAATAACACAAACAAAATTTGTGAATCTATCATAAAATTAGAAACAAAAAATTATTACTAAAAAAAATAGTTAAACAAACTCTTCAGGTATATAAAAAAACTATTGTGATAATAATTCAAAATTTACTACTTACGAATCTCCATAAGAGGATATCAC
Source organism: Dillenia suffruticosa (assembly GCA_033439265.1). NCBI lineage: Eukaryota > Viridiplantae > Streptophyta > Magnoliopsida > Dilleniales > Dilleniaceae > Dillenia > Dillenia suffruticosa. The sequence continues at coordinate 14,628,203 of JAVTVX010000020.1, forward strand.
CTCTCGCGTATCTTCCCCCTCAATGTGTGAATCTTGCATTGAAGGTACAACTAAAGGTGCAACTGATGGAAACAGTGAAGGTGCATTAGGAGAAGGTAAAGGGGCATGGGAAGGTACAACTGAAGCGGACGGTAACGCTGAAGAGTTTGGTCTTGCATCAAAAGATCGTCTATGCCCTCCACGTCGATACTGTCACAAGAGTTTGATCTTGCAAGTAATGAAAATTGCATGTTTATAAAAAATATAATAGAGTATTTGAAGAAACATACTATATTTAAATTGTCGTATGAAATGATCTATAAAAAAAATATAGCGTACTAGCAAATAATTTTTTGAAAATGAAATATGAGTCACTAAATATAACATACAAATTGAGAAACGAAATATGCAAATCTAAATGCATTTTCACATTCTAACAATTAAATAAAATTTAATATGGTGTTAGACAATTATAATAAATCTTAAAAAATCAACACTCACCGACGATAAAAAATCTAAGTCATCATTGTCATCATCATCCTCATTATCTGATTCTTCAACATCAAACTCATCCTCATCTTCATCATCTGTCTCAAAATCAGATTCTTCATCCCCAACCTCATGAATTTCAGTTTGATCCATATCTGTCATTACTCCACGTGGATCTCGTAATGTTGGAATAATATATTCCTCAGTCTGAAACGTATTGGCACTTCATCTTGTTGATATGCTATGTCTTCCCAACGTTCCTCAAATTTTTTCGTGCTTTCGTTTAATAAACATCCCACCAATCAATTTTGTCACGTTTCACACTAGAATATGATGCATAATACACTTGAATCGTTTGTTGTGCCAATACGAATGGTTTATATCTTTTATAAAATTTTTTATGATTTATTTTAACCAAATTAAACTTTGGATGCATATCCATCCCTTTTACGAGATCAAACCATTGGCACATAAATAAGACGACCCGCAACTCTGCTCCAAGGTACTCTATCTCAAGAATTTCATCGAACAAAATATAAAAATCATCTTTTACACCTCCATCGTTGGATGATTGAACATAAACACCACTATTCATTGTAGCTTTTTCGGTTCCATATTCTTGAGTGTGAAAATTATATCTATTTATAAAATATGATGGCCAAATTCATACCGTTGAGTTTGAACCCCATGATAGATGAATTAACAATTCTTGTTCAACTTGACTTGATTACATTGAACCTCAAGTAAAATAAATGTGCTAATTTTTTATTAATCAAATGTGTATAAAATTTCAAAACTTACATATGTTTTGAACCATGTTGCAAATTCTTCATCGCACACACGATTGAACTCATTCATCGATAATTCAGACCGTAAATGTTAAAAAATGCTACAATTAAAAAAGACGATTTATGTTAAAAATTTTAACAACACAAAGAATACATTTATTTGGAAAAAAGTACTTACTCAAAGTATGGCGTAACTTCTGGACAGTTCAGTAAAATATATGTATGGGCTACTCGCCATTCTTTATCAGTTAAATATCTAACCTTACATGACCCACTTGGTCGACCGAGATAGTTGAAAATAGAGAAAGAATTTGAGTTAGGATCAATAGGACCCTCATCATTTCTGCCCGCTCTCCGTCTCTTACATTGGACATGAGGCTCGAAATAATATGAAGCAAAAGTTATCACTTCCTCTACAATGTATGCATTAACAATAGAGTTTTCATCCTGTACCTTATTTTTCAGTTTTCTCTTCAAATGATATAGAAATCTAATTGTAATTAAATAAAGTGCATCAGAGAATGATATATAATGAATTTAGTAAAATGACATGCATTCTAAATGTTGCTATGAAGAGAAGGTACAAAATTTACCTTTCAAATGGATACATCCATCGATATTGGACGGGATCTGCAACTTTGGCCTTATAAGGCAAGTGAACTAAAAGGTGTTCCATGGAATCAAAAAATGACGAAGGAAATATCCTTTCTAAATTACACAAAATGATAGGGATATCTCTCTCTAATTTCACCATATGTGCTTCCTTCAACACTGTCGAGCAAATATCATGTAGGAAAATACTAAATTCTGTAATGACGCTCCATACAAAATTTGGTAAAAGTTCCTTAAAAGTAATAGGAATCAATCTTTCCATAAATATATGACAATCATGACTCTTCAAACCAATCAACTTGCATTCTTTCATATCGACACATCTCTTAAGATTTGAGGCATAACCATCAGGAAATCTCAATGATTTCAACCATTCACAAACTTTCTGTCTCTGATCCTTATTTATTGTATAAATTGCCTTTGGTTTTGGTCCCTTACTGCTTCCATCCACATCAAGTATAGGTCGATTACAATGAAGCCGCATATCTTTTATCGCATTCAAGTTATCTTTCATTTTTCCAGAGACATCCATTAATGTATTAATCATATTATCAAAAACATTTTTCTCGATATGTATCAAATCGAGATTATGATGAATCAGATGGGTCTTCCAATATGGTAGATCCCAAAATATACTCCGTTTCATCCATTTATGCACACTTCCATATCCATATGTTGTAACATGTGGATCTTCAATAACAGATGGAAACTGAGACATTCGTTCCCAAATTTGTTGACCAGTTAATCTCAACGGAGGAGGTATTTTTTCAACTCTATTCTTCATAAACTGTTCTTTATTCCTTCTAAATTTATGATTTTGTGGCAAAAATTGTCTATGACAATCAAAATAATTCGCCTTCTTACCATATTTCAATTTGAATGACTTTGATCTCTCCATACATATTGGACATCCTAAAACCCCAGCAGTATTTCATCCTGATAACATGCCATAAGCTGGAAAGTCATTTATCGTCCAAAAAAGAGTAGCCTTCATTACAAACATATAATCAATGTTAACATCATATATAAGAACAATGTCATCCCATAATTGTTTTAACTCTGCAATCAATGGTTGCATATAAATATCTATTAACTTCTTTGGATTTTGCGGACCAGGTATCACCAATGTCAAAAACATATAGGGTATCTTCATACACATACCCGGAGAAATATTATACGGAGTTAAGATCACTGGCCAACATGAAGAAGTTTTTCCTGATTTTTCAAATGTTGCAAATCCATCAGCACAAAGACCTAACCTAATGTTTCGAGTCTCTCTTGCAAAGTCAGGATATGTCATATCAAAATTTTTCCATTCATCTGCATCCGAAGGGTGACACATTAACCCTTCTTCTATTTGATGATTTGCATGTCAAGTCATATATTCAACGGTAGCTTTCGATGCATAAAGTTTTTGCAATCTATGAGTCAAGGGCAAATGAAACATTTGCTTGAATGGTTTAGGTCGCTGATTATGACTTGATTTCCTAGTACTCTTGTACCGACTTTGGTTACAGAATTTACAAAATTCTACATTTTCATTAGGTCCCCAAAATAACATGCAACAATCTCTGTATATATCAATTCTTTCCACCGGAAGACCCAAGTCATTCACCAACCTTTTCATACTATAAAAGTCATTCTGCGTTATATGCTCACGAGGCAATACTTTTCCCATTACTTGAACAATATTATTGAAGCAATTCTCAGACAAATTATACTCTACCTTGACATTCAACATTCTAACCGTTAATGACAACTTAGTGTGGGTGTCACAACCAGCCCATAAAGGTTCATCTACAGCTCTCAACATTTCTTGAAATTGGTTAGACAAATAATTTTCATGTTGCACATTCTCAACTACACATGTTATTTCTACCCCTCCAATGGTGATGCATAACTTGTATGTACATCTTCATTTATTGCTGCAAAACTAGAACTTGCATAGTTTGATTGGGGTACAAAATTTTTACCCGCTGAATCAAATACCATCTGCTGATATGGATTTAACTGATCATAATAATTGTGATCCCCTCTAACTGAAAAATGCATATTTCGAACATACTTTTCATCATATATAAACGGTTCATCATGACAAGTCCAATTGTAGTAATTTAGAGTAAAACCAAATCTACAAAGATATTCTCTAACTTTATCACATACATGAAATTTACCATTACTACACTTTCTACACGGACATCTTAACTTATTCCTATCCATAAACTCAACTTTATTAGTAGCAAAATTCAAAAATTGTTCCACCCCACAAATAAACTCATCAGTTAAACCACGACTATCAGGTAAACCACAAAAAAAACATTAATAAGAAATAATTAACATCTAATAACAAAACATTTAAAAATTATTAACATATATTAAGAAAATTTAACAAATATAAAAACGTTAATAGAAATTATTAACACATACTATTTACGCAAAATAATAAAAAGTAAATATAATTTTTTTTACATTTAGTCGCAAAAAAATGTACAAATAATTTATAACTATTGCAATTTATGAAAATACAACATACATACATGCATACTAGGAATAAGGGATAAAAAAAAGGAAAAGAAAAGAATAAATGCGATAAAAAAATATATACCTCAACCGGTTCAATATCTACTTTTCTCCCCTCTACTTGAACAACAGGTCCAATCAGAGAAAATACCTCTGCAACACAAAACCTTTAATGTTATTTATAATTAATTTAATGTTAAAAGATATAATAAAATATTTGACATTAATTAAAATAAATAAAATAAAATAAAATAAAATATATAATTATAATGTTAATGCGAGAAAAAATATTTAAAGCAACATAAAATTCTGCATTATATATATATATATATATTTTTAATTACCACTATTGAATATATATAATAGAATATTATACATAATATATATTGTTAAATATATATAACATTACATATAATAAAATATAGAACATTAATTATATATATTATATAACATTAACTATTTATTATACATTAACATTATATATATTATATATCGTTAAATTATATAGAACATTAACATTATATATATATTATATATATTATATATTATATAATATTGTTAAATATAGAACATTAACATTAACATTATAATTTTACATATATGTTATAATGTTTAAAATATAATATATAATACATTATAATATATATAATATATTAAATTATTTATGTTAAAATTAGATATTAAATTTATAATATATAATGTTATAATATTATTAAAATTAAAATATATAATATATTATAATAAATAATATATAAAATTATATATAATATAAAATTTTTAATAAAAAATATATTATATAAAAAAAATCGGTCCAGCGGCTATTGCCACCGGACTTGGGGACGGGGAGACGCTCCCCTGCCTAGATCTGGAGGTAGCACTGCCAGATCGGGCCAAGGGGAGGACCCTCCCCCCGTGGGCCTCGATAAGGTCCTTCGCCAAGGCTTGTGGGGGAGGGAGCCTCCCCTACCCTGATCCAGTAGCGCTGCCGCCGGATCGGGGGCAAGGGGGAACCCTCCCCCGTCTATTTGCCTCGATGAAGGAGTTCGCCGAGGCAGAAGGGGAGGGGCAGGCCCCTTCCCGAATCTGGCCTCTTGTGGCCAGATCGGGGGAGGCCCTCCCTAGATCTAGCTACTGCGGTCGGATCTCGGGGCGGAGGCGGGTGCCTCCCCCTGGTCGCCTCTTCGGCCGGATCACAGAGGGGCAGAGCGACGGATCACAGAGGGGCAGGCGGGTACCTTCGCGCTTGATTCCGTGAGAGAGAGGGATAGGTACCGTGTAAGGAGTGTGGGGGAAAATTGCAAAAGATGGGTTTTTAAAAAACCTAGCGACCAAATCAAGGACGAAACAAGTGTTTGTTGCTGAATTCAGTGATGAACTCCTTGTTAGTCGCTAAAATTAGCGATGAACATGTGGTTCGTTGCTAAAATTAGCGACAAACATGTTGTTCGTTGATAAATTCAGCGACGAACTCGACATTTATCGCTGAATTCAGCGAGGAACTGTTTATTCGTCACTGAAATTGGCAACGAACTTGTTGTTCATCGCTGAAGTTCAACGACGAACACGTTTTTCGTCCACCGATTCCACCCTGCTCGTCTTTCTGTAGTCAATTTTTGTGACTAACTCGTTTCTCGTCGCAAATATTAGCGACGAACAGGATTATTGGTCACAAATTTTAGCGACGAACAATATTTCATCGCTGATTTTAGTGACCAATAAAAAGGTTTGTCGCTACTTTAGCGACAAAAAAAATTTGTCGCTAAGATCAACGACAGAGAAAATATTCATCACTAATATGCGACAAATTATTTTTTTTGTCGCAAAATTGGAGACGATAAATTTTGATTTGTTGGTAATTCGGTGACGAAAAAGTTTATTTGTTGCAAATCTGCAACAATGTTTGCGACAAACATTGAAATTTTTCCACGAATTTAATTAAAACACTATAAATTCTTCTATTAAACTACTAAATGATATGCAAGTTATTAATTACTAAATTAATAACATTAAATAACAAAATTATAGACAAAGGTATTTTTATCTTATTAATTATACTTACCATTCTTTACATTTTCGTAAATGTATAATGCCTTCAATATCTGTCATTATTAAATTCTTGTATTTATATCAATAAAATTTACTACCGCAAACAATAGTACTTAATTACAATTTTTTATATAAAATGACAAAGACATAAGTATTATTATTATGAAAAGTGATTATGACAAGATAATACTCATTTATTATATATCGAAAATCGATTTCATTACTTTAAAAATGTTAGAAAATTGGGACAACTTGAAAACGTTACATAAGTAAGTGAAGTAGGAATTGATTCACAATAGAAAAAATAGAATGATACAAATTAACGACGAATTTAGCAACAAATATCTCGTTTGTGGCCAATCAGCAACAAATTTAGCGACAACATTTAAAAATTTTGCAATGGAAAGTGTATTTGTTGCTATTTAGCGACAAATATGCCGATCATATTTTTTTTTGTCACACTATTAGCAACGAATTCTAATATTTGTTGCCAATTTAGTGACGAGGAAATTTTTTTGTTGCAAATTAATGACAAATTTTGTGACAAAAATTACTGTCGCTGATTTAGTATCGAATTATGTTTTGGTTGCAAATTTAGCGACCAAATTATCTTTTGTCCCTAAATTAGCAACGAACTTTCTTTTTTGTTGCAGATTTAGCAACGAATGTTTTTTTTGTCGCTAATTAGAGACGAAATTATTGTTCGTCACAACTCTCTCACGAATTTTGCGACAAATTTTTATTTGTCGCTATGCTAGCGATAAATTTTTTTGTTGTAGAATTTGTTGAAAATTTGCAACAAATATAAATTTTGTCGCTAAGTTCGTTGGAATTTTGCGATAAATAGTATTTTTCACTAAATTCGGTTGTTAAAACCGTGTTTTTTTTGTAGTGCGTCACTGATTTAGTGACAGATTCATTCTTCTGTCGCTAAGCGCAAACTTGTAATAACAAGGCTTGTTCTTAGATTCGTTTCTCTTTCACGACTACCCTAAGTCTTGCCGTAACTCCCCTAGCCACTTGGTCTACCTTACATCTTCTCTCTGTTGTATCACATCCTTCATCCCTGACTATCATCTCTTCATCGCATCTTCGGTCGTTGCCCTATGCTCTATCGCAGTAAACAGCTCCCACCTCATCTCATATTAACTTAGCGGCGAAGGTTTTCTTTTTTCGGTTCATCTCTCAGGTTCATCTTCTCTCCCTCTCTCTTCTCTTCTCTACCTCATCTTCTTTCTCTTTTTTTGATCTTTTCTCGCATGAAGAGCATTAATCTTATGGTTTCTTCATCGATTTTGGTTCGGCTTTTTTTGTTCGCCTCTCACTGACATACTACCTTCTCTCTTCATCTTACTCTCTCTCTATCTTCGTCTCCATACAAATCGACGAAGGCTTTTCTCTTCGGTTCATCTATCAGGTTCATCTTCTCTCCCTCTCTCTTCTCTTCTCCACCTCATCTTCTGGATGGAAATATAAATCAATCCAATTGGTCCGATCAGATGTTTAGTGGTAAATAAGGTAAGTGTATGAATAACACATGAAATATATTCGACAATATGCCTCTGAGAGCAACGTCATTTTTTTTAAGAGATTTTTAAAACCATATATTTTTAAAACATTGTTAACTAATTTAACCCAGAAATACTTTTAAAACTGCATCAACAAATTTTGAGTTTGGTATTTTTCCTTGTACATTATGCTCACTTATGACAAGAGCACCTCAACAAACTTTTCTACCTTTGTTCCTTGGGAAAACTTAAGGTAATATCTCTAGTTTATACTAATCCCTTTTAGTGACTTGATTAGTGATACTGTTTACTTCAAATTCCCTTTTTGTGATGTTCTGGGCAAGTGAATCTTGTAGCTTTTAGTTAATTATTCTCTATGTTGAAGTAGGTTAACTGTTTGTCTTCCTAAATATGTGAGGCTGGGTGCGAGTACCTTTGTGCATAGAATTAGATGGAAAATATTTGCCTTAATTCTTAGTATATATTTGATTATTTTAAATTATTAGCACATTTTTTAGGGAATTGACCCACATATGTTTTGGGATAATCCTCCTACGTTTATCATCTCCACAATTCTTCTCTACTCTTAAAGGTGTTGGGCTAGTTTCCTTACCAAGTTAGGATTTAAAAATAAAACCTCTATTTTTTTTTGCAATGGTTGCTCATAATTATCTTTCCTTTTCATTAAAAGTTCTCTCTTGCAAAAATGAAAAAGATAAATTGAGAGCTTCCCTATATGTTCAAATATAGTTCTCTTTTGCAAAAATGAAAAGGATAAATTGAGAGCTTGGCTATATGTTCAAATATATCTTTTGCAAAAATGACAGGTCAAAAGAGAAAAATATATTTTACATATAAGTCTTTTGCCTCTTCTCAAAGCTTTTGTTTTTTTAATATGTAGAGAGAGATGATGCAAAGTGATAAAGTGTGGATGTATAATAAGAATTTATTTGACCGTCGAGGATTGACCGATGAGTTTCGTATTGGGTTGGAACAATTTTTGGATTTTGCTAGTAGTAAAGTTGAATTCATGGATGGAAATAAGTTAAGGTGTCCTTGTAAGAAGTGTAGTAATGGTAAGTTTCTTGTATGTGATAAAGTTAGGGAACATCTTTGTAGATTTGGTTTTATTCCAAATTACTATAATTGGACTTGTCATGGTGAACAGTTTACATCTGAGGAAGAATATGGAAGAAGTAGACAATTTTCCAATATAGGAGAATATAATTACGATCATTTAAACCCATATCAAAGAATGGTAATTGATACAACTAGTGATAATTTTGTTTTACAATCGAACCATGTAAGTACTAGTTCTGCTCTAATATTTGAACAAGTGAATATAAGTTATGCAGAACCATCGCAGGATGTAGAAGTAATAGGTATTGATGAGAATGCAAATAATGAGACTTTTTTGTCTGATCAGTTTGGGGAAGTGTTGAAAATTGCAGATGAACCTTTGTGGAAAGGTTGTGACAGTCACACTAGTTATCAGTGACGGCAAGACTGTTAAATATCAAGGCAGAATATAATGTGTCTGCGAAATGCTTCAATGAATTTGTTCAAGTAATTCGAGAATGATTGCCTTGTGATCACATCATCCCAAGTGATCTTACTTTGTGGGAAGGTTGTGAGAGTCACACTAAGTTATCAGTGATGGCAAGACTGTTAAATATCAAGGCAGAATATAATGTGTCTGAGGAATGCTTCAATGAATTTGTTCAAGTCGAGAAGTATTGTCTCGTGATCACATCATCCCAAGTGATCTTTACGATATGAAAAAGTCAGTGAAAGACTTGGGTCTCTCTGTGGTAAAGATTGATGTATGTAGTCAGGGTTGTATGTTATACTAGAGGGATGATGAAAATGTAGAATTTTGTAAATTTTGTAACCAATGTAGGTATAAGAGTAGTAGGAGGACGGGTCGTAACAAGCGGAAACCATACAAGCAAATATTTTATTTGCCCTTAACCCCCTGATTACAAAGGCTTTATGCATCTAAGGCCACTACTGAACACATGACGTGACATGCAAACCATCAAACAGAAGAGGGTCTAATGCGTTATCCTTCAGATGCAGAGGCATGGAAACATTTTGATAAAATATATCCTGAGTTTGCGAAAGAGCCTCGAAATATTAGATTAGGTCTTTGTGTTGATGCTTTTACTCCATTTGGCAAATTGGGAAAAACTTATTCATGTTGGCCAATTATCTTAACTCCATACAATCTTTCCCCTGGTATGTGTATGAAAACGCCATATATGTTTCTGACGTTGATCGTGCCTAGCCAACAAAATCCAAAAAAATTAATAGATATTTATATGCAGCCACTGATTGCAGAGTTAAAACAACTATGAGATGAAGGTGTTCGTACATATGATGTCCATTCTGATCAGAGATTTCTAATGAAGGCTGCTCTTCTTTGGACGATAAATGATTTTTCAACTTGTGGCATGTTTTTTGGATGGAGTACAGTTGAGATCTTAGGATTTCCGATATATATGCAGAAATCAAAATCATTTAGATTAAAATATGGTAAGAAGGCGAGCTATTTTGATTGTCATAGATAATTTTTGCTACTAAATCATTCATTTAGAAGAAATAAAGTTGAGTTCATAAAAAATAGGGTGAAAAAGCACCTCCACCCTTGAGATTGACCGATGATCAAATTTGGGAATGAGTGCATAACTTTCCATCTGCTATTGAAGACCCTCATGGTATGACTGTTGGATATGGAAATATGCATAAATGGACGAAACAGAATATATTTTGGGATTTACCATATTGGAAAATCCATCTTTTTCGTCATAATCTCGATGACATGCATGTTGAAAAGAATGTTTATGATAATGTCATAAATACTATCATGGATATTCCTAGAAAAACAAAAGATAACTTGAGTGCAAGAAAAGATATCATACTTGTTTGTAATCGGTCTACACTAGATGTGGATGCAGTAGTAAGGGACCAAAGCCGAAGGCAGTTTATACATTGAACAAGGATTAGAGACGGATTGTTTGTAAGTGGTTGAAAATGGTGCGGTTTCCTGATAGATATGCTTCAAATCTTGGGAGATGTGTCGATTTGAAGGAATGCAAGTTGATAGGTTTGAAGAGTTATGATTGTTACATATTTATGGAAAGACTAATTCTAATTGCGTTTAAAGAACTTTTACCAAATTTTATCTGGGGTGCCATTACAGAGTTAAGTATTTTTTTCCATGACATTTGCTCAACAGTGTTGAACGTATCACACATAGAGAAACTAGAGAGATATTCCAATTATTCTTTGCAACTTAGAAAGGATATTTCCTCCATCGTTTTTTGATTCAATGGAACATCTCTTAGTTCACTTGCCTTATGAGGCCAAAGTTGCAGGTTCCGTCCAATTTTCCGTCCAATTTCGATGGATGTATCCATTTGAGAAGTGAAATATTTATCTCATTTGTTTCAAAATTATACTTCTTTATAGATTTCCTTTTATAATCTTCTTTTTTTTGTTACGATTAGATTTTTATATCATTTGAAGAAAAGAGTGAAGAATCAGGCATGGGTCGAAACCTCTATTGTTAATGCATAAATTGTAGAGGAAGTGACAACGTTTGTATCATATTATTTTAAGCCTCACGTATAGTGCAAAAGGCGAAGAATAGGAAGAAATGATGAGGGCCCTATCGATCCCAATTCTTGGTTGACCTAATAGGGCATGTAAGAGAAGATATTTAACTGGTCAAGAATTACGAGCAGCCCATACATATATTTTATTGAACTGTCCAGAAGTGGGACCATTTTTCGAGTAAGTATACAGTTTTAACTAGTTAAGAATTGTGAGCAGCCCATACATATTTTGTTTGGGTAAAAAATTTATGTAATATATAAGTGGTATTTTATGATAGGATTTTTCAAAACTCATTTTCAGAACTGCCTAACAAGGAGTTTGATCGTCTGTGCGATGAGGAATTTGTAACATGGTTCAAAACATATGTAAGTTACCTATCTACCAAGTTCCCATCATATTTTGTTTTTATAATCATTACTTAATAATAGTTTGGTCACTTTCCTTTAGGTTCATGCCACTGATGATCAAGTTAAACAAGGATTGTTATAGCATTTATCATGGGGTCCAAATTCATTTGTATGAACTTGGCCAGCATATTTTATAAATGGGTTTAATTTTCATACCCAAGAATATGGAAATTGGAAAAACCACAATGAATAGTGGGGTATGTGTTCGGTCATCCAATGATGGAAGTGTAAAAGATGATTTTTATTATTTATTGGATGAAATCATAGAGATAGAGTATCCTGGAGTAGAATTGCGAGTGGTATTATTTAAGTGCAATTGATTTGACCCCATCAAAGGGATGAAGGTGCATCCAAAGTATAATTTGGTTGAAATAAATAATAAGAAGAAGTATAAGAAATATGAAGCATTTATATTGGCACAATAGGGAATTCAAGTATATTATACATCATATCGTAGTTTAAAACGTGACAAAACGGATTGATGAGTTGTATGCAAAACAAAAGCACGGAAAAAGATCGAAGAGCATTGGGTTGATATAGCATATCAACAAGAAGAAGTTACTAATACGATTCAAACGGAGGAATATGACATTCCAACTTTACGAGATCCATGTAGAGCAATTATAGATGTGGATCTAAATGAAATTTGTTGGGATGACGATGAAGAATCAGATTTTCATAGAGATAATGAGGATGAGAATGAGGATGAGGATGAGGATGAGGATGAGGATAGAGATGAGGATGGGGATGGAGATGGAGATGAATGTGAAAGTAGAGATGACAATGAAAATTTTGATTTTTGAAACCGAGTAAGTTTAGTTTTGTACACACATAGATATGCTTAATGTAATACATTTGTGTTTATTAAACATTTATCTGATTTCATTTTGCTTCCTTATAATATAATTGTCTTAATTGTACATCATTTATTCATTTATCTACACACATGCTTATGCGCCATTCACTAAATTTGTATTTCTCTAACTTTAAACCATGTTGGCATCCCAAACCTACTACTTTGCTTTCTTTTTATAAATAATTTGGGTTAGGTAGTTAGACTCTTGGTAATATTTTATCGGCTACAAAAGTTTGAATATTGTAAGTTCTTCATGCCCTTTCTTATGTATTGTTAAAACATGCAATTATTGTTTTTGTCATTTGTCTAACATTTATGCTTGTTATTATAAACGTGGAGGACACATTCGAACTTCACAAGGAAGATCAAGTACTTCCCCTTCTCCTTCCCCTTCGTCGTCCCCTTCCCCCTGTCCTTCTGCTTTAGCCCCATCAGTTGCACCTTCACCTTCAATACAACAATCAAATGATGTAGGGGATACAAGTATAGAGGATAGGCGAAACATCATATCCACCTGTGGAGATTCATAAGTATTTAATTTTAAAATTCCACTTAATTTGATTATTTTATTTATATATATGGTTCTTTAAATTATCTTATTTATTTATCATTGCTCATTTATAAATTATTCATATCTAGATTCTCAGATCCAATATTTTTGGTGCATATTATAAATAAAATTGTTAATAACCACTGGGAAGGGATATCGATGAATTACACAAACACGGAGAGTGAAACAAAGGAATTATGGTGGAGAGAATTTAAGGTAAATTTTGTCTTTCAATTGATACATCAATTAAAGTTCATGTCTTAATTAAGATAATTGTTTTTTTGTTTATTGCAGCGGAGGTTTAGTTGGGATGAATCAGAAGAGACTGAGATAAGAAGAAATTTCAAAAAGAAAACTAGTGATCATATTCAAAATGTGATCATCAAAGCCAAAACAAATCGGAAGAAACCAAATTGCATCACAGAGGAAAATTGGGTAAGAATGTTGGCAATTTGGGAGTCCAACGATAGCAAAAAAAGAAGTGAGCAGAATGAAAGGAAAGATCTTGTAATTCTGGACAAGCGTCTGCCACTTATGCGGGGGGTCAATCAATGTCGATGAATATAGAAAAAGGTTGGTAACTATTTCAAACACTTATATTTTTATTTAATTCATTTAATTCTTTTTTTACTATTTCATTATTATTCGTAACTCTGAATGATTTTTTTAAATTTTTTTATAGGCCAAGGAAAAGGGATTTGAGCCATCATATAACACTTTTGAGCGAACATTTCAAAAGAAGGACAACACTTGGAGTGGGGAGAGAGCAAAAGTAATATCGGTATGTAATTGAAACTTTGACAATTAAAATTACAATTCCATGACTTGGTGCTTACACTGACTGTCCTAGATTTCTCCTTCTCTTGCACATTATCTTCCTAGTAAATATACTCTACATGCATCTATTTTTTCCTCTCTTTTTTAATACAATATGATATAATCTAAATGGGTCTTCCTCCCTCCCCAAGCATACATTATAATTTTGAATTTTATTACTCAAAGTTAATTGCTTTTGGATTTTGCATCCATGGAATCTTATCAAAGAAAAGAAGGAAAGGGCATTTCGGGTGTTGGCTGGTGGATTCCCATTGGTAATGGTAATGGGAAATTTTATAGGCTAACCTAGGAGGTATGATCATGTTCTAGTGGTAGATCTTTCCAGGTTTGGACCTAGGGAGTGATAATTATAAGTTTGGGTCCCCCATCATTTATCTTTCAAAGTTCTTTCTATTTCCCATAGGCTAATGCATCTTAAGTGTAGATGGATAGACTGATTTTTTGCTCTCCCCTTTGTGAAAATGACCAAAGAAAATGACATATTTTGTTGAGGTTTTTCTCATCAAAGTTTGGTTCAATTCATCAACTTTGGTGAATCCAGAACATTTGATCCTGCTAATAAATTTATTAATCAAATCGAACTATAGAACATGATTTTTTGTTTTAAGTGTTTCCTTAACTTTAATGATGATTTCCTTTTATATAATTGACACTCAAAATTAGCTAGACAAGTCCCAAAGCTTAATCTGTTCATATGATTAGGAACAACTTTTGTCAATCCCTACACTACAAAAAAACAGCCTTTTAGCCACAAATTTAGCGACGAAAATTTTAAAGAAATTCGTCACTAAAAATATTAGCGACGGATTTAGCAACGAAAAATTTTTCGTCGCTAATAACGGGTCGCAAAAATTTAGCGACGAAAATTAGAAATTTGTCGCTAAATTTAGCGACAAATAATTTTTCGTCAGTAAAATTCGTCACAAAATTTAGTAACGAAAAATTATTCGTCGCTAAATTAGCGACAAAAAAATCCGTTGCTAAATTTAGTGACGAAAATCTAAAATTCGTCGCTAAATTTAGCGACAGATAATTTTTTGTCGCTAAAATCCGCCGCTAATTTAGGAAAAAAAGTCCATTGAAAAATTATCCGTCCCTAAGTTAGCGACGAATAAAAAAATCCGTCGTTGAATTTGCGACGGATTTGGAATTCGTCGCTGATTCCAAATTCGTCAAATGCCCAGGGAGCGCACGTGTCTGGACGGGCCCTTGCCCACCCAAGCCAGCACGTGCTTGGATGGCCCTGCCCACGAGCCAGCACTAGCCTAGAAGCCACGTGCCGGATGGCCCCACCCACCCCCACCCACCCGAACCAGCACCAACCTGCAAGTCGCCCACCCGCCCGAACCAGCACCCCTGCTCCAGCCGCTCTCCTCATTTAATTGCTGGAAAATGCCGCTTTGCCTCCTGTCTCCACCGTGGTTCAAACTTCTGCACACCTGCACGCACATGCATAAGCATAAACCCTAAACCACCAAACCAAATGATATTATATGATATAATTTTTTTTTACTTATTATCTTTCCTTCACAGTTTTCTAATAATAATAAAATAATATAAAATAACAATTTAAAATAATAAATATAATAACTTTTTTTATTTAAACCACCAACCTAAAATAATATTAATTAAAAATAATAAATATGATAATTTTTAATAAAATAAAAAATAATAAAATACTAATTTAAAATAAAATAATAAATTAATTAAAAAATATATTAATATTATATTTTGTTTTCTTCTGTTTTTCTTTTATTTTATTATTTTATTATTTTTTTTCATTTTTATTTTATTTTTTTACTCCATTATTTTAAATGGATTACGGAATTCTCAATAATATAAAATTATAATTATCAATATATTATAATATATTAATAATTTAAAAAATT
This sequence comes from Dillenia suffruticosa, assembly GCA_033439265.1. Classification (NCBI taxonomy): domain Eukaryota; kingdom Viridiplantae; phylum Streptophyta; class Magnoliopsida; order Dilleniales; family Dilleniaceae; genus Dillenia; species Dillenia suffruticosa. The sequence goes on from JAVTVX010000020.1 coordinate 14,644,302, forward strand.
TATATATTTAATCACAAAATATTTTTATTCGTTTGAATATATAAGAAATTTCAATAATGATAATAGAAAGAAAAAAAACCAAAAATAGAGATGAGAGTAAGAGGAAGGAAAAAAAAAGTGAGAATAGAAAACAAATGAGGAAGAAAGCAAAAAAAAAAATATTATCACACAACAGTAAATGGTGACGCAGTAGTGACATGTCTTCCGTTCAAATGCGAGGTGCGAGGTCCAAGGTTTGAATCTTTTCAATAGCATTTAGCATTCTTTTAGCATTAAAACAATGAAGGGCGGGCACCCGTGCGGGCATGAACGGGTGCCCAGGCATGCGCACGCGCCCAGCATGTCCGGATTAATATTTAATTAAAAAATTTGTATTATTGAATAAAATAATATAAATAAAATAAAAGTTATCAATACAATAATAAAAAATATTAAATCAAACAAAAAAAGAAAAAAAATAATAAATTAATTTAAATATATATATAATTTAAATAAAATAAAATATATGGTTTTTTTAAGAATTAAATAATATTATTCTTTTAAAAAAATGAAATATAATATAATAAAATAAAATGTAAATTAAAATATTATAACATAATAATATGATTTGTTAATATAAATTAATAAAATAAAATAAAATTCTAATTAAAAAAAGATTAAATTCAGTGACAGATTTAGAATCCGTCGCTAAATTACCACCGGATAAATTTCGTCGTTACTAAATTAATTTTTTAATTTAAATATTATATTAATATTATATTATATTTAATTATATATAAAAAATTTAGCGACGGATTGGGATTTTCGTCGCTAAATTTAGCGACGGAAATAAATCCGTAACTAAATTAATTTTGAACTTAAATATAACATATTAATAAAATAAAAAGAAAAATAGAAAAGATAAAATTCTATTTAAAAAAGATCAAATTTTGAGACGGATTTTAAATCCATGGCAAAATTTAGCCATGAAATATTATTCATCGCTAATTAGTGACGAAATTGGCAACGAAAAATTTTTTATCGCCAATTAGCGACGAATTTAGCCACGAAAATATTTTCGTTACTAATTAGCGATAAATTTAGCTACGAATGATGTGTCCGTCACTAATTTAGCCACGATTCATTTTCGTCGTAAATTTTGTGGCAAATTAGTGACGAAAAAGTTTTTGTCGCTAAATTCGTTGCAAAATGACGACGAATTTTTTCCGTCACGAAAATCCATGGCTAAAAGCGTGTTTTTTTGTAGTGCTAGGTCACTTGAAAAAAACATGTATGAATCATTATAAACTCCCAAATCAATCAAATTTGAGACTGAAACATAATTTTTTTCACTTTACCCTTGATATTGTCTAATTTTCTTGTGCATATCAAAGGACTCTCTCTCTCTCTCTCTCTCTCGATTGTTTATTTACCAATTTTGTAGCTGGTCAAGATAATAAAGTGGTGCATAATAATCGTAGGTTGACAATAATATATAGGTGGGGGTGTATGTTTCAAAGTTGTGGTGTAAAAAATAGAACTGTAAGTTCATTTACAGATTTTGAGAGAAGAAACTCATATGAAACTGAGACACACTAAAAAGAATGCAGTGTTCAGAAATCTTCTTTGGCAGGCGGGCATAAGCTTGTCTAATGTAAAGATAGCAAGATAACACACAGAACTGTTTATATTATACTTGGGACCCATCGGATATCAAAAGAAATTGCTGACTTTTTTTTTCTATTTTATTGATTTATTGCTTTGAAATGACAGTGGTCTGGTAAACCATCAGATATATGCAATATTAACTTTGGGATTTGTTTAATTAGACATGCTCAAATTTTCATTTATGAAGCACCGAACCACAATTCATGAAAATGATTTTTGTCCAGTTTTAACACTATGAAAGAATAAGTATTGATATCAAACCATGAAACAATAGTAAAAATGGGTAAAAATCATTGAAACTAAAAAAATCATATAAAACCAAATAAGAATTGGGTCAGAACCAAAACCATTGTAGAAAAAATTTTCAGTAAAACTTAGTTATATTGTCGAAGTAGCTATGGCGGTCATTTAATATGGTTGCAAAAAGCTTGAGGCTCGAAATTGTCAACTTAGTCTAAGGTGTTATGAGTCAAGCAAGGAAGCTCAGATTTTCCACCTTTGAATGTAATTTTTTTTGGTAGCATAGCTACCAACCTAGTGCAAATTATTCTTTTAATTGAATATATTTTTATGTATGATAACATTTTTGTATTCAAGGTTACACTGTAATGACAAATTTCCTTTTTAAAAGAGATAAATTTTAAGTTTTGACATAACTTACCACTAGAAGGAAAAATTCCATATTATAGCATGAGTCTTGTCTATGATTAGAAATTGGATTTGAACTATTTTGAAGGTTTAATTTATCAATTATATAAATCTTATAGTACAAACAGTTGTATAATATCAAGCACAATTTAGCTTTCTGAATTATTCTCTCTAGCCATATATATATATATATTGTTTATATTATACTTGGGACACCTCCATGGTTAGAAAAATAGAATGCAATATGCTTCACGCCCGCAAAAACCCTGTTTTGACATGTTTGACTTTTGAGTTCTCTTTCTCTTGGTATAGTAGCTCTGCTGCCCACAACCATAACCTTCTTTTGAATCATTTTGTGATAGGTTCTTTTCAGGTGATGGCAATAATGCAATAAGACAGCTTGTAATTGTTCTATCATACATGATCAATTAGTTGAATTCATGACCTTGTAATTGTTTATTCTTACGGTTTTATTGTACTTTTATTTTATTTTATTTTGATTTCTGTCATAATAATACAGAAAAAATGTAATGAACTTCTGCTGACTAATTCGAGTAGTGCTGATCATGATGCCTCATCTGAGCCACTGTTATAGTATGGCTTTGTGGTTAGAGGCATCTGGTGGGATAAAAAGGGGAAAAATACTTGTGATGGGATCATTGGGCAGAACCTACACACCAGGCCTGTCTTCGTCTACCGCGATCGCTTCAAGAAAAGAAATGCAACTAGATAAAGAAGTACATAACCTCAAAACGCAACTTGCAATGAAAGATGAAGAAATCAAAGCGCAACTTGCAAAAAATGATGAAGAAATCAAAGAATTCAGACAATCGCATGAGATAACACAACAACTTATTTTACAGCACCTCAAATTAGATGCAAGTCAATTTCTTCCCTCATAGAGTCAGGTTCCCCCTTCTTTGCCTCCTATTGATGACCCCGCCTACTAATGACCCGACCGTGATAATGAAGACCAGGATAATGATAATGACTGACGGTTGTCCCAATAATGAAGATCAGGATAATGACTTACGGGTTGTTCGTTTGATGTTATTATTGGATATTGGACAATATTAATGTGATTATTATTATTTTCTTGGATGTTTTGGATGTTAGATATTTGACTATATTTATATTTATTTGATTTTGTTCTTATTAACATGTAATTTATGAACTACTGATGACCCGACCGTGATAATGAAGACCAGGATAATGATAATGACTGACGGTTGTCCCGATAGTGAAGATCGAGATAATGACTTACAGGTTGTTCTTTTGATATTATTATTGGATATTGGACAATATTAATGTGATTATTATTATTTTCTTGGATGTTTTGGATGTTAGATATTTGACTGTATTTATATTTATTTGATTTTGTCTTATTAACATGTAATTTATGAACTTTTGATTAGATCCTTGTCGGATGTTATTGACATTTTCATTTTGGGATTCGATACATATGTTGCTTGGAATGAAAATTTTTTAGATTTTTTGTATCGTTTATTAGTTGAATTGGATATTGATAAGTTATTGGTTGGATTCCAAATAATATTGGATTAGATGGATATTGATGGTTTATTAATTTGATTGTAATTATTATAGGTTTACGTAGAATAGAGACAACATTTTTTTTAATAGGCCAAAATATGAAAAAATAACAAATTTTTTTTTTCTTAAATTTTAAGGTCCATTGCTAAATTTGTGGCTAAATTTAGCGACAGAAAAAAATAAATCCGTAGCTAAATTTAGCGATGGAAGAAGAAATCCGTCGCTAAATTTTGCGACGGAATTTAGTGACAGAAGAAGAAATCCGTCGCAAAATTTAGCGACGAAAAAGAAATCCGTCGCTAAATTTAGCGATGGATTTTTGTGACGAAAAATTTTTTGTCGATAAATTGGTGACGAATCTGCCACTTTCGTTGCTAAATTTTTGCGACACATTATTAGTGACGAAAAAATTTCCATCGTGAAATCTTTCGCTAAAAATTTTAGTGACGAATTTTTTTGAATTTTTTGTCTCTAAATCCGTCGCTAAAATGGTTTTTTTGTAGTGATTATTTCATATGCCATATGGAATGAGAAGGTTGTTTGCTACCCTTTTAATTTATTGTTATCCAAATGATCCCAAAAAAATGTGGTTCAAGCTTGAAAATGCAATGTTTGAAGATTTAATAAAATCTGGATTGATACCACCCATGAAAGTTAAAAAATCATTAATTTTTTATGCGATTTTAGGCAAACTTTGTCGGTTATTTGTAAAGGGACTAAATTAAAAACATTGAATGCTTACTTAATAAATTCTCCTCTATGGCCACTCTTTGAAAAGCTTTCCCTAATAGAAAACATGAGAGTTAGACTGAATCCGAGTTTACAGAATTCCTTCTTAAAGTAGATGATGGATCTTACCCAGCAGATGACCATGGAAACATCAAAATGCTAGCTTCTGTTTTACTAGAAATGAATGACACTGATATTGCATTACATAAATTGTAAACATAGTGTACCCTGAATTACAATATGAGTCAGACCTGCAAACTTTTATACCATTCAATAGAGCTATTTTAACCACAAAAAATGAATTTGTAAATGAAATAAATGATATTTTTTTATCCACAAATTTCCTGGAATAATAACAAAATATACAAGCTATGATAAAATACTAAATCCAAATGATCAGGCACAGTTTGAAGATTTTATAAATTCTCTTGCACCCAACAGTTTCCCCCCCCCCATAGACTCTTTCTGAAGCTAAATGCTACAATAATTTTGTTGAGAAATTTAGTCCCTACAGAAGATCTTTGTAATAGAACTAGATTAATATGTAAAACACTAAACAAAAATGTCATACATGCCGAAATTGTAGTTGGTAACTTTGCTAGCAAGCAAGTATTCATTCATAGAATCCCACTTTAGCCTCCAAGTGATGAGCAATGTCCAGTTGCTTTTAAAAGAACTCAATTTCCTGTTCGCTTGTGTTTCGCAATGGCAATAAATTGATTTCATTGGCATTTATTTAAAAGAGTTTGTTTTCTTAGATGACCAACTTTATGTCACCCTTTCTCATGCTAGAACATCTTTTGTAGTCAAATTAGTTATTAGACCCCCATTTTAATCATGCCGAAATGCTCATTCAACAAAAAATATAGTCTACACAGAGGTCCTTCAATATTCAAAACCAAAGACAAAGTACACATACTATCAGTTTTATTTATTACTAATTTGTCTTAGTTTATACATTTATAACTCTTGTTTAGCTTGTTTGTAATCAAATTCTTCTTCTTTTGAAAACATAGATAACAATGCCAAGATGTATGCTTCTGATACTTGAAGTTAATGAACAAACTAAAGGATGGACAATTCTTGTTCAAGTTGTTGGACGAAACCATGTCCAACTGACCAAAAGTGTTCCTCCAATAATGTTGAGACGCTTGTTGCTGATGATACACAGGTAATTTTTATAAGTTTGAATACATAAATTTATTTGCAAACACTAACTATTTCCTTACACATTGTACATTTTTTGTCTAAAAATATAGGGTACTAAAGTAACTGCTTTGCTATATGGCAATGATATCCGTTTCCACCACAACCTCCTTTGGCCATTTAAGAGATATATATCTCAAATGCCATTCTCACAAAGACAAATGAAGCTTTCAGAGTAAGCAAGTACCAATTCTCTTGGATAATTAAGACCAAACATTGGTTGAGGAATATACTAAAACAATGCCACCAAGTCTCCCTTGCACTTTCCAACTCACTAAATTCAGTGTACTTTTTAAGCAAGCTAACTCAAAAAATTTACAAAGTAAGAAATTAAAACCATTATTCCTTTTTACCTATTATCCAACCTTTTCCATTATTACTATACTATAAATCCAAATAGCGCACACCCTTTTACGATTCACAGACATCATAGCATTGGTTATCCATGATTTCTCTCCCAAGCAACTTGTTCCGGACAAAACTTCCACAAATTTTGTCCTCATTGATGAGAAGTAAGATATTGATACTTTCTTTCTATGGTCATAGTGGTTATTTATTTTCTTCTCAACTTATATTCTTTTTGTTTTGTCTAAAAAAAAGGTCAATGCTTCTGACGATATGGACCGAATTTAAACAAACTGAGCGTGCAACTATTGCAAAAGCTATCGGCAGTTGTCCGTTGATTATTGCTATAAGAGTCAAAGTCACCACCTTTCATGGTAAAGCAAACTACTTGGTTGTCCAAAACTACTAGCTTTTTTAAATAGAAAAGAAAAAAATGTTTGTCCATTTATAACATGTATTTTTTGTGCTGCATTATCACTTACATCAAGATTGAATTCATCAATTCTTATAAATCCGCCTCTACCAGAAGACATGTAGATGAAAAATTGGCATACTCTGAACTTTTGAAAACACACACATTTTACCTTTGTACACCACTTCATGATCATATTAAATAATCATTACTTCAGGTTTATTCAAAATGATTGCATGTTGTACTTTATTTATTTCCAAGTATATAACCAACAAGAATGAATTTGATCATCCCGTGGAACAAAAAGCTTATGAAGACTCAATAAAATTGCTTTCACCTGCACCAAAAGAGGATTTTTGCTCCATTCAAGAAATAGTGAACTCAAAATCTGTAATTATTATTCTTATGTCGTGCCTATTTACAATAATTTGTAGAAAAAAAAAATATTTACATGCCTAACTTCTCTACGTAGATAAAAACTGCTTGGATTAAAGGGAAAAAGCCTTACACCAAGACAATCAAAGTATTGGTATACAACCTGTACCAATTGCCAAAAAGCTCTTGATGCTGAGGACTGGGTTGTCACATGTACTGGCTATAATGTGCAAGTTGAAGTAGAAGTGAGGTAACGCTACAAAAAATACGGTCTTAACAACGGATTTAGTAATGAAAAATCTTTCATTGTTAATAACGCATCGCAAAAATTTAACGGCGAAAAATAGAAATTCGTCGCCAAACTAGTGACATAATATATTTCGTCGCTAAATTTCGTGATTAAATTTAGCCATGAACTCACTATTCCGTAGTTAAATTTAGCGACGGATCGTATTTTCCGTTACTAAATTTAGGAACGGTCTATTAGTTCCGACGCTAGATTTAGCGATGGTGTATGAGTTGTCACTAAATTTAGCGATGGATAATTGTTTCCATCACAAACATTAGTGATGGAAGTAAGAGTCCAGCGCTAAGCCAAACCAATATTTTAATGACGGATATAATTATCCGTGGCTAACTTAGCGATGAATTTAACGACAATTTTTTTTACGACAATTCTGAAAATTTTAATCATGAAACAATGTGATTTAGCAACAAATTTAGCAACGGATCCAATATTTAGCGACAGATCTGTAAATTTAAGAAATTTTTTTTTGTAGTTTTCATGTTTTTCCCTATTAAAAAAATTACCATGTCCAACCAATATAAATCTTATAATAATCAAAATCTTTCTGAATATCCAATCCAACCAATAATCCATCAGTATCTATCCAATCCAATAGCATTTCGATTCCAGCCAATAATCCAGCAAAATCTAAACCAACCAAAAAACCATCAATATTCATTGAATATCTTTCAAATAAACCAATAAACTATCGACATTCACTCAATAAATCTAAAAATTTTTCAATGTATCCAACATCCATCCAATAAAATTTTAAATATCCAACAAAATGTCAATAATAACAAAATCAAACAAATATCAATATAATTCAATATCCAACATCGAAGAAAATACTAATAATAATATCAATATTGTCTAATATCTAACATCCAAGAAAATAGTAATAATAACATTCAACAAACATCCATCAATCATCATGTTGCTCGTCATTGAGGTCATAAGTAGGAGGTATAGAAGGGGGAACCTGACTCTACAAGGGGAGAAACTGACTTGCATCCAATTTGATGTGCTGTAACATAAGTCATTGCGTTAGCTCAAACGATTGTCTGATTTCATTGATTTTTTCATCTTTCTTTGTAAGTTGCGCTTTGAGGCTAAGCACTTTTTCATCTAATTGCACTTGTCTCCTTGAAACGGCCGCGGTGGATGAAGATGGGCTAGGTGTGTAATACCGAGATATCTATTAAAAAAAAATGGGCCCCACCACCTACACTTTCCCTTCTTTTTTTTCTTTTTTTCTTTTTCTCTTTTCCTCCCCTACTCCCGATTCTCTCTTTTCACGCCTTGTGTTCATCTCTTCGCCCTCTCCTTTCAATCTCCCACCATACCTCAATAAATTCTCAATTAAATCACACCTCCAACCTTCAATTAATTTAAGCAACTCAGGGAATGGACATTGAAGGAGCATGAATCTAGGGTTTTCAAACCCAACCCCCAAAACTCAATTTGACCCCAAAATCAAGGTAATTTCATGTTCTTAATCTTGGGTTTAGTTTCCTTAATGTTAGAATTAATTGTATTATTGAGACTGATAGAAATTACATGGGAAAAATCAAAACCCTAGGTTCGTGAATAGTGAAAATTGGGGCAAAACAAAATGTAAAATGGTAGAAGGGTCCAAATGATGTCTAAATGGTGGAAATGGAATCATGAACATAAATTTTGGATTTGGGACAAATTTAGGGTTCTTGCAAAATTAAGGAAAAATTTGTAAACCCTTAAATTTGAGGAGGAATGACCTGAAAATGATTATTGTTGGTTTAGGACAATTCATTGGAACTTGAAAGGAGATTTTCTTTGGAAACTGATAATGCCTAGGGAGTGAATACACTCTTCAGGTGAGTGGATGGCTATGTCTCATGTAAATGAGCAAATTGTTTTAAATTGTGATCTATAAACTAATTTTGAATTAAATTTGAAATATTATTCGAAATGTTTTGTGAAATTGGTGTGCCCTGAAATGTGATTTAACAATTCCATGACTCGAGTATATTTATTGAATTATTTACATTGTATCATATTTGAATACTATGAGAATTGTGAGATATTTGCTTTATCTTGAAATTTGAGCATAATTTGATTTATTAAATGGTTATTGGGTAACAAGGTGCTGAAAAATGACTACAGTTTGAGTCTTGCCATGGACCGGGCCATCGGGGTGGCGTGGCTAAGGTTGTTTAATTTAGTTTGGTGGTAGGCGGGTTGAAAAGCCTCCTTAGGCTGCCGTGATAACGTGGACACACCCCACGTAGCTTCGGGCCAACACCAAGGGGATGAGATTTTGAGAAAATTATGAAAAATCCCTTGGTGGATTCTACCAACGGCCATTGGTAGAATAATATTTTCGGCATATCCCAAAATTGTGATTAATAAATGTAGATTATTTGAATTGCACATACGAGTTGTGGTTGTTTGGAAATGAACTTGTTTCATGTAAATAGTTTTGATTTCTGTAAATGCATTTAATGTGTGATTGTTTGGCACATCCATTTTCTCACCTCATTTATATGCTGCATACCATTGCACTTCACTCACTGGGTATTTAAAATTCTCATCCCATCATTTTTAAAAAATTCTTTCCAGAGGAAGTATAGAGGGACGACGTCTACTAGTGCCGATCGGAGGTCTATTTTTGGTCGATTTTGAGTAGGTATGGATTATGTAATCATTTTGGGAGTTGTAGATCATCGGACCATCGAAAGGAAATTCTGTACATCTCATATCGTACAGATTTTACTGATACTGGTTGAATTCTTCGAGCAAGTATTGGAAAAATTCGAATGACTATGATTCGGGACTTCATTCTTTTACATAAAATTATTTTTGAGAAAATGTTTTATCTTGTACTGGGACATTTGGATTATAATAATGTATTTCGATATATTATTCTGGTTTTATGAATTTTATGAACTATTTGAGAATTTTGCATTGGCTGGGATGGTCACACTACATGTATGCATGTACAGGGACTCCCCGATTGTGTGCCAATGCATGCATGTGTGTACAGGGATGGGCCAGATGGGTCCCTTGCATGTGTGTTATGTATATGATTTTTTATTTAATGGATTTTATATTTTGGAAGATTTATTGTACAATTAGAAGGCCTTGCGCTGTCCCGGTATATGGGGAGGTCACGTCCGTATGCCGAGATAATGCGATGGTTGTTACGTGCTCGACGGGAGAGTCAGGACATGACAATTCTATTGGTATCAGAGTCTAGGTTTACGGTTTTGAATGTTTAAAGTTTTGAATTTTCTCCAAATGTCCCTAATGGTTTCCAAAGGTTTTGAGATGTTTCCAAATGTCCCCAAAAATTTTCTAAAAGTTTTAAAAACATTTTTCTTTTCAATGGATGTACAAAAACCTTCCATGGATTCTTAAAAACTAGGGCCGATCTTATTTTTAGGGGTTAAATACCTAACCCAATGTTGAATTTAGTGAGCTCAAGACAGTGTTTCTTCTTGTAGGAACCAGGCCACCTAGACGAAGGACGGGGAATATTAGTGAGATTCCTCCTCCTGAGTGCGATGATGAATCATCCTCACATGCTCCAACTTCTCTTCCAGCTACCACAAGCACACACCCGGCTCTTTCCACCAGTATTCCCCTGCCTCCTATAACCACCCTCCAGCAAGTGATGTAGTAGTAGAGCTCTTTCGGGGCACAATATGAAGCTCCACCTCAACCTTCGGTTCCTTCGCTGGTTCCTTCGCCGGTTCCTCCTTCTACACCAGCTGTGGCACCTAGTGTTCCCATAACACCTACTCCACCAGTTGTGTCGACCGATCATCCTACGGTTGAGCTGTCAAAGTTGCTCAAAGAGACGAGGCAGCTCAGATGTGAAACTTTTTCTGGCACTTGTGATGCCTCAGTGGCCAAGGAATGGATTGGCCAAATTCAGGAAACTGTCACTGATTTGAGGTTAACTGATGACATGAAGTTGGGGGTGGCAGTGAAATTACTATATAAGGGAGCCAGAATCTAGTGGGAAAATGAGAAGGCCAGGGAACCACACTTCTCTTTTAGTAGATTTTCTAAGGGCTTTTGAAGGAAAAATATTACACTCGGTTTTATAGGGACCAGAAAAGAGAGGAGTTCTTCAAACTTGTTCAAAGAAATAAAATAGTGTCCGAGTACAAAACAGAGTTGAGAGAACTTGCTACCTAGTTCCGAAGTTTGTGAACTCCTATAAGTCCCTATGTGCAAAATTTGAATCGGGACTGAATTTGAGTATAAGAAAGAAAATATCAATCACAAAAGGGCATACTTTCCAAGATGTCTAGGATTTGGCCTTAAGGGCCAAGAAAATGGTGATAGAAAGGGGAAAAGTTCAAGAGCATGGGAAGAGGAAGAGGCCCAGTGGTTTTATACCGGGCCAAGGTCCCAAGAAGAGTAGGAATGTGGGCACTTTTAGTGGTGGATCTGTTTCAAGACCGGTTGGCTCTCCACATGACCAACACGTGTCCCAATTTAAAATTCCTACTCCTGGCATTGTTTCGGGAAGCCAATCAACTGGAAATAGAAAGGAAAAGTGTAAGAACTATGGTAAGTTTCATTTTGGGGTTTGCCAAGCACCTAAGAGGTGCTACCACTACGGAAAGGAAGGTCATTTCCATAATGTTTGTCCGGAATTGGGACAAGGAGGCCAAGCAAGTAGGGATCGCCCTAGTGGATCTATGGGCAGCCAAGCAAACACTTTTATTCCACCTCCAGCTGGCACACCACGGACGAGGATTGGGAACAACACTGTAGCTGCTCCAACCCAATGACCCCAAATGAGGGCATAGACCAGGATCTATGCTATGACCAACGAGGATGTCCAGAACAACCCTAACATAGTCACAGGAAAATTTTCTAGAACTTGAATTTGGTGATTTAGGAATTTGAATGTGAATATGATGAAATTATGATTGCTTGACTCTGAATTTATGAAATATTAGTGATGTTGCATGATATTAAGGTGAATAGAGGTAATTTTGATAATTGATGATGATTTGATGACATTGAGAATTTTAAATTTTGATTGTGTTCGGTTAATTTAGGAATTGATCCTTATTTTTCATATGTATAGGTATGATGAAACTTTTTAGAGTTGATACTCGCGTTTTAATTGATATTGGGTCTAATAACTCTTTTGTGAGCACTGAGTTTGTCAAGCATTCGAATAGACCCTTAACCCCACTCGAAGAGTAGTTATTGGTTGTCACTCCATTAGGGGAACAATTGTACAGAAACACTGTGTTCAAGGCCTGTGAATAGAGGTAAAAAGAGAAATTCTTGAAGCGGACTTGATTCTGTTAAAAATGAGGAACTTCGATACTATATTGGGCATAGATTGGTTACACCCTCATAGGGCTTCTATAAACTGCTTTATTAAGGAGGTAGAGTTCCGTAGACCGGAATATTCTCCGCTTGTATTTGTTGATAAACGGCGAGTCTTACCGAGTTGTGTAATCTCAGCTTTAGAGATACGAAAACTAGTGCACAGAGGCTGTAAGGCTTACCTAGCACATATCATTGACACCACTATGCAGAGTTCAGAATTGATGAATGTTCCATTGGTAAATGAGTTTCTGGATGTTTTTTCAGATGAGTTGCCTGGATTGCCTCCATTCGGGAGTTCGATTTCGCTATCGATTTGACTCCCGGCACAGCACCTATTTCCATCCCTCCCTATCGGATGGCACCTGCGAAGTTAAAAGAATTGAAAGTCTAACTTTAGGAGTTGTTGAACAAGGGTTTCATTCGACCGAGTACCTTACCTTGCGGCGCTCCGGTTCTATTCGTGAAGAAGAAAGATGACACCTCTGGTTGTGTGTTAACTACCGACAGTTGAATAAGGTGACCATCAAGAACAAATATCCTTTGTCGAGAATTGATGACTTATTTGATCAACTCCAAGGGGCCAGTGTTTTTGCAAAGATTGATATGAGGTCAGGTTATCATCAATTAAGAATAAGGGATGATGATGTGCACAACACTGCGTTTAGAACGCGTTATGGACACTATGAATTCTTGATGATGCCTTTTGGTTTAACGAATGCTCCAGCAGTTTTGATGGATCTCATGAACCGAGTCTTTTATTCCTAAAGTTCGTCATTGTCTTCATTGATGACTTCTTGGCATTTACCAAGAATGACGAAGAACATGCAGAACATCTTCAGATTGTGTTACAGACTCTCCGAGATAAGCAATTATATGTTAAGTTCTTAAAGTGTGAATTCTGACTAAAGGAAATTGGGTTCTTGGGGGCACATTGTATCTAGAGATGGAATATTTGTTGACCCGAAGAAGGTAAAGGCTATTTTAAAATGGGAACAACCTAAGAATATCACCAATGTGAGAAGTTTCCTTGGATTGGCAGGTTATTATCAGAGATTTGTCGAAAGATTTTCCAAACTTGTAGCTCCATTGTCTGGCTTGACACGGAACGGAATTAAATTTGAATTGAATGATAAATGCGAGCAGAGTTTTCAAGAACTCAAAAGGAGACTCACGTCGGCTCCCATACTTGCTATATTTATTACTAGTGGTGATTATATAGTTTACAGCGATACCAGCAAACAAAGGCTAGGATGTGTTCTAATGTAGGGTGACAGAATTATCGCCTACGCTTCTCGATAGTTAAAGAAGCACAAACTGATTTATCCTACCCATGATCTAGAACTTGCTACCATTGTATTTGATTTAAAGATCTGGCAGAATTACTTATACGGAGCCACATGCAGAATTTTCACCGATCATAAGAGTTTCAAGTATTTACTTACCTAAAAAGAGCTCAACTTGAGGCAAAGGAGATAGCTAGAGCCGGTTAAATACTATGATTTGGTGATTGATTATCACCCGGGTAAGGCGAACGTAGTTGCGGATGCTCTAAGCCACAAGTGCTCATCTTCTTCTCAAATTTAGGGGAATTCTTACCTTTCATGTCTAGTGGGACTTTGTGCTCTTGGAGCCAAATTTGCTTGTGATGACAATGGTACATTATTGGCGAAGTTTGAAGTTCGACCAACCCTGATAGATCGTATTAAAGAGCTCCAAAGCACTTATGAGGAGCTAAAGGAGATAGCGGAAAGGGTTTGTAAGGGTAAAACTGGTGATTTCCATATTCGGGAGGATGACATGGTAATGTATGGAAAAAGGGTATGCGTTCCCAAGAATGATGAGTTTCGAAAGGCTATATTTAAAGAAGCACACTTTTCGGCTTATGCTATACATCCCGGAAGCACTAAAATGTACTAAACTATCAAAGAAACTTACTAGTGGTCAAGATTGAAGCGAAAGTAGCTGAATTTGTAGCAAGATGTCTCATATGCCAACAAATCAAGGCCGAAGATCAGAAGCCGGTTGGGACACTTCAGCCATTGCTTATACCTGAATGGAAATGGAAGCACATCGCTATAGATTTCGTGGTGGGATTGCCATATACTCCGAGTCGTCATGATGCTATTTGGGTGATAGTTGACAGGCTCACAAAATCGGCATGTTTCCTCCCGATTCATAATACCTACTATTTGGAGAGATTAGCAAAACTGTATCTTGATGAGATTGTCCGACTCCACAGGGTTCCAGTATCAATTGTATCAGATCATGACCCCTGATTCACATCCAGATTCTGACCTAAGTTACAAAAGGCCTTGGGCTTTAAGTTAAAATTCAGTACTGCATTTCATCCGCAGACAGATGGACAATCTGAGCGTACAATCCAGACATTGGAAGACATGTTGAGGGCATGTGTGATGGACTTCCAAGGGAGTTGGGATAGACGCCTACCATTGATCGAATTTGTCTACAACAATAGCTATCAAGCTATTATTGAGATGCCTCCCTATGAAGCTCTCTATTGGAAGGAAATGTCGAACTCTGCTTTGTTAGGATGAAATTGGAGAGTAGAAGATTGAAAGTGTGGAACTAATTGAAACAACGATAAAGAAAGTGAAGGTGATTCAGGCGAGAATAAAAGTGGCTCAGGATAGACAGAAGAACTATGCCAACAAAAGAAGAAGACCTTTGGAATTCGAGGGAGGAGATATGGTTTTCCTGAAGGTTTCACCTTGGAAGGGTATGATTTGTTTATGAAAACGAGGCAAATTGAAGCCTCATTATATTGGACCATTCAAGATCTTTGAAAGGATAGGAGAGGTGGCCTATCGGCTAGAATTACCTCCAGATTTATAGAAGATTCATGATGTATTTCATTTGTCAATTCTAAAGAAGTATTTGTCGGATCCCTCTCACGTAATTAAAACTCCTCCGATAGAGTTGAACCTAGATTTGAGTTTCAAAGTGCAACCTACCAAATCCTTGATCAGCATGTCAAGCAATTGAGACGCAAACAAATCCCTATAGTCAAGGTACTATGGAGAAGTAATCAAGTGGAAGAGGAGACTTGAGAGACTGAAGAGTTGATGCGAAAACAACACCCCACCTTTTTGAGGTATGAATTTTAATTTAAATTTCATGGACGAAATTTTCTTTTAGCGAGCTAAGTATTGTAATACCGAGATATATATAAAAAAAAATGGGCCTTACCACTACCACCTATACTTTCCCTTCTTCTTCGTTTCTTTTTCTATTTTCCTCCCCTACTCCCGACTCTCTCTTTTCACGCCCTATGTTCATGTCTTCGCCCTCTCCCTTCAATCTCCCACCATACCTCAATAAATTCTCAATTAAATCA
The DNA here is from genome assembly GCA_033439265.1 of Dillenia suffruticosa. Classification (NCBI taxonomy): domain Eukaryota; kingdom Viridiplantae; phylum Streptophyta; class Magnoliopsida; order Dilleniales; family Dilleniaceae; genus Dillenia; species Dillenia suffruticosa. The sequence continues at coordinate 14,660,199 of JAVTVX010000020.1, forward strand.
CACCTCTAACCTTCAATTAATTTAAGCAACTTCAGGGTTTTGAAACCCAACCCCCAAAACTCAACCTGACCCCAAACTCAAGGTAATTTCATGTTCTTAATCTTGGGTTTAGTTTCCTTAATGTTAGAATTAATTGTATTGTTGAGACTGATAGAAATTATATGGGAAAAATCAAAACCCTAGATTCGTGAATAGTGAAAATTAGGGCAAAACAAAATGTAAAATGGTAGAAGGATCCAAATGATGTCTAAATGGTGGAAATGGAATCATGAACATAAATTTTGGATTTGGGACAAATTTAAGGTTCTTGCAAAATTAAGGAAAAATTTGTAAACCCTTAAATTTGAGGAGAAATGACCCGAAAATGGTTATTGTTGGTTTAGGACAATTCATTGGAACTTGAAAGGAGATTTTCTTTGGAAACTGATAATGCCTAGGGAGTGAATACACTCTTCAGGTGAGTGGATGGCTATGTCTCATGTAAATGAGCAAATTGTTTTAAATTGTGATTTATAAACTGATTTTGAATTAAATTTGAATTGTTATTCGAAATGTTTTGTGAAATTGGTGTGCCCTGAAATGTGATTTAACAATTCCATGACTCGAGTATATTTATTGAATTATTTACATTGTATCATATTTGAATACTATGAGAATTGTGAGATATTTGCTTTATCTTGAAATTTGAGCATAATTTGATTTATTAAATGGTTATTGGGTAACAAGGTGCTGAAAAATGACTACAGTTTGAGTCTTGCCTTGGACCGGGCCATCGGGGTGGCGTGGCTAAGGTTGTTTAATTTAGTTTGGTGGTAGGCGGGTTGGAAAGCCTCCTTAGGCTGTCATGATAACGTGGACACACCCCACAAAGCTTCGGGCTAACACCAAGGGGATGAGATTTTGAGAAAATTATGAAAAATCCCTTGGTGGATTCTACCAACGGCCATTGGTAGAATAATATTTTTGGCATATCCCAAAATTGTGATTAATAAATGTAGATTATTTGAATTGCACATACGAGTCGTGGTTGTTTGGAAATGAACTTGTTTCATGTAAATGGTTTTGATTTCTGCAAATGCATTTAATGTGTGATTGTTTGGCACATCCATTTTCTCACCTCATTTATATGCTGCATACCATTGCACTTCACTCACTGGGTATTTAAAATTCTCATACCATCATTTTTAAAAAATTCTTTCCAAAGGAAGTATAGAGGGACGACGTCTACTAGTGCCGATTGGAGGTCTATTTTTTATTGATTTTGAGTAGGTATGGATTATATAATCATTTTGGGAGTTGTAGATCATCTGACCATGGAAAGGAAGTTCTGTACATCTTATATCGTACGGATTTTATTGATACTAGTTGAATTCTTCAAGCAAGTATTGAAAAAACCCAAACGACTATGATTTTGGACTTCATTCTTTTGTATGAAATTATTTTTGAGAAAATGTTTTATCTTGTACTGGGATATTTGGATTATAATAATGTATTTCGATATATTATTCTGGTTTTATGATTTTTATGAACTGTCTGAGAATTCTGCATTGGCTGGAATGGCCACACTGTATGTATACATGTACAGGGATTTCCCGATTGTGTACCAATGAATGTATGTGTGTACAAGGATGGGCTGGATGGGTCCCTTGCATGTGCGTTGTGTATATGATTTCTTATTTGATGGATTTTAAGTTTTGGAAGATTATTATACAATTGGAATGCCTTACGCTATCCTGATATATGGAGAGGTCATGCTCATATGTCGAGATAACACGACAGTTGTTACGTGATACACATGCATCTGGAAGAACAGAAGGCATAGGAGAGAATAACAGAAGAACAGAACAGAAGGAGAGAAGAACAGAAGGTAAAGGAGAGAAGAAGAGAAGAAGAGAAGAAGAGAAGAAGAGAAGAAAATAAGGAAAGAAAGGGAGGGGGTGTTATGGTTCATGAATATGTCGAATCTTGAAAACTCGATATGTCGGTATCATTTTAGGAAACATTTTCATTGGTGTATTGTTTTAAATTTAAAAAAAAAACATTATTTCGAAACAAAGCTCGGCAGTGGGAGTTGGAGCGGCTAGGGCAATGAAGATGTTTGTTCGACAAATCATATTCGATCATATTAGATCATTTTCGCTAAGTTAGTGACAGATTCTATTATCCATCACTAACTTAGCAACGGATTCTGATATTCGCCACTAATTTTTCTTTTAAACCCTAGAATAGTCCATAAGTGGACAGCCGTCTCTCAGTAACCATCCGTCTCACTGTCGCCATCCCCTGAAAACTACTGTTTGATCTACTTACCAAACAAGATGGATTACTGGATGTGGATGTATGATTTACTATTTTCTTTGCCAATGACGATGACGATGACGATGACAATGGAAGATGAACAGTTGAATTTTCAAAAACGATTAAACTATTTATGAGAGAAGCGAACGGGTGTACAAGAAGAAGAACACGAAGGGTAAACTCGACCGCAGCGGCTGATGAAAAATTGTTTGTTAGAAATTGATTGAATTATTTATTATCGAAAATAGTTAATTTGATGAGAATTGTAGCATTCACTATATAATTAACTCGATTCCGTTATTCAAAAAGGTTCAAAAAGAGAGATACGGTTGAAAATCTTTCATAATAGAGTATAAAAGGAATTTAACTATGAAATTAGTGATAAATTTTTAACTACCGGGACAAATTAGTGACAAATTTAGACATGAATAATTTTTTTTGACTAATTAGTGATGACTTAACCACAAATAATGGAGTCTGTTGCTAAATTTTACCACGGAAATATTTTTTCATGGGTAATTAGCGACGACTTTAGCCGTGAAAATTTTTGTGGATATTTAGCGATGATATTTCCCATGAATACATTTTCGTCGCTAAATTTAGTGATGTATAACAAATTCGTGACAAAATTTAGCCACGAAAACTCTATTCGTCCCTAATTAGCCATGAATTTTATGGTAAAAATATTTTTGTGACTAATTAATGATAAATTTAGTCATGAATAAATTTTTTGTCTCTAATTTTGCCATGAGACATTTTTTACGCATGTTTTGTTGTAAAATAGTAATGAAAATGATATTTGTAATTAATTTCATCGCAAAATGGCCACGGATTTGCTCCGTCGCTAAAATCATATTCTTTTGTAGTGTTAAAAGTAATTAAACTAATATTGAATGAATATAAAAAAATTTATCACAGTCATTAACACAAATGTTTAAATCATCTGTCAAGGATACGTATCATAATAACTGATGAAAGTGGCAGCGTCAATACCTCCATCTTCACACCAGATGTTTAGAAGCTTATCCCACACACTCCAGTCCAACTCAAACATGTAGATGAACATGTAAGCACAGATATTCATTTACTTTCCTCTTTGCTTTAGATTTCATTATTCACTTTCTTCTCACTTCATAATTCCCTTTTGACTATGTAATTACTTTTCAAAATGCATCTTTTTAAAATCTTCCAATTAAGTTATGAATATTCTCATTTTAAAGGAAAGAAAAAACCTAAAAAATAACAAACCTCACAAATAATTCGATCACGATTACTACTATAGTACACCATTCTTTTTTCAAACACAAACAAGTCAAAATCTTGCTCTTTTCTATCATGATCTATTAAACCTAACTCCTATTAATCTCACATTTATTACTTTTATACAAACTATGCTTAAAAAATTAAGATATACAGAACTCTAAACAATCTTATATAACGTTCATACCTAACTCTATTCAAATGAACAACAAGATGAAGATATACACTGTGATCTGGTTGACTCAATTGCAAAGCATGAAATCATTTGCTTTGTAAGATCATATGAGTCCTTCGAGGGACAAGCTACAACAAAATATTGCATTGTAAAAGCATACACAAAGGAGGAAGCAGAAAAATATCCACTCCTTCCTACAACAAATGAAGCCACCACAAAAATCACTACAATTGTTACTCCTGCTACTTTGCCTCCAAATGAACAAAGTACATACCAAATCTTCACTCCAACCACCAATTCAGTGATAGAAGAAATTGTTAAGGGCATCATAAGAGCTCCGGCTACATCATCATCATCTCCTTGTATTAAGAGATCAATGAATTTCACTATCGAAAAACTGTAGACAAATTGATATTCAACTAGCGAGGGTGAATAGTTGAATAAAAATATTTTTAAAAAAATATATGACTGTACAGCATTCAAAAATTTATAATAGAAGTGTTTCGTGATTTAATTGGAAAAATAAAAAATACACAAAAATTTTTTTACAGTAGTTCCACCAAATCAGGTATATGTCTACTCCCAAACTCCTGCTGAATTTTTCACTATCAATCCAATGATACAAACTTAATTGTAGATTCAAGTTAGACCTTTATAGTGTTTCTTCGCAAACACTACTTTTTCAACTTTACACAAATTGGTTCTCTCTGTAGACTCAAAGTAGTGACACATTCTTTAGTCTTTTGAAATCTCAGTACAGATGAGAGGAAAATGTTAAAGATGCGAGGGTCTAATCCTCAAATTCAACAGACTTGATTTTATAAATAATTTTACTCAAAAAGAAAATTAAATGAAATTCACATGAAGAACAGAGTGTATGACTTGTTGAAATAAAGTAATAAATGTTGTAAGATCGTGGTTATTCAGATTGTTAATAGAGCATTCTAATTCTTCGTGTCTCATCTCTCTAATATTTATTGTCATGATAAAATAAACCATTGTAGGGTTGTTGAAGCCGAACGTTGCTTATTAATATCCGTTAATTAATATCTGCAATAGTTATTTTCATGCTAAACTTTCATTTTCTTCTGGCACCACTTTCTTGTTAATCGATTGAAAGATACTCTTGTTACATTTAAATGTTAGGTTTTGATAGAAATAGAAATATTCAGACATATAGAAAAAGAAAAAACCGTCGTGTTCAAATTTGTTTTGAAAATTTAGTTTTTGACAAATTCAGGTCGACAAGTTTAAACAACACATCAACCTGAATTCAAAATTTAGTATTGAGGACATGATTGATCAGGTCGACATGAGAATACTTGGATTGACAAGGTCATGTTTCAAATTAAATAGGTGGACATATAGATTTAAATTGGTCGACGTGTTTTGATATGTCGACATAGTTCTAATTAGGCATTGACATGTTTTAATTAGGAATCAATAGCTTGTGTCAACATATTATAACTTCACATCAACAATATTCTGTTCCTGCATTCAATTGGTGGACCTGACCTGAAAAATTGGTCGATGTGTTAAATTGGTCGACAAGGTTGAAATACAGGTCCTCATGTGATTTCTAAAGAAAAATTTACATTAGGTTGACATGTTCTAAATTCACATCGACAAACTTCTGTACTTACATAAAATTGGCGGACCTGTTATCTGAAATTGGTCGATATGTTCAACATGTTAACATAGTCGAGACGCAAGTTGTCGTGTACTTTTTAAAGGATAAAGGAATCAAGTAGACAAGTTGTAGGGCATGTTGACCTATTTAAATTTTTGTCTGATACTTGTCGATGTGTGTAAATAATGGGCAATACACTACTGAAATTGATCGACATGTCATATTAAATTTGTCTACCTGAGGTCAACAGATCAATGTGTAATCTAATTCAGGTCGATGTGTAAGATAGGTTGACAAGGTTTAACTCAAGTTGACAAAATATGTGAATGTTCAAGTCAGGTCGACATGTTTTTGGGGTTGTCTATATAACCTTACTTAGACAATTTATTATGTTTTTTTTTATTCAGGTCGACAAGGGTTACTAATAGGTCAACATGTTCAAAATATTACTAAAATTGGTCGACATGGTTCTATAAATTGGTGGACCTACAAGAGCAAGTAGTCGTGCATCAAGAATAGATTGATAATGTTTGCAAACGTTTGTTTTTTGATAACTTTCTAATTTACTTAAACCTATTTTTCGTCAATTTATCATCATCAAAGCATATCATTTTTAACAATCTTCCCCTTTTTGATAATAACAAAATTTAAAATACTTATCTAAGCCTTCTGATCTTATTAATTTTTATTTTTGAAAATTTAATTTGTAAATTTCATAACAATAGTAATTTTAGAATTTGATTCATACTAGTGTCATATTACCAGTCATTTTCAAAAAGCCATTACCACATAATCTATCACCACCATATAAAGCCATCAGCACCATACTCCACAAACCTATCACATAGTCATCTAACCTAACTTCATCAGGCGAACCTACACTACACTGCACTATCAAACTATCTCCCCTAAGTCTAAGCCTATTGCCACACCATCTTTCCCTTTTTGTCATCAATAAAAAGGGTCAAAATTAGAGGAAATAAGTATAAAGTGTAGCAAATTGCTCCCCCTCAAATAGAGATATCAACTCCTCTTCATACACCAACCAACCAACTGTCTATGATCCCAGAACTCTAACAGCAATCAACAGTTACAGTTACAACAATATAATCTCCCACAAAACCTATCAACCACACTGTCTCTTCATATACCAACTTCTCCTCAATTAGAGCAAACAATTGCAACAACTGACAGGTACATCATTGAACACTAAGAATACATACATTCAGTCAGCATTTATACATCCAAATGCAACTTTAGAATACAATTCAACATCCATATAGTAACCAAAAGTCATTTTCAGAATTGCACAAGTCTTGATGCATTAATCAGCAGCATTGGAATTTTGTCAAGTAAAAGTATACATGCTCAAAGCGAAGTTTGAATTCATCAATAAAATGCATGCTTAGTTCAATTAATAAAAACTAAAGTAACAAATATATCACATAAAGTACTAAGTCATCAAACATTAGAAAATCATTACAAAGCATAAACTAACATCTAATAATCAACATGAATGAGAAGGCTCAGAGACATAAGATAACTTTCTTTTTTCTTTTACAAGAGAGTCTAGTCTGTTGTTGATACTTTGAACTTCCATCTTCAAGACATAACTCATTTGACTTTGCAGAATTTGTCTCTTTTCAATCTTTTCTAGTTTTTCCTAAATCATTTCAAGTGTAATAGGCTCAGAGTTGGATGGTTGCCCATCATGTTCTCTTGTTTCTTCCCTTTGTTCAGTCTCAGTTGTTTGCTCATACTCTTCTCTTATCTCCTCTATTTGTCTTTTGCCTGTTCTACCATCTTTTCTAACCCATTCTCCTTCACTATTGCACATCCATCTATCTTGAAGCATTGAAGATGCATTGACATTTTTCTCATTCAATTCTATCACCATATCTTTATCCAATTTCACACGATTGGATGATAAGATCTCAGAAATCATGCTTGCATACGATAAAAGAGAGTTTTTTAATCTACGTGTAGCAATCATAAAGTGTGAAACAATAAAGTGCAATTCAAGATTTTTTCCACTTATAATACATGCCATGAGCCAAAAGTCTTCTCTAGATATGGTTGAATAGTTTTCTCCTCTTTGTTTAAATACATGTGCAACAATCAAATGCAAAATTCTTAATCCTAACTCTATAGCAGTTGTGTTCACAACTATCAAATTTTCATTATTAAACACTATTCTAGCATTCTCCAAACAACTAGATTTCATATATGGTTCACACCTATCACAAATGCAAGAGCATTTTCTCTATTAGATAATTCTAGGAGTAACTTCAATGACCTTCCTATTTACATATGTTCTAAATGCACATGAAACAGAATGATCATCTAAGTTAATTTGTTTCTCATTCTCGACTCCATTAGAAATTATTTCGATATTGTTATAGAAAAATTTAATCGCCTTCTCATGAATGAACTTATTTGAAATCATAAGCCAATTACAGTATATCTCATTCAAGTGCTCTTCATACTTGAAATTCGCCCTTTTTACAAAATCCAATCAATCAACCTCCCTTGATTGACTTTCCATCTTAAAAATAATTTCTAATATAGTTCACTTTGTTTGAGTGTCTGCGGAATGAAATCTGTCTACGGAGGTGGCGAAGGGGGTTTTGAAGAAGTGGGCTTCGCAAATGAATGTTTCGATGAAGAAGCCTTAGTTGTAGGTTTCATAGGAGGTTTGGGAGATGTTGATTACTTAGAAATGGGCAATTTTTGTTTATGAGCCATTATTGATTAGGGTTTCGCTATAGAGATTCGCTTAGTACTTCAAAGAGAAAAAGGGAAATTCGAATTTGGGAATAAAGAGAGTGATAGGACGATATGTTAACCGTTCATATTTCTTTTTACATGTCACAATTCAACATCTTTTCGTGCACATCAACCTATTTTAAGAATGTTCAAAGGTAAATAGGTCGACATGTTTTTAAGGACATCAACTTGACTTTGACTGCTATGTATGTCGACACATTTACATACAAGTCGACAAAACTATGTCTAGTCGACAAGATTTGTAATACAGTGATTAGTAGGTCGACAAAGCTATATATTTTTCAATCTGTCGATATCTTCACGAAATTGGTAGACCTAAAATTCGTTTCTAGAATTTTTTTATATACTTTATTTTTCATATTTTTTCTCACTTCTCTATTTCAATCATTCCTAACTCTGTTTTTAATTCACAAAATCTATTCTTATCCAATGGTTTGGTAAGAATATCAGCATTTTTTTTTAGTCTCTATATGCTCAAAAACAATTTCAATTTTCAATACATGGTCTCTGATAAAGTGATATCTTATTTTGGTATGTTTAGTTCGAGAATGATGCATTGGATTTTTAATTAGATTTATGACATTTGTGTTATCACATTTTATAGGAATATAGTCAAGTCTATGTTAAAATCCTTTATTTGATAGTTAATCCACAGAATTTGTACAACACGTTGTCCAGTAGAGACATACTCAATTTTGTGTGCTACCTTACTTTGTTTCTTAGAAAACCATGATATCAACATACTTTCAAAGAATTGACAAGTATCACTAGTATTTTTTCTATCTAGTTTGCATCAGCAAAGTCTGCATCAGAGAATCCATGCAATTGAATTTGAATTTCTATCATACTAAAGGGTTAGAAGTGAGGTGCCTTTAAGATATCTAAAAAGAGTTGTGTCAACCTTTTCTTTCTCAAATATATTTTCAATTAGAAAGTCGTCAAATCTCTCATACTAAACTCTAGGAGTTTGTTTTAATCTATACAAAGTTTTAATCAGTTTAAAAACATGTTCTGAATATTTAGGATCTTCAAATTTAGGGGTTATACTATATACACAGTTTCATTTAAATAATCATTTAGAAAGACACTTTTAACATCCATTTGATATAATTTGAAGTTCATATAACAAGAGAAGGTTATAAGCAATATAATAGTTTCTAATCTAGCCACTAGAGCATACATCTCATCATAGTCAATTTTATCCTCTTGGCTATATCCTTTGGCCATTAATTTTGCTTTGTTTTTTGTGATTGTTCCATATTCATCAAGTTTGTTTCTAAAGACCCATTTAATTCCAATTACGGATTGATCCTTTGGTCTAGAAATACGGTTTCATATTTTATTTCTTTCAGATTGATTCAATTCATTTTGTATAGCATTATCCAATTTTCATCTCTCAATACTTCCTTTACATTCTTAGATTTTTTCTGAGAGATGAACATCACATATTCGCATTGGTTCTGTAGGACTAATCTGGTCCTAATACCGAACTTATGTTATCTATTATGTTTTCTATATTGACATCTTTTCTGATTTGAGAATATTTAATTTCTTACTCTTGTTGAAATTCATATTTTTCTTCTTGTTTAGTAACTTATTGATTTCTTCTTTTGAGATTTCAAATTCTCTGTAAGATCCAATTCGTTAATTTTTTTGTTAAATGTTCATCATTTAATTTTTTTTTGTTAGTGTTATATTCTTTGTCAAATCCTACATGGATTGATTCCTTACTGTCATGGTTCTTTTGTTATAAAATCTATATACCTTACTATCAAATATGCTAAAAATATTCTTTCATCACTTTTGATATCAAATTTTCCTAAATCTTCTTTTCCACTACTTAGAACATAGTATTTGCATTCAAATATTCTAAAATAGGCTATATTAGGTTTCCTTTCTTTGTAAAGTTCATAAGGAGTTTTTTTTTTAAAACTAGGTCTGATTAATGCTCTATTTAGAATGTAGCAGACAGTATTCACTACTTCTATCCAGAAGAATTTTAGTAAATTATACTCATAAAATATAGTTCCAGTCATTTCTTGTAATGTTCTATTTTTTCTTTTTACTACTCCATCCTATTGAAGTGTCCTAGAGGTTGAGACATTATGATCAATACATTGATTATCATAGAATTCTTCCATGGTTTTATTTTCAAATTCTTTAACGTGATCACTTCTGATACTTTTAACTGAAATTCGCTTTTTGTTTTGAATTTTCTTGCACAGTTTAATAAAAACCTCACGGGCTTCCTCTTTTTTGACAAGGAATAGCCTCCAAGTGTATCTAAACTAATTATCAAGGATCACAAATTTATCATATTTTCCTCCTAAATTTTGAATTTTAGTTTGTCCAAATAAATCTATGTATAAAAGTTCCAAAGGACTTCTAGTGGATACACAGTTTTTGAACTTAAGGAAAGTTTTGGTTTGTTTTCCTTTCATTCCATACATCATACAATCTATATTTTTCGTATTTTAATTTAGGTAGACTTTTCACAATATCTTTCCTAACTAATTTTGATATTATGTCCATACTTACATGTCTTAATCTTCAAAGCTACAGTCATGAGTTGTTCTTGCTTACTGCAACTAGACAAGAATCATTTTGAGTTTCCAATTGCTCTAAATCAATTACATAGATTTTTTCTCTTCTAAGACCAATGAATTTAATACTACTAGAAGTTTTATCAATGATAGAACAAGTATTAAAGTCAAATATAACTTTATAACCTTTATTATATAACTCACTAATATTTAACAAACTAAATTTAAGACCAGAAAAAAAATAACATTTTGAATTTGAGAGTAAATGGATTTATCTCCAATATTGGCTATTCTGATGACTTTCTCTTTGGAGTTATCACCAAAGGTTACCTCTCCTCTTTTCTTCGTCTCGAAAGATGAGAATTTAGAAATATCTCCGGTCATATGCTTTGAATAGCCACTGTCAATGCACCAGATTGACCTTTTTGGAGATTCTCTTGATTTCAGACAAACCTGAAACAAGATTCAATTACACTTTTGTCTTTGATACCCATATTTTTTTGGATCCAGTTAAGTTAGCTCTGATTTGACTTTTAGGTATCCATTTTAAGTTCACTGTCAATGAGTTTTTAAGCCAATAACATAGACTAAGTGTCCTAATTTTTGGTAGTAGGTGCACTTGTGATCATTTACCCTTATATTTTTTTATAGTGATTTAAGAGTTATTTCTTAGTTTACAGTTGTCTGACTTGTGCTCCATTTTCATTCATGTGTGATATCTCTATAATTTAACAGTTTCTGAATTAGATGTGAAAAACTTATATAGCTTTTTTTGGGTTTGAGTATAATTATATCCTAATCCAGCCTTATCAAATACAACTCTTTGTACTCTTGATATGGCATCTAGTTTTTCTTGACTTTGTATAAATTTTATTAGAATGGTGTTTTGCCTAATGTTTTTCTCCTTTTGTTCGGTTAACTCTTTTCTTAGAGTTATGTTTTCATTCATTTGATTGTTTTCAAATCTGACGTTATCTAATTATTTTGCAAGTCTAGATGTTTGCTCTTTTTATTTTTTAACTCCTTTTCGAGTTTAGCAATTCTCAATTCTAATTTAATATTTTTCTCTCTTAATTCATTAGTTTCTATTTTTTATTTTTCTAATTTTTTAACAGTTTCAGTCATATCTTTTTTTAACAGATTATTTTTCACTTTTAACATTTTTTGATTTCTTAAGTGATTCTAGTAATGTTTCATGTTGTTTAACAGTAGTGAAACTATTTTCATCAAAATTAGAACAAGAAAAGTAGGAAGTAGAGTTTACCTTATTGTCAGAGAATTCTTCATTGGCCATGAATCATAAGTTAGCTTGTTTTTTTATTGGTTGTTCTTTACTTGAGCTAGAGTTTTCATCACTCCAAACAGCAAGTGTTTTCTTCTTTTTCTTCTCATTTCTTTCTTTCTTATTTTTTCTAGCTTTTATGTCTCTCTATTTTTTGCACTCGAAGTATCTAATTTCCTTTTTTTTCTGGTCCTTTGAAATGTGATTTGCTTTTATTCCTCCTTTGCATCATGAACCTCTTAAATCTTCTGGCCAACAATGCTTCATCTTCTTTATCATCTTCCTCTTCAAAGGTTGAAATGCTCTCATCACTATCAGCCTTTAGAGATTCTCATTTGCCTTTTTCTTCTTTTCCTGGCTGCTTCACATTCAACTTCATTTCATGGGTTATTGGTGAGCCCATGAGTTCATCCACGGTCAAGATTTCAAGATTTTTTTATTTTTCTATCACTGTTACTTTAGGTTCCAAGATTTTGACAAATTTCTCAGAATCTTGTCTACCATGTATTCTTGAGGGATTCTCTTTTCAAACAATCTCAATTCAGTTGTCATCTTGTTGAATCTTGTTATTATTTTATTGATAAATTCTCCTTCTTTCATCTTGAAGATTTTGTATTCTTATTTCAACAATTTGATTTTACTTCTGCGAGATTGATCAGTGCCTTCGTAGGTGACTTCGAGTTTTTCCTAGATTTCTTTCGCTATGATACATGAGGAAAGTCTATTATATTCGTTTATGCTTAGAACAAGATGAAGGAGATTATAGCGTTACAGTTTACTTGATAGGCCTTCTTCTACTCAATTGTCATATTCTTTAACTTGACTAGCACACGTACACCATTAACCTCTTTGGTGAGAAATTCAACACCTTTTTCAATTTTTTCCTAGGCATTAAGATCTTGTGTAATGATGAAATTGTGCATTCTTTGCTTCCAATAGTTGAAGTTGCTTCCGTTGAAGAAGGATACATGATTTGTTAAGTATGCTTTAACCAGTACATTGTCTCGGTTTATGGCTATTTGAATCTTTGGTGTTGAAACTGTTCGACTTTTTATCAACACACCGACTCCGATACCAATTGATATTCAACTAGATTGTGTGAATAGTTGAATAGAGATATTTTGAAAAAAATATTTGACTATATAAATATTCAAAATTTTATAATAGAAGTATTTAATGGTTTAATTGGAAAAATAAAAGACACACAAAACTTTTAATAGTGATTTCACCAAATAAAGGTATATATCAACTCCTAGACTCTCCTTTGATTTTTCACTATCAATATAATAATACAAACTTGATTGCAGATTCAAGTTAAACATTTACAATATTTTTTCGCAAACACTACTTTACTAACTCTACACAAATTGGTTCTCTCTTTAGACCCAAAGTGGTGACACACTTTTTGATCTTTTGAAATCTCAGTACAGATGAGAGGGAAATGTCAAAGATGTAAAACTCTAATTTTCAGATTTGATAGACTTGATTTTACAAATAATTACACTCGAAAAAAAATTAAATGAATTTCAAAGGAAAAACAGTGTATGACTTGTTAAAACAGAGTAATGAATAATGTGACTTCATGATTGTTTAGATTATTAACAGAGCATTCTAATTTTTCATATCTCATCTCTAATTTTTCATATCTCATCTCTCTTATATTTATTGTCACCCTGAAGAGATCGGTTGTAGAGTTGTTGAGTCCGAACATTACTCATTAATATCCATCGATTAATGATATGCAACAGTATCTATTTTCGCACTGAACTTTCATTTTCTCAATGGTGCCACTTTCTTGTTAACCAATCGAAAGATATTCTTGCAGCATTTAAACAGTAGGTTTTGATAGAAATGGAAATATTCAGACATATAGAAAAAGAGAAGACTGTTGTGTTTAAATTTATTTCAAAATTTTGGTTTTTGATAATTTTGGGTCGACAAACTTAAACAACACATCGATCTTGACTGATCAGGTAGACATGAGAATACTTGGGTCGACAAGGTCATGTTTCAAATTAAATAGTAGACACGTAAGCTTAAATTGGTCGATGTGTTCTGATGTGTCGACATGGTTTTAATTAGATATCGACATACCTTACTTAGGAATCAATAGTCTATGTCGATATGTTATAAGTTTACATCGACATAATTCTGTTCTTGCATTTAATTGGTGGACCTGACCTGAAAAATTGGTCGATGTGTTAAATCAGGTCAATATGTTCTAAGTCTACATCGACATACTTCTATACTTATATAAAATTGATGGACTTATTCTCTGAAATTGGTCAATATGTTTAACGTGTCGACATAGTCGAGACGCAAGTCATTGTGTATTCTTTAAAGGATAAAGGAATTAGGTCAACAGGCTATTAAGCATGTCGACCTCTTTTGACTTTTATCTTATACTTGTTGAGTGTGTAAATAGTGGGTCATTATGCTACTGAAATTAGTAGACATATCATATTAAATTTCTCCAACTGAGGTCCACATGTAAATTTAGGTCGATGTATAAGATAGGTTGACAAGATATGTGAATGTTCAAGTCAAGTCGATATATTTTCGTGGTTGTCATAATCTTACTTAGAGAATTTGTTATATTTGTTTTATTCAGGATTACTAACAGGTTGACATGTTCAAGATGTTAAAATTGGTTGGCATGGTTCTATAAGTTAGTGGTATAAGTTGGTGGACTTATAAGAGCATGTCGTCGTGTGTCAAGAACAGGTCGATAAAGTTTGTAAACTTTTGTTTTCTGATAGTTTTCTGATTTACTTAAATCTATTTTTCTCCAATTTATTATCATCAAAACCTATCATTTTGGATACAAATCCATGTCAAAATCCTTCACAAGGATCAGAATTTGCTCACTTTGAAGAAAATCCTGAAAAGATATCTGGAACAAGCACCCGCAAAAAGATCTACACTAAAGCTACATAGAACTGAACACAACTCAGTTAGGCAAATACTTTTGTTAAACCAACCTCTAGCTCTTAGGCATAAACTATAAATATTTTGATGCCATATTATGGTCCATTATGTCTCTGACTAACTGATATTTAATGAACCATAATATGCATTGTAATTAGCCAAATGTAACCGAAGCATAAAGAAAATGCTACAGTAGAGGTTGAGAAATAAATGTGAAACTTAATAGTACTTTATATAATCAAGTTATTAAAACTAATACTACTTTTGTTCTGCTTATGAAAAGGTTTATTATCCTTCTTTTTGCTCAAACATGACAACTAACATGAAATAAAATGTTTATTGATATCTTATCTTATTATTAATATCTATTCCCCAGTCTTATGTGCTTAACCATACTCCGTTAAACTTAAAATACTATATAATCTATTGTTTCGGTCACATGCAACTCATGTCTGATATTTTTAAAATAAATCATTATCTCTCAGGTTAGAAAATGATTGAGCAATTCGTAGCAATTGGATGTATGATTGTCCAAATCTCCATTGAAGACCTACTTATATAAAGTATACATGGAAAGGGAAAAACAATTGATTTATAATTGCATCTCCGGATGTAGAGTTAGAATTAGAAAATTGAAGTTTGAGATAACCATGTTAGATAAATAATTACTATCCTGGCTCATGATGTGGTTGACATATAATGTTTAACATCATTTGTAGGTTTGCAAGTATGCTCTTTCGTTCTCTCCCGTTTATGCCGAGAATGCTCCCGCAAGGCTTCCATTTCCAAAATTTGTGATCGGGATGGCCATCAAACCCTGCCACATCCTACAGTTCTTCTTGCACCTTAGTATTGTTCTTTCTGTCTGGCTTCTTATTATCCTATTCATTATATTTTGGATTTGGCCATTGGCTTCTGTTAGAATTTCGGTGAAGGCAAGAGACTTTCTGAGTCACATGTCTGCCACTTTTTTTCTTATTGATTGTCTGCATGGGCTTCTGCTTTCTATAAGCATTGTGTTCGTATTGGTTAGAGTAACTTCTTTGAGGGATTACTTTAGACATTTATGGGAACTTGGAGGTCAGGATGCTAAAGCCAAAAAATTAACATCCTTCACTACTCTCCAACTGAAGGATGCAAACTAACAAGTACATATAAAAACTATTTATATCTTGCCACTACAACACTCTCACAAATTCTAAGCTCCTACCATATTTGAGCGTCTAACTATTAATAATTTTTTGTGCAAACAGAACGTCAACTTGTTTCGATATTGTCATTTCATACAAGTTTGAAGATATCAAATGGTTCAACAACTTTAAAGCAATTCACAATGAAGATACCACCACCAAATAAATTCATCAACTTTTTATATTTATGAGTATAAGAACCAAGACCAAACTTTTATATATCTACCATTGCATGTTAATGAACTTTATCTATTCCACTTTCATATATTCTTCTTAATTATACATTACCTAATCCCTTCTATAAATAATATATCTACATAAACTTTCAATAATTACAGCATAAACAAGAAAAAAAATAGGCCAAGGCTGCACCTTGTGCGACCAGAACCCTCTTAGTATATTTATATAGATATATAAAGGAATTCTCTTTCCACTTATTGCCTTTTTACGGAAAAAGTATACTCCTTTATCTCAAACTCTAATATACAAAATCTTCTCGATAGTAATATTTTTTTGTTTTCAAAATATCTTAACATATTAAATTAATTAATATTTATATAAAAGTTTTTATATTTTTTATATCTATACATTTTTATATTTAATAAATTATTTTCTTATTTGGTTATAATGTTTATTTTTTATATCATTTTTCTTATAAATAATAATTATATATTTGATTTTTTAGATTATTATTATAAAATATGATCATTCTGTTATTTTTATAAAATAATTAATACTTATATAAAAATCTTTATAATTTTTATATTTTCGTATTTTTTACGTTTATTTTTTTTTATTTTTATAAAATATTATTTATCGTATCGTTTCATATTTATTTTCGTTTTCGTTTTTTAATTTTCGTTTCTATACAACCTAGAATTCAAATGCCTTTTTTTTTTTTGATTTGAAGAGACTTTATGTCACCCCGACTCTCCCGTCAAGCACGTAACAGCTGTCGTATTATCTTGGCATACGGACATGACCTCCCCATATACTAGGATAGCGCTAGACATTCTAATTGTACAATAAATCTTCCAAAATGTAAAATCTATCAAAATAAGAATTCATATATATAATACACATGCAAGGGACCCATTCGGCCCATCCCTATAAATACATGCATGTATCGGCACACAATCAAGAATCCCTGTACATGCATACTTGCAGATTTGACCATCCCAGCCATTCCAAAGTTCCCAAACATTTCATGAATTTACAAACCAAAGAAATGTTCCACATGTTCCAATACAAAATAAATGGCTTTCAAAAATGGATTCGTACAAAATGATGAAATCTCAAATCATAGTCGTATGGATTTTACCAATAGTTGCTCAAGGGAATTAAGCCAATACCAAATAAAATCCTAGAGATTTTTCACAATTTTCTCAAAATCTCATCCCCTTGGCATTGGTCCAAAACTCCGTGGGGTGCATCCACGTTATCACGGCAGCCGGAGGAGGCTCTTCAACCCTCCTACCACTAAACTAAATTAAACAGCTTTAGCCACGCCACCCCGATGATCTGGTCCAAGGCCAAACTTAGACTATAGTCATTTTTCAGCACCTTGTTACCAAATATCCATTTAATAAATCAAATCTCGCTCAAATTTCAAGATAAACCAGACATCTCACAATTCTCATAATATCCAAACATGATACAGTGTAAATAATTCAATCAACATACTCGAGTCATTGAATTGTCAAATGATATTTCAGGGCATACCAATTTCACAAAACATTTCGAATAACATTTCAAATTTAATTCAAAATCAATTTATAAATCACAATTTAAAACAATTTACTCATTTACATGAGATATAGTCGTCCACTCACCTCAGAAGGGTATTCACTCCCTATACATTATCAGCTCCAAAAAAATCTCCTTTCAAACTCCAATGGATTGTCCTAAACCAACAATAACAATTTTTTAGATCATTTCTCCTTAAATTCAAAATTTTACAAATTTTCCATAATTTTATTTAAACTCTAATTTTGGGTATTTTCTTGCTTTAGTTCTCATTTTATCAATTTGTCATCATTTGTATCATTATAAAATCCATATTCACAATCCTCCTAGATTTTCCTATTTTCAAACAATTTTCCCAATTTTCTCGAATTAACATAACCCTTACTAATTGATATCAAAACTTTTTTCCAACTAACATAGAACAGAAAAAAATGAATTCTCTCTTAATAAATAAATAAAAAAAAGTACTTCAACGAATCAGGCAAGGAAGGTTAAATAGTTTCTAGCAAAATATAATTTAGAAGTCAAGTTTTGCGCATTCACATCCAGGAATCACCGGAGACAGCAATCATAGCATATAAGATGTTTGAACAAAGAGGCAAAAGTGATGATTAGTAAATGTTGAAAAAGTGGCTAGGAAGGATAATAACATTTGTTGGAAGTGTGGTTGTTGAGAATAGAACTAACATAGTAGTGTGGTTGTTGAGAGTAGAACTGACGTAGTATTTGTGGTAAACATAAAAGGGATTGGCATAGAAGAAAACAAATTAATGCAGCTGTTTAAAACATAATATTCAGTTTAATGGATAAGAGGGCATAATACATAAACCAACTAATTTAAAATCTCTTCATAAGGACCCTAGCAAATTATAAGTATAGGAAACAATGGGAGCATAGAATGGAATAATAGGGAACTTTCCGGGAAAATAAAAACCACGAGAAAGAATAAGTCAACCTCCACAAAGGAATTAACAAAGGGGCTAGGAAAATATTTCAAATTTATCAAGATTGCTTGATAACCAAGGTGTTAACTAGACTGTCAATTCAATTCCTAGGCTAATACTTCTCCCTGTCCCCCACTTTTTGGGCGGTAAATTTCTAGTTCTATTTTTTTTTTATCCAAAGATGATTGAACCACAAAAAAGAGATGGCTCTCCCTTAACAGTTAGACTAATTAGGAGCATTGTGGCAGCAGACCTGCATTCAATCACTGTAGATTCTTCCCCCAAATTTTTACTATTCACAAATTTAGGGTTTTTGATCTTCCTATAAAATTTTACCATATCTCAATAATAACATCCAATTTTAGTATTAACGAAACTAAACCCAAGATTAAGAGTAAGAAAATACCTCAATTTTGGGGTTGGATTGAGTTTTTGAAGATTGTGTTTAAAAACCCTAATTTTTCTCCTTCATTGAGCAATCCCTAAATTTTCTGCCCTAAATGCTCTTTCTCATGAAGGGATTACATCTGCAAAGCCATGTATTTCGGTCGTACTCAAAGGTTTGATTCAGGGATGAAAACAGAGCAAGCAGAAAATCAACGGGGAGAGAGAGAGAGAGAGAGAGAAAGAGAGAGACTTACATCGTGGAATGCCGAAAGTGAGAGGCGAGAACAGTAATCGAAGGAGGAGGCAAAGACGAGGTAGAGAGAGAGGGAGAGATAAGGAATCGAGAGAGGGAGAGAGTGAGAGAGAGACCAATGAGATAGGAGAAAGAAGGGGTATTGGGTTTCGGGTAAGGGAGAGAGAATAATAAAACAAAACTTTGACATTTCTTTTTTTTGGGTATTACAACACTTAACCCCCTAAAAGAAATATCGTCCTCAAAATTTAAAAATAAAGTTTATACATCAAACAAATAGGGATATTGCCTTTGCATGGCACTCTCGGGTTTCCAAATCTCTTCCTCAACTTGATTACTTCTCCACAATACTTTCACCATTGCGATTTGTCTATTCCTTAATTGTTTGAGTTGTCGATCTATGATTTGTACTGGCTGCAGCTTGAAACTCTAGTGTAGATTCAACTCTACCGAAGGGGCTTTTAACATATGTGAGGGATCCGATAAATATTTTTTCAACATGGAAACGTGAAAAATATCATGAATCCTTTGTAACTCCAATAGCAATTCAAGCTCATAAGCCACTTTTCCAATTCTTTCGAGAATTTTGAAGGGACCGATATAATGAGGATTCAATTTTCTCCCTTTCTAAAATCGGATTATACCCTTCCAAAGATATACCTTTAAAAGTACCATATCTCCAACTTTGAATTCCAAAGGCCTCCTCTTGTCAGTATAGCTCTTTTGTCGATTCTGAGCTGCCTTCATTCTTTCTCGAATTATCTTCACATTTTCTTTGGTAGGTTCAATCAACTCTATACTTTTAATTTTCCTCTCATCAACCCCGTCCCAATATAACGGAGTCCGACATTTCCTTCCATAAAGAGCTTTATAGAGAGGCATCCCAATGCTATCTTTATAGCTGTTGTTATAGGCAAATTCAATTAATTGGAGGTTCTTGTCTCAACTCCCTTGGAAGTCCATAACATATGCCCTTAGCATGTCTTCCAATGTCTGGATTGTACGCTCTAACTATCCTTCTATCTATGGATGAAATGTAGCGCTGAATTTCAACTTATTGTCCAAGACCTCTTGTAACTTAGGCCAAAATCTGGATGTAAATCGAGGATCACGATCCGATATAATTGATACCCCCCCATGGAGTCAGATAATCTCATCGACATACAATTTAACTAACCTCTCCAAAGAGTAAGTGTTTTGGATTAAGAGAAAATGTGCTGATTTAGTAAACCGATCAACAATCACCCATATAACATCATGTCAGTTCAGAGTACGTGGCAGTCCTACCACGAACTCCATGGTAATATGCTCCCATTTCCATTTAGGTATAGGCAATGGTTGAAGCATTCCACTAGTTTCTGATGTTCGGCTTTGATTTGTTGGTACACAAGACACATTACCACAAATTTAGCTATTTTCCGTTTTAACCCCGACCACCAATAAGTTTCCTTGATGGTCTTGTATATTTTTGTACTCCCGGGATGCATAGTATAAGTTGAAGAGTGTGCTTCTTCAAGTATAGCCTTTCAAAACTTATCATTTTTGGGAATACAAATCCATTACTCATATACCACCATTCCATCCTCCTAGATATGGAAGTCAACACCTTCCCCCTTGTGAATCTTTTCCAAGATACTCTTTAGCTCTTCATCAGTTGATTGGAGCTCTCATATGCGATGCTATGGTGGTCATACTTCGAATCTGACCAAAAGTACATCATTGTCATCATTGGCCAACTCAACTCCTAATGTACGAAGTCTTAATAAACATGAGAGATATAAACTCCCAGAGGATGAAGAAGAAGATGAGGACTTCTAGCTTAAGGCATCTACAATAACATTTGCTTTGCCCGGGTGATAATCAATCACCAAGTCATAGTCTTTAATCAACTCCAACCACCTTCTTTGTCTCAAATTGAGTTTCTTTTGAGTGAACAAGTACTTGAGACTCTTGTGATTAGTGAAGATTCTACAAGTAGCTCCATACAAGTAATGTTGCCAAATCTTTAGTGCAAAGACAATGGCAACATGTTTTAGATCATGGATGGGATAATTCAATTTGTGTTTCTTTAACTGTCGAGAAGCATAGGTGATCACGTCATCGCCTTGCATCAAAATACATCCCAACCCTTGTTTAATGACATCAAAATCCTTCATTTCCAATGGAATCAAGTTTGCCTCGAGAATCTCACCTTCTACTACCACTTCGCATGCCTTATACATGGAATCCCTTTTTAATTATTCCCCTAACAGAGTGATAACCAATAACTCATTTTCAAGTGGAGTCAAAGGCCTATTCGAGTGTTTAGCAAATTCCATACTTACAAAAGAATTATTTGATCCCGTATCAATTAAAACACGGGATCAACCCAAAAAATTCTCATCATACCTATATATACAAGGGATAAAATTAATTCTCGATTCAAATCAAACTCAATTCAAAATTTAAGTCCTCAATGCTAACAAAACTATCATTAATCATCTAAATAATTCTCAATCACTTAATATCATGTAGTATCTCTAATATGCCTCAAATTCAAAATAATACAATCATGATCTCATAATGTTTATACTCAAATTCTAAGTCATCAGTTCAAGTTCTAGGAAATTTAACCATAACTATGTACGGGTTGTTCTATGCCTCCTCATTAGTCATTGCAAATATCCTTGTTTGAGTTCTTGCCTATGGACGCCGGTTTGGAGCAACTACTATGCTGCTCCCCGTCCATGGTATAACATTAGGAGGTACGGTGGAAACATTGACTTGGTTGCTCATAGATCCACTAGGGTGCTCTCGATTTGTCTGATTTCCTCGCCCTAACTCTAGACAAATATTGCGATAATTGCCCTCATTTCCACAGTGATAGCACCTCTTGGGTGCTTGATATACCCCAAAATGGAACTTCCCACAATTCCTATACTTGTCCTTCCTATTCCCCGTCGATTTCTTCCTGAGGATGCAGTAGGAGTAGGGTTCCCAAAATAAGACGTGCGTTGGTGTTGAGGAATGCCAACAGATCCGGTAATAGGAGCTCCACCATTGGAGCCTATGCTCCTACTCTGCTTTGAACCCAGGCCTAATGAATATTTGGACCTCCTTTTCTTTTTCTGTCCCTCTCTTGTCTTGCCCCTTTCTTCTACCATTTTCTTGGCCCTTAAGATCAATTCCAATACATCCTTGTAAGTATGGGTTGATGTAATAGACATCTTCTCCCGGATAGGCAAGTTTAGACCCTTTTCAAACTTGGAACGTAAGTATTCATCAGAAATCACTAATTGGGTATTTTCTTGTTCTTATTCTCATTTTATAAATTTGTCATCATTTGTATCATTATAAAATCTCTATTCACAATCCTCCTAGATTTTCCTATTTTCAAACAATTTTCCCAATTTTCTTGAATTAAGATAACCCTTACTAATTGGTATCAAAACTTTTTACAAATAACATAAAATAAAAAAAATGAATTCTCTCTTAATAAATAAAAAAAAGAAGGAAGTACTTCAACGAATCAAGCAAGGAAGGTTAAATAGTTTCTAGCAAAATATAATTTAGAAGTCATGATTTGCACATTTACATCCAGGAATCACTGGAGACAGCAATCATAGCATATAAGATGTTTGAACAAAGAGGGAAGAGTGATGATTGGTAAATGTTGAAAAAGTGGCTGGGAAGGATAATAGCATTAGTTGGAAGTGTGGTTGTTGAGAATAGAATTGACATAGTATTTGTGGTAAACATAAAAGGGATTGGCATAGAAGAAAGCAAATTAATGCAGCTGTTTAAAACATAATATTCAGTGTAATAGATACGAGGGCATAATACATAAACCAACTAATTTAAAATCTCTTCATAAGGATCCTAGCAAATTATAAGTATAGGAAACAATGGGAGCATAGAAAGGAATAATAGGGAACTTTCTGGGAAAAATAAAAACCATGAGAAAGAATAAGTCTTAGCCTCCACAAAGGAATTAACAAAGGGGCTAGGAAAATATTTCAAATTTATCAAGATTGCTGGGTAACCAAGGTGTTAACTAGACTGTCAATTCAATTCCTAGGCTAATACTTCTCCCTGTTCCCCCCCTTTTTGGGCGATAAATTTCTAGTTTTATTTTTTTTTATCCAAAGATGATTGAACCACAAAAGATGGCTCTCCCTTAACAGTTAGACTAAACAGGAGCACCGTGGCAGCAGAGCTGCATTCAATCACTGCAGATTCTTCCCCCAAATTTTTACTATTCACAAATTTAGGGTTTTTGATCTTCCTATGAAATTCCACAATATCTCAACAATAACATCTAATTTTAGTATTAACGAAACTAAACCCAAGATTAAGAGTAAGAAAATACGTCAATTTTGGGGTTGGATTGGGGTTTTGAAGATTGGGTTTAAAAACCCTAATTTTTTCTCCTTCGTTGAGCAACCCCTAAATTTTTCGCCCTAAATTTTTTGCCCTAAATGCTCTTTCTCATGAAGGGATTACATTTGCAAAGCCACGTATTTCGGTCGTACTCAAAGGTTTGATTCAACAATGAAGACAGAGCAAGCAGAAAATCAACAAAGAGAGAGTGACTTACACCGTGGAATGCCAAGAGTAAGAGGTGAGAACAGTAATCAAAGGGGGAGGCAAAGATGCGGTAGAGAGAGAGAGAGGGAGAGATAGAGAATTGAGAGAGGGAGAGAGTGAGAGAGAGACGAAGGAGATGGGAGAAAGTGGGGGGTGTTGGGTTTCAAGTAGGGGAGAGAGAATAATAAAACAAAACTTTGACCCCTTTTTTTGGGTATTACACTTTAAAATCAAGATTAAAAGAGAACCTAATTACTTATGATAAGAATCACAAAAAATCAAAAATTATCTTTTCAATAAAAGAAAAGAAAAAAATAAACACAAAACACCACCTCTCTATTTCGTTAGAATTTTGAATTCAAAATTAAAGAATCAATTGAATTCAATGTCAAAAATTATAAGGGAATTCAATTAAATGAGAAAAATATAACTGATATAAAGTAAATGTGGATCAAAATAGAAGATTTTTGAATTGGGAATGTATGTAGCTGAAATTTTGTGACCCATATAAATCTTGACCACATTTTCATATTTTTCCTTTTTGGATTGATTTAAATTCTTCCTTAATGTGTATAATATTAATTTTCGATGACAATTAAGTGGTTTAAATGTTATGAGATGATCCACAATTACAAAAAACCCCATCCTAGAATGGAGGATCTCTAAGTTCAAAATTCATAACTTTACACTATCTATTTAGTGAATTTGAAAGTTTTAGAAGAGTTTTTACACGTCTAAAAATCATTTTGCTACTTTTACAATCGCTGGAGGTGAAAAAAAAGAGTATAATCGGAGGAAACCCAAAACCCCTTTTTTCACTTTCGCTTTATCTTGACTCATTTTTTACATTAGAAATATGCATTAGAGTTATCATGTATTCTTACATTTGGTATCAGAGCCAATTTTGTCTTTATCTGTAAATTTTTTGATGAATTTTGAAAATTTTTCCTCAGATTTTTTCCAAAATTGGTGCAAAATGATTATTTTAAAATCTTGCATATTGGTCATTTGAAATTAAAAAAAATGAAAAATTTAATTTTGTACGTAAAGAGAAAAAGTACAGAATTGGTAAATGCATTTTTTTATATACAAAGAATTTTTTAAGTCCAATTTTGTGCATAAAAACAAATGCAAAATTTTAGTAAAATACCTTGAAATACATGAAAAAGTTTTGGAATAAATTTTTGTATATAAGAACAAGTACCAAAATGACAAAATACATAAGAGATAATGATTACATTTAAAAGGATAAATTATTCCCTGTGGTTTGACTAAAAACAATATACTACCCCTATAATAGAAAAATTATCCATTTATACCCATATAGTTTTAAAAAATGTGGCAAGTGGACAAAACCGTGAAAACATAGACATATAAAATGTCAATTATACCCTTACTCTCTCTTTTTCCACCTCCGATAAAAAATATACACCCAAAAAAAAATCCAACTCTCACTCTCTGTCTGTCTCTGTCTCACAGTCTCATGCTCACAGCAGCCATTCATTTCACGACCATTGATAAGTCCTCCGATGCCTTTATCTGATGCCTATGAGGATAGATCAAATGACACTGGTGATAGATCCAGTAAATGATCGACCTTCTTCTTTGTTCACAGTGGCGATTCGGTGATGATTCGTCCTTCGATTCGGCGATTTCGTGACCTTTGCGATGAAATTTTGAAAATTGAATGGCGATTTAATGATTGGAGTTGAAATAGAAAGACATTGTAGTTGGAGTATGCAGAGGAGAGGAGAAGAGAGGAGGGAGGAGGAGAGAGAAGAGAGAGGGACGGATCTTGACCTCTAAGATGGTTTGATTTGAGAGAGGCTCTTCTCCTTAGTGGCCAGAGTGTGCATAGGAGAGGAGAGAGGAGGAGAGAGAAGAGAGAGGGATATATCTTAACCTCTAAGAAGGATTCGATTTGAGAAAGGCTCTTCTCCATGGCGGCTTGACTCTACAGAGGAGAGGAGAGGAGAGAGAAAAGAGAGAATATGAGTTTTTTTATTAATTTGGGTAATTTTGTAAAAAAATAATTTTGTGAGTCAACCCAAATTTTATGTGCGTACTTCTTAATTTCTTATTAATTTTGATCAGTTTCGTCACTTATCTTTGTTTTTTTAATCACAGGGGGATAAATAGATTTTTTTCCATCATAGGGTAGTATGTGATTTTCAGTTAAACCACAGGGGTTCCTATTTAAAATAAAATTTCATGCATTGTATATGGTAAAGTATATAGTAAATATTCTAGTGGTTTTGCAAGTCCTACTCAAGGTATCCCATTTCAAGTATTCTTCCTTTTTTTGCTCCACCAATTGTCTCAAGCCATAGAGCCATACCATCAACAGATGGCTAAGATGAGGCAGCATCATCACTATCACTCGAATTCCTTAGTAAAAGCTCATCATATTTCTCCTGTATGGTCATAAGGAAAATTATAAAGAAATTAAAATAACAATATAGCAAAATATCCAACACGATATGTTCAAATCAATATCATCATTACAATTAAACAAGATATGTACAACAAGATAACATTGCTATAGTAGGTTCAAATATGTCCAATATAATCAAATAGAAATATGATAACTCGTGTAGTTAATAGAAAAATATACAAGAATCAAGTTCACAACTAACACTTTTCATACATCGACAACTAATCCTCTACTTTTATACTTATTCTGATATGACATGAGTTTATTAAGTCACTAAAACAATTGAAAATTTTTAAATTACATAGCTTAGCTACTCTAACTCTCGCCCCACTTCATGTTTTGTTTTTCTTTTGGAATGTCCGCTTGAAAGTGTCTATAAATGGTGGCTCAGTTCCTATTTCCTTGACCTAAAAAAAACATTGTTAGAAATAATGAAATAGTTAAAAAATAATTGAATTAAATTTAAAAAATTAGTATTTTAACAAAATTACCAATCTATTTTTTATACTCATGTACATTGATTGACCCTCCGCATAAGTAGCAGACAATTCCCCAGAATTACAAGATCAGTTCTTTCTGTTCAACTCACTCCTTCATTTGTTCTCATCAGATTCCCAAAAATTCAAAATTCTGACCCAATTTTCTTCAGTGATATAATTTGGCTTCTTACTGTCGCTCTATGCATGATTCAACACCTCTCGGATGTGATAACCATATTTCTTGTTAAAAATTTTTCTTATCTCATTCATCTCAATCTCATCCCAAGTGAATTGCCGCTGCAATAAATAAAAATACAATTAGGTATATTAAAATTGTAAACATAGTTTCATAGATAAACTGAAGGGCATAACTTAGCTTAATTTCTTTCCACTATAACTCTTTTGTATCTTTTGAAGTGCTAGTGTAAGTCATTCAAGTCCCTCTCCAATGGTTGTTTACTATTCTTTTAATCTCGTGCACAACATGTACAGAATTTATGAGTTTGTCATAAAATTACAAACAAACAATGATAAATAAATAGGACAATTAAAAGAATCATTTGCTACATAAATAAAAGAAATAATAGTTATAAAATTTTAAAATTTAGTATTTACAAATCTCCATAAAGGGATATCACCCGTCGCCTATCTTTTTCCCCCCTAACAAGTGAATATTGCATCGAATGTGCAACATGAAGGGGACGATGAAGGTGTATCAGTAGAAGGGAAAGGTGTAGCTAAAGGGGATTGCGATGTTGAAGAGAAAGTGCCTGGTCTTCCATCACTAACTCGTTTATACCCCTCACGTCGAATTGTCAAGTATAAATATTAGAACAATAAGAAAATAAAAACTGCATATTCATCAAATATATAATAAAGTACATGAAAAAACTTACCATATTTAAATTGACATACTAATCAGTACAGATGCCACCAACACTCAAAAAAACCAATTCTAAAGATCTATAAAAAAGAAAAGTGTAACAGTAAATGAAAGCCAATATATAATAAAAACTATACTACCAAATGATGTATAATAAAGACTAAACTAGCAGATCTGAAAATAAATATCAGATTCTTGTTGTATTAAGAAAATAAAATTTACCCACCATCAAAAATCAAAGTCCTCATTGTCATCTTCACTGTCAGATTCATCTCTATTATCAATATCATTCTCATCTATCTCAAAATTAGATTCTTAATGTCATCCTCATGAATTTCACTTGGATCCACACTATCACTACTTCTCATGGATCTTGTAACATTGGAATGTTATATTGCTCAGTTTGAATTGTGTTGGTAATTTTCTCTTGTTGATATGTTATGTATTCCCAACGTTTCTCGATCTTTTTCTGTGCTTTCATTTTACAAACGACCTACTAATCAATTTTGTCACGTTTCAAAATAGAATATGATGCATAATAAGCTTGAATCGCTTGTTGTGTCAATACAAATGGTTCATATCTTTTATACAATTTTTTATGATTTATTTCAATCAAATTAAAGTTTGGGTGCACATTCATCCCTTTGATAGGGTTAAACCATTGACGCATAAATAAAACGACCCATAATTTTGCTCCAGGGTACTCTACCTTTAGAATTTTATCCAACAAACCATAAAAATCATCATTTGCACCTCCATCATTGGATGATTGAACATAAATCACTATTTATTGTAGCTTTTGCAATCCCATATTTTTTAGTGTGAAAATTATATCTGTTTATAAAATATGCTAGTCAAGTTTGTACCTTTGATTTTGGGCCCTATGATAGATGGGTTAGCTATTCTTACTCAATTTGAGCTCGATTACTATGAAGCTGAAGTAAAGTAAATATGTTAATATATTTGTTAATTAATGATGTATTAAATTTCAAGGAAATTTACATATTTTTTGAATCATGCTGCAAATTCTTCATCACATACACGATCAAACTCATTCACGGTAGTTCAAACTGTGAATTTTGAAAAATCCTACTATCTAAGAAGATGATTTATGTCACCAAATGTTTTTGATACAAAGAATACATCTATTTGCAAATGTATACTCACCCGAAATATGGCGTTACTTTTGGACAATTCAATAAAATATGTCTATAGACTACCCACCATTCTTTATCAGTTAAATTCTAAGCTTATGTGCCCCACTTAGTCAACCAAGATAGTTTAAAATCAAGAATGGTTTTAAATTGATATCAACAAGATCCTTATCATTTCTTCCTGTTTTTCGCCACTTGCACTCTACGTGAGACTCGAAATAGTATGAGACAAATGTTGTCACTTTCTTCACAATGTCTACATTAACAATAGAGACTTTAATATATAACTTATTTTTTACTTTGTTCTTCAAATGATATAGGAATCTAATTGTAATGAAACAAAGTGTATTAGAAAATAATATAATAAAATTAGTAATTTGACATACATTGAAAACAAAGTGTAGAATATAAAAAATTCACGTTTCAAACAGATACATCTATCAAAATTGGACGAAATCTACAACTTTGGCCTCATAAAGCAAATGAACTAAGAGATATTCTATGGAGTCAAAAAATGACATAGGAAATATCCTTTCTAAGTTAAACAACAGAGGAAATATTCTTTTTAAATTATATAGAATGATAGGAATATCTCTCTTTAACTTCTCCATGCGTGATTCGCTCAACACTATCGAGCAAATGTTATGAAGGAAAATGTTTTAGCTTTGCAATGGTGCCTCATACAAAATTTGGCAAAAGTTTCTTAAAAGCAATAGAAATTAGTCTTTACACAAATATATGACAATCATAACTTTTAAAACCAATCAACTTGCAATTCTTCAAATCGACATATCTCCCAAGATTTGAGACATAACTATTAGGAAAGCTCAACGATTTCAACCATTCACAAACATTTTATCCCTAATCCTTATTCAATGTATAAACTGTCTTTGGTTTTGTTCCCTTACTACTTCCATCCACATCAAGTGCAGGTCGATTACAAAGAAGAAGCCTGTTTTTTCTTGCATTCAAATTGTCTTTCGTTTTTCCGATGACATCCATCACTGCATTTATCACATTATCAAAAATATTTTTCTTGATATGTATCACATCGAGATTATGATAAATTAGATGGGTCTTCTAATATGGTAGATCCCAAAATATTCTTCGTTTGGTCTATTTATGCATACTTCTATATCCATATGTTGTACCATGTAGGTCTTCAATAATAGATAGAAAGTGAAGCACTCGCTCCCAAATTTATTCACCAGTTAACCACAAGAGAGAAGGTGCCTTTTCAATTCTATTATTAGTGAACTCTTCTTTATTCCTTATGAATTTATGATTTAGCAGCAAAAAATTGTTTATGACAATCAAAATAACTCGTTTACTTACCTTGTTTCAATCTGAATAATTTTGATCTCTCCATATATATCAGGCATCCTAAGATCCCAACGGTTCTCCATCCCAATAACATGCCATAAGCTGAAAAGTCATTTATCGTCCAAAAAGGAGTAACCTTTATTACAAATATCTAATCAGTATGGATATCATAAATAAGAACACCTACATCTTATAGTTGTTTTAACTCCGTAATCGGTGGTTATATATAAACATCTATTAACTTTTTCGAATTTGCGGGTCAGGCACGACCAATGTCAAAAACATATAAGGTGTCTTCATACACATACCGGGTGGAAGATTGTACAGAGTTAAGATAATTGGTCAACATGAATAAATTTTTCCTGATTTACCAAATTGAGTAAACACATTAGCTCAGAGACCTAACCTAATGTTTCAAGTCTCTTTGGCAAACTTAGAATATGTTTTATCAAAATGTTTCCATGCCTTTGTATTCGAAGAATGGCACATTAACCCCTCTTCTATTTTATTATTTGCATGCCAAGTCATATATTCAGCAGTAACCTTAGTAACATAAAGTTTTTACAATCTAGGAGTTAAGGACATTATCTGTATGGTTTACGCTACTGATTATGACATAACTTCCTACTACTCTTGTACCTACATTGGTTACAAAATTTACAAAATTCTGTATTTTTATCATCTTCCCAATATAACATACAACCATCTTTGCATACATCAATCCTTTCCATCGGAAAACCTAAGTCTTTCACTAGCTTTTTCATACTGTAAAAATCATTTGGCATGATGTGATCACGAGGCAATACTTCTCGAATTACTTGAATAATATCCTTGAATCCATTTTCGGACATATTATACTCTGCCTTAACATTTAACAATCTCACCGTTAGTGATAACTTAGTGTGGCTATCACAACTAGCCTACAAAGATTCATCTACAACTCTCAACACTTCCTGAAATTGATTAGAGAAAAAAGTTTCATTATTCACATTCTCATCAATATCTGTTATTTCTACTTTCTCCAATAGTGATGCATAACTAGCACACATTTGTCCAAATGTTGGAGCAAAACTAGTACTCGCATGATTCGGTTCGGGAACAAAATTCTAACCCACTACATCAATTACCATCCTTTGATAAAGGTTCAACTGATCATAATAACTCTGACCCCCTCTAACTGAAAAGTGCATGTTTTGTCGATATTATTCATAAGATATAAACAGCTAACCGTGACAAGTTCAATTGTACATTCGCTAATTTCATTACACTTATGAAATCTATCATTACCATACTTTCTATACAGATATCTTAATTTATTCTCATCCATAAATTCAATTTTACTATTAGTGAAATTCAAAAATTATTTCAACCCAATAATAAATTCATCAGCTAAATCTCGACGTTAAGGTAAATTCTTATTATTTATCCAACCTCTATCGTTCTATATTTTCTCTGCTTATAAATTTAAGATTTATAAAATATTAATAAAAAGTATTACTAACAAAAGGTATTTGATTGGAGTAAAAAAAAAAAAAAAGTTACCTTGCTTATAAAGAGGGTCCTATTCTCCTCTTAAATTCGATCGTTTAAATCACGTAATTAAATAATATATTAGTATCACATTTATACACTAATAATAATATAAGTCATATATAATATATTAATTTATAACAATAATAAATAATTAGCATATATTAAAAAAATTATTATTATGATAGGTGTCCCAATGACTAAAGAGGAGTTAGAATTGATTGATCATCTTCTTCAGAGCTGTTCTCAGGAAAGAAGTTTGTGGGAACTAGGACCCTCTATTCTTCACATCTAATAAAGCTCACTAGAATTAGCAAGTTGTAGACGTGGAGGGGGATGAATCAGCATATTGCAACTACTTTTGCAAAGCTATTCAATTAAATACATTTCTGCAATTTTTTGATAGAACAAATGGAAGTCTACAATTCAAACCTTATTGTTGTAAGCTAATGGCCTCACAAGATTTGCAGCAACTTTAAAAGTTACAGGCTCTCGCAGTTGGATCCTGACGAATGAGAAGGAAAATAAAAGTTATTTGAGGAACATTTCAATCTTTGCAATGGAGAATTTAGGAAATATTTACATATGAAAAAGGTTCAAAGTAGTGGACGCAACTACTCATTTATTTCACTACAACTTTTATTCTTTTTTCCTTTTTAATGGTCTTGCTTTGCTTATTCAGAATCTTCTACATTTGAGATTTAGCATCTTCTATTCTATGATACGATCCTCCAAGATTCTCCGAAAATGTGAGCCAGTGTTAAGAAATATATAATTATCTACAATTTGGTCCTATAGTACACAAAAGTAACAGAACAGTCATTAAATTAAGTACAATAACTAAAATTTCTATTAAGATAGTAACTTTCATACATTTGCGAGTGCTGCATTTAAAATCAGACTTTCATGAAGTTAAAGATCGCACAATTACACCTTTTAAAACTGAGAATTCTATTCTATCCATTAACTACAATTATTAACAGAAAACCAAATAGCAGTTGCCACAAACATCAAATAAATGAATCGAAAATAATCAAATATGTAAGTTAGTTGAATATTGAATCAAGCACTTTCAAAACAGAATTAATTTACAACTTTGTTGAACTTTGGAAGTTCTTATCCTAAAATGATAAGAAAATATGACAAAGTTCATTTTAGATTATTTTTCTTTCCCTTCAATTATGTGGAGATCAATTCGATGACGTCAATAAATAATTATGAACCAAGTGGTTAATCTCTACATAATTAACCAATAGGCACCGACTATGTAGAGATTTACTTTTCTTTTCATGGCATTTTATAATTGAAGAGAATCTACACAAAGATGAGCATAGATTCACAAATTGCAAAAAGAAATTACATGAAACGAGAGAAGGATAGACATTCTAAGAGTTGAAAGAAAAGGGTAGCGAAGAATGTAATGTAAAGAAATGACCTCACATTTACGTAAGCATTCAAAACATTAAAAATAAATAAATAAATAAAAACTCAAAAAATTCAGATATTCTTTTGAGATTAAAGGGATTACGCACGTATGCTGATGATGAAGGAAATAACACACATAATCTGAAACGATTTGAGAAATTGTAGCCTGCAATCGGCAGAAGCTTGGTGACCCACAAAATGAAATGAATGCAATATACAGGGATCATGCCATAAGCTAAGAACTATTCTCATGGTAATTGAGGATATAATGCATATGGAGCCTCACTACGCATTTACTGCATCACATACACATTCTCTGTAGATATATTAAGCATGGAAACATACACAAGACATGAGAAAGTCAAAAATAATAAAACTTGACAACAAGTGGAACACACGTCTTAAAAACATGTATGTATTTAAAATATAGTATTACATAAAAACAAAACATCCATTACTATGTTCAAATAAATTGAATTACCATCATATTACATATATTTAACACAGTCTTTGTCTCCCAAAAACTTAGTTATGCCTTCATTTTGCACAAATAGTAGCTTTGTAGTTTGTTTTACTAGTACCTTCTATGAACTCCCTAGTTTTAATTGTGTAATTAAGTATTAGGGAAGTGAACTAGAAGTGTATAGTTGAGAATTAGATTATTAAAACATGGTTGACCAATACACTACATTTTATAAATTCTCTGTGAGTATTAACCATACACTGCAACAAATTTTATCAATAGCTTGCAATTTTTTTTTTTTTAAAAGGGGCTATATCAGACACCTTCATTACATCACCGTCTTTTATGTTGCTATGCAAATAAACATGACAATGCAATGACTTAATATATATATATATATATGCACACACACATATATAAAAAATGATAAAATTTCTATTAATCAGAATTTAATAGAGGCAGGTATGTATTTCACTGTCCGAGTATAAATTTTGTCGAACGAACTAAGAGGCAGGTATATATTTCAAAGGAAAACAATGATTTGACAAAATTTCTATTCAACAGAATTTAATCTTGATCTAACTCATTTCATATGGCATCTCACTGTCTGAGTCAACTTATGAAGACAAAGCAATGTTATGAATCAATTTTGGATAAACTCACCCTAGAAATTTCTTACCAGTTGGTGTTCAGCATACAATAAAAAATGATAAACATTTCTATTAAAAATCAAGGTGTTTGCATCAGATAAAGGAGCACATTTGAAGGGATAAAAAGGACATCATCACAATCTGGAGTCCAAGTTTTAAGTACAGAATTAACAATTTTGTGGAACGGGGACATTACCTTGACTAAGTTAAAGGATAATTCAGGAAAAGATACCAAGAAGTAACATAAGAGAAATAGAAGACTGCACTACAATCACTCTAGACAAAGATTGCTATAGCGAAACTGTTAGATTTAATTGTCACAAAGCAAAAGCATAATGGTTTTTCAGAATAATTAAAAGATTAAGTTTATGAATATAACTCAATGAATAAATGCCAATAATTCAGGAACCACGATACATTTCTCAACGATCTTATAGTCGGGATGATAATCATACCAAATGAGTTATTATCGTAATATCACAATACCACAACCCTAAATCCAGTGACGAGATGACGCAGAAAAATTCGCAACTCAAAATTTTACTTAACCCTTAATCAATCTCTCTCTAGAAAATGTTGTGTTTTCTTAAAAACTCAATTCCCCTTAAAAAAAATGTGCTCTCACAATCTCTGTATAAAATTATACTTCAATTCACAATTGAAAAAGATGATAGAAAGGCACGTAGTAAAAATGGGAAGGAATGAGGGCAAGTGGAGATAATGGGTCAACCATCTGTTATCTTTTTGTTTTAAATTTAAATTTGAATATTTTTACTAATATGGTAAATGCCCCTACATAGGTATATTTACCTACATCTTCCACTTGCACATGTAAACATTTTATATTCGTCACAAGATCACAACTCATACGATCTTTTATATCATCCCACCGACGAGTACACGTACAATCGAAAACTTCTCGATACACCTGTTAGAATGATCAAAAAGTCAACATTAATACCAAAAAAACTCGCTGTATTCTAAACTCAATACAGTTACATTCATCGAGCCACTTTTCTCATCAAAAGTGATCCCTAATTATTACTCGACAAAGTACTCACTATTATATTTGAATCCAAATATGGATAAATATAATAGGCCGGCCAATGAATATTACACCATGATATAATGCCGATTGGTTTTTATTTTTCCAAACTCAAATCTATTAGTCTCAATTCAACTGTTTTTTTAGACCTACCCTTTAGATCTTAATTTATCTTTCGAGTCATAAGTAAACAGACTAAAGTAGCAAATACTGAATTAAGAGTTCTAAAAACAGCTGAAAGTTATAGGGTATAAGAGATTTCACCCAATGGATCTCGAGTCTCACATAGTGAGAACGAGAATTATGATCATACTATCGTCACATATAATGGCTCATACTATTCTATAGTTGTCTCATCACACACGCTATGAAATAAGTGTCATAGTGTTATTTCCTTATCTCTCAAAATGACAATGTCAGATTTCTCTAATACTATATAGATATGAAAGTCAGACTACATATAAGAATTTACCCAAAAATCTTTTACAACTAGAAACCATTTTATCTCCGTTCACTAAGAACTAAAGATAGTCACTCATATGAAAAAGTCGACCTAGCCTACCTGACATATTTTTAATCACATCACATCAAAGAATTATGATCAAAAACAAGTTCATTAAATAAAAAATATATATAATCTCATGTGTGACTGAATAATATACTAGAATCATATATATATATATATATATATAAAGGTAATAATTATCAATATCATCAATTCAGTACAAATTGAGAAATATTAAAATATATGCAAAACCAATGACTTTCTATATCTTATAAAGGAGTCTCTAATAATGGATTTGGTAAACGGGTCAGCCACCATACTGTGCGTAGAAGTGTATTTGACAGTCACTTCACCCTTCTCAATGATATTTCTCACGAAATTTATCTAGTGTCAACGTGTTTGGTCCTACTATGATACTTAGGGTTTTGAGTATTTGCGATAATAGTCTGATTATCATAGTAGATTATCACTAGTCTCCTACTATCTACCACAATCTCTAAGTCATCCAATATTATTTGGAACCAAACACTCTCCTGAACTACGAATGAGCAAGCCACAAACTCAATCTCTACTGTAGATAGAGTTATATATATTTGCTTCTTACTGCTCTAAGAAATAGCACTACCATTAAGTAAGAAGGCAAAATCTAATGTTGATTTGTGTTTATTTAGATCACCGCTCTAATCGTCGTTTGAATATTCCATAAGGCGCAAATCATCTCCTCCGTAACACAAGTTGAAGCTCGTAGTTCCTTTGAGATATCTTAAAATATTTTTCACTGTTCTCAAATGACCCCTTCCAGAATTTGATTAATATCTACTCACTAGACCGACTTTATAACAAATGTCTAATCGTGTACATAATATCGCGTGCATTAAACTTCCCACTGTATTGAAATAATGGATTTAATGCATTTCTCTTAGTTCTTCCTAAGTTTTAGGACACATTTCAAAACTCAAGCCATCACACTTAGCAATAAGGTTATCTATGGGATTAAAATCGCTCATCCCAAAATGTTTGAGAATTTTTCTAATGTAGGTCTCTTGTGAAAAACACAACATTCGTCTCGAGTGATCCTTCTGGATCATAACTCTGAGGATGAATTCAGTTTCATCCATGTTCTTCATGTCGAAATTTGATGATAACCATATCATAATAGTTATCAGATACTCAATGTTGTTCCCAACCAATATTATATCGTCCACATATAGAGACAGGATCAGAAAAAAGTCATTGGAACGTGTCAGATAGATACAATAATCCTCCTTGATCATTATAAAACCATAAAATGTTATCTCCTCATGAAATCTCAAGTACCACTACCTGGATGATTACTTTAGGTCGTATATTGACTTTCAAAGTTGATAGATCTTATCCTCCTAACCTATTAGAATAAATCTAGAGAGTTGTTCAATGTAGATCTCCTTATTCAAACTTCTATTAAGGAAGACGATCTTAACGTCCATCTAATATAACTCCAGATCCATACTCGCAACAATTGTTAAGAGTAAATGGATCGATATAAATTTGATTACAGGAGAGAGTCTCCTCATTATCATGCCCTTTGTCTATATGTAACTCTTGTCTACCAGACGAGCCTTGTATCTCTCTACAGATCTATCGGCCTTTCTTTTGATTTTGAGAACCTACTTGTTTCTAATTACCTTTCTATCCTCAAGTAAGTCAACTAGTTCCAGACTCTATTGATTTTCATGGATTCCATCTTCTCCTGCATGGTTTTTAACCATTAGTCCTTCAAAAGACCTCGAGAACCTCCTGAAATGTCTTGGACTCCTCATTATCTTCGGAAGTCACAATGAAAATCTCATCCTCAATCAGAAAATGATATTGGTGTACTTGTCCCCAACTACTCCTACGAGGAGGGGGAGCCACTTCATCTCTAGATGGGTCACTCATACTAGGATCAAGATCCTCAGACGGTTCTTGAGTCCGTCGTTAGGCTCAGCTGAACTGTTAGGCTTATCTATCTTATAAAATGTAAAGTTTCGATTGATTTCACCTTTTTTAGAGAAATCATTTTCCAAGAACGTGACATCACGAGACTCAATCTCAATGACTATGCCATCTGTATGCTCATTTAGGAACACATGTCCCTTGGAATGTTAAAATATCTTATAAAAATACACATCTTTTCTTGTGGGCCAAACTTGCCATGTGAATGCGAGAAATCATGATTAGATGCGGCACAATCCCATGGTCTCAAGTAGTTAAGGTCAGACTGCCTCTCTTTCCAAATCTCGTATGAGGTACTAACTACTGACTTTGTTGGAATACGATTGAAAACGTAGATAGCAGTCAATAATGCATCTCCCTAATAAGAGATGGGCAAATTGGCATGTGCCATCATAGACCTCACAATCTCCAACAGAGTCCTATTTCTTCTCTCCGCTACTCCATTCTACTGAGAAGCAATAAAAATAGTCAATTATCTCGTAATACCCTTCTCAAAATAGAACTATTTTAACTGTTCAGATAGATTCTCATACCCTCGATCGATTCTGAGAGTTTTCACTTTCAAATCTAACTGATTTTCAATCTCGCTAATAAACTTCCTAAAGCACTCAAATGCCTCAAACTTCTGTGAGATCAGATAGACATAACTGAAACACATATAATCGTTTATAAATGTAACAAAATACGTGACAGCATTTCAGGCTCTCACATTCATAGGCGCACAAATATTAGAGTGGATCAACTGCAATAGAGTTCTAGCTCTCATTGTCTTTTCAAATGGTTTTCTCGTTGATTTGCCAACTAGACAAAACTCGTATAGGGACAACTCGATCATAGTTAGCAAGCCCAACAGGCCACTCGCAACTAAGTAGTTATTCCTCTCTTACCCTATGTAACAAGGTCTACCATGTCATATAGTAACGTCATCAACTGTGCTATCAGATGTAAAGGCAATAGGAGATAAATAAGAAATATCATTAAAGGAAACCACATCCAATGCATATAGTCCATCTTGGACTAAACCAACACATATCAATGAACTATCACATGAAATAGAAACTCTAGAGTTTCCCAACAAAATAGAATATCTTAATCGATCAAGACAAAGTACATATATGAAATTTTGCCGAATCTCGAGAACATACAAAATATCGTGTAAATATAGGATATGGTTACTTTGCAACACCAGCTTACATGTACCAATCCCTCTTATAGCCACAAATGTTTCGTTCCTCACATACAGTCCCCTCGCATGGGGACTCAATCGGCGGAACTCCATGTACATGCTCCTGTCATGAACTACATGGTCAATGACTCCTAAATCTACAATTCACAAAGGAGATGAGTCAATGAATATCACAGTAGATGAAATAAAACTCAAACCATATAAAGAAAAATGACATACCTTCAGCTCGCCACACTCAAGAGCGAAATAGCCAATCCTGTCACATACATAACACTTGACTTTACTCTTATCAAGATCCTTCTTCCTATACTTTTATCCTTTGTTATCGGTATTGACAGATGGCTTATTCTTACCATTGCCTCTGGTTTTCTTGTCATGCTTGCCCCATTTGCGATTGGTACCTTGGGAGCCCTTATTCGATTTCGCCATGTAAGCATGACTCGAAACAGATCTATCCACCTTCTAGCGCTTCTTCTTGATCTCACAGTGTTTACTCATATTCATGAAAGTACGAATACCTCGATGTGTGTGAACTAGGTCTTAACAATCTCCCAAGAGTCAGGTAGAAACCGGATCACTCCTAGTACCTGAAATTTCATCCAATAGTAGCTTCCCTATATTTTTCAATAAAGCGATCATATTCAACATGTGCATGAGATATTGTTTCATCCTATGATCTGATTTCTTCTTATAGGTAATAAACCTATAGGTCATCATCCTTAACTTAGAAGCTGACTAGGAACCAAAATGCTCTTTAAGAGCATGCCAGACTAATATCGTAATAGGATACTGCTCAGAAATCGAGATTATATTGTTGTGCATGCTGCTCAAAAGAATTGCCCAAACCTAACCATCATTTTTCTTCCATGTATGAAACGCCTCCCGATCCCATCTCGTCTGAGACGTAGTACCCTCCTCGGGGTCCTTCTTCTTATGCTGTAGAACCTCTACAATTTCTTGTTCCGTGAAAAAAACTGAACCTTTCGATACCAAATCTTATAATTGTCACCGTTCAGTTTGTCTCCCTTCACGAGATCTAATACGACAGTTTTTATTGCAGCCATTATCTCTATCACATAGAAAAGAGAGATATTAATAATTAATGATACTTATTTTTATAATTTTTCGTACCTTACAAATCAACAAATTTTAAATGATCTGAGTATAGATCCTAAAGCGAGTATATAAGTTAACGGACATTATACACTATAACTCGAGATCGCATCTTACTATTTAAACTTAGATTTGGTGTACCCCACATATATTCATATATATGGACATGGGATCCTCAGAAAATTAGAAAAATCCGATCTAGGACAACCTAACGTGTCTCCTGGGGTCCCACATGCCGCCAACTGGCAGCGTGCTACCACGCACCGGCAGCAGTCTAGTGCATGCACTAGATGCACGGTGCATCCTTCCCATGTCCCCTCGTCACGAATCGGGTCAAGACGCTGGTTGGACACGGATCTGGGTCAGAATCGACCCGGACCCTCTGACCTTATTCACGCGCCTTAACGTGCATGAACATCACGCTCTTACCCCCGCTAGCGAGATGCACCTCTGCGCCCATGTAACTCATGTGCTCACAGGTCTGGGGCGGTTCCTCCTCGCCCGATGGATTTGCAACTAGGTTGTCTTGACCCGATTGCCGTAAAACTCATTTTCAAACACTTTTCGATGGCGATCTCGTTGGGAAATCCCGAATTCATCTTTAACTTGATTTTTGGGAGATTCAAACCCTAATCTTGGCGAATCAAATGTCTAAAATTTTGGCTCTTCTCGGCCATGTAGGAAAAACTCAATTTCTGATGACAACAATACGCAATATATATACCAAAATATAAATCAGACCATGAGAAACACATATATCAATTTCAAAGGTCAATTTGTCCACCAACACGACAAATCTAAGGTTTTAAGTTTCGTACATCATTAAACACCGAAAACTTTGACTTCATATTACATAGTCTTAACATACTACAAAAATTACAAAAAAAAATATTTTCGTGATTTACATATCATGGATAATATCATGGTATAATTGAATTCACGAAACTCATTCGTGATTTAAACTCCAAATTTTTTATCCGACATTTTTATACTAGAAAATTTTCAAAAAAATTTTTGTTAAATCTAACAATAGCAATAATACTAATATTAGATTTAATTTTCACAAAGCAGAAGCATGAAGGTTTTTTGGAATAATTAAAAGATTAAATTTACGGGTATATCTCAGTGAATAAATACTAACAATACAGGAATCACGATACCTTTCTCGACGATCTCGCAGTCGAGATAATAACCACACCAAACAACTTAGTACCGTAGTAACACAACACCACAACTCTAAATCCGTGCTGAGATGACATAGAAAAATTCCTTATTCATAATTTGTACTTATCCCTCAATCAATCTCTCTCTTGAGAATGTTGCGTTTTCTCAAAAACTCAATTCCCCTTAAAAAGAAGTGCTCTCACAATCTCAGTTGTAAAATTTTACTTCAATTCACAATTGAAAGGGGTGATACAAAGGCACGCAGTAAAAATGGGGAGGAATGAGGGCAAGTGGAGATAATGGGGTTAACCACCCATTATCTTTTTGTTTTAAATTTAAATTTGAATGTTTTTACTAATATGGTAAATACCCCTGTGTGGACATATTTAACTACAGAAACAAACTTAAACCTCTACAGATCCATAGTATGAGAAATAGAAGACTTACCCTCAGCTCTGCTATCTTGTGAATGCCCCTATGTGGACATATTTAACTAAGAAACAAACTAAAACCTGTACAGATCCATAGTAAGAGAAATAGAAGACTTACCCTCAGCTCTGCTATCTTTAGTTCCTTCTTTGCAAATGTCACGATAAATGCAGCTTCCTTTTTCTTTGCTTTCTCTAACAACACGACAGTACAAGATACTTAATTTTCTATGACAGATGATAAGAGCCAGAGGTCTATCTTCTATCCCCCTCCCCCCAAAAAAAAAAAGGAAAGAAAGAAAGAAAAGCACTAGCCGTCATAAACTAGACCTGTTCCCTTAAAAACTTCTCAGATGACCTAAGCATTTGAAGGTAGTTCAGTACAAACTTGGGTTCTGAAAAAGAATGAAATCAATAAGTTTTCCACAGTAAAAAAAAGTATAATACATCAAAATTAGGCATCAAATAAAAACAGCAGAATCACAGACACATTAGGGACTCAGATCAATGTATAACAAAGAAAAGCAGAGAATAAAAAGACTGACCTGGAGTACTGCCAGTAGGTATGAAGGAGTCATTCTGAAGTGCAGACTGCCACTTCTGGATCTAAGATTTTGCAGCTTCAAGCTCAGTCTAGACAAATGAAATAATGATGCAATAGCCTAGTCAAATATTGGTAAAGAATGACCTTTATTTGAACCTTTTTACAATTTAGATTTTGCAGCTTCAAGATCACTCTAGACAGATGAAACTTACAAACTATATAAATAAGTCACAAATCATAAATAGGACTTATTTTGGAAAGATCAAGACTCCAGATACTTCATTGTAGCACTGACATCTACCTGGAAAAGAACACCAAAGAGACAAGTTTCATAATTTTTAAATGGAAAATTGAGAACGTCTGGACACTCACATTTGGCTTCAGATGTGTCCCCACAAGGTACACAAATTTGTACAATGAATCAAAGAACTTCGTACACTCTTCAACCTTTCCGCACATTAATCAAGAGAAGATAAAACTTATTGAGGAAAAATTATACCCTTTCAAAATCAATTGCAAACATCATAATTACAGTAAATGAAAGCATTCTCTTATGCATTTACAGCGAAATAAATGTTGAATGTCCCAAGATCTAGGGTCGGATCACTAACCTTTTCGATGTACGGGTCCGAAGAATGTCACCAATGGATCAATCTCCTTTCTCTTCCATAATCCAAGAGTCTTTTTGATAGAATGGTATATGATGTATGTAGATTTTCTTCCTTATTCTTTTTCTTCTCTCTCCCAACCCTCTAGTGCACCATTGATGGAATGGGGATGGTTATTGTGGGGAGTTGGAGTTGGTTTTTTCCATAAAAATCCACTCCCTCCCTTCCCTCCTTTGGCAAATTCAAAATAAGGAAAATGGGTTTGGGTCAAATCCACATGGGCGACCCGACCCGGTTTTTCCCATAACTTACATCTCCCACTCGCACATGAGGGTTAGACCTACATTTTACTCAATCACTTCCATATACCATCGATTTCATACAGACAAATGGATCGTGTGACCAGCGAGTACATCAAGAGCTCATAACTACACACCGTTTAAGGATATATAGCAACTCAAGATTTAATATTATGAGGA
Organism: Dillenia suffruticosa; assembly: GCA_033439265.1. Lineage (NCBI taxonomy): Eukaryota > Viridiplantae > Streptophyta > Magnoliopsida > Dilleniales > Dilleniaceae > Dillenia > Dillenia suffruticosa. Next base: position 14,703,575 of record JAVTVX010000020.1, read on the forward strand.
CATCAAGTCTCGCTATACCCTAGACCTCTTTTTACTATATATATATAGAGTCACTGTACCTCTTATCCCTCTATTAATAAACGAGAGCATACTTGACTCATCTCAACTATGCATTCACAATTATGTTTCAGAACATCAAGTTAAAAACATAACTGGCCAGTCTGTGAATACAAAAATTATGTACAAACTTTAAGACAGTCTTCCTTTCGCACTACTATCTTTCCACTTCATTTTAGCTGCTTTCCTAGTCATGCACCGCAAAACCGAATCACGCATGATCTATGGGTTACATGCTAAAGTAGCAACACTAAAATAAATTTTCAAGAAACAGGCGAAAGTCTTAAAGGTATTAAATGAGGTTAATTACAAACCTCTGGGTCTCACACAATGAGATAGAGGGATTTATCAACTCATTTCCCATAGGGTCACTGAAAGCACACGTGGTATGAACACGTGCTACGATGCCTTTTCTATTTATTTAGAAGCGTATGTCTATTTCAAAATTATAATACATCGTACAGGTTTTAGTCCAAGTATATCACGATACTGACTTGATTCTCTCTTCTTATAAATCCTCCAAAAATTTTTCCAAGAGAGAACCACACCTGGCTCCTAGACAAGTGTAATGGATTGTGGGAAATCCATTTCGATTATCCAATAAGTAAATATCAACGATAATCTCATCTTAGTTCTGTACTAAGGTGGCTAATTTATGTTAATTATCCAAAATTAACATTGCCTCATCTCTACATATCACATAGATATTAGAAGCGATTGCTCGTGTGAGAGAGCCAATCTTCCAAACTTGTCCGACATACTTTTTAATCAAGACATAAGAACTCGCAAATGTAAAGAAATTCAAATGTCATATAATAATGAGCATTACATCACATTCATTGCTTATGCATACAATTACACTCTACGCAATCCTAGAGAGTTTACATGTTTCAGAAATACATCTCTAGGTATCGGTTTCGTAAATGGATCAGCCACCATTAAATGCGTAGATAAATACTTCAATGCCACCTCTCCTTTTTCAACAATGTCTCGAATAAAGTTGAATTTCGTATCAATGTGTTTGGTTTTCCCATGATATTTGGGATCTCTCGTATAAGCGATTGCTGCTTGACTATCACAATAAATTGTCACAGCTCCCACTGTGTCGCTTACGATCCCTAAATGCTGTAAAAAACGTTTCAACCAAACACACTCCTGAACTGTGAAGCACAAGCTACAAACTCTGCTTCCATCGTCGACAGTGATACACATGTTTGTTTCTTACTTCTCCAAGAGATGGCGCCTTTATTTAGCAAGAAAACATAACCTGAGGTGGACTTACGTTCATCTAAGTCACCACCACAATCAGCATCTGTGTATCCGCTCAATAACAAGTCATTTCCTTGATAACAAAGGGAATAATTCGCAGTTCCTTTCAGGTATCTTAGAATCCTCTTCACAGCTGTCCAGTGACCTTTACTTGGATTGGATTGATACCTGCTGACCAAACCCACGGCATAGTAGATGTCAGGGCGAGTACACATCATAGCGTACATCAGACTCCCAACAGCGCTGGAATACGGTACTTTTGACATCTCATGTTTTTCTTCAGCGGTCTTTGGGCACATTGCTAAACTTAAACTTTCGCCTTTAGCCACAGGAGTATCAATAGGTTTACAGCTATCCATCCTAAATCGTTCCAAAATCTTTTTAATATAAGATTCTTGAGATAAAGCTAACAATCTCTTAGAACGATCTTTGTGGATCTTAACACCCAGTATGTACTCTGCTTCACCCATGTCCTTCATTTCAAAATTTGATGATAACCAACTTTTGATATTCAGGACATACTCCATATCATTTCCGGCTAACAATATGTCATCGACATACAGACTTAGAATTACAAATTTATCATTGGACTTTTTCACATAAACACAATGGTCTTCGTCTATCATTACGAAGTCGTAAGAGATTACGGATCTATGAAATCTCAAATACCATTGTCTTGAAGACTATTTAATGCCATTAATTGATCTATTCAATTTACAAACTTTATTTTCTTGACCTTTAACAATGAAACCTACTGGTTGTTCCATGTAGATTTCTTCTTTAAGTTCTCCATTGAGAAACGCAGTCTTCACTTCCATTTGATGTAATTCTAAATCTAAATTGGCTACAATAGCTAATAATAAGCAAATAGAGACAAATCTCACTACTGGTGAAAATATTTCTTCATAATCAATACCCTCTTGTTGGGTATAACCTTTTGCCACCAATCGAGCTTTGTACCTCTCAATTGTTCCATCAGCTTTACGTTTAACTTTAAGAACCCATTTGTTCCCAATAAATAGGTTTGCGCCCAGGTGGAAGATCAACCAGTTCCCAAACATAGTTGGAATCCATCGACTCTATTTCTTCCTCCATTGCTTTTATCCACTCATCCTTGGCAGGACAAGATAAAGCCTCGTTCACATTTTTCGGCTCATCCTCGTCCTGTGGAGAAATGATGAAGGTGTGCCCTTCAATTTCGTAATGACGTTTGGGCACACCTTTCCTAGTACTTTTCCGAATTGATGATTCGGTTGGATCGTTAGAATTTGAATCCCTCCCACTGGGATCATCTGGGGATTCAACTTCTCGTAATTCCCTTGATCCATCCTGCACGGAACCATCATTTGAATTATTTAATTCAAACAAAGGTTCTCCTTTTGTTATATCACATTTACTAGGAAAATCATTTTCCAAAAATGTCACATTTCGTTATTCAATTTCAGTTACAGTACCATCTTCTATTTCACCGATGAACACATAACCTTTTGACTGATGAGAATATCTAATAAAGATACATTTCTTCCCCCGGGGACCAAGCTTTCCAAATTTATTAGAAGGGTCATGAACATATGTTGCCGATCCCCAAGGTCTAAGATCAGTCAGACTTGGTGTCCTACTAGTCCATAGTTCGTACGGTGTTGTGGGTACTGTTTTTGAAGGCACTCTATTTAAAATATAGGTCGCAGTTAATAATGCATCTCCCCAAAAGGAAATTGGCAAGTTAGCCTGCGCCATCATAGATCTCGTCATTTCTAACAACGTCCTATTCCTCCTCTCAGCAACTCCATTTTGTTGAGGCGTGTGGGGAATAGTCAATTGTCTAATTATTCCTTTTTCATTACACAGATCATTGAACTGATCTGATAGATATTCACGCCCTCGATCTGTTCTTAAGGCTTTAATCGTTCTATCCATTTGATTCTCTACTTCATTCATATAACGTCGAAAACACTCAAGTGCTTCAGACTTGTGAGTAATCAAATAGACATGACCAAAACGCGTGAAATCATCAATAAAAGTAATGAAATATGACGTTCCATGCCTAGCCTTCACATTCATTGGACCACAAATGTCAGAGTGAACCAATTGTAATGGAAGTTCAGCCCTCACGGCTTTTCCAAAAGGTTTTCGAGTCATCTTCCCGGCAAGACAATATTCACAATTCGGTAAATCAACTTTAGTAAGCGAACCCAATAGTCCTGCTTTTAGAAGTCGATTCATCCTGTCCTGCCCTATGTGACCAAGTCTAGCATGCCATACTTTATCATCTATATTAGCATTACTAGAAGAGCAAACATTTAACGAAATATAACGATCAGTATAACAGTTAAACATTTGTCTGTCACAATCTAAAGTAAGAAATCCATTTAACAGATATCCAGTACCATAAAACACACCACCATTATAAATACAAACCATATCACGAGTAAAGTTCAAGTCATAGCCAAGTTTAAGAAGAACAATAACAGAGACTAAATTTCGTCGAATTTCTGGTGCAAAGAGAACATCATATAAGATTAGAGTTTGACCACTTCGTAACTCCAGTTTACAAGTGTCAATTCCTTTGACTTCTACTCTTGTATTGTTTCCTATGTATATCCATCTTGCACCAGGAGTAACTCGACGAAAGTCCACGAACGCTTCTCGATCTCTTGTCACATGGTCTGTTGCTCCTGAGTCTATAATCCACACAGGATATGATTCAGAAAGTAAAACAGTGCTAGAGACATATATAACACTTAGAGAAGCGTTACAAGGTGCTACCTTTTTCGGCTCGGGACATTCTCGAGCGAAATGACCAAGAGCTTTACAATTGTAGCACTTCAGTTTGCTCTTATCCTTCTTTTTCCAAAACCGCTTGCGCTTGTTCTTGCGGTTGGAATTGCTCTTCTTAAACCCTTCCGCAATGTCCTTCCCTTTCTTGCCCTTGTTCTTGTTCCCTTTCCGTTTAAAGCCCGCAACTTTCTGGGAACTTGACTCAGCTACAAAGGCATTAGAAATCGATTTTGCAGCACCAAGCCGCTCATCTTCGAGTTCTACGTGGCGAGCAGCATCAGCGAAAGTCTTAATGCTATCATTGTGAGTCAGATTGACCTTCAAGTGCTCCCACTGGTCTGGAAGGGATCGGATTAAAGCTTGAACCTGTTGCTCATCAGATAAAACATGACCTGCTGACTTCAATTCCCTTATCATGTTTGACATGGTTCTGAGGTATAGTTTGATATTGTGATCGGACTTCTTTTTGTATGTGTCAAACTTGATAGTCAACTGTCTCAGACGGGTCACACTGGTACCTCCATACTTCTCTCTGAGGTACACCCATATGTCATGAGCAGTAGGGAATTGCTCACATTCATGTATGAGATCATCAACTACAGAACTAACCAGAATGCCACGTGCAGTGGAATTTTTTTTCTTCCACGCCTGGTAAGCTTCTTGATCTCTTCTTTGTTGAGCAGTGTTTCCAATTCCAGGGTCTTGCATGATATGGTTGATACCCTCCAAGGCATCCTGCTCTTCCAGCACATACCATATCTTGTGGCGCCAAATGTCATAATTGTCGCCATTAAACTTATCACCTTTATTCAAATCTGCTATTATTGATTTTGATGCCATGGTCTGGGTTTTCAAAGAGAGACTATTATAAGTATTCATGCTCATTCATTCATATAATTTTGTACATGAAATCTAATAAATTTATCATAAACGAACATAAGGTGTAAACTCGAAAGATCACTAAGTTCCCAATCATCATCCATCATCCAAATGTTTGATTATCATAAATTTGATTTCAAAGTAACAAAATTCTTTTAGTCTTAGGTGAGAATTACTTAAATTCTTCCAACCTAAAAACTCCCACTAAAAATCATGTGAATTTAGAACATATCTCTTCACATGCTTGCATAAATATACAAAGTATGCATATTGTTGATATAATATATATAAAAAAAATTACATCATATGTTCATGGCATTGTTCTCATTACAGTAGGTAACTATGTACAAAGAAGAAAAAGAGAATATATATATATATATAATCAAATTTCTCTTTTCTTATCTTCCATATACATGCGAGTGACTATATTGACCATCCCAACTGAAAGTCTATCTTTCGGAGTGAATCTTCTAACAGCTTGGGGTGTAGAGCCGTTGATCTTTAGAGGTAATGCCCTTTTCATTTTAATCTCTATCTCCTTAGCTCTCCACATCTTAAGCAATTTTAGTCTGAAATCTTTAAGGTAGAGACACTTATTATCCTCTAATATTTTGTCAGCCATTCCAACCAAATGATCAGAGAGGGAGTTTCTTATTATTTTAATTTCGGCTTCGTCACCTCCAAACCAGTGACCCAAACGCCGAAGTTCATAACGTTTTCGACTCATAACCCACAAATATTGCGGTAAAGTATGCGTTGCCTTCATCTTATAATGCAACATCATATATAGCTTTGCCAAACGTTCTGGGGTCCTCTCATCTCTGCATCTCCCCTGGAGAGGTGCTAGGGTACGTCTGATTCTCACCATATCCCTAAAATGGGGTAAATATTAGATTGGACACGAAGCCAACCAAATAAAAAATTTTTTTAAAACACCATCCACAATTTATACTTAAATTAATGAGTACAAATCAAATATGTGTTATAAAATTTTAATTTGGGTAGGCATAATCTGGAATATATATATATATATATATATATTATTTTTTATTTTTTTTTAAAACATGTGAGAAATTTTCAGAATTTTGTCTCACTTGTTAATTGATTTTTCTGTAATTTTCAAATAAAATTTATAACTTAATGAATATTTTCAGTCATAAAAAAAATAATTTAAAAATACAGAAAAAACAATCAAAAAATAATAAAAATAAATAAAAAAACGGGGCCTGAGAGGGTGCTTCACGCGCCCTCACGAGCCGCTTGGGTGTGGCGGCGCGTGAAGCCCACGCGCCGCCTTCCCGGCGGAATCCGGCCACCGGATTTTGCATACCCCCCCATTTTTGGGGTCTCTGAATCTAATGGTGCTTTCAGTTTTCTGATCTGAGGTCTGGATCATGACGTTTGGGCTTCATAACCCACGGCCCGAGAGTGGGATTTGTGCTGATGTCATCGCTGACGTCACTTCGTCTTCTTCATGCAGAAAAAAAATTTTTCTGCATTTTAACCCTAATTTCCCTAAACCATATCTCATTCATTTCTGAACCGTTTCGCATGTTCTTTATATGGTTGGAAAGGATTTTTGATGGGGAATTTAACCATACAAATATTAAATCATGAAACCTATCATACAAATAGATATGAGCATTTTTATTTTCGACTAGGGTTTCATTTTTCTCCAAAAATACATAACGGCTATGCATGAAACTTTGCAGATCAATTCCTAACATCATGAGTACTCTACCTTTCAAATTTCAAAGCATTTCGTGGTCTATAATGAAAGTTACCATTTTCAATTTTTTAAGAAAAATGAAAACTCGAAAATACATCAAAAATAGAAAACACCCTAAATCATGCTCTGATACCAATGAAAGCATTCTCTTATGCATTTACAGTGAAATAAATGTTGAATGTCCCAAGATCTAGGGTCGGATCACTAACCTTTTCGATGTACGGGTCCGAAGAATGTCACCAATGGATCAATCTCCTTTCTCTTCCACAATCCAAGAGTCTTTTTGATAGAATGGTATATGATGTATGTAGATCTTCTTCCTTATTCTTTTTCTTCTCTCTCCCAACCCTCTAGTGCACCATTGATGGAATGGGGATGGTTATTGTGGGGAGTTGGAGTTGGTTTTTTCCATAAAAAACCACTCCCTCCCTTCCCTCCTTTGGCAAATTCAAAATAAGGAAAATGGGTTTGGGTCAAATCCACATGGGCGACCCGACCCGGTTTTTCCCATAACTTACAGTAAATAATGAGACAAATGAATGATTTGTGAGAAGCCTCCATTGAAAAAGAACAGCAGATCTTATGGTAATACTGTGAGAATCAACACTACAAAAAAATATGATTTTAGTCACGGATTTTCGCGACGAAAAAAATTTATCGCCATTTTGTGACGAATTTAGCGACAAAAATTTTTTCGTCGCTAATTTGTCACAAAATTTGCGATGAAAATGAAATCGTGACTAAATTAGCGACGGACACATCACTCGTAGCTAAATTCGTCGCTAATCAGTGACAAAAAAATTTTTGTAACTAAATTTGTCGCTAATTGGCGATAAAAAATTTTTCGTTGCAAATTTCGTCGTTAATTAGCGACGAATAATATTTCATGGCTAAATTTTGTCACGGATTTAAAATCCGTCACAAAATATAATTTTTTTAAATAAAATTTTATTTTTTCTATTTTTCTTTTTATTTTATTAATATGTTATATTTAAGTTAAATATTAATTTAGCGACGAAAATCCCAATCCGTCGCTAAATTTTTTATATATAATTAAATAAAATATAATATTAATATAATATTTATATTAAAAAATTAATTTAGCAACGACGAAATTTATCCGGTGGTAATTCACAAATCATATTATTATTATGTTATAATATTTTAATTTATATTTTATTTTATTATATTATATTTCATTTTTTTAAAAGAATAATATTATTTAATTCTAAAAAAAACCATATATTTTATTTTATTTAAATTATATATTTATTTTAATTAATTTATTATTCTTTTTCTTTTTTGTTTGATTTAATATTTTTTATTATTGTATTGATAACTTTTATTTTATTTATATTATTTTATTCAATAATACAAAATTTTTAATTAAATATTAATCCGGATATGTTGGGCATCGGGCGTCGGGTGTAGGCAGGGGCGCGCGCCGGGCGCAACCAGGGGCGCGCGCCTGCGCAGGAGGGCGCGCATGCACACACGAGCGCCAGGCGTAGGCAGGCGCGCGCACATGCCTCGGTACCCGCGCATGCCCGCACGGGAGCCTGTCGCAGGCAGGGGGCGCGCCTGCGCGCGCCCACGCCCCTGGGCCCCCACGCATGCCCGCAAGGGCGCCCGCGCCCTGCGCCCGCCCGCGCCCTGCGCCTGCCCACGCATGCCAGGCGCAGGTAGTCGCGCGCATGCCTAGGCGCCCGCGCATGCCCGCACGGGCGCCTAGCCCAGGCAGGGGCGCGCGCCTGCCTGGGCACCCGCCCATGCATGCATGGGCACCAGGCACAGGCAGGCACGAGCCTTCCTAGGCGCCCGCGCATGCCCGCTCGAGCGCCCGCTCCTTGCGCGCGATGCCTGCACGGGCGCCAGCATATGCCCGCACGGGCGTCCAACCTTCATTGTTTTTAATACTCCCTTCATTGATTTTAATGCTAAAAAAATGCTTTTGAAGGGATTCGAATTTGAACGGAAGACATATTACCACTGCACCACCACTTTTTTTTTTTTTACTTTCTTTCCCCTCATTTGTTTTCTATTCTAACTTTTTTTTTCCTTCCTCCTACTCTCATCTTTATTTTTGGTTTTTTTTCTTTCTATTCTCATTATTAAAATTTCTTATATATAATAATTATATTGAAATTTTTTATATATTCAAACGAATAAAAATATTTTGTGATTAAATATATAGATTTTTAAAATTATTAATATATTATAATTTATTGATAATTATAATTTTATATTATTGAGATCCCATAATCTATTTTTAACTGTGGAGTAAAAAAATAAAATAAAAATGAAAAAAATAATAAAATAATAAAATAATAAAATAAAAGAAAAACAGAAGAAAACAAAATATAATATTAATATATTTTTTAATTAATTTATTATTTTATTTTAAATTAGTATTTTATTATTTTTTATTTTATTAAAAATTATCATATTTATTATTTTTAATTAATATTATTTTAGGTTGGTGGTTTAAATAAAAAACTTATTTTATTTATTATTTTAAATTGTTATTATATATTATTTTATTATTATTAGAAAAATGTGAAGGAAAGATAATAAGTAAAAAAAAAAAATTATATCACATAATTTATTTGGCTTGGTGGTTTACAGGTTTATGCTTATGCGTGCAAGTGCAGTTGTGTAGGTGTGCAAAAGTTTGAACCAAGGTGGAGGCAGGAGGCAAAGGCAAAGCGGCATTTTCCAGTAATTAAGTGAGGAGAGTTGGAGCGGGGGTGCTGGATCGAGCGGGCGGGGGTGCTGGCTCGGGCGGGTGGGTGGGGCCACAGGCACGTGGCTCCAGGCTAGTGCTTGCTCATGGGTAGAGCCATGTGCTGGCTCTGATGGGCAAGGGCCTGTCCAGGCATTTTGACAAATTTAGAATCAGCGACGGATTCCAAATCCGTCGCTAATTCAACGACGGACTTTTTTATTCGGGGATTATTTTTCCTAAATTAGCGACATATTTTAGCGACAAAAATTATCTATTGCTAAATTTAGCGACGAATTTTAGATTTTCGTAGCTAAATTTAACAACGGATTTTTTTATATTGCTAATTTAGTGACGAATAATTTTTCGTCGCTAAATTTTGTGACGAATTTTAGCGACGAAAAATTATTTGTCGCTAAATTTAGAGACGGATTTCAGATTTTTGTCGCTAAATTTAGCGACGGATTTCTAATTTTCGTCGCTAAAATTTTGCGATGCGTTATTAGCGAAGAAAAATTTTTCGTCGCTAAATTTGTGGCTAAAAGGCTATTTTTTGTTGTGCAATCCTGTTTTGAATATTCCTCCTCCTTGCATTGCTACTTTATTTGGGTTTGGCTCCTTTTGTAATGGGAGGGATAAAATGAAGAAGAAAGGAGTATGTTTTCATTGTATAAATTATACAAGTTTCAAGGAATCCCTCTTGGGCTTACGATGATTGTAGATAGATTTTTCCATCATACAAATCCATATGTTAGAAGTTCAATGTTGAACTAAACACCTTTAGAAAAATTCAGTATGAACTTACAGAATTTAGAACTAAACACAATGTTGAAATGTTAGAAGTTCAGTCCATACGTGGTTTTTTTTTTTTTTGGCTCTAGAACATGTAGGAATAAGATTTGAACACTAAACTTTAATACCTTTTATCTCATAGACGAGAAAACAGGTAATCCTTTCATGGCAGTCCCCATACTTTATTATTAGTTTTCTTTCATTTTCATCTTTCTATTTTTGAGTAATGGTTGTCTTTTCACTACAAAAAAAATACGGTTTTAGTCAAGAATTTTCGCGAATTTAGCGATGAAAATTTTTTCGTTACTAATTTGTCACAAAATTTGCGACGAAAAAGAAGTCGTGACTAAATTAGTGATGGACACATCATTCATAGCTAAATTCATCGCTAATTAGTGGCAAAAAAGTTTTCGTGACTAAATTCGTCGCTAATTGACGACAAAAAATTTTTCATTACAAATTTCGTTGCTAATTAGCGACAAATAATATTTCATGGCTAAATTTTGCCATGGATACAGTTATCCATAGCTAAATTTAGCGACAAAAAAAGTTCGTGACAATTTTCATCACTAAATTTAGTAACGAAAAAATTCCGTAAGAAATTCTGTCACTAATTAGTTACAAAAATTTTTCGTCTTTAAATTCGTCGCTAATTAGCCACGAAAAAATATTTGTCTCTAAATTTAGCAACGAAATCTAAAATTCGTGGCTAAATTCGTCACTAATTAGCCACAAAAAAATATTTATAGCTAAATTTGTCGCTAATTAGCCAAAAAAAAGTATTCGTAGCTAAATTCGTCACTCATTTATTATTTATATTTCAAAATTTAAGACTAATTTCATAACTAAATTTTTTTTATACTCTGTTAGGAAATATTTTTAACCATATCCCCGTTTTAACTAATTCTGAATAACGAAATTGAATTAAATATATAATAAATATTATAATTTTTAATAAACTGAGAATTTAAAACAATGAATAATTGAATAAATATGTAAAAGACAATTTTAAATAAATCACGGTTGTGGAATTCACTATTTATATTTTTCCTCTTCTATATCCGTTCGTTTCTCTCGTATAATTCAATCATATTTAAAAGTTCAGTTCTTCATCTTCATTTATCATCGGATGGCACGGATAATTAGGTTAAGCGACTATCAATTTTTAAACTATTATATGGATTCAAAAAAATAAAATAAAAATAAAATAAAAATAAAAAAAATAATAAAATAATAAAATAAAAGAAAAAAGAATAAAACAAAATATAAAAGACAAATTTATATAATAAAAGATTAAATTAGCAACGGATTTTGCGACGGATTTAGAAATCCATCACTAAGTTAGCAACGGATCAAGAAATCCGTCGGTAACTTAGCGACAAATAAAGAATCCATTGTTAATTTAGCGACGGATTTAGCGACAAATTTATATGCGTCGTGAATTTAGTGACTGATTTTGCGATTAATTTTATATCAGTCGCTAATTTAGCAACAAATTTTCATATCCGTCGCTAGTTAGCGACGGATTTAAAATCTGTCACAAAATTTAATCTTTTTTAAATAGAATTTTATTTTATTTTTACTTTTATTTTTATTTTATTAATATGTTATAATTAAATTAAAAATTAATTTAGCAATAGATTTGTTTCCTATCAATAAATTTAGCGACAAAAATTCTAATCCGTCGCAAAATTTTGTATATATAATTAAATAAAATATAATATTAATATAATATTTAAATTAAAAAATTAATATAAAAAATCAGTCGGTATCCGTCGCTAAAACAGCAACGAATTCCAGGTCCGTCGCTGTTTCAGCAACGAATTCTAGGTCCGCTATTTCAGCGACAGAGTCCAAGTCCGTTGCTGAATCAATTTTATTTCATTTTTTAATTTATATTAACAAATCATATTACTATTTTATAATATTTTAATTTAACAATTTATTTTATTATATTATATTTCATTTTTTTAAAGAATAATATTATTTAAATCTTAAAAAGACACCATATATTTATTTTATTTAAATTATATTATTTAAAACCATGTGAACTGTTATAATATTTTAAATTAACATTTTATTTTATTTTTTATATTTTATTTTTCTAAGAATAATATTAATATATTTTTTAATTAATTTATTTTTTTTATTTTTTTCTTTTATTTAATATTTTTTATTATTGTATAGGTACCTTTTATTTTATTTCTATTATTTTATTCAATAATACAAATCATTTATAATATTTTTTAATTAATATTAATTCGGCGGGCTTGGACGCAAGTCGCGGGTGCCCGCGCATGCATGCAGGGGCGCCAGGCGTAGGCAGGCGCGCACCTGCTCGGGCGCCCGCCCTTAAAGCTAAATAATGCTAAAAAAAATGTTGTTGAAGAGATTCAAACCTTGGAGCTCGGATTTGAATGGGCAACATGTCAACCACTCGGCCACCCTAAGACTTGTGTGTAAGTATTTTTTTTTTCTTTCTTTCTCCTCATTTTTTTTCTATTCTCATTTTTTTTTCTTCCTCTTACTTGGGTTTTTTTTTCTTTGATTATATATAATAATTATATTTACTTATATATTCGAATAAAAATATTTTGTGATTAAATATATAGGTTTTTTAAATTATTAATATATTATAATTTATTAATAATTATAATTTTATATTATTAAGATGCCCCATTTTTAAACTTATTAAAAAAATAAAATAAAAATGAAAAATAATAATAAAATAATAAAATAAAAGAAAAAAGAAGAAAACAAAATATAATATTAATATATTTTTTAATTAATTTATTATTTTATTGTAAATTAGTTTTTTATTATTTTTTATTTTATTAAAAATTATCATGTTTATTATTTTTAATTAATATTATTTTAGGTTGGTGGTTTAAGTAAAAAAATATTATATTTTTTATTTTAAATTGTTATTATATATTATTTTATTATTATTATAAAAATGTGAAGGAAAGATAATAAGTAAAAAAAAAAAAGAAATTTATATCACATACTAATATTTGCTTGGTGGTTAAATGCTTTTACAAGTTGATGGCGTGTGTAGGAGTTCGAATCACTTTGAAGGCAAAGCGGAGGCATTTTCCAGCAATTAAGTGAGGACGGAGTGCTGGCTCTGGCTCGGGGGAGGGAGGGCGCGCTTGCAGGCCGGGGTGCTGGCTCCAGCGGACGGGCAGCTGCTTGTGCTGGCTTTGGCGGGTGGGCAGCTGCTGGTGCTGGCTCGGGTGGGTAGGCCTGTCCAGGCAAGTGACAGGCAAGTGCTACTCGGTGTGCAAGGCGTATTCCTTCGATGAATTTGGAATCAGCAATAGATTTGAAATCCGTCGCTCACTCAGCGATGGATTTTTTTATTTGTCGCTAAATTAGAAACGGATATTTTGTTACTAAATTTTTCTGTCGCTAAATTAGTGACGGATAATTTTTTTATCGCTAAATTAGTTACGGATAATTTTTTTATCGCTAATTTAGCAAAATATAATTTTTTGTTCCTAAATTAGCGACAAAAATTATTTGTCGCTAAATTTAGCGACGAATAATTTTGCGTCGCTAAATTTTGTGACGAATTTTAGCGACAAAAAATTATTTGTCGCTAAATTTAGCGACGGATTTCAGATTTTCGTCGCTAAATTTTACAACGAATTTCTAATTTTCATCGTTAAATTTTTGCGATGCGTTATTAATAACGAAAAATTTTTTGTCGTTAACCCGTCGCTAATGTTTTTAGAGACGAATTTTTTTAAAATTTTCGTCACTAAATTTGTGACTAAAAACCTGTTTTTTATAGTGTTTGCTTCATTATTATTATTATTATTATTATTATTATTATTATTATTATTATTATTATTATTATTATTATTATTATTATTATTATTATCATTATTATTATCATTATTTTTTTTTTCCGACTTTGAATTCAATGCTTCTTTTTTTATGCTTTTTCTTCTTTAAGCCCACAACCTAAACTTTTGCTTTTGGTTCTGCAGTGGGGTTGAGAGATGAAGACAAATATTCTGTTCTATGTAGTGGCTCGTATAGGTCCCTCTTGCTTTTAAGATTTGCATTTAGGAGACACGAAGTTTATTAGTCATTTGCTTTAAAGTTCTTGGGTATGGCCCAAAACCCAGTTTCTTAGATCCTAACACTACTAGAAAATGAAGCATCAGCGACGGAAAAAATCCTTTCCTAATAGCGACGGATTTTTGATGGATTAACATCAAATAAGTATATATGGAAAAAGTCTAATCACCAACGGATTACCGACCTATTTGGCGATGGAATTATTGACGGAAAATGATCCGGCAGTAAAAAGGATGGCAATTAAGGATTGAATCTGGTAATTGCTCTGGTTAAAATGTTTCTGACGGATTAGTAATAGAATAGAGATGGAATTACCGATAGTATTCGTCGGTAATTTTTGCCATCTGAGTAAATTAACGACGGATTATCGAGAGAAATAACCGACGGATTTGTTCCATCTGTGATCCGTCGGTGTTCTGAAGCAAACTAAAAAATAAACAAAGTAACATCAGATCTGCAGGTCCTTCCCTCGCATCTTGCTCTCCCTTCCCTGAATTGTGCCAAATAACCTACATAATCCGTCTGCAAAATCCCAACTTCTCAGTGCTATAGGGTCGTCCGCGACTATGGTGATGCCATCATCCATCATATACGTTCAGAACTTCAGGAACGACATAATTTTGTATGGTTTGATTAGGGTTTTCCTGTACGTTGAGGTTCGTATCTCTGTCTCTTTCTTAGATTAGGGTTTCCTATGATTTTCCCAGATTGTTGCCGGTAGTTGCTCTTCTTGGGTTTCCTAACATTGAATTTCATATCTTTACTCGTTCTGCACTATTTTGGGTTTCTGGTTTTTCATAGCCGTGTTTGCTTGCAAGCTGATTTTTTTTCGAAGGCGTTTCCCCATCACATATTTCCCCATCACATATAAAGGAATAAGATAACAGCTCCATGAGGTTTGTGCTTCCCATTGATACTTGCCTCCTTCGTGCAATTGCATGTTCAAGGAAACTGATACTGAGGCTGGGGAAGTGAAATTGCGTGTTCTACGTACGGACTCAAAAAGTAAGCTTTTAATGTGTTTCCCTGCTTTAAATTCCATCTTCTATACTGTACTTGACTGATATACACCATATTGAAAAGAAATACTGATTTATTGTGCTTCCCATTTAGTAGCACCTGCATATGTTGTTCTCCACTTAGCTAATTGGGATGGTCTTCAACTTTGGATGACTAAAATAGCAAGAAGTTTCTGCTATGATCATATAATATGATGGCCTTGGAATTTGCATTGAAGAATAGAATTACTGGTTTAGAAAATAAATATTTGACAGGTTTGACCTATGTAGTTAGGTCTTTGGTTCTATCATAGTGTGCTATCTTGCAATGCAGTCTGCATTAACCACTAGATAGGAGAAATATTAGAGAGGTATTTAGGGACGCATGTTGTACATTTTATTAGGTATGTAAAACTCATGCCTAAAATTGTGTTTAATTTGAGAGAGTAATTTGTTGGCGAAATATATCTACCTTGAATTGTTGTGGAAGATTGGAAAGTAAATGGACAACTTGATGATTGGCATTGCAAATTCTTTTATTTAGAATAAAACAGATGGAGATGTTATTGCAATTTTTTTTTATTTAGTTGAGACGTCTTATGCTGCATTGTGAATATTTCATGTGACCCTCACTGTTAGTAGGAATCTCTACTGACCAGATTAGTGAAATAATCAAATAAATAAAGTTTTTGAGCCTTTGATTGTCAATCCCCCGAAAATTGTGAAATTTGAGATGTGTCTTTTAATTTGAGCATGCTGCTCTGAATTTTTTATTATTCCCACTTGCTATGTTGGTCCAATGATTTTTGAAACGCTTTTTTTTCTGGTCTGATAACACAATTGCACCATGAAAATATGGTTATTCTATTTTTCCTATAATCAATAAATTTCCTACACAAAACAAGATTTATTGTTAAAAAATTAAAGTTGAATTTTGAATTTCCACCTACAAACAAATACATGAGATTTATATGCACTGAATTTTAAATTTCTTGTAATCAATGAATGGTTTTTACCGATCACATTGGGGTTATTTTAATTTTTTTTTTCATCCATATCTAGTTAGTCATATAATTTTATGACTGAAAAAGAGTGGTACGTATGACTGTATGAGATCCGATGATTTCCTTTTGTCCAAGTTTTTGAGGAATGAATTTTAAAGTATGTTCTCACTTTTATCAATGGATTCATCTTCTCTTTTAACTGCAGTTCTCCGCTTTACGAACTTAGCTATGGTCGGGTTGTGTGAGCGATTGAAAACCTTATTTCTAAGAAATTACAAAACGCGTAGAATTTCTCTTGTTGTTCGATAAGGACTTTTCCCATTCTTTTTTTTTTTTGTGTCCTCCTCATTCAATTATAGTCATAACAATTGATTATAACATATATCGAACTCCTCTTCTCCATCTCTCTATTATATTCTCTTTTCCCATTGTCGTTATGTGATACTCAACAGCTTATATATATACATGTTTATTTATACAGTTTGTCGTTCGAAATGGGTCAATTGATCGTAGTTGGATGTATCGTCGCTTAACTAATGGATACTTAGCAGATGAATTTGTTGAGGATATTAATGATTTCTTAAATTTTGCATGTTCTTGACATAAGTTTATGGATGAGTTAAAGATTAGATATTCTTACTAATTGTCAGAACCATAAATTTTGTTCTCGAGATGATGTCGTAGTTCACTTGTTGTCATAAGGGTTTGTTAATGGTTGCACCATATAGGTTTGTCACGGAAAAATCAGAAATGTAGAATCATTTGAAGGGGAATCATCTAGACATAGAGAGCATGTTAAGTGTCCATATAGATCCATGGTTGTGGTACATTAGGCCCTCAATTTGATTAGAATTAGAATTATGATGACATGAATGTTGAGAATACGGAGCCACCCAATCTGGATGCAGTATTGTTTTATGAGTTGTTGAAAAATGCTGAAAAACCATTATGGAATGGATGTAAAATGCAGACAACATTGTTAGTAGTTTTATAATTGTTAAATTGCAAGTTAGAGTTTAATATGAGTGTGACATATTATGATCGCATCAATGAAATTATACAAACTATGTTGCCCGAATATTCAAAGTTAACATCCAATTTCTACTGAGCAAATAAACTCTTGAAAAATTTTGAGATTGGTTATCAGAAGATTGATATTTGTGAAAATTATTACATATTATATTATCAAGAATCAGGATAAAACCAACTGTCTAGTATGCGGTTTTCCTCAATATAAACTCAGAAATGTTAGTAATAGAAAACGAAAAAAGTACCAAATAAGGTATTACGATACTTGCCTCTAACATCAAGACTTCAAAAGCTTTATATGTCAAGAGCTACAGTAGAGTACATGACATGACATACCAGAAATCAATGTAGCGACGATGAAGTTGTTACACACCTGACCCATAGTCAAGCGTGGGAGCATTTTGATTCAACTAATCCATCGTTCACCTCTGAATCTTGAAATGTGTTGTTAGGGTTATGCACAGATAGATTTAATCTTTTTGGTCAGTCAACTATTCCTTACTCTTGTTAGCCAGTATTTATGACTGTGTATAATTTGTAATACCGAGACCGAAAAAAAAAAGAGAAAAAGTCAAACACACACACACTCTCTGTCTTCCCTCTCCCCCCACTTTCCCAATTCTCCATTACTATTCACCTGAAAACCTAACCCCATCTCTCTCTCTCTCTCTCTCTCTTTCTCTCTCTATCTCTCTGGTTTTCTCATCTTGCTTCTTCAGCCCATTATTTTCCAAAGAGCTTTCTCCATCTCTCACGGTTGAGAGCTTGTGCGGCTCTTATCCTTCCTTGGATGTCTGATCTCTCTCTCTTGATTGGGTGCTTTCGTCTACAACTCAACAACGATCCATAGCATCTCAAGGTACAAATCTCGTCTCTCTCTCTTTCTCTTACTCTCCGTTGTTTCACTCAGACGAAGATTTGTTTTTCCTCTTTCTGAAGATTAATTTCGTCTGACTTTCAGATTTTGAACCTTTGATAGTCCTGGAGATTGATTCATCTTGTGGTTTGACGGATCAAAAGTTTGATACCTATGGAGTGATTGAAAGAGAGTGAAATTGCCTTGCACATGACATCTAGTGGATCTATTTGAGGCCAAACGTGGAGAACTATAAAGAAACATAAAACTCAAATAGGTAATGTTTCTTTTGCACCATGTTTGGCCATTTTGTCCTTAACATACAAATTTACTATAACCTACTGTCCAAATTTTTGGTGTATTTGCTAAAGAAGCCTAGTGCAGAAATTTTAGGGAAAAAATGTCAAATAAGTAATGCCTCCTTAGCCTTATGTCTTCTTATTTTTCTTTTTTAAGGTTCTTTTTTTTGTGGTTGTAGGTTGGCAATGAAAATTTTACACATTTATTATATAGAATGGTTTTAGTTTTGACAGGATGATATCCATTCTTAGTACATTAATGTAAATTATACTAGCTAGTGTTCTTTAATTGTGTTGGTAGTGGGTTCTAGAGATTTTGTTTGTGGAGTTTCAGATTTTTATGTTGCGCTGAAGACTAGGTTAAAGACTAGATTCTTAAGTTACTAGAGTAGAATACAATGAGCTGAAATTTATGAATTTGCATAATGAGTATGCTATAATCTTTATATCATAACGTTTTCTACACAAAAGCAAATCAAGTGAAACTTTTTGCATATAAAACTAGACTCTCATATCTTGAAAATAAAATGTGATTCGTTGAAATTGGTTAAGAATTGGATTTGTTATGAGTTTTCAAAGAATTTTCGTGGTGCTATTCTGTACCTGTTATGGCTGCTCGTTTCTCTTCAATTTTGAGATACCTTCTAGGTTGAATTAGGCTAGGATCTAAAAGAAAGTTGTAGATCTATATCTAATCTTTAATTTGAGATAAGAATCATGAGATTTGGATGTTTGTAGTGAAAATTATAGTTATTTTCCCATGACTGCGCAAATTAAAAAATTTACTGAAAAACTAGAATTGTAAAAATATTAAGGAGAAATGATTTATGTAGTATTGGTATGTGATATAATAATTTAATTATGACCAATAAAATAGGTTAAGGTCTTGGAAAAGCTGAAGGAGGGGTAGTTCTCATTTAATTGGAAAATTTGGGAATGATTAGTGGATAGTTTATTATAATTTTGAATGAGTAAATTATTTAAAATTCTTTATAAATGATTTTGAATGATTATCACATGATTTATATGAATTGTTTTGTGATTGTGAAATAGTTGAAATGAAAATTTGAATTGCGAATGCATCCATTGAGTTTATAAATGAATGTGTGTCATATATTGTGGAATATTTGAATTATGAATGTTATGGTACGATTTATAAATTGTTTTGTTGAAATTTTGACACATGAATTGTGAATTGAATATTTACAAATTAAACGGTTTATGGGATTAATGGCTATAGTCATTCTCTCCACGAAGCGACTCGACGGGGTGACGTGATTGGGGTTGGATGAGTGGGGGAGGCAGACGTGGCTATCTCTGCCGATATCGTACTATATCTAGAAACACCCCGTTGATGTACGAGTCAACGCCAAGGAAGAAAGAACTAGTGTTGCGAAACAAAAGGATTGAAAACCCCTTTGCGGGCTTTCGTCCAGGTTCGGCCAAACCTGAGACGGAAGTGATTTCTTAGGGAGACCCCAAGATTTTGGGAAGACTAAAATTTATGGATGCATGTTTGTTTGAATTATTTTGATTTGTTGAGACTATTTTGTATTCAAAGAGTTGTTTATGAAATATGTTTTAACTTCCCCACATTCACCCCTCATTTATTATCACAATACCATAGCACTCCACTCGCTAAGTATTCCCGATACTCACCCCTCTCTTTATACTTTTCAAAGGATACTTAGCAGAGAAATTTTACTTGGAAGTTGCGGAATAATTATTTTTGTTGATTTGCATTTGTATTTAATGATTTATGGTTTATTTTGGGATGATGTGCAATTTATGGAAGGGAAAACTTTGTATTAATCTTTTGGTTTGGATTTAATCGATACTTGTCCTATCACGAGGGGAAAGTATTGATAAAATCCACGCTTGTTCATTGTGAAACTTGGTTATTTTCGTTTAAATTCTCCTTTTGTAAAATTTATTGTTTCAAATGGGACATTTTGACTTTTAATTTGAATTTTTAGTTGTATATAGATGAGAGGGTGTTGGAGATTGTCTGGAAGGCCGGGTCGGCCAAATTGCATGCGTGCATGTATAGGAATGGATCCGGTGGATCCTCTGTTTGTGTGTCCTTGCATGCCTTTGATAATTGATAATCTAAGAGGGTCATTTGAAAGTTATTGAGTTGTTTTTAAAACAAGTTGAACAGGTGAAATATTTTGCGTTGTCCCGATATATGGGGAGATGCTACCCATTATCTCAACCCTCGGATCAAGATGCAATAACCACCGTGTTATCCCGATATACAGACAGAATCTCCCCATACACCGGGACACCGCAAGATATTCAAGCTATTTATCCTGATTTCAAAACAATTCAACAATATTCAAATAACCCTTTTAGGTCATCAATTATCAAAGGCATGCAAAGACACACAAACAACGAATCCACTGGATCCATCCATGTACATGCACGCATGCAATTTGGCCAACCCGGCCTTCCAGACAATTTCTAACACTCTCTCATCCATATACAACTAAAAATTCAAATTAAAAGTCCAAATGTCTCATTTGAAATAATAAGTTTTGCAAAAAAAGAATTTAAACGAAAATAACCAAATTTCATAATGAACAAATATGGATTCTATCAATTCTTGCCTCTCGTCATAAAGTATCGATTAAATCCAAATCAAAAAATTAATACAAAGTTTTCTCTTCCATGGATTCCACATCATCCCAAAATAAACCCTATATCATTAAATATCTATGTGAATCAGCAAAAATAATTCTTCCGCAGCATCCAAGTGAAATCTCCATGCTAAGTTTCCTCTGAAAAGTATAAAGAGAGGAGTGAGTATTAGGAATACTCAGTGAGTGGGTGGGGAGGTCAAAGCATAACTCATAAACAACATTATATATATATAAAAAAATGATTTCAATAAATCGGGATAATTCAACAAATATGCATCCATTTAATTTATATTTCCTAAAAATCATGAGATCTTTCTATGAAAACACTCACGTACCAGGTTTTACCAAACTCGGACGAAAGTCCATCAAGGGGTTTTCATTTCATATATCTCAAAATACCAAAATCTCCTTCCTTGGCGTTGAATCGTGCTTCACTGGGGTGCATCCAGATATAGTTCAACATACAGTAAAGGGAGTCACATCTGTTTCCCTCACTAATCTGATCTAACCCTCAACCATGTCACCCCGACAGGTCGCTCCGTAAGGGGGCAAGAAATAACTATAGCCATTTTTACTACATCATTCCTCTTGTTTTTTTTTCACAACCATTCAATTTCTCAAACAAGGTGCCAAAATTTCAATAATCAGTTGTAAAACCATAATTTAGCATTCATAAATCAAATATCCAATAATCACATGGCACAATCCCAATTATAAATACAATGGATGCATATCGAGTTCAAATTCACATTTCGAATACCCTACGATCACAAAACAATTCATATCGATCATATAAAAATCATTCCAAATCATTTGTAAAGGATTTTAAATAATTTTACTAATTTAAGATCACAATAAACCATCCACTCACTTTTTGGGAGGATAATCACTCTTAATTCCGAAATCGAACAAAATCCAACCTTTTTTTTTGATTTTGAATGACTTAATCTAAGACATTGATCACAATTTAATCATTAAATTGTATACCGACACTAGAGTAAATAGGTTCTTTCCAACATATCACAATTTCTAATTTCCCGATACATTTCTGACACAATATATTATAGAAAAATAATCGTATCTTGATCTACACTACTCGGATCATGGAAATTCTAATTTTTACTTAAAGCTTAGACATAAAACTACAACATTTATGTTTATGTCCTTAATATATTCAAATCATACAAAAGTATCTAAGTCCATAAACATCATAGACTAAATAAATAACTCAATATGTGCAGTTCCAGAAAAATTATCATAACTTTCACCATACATATCGGATTTAAATGATTCAAGTCTTAATTTAAAGATAAAACATGGATCTATAACTTTTATGTTTAGACTTAAACCTAAATCTACCTTGAAGATAGCTCAAATCTGTACTAAATCTCACTGCCAGAAAGGGAATAGAACAGATTTTCTACAGAATTCATGCCACTTCAAAAATTCATCAAAATTTCTATTCTCAACGAAAACCTTCGAGTTATATGTCATTTTAAAATTCTAGAAATCTAGTTTCAGCAAAAATAAACCCCATTCAATTTTCAATAGTGTAAGAGGAGTTATAGCAGAAAGCTCACAGACTACACAAGCTGTCCAAATTGCAGAAGAATTGAGATTTCAATTAAACTTATTTCCCACCATTTTTATAAGTTCAGAACCTTAATCCATGCTTTGTTTACATAATTACATAATTTTTTTCATTCATCCAACACGCTAAACCCAATATTTTATAACCCTAAGCTTTTCGGTTCCTCTACCAACATCCACGAATCTCAACATTAAACTCAAATCTTGTGTAAATGAAGCTAAATACAAGGTTTTGAGTAAGAAATTACCATAATTTCGAAGTAAGAGGTGTTGGATTCCAAAAATCCCTAAATTTCGCTTTGTGTAGAAACCCTAGCCTTCTGTCTCTTGAGAGAGTGTAAGTGTAGAAAAGAGCAAGAGAGAGAGAGAGAGAAAATCGAGAGAGAGAGAGAGAGAACTATGAGAGTGAGAGGAAAGAGCGGAAGTGTAGGAGAGAGTGAGTGAGATTGAGAGAAGGGAGAAAAGTGTTGGGTCTTAGGTGAGGGGAAAGAAATGAGAGAAATTAGTGTGGGAGTATTTTTATTTTTATTTTTTTTTTGATGCCACAACACTTAATCCCCTAAAAACAAATTTCGTTTTCAAAATTTAAAATATGATTATACACCAAATAATTGGTTGCTTTTACATTGCACTCTCGGTTTCCTAAGTTTCTTCCTCAATTTGGTTACTTCTCCATAGCACATTGACTATTGGAATTTGTTTACTCCTTAATTGTTTGACTTGTCAATCTATGATCTTTACGGGTTGGACCTTGAAACTCAAATCTTCTTTCAATTCTATCGGAGGAGTTTTCAACGCATGCGACCAGTTAATATTTCTTCAACATTGAAACGTGAAATACATCATGGATCCATTGTAAATCTGACGGCAATTCTAGTCGATATGCCCCTTTCCCTACTCTTCCAATGATTTTGAATGGTCCGATATATTGAGAGTTTAACTTTACTCGTTTCTGAAATCGGATGATACCCTTCCAAGAAAAGACTTTCAAAAATACCCTATCCTCTACTTCAAACTCCAAGGGTCTTCTCCTTTTGTCGACGAACTCTTTTGGCAATCTTGAGCCATCTTCATTCTTTCCCGAATCAATTTCACCTTTTCTCTAGTGGTCTCAATCAACTTTACACTTTTAATCTTCCTTTCTCTAATCTCATCCCAACACAATGGAATCCAACACTTTCTTCCGTAAAGAGCTTTATAGGGAGGCATCCCTATACTAGATTGATAACTGTTGTTATAAGCAAATTCGACTAATGGAAGGTATTTATCCCAACTCCCTTGAAAGTCCATGACACATGCTCTAAGCATATCTTCCAATATTTGGATTGTATGCTCGGACTGCCCATCGGTTTGAGAATGGAAAGCAGTACTAAATTTTAGCTTAGTCCCTAAGGACTCTTGCAACTTTGGCCAAAAACTGGAGTAAATCGAGAATCACGATATGATATAATAGACACCAAAACTCCATGAAACCTCACGATCTCATCTATGTACAATTTGGCTAATCTCTCCAAAGAATAGGTGGTTTGGATGGGGAAGGCAATGTGCTGATTTGATGAGTCTGTCAACTATCACCCAAATAGCATCATGACGGCTCGGAGTACATGACAATCCTACCACGAAATC
Source organism: Dillenia suffruticosa (assembly GCA_033439265.1). NCBI lineage: Eukaryota > Viridiplantae > Streptophyta > Magnoliopsida > Dilleniales > Dilleniaceae > Dillenia > Dillenia suffruticosa. The sequence continues at coordinate 14,727,934 of JAVTVX010000020.1, forward strand.
CATGGTGATATACTCTCATTTCCATTCAGGTATAGGTAATGGTTGAAGTGTTCTAGCCGGCTTCTAATATTCGGCCTTGATTTATTGGCACACGAGGTACTTCGCTATAAATTCGGTTATTTCTCGTTTTAGTCCTGACCACCAGTAGGTTTCTTTGATGATACAGTATATTTTAGTACTTCCCGGATGTGTAGCATAAGTCGAGGAATGCGCCTCTTCAAATATGGCCTTCCAGAGATCTCATTCTTGGGGACATATATGCGTTTCCCATAAAATACAATTCCATCATCCGAAATCTGGAATTCGCTACCTTCCCCTTTTTGGATCTTTTCCACTATGCCCTTCAACCCATCATCGGTAGCCTGAATCTTCCAAATGCGATCTACCAAAATAGGCCTTACCACAAAATTGGCTAATAATGCACCATGATCGTCATTAACCAATTTGACTCCAAGTGCTCGAAGTCCAACTAGACAAAAGAGGTAGGAACTCCCTTGGAATGCCAAAGATGACGATTTGCAACTTAAGGCATCCGAAACTACATTTGTTTTTCTCAGGTGATAATCAATTACCAGATCATAGTCTTTGATCAGTTCCAACCACCTTCGTTGCCTCAAATTGAGCTCATTTTGAGTGAGTAAATACTTGAGACTCTTGTGGTCGGTATAGATCTTGCAGGTAACCCTATATAGGTAATGCCACCAAATTTTTAAGGCAAAGACAATGGTAGCCAGTTCCAAATCATGAGTAGGATAATTCACTTCATGCTTGTTAAGTTGGCAAGAGGCATAAGCAATCACCCTATTACATTGTATAAACACACACCCTAATTCTTGTTTGCTAGCATCACTATATACAACGAAATCACCACCGCCACTAGTTGGGAGAGCAAGGATGGGCGTTGAAGTCAATTTTCTTTTAAGTTCTTGGAAACTCTACTCATATTTGTCACTCCATTCAAATTTCACTCCCTTCTGAGTCAAATTAGTCATTGAAGCTGCTATCTTCAAAACCATTCTACGAATTTTCGATAATAACCAGCCAATCTGAGGAAACTTCTCATTTCGATGACATTCTTAGGTTGTTCCCACTTCAGAATAGCTTCCACTTTTGTTGGATCCACAAAAAATCCCATCTTAGATACAACATGTCCCAAAAACCCAATTTCCCTAAGCCAGAACTCACATTTGGAGAATTTGACATATAATTCCTTCTCCTCAAGAGTTTGCAGGATGATTCAGAGATGTTCAGAATGTCTTCATCACTCTTGGAATACACCAAGATGTTATCAATGAAAACTATGACAAACTTGTCAAGATAGGAATAGAAGACTCGGTTCATGAAGTCTATGAAAGCTGCCGGAGCATTCGTTAACCCAAAGGTCATTACTAAAAATTTGTAGTATCCGTACCGTGTCCTAAACGCAATCTTGTAAATATCATTATCTTTTATCCTCAATTGATGATAACCGGACTTCAAATAGATCTTCGAAAAGACGCTTGCACCTTGGAGTTGATCGAACAAATCATCAATCCTTGGAAGAGGATACTTATTCTTGATTGTTGCCTTGTTGAGCTATCGGTAGTCAATACATAATTGAAAGGTTCCGTCCTTTTTCTTCACAAACAGAACCGAAACACCCCAAGACGATGTACTCAGCCTAATGAACCCATTGACCAACAACTCTTGGAGTTGAACCTTTAATTATTTCAACTCTGCGGGTGTCATTCGATAGGGAGGAATAGAAATTGGTGCCATGGCAGGAACAAGATCTATGGTGAAATCAAATTCCCGGACAGGTGGCAATCCAGACAACTCTTTTGAAAAAATGTCCGAAAACTTATTCACCATAGGAATATCATCCAGACTAGGGCTTTCCACCGTGGTGTCAATAATATCTAAATAAGTTTCGCATCCTTTATACACTAACCTTCATACTTCAAGAGCTGAAATCACACAGTTTGACAAAATTCGACATTCGCCGGTAAACACAAGCAGTGGTGCCCTGGCCTACGGAATTCTACTTCTTTAGTGAAGCAATTCACCGAAGCTCTATGTAGGTGAAGCCAATCCATGCCCAATATGGCATCAAAGTCCCTCATTTCCAACAAAATCAAGTTTGCTTCAAGATTTGCACCTTCTAAATTACTTCGCATGTCTTGAATAAGGTGTCTCTATTTAACCGTTCTCCCAATAGAGTGATAACCAATAACTCCTCTTCGAGTGGGGTCAAAGGGCTATTTAAATGTTTAGTAAACTCGGTGATCACAAAAGAATTATTAAACCCCGTATCAATTAAAACACGGGCGTCAGCTCCAAAAATTTTCATCATACCTATATATACGCAAACAAATAAGAATTAAATTCTAATTTAACCAAACTCAATCAGAATTTATAATCTTCTATGACACCATGTCATCATCAATATCAAAGTCTTCACCAAATATCAAAATCATCTCTATCCACCTTAATATCATGCAAAGTCTCTTATCTAATATACTTCAAATTCAGAATTAAGCAATTAAGATCTCATAATATTCTAAATCATCAAATTTGGGTTCTAAAAAATGTACCTATGACTATATCAGGGTTGTTCTAGGCATCCTCGTTGGTCATTGCGTAAATCCTCGTTTGAGCCCGGACGCTGAGCTGGAGCAGCCACAGTGTTGCTCCCAGTCCCTGTCCGTGTAATGACATTTGAAGGTGGGGTAGGAGCGTTGACTTGGCCACCCCTAGATCCACTAGGACAGTCTTGGCTTGCTTGACTCTCTCATCCCAACTCTGGACAAATATTATGGAAATGGCCCTCCTTTCCACAGTAGTAGCACTTCTTGAGTGCTCGACAAACCCCAGAATCAAATTTTCCACAAGTTCTACATTTCTCATTTGTATTCTCCATTGATTTGATTTCCAAGGATGCATTAGGAGTAGCATTCTCAAATCGAGTCGTTTGTTGGCTTTGAGAATGGCCAACCGACCCTGAAATAGATCTGCCGATATAAAAACTTGTGGTCCTGTTTTTCTTAAAACCTTGGCCCTATGTGAACCCGCCGAACCTCTTCTTTCCACAATGATCCCTCATATTGCCTCTTTTAAGCACCATTTGCTCGACCCTTAAGACCAATTGCAACACATTCTGATAGTGTGCTCATCTATAACCTACTTCCTCTCTTGGATGTTTAAATTCAAACCGTCCTCAAACTTGAAGCGTTTGTACTCCTCGAAGGTTATTAACTCCAGTACTAAAGATGATAGATTTCTAAATTTCGTCTCATATTTCACCACAAACATGTTTCCTTGGTGAAGTCGAAGGAACTCACTTCTCTTCAAGTCCTGATCAAATTGGGTATAGAACCTCTCATTAAATTCCCTAAGGAAATCGTCCCATGTAAGAGATACAGTTGCCCTTTCTTGCACACCTTCCCACCAAGTGCTAGCATCGTCATCCAATAATCTCACAGCCACCGTGAGTTTTAGTCTATCGTCAATTCCCATGTCCATCACAGCTTATCGGACTCTCTTAATCCACTTCTTAGCCTCCGCAAGATCACCAGATCCCGAGAAGGTCTCATGCCCGAGTTGCCTCACCTCTTTGATTAATTTGGACAACTCAACTATGGTACGGGTAATTAGTGCAGCAACCGAAGGAGGAGGTGCTACTAGACTAATGGGTGTAGTAGCCGACATTGAAGAAGGAGCCAGTGGAGGAGCTGAAATCTGATATTGAGCATGGTACAGCGCTCCGAAGGTGCTCCACCACTCCAGTACTTGCTGAATAGCGGCAATTGGAGGAGCAAAAATTCTGGTGGAAGGAGCCGGGTGTGTAGACGCAGAAGGGGGTAGAGCATGCGAGTACGACTTATTCTCGTGCTCCTGAGGAGGAATCTTGTTCACATTCCTCATTCTCCTTCGTGGAGGTATGGTAATCTATAAAACAGAAAGCTATAATTAAGTCAAAGAATTAAGCGAAAACTAACTACTTAACCCTCTAAAAAGAATATTTCTAATTCTCTAGAAAATCCATGGAAGACTTTTTACATTCTTTGAAAATTTTTAGAAATCTGAATCTTCAAAAACAATAAGTATTCAAAAATCTTTGGAAAAGCTATTAAAGACATTTGGAGATATTTCAAATTTTCAAACATATAATTTTTTTTAAAAGAATTTGAACCTGGGCTTTGATACTAATAAAGTTGTCACGCCTCGACTCTCGGATCAAGCACGTAACAACCACTGCGTTATCCTAGCATACGGGCAAAACCTCCCCATATACCAAGACACCGCAAGGCATTCAATCTGTTTATCCTAATTCAAAAACAATTCAACAACATTCAAATGACCCGTCTAGGTCATCAATTATCAAAGGCATGCAAGGACACACAAACAGAGAATCCACCGGATCCATCCCTGTACATGCACGCATGCAATTTGGCCAACTCGGCCTTCCAGATAGTTTCCAACACCCTCTCATCCATATACAACTAAAAATTCAAATTAAAAATCCAAATATCTCATTTGAAATAATAAGTTTTGCAAAAAAAGAACGAAAATAACCAAATTTCATAATGAACAAATATGGATTCTATCAATTCTTGCCTCTCGTCAATAGTACAAGTATCGATTAAGTCCAAATAAAAAAATTAATACAAAGTTTTCCCTTCCATAGATTATATATTATCCCAAAATAAAACTTACATTATTAAATACCTATATAAATCAGTAAAAATAATTCTTCCGCAACTTACAAGTGAAATCTCCATGCTAAATATCCTCTAAAATGTATAAACAGAGGGGTAAGTATTGGAAATATTCAGTGAGTAGAGTGCAACGGTGTTATGATAATAAATGAGGGGTAAAGGTGGGGAGATCAAAACATAACTCATAAATAACATTATATATATATATATATAATTTCAATAAATCAAGATAATTCAATGAATATTCATCCATTTTATTCATATTTTCCAAAAATCATGAGGTCTTTCTATGAAAACACTCCCGTACCAAGTTTGGCCGAATCCGAACGAAAGTCCACCAAGAGGTTTTCATTCCATATATCTCAAAATACCAAAACCCCCCTCTTTGGCATTGAATCGTGTCTCACTAAAGTGTATCCAGATATAGCTCGACATAAAACAAAGGGAGTCACGTCTGTCTCCCCCACTAATTTGATCCAACCCCCAACCATGTCAACCCGTCGGGTCGCTCCGTGGGGAGGGAAGAAATGACTATAGATATTTTCACTGCATCATTCCTCTCTTTTTTTCACAACCATTCGATTACGATCAATGTGCCAAAATTTTAATAATCAGTTGTCAAATCATAATTTAGCATTCATAAATTAAATATCCAATAATCATATGGCACAATCCTAATTATAAATATAATGAATGCATATCGAGTTCAAATTCACATTTTGGACACCCCACAATCACAAAACAGTTCATATCAATCATATAAAAATCATTCCAAATTATTTGTAAAGAATTTTAAATAATTTTACTCATTTAAGTTCACAATAAACCAACCACTCACCTTTTAGAGGGTAATCACTCCTAATTCCGAAATCGAACAAAATCCAACCCTTTTTTTGATTTCGAATGTCTTAACCTAAGATATTGGTTATAATTTAATCATTAAATCGTATATCGACACTAGAGTAAATTGGTTCTTTCTAACATATCACAATTTCTAATTTCCCAATACATTTCTTACACAACATATTATAGAAAAATAATCGTATCTTGATCTACACTATTCGGATTATGGAAATTCCAATTTTTACTTAAAGCTTATATATAAAACTACGATATTTATATTTATGTCCTTAATATATTCAAATCTTACAAAAGTATCTAAGTCCATAAACATCATAAACCAGAATTTATAACTCAATATGCGCAGTCTCAGGAAAATTATCATGACTTTCACTATACATATCGGATTTAAATGATTTAACTCTCAATTTAAAGATAAAATATGGATCTATAATTTTCATGTTCAAACTTAAACCTAAATCTACCTTAAAGACAGTTCAAATCTGCACTAAAACTCATTGCCAGAATAGGGAATAGAACAGATTTTCTGCAGAATTCATGTCATTTCAAAAATTCACCAAAATTTCTATTCTCAACGAAAACTTTCGAGTCATATGTCATTTTAAAGTTCTAAAAGTCTAGTTTCAGTAAAAATAAACCCCATTCAATTTTCAATAGTGTAGGAAGAGTTATAGTAGAAAGATCACAGACTATAGAAGCTGTCCAGATTGCAGAAGAATTGAGATTTCAATTAAATTTTCCTTCCCACCATTTTTCTAAGTTCAGAACCTTAATCCATGCTCTGTTTACATATTACACAAAATTTTTTTCATTCATCCTACACGCTGAATCCAATATTTTATAACTCTAGGGTTTTCGATTCCTCTACCAACATTAATGAATCTCAACATTAAACCCAAATTTAGTATAAATAAAGCTAAATACAAGGTTTTGAGTAAAAAATTATCTTAGTTTCAAAATCAGGGGTGTTGGATTCTAAAAATCGCCAAATTTCGCTTTGTGTGAAAACTCTAGCCTTCCGCCTCTTATGAGAGAGAAAATGTAGAAAAGAGTAAGAGAGAGAGAGAAAATTGAGAGAGAGAGAGAGAGAGAGAGAGAAAGAGAGAACTATGAGAGTGAGAGGCGAGAGAGGAAGTATGGGAGAGAATGAGTGCGGTTGAGAAAAGGGAGAAGAGTGTTGGGTCTCGGGTGAGGGGAAAGAAATGAGAGAAATTAGTGTGGGAGTATTTTTATTTATTTATTTTTTTTTTTCGGTGTCACATGATGACATGTAATGATATGACGCGTCGAGATGATTTTAGGTCAGTATTAATTAAGCTTCAATTCTTAGTCTTCTACCTTCGATTTTAAGTTTTATAAAGTGGAATGCTATTTTTAAATAAACTCTGTTTCTTTATACTCTATCCACTCATGTACCTTTAAAGTGTTAACAACTTTTGTTTATTTTATTTTTAAAATTTTAAAGTTTTACAATTTGAAATCCTCAATTCCTTCCCTTGTTAGTTTAATAATCTTGGCTACACTTTATTTTACCTGTGACATACATAATTAGGTATTTATTTGATTGTATGTTGTATTTTTTGCCTTAACAATATTTCTGTTTCTTTTGTCTTTTTTTATGAATTTTTGTATCTCATTTATAAGTTGCCAACAACTTCAAATAGTGAAAATCAGAATTTTGTCTATAATAAGCAAATTTGTTTATAAATCTGTCTTAACAAATATTTTCAACATTAACAGATATGGTACGAGATAGAGGATCTAGCTCAAGGAGAGGTAGTGAGAACAGTCAAGAGTCTATGCGTGTTGGTACTCTCCCGGACACAATTGCTCCGTTCGAAGTTTCACACACTGAGGTGCCAATCAAACAAGAGGGTAGAACATTTATCGAAGTGGCTAATCATACATAGGATAAATCATTCTCTAATTTTTTTTATTTATGTGTTCAAGCTGTAAAGTTATGTAAAAATAATAGTAATTCATTACTTTGTTTGGAATTAAGTTTGTAGATCATAAAATTGTTTGGTCCATTACTGAGAACATTAAGTGACATCTTGAAGGGGCATGGCCTACTTGGCGGATGGTGCCAAAAGAGATGAAAGACGGATTTTGGAAAAAATTTCAGGTTAGAATTTTTTTTTTTAATATTGGGGGCAGCTTCTCATTTGAATTTGTGACTTGACATCCTAGACGGGGTAAAATTCAAAGATATATGGGTTTATATGGAAGTGAATGACATCCTCTATTTACTGAATAGCATTTGTTGAAATTATAAAATAATATTGCTTAGTACAAATATTAGTTACATGCTGTGAGCTGCATGCTGAACGGGTAAATTTTGGCCGAATTTTATCAGCCATATACTTGTCTTCTTAAGTTCTGCCCTCTTTTGTGGCACTCTCCTTGTTACATTTGCATGGCAGAGCATTGGAAACATAATTGCAGAGGGGTTGCGACTTGTAGCCTTGATTGCAACCGTTGCCTTGTTTTCTTTATTCATGCAAGATGCGACCATTTGCATAGGATGAGGAGAAAGATAATAAATGGTAGATAGGTAAGGCAGCAACAAAATAGCTGATTTACTATATGAAGGAAGTGAACAAATTACAGTCAAAAGACTTACATGCTTGAGAAATAGTTCCCTCAACAGGCAACTTTTAACTAAACGTAAATTATACAATTATTAAACGATTTTAAGTCATCTCTGATTAGAAAATCTCCATTTGCTCCATTGCCCAATCCATATGTTGGGCCTTGTTCCATCCATTTTCCAGGACTGCCTGGAGATCCTGTTCTTGAATATTGACACCTTGCAATGTGCTTGACTCAATCTCATCCGTGACCCCAGTTAGAGGCCTCGCACTTAGGAACTGTTCCCAGAAATTTTCATTCATACCTGGTTGCTTGGGATCCTCATCCCACGAAACATCCAGATCTGGATGCAGAGAGAATGCATCAGTGTCTATGGGATAATCCACATCTGTAGATCCAGAAACCTGACCTCAGGAAGCCCTGGTGTTTTATCAGGTGCAATGCCTTGAATTTGCGAAAACTTGGGCAGCACTTTATTTGATTGGTGACCGAAGTCAGGGAACATCAATCTATTCATTTAGTCCATCTGAAGATTGAACGTTCCCCCCCCCCCCTTCCCCTCCCAATAAAAAAAAACATTTCACAATCTATTCCGTCATACTGAATCTACACCATTGTCATTTTACTAGGCACGTGAAGAAGAAAAGTCATTAGGAAGAATAGTCTTCTCCCAATTTTAGATGTCTACAAATGACATTTCTGATTTTTTGAACTACAGTCTTATCAACAATAATGTTTTTCCTCAACAGTTGGTCGACTTTGAGCCTCTCCTTCCACAGTTTCAGACGAGAGGCCAAAAATGGTTTCTTGGGATTTTTCATTGACATCACTGATTTTGTTACTTCTTTCCATACAACTTTTCTCTTCTTTTCATATCATCAAACCTAATCAAGTAGTCAAACATGGGGACACCTTGATTTCAAAGAATAAAACATTTGCTTTTGGCTTCTTCAAGGCCGGAACTTCAGTCCAAAGCTGTTTAGGCATTTGGTACAACAAAATACCTGAAAAGGCCTTTGGTTGGGTAGCTAACAGAGACAATCCAATCAATGTTAAACAATGGGAGAAGGCCAAGTACAAGACGAGCAGTTATAGTGGAAGAAGACTACTTGGAAGAAGTAGATTGGAACAAAATCTAATACTTGAACAAAAGCTAACTAAAAAATGTTGGCATGACCTTATATGGTTGCCCAAGTGGACAGAATCCACATGGACAGAATCGACACTTCTTTGGCCAAAGGTCATGGGTTCAACTCCAAATAATGCAAACAGCTTGGAAAAATACACTGAGGGAGTTAGGATTAGAGGCTGCTTGGCATCTTCGTAGGGCTATAGTAATGGCCTCAGCTCACATGAATGGCAGTAGCTATGATTAAAACAGACTTTTCATAAAGGGCAGAAGCCTTAAGCACCAACAAACAAAGGAAGAAAAAGATGAGATATTCAAAATAAGGCACGAGTTGCATCTCTTTCCCCTTAAAGAGTTCCATATTTCCTCATCTTTTAGATCATCCACAAAGTAGCTACATTACTGCCAAAAGGTTATTACCAACTAACAAAACTACTTTGCCTCTAATTGTAGTTAACGTCGTTGGAGTACTGGCAGCCTCGTCTGATAGTTGAATGCTATACCGCTTCTTGTCCCAAACGTAGGGCTGATTCTGTGGCCTCTCATGTCACAGCCCAAATGACAAAAATTTTCATGTCACAGTCCATGACTGTTTCTGGGGCTGCAGTTGAATGCTATTAAGGTGTAAATCATCGCCACATTTGCTTTGCTTCCAGTATTTCATTCTTTGTCCAGTCTCTTTCTCTCTCTCAACTTTTCTTTAATCTCATCTCTCGGACATTCTCCTTTTCTTCTGTTCAGGAATGGTAGATTTTAGGGTTTACTAACTCTGCAAATGTCATGTAACTCCTATATCTGCACCACATTCCTCATTCTATCTTTCATCTCTATACATTTCTTTCTTCCTGTCTCTCTTCCCCCAAAGATAGGCTTGTTTTTCCTAGACTGGAAACCGGGCCGGTTTGGGCCCGAAAACCGGCCCGGCTGGCCCGGGTCAAGCCCGAAACCGGAACCGGCCCAAGGCTACAGTAAACCGGCCCGGCCCGGAACCGTTTCCTATAGCGGGCCGGGCCGGTTCAAAAAAAATTGAACCGGAACCGGCCCGAACCGGCCCGGTTTGGAAAAGCGACCCGGACCGGAACCGGCCCGGCCCGGGAACCGGCACGGAACCGGCCCGGGCCCGGGAACCGGCACGGAACCGGCCCGGGCCCGGGCCCGGAACCGGCACGGAACCGGACCTGAACCGGCTGGAACCGCCGGTTCCGGTTCAAATTTCTCCCTTTTATTTGAATTTTGAAATTTTTTTCCAATTTTACCCCTCCCAACAGCTATAAAACGGCTACTTTTGAGGTTATTTTGGTCCATAGGGTCAAAAAATTTTCCTATAAATACCTTATACCCCATTTCCAAAATCTCCACAACAAAATCTCTCTTTCTCTCTCACATCTACATTCTCTCAATATTACTACATTCTCTCATTATTATTTCCTTTGTATTACCATTTTTTATATCATTTCCGTCATTTTCTACACTATTATCTACACCATTTCTATCAATTTTTACACCATTTCATCACCTTATACACCATTTTCATTTTTCTCCATTATCTACATTTCCACAATTATTTACATTTCCACCAATTTTTACACCATTTCTATTCTCTTATACCACATTACCTACACCATTTTTTTTTACCATTTCCATTAAATTCTACACCATTTCCATCAAAATTTACACCATTTCATCACCTTATACACCATTTTTATTTTCTCCATTATCTACATTTCCACAATTATTTACATTTCCACTAATTTCTACACCATTTCTATTCTCTTATACCACATTACCTACACCATTTTTTTTACCATTTCCATTAAATTTTGCACCATTTCCACCAAAATTTACACCATTTCATCACCTTATACCAAATTATCTACATTAATCAAGATTTGAGAAGATTTCAAGGTTGGGAGCTCATTCAAGATTTTGCGAAAAACAACTGCGGTATTCGTCAAATCGGTATATTTAAATTTTTTGCATATTTATTTTTTTGCATTTGCATTACATTTGTATTATCTTTTTAAAAATTTTAATTTTAAATTTCCTTTAAAAAATTTTATCGTATATATTATTTTAAAAATTTTAATCTTAATTTTTTTTATAAAATGGCCGGAACACACTCTTCACAATCTTCTCAACAATCTCCTCTTCCTCCATTTTTTGAAATTCCCGATCATATAGATATTGAAACTTTTTTGGAAGAAACCGAACCTAATAACACTGAATCTAACACAACACAAACTAAAAAATGATTTTAATATATGGACATTTTTTGAAAGAAAAAATGATGAACAAAAAGCAATTTGTAAAATTTGTCATCAAAAATATAAATTTTTAAAAGGTTAGGGGGTAGGCACACTTAAGAGACACTTAATTAATAATCATCCAGATAAATTATCACAAACAAAACAAACACAAATTTCTACGGGGGGAGGTAATATAATTGGTACATTTAAATATAATTCGGATAAAGAAAAAATTGGACAAATAGAATGGCTAGCAAGAAAAGAATTACCACTTAGTATAGTTGCATGTCCTGTATTTGAAGAATATGTCCAAAAATATTTACAACCCAGTTATAAAAAAAGTAGTAAAAAATCCGGTAGGAGAAGATCATTAGATAGATATCAGGAATTAAAAAATGGTATACTTACAGAATTTATGACTAGTCAATGTAAATTTTCATTAATTTCGGATAGTTGGAAAAGTGAGCATAAAAAAGAATATTATATTGTAGTAACATGTCATTGGATAAATAATTCATGGTCTTTACAAAAAAGAATTTTAGTTTTTCAACGTTGGAAATTTCCACATTCTGGTGCACATATAGCTAGAATAATTTCAAATGTTGTTTATGATTATGGAATAAGTGATAGAATTTTTTCTATTTCTTTTGATAATGTTTCGGCTAATACTATTGCGGTTAATAGTTTAAAAAATTCTTTAAAAACAATTTTAAATGGAGCATTTTTTCATATTAGATGTGCATGTCATATAATTAATTTATGTGTTAAGAATGGTTTAGCAATGGGAGAACTATTTTTACAACCTATTCACGATTTAATTCATCAAATAAGAAATTCTGCTGTAAAAACTCAAGAAATGAGACAATTATGTATTTTACATAACAAAAAATATAAAAAATTTAAAATGGAATGTGACACTAGGTGGAATTCAACATATGACATGTTACAAGGTGTTCTTCCTTTTCAAAATATTTTAATTGAATTTGCAAATTCAAATTACGAATATGGTTTTATTGATAATACCGCTTTTGAATTTGCGTCTACACTTACAAAATTATTGGAAATTTTTTATTTATGTACAAAATTATTTTCTGGATATTATTATCCAACTACTCATTTAATACTACCAAATCTTTGTAAAATTATTTATGTATTTAATCAATTTGAAAATGAAGAAAGATTTGGTGAAATTGTTCTTTCAATGAAAACAAAATTTTTAAAATATTATGAAAAAATTCCAATTTTATATTTAGTTGCAAGTGCATTAGATCCACGTGTTAAGGTTGAAGGTGCTGAAATGTTAATAGATTGTTTTGCACAAGTTTTTCCATCTGAAATGTCTATTAACCCCCATTTTTTAAAACAACAAACATCTCATACTTTACAATCAATATTTGAATTATATGAAAAGGAAATTAATAATTTAAATACTAATAATATAGCTAGTAGTAGTAGTAATAGTATTCAATCATCTTCATTTTCATTTAATCCCTTACACGTGTTAGGAAAAAAACAAAAAACTTCTTCATCATCATTTAATGAATTACTTTTATATAAACAAACACCTAGATTATAAGGTTTTGATGATATACATTTATATGATATATTAGGTTGGTGGAAAAATAATGTATCATATTATCCAATTTTGGCCCAAGTAGCTAAAGATGTACTAACCCCTCCGGTATCTACAGTACCATCTGAAAGTGCTTTTAGTGCAGGTGGTCGAGTGTTAACCGAAAAACGTACAAATTTAGCGGACGACACTTTAGAAGCTTTAATATGCATTAAAGATTGGAATGATGCAGAAAAAAGAATGCAAGGAATTATCATAGTCTCGGAAGATGATGAACAAGAAGTTGAAGAAGAAGAATAATAATAATAATAATATTAATATTTTCCTTTTGTTTACAAGTCATTTTAAATAGAAAAAAAAATCAAAGTGATGTAATTATCAAAATAATGTAAAAAAAATAGTGGATTTAAAAATCCAAGTGATGAGCTTGGTAGTGGACGTACACCGAATTCGGTGGAACCACTCTAAAAATCTTGTGTCTCTAATTTTTAATTATAAGTGAATTATCAAAAGTTAATTAAAAAAAAAACAAAGTTAAAAAAAATGGAGTTATAAAATTAAAATGGAATTAAAAAATATAGTTAGAAAAAAAATTTAGAAAAACGCAATAGAAAGAGAAAAAAAAAAAAAAAAAAAAAAAAACCGAACCGGGCCCGGCCCTGAACCGGCCCGGCCAGGAACCGCCGGTTCCGGTTCAGCGGGCCGGGCCGGTTCCACAAGGAAAAAAATGGGAACCGGCCCGGCACGGCCCGGTCTGGCCTAGGAACCGCTGCCGGCCCGACCCGCGATTCCTTGAACCGTCCTTGAACCGGCCCGGCCCGGTTACTTCACTGGTTTTTCCCAATTCAAGTGCCTTGTTTTGTGTTCTTGGTGTATGATGGTGTGTGAGTGGAAAATATGGAAATATTTTTTCATGATTGACTGTTCTTTTTTTTTTTTCCTGTGGTTTTGTATTTGATCATTATATGGATTGAGGTAAAGTAGGGGCTCATGCCATTGTTAAACAGTAGGCTATTAAAACAGTATGTTAAGCAGTTATTGTTTTCTGCAAGCTTGAACACAGCTTCATGCTCATCACTTTAACACAACTGCATCTTCTGCAAGCTTCTTATCAGCTACAAATTTGGGTGAAGGAGAAAGGTTTTATTACTTTTATAATGGACTAATTTTATTTCGTATCCAACACTCATTCAACATAATGAAAGTATATTATTTTCCTACGCATCATTTGCTGGAAATGTTCAATGTAGGATTAATGGGTTGTGAGACAAGGATTGTGTATGGGCCATGTTATTTATGTTCCCCTACATTACCAACAGTTGGAATTCCATTGAAGGCATGTCATTTCATAGGCATATTTATGATCTTACATATCAAATTCACTTGCTTTTTGCAACATGACATAATGTACAGCAAAAGTTCACATGGCGAGATGAGGATTCATTTTCAATATATCATGCATGGAATGCTTTATGTCGAAGGAGATATTCCGATATGCTTGGGGTAGCAAGGAAACAAGCAATGCAAGGTCTTGGAATAACAAATATAACCGAAACCAAAGGTCATCCCCCGGTGTTCTTGACATCTACTGTTTGGGATTAATTAATTGACAAACACTAGAGTACACTAAAGTGACAGCAAAAGTCAAATGAAAACGGGCATATGAAGAAGGAAGGGGAAATTACAAAACACACGACCAATTCAATCCCATTTGCGATACATTCGAAGAGAATGGTTTGTATTTTCCAATGTTATTTAGAAATTTTGTTAATAATTTTTATATTTGCTAAAGTTCTAATGAATCTTTTTTTTTTCAGGCTAAAGAAATGAACGACCCAATTTCGCATCTCGAACTCTTTAATCGCACGCACAGACGTGATAAGGAAAAAGAACAATATGTCGACAAAAAATCTAAATCAATTTTTGTAAGACAAATTCATTATTATTTATTTTATACATTACATTAACATTAATACTAACATATATATGTAATTATATATGGTTATTGTAGGGAAGGTACAAACAAGTGATTGAGCAAAAATATGGCTCAGATAGCACTTCTCAACCAAAGTTCAATGCCGGCTCATGGTGTAAGGTGACTGGGGTCGGATGAAGGAAGGTTAATGGTTTCGGAGAGAGAGTTGATGATGTTTTGACTGTAAATTCCTTTGGCGCCGCCTCCTCACCATGCATGCGCTCGTCAAAGATGTATATTAGGGAGGTAGATAAAATGATGGAGGAAATGAGAAGTCAAATGATAGAGGAAGTGCAAAGTTGAGTGAGGGCACAAACTGAGGCATAAATTCGTGATATACTCGCACAAATTGGTTTCCAACAAACACCACCTGACCTAGATAGCACTAAGTCACCTGATTCAAACCACCTACCTCTGTGACACTTCTATCTTAATTTATCTGTACTTGATTTTTATGCATTTGTTATTCATTTTATAGACTTATTTGATAAATACGACATGGTACTTTGTGACTTCATATTGAATGTATTCTATGCAAGTATTTCTTATACTTAGTTGCTTTTTCAATCAATGATATGGTGTTCTTTGTAATATAGTGTCTGATGTCAAAACTGTGATGAAACAGGAGGAATGATTTATAGGAGAATAGGTTGATCGATCAGATCTGAATGGAATAGGTTAAAGGAATTACATTTACCGATGGATTACCGACAGAAAATAGGCATCGCTAACTTTCCATCAATAATCCGTCACTGAATTCATTAAGCCTCTCGAACTTTCAGCAACGGATTTGCGAGGGTAATTATTGTCGGTAAAAATCCATCGGTATTCCATTGGTGAACTTTACATGCTTCTACTACGGATTACCAACAGATAATATCTCAGTCGCTGTGTATCCATTGTTGATAGGTTAAGAGAGTGTGTAATGAGTGACGGATTACCGATGGATAGTCAGCGATGGATAATTATCCCTCGGTATTCCGTCACATAAATGGTTGATTTTTACTGACAGAATATCTTCTCATAAATCTATCGCAATTCTTAGCAATGGATATCTATTCGTCGCTAAGAATTTACGATCATGTTTTCAACGATAGAAATACCAACGAAAATATTTGTCGGTAATGGCTTTTACCGACGGAATTTTATCTTTCAGTGACGGAACTATCAAACGTGATTACTGACAGAATTTTTTCTAGTAGTGTAATGCTAGTCTTAAACAAGATAAAACAAGTAACTCAAAACAAGGTAATCAGATATGTTCTAAACATGCCAATCAAACTGTTGCAATAAAAACTTGAGCACACAAAGCATTATTGGTTATCCTTGACTTCATCATAAAAAATGTTAAACATTTGATTGTCTTAAGCTACAGGGATTACTCAAGAAGTATCACATATCACTCAAATCGTGGTCATCGTCACTGCAATTATTGGCCACTAATACGTGCAAAAGAAGCTATGACAATAGAAGCACATTAAAAACGAAGCAATTAGGTGCATGGCTGAAGTTCAGGAATGAGCAACGCATAGAGACGTTGGCAACCAACAAAGAAATATATGGCATACTATAACAGAAGAGCTACATGGCACAGACAAGTACTCACAGAAAAAATATAAGGCATACTGTAATAAAGAAATATATGGCATACGTTTTCATTTCAGTGGCCTACTTGAACCCAAAATGATGAACCAAGCACACAAGAAAAATCCAAAATCCGAAATTTCATCTTTAGCATACAACTAAAATCCGCAATCAAAAACACTGTAACCAAAGAGAGAGAGGGGCTCTGCGCAGAGAAACCCTAATCAAAAATACCAAATCAAACACTTTCGATACCACCCAAATGTAGAGAAACCAAATCAAGCCCTAACAGTGGGACCAAATTGCAGAGAAACTTTAACCACCGAATCAAAAAAAAAAAAAACCCTAATCCAAAACCCTAATGAGAGAGAGAGAGAGAGAGAGGGAGATATATTCAATACTGAGAACCGCTTTGTAGGAGGAGTGGCACAGCGTCGAGTTTCAAACCTTTAGGTGAATTTGTCGAAGGGACCGCAGCTTCAACCTTCAACCTAAACACACAAGTGAGAGAGAGAGAGAAAGACAGAGATACAAAGAGAGAGGAGAGAGGTTAAAATCTCCAGCGGCAAGCGAGGCAAACTTCAACAACGATGGGAGGCGGAGCAACTGACGATGGGAGGCTGCAATAGCTAGGGCCACAGGTGGCTAGGGCAAAGAGATTGTGACGAGGACAAAAACAAAAAAGAAAACAAACAAGTTAAAATCTCTCATCAGCGACGGATATAATTGCCGTCGCTGAAATTAGCAATGAGCCATTAAGTTTGTCGCCTCATTTGTCGCTAGCGACGAATACAATTTACAACAAATTTAACGATGAATAAACAATTCTCAATAATAAATTTAGTGACAAAAGTTTAATTCTATCCACTAAATTATAAAATTAAAAACAAATTATCAATGATTTTTAGCTTACTACATAAAATAATGAAATTACAGACAAAAAAATATTCATCGTATTGACCATTAATAAAAGGAAAATTTTTTTCATAATTAGATAATGACTTGAATACTTCAACAAATTTATAACTTTGTGACTTATATAAATATATACTCATATGTTCATATGAATAAATTCTATCATTGAAAAAGGTAATACTCAGTTATCATTTTCTTATATAAATAGAAATTAAATGAATTATTTATGATAAAAAATGGTTTTTTTGGTGATAATCTTAACATTCACTACATATTTAAACCGATTTCATTATTCCGCAAATTGTCAAAAATAGAGAGACAATTGAAAATGTTATATAACAGAGTATAAAAGGAATTTAATTACAAAATTAGATATAGGATTTCAAATATGTTGAAATGAATAACGAATTTAGTCACGAATAATCAATTTGTAATTAATTACCAATAAATTTAGTGACAAATTCTAGAATTAATGGCTAAATTTTGTATGAAATTTGTATTTGTCGCTAATTAACGATATATTTAGTAATGAAATTTGCTCTTCGTCACTACATTAGCAATGAACATTATAGTTCATCGCTAAATGGGAGACCAACGCATTTTTTATCGCTGATTGAGTGATGAACTATAATGTTCATCAATAATTCAGCGACAAAAAGTTGCGTTCATCACTCAATGAACAAATGAGTTCGTCGCTTGTTTGTTGTGGATTCAATGACAATAGTGGTGTTTGTCGCTAAATCAGCAATGAACACTAGTGTTGGTCACTCAATCCAGGATGAACATGCGATGAACACATGCGGATTCAGTGAGGAATGCTTTTGTTCGTCGTTGATTGAACGACATACTATAATGTTCATCACTAATTTAACGATGAATTCCTTTGTTCGTCACGGATTAAGTGACCAACTGGAGAGTTCCTCACTGATTTAGTGACGAATTTTTTTCTTTGTCACAGATTTAGCGACCAACTATGTCTTTATCGCTAATTAGTAATAAATTCAATGACGAAATTTTTTTTCGTGGCTAAGTAGCCACGAATTTACCAACGAGATTTCGATTTGTTGCTAATTTAGCAATAAATTTAGTTTCGTCGCTAATTTCATTGCAAAATAGTGACGAAATTTGATTTTGTCGCTAATTTCGTTGCAAAATAATGATGAATTCTTTTCTTCACTAAGATCTGTCACTAAATCCATGTTTTTTTATAGTGATACGACAAACAAATAAAAATTTTGAGATTAGGTAGAGATAGAGAATACTTTGAAAGATATACGGAGGATGGACAAGTACAAATTCTATTTGTAAAGTTTCTTCAAGAAAATAAAATTGTTGCCAAATACATCATGTCTGATTCACCTAACTAGAATGGAATGGTTGAAAGAAGGATTAAGTTCTTACTTGAAATGCTTAGGAGTATGATGACGACTTGTTACAAAATGTCTAAGTTCTTGTGTACCAAGACCATTAAAACTACAATGTACTTATTAAATAGGGTTCGAACCAAAGTTGTTGTCAAAACTCCATTTGAATTATTGAAGGGTTGGAAATTTAGTTTGCGACATGTACAAATTTGGAGATACCTTGCCAAAATAAGAGTTTACATTCCATAAGAAAAGAAATTCGACCTGAGGACCGTAAATGGATATTTTGTTAACTATGCTAATAGATCTAATAAGTATCGATTTTATTGTAAATCCTATAAGTTAGATCTTCTACAACCTGAAGTGGCTTATAGCTTATTATATGTGAAGGATTATGAACATACTTCCTTAGCATGGAAACATGGAAAGTAAGGTGAACTCCTTCAAGTGCTAGAGGTAAGACCAACTCATAAGCAAATAGTCCAATTCCAGTTAGAACTTCAAAGGACCAACAAACCTAGGTCTAACTTTTTCCCTTTTTCTTTACAAACCTCCTTCCCCCTTTGATTGGCGAAATCTTGAGAAAAACTTTATCCCATATCTCAAATTCTAAATCCTTACACCTTTGATCAGCATAACTCTTCTAACGAGATTGAGCCGTTCTAAGCTTTTCTCGAATGACTCAGACTTTCTTATGGCTCGGACTGAAGTAGTTGTTTCTCTCCCATGTCATCCCAACAAAAAGGAGTCCTATATTTTCTCCCATATAATACTTCAAACAGTGTCATGCTAATACTAGAGTGGTAGATGTTATTATAAACAAAATCCACTAGCATTAAGTATTCAACCTAACTACCACGGAGCTCTAAAATATAAACTCTCAACATATCCTCTAGAGTCTATACAGTCTTCTCTAATTGACCATCTGTCTGAGGATGATATGTCGTGGAGAAATTAAGTTTAATTCCTAACTATGACTGAAAGCTCTGCCAAAATTAAAAAACAAATCTTGGATCTCTATTATAAACAATTGACACTAGTATGCCATGCAATCTCATGATTTCGTTAATATAAAATTTAGCTAATTTTTCCATGGAATGAATCATCGCAACAGAGAGAAAGTGAGCTGATTTAGTGACCTGATCCACTATCACCCATGTAACATCAAATCCCCTCAAAGTTTTAGATAATGTTGAAACGAAATCCATAGTAATATGCTTCC
Source organism: Dillenia suffruticosa (assembly GCA_033439265.1). Lineage (NCBI taxonomy): Eukaryota > Viridiplantae > Streptophyta > Magnoliopsida > Dilleniales > Dilleniaceae > Dillenia > Dillenia suffruticosa. The sequence goes on from JAVTVX010000020.1 coordinate 14,748,092, forward strand.
ATTTCCATTCAGAAATAGAAAGTGGTTCAAATAGTCCACCAGGTCTCTAGTGTTCAATATTTACTTGTTGACACATCAAGCATTTGCGAATAAACTTTGCAATATCTCTCTTCATACCGGGCCATCAAAAGGATTGACGTAAATCCCTATACATCTTGATGGATCTTAGATGAACAGAAAAACTAAATTATGTGCTTCCTCCAAAATCAATCTTCATATTGAATTCAGTCTTTCCCCCTTTAAGAGCATCTTCTTTGAGTTTAATAGTCATTTCATCAGCTTGCTGAATTACTCTGATGTGATCAAATAGATCTGGTCAAATCATAAATCGAGCCAAAAGAGATCCCTAATTGGTAACATCAGCATTAACCCTTAACTACTCAAATTCAGCTATCATCTAATGCTCTCCCACCTGTAAAGATGTGATAGACATTCGGGATTTGTGACTGAGTACGTCTACAACCACATTGGCTTTGTCGGGGTTAATACTAAATAGTAACATCATAGTCTTTTAATAATTCAAGCCACCGACGTTACCTTGAATTCAACTCATTTTGAATAAATAAGTATTTGAGATTCCGATTGGTTTTATCAAATTTCTTCTTCTTACGCTTTTGTAATTTGCTGTCGGATTTCTCGGATAGTTTCATCTTGCCTGGATCTCAGGTCCTCTTCTCATGCTTATGTTATTTGTGTTTGGTGCCACGAGAGCTCTTGCTCGACTCCACTACATAAGCATGACCCGAATGTGACCTACTTGCCTCCAAGCGTTTCTCATTGAACTTACAATACCTACTTACATCATTGAAAGGACAAATACTCTCATCATACGTGAAATAGGTTTTCATGATCTCCTATGAATTAGGTAAAAGAATGGATCACACCCAGACCTGTAACTCATTTGAAATAGACTCCCCTGGATCCCTAATATCGGTGATAATACTGACATTTGCATTAAATATTATTTTATTGTATGATCAAACCTTTTATTATAAATTATAAACTTATAAATAGCATCCTCATCTCAGAAGCTGAAAAGGCACTATAATGCTCTTTTAGAGTGAGTCTAACCGACATAACCATAAGATATTACTCATAGACCGGGATCAAGTTATCGGGTTTTTCATTGATAAGGATTGTCCTAATTTGGCTATCATTTTTCTTCAATGCACAATAGAGCTCATTATCCCGTCTATACTGAGATGTGGTATCTTCCCTGGGATCCACCATCTTATACCTCAAAATTTTCATATAAATCTTGCTCCTTGAGAATAAACTGAATATATTGGTGTAAAATCTTACATTTGACACTATTCAGTTTATCATCTTTGCAAAAATCTATTACGATAGTTTTCTATACAGTTAGAGAAATTTTAGTGACTCTTTGATACTTATTCTCACATTTTGTATACCCTGTGAATCAACAAATCACAAATGATTCGAGTATAGACCCTAATTTGAGCGTATAAGTCAACGGGTATCATACACCACAAACTGAAATCGTATCTTACCATTTGGAGTTTGGATTCAGTACACAAAAAAAAAATCCACAAAAAGTCACAAATATAGATATGAGACTCTTAGAAATTGGAAAATTCCAATTCATGACGACCTGTCTCGCCGTCGGAGGTCTCATGCGCCACCATGCGCAGACAATAGCCTGGCGCATGAGCCAGACGAGCGGCGCATTTGTCACGCGTCGCCCACCAACCAACCCGGGTTCACAAGTCAGGTGCATATTTGAGTCGGGCCCTGATCCAGGTCCAAACCGACCCCGGTCCGCACCGACCCCAGTCCGTGCCCGAGCTATCCATGCGCCTTAGCGCGCGTGGATAACATGCGCCTATGTACATGCAGTAGCATCCGTGCAGGACAAGGAATCATATAATTTATGAGATAGGAATTGGCACAGCAGCAACCGGGCCGGGTCTTCTTCGCCCGGATGTCTATAACCGGGCCTACATGACCCGTTTACCGAAAAACACATTTTTGGCCAGATTTTCAAGCATATCTCACCGGTAAACTACAATCAAACTTCCAAAATCATCCGAAATATGATTTATTAGAAGATTTGAGTCTCTCAACTTGGCCATTTAAATATTCAAAGTTTCAGCCCTTCACGGCCATTTTCGAAACTCTATTTTTCAGCATCCAAAAATCATAAGTAATATATTAAAATGTAGATCTAGGCATGGAGAACACATATATACTGATTTCATAGATCAATTCATTATCTATAGTGATAGATCTAAGGTTTTAAATTTCGGGCACCATTAGGGTCGAAACTTTGACTTCAAATTTTATAACCAAAACATACTCTAAAAATTACAAAAAAAAATATATTTATGATCTACACATCATGAGCAATATCATGGTATAATCGGATTCACGAAATTCATCCGTGATCTGAGTCTCAAATTTTTTACCCTATATTTTTATGCCCAAAAAAAAATTCTGAAAAATTCTGAAAAAATTATTCTGAAAAATTCTGAAAAAATTATTTTAATAAATCCAACTTTCATTCTGATACCAATGAAGGATTTATTATACTATATGCGTATGCGGAAACATATAAAATTAAAAGTTTCGGAATTTGCGAATAAATATATCGATATGTAGAGTTCCAATAAATCAACGGAAACCGCGTAATCTTTCGTACAGATCGCTCGGTCAAGATAGTGATCACGGAACAAACCACCATCATGGATCCACGACGCCTTAATCTAAGTCCGGTGACCCAAATAACGGAAGGAATTTTTTTATACGAAAATTCCTCAAACCCTTGATTTATTTTCACTATTGAGATTCTCTCACTCACTCTCGTGGCAATGTACACATAGATTTCTTTTTTCTGTTCATCATTGTTACATTTCCCAAAAAAAGATTAAGGGGAGCACCCGAGAGAGAGAGACTTTTCTTGAGCATTATCCGAGTAGTTTTGCACGAGAGGTTATTAGTAAATGTAACCTCCCTTGACACATGCCCACGTGGGCAAAACTAGCAAAATCTCTCATTCCCTTACTTTCTTTTAATTTTTCACCCTTATTTGTGTTGTTTCCTTTGATTTGATCGGCTTAAGTGATGTATTTGATGTGATGTATATATATTAAGCGAATTTTACATTATCCTTATTGGTTTGAATTATGTTGATGTTACATGCTCTTGTTAAAGTTTTAAGTCTTAACTCTAATATGATGTATGAGTTAAGTTAAAGTAGGGCCAACTAAGATTAATGGTTAATATAGTTATCATTAATTTTATATTTGTGTATATGATTTGTTGTTAGGCGGTCACAAGGGCCATTGAGACTAACTACTGAAATGAAATTTAATGTTATCGGTTTCATGTTGTTTAAGGGATGAATACTTGTTTTAGCCAATTTAAAGCGGAGACTTTGCCTAGCTCTTTAAAAAATCTAGTTAAACTTTAATTTTTTCTTTTCATTTTTCCTTTTGCATTTTCACATACATGAATGGTGATCTTTAAACCATTATCTCGAAATTGTATATTTTGTAATAATTTAATTTTCACTTCTACTTGTGTTTTGTCTTTCTTGTTAGGTTGTGTGACACCAAAATAGTGAGTTGTCACATTAAGTATTTTGGAGGATGCTTTGTTCTTAATGAGTTGCAAATGAGTGACTGAGCACTATAATTGAAACACTTAAAACCATTGACAATCGTAGAAATTTTGATCAGCCACTATAATTCTAAAAGATAAACACATCCATACGAAGTTTTTACTCATACAAATGGTTTAGTAAGTCTCATTTGGGAGATACATCTACATTTATAAAATAAGAGTATTGCGTGACGTGGAAATGATGAAAGCATAGTGATACGTCTATGTTAGCAAATCGTTATTCCGATCATGATATTGTACAGTCATTTGACCTGAAACAATGCATTATCTCACGTTTAGGTGATTGAGGAATTACGCGTGTTAAAATTTATGCTAACCATGTATTCAATTGAATGTAGAATGTGTGCATTCTCAAGATGAGATTTATTTCCTAACAAATGAGAATAGAATCTTATAATTCTCTAGATAGTTATTGATGAACTAAATCTTTTATTGAGACTGCAAGAAATGATTACAAATGAGTTTCAAATAGAGATCTTCGTAATTGAGAACTAATATTAAAGGAGACCATATTATTTAGCAAATCAAGGTGTGATAATATCCATAACTCTAGATGAATCAGGATCGTAGAAATAAAAAGATTTAAGTGCATGGTAAGCATGATCAGGGTCTATACTTCGATACTATAAGCATTTATTACTAGATAGTTAGTTATCACATACAATGATTCTGTCTTTCATAATGTGTGAGACCAAATTATAACTCGAACAAAGAAATAGATATGTTTCCGATATTATTAAAGTATTTGATAATATCAGTTTTATTGTTATTAAGTGGTGAACATCAAACGTTGTATGCAATAGGGCATTATCTCTCCAAGACTAAGAATTCAATTATGAATCAAATTTTCGGACTGAATATGTAATTCATTTTGCAAAAACCCTAGTATATCTTCATATTTAAGTCAATAAAAGCTTCAAAAATAAATAATTTTCCAAAAGAGTGAAGAAAGTTTCTACATGAAATTTCTATTTTGGGAAATATTTCTTATTATAAAAAGTATTTTTTAAAGTCAGAGAACCCAAAATAGTTTAAAAAGTGTTTTCTAAAAACTCCAAAAAAATCATACAGGACACAATAGGTAGAAAAACAATATAGGCACTTGGGCCACATATTAGCAAGCAGATGCACTTGCGAGAGGTCTTATGGCATGCTTGTTGGCACCCTTGCACAAGCACAATGCAGCACGTCCAACTGGTTCACTCACTAGGAGGCCATGTGCTCGTGTACACGCAAGGTATATGCCTGCACACTTGGCGCACGTAGGTGCCGGTGGCAAGCTGGGGTGTACACGTGTCCCAGATGAGGCACATGGACTTTTTGGCTTATGTAGGATAGAAAGGTTTGTGAAAAAGGATGGGGTATACCTTGAACGCGCCACCTATGTCCTATACAAGACTAGCTCGAGGGAAAAAGAAAGAAAGAAAAAGAAAACTAAGGGATGGAAGATGAGGTATGATGGAAAGAAAGGATATAACTTATGGTTTGGAGTAAACATAGGCTTCATTGCAGGGGCCACTCAAGCATTTGCTGCACTTCAAAAGGTATATGTCTCACTACGTTGCACCACATGGATCTCTTACATAGCAATGAACATTAAACAATACAAGTGTTGCCCAAAGACAGCATTATATGTTGCCTAATATCCTACACAATTGTCTCTCATGAATGAGAAGTTTTAAGGGACTGAAACTTGACTTCAATATGGATAAATTTACTCTATGAATGAGAGGGATTACATGCATTTCTATGGGCATTGAGGGCTGGCTGAATGGTTACATAGCACTGAGCCATTTCGGCCTAAAGATGTCTCCTTGCCTTGAACAAATGTCTTTTTGGCCTAGGGAGGTTATAACTACACTTATACAAATGATTTCCCACCCTTACATTAATATCTAATAACTACAACAGAAATAACTACCAATACTTAAGTTTTTTGACTTTCCTAGAATGGTGAATGCGCGCACAGTTGCCTGTATGATGCTCATGCCCTTTGGTTGTCCATGTGCTCTTGCATTGCCTCTTGCATCTTTTCGCTGCCTTCTGCCTTATGAGCCCTTTCGGAGGTTATCTTGACTCGTGCTCTTTGATTGCTCGCTAGTGCTACCTTTTTGCCTGGCACTAACACCTTATGGCTTAGTGCTGGCACTTGAGTCTCTTTGTCTTTCTCCATTTTTGCACTGCTCCATTGGTTCTTTTGGTGTCTTCTAGTCCTTAGAGCATTATCATGGCTTGGTGGTATCCTTCGGTACTGGCTACTTAGTTGTGACTCTTAAGTTGGGAATATTTGTCCGTGCGAATCTCCATACGCTTTGCTCCAACGCACTACTCGCTACCTATTGCTTGTTGCTCGTGTCCTTCTGCTTAAGGCATGCTGTCATGGCTTTCTACTCATGTGTTTCTGCTTGTTGCACATTGCTCGTTGCCTTTAGCTCGTGGCCTTGTTGCACATTGCTCATGGCCTTTGGCTCTCAACCTTCTGCTTGTGGCATGCTGCTCATGTCCTTTTGCTCATGTGACTTGTTGCTTATGGCGTGGCCTTTGGCTTACTCCTCGCACTTGTGTTCTTTGGCTCACATCTCTTGCCCATGCCCTTTCACCCGCACCTTTTGCTCATACCCTTTCATGCAAACCTCCATGCTGTCTGCTCGTGGCCTTTGGCTTGTGTGTTGAGCTGCTCGACGTGCTCTATCCCATGCATTGCGTAGGGTTTTCCTTAGTTTCGTGACACGAGCCTACAACCACCTGTGGATGCCACTTGTCCCCTTGTTACTCTATTGAAACCCCAATATAAATCCTTCAAACTCTAGCCTCGCAAAACACAATTCATAACAAAATCTGAAACAATTTGAGAGAAATTTAAAGTGTGATTGAAAAACATTTGGGTGTAGAGTGAGTGAGAATTTTCTATAAAGATAGAAAGAGAATTTTCTTAAATAGTTAAAAAAAATTTAAATATTGAGAAAGAGAGAGAAATACTTTAGAAAAATTAAAGAGGTTTTTTTTTGGAAAAGGGAATTAAAACAAATTATTGGATTTGAGCATTGATTGATATCGATCAATTTTTGTGAAATTTTGATATAATTTTATTTTGAATTTGTTTTGTGATATCTAGTTTGTTGCCCTGCTTTGACGTCATGCTTACCTCGTTTGTGACAATGGGAATGATGTAAGAGTTTTCTTTTTGATACGTATCAAAATGTTAAAAGCTTACCCTATTCTACAAAATGGAGAGTTGAGAAATAAAGTTTTAAACGATAAATCATACTATAAAACAAAATTTACTTTATTAAGAGCAATAATCGGATAAGAAGAATGTAATTTTATTCGTCAAAACCATATAAAATATCCATTAAGGGTTTTTTTTAACTCATTTGAAATTAAAACTTCATTTTTATGTTATAAAATAGATTTAATGATGTTCGATATTGAATTTAATTATTTTTTGGATCAATAGAATATTTATGAATATTGAGTTACAAAAGAGGATAGCCGTACCTCATACAATCATTTAATAAACTAAAATTTATTTCTTTTAAAAGGTTATCAGACGTTGCAATTATGATGTTATACCTACAAGTTGTTTGTGTAGATTTAATTAATTTTTATAAGTTATCAAATAATACCTTAGTTTTTACTGATGGCGTTGAGTTTCATTTGGCCAATACTTTGGCTATTATTATGCATTGAAATGTATACCAAATTTAGCCTCCAATAGTTGATTATGGCCGGTTAGCATGTTCCCATGGCTTTTTTATTTTAATCAAATGGTGTGTTGCTATGTTATTGATGTGCAATCACAAATTTCCACTCAAATGAAATATCCTCCTTACTTAGTTTAACAGAATTTTGATCGCCAACAACAAATTTCCCTGATCCTGCTTTGCTAATTTTCCTCCCTGGATGGCGGCAGGTGTGGGAGGAAGAAATGTAAGAGAAGTCGTAGACGCTCTTCCGATAATAGTGGTCTTTCAAGTATAGCTCAAATGGCAGAGACTGCCTAGTTTCATTCTCATTCCGCTTAGTGGCATTTTTATTGTATAAAAAAATAATAATAATATCAAAAGTTTTAAAATATTAAATTTTATTTAACTAGTAAAAAAATATATATATATATATATTTTTTAATTGAACTTTTATTATCTATAATTGTATCGATGAGATTTTAAATTAATATAAAACTAGGAAAAACTTAATTTTGTTTTTAAAAAAGGAAAAAAATTCAAATTTTGAGATTTTTCCAAAAATATTTTTGATTTTGGGGTTTAACCCACTACGTCAATTTTTTTCCCCCAAATATACCTAAAATTTGTGTGTTAACGATTTGAAAATTTTCATCATGAATAAAGATTTGAATGTGCTCTGTAACTTGGAGATTAGATGCGTTGCTAAATGCTACATCACTAATTTGTGTGGATTAGAAAAACCATTAATAGTAAAATGTTATCATGAATGATGCTTTTTACAAAATGTTTTAAAATTAAAAAAAAATAAAAAAAAAAACCTTGTATGCACTATTTTTAAAGTGTCGATTAATAATGATTTTAAAATTAATATAAAAAATAGATTTTAATTGAATCCAACAAAAAAAATACTTTTATGGCGGATCAAATTTTCGAAACCGTAATAGCTTTGAGACCCTAGAGTTTAAACATTTTTTCAACATTAAAATTAGAATTTTCTTATTTAATGCATAGTATTATTATGAATAAGTAATGTCTGCCATTATAATGAAAATGATTCCCAAAAACAAAGAGTATCGTTTAGCAAAGCACTGAGTTGACACGTGTAATCATCTCCCTCCTCCAACTTTCCCTCAGGGAAGGCAAAGGATTTGCCCTACCCCTCTACAACGCAACCCCTTTTTCCACCAGCCAAGTCCACAAATTTAAGAATTCTTATTCAACTTTTTAATGCGTCAAAAACTTCTAGCCAACCAATATGTGACACGTCTCAAACGTAAGCTGTTATCTTGTACTGCAGAGACAAACATGAAAAAATCGAGGGGAATCGAACAACACTTCAAAAAGCAACTGCCGACCTTTATCTATTTCTGGGGTTACCAATAATAATAATAAAAAACGTCTCTCTCTCTCTCTCTCTCTCTCTCTCTCTCTGGGGTTAGGGTTTGATTTGAAACAAGCATACAAGGGAAATGGAAGAGCTCCAAGATTGGGAGATGCTGCAGAATTCGGACAAGTCTGAGTCATCTGATAATTCGAATTCCGGAGAATTGGAAGATATCATTGAAGGTGAGTCCCAAGGTATGGTTAGGTCTAATTATTTCTCTCTTGATTCTATAGACAGGTATGCTAAGCCATCTGAGTATGTGAGCGAAGAAGGCTCGGTTGAGTCTGATAATCCCAGCTGGATTGATCCCGGCTCTGATAATCAGTTTGTCAACAAGAATTCTGCTGAATTATGGTCTGATTCGGCGAGCGATCGCTCAGATTGTCACAAATTTGGGGAAGAGATTGCAAAATCTGAAGTGGGTTTTAAAGGGACTGGTGAAATTAATACTCAGAGTAAAGGATTGGGGGATTTCTTGTCTGATTCAGGAGGGATATTTCGGAATGGAAGTGGGTCTGAGTTAATTGGAGAAGAGATGGGTGAAAATGATCTGATCACGATGGAGCAAGAGACTGGCGGTGTGAAGGAGAAGGAAAATAATGTGGTGAGCGAAGACGTGAAGAAATTGGCTGCTAATGGTGCTGGAGATGGAGAGAAGAGAAGAGTTGTGTGGTGGAAAGTTCCTTTGGAGTTCTTGAGGTTCTGCGTTTTCAGGGTTAACCCTGTCTGGTCTTTCTCTGTTGCGGCCGCTGTTATGGGCTTTCTTATTTTGGGAAGAAGATTGTATAAGATGAAGCGCAAGACCCAGAGCTCGCAATTAAAGTTTACTATGGATGACAAGGTCAGTTTTTACTACCTTAATCACTTACCTTGTAATTTAAGAAAATGCTTTCTGTCTGTCCCAGTTGGATTCACCATTCTGCTTCTCAGTTCTATACTTGGGAATGTTTATTGTAGCATCGTCCTTTAGAATCATCCTTTAACTTGATTTATTTTTTCACTCTTGACTTCATATCCTTAATTCATACTTGTCCAGGTTTTGTTAATTTTGACTTATGCATATGCTTAATGGTCTGGTCATACCAAATGTAATTGTTTTTTAGGCCCTACCAGTTATCCAGAGAACTCTATTGTTGGTCTATTGATCAAGTGAAACATACTTGTCATGATTTTGTCAGCAATTTTAACTCTTATTGATCGGGACGACAATGCATAATGAGTCAACATTTGAATTGACTTCAGTGACCTCTTTAGGCATAGTCTTTATTACCACTAAATCTCCTGTAGCTTTCGGTTGAAACCTTGTCATGTTTGGATCTGATGACTTGATTGATGATTAATGTCAATTATTGGTTTTTGTTGGATGGACAGTTCATTTGTTCCTTGATAAAACTTTGGCTGCAGTAATGCAGAAGCATTCTTTAGTGGTAAATAATGAAATTTCATAGAAGTTGGAGATTAAAGAACTTCTTATACTTTTTCTCAACATGGACCTTCTTCTTCACTAAACTATTCTAGTGATTTTGGAGCTTTTAAATATATAGTGGGAGGCTGGACTGTTATTGCTTCACTTGGTAACATACTAGCTTACATGGTTATACATCTTCATCATCTAATGCTAGAGATTTTTTTTTTCAATTTTTATTAATCAGCCCCATGCAGGTTGAAATTATAATGCATCTCTTGAAATAGTGTCTCTGTTGTATTATTCTTTTCCTCTAAAGTTGTTTAATTAAGCTGGCTCAAACAAAATGAACTTATTTACAATAATTTTTATGCATGGCTTTTCATAATTTGAGCACATGATTAATATTTTTCTCCAGTTCCAATATTTCAGTATGCAGTCCAAAATGCTCTTAGATTCTAATTTTTAACTGAAGAATGTGTGTTTGTCAAGGATATTGCTTTTCTTTTTAAGCAAGGAGGGAGTGAGATTACTGGGAGAGAGAACACCATTGAAATTATTTGCATGCCCTTGCTTGCCATGTTTCTTTTAGTTGCTGGATTGGCATTTGAGCAACATGAGAAACAAATCTTGCTGTTATAGCATCAAACTTCTCAAATGCAAGTAATACTTTCTTGTTTTCAAGTGCAAATTTGTGAATGGTAAGGAATTAGGGCTGCTTAAATTTTTTCAGGAATTTGCCTTAGTTAGGATCAATAATTTAAGGATGACACTTTTTATGATGAGAGAGAGAGAGAGAGCAGCCACTTCACTAATGGTTGGACTGAGCCACCACATTATCTGACTTTTTGTACTACATTTTTCCTTCATTTTCAATCCTTCATGGTGATTGATCATTCTTTCCTAGATAACGTTGGTGATGGAGCTAGATGAAGATGGATGGACATGTTGTAAAAAAAAAAAAAGGTGATATGACGAATGTTCACAATGTAGGCTGTGGTACGGCTAGTTCATCACTTAATAATATCAGATCTATTTATTTATGTATCTATTATATAGGAAATTCATATAATTTTAGCTGCTTTTGTGTATAATGTTAAGAAGTTTAGCAAACACGCTATGTATTACTGAAATACGGTTCTAAATGTAATATACTGCAACTTAGAAAATCTAGTTATTTTCAGAAACAGAAAAAGTGTGAAACATTTGTGTTAATAATGACCAATAAAGTATTTAAGTATTATTTGTTATTTTAAAGAAATTTTAGAATTCTTGATAATCATATGATTTGTATAGCAAAGGTGTGTTACTCTGTGTCACTATCATCCACGTACCAATCATGGTAACAGCTTCTATTTTGAACTTCCTCTGCTGCATACTTCTAGTTATTGTTAAAGTCTTTTTCATGGTTAGAGTAGAACAAAATTATGATACGAGGAGGCTTTGCCATCATTGTCTAAATTCAGCAGTTGGCTCAAATATGCCTCAGATCACTTACATGGTTAGTGAGGAGAAGATATGTCTGGCCCTTTAGGTGATGACCGCACTAGAATGAGGACAAGCCTATAGCAGCATTTTCAGTTCTTGGCATATCTTACCTGGATATTTGGTCTCACAGTAACAATGTGGTTGAACGTGTTCTGCTTCTATGCTTATTAATCTATCATCAGTTGTTATAAACAAGTCACTGTAGATATGGATGGCTTTGAGATCACACTTTAAGGCCTCTGATTTGTTACCACCTCTGTGCTGAGTTATTTTATTTTCCATGACCTCTTTCAGAGATGACATTCCTTAGTTTGTTAATAATACATATATTGCTGGAAATATCTTTTCTACTCGGAGGCTAAATAGTGTCTTTAATTTTTGAAGGATGTAGTGTAACCAAACATATGACTTTCTCTCTTATATTTCATTTGGGTGCTAAATGTTTGACCTTCTTTTTGTCCTTATGATCTAATTGGTGTTTTAAACGGTGAATGAGTTCTAAGATATGAAATGGGGCATACTTGGAAGGGGTAATCGATGTGGACTTGTGGTTTACACCGCTGGTGCATCCTGTCAGCGCTAGTATTTTATTGTTTGTGAGGTGGTGGGACTTCTTAATTGCAATGTTTTATTCCTAGAATGAAACTGAGAATGCTATGTGACCTAACGAAACAGTGATGGAAGGAAGTTTTACTCTTTCCTTGAGCAACAGAAACAGTATATTTGTCCCTGTTATTGCTAGGTCTCCCTTGAGCATATTATATCTTTTGGGATAAGTAATGGAATTTGATTAGAAAATGGAGCCTGTTCCTTTTCTTGGCCAATTAGACTCCTAGTCTTTTTGTATATAGATTTTTGAATAAGGTTTGCGGAAGAGAGTTCATAGATAGAGTGTGTTTTTACTTTTTCTTTTGTGGTTAATGTGAAATGCAGAAAATCTCTCAGTTTATGAGTCGTGCTGCCCGCCTTAATGAAGCCTTTTCAGTTGTGAGACGGGTTCCTGTAATTCGTCCAGCACTGCCTACTGCTACCGGAGTGACTCCATGGCCCATGATGAGTTTGAGATAAACAGTCATATATATATTTGAGGGAGAAGTTTGCCTGGAAGTTAAAAATGAAAAGTCTTATGGATCTGCTTACAGATCCTGTCTTCTTTCTTTTCTTTTCCTATGAACTTTAAAGTTGGAAATGTTTTAATTCGAGTTTATGTACAAATTTGTACTAAAACATTTTTCCCCTCTTGGCTAGTTTCAGTGTAATTTGTCTAAATGACACTATGTATTTGGTGATTGATAAGTGTGGATTTGGTTACTTAGTGCACAAACTGTTTTTTTTAGGGGGGGGGGGGAGGTGTCTTTTTTTGGTTTTGCCCAAAAGTATGATTTTGGTCACTTTATTATTTTCTGTTTGTGTATTGAGTATTAGGATCAGAAAGATAACCCATCACTATGTTACCGTTCAAAATTGCATCAAAGGGCGGGCTTTAAGCATTAGCTCTATGAATCTTAATATTTTCTGATACAAGATCTGTATAGAGTGAGGAGATAGTTGATTATTACCTGGGATTCATAGAATATTCTAATTTAAGACTGCTCATGATTTCCCCCTTTTTGTTGGTTTTGGGGGGGGGGGGGGTTGGGAGTTTTTTTTTGGGATAATTTGGTAACTTTATGATATGTAGTTTTTATGGTATATTGTCACTAAGAATAAAATTTTCATTCAATAGGACCCTTTGTGACTTGGAGAGCACCATAAGACGGTTCTTATATGTCATAAGTGGTAGACAGGTGAATTGTGGTTGTGGCTCATTTTAAAGCTACGTCAGTCCATTTCTAATTTCAGTACTTGATTTTGTATAGGCTGCAGAAATTCAATTATCCCATAGTGCATTCTAAAATCATAGGCGTAGTTGTCAATGTGTAGTTGTATCCATACTGGATTTATTATTAGTATGAAATATATTTATACTAGTATTTTGGTGCATCGTATCAGGTCTCATATATGATGTAAAACATATATGTACATATATACTATGGTCATTGTTTTATGTTTAAAAAAATTAATAAATGAATTAAAAAAAAAACATAGTCATTGTTCTTGTAAATTGTATAATTTTTTTTTTATATATATTTAAAGCTATTGAGACTAATTATCTAATTAGGACCGACCATGAATTTAAAATGAATAACTGAAGTATTAGGTAAACTGAATTGGTTTATTTAGATTGTTAAAATAATTTAGATTTTAGAATTGTTTCAGCAACTTTTATAAATTGGTAAAACGTCTACATAACTGATGTAAAGGGAAAGGTAGTTTATTCATCAAAGTGGCAGTAGTTGTTGTTTGGTTTTCTTTTTCTTTTGTAATTTTAAATAAAATTTGTTACAACAATGACCGATTAATCATAACTGGAAAGTTGGTTTATTTAGGATTTAGATTTTAGAGGAGTTATTTTAGTTTTAGTTTACAATAGTATTAGGTCAAAAAAGGTATGAATGTATATGGATCCGTATTTTTGAAATAGGTAGATATTTAAATGGAGATGAAATAGACTCATTTTCTTACTAGTTTTTGAGAAGTAGAAAAAATATCGGCCATAATGATCGTATGAAATGATATTGACAACTATGGTCATCAAACCTCTGTAGGAATTTCTAAGGGTAGAGACTTATATCGACTTTGAACGGATCAATTTAGATTCTGAATGGTTTTTGAGTTGATTACTCAGTGCCGGCTGCTGGGGAAGGCATAAATGTGAATCCACACCGAACTCCTTTAGTTGACTGATTGGATATTTTACCTTCTTAATTAGTCGAGTAAAACTCAGATATCGATAGTAAAAACAAAAAATAAATAAATAAATGTAAATCCACCAAAAAAGACTTCGGTGGGATACACATATTTCATTCCGCTTTCCAGAGAGTTGGATCTAACAAGATTCGATAATTAGTACTGGGGACATCTTAATCATTGATGTAGGTTTTTATATAAACCAACAAAATAATTTTCACATGTAAAAATTTTCGAATCTAAATTTGATTAAAATCACTTATCATTTTTCAACGATCGGATATTCTAGATTGAGAGAATATCATAAAAAATGGATCATTTTTTATTGTTCACAATCCAAATATCTTGATAATGAAATGATAAAAAATTCTTTAAATCCTATTTCTCTCTTTTCAAACGTGAGAGATTTTTTACTCACTTTTTCATTTTCTCTCGAACACAAAAAATGGCACTTCTTCCCGTCACCCTAAAAAACAATTGGGAAGGGTTTCTTTCTTTTTTTTCAAAATGTGAGAGGAGTTTTCTTTTTTTTTTAGAGAGAGACGGGAGATATAAAAAAAGGTTGGGTTGGTTTTCTACAAGACAACCACCCCCTCCCTTTTTTTAATTCAAACAAAGTGCGGGTCGGGTCTACCCTCATGGACGGATCCGCCTCATTTTCAACATCTTCCACTCGCATATGAGAAATAAACTCGCACGCAGCGTGATTATTACTATCGAATATCACCAATTTTATGCAGACAAGTAGGTCGTGTAACTTACGAGAATACCAAAAGTTATAGAACTATGTACCGATTAAGGATATATAGCAACTCAATATCAATGTGGTGATGAGAATTCCGTTTCTCGTTATACCCCAAACCTCTTTTATTTGACACAGTCAACGTATCTTTCATATCTCAAAAATAATATAAGAGCATATTTGATTCTACCACAATCATGTATTCACAATTATATCTCTAAATACTAAGTTATAGATATAATTGACCAGTCTGTAAATACAGAATAATGTGTCTGTCAAAAACAGTTTTTCTTTTATACTACTAACCTCTAACTTTATTTTAACTGTTTTCCTATACATGCACCACAAAACTAAATCAACCATAATTAATTGATAATATGTTAAAATAGTAATACTAAGATAAAATTTTAAGAGAGAAACAAAAGTTCTAAAAGTATAAATTGAGGTCAAATATGAATTTCTGAGTTTCACACAATGAAATGAAGAGGGATGCACAATCTCATTACCCATATGATCACTTAAGCATACATGATATGAAACGTATGCTACAACACACTATCTTCCCATCTGGAAGCGTATGTCTTGTTTCTAAAAATTAAGTATCGTATAGATTTTAGTCCAAGTGTACACAATACTTAACTTGAGTTTTTCTTCTTACACGTCCTAAAAAAAAATCTCACAATACTAAGGAAAAACTCACACCTGACTATTTGACAAGTCCAATGAATTGTGGGGAATCCATTTTGATTACCACATATGTATACCCAACCGATAATCTTATCTTATTACTTAATTAAAGCGACATATGTGTGTTTTAATCTACCACAAATTAATACAGTTTCATTTCTACATATCACACAAATATTAGAGATGATTGCTCGTGTGTGAGAATCAATTTCAAAAACTTGTCCGATATAGTTTAAACGTAAATACCAAAATTTTGGACACAAAAACAAAATTTAAATGTTATCGAATATGAACATTATATCATATATATTCTATATATAATTATAATCACAATCACAGTATTATCATAATAATCTACGCAACTCAAGAAATCCAACATGTCACACAAATGTCTTTAGGTACTAGTTTTGTAAATGGACCAGTCACCATCAAATGTGTAGACATGTATTTTAGTGTCATTTCTCTCTTTTCAATCTGTTTCTAACAAAATTGATCTTTGTGTCTATATGTTTGGTTTTTTTCATCATATTTGGAGTTTTTAACGTAAACAACAGGTGACTTATTGTCACTAAGTCATAACTCCCACCGAAGTACTTACTACTCTCAAATATTACAAAAAAATCTATACAACCAAACATCTCATGAACTGCGAAAGTATAGACCATAAAGTCTACTTTTATTGTAAAAAGAGATATACAGATTTATTTTTTGCTACTTTATGAGATAGATCTATCATTAAGTAAGCAAATATAACCAGAAGTAGATTTTTTTTCATCCAAATTACCTTGCCAATCACTATCGTATATCATTTCAATACCAATTGTTTCTTTAATTATAAAGGAAATAATTTACAGTTCTATTCAGATATCTCAATATTCAATTCACATCAATCCAATCATTATTTGTTGGATTGGATAGATACCTACTGATCAAACCCAGAGTATGACAAATATTAAAACGAGTACACATCAAACATATTTCAAACTCCCAACTAGGCTAGTATATAGTACTCTGGACATTTCATTTGTTCATCGAGAGTTTTCGGATACATTTCATCACTTGAACTATTATCTTTAGTCACAAAGTATTAATGGATTTGTAGTTCTAAATCCAAACTGGCTACTATTGCCAACAATAGGCGAAAAAAGATAAATCTCACTACGGGAAAATGTTTTCTTATATAATCAACACTCTTTTATAGAGTGTAATCTCTCACTACCAGTTAAGTTTTTTATCTCTTAATAGTTTCATCTACTCTACACTTGATTTTGAGAACTTACTTGTTTCAATAATCTTGCACCTCAATAGAAATTCAACCGATTCCAATGTATGGTTAGAACTCAATAACTCCAATTCTTTTTCTTCCATTGCTTTTATCTACTCATTCTTGGTAGGATTAGATAGAGTCTAATCTATGTTTTAGATTCTTCTTCATCTTCTGAAGAAACAATAAATATATACCATTTATTCTCAAAATAACAACTGGGTACTGCTTTCCTAACATTTTTCTGAATTTGTAACTTAGTTGAATAATTAGAATTTGAATCCCTCCAATTGAGATCAATATCGTTTCAATGATTCACTATAGATAGAGTTATCTTTCGAATTAACTAATTCCAATAAAAAGTTTTATGTCTTTTATATTATCTTTGCTAGAAAATTCATTTTTCAAAAAATGTGACATCCATGTTTCAATCTCTACTACATTACCATCTTCTCGTTCATCAATAAACACTTAACTTTTAAACTGATTGAAATGTCTTCTAAAGATTCTCTTACTTCCACAGAGACCCAATTTTCCAAACTTGTTGAAAAAATCTTAAATACATTCAGCTGATCTCTAAGGTTTGAGATTATTCAGACTCGATTTTCTACTAATTCAAAATTCATATAATGTCAATGGTATTGATTTTGAAGGCACTTTGTTCAAAATATAAGTTACAGTTAACAAGATATCTCTTCAAAAGAAAATCGATAAGTTAACTTGCATAATCATAGATATTGTCATATCCAACAATATCTTATTTCTTCTCACTACAACACCACTTCATTGAGGTGTTTACAGAATGGTCAAGTGTCGGATTATGTGTATTTCATTATATAAATTTTTAACTCGATCTGATAGATATTCACGTCATCTATCCACTAACCTACTCATATAATATCTAAAACACTCAACTGTTTCATATTTGTGAGAAATCAAATAGCTATGATCAAATGACATGAAATCATCTATGAACATAATAAAACATAAAATTCCATGTTTTCTTGCCTTTATGATCATTGAACCTTGAATGTCTGAATGGACTAGTAGTAATGAAATTCAGCACAAATGGCCTTTTGAAATGATTTTCTCATCATTTTACAAATATGACAATATTTAATAGTTAAATATTTGTTCATTATATTACAAAATTATAAAATTATTTACAAACTATTCAGAACCAATACATGTCATTCAAATGTAAATTCACCTTATTTTTTAAAAAATTCAAAACATAGTGAAGTTTCAAAATAATAAGAACAGATAAGGTTCTATTGTATTTCTGGCATGTAGAGAATATCATGCCGAATAAGAGTTTGATAACTTTGTAACTTCAATTTACAAATGTCAACTCTTCTAATCTTCATTCTTGCATTGTTCTCAACACCAATCTATCTCCAACTAGGAAGCATTCGACGAAAATCTTCATATGTCTTTTAGTCTGTTCTTATCTACAGAATTGTTCTTTTGTGATCTTTCTTCATTTTCCTTTCCTTTCTTACTTTCGTTCTAGTCTCTTTAGCAATGTTATTGTGAGTTAAACTAACTTTCATGTTCTCCTACTGGATAAGAAAGGGTCGGATCATAATTTGAACCTCTATTCATTGAAGAGAATATGATCAGCTGACTACCATTCTCTGATCATATTAGATATAACACTTAAATATTGTTTGATATTGTGACAATATCACTTTTCATGGATATCAAATATTATGGTCATTTGTCTAAAACGAGTCATTGGTACCTCCAATTTTTACTATGAAGTATACTCAGATCTCATGAGCAGTCACACATTGCTCACACTCATATATCATATCATCAATCACAAAGCTAACCAAGATTGTATAAAAAATTAAGTCTATCACTTTCCATGCCTGGTAAATCTCTTGTCCTCTCATCTGCAAAGCAACATTACCCACATCAAGGTTCTCCATGACATGCTTGATACCTTCCAAGGTATCATATTCTTTCAGCACATATCATATTTTATTGCGTCATATCTCATGATCGTCGTTATTCATTTTGTCACTTCTATTCAAAATCCCTAATAATAAATTTTGATGTTATGGTTTGGGTTTCTAAGAGAGTTGACACTTATATTAATACTTATATCATACATATAATTTTGTAGTTCAAAACTAATATTCATAATAGGTCAATATTAGGTATAAAATCGAAAGTTCACTATATTCCCAATCATCATCTATGATCATAATGTATTACCATCACAAATTTAATTTAAAATTACAAAATTCAATAAGTTTTAGGTAAAAATTACTCAAATTTTTTCAACAAAAAACCCCACTCAAATATACAAAGTATTTAAATAATTTTATAATTTTGAATGAGAATTACTCAATTTCACCAATCCAAATTTTCAGTTAAGGAATCCGAGTTTTTTTTACCTACATGATCATACACTTTAACAATTATAGCTAATAATTGCTAAAAAATGAAACTTTACATTAAAAAAATTAAAAATTTCTCTATTACATGATTATATTCTTAGCTAACAGTCATAACATACAAAAGAAAATATATGAATAAATTATCTCGTTCGGGACAAATCTATTTGGGATATCATATTTACAATTCCCTTAGATAGTCTATCCCTGAGAGTAAATCTCTTGATGGCTCGTGGGGAACTATTTATATTTTGGAAAAACATTTTTTTATTTGGATCTCTATATTCTTGACTTCCCTCTTTTCTATTAATAATGATTTCACATCGTTAAGAATCATGTGCCCGTTCTCGACAAACAACTCAACAACTATGCTATCCCAATAAGGAGGCAGAGAATTTCTCAATATGTACACGTCATCCCCCAAAAAGTATGAGCTAATTGAATAAGTTTCAAACGTTTCTTTTCTATGATCTCCAGATGATCCAGCAAAATATGAGATGTGTCTATTTTGTAAGTCAACATTTGACCCAATTTCATTAAACACTCTGAATTTCTCAAATCTCTTTCCCTCTCCCAACTTCATAAAAAAAATATCCAATTATTATCATTTTCCCTAAAAATGGGAACAATATTAGGTTTGGTACGAATCCAACAACAATATTACAATAAATCTCAGAATATTTAATTTTAAAAATATTTACTCAAATTTCAAACAATTATATATTAGAAAAACTAATTTTTGAATATAAATAAATGAGTAAAAATTTAAAACAAATGATGGGCAAAAAAAAATCTTCATCCAAGAGCCAAAATTAAGAAAATAATTTTCTTAATATATATAAAAATTTTCAGAATTTTTTGAGAACTAGAAATAATTTTTATGTAATTTTAAATACTTTCTATGCTTAAAAAATTAATAAAATTATTTTCGGCCATGAAAAATAAATTAAAAATTATAGAAAAATCTGGAGAAAGTAAAAAATTATTCCGGTGAAAATTCCGGTCAAAATGGGGCCTACATGCACCCCCACACACTGTCGGAGTGGGTTGTCCAAAATAGATACGCGCCTACTCTCTTTGGGTCGCACATGACATGCATGCGCCGCCTTCCCAGTGGTTGGTGGATCCAAAATTTTAGCTACCCCATTTATGATATCTTTGAATTTAATGGTACTTTTAGATTTTTAATTGGAGATCTTTAGCATAGGGGGTGGACGTCACTCTCCGCAGTCGAGACTGGGAATGGTCACCAGAAAATGTTCATCTACTTCATATTTTTCTAGTTTTCAACCCAAATTTTGAATGATCATATCTCTTTCTATTCTTAACTATTTGTTACGTTTTTTATATGGTTGGAAATTATTTTTTAAGAAAAATCTAATCATATAAATTTTATATCATGAAATACAGTATTTTTACAGATTCGAATACATTAAGTTTCGATTAGAGTTTATAATATCTCATGATATACTCATCAAATACATGCCAAATTTTTCAAATTTTATCCTCATGCAACAAATATCTACCGTGTAAAATTAAGAGCATTTCATGAGCTTTATATCAAGTTGTTATTAATGAACATAATATATTATTCATGGTATTTGACATTTTTAATACCCAATAAAAAAGATAAGAAACATCCTAAATGGCTCTTATACGAATGAATGTTTTCATATAAAACAACAAAATAATTTTCGTATGCGAAAATTTTCAAATCTAAATTAGTTTAGAATCACTTATCTTTTTTCAACAATTGAGTATTCTAGGTTGAGAGAATATCACAAAAATGGATCATCGTTTAGTATTCACAATCAAAATGTCTTGACGATAAAATGATAAAATTTCTTCAAACCCTATTTCTCTCTTTTCAAGTGTGAGAGATTTTTCACTCACTTGTTCATTTTCTCTCAAACACCAAAAATGACATTTCTTCCCATCACCCTAAAAACCAATCGGGAAGTGTTCCTTTCTTTTTTTATCAAAATGTGAGGGGAGTTTTTTTTTATGAGAGAGATGGGAGATATAAAAGAAGTTGGGTGGTTTTCTACAAGACAACCATCCCATCCCTTTTTTGAATTCAAACAAAGTCCAGGTCAGGTCTACTCTCATAGGTGGACCCGTCTCATTTTCCAATAATTAAAGTGCTTATGTAATATTAGTATATGCATATCTATATATATATATATATATATTATATACATATATGCTTATGTAAATATATATATAGTTTGATCCATCTTACTCTTGGCTTTGAATGTCAGCCATTCTTCTTACAAAAATGAAGTCTTACAATTGGAGTAAATACCAAATAGTTTGATTCATTTGCGGTGCAACGAATTTGTGGAAGCAACGTTGGAGAATATCTTTATATTCAGCCAAGTGGTCTTAAGAATGTTTATTTTAAAGATCAGTGATTGCCCATCTCAGGCCCTGACTGCCCAACCCGAGAGTGGGCACATAATGGGTTTTACATATTGAATGGAGTTCTATAGTTGGTGCATGACTCTGGACACTTGCTAAATGAAAACGAATTATCAATAAACATCAGTAGTTTACATTTGCAAGCATGACTCAAGGCAAAATGTATAAGAAGACAGTCAAGTAGTATAAATCCCTTTTACTCAATTTAGTGATTTTAGATTCAAATTTTTATATAATAAAAAAAAAACCCAAAGACAAAATCTATAACCAATAAATGAATGTATTTGCAAGCATTTTTCCCATTCTCTTTTTCCATCTAAATGTGTGGTCGTGAGAAAGATGGAATGGACTATCAAATTCAATACCACAAACCAAATCTGAATCAGTTTCCCATGATCCCAACACCAAAAATAAACTTGGGTGTGTTTCTCATACAATCACCCAAAGTCACATTGGACCTTCAAAGTTCAAACTTGAACCAATCAAACAATATCCTGCTGAAGAATGAATTATAAATTAAAACATTTCTCTTATAAGCCAAAGTACTAGTATTTATCAAAACTTTAATTCGAAATATCAATTGATTCATATATTGTAATACTACTAGAAAACGGACTTTCAGCGACGGAGAAATTTATCGCTGAAAGTTTCTTTTCCGTCGCTAAAAGGTATCAGCGATAGATTTTTTCCGTCACTAAATCTGTCGTAAAAAGTGATCCCGCTAATTTTTAGCGACCAATTTTTTTTCTGTCGTAAATATCAATGTCAAATTAGTGACGGAAAAAAATCTGTTGCTAAAATTGAAAAAAAAAACCGAAAAAACAAAACAGTGACAGAGAGGAATCCGTCGCTAATTTGAGTTATGAAAAAAAAATACACTGACCACCTCTCGCCCACACATGAGACTCAAACCCGCGCGCTGATGTTTATGTGTGAACACTCTTGCCACTAAATCAAACAAGTCATCTACTAATATATCTTTCTTTTTTTTACTTATTATCTTTATTTCGTATTTCTTATTAATATTACAATAATATAAAATATAATTTATTATAAAATAATAAAATAATTTTATTATTACTTAAAATAAAATAATAAAAAATTGTAAAAAATAAAATAAATTATTCTTTACAAAATAAAATAAAAATAATAAGAATTATTAAATAAAATTCAAAAATTAAAAATTAAAAATAATTTATTATAAAATAATAAAATAATTTTATTCTTACTTAAAATAAAAAATAAAAAATTTACAAAAATAAAATAATATTACTCTTTGAAAGAAAAATAATAATAAGAATTATTAAATACAATAAAAAAAATTAAAAAAAAATCCGTCGTTAATCCGTCGCTAATTTTCCGTCAGTAATCCATCGCTAATTTTCCGTCGGTAATTCGTCGCTAATTTTCCGTCGCTAAAAACTGTAAATATATTTTTTTAATTTTTTTTCTTTTACAATTCACTGACCGAAATTAGCGACGGAATATTTCCGTCGTTAAAAATTTCGTCGGTAATCCGTCGTTGATAATTTTATAATATATATATATTTTTTTATTTTTTTTAAAGGTTTAGCGACGG
The DNA here is from genome assembly GCA_033439265.1 of Dillenia suffruticosa. NCBI lineage: Eukaryota > Viridiplantae > Streptophyta > Magnoliopsida > Dilleniales > Dilleniaceae > Dillenia > Dillenia suffruticosa. Next base: position 14,771,585 of record JAVTVX010000020.1, read on the forward strand.
AAATATATCCGTCGCTAATTTTTATCGTTAATCTGTCGCTAATCCCTCCGTAAAAAATCCGACGTTAATCCGTCACAAATCCGTAGTTATTACCGACGGATATTTTTTCGTCGGTAATTTTTTGTCGCTGAAACCATATTTTCTGATAGTGTAACTTGATTTTGCAATACATATTAAAATAGAATCCTAGAAAATGAGAATCTAAAAACCAATGAATCTCAATTTGTTTACCTATATTTCATCGAGAAAGATTAAGCCATTAAGGACTATTTGAAAAATATCACTTGGTTCAATTTGTCTCCATTTTGTGGAATTTTACTTATAATTTCTTTAGTTGAAATAACAAATTTTATAAAATTTTGAAATTAAAAGTTGGATCTCTTGCAAAAGAGATTAAATTATAATTATATCAAATAATTTTGCATCAATTCGATAACTATAGTTTAAATTATGACTTTTTGAAGCAGCAAGTGTAGAAACCATAAATTTTGTCAAAACAGAATTTGTTGAGCGGCGGCTGTATGCAAAAGTTTGTAATGCCATTTTATAATCTTTATGCCAAATTGTTTCTTTCTTTTCTTTTTCTATTTTTTTTTTCCCCAAAATTTCACACTTTCCGCGAACTTTTAGTTCTTCACACACTCTTATTTTGGAATTAACTTTGAATTTTTTGTGTACAACCTTGGAGTTTTTCAAAATTTATTTAATATCTCTCTGTATCAATTCAAATCAATAATATGTAAGACAAATTATATAATTATACATAAATCAATCAAATTAATAAATGAATCATTATAAAATTAAGAGTTATCAATTACCAATATTTGCGTTTCATCATACAAAGAACATAAAAGAGGGCTTTTAGCATACACATGCATGTCCAATTGATTTAGGATTAACACTTAAACAAAATATTTTAAAAGTAATTTCTTTTTAACTGGCTTTTGTACACACACAACCATACTTGGCTTTTGTACTAGTCTTACTCTATTGCTTTTGATTGCATTTTTGTTTGTCAATTTCTAGCATTTTGTTGATTCTTCTTCGTTTGTCTAGGTTTAATTTTCTTTTACCTACATTTTATTTTAAGTTTTTTTTTATTTATTTTTTATTTTTTATGATCGATTGTTCTCAATCAATTTTTTTCATTTTATTTATCAACTATAATTTTCAAATAATTTTTAAATTCTTTATTTTATTGATATTTTGTAGTTATTTTTATTTCAACTAAATCCAATTATTCATCTTTATTTACGAACTTATAGAGCGGTTGATCGACTTTCTACCAGCTCAATTGCCTCATCTAAAGGGAGTCAGAGAACATATTGGCAATTAAGGGGCTTACTCACCAAATCCAGACAACTAGGTAAAAATTGGGTATCAGAGATTAATAATAAAAAATTCATTCATTTTTTTTTCTCTTTTAGAGTATATTGAATTCTGTTGTGTTTAGAGTCCAAGAATGCCTATTTACGGGCATCAAGAGTTAAATTTCATCTACATGCTCACGTTAAATTATGAGTCAAAATAAATAAAATATATAAATTTATGTAATTGCATAATTGTTTATGTCGGAAGTTATATGCCCACGTGAACATTTTAAAATAAGAGGGTGGTTATCCCATTTCAAAAAATAACCACTCATAACTCCTTTGGAGCACTCCCTCTCCAACGATCCTCTCATATTCTCTCTCTCGTGTGTGCATGGAAATATGGGGAAACACGGTAAAACAAAATAGAATGCATACTCTCCCTCTCAAGCACACAATCAAAAAAAGAAGATATTCATTTTGGAGGCCGTAAACATATGTTACCTAAGAGTATATTCCCAAGAGAAAATGTTGAAAGAGAAATTAATTTTTAGAATGAGAAATTAATTAAGGGTTTAAGAAATTTTCGTGAAGAAAAATTTCTCCCATCACTTGAATACACCGGACTTTGGGTTTGTTAATGTGCAAAGATTTAGACATATAATTAGCCTTCCATTATGTATTTTAGTTTATTACCCATTATTCTCTATTATTCTCTTTCCTATTGTAACTTGGTTGACCTCTTGATTCTTTTTCCTATTTTTACTAGATTGATGTGTATATATGTAAGTCATATTCTCTTGTATAGAAACATCACAAAGAAATACAATTAGTATTTCACTTTCATGGTATCAGAGCCAAACTCTCTCTAGGTTTTCGAGCTATCAATTTGTTTCTGTCTCTTGCTCTCATTGTCACAATTGATTTGTGACCCGATTTGTAGCTCTGGTTAGTCAGTTTATTTATTTTTTCTCTCTCTGAATTTGTTTTTTGTCTCTGTTTGGTTCTTCTTTTAGGTTTCTTGATATGGACAAATCTGAAGTTTCTCGTCCTATTGGCACTATCCTGGATGGCTCTAATTATACATTGTGGTCTCAAAGTATGAAAAGTTTTTTTAATTGGACGTAAACTTTGGCGTATTATTACCGGTGATATTGTCAAACCAATTCGTGATACGAATGAAAATGATGCAACATATGCTGAACGTCTTGAGGATTGGGATAGCAAAAATCATCAGATCATTACTTGGTTTTGCAACACTTCTATTTTATCCATTCATATTCAGTTTGCTGACTTTGATACTGCAAAAGAAATTTGGGATTTTTTGTCTAATAGGTATAAAACTACTGGGTTGCACATTATTATCAGTTGCTCACTACTCTAAATAGCCTTAAGCAAGAGTCGGGACAGTCGGTTAATGACTTTCTTGCCATCATTCAACCTGTATGGAATCAATTATCCCAAGCTAAAATCAGTGATGATCATCTTCGTCTCATTCAAGTCCTTATGGCACTTCGTCCTGAATATGAATCAGTACGTGCTGCTCTGTTACATCGTGCTCCATTGCCCACTTTGGATGCTGCGGTTAAAGAAATTCTGTTTGAGGAAACTCGTCTTGGTTTATTCAAACCTCATTCGTCAGAAGTTGCTTTTGCAATCACTCAGCCTCGCTCCAACTCTGGATCTGCCTTCTGTAAGAATTGCCGCAACCTTGGTCATACGTTTGCTACTTGTCCTACTGTTGAGTGCAGATATTGTCATAAACATGGCCATATTTTGGAAAATTGTCCAATTCGCCCATCTCGTCTTAAAGGGGATTCGACGAAATCCAAGTCTTCCTCTAAACCTGGATCCTCTACCATTGCTGCTGCTGCTGCTGCTTCCTCTAGTGAGTCTTCTTCCCCTTTTCTTACTATTAGGGATCTAGAAGCTCTTCTTAAACAAGTGATTCCTTCTTCCACCGCTCTATCTGTCACCCCAGGTAATACTTGGCTCCTTGATTCTGCTTGTTGTAATCATATGACTTCTCAATTTTCTCTATTGTCTAAACCAACTCCTGCCAGTTCTCTTCCCTCTATTCACATTGCTGATGGTAGTAGTATGGCCATTACTCATACTGGCACAGCAACTACCTCTACCCTTACCCTTCCCGATACTTATTTTGTTCCTAGTCTAACCTTAAACTTAATCTCTGTTGGTCAATTGTGTGATCTTGATCTTACTGTTTTATTTTCTCCTCTTGGTTGTCAAGTTCAGGACCTTCAGACGGGACAGATTCTTGGAACGGGACGCAAGGTGGGCAGATTATTTGAGCTCACATCTCTTCACATTCCTATTCAACGACAGATTTCTGCTTCTACCACCATTCCCTTGACATATCAATGGCACCTCCGTCTTAGTCATGCATCTGCTCATAAAATCCGATCCTTGATTTCTAGTGGTTCATTAGGCCTTTCTAAAGTTGAGTCTTTTGATTGTTTACATTGTCAACAAGCAAAGCAACCTGCTTTATCCTTTAACAATAATAACTCTATTTGTGATACTCCTTTTGGCTTAATTCACTCTGATATTTTGGGTCCTGCTCCTACTCCCACTGTGAATGGCTACCGATATTTTGTTTTATTTATCGATGACTATTCGAGATTCACTTGGCTATACTTTCTCAAGCATAGATCTGAATTGTCCCAAATTTAAATTGATTTTGCTACCATTATTAAAACTCAATTTTCGTGTCCTATTAAAATTCTTCATACTGACAATGCAATGGAGTATCGGGATTCTATCCTTCTCCAGTTTCTCAAACAACAGGGCACTATTCTCCAACGATCTTGCCCTTATACCTCTCAGCAGAATGGTCACGCAGAACGTAAATATCGTCATATCTTAGATTCTGTTCGTGCTCATCTTCTTTCTGCATCCTGTCCTGAAAAATTTTGGGGTGAGACTGCTCTTATTTCTATTTGTACTATTAATCGTCTCCCCACTCTAGTTCTTCAAAATCTCTCTCCCTTTGAACAATTACATGGCAAGGCACCTGACTACTCTACTTTCAATATTGTTGGTTGTGCTTGTTTTGTTCTTCTTAACCCCCATGAACATACTAAACTTGAACCTCGTGCTCGTCTTTGTTGCTTTCTTGGGTATAGGATAGAACATAAAGGTTATTGTTGTTGGGATCATATTTCTGGCAGACTACGTATTTCTCGCCATGTCACATTTTGGGAACACACCAGGTTTTCTACATTATCCAAATTCCATAGTTCTTTCTCTACTTCTCAATATTTTTTTACTGATCCTTCACTGGAATTATTTCCTTCGTCTGCTACAGACTCTTCTCTTTCAGCTTCTTTTACTGAGCTTACTGTATCTGATCCCTCCTCTGCCTCTCCATTTCCAGAACCTGCTTCCTCTGATGATCCTGTTCCTCCTCTTCGTCGCTCCAGTCGGGTACGAGACACTCCACATCATCTTAGAGATTATCATTGTTTTTCTACTATTGTCTCTTTACATGAACCTCATTCTTATCGTGAGGCTAGTACTAATCCTTTGTGGCAGCAAGCAATGTCTGAAGAACTTCAGGCCTTAGAGAAAACTCACACTTGGTATTTAGTTGATCTACCTTTGGGTAAAACTGTTATAGGATGTAAATGGATTTACAAAATTAAGACTCGCTCTGATGGATCTATTGAGCGATATAAAGCTCGTTTGGTTGCTAAAGGTTATACTCAGGAATACGGCATTGATTATTAAGAAACATTTGCTCCTGTTGCTCGATTGACCTCTGTCCGAAGTTTTTTGGCTGTTGCTGCAGCCAAACATTGGCCTCTTTTTCAGATGGATGTTAAAAATGCCTTTCTTAATGGAGATCTGAATGAAGAAGTTTATATGCATCCTCCACCTGGGTATTCTCATCCTCCACAGAAAGTTTGTCTTCTTCGTCGTGCTTTATATGGTTTTAAACAAGCTCCTCGTGCATAGTTTGCCAAATTCAGCTCTACTATTACATGTTTTGGTTTTATCTCTAGTTCTCATGATTCTGCACTATTTATTCGTCGTACTGACAAGGGTGTTGTTCTTTTGCTGCTTTATGTGGATGATATGATTATTACAGGTGATGATTTTTTGATCATTTCTGACTTACAGAATTATCTTAGTCATCATTTTGAGATGAAAAATTTGGGATCACTCAATTACTTTCTTGGTCTTGAAGTCTCGTCTAGCTCTGATGGATACTATCTTTCTCAAGCCAAATATGTTTCTGATTTAATATCTGGATCTGGCATCATAGACTCATCTACTACTTCTACACCATTAGACACTAATGTTAAGTTAACTCCATTTGATGGTACACCTCTTCCTGATCCTACTCTATATTGACAACTTGTTGGTGGTCTTGTTTATCTTACAGTGACTCGCCCTGATATTGCTTATGCTGTGCATATTGTTAGCCAATTTATGTCTGCTCCACGAACGAGTCACTTTACTGCCATTCTTCGTATTCTCCGGTATGTCAAAGGCACTCTCCTTCATGGCCTTCATTTTTCTCATTCATCGTTGACTTTGTTCGAATACTCTGATGCTGATTAGGCTGGGGACCCGACTGATCGTCGATCCACCATTGGTTACTGTTTCTTTTTTGGGTAACTCCCTCATTTCATGGCGTAGTAAGAAGCAAACGGTCACCTCTCGCTCTAGCACAGAATCAGAATATCGAGCACTTGCAGATGCTACATCTGAACTACTGTGGCTCCGTTGGTTACTTGAGAATATGGATGTTACACACTCTTCTGCTACTATTTTATACTGTGACAATCGTAGTGCCATTCAAATTGCTCATAATGATGTCTTCCAAGAACGAACCAAACACATTGAAACTGATTGTCACTTTGTTCGACAACATTTCCAACGTGGCACTTTACAACTTGTTTCGGTTTCTTCTGAAAATCAAACTGTTGATCTTTTCACTAAAGCTCATCTTCTTGGATGGTTCAATCTTTTACTTCGCAAACTCAAGTTGGTCTCTACTATCCCCCCTTGAGTTTGAGGGGTGGTGTTAATATGCAAAGATTTAGGTACATAATTAGCCTTCCATTATGTATTTTAGTTTATTACCCATTATTCTCTATTATTTTCTTTCCTATTGTAACTTGGTTGACCTATTGATTCTCTTTCCTATTTTTACTAGGTTGATGTGTATATATGTAAATCATATTCTCTTGTATAGAAACATCACAAAGAAATACAATTAGTATTTCACTTTCAGAGCTATCGTGAAAAAGTGATCGTGGTTCGATCTCATAATTATCATTGACCGAACGATCCGTACGTGTGAGTTCACAGTTTGATTGATTTTTTTTATGATCTACACATGAAAGTACTTATACCAAAATTTCAAAATTTTAATTTATACATTTCTCATGCGCATATAATGTAATAAATCCTTTAGTTTATAAGCAATATATATTTGAAAAGTATATATAAGATTACACATGCTAAATGTTTTGTTATGGTAAAGTAACACATGTTAAATATTTAAAAAAGTCATGTTTGAGGTACTAAACCCTAAACCCTAAGTAGATTATTTTTAATGTTAAGATGTAAACTGTTGTGATAGAGACCATCCTTATTTGGTCCATTAATATTAGTTGAAAACAAAGCGTAGCCCTCCTAATGATTTAAAAAAAAAAAAGAGAAAAAAAAAGGAAGGGAAGGTGGTTATGGAACCGGGGGTTTGGTGAGCGGGCTTGGCACAGGCAAGTGCGAGAGCCATTTTAGACTTAGACCGACTCCACGCGTTGGATCGTCTTCTCCTTCATTGACGTCCTGTCTTTTGAAAAAAAAAAAAAAAAAAAAAACTAAATTACTGTAACAACGGAAAACAGCAAAATCGATTCTCATTTCTCAGGGAAGAGAGAGAGAGAGAGAGTTGATCAACTGATTAAAAAGGCAAAAAGAATAATCAAAATTCACCATTGACAATCTAAATCAACCATGTCTCTGAACATGAAAACCCTAACCCAAGCTCTAGCGAAGACGGCAGCAGTGATAGAGAAAACGGTGCAGACGACTGTGCAAGAAGTGACCGGTCCCAAACCGTTGCAGGACTACGATCTCCTTCACCAGGTCGGATCTGCAGGACCAGGACTCGTTTGGAAGCTCTATTCTGCGAAATCTCGCGGATCTACCCAAACCCACCAGTATCCTACAGTCTGCGTCTGGGTTCTCGACAAGCGCGCGCTCTCCGAGGCTCGTCTTCGGGCCGGTCTCTCCAAAGCAGCTGAGGACTCCTTTTTCGACATCATTAGGGCAGATGCCGCCAAGTTGGTGCGGCTTCGGCATCCTGGGGTGGTTCATGTGGTTCAGGCCTTCGATGAGAGCAAGAATGCCATGGCAATGGTCACCGAGCCGCTGTTTGCATCTGTTGCCAATGCTATTGGGAATGTCGATAACATTGACAAGGTGCCCAAGGAGTTAAAAGGGTTGGTGGGTAATGCTTGATTCTATGTATTTGCTTTTGATCCTTCTTTTTTGTTGTTCTTGTTTCATTATTCACTGATTGATTGTTTCTAATTCTGATTAATTTACTATCTGACTAGCTTGTAGATGGCGTATCTCCCGGTTTTACCTTTCTTGGAATTCCCCCCCTCTTGTTACTATTTGGATTCTTTATTGTCTCTTGAGGTTATCATTGCGGATCACTTTTAAAGCTGGTTTTATCCATGGTATAAACAAATAACATTGAAGAGTAAAAGAAAGTACTAGAAGGCAGAAAGGAAATGCATCATGAGAAAAAAAGGGAAGCTAAGTGAAAATATTTATCAGAATTATCCAAAATCTATGAGAATCCACATGGTAGAGGACTATGGTGTTTTTGTTATCCCTTTTTTGCATCTATAGATCAGATATTTCCTAGTCTTTTTCTAATTAGGAAGTTTAGAAGCTATTTTTATCTAATCATGCATGTCAGACTCAGTGTCTTGACTGTGATATGGATTGCTTTATTATCGCTTGGGCATTGTGTAAGGCTACATACCGATGAAATTGATCTTCTTAGAGTTCATTGGAAGGAGTTTTAGGCATGTGCTTATCCTCATACTCTGCGCGGAACTGCTGTTACATTTGATTAAGATCCATCAGGCTAAGAAAGGGAAACAAGAACTTAGGTATAAACAAAGACAAGAAGGTTGGTTATACTACACATTTCACAATTTAATTCTCTTTGATCACCTTCTCTCTAAATAGTACATGGTGCTTTGTTTAGGTTTGATCGTTGACTGTGAGATAGGAACATTAAAATGGGACATGGGGATAGTGTGGTACATATACAATGACAAATTTTGAAACTCTAGAAAGTCTTCAAAGGAGAGGCATTTCAGAAATATATGGTTGCTATGTAAAAGAAAGCTCAAATGTCTTCTTTATTAGGGAAAATTCTCTCTATTTTGCACTTATATTAGGTGATGTGTTTGTGTGTGTGGAATGAATTGTGTATAAAATGAGTTGTAGGCTTGGATGGATACGAGGATTTGTGCAACAAATAGGAGGGTTAATGCTAGTTGGATGCTCTCTTTTAGTTGTGTTTTGGTTGGTTTGTAGAAAAAGGAATAAAGAGTTCTGAGGACGTGGACAATTTTTTGATAACTTTTGTGGATAATTTTATGAAGTGTTGTGCTATTGGTGGATTTTGTGAAGTGTTTGTGCTTTTGGTAGATTTCAAAGTGCTATGAATCTTTTGCAGATGTTTTTGATTCTTTTCATTGTAAACGGGTGGATGATTGCCACCTTGATGCTCTTTTGCTATCATTTGTATTCATTTCATTGTGAATAAAATTCCTTCTTTCAAAAAAAGAAAAAACCACTGAAAAAATGATATGATATGATAAGAGTAAATGTTGAAATCTTGATTTTTTGTTTGTTGATATTTACATATTTATATTTCTAACTTGAGAAATAAGCAATCTACAGAGTTTGGAGTTGATTCATTACAAGGTTTACCTTTCTAATCATAGTGCCATAAAATTGATAAAGGTAACATTTGGAGTTCGTGCTCATAGGAGATTAGGTGAAGAATTTTACTTTATAGGTGGGATCTCTACAGAAAGTTGGCCCTTGTTGGTGTCATTACCAGACCATTAAATTGTTATCTAGATTGCTAAATCTCGTCATCCTATACTAGATGTTGTAACATATGGTTTGTGGGACTTAAGAGATGAATTTTGAGCATTTGTGGGTCATCAAGGGTGTGAAATTCAGTAACTTCTGTCAGAGGAAAAGAGCGTGGTTTGCTTATTTAAACATTGTATCACTAACATGTGTATGCAGTATCTATTTCATTAATGAATTTGATTATACCAAGCAATTCCACTTGAAGTTTGCTTCGAGTATGCAAGAAGTTCTTTTTTTCTTTTAAAAAAAATCTTTTTTTGGGCCCAACAATGATTGAGCCACGTGGTGGAGGATGATACTTCCCTCCCTGTTAACTGTGATATAGATGGTCTAATTTGATTTGAGGATGCTTGATACTACCTCAAGAGATCACTACAGTTTAAATAGCAGACAATTGTATTTTTAACTAGGATTCGAGAAGTATATGATGTTGGAAAAAATGGATATACCACAATCAGTAACTGGATGTCCGATTGGAATCCATCACGAGTTATTATTGAAAACGTATTAGATATGAAAATGTATCAGGTACAGATACAGTTCTCACTTTAAGTGGCCGTGCTCCATAATTTATTGATGATGCCATTGATATATTTCAAGATGATAGTGGCTTCATGTTTCACATTACATCCATGTTTTGTATATTATTGATCGCTTTGGTCTAATTAGTGGTGGGTACATTCTCTTTTCAGGAAATGGGATTGTTAGAGGTTAAGCATGGTTTGCTCCAAGTTGCAGAAACCTTGGAGTTCCTGCACAAAAATGCACGCCTGGTTCATCGAGCCATATCACCTGAGGTGGTATCTGTTTCATTTCCAAGATGTTATGGAAGTCATATTCTCATACTTTTTTTTAACTGTAATATATCTCTACACTTCCTTGTTTGGGTATTCCAGAAGAAACATCACTTTGTGTGGCTTGGATATTCCAGAAGAAGTCTTAAAAATGATTTGCACATTCATGTGGATCATCTTGTTGTTGTGCATCTTGCATACTGTTTAAAGGCTATAGGATATTTGCTTTCACTCCTTTAATTCTTCGAAAGATTTAGATATCATGCTCTATGTTCTGGATGAAACAAGTGTCTTACTGGTTGCTAAATGTGGCTACTCTTGTTATGCTTCCTATGTTTTGTTTGCCTACATAGGCTCACTTTCATTGATATTTTTATCCTACACTAGACATGATACCATAATTTTGACCCTTGTTCTTAATCATACCAACATCCTATTCTTTTTCCACAAAGTTGCTTATGCAATGTTGGATATTAACTATTTGATATATGTCAAAAGCAACAGATTGGGTGCATCAAAATTTGATGCTTGGTATATTTGCTTTGGACATTCATGTGGATCATCGTGTTGTTGTGCATGTTGCATACCATTTAAAGGCTATAGGCATATTTGCTTTGATTCCTTTACTACTTTAAAAGATTTAGATCAGCCTGCCCTCTATCTTGTGAATGAAACAAGTGTCTTACTGGTTGCTAATTGTGGCTGCTGCACCATCTTGTTATGCTCTCTGTCTTGTTGCCTACATAGTCTCACTTACATTGAAGGCTTTATACTCTACTAGGCATGATACCTAATTTTGACCCTCATTCCTATTCATGCGAACATCCTATTCTTTTTCCACAAAGTTGCTTATGTTATGTTGGATATTAACTATTTGATATGTGTTGCAAGCAACAGATTGAGAGCTTTGGAATTTGATGCTTGTTATCTTCTCATATTTAACATTTTAATTTGGCCTATTGTTGAATATGAGACTGCATGTAGTTGCAGTTTGTTCACTTTTTTAGGTCATAATACCCAGTTTGAGTTCTGATGTTGGTTATCTCAAGAGCTACTATGGATTTATAAACTAATTACATGTTCCTTTTTTTCTTTTTTAATTGGAAGTGTTTGATTTTCCAATGGAACAAATTGTAGAATCATGGATTTTGCTTTATTATGAATTCAGATTCCTCAAGGTTCCACAAGAGTCCTGGTCCTGTACTTCATTTCAGGCTATATTAGTTTTATGCTTTTTATCCCATACTTAACTTTTTGTATATTTCTGTGGGTCATGGATTTGTTTCTGATTAAGTTGGATGTAGCATTAATCTAATTCCAAAATAGAAGGCTCTCATTTAGTGGTCTGTAAGAAATGTTTCTCGTTACTACATGCTGGGAATTATTATGTGATGGACATGCAAAATGACCAAGTATCAGTTGTTACAGACTGTTCTTATAACATCTAGTGGGGCTTGGAAGCTTGGTGGCTTTGGTTTTGCGGTCTCTGCTGATCAGACTTCTGGGGATGCAGCTAACATGCATGCCTTTCATTACGCTGTAAGCAAGCGCGCACATATAATTTGGAAGATTAAGTTTTCTATTCTCAGTTATTTGAGATAATTTGGAAGATTAAGTTTTCCATTCTCAGTTTTACGAGTTCAATCTTCTTAATGGGTTGTGTTGATATCCTTTTTCTGGGTATGCATATTCATCGGCTATATATCTATCCATGGTGAACCTCTTTTAACAACTGTTTACCATCTTTCTGCATTTCTTCTTATCTCTTCAATTCTCTTTAGAGTTTATAACTCTCTCTCTCTCTCTCTCTCTCTCTCGTTATATAGAAAAAATTATGTTTTAAATGAAGGAAGAATATACGAAAACTCTAAGGATAAGGTTAGAACTCCCTTTTTCCCCCCCTCTCTGTCTCTCTCTCTCTCTTAACAGAAAGTAGTAACCTTTCTGAAAACTTGTGTCACAGTTTCTGGGAAATAATTCATTGAATGGAAATGGGATTTTTTTTTTCTTTAAATCAAGGATAACAAAAACTTTTAGAGAAAAATGATTATGCATTCATTATTACAGTAGTTAATTTTCTTGGAAAGTCCATCTTTGCAAGTGAAATATGTTTACTGGTGCCACATGAAATTTCTACATTTTACACAAATAATAGGAAAAATTACTTTCCTGGAAAATGCTTTGGTGAAAATTATTTTTGTTGTTTCAAACAAACTGGATCGCTTTTGTTCTACAGAAATCAACTTATCAGAATTTATTTTCTCCATTTTCTGCACATGAATGCCAGAAAATAGACTGGTTAATTGAAAATGTCTTCAAGTCAATCTAAATAACAAAGAAAAATATAGAAACTTGACATTTTCCTCTTTACTCAATCATAGCAAGCATATTGGCAGTGGCTTCTACATTTCAAGGGAATAACAGTACTTAATATTCACCAGATACTATAAAATGATTCCAAGGAAATATTTTCTCTTACGGAAAGTAGTTTCTGTGAGGTTTTATTTATTTATATATTTTTTGTTTGTCCAAAATGAACAGAGTTGTAGACTTTGAACCAGTATTTCTTTCTATGCTGTTCCTTGCTGAGATTTGTTTTTGTTGTTAAGTATTGGTATTACTAGAATATTTGTTTCTGAAATTGCTCGTGTATCTTGAAATCCTATATGTAGCTTCTGCAATTGTCAAGGTGATAAAGTTGTTTTCCTGTTGTCTGCAAGTGACTTTCGAAGCACATTTCTCTTGGCTTGGAAGGATCTGATGATCGGTTTGCTTTGAAAATCGCCTTAAAATATTTTGCGTGACTGATTCATTTGAATTCTCAGGAATATGACGTGGATGATTCTTTACTGCCCCTTCAGCCATCTTTGAATTATACTGCTCCTGAGTTGGTTCGAAGTAAAGTATCTTCAGCACGATCTTATTCTGACATTTTTAGTTTTGGATGCCTTGCCTACCACTTGGTTGCTCGGAAGCCTTTGTTTGATTGCCACAACAATGTCAAGATGGTATTGATTTGTTTCTAGTTGGTGGTTGTTGTTACTTGAAGTATGTGACTGTTCTTTGCTGTTGCTTATCTGTGACTTGGTTTTGTGTGCATTTGTTTAGATAAATGAAGTGTTGTGTCAACGGTTTATCTTTGTAATTTTGTTGGCTCCTATGTAGTTTAAAGTTGTTTACATCTATCTTGGCTGAACAAGTTGCTGTGAGATTGCAAGAAAGAAATTTGTAAGGTTACAGTTAATAGCTTTTCCTTTCTTAAAAACATCAAATATTTTTCATCTAGATCAGTGAAAAGCTTTGGTTTACATACAGAAAATCTTGGTTCCTCTTTTTGTACAACATTATTTTGCCCTTTAAATAGAAGAAGAATCATATAGTAAGAAAGAATGAAAAGAATCACAATGAATGGTTCTGGATCAAATCAAAAAGAAAAATGCAAGTAATGGTGACAAAGTTCAGAGGAAAGAGTTCTCAAATCATGTTGAATGTCTTATAAAGAATGCCCTCTAAATGTCCCTGTCATCCGAGGACCAGAGCAATTCTTATGAGAAAAAGATATAAAGGGAGAAATTGTTCCTTCAAAATCTTTGCATTTCTCTCAACCAAATACAACAAATCACTGACATAGGAGTACATTACCATTGGATTTTTGTATTCTTGGACGATCTACATCCTTTGAATTGCAAGAGATCACACCTAGTGTGTGTAAGTTGAAGCAAATTATTCCTAAATGACCATGCAGCCTTTTCATGTAAAAATTGGTGATCTCTTATCTCATCACATTCTCAACATGCTACCCTGATATTTGGCTATGGTGGTGCCATGTGAGGTTGCTTAGCGTGTGAGGTCTTGTTGGGCACACAACAGTCCAGAGAAAACCCTCACTTTCACCATAACCTTCTGCCTAAACCTGCTGATGCCAAAAAACAAAGAAAGAAATAGTTTTCGCATGTCAAGGGTCAATAGTTTTCCTCTGATGGCATCTGCACATTGCCAATGGCAAATCTTATTTGCTAACCATTCAAAAAGCCACATTCTTCAGGAATTTGCATTGCACCTTTGTAGACCTTTTCATGGAAGCATGATGATTCAACTCCTAAATAATATTTCATAGAATGATCTTAGGTGGAACATTCCAACCATCTCTCGTAAGCCATATTGCCCCATTACATTGTAGGATTGAGTATATATGCTCATCCAACACTTGCAAAATCTTCAACTGATTTTAGCTACCAGTTTTGAAAGGAACAATTATGGCTTATAGAAAAGGTTGTTATGGTTGAGGCAAGATCTTTATAGTCTTTGAGCGATGGCAGCCCCCACTCAAACCTTTAGACTCCTTTGTTTTATGTTGCCCCTACTCATTTCATTGAGTTGGCTTTCAAGAAGGTTAACATGTTTACTTATTTAAGACACAAATAAAAGCTAATCTTCATATAACATTATTGTTGTTATTTAAGTATTTTCTTTGTTGTCTATGCACAAATGTTCATAAAATCTAGCACCTATATTTGCATGGGTTGTGTTTTCCAATTGGTGAAATTTTCTGGATCTGCCACTGCCTTTGAGCATATCGCTTTTTATATTTTCTTGTGCGTCTCTCTTCTTTAAAGCACCATATAAGGCCAATTGATTGTTGAAGGACTAAAACTAAGCTTGAAAACAGAAGGGTACACTTTTATATTTTCTTGTGCTTGTGTTTTATTATAGGTCTCTTCTAAAACAGGAACTTAGATTTTTGGTTGGATTCAAAAGACAAATCTCTCTCTCATCCCCTCCCCCAACAACACACACACAAACAAAGGCTTGTTTTTCCAACACTGACTATTTGCTCTTGACTTTGGGATTGCCTTTTTGTGTCCTATAATAAAAGTTGCCTTACTGATATACCTTTGTTTCTTTCTTGCAGTACATGAATAGTTTGAATTACTTAACTACCGAGACTTTCTCATCTGTACCACTGGAATTAGTTTCCGATTTGCGGAGTATGCTCTCTTCGAATGAGTCCTTAAGGCCAACGGCCTTGGATTTTACAGGTAAGTATTGAATTCCTTGTTTTCTTTGACTTGTGTTAGTAAGTCTGAGTGCTGAGGATAAGAGTTTCTGAAGTCTCAAAAAGAAAAATCAGAATGATGATACAATGTCTTGTAAGAGAAGAGTGCATTAATGGGGGCATAATCTTCTGATGATTTACTTTAGATCTCCTTTGTTGTTGTGGATTCAGCCTGTGAATTAGTTATAACCAGCTTGTCTATGTGAAGAAGCAGAAGCAAAATAATCTCCGCCAGATTTTAGAACTTGTTGGGTCTTTATTCAGTCTGAAAAGTGATATGATAAGATCAGTAATGACATTTGTTACATCTAACTTATTTATCCTAAATTATGGAGGTGTAACAATCGCAGATCTGGAAATTCTAGTTTTGCTAGACCAGACATATTGGTTTGCTTTCCCATGGTAATATGTCAGCCTAATTTCTGTATGATTAACCATCTAATATAATGCTGCCAAAAATTCTTTTAATTGTGATACGAGGTGTCAAGCTGCCAAAAGAGTGGGTAACCCTTGTTCTGTTTTTGAGTTTGGCTCCTCTTTTGGGTTAAGTGACATTAAGTTTTGTGTTTGATTTTCCTTGTATGGGGCTTACTTTTCTCATTGTTGTTCTTTAATTTTTATTTTGACAGGGTCTTCATTTTTTCGGGATGACACTAGGTTGCGTGCTCTTCGTTTTTTGGACCACATGCTTGTATGCATTTACTTTTTGCTTGGCTTCACTCATTTCTGTGGTAGAGTTGCCCAAGAGCATATGCATGAGAGTGTAATAAGAAGGCTGATGGAAAGAGTATACTTTTAATAATTGCCTCTAGTTTTTGTCTGCTTGCAGGAAAGAGATAACATGCAGAAGTCTGAGTTTCTAAAGGCGTTGTCGGATATGTGGAAAGATTTTGATTCTCGTGTTTTGCGGTATAAGGTTTGAGTCACTTCTAAGTTTGCTTATGCTATTGATGAAACTTCACATGGCCTCTCTATCTATTTACTTAGTCATTTTTTATTTCTTTTGGAAGCTTAGACACAATTATAGACTGAGGTAATATCTTATTTGGTTCCAGTTATTCTGAACCTGTCATATGCTGCTCCCCTTCCTGTTCCAATGAAAATCCTGACTGCATAGGAATTACCTTCTCAACAATGCTTACATGCAATTATTAAAATGGCAAGTTTTGTACTATGTGCATGGCTTGAATACTCTCTTGCACTATGTTTTGACTGTCTGCCACTGCACTCTAGAGATTGGCCATCTTGTCATGCTGTTCTCTATGATTTCCATTTCAATACATTTTCTAGCCATGAAGAATGGAATTGGACACTGGAGCATGGCATAAGAGCTACATGGTAACCCCAAATTTCATTATTATAAGGTGGAGAGTTTTGTGGTTATGCATGTGAGAACAAACATTTCTAAGTATCTAAAGTATGTACATATAAATATAATTTGCTAATTAATATGTTGGATACATGGCATGGTATGGAATTTAGATGTTAGGGGAACCTCTGGGGTGTGGAAAGCAACCTAAATGGATGGGGAGTTTCATTGCCCTAATACAATGTAAATGGGAAATAGATCTTTTTATTATTTTATTATTTTATTATTTTATTATTTTTCTTTTGGCTACTTAGAGAAGCGTTTTCATAGTGGCTCAAATCCTTGACCAAAGTCAGGGAATGAGCTACCATGTGCCACTGAACCCAATAGGTTGGCGGTTGGGAAATGAATCTTTGGTGCTCTTCTGATTGGATATTTGCTATTGATGGAGCCATCTGAGGATTTTTACCCAGAGTTGTGGTGTATTGCCAGCATGAAATGGCTAGTCTTACAGGAGTTTGGGACATGAATTTTATACTTTAGCCAACAAGTTGGGTTACTATTATTATTTTTGTTTAGTTTGAGATATGGTAATGAGTGGATATTCGCCCTTCTAGGATTGGTGAGATGAAGTGATAAGTCATGCTACTAAGCTGCCCTTGGTGTCCTCATAATCCTTATGTATTAACGGATACTTAGACTAGTGGGAAACGCGCTGGATCCCTTAACCAAAATTCGAGTTCGGATTTTGGGAATAGAAGGAATTACTGTGAGAGAGTTACCTTCTAAAAGGGCTCGATAGCAGTTTGGATCGGATTAGTCGCAGGATAGTTTTGGATACCTGTTGGTCCAATACCAAAAAAAAAAAAAAAATCCTTATGTAGCAGCAACCTTGCCTTTTAGCTACTTTTTGTTTGTTTGAAGGAAGAGTAACACGGTGGGGAATGGGGGAAGGGAAGGGAGAGGATGTTTCCCTCTTATTGTGTTTCCCTTTAGCAGGATTTATGGTTTGGTGGGGGAGTAGGGTGTTGGAAGTTATGGGAAGGTGTTTATGATTTTTTTAGCAGTAGTTACAATATTATCCATACAAAGATCTGTATATCTCAAATAGACGGCATAACGGTAATTTTTCTTTTATCCTATAACCAAATGAAGGTAGTATATCCTCATCTACTACAAGCTTTCAATTAGATATTCAAAACAAGGGAAGGTGTTTATCCTTTCCTCCCCTCCCGTTCTCTTTTATCTTACTATGAAATGCCACCTCCCCACCCATTCAAACTCCTAAATAAGGCATAATATGTATCCTTCAGGAGCATAAAGTTCTTTCTCATGCATTTTAGGTTCTTCGCTTCAGTTGAATATATTATTTTTGGTTTCTTTCCCTTTTTTTCTCTTTTTGGAATTGGTGAATGTAATTTCTTTTGTATATTCTGCATTTCTGGATCATCCAGAAGTAGTGTTGTAACCGGACTGGGCCGGGCTGGGCCGGGCCCGGTCTGGCTCAAGGGTGGTTCCCGGAACCGCGGGCCAGGATGGCTGCGGTTCCTAGGCCAGTCCGGGCCGGCCCAGGCCCGGTTCGGCCCTTTTTTTGGCCCTTTTTTTACTCTTTTTTTTGTAACTCTATTTTTTAATTCTATTTTATTTTTATAACTCCATTTTTTTTAACTTTGTTGTTGTTTTGTTTTTTATTTTCTTGTAATGATTTATTTATTCATTTTGCTTTTTTTAATTCATATTTTATAAAAAAAAATAAATTAAAAATTAGAGACACAAAATTTTTAGAGTGGTTCCACGGAATTCGGTGTACGTCTACTACCAATCTCATCACTTGGATTTTAAAATCCACTAATTTTTTTTTTGTTATATTATTTTGATTTTACATCATTTTGATTTTTTTTTGTTACATTCTTCTTCTTCTTCTTTTTCTTCTTCTTCTACTTCTTGTTCATCATCTTCTGAGGCCTTCATGATTCCTTGCATTTTTTTTGCATCCTTTCAATCTTTAATGCAAATTAAGGTTTTTAAAATATCGTCCGCTAAATTTGTACGTTTTTCGGTTAACACTCGATCACCTGCACTAAAAGCACTTTCCAATGGCACTGTGGATATCGGAAGGGTTAGTACATCTTTAGCCACTTAGACCAAAATTGGATAATACGATACATTATTTTTTCATCAACCTAATATATCATATAAATCAGTATTATCAAAACCTTCTAATCTAAGTGTTTGTTTATATAAAAGTAATTCATTAAATGATGATGACGAAATTTTTTGTTTTTTTCCTAACATGTGTAAGGGATTAAATGAAAATGTAGATGATTGAGTGTTATTACTACTACTACTACCTACATTATTAGTATTTAAATTATTTTTTTCCTTTTCATATAATTCAAATATTATTTGTAAAGTATGTTTTGTTGTTTTAAAAAATGTGGGTTAATAGACGCTTCTGATGGAAAAACTTATACAAAACAATTTATTAACATTTCAGCACCTTCAACTTTAACACGTGAATCTAATGCACTTGCAACTAAATATAAAATTGGAATTTTTTCATAATATTTAAAAATTTTTTTTTTCATAGAAAAAACAATTTCACAAAATCTTTCTTCATTTTCAAATTTATTAAATACATAATAATTTTACAAAGATTTGGTAACATTAAACGAGTAGTTGGATAATAATATCCGGAAAATAAATTTGTATATAAATAAAAAATTTTCAATAATTTAGTAAGTGTAGATACAAAATCAAAAGTATTATTATCAATAAAACCATATTCGTAATTTGAATTTGTAAATTCAATTAAAATATTTTGAAAAGGAAGTACACTTTGTAACATGTCATATGTTGAATTCCACCTAGTGTTACATTTTATTTTAAATTTTTTAAATTTTTTATTATGTAACAAATATAATTGTCTAATTTCTTGGGTTTTTGTAGAAGAATTTCTTATTTGATGAATTAAATCGCGAATAGGTTTTAAAAATAGTTCTTCCATTGCTAAACTATCCTTAACACATAAATTAATTATATGACATGCACATTTAACATGAAAAAAGTTTCATTTAAAATTGTGTTTAAATAATTTTTTAAACTATTAGCTGCAGTAGTATTAGTTGAAATATTATCAAATGAAATAGAAAAAATTCTATCACTTATTCTATAGTTATAAATAATATTTGAAATTATTTTAGCAATATGTGCATCGAAATGTGGAAATTTTCAACGTTGAAAAGATAAAATTCTTTTTTCTAAAGACCATGAATTATTTATCCAATGACATGTTACTATAATATAATATTCTTTTTTATGTTCATTTTTTCAACTATTCGAAATTAATGAAAATTTACAATCACTAGTCATAAATTGTGTAATTATATCATTTTTTAATTCTTGATATCTATTTAATGATCTCCTCCTATCGAATCTTCTACTACTTTTTTTATAATCGGGTTGTAAATATTTTTGTACATATTCTTCAAATCCGGGACATGCAACTATGTTAAGTGATAATTCTTTTCGTGTTAGCCATTCTATTTGTCTAATTTTTTCTTTATCCGAATTATATTTAAATGTACCAGTTATATTGTCTCCCCTGTAGCAATTTATGTTTGTCTTGTTTGTGGTAATTTATCTGGATGATTATTAACTAAGTGTCTCCTAAGTGTGTCTACCTCCAACCCTTCAAAAATTTATATTTTTGATAACAAATTTTACAAATTGCCTTTTGTTCTTCATTTTTTTCTCAAAAAATGTCCATATATTAATATCATTTTTTTTAGTCCGTGTTGTATTAAATTCTGTATTATTAGATTCAGTTTTTTCGAAAAGAGCTTCAATATCTATATTATCGGGAATTTCATTTTGAAAAAAAATGGAGGAAGAGGAGATTGTTGAGAAGATTATGAAGAGTGTGTTCCGGCAATTTTATTAAAAAATTAAGAATAAATTTTTAAAATAAAATATACTATTAAATTTTTAAAAGAAAATTTAAAATTAAATTTTTTAAAAAAATTTTAAGATTTAATTTTTTTTTTAAAAAAGTAATGCAAATGTAATCCAAATGCAAGACAATAAAGATGTAAAAAAATTAAATGTACCGACTTGACGGATATCATAGTTGTTTTTCACAAAATCTTGAATTTGAGCTCCCAACTTTGAAATTTTGCCAAATCTTGATCAATGTTGAAGGTTGTGAAAAATTTGTAATCCTTCCTTCTCCACTCAGGCCGTTCTGTAGCAAGAGCACCAGGAAAGTTCCCAGGTAAGAGGTGGAGCTTGTCTGTCCTCGCTTAAATATCTCTTTCCTTCGACAATTAGTTGCCCTCAGACAGAATTTTTCTAAACATGTTATGCCGTTGCATACTGAGTCAATGGGTTTAAAGTTTAGAGTACAAATTTGAGAGTGTGTTTAATGAAAATGTGTTTAATGAATAAAATAATGGAAATAAGGATAATGGTGGAAAATGTAGATAATAGAAATTGGGTGTAAATTGATGGAAATAAAGATAATGGAAATGATGGAAATAAGGATAATGAAAATGGTATAGAATATAGTAATGAAAATTGTATAAAAAATTGTAAAAATGGTGAAAAGGAAATGATAATGGAAATAGTAATGAAAATTGAGAGAATGTAAATGTAGTAATATTGAGAATATGTAGATGTGAGAGAGAGATTTTTTGTTGTGAAAATTTTGAAAATGGGGTGCAAGGTATTTATAGGAAAATTTTTTGACCTTATGGACCACAATAATCTCAAAACTATCCGTTTTATAGCTGTTGGGAGGGGTAAAATTAAAAAAAATTCAAAAATTTAAAAAAGAGAGCTGTTGGAACCGTTGGAACCGACCGGGCTGGGCCAGTTCTGTGCCTGGGCCGGTTCCCGGTTCCATCTTCTTGTGAACCGGCCCGGCCACTACAGTACCCTTGGTTCGGGTCGGGCCGAGCTGGTTTATTGTAGCTCCGGTTCGGTTCTCGGGCCGGGCTTTTTTCTGGCCAGCCGGGCCGGTTTTCGGGCCCAAACCGGCCCGGGCACATGTCTATCCATAAGCATCCTTGTTTTCGCTTTTCGATTCCTTTGTTTATGAATATGTATGTACACAAACAAACACTCTTGTCTTACTAATGGAAATGAATAGCCCAAATGATGCTTCATAATTTTATATGGCATGTAAGTCTTGACCTCAGTATAGAACAATCAACTTAAACAAATTGGCATTGTGGCTGCCATTAGTTTGATCACATGCACAATCTCTTAGATAGAACTACATAGATTAGCCAAATAATTTGATCAAATCAACAAATTCACGAGAAAAGAATTGTTCATTTACTTCTCCCCTTCCACTTTTTTAATTCCAAAATGATCATGAAAACATGTGATCTTACCTTATGGCCTGTCATTGTTTTCACATATGTAGAAATATTTTTGCATATCTGTTATTGTTCATTCTCATTTAAATTCAATGAGAAGAGAGGGAGATCATGGAAAAAATGCTCCCTGTACCACATGGATTTATATTTTTGTTGCGGTGACATTTGCAGTCATGGTCACAAAATGTGGCTATGACATTATTGGATAAACATGCTCCAAGTCTTAAATCTTGTGAGCTTTTGTAATTAATTCCTGTATAATTCTGAGTTATAGAATTTGCATTAATCACTAAATTATCTGGAGAAAAGTGCTTGTCAATCGCGGTTCTTATCAAAAAAGGGGGGGGGGAATGAGAAAGTTACATATTGGTTCTTGATAGAGATCTATGCTAGAGGATAATATTGTTTTATATAACACCTGGACAATTAGCATTTATGCTGATACTCCAATATGAGCAGCCACTGATGTAGGATGTCAGGAGTCCCTTGAAAGCTTAAATTGGTGCTGAACATGTAAATTTGTTAATTAATCCTGAAGTAGTGCTAAATATGAGAGGCTCTACATTGCGATTCTCTATGTAGTCCAATTTGTGTTTGTTGCACACAACTGAGTTTTCTCCCTGTCTTATGTTCAAGTGGAACAAACATTGCTTTGCTCTAAATAATTTTATCTTAATTTGTTTTGTAAAACAACAGATTCATGACAAGAATCAATAATACCTGTCCAAGCAATAAGTGTACATTGCAAATGAAGTTTTTGATGCTGAAAGTACATATATGATTTTAATATAAAATCTATTACTTTATTATTATTTTAGATATATATGTTTTATTTATTTATTTATTATTATTATTTATTTTTTTTCCTTTAATTCATTTTATATATCATTATTTGAAGAACTCCGCCACGTTCGATCCCAAGTCCAGGTGAAGGAGTAAGGTTGCGGTAGGTTGACAGTCAGCGTATAATCTTTTGTTAAATGAAAAAAATGAGAGACAAACATATAAAAACTTTTGGAGATTTTCCCCTCAGCGATAAGTTATATCATCCAAGATATAGCAACAAGTTAACAAGGGACCCTAGGGTGCAGATGAATAAGTTCATCCATGAATATAGGATTCGTCTAACCACTTGGAATATAGGATCTTTGATCGGTAAGTTAGGAGAGATAGGAGAAATAATGAATAGATGAAAAATTCATATCATGTGTCTTAAAAAAACTAAGTGGGTCGGGGAGAAAGTTAGAATAGTAGAGTCTTATGATCATAAGATTTGGTACACAGATAGGAATAGAACTAAAAATGGGGTAAGAATAATTGTACATAAGAATCTATTAGATGTGTAATAGAGATAAGAAGGAAAGGTGATAGAATTATATTTGTTAAGATACTAGATAGACAAAATGTAATTATATAGTCAGTGTGTATGCATCCCAAATAGGTATAGATGCAATTAGTAAAAGACAATTTTGGTAGGATTTGGATGAATTTATATAAGTCATATCTAATAGAGAGAAGTTATTTATTGGAAAAGACTTAAATGGACATGTAGGAGAGAGGAATGAAGGATTCGAACTCATATATGAAAACTTTGGTTTTGGTAGTAGGAATAAGGCAACATGTGCCATTTTAGAGTTTGTCACAGTATTCGATCTGATAGATATAAACACCATTTTTAAGAAAAAAGAAGCGCACTTAGTTACATATAAAAGTGAGTCTAATTCTAGCCAAATAGATTTCTTTCTTATCAGGAGAGGTGATAGAATGATCCGTAAGAATTGTAAGATTATACCGGGGGAGAGTGTAACAACTCAGCATAAACTCCTAATTTTAGATTTACGTATATCTAAAAGGCGTAAGAAGTATCGTCTATTTGTGAATTCAAGAATTAAGTGCGTGGAACCTGAAAAAAGAAAATGTGATGACATTTAGAGATAAATTAATTCAAGTAGTAAATTGGTCTACTAATAATGATTCAGAAATAATGTGAGAAGAGATGTCTACTAATATTAAGAGTATAAGTAGGAAAGTTTTAGGAGTATCTGAGGGTGAAGCCCCAATAGACAAGAAATCATGGTAGTGGAACGAAGAAATACAAACTACTATCTGGACCAAACGAGAGTACAACAAATATACAAAATATTGAGATACTTGTAGAAGAGATTATAGAGATTTTAAATGTAAAATTCGTTCCCATGAAGTGAATGAGGCTTTAAAGAGAATAAAGAATAATAAAGTCATAGGATCTGATGACATTCTCATAGAAGTGTAGAAATGATTAGGTGAATTTGGTATAATAATGTTAACAGATATTTTCAACAAAATTTGGCAAACCAAGAGAATGCTCAAAATATGGAGAAATAGTATAATTATACCGCTATATAAAAATAAATGAGACATATAAGATTGTTTCAATTATAAAGAAATTAAACTTATGAGACATATCATGAAATTATGAGAGAGAGTGAAAGAGTATAGATTGAGATTAGAGATAAATGTATCTTAAAATCAATTTGGATTTATGCTATGAAGATCCACAACAGAAGTAATTTATTTGTTAAGACATTTGATGGAGACATATAAAACACAAAAGCGAGACGTATATATGGTATTTATGGATCTAGAAAAAGTATATGATAGAGTTTCTAGAGAGGTATTGTTGTTGACGCTTATGAAGAAAGGGATTTTCTTGAAATACATTAATCTCATTAGAGATATATGTGATGGAGTTGTAACCAATGTAAGAATTTGCGGGATTTGAGCGATAGCTTTCCCGTTAATATTTGACTATTAAGATTTGGCATTAAGTCTCATTCTCTTTGCAATAGTGATAAACGAAATCACAAAAAGTATCTAAGATGAAATACCATGGTGTATACTTTTTGCATATGATATAGTGCTAATTGATAAAATTAAGGAGGGTATTAGTGTTAATTAGAGTTATGGATGGTTACATTGGAATTCTGAGGGTTTAGATTGAGTAGATTGAAAACTGGATATATAAAATGTAGGTTAGCAACAGTCATCAGCATGATAAAGAAACGATTAGGTTTGATGGACAAAATGTATTAAAAAGTAAACGAATTAAATATCTAGATTCAATCATTCAAAATAATGGCAATATTGATAAATATGTGAATCATAGGATTCAAGCGGGTTGGATGAAATGGAGAAGAGCATCTTTTCGATCGCACAATACCAATACATTTGACGAGAAAGTTGTATAGAACCACAGTTAGATCTGTATTATTGTATGGTATTGAGTGTTGGGATATTAAATAACAATAAAAACAAGAAATGGCTGTAGCGAAAATAAGAATATTTAGGCGGATGTGTGCAAAACTAGAAAAGAGTTGGGAGTTAGTTCAATTGTAGATAAAATGCGAGTGTCGTCTGAGGTGGTTTGGATATGTGCAAAGAAGATCTAAAGATGTATCGGTTAGGAGAATCGAAATCTTAAATATGGGAGATCTAGTAAAATATAGAGGTAAACCGCTAAAAATTTGGATGTAAATTATTTGTAAAGACGTGATAGTTAAGAGTTTAGATGATAAGATAGCGTTGGATAAATGAGTGGCGTAGAAGAATCCGTACAAATTAAATCGACATATTTTAGATATATATATTTTCTTTCTTTTCTTTTTTTTTTTATATGTATTTATTTATTTATTTTTAATCATTTCCAAATTTATCTCTTAAATGGTCGATTCCGAAATGTTGGGATTAAGATTCAGTTTGTTGTATTTATGCACACCAACATGTGTATAATCTGTTAAACTATTTAAACTACCGTTTTGACGGCAGCATTTCCTCTGTTGGGTGTGCCCTGGGTTGGGGTAGGGATATAGAGCTCTCATATTTGTGACCCTTGAGAAAATAAATAGCTTAATAAACGTGTTTTCGCTTTGGTTCATGCAGGTACTCCCCCCTCTTTGTGCAGAGCTTCGGAATATGGTAATGCAGCCAATGATTTTGCCAATGGTGCTCACCATTGCGGAGTCTCAGGTACTATTTAGGCCACACATCTCTCTGATGATTCCATTATTGGCATGCTGTAGGAGGCATAGTTATTGGCAAGAGGCACACCCTTCATCATGGATCCTTGGTACGACTCGCACCAGGGTACATTGTTTGGTGGGGCCAAGGAAATGCAAACCCCCAAGCAGGGAGGCCTGTGTGCCCGCTAACATAAATGGAAACATTTTGGGAAGAAATCTTGCATTCTTGAACATGGTCTGTTGTAAAATTTGTGTTTCTCATTGCGATAACATCATTTGTACAGTTTGCTTTGGAATTATTTTCATGGTTGATGTTCTTCATGTTCAATTTATTTTGTCCTTTGAATTATTCGTGGCTGCACTGTGGTGGACATCCCTTTTTGGATCACCCTTTTTATTGACTATGAAGCTGATGATGGCCCGTATTTTTCTGAACTTGCTATAGGACAGCAGTGATTTTGAGTTGTCGACACTACCTGCCTTGGTTCCTGTCTTGAGTACTGCTGCTGGAGAGACACTTCTGCTGCTTGTGAAGCATGCGGAGCTTATTATTAACAAGGTACTTTTTTGTATCTACTTATTGACCATTGAGTCTCTACAAAAGTCAAAATCTAACTTTCTTCAAATTCATGCTGTTGAGTTATTTGTATCAGATCATAGGAACCATGTTGGCATGTAGTTTTGAATGGTTATTACAACCCCGAGTCTCTAATGCATGCAGTGGAGATAGCATAACCACATGTTTTGACATGTATCAACCTGGCCTCTATATTTAAGTGTTCCCTTAAGATGATGATATAAGGTCTCTTGGTGATAATGGCATCCTGAGTCCCTTTGCAATTAAGGTTGAGAAGTCAGAAAGTTAATAGCCCAATTAAGCTTTCTCTCTGCTTCTCTATTTTCTTTGCACTCTCTCTTCTTTATTTCCTTCCATATTTTTTCTGTTTGGCTTTTCCTTTGAGGTGGTATCTGCCTGCTTGTTTCCTCTTTCTTGCTTTCATTTTTTACTTTTTGAACATCTACCCGAGTTTTCTCTGCAATTTCATGGTTGTAAAATTGGAAATTAACCCTGTTGAACCGTACCGTAAAGTTTCTTGTAAGTTTCAGTTTTTTATGAAGTAAAAGATTTTATTTTATAGTCTGCTTCTATTTTCCATTTTAGTGAGATGAAGCTCTGTGGTCATATGGCTCTGGTATGTGATGCCCCGAGGTTGTGTCTCTACCTTGATGTATTTGAACATTGAGATATCTTTAAAATGCACTATGCATTTCAGTGTTGTTGCTGTTGTTTTTATTTTATTATAAATGTTAACTGAAATTATGAGAAACCTTTGTTGGCGTCATAGAGCCATGATGTTCAAGTGTGTCCATGTTTACTGTATTGCAAATCATGTCCAAACTTTGAGTCTACAAAAAAGGAGGAAATTGATTTTTAATGTAATCGGACTTCTCTAGTTGGGCCTTTGAATTAGTTGGTATTTATGTACCCATTAAATGAGTAGATTTGTTGCCAAAAACTTTTTGATATGTTCTCACATGATGTTCTATAGTGTTCCTAAATTCGGGATGGTTTGTTAAATTATAAAGTAAATTGACCATGATTCTCAACATTGGGCATCTTGCAGACAAGTCAGGTGCACTTAATTGCACATGCTCTTCCCCTGCTGGTTCGAGCTTATGATGATACTGATCCTCGTGTCCAAGAGGAAGTTTTGAGGAAAACTATATCTCTTTGCACGCAACTTGATGCACAGGTAATAACCATAACTTAATCGCATCAACAATTTGTCTTTAAATTTTTTATCAAGTAACAATATTTTTTCCAACCATAAAATTTTCATACAAAGGAGAAAAATAAATGATATGCTTCGTGTTCAATGTAAAGGGTACTTCCATTTGCACCACAAACGCAAAGTTTTTGGCTAACTGATATTGCTCATCATCATTTAGCTATTATTTAGTTATTGCATTTATTTTTCTCGTTACTGGTCATATGTATAGAACTAGTTTCAGGATTGGGCACAATATGAAAGATCTTTTAGAAGCGAATATTCCTCTTCTTAAACTTTCCCATATCAATAGAAACCGTAAGGCTGTGTAAACTCTGGACTGTTGAAGCACTATAGTCTATCTCTAGTTATATTTTCATTTCCTGCTGCCCTGGTTATATCAGTCAGCTTATTTACTTGTTATAAGTTACAGTGATAATCTTTAGACATTATATTGCATTACAATTGATCTGCTATTGTGGATTTCTTATGGTTTTGGTGTCAGTAATTAAGTCAAGCTTCTTTGAGGTTCTCTTTTGCTGTCTAGAAATCTACAGTAGCAATTTGTTGTATTTGACATTCTCAAGCACCGTAGACTGATGGATGTTGAGGTACTATAATCATCGGCAATTATTGCAATTAAAGCATTCTCAATTTGGGGATGATGTTATGATTTGGCCCTTTCGTTTGATTTCCCTTTTTTCTTTATAAATTTGATTCATCTGCAACATAAGTCACCCTAGATTTATATTTCAATTTTAATTTTGCATTGTCATTATTGGACTTTATAGTGGTGTAAACATTATTAAGACCAGCAATCTATTTGGATTCAATATTTTCTGTGTTTATCTCCTATCCAATTCTGCAAAACCATGTTATCTGGGTGTTGTGTCTTGGGTGGAAAAAATGGCTATCGCAATTATGGGACATTTGACCACTTTTATTTTATGATTCACATCTGTCGAACATTGTTTGGAACTGTTGTCTCTTTTTACTTGAGAAGGTATGCACTTATTCATGGACTTAGTGGCTGAAGCATAGTCACTATTTTGATGGATCTTCAAGACAACTCATATGGGGTTGCTATTTGTTCAAAAAAATACTTTGTTAGAAAAAAAATGAAAATATATCTGCATCTTTTGAGTAAATCACTGCTTTTCTTCGTTACTATCGGCAAGATGCTAAAGCTGCTGTTTCTCTTTACTTTGATTTGTTTCAGCTGGTGAAGCAAGCTATCTTGCCTCGGGTTCATAGCTTGGCTCTTAGAACAACAGTTGCTGCTGTAAGTTCCATTACTTTATCATTACTTTTTTTTTTTTTTGATTTTTGATTTGTGTTTTTTAATTCTTTATTGCATTTATATTGAATAGCTCATTTTTTTTCTTCTTATGGATACCATCAATTGGTGCATGAAAAGCTTGTTTTTTACTGATGGATGTTCACAATTGAGTTTTCTGGCAAAATCCAGTAATACATAGTTGTTACTTTCACTATGTTTTGTTTTCTGTGTGGTGAGTGTGAAGCTTACCTTTGAGCAAGTTATCCCTTTTAGGTTGCATCCTTGTGCCTCATTTAGTGAGGATTGAGGATCTAGGATTTTGGGCATGGAGTGTTTAGAATACCTCTGAAGAAATAGTAGTGTACATTCTAGTGAGGCTGAATAGGTTATTCTCGACACTTAGGTTTTTTTGTTTTTTATGGAAGATTGATGAGAGAGAAGAAATGAAGACTCGCTATTTATAGTGGTTCCACTTTCCGTGGTGTACGTCCACTCCTCATCTGGATTTTCAAATCTACTATTTTCAAAAAATAGTACAACCAATTAGTTTGAATCGGTGTTAGTCGAATTTTATATTGTTTCTCTCAAATACTTCCCATTAGTTTTCGATAGGTGCTAGCAAACCTCATGTGTTTCACTCAAACACTCAAAGCCGAGATCAAATGAACCATTTCTTTTGATCTTTTACACAAATTTGGAAGTGAAACAAGAATACAAAAAAGAAGGTTTAACTTAAGATTAATCGTTAAAGGCCAGAAAGTAATGCAACACAAAAAGAGAATTGTTCTCAGAAGATGTTCTCAGATTATCATGTGCAATTTTTGTTCGAAAAGTTCTAGATCATATTGTTTCTTGCTTGAAGTATTGTATGTAAACGTGTGAGATGAAAAGAGCCATTGAGCTTCAATTAATGTTCCAAAGATTGCAGTTCAAGGTGGTTGGGCTTCATTAAATATTTCAACAGTTTTTCTGAACAACTAGCCGTTACTTAAATTAAGTCAATTTCTTCCTTCAGGTTGACTAAGTTTTGAATTTTGTAATGTCCCGACTAGTACACATTGACTTCCTACACATGTTAGGTTGACTTGTGTTTCATTTTGCTAAGTATATTTATTTTGTTGCTCATGCAAGTTGGCTTGTGCATGCTTCAGGTCAACTTGGACTTCAATCTGCTTAAGTGTTTTTCATTTTGTTGTTTGTGCAGGTCGACTTGGGTTTCATGATTGTTTGTGCAGGTTGACTTGGGTTTCATGATACTTAAGCATTTTTTATATAGCAGTGCATGTAGATAGACTTGTAATAGTTTTAGGTCAACTTGTACTTGATATAACTTAAGATTTTCCCTGTTATGCATGTATGTAGGTCGACTAGCTAATTTGTTTAGTCGATTTGTTCTCTATTTGACTTGAGCAATTTTTATTTTGTGGTTCATGCAAGTTGACTTGTTATTTCTAGTAGTCAACTAGTGAGAGTGTTCTGTGATGTCTATGTTTTATGCTGGTCGACTTGTACAATGGTGATGTCGATTTGTGTTCAATAGCCTTTGAGCTTTTCACTGCGCACTGTGATGCGCATATATAGATCGACTATTTAAAGTGCCTTGGTTGACTTGAGTTCGAGTTTTCTTAAAAATTTTTAGTCTAGTTCATACGGGTCGACCCCACTCATGATGAGTTGACTTGAGCTAAAGCTTCCTTTAAAGCTTTAAATCCTAGGTGAGTTAACTTATTTCTCACAAAATTTTCTAAGTATTGATGTGGCAGGTCAACTTTCATATTTATCAGATCGACTTGAAGTTTGTATAGGTTTACTTATTCTGATTTTTAATTGTTATACTCGACCGTTGGACCTTCAAATTTGTTGTGACTTCTCTATTATTTCAATTGGATAGGTCGACTTCCGCTTTAGGCAGGTTGACTTGTTCTCTAATTCATACTTAGATTTATTCACAGTTTGTTCTATTAGTCGACTTAGATTCCTAAGTGAGTTGACTTGTTCAACTTTCTGTTTTACTTAGAAGGCTGATTTACACTTGACAAGTCGACTTATTTCATAGGGGAGCCGACTTGTTCTGTTCTGCAACAAGTTAACTAATCTTAAACATTCCTAGACTTGTTTTAAATTCTTCCAAATTAATCTTCGATCAATCTATCCTTATTTTGCTCATCATCAAAATATATTTTTCCAACAACCTTACTAGTTTTAATGAAATGACAAGCTTATTCTCGAGGGAGTATGCTCAAATTGCCCATGCTGTCTGGCTGTAGTCATTTCATTTTGATTGGGGTCTGTTTCTTGTTTAGAGATGATCTTGCATTGAGGTTCTTGAAGAAGTATACCAGCAGATATGCTTAGATATGAGTTCCATTTTTGGAACATTGATACATGAGAGAGTGAGCTTCACTCTCATTTGAGTTCCTCATCTTGCAAAAGTAAGAAACAAACCTTCATTTTCAAGGTGAAACATTCCATCTCTTGAAACAATTGAAAACTGGAGAAAAATCTTAATAAATTATTGTGATGGCCCATAACAATACTGGCTACAGATATTGTTTTATGGCATGCCCCTTGTGGCTATCAAAGGCCTTTCGTGTATATCTAATCCATATTTCTATGTAATGCTGTCAATGTTTCATATTGATCTCAGTTGCCTCTGCTGACACAAGTTTGGATTGACGTTTTGAGAGTTTAAAGACTCAAAGATAATTCTGTTGATTAGATGAGGAACAGGTAATTACAGTGTAATGTATTGCTCAGACTGCTCTTTTGGCTTTAAAATAGAGGTGGTACAGAGTGACTAGAATGACCAGGATAAAAATCAGAAATCTGTGGAATGGTGAGTGGAATGTACTTGAAGTTGGATATGAAAAGAATTTCATTCTAAGAAGGAGAAGCATTTTTGTTGCTTATAAAATCCACAACAGGGTATATGTTAATTTGAAGGCTTGAACACCTGGAGAAGCAGGATCACATTCCAATCCCATATCTAGGGAGGAGAGGGTGGAACTGGGTTTTCAGAGCAGGAGGTGTCAAAAGCTTTCCAGAGCATGAACCAGAAAGGAGTTATGCCTCAGTTTACTCAATCACTCCCGTTCTTAGTTATTGAGTGCCTCCCATTAGTCAGTCAGGAGTATACAAGTTGCATAGTAGTGTTGCTAAATGGATTGAAATATTCAAGGGAATATGATGACAATTAGGTGTAAGATGGGTAACTTGAATGAGAGAGTGAGCTTTCTCTTACTTTTGCTTAGACTTGAGCATTGCTGGGTTTGGGCCAGGCCTATAGGAGATATCAATGAATAAAAGTTAGGCTGGGTCCATTGGTCAGACTGGGTTTCCAGGCAAATCTTCTTTCGAGCCTGGGATTAATTTCAGATCGGGGCTTTTTTTTTTCTGGAAAAGACCTAAAAGTTCAAACCAAGCCCGGGCCGGTGCATGGGTAGGTGGACAGCCACCCAGTCCATGCGTCGGTCTTTTGTTCATTCTCACAATGATATTTGCATTTTTAATTTGGGTAGTTTTGTTAGATTCTTTTCAATTTAAAAACTTACTATCTTATGCCAGTACTAAATCTATTTAAAATATAATATGAATTTTAAAACGATGTATTTGTTTGCATAATTTTCCACAGAGCATTTTATGTTGTCTAGTGCCTGATTTAGTCTAAAATGAATTTTTGAACCAAACATAACATTTGAAATGTATTTTCTGTTAAAGAGTAATTTTTTGACAAAAGTAATTTTCATAATGCATTTTGACAATTCATAATGTTTTTCTTTGTCTTATCTAAGTTAGGACTTTAGTGCATATATGAGGTAAGAGCCACATCCTCTGCACCCGTTTTGTGTGCTTCCTTCTACATCAGTAATTAATTTAAATTGGAGAGGCATTAAACATTATAAATATTGATTGTCCAACTAGATACGCAAGTAGATTGGGGAATAAACTGTGATGCTTATGAATGGACCCTCTTCATTATATCAAAGCTTCATTTTGTAAGCCATTGATGAGGTATTATGATTGTAAGCCTTCTTGGTTTATCCGAATCTCAGCTATGTTCTAAAAGCTGTGATGCTTATGGATGGATCCTCTTCAGTATGTCAAAGCTTCATTCTTTAGCCATTGATTATGTATTATGACTGTAAGCTTTCTTTGGCTTATCCGGATCCCAGCTATGTTCTTGACTGCGAGGTCTGAATCAGTTTCCTCTATGCCAGTCATCCATACCGAATTGTTTGGATACAGCTTAGAGAAAACACACTTCTTGTCTGGACAATTTCACTGGGGATTGTAGTTACACAGATTTTGGGTTGCTTTGTACTGCTGATATAAATTTACTGATTGCTTCCATTGATTATTTTTTCTTTACGGTACAAATTTTGTGTTTCTTGCTCTGAATGTAGAATCTTAAATTTTCAATATCTGTATTGATGTCATTGCAGGTGAGAGTAAATGCTTTGCTTTGCTTGGGTGACTTGGTGCCATCTCTTGATCGACAAGCTATGCTAGACATCTTACAAACAATCCAACAGTGTACTGCAGTGGACAGATCTCCTCCAACCCTTATGTGTACTCTCGGAGTTGCAAACTCGATTCTTAAGCAGGTAAATATTTCCTCTTTAGTTTTCATATTGGCTAATAAATCTTTCATGATTGCTAGTGCCTAGGAAGATGCAGCAATGAAAGACACCTTTTTTTTTTTTTTTTTTTTTTTTACAGAATGGAGTAGAATTTGTTGCAGAGCATGTCCTCCCTCTTCTTATGCCACTTCTTATTGCACAACAATTAAATGTTCAGCAATTTGCAAAATATATGCTTTTTGTGAAGGATATACTTAGGTATGATTACTATGTCTTAGCAATACTCTTCCCTCATCTCCTTCCTTCTATTGAGTGTAGACTCCGTGGATGCTTGCACATCATGTCTGATGAACTTTATATAGGATTTTATTTATGTCCTCTCTCTCAATGCTTTTCCTGTTCGGTGTGATTGCAGGAAGATAGAAGAGAAAAAGGGTGTTACAGTGACCGAAGCTGGAGTACCGGAGGTGAAATCTTCTACTCTAGTCAATGGCTTGCAGTCTGAATCTTTGAAGAAACCAAGTGGGTCTCTCTCTTCTACCCCAAAGAGCAGCCCTTCATGGGATGAGGATTGGGGTCCCACAAAGAAGGCTTCTGATTCTATTCTTCAGCATTTGGCCAAGGACAACTCATTTAATGAGGCTTTCCCAAGTAATCAATTAATCCAAGTTTCCTCCGTGCCATTAAATTCTTCCTCTCTGTCTGTTGTCTCTTCTCAGCAGGCACCATCATCTGGTCTCCCAGTTGAGAAAGAGTGGCCTCCTCGATTATCTTCTGGTGCTACACCTCAAATGGGTGATAATCAGAATCAGAAGCCAAAGTCAGATGCATCTTTAACTTCTAGTTTTCATGACTTAGACCCTTTTGCTGATTGGCCTCCAAGGCCTAGTGCCTCATTTGGCAATGCTGAACCCCATGACAATGGCACAGTAGGATCTTCTGCTAACAAAAGTGGGTCCTATTCAAATGCAAATTCCCTCAAAGGAATTAATTTTCAAAACAACAGCAACAATACATGGGGGGCCTTCAACACTCCAGCCGTACCATTGGGACAGAATCAAGGATGCTCTGCATCTAGTCCTAGTAGCCTGAACAGTTCTCTTAATTTCCAGCCTCAAAATTCACTTGGATATTTGAAACAGCACCAGGGTGTTTCAAATTTTGGTTCTAATTCTGATAAAAAGCTCATGGATCTTGGATCTATGTTCTCAAGTAGCCAGAATGACAAAACTGCACCTAGACTTGCTCCACCTCCATCAACTGCTGTTGTTAAAGGAAGAGGAAGAGGCAGGAGAAATGAAGCGCAACCTGCACGATCTTCAATGTCACAGGCAAGCCAGGCTAAGTCAACATCTGAACATCCACCCCTTTTGGATTTGCTGTGAGCTGGGGGTTTGTATCTTTGAAACTTGTTAAAATCAAAATGGGACATATAGGAACCCTCTTGTAGATCAAGGTCTTCAGATGCTGCCAGCCAACAAGTGCTATAAATTTTCCATGCATTGGAGATGGACGCTACAAAGTGTGAAGCATGGGCAACGGCATTAACTTTCTTGGAACTGTGTGGTTTGTATTATGATAGAAAACAAAATAATTATTGTGTTTTGCCATGTAAAATCTTGTCATTAGTGTCAATATTCTTCTTTTCTTTGATTTTTTTTCAGTCAATTTTGTCAGTATTATTTGTTCAAAATATTTTAGCAAGATGGTGTATTCTTTGTTACATTCAAACATAAAAGAGAATAAAGGAAATTTGAATTGCTATTCAGCTGTTGATCTGCCTTTGGTTTGTAAAGAGAGGAAGAGATATTGGCTTTGGATAACATGAAGATCATTCCCAGCAAGGTCGGAAGACATCTTCAAGCCCAACTGGAGGTTCCAGATGAAGATAAAATAAGGGTGTAACCCCCCAAGCAGTGGACACAACCCTAGATGCTGAGGCGAAAGCCCTGTTGGAATTCTGTGGTGAGTTCTTAGTTGTCTCCTTATGAGTCCCTCGGGGGACATGGATACATTCCCTAGTCTGATTTTGTAAATCAATGATAATGTGTAATGTTACAGACATTATCCCCATATTGCAAGGTAAGACACATTTTGTGCTCTATGGAATTGCTATGAAGTGGCTAAAAGTATCTTCTTTTCAATAGTGAACCACTTAAGGACTAGCTTATCTATTTTGTGGTTATCCATTGCACAACTGGAACTCTAATAGGCAATATGCAACTCACTTTGTTATCTTTTCTCAATGCTGGTGGAGCAGGTCAGAATAGTAAATAGAA
The DNA here is from genome assembly GCA_033439265.1 of Dillenia suffruticosa. Lineage (NCBI taxonomy): Eukaryota > Viridiplantae > Streptophyta > Magnoliopsida > Dilleniales > Dilleniaceae > Dillenia > Dillenia suffruticosa. Next base: position 14,807,506 of record JAVTVX010000020.1, read on the forward strand.
GGAACCGTGAAAATCATTCTATCCCTAATCTCTGGCATCTTGCAAGTGTCTTATGCTCCTTGGATATGGTATTCGCTACTTCTCTCAACTTCTTCAATTAAGTTCAAACTTTCAAAGCTGCCTTGAGCACCAAGTGTGGTGGTTAGAGATGTGCTGCCCATATTGTGGCAGCTTCCTATCCAGACAAGGCCTAGCGTTCAAGGACAAGATGCCACTAGGGCTCCAAACTGATGAACATTCACTAGGGGCTCTCTTTAAGGAGATGCTTTATCTTAATCCTCAACAAGGCATCCTGGTAAAGAGAATGCTGCTTCTATTTCCTGTCTTTATATTTTGTGGGTTTTCCTGATATTTTCAATTTTGACTAGCAGGAAGAGGGAGAGAGAACAGCAACACAAGAAGGGACCTTTTTACATGAATTATTGTTAAAATACTTGCATTGGCAAATTTATTTATTTATTGATTTATTTATTTGCCCTGTTGGTTGGACCTATTTAATCCACTAAGCATGTTTAACCGATTTGTTCATTTTAGTTTAAAACCAGTTGACAAGCTCAGTGTCTGTTGAATGGTCTGGGAGGAACATCTTGCGTCACTTTCTCCTGTCCATTGGGTAATAATTACCGCTTCTTTCATGTGGAATCCACCAACTTTCACTTGTGCCTCCCTTATAGTCACGGCTTTCCTCAGTCACTCTAGTCTACTTTAACTTTTCTATCTCATTTGTGAGTTCTATACAGCAACTCTCCTCCTTGTAACTTTTCAGGAAAAAAAAAAGGCCTACATTTATAATAGGAAATTGCATTGTATAAGATTTTTTTGCCAACCAAAAAATGAGAGAGAGGGGAACAAAATTATGAGTTTCATATATATTATATTACGGAGTGATTTTTTTTTTTTTTGGATTACTTGATTGACTATTATTCGATAACTAATTTATTGATCTCAACTAATTCGGTTCGAGTTAACTATTAGACACATTAAGATACTTCACCTCATGTTCCCAATGAGACAGCCTAATGACACAACCCTATTTTTCTAATTTGATAATTTTATGCTCAAATTCTTGTAAAAAAAAAAAAAAAAATTACTTCACCTCATTGACATGGTTGCGGAAACCGCATATGTTCCTCTTGTTCCGGCTCCTGCCGTTTTTCTCCCCAGTTGTGTTGTGAAAATATGTTTGGAGTAGATCATCAATTTTGACCGGTTTATATACGAAACTTTAGCGTAGAGCGGTTTGTTCTGTTTATGTCATTTTATGTTGGGAATTTTTTGTTGGTTACAAAAGGAATGGGGGAATGGGGAGAATTAGCTTCTAAAATAAACCCTGCCCCGAATATTACGTTACAAGGAGCGGTACACCTCACAAGGAGGATAACAGAATTCATAGAGTTTAGGATGGACTGATGACCCTAATTTTGCAAGAATATCTGCGAAGCTGTTACCTTCGGTGTGAACAAAAAAGCATCTGATGCGGGATTAGGTATGCATTCCCAAATAATATGATGCCTGGAGTGTGAGGGAGCTACATTGGAGAGAGTCGACACAAGCTTGGTTAAATCAATCTCAAGGTTGACCGGGGAGACCTTTGTATGGCTCAAAAGTAGAAATCCCTCTCTGACACCACATAGTTCTACAATAAACAGATCTAAAATGTCAGATTCACTGTAAATCCACAAACCACGAACCATGCTCATCTTGGAGGAGGCCCCCGGCACTTGCTACATGTGAAGTAATATCTGAGATTAATGTTTAGCTTATAGTCTTATTTATCAAAATAACGTTAATTTAAAAAAAAACTTTAAATATGGTTATTTTTTGTTTCTTAAAATGATGATTTCGTATTTTAAGAATACGAAATCAAATTTTTTTAATTTTTTTTTAATTTTCAATGATTTAAAATTATTTATCCGAAAAAATAGATTTTGCGAAACTAACTTCGCACTCCTCGAGTGCAGAGTCCATTATGCATTAGATACAGCCCATATCCTTTCCTTTTTCAAGTAGGACTCTCCTTTCCTTCTCTCTCTCCTGCTTTTATTATATATTCTCTCCTATACCTATTAAACCCGTTATAAACCCTCCTTCCATACATACCTCCTCCACCTCCTCTCTCTCTCTCTATCAGTTACAAGAGACTAAACAATGGAGAAACAGCAGCAAGAAACTATTCTGCCTTAAGAAACCCCTCAAAACCCTGCCCCATCTGCTCAAAACAATGATCACCCCAATCTGTCTCTCTGTGAAAACGTTGGAACGATCACCGCAATCTGTCTCTCTGTGAAAACGTTGGTTCTCAGCCAAGCCCACTTAATCTTCCTCAAGAAAACCATATCCTCTCAAATCCTAATTACTCTTTCTTTGGGGGTAAGGTTCTTCCTGGGTCGTCATCTAACCCAGTTCTGTCTCCTTTTTCTCCCATCACTTTTCCAAGATTTGAGATGGGTTTCGATCAAAATCCAAATCAATCGTTGATTCAGGGAGAATTGGATCTCCAGGAACAGATAATTCGTGAAGAGGAAGTCAACGGGGGATTTCAATATCCTTATTATGTTGCGCTGGCAGAAGCAGAGCAGATACAAAGGAATTTGCTGAGAATGAAATTTGCAGAAGGGGAAGTGGCGGAGGGCTTTATCCCGCTTGTTTTGCGCTCCAGGAGCGAGCGCGAAACCATTTTTTTTTTAAACTTTTAACTAAATAAAAATAATCCAAAATTAATAAAAAAATAAAAAAATTTTGATTTCGCACTCAACCATTTTAGAAAAGAAAAAAAAAACCACATTTAAATAATTTTTTTTTTTAAATTAACATTAATTTGGGAAATAATGCGCTTATAGAAGCTCGGAGGAGGATGGCCCATCTTATCTAGTAGCGTTTAGATAATAACCGAAGGCAAAATGGAAGCTACACTTTCTGTGGAGAATTTGGTGCCCTCAGACACTTATATTGAGCTTTCTAAATGGGTTACGGTGTATACACAAAACAAATGGCCCAGAGAAAGGCCCTATGGAAAGCGTGAGATTTGTAGTTACGAACCAACCAATTGTTTATTGGCAGACTCCCCCATCACCGTCTGAGAGAGGGAGGATGTACGAAGAATCCTACTCCACACTTGTCAAACTAAAGTACAGTTCCGAAATAAAAGAGTACATGTTTTTGATAACTATTGACAAAGCGGGCAACGAGGGTCGTCCAGTTGTTGGTCATCAAAGATCATAGGATATGAACCAAACTTGGAATTTAATTAGTTCACAACAATTCAACCTCCAAATCCACCTTCATGAGATAACTGATGAAGGAGCGAAGTCCTCTAAACAATGAAATGTGGAATCAGCCTATCGTACTAAAAAGGTTCTTAGTGGAAAATGAAGGAGGGTCTACCCATGAGAGTAGACCCGTCCCAAAATTCAAATGTTTGAATGTTGTGAGGGAGAAAGTGATTATTAGAAAAACCACCTCTCAACTCACTCATATACCAATGTGGAAAAAAAACCTCCCCCTCTCTCTCAAGTCAAGGAATGCACATTCTTCTCCCTTGCTTTTTTTTGGGGTGACGAGAACAAACAAAAGAGAATAAACCATTTTTGTTTTTTTTTTAGGAAAATGGAGAAGCCCTTTTCATGGGAGAGAGAGAAAAAACTTATTCTTTAAAAGGAAAGGGCTTAAATTCATTAATCATTATCATCAAGGCATTTGGATTGTGAACAGGAGAAGATGATCCAATTCGTGACATCTTCAAGACTAAGAATACCAAACCATCGAAAAAAGATAAGTGATTCTAATCCAATTTAGATCTGATAATTTCTGCATGAAAAAAATTATTTGTTAGTTTATATAAAAACCTTCATTGGTATCAGAGCCATTTAGGATGTTTTCTGCATCTTTAGTTGGGTATTAAAAATGAAATATCTAGAATAATTTTCAAGGTTCATTAATGGCAATTTGAAATTGGTTTAATGGAATACTCTCAATTTTACACAGTAAGATACTTGTTGCATGAGAATGAAATCTGTAAATATATTGCGTTTCATGACATGCAACTTATATGGTTAGATTTTTCTTGAAAAATGCTTTCCAACCATATAAAGAATACAAAAAATGGTTAAGAATTGAGAGAGATATGACCATTCGAAATTTGGATTGAAAACCATAAATTTGGAGAAGAAGAACAGTATCAGGCCAATTCTACTCTCGGTAGTAGTAAGTGAGATCCACCCCAGGCTAAAGACCTCTGATTAAAAATCCAAAAGTGCCATTGAATTCAGAGACATTGAAAATAGGGGGTAGCCAAAATTTCGGAGCCATTAGGTGGCCGGAAGGCGGCCTGTGTAATTCACGCGCCACCTAAGAAGAGTGGGCGCGTATCCATTTTGACAACCCACTCCGGTGGCGCGTGGGGGAGCATGAAACCTCTGTTTCGGAGAAAATTTTCACCGGAACAAGTTTTTACTCCCTCTGAATTTTTCTGTTATTTTTAATTTATTTTTTAGATTGAAAAAATAATTTTTATTAATTTTTGACTTAGAAACTGTATAAAATTACAGAAAAATTATTTTTGGTGCACAAAAAATTTTGAAAATTTTTATATGGCTAGAAAATTATTTTCTTAATTTTGACTACCAAGGTGAAGATTTGTTTTTCACTTACCATTTGTTTGAATTTTTTGCTTAATTATTTATATTTGAAAATTAGTTTTTGTAAAATAAAATTATTTTAAATTTGAGCAAATTTTTATAAAATAAATATTTTGAGATTTATTTTAATATTATGGTTGGCTGCGTGCCTAACCAAATATTGTTATCAATTTCAGGTAAAATGGTGATAATCGGATTTTTTTTGAAAATCTTCCGGGCCGCTAGGGAGGGAAAGAGATTTGAGAAATTCAGAGCATTTGATGAAGTTGGGTCAAATATTAATTTACAGAATGGACCCATCTCATACTTTGCCATATCATTTGGAGATCATAAAAGTGAAATGTTTGGAACTTATTCAGTTAAATCTTGCCTTTTGGGGGGATGACGTGTACATACTGAGAAACTCTCTGTCTCCTTATTGAGCTAGCATAGTTGATGAGTTGATTGCTGAGAATGAGCGCATGATTCTGGATGATGTGAGATCGTTATTAATAAAAAAGTGGAAAATCAAAAATATACAGAGCCAATTAAGAAAAGGCTATCCCAAAATATAAGTAATTCTCCACGAGCCATCAAGAGATTTGCACACAGGGATAGACTATCTAAGAGAATTATAAATATGGTATCCCGAATGAATTTGTCCTAAACGATATAGTTTATTTATATGTTTTCTTTTACGTGTTATGACTGTTGGTTAGGAGCATGATCATGTAAAAGATGAACTTTTAATTTTTAAATGCAAAGTTTCTTTTTAGCAATTATTGGCTTTATTTATTAAAGTGTATGATCATGTAGGCAAAAGAAAATTAGGATCTCTTAACTGAAAATTTGGATTGGTAGAATTTGAGTGATTCTCACCTAAAATCTATTGAATTTTCTAATTTCAAATTAAATTTATGATAATGATGCATTAGGATCATAAATGATGATTGTGAATCTAGTAAATTTTCGATTCTATACCAAACGTTGATTTGTCATGAATGTTAATATTTTGAAATACAAAATTATGTGTGTAATATGAGCATTAGTGTCTACCCTCTTAAAAAACCAAACCATAGTCTCGAAATCCATTGGTGGAAATTTGAATAGAGATGACAAATTGAATGGCGACAATCATGAGATATGACGTCATAAAATTTGAAATGTGCTGAAAGAACAAGATACCTTGGACGGTATCAAACATGTCATTTAGGATCTTAGTGTAGGCAATGTTGCTCCGTAGAGGAGAGAACAAGAGGTTTACCATGTATGGAAAATGATAGATTCCACTGTTCGTGCAACCCTAGTTAACTCTGTGATTAATGATATGATACCTGAGTGTGAGTAATATGTGATTGCTCATGATATTTGGGTATACCTCATGGTAAAACATGGAGGTACCAGTGACTTATGTTAGACAAATGCCCATAAAATTTGATACCTATGAAAGTGATATTGTCACAGTATCAAACAGTATTTAACGGTTATGTCTAATTAGAGAGTGGTAGTCAGCTGGTCATATTTTCTCTGATAAACAGAAAGTTTAAATCTTGATCCGATCCCTTGCTGCCAAGTGGGAGTACCTAAAGTCAGTTTGATTCACAATAATAGTGTGAAAACTTTCACGGATGTTGTTCGTCATGTTGAGCTTGAGGATGAGCGGCTTGGTGCTGTAAGATCCACAACTAATGCTTTTGTTATAAAGTCTAGTTCAAATTAGAGTTTCGAACTCTAAGTATGAAATAGATTAAAACGAAAGCAAAAAAGGAAAGGAGAATGGAGAAAGATTACGAAAAAACAACTCTTGAAATAAGAATAGACTGAGAGACACTTGAAGATTTTCGTCGAATGTTTTCTAGTTGGAGATAGATCGGTGTGGAGAATAATGTAAAAAAAAAAAAAAAATGGATGTTAAAGAAACAGACACTTATAAATTGAAGTTACAAAGTAGCCAAATTTTCATTTTGCGTGATGTTCTCTACACGTTTGAAATACAATAAAATCTTATCTGTTCTTATTCTTTTGGAACTTAGTTATATTTTGAACTTTCAGAAAGATAACATGCATTTGCAACTGAATGACATGTGTTGGTTCTGGACAATTTGCAACTTGTTTTATAATTTTACAATATAATGAATGAATATTTAACTATTAAGTTAGACTTTGTCATACTTGTAAAATAATGAGAAAATCATTTGAAAAATCCATTTGGGTTGAATTTCATTGTTATTTTTCCATTCAAACATTTGTGGTTCAATGAGTATGAAGGCAAAAAGATATGAAATTTTATATTTCATTACGTTCATAGATGACTTTACGTCATTTGGTTGTATTTATTTGATTTCTCGCAAGTCTGAAACACTTGAGTGTTTTAGACATTATATGAGCAGATTAGAGAATCAAATGGACAAATGGTGTGAATATTTATCAGATCGAGTTAAGGATCTGTGTAACGAAAGCAATATAATCTGACATTTGACTATTTCTTAAACACCTCAGTAAAGTCGTGTTGTAGTAAAAAGAAATATGACATTGTTGGATATGATAAAATCCATGATAGTGCAGGTTGACTTATCGATTTCCTTTTGGGGAAATACCTTGTTAACTGCTGGTTATATTTTGAACAAACTACCTTCGAAATTAGTATCATTGATATTATATGAACTTTGAACTGATAAAAAGCCGATTCTGAGTAATTTCAGATTTTGGGGATCGGTCGTCTATTCCAATATGTTTGGAAAATTGGGTTTCCATAAAAGTCAAAGTATCTTTATAAGATACTCACACCAGTTTAAAAATTAAATGTTCATTGGTGAAAAAAAATAATACTGTAGCAAAGATTGAATCACGGATGTCATATTTTTTTGAAAAATGAATTTCCTAACACAAGTGACATGAAAGACATGAGTTTTTATTTGAATTAGTTGATTCAAACGATGGCTCTATCTATAGTGGATCATTGAAATGATTTGATCCTAGTGGGAGGGGTCCAAATTCTAACAATCCAACTAAATCACAAAATTCAAAAAACGTTAGGAAAAGTGTGTTCAAACATTATTTTGAGAATAAAGGGACACATATTTATTGTTACTCCAGAAGATGAAACATAGATTGGGCTCCATCTGATCCTTCCAAGGATGAGGGGATAAAAGCAATGGAAGAAAAAGAATTGGAGTTATTGAGTTCTAATCATATATTGGGATTGGTTGAAGTTATATTGGGGCGCAAAATTATTGGAAACAAGTGAGTTCTCATAACTGAGTGTAGAATAGATGGAACTATTGAGAGATAAAAGACTCAACTGGTAGTAAGAGATTACACTCTCTAAAAGGGTGTTGATTATGAGGAAACCCCTTCCTGGTAATGAGATTTATCTCCTTTTGCCTATTGTTGAAAATAGTGGATAATTTGGATTTAGAATTCGTCAGATGGACATGAAGACTGTCTTTCTCAGTTGAGAACTTGAGGAAGAAGTTTATATAGCACAACCAGAGGGTTTTGTCATTGAAGGCTAGGAAAACAAAGTATATAAATTGAGTAGATCAATTTATGCCTTTAAACAGTTTACTAGACAATGGTATTTAAGATTTCACAAAGGTGTGATATCTTATGATTTCGTCATGATGGACGAAAACCATTGTACTGATGTTGAGATGTCCGATGATAATTTTGTAATTCTATCTCTATATGTCGAGGACATATTATTAGTCCCGAATAATAATGAGTATGTCCTTCAGATCTTGAAATGGTTGTATTCCAATTTTGAGATGAAGGATATGGGTTAAGACAGATTGGGAATTAAAACCTATAAAGATAGTTCCGAGAGATTATTTTGATCATCTCAGGAGTCTCATATTATAAAGACTTTAAAACAATACAAAATTTAAAACTCTGATCCCATTAATACTCTTGCGGCTAAAGGCGATAGTTCAAGCGATATAATACCCTAAAACTCTTGATAAATAAATGAAATGTTTAGAATATAACATATTATCATAGTTGGAAGCTTAAAGTACACTATGATATGTACTTGTCCCGATATTTGTCATGCTATGAATTTGGTCAGCAGGTATCCGTCTAATTCAGAAAATAATGATTGTATTGATGTGAATAGGATATTGAAATACCTGAATGGAATTGCAGATTATTTACTTTATAATTAAGGAAACAATCTGGTATTGAAATGATATATGATAGTGATTCGCGAGATGATTTAGATGAAAGAAAATCTACATCTGGTTAAGTTTGCTTGCTCAATGATAGCGCTATCTGATGGACTAGCAAGAAACAAACCTGTGGATCTCTTTCTACAGTGAAAGTAGACTTTGAGATCTGTACTTTCACAGTTCAAGAGATATTTGGTTATATATAGATTTTTTACAATATTTGGAAGTAGTAAACAATTCAGTGGGAGTTATCACTTAGTGACAATAAGTCAGCTGTTGTCTACGCTAAAAACTCCAAATATGATGGCAAAACTAAACGTATAGATACAAAAATCAATCTTGTTAAAAACATGATTGAAAAGAGGGAAATGACACTGAAATGCATGTCTACGCATTTTATGGTAACTGATCAGTTTACAAAGCCAACACCTAAAGACACGTTTGTGTGATATGTTGGTTTCTTGAGTTGTATAGATTATATTATGATAGTACTGTGATTGTGATTGTAATCATATACAGAATATATATATGATGTAATGCTCATATTCGATAACATTTGAATTTTGTTTTTGTATCCAAAATTCTAATATCTAAGTTAAAAGTATGTTGGATAAGTTTTGAGATTGGCTCTCTTACACGAACAATTGCATCTAATATCTGTGTGATATGTAGAGATGAGATTGTGTTAATTTGCGGTGGATTAACATACATATATGCCGTCTTAGTTAAATACTAAGATGAGATTACCAATTGATATACATATATGGTAATCAAAATGGATTCCCCACAATCCATTGGACTTGTCGAATAGTCAGGTATGAGTTTTCCTTGATATTGTGAGATTTTTTGAGAACTTGTAAGAAAGAAAACTCAGGTCAAGTGTTGTGTACACTTGGACTAAAACCTATACGATGCTTTATTTTTAGAAACAAGACATACGCTTTCAGATGGGAAGATAGTGTATCGTAACACGTGTTTAATATCATATGTGCTTATGTGACCATATGGATAATGAGATGGTGTATCCCTCTTCATCTCATTATGTGAAACTCAGAGGTTTAAATAAAATCTCAATTTATACTCTTAGAACTTTTGTTTGTCTCTTGAAATTTTATCTTGGTATTACTACTTTAGCATGTCATCAATTAATCATGATTGATTCGGTTTGGCGGTATATATCTAGGAAAACAGTTAAAATAAAGTTGAAAATTAGTAGTACGAAAGGAAAACTGTTTTTGACCGATACATTGCTCTGTATTCACTCACCGGTCAATTATGTCTATGACTTAGTGTTTAGAGATGTAATTGTGAATACATGAATGGACTTGAGTCAAGTATACTCTTGCATTATTTTGAGAGATGAGAGATTCGTTAACTATATCCAGTAAAAGAGGTCTGGGGTATAGCAAGATAGGATATCCTCATCACCACATTAACGATGAGCTGTTATATATCTTTAACCAGTGTATAGCTCTAAAGCTCTTGTTATTCTCGCAGGTCACATGATTCATTTGCTTGTATTCAATTGGTGATATTCAATTGTAATAATCATGTTATGTATGTGAGTCTAGCCCCTCATGTGCGAATGGAAAATGTTGAAAATGGAGGCGGGTCTGCCCATGAGGGTAGACCCACCCCAACATTTAAATGTTTGAATGTTGTGAGGGAGAGAGTGGTTATTGAAAAAACCACCCCTCAACTCACTCATGTGCCAACGTGGAAAAAAAAAAACCTCCCCCTCTCTCTCAAGTCAGGGAATGCACATTCTTCTCCCTTGCTTTTTTTTTGGGGTGACGAGAACAAACAAAAGTGAATAAGCCATTTTTGTTTTTTTTTTTTAAGAAAATGGGTTCATGGCAGAGAGAGAAAAAACTTATTCTTTAAAAGGAAATGACTTAAATTTGTTGATCATTATCACCAAGGTATTTGGATTGTGAATAAGAGAAAGTGATCCAATTCGTGACATCTTCAAGACTAAGAATACCAAACCGTCAGAAAGAGTTAAGTGATTCTAACCCAATTTAGATTCGACAATTTTCACATGAGAAAAATTATTTGTTGGTTTATATGAAAACCTTCAGTCCTTAAGGAATTGACGGTCCTTAAGGAATTGCCCACCCAACATACTAAGTCCTGAGCTTTCGAGTTATGGGGAATCAAAACAGTCTACATCTCCTCCACAAGAGTCTCCTTAAGAAGGGCAATGATACCAGAAACATCCAATTGCCTATCTAGAATAATAACTGATGCACCTGTGAAATTGCAAAGGAGCCCAAAACTGCTCTAATGACCTTCATCATTCTCCAACCCAATGATGCTCTCAAAAGCTAATATCCTTATCAAATTCTTTTAAATTGAGTGGTCGATTATTCTATCTCCTTAACTGGAGGTGCTCTGAAAATGAAGAAAAAGTATTTGCCAGAGCAAACCCCTCAATGGATTCCATAGTACTCGGATTGGATTAATCGGGTAAATTTCAGATATCGGTTGGTGAAAACAAAAAAGGGATTCCCGAATTTGTAAAAGAGAAATTCCTCCGCCAGAGATATTTATTCTTGAGAACTTTGCACCAAAGGGCCGAATCCGATGACAACAAAAGGCATGATTAGCATTCCGAGTCTTACAAATTCTTAATCTACCCACATTTTTTGGCTGATACACTAAATCCAAAACTTACAAATTCCCAATCTACCCACTTCTTTCAATTGACACACTAAATCCTATCGAATTGCATGAGTTCATTGAGCCCCTTCAAAGTCCCCCCAAAAGGAATTGGTGATTAAGTTTATCAAGCTGAGCACAAATCGATTTAGGGAATCAAACTGGCAGCAAAACATAGACAGGAGTTGTTGATGTTACTCTCTGAATAATTTTATTTTGTTAGCAACACTCAAAGTCTTTGATTTCTACTCGAAGATCTTATTTTGAACCTGGTCTACCAAATACTAATACTGAGTTCTACTAACATAACCATGTGAGATAGGAACCCCTGATACCTCCCAAGATCCTCTGTTAGATGAAATTGACTTTGGGAGGCCAGGCACCTGTTCAAGGACAACGAAGCTTAGGGGAAACAAATATTTTGGACTTGCACGGATTTAGAATCAAACAACTACTCTAGTCTCGAAGGCAGTCCATAATTGTGGACATTACACAAGGTTAGCATTTGCAAACAACAGAAAGTCATTAGTGAAGAATAAATGAGAGATGGTAGGTCTTGTACAAGAGGTGCAGATTGGAGTCCATGAGCACTCGTTCACCTTAGGTTAAATCATGTAAGAAACTTTCTCCATAATGAGGAAAAATGGTTAGGAGATAATGGGTCACCTTAGTGCAATCCTTTCCCTAAGGCAAAATTGGGTAGAACCTCCTCTGCCAGAGCAATAAAGACTAAGCATGAGTAACTGCAAACATAATCAATCGATTCAATTGATCCAAGACCCGGAAGTCGCATAAGATTTGGCCCAGAAAAGGTCGGTCCACACTATCATGGGCTGTGCAAATCAACCTTCAAAGCCATTCTCCAACAGACTCCTCTAAAACTACAAAGGAAATGCACAATTTCTTACATAATAATGATATTGTCTAAAGGAATTCGCTCCGATAGGAAACTACTCTGAAAGGGACACACCACCTTCTGCACGATAGGATATAGTTGCTAACCAACACCTTGTCAAGGAATTTATACTCCATATTTAGCAAACTAATAGGTTGGAATTCATGCAATCCACTCAGACAAATCGTCTTTGGAATTAGGACAATAAGTGCCTATAGGAAATCTGTTGGAAAAAAGTCATCTTGAAAAACCTTTCTAACAAACTGATTTAGATCACAGTGAGTTATGCCCCAAAATTTCTGGTAGTACAACAGTTGGATGCTATGAGAACCTAGAACTTTAATCCCTTTCATAGAAAAAACCACTGTCCAAATCTTTGAAAGCTCAATTGGACCACTCAATAAATTTGATCTTTTGAATCGATAGTCGTTTGCCAATTCCTATACTCAAACAACATACCTCAGAGAGAATCTCTCGCAAGTAACTCCTATAAAGTAGGAAGTCACATGTTTTTTAAGCTGGAGTTGATCATAATATATTCCCTATTAATCTCCAATTGAGAAATCCTATTTCTATTGTGATGAATAAAAATAGATATATAGTAAAACTAGAAGTTTCGATCCCCTTGGCAAAAGCACAAAATCTTGGATTTCAGATAACAAAGGTTTCCTTTATATCAAGAACTCGGTGATACTTCTCCAATAGTCGACTCTCTAATCGACGCAATAAAACTGAACAATCATAACCCAAAAATTTGAATACCACACAACCTGGCCTTGAGACAATACTTTCCACACAACCCGCAAATGGACAAATAGCAGTTTCACTAAGTCAGAAATATGCTCACAAAAAGGAAAGGCTGATTTTTTATCCTCTTTTTTTTTATTTATTTTTTTCTTCCCAACTTGTTCATTTAAGTAGGCAATTAATCTTCGTGAAATTTATTAAATGATCAAATTATTAGATATAGTGTTTGGCCATAATTGGCTCAACTCAATCGAGGTAAATTTGAACATGATTTGTAGGCTTATTTGCAAAGTTGAGTCTCGACTTACTTGGGTTCATTTAGAAATTAGACGAGCTCGAACACTCCGATTTGTGAATTGGCAACCCTTCACAAACTAAGAGGCACGATTTTGCATTGGATTGTGTATTTGAATAATCGGGAGTATTTTTAGACTTCCCGTCACTTGAACAAATCACAAACTCTATGTTGTGTAATGCCCACGTGGGGCTATTTTAAATTTCAAAACAAAGGGGGTAATGGGTAGTTACCCATTACCCCACTCTCCCCTAATTTCACTCTCCAAATAACTCCTACGGGAGTTATGATTCAAAAAGACAAAGAAAACAAAAAGTTAAGTTTGATGATGAAGAACATCAAGTGAGATTATTTTATATTACGAGAGGTGAATTCCGATCAACGAAAAATCACCGGGTTAAGGGTTGGATCGTTGTGGTATCGTGTTAATAGTTCATCTTACGTAACTATCATCCCGACTGCGAGTTGCTGCAGTTCCAAGTTTGCGGTTTCCGAAATTATTCGAATCACCGATTAAGGTACACCGTAAACTTTATCTCTTACGATTCTAAAAAATTGTTTAATTATTGCTTCCGTTGCGTGATTGAGTCACCATAATCTAACATTGGTATCAGAGCCAGGTTAGATATATTTTTTAAATAATTTTTTCGGAATTTAATTTGGGTATAAAAATATAGGGTATAAAATTTGAGGTTCGGATCACGAATGAATTTCGTGAATCCGATTATACCACTGTGTTACCCAACTCACGTAGAACACGAAAATAATTTTTTCGTAATTTTCTGAGCACGATAGGGCTAAGAAAATTCCGGTTGAAGTATTCGGCCGTGAATAGTGATCGAACCCTTCATCACCAAATTTGACGAGTTTTAAGTCAGATCAGAGCATGAAAATGGTAGATCTGTGTTTGCCTCTCCCAGATCTACATTTTGATATATATATTGCATGTTGTTTATACCGGACTGTGAGGATTTCGGAGACGGGTTGAAAAAACCCGGTTGCAGACATCTTCGGGCGAAGACGAAGGCCCAACAGTGCGGCGCGTGCACAACACGCGCGCAGAGGCGCGTCTGTGCAACAGCTGTTGGGCACGTGTTCCTCACGCGTGCGTAGGCGCGTGAGGCCAACCGGTCCAGACCAGGTCTGGACCGAACCGGGTCAGACCCGACCGTTACCCGGGATCCAAACCGGAATCCGGGTTCCGACCTGAGCCCGCATCCGGATCCGACCCGGGTGAAATGGGTTGCGCGCGTGCAGGCGCGTGGCCCATGCACCCCCGCGTGAGGCGTGTGGGCTCACACGCACAGAGCGCGTGCAGGCGCGTGCCTCACGCGCTGGGCGTCCTGCACGCGCCAGGCGCCTTCCCCCGCGCGTGAGAGTTCGTGGGACGCGCCGCCGGGGTCCGGTGGTGCGTGAACCCTCATGGCGGCGCGTAGCTGTCTAAAAAATTGGATTTTTCTAATTTTTTGGGGGATTTGTGATAAAAGGTGACATTTGTGGGTCTTTTATGCACCGTATCCCAGTCCGAATGGTGAGAGGCAATCCCAGATTGTGGTGTATGGTGTCCGTTGACTCATACGCTCGTCTTGGATCTGTACTCGAATCATTTTGGCTTTGATGATTCGTAGGGTGCATAAAATTATTAATTTAAGCATCAATTGTCACTAATGTCCTTCTTTTACTGTGTGACAGAGACATGGCTGCTACGAAGACTGTCGTTCTAGATCTCGTTAAGGGAGATAAACTGAACGGTAACAATTATGATATTTGGCACCGAAAGGTTCAGTTTGTTTTCGAGGAACAAGAACTCGGGGAAGTTCTTAAGAACGAGATGGTGGATCCCGGGGAGGGTACCACTGCACAAGCACGACAGGATCAGGAGGTATATCGTGCTTGGAAAAAGAAGGATAGCCAAGCGAGGGTAATCCTTCTTAGCTGCATGCACGATGAACTGATTCCGATTTACAAGCAGTATCCTACTGCACAGTCGATCTGGCATGCTCTCAAAGAGCAATATGGCGCCCCGTCAGCTCCTAAGGTGAGGATGCTGACCTATAAGTTCATCACTTATAAGAAGAGGCATGATCATACAATGAAACAACATTTAATGCACATGTCGAGTATGATCGCTTCTCTGAAGAATATGGGGGAGCCAATGTCTAATGAGCTTCAGGTACTGGGTGTGATCCAGTCCTTGCCTGACTCCTGGGATGTGGTTAAGACCTATCTCACACACACTGAGAGTATTCATACTTTCATGGACGTGAGTAGGCACTGTGAGCTCGAGGAGGAGCGTCAGGAGGTGGCTAGGTCTTCTTCTGCACATGCTAATTTTGCGGAGTCGAGTAAGGGCTCCCGGGGTTTAAAGCGCAAGTGGCGCAAGCATGAGAAGAAGGCCAAAGGCCAAGGTAAGAAGAAGCAACCTGCCAAGATCGACGACAAAGGACAGAAGCGTAAGAAGAAGGAGCTCGATAAGAGCAAAGTTCAATGCTATGTTTGTGGCAAGTTTGGGCATTTCGCACGCGAGTGTGGCGAGCGAAAGGTATGTCCTTCTTCTTTACATGGTTTGAGTTACGTGTCATCTAGTGTGATGCTCATTAACTCTTCTCCTTTGTGGATTGTAGACTCAGGAGCCACGGACCATGTAGCTCGGGACAGGAGCGCATACATGGAGTTCCGCCGTTTAAGTCCCCAGACGAGGAGGCTGTACGTGGGGAATGGAGCATTCGTGGAAGTGAAAGGGATTGGCACTTGCAAGCTATTGCTACGAAGTGACCAAGTCTTATATATTCATGATGTTTTGTATGCTCCTGAGATTAGGCGGAATCTAGTATCTGTCCGATATTTAGATTTGTTAGGATATTCAGTGTTGCTGGGAAACTCTAGAGTTTCCATTACTTATGACAGTACTTTAATTTGTTCCGGTTTAGTCCATGAGGGACTTTATGTACTGGATATGATTTCATGTTATGAGACTTATTATTCTTCTACTATTGCTTTTGCATCTGATAGTGTAGTGGATGATGTGAATGTATGGCATAGTAGGCTTGGCCACATAGGGCAAGAGAGGAGGCCCGGTTAGCTACGAATGGCCTGCTGGGCCCGCTAACCAAGGTCCAGTTGCCCGTATGTGAGTTTTGCCTTGCGGGCAAAGCCACTAGAAAACCATTTGGGAAAGCAACGAGAGCTGGGACTCCATTACAATTGGTCCATTCCGACATTTGCGGACCCATGAATGTGAGAGCCCAAAACGGAGCCACGTATTTTATTACATTTATAGACGATTACACGCGTTTCGGTTACGTCTACCTGATCTCGCACAAGTCTGAGGCATTAGAATGCTTCAGGAGGTTTATCAGTGAGGTTGAAAATCAGCTAGACTTGAGGGTGAAAACTCTCAGAACCGATCGGGGGCGCTAGTATCTGTCTAAGCAATTTAAAGAGCTCTGTTCCGATAAAGGTATTACGAGACAGTTAACTATTCCTGCTACTCCTCAACAGACTGGAGTAGCCGAGAGAAGGAATATGACTCTGTTGGAGATGGTGAGGTCGATGATGGCACAGGCCAACCTACCTATCTCCCATTGGGGGGATGCGTTGTTGACTGCGGCCTACGTCCTTAACCGTGTTCCGACAAAGTCTATAGTTAGCACCCCATACGAGCTTTGGACAGGGAGACAACCTGACCTTAGCCACTTGAGGCCATGGGATTGCGCTGCGTATGTTCGTGATTCCTCGCATCAGTACGGCAAGTTAGGCCCGCGAGGAAAGAATTGTATTTTTGTTAGATACTCTGTACAATCCAAAGGATATGTGTTCCTAGGAGAACATACGGACGGTACTGTCACTGAGATAGAGTCTCGTGATATCACATTTCTCGAAAATGATTTCCCTAAAAGAGGAGAAATCGATCGAGATCTCACCTTCTACGAGATGGATGAGCCCAGTGGCTTAGCCGAACCCAGTGACAGGACTCAAGAGCCGATTATGGATCTTGATCTTAGTGGGAGCAATCCATCTGAAGATGTGGGACCTCTCTCTCCTCGAAGGAGTAGTCGGGGACAAGTGCCGCGTCGTCGTTTCCCGATTGAGGATGAGATCTTCATTGTGACTCCTGAGGACAATGCAGAGCCAAGGAATGCACAGGAGGCTCTGGAGGGTTCAGCAAAGGACCAATGGTTACAGGCCATGCATGAGGAAATGGAATCAATGACAGTCAACAAAGTCTGGGAGCTAGTTGACTTACCTGAGGAAAGAAAGGCCATTGGAAACAAGTGGGTTTTCAAAATTAAAAGAAAGGCCGACGGATCGATTGAGAGGTACAAGGCCCGTCTGGTAGCCAAGGGTTACACGCAGACTAAGGGCATTGACTACGAGGAGACTTTCTCCCCAGTAGTCAAATTTACTTCGATCCGTTTACTTTTGGCGATTGTCGCTAGTATGGATCTTGAGTTACACCAGATGGATGTTAAGACCGCTTTTCTAAACGGGAGCCTGGATGAGGAGATCTACATGGAACAGCCCCTTGGTTTTGTTCTGGTAGGTCAAGAGGACAAGGTCTGTCGACTTCGGAAGTCGATATACGGTCTAAAGCAATCATCCAGGCGGTGGTACCTAAAATTTCATGAGGAGGTGATATCTTACGGTTTTACGATGGTCGAGGAGGATCATTGTGTCTATCTGATACGGTCCGATAACTCTTTTGTGATCCTGTCGTTGTATGTGGATGACATAATGTTGGCCGGGAATGACATTCAGTATTTAATGACCATCAAAGAATGTTTGTCATCCAGTTTCGACATGAAAGACATGGGTGAAGCTGAATTCATCCTCGGAGTTAAGATCCAGAGGGATCGCTCGAGAAAGATATTGGCTCTTTCACAAGAGACCTACATTAAGAAAATTCTCGAGCGTTTTGGGATGAATGATTGTAATCCCATAGATACTCCGATTGCCAAAGGTGAAGGCCTGAGCCTGGACATGTGTCCGAAAACTCAGGAAGAAGTAAGGGAAATGAGTAAAGTACCCTACTCCAGTGCAGTGGGAAGTTTGATGTACGCAATGTTGTGTACTAGACCGGACATTTGTTATGCAGTTGGTCTGGTGAGCAGATATCAGGCAAATCCTGAAAGGGGTCACTGGAGAGCAGTGAAAAGGATTTTCCGATATCTAAAAGGAACTGCAAACTTCTCCTTGAGTTACGCAGGAGGCGATTTGCGCCTTATGGGTTATTCGGATGCCGACTGGGGAGGCGATTTGGATAAACACAAATCGACATCAGCTTTTGCTTTCTTGCTCAATGGCGGAGCCATCTCTTGGAGCAGTAAGAAGCAAACCTGTGTTGCTCTCTCTACGATGGAGGCTAAGTTCGTGGCATGCTCAGTTGCAGTTCAGGAGAGTGTTTGGCTCCGAAGACTACTGAATGACTTAGGGATTGTAGCGGATAGTGGGAGACCTGTAATGATTTATTGTGATAATCAGGCCGCTATCGCTTACACTCGAGATCCTAAGTTTCATAGTAGGACTAAACACATCGACACCAGATACCATTATATTAGAGACATCATTGAGAAGGGTGAAGTGACCGTTAAGTACATTTCGACACACAGCATGGTGGCTGACCCCTTTACCAAACCCATCACTAGAGACTCTTTTTTAGGGCATAGAGAGTCATTGGGTTTGAATATCTACTGACATTTCTCAGTTTGTACTTAATGATGACGTTGATGCTTATTGATTTTATATATATATGATTATAGTGCATTATTCAGTCACTTTTGTATTATATTTTCCATTAATGCACTTACTTTTAATTATCATATATATGTTCTGTTTGTGATCATAGATATGTCGGACAGGCGAGGTCGACTCTCTCACACGAGTGACCACCTCCGACTCTGAGTGAGCGGGGATGAGACGGTTTCTAGCTGTAAGAGATTTTGAGAGTGGCCCTGCTAGAACATAAGTCGCCCTGATACGTGTTCAGGATGTGGTCATATGCGATATGACCGACATGGAAGTACCCACATCAATGTTGCCTGTGAGAAGCCAGGTTTGAGATCTCGGATATCACCTGTAATTTGTGATATTGTCTCATAAGTACTCTTTCTGAGATCTCTAAGTAAAGTCTTATGTGTAGACTGTGTCCTCGTACCTGCACAGTGTTAGAGAAATCTGACATATGCCCTTCTGAGAGATGGGGGAGTAACACTGTGGCACGTGTTTTCATACCACGTGTGAAAAGACGACTTGGGATAGTGGGAGCTATATTACTTGAGACAATAATTTAAAACTTATCCCCAAGCCCCACTGTGTGAGATTCGAGATCCATTGGGTGGGATCTCTTGTGCCCTTATTACTTTCGGCTATCTCTTGAGATCATAATTCAGTGTTTGCTACTTTAGTCTGTTTACCAATGGCCCGGAAGATAAATTGAGGTTTGAGGGACAGGTCTAGGAAAGCAGCCGAATTGAGATCGATAGATTCGAGTTTGGGAAAAGGAAGACCAATTGATATTACATTGTTATGTTGTATTCACCGACCGGTCTTTTATGTTCATCCATGTAGGGATTTGAACATGATAGTGAATACATAGTCGAGTGATAGCTGGGGATTACTTTCGGTGAGGAAAGTAACTTGATGAATGTAATTAGTCTTGGATCTGGGGTACAGCGAGCTTTCTTATGATATTAACGGTGACTACTCGATCATCCTAACAGGTGTGTCGAGGAGTTTTTGTTTGCAGGTGTACTCGCTAGTCGCACGACGTCCAACCCTGTATGAAAACCCTGTAGGGTGATATGGTGGATCGCATGAGTTGTGATCTTATGACGGAAATAGAATGCCCTCGTGTGCAAGTGGGAGATGTTGTGTAATGCCCACGTGGGGCTATTTTAAATTTCAAAACAAAGGGGGTAATGGGTAGTTACCCATTACCCCACTCTCCCCTAATTTCACTCTCCAAATAACTCCTACGGGAGTTATGATTCAAAAAGACAAAGAAAACAAAAAGTTAAGTTTGATGATGAAGAACATCAAGTGAGATTATTTTATATTACGAGAGGTGAATTCCGATCAACGAAAAATCACCGGGTTAAGGGTTTGATCGTTGTGGTATCGTGTTAATAGTTCGTCTTACGTAACTATCATCCCGACTGCGAGTTGCTGCAGTTCCAAGTTTGCGGTTTCTGAAATTATTCGAATCACCGATTAAGGTACACCGTAAACTTTATCTCTTACGATTTTGAAAAATTGTTTAATTATTGCTTCCGTTACGTGATTGAATCACCATAATCTAACACTCTATATATAAGTTATTTTATTTATTAATTAATTACTCGTAGCTGTGAGAACTTCCACTACTGTACTAAGGGTATGTACGGATAAACGCATCAAGTATATACAACAGCTTGCGAATCATATGAATTTAACCTGCACTACTACCACGGTGTCGAATACCAATGGCATCAACAAAAGCTGTCCTCAAACTCAAGATGGTTTACTTTTTCTAGTGCATTTGAACCGTTGATGCATAGTCCAACTACCATGAATTATTACGCCACAAAAAACCTAATCCTCTACATGGACTGCCCACTTACGTGAACGGGCCATCAAATGTTTTCTTTCACTTCTTTTTTTTTTTTTGGTGGATATTTTCTCACTTCAAGTCGCAACACCTGCATGTCAAGCAGCAATAACATAATACGATGACACAAAAAATAACCCTCCTCCAACGGACACTGCCGAAGTTGCGGCTTACAAACATTGTGGCCATTATTATCATATAAAAAATTTCGACCTCTAGAAAACATAAAATAAATAACAATATAGTTAAAACAGAACACAAAGAATAAGGGAAAAATGTCGGCATCCATGGTTAAAAACCAAGACAAGTCAAAAACCTCTCGCATTGAAAATGCCGTGTATTGAAAAATCAGATATTAACTAGTTTGAAGGCCCGACACAGCATTCCACTTGAAATACGAATTTATGAAAACTATAACAAGACTTATAGTAATACAGTTATGGATTTTTTCCCAGTAAATGATGGAACAACAAGATGGGCCTATTATGTCACCACTGAATTCTAGGCCGGCAATTTATTCGATCAATCCTCATCTGTTTCTGAATCTTCGGAACTCAATTGCTTCCCTTTTTTACTCACAGTATCATTGGCAGTAGAATCCTTATTTATATCCTTTTCATCAGTCTCATCTTCACTATACTCACTTTCGTAATCATCATACTCCTCTTCCTCTTCTTCATCTTCCTCTTCAGCCCCATCCTCCAAAGCAGGACCCTCCTCTGTTGCAACAAAACCACGAGTGCCAGCACGGGTTCGTTTCAAGATTTTGAGTTTCAAGTTTGTCTTGTTATCACAACCAATCCATGAATCACACACACAGTAACCGGTCAAATTATAATTTCCCTCTGCCGGAGCTTGGAATTTGCCCATTACTAATCGTGAACCAGACTTCACCTTCTCAGCTGCTTCTCTGGCAACTAAACTTGTCTCTTTTGCATCTGCCCCAGATCCTTCCACGGCACCTTCAATTGCTTTCAAAGCAGCAGTTATAGCTGTGGCTTCGTCCATGAAGCTAATCTTATGGGAAAACCACACATTGTTGGATGCTGGATCTGCAAGCAAAAACCAGAAATTCTCCTCCTTGTGAAATGGGTAATAAGGTGCATGTGGTAATGCACCAATGAGGCCATTAGGACGTTTAAGTGTGATCCAAGCGTGAACTGTGACAATGTCACCCTCTTGAATACCCTCTTCACCTTCAGTCTCACATTTCATTTCCATTGTTATAGAAGGCATCATTTCAAGCACCATCTCCACATCCTGTACTTGGTCAGTAGAAAAACCAGCCACTTGAGTAAGCAGCTCAGTGCGCTCTGGTCGGGGCATGTCCTGGAGCTCCTGGAAAGTCCGCACTTTCTGTGAATGAACAAACAGAAAAAGTGTAAAAGAGACAAGGTCAAAAACACTATAATGGACATGAGTTTGTCAGTTATGGATTTCATTTTTTTTTTCTCTTCAACATTTTCTTGAGGTACATGTCATATGCAGGCCTAGCTGAAAGCAAAAGATACAAAATAGAATGTCCAAGATCATTATAGAACCACAATACAGCTGACAAGAAAATGGATACCAGAAAACAGAAGAAAACCAATATCAAGTGGAAAAGATTTAGCTGAATATTAGAGGTGTGGAAAACAATTGAAAAGTAAGTTTATAAGAAAGCATCACCAAATTTGAAGTATGCCCCATTCATCATTGCACAATTATTAAAATGCAAACTGATTAGAAAACTCACCCTTAAGAATAAATGGCATTGGGACCCCTAAAAATAAATAAAAATAACATATGTTGCAACATTCCATCATCAAAAATAAATATGGTTGTAAAAGGAATTTATGTTACAACTGCAATATCTGGATAGAAGGCAGATAAAATGGCCAAGTTCCAGGATAAGAATGATCAACACATTTTCATACCTTGCGAGCTATCCTTTTAAGTATGGTCTCACTAAAATGTGGCAGCTGCAGAAAAGGTGCAATTCCTTCACTGGACCCTCCAGCTGCCTTCCTTGCACTAAGAGGAACAGCCTACATCACAATCAGCATAGAATTAGAACAGTGAACAATATAATTAAGGTTTGGCGAGCAATGCAAAAAGTGGAACTAACATATTATCAAGTGAGGTGGACTGTTTGTTCTCTTTTTTATATAACATTGGCACCTGGATCCATCTTTTAACTAAGATTTTCAAGTAATTTACATAACTCAAAGGAGTGCAGCAGGAAAAATTAGATCCAGAGTAGGGGGGATGCACAACCACGTACTTACCTATGAAGAGTTTATAAAGCATGTGCTACAAGATAACATAGATAAGTTTGAATATTAAGTACAGAATAACTTGCAAACCAGCAATCTCGTCATGGATATGCTATTATAGATCCTCCAAGAAATTGCAGATGTTGTGTGTGAACTTGCTTCAGGTGGGTCAAAAGAGGAAGAGAATTGCAAATTCATGTTACCAAATCTGATTACTTCTTAAAGGTAAAAAACAAAGAGAATAATCAATATGAAAAATTTAAAAGTTTCATCAACAGTATGTTGTACAGATACTAGCAATAAGTCTGTCCAAAAAAGCACCTGAATAATACACTGAGAGAGTTCGATAACCCCAGTAGCTGGCCTCAGCCATCCATGCCCTTGAGCATTGCGTGGAACAACAGCCATCTGTAAATAAAGTGAGACTTAGAGAGATTCCATGACAGAGAAAGAACCAGGATGTTGTATCGAATGAAATTAATAAATAAATAAATAAATAAAAACATGATTCAAAAATGATAACTTGTGGAATAGAAGAAAAACCAGCACAAAATATTTTTAGAATGGATGCACCAACACTCATAAGCAGCAGGAAAATTGCAAGAAGCTAAAGATGTCTACATAGCTGAGATAGAAAGAGGTAAAATCTATTAGGAGAGACAAAGGAACAAACTGATAATAAGGGCAAGTATGGGGTGGTACTTTAACAAGTTTTGAGCCACAGGGGCAAAGTGATTTTGGGCCAAACTAAAGGTGGCAATCTGATTTTCTTCCAATTACTTAAATATTCTAGCTTTGCCATACGCCATATTCCAAAAATTTGGTGTGTCATAGTTACTAGTCCTGTTATCATGTCATCTCCATATCCTATAGGTCCATGCTTGATCTATTCTATCAAATTCTTTTAGATTTTACTTCAGTATATAAATCCTTCATCCATAATAAAGTTCTCATCCTTCTCCTTAATGAATAATGACAAAGATTAAGGCAGGAAAATGGTAAGCTTGTTGCTGCTCTCAGATCAAATGTCAAGCATGTACTCTACCCACCTAAAGTTTTCAAAAACCAACACCAAATATTCACATTCTACCATACAAACCCATATTTAAGAATGTACTCTAACAGAGGTAGACATATAGAAAACATTCTATCAGAATTGCCTCTAACCATATGTTAAAGTTGACAACATTGATGCTGCTTTTAATTTCAAAGTATAAACAAACACTGAAATTTGTGAGTCAATCAACCGCTCTGAGGGCCTGTTATCTGTAATTTTTTTTCTTTTTTTTTTTCTATTGCGGTTTTCTGAGATCTCGTTCCTTGATGCAAAGCCATGATAAACATAATTCATCTGCCAAATATGAAAAGGTCCCTCAAAATTGCATCAGAAGCCATCAAATGTGGAAGAAACATGATAATAATGCAGATTTTAAAATCAATTATCTAATTTCAAAACCTGCATGCTCAAAATATTTGCACTTAACAAGAGTAAGATGGAGATTCTAAATGTGAAGTTTGGCCACTTTCCGTTCATTAGTAGGAGCAGCATCAGTTGTGATTGATTTCATCCCCCTCCAAACAAAGGAGCCAAAAAGAATAAACACTTATTATTTGACGGGCAATGCATGCAGCAAATGTGAAAACCCATAATGCCACCTACCAGGACTTCTTGTCCAAGTACAATTACTGCAAAAAGGATTGTCTAA
Source organism: Dillenia suffruticosa (assembly GCA_033439265.1). Taxonomy (NCBI): domain Eukaryota; kingdom Viridiplantae; phylum Streptophyta; class Magnoliopsida; order Dilleniales; family Dilleniaceae; genus Dillenia; species Dillenia suffruticosa. Next base: position 14,832,432 of record JAVTVX010000020.1, read on the forward strand.
ATCACCTTCAGTAGTTCTTCAAGAAGGCGAGGAGCAAGCTCTAGGACACGTCTGCAATCAGCTAGCAAAGTAGGAGGTAAAGTTGCTGATTCACGAGTTAAATGGGCCTGAATCAGCAGTTCTGTCTGAAGAAAATGGGAAAAAAATGTAGGGATATTTAAATTTTATAACATCAAAGAAACCTTATTGAATGTGTAACAAGTGATAATTGCAGCTGATAAATTGCAGCCGAAAAGGTTAAAACTACCTTAACTACTGCGGGATGTTGCTTCCAAAATTTGGCTTGCTCTTGCTTAATGTTCTTGAGATCCAAGTTCAACTCACTTCGGACCAACATAAACAATTTCTGAAGCGGTTCGCCATCAGGCCTACGTACCGGAATTTCCATGTACTCCGCAGCTTTAACAAAAACATCCATAACTTTGCTGTAAAATTAAGGAGCACAAAACATGAGGAAATTTTCAAGGAGAATAACATCGGAAAGACATGATACTTCATGTCTCTAGACTAAAAGCACAAACTTTGTTCTCAATAATAAATGCCTAAAATGCATGATTTTAGCTGAAGTAAGCACCATCGTCTTTTACACACAAATACTTGGGGGAGGAAAAAAAAGAACCCAAAAAAAAAAAGATTGGTAACTCAAAAGGCCCATCTGGCAATCAGAGGCAGAAAAATTTTAGATGCATCCTTCATAGCCAATCAGGTAGTAGAAGCATATTTTGAATGCAGCCTAAATAGCCAATGAGGTAGTAGAAAGCATCAAACAGAAGATGTTGAGGAGTCATTCTTAGAGTAAAGTTCTACAATTGGGTTTCCCCCAAAAAGGCATGGATAAAAAAAGGCATAAACTGATGCACAAGACGGTTTAAAGGGTGTGTATCACTTTTGTTTTCTCTATTACTGTAAATGGAGAACACAAATCCTGCTTCTAATCAACTAAAGGGCATAGGCAAGGTGATCTTCTGTGTCCCTTTCTCCATATTTTGCTGGCAGATGTCCTGGGCAGGATGCTTGAACTGGTAGTGATGACATCTATGTCTCTCCTTTTGCAGTTTCCCAATGATACTATTGTCCCTCATTCACCAAGTAATCTCCCGCCTAAAGATTAATATGACTCAAGGAATAATATCTTAGGTATTAATATGAAAAATGAGTTTGTAGAAGATCTAACCTCTAGGGTGAGATGCAACAAGACTTAAGCTCATCATTTACCTTGGGAGTTCCTTTGAGAGGGAAAATCTCCGAGGGACACGGTGATTTCAAAGATCTCAACAAGGTTTATGGCAGGTATCAGAAAATGGGTACCAGGTCGCCCATGAGGGCTTGACCCTACCCAATTCATTTGAATTCAAAATAAAAGAGAGAGAGAGAGAGAGAGGGGGGAGTAGTTTTTCTCTGGAAAAAACTTCCTTTGAGAGGGAAAATCCTAGGGAAAATTCCCAGGGGGACCGAGTGATTTCAAAGATCTCTACGAGGTTTATAGCAGGTATTAGAAAATGGATACCAAGTCGCCCATGAGGGCTTGACCCTTACCCAATTCATTTGAATTCAAAATAAAAGAGAGAGAGAGGGGGTAGTTTTTCTCTGGAAAAAAACTAACTCTCAACTTTTCTCCCCATTTGAATTTGAAATGGCAGCCTTTGAAAAAGGTATAAAAAGAATGAATGTGAAAGAAAATAGATATCAATCCCGTATTGAAAAATTGAAGGCTAAGAAAGCAAGATATTAGTTGATCATTTTGCAAGGATTACAATATAATTAAAGACATTTGAATTGTGAAAATTGAAATTGCTCCATTTGTGACTTAATTGGAATCTCTTAGATAATGTGTTGGATGATAAGGGTCTTGGATTTGTTGGACAGGGTGGATGAAATTCCAGCTATCATTTCTCCCATTTCTATCATTGTTAACTAAGAGCCTAAAGTTTGGTCCGACTTCTTACGGGCTAAGATAAGGAGGCCCTCTCTCTTTTCCTCTTCATTATTGTTGTGGACCCTTTGGGCACATTGATTAAGTGAGGCTTCAAGCTAATATGTTTTCTAACCTTAGGATGGAGAATGATGAAATCTGTGTGTTTCATCTTTAGTTTGTGAATAACACCATTCTCTCTCTCAAAGTTAATGAAGAAGATTTTTGGGAAATGATTACTAATGTCAACATTTTTCAAAAAGTCTTGTGGTTTAGGATCAATATCACAAAGAATAAGCTTTTTGGAATAAATGTGCTTCGTGTAACTCTTAATGATTTGGCAAACCTACAAGAAGAGAAAACGACATATTTCTTACCTAGGAGAACCCTTAGGGGAAATCCGAGAAGTGTTCATTTTTGGATCCCATGGAAGTCACCAAATGGATGAGTCTTTTCCTCGAGTTTGTCCTATATTTAAAACATTAAAAAGGCGTGGGAAGACGTTGCAGCTGTCCGAGACAGACACGATTTGAATTGGATTATTCGGAAAAAGCTTTGCTCTTTGGAGTTTTTGGATCCTATCGTGGCTAGAGTTAGTAAAAGGTTAGATGAGTGAATGACTTTTTTCTCTCTCTAGGTGGACGTATTACATTATCCTTGCGTGTCTTTCTAGCATTCCCGTTTATTTCTTTCCCTTTTTAGAGATTTCTGTAAGTGTGGCCCAGTATTTTGGTATCAACATTTCTGTGCTTCAGAGATGAAATGCAAGTTCAATAGAATGGACATTCAGCCACAGCCAAAATAAGTGATCATAAGACAACCATATATGCAGATATCCATATCAATGACTGCATTTCCAATAAGACAATTGCTGCAATGGACAAGTAATTTTATTGTCAAAAAGCTCTGGTAAAGAAGTCAGAACTCAGGAGTGATTAAGGAAAAGATTCTATTGAAATGAGAATGTTATATTTAATCCTAATCAATCAGTTGTCACATTTGTATGAAAAATAATGAGTGAATACTCTGAAGACTTATTTAAAAAATAAATAAATAAATTGAATCAATAAGTTGACATAATAATTAAATAGACATTTGATGTGGCCATCTCACATCAGCACCCATCAGCTCAAAGTTGACTAAATGCTGAAGAAGAACAAAGAACCATGTTAACCAATGTCTCAAGGCAGCAACACCTGGTACCATGACTAGCTCAAATTGTTAAATCCATTCTTCAACTAGCTTTGATTTGATGAAAAAATTACACATTTATATCATAAAATTGGCATCTTGCAGAATATCTGTAATAGCATGGGGTTCAAGATAGAGAGGTGGCACCCATGACTGTATTTATAGCCGTTCGTGGACATTTTACTATGAAATGCATTGCAGTCAGATTCAATGGCTACAAGGAACTAATAATTGTTTCACGCATTATATTATCTAAATAACAAAAGAAACTGCACTTGTTATATATAAATTGACTAGTTGAAATGGAGTGGCAATTAGCTGATAAAAAAATTCTCAAAAAAAAGGAGTACATGAAAGGAAAATACCTTGGGGCTAGAGAAGGTTTCATCAAATAATAGTAAGCAGATAAAGTTTGGTGCATAACATAATTTCCCGAATATTTGGATGACCTTGAGAGATATACAACAGCTACCACCAGTGGCAAGAGAATGCAAACACCAACAATCCAAAGTAAAAGAATTCCACCAGATGCCCCATCGATATTAAGCAGGAATTCTGGAAGAGCAATGCCCATTTGAAATCCCTATGCCAATTTAGAAGAGAAAATATGAATTTCTGGCAATGTGCATCTTGAGAGACAAAATGGTAGAAAAATGGCTGGGAGAAATATCTTTACCTGCCTACCATCTGGGTGACCATATTTTTCAAAATTTTCTCGGGATACTGGATCTGTTAGAGCCTGATAAGCCTTAGATATGTACTCCACAAAATATTTGTGGGCATCTGGATCAAGGGAACAAATACAAGTCTATAAGGATCCATCATCCATAGAAGCACTAAATCAAATAAGGACACACAATAAAGACCTAGAACACCTTCAACCTGGATCCGGATTTTTATCGGGGTGGTACAGAATAGAGAGTCTCCTATAAGCCTTCTTTATTTCTGAGTCTGATGCTCCAGGTTCCAAACCAAGAATGCTGAATGGCTCAAACACTTGGATCTGGGAAAGAAAGGGTAAAATTGAACGACCTTAGGGAAAAAAAATATCAAAAGTAGAAGGCACAAACACTGATGAATGCTCCATCGAATTTCAATTTTCCCCTTCTGAATTTTGGTATATCCCCACGATCATCCAAGTTCACAAGTCAACATATCATTTTTTTTCCTTTAATTACCTCTCCTTACTTTCCATCTAATTTATCTTCATTTCAATTTTGTTGCATCTAGGAAATTTTACCATGTGGAGAAAGTATGAATGGTGATCCCTTTGTTAGGGTGTTCAAAAGAGACAGAACGCGTAGGACAGAAGGTGAAGGGAATAAATAAGCTATAAAGAGATCATGTTGACCCTCATTCATTCTATTGATATTCTACAAAAAGGACTTTTACCTCACGACTCATATTTTTTATGTAATAAACCAGTCCAATCACAATGATCCAAAGCAGCACAACTGTCAAGTTACTGCAGGTTGAGAAGTTGGATATCTGCAAAGTAGATGGCAAATAAAAAAAAAAGAACAAATTAGCCATTAAAATGAGCACAAAATAAGTAGATGGAATGGTATCATATGAATTTCCTTACCTGCTTAAAAATTGATCTCTTATACTTCCCTGAACGAGAGCATACTAGACACTGGCAGTGGATGCTTTTTCTTTTCTTTGAGGCAGCACGAAACAGCTTCAACATTGTATACGGCACTAATGGCAAAACCATTATAGTCAAGAAGAAAATTGGAAAAAGCGCACTGTTTTCCTCTGAAGCCACCATTTAGACTTCAGCACTCTAATCAAATTTCTGTAGATGCACAAAAATAAAAGATCAGTTGGAGATGTGTTGGTGAATAAAAAACATGTTGCATCACAGATTGTGTTCACTGCAGATTCAAGATAAAAACCCCATGCATGAATATTAAAGAACAGAAAAAATTTGCAACTCTATTACCAAAACTACTTTTTTATTGGTCTTTCCCTCGCTTTTGTTTAATACCACATCAAATGATTCCTTCATATTATTGGCATGATTTTGTTGGTAACTGAGTACACGTTATGGAATTTTATCATTTCCCACTAAACCTTCAATAAAATCCTCCCAAATCAGATTATCTCAATTCCATCGGTCTTTACAGCACGACCCTCTGAGTGATCTTTTTTTTTTCCCCTTTTTTTCTTTTGTCCCTGTAATGTTTTCAACCAATAAGACTACACTTACTAAAACCTCTCTAAACCCCAAATTTTATCATATAAATACATGTTTAATCGCATTATCCCATTTTAAAAGCTTTACTAAAAAAATAAAATATCTTCACAATGTCCTGATTGAATGTTAAAATGCAATTTGCTAAGCAAGAAATCTTAAGGTTTCATTTGATTCAGGAAATGATAATGGCAACGAAACCCCTAAAACTTCTGCAGTTTCAAGTTTCGCCCCAAATACATATATCCGAAATGCGGATGTACATAATAAATATGGATATGGAGATTGTAATAATTCCGATTTGTCATTGAGTTTTTATGATCTAGTGAAGCTGCAATGACAGCACTAGGTTTGTGAGTTCTTTTATAGAGAGAGGCTGAGAAAGTACCTGGTTTGATCAAGCTAATATGGAGAAATGAGATCGAGATTGTGATTGCTGAGATCAATCAGCGATCAGAAATCGAGGGGCGATCAAAATCGTAATAAGAAAAAACTCAATTTTGATCAGAATCGAACAACAAATCAAAATCATTCAAGAAGTAGAGCAGAAATCAACCATATAATCATTCAAATCTCAGCATGTGGATCAACTTAGGGTTTTGGCTCGGGATGAAATTGAAGAGGGAGGACTCGTGGACTAAATTAGGGAGTATAAGATTGAGATTTTGGTTCTCAAAACGAGATAGAGAGAGAGAGTGGAAACATAAAATAATTCTTACTTAGTTTAAGAGATTTTTCTTTCTTAGATCGCAGAAATCAGATATATATATTTTTTTGTCCTAAAAGTAAAACCAAGAAAATTTGGGATGGGTCGGCTCTAGTTTACCCCGTTGGCTGTACCTAACCCGAGTAAACTTCATTTGGATCCAAAAGTTGTCTATTCAAAATAGAATTGTAAATTTTATTTTATTAAATCAATCGGTATTTAAAATTATGATTCGATTAATCCGATTTAAAATTTATAATAGATCATTTAAGAGAGTTTCTAATTTTTTTTCATATTCAAACCATGAATCAAATTCAAAAATTTAACTAAGAGATTTAACGTTACATTTCACTATATTAACTATCCTCTTTGATGAATTTGGGTTGTAATTGAAGTTGCCTCAACTTGCTTATTTAATTAAATGAGTCACCACAATTTTTAAGTTCATTTACCGTGAGACAGGTTTAAAAATAGAGTTTGTACGAGGAACTAAAATCTAACACAAGAAAAAATTCTTGTATTAATATGATTATTTGCATAAATATAAGTATATTTAATATTTTATAGTATGTTAATGGTATATAAGTATAATTATGGTGTATTTTTATTTAAGAGTATGATTTTGGTATTATTTTATATTAGGTTGAATAATGTTTTGGATTTGAAGTCATTGACCTAGATATATATATTAAAAAAATCACGTAATATTATTGAGTATATATATATATGTATCAAAAATTGAGAGTTGTTTTATAAATTTTGAAAATTTGATATTATTATGAAACAAATACAAACCAGGGTTTTCTGCAATACGTTTGCAAGGTTTTCAAAGGCTTTTGGGTCCCTCTAGCTTTTGTTTAGACTCTTATTCTCCTTGACTAATTAAACACAAATTCAGTTGGGATTTAGATTTTTGTGCATACACGAGAAATCTAATTATTGACCAATCTACCTACACAATTGAAAAGCATTGAGAATGCGTTAAGGAACAAAGTATAGTGCTTGAATGTGAAGTTTTATGAGAGATTCCCGGCATATATATATATATATATATATATATATATATATATATATATAAGAGAAGAAATTATAGTAAATTTGGAGTGGTTGAGACTCTTGCGGAAAAACTAAAGGGTATTTAGGGAAAGAAGAGTAAAATTTCTTTTTAATTTTAATTGCTCTCTTCTTTGTTTTGTGGCAACATCGTGATTCGTAATTCGTGATTATTTTCCATTAGTTATTTTTTAAATCAACCGTGTGTTATGATATTTAATATAAAATAAAATCAACATAATTTGTTGGGGAATATTCCCCAGAGCAATATTTATTTTGTATGAACATGTATTACCAATGGTAATAATAAGTTTTTAAAAATAGAAATATCTCTTCATACTATATTTTGATATTTAATTAAAATATACCTATGAGAGATTAGTTAGAGAATCCATTCTCAAAATGAGAGACTGAATATTTTTGCACAATATCTATAAAAATACTCCTAAGGATCCTTGAATTGGCAATTAATAGTTTGGAAGATCAAAATCATAATCAGATCCATTATTAGCATGTGATACTAATAAGAATGGGGTAGTAAATTTCATACCACGAGTAACATGGTTATCATTAGATAGGTGAGCTGTAGTTGACTACTGGATGAATGGAATGGCTATTTACCAGAACTCAACAAACATTATTTATATGATAGTGGTCCATATAATCTTTAGACCTAATGTGACATGGTCATCTTGTACATAGACCTAATGTGTAAATGCACACCGGTGGTGGTCGTAGTTAGTTATTGATGCGGTAAATTTAGCGAATAAAGCTATTGATGTCACGACAATTAGTCAATTTTCTAATAAATGCTAATTTATTTTAATTATCTAAGTTTATTTAACCCAAGACTAATTGATTCTAAGTATCTAAGTATATTTAACCTAACTTTTAACCCCTAGTTTATTAAAAATCAAATAAACAATTAACAATAAACAAGTTAAACTTAACTAAATACAAAACTCTAAACAATATTTCTTAAATCAATTTATAAAGTAAAATTAAAAACTACTAATAATCTAATACTAAGAGACCTAAAAAATTAATTCATTTTTTATTTTTAAAATTAAAACTATAATTATGAAATTAAAGTCTTAAAAAATAATTGTAAGATAAATTTGAAAAATCAAACAAAATAGGATATTTTAATAACTAAACCGTAAATAATGAAACCAGTGTAAAACAGACGAATAAAAACGTAGAGTCTAAACAATATTTTAAAGGTCAAATCAAATAAAAATTGCAAGGGAGAGGATTCAAAATAGAAAGTTTAATGGTTTCGGTGATTTCGATGATGGCGATGATGGAGAAGATGATGGCGACTAACAACAGCAAGCTCAACCTGCAGGTTGATTGGAACAAGCAACGCTAGTGATGGTGATGAACTCAAATCTGCAACTTTCAAACTGCAGTATTGAATAATGAATTGAAAAAAGGAGCCAATCTCTTCTACTGCGAATTAAATGGTGGCAATTGTAAAGGCGAATCAATCTGTGATGATGAACATGCGGCGAAGACTCCATGGCAAAGAAATCGAAGACAGTGATAGACAAAATGTCAGAGACGGTGGCAAATTCAAAGTTAGCGGTGGCGATAGATGAACTGAATTCTGAAATTAAGAGCAACTGCGATTAGAGGCAAAGTTGTAACAATGGTAGCTGAAGACGAAGGCAGATGGCAAATTGAAGAATTGGAGACTGGAAGCAGCTGAAATTGAAGATGACTCTATGGTGACTTAAATCGATGAAGACTACCCTAAAACTGAAGAGCAACAAACAAAGATTGTGAAAAATTGAATAGAAACGGCAATTGAACTTAAATCTAGACTTTAAGTAAAGAAATGGATTGCAAGAAAAAGAATTTCTCCCGTAAGAGTCACCACCAGAGAGATGCCTCCTGCATATCTTCTGTTCTACTACTATAGACGTGTGCATACCTTTCGTAGGGTTTAGATTCTATTGCTCAATATCCTGGTTTCTAATTCAATATATTGTATATCCATTTCCGTAGACTTTTGTATTTTTTATTATTATTTTTTTATTTTTCCATGGTCTCTTCGGTTCCGGCTGCGGTCTCGTATCAAATTTTTTTTGATTGAGTGGTCAGATATTCTATCATTTTAATCAAATATTTCAAATTCGAATTCTAAAAATAACAAAAAATAATTTAAAAGGATAAATCCTTAAAATGGACTATACAATATTCGAACCAAATTAATTAAATAAAATTTGAACACGGATGATAAAAAAAAAATATATATATATATATATATATATATATATATATATATATACTCTTCTTCTTCCTTCTTCTGGGTTTTATTTTCTTCTTTCCGGCTTTTACTGCTTCTTCCTTCTTCGATTGCCAAGAGACTCAGCTTTAACTTGATTTGGCTCTAGTTGTAGACCTGACTTGAGAATGCGTTGTGGGCTTGAGAATCGATTGTGGGCTCCTTTTGACTTCAATTTTTTTTAATTAAATTAAAATTAAAATTTGAAATCATTAATATACCTTGTACAAATTATAACTAATAAGTTGTCCATTTGAGATCCCTTAACTTCAATTTTAACTTTGATTTTTCAACCAATTTATCCAAAATAGGAAAGTTGCAACTTTATCTTTAAACTTTTCAATGTTTTCAATCTCACAACTATAGTTCAAGTCATGACTTTTCAAAGTTATGATGTTTGTTAGGTGACTACAATGGATTTCCACTCAATTTTGGATGTGAAAGAATAATTGAATAATTTGGGTTGAAAATTTGATAAATTTCACTTAAAATATGTGATAAATCCTAAGAATTTAGTCATATATATATATATATATATATATATATATCGGGACTTATCAATTTTTTTTTATACATATTGAGATTCGAATTTGAGTTTATTATTTGGAGAGGGAGAAAGTATCATTTGAGACAAAACTCATAGGCACTTATCAATTATATTTGGAGATATGGGATTCGTCACTCTAAGTAAAAAAAAGATAAATTCTCATAACTATTTAAGTTAATACTTAGTGAAAATTGCTTTATTAAGATAAACTAACCTAATTAAAAGAAATTTATATATTAAGTTAATTAAACAAGTCAATTAGATAACGTCATGTGATTGGAGCGCAAAAGGTTTCTATTGAAATAATAATCATAGCAAGAATCAGGGTCATGAGATGAAGGGGTTCGAATATGTGACAATTGTAATTAAAAATTTATTTGAATCTTCTAAAATCTATTCAAAAATATTTATTAACAATATAGATATAAGCGTGAAGTAGAGTGATTGGTTATTGGTGAGGTGGAGCTGATGTGGCCCGTTTTTCTTTTTTTTTTTTTTTTGGTTTTTTTTCCTGTCTTTTTTTGGTCTTTTTCTTGTGGTTTCTCTCTTTCTTTCTCTTTCTTTCTCTCTTGTCAGAAACATTAATGAAATAGATTTTGTTGTTGATTTCACAGAAGACGTGCACAGAGTGGTTAGGGAAAAAAAGTATGTAAAGTCATTCTTTTGGTATTCATTGCGATTAGACTTCTGTACTTTTGAGGGGAAAAAAAGTGTATGAGGCCATCCCTCTATGCTTTTTGTATCTTCCTTTGTTATCTTTTCTCTTCTTCTTCTCTGCATAAAAGTATGACTGTGCTCTCTTTATCTGTTTCTCGCTCTCTCTCTCAATGGGGCGGACGGAGACGTTCGGTTTCAGATTCGGCTTCTTTTTTATATCCGGTGTTTGGCGCTGATGAAGATAGTCACTGAGATTTTCTCTTGTTGTGTTTCTGACTGTGCCAAATATATTTACCTTCTGTGTTCAAGGTTTGTGTTTATTTTTCCTATTTTGGGATGCATTTTGAAAGTTATTCTTCTCTTCTCTATTGTGATGGTTTGTCTTTATCTTTCCTTTTAAAGATTTGTCTCTATAGGTAGGAGGAATGGAGACGTTCGGCTTGGGACTTTTTCCATTTCTTTTTTATATCCACTTTTTGTTGTTGATGACGATGGTCACTGGGTTTTCTCTTGCTATGTTTCCTAGTGTGCCGAATATATTTCCCCTCTGTGTTCAGGGTTTGTGTTTATTTTCCCAGTTTTGGGATGCGTTATGAAAGTTATTCTTCTCTTTTCTGTTATAATGGTTTGTTTTTGTGTTTCCTTTTGAAGGTTTGCCTTTCTGGGTGAGGGGAATGGAGACGTTTAGCTTCAAGAACTGATTATGAAAGTTATTCTTCTCTGTTGTGATGGTTTGTCTTTGTCTTTTCTTCTGCAATTACACTTTGTTGGTTCTGCAATAACCCAGTTCTGTAGTTCTGCCGGTGGTTCTTTCTGTAATAGCACTTTAGTGATTCTGCAATAGTTCTGTAAAAACTCATTTCTATAATAATTTTACTCTATAGTTCTAGGTTTAGGGTAGTTCTGCAATAGCACTTTCAGTTCTGCAATAGCTTCACTCGGTTGTTCTGCAATCGTGAGACTTGGGTCTACAGAACTCCATAGTTTGTTTGGTTGCTTTGTTAAAAACTTGTTTGGTTGATCTTTGTATTGTTTTTCTTTATATTGTTTTCTATACAGGCCACCGTTATCGTTTGGTTTCTACATATGTCATGGATCTTTGTGTGTTATAATATATAAGTGGATTTACAATTGATACTTCAAAGCTATTGATTTTGCAGAACAACTATAAGGAGTTGCAGAAGTATATTTTTTTTAATAATAGCGTTTAAAGTTTGGAATTTTTTATTGATGGATTTGGTTCTGCCCAGCATAGAACGACATGGTTCTGCTCCGTGCAGAATGACATGGTTCTGCGCCACACAGAATGACATGGTTCTGCTAAAAAAAGTAGTTTTGCTAAAAAAAAAGATTTTTAGTTAGGAATGTTGAAAACAAAACGTAGTTCTGCTACAAAAAAAATGTAGTTCTATAATGCCATTAAAAAAATTGTTCTACAAAAAAATTTGTTCAAAAGTAGTTCTGCAAGAAAAAAAAAAGTTCTGTAGTTAGGTATGTTCAAGAAAAGTAGTTTTGTAATGCCATTAAAAAAAATTGGTTCTGTTAAAAAAGAATAGTTATATAGTTTGGTACGTTAAAAAAAATGCTTCTGTAGTTCTGTAGTTAGATATATTGTCGGCTATGTTTTCAAAAAAAAAATAGTTCTCTTAAAAAATGTAGTTCTGTGGTTCTGTAGTTCTGTATGTTAAAAAAAAAAGAGTAGTTTTGTAGTTTTGTAGTTAGATATGTTGAAAAAAAAAGTAGGTTTGATATGAAAAAAAGTAGTTCTGTAATGCCGTTAAAAAAAAAATAGTTCTATAATTTGGTATGTTTAAAAACAAGGGTAATTCTACAACAAAAAAAAGTAGTTTGTAATGCTACTAAAAAAAAAATTGTTCTGCTAAAAAAAAGTTCAAAATAGTTTTACTAAAAAACAAAACGACATGGTTCTACACTGTGCAGAACTACATTGTTATGCTAAAAAAAATTAGTTTTGCTAAAAAAAAAATAGTTCTTCCATTAGGTATGTTAAAAAAAAAAAGTTTTGACGTTAGGTATGTTAAAAAAAAAATTGAAGTAGTTCTGCTAAAAAAATGGTTATGTTATGTCATTAAAAAAAAAGTAGTCTACTAAAAAAAATAGTTCTGTAGTTAAGTATGTTAAAAAAAAAAGGATTTCTGCTACAAAAAAAAATAGTTCTGTAATCCCATTAAAAAAATAGTTCTACTAAAAAAATAGTTCAAAAATAGTTCTGTAAGAAAAAATAGGTTCTGTAGATAGGTATGTTCAAAAAAAGGAGTTTTGTACCGCCTTTAAAAAAAAGTTGTTCTGTTAAAAAAGAATAGTTATGTAGTTTGGTATGTTAAAAAAAATACTTTTATAGTTCTGTTGTTGGATATGCTGTCGGCTATGTTTTTTAAAAAATAGTTCTATTAAAAAAAAGTAGTTCTATAGTTCTGTAGTTAGGTATGTTTAAAAAAAGTGTAGTTTTGTGGTTTTGTGGTTAGATATATTCAAAAAAAAAGTAGAACTGATACGAAAAAAAAGGGGTTTTGTGATACCGTTAAAAAAAATTATCTATAAAAAAAAGTAGTTCTGTAATTAAGTACGTTAAAAAAAATATAGTTTTGCAACAAAAAAAAGTAGTTATGTAATGCCATTAAAAAAAAGAAAATAGTTCTGTTAAAAAATTTTGTTCAAAAGTACTTTTGCTAAAAGAATCATGTGGTTCTACAGCACAAAACGGCATGGTTCTGCACCACGCAGAACCATGTGGTTCTGCCCGGTGTAGAACAACATGGTTCTGAATTGTTCTGCTAAAAAAAATAGTTTTACTAAAAAAAAAGTAGTTCAGAATAGTTCTGCTAAAAGAACCACGTGATTCTGCACTGTGCAAAACTACATTATTCTTCTAAAAAGAAGTAGTTTTGCTAAAAAACAAAATAGTTCCATAGTTAGGTGTGTTAAAAAAATAAAGTAATTCTGCTAAAAAAAATAATTCTGTTATGCCATTTCAAAAAAAAAAAGTATGCTAAAAAAAAGTTCTGTGGTTAGGTATGTTAAAAAAAAAGTTGTTCTGCTACAAAAAAAAAAGTAATTCTATATTGCCATTGAAAAAAAAAAGTTCTACTAAAAAAATAGTTCAAAAGTAGTTTTGTAAGAAAAAATAAGTTCTGTGATTAGGTTTATTCAAAAAAAGTAGTTTTGTACCATCATTAAAAAAAATGGTTCTGTTAAAAAAGAATAGCTATGTAGTTTGCTATGTTAAAAAAAAAATAAGTACTTATGTGGTTCTGTAGTTAGATACGTTGTCGGCTATGTTTTAAAAAAAATTAGTTCTGTTAAAAAAAAAGTAATTCTGTAGTTCTGTAGTTAGCTATGTTAAAAAAAAAGTAGTTCTATGGTTTTGTAGCTAGATATGTTAAAAAAAAAGTAGTTCTGTAATGCGGTAAAAAAAAAAAGTATTCTACTAAAAAAAAAAGTGGTTCTGGTTAGGTATATTCAGGAAAAAAAGAAGGTAGTTCTATTACAAAAAAATGTAGTTCTGTAATGCCATTAAAAAAAGGAAAATGGTTCTGCTAAAAACAAATTATTCAATAGTAGTTCTGCTAAAAGAACCATATGATTCTACGTTGCACATAACAACATGGTACTGCACCGCACAGAACAATGTGGTTCTGCCGAATGCAGAATGACATGGTTCTACGACGCGCAGAACAAAAATTTTTCTGCTAAAAAAAATGGTTCCGTAGTTAGGTATGTTAAAAAAAAAAGTTCGGTAGTTAGGTATATTAAAAAAAAATAAAATAGTTCTTCTAAAAAAAATAGTTTTGTGATGCCATTAAAATAGTTATGCTACAAAAATAGTTCCGCATCGTGTAAAACTACATTGTTCTGCTAAAAAAAAAGTAGTTTTGCTAAAAAAAAATAGTTATGTAGTTGAGTATGAACAAAAAAAAAATTGCTATGCTAAAAAAAAAGTAATAATGTAGTTCTGTAGTTAGGTATGTTAAAAAAAAAAGCAGTTCTGTCTTTTTGTGGTTAGGTATGTTCAAACAAAAAAAATAGTCCTGCTACAAAAAAAAAGTTCTGTAATGCCATTAAAAAAATGGTTCTGATAGGAAAGAAAGTAGTTTTGCTAAAAAGAAAAGTAGTTCTATAGTTATGTATATTCAAAAGTAGTTCCGCATGATTGTATTATTACAAGAATGTCATTATAAAAAAAAAAAAAATAGTTCTGTTATGAATGATTGGGTTATTACAAGAAAACAATTATAAAAAAAAAACCGAAATTGGACTTGATATAGCGCAGAACCACAAAATGCAGAATCATGTGGTTCTGCGATGGTTTTACATAGTGCAGAACCATATCGTTCTGCACGGGACAAAACTATTTGGTTCTGCCACAGTGCAGAACCATGGTTCTGCCCAATGCAGAACGATATGGTTTTGCGCTGCGCAAAATTTACATCATTTTTTTTCAAATCTTTCTTTTTATTTTTAAAATAAAAAATTTTATGATTATATTAAAAATATCAAAAATATTTGAAATAAATAATATTTAAAACAAAGAAAGATTTTTTTTTGACAAACTTTCAGATTTTTTTTAAATGACATTTGAAAAAATTTAAAAAGCTAATTAAAATTTCATAAGATTAAAAATTTATCTCTATTCATATACAAACTTAAATTGAAAAATAAAAAATAAAGATAAAATTAAAATCACAAAAAAATTAAAAAATTTCTTATTATATGAGCCGAGTGGGTTGTCATCCTAAATCTTCACAAAATTTAGCCCCTAAAAAAAAATCATCAAATAATGTAGAGAGCTATGAAGTTCTGCTATATAGCAGAACAACATACTTTTTCTAAGCAGAACAACGTAGTTCTGTTGTAGTTCTGCTACTTGGCAGAACTTCATAGTTCTGCGATGTAGCAGAACTACATAGTTCTGCTATTTAACAGAACTATATAGTTCTGCTGTATCGCAAAATTATGAACTTTTTCTACGTAGCAGAACTTATATTTTTAAACATATTTAAATATAAAATTACACAAATATTTTTCTCATTTTTATATAATATATTTAATGTTAAATAAATATTCAAGTTTTAAAACTAAATATCTAAATATTTTTATTCTTATGTAGCTTTAAATTACATAAAAATATTTATCAGTTTGTTTTAATTTATTGTTTAATATTTTTACATTTTATACTGCAATTTAAATTTATATTCAAATTTTAAATTTCTAAATATTAATATTTAAATATTTCATATTTGAAATTATTTTTAATATTAAAAAATATTTTAATATTTAAATAAATTTAGAACAAATTATAGCTTCCATGATATCTTACTCATCATCACAATTCTAAAAGATTTTAGTTAAAAAAAAGCAAATTTATATTTGTTTTCCCAAAAAAGTACAATTTAAAATTTTTAAAATGATTTATATATAGTTTTGCTCGACGTTCATTATTTACAGCTGCTAAATTTTCATACTTTTACTGGACTGTGTTGGACTATATAGTTTTGCATTCCATGATTCATGGTTCTGCTGAACTTTCATAATTTATGTTTCTACTAGACTTTCATATTTCTAATGATGAACCAATGTAGTTCTAAATTCCATAATTTATAACTCTGCTACACTTTTATAGTTTATCTACACTAGAAGATATCAAGCAGTAATTCAAACAAATATCTAAATATTTAAACATATTTAAATATAACGTTATACATATTATATTATATTTTATTTAAGAAAACAAAATTTTTTTATTTTAGTTGGTGATCTAAAATAATATTTTAGAAGATGTAAGAAGTGCAGCTAAAATTAAAAATTTCATTTCTAATTAGTCTGTTATTTATACACAAACTATTAAAAATTTAATTATTGTTTCATATTTTTTTGTATGGATAGACATATTTTATAAAATTAAATAACTTATACATAAATTGATCGGCATAAACTCATATTTAATGCCTACCAAAAGAATATTTGATTTATTGTATGAAATCTTTAAATAACCAAATTATTTTTAATATTTTTGATATTTTACAAACCTTAAATTAATATTTATTCATTTTTTGACTCAAATTAATAAATATTATCATTTCAAATTAATATTTATGTATTTTTTATTTCATACCGATATTAATGTTACACATGTTATATCCATATTTTTTCATTTAAATTTAGGATGTTTAATATTAGATAAATATTTAAATATTATCTAATCTAAAAATACAATCTATAAATATTATAATTATAAAAATATCTACCAAATTATGGTTTTTAATAATATTTCACTCTTTATGAAAACATTTAATATATATAAAAACGAAAAACTATATTTATTTTATAGAAACAAATCAAATTTAAATTTTTTTAAATCATTTAAATGTGGTTTCTAAAAAATTTACACCATCACAATCCTAAACAAAATAAAGAAAAATATTTTCGGGTGTTTTAAAAATAATAATAATATTTTGAGAGATTAAAAAATAGCAGAATCATGAAGTTCTGCATAGCAGAACCATGAGACTCTGCATAGCAGAATCATGTGGCTCTGCATAGCTGAACCATATCGTTCTGTATACCACCATATTATTCAAATATTTAATTTTTTAATATAAAAATAATTTATTTAGATATTTGATATTTATTTAAATAAAATATAAAATTATAATATGAAATATGAAAATATTAAATGATGAACAAAACCAACATTATTAATATTTTTATTTAAATAAACGTATAAATATTTTTATCATTTAAAATTTATAAGAATAAAAATTAACAAATTAAATATATAATTTTTAATATAGAGCATGCACATCATGCAGACTACAAGCTACATTTTGTCACATCTCCCTCTATATAAAAAAAAAGACCCAAAAAAAAAAAAAAAAATTAATATATAAGCACCCAAAAACAATTATATCGTTTAAACATAACATTGCATAACATTATATAGATAAGTTTTTTTCAGATCTAATTTATTTAATATATAATTTATTTAGTTTTAAATAAATATCTACATATTTAAATTAAATATTTAATTATTTTTATTCCTATAAAATTTTAAATTGCATATTTATATTTATAAGTTTTAGTTTTGTTTTCTTTATTAATATTTTTATATTTTATATTACGATTAACATTTTATTTGAAACTCCAATTTTAAAAACTTTTAGTTAGACAGACATTAAAACTATTAGAGTAAAAATTTTAGATAGACAATAATTTTTTAAAAGATCAAAACTATAATTTAAAAACTCCATGGTTAACTATAGGTAAAATTTATAAAATTAGATAACTTATACATAAATTGATCGACACGAATTCATATGTAATGCCTACCAAAAGAATATTTGATTTATTATATGAAATCTTTAAATAACTAAATTATTTTTTCTATTTTTATATTTTACAAATCTTAAATTAAATATTAATATTTATGCCTTTTTTAGACTTAAATTATTAAATATTATGATTTCAAATTAATATTTATGTATTTTTTATTTCACACCAATATTAATGTTATACATGTTATGTCCATGTCTTTTTCATTTTAATTTAGAATGTTTAATATTAGATAAATATTTAAATATTAGCTAACCTAAAAATGCAATCCATAAAAATTATAATTATAAAAATATCTACCATATTATGGTTTTTGATAATATTTCACTCTTTTTGAAAAGATTTAATATTTATAAAAAAGAAAAACTATATTTATTTTACAGAAACAAATCGAATTTAAACTTTTTAAAATCATTTAGGCGTGATTTCTCAAAAATTTATACCATCACAATCATAAACAAAATAAAAAAAAATGTTTTCGGGTTTTTTAAAAATAATAATAATATTTTGGAAGATTAAAAAGGTTTTGTTTTTTGGCGGGGAATAATAGCAGAACCATATCGTTCTGCATACCAGAACCTTGTGGTTCTGCGTACCACCTTATTATTCCAATATTCAATTTTTTATAATATTAAAAATAATTTATTTGGATATTTGATATTTATTTAAATAAATTATGAAATTATAATATGAAATGTGAAAATATTAATGATAAACCAAAATAATATTATTAATATTTTTATTTAAATAGACTTATAAATATTTTTATCATTTGAAACTGTATAAGAATAAAAATTAACAGATTAAATATATAATTTTTAATATATAGTACGCACACCACGTACACTACAAGCTACCTTTTGTCACGAATTATTTTCGAAGTACAGAACGACCAGAGTGGTTCTGTGAAATGCAAAACCATCGGGGTGGCTCTACGTAGTGCAAAACTACCCATATAGTTCTGCGAAGTGCAGAATCACAAGAGTGGTTCTGCGAAATGTTGAACTACCCATGTTATTCTGCAAAGTGCAAAACCACCTGATGGTTCTGCACAACTACCAAGGTAGTTCTACCAAATGCAGAACTATCAATATAATTTAATATGTTATAAAATTGTTCATTTTGATTTAATATTACATGTGATCAACAATTTGAATATATATAAAAAAATATATAATATTTAATATATAAATTAATAAATACTTATTTTTAATATTACAAATTAGTATTAGTACTAAAAATTATTATTGTTGTAAGAATTAAATATTTAAAATATATAATATTTTATTTTAAAATATGAAGTATTAATATTTAATATATTAAAATATTAATGCTAAAATTTATATATTAAATGGTTTTATAATTTGCAAAATTTAAAAAATTCTTATAATATAATCTCGGTGGGTTGCCATTTTGAAACTTTACAAAATTTAGCCCCTCAAAAAAAAATTTTCGTCGACGAAGGCATTACAAATATTTTAGATATTTTTTATACAATCATAAAATTTTTTAATCAAATTATTATTTTTTCTTGCATAGTATTTATAGCATGATGCTTTTAATTTTTTTAATAAAAAATATTTTCAAAATTTTTAACTTGATATTTCTATAATCTTAAATATATATTATGTTATCAAAATCACAATGTATGGAGTCACTAAAGAAAAACTAAAAAAAAAAATCACCATCAAGTATGAAGTCACCCCTACGTCAATGAAATTGTATACTTTGGTCAATGAAACATTCACATTCACACTCATTGTTTTTCTTCTCATCTGGATTGTATGAAAAATAAAATAGATTTTTTTTAACTAAACTACATTATTGCGAAAAAAGCACAAATTCAACTTCAAAATGGTAATATAAATATATTAATCTTGAATTTTTTAAAATTTTCAAAAAATTTCAAGTATGGCTATGATCAGTATTTTTATTTTAATGTTATGCAAAATTTTTAGTGCATATATAAAAATACTTTGATTTAATATTTTGATATTAGAAAAATTATAATTTTAAAAATACTAAGAAAAAATTATTTTATAAATATTTTTAAATTAAAAAAATACATATACTAAAATTGATAGAATTATCTACGAAGTGCAGAACTACTCATAAAATCTGCCAAGTGCAGAACCAACAGGGTGGTTCTGCGAAGTACAGAACCACCCATGAAGTTCTGCGAAGTGCACCACCACCAAAGTGGTTTTGTGAAGTGCAGAAATACCCATATAGTTCTACGAAATCCAGAACCACGAAGGTGGTTCTGTACAACTACCAAGGTAGTTTTGCCAAGTATAGAACTACCAAGGTAATTTAATATTCAATTTCATATTTTATAAAATTTTTTATTTTAATTTAATATTACAAGTGATCAACAATTTGAATATATATATATATAAAATATTTAATATTTAATATATAAATTTTTGAATACTAATTTTCAATATTTAAAATTAGTATTAATACTAAAAAAATTAATGTTGTAAGAATTAAATATTTAAAATATGTAATATTTTATTTTAAAACCTGAAGTATTAACATTTAATATATTTAAATATTAATGCTAAAATTTATATATTAAAAGGTTTTACAATTAACAAAATTTAAAAAATTCTTATTATATGATCTCATTCATAAACTTTACAAAATTTAGCTGCTAAAAAAAAAAAAAATTTCATCAACGAACGCATTATAAATATTTTAGATATTTTTAATACGATCATAAAATTTTTTAATCAAATTATTATTTAATTTGCATAGTATTATAATATGATACTTTTAATTTTTTTTATCAAAAATATTTTCAAATTTTTTTACTTGATATTTCTATAATCTTAAATAAATATAATTTTATCAAAATCATAATGTATGAAGTCGCTAAAGAAAAACTTAATAAAAAAAAACTCACCATCAAGTATGAAGTCACTTTGCGTTGATGAAAATGTATACTTTGGTTGGTGAAACATTCATACTCATTATTCTTCTTTACATCTAGATTACATGAGAAAGAAAATAGATTTTTTTTTTAACTAAACCACATTATTATGAAAAAGTACAAATTCAACTTCAAAATGGTAATATAAATATATTAATCTTGAATTTTTTTTTTAAATTTTCAAAGTATTTTAAATATGGTGACGATCGGTATTTTTATTTTAATGTTATGCAAAATTTTTAGTGCATATTTTAAAATATTTTTATTTAATGTTATGATATTAGAAAAATTATAATTTTAAAAATACTAAAAAACAAATTATTTTACAGATATTTTTAGAATAAAGAAATACAGACACTAAAATTGACAGAACTATGCAAAACAGAGCTACCCATGTAATTCTGCAAAGTGCAGAGCTATCCATGTAATTCTGCGAAGTGCAGAACTATCCATGTAGTTCTGCAAAGTGTAGAACCACCGGATGGTTCTACACAACTATTAAGGTTGTTCTGCCAAGTGCAAAACTATCAAGATAATTTAATATTTAATTTAATATTTTATAAAATTTTTAATTTTGATTTAATATTACAAGTAATCAACAATTTGAATATATATAAAATATATTTAATATTTAATATATAAATTATTAAATACTAATTTTTAATATTACAAAGTAGTATTAATACTAAAAAAATATTAATATTGTAAGAATTAAATATTTACAATATGTAATATTTTATTTTAAAACCTAAAGTATTAATATTTAATATATTAAAATATTAATACTAAAATTCATATTTTAAAAGGTTTTACAATTAGCAAAATTTAAAAAAATTTTATTATATGATCTTGGTGGGTTACCATTTAGAAATTTTATAAAATTTAGCCTCTCAATTTACAACCAAAATCAAAACTGAAACTGATACGAATTTCACTAAACCACACCTGGCAACTCCCCTCAATTTACAGCCAAAATCAAACTCTACACTGCGCAGCATGCGGTGTACACCTCCTAGTTACCAAATATGGATGGTATAACGTAGTATAATAAGATCAATTACAATTTTGAGGACTAAGTGTAGTTTGGTAATGTTTGCCCAAAAGTTTAAAAAAGTGTTTCTTGAATAATATTCCAGAATTGATTTTATTTTTTCATTATGAGTATTGAATCTAAAAAGTTATCTTTCTCAAATGATTAAGATTTTTTTTTTGAATTAAAAAAATTGGAGAAATTTCTCAATTCTGAAAAAAAAAAATGATAACATGGGAAGGGCTAAAGCATGCTAAGAAAAAAAAGACCTTGCGTACCATGCTAAAATAGAGGGCGATGGCAGTGGCTGCCATGATGAAGCCGAGTGTGCCCAACCGGGTCGATGGTGACCTCCCTCTCTCTCTCTCTCTCTCTCTCTCTCTCTCTCTCTCTCTCTCTCTCTTTGTTGGTGTAACAATCATTTGAACATTAATAGACTAATGACTAATTATCTAACTGTAACAATAACCTAATTGAAAACAAATGAATCATAATAATCAAATTAAGATTAGATAGAAATTATTTTATTCTTAAATATACATATAGACCGTCAGATCTAAAATAAAAATAGACAATGATAAATGAAAAGAATTCCCCTTATCCCTATACCCTCTGTTCTCTATTTCTCTCCCTCTCCTTCTTATCTATCTTCTCTCCCTCTAACCCCTCTCTCTCTCTTGCTGTCATTCTTTCTACCCCTTCTTCAATCCTTCCTGCAATCTACACCATTTTACAATATTTTTTTTATTACCATTCTACCCATTAACGTGTATAAACTTAGTTGTTCCCTGTTTTCATGTTCTGTTTTTCATGTATCCCAAGCAAGGCCGCTAAAGAAAGCGCGATTGGAAATTGAGACTTAGAAGTCAATATCCTCATTCGTGATTTCAAAAATTTATTTTTTAAAATTTAAATAATTTAAGAAAAAAAAATAAAGATTGAGGGGAGAGAGGGAGAGAGGGAGAGAGGGAGAGAGGGAGCAATTGCGCGAAATTGCGCAAATTCTAGAACTCTGGAAGCAATTCGACACCCCAGAAGCACCCCGCGCCAAATTGCGCGAATTGATGACCTGGGGCGGGAAGGCTATCGTCCGGGCCTTGAGCGATGGAGGAGGAAGATGAGTCCATGAAAGTTTCGGGAGATTTGGGGCCAAACCCTAATTTGGGACCAACCGTATTTTGTCCGGAAGATTTGGTCGCTGAAGACAATTCCTCCGAGTTCTCCCCTTTTCCTCCGGCTTCTTCAGTGTTAGTTGGAAGACAAGTGCAGGCCATGACTAACAGGAAGAGAGTGACTTGTGTAACCTTGGTGTTTATTGTTCACTGGGTTTCGTATATACAAGCTTGAATTTGGGTATTTGTAAATATTGTGACACCGTAAAATCGGGGTTTCGTCTTATTAGGCTAGATACTCTCTCTCTCTCTCCCTAACCCGCCACCATGTTACCTTTCTCAGGTGCCCTACGTTGAAGATTAATTAAGAATTGCAGCAGGTCAACAGCGAGATTGTGGATCTCACTTTTTGAAAGCGATATCCAAGATCACGCTTTAAAAAGCGCGATCATCAATCTCGATTTTGCGTGTTTTTTTTAAATCAATTCAAAAAATAAATTTTTGAAGTCACGAGAATACCCAGTCTTGAAGTCGCTACTCCCAATAACGCTTTTTCTAGATTTGGAATTAAAAAAAAATAATGTTAGTTGAATAATTTTAATTAAAAACATTATTTTGGTAAAAAACCCAAAATAAAATTTGGCAAAAAACCCAAAAAAAAATTTCTCATACAATAGAAATTTTGGAGAAGTATTTTCCAGAGCTTTGGTGGGGCATTTGACATACTAAAAATATTTTATTGGAGTTGTTTGGGAGGACGAACCGCATAATTAAGGAGTTAAATCAAATGATCAAGATCTTATTAATTTTTAATTAGACAAGATATTTATATTCTAATTTATTTTTAAATATATTTCTCATATTCTTTATTGTCTCCATATTGTTTTTGAGTTCATGATTTTGTATTTATAATTATGTTTATGTGGGATTTGTTTTAATAAACATGTGTTAGATTTATTTTACGGTACGAAAATGTGGAAAAATCATAAAAAAATAGATCAGATTTTGGGATCAATGCGTAGATTTCTAAATAATTGAACTGTGAATCTTTTCAAACAAATTGTATGATCGAGATTATGATTACAAAAAACGAATCACCACCACAATTCCATACACTATTAGAAAACAGGGTATCGGCGACAAAAAAAATTCGTCGCTGATAGTAGATCAAGAAAAAAAATAAAAATTAAAAAAGGAAAACAATTAACGACGGTTTAGCGACGGATTTTTTCTGTCGTTAACAAATCCGTCGTTAATCTGTCGCTGATAGTAAATCAAGGTTAAAAAAAATATCAGCGATGGATTATTTAGCGAGAGAAAATTTCTGTCATTAATAGTATTCAAAGGTAAAAGAAAAAATTAAAAAAAGTAACTATCAGCGACGAAAATTTTTCATTGTTAATCCATCGCTAATAATTCATTTTTTTAATTTTAATTTTAATTTATTAATTTATTAATTTATTAATTTATTAATTTATTAATTTATTAATTAATTAATTAATTAATTTTATTTATTTTATTTTTTCTTCTCTTTTATTATTTTATAATTCTTTTTCTTTTTTCTTTTATTTGTTTTATTTATTTATTTAATTATATTATTTATTATTCAATTTAATGGGTAAATCAAAAAAATAATTTGCTATTCTATTTTAATTAATTAAATAAATATTTTATTTTTTTATTTAGTGTAAATTTAATCAATATCAAATTTAAACGGTTAGAAAAATTTAATGAAAATATTCAATAAAAAAATTACCCCAAGATAAAGAAAAAAAAAGATGAGAGTGATGGATTATTCAAAAAAAAAAAAATAATGAAAATATTCAAAAAAAATTACCGCCACGCATAGGCGGTGCGTCTGCACGGGCTCCCATGAGCTTGCAGCAGTTTGGCCCACGCTCCAGACGTGTGGAGCACGTCTCATGCGCTCCCACGAGCGCGTTGAGGCCCTGCCCACGCACCAGAGTTGCTGTAAGGCTTGGACGCACTCACACGTGCCAGGCCCACTCGTGGTGCATGTGACACACGCTTACACGTGCTTAGGTTGGAGCCTGTACCTGAATCTACTCTGACCCGATTGACCCCATTACTGTTCACGTGCCTCAGCGTGAGTGAACGTTACGCACTGGCTTAATGTCCAATGTTTGGCACGTACATCTCACCTGCTTTTCCCTAGCTGGCTGGACGCGCCTCCTTGGGTGTGCAGTTTGCGCGCCCGCGGGTCTGGATTGGGTTTTCTTCGCCCGACGGTTCCTACAATTGGTTTTCTCTACCCGGATTCTGGAAAACTCATTTCCGACTCATTTTTCATGCGATTTTCGACTGGAAATCATTGTTGGGTATCCTCAAAACATCTTAAAGTCGATTTTAAGAGAATTAAAGCCCTAAAATATGGTGGATCTAACCACCCCAGTCGCGACCCTCCGTGGCCATTTGGAAATCCCAGTTTTTGGCATCCGAAACACACAATAAATATATACAAAATATAGATCTGAGCATGAGAAACATGCATAAACCATTTTTATGCATCGATTTGCCCTCTAACTTAACAGATCTAAGGTTTTAAAATTTGTACGGTCATAAATTTCTATCAGACTTTTCATGGCCAAAACATGCTCGGAAAATTTAGAAAAAATCAATTTTGTAATCCTTGGGCCATGGGTATTTCTGCAGTGTGATTGGATTATCCGTAATTCGAACTCTAAAATTTTTACCCTACTTATTTTATACCCAAAATTTAGAAAAAATCTTTTAATTAAATCCAACAATACTCTGATACCAATGTTAGATTTAACCGACACATTATGCGCATGCGGAAGCGTAATAAATAAATTGAAAATTTTCGAGTTATCTTAACATGTAGGGTCTCCAAAATTTTGCCGAGTCACGGACTCCGTTGAACGCTCTGTCAGGATGGTGATCACGTGATCGAATCACCATCGCAGTACCATGACGCCTCGATTCTAAAGTCTGATGATGAATATATCAAGAAAAATTCTTTATTCGGAAATTTTTCAAACTCTCGTTCTCTCTCTCTCTCTCTCTAGAAAAGTGTGCTTTCACTAGAAACCCTAGCCTCTCATGCTTCATTAAAGAAGAATCATTGATGGTTACCTTCCCGTAGGCCTTTTCCTTAGGTTAATTAGTGAGTAATAATTAGTGGTTAATTCGATGGTAATGGGTGATAAATGGAATAATGAGAATTATCTCATTATTTTTAAATTATCAAAATACCCTTCAATTAGCATATAAAACCAACAATTACCAAGACTTTAAAATATGGGGAAAAAAAAAATAAAAAGGACAAAGCCAGACACAAAATCAAAATGAGAGAGATAAACATAAAAGAATCTTATTTTATGTTACTGCAAGTATGTTGGTTAGAATCCGCGTGCCGTAGATAGAAAGAGAAAAATAATTTTTATTGAGTTATGCCACGGAAAATCGTTTTTTTATTTTATTTTTTTTGACTTGATTCCTTCATGATTTCATGGACATATAAAGTAGACTCTGCATTTTGTTGGGAATGAAATAGAGAGGAGACGGATAAAGGATGAACTATAAAGGTAAAAAGGAATCTTGTCATTGTTAATCACAATTTCTCTCTTGGCCTTGTTCAAAATCTCTTGGTCGATCTCAATTTGGATATGATGCGAGTGGTTTCTTTCTCTTTCCAGGTCTGAATTGCTGTACCACAGCCGCAAGCTTCTCGATGTATATATATTTTTTATATTATATCAATCGATATTTAAAATTATGATCCAATTTATTGGAATATGCCTAAGATGGGTATTGTGGTAATTTGGGAATAATGGGGTAACTCCCATTATCCCCAATAACCACCCTATTAACCACTCATGTGGTAACTCCCCCAATAAAAAAGCCCTCTTTCCTTCTGCGTGTAGAGACAAGAAATGTAACAATGGTGGAGATGGTTAGGGTTTTGCACACTTCTCTAGAGAGAGAAACTAGAGAAGTGTGCAAAACCCTAGCCATCTCCACCATTCGACCGTGATCACCATCCGACCGTGCGATCCGTTCGAGAGACATCGCGACACGGTGGATTTTGGAGACTGCCCTATCGAGATATTTATCCCAAAGAATTCCGATCTATTTAATTCTCGCTTCCGCATGCGCGATTAAATCCAACATTGGTATCAGAGCAGTCGTTGGATTTAATTTAATAATTTTCGGAATTATTTTTAGGGTTTTTAAAATTTTGGGGTCCGGATCACGGATGAGTTTCGTGAATCCGAGAACACTGCAAGAATACCCATGACCCAGGGATTACAAACATAATTTTTATTTAATTTTCGGAGCATGTTTGGGCCATGAAAAGTCCGGTCGAAGTTTGCGACCCTACGGACATAAAACCCTTAGATCTGTCGCTTTAGAGGGCGGATCGATGCATGAAAATGATATAAATGAGTTCCTTGCATCTAGATCTACGGTTTTATATATTTTATTGTGTGATTTGGGTGCCGGAAACTGGGATTTCCGAATGGTCGCGGAGGGCCGCGACTGGGGTGGTTGATTTCCAGAATTTTTGGGTTTGAATCCTCCTAAAATCGAGTGTAGGATGTTTGGAGGATACCCACAAATTTTTCCCAGTTGAAAAATGCAAGAAAAAACAACCGGATTTGTATTTTTCAGAAAACGGGTTGAAAAACCCGTTGCAGGACCCGTCGGGCGAAGAAGACCCGGCCCAGACCCGCGGGCGCGTGACACTCACGCGCCAGGAGGAGCGTCTGCTAGGCGCGTGGAGTTCACGCGCCACACAGGCGCGTGAACAGGCAGGGTCAGCGGTAGGGTCGGACCCTGACCCGGGACCGACCCGCAATCGACCCGACCGGGTCGGACCGAACCCGTTGACCGGGTCAGTCGGGTCAACCCTGACCCGTTGACCGACCCGGTCAGACCCGGCTCAACACGACTCAGCGCGTGAGGGCGCGTGAGCCGCGCGCCGCGAGTGGGCGACGTGAGCCGAGCCGCGCCAGGCGCGTGGCAGCGCGTCTGAGCCGCGCCGCGCGTCTGGCGCGTGAGCCAGACTGCTGCCAGCGCGTCGAGGCGCGTGGCAGCGCGTGGAGTCGCACCGCCGGCGTGTGGAGGCGCGCGGCGGCGAGTGAATCGCATCGCCGGCGAGCGGCGGCGCGTGTGGGCCCCGGGTGGCGCGTGAAGTCGCTCAAAATTGAATTTTTTCAATTTTTGGGGGGTCCTATATCCATAAATGTGACTTTTTGTGTGTTTTTGTGTGCCGAATCACAATCCAAATGGTAAGATGCGATTTCGAGTTGTGGTGTATGGTGTCCGTTGACTCATACGCTCGTTTTGGGGTCGTACTCAAGTCATTTTGGTCTTGATGATTCGTAGGGCGTACAAAAATGTGATAATAAGCATTTCCAAGTCACAAATGTCTCTCTTAATACGTTGAGAACTGTCGTATTAAATTTTTACAAGGAGAGTAAACTGAATGATGTGATCTGCGCGATTTTATCAGTAGATTCAGTTTATTCTCGAGAGTCAAAATATAACGGGAATCTGAGGCAATAGATGATGGGCCCCAGGGTGGGCACCGCGTCTCAGAATATACGAGATAAAGAGATTTATCGTGTATGGTATAAAAGATTTGCCAAGTTAGGGCAATGCTTACAGTGGCATACACGATAACTTAATCTCGTTTTTCGAGTCATATTTTATGAACATGTTGGTTCGACTCGTCCCATAAGAGCATAGTGTTGCTCTCTTCGGCTCCTATGTGAGGATGCAGAAGAAAAGGGTTAATCATACAATGAAGCAAATGTCGAGTATGATCACCGAGTTAATATATACGGACGAGTAAATTTCGGATGGAATTTAGGTACTGGATGTGATCCAGTTTTTACCTGATTCATGGGAAACCGTGAAATCCTTTCTCACATTTGACGAAAGTATTCGTACTTTCGTTGACGTGAATACATATTGTGAGCTCGATGAGGAGCACCTAGAGGCGTGTAGGCCACACTCGAGTCATGTTTATTCAGAGGAGTCGAGTAAGGACTTCCCCGGCGCTAAGCCAATAGCATAAGCAGGCGAACGAGACTCGAGATCTAGGTAATGAAAATCATCCGAGAAAACCGACAATGAGGTACAAGAACGCAAGAAGAAGGAATTTGTTTAGACCAATGTAAATTACTACGTTTGAGGTAGATTTGGTCATTTCGCTCGTGAGTGTGACGAGCAAAAATAAATATTCTTCTTCTTTACGTGGTTTGAGATTTGTCTCATTCACTATAATGCTCACTGATTTCTCTCCTTTGAAATCAGGAGCAACCGACCACGTAACTCAAAACAGGAGTGCGTAAATATAGTTCCGTCAAGTGAATCCTTAAGTTTGGAGGATTTACGGTAAGGACAGAGCATTTGTCGTTGTCAGAGGGAACGACACTTGCTATGACGTCCTCAATATTGTAGGCATTCGACGGATCTACAATTATGTACCTTGTCTAAAATTGACTACGATATGCGTGAAATTATTCCTTTATTTTTAATACGATAATTTTATAAATTATTCTGGTTTTAATCAATGATGAATTGTATGCACTGGGTACTGCTCCTTTTAATGGTTTCTTGTAGTTCTATTATTGACTTTACATCTGATTGCGTAGATGATGATGTAAATGAATGATATAGTAGACTTAGACACATGGGGTAAGAGATGATGAATCGGTTAGTAGCGAGAGGTTTATTGGACCCGCTAACCAGATTCGAGTTACCCGTATGTGAGTTTTGCCTAGTCGGCAAAATGACGAGAAAACCATTTGGCGATGCAATGAGAGCTGAGACTCCATTGCAGTTAACTATTGTGCCTTCCTTCTTTTTATTGTGGTCTCATGAGCATGAGAGCCGGAAATGGAGTTGTGTAGATAATTATAGATGTTTACGTGTGTTTCGGTTCATCTATCTGATCTCGCACAAGTCTGAGGCATTAGACTGCTTCAGGAGGTTCATAAGCGAGATTGAGAATCAGTTAGATTTGAGAGTACAG
Organism: Dillenia suffruticosa; assembly: GCA_033439265.1. Lineage (NCBI taxonomy): Eukaryota > Viridiplantae > Streptophyta > Magnoliopsida > Dilleniales > Dilleniaceae > Dillenia > Dillenia suffruticosa. The sequence goes on from JAVTVX010000020.1 coordinate 14,862,436, forward strand.
ACTTTCAAGAACCGAGCGAGGACGCAAGTATTCGTCTAAACTACACATGGGGCTCTGTTTCGAGAAAAGTATTACGAGTCTACTGACTATTAGTCAGTTCTCCATTATGAGCTTTGGACAGGGAGGCAGCCTGACCTTAGCCACTTGAGGTTATGGGGTTGTGCCACGATTTCTCGCATTCACACGATGAGTTAGACCCGCGAGAAAATACGTGTTCATAGGCGAATACGAACGGCACTATAATCAAGATTGAGTCTCGTAATACTAAATTTTTTGACAATGATTTCCCTTAAGAGAGGTGAAATCAATTTGGACCCTACCCTTTATGCGATGGATGAGCCTAGTGGCTCGAGGAGCCTAGTGGCTCGAGGAGCCTAGTGGCTCGAGGAGCCTAGTGGCTCGAGGAGCCTAGTGGCTCGAGGAGCCCAGCGGCGGGATACAAGAATCCACTACGGATCTTGATCTCAGTGGGAGCGATCCATCAAGAGGTAAAGATTTTTTCTCTCCTCCTAAGAGTGTCAAGAATGCGTATTTAAACGTTGTTTTCTCGATTGAGGGTGAGACCCTCGTTGCGACTCTAGAGGATGATGAAAAATCTAAAACGGTCCGAAAGGCTCTCGAGAGTTTTGCAAAAGATGCAAAATACCGTTTATTGAAGGCCATAAATAAAGAGAAGGAATTGATGAAAATCAACGGGGTCTGGGACCTAGTTGATTAGCTTGAGGGCGGAATGACTATTGGGAACAAGTAGGTTCTCAAAGTCAAGATAAAAGTCAACGGATTGATAAAGAGGTAAATAACCCGTCTAGTAACCGATGGTTACACTTAGACTGAGGGGTGGACTATCGATGAGTCATAGTCCAATTTATCTCGAATCCGTTTATCTTTCAGCGATTGTCACGAACATGGATTAAGAGTCACATCACAAGGACGTAAAAAACCGCTTTAGTAGTGGGAGTCTAGATGAGGCAATCTACATGGAGCATCCCTCTGGGTTCGTTCTAGTAGATCAGGTGGATAAGGTCTATTGATTTTAGAAATCATAATACGACCTTAAGCCATCATCTAGACAGCGGCGCTTGAGATTTCACGAGAAGGTGATATCTTATGGTTTTGTAATGATCGAGTAGGATCATTGCATATATCTGATACGTCCCGATGACTCCTTTATGAGCATGTTCGCATATGTAGGTGACATTCTGTTGGCTGGGAACAACAGAGAGTATCCAATGACCATTGTAACATGGTTTGGTTATGAGGTTTTAGTTCATTCTCAGATTTTGGATCCATAGGGATCGCTTGAGAATGGTATTGGCTCTTTAACAAGAGTTTTACATCAGGTAGATTCTTAAGCATTTCGAGAATAACGAACACAACCTAAAAGATACTCTTATCGCTAAAGGAAAAAGACTTGAATCTTGACACATGCCCTAGAATTTATAAAAAAATAAGGGAATCCCTTATTCCAGTGCAAAATACATTTCTAGTGTATGCGATGAGGTATACACGTGTGATATACAATTTGATGTATACGATGAGGCATACATGACCAGACGTTTATTTAGCAGTCGATCTGGTGAGTAGGTATTAATAGAATTCTAGAAGGGATCACTGTAGAGCGGTGAAAAAGGATTCTGAAATATCTCATTTGAACTGCGGACCTCTCCATGTGTTACGGATGAGGAAATTTGCGTTTTTCGTTGGGATTCAGATACTGACTGGGAGTAGTGATCTGAATAAACGCAAAAGGTTTTATCTTCTTAGAGCAGTAAGAAGAGAACCTGTATATCTCTATTTACGATAGAGACTGGGCTTGTAGTATGCTCAATTGCAGTTCATGAGAATGGTTGGCTTCAGAAATTTTCTGGAAGACTTAGAGGTTGTGACAGATAGTGGGAGGTCAGTGATGATTATTGTGATAATCAGACCGACACTGTCAACAAATGAGACCTTAAGTATAATAGTAAAGCTAAACACATTGATACCGAAGACCACTTTATGAGAGATATTACCGAGAAGGGTATTGTGACATCTAAGTACACCTTGAAATACAGCATGAGAGCTGATCTCTTCAGAAAACCCGTTGTGAGAAATTCATTTGTGAGATAAGGAATCATTGGGTTTAGTGTACTTTAACATTTCTCCTTATATACTGTTTTAGATGCTTATTTTAATATATGACATGTATGCAGAATTGAGTCACATATTTATTTCATGCATCATTTGTTGTCATATATTGTGATTTTATGATAAAAGATATGTCAGGCAGGCGTGGTCGACTCTCTCACACGAGTGACCACCTCCGACTCTGAGTGAGCGGAGATAAGACGGATTCTAGTTGTAAGAGGCCTTGAGAGTAGCCCTACTAGAACATAAGTCGCCCTGATATGTGTTCAGGATGAGGTCATATGCGATATGACCGACATGGAAATACCCACATCCATGTTGCCTGTAAGTAGCCAGGTTTGAGATCTCAGATATCACCTGCGATTTGTGATATTGTCTCTGAGATGCTCTCTTTGAGATCTCTGGGTAAAGTCTTATGTGTAGACTGAGTCCCGTACCTGTACAGTGTTAGAGAAATCTGACATATGCCCTTTGAGAGATGAGGGAATAACACTGTGGCACGTGTTTCATACCACGTGTGATAAGACGACCATGGGACAGTGAGAGCTATTATTTGAGACGATAGTTTGATCTTGATCCCCGTTCCCACTGTGTGAGACCTGAGATCCATTGGGTGGGATCTCTTATGCCCTTATTACTTTCGGCTGTCTCTAGAAGTATTGGTTCAGTGTTGCTACTTTAGTCTGTTTACCTATGACCCGGAAGATAAATTGAGGTCTAAGGGGCAGGTCTAGGAAAGCAGCTGAATTGAGACCGATAGATTCGAGTTTGGGAAAAGGAAGGCCAATAGACATTACATCATTGTCATGTATTCATAGGTCGACCTATTATGTTAATCCATGTTGGGATTCAAACATAATAATGAATACATAGTCGAGCAAATTGATTGGGGATCACTTTCGATGAGGAAAGTGGCTCGATGGATGTAAATGCATTGAGTCTGGGGTATAGCGAGTTATTTTTATACTAACGGTGACTACTCGATCATCCTAACAGGTGTATCGAGAAGTCTTTGCTTGCAGGTGTACTCGCCGGTCGCACGACGCCCAATCCAGTATGAAAGTCCAGTAGGGTGATGTGATAGATCGCATGAGTTGCGATCTTGTGATTGACGGAAATGAAATGCCCTCATGTGCAAGTGGGAGATGTTGGAATATGCCCAAGAGGGGCATTGTGGTAATTTGGGAATAATGGGGTAACTCCCATTATCCCCAATAACCACCTTATTAACCACTCATGTGGTAACTCCCCCAATAAAAAAGCCCTCTTTCCTTCTGCGTGTAGAGACAAGAAATGTAACAATGGTGGAGATGGCTAGGGTTTTGCACACTTCTCTAGAGAGAGAAACTAGAGAGAGGGATGGAGATTTTCGTGTAGGAAAATCTCCCAACGTCAAACGATTCACCGGATACGAGGCTTGAGGCGTCGTGGATTTGAGGTGGTGGTTCGATTGCGTGATCACCATCCGACCGTGCGATCCGTTCGAGGGACATCGCGACACGGTAGATTTTGGAGACTGCCCTATCGAGGTATTTATCCCAAAGAATTCCGATCTATTTAATTCTCGCTTCCGCATGCGCGATTAAATCCAACACAATTAAATCGATTCAGAACTTATAGTGATCCTCTAAAATTATTCTCTCAATATTGTTTGCTTTATGTTTTAAATCACAAGTCAAAATTTTGATTTTAATTAAAAAACTTAACACTATATATCTTAAGGCTTGAAACAATGTAATTAAGATACGTGCTGGGGTTTGCAGTTCTTCGAACCTTCTTCTCAAGGCTTGACCCAATGTCATTAGGATACATGGAAGGGGTAAAAATTTAGGATTTCTAACTTTGTAAGCTCAATTTTATGTATTAGCCTTCAGATTTGAAGAATTTAGGGCAAATTTGAATCTTTAATCTGCGGGAGTTTGAGCGGATTAGGACTTCTCACTGATAATTACGTAATTTGGCAAAAACAAAAAAATAAAAATAAAAATAAAAATAAAAATAAAATAAAGTTGGGGTTTTCAGTTCAGCATTTTGGTTGCTTGATTTTTGAAACCGATCACTATAAAATTCTGAGATCTGGACTTCAGGTCGCTATCGTGCCTAATCAATGGCTTGGTGTTCAATTAGTTTGTTTTGCATGAGCTTAATATTTCTCTATCTTTGTCCACCATTTTTTCCCCCTGACATCTTATATAGTTTTGAATGTAAATTTCGTTTAAATTTGTTTTGTGGTGTCTGTAATTTGTAATCAGGTCTTATAAGTGTCATTAAGAAGTCGCATAGTGCATATTCAAGACCAGATGAGATTTTCTCTTGCTTTTCAAAAAGTGGTTAAAAATAATGATATGAAAAGTGTTGGCTTTGTTTACAAGCCCATTTTTGGGGGAGAGATGGAGGTGAAGAAATTGTTGGGATCTTTTATTTCTCCCCCCAAAGGAAGTACTATTACCCTGACTTCTAGGATAAGATCAAGGCTTGAGGTCTTTTGTTCAAGATACAATAGTTTTGATTGTGTCTTCAATTTGTGTTTGAAATTTTGGATTTAGGACTAATGGTTGTCCGTTAAAATGCCAATACGAAACAGTTGCTTCACGCACCACTTTTATGGATCCAGTGATACTCATCCAACAGATAAAGCTTTCAGGAAATGAAAATAGTTAGCGGATCTTTGGTTCGAATTTTTACTTCTCTATACTAATCTCTCCGTTTTTTTTGAGGTAATTCATGCCGCAGTTGGTTTGTTTCCTCTGTTTTTGTAAGTCATGTTTTCATTTTTCTGTAACTCTTATTCCTTTCTGTTAATATCTGTAGACTAGCTTTGTTTTGTAACTCTTATTCCTCTTTTTTAATTATTAATTATTATTTATTTTTTGGGGGTTTAACCCCACTTGTTAGTGGTACCAAGTGGCTTATTCTTTTCTAATGTGCTGTTCAGTTGCGTTCAGTGATGAAGTGATTTAATCGTTGTTTAAGTTCTGAAGTGATTTACGCAATGGCAATTCTGGTGTTGCATATGTGCATGGCTACTGAACATTTGTGGCAGGCTTTCAGTTTTTGGTCATTAATTTAAGTTACCCAAAACTTTTGTCTGGCTAATCAAATTGTCTTTATTATATATTGCTATTTGTTTTCAGGTCATTTCTATCATATTTTGGTGTTTTTTCATGAAAACAGATTTGGAGATATTGAACAACTGCCATCCTCTTTTTTTTACGACATTGGTACTAACATTGGCATGCCTAAGTAATTTAGCTAATGGACTATTTTACTGATATAATCTGGTGCTTGTAAAAGTAGAAGTATTTCCTTCAGTTTTGCAGGTTGCACTGAAGGGGCTCGGCTTTGACCTCAACGTGGAGTGCTCAAAGGATCTGCGGGGGCTCACAAGGCTTGCCCATCAATTATTTATTTTGAAAACTAAAGGTATAACTATCATCAGTAACCAAAACAAGAACATGGATGAAGTAATCATATCATGGTAAGATGTAACAACCCAAGCAGCTACTGAACTTTGAAGCTAACGACTACTGAGTTACGAGTGGTTAGTTCTGAAGTCAGTTGGCCAACTGAATTGTAACCGAAGTTGTTGAGTTGTTAGGTAGTTTGGGATTACTCCAAGGAATGTATAAATACATGTAAAATGATTAGCGACAGGATAGATGATGAATGAAAAGAATTCTCTTCCTCCTATGCTCTCTGTTTCTCTTCCTCTCCCTCTGTTCTATCTTCTCTCTCTCTCTACTTCTTTCTCCCTCAATTCTTCTCTCTTTCTCTCCTTCTATCCCAACACTCCCATTTCCAACCATTTCCGGTGACTTCCGTTGATTTCCACATCAACATCTCAACTCGAGTTCCTGCATTTTCCATGCTCTGTTTTTACTCCCAACATGCTCTGTTTGTGTTCCTTTTCACTTTTAAAACCCAACGTATTTTAGTGTTGAAGAGGCGGGTAGGATTGTGACATAAGACTGTAATGGTTATGGCTTCTGCTGCACAAATTGTTTGCCCATGTTCTCTTAAGTTTTCATTGTCATTTTGGGTATCCCATTGAATTTGGTTTTGCTGTTAAGGCTAACCAAATCATCTATCCCCACCCCCGGGGTTGTTGCTGTTTTGCACCATGGTTATTCTTCACCTGGAAAATTTGAAATCATTAACAATCTCGGAATTGCAATTTCGGAGGTCTGAATTATGAATTTTGTGTGATTTATTATGTTAAAAGTTGGTGATGCCTGTTTTTCTGATTCGATGTTTCTGAATTATTCCTGCATGTCTGAGCATTTATATTCTCCTCCAGAATGCTTACGATGGTTGGATAAATTTTTTCTCACTTTTTGTCTGCAGGTCTGCATCTTTACGAATTCTTTTTTCCTGATTTTGTTTAAACCCTTGTTTATGTGATAGACTAAATTGGTTCATTAACCACAAATCAGAATAAATAATTTGAATATTTTTGGCACACTATTTACTATGGGACTGTATGGGCATGGCATGGCCAATGTGATACCTAAACCAATTCTAAAATATTATTTAATATACAATATTATTTTTGGACTAAAATACTAATAACTGATATGTAAATCAGGAAAGTTTAATTTAGTGGAATTTATATATTTATATTTTTGGTTCACAACAAATGGTACATTTCAAATAAAATAAAATAGACTAAGCATTTCCAAGAAAAAGAAACAAATACTGCGTGGTAACATCTAACATCGATATGCTCATGAAGACAATAAAAAATAAAATAAAAGGATATCCTGATGTTAGCAAAAATGGCTGGATAAGAATGCGGACATAAGTTACAAAGAAATTCAATAAGAGAAACAAAAAGACCGACAAAGATCTTTAAGCATGGAAATCATAAAATTATAACTCTAATGATTCATTCTTTCAAAAAATTATTTTGTAAAAAATCTATCATTATAAATATGAAAATATAACAATTTAAAAAGTCGAATATTTTTAAAATTAAATTAATTTTTAATTTATTCGGATATACATTATTCTCTGACAACTAAAATGAAATAAAACATCTATCAATTACTGCATTAAATTTAAAAATCCTAATTCAAATTTTGCCTTCTCAAATGGATCCCTATGATTGTAAAACAACGAGTCCTCATACAAAAAGTTGGAAAGCATGTCTCAAAGACTATGTCCTTTCTCGCCATGAAATGAGTTGAATCTTAAACCCTAATCTTGCGATTGTCTTGGTCCACCAGGCGACGTTTCATATGGAATGCGCGAGGTCTGCCATCCTCCTAGACTGTTTAGACATGACACTCACCGTAGATAGATCTTTAGACAGTATAATCTCATAGCCATCATAATATGAGTCCAGTCCCTCGGGCATGACTTGCCAAACCAAGCCGCCTCCAATAGATCGTCCCTTTCTTGCAAGTTTGTAGATACTATCATAAATGGTACTCAAGAATGCATCTCTTACACTAGTATTGTACCCAGGATCTTTCTTGGACTTTCCGAATTCAGCAAACACCATTGGCTTCTTTATTATGGTCTTTGAGTCTGTCCAGTGACTTGTCAACCACCTTTGCACGAATGCCATTTGTGCCTCTTCATTTTGTCCTGGGAGCCTGTCAGAAAACAAAGTAATTTAAGAAAATGATTTAAAATTGTATAAAGATTTGCTGATGTGACATATATATCGGAAAGATTTGCTGATGTGATGCATATATTGGCTTACCAGACTGAAGGATATGCATGTATGGTGGTGAAATCAATCTCTGCAATCATATGGCTAGTAATGAAGTCGGTGCCAACTTCGTGGCCAGGATTGTATTGCTTCCTATCGGGTATTGAGTCTCCGTAAAATCCTTCCATGCCAACCTCCAACAAGTGATTGCTATCAATGGATTTCACATAAGTAGCCATCTCTTGAACCCATCCCTACAATAGAATATATTATGACAGGTGAACGAGTATTGCTCTTTAATAAATTGCAAACAATAAGCCAAACACCATTTTGTTATTTCTCTTTTTTAATTGAGACTCACATTGACAGTTTTGCCAAAGAGATCAACTTGGCAGCGAGGTTCGTTTATAAGCTCCCATGCCATAATAGTTGGATCATCTTTGTAAGCCACTCCGGTGATTGTATTGATCCTTGTAATCACTCGCTGCAATAAAAATCACCAACAAAAGAAAAAATAATAAATTCACAAACAAATTGTTATAAAGTAATGTTTTAAATTTGGTACTTGTAGGTCACGAGGTACCTCTGCATGGTTCTTGTAGTAGCCCTTTATAATATCATTAGTGTAGAAATCATCATCACCGTTAACTATCACTCCAGCGCTCTTGGCCCATTTCACATACTGAGATCTCCCTCCAAAATCTTGGAAATTGTTGACTAAACTCAGTATCAATCGAACCCCATACTTTCTTGCCTCGGAAATCACAAAGTCCAGACCCTAATGAATTGTACCAACGCATCCGATTAATATCTAAAAGCATTTTTTACGCATAGAAATTTACTTTACACCAAACTCTTTTAAATTGAATGATTGGATATTTACTCTCTTAATCAAAGGTCTATCGAGTTCGAATCCTAAAAATGATAAAAAAAGATTTTGAAGAACTAACCCTAAATAAACTCCATAATGGTTGAACCGAATTAATCGAGTAAAATCTACCGGTGGTAAAAAGAAAAATAACAATTTACTTTATCCAAGAAAATATTCTAACAAATATGTGAAAATAGAAATCAATCTTAAACGTCGAATACAAGTCTTAGGTGATTAAGAAAACCTGAAAAACTCGTTCATCATATACACCGGGAGATGTTTGGAGAGCTTGATAACCTCCGTCACCAAAAGCCCAAGTGCGACACACACCGAGGCCTGAAGCTGAGGCCTGACGTAAAACATCGGACACCTTATTCCTTTGACTTGGATCGGCAGCAATGTGCATCATCCAGTATGAGTTGAATCCATTGAAAAGGAATGAAGAACCATTCAAAACAAATTGGGTGCCTCTTGTTTGGATAAAGCCAGGTGAAGAGGCGAAAACACTAGGCGTGCTAGTTAGACCAACAAGAAGAAGATAAATTCCCAGAAAATTGACCATTTTGGGGAGTCAGTATTGTAAACCAATCTTGGGTGGTAGCTTGGGGCGATCACCCTGATATTTATAAATGTGTCAGAGAGAGAGCGAGAGAGAGAGAGAGAGGTGCTGGGTGCATGTTCGGGACGTATGCTATAGGCATCTGGCTCTCTAACGACTTGGAGATATTGAGAGTTTCCTCAATAAAATTCTTTCCGATTTTTGTTTTGGAATATCTTTATATAGTAAAGCATAATTCAATATTCTCTTTGAATCAAATTCTCTTGATTTTCTACTCTAGAGAAAACCTTATGGTGTCTTCAAGGTACCATGTCATGGTGGACATCGAATTATCCTCTTTTGTCATTTGTAGAATAACTCCAACGATTTATTTTTATCTTCCTATCCTTCTTCCTTTTTTGATTTTAATTTTTTTTCCTAAATACATTGCACACTTACTTAAATTACTAGACATAAAATTGTAAAAATTAGAGTCCTTTTTTTCTTTTATATATTTTAATGAATGTTCCGAAGATGCAAATTTTTGTTCATTATCTTTCTTCTTACAATTGTGCTCCATATGTTTTCTTTTTTTCTTTTTTGGTAATACTCCATATGTTTTCTTTTTCACTATGCACTTCATTTAATATTTTATGGGACAATTAAGTTTTTATTTACTTGTTGTATTGCAATTATACTTGATTTTTATATTTATCTATGTCTCCAAACTCCAAGTATTTAAGTTTTTTCATACTTATGCAAAATGCTAACAAATTAGCTAGCAGAATATTGCTATCAAATTAAAAGTTATCTAGCCAAATAACCTAAAACAAGTTAGACAAACTGAATTTATAGGGTTATATTAAATCGCGGCACCCTTCTGGCCGATGACACTGAAAAATTGTAATCATTAAAAATTTTCAAATTTTATTTTTAAATTTTTTAAGTAAGTGTACTAAAAATTAAAAAGAAAAAGTTGGTTAAGAAGAAATATATATATATATATATATATATATATATATATATTTTTTTTTTATATTTATATATACATGTAGTACGATGGAATGAATTATCGAGTGGACATTATTAGCAAATGATAAAAAATCAATGGTTCAAAAATATGATAACATGGCATTGAAGTTTTTAGACAAATCTATAAATATAATTTTTATGTGAAAAATTCTCAAATATCAAATGAATTAAAATTATTTATTTCTTTTCGATGGCCGGAAATTTTAAATCGAGAGAATATCATAAAATCGAATAACCCTTTATTGTTTATAATTCAAATATCTTTCGGTGGAAAATGATCAATAATTTTCAAACTCTCTCATTTCTCTAATTTTTCAAGTGTTAAAAAATAAACTCTCTCTCTAAAAAGGGTTCTAATTGAATGCCATCATTGTTTTCGTATCAAAAGAAAAAAATTGGGAAGTTTCTTTTTGTTTTACACTCACACAAGTGCCTCACCATCCCATTTCAATTCTCACCTTTTCTTATATTCAAAAAAATGTGAGATGTTAGGAAGGTTATAAAAGAGGGGGAGTATTAGTGATGTGGGAAGTTGGGGTGATTTCCAAAAATAGAAAACCACTCCTAATTAGTTCTCGAATTTAAATTTAAATTTAAAAGGAGTTTACTCGGATCTACCCTCATGGGTGAACCCGTTTTCATTTTCCAACATCTTCTACTCATACATGAAAGCTAGACTCACATAGCGTGATCATTACACTCGAATATCACCAGCTTCATGCTGATAAGTAGATCATGTGACCCACGAAAATACAAGAGTTCTAGAACTATATACCGGTTAAAAATATATAGCAGTTCAATGTCAATGTGGTGATGATAACACTGTTTCTCACTATACCCCAGACGTTTTTTACTCGACACAGTCAATATATCTTTCATCTTTCATATCTCAAAACAACATAAAAGTATACTTGACTAAATTTTATTCATATATTCACAATTACATTTAAACACTAAGTTATAGACGTAATTGACCGGTTTGTGATTACAGAGCAATATATCAGTTAAAGACAATTTTCTTTTCATACTACTAACTTTCAATTTTATCTTAACTGTTTTCCTAAATATGTACTGTCAAATCGAATCATCCATAGACATGCTAAAATAGTAACACTAAAATAAAATTTCAAAAAACAGACGACAGTGTTAGGGTATAAATTGAGATTAAATAAGAACCTCTGAATTTTACACAATGAGATGAAGAGAGATGCACAATCTAATTACCCATATGGTCATATAAGCATACGTGGTATGAAATACATTTACGATACTCTATCTTCCCATATGAAAGTGTATGTCTTATTTTATAAAAAATAATATATTTTACAACTTTTAATCAAAGTGTACATAACAGTTGATCTAAGTTTTATTCTTATAAGTGCTCAAAACTCACAATATTATGGAAACAACTCACACATAACTTTTAGACAAATTCGATTGATTATGGAAATCAATCTCGATTACCACACATATATATACAACCGATAATTTCATCTTAATACTTAACTAAGACGACATATATATGTTAAATTATCACAAATTAATGTTATCTCATCTCTACATATCACATAAACATTAGATGTGATTGCTCATGGAGAGACTCAATCTAAAAAATTATCCAACATATCTTCAAGTACAGATACAAGAATTTTGAATACAAAAACAAAATTCTAATGTCAATAATTATGAACATTTTATTATATATACTCTGTATAGAATTGCAATTATAATTACAGTTATAAGTACTATCACAACCTACATAACTCAGATATTCTAACATGTTTCACAAACATATTTTTAGGTATTGGTTTCGTAAAATAACAAATTATCATCAAATACATAGACATATAATTCAGTATCATTTCCCTTATTTCAATTATGTCTTTGGAAGGTTAATTTTTTTGTATCACTGTTTGGTTTTGTCGTAATATTTGAAATCTCTAAATAAGTAACAGTTAACTTATTATTACAATAGATGGTCATAACTCCCACTAAATTACTTACTATTCCCAAATATTGTAAAAATCTACACAATCAAAATTTTCCCTTAATTGTGAAAGTACATGTTATAAAGTCTACTTCTATCATAGAAAAAGATATACAGATTTGTTTTTTACTATTCCATGAGATAACACTATCATTGAACAAAAAAATATCACCAGAGGTAAATTTTCTCTCATCTATATTACATTTTCAATCATTATTTGTATATCATTTCAATACTAAACTCTTTTCTTAATAACGAAGGAAATAATTTACATTTCCGTTCAAATATCTCATTATATTATTCACGTCAATCCAATTACTTTTTCCTGAATGGATAGATACCTGCTGAATAAGCTCACAGTATGACAAATGTTTGGACGAATACACATCATAGTATATTTCAAACTCTCAACTATGCTAGAATGCGGTATTTTGGACATCTCATCTATTGATAAGGAGTTTTAGGACATTTTGTATCGTTTGAATCATTGTCTTTAGTTACAAGAATATTAATAGATTTACAATTTTCAACTTTCCACGTTTCAGAGTTTTTATAATAAGAAACTTTTAAGACAATCTCATTAATCTATTGAAATGATCTCTATGGGTTTTAATTTCTAATTTATCTCAACCCATATCTTTCATTTAAAAAATTAGAAGACAATTATTTAAAAATTTGAAATATATACTTTTTATCATTCACGACTAATAGTATGTTCTTGACATATAGGAATAAAATTACAAATTTGTTATCAGACTTCTCAATATGGATGCAATGGCTTTCGTCCATTATGAGGAAATCGTAAGAGATCATACCTCTGTGAAATCTTAAATACCGTTGTCTCAAAAGCTGTTTAAGACCATAAATTGTTTAAGAAAGACAGTTTTCACATCCATTTGATATAATTCTAAATCAAAATTAGTCGCTTTTGGTAACAATAGACGAAATGAGGTAAATTTTATCATTGAGAAAAAATTTTCTCATAATCAACACTCTTTTGAAGAGTGTAACCTCTTACCACTAGTTGAAATTCTCTCAATAATTCCATCTGTCCTATATTTGATTTTGAGAATTTAATTGTTCTCAATAATTTAGCATTCTAGTAGAAATTCAACAAATTCCTAAAGTATGATTTGATCTCATTGACTTCAATTATTCTTCCATTGTCTTTTCCATTATCATTGATGGGACTAGATAGAATCTCATTTACATTTTAGGTTCTTCTTCATCTTCTGGAGAAATAATAAATACATATCCTTTAATCTCAAAATAACGCTTAGACATACTTTTCCTAACAGTTTTATGAATTTGTAATTTAGTTAGTTGTTATAATTTAAATCACTTCCACCAGGATCAATATTATTCTAATGATCCACTATAGATAGAGTTATCTTTTGAATTAACTAATTCAAATACAAATTCTATATCCTTCATGTCATATTTGTTAGGAAATTCATTCTCCAGAAATGTAATATCTATAATCTAATTACTATTACGGTACCATCTTCTCATTCAGCAATAAACATTTAATTTTTAGACTAGTGTGAGTATCTTATAAAGATATTCTTAATTTCACAAGGATCCATTTTTCTAAATTTATTGAAAATCTTAAATACAAATGATTGATTCCCAAGATTTGAGATTACTCAAACTCGACATTCTATGACTTCAAAATTTATATAATATTAATGGTATCGATTTTGACGATATTTTGTTCAAAATATAACTCGCAATTAACAAGACATTTCCCCAAAAGAAAATCGACAAGTTAGTTTGCACTATCATGAATTTTATTATATCCAACAATATTTTAGTCCTTCTTATTACAACATAACTCTAATGAGGTGTATAATAAATAGTCAAATATCAAATTATATCTCTCATTACATAAATCCTTAATTGATCTAATAGATACTCATGCCTTGTATCTGTTCTAAAGACTTTTTATCATTCTATTCATTTAATTCTCTATCTCACTTATGTAATTTTTAAAACACTCATGTGGTTTAGATTTATGAGAAATCAAATAGATATAATCAAAATACGTAAAATCAACTATAAACGTAATAACATTTAAAACTCCATGTCTTTTCTTCATATTCATTCGACCACAAATATTCATTCGACCACAAATATTCAAATGGACTAACAACAATGAAAATTCTGCCCAAATGGCTTTTTCAAATAGTTTTTGCGTCATTGTGTAAGTATGACAATATTCAACTAAATAGCTAAATATTCGCCTATTATATTGCAACATTATGAAGCCATTTACGAGTTATTTAGAATCAACACATATCATTCAAATGCAAATTCACGGTCTCTCTAAAGTTCAAAAAATATAGCCAAATTAAAAAAAAACAAAAACAGATATTAAATTTTATCAAATTTATAATATGTAGAGAATATCATGTAAAATGAGAGTTTGGCTATTTTGTAAATTCAATTTACAAGTGCCAACTCTTTTAATTTCCATTTTTGTATTATTCTCCAGATAAAGCCATCACCCACCAGAAGACATTTAACGAAAATTCACATATGTCTCTCAATCTATTTTGATATTTTGAATTGTTCTTTTATAATCCGTTTTCAGTCTCATTTCTTTTCTTATTTTCGTTTTAGTTTCTCTCATGTTTAAAATATGAAACTCTCTTGAAACTAGACTTTACAATAAAAGTATCGGTTACGAATCTTGTAGTACTAAGTCGCTCATTCTCAAACGCAACGTGGAGAGTAACATTCGAGAAAATTTTCACATTGTCATTGTAAATTAAACTGACTTTCAAGTGTTTTCACTTGGTAGGAAGAGATTGGATCAAGATTTGAATTTTCTATTTATCGGAAAGAATATGATAAACTGATTGCCACTCTCTAATTATATTAGACATGACGCTTAAATACTGTTTGATATTGTGATCATCTTGCTTTTATTCAGTATCAAACTTTATGGTCATGTGTTTAAGATGAATCACTGGTAACTCTATATTTCTCCTTGAGGTACACCCAGTTCTTATGAACAGTCACATATTGCTCATACTCAGATATCATATTATCAATCACAGAGTTAATTAGGATTGTTTGAACAATGAAATCTATCATTTTCTAAGCCTGGTAAGAATTTTGTTCTCTCCTCTACAGAGCAGCATTACTCACATCAAATTCTTCCATGACATACTTGATACTTTCTAAGATATCTTATTCTTTCAGCACATATTACATTTTATGATATCATATCTCATGATTGTCGTCATTCAATTTGTCACCTCTATTCAAACTCATAATAATGTATATTGATTTATAGTTTGAGTTTCTAAAAGGGTAGACACTAATACTAATACTCATAATTTTATATTTTAAAATTAACATTCATGACAGATCAAAATTAAGTATGGAATCGAAAATTCACTAAGTTCCAAATCATCATCTATTGTTATAATGTATCACCATCATAATTTTAATTTAAAATTATAAAATCTAATAGATTTTAGAAGAGAATTATTCAAAATTTTTTAACAAAAAGTTTTCTATTTAAATATACAAAATATTTAAATAATATTACAATTCTAGATGAAAATTACTCATATTCTACCAATTCAAAATTTTCATTTAAATATACAAAATATTTAAATAACGTTTTAATTTTGAATGAAAATTACTTAAATTGTACAAATTCAAAATTTTCACTCAAGAGACTCTAGTTTTCTTTTATCTACATGATCATATAATTCAACAAATATAACCAACAACTGTTTAAAAGAAACTTTATATTAAGAAAAATTTAAAAATTTCTCTATTATATGATCATGCTCATAACCAGCAATCATAATACGCAAAAGAAAATATGTAAATAAATTATTTTCGTTCAAAACAAATCCATTTGAGACATCATATATACAATTTTCTTAAATAATCTATTTGTAGAAAATTTTCGTACATTTGTGAGAAACTATTTATATTTTGGGATAGTATTTTCTTCATTTGTATTCTATATTTTTGACTTTCCATTTTTCTATTAATAATGGCTTCACATCATTAAGAATTATGCCCTCGTTCTCGGCAAGTTACTCATCAACCATGCTAACCCAATAAGAAGGCAGAAAATTTTTCAGTATATACATGTCATCCCCCCAAAAGACATGAGCTAATTGAATAAGTTTCAAACGTTTTTCTTCCATAATTTCAAAATGATTCGGTAAAGTAAGAGATGAGTCCATTTTGTAAGTAAACATTTGACTCATTCATCAAATATTCTAAATTTCTTAAATCTCTCTCCCTCCCTTAGAAACCAGGAAAACTTTCAAGAATGCGTTTGATTATCATAATTTTTCCTGAAAATGTAAATAATATTAGGTTAGACACATAACCAACCGTATTCTAATAAATCTTAAAGTATTTATTTTAAAAATATTTGTTCAAATTTCAAATAATTACATGTTAGAAAAACTAACATAAATAATGAGAAAAAATACAAATAAATAATGGGTGTGAAAAATAAGTTTCCACCCGAGTAGTTAAAATTAAGAAAATAATTTTCTAAACTTATATAAAAATTTTCAAAATTTTTTCAGTACTGAAAATAAATTTTCTATAATTTTAAATAAATTTTAAGTTTAAAAAGCTACAAAAAATTTTTTTGGAATATGAAAAATAAATTAAAAATTACAAAAAATTATAGAGAGAATAGAAATTATCTTGGTGAAAATTCTGGCAAAAATGAAGGCTACATGCACCCCCATGTGCCGCCAGGATGAGCTATTTAAAATAGACATGTGTCTACTCTTCTTGGGTGGCGTGTGGAATATATGCACCACCTTCCCCGACATTTCCGACTACCAAATTTTGGTTATCACACATTTTCTATATTTCTGAATTCAATGGTGGTCTTGAATTTGTTAATCGGACATCTCTAGCATTGGAGGTGGACTTCACATACCGCAATTGAGAGTGGAAAAGACCATTAAGTACTATTCATCTTCTTCCTTAAATTTTTGATTTTCGACCCAAATTTCGAATGACCATATCTCTTTCAATTCTTAATCATTTTTTGCAATATTTATATGATTGGAAAGTATTTTTTGAGAGAAATCTAACAATATAAATTTTATATCATAAAATACAGTATTTTTAAATATACGAGTACATTAAATTTCAATTAGAGTTGTAATATCTCATGATATACTCATTGGATGCATGTTAAATTTTACAGATTTAATCATCCTCTCATGGGCATGCTATTGTATAAAATTGAGAGTTTTCTGTTGAACCAATTTCAAGTTGCATTAATGAATATATATGATATTCTGCATTATTAATATCCAATACTGAGATAGAAAATACCTTAAATTACATTGATACCAATAAAATTTTTAAACAAATCAATAAATATAATTTTCATATGAAAAATTTTCAAATTTTAAACGGTCTAGAATCACTTATTTCTTTCGATGGTTAATTATTTTAGGTTGAGAGCATATCACAAAGTCGGATCACCCTTTATCGTTCACAATCCAAATGCCTTTCGGTGGAGAATGATCAACAACCTTCAAATCCTCTCATTTCTCTAATTTTTCAAGTGTTAAAAAATAAACTTTCTCTCTAAAATGGGGTCTAATTGAATGCTACCATTATTTTCATATCAAAAGGAAAAAATTGGGAAGTTCCTTTTTGTTTTACACTCATACATATGCCTCACCATCCCATTTCAATTCTCACTTTCCTGCATATTAAAAAAAATGTGAAATGTTAGGAAGATTACAAAAGAGGGGAAGTATTAATGACGTGGGAAGTTGGAGTGGTTTCCAAAAATAAAAAATCACTCTCAACTATCTCTCAAATTTAAATTTAAATTTAAATGGAGTTTGGATCGGGTCAACTCTCATGGAGGGACCCGTAATCCATTTTTCAACAGCCATCGAATTCAGCTAAAATGTTCTTTTCCTCCCTGATTAATAGGTTTAACTAAATACTTTTAAATTTCATCAAAAAAAAAAATGGACACTATCAATTAATTTGAAACACCCGGTTGATGATGGAGTGATGGAATTCGAGACACGAAGTACCATTGATTTCTTTCTTTCTTAGATTTCTTTTTGGTTATGAAATTGAACGTAAATCATTTTGTGTATCTCGATACTTATGAGATCAATAACTATTAGAGGAGCTGATAAGTGGTTTGTATTAAATTCTAATCATTCAAAATTTTTACACTACTAGAAAATACGATATCAGCGACGAAAAATTATCGACAGATTTTTTTCAATCGGTAATAACGACGGATTACCGACGAAAATTTTACCGACGGATTAACGATAGATTTTGTATAATTTTTTTTTTTATTTTTTTAAAATTTAAAATTTTAAGTTTATTTTTTTTTTATTTTTTTGTAAATCTATCAGGGATGAATTACCGACAGATTATCAACAAAAATTTTATTGACGGAAATATTATCGACGGATTTTTAAAATTTTTTGTAAACCCATCAGTGACGGATTATCGACAGAAATTTTATCGACGGATTACCGACGGATCAGCGACAATTTTTTTTAAAATTTTTTTTAAATTTTTAAATTTTTAAATTTTTTTAATTTTATTTTAATTTTATTTTGTAGAAAGATAATATTATTTTATTTTTTAAAATTTTTTATTATTTTATTTTAAGCTAAAAAATTTATTTCATTATTTTATATAAAATTATATTTTAAAATTATTTTATTATTATTAAATAATTTTAATTTTATATTATTTTATTATTATCAAAAAATTATAATTTTTAAAATTTTTTATTAATTCTTTTAATTTTATGTTATTTTGTCAAAAAATAATATTATTTTATTATTTTATTATTTTATAATAAATTATCAATTTATATTATTTTATTATTAATAAAAAAATATGAAATAAAGATAATAAATAAAAAAGGATTATAGATATAAATGTAAACTTGGTCTGGTGATTTTGTTCCTTATTTTGTTTGACGTGTCCCAGGTTCTATCCTAGACCCAAGACAGAGACATCTTGAAGGCATTTTATATGGATTAGTGACGGGTTTTTTTATTTTATTTTATTTTATTATTTTTTATATTTTTATAATTTTATAATTTTATTTTATAATTTTATTTAATAATTTTATTTAATAATTTTATTTTATTTTTTCAAAATTTTTATTATTCATTTTAAGCTAAAATAAAATTATTTTATAATAAATTATAATTTTATATTATTTTATTATTGTTAAAAATATGATATAAAGATAATAAGTAAAAAAAAAAGAAATATGATTAGAGAAGAAAGATGGTTGGGTGGTTGGGGTGCTCATATTGCTTTCTTGTGTGACGGGGCTTGATGCAAGGATGAGATAATTTTGAAGACATTTTCAAGTCATTTTCAACAAATAGCAAGGGGCAAGCGGGCGGGTTGGGCGAATAGGTGACGCGCCTGACTTGTTGTTTTGAGGTGTTTCAATAATTAGCGACAGATCAATTCGTCGCTAATTTTTTTAATTTTTAAAAAAAAATTTTTAAATTAGCGCGATGAATATTTTTAACGACGGAAATTTTCCGTAGCTAATCCGTTGCTAATATTAGCGACGGATACATTTTGGTCGGTAAAAATTAGCGTGGTCATTTTTGCGACGGATTTTTTCCGTCACTAATCAGTCGCTAATACTTTTTAGCGACAGATTTGTGATTTTCAATGACGGAAATTTTCATCGCTGATGCCGTGCTTTATGGTTGTGTTAACTTTTGGATAATTTTTACTAAAAGGCATCAAAATCGTTTGTCCAATCAATATATACATATATATTTTTTCATTTTGATCTCTAACTAAAAATCCTCCATTTATTAGATTAAACTAATTTTTATTTAATCTATATATACATATATGTTCGTTCCGGACTGCATGTGTGCTCATAGGTTCAAACTAAGATATGTATTTAAAAATTAAATATTAAATTAAAGGAAATATGTCGAGTATCGGGTTAATAAAAATGTTAATTTAATATCTTTAATACAAATATTCATTAAGAAAGTATTTTAAAAAAATTTTAAAGTTTTATCATATAATATTTTAAAATCTTTCCGAAACTTTGTTAAAAATATAAAAAATTAATGGAAAACATATTTAAAATGTTTTCCTTATATAGAAAGTTGATGAACAGATTTACAACAACAGCCAAAATTCATGAACACATTTAACAAATATATTTATTTTATGTTTAAAGTATGTTTCTCAAAATAATTGAATGAGATAATATATGTTAGGAACTTATTTTGATTTCAAATAACTTAACTTTTAAGATATATACTTTCTTTCTTTACTATAAACTAAAGATATAAACTTTATTATTCAAAAATTAGATAAGTCAAAATTTTATGCATAATAACATATATAAATATAGAAGTATATAAAAGAGTGTGTATGAAAAACAAAAATGGATAATCTCAAGAGAGACAAATTGAAATATATAAGAAAAAGAAAAACAGAGAAAAAGATTTTAGAAAGTTTAATAAATATATAATGATAAAATAGGAAATCTATTTTTAAAAGAGAGCAAAATTTGGGAAAAAATGATTTTGCCAGACATACATACATACATATATACATAAATACATACGTACATATGTAGATATATGTATATATATGTGTACATATATATTAAGGCCCCGTGCAAACAATCCCAACCACCATTTACATTTTTTTTTAAAAAATAAATCAAGGGATTAAATTTAGGTGTTATCTCCAAATTTCAAATTTTTATATTAAAAGATTTGTGAAAAAATATGTTGTCTTTCTTGTGGAATCAACTCTTTATTTATTTATTTATTTTTCCCCCTTAGCTTCGAGCACCAAACTAAAAACATCTTAAACATATGAACTTAATATCCAGAAGAGCAGAGGGTAATTGTTGATGGTAGATGATTTTTTTTTTGTTGTATAAAAATTTAAATTTAAAATTATTAAGTTGGAAGAGAAGAGTTTGTATCACTAGATTATCCTTTTGAAGACATGATAAAGGATTTTTGAGAAGGGTACAAATGACCAAAAGCTGGATCTCAAATAGTCTAGTTTACAGCAATTTATATTAATTTATGAAATTAACTTACCCTACACACACGATCGGGTGCATGTTTGGTCTTAGTGTTGATAGGAATGCAAATACTTTGCAACGAAAATGGCCTCGGGAATTTTAATGATAGGGATGGAATTCTTTTCAATTGCTGAGAACATGAGCTTATTGCCAATGATTCTAAAAATATAAATCATTTATTTAGGAAAGTTGAGATTGACCTTATCTAATAGGTGTGATTCTAAATATAAAAGAACTGTTAATAAGTTTTGTTTCATAAATTATGTATTTTTTACAACAAAATTATTTTATTTTAATTAAAAATTATTATAAGTAGAATAAAAAATAAATTAGAGAAAATTAAAATAAATTGAACAAAATTAAACCTTTTCAAATATCACATCAAATGGTGCTCAAATTGAACGGAACTTCCATATCTTTATTGTCACATCAACAATGAACTTTTCTAGAAGACAGAAAGTCATGAATTAATGGCCTTTGGGAAAGCGGATCCTTGATGTAACTACGATTAAATGAGGTTTTTGATGCAAAAACTTATTAATAACATTTATTCTAATTTATAGAAAAATTTTATTTGATATTGTGTAAAAACCTATACTTTTTATTTTTTATTATATTAAAAATAATAAAAATAAAATAAAATAAAATCGAATACAAAGCAAATTGAAGCAAAATAATACATACTAAAGTTTGTCCGATTGAATTTAAATTACACTTTAAGGTTGATATTTGAATTGTAATATTACTATGGCTTTTATTTTATAAATTTAAATGTGAAAAACACTTCACGGATCATATGAAAATAAACCCTAAAACAAAAATATATAATTCTTCAAAATTATTTGATCTAACAACAATAGAAACCGCTGGACCGTCTAATACTTTTTCTAACCACATGACCGTGAAAATATTATAATTTGGCTGGGGAGAGAGAAAGAGAGTCGTGAGATTGAGTAATTTAAGGGAGGGAGGGAGTGCAGTGTAGAATAAAAGCATTTTCTATAATTAGAAAAACCTCAATCATTTTCAATTCTTCACATCACGTATAATACAAATGCATAAAGTAACACGAGTAACCAATTGTAAATAAAAAAATGCAGCTTTAAAAGTCAACTAAAAAGACCATGCACAATGCGCAAAAAAGGCCGCTGCATAATGATGGGGAATAATCCGCGATTAGTTGTTTTTATAGTTGAATATTAATATATTTTAAATAAAATTTTAAATTTAAATTTACGTATAAAAAAATATCAAAATAATTTTATATTTTAAAAATTCAATTCAGATCGAATCAAATTTTATTAAATTTAACATGATTATCAAATGTTGATAATTTATAAAAAAAAAACCATTGAGAATAAATTTTAATATTGCTATGATTTATCTAATATTTATCTTAGAAAGGTCCATACTCAATCATGTAATTCTTAATGTAGGCAAGATACTTTTCAAAGTTATATAATTCTGTAAAATCCTATAACCCAAATTACCTAGAAGAAAAAATATAAAAAGAGAGATATGATATCATATTAATTCAAGTGGAAAATGGATAATTTTGTCCAAATAAATCAAAAATAAAAATCACTAATCTGATCAGAAACCACTCATAATATGGAGGGTCAAAAATACCCTCCATATCCAATTTTCCTTGGGTAGGAAAAGGGGCATCAAGAAAAACCAGATCAAAGTCTCCAAGCATAGATTTTGGCCATTTCATGACCAATTTTTTTTTTTTTTTTTGAGGATTTCACCCCTAGTTCTGAATCCACGGAGGCACAAAATTCCACTATTAGAAAACGGAGCGATGGAAAAAATTCATCGCTAATAACAACGGATCTCCAACGGATTTGCATTAAACAAGTACATATGAAAAATGTATAATCACCGACCGATTTTTAACATATTTTGTCAATGAATTACCGACGGATATTTTCCGTCGGTAATATGGACGGTAAATAAGGACACAATTTGGTAATTGCTCCGGTTAAAATGTTTATGACATATTAGCAACGGAATAGAGTCAAAATTACAGATAGAATAGTATTCATCAGTAATTTTACGTCATCTGCACAAATTTATGATGGATTACTGACTAATCTGTCGGTATTCCATTGGTCTTCAGCAACAAAGAAAAAAATAAACAAAATAACAATAGTTCTGCAGGTCCTTTCGTCGCATCTCGCTCTCCCTTTCCTCAATTCTACCAAATAACCTACATAATCCATCTGCAAAATCCCAATTTCTCGGTGCTATAGGTCGACCCCGCCTGTGTTGATGACATCATCCATCATATTCGTTCAGAACTTCAGCATTGTATGGTTAGATTAGGGTTTTGGTGTGTGTTGAGGTTCGTATCTCTCACTCTCTTTCTTAGATTAGGGTTTCCTATGATTTTCCCAAATTGTTGCTGGTAGTTGCTCTTCTAGGGTTTCCTGACATTGAATGGAATATCTCTGCTTCTTGTGCCCTAATTTGGGTTTCTGGTTTTTCATTGCCGTGTTTGCAGGCTGATTTATTATCCGAAGGTGTTTCGGTATCGCATATAAAGGAATAACAACAAAGCTCCGTGAGGTTTGTGCTTCCCATTGATGCTTGCCTCCTTCATGCTATTGGGTGTTAAAGGAAACTGATAATAAGGCTGGGAGGGGGGAAGTGAAATTGTGTGTTCTATGTACGGACTCGAAAAGGTAAGCTTTTAATGTGTTTCCCTACTTTAAATTCCATCTTGTATACCTTAGTTGACTGATATACTCCATCATTAACAAAAATACTGATATACTGTGCTTCCCCATTTAGTAGCACCTGCATTTGTTCTTTCCACTGAGCTAATCTGGATGTTATTTTGTAAACTTATTATCGACGGATTACCGACGAAAATTTTACTGACGAAAATTTTACCCACGGATTTTTTAAATTTTTTAAAATTTTAAAATTTTTATTTTTTTTAAATTTTTTGTAAACCCATCAGTGAAGGGTTACCGACGAAAAAATAGCAACAAATTACTGAAGGAAAAATTAGCGATGGATTATCGACGAATTTTTTTTAATTTTATTTAATATAATTATTTTTATTTTTATTTTATTTCATAGAAGGATAATATTATTTTATTTTTTAAAAATTTTTGTTATTTTATTTTAAGATCATTTATATGGAATCGATATCCATTGATTATATAACCATTGTAATTTCTAACGAATGGATGTGGTCCACGAGCGATCTATGATATATATTGAAAAGATTAAATATCAATATATTTACACGAAATGAAAAAACTAGCTATTGAAATCTTTACTGTGAAGTTGGTCAATTTGAAAAGTATTCAACTTTTTTTCATGATTTATTCTTCAAAGATGTTGTATATGTTCCCTGATCATGAACACATAATATTATATTACAGTTTAATATTTTTAAATAAATATATGAGAATGTAGACTTTTAGTTTAAATGAGGCAAGTTAGTCACTATTAAATAGTATATATCTATGGCATTGCTCCAATGATTTCTCATCTAGATGAATTCGAGATTTCTTCTTTTTTCATCTTTTAGTAGATCTATGTGTTCTTAGTTCTAAAGGTCTTCCAATAGTTGTAAAAGCAGACTCATCTTCTTCATATATAATCTAGTTGTCATCATTTCGTAACGCACGATTAAATCTTATCTCAACTCCGTCTAAATATATCGAACAAAATAGCAGGCACTCATTTGCTATATACCCTTCGGCGATGGATCTTTCGGGTCGTGCTCTATTACAAACATAAGATTTTAGTTGAAGCGAGTATCTGCATGGATATATATTGCAATAAGTTAACCTAAATTAAATGAGCATCATTATTAAATAAATAAGTTATGGAAATAAATAAATTATGAGAATAATAAAAACCTTTCAACATGATATATCCATCTATATGTGAGTGGTCCACCGATCCTTGCTTCTATTGTTAAGTGCACAATTAAGTATATCATACTAGTAAAAAATGATGGCGAAAAAATCTTTTCAAGCTCATGCATAATTTGTAGAACTGATCCCTCTAAATCCTCAAGTTCTCGTGGGTCAAGGACACTAGAGCACAGATATTTAAAAATGCTACATATTTTAATGATAACAGAGCTTACATTGTCAGGCAACAATTCCCAAATTGCTATGGGAATAAACTCTTGCATTAAAATATGACAGTTGTAACTCTTTAATCTCATTAACTTCCGCTGCTTCAAATGAACACATCTGGAGATATTAGTAGAGCACTCGTAAGGAAGTTTTAAATCCTTCAAAACCTTGAGAAATGCATCTTTCTCTTGCAGCTTCATTTGGTAATCTGCTTTAGGAACAAATATATTTGAAGAGTTTGATATACGTAGATGTAGATATTTTCTTATTCCCATATCTTCAAGATCAAGTCTACACTTATAATTATCTCTAGACTTTCCTTCTTGTCCTAGAATTGTACCAACAATTGCATCAAAACAATTTTTCTCTGTATGCATCATGTCAATATTATGCCTAACATTTTCCCAATATAGCAAATGAAACAATATGCTCTTTTTTTTTTCCATCCATACATATCATTCGGACTTATTAAGTCAATTTCATGTAATTCTTGCAAGACATCAACTCCTGACCGTTGTTTAGGAGCAACTCTACATTCCTCTGTCCCATCGAAAGAAAATTTATCATACCTGAATAGATGAATTGAGTCCAACCATCTTCGATGTCCCATATAACAAAACTTGCGGCCATGACTTAACCACCGAGAACATATATCATATCCACATACGGGATATGCAAATCTACCTTTAGTGCTCCATCCAGATAGATTAGCATATACAGAAAAGTCATTAATAGTCCATAAGAGTGCTGCATACATTTTAAATCTTTTACCAACTAAAGAATATATGTATCTACTCCCTCATTCCATAATTCTTTTAGTTCTTCCACCAGTGGTTGCATGTACACATCGATCTTATCG
Source organism: Dillenia suffruticosa (assembly GCA_033439265.1). Classification (NCBI taxonomy): domain Eukaryota; kingdom Viridiplantae; phylum Streptophyta; class Magnoliopsida; order Dilleniales; family Dilleniaceae; genus Dillenia; species Dillenia suffruticosa. The sequence continues at coordinate 14,888,700 of JAVTVX010000020.1, forward strand.
CTAGGACTTCTAGGATCAGGAATAAGTAATGTGAGTATAAAGTTTGTAGACTTCATGCACAACTAATGAGGGAGATTATATGGTATGATGACTAGTGGTCAAGTGCTATGTGCAACATTCATTGTTTTAAATGGATTAAACCCATCTGCTACTAACCTTAATTGAATATTTCTTGGATCAGAAGAGAAATTAGGGTATAGGGTATAGGGTATAGGGTATCAAACTCTTTCCATGTAGGAGTATTAGCTGAATGTCTTAGGAGTCCATATTTTATTCTTTTATCATGATGCCATCTCATCAAAGAAGCAGTTTGAACACATGAAAATAGTTTTTGCAATCTAGGAATGAAGGGAAACATCTCAATATTTTGACAGGTTTTTTTTCCCATCTCCATTCGGTTTCCATCTGAAAATACCACAAACATAACATGCATCATCTTTAGTTCTATATCTCCAGTATAACATATAATCATTAGAACAAGCATGTATTTTCTCATATCTCAACCTAAAGCTGAAATTGTTTTTTTTAACTTCTGGTTAACTATTTGGCAATATGTTTTCATGAGGCAACAATTCTGCTAAAAACTCTAAGAGTAATGAAAAATATTTATTGGTCCACCCACATAAACATTTTAAATGATATAAGTACACGATAGATGCCAGCATGGTATATTTGGAATTTGGATATATTGGTTTTTTGGCTTTCTCAAGTAATTCAATAAACTTATCTAAAGTTGAAGGTGAAGTTGAAGTTGAAGTTGAAGTTGAAGTTGAAGTTGAAGTTGAAGTTGAAGTTGATTCATTCACCTTAGATGGATAAGAGGTTGGTTGGGATGGGTGAGAGGTTGATTCAAGTAAATATGTGAATGTATCACGTAACATACCAAACATATCATGGTAAAAAAAAAAGATTATCATCTAAGTTGGATGAATAAGATGTATGAGAGGTATGAGATGTAGATTTTTCCTTACTCTCCCCATGGTATATCCATTTATCTTAATCCCGTTGAAAACCATAACGTAGCAACTGATTGAAAATGGTATGTGTAGGAAATCTAAAAGTGTTGAAACATTTGACACAATGACATGATAGCTGGCCATCGACAGATTGAATCTTTGTAAATGCAAATTCAAGAAATGTATTAACTCCACTAATATATTTATCACATGCCCTTGATTTACAATACATTAATCTCTTATCCATTCTAAAAACAAAGCGCAGAAATAAATGAAACATGAGATGAGAGAAGCAAATGAAATAAAGAGAGAATGACAGAAGAAGATAGATTAATTAATAGAGAATATTTTCTTAGCGGTCGCAAATCCTAAATATGGAACAAAACTAATACCTAATAGTAATAGTATTAGTGTGAAACTTTTGGTGCCTCTTTATTTGGCACCAAGAAATGGCGCCAAAGGAGAAAGAGGAGGAGAGCAAAGCGGGGGAGGATTGTGTTAATTTGATTTGATGTAAAATTAGTTACTCATAATAATATAATAATAAAAGGGATATAATTTAGCAATTAATAATTAAATTTAAATACAAATTGTATATAATAAAATTTATAACATAATTATATATTTCATATCATTATATCATATAATATAATAATAATGATATTATTATTTTGTTAATTAAATTAATAATGTTATTAATTTAAATTACTGGTGGGGCGGTGCGACTGAGGCATGAACCGCCAGCACGAGAGCCTGGAGGCATGGGCACTGTGGTGCGTGGCATGACACATGAACTGCCGGCATAAGTAGGTGAGGCAGGACAGAGTGGTATGGCATGAGGCATGAACCGTCGACACAACCAAGTAATGCATGGGCAGAGTGGGGCGTTATCAGGCATGAACTGGCAGCACAAGCAGGTTAGAACTGGGAGGATTAATTAATTAAATCAGAACATAGAATTATATTTAATTACAAATGAAAAAAATCAAAAATTATAGAAATACATTCATACATTGATACATCTTCATGACTACATATTCAAGCAATAACAAATTAAAAACCTAGATTTATAAATAAATACAAATGAAAAAAGTGAAAACTATGTAAATTTAATTCTGGGTCTATATTTTTTCGATTGACGAGAAGGGGATGGACTTCCAACAGAGGATCCAATTACAGCAGCAGGAGAAGAGGATGGGGACGGTGGAGGAGCTGTAGCTAGAGAAGATGGACTAGAGGATGGTGGTGGAGCAGTAGAGGATGGAGCAGCACAACAAGTGTAGATGCAGATGTAGATGCAGATGCAGATGTAGATGCAGATGCAGATATAGGAATATGAAATGGATTATGCCCAGGAGGAAATAAGATCTCGGGAGAGAACCAAATGGTCGAATCACAAATGGATAAGAAAAAAAAATGGACTGAGGATGAGGTCTAGAAGAGGAAGATGGTGTGGCTTTAGAAGTTATGACATAATCCCTTATGGATATAATAAAATTCAAATTTATCCTTACAACATCACTTATTACCATCAACCCCATTAAAATATGTTTTAATTGTTCCTCACATCGTTTCTGGAATTGGTCTTTTTGGTGCTTGCACTGACGAAAACTCTGTTTTATTTGACCCATTTCCTTTCGAACTTCTACCATTTCTCCCCAAATTTCTTCCATTTCCCTCCGAACATCACCAAATTTGTCATTAACAACATTCGTAGACCCTATTTTGAGACCATTAATAGATTCAATCACTTCAGTCCATCTATCATTCTCAGTTTTCTTCCCACTCTTTGGCTCTGCAGCTATTGCCTTATCTGCCTTTGCTTCTGCCGTATAATTTGCATCTCTTCTTTTAACATTAATCCAAAAACCATCTTTATTAATCCAAGAAGCTTTACGTAACGTTCTCTTATTTATGGAATATGTAATCTTTAATTGCATATGGTTTTCTTTCCTTAAATTTATTCCTTAACTTTTTAAAATTCCCCTAACCAAGCTGTAATATGTCAAATTATTTGAAGAACGGCTGGTTCTTATCATAAAGTGAGGAATCAAAAAATGCAAAGTTGGATTTTTTCTTTCTATAATTCGAGCCATCAACCAGAAATCATCACTAGTAATAGAGGTAAAATTTCCTACACATGGTTTCATAGCATGTACTATTAAAAAGTGAAGAATTTTTTCATGAAAATTTAAGTTTGAAGTATTTGTACTAAAACTCTCTAAACTGTAATCATCAAAAACTATTTGAGCATCCATCAATATGTCAGTTTCCAAATACCAGGCACATTTTTCATAGTCAACCCATTAATAACACCCTCATTGCATATCATTGTTGGATCAACGTATATTTTTTGTCCACCAAAATAACTTTCAAAAGCACACGCCATATTTTTACCATCAATAACAATATCATGCTCACCATGAATTTTTTCTATATTATTATAAAAAAACTCTAACCGCATGCTCATAAACCTTTTTATTTGGATGAACAAGCCAAGAAGGATAGATGTGTTTGATAAAACTTGCGTGCAAAAAACTTATTTTTTCTAAATAATTCCAATCAATTAAACGACCATGAGTAACTTTTCTAGCAGAAAATACCTCCTCAAAATTTTTGCTTTTTTTGAACGAAGGAAAGTAATTGCTGTTGTAATTTCGTCGTTCAATGATAACCCATTTCCGTTTTCGAGAAGACGCCATATTTGCGATTTGACATATATCTGATGGAATGAAAGTAACAACGTGTTATTTGCTCCGCAGAGGAAGAAGACGAAGAAGAAGAGGAGAGTCGAGAGACAGATTTAGGCTTCTTCGTGATTTTGTCTGAGGAAGAAGAAGAAGAAGATAAGAGGTTTTTCGTGTTCTGAGAGAGAGAGAGAGAGAGAGATAGGAGATAGTGTGTAATATTAATTCGGTAACAATAAGGGCCAAAATTATTAGTTAGGTTGATAAGCAATAAATGGTTGTAGTTGAGGGAGTGTTTAATGAGATTTAATGGGTTCTAGTAGAGTTGTTGTAGTGTTATAGTAGAGTTGTTAGAATAACTTTGTAATAACATAACTTTCTTTGTTTTCCCTTCGTCTTATCCGTTCAGTTGGTGTTTGATTTTCAAACTCCCGCACATGCCTACAGCACATTTTATGTGTTCCTACACATCCTTTTTGTACACGGCTGCCTCTGCACATTTGCTGCCTATACATCACATTTGTAGCCTTCAGTCAAAAATTTTGAACAATGTGTACTAATTTGACTTTACATAACCTAAACATAATAGTAACTGTTATATAAAATATATGGTAGCATAATAGTAACCGTTATATATTACCAATATAAATTTAATATATTAAAGATAATATAATATTATAGTAATAGAGAGTGATATAGTTGTAATATCATATAATAGAAGAATATAATCCCTATATTATTACTTATTATATATATATATATATGTAATAGTAATGTTAATCATGTGTTACTCTAACACATAGAAACATAGTAGTAATCCTTACAATATATATAGTAACATAGTAACTGTTACTCTATTATAAAATATATCAACAACATAATTATAATATACAAAGATAATATAATATTATAGTAATATATAGGGATGTAGTTGTAATATAATAGAATAATATAATAATAATATTAGTTTTTACATTTTACATATATATGTGATAGTACATTACCTTAATGCTAATAATAATAGATAGTAACATAATAGTAACTCTTACTCTATTATAATTAGTAACATAAATAAATATAATATAATGTTATAGTATTATACAGTGATATAGTTGTCAAGAATACTATAATAATATTACTTATTATTATATAATATATGTATATGTATTACTGCGTAAATGTAATGCTAATAATTAGTCCATTACAAAAAATATATATTAGAAATATAAATATAATAAGCTAACCATTATATATTATATAGTTGTAATAACATATATAATATATATGTTATTATATATTATATAATTAGTTTGTAACTGTTAATAGATATAAAGTTAGGGTAATGTAATAAAAATGTAATAATAATGATATGGGTGAACAATTAATGCCTACGATTAATGGCTAGGATGGGTAGGGTTTCTAAAATTTTTGCATGGAAATGTCTTCTCAGCACCCTCTTCCTTCTTTGCTCAAGATGGATGTTCACCTTCACTGTAGATGGATGCTACTTCCACGGTTAATATTTCATTTTACAAATAATTTTAGAACCGTAAACCACCGTGAAGAGAATGAACAAACCCACAAACCCATGAAACCACGAAACTACTGTAAAACCACTACTAAAGAAGATCAAGAACTTTTCAGAAACCAAAAGAAGTTTTGCAAACCACAACACAGAAAGAAGATGACTAGCAGAACGAGAGAAAGTAGTCACGGTTTCAGAAGATCAAAAAGTTGAGAGAGCAGAGGGAAAACAAAAAACCAAAAAATGAGAACTAGATCCGCTGGTAGGAAGAAAGAGGATTGAGAAATAGGGAGGAGAACACTGAAAACACGGTCCCAGAAAACAGAGGAAACACGGACAACATTGAAGACACGGAAGCAGAAGATCACAGGTTAATCTATTTTAATCAATTTTAGGTTTTTCTTTTTTTTTTTCTTTAATATAATCAAAGCTTCATTTCAAATAAATTTTTACTATCAAAACAATTTGCATATTTGTACGGATTTGACACAAACCAACTATTTTCCCAATAATAGAGTGACATTCATCTCTGGCTAGTGCTTGGTTTCATTCGTGGTTAGTTAGTTTCTTCTTTTATATTTCTATGATTCTTTAATCTTGTAGTTAGTTTCAATTATGTATATTGTTATTATCTATATTTTCATTTTATCTGTTTTTGTGAATAGACCGAGAATTGGAAAGAATATGAAAATCAGGAAAAGTTTCAAAAAATAGATAGCGTAAGGAAGAATAGGACAGAAACTATGCCCATTCTAATAAGGTGCTCTCCTAAACAACTGAAGAAATTATTTTCTACCTTGACTGATGAGATGAAAGTTATTGTACAAAATATGGAATTCGGGAAACTTTTGAAGTTTAGATGTGACACACTAAGTAGAAAATTATGTGAAGAATTTGTCATAAGATTTGAACCTATGGAAAACATCTTTGCATTGCCGGAAATCAACATTTTAAGCTAACTTCAAAAGAGGTAAGATGAATTTTAGGTATTTCTTATAGGGGACGTGATGTTTTGAGTTCTCTTAATGAATCGTCAAAGGAATCCTCAAATATGAAAAAGTTTTTCTCAAGAATAAAGCATAGTCAGTTAAAAGTGATAATGAATACTGAAGATGTCTCTTCCCCTGACTTCAAAAGATATTTTCTGTTATTTCTTCTCAGGTGCTTTCTGTGTCCTACAACTAATGTATTTCCTGCTTCGAGCCACGTTTCTGTTACCATTACCATTGATCTTGATGTGTTGGAGAATACAACTGGGCTAATTTTGTATTACAATGCTTGGCCAATGAGATATGACAATTCAATGGTCTTCTAAAGAGAGGAAGAAGAGAGGAGGAAGAGAGGAAGCAAACAGGAATTGGTGGCTATTTATTTCTACTTATGGTAAGTTTACTTTCAAACAATGCAATTGAATATTTATAAATATTAATGCAGAAATATATGAATTGCCATGTAACTCATCTGTGGTTTGTGGTTTTTGCATAGCCTTTTTATTTGGAAAAAGTGAGGGTTGGTGATTTGGGGGGGAGAGAACCAAACTACCCATTCACTATTGGAGTACTGATCGAGTTTGTTGAAGGTTTGGATTTGAGCGTGTGAATGTAAGTTAAAGATCACTTTTTATATATAGTGAAATCAATCATCAATGTTCTCTATAAATAAATTACGTGTTTATATATTCATTCGATATATGTCATCAATATATTTCATCAACTTGTTGCTAGGGTTTGTTGTCTCTAAAAAAAGATATTAGTGTTGAACTAGAAGCTGGTGAAGACAAAAATCAGGGCAAAACATTGAAGGTAAACTTGCTTAAAAGCACCCGTCTGTGTAAGTGTGTCAATGCGAACTTATCATTATCCCAATCTTACTATCTCTTTTTTAATAGAGAGGAGGAACTTAAAAAGTTCTTCGTGAAGTCATTCAAATTCACTCCAAGTTACTCTAGATGCAATCTGATATGTTCAATTGATTATGCTCAGAAGATGATGATAAAGATGATGACAATGATATGGAGGATGTAGATGAAGAAGAGAAACAAAAAGAGAATGAAGAAGGGAAGAGGGCAAAGAAGCAAAAGAAGCAGGGGAAAGGAAAGGTGGTATTGGAGCCACAGGAGGATAGGTTTTTTGAAGATGAGGACGAAAATGAGGATGCAGATCCTGAATTATATGAAGTTGTCAACACGTTAAGTGAAATGAAGGAAATGAAGAAATACATAACTTCTCATTTTCCCTTTGCTAACCTTAGGAATTTTTCAGAGGAAGAAGAAACTGTTTGGATTTTCTATGGACGAAAAGTCATAAAAAAATGCAAGGCAAGTATGCAAATTTCCCATTTGACATTTCTGTTGTTTGTTGTTTATGCTATCTGATTTTTGATTGTCATTCATCTTACTTATTTTAAATTTTATGATATTTGATAGAACAATCTTGTGTAATATTTCTGGAAGTAACATGTCGTGGAGTGATATTTATGAATTGCTTCCCCCTCATTGGATTGGGACACTACTATGAATTTATAAATTTATTGCCACTTTTTTTAATATTACAATCATTATATTATTATTATGAAATTATATATTTTTTTAGACTATAGAATGCTATATCCGTTCCCTCAACACCAACACCTTCAATACCGACATGTTTAGATGCGTTCTGCCATTATGGTTTTCAGTAAGAAATATTTATGTATATATTTCATCTTTCTTATTCTTTCCTATTCCATCAACGCCTGCCTTCTTCTTCCATTATTCAAGAAAAATACTACTCCACCAAATGGGTATAAGGAGCACATCTTATTAATATATGTATATATACATAATACAATATATTGTAATTATTAGTGTTTTATTTTTTATATTGGTAACATATTTCCTTTTTTCTATTCCTTTGTACTTATTTTTTATTTTCTATATTCTCACATATATCATATTTTTTTCTCTCTTAATAGATGTCTGTGGTTTCTGCCTTTGAGACAAAACAAGAAACCAAAAGCAATGAACCAAGTGGGAATTTTCTACGGTTGAAAGTTGCTTGTCGCATAAAGCACTTGGATTTGATTTCCGTTTCTATGACTTAATGAGTTATTTACATCAAAGACAAACATTTCTATTAAGCATATACATTTCTAAATATACTATTCTACTTTTCTATTTTGATTACAGGTTTTTATTTCTGGGATTTTTAAACATCATTGGTTTTGTTATACTCTTCACTTGGTGGAGCAAATTATGTATATTCTAGACTCAGGATCTTGCTTTAGATGCGATAAATCTTATGACCTACAAACTTTCATGGTAATTTTATTTATTATGCTTAAATATCAAAATTTTAAATTGGTTCAACAATAAATTTTTCATTTTTGTCTTACAGAAAGATTGTATTGAGAAGAGTTATGAAAATTCTTTCATTATCTCTCAAATTGTGTTTGTTCAAGTTCCACAGCAGCCTAACAGTAAGATTAAGATTAAGATAAGTTTAATTAGTTATGCTACGTCTTTTTAAACTATGACTTTAGACTTTCGACTTTATAATTTTTATTTTAGACATTATCTAAAAATATTTCTATAATTTTTATATGTAGAAATGATTGTGGAATTTTTGTTATGAGATTTTTGGAAATATGGGAATTGTGCAAAATTATAAGTTTACCCACTCAAGAAGTAAGTTGTCTGTGACTGTTTTCTTATTTTAGTATTCTCATATATTATATTTATTTGCTTACGGTTTTATGATTGATTTATTGCAGGATCTTAATTTCTTGAGAAAAGAATATTTTCTCAAACTACTCATGTCTCACCGTAATATTGTTCGTCTTGAAATTATGGCGAAGATGAAGCAAGCAAGGGAAAAAAAAATTCGACGACAATCAGACGAAGAAAGGAAAATGCACAAAGGAAAACAAAAATTGTGAATCTCTCAAATTTCAAATTGTAATCATTTTCTTCAAAATTGTAATTGTTGGTTTTTCTCGGCTCAAATTCAATTTCAATAAAAGAATTTTTTCTTCTCCAACAATCCTACCATCAAATGATAAATGAGACCTAGGATGAGTCAAAGTAGGTTGAATGAAGGATGAACTAGGTATTCAATATCAATACAAATCATTTTTTCTTCTCCACCGTGCTAGCATGCAATATGAATCGAACACTACACTTACTCATCTTAGTCAGTTTACCACACTCACAATCCATTAAATTTACCACAATCCACCAAATTTATCACATTTATCACACATAAGATGTATTTGTAATATAATTCAATTTTCAAAACCATGTATGCGATAATGCTTGCACGGTACAACCACACTGATGCCCGCGGTATAACCGTGTAGGCATGCACACTCATCCATTCTCGCATGCACGGCACATCCACGCTGGCCTCCGCGGTATAGCCGTTCGGGCGTACCAACGCATGCATTATTGCACTAGTGGCACAGCTGCGCTGGCCTCGGCAGCACAGCCATCCAGGCCTGAGCACTCATGCATTATTGCATGCCCGGCATAGCCGCCCTTGCCCTGCGGCACTGCCGTCTAGGCGTGTGCATGCATTCTTGTATGCTATAAAATATGAACATTTACTACTACAAAATAATAACATTTACTATAAAAAATATAGTAACATTTACTATTATATAACGGATGTGAAAAATAGTAAATTTATTTGTCTTTCATGATAAAAGAAAATAACATAACCACAATAGGCAAATTAAGAGATAATAAGATATAGTAACATTTACTATATAATAACAATAAAAAATAGTAATATTTACTATAAAATATAATAATATTTACTATTATAATAATGGATATGAAAGATAGTAAATTTATTTTTCTCTAGTAACATTTACTATTAAGTTAACCACAATAATAGAATCAACAGATAATAACATTTAGTAACATTTACCATGTAACCACAATAAAATATAATAACATTTACTATAAAATAGTAACATATACTATTATAATAATAGATGTGAAATGTAATAAAATAATTTGTCTATCATGATAAAAGAATAGTAACATTTACTATTAAACTAACGACAATAGTTATATTAACAGATAATAAGATATAGTAACATTTACTATAAAACCACAATAAAATATAGTATCATTTACTATAAAATAGTAACGTTTACTATTATAATAACGGATGTGAAGGTTAGTAAATTTTTTTATTTCTCATGATGAAAGAATAGTAACATTTACTATTAAGCTAAGCACATAGTCGAATTAACAGATTATAAGATATAATAACATTTACTATATAACCACAATGAAAGAGAGCAACATTGACTATTAAGCTAATTACAATAGTCAAATTAACGGATAATAAGATATAATAATATTTACTATAAAATAGTAATATTTACTATTATAATAATGTAATAATATCTAGTAACATTACCATGTAACCACAATAAAAATATAGTAACATTTACTATAATATAGTAACATATACTATTATAATAACGGATATGAAATATAGTAAAATTATTTGTCTTTCATGATAAAAGAATAGTAACATTTACTATTAAATAAGACACAATAGTCATATTAACAGATAATAAAATATAGTAACATTTACTATAAATAGTAATGTTTACTATTATAATAATGGATGTGAAAGATAGTAAATTTAGTTGTTTCTTATGATGAAAGGATAGTAACATTTACTATTAAGTTAACCACAATAGTCGAATTAACGGATAATAAGATATAGTAACATTTGCTATGTAATCACAATGAAATATAGTAGCATTTACTATCAAATAGTAACATTTACTATTATAATAATGAAATATAGTAAATTTATTTGTCTCTCATGATAAAATGATAGTAACATTTACTATTTACTTTTAAGCTAAGCGTAATAGTCAAATTAACAGATAATAACATATAGTAACATTTACTATGTAAATACAATAAAATATAGTAATATTTACTATAAAATAGTAATATACTATTATAACAAAGGATGTGAAAGATAGTAAATTGATTTGTCTATCATTATAAAAGGATAATAACATTTACTATGTAATTACAATAAATTATATAATAGCATTTACTATATAAAATAGTAGCATTCACTAACATATATACCTGATAAACTGTTTCCAACACTCTTCTAAACATCAATTTACATATACTACACTTACCATACCTTAAATATCCCATACTTACCATATCTTATCATATCCTACATATCCTATAGTTATCTACCTTACATCTCTACACTTTCCATACCTTACATTTCCTACACTTACTGCTATTTACCATATCTTTTTATACTTATTATTCTTTACTATATTCACCCATCATCACAATGGCTGTACATATAGCATTACCTATACAGACACTTTTCAAAATCGTGACTACAAAACTTATATTTTGCCATCACAACTTATAGCCGTAAAGATAGGGGTATATAAATTCAGACGTCTTTATATCCGTCAGTATAGAGTGTTGTTTATACAAACGATTTGCTACTTATACCCACGGTTCAAATTGTTTTATCGATGACCATTTTAAAACCATAAGCAAATCTGTATTATTTCCGACGGTTTCAACCATAATTGTCAGTATAGTTTCGAAAAACCATTACTAATACTTATCGACAATAAACGTTACCGTCGGTATAATGCTTTTATTTTGTAGTGTTACAAGAAAACTCACTCAAACTAGCACTTATCTCTCACTCCTCAACTTACAAACATATATAGAAAGTTTTACAAACTATATTACTTTATCATTGGAAATCCAAAATTATATTACAATTGTTTTGAAGTCCGGTGAAAATCTTCAAGCTTTATTGATGTAGATTTTTACAGAGAATTTGTTACAAGAAAACTCACTCAAACTAGCTCTTATCTCTCACTCTACAATTTACAAACTTATATAGAAAGTTTTACAAACTATATTACATTATCATTTGAAATCCAAAACTATATTACAATTATTTTGAAGTTTGCACACTTATCTTGTGGATGACTCAACTTCTTTTGTCTTGTTGTATTTTAGTCTAAAGTAAATGATGGTTGTCTGCCATTATCGTTGTAGTGGATGTCTTGCTTGTATTTGATGATGCCTTTTGTTTGCCATGCCATGATTGCCTTTTGAAAAGTGATTCCCATTATTTGTCATAATTGTGGTTGCTATTGTCAAAAGAAAATGCTTGTTGTCTGCCATATCTTCTACCAATGAGAATAAATCCTTTTTTGTTTGAGATAAAAAGAAAACAAAATCAAATTAATTATTTAAAGGAAGAAATTAAGTATGTTAGAATTGAGGAACAATTACAAAAAGATGAAATTAAAAAACAAATAGAATCAATAGAAACAAAATTCAAACAAGAGGTCAGTTCTGATTTACCAAATGCTTTTTGGGATAGGAAAAAACATATTATTATTTTACCATTTGAAAAAGATTTCAATGAAAAAGATATTCCAACAAAAGCTAGGCCTATAGAAATGAATCAAGAATATTTAGAAATTTACAAAAAAAAAATACAATCCTTATTAGACAAAAAAATTAATCAGGCCATCAAAACACCATGGAGTTGAGCAGCAATATTTTCAAAATTAGATATGAAATTAGGACACTGGTAGATACAAATAAATGAACAAGATAGATACAAAACAACTTTTACAGTACCATTTGGACATTACGAATGGAATGTAATGTTTTTTGAATTAAAAAATGCACTATCTGAATTTCAAACAAGAAAATCCTAAGGTTTCTTCTAATAGGGAAAGAATTTTACAAATTTTTAGAAGATGAAAAATACTTGCTCAGATATTTTGTACAAAAGGCCAAAGAAAATTACAGGACAGACAAATCATCACAAGCATTTTCTTCTGACTCAGGCAAGTAATTTGATCAATTATTTCAGGACTCACAAGATCCCTACGATTTATAATGGTGAACATCAAGTCGAGGCAAACAAACACAAAAACAATAAATAGCAACTAGTTTAGATCAATTTCAAACAGAATATCAATAGTATTTTTCATCAACTTAACTATAAAGACAATTTATTTCAGAGTATAGCCAATGTAATGGGACTAGACAAGTATATTGATGACTCAGCCGTCACAAAAATGAATAATTTCAAAATTAGGACAATTATCAACAAAAGTATTATCAAAAGGATGAAGAAAAAGGTTTTAAGAAAGCATATTTTGAAATGGTTTAAACAAAATCTTCGCAACAATTATTTTGAAGAAGAAATTGTTCAAAAGTGGGGTAGTCTCAATTATTACCCCTTTTTAATCATTCCTGAACAAGAGGCTCTTTCAGTGGACCCCTAGTAAGTAAGGACTGCACCAAATACAATTATTCTTTTATCAGAATGGCTTTTGGATTCAAACTCATTAGATTCAGATCCCAACAATTCACCATCACATAGCAACATTCCACCTATTAATCTCAAACAAAAAAGGATTTATTCTCAGTGGTAGAAGATATGGCTGACAACAAGCTTTTCTTTTGACAATAGCAACCACAATTATTTTTTTTATTTTTATTTTTGGTAGAGATAGCAACCACAATTATGACAAATAATGGGAATTACTTTTCAAAAGGCAATCATGACGTGGCAAATCAAGGTTTAGAAGTTTTAATTTTAAATTTTGTTTATTCTTTTAATATTAAATCTTTAAAATTGTTTAGTAATTGATTTTTATATTTAGATCTTCTATTTGTATTATAGTGTTAAATAATTTTTCTTTCTTTTGTTTTGTTAAAACATCTATACATTTAAAGCATATTGGACTTATTTGTTCTTTTTGTTTTTCTTCTGATTCACTTTGCTCTTCCATACTTAGATAATTATCTGGATTGTTTTTTGGTTCATCTTCACTAGATTGTGATTCTTCAAATTCTATTGCTCTTCTTTGATTGATAAATTCATTAATTAAGTTTATAAACTTTCATCTTGTATCTCATTGATTTTCCTTTTAACATAACATTTCTTTGTCGCATGTTTTGGTTTTCCACATTTTCAACATATTATTTTGTCATATTGTTTACTTAAAAGTATTCAGCTATTGTAATTTCTTTACATTTCAATAAACTTAGTGTAAAAACATTTGATTTTTTTGATTCTATTTGTAACAAGATTGTTTCATTATTGTTTAGAAGTATTTTATTGAATTTTGGGTTTACTTGTGATGTCATTAATCTGTAATATATTCTATCTATTATAACATATTTTTACTAAATTCTTTAAATTTATTTTCTTGTAGATATATGCCTAATGCTAATGTATCCAAAATATGTGTCTAACATCGAAAATTTAGTGTTAGAAAATTTTATTTAAGTTATTGTAAAATGTAGGGAAGAATCGGAAATTTAATCGATCTTTTGAACATAGAATGTAACTATTGAAAATTCAAGGTATGAATTTGCAATTTACAAAATTTTAATCATTCTTAAAAAAAAAACTAAACTAAGAAAATTCTTATAATTCAATTAGTAATTATAAATTGTATATGTTGAATGGCTTAGTGGTATAATTATTTTGGAGAGAATTTTGAGCATGAGTTCAATTCCCATGGAGACATTATTGATGTGCATTAGTGGAAATGAGAAATGATGAAAATGTATCCAAATGCAACAAAACCCAAAAACATTCATAAGGGCAAAATAGTACTTTTAACTCCTAAAAAAAACGAATGTGCATTTCAGAATTCCACCTTCATTTCTCTCTTTGAAGGCGAGCTCTCTTCCGCCTCTTGGCTCACTTTCTCCCACTCACTTCATTTGATTTTTTTTCTCTCCACCAAGTTTATATCTCTCCCATAAAAACATTTAATCCACCTAATTTAGTATCCAAGATCATCAATTTCTTTGTGAGAAAGAGCATTTAAGGTGGAAAATCAAGGATTGTTCAACGAAGGAGAAAAAAAAATTTGGGTTTTTAAACCCAATCTTCGAAAACCCAATCCAATTCCAAAATTGAAGTATTTTCTTACTCTTAATTTTGGATTTAGTTTCTTTAATACTAAAATTGGATGTTATTGTTGAGATTTGGTGGAATTTCATAAGAAGATCAAAAACCCTAAGTTTGTGAATAGTGAAAATTTGGGGGAAAATGAAAATGAAAATTTTATTTTCATATAAATGAGATACAATTGATGAAATTAGAATGTACATTCATGAATTGGAGAAATTAGGATTATGTTAATTCGGGAAAATTATGAAAAAATTGTTTGAAAATAGGATAATTCAGGAGAATTGTGAATAATGATTTTATAATGATGCAAATGATGACAAATTGATAAAATGAAAACAAGAACATGAAAATATTTGAAATTAGGGTTTAAATAAAATTAGGAAAAATTTGAAAACCTTTGAATTTAAGAAGAAATGACCTAAAAATTGTTATTGCTAGTTTAGGACAACCCATTGGAGTTTGAAAGGAGATTTCTTTGAAGCTGATAATATATAGGGAGTGAATACCCACTAAGATGAGTGGACGATTAGGTTTCATATAAATGAGTAAACTAATTTCAATAATATTTCATAAATTGAATTTTGAAATGAGTTCGAACTAAATTTATAATGTTTTGTAAATATAGTATGCCTAAAATGAAATTTGAATGAATCCATGACTCTTGTATCAAATTATTGAATTATTTACATCGTGTTACAATTGAATACTCATGCGAAACCTATATTGTTGCTCTACGTTGAAATTTGAGACTGAATTGATTGATAAACTGAATTTTGATAACATAGTGCTAGAAAAGAGGTATAGTCTAAATCTTGCCACGGACTGGGCCATTGGGGTGATGTGGTCAAGGTTGTTTAATTTGGCTTGGTGGTAGGTAGGTTGGAAAGCCTTCTCAAGCCGCCATGATAACGTAGATGCACCCCACAGGGTTTCGGGCCAACGCCAAGATGAAATGGATTTTTAGGAAATAGTGAAAAACCCTTTGGCGGATCCTATCAACGGCCATTGGTAGGATAATGATTTTGGCATATCCTAAAATTGTGTAAAATGAATATAAATTGTTTGTTTTGTTCGCATGAGTTATGGTGGTTTGAAACAAACAGTTTTATACCAATGTTTTCATTTATGGCAATGCACAGTGTTGGTATAACCATTTTCACTCCTCATTTACCACTTACTGGGTATTTTAAATACCCACTCCTCTTTTTAATTTTTTTTTCCTAGAGGAACCTTAGGCGGAAGATATTACTTTGGAGCCAAACTGAAAAAGATAATTGCTTAACATAGTTAGGTATTTGAAATGTAGACTTTATTTTGAATTGGTGTAGAATGATCCATGGAAGGAAATCTTTATACATGTTATTTTGATTAGATTTGTTAAATACTTGTTTAGCCTTCTTTAGGCAAGTATTTGAGAAATCTATGCTCCTATGAAAATAAACTTGTATTTTCTTGATTTAAAAACTCCTCTTACAAATTTTAATGTTTAAATTAGGACATTTGGACACTTCATAGTGAATTTTGAACTATTTTGAGATTGTAAATTTATGAGAATTCTGGAATGGCCAGGTTGACCTATTTGCATGCGTGCATGAATAGGGATGGATCAAATTGATCCTTAAATTGTGTGAAAATGAATGCCTTTGATATTGAATGACCTAGGATGGTCATTAAGGTGATATTTAAGTTGTTTTTAAATAGGTTGAATGCCTTGCGCTATACTGGTATATGGGGAGATGCTACCCGTATATTAAAATAACGTGGCGATTGTCCCGTGCTCAATAGGAGAGTCAGGATGTGACAATTCTATTGGTATCAGAGCCAGGTTTATGATTTTAAATGTTTAAAGGTTTAAAATGTTTCCAAATATCCCCAAAAGTTTTCTAAAAGTTGTAAAAGAGTTTTTATTTTTTATTTTTTTGAAATTACAAATTTTAAGCTTACCAATGGCTTTATGAGCTTACCAACACGAGATTCTTATCCTAAGAACCTTAAGTAGTTAACTTTAGAGATAGTTTGTTCTCAACAAGAAACACTTATCAAAGAAATAGGGCTCTGATACCAAAAAGGGGGTAGGATCCAAAAAGACAGAGTAAAACATGAGGATTATGAAAATAATAGAATTTTTAAATATTGTAATTGAAAACAAAATTTTAAATATTGTAAATGAATGCAAGAATAAGAAATTGTAAACTTACAATGTTGTTTGTGAAAATCTTCAAGTTTTATTGATGCATATTTTTACAAAGAATTTGTCACAAGAAAACTCACTCAAACTAGCTTTTATCTCTGACTTTGCAACTTACAAACTTATATAGAAAATTTTACAAACTATATTACATTATCATTTGAAATCTAAAACTATATTACAATTGTTTTGAAGTCTACACACTTATGTTGTGGATGACTCATCTTCTTTTGTCTTGTTGTATCTTAGTTAAAAGTAAATGATGGTTGTCTGCCATTATTGTTGTAGTGGAAGTCTTTCTTGCTTTTGAAGATGCCTTTTGTTTAATGATGGTTGTCTGCCATTATCGTTGTAGTGGAAGTCTTGCTTGCTTTTGAAGATGCCTTTTGTTTACCATGCCATGATTGCCTTTCCAAAAGTGATTCCCATTATTTATCATAATTGTGGTTGTTATGGTCAAAAGAAAATGTTTGTTGTTGGCCATATCTTTTACCATTGAGAATAAATCCTTTTTGTTTGAGATTAACTGGTGGAAAGTTGATATGTGATGGTGAATTGTCGGGATTTGAGTCTGATGAGTCTGAATATGAAAGTCATTCTGATAAAGGAATAATTGTATCTAGTGCAGTCCTTATTTGCCAGGTATCTACTGAAAGAGTCTCTTGTTCAGGAATGATTAAAAATGGGTAATAATTGAGACTATCTCACTCTTGAATAATTTATTCTTTAGAATAATTGTTGCGAATATTTTGATTAAACTATTTCAAAATGTTATTTCTTAAAACTTTTTTCTTTATCCTTTTGATAATACTTTTGTTGATAATTGTTCTAACTTTAATCTTATCTATTTTTGTGACTGCTGAATCATCAGTATACTTGTCTAGTCCCATTACATAGGCTACACTCTAAAACAAATTGTCCTTTTAGTTAAGTTGATGAAAAACACTATTGGTCTTTTGTTTGAAATTGATATGAATTAGTTGCCATTTATTGTTTTTGTGCTTGTTTGCCTTGACTTGATGCTTCACCATTATAGATCATGGGGTCTTGTGAATCTTGAAACATTTGGTCAAATGCTTTGCCGGAGTTAGTTGATGACATTAAAAAAAAACAGCCTTTTAGCCACAAATTTAGCGACGAAAATTTTAAACAAATTCGTAGTTAAAAACATTAGCGACGGATTTAGTGACGAAAAATTTTTCATCGCTAATAACGCGTAGCAAAAATTTAGCAATGAAAATTAGAAATCCGTCGCTAAATTTAGCGACAAAAATCTGAATTCCGTCGCTAAATTTAGCGACAAATAATTTTTCGTCGCTAAAATCCGTCACAAAATTTAGCAACGAAAAATTATTCGTGGCTAAATTAGGGACATAAAAAAATCTGTTGCTAAATTTAACGACAAAAATCTAAAATTCGTAGCTAAATTTAGAGACAGATAATTTTTGTCGCTAAAATCCGTTGCTAATTTAGGAAAACAAAAAGTCCGTCAAAAAATTATCCGTCCCTAATTTAGCGACGAATAAAAAAATCCGTCACTGAATTAGCGACGGATTTGGAATCCGTCGCTGATTCCAAATTCGTCAAATACCCGGGGAGCGCACGTGGACGGGCCCTTGCCCACCCGAGCCAGCACATGCCTGCCCTGCCCACAAGCTAGCACTAGCCTTGAAGCCATGTGCCTGGATGGCCCCACCCACCCGAGCCAGCACCAACCTGCAAGCTGCCCGCCCGCCCGAGCCAGCACCCTTACTCCAGCTGCTCTCCTCACTTAATTGCTAGAAAATGCCCTTTTGCCTCCTGTCTCCACCGTGGTTCAAACTCCTACACACCTGCACGCACACGCATAAGCATAAATCTTAAACCACCAAGCCAAATAATATTATGTGATATAAATTTTTTTTTTACTTATTATCTTTCCATCACATTTTTCTAATAATAATAAAATAATATATAATAACAATTTAAAATAATAAATATAATAACTTTTTTTTATTTAAACCACCAACCTAAAATAATATTAATTAAAAATAATAAATATGATAATTTTTAATAAAATACTAATTTAAAATAAAATAATAAATTAATTAAAAAATATATTAATATTATATTTTTTTTCTTCTGTTTTCTTTTATTTTATTATTTTATTATTATTTTTCATTTTTATTTTATTTTTTTACTCCATAGTTTAAAAATGGATTAGGGCATCTCAATAATATAAAATTATAATTATCAATAAATTATAATATATTAATAATTTAAAAAATCTATATATTTAATCACAAAATATTTTTTTTGTTTAAATATATAAGAAATTTCAATATAATTGTTATATATAAGAAATTTCATATGAGAATAGAAAGAAAAAAACACCCAAAAATAGAGATGAGAGTAAGAGAAAGGAAAAAAAAGTGAGAATAGAAAACAAATAAGGAGTAAGAAAGCAAAAAACAAAATATTATCACAAAATATTAAGTGGTGGTACAGTAGTGACATGTCTTCTATTCAAATGTGAAGTCCAAGGTTCGAATCCCTTTAATAGCATTTAGTATTTTTTTTTGCATTAAAATAATGAAGGGAGGGCGGGCGCGCGCAGGGCGCGGTCGCCCAAGCGCACAGGCGCGCGCCCGTGCGAGTATGCACGGGTTTAGCATTAAAACAATGAAGGGTGGGTGCCCGTACCGGCATGCGCGGGCGCGCGCAGGGCGCGGGCGCCAGAGCGGATAGGCATGGGCACCCGAGCGAGCATGCGCGGGCGCCCAGGCAGGCGCGCACCCATGCGGGCATGCGCGGGAGTCCAGGCATATGCACGCGCTTGCCTGCGCCTGGCGCCCATGCGTGCATGCTCGGGCGCCCGCGCAGGCTCGCGCCCCTTCCTGCGCCTGGCGCGCGCCCCTGCATGCCCGCGCCCGCACGTCCAGCATGTTCGGATTAATATTTAATTAAAAAATTTATATTATTGAATAAAATAATATAAATAAAAAAAAGTTATCAATACAATAATAAAAAATATTTAATCAAACAAAAAAAGAAAAAAAATAATAAATTAATTAAAAAATATATAATTTAAATATTATATTAATATTATATTTTATTTAATTATATATAAAAAATTTAGCGACGAATTGGGGATTTTCGTCGCTAAATTTAGCGACAGAAAACAAATCTGTCGCTAAATTAATTTTTAACTTAAATATAACATATTAATAAAATAAAAAGAAAAATAAAAAAAATAAAATTCTATTTAAAAAAGATTAAGTTTTGTGACGGATTTTAAATTCGTGGCAAAATTTAGCCACGAAATATTATTCGTCGCTAATTAGGGACGAAATTGGCAATAAAAAATTTTTTGTCGCCAATTAGCGATGAATTTAGCCACGAAAATTTTTTCGTCATTAATTAGCGACGAATTTAGCTACGACTGATGTGTCCGTCACTAATTTAGCCACGACTTCATTTTCGTCGCAAATTTTGTGATAAATTAGCGACGAAAAAGTTTTTGTCGCTAAATTCGTCGCAAAATGGCAATGAATTTTTTCCATCGTGAAAATCTATGGCTAAAACCGTGTTTTTTTGTAGTGTGAAGCTTGTGATGTTTTATCGGACATGTATTTTTCTTTTGCTTTTTGTGCAAAATATCTTAATAAATTTTGCTCATCTTCCAAAAATTGTTGGAGTCTTTCTTTGCTTGAAGAACCTTCTGAATTTTCTTTACTTCGTTTTTGCTTTTCTTGAGAAATTTCAACGAAATTGTAAGTCTTTGGTGGTGAGACAGGAGTTGGTGCTATTTGGGAAATGGCTTTTTTAAGTTTTATATTAGAGAGAAAAATTTGCGTAATATTGTCGGTGGAGCATTGTTCTTTCGGGAATTGGGACTACCACTTGACTTTGAATTCTCTAGTTAAACTCAAAGGATAAGGTTTTTTAAATATTTGGGTAGGTTGGTTTGTTCAACAAAAAATCCAAGGGACTTTGAAATCTATTTGAAAATGGATTCTTTGGTGTACATAATGGTTTTTAGGTTTTTTGAATAAAACTCAAAAGATGTTTGTATAGCTGGCAGATATATTCGGGTAACATACCATCACCAGTCGAAAAACCAAAAAGGAAATTCTTTGGGACAATTGTAGTGAAAGGTAAAAAATCAAGAATGGTTAAAAGGACAAATATACAATGCCCTATACCAGGCCATGTTGTAATCATGATAGGTATGACCTTGAGGGATAAATTTTTAAGAAAATTTTTTTTTCAGAAAATGGTTGTGCTCAATCTTTAGAGGATAGAACTTGTCTAATTTGGAACTTTGAAAAAGAAATACAACCAGAAGGGTCTTTATTATATGTAATAAGTGCTGATTTTGTGTCAACTAAAATAAATTCATAAAATCTTTGGGCTTTTCCCATGTGATCAGAGAACCAATGGAAATTTTGTGGAAATAGTTTTGAAGAATAAAGTCTTAGGGTTTTCCTGACTTTGTGGTTCATGGAAAATCAAATGTTTTTATACCAAGATTATTGAAATAGGAAGAAATTGCAATATTTGAGTACTTTCAAATAAACAATAATGAAGCTACACAAGTAGAAAGAAGAAATATTTCAGAAGTTATAGAAGAAATTTTAGAAAATATTATATTAAGATTTCCAAGACTATCTTATTTACCTAAACCATAAAAAAATAGAATCATCAATCACATCTCCATAAGAATACCTTTACAACAACCGATAACAAACTTAGTATGATCAATACCTATACAAGAAACACCATTTGTAAGGTATAAAAACCCTATAGCAGAACCAGTAGAAACCAACACATCACTCCACCTTCTCCTACACCTTCACATGTTAGAAGTCATTACATAAATACTATTACAAAATAATGGACACTATATGATTAATATTTAGAAGAATGATATAATTTAAAACATTTTGAAAAAAAAAGACAATGGTTTAAACAATTGACAAAAAACTACAAGAATATTTAAAAGATTTATGGCACAAAGATATGACAAATAATAAGGCTAACTAATTATAGGTTCATTATTGTTTATTTTGAAAGTATTCAGATATTATAATTTCTTCCCATTTCGATATCCTTGGTATAAAAACATTTGATTTTTCTGATTCTATTTGTAATATGATTGTTTCATTATTGTTTGAAAGTGTTCTATTGAATTTTGGATTTACTTGTGATGTCATTAATCTTAATATATTTTATATATTATAGCAAAGTTTTTACTAAATTCTTTAAATTTGTTTTCTTATAGATGTATGTCTAATACTAATATATCCAAAATATGTGGGTCTGTGATGTCTACTGAAAAATTTGAACAACATTAAAATTTATTGGTCCATTACATATAATTGTTTGTATTATAGGTTGTATTAAATCACTATAATTTAATAATCTTTTGTCTCTTAAAGTCACATATATTGGTGCATCTATTTCTAGTCTTATTAATGGTTTCATTGCAACTTGTATTAATCCATAATGAATCTATCTATCCCCTTTCTCAATGTATTTTTGTAAAGATATGTTTGATAATAATATAATATTTTGATATTCTCTTTGTATTGAAAGTGTTTTTTCATGTGTTTTAATTGCAAAAGGCAGTCTTGAAATCTAATGGTCCTATTGAGTATATGGTTTCAATCTTTAATCCTGAAATTGTCTAATTTCTATAATTTATGGAAAAATATCTTCATAACTTTGTACAGTATCTAAGTTTGTACTACTACTACTACTGCTTCTTATCTCCTTCCTATTTATGCTACCAGATTATTTTCTTGTAAGTATTCTTATCAAATAAGAATCCATATCATCTATTAACTTTCCTAATTTTCTTAGTTTAAGGTCTAGTGGGAACAAGGGAACACTACCGGGAATACCTCCTCCTGGGCTTACCAACGGCTTTACGAGCTTACCAATGCTAGATTCTTATCCTTTGAACCCTAAGTAGTTAACTTCAGATATAATTTGTTCTCAACAACAAATACTTATCAAAGAAAGAAGGTTCTGATACCAAAAGGGGACAGGATCCAGAAAGATATAGTTTGAATTAAAGTTGACTTTAATGTTGTTGAGAGAGATAGTGGGAGGAAGAATATTGAATAAAACGTTCAAACGACTTTATTTCGATTGTAGGACTCTGTGAAGATGCATTTTTAGAATTGAAGAATAAAACATTCAAACGACTATGGTTCTGGGTTTGATTATAGATTCAGCAACGGTATGAAAATTTACTGTTACTCCTTTCTTCAGATGCATGGATTCTTTGATCATGCACTAAATTAATTGTTGAAATTTTGAATAAGAAATTTGCTTTCCAATTCAGAGAAATATACAAAAACAAATGAGAAGTTGTGGTAGCTCCCTTATCTTTGTGGCCTCTTGTAACGACCCGGTTTGTAAAAGTATGGAATCACAACCATATCACATAAAATTAGACTAAAATAAGTAAAATAATTTATATTTTATTTCAAAATTTTCATGAAACAATTCATTACTTACTAATATTTTTAAATAAAATCCTATTTGGACTTATTGAGAAAGTTGGGTTCATAATACAATGATTCAACTGTATATCTGAAAAACTTCTCTAATGGGATAATTTCTAACAAATCAACATTCTTTATGCAACTCTATGCCAACTAAACACATGCTTACGATCTAGCTTATGTGACACATTAAATTCATTATCTTATGTGACTCGAGGGTTATCCCATTATTACATTTTAAGAATTTATATTTATATGAATTTTTTTTGTCTTAGTAATTAAATGCAATAGTGAAATAGTGTAAAATATCACATCAATCATGAGACAAATTCTTTTTTCTTTAATTTAATTACCAACCTATACTCTGTATCAGGTCAGCCTAATGACTAAATTATATTTCAAAAGATAAAATAGTGCATCTGGGTATATAATGCTTACGTCGCAACCTATATTACTGATTAGCCGTCAACCCCCTGTTACTGTTCAAACTTTATCCCAATCCAAACCCAAACTAACAACCCACTCAAAATTCTGAAATCCCATGTCACCTACCTACGCCAAACTTACGGAACTTATCAATTGCTAAAATTAGCAAATCCCAATTGTTGACCTCTTTCCCGCTGAACAAATTTCGTGCAACACCGACCCCGTTTCCTATTTTTAGTGACTTATCTCTTCCCTAACCTAATTATAAATCGGACAAAACTCACTAGTTCCCGCCAAGCTTATATTGCAGTACCAATCCCACTTCTAGTTTGCTAAGTTAGTAAGAACCCACAATCAAGAAATGACTAGTTCTAATACAAGTAGCTATATATTTAGAGTAACTCTGCTACTTATAGTATCTCTTGGAATATGCTTTATTTTTTTGCATCTTTAATTGTTTTGCAAATTTAATTCATTTACTTTAATTTTTTTCTTTAAATTGTTTTTAGAAAAAAATGATCAGAATACTCTAATCACAATCTTCATAACATTCTCCTCTCCCCATTCAGATTTTTTCAAGAGGATATTTCCGAACAAATTAGTATTGATATAAGAGTAGAAGAAAATAAACCTAGTCAAACACAATCTAATACCACACACACTAGAAGAGATGATTTTAATACATGTGATTTTTTTTTAAAGATTATGAGTAGTAAAGGGCGACTTACAAAATTTGTCGACAAAAATATAAATTTTTGAAGGGTTATGGAGTTCACTCTTAAAAGACATATTATAAGAGATCATCTAAATAGGTTACCACAAATTAGACAAACCCAAATCTCTACCGGGGGGAATGTCACGGGTACATTCAGGCATAATGAAGAGACTGAAAAAATAGGTCAAACTGAATGGATAGCTCATAAGCAATTACCGCTTAATATTATTGAATGTGAAGTTTTTGATAAATATATTCCAAAATTTTTAGAATCAGGTTATAAAAGAGACTCTAGGAAATCGGGTAGGAGGAGACACTAGATTGCTTTCAAGAGTTAAAAGATAATTTGATTGCAAAACTTAGGGCCATTTCAAGTAGATTTTCAATAATTTTTTATATTTGGAAAGTTAAAAAAGGTAAATATTTTATAGTTGTAACATGTTATTTGATAAGTGAACTATGGGTTTTAGAAAAAAGAATTTTACATTTTCAAAAATGGGACCGCCCACATTCAAAATAAAATATTGTTAGGGTAATAACTAATGTTTGTTATAAATGTAGAATAACCAATAGAGTTTTTTGTTTTTCTTTAGATAATATTTTGATCAATATTTGTGCTGAATTGTGATTACTTACTATCCAGGTATCACACCCCCTAGAAAAAGGAGACAAACATGCAAATGTAGAAACAATTAACTCGATTAAAATATGATATCTAGATTCACGACAGTCACACTCCCCGTGTGTGATAATATGGAATGAGATTTATATTAAAAAAAATAAATTATTTGTTCTTTCTATATAAAATTTTGACAAAATCTCCCATAATTAGTGACTTTTTAGCTATTTGGGGTTAATATAAAATATGATGAAGCAAATAGATGTCCTCTAATATCAAATAAACAGATATTAACACTACAAAATTAAAGTATTATGCCGACGGTAACTTTTAGAGACGGAGACTTTTAGTCATGGTTTTTATACTTTATAGAGATGGCTTATAACGAAATCGGCAAAGAATGTAAGCCTTTCCCAATCAACTAAAATGTCCATGAAGAAAAGTTTAGCAACTGTCAGAAAAGGTACCACACAACCGTCGGTAAAGCAATATTCAATTGTGATAGTTAAAAATTATGGTCAGTAAAATAGTCTTTTTGGCATGGTTTAAAAACAGTCTCAATATACAGTACTGTCTTCATAGGTTTTAGATATATGGTAACATAGAAATTCTACTATCTTTTAAAACTATATTCAATTCTCACTGTTAGAACAAACAATTTATACTAATGTATATATTGTAACGTCAGTAAAATGTAAAATCGTTATCATATTTGTATCGTATACCTTTATATTTGAAAATAGTCTGAGTGGTAAGTTGTAGTAAATTTATAATAGTAGTAGTTTTAACTAGGTAAGTAGGTGGTAAGTAGGTGGTAAGTAGGTAGTAAGAAGATAGTAAGTAGGTAAGTAAATTTATATAGTGATAACTTAATGGTAACTTTGTGATATATAGTTAAATGGTGAGTGGTAAGTGGATAGTAAGCGGTAAGTTAGTGGCTATCGGGCGTCTGGCCATGCCAGCACGAGGGTCAAGCATGCGACGTGGCATATGCGCTTAATGGTAACTTCATGCTTGTAATTTCACTAAATCTAATTTTACTTTTATTTATATTTCAACTATTATATTTTATTATTTTTCATTTTAATTAATTTAATTGTATTTTATTTTTTTTCTTATTTTTTGTTTTTCGAATGAGTATGGAATTTAAATTATAATATATTAATAATTAAAAAAATCTACATATTTAATCACAAATATTTTTACCATTCAAAATATATAAAATTAATAAATTATCATTCATTCATAATATTCAATTTAAATATCATTCAAATAAATTGGTTTGAATATATCAAAATAGCGAATGAGAATAGAAAAAAAAAATGGAGGTGAGGGTGTGATAAAGGGAAAAAAAGTGAGAACCAGATAAAAAAAGAAAAAAAAATTGAGGTTGAGATAACAAGTAAGAAAGAAAAGAAAAGAAAAGAAAAAAAATGAGATTGCATAGATCCTGTTGTTGTATAATGGTTGAATGAATTGTGGTTTGTGTTTCAAGTCAGCGGTTCAAACCCATGTAGCAGCAATGTTACCTCCTTTTTGCATAAAAATAGAAGGGCGCCCACAAGGAGCGTGCGGGCGCCCATGTAGGCGTGTGTGCCATGCACATGCGCGTGCTCTTGCCTCCGCATGAGCATGGGCGGGCACCGGCGCATGCACAGGCAGTGCACGGGCACGCGCAAGGCAGGCATGGCAAGCTGGCTCACAGACGCCAGTGCTAGCATAGGCGGGCTCCTGTCCGGGCGCTGGACCTCGAGCTCAGCATGGGCTGGCACTTGCGTGCATGCCGACATGCAGTGCGTGCGGAGGCTACGCATGCACAGCGTGCGGGCACTCCTGCCCCATGTAGCCAAGCATGGATGCCCATGCAGAGAGATAGTCAGGTTACTTTCTGTATTAGTATAAATTTTGTATTGTAAAATATAATAAAAAAAATAGAGTGTCCCACCTACATGTATTCTGAGATGTTCGAAACGAAAAATGAAGATATCATTATCTATCAATTTATTCATTAAAAACCAATAGTAACCAATAATAAAATAGTGAAATCATTGTAAATAATAAATTGTACATAATAATGAATAATGATTGAAAATGAAAATATTAACTGAGAACCTTTTCCTTTCTCTCTGAATCCCAAATATCTTGATCCAAAACATTTGATAGCATTGATCTCTATATTTCTTCACTTCAAAATTAAAAATTAAAAATGGTATTTTAATATTAAATATCAAATTAAAATAATGTGTATATTTTTAAAACCTGGTAACATTTTAGATGATTAAGCTTGTTTAAACTGAAACTTATTTTTCTTCTTGAAATGGTTGTGATTCTTCATATAATGCTTATCTATAGGTTTAAATGGGTTAGGGGATGAGAGCTTTAAAGGAAAAATGAAGAAACTTTGATGGTAAAAGGATGGAGAAATTTTGATGGCTGCGTAGAATTTATAATATAATATTTTCACAAATAAAATTTTAAAATCCCGTCCATTTTTTATTTAGTGTTTTTTCTTCTGCATCTTTTTTCATTACCATATTTTTAATTCGTTACAATTTTTTTATACTTTAAATCAATACCGCCATTTTCACACTTGTTGAAAAAATCACTTACTACTTAATTACTACGTACTTACTACATTGCAATGCTTGTAAGCCTTATGATGTGTTAATTATATCCATTTGATTAATAAAAAATACAATTTAGTATAAATTTATTAATATTATTAATTTAAATAATGTAATGATATGAAATTAGTAATTTATCTAATATAATATTATAGTTTTTGAAAATTCATTGAAGATAATACAGTGGGAAGAAGTTAAACACTTTTTAAATTGACAAACTTCATAGTGGCTAATATTAATTTCATGTAAAAGATCGTGAGAAATGCATTCAAACTCAAAATTCAGGAGTTGTGATAGAATTAATGATGTTAGTTATGCAAGTGCAATGGATAAAAGTCAATTCAAGGTAAAGTTAATTATTATGGCATCTTAAGAGAAATCATTCAAGTAAACTATATAATGGAATGTATACATTTGTATTATTTCGGTGTGATTGAGTCGACCTACAATGAGGATGCAAGAAAGACAGATTTGGTTCAACTTTTGTCAATTTTTTCTATTTCAATCATATCGCTATCATACAGGTACTGATTTGCTAGATGATTCTTACGTGTTGACATTACAAGCAAATAAGGTATTTTATGTGGCTGATGAAAGACATAAAGGATGACTTTTTGTAAAACATGTCAATGTTCACTATAAATTTGATATGGGTGATGAAGTAACAATTCATCATTTCAATTCAGAAACTGGTCCCTTAACTAATCAGTAGGTTCGAACTAATGTTGATGGAGTAGGATAAGATACATATGTATAGGAAATGTAATTTTGTTTATATTTTAACCATTCATTCTCTATTTTTCTATTTTTTCCATTAATTTATTCGATCCGCTTGGTATAATGCATATTAATAATTCGTGTAACAAATATGAAAATTATATTTAATCCTTAATTAGTTTACTAAAACAAATACTCAAAATTGTAACAATATTTCTAAAAATTATATTGCATATGATTATAATAATATGGTCACTAACAAAGAAAGAGACATGTTGAAAATTAAATAAATTGTTAGCATGCAAAATTTATAAGTAGTAAGTAGAGTTTTTGAAAATTAACAATTAGTAGTAATAATATAGTAATATAGTAATAATATAGTAGAGTTTTTGAAAATTTATAAGTTAGGTACACGGGCCTTGGCATTGCTGGGTACCCGTGCAGGAAGTTGCATGCATGCGTGCGTGGGCGCCAGTGCTGGCATAGTCGGGTGCCCATGTCGGCCCACACATGCCATGTCCATACTTTTTTTATTATATGAAAGTTTTTACATATGGATTATATCGTAATTTTCAAATTTGAATTATGTAGAATAAAAATATATTTAATATTATTAATTTAAATAATGTAATGATATAAATTTAGGGTTATTATTTGTTATAATATAATATTTAGGGTAAAAATGTAGTAACATGTTACAATGTTGTAACAAAAACAAAAACACAAATACAAAAAATAAATTGATGATGTGATAATAAAAAGATGAAATTAAACTTACAAAAGCGGAAAAAAAAAATGGCAGGTTCTAAAAATTTATTTGAGCCCCTAAATCAAATATATAATAAATCATTCTACACAAACTCTCTTTTCCTGCAAAATTTATAAGTTAGGTAGTAAGCAGATAGTAAGTAGTAATAATATCGCATGAGCTTGCATGGCCGCGCATGCACTGGCGCCCGCGCTGGCATTGTTAGTCACCCGCGCGAGAGGTTGCATGCGTGCAGTGGCATGCATGGGCGGGTGCCCGTGCTGGCATGGCCGGGCACCTGTGTAGACCCACACATGCCATGTCTCTGCTTTTTTTTATTATATAAAAATTTTCACATATGGATTATATCAAAAATTTTAAATATGAATTATGTAGAATAATGATATATTTAATATTATTAATTTAAATAATGTAATGATATAAATTTAGGATTATTCTTTATTGTAATGTAATATTTAGGGTAAGAATGTATTAACAATATTACAATCTTATAATAAAAACAAAAACACAAATACAAAAAATGAAAATTTAAATTAAACTTATAAAAAAAGGGGAAAAATGGCGGGTTATAAAAATTTATTTGAGCGCCTAAATCAAATATATAATAAATCATTCTCGACAAACTTTCTTTCCCTCCAAAACCTCTCCTGATAAGCTCTTTTCGCTCAAATCTCAAATCTTGTGACTTAACCATAATCTTTTTTCAAATTTTCAAATCTTGCAACTTAATCAAAATTTTGTTTCAAATTTTCCTTACTCAACATGGGAAGAACTAAACGAAAGATTAGTACCGTCACTGATCATGAAGAATCACAGCCATCCGAATAACAACTTCACTTTAAAGAAGCCCAATCGTCCCAAGATGCTACCCCAGATTTGATTTGGTTTTGGTTTAAAAACATATCATTGCTTAGGATCTAAATAATTTGCCAAACTCATTGATGAAAAGGTATAAACAACTCATATTTTATTTTACTTATAATTAATTTTGCTGCATTATATTTTACAGACTTGGAATCACATTTTATCATTGCAAACAACACAATCTAGGATAAAATCTTGTAGAGCTGAATTTTATATTACAAGTAGAATCTGATTGGATGACAGTTTTATTTTTATGAAAGTATCAGAAGTTATGGTATAAATGATTATTTTTATACAGTTCTTGATTTATGGACATTCATGTTTCATTTATTTACTTTATAGGAAATGATGAAGAGTGAAATGGAGTCTATCAAGAGTAAAGAAGACGAAGTAAAAAGTTGAAATTTATCTTATCAGATGTGCATCACAAAATATGCATTCAACCAGAGCTGAGAAAGAAGATATAACTAATATGATGTAACGATTAATGGAACAAAATCATAATTTTACTAATTTGTTAAGTATGCTATGCATGTTGGGAGTGGACATAAAGATGAATTGATGAATATGATTAATGAAGCAAAACTTATTGCTAGTGTTCTGGTATGTTATTTCTCTATTTCTATTTTAGCACAATCTTATTAATTTCACTCTTACTTTTCAAAAATAATCCAAATTATTTATATTTTAACTTTCTCCAATACAAGATGCTATGAGGAGTGTATATAAAAACCAACAATCATCATCATCACCCAACTCTGTCTCAAAAGGTAATATTTTTATTTTATTTTTAACATAGTAATATTTTTATTTATAACCATTTTTGTACTATAATATTATATTCATCTAACTTTACTTCTTTTAATGAATAGATTGAATGAAGTGGACTGTGTCGATAATTTTTTTGATAATTGAAGTGAAACATTTGTATAAGTATTTCAGAAGAAGATATGTGGATTGTGGGATATGATTGTAAGATATGTAATCTTTTTTTTTTTAATCCTATTGTATTAATCATTCTCCAAGATTATAATATTTTACTATTTTCTTTATTTTCAAGTTTGTAGTTATATTTCCTAATATTTGTACTAACTATCCAAAAAACTTATAACATTTCCTCACATACGAAGATATACGCAGTAACCGACTAAAAATTGACTATTAAGTGACAGTAAGTGATGATAGTAGTAACCGAGAAGTAAGTGACTAGTCACTAATGATAGTAGTAACCGAGAAGTAAATAACTAGTAAGCGAGTAGTAAGTGATAGTAGTAGTAACTAACTATAGTGACGATAAGAGTACTAACATTTCTTAACGCTTCCTTACCGACCATAAATAACAATATTTCTTAACATTTGTACAACCGAAGATAAAAGTAATAACATTTCCAAACGGTTTTATATATGTTGTAATATGACAGTAACATAACAGACATAGGTACTAATATGGTAATCGATAAGAAAAGTAGTAAGTTTTCTCAACACTATTTTAAACCGATGAAAAAATGCTAAATTATACCAACAATTCTAACTGTCATTATAAATATATGACATACTCCAACGGTTATGAAAAGTGTCGGAATACACCTATCTCGACTGGTTTTGTCAACAGTTTTAGCATATTTAGGAGACAGTTTTAGTCCATCAGAATAACTCACTTGTTTTGTAGTGAAAGCCACATCTGCATAAAGCTCGAAAATTTCCTTTTCCTCCTAATTGTTACACTACAAAATTAGAGCATTGAGGTGACGGTAACATTTATAGGCGGTGATATATAGCGACCGTTTTTTATGGCGTATAGCAACACTTGTGACGAAACCGTTAGGAAATATATATATTTTATGATGGTATAATATTATTTGTTAGGAAAAGTTTAGCAATCGTCAATAAATGTTAGATAACCGTTTGTAAAAAGCGATGTTGAATTTTCACTGTTATTGTTTGTGGTCAGTAAATATAACACTTTTAGAGACGGTTTGAAAATAGTCAGTATATGACCGTTTTTACTATTTATCTAACCATACTGTCTCTATAAATTCTACATTTATGCTAACTCTATATTATATAGTCTTTAAAAACTTTATTCAATTCAGACACTTATTTTTTGTGGTCAGTAAATAAGGTATAGCTTTAGAAACGGTTTGAAAACAGCCTCGATATGAGTACTTCTACTCACTAGTTAAGCATATCGTCTTCATAAGTTTCACACAAATCTGATGATTATTATTTGTGGTTAGTAAATATGACAAGGTTTTAGAGACGGTTTGAAAAATATCTCTAAATAACTCTTTTTTACTATCTAGTTAACAATATCATGGATATAAGTTGTATATCTATACTAACTTATTCAATGTACAATTTTTAAAGCTTATGTTCAATTCTGAAGATTATCATTTATGGTTAGTAAATATGGAAAAGTATTAGGAACAGTTTGAAAACAGTTTCGATTTGACGTTTTTTACAGTTTAGTTAAACATACTAGTTTCGTAAGTTCTATTCAATTTTGACAATTATTATTTGTGATCAGTAGATATGACAGAGTTTTAGGGACTGTTATTTAACTGTCTCTAATGTCTATTATTTACTATCTATTTAATCATACCGTCTGTATACGTCCTTCATCTATCGTAACCCATATTTTTTCCGGTCGCTAAAAGTTATGTTCAATTGAACCACTCATCTTTTGTTGTTAGTAAATATTGCAGAGTTTTAGAAAAGATTTGAAAACAGTCTCGATATGACTACTTTTACTCACTATTTAATCATATCGTCTTCATAAGTTTCACTCAAATCTGACGATTATTATTTGTGGTTAGTAAAAATGACAAAGTTTTAGAGACGGTTTGAAAAATATCTGTAAATAACTCTTTTTTTACTATATAGTTAACCATATCGTGGACATAAGTTGTATATTTATGTTAACTTATACATTGTATAGTCTTTAAGACATATGTTCAATTCTGACGCTTATCATTTGTGGTTAGTAAATATGACAGAGTTTTAAGGACGATTTGAAAATAGTCTCGATATGACTCTTTTTATAGTCTACGTAAGCATACCAATTTTGTAAGTTCTATTCAATTCTGACAGTTGTTATTTGTGGTTGGAAGATATAGTAGAGTTTTAGGGACTGTTATTTAATTGTCTTTATATGTCTATTCTTTACTATCTACTTAATCATACCGTTTGCATAAGTTCTTCATATTTTCTAACTCATATATTATGTAGTCATTAAACGTTATATTCAATTGAAACGCTAATCTTTTATGATTAGTAAATATATCAGAGTATCTCGATAAGACTATTTTTGATTGCTACTTAAGCATATCATCTTCATAAGTTGTACTCAATTCTGACTGTCATTATTTGTGATAAGTAAATATAACAGAGTTCTACAGAGGGGTTGAAAAATGTCTCTATATGCTCATCTTTTATAATCTAGTTAACCATACCATCGAGATAAATTCTATATTTATGCTAACTTATATATTGTGTAGTATTTAATACCTATGTTCAATTTTGACGCATATCATTTGTGGTTAGTAAAAATGACAGAGTTTTCAGAACGGTTTGAAAAATAGTCTCGATATTTTTCTTTTTTCTGTCCGATAAAGTTCTTAGATCCTCAGTTTCTCCTATGTATGTATTTTAACATAAAAGGGCTGGAATGTAAAGGTTTAGTAACCTAGTACAGAAAGTAGGTTCTTTCTTCGGCAAAACGCAGCAAGGCTCTAACTAAAGCCAAGCACTGAGATGATTTCGATCATTGTTAATCTGACCTTGTCTAGTTGTTGGATAATAAAAAGATCTGAACTGAAGAATTCTCCATAGTAAGCACAAAAAAATGCTATCAAACACTTGTGGGGGGTATATACTACATATTGATAAATCTACTGGTCCATTTGAATAATCCAGCCTTTCTAATTGGATGATAAGTAGCACTTCTAGAACAATATCGGTTTCTAGTTATTGAACACATACCACATTCTTGAATGAAATTGAAGATGACAAACCTGTGGTGGTTGTGTTGAACAGTTTAGGCTGGATGACCTTTGCGTCAATTCCCATTTTCTATTTGCGCGCTGGAAAATGACCTCATCAATTGATCCAACACTAACAAAGACAAACACCCTAACTCCCTTTATTTGCCCTATACGGTGGACTCTGTCCTTTGCCTACTGGTCTATTTGAGGGTTCCGGTCACTGTTAAATATTATCACAGTGTCGACTGTTTATAAGTTTAGATCCAAACCTCCAGCACGAGTGTTTAAAAGAGACATAAAGAAAGGAGTCGGGAGCATTGAACTTCTTTAACAGCACACCCCTTTCCTCGGTTTTTGTTGAGCTATCCGATCTAACATATTTAAAATCATGAAGCCAAAGATAAATTTCGAGAATGTCCATAAGATGGGTCATCTGTGAGAAAAGCAGGACCCCATGCCCTGCCCTATGATGTTTGGGGAGTAAACGATGACACAGTTAAAATTTCCCTGATGCTCGTGACAAGATCAACCTTTGTTCCAAATATTGCACTCACCCATAGAGAAGTATGGATGGTTACAACATTTCCTGAGTTGCATTGAAAGGTTTTGCAGACTCTTGGAGTTCCCAAATCCTGAAGTAATAGTTCGGTAAGCAAATACTTTCTTTTGTTTTCAGCAAATAAATTGGCCAACTATAATTAAAGTTTTCAGTTTTGAAAAAAGTTAATAATATCATTAGAAGAGAAGTATCAAAGTAGTATTCATGGAAAACGAGATTAACAATAAAAGCAATCTCAATGCAATCTCGAATAATGAAATCAAAAGGCTCTCATTTTGTATAGTGCTGGATTTATCATCTTTCATCTTCAGAGTCTTCCAAGTGAATCAATTTATTGGATTGATTGTGAATGAGAGAGAGAGTATTAATGGAAATTTATGATTGACAAGCAATGGAAAAAAGTTATGTAACAATGGAAAATTTTAATTCACAATCAAGAGAGAGTATTTATGGAAAAATTTTAAAAGACAACACCATTTTGATTCAATAGATAATAAGAGTGGAAGAGAAAAATTGCATTTCTTGACACATTTGCAGCATGTATGGATCCAACATCGAACAAAAGAAAGTGTTTCAGAAGGTATATAAGAAAAGCACAAAGCAACACATGCAAAATGTTTTTTACAGTTTCTTTGGCAGATCCAACGAAATGGGGAAATGATGCAACAAAGCCTTGGAGCAACAAAAATGGTGAAGGATATGTTTACCTAACTACACAACCATGAAAAGTTAAAGGCCAAACTCATTTAGATATAATATAAAATGTTGAAACTAAGCCAGGAGTTAAAGTCCAAAGTCATTTAGATATAATATAAAATGTTCAAACTAGGCCAGGAGATGAGGATACGTTTTTCTCTTCCTAATCTAAGGGTCCTTGGATGGCTATTTTTCTCTTCCTAATCTAAGGTTCTTGGATGGCTGTTTTTCTCTTCCTAATTTCAGGTCCTTGGATGGCTATTTTTATCTTCCTAATCTAAGGTCCTTAGATGCCTATATAAGCTTTTGGCTTTACACGTGCTAACATAAGGAGATGTAGGCCACCAACAAAAATGTTTAATATGAAACTTTGTACCATCTTGAGTTTTGGCCCTAGCGCTGCCCTCTCCCCCGGCTTTTTGTTTCCTAAAAAGGAAAAATAAATGAGGGATTGAGGAAGGGGAAAAAAACCTGATAGGGAGAAACCAAAAGTTTTTATCATAGTTAAAGTAAAGCAATGTACCATTGTCCAACCCAACTCTGCCTTCTTCTATTACTTGCTGGTAGTATACTTTCTGCCAGGCTGACATATCACATTTAAGTGTGACCTCTGTCTTAGTAGGAAGGAATTTCTCCACCTCATCTTTTTTCCTATCAGGTTTTTTTAAGTGTTTAAGTAATAATAATAAAATTATTAATATATGTAGACGATGTTAGATTTCATTACCTTACTCGCACGCAAGGCACTCCTCTTCTTCTTGTTCTTAGCCACTCCTTTCTTCTTCTTTTCTGTATCTAGAAATGTAAATAACGTATATGAAATTTCTAGAATTTATAACATAAATCACTAAACCTCAAATCAATTACTAAAAATCCCTAAATACTCTAATAACCAATAACCATAAATAAGCTCAAATAAATGATAAATATATTGGCGGACGAACCTGCAAAAGCCTCATTATCAGAATAAACTATCATTTGTAGTTCTGGTTTGAAATTTTCAAAATATTCAAAAATAATATCTTCAAACCTCTGCTCTTGACCTCTCTGTTTTCAAAAATAGTTCTCGATTCTTCTTCTCTGCCCTATCCTTATCTTCACCTCTTCAGTCTTCAGTCTTCAGTCTTCAGTCTTTACTCTTACTTTTTTCTTCTCCTCCTCCTCGCTCGTTCTCTCTTTCTCCTCATCCTCCGTCGTTCTCTCTTTCTCGTCCTCCTCCCTCGTTCTCTCCCTCTCTCTGACCAGTTCTTGCAACAAGTATTCTTTTGCAAATCTAAATTCGATGAACCATCAAAGTGAGTAATTTCATGGAGCATTGGTAGGAAATGCCGAAAAAAACTGAAATGGTGACAACATGTTACCGAGAAATGTTGAGCAATGGGGAGACATTACCATTATTTCACCCCCATGGGATGAAATGCCTTTCACCGGATCGGATGCCTATCGTTGATGGGGTTCATAGGGTGTTATGCTTGTGGGTGTTGTGAGCTGTGCGTACTTTGGAACTCATTGTTGAAAAGACGTGTAAGTGACATGTCTCCTCTTCTGATGACTTTGAATCCCGACTATTGGATCAAGCAAGATAATCAACAGCCAACCCTAACCGTTGATGCTTTGCCCACTAACTTACCATTCGTTACCATGACTTACCATCAATTACTACCAACCATTAATTACCATCAATTACCGCCATCCATTAATTGCTATTGGACAAAGCTTCTTGGCGTGAATATTGGCGCCAACACCATAATTATATATAAATTAATTTCTACAAAACAAAATGACAATATTATTATTATTTTGAATTTCAAAGTTCATATTTAAATTACACACACATTAATTAATTATTAAATTATTAAAAAAATTAGGTAATTACGCTATCTCATAAAATTTTGAGTATATTAGCTTTTGGTGATAAAAATTTAATGGAAATTAATCAAATCATAAATTTTAATTTAAATGTTTGATCCTGTAAAAATCCTAAAAATTCCATTAATTTACATGGTAACAAGTTATAAAAAATATATAAACTCAAGACATGACCAACTAAAAATTTAAAAGAATTTAATGACTAAAAGTATGAAAATTATGAGCAAATATGATATACCGTCTCCACTAGAAAGAATTCTAAGGTGAAAAAATGCGAGTGAAAAAGTATAGACAAATTCTCAAATCTTAATTCCTCCTAAAAAAAGTTAATTCCCGCTAATGAAAAAAGTGCGGTAAATTGATTGGCGGTAATGATTTCTAATGACAAAAAAAAGTGTGGTCAAACAATTGGTTTGGCAATTTAGTTTGGCGGTTTATATTATCTGATTGTTAATATATTATATTTATTTTAAAACTTTTCCTCAAATTGCATGACTTCAAATGTTGAAATTTTAAATGTAGTATTAGTTTAGATAATGATATTTATCTAAACTTACATAATTATATTATATAATATATTATTAATTAATATTAATTTTCCATGAACATTTTTTCAAACTTAAAGAACTAATAATAATTATTAACAGTCAACCAATCGTCAACTCTATGTGACTATATATATTACTATCTATTAATATATGTTACTATATATTACTATAAGTTACTACACGTTACTACTATGAACTACACATTACTATTATTATATAAATTTAAGTGATATTTTATATGAATCAATGAAATTTTACAAAAATTGGAAGGATTCATATTAATTATCAATATTATATAATTATATACAAAATATTTATACAAAACCAAATTACATGTAATAAAGCATTGTTGTAACAAGTGATAAAACATAGTAACAAATTATAGATATCAAATCCCCAAATTGCATTGTATCAAATCTTGAAATTTTAAATGTACTATTACTTTAGATAATGATATATTATCTATTACATAATTTATTAAGAATATTATATAATATAATATTAATTAGTATTAATTTCCGCTGGAAATTTTTTTAAAATTAAAGAAAGAATCTTAATTATCAACCGCAAACCAATCGACAACTCTATATACACACGTTACTGATATTACTATATGTTACTATATATTACAATCTATTACTATTTATTACAATGTGTTACTATATACTACTATATATTACAACGTTACTAGGTGTTACTATATATTACTATATATTACAATCTATGGTGTATTTTTTAATTACAATTACTATATACTTAGTATTAAATAACTATCATTATTACATAGTAGTATTACATACTACTATATATTATTATATATTAATATACATTACCATACTAGGTTATATTTGTTAGAGTGTCAATGTATTATTATCTATTACTATATATTACTATTGCCCGTATATGTCACGCCCCAACCCGCAGGTCGGGCACGCGAACAGACCGCCGCGACTACTCGAGGCACGGGTATGCCCTACTCGCACGTTGAGGTGACACAAGGCTAATATTATGACCCTACTTGATATCATTATGTCAAAATCATATAGCGGAAGAAAAAAAATAGTTTTCAATAAAAATTTTCTTTAAAACACTGCCTCTAATTTACATATAATATTTATATGCATGGTCCAATCGTAAACAAGAACGGATATGATCACTTACCCGATAGCGTTTCTCAGTAAAACTCGTGGGATAGTAACTCAATGTAAGTCAAATACAGTATAAACTGAAAATATTAATATGAGGGGTGAGTATAATCCACATACTCAGTGAGTGAGATGCAATGACTATATAATGAAAATAAATGAATTTGTGAGAGTAGCAAGTCAAAATATCATTTTTAAATTTATATTTCATTCCTTTGCAAATATATCATGTAATTCAAAATAATAGGCATCGTTATCATCAATCATGCATCAATGGCGTGTCAAAAACACATTCTACCCATAGTTTGGCCTAAATAGGGTAAAATCCACCAAGGGGCCACCAAAATGTTATAAGAATAAAACACATATATTTTCCCCCTTCCCTTGGTGTTGACACGGTCCTCACGTGGTGCTCATCTAATGGATCCGTTAGACAGATACAGGGGACTCAAACCCCTACTCCCGTGTTATTCCACCACGTCACCCCATCGGGTAAACGCTTAATACTGTGGTAGGAAGTGCGCTATAGCCACTATACACCATCCCATAATTATACACATGTGCCATATGTCATCATTCATAAATCTTTACTCGTAAAAACAAGGCACTATCAAGTAATCATAATATTAGGATGCAAATTTTTACCGAACAACATTTCAAGACATGCCACAAACACTAAAGCATTTCTAAATCACATTTCAAATTTCATTTATAAAATCATGATCAAAACTATTTCTCATTTAAAGTCAAAAATAGTTCGTTCCACTCACCTCAGCTGGGGAGGGTATGCCACTCCCCCTAACTATCCTCGTTTCTCGAACAAGTCATCTCTCTAATCCTAATCCTAAGTTAAACAATATCATTTATTAATTCAATATTATTTAGTTGGATTACAACATGCATATAAAAATGACCTCTTTCATAAGGTTAAATTTCAATTTTCATATTTAGAGAAATTTCTACAAACATATAACATGCAGGTTTAGTAAAATTATGATATCTTAAAAAATCTTGATCGGATTCAATTGATTTAAATTTTCCCTTAATACTAAGACATATATCTCCAACTTTTATGTTTAGACCATCTTCAAATTTGGAATACACGAATTTATAAAAAAAAATTATCACTTTTCATGCCAAGTTCCTAAAACCAATTCCACACAGTTTTGGACAAAATTCCATATCTCCCAGTATACATCTCCAATTTAAGTGCTTCTTGTCTCAAATTGAAGGTACGACATAGATCTGAAACTTTCTAGTTTTGACCATCCTCGGATTCTAAATATATAACTTTATAAAATTTGGCTTTCATCTCGGTTTCAGTTTTAGAACTACTTCTGCACAGTTTTAGTAATATCATCATAACTTTCTGTATATAACTCCGATTCAATTGATCTTTATCTCAAAGTAACAATAAGTCAGAGATCTAAAACTTTCATGTTTAATATTTCTCCAAATTTGGAACAGAAGATATCTCAAAAATTCATAAAACTTATTGGTTGTACACAGGATATGAAACAGAATTTATGAAACATGCTAGATTTCCAAAAATCACCAAAATTTGATTTTTTCATGAAATGTCTTACATGATATACCATTTTTAAAATCAGGAAGTCTAGTTTATAGAGAAATAAATATTTTAGATTTTTGAATTCTACAGAATGAGATATTCTAAGAAAGTTATACAAGACTCAATCTAGAAATTAACATTTAGCATGCTAGTATGGATACCAAAGTAACTACTCATCAAATAATTTAATCTTAGCATAAGTTAGAATATGTTACCTCCTTTGTAAGATCTCTTGCTAACAATATATATCACCACCCCCTTTGAATCTTTGAATTTTTATCACCTTAGAAAAAAATCAAATCACAATAAACATAAATTCCTATATAATACCTCTATACTTCCAATTGAAATTCCAAAATTCCTAAAAATGTTCTTACCCCTTTGGCTTCATAGTTGAACTCAAAATGGATATAGAACCCTCACAATTTCGTCCAAGGTGAGTTTGAATGAAGAAAATAGGCCAAACTCTTCTTAAACGAGTTCTTTTATAAACCTAGTCAAATATCCTTAACCATTGGATCATTCCATGCATTATCTTGACCTTCCACTTGTCTTAGCACTTAACCCATGCAATTGTTGATTCAAGCAACCTCCATGCACTCCACCAAGTGTCTTTGGACGTCCATGTCAAGGGGGAGAAGTGTCACAATCTAGAACAAGCTATTCTAGTTGGTTTTCATGCAAAAATTTCTACTCAATAAACTTTCATGCATAAATTTCTATCCAATGAGCTTTCTTGAATGTGTAAAATCCTATATAGCTACTAACCAACCTTATTTCCCTCTTGACCAATCATTTGGCTCCAGTTGTCTATCCTTGAGTGGTTTGCAACTTAGTCCCTTAACTTTCCTTAATTACATTTAAACCCCTAACTTTTAACAATTGCATTTTTGGTCCCTATGAAATTTTGTTTGAAATTTCTTAAATATGTGAAATTTCATTTAAATATCTTTATTTAAGTGTGTAGGCCTTCTCTTAGCTATTTTTAACTTCTTTAGGCCTTGCCGGCACTTTCCGAAAAGTTTTTCGGCTTACCAATAAAATTTTTCAATTTTAGCGATTTTTAGACGAAATCTCAAAATAAATAATTAGATAATTAAATAGATGTCTCAAAGTCATGTGCATGTGTACTAATGCATGTCTGATTGCATTTTTATTTAAAAAATGTGAAATATATGCATGCTTATATCATATTTACCAGATTTTTAACGTAGTGGGAGTGCAGAATGGTTGAGTTAAAACTTCTGGCCCTAAATTTAGCATATATATATATTGAGATAAGTTTATTTAAGAGATGATTGAGAGTTATGCGAACTTTCAATTTTGTGTTATTTATATCTAGTAAATATTATTTCAATCATATATTGTGACTAATCTATTCTAGTGCTAATAAATGATTTGTGCTAATATCTATATGTCTTGTACACAGAGAAAATGGATGTTGCAATAAAGAATATTGTGGTTAAGTTGAATAAGAGCAAAAAACTGAACGGTGATAATTTTGATATTTGATATCGAAGAGTTTAGTACATTCTTGAAGAACAGAAATGTTTGAAAGTTTTGCATCACACTATGAAACAAGTAGAGTTTGGTAGTATTTCTCAATAACAGAATGATTATGAGAAATACAAGGTCTAGGAAAAGAAAAATAGGTACCTTGTATTGCGTTGTTGAGCTATATACAAGATGATTTGATAGTTGAGTTTGAGATATATCAAACTATTTATGAGATGTGGAATGCTTTGAAGGCAAAGTTTGAAGTGACTTCATCTACTAACCTGAGGCAACTTATAATCAAGTATGACACGTGAAAAACCATCACTCAATGAAGCAGCATTTGAGGGAAATGTCAAATATGATTAATGTGTTAAAATCTACTAGACATACATTCACTAATGAGCAATAAATACAAGCTGTCATTAGTTGCTTCCTCAAAGTTGGGAGCCGATGAAAATAAATATGTCTCACAATCCTAATGTTAAAACATTTGAGAATGTTAGGATTCATATCGAGTTGGAAGATGAGCATCTAGAAGCAGTTAGATCTTTCAAACATGTTTATGTTGCTGAATTTAGTTCAAATAGGGTTTTTGACTCCACACGTGAAAAGAATAAGAGATTCTTTAAGAAAAACATTCCAAATTTTTAGAAAGTCGATACTAATAGCTGCAAAAGAAGTAAGCACGATGGAAAGAAAGAAAATAAGAGCAATCAAGTATGTATAATTGTGACAAGTTGGGTCACTGTGCTTGTGAATATACTGAGTATAGAAAGGTATTGCTCAAACTTTTTTCATATGATGCTTGTGTTTCTAGCACTATTATGCTTGTTGAATCGAATCATTGTTGGACTCTTGACTTAGAACAATGGACCACATAATTAGAGATAGGGAATCATTTATTGAATATCATTAAATCGTGGTTGATTCGAAGTGAATATATATAAAAATAATGTTAGTGTTGCTGTAAAAGGTGTCAGCACTCATAAATTATTTTTTGAAAGTGGCAACACCATATTCTAACGTGATATTTTGTAAGTATCGAATATTCGACGTAATCTAGTATCGATTACTGTCCTCATGCATTTGGGTTTTAACTTGAACTTTCATAGTGATGTTATATATATTTATCTTGGCATTGAGTATGTTGGCTCCGCATACATTGTGGATGATTTTTTGGTACTAGATGTAGTGCAAAGTAATGAAAATTATGATGGTTACTTTTCATTGATTACATCATCTGATGGCCATAATGTGGATGTAAATGTGTGGCATGCTAAATTGGGCCATCTTGGGCAAGAAAGAATGCATAGCCTAGCCAAATAGGGACTTTTGGGAAGTGTCTTAAAAGTGAACTATTCAATATGTGAGTATTGTCTAGCAAAAGAAGTAACCAAAGACCATTGGGTAAAGGAATCATAGTAGACCTTACATTATAATTGATCCATTTTGATATATGTGGCCCAATAAATACGAAAGTAAGTCATAGAGTATCATATTTCATCACTTTTATCGATAATTTTAGTCGTTTTGATTATAATTATTTGATCTCCTACACGTCGAAAGTATTGGACTGCTTTAACTATATTTAAGATTGGTTGAGAATCAATTAAACAAAATGATTAAAATGATGAGAACGGATCATGGATGTGAGTATCTGTCAGATCAATTTAAGGATCTATGTGATTGAAAAGGAATAATTAGATAGTTCACTATTCTTAGTAATCTATAGCAAAATAATGTTACAGAAAAGAGGAATAGAACTTTACTAGACATGGTTAGATCAATGATGGCGCAATTGAATTTGTCAATATCCTATTAAGGAGATGTTTTATTGACTGTTATCTACATACTTAACCATGTACCCTCTAAATTAGTTACTTCCACTTCCAATGAATTTTGGATAGGTT
The DNA here is from genome assembly GCA_033439265.1 of Dillenia suffruticosa. NCBI lineage: Eukaryota > Viridiplantae > Streptophyta > Magnoliopsida > Dilleniales > Dilleniaceae > Dillenia > Dillenia suffruticosa. The sequence goes on from JAVTVX010000020.1 coordinate 14,933,017, forward strand.
AAAAGCCTAATTTAAGTGGTTTATGGCCCTGGGGTCAACAGCATATGTTCATAATCCAAACCATAAATATGGAAAATTGGGTTTAAGAGGAAACAAATGTATCATCATTAAATACTCTGAACATTCGAAGGGATATGTGTTTATAGGTGAACACGATGATGGAAATGTAATTGAAATAGAGTCGAGAGATGCTACATTCTTGAAAAATGAATTTTCATCGAGATATGAAATTGAAAAAGATCTTACTTTATATGAAATGGAGATCTTGATGGTATTGACATTCTAAGGATTCAATAATGAGAAATGAGGATATAATTCATTCTCTTGAATTTAGTGGAAGCGAAATGCTATCAAATAATTGAATTTTATTGGAAATTCAATTGCAAAGAAACACTTGTAAAAATGTTCCCAGTCATCATTTTGAGATTGAGGGGGAAGGTTTTATGGTAGTTCCACTTGATGAAAGTGAGTCTAGAATATTTGAAGAGGCTATTTTATCAATTAATAAAGCAGAATGAGAAAAAACAATGAAAGAGAAAATGAAATCTATGAAATCAAACCATGTTTGGAATTTGGTTTATCTATCTCCATAGTGAAGACTATTGAAAACAAATAGGTTCTCAAAATCAAATGTAAGGAAGATGGATCTATTGAAAGATTCAAATAGTTTGGTTACTAAGGACTATTCCCAATACAAAGTTATAGATTAAGAAGAAACCATTTTGTCCGTTGTAAGATTTGTTTCAATACACCTTCTCCTTGTTATAGTTGTCCGTTTGGATCTTGAGTTGCACCAAACGGTTGTTAAAACTGCTTTTCGCAATGGAGGATTGGATGAGAAAATCTACATAGAGCTGCATATATAGGTTTCCTTATTAAAGACCAGGAGCACAAAGATTGCAAACTCCGAAAAGAAATTTATGGCTTTAAACAATTATCCAGACAATAGTATTTAAAATTTCATCGAGTCATAGTTACATATGGATTTATGATGATTAAGGAGGACCATTGTGTTTATATAAAGTAGTTAGAAGATAATTTTATGATATTGCTATTAAAGAATGGTTATCTTCAAATTTCTAAATGAAAGGTATGTGATATTCAACTAGAGGGGTGAATAGTTGAATAAGGATATTAAAAAAAAAATTGACTGTACAGGTATATAGAAAAAATTAACAGAGGTGTTTGGTAGTTCAACTGAAAAATAAAGAACACACACAAAATTTTTATAGTGGTTTCACGAAACCAGGTATACGTTCACTTCTATACTCTCCCTAGATTTTTCACTATCAGATTAATAATACAAACTGGATTGCAGGTTCAAGTTATATCTTTATAGTGTTTCTTCGCAAACACCATTTCCCAATTCTACTTAGATTGGTTCTCTCTTTAGACCTAAAGCAGTGACACACTTTTGGTCTTTTTAAATTTCAGTACAGTGAGATGGGAATTGTCAAGGATGAGAAGCTCTAATCCTTAGATTTGATAGATTTGATTTTAGAACTAATTACACCCGAAAGGAAAATTAAATGAAGATCAAAATAAGAATAGAGTGTATGACTTGTTAAAACAGAGAGTGGTAAATACTATGAGATCATGGTTGTTTAGAAAATTAAATAGAGCATTCTCTTCTTCTTTGTTTCTCATCTCTGGTATTTATTGTCATGCTGAAGAGATCTATTGTAGGGTAGTTGAAGATGAACATTACTCATTAATGTCCATCACCTATTGTTTTGCAACAATATTTATTTTTCATACTGAAACTTCATTTTCTCACTGGCACCACATTCTCATTAACCAATCAAAAGATGTTCTTAATGCATTTAAATGTTACTTTTGATAGAAATGGAAATATTCAGATATATAGAAAAAAGACAACCATTGTTTTCAAATTTTGTTTCAAAAATTTGGTTTATGATAATTTCAGGTTGAAAAGGTTAAACAATACATCGACTTGAATTCAAAAATTTAGTATTGAGTTCTTGACTGATCAGGTCGATATGAGAATACTTAGGTTGACAAGGTCATGAATCAAATTAAATAGATAGACATGTAGGCTTAAATTGTCGACGTGTTTTGATGTATCGACAAGATTCTAATTAGGTATCGACATGCCTTACTTAGGAATCAATAGCCTAAGTCGACATATTTTTCATCCGCATCGATACGATCTTGTGTTTACATAAAATTAGTGGACCTAACTTCTGAAAATGGTTGATGTGTTAAGTATGTCGATAAGGTTAAAGTGCAGGTTGATATATGATTTCTAAAAGACAACTTACATCAGGTCGACTTGTCCTTTGAAATTGGTCAATGTGTTCATCATGTCAACACAGTCTAGACGCATGTCATTGTGTATCCTTTGAAGGATTAAGGAATTAAATCGACAAGTTATCGAGTATGTCGACCTCTTTAGATTTTTGTCTAATGTTTGTCAATGGGTGTAAATGTTGGGTCATTACATTACTAAAATTGGTCGACATGTCATGTTAAATTTGTCCATCTAAGGTCAACAGGTCGATGTGTAATCTAATTCTAGTCAATATAGAAGACAGGTTAACAAGATACATGAATGTTTAGGTTAGGTCAATGTTATTCAAGTAGAGGGGAGATGTGAATAGTTGAATATAGATTTTTTGAGACTATTTCTAAATTTTAAAAACTTTATGACAGTAAATGCAATCAAGTAAGGAAGACAAAGAATTTTTATAGTGGTTCCACCAAATCTAGTGTACGTCCACTCCCATTTCCACCAAATGCTTAGTTTACAAATTTGATTATAGGCTCAAGTTAAACCTCAAACAGTGTTACGTCTGAACACTACAATTTAATCTCACATAAACTGAATTTTGAGATTTTCTAGACTTAAGGCAGTGTCGCACACTCCTTAATCTTTGATACTCAAATTAATCTATAAAAGAAAGTCAAGAATTGAGGCTTACTTTCCTCTAATTTGACAGAAGAAATCTCGAAGAGACACTTAATACAAGTAGAACTTTCAAGTGCACAGAGATCGGTTGTTGTAGTATATTAAATATAGTTTTTAATTCTTGTAATGTCTCTCTTCTTCTCATTACCACCATCTTCTGCTTCTCTATATTTATTAAGGTATTGAATCGATCCGTTGAGAGTTGGTGGTGGTTGTTGCATTCGAACGTTGACATTTAATTTCCGCCATTAAAGCTTCTGTAACTGTTCCCTCCTTCGCGTTGAAGCTTCGTTCTTTTTACTGGCACCTCTTTTAAATTGGCCAATCAGACTTAGTTTGCGTTGCATTTGAACGATAGCTTTGAATAGAATAGGAAATATTTCAGAGATCTAAGAAAGAAGCCATCCGATAGGTTCAAAAATGTTTCCCAAATCTGGATTTTTACACACGCACGCAGGTCGACAAGACTATTGAGAGCATCGACCTGAATTTGAATCATTCATAGTGTAATTTTATACAAATAGGTCAACAAGTTACTATTTTGGGTCGATAGGAGAGTGTGCAAAATAAAATTGGTAGACCCGAGATTTTTAATTGGTCAATGTGTTCCTTTGTGTCGACAGCATTTCAACCGTGTCAATGTGTGATCTTTCTAATTTTGTGAGAGGTAGGTCGAAAAGTTTAATTTAGTGCATCGACATGATACTATTCATGTAATAAATTGGTCATGTGTGGAACTCAATTGGTTGATGTGTATGAGTTGCATTGACAAGAAATTGATAGGTCGATGTGTATTTTAATGAGCAATTTAATATCAAGTCAACAGGACTCACTATATACATCGACATCTTACTTGCAAATAAAAATTGGTAGACCTGGGTAATTTAATTGGTCAATGTGTCTCAGTAGGTCGACAGGACTTTTACTATGTCGATGTGCATTTGTTTCAGAAACATAATAAACAGGTCGACATGTGTTCATCAAGGGTTAATGTATCACTATTTATATATTGAATTGGTGGACGTGTCTGAGCAACTTGGTTGATGTGTTTTGGCTAGGTCGACAAGCACAATAACATGTTGAAGTGTGTTTCTGACTCAAGTGTCATTAGGTTGATGTGTCTAACCAACATGTTGATGTGTTACTATTTGGACTTTGAATTGGTCGACATGAAGTATGAAATTGGTGGACATGACACTGTTCAGGTTGATGTGTTGTAAATCAGGTTTATGTGTTTTTAGAAATCAGCTTGATGGGTATAGAGAATAGGTTGATGTGTCACTGTTCACAAATGCAATTGGTTGATGTGTTAAGGTGAATTGGTCAATATGTCACTGTTCCTATAGTTTCGTGTCAACAAGATTTGTGCTTAGATCGATGTGTTGGAATGTCTGATTTATCTGACATTCATTGTGCAGGTCGATGTGTGTTTGTGTTGGTCGAAGTATTCAAACAATTGTTTCTATAGAGATTATTTAACTCAGGTCGACAAGGGCAACAAACGGGTCGATGTATGTGTGTGTGAATGTCAAAGGTCGATGTGTTTTCCAAGAATGTCAACCTTTACTGTATACTTCTAAATTTTCTAATTGTCTTCTTATTTTCTCGAACTATTTTCCTTCTAACCTTTCATTATCAAAACTCTACCAGGTCAACATTTTTCCCCTTTTTTATGATGACAAAAGCTCTAGAGTTTAATTTATGATACCTAGTCATTTAAATCCTCAATTCTAGACATTTGCACTTTGGTGGACTTCAATTGAGCATTCCATTCTCCTTAGCACATTTCTAACTCAATGTACAGACACTATACATGTAGTCATTACACATTTCATCACTCTCAGCATGTAATCACACATATCACCATATCATACATATGCACTTGTACCCAGTTACTGCATGTGAACTTTAGTTTGCATTTCACATTCACCAGCACACACATGCCTAGTAGCTCAGCACCAACAACTCAGCACTTAGCACAAATTGACACACTCAATACAGGCACATATTGACACACACATACTTAGGCACATATTGACATACACATACTTAGGCACATATTGACATACACATACTTCTCCCCCTTTTTGTCATCAGCAAAACAGAAATAGGTTATTAATCAACATACAAATTAGGTTACAGTATATACATTGTAGATGCAGCAGTAAAACCCTTCATTAAGTCAACCATATTCAGCATGCACACCGCGGCAACAAGCACAGTCATACATTAAAACGATAAAATGCATGGAACAAACAAAAAAGACCAATATACATCAGAGTTTAGAAGATTTGAAAACACAATCAGAAAAACAAACTCCTAGTTAAACTGACTTCGTTGATTTAGGATCTTTCTTTGGCTTCCTCTTCTTCTTCATCAAAGCATCCAATTTTTCTTGGATGTTGGAAAGATCCATTTTGTTAAAACAACACATTTGACCAATCATAGTTTGTCTTCTATCCAGATATTCCAACTTGTCCCAAATTATCTTAAGTGTGATTGGTTAAATGCTAGAAGATTCACTTTCTTCAGCCCTTCTTTCTTTCCTTGGGACATTCTCTGTGTCTTCATTATGCTCAACCTCAGTCTCCTCAACCTGTCTCTTTCCTATTCCACCTTCTTTCCTTACCCATTCACCTTTAGCATTGCTTATCCATTGTGCCCTTAGAATGGAGGATGCATTGATAGAGATCTTATCACTCAATTCAACAATTGAGTCTTTTTCCAAAACCACTTTATTCTTAGACAATATATCCGTTATCAAACTTGCATAGGGCAGGAGAGAACTCTCAGATCTATGTGTGGAGATCGTAAAATGGGGAATTGTGTAATGGAAGCCAGGGTTCTTGCCACTAAAAATGGAAGCCATTAACCAAAAATCTTCCTTAGAGATTGTGGTATAGTTGCCTTCTCTAGGTCTTAATATATGACTAACAATCAGATGCAAAATTCTTTCATGAAAGCTAAGTTCAGTAGCACTTGAGTTCACCACAGTGAGGTTCTGATCACTATATACAATCTTAGCATTGTCTAGATAGTTTGATTTCATATATGGTTCACATTTTTCATAGGAGACCCATGTCACACTGTTGTCTTCAAAAATCTTCCTAGGAGTCACTTTGAACTCCTTTCCAATTCACAAAAGTTTTAAATACGCATGACACAAAATGGTCATCTAGAGTTATTCTCATTTCATCCGTAGGTTCTTCACAAATGACTTCTATATTGTTGTTAAAAAATTTGACTTCTTTTTCATGAATATACTTGCTAGGATTCAAGAGAGAAGTAAGGCATACATCTATTAAATGTTTTTCGTACTTGAATCCAACCCTTTTTAAGAACTCTCAATCGATCAAATGACCGTGATTGATCTTTCTTTTCGAAAACACCCTTTCGTATAGATCATTTTGTTCAATCGTCTGAAACTCATAGGTGTTGAATTGAGGGAATGTTTGCTATGGACGGGGTGTTGGTTTCGCGGGTTGCGCAGAAGAGGACGAGCCCTTTCCCATGGGTTTTGAAGATTTTTTCGATGGTTCGGAGGGCTTTTTGATGAGTATCTTCATTTTAGAGGCTATGTTGATTTGATTCGGGTGAAGATTCGGATGGTTAAGGGTTTGATTTAAGAGTTAGGGTTATGGATTTTGAGAGTTAGGGTTTCAAAAGGAAAGAGGGAAGTTTGAAATTTTAGGGTTTAGGGTTAGATAGGTCGATGTGCCGACTATTGATATTCTATTAGGTAAGTATCACGTCAACAAGTCTAAGTACACCATGACCTATTTGGTAGTTTAGAATTGTCGGGTCGACATATTGAGAGAGGCATCGACTTGCATTCTTCCTGCTTTTCAGGTCGACATCTTATAGATGGGTCGATGTGTCATTTCTTGAGTTTGATTCCAAGTATTGGTTTGTGATCAGGTCGACTGGTTTATTTCTTCAAAGTTTAATAGGTCGACATGCCTCTATATATTGTCAAATTTGTCGACATACCTTGATAAATAGGTCGACTTGGAATCTATTTTTCGGAATAATACTCTGTTTTTCGTTTTGTCTTCTCTATCTCTTCATTTCTATCATTCCCAAATCCCTTCTTAACTCACAGAACCTATTTTTATCTAATGGTTTGGTGAGAATATCAGCAATTTGTTTTTGAGTGTCAATGTACTCAAGAACAATCTCATTCCTCAGAACGTGATCTCGAATGAAATAATGTCTTACTTCTATATGTTTAGTTCGTGAGTGATGCACTGGATTCTTTGTGAAATTTATTGCACTTGTGTTATCGTACTTGATTGGTATACAATCAAAATCTAGTTCGTAGTCTTTCATTTGATGTTTTATCGAAAGAATATGTGCTGTGTACTGTCCAACTAAAACATATTCAGTTTCCGTTGTTGACAAAGCCATGCTGCTTTGCTTTTTTGAAGACCATGATACCAATATATTTCCAAAGAATTCATAAGTGCCACTTATACTTTTTCTATCCACTTTGCATCCAGCAAAGTCAGCATCACAAAACCCATGTAGTTGGAAACTCGGATTTCTGTCATACCAAAGTCCTAAGTGTGTCATTTCTTTTAAGTATCTAAAGATTCTTTTGACTACAACCAAGTGGGACTCTTTTGGATCTAACTGAAATCTAGCGCAAAGACATACACTGAATTGTATGTCAGGTCTTGAAGTAGTAAGATAGAGTAATGACCCAATCATGTTTCTGTAAAGTTTTTTGGCAAATTGACTTGTCATTTTCATCTTTGTCCAGCTTAATGTTTGTGCTCATTGGTATTGCATTTCCATTGCAGTTACTAAACCCAAATTTTTTAATTAAATCACTTGCATATTTTGATTGATTTATGAAGATTCCATTTTCAGATTGTTTGATTGCAAACCAAGAAAGTAGTTCAGCTCACCCATCATGCTCATTTCAAATTCTCCTTACATTTTGGCTACAAATTCCTCACACATTTTAGTACTAATTCCTCCAAATATTATGTCATCTACGTAGATTTGTATGATCAAGAAATTATCATCTCTCTTTTTAACAAACAAAGTGGTATCTACTTTCCCTCGTACAAAGTTATTTTCTGTCAAAAAATTACTTAATCTTTCATTCCAAGCTCTAGGAGTTTGTTTCAGTCCATATAACTCTTTGGTCAGTTTGTACAAATGTTTAGGACACTTACTTAGGATCTTCAAATCCTGAAGATTGTTCAATGTACACTGTTTCATTTAAATACCCATTTAAAAATACACTTTTAACATCTATTTGATACAACTTAAAATTCATGAAACAAGAGAAGGCAAGCAACATCCTTATGGCTTCTTATCTTGCTACTGTGCATACGTTTCATCATAATCAATTCATTCCTCTTAACTGTAACCTTTGGCCACTAATCTTGCTTTGTTTTTTGTGATTGTGTCAAATTCATTAAGCTTATTTCTAAAAACCCATTTGGTTGCAATTACTAATTGATCTATGGGTTTAGGCACCAAATTCCAATCCTTATTTCTTTCAAACTGATTCAATTCATCTTGCATTGCCATAATCCAATGTTCATCTTCTAAAGCTTCATTCACGTTTTTCGGTTCACTTTGAGAAATAAAAACCACATACTCACATTGATTATGGATTGCAGATCTTGTTCTTACTCCAAAACTAATGCTCCCAATTATATTTTCTGGATTTACATATTTCCTAATTTGAGGGAATTTTGATCTCCTGCTCTTGCTGTGTTTCATTTCTTTCCTCCTGCACCATGAAATCATTTGACTCCTCATTTTGATTATTTATTTCATCAGACAAACTAATATCATTTAATTTTTCAGATACATCTTCATCATCTAACAATCTTTGATTGATATTATTTTCTTCGTCAAATTCTACGTGAATTGACTCATCCACTATCTAGTCCTTTTATTGTAGACTCTATAAGTTTTGCTTGCTAGAGAGTAGCCTAGAAATATTCCTTCATCACTTTTGGCATCAAATTTTCCTAATGCTTCTTTTCCATTCTTTAACACAAAGCATTTACATCCAAACACCCTAAAGTATGCTATATTCGATTTCATTCCTTTGTAAAGTTCGTAAGGGGTTTTCTTTAGGATTGGTCTCACTTGAGCTCTATTCAAAATGTAGCATGACGTGTTCACTGCTTCTGCTCAAAAGAACCTAGGTAAATTATTTTCACAAAGTATTGTTCTAGCCATTTCTTGAAGGTTTCTATTTTTCCTTTCTACCACTCCATTTTGTTGAGGAGTCTTAGGAGTTGAGAAGTTGTGGTTAATACCATAATGATTGCAGAATTCATCCATGGTTTTGTTTTCAAATTCCTTGCCATGATCACTTCTAATGTTTTTAATAGTCATTCCCTTCTCATTTTGAATTTTCTTGTATAGTCTAATGAATGCCTCACTAGCTTCTTCCTTTTTGGCAAGAAATAGCACTCATGTGAATCTGGAGTAATCATCAATGATTACAAAATCATAATGTTTTCCTCCTAACCTTAGAGTTCTAGTAGGTCCAAACAAATCAATATGAAGAAGTTTTAGAGGACTTCTTGTTGACACACAATTTTAGATTTAAAAGATATTTTTGTTTGCTTTCCTTTCATACATGCATCACATAATTTATCTTTTTCAAATTTCAATTTTGGAAGACCCTTAACTATATCTTTCCTAACTAATTTTGAAATTTTGTCCATGCTAGCATGTCCTAATCTTCTATGCCATAGCCATGAAGAATTCTTATTCACTGTTACTAGACATGATTCATTTGAAGGTTCTAAGAGATCTAGATCAATTGCATATATGTTTCCTCTTCTATGGCCAGCAAAATTTGTAAGTCCAGAGAATTTTTCAATAATGGAGCATGCATCAACTTCAAACAGTACAGAATAGCCTTTGTCACATAGTTAGCTAACACTCAATAAGCTAAATTTCAATCCAGAGACAAGCAACACATTTTGAATTTGAGATTCAGAAGACTTACCCCCAATATTGCCTATGCCGACAACCTTTCCTTTTGAATTGTCTCCAAACGCAACTTTTCCTCCTCTCTTGCTTTCAAGATGAGAGAATTTTGATGCATCTCCGATCATGTGTCTTGAGCATCCACTGTCTAGGTGCCACACAGACTTGCTGGGAGATTCTCTTTACTTTAAACACACCTACAGTAAGAAGACATTCACACTTTTGCCTTTGTTACCCATATCTTTTTGGGTCCAGTTGTATTAGTAATGAATTTATCTTTGGGGATCCAGGTTAAGGTTGTTCTTGAGGAGTTCAAAAACTAGCAATCATAAATTGAGTGTCCATTTTTTTTTACAGTAGGTGCAATGTCTAATTTATGCTCTTGGTTTCTTAGTTTTGTTTAAAACTATGTTTCTAAATCTGCATATTTCAGATTTATGTCCAACCTTCATGCACATGTGGCATGTTTCTAATTTGGCATTTTTAGAGCTTGACACAAAGAATCAATGCATTCCTTTTTGCGTTTGGCTAGGGTTGAATCCTAATCTTACCTTATCAAACATAGCCTTTTGAATTCCTAGCATGACATCTAACTTTTCTTGGCTAGAGATGAATTTCATCAGGACAATGTTCAACCTACTGTTCTTTTCTTTCAAAATTTCTAATTCTTTCTTTAAAAACATGTTTTCATTTACAAGAATGTCATTATCTTTTTCTGAACATTCAACATTTAGTTTGTTCTTAAGTTCATCAACGTACAGATCCAATTCAACATTTTTTCTTTTTAGTTCATTTGTTTCACTTTTTGATTTTTCTGAAACTTTAACATTTTCAGCCAGCTCTTTCTTTAGCAGATTAGTTTTACTTTTATGTCTTTTTAATTCCTTTAGAGATTCTATTAAAGCCTTACGTAAGTTAGAGATAGAAAAGTCATTTTCAGATTCAGAATATGATGAATAGAGAGTGGAGTTTACCTTACTATCAGAAGATTCTTCATTTTCCATGAAACAAATGTTTGCTTCTTCCTCATTTTTCTCTTCATCACTTTAGTTTGAATCTTTATCACTCCATGCAGCAAGTGTCTTTTTCTTTTTCTTCTCTTTTCAGTCCTTTTTGTGCTTCTTATCATCCTTTTTGAGAGAGGGGCAGTCAGCTTTCTTGTGTCACAGCTTCTTGTATCCAAAGCATCTGATTTCTTCCTTCTTTTCTTGCTTTTTGAAGAATGGCTTGTTTTTGTTCCTCTTTTTCATCATGAATTTTCTAAATTTTTTTGCCAGAAGAGCTTCATCCTCTTCATCATCTTCTTCTTCTGAACTGGATGTAGCTTCCTCATTATCAGCCTTCAAGGCTATCCCTTTGCCTCTTTCTTCTGTAGCTGGTTCCTTCACATTCAGCTTCATCTCATGGGTTATCAAGGATCCCATGAGTTCATCCATTGTTAGAGTCTCAAGATTCTTGGTCTCCTCAATTGCTGTCACCTTGGGCTCCCAAGACTTTGGTAAACTTCTCAGAATTTTGTCCACCATGTCATCTTGAGGGATTCCTTTTCCAAGTAGTCTGAGCTCATTTGTTACCTTATTAAATCTTGTGATCATTTCATTGATTGCTTCTCCATCTTTCATCTTGAAGACTTCATATTCTTGCTTTAGCAATTTGATTTTGCTCTTACATACTTGATCAGTTCCTTCGTAGGTGGCCTCTAGTCTTTCCCAAATTTCCTTTGCTGTTATGCAAGAAGAAATTCGATTATATCCATTGACGCTCAGTGTAAGGTGAAGAAGATTGATGGCTTTACAGTTGGCTTGATAAGCTTTCTTTTGTTCTACGGTCATGTTCTTCAATTTTACCGGCACACGAACTCCATCTATCTCTTTGGTAGGGAATTCGACTCCTTCTAAGATAATTTCCCATGCATTTAGGTCTTGTGTAATGATGAAGTTATGCATTCTTTGCTTCCAGTAGCTGAAGTTGCTTCCATTGAAGAATGGTATACAGTTGGTTGAGCAAGCTTCCACTGATACATTGTCACCGTTAATTACCATTTGGATCTTTGGTGTTGAGCTGTTAAGCCTTTGACAATACACCCGCTCTGATACCAATTGTTATTCAACTAGAGGGGAAGGGTGAATAGTTGAATATAGATTTTTTGAGACTATTTCTAAATTTTAAAAACTTTATGACAGTAAATGAAATCAAGTAAGGAAGATACAAAGAATTTTTATAGTGGTTCCACTAAATCCGGTGTACGTCCACTCCCAAGCTCCCCCTGGATTTTTCACTAAATGTTTAGTTTACAAACTTGATTATAGGCTCAAGTTAAGCCTCGAATAGTGTTACGTTTGAACACTACAATTCAATCTCATATAGACTGAATTTTGAGATTTTCTAGACTTAAGCCAGTGTCGCACACTCCTTAATCTTTGACATACAAATTAATTTATAAAAGAAAGTCAAGAATTAAGGCTTACTTTCCTCGACTTTGACAGAATAAATCTCGAAGAGACACTTAATACAAATAGAACTTTCAAGTGCACAGAGATTGGTTGTTACAGTATATTCAATATAGCTTTTAATTCTTGTAATGTATCTCTTATTCTCATTACCACCAGGTGTACGTCCACTTCTATACTCTCCTTAGATTTTTCACTATCAGATTAATAATACAAACTGGATTACAAGTTCAAGTTATATCCTCACAGTGTTTCTTCACAAACACCATTTCCTAATTCTACTCAGATTGGTTCTCTCTTTAGACCCAAAGTAGTAACACACTTTTGGTCTTTTTAAATTTCAGTACAGGTGAGATGGGAATTGTCAAGGATGAGAAGCTCTAATCCTTAGGTTTGATAGATTTGATTTTAGAAGTAATCACACTCGAAAGGAAAATTAAATGAAGATTAAAATAAGAATAGAGTGTATGACTTGTTAAAACAGAGAGTGGTAAATACTATGAGATCATGGTTGTTCAGAAAATAAAATAGAGCATTCTCTTCTTTTTCGCATCTCATCTCTAGTATTTATTGTCATGCTGAAGAGATCCGTTGTAGGGTAGTTGAAGATGAACATTACTCATTAATGTCTGTCGCCTATTGTTCTGCAACAAGATTTATTTTTCATGTTGAAATTTCATTTTCTCACTAGCGCCACATTCTCATTAACCAATCAAAAGATGTTCTTAATGCATTTAAATGTTACTTTTGATAGAAATGGAAATATTCAAATATACAAAAAAAAAGACAACCATTGTTTTCAAATTTTGTTTCAAAAATTTGGTTTCTGATAATTTTGAGTTGACAAGGTTAAACAATACCTCAACTTGAATTAAAAAATTTAGTTTTGAGTTCTTGACTGATCACGTCGATATAAGAGTACTTAGGTTGACAAGATCATGAATCAAATTAAATAGATGGACATATAGGCTTAAATTGAATCATTGCTAGTATATTTTTATACAAACAGATCGACAAGATACTATTTCGGTCGATAGGAGACTGTGCCAAAAAAATTGGTGGACCTGAGATTTTTAATTAGCCGATGTGTTCCTTTGTGTCGACAGCATTTCAACCGTGTCGATATGTGATCTTTCTAATTTTGTGAGAGGTAGGTCAACAAGTTTAATTTAGTGCATTGACATGATACTATTCATGTAATAAATTGGTCGGTGTATGGAACTCAATTGGTTGATGTGCATGAGTTGCATCGACAAGAAATTGATAGGTCGGTGAGTATTTTAATGAGCAATTTAACATCAAGTCGACAGGACTCACTATATACATCGACATCTTACTATGCAAATAAAAATTGGTAGACCTGGGTAATTTAATTGGTCGATGTGTCTCAGTAGGTCGACAGGATTTTTACTATGTCGATGTGCGTTTGTTTCATAAACATAATAAACAGGTCGACATGTGTTCATCAAGGGTTGATGTGTTACTATTTATTTATTAAATTGGTCGACGTGTTTGAGTAAATTGGTTGATGTGTTTTGGCTAGGTCGACAAGCACAGTAACAAGTTGAAGTGTGTTTCTGACTCAAGTGTCATCAGGTTGATGCGTCTAACCAACAGGTTGATGTGTTACTATTTGAACTTTGAATTGATCGACATGAAGTATGAAATTGGTGGACATGACACTGTTCAGGTTGATGTGTTGTAAATCAGGTTTATGTGTTTTTAGAAATCAAGTTGATGTGTATAGAGAACAGGTTGATGTGTCACTGTTCACAAATGCAATTGGTTGATGTGTTAAGGTGAATTGATCGACGTGCCACTATTCCTATAGTTTCGTGTCGACAAGATTTGTGCTCAGGTCGATGTGTTGGAATGTCTGATTTATCTGACATTCATTATGTAGGTCGATGTGTGCTTGTATAGGTCGAAGTGTTTAAACATTTGTTTCTATAGAAATTATTTAACTCAGGTCGACAAGGGCAACAAACGGGTCGATGTGTGTATGTGTGAATGTCACAGGTCGATGTGATTTCCAAGAATGTCGACCTGTAGTGTAGACTTCTGAATTTTCTAACTGTCTTCTTATTTTCTTAAACTATTTTCCTTCTAACATTTTATCATCAAAACTCTACCAGGTCAATAGTCAACATGATTTCGAGATTGTCGGTATAATTTTACTTAGACAAGATATTATGTTTGTTTTATTTAGATTGACAAGGGTTACTAACAGGTCGACGTGTTTAATGTATAACTAAAATTGATTGATATGGTTATGAAAATTGATGGAACTATGGTAGCAGGTTGATGTGTGCAAAGAACAGATCGACAAGATTTGCAGACTTTTATTTTTTGATAGCTTTTTGATTTACTTAAACCTATTTTCCTCCAGTTTATCATCATCAAAACCTATCATTTTCAACAATCTCCCCATTTTTTATGATGACAAAATTTGAAATACTTATCTAAGGTTTTTTATCCTATTGATTCTTATTTTTGAAAATTTATCTTTGAACCGCTGCAATTTCATTGTCATTTCACTATCTGATTCATACTAGATTCACATTGCCATTTATTTTCATAAAGCCTTTCCATTATCCTTGCATCAACATACCACACTACACTGTACCTAGCACCATCAGTCCAGCAATCTAACCACACATCACCTAGCACTATCAGTCTAGCATCACCTAGCATCATTAGTCCAGTAGTCTAATCTCGCATCACTTAGCACCATCAGTTTAGCATTGCACTTTGCACACTTTACTTCATTATCAAACTGTCTCCCTCTAAGTCTAAGCCTAAGTTTGAGCCTAGGTCTATTGCCACATTGTTCCCTCTTTTTGTCATCAATAAAAAGGATCAAATACAGTAACCAATTACAGCAACTACTTCTCAAAGAGAGACAATTGCTCCTCCTCAAATAGATACTCCAAATACTTTTCATACACCAACTACTTTTCAGTTACAGCAACATAATCACTTATCAACCACATTGCCATTTTCTGCATGCATACACACACTTCATATACTAACTTCATATCCCAATATAATTTAGTATGCATACATTTGCACATTTTTAAGATACAATACAGTATACACATAATCGTTTTCAGAATTGCACAAGTCTGAAATTATGTCAAATAAGAATATACATACTCGAAACAATATTGGAATTCAGCAATAAAATGCATATTTATTTCTATTAGAAAAGAAAAATGACATGTAAACCACATAAAGTGTCAAGACATAAACCATTAGAAGAACATTATAAAACATAAACTAATATCAGTATGAATGAGATGGTTTGGGAACATGAAATGATTTTCCTTTTTCTTTTTTCAAGGGAGTCTAGTTTGTTCTTAATGTCTTGAAATTCCATCCTCAAGACATAGCTTATTTAACCTTGCATAACTGGTCTCTTCTCAATCTTCTCCAACTTTTCAAAAATCATCTCAAGTGTAATGGGCTGAGAACTGGAGGGCTGCTCATCATCTTCTTTTCTTCCTTCCCTTTGTTCAGTCTCTGTTGCTTCCTCATGTTCTTCTCACACTTCCTCTATTTGCCTCTTGTTTGCTCTACCATCTTTTCTAACCCATTTTCCTTCAATGTTACACATCCATGTAACTTGAAGCATGGAAGAAGCATTGATTCCATTTTTCTCATTCAGTTCTATCACCATATCCTTATCCAACTCCACACGATTGCATGACAGAATCTCAGAATTCGTACTTGTATATGGTAAAAGTGAGTTCTCTGATCTATGTGTAGCAATCATGAAGTGTGGGACTATGAAGTACAATCCAAGATTCTTTCCACTCATGATACAAGCCATTAACAAAAAATCTTCTCTAGAGATGGTGTATAGTTTCCTCCTCTAGGTCTTAGTACATGTGTAACAATCAAATGCAAAATTTGTTCTTGGAATTCTAATTCCGTAGCACTTATGCTTACAATAGTCAGATTCTCATCATTGAATACAATTCTAGCATTGTCCAAATAACTAGACTTCATATATGGTTTACAATTATCACATGACACCCATGCAAGAGCATTTTCTCTACAAATTATCGTAGGAATAACCTCAATTAATTTACCATTTACATATATCCTAAATGTGCAAGAAATAGAGTGCTCATCTAAGATAATCCGAGACTCATTCTCAATTCCATCAAAAATTACTTCAATATTGTTATAGAACAATTTAATCGCCTTCTCATGAATGAATTTACTCGGAATCATAAGCCAATTAGGGCATACTATATTCAAATGTTCTTTATACCTGAAATTCACCCTTTTTAGAAAAACCCAATCAATCAATCTCCTTTGACTAACTTTCCTTCTTGAGAACAACTTCTCATATAGTTCGCTTTGTTATAGGGATTAAAACTCATGAGTGTTGAATTGTAGATAGGCTCTATTTGTGAAGGTGGCGAAGGGGTTTTACAGATTTAAGTTTCGCAATCAAGGGCTTTGATGAAGAAGGCTTAGTCATGGGCTTTTGTAGGAGGTTTGGATGATGTTGATTGCTTAGAGATGTGTAATATTTGCTTGGGAGCCATATCCAATTAGGGTTTCGTCATAGAGATTCACTTAGGGTTTTAGAGAGAAAGAGGAAAATTCGAATTTAAGGGTAGAGAGAGAGAGACGGGTCGATGTGTCAACCGTTTATATATTCCTTTCTGCATGTCATAGGTCAATACATTTTCGTACACATTGACCTATTTTAAGGATGTTCAAAGATAATTTGGTTGACATATTTTTAAAAATATCGACCTGATTTCGATTGCCAAGCAGGTCAACACATTTGCATTCAGGTCGAAAAGACCATGTTTATTTTTTATTTTAAGTTGTAGGTCGACAAGTTTTCTAATATAATGATTAGTAGGTCGACAGGGCCATACATTTTTCAATTTGTCAACACCTTTACGAAATAGATCAACCTAGAGTTCGTTTCCAGAATATTAATGTATACTCTGTTTTTCACATTTCTTGCCTATTTCTCTATTTTAATCATTCATAACTCTCTTCTTAGTTTACTAAATTTATTCTTATCCAATGGCTTGGTAAGAATATCAACAATTTGTTTTTGAGTTTCTATGTACTCAAAAACAATTTCGTTTTTCAATACATGGTCTCTGATGAAACAATATCTCATTTCAATATGTTTGGTTCGAGAATGATGAACTGGATTTTTAGTTAGATTCATGATACTTGCATTATCACATTTAATAGGAATGCAGCCAAAATCTATATCATAATCTTTCATTTGATGCTTAATCCATAGAATTTGTGCAACAGATTGTCCAGTAGAGACATACTCAGATTCGGTTGTTGATAATACTACACTACTTTATTTTTTGGAAGACCTTGATACCAATATACTTTCAAAAAATTGACAAATATCGCCGGTATTTTTTCTATCTAATTTGCATCTTGTAAAGTCTACATTAGAGAATTCATGCAATTGAAATCTTGAATTTCTGTTAAACCAAGGTCTAAATGTGTGACATCTTTTAGATATCTAAAGATTTTTTTAACTGCTACCAAATGAGACTTTTTTAGATCTGATTAGAATTTTGCATAAAGATATTCACTAAATTATAATCAAGTCTCGAAACAATAAGATACAACAGTGATCCAATCATAATTCTACATAATTTTTGGTATACTGACTTACCATTTTTTTCTTTATCTAATTTTAGGCTTGTGCTCATAGGTGTAGCGTTTCCTTTGCATTCACTTACTGAACCCATATCTTTTGATGAGATCATTGGTGTATTTGGATTGATTGATGAAGATTCCATTTTTAAATTGTTTAATCTGAAATCATAGAAAATAGTTTAACTCTCTCATCATACTCATTTCAAACTTTCTTTACATTCTTTCTGCAAAATTTTCACACATTTTTACAATGGTTCCTTCAAAAATTATATTATCTTCGTATATTTGAATTATCAGAAAATTATTTTCTTTTCTTTTGATAAAGAGAGTTGTGTCAACGTTTCCTATCTCAAATTTTTTTTAATTAAGAAGCTGCTAAGTCTCTTATACCAAGTTCTAGGAGTTTGTTTCAATCCATACAAGATTTGGGTTAGTTTAAAAACATGTTCCGGATATTTCGGATCTTCAAAGCTAGGGGGTTGTTTTAAATACACAGTCCCATTTAAATAACCATTTAGAAAGACACTTTTAACATCTATTTGATACAATTTAAATTTCATACAGTAGGAGAAGGTACGAAATATTTTAATAGTTTCTAATCTAGCCACTGGAGCATACATTTCATCATAGTCAATTCTTTCTTCCTGGTTGTATCCTTTAGCTACTAATCTTACATTGTTTCTTGTGATTGTTCCATATTCATCAAATTTATTTCTGAAGACCCACTTAGTTCCATTTACAGATTGATTCATTGGTTTAGGAATAAGATTCCATGTTTCGTTTCTTTTAAATTGATTAGCTCATCTTGCATAGCCATTATGTGATTTTCTTCTCCTAATACTTTATCTACATTCTTAGGTTCTTTTTGAGAGATGAACGCCATATATTCCCATTGATTCTGTAGGGCTGATCTGGTCCTAACACATGAACTTATATCACCTATTATGTTTTCTACATTGACATCTTTTCTAATTTGAGAATATTTAATTCCTTGCTCTTGTTAAATTTCATCTTTTTCTTCTTGTTCTGTGACTTCAATGATTTATCTTTTTTGAGAATTTAAATTCTCTGTAAGTTCCTATTTATTAAGATTTTCTATTAAATCTTCATCATCTAATCTTCTTTGGTCAGTGTCCTTCTCTTCGTTAAATTCTACATGTATTGATTCCTCTACTGTTATGATTCTTTTGTTATAGACTCTACATACCTTACGCACTGTTGAATAGCCTAAGAAAATTCTCTCAACACTTTTTGCATCAAATTTTCCTAAGACTTCTTTTCCAATATTCAGAACATAACATTTGCATTTGAAAATTCCAAAATAGGATATATTGGGTTTCCTTCCTTTGTAGAGTTTGTAGGGAGTTTTCTTCAAAATAGATTTGATTAAAGCTCTATTTAAGATATAACAAGTAGTATTCACTATTTCTACTCAGAAAAATTTTGGCAAATTATGCTTACAGAATATAGTTCGAGCCATCTCTTGTAATGTTCTGTTTTTCTTTTCTACTATCATATTCTGCTGAGGTGTCATAGGGGCTGAGAAATTATAATCAATTCTTGATTGCCACAGAATTCTTTCATGATTCTATTTTCAAATTTTTTACTGTGATCACTTTTGATACTTGTAATTAAATTCCCTTTTCATTTTGAATTTTCTTACATAATTTGATGAAAGTCTCATTGGTTTCCTCCTTCTTGGTTAAGAATAGCACCCAAATGTTTTTAGAGTAATTATTGAAGATCACAAATCTATAATATTTTTCTCTTAAACTTTGAGTTCTAGTTTGTCCGAATAAGCCTATGAGAGTAGAAGTTCCAGAGGACTGTTAGTAGATATAAAATTTTTGGACTTGAAAGAAGTTTTGGTTTGTTTTTCTTTCATACATGCATCACACAATTTATCTTTTTCATATTTTAATTTAGGTAAACATTTCACAATATCTTTCTTAACTAATTTTGATATTGTGTCCATACTTACATGTCCTAATCTTCTATGCCATAGCCATGAATTATTCTTATTTACTGCAATTAAGCAAGACTTATTTTGTGTTTCTAATTTCTCTAAATCAATCACATAGATATTTTCTCTTTAAGACTAGTAAATTAAATATTATCAGAGGTTTTGTCAATGATAAAGCAAGCAACAAATCAAATATGACTTTATAACCTTTATCACACAATTGACTAACATTTAACAAACTAAATTTAAGACCGGAAATAAGAAAAACATTCTGAATTTGAGAGTCGGTGGACTTACTTCCAATGTTGCCTATCCATATGACTTTCTTTAGAGTTATCACCGAAGACCACCTTTTCTCCTTTATTCTTCTTGAGAGATGAGAATTTAGAGACATCTTCAATCATATACCTTGAACAGCTACTGTCAATGCACCAGACTGACTTTTCAGGAGATTCCCTTGATTTCAGACAAACTTGAAACAACATTCAATCACACTTTTATTTTTGGTACCCATGTTTTCTTGGGTCCGATTGAGTTAGCTTTGATTTGACTCTTAAAAATCCATTTTAAGTTCGTTGTTGATGAGTTCTTGAACCAGCAAACATAAACTGAGTATCCAAGTTTTTGGCAGTAGGTACACTTGTGATTATTTACTCTCATTTTTTTTTGTAGTCAGAGAAAATTTAATCATTAGTTTACAGTTGTCTAACTTGTGTCCGAATTTCATGCATGTATGATATCTTTGTAATTTAACACTTTTAGAAGAAGGTGTGAAGAACTTATAGTTTTTTTTTTTGGGTTTGAGTAGGATTATATCTTAAACTAGTCTTATCAAATACTACTCTCTGTGCTTCTAGGATGACTTCTAGCTTTTCTTGCTCTTATATGAATTTCATTAGAATGGTGTTTTGCCTAATGTTCTTCTCTTTTTGTTCAATTAACTCTTTTCTTAGAGTTATATTTTCATTCGTTTGATTTACATCATTTATTTTATTTTATTGATCTAGATGTTTGCTCTTTTTATTCTTTAACTCCTTTTCGAATTCAGAAATTCTCAATTTTAATTTAACATTTTTCTCTCTTAATTCATTGGGTTCTATTTTTGATTTTTCTAATTTATTAACAGTTTCAATCATATCTTTCTTTAATAGATTATTTTTCACTTTTAATCCTTTTGATTCCTTAAGTGATTCTAGTAATGTTTCATGTAGTTTAGCAGTAGTGAAATTATTTTCGTCAGAATTGGAATAAGAAAAGTAGGAACTAGAGTTTACCTCATTGTCGGAGAATTTTTCATTGGCTATGAAGCACAAGTTAGCTTGTTCTTCTATTTGTTCTTCTTCACTTAAGCTAGAATCTTCATCACTCCAGGTAGTAAGAGGTTTCTTCTTTTTCTTCTCCTTTCTTTCTTTCTTATTTTTCTTCTCATTCTTTTTTAGTTAAGGACAACCAACTTTTATGTATCCCAATTTTTTGCACTTGAAACATCTGATTTCCTCTTTCTTTTCTGACTTTTGAAGTATGATTTGCTCTTGTTTCTCCTTTGTATCATAAACTTCTTGAATCTTTTGGCCAACAGTGCTTCATCTTTTTCATCATCTTCCTCTTCAAAGTTTGAAGTGCTCTCATCATTGTCAACCTTGAGAGCTACTTCTTTACCTTTTTCTTCTTTTCCTGACTCCTTCACATTCAACTTTATTTCATGGGTTATCAGAAAGCCCATGAGTTCGTCCATGGTCAAGGTTTCAAGATTTTTAGATTTTTCTATTGCAGTGACTTTAGGTTCCCAAAATTTTGGCAGACTTCTTAGAATCTTGTCTACCTTGTCTTCTTAAGGGATTCCCTTTTCAAGCAACCTCTATTCATTTGTTACTTTGTTGAATCTTATTATCATTTCACTGATAGATTCTCCTTCTTTCATCTTGAAGAATTCATATTCTTGTTTCCACAATCTGATTTTGCTTTTATGAACTTAATCAGTGCTTTCGTAGATAGTTTCGAGTCTTTCCTAGATTTCTCTCACTGTGATACATGAGAAAACTTGATTATATTCGTTGATGCTCTGGGCAAGATGAAGGAAATTTATGGCATTGTAATTTGTTTGATTGGCCTTCTTTTGCTCAATTGTCATATTCTTTAACTTGACAGGCACACATACGCCATCAACCTCTTTGATGGGAAATTTAATATCTTCTTCGATTATTCTCAGGCATTATGATCTTATGCAACGATGAAATTGTGCATTTTTTGCTTCCAATAGCTGAAATTGCTTATATTAAAGAAATGTGCACGATTTGTTGAGCATGCTTTGTCACGCCCCAAACCGGGTCATAAGCAGCCGCCCGTTGCCCTAGATGTCAGCTCGGTTTTCTAGAAAATCAGACAGAATCTCCCCATATTTCGGAGGTCTTCCATATACAAATCAACATGTATATTGAATGATCATCCTGCCACATGAATAAATAGGCCAACCCGGCCTTACAACAATCAACCACATTTATATCATACAATCAATCCGTAACATACAATCCAAGACAACGCAAGACTATAACAACTAATAGCAGTCTTAACCACAGATCTCTACTGTCATGTCCAACAAGGGCATGAGTAGTCGCCACACCGAGCGGACCGAAAATTTTATGCATATGTATAACAAGTTTCCAAGTTAAAAATTTAAATGCTTTTAAGTATCTCAATGCAAGAGTAATGAACCAATATGAGAATTTCACAAATAAATATTAATAATTTATATAGTAATCCCATAAAATGTACATGGCCATCTACGGATCTCAAGACCAAGACCTCGCAGAATCGATATATAATACGAGTCTCACATTTCTAATGAAATTCAAATCTCACCGTAGTAAATGTGTAACTCCACAAATATGCGACAAAAGACATCTAGAACCCGACGCGTCACTTTATCAAAATAACCCTATCTGAGAAAGGAAAGAAGAGGGGTGAGTATCAAGGGAGATACTCAATGAGTGAGAGGATCAATATCAAGCATAAATAGTACGTGTGAGCTATTGGAGTATCAAACATGATTATTCGAAAACAATAATTCACATTTTACAGTAAAATATGGTATGTTCGGTAAAATTGAAATAATTTAATCCATCTCACGGTATTATACATATATGCATCCCTTTAAAATCAAGTATTTTTAGAGCCAGCCGAATATGATCCTAGCAAAAGTCGACTATGACCAATGACAGGCGCATCGGGGGTTTTATTATGCATAAATGTTCAAAAGTCATTCTCTACTCCAACATTGGCCATGAGCTTCACCGAGCCTAGCTCATACACAGATCAGATCACAAATAGGACTCTACTTGGTGCTAGACAGTGGCATCACACATGTCCTCCCCCTTGCGGGTTCAATCGGCCGCGCCTATACCCATATACTGGACGTTTGCGGGTACCTCCGCGTGAAGTATACCCAGACGTATACTCGACATCATAACAAATGTCTCCATAGCTACGGTCGTCCTTTTGGGACAAAATCATATCATAACAATCATCCCACGACCACCAGCCCCAAATCAGTGATATAGAAACCATAGTACTCAATAAATGTGTTATATTGGGTCATATGAAATTTAACATGTGAAAATCATAAAATATGCACCATTTCAGTTGAATCAAATTTATGGATGCATATTCATAGAAAACATGAGTCACGACACTCCAATAGTCATAAAACAAATTCAAAATCTAGTGGCACACGACAAGTCATACATATCAAAAGTATGTTTTGTTGAAAACACGACAAAAATCAAATTTCACTTTTCATGCATGAGATTAGATCCCACTCACTGTATATGGGAGGTTCAGTCACTCCCTACCAAGTACCACAAGTGTCGAAAGTGTTTCCTCTCGTTTGGTCACCACCTATGTGCCTACAATGGCAACACAATACATATATGAGGATTTGTGTCATGATTTGAACTTACTAGGTTAAGTTGTATTTTAACAATTCTTTCCTCTAAGATCAAGGTTAGGGCATTCTAGGGCATGTTTTATCCCTTTCTCCGTCATCCGTATCATATATTCTTTACAATTCATTTAATTAGTACACATTTCATTACTCCAACATAACACATGTGCTTATAGTTCATTATTCATGGTTTCTACATATATGCACCTTTGCGCAGTTATGGGAAAATGGTCATAACTTCTACTACACAACTCTGAATCACATGATTACTATCTCATTTTAAAGCTGAGAGATAGCAATACAATTTCATTTTGAACGTTTCTTCAGATTCTAATCGCCAAATTTCGGAAAAACCAATCTTTGTCTCAGTTTTGTTCCAAACGTCCATTTTGTCCTGTCTTAGTAAAAATGCAGTATCTCCTTGCACACAACTCCAATTCAAATGAATTTTGGATATGTTATAGATGAGACATAGACCTACAATTTCACATTGAAAGTTTTTCTTAATTCAGTCCAGAAAAGGGTTGAAAAAGGTCACAAAAAAGGTGGTTGATCTGAGACCAAAAACAGAGTGAAAATTTGCATAGTTTTAGGAGGATTGTCATAACTTTTGATATAAGAGTCAGATTAAGGTGACTCTTATCTCGTTAGAAAGATAGGACCTAGAGCTACAAATGTTATAACTAGGGCTCAAGCTAATTCAGACCAAAAGATACCTCAAAATCAGGGCAAATTTCATAGCAGAACAGATCAGAATATGATTTTGCAGAACACCTAACTTTGAAAAATCATAATAAATCCAATTTAATTCAGAATGTCACAAATCATATCTCATTTTAAAGCACTGAAGGTTTAGTTTCATGTGAAAATTTTCACTCAATTTGCCTTTGTGCAGAAAATGTTATAGCTAAATCACTACAACCAGGTCAGAGTGTTCAGATTTCAGAATTTCTGTTTTCCTCAATTTCAAACTTCGGCCAACCCTAGTTCCCTAACCAAACCATCTCATTTTGGTCCTAAATTAATTTATGTTATACTATGGAGTATGGAGGGTCTCATACCTGAAGATGGATAGCTGGGCTTGAAGCAAAACACAGAATTTTGGTCTTGAACTCTCAGCTCCCTCTTTGGATTTCACCAAGCAATCCTTCTCATTTGGCCTTGATTTTTGGATATGTTGGTATTAAAGATGTATAGAAGGGATCTATGTAAAAGAAATTGAGTAGTATGTAGGAAGATTTAGAGACCTTACCTTGGTAGTCCACAGGAGGAAAAAGAAATGAAGTTTGTGTGTTTTTCTCTTCTAGGGCTTCACGGTTCCAAATGGAGAGAATAGAGCAAGTGTTGGCTTTTTGTGTGCAATTGCTTAACTACGGTTCCCTCAAGGTGCGACCAAGGTTAATCTCCACTATTTGTCAATAAATGCCCACCAACCATCACCCAAATTTAAAACTTACATTTGTTCTTTAACTTTTCAATCAAATCTTGGTCATCCACCTTATGGGCACACTTCCCATGGTCATTAATTATCTTCAACCCCTCTTTTCAAATTTGTATATAAGGCCCTTTCTAGATTTTTGTGAAATTTTCTATCTCGATTTTCATGTAACGCACGGCGAGATCAATATTCGACCCAGAATCTGAAAAATTCAAATTTACCCATTTTGTTCAATTGTTTTTTCCGCACTGAATCTAATAGAGTTGTTTTCGCATGTAGATGAAGTTATTTGACCTTCCAAATTGCCTTTAAACGCATTAGGGTTTTTAGAGCGATTTTATTTTTCGCCTTCCGTTTTTTGTCAAAATTTCTTGACCCTTAACTTCTACGGTGAATTTACACGTGTAAATCTGACGGCATCAAATTTGTACGCGTGTATTTCATTTTGGTATGGTAGGGTCAATTTCCTTTCATTTCGGGTGAATTTTGGCAAATTTTCTGAAATTGTGTTTTAACTTGTTAAAACTTTAATTTAGCCTAATTTAGATTTCCTGGTAAAATTTTAGCAGTTTTGTATTGGTAGAATTAAATTTGGCTCAATGAAGACGAATTTCCATCTCCAATGATAAAGTATCGGGCGTTTCTTCGCAAAAAATAAAGAGTTGCCTCAATTCGAGTCCAGTTAACTTTTTAAGTTAATTTAGCATGTGTAATTTCATCGGAGTCGAGATTGTACACGTAGATTTTAAAATGGCACAGAGGGAAAAATTTTTAGCTCATGGCAATTTTGCCAAAAATTTTCAAGAACAACATCATTTGAAAAAAAAAATTCTGAGAGACTTTTCTCTATATGAAAATGAAAACATATCATATATGGAATAATGAAAAGTACAATATACAATACACTGAGTGTCAGTGTTACATGCGTCAACTGGTACATTGTCTCAAGTTATGGCCATTTGGATCTTTGGTATTGAAGCTATTAGGCTTTTTATCAACACACCTCCTCTAATACCAATTGATATTCAACTAAATGGGTGAATAGTTGAATAAGGATATTTAAAAATAAAAATTGACTGTTCAGGTATATAGAAAAAATTAATAGAGGTGTTTCGTAGTTCAACTTAAAAACAAAGAGCATACAAAAACTTTTTGTAGTGATTCCACCAAATCAGGTATACGTCCACTATCAGTCTCCCCATATATTTTTTATTATCAATTTAATGATACAAATTTGATTACAGGTTCAAGTTAGACCTTTCCAATATTTCTTCACAAGCACCACTTTCCCAACCCTACTCAGATTGGTTCTCTTTCTAGACCCAAAACATTGACACACTCTTTGATCTTTTTAAATTTCAGTACAAGTGAGATGGGAATTGTCAAGGATGAGAGGCTCTAATCTCAAATTTTACAGACTTGATTTCAAAACTAATTACACTTGAAAGGAAAATTAAATGAAGATCAAAATAAGAACAGTGTATGAATTGTTAAAACTGACAGTAGTAAATGCTATGAAATTGTGTTTGTTCAGAAAATTAAATAGACCATTCTCTTCTTCTTCGTATCTCATCTCTAGTATTTATTGTCATGTTGAAGAGATCCATTTTAGGGTTGTTGAAGATGAACATTGCTCATTAATATCCGTCAATTAATATTCTATAATAGTACCAATTTTTCGTATTGAAATTTCTTTTTCTCACTAGCTCTACTTTCTCGTTAACAAATCGAAAGATGTTTTTGCTACATTTAAACATTAGCTTTGATAAAAATAGAAATATTCAGATATGTAGAAAAAGAGACAACCGTTGTGTTCAAATTTTATTTCAAAAATTTGGTTTCTGACAATTTTGGATTGACAAAGTTAAACAATATATCTACCTGAATTCAAAAATTTAGTATTGAATTCATGACTGATCAGATCAACAGAAAATTACTTAGGTCGATAAGGTCATTATCAAATTAAATAGGTGGACATGCAGCCTCAAATTGGTTGACGTGTTTTGATGTGTCGACATGGTTCTAATTAGGCGTCAATATTGTGATGACCCGCTCTCCAAGCGTTACACACCCTAGCAAAAGGAGATAAACATGCAAATATGGAAACAATCAACCCAATTAAAATGCAACGTTTGTACTCGCGATGGTCATACTCCCTGTGTGTGATAACACGGAAGGAGATTTATATTAAAAGAAAATAAATCACTTGTTCTTTCAAAAAAAAATAACGGCAAAGTCTACCCTATTTAGTGACTATTTAGCCACATGGGATTAACATAAAACCTGATAAAATATTCAATTCATTTGAAATATCAAACAAACGGCATTAATGACCTCCCAACTATCCAATAACACATTATAGAATATAGTCTTAATATAGACCAAAACTATATATATAAGACTCTTCTTGACTTCTAATTATT
Organism: Dillenia suffruticosa; assembly: GCA_033439265.1. Classification (NCBI taxonomy): domain Eukaryota; kingdom Viridiplantae; phylum Streptophyta; class Magnoliopsida; order Dilleniales; family Dilleniaceae; genus Dillenia; species Dillenia suffruticosa. The sequence goes on from JAVTVX010000020.1 coordinate 14,960,790, forward strand.
CATTTACATATAAAAACTACTCATACAAATCCAAAGAAAACACAAAATCAACATGCCTTTGTATTACAAATAGATCGAAAAAGAGTAGAGAATGAAATCCTTTGGCTCAAAAGCCTCAACCTTGCAGTTCTCTCTCGTCTCCCTAATTACTTGAAAATAAGGATATCGGGATCAATATAAACTGAGTAAGTATACGGGGAACCAATGGCAAGCAAAGCAAGCAAATAGGCACAAAAATATTATCATTACTATGTGAAAATCGGAATCATAGCAAGGTATACCAAAATTTAGAGTTGTAATCGGGCCGGGCCTGTTTCTGTAGCTGCGGTTCCTAGGCCAGTCAGGGCCTGGCCAGACTGGGCTGGATCAAAATTTTTTTTTAGTTGAACCGGCCCGGCCCGCTGAGCCAAAACCGGCAGGCCCATTCACACCTGTTCGGCCCGAAATTATTATTTTTTTCTCTATTGCCTTTTTTTAACTCTCTTTTTTTTGTAATTCTATTTTTTTAATTCTATTTTATATTTGTAACTCCATTCTTTTAAAAAGTTTATTGTTTTTTTTACTCTCTTGTAATGATTTATTTTTTTATTTTTTTTAATTCACTTTTTATAAAAAAATAAATTAAAAATTAGAGAGATAAAATTTTTAGAGTGGTTCCACCGAATTCAGTGTACGTTCACTACCAAGGTCATCACTTGGATTTTAAAATCAACTAATTTTTGTTACATTATTTTTATTTTTACATCACTTTGATTTTTTTTTCTATTTACAATGATTTTTAAAATCCACTTCTACTACTTTTTTTATAATCGGGTTATAAATATTTTTTGTATATATTCTTCAAATACGGGACATGTAACTATGCTAAGTGGTAATTCTTTTCTTGCCAGCCATTTTATTTATCCAATTTTTTTTTATCTGAATTATATTTAAATGTACAATTTATATTATCTCCTATTGTATCAATTTGTATTTGTTTTGTTTGAAGTAATTTATCTGGATATTAACTAAGTGTCTCCTAAGTGTGCCTACCCCCCAACCCTTAAAAAATTTATATTTTTGAAGACAAATTTTACAAATTACTTTTTGTTCATAATTTTTTTTTCAAAATATGTCCATATATTTATAGGAAATTTTTTTCACCTTATGAATCAAAATAATCTCAAAACTAACAGTTTTATAGCTATTGGGAGAGGTAAATTTTGAAAAAATTTCAAAAAAAAAATGGAGGGACAAGCAATCGTTGAAACCGACCGGGCCGGGCTGGTTCTGGGCGTGTTCCCAATTCCAAAATCGGTTGAATCGGCCCAAACCGCTACAATACCCGGTTCGGGTCGGGTAAGGTTACTGTAGCTCCGGTCATGTTCACGGGCCAGGCTTTTTTTAGGCCGGTTTTTAGGTCCAAACCGGCTTGGGCACATCTTTACCAAGGATTCATATTAACTCAAAAGGAAAATCTAAATTGCTACATTTAAAACCATTATACTCTTTCCATCTTCATTTTTCCAATTTAATTTGACATTTAAAGAAAGAAATGGAGTGTCGAACCAAACTAGTATATGAGGGTTGAAGAGTAAGCCAAAAATTCAGTTTCCTAAATGAAATCTAGGTCCTTTTAGGTTAGACACCTCAAACACTTCACTTGCTTCTAATTCCATTCTCGTAGGGAGAAAAAATATATCCATAGTTCCTTAAATTTCGCCCGCAGATTTCATAAAACTTTCGGAACTCCATATACCAACAGTACTCCATAAGCTTCGCCCGCAGGCTTTGCAAAGATTTCAGAGTAACCATTGTATTATCACTTTCTCTTCATATTACTTTCTCTTGACATGATTAATGACCACAAAAAAAGACTCAATTCATCACAAGAATCACATAGGATTCATAACAGGATTCAATACCAATTGCACAAAAAAAACCATATCAAAAAATATTAAACCCAAAATTCACAATGTAATTTGTGCAGTTATGATAAAAATAACATAACTTCTTCTACACAAATCAGAATGAGGTGATTCTAGTGTCAATTTAAATATAAGAGGTAGAACTATAATCTCTATATTTAGAGCTTAGCATAAATTAGCCTAGAAGACTGCTCAAAATTGAAGCAAATTTCAACACAGAAACAGACAGAAACAGGGTTTCCTACAGAAAATGTGGCAATTTGAAGATTCACCATAAATTCATTCCTTAATAAAACTCTTCAAATTTTATGTCAATTTAAAGCTATGGAAGTCTAGTTTCTACAGAAGAAAACCTACTCAATTTGCAGTTGTGCACAGAAAACGATATTGAATAAATAATAGGGCATGGTCTACTATGAATAGAATAGTTTTTTTTTTTACAGAGATCATGTTATTTCAAAAATTCATCAAAAATCCCTTTCTCTACAAAACGCTTTGAATCCTATGTCATTTTAAAGGTATGGGATCTATTATTACTAGGAGAAAACCGTACTCAATTTGGAATTATACAGAAAAAAATATTGAATAAATAATTGGACATAGTCAGACTATCTAGTTTACAAAATATCTAGAGTTTCATTCAAGAACGAGATTTTCTTTTCCCTAATTCATTTCCTCCAATTTCCAGCAACATAATTACATCAAAAATATGTTCTATATCATTATTAGGCATCAATTTAACAAACTCATACAAGATACTTGCTTCAAACTTGTAATTCTTCCCTTGAATTTTCCTTCATTTGCTCTCCAAAGTTCATTTGGATTTCTAGTTTGTTCTCTAGGTATTTTGCACTTCCTTTTACATCCCAAAGGCTAGGGTTACCATATACATGGATAGAGGTGTATTGTTTCAAGCTTAAAGGGTAGTTTTAATAGAGGTTGGGGTGAGTTTTTGGAGCAGGAAGATGGAATTCGAAAATAAAAATTTTTGGAAGAAAGTTAAGTTTTTGAGCTCTTTCTCCATCCTTACCTCTCTACCTAAGTGGAATATGGGGCCCAAGCATGCTGAGGTGTCAAAGCTAAGGTTTCCATGTGTTGGGTGATGGTGTGCCATGGTGTCCAAATTATTTTTATTTTATTTTATTATTTTTTTTTCTTTTTTTTTTCCTTTTTTTTTTTTCCTTTTCCTTTTCTTTTGTGGGTCTCACACCAAATTCTAATTCGGTTCTCTTGTTGCATTCTTTTCCGATCATTTTCATTTGCCACTATATTCCACAATCTATGCTAAGTTCAATATGCCCGACCTCTATTTAGAATTATAAACATAAAGATCAAAACATGCATCGCAAATATGTCTAAAATCGTTGTACATCTAATTTATCACAATGCGATGCGACTCAATTTAAGCATGGTAAGTAGAATGTAAATGAAAATGCATGCCATAATATTGTTTAAGAATAGGATCTTATATCCTTCCCCCTCTAAAACATCCGGTCCTCTGGATCATAGCTCAGACTCAAAAAGATATGGATATTGCTTTCTCATTTCTGATTCTAGCTCCCAGGATGCCTCCTCAAAGGTATGGTGTCTCCACATAACTTTTATCAATCTGATAGTCTTGTTCCTTAAGTTATGTTCTCAAGAGTCCAGAATCTAAAATGACTACTCTACGTAAGTTAAATTTACTGTAATTTGGAGAGGCTCATAGCTGATCACATGTGAAGGATCATGGATATACTTTCTTAGCATGGAAACATAAAAGGTCAGGTCAACTCCCTCCAATGCTAAGGTAGAGCTAACTCATAAGCAGATAACCCAACTTTCACTAGAATCTCAAAAGGACCAACAAATCTGGGGCCGAGTTTTCCCTTTTTCTTTCCAAACCTCACCATTCCTTTGATTGGAGAGATTTTTAGAAAAACTTTATCTCCTACCTCAAATTTCAAATCTCTATGTCTTTGATCTGCATAACTCTTCTGGCGAGATTGAGTTATTCTGAGCTTTTCTCAAATAGTCTAGACTTTTTCTGTGGTTTCTTATAGATAAGCAAATCCTGTTTCAGACTAAAGTAGCTGCTTCTTACCTACTTCATCCCAACAAAGAGCAGTCCTATATTTCCTCCCATATAATGTTTCAAACGATGCCATACCAATACTCGAGTGATAGCTATTGTTATAAGCAAACTCTACTAGCATTAAATATTCAGTCCAACTGCCACGGAGTTATAAAATACATGCTCTCAACATATCCTCTAAAGTCTGTATAGTTTTCTCTGATTGACCATCTGTTTGAGGTTGATAAGCCGTGGAGAAATTAAGTTTAGTTCCCAATTTGGATTGAAAGTTCTACCAAAATCGATAAACAAATCTCGGATCTCTATCGGAAACAATTGATACAAGTATGCCATGCATCCTTACGATTTCGTCAATGTATAGTTTAGCTAACTTCTCCATGGAATGAGTCTCCGCAATAGGAAAAAAGTGAGCTGATTTGGTGAGCCGATCCACTATCACCCGTATAGCATCAAGTCCTCTTAGAGTTTAGACAACCTTGAGACAAAATCCATGGTGATATGCTTCCATTTCCACTTAGGAAAAGGGAGTGGCTCAAATAGTCCACTAGGTTTCTGGTGTTATGCCTTTATTTGTTGATGTCAAGCATCTACGAACAAACTCCGCAATATCTCTCTTCATACCAGGCCACCAAAAGGATTCACGCAAATCCCTGTACATTTTGGTGGATCCAAGATAAACAGAAAAGGCTGAGCTATGTGCTTCCTCCAAAATCAATCTCTGCACCCCTGAGCTTCCAGAACTACTAACTTGTTTCGAAATCTGGCTGTTTCATTTGATACATTTAATTCAGGCTTCCCCCCTTTAAGAATGTCTTCCTTGAGCTTAATTATTGCTTTATCAGTTAGCTGAGCATCCTAATACGATCAGATAGATCTGGTCAGACCATAAACAGAGCCAAAAGAGACCCTTAGCTGGTTACCTCAGCATTAATCTTCAACTGCTCAAACTCAGATATCATATGATATTCTCTTACTCATAGAGCTACTACTGGAATAATAGATTTACTACTGAGAGCATCTGCTATAATATTTGCTTTATCGGGTTGATACTGAATAGTAATATCATAATCCTTTAATAGTTCGAGCCATCTGAGTTGTCTTAGATTCAACTCCTTCTGGGTAAATAAGTATTTGAGACTCTGATGATCGGTGAATATCTCGTAGTGCTCACCGTAAAGATAGTGTTTCCAAATCTTCAAAGCAAACACAATAGCTGTAAGCTCTAGATCATGGGTGGGATAATTCGCTTCATGAGGTTGCAACGGTTTACAAGCATAGACTATCACATTCCGTCCCTGTATCAGTACACAATCCAAACCGGTTCTAGATGCATTACTAAAAATCACATATCCCTGTCCATTAACCGCTAATATTAGTACTGGAGCCGATATAAACTTATCTTTTAGAGTTTGAAAACTGGTCTCACATTATTCGTCCCACTTGAAGGGTGCATACTTACGAGTCAATCTCGTCAGTGGGGCAGCTACCGAAGAAAAATCCTTAACAAATTATAGTAATAACCTGCCAAATCCAGAAAACTACAAACCTCCGTAACTGTAGTAGGTGGGGACCTGTTAACAACAACAACTTCAATCTTCTTCGGATCAACAAAAAACCCTTTACCGGAGACAATGTGACCCAAGAAAGTTACTTTACTGAGCTAGAATTCACATTTATTGAATTTGGCATACAATTTCTTAGCTCTCAAGGTTTGTAAAGTTATGTAGAGATGCTGTTCATGCTGAGCCTTATTCTTAGAATACATTAGACCATTATCAATAAACACCACAATAAAATCATCCAAATAGGATCTAAAAACACGGTTCATCAAGTCCATAAAAACTGTTGAGGCATTGGTTAACCCAAACGGCATGACCAAGAATTCATAGTAACCATAACGAGTATGAAAGGCCATCTTTGGTATATCTTCCTCTCTGACCCTAATCTAATGATACCCGGATCTAATAGATCATCAATTCCTTGCAAAGGTATTTATTCTTAATGGTCACTTGATTTAATTTACGGTAATCAATACATAACCTCAAGGAACCATCTTTCTTCTTTATATATAAAACCGGTGTACTCCAAGGAGAAACACTCAGACAAACAAATCCCTTGTCCACCAATTCTTGTAACTGAGTTTTCAACTCCTTCAACTTAGATGGTGCCATTCTATATGGAGCCATAGAAATAGGAGTAGTATCTGACACCACATCACTAGGGAATCTATCTCTTTAACTGGTGGCAATTCGAGCAAATCATCTGGAAACACATCTGGGAAATCCTAAACCACTGGTATGTCACACAATTGAGATTGCTCATTCTTGTCTTCAATGACATAAGCTAAATACCCTTGACAACCCCTTGAATAGCATCCTAGTTGTTCTAATGAAAGATACAACTAGAGTTCTGATATATCTATCACCAACAACGAAAATTTGTAGTTGTCTTGGTAGTAAAAAGCATACAATCTTCCGATGACAATCAACCGGTGCATAATTAGTTGATAACTAATCCATGCCCAGAATTACATCCAAATTCAACAACTCTAATGGTAGTAAATAAATGCTAAAATCATGTCCCTAGAAACTCACAATACAACCCCTATAAGTCTCAGTAATATGAACCTCATCTTCCGAAGGGGTAGCAACCCATAACCGCTGCTGTAGAGGTTCAGATTCACGAGGCAAGTACATAATAAATGCAAATGAAATGAATGAATGCGTGGCACCCGAATCAATCAAAACACAAACATCACATGAAAATAACTTCATTCTACCTATAATCACATCGGGTGAAGCACGAGCCTCCTATACAATGACTACATGAACTCTAGCTTGACCTCCAGGACCTGGTGGCATACCCTGAGGTCGTCTCTACTATGGTTGTGGTGGTAAAGCTAGTCTGGGTGGTCCCGGTCTCAATGGAACTTGAGGGGCTACTGCACACTGAGCCGAAGAGGTTTGGGTGGTGGAACATGATGTAAAGGAGTAGGTTGTGACTACCCAGAGTTTAAGAGGACAACGAAAAGTATAATGACCCAACTGAAAACATGTAAAGAAAAGTCTCATTCCTCCCTCACATGGCCCTGCATGAAGATTTCCACAAATTGGACACGATGGCCTCTTGCGGGAGCTTTCGCCCTGCTCAAAATGCCTCTTCTTCTCTTTTTTCTTTTTCATGCTTGAAGCTTGGATTTCGACTGGCCTTTTTCCCTATAACCTCTCCTATCTATCCTCAGTAACCAACTCCAAAACCTTAGCATTGTTTACTAAATCCTGGTAAGTTGTAAAAGGCTGAGCTACTAGGAACCTCTGGAAAAAGGATCTCAATCCTTTTCTGAACCTCTTGACTCTCTTTTCATCCGTTCCAACTATTTTCAGAGCATACACTGATAATTTAGCGAAGCGATCTTCATACTGACCAACAGTCTGACTGCCCTGCCTTAAATTCAAAAATTCAAACATCTTCTGATCACTAATAAATACAGGTACATATCTCTCATGGAAGATCTGAGTGAAATTATCTCAAGTGACATACTGAAGGTCACTACCATATCGGAGCCTCAATTCCGAACTCCACCAGTCATATGAAGCTTCCTTTAGATAATGGATGGCTAGTTTGACGTTATATTCCTCTACAACCATAAACTTAGAAAAAAGTCTTTGCATCTCTACAATCCATGTCTCTATAACCTGAGCATCATCACTCTCTGAAAATGTTATCGGCTCCATCTTTCTAAATTCAGTCATTAGTTTCTGGAATCAACGATCCTCCCGTGACATACATACATTTCCCCTATCTTCACGTCCCTCTCCAAACTTGGTGGCTCTCTAATCTCTACATGATCTAACCCGATCTGACTCAAAACCAACGGATACCACCGAAGTTATTGAAACTAACATAGCTAAAGAGGTAGGTATGGTATGAGTAGTTGAAGAGACATTTGTAGTCTCACTTCCTACCACTGGTTGAGATAGCCTCTCCATCAGTCTACAAATGTCTCCAGACATAATACTACTATATCCATCAGGGCGGCTAAAGCCTGCTGCAAACCTGCCCCTTCTGGCCTCTGGTCACCTGGCACCTGAGATTGAGGCTCCTGCCTCTACTCCTCATCTCTATGCTCTCCCTCGGGAGATGCTTCATTATGTCTTCTTGTCTTAACCATTTTCGTATCCTAATGACCTGATGCATACAAATGACAAACAACAACACTCATGATATAAACCACACTCTACCTAATAGCCTATACCTATAGCCACAAATCATAGGTACATATTACGCAAAATCTTGGGTTCTGATACCAACTGTGATGACCCGCTATCCAAGCATCGCACCCCATAGCAAAAGGAGATAAACATGCAAATACAAAAACAATCAACCCAATTAAAATGTGACGTCTGGACTCGCAACAGTCGCACTCTCCGTGTATGATAATACGGAAGGAGATTTATATTAAAAGAAAATAAATCAGTTGTTCTTTCCAAAAAAAATAACGGCAAAGTCTCCCCTATTTAGTGACTATTTAGCCACTTAAGGTTAACATAAAACCTGATAAAACATTTAATTCACTTGAATATCAAATAAACGGCATTAATGGCTCTCTCGCCTATCCAATAATATATTACAGAATATAGTCTCAACATAGACCAAAACTATATATATAAGTCTCTCATTGACCTCTAACTATTCATTTACATATAAAAAGTACTATACAAACCCAAAGGAAATACAAAAGCAACAAATCTTAGTATTACAAATAGATCGGAAAAGAGTAGGGAATGAAATCCCTTGGCTCAAAAGTCTCTACCCTGTGGTTTTCTCTCGTCTCCTGATTACCTGAAAACAAGAATATCAGGGTCAACATAAGCTGAGCAAGTACACGGGGAACCAATGGCAAGCAAAGCAAGCAAATAGGCTCAAGAATATTATCATCGCTATGTGAAAATCGGAATCATAGCAAGGTATGCCAAGAATGCACATTAACTTAAAAGGACAATCTCAATTCCCACATTTAAAACCATTATGCTCTTTTCATCTTCATTTTCCCAATTTAATTTGACATTTAAAGAAAGGAATGAAGTATCAAATCAAGTTAGTGTATGAGGGTCTGAAGAGCAAGCCAAAAATTCAATATTCCTAAATGAAATCTAGGTTTTTTTAGGTTAGACACCTCAAACACTTCACCTGATTCTAATTCTATCCTTGTAGAGAGAAGATAAACATCCGTAGTTCCTCAGGTTTTGCCCACAGGCTTCACAAAGCTTTCGAAACTCCATATACCAATTATACTCCATAAGTTTCACCCGTAGGCTTCGCAAAACTTTCAAAGTAACCAATGTATTATTATTTTCTCTTCATATTACTTTCTCTTGACATGATTAATGGCCACAAAAAAAGGCCCAATTCATCACAAGAATCACATAGGATTCAATATCAATTGCACAAAGAAAGCCGCATCAAACAATGTTAAACCCAAAATTCACAATATAATTTGCGCAGTTATAAAAAAATAACATTTCTTCTTCTGTACAAATCCGATTGAGGTGATTCCAGTGGTCATTTAAAGATAAGAGATAGAACTACAATTTCTTTGTTTAGAGCTTAGCCTAATTCAACCTAGAAGGCTACTCAAAATTGAAGCAAATTTCAACATAGAAATTGACAGAAATAGGGTTTTCTGCAGAAAATGTGGCATTTTGAAAATTCACCATAAATTCATTCCTAAATGAAACTCTTCGAATTTTATATCATTTTAAAGTTATGGAAGTCTAGTTACTGTAGAAGAAAACCTTACTTAATTTACAGTTGTGTACAAAATGATATTAAATAAACAATAGGGCATGGTCATGCTATAAATAGAACAGTGTTTCTACAAAGATCATGCTATTTCAAAAATTCACCAAAAATTTATTTCTCCACAAAACTCTTTGAATCCTATGTCATTTTAAAGGTATGGGAGTCTAGTGTTACCAGGAGAAAGTCATACTCAATTTGGAGTTATACAAAAAAAAAAAAGATATTGAATAAATAATAGGACATGGTTAGACTGTCCAGTTACAAAATATCTAGGGTTTCATTCAAGGACAGGATTTTCTTTTTCCTAATTCATTTCCTCCAATTTTCAGCAACATAATTATATCAAAAATATGTTCTATAGCATTATTAAGCATCAATTTAACAAACACATATAAGATACTTGCCTCAAACTTGTAATTCTTCCTTTGAATTTTCCTTCCTTTCCTCTCCAAACTTTCTTTGGATTTCTAGCTTGTTCTCTAGGTATTTTTAACTTTCGTTTACTTCCCAAAGGCTGGGGTTATCATATATATGGATGAATGTGTATTATTTCAAGCTTAAAAGATAGTTTTAATAGAGGTTGGTTGAGCTTTTAGAGAAGGAAGATGGAATCCAAAAATGAATATTTTTGGAAGAAGAAAATTAAGCTTTTAAGTTATTTCTTCATCGTTACCTCTCTACCTAAGTGGAATGTGGGGCCCAAGCATGGTAAGGTGTCAAAACTAAGTTTGCCATGTGTTGGGTGATGGTGTGCCATGGTATCCAAATTATTTTTATTTTATTTTATCATTTTTCTTTTCCTTTTTTTTTCCTTTTCTTTTTCTTTTTGGGTCCTACACCAAACCCTAATTCGGTTCTCTTGTTGCATTCTTTTCCAATCATTTTTATTCGTTACTATATTTCACAGTCTATACTAAGTTCAGTATTCCCGACCTCTATTTAGAATCATAAACATAAAAATCAAAACATGCATCGCAAATATGTCTAAAATCATTGTACATCTAATTTATCACAATATAATGCGACACAATTTAAGCATGGTAAGCAAAATATAAATGAAAATGCATGCCTTAATATTGTCTAAGAATGGGATCTTATAGACATGCCCTACTTAGGAATCAATAGCCTAGGTCAACATGTTATACATCCACATTGACATAATCCTATGTTTACATAAAATTGGTGGGCCTAGGTTCTAAAATTAGTCGATGTGTTAAGTATGTCGACAAGGTTAAAGTACAGGTCAACATGTGATTTTTAAAAGACAACTTACATCAGGTCGACATGTTTTAAGTCCACGTCAACATGGTTCTATGCTTACATAAAATTGGTAGACCTGTCCTCTGAAATTGATCGATGTGTTTATCATGTCGACATAGTCTAGACGCCTGTCATTGTGTATCCTTTGAAAGATTAAGGAATCAAATTGACAAGTTGTCGGGTATGTCGACTTCTTTAGAGTTTTGTCTGATACTTGTCGATGTATATAAATGGTGGATCGTTATACTACTAAAATTGATCGATATGACATATTAAATTTGTCCACTAAGGTAAACAGGTCGATTATAATCTAATTCAAGTTGACATAGAAGATATGTTGACAAGGTTTAACTTAGTTTGGCAAGATACATGAATGTTCAAGTCCGGTTGACATGTTTTGGGGTTGTCGACGTAATTTATCATAGACAATATGTTATGCTCGTTTTATTTAGATCGACAAGGGTTACTAACAAGTCTACGTGTTTAAGGTATGGCTAAAATTAGTCGACATGATTATGAAAATTGATAGATCTCTGGTAGCAGGTCGATGTGTGCAAAGAATAGGTTGACAAGAGTTGTAGATTTTTGTTTTCTAATGGCTTTCTGATTTACTTAAACATATTTTTCTTCAATTTATCATCATCAAAATCTATCATTTTCAACAATATGGGTAAAATAATTTACATTCTTGGTATGAAAATCCAAAAAAAAATTGTTCAGGGAAGTTTCTTGCTTTGTCATAAGAACTTTATATTTTGAAAATTCTAAAACGATTTCTTATGCAAGATTGTAAACCTATTGACACACCAATTGTGAAAGGTGAAATCCTCAGTAATGAAATATGTCCTAAGACTCCGTAAGATTTTGAATATATGGAAAGAGTTCCATATGCAAGTGCCATTGGGAGCTTAATCTATGCCATGATGTGCATTTGTCTTGACATTTGCTATGCAGTTGGATTAACAAGCAGATATTAGTCAAATCCTAAACCAACTCATTGGCAAGTGGTAAATAGAATATTGAAATATTTGACTATCACCTCCAATTATGTTTTGTGCTATCAGAAAGTGATCTGCATTTGGTATTTTATACTGATACGAATTGAAGTAGTGATCTTGATGAGAGAAAATCCATGTCTGGATATGTATTCTTCCTAAATAATGGTGTCATATCTTGAAGTTGTAAGAAATATACTTGCATAGCATTATCTATAATCACTACTAGAAAAATCAGTATCAGCGACGGATTTTTACCGACGGAAAAAATTCCATCAGTAATATCGACGGATTTCCGATAGATTAACGTCGAATGCAATACCGACGAATTAGTGACAAATTAGTGATTAAAATATTTCCGTCGCAAAATCCTAAAAAAAAATAAAAACATTATAAAATTATCAACGACGGAATTTTTACTGATGGAAATATTCCATCACTAATTTCTATCGGTGATTTGTGAAGGAAAAAAAATAAAAAAAATATATGTACAGTTATTAGTGATGAAAAATTAGCGATGGATTATCGACGGATTAACGACGGATTTTTTTATTTTTTTATTTTTAATTTTATTTTTAAAATCTTTTAATTTTTTAATTTTATTTAATAATTATTATTTATTTTATTTTATTTTGCAAAGAATAATATTATTTTATTTTTTCAAATTTTTTATTATTTTATTTTAAGTAAAAATAAAATTATTTTATTATTTTATAATAAATTATGATTTTATATTATTTTAATATTATTAAAAAATAAGAAATAAAGATAATAAATAAAAAAATATATAGTTAAATAATTTGCTTGGTCCAGTGGTTAGCGTGGTCTCACATTTTCCTTTGTGCAGGGGTTCGAATCTCACCAACATCAATTTGCACAAATTAAAGGGAAGCCATGTGGGTGGGCCAAGGGCTAGAGCTACTATGCAATTTTTTTTTTCTTTTTTTTTTTCAATTTCAACGACGGATTTTTTCCGTCGTTGATATTAGTGATGAAAAAAATCCGTTGCTAATATTTAGCGGGGTGCCTTTTTCCGACGGATTTAGCGACAGAAAAAATTTATCGCTGATACCCTTCAACGACGGATTTTAGGCCATCAGCAATGGATTTTTCCATCATTGAAGGCATGTTTTCTGATAGTGAATGGAGCTTGAATTTGTTACATGTACAACAATTGTCCAGAAGGATATTTGGCTTAAAAGAATTTTGTAAAATCTATGAATTGTTGCCAATACCCCAATACCTATGAGGATCAACTATGACAGTCAAAGAGCAATAAATTATACAAAGGATCCAAAATACCATAGTAAGACAAAACATATAGACACAGAATATCATTTTGTGAGAGATATTAGTACAAAAGAAAGTGGTTTTATAACATGTATCTACACATAAGATGGTTACGGATCCTCTTACTAAGCTAATCCCTAGAGATGTCTTTTTGTACATGTAAAACTTTGGTATTACATAGATTGTAATGATATGTTGTATATCTTTGAAACAATGATGTAAATATTCCATGTTTATATATGAGAAAACATGTGATATTTGTTATTTACATCTAATTTGTTATTAGCATCGATAAGTATGTTGTCAAATATTAGGTCAACTCTCTCATATGAGTGACCATCTCGAGCACTGTGAGAGCGTGTTGAAATGAGAATTATGTACACTTTTGATTTGTGAGCTGCTAAATAGTGCTAATGAAATTAAGATGGGTATAAGATTTCAAAGTTGCCTTGATATGAGTCAAAGATGAGGTCTGAATGACAAATTGAACATGATAGCCCATAATTATGTAAGTTTAGACAAAAGCTAGATGCGAAATTTTAATGAGGTACTTTGGACAACAAGCTATTAAGATCTCAGGCTAAGCACTTGTGTGATAGCATTTGTGCGAAGATCCATATGGTGGTTTTATGATGAAAAGACATATACTCTTGTACAAGGGACACAATGAGTTGACCACCATACAATATGTGCTACAGATAACCGAAGAAGGAAAGTGAATGAGTTTTATTTATGAAAATCTCTGCCTCCTCACTTGTATAAGTCCGTTCAATCGTACCCTATATGACTTTTGACAATGTTACAAGATGATGAATAGATATTTGCTACTTTGGTATGTTTCTTATGATTATATTTGATTCGATCTTTCGGAACGTGTTGAGAAAGAAGTTTGTTTATCATTAAGTGACATGTAGGCGAAAGGAAAACTATTTTGATTATACGCTTCATATGTGTTTACTGGTGGACCAATTATGTTTCTTCTTGGGAGTTAAGATATAATTGTGAATATATGATGAAATGTTGAGATCAAGTATGACCTTTGAGAGATCGGGTATACTTTGATGGTGTAATAAAATGAGTTTAGGGCATAACAAGACACAAAGAGCTACTGTGTTATCCCTAACAGGAGTATAGTTTGAGCTCCCAAGTGTAGGTGATGTGCTCATAGGTTGCACGACCCATTTTCTTGTATTAAAATAATGATTTCGTGGAGCTAAATCTAAAAAAAGCTTGGATGGCTTTGACCCGTCATGTGTGAGTGGGAGATGTTGGAAGCCAATACTGTTGAGGTCAAAGATTATGGGCGAACATGATGGGTCGATCCCGTTCGGACCCGCTTCCTCTACTACCCCGAATTTGTAGCTTTCTAAATAAGCCTCTATCATGTGCCTTTGTGGTTGCTGTTGAGAGGTGGCAAAAACACATGAGTGTGTGAGTAAAAGATCAAAGGAGAGAGAGAGAGAGAGAGAGAGAGAGAGAACTTGAGCTTGCAATAGAGCTTAGGAGTCTTTGTTTTTCCAGACATGAAAATAAGCCATCCTCTATATTCTGCCAAGAGCTCTATACAAGGAAATTGTCAGAGAGACTTGGGTTGTGAATAGAGTGTGGTTTCTGACTTGTGATTCCACACTGATTAGAGCATGTGATTCAATCAATGAACAATCCGAATTCTGCTACAAGTTGGCATCGGACAAGAGGTAACTAATTGTTAACGATTGAATTCTTTGTCTGATGCATATTGGTATCATCCAACAACTCTCAAATGCATTTCATAAAAAGATGGATGACAAGTGACTGGATGGACTTGAGGACAATACTAAAGAAGCCTTTGGTGTTTTAAGAATTTGGCAAGTCAAGCATAGACAAACACTATAAAAAAAACACAGTTTTAGTGATGGAAAAAATTCGTCGCTATTTTGTGATAAAAAATTTTTTCGTCACAAATTTACAACGAAATTAGTGACGAAAAACTATTCGTGACTAAATTAACAACGGATATATTATTCGTGGTTAAATTCATCACTAATTGACAATGAAAAAATTTTCATCACTAATTTGCTACAAAAAAATTTTCGTTGTAAAATTCATCATTAATTAGTGACGAATAGAAATTTCGTGACTAAATTTTATCACGGATACTATTATCCATGGCTAAATTTAGCGAAGAAAATATTTTATCGCCAAATTTAGCCATGAAAAATTTTCGTGACAAATTTCATCGCTAATTAACTAAAAAATTTTCTATCGCTAATTAGTCATGGTAAAAATATTTGTCACAAAATTTAACAACAAACTCCAAAATTCTTAATTAAATTCGTCATTAATTAGCCACAAAAAATATTCGTTGTAAAATTTATCGCTAATTAGCCACAAATAAAATATTCGTGGTTAAATTCGTCTCTAATTTATTATTGGAATTTCAAAATTCATGACTAATTTTCAATCAAAATTTTTTCTATACTCTATTAGGAAATATTTTTAATAATATCTCTTTTTTTAACATATTCTAAATAACGAAATTGAATTAAATACACATTGAATATTACAATTCTCACCAATTTGATAATTTTTAATAATAAATAATTTAACAAATCTATAATAAATAATTTTCAATTAGTCACGATTGTCGAGTTCACCATTCGTATTTTTTGTCTTCTATATCCATTCATTTATCTCATATAATTCAATTGTTTTTGAAATTTTAGTTGTTCATATTCATTTGTTATTGTCATCAATAAGGAACACAATAGATCATACATTCATGTCCAACGATCTATCTCGTCTTGTAAATAGATCAAACAGTAAATTTCAAAGGATGGTGATAGTAAGATGAATGACTACTGATAAACGATTGTCTAATAAAATAATAATAAAAAGAATAATAAAATAATAAAATAAAATAAAATATAAAATGTTAAACTTAATTTTTTAAATTAACATTTTATATTTTATTTTATTTTATTATTCTTTTATTTTATTAATTTATATTAACTAATCGTATTTATTATTTTATAATATTTTAAATTAGCAATTTATTTTATTATTTTATATTTTTATTTTTAAAAAAATAATATTGTCTTATTTTTAAAAATATTTTATTATTTAGCGACAGATTTAGCGACCAATTAGAAATCCATCACTAAACTTAATTTTTTTAAATTAACATTTTATATTTTATTTTATTTTGTTATTCTTTTATTTTATTAATTTATATTAACTAATCATATTTATTATTTAATAATATTTTATTATTTTATATTTTTATTTTTTAAAGAATAATATTATTTTTTAAAAAAATATTTTATTATTTAGTGATGGATTTAACAATGAATTAGAAATCTGTCACTAAATTTAGCGACAGATTCCGCAATCCATCGCTAAACTAAATTTTTTATTTTGTTATTTTATTATTAAAAAACATATATATTTATATATAATTATATAAAAGATAATATTAATATAATAATTAAATAATATTATTATTATATAGTTTATTTAATATATTATAAATTATCATATTTTCTATTTATTATATTATATCTTATTATATTTAAAATAAAATAATAAAAGATTTAAAAAATAAAATAAAGAAAAAATAAAATGTTATTTGAAAATATTATTTAAGATATTATAAAATAATAAACATGATTTTTAAATATAAAATAATAAAATAAAATTCATATTAACAAATCATATTAATAAACTAATTAAAAAATAAAATATATATAATAAGTAGAAAATATAATGATATATAATATATTAAATAAAGTATATAATGAATAGAAAATCTATAAATTGTAAAATATAAAATAATAAAATAATTTAGTTTAATATTATTAAAAAAATATGAGAAAAAGATAATAAATAAAAAAAAGAGTATGGATAGATATCAAATTGTAGTTTGGTGGTTCAGGTGCTTCTAATATTTTGTAAGTATACAGGTTTGATTCTCGCTAGAGGCGTTAGATGTGCTAGAGGCATTTCTTGCAAAATAAATGGAGTTAGCACGTGTGGACGCAGAGCGGGTCTAGAAGCTTTGAGCTGGCGGGGCGCGGTTGCAGGGTGGGTTCAGGTTCAGGCTCATGTGCGGGCATGTGTTTGGTGCGGGTGGGTCCGGCAGTGTGGGCAAGTTAGGGCATGTGCATTCCTAAAAAAATATAATTTAGCAACAGATTTAATTTTATCGCTAATTAGATATAATAAAATAAAATAAAATATTAATATAATAATTAAATAAAAAATATATATATATATAATAAATAAATCATTTAATAATATATAATATAATTTAGCGACGAAAATTTTAAATCCGTCGCTAATTAAATATCATTAAATAAAATAAAATATTAATATAATAATTAAATAAAAATATATATAATAAATAAATAATATTATAATATATAATATAATTTAACGACAGATTCTTTGGATCTGTCTCTAAATTTTGCAATGAAAAATTGTTCGTCGCTAAATCCGTTGCTAAAATAACGACGGATTTCTTGTTTTCATTACTAAACTTTTGTGATGCGTCATTAGCGACGAAAAATTTTCCATTGTTAAATCCGTCGCTAACTTTTTTAGCGACCAATTTTTCTAAAATTTTTATCGTTAAATCTGTCGCTAAAACAATATTTTTTTGCTGTGATAGGCTATAGTGTGAGCGCTAGAGACATGGTCATGAACATGATGTATAGGTGCATTTACAATTTTGCAAAAAAGTGGGGTAGTTTTGGTGGGGGCTTACTTTGGCAACTAATGGGTGAAAGAATGGAAGCATACCACAATGGCTATGAGATTGTCTTGTCCAAAACTCCTATTTTGGGGCAATCTAAGAAGATGACATTGCTTGCTCATGTTTTGTCAAGACCATAGGCTGATTACTAGTCTTACCAACCACCGAAACAAAGAAGAAATCAACTCCTTCGACCTGTGTTCTTTCCTTACTTGGATCTAACCAGTGTTCCATAGCCTTAGTGTACTTGCTTGGGTGGACCAACTAGAGGTTCCATAATTAAGGAGTTAAATCGAATGACCGAGATCTTATTAATTTTTAATTAAATAAAATATTTATATTCTAAACTTTTTGTTTATTTCTTAAATGTATTTTTCATATTCTTTATACTTTATATATTATCTTTGATTTTATCGATTTTATATTTATAATTTCACTTATGCTTGATTCGTTTAAGGTTTACAATATAAAAATTTTAATTTTCACACATGTTTCTGCCTACATAATTATAACGAAACCAACAAATTTTATTTCAAAAATGACATGAATTTTGATGTCATAATTTAGGGCATCTCTGTGTTTGCCCAAGGCCCATTCATTACTCCTCAGATGTCCAAACCAGTCCAAGAGTCCTGAACCAGGCAAGTAGGCTTATCATAGAATAACACGTACAAATCTTAATAATTTAGTCAATAATTTAGTACAGAATTGCAAGTTACCAATTGAATCCAAAAGAACATGCCCGGCCTTGTGTTAATATGCTCAAAACGTTTGTATATAAAAAAATAAATGAACATCTTCGAGGAAAAAGAGAATTAAACTATAAATATCGAAATATTTCCTTAATGTTATAAACCCTTTGGAACTTGAATAGATGTCTAATATATAAAAAGTAAATATTTTAGAAGGATATACATGATGTCAATATTACTATTAGTAGCATATTTTATATATTAATATCACAGTATGGAAATATCACGTATTTAGAAGATTTAACTTTAAAATCTTTCATTTATGTATATATCACAATTTGTATAAATATCTCATTTTGTAACTTCGTTCAATATACAAGAGAATAAAAAAATATCTCTTTCTTTCTCTCTCTCTATTTTTTTCTTCTTTATTATTAATATTTGTAACAATTTATAACACATTATCAGCATGAAGGTATGTCCAACCAAGCACAAAATTCTCACCAACGAAGAATAAGTTTTTTTTTATATGAATTTTTTATAACTTTTATTTATTATTTTTATATAGAGATTTTATTAAATATTATTTTTTTCAAAGTATATTATGTAATTGCAGTTTAATCTGATTTTCCACATCATAAAATGAACTACTATAGTTTTTTGTGTTCATTGTTTTCTTAGTTTAATAATCTTATTATCAATTAAGTATAAAGCCTGGAAACCAGATTTTGTGGGCTGCTAGTCCAAAGGTCTTTTATTAAATATAGATTTGGTGTAACAACGCTACGTATTTAATTAATAAGTTTTTCATTAAAAAATATATATATTTATTTTTTCTCACTTGTTATAGTTAATAATGTCATATCTTATGAAATTCGAATTCGTGACTCTTGATATTATGGGAAAAATTATTTATCATGGGTTTCAGATACTGAAATGCATTTAGATCTAATAGGTCTTGAAGTCACCATTAAAATAATTTAAAGAAATAATAACGATGGAAAAGTAGAACTACCTAAAAGTAGTTGTTTTAATGATTGGTTATATTTGAGATTACAAAATCTCAATTTAATTAGTGAATACAATTTTTGCAATATTTAAAATTATATCTCAATTAAAGTTTTGTAAAAAAAAATATTATTGAGAAAGATATGTTAGAAAATTCTTCACTTTTTATGTCTCAAATTTGCTCTTGCAATAGCCATATTGGAAAAAGTGATTTAAAATATTCTGAATTAACTCTATGTCCCATTGTGGTTTAACAAAATATTATTGATGAAAAATCATGAAACTCGACCTATTAGCCCTAGTCCATTCTCTGAAACAAATGCGACTAAATATGGATATGAGTATAGAAAAGGTTGTGATTGTCATGATTATGCAAATTTATCAAATCATCAGACATGGTCATGCAAATTCATCACCACCAGAAGTGGGACAATAATGATAGAAAAAAAATGATAAGTTCTCAAAAGGTTATGAGAATATCTTGAGATCAATAAAAGGCAAAAAAAAAAATGAATGTCTCATTGATAGTGTTACGATACATATAATACTCAAAAATAAGAATTATTTCTCCTCCTTGAAGTTGAGAGAAATAATTGTTAATACCATAAGTGGTAGTATGAAATTCATTGAAGGATTTGGTAGAGCAAAAATATATCTCCCTAAAGGAAAAATTGACCACTTGATTAGCGATAGGAGTGTCCAAAACAAATTTATTAGAACTCATTGGAACAAAATTGTATTTTGTTTTAAACATATTGAATTCTAAAATATTTATTATGTTTAGTTATTACGTTGATATATTTATTTTAAATAAATATATTTTGTCATGAAAATAAATTTCTTAGAATTCACTAATATTTGTATTTTTATGAATTCTAAAATATTTGTTTGTTTATTGAAAAATATAAATAGTCCCTTGGTTCGATTCGTGATGAATGGTGGAAATATATGACTTGCAGACTATGCCACTACACACACTATATTAAAGATAAGAAATATTTTTCTTATTTGATAATGTAAGAGACCAATATTAGTACTATATATGTTAGTACAAAATTGATAGACAGTTATGGAAGAGTTAACAAACTTTTGTCCAGAGGAATTAAATTTATTAAAATCTCAAAGAAACATTTTACTCTCCTAGATCTCAAAGATATTTGCAAAAATGGGTCAAGAAAAGGAAAACATTGAGTATATTCACAGTACGAGTATAATCTTGGGTGATAAAATATAACACCGATATTTCGGTGTCATTAATAGTATACTCTTCTCGAAAAATATATATAAATAAATAATCTTCAGTACATATATATATGTATGGAGAGAAATTTTATTTATTTATATTGATTTTTGATTTTGGGGTATTTAAATTAAATTTTTGGTATCGTTTAAATTTTTCCGTATCCGCGAATTTTAGTATAAAATGAATATAAAAAATATATATATATATATATATATATTCAATCATTTATTAAATTTTATTTATTTATTTACAAATTTAATTATTTATAAAAAGAAATATATATATATATATAATAATAATAAGAGTAAAAAAAAAACAAACTACAGAGGAGAACTACGTTTTGAGCTAAAACGCAACACCCCCTACCCAAATCATATTAGGACTTTTAACCCTAATCTCTCTCTCTCTCTCTCTCTCTCTCTCTCGCTCTCTCTCTCTCTCTCCCTCTCTCTCTCTCCGCCTTTTCCCCTTCCCGCGACCCGCCACCCTCCTTCACCGGAATCCGCTGCTCTCCTCCACAGTGCACCACCACTACCATCATCTCCTTCTTCTCTCCCTCTCTACTTCTCTCTTTCCCTTTCGGCCGAAAGCCACTCTCTCACTCTCCCGTTCCCCCTCTCGCTGTCGCTCTCTTCCTCTCTTCGGCTTTACCACCCTCCGCTGCTCTCTCCACCGTTGCTCCTCCCTCCTGTACGAGCGCGCCGCAACGCAAGCTTCCCTACACGAGCGCGCCATGGTACGATCCTCCTCGCGTGAGCGTGCCACTGCGCGCGACCTTCCGCCAACGTGCCATAGTGCAAGAGCGAGCGCGCGAGCATCCCCAGTGTGAGCAAGCTACAACGCGCCTGCTCGCGAGTGCTTCTGGCATGAGCGCGTACCAGCCCGCTAGCGGGCGCAACCCGCGAGCACAGCACGTGAGCTCGCTGCGGCCCACTATGGCCAGCAAGCCCGCTAGCCTGCTGACCCGCGAAGCCCACTATGGCCCGCAAGCCAGCTAGCCTGCTGACCCGCGAGCCCACGAATCTCTGTGCAGATAGCTGACTTAGGGTTTTGATCTTAATCTAAGTGTTTATGACCTAAATAATAAATCTTTCTTGATAGGGAGTATCACAGATTTTGGAGTGATCGAGGAGATGTTCGAACGAAAGTCTGCTCTCCGAGAAAACCCTAGGTGAGAGAAATGCAATCTTTTCAACATTTGAAATAAATTTTATCGAATTTAGGTTGAAATTAGAATCAAAAGCTATATATATACTCTGAAATATGTTAAATTCGAGGAAAATTAGAAAAAAAAAAGAGAAATATTGGAAATTTGATCATTGGTGAGCCAAATGATTCAAAATTGATGAAACGAGAATCTAGAAAATAGATTGTGTAAATTAAGGTTGTATCAAATTGAAAAGAAAAAATAGAAAATCTCTTATTAGGCTTTTATTTGATATTAAATTGTGATAATTTGATTAGGGAAATCTTTTGGGAGACTCAAGGAGTCAGATTGGATTTGTTTTAAAAATAGGGAGTGACCACCCTCCCTAAAAAGTGTGAGTGAGACTCTAATCTCTTACATGAAATAGTAAAACTTGTTTTTGCCGTATTTTCCATAAAACATGTTTTTGATATGCATGGACTCGACATATGATATTAAATTTCAAAACTTTTTTTGTGACATTTGGAGTGTCGTAAATTTATATTTCCGATGACTATGCATCCATGGTTTGAAATGAAATGATATATTGTCATTATTTGAGAACCAGATATGTTTTCTATTATACTCTCGCATTGGCATGGATTTGAAATGATTTAATAATTATATTGGCACATGAATTTAAAATGTTTTGATGATCTGTATGGGCCAGGTGCCCATTTGTGATGAGATGATCTGTATGGGCCGGGTACTCACTTGTGATGAGATGATGCTCTTTGATAAATTTCGTAGCTACGAAGGGCGTTTGTAGAGGCACCGGGTTGCCCGGATACATTTTTGCAGGAAGTATCCGCAAACATCATATGTCTAATGGCTATAGGCACGGCCGGTTGAACTCACGTAAGGAGGAGGACGTGTGTGACGCCACCGTCTAGCACCGGGCGGGGTCTTATACACGATGATGAGCTAGCCCCAGCGAACTCATGGCCAACGTCAGCGTAGAAAGCGACTTTTGAACTTTATGCATAATAAAACCCCCGATACGTCTGTTCTTAATCATGGTTGACCTCTGCTAGGATCATTTTTGGCTTGCTCTAATAATACTTGATTTTGAATGCATGCATATATACTTGATATCGTGTGATTGGTTAAATGATTTCAAATTGCTAAACATATCATGTTTTACTGTGAAATGTAAATTATTGTTACGAATAATGCTGTTGACACTCTAATGGTTTACCCACACTATTTATGCTTGATATTAATCCCCTCACTCACTGGGTATCTTTCCTGATACTCACCCATCTCTTTACCTTCCTCAGACAAGATTACTGTGATAGAGCAACATTACAGGCTCTAGAGGTTTTCGTAACATATTGGTGGATTCGGTATTCACAACGGTGAGATTTAATTCAAATAAAAATTTGAAATTCTTATTTTATTTCGACCCTACGAGATCATGATATTGAGGTCCATAGTTGGCCGTATACATTTATATGGGATGACTGTATAAATTATGGACATTGTTTGGGAAACTCTCTCACATTTTATTTGCATTGAGGCACTTGTAAGCATTTAAAAATTTTTACTTGGAAAATTGTTGTACATTGTATAAATTTTAGACCCACTCGGTGTGGCGATTGCTCATGTTCTAGTTGGATATGACAGTAGAGGTCTGTGGCTAGGATTGCGTGTAATTTAAAAGCCTTGTGTTGTTTTTGTTGTCTGCTATGGTTTAGTTCATTGTCTTGAGGTCGGGATGACCCTTTTATTTGATTGATAGGATGGTTGTGAATTATACAGGTCAAATTGTATTTGGGAGACCTCCGAAATATGGGGAGGTTCTGTCCGATTTTCTATAAAAATATAGTTGGCATCCAAGGTAACGGGTGGCTGCTGATGACCCCCATTCGGGACGTGACAGTTCTATTGGTATCGGAGTTTCTAGGTTAGAGAAATGATAGTAGTAAAAGTTTTTCTAAGTATATTAAAAGTCCTCAATGTATTAAAGAATTTCATACAGTCATTTAAAGTCCCATACTTGGCATAAGCATATAAGTTCATCCATTTTAGGGGGTTAGATACATGATGCATATAACCCATTATTTCGCATTCAAATACTTTGATTCATAACTCAAATTCGTTTTGGGGGTTAGTTACTAGTAACTAACCCTAATTCTTGAATTCTACCTAATAAAAAGATATTCTTTTTGTAATATTATGCCACATAGACGTAGTATGTGCGGTGCTAGAGTCGCACCACCCGAGAGTCCCCCAGTGCCCGATATACCTAGGGCACCCGAGGCTCCACGAGTACCAGAGGATGCTTCATCTACTCGAGCACGCTCACCAACGCCACCCCCAGCACCTCCACCGGCTGTTACAGCTGAGATTCCTCCACCACCACTCAATACCTTAAGGCAGTAGCAGGAGTGGTACAGCAGATATGGGGCGTAGACGCCACCACCTCTAGTACAGACTCCAGCGACCGCACCTGTGGCTGTACCTACACCTATGGCACCGATTCCTCCTTCGGTGGCCAGTCCTTCTATTTCTACTCTGACCGATGAGACATCGGTTACTTTGAGGTACATCTATGAGCTTACTCAGTTGGTGAAAGAGTCTCGGCAGCTTGGATGCACAGACTTTTCAGGATCTAGTGATGCTGTAGCGACGAAGCACTGGATCAACAGGATTCACAGGATCTTTACTGATCTACGGTTGATAGAGGAGCTCAGGTTGAGAGTTGCTGAGAGACTCCTCGACGGAGATGCCCTATCGTGGTGGGAGACTATCCATGATAGTGCTACCAGACCCTGCGATGGGAGGACTTTCTACATAAGTTTGACCGCAGTACTTAACCCCGTTCCAACAGGATCGTATGAGGATGGAGTTTCTATACTTACGCTAGGGGACTAGGTCAGAGTACGAGACTCAGTTTAGATGACTAGCGGCCTTTGTCCCCAACATGACTACACCAGCTCAGATGAGGTTCAAGTTTGAAGATGGCCCCCAATTGAGTATCAGAAAGTATATGACGGTGACTCCCTCTTTTACACTATCAGAGATGATTGATTCAACATATCGGGTAGAGGAGATCATCCGAGCTGAGGTTAGGCAGAGAGAGAGTCACAGAAGAGGAAGACTGGGTCATCGGGTGGACAATTTTTGAAAAGGGGTAGAGGTTTTGGACATCCCAAGGGTTCTTTTAGCTTCAGACCAACAGAACTGGGACAGAGACTTTGACCATAGGGTTTTGGGGTACCAGCCCCTAATATCTCTACACAGTCTACTATACAAAGATAGCCTTTCTGCCATAGATACGGCAGTCACCATGCCTTTGGGGCATGTAGAGTACCAGTTACTTGCTTCTAATATGGGAAGTACGGTCACATTAAGAGTACTTGCCTAGAGTTAGGTCGAGAAAGATAGACTTCTCAAGGTCGTACTAATACTTCTGGCACAGTTCAGTAGGGGGCACCTATGCACTCAGCTCTCACAGCTCCTCAGATTGTAATCGGGAGTAATACAGTGCCAAAACCATCGCGACAGCAGCCTAGGGCCCAAGCTCGTGTGTTTGCGATGACACAGGAGGATGCACAAGCAAACCTTGATGTTATTATAGGTAATTTTCCAGTAGACCCCTTAGTGTAGTACTTTAGTTGTACTCTCTTTTTGAGATTTTGTATAACATGATGTAGATATACAGTTTTGACTAGTTAATGCTTTAGAAACTTAACTTGTTAGATATATATTTAAAGATGTCTATTTTTTTCGCATTTTAAATATCTTTAATCTTTTTCTTACCTTTAGGTGCCATGAGAATATTCGGTATCAATGCTCATATTCTCATGGATACCGGGTTAAATTTTTCATATGTGAGTGACACGTTCGCTCGCCATTCTTATACGTCTCTCTCGCCACTTGATGAGGAGATTATGGTAGTCACTCCTATTGACAAGCATATCATTCGAGATACAATCTATAGGAGCTATGATGTTGGTATTGGGGAGGCGGTATTGGAGGCAGATTTGATTCCGTTCCCTATCATTGATTTTGATGCCATCTTAGGGATGGATTGGCTGAATTTACACCAGGCTTCTGTGGATTGTTACACAAAAGAAGTTGAGTTTCAGAGGTCTGGGCAGCCACCGGTAGTATTTTAGGGCGAGAGACGAGTATTGCCCCGCAATATTATATCTGTTATGAAGGCCAGACGCTTGGTATGCCATGGTTGTGCGGCTTATCTGGCTTATATTGTCGACACCACCATTGAGGGACCGAGACTTAAAGATGTCTTTGTGGTGTAGGAGTTTCCAGATGTGTTCCCTAAGGAACTTCCCAAATTACCACCAGTTCGGGAGTTCGATTTCGAGATTGATCTAGTATCGGGGACCATTCCTATTTCTATTCCGCCGTACAGAATGGCGCTTGTAGAACTGAGAGAGCTTAAGATTCAGTTACAGGAACTTCTAGATAAGGGGTTTATATGCCTGAGCACATCACCCTGGGGTGCTCCGATGTTATTCGTAAAGAAGAAAGATAGTACACTTCGGCTTTGTGTGGATTATAGAAAGTTGAACAAAGCCACCATCAAAAACAGATATCTCCTGCCACGTATAGATGATTTGTTTGATCAGCTGTAGGGAGCTATGGTTTTCTCGAAAATTGATCTCCGTTCGGGTTATAATTAGTTGAGGGTTCATGCTGGAGATGTGCCCAAGACAGCCATTCGCACCAAATACACCACTATGAGTTTTTAGTCATGTCGTTTGGGTTGACTAATGCCCAAGCTACTTTTATGGATTTGATGAACCGAGTCTTCCATGATTTCTTGGATCGGTTTGTCATCGTATTTATCGATGACATCTTGGTGTATTCACGGAGTAATAAAGATCATGTTCAGCACCTTAAAAATGCGAGTTTTGATTGAGATAGATAGGATTTTTGGGGCACATTGTCTCCATAGAAGGTATTTATGTTGATCCGCGAAAGATAGAGGCTATATTGAAGTGGGACCAGCCACAGACAGTTACTGGGATCCGTAGTTTTCTCAGTTTAGCCGGGTATTATCGTCGATTTGTAGAGGGATTTTCTTGGATAGCTGCTCCGTTATCTAAATTGACCCGGAAGGGGTTCAAGTTTGTTTGGGATGACCGTTGTGAGGCGAACTTTCAGGTGCTCAAACAACAGTTGACATCTACTCCTATTTTAGTCCTTCCTACTAGCAGTCGGGAATATACAGTGTATAGTGATGCTAGCCAACAGGGATTGGGTTATGTTCTGATGCAGAATGGTCGGGTCATTACATATGCTTCTCGGCAATTAAAGAACATGAGTCGAACAACCCGACGCACGATCTTGAGTTGGCCGCCATAGTCTTTGCCTTGAAGATATGGCGACATTACTTATATGGTGGCAGATGCATTGAGCCAAAAGTCATCATCCTCCTCTTCTCCCTCTACTATCACAGAGAGTGCTTACCTCTCTTACTTGATGGGACTCCATACACTCAGAGTCAATTTGACTAGTGATGATAAAGGAGCACTACTAGCTCAATTTGAGGTGAGGCCGTCTTTGCTTGATGCCATTAAAGAGTTTCAGGGGTCAGATGAGAAGTTCCAGAGTATTCTTGAGAAGATCAGTAGAGGCGAGAGTGGAGACTTCTGAGTCCGCGATGACAGACTAGTTGTATACAGAGAGCGGGTTTGCATTCCCGTCGATAGCGATCTTCGTAGGGCTATTCTTAAGGAGGCTCATTCCTCCGTTTATGCCTTGCATCCGAGCGGTACAAAAATGTATCGGATTATCCGAGATAGTTATTGGTGGCCCAAGATAAAAAGGGAGATCATAGATTTTGTGGCTAGATATTTAGTTTGCCAGCAGGTAAAGGCTGAACATCAGTGGCCGGCTGGTACATTGCAACCCCTCCCCATTCCTGAGTGGAAGTGGGAACATATCACAGTGGATTTTATGATGGGATTGCCTCAGACTTCAACAGGCATGACGCCGTATGGGTGATTGTAGATAGACTTACGAAATCTATGCACTTCATTACTTTTCGTGCCGATTTCTCTTTGGAAGTGTTGGCACGTCTCTACATCGAAACTATTGCTAGACTTCATGGAGTACCTATATCGATAGTGTTAGATAGAGATCTTAGATTCACATCTAGGTTTTAGCCCAAGTTATAGGAGGCAATGGGTACAAGGCTGAATTTTAGTACGGCCTATCATTCGCAAACAGATGGTCAGTCAGAGAGGACCATTCAGACCCTTGAGGACATGCTGAGAGCATGTGTGATAGATTTATGGGTAGTTGGGATCGGCATCTTCCACTGATTAAATTTGCATATAATAATAGCTATCAAGCCAGTATATGGATGCCTTGTATGAGGCACTATATGGCAGGAAGTGTCACACCCCGATATACTGGGATGAGGTCAGAGAGCGATGTCTCAGTAGTGTCGAGTTAATTGAGGAAACGAAGGATAAAGTTAAGGTCATCCGTGAACGGATGAAAGCCACCCAGGATAGATAGAAGGCATATGCCGATCGTAGGTGGTGACCTCTTGAGTTTGCCATTGAAGATATGGTTTTCTTGGTGATATCTCCTTGGAAGAGAGTTATACGGTTTAGGTAGCGGGGCAAGTTGAGCCCCAGATATATTGGGTCCTTCCGTATCCTTGAGAGGGTCGGAAGTGTAGCATACAGATTGGAGCTGTCAGATGAACTATCCCGTATTCACGACGTCTTCCATGTCTTAGTACTCAGGAAGTACTTGGCCGATCCTTCTCATGTACTTGAGCCTCCACCTATTGAGTTAGGAGAGGACCTTAGTCTTCCAGTTCAGCCCGTGGCTATTCTAGATCGGCAAGTTAAAAAGCTGCGGAGTAAGGAAATTTCATTTGTTAGAGTTTTGTGGAGGAGTAACCAGATCAACAAGGAAACCTGGAAGCCCGAGGAGGCTATTAGGAGATAATACCCCCCATTTGTTTACTGTTTAGGCTTCTTTTAGTTTCGAGAACGAAACTTATTTTTAAAGGGTTAAAAAATGTAACACGGACACTACGGTGTCCGTAATAGTGTATTATTCTCAAAAAATATATATAAATAAATATTCTTTAGTACATATATATATATATATTGGAGAGAAATTTTATTTATTTATATTGATTTTTGATTTTGGGGTATTTAAATTGAATTTTTGGTATCTTTTAAATTTTGCCGTATCCACGAATTTTAGTGTAAAATGAATATAAATATATATATATATATATATATATATATATTCAAAATAATAATAATAATAATAATAAGAGTGAAAAAAATAACAACAGAGGAGTGCTGCGTTTTGAGCCAAAACGCAGCACCACCCACCCAAATCAAATTAGGGCTTTTAGCCCTAATCTCTCTCTCTCTCTCTCTCTCTCTCTCTCTCTCTCTCTCTCCCTCTCTCTCTCTCCGCCTTTTCCCCTTCCCATGACCCACCGCCCTCCCTCGCCCGAATCCGCCACTCTCCTCCGCAATGCACCACCACCACCATCCTCTCATTCTTCTCTCCCTCTCTACTTTTCTCTTTCCCTTTCGGCCGTAAGCCTCTCTCTCACTCTCCCTTTTCTCTTATTCTGATTCTCGAACTAATCAATGTAAACTGAAAGTTTAAAAATCGATTCGATTACAAAGATTAGCAAATCAACTATCAGACGCATTTACTGACTATAAAAGAGTGACTAAGTCACATATTCTCACTATTTATATTGATATTATAATTAATATCTCTAAACGACAATATAATATTACTAATGAGTTTAAAGCACATGCAAAACATGATACACCGATTGGTTTTAAAGATAAAAATTCTCGACGTAGAAAAAGAGTAAAGAAATTAGGTGATCTAAATGAAAATATTGCATGTCCTAAAGGTATACCAGCCATGATATTTCATAAGCACATCTAGTACCTGAAAATATTAATAATCATGAGATCTCAATAAGTTATGTTATGACTAGAGAAATATAGAATCGAAATGATGTTAATGTTGATGACATTTTTGCGTACTTTATAACAATGAGTCTTGAGAATAAAAATAAGAATTTTGAACCAAGATCTGTTGAGAATTGCAAACATAGATATGATCGGCTAAAATGAAAAGATGCAATTGAATCAGAATTGAAATGGTTTCACCAAAAAATAAAAAATTTCAGACCAGTAGTCCATAAAACCAATGATATACAAATGGATTTTTATGTAAAAACGAAATGAGAAATGTGAAATTATGAGATATAAAATATGTTTAGTTATAAAGGATTTTCGTAAAGACCTACTATTGATTATAATGCGATATACATTTATGTGGTGGATGTGACTATATTTCAATTTCTAATTAGTTTAGCTATATAAAAGGGACTCAATTTACGTTTATTGGATGCTGTCACAACTTATTTGTATGCCCCACTGGACAATGAAATTTATATGAAACTCTCAGAAGGATTTAAACTGTCAGAAATATGTAATTTCAGTTCTTAAGAACATTAGTCAATCAAATTAAACAAATTCTAATATACATTAAAACAATCAAGTCTTATGTGGTATAATAGTCTTAGTGAATAATTGTTAAAAGAGAGATATAAGAATGATCTCGTTTGCCCATATATTTTTATAAAGAAATCTGAATGTGATTTAGTTATTATTGTAGTATATTTTGATGATCTAAATATCATTGGAACTCCTGAAGAGCTCTCGAAAGTAGTAGAGTACTTGAATAGAGAACTTTTTGGAAAGACAAAATTTTGTATTGGCTTATAGATAGAAAATTTAAATGATGGAACCTTTGTGCATCAAACAAGTTATATAGAATGAGTGTTAAAACGATATTATATAAACAAAGCACATCTATTGAGCACTCCAATGGTTGTGAGATCACTTGATATATATAAAGTCCCTTTCCGACTTTGAGAAAATAATGAGAAGATTTTTTTTGTCCTAAAGTATCATACTTAAATGCAATCGAACTACTCATATATCTTACTAGTCATACATAATTTGATAAATCATTCTTTAGCGAGATATAGCTCTTGTTTAATCTAATGACATTGGAATAGAATCACTACAAGAAAACAGGGTATCAGCGACGAATATATTTCCATCGGTAATAGTGATATTGTTACAATGGATTAACGTCGGTAAAAATTACCGAGAGACTAGCGACGGATTAGTGATAGAAATTAGTTACGGATATATTTCCGCTAGTATAATGGTTTAGGGTAAAAAAAAATTATGTAAACATATTAACGACAGTTAGCGACGAAAATACCGATGGAAATAAATTCCGTCGGTAATCTGTCGGTGTAATGGTCTAGAGTAAAAAAAAAATTATACAAACCAATCAGTGATAGATTAATGACGAAAATATTTCCGTTGGTAATCCGACAGTGTAATGGTTTAGAGTAAAAAAAATTATGTAAACCTATCAGCGACGAATTTTTTAATGATGAAATTTTTAGTGACGGATTACTGACGTATTTTTATTTTATTATTTTTTCATTTATTTTATTTTTTATTTTTTTAATTTTATAATTCTTTTTCTTTTTTGTTTTATTTTATTATTTATTCTTTTATTTTATTATTTATTTTATTTTATTATTTATTATATTTTATTTTTTAAATCTTTTGTTATTTTATTTTAAGCTAACGTTTTACTATTTTATTATTTTAAAACAAATTATCATTTTATATTATTTTATTATTATTAGAAAAATGTGAATGTAAGATAACAAATAAGAAAAAAGAATGCATGGTGGTTGTAGCATCTCAAGCACTAGTTGCGTGCACAGATTCGAATCTTACTAAAGGTATTTTTCACAAAAACAGAAGGCAGCAGGCGCAAACGGGCTAGAGCGCAGGCACGCATGCGAGCTCGAGAGCACAGGTTGTAAGCGGGTGGGTGGACCAGAGTGTGGGCACTGGAGTGGGAGTTGGAGAGTGGGAGGGTGTGGGCATTGGAGCGAAGGCTGGCAGATTATGTAAAAACTATAAGTGACATTAATAGTGACGGAAATATTATATCACTAATCTGTCGCTAATAGTTTTATATATTATTTGTAATTAGCGACGAATTAATGATGAAAATTTTAGCGACAAAAAATTTCCGTTACTAATCCATCAGAAAAATTAGCAATTGATAGTTTTTCCGTCATTAATATTTAGTGAGAAGACTTTCAGTGATGGAATTAGCGACGAAAATTTTTCGTTGCTAATACACATCAACGACGGAAATTTTATTATCACTGTCGCACGTACCTTATTTTTTAGTAGTGATTTAAACATTTACTTCATTACTTACAAGGTACGAAAGACATGGATCTGTATTTTCCTAAACTACTCAAAACAAATTTGATTGGATTTGCAGATGCAAGGTACCTATCTGATTCTTATAATATTCGATCACAAATCGGATATGTATTCACATATGATGGTATCGCCATCTCATTGCATTCCATGTCCTAAACTACCCAAAACAGATTTATTTGGATTTGCATATGCAGGGTACCTATTGGATTTTCATAATATTCGATCTTAAACCGGATATATCTTTACATATAATGGCATTGCCATCTCATTTCATTCCATGAAACAAACAATAGTAGTTATATCCTCTAATCATACTGAAATTTTGACAATCCATAAAACTGGTTGCGAATGCATATGGTTTATATTTGGGAAAAGAGATATCGACAGTCTTATATGAAAATTATATAGCATGCATCCCCTAACTCAAGGGAGGATATATCAAAGGCGATAGAACAAAACACATTTCATTAAAATTCTTTTTCACTCATGAAGTATAGAAAAATAGTAATATAGATATTCAGTAAATCCGATCAAGTGAAAATTTAGCAAATTTATTTATGAAATTCTTACCAACTGCCACCTTTACAAAATTGGTGAAAGGAATTGGAATGTGTTGACTTAAAGATTTCAAAAGATATTTTCAATAGGGGAAGTAAATATATTATTAAACACTTTGAATAGTATACTATCTTTCCTTTACTAGAAATTTTTTTCCTACCGGGTTTTTTCTAATAAGGTTTAGCGAGACTTATTCTCTATGTAATGGACATTCAAGAGGAAGTGTTATAAACTCTAGGCAATTTGGATGGGTGTCTAATATGTGGAAGGTAAATATTTTAGAATGAAACACATGATGTCAATATTATTATTAGTAGTATCTTTTATATGTAAATATCACAATATATAAATATCACGTATTTGGAAAAATATTTGATTTTAAAATCTTCCATTTATATACATATCCCAATTATATAAATAGCCTTTTTGTAAATTTATTTAATATAAAGAGATTAAGAAATCTTTCTCTTTCTCACTTTCTCTCTTTCATTTATTATTAATATTCGGTTTAGTTTATAACACTTGGACTATTTTACGTTTCCACCATGTAGGAACTTCCACCACAGCTACCAATGGACAAAACTTTATGGGAAATAAAAAGACAGCCAGACACAAAATTAAAATGAGAGAGATAAACAAAAAAGAATCTATTTTATATTACTGCAGGTATGTTGATAAGAATCCACATGCTGTAGATAGAAAGAGAAAATTAGGTTTTATTGAGTTATGCCACAATCTAGATGAGAAAGAGCAGCAAATCATATGTTACCATTTTCTTCATTCATCATGGAGAAATATTGTTGAACATATTTTTGGTGCGAGGAAAGCACTCTCGTCTATACCCGGAGATGTGCTTACATGTCATATTAACACACAAATAGATACCGTGCTTAACCATGATAGAAAATACTTGCATCAAGAACAACAAAACAACATAAAACATTTGAAATAGTTTCAAGTAAATTATATAGACCTCAGATGAACATACAAATGATGAAGGATATTCCTCCGAAGTGAATGCAAGTATTGATTTGTAAATGACTATACATGAAATGGTTACAGAAAAACTTTCACTACAAAAAAAAAGCTTTTACCCACAAATTTAGCGACAAAAATTTAATAAAAATTCATTGCTAAAAACATTAGCGACGAAGTTAGCGATGAAAAATTTTTCGTCGCTAATAACCCATCGCAAAAATTTAGTGATGAAAATTAGAAATTCGTGACTAAATTTAGCGATGGATAATTTTTCGTCGCTAAATTTGCAACAAAATCTAAAATTCGTCGCTAAATTTAGCGATGGATAATTTTTCATCGCCAAATTCATCGCAAATTTAGCGACGAAAAACTATCTGTAGCTAATTTAGGGACGAAAAACTATCTATCACTAATTTAGGGACGAAAAAATTTCGTCGCTAAATTAGCAATAAAAAAAATTTGCGCTCCCGCCTGAACCCGAGCCTGCCCGCCCGCCCGCCCAAACCAGCATCCGCCCACACGCTCTCCCTTACTTAATTACTGAAAAATTCCTCCGCTTTGCTTCCACCATGATTCGAACACCTGCGTTTCCGTAAACCTTTAGATCATATAACCACAAAGCTAAAATATAACATATGAATTAAAAATAATAAATATGATAATTTTTTTAAAAAAAATAATAAATATATATTAATATTTTATTTTATTTAATTATATTTCAAATTTAGCGATCAATTTCGAAATTTGTCACAAAATTAGGGACGAATTAGGAATTTGTCGCCGAATTCGTCACAAATTAGCGACGAATTATGAATTCGTCGCTAAATTTATCGCAAAATTAGCAACAAATTTCGAAATTTATCGCTAAATTAATTTATTATTTAATAAATATATATTAATATTTTAATTTATTTTATTATTTTCAAATTCAGCGACGAATTCAGAAATTCGTTGCAAAATTAGCGACGAATTTGGAAAAATTAGCGATAAATTTCGAAATTCATCACAAAATTAGTGACGAATTTCCAGTGGTCGCTAAATTAGCTACGACTATTTTTTTGTTGCAAATAGTGATGAAAATAGTTTTCGTCGCAAAATTGTAACAAAAAAATTTGTCGCTAGATTTCGTCGCAAAAACCATGTTTTTTGGTAGTGTGTGCTAATTATTTCAATTAATATATATAACATGAAAAATATTTTTTTTAACTTTAATTAGTGATATAACTTTATTTCTATTGAAAATTAATTAAATTTTTTTAATTATTCTAGTAAATAAGTTATTTTTCAAAAACTTTGAATTAACTACCTAAAATTACTTTAAAATTTTTTATTAATTTTATTAATTAACTAAATTACTATACTTAAATTACTTATTTTCAAAATAAAAAAATTATAGACAACCTTTAATAGCCGAACCAAATTTATTTTTCAGAAACTTTTAATTAAATGTTTAAAATTACTTAAAAATAATGTTTTAATTATTTTAACAATTAATGGAATTACTATGCTTAATTTCTTATTTTTAAATTA
This sequence comes from Dillenia suffruticosa, assembly GCA_033439265.1. Classification (NCBI taxonomy): domain Eukaryota; kingdom Viridiplantae; phylum Streptophyta; class Magnoliopsida; order Dilleniales; family Dilleniaceae; genus Dillenia; species Dillenia suffruticosa. Next base: position 14,996,355 of record JAVTVX010000020.1, read on the forward strand.
AAAATAATTGTTGTTAACTCTCATACGTGAAAATTTCTTAATATTAATATTTTTTCGTTTTTGAAACATTTTTGAAATGTTTACTACTTCCGAAATATCTCAACTTGCTAAATCAATTAATATTCATATGAAACTTCTTATATTATTATATTTGCATATTTTTCCTATTGAATGAAGTATTTGTTTATTTAATTATGATTTTTATTTTTATGTTATTTTTTATAACTTATAATTAATAATTAATAATTAATATTTTATAAATTAATATTTTTATTATAAAATATGACTATTCTATTATTTTTATAAAATAATTAATATTTACATAAAAATTTTTATATTTTTATATTTACATATTTTTCCACATTTAGTTTAATATTGTTTTCTAATTTTATTCGGTGTCCATTTTCATTTTTCCTTTTTCAACTAGTTGGTCAACCTTTTAATAGCCAAACCAAATGCACGCATCACATATCACCCAACTCACTCTTGTCTCTATTTCTTCCATTAACTCTCTCTCTCTCTCTCTATCTCTCTCTCTCAAGCTAGGGTTTACAATTTGTCGGGTCTTCTCCTCAAGGCTTGAAAAAATGTAATTAAGATCTATGTTGCTGATATGAAGAAATGGCACTATGTAAAAATATATAAAATGGAAACGTGAATAAATATATAAATATAAAAAATATAAATATTTTTGCATAAATATTAATTATTTTATGAAAATAATAGATGACTATATTTTATAATAAAAATTTAAAATAATCAAATATATAATTATTAATCATAAAATAACTAATATAAAAAATAAATATTATAAATAAATAAATAAATAAATAAATAATTCGTTAAATATAGAAAATGTGTAAATATAAAAAAAAAAAAGAAAAAATAAGAACTTTTCTATAAATATTAATTCATTTAATGTATTAAAACATTTTTGAAATAGTAAAACACTAATATCGAGAAGTTTCCATGCATCATAAATTAAGATACATCCTAGGGTTTATGATTCTTCGAATCTTCTCCTCAAGGCTAGACCCAATGCAATTAAGATACGTGGAAGGTGTCAAAATTTCAGATTTCTAACATTGTGATATCAATTTAACATATTAGCCTTCCGATTTGAAGAATTTAGGCCAAATTTGAGTCTTTAACCAGTCGGAGTTTCAGCGGATCTGGACTTCTCTTTGGTAATTATGTAATTTGTCTAAAAACAAAAAATGACAATGAAAATAAAAATAAAATAAAGTTGGGTTTTTCAGTTCTGCATTTTGGTTGCATATTTTTGAAACTGATCACCATAAAATTCTAAAATCTGGACTTCAATTCGACATTGTGCCTAATCAATGGCTTGGTGTTCAATTACATTGTTTTGCATGAGCTTCTCTATCTTCGTCAACCATTTTTTTTCTTTGAAATCTTATATAGTTTTGAATGCAGATTTAGTTTAAATTTGTTTTGTAGTGTCTATAATTTGTAATTAGGTGCTATGATTGTCATTAAGAAGTCACATAGTGCATATTCATAAACAGGATGAGATCTTTTGCTTTTCGAAAGAAGGTTAAAAAAATGATATAAAAAGTGTTGGCTTTGTTTAAAGACCTTTTTTGGGGGAGAGATGTAGGTGAAGAAATTTTTGGGATCTCATATTCCCCACCCAAAGGAAGTACTATTACCATGACTTCTAGGATAAGATCAAGGCTTAAGGTCTTTTGTTCAAGGCACAATAGTTTTGCTTATGTCTTCAATTTGAGTTTGAAATTTTGGATTTAGGACAAACGGTTGTTTGCTAAAATGCCAACACGAGATATAGTTGCTTCGCACACCACTTTTATAGATCGAATGATATTCATCCAACAGACAAAGCTTTTAGGAAATGAAAATAGTTAGTGGATCTTTGGTTCCAATTCCTACTTCTCTGTACTATGTTTTCATTTTTCTGTAACTCTTATTCCTTGTCGTTAATATCTATAGACTAGCTTAGTTTTGTAACGCTGCTAGACTTGGCGCGCTTTTTATTTATTTATTTATTTTGTTGACCCCACTTGTTAGTGGTACCAAGTAGCTTATTCTTTTCTATTTATGGTGTTAGATTTATTTTATACTAGCAGGAGCATAGTAATTTTTGAAAAATTAAAAAATTAAATTTTGAGTATATTTCGGTAAATAAATATAGAAAAGTTGAGAATCATGAAACTTTTCTTAAAAATCTTGCAATTGGGATGATAACCATACAAATTGAATCACCACCATAATATCACCACACCACGACCCAAAACTCGTTGATGAAAAATGACATGAAATTTTCTTTTTGAAATTTTATTGTCACCCTCTCAATTTCTTTTTCTCTAAGAAAAAAATGATGTGTACTCTATTTCTCTCAGAAAGATCTCTCTCTATTTTTTAAGAGAGAATGAACCTCTTATTTGTTTCTTACGTTTGGGGCATCTCCAATCAACCACATCCAAGAAGTTACCTCAATATTAGGAGATAAACATGGGATAGGGAATTGAGGAGATAAAAAATTATAACTACTTTCCTTAATTCAAATTTTAAATTATTAAAATTTGAAATTTTATATAATACCCACACGGGCATAACTAACCAATATCTTCTACTTGCACGTGAGGATATTTTGTGTTTGTTATAAAATCATAACTCATATGATCTTTTATATCATCCTACTAGACTTTTCATATAGGGTCAGATCTCATGCGACTAGTGAGTATACCTGTAAGTAAAAAACTTCTCGATGCACCTATTAAAATGATTAAGAAGCCACCCTATTTTTAAAATAACTCACTATTCCCTAAACTCAATGCAGTATATCTATTGAGCCACTTTCCTCACTGAAAGTGATCCCTCATCATTTGTTCGACTGTGTTCTCACTATTATATTTAAATCCCAACATGAATTAACACAATAGGTTGACTAGTGAATACTACATAATGATGTAATATCGATTGGTTTTTCTTTTTCCAAACTCGAATTGTCTCAATTCAGCTATTTTCCTAAATCTACCCTTTAGACCTCATTATCTTCCAAGTCATAGGTAAACAAAATAAAATAGCAATCACTAAATCAAGATTTCTAGAAAAAATCAAAAGTAATAAGGGTACAAGAGATCCCACCTAATGGATCTCGGGTTTCACATAGTGGGGCACGGGGATAAAGATTAAATCATCATCTCATGTAATATAGCTCCTACTATTGTTACGCGATTTAGGTATATCATGATTTTGGGCAAATATACCCTAGTCGAGTATTGTGTATAGTGCAGAACAAATGTCGATCCCATAAGAATATTATGTATTACCAATTATAAAATATTCTATCTAAATTGGACAAAACAAATCAAGATAGTAAAAATATTAAAATTACGAAAATATTAAAAATAGAAATATTGATAGACAAAAACCTAGTTTTAAAAAACCCTAAAATATCGATTTCATTTGTTTTCAATTTTTTACACGGTTGAATTCTTTCAAATCCCTTAAAGTTTATTGACTAAAGATTCATTGTTGACGATAGCAGATTTCCCTAAATTAAATTTACCCAATGGTCATTCAATGAAACCCTAATTCAACTAACCAAAACCCAATGGTCATGTAATCTTGATTAAATCGAATTGCATTAAGATTTATGGAATATTTATAATCTAGGGTTTTCCCTAAAATCTCCACACATAGAGTTAATCATCCATCGATCTCATAACCCTAAATGTATTTTATTGTATTGGTCAAATTTTATGCAATTTTCTCTCAATCTCATGCATATAATCGCAAACCATCAAATTGTAGGGCCCTTTATGAATGAAGCATTAAGTTCAACAATGAAATCTCATCAAAGAATGAACATACCAATAAAAATTTAAGGCAAAGAAACGAATCAAACAATGCTATTAGTCAAAGAATAGAATTCATTGAGTCTTTGGAACAAGAAATTTAAGTAGACATGATAAAGAAATGCAAGAAAGGTAAAGAAAACACTACAACCCCTTCAACCCCAATGAATATAAAAAATTCCTTTCCAAGAAGACTAAGGAGGTGGCTACAAGGGTTTCTCCTCCCTTTCCAAGTGTTAAGGATGTCTACTTATAATCTAATTCCTAAGAGTCCTAAATAACTAAAAATTTGTGGGTCTTCATTTGTAGACCTTGAAGTCTTCTTTCCAACCCAACAAGAATCAGGTCAATCAAATATCAGAGTATAAAGTTATGCTCAAAATACTAACAACTGTCTGTGCAATCCAATATTTTTAAATAAGCCCAATAATCCTAAAATAAAACCCACGAAAATAATCAATGTAAAATCATAAAATAAAATCTAAAAATAGTTTTAAAAGTCATAAATAAATCCTGAAATAAAATAAAATTAAATAAATTCAAATGTATAAAAATTTCGCTATCAAATTACCCCCACACTTGAACGTTTTCTTGTCCTCAAGCAAGAATAAATTTTTTTCAAAACCAATTCAACATCCCAAAGCCCTAATCATGTGTATAACAAGTTCAAATCGGAATTACAATCATGACAATCAATACTTTGCAGTATCCAGTACTAGAAAAACTATTGTGTCTCATATAGTCTCATTGAAATCAAGAAAAATGCAAGACTTAACCACCCTAACAATTGATTCACTCAATAAAATGATCAAAGAGCAACTACTCAAAGCACTCATTTTATGTAAGGGTATGTGTATCACTTAAATCAATACAATGAGATGATATTACCATAAGTTTACTCATACATCAAATCTCCACTACTTATATATGAAATCTACACAATCAAAAGATTTTTTATTTGATTGTAATGGGGCTAAGTGATAGGGTTGAAATGAGTGTAATATTTACAATTGATTTTGTATTATTTTTGAATAAATATTATACTAATATTTATGTTTTATGACATTTATTTTAGGAGGAGACTTATTATGGAAAGAGAAGAAAAATAAGCTAAATTGGAGCAATTTTGCAAAGTATGAAAAATTGGACAACGATACTCTTTTATTAGCACATGGATACACGGATTTCAAGAGGCAATCCAAGATTTTGAAGATTTACGGTAGTAAAAATTTCCTTTCTCAATGGCACATTCAAAATGAAATTGGAGTGGAATTGGAATATTGAAAATTTTGAAAAATTTTATTTCATTCCTAATATTTAAGAAAAAGAATTTTTGAAGATGTAAATCTCTTAAAATATTATCTTTTAGAAAATTTACTTTTTATTTATTTAGTAGTTATTTAGGGTTAGCAAGGGATTACCTATATATATATTCTCTTTATTCTTGACTTGGGAAGAACTCTTAGAGGCAACCTCAAGGGGGCAGTAGCTATCACCCACGTCCACAATAGCCGCCAGCCCTAAGGAAAAGCATATTTTCTTTATTCATTAACTTGGGATGCACATATTAGGGTGAAGTGCTACAGCCGGTGTAGTGTCATTTTTTTTCCCAACATCAATAAAAATCAATTTAGTGAGTTTTTCTTTTATGTTTTATTTTTAATTTATTTTTCTAGTCAAAAGATTATTAAAATCTTGATGAATGATGATTATGAGATCTAAATGATCTTATTTACTTGATATTTGTGGATATTTATTTAATCTCTATATTTAATGTTTATGATTATTTTGGAATTGTTAAATAGAGTTCTATATTTAATAACCCTAGAATACTCTACACCCATTTAAAAACAGCAAGATTTATATGCTTTTAATAGAGTGGTAATTGGCATAGTTTTATGATCTCTCAAGCGGTATGACTTGTGTTAAGAGATTAGATAATCTAATTTAAATAAATCCATGTTAGAATTTACTGATTGTAATTGGGTCTCTCTAGATCTTAATGCTATCGGAACATTAAGTCCAACGAGAGTCTCTTAGGTTGTCTTTGAATTAGTGAAGTAATTAACGATGGTATCTTGATTACCAAAAAAATAAGGAGAGATTGGTCGTTTCGTGGTACTTATTGGTATAACCAATTTATTCGCATAATATTAAGTAATTTTTACATCGATGATCAATGAAGTACATCAAGGTGGAAATAACTTCTTTGGCTAGATTTTACTTTCATTGACATTCTCTCTTTTAATTGGCATCATTTAGTTGTTTTATTTTAGTCAATTTTCATTGATTTATTTATTTTTGTTAGACTTAAAAAATCTCTCAAACCCCCCATATTTTCATTTTCCTTGAAAGAGATAAATCTGTTATTCTCTGTGGATTCGACTCTGCTCACCCTACACTCGTCTTTAGTGAAGTAAGTATTTTATTTTTAGTTGTTTGATGACACACCAAATTTTGGCACCGTTACCAAAGAATGGTGTTAAGTGATTTATTTCTTTTAATTTTTTTCCTTGTTTGCAAGACTAACCCTTTATAGGGAACTTGCCAAAAATTGTCGAGGACATAAAAGAGAAGGACTTTAACCACGAAAATATGGCCAACCAAAAGACTTTAAAGGAGTTGTTATTTTCTAATTTTAATGAACACACCTTCTACAATGATTTTCCTAATATTGAGATTGCCAAACAATTTGGAATAAGGCAAGAAGTTCCAAAGATGGTCAACGAGGTAAGTGATTTTTCCTTTCATCAAGAATTGAAAGAACTAACTTCTCTTATGCGTAATTTTATTATAGGACAAAGACGATCGGTACAAACTTGTAGAATTTGTTCAGAGATAGATCATCCAACCGATAAGTGTCCCATTCGTTATGATGATCCATATTCGAACATCTACAACCAAGGATGGTGGGATCAACCAAACTTTAGTTATAGAAATTGACAACAAGAGTTCCCATAACAACCACAGTGTCGACCACAATTTCAATCTCAGCAACCCTCTTTGTTGAATCAAGGTATGTCTCTAGAAGAGATTGTTAAAAATTTGGCTAACAGCACTTTGTTAATTCAATAGCAAAACCAATGATTTCAACTAGAGACAAGAACCCGCATCCAAAACTTGGTAAATCAAATGTCACAATTGGGAACGAACATGAGTCGAATGGAGAAAAATAATCAAGAAAACGTGTCATTTCAAGTTGAGGTTCATCCAAGGGAGAATAAAAGTGACATGCTATTCAAAAGAGAAAAAGAAGTTTAGAATTCTTCATCAAAAGAGGCACATGAAGAAGAGAAAAACATAAGGGAGACAACATCTTTTGATGCCACATTGGAAAAGGTAAGTGAGGTACCAAATAATTCGGATTCAAAACTAACTATTTTTCCTCATTTTCTTTGTAGGTTGGCGTGTTCCAAGGAGCAAGATGGTGAGAAGAAGATGTACTTCTGGTACATGTTACTTTTATGCAAAATAAATTGGATTTTGTATTTGAGGAGAATTTTACAAATAATTTTGCACAATGGGACAAATTTTTTCAAGACAAACTCCCACACCGAAAGCACTTCATGGTAGGCCAAATAGTCTTTAATTTCATTTCAAGATTGAAATTCATGTCAGGCAAGTTGAAGTCAAAATGGATTGGACCAGTCTTTGAACGAGTTTGAAGCAAGGAGATCATGTCAAGCCAAAGACACTAAACAAAAGCGCTTATTGGGAGACAACCCAATATTTTCTTTACAGTTTATTTTTTTTTTATTTACTCTCATTTATGTTGGCTTGATCCTTGATTTAGGTTTGGAAAAAAAAAACGGAAGTGGACTCTTGTTAAGGCGTAGGCATGCCTTAACTCTTCTGCTCACACTAAGTACAGGGACAGCTTTGCTCTAGGTATAAGGCGTGCCCATACCCTAACCCAACTTCACTTCTGCCTACACAGGATCACATGGACAGTTTTGCTCCTTGTTTAAGGCGTGCCCATGCCCTAAACTAATTCCATTTCTGCCAAAGGAGCATACATTTCACACATGACCAGAAACACTCATGATTTAAGGCGTGCACATACCCTAAATATACTTCACTTTGGTTAAAAAAAAAAACCATAAGTGCTCCTTGTTTAAGGCGTGCCCACGCCTTAAGCCAAATTCATTTCTGGCCCAAAAAAAAGAGAGAGAGAAACAATTGAACTTAATTTCTCACATTGTGTTTCATTTTTTTTAGGGTTTCTCTCTCCACCTTGAACTCTCAAGAATGGAGTGAAATGCTTGATGATTACGGCATGCCTACCTCATAGCTCTTTCTTTGAATTCGTTGGAATTATTCCTTCATTTTCTACTACACCCAAGGGGAGTATTGTTCTCACGTTCCTCTTTTATTTCTTTATTCTTTTTCTTTGATTTTGTTTGGTCGATTTTATGCATTTTGTTTATTTTTATCCCTCAACTTGAGTATACATTGGGAACAATGTATGATGTTAGGTGTGGGGGATGTTAGGTGTTTTCCTTCTTTATTTTTGATATTATATTTATTTTTTTTTACTATATTAGTTTAGATTTTGTTTCTTCAAAAATAAAATAAAACAATAAAACAATAAAAAAATGAAAAAAAATTTCGAACTCTCTTAGTTGAGATATACTATTTGGTTGGCTGGAGATGTATGAAAAATGGCTTTTATCAATGGCATTTTTGTGCTTGAAATGGCTACTCATCTCTTTAATAGTTTTTTTGAATGATGAACATGTGAGATTAGATACAAACTCTACTTAAAAAGTGAGATTTTGAGCTAAAAACGAGCAAATTCATTCTTTGTACTCGAGATTATTTTTTCTTGATAAGTGATTATCACACTTGGATTGCACATTCTAGAACTTGTTTTATTATGCATTTTGAGACCATGTTCTAGAATTTCATACATTGAAATGACAAAGACACTTAGCTTTTACTCCTTTTGGCTTCTAAAATCCCTATCCTGATTTTATAAACTCGTAGTTAACTCAATTTGAGTCTTTACCCTTTTTCTTCTTTGAAACCCATTCAATACAACACCTAGCCTTTTATTTTAGATTTCATTTCAAACTCTTGTACCAAAGGTATATATAGTTAATTGCATGGTTTTTATTTTATTTTTGTCTCAATAGAAGATGATGATTGGGAGTTTGATACTGACATTTTCATGGAGATGATGTATGTTTGGAAAAAAAACAAGAGAAAAAGAAAGAAAAAAAAGGATGAGAAAGAGAAGTGTTGTATTTTGATTGAAAATTCATTCTTTACACTTTAGTTATGGAAAATTGAGAAAGCATTTAATTTTCTTGTATGATGTTTGCTATTACCTATTCATTTGAAGAGCAAGAAGTCAATTTTGTTTGCTATTTGTTGAGGCAAAGATTCGTTGATTTCATGAGAATTGTGTGGATTGATTATATATTACCTTTGGTTTATTTTTAACCTGTAAATATCACATTTATCCTATCCTTAACCCTAACTCCGTTATAACCAAATAAAAAACCTTTAGATTGATGCATGAAATTCAAATTTTAAGTGATGGAGATTTGATATATTTGCAAACATATGGTAATGTCATTCCATGTTATTGATTTAAAAGATATATATATTTTTCACCCCTTTCGAGTGCATTTGAGTGAACCCCTTTGGAGAGGATTGTTGAATCTTTCTGTTTGGATTTCATAAGAGATTGTTGGGATATATAGTGATTGTTTTAATACGGATCACTGTGAAATACTTATTGTTTCGATTATGTTTTCGGTTTAACTTTTATGGCATATATTGGGTTGGAAGTTTGGAAGAAAAAAATAGGTTGGATAGTTTAAATTCATTTGAGTTAGGGATGCTTGAGGACAAGCATCAACTAGGTGTAGGGGAATTTGATAGGCTTTAAATGAGTGTAATATTTATAATTGATTTTGTATTATTTTTGAATAAATATTACACTAATATTTATGTTTTATGACATTTGATTTAAGAAGAGACTTATTATGGAAAGGGAAGAAAAACAAGCTAAATTGGAGCAATTTTGCAAAGTATAAAAAATTGGATAACAATACTCTTTTATTAGCATGTGGATACATGGATCTCAAGAGACAATGCAAGATTTTGAAGATTTATGGCAGTAAAAATTTACTTTCCCAATAGCACATTCAAGAGAAAATTGGAGTGGAATTGAAATATTGAAAATTTTGAAAATTTTTATTACTTTCCTAATATTTAGGAAAATGAATTTTTTAAAATGTAAATCTCTTAGAATATTATCTTTTAGGAAATTTAATTTTTATTTTCTTTTTATTTATTTAGTAGTTATTTAGAGTTAGCTAGGGGTTGCCTATATATATATATTCTTTATTCTTGACTTAGGAAGAACTCTTGGAGGTAGCAAGGGTGCAGCAACCACCACCTACGTCCACAGTGGCGGTATGTAACACCAACACTGCGGTGTCCGTAATATTGTACCATTTTTGAAATATATATATAAGATATTCCTCTATTTATTTATATATAGAAAATGTTTATTTATTTAAATTGATTTTTGATTTTGAGCTTTCTAAATTTATTTTTGGTATATTCTAAATGTCGTTCCTGCGATTGTAGGGTAAGTGAGTATAAAAATATATATACATATATATATATATATATATACACATAATTATTCATTTCTTAAATTAAATTAATTAATTATTCAAAAAAAAGGGGGAAGAGAGAGGGAGAGAAGGAAGTGCTACGTTTCGGCTGAAACACGACACTCCCCTCTCCCCAAATCAGATTAGGGCTAAAGCTCTAATCTCTCCCTCTCTCTCTTTCTCTTTCTCTCTCCCCGACCCTTCACCTCCCGCGGCCACCGCCCTCCTTCGCAACTGTTTCGTGCCTCTTCGCCACAACCCGCCACCACCCAACGGCTATCGCCACCGCTCTCTCTCTATTTCCATCTCTCGATTTCTCTCTCATTCTCTCTCTCTCCCTTCGCTATTCACGATCTCTCTCGCTATCTCCCTCCCGATTCCTCCGCCGCGTGCTTCTATCGCATGCCACCACCGCGAGCACACCAAAGATCGACTGCTCGCAGAAGCCACAGCGCAAGAGCACTGCGCGATCTCCCTAGTGCGAGCGCCCTTGCGTGACCCTCCCTGCACAAGCGCAAGCATGCCCCTACTCGAGCTACCCTATGCGACTAGCCCCCCAACGCGACCTCCCTCGTGCGACTGTAGTCTCTCGCGAGTACGCACTCCAGCCCACGAGCGCTCCAGCTCGCGAGCGCGAGCCCCTAGCCCGTGAGCGCGTTGCCTGCAAGCCCGCTAGCCTGCTGACCCACGAGCCCACAGTGGGCCAGCCCGCTAGCCTACTAGCCCGCGACCGGCTTTCTCCTTCGAGAGCTCACCTGCATCTTTACTGTAGGTAATGACTATGATTGGTTAAGATTCTAGAGTTTGGTGTTTAGAAATTTGAGTTAGTTACTAATATTGTTCAAATTTGAAAATATTACAGGTTTTAGACCAATCTGACGGGCGAACAAAGGCTAGATCTGCAACCCGAGGGACCTTACATGAGGATTTCTAACTCACTTGATTTATTTGGACGAATTTAGGATAAATTAAAGTAAGAGTGTATTGCATATGTTAGGATGAATGTTAGGATAGATTGAAATGTATTGTTTGACATTATATGAAATTAATTAGGTCAAATATAGGATTTTATACAAATTGATAGAATCGTACAGACTTGATTCGAATAGCTTCTCTTAAAGTTTGATTTGACGAATGCTTAAAAACAGTCAGAATTTAGGATTTGAGTTTAAGGATTGATCCAGTCTTTTCATTATAAATTGTCCTACATATAAAAAATTAAAATACGTCTATATGATGAAAATTGACTTCAATACCTTGAAAATGGAATATTTCGAGGCATTTTGAATGAGCTAGAAAAATGGTCTTTATGCGTAGGAAGTTCGGACTTGTTTTAGCTTTGGTTTGAGCACAAAAATATGTCCTTAATTGAACCTATGTATGTACAAACTTGTGGTATGTAAGAGGAGTGAAATCTGTGGACGATTGCCTTCTTACTTGTTTGGTGATTCGATTGAGGGGAGCTTTGATTCTACGTGTTGTGATTTTATTGGAGAGTGCGCTATCCTCCCCAAATCTGTAAGTGAGATTTATTTCAATGTCTTTGTTTAATATGTAAACCCTGTTTTATAACATTTTGATAAATGAACATGAATTGTCGTGTGTTTGAAATGTTTTGACTGGTTTTGGAACTGAGTTTTTGTAAACCGTTGGAGTGTCCAAAAATTGAGTTGAAATATTGAAATTATGCATCCATGTGGTTGAAATGTATAATGTACTATTTTACACTATATATTGCATTTGGTTTGTGAACCTGAGTATTGCACATTCTTAATACGATATTGATTTTGGCCTTGAGGGCTTTGGTACGTATTGTTCCGTAGCTATGAAGGATACCGTGAGAGGCGCTTTAGTGGCGTCCAGATATGCCTAGGCCTGGGGTATCCCATGAGTTGTCGTGATTTGATTAACGACATGATACCAGCCAGGTTGAACCCGAAAAGGGCAGGATTTGGATACTCTCTCCAAGTCTAGTACCTGGACGAGGTCCGTCGCCAACGCCGGGGTAGAGAGTACTTTAAATAAACTTGCATATAACACTCCCGGTACGCTTGTCATAGGTCGAGGCAGACCTCTGCCAAGACACTTTCGACTGGTAGCTCTATGATTTTAATGACAGTGCTTTGGATGCATATTTGACTCGATAATGTGTGCTAATTGTACTTGGGAGACCTCCGAAATATAGAGAGTTTCTATCTGATTTTCTGTAAAAATACAGTCGGTATTCAGGACAACGGGCGGCTGTTCACGATCCCGGTCCGGGGCGTAACACCATAGCCTTAAGGAAAAGCATATTTTCTTTATTCATTGACTTGGGATGCACATATTAGGGTGAAGTGCTGCAGCTGGTGTAGTGTCATTTTTCTTTTCCAACATCAATGGAAATCAATTTTTTGAGTTTTTCTTTTATGTTTTATTTTTAATTTATTTTTCTAGTCAAACGATTATTGAAATCTTAATGAATGATGATTGAGAGATCTAAATGATCTTATGTACTTGATATTTTTTTGTATATATTTAATTTCTATATTTAATATTTATGATTGTTTTTGAATTGTTAAATAGAGGCATATATTTAATAACTGTAGAATAGTCTGCAATCATTTAAAAACAGTAAAATTTGTGTGTTTTTAATAGAGTGGTAATTGTCATAGTTTTATGGCCTCGCAAGCGGTAGGACTTATGTCAAGAGATTAGATAATCTAATTTAAATAAATTCAGATTGGAATTTACTGATTAGAATTGGATATCTCTAGATCTTAATACTGTCGGAGCATTAAATCCAACGAGTGTCTTTTGGGTTGTCTTTCGATTAGAGAAGTATTAACGATGGTATCTTGATTACCGAAGGAGTAAGGAGAGATCGGTCATTTCGTAGTACTTAGTGGTTATAACTAATTTATTCGCATAATATTAAGTAATTTTTGTATCGATAATCAGTCAAGTACATTAGGTGGAAATAACTCATTTGACTAGATTTTATTATCATTGACATTCTCTCTTTTAATTGGCATTATTTAGTTTTTTTATTTTAGTTAATTTTCATTGATTTATTTATTAGATAATCTCTCAACCTCCTCATATTTTCATTTTCCTTAAAAGAGATAAATCCACCGTTCCCTGTGGATTCGACCCTACTCACTCTAGATTATTCTTTAGTGAAGTAGGTATTTTATTTTTGTTTGTTTTACGATACCAAACTAAGGTAAGGGATAGGATAATAGATAAAATATAAGGTTAAAATGATTCACTAATTATACCTAAGCATCAAGACATGGCATTATTACACCAAGACAAAAAAAAATACTAACTCTAATTACGCATATGTAATATAATATATCACTTATTCAAAATAAAGAACAATGACTTCACTATAAGAGTGAACAAATCAAGAATGAAAATTGTTTTCTTTTTTTTTCTTTTTTTTTCTTTTTCCATTTTTTTTTCATTTTTCATTCTTTTATTTTTGTCATAACTCCCTTAACAATACAATGACTAAAAGCATATATAGAACTCGAATAAAAATAATAATACCTAAATACATAGTGCCATACCATCAACTATAAATTTATTAGTCGGGTTTAAATTCTGGAGTTAGAGAAAGATAGGTCATAGGGTAAATTATGTGGGTAACATATGAAAGAAAATGTTTAGGCTCAAATTAGTTAACTAAGGGGCAAAAAATAGTTGGAATGATATTTTTTGAAAGCCAAACGTGTGTAATCCTAAATGTCTTAATCATTTTTGTGTATAAAAATCATGAATATGGTCTCAAAATGTATAATAAAACAAGTTTTAGAATGACTAAATCATGCGTGATATACACTCAGCAAGAAAAATGATGAAAGTAAAAAAAATTGCTTTAAGGCTCAAATTCTCACTAAGGTAAATTTGATATTAAATCTTGCACGTTTATCATTCAAATCAACCATAAAAAGATGTATAGTCACTCATGTACCAAATAACTACTAATATCAATCATCTATCATGCAATCCAATTCAAGACAAGTAACATCCAAGGACTAGAAAACCCGAGAAAATCTATTTGGCATGAAAAAAAATTTACTCAGCAAAAATCAAGATTCCTAAATAAAAATATCCTAAAAATCGGAAAGAAATAAATAAAATACCTAAAAATCAAAATGTAATGCATCCCCCCCACAATTAATCCAAACATTGCCTGCAATGCAATTCAATCTAAAATCCAGCGAAGAGAACAGAAAGACTCCCCTGATTAAGTCGGAGAAGGGGTTGCTTGTGCTTATCAATCCACTAAAATGTTGGCGGACCCTTCTTTCAATTTAGTCTAATCCTCGTATGTCTTCAAACGATACCCATTGACTTCGAACCTTTAACCTTTCTCATTTGAAAGCTTTACCATTCCATATGGGAAAATTTGTGTCACAATGAAAGGTCCACTCCATCTTGATCTAAATTTCCCTGGAAAAAGTCTCAAGCGAGAGTTATATAATAAAACCATATCACTAACCTCAAACTCTCGCTTGTTAATCCTAACGTCATGCCATGCTTTGTTCTCCCCTTGTAGATTCTTGCACTCTCATAAGCCTCGTTCCGCCACTCCTTCAACTCTTTCAACCACATCTACATTTCTGTACCTACAAGAGATAAATCAAAGTTAATAAACTTTATTGCCCAATATGCTTTATGTTCTAACTCAATAGGAACTCAACAGGAGATAACATGCTTTTTCATAAACCAAACGATATGGTAACATTACAATCGGAGATTTATATGCAGTCCTATATGTCCAAAGTGCATCATCTAACTTAATAGACCAATCCCTACGAAAAAGACTCACAGTTTTTTTCAAAATGCTCTTCAATTCATGATTTGAAATCTCAACTTTTTTACTAGTTTGGAGATGGTAAGGGGTAGCAATTTTATGAGTGACACCATATTTAGCTAAGAGTTTTTCTAAATCTTTACAAAAATGAGAAACTCCGTCACTAATTATGGCTCTAGGAACACCAAAACGGGAAAAGATATTCTTCTTTAAAAACTTACACACCATTTTAGAGTCATTTTTTACACATGCAACTACTTCTACCCACTTACTCACATAATCAACAGCGACAAGAATGAATTCATGATTAAAAGATTTTGAAAAAGGTCCCATGAAATCAATACCCCAAACATAAAAAATATCAACAATCAAAATATTATTTAAGGGCATCTCATGATAATTAAAAATATTTCTAATTCTCTGATATTGATCACATGCATGGACATATGAATAAACATCCCTAAACAAAATAGGCCAATAAAATCCAGATTGAAGTACCTTAGCTGTTGTACGAGAGGGACCATGATGACCACCAACCTCCTTATCATGACAAAAACTAAGAATATTACGTATCTCTTGTTTGGTAACACATCTCCTAATGATACCATCACCACAAACCTTGTACAAGTATGGCTCATCCCAAAGATAATGGCGTATATCAAAAAAGAACTTCTTTCTCCGGTTTCCCTTGATTCTCTCTGGTAGAACCCTGCAATGAAGATAATTTACAAAGTCAGCTTACCAAGGTTCATTAATTCGAGTGACAGAAAATAAATTCTCATCAGGAAAAGAATCATTCAAAGGATGATTAATCATTGTCTCAATGAATTCTCCCTCTAATCGAGATAAAATGATCAGCTACATGATTATCAACTCCTCTCCTATCCACAGTCTCGATATCAAATTCCTGCAACAAAAGAATCCAATACAATAACCTAGGCTTTACATCTTTCTTCAAAATCAAGTATCTAAGTGCAGAATGATCAATATAAATAATAATTTTGGACAATAACAAGTAAGATCGGAATTTCTCAAGTGCAAAGATAATAGCAAGTAGTTCTTTTTCAAAAGTGGTGTATACTTTCTGAGCCTCATTTATAGTCCTACTCACATAATATATGACATGAAATTTCGTATCTATCATTTGCCTTAAAACTGCACCCACAGTATCATCACTTGAGTCACAATAAATATCAAAAGGCAAATCTCATCTAGGTAGCTGTATTATAGAAAACTCAATCAATTTCGATTTCAAGCAATGAAAGACATTCAAACAAGAATCATCAAACACAAAAGGGGCATCTTTCACCAAAAGATTGGTTAGAGGTCTAGCGTCTTGGAAAAATCCTTGATAAATTTTCGATAAAAACCAGCATGTCCTAGAAATTCTCTAACATCTTTTAATGACTTAGGTGGAGAAAGTTTCTCAATCAACTCAACTTTGCCCTATCAACCTCCATTCCCTTATAAGACACCTTATGACCCAAAACAATTCCTTCTTTCACCATTAAATGACATTTTCCCTAATTCAGCACGAAATTGGTTTCCTCACACCTCATTAAAACTTGTTTCAAATTTTTCAAGCAATCATCAAAAGATGAACCAAACACAGAGAAGTTATCCATAAAAATCTCCATAAAATCATCAATGAAATCAGCAAAAATAGACATCATACATCTCTGAAACGTAGCTGCAGCTTTACAAAGACCAAAAGGCATGCATCTAAATGCAAAGGTACCATATAGACATGTAAATGTGGTTTTTTCTTAGTCAGTAGGATCAATGGTAATTTGCAAATAACCAGAAAAATCATCCAAAAAGCAAAATGCATGGCCAGCCAATTTTTTAACAAGTTGATCAAGAAAGGGAAGGGGAAATGATATTTTCTAATGGCATCATTCAATCTCCTATAATCAACACACATCCTCCAACCTGTGATAACACGTGTGGAGATCAACTCATTCCTATCATTCTCAACTACAGTAATTCACTACAAAATTAAAACACTGTGCTGACGGTAATTTTTAATGACGATGACTTTTAGTGACGGTTTTTATGGTTTATAAAGACGTGCTAAGACAAAACCGTCAGAAAATATAGGTTTTTTCCAACTGACTAAAATGTCTGTGAAGAAAAGTTTATCAACTGTAAGTAAAGCTACCACAACCGTTTGTAAAGTAATATTCAATTACAATGGTTAAAAATTATGGTTAGTAAATGTAATAATCTTTTTTTCACGATTTAAAAACAATCTCAATATAATTTTTTTTTATTATCTATTTAACAATACCATCTTCATAGATTTTAGATGTATGGTAACGACAAATTCTACCGTTTTTTAAAACTAGATTTGTTTAAATTCTAATCTATATATTGTAATGTCTGTAAAAACGTAATATTGTTATATTTTTGTATCATATATCCTTTATATTTGAAAATAATCTAGATAATAAATTGTGATAAATTTATGATAGTGGTAATTTAGTAAATAGGTGATAATGATAAGTAACAACAGTAGATAAATAGGTGGTAAGTAAATGGTAAGTGAGTAACTAAGTTTATATAGTGGTAAGTTAGTGATAAGTTTGTGATATATGGTCGTGATAAGTAGATGATAAGTAAATAAGTAAGTTTATATAGTAATAAGTTTATGATATATAATCCTGATAAATAGATGGTAAGTAAATTATAATTAGATGATAAGTGGATAAATAAGTTTATATAGTGATAAGTTAGTAGTAAGCTAGTAGTAAGTAGATGGTAATTAGGTAACTAATTATATAGTGGTAAGTTAGTGATAAATTTATGATATATAGTCGTGGTAAGTAGATGGAAAGTGGATAAATAAGTTTATATAGCGGTAAGTTTGTGATATATAATCATTTTTTTAATCTACTATCATTATATTTATTTCTATTTTTTATTAATATACATTTATTTAATATTAATTAACATACATTACTTATATACATTAAATAATTTTATAAAATATTTTAATTATTTATACTAATTTAATATTAACTTATATACATTTTTTAAAATTTTAAAATGTATAAAGAATTTTTGAAAAGGTTTATGATTTAATAATTTGAAAATTAAAAATCAAAAAACATCATTTATTTATAAATATTATATTTACTTCAATTTTTAAAATTTTTCTAAATAGTACAAAATTACGTATATTAACTTTTATTGTTATTTTATGAAATTTTAAAAAACTATATAACACTACTTCCCTAAATTTATATAGTATCGAGATTTTATAAATTGTAAAAATATCATTAATTTTTTAAAATTTTCTATATTTTAATTTTTTATAACAATTAATTTTTAATCTTAAATTTCATTTGTTATAATAATATAATTTTAATATAGTGCTCTGAGACACGGTAATTGTCACGATACATAGTAAATCATATAATTTCGCTAAATCTAACTTTATTTTTATTTATATTTTTACTATTACATTTTATCATTTTTTATTTCCATTATTTTAATTCATTTTATCATTTTTATTTCCATTATTCTATTTCATTTAATTTTATTGTGTTTGTTTTTTTTTTTCTAATAAGTATGGAATTTAAATTATAATATATTAATAATTTAAAAAATATATATATTTAATCACAAATATTTTCCCTTCAAAATATATAAAATTAATAAATTATAATTCATTCATAACATTCAATTTAAATATCATTCATTGATTTTAAATATGTTAAAATCGTAATAAAAATAATTCAAAAAGAATATAAAATGAAAAAAAAAATGCTTCCAGAAAAAGAAAAAAATAGAGGTAAGAGTGAGATAGGAAGAAAAAAGTGAGAGTGAGATTGATAGGAAAAAAGAAACAAAAAGAAAGAGAAAGAGAAACCAAGGGTGTTGTGGATTAATGGTTAACACCCCAAAGATTTAACTTCTGGTCAGGGGTTTGAATCCAGATGCTTGCAATTTCATTCCTTTTTGCATAAATAAAAGGAAGCTGAGCAAGGAGGCGCCCGCACAGGCGTTGCTTGCGCGGGGGTGCCTGCCAGGCGCTGCTTGCGCGGGGGTGCCTGCCAGGCGCTGCTTGCGCGGGGTACCTGCCCGCGCGGGGTACCTGCCCACACGGGCGCCGCGTGAGCATGAGGCGAGCGCTTGCACGAGCACTGCTTGCGCGGGGGGCCTGGCCACGCAGGTGCCCGCGCGAGCATGGGTAGGCGCCAGTGCGGGCACTCGCATGCGAGCCTGCCTGTGCGCAACACCTGCCTATGTGGGCGTCTGCGCGAGCAGGATCAGGCTCCCGTAGCAGGCTAGCGCGGTGCAGGCAAGCAATATTTAAATTATTTAAATTACTATTAATTTTATTTAAATTAATAATGATAAATATTAAGAAAATTAGTTTACAGTTTAGAGAACCCAATTATTTAAAATTATTAATATTGACATCGCTTGAAATATTATTTCACATCTAAAATAATTAATTAAGTTATATAATAAAATATTAATAATAATTACAAGATTATTATACAAATATTATATTATGAAAAAGTACATTAGCTCTATGATTTAATCTAAATTGATAAATTTATAATAATATAATTATTATATTATTTGTCTCCCAAAATATTTTCAAATTTTTTGCAAAATTTTTGCACTTCCGTTGCAATAATCTCTCTTTATTGTCATAAACAAGAAAATAAGTTTCACAAACTTTTTCCTTTTATGCACCAATTTTTTGAAAATTTTCTATATTAATATTAAATCTCAAATTAAAATAAAAAAAAATATGTTTATTTTTTAAAAACTGGGTAATATGTTGGATGATTAAGCTTCTTCGATTGAACTTGGAGTAGTTGTAATTATGCTCATCTATTGTTTTTTCAAATATCCAAGATAAACTTTACAAAGTGTGAGTGAGAGGTTTAAATGAGTTAAGGAAGAAGAGCTTTCAAGGGAAGGATACAGAAATTTTGATGACGGATAAAATTTTGTAAAGTATGAGTGAGATGTTTAAATGAGTTAGGGGAGAAGAATTTTGAAGAGAATGATGGAGAAATTTTGATTGTGGAGTATAATATATCATTTTTGCAAACAAATTTTTAAAATCTCACTTTCGCGCTTTTTCTCCTGCCTCTTTTTTCATTACCGCGTTTTTTAATTTTTCACAATTTTTTTTATACTTTTAATTAATACTGCCTTGTGATTTTTACTACTTACTTACTTACGAAGTATTTACTAACTACTTACTAACTAGTTACTACATTTCACAATTTTTTGACACTTTTTTTCTCTCTTTTTTTCTTAGTCACCATATTATTATACTCATTGCCTCCATTTCTCCATGGTTCTTATGCAATGTAATTTTTAAAATTATATTTTTAGAACTTGTTAACTTTTTCATATCTATACTCTTATAATTTCTTATAAGTAGTAGAGTATTCGCGGTTTGTCTTACCAGATTAATCTAATTAAATAAATGATTATATCTAGTTTTCACTTAAATTTTCATATCAAAATATCAATTATACTATAATTATACTGTTTTCATTTGTTAGTATCATTATACCCATTTATTACATGATGACTAAACTACATAGTAAAGTGTTTACTATATATGATTTACTATAAAGTTTCAATATTTAACTTTTTCCATAATTGATTTGTTTTTCGAACATGTTGCATTCACTTCATATGAACAGTACATAGGATATTAGAGTTTAATATTAATATATATATATATATATATATATGACAGTATATACTTACACTCGCACTATTGAGTAGTATGTATATATAGTATTTATCATCTCTTTTAAGAATAATATTTTAAAAAATAATATCAAGTTATGTAACAATAAATTTAAAGTTGTACTATTCATTAACAACTAACAATATCGTGTTTATTAATTGCACTACCTACTAACAATATTCATTTCACCCACTAACAAGTGATATGATATGATAGAACAAATATTTGCTCAATTGCTCAATTACCATTGTTGACATTTAGGCACCAAGACAAAGTTAATGTTAGTAGGGGCGAAAATAAAATTTATGTTACACTAGTAACATTATTCTTGAATAGATACTCAAAACCAGATTTAATCTAATTCAATGATTAAAGTAACTAATCTTAGAAAAACACAATTGATGTTTAGGTAATATCTCTTGGTTCATCCCGTTAATACTACAAGTAGTTTAACAAAATTTGACAATAAAGCAATCCAAACTTTTTATCCCAATTTTGTCAAAGGCAGAACATCATACACAATGAATTTTTTTCTTCAAGCGATTTGATTAATTTTGTTAAAGTCATCATATCATCTTCCAACCATCTTGTAATGAGACAATGAATTTTATTTGAATTTGATGGTAAGGTGGTTTGATTTTCCTAACACAAAATCAATTTAATTTAATGATTGTTTTATGTTGTTTTTGTTTAAATAGAAGTAAGCAAAGAGAGTAAAAAAGAAAGAAAAAAAGAGAAATAGACATATAACAAGTAAGTAACATGATAATTTGGTGCCAAAACTAAATTTTTCGCGGTTGAAACAAAAAAAATAAAAAATTTTGACAGTTAATTGATATCAAAATGTAAAATATTTTTAGAACTTTAACAAAATTTACCGCCCAATTTTTATGAGAATTGCTTGATTGATTAAATATTATTATAATTTTTAAATAATAATATTAATAATTTAAAATAATAATATATAAATTACTAATTTAATAATATACTAATTTATATAGGCGCTTCCATGCATGCATGCCCCATGCCAACGCGGGTGCCTGCGTTGGCATGGTTGGGCGCCCGCACAGGCACTTGCATGCATTGTTGCCCTGCGCGCGAGCATATGCCACCCATGCCATGCAGGCGCCCATGCACTCATTCGCACGGACTATCATGCATACCGTGTAGGCGCCCGTGTAGGCATGCGTCATAGGGCGAGCACCGCCCTTTCACTCAATAATGTTATAATTAATATATAAAAAAATTTAAATATGAATTATGTAGAATAATGGTATAATTAATATTATTAATTTAAATAATATAATAATATGAAATTAAAGGTTTTAAATGTAATTTAGTAATAATATTATAACATAATATAGTAACAATGTTATAATATTGTAGTAATAGTTGGTAACAGAAATAAAAATACAAATGAAATTCAAAATCTTTGATGAAATAATAAAAAAAGAGCGGCAGACTAAGATGAAATTAAACTCTAAGGTGATAAAAACTTGATGATCTAAAGGCGGTAAAAAGGTTAAAAAAAGCGGGAAAAATTAACGGACTTTTGAAAATTTTGAAAATTTATTTGGGCGGTGAAATAAACCAAATATTATATAAATCATTGAACCCTCTTTCCCTTCCTCCCCTCAAAATCTCTCCTCTCCACTCAAAGCTCTCGCTTATGAATCGACCAAAATTTTCGTGAAACAAGTAATCACATATTTTTTTTAAATAAAATTTGGATTATACTATATTTTGAAATATTTTAAATTTTCACAATTTGTACTCATTTTGGATGAATTAAATGAATGATGAGTATTTTTACTGACCATGAAGAATCACAACTATCCCAAAGCAACTTGACTTTGAAGAAACCCAATCATTTTGTTTAGTACAGATTTAGGTACAAATGTTATTTTTTTGTTTTCACACAATATTACTAATTTCAATTTTATTTTTGTTTTTGAATAATAATCCAAATTATTTGTATTCTTAGCTCTCAACCAATAACCATTATCTTTACCTGCATCCAAAAGGTAATATTTTTATTTATAACAATTTTTATTTTTATGAATGGATTGACAAACTCCATCCAGAAAAGATAATATTTTTTTATAACCATTTTTATGAATAATTGAGATGAAAGTTGATACTACAACTGAAACATTTTTGAGGCAGAAGATATGCTGAAGAGAAAAGAAGATATATAGTTATTTGATATACAATATTTTTTTTTCTTATTCTATTAATGTATCAATCATTCTCAATAATATAATGTGTTATATTATTTTAATAATTTCTTTATTTTATTATTTATAACATTTCCTTAAATGTCAGCATGTGTGGTAATCATACAGTATGTGATAACTGATGATATAGTAGTATTTGCTAACGGATAAATAACTATAGTAACCGACGCAGCATATGAACATATGTACTAAACAACCATAAATGACTAATCGATGATAAAAGGTAACAATTGTGGTAACCAAGTGGTAATCGAGTGATAACTGACGATAAAAGTTATAACATTTCCTAACACATGAATAATCGTCTCTAAATAGCATTTACATATCTTAACAGTTATGTGGTAACCGACGATAAAAGATAATATTTGTGCAAACTGAGTGATAATAACTGAGTCGTAACCGAGTGGTAATCAAAATCAAGTAGTAACTGCATCGTAACCAAATAGTAACCGAGCAGTAATTGACGATAAAATATAGTAATTTTTACCTATACTTAGCATAATTTTACCAACTCTTTCTAACCGTCACTATAAGTATATGACATGCTCCTACGGTGATTAAGATTGTCGATATAAATCTATCCCGACTAGTATATAGCCAACTAAATTCATATCCATTGGAGAAGGATCTGCTAACGGTTTTAGTTGATTTACCATAGGGTTTTCATCCGTCTGAATAAGTCATTTATTTTGTAGTGATTCCACCCTTCTTAAGAGCAACTTGCAAATGACTCACCCAAGCAGAATTAGAGATAGGAAAGATAATTCCTGTATCGAGCCATTTAATGATTTCCTTCTTTACCACCTCCTTAAGATGTTCATTGAGTCTCCTTTGTGGTTGAGCTATGGGCCTGAACCCACCCTCTAATAGGATCTTATGCATGCAAATCAAGGGATCTACACCACAGATGTCAACAATGGTTCAACCTATAGCCCTTTTGTGTTGTTGCAAAACTTGCAACAATCTCTCCTCTTCGAAACCTATCAAAGATAAAGAAATAATCACTGGAAATATAGAGGAACTATCCAAGAACACATACTTCAAATGAGATGGCAATGGTTTAAGCTCAGGTATGGAAGAAACTTATTGTGAACTATCATTTTTCTCCTCAATATTCAAAACCACATTCAAGTTCTCTATATGTGCAGAAACAGTATGAATCTCATCTATCACATCTAAAGCAACACAAACATCAGCATGCTCAACATCCAGAAAATCATGCTTCACATGCAATAAACTAGAAATGCAATTTTCAAGAGGATCAACAGAATAAAAAACATTCAAATCATGCTTGACAATCCTCTCAATGCAATCAACTTTGAAAACTTCTTGTCTATCAAAATTTCTCATGGAATTTAAAACATCAAACTCAATTTTCTCATCATTCAATCTCAAAGTCAGTTTTCCACAAGAAACATCGATCAATGCACATGCAGTGTTCAAAAATGGTCTACCCAAAATCAAAGAAGTGACATCATCATCATCCCTATCCAAAACAACAAAATCAATAGGAAAGATGAATTTATCAACCTTAATCAAAATATCCTCAACAATGCTTCTGGGATACTTGACATTCCTATCATCTAATTGCAAAGAAATATTGGTAGGTCGATAATCCCTTAAAAATTTTAAAAACATGAAGTATGGCATGAGATTGACGCCGACACCTAAATCACAAAGAATATCAGAAAAATCAGAAGAGCTAATAGTGCAAGGGATGGAAAAACTCCCTGGATCTTTAAGTTTCGGTGGCAACTTCCTTCGTAGAATTGTTGAATACTCCTCCTTAAGCTTGACTATTGAAACCTTATCTAACTTCCTCTTGTTTGTGATCACATCCTTTAAAAACTTCGCATAGCTCGGCATCTTCCAATAGCATCCAAAAGAGGAATATTAATATGCAATCTCTTAAAAATTTCAAGAAATTTCTCAAATTGTTTTTTTGCATTATCACTCAACAAACAATCAAGAAAAGGAACACAAGGTCTATACTCTCTCAAAGGTAAGGAACGTCCTTGTTTTGTTTCAGAAGCCTTTGGTCTTCTTTTCAATAGGTTGCTTGTTCTTGGCCTCTTGTTTATTCTCTTCCTTTGACTGAATCGGTTCCTCCTGCAGTTGCTTACCACTCCTTAATGTAATCGCCGTTACTTGCTTTCTGGGATTCTTTTCCATATTACTCAGCAGTCTACCTGGCACACAAGAATAAAAAGCGTTAGTCAATTGATCAATCTTATTCTCAAATTTTTCAAACCTTTCATTTGTTGCTATTGCCAGACGCTCAATCACTATCTCCTATGATGCTTTGCTCTCCCTTGGTTGTTGATTTCCCGAAATAGAATTTTGTGGATTGTTTGGTCATGGTGGTGCCCCTTCACTCCATGAAAAGTTTGGATGGTTCCTCCACCTAGGATTGTATGTGTTAGAGTACGGGTTATTCTGAGGTCTACCAAGGTTAGACACATAATTCGCTTGTTGCACCTACAGACACTTAGAAGACACATGAGTAGAATCACCACATGAATCACAATATAAAACTTGACTAGCCACAACATTTGTTTGATTAGTTTTCAAAGCATGCAATATAGAATCCATCTTGACATTAAGCATCTTAAAAGGGTCAACCTCATGCACACCAACCCTCTGCCTAGGAATTTTACGCTCACTAGACCAGTCGTTTTCATTAGATGCCATATCATCTAGTAATGCACATGCCTCATCATATGACTTGTGAATGCACCCCCAACCGTAACATCAATGGTAATTTTCACAAAATTTAAAAGACTACCATAAAATATTTGTAAAATCAACCAATCAGGAATATCATGATGTAGGCAACTTCTAATCAAATAGTTAAACCATTCCCAAGTATTATACAAAGACTCACCCTCAGATTGTCTAAAACTAATAATGTCATTACGTAATTTAGCTGTTTTACAGGTGGGAAATATTTAGCTAAAAATGTCTAAGAAAGAATCTCCCAACTCGTAAAATGATTAGTAGGGAATGGGTTCAGCCATACATTTGCCTTTCCCTTAAGAGAGAAAGGGAATAATCTTAACTTGATGGCATCTGTACTGACTCCATTTAGTTTGATGGTGTCGCTGATCACTAGAAAATTTTTCAAGTGGCTATTTGGATCTTCAAATGCTTCACCACCAAACTAATCTGCTTGTACCATCCCGATTAGACTCGGGTTGAGCTCGAAATTGTTTGCCTCCACAGTTGGCCGTGC
Source organism: Dillenia suffruticosa (assembly GCA_033439265.1). NCBI lineage: Eukaryota > Viridiplantae > Streptophyta > Magnoliopsida > Dilleniales > Dilleniaceae > Dillenia > Dillenia suffruticosa. Next base: position 15,022,833 of record JAVTVX010000020.1, read on the forward strand.
GATGCTAGTCTGAATATCTAGAAGTTTGGGTATCGAGTACTCTCTCATTGCTCTATTCTCATGGGCCATTGTTTCTTCCTCCTTAATTTCCTAGACTTGTCTACTAATGGTTCATAATGTTTTTTCAATCTCAGGATCGAAATCAACTAGATCAAAACTCTAGGATTGCAACATGCACTGTACGGACACAAAAAATAGTACAAAATTCAAACTTCAAAACAAATTGCAAGAAGTACTCAAGAAAATCTATAATGCCTATATAAATGTAGAAATTACAAAAACATAGCAAAATAATGCAAACAGATACCCAAGAAGACAATCGAAAAATTCTAAAAAGTACCCAAAAAAATAGAAAAGTCTGCAAACATGACAGAATTTGATGAAAATAGGTTGGTGCCCGTAGTTTAAAAGCTATGGGTTTTTTTCAGCATGCCGAAATCCTTCAAAACAAGTGGTTGTTTGACCAATTTTCTTGATCCATTTTTAGACAACCAAAAGAAAAAAACTAATTTCATATGGAATAAGTAAGAAATATATAAAAAACCCTAAAATCTATATACCATATTTACCAAGAACAAGAAAGAAGTAAGAAATTCAAAAAAATAATATCAAATCTCAAACAAGATGATTTTTATTGATATACTTAAATATTTCTGACAATGACATCAAAAACTTGTTACGCAATTTAGGTATATTACGATTTCGGGTAAGTATACCCTAGTCGAGTATAGTGTATAGTGCAGAACAAGTGTCGATCTCACGAGAATATTATGTATTATCAATTATAAAATACCTTATCTAAGTTGGACAGAACAAATCAAGATAGTAAAAATATTAAAACTAAGAATATTAAAAGTAAAAATATTGATAGACAAAAACCCTAGTTTTATAAAAGCTTAAAATATCGATTTCATCTGTTTTCAATTTTTTCACACGGTTGAATTATTTCAAATCCTTTAAAGTTTATTGACTAAATATTCATTCTTAATGATGACAGATTTCCTTAAATTAGATTCACCCAATGGTCATGTTATGAAACCCTAATTTGACTTACCAAAATCCAATGGTCATGCAATCTTAATTAGACCGAACTGCATTAAAATCTATAAAATATTTGTAATTTAGGATTTCTCATAAAATCGCCACACACAGAGTTATTCATCCATTGATCTCATAACCCTATATGGATTTTATTGTATTGGTCAGATTTCATACAATTTTCTCTTGATCTCATGCATATAACCACAAATCATTAAATCGTAGGGCCTTTTACGAATGAAACATTAAGTTCAACAATGAAATCTCATCAAAGAAAGAACATATCAATAAAAATTTAAGGGAAAAAATCAAATCAAACCATGTTATTAATCAAATAACAGAATTTATCGAGTTCTAGGAATAAGAAATCAAAGTAGACATGATAAAGAAACGCAAGAAAGGTAAAGCAAACATTACAACCCCTTCAGTACCAATAAAGATAGAAGAATCCCGTCCAAGAAGACTAAGGAGGTGGCTGCTAGGGTTTTTCCTCCCTTTCCAGGTGTAAAAGATGTCTCCTTCTTATAATCTAATTCCTAAGAGTCCTAAATGACTGAAAATTCATAGATCTTCATAAGATTTGTAGGTCTTGAAGTCTTCTTTTCAACTCAACAAGAATCAGGTCAATTAGATATCAGAGCAAAAAGTTATGCCAAAAATACAAACAACTGTTTGTACAATCCAATATCTTTAAATAAACCCAATAATCCTAAAATAAAATCCACAAAAATAATCAATATAAAATCATGAAATAAAACCTAAAAATAGTTCTAAAAGTCATAAATAAAATAAAATAAAATAAATTCAAGTATATAAAAATATCGCTATCAACTATCCCTAATTATTTTATCACATGCGATATGAAACATGTGTCATAGTATTATTTCCCCACCTCTCAAAAGAAGATATGTTAGATTTCTCTAATAGCATACAGGAATAGGGAGTTGGGCTACACATAAGACTTTATTTAGAGATTTTAGATAGAGTATCTCAAAGACGATATCACAGATCGTAGGTGATATCTGAAATCTGAAATCTCAAACCTGACTACTAATAGACAACATAGATATGGATATGTCCATACCGGTCATAACACATATGGCCTAATCTTGAACATGTATTAGAGTGACTTATATTTTAGTAGAGCTACTCTCAAAGTTTCTTACAGTTAGAAACTATCTCATTCTCATTCACTTAAAGATGGAGGTCACTTATGTGAGAAAGTCGACTCCGTTTGCCTGACAAATCTTTTAATCATAGCACATCACAAATATATAACAACAAATAAATGTATTCAATAAAATATGATAACTCAAGTTTAACTGAATAATATACAAAAATCATATATATAAAAGGTATAAATATCAATAATGTCAATCCAGTACATAATAAGAAATATCAAAATCCACATAAATCTAATGACTCTCTATATCCTATAAATGACTCTCTAGTAATGGATTTGGTGAATGGATTAACCACCATACTATATATAAAAATGTATTTGATGATCACTTCACCTCTCTCAATGATATCGCTCACGAAGTTGTATCTCGAATCAATGTATTTAGTTCTACTATGATACTTAGGGTCTCGAGTGTAGACGATAGTGGTTTGATTATCACAGTAAATTATCACTGACATCTCACTATCTGCCATAGTCGCTAAGTTATTTAATAGTTTCCGGAGCCAAACACTTTCCTGAACTACAACTGAGCAAGCCTCGAACTCAGCTTCTATCGTAAATAGAGTTACACAATTTTGCTTCTTACTACTCTAAGAAATAACACCGCCATTGATCAAGAAGCCAAAACTTGATATCGATTTGCGTCCATCCAGATCATCTCTCCAATCAGCATCTAAATATCCAACAAGGCACAAATCACCTCTTTCATAACACAAGTAGAGGTCCGTGGTTCCCTTGAGAAATTTGAATATCATTTTCACTACTCTTTAGTAACCCCTTTCAGGATTTGATTAATATATACTCACCAAACCGACTATATAATAAATTTCTGGTCATGTACACAATATCGTATACATTAAACTTCCCACTGCACTAGAATAAGGGATTTTGCCCATTTCTCTTGCTTCTTCCTGAGTTTTGGGACACATATCAAAACTCAACCCATCACACTTAGCGATAAATTATCTGTAAGACTGCTTTCGCTCATCCTAAAGTGGTCAAGAATCTTTTTAATGTAGGTATCTTGTGAAAGAGCCAACATTGGTCTCGAGCGATCCCTCTAGATTTTAACTCCGATGATGAATTCAGTTTCAACTATATCCTTCATGTCAAAACTCAATGATAACCATATTTTAATAGTTATTGGATATTGAATGTTGTTTTTAGCCAATATTATATCGTCTACATACAGAGAGAGGATCACAAAAGAATTATCAGAACGTATCAGATAGATACAATGATTCTCCTTGATCATTATAAAATCATAAAATATTACCTTTTCGTGAATTCTCAGATATCACCATATGGATGATTGTTTTAAACTATATATCAACTTCTAAAATTGATAAATTTTATCGTCTTGACCTATTAGAACAAACCCAGAAAGTTATTTCATGCAAATTTTCTCATCTAAACTTCCATTAAAGAAGATAGTCTTTATCTCCATCTAGTGTTACTTCAAATCCATGTTTTTGACACTCGGCAAAGTAAACAAATCGATGTAAATTTGACTCCATGAGAGAAAGTCTCCTTATAATCTATACCCTTGGTCTACATGTAACCTTTGGCTACTAGACGGGCGTTCTATCTCTTTATCAATCCGTTAGCCTTTTCTTTGATTTTGAGGATCTACTTGTTCCCAATAGCTTTTTTATCCTCAGGTAAGTCAACCATGTCCCAAAACCCATTGATTTTCATGGATTCCATGTCCTTTTGTATAGTCTTTAACTATTGGTCCTTCATAGGACTCTCAAAAGTCTCTTGGAATGACGGGCTCCTCATCATTCATGGGAGTCATAATGAGGATCCCATCCTCAATCGAGAGATGATGTCAAGGTACATGTCTCCGACTGCTACGAGGAGGGAGAGCCTTCTTAACTCTAGATGGGCTAGTCCCATTAGGACAAAGATATGTAATAGGTTCTTGGGTCCCACAACTAGCTCAGTTCAATTGTCAAGCTCACATATCTCATAAAAGATAAGGTCCCTATCATTTTCACCTCTCCTATAAAAATCGGTCTTCAGGAACGAGACTCGATCTCAGTGATAGTGTCATCTGTATGCTCACCTAAGAACACGTAACCCTTGGAGTGTTATGAATATCTTATAAAGATGCACTTCTTTCCTCATGGGTCTAATTTGCTATGTGGATGCGAGAAATTGTGAACATATGTAAACTCATTCTCTCAAGTGGCTAAGGTCAGACTGTCTTCCTATCCAAAATTCATATGGGGTACTGACTACAGATTTTGTTGGAACACAATTGAGCATATAAATAGCAGTTAATAATGCATCTCCCTAATAGGAGATAGTTAAATTGGTCTGCGTTATCATAAATCTCATTATCTCTAACAAAGTCCTATTCTTTCACTTGGCTATTCCATTCTATTGGGGAGTAGTATAAATAGTCAACTATATCGTAATACTCTTGTCGAAATATAACCTTTTGAACTATTCAGATAGATACTCGCAGCTCCAATTGATTCTGAGGGTTTTTACTCTCAAGTCTAACTAATTCTTTACCTCACTAATGAATCTCCTGAAACATTCAATGCCTCAAAGTTATGCGAGATCAGATAAACGTAGTTGAAACGTGTATAATTGTCTATAAATATAATAAAGTACATTGCTCCATTTTAAAATCTCAAGTTCATAGACCCACAAATATCAGAGTAAACTAACTGCAATGAAGTTCCAGCTTTCATTGCCATTTCTAATGGTTTCCTTATGGATTTGCTAGTTAGGCAAAATTTGCGTAGGGCAACTCGACCCTGGTTAACAGGCCCAACATGACACTTGCTACTAATTGATTCATTCTCTGTTGATGTGGTCAAATCTACTATGTCATATGGTAACATCATCAACTATACTATCAGATGTAAAGGTAATAGAAGATAAATAAGAAATACAACTAAAAAGAATCACATTTAGTGCATACAATCCATCATGGACTAAAGTATAAGATTTGGTTTCATCACAACCCCAGTTTGTATGTACCAATCTTTCTGATAACTACAAATGCTCCATTCTATACATACAGTCTCTTTGCCTAGGGACTTAATCGATGGAACTCCACGTATGAGTTCCTGTTATGAGTTATATGGTCGGTGGCTCCTAAGTCTATAATTTACAAAGGAGAAGAGTTAGTGAGTATCATAGTAGATGATACAAATTCAAACCATATAAAGAAGAACATTCCTGTCGTTCGTCACACTTACGAGTGAAATGTCCAAATTTACCACATACATAACACTTGACTTTGTTCTTATCGAGCTCTTTCTTCTTGCGTTTTTGTCCTTTGTCATTGATATTGACAGATGGCTTCTTGCTATGACCTCTGGACTTCTTGTCATACTTGCTCCATTTATGCTAGGTACCCAAGAGCTCTTATTCAACTCCGTCACAAAAGCATGACCTGAAGGAGACCTTTCCACCTCTTGGTGCCCTTCTCGAGCTCACAGTGCCTACTCACATCAATGAAAGTCGAATACTTTCATTGTATGTGAGGTAAGTCTTAACAACTTCCTAAGAGTCTGGTAGACACTGGATCACTTTCAGTACTTGAAGTTCATCTGATATTGGTTCCAACCTAAATTCTTCAAAAAAGCGATCATAATCGACATGTGCATGAGATGCTGTTTTATGCTATGATCATATCTCTTTTTATAAGTAATAAACCTATACGTTATCATTCTTAGTTTAGGAGCTGATCGGGAGTCAAAATACTCTTTGAGAGCAAGCCAAACCATATCGTAGTTGGATACTACTTATAATCCGGGATCATATCATTGTGCATGCTACTCAAAAGGATTGCCCTAACCTGGCCATCCTTCTTCTTCTATGCACAAAACGCATCCCAATCCCGTCTCACCTAAGGTTTGGTACCCTCTCCAGGGTTCTTTGTTTCGTGTTATAAAATCTTAACTAGCTCATGTTTCTCGAAAACTAACTAAACCTTTCGTTGTGAAATCTCATAATTATCACCGTTCAATTTGTCTCTCTGCACGATATCAAACATGACAATCTTTGTTGTAACCGCTGTCTCTGTTACACAGAAAAGAGAGACACGTTAGTGACATATGATATTTATTCTCATAATTTTGTGCACTATTGTATCAATAAGTTCTAAATTATTTTAAATATATACCTTAAAACGAGTGTATAAGTCAATAGACACCACACACCACAACCAGGATCGCATCTTACTATATGGATTTGGATTCACTACACAAAAACCCATAAAAAGTCATATTTAATGGATGGGATCCTCAAAAAGATGAAAAATTTAATTGTAGCGAAGCCTGATGTGCGGGCAGAGGCCCCACATGCCACCACGTGCTGGCAATGTGTTGTTACATGTGCCAAATGCACAGCGCATCTAGCACGCATCTACATGCACCCGGAGTCAAAATGCAACTCGGATACAGATCTGAATCAAAACTGACCCGGATCCTTAACCAAATCTTCATGCACCTCATCATGTGTGAAGCCCACGTGCCCACTCCCTGCACTATCATGCACCTTCACATGCATGACGTGCACATGCCTGTGGACCCAAGTCGGTTCTTCTCTGCCCGATGGGTCTGCAACCGGGTCATCTTGACCCCGATTGTTGGAAAAACCCTCTCTGGCTAGATTTTTGTGCCGATTTTGACTACAAATCAAAATTAAACTTCCTTAATTTATTCTAAACTCGATTTTATGAAGGATTCAAGCCCTAATCTCAGCGATTTGAGCATTTTCCATCGCGCCATTCGTGGTCACGTTGGAAAACTCAATTTTTGCCCATGGAAACACAAAATAATATATTAAACATGCATATTAGATCATCATGAACATGTTCGAACCATTTTCATCGATCAGATCATTCTCAAAGTTGACCGATCTGAGTTCTAAAGTGGTCGGTCATTGTTTTCGGCTGAGAGCTTAACCATGGTTTTGATAGCCCTAACATGTTCAGAAAATTACACAAATCATATTCGTGATCTATGAGTCATGCGTAATATCGTAGTATAATCAGATCCATAAAATTCATCCGTAATTACACCCTAAATTTTACGTTACACATTTAATTTTCATTTAATTTTTCAAAAATTCAAAAAATAATTTTTTTAAAATGAATCTAATTACACTCTGATACCAATGTTAGATTTATTTTATATTAGCGGAAATATGGTAATTTTTGAAAAATTAAAAAATTAAATTTCAGCTATATCACAATGAATAAATATAAAAAATTTGGGAATCACAAAATCTTTCCCCAACAATCTCGTAGTTGCGATAATAATCATACAAATCGAGTTACCATCACATTATCACCACACCACGATCCAAAATCCGATGACAAAAAATGACATGAAATTTCCTTCTCAAAATTTTATTATCACCCTCTCAATTTCTTTTGATATGTGCACTCTATTTCTCTCAGAAAGCTCTCTCTCTATTTTTTTAGAGAGATTGAATCTCTTATTTGTTTCCATCTGTAAAAAATTATAACTGTTCTCCTTAATTTAAATTTTGAACTATTAAAATTTGACACTCTACCATAATGCTCACATGGGCATAACTAACCAATAATTAAGTTGTTCAGTTGTATTCAATGATTGTTCAAGTTCTAAAGTGATTTATGCCATGGGAACTCTGGTGCTGCTCACATTTGTTGTTGCCTATGTGTGTGACCACCAAACATTTGTGGTAGGCTTTCAGTTTTCTGTTAGTAGTCCAAGTTAACCAAAATTTTTGTTTGGCTAATCAAATTGTCTATCTTATTTATTGCTATTTGTTTTCAGGTCATTTCTATTATATTTTGGCATGTGAAGTTGGTGGATTTGTGTGATAATGTTGTGATGCTTTGTTTTTTAGTTTAGTTGTTTTTTCATACAAACAGATTTGGGGATATGGAACAATTGCCATTGGCAGATCTAAGGTTCAGAGGCAGGAGGTGTAAAAAAATTTATAAGATATTTGTTCAAGTAACAAATATGAATGATAAAACTATATTAGAAAATCTAAAATATCAATAAAAAATAATTTAAACATAATATTTCAAAAATAAAAAATTTTAATTGAAAACATATACAATTTTCATAAGACAAATGATAGATTTTCTTTCAAATGTGAAAACAATTTTGGTAGTTAACTGGAGAAAATTAGAGAATGAAGATTTTAATATTTGATAAGTGAAGAAAATATAAAAAAGGAACTAGGACCGTAGAAATAAGAAAGATAGAAGAGAGCCAGAGGAAATGGAAAGGAAAGAGGGAAAAAGATGGGGAATGGAGAGAAAAAAACCAAACGGATCGGAAGAAAGGCCGAGAGGGAGAGGGAGAGGGATGGAAAGTTAGGGGAAGGAGGGGAAAGAAAGAAAAAGTATCAAAATGGAGTTGTCAATATCAAATTAATATTTTTCAGGATTGTAATTTTATTTATTTTTTTCTTTCTTGATTTTCGAAACTATAAAATATTTTTTTTATTGATTTAAAGTATGCGAAATTAATATTATATTATGTTTTTGTTATGTGTGGGTTTTTGAAAAAAGATTTATACGAAATTATGTCAAATGAATGAGTTTTAAAAAAGACAGTAGGGCAAAATTATAGTTAAATGAGTGCAAAATAAATATGAATTATAAATATTAATTGAATTTTAAAAAATTGAATGGATGCAATTGCTCACCCTCGTCCCTGTCTAGGTCCACCCCTAACAACTGCCACTAACATTGGCATGTCTAAGTAATTCAGTGAATGGACTATTTTACTAATATAATCTGGTGCCTGGATAAGTAGAAGTATTTCCTTTACTTTTGCAAGTTGCACTAAAGTGGCTCGGTTTTGACCTCAAGGTGGCGTGCCTAAAGGATCTAGGGTAAAATTAGCAACGAATAGACAATTCGTGACTAAATTCGTAAATAATTAGTGACGAAAATATTTTCGTGACCAAATTCGTGATTAATTAGTGACAAAAAAGTTTTTGTGGCTAAATTTCTGAATAAATTGGTGATGACATAATTTCCGTGGCAAAGTTAGCAATAAAACTTTTTGTTCGTTGTTAAATTTAGCGATGAATAGCAATTTTGTGACTAAATTTTGTCATGAATCCAATATTTAAATTTAGCAATGATAATCACAACTTTCATCATAAAATGTAGTGATAGAGATAATGATTGTCATTATGAAAGTATGAAAACCAAATTACTTTTATCAATGAATTACATGACGAATATTTTTTCATCTCTAGTTTTACTATAAATTTTCAAGAACTATTTTTTCGTTATTGATTTCATCGTAAACAACTAATTCGTTGCCAAATTTGTTGTAGGAAGTGGATAAAATTAATATTTATTGTAAAATTTATCGTTAATCAGTGATAAATAATCATTTTGGTTACTAATTTAGTGATGGAAGATATGCTTTTGTTGGTAATTTTAGCTACGAAAGTTACATCTACTATTAATTTTAGTGACAAACATGTTATCCGGGCAGACTCGTTTTTCGTCTCTAACAGTGATAAACTCGTTGTTCGTCACTAATTTGAGCAATGACTGCGCTGTCCGTCAATAAATTTCCTTCAAGAAAAAAAGAATCTCTCTCTCTTTCTCTCATCCTGTCGAAGATGACTGGGCAACAGTGACGGTGACGATCTCTTTCTTTGACTATCGAAGATCGACCTCAAACCTTTGGGCTAGGTTTTGCATCCCTCGTCTTCGAAGGTGATCAGACCTCAGATAAAGATCGGAACGGTTGGGGTTTTCTTTCTTGATGAGATTTTCTCTTTGGGGTGATATAATTTCATGGTGCGTATAACTACCTCTCCATACAAAACTAGGGGTTAGAGTTCTTCTTCGATAATCGCTTAACGCCTTTTTTCTGGAACCCTAGCTAGGCTTTCTTTACTTAATCTTCCATTTGGGGATTCCAATCCTAGGATTTGATTTCACTCCCTTTTCTTCAGTTTCTCAGTTCTTCAGAATGGATAGATGACAATTGAGGTCTTCAGAATGGATGCTAAAACAGCATTAGAGTTGGTGAAGAAAGGCGTCACTGTTCTACTCTTGATGTTCCTCAGTACACAGTCACTGTTCTACTCTTGATGTTCCTCAGTACACAGTCGTCAGGATTGACACTCAGGTCATTAGGTCTTTTTTCTTGGGGCCAATACTTGGAAGAGAATCCCAAATTGGAGTAATTACTTATCTTGAGATTGATTGATTATAGCGGGTTGTATCTGTTGGACCTGCTTTTAAGGGCATCAAGATGATTCCTTCTGGTCCTCATTTCCCCTATTACTGCTCTTCCAACAGGTTCTTCTATAATGCCTCAACAGTTTTTATATTTATTCTTTTATGTCAATTTGTTGAATCATAGAGTACAAGTTATGCGCTTGTTTATGCTAACTTTAATTATTATGTGCTTGAATTAATGAGATTGAGCATTTTGCAGTTGCACCGATTCCATTCTTCTTATTATTTATCCTGTTGAACCCCAAAAGAGTAGAACTCTATAAACTGTGCTTCTTAATTATTTATTTATCCATATGTGTAAATAAATATCTTCTAAAGTCAAGAAGTGTTGACCAGTGCCTTACGCAGTCTATGACAGCGTAGGTTAGTTCAGACAATCAGACTTGTCTTTGACAACCAATCATTGGTTTACTTTTTCACCATTCTATTATCTAGCTTGGTTTGTAGTTCTTGGGGATTTCCTCATCTGTGAACTTCAGATGCTTCCACCTGGTGATTGGCACCGTCCAAACTGTTCTTGCAAGTGCTGTGGGATAGCAGGCAAGAGCAAGGGTAAATGATGATCCTGTCTCTTCACCGCTCCAATGCTTCCAGTTCTTCATTCCATCTATGATGGCACCAAAATGATTCTTTTAAAAACTTGTTGCATATGCAGATTTATGAACATTTGCAGAAGATTCTTGGGGTCAAACATGACACGGAAGCTGGATTTTCATGGTCTCTTATTCATCGCACATATTTGGATTTAGATGCATCTCTTTGAGGATTTCCCCTGAAGGTGGAATGCAATTCAAAGTTAGCTGTTGCACTAAGTGTCATGGATAAGTGTTTTCTACCCATTGTTGATAGGAGAAGCAGGATCAACTTATTACAAAATGTGCTTTACAATTGTGGGGAAGTATTGAATAATTATCTTCTTTGTACAATATAGATATGGCTATTGCACAAGGGATTAGTTAATTCTGAACTGCATTTTCTTATAAACACAAAATGATATTCGATTTCCTTTTGAATTCCTTTTTTTTTTTTTTAACAAATGTACGTGTTGGAACATTTTCTTCTCTTCCTAACAATTAATGGAAAATCTTAAGAGGCTTTCCAGATAGAGATCTATGCTGTTCCACGCATGCTTTCCTTTTGTTATCTGAGTTTTCCTTGTATTTTGTATCTAAGTCTGCAGTTCGGGTTTTGGCCTTTGACTTATAGTTTGATCCTTAATTAATCTACATTCTCTGTGAAGGAAACACCCTTGGCACCCTTCCTACGAACTTTTGCTTTCTAACATCCAAGATTCTATGTTTGAGAGTTTGATTCTGTTGCCTATTTTCATATTGGCTTATACGGAGTTGGCAGCAGTTGCTTACGGGATGATTCGTATCATTACCATCTATCTAGCAACTGTTCTGAACCTCTAGTAGTTGGGCATGCTACATCTTTTGCTTCATGGTGTCTATTACTCAGGTTTTTTAGTTCTCCTAAACTTTTGGGCCGGATGCAATTATTTTGTTGATGATAGTAAGTTGCTATATGCCAATATTTGGCCACATGAGACAGTCGTCTTCTCATCTTCAACTAATTTCTTTCCTCCTTGTCTCTGAAAGAGGTCAAACTTTAATTGGCTAAACTTCTGGGGCTTCTACACAGCTACATTGCAGAGGGGTGATGAAATTATCTCTGCAGCATCTATCAGGTTTGTGTTAATAATTTAAAATGTTGTATGCTCAGTTTACTACTTTATTGGATGTTGATGCTGCACCATTGTATTTTTTTTAAGGTGCATTAAATTTTGAAGAAAGTGATAAATCCAGAGTTAATTGGCTTAGTTCTGCAATATTTGGATGTTGTTTAAAGGGTTATCTTGTTTCTGTATCTCTTGTCAAATGACAACTCCTAGAAGCCCTCTTCCTCCCCTTTCTCTCTGTGATAATGAGATTTTGTATTTAGATTCTGTATGTTTAGTAATATATCGACATGTATATACTTTGGGTCAAGTGAAAAGTGGGTTGAGAATCAAAGGATATTCTGAATCTATACCGTCAAGTTACCACATCAGTCAGTTGTTTCATCTTTAAACCTGACTTTTTAATTTCATCTGAAATGCAGCTGAGCCTAGTTGGTATTTGAACTGTCAATCAACTTGGACAGTACACAAAAGAATTGCTCAATTGGAGTATGATCCACGACATCTTTTTTGCTTCAAGGACACAAGCGCAACTCAACGAAGAATTGTTTACTCTCAAAGAGCAACTTGCGCAGAAGGATGAAAAAAAATCAAAGAATTCAAACATACAAGATTATTATGCTAGAAGAGGACATATTTTCGTTGGAGTATTTTTGTTACATACAAACTTGATGTTAGTTTGATTTTGTTGCTATTGACATTCTGTTATATGCTCGAACACTTTTGGACAATATCAAGTTTATTGGTTTTGAAAAAATATTTAGAATCTAATTATTATATTGATTGGATTGAGAAAATTTTTGAATTTATTTGATGGATATTCATGGTTAAATTTGATACTTATATTTGTTGGATATGACATTTTTTTTTAATATGGAAAAATTTTAAAATAATGAAATTTATTTTGTTAAATTTTCAGATCCATCGCTAAATTTGTTGGCAAATCAAACTATTTTTCTGGATAAATTTTCAAATTTGTCGTTAAATTCGTTGCTAAACTTAGCTACGGATTCTTATATCCATCGTTAAATTTAGCCAATGACGTTAAATTTAGTCACGGATGCTCGTATCCATTGCTAAATTTAGTCACGGATTCACCCATCCGTCACTAAATTTAGTCACGGATTCAAATTTGTCTTTAAATTTAGTTATTGATTTTCGAATCGTTGTTAAATTTATATATGGATTTCTAAATCCGTCGCTAAATTTAATTACGAATTCATCTATCTGTCGCTAAATTTAGTTACAAATATTCGTATCTATTAACAACGAAAATTTTTTTATCGCTAAAATTAACAATGAATTTTTTTAAAATTTTCGTCGCTAAATCCGTCATTAATTTCTTTTTTTTAATGTAGTGAACGGCAACCAAAACATCATATAATCTACAATCGTTATGGCTTCTGCTGCACAAATTGCTTGCACCATGTTCTCTTAAGTTTTCATTGTCATTTTGGGTCCCGTTTAATTTGGTTTTGCTGTTAAGACTAGCCAAATCATCTATCCCCCAGGTTGTTGTTACTGGTTTGCACCATGGTTATTCTTCACGTGAGCAATTTGAGATCGTTACATTCATGGACTTGCAATTTCACAGGTTTGAATCTCGAATTTTGTGTGATTTATTATGTTAAAAGGTTGGTGCTGCCTGCTTTTCAAATTCAATGCTTCTGTATTACTCCCACATGTCTCAGCATTGATATTCTCCTCCGCAACGCTTACGTTCGTTGGATAAATTTTTTCTCACTTTTTGTCTACAGATCTGCATCTTTATGAATTCCTTTTCCCTAATTTTGTTTAAACCCTAGTTTGTGAGATAGACTAAATAAATTCATTAACCACAAATCAGAATAAGTAATTTGAATATTTTTATGACACGATTTGTATGGACCGTTTGGGCATCACATGGTCAACGTGACACTTAAAACAATTCTAAAATATTATATAATGTAAAATATTGTTTTCGGACTAAAATAGTTTTGATCTAATAATTGATTTGTATATTGGGAAAGTTTAATTTAGCATGGAATTTTTGTATAATAATAATAATAATAATAATAATAATAATAATAAATTATTATTATTATTATTATTATTATTATTTTGCTCTCAACAAATGGTATGTTTCAAATAAAATAAAATAGACTAAGAATTTCTAAGAAAAAGAACAAATACCGCATGGTAACATTTGTCGACAAGCTCAGGAAGACAATAAAAAAGAAAATAAAGGATATCCTAATGTTAACAAAAACAGCAGGATCAGAATGAATCCCCTGCGGACATAAGTTACAAACAAATTCAATAAGAAAAACAATAGAAAGACTAACAAAGATCTTTAAGTATGGAAGTCATAAAAATATAATTGTAATGATTCATTCTTTCAATAAAGAAAAATTTATACAACAACAATAATAACAACAATAATAACAAACTGAATGTGAATCTTAATATTTGAAATCGGTCATTTGAAAAACAAATTTGAAAAATATAGATAAAAGAAAAATAAAATAAAATAAAATAAAATAATATATATATAAAATAAAAAGAAAATATAAATAAAAATATAAATAAATCAATAAATCAATAAATAAATATCTAAAATATATTGGTTTAATTTGTGCGAATTTTTTTATATCATCCATTCTTATCTAAAACCATTTTCTCTTTTAAACTCTTAATTTTCATGTATTTACAGATCACTTGCATTCAAATTTTTAGCGGTCTATCTCTACGTTTTACTAGATCTCCTATATTTAAATTCTTAGTTCTTCGAACTGGTGTATCTTTGAGTCTTCTTTGCACATGTCTGAATCACCTCATACGACACTTTCGCATCTATAATTAAACTAACTTTCAACTTATTACGAATCTCTTCATTTCTAATTTTATCTTTTTTAGTTTTTCTACACATCCAGCTAAGTATTCTCATTTTTACTATAGTCAAGTTTTTGTTATTATTTAATAACCAAACATTCAGTACCATAAAATAGTGTAGATTTAACCGTAATTTTATAGAACTTTTTTTTCAAATATAATGGTATCATGCGATCGCAAAGAACTTCGAATGCCGTTTTCCGTTTCATCCGACATGTTTAAATTTTATGATTCACATCTCCATTTATATTGCCATCATTTTAAATAAATAAAAATAATGGAACCCAAGAAAAATCTATCATTATAAATATGGAGACATAATAATTAAAAAGTCAAATATATTTAAAATTAAATTAATTATTAATTTATTCAAACGTACATTATTCTCTTACAAATAAAATGAAATAAAACAACATCTATCAATTACTGCATTCAGTTTAAAAGTTCTTATTCAAATACTGCCTTCTCAAAAGGGTCCATTTGATTGTAAAACTACTAGTACTCATACAAAAAAATGGAAAGCATGTCTCAAAGACTCTTTCCTTTCTGCCGTGAAATGAGTTGAATCTTAAACCCTAATTTTGCGATTATCTTGGTCCACCAGGAGACGTTTCATATGGACTGCACGAGAGCTGCCAGCCTCCTAGACTGTTAAGACATGACTCACTGTAGATAGATCTTTAGACAGTATAATCTCAAAACCATCATAATATGAGTCCAGTCCTTCGGCATGACTTGCCAAACCAAGCCACCTCCAATAGATCCTCCACTGCTTGCAAGATTGTAGATACTATCATAAATGGTTCTCAAGAATGAATCTCTTCACTTGTACTGTACCCAGGATCTTTCTTGGACTTTCCAAATTCAGCAAACACCATTGGCTTCTTTATTATGGTCTTTGAGTCTGTCCAATGACTTGTCAACCATCTCTGTACGAATGCTATCTGTGTATCTTCATTTTGTCCTGCGAGCCTGTCATAAAACAAAGTAATTTAAGTAAATGATTTAGACTTATATAAAGATTTGCTGATGTGATATATATATTGGCTTACCAGACATTAGGACATGCATGTATGGTTGTGAAATCAATCCCTCCAATCATATGGTTACTAATGAAGTCAGTGCCAACTTGGTAGCTAGGAATTGTATTGTTTCCTATCAGTTCACGACAAGAAAATAGGTATTTTGTGACTATAGAAAATTGTCAATAAAATACTAAAAGTTGTCACTAAAGGCTTTTAGTGACAACTTTTCACTTGTCACAACCTCATCACTAAATCATTGTCATAAAAGGATCCAATAATAACGTGTTTTAAGTTGTCACTAAAGATACTATATAGTGACGAAAATATCTATTATCACTAAAATTATGACAACATAATGTTGTCACTAATTGCAACCCAAAGTTGTCATAATACTAGTCTATGTTGTCACAAAATATGACAAATCACAAAACATTTGTGACGACATTTTCTTGTGACCATAGTGACAACTTTCTAGTCATCATTAAATATACTATATAGTAATAATATTTTGTTGTCACTAACATAGTGACGACATGATGTTATCACTAAACATAGTAAACAAAGGAACATTTATGACAACTTCTTGCTGTGAATACAATGACAATATTAGTAGTCATCATTAAATGTAACATATGGTGACAACTTTTTTGTTGTCACTAAACATGATAAATTATAGACCATTTGTGATATAGTCTGTATATGATATTGTATATGTATACAATCTGTCACTATGTAAGAAATACAAAGGGTTAACCAAATGGTGCATAGGAAAAAAAGCCCTTAGAAGATCTCATCATTGTTAGAAAAAATACCATGTCATTATTTGATTATTTTCTAAAATGAATCCAAACTCACATTTTTAAATACCATGTTGAGTAGCTAATTGTGTGAACATATTCATCATGAATTCAAGACGATATTCGAGCGAAGCTTGTTTTTCTTTTAGCATAATAATCTCATCATTCATTTGAGAAGATCTCTTTTCAGCTTCAGCAGCTTTCATTTCAACGTCACAGACTTTCTTCTCAGCTTCATCAGCTTTCTTTTCAGCTTCACAAGCTTTCTTTTCAGCTTCATCTGCTCTTTGCTTATACCGTTGAACATCATATTCAATTTGTTTGCTTGTTGACATATGCCCTCTATAACCTGGTATGTTCCCAACTTCCATAATGCAAATTTCTCTGGGAGTCATTGATGTAGTTTCTTTCATTTCATTCATTGCTTCCTAAGATAAAAAATTATATTATTAAGAACCAAAAAGGAGAAAAAAATTATAAAGTTACGTCATTAGATATTTGGGCATTGTAACGCCGATTCTGTGATACCGTATTTTTGTACGAAAAATTTTATTTATTTATATTAAATTTTGATTTTGGGGTATTTAAATTGAATTTTTTGTACATTTAAATTTATGTCGTATCCGTAAAAATTTGTGTAAAATGAATATATATATATATATATATATATATATATATGTAAATAATAATAATAATAATGATAAAAGAAATAGAAAAAGAAAAAGAAAAGAAAAAAAAATCGGGTTAGGGCTTAAAGCCCTAATTCTCCCCTCTCTCTCTCTCTCTCTCTCTCTCTCTAATTCTCCCCTCTCTCTCTCTCTCTCTCTCTCTCTCTCTCTCTCTCTCTCTCTCTCTCCGCCTCTTCTTCTCCGCCGCTGCTCCTCCCTCGCGCGAGCGCGCTAGCCTGCAGCGCCTCCTTCCTTGCGTGAGCGCGCTACTGTGCTGAACCTTCTGCCCGAGCGCTCCACAGCATGAGTGCACGCCTGCTCGGGAGCACGCA
Source organism: Dillenia suffruticosa (assembly GCA_033439265.1). NCBI lineage: Eukaryota > Viridiplantae > Streptophyta > Magnoliopsida > Dilleniales > Dilleniaceae > Dillenia > Dillenia suffruticosa. The sequence goes on from JAVTVX010000020.1 coordinate 15,040,667, forward strand.
TGCGCATGACCGGGCGCCTACTCACGATCGCGCGCCTGCGCACGATCGCGCTCCATCCCACAGCGCGTGACCCCTACGCGATCCCTGCACGAGCGTGAGCGCGCCCCAGCATGAGCGCAAGCACAACCCACAGCGCGCGACCACTTCGCGAGAGCGCGCGCCCCAGCCCGTGAGCACGCGACTGCAGACCTCCCACGAGCCCTAGCCTGTGAGTGCCCGCTAGGCTGCGAAGCCCACTACTGACCCGAAAAGTCCACTACTGACCTGCAAGCCCACTACGGCCCGCGAAGCCCACTGCGACCAATAAGCCGGGCAGCGAGCCCGCGTGCCCACCAGCCTATCGGCCTGTTAGCCCGCGAGCCTACCAGCCCGCCGGCTCACGAGCCCTCAACCAGCTGTTCCCTTCGAGAGCTCACCTGCATTTTTTTTTACTGTAGGTAATGACTATAATTGGATATAATTCTAGAGTTTGGAGTTTAACAATTTAATTAGTTGCTAACCTCATTTTAAATTTAAAAATATTACAGGTTTTAGACCAGTTCGACGGGCGAACAAAATCTAGGTCTGAGATCCGAGAAAGCTTAGGTGAGAGAAATACAATTACTTCAATATTTGACTTAAGTTTGTCGAAATTAGGTGGAATTTAGAATCAGAAACTATATAATGTTAAATTCAAGGAAAAATTAGAGAAAATGAGAAATATTAGAAAATTGATTATTGGTGAGCCAAATAATTCGAAAGTGATGAAACGAGAATCTAGAAATAGGATTGTGTCAATTAAAGTTGTATTAAATTTGAAAGAAAAATTGAAAATCCCATATTAGACTTTTATTTGATTTTAAATTGTGATGATTGATTAGATTTGTCTTTTGAAGACTCGATGAGTCAATTGGATTGAATTGAAAAATAGGGAGTGACTACCCTCCCTAGAAAAATGAGTGACACTCTAATCTCTTGTATGAAATAGTAAAACTAGTTTCTGTCGTATTTTCAATAAAACATGCTTTCGATATGTATTGACTCGACGTGTGATATTAAATTTCAAAACTTGAGGTTAGAGAGTAACATCTCAGCAGTGTTGAGTTGATTGAGCAAACAAAAGATAAAGTTAAGGTCATCCATGAGCGAATGAAAGTCGCCCAAGACAAACATAAGATGTATTCTGATCGTAAGCGGCGACCTCTTGAGTTTATTATGGGAGATATGATTTTCTTGAAGATATCTCCTTGGAAGGGAGTTATACGGTTCAGGCAGTGGGGCAATTTGAGCCCCAGATATATTGGGCCCTTCCATATCCTTGAGAGGGTTGGGAGTATGGCATACAGGTTAGAGCTGCCGGATGAACTTTTTTCCAATGTCTCAGTACTCAGGAAGTATTTGGCCGATCCTTCTCATATACTTGAACCTCCACCTGTTGAGTTACGAGAGGACCTTAGTCTTCCAGTTCAGCCGTGGCTATTCTAGATCGGCAAATTAGAAAGTTGCGGAGCAAGGAAGTCACATTGGTCAGAGTTTTGTGGAGGAGTAATCAAGTCGAGGAGGAAACCTGGGAGTCCGAAGAGGCTATGAGGAGATAGTATCCCCATTTATTTGTTGTTTAGTTCTCTTTTAGTTTCGAGAACGAAACTTGATTTTAGGGGGTAGAAAATGTAATATCGATTCTGTGATACCGTATTTTTGTACGAGAAATTTTATTTATTTATATTAAATTTTGATTTTGGGGTATTTAAATTGAATTTTTGATACATTTAAATTTATGCCGTATCTGAGAAAATTTGTGTAAAATGAATATATATATATATATATATGTAAATAATAATAATAATAATGATAAAAGAAACAGAAAAAGAAAAAGAAAAAGAAAAAGAAAAGAAAAGAAAAGGAAAAAGAAAAAGAAAAAAAAATCGAATTAAGGCTTAAAGCCCTAATTCTCCCTCTCTCCCTCCCTCTCTCTCTCTCTCTCTCTCTCTCTATTTCTCTCCTCTCTCTCTCCGCCTCTTCTCCTCCGCAGCTGCTTTTCTCCTCCGTCGCTACTCTCTCCCTCCGCCGTTGCTCCTCCTTCTCACGTGAGCACGCTAGCCTACAACTCCTCCTTCCTTGTGTGAGTGCGCCACTGCGTTGAACCTTCTGCCCGAGCGCAACACAGCGCGAGCGCGCACCTACTCGAGAGCATGCCTACGTACGAGCACGCTCCAGCCCACAGCGCGCGACCCCTGCATGATCCCTGCATGAGCGTGAGCGCACCGCAGCATGAGAGCGAGCGCGCTCCGGCGCGTTCCCTGCACGAGCACGAGCGCACCCTAGCACGAGCGCGAGCGCGCTCCAGCGTGACCCTCTGCGAGAGCATAGCCCACAGCGCGCGACCCCAACGCGAGAGTGCGCTCCTCAACCCATGAGCGCGCGACTGCAGACCTCCCGCGAGCCCTAGCCTGTGAGCGCTCCAGCCCACGAGCACTCCAGCTCGTGAGCGCGAGCCCTAGCTCGTGAGCTCCCGCCAGGCCGCGAAGCCCACTGCTAGCCCGGAAAGCCCACTATTGACCCGCGAGCCCACTACGGCCAGCAAGATAGGGCTGCGAGGCTGCGAGCCCACAAGCCCACCGGCCCGCTATCCCACGATTAGCTATTCCCTTCGAGAGCTCACATGTATCTTTTTTACTGCAGGCAACGACTATAATTGGATGTAATTCTAGGGTTTGGCATTTAGCAATTTAATTAGCTGCTAATCTCGTTTCAAATTTGGAAAGATTACAGACTTTAGACTAGTTCGACGGGCAAACGAAAGTTAGGTCTGAGATCTGAGAAACCCTAGGTGAGAGAAATGCAATTACTTCAATATTTGAATTCAGTTTGTCAAAATTAGGTGGAATTTAGAATCGGAAACTATATAATGTTAAATTCGAGAAAAAATTAGAAAAAATGAGAAATATTGGAAAATTGATCATTAGTGAGCCAAATGATTCGAAAGTGATGAAACGGGAATCTAAAAACGAGATTGTGTTAATTAAAGTTGTATTAAATTTGAAAGAAAAATTGAAAATCCCATATTAGACTTTTATTTGATATTAAATTGTGATGATTGATTAGATTTGTCTTTTGAAAACTCGATGAGTCAATTGGATTGAATTGAAAAATAGGAAGTGAACACCTTCCCTAGAAAAGTGAGTGACACTCTAATCTCTTGTATGAAATAGTAAAACTTGTTTCTGCCGTATTTTCAATAAAACATGCTTTCGATATGTATTGATTCGACGTGTGATATTAAATTTCAAAACTTGTTTTGTGACATTTGGAGTGTCGTAAAGTTATGTTTCTGATGACTATGCGTCTATGTTTGAAATGAAAGGATATTGTGCCATTATTTGAGAACTAGATATATTTTCTATTTTGCCGTCGCATTAGCTTGGATTTGAAATGATTTGATGAATATATTGACACACGGATTTGAAATATTTTCAATAAACTATGTGGGTTGGATACTTACTAGTTATGCGATGATATGATTCTTACCTGTGGGACGTTGAACCCTTGTGATACTATAATGATGATATTGATGATTCCGTAGCTACGAATGACATTTGTAGAGGCACGGATTGCCTGGATACGCTTTTGCAGGAGTTATCTGCAAACGTCATTGATTCTAAGGGCTATAGGCGCGACTGGTTGAACCCACAATGGGGGAAGACGAGTGTAACGCCACCGTCTAGCACCGGGTGGGGTTTTATACACGATGATGAGTTAGCCCCAGCAAACTCATGGCCAATGTCGGGATAGAGAGCGATTTTAAAGTCTATGCATAATAAAACCCCCGATACGCTTGTTTTTTATCATGGTTGACCTTTACCAGGATTATCTTTGGCTTGCTCTATTATTATTTGATTTTTAAATGGATGCATACATATTTGTATCATATCATTGATTTAAATGATTTCTAATTGCTAAACATATTTGTTTTGCTGCGAAATGTACATTTTTGTTTCAAATGTTAATACTCCAATGGTTCACTCACACTATTTATGCTTAATATTATCCCCTTCACTCACTGGGTATCTTCCCATGATACTCACCCCTCCTCTTTTCCTTCTCAGACAGGATTGTTGTTGTGCTGGAGCGACGTTTTAGATTTTAAAGATTTTGGTGGATTTGGGTGATTCACGATGGTGAGATTTAAGTTTAAATTTAAAAGATGAATTCTGTAATTTATTTTCGACCCTGCGAGGTTTTGACATTGAGATCCGTAATTTGCCATATACTTATTTTAGGATGACTGTATAATTTTTACATATATTTAGTTGTGAAACTCTCATATTTCGTTTGCATTAAGGCTATTATACGTATTTGAATGTTATTTGGGAAAATTATTGTATATAAGATAAAATTTAGGTCCGTTCGGTATGACGGCTGCTCATACTCTAGTTGGACATGACAGTAAAGGTTTATGGTTAGGATTGTTGGTAATTTACATAGTCTGACGTTATTCTGGAGTCTGCTATGGTTGGTTGGTTGTTGTGAGACCGAGATGACCATTTTATTTTATTTACATGATGATTTTAAATTGAACAGGTTTATTTGTACGTGGGAGACCTCCGATTTATGGAGAGATTCTATCCGATTTTCTATAAAAATACAGCCGGCATTTAGAGCAACGGACGGTTGCTCATGAACCCGGTTTGGGGCATGACAGGCATGACCTACCAAAGTCTCTTTTGCTTTTTCACTTCCCCAAATACCTGTCTTCCTTGAAAAGTGGCCATATTGATACAAGTCGATAAGAGAAACTTCAATTCCTTCAATTCTTCGCTATTGCAACCATAAAAACATCAAGATATTACTTTTCTATATAAATTGATGAAGGAAAACATAAAATGAGAGGCTTGTATCTTCTCCTCAGCAACCCTTGCGAGAGATTTAGTGCCACAAAATGTTTTGTTGTCATTGTGAGCTCGATTTTTCTTATTATGCTTACTCATTTTCTAAAATCACTTATTAAAATACTACAGTAGTAACATTTGTAAGGTACTAATACACAAAATAAATATTTAGCAAAATACCGTACCTTAAAAGAATTAGAAGTCAAATATTCACAAAGCCAATTTCAGTCTTCCTTAGGCACATCAGCAGGTAGATGTTTTAATGCCTCCTCCTTTGATTGAAATGTTTGGAAGTATTTGTGGAGTTTATAGCAATGGGTGTGATACTGTGCATTGAGTTGCTTGTTCACAACTGATTTTATCATAATACTATCATCAATACCAATTCTAGCTTACAATATATTAATAACAATTATTGTAAAATATGATTTATATTTGATGTACGATTGAAAAGCGGATTCAAAGTATTTTACCATAGCAGCATTGTAGATATTTTCTTGATCGCTCTCATCCATCTTTGACCATTTAGATACATTATGCCTTCCAAATTTTCGAACAACACACCCAATTCACTAATGAAAAATTGAGAATCTACTCCTACGATACATTTGGCTTCTACATCTAATACAATACTCATAGACTCATTAGTACTTCTTTTTTTTTGCATAAAGTTATGTTTCTAATAGGTCCTCTTTTAGAAATTGATGCCGAAGAAGATTGATCTATATTAAATATATAAGAGTTAAAAAAATAACCTAATCCTGATTTAATACTTTAATAATGATAGACCAACAACGATCAAAGTAATTAAAACACTAACCTGAAGAATGAGATAGAGATGCCTCTGATAAAAAAAGATAAATATAAATAAGATTTAAAAGACTTTAGAAAAAATAATATAAATTAGGTATACAAATAGTTATAAATGGAATTTCAAATTAATAACTAGCTTTTAGCGCACCTGGATTAACACCTTCTTCATTGTTTACAAGTGACATGCCTTCATCAACAAGATTAAATCTTCTGAAATGTCGTGATCCAGAAGAATTTGGTATGATAGTTTGCTCTGAGTCTAGAGTACTTCTTGCTTGAGCAGTTGCTTTTATGCCTTGGGATAAGAATGAATCTCTTAATATGTATGAATTAATTCTGCTTTTCTTTGAAGATTGTGCTCCCTTTCATGGACCAATCATCTACAAATCAAGAAAAAATTAGTTAATCCAGATTACAAAAATTTGTATAAGCAACAAAGATATGAAATATAGCACATGCTCTCACTTGAATAAAAGATGCTAGCTATTGAAACATAAAGCATACAAGGTACACAAAGTACACAAAGTACACAAAGATATGAAATATGAAATATGCCTTGGATCAAATAGTTAAATAATATAGGTAGTTTGAACCAAATACATGAATATACACCTAGTTACAAAATTATCTCAACAAGAATTTAAATGCATATGCCCTAGATTGAACCAGCATCATCATTGGTCAACAACTCTTCTTCAACATGGATAACCGAATCGTCATCATCATTACCATCATCATTGTCATCATCATCAATACCATCATCAATAAATTCATGCTTACTTTGCATGGAATTTGCTCCTTTTTCAACATTAACAACCGATGTATCAACCCTGTCCGCTAATGATACATCCCTAACAAGGGATGGTAGTTTACCAAGGTCTACGTACAAAATAAATTCTAGTTCTTCTTCTTGGTAAACCTCCTCCACCAACTCTTGATGCTCAGTTTGAAGAATATCATAAGAGTTACAAGGATTAGCCTTTTCAACTACATACCAATTCTTTCCTAATTTGATGTCCTCAACATAAAACACCTGTTGAACTTGTTGAGCAAACACATATGGCTAGTGCAAATACCATTTGCGAGAAACATTTATGCTAGTGATTCCCGACTCTTTATCTAATTATATTCCAGGAGCATCCCCCAAGTTAAACCACTCACACTTAAATATCAAGACCTTTTTCCTACCTATGAAATACTCTACTTCAAGGATATCTATTAAGACACCATAAAAGTCTATAGTGCTATTTTCATGTTCCCCCTTTAACTACAACACCACTATTTTGAGTCTTTCTTTCATTTCACGATCTTTTGTGTGAAACCTATAGCCATTGATCATGCAACCACTATTTCTTCTAATACGGTTATCTGGGCCCAAGGCCAATGACTAAATTTCTCTATTGCATGGCAAGGAAGACTTCAAAACCTGTTGCAAAACATTAAATATAAAACAAATTAACAGATTTTATTAGTTTCAAACGTGCTATACACTTAGTTAAAATCCTACTTACACATTGTTGGAACCATGAAGGGAACTCAATATCATGTCGTTGCTCTATATTTGCACTGCTTTCTGCCTCAAGTTTTAACTTGTGGTCACTAAATTGGAATAATTCATAAATTAGCTCAAATTCCTGTCTTAAATAAATAGTATAAAGATGTTATATTCAATAATATTGAATGACTTTAAGACTAAAAAACTCACTTGATGTAGTCTTCAATCTCATCACAACTATTGAGCACAAATATATGAATTTTGACTAATTCTGAGTCACTTAATTCAATGTACTTTGGTCTATCAAATGGTCGACCTTTTAAAGAAAACACCAACAATTCACCGCTTGCATTTTCCATTTCATTATTGTGCTCTTCTGGACTAACTTTTGACTCAAGATCTTGTAAATACATAGAACAGGAACTCAAGCACTCATTGTCAATATATCTCTCAGCAATACAACCTTCCGGCTGAGCTTTATTATTCACATAACCCTTTAACGTACCCATTTTCCTACAAACAAGTGAGATGGCATCAAACACATCAACAAAATGACATCTAAAAATTTATATACTATTATAGTTAAGTATAAAAACTTAAAGTTATTCTAAAAATGGTTTCTTTACCTCTCAAAAGGGAACATCCAGCGAAATTGAGGTGGTCCGGAAATTTTTGCTTTTGTTGGCAAATGCACTAACAGGTGCACCATGATATCAAAAAAGGAAGGGGGAAAATTCTTTCCAATTTACAAAGGATAATCACGATATTTTTCTCCTGCTACTCCAATGCATCTAAATATTGTGTTCTATAACATAATTTTCTAAAGACATCACTCAACTCAATCAACATTTGTCAGACTTCTTTTGTCAAGCAACCCCGTATTGCAAGTGGGAGGATTCATTGCATGAATAGGTGAAAATCATGGCTCTTCATTCTAGACATTTGAAAGTCTCCATTCTTTATACATCTAGATATGTTTGAAGCAAATCCATCTGGATACTTAATTGAAGCCAGAAATTTACAAACTTTTTCTCTTTCATCCCTGGTAAAGCTATAGCAAGCTTTTGGCATGAGAAAAGAATTGCCTCTACGAATTAAGTGTAGTTCCCTTTTTAAACCCAAAGCCATCAAATCTTTTCTAACTTTCCAGTTGTCTTTGGTTTTCCTCTCAATACCCATAATTGTTGCAAACACCGATTCAGTTACATTTTTCACTACATGCATAATATCAATATTGTGTCTCAATTTTAAAATATGAAAATCACAAAATTAGATTTGATCCCTGAATATATCCAAAGAAGTGATTTTTGTATTAGAAAATACTATCTAAAATTTTAAAAATTTTATTAATACCATAAGAAGTTTTAAAATTTTCTTCATTTATTATTCTAAATTACCCATTTTGTTATTTCAGTTTTAATATTAGATTATAAAGAATTAAAGATTGTATTTAAAAAATTTATTAGGTCGACATAACAAAATTTTCTTAATATTTCAATGATACCAACCTTATCAACCATCATTATCGGAGGAGCATTTTTCATTATATTCTTAAGGGTTGTCCAGTATATAAATCTCATATTAGTTTTATAGGCATAAATCTTAAAGGTGACCAACAAGATTGCAGATAGAGAGTCAATTGAATGGGAATGGAAACGTGATTAGTGTTGAAAAGTTCTACAATCCACTAGCCAAGAGACAGATAGGGCGTCCAACCCGAAAAAAAAAGGGAAATGCCAAATTGTGACAAGTTAAGTGAAGGGAACACAATAGAAATGTCTATGGCAAAATGAGCAGCTGAGACTTCTAAAAAGAGCTTGATTAGCAAAATCGCAGGCTATAAACACTCCAATCTTAGTCTACTTTGATTGCAAAATTAGACAATGGCCTCTTATTATATATGCTTAAAAAATTCATCATTCTGGAATGTTTACAAAACTATAACACAATTGCCGATACACAGTTGAAAAACAATCGGGTTACCAAAGACAGATCTACATAGGTAATATGCTGAAAACACAATCAAGATCCACAAATCATCAAACGAATTACAAATCTATGAGAGAGAGAGAGAGAGAGAGAGAGAGAGATTTAACCTTAATCCCTAGCTGCGAGAGGAGAGCATAGAGAGAGATAAGAGAGATCCAATATCATAAAGATCGGAAACAATCGAGTTACCAGAGACAGATCTACATAGGTAATACATTGAATAACATAATCAAGATCCACAAATCATCAAAAGAGTTACAGATCTATCGGGGAGAGAGAGAGAGAGAGAGAGAGAGATCTAACCTTAATCCCTAGCCGTGAGAGGAGAGCGTAGAGAGAGTGAAGAGAGATAATGAGAGTGAGAGTGACTATGCAAATAATACTTGGTGTTTATGCAAATTATACAAAACTTCTCAAAATTATTATTATTATAAAAACATTTAATTTAAAATTATCATAATTATACAAAATTACCAAAATTTTGCTTAAATATGAAAAGCATAAATCCATTTACATAATACTTAATTCATATTATTATATTATTATTAAAATATAGTTTAATTTTTGTATAACAAATTTTAATACCAAATTTAATAAAGTTTTCAATTAAAGAGATCAACTTTTTATCCAAATTGTATTAGAGGATGATATCAAATTACAGACTCTTTAAAATCAGAGGTGGCGTGCATTAGATAGGGACAAATTTTTCTCTACATTGGGGCCTAGAAAGCTCGAATGCTAGCCCTACCCTCGCTAGACTGAACTTCCCATTAATTTTGCAAACTAGCTTTGCAAGTTCTGGTCATTGTCCTCTTTTTTTTTCTTTGTTTTTTTTGTTATTTTTATCGATTGCTATTCGAATTTTGTCTGATTAATTTGATCTGAACACTGTAAGAAAATGTTGAAATTTTTCAATAGTGACGACATAATATGTCATCACTAAAAAGGTCAATTGTAATAAAAAAATATTGTCACTAAAAGGGGTTAACAGCGACAACTACCGTTTTTATCACTAAAATGGATTAATAAAGACAATATAGTATTGTCATTAAAAAATGATCAATAATGACGAAACAATCAAGTCACAAAATGACCAACAGTGACAACATAAGATATTGTCGCTAAAGGGATCAATAGTGACAAGAAAATGTTGTCATTATATGTAATGACGAGATATTATCGTCATTGTATTTGATCAATATTGACAAAATTATGTTTTCACTATTTTTCATCACTAACTTTATAATGAGATATATGTTGTCATTAATTTATATTTTAATGATAATCTAATAACAACTTTTAAATTTTGTCATTAAAATAATTCATATTACAATATAACAGTGATGACTTAAAATATTGTCACTAAAACATATATTTAGTGACGATATTTTAGTGATAAATTTTTAATCTCGTCACTAAATCTCTATTTTCTTGCGGTGGTTATTGAGTCCCCATAAAATCCTTCCATGCCAACCTCTAACAAGTGATTGCTATCTATAGATTTCACATAAGTAGCCATCTATTGAACCCATCCGTGCAATAGAATATATTATGACAGGTGAACAAGTTTTGCTGTTTGATAAATTGCAAACAATAAGCCAAACACCATTTTGTTATTTTCACTTTTTGACAGTTTTGCCAGAGGGATCAGCTTGGCAGCGGTTCATTCATAAGCTCCCATGCCATAATTGTTGGCTCATCTTTATAAGCCACTCCGGTGATTGTATTGATCCTTGTAATCACTCTCTGCAGCAAAAATCACCAACAAAAGAAAAATATAATAAATTTCACAAACAAATTGTTACAAAGTAATGTTTTAAATTTGGTACTTGCAGGTCACGAGGTACCTTTGCATGGTTCTTGTAGTAGCCCTTTAGAATATCATTAGTGTAGAAATCATCATCATTATTTACCATCACTCCAGCGCTCTTGGCCCATTGCACATACTGAGATCTCCCACCAAAATCTTGGTAATTGTTGACCAAACTCAATATCAATCGAACCCCATACTTTCTTGCTTCCGAAATCACAAAATCTAGACCCTAATGAATTGTACCAATGCATCCAATTAATATCTCAAAGCATTTTTTTTCCACAATGCAATTTACTTTATCCAAGAAAATAATTTAAAAAATAAATGAAGATAGAATTCAATCTCAACTAAAGAATTAATATTCAATACAATGAATACGAGTTTTAGTTGATTAAAGAAACCTGAAAAACACGCTCATCATATACACCAGGAGACATTTGGAGGCCTTGATAACCTCCATCACTAAAAGCCCAAGTGTGGCACACACTGAGGCCTGCAGCTGAGGCCTGACGTAAAACCTCGGACACCTTGTTCCTTTGACTTTGATCGGCAGCAACATGCATCATCCAGTATGAGTTGAAGCCATTGAAGAGGAATGGAGAACCATTCAAAACAAATTGGGCGCCTCTTGCCTGGACAAAGCCAGGTGAAGAGGCTAAAACACTAGGCGTGCTAGTTAGACCAACAAGAAGAAGAAAAATTCCCAAAAAATTGACCATTTTGAGGAGTTTGTGTTGTAAACCAATCTTGAGTGGTAGCTTGGGGTGGTAATTCCCTGATATTTATAAATATGTCCCAGAGAGAGGAGAGGGAGAGAGAGAGAGGGGGGGGGGGAGGGAGAACGGAGGGTAGCTAATCAATGATGCTGCGATATACATTGGATGAGAAACGAGTTTAAGGCTATGCAACCATATGCATGTGAAGAGCTTATGTAATATATTTGTAGCAGAAGTTGAGATAATGAGAGGACAAAGAGAAAGAAGTGAATTGTTAAAGTGGTGTTGTTTGGTTGGAGAGAGAAAACATGGGATGATGAGAGTGTGTTTTGAAGATCCAAATCCTGAAACTCCTCAAGAATCTGACACACTTTAATTTCATTTAGCACCAATTATCATGGCAAATGTAACCTCTATGTGGGTGCAGTTTCCGAATGACTTGGAGATATTGACAGTTTCCTCGATAAGCAAGTTAACAAACTGCATTTATGGGGTTATATTAAACCGCGACACCTTTCTAGCTGATGGCACCGAAAAATTGCAATCATTAAAAATGGTCAAATATTACTTTTTAATTTTTTAAGTGCGCTAAATATTTAAAAATAAAGTTTGTTAACAAAAGTATATACATCGACACGTTAGAGTGACATATCGGAGCGGATCATATTAGTGATTAAAAAAAAAAAAATCAAAGGTTCAAGATACATGATAACATGGTATCGAGACGGCTAAAATTTCCGAGATTTGTGTGGATGTGGTCTCGAAGAAAAAAAAAATTTTAAAATATCCTTGATTGTGAAAACATTTCAAAAATAACACACCATATCTAGTGTTGAAAACTCAATTTGGTACTGTTTATTGAATGGTGTGCACTGTTCAATAAACAGTACCATATCGAGTCTTTAAAACTCGACATGTACAATGCCCATGTCGAGTTTTGAAAACTCGACATGAGATGGTTATAAACAGTACCATGTCGAGTTTTCAAAACTCGAAATGATATTGTTCTATGAACAGTGTATGTCGGATTTTGGAAACTCAATATGTTGTGATATTTTTAGAATTAGTTTACCACGGAAGATATTTTAATTTTTTTTTTCTTCAAAAGGTTTAACCAATTACTTCTAAAATCTTTCCGATATTCTTTTTAAAACATTAAAAATTAATGGAAAACATATTTAAAATTTTTTTCTTATATAGATAGTTGATGAATATATTTAACATTCTTTTTATTTTTTATCTATTCATTTTATTATTATTATTATTTTTTTTTGTTTATTTATTATTTTATTTTTATTTTTAATTTTTTTAATTTTAAATCCCCATACTTGTCTCTCAAATGACCGACCCAAAATCGTTGAGATTAAAATTCAGATTATTGTTATTGTTATTGTTGTATGTTGAACGAGATACTATATGTTAGGAACTTATTTTCATTTCAAATAACTTAACTTTTAAGGTATATAGTTTCTTTACTATAAACTAAAGATATAAATTTTATGGTTCAAAAATTAAATAACTCAAAATTTTATGCATATTAACGTATATAAATATAGGAGTATATAAAAGAATGATTTTGAAAATTTTGTTTTTGTAAAAAAAAAAAAAAAAAATTATAAGGCCCCTTGCAAACAATCCCAACTACCTTTTACAAAGGCTTTTTTTTTTTTTTAATAAATCAAGGAATTAAATTTAGGTATTATCTCCAAATTTCAAATTCTTATATAAAAACGATATGCGAACAATACAAATATGTTGTAGAGTAGAAGGTTGTTTAAGATATGTTGAACGATTTGTTTAAGATATGTGAACATCTTATACATATTAACTTAATATCCAGAAGAGTAGAGGGTAGAGGATTTTTGAGAACAATACAAATAACCAAAAGCTGGATCTCCAAAATTGACACTAAACGTGATGAAATTAAGTTACATTAATAGTCTAGTCTACGGCAATTTACATTAATTTATGAAATTTACACTAAATTGTTCACTTTTTGGTAGTAAGCACTATTGATAGGTGACTAACTTGATTAAGACTTGCCCTGAAATCAAGGAACATAATTAGACCTAAAACCCATACATAATTTTTGTTAGCCGACCCACCTTATACTTAAATCAAATTAGATAGGGACTTATTTTGGAGGGTTAGCGCAGGAGGACAACAAACGCCCCGTGTAGTGATTCTATCAGCTATGTGATATAAAATATTTAATTTGAATTATAAATATGATGAAAATTTAAAAGATTTTGTGATAAAATGGGGCAATCAAAAAATTGACCGCATCTTATGGTATATGTGATTAACCCATACATAATTTATCTGTGTGTCCAATTAAAGTGGTAGTCCTTGTAGGGACATTTCAATCATAAAAAACCTTTGTTCAAGTTTTTCTCCTAAATTTAGTACTTGAACTTTTGTGAATACTGGTATTTTTACAATTTTTATGATTTTTGTATATATAAAAAATGGTCTTGGTAATTTTAATGATAGGGATGGACTTCTTTTCAGTTGCTAAGAACATGAAAAGATACTTGTCCTATGATATGAGTTTATTCGCAATAATTATAAAAATATAAATTATTTATTTAGGAAAGCTGAGATTGACTTTATCTTATCTAATGGGCGCAATTTTAAATATAAAAGAATTGTTAATAATTTTTGTTTCATAAAAAATTGATCAAAAATGAGTTTTCTGACAGTTAGGTCAAGACGACCCGGTTGCAGACTTGTCGGGCGAGATAGAACCAGCTCAAATCCGTGGGCACGTTAGCTATACGCACATAGAGGTGCGTGATGCCTGCGGCTGTAGGTGCAGGTGTATGACTTTCACGTGAGCTAAGACACATGAGCAGAGTCGGACGATCCGGGTCATCCTGACCCGGATCCGTGTCCAACCTATGTCCCAACCTGGTCCACAACCTGGGGACACAGGTCAAGTTCATGAGCGCGTGTGGAGGATGTGTCGTGCTTCTGGCACATGCGCGAGACTGCTGCCGATGCGTGGTGGGGAGTAGGATACCAAGCGGCATGTTTGGCCGTTCTAAATTAGATTTTTTCAATTTTCTGAGAGTTCTACAAACTACAAAATTAAAATGTTGTGCCAATGGTAACTTATAGGGTCGGTGACTTTTAGTCATGGTTTTTATGGTTTATAGAGACGTCTATAACGAAACCGTCAGAAAATATAAGTCTTTTCTAACTGACTGTGAAGAAAAGTTTAGCAACTATTATCATAACCATCTGTAAAACAATATTCAATTATGATGGTTAAAAATTATAGTTTGTAAATGTAATAGTTTTTTGGGTACAGTTTAAAAACAGTTTCAAAATAAATCTTTTTTATCGTCTATTTAATGATACCATCTCTATAGGTCCATAGATTTTAGATATATGATAACACACAAATTCTACTATTTTTTAAAACTATATTCAATTTTCACTATTAGAACAAATCGTTTGTATAAATTCTATTTATACTAACATATATATTGTAACGTTTATAAAAAAACTAAAATTATTATTATTTTTGTATCATATTAAGAAATAGTTTAAGTGGTAAGTTGTGATAAATTTATGATAGTGGCAATTTAGTAACTAGTTATAGTAAGTATATAGTAAATAATAGTAAGTGATGGTAAGTAATGGTAAGTAATAATAAGTGATTATGAACAGTAATGGTAAGTGATAGTAGTGGTAATTTTGTAAGTAAATGTGGTAAGTAGAGAGTAAGTAATGGTAAGTAATGGTAAATGATGATGTAAGTGATGGTAAGTAAGTAAGACAAATTTATACTATATAGCCTATATAGTGATTAAATACAATCCAGAGATGGTTGTGACACAATGGTTGATAATTATAAAATACATCCATCACACATGAAATCGAATTTGCCCGTAAACAATATATTTTTACATTTTTCTTGAATATTTCCCATTCATTCGCATGAATGCCCTTCGCGTGGTTGAAACCGCATGGGCGCACGACCACAACAGCGCGGCCATGGCCCCCGCAAGGCAGCGGGGCCCACATGGATTTTTGCAATTTTTTTTGCTTCTCCACATGGTTTTTTTGCAAATTTTTTTATTCTCTAAACAATGGTTTTTTTGTAATTTTTTTCTTGCATGAATGCCTATTTTCCATGAATATTTTTCATTTTGCAAATCATGATTATTAATATTAATTTAAATTATAATATATTAATAATTTAAAAAATTTATATATTTAATTACAAATATTTATCAAAATATATAAGATTAATAAAGATAAAAAGAAAAAAACAAGAAAAAAGAGTCAAAGGTAGAAGGAAAAAAAATATGCGTGGTATTTGAAAAGTTGTAGAATAGTGTAGTATGAGATGAATCCATTCTAATGCATTTTTAGCATCATTTTGATTTTGCTTTTTGCATGAGCATTGCGCGGTTGAAACCGTCAGACGCCCAGTTGCAACTGCATTTTTTTATTTTTTTTGCATTTTTACATTTTTATTGCATTTTTTGTATTTTTTTGCATTTTTTTTTCTTTTCTAGACATTGTACATGAGTTTTTAGATTTCATTTTGGTGTCTAAAAATTCATTACTTCATTTTGCTCTTTGCACGAGCATTGCACGGTTGAAACTGCGTTTTTAGCTTTTTATTTTTTACAAATCTTTTGCATTTTTTTTTGGTATTTTTTTCTTCTCTAGACATTGTACAAACATTTTTAGATTTCATTTTGGTGCCCAAAAATTTATTATTATGCATGAATTTTTGTATTTTGCATGAAACATGATTTTTTGCATAAAATGGCCGGTTGCAATAGTCGTGCCCATGGTTTCAACCGCGATTTTATTTTTTATTTTTTATTTTTTTGCATTTTTTGTATTTTTTGTAATTTTTTTTTTTGCCTTTTTTCCTCTCTTTTTTTCCTTTCTAAACAACTCTTGATTATACAAGGGTTTTTAGATTTATTATTTTGGTGTCAAAAAATTTATTATTTTGCATGAATTTTTGTTTTGCAATTTTTTTTTGAATAATTTTTTTTTCATTTTTATTTATGAAGAAATCTTAAATTATTTGTTTAGTTCTACTACTTCCCTTTTCTAGAGTTGTCCGACGAAAAAATAGATGACTTATACAGGCTCTCCTATTCAAAACTCAACTTTCTACGAACCTAATTTAAAGTTTTCTTCAGAACAACCAGCAATTCAACTTTAGTTCCATGCCCGGGGTGCCCGCGCCCGCCAAAATGGGAGAAATATATTGGTGGAGTATGCTAAAATGGAAGAAATATATTGGCATAATCATTAAATTTATTTGTATTTATATTAGCGAAATCAAAACAGTTTACCATAATATGAATATAAAATTCATTGTCTCATTACAATACGATTAAAAGATAATGTCATGGTTTTGCCAAAATTAATCAAATCACCTTACCATTGAAAATGTGTTATCTTTCACAAAATTAAAGTAAAAAGTTTAGATTAATTTACAGTACTTTATATTAGTAGATGAATGAACCAAGAGGTAATAAACCTAAATATGTGGCATGGCAACAAGTGTATTTTTTTAATATTGGTTACTTTAATAATCATTTAATTAGATTAATATATCTATCCAATATATCAATAAAAAATAATGTTAATAATGTTGCACAAAATAATGTTAATATTGTTATTAGTGCAACATAAATTTTATTTCGACCCCTAACAACATTAATTTTGTTTTTGCGTCTAAGTGTCAACAACAGTAATTGAGTAAGCAGTGATTGCACTATATAATTAATGCACAATAGAAGAGAAGAATGTTGTTAGTTGGTGGTGTTGCACAACTTGATATTTTTCTCTTAAATATTTTTGTTAATTAATGTTATTAATGGAGTTTATTGTCTAATTTTGTACATGATATTATTCTCTTATAACTTTTGACTTGTCTCAAGTGAAAACTTTAAAATATTTTTTTTATGGATTAAAATTCTAAATTTTTTATTTTTGAGCAGAAAATGTAATTTTGTTTACACATTTTTCAATCATTTTGTATTTTTATATTTTTTCCTCTATTTTATTTAGTGTATCATGGTATAATGTATGGTAACAAGTCATAACAAATAGTAACAACCGGTAACAGGTGATATTCTTATAACAAGTGGTACAATTGGTATAAGTATAGTAACAATGTTAATAGAAATGAAAATACAAAGAAAATCAAACACAAAAATTACAAAATAAAATTTATGATATAATAATAAAAAAATATAAAACAAGATACAATTAAACTTACAAAAGATAAAACTGCACTATACACCAATGGGGATAGGTGTATTCATGCAGAAAGTAATGAAAATTTATATGGATCTAATGTATCCAACTACATGATAATTTTTTAACTATGATATGTTTAGCATGTATGATTCATTCACAAATTTACATAATCATTTATAAATTTACATGATTGTAGATAAACTAATTTCTCATGCAACTAATGTGGATGAAGATAAGTTTTATGAATTATTTTTAGAATGCCAAAAAACCAATATATCCAAATTGAAGTGCACTATACTAATTTTAAATAATGTTACATGTGAAATATTAGTGTTGAGATATGATTGGAGTTACTGATATATGTGTGTGTGTGTGTATGATATGTGGAAATTATGTGTATGGAAATTGTATGGAGTGTGTATGAAATATTAAATTTTTATTCATTGCAAATTATGTTTTATAATTATAAATTGTGATCGAATTTGAGAATCAATTTCTACCGATATAATAGATGAAAGATTTAGTATTTTTCATTAATTATACCAATATAATTAATTACACCATTACATATAATTACATTATATTGTCATATTTTTAAATTATACTCAATAAATTTTCAAAACTATAACACTATATTATATAAATTATTAATTTTATATCATTGTATTATTTAAATTAATAATATCAATAAGTATATTATCATCGAATATAGAATATATATTATTTTTTATTAATCAAATAGATATAATATTAATCAAATGTATTAACTATTTAATAAGTAGTTTGTTAATAAATAGTAAAAATTATAAGTGATTTTTTCAAGACACATATGAAAGACACATGTGAGAAATTAAGAAACGCAGTAATGAAGAAAGAGGTGGGAGAAAAAAATGCGATAATGAAAAAAGAGGCGGGAGAAAAAACGCGAAAACGGAGTTTTAAAAATTTATTTTTAAAAATTGTATATTATAAATCATACGTGGACGAAAGTTCCACAATCAAAATTTCTCTACCTTTCCTTGAAATCTCTACTCCCCTAACCCATTTAAACCTCACACTCATTATTTACAAAGTTTTATCAAAAGTTAATCACGTTGGGCATTTAAAAGATTTGACGAACGACGGATGAATATTGTACGAAGAATCACAACTATTCCAAGAAATAATAAATTTAATCGAACAAGCTCAATCATCCAAGAAGTTATTCAGCTTTTAAAAATAAAAATATTATTTTTATTTTAATCTGAGATTTAATATTGAAATACCATTTTTAATTTTTAATTTTCAACAGTTGTGAAGAAATATAAACATCAATGCTATCAAGATGTTTTGGATTTAGAGAAAGGAAACGCTATCTGCTCACTTTTCTGGTAATATTTTTATTTTCATTCATTATTTATTATTTATAATGATTTCACTATTTTACTATTAGTTTTTAATGAATAAATTGATACGAAAGATTGTGAATAAAGATGCCTTCAAAAATTGTGATTGTGGATAAAGATGTGTTCAAAAACTGTAACGAACATTTTTTATTTGGAACATTTCAAAAGATATGTAGTTGTGAGACATGTAATCTTTTCTCTATTTTTTTGTCTTATATGTATCAATTATTTTAGTTTGTATCAATTACAATTTTTATAATATTTATATTATTTTTGTAATTTATTTAGTTTTTAGTCTTTTAATTTACCTATCATCTTTTTAAAAAAAAAGAAACCGTCAATATTGATATTATGTGGTAATCATATGGCAACAATGGTAATGATCAGCAATTTAGTGGTAACCGAAATAGTAATTTTTTTTTTTTTAACATTTGTAAAAATAGAGAATAAAAAAAATAAGATTCTTAACCTAATATGATGATAAAAGAGAAAAAGTAACGTTTTCTAACACTTGTGTAACTGACAGTACAAAATAGTAACCACTACGATATCGATCTAGCTTGCTCTTAAAGAGCATTTGGGCTCCCGTCAACTCTTAATCTGAGAATGTTGACTTATAGGTTTATTACCTACAAGAAAAGGCCAGATCATAACATGAAACAACATTTCATGCACATGTCGAATATAATCACTTCTTTGAAGAATATAGTGGAGCCACTATTTGCTAAATTTTAGATATGGGGAGTAATCCAATCTATAACACCAACATTCGGTATACTGTATATTATACTCCCCATTATCTCATATATGATTTATTTTTATTTTCACATAGAAAAAAATCACTCAGAAATTTTTTCGAGCCAAAATACCTTAGAAAAATTTTGGGCATGGCCCTGGGGGGCTAAAAATGGACTTTCTGGACCATCTTGAAATTTACATGTGCGATTTTGAGTCCAATGAAATTACACGTGCAAAATTATCATAGAAAGTTAATAAAATTTGAATTTGGGCAAAATCATATCGTTTGCTCGGGAGTGTTGATGACTACTCGCCAGGGGGCGAGAAGTGAGCTCCTACTGAGCCAAATCAAAATCTACCCGTGTGAAATTGTCGAAATTTTGCTAAGAAGCCAAATTTAGGTTAACTAATGATTTCACATGTAAAAATGAGATTTTGAGAAATTTGCCGAAACTCGTTCGGTAGGATGGGAATTTACCTTACCGAGCCAAAATGAAACCCATGCGTGCAAAATTGACGCCGTGTGGTTTATATATGATAAATTCACTTTAAAAGTGAATACCTGAGACAAAAAATTGAAATTTAAGTCATAGTCGTAGCACAAAAGTGTTTGGTACTCTAGATTTTCATCTAATAAACCCTAAATTTCTGGGCCAAATCAAAATTTGACTGAGCAAACGGTTTTGTTTCTATTCAAGACCTATATTTTTTGAATCTACATATAAAACGGAGTTCATAGTGAGATTTCACACGTTTTGAGGTCGAGATTAAATTTTGATCGATTGCGGATTTCGTTCACTTCGAAAGACGTTTAAGTGACCAAACGATGTTAAATTTACACAAAATCAGCGGGATTGGATTTAGTACGAAAACCTGGGTCCCGTGTGTGATTTAAAATTTTTTTGAGATGAATAGTAACTTTGACCGGTATTGGATTGCGAGTCAACGAGTGGATAAACAAAAAGGACAAGCATTTAATGCTCTTGAAGTGTGTGCAATCACTTTATTGGAATGTGTGATTCCACTTTATTAGATTTTGTATGGTTTTGACGAGTGACACTACATGATTGGAAGAAACTAACCCTAGTTAATTAACAATGGTTAAATCCAACTAGAGTTAAGTTAATTAAACTTAACTAGGGTTAGAAATTGACTTAAAAATGGACTTTGCTTGTGTGGCCAAATAATTCTAGGGTTAGGAATTTACCTCACAAATATTGGATGGCTAGGATTCATTGGGGAAAAATTTTGACAAAGCTAAAAACACTTAACCTTTTATTCTCCTTCCAAATACTTCAATGTCCAAGCAAAAAGTCAAGAACACAAATGCTCTCTAGTCTTCCTCCATAGCCGTGAGCCATTCCTTGAAGGAAGGCTTGATTCCTTCAACCAATCTTCAATATTTTTACATAAATCCATCCCTCTTGAACCCTAGAAAAATATATCCAAAAATCAAGGCCAACAGAGAAGGATTGCTTGGTGAAGAACAAAGGGACAGCCAAGAGTTCAAGAGGAGAGATCCAAGTTTTGCTTCAAGCCCAGCTATCCATCTTTAGGTATGAGGCCCTCCATACCCCAATGAGGAGGTCTGCTTAGGGAACTAAGGTGGCCAAAATCTGAAGTCAAGGAAGGAATCCAAAAATTCTAAAATCTGGATATTCTGAACCGGTTGTGGTGTTTTAGCTACAAAATTTTCTTCACATGGGAAAATTGAATGAACTTTATACACAAGAAACTAGACATTCAAAGCTTTAAAATGAGATACAAATCATTGCATTCTGAGTAGAGATGGATTTTATATGATTTTTCAAATTTAGGTGTTCTGTACTAATTCCCTGTTCAATCCTGTATTTTGCCCTGATTTCGGCAGTAACATTAATCTAAGTTTTCAAGCCCCTTCCTGATGTATTCAGATCTTGGGCTAGTTGAAAGAATTGTAGATCCATGTCTTAGCTTTCCAATGAGGTAAGGATCACCTCAATCCAATTCCTGTGTCAAACGTTACAGCCATTCTACTGAAACTCGTCATAGGGTCATCCATTTTCCAATACTAAAAACAGTAGCGTTGCACGACCCTCTTCCAGTCCTTGTTTGCAAAATCTCAAAGAAGAAAAGCTATAGATCTCTCTCTTGTCCACCTACTGTGACAATGTCAGCCAATATAGCCAAAGGAATCAAGCATTACACAAACTCTCCCAAAACTATGCAGAAACGATTCTGTTTCTCAGCCAAAACTGAATAGAGTTATGTTTCTGACCCCTTCTAGGCCCCTTCTAGGCATAATTGGGAGAAACCCAAAACATGAAAAATGTAAGGTTATGTGTTGCCTAGGTACTGTAACAATTTCAAGTAATTTGGAGTTATGTGTTAAACGTTGTGATGGTTGTGTTAAAAATTAGTCAGAACAGACTTCTAAAATGTAATGTGAGAAAAATGTTACTATTTCAGGGACTAGAACTAGAAATCTGAGAACGTGCCCAACTAAGAAGTTGTAGCCTTGTGTCTTCAAATATCAGACTCTTTGCATGAATAGATTGTGAGATAGGGGACATTTACTAAAACAGAACAGAATGGAGAGTGAGATTTAGATTGGTTTGACAATGTGGACTTTAAGAAATCTTCCACCAAGATTTTGGAGATAAGTTCAACCTGAAAAGTGTGTGTTTTTATGTGAGTCAACCATAGAAATAGAAATTTTCCAATTCTGACCCTGGTTGAGGAACTTATGGTCAATTCCCTAAAATGGCGCAAGAATAGAACTTGAAACCCTAGGTTTGCCTATAACTAGCGTTGCATCACATTTACGTTATTATATACGCATCATATGACTTCTTAAGTGACATATATTCTACATTATGTTTATGGAGCCTTGTTGGTGATATTAAGGGGAGTATTTTTTGTGTGTGTCTCGAGATTCATGTCGGGAGTGGCGTACCCTCCCGCATACCGTGAGTGAGATTTATTATATTATATGTTCAATGCATAACAACATGTTTTAAAATGTTTTTCAATGCAAGCATGAATTATGATCATGTGCTATGATTTTTGGAATGGATTTGTGAAATGTTTTGTGAATCATTGGAGTGTCCACAACATGATATTATGTTTTTGGCTGAGGGCCTTTATGTATGCCATGATGATATGATTTATGAGATATATCCATGAGTTAGGTATGCCGTAGCTACAAAGGGCGTTTACAGAGATACCTATTGTGCCTGGATATGTTTTTGTAGGAGGTATCCCTAAACGTTGTATATGATATTGGGACTCGACACGGTACTAGTTGGGTTGAAGTCGAAAGGGGGAGGACTAGGTAACGCCCTAGTCTAGCACCTGATGAGGTCCGTCGCCAATGTCGAGGTAGAGAGCATTTTCTAATTTTATATATAAAAACCCCCGATGCGCTTGTTATTGGTCGTGGTCGACCTTTGCCAGGAACTGATTTTGGCATACTCTATACTTGTGTGATTCGGTTGATATGGATGCATATGTATTTGAAATGTATGAAAAAGAATGATTTATAATGAATTGTTCATTATGCATTGTTTTTATATATTATGCGGACTTGTAGATTTATTGAATCATTTTGATACTCCATTTTTCATCAATACATTGAACACACTTATATATACCCTCTCACTCACCGAGTATTTTCAATAATATTCACCCCTCACTTTCTGTTCCACAGAGATAGCTATAGTGGGACGCGTTGCAATATAGTAGTGCACGAGGTTTTGTTAGAGACATCGGACTTGGGTATGATGTTAACCATTTTTCCGCAGGATTGTATTTAAAGATATGGGATGATATGTATATATATATATTTGTATATTTGGGATTGTAGATAGACCATTGTACATATATATAAAAGGAATAACTGTATGTAAAGAATTGTACATATTATTGTAACTCTCATTTTATTGTATTACATTGAGGTATGATTGTACTATTGTGTTCAATCACCTTGGGAAACGTGTCATGTCCAGGATTGTCTATTAGGTTCGCTCAGTGCCGCCTCTAAATCACAGGAGGGGTGACTGGCGACTATTTATGCCTTTGATGGGGACATGACAGTAGAGGTCTATGGATAGAATTGGATTAGCCTTACGTTATTTTGGGATATTGACAGAGATGTAGATTGGTTAGTTGTGTTGATAATTTGCCAGGTTGGTCTTTATACATTGATATGTTATTGATTGACGAGATTTTGATATAGAATAAACCTCCAATTTATGGGGAGGTTCTGTCCGTTTGTTTGTTGATGGTTTGGAATTTAATGCCAGCATCCAGGATAGCGTGGTTGCTGCTCACGCCTTGGATCAAGGATCGGGGCGTGACACAATCTTTACTTGACTTTTGGGAGGTTGTTAAGACTTACCTCACATACACTAAAAGTATTCATACTTTCATGGATGTGAGCAAACACTGTAAACTCGAGAATGAATGTCAAGAGGTAGTTAAGTCTGCTTAAAGTCATGCTTACATGGCGAAGTCGAGTAAGGGCTCTTGGGGTACTAAGCGCAAATGGAGCAAGTATGACAAGAAGACCAAAGACCATGGCAAGAAGAAGTCATTTGTCAATACCGACAACAAAGGATAAAAGTGTAGAAAGAAGAAACTCGATATGAGCAAAGTTAAGTACTACATATGTGGTAAGTTTGAATATTTTGCTCATGAGTGTGGTGAATGGAAAGTGTGTTCTTCTTCTTTAAATGGTTTAAGTTTTGTTTCATCTACTATAATACTCATGACTCTTCTCCTTTGTGAATTATTGACTTATGAGCCACCGATCATGTTGTTCGCGATAAAAGTGCATATGAGGAGTTTCGCAGATTGAGTTTCTATACGAAGAGGCAGTATGTGGGGAACAGAGTATTTGCAGCTATTAGAGGGATTGGTACATATAAACTGGTGTTGTGAAATAACCAAATTCTATATTTACATGATATTTTGTATACTCCCGAAATTTGGTAAAATTTCATATCTATACTTTGTCTAAATGCTTAGAATATTCTATTTTCTTCAATTTGTACTAATTTAGTCCAAGATAAACTATATGCACTAGATGTGGTTTCTTTTAATGATATTTTTAATTTATCTCATATTGTCTTTTTATTTGATAGCATTGTTGATTATGTTACTATTTGGCATAGTAGACTTAGCTACATAGGGTAAGAGAGAATGAACAAGTTGGACCTACTAACTAGAGCTTACGATTTCTTGAGACATGGGATTGTGCCAGATATGTTTACAATTTATTGCATCTACACGGCAAGCTAGACTCGTGAGAAAAGAAGTACAGCTTTAAAAGATACTTTAAACATTCCAATGGATATATGTTCCTAGGTAAGATACTGATGACACAGTCACTGAGATTGAGTCTTGTGATACCACGTTCCTAGAAAATTGTTTCCCTAAAAAAGGTGAAATCAATCGAAACTTCACCTTCTATGAGATAGGTGAGCCTAACAATTCAGTTGAGTCTAGTAGCGGGACTCAAGAATCCATTACAGATCTTGATACTAGTGGGAGTAGCCCATCTAGAGATAAGGAGGCTCCCCTCCTCAGAGTTGTAGTCGGGGACAAGTACCTCGATGTCATTTTTCGATTGAAGATAAAATTCTCATTGTGATTTTTGAGAATGATGAGGAGCCCAAGACAATTGAGGAGGCTCTTGGAGGTCCTATGAAGGACCAATGGTTAAAGGCCATACTAGAGGAGATGGAATCCATGAGAGTTAATGGGGTTTAGGATATAGTTTACTTGCTTAAGGATAGAAAGACAATTAGGAAATAGGTTCTCAAAGTCAAAAGAAAGGCCGACGAATCAGTGGAGTGATACAAGCTCCGTCTGGTAGCCAAGGGTTACCTTTGGCGATTGTCACGAGCATGAATCTAGAATTATACCTGATGGACGTAAAGACCACCTTCCTTATTAGAAGTTTATATGAGTAGATTTACAAAGAACAACCCTATGGGTTCATTCTAGTACGTCAATAGGATAAGGTGTATCAACTTTGGAAATCGATATATAGCCTAAAGTAGTAATCAAAGTGGTAGTATTTAAAATTTCATGAGAATGTGATATCTTATGTTTTTTCAATGATCGAAAAGGATCATTGTGTCTATCTGATATGTTCTAATAACTCTTTTGTGATCCTATCTCTATAAATAGATAATATAATATTGAATATGAACAACATTGAGTATCTGATGACTATTAAGATATGGTTATCATCGAGTCTCGACATGAAGGACATGGGTGAAGCTAAGTTTATCATCAAATTTAAAATCCAAAGGAATCGCTCGAGATGGATGATGGCTCTTTTACAAGAGACCTACATTAGAAAGATTTTTTAGTGCTTTGGGATAAGCGATTGTAATCTTATAAATACTTCTATCACCAAGTGTAATTACCTAAATCTTGATATGTGCTCCAAAACTCAGGAAAAAATAAGAGAAATAAGTAAAATCTCTTATTCTAGTGTAGTGAAAAGTTTAATATACGCGATATTGTGTACATGATCTGACATTTGTTATATAGTCGGTCTGATGAGTAGATATTAATCAAATCCAAAAAGAGATCACTGGAGAGCAGTGAAAAGGATTTTCAAATATCTCAAGGGAACCGCAAGCTTCTCATTGTGTTACGGAGGAAGTGATTTGTGTCTTGTGGGATATTCAGATGTTGATTGGGGTGATGATCTGGATAAGTATAAATTGATATCAAGCTCAATGGTGATGCCATTTCTTAGAGCAATAAGAAGCAAACATGTATAGTTTTATCTACAATGGAAGCTGAGTTCATGGCTTACTTAGTTGCAGTTCAGTAGAGTGTTTAGCTTTGGAGACTATTGGATGACTTAGGGTTTGTGGTAGATAGTGAGAGATCAGTGATAATTTATTATGATAATCAGGGTGCTATCACCAATACTTGAAACCCTAAGTATCATAGTAGGACCAAATACATTGATATTAGATATAATTTCACGAGAAATATAATCAAGAAGGGTGAAATGACCGTCAAGTACACTTCTACACACAGCATAGTGGCTGAGTCTTCACGAAATCTATTGCTAGAGACTCGTTTATAAGATATAGAGAATTATTGATTTGCATATATTTTGATATTTCTCATTTTGTACTGTATTGACGAATTGATACTTATAAACTTTATATATATGATTCTTGTGCATTATTTAGTCACACATGGTTATTATATTTTTTATTTAATGCACTTCTTTCTTATCATTCTGTAATGTGATGTGATAGAAAGATATATCAGACATGCGAGATCGACTCTCTCACATGAGTGGCCACCTCCAACTCTGAGTGAAGGGGATGAGATGGTTTCTGGTTGTAAAAGGCTTTGAGAGTAGCCCTATTAGAACATAAGTTATCCTGATATGTGTTCAGAATGAGATCATATGTGTTATGATCGAGATAGACATATCTATATCAATATTGCTCGTAAGTAGCCAGATTTTAGATTTTAGATATCACTTGCGTCTAATGATATTGTATATAAAATACTCTCTTTGAGATTTTTGGATAAAATCTTATGTGTAGACTAAATCATATATTTGCATGGTGTTAGAGAAATCTGATATATGCTATTTAAAAATATGGGAGAATAACGCTATGACACGTGTTTCATACTATATGTGATAAGACGACTATGGGATAGTGGGAGCAATTATTTGAGATAATAGTGTGATCATAATTCCTGTTTCCACTATGTGAGACTTGAGATCCATTGGGTGGGATCTCTTGTACACTTATTACTTTTGACTGTTTCTAGAAGTTTTGACTTAGTGTTTACTAATTTAGTTTGTTTACCTATGACTCAGAATATAATTAAGATCTAAGAGGCACATCTAGAAGAACAGCTAAATTGAAACTAATGGATTCAAGTTTGGGAAAAAAAAGATCAATCGACATTATATTATTGTATAATATTTACCAACCGATCTGTTATATTTATCTATGTTAGGATTCAAACATAATAGTGAACACACAGTTGAACAATGATTGTGGATCACTTTCAATGAGGAAAGTGGCTCGATTGATATAATTGCGTTAAGTTTGGGGTACAATGAGTTCTTTTTGGTAGTAATAGTGGCTTCTCGATCATTTTAACAGGTACATTGAGAAGTTTTTGTTTGCAGGTGTACTCACCAGTCGCACAGCGCCCAATCCTGTATGAAAGTCTAATAGGGTGATGTGAAAAATTGTATGAGTTATGATCATATGACGAATGCAAAATGCTCTTGTATGTAAAAGGGAGATGTTGGTAAATATGCCTACATAGAGGCATTTACCACAAAAGTAAAAAACAATTAAATTTAAATTTAAAACTAAGTGATAATAGGTGGTTAACCCATGATCTCAGCTCTCCCAAAAATCTCTCCATTATCCTATGTGAGTTTGATGATGTTCTTGAATGAGTGCAAAGGAATTATTTTTTACATAGAGAACTCATGTTATTTTTTAGAGAATTGACTTTTGAGTAAACACATACTCTTTAGAGTGAAATCAATTTAATGTTTAGAGAAAATTTCGAGTAGAGAATTTTTATGTCATTGTAATCATCGGATTTAGGGTTGTGGCATTGTAATATTGCAGTGATAATTTATTTGGCGTGGTTATCATCCCGACTGCGAGATCGTCAAGAAAGGTTTCATAGTTCTTGGATTTTCTACGTTAATTCACTGAAGTATACCCGTAAATACAATTTTTTAATTTTTCCAAAAAATCATCATACTTCTGCTATTGTCAATTAAATCTTATATGCACTAAATTAATTGTTGAAGTTTTGAATAAGAATTTTACTTTCTAATTCAGAGGAATACACAATGACAAATGAAAAGTTTTGGTGGCTTCGGAATCATTGTTGTTACTTGTAATGACCCAGTTCGTGAATGCATGGAATCATATTCGTATCACATAAAATTTGACTAAAATAAGTAAAATAATTTATATTTTATGTCAAAAATCTCATGAAACAAGCCATTGCTACATTGATTTCTAAACAAAATCTTATTGGACATATTGAGAAAGTTTGGTTCATAATACAATGGTTCAGCTACAAAAGTAAGGACATTTTATTTCACACTAACTATATATCTGAAGAACCTCTCTAATGGGACAATGTCTAACAAATGAACCATGCTTTTACAACTCTCTGCTAACTAAAACACATTCATACGAACCCACTAAATTCATTATCTATGTGACCAACTCAAGCGTTAACCCTATTAGGAAAATTTTGTCCCATTTGGGTTTTGATGATAACAAAATATTTCATATTGTTATAATATTTTTACTAAGTGCACAAATTAAATCTCATTAGGAAATTCACATAAAAATTGTTAATAGAAATTGCTATAAAGGATGACATAGAGGCAAGTTATCTTGAACCATAGAGACTGTTATAAAGGCAGAAGTTCTTTTTATTAATTGAAAACATAGTTCAACAATCTAAGTGTAGATTGGTTATTGCACTTAGTTCAAAATATGTTCGGATATCTTGACCCAGCTATGATTAAAGGGATACCTTGCGAGAAAGAAAAGCCTAAGAGCACCAGAGGAGGAAAATCTCCAAGTCCAAGCCACAATCGGAGAAACTATTTCAATTCAAATGAATTTGAATTCAAACATGATAGTTGTAGCTATTGACTTCATCCAATAAGGAAAGAAAGATCACTCCTCGGAAGCACCAAAGGAGGAAGGTCCCAAGTGTAACACCAAATATATATTAAAAAAAAAAAAGAGAGAGAAAAATCAAATTAGGGCTTAAAGCCCTAATTCTTCCCCTTTCTCTCTCTCTCCCTCTCTTCCTCTCTCCCTCTCTCCCTCTCTCCCCGACTTTTCCCCTTCCCGTGACCCGCCACCGTCCCTCGCCGAGTCCGCGGCTCTCCTCCACCGCGATCAACCACCACCACCACCATCTCACTCTCTCACTGTCTCTCCCTCTTTCCCTCGTTCTCACTCTCTCTCTACCTCTCGCTGCTCTCTCTCTATCCCTCCGTCGCTCTCTCCTCCTCCCGCGAGCACACACCACCGCGCTCAGCAGCGGCTCCCCTCTCCCCTTCGCGCGCGACTACAGCTTGCGTTTCCCCACGCGAGCGTGAGCACGCGATCGCGCGAGCACACGACCTTGCGCCTGCGCACGAGCTGTGCGATCCCTGCACCAGCTCCGGTGCTGCCTCCTCGATTCCAGCGAGCCCTGCATGCTACCCAGCGCGCGAGCAAGCGCGTGGCCCAGCGCGCGAGCCAGCGCCACCCAGCGCGAGCCAGCTCGCGACCCAGCGCGAGCCAGCTCGCAACACAGCGCGAGCCAGCGCGCGACAAAGCTCGTGACCAAGCGCGACCCAACTCGCGACCCAGCGCGAGCCAGCGCACGAGCCCAACGCGAGCAGTGCGCGACCCTCTGCACGAGCCTCTGCGCGCCCTAGCATGCCCCAGCACAGGCTCCCCTATGCCAGTGCGCCCTCCAGCACGCCCCAGCACGAGCACAGCGCTCCCCAGCGCGCGATCCACTGCTCGAGCGTGCCCCAGCACAAGCGCGAGCGCTCCAGCGCGCGACCCATTGCGCGAGCACTCGATCCAGCTCGCAAGTGCGAGCCTAGCCACGCGGCCCAGTCCGGCCCGCGGCCCACCAGACCCATCAGACCCATAGGCCCACCAGGCGGCCAGCCCATCAGCCCGCCAGCCTGCGGCCCACGAGCCCACGAGCCCACGACCGACTTTCCCCTTCGAGAGCTCACCTGCATCTTCTGTACTGCAGGTAACGACTATATTTGGTTGAAATTCTAGGGTTTGGTGTTAGAAATTTAGTTGTTTCTAATATAATTGAAATTTGGTAATATTATAGCTTTTAGACCAGGTTGACGGGCGAACGAAAGCTAAATCCGGAAATCTGAGAAAACCCTAGGTGAGAGATGCAACCTTTTCAACATTTGAATTAATTCTATCGAAAGTAGATCGAATTTAGATCGAGAGTTACATAATATATTGAAATGTGTGACATTCGAGGAAAAATAGACAAAAAAATAAGAAATATTAGAAACTTGACCATTGGTGAGTCAGATGATTCGAAATTGAGGAAACGAGAATCTATGACGAAGTTTTGTAAATTAGGTGGGAGAAATTTGGAAGGGAAAAATTGAAAATCCCTGATTTGGCCTTTATTTGATATTAAATGTTGATAATCTGATTTAGGTTGACCTTTTGGAGACTCGAGCGGTCAGATCCGATTTGGCTTGTCAGAAGGGAGTGACTTCCCTCCCGTAGACAGTGAGTGGGACGTTGTGATACTATGGGACGTTGTGCCCTTGTGATACTATGATGATTCCGTAGCTACGAAGGGCGTTTGTAGAGGCACGGGTTGCTCGGATACGCTTCTGCAGGAGGTATCCACAAACATCATTTATTCTAAAGGCTATAGGCGCGGCCGGTTGAACCCACGTAGGGGGAGGACGTGTGTGACGCCACCGTCTAGCACCGGGCGGGGTCCTATACACGTTGATGAGTTGGCCCCAGCGAGCTCATGGCCAACGTCGGGGTAGAGAGCGTTTTAAAGTCTATGCATAATAAAAACCCCCGACGCGCCTATCCTTGGTCACGGTTGACCTTTGCCGGGACTATTTTTGGCTCGCTCTGACATTACGTGATTTTAAATGGATGCATATATGCTTGTTATCGTGTGATTGGTTAAATAATTTCAAATTTGTTAAACATATCGTGTTTTGTCGTGAAATGTAAATTTTTGTTTCAAATGATTTTATTTGACACTCCAATTGTTCACCTATGCTATTTATGCTGGATATTACCCCCCTCACTCACTGAGTATCTTCCCATGATACTCACCCCTCTATTTTCTCTCCTCAGACAGGTTTATTGTGATAGAGCGACGTTACAGGCTCTAGAGCGGAGTTGGTATTTCCGACGGTAAGATTTACTTTTAATTTAGTTTCGACCCTGCGAGGTCTTGACATAGACGTCCGTAGTTGGCCATGTACTTATTTTGGGATGACTGTATAATTTAACTCTCATATTTTCTTTGCATTGAAGCGATTGTACGTACTTGAGTGTACTTGGGAATATTATTGTATCTTTCATAAAATTTAGGTCCGCTCGGTGTGGCAGCTGTTCATGCTCTAATTGGGCAGGATAGTAGAGGTCTGTGGCTAGAACTGTTAGAAACTTGTAGCCTTGCGTTGTTCTGGATGCTGGCGGTGGTGTTTATTGATTTTGGAAAGGCCGGGATGGCCATTTATTTAAATTATAAATTGATTTTGATTATACAGGTTTAATTGTACACGGGAAACCTCCGATTTATGGGGAGGTTCTGCCTGAATTTCTGTAAAAATACAGCCGGCATCTTAGGGCAACGGGCGGCTGTACACGATCCCGGTTTGGGGCGTGACAGTTCTATTGGTATCAGAGCCTCTAGGTTGAGCGCTATATAGGAAGAAAATCTTGAAAATATTCCCGAGTGTGTTTGCGTTTAAAGTCCTCGATGCATGAGAGTTTCATACAGTCATTTATATCCCTGCATATGGTCTTAGGAATTGAGTTTATCTATTTAGGGGGTTAGATACTAATTCTTATCTAACCTAGCATTTCTTCATTTTCAAAGAAGGAACCAATGGAGATGGTTCTTAAATTGATGATTTTATTCATTTTAGGGTGTTAGTTGTAACTAACCCTAATCCTTGAACAATGCCTAATGAAAATTCTCATATTGCGGAACCATGACGATTACATGGAGCGCTAGATATGTACCCCCTGATTCACTTAAAGAGAGCGAGGATACTTCCTCATTTCTGGCGCCCCTTTCGGTGCCGAAGAATACATCCTCAAGGTGTGTGTTTTCTCCAGCACCTTCTCAGCCAGCTATTATACCAACGTCTTCACCATTTACTCTTGATATTTTCGGGCAAGTGTACGAGTGGTACACGGCACATGGGGTCCAGATGTCACCCATCACCTTTGATGGCAATGCCGATATCTACGGCTGCACTTATTTCTCCTACAGTAGTTCTTACTCAAGCGGTACCAAAAAAGTCCATCGGTGGCCATTCTTCTTACAGTTTCGAATCTGAGTGATAATAATTGCGCCATACTTAGGTGCATCCCCGAGATGACTCAGCTAGTCACAGTAGTTCGACAGTTGGGATACATAGATTTTTGGACTTGGTGATGCTACGGTAGTACAGCACTGAGTCAACTGAACCCGACGGATCTTGATAGATCTAGGCTTGCGCGAGGAGTATAGTCTACGAGTTACTGAGAGACTATTTGATAGGGAAGCCCTCACTTGATGGGAGGCTATTTGCGATGAGGCTATAAGCCATTGCGGCAAAGCGATTTCCTAATGGAATTCGACCGCAGATATTTCACGGAGTTTTAGCGGGACCATATCTCCGGTGGTTATATCACCAGTCCTAGTGCCATGAGCTAGGCTACTGCTCAGCGACCTTTTCTTTGCCGCATATGTGGCAAGCACCACGCTCGAATAAATATGTAGAGTACTTATTACATGCTTCCACTATGAGAAGCCGGGACATATCAGGAGTTTCTGCCTTGATTGTGACTTGGAGGTTAGTTGGCTTTGAGTCATCGGAATACACCACATGTGGGACAGCAGGGAACACCTGCGCATTCTAGTAACACTGCTCCACCGACTGTAGCCGGGAGCAATATAGTATTAGGTTTTCACGAGAGTAGTTGAGGGTGCAGGCCCTTGTGCATGCGATGACTCAGGAGGACGCTCTGACTAACCCAGATATGATCATGGGTAATCCTCCTGCGGATCCTTCCGTTTAGAGGTTCTTATGCACTGTTTCCTTTGAAATCGTATATTTGATATGTATAGACATGATTGTCACTGTACTAGAGGCTTAACTATTTTGATATACAGGTGTATATCCCTATTCTTTTTATTTTATTTTATTTTATTTTATTTTATTTATTTATTTATTTTTGAATCTTGGTGCTATGGAAATACATGGAGTCGACGTTTGTGTTCTTATTGGCACAAGGTCGAACTAATTCTATGTGAGAGTTTCTTTCGCTCAACAGTCGGTTGGGCTGTTATCGTTACTTGATGAGGAGCTATTAGTTGACGCTCCTCTTGGTGAGCAGTTGGTTAGAGATTCGTATATAGAGAGTATGATGTCATGGCAGGTGGGACAGTACTGAGAGCAAATCTGATCCCATTGGATATGACTGGTTTTGATGCCATCTTAGAGATAGATTAATTGTATACTTATAGAGTTTTCTTAGACTGTTTTATCAAGAAAGACGATTTTTGGAGGCCTGAAGGGCCACCACTGATGTTTGCGAGTGAGAGACGGGTGTTACCCCGTGGTATAGTATTAGTGAGGAAAGCCATACGTATAATATGTCAGGGATGTATGACAAATCTGACACATATGATCGATACCACCATACAGAATCCGAGACTTGATGAGATTCTGGTGGTACAAAAGTTTCCTGAAGTATTTCCCGAGGAGCCACCCTAATTATCATTGATTCGGAAGTTCAATTTTGAGATTGATCTGGCTCTAGGGATTACTCTTATTTCTATTCCGCCATATAGGATGGTACCATTTGAGCTGAGAGAGCTCAAGATTTAACTACAGAAATTGTTTGATAAATAATTCATCCATCCAAGCACCACACCTTAGGGTGATTCGGTATTATTTGTAAAGAAGAAATATAGAACACTTAAACTTGTTATGGATTATTGGCAGTTGACTAAGGTCATTACCAAGGATTGATATTCATTTTCCCACATCGATGATTTGTTTGATCAGCTTCTCGGTGATAAGGTCTTTTCGAAGATAAATCTTCGATCGCGTTATACTCGGTTACGGGTTAGGGTCGAGGATCTGTCCAAAAATCGCATTCCGTATCAGCATGGACACTTTGAGTCCTTGGTCATGCCATTTGGGCTGACGAATGTCCTAGCTGCATTTATGGACCGAATAGATCGGGTCTTTTATGAATTTCCTAGATCGAATTGTTATCGTTTCCACTGATGACATCCTAATAAGCTTGCAGAGTGTTGAGGAGCATGCTCAGTGTCTTACTCTCAGACGACAGAGAGAGTGCTTACCCCTCTTTATTGGTGGGACTCCGTACCTTAGGAGTCAGTGTGGTTAATGATGTGTGAGAAGCATCATTAGCCAGATATGAGGACAGGCAGACCTTGTTCAACTATGTCAGAGACTTCGGATTCCGAGAAAACGGATAGATAGTGTTTGGAGAACGGAATTGTAATTCAGTTGACATTGATTTCCGCAAGGCCATACTTGAGGAGGCATACTCCCCAACTTAAGCATTCATCCGGGTAGTACCAAGATGTATTGGACTATTCAGGATAGTTATTGGTGGCCTAACATGAAACAAGAAATTGAGGATTTTGTGGCAAGATGTTTAGCTCGCCAATAGGTGAAGGCCGAGCATCAGCGTCCAACGGGC
The DNA here is from genome assembly GCA_033439265.1 of Dillenia suffruticosa. NCBI lineage: Eukaryota > Viridiplantae > Streptophyta > Magnoliopsida > Dilleniales > Dilleniaceae > Dillenia > Dillenia suffruticosa. The sequence continues at coordinate 15,076,218 of JAVTVX010000020.1, forward strand.
ACACTGCAGCCTCTTCCCATTCCTGAGTGGAAATGGGAGCATATTACTATGGACTTCGTGATGGGGTTGCCGCAGACTTCTTCACGCATGATGCGATTTGGGTGATTGTCGATCGACTCACCAAATTTGCACATTTTATCCCTATCCGCGGTGACTATTCCTTAGAGGCGTTGGCACGTCTCTACATTGATACTGTAGTTCGGCTTCACGGGGTGCCTGTGTCGATTGTTTCAGATAGAGACCCCAGGTTCACATCTAGGTTTTGGCCCAAGTTGCTGGAGGCATTGGGTACTAGATTGAACTTTAGTACAACATATCATCCTCAGACGGACGGCCAGTCTGAGAGGACCATTTAGACCCTTGAGTACATACTGAGGGCATGTGTGATGGATTTTCAGGGTAGTTGGGATTGACACATTCCACTGGTCGAATTCGTATATAATTACAATTATCAAGCCAGTATAGGGATGCCCCCATATGAGGCACTATATGGCAGGAAGTGCCGTACCCCGATGTGCTGGGATGAAGTCGGAGAGCGACGTCTCAACAGCGTTGAGTTGATTGAGCAAACAAAGAATAAAATTAAGGTTATCCGTGAGCGAATGAAAGCCGCCCAAGACAGATAGAGGGCATATGCGGATCGAAGATGCCGACTTTTAGAGTGAGGTGGGCGATATGGAGTTCTTGAGGATTTCTCCCTTGAGGGGACTAGTACGACATCGGCAGCGGGGCAAGTTGAGCCCCAGGTACATTGGCTCGTTCCGTATCCTCAGTAGGGTTGGGAGCGTGGCATACAGGCTACAGTTGCCAGATGAACTATCTCGGATCCATGATGTCTTCCATGTATCAGTGTTGAGGAAGTACATCTCAGATCCTTCACACATTTCGAAGCCTCCGCCGATAGAAATGCGAGAGGACTTGAGCTTACCTGTCCAGCCTGTGATTATTTTGGATCGGCAGGTTAGAAAGCTACGAGCAAAGAGGTTCCACTTGTTAGAGTTTTGTGGAGGAGTGACCAGGTTGAGGAACAGACCTGGGAGCCTGAGGAAGCCATGAGGAGACAGCACCCCCAGTTGTTTGCTGCTTAGCCTTCATTTAGTTTCGTGGACGAAACTTATTTTTAGGGGGTTAGAAAATGTAACACCAACTATATATTAAAATAAAAAAAAAAAGAGAGAAAAATCGAATTAGGGCTTAAAGCCCTAATTCTTCCCCTTTCTCTCTCTCTCCCTCTCTTCCTCTCTCCCTCTCTGCCTCTCTCCCCGACTTTTCCCCTTCCTATGACTCGCCGCCGTCCCTCGCCGAGTCCGCCGCTCTCCTCCACCGCGATCAACCACCAACACCACCATCTCACTCTCTCACTGTCTCTCCCTCTTTCCCTCGTTCTCACTCTCTCTCTACCTCGCTGCTCTCTCTCTATCCCTCCGTCGCTCTCTCCTCCTCCCGCAAGCACACACCACCGCGCTCGGCAGCGGATCCCCTCTCCCCTTCGCGCGCGACTGCAGCTTGCGTTTCCCCACGCGAGCGTGAGCACGCGATCGTGCGAGCACATGACCTTGCGCCTGCGCACGAGCTGCGCGATCCCCGCACCAGCTCCGGTGCTGCCTCCTCGATCTCCAGCGAGCCCTGCATGTTACCCAGCGCGCGAGCCAGCGCGACCCAGCACGAGCCAGCGCGTGGCCCAGTGCGCGAGCCAGCGCCACCTAGCCCGAGCCAGCTCGCGACCCAGCGCGAGCAAGCGCGCGACCCAGCTTGTGACCCAGCGCGAGCCAGCTCGCGACCCAGCGCGACCCAGCTCGCCAGCGCGACCCAGCTCGCGACCAAGTGCGAGCCAGCGTACGAGCCCAGCTCGAGTAGTGCGCGACCCTCTGCACGAGCCACTGCGCGCCCTAGCATGCCCCAGCACAGGCTCCCCTGTGCCAGTGCGCCCTCCAGCACGCCCCAGCACGAGCACAGCGCGCCCCAGCGCGCGATCCACTACTCGAGCGTGCCCCAGCACGAGCGCGAGCGCTCCAGCGCGCGACCCACTGCGCGAGCACTCGATCCAGCTCGCAAGTGCGAGCCCTAGCCATGCGGCCCAGTCCGGCCCGCGGCCCACCAGACCCATCAGACCCGTAGGCCCACCAGGCGGCCAGCCCATCAGCCCGGCAGCCTGCGGCCCACGAGCCCACGACCGGCTTTCCCCTTCGAGAGCTCACCTGCATCTTCTGTACTACAGGTAACGACTATATTTGGTTGAAGTTCTAGGGTTTGGTGTTAGAAATTTAGTTGTTTCTAATATAATTGAAATTTGGTAATATTATAGGTTTTAGACCAGGTTGACGGGCGAACGAAAGCTAAATCCGGAAATCTGAGAAAACCCTAGGTGAGAGATGCAACCTTTTCAACATTTGAATTAATTTTATCGAAAGTAGATCGAATTTAGATCGAGAGTTACATAATATATTGAAATGTGTGACATTCGAGGAAAAATAGACAAAAAAATAAGAAATATTAGAAACTTGACCATTGGTGAGTCAGATGATTCGAAATTGAGGAAACGAGAATCTATGACGAAGTTTTGTAAATTAGGTGGGAGAAATTTGGAAGGGAAAAATTGAAAATCCCTGATTTGGCCTTTATTTGATATTAAATGTTGATAATCTGATTTAGGTTGACCTTTTGGAGACTCGAGCGGTCAGATCCGATTTGGCTTGTCAGTAGGGAGTGACTTCCCTCCCGTAGACAGTGAGTGGGACTCTAATCTCTTGCATAAAATAGTAAAACGTATTTTCTGTCGCATTTTCGATGAAACATGCTTTGATATGCATTCGTTGACGTGTGATATTAAATTTAGAAATCTGTTTTGTGATTTTTGGAGTGTCTTGAATTATATTTACAATGACTATGCATCCATGGTTTGAAATGAAACAATAATTGTGCCATTACTTGAAAATGTATAAATTTCATTTTATACCGTTGCATTGATATTCTGTTTTGAAATGAATTGAAGAGACGTATTGGCACGCAAATTTAAAATGTTTTTGATGAACTACGTGGGTTGGATGCCCACTAGTTATGTGATGATGTGATGATACTTGTGGGACGTTGTGCCCTTGTGATACTATGGGACGTTGTGCCCTTGTGATACTATGATGATTCCGTAGCTACGAAAGGCGTTTGTAGAGGCACAGGTTGCCCGGATACGCTTCTGCAGGAGGTATCCGCAAACGTCATTTATTCTAAAGGCTATAGGCGCGGCCGGTTGAACCCACGTAGGGGAAGGACGTGTGTGATGCCACCGTCTAGTACCGGGCGGGGTCCTATACACGTTGATGAGTTGGCCCCAGCGAGCTCATGGCCAACGTCGGGGTAGAGAGCGTTTTAAAGTCTATGCATAATAAAAACCCCCGACGCGCCTGTCCTTGGTCACGGTTGACCTTTGCCGGGACTATTTTTGGCTTGCTTTGACATTACTTGATTTTAAATGGATGTATATATGCTTGTTATCGTGTGATTGGTTAAATGATTTCAAATTTGTTAAACATATCGTGTTTTGTCGTGAAATGTAAATTTTTGTTTCAAATGATTTTATTTGACACTCCAATTGTTCACCTATACTATTTATGCTGGATATTACCCCCCTCACTCACTGAGTATCTTCCCATGATACTCACCCCTCTATTTTCTCTCCTCAGATAGGTTTATTGTGATAGAGCGACGTTACACGCTCTAGAGCGGAATTGGTATTTTCGACGGTGTTGGTATTTTCGATGGTAAGATTTACTTTTAATTTAGTTTCGACCTTGCGAGATCTTGACATAGAGGTCCGTAGTTGGCCATGTACTTATTTTGGGATGACTGTATAATTTAACTCTCATATTTTCTTTGCATTGAAGCGATTGTACGTATTGAGTGTATTTGGGAATATTATTGTATCTTTCATAAAATTTAGGTCCGCTCGGTGTGGCGGCTGTTCATGCTCTAATTGGGCAGGATAGTAGAGGTCTGTGGCTAGGACTGTTAGAAACTTGTAGCCTTGCGTTGTTCTGGATGCTGGCGGTGGTGTTTATTGATTTTGGAGAGGCCGGGATGGCCATTTATTTAAGTTATAAATTGATTTTGATTATACAGGTTTAATTGTACACGGAAAACCTCCGATTTATGGGGAGGTTCTGCCCGATTTTCTGTAAAAATACAGCCGGCATCTTAGGGCAACGGGCGGCTGTTCACGATCCCGGTTTGGGGCGTGACACCAAGTCCAAACCATAATCTGGGAAAGTATTTGAATTCAAACATGACATCTGTAACTAAAGCAAAGAAGGATCTCTTCTAGGAATGGAAACAACTAAAGACAAATGGTCTTGATTCATAGTACTAAGATGAGAAAGTTACCATCATTTTACTATAGTAAAAGTTTACTAGGAAGCCAACTTTGGAGATATAAATCTTCAACAATGGTAATGGGTTTTGGGTGTGATCTTCAGGGATTAAAAAATTGATATACAGAGAGTATACAACAATTTTTATAGAGTGTTTTCAGTATTTCTTAAGTGAGATATTCATTTTAGAAGTTGGCTATTTGAACAGCCCAAATTCTGTTATATACTTGGTTTTGTGAGATAGTTTGATGATTGATTCTCTATTGGACGAAATATCTTCATGCTAAGAAAGATTAGAAGTCAATAGTCTTTGAGTTGTATCTTGTAACTTGATATCATATTGGAGAACTAGCAAATTGCTAAATTTCGACTTACTGGCTTAAGAGTGGACATAAGTATAAAATCGAACCACTATAAAATCATATTTGTCTCTCTATCTTCACTTTTATTTTTCTGTTGTATATGTTTAGAATGACCATATAATTATTTTAGATTTAAGTGAAGTTAAATTAAATTTTTAAAATCCAACTACCAATTCAACCTCTTTTTTGGTTGTCACTGGAACCAACAAGTAATGTCAGAGTAAGTGCTCTACTCCACTAGAAAGACCTTCTTAAAGTACAAGATCTATGGCTTTTCCTTATATATTTGGCCAATCTATCAATAAAATACCCTATTTTGATGATACAAATTTTTTCCATTGGAAATGTAGGATGGAAACATTTATAAAAGTTACTGACTATGAGATTTGAGAGGTCATTACCTCTGGAGACCTAGGTGTAAAAGACTCAATTATAATCGAAGATGATAAGAGAATAATTTCTATAAATTTTAAGGTTCACTTATTTTTTTGTGCTATCTCTCCCACTAAATTTAATCTAATTTTTGCGTGTGCTACAGTTAAAGAAATTTGGAATAGACTTTGCATCACTCATGAAGGAATCAGTGTCATGAAGGAAACTAGAATAAATTTGTTAATATAAAAGTATGAGATTTTTCGGGTTCAGCAAGGAGAAAATATTAAAAATATGTTTAATTGTTTTTGTGTTATTACTAATGAATTAGATTCACTTGACAAAAAGATTTCAGACATTGATCAGATTAGGAATGCTACTTAGAGTATGGGATGCCAAGAAAACAACAATTGAAAAAGCACAAAATCTGAACAAACTGTCCCTAAATAAATTAAGAAGCAAACTGATATCGTATGAGGTTAAAATCTTCCATGCTATCAAAACAGAAGGCAAAAGGAAAACAATAGCCTTTGCAACAAAAGAAGCTGAAGATTTAGAGAATGAAGAAGACAGTTATCAAGAGTTGTACAGCAAGCAAAAAGACTCAATCATTTCTTAAAAATAAGAGTAAGAAAATTTTCAAATCTAAAAAATCTAGTAATTCACAAAAATTTAAATCTACTACAGAAAAGGACAGCAAAAAAAAAAGAATCAAATAGAGAAAATAATTTGCTACGAATATAAGAAACCGGGTTACATAAAACATGAGTGTCCTATCTTACTAAAGAAGTTGCAAAAATTTCAGAAAAAAGAAAAGACTAAGATGGCAACATGGAGTAATTTGGATGAGTTAGATTTAGAATCAAAAGTTCAAAAAGTGCCGAAGAAGTACACTTCTATCTCATTACAAAGTCACAGGTTACCTCTGATACTAAATCTGAAAATTTTACATATTTTTGTTCTAATACTAAAATTGTGCTAAATATGATTACAAAATTAAATTGCAAAATAATTGATTTAGAAAAGAAAAAGATATTCTGAAACAAACAATTCAACTTTTAAATTCTGAACTAATTAATGAAAAATTTGAAAATAAAACTATAAAAATAGAAAATTCTGTATGAAAGGAAAAATATGTTTGTTGAAAACAAGTGTGGAAAATTTATTCATATCCATTAAAACACCTTCCAAAAATTTCATGAGAGAAATGAAAAATTGTCAAAATTACTTTCAATCCAAAAAAAAAAAAAGATTTTTCCGAGATTGGTTTGGGTTATAAAAATGATTCAAAAATTATTTTCAAAACTAACAAAATTGTTTTTGTTAAAGGTGTAGAAGAAAGTCAAATAAAATATTCACAAACTATAGAAAATGATCACAGAAACATGCATAGAGAAACCTAATGAGACTATAATGAAAAAGTAAAATTTTTTAAAAAATATATAATACTGAATTTAAGTATAAAAGCCAATGTCTGCTTAGAATAATTATAAATATAGAAATTATAAACCTAATTATTTAAGAAATAAAAATAATTTTTCTTACTATATATGTCACAAATTTGGTCACTTTGTTAGAAATTGTCTCATGAATAAATTTAGTACTCTCAAGAAAAATTTAATTATGATAGAAGATTGTTTTCTAAAAAACCAAAAATTATTTAAGTTTCTAGGAGCAGATGATTTTTCTAGATTTTATTTTTAGAAAATAAAATGATGTATTTGAGTCATTTAGGAAATATCATTGCAAGTTGGATGCATAAAAAATAAAATTTAGTTGCCTTATTCACAAACATGTCGAAATATGTATCAATATTAGATTGTTGTACTCAAATCTTATAAATAAAATAACAACTAAAAAATTATTTGTTAGATTATACGAATATTTTGATAAAATGTGACAAAACGAGTGTTGTTTGTTTTATCAAAATCTCATAAATCATTTAAAACTCAAACATATAGAGGTAAGACAACATTTTAATCATGTTATAAATGAAGATGTAGTCTTGGAGTATGTTGAAACCAAGAATAAATTTGTAGACATTTTTACAAAACCCTTAAATAGAAAGAGATTTGAAAATATTACAAGTGAAATTGGAGTATATTTTTCATTTTTTTTTAAAAAGAGATTTGCATATGTCAATGAAGTTGTTGAAATATTTTCTTTATTATTCTTTGTTTCTCTATGTGATATTTACTCTAATATTTGTTTTATTTTCTTTTTGATTAAAAAAGAGGGAAGAATAGAAAAAAATAAATGAATGAATGATTAAAAAAATGTACATATTAAGGGGAAGAAAATTAAAATATTAATAAATCCATAAATTGAGGGGGATCTTGAATGCATACATGATATTTTTTAGTATGAATATTTATTTTTTGTATAGTTTTGTTGTTATAAAATAAGAAGAGACTATTAGAGAAATTATTGTCCCTTTTAGGTTTTAATAATAACAAAACATTTCATATTATTCTGATATTTTTACTAAGTGTATAGATTAAATCTCGTTTGGAAATTTACATAAAAGATGTCCATAAAAGTTGTTATAGATGATGTTATAGAGGTATATTATCTTGAACCATAGAAACCGTTATAAAGGCAAAAGTTCTTTTTATTAATTGAAGACCCAACTTACAATTTAAGTGTAGATTAGATATTGTATTTAGTTTAAAATATATTCAAATATCTTGACTAAGTGATTATTAAAGAGATACCTTGCGGAAAAGGAAAGCCTAAGAGCACTAAAAGAGGAAGATTTCCAAGTCCAAACCACAATTCGGGAAACTATTTGAATTCAAATGGATTTGAATTCAAACATAGCAACTGTAGCTATTGACTTCATCCAATAAGGAAAGAAAGATCTCTCCCGGTGAGCACCAATGGAGGAAAGTCTCCAAATCCAAACCATAATATGGGAAAGTATTTGAATTCAAATGGATTTAAATTTAAGTATGGCAATTGCAACTATTGACTTCATTCAACAAGAAAAGAAGGATCTCTTCTAGGAATGGAAAGTCTAAAGACAAATGGTATTGATTTGTGGTACTGAGATAGGAAAGTTTTCATCATTTTACAATAGTAAAAACTTTGTTGGGATGCTAACTTTGGAGATATAAATCTTCAACGATGGTAATAGATTTTGGGGGTATTCTTATGGAATTGAAAGATTGGTATACAATAATTTTTATAGAGTGTTTTTGGCATTTTTTGAGTGAGATATTCATTCTAAAAGTTGGCTATTTGAACAGCCCAAATTAAATTGTATTATGTATTTGATTTTATGAGGTAATTTGATGATTGATTCTCTATTGGACGAAACATCTTCATGTTAAGGAAGTTCAAAAAGACAACGGTGTTTGAGTTGTATCTTGTAACTCGATATCATAGTGAAAAACTAGCAAACTATTAGATTTTGGCTTAGTGGCTGGATAAGTGGACCTAAACACAAAACCGAACCACTATAAAATTGGATTTATTTCTCTATCTTTAATTTTATTTTTCTGCTATATATGTTTAAAATAATTATAGAATTATTTTAAATCTAAGTGGAGTTACATTAAATTTTTAAAATCTAATCAAAATAACTAATTCAATTTTCTTCTTGGTCATCACAAAAACCAACAAACCCATTATTACTTTTTTAAGAATTTATATTTGTATGATTTTTTTTGGTCTTAGTAATTAAATACAGCACTAAAATAGTATAAAATATCACATCAATTATGAGTTAAATTCTCTTTTTTTTTTTTTTATCTTATCTTAATTACCAACCTATACTCTGTATCAGATCAGCCTAATGGCTAAATTATATTTCAAAAGATAAAATAGTTCATATGGGTACATAATGCTTTCGTCGAACCCTATATAACTGATTAGCCGTCAACCCCATGTTACTGTTCAAACAGTACCCCCAAAGCAAACCCAAACTAACCACCCGCTCAAAATTCTGAAATCCCATGTTACCCGCCTACCCAAAACTTACGGAACTTATCAATTTCTAAAATTAGCAAATCCCAATTGTTGACCTCTCTCCCGCTGCACAAATTTTGTGCAACACCGACCCCGTTTCCTATTTTTAGTAACTTATCTCTTCCCTATCCTAATTATAAATCGGACTAAACTCACTAGTTCCCGCCAAGCTTGTATTGCAGCGCCAGTCCCACTTCAAGTTTGCTAAGTTAGTAAGAACCCGTAATCAAGAAATGACTTGTTCTAATAAAAGTAGCTATATTTTTAGAGTAACTCTGCTACTTATAGTATCTCTTGTAATATGCGAGGGTAGATATCCTAGTAGTTTTAATAAGAGAGGTTTTATTACGACACGAGGAACCCAGTTTGTGCTAAATGAGTCAACCTTTCTGTTCAATGGGTTCAATTCCTACTGGATGATGCATGTTGCGGCTGAGCCCAGTGAGCGATACAAGGTCTCCAATGTGTTCCGTGATGCTACCGCTGCCAGTCTATCTGTTTGCAGGACTTGGGCATTCACAGACGGAGGTGATCGCGCCTTGCAAATGTCCCCTGGAGTCTATGATGAACGCGTATTCCAGGTCAGCTATTTTTATTTTGTTATGGTTACTCAGAAAAATTGATGGCATGATGGTATTTAATATATGCTAACTAATTATGTGTGGTATTGGCAGGGTTTGGATTTTGTGATTTCAGAAGCAAGAAAATACGGGATTAGACTAATTCTGAGCTTAGTAAACAACTACAACGATTTCGGTGGAAGACCCCAATACATGAGTTGGGCTAAAAACGCGGGCATTCAAGTTCATGATGATGACGATTTCTATACTAATCCTATAATTAAACAATACTACAAAGATCATGTGAAGGTAAGTAAAAGTGAATCATGAAATAAGAGGTTTTGTATTTATTATATATTTATTTTGCTGAAACTAATTTGGGAATTTCAAGAAATGTAAATGCAGAGTGTACTAACAAGATACAACAGTATAACTGGAGTGGTTTATAAAGATGACTCAACAATAATGGCATGGGAGTTGATTAATGAACCTCGCTGCAAAGCTGATTACTCAGGGAGAATGATCAATGTGAGTCCTCCAACATTCCATCACAATTCCTTTTTTTTTTTTACGTATTCTTTGTATATATAATAGACAAAGGGTCAAATATTGGTTGCAGGGCTGGGTACAAGAGATGGCAAGTTACGTGAAATCCATAGACAGCAAACACTTGCTCGAGGTTGGAATGGAAGGATTTTATGGAGACTCAATGCCTGAAAAGAAGCAAAACAATCCTGGCTACCAAGTTGGTACTGATTTCATCGCCAACAATCTCATTAAAGAGATTGATTTCGCAACCATACATGCTTATCCTGATATATGGTAAATTAGTTACTTCAAATTTTGTATATTGATTCTTCAAACATAGAATGACTACATATGTAATCAATATTGTAATTTAATATGTAATCACAAAATAAATATAGGCTGTTGGGACAAAGTGATTACTCTCAAATGCATTTTATGCAAAGCTGGATGACAAGTCACTGGATGGACTCGAGGACAATACTGAAGAAACCTTTGGTGTTTGCGGAATTTGGCAAGTCAAGCAAAGACGTGGGCTACAGTGTGAGCGCTAGAGACATGTTCATGAGCATGGTGTATAGGAGCATCTACAATTTTGCAAAAAGTGGGGGTGGTTTTGGTGGAGGCTTATTTTGGCAACTAATGGGTGAAGGAATGGAAGCATACCATGATGGCTATGAGCTTGTCTTGTCTAAAACTCCTTCCACCAGTGCCCTTATTTTGGGGCAGTCTGAGAAGATGACTTTGCTTGCTCATGTTTTGTCCAGACCATAGGCTTATCACTACTCTTACTTACCAGCTGCAGAAACAAAGAAGTAATCTACTCCTTAGACCAGTGTTCTCTCCTGTCTTGGTTCTGCGATTTTATTTTAGGATATATTTACTCTCTCTTTCTCTGTCTCTCTCTCTCTCACGCACACACATTTTTTGATAGGCCATGCTTCAATTGATGAATGTCTTAAGGAAAGATCGGCAACTTTTGGATGCCATGTATCATTTCGAATTATTTATATCTCTCAATGTTCAATTAATGACAGGAAACCAAATATGTGGACCTTTTTCTCGGTGTAGTGACCATTACCTTGGTCGTCAGAAAAGATTTTGTGGTTAACTCATTTTTGGTACTAATGCGCTTATATTGGGATAACCAACATTAATCTCATCATTACTTGGCTTACATTCTGACAACTCGTAAGATTCATCACAAACCTTTTAAACCAAATACATTACTATTATCTTGGTTGGAGTGGCCAATTTAATGTCCATCACAAATGTCTTGTAACCAAAATTGCTTTTTGCCGTTGTTGAGTCTTCCCGTGACCAATTTTAAATTGTTCAAACCAAATACAATTATTATTTTAAATCAAGTGCCCATTTTTATGTTACGCACAAAAGAATTTTACTTGGAGTTACTAATGCACTTGGTTTTCTCAATGTAATTTTAGTCACAAACTAGAAAATTATGTTGAATGGGGAGAAATGAAATATAAAGGGTAGACAGATAAAATGATAAATATTATAATTTTTAGAAAAATAATAATATTTTAGAAGATTTTAAGATTATATTTTAAAGAATTTTACCAGTATTTTTTTGTAACTACTAGCGACTTTTCTGTAATTTTTAACAAAATATTATTTTTAACTTTTTTAGAAATGTCGCTATGTACTTACTAAAATTTTTCTCCTAAAATATTATGAGGCAGTTGTTAATGCCTCCCGTTGGCTCTGGCCCTCTTCCAGATGAAGCTTCACTCTGAGGCATAGTAGACCCTCTATGTAACCCAATAAACTTTCTAGAATCCTCATATGATACTCATAGGAATTTGTAATGGTTAAATTATTATACAATAATTATCATTTCTCATATGAAAACATGGTAAAATAATCGGTTATTGTTGGATAACAATATCTAACGACCACAAAACCTATCCATGTGGTCCGTAGAAATTCTTGAAAACACACCATGAATGAGACAGAGATAAGCAATAATTGTGAAAATAGTTTGTTTATGGTAGAAATAGAAAATCTAAAAGCTATAGAACATGATACCAATATAATCAGAATCTTTACCCGATTGGCGATTCTTGCTAACACAGACTATATGATGTGAGTCTTGTTTTGTCATAAAATCAATACACCAATTTTCTTCTCTCAACACTTGCATTAGTTTAATCCTACCTACTACAAAAAAAAAAAAAACAAAAAATACGATTTTAATGATGAAAAGTTTAAAAAATTCATTGCTAATTTTTTTAGTCATGGATTTACCGACAAAAAAATTTTCATCATTAATAATGCGTTACAAAAATTTAGCGGCCAAATTCAACAATTCGTGGCCAAATTAGCGATAAAAAGGATTTCGTAGTTAAATTCGTGATTAAATTTAATAACGAATATTATCATTCATGACTAAATTTAGCGATAAATATTCAAATCCGTTACTAAATTTAGCCACGTATATTCCATCACTAAAATTAGGTATGCATGTGATGATCCGCGATTAAATTTAACAATGAATATTGGAATTTGTGACTAAATTTAGTGATAGATTTCAGAATCTATAGTTATATTTAGTGACGAATTATGATATCCATGACTAAATTTAGTTACGAATACTAGAATTCGTAATTAAATTTAGCAACAGATATGAATATCCACGGCTAAATTTAGTAAAGGATACGTAGATCCATGGTTAAAATTAACAATAGATATGATTGTCCATGGCTAAATTCAGCCACAAAATTTAAAATCCATGAATAAGCTTTTGCGACGAATTTAACAATAAACTTTTTGCGACGAATTTAATGGCAAATGTGGAAATTTAGCCATAAAAATAGTATGATTTGGAGATGGATTTAACAACGAATCTGGAAATTTAGTGAAGAATTTATCAACGGCTCTAGAAATTTAGCCAAAAAAATTTTATTTGTCACGCCTCGACTCTCCAGTCGAGCACGTAACAACCGTCGCATTTCTCGAAACACGTGTAAACCTTTTTCGTGTTCCGAGATACCGCAAGGGATTCCAATATCCACCTATTTTCTAAAATAATCAATCCATCAAAATAAATCGACATGCATTCATTCACATAATCAAAAAACCAGCTTGGTCTATCTCTGTTCAAAATATGCATGTATTGGACTAACTTGGCCGTTCGAATCAAATCCACCAATTATAAACAAATCCATAATTAAGGGATTCATATCAAATTTCATCAAAACAATTCTCAAAAAATAATTTAAGGAAATAAAAAAAAGGTCTTCATTTCACGTATACAAATCATAATTAGGTTCCAAACCCAAATAAATATAGTAGAAAATAAGTTTTCAAAATAATTATACAGTATACCTCCATTTAGATCCACTAATACCTCAATTCAAGAAAAAAATATTATCCGAAAAAAATCTGACAAACAACTTTCTATGAGTCCAGCACTATGCATCAACAAGCCCTGAATAGGATTTCTCTATGAAAATGGACATAGAAGGGATAAGTATATACTATACCCAATGAGTGATATACAAGTTGTATAAAAGTAAGATATATATAGTGGATATATTAAATGCATATATTTCAAAACCATCATGTTGTTCACAATTTCATCCGATAAATAAATAAATTCAAATCATTATTCACAATTGTCATAACTCAATCTCATATGCATCCAATTATTTCATATTTTCAAATTCGGGACAAACCAAAATAACTGTTTCCAACAAAGATTTATCACGATTTAGGGCGAAACCGTCAAGAGTTTTAATAATTTTTATATTTTAAAAATACCTCATCCATGACATTGTCTGTGCGCTCTCATTGGAGGTGTGTTCAATTATCTCAAACGCTAGGCATTATATCCTACCATGAATGTACCATACAATCTCGGTTATATCCCATGGTCTACCAACCCTACTACGTTGCTCCATAGAGGGAAATGACTAGTCATTTAATAAAGATTCAAGCTCTCACCCCAAACCATATCATATGCACCGTTTCATAAAAATCATAAATCAAATTCATATGCTATCAATTCTAATAATTTTTCAATAGTAATTATCACATCAATAAGTTTAATATCAACAAATTCATATGACACATTTGTTCATTCAAAACATCTAAGATGCATAAGAATTCAAAAATTCAATTTTTGGGATCTTCCACACATACTAAAATATTTAGATCCAAGTTTGAAAAACATTTAGAAAATAAAATAAAAACATATTTCTTATTTAAATACAATCGTGAATTCACTCACCTCTTGGGAGGGTGAACACTCCCAATTCACAATCCATCCACAATAATCTTTTCATGGATTCCAATTGATTTATCTTAAAACAATAAATATAAATTCGATATTAAATCATGTTTATGATTAGGATTTATGAGTTTTCCCAAATTTAATACAACCCTAATTTTTAAAATCCATGAATCTATATTCTAATTCCATCAACCACATGCCATTTGCATTAATATACTATTTCCATTCACAATTTTTCAAAATCTCAATATTTATAAACTCTAGGTTTAAATCTCCAAATCAAATCTCACAATCCAAATTTGATAATCTAAATACATGCTAGAAAACATAAATTTTGGTTGAGAGAGCAAGATTATCTCTAGCGAATATACAAATTTCATCCGGAATCAACTTTGTCCAAAATCCTAACTTTCTCTCTTTACAAATATCTCAAATTCCAAGCATAAAAATCATATTTATGAGTAATGGAACTAAACCCATGAAAATAAAGGGAAAATTACCTCAATTTCGTGCTTTGATTGATTTTTGAACGTTGGATTTCAAAACCCCTAGATTTTTCCCCTTTTTGCGCAAACCCTGGTTTTCTCCTAAAACTACATTCATTCACAAGTTTACTTGAAGGTCTGAGAGGTTTAGGGAGTGAGTTTAGTAAAGATGAAATTAATTTTAAGAGAGATTTAAGAGAGAGTATCAAGAGAGAAAAAGAGATGAGAGTAGAAAGAATGAGTTCGAGAGAGGGAGAGAAGAGAGAGAGAGAAAGCAGAGATAGATTTAGGAAAGTGAAGACTCACTATAAGCCTTTTTAATATGTGTTATGAAATTACCCTCTTACCTCTTATTACTTTCAAGTTTTGTTCAAATTTGATTGTTCATTTTTGTCATTTCACACTCATTTACACTCATGAGTCGACTTGTAAATAGCACAAATCTACTTGTGTGTGTAAAGTGTTCAAAGGCCAAGTTCGCTTGTTGTTTAATAATAGGCTTGATCTTTGTTTTATTGGGCCCTGAAGTCGACTCAAAAATTGATTTAAGATGACCCAAATGTCTTATTTTATAACCCACAATTTGACTCACCTTTTTAGTGAGTCGCCTTGTGTAACACCGACTCTCAGTGTATGCTCATGTATTCTATTTTATCTTTATATATTATGATTTTTCATAAATGCATTTATAAATTTCACTCAGAAATTTTTCTAATAAAATTTCCCTAGAAAATTTTTGCTCCAATTTTTAAAAATAAGTGAATAATTTCGAAATGGGCCACAAATGGTCCTATGATGATAAGATGTGATTTTGAGAGTGAGAAATTTTTTAAATTTGATAAATAATTATTTTTAGGGTTAAAACGGCAAAAGTCCATAAATTTTGTCCGTAAACCCTAATTCGGATCAATTTTGACAAATAGGGTCGAGACGACCATATTAAATTTCGAAATTGGTCCCATTGGGTCTAATATGTGATTTTGGGCCTAGTGTGTAATTTTGAGAATTTTTTGGGTCAATTTATAATTTTTATAAGTCCAGGGGCCAAATTGCAATTAACAAGAACCTAGATGCAATTTCTCAAAAGATAGGGACTTCAATGCAATATGATGGTAGACAACAAATTGGACAAGCACTTAATGCCAAAGCACGGTATGGTATGGAATGAAAAAGCAAGCATTTATTGAGATATGTTGATAATGTACAAATCTTGACATTTGGAGAATGAAGTGTCTTATAAAAATTAAAAGATTTCAACCCCGTCATTTGTTGCACCATGAAGTGGACGTGAGAGAGAGGAAGAAGAAAGAAAAATGTGGAGCTTTCTTCATTTCTTCAAGAGCAAGAGTGAAAATGAGTGGATCCAATCTAAGAGGAGAAGATTGTGTTGGAAAATTTTCTTCAAATGTCTAGACACATTTGAAACAAGGTAAGACCTTCTTTTGCATCCTAGAATACTATATTCTTGTTTTGAACCCAAAGGGAGACTCTTAACTTGGTGTACATAGGGTGACCAAAGGCTGGGACTAAGTGGAAAGCTTGCTTGAGTTTTGGAAGGCAAAAAAATTGAGGTAAATTTTATGTTCTGTCTTGCTTTAGATTTTATTTCTATCAGTGAATTCACTTTTGTTTTAAGATATCTTATAGTCAGAATTTGAAAATGCTCTATTTAAGTAAATTGTAGATCTAAATCTTATCTTTCCAACAAGATAAGAACCACCTTAATCAGATATTTGTCTCAAAAGTTATGGCATTTTTTCTGAAGCATGAGAGAAAGTTGTTTTGTTTCAGACTATAAAATCAATATGTACAAATGAACCATTTCCAACTCCATTTTGGAGAAATTCAAAACATAAAAGTTGTAGCTATCTTTCTTCTCTACCACATTAAAATTTCAGCCAAAACACACAAGGGAATCAAAAGTTATATTTTTTCTCCTAAAGGTGTGTTGGTAGAAATTTTGTTTCCAACTGAAAACTGCCTGTTCTGATCATGATTTATTTCAACCCCTTTATCGGCATAATTGAGTGAAACCCAAAACAATAAAATTGTAGATCTATGTCTTGGGAATGACATGTTAAAATTTCATTAAGTTTTGATATGTAGAATAAAAGTCATAGCCTTTGCACAAAATTTGGACAGAAGCTGAAATTGGAATGCGACTGAAACAAAGTAAGGATTTTTGGAAATTCTGTGATGTGAATTTGAGAAAGTGTATAAAATGAAAGTTATAGGTCATGAAATTACCTATAACATGTCACAATTTTGCTTGCAATGGAGTTTTGTACAAAATGTTATAGCTTATTTCCCTTGACTGCGCAGGTTTGAAAATCTGCGGACTGATTTTCTTCATAAGAGTTATTTGATTTGAATAAGGGGAGCACTTGATTTACGATTCGTGGTAATATTGAGGAGTGCGTTACCCTATCCCAAACTGTGAGTGGGATTTTGACGTCTGCTACTAATTAGAAAATCCTATTTTAAATACTTTTTATAGCACGATTTCAAATGTGTGATAAACTGAACTTTCGGATTTTCATATATGCTTTACACATATTTTTGTGACCATTGGAGTGTCCCAATTACTTGACTTGTTTTATATGCATTCATGCGCTTTCACAAACTATATTGTGCCACTTTTTCAAAACATGTGGTATTTATATGATTTTATATCTATTGGCACACGGTTTCATATAACCTGGATTTGAATATGTGATTGGGTTGGATGCCCTGTGATGATTCCACGCTTTGGGCTTGGTGCCCCCCATTTTCTCGTTGTATAGCAATGTTCCGTAGCTACGAAAGACATTTGGCAGAGGCACTCATTGTGCCCGGATACGCTTTGACCAGAGCTATCCCCAAATATCGGATCTATGTTGATGATTGTACTTGTGATATTTGCGGGCTTGTTGGATCAGCCTGCGGCCAATATTGGGAGAGAGCTATTGTTTTTACATACATGTATTGTGAAAAACCCCCAATGTGCCCGTCACTGGTCGAGGCAGACTCTTGTCAGGAATATTTCATAGGCCGGATCTTCATGACATTGATGTAAATATTAGATGCATATCTTGATTTCTGATATGTGCATATGATATATGGTTTTGAAATGATATGATCTGTTTGCACACTGTGGATATTATTACCTTATGCTTTGACACTCCAAGTTTACACCGATATTAATAGTACTATGTCAATTCCCTCACTTGCTGAGTATCACCCCCTTTAGGTACTCACCCCTCACATTCCCATCTTACAGGTTTAGTCTTGCAATGAGGGCTAGTAGAGTTTTGATTTCGTTGGGCATTTCGAAAACACTGGGTTTGGGTACAGTTTCCCACTCTTCCATGGTAATCATTTGAGGTTATTATTATATTTGGAGCATTTAGTTGACCAGTATATTTATATACCTGGGATGACTGTATTATATTTCTTTTGACTTGTGAAAATGATAACTCTCATATGATTTGATATATTGATGCATTGAGGCACATTGTGATGACTTGAGAATTGATTTAGTCTGTGATACATTAGACTGGATGTTGTTATTAGCCTTATGTTGTCTCAATACGCGGGACATTGTGCTTGTGTATCGAGGTGTCGTGGCGGTTGTTGCATGCTCGGCCCCGGGGCAGGTCGGGGCATGACACCTTGCTTAACTGTAGGCATGTTTTTCTAAGAGTTAATTTGGCGGGTTGGCATGTGCTGGCCACAAATAGCCTTATAGACACATAATCTGGAAGCACAAGTAGACTGTTATTAGGCCAATCGGCTTGTCTATGTGTAAAGTTAAGAATTCTGAGGCCCAATCTCCTCAAATTGTCTTGGCACTTGCTCAGGTCAACTTGGTGAGTTTATGCTAAACCAAAATTCAATTTTTGAGCTCCAAGTCACTTATCATGGGTCAAGTTGACTTGTTTTTATTTAATTGAATTCAAATAAGTTTAAATTGTACCAAATTATCACTAAATTCTATTTTTCTCTCAACAAAACTTTAAAAAATTTTCATTGATAAAGTAAAACCAACTATAACTTTTTTTTCAAGGAACGTTGAAAATTCAATAAAAATTTTCTAACACTGATTTCGGTGTTACAACACTTAACCTTCTAAAAAAAATTTCGTTCTCGAAATTTAAAATAAAATTATATTTCAAAAAATGTGGGGGTGTTATTTTTTTCACATCAACTTTCAGTCTCTCATGTTTCTAATGGTGCAAACTGACATCTAGTTTTAGGACTCCAAATTCTATTTAATATGAACCTCTTATATATAATGTAGCCAAACACATGATCACAATCTCTAACTTTAGTATCATAAATCTCAAAAGTAAGTGAGTATAGTTGTTTCATTTTTCCATACGAGTCCCTATCCAACAATTACTGTGTTAATGATTTATGAATTCCATAACCACAATTTCAACTACTATTGTCTCTGATATTGCATTCCTGTCAATTTCAATATCTTACAATATCAATATAACTACTTATACTCATGTTTCCAAAATTTGCAAATTTCTAAATTTTTATAGGGAAAGCAACTCTCACAACTGTGTATACTGCTATCTTATAGTGAGTGGAGTGTAATAGCATGTTGAATATGAATGAGCAGTGATGGTGGTAGTGCTAAATCCATATATCAAAGTATATTCCAATACAATTATGAAAATCAATTGCACAAGATAAATTTAGGAATAAATCTCCCATGACTCTTAAGTTGTTCTCGACAATCCATTTTTATTTTCCTTTCCAAATTTTTCTTGGGGTTTCCAAAACTATTATCTTATCAATAGTCGTTGGTAGAATCCGTCAAGAGATTTTCCACAATTTCATAAGATACCCTCCTCTTTGGCGTTGGTCTAGAGTTCAGTAGGGTGCTGCCACGTTATCACAAGAATAACTTGAGGAGGCTCTATCTTGCCTACCACCAAACCAAATTTTAACTCAGCCTTTACCACGCCACCCTGATAGACCGATCCGTGGAAGACTTAGACTATAGTCTTTTTTCCCAGCACCATGTTACAAAAATATCCATTTTATCATTCAACATTTGTGTTCATGTGCAAAAGAGAGAAAATTCACAATTTACAATCAATGTTCCATTGTAACACGGTACAAATAATTTAAAGATCAATAAAAGAGTCATGGATTTATCAACGATTCCATTTGGATACATCCCAATTACAAAATATTTCAAATCTATTTCAAATTCCTTTCAAAATTCAATTTACAAATTATTATTGAAAATATTTTATCATCCACATTCAACATAACCATTCACTCACCTCTTGAACCAAAAGTTACTAACAACGATATATAATTTTTGTTACTCTTAGGAAAGGCACTCAATAGTATTCATAGCACATCATCTCAAATTTTATTTCATACCATTGTATTTCCAAATTCAAAAACAAATTGACTCAATATTTCAATAGCCTGAACCTATGTGAGTAACACCTATATGATTCCAAGAGAAATTAAATAATAAGTTCAACCAACTCTTAATCAAGGTATATAATCACTATTACTACCATAAACTATCATAAGTCATTAAATCACATCTCCCGACTTCACTATCATACAATGTCATCAATATGTGTCGAAATCAAAACCATGCACTCAATAACCACATAGTATTTCTATCAAAATTTTCTAAATCACCAAATCCAAGTTCGAGGGAATTTACCTGTGACAATATCTAGTTGTTTTGGACATCTTTATTCCTCATTGCATAGATTCTTGTTTGAGGTCTTGTTTGTGGACGTTGGGTTGGAGCAGCCACATTAGAAAGGAAGTGGGGACATTGACTTGGCTACCTATAGATTTACTAGGGTGATTTTAGCCTAATTGTCTTCCTCATCTCAAATCTGGCCAAGCGTTGTGAAAATGACCCTTCTTTTTATATTGATAACATTTATTGGGTTTACGATAGATCCCTAAATGATACTTTCCATAGTATTTGTACTTCATCTTCTTGTTTCTTGCCAATTTACTCTCGGAGATGGTACTAGATGTGGGAGAATTAGACGGTCATTGGCTTTGTGGGGTGCAAATAGATCCAAAAATGGAAATACCACTATAGGGGTCTATGCTCCTATTCTTCTTGGGGCCTTGGCTTGAAGTGAATTTGAACTTTTTTCTTTTGCCATGCCTTTCTTCAAATTTTTCCAGCTCAACCACCATTTTCTCTACCCGGAAGGCCAATTGCAACATATCCTTATATGTACGAGTTTTAGTCATCGACATCATTTCTCTTATGTTCAGATTCAAACCCGTTTTAAATTTAACACACAAGATATATTCGGAGTTGAGGAATTCTGGGACATATCTAGACAATTTACTAAACTCTGCCTCATGTTCAATCACTGTTTTGTTTCCTTATCGAATCCTAAAAAATTCCTCCCACTTTTGGTCTCTATAGAAGTAGGTGTAGTACTTCTCGTTGGATTCCCTAAGGGATGAGTTTCAATTCAAACGAGAAGAAGATCTAGAAGGAGAAGCCGGCGAGGGAACTAAAGTTTGATGTGGAGCTTGTAACTGAGCTCCATAAGTGTTCCACCACTCCATTACCTGCTGGAGGGCAGCTAAAGGAGGAGCAAGAATCCCAATCGGAAGAGCACAGTGCATCAGTGCCGGAGGAGACGTATGTGAAGACGATGTGGCCTCAAGTTGGGAAGGAGAAGTGAGAGGAATTTCATTAGGATTCCTTATTTTTTTGTTTAGGAGGTATAACTCTATAAAAGAAAATCTAAACTTAACAATTGTAATAGAAATTAAACTAGATACTTAACCACCTAAAATAAAATTCCTAACTTCTTAGGACCCATAGAAGACTTCTAAAATCCTTTGAAATAATTTGAATATCAAACTTCCTCAAAATAGTTTAAAAACAAATGAGAACCTTTATAATACTTGTAAAACTTTTCAAACATTTTAACACATTTTCAAATACCTAGACTTTGATACCAATAGAATTGTCATTCCCTGTTCTTCCGGATGAACACGTAACAATCACCGTATTACCTCGAAACACGTGTGAACCCCACTCCGTGCTCCGAGATACTGCAAGGCATTTCAATGTCCACATATTTTCCAAAATAATCAATCCATCAAAACAAATCAGCATGCATTCATTCATACAATCAAAAAGACCAACTCAGTTTATCATTGCTCAAAACATGCATGTATCGGGCTCGGCCGTTCAAATCAAATCCACCGAATATAAACAAATCCCTATTTAATGGATTCATATCAAATTCCATCAAAACAATTCTCAAAGAAAAGTTCAAGAAAATAAAAAAAGGGTTCTCATTTTAAATATACAAACCATAATCAGGTTCCAAATCCAAATAAATATAGTAGAAAATAAGTTTCAAAATAATTACATAATATACCTCCATTTGTTTCCACTAATATCTCAATTCAAGAGAAAATTATTACCCAAAAAAAATTTGACAAACAACTTTCTATAAGTCCAACACTATGCGTCCACAAGCTCTGAGTAAGCTTCCTCTATGAAAATGGAAGTAGGAGGGGTGAGTCTATACTATACACAGGGTGATATACAAATTGTATAAAAATAAGATATGTGTAGTGGATATATCGAATGCATATATTTCAAAACTATCATGTCATTCGTAATTTCATCCAATAAATAAATAAATTCAAACCATTATTTCTAAAATTATCATATTTCACAGTATTATAACTCAATCTCATATGCATCTAACGATTTCATATTTTCAAATTCGGGGCAAATCAAAATTATTGTTTCCGACAAAAATCTATTGTGATTTAGGGTGGAACCATCAAGGGTTTTAATAATTTTTATGTTTTAAAAATACCTCCATCCTTGACATTGTCTGTGTGCTCTCTCATTGGAGGTGCATTCAACTACCTAATACTCGTAGGCACTATATCCAATTATGAATATACCACACATGTTTAGATACATCACATAGTTTACCAACCCTACTACGTCATTTCGTAGAGGGAAATGACTAGTCATCTAATAGGAGTTCAGTCTCTCACCCCAAACAAATCACATGCACTGTTTCACAAAAAATTGTAAATCAAATTCATGTATCATCAATTTTAAAAATTTCTCAATAGTAATTATCACAACAATGAGTTTAACATCAATAAATTCACATGATACATTTGTTCATTCAAAACATATAAGATGCATAAAAATTAAAAAATCCAATTCTTGGGATATTACGCACACACAAAGCATTTAAATCCAAGTTTGAAAATCATTTAGAAAATAAAAAAAATCATATTTCTTATTTAAATACAATCATGAAATCACTCATCTCTTGAGAGGGTGAACACTCCCAGTTCACAATCAATCCACAATAATCTTTTTATGCATTCCAATTGATTTATCTTAAAGCAATAAATATAAATTCAGCATTAAATCACTCTTATGATTAATGTTTTTTTCCACACATAATATAACCCTAATTTTCAAAATCCATAAATCTATATTCTAATTCCATCAATTACATGCCATTTGTATCTATATATTATTTCTATTCACAATTTTTTAAAACCTTAACATTTATAAACTTTAGGTTTAAATCCCCAAGTCAAATCTCACAATCCAAATTTGATAATTTATATTCATGCTAGAAAACATAAATTTAGGTTAAGAGAGCAAGACCACCTCTAGAGAATTCACAAATTTTATCCAGGATCAATTTTATCCAAAATCCTAACTTTCTCTCTTTACAAATATCCCCAATTCCGAGCATAAATATCATATTCATGAGTAATGGAATTAAACCCATGAAAAGGAAGGGAAAATTATCTCAATTTTGTGCTTGGATCGTACCTTGAATGTTGAGATTCAAAAATCCTATATTTTTTCCCTTTTTGCGCAAATCCTAGTTTTCTCCTAAAACTACATTTATTCACGAGTTTACTTGAAGGTCTAGGAGGTTTAAGGAGTAGGTTTAATGAGGGTAAATTGATTTCAAGAGAGATTTGGGAGAGAGTGTCAAGAGGAAGAGAGGTGAGAATTGAGAGAATAAGTTCAAGAGAGGGAGAGAAGAGGAAGAGAGGGCAGAGATTGATTTGGGAAAATGAAGGCTCACTCTAAGCCTTTTTAATATGTAACATGAAATTCCCCTTTTACCCCTCAATACTTTCAAGTTTTGTTTAAGTTTGATTATCCATTTTTGTCATTTCACACCCCTTTACACTCATGAGTCGACTTGCAAATAGCATAAATCTACTTGTGTATGTAAAGTGTTCAGAGGCCAAGTTCCTTGTTGTCTAACAAGTGGGCTTGATCTTTGTTTTATCGGGCCCTCAAGTCGACTCAAAAATTGGCTCAAGATAACTCAAATTTTTTATTTTGTAATCTACAAGTCGACTCACCCTTTTAGTAAGTCACCTTGCTTAACTGCAGCATGTTTTTCTAAGAGTTAAATCTGGCGGATTGGCTTGTGCCGGCCACAAACAGCCTTATAGACATATAGTTTGGAAGCACAAGTCGACCTATCATTGGGCAAGTCGCCTTATCATATATCAATTTGAATTGTCTTCATTTAATTAACTTCAAATAAGTTTTAATTATCTCAAATTATTACCAAATCCTATTTTTCTCCTAATAAAACTTTATAAAACCTTCATTAATAAAATAAAACCAACTACAACTTTCTTATTCAAGAAATATTGAAAATTCAATAAAAATTTTCTAACACCAATTTCAGTGTTACATTATTATTTTTCAAATTTATCCTATTCAAAAGAAATATTCTATCCAACTAACATAAATATTAAATTTTGTCATGAATATCAATTCAATAAACATAAAAAAATTTTCAATCCAACCAATATAATAATCAGATTTTAAATATCTTTTCAAAACTAATAAACTCGATATTATCCATAAATATTCGAGTATCCAACAAAATATCAATTGAAACAAAATCAAACAAATATCAATCCAATATGTAACAAATATATTACAACATGGAACATGAACATCCAATATTCAATGATAAACATATAGTATCAATAATTATAGCATCTATCAACTATTGTCTTCTTATCATCATCGGGGTCATCACTAGGAGGTATAGAAGGGGTAACCTAACTTTGTGAGGGGGCAAACTAATTCGGATCCAATTCAAGGTGCTGCAAGATAAGTGATTGCATTGTCTCAAGCGATCTGTACCGTTGCTTGAACCGTTTGATTTCTTCCTCCTTCTATGCAAGTTGCTATTTGAGGTTAAGCAATTTTTCATTCAATTATGCTTATATCCTTGTAGTTGTTGCGGTGGAGGAAGATGAGCCAAGTGTGTACATCCTGCTCAACAATCTCATCCCCAACTATTCTTCCTTCTTCTTTTTTTATCCTACCAACTGCCTCTAGCCACAAAGCCTCACTATCCACGGATGGCTCAAATAAGGCAATATCATCAGCACTACTCGCATGAGTCATTAGAAATTCATTATATTTCTCATGAATTATCACGAGATAAATTAGAAGGAAAGTAAAATAAAGTAATAATATATATTTATCAGTCATTACAATTAGAATGAGTAATTACAAATTTATCTAAATAATAATACTATAAAAAAGATAACAAAATATGTGAAAATAATGTAATGAATTAGGATATATACAAAACCAACAACATTATTATTAGAATTAAACACGATATATCTAACAAGTTAATATTGTCATGCTATGTTCAAACTAGTGTAGTGAAGTAAAATATATGCAAAACCAACAACAACACTTAGTACAAGCAGCAGGCAAAGGATTAAACAATTCAAATAATATAGTGAAGTAGTAAAGTAGGTTCATACTATGTTCAAACTAACAACAAGATATCATTGACATGATATGTTCATGATATATCTAAAACATGCAACAAGATAATATTATCATGTTATATAGTGAAATAGTAAAGTAATGAAATAGCTGTCCAAAACCAACAATATGATAACATCATCATACTATGTTCATGCTATGTCCAACAATATGATAACATCATCATACTATTTTCATGCTATATCCAAAAGCAGCAACAAGATAACATCTATGCTAGATACATGTTAATAATCATGTGCTACGATGTGAAAAGCTTATAGAGGGTGTTGCTGCATTTCACTCCTATATTATGGTGTGATCATTGCTACATGGCTAATAATGAGTTGATCATTAAAGACCCACGTTGTCATTCATGGGAAATTTTTGTTATTGAAAGCATTCTCTGATACAATTACAGCGAAATAAATATTTAATGTCCCAAGATTTAGGGTCGGATCACTAACTTTTTCGATGTGCGAGTCTAAAAAATGTCATCAATGGATCAATCTCCTTCTTCTTCACAATCCAAGAGTCTATTTCAAAAAATGGAAATTGTATATCGTGTAGATCTATCTTCTTCCTCACAATGTGCTTGTTCTCTCCCAACCTTCAAGCATCATGGATGGTTAAGGGAGTTAGAAGTTGGTTTTTTTCTTAAAAAACCACTCCCTCCCTTCCCTCCTTTTGAAATTCAAATGGGTTTAAGGGAATAGGTTTGAGTCAAAATCACATGGGCGACTCGACTTAATACCCATAACTTATATTTCTCACTCGCACATGAGGGTTAGACCTACATTTTGCTCAATCACTTCCATATACCATCGATTTCATACAGACAAATGGATCGTGTGACCAGCGAGTATATCGATAGCTCATAGCTATACACCGGTTAAGGATAAATAGCAGTTCAAGATCTAATACAATGAGAACATCAAGTCTCGCTATACCCCAGACCTTTTTTACTATATACAGAGTCACCGTACCTCTTATCTCTCTATTAATGAACAAGAGCATACTTGACTTATCTCAACTATGCATTCATAATTATGTTACAGAACATCAAGTTAAAAACATAACTGGCCAGTCTGTGAATACAAAAATTACGCACAAGCTTTAAGACAGTCTTCCTTTCGCACAACTATCTTTCCACTTCATTTTAGCAGCTTTCCTAGTCATGCACCGCAAAATCAAATCAATCATGATCTATTAGTTACATGCTAAAGTAGCAACACTAAAATAAAATTTCAAGAAACAGATGAAAGTCTTAAGGGTATTAAATGAGGTCAATTACAAACTTTTGGGTCTCACACAATGAGATAGAGGGATTTATTAACTCATTACCCATAGGGTCACTGAAAGCACACGTGATATGAGCACGTGCTACGACGCATTTTCTATTTATTTAGAAGCATTTGTCTATTTCAAAATTATAATATATCGTACAGGTTTTAGTCCAAGTATATCACGATACTGACTTGATTCTCTCTTCTTATAAATCCTCTAAAAAATCACTTTTCCAATAGAGAACCACACCTGGCTTCTAGACAAGTATAATGGATTGTGGGAAATCCATTTCGATTATCAAATAAATAAATATCAAGGATAATCTCATCTTAGTTTTGTACTAAGGTGGCTAATTTATATTAATTATCCAAAATTAATATTGTTTCATCTCTACATATCACACAGATATTAGAGGTGATTGCTTGTGTGAGAGAGTCAATCTTCCAAACTTGTTTGACATACTTTTTAATCAAGATATAAGAACTCGCAAATATAAACAAATTCAAATGCCATATAATAATGAGCATTACATCACGATACTCTACGTAATTCTAGAGATTTAACATGTTTCAAAAATACATCTCTAGGTATCGGTTTCATGAATGGATCAGCCACCATTAAATGCGTAGATAAATACTTCAATATCACCTCTCTCTTTTCAATAATGTCTCGAATAAAATTGAATTTCGTATCAATGTGTTTGGTTTTTCCATGATATTTGGGATCTTTCGTGTAAGCGATAGCTGATTGACTATCACTATAAATTGTCATAGCTCCTACTTTGTCGCTTACGATCTCCAGATATTGTAAAAATCGTTTTAACCAATCACACTCCTGAACTGCTGAAGCACAAACTACAAACTCTGCTTCCATCGTAGACAGTGATACACATGTTTGTTTCTTGCTTCTCCAAGAGATGGCGCCTTTATTTAGCAAGAAAACATAACCTGAGGTGGACTTACGTTCATCTAAGTCATCACCTCAATCAGCATTTGTGTATCCGCTCAATAACAAGTCATTTCCTTGATAACAAAGGAAATAATTCGCAATTCCTTTCAGGTATCTTAGAATCCTCTTCACAGCTATCTAGTGACCTTTACCTGGATTGGATTGATACCTGCTGACCAAACTTACGGCATAGCAGATGTCAGGGTGAATACACATCATAGCGTATATCAGACTCCCAACAGCGCTGGAATATGAAACTTTTGACATCTCATGTTTTTCTTTAGCGGTCTTTGGGCACATTGCTAAACTTAAACCGTCGCCTTTAGCCATAGAAGTATCAATAGGTTTATAGCTATCCATCCTAAATCGTTCCAAAATCTTTTTAATGTAAGATTCTTGAGATAAGGCTAACAATCTCTTGGAACGATCTTTGTGGATCTTAACACTCAATATGTACTCTGTTTCACCCATGTCCTTTATTTCAAAATTTGATGATAACCAACTCTTGATATTTAGGACATATTCCATATCATTTCCAGCTAACAATATGCTATCGACATACAGATTTAGAATTACAAACTTATCATTGGACTTTTTCACGTAAACACAATGGTCTTCGTCTATCATTACGAAGTTGTAAGAGATTACGGCTCTGTGAAATCTCAAATACCATTATCTTGAAGACTGTTTGAGGCCATAAATTGATCTATTCAATTTACAAACTTTGTTTTCTTGATCTTTAACTATGAAACCTACTGATTGTTCCATGTAGATTTTTTCTTTAAGTTCTCCATTGAGAAACGTAGTCTTCACATCCATTTGATATAATTCTAAATCTAAATTCACTACAATAGCCAATAATAGGCGAATAGAGGCAAATCTCACTACTGGTGAAAATGTTTCTTCATAATCAATACCCTCTTGTTGGGTATAACCTTTTGCCACCAATCGAGTTTTGTACCTCTCAATTATTCCATCAGCTTTACGTTTAACCTTGAGAACCCATTTGTTCCCAATAGGTTTACGCCCAGGTGGAAGATCAACCAGTTCCCAAACACAGTTGGAGTCCATCGACTCTATTTCTTCCTCCATTGCTTTTACCTACTTATCCTTGGTAGGACAAGATAGCCTCGTTCACATTTTTTGGCTCATCCTCGTCCAGTAGAGAAATGATAAAAGTATGCCCTTCAATTTCGTAATGACGTTTGGGCACACCTTTCCTAGTACTTTTTCGAATTTATGATTCGGTTGGATCGTTAGAATTTGAATCCCTCCCACTAGGATCATCTAGGGATTCAACTTCTCGTAATTCCCTTGATCCATCTTGCACGGAACTATCATTTGAATTATTTAATTCAAACAAAGGTTCTCCTTTTGTTATATCACAATTATTAGGAAAATCATTTTCCAAAAATGTTACATTTCGTGATTCAATTTCGGTTATAGTACCATCTTCACTTTCACCGATGAACACATAACCTTTGGACTTATGAGAATATCTAATAAAGATACATTTCTTCTCCCGGGGACCAAGCTTTCCAAATTTATTAGAAAGGTCATGAACATATGCTGCCGATCCCCAAGGTCTAAGACCAGTCAGACTTGGTGTCCTACCAGTCCAAAGTTCATACGGTGTTGTGGATACTATTTTTGAAGGTACTCTATTTAAGATATATGTCGTAGTTAACAATGCATCTCCCCAAAAGGAAATTGGCAAGTTAACCTGCGCCATCATAGATCTCGTCATTTCCAACAACGTCCTATTCCTCCTCTCAGCAACACCATTCTGTTGAGGCATATGGGGAATAGTCAATTGTCTAATTATTCCCTTTTCATTACATAGATCATTGAACTGATCTGATAGATATTCATACCCTCGATCTGTCCTTAAGGCTTTAATCGTTCTATCCATTTGATTCTCCACTTCATTCATATAACGTCAAAAGCACTCAAGTGCTTTAGACTTGTGAGTAATCAAATAGACATGACCAAAACACGTGAAATCATCAATAAAAGTAATGAAATATGATACTCCATGCCCAGTCTTCACAATCATTGGACCACAAATGTCAGAGTGAACCATTTGTAATGGAAGTTCAGCCCTTACGGCTTTTCCAAATGGTTTTCAAGTCATCTTCCCGGCAAGACAATATTCACATTCGGTAAATTAACTTTAGTAAGCAAACCCAATAGTCCTGCTTTTAGAAGTTGATTCATCATGTCCTGCCCTATGTGACCAAGTCTAACATGCCATACTTTGTCATCTATATTAGCATTACTAGAAGAACAAACATTTAACAAAATATAACGATCAGCATAACAGTTAAACATTTGTCTATCACAATCAAAAGTAAGAAATCCATTTAACAGATGTCTAGTACCATAAAATACACCACTATTATAAATACAAACCCTATCACAAGTAAAGTTCAAGTCATGACCTAGTCTAAGAAGAACAATAACAAAGATTAAATTTCGTCGAATTTCCGATGCAAAGAGAACATCATGTAAGATTAGGGTTTGGTCACTTCGTAACTCTAGTTTGCAAGTGCCAATCTCTTTTACTTCTACTCTTGTATTGTTTCCTACGTATATCCATCTTGCATCAGGAGGAACCCGATGAAAGTCCACGAACGCTTTTTGATCTCTCGTCACAGGGTTTGTTGCTCTTGACTCTATAATCCATATAGGATAAGATTCAGAAAGTAAAACAATATTAGAAACATATATTACACTTAGAGAAGCGTTACAGGATGCTACCTTTTTCGGTTCGGGACATTGTCGAGCAAAATGACCAAGAGCTTTGCAATTGTAGCACTTCAATTTACTCTTATCCTTATTTTTCCAAAACCGCTTGCATTTGTTCTTGCGGTTGGAATTGTTCTTCTTAAACCCTTTCGCAATTTCTTTCCCTTTCTTGCCCTTGTTCTTGTTTCCCTTCCGTTTAAAGTCTGAAACTTTTTGGGAACTTGACTCAGCTACAAAGGCATTAGAAATCGATTTTGCAACACTAAGCCGCTCATCTTCGAGTTTTACGTGGCGAGCAGCATCAGCGAAAGTCTTAATACTATCATTGTGAGTCAGATTGACCTTCAAGTGCTCCCACTGGTCTAGAAGGGATCGGATTAAAGATTGAACCTATTGCTCATCAGATAAAACATGACCTGCTGACTTCAATTCCCTTATCATATTTGACATAGTTCTCAGTTGTAGTTTGATATTGTGATCAGACTTCTTTTGTACGTGTCAAACTTAATAGTCAACTGCCTCAAATGGGTCACACTGGTATCTCCATACTTTTCTCTGAGGTACACCCATATGTCATGAGCAGTAGGGAATTGCTCATATTCATGTATGAGATCATCAACTACAGAACTAACCAGGATACCACGTGCAGTAGAATTTTTTTTCTTCCACGCTTGATAAGCTTCTTGGTCTCTTCTCTATTGAGTAGTGTTTCTAATTCTAGGGTCTTGCATGATATGTTGATACCCTCTTAGACATCTTACTCTTCTAGCACATACCATATCTTATGGTGCCAAATGTCATAATTGTCGCCATTAAATTTATCACCTTTATTCAAATCTGTTATTATTGATTTCGATGCCATGGTTTGTGTTTTCAAAGAGAGATTATTGAAAGTATTAATACTCATTCATTCATATAATTTTGTACATGAAATCTAATAAATTTATCATAAACGAACATAAAGTGTAAACTCGAAAGATTACTAAGTTACCAATCATCAACCATCATCCAAATGTTTGATTATCATAAATTTCATTTCAAAGTAGTAAAATTCTTTAAATCTTAGGTGAGAATTACTGAAATTCTACCAACCTAAAAACTCTCACTAAAATCATGTGAATTTAGAACATATTTCTTCACATGCTCGTATAAATATACAAAATATACACATTCTTGATATATATATAAAGAGAAAAAACATTACATCATATGTTCATGGCATTGCTTTTATCATAGTAGATAACTATGCACAAAGAAAAATATATATATACAATCAAATTTCTTTTTTCTTTTCTTTCTTATCTTCCATATACATGCGAATAACCATATTGACCATCCCAACTAAAAGTCTATCTCTCAGAGTAAATCTCTTAATAGCTTGGGGTGTAAAGTCATTGATCTTTAGAAACAACGCCCTTTTCATTTTAATCTCTATCTCCCAACCTCTCCACATCCTAAGCAATTTTAGTCTGAAATCCTTGAGGTAGAGCCACTTATTATCCTCTAATATTTTGTCAGCCATTCCAACCAAATGATCAGGGAGAGAATTTCTAATAATCTTAATCTCGGTTTCGTCGCCTCCAAACCAGAGACCTAAATGTCGAAGTTCATAACGTTTTCGACTCATAACTTACAAATGTTGCGGCAAAGTATGCGTTGCTTTCATCTTATAATATAACATCATATACAACTTTGCAAAACATTCCGGGGTCCTCTCATCTCTGCATCTCCCCCGGAGAGGTGCAAGAGTACGTCTGACTCTCACCATATCCCTATAAAATGGGGTAAACATTAGATTGGACACGAACCAACCAAAAAATTTTAAAACACCATCCACAATATTTATACTTAAATCAATGAGTACAAATCAAATATGTGTTATAAAAATTTAATTCATGTAGGCATAAGCTAGAAAATATTTTTTCAAACATGTGAGAAATTTTCAGAAATTTGTCTCACTTGTTAATTGATTTTTCTGTAATTTTCATTAAAAATTTACTAATTTAAAATTAATGGATACTTTCAGTAAAAAAAATTAAAAAATTACCAAAAAACAATCAAAAAATAATAAAAAATAAAAAAAGGGCCCTGAGAGGGCACGTATGTGCCACTTGGTGGCGACGGCGCATGAGTGACCCGCCCATGCACCCAGGCGGCGCGTGAAGCCCACGCACGGCCTTCCCAACTAAATCCGGCTACCGGATTTTATCTACCCCCCATTTTTGGGGTCTCTGAATCTAATGGTGCTATTCGTTTTCCGATCTGAGATCTGGATCATGACGTTTGGGCTTCATAACCCATGGCCCGAGAGTGGGATTGTGCTGATGTCACTGTTCGTCCTCTTCATGCAGAAAATTTTTTCTAAACTATTTTGCATGTTCTTTATATGGTTGGAAATGATTTTTGATGGAGAATTTAACCATACAAGTAATCATAAAATCTATCATGCAAATAGATATTAGCATTTTCATTTTTGGCTAGGGTTTCATTTTTCTCCAAAAATATATAACGGTCATGCATGAAATTTTGCAGATCAATTTCTAACATCATGGGTACTCTACCTTTCAAATTTTAAAGCATTTCGTGATCTATAATCAAAGTTACCATTTTCAATTTTTTTTTTAAAAAATGAAACTCGAAAATACATCAAAAAATAGGAAGCACCCTAAATCATGTTCCGATACCAGTGAAAGCATTCTCTGATGCAATTACAACGAAATAAATATTTAATATTCCAAGATCTAAGGTCGGATCATTAACCTTTTCACTCTACGGGTCCGAAGAATATCACCAATGGATCAATCTCCTTCTTCTTCACAATCCAAGAGTTTATTTCAAAAAATGGAAATTGTATATGGTGTAGATCTATCTTTTTCATCACAATGTGCTTGTTCTCTCCCAACCTTCAAGCATCATGGATGGTTAAGGGAGTTAGGAGTTGGTTTTTTTCTTAAAAAGCCACTCCCTCCCTTCCCTCCTTTTGAAATTCAAATGGGATTAAGGGAATGGGTTTGGGTCAAACTCACATGGACGATCCGATCCAATACCCATAACTTACAGTTACATAATATCGGTTGCCCCCATGTTCATAATGGAACCAAGATATTAAAGATAGGAGAGCTAGGTAGATATTTTTGTGCTCTTTACTAGAACCTTATCATTTTCAATTTGTTAGTGAATTGCGCCTCTCTTTTTTTCCTTTTTTTCCCTTTTCTTTCTTTCCTCATGCATTTTCCTTTTGTGCATATGCGACACTAGTGTTATAAATTATACTCCTACAATAGATTTGGTGCTGAAGATAGCAACCTCCAAATTTGCACATGAAAATGCAACTATAGAACCAAAGCATACCTTCGAGTCCTGGGGTGTCACTCCAACACAAAACAGGTTTTCTTGAGAGCCTTCGGAGATTCTTGCGGAAGCAGCAAAGGTAGTTTCAGGCAGCTAATACTTCATACAACACTTTTCAACATTGAGGCTACCTAGAGACATGCATTGATCTTGTGGAGTAACCTTAGAACCTAAGATATAATAGTAACAATAATTAATAATAATAATTATAAAAATAATCATCATCATCATCAATATCATAATAATAATAATTTTTTAATGAATAATAATAATAATTAAAAAAATATAGCTAAAGAGTATACCAGCAAAAAGCTTGAAGATTGATCATAGTGTTGGATTTATTACACATTATGCGCATGCGAAATCGTACAAATTAAAAGTTCAGAATTTACAAATAAATATCTTGATATGTAGGGCTCCAATAAATTAATCGAAATCATGTAATCTCTCGTACGGATTGCTCAGTTGAGATGGTGATCACGAAATGAACTACCACCACGAATTCACAACACCTCAATTCAAAATCTGGTCACTCATATGAGAGTCGACCACGCCTGACTGACATATCTTTTACCATAACTTACTATAGAATATATGACAATAAATAAGTATAACAAATTAAACTTGTGATTGTATAATGCACATATGTTATATATATCAATAAGTATTAAAGATATCAATATAGTACAAATGAGAAATGTCATTATAACATGTAAACTCAATGATTCTATATATCTCACAAAGAAATCTCTCACAATGGATCTAATGAAGGGATCGGCTACCATGCTGTATATATAAAAAAATGTACTTAAATATCATTATACCGTTCTTGGTGATATCTCTAACAAAATGGTATATGCTATCAATATGTTTGGTTTTACTGTGATATTTAGGGTTTTAGTCATAGACAATACCGGCCTAATTATCACTATAAATCATCACTGACACTTTCTACCACAACCCCTAAATCATCCAAAAATCTCCAAAACCAAATATTCTCTTGAATTGCCATTGAGCATGCCACAAACTTAGGCTCTATCGTAGATAGAAATACATGGATTTGCTTCTTGCTTCTTGCTTCTTGCTTCTCCAAGACATGGTACTATTTACTCAGTAAGACAGTAAACACTGATGTTGATTTGCGTCTATGTAGATCGCCACCCCAATTGACATCTGAATACCCAACGAGTCACAAATCACCTCCTCAGTAACACAAGGAGAGGTTCACAGTTCCTTGAGATATTTTAGAATCCTTTTCACTACTCTCCAGTGATCCCTTTCAACATTCAATTGATACCTACTCGCCAGATCGACTGCAAAATAAATGTCTGGTCATGTACGCCCTATTGTATACAATAGACTACACATTGCATTGGTATAAGGGATTTTACTCAACTCCCATATTTTTTCCTAAGTTATAGGGTATATATCAAGACCCAGGTCTTCGTATTTAGTGATTAAAATATCTAATGGGTTGCATTCGTTCATCTTGAATGCTTAAGAATCTTCCTAACTCTTGTTAAAGAGTCAATATCTTTTTTGAGCGATCCTTCTGGATCTTTACTCCGAAAATGAACTAAGTCTTACCTATGTTTTTCATGTCAGAACTCGACAATAACCATGTTTCAACAGTTATTAGATACTTTTTATTATTCCCTACCAATAGAATGTCACGCACATATAAGAATATGATTACAAAAGAATCACTAGAATGTTTCAGACAGATACAATGATCCTCCTCGATCATTATAAATCATAAAATATAACTTTTTTATGAAATCTTAGATACCTCCACCTGGATGATTATTTTAGGTCGTATATCAACTTTCAAAGTCAACAGACCTTGTCCTCATGATCTACCAAAATGAATCCAGAGGGTTGCTTCATGTAGATTACCTCATCCAGACTTCCATTACCGAAAGCTATCTTTATATCTATCTGGTATAACTCCAGATCCATGCTCGTAACAATCGCTAAAAGGTAAACAGATCAAGGTAAATTGGACTATGACTCCCCAGAAGTCTAAACTATTAATCTGTGTCTAACCATGGCTATCAGACGAGTTCATACCTCCTCATCAATCCGTCGACATTTCTCTTGACCTTAAGAACCTTCTGGTTCCCAATAGTCCTTATGCCCTTAAACAAATCACCTAGGTCTCAGACTCTGTTGATTCTCATCGACTCCTTCTCTTCATCTATGGCTTTCAATAAATGGTTATTCACAAAAAACAACGAGAGCGTCTATGACTTTTAAATTTCTCATCGTTCTCAAGAGTCACAATGACGGTCAAACCTTCATTTGGAAAGCAACATTTAAGTATGTGTCCTCAATACTTCTACAAGGAGAGAGAACCTCTTCACCTCTAGATAGATCGCTCCCACTAGAACCAAAATCCGTAATGGGTTCTTGTGTTCCATCGCTAGGCTCACTTGAGTTACTAGACTCATCCATCTCATTGAAGGTAAAGTTCCGATCAATTTTACCTCTCGATGGATCGCTCCCACTGGGAAGAAGATCCGTAAAGGATTCTTGTATCCCGTAACGGGTGCTCACTTGATTCACTATAGTCATCCATCTCATAGAAAGTAAAGTTTCGATTGATTTTACCTCTCAATGGATCGTTCCACGGGATGAAGATCCATAATGAATTCTTGTATCCCGTCACGGAGCTCACTTGAGTCACTAGACTCATCCATCTTATAGAAATTAAAGTTCCGATCGATTTCACTTCTCGATGGATCGCTTCCACTAGGATCAAGATCCTTAATCGGTTCTTCGATCCCACCATTGGGCTCAGCTAAGCTACTAATCTCATCCATCGAATGAAAGGTAGAGTCCTAATTGAATTCACCTCTCTTAGAAAATCATGCTTAAGGGATGTGGTATCACAAGACTAATCTCAGTAACATTAACATCTATATGCACACCTAAGAACATTTTCTCTTGGAGTGTTCTGAATATCTTATTAAAGATACATTTCTTTTCTCGTGGGCTTAACTTGCCATGGGAGGTTAGAAATCGTAATCATATGCGGTACAACCCCATGACCTCAAGGAGCTAAGGTTAGGCTATCTCTCAATCCAAAACTCAAATAGGGTACTAATCACGGACTTTAATGAGATACAATTAAGGACATAGATTACAGTCAATAAAATATCTCCCTAATAGGAGATAGACAAATTGACCTGCACCATCATAGATCTCACTATCTCCAACAAAGTCCTATTCCTCTTCTCGACTACTCCTATCTGCTAAGAAGTAACAGAAATAGTCAGTTGTCTCGTAATACCTTTCTTGAAATAGAGCTCTCTTACTAATAAATCTCCTGAAGTATTCCAATATCTCAAATTTATACAAAATCAGATAAACGTAACCAATACGTGTAAAATTATCTACGAACAAAATAAACTAACAACTGCATTTTGGGCTCTCATGCTCATAGGGC
Source organism: Dillenia suffruticosa (assembly GCA_033439265.1). Lineage (NCBI taxonomy): Eukaryota > Viridiplantae > Streptophyta > Magnoliopsida > Dilleniales > Dilleniaceae > Dillenia > Dillenia suffruticosa. The sequence goes on from JAVTVX010000020.1 coordinate 15,113,711, forward strand.
CAAAGATATCGGAGTGGACCAATTGCAATGAAATTTCAGCTCTCATTGCATTACCAAATGATTTTCTTGTATCTTTGCCGGTTAGGCAAAATTCACACACAGACAACTCGAACCTGGTTAACGGGTCCATCAAACTACTTGTTACTAACCGATTCATCTTGTTTTGACTTATATATCCAAATCTACTATGCTACTGATTTACTTCATAATCAGCACAATCAGATGTCGATCTAATAGTAAAATAACAAGAAATACCATTAAAAGAAACAATATCCAATGCATACAGTTCATAATGGATAGAAGCAGAACAATCGATGAATTGTCATATTTAATAATACAAATGATTTTCTTATCACAAAGCATATCCTAGGCATTCTTAAACAAAGTACTGAAATCCAGTTCCATTGAATACCCGTAGCACAAAGATCATCATTTAGATGCAGAGACCGACTAATTTGCAACTCTAACTTGCAAGTGTCAATCCCTCTGACAACAATAAATGCTTTATTCCTCACATAAATCCTCCTAACTTAAGGATTAACTCGGTAGAACTCTATTTACATACTTCTATCTCGAGTTACGAGGTTGGTGGCTCCCAACTTTACAATCCAGAAAGGAGAGAAATCGGTGAATAACATGATAGATAAGTCAAAACTCAAACTACGTAAAGAAAAATGATATTCCTTCTACTTGTCATACTCACGAGCGAAATAACCAAGTGTACCTCAGATGTATCACTTCTTATTAGTCTTATTAAATTCTTTCTTCTTGCGTTTTGTACTTTGCTGCCGGATTTCTCGGATGGTTTCATCTTGCCTGGACTTCAAGTCTTCTTCTCATGCCTATGTTATTTGTTTGGTGTCACAGGAGCCCTTATTCGACTCCTTCGTATAAGCATGTCCCGAGTGCGATCTACTCGCGTTTAGATGCTCCTCCTCGAGCTCATGTGCCTGCTCACAACAACGAAAGTACGAATACTCTCATAGACATGACACAGATTTTCATGGTCTTCCATGAATCAAGTAAAAGAGTAGATCATACCCAGTACCTATAACTCATCCGAAATAGACTCACCCACATCCCTCAACTCGGTGATCATACTCGATATTTGTATTAAATATTATATCATAGTATGATCAACCATTTTTTTATAAGTTATAAACATATAAATCAACATCCGAGCTGAAAGAGTACCGTAATCCTCTTTTAAGGCAAGCCAAAATCGACATATCTGTACGAGACTGTTCATAGATCGGGATTATGTCATCCTGTATGCCATTGTTAAGAATTGCCCTAATTTGGCTATTTTTTCTCTTCAACGCATAATAGACCTCCTTATCCTGTCTATATTGACGTGTGGTACCCTCCCTAAGGCCCACCATCTTGTATCTCAGAATTTCATATAGATTTTGCTCCATGAGAATAAACTGAATCATCTGGTGAAAAAATTCACAATTGTCACCATTTAATTTATTTTCCTTACAAAAATCTATTACGACAGTATTCTATGCAGTTAGAGAGATTTCAGTGAATTATTGATACTTATTTTTATATTTTGTGTACCTTTTGAATTAATAAATCCCAAATGATTTGATTATAGACCCTAATTTGAGAGTATGAGTCAACGGATATCATAAATCACAAACTAAAATTGCATCTTACCATTTAGAGTTGGATTCGACACACAAAAATTCACATCACAAATATAGAGTGGAGACCTTAAAATATTGAAAAAAATCAATTTAAAGCAGCTTGACACGCCGCCAAGACTCCCACAAGCCGCCACGTGCCAGAAGTGGCACCTCATGCACCTATACGCTCCAGCTATGCGCTGGCACACGCACCAAATGCGCAACGCATGTGTTATGCAACAGGTAATGCATTCGGCAAGTATATATATATAGCATGAGATGAAATATCACAATAATTGCATGTTATAACCTGGTGGTGGGGCGCTTGAAAAAAGGACATACCATTCTCAGGTTCAAAGGTAAGCGATGACATCTTTTGACTTTTTTTTATTAGAATGGAGCGTGTACTTTACGTGCGAGCCACTCCCAGCCAACATTCAGCGCGCCCCCTCTCATGCATGTGCATACGCGCCAGTCGGGTTTGCAGCCTTCTTCTTCACTCGACTCTCTGTACCTGGGACTCTACAACTCGGCTGCCAGAAAACCCCTTTTCCGACAACAATAATATGCAATCTATATATCAAATGTAGATCACCACACAAAGAACATATTTATGCTAATTTTATAAATCATTTTGTCCTCTAAGTCGATAGATCTAAGGTTATGTCCGTATGGTCAAAAACTTTGACCGGACTTTCATAACCTTATTGTACTTAAAAAATTCAACAAAAATTATTTTCATGATCCTTGGCCTATGGACATTCTTGTGGTACTCTTGGATTCACGAAATTCATCCGTGATCCAGATCCTAAATTTTGTACCTACACATTTTATGCCCAAAAAAATTTCAAAAAAATATGTAAATAAATCCAATGTTGCTCTGTAACCAATGTTGGATTTATTACACAATATGTATATATGAAAGCGTATAAATTAAAAGTTCAGAATTTACAGATAAATATCTCGATAAATAGGGCTCCAATAAATCAACCAAAATTACGTAATCTCTCATACAGATCGCTAGATTAGGATGGTGATCATGAAACGAACCACCAGCATGGATCCACAACACCTCAATCCAAAACCCGATGATACGATGGAAGAAAAAAATTTCCTCGTCAAAATTTTCTTGATCCCTCATCTTTTCTCTCTAGAAAAGTATGTGCTTATCTCTCTCAACTTCTCTCTCTTCATCCGTGGCATCATTTTCTCAAGATAGAATGCCCTCCATTGATTCATGTACACTCTACACTAAACGAATCCCATTGTTGCATAATCAAACAAAAAAGGAAGACTCACACAAAGAGAGTGACTCATGTTGGAGGGGTTATGGGAGAGTACCTTTTTTTAGGGGAAGTTACCTTTTTGAATGTTTTGTAAGTTAAGGCGTAACTTCCCTTATTTGAATATTTTACATTTGGTAAAAATGCCCCTCATGGGCAAATTTTACCAATACATAGTAATGTGACCAATGATAGGTTCACATAGTCATGCAACAGACCATATACAACATGGTGTTACTGTTCACAGTAAATACCTGATAATATGAGCAAACTTTAATAACTACAAGAGTCTGTATGGACAACAAATGCCTCTACAACCAAGGCAGAGAACACATCAATATTTTCAAGAGTCTCAACTCATATATTCTCATTTATTCTCAGCTCATATATAACCTACCAAAGCAAGCATGCTACACAACACATGCTAAACCTCAGTCTGCAATAATAATTATTTGACCAGACAACTATAATAATGATAACAAGAGTATGAAACATATAAGCATGTTTGTTTTTGGATATAGACCACATACAAACATTGCAGTTAAAATGACACTCTCAAAATATAAGCAACAACTCCATACAATCTTCTCAAAGGCAAGCTCATGATATGCTCCCAGCATGAATCTTATGTTTCAGCCAATGGCCAACAAAGCGGTTCCTAAAGCAAGCTCCTTAATTGAGTGGAAAACATAAAGTGATGGCACCACAGTAAGCTCCCTAATTCTAATATTAACAGTGTAGGCTTCTATGCTCCAAAACAATGCTACCTTGCCTATTGCACTATCCACTAGCAAGGTTGACCTTCTCTCCATCTACATAAAACAAGAATAGAACATACCTTTTTTTTCCCTAATAAAACATCATTTCATTTTGTTACTAAATTATTCTTTTCAAAAAGGGAATGACCATTTATCAAGCAAAAGACAAAATTTCATGGTGGATCATACATATTATATTGTAAGTTATTTAATAAGCTATAACAACAAATACTAGTACATATGCCATTAAAGCAACAGAAGCAACGATCCTATTAGAAGACATACATACATATATACAAACACAATTTATTTCTTAGTATATTTCAAAATAGGCATTTGCCATTTCTTCACGTACGGTACATGTTAAGTGTAGGGGGGATTTTCTGACTATACCTCTAATAGAAAATTTTATGGTTTGGGAACTACGGTAGGTGCAAAAGTTAGGAGAAAACATAGTCAAACAAGATTTTTAAGAGAGTAAAGCCATATCAACATTGTAGTATTTGGAAGCAGTAAAGTCAAATAAATAAAAATAAATAAATAATACCTATATGGTTCTCTCTTATCGATAAACCTAGATTTTATTTCACTCGCCCTGGAACCCTGAGGGAGGTTTTATTCGACTTCCTCCTCAGTGAGATCACCTCATTTCAGTTCAGTCACTAATTATCAAATTCCATATTTCAAAAATCAGAGAAGCTCCCTACCAAGAAATGTAGAGAGGCTGAGAGATAAGAGAGAAATAGAGATCAAATCGAAAAATAGAGAGAGATGAATCGACATCGGGATCTAAGCCGAATAGAAGCAACCGAACGGAGAGAAAGAGGGAGGGAAAGAAAGAGAGAGAAATGATAGGGGAGAGAGAAAGAGAGAGTCAAGGCTATAGCTAAAGTTAGTAAAGCTCTCATTGATGGCTCGAAGGTGAAGATGACAAACTGATTGGAGAATGAACGAAGGCAACTACTACAAAAATTATGAACCATGATTGCAAAATGGAATCGAAGAATAGCTTAATCAAAATCAACTGACAATGAAAAGCTGAGAATTGAACGGAATTGAAGTAGTAGATGGTGGCAATGGCGAACTAAAAATCAAAGATGAAGCAAAACTGAAATTGATAAAGGAAAACTAAACCTAGAAGCAACTTTTGAAAATCAAAATGAGACAAAGAAACCCTAATCATAGAGAAATCTAACCACCAAATCAAAAAAAAAGAAACCTAATCAAAAACCCCGATGACAGAGAGAGAGGGTTAAGGCGAGAAAGAAAGAGAGAGAGAGGGAGAGTGAGAGATGAGAGTAAGAACAAAATGAGAGAGTCGTGGGGGAGAAAGAAAGGTATGAGGAAGGTTAGGGTGAGTTTTTAATAACCTTAGTGATGAGATATTAGTTTTCATTGCCAAGTTTGTGACGAATAGAACATTTGTCGCTTATGTTTTGCGACAAAAAGGAGATTCGTCGCTAAAATTAATGATGAAAGAACATTTATGTCGCTAAATTGGTGATGAAATCAATTTCCGTTGCTAATTTAGCAACAAAATGTGTTTTCATCGCAAAAATTAGAGACAAATACTTTAATTTTAGCAACGAAAGTACTATTTGCCGCTAAATTTAGTGATGAAAACACATTTTGTAAAATCTCATTCTTAAAAAAAATAAGCTATGTATTTTCGTTTATATTTTTACTTATCACGCCTAAATTTGTATGCATCACATTAAGATAAATTAGATGTGCTGTAATTTTAGATGCATTTGCGATGCATGTTTTGATTTTTATGTCTATGATTTTAAGTAAAGATCAGACGTGTTAAAATTAGCTCAAATTATAGAACATATTGGCTTGAGAAATGATCGGAATAAAGCCAATAAAAGAATAGAATTAGGGTTCTATGTGGGACCTACAAAAGAAAAAAATGGAAATGGAAATGAAATTAAGAAAAAAAGAAAGAAAAAAAAGAAAAAAAAAAGATGCCTTGGCACACCATTACCTAACACATGGCATCTAAACCTTTGACACATCATAATGCTTGGGCCCTACATAGCACTTAGGTGGATGGAAAGGGGTGGAGGAATAGGCTTAAACACAACAATTATCTCCTTCAAAGTTCATTTTCGGCCTGCATCATTCTCCTCCAAAAATCTACCCAAATCTCCATTGAAACAACCCTTTAAGATTGAAATAACATACCTCCATCTATACATATGTTAACTCTAGCCTTTGGAAAGTGAAAGCAAGTGTAGAACACCTAGAGAACAAGTTGGAAATCCAAAGAAAGGAAAGAAAGGAAATCTCAAGGGAATAATTGCAAGTTTGAGGCAAGTACCTTGCATGTGTTTATTGAATTGATGCTTAATAATCTTGTAGAATATATTTTGATGTAATTGTGTTGCTGGAATTTGGAGGAAATGAATTAGGAAAGAAAGAATCTTGTTTTTGCATGAAACACTAGAAAATTGGTATGCTGGACAACCTGACCATACTCTATTATTTATTCAATATCTTTTTCTGCACAACTGTAAATTGTGTAAAGTTTTCTCCTGATGAAACAAGACTGTTGTAACTTTGAAATGACATAAAATTCAAATAGTTTCAAAGAGAATTGAAGTTTTGGTGAATTTTTGAAATAGTATGTTCTCTATAAAAAAACTATTTTATTCATAGTGCAACCATGCTCTGTTCCTTGTCAAAATATCTTTCTCTGCACAACTGTAAATTGAATAGGGTTTTCTTTGTAAGAAACTAAACTTCCATAGCTTTAGAATGAGATATATTTCGAAAGATTTCATTGAAAAATGAATTTTTGGTGAATTTTTAAATTGTCTTATTTTCTGCAAAAAACCCTGTTTCTGTTTGGTTTTATGTTGAATTTTGTCTTGATTGTTGGCTATGTTCTAGGTTGAATTGGGTAACCTCTGAACATAAACATTGTAACTCTATGTCTTATCTTTAAATAGCCACTAGAATCACCTCAATCCAATGTTTGCAAAGACGTTATGATAGTTTTTCTATAAATGCGCAAGTTATATTATGAAATTTGGGATCTTTGTGATGAATTAGAATCTTTGTGAATATCACTCATGTGAATATGAAGTATTATGAAGAGAAAGTGATACTACCATGATGACTCCGAAAGTTTTGTGAAGCCTGCAGGTGAAGCTTAAGGAGTAGAGTTGGTATATGAGGTTCCGAAAGCTTTGCGAAGGCTGCTGGTGAAGCTTAAGGAACTATGGATATATCAATTCTTCCTACAAGGGTAGACTTAGAAGCAAGTGAAGTGTTTGAGGCATCTAACTTAAAAAGACTTAAATTCCATTTAGGAATACTAAATTTTGGTTTAGTCTTCCAGACCCTCCTACACTAGTTTGGTTCGACGTTCTATACATTTTTTAATTATTAAGAGGAATGAAATAGTGAATATGAGAAATAATAATGGCTCCATAAGTAACTACCATAGTTGCTTTCGTGAGAATGTTGGTGATAATGTGTATTTTTAGCCATATCTGCAAATTTATATTACTGTCTGAAGATGTTGATATCTTGATCCCTATTTTATTGCTATGCATCCCATTGGTTCCCCGTGTACTTGCTCAGTTTATACTGACCCCGATATCCTTATTTGCATGTAATCAAGGAGACGAGAGAGAACCATAGGGTAGAGACCTTTGAGTCATGGGATTTTATTCCCTACTCTTTTTGAACCTATTGTACCATTAAAGCATGTTGCTTTTGTGTTTTCTTTGGACTTGTATGAGTATTTTTTATATGCAAGAGGCCAATGAGAGTCTTATATGTATAGTGTTGATCTGTGTTGAGACTATCTTTCGTAATATGTTGTTGGATGGCCGGGAGAACCATTAATGCCATTTGTTGATATTACAGATGATTTTTATGTCTTATCAGGTTTCATGTTAACCTCAGGTGGCTAAATAAGCACTAAATAGGGAAGACTTTGCCATATTTTATTTGGAAAGAACAAATGATTTATTTTTTTTAATTTAAAACCTATATACTTCTCTCTTATCAATAAACCTAGATTTTGTTTCACTTTCCCTAGAACCCTGAGGGAGGTTTTATTCGACTTCCTCCTCAGTGAGATCACCTCATTTCAATTCAGTCACTAATTATCAAATTCCATATTTCAAAAATCAAAGAAGCTCCCTACGAAGAAATGTAAAGAGACTGAGAGATACGAGAGAAATAGATATCAAATCGAAAAATAGAGAGAGATGAATCGACATTGAGATCTAAGCTGAATAGAAGCAACCGAACGGAGAGAAAGAGGGAGAGAAAGAAAGAGAGAGAAATGATAGGGGAGAGAGAAAGATTGAGTCGAGGCACACCGAGGGTGTTATATGTAAGTTTATTTAAAGTGTTCTCTACCCCAGCGTTGGCGACGGATCTCGTCCAGGTGCTAGACTTGGAGAGAGTATCCAAATCCTTCCCTTTTCGGGTTTAACCTAGCTAATATCGTGTCGTTAATAAAAATCACGGCAACTCATGGGATACCCCAGGCCTACGCATATCCGGACACCACCAAAGCTCCTCTCACGGTGTCTTTCATAGCTATGGAACAATACATACCAGAGCCCTCAAGGTCAAATCCAAAATCGTATCAAAATGTGTCGAAATCAGGTTCACAAACCAAATGCAACATATAACATAAAATGACACATTATATATTTCAACCACATGGATGCATAATTTTAATTTTTCAACACAGTTTTTGGATACTCCATCAGTTCACAAAAATCAATTTCAAAACCAGTCAAAACAATTCAATCACGCTACAAATCATGCTCATTTATCAAATATTTTAAAACAGGATTTACACATTAAACAAAAGTATTGAAATAATTCCCACTCACAGTTTTGGAGAGAATAGCACACTCCCCAATAAAATCACAACACGTAAAATCAAAGCTCCTCTCAATCGAATCACGAAGAAAGCCAACCTAATCAAATTATAACGATTTTCATTAAATTTCCGATTATTTTCAAGGTTTATCATTTTTCTTAAGTTCGTACAAACGCTAAATTCTTCAATTTATAAATATACACCAATGTCATCAATTTCGTTCCATTTATAAGTAAATAACCTAATTAAAATCAAGTTAATTTCAAAGCTAAAACCGTTCAAAATCGAAAACAAGTCTAAAATACATAAATTTCCTACAAGTTAGAAAAATCTTTGAAAAATCATACACTTTTCAATTCTTCTCTGATTTCTTCAAATCATATGTCATTTTAACAATATCGAAATCTATTTTCATTTTCAAGTCAAAACATACTCCTAAATTTCTGCACATTTAACCACGTGTTCTAAGGATTTAAATATAGATTTTAAGCCACAACAACATATATACAACTTCCGATTCTAAATTCAACCTAAATTTGACAAAATTAAATTTAAGTATGGAAATAATTTCATTTCCTAACCTAGGTTTACTCGAATCTCAAACCTAGCTTTCGTTCGCCCGTCAGATTAATTTAAAACCTGTAATATTTTCAATTTTGAAACTACGTTAGCGACTAAATCAATTTTTAAACACAAAACCACATCTAATACAGCCATTACCTACAGTGAAGGATTTTTGCGAGGATGGCAGGTGGCTCTCAAAGGAGAAAACTGGTCACGGGCTAGCGGGTTGGTGGGCTGGCGGGCTGGCGGGATGGGCAGCTGGTGGGCTCGCGGGCTGCTAGGCTTGCAGGTCGGCGTGTTCACGAGCTAGGGGCTCTCGCTCGCGAGCTAGAGCGCTCGTGGGCTAGAGTGCGCATTCGCGAGAGACTACAGTCGCACGCTGAGGCACGCTCGCGCAAGGGAGGTCCGCTGGGGGCGCGCTCGCATAAGGTAGCTCGTGCAGGGGCACGCTGGCGCTCGTGCAGGGGCACGCTTGTGCTCGTGTAGGGAGGGTCTCGCAGTCGGGCTCTGTCGTGCGCTGTTGCGTTGTGGCTCGCTCAGTCACACTGTGGCACACTCGGGTGAAGGCCAAGCGTTAGCGCTTACGCCGTGGCGGAAGGTGCTGCAGCCGTCTATTGTCCTGAACAGCCTTCCGTTGTCCTGAATGCCGGCTGTATTTTTATAGAAAATCAGATAGAACCTCCCCATATTTCGGAGGTCTCCCAAATACAATTAATTTTGTATAAATCACAACCATTCTGTAAAATAATCAAATGGCCATCCCAGCCTCTTCAAAATCAATCAATCCCACACCCAACATCCAAAATAACGTAAGGCTATAAAAATTTCCAACAACCTAGCCACAGACCTCTACTGTCATGCCTCCATCAAAGGCATGGACAGCCGCCAGTCGCCCATCCTATGATTTAGAGGTGGCACCGAGTGATCCTAGAGTACACTTCTAAGATATAACACATTCCCAAGTACATAGACAACGAATAAGAAGTGCCTCAATGCAATGTTATGCAATGACATGAGAGTTCCACAATTTAAATGTCCATATTTATACAGTGTTCCCAAAATTACACAATGGTCGTTTATAGACCTCAGAATGCATATACATTACCAACACAAATTTTTGCAACAGAAATATATAATGACTTCTCAGGTCAAAACTAGATCTCACAATGATACCGAGCATCCTAAAGTAATGCTCCTTGTCAAATACTATCTCTGAAACAAGAAGAGAAATGAGGGGTGAGTACTCAGGGAAAGAATACTCAGTGGTGAGTGGGTCAATACAATCGTCTAATATGAAGTCTGAAACTAGAGTATCAAAACATAAGTATACGAATTATGTTTCAAATCATCATGCTTTTCATTTCAACAATAAATTATTAGCACGTATTTTCAAGTTAAATATGCATCAAAAGCAATGTCACTAAAATCATAGAGCTGCCAGCCGAAAATGTCCTGGCAGGGGTCTACCGCGACCTATGATAGGCGCACTGAGGGTGTTATCTGCAAGTTTATTTAAAGTGCTCTCTATCCCGGCGTTGGCGACGGACCTCGTCCAGGTCTTAGATTTGGAGAGAGTATCCAAATCCTCCCTCTTTCGGGTTTAACCTGGCTAGTACCATGTAGTTAATAAAAATTACGACAACTCATGGGATACCCCAGGCCTAGGCATATCCAGACGCCACCAAAGCGTCTCTCACTGTGTCCTTCGTAGCCATGGAACAATACATACCAAAGCCCTCAAGGCCAAATCCAAAATCGTATCAAAATGTGCCGAAAATCAGGTTCACAAACCATATGCAACATATAGCATAAAATGGCATATTATACATTTCAACCACATGGATGCATAATTTCAATATTTCAACACAGTTTTTGGACACTCCATCGGTTCACAAAAATCAATTTCAAAATCAGTTAAAATATTTCAAGTACACTACAAATCATGTTCATTTATCAAATATTTTAAAACAGAGTTTATACATTAAACAAAAGCATTGAAATAATTCCCACTCACAATTCTGGGGAAAAGAGCACACTCTCCAAGAAAACCACAACACGTAGAATCAAATCTCCCCTCAATCGAATCATCAAAAAAGCCAACCTAATCAAATTATCACGATTTTCATCAAATTTCCAATTATTTTAAGGGTTTATCATTTTCCTTAAGTTCGTACAAACGCTAAATTCTTCAATTTATAAATATACACTAATGTCATCAATTTTGTTCCATTTATAAGTAAATAACCAAATCAAAATCAAGCTAATTTCAAACCATATGTCATTTTAACAATATCGAAACCTATTTTCATTATCAAGTCAAAACATACTTCAAAATTTTTGCACATTTAACCACATGTTCTAAGGACTTAAATATAGATTTTAAGCCACAACAGCATATATATAACTTTTGATTCTAAATTCAACCTAAATTCGACAAAATTAAATTTAAGTATGGAAATAATTTCATTTCCCTCACCTAGGTTTACTCGAATCTCAAACCTAGCTTTCGTTCGCCCATCAGATTAATTTAAAACTTGTAATATTTTCAATTTTGAAACCACGTTAGCAATTAAATCAATTTCTAAACACAAAACCACATCTAACACAGCCGTTATCTATAGTGAAGGATTTCTGCGAGGATGGCAGATGGCTCTCAAAAGAGAAAACCGGTTGCGGGCTCGCGGGCCATCGCAGGCTGGTGCTTGCAGGCCAGCGCGCTCACGGGCTAGGGCCTCGCGCTCGAGAGCTGGAGCGCTCGTGGGCTGGAGTGCGTACTCGCGAGAGACTGTAGTCGCGCACTGAGCCACGCTCGCACGAGGGAGGTCGTGCTAGGGGGCGCGCTCGCACAGGGTAGCTCGTGCAGGGGCACACTGGTGCTCATGCAAGGGTATGCTGGCGCTCGTGCTGGGGTACGCTGGTGCTCATGCTGGGGCACGCTTGCGCTCGTACAGGGAGGGTCACGCAGTCGCGCTGTAGCGCGCTGCGCTCGAGTGAAGGTCGTGCGCTCGCGCTTGCGCCGTGGCGGAAGGCACTACAGTCGTAAGCTTTGGCGAAGGGAGGCACTACAAGTTGGCGTGCTCACAGGAGGAGGTGAGGGAGTGCGATTCACGGCTCACTGTGGAATACGATCGAGAGGGAGATCATGAACAGCGAAGGGGGGAGAGAGAGTGAGAGAGAAACCTAGAGAAGGAAATAAGAGAGAGAGAAGAAGAAGAAGACGGTGGTGGTGGTGGTGATGCGCTGCGACTTCGGGCGAGGGAGGCACTGCCGTGGGAGAGGAAGAGAAGGGGAGAAAGGAGACGAAGAGTTGGAGAGAGAGAGATGAAGAGAGAGAGACAGATTAGGGCTTTTAGCCCTAATCTGACAAGGGGGAGTGCCTCGTTTGGGCCGAAACGTGGCGTTTCCTCATTACTCTCTCTCTTTTTTTTTAAAGCATATATATATATATATATATATATATATTCACATCCACCTTTTCGTTAGCATGTGAATTTCATAAAAAATTATGGGTTCGCTACGATTTACGAATACTACAACTTAATTTATACAAAAAATTTAATTTAAATACCCCAAAATCAAAAATCAATATAAATAAAAAAAATTTCTCTATGTATATAAATATTTTAAAACCAATACACTTGTTCGGACACCGAGTATCAGTGTTACAATCTAGAACAACTTTACCACCATAGTCATAGTAGAGATGACCTTAAGGTATGCCACCAGGTCTAGGAGCTTAGGCTAGAGTTTATGAAGTCACTGTACATGAGGCTCGTGTTCTACCCGATGTGATTACAGGTAGAATGAAATTATTTTCATATGATGCTCGTGTTTTGATTGATCCGGATACCACGCATTCATTCATTTCATTTGCATTTATTATGCACTTGCCTTGTGAGTCTAAATCTCTATAGCAGTGGTTGTGGGTTGCTACCCCTTTGGGAGATGAGGTTCTTATTACTGAGATTTATAGAGATTGTATTGTAAACTTCCAGGGGCATAATTTTAGTATTGATTTATTACCATTAGAGTTATTAGGTTTGGATGTAAGTCTGGATATGGATTGGTTATCAGATAATTATGCACTGGTTGATTATTATCGTAAGATTGTATGCTTTTCACCACCAGGACACTCACATATTTTCTTTGTTGGTGATAAATTTATCAAAGCTCCCGTTCTGTCTTTCAGTAGAGCAACTAGGATGCTATCCAAGGGTTGTCAAGGGTATTTAGCTTATGTCATTGAAGATAAGAAGGAACAATCTCAATTGTATGACATACCAGTGGTTCGGGATTTCCCAGATATGTTTTTAGATGATTTGCTCGGATTGCCACCGGTTAAAGAGATAGAATTCCCTATTGATATGGTGCCAGATACTATTCATATTTCTATGACTCCATATAGAATGGCACCAGCTGAGTTGAAGGAGTTAAAAACTCAATTACAAGAATTGGTGGATAAGGGGTTTGTTCGTTCGAGTATTTCTCCTTGGGGTATACCAGTTTTATTTGTAAAAAAGAAGGATGGTTCCTTGAGATTATGCATTGATTACCGTAATTGAATCATGTGACCATTAAGAATAAATACCTCTTACTGAGAATTGATGATTCGTTTGATCAGTTGAGAGATGCCACAGTCTTTTCTAAACTGGATCTTAGATCCAGCTATCATCATATTAGGGTTAGAAAGGAAGATATACCTAAGATAGCATTTCGTACTTGCTATGGTCACTATGAGTTTTTGGTTATACCATTTGGGCTAACCAATGCTCCAACAGTTTTTATGGATTTGAAGAATCGTGTTTTTAGATCCTATCTGAATGATTTTATTATGGTGTTTATCGATGATATTCTGGTGTATTATAAGGATAGAGACCAGAATGAACAACATCTTCGCATCATATCACAAGCCTTGAGGGCTGAGAAATTATATGCCAAATTCAGTAAATGTGAATTTTGGCTCACTACATAACTTTCTTGGGTCACATTGTCTCCGGTAAAGGACTTTTTGTTGATCCAAAAAATATTGAAACTGTTGTTAACTAGTCCCCGCCTACTACAGTTATAGAGGTTCATAGTTTTCTGGGTTTGTTAGATTATTACTATAGATTTGTTAAGGATTTTTCTTTGGTAGGTGCTCCTCTTACGAGATTGACTTGTAAAAATGCACCCTTCAAGTAGAATGAATAATGTGAGACTAGTTTTTGGACTCTAAACAATAGGCTTTTGTCAACTCTACTATTAATATTACCGGTTAATGGACAGAGATATGTGATTTTTAGTGATGCATTCAGAACCGGTTTGGATTGTGTACTGATGCAAGGATGGAATGTGATAGCTTATGCTTCTAGACAGTTGAAATATGATGAAGATTTAGAGACACTACCTCTACAGCAAGCACTATGAGATATTCACCAATCATCAGAGTCTCAAATACTTATCTACCCAAAAGGAGTTAAATCTAAGACAATGTAGAGGACTTGAATTATTGAAGAATTATGATGTTACTATTCAATATCAACCTGGCAAAGCAAATATTGTAGTAGATGCCCTCAGCTGTAAATCTACTATTCCAGTAGCAGCTCTTTGAGTAAGAGAATATCATATGATAGCTAAGTTTGAGCAGTTGAAGATTGATGTTGAGCTAACTAGCCAGGGGTCTCTTTTGGCTCGGTTTATGGACTGACCAGATCTATCTAACCGCATTAGGGTGGCTCAGCAAACTGATGGAACAACAGTTAAGCTCAAAGAAGACATTCTTAAAGGGGGAAGCCTGAATTCAATATATCAAATGAAATAGTCAGATTTCAGAACAAGTTAGTAGTTTCGGAAGCTCAGGGATTGTAGAGATTGATTTTGAAGGAAACACATAGCTCTGCCTTTTCTACTCATCCTGAATCTACCAAGATGTACAGGGATTTGTGTGAATCCTTTTGGTGGCTTGGTATGAAGAGAGATATTGTAGAGTTTGTTCGTAGATGCTTGATATGTCAATAAGTAAAGGCTAAACCTAGAGATCAGTGGACTATTGGAACCACTCCCTATCCCTGAGTGGAAATGGGAGCATATCACGATGGATTTTATCTCAGGATTGCCTAAAACGTCAAAGGGATTTGATGCTATATGGGTGATAGTGGATCAGCTCACCAAGTCGGCTCACTTTCTCCCTATTACGGTGACTCATTCCATGGAGAAGTTAGCTAAACTATACTTTGACGAAATCATGATGTTGCATAGCATACTGGTATCAATTGTTTCCGATAGAGATCCGAGATTTGTTTCTCAATTTTGGCAGACCTTTCAATCCAAGTTAGGAACTAAACTTAATTTCTCTACGACATATCATTCTCAAACAGATGGTCAATCGGAGAGAACCATACAGACTCTAGAGGATATGTTGAGAGCTTATATTTTCGAACTTTGTAGTAGTTGGACTGAACACTTAATGCTAGTAAAATTTGTTTATAACAACAACTATCACTCTGGCATTGGTATGGCACCGTTTGAAGCATTATATGGGAGGAAGTGTAGGACTCCTTTATGTAGGATGAAGTGGGTGAGAAACAGCTACTTTAGTCCGAAACATGGCCTACTTATTTACAAGAAACCATGAAGAAAGTCCAAACCATTCGAGAAAATCTTAGAACAGCTCAATCTTGCCAGAAGAGTTATGCAGATCAGAGACGTAGAAATTTGGACTTTGAGGTAGGAGATAAAGTTTTTATGAAAGTCTCTCCAATCAAAGGGGTGGTGCGATTTGGGAAGAAAAAGGGAAAACTCAACCATAGATTTGACGGTCCTTTTGAGATTCTAGCGAGAGTTAGGTTATGTGCTTATGAGTTGGCTCTACCTCTGGCATTTGACAGAGTTCACTCGACCTTTCATGTTTCCATACTAAGAAAGTATGTCCATGATCCATCACATATAATCAGCTACGAGCCACTCCAAGTTGCAGAAGGTCTAACTTATGTTGAGCAATCAGTCCAGATTCTAGACTCTCGAGAATAGAACCTAAGAAACAAAACCATTAAGTTGGTAAAGGTTCTATGGAGACACCACACCTCCAATGAGACATCTTGGGAGTTAGAGTTAGAAATGAGGAGGCGATATCCAAATCATTTTGAGATTGAGTTGTGATCTGGAGGACCGGATCTTTTAAGGGGGGAAGGATATAAGATCACATTCTTAGAAAACAATAAGACAAGAATTTTCATTTATATTTTTACTTATCACACCTAAATTTGTATGCATCGCATTATGATAAATTAGATGCGCTGTAATTTAAGATATATTTGCGATTAATGTTTTGATTTTTATATCTATGATTTTAAGTAGAGGTCAGACGTGTTAAAATTAGCACAGATTATGGAATATATTGGCTTGAGAAATGATCAGAATAAAGCCAATAAAGGAACATAATTAGAGTTCTATGTGAGACCCACAAAAGAACAAAAATGGAAATGAAAATGAAATAAAAAAAGAAAAAAGAAAAGAAAAGACACCTTGGCACACCATTACCTAACATATGGCATCTAAACTTTTGACACATCATAATGCTTGAGCCATACATAGCACTTAGGTAGATGGAAAGGGGCAGAGGAATAAGCTTAAACACAACAATTATCTCCTTCAAAATTCATTTTCGGCCTGCATCATTCTCCTCAAAAAAATCTACCCAAATCTCCATTAAAACAACCCTTTAAGATTGAAATAACATACCTCCATCCATACATATGTTAACCCTAGCCTTTGGGAAGTGAAAACAAGTATAGAACACTTAGAAAACAAGCTGAAAATCCAAAGAAAACTTCCAGAGGAAAGGAAGAAAAGCTCAATGGAAGAATTGCAAGTTTGAGACAAGTACCTTGCATGTGTTTGTTGAATTGATGCTTAATAATCCTGTAGAACATATTTTGATATAATTGTGTTGCTGGAATTTAGAATAAATGAATTAGGGAAGAGGGAATCCCATTCTTACATGAAACCCTAGAAAATTGGTATGCTGGACTATCTGAACATGCCCTATTATTTATTCAATATCCTTTTCTATACAACTGCAAATTAAGTAGGGTTTTCTCCTAATGAAACTAGACTGCTGTAGCTTTAAAATGACATAGGATTCAAAGAGTTTCAAGGAGAAATGAAGTTTTGATGAATTTTTGAAATAGTATATTCTCCATAGAAAAACTGTTTTGTTCATAGCACGACCATGCTCTGTTCCTTGTCAAATATTTTTCTCTACACAACTGCAAAATGAATGGGATTTTCTTTGTAAGAAACTACACTTCCATAACTTTAAAAGGACACATATTTTAAAAGGTTTCATTGAAAAATGAATGTTTGGTGAATTTTTAAAGTGTCACATTTTTTGTAAAAAGCTCTGTTTCTGTCTGGTTCTATGTTGAATTTTGTCTCGATTGTTGGTTGTCTTTTAGGCTGAATTAGACTAACCTTTGAACATAAACATTGTAGCTCTATATCTTATCTTTAAATGACCACTGGAATCATCTCAATCCATTGTTTGTGGATTTGGTGAATTTTGGATTTAATATTGTTTGATATGGCATTCTTTGTACAATTGGTATTGAATCTTGCTACAAATGCTATGTGATCCTTGTGATGAATTGGAATCTTTGTGATTATCACTCATGTGAATATGAAGTATTATGAAAAAAAAGTGATACTACGATGATGACTCCGAAAGCTTTGCGAAGCCTATGGGCGAAACTTAAAGAGTAGAGTTGGTATATGAGGTTTCAAAAGTTTTGCGAAACCTACGGGTGAAGTTTAAGAAATTATGGATATATCTCTTCTCCCTATGATGATGGAATTAGAAGTAAATGAATTATTTTATGTGTCTAACCTAAAAAGACCTAAATTCCATTTAGGAATACCAAATTTTCGCTTACTCTTCCAGACCCTCATACACTAACTTGGTTCGACATTCTATACCTTTTTTTAATTATTAAGTGGAATGAAACAATGAATATGAGAAAAGAAATGGCTCCATAAGTAACTACCATAGTTGTTTTCGTGAGAATATTGGTGATAATGTGTATTTTTGGCTCTATCTGTAAGTTTATATTAGTGTCTGAAAATGTTGATATCTTGATCCCTATTTTATTGCTATGCATGCCATTGCTTCCCTGTGTACTTGCTCAGTTTATGCTGACCCCGATATCCTTGTTTGCAGGTAATCAGCGAGACGAGAGAGAACCATAGGGTAGAGCCCTTTGAGCCAAGAGATTTTATTCCCTACTCTTTCCAGATCTACTGTACCATTAAGCCATATTGCTTTTGTGTTTTCTTTGGAGTTGTATGAGTACTTTTTGTAAGCAAGAGGTCAATGAGAGCCTTATATGTATAGTTTTTGATCTATATTGAGACTATCTTTCATAATATGTTGTTGGATGGTCGGGAGAGCTATTAATACCATTTGTTGATATTACAGATGATTTGTATGTCTTATCAGGTTTCATGTTAACACCAAGTGGCTAAATAGTGACTAAATAGAGAAGACTTTGCAGTAATTTTATCTGGAAATAACAAACGATTTATCTTTTTTAATTTTAATCTCCTTTCGTATTATCACATATGGGAAGTGCGACTGTCGCGAGTTTAAACGTCGCATTTTAATTGGATTGATTGTTTCTACATTTGCATATTTCTCTCCTTTTGCTAGGGGGTGTGATGCCTGAATAACGGGTTGTCACATATTTCATTCCTAAATTAGTGATATAAATAACTTTTGTCACTAATTAACAATGAAACTTGCGAAAAACCTATTTTTATCCCTTACTTAAAACGAATTAATTTTTTGATATGAAATTAACGATGAAAAAGTAGATATTAGAAATTTACAACAAAATTAAAGATGAAAAAATACTTATCGTGTGGTTCATTGAAAAAAAAAATTGGTTTTTATATTTACATAATAACTAAATTACTTAACAAATTTATAATTTTTCTAAAATTTAGTATTGATAATATTTAGAATAAATACAAATTACTTTGTCTAATCTATAAAAGAATTGTTTGATATCGAATGTATCTTGTACTTAACTAAACAATAAAACATATATTTATATAAGTAAAATCCTATTATTGTATATGGTAATATTTCATTAGATAATGGTTGAATTATTTATGATTGAAAATGTTCAATTTGATAAGAATTGTAACATTGACAATGAAAATGTACATAAAAGAGTGTATAAAGAATTTAATCATGAAATTAGTAATAAATTAGCAAAATTAGTGATAGATTTAATCACAAATAATTTTTTGTGGCTAATTAATGACGATTTAGTCATGAATAATTCATTACTAAATTTTGCCCCAAAAGTATTTTTGTGGTTAATTAGTGATGAATTTAGTTACGAACCGTAGAATTCATTATTAAATTTTGTCACGAAAATTTTTTTATAGTCAATTAGCGATAAATTTTGTAACGAATTCAGTTTTCGTCGCTAAAATTAGCAACGAAAATTAGATTTATGGTAAAATTTAGCCACAAAATTGTAATTCGTCACTAAATTTGTTACGAACTAATAGTTTCGTGACTAATTTCGTTACGAAATTTATGACTAATTAGTAATGAATTTTGTCAAAACCATGTTTTTTTGTACCTTTAGCTATTCAAACTCTACTATCAATTATAAGTGGCCTAACTATCATCAGTTTTGACGTTGTTGAGAAATTTTTGCCTCAACAATGATAGAAACAAGAGGGTTCACTCTCTTTTTATATCTTTTTGGGATTGGGTTGTTCCCCACCTTCAAACCTATCCTAACATGAGGCCCATATATAAATGAGATATTCAATTTGTTAAACTTTCTTTATTTCTTATAACGTTTTAGTGGTGTTTAGGACAAATTACCATGTGGATGTTTTCAAAAGGATGTGATCAATTAAGGAGTTAAATGTAGATTTTATTCATTACGGTCAACTTAAATAGTAAAAGAAGTAAATTTCTGATGAAAATTAAAATTGGCTGTGAAAGTACAAGTGAATTTTAAAACTTAGATAACATCTCAAAGGGGTGGTTAAGGGTGGGGATTAGCATCTTCTCTTTATAGTTGGCTGCGCTATATCATAAGTGTGTGTATGTGTTATAGGTGGGTGTGACTAAACGATTATAAACTTTGGCCCTATCATTTTAAATAAATTCTTTATCATCTTTAAAATGGTGAACTTGTCAAAGTAGTGTATAAATTTTTGAATTGTCTATATTAATAGATAATCTTTAAATTTAGGATATTCATCATCAGATAAAATCATGGTTGGCCATTGTAACTTTAGACAATATTATTTGTGATACTTAATTTTTTACACATAACAAATTTTTTACATATAACACTACAAAAAAAACACTGTATTAGCAACAAAATTTAGCTATGAAAAAAATTCAACACTATTTTACCACGAATTTAGTCATGAAAAAAGATTTTGTTACTATTTTATAATAAAATTAGTGACGAATGAAAATCCACGGCAAATTTGGCAACGAACAAATTATTCGTGACTAATTAGTCATAAAAATATTTTCATGGCCAAGTTCGTGACTAATTAGACACGAACAAATTGTTCGTCGCTTATTTTAGTGATAAATAGGACTTTGTCGCTAACTTTGGGGATGAATAGCTAGTTCATCGCTAATTAGCGACAAACCGATCTTTCGTCGCAAATTCTGAGCGATGAACCTAGTGTTCATTGCTAACTTTAGCGATGAACATTCTGTTCGTCATTAATTTTAGCGACAAAAATTTTTTATCTCTATAGCAACAAAAATGTAATTGGTCGCTAATTTTATTGACGAGCTGAACTGTTATGCTCCGACCCTCCAGTCGAGCTCACAACAATTGTCATGTTATCTCAGAGTACGGGTAAACCTAACTCATACACCAAGAGACTGCAAAACATTTATCGATACCACTCATTTTCCAAAATAATGAATTCATGAAAATAAATCGGTATGCATTCATTGTAGAATCAAAGGACCAGCTCGGTCCATCTCTGTTCAAAAACATGCATGTATCAGGCTAATATGGCCGTTCAAATCAAATTCACAGAGTATAAACATGTCCCTACCAAGGGATCCAAATCAAATCCACCAAAACAACTCTGGAAAAAAAAAATTCAAAGACATTAAAAGGGGGTCCTCATTTTAAATATACAAACCATAATCAAATCTCAAATCCATATAAATATAGTTAAAAATAAATTTTCAAATTAAAATACATAGTATGCCTCCACTTGGATCTACTAATATCTCAATTCCAAAAGAAAACTATTACTCAAAAAAGTCCAACAAAACAAGTTTCTACAAGTCTAGCACTATGCGTCCACAAGTCTCGACTAAGATTCCTCTGTGAAAATGGAAATAGGAATGGTGAGTATATAATATACCCAGTGAGTGATATACAAATTGAACAAAAACAAAATTGGTGTAGTGAATATATCAAATACATATATTTTAAAACCCTCGTGTCATTCTCAATTTCATCCAATAAATAAATAACCCAGGTATTGTTACTAAAATCATCACAATTTACAATGGTTATAATTCAATCTCATATGCATCCAACTATTTCATATTTTCAAATACGGGGCGAGTCAAAATCACTGTTCCCAACAAAAGTTTATCATGACCTGGGGTAAAACCGCTAAGAGTTGTAATAATTTTTTTACGTTTTAAAAAATGCCCCATCCTTGACGTTGTCTGTGGGCTCTCACTGGAGGTGCATTCAACTATCCCACACCCGTTGACACTATATCTAGTCATGAATGTACCACACGTACTCGGCTACATCCCATGGTCTACCAATCCCACTACGTCACTTCGTCGGGTCGCTCCGTAGTAAGAAATTGCTAGTCATCTAATAGGGGTTCAGGCTCTCATCCCAAGCCAAATATATATATCGTTTCACAAAAATTATAAATTAAATTCATGTGCCATCAATTTTATCAATTTCTTAATAGTAATTATCATACCAATGGGTTCAACATCAACCAATTCACATAGAACATTTGTTCATTCAAAGTATATATGATGCATAAATTTTCAAAATTTAATATTTGGGATATTTCACACATATTAAATCATATAAATTCAAAATTTGAAAATTAATTAGAAAATTCAATAAAAGTATTTTTCTTATTTAAATACAATTATGAAATCACTTATTTCTTGAGAGGGTGAATACTCCCAATCCACAATCCAATCCAAGATCAATCCTCTTAACCCTTTAATTGTTTCAACCTAAACCAATAAATACAAATTATCAACTAATCACAAACTAACAATAAGAAAAATCAATATTTTTCATATAACTCAAATTCTAATTTTTCAAAATTTATCAATCTATCATTTAATTTTATCAAACTATATCACCAACCTAAGAACTAATTCTCCTTTCAAGATTTTTCCAAATTTTAATATTATATATACTCTAGATTTAAAACCCTAAAATTTATTTTTTCAATCTCAACATAAAGTTTATATACTAAAAAAAATACACTTAAATTTAAGATAAAGGAAGAAAAATTACCTTACTTGGACCATCAATTTTGTCTCCTGGTCGCATCATCTTCAAACCTTAATTTTTCTCTCTCTACAAAAACCCCAAATCTCAATATAAATCTAAAGTTTATACCAAAATAATGAAAACCCAAGTTTAGAAAAGAGTATTACCTCTATAGGAACCACTAATTTTATCCCTTGTTAAACCACTCCAAACCTTTGATTTTTCTCTCTAGAACCCTTGATTTCTCTCTCTAAAACCACAATACATCAAGTTTGTTTGAGCATTTAAGAACCTAGATGTGTGGGATTTTACTTGATCTTGCTTGATCTTAAAGCAAGAAAAGAGAATAGAGAAGGGAGAGCAAGCCACGAGGGAGAGAGTAAGGGAGGGAGGGAGTGCTCATGAGATGAGAGAAAAGGTGAGGGAGAGAGTGAGAATAAGAAAAAACATAAAATAAAATGGGGTGGGTGTGGGTCTCGGGTGTGGGGAGAAAAGTGAGGGGAGGAGAGAGAATGAGGTGCGTGTTTTGTTGACTTTTCTTTGTCTATCTTTTTTTTTTTCATTGTCACACGAATGCATGTCATTAATTTTAGAGACGAACAGACGAACAACGCTTGTGTCGCTAATTTTAGCGATGAAAAGATCCTCTGTCGCTAATTTTAGCGACAAACATTGAGTTCGTCACTAATTTTGATCGTGTTCATCATTAAATTTATTGCTAATTTGCCACACAAATTTATTCATAGCTAAATTCATCTGTAATTTGCAACAATACTTGTAAATTTGTGACTAATTTCATTATTAAATTTTTTTTAATACTTTCTTATGAAACATTTTGAATCGTATTTCTTTTTTTAACTATTTTTAAATAATGAAATCAGGTTCAATGTATAGTGAATGTTCTAATTTTCTCTAAATTGACTATTTTCGATAATTAATAATTCAATCAATTTCTAATGTGATATTACCATGTACCGTAATAGTTTCTTACTTTTATAAACATATATCTTATTTTTTTGGCTAAATATAAGATTAAATTGACATTGAACAATATTTTTGAAGATTAGACAAAAAAAAAAATTTATTTAATAAGTATTATCAATTATAATTTTCGAAAAAATAACAAATTTGCATAAGTAATATAATCATTATCAATAAACCATACAAAAAATAATTTTTTATATCGAATTTTTATGTAAATTTTTGAAAATTTCTTTTTTGTTGTTCATTTTATCGTAAACAGTTAATTTGTTGGTAAATTTGTTGTAAAAAGTGGATAAAATAAGATTTCGTCGCAAAGTTCGTTATAAATTAACTATGAATAACCAATTTTTTTACTAAATTTAGCAACAAATAGCATGTTTGTCGCTAAATTAGCAACGAATGGGAGTGTTTGTCGCTAATTTTAGCGATGAGCGTGATGTTCATTGTTAATTTAGCTATAATCAGGAAGACGTTCATCGCTAATTTAGCGATAATTGAGAAGATTCGTAACTAATTTAGCAACAAACGGGAAGGTTCGTCACTAATTTATCAACAAACAGCCTTGTTCATCGTTAAGTTTAATGTTTTGAGTATCTTAAAAAAGCCCATTTCATTTCTAGGTTACAACTGAAAACCCCATCTGTCACTTCTTCTTCGCTGTCACTTCTTCTTCGCTTCCTCCGAAAAACAACCTGCACCATCTCCTAAACTTGCTTCCTTTGATGAGTTCTTCAAGATATGTACCGAATTACCCTAAAATAAAAAAATTAAAAATAACCCGAGGGAGAAAAAAATTTCCCAAATAACCCGTATTTGTCGCGGGTTGGCCCCGCAGGCCAATGGGCCAAAACACATGACTCAGACGGGTCCACCATACCATCGATATATGTGTTAGACAAAACCAAAATCGAAATTCGAAAGACCCTCTGGCCCAATGGACCCAACCCGTAACTTAGTGACCCTGTCCGTGTCATCCATATATGTGTTCGGCTATTCTAATATATCGAATTTGAGGCCCCAAGCAAATAAGTGTATTTTCTGAACAGTTAAGAAAAATAACAATTTGGAAAATAAACTACTTTTTTATAAATAGAACAGAAAGGAGAAACGAAACAAATAAGATCGGAGAAATAAACATATAAAAGTGAAATGAATTATTATTAATATAATATAGAATACAAAGTACATAATATGTAACTAACGCCGTCATCGCCTTCTTCTATCATAACGTCTAACATTTAAATCTCTGATAATATTTGTAATGTCATCCTAGGATAATAAACCCAGATCATGGGATTGTGTGATTAGCAGGGTTCTACGTCACTAAAACATAGAGGCAAAACATGGTACATCGTATGTGCATCATCTCTCTGAAACTGTGTCTATCCCTCAACTATACGGATGCCCCTCTATGGGGCGTCAGGAGTAAAAAAATGAGGGAACTCAAACACTGGTGTGTAGAAAGAAGAGGAGTCCTCAAACGTATTGGAAGGTCCTACGACATCCTCTGGATGCTGAGATGTAAATGGTGACGCATCATGAGACGATGGCCTCGGACGTGGTCTCACTCAGCTCCGTCGAGATCGATGCTCCTCGTCACCTCCCTCAGTATGACTTCTAGGGTGTCTAGGTCTCAAGAGATATGCCATGTCATCACTCAAATCTGAAATGGCTGCATCCGCCATATAATACCGAAGGAAAAGAGGAGAAAGAGAAAAACAATTAAAAAAAAAAAACAAAAAACACTCATCTCTCTCTCCCTCTCTCTCTCTCTTTCCCCCTCTCTCACATTCCTGAGAAAACCCATTCCCCCCCCAATTTTCTCACCCTTACCCTCACCCTCTCCCTCTCTGTTTCTCTTGCCCTCTCATGAACTCTCTCTCCCTCATCTCCCGGCTTCATTCTCCCTCTCCCTCGGCTTGCGCTCTCTCCCGTGACTCACTTCCTCTCTTCCACAAGCAGTAACAGTGTTGTCTCCCCTCCCTCGCATGCTCACTTGCGTGTGGTGCCCCTTTGCTGCGACCTCCACTGAAAACCCCAGACCGACACCCGACAAAGCCTTCGAATGCCCTAGACGGTGACCTACGATTTCATCCCCGACGTAGGTAAGAGCGATTCTTTGAACAGTATCTCTAGGGTTTGATTCTTTCAGTAATTTAGCCTAATTAATAGAGTTTGCGTGGAGTTGGAATGCACTGCAGGTCTAGGATTGAACTGAGAAGGCATTCGGACAAGGGTTGTGAACTACAAAACCCTAGGTGAGGAAATTTCAATCCCTTCAGTATTCAAACTATTTTGGTTGAATTTAGGTTGAGAATATATGTATATATATTCTGAAATATGTCATATTCGAAGAAAATGCATTTTCTGAGAGTTTGATTGGAAATGTGTATGAAAATATTTGGACTTTGGAGTTGGAATGGAATAATCTATAGAATGAAGGATACGGTTGCATTTCATATTCTTCTTAGGTTATTTTTGAGGTGTTAAATGATATATGGCATTAGAGTGTATTCATAAATTGAAGGAATTAAGGTTTATATAAAATTAAGGAGAAATTTGAAAACCCTTTAATGGGACCTTATTTGACGATTAATTTGTGACCAATGTCTTAGGTTAAGATCTTCCGAATTAAAGAAGAGGTTGGATTTTGTAGAGTTGGAAATCAGGAGTGAAAACCCTCCAAAGCGGTGAGTGGATGGTTATGTGCATATGAATGAGTAAACTGTTTTCAGTTATGATTTATAAATTGAGTTCTGAAATGAATTTGCAAATGGAATTGAAATTATTTTGTGATTGTGGTATGCCTAAAATGAAAATTTGAAATATCCATGACTTCTAAGTTGATTATTGACTTATTTGCACTATGTTACTTTGTGATACTCATGTAAATTGTGAAATATTACTCTACCTTATATTTGAGCATGCATTGATTGATAAATTGAGTTTGATAACATGGTGCTGGGAAAAATAACTATAGTCTAAGTCTTGCCATGGACCGAGCCGTTTAGGGCAGCGTGGCTAAGGCTGTTTTATTTAGCTTGGTGGTAGGTGGGTTGGAGAGCCTCCTCAGGCTGCCAGATAATGTAGTAGCACCCCACGGAGCTTCAGGACAACGCCAAGGTGGAGGGGATTTTATGAAAATTATGGAAAACCTCTTGGCAGATCCTACCAATGGCTATTGATAGGAGATTGTTTTCGGTAGACCCCAAAATTATGGAAAAATGAGATTTGACTGATTGAATTGATTATATGAGTCATGGTGGATCGATATGAATGATTTTATGAGAATGAATTTCGTTATTGCATTAAATGATATTTGATACATGCATTTGGCATCACACCCTCACCCATCATTTTTATGTTGTATACAATTACACTTCACTTACTGGGTATTTTAAATACTCACCCCTTTGTTTCACATTTTTTTCAAAGGAAGTATAGAGTGACGACACCTACTAGAGGTGATCGAATGTCTATTTTTGTGAATTTTGAGTAGGTATAAATTATGTAATCATTTTGGGAGTTGTAGGTCATTGGACCATGAAAAGGAAGTTCTGTACATCTCATATTATGTGGATTTTACTGATACTGGTTTGAGTTTTCGAGCAAGTATTGGAAAAATTCAACGGCTATGATTTGGAACTTCATTATTTTTGTGTAAAATCATGTTTGAAAGATATTTATATTTGAAATGGGACATTTGGAATATTTACCTTAGATTTCTGGATTTATAGCTTATTTTGTAAACTCTATGAAATGCTTGAAAACTTTGGATTGGCTAGGATGGCCACACTGCATGTATGCATACACACGATCCCCTCCTCAAATGTGTGCTGATGTATGCTTGTATGTACAGGGATGAGCCGGATGGGCTCTTTGCATGTGTATTGATTCTTTGATTCCTTATTTTGATGGATTTTACGTTTTCGAATATTTATTGTATAATTGGAATGCTTTGCGCTATCCCAGTATATGGGGAGGTTATGTCCGTATACCGAGATAACACGGCGGTTGTTATATGCTCGACGGGAGAGTCGGGGCGTGACAATTCTATTGGTATCCAAGTCAGGTTCACGATTTTAAATGTTTAAAGTTTTGAACTACTCCCAAATGTCCCAAAGGTTTTCTAAGGATTTTGAAATGTATGTTGCTTTGAAAATTTTAATCTTCTAAGGATTTATTTTTAAGAAATGTACAGAACTTTCCATGGATCCTTATGGACTAGGGTTAATTTTTATTTTTAGGGGGTGAAACATTTAGTATGATACCTAATCTAGTGAGCTCAAGATAATATTTCTTTTTGTAGTAACCATGCCGCCTAGACGAAGGACGAGAAATATTAATGAGATTCCTCCTCTTGAGCGTGGGATGAATCATCCTCACATGCTTCAACTTCTCTTGCAGCTACCACGAGCACGCACTCGGCTCCTTCAACCGGGGTTCCTCCACCTCCTATTGCCGCCCTCCAGCAAGTGATGAAGTGGTGGAGTTCTTTTGGGGCACAATATCAAGCTCCGCCCCAATCTTTTGTTCCTTCATCGGTTCCTCCTTCTACACCGGCTGTGGTGTCTAGTATTCCCACAACATTTGCTCCATCGGTTCTTACATCAACCGAATGTCCTACAGTCGAGTTGTCAAAGCTACTCACAACTTGGATGCGACAGTTTTCAGGCATTTGTGATGCCTCAGTGGCCAAGGAATGGATTGCCCGAGTTCAGGAGACCGTCATCGATATAAGATTAAGTGATGAGATGAAGTTGTGGGTGGCGGTGAAATTACTGGATAAGGAAGCCAGAACCTGGTGGGAGAATGAGAAAGCCAGAGCAACCACACCTCTCTCTTGGATAGATTTTCTGAGAGCTTTTGAAAAAAAATATTACACTCGGTTCTATAGGGACCAGAAGAGAGAGGAGTTCTTTAAGTTTGTTCAGGGAAACAACACGGTATCTGATTATGAATCAGAATTAAGGGAACTTGCTACTTATGTTTCGGATTTTGTAAGCTCCGAGGAGTCCCTAGGTGTAAAATTTGAATCGGGACTAAATCTGAACATAAGGGAGAAGATGTCAATCACAAAGGGCACACATTTCAAGATGTGTTCTGGATTTTGCCCTAAGGGCTGAGAAGATGGTGATTGAAAGGGGGAAAGTCCAAGAGCATGGGAAAAGGGAGAGACCCAGTGGTTTCATACCTGGCCAAAATTTTAAGAAGAATAGAAGTATGGGCTCCTTCAGTAGTGGATTTGTTTTAGGACCGGCTGGCTCTCCTCAAGGCCAACGCGTGTCTCAATTTAAAGTCCCTACCCATAGTGCTGTTTCAAGAAGCCAATCAGTGGGAAATAGGAAGGAACAGTGCAAGTACTGTGGCAATTTTCACTTGGGGTTTGTTTAGCACCCAAGAGGTGCTACCACTATGGAAGGGAAGGCCATTTCCGCAATGTCTGTCCAGAATTGAGATGAAGAGGCCAATCAAGTAGGGATTACCCTAGTGGGTCTATAGGCAACCAAGCAAACACTTTTACTCCACCTCTAGCTGGTACACCATGGACGGGGACTGGAAGCAACACAGTAGCTGCTCCAAACCAGTACCCATAGGCAAAAGCTCAAGCAAGGATATTTGCAATGACTAACGATGATGCCCAAAACAACCCTGATATAGTCACAGGTAAATTTCTAGAACTTGAATGTGGTGATTTAGATATTTGAATGTGAATATGATGAAATTTTGATTGCTTGACTCTGAATGTGTGAAATATTAGTGATGTTGTAAGAAGAAAGATGGCACGCTTTGGTTGTGTATTGATTACCGACAGCTAAACAATGTGACCATCAAGAATAAATACCCTTTACCGAGAATTAATGATTTGTTTGATCAACTCCAAGGGGTAAATGTCTTTTCAAATATTGATTTGAGGTTCGTCTATCATCAATTGTGGATAAAGGAAGATGATATCCCCAAGACTGCGTTTAGGATGCGGTACGGGCACTATGAATTCTTGGTGATGCCTTTTAGCCTAACAAATGCTCCGACAGTTTTCATGGATCTCATGAACCAAGTTTTTCATTCTTATCTTGACATGTTCGTCATTGTCTTCATTGACGATATCTTGGTGTATTCCAAGAACGATGAAAAGCATTCAAATCATCTTCGGATTGTGTTGTAAACTCTCTGAAATAAGTAATTGTTTGCTAAGTTCTCAAAGTTTGAATTCTGGCTGAAGGAAATTGGCTTTTTAGGACATGTGGTATCCGGAGAAGGAATATTTGTTGATCCAAAGAAAGTTAAGACAATTCTGAAATGGGAACAACCCAAAAATGTCATCGAGGTGTGTAGTTTTCTCGATTTGACTGGGTACTACCGAAGATTTGTAGAGGGTTTTTCTAGAATTGTAGCTCCGTTGTCTAGTTTGACGCGAAAAGGGATTAAATTTAAATGGAATGATAAATGTGAGCAGAGTTTTCAAAAACTCAAAAGGAGACTCACATCAGCTCCCATACTTGTTTTATCTACTGCTGGTGATTATATAGTTTACAATGATACTAGCAAACAAGGGCTAGAATGTGTTCTAATGCAAGGTGACAGAGTCATCGCCTACGCTTCTTGACAGTTAAAGAAGCACGAATTGAATTATCCTACACATGTCTAGAGCTTGCTGCTATCATATTCGCCTTGAAGATTTGGCGACATTACTTGTACGTAGCCACCTACAGGATCTTTACTGATCACAAGAGTCTTAAATATTAGCTTACCCAGAAAGAGCTCAACTTGAGGCAAAGGAGATGGTTAGAATTGATTAAAGACTATAATTTGGTGATTGACTATCACCTGGGTAAGGCGAATGTAGTTGCGGATGCTCTGAGCCGCAAGTCATCATCTTCTCATTTTCAAGCGGGTTCCTATCTTTCATGCCTTGTTAGACTTCGTGCTCTTAGAGTCAAATTTACTTGTGATGACAATGGTGCATTATTGGCCAAGTTCGAAGTTCGACCTACCTTGGTGGACAGTATTAAATAGCTCCAGGCAAGTGATAAGGAGTTAAAGTAGATAGTAAAGAAGGTTCGCAAGGGTGAAACTAATGATTTCCATATTCGGGAGGATGACATGGTGACACATGGGAAATGGATATGTGTTCCCAAAAATGATAAGATTTGGAAAGCCATTCTTGAGGAAGCACACTCTTCGGTTTATACTATGCATCTCGGGAGCACTAAAATGTACCGAACCATCAAAGAAATATATTGGTGATCGGGATTGAAACGGAAAATAGCCGAATTTGTAACAAGGTGTTTAATATATCAACAAATCAAGGCCGAACATCAGAAGCTGGCAGGGACACTTCAGCCATTGCCTGTACCAGAATGGAAATAGGAGCACATCACTATGGATTTCGTAGTGGGATTGTCATGTACTCCAAGCCGTCATAATGCCATATAGGTGATTGTAGACCGTCTCACCAAGTCAGCTCATTTTTTGCCGATTCAGAATACCTATTCTTTGGAGAAATTAGCCAAGTTATATCTTGATGGGATTGTCCGACTCCAAGGGGTTCCAGTATCGATTGTATCAGATCGTGATCCCCAATTCACATCCAGATTCTGGCCTAAGTTGCAAGAAGATTTGGGAACCAAATTAAAATTTAGCATGACATTTCATCCGCAAACGGATGGACAATTCGAATGTACAATCCAAACATTGGAAGACATGTTAAGAGCATGTGTAATGGACTTCCAAGAGAGTTGGGATAGGCACCTACCGTTGGTTGAATTTGCTTACAACAACAGCTATCAAGCTAGTATCGGGATGCCTCCCTATAAAGCTCTCTATGGAAGGAAATGTTGAACTCCGCTTTGTTGGGACGAAGTTGGAGAGCGAAAAATTGAAAGTGTTGAGCTAATAGAAGCAATGACAGAAAAGGTGAAGCTGATCCGAGCAAAAATGAAAACGGCTCAAGATAGGTAGAAGAGTTATGTCGATAAAAGAAGAAGACCTTTGAAATTCGAGATCGGAGATATGGTTTTCCTCAAGATTTCACCTTGTAAGGGTGTTATTCGGTTCAGGAAACGAGGCAAATTGAATCCAAGATACATTGGGCCATTTGAGATCCTCGAGAAGGTTGGAAATGTAGCCTACCGATTGGAATTACCTCCAGATTTGGAGAAAATTCATGATATATTTCACGTGTCAATGCAAAAGAAATATTTACCGGATCCTTCTCATGTAATTGAGTCTCCTCCGATAGAATTGAATCCAAATCTGAATTTCAAAGTACAACCAATGCAAATCATTGATCAGCATGTCAAGCTATTGAGACGCAGAGAAATCCTCATGGTCAAGGTCCCATGGAGAAATAATCAAATGGAAGAACAGTCTTAGGGGGTTAAGTGTTGTAATACCGAGGGAAGAGAGCAGAGAGAGAAAAAAAATAAAAAAAAAAACAAAAAACACTCATCTCTCTCTCTCTCTCACACACACACACACACACACTCTGTCTCTCTCTCTTTCCCCCCTCTCTCTCTTATTCCTGAGAAAACCCAATCCCCCTCCAATTTTCTCACCCTCACCCTCTCCCTCTCTATTTCTCTCGCCCTCTTACAAACTTTCTCTCCCTCATCTCCCGGCTTTATTCTCCCTCTCCCTCGGCTTGCGCTCTCTCCTGCGACTCACTCTCTCTCGCACGCTCACTTGCGTGCGGTGCCCCTTTGTTGGGACCTCCACTGAAAACCCCAAACTGGCACCCGATCGAGCTTTCGAATGCCCAAGACGGTGACCTGCAATTTCATCCCCTGCACAGGTAAGAGCGATTCTCTGAATAGTAGCTCTAGGGTTTGATTCTTTCAGTAATTTAACCTAATTAATAGAGTTTGCGTTAGTTTGGAACACACTACAGGTCTAGGATTGAATTGAGAAGGCATTCGAACGAGGGTTGTGAACTAAGAAACCCTAGGTGAGGAAATTTCAATCCCTTCAATATTTAAACTATTTTGATTGAATTTAGGTTGAGAATACGCGTATATATATTCTGAAATATGTTAGATTTGAAGGAAATGCATTTTCCTGAAAGTTTGATTGGAAATGTATATGAAAATATTTGGACTTTGGAGTTGGAATGGAATAATCTACAGAATGAAGAATACAGTTGCATTTCATATCCTTTTTAGGTTATTTTTGAGGTGTTAAATAACATATGGCATTAGAGTGTATTCATAAATTGGAGGAATTAAGGTTTATATAAAATTAAGGAGAAATTTGAAAACCCTTTAACAAGACCTTATTTGACAATTAATTTATGACCAATATCTTAGGGTAAGGCCTTCCGAATTAAAGAAGAGGTTGGACTTCGTAGAGTTGGAAATTGGGAGTGAAAACCCTCCCAAGAGGTGAGTGGATGGTTATGTGCATATGAATGAGTAAACTGTTTTCAGTTATGATTTATAAATTGAGTTCTGAAATGAATTTACAAATAGAATTGAAATTGTTTTGTGATCGTGGTATGCCTAAAATGAAATTTTGAAATATCCATGACTCTTGAATTGATTATTGACTTATTTGCACTATGTTACTTTGTGATACTCATGTGAATTTTGAAATATTACTCTACCATATATTTGAGCATGCATTGATTGATAAATTGAGTTTGGTAACATGGTACTGGGAAAAATGATTATAGTTTAAGTATTTTCACGGATTGGGCCGTTTGGGGCGGCGTGGTTAAGGCTGTTTAATTTAACTCAGTGGTAGGTAGGTTGGAGAGCTTTCTCAGGCTGCCAGATAATGTGGTAGCTCCCCACAGAGCTTCGGGCCAACGCCAAGGTGAAGAGGATTTTATGAAAATTATAGAAAACCCCTTGGCGGATCCTACCAATGGCCATTGATAGGAGATTGTTTTCGGTAGACCCCAAAATTGTGAAAAAATGAGATTTGACTGATTGAATTGATTATATGAGTCATTGTGGATCGATATGAATGATTTTATGAGAATAAATTTCATTATTGCATTAAATGATCTTTGATACATGCATTTGGCATCACCACCATCACCCTCATTTATATGTTGCATACCATTCCACTCTACTCACTGGATATTTTAAATACTCACCGGGTATTTTAAATACTCACCCCTCTCTTTCACCTTTTTTTCAGAGGAAGTATAGAGTGACGATGCCTACTAGAGCTAATTGAAGGTCTATTTTTGTGGATTTTGAGTTGGTATAAATTATGTAATCATTTTGGGAGTTGTAGTTCATTGGACCATGGAAAGGAAGTTCTGTACATCTCATACCATGTGGATTTTACTGATACTGGTTTGAGTTTTCGAGCAAGTATTGAAAAAATCCAATGGCTATGATTTGGAACTTCATTATTTTGTTTAAAATCATGTTGGAAAGATATTTATTTTTGAAATGGGATATTTGGAATATTTACCTTAGATTTGTGGATTTATAGCTTATTTTGTAAACTCTATGAAATGCTTGAAAACTTTGGATTGGCTGGGATGGCCACACTGCATGCATGCATGTATAGGATCCCCTCCTCAAATGTGTGCCGATGTATGCTTGTATGTACAGGGATGATCCGGAAGGGCTCCTGGCATATGTATTGATTCTATGATTTCTTATTTTGATGGATTTTACATTTTCGAATATTTATTGTATAATTGGAATGCTTTGCGCTATCCCGGTATATGGGGAGGTCATGCCCGTATGCCAAAATAATGCGGCGATTGTTACGTGCTCAATGGGAGAGTCGGGGCGTGACACGCCACTCCACGGATATGTACATCCTTAGAGTCTCCTCGAATTTGATGCAGTGAATCCCACTACAAAGATCTCGATACATGTTAGTTAAAGAAACAAAAAAAAATTGATATAAATAGAAAAATTAATTATACAATTATCACATATCCCAAACAAGCTCCATGCCGACCAATAAATATATGAGAGATGGTACGGTACCATTGGTATAAGAAGGATGGACAGTGGGTCCAACTGACGTGTCAATAGGGACTAGATGATCATGTCGGTGAGTCCAAATCTCGATCTTCAGTATCACAGTGATCCTAAATGAACTAAAATCCTCCGTACTGATAGATCACTCGATCTGGAAAGTGCCACTTCATAATAGAAAAACAGATAAGCGGTACGCACACATGCCAAATATCCCTACCCTCATGACAATAGTAGGGGAGGGAAGAAAACACGTCCTCAGTGTAAGGCTGCCACACGATGTCATCGCTCGTCAATCTATTTAATACCTCCCTATACACGGTCACGACGTGTGTTGGAAGGGAAGTGGTCCACCGCAAAACTAGTGGCTTATCCCCCTCTACATATAAAGATCGTCTAATAGGACCTATACACGGGAATCTCTCCTATGCCCAAATCTGTAAAAGAATCAGAGCCCTACGATCTCATGTGGGTCTGTGTGTAAGGCTATATAAAGTTGTCTGTACAAGTAAACCAAGCATGCAGAACCCCAACTACGACAATTAGAGTAATCTAAATCCTCTAATACTAATAAATATTATAAATGTATATAATAACCACTTTTATCAGAAAAATAAAACACCCCCTATCAATAGTAATATATACCCCCGTGTCTATCGCAAAATATGATCATAATCTGCATCGTAGGCCACGTCACCAATAAAATCTGACAATCATGGCATTCTCAATGAATGGCCCTTAAAAATTGAACGAGGAGGGTTAACACCTAATAATCTCTGACACAGTGCAACCCACGAGAAACTCATCATCCTAGCTACTACGGGTATCCCATCTAAAGGTAAATCTAAAATAACATTTACATCCTATAGGGTAACTGTAAGCTCACCGTGACGCATATGAAATGTGTGTCTCCTGCCTCCATCTCTCCACTAGGGCCGTGATGAGATGCCAATCCAATTGAAGGAAATGAACTCAGCGACTCCTAAAAAGCCCGTAATACTGTCTCACATCTATGGCAGGCAAGTCGGTTAGCATCATCTCCCTCCCAAACTCTAGTAGAGCGGTGTTCTCACTGCAAGCGAAGAAGGTTCAGATCAGTAGGTCCGATGTCCATCTAAAATATAAAATAAGTATAATAATTAGCATATATATATAAATAAACAATTAGAACTAATAATACATCACCACATTATGAAATGCACAAAAAGAAAAGAAAACATTCACACAAATATGTTATGAATTGCATAATAAGAAAAATACAACAACAAGTGTAAATCTTCAAAATATAGTATATATTAAGAAGTACAACAATTAGAGAATGATACAAATACAAGAAAATATTATTAATTTGTTATTGGACAATGTCTTCGATCGTGGCCCTCTTGACCACAAAGTCCGCACCTCAATCGTCTTAAGCATCTCCTCCCATTATGACCCTCAATACTACAATTACCGCATGATGTCCGTGTGGATGATTCTCAAAGATCTATCTCATTGTGATATCAAGATGATTTAAGTCTTCCTTTCTGACGTCTCAGGGATACATTGGGAATGATTGTAGGGTACAAATCAATGAGCCATGCCGAATGGTCTCCAATAGGGAAAAAATTTTGCTCGTATACCTTAAGTTGATGTTCCCATGTATACCATTTTCTGACGATCATATGCACATCAATCATCGTTCGTGTTAATGCAACAATTGCATGGGAGCAAGGAATTCTATAGGTTTGCCATTTCCCACATGTGCAATGTTCTTCCCGTACATTGACAATACGTTTATTGCCTCCCTTGTACCCATACCGTGTTTGTCTATTTCTAGTTTCAACCTCGAAGATCCCATGCTCCCTACCGAAAGAAACGACGGTATGAAGGTTAGCCGTGTTCATCCATCTCCCTAACATGGCGAACGCATATTTAGTGTACCGCGCTCTTGTTCCAATTCCCGTATTCGCCTCGCCCAAACGAGTCTGAAAAAAGTTAACGGAATTATAAAAAGTTTTAAGTACCAAAGAAGAAACCGGCAAATTTCTTGCCCCCTTTAACATGGCATTAAAACTTTTATTGATATTTGTGGTCATATATCCAAAACGAACACTACCATCATGAGAAAGAGTCCATTGTTTGGGAGGAATAGTTGCAAAATAATGAGGAGCGTCTTCTTTGATCTCTTCATCTTCGCCATATATAAGTCAAATTTCCTCCGCTGTGGTTGTAACACGGCAATCATAGCAACTCTTTTACAAGCTTGACTTTTGTGGTGCATGTTGAAGTTACTAGCGACATGGTGCATGCAAAATCACCACACAACATTGGGAGGTGACCACCCGGACTCTGTACGAACAACTATTACCGTTATCCCTTCATGTCGATTTGAAATTAAACAAATGGGACCTTCCCTATCTCGAACAACATACTCTCACACACACCTCAAAAACCATTACCAAGAAGCAAGTGACTCTCCATCTACCAATCCGAATGCCAACGGGACAATATGATTCGTTCCATCTATACTGCATACATTCAACAATTTATAATTATATTTCCTATAAAGGTGAGTCTTATCTATATTTATCAATAGTCTATAACTTCTAAAAGCCAAGATACTCGAACCAAATGTCCAAAATAAAGCCTCAAATACTAGTTCTCCTCTTACGTTAGGTGGACCCAACTTCGAATTTACTTGTGTCCATGAATTTTTTTACACTATTGCATCTAATAACTAAGGTAGTTGTTTGTAAGAATCATCCCAATCCCCATATACCATCTCTATAGTTCTTCTCTTGCTGCCCAAACCCTTCTACGAGAAACTGCATATGTGGTTCTCTCGGTCATAACAGTTCAAAGAAATGAAACTTTTATACAGGGATCTTCCCTCATATAATTAAGCAAATGCCAAGACATCAAATTTGAATCCAACTGCCTATGATGCGTCAACTTAGCATTTACAAATGTGTGGGGTCCCTCGACCTTTGTAATCACAAATGCATCAACTAGCCGTATTCTACAAGTACGCAACCTCCATCTATAACCTTCTTCCCTTTGCATGCAAATTGCTATCCAAAGTTCAGGGGTTGATTTACCAACCCGAAATTGATAGTGGTGTTCAACATGATGTATTTTAACAGCATGAATAAGCTACTCTTTTGACTCAAATCTCATACCCTTTTTCAATTCGTCGCTGAAACTCCAACTATCGGATGTCAATATGTGTTCTTCCTCAAATGTCACATAACCATCACCACCCGGTGCGATCATCATGAATGGAATGGATTCGTCTACTCCACCGCCCCCATTTCTCTGACCAATACCAATGTTTACAGACATTGACGAAGAGTCGACCATTAACTGGTTCGCATCACCGCCATCACTCCCACCACCATTTCATCATCTTCCTCTTCATCGTCATTATGTTCTTCAACCTCTTCTTCTGCCATTTTCTCCTCATCAACATCATTATCTACGTCTGCAAAGACAACATCCGCTCAAGATTCGATATGTGGATAATCTTCCGTATAATCATAATCTTGTACCATAGACATTCCACCATCATATGATTTTATGTACAACTCAATAGTCCCACCCACTCCCTTACTTATCGCAAATTCCATCAAATTAAAAATATTGTCATCAACACTTATCGGAACTAATTCAAATCGTATATCACCACCTCCCATATACGACACGAAAAACTAATGAAAAATCTCTATATGTTGTCTCAACAGATTTATTCGAACACCTTTGCACACCGTTGCATACTACCTTCAGCAACTCATTAAAATTACAATTTTTCTACACCCTAATCAACTTTGTCGGACCACCGTCATAACGGACTTCATCCTCTCCCGTCACAATTTCATCATTGCTATAACATAACAGGCTTACCATATCCGTCATTATTCTATATATATAAAAAAACAATTTTAAACATTTTATAAATATTCAACAAACATACAAAATAATTTAACAATTTAAAATTAAATCAATTAATAAAATAATAAATACTATATTAATTAAAATTTTATATTACTATACAAAATTTATTACAATATTATTTTATATTATAATAAACATTTAAACTAAATTAAAACCCTAAACTCACTTTAAATTTATAATACTAATTTTAATAATGGAATGATAAAAATAAATTATCAATTTAACAAAAATACTAATTTTAATAATTTTAATATTTAGAATTAAATTACTAAATATTAACTAAAATAATTTATTAAATAATTTTACAATAAAATATTTAAATTATTAATAAAAAATGTTACATGCTTTTAATATTTACTAATACTTTTATATTAAACTAAAAGTATTAATATATTATATTTTATAACTATATTTATTATAACAATAAATTTATTTACACATTAATACATTCCAAATTTAAATATAATCGTTTAATTTAAAATATTTTAATGTAAATATATTTAAACATCAACATTAATATTTAACCTAAGTTTTAAATTTATTTAAGTAATTAAAATATAGTCACTTTAAAATATTTAAATATAGTCATTTAATTTAAAATATTTTAATGTAAATATAGTCATTTCAAATATGTTCAACTACAAAGTTTATAATGATTAATAGTTTAATATAACTATAACTATTTTTTATTCAAAAATCCCAATAAAACTTTAATTAGTACTAAATTATTGTATTAACTTACTAACTAAATTTTAATGTACATTAAATTTAAATTTAATCTATATCAATTTTTATCTTTACAATAAAATTATTTATTAAATTAAATTTAATCTATATACAATAAAATTTAAATTGAATCTATATTTAATCAACTAATTTAATATTAATCTAGATTAACTAAATATTTAATATTTATTAAATTAATTATTCACACAAAAGCCTAATTAATAACAAATTTCATATAAATCTATTGAATATAAAACATAAATTTCATTCACAAATACACATGTATATAAAATTACACAGATCAAATAATTTAAATTGAGATAGTAAAAATTTTATACTTTCCAATTTTTTTTAAAAAAATATTGTATAATGTTGAATGATAGAATGTTGAAAGTTCCAACAGTTTCAGTAGCTTTTTTCTTCTTTCCGAATGGCTAGATCTAGAGGAAGTTATGAGAAAAGGGTTAGGGTTTTTCGTTTGGCTACGGGAGAGGAGATAAGAGGAAGAGGTGAGGGAAGAGGCAGAATGCAAAAGGGGAGAGGGAGAAGGAGAGGGGAGGGGGCCATGTCTTCAAATGCGGCTAGGCTTTCTGCGTTTTCAAGACGCGACAATACTTGCCGCATCTACAAGACGTGACAACAGTCGCGACAGGCCCGCAACTCTCAGAGCCACGCAGACGATACCGTGTGGTTCCATCGTGGGTTTAACCCGCGATAAATAGAGTTGTGGATCTAACCCGCGATAAATACAGGTTATTTGGATTTTTTCCTCCCTCCGGTTATTTTAATTTTTTTTATTTTAGATTAATTCGGTCTATGTCTCGAGTTCTTCATCAAATTGTCAGTGACGAATCTCGGTCTAGCACTGGGTGAAGCCATAGCTCCTGCGTGAAGCTGGAAGAAACAATGACACTTGGAGTCGGGGTAATTCTCATCTCCAATGCCAACATGCTTCCTTGGGGCTTTCATTTCTTTCTCTACTCACCGCCATGACA
The DNA here is from genome assembly GCA_033439265.1 of Dillenia suffruticosa. NCBI lineage: Eukaryota > Viridiplantae > Streptophyta > Magnoliopsida > Dilleniales > Dilleniaceae > Dillenia > Dillenia suffruticosa. The sequence continues at coordinate 15,153,912 of JAVTVX010000020.1, forward strand.
ACATTTCTCTTCCAATTTCACTTGGATTAATCAATCTCTCCAAAATTTATTTTAGAGAGAGACAGAGAGAGGTTTGTTGTGTACGCAAACGGAAGAGAGAGTAGGAGGAAGCCATGCCAGAATCACTGCTAACTTTGGCAGTTCTGGGAAGTTTCTCCAGCAGCACCCCTACTAAACACCACAGCCACAACATCAGCACCGCTCCCAGATTGGGATTGTTTCTCATCTTATCATCGGTGGTGTTGCCAGTGCTGATAACAAGACTTGTACTGCTTCTCTCGCTCATCTCACCATTCTCTTTCAGGGTTTTTTTTCCTGCTGATTTTTGTTTCATTTTCTATGATTCCTCCAATTGAGGTTTCGATTTTACAAATCTGTAATTGTTGTGCTTCAAGTATTAATTGGTGTTGTGTTAGTTGTTTATTTGTAATTAAAGTGATTATTGATTTTATTTGGTAATTTTAGCTTGATTGTCCTAAGTCTTGAGGTCTCCGAGATTTGATTTAACTAGGAATGAAAGGGTTGGTCCTTTAAATTTCTTCGTCTAGGGTTAATTTAGGACTTGGCTATCTTTACTAGGTTGTTCAAGGATTTTTGTTGTTAGGCTGGTAAGTTTCTTTTAGGGACTGGCATTTTCCTGGACTTTGGAGGAATAGAAGTGGAAACTATGTTGCAGAGACTGAAGATTAAATATGCCCACATGGGGCATCTTCCAAATATGGAAGGCCTTGGTTGTAACTCACATTTATGGTGGTCTTCCAAATTAATTCTGGGTAATTGATTTGTCCACCAAAAATAGCAAAACCTATATGGTAAGAAGACAATAAACTAATCTGGATCAGGGAATTCAAAAAACTTAAGAGAGAATTGTGACAGATTGCACCAGAGAGAAATTAAGTGATTTGGTAGCACAGCGTTTCCATCACCGGATCTAAAGTTGAGATGTCGTGGAATTGTGTTGATAATCCGATCTGTGATTTTCATCCCAACTACGAGATAGATCAAGATATGGATTTCGTGATTCCCCAAAAATTACTACATCGCTCATTGAGATATTACCAAAACTCTACACTTTTAATTCTGAAATTGTTTAATACTTCCGCTGCATGATAAAGTCATGAAAATTCTAACATTGGTATCAGAGCCAGGTTAGATGTATTTTAAAACATTTTTCGGAATTAATTTTGAGCATATATAATTTGGGGTTCGGATCACGGATGGATTTCGTGAATCTGGAAATACCATGATTTTACCAATATCATGTAGGTCACTAAAATGATTTTTTCGTAATTTTCTAATCACGATTAAGCTATGAAAATTCCGGTCGAACATTTAGGCCTTGAATAGTGACCGCGACAAATAAACCTCAGATTTGTCAAGATTTATGAGGAATCTTCACCAAAAAATGTAGATTTGAGTTCCTGGCATCTAGATCTACATTTTGGTATACATATTGCATGTAGCCGTCGCCGGAAACTGAGTTTTCCGACGAGGCCGCGGAGGGCCAAAACTTTGAATATATATATTTCGCCAAGTTTAGGGTGTAAATAACCTAAAATATCAAGTCTAGAATATTTTTGGGATGTCCAAGCTAATTTTTCGGCAAGAACCGCTGTGAAAAACAGACCGAAAGTGCGTTTTTCAGAAATCGGGTCGGAAAACTTGGTTTTATACTCGTCGGGCGAAAAAGAAAGGACCCAACCCGTAGGCGCATGAAGCACATGCATGCTGAGGCGCGTAGCAACCGCGGTTGCGGGCGCGTGAGGTAGCTGGGAAGGTCGGACACCGATCCGACCCGAACCGATTCGACTCTGAACCCGATCCGACCCAAAACACGGTCAGACCCGACCCCGATCCGACCCCGGTCTGACCAGGATCTCGAGCGTGTAAGCACGTGACCCACGCGCCTGCGCATCGGGCACGTGTGAGACATGCTCCCAGGTGCGTATAGGCATGTGCCATACGCGCAGTGCATCTACGCACGTGCCAGAGAAGTCTTCGGCACATGGAGACGCGTGGGGGTGCGTGGAGAAGCGTGGTGGGTGCGTAGACCCTTTCGGCGATGCGTAGGTTCGCCTAAAATTAGATTTTGCCAATTTTTTAAGGGTTTTATAATAAAAAGTGGCTAAATGTGGGTTTTTTATGTACCAAATTCTAGTCCGAATGGTGAGATGTAATCCTGAATTGTGGTATATGGTGCCTGTTGACTCACATGCTCATTTTGGGGTCTGTATTTGATTCATTTTGGTTTTGATGATTTATAATGTACATAAAATTATGAATATGAGTATCCTTTGTCACTAATGTATCTATTTTCTGTGTAACAGAGACATGCCTGTTACAAAGACTGTAGTTCTGGATCTCATTAAAGAAGAGAAATTGAATGGTGACAATTATGACATCTAACACTGAAAAATTCAGTTTGTCTTCGAGGATCAAGAACTCGGGGAAGTTTTTCGACACGAGATAGTGGACCCAGGGGAGGTTCCAACAGAACAAGGAAAATGAGATCAGGAGGTGTATCGTGCTTAGAAGAAGAAGGATGGCCAAGTTAGGGTAATCCTTCTTAGTTGTATGCACGATGAGCTAATCCCAGTTTATAAACAATATTCCACTACAAAGTCATTTTGGCTTACTCTGAAAGAGAACTTCGGCTCCGCATCAGCTCCTAAGTTGAGAATACTGACGTATAAGTTCATTACATATAAGAAGAGGACTGATCATACCATAAAACAGCATTTGATGCATATGTCGAGTATGATCGCCTCTCTGAAAAGTATGGGGGAGTCAATGTTTGACGAGTTTCAGGTGCTGGGAGTGATCCAGTCTTTGCCTGACTCCTGGGATATGGTTAAGACCTATCTCACACACACTGAGAGTATTTGTACTTTCAAGGATGTGAGTAGGTATTGTGAGCTCGAGGAGGAGCTCCAGGAGATTGTGAGGTCCACTTCTACTTATGTTAACACGCGGAGTTGAGCAAGGGCTCCCGAGGGATCAAGTGCAAGTGGCGCAAACATGAGAAGAAGCCCAAGGGCCAAGACAAGAGGAAGCCATATGCCAAAATCGATGATAAAGGACAGAAAAGCAAAAAGAAGGAGCTCAACAAGAGCAAGGTCTAATGCTATGTATGTGGCAAGCATGGGCATTTTGCACGCGAGTGTGGCGAGCGAAAGGTAAGTCCTTCTTCTTTACATGGTTTGAGTTATATGTCATCTAGTGTGATACTAACTAACTCTTCTCCTTCGTGGATTGTAAACTCAGGAGCTACAGACCATGTAACTCATGATAGGAGCGCATTTGTAGAATTCTGCCGTTTGAGTCCCCATGCGAGGAAGCTATATATAGGGAATGGAGCATTTGTGGAAGTCAGAGGGATTGGCACATGCAAGCTGATGCTTCGTAATGACCAAACCCTGTATCTACATGACGTATTGTACGCTCCTGAGATTCGACGGAATCTCATTTCTGTTCACTGTTTAGACCAGTTGGGACATTATGTTTTGTTAAGAAACTCTAAAGTTTTTATTTATGATAATGACAGTCTTTTGATTAGTTCTGATTTAGTCCGTGAGGGACTTTATGTACTGGATTTTATTCCATTTTATGAAAATGTTCATTTATCTTCTATTGCCTTTGCATCTGATAGTGTTGTGGATGATGTGTTTGTATGGCATAGCAGACTTAGCCACATAGGGCAAAAGAGGATGACCTGGTTAGCAACAAGTGGCTTGTTGGGCCCGCTAACCAAAGTCTAGTTGTCCATGTGTGAGTTTTGCCTTGCAGGCAAAGCTATTAGAAAGCCATTTGGGAAAGCAATGAGAGCTGGGACTCCATTCAATTGGTCCATTCCGATATTTGCGGACCAATGAATATAAGAGCCAGAAATTGTGCCGTATACTTTATTACGTTCATTGACGACTACACGCGTTTCGGTTACGTTTACCTGATCTCGCATAAGTCTGAGACATTAGAATGCTTTACGAGATTTATAAGCGAGGTTAAGAATCAGCTAGACTTGAGGGTGAAAACACTTAGAACTGATCGAGGGCGCGAGTATTTGTCAGAACAATTTAAAGAACTCTGTTTCGATAAAGGTATTACAAGACAGCTGACTATTCCTGCTACTCCTCAGCAGAACTGAATAGCCGAGAGAAGAAATAGGACTCTTTTAGAGATGGTGAGGTCGATGATGGCGCATGCCAATTTACCCATCTCCCATTGGGGGGATGTATTATTGACTGCTGCCTACATCCTTAACCGTATCCCAACAAAGTCTGTAGTCAGCACCTCGTACGAGCTTTGAACAGGGAGACAGCCTAACCTTAACCACTTGAGACCATAGGTTTGTGGCGCGTATGTTTATGATTCCTCACACAAATATGGCAAGTTAGGCCTGCGAGAAAAGAAATGTATTTTTATTAGATACTTTGAATACTCCAAGGGACATGTGTTCCTAGGAGAACATACGGACGGTACAATGACTGAGATAGAATCTCGTGATGCCAAGTTTCTCGAAAATGATTTTCCTAAGAGAGGTGAAATCGATCGAGACATCACCTTCTATGAGATGAATGATCCTAACGGCTCAACCGAACCCAGCGGCGGGACTAAAGAACCTAATGTGAATCTTGGTCCTAGTGGGAGTGTTCCATCTGAAGGTGCAATGGTTCCTCCTCCTCGAAGGAGTAATCGGGGACACGTACCACGTCGTCACTTCCCGATTGAGGATGAAATCCTGATTATTACTTTCAAGGACGATGAGGAGCCAAGGACATTAAGTAAGGCTCTCGAGGGTCCTGCCAAGGACCAATGGTTAAAGGCCATGAAGGAAGAATTGAAATCAATGAGAGTCAACCAGGTCTGGGATCTAGTTGATCTGCTTGAGAAAAGAAAGACCATTGGGAACAAGTGGGTTCTCAAAATTAAGAGGAAGGCCGATGGATCGATCGAAAAGTATAAGGCCCGTCTTGTAGCCAAGGGTTACATACAGACAAAGGGTATTGACTATGAGGAGACTTTCTCCCTAGTAGTCAAATTTACATCGATCCGTTTGCTTTTGGAAATTGTTGCTAATATGGATCTAGAGTTACACCAGATGGACGTGAAGACCGCTTTCCTTTAGGGGAATTTGGATAAAGAGATCTATATGGAACAACTCTCGGGGTTCGTTCTAGTAGGTCAAGAGGACAAGGTCTGTCGAATTCGGAAGTCGATATATGGCCTAAAGCAGTCATCCAGGCGGTGGTACCTAAGATTTGACGAGAATGTGATATCTTATGGTTTTAGGATGGTCAAGGAGGATCATTGTGTCTATATAATACGATGTGATAATTCATTTGTGATCCTGTCATTGTATGTAGATGACATAATGTTGGCTGGGAACAACATTGAGTATATAAAGACATATCAAAACATGGTTGTCATCCAACTTTGATATGAAAGACATGGGTGAAGCTGAGTTCATTCTTGAAGTTCAAATCCAGAGGGATCGCTCAAGAAGAATGTTGACTCTTTCACAAGAGACATACATTAAAACCATTCTCAAACATTTTGGGATGAGTGATTGTAATCCCATAGATATTCCGATTGCCAAAGGTGAAGGCCTGAGTCTGGAAATGTGTCCTAAAACTCAGGATGAAGTGAGGGAAATGAGTAAAGTACCTTACTTCAGTACGGTGGCAAGCCTAATGTACGTAATGCTGTGTACAAGACCGGACATAAGTTATGCAGTTAGTCTGGTGAGCAAGTATTAGGCGAATCTTGGAAGGGGTCACTGGAGAGTAGTAAAAAGGATTCTCCGATATCTTAAGGGAACTGCAAACCTCTCTTTGTGCTACGGAGGAGGCGATTTGCGTCTTGTGGGTTATTCGGACGCCGACTGTGGAGGCGATTTAGATAAGCGCAAATCGACATCAGGTTTTGTTTTCTAGCTCAATGGTGGGGCCATTTCATGGACTAGTAAAAACCAAACCTGTGTTGTTCTATCAATCATAGAGGCTAAGTTCATGACTTGTTCTATTGTAGTTCAGGAGAGTGTTTGGTTCCGAAAACTATTAGATGATTTAGGGATTATAGCGAATAATAGGAGGCCAGTAATGACTTATTGTGATAATCAGGCCGCTATCGCCTATACTCAAGACCCTAAGTTTCATAGTAGGACCAAACACATAGACACCAGATATCATTTTTGTAAAAGATATTATCGAGATGGGTGAAGTGACCGTTAGGTACACTTCTACACATAGCATGGTGGATGATCACTTCACCAAACCCATTACTAGAGACTCTTTCTTAGGACATAGAGTCATTGGGTTTGAGGATTTATTGACATTGCTCATCTTGTACTGATAACATTGATACTTACTGATTTTCTATATATATGATTATAGTGCATTATTCAGTCACTTTTGTGTTATATTTTCATTTAATGCACTTATTTTTTATTATCATATATATGTTCTGCGATGTGATATAGATATCAGGCAGGTGAAATCGACTCTCACACACGAGTGACCACCTCCAGCTCTGAGCAAGCGGAGATAAGACAGTTCTAGCTGTAAGAGGCTTTCGAGAGTAGCCCTGCTAGAATATAAATCGCCCTGATATGTGTTCAGAATGAGGTCATATATGATATGACCGACATGGACGTACCTTCATCCATGTTACCTGCTAGAAGCCAGGTTTGAGATCTCAAAAAGCACCTGCGATCTGTGAGATTGCCTCTGAAATACTCTCTCTGAGATCTCTGGGTAAAGTTTTATGTGTAAACTGAGTCCTATACCTACACAATGTTAGAAACATCTGACATACGCCCTTGAGAGGTGAGGAATAATATTGTGGCACGCGTTTCATACCGCATGTGATAAAGACGACTAGGGATAGTGGGAGCCATAAAGCTTGAGGCACTGATTAAAAATTTTTATCCCCAAACCCCACTGTGTGAGACCCGAGATCCAAGGGTGGGATCTCTGGTACCCTTATTACTTTCGGCTGTCTCTTGAGGTCATGATTCAATGTTTGCTACTTTAGTCTGTTTACCGATAGTCCGGAAGATAAATTGAGATCTGAGGGACAGGTTTAGGAAAACAGTTGATTGAGATCGACAGATTCGAGTTTGGGAAAATGAAGACCAATTGACATTGTATCATTGTATTGTATTCACCGACCGATCTTTTATGTTCATCCATGTAGGGATTTGAACATAATAGTGGATACATAGTTGAGCGAAATCAAGGATTACTTTCAATGAGAAAAGTAGCTTGATGGATGTAATTAGTCTTGAATCTAGGGTGCTGCGAGTTTATTATTGTACTAAAGTTGACTACTCGATTCTTTTACTTGCAGGTGTACTCGCTAGTTACACAACGTCCAACTCAGTATGAAAATTCAGTAGTGTGATGTGAAGAGATCACATCAGTTGTGATTTCGAGATGACCGTAAAATGTCCTCGTATGCAAGTGGGAGATGAAAGTCAAATATGCCCACGTGGGGCATCTTCCAAATATGGAAGGCCTTGGTTGTAACTCCCACATTTATGGTGGTCTTCCAAATCAATTCTGAGTAATTAATTTGTCCACCAAAAATAGCAAAACCTATACAGTAAGAAGACAATAAACTAATCTGGATCAGGGAATTCAAAAAACTTGAGAGAGAATTGTGACAGATTGTACCAGAGAGAAATTAAGGGATTTGGTAACACGGCGTTTCCATCACCGGATCTAGAGTTGAGACGTCGTGGAATTGTATTAATAATCCGATATGTGATTATCATCCCGACTACGAGGTAGATCGAGACGTGGATTTCATAATTCCCTAAAAATTACTGCTTCGCTCATTGAGGTATTACCAAAATTAACACTTTTAATTTCGAAATTATTTAATGCTTCCGCTGTATGATAGAGTTATGAAAATTCTAACAGAGACCCATGTAGAAATGAAGGCGTTGGTGTTAGACCTGTCTAAACGGGCATGACACGATAATATACTTTGTAACTTAACATAGTATAAGATTTTTAACTTTGTTGTGTTCTGTGTCCATGTCTTGTTGTGTCGTGAGCTGTATTCATGTCCATATTTTGTCCGCTGGAACAAACTAGGAATGTCAGTTTTTTATGATTAGTTCTCTTCTGCTCGACATTTCTTAGTTGGATTGTGCTGCTTTGCCTGTAGAAGTGAAACTTACTCTTTAGCTTTTCTCCAATCCCCCTTGCAAGTGTTTGAGCTAGTTAGTTGTAAAACGAAGATGAGTTGCTGATATTATAGTGATTGGTATGACAAATTGTTAACGTTATAGCAATGAACATTAGAAAGGTTTGTGTTGCAAATATAAGTCCTTGGAAGATTGGCTTTTGAAATTAAGGTTTGGCATTATATGCCATTGTCAATGCGTATTTTCCCTCTCCTTGTGGTTGTGCTGTGTGTGTGTGTGTGTGTGTGTGTTGGGGGGGGGGGCTTACAAAAATGAAGTTTCCTTTTTATATAATTTTTTTGCTTAGCTTGAATGGGAATAATGATGGTTGATGCTTACTCATTTCGCTTGACTTTTTTAAGCTATGACTTTCAGATCTCCAGGATAGCATGTTGCAGGTTTATATATATTTTATTTTATTTTGCTGTCATTTGGATGGCTTTTCTTCTTATTGCTAAATTTTTCTAAGAACATCACCTGTGACTGTGAGAGTGTAGCGTGTGTTAGAAGTTGGAAATTTGTATGTGCCCTTCAAATTGAAATGATGACAACTTAATTTCCTTCAACCCTCTCTTCTCTCTCCTTTTTTTTTAAAATAAATAAATATATAAATATTTTAATCACTGTATACTGTTAGCTGCCACAAACCCTTAAAGGGACGCAAGAACATAGGTTTGCTGAGTTGTATGTGAAATAATCTCTGATCATCAACTAATTGATGCTTGCCGTGGTGATTATGTTGATGAATTAGCCTTGAGCCATCCTGATTACATTGGTTTCAGTTACTTTTCTGGCTTTCTTTTGTATATTGTTTTAAATATCCTTCACATGTTGCAGGTACAAGGAATGCACTATAACATTGAAACTTCTGCCAATCATTCCACTTTAATTATATTATTCACCATAAAATCTTCTAAAATCCATTTTTTTCCTTTCAGGCTGGATTTTTCCTATCTCTACCATGCCTAATTGCTCCTAATGGCATGCTATACTCAGAAGAATGGAGCCTTCGAAAACTAGGAAAGCTGAGATTTGCATAATCTTTGGAATGCATGGTTTTCCTGGATTGCAAAATGGCTGTGGATTCATTGTTAAGGTGTTGCTGATCAAGAATGGATACAAGTCTTTGGGAGCAACAATTATTGAATCAAACAGGTAGGCATATAAGTTTTTGTGCAAGATGCCGAAGATTCAAGTTTTTGTGTTAGCTGCGTACTTGGGATATTCAGCTTCTCATCTCAATGGTCACATCACTAATCAACTTTCTCTGCACTACGTAAAATTTCAACAACTCTCTCGCTCTCTCTCTCTCTCTCTCATTGTACATATGTAAAAAATGGATGACAGGATGGTATAGAGGGTTTTCTTTGTGGTTGTATTGTATCTACTGGCCAGCATCCAAATGAGATCCAAACTGTTTGCTGTTTGTTTTTAACGAATTGTATGCTTTGCCCTTACTTGAGATGTTTCTGTATGAGTTTGGGGTTTTGTTATGAACTGGTAGAAATTTGTGTCACCGAACTATGCAATTGTAATTTGCAACATATCTGGAACCCTGGGGAAATTGGGGCAAGACTATATTTATTGAAAGATCTGAAGCTGGTTTCACTTTTATGTGCTAGGCGGAGAGGAAGATACAAAGGATTTGCCAGGAGGACGGAATGCAATGATTTGGTATTTGAGCAGCCAGTAAGCATTTATGTAGCCCCAATTTCATTGTGTGGATGATGGCCAGCACAGGTTGCTAGTTTCTTCATATTGTTTGTTTGTTTCTACTTCTGTTTTAATTTTTTAAAGTCTCTTGTGTTTTGTTATTTATAGTGTTTCTTAGGATGGGTTAATGCCTGTAGGATCATGGGTATGCTTACCATGATTACTCTGTATAATACGATAAAACAAACTCGGGATACTAAAATGTGAATGAAGTATTGATTTGCTAAGCAACAAACCTCTTCCTTGATAAGCAATAGCTCATGTCTAGCCAGTCATCCAATTCTTTCGATGCAAAATGGTAACAAATCACTTTGTAGGGAACACAATGAGAATTTGCTCATACTAGAGGTTTATTTTTGAGAAATTTTTATTAGAGCCATGCCACTTGTTTGTTTATTAGAGACTTCTCCTATATCCTAAGCTGGTGGCACTACATGTCTTGTTGCAAACTTCTTGCTTAATCATTAATATCCAGTGAATTCATGATTCAAGTAATTCAATTTTTGTAATGAATTCATGGTTAATAGGTTTTTTTTTTTTTTTCTTTCGGTTCTCAAAAACATTTGCATCTTCTTAATATCAATAAAATGTCATGTGACTATCTTTTTAATGTTATCTCGGAATCTAAGCCACTTATCATGATTTATTTGAGTTAATAACTGTTGGATTTAATCGCACATGCGAAAGCGTGAAATAAATAAATCGGAATTTTTGGGATAAATACCTTGATAGGGCAATCTTCAAAATCCACCGTGTCGCGATATCTCTCGAACGGATCGCACAGTCGGATGGTGATCACGCAATCGAATCACCACCGCAATTCCACGACATCTCAACCCTCACATCCGGTGAATCGTTTGACGATGAGAGATTTTCCTACGCGAAAATCTCCATCCCTCACTCTATTTTCTCTCTCTAGAGAAGTGCAATTTCTAGCCTCTCTCTCTCTTGGTTACTTGCATTTTTCTCCTCCAAAAAATGCATGCTCCCAAGTCACTGTTCACGTGGGCAAGGAAGGAGAGCCACTTTTCAGAATCCGTTTGGAAGGATGTCAAGAATTCTCTCATTTTTGGCATCTATTGGGCTTAATTGGGGAGTTCAATTTTGATGGTTAATTGATAATTAATAATGGGAGTTACCCCATTATCTTCCTCTTACCATAATGCCCCACAATGGGCATAAATAACCAATATCTCCCACTTGCACATGAGGGCATTTCACTTCCGTCAATCACAATATCACAACTCATGCGATCTATCACATCACCCTACTGGACTTTCATACTGGATTGGGCGTCGTGCGACCGGCGAGTACACCTGCAAGCAAAGACTTCTCGATACACCTGTTAGGATGATCGAGAAGTCACCGTTAGTATAAAAATAACTCGCTATACCCCAAATTCAATGCATTTACATCCATCGAGCCACTTTCCTCATCGAAAGTGATCCCCAATCAATTTGCTGGACTATGTATTCACCATTATGTTTGAATCCCAACATGGATTAACATAACAGGTCGACCTGTGAATACATGACAATGATGTAATGTCTATTGGTCTTCCTTTTCCCAAACTCGAATCTATCGATCTCAATTCAGCTGCTTTTCTAGACCTGTCTCTTAGACCTCAATTTATCTCCGGGCCATAGGTAAACAGACTAAAGTAGCAACACTAAACCAAGACTTCTAGAGACAGCCGAAAGTAAAAAGGGTATAAGAGATCCCACCCAATGGATCTCAGGTCTCACACAGTGGGAACGGGTATCAAGATCAAACTATCGTCTCAAATAATAGCTCACACTGTCCCATGGTCGTCTCATCACACGTGGTATGAAACACGTGCTACAGTATTATTCCCCCATCTCTCAAATGGCATATGTAAGATTTCTCTAACACTGTACAGGTACGGGACTCAGTCTACATATAAGACTTTACCCAGAGATCTCAGAGAGAGCATCTCAGAGACAATATCACAAATCGCAGGTGATATATGAGATCTCAAACCTAGCTACTTACAGGCAACATGGATGTGGGTATTTCCATGTCGGTCGTATCTCATATGACCTCATCCTGAATACATATCAGGACGACTTATGTTCTAGTAGGGCTACTCTCAAAGCCTCTTACAACTAGAATCTGTCTCATCTCCGCTCACTCAGAGTCGAAGGTGGTCACTCGTGTGAGAGAGTCGACTACGCCTACCTGACACATCTTTTATCACAAGATCACAATATATGACAATAAATAGTGCATGAAATACATATGTGACCCAATAATGCATGCATGTCATATATTAAAATAAGCATATAAAATAGTATATAAGGAGAAATGTTAAAGTATACTAAACCCAATGATTCCTTATCTCACAAAGGAATCTTTCACAACGGGTTTTCTGAAAGGATCAGATATCATGCTGTATGTCAAGGTGTACTTAGCTGTCACAATACCCTTCTCGGTAATATCTCTCACAAAGTGATTTTCGGAATCAATGTGTTTGGCTTTGCTATAACACTTAGGGTCTCATTTCTTGACAGTGTCGGTCTGATTATCACAATAATCATCACTGACCTCCCACTATCTGTCACAACCTCTAAGTCTTCCAGAAAATTTCTGAAGCCAACCATTCTCATGAACTGCAATTGAGCATACTACAAGCTCAGTCTCTATCGTAAATAGAGATATACAGGTTCTCTTCTTACTGGTATAAGAAGATAAAACCTTTTGCGTTTATTCAGATCACTACTCTCAGTCAATATCTGCATCCCAACGAAAAACGCAAATCACCTCATCTGTAACACATGGAGAGGTCCGCAGTTCAAATGAGATATTTCAGAATCCTTTTTTCACTGCTCTACCGTGATCCCTTCTAGGATTCTATTAATACCTACTCACCAGATCAACCATAAAATAAACGTCTAGTCATGTATGCCTCATCGCATACATCAAATTGTATATCACTCGTGTATACCTCATCGCATACACTAGAAATATATTTTGCACTAGAATAAGGGATTCTGCTCATCTCCCTTATTTCTTTTATAAATTCTAGGGCATGTGTCAAGATTCAGGTCTTTTTACCTTTAACGATAAGAGTATCTTTTAGGTTGTGTTCGTTAGTCTCGAAATGCTCAAGAATCTACCTGATGTAAAACTCTCGTTAAAGAGTTAACACCATTCTCAAGCGATCCCTATGGATCCAAAATATGAGAATTAACTAAAACCTCATAACCATATTACAATGGTTATTGGATACTCTCTGTTGTTCCACGTCCAGGCCAACAGTATGTCACCTACATATGAGAACAAGGAGTCATCTGGACGTATCAGATAGCTGCAATGATCCTACTCGATCATTACAAAACCATAAGATATCACCTTCTCGTGAAATCTCATGCGCCGCTGTCTAGATAATGGCTTAAGATCGTATTTTGATTTCGAAAATCAATAGACCTTATCCACCTGATCTACTAGAACAAATCCTGAGGGATGCTCCATGTAGATCGTCTCATCTAGACTTCCACTATGAAAGCGGTCTTTACGTCCTTGTGATGTGACTCTTGATCCATGTTCGTGACAATCGCTGAAAGATAAACAGATCGAGATAAATTGGACTATGACTCATCGATAGTCCACCCCTCAGTCTAAGTGTAACCCTTGGTTACTAAACGGGTTATTTATCTCTTCATCAATCTGTTGACCTTTATCTTGACTTGAGAACCTACTCGTTCCCAATAGTCCATCTGCCCTCAGGCTGATCAACTAGGTCTCATACCCCGTTGATTTTCATCAACTCCTTCTCTTCATTTATGGCCTTCAATAAACGGTCTTTTGCATCTTTTGTAGAACTCTCGAGAGCCTTTTGGACTGCTTTAAATTTCTCATCATCCTCTAGAGTCGCAACGAGGGTCTCACCCTCAATCGAGAAACAACGTTTAAATACGCATTCTCGATGCTCTTAGGAGGAGAGAAAAATTTTTATCTCTTGATGGATCGCTCCCACTGAGATCAAGATCCGTAGTGGATTCTTGTATCCCGCCGCTGGGCTCCCCGAGCCACTAGGCTCATCCATCGCATAAAGGGTAGGGTCCAAATTGATTTCACCTCTCTTAGGGAAATCATTCTCAAGAAATATAGTATTACGAGACTCAATCTCAAATCATTCTCAAGAAATATAGTATTACGAGACTCAATCTCGATTATAGTGCCGTCCGTGTTAGCTTAGGAACACGTATTTTCTCTCGCGGGCCTAACTCACCGTGTGAATGCGAGAAATCGTGGCATAACCCCATAACCTCAAGTGGCTAAGGTCAGGCTGCCTCCCTGTCCAAAGCTCAAATGGGGAATTGACTAATAGTCAGTAGTCTCGTAAAACTCTTTTTGAAACAGAGCCCCATGTGTAGTTTAGACGAACACTTGCGTTCTCGCTCGGTTTTGAGAATCTCTACTCTCAAATCTAACTGATTCTCAATCTCGCTTGTGAACCTCCTGAAGTAGTCTAATACCTCAGACTTATGCAAGATCAGATAGATGAACCGAAATGCACGTAAGCATCTATAAGCATCATTTTCTACACAACTCCATTTCCGGCTCTCATGCTCATAAGACCACAAGAAAAGAAAAACACAATAGTCTAACAGCAATGGAGTCCCAGCTCTCATTGTATTGCCAAATGGTTTTCTCGTTATTTTGCCGGCTAGGCAACTCACATACGGGTAACTCGAATCTGGTCAGCGGATCTAATAATCTCTCGCTGCTAACTGATTCATCATCGCATACCCTATGTGTCTAAGTCTACTATCTCATTCATTTACATCATCATCTACGCAATCAAATGTAGAAGGAACAGCACACAGTGCATACAATTCATCATGGATTAAAACCAGAACAATTCAGAAAATTGTCGTATTAAAAAAAAATAATTTCACACATATCCTAGTCAATATTAGACAAGGTACTAAATTGTAGATCCGTCGAATACCTACATTATTAAGAACGTCATGGAAAGTGTCGTTCCTTCTGACAACGACAAATGCTCTGTCCTTAACGTAAATCCTCCAAGCTCAAGGATTTACCCGACGAAACTATATTTACGCACTCCTATCTAGAGTTACGTGGTCGGTTGCTTCTGATTTCAAAGGAGAGAAATCAGTGAGTATTATAGTGAATGAGACAAATCTCAAACCACGTAAAGAAGAAGAATATTAATTTTTGCTCGTCACACTCACGAGCGAAATGACCACATCTACCTAAAACGTAGCAATTTACTTTGGTCTAATCAAATTCCTTCTTCTTGCGTTCTTGTACCTCATTGTCGGTTTTCTCGGATGAATTTTATTACCTGGATCTCAAGTCTCATTCATATGCTTATACTATTGGCTTAGCGCCGGGGAAGTCCTTACTCGACTCGACTCCTCTGAATTAGCATGACTTGAGTGTGGCCTACTCGCCCCTAAGTGCTCCTCATCGAGCTCACAATACGTGTTCACGTCAACCAAAGTACGAATACTTTCGTCAAATGTGAGATAGGATTTCACGGTTTCCCATTAATCAGGTAAAAACTGAATCATATCTAGTACCTAAATTCCATCCGAAATTTGCTTGTCCGTATATCTTAACTCGGTGATCATACTCGACATTTGTCTCATTGTATGATTAGCCATTTTCTTTTACATCCTCACATTAGGAACCGAAGAGAGCAACACAATGCTCTTATAGGACAAGACGAACCGACATTTTCATAAGATATGACTTGTAGAACGAGATTTAGTAATCATGCATGCCACTGATAAGCATTGCCCTAACTTAGCAATTATTTTCTACCATGCACGATTGGTCCCTTTATCTCGTATACCCTGAGACGCGGTGCCCACCCTGGGGCCCATCATCTCTTGCCTCAGATTCCCGTTAGATTTTGCCTCTCGAGAATAAACTGAATTTTCTGATAAAATCGCGCAGATCATATCATTCAGTTTACGCTCCTTGCAAAAATTTAATACGACAGTTCTCAACGCATTAAGAGAAATATTTATGACTTGGAGATGCTTATTATAACATTTTTGTATGCCCTACGAATCATCAAGACCAAAATGACTTGAGAACAGACTCCAAAGCGAGCGTATGAGTCAACGGACACCATACACCACGGAATCGCATCTTACCATTTGGACTTTGATTTGGCATACAAAAACCCACAAAAAGTCACATTTATGGATACAAGATCCCCAAAAAATTGAAAAAATTCAATTTTAAGCGACCTCACGCGCCGCCCAGGGTTCTCACCCGCCGCCGCTCGTCGGCGGTGTGTTCCATGCACCGCCACGCGCCGACAGCGGCTTGCCGCACACACCAGACGTGCGGCGCGCGGCTCACGCGCATTCACGTGCTAAGCCGTGTTAAGCCGGGCGTCAGACCGGGTCGGTCAACGGGTCGGGGTTGACCCGACCGCCCCGGTCAACGGTTCCAGGTCCGTCCCCGTCGGGTTGGTTGCGGGTCGGTCCCGGTCAAGGTCCGACCCGAACCGCTGCCTGCCCCCTGCTTCACGCGCCTGTGTGGCGCGTGCACCACACGTGCCTGCCAGACGCGCCTACTGGCGCGTGAGTGTCACGCGCCCGCGGTCTGGGCCGGTTCTTCTTCGCCCGACGGGTCCTGCAACGGATTTTTCGACCTGGTTGCCGAAAAACTCGATTCTGGCTATTTTTTCTTGCATTTTTTGACTGGAAAATATTTATGAACTTCCTCCAAACATCCTATACTTGATTCTAGGAGGATTCAAGCCCAAAAATAGTGGATATCAACCACCCCAGTCGTGGCCCTCCGCGGCCATTCGGAAATCCCAGTTTCCGGCAGTCAAAACTCATATTAAAAGGCATGAAATTGTAGATCTAGATGCAAGGAACACACTTATATCATTTTCATGCATTGATCCGCCCTCTAAAGCCATAGATCTAAGGTTTTCATGTCCGTACGGTCACAAACTTCGACCAGACTTTTCATGACCCAAACATGCTCGGAAAATTAAACAAAAAATAGTTTTGTGATCCCTGGACCATGGGTATTCCTACGGTGTTCTCGGATTCACGAAACTCATCCATGATTCGGATCCCAAAATTTTAAACCCCAAACACTACAAAAAAGACAAAATTTGTAACAAAATTTGGGACGAAATTGGAAGAAAAATTCGTCGGAAAACACATTTGCGACGACTTTTGCAACAAATATTTTTTTGTCGCTAATAAGTTGTCGCAAAATTTTGGGACGAAAAATTAATTATTCGTCACAAAATTTTGCGACAAATATTTATATGTTCGGAAATTTATCGCAAATTTGCAACGACATTTGCGACGAAAGTAAATTCGTCGCAAAATTTAGCGACGAATATTATTTCGTCGCAAATTTTCGGACGAATACTATTTTCGTCGCAAAATTTGCTACGAATACTATTTTGTTGCAAAATTGCGACGAATCTTATTTCGTCCCAAATTTTTGCAACGAAACAATATTTGTTGCTAAATTTGTCACGAATATTATATGTTTTACAACGAATACAAATTCTATTATAATATTTGGACAAAATTTACGTGCTCACCCAACCTTATCAACAATTTTATCATCCAAATCATTTTTAATATAAAATTTAAACAATCTATACTCATAATTATAACTACCTATTCAATAAGATCAAAAAATTAAAAATGTAACAAACAATTGAATAAGAAGATAAACCGGCGTTTTTGTATGTCTGATCTCTTTGCAGTAGCAAGTCCTTCAATTGGCTCACCTCTTCATTCAATTGATTTATTTGTGCTCTAACTGCTGGTGGTGTGGAAGAAGATAAACCGGCGTTTTTGTATGTTCTGCTCAAAGAACCTAGCCCAACTACTCTACTCCCCTTTCGTCCACTAGTCACCTCAAGCCATGTATTCATGTTATCAACAGATAGCTCAGATCCGTCAGTATCATCACTAGCACTCAAATTTCTACATGCTAGCTCGTCATATTTCTCCTACATTGTCATGAGAACAATTAAAATAAATTTACAATAAAATTATAATTCAAACACATAATCAAGGAAAATAAAAAAATTTGTAACATAAATCATGACACCATATAGGATCTAAATTATGAACATTCATATTAACATTGAATAAGTTGAAATTTTAGGAAAAAAATAAAAGAGAATCTCTAGCAAGTAATTCATTAGAAATCAAAGAATCAAGTCAACAATAAAAATAAATTTGGGAGAGACTAACATAAAGAAATCATCTTCATACATCATTATGATATGCTCAACATAAAATATTCATATCAACATTGAAAATGTAGATAAAGTAATTGGAAAAATTGAAATTACAAACCTTAATTGCTCTAGCTCTCTCCCCGCTCCAAGTCTTGTCTTTTTTCTGAAATGTGCACGTGAAAGTATCTATGAATGAAGGCTCGGTCCCTATTTCCTTTGCCTAAAATAAAAAAACACTATTACAAATAATGATATACTTTAAAGTAGATAAAAAAATTAATATTTGTATAAAATTACTAATCTATTTCTATGTTCACCGATAGTGATCGAGCCTCCCGCATACGTCGCAGACGATTCCCCTGAATTATAAGCTCAATTTTTTTTTATTTTGCTCACTCCTTCGTTGACTCTCCTCCGATTCCCAAAAATTAAGAATCCTGCCCCAATTTTGTTCGGTGATGCAGTTGGGCTTTTTTGCATGTCTCTTTGCATGATTTAAAACGTGTCGAATGTGATCGCCATATTTTTTCTTCCAAATCCTTCTTACTTCCAATTCTTCAGTCTCGTCCCAAGTGAATACTCGCTGCAATGGAAAGTAAGCAATAACTTATAAAGCTATTAACTTCATTTCATATATAAACTGAATGGGATAACTTACCTTGAACTCGTTCCACCATAGTTCTTTTGTTTCATCCGGCGTGCTTGTGTAAGACATTGAAGCCCCTGCCCAATGATTATTCACAATTCTATTTAGCTCGTGAATAACATGTACAGAATTTGTAAATCTATTGTAAAGTTTCAAACAAACAATGTTATATAAATATGATAGTTAAAAGAAGAAATTATTTCATAAATAAAAGAAATAATACATCTACAAATTTAAAATTTAGTACTTACGAATCTCCATATGGGGCTATTATCTCTCGATTGTCTTCTCTATCGGCATGCAACTGTTCCACCGAAGGGACTGCTGAAGGTACATTGCTAGCGATGTGTTGAGAATGTGAAGGGCCTGCAACAGAAGGGGGAGGCGAAGGTACGTTGCCGGCAAGGGAATGCGATTGCGAAGCTGCCGAAGCGGACTGCGATGGTGAAGAGCGTGAATTTCCATCCGAATTGCGTCTATGGCCACCACGTCGAAACTGTCAACCATAATACATTTTAAACAAAAAAATGTAAATTTGCATATTCATCATATACATAATTTAGAACATGAATAAACTTACCATATTTAATTTGATAAATTATTTCCGATGAAACAAGGTACCAATATGTGAAGAAATTTTTTTGAATGACCTATACAAAAAAAAGATAGTATATTAACAAATTCAATATATAAATTTAAGAATAAGAATGTAAATAAACAAGAATTTTTTTAAAAAAATTTGCAAATTATACGTGTCGACTAACTTACCCACTAAAAAGAAATATATTATCATCTATCAAGATAAATATATGATTTTTATTATATGAAGAGAACAAAATTTACCCGTCAACAAAAATCATAATCGTCATTGTCATCCTCATCGTCATCATGCGTCTCAAAATTAGACTCTTCAACATCATTTTCATCATCCTCTTCATCATCCTCATCAGAATCTCATCCTCATTATTTGTCTCAAAATTAGATTCTTCATCATCTTCTTCATGAATTTCACTTGCATCCACATCTATCACTACTCTGCTAGGATCTCGTAACGTTGGAATATTATATTCCTCGGTTTGAACTGTATTGACAACTTGCTCTTGTTGATATGCTGTTTCTTCCCAATGTTCTTCAATTTTTTTCCGTGCTTTCGTTTTAAAAACAGCCCACCAATCAATTTTGTCACGTTTCAAACTAGGATATGAAGCATAAAATACTTGAATCGCTTGTTGTGCCAACACAAATGGTTCATATCTTTTATACAATTTTTTATGATTTATTTCAACCAAATTAAATTGTGGATGCACTTTCAACCCTTTCACAGGGTCAAACCAGCGACACATAAATAAAACAACCCGTACTGCTGGACCAGGGTATTCTGCCTCAACGATTTCATCCAACGAACCATAAAAATCATTTTGACTTCCACTATCATTGGATGACTGAACGCAAACTCCACTATTCATTGTCGTTTTGCCCACTCCATATTCTTCAATATGAAATTTATACCCGTTTATAAATAGGATGGCCAAGTTCGTACCATTGCTTTTGGACCCCATGACAGATGGATTAACAATTCTTGCTGAAGTTGAGCTTGATTATCATGGACCTAAAGTTAAGTAAATATGTTAAAATATTTTAACATAAATATTTAAATAATTGATAGTCAACTTACATATTTTTTGAACCATGGTGCAAATTCTTCATCGCAGTAACGATCAAACTCATGTCTCGAAAGTTGAGAATATACGTTTTGGAAAATTCTACCATCAAAGGAAATAATATTTATCACACATAATGTACGACATAAGAAATATATAAAATAAAAAATATACACTCACTCGAAAAATGGTGTCACTTCTGGACAGTTCAGTAAAATATATGTGTGGGCTGCCCTCCATTCTTGATCAGTTAAATATCTACGCTTACATGATCCACTTGGTCAACCAAGGTAGTTAAAAATTGAGAATGAATTCTCATTTGGATCAATAGAACCCTCATCATTTCTTCCCGGTCTCCGCCTCTTGCACTGAACGTGAGGCTCAAAATAATATGATGCAAACGTTGTTACTTCCTCCACAATATATGCATTGACAATAAAGGCTTCAACACGTGCCTTATTTTTAACTTTCTTCTTCAAATGATATAGGAATCTAATTGTAATAAAACAAAATGTTTTAGAAATTTATATGTAATGAAATTACGAAATTTATATGCCTTCATAACGAAGAAAAAAAGATGAAAAACTCACCTTTCAAATGGATACATCCATCTAAATTGGACAGGACCTCCAACTTTCGCCTCATATGGCAAGTGAACCAAAAGATGTTTCATGGAATCAAAAAATGACGGGGGAAAATCCTTTCTAAATTACACAAAATTATTGGAATCTCTCTCTCTAACATCTCCATGTGTGAATGTTTCAACACTGTCGAGCAAATATCATGAAGAAAAATACTTAGCAACGTAATGGCACCCCAAACAAAATTCGATAAGAGTTCCTTAAAAGCAATAGGAATTAATCTTTCCATAAATATATGACAATCATGACTTTTCAAACCAATTAACTTGCATTCCTTTAAATCGACACATCTTCCAAGATTTGAGACATAACCATCAGGAAATCTCAATGATTTCAACCATTCACAAACAAGCCGTCTCTGATCCTTATTCAATGTATAAACTGCCTTCGGTTTTGGTCCCCTACTACTTTCATCGACATCAAGAGTGGGTCATTTACAAATGAGTCGCATATCTTTTCTTGCATTCAAGTTGTCTTTCGTTTTCCCAGTGATATCCATCACTGTATTTATCAGATTATCAAAGACATTCTTCTCGATATGCATTACATCGAGATTATGATGAACCAACTGTGTCTTCCAATACGGTAAATCCCAAAATAAACTTCGTTTAGTCCATTTATGCGAATGTCCATAGCCATATGTTGTACCATGTGGCTCTTCAATAACAGATGGAAAGTTAATGACTCTATGCCAAATTTGTTCACCGATTAATCTCAGTGGAGGAGGTGTTCTTTCATTTCTATTCTTAGTGAATTCTTCTTTATTTCTTCTGAATTTATGATTTAACGGTAAAAATTGTCTATGTCAATCAAAATAACTCGCTTTCTTCCCATGTTTCAATCTGAATGATTTTGATCTCTCCAAACAAATTGGACATCCTAAAATCCCTGCGGTACTCCATCCTGATAACATACCATACGCAGGAAAATCATTAATGGTCAAAAGAAGAGCAGCCTTCATTACAAACATCTGATTAGTATGAACATCATATGTAGGAACACCTTCATCCCATAGTTGTTTCAGCCTTCATTACAAATTCTTGCGTTTGCTTTGCTTGAAGTTCACTGAATGTCTGATCTCTTTGCAGTAGCAAGTCCTTCAATTGGCTCACCTCTTCATTCAATTGATTTATTTGTGCTCTAACTGCTGGTGGTGTGGAAGAAGATAAACCGGCGTTTTTGTATGTTCTGCCTAAAGAACCTAGCCCAACTACTCTACTCCCTTTTCGTCCACCAGTCACCTCAAGCCATGTATTCATGTTATCAACAGATAGCTCAGATCCGCCAGCATCATCACTAGCACTCGAATTTCTACATGCTAGCTCGTCATATTTCTCCTATATTGTCATGAGAACAATTAAAATAAATTTACAATAAAATTATAATTCAAACACATAATCAAGGAAAATAAAAAAATTTGTAACATAAATCATGACACCATATAGGATCTAAATTATGAACATTCATATTAACATTGAATAAGTTGAAATTTTAGGAAAAAAAAATAAAAGAGAATCTCTAGCAAGTAATTCATTAGAAATCAAAAAATCAAGTCAACAATAAAAATAAACTTGGGAGAGACTAACATAAAGAAATCATCTTCATACATCATTATGATATGCTCAACATAAAATATTCATATCAACATTGAAAATGTAGATAAAGTAATTGGAAAAATTGAAATTACAAACCTTAATTGCTCTAGCTCTCTCCCCGCTCCAAGTCTTGTCTTTTTTCTGAAATGTGCACGTGAAAGTTTCTATGAATGAAGGCTCGGTCCCTATTTCCTTTGCCTAAAATAAAAAAACACTATTACAAATAATGATATACTTTAAAGTAGATAAAAAAATTAATATTTGTATAAAATTACCAATCTATTTCTATGTTCACCGATAGTGATCGAGCCTCCCGCATACGTCATCCCTTCCGCCATCCCTTCGCAATACCCCTTCGCGGCTGTTCTTCACAAACGAGATGAACCCGAGAGAGAGAGAGAGAGAGAGAGAGAGACAGAGAGAGAGAGAGCGTCAAAGGTATGAAATATCTTCAATTTTGCTTCAAAATCCAATTTGTCCCAAAATTCGTCCCTGATTCAGGGACAAAAATTTTTTTCGTCCCTGATTCAGGGACGAAATTTTTTTCCCTCCTTGAAGCCGGAACGAATATCTTTTTCGTCCCATCTCAACTATATTAACATGGTTTTTCAAGTCAAAGTTGAAGGAAAAATATTGAAAGCAATCAAACAATATCGAGTCTACTATTTTTGATTAACTGAAAGATATGATTTATGATTACGCTTTCTTGTTCAAAAGTATAAGACCTTAACTACCAGTTCTAGTAGAACTAATCTAATAACATATCACAAAATGTACATTGTAAAGAAGGGAATGAGAGTGAATTATATGCCTTTTGCAGTGGGAAGATTAGAGAGTTTATAGAGTGTAGATTGGAATAAATTCAGATCGAAAAGGGGCTTGAAAAAGACCCGATAAATGAAAAATAGATCTTTGTTCTAATAGATTCCTACGCATATTCTGTTTTTCAACATGGCCAAGAATTTGTCATGGGAGAGATGGTTTTTATTTTTTATTTTTTTTCATATGAAATATCTTCACTTTTGCTTCAAAAACAAATTTGTCCCAAAATTCGTCCCTGATTCAGGGACGAATATCTTTTTCGTCCCTGATTCAGGGACGAATTTCAATTTGGTCCCTGATTCAGGGACCAAATTTTTTCTTCTAAAATTTTTTTTTCGACCGTAATTCAGCGACAAAATTGTTTTTTGAGGATGATGGAACAAGGTACAACAAAAATTATCTCGCTTGATATCACAACTCAATTTTATGTTTTATTTTATCAACGATCATTTATCGACGGAATCATGTTAAATATATTTTATTTGTTTAATTTAGTTTAAAGCAAAATTATACTAATAACAAATGCAAAACGGAACGAAAATATTGAACTTGCTTATAAATTTTTAATTTTTTCGACAAGTTATTTTCTTACTCACTAACCCTTCAATTATGTTACGAAAATATAAATTTCAAATTGTAATAGTATTTTTAAAAATTTTACTAAATAAACAAATTCAAAATTGAATTTAAGTTTAGTAGAGGAAATTAACGATACACTATAATGTTCCTCCCGAAGATAGACTTTAGTAGTCCACTAATTTTCCCGGAAACCATTCCCTTATATTTTGAATTTTGCTTCAAACACTCTTTTGTCCCAAAATTCGTCCCGGATTCTGGGACGAAAAACCTTTTCGTCCCTGAATCGGGGACGAAATTTATTTTTCGTCCCAGAATCAGGGACAAAATATTTTTTTGTCCCTGATTCAGGGACGAAAAAGTTTTTCATCCCAGAATCAGGGATGAAATTTTTTTTTCGTCCCTGAATCTGGGACGAAATTTTTTTTTTTTCGCTACAATCTACGACGAAAGAATGATTTCATCGCTAAATTTTCGATAAATATATGTTTTCGTAGCAATTTGTAGTAAATTTAACGAAAAATAATTTTTTTCTTTACAATTTTTACAACAATATTTATGATTTCTGATAATTAAACTCTTTGAATACACTAAAATAGAAACTAAATCGATAAATTATTAATAATATTGGCGTATTATGATATAATTATAAAAAATTATTCAATGTATTGATTATTATTTAACAAGTATTTCTACTTTAACTCTTCATTTACTTAATCGAATATTTAAACAAATATATAAAATATAGTTATCAGTGTTATAAATGGAAAATTTAACAGATAATGAATAAAAAATGAATATACTAATAATAATTTTTTGTAACAAATTAAAAGATACTATATTATGACTCTTTTATATAAATAGACAATGAATGAAAGATTTTATTTAATATTTTTTGAACATTTTAAGATTGTTATACGTTCTAAGTGTATAACACCATTTTCAAATCATTTTTTATATTACAAAATGTTTATCATACTAGAAAATGTATCTAATTACTGAAAAATAAATTTTAACGACGAATTTTGTCATAAATGTTATTTTTTCCACTCATTTGCAACAAAATTAGTAACAAATAATCAAATTTGTTGCGACGAATATAAATATTCGTCGCTAATTTTGCAACGAATTTAGAAATTCGTCGCAAATTTAGGGACAAATTCATTTTCGTCCCAAATTTAGCGACGAATTCAGAAGTTCGTACCAATAATTTTGGACAAATTTTAAATTCGTCCCGAATTTAGGGACGAATTTCGTTTTCGTCCCTAATTTTGGGATGAATTTCTTTTTCGTCGCAAATTTAGCGACGATTTTTGAAATTCGTCGCAAATTTAGCAACGAAATATTTTTTCGTCCCAAATTTGCAACGAATTTTGCTTCAAATAATTTTCGTCACATATTTGCGACGAATTTTGTAATGAAAAAGTTTTTAGTTGCTAAATTTGCGACGAAAATATTTTTGTTGCTAAAATTATGGCTAATTGGCGACGATAATATTTTTTGTTGCTAAATTTGTTGTAGATTTGCGACGAATATTTTTCGTCGCTAAATTCCGCTTTTTTTGTTGTGAAAAAATATTTCCGAAAATCATTTAAATTAAATCCAACGATCGTTCTGATACCAATGTTGGATTTAATCGCACATGCGGAAGCGTGAAATAAATAAATTGGAATTTTTGGGATAAATACCTTGATAGGGCAGTCTTCAAAATCCACCGTGTCGCGATATCTCTCGAACGGATCGCACGGTCGGATGGTGACCACGCAATCGAATCACCACCGCAATTCCACGACACCTCAACCCTCACATCCGGTGAATCGTTTGACGATGAGAGATTTTCCTATGCGAAAATCTCCATCCCTCACTCTATTTTCTCTCTCTAGAGAAGTGCAATTTCTAGTCTCTCTCTCTCTTGGTTACTTGCATTTTTCTCCTCCAAAAAATGCATGTTCCCAAGTCACTGTTCACGTAGGCAAGGAAGGAGAGCCACTTTTCAGAATCCGTTTGGAAGGATGTCAAGAATCCTCTCATTTTTGGCATCTATTGGGCTTAATTGGGAAGTTCAATTTTGATGGTTAATTGGTAATTAATAATGGGAATTACCCCATTATCTTCCTCTTACCATAATGCTCCACAATGGGCATAAATAACCAACAATAACAATAAGAATTTAATTATTATCGCAGAGATTATCAATATCTATGACGAGGGTTGCAAAAAGGTCTGCTTAAAGAGCATCTCATTCTTCTAGGGAATAGTATGACCTGTAGTGGATTAACTAACAAGGGCATCTGCTTGTGGGACTTGGATGGCAGAGAGAATGGATGCCAAAGGATAGCGAACTCTCAAGATGATGAGCAGCACAATGGTGATTAGATTATTGATAACGATTTGGTTTATTGATATATTTTTATTGACCAGAATTTGAAAACTTTTGATCGTGGATATTAATGTAATTTTTAAGTTTTTTGGTTTTTGTAATTTCGATTTTTGTTGATAAATGTTTATTCATGTTGATGCCTCTTTTGTTTAAGGCTTCCATTTGGATTATTAAATTTATAGTTTAAGGCTGGATCATTTCATGTGAATTTTGTTTAAGGTTAGATTTGTGTGAACGAATAAATTCAGCAATCCAAATTCTTTTTGAATCATAAAAAAATACGTAGATATCGAAAAATCTGTTGCTAAATTCATGACAAAATATCCATCTCTAAATTCATAACAAAAAGTTCATCACTAAATTTGTGGTAAAATATCCATCATTAAATTCGGGATAAAAATCTATCACTAAATTTGTGGCAAAATATCCATCGCTAAATTTTTCGTTAAATTTTCATCGCTAAGTTTATTGTTAAATTCGTCATTAATTTGTGATTTATTTTGTCATAAATTTTTCGTTATAAATTTACGATGAAAATTTAAAATTTTTGTCGCTAAATTTTAACTACGTCATATTAGTCACGGATTTTTCTCGTCACAAATCTTTTTATTTTTTTGTCATCACTTGGGTAACTAATATGACATTTTTTTGTAGTGCAATGATATGCCTTAATTCTAATCAGTATGTAAGCTACAAAATATATCACAAAACCACACATGGTATTAACAAATAACAATTTTGTGGTTTGGAATTTTGTTTTTATTCTATATGAAAAATTGAAATTTAATTCAATTAAAACCAGATGAGATTTTTAATATAAAATTATTTCATTTACAAAAATATAATTTGATTTTTATTCATAAAACTCCACAGGTTTAGCCAAATGATATAAGTAAAATAATACAAATTGAGTGGAAGAAGTCATGTTTCCATCCACCTTCAAATCACATGAGAAACACGCATGATGACCTCTCCCAACTTCTTTCTCTAACTGCCCTTGAGAGAGAGAAGAGACGGTAAAAAAAAAAATCAAAGGGCGGGAGGGGGAGAGAGAGAGAGAGAAAGAGAGTACAAAATCAAGAGGGGAAGGGAGACGTTGCCTTAATGCATCAATTTCATTTTCTCTCTCTTCTCTCTCTTCTCTCTCTCCCATATCTTCGCTCTCTTCTCTCTCCCCCTTGTCAACTATCTATTCCCGTTCTTTTACCTTCAAACCCAACTTTAATTAAGGGTAATTACAAGAGAGAAGATGAAATCAAAATGAGGGTAAGAGTGCAAGAGAGAAAATACCAAATAAAAAGCAAAATTGAAGAGATGTAGAGGGAGAAAGAAAGTGAAGAGAGTGGGAGAGGTCTTCGTATCATAGCTCTGAATCTACCTGCCATTACCTAAAACCAGAGACGTTTGAACTTTTTGTTCTTCATGAAAAGGCTTCTTTACAAACTCTATTGAATTAAGGGTTTCAACATCAATCTCTCTCTCTCTCTCTCCCCGATTTCATTAGTCTCTTTCTTTGAAATTAAAGATAGCTTTGTCAATGAGTTGTAACTCAACTAGTATTATTCTCTATCTCTTTTGTAATAGGTCTCAAGTTTGAGTCACACTATATATTAAAAAAAATTGAAGACTACAC
Source organism: Dillenia suffruticosa (assembly GCA_033439265.1). Classification (NCBI taxonomy): domain Eukaryota; kingdom Viridiplantae; phylum Streptophyta; class Magnoliopsida; order Dilleniales; family Dilleniaceae; genus Dillenia; species Dillenia suffruticosa. Next base: position 15,182,003 of record JAVTVX010000020.1, read on the forward strand.
TATGGTGACTCGAAATCTATGAAGACTACTCTAAATCAGAAGAGCAAGCAGTGATCGTGAAAAATAGAATAGAAAAAGCAATTGAATTGAAATTTAGACTTTAAGTAAAGAAGTAGATTGCAAGAATAAAATGGCAGTGAAAAAAATTTCTCACATCACTGTTACCACCAGACACAGGTGCCTCTTGCATGTCCCCTGTTCTACTTCTGTGGATGCACCATCCCTTTCGTAGGGTTTAGATTCTGTTTCTAGTTTTTTGGTTTTTGTTTTGTGTTTTTTGTTTTTCAGATTCCATTGCTCAATATCAATTTTTTTACACCGATCGGTATTTAAGATTTGTACACCGAATCTAGTTTGAATACTATAAAATCTATTAAAATGTTGACTCTCTCAAATTTTATTTTTTTATTCCGATGACAACAAAAATTTATGATTAAGAGAATGTAGGTACATCTACAGGAGTTTGCTTGCACAAGATCCTTGTTTACAATTCAATATATTGTATTTCCATTTCCTTAGACTTTTGTATTTATATATATATATATATATATATATATATATTCTTCTCCGATCTGCTCTTTGATTCCACGACTACCCATATACTCTGCTTAATCCTTCTTCGATTGCCAAGAGACTGGGCTTTAACTGGCTTTAGTTTGGACCTGACTTGAGAATGTGCTGCGTGCTTGAGAATGGTTTGCAGGCTCCCTTGACTTTGATTTTAACTTTGATTTTTCAATCAATTTGCCCAATTACTTATGTTCAGTGGTTTAACTTCAATAAATTCTTAACCTATCTTCCGATTCGAATCAACTTTTCTTCAAAATAAGAAAGTTGAAACTCTATTCTTATACTTTTCAACGTTTTTTTTTTGTATCATGTATTGGACACCGCTCGGTATCCGGGACTTCACCCCGATTAATCCGGACCGACCACTGCAGTGGCTACTTTCAGAGAGCGGGTCTTCCAACAGGGAATGCTCTATACACATGAGAGCCCGATACTCTCAACGGGAGTCGAATCTCGATCATGTTTAAAAGTACTCAACCCCACATCCAATTGAGACAATCCATATTGATCTTTTCAACGTTTTCAATCTAATAACTATAGTTCAAGTTATAAATTTTCAACAATGTGATCTTGGCTAGGTGGCTACAATGCCTTATTTCCGTTCAATTTTGAACATGAGAGAATAATTGAATAATTTGAATACGAAATCTAATAAATTTTACCCAAAATATATGATAAATCCTAAGAATTTAGTCATACACACCACACACACATATATGTAAACGGACTGTTGCAATTTATTAGACTATATGCGTATGCGGAAACGTATAAATTAAAATTTGAAATTTTCGAATAAATACCTCAATGTGTAGGCTTCCAAAAAAATCAATCGATCCACGAGCTTTCTCATATAGATCGTATGGTCAGGATGGTGATAACGAAAACGAACCACCACCACAATGCCACGACACCTCCACTCTAAGTCCAGTGTTCTCCAATGACAGGAGAAATTTACCCGTATGAAAAATTTCTCAAATCCTTAATTATTCTAACTCAAATAATTAATATCTCACTCTAGAGAATTGATCTCTCTTCTTAGCAAAGTACTAGGGAATATTTCTCTCACGGAACACCAATTATGCAAGAGGGAGCCACCCAATCTAAAACGCTGTAGGTTCCTGTCTGCATTCATCCATGTTGTGAACGAACTTTAGGAATTTTTTATGCCTTTATAGAGAGTGCATTTCTTTTTGTTTTTACTATGCTTCCCATTTGCCACACACACATACACACGCGCGTGAGAGAAAGAGAATAATGGGAGGGAGAGAGATGCAAGGGAGTTATATTGGGTGGTTATCATTTGGAATAACTATCCTCATGCTTATGTTCACGTGGGCATATAAAACTAAAATCTCTCACTTGCACAAGATAGCATTTATGCCAACATAAGATCACAACTCATATGATCTTTCATATTACCATACTGGACTTTCATACAAGATTGGACGTCATGCGATAGGCCAGTACACCTGCAAACAAAGATTTTCTTATACACCTGTTAGGATAATCGATGAGTTATTGTTAGTATAAAAAAGAACTCGCTGTACCCCAAACTCAACGCAATTATATCCATTGATCTACTTTTCTCATTGAAAGAGATCCACAATCATTTACTCGATTGTGTATTCACTATTATGTTTAAATTTTAATATAAATTAGTATAACAGATCGATCGGTGAATACAACATCATGACATAATGTTGATTAGTATTCCTTTCATACTACTAACTTTCAATCTTATCTTAACTGTTTTTCTGGACATATATTGCTAAACCGAATCAACTATGGTTTTCTGGTAACATGTTAAAATAGCAACACCAAAATAAAATCTCAAGAGACAAACAAAAGTCATAAGGATATAAGAGATCCCATCTAATGGATCTCGGAATGAAATTATCGTCTCAAATGATATTATCGTCTCAAATAATAGCTACCACTATCTCTTGGTCGTCCTATCACACGCGGTATAAAATATATGTCACAGTATTATTCCCTCATCTCTTAAAAGAGTATACATCAGATTTTTCTAATACTGTGCAGGTATGGGTCTCAGTCTACATAAGACTTTTACCCTAGAGATCTTAGAGAGAGTATCTCGAAAACGATATCACTTGATGTAGGTGATATCTAAGATTTCAACCTGACTTCTCACAAGCAACAAGGATATGGGTATGTACATGTCGGTCATGTCGCATATGACCTCATTCTGAACACATATCAGGGCGACTTATATTCTATCAGGACCACTTTCAAAACCTTTTACGACTAGAAACCGTCTCATCTCTACTCACTCAGAGCTGGAGATGGTTATTCATATGAGAGAGTCGACCATGCTTGTCTGATATATCTTTTATCATCACACGACATAATATATGACAACAAACAAGTGCAAGAAATAAGTTTGTGACTATATAATGCACATATGTCATATATATCAATAAACATCATAATCTTTACATAGTGAGAAATGTCAAATTACATGTAAACCCAATGATTTTGTATGTCTCACAGATGAATCTCTCACAATAGCTTTGATAAAAGGATCAGCTATCATACTATAAAAAAAATATACTTGGACATCACTACACCCTTCTTGACGATATCTCTCACAAAATGTTATCCGGTATTAATGTGTTTGATCTTACTGTAATACCTAGGGTTTTAGTTATAGGCAACACCGGCTTAATTATCACTATAAATTATCACTGGTCTCCCACTTTTTACCACAATCTCTAAATCATCCAGAAATCTCCAAAACCAAATACTTTCCAGAACTTCCATTGAACATGCCATAAGCTTAGCCTCTATCATAGATAAAGAAACATAAATTTGGTTCTTGCTTCTCTAAAACATGGTATCATTTATTTAGCAAGATAGTAAACACTGATATCGATTTGCGTCTATCAAAATCGTCACCCCAATTGGTATCTGAATACCCAACGAGTTACAAATCATCTTTTTCGTAATACAAAGAGAGGTTAATAGTTCCTTGAGATATTTAAGAATCTTTTTCACTTGTCATGCCCAAACCCGCAGGTGAAGCACGTGAATAGACCGCCACGACTCCTCAAAGGCTAGGTATGCCCTACTCGCACATCGAGGTGACGCAAGGCCAATATTATATCTAATATCACAACTCTATTTATTATCCTAAATCAAATCATATAGTGAAAGAAGAAGAAAATTTTTAGAAAATTTCTTTAAAACATTTGCCTCCAATTTACATATAACATTTATATGCATGGTCCAATGGTAAACAAGAGTAAGTATGAACACATACCCGATAGTATCTCTCGGTAAAGCTCGTGGTACGGTATCTCAATGTAAGTCAACAGAGTACAAATTGAAAATGTAATTATAAGGGGTGAGTATAATCCACATACTCAGTGAGTGAAGTATAATGACCATATAATAACAATAAATGAATTTGTAAGAGTGGCAAGTCAAAACATCATTTTCTAATTTATATTTTATTCCTTTGCAAATATATCGTGTAATTAAAAAAATAGGCATCTTTATCATCAATCATGCATCAATGGGGTGTCAAAATCGCATTCTATCCAAATTTGGCCTAATTATGGTAAAATCCACCAAGGGGCTACCAAAATGTTATAAGAATAAAACACATATATTTTTCCCCATTCCCTTGGTGTTGACACGGTCGTCACGTGATGCTCGTCTATTGGATCTGTTGGATTGAGACAGGGGACTCAAACCCCTACTCCCGTGTTACTTCACCACATCACCCTATCAGGTAAACGCTCAATACCGTGGTAGGGAGTGCGCTACAGCCACTATACACCATCTTATAATCATACACATGTGTCATATGTCATCATTCATAAATATTTACTCGTAAAAATAAGGCACTATCAAGTAACCATAATATCATAATGTAAATTTTTACCGAACAATATTTCAGGATATGCCACAAATACTAAAACATTTCTAAATCACATTTCAAAATTCATTTATAAAATCATGATCAAAACTATTTTTCATTTAAAATAAAAATAGCCCATCCCATTCACCTCTACTAGGGAGGGTATGCACTCGCTTAACTGTTCTCGTTTCTCGAACGAGTCACCCCTCAAACTCTAAGCCTAAGTTTAAACTATAAGCATCATTTATTAATTCAATGTTATGTCGTCGGATTACAAGATGCATATAGAAATGTTTTCTTTCATAAGATTAAATCTCAAATTTCATATTTAGAGAAAAATTTCTACAAAATCTATCACGCGCAGGTTTAGTAAAATCACGATATTTTCTAAAATCTTGATCATATTCAAATGATTTAAATTTTCCCTTAAAACTAAGACATATATCTCCAACCATTATGTTCAAACCAACTTCAAATTCTAAACACATGAATTTAGAAAAATTTTATCACTTTTTCAGTCTAAGTTCCTAAAACTAATTCTGCATAGTTTTGGGAGAATTTCTATATCTCGCTATGTATTTCTCCAATTTAAGTGATTCTTATCTCAGATTTCCGATAAGATATAGATCTAAAATTTTCTAATTTAGACCATTCTCAAATGTTAAACGTATAATTTTATAAAATTTCATTTTCATCTCAGTTTCGCTTTTAAAACTACTTCTGCATAGTTTTAGTAAAAACACTATAACGTTCTGCCTACAAATCCGATTCAAGTGATATTTATCTCAAATTAAAGATAAGAGAGAGATCTAAAATTTTATGTTTAACATTTCTCTAAATTCCATACAGACGATACCTCACAAATTTGCACAAGTAACTGGTCATACATAGGACATGAAACAAATAAATTAATCTTGGCATACATTAGGATATGTTATCTCCTTTGTAAGATCTCTTTATCAATAATACGAGCACTACCTTTGAATTCTTGAATTTGTATTTTTACCTTAACAAAATCAAATTACAATAAACATAAATTCCTACACAATATTTCTATACTTCCAATTGAAATTTAAGAATTTTCAAATATTGTTCTTACCTCTTTGACTCCATAGTTGAACTCAGAAATAGAAATGGACTCTGCATATTTCGTGTAAGGGTGGTTTGAATGAAGAAAATGAGCCAAACTCTTCTTAAACAAGTTCTTTTATAAATCTAGCCAAATATTCTTGACCATTGGATCATTCAATGCATCATCTCAACCTTCCACTTGTCCTAATACTTAAACCATGCAATTGTTGATTCAAGAAACCTCCATGCACTCCATTAGGTGTCTTGTGGACGTCCTTGTCAAGAGAAGATGTGTCACAAACTAGAACAAGCTATTCTAGTTAGGTTTCATGCAAAAATTTCTATCTAATAAGCTATCATGCATAAATTTCTATCCAATAAGCTTTTTTGAATATGAAAAAATTCTATGTGGCCACTAACCAACCTTGGTAGATAAATAAATTTCTATCTAATAAGCTACCATGCATAAAATGAAAAAAAAAATTCAGCATACCAATAAAATTTTCGGTTTTAATGATTTTGAGACGAAACCTAAAAAAAAACTAAATAGATAAATAAATTTTTATTTTATATGTCTCAAAAAGATGCTTATATAGATATATAATCATTAGGAGTTGTATATGATACATAGTCACTGAAAGTCGGTGTTAAATTCCTAACCCCTTAATAAAAAGTTTCGTTCTTGAAACTAAACTATACATCAAATAGCTGGGGGTACTGTCTCCTCATAGTATCATCGGGCTCCTAAGTTTGCTCCTCGATCTGGTTGTTCCTCCAAAGTACTCTGACCAGGGAGACCTCCTTGCTCCGTAGCTTTTTGGTTTGTCTGTCGAAGATGGCGACGGGTTGGACGGGGAAACTCAAGTCATCGCTTAACTCTATCAGTGGAGGCTCCAGTCCATGGAAGGATTAGGAAGGTACTTCCTCAGTATCGAAACATGGAATACATTGTGAATTCGTGCTAACTCAAGGGGTAAATCCAATCTATATGTCATTTTCTCAATCCTCTCAAGGACTCGGAAAGGTCCAATGTATCCGGAGTTAAACTTTCTCCGCTATTTGAATTGGATCATCCTTTCCAAGGGGATACCCTCAGAAACACCATATATCCCTCCCTAAACTCCAAAGGTCGGCGTCATCTGTCTGTATAGCTTTTCTGCCTATCTTGGGCAACTTTAATCTGAGCACGGATGACCTTTACTTATTTCTGGGTCTTCTCAATCAAATCTATATAACTGAGTTGTCTCTCCCCGACCTCATCCCAACACAAGGGTATCCGGCACTTTTTCCCGTATAAGGCTTCGTATGATGGCATCCCAATACTAGCCTGGTAGCTATTGTTGTAAACGAACTCGATCAACAAGAGGTGCTAATCCCAACTTCCCTTAAAGTCCATGACATAGGATCTCAACATATCTTCTAGTGTCTAAATGGTCCTCTTAGACTGACTATCCGTCTGGGAGTGAAATGCAGTATTGAACTTCAATCGGGTACCCATGGCCTCTTACAACTTTGGCCAAAATCGAGAAGTAAAACGTGGGTCTATGTCTGATACAATGGATACTGGAACTCCATACAGTCGAACTATCTCACTGATGTATGGGCAGGCCAAACCATCTAGTAGATAGCTACTGCGAATGGGAAGGAAATGCGTGGACTTGGTGAGTCTATCTACGATCACCCAGATAGTATCATGTTGTGCCGAAGTCCGTGGAAGACCCATTACAAAATCCATAGTGATATGCTCCCACTTCCATTCAGGAATAGGAAGAGGCTGTAGTGTGCCGGTAGGTTACTGATGCTCAGTTTTCACCTATTGGCATACCAAGCATCGAGTAACAAAATTGGCTATCTCACATTTCATACCAACCCACTAGTAACTTTCTCGAATCATCTGGTACATTTTTGTGCTACCAGGATGCAAACATAGGCTGAAGAGTGAGTCTCCTCTAATATGGCACGTCTAAGTTCATCATCCTTTGGAATACAAATACATCTCCAAAAAACTACTATCATCCCTAATTCTGAAGTCTTCACCTTCCCCTTTCTTGAGCCTCTCAATAATCCCTTGAAACTCCTCATCAATAGACTGAAGTTTTCGAATGTGGTTAAACAGAGTTCGTTTCACCTCAAATCTGGTCAAGAGTCCTCCAAAATCATCAGTGGCCAGTCTGACTCCTAGGGAATGGAGTCCAATAAGACACAAGAGATAAGAACTCTCTTCTCTCGGTGGGTACTAACGATGATGACTTGCGGCTCAATGCATCCGCAACAACATTTGCTTTCTCCGGGTGTTAGTCGACATTCAGATCATAGTCTTTGAGAAGCTCCAACTATTTCCTCTGCCTGAGATTGAGCTCCCTCTGAGTGAGTAGATATTTCAAACTTTTGTGATCTGCATACACCCAGCAACTAACCCCATATAGATAGTGTCGCTAAATTTTCAAAGCGAACACAATAGCAGTAAGCTGGATAATTCAGTTCATGCCTCTTCAGTTGTCAGGAGGCGTAAGCAATGACTCGACCCTTCTATATTGGACACAACCTAGTCCTGTTGGCTAGCATCGTAGTATACCTCGTACTCCCCATCTCTAGTAGGAAGAGTGAGGATGTGTGCTGACGTTAGTCGATGTTTGAGCTCTAGAAAGCCCGCCTCACAGCGGTCATCCCAAACAAACTTGACCTCTTTTTGCGTCAAGTTGGAGAATGGAGCGGCAATCTTAGAGAATTCCTTTATAAACCTTCGATAATATCCTACTAATCCAAGGAAACTCTATACCTCCGTAACACTCCGTAGTTGCTCCCATTTTAGAATAGTTTCAACTTTCTTTGGGTCCACAAAGATCCCATTAGCAGGACGTATATACCTTAGAAGTTAATCTCCCACAGCCAAAACTCATACTTTGAGTATTTGGCATATAGTTCTTTCTCACGGAGTATCTGCAATACAACCCGTAGGTGCTAAGAATGCTCCTTATCACTCCTCAAATACACAAGAATATCGTCGATGAAGACGATAACAAATCTATCCAGAAAGGAGTGGAATACTCGGTTCATCAGGTCCATAAAAGCTGCCAAGGAATTAGTCAACCCAAACGGCATCACCAAGAACTTAAAGTGATCGTACCGGGTCCTGAAGGCTATCTTGGGAATATCACTTTCCCTGATCCGTAACTGATGATATCCAGATCTTAGATCGATCTTAGAAAAAACTCGGGCCCCCTGTAACTGGTCAAACAAATCATCAATCCGAGATAACGGGTATCGATTTTTGATGGTCACTTGATTTAACTATTGATAATCGATACATAGTCTGAGAGTGCCATCCTTCTTTCGGACAAATAATACAGGACCTCCTTAAGGCGAAGTACTTGGTCTGATGAAGCCCTTATCCAATAGTTCTTGTAACTGGACTTTTAGCTCTTTCAGCTTTGCTGGAGCCATCCTATATGACAGAATGGAGATAGGCGCAGTGCCTGGTGCCAAATCAATGGTAAAATCAAACTCCCAGACTAGAGGTAACCCGAGTAGCTTCTCAGGGAATACATAAGGAAATTTTTGCATTACTAGGACATCATTTATTCTTGGTCCCTCTACTGTGGTGTCCACAATATGTGCCAAATATATTGTACAGCCCTTATTCATCAATCTGCGAGCTCCAAAGCGGATATCACATAATTTGGGAGAACCCGTCTAGTTCCGTGGAAAACCAATATTGGATACCCCGATCTCTGAAATTCAACTATCTTAGCAAAACAGTCCACTAAAGCTCTATGTTAGTGTAGCCAATCCATATCTAAGATGGCATCGAAGTCCCGTATGTCTAATGGAATCACATTTGCTTTTAACACTATGCTCTCCACCTCAACTCCACAGTCTCAGTATAACTCTTTCCTGACAATCTGCTCCCCCAAGGGAGTAATGACTAACAGTGCTTTATCCAGTGGTACTAGAACCTTGTCAGTGTAGTGAGCGAAGTCCATGCTCACAAATGAACTATTTGCCCCAGTGTCAACCAACATACGGACGTTTCTTCCGAAGATAATCATAATGCCTATCACCCAAATTTATAAAGTCCATTAGCCCTATATCATCAAAATAATTGAAAATTACTTAAGGATAAAATCTCAAAATGGATATATATATCATCTTTCAAAGTTCATCAAAATACATCACAGTCTAAAGTTCTTGTATATAATCGAGATGAGTAGTAGGGGTAACACATGTTACTATGTCTAGACTGGCCTTTGACTCCTCGTTGGTTATAGCATATAGTCTAGCTTGCGTCCTGGGCTACTGACGAGGAGGTGGAGCAGGCATGTTACTCCTAGTGAAAGATTTCCCTACAGTATTATGAGGAAGTGCCGTAGAAGGTGCTGAACTGCCCCTGGGGCCATAAGGAAAGCTCTGATCTGGGGCATGACTATACCCGTTAGCTTGCAGATCAGGACAACGGTCTTTAAAGTGTCAATCATTTCCACACTGATAACATCTACCAGAGAATCGACATGGGGCTGGATGTGTCTTTTCACAAATCGGGCAAGACCTTCTCTGTACTCCTCCGGACCATGGTGCAGTGCCCAAGCTACCTCCCGGTGTACTCATCGAGACTGATGGCTGCCCATACTGCCCATGAGGTGTGGTCTCGGGCCCTTGTCTAGGGCCGTCGCTAAATGAATCTTGGCCTCTATTCCTCTTGGAGCTCTGTCCCTACCCAAATCCAGACCTCTTCCTTTGGTCTTGTTGGTCGCAGAGTCTATTCCGTTCTTTAATGTTCTGTACTGCTTTTAGTGCCCATTGTAGAACTCTAGCATATGTATCCTCCTCGGAGACTGTTATATGTTCTCTGATGGTGAGATTTAGTCCATGTTCAAACTTGAATCTCCTGTCTCCTTATTCGCCTCCAACTCTGGGAAAAAACTCAGTCTTGTACTCTGACATAGACTTCTACCCTTGCTTCAACTCTAAGAACTCTCACCGCTTCATATTGCGGTCGAATATCGTGTAATACTGGGAATCAAACTCCCTCAGAAAGTCACCTCAAATCAATGGTTTATCCGCTCTATCCTTGATGCCATCCCACCAGTCATGGGTATCATCCTCTAGCAGTCTAACTGCTATCACTAGCTTGAGTTTATCCTCAACTGCCATGTCCTCTACAACCTCTTTGACTCGTTTGAGCCACTTTCTGGCCATAATGGGGTTGTGGGTCCCAGAGAAGGACTCACACCCTAGACTCCTAGCCTCTCTCAGCAAGGTGGAGATCTCTGTCATCTATCGAGTAGTCAGTGTAGTTGTCAATGCGGGAGAGGGCGCAGGTGTCACTGCGGGTACAGGCGGAATCTCAACTACCGGTGCAGGTTGTGCTCTCTTATGGTCTCAGTGGGCCGTCCACCACCCCATCATCTCCTTGAGTACGGAGAGCGGTGGAGTTACTTCTCCAGTAAAAGGGCCCTGAGGTGCTTGAGACGATGATGCGGCCTTGAACAGGGTCTAGCCAGTATGCCTCGATCGTTCTCGGAGACGTATAGTTGTACATAAAGGACCATGCTTAGTACTTAAGCGTAGAAAAGTAAAAGGTTAGGTGCCAACCTAACCCCTAATAAAGATGGATGTTATAGGACCATAGTAGGCAAATTATAAATTCTTTTAAAAATATTTTACAAATACTGGAATCGAAATAGAGTAGATACAGAACCTAGCACTCTGATACCACCTAATCTGTCATGCCCCGACCCGTAGGTCAAGCATGCGAATAGACCGCCACTACTCCTTGAAGCACAGGTATGCCCTACTAGCACATCGATGTGACACAAGGCTAATATTATATCTAATATCACAACCCTATTTATTATCCTAAGTCAAATCATATAGTGAAAGAAAAAGAAAATTTTTAGAAAATTTCTTTAAAACATTTGCCTCCAATTTACATATAACATTTATATGCATGGTCTAATGGTAAATAAGGGTGGATATGAACACATACCCGATTGTGTCTCTCGATAAAGCTCGTGGTACAATATCTCAACGTAAGTCAACACAATACAAGCTGAAAATGAATTGTGAGGGGTAAGTATAATCCACATACTCAATGAATGAGGTGCAATGATTATATAATGGCAATAAATGAATTTGTGAGAGTGGTAAGTCAAAACATCATTTTCAAATTTATATTTCATTCCTTTGCAAATATATCGTGTAATTCAAAATAATAGGCATCTTTATCATCAATCATGCATTAATGGAATGTCAAAATTGTATTCTACCCATATTTTGGCCTAATTAGGGTAAAATCTATCAAAAGACCACCAAAATGTCATAAGAATAAAACATATATATTTTCCCTACTTCCCTTGGTGTTGACACGGTCCTCACGTGGTGCTCGTTTATTGGATCCGTTGGACAAAGACAGGGGATTCAAACCCCTATTCCCGTGTTACCCCACCACGTTACCCGGTCTGGTAAACACTCAATGTCGTGGTAGGGAGTACGCTATAGCCACTATACACCATCCCATAATCATCCACATATACCATATGTCATCAATCATAAATCTTTACTTGTAAAAACAAGACACTATCAAGCAACCATAATATCATGATGCAAATTTTTACCGAACAACATTTCAGAACATGCCACAAACACTAAAATATTTCTAAATGATATTTCAAAATTCATTTATAAAATCATGATCAAAACTATTTCTCATTTAAAGTCAATAATTTATCCCACTCACCTCGACTGGCGAGAGTATGCACTCCCCTAACTGTTCTCGTTTCTCGAACGAGTCACCCCTTAAACCCTAAGCCTAAGTTTAAACCATATATATCATTTATCAATTCAATGTTATGTCGTCGGATTATAAAATGCATGTAGAAATATTCTCTTTCATAAGATTAAATCTCAAATTTTATACTTAGAGAAAAATTTCTACAAAATCTATCATGCGCAGGTTTAGTAAAATGACGATAGCTTCTAAAATCTTGATCGAATTCAGATGATTGAAATTTTCCCTTAAACCTAAGGCATATATCTCCAAACTTTATGTTCAAACCAACTTCAAATTCTAAACACATGAATTTAGAAAAATTTATCACTTTTTCAGTCTAAGTTCCTAAAACTAATTCTGCATAGTTTTGGGAGAATTTCTATATCTCCCTATGTACTTCTCCAATTTAAGTGATTCTTATCTCAAATTTCCGATAAGATATAGATCTAAAATTTTCTATTTTAGACCATTCTCAAATGTTAAACGTATAATTTTATAAAATTTCATTTTCATCTCAGTTTCGGTTTTAAAACTACTTTTCATAGTTTGAGTAAAAACACTATAACGTTCTACCTACAAATCCGATTCAAGTGATATTTATCTCAAATTAAAGATAAGAAAGAGATCTAAAACTTTTATGTTTAACATTTCTCTAAATTCTGTATAGACGATATCTCAAAAATTTACACAAATAACTGGTCATACAGAGGACATGAAACAAAAAAGGTGAAATATACTAAAATTCCAAAAATCACCAAAAATTGATTCCTTCATGAAATGCCTCACATGATATGCCATTTTAAATCTTAGGAAGTTTAGTTTATAGAGAAATAAATATCGTAGATTCTTGATTTCTGCATAATGAGATATCATAGCAAAACTACATAAAACTCAACTTAGAAATCACTATCTAGCATGCTAGTATGGATGCTAAAGTAACTATCCACCAAATAATTTAATCTTGGCATAAGTTAGGACATATTATCTTCTTTGTAAGATCTCTTTATCAATAACACCAGCGCTTCCTTTGAATCCTTGAATTTTTTTTGACCATGGCAAAATCAAATCACAGTGAACATAAATTCCTGCACAATACTTTTATATTTCCAATTGAAATTTAAGAATTTCCAAATATTATTCTTACCTCTTTGGCTCCATAGTTGAACTCAACAATGGAAATGGACTCTACATATTTCGTGCAAGGGATGGTTTGAATGAAGAAAATGAACCAAACTCTTTTTAAACAAGTTCTTTTATAAACCTAGTCAAATATCCTTGACCATTGGATCATTCCATGTATCATTTCAACCTTTCACTTGTCCTAACACTTAAACCATGCAATTGTTGATTCAAGCAACCTCCATGCACTCCATTAGGTGTCTTGTGGACGTCCTTGTCAAGGGAAGATGTGTCACAAACTAGAACAAGTTATTCTAGTTAGCTTTCATACAAAAATTTCTATCCAATAAGCTATCATGCATAAATTTCTATCGAATAAACTTTTTTGAATGTAGAAAAATCATATGTGGGGACTAAACAACCTTGCTTCCCTCTTGACCAATTATTTGGCTCCAATTGTCCACCCTTGAGTGGTTTGCAACTTAGTCCCTTAACTTTCCTTAATTACATTTAAACTCCTAACTTTTAATAATTTATATTTTTGGTCCCTATAAAATTTTATTCAAAATTTCTTAAATATGTGAAATTTTATTTTAATATCTCTATTTTAGTATGTAGGCCTTCTCTTAGCCATTTTTGACTTTTTTAGGCCTTACCGGCACTTACTGAGAAGGTTTTCGGCTTACCGATAAAATTTTTTGTTTTAATGATTTTGAGGCGAAACCTCAAAATAAATAAATAGATAAATAAATTTTTAGTTTATATGTCTCAAAACGATGCTTATATATATAAAATCATGAGGAGCGGTACATGACACATATTCACCAAAAATCGGTGTTACATCACTGCTCTCGAGTAATCCATTTCAAGATTCAATTGATATCTATTCACCGAATCGACTGCAAAATAAATGTCTCTTCGTGTACATCTCATTGCATACACTAGACTATATATCGCACTGACATAAGAGATTTTACTCAACTCCCTTATTTCTTCCTAAATTATATGCCACATTTCAAGACTCAGGTTTTCGCATTTAGCGATAAGAGTATCTAATAGGTTGCATTCATTCATCTCGAATGTTCAAGAATCTTCCTGATGTAGGACTCTTATTAAAGAGTCAATATCTTTCTCGAACGATCCCTCTAGATCCTTACTCTGAGAATGAACTAAGTCTCACATATGTTCTTCATGCTAGAACTCGATAATAACTATATTTCAACGGTTATTAGATACTATCTATTATTTCCAACCAGCAAAACATCATGCACATATAAGAACATGATCACAAAAGAGTTACTAGAACGTTTCAGATAGATACAATGATCCTCCCCGATCATTATAAAACTATAAAATATCACTTGCTCATAAAATCTTAGATACTACTGTTTGAATGAATGTTTTGGCCATATGTTGACTTCCAAAGTCGACAGAATTTGTCCACCTGACCTACTAGAATGAACCCAAAGAGTTACTCTATAAAGATCTCCCCATGCAAACTTTCATTACGGAAAGTGGTCTTTACGTTCATCTAGTATAACTTCAGATCTATATTTGCGACAATCGCTAACAGGTAAACGAATCGAGATAAATTGGACTATGACTCTCTGGTAGTCCAGCCCTTAGTCTGTGTATAACCATGGCTACTAGATGGGTCTTATACCTCTCTATCGATCTGTTGGCCTTTCTCTTAATTTTAAGAATTTTCTTGTTCCCAATAGTCCTTCTACCATTAGGCAAATCAACTAGGTACTTGAAAACCTATTCGTTTCTCAATAGTTTTTTTGCCCTCAGGCAAATCAACTAGGTCCTAGACCCTGTTGATTCTCATCACTCATTCTCTTTATCTATGAATTTCAATAAATGGTTTTTCGCAAAAAAAAAAAAAACTTCAAGAACCTTTAGGACTACTTTAAATTTTTCATCGTTCTCAAGAGTCACAACCCTCATTCGGGAAGCAACGTTTAAGTACGCGCCCTCAATACTTTTGCGAGAAGAGAGAACCTCTTCACCTCTAAATGGATCACCCCCACTAGCACTAAAATCCATAATGGGTTCTTGTGTTCCACCATAGGGCTTACTTTTGTCACCAGACTCATCCATCTCATTTTAGTGTTTGTTCCCTAGACTAGTAATTTAAATAAGTTTTTCTTTTTTCTTTGATTTACATTAGTTCTATCATTAATTTTGCTATGAATGTTAGAAATGTGTGAGAGAATTTATAGCATATATAGTTAAAACTATGTTTTCTCAGACCAAGTAGGTGAGGGTTATATAAATGTCACCTTTCAACAGCCACCTTGCCTTTTGAATTCAAGGAAGCCCAATTCCTTTGAGCATTACATGTTCAATATTCCTCTTCTTGAATGAGTCTACAAGGTACGCTTAAACTTTGCCCTTTGATACCTAAATTTTCTTGAATCCGGCTGGGTTAGTTGAAATAATAGTGATAGCTACCTTTAGCACCCGCTGCATTGTAGTTTTCTTAGATGTTTTATTCTTAAACCAATATGCAGGTGAGTTATAACCATTCTTATTACAGTATGAGCATTTTTGAAATTTTGATGATTTTTATCCTTATTTACACTAGTTTGCTTCTTGAGTTTACAATGCTCTACTTTATGACCTAATTTCATTCAAGCATAATATCTAGTTTTAGGTCTACTAATCTCTAAGCTAAGCATAAAGAAGCTGTATAGCTTTTTCTGAGTTGTTGCAGAATCATATCCTAAACTAGCTTTATCATATACTGCCCTTTGGGATCCAAGTACCAAATTTAATTTTTCTTGCCCTTGAATGAACTTGTGTAATAGAGAACTAAATCTACGATTCTTGATCTTTTCATTCATAAGTTCATCATTTATAGTTGATAATTCAAGTTCATTCTCTCTAGTACAGACTTCTCCTAAGGTTTTCAGTTTCAATTTTTAGTCTCTTAGCTTTCTCAATTTGGTCATGCAATTTGCTTTTATCTTGCTTTAAAGTATCATTTTCTTCTTCAAGAATTTTATTTTCTTCTTTTAACTTCTCATTTTCTGTTTTTAATTTTTTTCTCTTCTTCAATTTGAGCTATTAACTTATTTAATGGAGAATTTTTATGACTTATTTTTCTAAGTTCTTTAAGAGATTTTATTAAAGTTTCCTACAATTCATTTGAAGAGAATTCATCATCATAATAAGAATTAGAAGAGTAATCAAATAAGTAAAGAGAACTTACCTTATTTTGTTCTTCTTCTACCATGAAGCATATATTCGCCTAGTCTTGCTCATTTTCTTGGTTATTGAAACTACTATCCTCGTCACTCCAGTTTGTTAGAGATTTCTTAGCCTTCTTAAGTAGTGGACAATTAACTTTTAAATGAGCAGACTTCTTGCTTTCATAGCATTTGATTTCATCTTCCGTTTGATTTGTTACTTCATTGTGGCCTCTAATATCTCCCAAATTTCTTTAGCAGTTATGCATGAAGAGACTCTATCAAATTCGTTTAACCTTAGGCCAAGATGAAGCAAGTTGACCACCTTACAATTTGCTTGATAAGATCTTCTTTCCTCAATAAACATGCTTTCTATTTTGACCGGAACTTTTACTCCATCGATTTCTTTAGTGGGGAATTCGGTTCCTTCTTCTATAACTTCCCAAGCATTTATGTCCTCAGCTACAATGAAGATCCTCATTTTGTGCTTCTAGTTTCTATAATTTTTACCAACAGAGAATGGAGCTCTGTCGACTAAACCAGCTTCTAGTAGGATGCTCTCTATTTTCAGTGCCACTTTGGATCTTTGCTCTTGAGGTCTCTAAACCCCTTACCAAGAGACCCACTCTGATACCAATTGAAATACAATTTAGTAGGGGTGAATAGGTTGTATGGCAATTTATCAAAAATTTGAATGTTTTGCAATTCGTGAGATAAGAATGATTTATAGAAAATGAATATTATTAAAGAAACAGAGGATAAGGGAAAAATAAAAATGAAGGAAGAATAAAAAACAAATCACACAAAATTTTTATAGTGGTTCCATCAAATTCCGTGTACATCCACTCCTAGACTTCACCTGGATTTCCACTATTTGCAATCCAAATAGTATAACAAAGTTGCTTCCAGGTGCAAGTTGAACCTTTACTATGTTTTCTTATGAAACAATATTCAACCTGTCATAGGTTGTTTCTCTTTAAACCCCAGACCAAGAAACCTATCTCTAGTCTTTGATATTTTTGTACAGAAGAAAGCTAAATGTTACAGTGAATGAAGCTATAACTTCAGATGTAATAAACTTTATACTCACAGAAAGAATTTTTACAGAGATATGGAAAATAGAGTATATGGCTTTGAAGCTCAGATGTATGTTTCGGATATTTAGTGCTTCGTTTTTCTTTCGGGACTTCTCTTTTCTTCTTTTCAAAGATCTGTAGATCAACTTATTTCATCATTTACTTCATCTATCAAGTAGCCATTGTGGTTAGTGAGCTTTCAAACGTTAGTCATTAATGTCCATCATTAAATGTATTCCAGTCGTTCCTCAATTTGCGTTGAAGACTTACTTTCCCAGTGCTGGCTCATGCGTGAAGTGCTTTTGTTGCATTGGGATATTAGCTTTGATCGAAATAGAAAGATTCAGTAATTCAGAAAAAGAATATGACCGTTGAGTTCAAATGTATTTCGAAATTTTGGTTTTTGACAATTTTTGGGTCGATATGTTTAAATAAGATATCGACATGAATTCTAAAACTTTAGAGTGTAATTCTATCAAAATAGGTCAACAAGATATCATGTAGGTCGACAAGATACTATGCCAAATCAAATAGGTGGATACAGTTTTGAATTGGTCAATGTGTGAATACATATCGACTAGATTATGATTAGGTCGATGTGTAATATTAAGAACTTAATGAATGTTAGGTCAACAGGTTTATCTATGCATCGACATGTTTCTATTCAAGTTGAAAATTGGTTGACGTATAAAATTAAATTGGTCGATGTGTATGTGCTTTATCGACAGGAAGAGAGCAAGTCGATGTGTGATTCAATAAGTAAACAAATATCAGGTCAACAGGTTTTATAGCATACATCGATATACTACTGTGCAAGTAATAATTGGGGGACCTGGTATAGAGAATTGGTCGATGTGTATTTTTATGGGTCAACAAGAATCAAGATGGGTCGATGTATGTTTTTCAGAAATAAAGACTTAACAGGATGATGTGATGTCAAACAGGTAGATGTGTCACTATTCATTGCTTAAATTGGTTGACCTAATGAACAAATTGGTTGATGTGTTTTTAAGTATGTTGACAAGTGTAATAGTAGGTTGATGTGTGCTTTAGAGACAAGTGCCAACAGGTTGATGTGTTGTCATGCAAATTGATGTGTTACTATTCATAAGTGAAATTGGTTGATGTGTTAGAGTGAATTGGTTGATGTGTCACTATTCATATTGTTTCAAATCGACATGGTTTGTACTCATGTCGATATATTGGAATGTCTTATCTATATAAGACATTTAATTTCAAGTCAATGTATATTTTCTATACATCAACATGTTTCTATTCAAATTAAAAATTGGTCGACACATCACTCTAAATTTATCCACCTGACACTGTTCAGGTCGATGTGTTTTTCTGTTGGTCAAAATGTTCAGACTCATTTATTTCTATAGAAGTTCTATACCTCAGGTTGACAAGAGCAACTAACAGGTCGATATGTGTGTATGAATATCATAAATTGGTCGACACAATGTTTCCAATTGGTAGACCTGCTATGTAGGTCGATGTGTTCCCTAGTCAGGTCGACAAAAATTTCAGACTTTTGAATTTTCTTACTATTTTTATGATTTTCTTGGACTTTCTCTCTTTCGCTTTATCATCATCAAAACTCTATTAGGTCAACAGGATGTAAAGTCCTGATTGATTTCACCTCTCGATAGATCACTCCCACTAAGATCTAGATCTTTAATCGGTTTTTGGTCTCGTCGCTGACTCAGCTGAGTCACTAGACTCATTCATCTCATAGAAGGTAAAGTCCTAATTGACTTCACCTCTCTTAGGGAAATCAACCTTAAGTAATGTGGCATCACGAGACTCAATCTCAGTAACAGTGCCATCAGTATGCTCATCTAAGAATACATGCCCTCTGGATTGCTTTGAGTATCTTATTAAAGTACATTTCTTTTTTCATGAGCCTAACTTATCATATAAATACAAGAAATCGTGATCATCGCGGTACAACCTCATGACCTCAAGTGGCTAAAGTCAGGCTACCTATCTGTCCAAATCTCAAATGTGGTACTCACTATAGACTTTAATAAGATACTGTTGAGAACGTAAACTGCAATCAATAAAATATCTCTCCAATAAAAGATGAGCACATTGGCTTGCGCCATCATAAAGGTCAGTTTCTTCAACAAAGTCTTATTTCTCTTCTTGGCTACTTCATTCATTTGAGAAGTAGCAAGAATAGTTAGCTGTCTCTTAATATCCTTCTTGAAACAGAGCTCTCTAAATTGTTTTGACGAAATACTCATGCTCCCGATTGATTATGAGAGTTTTCACTCTCATGTCTAACTGATACTCAATCTCACAAATAAACTTCTGAAATATTCCAATACATCAGACTTTTGTAAGATAAGATAGACATAACCAAAATGCATATATTCATCGATGAACATAATAAAGTACACGGCTCCATTTCAGACACTCATACTCATAGGGTTACAGATATCGGAGTGGACCAATTGTAATGGAGTCTCAACTCTCATTGTATTGTCAAATGGTTTTCTTATAGTTTTGCCAACTAAACAAAAGTCACATATGGACAACTCAAATCTGATTAAAGGGTCCAATAAATCACTCGCTACTAACCGATTCATCCTCTCTTGCCCTGTGTGTCTAAATCCAGTACATAAAGTTCATAATGAATAGAACCAGAACAATCGATCAATTATTGTATTTAATAAAACAAATGATTTTCTTATCACAAAGCATATCCTAGACATTCTTAAACAAAGTACTGAAATCCATTTCCATCGAATACCCGAATCACAAAGATCGTCATTTAGATATATAGACCGCTACTTTGTAACTCTAATTTGCAAGTGTCAATCCCTCTAATGATAACAAATGCTCTGTTGTTTCTCACGTAAATCCTCCTAACTTAAGCATTTACTCGGTGGAACTCTATTTACGTACTCCTATCTCTAGTTACACGGTCGGTGGCTCCTGATTTAAATAAGTCAAAACTCAAACCATGTGAAGAAGGACATTCCTTTCGCTCGTCACACTCACGAGTGAAATGACCAAGTGTATCTTGACATAGTACTTCGCATTGGTCTTGTTAAATTCCTTCTTGTATTTTTGTATTTTTTACAAGATTTCTCGGATGGTTTCGTCTTGCCTAGACTTCGAGTCTTCTTCTCATGCCTATGCTATTTGTGTTTGGCGCCACAGGAGCTCTTGTTTGACTCCGCTACATAAACATGACCCGAATGTGGCCTACTCACCTCCAAGTGCTCCTCCTTGAGCTCACAATGCCTACTCACATCATTGAAAGTACAAATATTCTTATCATGCGTGAAATAGGTTTATCATGATCTCTCATGAATCAGATAAAAAATGGATCATACCTAATACCTGAATCTCATCTGAAATGGGATTGCCCTCATTCCTTTACTCGGCAATTATACTCGACATTTGTATCAAATATTATATTATTGTATGATCAATAATTTTCTTATAAGTTATAAACTTATAAATTAACTTCCTCACCTTAGGATTTGAAAAGAGCACTACCATGCTCTTTCAAGGAAAGCCAAAATCGACATATCTGTAGGATACTGCTTATAAATCGGGATCATGTCATCATGCATGCTACTGTTAAGAATTGCCCTAATTTGGCTATCATTTTCTTCAAGACACGATAAACTTCCTTAACCCGTCGAATCTAAGGTGTGGTACCCTCCATGGGGCCCAGCATCTTATACCTCAGAATCTTATATAGATCTTGTTCCTCGAAAATAAATTGAATTTTCTAATGAAAAAATTTACAATTGTCACCATTTAGTTTATTTTTCTTATAAAAATCTATTACGACAGTTTTCCATATAGCCAAATAGATTTTAGTGATTCATTAATATTTATTCTCATTTTTTTGTGTACCCTTCGTATCAACAAATCCCAAATGTTTTGAGTATAGACGTTAATTTAAGCGTATGAGCCAACAGATATCATACACCACAAACTAGAATCATATCTTACCACTCGGAGTTGGATTCCGTACACAAAAACCCACTAAAAGTCACAAATCTGGATGTGGGACCCTTACAAATTGAAAAAATCCAATTTAAAGCAACCTGATGTGCTGCCCAGAGTCCTATGAGCTGCTACGTGTCGGAAGCGGCACCTCACAAGCTTGCACGCTCCAGCTACGCGCCGGCACATGTGCCAGACAAGCAGCCGTGTGTTAAGCGACAGGTTACATGTTCAGCAAGGATATATATATTTTATGAGATGAGTCCTCACTATAGCCACATACTGTGCCCTGGTGGTACAAGACGCTTAAAAGAAAGACACACCAATCTTGACTTTCAGGTTGTGGGCGAAAACATCTTTAAAGTCTTTTTTATATTTATTTACTAGAGTGGAGCGTGTACTTCATGCACGCGCCACTCCTAGGAACTGGTCAGCACGCCCCCTCTCGCTCGTGTCGCACATGCTAGTCAAGTCTGCAGCCTTCTTCTTCACCTGACTCTCTGCAACCGGGTCTCTACCACCCGACTACCAAAAAACCCTTTTTTCAGCGACAACAATATGCAATATATATATATATATATATATATCAAAATATAGATCAGTGCATGACAAATATTTTTAGACCATTTTTATATATCAATTCGTACTTAAATTCGACAGAGCTAAGGTTTTATGTCCGTAGGATTAAAAATTTCGATCGAACTTTTCATGGTCTTAATGTGTTAAAAAAATTCAACAAAAATTATTTTCATGATCCATGGGTCATGAACATTCTCGTGGTACCCTTAGATTTATAAAATTTATTTATGATCCGAAACCTAAATTTTGTACGCTATACATTTTATGCCTAAAAAATTCTAAAAAAAACTTAAATAAATCCAATGTAGCTCTAATACC
The DNA here is from genome assembly GCA_033439265.1 of Dillenia suffruticosa. Lineage (NCBI taxonomy): Eukaryota > Viridiplantae > Streptophyta > Magnoliopsida > Dilleniales > Dilleniaceae > Dillenia > Dillenia suffruticosa. The sequence goes on from JAVTVX010000020.1 coordinate 15,204,554, forward strand.
AATGTTGGAATTTATTAGACTACATGTGTATGCTGAACTGTATAAATTAAAATTCAAAATTTTTGTTTAAATACCTTGATATGTAGGCTTCCCAAAAAATCAACTAATTCGCGAATTCTCTCTTACGAATCGCACGAACGGGATAATGATCATGAAAATGAACCATCACTACAATGTCACAACGCCTCAACCATAAATCTAGTGTTCTCCAATGACGGGAGAAATTTTCCTATGTGAAAATTTTTTCAAATCCTTAATTATTTTCACTCAGAATTATTCTCTCGTTCTAGAAAATTGATCTCTCTTCTTAGCAAAGTATTAGGGAATATTTCTCTCACTGAGCACCAATTATGCAAGAGGGAGTGCCACCCAATCTAAAACGGATACAGTAGGTTCCTGTCTGCATTCATCCATGCTGTGAATGAACTTCACACACACACACACACACACACACGCACGCACGCACAAGAGAGAGAGAGAGAGAGAGAGAGAGAGAGAGAGAATCACGGGAGGGAGAGAGATGCAAGGGAGTTATATTGGGTGGTTATCGTTTGGAATAACTACCTTTATGCTTATGTCCATGTGGGCATATAAAACTAATATTGGGTCATGAATATTCTCGTGAGACTCTACTAACTAGCAGAAGAGATTATATTAGCACACCGGCTATAACCCCTAGACCCTTAAACAATGGCCTGCCAAAAGTCGAATCAAGGGAGGCTTTGGAAGAAAGGTTGTGAACTGGGGGGAACCCTACCCTGCGATAGGTTAACTAGAGGAATGCCAGGTGATCCAGGTGTCAGCTTTCAAGGAAGCGGTTGAAAGATCCATCTTGAGAAGACATTCTTTTTCTCGAGCTTTCGTGGGTTACAAAATATCAATTGTATATGGAGATATGGGATTCATCACTTAAGTAAAATAAAGATAAATTCCAATAGCTATCTAAGTCAATACTTAGTGGAAATTGCTTTGTCAAGAAAAATTAACTTAATTAGAAATAAATTTATATATTAAGTTAATTAAACAACTCAATTAGACGATGTTATGTGATTCGAGTACAAAACGTTTTGATTGAAATCATAATCATAGCAAGAATCAGGATCGAGATGAAGGTGTTCGAGTAGACGGTATTAGTAATTAAAAATTTATGTGGATGCTCTAAAATCTATTTAGAAATATTTATTACTAAATAATAGTTGGGAGTGGCATCAACACACAACATATCAAAGAGAGAGTTCTCTCATACAACCGAATTTTTGGAGAAGAATTTTCCAGAGCCTTGGCGGTGGATTTGATATACTCGAAGAAACTTTTGTTGTACTTGTTGTTTGGGAGAACCAACTAAAGGTTTCATAATTAAGGAGTTAAATCAAATAACCAAAATCATATTAACTTTTAAATAAACAAGATATTTATATTCTAAAATTTTTGTTTATTTCTTAAATATATTTTTCATATTCTTTATTGTTTATATATTATTTTGAGTTTATCGATTTTATATTTATAATTACGCTTATGCTCGATTCGTTTTAATGAACATGTGATATTCAATTTAAAGTTTATATTATAAAAATTTTAATTTTCACCCATGTTGCTGCCTACTTAATTATAACGAACCCAACAAATTTTATTTCATGAATGACATGAATTTTGACCTCATAATTTAGGCCATCTCTCTGTTTGCCCAACGCCTACTCCTCAGATGTACAAACCAGTCCAAGGGTCCTCAACCAGGCAAGTAGGCTTATCATAGAACAACACGTATAAACCTTAATAATTTAATCAACTATTTAGCACAAAATTACAACTTATCAATTGAATCCAAAAGACCCTGATAAGCCCTTGTGTTAATATGTTCAAAAAGTTTGTGTATACCAAAATAAATGAACATCTTCATTCCGCATGACAATCCTTCTTGACCATGAATAAACATAATCAGTTTCGAAGAAAATGTAGACTAAGAGAATTCAACTAAAATTCAACTTATCTAAATATTGAAAAATTTCTTTACCTTGGACTATTTTATGTTTCCACAATGCCGGAACTTCCACTACCATTACCAATCAACAAGACTTTATGGAAAATAAAAAGACATAGCCGGACACAAAATTAAAATGAGAGAGATAAACATAGAAGAATCTACTTTATATCACTGCAACTATGTCGATAAGAATCCACATGCCGTCACTACAAAATAAATGACTTATTCAGACGGACGAAAACCGTCCGGTAAATCAACTAAAACCGTTGGCAGATCCTTCTCCAACGGATAAGATTTTAGTTGGCTATACACCCGTCGGGATAGGTTTATACCGACAATCTTAATTACCGTTAGAACATATTATATATTTATAGTGACGTTAAGAAAGTGTTGATAAAATTACGCTAAATATGGGTAAAAATTACTATATTTTATCATCAGTTACCATTCGGTTACTACTTGATTACTACTTAGTTACTACTTGATTTTGATTACCACTCGATTATGATTCGGTTATTATCACTCGGTTAGCACAAATATTTTTTTTTATCATCGGTTACTACATAACTGTTAAGAAATGTAACTGTCATTTAGAAACGGTTATTTATATATTAGGAAATGTTATGACTTTTATCATCGGTTACCACTCGATTACTACTCAGTTACCACAATTGTTATCTTTTATCGTCGGTTAGTCATTTATGGTCGGTTAGTACATATGTTCATATGTTATATTGGTTACTACAGTCATTTATCCGTTAGCAAATGTTACTATTTCATCAGTTATTACATATTGTACGATTAACACATATGCTGACATTTTAGGAAATGTTATAAACTATAAAATAAAGAAATTACTAAAATAATATAACATTTTGTATTATTTTATTAAGAATGATTGATACATTAATAGAATAAGAAAAAAAATATTATATATCAAATAGCTATATATCTTCTTTTCTATTCTCTTCTCTTCAGCATATCTTCTACCCCAAAAATACTTGAGTCGCAGTATCAACCTTTATGTCAATCTATTCATGAAAAGAGTTATAAAAAAAATATTATCTTTTCTGCATGGAGTATGTCAATCCATTCATAAAAATAAAAATTGTTATAAATAAAAATATTACCTTTTGGATGCAGTCACGTAAAGATAATGATTGTTGGTTGGGAGCTAAAAATACAAATAATTTGGATTATTATTAAAAGCAAAAATGAAATTAAAATTAGTAATATTGTGTGAAAACAAAGAAATAACATTCGTACTTAAATTTGAACTAAACCAGATGATTAGGTTTCTTCAAAGTCAAGTTGCTCTGAGATGGTTGTGATTCTTCAGAAATACTCATCCTTCATTTAATTCATTCAAAATGAGTATAAGCTGTGAAAATTTAAAATATTTCAAAATATAATATAATCCAAATTTTATTTAAAAAAAATACGTGATTACCTGTTTCACGAAAATTTTGGTTGATTCACAAGCAAGAACTTTGAGCGGAGAGGAGAGATTTTGAGGGGAGGAAGGGAAAGAAGGTTCAGAGGTGATTTATAAAATATTTGGTTTATTTTATCGCCCAAATAAATTTTCAAAATTTTCAAAAGCTCGTCAATTTTTCCCGCTTTTTTTTAACCTTTTTACCGCCTTTAGATAATCAAGTTTTTACTACCTTAGAGTTTAATTTCATCTTAATCTACCGCTCTTTTTTTTTATTATATCATAAAAAATTTTGTATTTTCATTTGTATTTTTGTTTCTGTTACCAACTATTACTACAACATTACAACATTATTATGTTATAATATTATTACTAAATTACATTAAAAACATTTAATTTTATATTATTATATTATTTAAATTAATAATATTAATTATACCATTATTCTACATAATTCATATTTAAAATTTTTTATATATTAATTATAGTATTATTAATTGAAAGGTCGGTGCTCGCCCCATGACGCATGCCTACACGGGTGCCTACGCGGCATGCATAGTGGCCCATGCAAATGTGTGCGTGGGTGCCCGCATGGCATGAGTGGCATATGCCCCCGCATAGGGCAACAATGCATACAAGTGCCTGCACGGACGCCCGGCTATGCCAACGCGGGCGCAGTAGCATGGGGCATGCACGCATGGAAGTGCCCTGTAAATTATTATATTATTAAATTAGTAATTTATATATTATTATTTTAAATTATTAATATTATTATTTAAAAATTATTAATATTATTATTTAAAAATTATAATAATATTTAATCAATCAAGCAATTCTCACAAAAATTACGCGGTAAATTTTGTTAAAGTTCCAAAAACATTTTATATTTTGGTATTAATCAGCCGCCAAAATTTTTTATTTGTTTTTTGTTTCAATCGCAAAAAATTTAATTTTGGCGCCAAATTATTATATTACTTGCTATATGTCTATTTCTTTTTTTTTTCTTTTTTACTCTCTTTGTTTGCTTTTATTTAAACAAAAATAATTTAAAACAATTATTAAATTAAACTGACTTTGTGTTAGGAAAATCAAACCACTTTACCATCAAATTCAAATAAATTCATTAAAATTCATTGTCTCATTATGGTTGGAAGGTGATATGATAGTTTTAACAAAATTAATCAAACCACTTGAAAAATAAAATTATATGATGTTCTGCCTTTGACAAAATTGGGATGAAAATTTTGAATTACTTTATTGTCAAATTTTATTAAATTATTTGTAGGATTAACGGGATGAACCAAGAGGTATTATCTAAATATCAATAGCGTTTTTCTAAGATTGGTTACTTTAATTATTGAACTAGATTAAATCTGGCATTGAGTATCTATCCAAGAATAATGTTACTAATGTAATATAAATTTTATCTTCGCCCCTAGCAACATTAACTTTGTCTTGGTACCTAAATGTCAACAATGGTAATTGAACAATTGAGCAAATGTTTGTTCTATCTTATCATATCACTTGTTAGTGGGTGAAATGGATATTGTTAGTGGGCAATACAACTAATAAACACGATATTGTTAGTTGTTGGTGAGTGGTACAATCTTAAATTTATTATTACATAATTTGATATTATTTTTTAAATATTATTCTTAAAAGAGATGACAAATACTATAGATATTATTCAATACATACTACTCAATAGTGACTCAATTGCGAGTGTAAGTATATACTGTCATATATATATATATATATATTAATATTAAACTCTATTAAATTTTAATATTCTATGTACTGTTTCATATAAAGTGAATGTAATATGTTCGAAGAACAAATCAATTATGGTTGAAACTTTATAGTAAATCATAGTAAAGACTTTATTATGTGATTTATTTATCTTGTAATAAATGGGTACAATGATATTAACAAATGGAAACAGTATAATTGGTATTTTGATATGAAAATTTAAAAAAAAACTAAATTTAATCATTTGTTTAATTAGATTAATCTGGTAAGACAAACCACGAATACTTTACTACTTATAAGGAGTTGTAAGATTATAGATATGAAAAAGTTAACAAATTCTAAAAATTACGTTGCATGAGAACCATAGAGGAGGCAATGAGTATAATAATATAGTGACTAAGAAAAAAATAGAGAGGGTCAAAAAATTGTGAAATGTAGTAACTAGTTAGTAAATAGTTAGTAAGTACTTCATAAGTAAGTAATAAAAATCACAAGGCGGTATTAATTAAAAGTATAAAAAAAATTGTGAAAAATTAAAAAACGCAGTAATGAAAAAAAAAAGTGGGAGAAAAAGTGCGAAAGCGAGATTTTAAAAATTGGTTTGTGAAAATGATATGTTATAAATTCAATCCTGGCGAAACCTCAAACTCAAAATTTCTTCATCCTTCCTTTCAAAATTTTTCTCCCTAACTCATTTAAACCTCTCACTCATACTTTACAAAATTCTATCTAGCATCAAAGTTTCTCCATCATTCTCTTGAAAGCTCTTCTTCCCTAACTCATTTAAACCTCTCACTCACACTTAAGTTTTATCTTGGACATTTGAAAGAATAACAGATGAACATTATACGAAAAAATCACAACTATTCCAAATTCAGTCGAACAAGCTCAATCATCCAACATATTATCCAGGTTTTAAAAAATAAACATATTATTTTTATTTTTATTTGAAATTTAATATTAAAATAGGAAATTTTCAAAAAATTGGTGCAGAAAAGGAAAAAGTTTGTGAAAACTTATTTTCAAAAGTTGTTTATGAAAATAGAGAGAAATTATTATAGCGCGGAAATGCAAAAATTTTATAAAAAATTTGAAAATATTTTGGGAGACAAATAATATAATAATTATATTATTATAAATTATATTATAAATTTATCAATTTAGATCAAATTATCGAACTAATGTACTTTTTCATAATATAATATTTGTATAATAATCATTTAATTATTATTAATATTATATTATATAACTTAATTAATTATTTTAGATGTGAAATAATATTTCAAGCGTCAATATTGATAATTTTAAATAATTAGGTTCTCTAAACTGTAAATAATTTTCTTAATTTTTATCATTATTAATTTAAATAAAATTATTAGTAATTTAAATAATTAAAATATTGCTTGCCGACATCGTGCTAGGCTACTACAGGCGCCTGCATCTGCTCATGCGGGTGCTCGCGTAGGCAGGCACTGCACGCATGCGAGCGCCCGTACTAGCGCCTGCCCATGCTCGCGCGGGTGCCCGCGTGGGCACGCGCTCAGTGCAAGCAGCGCCCGTGCGGGCGCCTACCCTTGCTTGCGCTGGCGCCCACACTGGCGCCTGCCCATGCTCACTCGGGCGCCCGCGTGGGCAGGCGCCCCGCGCAAGCAGTGCCCGTGCGGGCGCCTACCCTTGCTTGCCTGGCGCCTACATAGGCGGGCACTGCGCGTAGGCAGGCGGGCATGCGAGCGCCCGCACTGGCGCCTACCCATGCTCACGCGGGCGCCCGCATAGGCAAGCGCCCCGGGCAAGCAGCGCCCGTGCAGGCGCCTGCCTTTGTTCGCGCTGGCGCCCACGTAGGCGGGCACTTCACGCAGGCAGGCGGGCATGCGAGCGCCTGCATTGGCGCCTACCCATGCTCACGCGGGCGCCCGCGTAGGCAAGCGCCTCGGGCAAGCAGCGCCCGTGCAGGCGCCTGCCCTTGCTCGCGCTGGCGCCCACGTAGGCGGGCACTTCACGCAGGCAGGCGGGCATGCGAGCGCCCGCACCGGCGCCTGCCCATGCTCACTCGGGCGCCCACGTGGGCAGGCGCCCCGCGCAAGCATCGCCCCGCGCAAGCAGCGCACGTTCGGGCGCCTGCCCTTGCTCGCGCTAGCACCCGCATAGGCGGGCACTGCGCGCAAGCAAGCGGGCAGGCGGGCATGCGAGCGCCTACACTGGCGCTTGCCCATGCTCGCGTGAGTGCCCACGTGGGCAGGCACCCCGTGCAAGCAGCGCCCGTGCGGGCGCCCGCGGTGGCAGGCACCCAGCCCCCCGTGCGGACGCTATCTTGCTCAACTTCCTTTTATTTATGCAAAAAAGGATAAAGTGTTGCAAGCACCCGGATTCAAACCTATGGCCAGAAACTGAATATTTGGGGTGCTAACCATTAATCCACAACTTTTTTGTGTAAGTTTCTTTGTTTTCTTTTTTTTTTTTATTTTTTTCTCTCTTCCTACCGATCTCACTCTCACTTTTTTTTTTTTGCCTCCCTATTTCACTCTTATTTTTTTTTTCCTATCTCACTCTTACCTCTATTTTTTTCTTTTTCTGGGAGCTTTTTTTTTCGTTTTATATTCTCTTTAAATTATTTTTATTCCGATTTTAACATATTCAAAGCCAATGATTTTTAAATTGAATGTTATTAATGAATTATAATTTATTAATTTTATATATTTTGAAGGGGAAATATTTGTGATTAAATATATATATTTTTTAAATTATTAATATATTATAATTTAAATTTCATACTTATTAGAAAATCAAAAAATTAGAAAAAAAAACAAAAACAATAAAATTAAATGAAATAGAATAATGGAAATAAAAATGAGAAAATAAAATAAAAAAATGAAAATAAAAAAATGATAAAATATAATAGTAGAAATATAAATAAAAATAAAATTAGATTTAACGAAATTATATGATTTATTATGTACCGTGACAATCACCATGAATGCATATGGCGCGCGCATGCCATGACATACCTTGCATAAGCGCATGTCGTGCGTGGTGGCAAATGCAAGCACCTGCATGGCATGCGCGGCGGCCGTGTTTGCATGGCTGGGCGCCCACTATACTAGTGCCTCAAAGCACTATATTAAAATTATTTATTATAATAAATTAAATTTCAAATTAAAAATTAATTGTTATAAGAAATTTAAAATATATTGTTAAAAATTAAAATATAGAAAATTTTGAAAAATTAATGATATTTTTACAATTTATAAAATCTCGATACTATATAAAATTTAGGGAAATAGTGTTATATAGTTTTTTAAAACTTTATAAAATAAAAATGAAAGTTAATATATATACTTTTTTACTATTTAGAAAAATTTTATAAATTGAAGTAAATATAATATTTATAAATAAATGATATTTTTCGATTTTTAATTTTCAAATTATTAAATCATAAATCTTTTCAAAAATTCTTTATATATTTCAAAATTTTAAAAAATGTATATACGTTACTATTAAATTAGTATAAATAATTAAAATATTTTATAAAATTATTTAATGTATATAAGTAATGTATGTTAATAAATATTAAATAAATGTATATTAATAAAAAAATAGAAATAAATATAATGATAGTAGATTAAATAAACGATTATATATCACAATCTTATCACTATATAAATTTATTTATCCACTTATCATCTACTTAATATTGTCTTACCACGACTATATATCACAAATTTATTATTAATTTAGCATTATATAAACTTAGTTACTCAATTGCCATCTACTTATCACTAACTTACTACTAACTTACTACTATATAAATTTACTTATCCACTTATTATTTACTTATAATTTACTTACTATCTATTTACTACGACTATATATCACAAACTTATCACTATATAAACTTACTTATCAACTTACCATTTACTTACCATTAACTTACTACTATATAAATTTACTTATTCACTTATCATCTACTTACCACGACTATATATCACAAACTTATCACAAACTTACCACTATATAAATTTATTTATCCACTTACCATTTACTTACCATTTACGTACCTACTACTACTACTTATCATTATCACATATTTACTAAACTACCACTGTCATAAATTTACCACAATTTATTATCTAGATTATTTTCAAATATAAAGAATATATGATACAAAAATATAACAATATTTAGTTTTTATAGACATTACAATATATAGATTAAAATTTAAACAATCTAGTTTTAAAAAACGATAGAATTTATTGTTACCATACATCTAAAACCTATGAAAACGGTATTGTTAAATAGATAATAAAAAAGATTTATATTGAAATTATTTTTAAATCGTGTAAAAAAGACTATTACATTTATTGACCATAATTTTTAATCATCGTAATTGAATATTGTTTTACAAACGGTTATGGTAGTTTTACCTACGGTTGATAAATTTTTCTTCACGGACATTTTAGTCGGTTGAGAAAAACCTATATTTTTAGACGGTTTTGTCATAGGGCGTCTTTATAAACCATAAAAACCGTCACTAAAAGTCACCGTCATTAAAAATTACCGTTCGTATAGCGCTTTAATTTTGTAGTGCGTAGATAGAAAGAGAAAATTAGTTTTTATTGAGTTATGCCACAAGCTAGATGAGAAAGTGCTGCAAATGATATGTTACCGTTTTCTTCATTCATCACGTAGAAATATTATTGAGCATATTTTTGGTGTGAGGAAAGCAGTCTAGTCCATAATCGGAGATGTGCTTACATGTCATATTAATAAGCAAATAGATCCTGCGCTTACAATTATGATAGAAAATACTTGCATCAAGAAAAACAAAACGATGTCCCCAAGAGGACAGCCTAATTATACAAACACTCTCCCCCAATCTGATGATCCCATGTTTAAATTTTTGTATAATAAAAAAAAAACAAAACAACACAAAAACTTTGAAATCGTTTTAAGTAAATTATATAGACCTCGAATGAACATACAATTGATAAAGAGAATTCTTCCTAAGTGAATGCAGGAGTTTTGATTTATAAATGACTGTACATTGCATGATTATCGAAAAACTTTGATAATTATTTCAATTAATATATATAAGATGACAAATATTTGTCTTAAGTTTAATTAGTGATATACTTTGTTGGATTTAATCGCACATGTGGAAGTGAAAATAAATAAATTCGGAATTTATCGGGAAATACCTCAATGCAGTCGGTCTCCAAAAATTCCAAAAGAGTCGCGATATCCCTCAAACGGATTTCCGGTCAGGATGGTGATCATGTGACCGAGCCACCATCACAATACCACGACTCCTCAAGCCTCAAGTCCGGTGACGTTTAATGACCAAAGAAATTTTCCTACACGAAAATTTCTCATCCCTCCGTATATCTCTCTCGAGATTTGTGTATTTTCTCTCAAAAAGCCTTAGTCTCTCAAAAAGCCTTAGTCTCTCAAAAAGCCCTAGTTGCCAAAGCACTCACACGAAAGGAGAAGTCATTCCTTTTTCACGTAGGCTAGCATTTATGAGTTAATATGGGAGTTACCACTTCAAGAGTAGTTAATGAGGTGGTAAATGGGATAATGGAACTTACCCCGTTATCCCTAAATTATCAAAATGCCCCTCTTGGGCATACTAATCTAATATTTCACACTCGCATATGAGGACATTTTACGTCTGTCACTAGATTGTAGCTCATGCGATCTATTACATCACGCTACTGGACTTTCATACAGGATTGGGTATCATGGACCGGCGAGTACAGCTGCATAGAAAGACTCTTCGATATATCTGTTAGGATGATCGATGAGTCATCGTTAGTTTAAAAATAACTCGTTGTACCTCGAACTCAATGCATTTACATCTATCAAGCCACTTTTCTCATCGAAAGTGATCCCCAATTATTTGCTCGACTATGTATTCACTATTATATTTGGATCTCAATATGGATTAATATAACAAGTCGACCTATAAATACAACACAATTATATAATGCCGATTAGTCTTTTTTTCCCAAACTCGAATCTATCGGTCTCAATTCAACTGTTTTTCTAGACCTGCCCCTTATAATTCAATTTATCTTACAGTTCATAGGTAAATAGAATAAAGTAACAATATTGAACCAAAACTTTTAGAAACAGCCGAAAGTGATAAGGGAACGAGAGATACCACCCAATGGATCTCAGGTTTCACATAATGGGAACGGGGATTACGATCAAACTATCATTAACTCATACCGTCCTATTGTTGTCTCATCACATATGGTATGAAACACGTGTCATAGTGTTATTCCCCCATCTTTCAAAGGGCATATGTCAGATTTTCTAACACTGTGCAGGTATGAGACTTAGTCTACACATAGACTTTACTCAGAGATCTCAGAGAGAGTATTTCAGAGACAATATCACTAATCACAGGTGATATCTGAGATCTCAAACCTGACTACTTACAGGCAACATGGATGTGGGTATTTTCATGTGGTCATATCACATATGACCTCATCTTTAACACATATCAGGGCGACTTATGTTCTTGTAGGGCCACTCTCAAAGCCTCTTACATTACAATTAGAAACATCTCATGCTCGCTCACTCAAAGACAAAAGTGGTCACTCGTGTAAGAGAGTCGACCACGCCTGCCTGACACATCTTTTATCACAATATATCACAATATATGACAATTAATAAGTGCAAGAAAAATAAACTTGTGACTTGAAGATGCACGCATGTCATATATTTCAGTAAACATAAAAAACAATACATAATGAGAAATGTCAAATTATACTAAACCCGATGATTCCTTGTCTCACAAAGAAATCTCTCATAATGGGTTTTCTGAAGGGATCAGCCACCATACTGTATATCAAGGTGTACTTAAATATCACAATACTCTTCTCGATAGTGTCTCTAACAGAACGGTCTCTAGTATCAATGTGTTTAGCTTTACTATAACACTTAGGGTCTCGGTTGTTGGTAATGGCGGTCTGATTATCACAATAATTATCACTGACCTCCCATTATCTGCCACAACCTCTAAGTTTTCTAGAAATTTCTGGAACCAAACGCTCTCCTGAATTGCTACTGAGCATACAACAAACTCAGTTTCTATCGTAGATAGAGTATATAGGTTTGCTTCTTACTGCTATAAAAAAATAAAACCTTATATCAGTTTGCGTTCATTCAGATCGCTACTCCCAGCTGGCATCTAAACACCCAACAAAAAAAAATTATCTCCTCCGTAACACGTGGAGAGGTCTGTAGTTTCCATAAAATATCTCAAAATCTTTTTTCACTGCTCTGCAGTGATCCCTTCCAGGATTCGATTAATACTTACTTACCAGACCGATTGCAAAACTAAGTATTTGGTCATGTATGCCTTATCGCATACATTAGACTGTATATTGCACGTTATGTGTCATCGCATACACTAGAATCCACATTGCACTAAAATAAGAGATTCTGTTTATCTCCCTTACTTCTTTATAAATTTTAGGACATATGTCAAAAATCAGGTTTTTACCTTTAGCGATAGAGTATATATTAGGTTGTCATCGCTCATCTCGAAATACTAAAAAATCTACCTGATATAAAACTCTTGTTAAAGAGTCAACACCATTTTCAAGCGATCCCTTTGAATCCAAATTCCGATAATGATCTAAAACCTCATCTATGAACAATAACCATGTTACAATGGTTATTGGATACTCTTTGTTATTCCCGGCCAATAAAAATGTCACCCATATATGAGAACATGATCATAAAGGATCATCGGAATGTATCAGATAAACCCAATGATCCTACTCGATCATTACAAAACCATAAGATATTATCTCCTCGTGAAATCTCAGGTGCCATTATCTGGATGATGGCTTAAGGTTGTATGTTGATTTCTAAAATCAATAGATATTATCCACTTGATCTACTAGAACAAACCCAAAGGGATGCTCCATGTAAATCACCTTATCTAAACTTCCATTACGAAAAGTGATCTTTACGTCCATGTGGTGTGACTCCATATCCATATCCATGACAATCGCTAAAAGATAAATGGATCGAGATAATTAGACTATGACTCCTTGATAGTCTGCCCCTCAGTCTAAGTGTAAACATTGGTTACTAGATGAGTTATATACCTTTTCATCGATCTGTTGACCTTTCTCTTGACCTTGAGAACTTATTTGTTCCCAATAGTCCTTTCGCTTTCAAGCGAATCAACTAGGTCCTAGACCCCATTGATTCTCATCAGCTCATTCTCTTCATTTATGGCCTTCAACAAACGGTTTTTCATAGAACCCTCGAGAGTCTCTTGAACCGTTTTAGATTTCTCATCATTCTCAAGAGTCATAATGAGGGGTTTACCCTCAATCGGGAAGCGACATTTAAGTACGTATCCTCGATACTCTTACGAGGAGAGAAAAATCTTTATCTCTTGATGGATCGCTCCCACTGAGATCAAGATCCGTAGTGAATTCTTGTATCCTGCCGCTGGGCTCCCTGAGCTACTAGGCTCATCCATCTCATAGAGGGTAAGGTCCAAATTGATTTCACATCTTTTAAGGAAATCATTCTCAAGAATTGTGGTATTACGAGACTCAATCTCGATTATAGTGTCGTCCATATGTTTACCTAAGATCACATATTTTCTCGCTAACGTAACTCATCATGTGAATGTGAGAAATCGCGGCACAACCCTATAAGTTCAAGTAGCTAAGGTCAGGCTACTTTTTTGTCCAAAACTCAAATGGGGTATTGATTGCGGACTTTAATAAGACACAGTTGAGAACATAAACTACAGTCAATAAAAAACTCCCTAATGGGAGATGGATATATTGATCTGCATCATCATAGATCTCATAATTTCCATCAAAGTTATATTCTTTATCTCGGCTAATCCGTTCTACTGAGAAATAGCATGAATGGTCAGTAATGTCGTAATACTCTTCTCGAAATAGAACTCCTTATGTAGTTTAAACAAATACTCGCGCCCCCCCGATCGACTTTTAGAGTCTCCACTCTCAAATCTAACTAATTCTCATTCTCGCTAATGAACCTCATGAAGCATTCTGATGCTTCAAACTTGAGCGAGATCAGTTAGATGAACCAAAACGCGTGTAAGTGTCCATGAGCATCATAATGTGCAAAACTCCATTTCTTGCTCTCATACTCATAAGGCCACAAATATTACAGTGTACCAACTGCAATGGAGTCATAGCTCTCATTGCGCTGCCAAATAGTTTTTTTGTAGTTTTGCCAACTAGACAAAACTCACATATGAGCAACTCGAATCTAATCAGCGGGTCTAACAAACCACTCGCTACTAACCGATTCATCATTTTTTGCCCTATGTATCCAAGTTAACTATGTCACTCATTTACATCATCATCTATGCAATCAGATATAAAAGTAATAGAAGAATGATAAGAAACAATTATAAGGAGTAGCACCCAGTACATACTAACTATCATAGGTTAAAACCAGAACAAATCAAAAGGGTGTCGTATTATTAAAAAAAAATGATTTTCTTGCATATCCTAGGCAATCTTAGATAAGGTACCAAAATTCAAATTCTGTCGAAAACTCGGAACATAAAGAACGTCATAGCAAGTGTCGATCCCTCTGACTACGACAAATACTCCTGTCTTAAGCTACGTCATCGGTGGCTCCTGAATTTACAATCCGCAATGGAAAGAAATCAGCGAGCATATCATAAATGAGACAAAACTCAAGCCACATAAAGAAGAAAGATATTATTTCGCTCGTCACACCCACAAGCGAAATGACTAAATCTACCTCAAACATGGCACTTTGTATTAGTCTTATCAAATTCCTTCTTCCTGCGCTTTTATACCTTATTGTCGGTTTTCTCTGATGGTTTTTATTATATAGACCTCGGGTTTCCTTCACATGCTTATGTTTTTGGCTTGTCGCCATGGCGTACTTGAGTCGTGCTTATTCGGAGGAGTCGAGTAAGGACTCCCATGATACTCTCGTTACACATGATGTAGATTTTCACGGTTTCCCATGAATCAGGTAAAATACTGGATGACACCCGGTACCTGACTCTCATCCGAAATTGACTCGTCCGTATTTTTTAACTCGATGATCATACTTGACATTTATATCAAATGTTATATCATTGTATGATCAACCCTTTTCTTATGCATCCTCACATTAGGATCTGAAAAAAGAGCAACACAATGCTCTTATAGGGTGAGCCGAACCGACATGTCCGTAGGATATCGCTCGTAGAACGAGATCAAGTCATCATGCATGCCTTTGATAAGGATTGTCCTAACTCGGTTATCCTTTTCTTCTACGCATGATAGACCCCATTATCTTGTCTATTTTGAGGTGTAGTGCCCTCCCTGGGGTCCACAATCTCGTGTCTCAGAATTTCAAACAAATTTTGCTTCTCGAAAATAAACTAAATCCATGTGTGTGAAATCTCACAAATCATGTCATTTAGTTTACACCTCTTGCAAAAATCTAATACGACAGTTCTCAATGTAGTAAGAGAGATATTGGTAACTTAGTTATACTTATTTTCACATTTTGTGCGTCCTACGAATCAACAAGTTCAAAGTGATTCGAATATAGACCCCAAAGTGAGCGTATGAGTCAACAGCTACCATACATTATGACCCGAAATCGCATCTCACCATTCGGAGTTGAATTCAGCACACAAAAAAAAAACCTACAAAAAGTCACAAAGATGGAGGTGAAACCTCAAAAAATTGAAAAAATTCAATTCAAACAACCAGACGAGCTACCGGGGCCCACACACGCCGCCATACGCCGGTGGCACACCTCCACGCGCTGGCAGCTACTTGGCACACGTGCTAGACATGCAGCGCGCCTTACACGCACCGCCACGCGCCTAGAGTAGCTCAGCTCACGCGAGCCCAGTTGCGGAGCGAAGCTCACGCGGCTTCACGAGCTGAGCCGTGTCGCCTGGGTCGGCGATTGGGTCGGTCAACGGGACAAGGTTTGATCTGACGATCGGTCGGGGTCTGACTCGGTGGTGTCGGTGCGCGGGTCAGTCGAGGTCAAGGTCCGATCCGAACTGGGAACTCACCCTTCACGTGCCAGATTTGTGCCTGAAGTGAATACATCGTCTCTAACTTGCCACACGCGCCTTCCTCGAGCGTGAGATGCATGCGCTCCGGGTTTGGGCCGGGTCTTTTTTGCTTGACGGGTCCTGTAACGGATTTTTCGACCCGGTTGCCAGAAAACTCATTTTCGGCTACTTTTTTTTTGCATTTTTCGACTGGAAAAAATTAATGGGCATCCACCAAACATCCTACATTTGATTTTAGGACGATTTATACCCAAAAATGTCAAATCTATACAACCCAGTCGGGCCCTCCGCAACCAATTGGAAATCCTGGTTTCCGATATCCGAAACTCACAAGAAAATACATGAATGTAGATCAGGATGCAAGGAACACACATAAACCATTTTCATGTATCGATATACCCTTTAAAGCCATAGATCTACGATTTTAAAGTCCGTACCGTCACAAATTTTGATCGAATTTTTCATGGCCTAAATATACTCAGAAAATTCAACAAAAAATATTTTTATAATCCCTGGGCCATGGGTATTTCTACGGTATACTCGGATTCACGAAACTCATCTGTAATCTGGATCCTCAAATTTTTTTATTCCTAAAGAAATAATTCCAAAAAATTTTGACTAAATCCAACGAATGCTGTAATACCAATGTTGGATTTAATCGCACATGCAAAAACGTAAATAAATAAATTCAAAATTTATCAGAAAATATCTCAATGCGGTCGATCTCCAAAAATTCCATTGGAGTCGCGATGTCCCTCTAACGAATTTCCAGTCAGGATGGTGATCACGTGACCGAACCACCATCGCAGTACCATGACTCCTCAAACCTCAAGTCCGATGATGTTGAATGACTGAAGAAATTTTCCTAATGAAAATTTCTCATCCCTCCGTATATCTCTCTCCAGAAATTTGTGTATTTTCTCTCAAAATGCCCTAGCCGCCAAAGCACTCATAGGAAAGAAGAAGTCGTTCCTTTTTCACATAGGTTAGCATTTAGGAGTTAATATGGGAGTTAGCACTTCATGAGTGGTTAATGAGATGGTAAATAGGATAATGGGAGTTATCCCATTATCCCTAAATTATCAAAATGCCCCTCTTCGGCATACTAATCCAATATACCTTTATTTCTAGTGAAAAATAATTAAATATTTTAATTATTGAAGTAAATAAGTTATTTTTCAAAAACTTTTAATTAAATACCTAAAATTACTTAAAAACAAATTTTTATTAATTTTATCAATTAACTAAATTACTATCCTTAAATTACTTATTTTCAAATTAAAAAAATTATCATCAACTTTTAATACCCAAACTAAATTTATTTTTCAGAAACCTTTAATTAAATGTTTAAAATTACGTTAAAATAATGTTTTTATTTTTTTACAATTAATTGAGTTACTATGCTTAAATTCTTATTTTTAAATTAAAAAATAATTGTGGTTAACTCTCATATGCTAAAACTTCTCAACACTAATATTTCTTTGTTTTCGAAACGTTTTTGAAACCTTTACTAGTTCATAAACGTCTTAACAGGTAAATTAATTAATATTCATAGGAAACTTCTTATATTTTTATATTTACATATTTTTTCTATTTAATAAAGTATGTGCTTATTTAATTATGATTTTATTTTATATAATAGTAATGATTCATTCTTTCAATAAATTATGAAGTGAAAAATCTATCATTATAAATATTTGTTGAGAAAATTGTTATTTCCTTAGTTTTGATAGTAATAAAATCTCTCATATTGTTCTAATCATTCTATTTAGTACGTAGTGGTCATACATCTATCATAGAAGCAAGAATTATTTGATCATAGAAACAAAATTTGTTTTTGATATTTGTTGAAGATCCAGCCAGTAAAGTAAGTGTAACTTGAATATTACTCTTAATTTATTATTGATCCTAGATGTACATACAAGATATCCCAACGTGAGGAAAATTTATATTCCATAACTTAAAAATTTTTCTAAGTATTGAAATGTGATCATTTGGATATGTTTGAATAGCCACATCTTTTTATATGCTGAACTATTTCTAAAACCGAAAATTATGTTTCAAAGAAGGTGTGTAGAACTTCAATTTCATACATTTACAGTTCAAATATCTTATGGATATATTGAAGAAAATTCAACTGGAAGTTAGTTGGTTATTCATTTTTCATAGCAGGATTGTGTTAGAAAATAGTTGTCAAGAGATATTTAGCCTTCGATATCTTCACCACCGGTTTTGGACTTTTGAATTTAATTATTTTACATTATAATATTATAGTTGAAGAGCAGATATGATGATTCGTAGCACATTACTTTGAGATTTTGGTAGAGAAAAATGTGGGTAAAGTTGGCTAGTTGTTTTGAAAAATTCAAAACTGAGAGCAGTTTTTTTGGAGTAGTTTTTGATTTTTTTGGAAAATCAATCTTTTAAATATAATCAAAACAACTCTTGAATATATTAGAGGGATATTTAAACTTCAGGAAAAAAATATTTACTCTTAGTAAATATTAAAATTCAAGAGCATTTGGAGGCTATTTTTTGGGTACAATTGCTGAAATTGTTACAGTAACTTTGGAAAATTTTTACTGTTATTTGTTGAGCCTTTTTGGTATCAAATATAGTAGCTCTCAGCAGGTTTTCAAGGTGTGAGAATAGAGGATATAAGTGGCTGAATGATAATCATTTTTTGAGACTTCAAAGCATAAAAAACTCAACAAGAAGCCTGCTGTCACATTTTCATTTTACATACTTTGTAAACTTTTGGTTGAATTTTGTGTGATCTGTCTTCCATTGTTGAATGAAACAATTTTCATGGTATAAAGATCAGAAATTAACAAGTGGATGTATATTGTTGTTATGAATTATAGTAGAAACTAGCAGATTGCTAGAGCCCGGCTTGTTTGGCTGAAAGAGTGGATGTAGGCACAAGACTGAACTATTATAAACCAGATTTATCTCCTTACTTTCTCTTTTGTTTTTGCCATTTATTCTATAGATTGATCATAGATTTGTTTAGATTTAAGTAAAGTTAGATAAAATTTTGAAAAACCAAATTTTAGACAACCATTTAAACTCTCCCTTCTTGATTATTTTTGGGACCAACAATTGGTATCAGAGCTGGTTCTCTACTCCATTAAAGAGATATCTTTAGAGTGTTTAATTCATGGCTTTTTCCTGTAACTATGGTCAGACCGTGAACAGGACACCATATTTCGGTGGTGTAAACTTTTCCCATTGAAAATGTAGAATAGAGACATTCATTCAAGTCACTGATTATAAGGATTGAAAAGTGATAAATTCTAGAAATATAGAAATTAAATTACCTATTATCACAGAAAATGATAAGAGAAAAATGTCTATTAATTTTCGTACTAAACACTTGCTTTTATGTGCTATCTCACCAACTAAGTTTAACTTAATTTTTTCATGTGCAACAGCAAAAAAAATTTGGGATAAGTTGTGTATTACACATGAAGGAACCAGTACTATGAAAGAGACTCGAATCAACTTTTGATGCAAGAATATGAACTCTTTCGTTTTTAGTAAGGAGAATGTGTAAAAGATATGTTCAATAAATTTTTTATTATAACTAATGAACTTGATTCTCTTGGAAAAAAGATTTCAGATTTTGATCAACTGAGAAAGGTTTTTTGAGTATTGCCAAAAACTTGGAATGCCAAGAAGACTACTTTGAGGAAGTCCGAGACTTAAACAAAATGTCTCTTAATGAATTAGGAGAAAATTTGATGTCCTATAAAGTTGAAATATTTCATACTACTGAATCTGAAAACAAGAAGAAATCTATTGCATTTGTTGTCGAAGAGAATAAAGATTCTGCAAAAGATGATAGCAGTGATCAAGACATCAACATGCTGGCCAAAAAGCTCTCTCGTGTCTTCAAGAAAAAGGGTAAAAAAGGATTTAAATCTAAGAAATTTCAGAATTCACAAAAGTTTAAGTTCAATGCAGGAAAAGACAACAGAAAATCAGAACAAAAAGATGAAAAAATCTGTTATGAGTACAAAAAGAAGAGACACATTAAATATGAGTGTTTGTACTACTGAAAAAGATTGAAACATTCAAGAAGAAAAACAAATCAATGATGGTCACATAGAGTGATTCAAAAAATGAAGATTCAGATAATAAAAGTTCATAAATATCATAAGAAGTTAATCTCTGTCTTATGACAAAGGATAAGGTGATCTCTAAAAATTCATTTGATATTACTGAATTTGACAACTTATTAAGAAAATTTTCAGAACTGAAAAATAAAGTTAACATATTAGAAAATGAGAATAATTTGTTTAACCAAACCAAGAACTTGTTGAACTCTGAAAATGAAACTATTAGAACTAAAAATGAGATACTAAAAAATGAAAACTTTGGACTGAAAAATGAAATATATATTCTGAAAAATAGAATAGTTGAACTATCAAAATCAATAGAAAATACATTCCAAAAGTTTCATGAAAGTGATGATAAATTAATTAAGTTACCTTTTATACAAAGACTAAATTTTTCCAAAAGAAGCTTAGACTATGTTAATAATCATGAGAAGTTTTCAAGTTCTAATAATAGCTGTTTTGTTAAAACTATAGAAACAGGAGATAAAATCACATTTCAACCTGCAGAAAAAGCTCACATAACCATACAAAAGTCTGCACAAAAAGATCAAAGTTTTCTTCAAAAATTGTCTAGCAAACTGCACAAAAATCTGTATAAAACTCCGTCACAATCTGCACAAAATATGTACAGAAATTTTTCACAAACTATATAAAAATATTACAAAGTATCATACAGAAGTTCATATAGAAACACCCATAGAACTACCCATAGAAATCTTAGGCAGAAATCAATTTTTTACAGAAAATTTTCTTTTGGATTTGGATATAATAAATTTAGCAATATGCAAAATTATTTCAATTATAACCTAATTATGCAAAAAATAAAAATAATATTGGTTCTTACTACATATGTCATAGTCATTTTGTTAAAAGTTGTTTTTTGAACAAACTTAGTATATATCAAGACAAATTCAATTCCTATACAAACTTATCTTCAAAAAAACCCAAATATGTTTGGATTCCTAAGAACAGATAATGATTTTTCTTTATGTGTAGGAACAAGAGACAAAAATCAAAAGAAAATGGTATGTTGATAGCGGATGCTCGAGACATATGACTGGTGATATCTCTTTATTCAAGAAGATCGAAAAAAGAAATCATGGAGTGGTGACCTTTGGAGATAATCAAAAAGGAAAAATAATTGGAAAATGTATAGTACACTACAAAACAAGTGAGTTATTCTGACGGACTAAAACCGTCTCCTAAATATGATAAAACCGTTGGCAAAATCTTTTCCGACGGATGGGGTTTTAGTCGGTAATACACCAGTCGGGATAGGTGTATTCCGACACTTTTCGTATCCGTTGAAACATGTTATATATTTATAGTAACGGTCAGAAAGTGTTGGTAAAATTACGCTAAATATAGGTAAAAATTATTATATTTTATCATCAGTTACCATTCGGTTACTATTTGGTTACTACTCAGTTACTACTTGATTTTGATTATCACTCGGTTACGACTCGGTTATTATCACTCCGTTAGCACAAGTATTATTTTTTTCGTCAGTTACTACATAACTGTTAAGAAATGTAACTATCATTTAGAAACTGTTATTTATATGTTAAGAAATGTTATAACTTTTATCGTCGGTTACCACTCGATTACTACTCGGTTACCACAATTGTTACCTTTTATCGTTGGTTAGTCATTTATGGTCGGTTAGTACATATGTTCATATGTTATATCGGTTACTGCAGTCATTTATCCGTTAGCAAATGTTACTATTTCGTCAGTTATCACATACTATGATTACCACACAAGCTGACATTTTAGGAAATGTTATAAACTATAAAATAAAGAAATTACTAAAATAATAAAATATCTTGTATTATTATTGAGAATGATTGATACATTAATAGAATAAGAAAAAAAATATTACATATCAAATAACTATATATCTTCTCTTCTCTTCTCTTCAGCATATCTTCTGCCCCAAATATGCTTGAGTCGCAGCATCAACCTTCATGTCAATCTATTCATAAAAAGGGTTATAAAAAAATATTATCTTTTCTGAATGGAGTATGTCAATCCATTCATAAAAATAAAAATTGTTATAAATAAAAATATTACCTTTTGGATGCAGTCACGTAGAGATAATGATTGTTGGTTGGGAGCAAAGAATACAAATAATTTAGATTATTATTAAAAACAAAAAGGAAATTGAAATTAGTAATATTGTGTGAAAACAAAGAAATAACATTCGTATTTAAATCTGAACTAAACCAGATGATTGGTTTCTTCAAAGTCAAGTTGCTTTAGGATGATTGTGATTCTTCAAAAATACTCATCCTTCGTTTAATTCATTCAAAATGAGCACAAGTTATGAAAATTTAAAATATTTCAAAATATAACATAATGTAAATTTTACTTAAAAAAAATATGTGATTACCTGCTTCACGAAGATTTTTGTTGATTCACAAGCAAGAGCTTTGAGCAGAGATGAGAGGTTTTGAGGGGAGGAAGGGAAAAAGGGTTCAGAGGGAATGATTTATAGAATATTTGGTTTATTTCACCGCCTAAACAAATTTTCAAAATTTTCAAAAGCCCGTCAATTTTTCTCGCTTTTTTTAACCTTTTTACCGCCTTTAGATCATCAAATTTTTACCGCCTTAGAGTTTAATTTTATCTTAATCTACCGCTCTTTTTTTTATTTTATCAGAAAAAATTTTGTATTTTCATTTGTTTTTTTATTTCTGTTACCAACTATTACTATAACATTATAACATTGTTACTATGTTATTACAACATTATTACTATGTTATGTTATAATATTATTACTAAATTACATTAAAAACTTTTAATTTTATATTATTACATTATTTAAATTAATAATATTAATTATACTATTATTCTACATAATTCATATTTAAAATTTTTTACATATTAATTATAGCATTATTGATTGAAAGGCCGGTGCTCGTCCCATGACGCATATCTACACGGGTGCCTGCGCGGCATGCATGGTAGTCCATGCAAATGTGTGCGTGGGCGCCCGCATGGCATGAGTGGCATATGCCCCCGCGTAGGGCAACAGCGCATGCAAGCGCCTGCGCAAGGCGCCTGCGCAAGGCGCCTGTGCAGGCGCCCGGCTATGCCAACACGGGCGCCCTAGCATGGGGCATGCACACATGGAAGCGCCCCTGTAAATTAGTATATTATTAAATTAGTAATTTATATATTATTATTTTAAATTATTAATATTATTATTTAAAAATTATAATATTTAATCAATCAAGCAATTTTCACAAAAATTAGGCAGTAGATTTTGTTAAAGTCCCAAAAACATTTTATATTTTGGTATCAGCCGGCAAAATTTTTTATTTATTTTTTGTTTCAACCGTGAAAATTTTAGTTTTTGCGCCAAATTATCATGTTACTTACTTGCTATATGTCTATTTCTTTTTTTTTTCTTTTTTACTTTCTTTGTTTGCTTTTATTTAAACAAAAACAATTTAAAATAATTATTAAATTAAATTGACTTTGTGTTAGGAAAATCAAACCACCTTACCATCAAATTCAAATAAAATTCATTAAAATTCATTGTTTCATTATGGTTGGAAGATGATATGATAGCTTTAACAAAATTAATCAAACCACTTGAAAAATAAAATTCATTGTGTATGATGTTTTGCCTTTGACAAAATTGGGGTGAAAATTTTAGATTACTTTATTGTTAAATTTTGTTAAACTATTTGTAAGATTAACATGATGAACTAAGAGGTGTTACATAAATATCAATTGCGTTTTTCTAAGATTGGTTACTTTAATTAATGAACTAAATTAAATCTGGCCTTAAGTATCTATCAAGAATAATGTTACTAGTGTAACATAAATTTTATCTTCGCCTCTAGCAACATTAACTTGGTGTTGGTGCCTAAATATCAATAATGCTAATTGAGCAATTGAGCAAATATTTGTTCTATCTTATCATATCACTTGTTAGTGGGTGAGATGAATATTGTTAGTGGATAGTACAACTAATAAACACGATGTTGTTAGTTGTTGGTGAGTGGTACAACCTTAAATTTATTATTATATAATTTGATATTATTTTTTTAAATATTATTCTTAAAAGAGATGACAAATACTATAAATACATACTATTCAATACATACTACTCAATAGTGACTCAATTGCGTCATATATATATATATATTAATATTAAACTCTATTAAACTCTAATATCCTATGTACTGTTTCATATGAAATGAATGTAATATATTCGAAGAATAAATCAATCATGGTTGAAACTTTATAGTAAATCATAGTAAAGACTTTATCATGTAATAAATGGGTACAATGATATTAACAAATGGAAACAGTATAATTGGTATTTTGATATGAAAATTTAAGTAAAAACTAAATTTAATCATTTGTTTAATTAGATTAATCTGGTAAGACAAACCGCGAATACTCTACTAAGGAGTTATAAGAGTATATAGATATGAAAAAATTAACAAATTCTAAAAATTACATTGCATGAGAACTATAGAGAAATGGAGGCAATGAATATAATAATATAGTAACTGAGAAAAAAAGAGAGAGGGTCAAAAAATTGTGAAATGTAGTAATTAGTTAGTAAGTAGTTAGTAAGTATGTCGTAAGTAAGTAATAAAAATCACATGGCGGTATTAATTAAAAGTATAAAAAAATTATGAGAAATTAAAAAACGCGGTAATGAAAAAAGAGGCGGTAATAAAAAAAAGAGGCAGGAGAAAAGAGGCAGGAGAAAAGGAACGAAAGCGAAGTTTTAAAAATTTGTCTGTGAAAATTATATATTATAAATTCAATTCAGGCGATCCCTTCAAAGTTCTTCTTCCCAAACTCTAACTCAAAAATTTTTCATCCTTCCCTTCAAAGTTCTTCTCCCAAACTCATTTAAACTTCTCACTCATACTTTATAAAATTTTATCTGGGAAAACTCTTCTTCAGTAACTCATTTAAATCTCTCACTCATATTTTACAAAATTTTATCTGCCATCAAAATTTCTCTATCCTTCCCTTACTCTTCTTCCCTAACTCATTTAAACATTTCACTCACACTTTATAAAGTTTTATCTTGCATATTTGAAAGAACAACGATGAACATTATACGAAGAATCACAACTACTCCAACTTCAGTCGAACAAGCTCAATCATCTAACATATAACCCAGGTTTTAAAAAATAAACATATTATTTTAATTTTAATTTGAGATTTAATATTAAAATATAAAATTTTCAAAAATTAGCGCAAAAAAGGAAAAATTTTGTGAAAACTTATTTTCAAAATTTGTTTATGAAAATAGAGAGAGATTGTTACAGCGGAAATGTAAAAATTTTGTAAAAAATTTAAAAATATTTTGAGAGACAAATAATATAATAAATATATTATTATAAATTATATTATAAATTTACCAATTTAGATCAAATTATCGAGTTAATGTACTTTTTCATAATATAATATTTGTATAATAATCATTTAATTATTATTAATATTATATTATATAACTTAATTAATTATTTTAGATGTGAAAAAATATTTCAAGCGGTGTCAATATTAATAATTTTAAATCATTAGGTTTGTTAAATTCTAAATAATTTTCGTAATTTTTATTATTATTAATTTAAATAAAATTACTAGTAATTTAAACAATTAAAAAATTGCTTGCCTGCACCGTGTTAGGCTGCTACAGGCGCTTGACCCTGCTTGCGCAGGTGCCCGCGTAGGCAGGCGCTGCGCGCATGCGAGCGCCGGTGCGGGCGCCTGCCCTTGCTCGCGCTGGCGCCCACATCGGCGTTGCGCACAGGCAGGCGCACATGCGAGCGCCTGTACTGGCGCCTGCCCATGCTCGAGCGGGCGCCCGCGTGGGCAGGCGCCCCGTGCAAGCAGCGCCCGCGTTGGCGGGCACTGCGCGTAGGCAGGCACTGCGCGTAGGCAGGCACGCATGCGAGCGCCCGCACTGGCGCCTGCCCATGCTTGAGCGAGCGCCCGCAGGGGCAGGCGCCCAGCACAAGCAGCGCCCGTGCGGGCGCCAGCTTGCTCAGCTTCCTTTTATTTATGGAAAAAAGGGTAAAGTGTTGCAAGCACCTGGATTCGAACCTATGACCAGAAGTGAGCTGAATATTTGGGATGTTAACCATTAATCCACAACTTTCTTGTTTAAGTTTCTTTTTTTTTTATTTCTTTCTTTCTTCCTACCAATCTCAATATCACTTTTTTTTGCCTCCCTATTTCACTCTCACTTTTTTTTCCCTATGTCACTCTCACCTCTATTTTTTTCTTTTTCTGGGAGTTTTATTTTTCGTTTTATATTCTCTTTGAATTATTTTTTTTCCGATTTTAACATATTCAAAACCAATGATATTTAAATTGAATATGATGAATGAATTATCATTTATTAATTTAGATATTTTTAAGGGGAAATATTTGTGATTAAATATATATATTTTTTTAAATTATTATTATATTATAATTTAAATTTCATACTTATTAGAAAAACAAAAAATTAGAAAAAAAAACAAAAACAATAAAATTAAATGAAATAGAATAATGGATGATATAAAAATTAATTGTTATAAGAAATTTAAAATATATTGTTAAAAATTAAAATATAGAAAATTTTGAAAAATTGATGATATTTTTATAATTTATAAAATCTCGATACTATATAAAATCTAGGGAAATAGTGTTATATAATTTTTTAAAATTTCATAAAATAAAAATAAAAGTTAATATATGTAATTTTGTACTATTTAGAAAAATTTTAAAAATGAAAGTAAATATAATATTTATAAATAAATGATATTTTTCGATTTTTAATTTTCAAATTATTAAATCATAAAACTTTTCAAAAATTCTTTTTATATTTTAAAATTTTAAAAAATGTATATAAGTTAATATTAAATTAGTATAAATAATTAAAATATTTAATAAAATTATTTAATGTATATAAGTAATGTAAGTTAATAAATATTAAATAAATGTATGTTAATAAAAAATAGAAATAAATATAATGATAGTAGATTAAATAACGATTATATATCACAAATTTATCACTATATAAAATTACTTATCCACTTACCATCTACTTAATATCTACTTACCATGACTATATATCACAAACTTATCACTAACTTATCACTAACTTACCACTATATAAACTTAATTATCCAATTACCATCTACTTATCACTAATTTACAACTAACTTACCACTATATAAACTTAATTATCCACTTACCATCTACTTATAATTTACTTACTATCTATTTACCACGACTATATATCACAAACTTATCACTATATAAACTTACTTATTCACTAACTATTTACTTACCACTAACTTACTACTATATAAACTTACTTATTCACTTATCATCTACTTATCACGACTATATATCACAAACTTATCACAAACTTACCACTATATAAACTTATTTACCCACTTACCATTTACTTACCACCTACGTACCTACTACTTCTACTTATCATTATCACAATTGAATATTGCTTTACAGACGGTTGTGGTAGTTTTACCTACAGTTGATAAATTTTTCTTCACGAACATTTTAGTAAGTTGATAAAAACATATATTTTCCGACGGTTTTGTCACAGTGCGTCTTTATAAACCATAAAAACCGTCACTAAAAGTCACCGTCATTAAAAATTACCGTCAGTACAGCGCTTTAATTTTGTAGTAGTAGGTATAAATTCTACCTCTATAAAAAATATACTTTTAGTTGATAAATTGATACATAATTTGTTGAGTGTAATCCAAATGTATGATTTAAGTTATGATATATTATTTAAAAGAGATAAATGTATAGTATGTGATAGTGAGTCGCATGAACAAATTCTTGAAAGAATAAGATTATGTAATATTTATATAATAGACTCTACAATGTTAAAAAGTTTAAAAGAAAATTGTTTAATATCTTTTAATAATGACATTTTTACATGTTTCTAAAGAAAATATGGTTAAAACAATTTCTGAATTTTCATTGAAAGAACTTATAACATGTAATACATACTCTTTGAATAAACAAGTAAAAATATTCTTTAAAAGTAAAGATCACATTTCCACATCTAGAGTATTAGAAATATTGCATATGGATTTATTTGGACCGGTTAGGAATATAAGTGTCGGAGGAAACAAATATAGACTAATTATTGTTGATAATTTTTTTAGATTCATTTGGATTTTATTTTTAACCCACAAAAATGAACCTTTGAAACCTTTAAAATTGTTACAAAGAAAATTCAAAATGAAAAAAATTTATAAATAGTTAGTTTAAAAATCAACCATAAAAAACAATTTGATAACTTAAAATTTATAAACTATTGTGATAAAAAGAGAAAAAATCATAATTTTTCAGTACTTTACACACATGACAAAATGAGGTAGTTGAACGTAAAAATAGAACCATTCAAGAAATGACTAAAAGTATGTTAAATGATAGTGGTATAGGAAAATATTTTTTTGCTGAAACCGCATCTACAGTATGTTATATAATAAATAGAGTATACACAAAACTTATAACAAACTAAACTCCCTATGAAATTTTTAAAGGAAGAAAACCAAATATTTCATATTTTCATATATTTGGATGCACATGTTTTATTCTGAAAAATAATATGAATATTAGAAATAAATTTGATAAAAAAGCCATTGAAAAAATCTTTCTAAATTATTCTTTAAATAGCAAGACTTATAGAGTTTTCAATAAATAGTCTAAAATTGTAGAAAAAATAATAAATATTAAGTTTCATGAAAATGAATTTCAAAAAATAGAAATAGAAAATGATCATATTATACAAATTGAAATCTCTCTTGAAAAACAAAATACAAAGCAAGATGATGAAAATGAAATAAATCAAAATTAACGAAGAAAAGAAATAGTTAGAAGTTGGAAATTCTTACCTAATCATTCACCTAATGATGTA
The DNA here is from genome assembly GCA_033439265.1 of Dillenia suffruticosa. Taxonomy (NCBI): domain Eukaryota; kingdom Viridiplantae; phylum Streptophyta; class Magnoliopsida; order Dilleniales; family Dilleniaceae; genus Dillenia; species Dillenia suffruticosa. The sequence continues at coordinate 15,233,834 of JAVTVX010000020.1, forward strand.
ATGGGAGATGTAAGTGAAAAAATAAGAACTAAATCAAGTTATAGAAATATTAAAAATCAATTCTCATTAATCTCTATCATAGAATTGAAAATCATAGAAGAAGCCGTAGAAGATAAAAGTTAAATAGAAACTATGCAAGAAAAATTAAATCAATTTAAAAGAAACAATATTTGGACTTTAGAACCGAAACCTAAAAATAAATCAATAATTGGAACTAAATGGGTTTTTAGAAATAAATTGGATGAAAATGGAAATGTTGTAAGAAACAAAGCTAAACTAGTTACAAAAAGATATTCACAAGAGAAAAGAATTGACTATGATAAAATTTTTACACTCATTGCTAAATTAAAGACAATAAGTTACTTTTAGTTTTTGCATATTTTAAAAATTTTAAATTATATCAAATGGATATTAAGAATATATTTTTAAATGATTACATAAAAGAAAAAATATATGTTAGTCAACCATCTGGTTTTGAAGAACATAATAAGGAAAATTATGTTTATAAATTGGAAAAAGTATTATATGGTCTAAAACAAGCACTAACGACACGGTATGATAGACTAAGTGAATATCATGTGAAAAATAATTTCAAAAAGGGAAATGTAGACATTACTTTATTTATCAAACATGTTGATGATACTATTCTTATTGTTCAAATATATGTTGAAAATATTGTGTTTGGATTTTCAAATAAATATTTGTGCAATGATTTAACAATATCACGAAAAATGAATTTGAAATGTTAATGATGGGTGAATTAAATTTTTTTCTTAAATTGCAAATTAAACAATTTGCTCATAATATATTTATAAGTCAAGAAAAGTATGCAAAATAATTAATTATAAAATTTGGTATGAAAAATTCGAAACATGTTAGTACCCCTATATCTGTCTCTATTAAATTAGATATAAATGAAGAAAAAAAAGATGTGAATGAAAAACTCTATAAAAGTATGATAGAATCATTGTTATATTTAACCGCTTCTAGATCTGATATTTTATTTAGTATATATTTATTTGTAAGATTTCAAAACAAACTTAAGGATTCTCATCTTAGACTACCAAAATAATTTTAAAATATATAGCAGATATCAAAAATTTAGAAATATAGTATCCAAAAAATTCAAATTTTGAATTAATTGGATATTCGGATGCCAATTATACCAGTTGTAAAATTGACCAAAAAAAATATTTTAGATACTTATCAATTTTTATGTGATAAAATCATGAGTTGGGTATTTAAAAAACAAAATTCAATTGCATTGTCAACAACCGAATGGAATATGTCTCAATAGGCAATTGTTGTGCTCAAATTTTGTAATTAAAATAACAATTTAGAGACTATAGGTTAAATTATAAAAATATTGTCATAAAATATGACAATACAAGTGTCATTTGTTTTACCAAAAATCCCATAAATTATTGAAAATCAAAACATATAGAAATTAAACACCATTTTATTAGAGATTATGTTTTAAATGGAGATATAATTTTAGAATATGTTAAGATATAAAATCAACTTGTCAATATTTTTACAAAATGTTCAGACAAAGAAAATTTTGAAAATATTAAAAATGAAATAGGAGTGTACTTTCCATTTAAAAAAAAATTGAAATATAGAGATTTAAGCTGACAGCACACATCGAGCCTCTACAACAAAACAGTCTCTTTTTATCTTCGAAAGTCTTAACAGAGAACCCAAAATTCAAATCCAAAATGGTTTCATACAAATTTTCAAGAATTATGGAAAGAACAACAAAGAATCCATTTTTTTCATACATTAACATCTCAAGTTCCGATTCTTCAAATACTGATTCTTCAACTTCTGATTTTTCAAGTTTTCGTTTTGATCATGATTCTCAGAACCCTAGATCAAATCAACACTCTCTCATGATTCTGATTCTCAATCAACTAAAAATCAAACATATCGCATGAATCATCAAACCCATCAAAACTCCTAAGAGAAATTGAAACTTCAACCCCTTTGAATCCAACTTCCCTATACTCCATCACGTCCAATCATGTTCGAAGTTGGTTCCTATAGATTCGTAGATTTCAACTATTTTGAGCAAATGGATTTGGAGATGCAAACTATTCTTGAGAGGATTATAGGTGTTGGATTGTATGACAATAATAGAAACTGTATAAGGAAGATAATTTTATATTTCTACAAGAATTTAGATGGTGAACATACTGAAATTTAAGATTAACAATTCTTGGTATTAGAGTTGAGATTACTAAGAATAATATTGCTCATTGTTTATAATTTAAACGGACAGATGATTAGTCACTTGAAAATATGAAAAAAAGAGATGTTTATAAGTTATTTCATGCAAATTCAAACTCTGAAATAGAATACTTGTATTAAAAAGACTTTCCTCTCATTGTTAGAATTCTGCACAAGATTGTTTTCATATGTTTCATTCCAAAATATGGAAGCTCTACCACTGTGACTATAAAAGATGGTAGAATTTTGGTTGCCCTGCTGCTGAACAGACAAATTGGTATGGTGAATGTTTTTATTCATCACATTCATAAGAATAAGAGCAGCAAACCACTTGGTAATATTCTTAATGGGCTATTTGAATTCAAATGATTTGATTTTTCATGTTTAAGAGATTCTGTTCTAAAGCCATCAGTTTTAGGAGAATCAATAGTATCTCATATGGGTATAACCATTTCTGATGACAAAGTTTGGAGAGGCAAAAATAATTCCTTCTGAAAAGGAAACTTTCAAGGAATTGGTGGTAAAATTTTTGTACAATAAAAAAAAAAAAAAAAAAAAAAACAACACAAAACCTTTGAAATTGTTTTAAGTAAATTATATAGATTTCGGATGAACATACAAATGATAAAGGGTATTCTTCCGAAGTGAATGCAAGAAGTATTGATTTGTAAATGACTGTACATTGCATGATTACCGAAAAACTTTGATAATTATTTCAATTAATATATATAAGATGACAAATATTTGTCTTAAGTTTAATTAGTGATATACCTTTATTTTTAGTGAAAAATAATTAAATATTTTTAATTATTGAAGTAAATAAGTTATTTTTCAAAAACTTTTAATTGAATACTTAAAATTACTTAAAACAAATTTTTATTAATTTTATCAATTAACTAAATTACTATCCTTAAATTACTTATTTTCAAATTAAAAAAATTATCATCAACTTTTAATAGCCAAACTAAAATTATTTTTTAGAAACCTTTAATTAAATGTTTAAAATTACGTTAAAATAATGTTTTAATTTTTTTACAATTAATTGAGTTACTATGCTTAAATTCTTATTTTTAAATTAAAAAATAATTGTGGTTAACTCTTATATGCTAAAATTTCACAACACTAATATTTCTCAGTTTTTGAAACATTTTTGAAACCTTTAATACTTCATAAACGTCTTAATAGTTAAATTAATTAATATTCATACGAAACTTCTTATATTTTTATATTTACATATTTTTCTATTTAATAAAGTATTTGCTTATTTAATTATGATTTTATTTTATAAAATAGTAATGATTCATTTTTTCAATAAATTATGATGTGAAAAATCTATCATTATAAATATGTGTTGAGAAAATTATTGTTTTCTTAATTTTCATTATAACAAAATCTTTTATATTGTTTTAATCAATCTATTTAGTATACAATGATCATAGAATCTGTCATAAAAGTAAGGATTATTTGGTCATAGAACCAAGACTTGTTTTTTATATTTGTTGAAAACCTAGCCAGCAAAATAAGTGTAGCATGAGTACTATACTTAATCTATTATTGATCATAGATGTATATAAAAAATATCCCAACATGAGGATAATTCATATTCTACCGTTTAAAAATTTTTCTAAGTATTGAAATATGATCATTTGAATATATTTAAATAGCCATATTTTCTTATGTGTTGAACTATTTCCAAAACCGAAAATTATATTTCAAAAAAAGTGTGTGGAATTTTAATTTCAAGCATTTACAGTTCAAATATCTTATGAATATGTTGGAGAAAAATCAGCTGAAATTTAGTTGGTTATCCATTTTTCACAACAGAATTGTGTCAGAAAATAGTTGTTAAGAGATATTTAGCTTTCGATATTTTCACCACTGGTCTTGAACTTTTGAATTTAATTATACTACATTATAATACTATAATTGAAGAGTAGATATAATAATTCGTGGCATAATTACTTTGAGATTTTGATGAAAAAAAACGTGGATAAAGTTAACTAGTTGTTCTGAAAAATTTAGAACTGTAAGTAGTTTTTCTGGAGTAGTTTTCGACTTTTTTGAAAAAGTAATTTTTTGGATATAATCAAAACAACTCTTGAATATGTTAGAGAGATATTTAAATTTCAGGAGAAAAATATTTACTTTTGGTAAATATTAAAATTTAAGAGAATTTAGAGATTATTTTTTCGGGATAGTTGCTGAAATGGTTGCAATAACTTTGGAAAATTTTTACTGCTATTTGTTGAACCTCCTTGGTATCAAATACAGTAGCTATCAGTAAGTTTTCAAGATGTGAGAACAGAGAACGCGAGTAGTTGAATGATAATCATTTTTTGAGACTTCAAAGCAACAAAAACTCAACAAGAAGTCTGCTGTCACAATTCCATTTTACATACTTTGTAAACTTTTGATTGAATTTTGTGTGATTTGTCTTCCATTGTTGAATAAAACAATTTTCATGGTGTGAAGATCAGAAGTCAACAAGTGGATGTACATTGTTATTATGATCATAGTGGAAACTACCAGGTTGTTAGAGTTAAGTTTGTTTGGCTGAAAGAGTGAACGTAGGTACAATGTCTAACCATTATAAACTAGATTTATTTCTTTACTTTATCTTTTATTTTTGTCATATATTCTATAAATTGACCATAAATTTGTTTAGATTTAAATGGAATTAGATAAAATTTTGAAAAACCAAATTTTAAACAATCAATTTAACCATTTTCTTAGTTGTCTTTAGAACCAACAATATGGAAACATAATAATTAAAAAAATCAAATATTTTTTAAATTAAATTAATTACTAATTTATTAGGACGTAATTATTTTCTTGAAATAAAACATCTATCAATTACTGCATTAAATTTAAAAATTCTTATTCAACTACTGCCTCCTCAAAAGGATCCGTATGATTGTAAAACTCCTGGTACACTTACAAAAAGGTGGAAAGCATGTCTCCAAGACTCTTTTCTTTCTCGCCATGAAATGAGTTGAATCTTAAACCCTAATCTTGCTATTGTCTTGATCCACCAGGAGATGTATCATATGGAGTGCGCGAGAGCTGCCATCCTCCTAGACTGTTGGGACATGACACTCACTGTAGATAGATCTTTAGACAGTATAATCTCATAGCCATCATAATATGAGTCCAGTCCCTCGGGCATGACTTGCCAAACCAAGCCACCTCCAATGGATGCTCCGCTTCTTGCAAGATTGTAGATACTATCATAAATGGTACTCAGGAATGAATCTCTTCCACTTGTACTGTACCCAGGATCTTTCTTGGACTTTCCGAATTCAGCAAATACCATTGGCTTCTTTATTGTGGTCTGTGAGTCTGTCCAATGACTTGTCAACCACCTTTGTACGAATGCTATTTGCGCAGCTTCATTTTGTCCTGCGAGCCTGTCAAAAAACTAATTAAGTAAATGATTTTAACTTGTATAAAGATTTGCTGATGTGATGTATATATTGGCTTACCAGACATCAGGATATGCATGTATGGTTGTGAAATCAATCCCTCCAATCATATGGTTACTAATGAAGTCAGTGCCAACTTGGTAGCCAGGATTGTATTGCTTCCTATCGGATATTGAGTCTCCATAAAATCCTTCCATGCCAATCTCCAACAAGTGATTGCTATCTATGGATTTCACGTAAGTAGCCATCTCTTGAACCCATCCCTGCAATAGAATATATTATGACAGGTGAACAAGTATTGCTGTTTGATAAATTGCAAACAATAAGCCAAACACCTTTTTGTTATTTTCTCTTTTTTAATTGAGACTCACATTGACAGTTTTGCCAGAGGGATCAGCTTGGCAGCGAGGTTCGTTCATGAGCTCCCATGCCATAATTGTTGGATCATCTTTATAAGCCACTCCAGTGATTGTATTGATCCTTGTTATCACTCTCTGCAGCAAAAATCACCAACAAAAGAATAAAATAATAAATTTCACAAACAAATTGTTACAAAGTAATGTTTTAAATTTGGTACTTGCAGGTCACGAGGTACCTTTGCATGGTTCTTGTAGTAGCCCTTTAGAATATCATTAGTGTAGAAATCATCATCATTATTTACCATCACTCCAGCGCTCTTGGCCCATTGCACATACTGAGATCTCCCTCCAAAATCTTGGTAATTGTTGACCAAACTCAATATCAATCGAACCCCATACTTTCTTGCTTCCGAAATCACAAAATCCAGACCCTAATGAATTATACCAATACATCCAATTAATATCTCAAGGCATTTTTTTCCACAAAGCAATTTACTTTATCCAAGAAAATAATTTAAAAAATAATTGAAGATAGAATTCATTCTCAACTAAAGAATTAATATTCGATATGTTGAATACTAGTTTTAGTTGATTAAGGAAACCTGAAAAACACGTTCATCATATACACCAGGAGACATTTGGAGGGCTTGATAACCTCCATCACTAAAAGCCCAAGTGCGACACACACTGAGGCCTGCAGCTGAGGCCTGACGTAAAACATCGGACACCTTGTGCCTTTGACTTGGATCGGCAGCAATGTGCATCATCCAGTATGAGTTGAAGCCATTGAAGAGGAATGGAGAACCATTCAAAACAAATTGGGTGCCTCTTGTTTGGACAAAGCCAGGTGAAGAGGCTAAAACACTAGGCGTGTTAGTTAGACCAACAAGAAGAATAAAAATTCCCAAGAAATTGACCATTTTGGGGAGTTTGTATTGTAAACCAATCTTGGGTGGTAACTTGGGGTGGTCACTCCCTGATATTTATAAGTGTGTCCGAGAGAGAGAGAGAGAGAGAGAGAGAGAACGGAGGCTAGCTAATCAATGATGCTACCATATACATTGGATGAGAAACGAGTTTACAACCATATGCACGTGAAGAGCTTATGTAATATTATTTGTAGCAGAAGATGAGATAATGAGAGAACAAAGAAAAAGAAGTGAATTGTTAAAGTGGCGTTGTTTGGTTGGAGAGAGAAAACATGGGATGATGAGAGTGTATTTTGAAGATCCAACTCCTCAAGAATCTGACACACTTTAATTTCATTTAGCACCAATTAACATGGCAAAAGTAACCCTCCCATGTGGGTGCAGTTTCCTAACGACTTGGAGGTATTGACAGTTTCCTCATAAAATTCTTTCTGATTTTTGTTTTGGAATATCTATATATATAGTAAAGCATAATTTCTATATATATAGTAAAGCATAATTCAATATTTTCTTTTGAATTTTTTTTTTTATACATAAGATAGACTCCAACTTGAGATCCAAGAAGAGAATGGTCATTGGTATATTTTCTTTGAATCTATCCTCTTTCGTCATTTGTAGAATTACTCCAATAATTATTTTTTTTTACTCCCACAATTCACTCTATCTTCCAATACTTCTTCCTTTTTTGATTTTAAATTTTTTTCTAAATACATTACACACTTAAATAACTAGACACAAAAATGTTGAAGTAAGAGTCCTTCTTTTTCTTTTATATATTTCAATGAATGTTCCAAAGATACAAATTTTTGTTCACTATCTTTCTTCTTACAATTGTGCTCCATATGTCATCCTTTTTTTGTTTGGGTAATACTCCATATGTTATCTTATTCACTATGCAATTCATTTAATATTTCGTTGGACAATAAGTTTTTATATACTTGTTCTATTGCAATTATACTTGATTTTTATTTTTATTTATGTCTCCAAACTCAAAGTATTTAAATTTTTTCATACTTATGCAAAATAACATATGCTGATGAAGTTATATTGCTATCAAATTTAAAGTTAGACAAACTGCATTTATGGGGTTATATTAAACCGCGGCACCTTTCTAGCTGATGGCACTGAAAAATTGCAATCCTTAAAAATTTTCAAATTTACTTTTTGATTTTTTAAGTAAGTGTGCTAAATATTTAAAAATAAAGTTTGGTAACAAAAATATATACATATAGCACGATGGAGTGACTTATCAGAGTGGATCTTATTTAAAAAAAAAAAAAAAAAAAGGATATCAATGGTTCAAGATACATGATAACATGGTATTGGTGGCAGCTAAAATTTTCTTTTCCTCCTGATTGTTAGGTTTAACTAATTACTTCCAAAATCTTACCAATATTCTTTTCAAAACATTAAAAATTAATGGAAAACATATTTAAAAAATTTTTCCTTTTATAGAAAGTTGATGAACGTATTTAACAAATGTAATTATTTTATGTATAAAGTATGTTGAACAAGATACTATATGTTAGGAACTTATTTTGATTTCAAATAATTTAACTTTTAAGATATGTAGTTCCTTTCTTTACTATAAACTAAAGATATACATTTTATGGTTCAAAAATTAAATAACTCAAAATTTTGTGCATATTAAGATATATAAATATAGAAGTATAAAAGAGTACATGAAATAATATCTTGTCTTTCTTGAGGCATCAACTCTTTATTTATTTATTTATTTATTATTTTTTTCCCCTCTTGGCCTGAAGCACCAATGCCTGCCCTCAAGAATAAAGATACTTACAACTGAAAACATCTTAAGCATATTAACTTAATATCCACAAGAGTAGAGGGTAGTTATTGATGGTAGAGGATTTTTGAGAACAATACCAAAAGCAGGATTTCCAAAGTTGACACTAAATGTGATGAAATTAAGTTACATTTATAGTCTAGTCCACAGCAATTTGCTGAAATATTCTACAGTTACATTATGTACAATTTAAGAAGACTGATGTACTGGTGGAATTATATTCCAAGTGATATCTCAAATTGCTCAAATTTTTACATAAAATGCGATGCAACACGCGCGCGCAGGGATCGTGTGCATGTTTGGTCTCATAAGTCCAAGCTATTTAGTCTCAATAGGCAAGCTATTACTTTGAAAGGAAAATGACTTTGGTTCTTATAACACTCGAATGATAAAAAACTCATATTCAAATATTTTTTCTAAGATGGATATTTATATTTTTACGATATTATGACTCAACAAAAAAATTAAAAAAAAAATGGTCTTGGTAATTTTAATGATAGGGATGGATTTCTTTTCAATTGCTAAGAGCATGAAAAGCTACCGGCACTATGATATGAGTTTACACGCAATAACTATAAAAATATAAATTATTTATTTAGGAAAGTTGAGATTAACCTTATCAAATATGCACGATTTTAAATATAAAAAAATTGTTAATAATTTTTGTTTCATAAATTATTTATTTTTAAAAAATATTTTATTTTTATCATAAGTAAAATAAAAATAAATCAAAGAACAATGAAATAAATTGAACAACCTTTCAAATATTATATTGAATGGTGCTCAAATTCAACCGGATTTCCATATGTTTATTGTCACATGACTGATAAACTTTTTCCAAAAGACAGCAAGTCATGAATTAATGACCTTTGGAAAGCTAATACCAGACGTAACTAAGGTTAAATGAGTTTTGTGAGTATATTTGAGTGGTAAAAAAATTTTTATTTAAATATTTTTTTATGAGATCTCGTGTTTAATCTTTCATAAATTCATACATTTTTACGATTTTTGTAAACCTTATATAACTAAAAAAAATTAAATGAGATTTTTGATGCAAAAACTTGTTAATATCATTTATTCTTATTTATAGAAAAATTTTATTTGATATCATATAAAAACCTATATCTTTTTACTCTTTATTATATTAAAAATAATATAAATAAAATAGAATAGAATAGAAGCGAGTTGAAGCAAAATAATACAGATTAAGTTTGCCTTACTAAATTTAAATTAAAGTTAAAGGTTGATATTTAAATCATAATATCACTATGCCTTTTATTTTATAAATTTAAAAGGGAGCAACAATTCACGGATCATATGAAAATAAACCCTAAAACAAAAATATATAATTCTTCAAAATTTTTTGGTCTAACAGAACCAAAAAAAATAAAAATAAAAAATTATTTGGTCTAACAACAATAGAAACCGCTGGACCGCCTAATACTTTTTCAAACCACATGACCACGAAAAGATTATAATTTGTCTGGGGAGAGTGAAAGAGAGTCGTGAGATTGAGTAATTTAAGGGGGGGGGAGAGAGTGCAGTACAGAATAAAAGCGTTTTCTATAATTAGAAAACCTAAATCAGTTTCAATTCTTCACGTCACCTATGATAAAAATGCATAAAGTAACGAGAGTAACCAATAGTAAATAAAAAAGGCAGCTTTAAAAGTCAACCATAAAGACAATGCACAACGCACAAAAAAGGCTGCATAAAGATTGGGAATAAATTGTAATATGACTTTTTTTTATGTAATATTATCTTATTTAAATTTTTTAAAACTCAAATTATATGAGAATAAACCATCAGAACGAAAAAATAACTCGTTTTTTTTCAGAGCTGTCATACATATTATGTTTTCCTGTTGGTCTCATAGCAGACATTAGAATGGTAGGGACTACTCGTAGATGTTAAATTTTAATTGATTTTACTACTTTTTATCAGACAAAAGTAAAACAGTGGCTGTAAATATTCCTTTTTTTTTCAATTAGTTACATAATTATAGAAAAGTATTAAAATAGAAAAAGAAAACAAGAGACTATCCAAACTAGATGGAGAAATGTGACGTTGGGCGAGAGAGAGAGAAATGTGACGTTGGGCGAGAGAGAGAGAGAGAGAGAGAGAGAGAGAGAGAGAGAGAGGGAGGGAGGGAGGGAGGGAGTAATTCAAGTGCGGCGACTTGGGAGAAATTCAAGGGGCGGAATTGCGGGGTTTGCTATTATTAGAAAATCAGAATCAATACCACTTGGCATCAGCGCACGAGAAAAATGGATAGAGAACAGAAGGCAAACCGTGTTAACATCAGCCAAATAACGAATGATGACTCGCAGATCAAAAGGGGGGGGGGGGGGAGAGAGAGAGAGATCTCACCCAGGGCCTTAGCCTCAATTTGTTCATTTGGGTGCTTCCGTCAGCGACAGACACGCCTAATGGATTAGAAACTGTGGTAAGTTATCAAAACACCCCATGAGGGGTGCTGTGGTATGCTATAAGCACCTGGCTCTCTCCTTTTGTTCTCTCTCTCTCTCTCTCTCTCTCTCTCTCTCTCCCCCCCTCTCACGTCCTGTGCCTGCATCCGGTGATAAGTACGACATGCATATTATATTTTAAAACACTTTTCGGTTAACTGAACTGTTTCTTTATTTTTCTTTTGAATTAAAAATAAATAATTTAAATTATAATTATTATCCCTATAACCTAAACAATTACAAAAATTTTCCATAACTGAAATATGTAGTGTATATCTTTTTAAACAAATTTAAATTTAAAATTTTATAATTATGAAATTTGTGTCACATTCATTGGAATTACTTTGATAATATTGAAGCCTTTATTATTTTTATTTTATCTAAGCCCTTTATATTTTTAGAATTGTACTATACAAGTATATTTTAATAAAATAATTAATAATATTTAATAGAGTCTTATAGGAGTAGTCTTCAAATACAATAGAGAGGCAGCAAAAACGAATAAGGAAATGATTAAAAAAATCAAAACCACAATAATTCCCTGGACTTTCTAACTATTTTTAACTATCCCATAAACTTAAATCCTAGTCAATGACTCCTAAATAATTTTTCTATCCATTTTAAATCACGTGCCTTGCACATAATGCCCTCCCTCAATATTTTTTCTCGAATTACCCTCGACGGTAGAAATACAAGAGAGATAAAAAGTAATCAAAGAGAGGGGGAGACTCTCTCTCCTTGAATTAAAGTTGAGTTTAATGTTGATGAGAGAGATAGAGAGAGGGAGAATAATGAATAAAACATTCAAACGAACATCATTTCGAAACCGATTATTACAATTTTGAATATTTTTCAAATCAATTATTTCAATTTTGACTATTTCTTAAATTGATTCTCTCAATTTTGATTATTTTTTAAATGTATTATTTTAATTTTGATCATTTCTCAAATATATTATTTCAATTTTGATCATTTCTTAAATCAATTGTCTTAATTTTCATCATTTTGAAGTCGATTATTTCAATTTTGATTTTTTTTAAATCGATTATTTAAATTTTGATTGTTTTGAATCCGAATATATCAATTTTGATGAGCTCTTAAATCGATTATTTTAATTTTGATCATTTTTTTAAATCGATTATCTCAATTTTGATCATTTTTAAAATTGATTATTCCAATTTTTATCATTTCGCAAATAGAATACTTCAATTTTGATCATTTTATAAATATATTATTTTAATTTCAAATATTTTTTAAGTTGATTATTTCAATTTTGATCATTTCTTATCAGTTATCTCAATTTTGATCACTTCTAAAATCGATTATTTCAATTTTGATTATTTTTTAAATCAATTATTTCAATTTTAATCATTTTTAAATAGATTATCTCGATTTTGATTATTTATTAAAATGATTATTTCAATTTTGATAATTTCTTAATTCGATTATCTGGTTTATTTTAATTTTGATCATTTTTTAAAAATATAATTTCAATTTTGATCATTTTTCAAATAGGTCATTTCAATTTTGATCATTTTTTAAATCGATTATTTTAATTTTCATCATTTGTGAAATCAATTATTTCAGCTTTGATCATTCGTGAAATCAATTATTTTTATTTTAATCATTTTTCAAATCAATTATTTAAATTTTGACCATTTTTCAAATAAATTATTTCAATTTTGATAATTTGTAAAAATTGATTATTTCAATTTTAACCATTTCTTAAATCGATTATTTCAACTTCGATCAATTTTTAAATCGATTTTTTCAATTTTGTTCATTTCTCAAATTGATTATCTCAATTTTGATTTTTTTAGGACAATTATCTCAATTTTGATCATTTCTTAAATCGATTATTTCAATTTTATTTATTTTGAAATCAAATATTTCATGTTTGATCATTTCTCAAATAGATTATTTCAATTTTAATTATTTCTTAAATTGATTAGTTCAATTTTGATCATATTTTAAATTGATTATTTCAATTTTGATCATTTTTTAATTCGATTAATTTCTTTTTTAATTATTTCTTAAATCGATTATTTCAATTTTGATAATTTCTTAAATTGATTATATCTCATTTTTTATCATTTTTTTGAAATCAATTATTTCAATTTCTATAATTTCTTAAATCAATTATTTCAATTTTGATCTTTTGTCAAATAGATTATTTCAATTTTGATCATTTCTTAAATAGATTATTTCAATTTTGATCATTTCTCAGAAAAATTATTTCAATTTTGGTCATTTTTCAAATAAATTATTTTAAGTTTAATAATTTTTTAAATCGATTATTTCAATTTTGATCTTCTTTTATCATTTCTTAAATATTATTTCAATTTTAATAATTTTAAAATCGATTATTTCAATTTTGATTATTTATTAAATCGATTATTTCAACTATATCTATTTCTTACATCAATTATTTAAATTTTAATCATTTCTTAAATCGATATTTCAATTTTAATCATTTGTTAAATCGATTATTTCAACTATATTCATTTATGACATCAATTATTTAAATTTTAATCATTTCAACTATATTCATTTGTGACATCAATTTTGATCATTTATTAAATCAAATATCTAAATTTTGATCATATACTAAATTGATTATCTCAATTTTAATCATTTTTTAATCGATTATCTCAATGTTGATCATTTCATAAATCGATTATTTCAATTTTGATCACTTTACAAATAAATTATTTCAATTTTGATCATATTTTGATCATTTTTTAAATCAATTATTTCAATTTTGATTATTTTACAAATAAATTATTTCAATTTTAGTCATTTTTTAATTCAATTATTTCAATTTTAATTATTTTTCAAGTATATTATTTCACTTTTGATTATTTTTTAAATAAATTATATCAATTTTGATCATTTTTTAAATAAATTATTTCAATTTTGATCATTTTTTAAATTGTTGATTTCAATTTTGATCATTTTTTAAATCGATGATTTCAATTTTGGTAATTTTTAAATCGATTTTTCAATTTCGCTCATTTTTTCAATCGATTGTTTTAATTTTCATTATTTTTTAATCGATTATTTCAATTTTTGTCATTTATTTAACCTTTTTTCAATTTTGATTATTTCTCAAATCGATTACTTAAATTTTGCTCCTTTCTTAATTCAATTATTTCAATTTTTATTTTTACTTAAATCGGTTATTTCAATTTTAATCATTTGTTAAATCGATTATTTTAATTTTGAGTATTTTTCAAATAAATTATTTCAATTTTAATCATTTTTTAAAATCCATTATTTCAATTTTATTCATTTTTTGAATCAAACATTTCAATTATGATTATTTGTTAAATCAATTATTTCAAATTTGATTATTTTTAAAAGCAATTAGCTCAATTTTGATCATTTTTTTAATCGATCAAAGCAATTTTGATCGTTTCTCAAAAAGATTCTTTCAATTTTGATCATTTTTTGAATAGATTGTTTCAATTTTGATCATTTTTTTGATCCATTGTTTCAATTTTGATCATTTTTTAATTCAATTATTTCACTTTTGATTATTTCCTAAATATATTATTTCAATTTTGATCATCTCTCAAATAAATTAATTTAATTTTGATCATTTTTTAAATCGATTATATTAATTTTGATCATTTATCAAATAGATAATTTCGATTTTGGTCATTTCTCAAAACGATTATTTCGATTTTGGTCATTTTTCAAAACGATTGTTTCAATTTTGATCATTTTTTAATTAAATTATTTTAATTTTGATCATTATAAAATCGGTTATTTCAATTTTGATCATTATTTAGATCAATTATTTCAATTTTGATTATTATTCAACTAGAGAGAATTGGTGAATAGTTGAATATGGACTTTTTTATGATTTTTGAAAATTTAAAACAGTATGACAGTAAATGAAAAACAAATAAAGAGGACACAGATAATTTCTATAGTGGTTCTATCAAACTTGGTATATATCCATTTTCAGACTCCCCTTGGATTTTCTACTAAATGCTTAGTTTACAAACTTGATTACAGATTCAAGTTCAAACTTATACAGTGTTTCGTCTTAACACCACAATTCAATCTCACTTAGACTGAATTAGACTTCACTAGACTCAAGGCAGTGACACTCACTCCTTAATCTTTGATACTCGTATTTTCTATAAAATAAATGTCAAGAATTGAGACTTGCTTTCCTCAAATTTGACAGTGTAGGAAAATAACAAAGACAATTCAGATAGTTGGGAATTTCAAGTGTACAGTAAAGGATTTTCAGAGTATTCAATATCACATTCAACTCTAGTTTCTTTTTGTTTCATCTCGTCGTTACCATCTTCATCTTTCGCTTCTCAGTATTTATTAAGACATTGAATAAATCCGTTGAAAGTTAGTGGTGGTTATTGCTGCATCCGAACGTTGGACATTTAATTTCTGCCATTAAAGCTTCTGCTACTATTCCTTCGTTCGCGCTGAGTTTTCGTTTCTTTTACTGGCACTTCTTTTAAATAAACCAATTAGAACTTGTTTGCGCTATATTTGAACGTTAACTTTGATAGAAAATGAAACATTTCAGAAATTGAAGAAATAAGAAGTCCGTTAGGTTCAAAATTATTTCCCAAATCTGATTTTTGATATACGTAGGTCGACAAACTTAACATGGATATCGACCTGAATTTAAAGCATTTCTAGTGTATTTCTATGACAACAGGTCGACAAGAGGCTATTATGGGTCAACAAAGAACTGTGCAAAATGAAATTGGTGGACATGTGATTTTTAATTGATTGATGTGTTTATATGTGTCGATAAGTTTTCAGCCATATCGATGTGTGATGTTTCAGACTTTGTGAAGGGTAGGTCGACAAGTCATTTTAATACATCGACATGTTCCTATTCAGATAATAAATTGGTCGATGTGTGTAACTCAATTGGTCGATATGTAAATGTTGTGTCGACAAGATGATAAAGGGTCGACGTGTTTTTTAATGAGTAAACACTCATTAGGTCAACATATCTGATAATATACTTCAACATGTTACTATATAATTTTTTATTGGTGGATCTGAATAAATTAATTGGTCGATATGTTTCTACAAATCAACAATACTTTTACTATGTCGATGTGTGTTTATTTCAGAAGCATAATGGGCGGATCAACATATTGATGTGTCACTATTCATTTATTGAATTTGTCAACATGTCTAAGTGAATTGGTTCATGTGTTTTTGGCCAGGTCGACAAGCATAGTGACGGGTTGATGTATATGTTTCAGAGTCAAGAACAAACATGTTGATGTGTTAAACACTCAGGTTGATGTGTTCCTATTGAGAAGTTAAATTAGTCGACATAGTGTAGGAAATTGGTTCAACTATCACTGTTAAAGTTGATGTGTTTTTAGAAAATAGGTTGATATATATGGAGAACAGGTTGATGTGTCACTGTTCATGGATGAAATTGGTTGATGTGTTAGAATGAATTGGTTGATATTTCACTGTTTCTATAGTTTCATGTCCACAAGACTTGTGTTCAGGTCGATATGTTTGAATGTCTAATTTATAAGACATTCATTGTTCAAGTCGATATGTGTCTATGCAGGTCAAAATGTTCAGATACTTATTTATATAGAATCATTTAACTCAGGTCGACAAAAACAACAAACATGTTGATGTGTGTATATGTGAATATCATGAATTGGTTGACACAGTACTTGCAATTGGTGGACCTGCTATGCAGTTCGATATGTTTATTAACCAGGTCAACACGAATGTCAGACTTCTGAATTTTCTGACTGATTTTCTGATTTTCTTTCTTTCAATTTACTATCATCAAAATTCTATTAGATCAACATTCTTCCCATTTTTTATGATGACAAAATTTCTAATGTTCAATCTATACTACTTAGACAATTTAAATCCTAGTTTCTAAACATTTGTATTTAAGTGTTCATTTTAACATGCCAGCATATTTCGCACATACTTAGCACATTTCAACACATATACCAGCATATCTGTATATTTAACATTAGCATATTACATGCTCATGCATTTGTCTAACTTAATATCCACACATTAACTATTCATAGTTTAGCATAGGTTCTGCATACTTAGTACATATTTCTTACATACTTTGAGCATACACTTATTATTCAGACATACACTTAGACATTCAACATCTATTTCAATAACAAAGCACGCATGACAGTATACAACACTTTGTATCAGCCCTCAGTATCTACATATCATGACAGTATACAACAGCACAGAGGCATCTACAATAGTACATATGCAACGTATGCATCAGTTACACTTAGTAGCATATTCAGCAACATATATATATATATATATATATATATATTCATTCTTCTTTCCCTTTTTGTCATCAACAAAACTATATTACCTTCAATTTCCATTCATTAGCTCAGTCATATTCAGCATGCACATTTCAATCAATATATACTATTCAGCAACAGTAGCATACACATTTATGTCAACTCATACTCAATTCACATTGATCAACACACAGAAGGCTCATGTTTTTGTTCAATTACAGTAGAGAAAGAACTATTGAATGCAACGAACAATAATCATAACTAGAAAAGAGCACAACTATAGTTCAAAAAGTTAGAAAACAAGGTCAGATAACAGAAATAAGAAACAAACTCCTATGCTAGAAGGATTTCGATGGTTTGGGATCCTTCTTCGGCTTCCCCGTCTCCGTCATTAAAGCATCCAATTTTTCTTATACGTTAGAAAGATCCATTCTGTTAAACCAACACGTTTGACCAATTATGGTTTGTCGCCTTTCAATATTCTGCAGCTTTTTCCAAATCATTTAAAGAGTGATTGGTTGGATACTCGATGATTCACCTTCCTCAGTTCTCTTTTCTTTTCTTGAAACATTTTCGGTTTCTTCATCAATCTCAGCCTCAATCTCCTCAACCTGTCTCTTCCCTATTCCTCCTTCTTTCCTTACCCATTCTCTCTCATCATTGCTTATCCATCTTGCTCTTAGCATTGAGGATGTATTAATTGAATTCTCATCACTCAATTCAACAATTAAATCCTTTTCCAATTCCACTCTATTCTTAGACAATATGTCAGTTATCATACTAGCATAAGGCAGGGAGAGCTCGCGGAGACCATAAAATGGGGAACTATATAATGGAAGTCGGGATTCTTTCTACTAATATGCAAGTCATCATGACTGACTATCAAATGCAAAATCTTTTCATGAAAGCCAAGTTCAATAGCACTAGTGTTCACCACAGTTAGGTTCTGATTATTATACACAATCTTAACATTGTCTAGATAGTTTGATTTCATATATGGTTCACATTTTTCATAAGAGACCTAGGAAATTTTATTGTCCTCACATATTTTCCTAGATGTCACTTTGAATTCCTTTCCATTCACAAAGATTTTTGAATGCACAAGATACGTAATGATTATTGATAGTGATTCGCATCTCATTTATGGGTTCTTCACGGATGACTTCTAGATTATTGTAAAATAGTTTGATCTCTTTCTCATGGATATACTTGTTAGAATTCAAAGAGAAGTATGACATACCTCTATTAGATATTTTTCGTACTTGAAACCAACTCTTTTCAAGAACTCCCAATCGATTAATCTACTATGGTTTATCTTTATTTTCGAAAATACCCTATCGTATAGTTCACTCTGTTCAATCGTTTGAAACTCATAGGTGCTGAACTGAGGAAATGGTTACGGTGGAGGGGATGCTGTTTTCACAGGTTGTGCAGAAGAGGAGGTACCCTTTTTTGTCGGTTTGGTAGGTCATTTCAAGGGTTCTGTGGATTTCTTGATGGCTATTTTTATCTTAAAAGCCGTTTAAGTTTAATTATTGAGAAGATTCGGATGATTAGGGTTTCGATTTAGAAGTTAGGATTATGGATTGTAAGAGTTAGGGTTTCAAAAGAGAAAGCGAAGTTTGAAATTTTGGGGTTTAGGGTTAGATAGGTCGACGTGCCGACTGTTGGGATTCTCTTGACTGCAACCAAGTGGGATTATTTAGGATCTGATTGAAATATAGCACAAAAATATACACTGAATTGTATGTCAAGTCTTGAATCAGTAAGGTAGAGCAAAGACCCAATCATGCTTCTGTAAATTTTCTGACAAATTGATTTATTATTTTAATCTTTGTCTAACTTAATGTTTATACTCATTGGTGTTGCATTTCCCTTGCAGTCACTGAATCCAAATCTTTTAATTAAATCATTTGCATATTTTGATTGACTTATAAAGATTCCATCTTCAGATTGTTTGATTTGCATTCCTAAGAAATAGTTTAGTTCTCCCATCATATTCATTTCAAATTCCCCTTGCATTTTGGCTGCAAACTCCTCACACATTCTCGTGCTAGTTTCTCTAAATATTATATTATCTACATATATCTGTATGATTAGGAAATTATCATCTCTCTTTTTAATAAATAAAGTTGTATCTATCTTTTCTCGTTCAAAGTCATTTTCTATCAAGAAGTTACTAATCTTTCATACCAAGCTCTAAGAGTTTGCTCAGATCCTACAAGACTTTGGTTAATTTGTACACATATTCAGGACATTTAGGATCTTCAAAACTAAGAGGTTGTTCAACATACACTGTCTCATTCAAATAACTATTCAAAAATGCACATTTGATATTCATTTGATAAAACTTAAAATTCATAAAATAAGAGAAGGCAAGCAACATTCTTATAGTTTCTAATCTTGCTATTGGTGTATAAGTTTCATCATAATCAATTCATTTCTCTTGACTGTAACATTTGGCTACTAATCTTGCTTTATTTTTTTTATTGTGTCAAATTCATCAAACTTATTTCTGAAAACTCATTTGGTTCTAATCACTGATTGATTTGTAGGTTTAGAAACTAGATTCCATACTTTGTTTCTCTTAAACTGATTTAGTTCATCTTGCATTATCATAAATTTTAATATTTATCTCCTAAGTTTTCATCCACATTTTTGGGTTCATTTTGAGAGATAAAAGCTACATATTCACATTGGTTTTTGATTGCAGATCTGGTTCTAACTCCTAAATTAATACTCTAAATTATATTCTTTGGATTTACATCTTTCCTAATTTGAGGGTATTTAACCTCTTGCTCTGTTGTGTTTCATTGCTTTCTTTCTGCACCATGAGATCATTTGACTCTTCTTTCTTATTGTTTACTTTATCAAACAAACTTATTTCATTTAGCCTTTCAGACACTTCGTCATTATCCATCGTTCTTTGATTGCAATAATTTTCTTCATCAAATTCTACATGAATTGACTCCTCCACTATCATGGTTCTTTTATTATAGATTCTATAAGTTTTGCTTGCTAAGGAATAGCTTAAGAAAATTCCTTAATCGCTTTTGATATCAAATTTACCTAATTCTTCTTTTTCATTGTTTAAGACAAAACATTTACATCCAAATACTTTAAAGTATGCTATATTTGGTTTTCTTCCTTATAGAGTTTATAGGAAATTTTCTTTAGAATTGGTCTTACTTGTGCTCAATTCAAAATATAGTATGCAGTATTCACAGTTTCTGCCCAAAAGAACTTACTTAGGTAGGTTATTTTTACAAAGTATTGTTCTAACCATTTTTTGGAGGGTTATATTTTTCTTTTCTATAACCCCATTTTGTTGAGATGTTCTAAGAGCTGAAAAATTATGGTCAATCCCAAATTGATTGCACAGTCATCCATAGTTTTGTTTTCGAACTCCTTGCCATGGTCACTTTTAACTTAATGGACATTCCCTTCTCATTTTGAATTTTCTTACATAATTTTATGAATGTCTCGTTAGCTTCTTCGTTCTAGGCAAGAAACAAGATCCATGTGAATCTAGAGTATTTATCAATGATTACAAACCCATAATATTTTTCACCTAAGTTTTGTATTCTAGTTGGTCAAAACAAGTTAATGTGAAGAAGTTCTAATGGATTTTCTGTTGACACACAATTTTTTAATTTAAAAGAAGTTTTGACTTGTTTTCCTTTCATACATGCATCACACAATTTGTTTTTTTCAAATTTTAGTTTTGGTAAACCTTTTACAATGTCTTTTCTAACTAATTTTGAAATTATGTCTATGCTACCATGTTCTAATCTTCTGTTCCACAGCCATGATAAATTCTTGTTTACAACAACTAAGCATGATTCATTTGAGATTTCTAAATGATCTAAATCAATTGCATATATGTTTCCTCTTCTGTGATTAGTAAATTTTATAAATCCAAAAAATTTATCGATGATAAAACATGCATCAGACTCAAACAATAATGAATAACTTTTGTCACACAATTAGCTAACACTTAATAAGCTAAATCTCAGTCCAGAAATAAAAAAACACATTCTGAATTTGAAAGTCTGAGGACTTATCTCCTATTTTGCCTATTCTGATGATTTTTTTCTTTTGAATTGTCTCCAAATGTGACCTTTCCTCTTTTCTTGCTTTCAAGGTAAGAGAATTTCGATACATCTCCGGTTATGTGTCTTGAACAACCGTTATCTATGCACCACACATACTTACTGAGAGATTTTCTTGATTTTAAATACACATGCAGTGAAAAACAATCACACATTTGTTTTTGGTATCCATATTTTTTTTACTCTGGCTGAGTTGGCTTTGAATTTATCTTTGAAGATCCATTTTAAGATTATTCTTGAGGGGTTTTGGATCCATCAATTTTGAATTAAGTGTCTTGTCTTCATGCAGTACGTGCAATATCCATTTATCATACTTGGATTTTGAGTGTGGTCTGAAATTTGATTTCTTAGTTTGCATGCTTTTGAATTATGTATAATTTTCATACAAGTATGACATCTTTCAAATTTTGCATTCTCAGAACTTGGCACAAAGAATGTATATAACCCCTTTTGTGTTTGTTTTGGATTATACCTAATCCGGCTTTGTCAAATACAACTTTTTGTGCTTTTAGCATGATATCTAGCTTTTCTTGACCTGATATGAATTTCATTAGCATAGTGTTCAACTATTGTTCTTTTCTTTCAATTTATCTAATTCTTTTCTTAAAACTGTATTTTTCATTCGTTAACTTCTTGCTATCATCATCTAGATGTCTATCTTTTAGTTTTTCTTCAATTTCAATTACTTTATGTTCCTGCTCAGTACTTTTCTTTTTCAGTGTTTCTATTTCAGTTTTTTATT
Organism: Dillenia suffruticosa; assembly: GCA_033439265.1. NCBI lineage: Eukaryota > Viridiplantae > Streptophyta > Magnoliopsida > Dilleniales > Dilleniaceae > Dillenia > Dillenia suffruticosa. The sequence goes on from JAVTVX010000020.1 coordinate 15,256,216, forward strand.
TTTCTAGAATTTTAACATTTTCAGTCAGATTTTTCTTCAATAAATTATTTTTCGTCTTTGATCTCTTTAATTTCTTTAATGTTTCTAGCAGTGTTTCAAGTAATTCTTTAATGGAGAAATTATTTTCTGAATCAGAAGAGTCAGAGCAAGATGAATATGATATAGAATTTACCTCATTGTCTAAGAGTTCTTCATTTGTCATAAAACAGACGTTGACTTGTTCCTCATTTTGTTCTTCATCACTTGAGATTGAGTCTTCATCACTCCATTCAGCCAACACCTTTTTCTTTTTCTTCTCTTTTCTATCCTTTTTGTATTTCTTTTCATCCTTTTTGAGAGAGCGACAGTCAGCTTTCATATGTCTTAGAATTTTGCATTCAAAATACCTGATTTCTTCCTTCTTTTCTAGCTTGTTGAAGAATGATTTGTTCTTATTCTTTCTCTTTATCATGAACTTTTTGAATTTTCTTGTCAGAAGAGTTTCATCTTCTTCATCTTCTTCTTCTTCTAAGCTTGACATGTTTTCTCATTGTCAGCTTTTAATGCTACTCCTTTGCCTCTTTCTTCTTTGACAGACTCTTTCACATTCAACTTCATCTCATGGGTTATTAAAGATCCCACAAGTTCATCCATTGTCAAAGTCTCAAGATTTTTAGACTCCTCAATTGCAGTGACTTTGGACTCCCATGTTTTGGTAGACTTCTCAGAATTTTTTCTACTATCTTCTTGAGGAATTCTTTTTTCAAGTAGTCTGAGCTCATTGGTTACTTTGTTAAATCTTGTGATCATCTCATTGATTGTTTTTCCATCCATTTTGAAAACTTCATACTCTTGCTTTAACAGTCTGATCTTACTCTTGTGAACTTGATCAATCCCTTCATAGGTAGTTTTGAGTCTTTCCTAAATTTTCTTTTCTGTTATGCATGATGAGACTCGATTGTATTCGTTGACGCTCAGTGCAAGGTGAAGAAAGTTGATAGCTTTGCAGTTAGCTTGATAAACTTTCTTTTGTCCCACAGTCATGTTTTTCAATTTAACAGGCACATGAACTCCATCTATCTCTTTAGTGGAGAATTCAACTCATTCTTCGATAATTTCCCATACGTTTAGGTCCTGTGCAATGATGAAATTGCGCATCCTTTGTTTCCGATAACTGAAGTTGCTTCCATTGAAGAATAGTACATGGTTTGTTGAGCAAGCTTCAACTATACATTGTCTTCATTGATTGTCATTTGGATCTTTGGTGTTGAGCTGTTAAGCCTGCTGACAACACACCTGCTCTAATGCCAAATATTATTTAACTAGAGGGGAGGGGTGAATAGTTGAATATGGACTTTTTGATGATTTTTGAAAATTTAAAACAATATAACAGTTAATAAAAAACAAATAAAGAGGACACCAAGAATTTTTTTAGTGGTTCCACCAAACCCCATGTACATCCACTCCTAAGGTCCCCCTGGATTTTTTACTTAATATTTAGTTTACAAACTTGATTACAGATACAAGTTCAACCTTATACAATGTTTCATCTGAAAACCACAATTCAATCTCACTTACAATGAATTAGATTTTACTAGACTTAAGATAGTAACACTCACTCCTTAATCTTTGATACTCGTATTATTTTATGAAATAAATGTTAAGAATTGAGGCTTGCTTTCCTCAGATTTGATATTGTGGGAAAATAACAGAGACAATTCAAATAGTTGGGAATTTGAAGTGTACAGTAAAGGATTTTCAGAGTATTCAATATCACATTCAACTCTAGTTTTTTTTGTTTCATCTCGTCGTTACCATCTCCATCTTTCGCTTCTCAGTATTTATTAAGATATTGAAAAGTTGGTGGTGGTTGTTACATAGGAACATTGGACATTTAATTTCTGCCATTAAACCTTCTGCTACTATTCCTTCGTTCGAGCTGAGTCTTTGTTCCTTTTACTGGCGTCTCTTTTAAATAAACCAATAAGAACTTGTTTGTACTACATTTGAACGTTAGTTTTGATAGAAAATGAAACATTTCAGAAATCAAAAAAAATAAAGAGTCCGTTAGGTTCAAAATTATTTCCCAAATCTGATTTCTGATATATGCTGGTCGACAAGCTTAACATGGATATCAACCTAAATTTGAAGCATTTCTAGTGTATTTATATGACAATAGGTCGACAAGAGGCTATTATGGGTCGATAAGAAACTGTACAAAATGAAATTGGTGGACGTGTGATTTTTAATTGGTTGATATATTCATATGTGTTGACAAGTTTTCAGCCAAGTCGATATGTGATGTTTCAGACTTTGTGATGGGTAGGTCGACAAATCATTTTAATGTATCGACATATTCCTATTCAGATAATAAATTGGTCGATGTGCGAATGTTGTGTCGACAAGATGATAACGAGTCGATGTATACTTTCATTAGGTCGACATATTTGATAATATATATCGACATGCTACTACGTAATTTTTGATTGGTGGAGCTAAGTAAATTAATTGGTCGATGTGTTTTTACAGGTCGATAATACTTTTATTGTGTCGATGTATGTTTATTTCAAAAACATAATGGACGGGTTGACATATGCTCATCAAGGGTTGATGTGTCACTATTTATTTATTGAATTGGAAGACGTGTCCAAGTGAATTGGTTTATGTATTTTTTGCGAGATCGACAAATATAGTGACAGGTTGATATGTGTGTTTTAGAGTCAAGGACTAATAACTTGATGTGCTAAATACTTAGGTTAATGTGTTCTTGTTGAGAAATTAAATTGATCGACATAGTGTATAAAATTGGTACACCTAGCACTATTCAGGTTGATGTGTTGCAAATCAGATTGATGTGGATTTAGAAAACAGGTTGATGTGTATGGAGAACAGGTTGATGTGTCACTGTTCATTAATGAAATTTATTGATGTGTTAGAATAAATTGGTCGATATATCACTGTTCCTATAGTTTTATATTGACAAGACTTGTGATGTGTGTTAGTGTAAATCGAAGTGTTCAGACACTTGTTTATATAGAATCATTTAACTCAGGTCGACAAGAATAATAAACAGGTCGATGTGTATGTGTGAATATCATGAATTGGTCGACACAGTACTTGTAATTGGTGGATCTGCTATACAGTTCGATGTGCTTATTAATAAGGTCGACATAAATGTCAGACTTCTGAATTTTTTGACTGATTTTTTGATTTTCTTCCTTTCAATTTACGATTATCAAAACTCTATTAGGTCAACATTGATCATTTATTAAACCGATAACCACAATTTTGATCATTTTTTAAATCGATTATTTCAATTTTGATTATTTTTAAATTAGATTATTTTAATTTTGACATTTCGAGATCGATTATTTAAATTTTTGTCAATTTTAAAATGATTATTTCAATTTTGAACATTTTTTAAATCGATTATTTTAATTTTGATCATTTTTTAAATCGATTATTTCAATTTTGGTTATCTCTCAATTAGTTTATTTTTAATTTTGATAATTTTTTAAATCGATTATTTCAAATTTTATCATTTTTTTAAATAGATTATTTAAATTTATTTCATCTCTCAAATAGATTATTTCAATTTTGAACATTTTTCAATTAATTTTTTTAATTTTGGTCATTTTTTAATCGATTATTTTAATTTTATTCATTGCAAAATAAATTATTTCGATTTTTATCATTTTTCGAATCGATTATTACAATTTTGATTATTTTTTAAATCAATTATCTCAATTTTGATCTTTTTTAAATTGATTATTTTAGTTTTGATCATTTATTAAATCATATATTTTTCAATTTTGATCATTTTTCAAATCAATTATTTTGATTTTGACAATTTTTTAAATAAATCATTTCAATTTTGATCAATTTTAATTATTTTTTAAATCGATTATTTCAATTTTAATCAATCCGAAATCGATTATTTCAATTTTCATTATTTTTCAAATGGATTATTCATTTTTTATTATTTTTAAATCAATTATCTCAATTTTGATTATTTTTTAGATCGATTATTTCAATTTTGATCATTTCTTATTTCTTAAGTAGATTATTGATTATTTTTTAAATTGATTATTTCAATTTTAATTATTTACTAGATCGATTATTTTTATTTTGATCATTTTTCAAATAGATTATTTCAATTTTAATCATTTCTCAAATCAATTATCACAATTTTGATCTTTTCTCAAATCGATTATTCTTTCGAAATTGATTATTTCAAATTTAAACATTTTTCAAATCAATTATTTCAATTTTTATGTTTTCTTAAATCGATTATTTAGATTTTGTCTATTTAATAAATCGATTCTTTCAATTTTAATCATTTTTTATGTCGATTATTTCAATTATGATTATTTTTTAAAATGATTATTTCAATTTTGGTCATCTCTTAATTAGATTATCTCAATTTTGATAATTTTTAAAATCGATTATTTCAATTTCATTCATTTATTATATCAATTATTTCAATTTTCATAAATTCTTAAATCAATTATTTCAATTTTGGTCATTTTTAAAATTGATTGTTTCGGTTTTGATCGTTTCTTAAATCAATTAATTCAATTTTGTTCATATCTCAAATAAATTATTTTAATTCTATTCATTTCTCAAATCGATGATTTTAATTTTGATAATTTTTTAAATCAATTATATCAATTTTAATCATTTTTCAAAAAAATTATTTCAATTTTAATCATTTTTTAAAATGGAATATTTCAATTTTGATCATTTTTTGAATCAATTGTTTCAATTTTGACCATGTCCTGAATGGGTTAATTCATTGTTGATTATTTTTTTACTCAATTATCTCAGTTTTGATCAATTTTCAAATATATTATTTCTCAAGTTGATTATTTCAATTTTGATCATTTCTCAAATAGATCATTTCTTCGATTACTTGAATTTTGATCATTTATTAAATTGATTATTTCAATTTTTATTATTTCTCAAATCGATTATTTCAATTTTGATAATTTTACAATTAGATAAAATCAATTTTGATGATTTATTAAATTGATTACGTCATTTTGATTGTTTCGAAATCTATTATCCTCATTTTTTTTATTTTTTTAAATCAATTATTTTAATTTTAATCATTTTTCAAGTAAATTATTTCAATATTTATCGTTTATCAAATATATTATTTCGAATTTGATTATTTCCTAAGTCAATTGTTTCAATTTTTACCATTTTTCGAAGAGATTATTTCAATATTAATCATTTATACAATCGATTTTTTCAATTTTGATCATTTTCGAAGTCAATTGTTTCTACTTTTACCATTTCTCGAATGGACTATTTCAATATTGATCATTTAAATAATCGATTTTTACAATTTTGATCATTTCTAATATAAATTATATCAATTTTGATCATTTTTAAATCGATTATTTTAATTTTGATTATTTGTTAAATTGATTATTTCAATTTTGATAATTATTCAAATAAATTATTTCAATTTTGATCACATTTAAAATCGATTAATTCAATTTTTATCATATTTTAAATCGATTACTTCAATTTTGAATATTTCAGAAATCGATTATCTCAAATTTGATGATTTTTTAAATCAATTATTTCAATTTTAAACATTTCTTAAATTGAGTATTTCAATTTTGATCATTTCGAAAATGATCATCGCAATTTTGATCATTTATTAAATCAATTATCTTAATTTTGTTCACTTCTTAACCCTAATATTTCAATTTTAATCATTTCTTAGTTCGATTATTTCAATTTTGATCTTTTATAAAAAAAAAAAAATTTATTTCAATTTTGATCATTTTTTGAATCAACTATCTAAATTTTGACTATTTCTTAAATTAGTTATTTCAATTTTAATCATTTTTTAGATTGATTATTTTTAATTTTAATCATTTTGAAGCTCGATTATTTCAATTTTGATTTTTTTCAAATATATTATTTCAATTTTAATCATTTAAAATCTTTTATTTCAATTTTGAAAATGTCTCAAAACAAATATTTTTATTTTGATCATTTCGGAATTAATTATTTCAATTTTTACCTTTTTTTTAAACCGGTTACTTCAATTTTGATCTTTCATAAATTTGATTATCTCAATTTTGATATTTCATAAATCTGATTATCTCAAATTTGATATTTCATAAATCGATTATCTCAATTTTGATCATTGATTCAATCCATGATTCAATTTTGATCATTTCAAAAAAAAAAATATTGCAACTTTGATCATTTCACAAATAGATAATTTCACTTTTTATCATTTCATAAATCGATTATTTAAATTTTGATCAATTTCTAATTCGATTCGATCAATCTTGAAAATGGATTATTTCAAATTTTGATTATTTTTTAAATCGATTATTTCAATTTTTATCATTTTTTTAGTTGATTATTTTAATTTTTATCAATTCAAAATTTCAATTTTTATCATCCTTTAAATGTGATCGATTATCTCAACTTTTATCCTTTCTAAAATCAATTATTTTTATTTTAATCATTTCTCAAAAAGATTATTTCAATTTTGATCATTTCTAATTTCTCAAATAGATTATTTGAATTTTGATTATTTTTTAAATCATTTATTTCAAATTTTACCATTTTTTTAATTGATTATTTCTATTTTGATTATTTGTTAAATCAATTATCTCAATTTTGATCATTGTGTAAATTGATTTTTTAAAATTTTGTATTATTTTTTAAATATATTATTTTAATTTTATCATTCCGGAACTGATTATGTCAATTTTTATCATTTTTCAAATCAATTATTTCAATTTAAATCATTTTTAATTTGATTATTTCAATTTTGATCATTTCTCAAATATATTATTTTAACTTAGATCATTTCTTAAATTGAGTATTTCAATTTTTATCGATTCTCAAATCGATTTTCTCAAATTTTAATATTACTTAGATCGAGTAGTTTAATTTTGATTATTTTTTAAATCGATTATCTGAATTTTGTTCATTTTTTAAATGGATTATTTCAATTTTGATCATAAATTTAATTATTTTTTCATTTTTTGTTATTTCTTAAATGGATTATTTCAATTTTGATAATTTTTTAAATCGATTATTTCAATTTTGATCATTTTTTAAATGAATTATTTCAATTTTGATCATAAATTTAATTATTTTTTCAATTTTTGTTATTTCTTAAATGGATTATTTCAATTTTGATCATTTTGAAATCAATAACGTCAATTTTTATCATTTTTTAAATTGATTATTTCAATTTTTATCATTTTTGAAATCGATTATCTCAATTTTGATCATTTTTTAAATGATTATCTCAATTTTATTCATTTATCAAATTAATTATTTCAATTTTCATCATTTCGTAAATCTGTTATTTCAATTTTGGATCCTTTCAAAATCGATTATTTGAATTTAGAACATTTTATAAAATGGTTGTTTCAATTTTGATCATTTCTTAAATCGATTATGTTAATAGTGATAATTTCTTAAATCGATTATCTCAATTTTGATTATTTTTTAAATCGATTATTTTAATTTTGATTATTTTTTAAATCAGTTATTTTAATTTTGGTTATTTTTTATATCGATTATTTCAATTTGATCATTTTGAAATAAATAATTTCAATGTTGTGCATTTCTTAAATTCATTATTTTTATTTTGATCATTTTTTAGATCTATTATTTCAATTTGAGATTATTTTTGAAATAAATTATTTCAATTTTGATCACTACTTACATCGATTATATCATTTTTGATTATTTTTCAAATGGATTATGATAATTTTGATCACTCATTGAATCGATTATGTCAATTTTGATGATTTCTTAATTCGATTATCTCAATTTTGATTATTTTTTAAATCGATTATCTCAATTTTAATCATTCTTAAATTGATTATCTCAATTTTAATCATTTTTTAAATCGACAATTTCAATTTTGATTATTTTTTGAGTCTATCATCTCAATTTTGATCATTTCATCAATCGAGTATTTCAATATTAATCTTTTTTGAAATAGATTGTTTGAATTTTAAGTATTTTTCAAAACGATTATATCAAATTTAACAAATTTTCAAACAGATTATCTCAATTTTGATTATTTTTTAAATCGATTATATCAATTTTGATCATTTCTTAAATCCGTTAACTCAATTTTGATTATTTTATAAATCGATTATTTCAATTTTAATCATTTTTTAAATCGATTAATTCAATTTTGACCTTTTGTTAAATTGATTATTTCCATTTTCATATTTTTTAAATTGATTCTTCTAATTTTGATCATTTATTAATTTGGTGATTTTAATTTTTACCATTTATCAAGTAGGTTATTTCAATTTTGATTATTTTTTAAATCGATTATATCAATTTTGATAATTTTGAAATCGATTAGTTCAATTTTGATTATTTCCACCAGCTTGATGCTGCCCAATCAGGCCATCTTCTTGGGCTGGGCAGCCCATCCTTTCAGGCCAGGAGATGGGCCAATATTCTGGTTTATTTGAGAAAGAATTGTTGATCTTTCTATACCTATTTTCAACAGAAAAAGAACAACTATACCATCTCACATTCCTTATGGAGAGGCTGCTCTTCTAGACATGAAGACCGGGGTAAGAGTAAGATGGATATCAAGTTCAACATGGCTAAGCACAGGACCTCAAAACAGGTAGAGGTATTCAAGAAAGATACTAGAAAGGCACCACCAAGATCCCAAGGCAATGAGTGTTTCAAGTGTCATGGGAGAGGACACGTTGCGTGTGATTGCCCAAACCACTTGGAAAACATCCTTATCAAGGAAGATGGCAACTACAAATCTGATGAAGAGGTGAAAGAAGAGATACCCAAGAGCTCATCCAAAAGTGAGCAAGATGAAGAGGCCAAAACGGGAGAAATACTAGTCACCTGGATATCATTTACAACTCAACAGTGAAGAAAAGGAGCAACGAGAGAACATTTTCCACACCTATTGTCTTGTTAAGGATAAGGTATGGCTTGTTATTACTAACACTAGATCATTTACAAATGTTGCTAACTCTTACATGGTATAGAAATTGGAACTTCCAACCACCAAGCACCCATATCCTTGCAAATTTCAGTGTCTAAATCATGATGAAAGGATAGGCATTTTTGGGCAAGTTTTATGTTTCTTTCAAGATTGAAAGATATAAAGATGAGGTTTTGTATGACATTGTGCCCATGGAGGCCGGACACCTACTTCTGGGGAGGGCGGGCAGTTTGATAGAGTGGTAAAATTTGATGGGCACATCAACAAGTTCACAGTTTTAAACAACCGTAAGACCTACACTTTTGCTCCCTTGACTCCACTTCAAATTCATGATGATCTGATCAAAATGCAAAAGGCCCAAAGAAGCAAGGACAAGCCTCAAACAAAGCCCAAGGAGCAAAAAGAGGAAATGAAGAAAACCAACTTTGAGTGTGTGTGCCATGCCAATATTTTGAGTGCCACAGAAGGACGGATTATGGTGCATGCATGTGGGTTGCTGCACCATCAACAATATCACGGTAAAGTATCATCACCCCAACCCCGTCTCGATGACATGCTTGATGAACTTAGTGGTGCCATTATGTTCTCTAAAATTGATTTTAAAAATGGGTTCCACTAAATAAGAATGAAAAAGGGTGATCAATGGAAAACGACATTTAAACCAAGCAACGTCTTTATGAGTGGTTAATTATACCATTTGGACTCGTAAATACCCCAACTACTTTTATGAATTTAATGAATCATGTTTTGAGACCTTTCATAGGAAAATTTGTGGTTGTATATTTTGATGATGTACTTGTGTACAGTCACAACATACAAGACCATATTCAGCATTTAAAAGAAAATTTTGGAACTCTTTTGGAAAGAACGTTTGTATGCAAATTTTAAAAAATGTGTGCATTGTCAAGATAAGTTCTTGTTTTCTTGGATTTGTGATTAGTTCACATGGCATACATATAGATGAGGAAAAGATAAGAACAATCTAAGAATGACCCACACCTTCTAATGCTAGCCAATTAAAAAGTTTCCACAAATTTGCTAGTTTATACTAGCGTTTTGTGAAAGAATTTAGTACCATTGCAACACCACTCACTGTAATCAACAAGAATGATAAGGTTTTTAAATGGGGAGAAGCTCAACAACAAGCATTTCAAATACTTAAAGACAAGCTAACGATTGCTCCAATCTTTGCTCTTCCCAATTTTTCTAACACCTTTGAGATTCAATGTGATGCATTAGGAACACCGATTGGAGCTGTTTTAATGCGAGAACTACCGATTGCCTATTTTAGTGAGAAGCTCCATGATTCATTTCTTTACTCAACGCATGACAAAAATCTTTATACATTGGTGAGAGCCCTTGAGATGGTAGCACTATCAACATGCCAAAGTGTTCGTAATTCACTCCAACCATGAAACTTTAAAGCATCTGAAGGGGCAAACCTGTAACGTCTTGTTCTGGGAAAAATTAAAATATGCATTTGCATTTGTAGTTTATTGAACACACTTAAATTTTTCATGTCGTGCTATGATAAAATTCATTGATTTTTTTTTATTTGTGAAGTATGTTTTGATTTTTATATTTATGGTTGTAAATAAAGGCCGAGCATATTAAAATTAGCATAGGATACGAAACATATTGGCGAAAGAAAAAGATTGAAATAAGGCAACAAGAGAATGAAATTAATGTTTAGTGTGGGACCCACAAAAGAAAAAGAAAAATAAAAATAAAATAAAAAAAATAAATTGGAGATCACCTGGCACTCTTACCTTTGACACATCACCATGTTGGAGGGACCCACAATCCACTTAAGAATGAAAAGGAAAGGGGGAGAGGGAAGTCCTTTATTCTTGAACACTATTCACGTTTTTCTCTTCCTTCTTTCAAAAACTAAACATTAACTCCATAAAAACAATCTTTCAAGCTTGAAATAACCTACCTCCATCCATATATACATTAACCCTAGCTTTTGGGAAGCAAAAAAAGGTGTAGAACACCTATAAAACAAGTTGAAAACTGCAAAGCAAGAAGGCTGAAGGAGTTCAAGAGAAGTGGATTTTGAAGTTTTAATAGGCAAGTATTTTGTATGTGTTTGTTAAATTGATGTATCCTATAGAACATGGCTTTGATATAATTGTGTTGCTGGAATTTAGAAGAAATGAATTAGGAAAAAGAAAATCTTGTTCTTGAATGAAACCTTAGAAATTTTGTATGCTAGATAGCCTAACTGTTATATTGTTTAATCAATATTTTTTTTTTGCACAACTGCAAATTGAGTAGAGTTTTCTTCTGACGAAACTAGACTTTTGTACCTTTAAAATGACATAAGATTCAAAGTGTTTTGAGGAGAATTGGATTTTTGATAAATTTTTGAAATAACATACTGTCTGCAGAAAAACTATTATATTCATAGTGTGACCGTACCCTATTATTTATTCAATATCTTTCTGTATACAATTAGAAATTTAGTATGGTTTCTTCTGAAAAAACTAGGCTTCCATAGCTTTAAAAGAACATAAAATTTCAAAGATTTGCATTAAGAAATAAATTTTTGGTGAATTTCAAAGTGGCATGTTCTCTGCAAAAAATCTTGTTTCTGCTTGTTTTTGTGCTCAAATTTGTTTTTTTTGAGTTGCCTTTTAGGTTGAATTAGGCTAACCTCTGAATGTAAATATTATAGCCCTATCTCTTACCTTTAAATAGCTACTACAATCTCCTTAATCCGATATTTGTAGAAAAAAGTTATATTAGTTTTTCTATAAATGCGCAACTTACATAGTAAATTTTGGGCTTAACATTATTTAATGTGATTTTCTTGGTGCAATTGCTATTGAATCTTGTCATGAATTTTATGTAATCCCTGTGATGAATTGGACTCCTTGTGATCATTAATCAAATCAAGATAAAGTAATGTGAAGAGAAAGTGATCATACGATGGTTACTCCAAAAGCGTTGCGAAGTCTGCGGGCGAAACTTATGGAGTACAGTTAGTATATGGAGTTTGAAAGCTTTGCGAAACCTGCGGGTGAAATTTGAGAAACTATGGATATATCTTTTCTCCCTGCGATGTGGGATTAGAAGCAGGTGAAATGTGTTGAAAAGAAGGATAACTCAACCCATCTTCATCACTAACCAAGTACATCTACTTAGAAGCCCAAAAATCAGTCTGCATTATAGAGCAAGCATGGCCCATTTGGGCAGTCTAAACCAATCCAAAATGCATTCAAAAATAGGCCCAAGGAAGCCCAAAAGTTTGAAGAAAAGTTTAGGAAGCAAACCCAAATAGTTAGGGGCAATTTGGGCAGTATATATTTTAACAGTTAAAAAACTAGCTGTTGGAATTCCTTGGGGTTTGAGCTCCAACGGGAATATTGCTTTTGAATTACTATCTACTGGCTATTTTTTCATTTTCTCTATAAATAGAGCTTCATTGTATCTTCTAAAACTACGATTCAATGTTCTCAATCACCAATGTATTCTCTCATTGTTTTTCAATAAATTCAGAATTTATTTCGTACTTTTTTTGTCTTTAGACTTTGATATTTCAACATGGTATCAGAGTAAACTTCGATCCCTTCCTCTTCAAGGTTGGGTGACCCTCCACCTTCCATCAACATCACCCAATTCCAAAATATTTCCTCCATTCAATTAAAAGGAGGAAATTACTATCAATGGGCTAGTGTGATGAGAAGGGCTCTAAATCTTCACAATCTAGAAGGTCACATTCTTGATGAGCTACTTGAAGACTCCGATCCAAACTTTAGAGTGTGGAAGAAGAGGGACGATTATGTATTCTTTCTACTTCTTAACTCCATGGATGAAACTCACAAGGCCATGGTGACGTGTGCTCCAATTGCCAAAGTAATATGGGACACAATGTTCTCGCTCTATGGTCAAGAGTCCAACCTTGGAAGAATCTTTGAACTCAAAAGGCAAATTGCAACCATCAAGAAAGAAGGAAAAACACTTCCTCAATATTTTGGAGATCTCACCGACATGTGGAATGAGTTAATGACTCTTCGGTCGGATTCCATCGATCTAAGGATCATTCAAAAAGGAAGGGAGAAAGACAAAATCTTCTCTTTGCTCATGGAGCTAGATGAGTCATACACACATCTTCGGCAAGAAATACTTCGAATGAAGGAATTTCCTTCATTTGGAGAGGTTCAAAATATGATTCAAAGTGCCAAGAATAATATGCGAATTGAGGAAAGCTCAAAGCAAAGGATGGAAGTTCATGGCTTTGCGGCTGCCCAAGAAGAACTCATAGCTGCCAAGGTGCTTCAAATGCCCAAAAGAGATGTATGCTCTCATTGCAAGAAGAAGGGTCATACAAAAGACAAATGTTGGTACTTGCATCCACACTTGAGGCCAAATTCATTCAAGCTGAGAGATCAAAGTTCTGTCCTCACTTCTTCAAGCTCCGGCCTTCATGCCATGGCCCAACAAGCTGTCACTTAAACGCCCTCTATGGTCGAGATAGCAGCCCTCAAAGCCACTCTTGAAGACACAACAAAGAGGCTACAATAACTCATCCACTTTGTTGGTACAAATCAAAAACCCTCTACTCATTTAAATTCTAAAAATTTTCTCATTGATTCGGGTACTGTTCATCATATGGTTAGGGATAAATCAAAAATCAAATGTTTTAAAAAACTCTCTAACTATAAGATTGTTCGGGTGGCAAATGAGCAAGGTTTGAAAGTGAGCCATATTGGGGAAATCGATATTTTTGGAAAAACAACTGATACTTTATATGTTCCCCAACTTACTTCAAACTTGTTGTCTATAGGGAGAATCACTAAGGATCAAGAATGTAGAGTTGTTTTTGATCCAAATTATGTCTCTTTTCAGGACCTCAAGTCGAATCAATTGATTGGCAAGGGTACTGAAGAGGAGACCTCTACTTTTTGGATCAAGAACAATATGCATTCATAGCTCGTGTTAAGGAAAACTCATCTCTTTGGTATGTGCAATTATGGTATCCTAGTGATCGAGGTTTAAAACGTCTATTTCCAATTTTAAATTTTGAGAATAGACATTGTAAAGTTTGTATTTTGACAAAACAAACTCGAACAATGTACTCAAGTTCTGAAACAATATATGAAAATGCATTTGATTTATTACATTCTGATATTTGGACTTCTAACTTCTCACACTTAGGATACAAATATTTCATTACTTTCATTGATCATAAGACTAGATACACTTGGATTTACCTTTTGAATAGCAAGGACCAAGCTCTTGAAGCACTCAAAAGCTATGTAAAATATGTAACCAAGCTTTATAATGCTAACATAAAGGTCCTTACATCAGATCATGGGGAGAGTACACAAGTCATAACTTCAAGAACTTTCTCAAAGATCATAGCATTATTCATCAAATGTCTTGTGTCTACACACCCCAACAAAATGGGGTAGCCGAGAGAAAAAATAGGCACATTTTGGAGACCGTTAGAGCCATGATGTTCTATGCAAACGTACCCAAAAATTTTTGGTGTGATGCAGTCAAAACGGCTGTCCATGTGATAAATCTAATGCTCTTAGAAGCATTAAAGGGCATGTCACCTCTAGAAATGCTTTTAGAAAGGAAACCTAAGGTAACACACCTTAGGACATTTGGTTGTGTGTGTTATATTTATATACCATTTCATATGAGGGATAAGTTAGATCACAAGAGTAGAAAATGCCTATTTCTAGGTTATGCTTCTTTTGAAAAAGGATATAGGTGTTATGATCCAAGTACTAATCGAACATACACATCCAAGGATATGATATTTTTAGAGGAAGAATTCTTTTTTATAGGAAAAGAAACACCCAAAGCATCAAGCAAAGAAGATTCTCCTAGCACATGAAATTTCTTGCTCCCTTCAGATCAACCATTTCCATCGATTGAAGAAGGCACCTCCCAAGAGACTAGTGATCACTCTCAAAGTATTGAAGAAGGACCAAACTCCATAGAAAAGGAGGCAGCTCACACTTCAAGGGGAGAGCAAGAAACGGAACAAGAGGAGCCTTCAGAACAAGTTGTGGATGAATCCGTTGAGCCCGATGCACCACCTCTTCAACTTAGGTGATCCACGAGACTTAGGGTCCCTCCATCGAAATGGATCAACCGAAGGGTTTATTATAACTCAAAGGTAACATCACATCCCATTTCTGATTACTATACTACCTCACACGTTTCTTTGAGCCACCAAGGCTTCTTGAGTGGCATAGATAAAGAACATGAGCCTAGAACATTTGATGAAGCATCTAAGGATCCAAGGTGGAGAAGGGCAATGAAAGAGGAGCTAGATGCCTTGACCAATAATGGTACTTGGGAAATCACCTCTCTACCCAAAGGCAAGCGAGCTGTAGGATGGAAATGGGTGTACAAGATCAAATACAAGAGCGATGGGTCAATCGAAAGGTTCAAGACAAGACTTGTGGCTAAGAGATTTATACAAGCTTATGGGATAGACTACAAGGAAACTTATGCTCCCGTTGCCAAAATGAACACAATTAGGGTCTTGATATCTCTTGCGGTGAACCATGGATGGAGCATGTTTCAAATGGATGTAGCAAATGCGTTCCTTCAAGGAGATCTCGAAGAAGAAGTGTACATACAACTTTCTCAAGGGTTCCAACAACAAGGAGGAAACGTGTGCAAATTACGCAAGACTATCTACAGACTGAAGCAATCCCCATGGACATGGTATGCAAAATTAAGCCATGCTTTCCTAAGTAGTGGATTTGTTAAATGCCATAGCGACTCATCTGTTTTCATTAGAAAAAACAATGATAAAATAGTGATAGCCTTAGTTTACGTAGATGATATCATCATTACAGGAAATGACATGCATTTAATAGATATAGTTAGAAATTTCTTGAGTTCTAGGTTTGAAATTAAAGATTTAGGGAGACTAAAATATTTCCTAGGAATTGAGCTAGTCTATTGTGATAATGGGTTAATTCTATCGTAAAGGAAATATGCTCTTGATCTTTTACAGGAAACAGGAAAACTAGGAGGAAAGCCAACTTGTAGCCCTGTTGTCACCATTGGACCTCTAGTAGATGATGAGGAGCAATTTGAGGACATAGAGAGATATTAGAGACTTGTAGGACGATTGATCTACCTCACCATCACTAGACCAGACATAGCCTTTGCCGTGAGCCAAATTAGTCAACATATGTATTCTCCAAAGATGGGTCATTGGAGAGCAGTTGAGTGCATCCTTCACTACATCAAGAAATCACCCGGACTAGGTATTTGGATGAAGTACAATGGAAGCTCCCAAATTGAAGGCTTTTGCGATGCAGATTGGGCGAGCGATTCAAAGGATAGAAGATCTACCACCGGGTACTGCATGTTCGTAGGAGGCAACTTGGTAGCATGGAAGAGCAAAAAACAGCATGTGGTGTCAAAATCGAGTGCAAAGGTTGAGTATAGGGCAATGGCGTCAGCTGCCAGTGAGATTGTATGGTTGAAGGCTCTAGTAGAGGAATTAGAGTTCAATATTTCTACACCAATCAACTTGCATTGTCACAATCAATTGGCGATTCATATTGCATCCAATCCGGTCTTCCATGAAAGGACTAAGCACATAGAAATTGATTGTCACTTCATTCAACAAAAGGTGGAAGAAAAGCTTATAGTCACTTCCTACATCAAAATAAAAGAGCAACTAGCTGATATCTTCACAAAATGGGGAACTGCAATACATCTTCAAGAAATCATGAACAAGTTGGACACTATCGATATCTACGCACCCAACTTGAGGGGGAGTGTTGAAAAGAAGGATAACTCAATCCATCTTCATCACCAACCAAGTGCATCTACTTAGAAGCCCAAAAATCAGCCTGCATTGTCTAGCAAGCATGGCCCATTTGGGCAGCCTAAACCAACCCAAAATACATTCAAAAATAGGCCCAAGGAAGCCCAAAAGTTTGGAGAAAAGTCTAGGAAGCAAATCCAAATAGCTAGGGGCAGTTTGGGCAATATATATTTCAACAGTCAAAAAACTAGTTGTTGGAATTTCTTGGGGTTTGAGCTCCAACGGGAATATTGCTTTTGAATCACTATCTACCGGCTATTTTTTCCTTTTCTCTATAAATAAAGCCTCATTGTATCTCCTAAAACTATGATTCAATACTCTCAATCACCAATGTATTCTCTCATTGTTTTTCAATAAATTCATAATTTATTTCATACTTTCTTTGTCTTTAGACTTTGATATTTCAACAAAATGTTTGATGTGTCTAACCTAAAAAGATCTAGATTTCATTTAGAAATATTGAATTTTTGGGTTGCTCTTTATACTCTCATACACAAGATTTATTCGACATTCTATTACTTTCTTTAAATATCGATTTCAAATTAGAACAATAGACATAGAGAAGGATAATGAATCTAGAGTAGAAATTACTCTTATTTCTTTGAGATTGTTGAGATGACATGTGCCTCTTGTATACGCTTCGATGTCGTGTTAATTTACATGTTGATGTTGATATTTCTATGCTTACTTAGTTGTTATGCATGCTATTGCTTTCTTGTGTATTTGCTCAACTTATACTGACCCCGATATCCTTATTTTTCAGGGAATCAGGGAGACGGGAGGGAATTACAGTATAGAGGCTTTCGAGCCAAGAGATTTCGATCTCTACTCGTTTTCGACCCCTTACTTTAAGACATATTGTTCTTGAGCTTCTTTTAAAATTGTATGAGTTTTGTTTTATATGTAAATACATAGTTGAAGACTAAGGAGAGTGTATAGTTTTGTTTATGGTGTGATCATACACTATGGTATGTTGTTGGATAGCCAAGAGAGCCATTAATACTAATTTGTTTGATATTAGAAGTGTTCTACTTGATTTACCAGATTTTCCATTAACCCCACGTGGCTAAATAGTCACCGAATAGGGGAGATTCTATCGATATTTTATTTGAGATGATCAAGTAACTTATTTTCCTTTAAAATAAATCTCCTTCTGTGTTATCACACAAGGAGAGTGTGACTGTCGCAAGTCCAGATATCGCATGATTATTGTTGAAAAGAGAAATTAATCAACTTATCATCACATTTCTAAAAAGCCTTCCCAAGAGTCTAGCAAGTTCTCCTTTGAAACCAAATTAATTTTTTATGAGTTTTTATCTCAAAGATGAAGCCTTAAATGGCATAGCCCGAGGAATTCGGGCCTAGCCCGGGCAAGCAAAAAGGCCCCTTTTTGGCCCACAAAGCGAGCCCAATTGGGCCCCAATGGCTACGCAAATCTAGCCATTGGAGACAGCCTCCAATGGCTACTAGAGAGGGGTCTTAACCCCTCTCTTGTTCTCTCATTTGCTGTCTAAATTCTCTCTATCTTCTTCTTCTACAAATAGGCTTCTATGTATTCAAGCAAAAGCATGAACAAAAGTTCAAAGTTATAAATGTTATTTGCTCTCATTATCAATAAACTTCAGAATTTCATTTCAAAGTTCTCTTGTGCTCTTACTTTGATCTTTCAACATGGTATCAGAGCAATCGATCCCATTCTCTTCTAGGTTGGGTGACCCTCCTCCTTCCATAAACATTACCAAAATGTAAAATTTATCCTCCATTCAATTGAAAGGGAGAAATTACTACCAATAGACAAATGTGATGAAGAGGGCACTCAATCTCAACAATCTAGAAAGCCACATTCTTGATGATTCTCTTGAGGAAATAGATCCATCGTTTCGAGAATGGAAGAAAAGGGATGATCATGTCTTCATTCTCCTCCTTAATTCTCTAGATGAAACTCACAAAACAATGGTGACATGTGCTCTAAATGTAAAAACTTTGTGGGATAAAATGTTCTCTTTATATGGCTTGGAATCCAACCTTGGAAGAATTTTTGAGCTTAAGAAGCAAATTGCTTCTATCAAAAAGGAAGGTAAATCTCTTCCTTAATACTTTGGTGAGTACACAGATACTTGGAATGAGCTAATTACACTACGGCCATATTCTATAGACCTCAAAGTTCTTCGAAAGAGAAGAGATGAGGATAAGATATTTGGTCTTCTCATGGGCTTAGATGATTCCTATTCTCATCTAAGGCAAGAAATCCTTTGAATGAAGGACTTTCCATCATTTGGGGAAGTTCAAAATATGATACAAAGAGCTGAAGTAAGCATTAGATTGGAAGAAAGCTCCAAACAAAAATTGGAAGCTCAAGCATTCATTGCCTTAACAAATGAATTCGTTGCTGCCAAAGTATCTCAAACACAAAGGAGAAATGAGATTTGTTCTCATTGCAAGAAAAAAGGCCATTCAAAAGATAAATGATGGCTATTGCATCCTCATTTGAAGCCTAAAACGTTCAAGCAAAGAGACCAGCAAGGAGCTCTAACTGCCTTCGGTTCTGGACAACAGCCTTCTGCCGAATTCGTAAAGGTCCAAGCTCCATCAATTGCTGATTTTGCTGCACTACAAAGAGGCTTCAACAAATGGCTCCTTCATCTGGTAAAAGTCAAGAACCTTTCTCATGTTTACACTTTGAAAATTTTCTCATTGATTCAGGAACCGAATGTGATATGGATAAGGATAAAGCAAAAAAAAAGGATTTGAAAACCTTCCTAAGCATATGATTGTTCGTGTTGCAAATGGACAAGATTCGAGAGTAAATCAAGTCGGGGAAATTGACATTTTTGGAAAACCAACAAAGGCTTTATATGTTAAAAATAAGGGAGAAGATAAAGATAAGTCTTAAGGTATTCAACTTGAAAATATGATAATGTCATAAACATTGGGTCTTTTATTTTTTATGTTCAGAATTTTGCAACATATTTATGACTCAAAATACATTCAAAAACAAGCCCAATGAAGCCCAAAAGTATGGAGGAAAGTCTAAGAGATAAACCCAAATAGCTAGGGGTAGTTTGGGCAATGTATATTCTAATAGTCCAAAAACTAGCTGTTGGAAATCTTAGGGTTTGAGCCCTAACAGCAATATTGTCTTTGTTCTCTCTCTACTAGCTATTTTTCTCCCTTTGCCTATAAATAGAGCTATTGCTCTCCTTGTAAAATTAAAGAGGAAGATAATCTCTCTTCCTTTGTATCATTCTACCACATTAATAAAAACCAGAAGTTTATTAGATTTCTCTACTCTTCTTAGTCAAAAATCTAACATGGTATCAGAGCAAACATCGACTCCGGGGTTGGGAAATTCTCTTCCTCAATTCTCTTCCTTTCAAATCCAACTTTTTTCCCAAATTATTCTAAGCTCAACCAATTACTTCCAATGGGATAGTCATATCAGAAGATCTCTCAATCGAGCAAAACTTCTGTCTTTCATTACAAAAGATCCTATGGATCAGCTAGACCCATGATTTGATGAATGGAAGGAGCTGGATGATCAAGTGTTCCTATTACTAACAAGCTCCATGGATCAAGCACACAAAAATATGGTGATGTGCTGTCCGAGTTCCAAATCCTTATGGGAGCAAATGTATGGGTTATATGGTCAGGAATCAAACTTGAGCAGAATATTTGAAATACAAAGAAGGATTGCGACCATCCAAATGGAGGAGAAATCAATTACACAATTGTTCGGAGAACACGAGGACTTATAGAATGAGGTCAACACATTGAGACCTCTCACAAGTGATATAAAAGTGCTGCAAAAGAGACAAGATGAAGACAAGGTGTTTTCCTTGCTTTCATCACTCAATGAGTCTTTTGCACAACTTCGACAGGAAATTCTTCGAATGAAAGAATTTCCATCATACCAAGAGACTCGATTTATGATTCAAAGAGCTGCAGCTTCTCAATGGCTTGAGAAAAGCAATCAGGCCAAAATTGAAGTTCATGGGTTCTCCACAAAGCAGAATGAACAAGCTGCAAATAATGCTCATCAGGGAATAAAAAAGGTGTGTTCTCATTGCAAAAAGTTGGGACATACCAAGGATGGTTGCTGGTTTTTTCATCCTAACCTTAAACCCGAGTTCATCAAGAAAAAAGAGCAAGAGAGGAGGGAACAAAATGCTCAAGCAGCTGCAAACAAAGCAAATCTGACATCTCAAAAATTAGGAAAATCCTCCTCTGGTACTTGCTCTAACTCTTCTGTTACTTCTTCAAAATGGTTGATAGATTCAGGTTGTGATCACCATATGGTCAAAGATAAGCAAAACTTTTAGAATCTTGAACCTCTTCTAGAACCTAAAATGGTTAAAGCTGCAAATGGACAAAATTTCAAAATTAAGCAAATTGGGGATGTTGAAATTTTTGGAAGAAAATCAAAGGCTTCATATGTTTCTCAATTTACCTTTAATCTTATGTCCATTGGACAAGTCACTATTCTTTAATTGCAAAGTTATCTTTGACCCTCATTCTGTTGTTTTTCAGAATTTGGACACGAATCAAGTGATTGGTAGTGGATCTATGCAAGATAACTTGTATTTTTGGAAACAAGATAGTTTTGTATTTTCCGCAATCCGAGAGGAAAGTTACCTCCTTTGGCATGCTAGATTAGGTTATCTTCTATGCAAGCTTTGAAATGCCTATTCCCATAAAAAAATTGTAATGATAGATATTGTGAAGCATGCATTTTTGGAAAGGAAACCCGAATGTATTATCCTATTTCTGAAACTCAATATAAAAAGCCTTTTATCTTGTTCACTCGGACGTATGGACTTCACCTATGATATCTAGAAAGGGATTTAAATATTTTATCTCATTTATAGATTATAAGTCTAGGTATATATGGGTGTATATGCTAAGATCGAAAGACCAAGTTTATGAAGCCTTCAAGTCCTTTTACAAGTATATTATAAAACAATATGAGGCCAACATTAAAATTCTTAGTATAGATAATGGTGGAGAATATATGAGCACCAATTTCAAAAATTTCATTGAGGAGAATGGAATTAATCATCAAACTAGTTGTCTCTACACCCCAACAAAATGGAGTTGCCAAACGTAAAAATAGATATCTCCTATAAATAGCTAGAACTATCATGTTCTTTGCTAATATGCCTAAGCATTTTTATAATGATGTGGTTAGTACCGTAGCTCATTTAATAAATTATCTTCCAACTAGAGTTCTCCATAGAAAATCTCCATTAGAGTTGCTTAAAAAAGACAAACCAAACCTTTCTCACCTTAGAGTTTTTGGGTGTATTTGTTTTGTTCATGTTCCTAGGTAGGTTAGAGATAAGTTAGATATCAAAGGAAGTAAATGTGTTTTTATTGGGTACGTTTCATTCCAAAAAGGATATATTTGTTTTGAACCTGACTCTAACAAGGTATACACATCGAAAGATGTGATATTTGTATAAAATGAATTCTTTTTTGTAGGAGAAAAAAATGAAGAAAATTCATCAAGCAATGACTTGTGAATCTTCTACGATGTTCCCATAAATCCTCCTTTGGTTCCTCAAGAATCCAATGAAGAGAATTCACATTCAGGGGGAGAAAATGAAGAGGGAGGAGTGGATGAGTCTGCAAATGAAGAGAACTCTTCCAAAGAAAGAGAAGAAGGTGAGGGATTGCCTACCTTAGGAGAATCCGGAGACGAAACTAGATTGCCCTCTCCACTGGCTCCTCAACTTTGATGTTCCACCAGATCGAGGCTTCCTCCCTCAAAGTGGATCAATAGAAGAGTTTATTACAATTCTAAGGTAACTCACTGTTGGATTTTTGACTAAGAAGAGAGAGAAATCTAATAAACTTCTGGTTTTTATTGATGTAGTAGAATGATACAAAGGAAGAGAGATTATCTTCCTCTTAATTTTACAAGGAGAGCAATAGCTCTATTTATAGGCAAAGGGAGAAAAATAGCCAGTAGAGAGAGAACAAAGTCAATATTCCCGTTGGGGCTCAAACTCCAAGGAATTCCAACAGCTAGTTTTTGGACTGTTGGAATATACATTGCCCAAACTGCCCCTAGCTATTTGGGTTTACCTCTTAGACTTTTCTCCATACTTTTGGGCTTCATTGGGCTTGTTTTTGAATGTATTTTGGGTCATAAAAATGTTGCCAAATTCTTAACATTAAAAAATAAAAGGTCCAATGTTTATGACATTATCATATTTTCAAGTTGAATACCTTGAGACTTATCTTCATCTTCTCCCTTATTTTTAACACTCCCCCTCAAGTTAGGTGCATAGATGTCTATGGACCCTAACTTGCTAAGGATGTGCTGAAGATGTTTCTCAGTTGTTGCCTTAGTGAAAATGTCAGCTAGCTGGTCTTCACTTCTAACATATGAGGTTGAAATTGTCTTGTTTTCTAATTTTTCTCGAACAAAATGACAATCAACCTCAATGTGCTTCGTTCTTTCATGAAATACTGGATTGGCAGCGATATGAAGAGCTGCTTGATTATCGCAATGTAGAAGAATAGGAGCGATAGTAGGAAATCCCATCTCCTCAAGTAATGCCTTTAGCCAAACTATTTCGCTTGTAGCCGCTGCCATTGCTCTGTATTCAGCCTCAGCGCTTGATCTGGATACAACAGATTGTTTCTTGCTTTTCCATGTTACAAGATTTCCTCCCACGAACATGCAGTAGCCGGTGGTGGATCTCCTGTCCGTGACATCCCCAGCCCAATCTGCATCACAGTAGCCATAAATCTCCATGCTGTGGTTGTTTTTCATAAGAATTCCCCTTCCTGGTGAGCTTTTTAAATACTTGAGAATTCTTTCTGCTGCCTTCCAATCTTGAATCCTTGGAGCATGCATCCGTTGACTGATTAAGCTGACGGCATAGGTGATATCTGGTCTTGTAATGGTGAGGTAGATGAGCCTCCCCACAAGTCTTTGATATCTAGGAATATCCTGGAACATTTCTTCATCACCTTGTGCTCGTTCTGCTATGGATATAGGAGTTGCTGCTGGTTTAGCTCCTACCTTTCCAGTTTCCTGCAAAAGGTCAAGTACATATTTCCTTTGGCATAGAACTAGCCCCTTATGAGAATAGGCAAGCTCTATTCCTAAGAAATACTTTAGTTTTCCCAAATCTTTAATCTCAAAAGTAGATTTAAGGAAATTTCTAACTTGATCAATACCATTCATATCACTTCCTGTAATAACTATATCATCTACATAAATAAGAACAATAGTGATTTCTTCATTGTTAACTTTAGTAAACATGGAGGAATCACTAATGGATTTCTTAAAGTTATTACCAAGAAGTGCTGAACTTAATTTTGCATACCAGGCACGAGGAGATTGTTTTAACCCATAGATTGCTTTTTTAAGACGACACACCTTGATGTTTGAATCCTCATCTAGCCCTTGGGGAATTTGCATGTAGATTTCTTCGTCTAAGTCCCCTTGAAGAAAAGCATTCTTCACGTCCATTTGATACATTGGCCATTCTCCATTGGTTGCAATTGACATCAAAACCCTTATCGTTTTCATTTTGGCAACAGGGGCAAAAGTCTCAGTGTAGTCTTCTCCATAAGTTTGTGTGAATCCTTTGGCTACAAGTCTTGCCTTGTAGCGTTCAATGGATCCATCACTTTTATACTTGATTTTGAACACCCATTTACACCCGACAGCCTTTCTTCCCTTAGGGAGAGTAGTAATCTCCCACGTCCCATTTTTATTCAATGCATCTAGTTCTTCAAGCATAGCTTGTCTCCATTCGGGTTTGGTATTTGCCTCATCAAAATCCTTAGGTTCCTGTGATGAGTCAATGCCACTCAAGAACCCTTGATGGCTTGAGGAAGTATTAGATACACAATAGTAATTTGAAATAGGATAGTGAGTTACCTTAGAATTGTAATAAACTCTTCTGTTGATCCACTCTGAGGGAGGAAGCCTCAATCTGGTGGAACGTCGAAGTGGAGGAGCCAGCGGAGAGGGCAGTCTAGTTTCGTCTCCGGATTCTCCTAAGGTAGGTAATCCCTCGCCTTCTTCTCTTTCTTCGGAAGAGTTCTCTTCATTTTCAGACTCATCCACTCCTCCCTCTTCGTTTTCTCCCCCTGAAAGTGAATTCTCTTCATTGGATTCTTGAGGAACCAGAGGAGGATTTATGGGAACATCGCAGAAGATTCGCAAGTCATTGCTTGATGAATTTTCTTCATTTTTTTCTCCTGCAAAAAAGAATTCATTTTCTACAAATATCACATCTTTCGATGTGTATACCTTGTTAGAGTCAGGTTCAAAACAAATATATCCTTTTTGGAATGAAGCGTACCCAATAAAAACACATTTCCTTCCTTTGATATCTAACTTATCTCTAAACTGCCTAGGAATATGAACATAACAAATACACCCAAAAACTCTAAGGTGAGAGAGGTTTGGTTTGTCTTTTCTAAGCAACTCTAATGGAGATTTTCCATGGAGAACTCTAGTTGGAAGACGATTTATTAAATGAGCTGCGGTACTAACCGCATCACTCCAAAAACGCTTAGGCATATTAGCAAAGAACATGATAGTTCTAGCTATTTCTAGGAGATGTCTATTTTTGCGTTCGGCAACTCCATTTTGTTGGGGAGTGTAGGGACAACTAGTTTGATGAATAATTCCATTCTCCTCAATGAAATTTTTGAAATTGGTGCTCATATATTCCCCACCATTATCTATCCTAAGAATTTTAATGTTGGCCTCATATTGTTTTATAATATACTTGTAAAAGGACTTGAAGGCTTCATAAACTTGGTCTTTTGATCTTAGCATATACACCCATGTATACCTAGACTTATGATCTATAAATGAGATAAAATACTTAAATCCCCTTCTAGATATCATAGGTGAAGTCCATACATCCGAGTGAACAAGATCAAAAGGCTTTTTATATTGAGTTTCAGAAATAGGATAATACATTCGGGTTTCCTTTCCAAAAATGCATGCTTCACAATGTCTATCACTACAATTTTTTGATGGGAATAGGCATTTCAGAGCTTGCATAGAAGGATGACCTAATCTAGCATGCCAAAGGAGGTAACTTTCCTCTCGGATTGCGGAAAATACAAAACTATCTTGTTTCCAAAAATACAAGTTATCTTGCATAGAACCACTACCAATCACTTGATTCGTCTCCAAATTCTGAAAAACAACAGAATGAGGGTCAAAAATAGCTTTGCAATTTAAGTCCTTAGTGACTTGTCCAATGGACATAAGATTAGAGGTAAATTGAGGAACATATAAGGCCTTCGAATTTCTTCCAAATATTTCAACATCCCCAATTTGCTTAATTTTGAAATTATGTCCATTCGCAACTTTAACCATTTTAGGTTCTAGGAGAGGTTCAAGATTCTGAAAATTTTGCTTATCTTTGACCATATGGTGATCACAACCTGAATCTATCAACCATTTTGAAGAAGTAACAGATGAGTTAGAGCAAGTACCTGAGGAGGATTTTCCTAATTTTTGAGATGTCAGATTTGCTTTGTTTGCAGCTGGTTGAGCATTTTGCTCCCTCCTCTCTTGCTCTTTTTTCTTGATGAACTCAGGTTTAAGGTTAGGATGAAGAAACCAGCAACCATCCTTGGTATGTCCCAACTTTTTGCAATGAGAACACACCCTTTTTATTCCCTGATGAGCCTTATTTGCAGCTTGCTCATTCTGCTTTGTGGAGAACCCATGAACTTCACTTTTGGACTGATTGCTTTCTTCAAGCCTTTGAGAAGCTGCAGCTCTTTGAATCATAAATCGAGTCTCTTGGTATGATGGAAATTCTTTCATTCGAAGAATTTCCTGTCGAAGTTGTACAAATGACTCATTGAGTGATGAGAGCAATGAAAACACCTTGTCTTCATCTTGTCTCTTTTGCAGCACTTTTATATCACTTGTGAGAGGTCTCAATGTGTTAAGCTCATTCCACAAGTCCTCGTGTTCTCCGAACAATTGTGTAATTGATTTCTCCTCCATTTGGATGGCCGCAATCCTTTTTTGTATTTCAAATATTCTGCTCAAGTTTGATTCCTGACCATATAACCCATACATTTGCTCCCATAAGGATTTGGAACTCGGACAGCACATTACCATATTTTTGTGTGCTTGATCCATGGAGCTTGTTAGCAATAGGAACACTTGATCATCCAGCTCCTTCCATTCATCAAATCGTGGGTCTAGCCGATCCATAGGATCTTTTGTAATGAAAGACAGAAGTTTTGCTCCATTGAGAGATCTTCTGATATGACTAGCCCATTGGAAGTAATTGGTTGAGCTTAGAATAATTTGGGAGAAAAGTTGGATTTGAAAGGAAGAGATTTGAGGAAGAGAATTTCCCAACCCCGGAGTCGATGTTTGCTCTGATACCATGTTGGATTTTTGACTAAGAAGAGAGAGAAATCTAATAAACTTCTGGTTTTTATTGATGTAGTAGAATGATACAAAGGAAGAGAGATTATCTTCCTCTTAATTTTACAAGGAGAGCAATAGCTCTATTTATAGGCAAAGGGAGAAAAATAGCCAGTAGAGAGAGAACAAAGTCAATATTCCCGTTGGGGCTCAAACTCCAAGGAATTCCAACAGCTAGTTTTTGGACTGTTGGAATATACATTGCCCAAACTGCCCCTAGCTATTTGGGTTTACCTCTTAGACTTTTCTCCATACTTTTGGGCTTCATTGGGCTTGTTTTTGAATGTATTTTGGGTCATAAAAATGTTGCCAAATTCTGAACATTAAAAAATAAAAAGTCCAATGTTTATGACATTATCATATTTTCAAGTTGAATACCTTGAGACTTATCTTCATCTTCTCCCTTATTTTTAACACTCACTATCCTATTTCAAATTACTATTGTATATCTAATACTTCCTCAAGCCATCAAGGGTTCTTGAGTGGCATTGACTCATCACAGGGACCTAATGCTTTTGATGAGGCAAATACCAAACCCGAATGGAGACAAGCTATGCTTGAAGAATTAGATGCATTGAATAAAAATGGGACATGGGAGATTACCACTCTCCCTAAGGGAAGAAAGGCTATCAGGTGTAAATGGGTGTTCAAAATCAAGTATAAAAGTGATGGATCCATTGAACGTTACAAGGCAAGATTTGTAGCCAAAGGATTCACACAAACTTATGGAGAATACTATACTGAGACTTTTGCCCCTGTTGCCAAAATGAAAATGATAAGAATTTTAATATCAATTGCAACCAATGGAGAATGGCCAATGTATCAAACAGACATGAAGAATGCTTTCCTTCAAGGGGACTTAGATGAAGAAATCTACATGCGAATTCCCCAAAGGCTAGATGAGGATTCAAACATCAAGGTGTGTCATCTCAGAAAAGCAATCTATGGGTTAAAACAATCTCCTCGTGCCTGGTATGCAAAATTAAGTTCAGCACTTCTTGATAATAACTTTAAGAAATGCATTAGTGATTCCTCCATGTTTACTAAAGTTAACAATGAAAAAATCACTATTGTTCTTATTTATGTAGATGATATAGTTATTACAGGAAGTGATATGAATGGTATTGATCAAGCTAGAAGTTTCCTTAAATCTACTTTTGAGATTAAAGATCTGGAAAAACTAAAGTATTTCTTAGGAATATAGCTTGCCTATTCTCATAAAGGGCTAGTTCTATGCCAAAGGAAATATGTACTTGACCTTTTGTAGGAAACTGGAAAGGTAAGAGCAAAACCAACAGCAAGTCCTATATCCATAGCAGAACGAGCAAAAGGTGATGAAGAAATGTTCCAAGATATTCCTAGATATCAAAGACTTGTGGGGAGGCTCATCTACCTCACCATTACAAGACCAGATATCACCTATGCCGTCAGCTTAATCAGCCAACGGATGCATGCTCCAAGGATTCAAGATTGGAAGGCAACGGAAAGAATTCTCAAGTTTTTAAAGAGCTCACCAGGAAGGGGAATTCTTATGAAAAACAACCGCAACATAGAGATTTATGGCTACTGTGATGCAGATTGGGCTGGGGATGTCACGGACAGGAGATCCACCATCGGCTACTGCATGTTCGTGGGAGGAAATCTTGTAACATGGAAAAGCAAGAAATAATCTGTTGTATCCATATCAAGCGCTGAGGTCGAATACAGAGCAATGGCAGTGGCTACAAGTGAAATAGTTTGGATAAAGGCATTACTTGAGGAGATGGATTTCGTACTATCGCTCCTATTCTTCTACATTGCGATAATCAAGCAACTCTTCATATCACTGCCAATCCAGTATTTCACGAAAGAACGAAGCACCTTGAGGTAGATTGTCATTATGTTCGAGAAAAATTAGAAAATAAGACAATTTCAACCTCATATGTTAGAAGTGAAGACCAGCTAATTGACATTTTCACTAAGGCAACAACTGAGAAATACCTTTAGCACATCCTTAGCAAGTTAGGGTCCAAAGACATTTATACATCCAACTTGAGGGGGAGTGTTAAAAATAAGGGAGAAGATGAAGATAAGTCTCAAGGAATTCAACTTGAAAATATGATAATATCATAAACATTGGGTTTTTTATTTTTTTAATGTTTATATTTTTGCAACATATTTATGACTTAAAATACATTCAAAAACAAGTTCATGAAGC
Organism: Dillenia suffruticosa; assembly: GCA_033439265.1. Classification (NCBI taxonomy): domain Eukaryota; kingdom Viridiplantae; phylum Streptophyta; class Magnoliopsida; order Dilleniales; family Dilleniaceae; genus Dillenia; species Dillenia suffruticosa. Next base: position 15,285,623 of record JAVTVX010000020.1, read on the forward strand.
CCAAAAGTATGGAGGAGAGTCTAAGAGGTAAACCCAAATAGCTAGGGGCAGTTTGGGCAATATATATTCCAACAGTCCAAAAACTAGTTGTTTGAAATTCTTGGGGTTTGAGCCCCAATGGGAATATTGTCTTTGTTCTCTCTTTACTGGCTATTTTTCTCCCTTTGCCTATAAATAGAGCTATTGCTCTCCTTGTAAAATTAAAGAGGAAGATAATTTCTCTTCCTTTGTATCATTCTACCATATCAATTAAAACTAGAAATTTATTAGATTTCTCTACTCTTCTTAGTAAAAAATCCAACATTATATGTCCCCAAACTTAACTCAAACCTACTATCCATTGGCAAGATCACCAAGGATCAAAAGTGTGGAGTTGTTTTGACCTCAATAATGTCTCTTTTCAGGACCTCAAGTCGAATCAATTAATTGGCGAGGGTTCTAGGAGAGGAGGACTTTATTAATTGGATCAAGAACAAACTGCACTTGTAGCTCACGTCAAGGAGGATCAATCTCTTTGGCATGGGTGCTTAGGACATCCTAATGATCGAGTTTTAAAACGTCTATTCCCAACCTTCAATTTTCAGAATAGACATTGTAAAGTTTATATTTTGGCTAAGGAAACCTGAACAATGTATCCCATTTCAGAAACAATTTTTGAAAATCCTTTTGATTTGATTCGTTCAGATATTTGGAATTCTCTTATTATGTCTCACTTGGGTTACAAATACTTTATTACTTTCATTGATCGCAAAACAAGGTACACATGGGTGTATCTTTTAAATACCAAAAACCAAACTCTTGAAGCTCTCAAGAGCTATGTGAAGTATGTGACCAAACTATACAATGTCAATATAAAAGTCCTAAGGTCAGATTATAGTGGTGAATTTACAAGCCTCAATTTTGAAAACTACATTAAGGACATTAGCATTATACATCAAATGTCATGTGTTTACACACTCCAACAAAATGGGGGCTAAAAGAAAGAATAGACACATACTTGAAACTTCTAGGGCAATGATGTTCTATGCAAACATGCCTAAAAAATTCTGGTGTGATGCGGTTAAAACCGCAGTTCATGTTATCAACCTTATGCCCATTGAAATTTTAAAAGGGCAATCGCCTCTAGAGGCTCTTCTGGGAAGAAAGCCTAAAATCTCTCACCTTAGGACATTTGGTTGCACATGTTATATTCATATTCCAGCACACTTAAGGAACAAATTAGAACACAGAGGAAGAATGTGTGTATTTCTCGGATATGCAGCCTTTGAAAAAGGTTATAGGTGTTATGATCTTACTACTAACTGAACATACACATCTAAAGATATGATATTTTTGGAGGTTGAGTTCTATTTTGTATGAAATGAAGAAACAAAGGAAATGCCAAAAACTGAAATTCCTCCTAGCTCTTGGGACTTTCTCATATCTCCTCCTCAAGAAGCTGAACAAACTAAAGGAAACTCCACCTCGAAACTCCACCTCAAACGTAAACCACAACTCTCAAAATGAAAATTCAGAATCTCTAGAAGCTGAACAACCAATTGCTTCAGGGGGAGAAAGTGATACGAATGAAGAAAATACAAATGAAGAAGAATCCTTTGAGATTGAAGAGGAACCGGATCAACCTCTACCTCAGCTAAGAAGATCAACAAGACTTAGGTTTCCACCACTCGAATGGATCAACCCTAGGGTATTCTATAACTCTAGGGTAACCTCCCATCCTAATCATGATTATTATACTACTTCACATGTTTTCTTGGACCACCAAGCCTTCTTGAATAAACTAGATAAAGAAGTGGAACCAATATCATTTGAAGAGGCATCAAAGATCCAAGATGGAGAAGAGCTATGGAGGAAGAACTAGAAGCTCTATCAAAAAATGGGACATGGGAAGTCACATCTCTACCAAAGGGGAAGAAAGCTTTAGGATGTAAATGGGTTTACAAAATCAAGCATAAAAGCGATGGATCAATTGAGCGATTCAAAGCAATACTAGTGGCTAAAGGATATACTCAAGCATATGAGATTGATTATAAGGAGACGTACACTCCGGTTGCAAAAATGAACACTATTAAAGTCCTCTTGTCTATTGCGGTGAATCATGGATGGAGCCTATTTCAAATCGATGTAGCCAATGCTTTCCTTTAAGGAGATCTGGAAGAAGAAGTCTACATGCAAGGGCCTTCCATCACAAAGAGGAAATGCATGCAAACTTCATAAGGCAATTTATGGTCTCAAGCAATCTCCAAAAGCTTGGTACGCAAAGTTAAGCCATGCTTTTCTTAGTAATGGATTTCATAAATGCAATAGTGATTCATCTCTCTTTCTTAGAAGGACTAATGATCATATTACAATTGCACTAATATATGTAGATGACATTATCATCACAGGTAGTGATTTGCATCAAATAGACCTAGTTAGGAATTTCTTAAAGTTTAGATTTGAAATTAAAGATTTAGGGAAACTCAAGTATTTTCTAGATATTGAGTTAGTCGATTGTACCAATGGGCTAATTCTCTCCCAAAAAAATATGCTTTAGACCTTTTGCAAGAAACGGGAAAGCTTGGAGCAAATCTGGCTTGCAGTCTAATTTTCTCTTCCAGTCCTTTAGGCGATGACAATGATCCTCTAGAAGACATTGAGAGATTTCAGAGGTTGGTTGGAAAGCTTATCTATCTCACCATCACAAGGCCAGACATAGCATATGCTATGAGCTATATAAGTCAGTTCATGCATTTTCCAACAAAAGGTCATTGGAGAGTAGCAGAGAGGATTCTTCATTACATCAAAGGATCACCCGGGCTAGGGATTTGGATGAAGAACAATGGAGGATCGGACATTGAGGGGTATTGTGATGCTGATTGGGTAGGGGATCCTACTGATAGAAAGTCTACCATTGGATATTGTATGTTTGTCGGAGGAAACTTGGTAGCTTGGAGGAGCAAAAAACAGCGGGTTGTATCAAGATCAAGTGCGGAGGCCGAGTATAAGGCCATGGTAGCTAGTGCAAGTGAGATAGTATGGCTGAAGACTTTAGTAGAAGAACTAGGGTTCACGATCTCCACTCCAATCAAGCTCTATTGTGACAATCAATCCACAATTCACATTGCCACCAATCCGGTCTTCCATAAACGCACCAAACACATAGAGGTTGATTGTCATTTTATTCATCAAAAGGTAGAAGAAAAACTCATTGTGACTCCTCATATCAAGGGAAAAGATCAGTTAGCGGATATTTTCACAAATGGAGGGACAGTAGCTCACTTATAAGAAATGATAGACAAGTTGGGTACTATTAATATTTACGTACCCAACTTGAGGGGAAGTGTTGAAAAGAGGAATTAATCAACTTATCATCACATTTCTAAAAGGCCTTCCCCAGAGTCAAGCAAGTTCTTCTCCTTTGAAACCAAATTAATTCTTTATGAGTTTTTGTCTCGAAGATGAAGTCTTAAATTGGCATAGCCCATGGAATTCAGGCCCAGCCCGGGCCAGCAAAAAGGCCCCTTTTTTGGACTACAAAGGGGGCCTAATTAGGCCCCAACGGCTTGTGATGGTGAAGCTGTCCGGCCCAAGAAGCTGCCCATATCGGCCCAAACCAGCCCATTATCATGGCCCAAGAAGGGAGGGCCCAAGCCCTCCCCTAACAGCTAGTAAACTAGCCATTGGAATGGGTTCCAACGGCTAGTTTTCCTAGCCTTTGGAGGCCCTCCAACAGCTAGAAATATGGCTGTTGGAGGGCCACTTCTTTTCCCTTCAACTCCTCTTTTTCTCTCTATAAATAAGTTAGTGCACTCTCTTTGTATCTTATGAAAAAAGGTTCAAACAATGTTATGTTATTTGCTCTCTCAAAGCAATAAAATTCTGAAGTTTCTTTGATCATTGTTTGTGTTATTTCTTTCAAATTCCAACAAACTAGAATTTTAGTAACTTCCTAAAGAATAAAAATAAAAAATTAAGAAACTAAATAAAAATAAACTATTTTGACCAAGTAAAAGTAGTTCTTCAAGAAACACATCCTTGAATTCCTGTAGAGAGAAACAACAACATTAGACAAAGAAGGTTCAAGTTGGTCAGTGATTAAAAAAGTCTTTTGTATATGAATTCTTTCTCTTATTTTCTCTCTCTCTCTCTCTCTCTCTCTCTCTCTCTCTCTCTCTCTCTCTCTCTCTCTCTCTCTCTCTCTGTTCTCTCAATTCATTTTGATCACTTGGTTTCTTTTATTCGCTCAATTTTTACAATCTCACTCGATCCTTATAGACCAATTTTGGTGTACTTGAATTAGAGTGATTTTTTGTTGATTGAATGTGAATGAATTACTTGTTGGTGAAGCTGTTATGTTGCACATGGTGATCAAATTGTTACGGCCTTTCTAACAAAAGATGTCTAGCCAATATTGACAATGCATCACATAGCACCTCATCTTCATATTTACTAATCCAAAATGGCACTACAACCTGCTTAGTAACCCTCACTGCTCCACTATAATTCAACCATTGTAGCTTGTAAGGTTGAGAATGTTTAGTGGTTGACAAGTTCAGCTTTTCCACTTAAATAATATTAATAACATTAATTAAACTACCACCGTTAGTAATCAGCATACCTTGTCTTTCACTTGACAACGAGTGTGAAAAATATTCTCCCATTATACTTGTTCTTCCTTTCCTTTGACTTGTAAGCTTATAGTTCGATATGCAACTAGTCCTAACATCTCATCATGTTTGGCCTTGAATTGCTTATCTTCCATGGGGCCATCTTCCAATGGTGGCAAGTAATCAAGATCAACTTCATCTTTGAACTTGATTGCACCATATTCCCAAATCACCATAACTCACTTGTTTGGACATTAGCAAACTATGTGTCCCCTTCCCTGACATTTGAAACATTTAACCTCACTAGAATGAGTTGAAATGGGTACTACTTTACCTTGAGAAGTCATGGTGGAGGTAGCTGGTTTGTGATCAGGTTTAACCTTGGAGATAGATGGATTTTCTTTTTCCTTTAGATCTGGGCCATGTACTATCTCTCTTGAGCTGCCTCTTAACCTTGATTCCACATGTACAAAACCCTCCAATTCCGCATAATGATATATCTCGATTGTGTTGGCAATCTCTTGGTTTAGACCATTCAAAAACTTTGCCATTTCTGCCTCACGATCCTCTTCCACATTAGCTTTAATCATGGCCATCTCTATCTTCTTATAATATTCATCTACGCTTGGATTACCTTGGTGGAGACCTTGCAGCATGAGGCATAGATCCTGATAATAATGACATGGCGCAAATGGTCCTCTCATCACTTTCTTCATCTTATCCCGTTTTAATGGGATGATTCCTGTTTTGGCTCCTATTGATATACAACTGATCATGCTACACAATTGCATAATCAATAAACTCAATGGTAGCATATTTTACCTTCTTTAATTCAAAGTAATTGTGACAATCAAAGACCAACTTTGTCTTCTTTTCCCACTCAATGTATGCTTTGAGATCATTTTTGCCTTGAAACGACATAATTGTTATCTTGATACTTCTCAAGTTGTTGTCTTCCCGATTCCTAACTTCTCTATCGCAACCAAATCTTCTATGATTACCCACTGACAACCTATCAAACTCCTCTAACCAATCCTCTTCAAACTCATCCACAATTTCAACTTCCCCTTGATGAAACCTATTCCTCATTGGGGGTTTGGAGCAATTGATTGCTGCTCCATTCGCATCCCCTCTTCTACCCTATCCAACCTTTCATATATAATATCAAACTCCCTCTTCGTTATTGATCTCATCTCCCCTAGAAATGCTTGTAATTATAGATTCGGTCCAACGAATGGTTGAACCTCCCCATTTGTGTTATCCACTTGATTTTGAGATATGATTGGAATCTGCAATACAAGGTTAGAATAGAAAAGAATCTCATCACACTCCCTTATATGTTTCACTCGAGATAAAATGATTCACTCAAATCCACTCGTATTTCACTCAATTTTAATTTGATTTTTATCTTTAATGGGTTCTCTCTTGCCTTTTACCCCTCTACTTCACTTAGTCAAACTCTTTATTGAATTCAAAAACTCAACTCAAAAATAACTGCCTTGTGAAATTCAAAGATTATATGAAAGAAAATATAGCAATGGGAACAAAGAAGGAAAAAACTAAACAAGACACATATATTGAATAAGTTCAAAGAGTTAAAAAAGGGAACAAAATTGTATGAAAAATTCTCACAATATTATTAATTCTTTCCAAAATAATCTACCTTTACATAACTTGTAATGGCTATATATAGGGTAAAAGTAACCCCTTAAATGGCAACTAAAATTTAAGTAATTTCTTGAACAATAAAAATAAAAAAAGGAAACTAAATAAAAGTAAACTATTTTGATCAATTTTTTCTATATTTTGACCAAAACAAAGAAACTAATGGAAATTACCAAAAAATCTGTTAAAGCATATTTTGACCAAATTTTTTTTCTCGTATTTTGAATGATTCTTTACTATTATTTCCTTCACTCATATCCTTCTTTGGCGTTGAATGGTTCTGATCCTTTTATTCGTCAAATTGGGATTGACTAAGCATTATTATGGCCCCCTTTGGTCCTTCTTTCTCTTGGACTCTAACTTCTTGTTGTAAAACTCTCCGAATTAAGATATTCAACTCTTTCTTGAATTTTTTAGCTCGAGCACTTGTCATCACACCAACTAGCAATTGAATTGGATCATTCCTTGCAATCTTGATGTTCTCATCATCTATCTCACCATTACTAGGCTGGACATCTCATATGTAGTAAGCTAGATAAGACAATACATGCATGCCCCCTATAAAAGGAGATTGGAGAGCTGTTGAAAATTTTTGAGATACTTCAAGGGGACTTTAGAAAGAGGCTTATGGATGAAGAACAAAAGGAGAACAAAGAAAGAAAGAGAGAGAAGTTTAAAGGGAGGGTGAAAGTGAGAGAAAGAGAGAGAGGGGGCAGGGAAAGAAAGGCGAAAGAGAGAAAGAGGGAGTTGGAGAGATAGTGAGAGAGAAGAAGGGTGAGTAAGAGAGGTAGAGGGGGTGGGAGGGCGGTAGAGGCAAGGGAAGAGAGGGAGAGAGGGAGGTAAGGAGGTAGAGAGTGAGAGAAGCAAAGAGGGAGTGAGAGAGGGAGGGAGAGAGAGAGAGAGGGAGAGGGAGAAATAGTGAGAGAGAAGGAGAGAGTTGGAGATGGAGAGGGAGAAAAGGGTGAGTGAGTGATAGAGATAGAGAGAGATAGTGAGAGAGAAGGGAGATGAAGAGAAAGCCCTTACTCCCCCTATCTTTCACCCCCTTTCTCCCATTCTGGCCCACCTCGTCTCTCCCTCTCCCTCGCTTATATTCTTTTCTCTTACTCTGTCTTCCTCTCCCTCCCTCTCTCTCTCTCTCTCTCTCTCTCTCTCTCTCACTATCTCTCCCACTCCTTATCAATCTCTCACTCTCTATCCTACCATTTCTCTCTCCCCGTCTCTATCTTCCCCTCCCTCATTCACTCCGTCTCCCTCTCTCACTCCCCTTTCTCCATTTCTCTCCCCCTATCTCCCCTAACTCTCTCCAACTCTCCTACTCCCTCTTTGATATGAACATATTTGGTATAGAAATCCGAGAACCCACAAACAAATTAATTTAACTAAAGAATCATTCCAACGAATAATATCAAACTAGTGAAAATAAATACTTAACCCGTTGCCCTAAAAGAGGAAGAATCTAAGTATAAGATTTTAGACCTGTATCACACTAGACCAAAAAGCTTGGTATAAAGACGAATGGAATGACATCACAATTTAGACACATATCTTAAATAAGTTCAAACAACTCTCAAAAGGACACAATCATGTGAAAAAAACCTCACAATATTATTAATCTTCTTAAAAAATTTAGTTTTATATAATGTGTAATGACCTATGACCTATTTAAAGCATAGAAATAACCCCTAAAATAGAAACTATAATTCAATTAACTTCAAAAAAAAAAAAAAAAAAACTAAATAAAAATAAACTATTTTGATAAAATCTTTTCATATTTTGACCAAAGCAGAAAAAAAAACAACAAAAAAATATGTTAAAGCATATTTCGACCAAGTCATTTCCATATTTTGAATGATTGTTTACTCCTATTTTTCTTCATTCATGTCCTTCCATAGTTTTGGACAGTTTTGGGCCTTTTATTATTCGGATTGGGCTAAAATGAGCAAAATTAAGGCTCTTTTTGGTTCTTCATTTACTTGGACTGTAACTTCTTATTGTAAAAAACTTTTTGAATTAAGTTATTCAACTCTTCCTTGAATCTTTTAGCTGGGGGTCTCTTCGCCGAATCAATTGGAACTTGAATTGGATCATGCGAGATTTTGGCAGCCTTGATATTCTCATCATTCTCTTGAGAAGAATTTGTCATCAAATCGTCACCTACATCAAAAGAACTCAAATCAATAACATTGAAAATAGCACTAATATTATACTCATTGAGTAAGTCAAGACTGTAAGCATTGTCATTGATTTGTTCTAGCACTTGAAAAGGACTATCTCCTCAGGGTAGCAACTTAGAATGTCTTTGTGCCGGATATCTTTCTTTCCACAGGTTAGGCTCAAAAACCAACTTGTGATGTCCTTTGTTGGCTTGCTTATGTATTGTTCTGTTCTCCAGTCTATATTGAACCATACCTTCTCATGGTGTTGTTTCACAAATTCTGTCTAATTTACTTACTCAGAAACAGGTAAAAGTGATAAATCCAAAGGAGTTAAAGGATAAAAATCATAAACAATTTCAAACGGTGAAAGCTTAGTATCAGAATGAATGTTAAGATTATAAGCAAAGTCAATATGTGGTAAATAATTTTCCCAAATCTTAATATTTTTACTAATGACAGCCCTTAACAAGGTGAACAAAATCCTATTAACTACTTCATTTGACCATCGGTTTGAAGATTACAAGTAGTAGAAGACAAAAGTTTCTTTCCCAACTTTTTGCATAATGTCTTCCAAAAGTAACTTAAAAGCTTAGCATCCCAATCTAAAATGATTGTCCTAAACATATCGTATAACCTTACAATCTTTCTAAAAAATAAATTTGGAATATGAGAAGTATAATCGACTTATGACAAGGGATAAAATGAGCCATTTTAGAAAACTGATTTACATCCACAAAAATTGAATCCCATCCAAGTCTACTTCTAGGTAAACCCAAGATAAAATCCATCGAAATAGCAATCCAAGGTGAACTAGGTATGGGTAAGGATGTGTAAAGACTATTAGACTGAACTTTTGATTTAACTTGCTTGCAGGTAACACATCAAGTATAAAGTCTCTCAACATCTCGCTTCATGTGTAGCCTATAAATGTGTTTCTGTAAAATAGTCAAGGTTTTGGTGACTCCAAAATATCCCTTTAACTCTCCTTTATGGAATTCTTGAACAAACAAGGCTCTCAATAAACAATTAGGCACACATAACTTATTTTCTCTAAACAAGAAGTGTTTATGCCGATAAAACTTACCCTCTATAGATTTTTCACAATCTCTATAAATCTCCCCAAAGTTGTGGTTATCGTTATAAAGTTCTTTAATATACTCAAAACCAAGAAATTTAGTATCAAGAGCAGAAATTAAAGTATATCTACGTGAAAGTGCATCCACAACCATATTTTCTTTACATTGTTTATACCGAATGATATAGAGAAAGTCTCAATTAATTTCATCCATCGAGCATATCTCTTGCTTAGCATGAGTTGACTTTTTAAATGCTTTAAGGATTCATAATCCGTACGAATTATAAATTCTTTTGACCACAAATAGAGTTGCCATGTCTCCAAAGCTCAAACCAAGGCTATCATAGGTAGGGTAGTTAAGAGTAGTCCCACTTAGCTTCTTGCTAAAGTACGGAAGTAGTCTTCCATCCTGCATAAGAACAGTGCCTATACTTACACCGAAACCATCACATTCAATTTCGAACATTTTAGAAAAGTTAGGTAAAGTAAGTAAAGGAGCATGAGTAACGTTATACTTAATAAACTAAAACGTCTTCTCTTATTCTTCACCCCACTAGAATGTAACTTTTTTCTTAACGACTTGTGTAAGTGGTGCAATGATGGTACTGAAATCTTTTAGAACCTCCTATAAAAACTTGTAAGCCCATGAAAACTTCTAACATCACTGATATTGGATGGGATCAACCAATCTTGGATGGTTTTGATCTTTTCTTCACCAACCTTGATACCTTTATCACTCATAATAAAACAAAAAAAAAGCTTATTAGTGTAGAAAGTACACCTTTTGAGGTTAGTATGTTTCTCCTTTCTAAGCACATCCAACCAAATACAAATGTGAAACATAATCATACAAACTTTTGCTATATACAAGAATATCATCAAAATAAATAATTATAAATTTATCAATGAAAGCAAGCAAAATATAATTCATTAAGTATATAAATGTACTAGGAATATTAGTTAATCCAGAGGGCATGACTAACCACTCATATAATCCGTATTTAGTTTTAAATGTTGTTTTCCATTCGTCTCCTTCTATCATTCTTGTTTGATGATAACTACTCTTAAAGATCAATTTTAGAAAATACACAAGTACAATTCAGCTCATCTAACATGTCATCTAATCAATGAATAGGGTGTCAATACTTTACTATTATTTGTTAATGGCATTGTTGAAGATGACTATGAAACATTCCAAGAAATGTGTGGATTGCCTCCCGAATATATAGCCTTAATCCGCGAACAAGTTGGATAGCAAATTCAATAAAAAATCCAAGGAAATGAAAGGAAGAAAAGACCCAAAATGAAGCAAACCATGGCCTAAGAAGGCTGCCCAAAATAAGCAGAAAGATAGGCAGATTTCTAGACAATAAATGTCTAGAAATCTGCCCAGAAACTTGGCCCAAAATTAGGCCCATTCACTGCCCACCTTCGGCCCACTCAAAGGAGACTTCAAATCCATTAAATGAAGCTCCAATCAAGACCCAAAGTGACTATATAGCAGGTCCAAAAGAAGCCCAAACAATACTGGGGCAGAATGGACAGAATTTATAATGGCTAGTTTTTGGGTTTGTGTCTACTGGCTAGTTTTTCTTTTTAGGCTATAATCACTTATAAGATATCTTGGAGCTTGTCTTCTACTAGTCTTAGAATAGAGTATTAAGTCTTTAAAATTATCTTAATGTATTTTTGAGCATTGTTTCAATTCTTATCATTTATATTTGATACATCATCAAAGAAATATATTGAGTTCATTCTTATAAATCCAAACCTCTCTTTTTCTTTGTTGTTCTTCAACATTCATATACACAAAACACAAAACCTTCAATCCATTGCTCAAACACAAAAACCCTAACTCAACCATCAAAGCTTCTGAATGCCAAATTTCAACAGGCTTGGTAGTCAACACACATCCTCCATATCCTATTATTCTTAGGTATCAAAATAACCAGAAACTGTGCATGGACTCATACTCTCTCTTATATACTCTTTTTCTATCAACTCTTCGATTTTCCTTTGAAACTCCTTCGCTTCTTCTAGATTGCTCCTATGCCCTAAACAATTTGAAATTGATGTAATGAACACAAAATTAATTTGATGTTCAATGCCTCGGATAAGTGGCCAAAACCTAGGATTATTCTTCAACATATCCTTGAATTCCTGTAAAAGAGAAACAACAATACTAAATAGAGAAGAGCTAAGTTAGTCAGTGCTTAAAATGGTCTCCTTTTGCTTGAGTACAATCATCGGGCATTTTGAAAGTAATGCTCATTTAACCTCACTTGTTTTGGCATAGAAATTCTTTTATTTTCTCTTGGATTTTACTTCATTGCCCGAACTTTGCTCTCTTTTCTCTTCCTCACCAGATTTGACATCTCTCTTCTTTTCTCTCTCTCTCTCTCTCTCGTTTTGTTAACTCTTTTGGATCTCTTAGTTTCTTTTGTTCACTCAAATTTTGCAACCTCATTTAGTCCTTATAGACTTGTTTTGGTGTCGTTGGAATTATTAGAGTGATTTTTTTATTGATTGAACATGAATGAATACTTGTTGATGAAGTCATCATGTTGCACATGTCGATCAAATTACCATGGCACTCCCAACAAAAGATGCCTGGCCTATATTGGTACCACATCACACAACACCTCATTTTCATATATACTAGTTTGGAATGGCATAACAACCTTGTTGGTATCCCTCACTTCTCCACTATTATTCAACCATTGTAGTTTGTGTGATTCAGAATATTTAGTGGTTGGCAAACTCAACATTTCCACTAAAGTAGAGCTAGCAATATTAGTAAGACAATCATCGTCAATAATCAAAATGCATATGTTGTCTTTTACATGGCAACGAGTGTGAAAAATATTCTCTCGTTGTACTTCTTCTTCTTCTCCTTTGACTTGTATGGTTAAGGTTCAGCATGCAACTAGTGCTAACATCTCACCTTGCTCGGCCCTGAACTTCTCATCTCCCATGGTGTCTTCCGATGGTGGCATGTAACCAAGATCACCTTCTTTTTTGGACTAGATTGTTGAAATAAAGGACAATTAGGGTTTATGTATTAAGGGAATGAAGTCTAAATGTATAGCTTTAATTTGGATAGATTTTTCATTCTCTTTGTAATCTCTTTAAGGTTTCTAAGTTGGGCTCTCGGGCCCAGCCTGGGCCAGCAAATGGGGGACCATCAGGTCACCCAACGGCTAGCAAAAACAGCCGTTGGGACTGTTGAAAAGAAGGATAACTTAACCCATCTTCATCACCAACCAAGTGCATCTACTTAGAAGTCTAAAAATCAGCATGCATTGTCCAGCAAGCATGGCCCATTTGGGCAGCCTAAACCAACCCAAAATACATTCAAAAATAGGCCCAAGGAAGCCCAAAAGTTTGGAGAAAAGTCTAGGAAGCAAACCCAAATAGCTAGGGGCAGTTTGGGCAGCATATATTTCAACAGTCAAAAAACTAGCTGTTGGAATTCCTTGGGGTTTGAGCTCCAACGGGAATATCACTTTCTACTGGCTATTTTTCCCTTTTCTCTATAAATAGAGCCTCATTGTATCTCCAAAAACTATGAGAAAAATGCTCTCAAATCTGTCCATGTATGCTCTCATTCTTCTTCAATAAAATTCAGAAGTATTCTTCATTTCTTGTACTCTATTTTTTGATATTTCAACATGGTATCAGAGCAAACTTCGATCCCTTCCTCTTCAAGGTTGGGTGACCTTCCACCTTCCATCAACCTTACCCAATTTCAAAATATATCCTCCATTCAATTAAGAGGAGGAAATTATTATCAATGGGCAGCCTTGATGAGAAGGGTGCTGGAACTTCACAACTTGGAGGGTCACATACTTGATCAACCACTTGAAGAGGTGGATTCTTCCTACAGAGAATGGAAGAAGAGGGACAATCATGTGTTTTTTCTTCTACTCAATTCCATGGATGAAACACACAAAGCTATGGTGAATTGTGCTCCCAATGCAAAACTAATATGGGACACAATGTTTTCTCTTTATGGCCAAGAATCTAACCTTGGCAGAATTTTTGAGCTCAAACGACAAATTTCAAACATCAAAAAGGAAGGGAAATCACTTCCTCAATATTTTGGGGAATATACGGATACTTGGAATGAGCTCTCCACTCTCCGTCCGGATTCCATTGATCTCAAAGTCCTCCAAAAGAGGAAAGAAGAAGATAAAATCTTTGGTCTTCTCATGGGTCTAGATGATTCCTACTCTCTTCTTAGACAAGAAATTCTCCGAATGAAGGAATTTCCTTCATTTGGAGAAGTGCAAAATATGATTCAACGAACGGAAGTTAGCATGCGTTTGGAAGAAAATTCCAAACTTAGACTTGAAGCTCAAGGTCACATGGCTACCGTTGAAGAGCACATGGCTGCCAAAGCACATCAAGTTCCAAAGAAAATTGATGTATGCACCCATTGCAAGAAAAGAGGACATACGAAGGAGAAGTGTTGGAACCTTCATCCTCATTTAAAGCCCAAGACCTTCAAACCAAGGGAGCAACTTTCCAAGCAGCATAATGTACTTCACACCAAGCTTCAAGGACCTACCATGGCTGATTTTGCTGCTCTTCAAAGTCAACTCAATGACATCTCCAAGAAGTTTCAACAACTTGCTCCCTCCAATGGTAAAAATCAAAACACTTTATCCTCTTTCAATTTTGAAGATTTTCTCATTGATTCGGGAACGGACCATCATATGATAAGGGATAGAAGAAAAATCAAGCATTTTAAAAAGCTCCCTAACCATAAGATAGTCCGTGTTGCCAATGGGCAAGATTTGAAAGTTGAGCAAATTGGGGAAATTGAACTTTTTGGAAAAACATCAAATGCTTTATTTGTTCTCCAACTCACTTCAAATCTTTTGTCCATTAGCAAAGTCACTAAGGATCAAGGGTGTAGAGTTGTTTTTGACCCAAACACTGTTACTTTTCAGGACCTCAAGTCGAATCAATTGATTGGCAAGGGTTCTAGAAGAGGGGATCTATATTTTTTGGATCAAAAGCATCATGCACTCGTAGCTCATATCAAAGAAGATGCATCTCTTTGGCATAAACGTTTTGGGCATCCTAGTGACCAAGCTTTAAAGCGTCTATTTCCAAGTATTAATATTGAAGATAGACATTGTGAAGCTTGTATTCTGGGAAAGGAAACCCGATCAATGTATCCCAATTCAAAAACAATTTATAAAGATGCTTTTGATTTAGTTCATTCGGATTTGTGGACTTCACCTATCAAATCTCATTTAGGCTACAAGTATTTCATTACTTTTGTAGACCAAAAAACTAGGTACACTTGGGTCTACCTTTTGAATACCAAAGATCAAGCTTTTGAAGCCTTTAAAAGCTATGAGAGATATGTGACCAAACTTTACAATGCTAACATTAAAATTCTAAGGACGGACCATGGTGGAGAATTCACTAGTTTGACATTTGAAAACTACCTTAGAGAGAATGGCATTATACATCAAATGTCTTGTGTGTACACACCTCAACAAAATGGGGTGGCTGAAAGGAAAAATAGGCACATATTAGAAATAACTAGAGCTATGATGTTTCATGCAAATGTGCCTAAGAAATTTTGGTGTGATGGAATAAAAACCGTTGTCCACCTAATAAACCTTATCCCATCTCAAGTCCTGGATGGCAAGTCACCCTTAGAAGCCCTACTAGATAGAAAACCTAAGATATCTCATCTTAGAACATTCGGTTGTGTATGTTACATTCATATTCCAGCACACATGAGGGATAAGTTAGATCATAAGGGTAGAAAGTGCATATTTTTGGGGTATGCTTCCTTTGAAAAGGGGTATAGATGTTATGACCCTAAAACTAACCAAACATACACATCTAAGGATGTGATATTTGTGGAGAATGAGTCCTTTTTTGTAGATAATGAAGAACATCAATCATCAGAAGAAGAGAGCACTCCAAGCACGTGGAATTTCATACTTCTCCCGAATCAATCATCTCCACCAATTGCTGAAGGAATCTCCCAAGAGACTAATGAGCAATCTCAAAATAATGAAGAAGAAGGATCAAACTCCATAGAAGAGGAGGCAGCCCACACTTCAGGGGGAGATCAAGAAACCGAAGAGGAAGAATCCGAGCATGTAGAGGGAGATTTGGATGCACCACCTCCTCACCTTAGGCGATCCACGAGGCTTAGGGTTCCCCGTTCGGAATGGATTAACCGTAGAGTTTACTATAACTCCAAGGTAACATCACATCCGATTTCTAATTATTATACCATCTCACATGTTTCTTTGAGCCACCAAAATTTTTTGAGTGGCATAGATAAAGAACAGGAGCCTAGGACATATGATGAAGCATCCAAGGACCCAAGGTGGAGAAAGGCAATGAAGGAAGAGCTAGATGCATTGACCAAGAACGGTACATGGGAAGTCACCTCTCTTCCAAAGAGCAAGCGAGCCGTCGGATGCAAATGGGTATACAAAATCAAATATAAAAGTGATGGATCAATTGAAAGGTTTAAGGCAAGACTTGTGGCTAAAGGATTCACTCAAGCATATGGGATAGATTACAAAGAGACATACGCACCCGTTGCCAAAATGAATACAATTAGGGTCTTGATGTCTCTTGCGGTGAACCATGGATGGAGCATGTTTCAAATGGATGTAGCAAACGCGTTCCTTTAAGGAGATCTCGAAGAAGAAGTGTACATGCAACTTCCTCAAGGGTTCCAACAACAAGGAGGAAACGTGTGCAAACTACGCAAGGCTATCTACGGGCTGAAGCAATCCCCAAGGGCATGGTATGCAAAATTAAGCCATGCTTTTCTTAGTAGTGGATTTCTTAAATGCCATAGCGACTCTTCTGTTTTCATTAGAAAAAACAATGATAAAATAGTGATAGCCTTAGTTTACGTAGATGATATCATCATTACTGGAAATGACATGCATTTAATAGATATAGTTAGAAATTTCTTGAGTTCTAGGTTTGAAATTAAAGATTTAGGGAGACTAAAGTATTTCCTAGGAATTGAGTTAGCCTATTGTAATAATGGGTTAATTCTATCCCAAAGGAAATATGCACTTGATCTTTTGCAGGAAACAGGAAAGCTAGGAGGAAAGCCAGCTTGTAGCCCTATTGTCACCACTGGACCTCTAGTAGATGATGAGGAGCCACTTGAGGACATAGAGAGATATCAAAGACTTGTAGGACGACTGATCTACCTCACCATCACTAGGCCAGACATAGCCTTTGCCGTGAGCCAAATTAGTCAACATATGCATTCTCCAAAGATGGGTCATTGGAGAGCAGTTGAGCGCATCCTTCACTACATCAAGAAATCACCAGGACTAGGTATTTGGATGAAGAACAATGGAAGCTCCCAAATTGAAGGCTTTTGCGATGCAGATTGGGCGAGCGATTCAAAGGATAGAAGATCTACCACCGGGTACTGCATGTTCGTAGGAGGCAACTTGGTAGCATGGAAGAGCAAAAAACAACATGTGGTGTCAAGATCGAGTGCAGAGGCTGAGTATAGAGCAATGGCGTCAGCAGCCAGTGAGATTGTATGGTTGAAGGCTCTAGTAGAGGAATTAGGGTTCAATGTTTCTACACCAATCAACTTGCATTGTGACAATCAATCGGCAATTCATATTGCATCCAATCCGGTCTTCCATGAAAGGACTAAACACATAGAAGTTGATTGTCACTTCATTCGACAAAAGGTGGAAGAAAAGCTTATAGCCACTCCCTACATCAAAGGAAAAGAGCAACTAGCTGATATCTTCACAAAAGGGGGAACTGCAATGCATCTTCAAGAAATCATGAACAAGTTGGGCACTATCGATATCTACGCACCCAACTTGAGGGGGAGTGTTGAAAAGAAGGATAACTTAACCCATTTTCATCACCAACCAAGTGCATCTACTTAGAAGTCCAAAAATCAGCATGCATTGTCCAGCAAGCATGGCCCATTTGGGCAGCCTAAACCAACCCAAAATACATTCAAAAATAGGCCCAAGGAAGCCCAAAAGTTTGGAGAAAAGTCTAGGAAGCAAACCCAAATAGCTAGGGGCAGTTTGAAAAGCATATATTTCAACAGTCAAAAAACTAGCTGTTGGAATTCCTTGGGGTTTGAGCTCCAACGGGAATATCACTTTCTACTGGCTATTTTTCCCTTTTCTCTATAAATAGAGCCTCATTGTATCTCCAAAAACTATGAGAAAAATGCTCTCAAATCTGTCCATGTATGCTCTCATTCTTCTTCAATAAAATTCAGAAGTATTCTTCATTTCTTGTGCTCTATTTTTTGATATTTCAACAGGGACTGTCCCCAACGGCTAGTAAAACTAGCCGTTGGGGACAGCCCCAACGGCCATAATTGGAGAGGGCACAATGCCCTCTCCTCACTCTCTTTTCTTATGTCCTTGCTCCTCTTCTTGTTCTCTATAAATAGGGCTTATATGTTTCTTTGGGAGGTATGAAAAACATGCCTTCATTGTATGTAAACTCTCTTCGAATTCTCAATTAAATTCTTGAAGGTTCTTTCTTCATTCTTAGCTTGCTATATTTAAATTTCATCATGGTATCAGAGCCATCTTCGATACCTTCATCTTCCGGTGTTGGTAATCCTCCACCACAAATTAGTACTTCCATGTTTACTTCCATTCTCTTAGATTCATCAAATTACAATGCTTGGCAAGACACCATCAAGAGATCCTTGAACTTCTTCAATATTGAAAATCACATATTGGAGGATCCCCTAGATGATGCCAACCCTGTTGAGATTTCAAGCTATCAAGCAACTAGGATTGAATGAAAACTTAAAGATCTTTATTTGAAGAAAGAGTGCACAATGAGAGCATTGTTTTTTCATAGATAGAACATCCCATACAATCTCCTATTTATATAGATTATTACATGAGAAAGAGAGGGAAAAAGACTCCAAACACTCAAGGATCCGTTGGGGAACATTGGGGACAGATTTCTGTCCCCAATATCACTGTATAACAGCCATTTTTATGGCTGTTATACAGTGCAACGGCTAGTTCAAAAGAACTAGCCGTTGCGCCCTTTTTAGGGCCCATTTTGGGCTTCTTTTAGGGGCTTAACAATGCCATTTTTGAGGACTAAAAAACTCATAAGGAACGGGCCAAATACATCTCATGGATGGGCTTAAACTTGGCTTGAAATGGGGCCTATGCTAACTACATTTAATTCTCTTTTATTTCAACACTCCCCCTCAAGTTGGGTGTGTATGTATCTAAAACACCTAACTTGACCAGGTTTTTTTGAATATGATTGGCGGTCCCAGGCTTGGTGAGGATGTCGGCAATTTGATCATCGCTTTTAGTGAATCTTGGAGTGATGAGCTTCTCCTCAACCTTTTGCCTCACAAAGTGACAATCCACCTCAATGTGCTTTGTTCTTTCATGAAAAACCGGGTTTGAGGCGATGTGAATGGCTGATTGGTTATCACAGTGTAGGGAGATTGGAGTAGGGACTATGAACCCTAATTCTTCAATCAAGGCTTTCAACCACACGACTTCACTTGTAGCGGTTGCCAT
The DNA here is from genome assembly GCA_033439265.1 of Dillenia suffruticosa. Classification (NCBI taxonomy): domain Eukaryota; kingdom Viridiplantae; phylum Streptophyta; class Magnoliopsida; order Dilleniales; family Dilleniaceae; genus Dillenia; species Dillenia suffruticosa. The sequence goes on from JAVTVX010000020.1 coordinate 15,304,668, forward strand.
GGCTCTATATTCCGCTTCCGCACTTGATCTTGATACCACATGCTGTTTTTTGCTTTTCCAAGCAACAAGATTCCCTCCAACAAACATGCAATACCCTGAGGTCGATCTCCTATCTTCTGAATCACCTGCCCAATCTGCATCACAGAACCCTATGATTTGAGAAGATTCGTTCTTCTTCATTTGAATTCCCATTCCTGGAGTTCCCTTTAGGTAGAGAAGAATTCTTTCAATGGCCCTCCAATGCTTCTTCTTGGGTTGATGCATGTGCTGGCTAACTTGCCCAACGGCATAAGAGATGTCCGGTCTAGTGATGGTTAGGTAGATCAATCTTCCAACAAGTCTTTGATATCGTTGCTTATCTTCATAAATCTCCTCATCATCTTTGTGACTTAAGGATGTGCTTACCAGACTACAAGCTGGTTTGGCACCTAGTTTTCCCGTCTCCTGCAAAAGGTCAAGAGCATACTTTCTTTGTGATAGAACAAGTCCATTGGAACAATAGGCAAGTTCTATTCCTAGGAAGTATTTTAGTTTCCCTAGATCCTTGATGTCAAACTTAGTTTGAAGAAAAGTTCTAACTTTGTTAATGTGATTCATATCATTTCCTGTTATAATTATATCATCTATATAAACAAGAATGATAATGGTATTTTCTCCTAGGTTCTTGACAAATAAGGATGAATCACTAACGCATTTCTTAAAACCATGTTCAAGGAGAGTAGAGCTAAGTTTTCCATACCATGCTCTAGGTGATTGCTTGAGGCCATATATTGCCTTCTTTAGTTTGCAAACTTTGTTGTCACGATGGGAGAAACCAGGGGGCACTTCCATGTACACCTCTTCTTCCAGATCTCCTTATAAAAAGGCGTTTGCAACATCCATTTGAAATAATGGCCATGAGTGATTTATAGCAAGAGAGAGAAGGACACGGATGGTGTTCAACTTGGCCACGGGTGCAAACGTTTCCTTGTAGTCTATGCCATATGATTGAGTGAAGCCCTTGGCCACCAATCTTGCCTTGAATCTATCTATGCTTCCATCACTCTTGTGTTTGATCTTGAATATCCATTTGCATCCCACAGCTCTTTTTCCTTTTGGTAGAGATGTCACTTCCCAAGTGTTATTTTTAGCCAAAGCATCCAACTCATTCTTCATTGCTTGAACCCAATGAGGTTGATCCTTTGCCTCCTCAAATGTTCTAGGCTCTTGGTGAAGGTCTATGTTCTTGATGAATCTTTGGTGACTGCAAGACATGTTAGATATTGAGTAGTATTGAGAAATTGGATGAGTAGTCACCTTGGAGTTAAAATAGACCCTTCTATTGATCCATTCCGAGGGAGGAAGTCTAAGTCTTGTAGATCTTCGAAGAGGAGGAGGGGGTTCATCCATAGACTGCTCCTCATGCTCTTCGGCCATATCAAGAGCTCCCCCTGAGTCTGAGTGTCCTTCCTCTTGATCTTCTTCTATTTCATGATCTGAATGAGAGGGTGATGGGTCCCGTTGAGTTGGATCATTTTGGTGAGTTTCTTCATTGCTTTCGACAGGAACTTCATTGATTTTTGGTAGAATCACATTCCATTGTTCTTGCTGGTAGATTTCTTTGGTTTGATCTTCTCTTCTTTGACCTGCAAAGTAAGGCTCATTTTCCACAAATATCATATCCTTGGATGTGTATAGTTTCTTGGTTAGAGGATCATAACATTTATAGCCTTTTTCAAACGAGGAATATCCTAAAAAGATGCATTTTCTTCCCTTGGCATCTAGTTTGCTCCTAAGATGACTAGGAATGTGGACATAGCAAACACAACCAAAAACTCTTAAATGATCAATGCTAGGTTTCTTTCCAAGGAGTAGCTCTAGGGGTGACTTTCCTCCTAGGATTTGGGATGGCATGAGGTTTATAAGGTGAGCAGCGGTCTTAATGGCCTCATTCCAATATTCCTTAGGTAAGTTTGAGTGAAACATCATAGATCTAGCTGTCTCCAAGAGATGCCTATTCTTTCTCTCGGCTATTCCATTTTGTTGAGGAGTGTACACACAAGACTTTTGATGAATGATCCCTTTTTCATCTAGAAATTTTTCAAACTCAAGGCTAGTGAACTCCCCTCCATGATCTGACCTAAACATCTTTAGGTTAGCATTAAATTGCTTTGTTATATATCTATAGTAGCTCTTGAATGCCTCAAATACTTCAGATTTGTTAACTAAGAGATAAACCCAAGTGTATCTAGTTTTGTGATCTATGAATGTCACAAAGTATCTAAAACCATTATGGGAGACTAAAGGAGAGGTCCAAACATCTGAATGAACTAATTCAAAAGCCTCTTTATATATTGTTTTAGAAATGGGATAATACACTTTGGTTTGTTTTCCAAGTACACAAGCTTTGCAATGCCTATCTTCTAATTCACTATTCGGAAATAGGCGTTTCAAAGCTAGGTTTCCTCGATGCCCTAGACGTTCATGCCATAGAGAGGAGGATATGTTTCGGACAGCAAAAGCTTGGTTCTCTTGATCCAAGTAATAGAGGTTGTTCCTCCTAGTTCCCTTGCCAATCAAATTGTTCGTTTTGCGATCCTGAAAAATTACTTGGTTAGGATCAAAAATAGCTTTGCAATCTTGCTCTTTGGTTATCTTGCTAATAGAAAGTAAGTTTGAATTGAACTTTGGAACATATAAAGCTTTAGTCTTTCTCCCAAATAGTTCAATTTCTCCTAAGTGCTCAACTTTTAACTTATGACCATTAGCTACTTTAACTAATTTATGATTGGTCAAGGGAATAAACTTGTTGATTTTCTTTTTATCTTTTACCATATGATCGTCACATCCGGAATCTATGAGCCAAGAATTGGAAATAGATGAAGATAAGGAATTACCAGAATGGTGACTAATCTGCCCAACAAGTCGTTTGAATTCCTTATGCATCTCCTCCATCTTGGATTCGAGTGCTGCCACTTGAGACACTTGTTGAGCATTTGAAGATGATTCCGGATTTTTCCTAGCATATTTCGGCCTCAAATGTGGGTGTAGGAACCAGCATTTTTCTTTCTTATGGCCGGACTTCTTGCAATGTGGGCAGATGTCTCTTTTTGCAAAGTTTTGAGTGTTGTTGGCCGGATGCTCTTCATGGACAGCTTGGAAGGCTTGAGAGTCGGATTTAAGCTTGGTAGATTCTTCAAGCCTTAAGCTAGTCTCGGTTCTTTGCACCATGAATTGGACTTCTTGAAATGAAGGAAAGACCTTCATTCGAAGAATCTCTTGTCGAATTGGAGCATATTCATCTCCAAGACCCATGAGTAGACCAAAGGTCATATCTTCATCGTTCCTTTGAAGAATGGTCTTGAGATTTATAGTAGGAGGCCTTAAGAGATTGAGTTCATTCCATAGATCCCTATATTCCCCAAAGTATTCGGGTAAGGATTTACCTCCTTTTTGAATTTTGAAGATCTTCTTTTTCAGCTCAAAGATTCTTCCGGTGTTGGATTCTTGACCATATAATGATTGCATTTGCTCCCATAATGCTCTTGCGTTTGGAATACATGTGACCATAGCCTTGTGAGTTTTGTCAAGAGACATTTGAAGGAGCACCACCACTTGATCGTCTTTCTTCTTCCATACTCTGAATAATGGATTGGCTTCATCAAGAGGTTCTTCAAAGATGTGATTTTCAAGGTTGTAGAAGTTTAGGGACCTCTTGATGGTATCTTGCCAAGCATTGTAGTTTGTTGAATCTAGAAGTAAGGAGGTGAACATTGAGGTGCTAATTTGTGGTGGAGGGTCATTAAGACCGGAAGAGGAAGGTATCGTTGCCTGCTCTGATACCATGTTGAGATTTCAAGCTATCAAGCAACTAGGATTGAATGAAAACTTAAAGATCTTTATTTGAAGAAAGAGTGCACAATGAGAGCATTGTTTTTTCATAGATAGAACATCCCATACAAGCTCCTATTTATAGAGATTATTACATGAGAAAGAGAGGGAAAAAGACCCCAAACACTCAAGGATCCGTTGGGGAACATTGGGGACAGATTTCTGTCCCCAAAATCGCTATATAACAGCCATTTTTATGGCTGTTATACAGTGCAACGGCTAGTTCAAAAGAACTAGCCGTTTTGCCCTTTTTAGGGCCCATTTTGGGCTTCTTTTAGGGGCTTAACAATGCCATTTTTTAGGACTAAAAAACTCATAAGGAACGGGCCAAATACATCTCATGGATGGGCTTAAACTTGGCTTGAAATGGGGCCTATGCTAACTACACTTAATTCTCTTTTATTTCAACAAACCCTACATTCAAATCATGGAAGAAGCAAGATGATCAAGTGGTGGTGCTACTTCAAATGTCTCTTGACAAATCCCACAAAGCAATGGCTACTTGTATTCCAAATGCAAGGGCTTTGTGGGATCAAATGCATGCTCTATATGGGCAAGAGACCAACACCGGACGAATCTTTGAGCTCAAAAGAAAAATCTTTGAGATTCAAAAAGGAGGTAAAACTCTTCCTGAATACTTTGGGGGAATATAGGGATCTTTGGAATGAGCTTAATATTCTTAGGCCTCCAACTTCTAATCTCAAGACCATTCTTCAAAGAAATGATGAAGACATGACCTTTGGTCTCCTTATGGGTCTTGGAGATGAATATGCTCCAATTCGTCAAGAAATCCTTAGAATAAAGATATTCTCTTCATTCCAAGAAGTTCAATTTATGATTCAAAGGGCCGAGACTAGCATGAGGCTAGAGGAGTCTACCAAGCTCAAACCCGAAGCTCAAGCCTTCAAAGCTGTTCAAGATGATCATATGGTCAACTAAGCTCAAAATTTCTTTAAAAAGGATGTTTGCACAAATTGCAAGAAGCCCGACCACAAAAGGGAAAGGTGCTGGTTCTCCACCCTAATTTGCGCCCAAAGAACAACAAGAAGGAGGTGGAACAACCAGCTCATGCTCAACAAGTCTCCCAAGTATCTGCACTCGAATCCAAGATGGAGGAGATGCAAAAAGAGATGAAAAAGCTCCTTAGCCAAGTTGCCCATCACGCTGGTAACAATTTGAACTCATCTCATTTAAATAAATGGTTGATTGATTCGGGCTGTGACAATCACATGGTCAAAGATAAAGACAAAGTTAGGAAATTCATTCCTCCATCTAGTTATAAGATTGTCAAGGTTGCTAATGGTCAAAAACTAAAAGTTGATCATCTAAGTGAAGTTGAACTCCTAGGAAAGAAAACTAAAGCTTTATATGTACCAAAATTCAACTCTAACCTCATGTCCATTAGCAAAATTACCAAAGACCATAATTCCAAAGCCACTTTTGATCCTAACCAAGTTATCTTTCAGGATCTCAAAACGAATCACTTGATTGGCAAAGGGTCTAGGAGGAACAACTTATATTTTTTGGACCAAGAAAATCAAGCTTTTGGAGTTCAAAGTCAAGCGTTTTCTATATGGCATGCCCGTCTAGGTCACCCGGGAGATTTAGCTTTGAAACGCCTATTTCCAAGTCAAAAAGTAGAAAATAGACATTGCAAAGCTTGTATTCTTGGAAAACAAACTAAAGTGTACTATCCAATCTCAAATACAATATATGAAAATGCCCTTGAACTCGTTCATACCGATGTGTGGACTTCACCCATGGAATCTCATAATGGCTTCAAATATTTTGTAACCTTCATTGATCACAAAACTAGATACACTTGGGTGTACTTATTAACTGCCAAATCGGAAGTATTTGAAGCACTTAAGAGCTATTATAGATATGTGACGAAACAATTCAATGCAAACATCAAAATCCTTAGATCGGATCATGGGGGGAATATACTAGCCATGCACTTGAATATTTTCTAGAAGAAAAGGAAATTATTCATCAAAAGTCTTGTGTTTGCACTCCTCAACAAAATGGAGTTGCCGAAAGAAAAAATAGACACTTACTAGAAACGGCTAGGGTTATGATGTTTCACTCCAATATACCTAAAAAGTTTTGGAGTGAAGCCATTAAAACCGCTGCCCACCATATAAACCTTATGCCCTCTCAAGTGCTAGAAGGAAAATCCCCTTTAGAACTACTCCTAGGAAGAAAACCTAGTATCTCACACTTAAGAGTTTTTGGGTGCATTTGTTATGTTTATGTACCAGAAAACTTTAGAAATAAACTAGATGAAGGGGGGAGAAATGTGTATTTTTAGGATACTCTACCTTTGAAAAAGGATATAAATGTTATGATCCTCTAACCACAAAGCTATACACATCCAAGGATGTGATATTTGTAGAAAAAGAACTTTATTTTGCAGGAAAAGAGGATCAAGAGCAACCAAAGGAAAGAGGAGCTAAAGACCATTGGAATGTAGTCCTTCCCTCAATCAAAGAAGCCTCTCATCAAAATGAAGAAGAAGAACAACCAATCCAAGCTGAAAATGATCCAACTCAAGAACAATCAACCTCATCTCATTCTGATCATGAATCCATCCAAGAGGAAGGGGGAGACAACTTAGATCAAGGGCAAGTTATAGAGGAAGAAGGACAAAGCATTGAGCAACCGCCTCCTCCTCCTCTTTGAAGATCAACAAGGCTTAGGCTCCCTCCTTCAGAATGGATCAACAAAAGAGTTTTCTATAACTCAAAGGTAACATCTCACCCCATTTCCCAATATTATTCGGTTGCTAACATGTCTTGTAGCCATAAAAAATTCATCAAGAACTTAGACCTTCATCAAGAGCCTAGAAACTTTGAAGAAGCAAAACAACTTCCTCAATGGATCCAAGCAATGAAAGATGAGCTAGAAGCCTTAGAAAGAAACGGAACTTGGGAGTTATCATCTCTTCCTAAAGGAAAAAGAGCGGTAGGATGTAAATGGGTCTATAAGATCAAGCACAAAAGTGATGGAAGCATTGATAGATACAAAGCAAGATTAGTAGCAAAGGGCTTCACTCAAGCTTATGGAGTAGATTACAAGGAAACGTATGATCCGGTGGCTAAGATGAACACAATTCGAGTCTTGATGTCCTTTGCAATCAATCACTCTTGGCCAATGTTTCAAATGGACGTAGCCAATGCTTTCCTTCAAGGTGATCTAGAAGAGGAAGTGTACATGGAGATTCCACCGGGCTTTTCTCACCAACTCAACAAAGTTTGCAAACTTAGGAAAGCAATCTACGGTCTCAAACAATCTCCAAGAGCTTGGTATGCCAAACTTAGCTAAACTCTTTTTGGTCATGATTTCAAAAAATGCAATAGCGACACTTCTCTCTTCTTTAAGAAACTAGATGGAAAAATCATTATAGTGTTAGTTTATGTAGATGATATAATCATAACCGGTAATGATTTAGATTTAATCAACCAAGTAAGAGGTTTCTTACAAACAAAATTTGATATTAAGGACTTAGGGAAACTAAAGTACTTCTTAGGGATAGAACTCACCTATTGTCCAAATGGGCTTGTTCTATCACAAAGGAAGTATGTGCTTGATCTCTTGCAGAAAATCGGAAAGTTAGGTGTCAAGCTCGCTTGTAGTCCCATTTGCTCCTCTTGTGGCCTCAAGGATGATGATGAAGATTATGAGGATGAACCAAGATATCAAAGGCTCATAGGGAAATTGATCTACCTTACCATAATGAGACCGGACATCTCCTTTGCCGTGAGTCAAGTTAGCCAACAAATGCACAAGCCAAAAAGAAAGCATTGGAGAGCCACCGAAAGAATCCTCCATTATCTAAAGGGTACACCAGGCATGGGATTTTGGATGCAGAAGAACAACAACTCACAAATTGTAGGATATTGTGATGCAGATTGGGCTGGAGACTCAGAAGATAGACGATCAACCACAGGATATTGCATGTTTGTTGGAGGAAATCTAGTATCTTGGAAAAGCAAAAAACATGTGGTGTCAAGATCAAGTGCCGAAGCTGAATATAGAGCAATGGCAGCCGCATCAAGTGAGATGGTTTGGTTAAAGGCTCTAATTGAAGAACTAGGGTTCTCTGTTCCTACTCCAATCCGACTCCATTGTGACAATCAATCGGCTATTCACATAGCCTCAAATCCGGTTTTTCATGACAGAACAAAGCACATCGAGGTGGATTGCCACTTTGTAAGACAAAAGTTTGAAGAAAAACTCATCACTCCAAGCTTTACATGAAGTGATGATCAAGTAGCGGATATCTTCACCAAGCCAGGAACCGCCAATCACATACATAAAAATATGGTCAAGTTGGGTGTTATAGATACATACACACCCAACACCCAACTTGAGGGGGAGTGTTGAAATAAAGGACAATTAGGGTTTATGTACTAAGGGAATGAAGTCTAAATATATAGCTTTAATTTGGATAGATTTTTCATTCTCTTTGTAATCCCTTTAAGGTTTCTAAGTTGGGCCCTCGGGCCCAGCCCCGGCTAGCAAAAACAGCCGTTAGGACTGTCCCCAACGGCTAGTAAAACTAGCCATTGGGGACAGCCCCAACGGCCATAATTGGAGAGGGCACAATGCCCTCTCCTCACTCTCTTTTCTTATCTCCTTGCCCCTCTTCTTGTTCTCTATAAATAGGGCTTATATGTTTCTTTGGGAGGTATGAAAAACATGCCTTCATTGCATGTAAACTCTCTTTGAATTCTCAATTAAATTCTTGAAGTTTCTTTCTTCATTCTTAGCTTGCTATATTTAAATTTCATCATAGATTGCACCATCTTCCTGAATTACCATAATTCGCTTGTTTGGACATTGGCCAGCTATGTGTCCCCTTTCTTGGCATTTGAAACATTTAATCTCATTAGAACAAGTTGAAGTAGGGGCTGCCTTACCTTGAGAAGTTGTGGTGGAGGTAGCTAGTTTGTGCTCGGGTTTAAGATTGGAGATGAATGAATTTTCTTCTTTCTTTGGATAGCTCATCCCCCAAGATATTATACTTAGAATCTATAGGGCTGGTTTTGGCCATGTATTACCTCCTTGATCTACCTCTCAACCTTGATTGTCATATGTACTAAATCCTCAAACTTTACATAATGATATAGCTAGATCATGTTAGCAATTTCTTGGTTTAAACCATTCAAAAATCTAGCCCTCGTCGCTTCTCAATCCCCTTCCATATTGGCTCTAATTATAACCATTTCTATCACTTTATAACACTTATCTACACTTCGGTTACCTTGGTGGAGACTTTGCGACTTGAGGTATAGATCTGGATAGTAATGACTCTATACAAATTGCCGTCTAATCACTCTCTTCATCTCATCCCAAGTTTCAATAGCACGATCCCCGTTTCGCCTCCTATTGATGCGCAATTGATCCCACAACACAATTGTTGTAAGTAAGACTAAAATTGAATGATAAAGAGACACAAAACTAATAAAAACTTAATTGCATTTCAAAGGAAAAATACATAGGTTTTGGAGCATTTGTTCATGCCTTACATCGAGGATGAACTTGAGAATTTATAGAGAAAGACAAGGCAAGAGAGAAAGAGGAAAAATGAGAGGGAAAGGAGGGCATCAGCCCTCCTAGCTGTTGGGACAGCTTTCCAACGGCTAGTTTCAACTAGAGCACAAGAAATATCAAAGAATAGAGCACAAGAAATGAAGAATATTTCTGAATTTTATTGAAAAAGAATGAGAGCATACATGGACAGATTTGAGAGCATTTTTCTCATACCTTTGGAAGTGGATGGAGAGTTCCATTTATAGAGCTACAAGGGAGACATAAAGACAAATAAAAGAGGGGGAAAGAGTCCAAAAACAAATAGAGCCGTTGGAAAATAAAGGGGATAGATTTCTGTCCCCAATGCACTGCACAACAGCCAGATTTTCTGGCTGTGTGCAGTCCAACGGCTAGCTCTTTTGACTAGCCGTTGGGGCCTCTTCTCAAGCCGCTTTATGGGCTAAAATATGCCCAAGATGTTGGGCTAAAAATCCCCTTAGGGCAAGACCTAAAGCAGCTTGGAAGTGCTCTTGGACTTGGCTTGAAATGGGCTTGGTTCTGGGAACATTTCTGGACAGATTATGGGCCAAATTCAAGGGCTTGTTTTGATGGTTTTGAAGTATCCTTCAAGTGGGCTGAAGGTGGGCTGCAACCCTTTCCTTTGTTGGGTTGGGCTTTGGCCGGATTGGGCCAAAGCCTATGTATTGTTTCTGGACAACAATCTATCCAGATTTACTCTTCATCACTTTGGAGCTTTTTTCCTTCTTATTTCTCATCTAAGCTTCTATATTCATATATTTGGTTGATGGAGATGAGTTGGGCTTCCCTTCTTTTCAACACTCGCCCTCAAGTTGGGTGCGTAGATATCAATAGTGCCCAACTTGCTCATGATTTCTTGGAGATGAGCTACGGTTCCTCCTTTGGTGAAGATGTCCGCTAGTTGATCCTTTCCTTTGATGTGAGGAGTGGTGATAAGTTTTTATTCTACCTTTTGTCGAATGAAGTGACAATCAACCTCTATATGCTTCGTCCTCTCATGGAACATTGGGTTAGAAGCAATATGGATAGCCGATTAATTGTCACAATGTAGGTTGATTGGAGTTGTGACTTTGAACCCTAATTCCTCCACTAGGGCCTTCAACCACACAATCTCGCTAGCCGCCGCTGCCATTGTTCTATATTCGGCTTCCGTACTAGATCTTGAGACTACGTGTTGCTTTTTGCTTTTCCAAGCCACGAGGTTGCCTCCCACGAACATGCAAAATCCAGTGGTAGATCTTCTATCCTTCGAATCACTTGCCCAATCCGCATCACAGAAGCCTTCAATTTGTGAGCTCCCATTATTTTTCATCCAAATGCCTAATCCGGGAGATCCCTTGAGATAGTGAAGGATGCGCTCGGCCGCTCTCCAATGTCCCTTCTTCGGAGCATGCATGTGTTCGCTAACTAAACTCACTGCAAAAGCTATGTCTAGCCTAGTGATGGTGAGGTAGATAAGTCACCCTACAAGTCTTTGATATCTCTCTACATCCTCAAAAGTCTCCTCATCATCTACTAGTGATCCAATAATGGCTACAGGACTACAAGCTAGTTTTGCTCCAAGCTTCCCTGTTTCCTGCAAAAGATCAAGTGTATATTTCTTTTGGGATAGAATTAGCCCATTACTACAATAGGCTAATTCAATTCCTAAAAAATACTTTAGTCTCCCTATATCTTTAATTTCAAAACTTGATCTCAAGAAATTTCTAACTATATCTATTAAATGTATGTCATTTCTAGTAATGATGATATCATCTATACAAACTAAAACTATTACTATTTTATCATTGTTTTTTCTAATAAAAATAGATGAGTCACAATGACATTTAGTAAATCCACTACTAAGAAAAGCATGGCTTAATTTTGCATACCATGCCCTTGGAGATTGTTTCAAGCCATAGATAGCCTTATGTAGTTTGCATACATTTCCTTCTTGATATTGAAGCCCTTGAGGGAGTTGCATGAACACTTCTTCTTCTAAGTCTCCTTGGAGAAACGCATTTGCCACATCCATATGGAACATACTCCATCCATGATTCATCGCAAGTGACATCGAGACTCTAATGGTGTTCATTTTGGCAACGGGTGCGTATGTCTCTTTGTAATCTATCCCATATGCTTGAGTGAATCCTTTAACCAAAAGTCTTGCCTTAAACCTTTCGATTGATCCATCACTTTCATATTTGATTTTGTATACCCATTTGTATCCGACGGCCCGCTTGCCCTTTGGAAGAGAGGTGACCTCCCATGTACCGTTCTTAGTCAATGCATCTAGCTCTTCCTTCATTGTCTTTCTCCACCTTGGGTCCTTGGATGCTTCATTATATGTCCTAGGCTCCTGTTCTTTATCTATGCCACTCAAAAAATTTTGGTGGCTCAAAGAAATATGTTAGATGGTATAATAATCAGAAATCGGATGTGATGTTATCTTGGAGTTATAGTAAACTCTACGGTTAATCCATTCCGGACGGGGAACCCTAAGCCTCGTGGATCGCCTAAGGTAAGGAGGTGGTGCATCTAAATCTCCCTCTACATGCTCGGATCTTCCTCTTTGGTTTCTTGATCTCCCCCTAAAGTGTGGACTTCCTCCTCTTCTATAGAGTTTGATCCTTCTTCTTCATTATTTTGAGATTGCTCATTAGTCTCTTCAGAGGTTCCTGTTGAAATAAAGGATAATTAGGGTTTATATCCTAAGGGAATTAAGTCTAAATGTATAGCTCTAATTTAGGCAGAATTTTCTTTTTCTTTTGCTATAATTGTAATTTCCTTTTAGGGTTCCAATTTGGGCCCTAAATGGGCCTTGCCAGCAGAATTCGGGCTGGGCCCTTCGGGCCCAGCCCGGGCCAGCAAATGGGGGACCAAAAGGTCCCCAAACGGCTAGCAAAAGATAGCCGTTGGGGCTGTCCCCAACGGATAGTAAACACTAGCCGTTGGGGACAGCCCCAACGGCTAGAAATCGAGAGGGCATTGCCCTCTCCTCCTTCTCCTTTCTCATCTCTTTCCCTCTCCTCTTGTTCTCTATAAATAGGGCTTAGTTGTTCATTTGGAAGGTATGAAAAATATGCCTTCATTGCATGTAAACTCTCTTTGATTTCTTAATTAAATTCTTGAAGTTTCTTTCTTCATTCTTAGCTTGCTATATTTAAATTTCATCATGGTATCAGAGCAGGCTTCGATACCTTCATCTTCCGGTGTTGGTAATCCTCCACCACAAATTAGTACTTCCATGTTTACTTCCATTCTCTTAGATTCATCAAATTACAATGCTTGGCAAGACACCATCAAGCGATCCTTGAACTTCTTCAATCTTGAAAATCACATATTGGAGGATCCTTTAGATGATGCCGACCCTACATTCAAATCGTGGAAGAAGCAAGATGACCAGGTGGTGGTGCTATTTCAAATGTCTCTTGACAAAACCCACAAAGCAATGACTACTTGTTTTCCAAATGCAAGGGCTTTGTGGGATCAATTGCATGCTTTATATGGGCAAGAGACCAACACCGGACGAATCTTTGAGCTCAAAAGAAAAATCTTCAAAATTCAAAAAGAAGGTAAAACCCTACCCGAATACTTTGGGGAATATACGGATCTTTGGAGTGAGCTTAATCTTCTTAGGCCTCCAACTTCTAATCTCAAGATCATTCTTCAAAGAAATGATGGAGATGCAAAAAGTGATGAAAAGGCTCCTTAGCCAAGTTGCCCTTCATTCCGGTAACAACTTGAACTCATCTCATTTAAATAAATGGCTTATTGATTCGGGTTGTGACAATCACATGGTAAAGGATAAAAACAAAGTTAGGAAATTCATTCCTCTATCTACTTATAAGATTGTCAAGGTTGCTAATGGTCAAAAACTAAAAGTTAATCATCTAGGTGAAGTTGAACTCCTTGGCAAAAAAACTAAAGCTTTATATGTGCCAAAATTCAACTCTAACCTCATGTCCATTAGTAAAATTACCAAAGACCATAATTGCAAAGCCACTTTTGATCCTAACCAAGTTATTTTTCAGGATCTCAAAACGAATCACTTGATTGGCAAGGGATCTAGGAGGAATAATCTAAATTTCTTGGACCAAGAAAATCAAGCTTTTGGAGTTCAAAGTCAAGCGTTTTCTATATGGCATGCCCGACTAGGTCACCCGGGAGATTTAGCTTTGAAACGCATATTTCCAAGTCAAAGAGTAGAAAATAGGCATTGCAAAGCTTGTATTCTTGGAAAACAAACTAAAGTATACTATCCAATCTCAAACACAATATATGAAAATGCCATTGAACTCATTCATACCGATGTGTGGACTTCATCAATAGAATCTCATAATGGCTTCAAATACTTTGTTACCTTCATTGATCACAAAACTAGATACACATGGGTGTATTTATTAGTAACTAAATCTGAAGTATTTGAAGCACTTAAGAGCTATTATAGATATGTGACCAAGCAATTCAATGCAAACATCAAAATCCTTAGATCGGATCATGGGGGAGAATATACTAGCCATGCACTTGAAAATTTTCTAGAAGAAAAAGGAATTATTCATCAAAAGTCTTGTGTGTACACTCCTCAACAAAATGGAGTTGCCGAAAGGAAAAATAGACATTTACTAGAAACGGCTAGGGCTATGATGTTTCACTCCAATGTACCTAAAAAGCTTTGGAGTGAAGCCATTAAAACCGCTGCCCACCTTATAAACCTTATGCCCTCTCAAGTGCTAGAAGGAAAGTCCCCTTTAGAACTACTCTTAGGAAGAAAACCTAGTATCTCACACTTAAGAGTTTTTGGGTGCATTTGTTATGTGCATGTACCAGAAAACTTTAGAAATAAACTAGATGAAAGTGGGAGAAAATGTGTATTTTTAGGATACTCTACCTTTGAAAAAGGATATAAATGTTATGATCCCCTAACCAAAAAGCTATACACATCCAAGGATGTGATATTTGTAGAAAGAAAACCTTATTTTGCAGGAAAAGAGGATCAAGAGCAATCAAAGGAAAGAGGAGCTCAAGACCATTGGAATATAGTCCTTCCCTCAATCAAAGAACCTTCTCATCAAAATGAAGAAGACGAACAACCAATCCAAGCCGAAAATGATCCAACTCAAGAAGAATCAACCTCATCTCATTCTGATCATGTATCCATCCAAGAGGAAGGGGGAGACAACTTAGATCAAGGGCAAGTTATAGAGGAAGAAGAACAAAGCATTGAGCAGCCGCCTCCACTTCCTCTTCAAAGATCAACTAGGCTTATGCTCCCTCCTTCGGAATGGATCAACAAAAGAGTTTTCTATAACTCAAAGGTAACATCTCACCCGATTTCCCAATATTATTCGATTGCTAACATGTCTTGTAGCCATCAAAAATTCATCAAGAACTTAGACCATCATCAAGAGCCAAGAAACTTTGAAGAAGCAAAACAACTTCCTCAATGGATCCAAGCAATGAAAGATGAGCTAGAAGCCTTAGAAAGAAACGGAACTTGGGAGTTATCATCTCTTCCTAAAGGAAAAAGGGCGGTAGGATGTAAATGGGTCTATAAAATCAAGCACAAGAATGATGGAAGTATTGATAGATACAAAGCAAGATTAGTTGCAAAGGGTTTCACTCAAACTTATGGAGTAGACTACAAGGAAACTTATGCTCCGGTGGCCAAGATGAACACAATTCGAGTCTTGATGTCCCTTGCAATCAATCACTCTTGGCCAATGTTTCAAATGGACGTAGCCAATGCGTTCCTTCAAGGGGATCTAGAAGAGGAAGTGTACATGGAGATTCCACCGGGATTCTCTCACCAACTCAACAAGGTTTGCAAACTTAGGAAAGCAATCTACGGTCTCAAACAATCTCCAAGAGCTTGGTATGCCAAACTTAGCTCAACTCTTTTTGATCATGATTTCAAAAAATGCAATAGTGACACCTCTCTCTTCATTAAGAAACTAGATGGAAAAATCATTATAGAGTTAGTTTATATAGATGATATAATTATAACCGGTAATGATTTAGATTTAATCAACCAAGTGTTGAATTTTTTACTAAGAAGAGTAGAGAAATCTAATAAACTTCTGGCTTTTATTGATGTAGTAGAATGATATAAAGGAAGAGAGATTATCTTCCTCTCTTAATTTTACAAAGGAGAGCAATAGCTCTATTTATAGGCAAAGGGAGAAAAATAGCTAGTAGAGAGAGAACAAAGACAATATTCCCGTTGGGGCTCAAACCCCAAGGAATTCCAACAGCTAGTTTTTGGACTGTTGGAATATACATTACCCAAACTGCCCCTAGCTATTTGGGTTTACCTCTTAGACTTTCCTTCATACTTTTGGGCTTCATTGGGCATGTTTTTGAATGTATTTTGGGTCATAAATATGTTGTAAAATTCTGAACATTAAAAAATAAAAAGCCCAATGTTTATGACATTATCATATTTTCAAGTTGAATACCTTGAGACTTATCTTCATCTTCTCCCTTATTTTTAACACTCCCCCTCAAGTTGGGTGCATAGATGTCTATGGACCCTAACTTGCTAAGGATGTGTTGAAGGTGTTTCTCAGTTGTTGCTTTAGTGAAAATGTCAGCTAGCTGGTCTTCACTTCTAACATATGCGGTTGAAATTGTCTTGTTTTCTAATTTTTCTCGAACATAATGACAATCAACCTCAATGTTTTTCGTTCTTTCGTGAAATACCGGATTGGCAGCAATATGAAGAGCTGCTTGATTATCGCAATGTAGAAGAATAGGAGCGATAGTAGGAAATCCCATCTCCTCAAGTAATGCCTTTAGCCAAACTATTTCACTTGTAGCCGCTGCCATTGCTCTGTATTCAGCCTCAGCGCTTGATCTGGATACAACAGATTGTTTCTTGCTTTTCCATGTTACAAGATTTCCTCCTACGAACATGCAGTAGCCGGTGGTGGATCTCCTATCCGTGACATCCCCAGCCCAATCTGCATCACAGTCGCCATAAATCTCCATGCTATGGTTGTTTTTCATAAGAATTCCCCTTCCTGGTGAGCTCTTGAGAATTCTTTCCGCTGCCTTCCAATCTTGAATCCTTGGAGCATGCATCCGTTGGCTGATTAAGCTGACGGCATAGGTGATATCTGGTCTCGTAATGGTGAGATAGATGAGCCTCCCCACAAGTCTTTGATATCTAGGAATATCTTGGAACATTTCTTCATCACCTTTTGCTCGTTCTGCTGTGGATATAGGAGTTGCTGCTGGTTTTGCTCCTACCTTTCCAGTTTCCTGCAAAAGGTCAAGTACATATTTCCTTTGGCATAGAACTAGCCCTTTATGAGAATAGGCAAGCTCTATTCCTAAGAAATACTTTAGTTTTCCTAAATCTTCAATCTCAAAAGTAGATTTAAGGAAACTTCTAGCTTGATTAATACCATTCATATCACTTCCTGTAATAACTATATCATCTACATAAATAAGAACAATAGTGATTTCTTCATTGTTAACTTTAGTAAACATGGAGGAATCACTAATGCATTTCTTAAAGTTATTACCAAGAAGTGCTGAACTTAATTTTGCATACCAGGCACGAGGAGATTGTTTTAATCCATAGATTGCTTTTTTGAGACGACACACCTTGATGTTTGAATCCTCATCTAGCCCTTGGGGAATTTGCATGTAGATTTCTTCGTCTAAGTCCCCTTGAAGGTGTTAAAATGAAGCATAATTAGGCTTCATAGCTAGTTGTTGCTAGGATCAAGTGTAAAAACCTAATTCAATAGGTATTTTCAATAGGTCTGGCCCGCGGGTTTCGGGCTGGGCCCTTCGGGCCCAGCCCGAGCCAGCAAATGGGGCCCCAAATGGGCCCCCAGCAGGCTGGGAATCTAGCCGTTGGAGGTCCCAACGGCTAGTTCCCATTCTAGCCGTTGGAGGTCCAACGGCTAGTAGAGAAGGAGAGGGCTTTATGCCCTCTCCACTCTCTCTTTTCTCTCAAATTTCTCCTCTCTCCATCCTCTATAAATAGGGCAGCATGTTGCCCTCTCAAAGCATGAAAAAATGCCTTCAACCACTTGTATAATTTCCTTGAAATATCAACAAAATCTTTGAAGTCCTTTTTATTACTCATTGCTTGCTTCCGTAGAAATTCAACATGGTATCAGAGCAGGCTAATATCCCTTCTTCCTCCGGCCTTGGAGATCCACCACCACAAATTAGCACTTCTATGTTCACCTCCATTCTTTTGGATTCATCAAATTACAATGCTTGGCAAGACATCATCAAAAGGTCTTTAAACTTCTTCAATCTCGAAAATCATATATTTGAAGATCCACTTGATGATGCTGAGCCTTCATTCAAAGTATGGAAGAAAAGAGATGATCAAGTGGTGGTTCTTCTACAAATGTCTCTTGACAAAACCCACAAAGCAATGGTCACTTGCATTCCAAATGCTAAGGCTTTGTGGGATCAAATGCACTCTTTATATGCCCAAGAAACAAACACGGGCAGAATCTTTGAGTTAAAAAAGAAGATCTTCAAGGTTCAAAAAGGAGGTAAAACCCTACCCGAATACTTTGGGGAATATAGGGATCTATGGAATGAACTCAATCTTTTGAGGCCTCCTACTTCAAATCTTAAAATTCTTCTTCAAAGAAATGATGAAGACATGACCTTTGGTCTTCTTATGGGTCTTGGAGAAGAGTATGCTCCTATTCGTCAAGAAATTCTAAGAATGAAGATATTTCCTTCATTCCAAGAGGTGCAATTCATGGTGCAAAGAGCTGAAACAAGTATGAGGCTTGAGGATTCAACTAAACTCAAATCCGAAGCTCAAGCATTTAAATCTGTCCAGGAGGAGCACCCGGCCAACAAAGCTCAATATTTTGGCAAAAGAGACGTATGCACTCATTGCAAGAAACCAGGCCATAAAAGGGAGAAATGTTGGTTTCTCCATCCTGAATTACGGCTAAAGAACAGCAAAAGGGAGGTGGCTCAAACGGCAAATGCTCAGCATGTCTCCCAAGTTGCTGCTCTCGAAAATAAAATGGAAGAAATGCAAAAAGAGATGAGGAATCTTATTGGCCAGATTGCTTCACATTCTAGTAACTTTCTAAACTCATCTCATTTTGATTCATGGCTTATTGATTCTGGTTGTGACAATCATATGGTCAAAGATAGAAACAAAATTAAGAAACTTATTCCTCTCTCTGACCATAAGATTGTCAAAGTGGCTAATGGTGAAAAATTAAAGGTTGATCATTTTGGAGAAGTTGAATTACTTGGCATGAAAACTAAAGCTTTATATGTGCCTAAGTTCAATTCTAACCTTCTGTCAATTGGAAAAATAACTAAAGAACAAAATTGTAAAGTCACTTTTGATCCTAATGAAGTTGTATTTCAGGACCTCAAAACGAATCACTTGATTGGCAAGGGGTCTAGGAGGCACAACCTATACTACTTGGATCAAGAAAATCAAGCTTTTGCTGCACAAAATCAAATGCATTCATTATGGCATGCTCGTTTGGGTCATCTTGGGAACTTAGCTTTGAAACGCCTATTTCCAAAACTAGAAGTAGAAGATAGGCATTGCAAAGCTTGTGTTTTAGGAAAGCAAACTAGGATGTACTATCCTATTTCAAATACAATATATGAAAATGCTTTTGAACTTGTGCATTCTGATGTTTGGACTTCCCCCATAGTATCCCATAATGGATTTAAATACTTTGTTACCTTTATTGATCATAAAACTAGATATACTTGGGTTTACCTATTGGTAACTAAATCTGAGGTTTTTGAAGCCCTTAAGAGTTAATATGTGACCAAACAATTCAATGCCAACATTAAAATCATTAGGTCTGATCATGGGGGAGAGTACATTAGTCATGCATTTGAAAACTTCCTAGAAGAAAAAGGGATTATTCACCAAAAGTCATGTGTTTACACTCCACAACAAAATGGAGTTGCCGAAAGGAAAAATAGGCATTTACTAGAAACGGCTAGGGCTATGATGTTCCATTCCAATATGCCTAAAAGGTTTTGGAGTGAGGCAATAAAAACCGCTGCCCATCTCATTAATCTTATGCCCACTCAAGTTCTAGGAGGAAAATCTCCATTAGAGCTACTCTTAAGAAGAAAATCCAATATCTCCCATCTTAGAGTCTTTGGATGCTTATGCTATGTCCATGTACCGGAAAATTTCAGAAACAAGTTAGAGGAAAGGGGGAGAAAATGTGTGTTCTTAGGATACTCAACATTTGAAAAGGGGTATAAATGTTATGATCCACTAACCAAAAAACTATACACATCCAAGGATGTGATATTTGTAGAAAGAGAATTCTATTTTACAGGAAAGGAAGATCTAGATCAAGCTGGAGAAGGAGAAGCTCAAGATCTATGGAACATTATTCTTCCAACCATTAATCATCCAAATATTGAACAAGAACCAGCTCCGAATGTTCATGAAGATTCAGCTCAAGAAGATCCCTCGCCATCTCATTCTGATCAAGAAACCGTTCAAGAACAAGGGGGAGTTGATTCTGAGCAAGAGCTGGTCATTGAACAAGAAGAACAAATCATAGATGAACCACCTCCTCCTCTTCGTAGATCAACAAGACTTAGACTTCCTCCCTCCAATTGGATCAACAAAAGAGTTTTTTATAACTCCAAAGTAACTTCTTATCCCATTTCAAAATATTATTCAATTGCTAACACCTCTTGCAGCCATCAAAGATTTATTCGAAACATAGATCTACATGAAGAACCAAGAACCTTTGAAGAAGCAAAAAACCATCCTCAATGGGTGCACGCCACGAAGGATGAATTAGAAGCATTAGCCAAGAATGGAACATGGGAAATAACATCTCTACCAATAGGAAAGAAAGCCGTAGGGTGCAAATGGATCTACAAAATCAAGCACAAGAGTAGAGAAATCTAATAAACTTATGGCTTTTATTGATGTAGTAGAATGATACAAAGGAAGAGAGATTATATTCCTCTCTTAATTTTACAAAGGAGAGCAATAGCTCTATTTATAGGCAAAGGGAGAAAAATAGCCAGTAGAGAGAGAACAAAGACAATATTCCCGTTGGGGCTCAAACCCTAAGGAATTCCAACAGCTAGTTTTTGGACTGTTAGAATATACATTGCCAAAACTGCCCCTAGCTATTTGGGTTTACCTCTTAGACTTTCCTTCATACTTTTGGGCTTCATTGGACTTGTTTTTGAATGTATTTTGGGTCATAAATATGTTGCAAAATTCTGAACATTAAAAAATAAAATGCCCAATGTTTATGACATTATCATATTTTCAAGTTGAATACCTTCAGACTTATCTTCATCTTCTCCCTTATTTTTAACACCAAGTAAGAAGTTTCTTACAAACAAAATTTGAGATTAAAGACTTAGGAAAACTAAAGTACTTCTTAGGGATAGAACTCGCCTATTGTTCAAATGGGCTTGTTCTATCACAAAGGAAGTATGTGCTTGATCTCTTGCAGGAAACCGGAAAGTTAGGTGCCAAGCCCGCTTGTAGTCCCATTAGCTCCTCTTGTGGCCTCAAGGATGATGATGAAGATTATGAGGATGAACCAAGATATCAAAGGCTTGTAGGGAAATTGATCTACCTCACCATAACGAGACCGGACATCTCCTTTGCCGTGAGTGAAGTTAGCCAACATATGCACAAGCAAAAAATAAAGCATTGGAGAGCCACCGAAAGAATCCTCCATTATCTAAAAGGCACACCGGGCATGGGAGTTTGGATGAAGAAGAACAACAACTCACAAATCGTAGGATATTGTGATGCGGATTGGGCCGGAGATTCAGAAGATAGACGATCAACCACAGGATATTGTATGTTTGTTGGAGGAAATCTAGTTTCTTGGAAAAGCAAAAAACATGTGGTCTCAAGATCAAGTGCTGAAGCGGAATATAGAGCCATGGCAGCCGCATCAAGTGAGATAGTTTGGTTAAAAGCTCTAATTGAAGAACTAGGGTTCTCCGTTCCTACTCCAATCCCTCTCCATTGTGACAATCAATCGGCTATTCACATAGCCTCAAATCCGGTTTTTCATGAAAGAACTAAACATATTGAGGTGGATTGTCACTTTGTGAGACAAAAGTTTGAAGAAAAACTCATCACTCCAAGCTTTACACGAAGTGAGGATCAAGTAGCGGATATCTTTACCAAGTCGGGAACCGTCAATCACATACATAAAAATATGGTCAAGTTGGGTGTTATAGATACATACACACCCAACTTGAGGGGGAGTGTTGAAATAAAGGATAATTAGGGTTTATATCCTAAAGGAATGAAGTCTAAATGTATAGCTCTAATTTAGGCAGAATTTAGGCTAGTAAACACTAGCCGTTGGGGACAGCCCCAACGGCTAGAAATGGAGAGGGCATTGCCCTCTCCTCCTTCTCCTTTCTCATCTCTTTCCCTCTCCTCTTGTTCTCTATAAATAGGGCTTAGTTGTTCATTTGGAAGGTATGAAAAATATGCCTTCATTGCATGTAAACTCTCTTTGATTTCTTAATTAAATTCTTGAAGTTTCTTTCTTCATTCTTAGCTTGCTATATTTAAATTTCATCAGTTCGTTCTGCAATTGGTGGAGATGATTGATTCGGGAGAAGTAAGAAATTCCACATGCTTGGAGTGCTCTCTTCTTTTGATGATTGATGTTCTTCATTATCTACAAAAAATGACTAATTCTCCACAAATATCACATTCTTAGATGTGTACGTTCGGTTAGTCTTAGGGTCATAACATCTATACCCCTTTTCAAAGAAAGCATACCCCAAAAATATGCACTTTCTACCTTTGTGATCTAACATATCCCTCATGTGTGCTGGAATATGAATGTAACATACACAACCGAATGTTCTAAGATGAGATATCTTAGGTTTTCTATCTAGTAGGACTTCTAAGGGTGACTTGCCATCTAGGACTTGAGATGGGATAATGTTCATTAGGTGGACAGCGGTTTTTATTCCATCACACCAAAATTTTTTAGGCACATTTGCATAAAATATCATAGCTCTAATTATTTCTAATATGTGCCTATTTTTCCTTTTGGCCACTCCATTTTATTGAGGTGTGTATAGACAAGACATTTGATGTACAATGACATTCTCTCTAAGGTAGTTTTCAAATTTCAAACTAGTGAATTCCCCACCATGATCCGTCCTTAGAATTTTAATGTTAGCATTGTAAAGTTTGGTCACATATCTCTCATAGCTTTTAAAGGTTTCAAAAGCTTGATCTTTGGTATTCAAGAGGTAGACCCAAGTATACCTAGTTTTTTGGTCTACAAAAGTAATGAAATACTTGTAGCCTAAATGAGATTTGATGGATGAAGTCCACAAATCCGAATGAACTAAATCAAAAACATCTTTATAAATTGTTTTTGAATTGGGATACATTGATCGAGTTTCTTTTCCCAGAATACAAGCTTCACAATGTCTATCTTCAATATTAATCATTGGAAATAGACGCTTTAAACCTTGGTCACTAGGATGCCCAAAACGTTTATGCCAAAAAGATGTTTAAAAGAAGGATAACTTAACCCATCTTCATCACCAACCAAGTGCATCTACTTAGAAGTCCAAAAATCAGCATGCATTGTCCAGCAAGCATGGCCCATTTGGGCAGCCTAAACCAACCCAAAATACATTCAAAAATAGGCCCAAGGAAGCCCCAAAGTTTGGAGAAAAGTCTAGGAAGCAAACCCAAATAGCTAGGGGCAGTTTGGGCAGCATATATTTCAACAGTCAAAAAACTAGCTGTTGGAATTACTTGGGGTTTGAGCTCCAACGGGAATATCACTTTCTACTGGCTATTTTTCCCTTTTCTCTATAAATAGAGCCTCATTGTATCTCCAAAAACTATGAGAAAAATGCTCTCAAATCTGTCCATGTATGCTCTTATTCTTCTTCAATAAAATTCAGAAGTATTCTTCATTTCTTGTGCTCTATTTTTTGATATTTCAACAAAAGATACATCTTTGACATGAGCTACGAGTGTCTGATGCTTTTGATCCAAAAAATTTAGATCCCCTCTTCTAGAACCCTTGCCAGTCAATTGATTCGACTTGAGGTTCTGAAAAGTAACAGTGTTCGGGTCAAAAACAACTCTACACCCTTGATCCTTAGTGACTGCTAATGGACAAAAAATTTGAGGTGAGTTGGGGAACAAATAAAGCATTTGATATTTTTCCAAAAAGTTCAATTTCCCCAATTTGCTCAACTTTCAAATCTTGCCCATTGGCAACACGGACTATCTTTTGGTCAGAGAGTTTTTTAAAATGCTTGATTTTTCTTCTATCCCTTACCATATGATAGTCCGTTCCCGAATCAATGAGAAAATCTTCGAAATTGAAAGAGGATAAAGTGCTTTGATTTTTACCATTGGAGGGAGCAAGTTGTTGAAACTTCTTGGAGATGTCATTGAGTTGACTTTGAAGAGTAGCAAAATCAGCCATGGTAGGTCCTTGAAGCTTGATGTGAAGTGCATTATGCTGCTCGGAAAGTTGCTCCCTTGGTCAAGGTCTTGGGCTTTAAATGAGGATGAAGGTTCCAACACTCCTCCTTCGTATGTCCTCTTTTCTTGCAATGGGTGCATACATCAATTTCCTTTGGAACTTGATGTGCTTTGGCAGCCATGTGTTCTTCAACGGTAGCCATGTGACCTTGAGCTTCAAGTCTAAGTTTGGAATTTTCTTCCAAACGCATGCTAACTTCCGTTCGTTGGATCATATTTTGCACTTCTCCAAATGAAGGAAATTCCTTCATTCAGAGAATTTCTTGTCTAAGAAGAGAGTAGGAATCATCTAGACTTATGAGAAGACAAAAAAAATTTTCTTCTTCTTTCCTCTTTTGGAGGACTTTGAGATCGATGGAATCCGGGCGGAGAGTGGAGAGCTCATTCCAAGTATCCATATATTCCCCAAAGTATTGAGGAAGTGATTTCCCTTCCCTTTTTATGTTTGAAATTTATCGTTTGAGTTCAAAAATTTTGCCAAGGTTAGATTCTTGGCCATAAAGAGAAAATATTGTGTCCCATATTAGTTTTGCATTGGGAGCACAAGTCACCGTGGCTTTGTGTGTTTCATCCATGGAATTGAGTAGAAGAAAAAACACATGATTATCCTTCTTCTTCCATTCTCTAAAGGAAGAATCCACCTCTTCAAGTGGTTGATCAAGTATGTGGCCCTCTAAGTTGTGAAGTTCCAGCACTCTTCTCATCAAGGCTACCCATTGATAATAATTTCCTCCTTTTAATTGAATGGAGGATATATTTTAAAATTGGGTAATATTAATGGAAGATGGAAGGTCACCCAACCTTGAAGAGGAATGGATCAAAGTTTGTTCTGATACCGTGTTGAAATATCAAAGAATAGAGCACAAGAAGTGAAGAATACTTCTGAATTTTATTGAAGAAGAATGAGAGCATACATGGACAGATTTGAGAGCATTTTTCTCATACCTTTGGAAGTGGATGGAGAGTTCCATTTATAGAGCTACAAGGGAGACATAAAGACAAATAAAAGAGGGAGAAAGAGTCCAAAAACAAATAGAGCCATTGGAAAACAAAGGGGACAGATTTCTGTCCCCAATGCACTACACAACAGCCAGATTTTCTGGCTATGTGCAGTCCAACGGCTAGCTCTTTTGACTAGCTGTTGGGGCCTCTTCTCAAGCCCCTTTATGGGCTAAAATATGCCCAAGATGTTGGGCCAAAAATCCACTTAGGGCCGGACCTAAAGCAGCTTGGAAGTGCTCTTGGACTTGGCTTGAAATGGGCTTGGTTCTGGGAACATTTCTGGACAGATTATGGGCCAAATTCAATGGCTTGTTTTGATGATTTTGAAGTATCCTTCAAGTTGGCTGAAGGTGAGCTACAACCCCTTGCTTTGTTGGGTTGGGCTTTGGCCGGATTGGGCCAAAGCCTATGTATTGTTTCTAGACCGCAATCTATCCAGATTTACTCTTCATCACTTTGGACATTTTTTTCTTCTTCTTTCTCATCTAAGTTTCTATATTCATATATTTGGTTGATGGAGATGAGTTGGGCTTCCCTTATTCTCAACACCTCTCCACATTTTCATAAGGTTCCTTATCATCGTCCAAGGGACCGGAGTTGGAAACGGAGCTACAAGCCGGTCTTGCTCCTAATTTTCCTGTTTCCTGCAATAAGTCAAGAGCGTATTTTCTTTGGGATAGAACTAGCCCATTGTAGTAATATATTAGCTCAATTCTTAGAAAATATTTTAGTCTCCCTAGATCTTTAATTTCAAACCTAGATTTTAGGAAATTTCTAGCAATATCAATGAAATGCATATCATTTCCGATTATTATGATGTCATCTACGTAAACTAATACAATTACTATTTTATCATTGTTTTTTTTAATAAATAAGGATGAATCGCTATTGTATTTTTTGAAACTATTACTAAGGAGAGAAAGGCTTATTTTTGCGTACCATGTTCTTGGAGATTGCTTGAGCCCATAAATAGACTTGTGTAGTCTACATACATTTCCTTCTTGATGTTGGAAGCCTTGAGAGAGTTGTATATATACTTTTTCTTCCAAGTCTCCTTAAAGGAATGCATTTATAACATCCATTTGGAACATATTCCATCCATAGTTGGTTGCAAGAGAGAGAAGAACTCGAACGGTGTTCATCTTAGCAATCGGTGCGAAGGTTTCCTTGTAATCAACTCCATGTGCTTGAGTGTATCCCCTTGCTACTAATCTTGCCTTATATCTTTTTATGGAGCCATCACTTTTATACTTAATTTTGAACACCCACTTGCATTCTACAGCCACCTTTGCCTTTGGTAGAGAAACAATCTCCCAAGTGCCGTTTTTTGTTAGGGCTTCTAATTCCTTGTTCATTGCCTCCTCCATTTAGGATCTTTGATAGCTTTCTCGAATGTTCTTGGTTCTAATTCCTTATCTATGCCACTCAAGAATGCTTGATGGCCCAAGGAGACATGTGAGATAGAATAATAATTTGAAATAGGATGAGTGATTATCTTGGAGTTATAGAAAACTCTTCGGTTTACCCATTCGGATGGAGGAAGTCTAAGCCTAGTCGATCTCCTTAATTGAACGGATGGGTCACTTGCCCCTTCCAAACTAGGGGAGGAGTTCTCATCTTCACTTATTCTTTGATCTCCCCTTAAATCAGATGGTGAGTCTTCATCTGTAGGATTTGATTCTTCTTCATTTTGAGAACTTCCTTCGGTTATTTGAGGATTAATTAGATTTTCAACTTCTTGAGTAGCATTGGGAGTTACTAGGAAATCCCAAGTGGTTGTTTGAGAGGTTTCTTTTGAAATTTCATTTACTTCTTTTCCTGAAAAGTAAAACTTATTTTTCAAAAATATCACATCTTTCGATGTGTATGTATGGTTAGTAGAACAATCATAACATCTATAACCCTTTTCAAAGGATGCATACCCTATAAATACACACTTTTGCTCCATGTTCTAGTTTGTTTCTTAAATGAGAGGGAACATGAATGTAGCATGTGCAACCAAATTTTCTAAGGTGGGAAAGTTTTGATTTTCTTCCTAAGAGCAGTTCTAAGGGAGATTGGCCTTTCAAAACATCAGATAGCATGAGATTTATAACATGTACCGTGGTTTTAACTGCATCACACTAAAATTACTTAGGTGTGTTTGCATAAAATATCATAGCTCTAGCAATTTCTAGTATGTGCCTATTCTTACGTTCGGCTACCCCATTTTGTTGGGGTGTGTAGACACATGATAGTTGATGTATAATACCATTGTCCTTGAGATAATCTTCAAAATTATGGTTTGTGAATTCACCACCATGGTTGGATCTTAGGATTTTAATGTTGGCATTATATGGTTTAGTCACATAATTCACATAACTCTTGAGAGCTTCAAGAGCTTGGTCTTTGGTGTTTAAAAGATACACCCGTGTATGTCTAGTCTTATGATCAATAAATGTGATGAAATATTAATATCCTAAATGAGAAATAATGGGAGAGGTCCAAACATTGGAATGAATCAAATCAAATGCATTTTCATATATTGTTTTGGAAATAGGATACATAGTTCAGGTTTTTTTAGGCTAAAATACAAGCTTTACAATGTCTTTTCTCATAATTTAAGTTTGGCAATAGACGTTTTAAAACTTAGTCACTAGGATGTCTTAACCGCCCACGCCAAAGAGATGAATCTTCCTTGATATGAGCCAAAAATGCATGTTGTTTTTTGTCCAAAAAGTAGAGGTCTCCTCTTCTAGAACCCTTGTCAATCAATTGATTCGACTTGAGGTCCTGAAAAGAAATCGAGTTTGGGTCAAAGACAGCTATATATTCTTGATCCTTAGTGATTTTACTTATGGACAATAGATTTGAAATAAGCTTGAGAACATATAAAGTATTTGTTGATTTTTCAAAAATATCAATTTCCCCAACTTGGCTTACTTTCAAATCCTACCCAACAAGCAACCATTCCAAATTCCACTATGGCCGAGCTTGCAGCCCTCAAAACCACTCTTGAAAGTGTCACAAAAAGGTTTCAACAAATCTCTCCTCTTGAAGGTATGATTCAAAAACATTTTACTAATTTACATTCAGAAGAATTTCTTATTTGGGCAGTAGCTTGTGCTCCAAAAGTTGAGCTTCCTTATTGATCCTTTGGCTTGAAGCTTTTTGGCCATAAATGGGGATGTAAGAACCAGCATTTATCCTTTGTGTGTCCTCTTTTTTTGCAATGAGAACATACCTCTTTTTTTAGGTTCTTGTCTGCCATGAAGTCTCGAGACCATGAAGCCGTGAGCTTCCATTTTGAGCCTGGAGCTTTCCTCGATTCTCATGCTTACTTCTGCTCTTTAGACCATATTTTGCATTTCTCCAAATGTAGGAAACTCCTTTATTCGAAGGATCTCTTGTTGAAGATGGGTGAAGGAATCATCCAACCCCATTAGAAGAGCAAAAGTCTTGTCTTCCTTTTTGGATGAATGTAAAATCAATGGAATCCG
The DNA here is from genome assembly GCA_033439265.1 of Dillenia suffruticosa. Lineage (NCBI taxonomy): Eukaryota > Viridiplantae > Streptophyta > Magnoliopsida > Dilleniales > Dilleniaceae > Dillenia > Dillenia suffruticosa. The sequence continues at coordinate 15,333,084 of JAVTVX010000020.1, forward strand.
GCCGAAGAGTCATTAACTCGTTCCATAAATTAGTGAGTTCTCCAAAGTATTGTGGAAGAGATTTTCCTTCCTTCTTGATATTTGCAATTTGCTTCTTCAACTCAAAGATTCTTCCAAGATTGGACTCTTGACCGTATAGAGAGAACATTGTATCCCATACCATTTTGGCATTACAAGCACATGTCACCATGGCTTTGTGAGTCTCATCCAAGGAGTTTAGCAAGATGATGAAGACATGATCATCTCTTTTCTTCCATTCTCTATATGATGGACTGCTTTCATCAAGAGGATCATCAAGGATGAATCCCTCCAAATTTTGAAGATTGGGAGTTCTCTTCATAGCTCACCCATTGATAGTAGTTTTCCCCTTTCAATTGAATGGAGGATAAGTTTTGAATTTGGGTGAGGTTTATGGAAGGAAGAGGGTCACTCAATCTTGAAGAGCATAGGATCGTTTGTTGCTCTGATACCATGTTGAAAGTAAGACTAAAATTGAATGATAAAGAGACACAAAATTAATGAAAACTTAATTGTATTTCAAAGCAAGAATACATAGGTTTTGGAGCATTTGTTCATGCCTTACATGGAGGATGAACTTGAGAATTTATAGAGGAATACTAGGTAAGAAAGAAAGGAGGAAAAATGAGAGGGAAAGGAGGGCATCAACCCGGGCCCATTTAGGGCCTATTGGAGACTTTCAATCTGAAATAAAAATTAGGGTTTATAGGTCACCCTTTACAAGTTTCAATAAAATAGGGTTTTTAGGCTTGGGTGAGGAATGCTCATTTTCAACAACAATTGCATAATCAATAAACTCAATGGCAACAAGAACATCTTTAATTTGGAATATTTGTAATAATCAAAAACCAACTCCATCTTCTTTTCCTACTCAAGTTATGCTTTGGGGTCACTTCTGCCTTGAAACAATGGAATTGTCATCTTGATACTTAATATATTATTGTCTATCCTATTCCTAAGTTCTATATGCTGACCAAATCTCCTATGGCTACCCACTAATAACCTATCAAACTCCTCTATCCCGTTCCCTTCAAACTCATCCATAACTTCAACTTCCCTTTGATAAAACCTATTCCTCCTTGGGGGTTCGGAGCAATTGGTGGTTGCCCCCTTGGCGACCCCTCTTCTATACCCTATTCAACTTTTCATGTATAAGATCTAACTCCCTCTTCATCATCCATCTCGTCTCCCCCATAAATGTTTGTAATTGTAGATACGGCCCAACATGTGGTTGAATCTCTTCATTTGTGTTTTCCTCTTAATTTTAAGATGTGATTGGATTATGCAAGATAAGGTTAGAATAATAAAATAGAAAAAAATCTCACCACAGTCCTTCACATATTTCACTTGAAATAAAAATGATTTACTCAAATCCACTTGTGTTTCACTATTTGGCTTTTAACTTTATTGAACTCTCTCTTGCCTTTTACCATTAGTACCTATTGCTTCGAGAAAGGTACATGTCAAAATAAAGGAACATCTCATGGAGCTGATTATGCAAGGAATTCACCAAAAGATTTGGTGAAACTGACTACAACATAGCACCATCAATTTATCAAAGAGCACTATCAATTCCACCCTTTCATGTGCCCTAATCATCTCTTGGGGCAGAAGACTTGCTGCAACAAACAACCCCTCCTCTCATCCACATGCTGCCAACATTACCTTCAGCCTCCATGGAAGAAAAAAGCAAGGACAAGAATCCTTTCCACCAAACAGTACCAACCAAAATGGTACGAGCCTAAACCCATGAGCCACACCTTGAAACCACTCGATTTAAAGAGGAACCCTTATCTCCTTGAGGACTCACTTATGCTGAAATGGAAACAAGGCCATCCAAAGGCCTATGCTTCGCATGTAGTGAAACATTTGCACATGACCACAAGTGTAAATGCCAATGACCTTTCATGCTTATGCCTGATGAAAAAGAAGAGGTGCTGATGAGATAGTGACACTAGAAGAGGAGTCAATTGAAAAGTCACCAAGTGACAAAGACTCTCTCACAACCTCTCATACCTTAGTTGAAGATGAAGAACCAAAGGCCATGAGAACCAAAACATTCATCGGCAAGCAAGAAGTCACCATCCTAGTTGACAATAGTTCGGCATACAACTTTATCAACCCAAAGGTTGCAAAAGTAGCAAGGTTAACCGCCGAGCAAGTCACACCTTTTGAAGCCAAGGTCATGACTGGTGAAAAGTCTCAAAGCTTTGAGATATACAAAGAAGTCATGATCAACATCCAAGGGTGTCAATTCATAACCGATTTTTATTCCTTTACATTAATCAGTACAGATGCAATTCTTGAAGTTCAATGGCTTGCAACACTTGATCAAGTTGACCCAAAAATCGTGCACAATGCAACTGTTGAAGTTTTAAAGAAGCAAGCAATAAACTATGAATGAATATTTCAAAGATTTAATTGATATCTCAAAGAAAGTTTACAAGTAGTTGAAGCATTTTTTCATACTTTACAAAAGGGAGGACATCCTCAATTTATAGAGAAAGAAGAGAAAAAGAGAACTTAGAGAAAATGAGAGGGAGGAGAGGGCTTTAGTCCTCTCCTTACTAGCCGTTGGGGTGATGAAATTTAAATATAGCAAGCTAATAATGAAGAAAGAAATTTCAAGAATTTAATTAAGAAATCAAAGAGAGTTTACATGCAATGAAGGCATATTTTTCATACCTTCCAAAGGAACAAATAAGCCCTATTTATAGAGAACTGTTGAAATAAAAGAGAACTAAGTGTGGTTAGCATAGGCCCCATTTCAAGCCAAGTTTAAGCCCATCCATGAGATGTATTTGGCCCGTTCCTTATGGGTTTTTTAGTCTTCAAAAAGGGCATTGTTAAGCCCCTAAAAGAAGCCCAAAATGGGCCCTAAAAAGGGCAAAACGGCTAGTTCTTTTGAACTAGCCGTTGTACTGTATAACAGCCATTTTTATGGCTGTTATACAGTGATTTTGGGGACAGAAATCTGTCCCCAATGTTCCCCAACGGCTCCTTGAGTCTTTGGGGTCTTTTTCCCTCTCTTTCTCAAGTAATAATCTCTATAAATAGGAGCTTGTATAGGATGTTCTATCTATAAAAAAAAAAACCAATGCTCTCATTGTGCACTCTTTTTTCAAATAAAGTTCTTTAAGTTTTCATTCAATCCTTGTTGCTTGATAGCTTGAAATCTCAACATGGTATCAAAGTAGGCAACGATACCTTCCTCTTCTGGTCTTAATGACCCTCCACCACAAATTAGCACCTCAATGTTCACCTCCTTACTTCTAGATTCTACAAACTACAATACTTGGCAAGATACCATCAAGAGGTCCCTAAACTTCTTCAACCTTGAAAATCATATCTTTGAAGAACCTCTTGATGAAGCCAATCCATTATTCAAAGTATGGAAGAAGAGAGACGATCAAGTGGTGGTACTCCTTCAAATGTCTCTTGACAAAACTCACAAGGCTATGGTCACATGTATTCCAAACACAAGAGCATTATGGGAGCAAATGCAATCGTTATATGGTCAAGAATCCAACACCGGAAGAATCTTTGAGCTGAAAAAGAAGATCTTCAAAATTCAAAAAGGAGGTAAATCCATATCCGAATACTTTGGGGAATATAGGGATCTATGGAATGAACTCAATCTCTTGAGGCCTCCTACTATAAATCTCAAGACCATTCTTCAAAGGAACGATGAAGATATGACCTTTGGTCTACTCATGGGTCTTGGAGATGAATATGCTCCAATTCGTCAAGAGATTCTTCGAATGAAGGTCTTTCCTTCATTTCAAGAAGTCCAATTCATGGTACAAAGAACCGAGACTAGCTTAAGGCTTGAAGAATCTACCAAGCTTAAATCCGACTCTCAAGCATTCCAAGCTGTCCACGAAGAGCATCCGGCCAACAACACTCAAAACTTTGCAAAAAGAGACATTTGCCCACATTGCAAGAAGTCCGGTCATAAGAAAGAAAAATGCTGGTTCCTACCACATTTGAGGCCGAAATATGCTAGGAAAAATCCAGAATCATCTTCAAATGCTCAACAAGTGTCTCAAGTGGCAGCACTCGAATCCAAGATGGAGGAGATGCATAAGGAATTCAAACGCCTTGTTGGGCAGATTAGTCACCATTCTGGTAATTCCTTATCTTCATCTATTTCCAATTCTTGGCTTATAGATTCTGGATGTGACGATCATATGGTAAAAGATAAAAACAAAATCAACAAGTTTATTCTCTTGACCAATCATAAATTAGTTAAAGTAGCTAATGGTCATAAGTTAAAAAGTTGATCACTTAGGAGAAATTGAACTATTTGGGAGAAAGACTAAAGCTTTATATGTTCCAAAGTTCAATTCAAACTTACTTTCTATTAGCAAAATAACCAAAGAGCAAGATTGCAAAGCTATTTTTGATCCTAACCAAGTAATATTTCAGGATCGCAAAACGAACAATTTGATTGGCAAGGGAACTAGGAGGAACAACCTCTATTACTTGGATCAAGAGAACCAAGCTTTTGCTGTCCGAAAGATATCCTCCTCTTTATGGCATGAATGTCTAGGGCATCCAGGAAACCTGGCTTTGAAACGTCTATTTCCGAATAGTGAATTAGAAGATAGGCATTGCAAAGCTTGTGTACTTGGAAAACAAACCAAAGTTTATTATCCCATTTCTGAAACAATATATAAAGAGGTTTTTGAATTAGTTCATTCGGATGTTTGGACCTCTCCTTTAGTCTCCCATAATGGTTTTAGATACTTTGTGACATTCGTAGATCACAAAACTAGATACACTTGGGTTTATCTCTTAGTTAACAAATCTGAAGTATTTGAGGCATTCAAGAGCTACTATAAATACATAACAAAGCAATTTAATGCTAACCTAAAGATGTTTAGGTCAGATCATGGAGAGGAGTTCACTAGCCTTGAGTTTGAAAAATTTTTAGAGGAAAAAGGGATCATTCATCAAAAGTCTTGTGTGTACACTTCTCAACAAAATGGAATAGCCGAGAGAAAGAATAGGTATCTCTTGGAGACAGCTAGATCTATGATGTTTCACTCAAATTTACCTAAGGAATATTGGAATGAGGCCATTAGGACCGCTGCTCACCTTATAAACCTCATGCCATCCCAAATCCTAGGAGGAAAGTCACCCCTAGAACTACTCCTTGGAAAGAGACCTAGCATTGATCATTTAAGAGTTTTTAGTTGTGTTTGCTATGTCCACATTCCTAGTCATCTTAGGAGCAAACTAGATGCCAAGGGAAGAAAATGTTGAAAAGAAGGATAACTTAACCCATCTTCATCACCAACCAAGTGCATCTACTTAGAAATCCAAAAATCAGCATGCATTGTCCAGCAAGCATGGCCCATTTGGGCAGCCTAAACCAACCCAAAATACATTCAAAAATAGGCCCAAGGAAGCCCAAAAGTTTGGAGAAAAGTCTAGGAAGCAAACCCAAATAGCTAGGGGCAGTTTGGACAGCATATATTTCAACAGTCAAAAAACTAGCTGTTGGAATTCCTTGGGGTTTGAGCTCCAACGGGAATATCACTTTCTACTGGCTATTTTTCCCTTTTCTCTATAAATAGAGCCTCATTGTATCTCCAAAAACTATGAGAAAAATGCTCTCAAATCTGTCCATGTATGCTCTCATTCTTCTTCAATAAAATTCAGAAGTATTCTTCATTTCTTGTGCTCTATTTTTTGATATTTCAACATGGTATCAGAGCAAACTTCGATCCCTTCCTCTTCAAGGTTGGGTGACCTTCCACCTTCCATCAACCTTACCCAATTTCAAAATATATCCTCCATTCAATTAAGAGGAGGAAATTATTATCAATGGGCAGCCTTGATGAGAAGGGTGCTGGAACTTCACAACTTGGAGGGTCACATACTTGATCAACCACTTGAAGAGGTGGATTCTTCCTACAGAGAATGGAAGAAGAGGGACAATCATGTGTTTTTTCTTCTACTCAATTCCATGGATGAAACACACAAAGCTATGGTGACTTGTGCTCCCAATGCAAAACTAATATGGGACACAATGTTTTCTCTTTATGGCCAAGAATCTAACCTTGGCAGAATTTTTGAGCTCAAACGACAAATTTCAAACATCAAAAAGGAAGGGAAATCACTTCCTCAATATTTTGGGGAATATACGGATACTTGGAATGAGCTCTCCACTCTCCGTCCGGATTCCATAGATCTCAAAGTCCTCCAAAAGAGGAAAGAAGAAGATAAAATCTTTGGCATGCGTTTGGAAGAAAATTCCAAACTTAGACTTGAAGCTCAAGGTCACATGGCTACCGTTGAAGAGCACATGGCTGCAAAAGCACATCAAATTCCAAAGAAAATTGATGTATGCACCCATTGCAAGAAAAGAGGACATACGAAGGAGAAGTGTTGGAACCTTCATCCTCATTTAAAGCCCAAGACCTTCAAACCAAGGGAGCAACTTTCCGAGCAGCATAATGTACTTCACACCAAGCTTCAAGGACCTACCATGGCTGATTTTGCTGCTCTTCAAAGTCAACTCAATGACATCTCCAAGAAGTTTCAACAACTTGCTCCCTCCAATGGTAAAAATCAAAACACTTTATCCTCTTTCAATTTCGAAGATTTTCTCATTGATTCGGGAACGGACCATCATATGGTAAGGGATAGAAGAAAAATCAAGCATTTTAAAAAACTCCCTAACCATAAGATAGTCCGTGTTGCCAATGGGCAAGATTTGAAAGTTGAGCAAATTGGGGAAATTGAACTTTTTGGAAAAATATCAAATGCTTTATTTGTTCCCCAACTCACTTCAAATCTTTTGTCCATTAGCAAAGTCACTAAGGATCAAGGGTGTAGAGTTGTTTTTGACCCAAACACTGTTACTTTTCAGGATCTCAAGTCGAATCAATTGATTGGCAAGGGTTCTAGAAGAGGGGATCTATATTTTTTGGATCAAAAGCATCATGCACTCGTAGCTCATATCAAAGAAGATGCATCTCTTTGGCATAAACGTTTTGGGCATCCTAGTGACCAAGCTTTAAAGCGTCTATTTCCAAGTATTAATATTGAAGATAGACATTGTGAAGCTTGTATTCTGGGAAAGGAAACCCGATCAATGTATCCCAATTCAAAAACAATTTATAAAGATGCTTTTGATTTAGTTCATTCGGATTTGTGGACTTCACCTATCAAATCTCATTTAGGCTACAAGTATTTCATTACTTTTGTAGACCAAAAAACTAGGTACACTTGGATCTACCTTTTGAATACCAAAGATCAAGCTTTTGAAGCCTTTAAAAGCTATGAGAGATATGTGACCAAACTTTACAATGCTAACATTAAAATTCTAAGGACGGACCATGGTGGAGAATTCACTAGTTTGACATTTGAAAACTACCTTAGAGAGAATGACATTATACATCAAATGTCTTGTGTGTACACACCTCAACAAAATGGGGTGGCGGAAAGGAAAAATAGGCACATATTAGAAATAACTAGAGCTATGATGTTTCAAGCAAATGTGCCTAAGAAATTTTGGTGTGATGGAATAAAAACCGCTGTCCACCTAATAAACCTTATCCCATCTCAAGTCCTGGATGGCAAGTCACCCTTAGAAGCCCTACTAGATAGAAAACCTAAGATATCTCATCTTAGAACATTCGGTTGTGTATGTTACATTCATATTCCAGCACACATGAGGGATAAGTTAGATCATAAGGGTAGAAAGTGTATATTTTTGGGGTATGCTTCCTTTGAAAAGGGGTATAGATGTTATGACCCTAAAACTAACCAAACATACACATCTAAGGATGTGATATTTGTGGAGAATGAGTCCTTTTTTGTAGATCATGGAGAACATCAATCATCAGAAGAAGAGAGCACTCCAAGCACGTGGAATTTCTTACTTCTCCCGAATCAATCATCTCCACCAATTGCAGAAGGAATCTCCCAAGAGACTAATGAGCAATCTCAAAATAATGAAGAATAAGGATCAAACTCCATAGAAGAGGAGGCAGCCCACACTTCAGGGGGAGATCAAGAAACCGAAGAGGAAGAATCCGAGCATGTAGAGGGAGATTTGGATGCACCACCTCCTCACCTTAGGCGATCCACGAGGCTTAGGGTTCCCCGTTCGGAATGGATTAACCGTAGAGTTTACTATAACTCCAAGGTAACATCACATCCGATTTCTAATTATTATACCATCTCACATGTTTCTTTGAGCCACCAAAATTTTTTGAGTGGCATAGATAAAGAACAGGAGCCTAGGACATATGATGAAGCATCCAAGGACCCAAGGTGGAGAAAGGCAATGAAGGAAGAGCTAGATGCATTGACCAAGAACGGTACATGGGAAGTCACCTCTCTTCCAAAGAGCAAGCGAGCCGTCGGATGCAAATGGGTATACAAAATCAAATATAAAAGTGATGGATCAATTGAAAGGTTTAAGGCAAGACTTGTGGCTAAAGGATTCACTCAAGCATATGGGATAGATTACAAAGAGACATACGCACCCGTTGCCAAAATGAATACAATTAGGGTCTTGATGTCTCTTGCGGTGAACCATGGATGGAGCATGTTTCAAATGGATGTAGCAAACGCGTTCCTTCAAGGAGATCTCGAAGAAGAAGTATACATGCAACTTCCTCAAGGGTTCCAACAACAAGGAGGAAACGTGTGCAAACTACGCAAGGCTATCTACGGGCTGAAGCAATCCCCAAGGGCATGGTATGCAAAATTAAGCCATGCTTTCCTTAGTAGTGGATTTGTTAAATGCCATAGCGACTCTTCTGTTTTCATTAGAAAAAACAATGATAAAATAGTGATAGCCTTAGTTTACGTAGATGATATCATCATTACTGGAAATGACATGCATTTAATAGATATAGTTAGAAATTTCTTGAGTTCTAGGTTTGAAATTAAAGATTTAGGGAGACTAAAGTATTTCCTAGGAATTGAGTTAGCCTATTGTAATAATGGGTTAATTCTATCCCAAAGGAAATATGCACTTGATCTTTTGCAGGAAACAGGAAAGCTAGGAGGAAAGCCAGCTTGTAGCCCTATTGTCACCACTGGACCTCTAGTAGATGATGAGGAGCCACTTGAGGACATAGAGAGATATCAAAGACTTGTAGGACGACTGATCTACCTCACCATCACTAGGCCAGACATAGCCTTTGCCGTGAGCCAAATTAGTCAACATATGCATTCTCCAAAGATGGGTCATTGGAGAGCAGTTGAGCGCATCCTTCACTACATCAAGAAATCACCAGGACTAGGTATTTGGATGAAGAACAATGGAAGCTCCCAAATTGAAGGCTTTTGCGATGCAGATTGGGCGAGCGATTCAAAGGATAGAAGATCTACCACCGGGTACTGCATGTTCGTAGGAGGCAACTTGGTAGCATGGAAGAGCAAAAAACAACATGTGGTGTCAAGATCGAGTGCAGAGGCTGAGTATAGAGCAATGGCGTCAGCAGCCAGTGAGATTGTATGGTTGAAGGCTCTAGTAGAGGAATTAGAGTTCAATGTTTCTACACCAATCAACTTGCATTGTGACAATCAATCGGCAATTCATATTGCATCCAATCCGGTCTTCCATGAAAGGACTCAACACATAGAAGTTGATTGTCACTTCATTCGACAAAAGATGGAAGAAAAGCTTATAGCCACTCCCTACATCAAAGGAAAAGAGCAACTAGCTGATATCTTCACAAAAGGGGGAACTGCAATGCATCTTCAAGAAATCATGAACAAGTTGGGCACTATCGATATCTACGCACCCAACTTGAGGGGGAGTGTTGAAAAGAAGGATAACTTAACCCATCTTCATCACCAACCAAGTGCATCTACTTAGAAATCCAAAAATCAGCATGCATTGTCCAGCAAGCATGGCCCATTTGGGCAGCCTAAACCAACCCAAAATACATTCAAAAATAGGCCAAAGGAAGCCCAAAAGTTTGGAGAAAAGTCTAGGAAGCAAACCCAAATAGCTAGGGGCAGTTTGGGCAGCATATATTTCAATAGTCAAAAAACTAGCTGTTGGAATTCCTTGGGGTTTGAGCTCCAACGGGAATATCACTTTCTACTGGCTATTTTTCCCTTTTCTCTATAAATAGAGCCTCATTGTATCTCCAAAAACTATGAGAAAAATGCTCTCAAATCTGTCCATGTATGTTCTCATTCTTCTTCAATAAAATTCAGAAGTATTCTTCATTTCTTGTGCTCTATTTTTTGATATTTCAACAGAAAATGCATCTTTTTAGGATATTCCTCTTTTGAAAAAGGCTATAAATGTTATGATCCTCTAACCAAGAAACTATACACATCCAAGGATGTGATATTTGTAGAAAATGAGTCTTATTTTGCAGGTCAAAGAAGAGAAGATCAAACCAAAGAAAACTACCAGCAAGAACAATGGAATGTGATTCTGCCAAAAATCAATGAAGTTCCTGCCGAAAGCAATGAAGAAACTCACCAAAATGATCCAACTCAAGGGAACCCATCACCCTCTCATTCAGATCATGAAATAGAAGAAGATCAAGAGGAAGGACACTCAGACTCAGGGGGAGCTCTTGATACGGCCGAAGAGCATGAGGAGCAGTCTATGGATGAACCCCCTCCTCCTCTTCGAAGATCTACAAGACTTAGACTTCCTCCCTCGGAATGGATCAATAGAAGGGTCTATTTTAACTCCAAGGTGACTACTCATCCAATTTCTCAATACTACTTAATATCTAACATGTCTTGCAGTCACCAAAGATTCATCAAGAACATAGACCTTCACCAAGAGCCTAGAACATTTGAGGAGGCAAAGGATCAACCTCAATGGGTACAAGCAATGAAGAATAAGTTGGATGCTTTGACTAAAAATAACACTTGGGAAGTGACCTCTCTACCAAAGGAAAAAGGAGTTGTGGGATGCAAATGGATATTCAAGATCAAACACAAGAGTGATGGAAGCATAGATAGATTCAAGGCAAGATTGGTGGCCAAGGGCTTCACTCAATCATATGGCATAGACTACAAGGAAACGTTTGCACCCGTGGCCAAGATGAACACCATCCGTGTCCTTCTCTCTCTTGCTATAAATCACTCATGGCCATTATTTCAAATGGATGTTGCAAACGCCTTTTTACAAGGAGATTTGGAAGAAGAGGTGTACATGGAAGTGCCCCCTGGTTTCTCCCATCGTGACAACAAAGTTTGCAAATTAAAGAAGGCAATATATGGCCTCAAGCAATCACCTAGAGCATGGTATGGAAAACTTAGCACTACTCTCCTTGAACACGGTTTTAAGAAATGCGTTAGTGATTCATCTTTATTTGTCAAGAATGTAGGAGAAAATACCATTATCATTCTTGTTTATGTAGATGACATAATTATAACTGGAAATGATATGAATCTCATTAACGAAGTTAGAATTTTTCTTCAAACTAAGTTTGACATCAAAGATCTAGGGAAACTAAAATACTTCCTAGGGATAGAACTTGCCTATTGTTCCAATGGGCTTGTTCTATCATAAAGAAAGTATGCTCTTGACCTTTTGCAGGAGACGGGAAAACTAGGTGCCAAACCAGCTTGTAGTCCGGTAAGCACATCCTTAAGTCTCAAAGATGATGAGGAAATTTATGAAGATGAGCAACATATCAAAGACTTGTTGGAAGATTGATCTACCTAACCATCACTAGACCGGACATCTCTTATGCCGTTGGGCAAGTTAGCCAGCACATGCATCAACCCAAGAAGAAGCATTGGAGGGCCATTGAAAGAATTCTTCTCTACCTAAAGCGGGCTTGGCACCTAACTTCCTGGTTTCCTGCAAGAGATCAAGCATATACTTTCTTTGCGATAGAACAAGCCCATTTGAACAATAGGCGAGTTCTATCCCTAAGAAATACTTTAGTTTTTCTAAGTCTTTAATATCAAATTTTGTTTGTAAGAAACTTCTTACTTGGTTAATTAAATCTAAATGATTACCGGTTATGATTATATCATCTACATAAACTAACGCTATAATGATTTTTCTATCTAGTTTCTTAATGAAGAGAGAAGTGTCACTATTACATTTTTTGAAATCATGATAAAAAAGAATTGAGCTAAGTTTGGCATACCAAGCTCTTAGAGATTGTTTGAGACCGTAGATTGCTTTCCTAAGTTTGCAAACTTTGTTGAGTTGGTGAGAGAAGCCCGGTGGAATCTCCATGTACACTTCCTCTTCTAGATCACCTTGAAGGACTGCATTGGCTACGTCCATTTGAAATATTGGCCAAGAGTGATTGATTGCAAGGGACATCAAGACTCGAATTGTGTTCAGCTTGGCCACCGGAGCATAAGTTTCCTTATAGTCTACTCAATAAGCTTGAGTGAAACCTTTTGCAATTAATCTTGTTTGTATCTATCAATACTTCCATCACTCTTGTGCTTGATTTTATAGACCCATTTACATCCTACCGCCCTTTTTCCTTTAGCAAGAGATGATAACTCCCAAATTCCGTTTCTTTCTAAGGCTTCTAGCTCATCTTTCATTGCTTGGATCCATTGAGGAAGTTGTTTTGCTTCTTCAAAGTTTCTAGGCTCTGGATGAAGGTCTAACTTTTTGATGAATTTTTTATGGCTACAAGACATGTTAACAACTGAATAATATTGGGAAATGGGGTGAGATGTTACCTTTGAGTTATAGAAAACTCTTTTGTTGATCCATTCTGAAGGAGGGAGCCTAAGCCTTGTTGATCATCGAAGAAGAGGAGGAGGCGGCTGCTCAATGCTTTGTTCTTCTTCCTCTATAACTTGCCCTTGATTTAAGTTGTCTCCCCCTTCCTCTTTGATGTGAACCCGTTGGGTATAAAAACCCTAAAACCCACGAACAAGTTAATTTAGCCAAAAAATCGTCCCAACGAATTATTTGAACCGGTGGAATTAAAAACCTCAACCCTTGCCCTAAAGGAGGAAGAACCTAAGATATATGACCTTAGACCCGTTTCTCACTAGATCAAGAACCTTGGTATAAAGATGGAATGAATAACGCCACAATCTAGATGGTTCGAAACCTAGATTGATAAGTCAAAGAACTAAACAAGACTCATATCTTGAATAAGTTCAAAGTTCTCAAAAGAACAAGACCTGTGTGAAGAATCCTCACAATTTTATTAATTCTCTCCAAAGTGTTCCCTTTTACACAATGTATAATGGTCTATTTATAGCTTAAAGATAAAAACATAATTGGCAACTAAAAATTTAGTAACTTCCTAAATAATAAAGAATCATGAAACTAAAACAGAAATTACAAAAATAAAAATTAGGAAACTAAATAAATCAAACTATTTTGACCAAGTCTTGCTGCTATTTTTCTTTATTTTTGTCCTCCCTTGATTTTGGGTAGTTTTGGGCCTTTTATTCTTCTAATTGGGCTTGCATGAGCATAATTGAGACCCCTTTTGGTGTTGAAAAGAGGAATTAATCAACCTATCATCACATTCTAAAAAGGGCCTTCCCAAGAGTTCAACAAGTTCTTCTCAAGGATGGAGCCTTAATTTGGGCTGGCCCGCAGAATTCGGGCTGGGCCCTTTCAGGCCCAGCCCCGACCAGCAAAAGGGCCCATTTTGGCCCAGCAAAGGGGGCCCAATTGGGCCCCAACGGCTAGGCAAACCTAGCCGTTGGAAGCTGTCCAAAGGCTAGTAGAGAGGGGTCTTAACCCCTCTCTTGTTCTCTCTTTTTGCTCTCTAATTCTCTCTCTCATCTTCTTCTATAAATAGGCTTCTATGTATTCAAGCAAAGGCATGAACAAAAGTTCAAAGCTATGAATGTTATTTGCTTTCTATTTCAATAAAATTCAGAGTTATATTTCAAGATCTATTGAGTTCTTTCTTTGATCTTTCAATATGGTATCAGAGCAAATGATCGCATCCTCTTCAAGGTTGGGTGACCCTCCTCCTTCCATAAACTTTTCCCAAATACAAAGTATATCCTCTATCCAATTGAAAGTGGGGAATTACTATCAATGGGCAAATGTAATGAAGAGGGCACTCAACCTTCACAAACTAGAGAGTCATGTTCTTGATGATCCACTTGAAGAAACAGATCCATCCTTTCGAGAATGGAAGAAAAGGGATGATCATGTTTTTATTCTTCTCCTTAACTCTCTAGATGAAACTCACAAAGCAATGGTGTCATGCGCCCCAAATGCAAAAACTTTGTGGGATGAAATGTTCTCTCTCTATGGCTTGGAATCCAACCTTGGGAGAATCTTTGAGCTTAAGAGACAAATTGCTTCCATCAAAAAGGAAGGTAAATCTCTTCCTCAATACTTTGGGGAGTATTCAGATGCTTGGAATGAGCTGATTACTTTACGGCCAGATTCCATAGATCTCAAGGTCATTCGAAAAAGAAGAGAAGAAGATAAAATATTTGGTCTTCTTATGGGTCTAGATGATTCATATTCTCATCTAAGGCAAGAAATTCTTCGAATGAAGGACTTTCCATCATTTGGGGAAGTCCAAAATATGATTCAAAGGGCTGAAGTGAGCATTGATTGGAAGAAAACTCTAAGCAAAAATTGGAAGGTCAAGCATTCATTGCCTCTACAAATGAAGTGTTGCTGCCAAAGTGAATCAAACTCAAAGGAGAAATGAGATATGTTCTCATTGTAAGAAAAGAGGTCATTCAAAGGATAAATGCTGGCTCTTGCATCCCCAACTAAAGCTCAAAGTATTCAGGCAAAGGGACCAGCAAGGAGTTCCAAACGGATTTGGTTCAAGACAGCAAGCTACTGCCCAATTCGTAAAGGTTCAAGCACCATCCTTGGCTGACTTTGCTGCACTCCAAACTCAACTAAATGAGGTTGCACAAAAGCTTCAACAAATAGCTCCTTCATCCGGTAAAAATCAAGAACCTTTCTCATATTTAAATTCTGAAAATTTTCTCATTGATTCAGGAACCGAATATCATATGGTTAAGGATAGAGCAAAAATAAAGAGATTTGAAAACCTTTCAAACCATATGACTATTCGAGTTGCAAATGGACAAGATTTGAGAGTAAATCAAGTTAGGAAAGTTGACATTTTTGGAAAACCAACCAAGGCTTTATATGTCCCCAAACTTACCTCAAACCTACTGTCCATTAGCAAGATCACCAAGGATTAAAAGTGTAAAGTTGTTTTTGACCTCAATAATGTCTCTTTTCAAGACCTCAAGTCGAATCAATTGATTGGCAAGAGTTCTAGAAGAGGAGGACTTTATTACTTAGATCAAGAACAAAATGCACATCCTAGTGATCGAGCTTTAAAACGTTTATTCTCAACTTTAAATTTTGAGAATAGACATTGTAAAGCTTGTATTTTGGCAAAGGATACCCGAACAATGTATCCTATTTCAGAAACAATATATGAAAATCCTTTTGATTTAGTTTATTCCGATGTTTGGACTTCACCCATCATGTCCCACTTCGGTTAAAAATACTTCATTACTTTCATTGATCACAAAATAAGGCACACATGGGTGTATCTTCTAAATACCAAAGACCAAGCTCTTGAAGCACTTAAGAGCTATGTGAAGTATGTAACCAAACTATATAATGCCAATATAAAAGTCCTAAGGTCAGATCATGGTGCTGAGTTTACAAGTCTTAATTTCGAAAATTACCTTAAGGACAATGGCATTATACACCAAATGTCATGTGTTTACATACCCCAACAAAATGGGGTAGCGGAAAGGAAGAATAGACACATACTTGAAATATCTAGAGCTATGATGTTCTATGCAAACATGCCTAAGAAATTTTGGTGTGATGCTGTTAAAACCGCGGTACATGTGATCAATCTTATGCCCACCGAAGTTTTAAAAGGGCAATCTCTCCTTGAGGTTCTCCTAGGAAGGAAACCAAATATTTCCCACCTTAGGATATTTGGTTGCACATGTTACATTTGTTGAAATATCAAAAAATAGAGCACAAGAAATGAAGAATACTTCTGAATTTTATTAAAGAAGAATGAGAGCATACATGGACAGATTTGAGAGCATTTTTCTCATAGTTTTTGGAGATACAATGAGGCTCTATTTATAGAGAAAAGGGAAAAATAGCCAGTAGAAAGTGATATTCCCGTTGGAGCTCAAACCCCAAGGAATTCCAACAGCTAGTTTTTTGACTGTTGAAATATATGCTGCCCAAACTACCCCTAGCTATTTGGGTTTGCTTCCTAGACTTTTCTCCAAACTTTTGGACTTCCTTGGGCCTATTTTTGAATGTATTTTGGGTTGGTTTAGGCTGCCCAAATGGGCCATGCTTGCTGGACAATGCATGCTGATTTTTGGACTTCTAAGTAGATGCACTTGGTTGGTGATGAAGATGGGTTAAGTTATCCTTCTTTTCAACACTCCCCCTCAAGTTGGGTGCGTAGATATCGATAGTGCCCAACTTGTTCATGATTTCTTGAAGATGCATTGCAGTTCCCCCTTTTGTGAAGATATCAGCTAGTTGCTCTTTTCCTTTGATGTAGGGAGTGGCTATAAGCTTTTCTTCCACCTTTTGTCGAATGAAGTGACAATCAACTTCTATGTGTTTAGTCCTTTCATGGAAGACCGGATTGGATGCAATATGAATTGCCGATTGATTGTCACAATGCAAGTTGATTGGTGTAGAAACATTGAACCCTAATTCCTCTACTAGAGCCTTCAACCATACAATCTCACTGGCTGCTGACGCCATTGCTCTATACTCAGCCTCTGCACTCGATCTTGACACCACATGTTGTTTTTTGCTCTTCCATACTACCAAGTTGCCTCCTACGAACATGCAGTACCCGGTGGTAGATCTTCTATCCTTTGAATCGCTCGCCCAATCTGCATCGCAAAAGCCTTCAATTTGGGAGCTTCCATTGTTCTTCATCCAAATACCTAGTCCTGGTGATTTCTTGATGTAGTGAAGGATGCGCTCAACTGCTCTCCAATGACCCATCTTTGGAGAATGCATATGTTGACTAATTTGGCTCACGGCAAAGGCTATGTCTGGCCTAGTGATGGTGAGGTAGATCAGTCGTCCTACAAGTCTTTGATATCTCTCTATGTCCTCAAGTGGCTCCTCATCATCTACTAGAGGTCCAGTGGTGACAATAGGGCTACAAGCTGGCTTTCCTCCTAGCTTTCATGTTTACTGCAAAAGATCAAGTGCATATTTCCTTTGGGATAGAATTAACCCTTTATTACAATTGGCTAACTCAATTCTTAGGAAATACTTTAGTCTCCCTAAATCTTTAATTTCAAACCTAGAACTCAAGAAATTTCTAACTATATCTATTAAATGCATGTCATTTCCAGTAATGATGATATTATCTACGTAAACTAAGACTATCACTATTTTATCATTGTTTTTTCTAATGAAAACAGAAGAGTCGCTATGGCATTTAACAAATCCACTACTAAGGAAAGCATGGCTTAATTTTGCATACCATGCCCTTGGGGATTGCTTCAGCCCATAGATAGCCTTGCGTAGTTTGCACACGTTTCCTCCTTGTTGTTGGAACCCTTGAGGAAGTTGCATGTACACTTCTTCTTCGAGATCTCCTTGAAGGAACGCGTTTGCTACATCCATTTGAAACATGCTCCATCCATGGTTCACCGCAAGAGACATCAAGACCCTAATTGTATTCATTTTGGCAATGGGTGCGTATGTCTCTTTGTAATCTATCCCATATGCTTGAGTGAATCCTTTAGCCACAAGTCTTGCCTTAAACCTTTCAATTGATCCATCACTTTTATATTTGATTTTGTATACCCATTTGCATCCGACGGCTTGCTTGCTCTTTGGAAGAGAGGTGACTTCCCATGTACCGTTCTTGGTCAATGCATCTAGCTCTTCCTTCATTGCCTTTCTCCACCTTGGGTCCTTGGATGCTTCATCATATATCCTAGGCTCCTGTTCTTTATCTATGCCACTCAAAAAATTTTGGTGGCTCAAAGAAACATGTGAGATGGTATAATAATTAGAAATCGGATGTGATGTTACCTTGGAGTTATAGTAAACTCTATGGTTAATCCATTCCGAACGGGGAACCCTAAGCCTCGTAGATCGCCTAAGGTGAGGAGGTGGTGCATCCAAATCTCCCTCTACATGCTCGGATTCTTCCTCTTCGGTTTCTTGATCTCCCCCTGAAGTGTGGGCTGCCTCCTCTTCTATGGAGTTTGATCCTTCTTCTTCATTATTTTGAGATTGCTCATTAGTCTCTTGGGAGATTCCTTCAGCAATTGGTGGAGATGATTGATTCGGGAGAAGTAAGAAATTCCACGTGCTTGGAGTGCTCTCTTCTTCTGATGATTGATGTTCTTCATTATCTACAAAAAAAGGACTCATTCTCCACAAATATCACATCCTTAGATGTGTATGTTTGGTTAGTTTTAGGGTCATAACATCTATACCCCTTTTCAAAGGAAGCATACCCCAAAAATATGCACTTTCTACCCTTATGATCTAACTTATCCCTCATGTGTGCTGGAATATGAATGTAACATACACAACCGAATGTTCTAAGATAAGATATCTTAGGTTTTCTATCTAGTAGGGCTTCTAAAGGTGACTTGCCATCCAGGACTTGAGATGGGATAAGGTTTATTAGGTGGACAGCGGTTTTTATTCCATCACACCAAAATTTCTTAGGCACATTTACATGAAACATCATAGCTCTAGTTATTTCTAATATGTGCCTATTTTTCCTTTTAGCCACCCCATTTTGTTGAGGTGTGTACACACAAGACATTTGATGTATAATGTCATTCTCTCTAAGGTAGTTTTCAAATGTCAAACTAGTGAATTCTCCACCATGGTCCGTCCTTAGAATTTTAATGTTAGCATTGTAAAGTTTGGTCACATATCTCTCATAGCTTTTAAAGGCTTCAAAAGCTTGATCTTTGGTATTCAAAAGGTAGACCCAAGTGTACCTAGTTTTTTGGTTTACAAAAGTAATGAAATACTTGTAGCCTAAATGAGATTTGATAGGTGAAGTCCACAAATCCGAATGAACTAAATCAAAAGCATCTTTATAAATTGTTTTTGAATTAGGATACATTGATTGGGTTTCCTTTCCCAGAATACAAGCTTCACAATGTTTATCTTCAATATTAATACTTGGAAATAGACGCTTTAAAGTTTGGTCACTAGGATGCCCAAAACGTTTATGCCAAAGAGATGCATCTTCTTTGATATGAGCTACGAGTGCATGATGCTTTTGATCCAAAAAATATAGATCCCCTCTTCTAGAACCCTTGCCAATCAATTGATTTGACTTGAGGTCCTGAAAAGTAACAGTGTTTGGGTCAAAAACAACTCTACACCCTTGATCCTTAGTGACTTTGCTAATGGACAAAAGATTTGAAGTGAGTTGGGGAACAAATAAAGCATTTGATGTTTTTCCAAAAAGTTCAATTTCCCCAATTTGCTCAACTTTCAAATCTTGCCCATTGGCAACACGGACTATCTTATGGTTAGGGAGTTTTTTAAAATGCTTGATTTTTCTTCTATCCCTTACCATATGATGGTCCGTTCCCGAATCAATGAGAAAATCTTCGAAATTGAAAGAGGATAAAGTGTTTTGATTTTTACCATTGGAGGGAGCAAGTTGTTGAAACTTCTTGGAGATGTCATTGAGTTGACTTTGAAGAGCAGCAAAATCAGCCATGGTAGGTCCTTGAAGCTTGGTGTGAAGTACATTATGCTGCTCGGAAAGTTGTTCCCTTGGTTTGAAGGTCTTGGGCTTTAAATGAGGATGAAGGTTCCAACACTTCTCCTTCGTATGTCCTCTTTTCTTGCAATGGGTGCATACATCAATTTTCTTTGGAACTTGATGTGCTTTGGCAGCCATGTGCACTTCAACGGTAGCCATGTGACCTTGAGCTTCAAGTCTAAGTTTGGAATTTTCTTCCAAACGCATGCTAACTTCCGTTCGTTGGATCATATTTTGCACTTCTCCAAATGAAGGAAATTCCTTCATTCGGAGAATTTCTTGTCTAAGAAGAGAGTAGGAATCATCTAGACCCATGAGAAGACCAAAGATTTTATCTTCTTCTTTCCTCTTTTGGAGGACTTTGAGATCAATGGAATCCGGACGGAGAGTGGAGAGCTCATTCCAAGTATCCGTATATTCCCCAAAATATTGAGGAAGTGATTTCCCTTCCTTTTTTATGTTTGAAATTTGTCGTTTGAGCTCAAAAATTCTGCCAAGGTTAGATTCTTGGCCATAAAGAGAAAACATTGTGTCCCATATTAGTTTTGCATTGGGAGCACAAGTCACCATAGCTTTGTGTGTTTCATCCATGGAATTGAGTAGAAGAAAAAACACATGATTGTCCCTCTTCTTCCATTCTCTGTAGGAAGAATCCACCTCTTCAAGTGGTTGATCAAGTATGTGACCCTCCAAGTTGTGAAGTTCCAGCACCCTTCTCATCAAGGCTGCCCATTGATAATAATTTCCTCCTCTTAATTGAATGGAGGATATATTTTGAAATTGGGTAAGGTTGATGGAAGGTGGAAGGTCACCCAACCTTGAAGAGGAAGTGATCGAAGTTTGCTCTGATACCATGTTGAAATATCAAAAAATAGAGCACAAGAAATGAAGAATACTTCTGAATTTTATTAAAGAAGAATGAGAGCATACATGGACAGATTTGAGAGCATTTTTCTCATAGTTTTTGGAGATACAATGAGGCTCTATTTATAGAGAAAATGGAAAAATAGCCAGTAGAAAGTGATATTCCCGTTGGAGCTCAAACCCCAAGGAATTTCAACAGCTAGTTTTTTGACTGTTGAAATATACGCTGCCCAAACTGCCCCTAGCTATTTGGGTTTGTTTCCTAGACTTTTCTCCAAACTTTTGGGCTTCCTTGGGCCTATTTTTGAATGTATTTTGGGTTGGTTTAGGCTGCCCAAATGGGCCATGCTTGCTGGACAATGCATGCTGATTTTTGGACTTCTAAGTAGATGCACTTGGTTGGTGATGAAGATGGGTTAAGTTATCCTTCTTTTCAACAACATTCACATTCCTACGCACCTAAGGAATAAACTAGAACATAGAGGGAAAAAGTGTATATTTCTTGGATATGCAGCCTTTGAAAAAGGCTATAGGTGCTATGATCCTACCACTAACCGAACTTACACATCAAAAGATGTGATACTTTTAGAAAGTGAGTTCTATTCGTAGGAAATGAAGAAATAAAGGAAGCTCCAAAGACTGAAATTCCTCCTAGCACTTGGGACTTCCTCATATCGCCTCCTCAAGAAGCTGAACAAACCGAAGGAAACTCCACCTCTGAAACAAGCCATAACTCTCAAGATGATAATTCAGAAGCTTTAGAGGCTGAACAACCAATTGTTTCAGGGGGAGAAAGTGATACAAATGAGGGGAATACAAACAAGGAGGAATCTCTTGAAATCGAGGAGGAACCGGATGAACCACCACCTCAACTAAGAAGATCAACCAGGCTTAGACTTCCTCCGTCCGAATGGGTCAATCGAAGGGTATTCTATAACTCTAAGGTAACCTCACATCCTATTTATGATTATTATACCACCTCACATGTTTCCTTGGACCACCAAGCTTTCTTGAGTAATCTAGATAAAGAAGTGGAACCAACGTCATTTGAGGAGGCATCAAAGGATCCAAGATGGAGAAAAGCAATGGAGGAGGAACTAAAAGCTCTATCAAAGAATGGGACATAGGAAATCACTTCACTACCAAAAGGGAAGAAAGCCGTAGGATGTAAATGGGTATACAAAATCAAGCACAAAAGCGATAGATCAATTGAGCGATTCAAAGCAAGACTAGTAGCCAAAGGGTATACTCAAGCATATGGGATTGATTATAAGGAGACCTATGCTCCAGTTGCAAAAATGAATACTATTAGAGTCCTCTTATCCCTTGCGGTGAATCACGGTTGGAGCCTATTTCAAATGGATGTAGCAAATGCTTTTCTCCAAGGAGATCTAGAAAAAGAAGTCTACATGCAAATACCAATGGGTCTTCAATCTCAAGGAGGAAATGCATGCAAACTTCATAAGGCAATTTATGGTCTCAAACAATCTCCAAGAGCTTGGTATGCAAAGTTAAGTCATACTTTCCTTAGTCATGGATTTCATAAATGCAATAGTGATTCATCTCTTTTTATTAGAAAAACTAATGATTATATCTCAATAGCACTAGTTTATGTAGATGACATTATCATCACAGGTAGTGATTTGCATCAAATAAACCTATTTAGAAATTTTTTAAAGTCCAGATTTGAAATTAAAGATCTAAGAAAACTAAAGTATTTTCTAGGAATTGAGTTAGCCTATTGTCCCAATGGGCTAATTCTCTCCCAAAGAAAATATGCTCTTGACCTTTTACAGGAAACAAAAAAGCTTGGAGCAAGACCAGTTTGCAGTCCAGTTTCCTCTTCCGGTCCTTTAGCCTATGATAATGATCCTCTAGAAGACATTGAAAGATATCAAAGGTTGGTTGGGAGACTTATCTATCTCACCATCACACGGCCAGACATAGCATATGCCGTTAGCTATGTAAGTCAATTCATGCACTCTCCAACAAAAGGCCATTGGAGAGCAGCTGAAAGGATCCTTCATTAGATCAAAGGATCCCCGGGGCTAGGCATTTGGATGAAGAACAATGGAAGTTCAAACATTGAAGGGTATTGTGACGCTGATTGGGCGGGTGACTCCACCGATAGAAAGTCTACCACTGGGTATTGCATGTTTGTAAGAGGCAACTTGGTAGCTTGGAAGAGCAAAAAACAGCGGGTTATGTCTAGATCAAGTGCAGAGCCGAGTATAGGGCCATGGCAGCTAGTGCAAGCGAGTAGTATGGTTAAAGGCTTTAGTAGAAGAACTAGGATTCACAGTCTCCACTCCAATCAAGCTCCATTGTGACAATCAATCAGAAATTCACATTGCCACTAATCCGGTCTTCCATGAACGCACCAAGTACATAGAAGTTGATTGTCATTTTATTCGTCAAAAGGTAGAAGAAAAACTCATTGTGACTCCTCATATCAAAGGAGAAGATCAGCTAGCGGATATCTTCACAAAAGGTGGAACAGCAGCTCACCTACAAGAAATGATGGGCAAGTTGGATACTATAAATATCTACGCACCTAACTTGAGGGGGAGTGTTGAAAAGAGGAATTAATCAACCTATCATCACATTCTAAAAAGGGCCTTCCCAAGAGTTCAACAAGTTCTTCTCAAAGATGGAGTCTTAATTTGGGCTGGCCCGCAAAATTCGGGCTGGGCCATTTCGGGCCCAGCCCCGGCCAGCAAAAGGGCCCGTTTTGGCCCAGCAAAGGGGGCCCAATTGGGCCCCAACGGCTAGGCAAACCTAGCCATTGGAAGCTGTCCAACGGCTAGTAGAGAGGGGTCTAAACCCCTCTCTTGTTCTCTCTTTTTGCTCTCTAATTCTCTCTCTCATCTTTTTCTATAAATAGGCTTCTATGTATTCAAGCAAAGGCATGAACAAAAGTTCAAAGCTATGAATGTTATTTGCTTTCTATTTCAATAAAATTCAGAGTTATATTTTAAGATCTCTTGAGTTCTTTCTTTGATCTTTCAACATTTGGTTCTTCATTCATTTGGCCTCCAATTTCTTATTGTAAAACCCTATGAATTAAGTTATTCAGTATTTTTTTGGACCTTTTAACTCGAACTTTTGTTATTGGCTCAACTGGAACTTGAATTGAATCTTGTAAATTTCTTGCAGTCTTGATAATCACATCATTCCCCCCTTCTTGACAACGATTTGTCCCCAAATCGTCACCTGTGTGAAAATGCATCCACAGCCACATTTTGTTTGGAAAAAGTCTCAACAAATTCAATCCATCGAACATTTCTCTTACCATCTTAATGAATTAACAACTCTTTGATTTAACTCAAAAATAATTGTCTTGTGAAATTCACAGAAAGAATAACAAAAAAAATAAAGAAGGAAAATAAGTGAGAAATAAGGAAGTCGCAAATTTGGAAAATTTCCAAATTAAGAAAGAAACAAAGAAGGAATGAATTGAATAAGAAAAGTGAATAAAGGAAAGGAAGAAAATAAAGAAGGTGAATAAATAAGAAAAAAATAAGAAATAAAGAAGAAACAATAAAAGAAAAGAAAAAAAATTGGAAGCTGTCTTTGTTTTATGAAAAATTATAGACAAATATGAACAATTATAGACAAGTATGAACAACTTGAAGGATAACCCGAAATTGCTCTGATATCAACTGATGTGAGCCCGTTGGGTATAAAAACCCTAAAACCCACGAACAAGTTAATTTAGCCCAAAAATCGTCCCAACGAATTATTTGAACCGGTGGAATTAAAAATTTCAACACTTGCCCTAAAGGAGGAAGAACCTAAGATATATGATCTTAGACCCGTTTCTCACTAGATCAAGAACCTTGGTATAAAGATGGAATGAATGACGCCACAATCTAGATGGTTCGAAACCTAGATTGATAAGTCAAAGAACTAAACAAGACTCATATCTTGAATAAGTTCAAAATTCTCAAAAGAACAAGACCTGTGTGAAGAATTCTCACAATTTTATTAATTCTCTCCAAAGTGTTCCCTTTCACATAATGTATAATGGTCTATTTATAGACTAAAGGTAAAAACATAATTGGCAACTAAAAATTTAGTAACTTCCTAAACAATAAAGAATCATGAAACTAAAACATAAGTTACAAAAATAAAAATTAGGAAACTAAATAAATCAAACTATTTTGACCAAGTCTTACTGCTATTTTTCTTTATTTTCGTCCTCCCTTGGTCTTGGGTAGTTTTGGGCCTTTTATTCTTCCAACTGGGATTGCATGAGCATAATTGAGGCCCCTTTTGGTTCTTCATTCATTTGGCCTCCAATTTCTTATTGTAAAACCCTATGAATTAAGTTATTCAGTATTTTTTTGGACCTTTTAACTTAAACTTTTGTTACTGGCCTAACTGGAACTTGAATTGAATTTTGTAAATTTTTTACAGTCTTGATGATCACATCACTCTTAGATGGATTCATGATCAAAATGAGATGAGGTTGATTCTTCTAGAGTTGGATCATTTTTGGCTTGGATTGGTTGTTCTTCTTTTTCATTTTGATGAGAGGGTTCTTTGATTGAGGAAATGACTATATTCCAATGGTCTTGAGCTCCTCTTTCCTTTGATTGCTCTTGATCCTCTTTTCCTACAAAATAAGGTTCTCTTTCTATAAATATCACATTCTTGAATGTGTATAGCTTTTTTGGTTAGGGGATCATAACATTTATATCCTTTTTCGAAGGTAGAGGATCCTAAAAATACACATTTTCTCCCTCTTTCATCTAATTTATTTCTAAAGTTTTCCGGTACATGCACATAACAAATGCACCCAAAAACTCTTAAGTGTGAGATACTAGGTTTTCTTCCTAGGAGTAGTTCTAAAGGGGATTTTCCATTTAGCACTTGAGAGGGCATAAGGTTTATAAGGTAGGCAACGGTTTTAATGGCTTCACTCCAAAACTTTTTAGGTACATTGGAGTGACACATCATAGCCCTAGCCGTTTCTAGTAAATATCTATTTTTTCTTTCGGTAACTCCATTTTGCACACAAGACTTTTGATGAATAATTTCTTTTTCTTCTAGAAAATTTTCAAGTGCATGGCTAGTATATTTTCCCCCATGATCCGATCTAAGGATTTTGATGTTTGCATTGAATTGCTTGGTCACATATCTATAATAGCTTTTAAGTGCTTCAAACACTTCAGATTTAGTCACTAATAAGTACACCCATGTGTATACCTATGTGTATCTAGTTTTGTGATCAATGAAGGTAACAAAGTATTTGAAGCCATTATGAGATTCTATTGGTGAAGTCCACACATCGGTATGAATGAGTTCAAAGGCATTTTCATATATTATGTTTGAGATTGAATAGTACACTTTAGTTTGTTTTCCAAGAATACAAGCTTTGTGATGTGAACCCGTTGGGTATAAAAACCTTAGAACCCACGAACAATTTAATTTAGCCCAAAAATCGTCCCAACGAATTATTTGAACCGGTAGAATTAAAAATCTCAACCCTTGCCCTAAAGGAGGAAGAACCTAAGGTATATGACCTTAGACCCGTTTCTCACTAAATCAAGAACCTTGGTATAAAGATGGAATGAATGACGCCACAATCTAGATGGTTCGAAACCTATATTGATAAGTCAAAGAACTAAACAAAACTTTTATCTTTAATAAGTTCAAAGTTCTCAAAAGAACAAGACCCGTGTGAAGAATCCTCACAATTTTATTAATTCTCTACAAAGTGTTTTTTTACACTATATAATGGCCTATTTATAGCCTAAAGGTAAAAACATAATTGGCAACTAAAAATTTAGTAATTCCTTAAACAATAAAAAATTAGGAAACTAAAACATAAGTTACAAAAAATAAAAAATAAAAATTAGGAAACTGAATAAATCAAACTATTTTGACCAAGTCTTGCTACTATTTTTCTTTAGTTTCGTCCTCTCTTGGTCTTGAATAGTTTTGGACCTTTTATTCTTCCAACTGGATTTGCATGAGTATAAGTGAGACCCCTTTTGGTTCTTCATTCATTTGGCTTTAATTTTTTTATTGTAAAACCCTCTGAATAAAGTTATTTAGTATTTTTTTTAACCTTTTAACTCGAACTTTTGGTTACTGGCCCAACTGGAACTTGAGTTGAATCTTGTAAATTTCTTTGCAGTCTTGATGATCACATCATTCCTCCCTTCTTGACAACGATTTGTCCCCAAATCGTCACCTGTGTGAAAATACATCCGCAACCGCATTTTGCTTGGAAAAAGTCTCAATGAATTCAATCCATTAAACATGTCTCTTACCATCTTAATGAATTAACAAGTCTTTGAATTTAACTCAAAAATAATTGTCTTGTGAAATTCACAGAAAGAATAACAAGAAAAATAAAGAAGGAAAATAAGTGAGAAATAAAGAAGGTCGCAAATTTGAAAAAATTCCAAATTAAGAAAGAAACAAATATGGAATGAATTGAATAAGAAAGGTGAATAAAGAAAGAAAATAAGGAAGGTGAAATAAGGAAAAAAGAAGAAATAAAGAAGGAACAACAAAAGAGAAGAAAAAAATTGGAAGCTGCCTTTGTTTTATGAAAAATTATAGACAGATATGAACAATTATAGACAAGTATGAACAACTCGAAGGATAACCCGAAATTGCTCTGATACCAACTCATGTGAACCCGTTGGATATAAAAACCCAAGAACCCAAGAACAAGTTAATTTAGCCCAAAAATCATCCTAACGAATTATTTGAACAGGTGGAATTAAAAACCTCAACCCTTGCCCAAAAGAAGGAAGAACCTAAATATGACCTTAGACCCGTTTCTCATTAGATCAAGAACCTTGGTATAAAGATGGAATGAATGATTCCACAATCTAGATGGTTCGAAACCTACATTGATAAGTCAAAGAGCTAAATAAGACTTCTATCATGAATAAGTTTAAAGTTCTCAAGAGAACAAGACCTGTGTGAAGAATCTTCACAATTTTATTAATTCTCTCCAAAGTGTTTTTTTTACACAATATATAATTGCCTATTTATAACCTAAAGGTAAAAACGTAATTAACAACTAAAAATTTAGTAACTCCCTAAACAATAAAAAATTAGGAAATTAAAATATAAGTTACAAAAAAATAAAAATAAAAATTAGGAAACTGAATAAACCAAACTATTTTGACCAAGTCTTACTGCTATTTTTCTTTATTTTCGTCCTCCCTTGGTCTTGAATAGTTTTGGGCCTTTTATTCTTCTAACTGGGCTTGCATAAGCATAAGTGAGACTCCTTTTGGTTCTTCATTCATTTGGATTTCAATTTTTTATTGTAAAACCCTCTGAATTAAGTTATTCAGTACTTTTTTGAACCTTTTAACTCGAACTTTTGGTTACTGACCCAACTGAAACTTGAGTTGAATCTTATAAATTTCTTGCAGTCTTGATGATCACATCACTTTGCAATGCCTATTTTCTACTCTTTGACTTGGAAATAGGCGTTTCAAAGCTAAATCTCCCGGGTGACCTAGTCGGGTATGCCATATAGAAAATACTTGACTTTTAACTCCAAAAGCTTGATTTTCTTGGTCCAAGAAATATAGGTTATTCCTCCTAGATCCCTTGCCAATCAAGTGATTCGTTTTGAGATCCTGAAAAATAACTTGGTTAGGATCAAAAGTGGTTTGTAATTATAGTCTTTGGTAATTTTACTAATGGACATGAGGTTAGAATTGAATTTTGGCACATATAAAGCTTTAGTTTTCTTGCCTAGGAGTTCAACTTCACCTAGATGATCAACTTTTTGTTGAGATTTCAAGCTATCAAGCAACTAGGATTGAATGAAAACTTAAAGAACTTTATTTGAAGAAAGAGTGCACAATGAGAGCATTGGTTTTTTTTCATAGATAGAACATCCCATACAAACTCCTATTTATAGAGATCATTACTCGAGAAAGAGAGGGAAAAAGACCCCAAAGACTCAAGGAGCTGTTGGGGGACATTAGGGATAGATTTCTGTCCCCAAAATCACTGTATAACAGCCATTTTTATGGCTGTTATACAATGCAACGGCTAGTTCAAAAGAGCTAGCCGTTTTGCCCATTTTAGGGCCCATTTTGGGCTTCTATTAGGGGGTTAACTGATGAGATCATCAACATTGCAAGGAATTCACGAGACCCAACTCAAGTCCCAATTGGGCCGGTGACAATGGCCCGAGTTAAAAGATTCAAAGAAGCACTGAATAACTTAATTCAGGGAGCTTTACAACAAGAAATTGGAGCTCAAATAAATATAGAACCAAAAGGGGCCTTAATTATGTTTATACAAGCCCAATTGGAAGAATAAAAGGCCCAAAACTACCCAAGACCAAGGGAGGACGAAAATGAAGAAAAATAGCAGCAAAACTTGGTCAAAATAGTTTGATTTATTTAGTTTCCTAATTTTTATTTTTTTTGTAACTTATGTTTAGTTTCATAATTCTTTATTATTTAGAGAGTTTCTAAATTTTTAGTTGCCAATTATATTTTTACCTTTAGGTTATACATAGGCCATTATACATTGTGTAAAACAACACTTTTGAGAGAATTAATAAAATTATGAGGATTCTTCACACAAGTCTTGTTCTTTTGAGAACTTTGAACTTATTCAAAATATGAGTCTTGTTTAGTTCTTTGACTTATCAATCTAAATTTCGAACCATCTAAATTGTGGCGTCATTTATTTCATCTTTATACCAAAGTTCTTGATCTAGTGAGAAACGGGTCTAACGTCATATACCTTAGGTTCTTCCTCCTTTAGGGCAAGGGTTGAGGTTTTTAATTCCACCGGTTCAAATAATTCGTTGTGATGATTTTTGGGCTAAATTAACTTATTCGTGGGTTCTAGGGTTTTTATACCCAACGGGTTCACATCAGTTGGTATCAGAGACAATCCAAGTTTTTTTTTTCCTTCGAATTATTCTTATTTAATTTTTTTTCTTCTTTTTGTGTCTAAAAAAAAACTTTTCATTCGTTGGTTTATTTTTTATTTTGGGTGTACTTATTTTTTATTTTGTGCTGTCATATTCCCAAAAAAAAGAAGAGAATGGCAAAAAAAAAAAAGACCCACAACAAAAAAAAGGGGCCGTTAAAAAAAAAGGCCAAAAAAAAGGGGAGAAAAAAAAAAGAAAAAGACCCACAAAAAAAAAAGTGAAGAGGCCTTGAAAAAAAAAAGGCAGTTTTCAAATTTTGCAAAAGTGATAATTCTCCATTTTGTGATTTGGCAGTGTTATTACCTTTTGGTTGGGTTTGAAATATTTCATTATTTGTACACTTACCCAAATTCAAACTTTCCATATTTGTTTTCCTTTTATGAACTATTTCTTTATTTGTTCACCTTTTTTATTTATCTCTTTCCTTGACTGTTTCTTTTCTAATTTAACAATTTCTTTTTAAATTTACTACTTTTCTTATTCCTTATTTTTCTCTTTCCTTCTTACTTTTTTTGTTATCCTTTCTTCTATATAAGTCATTGAATTTCACAGGGCAATTATTTTTGAGTTGAGTTCTCGAGTTCAATAAAGAACTTGACTAAGTGAAGTAGAGTGGTAAAAGGCAAGAGAGAATTCATTAAAAATAAAAACCAAATTCATAGAGTGAAACACGAGTGGATTTGAGTGAATCATTATTTTTGAGTGAAATACGTGAGGGAGTGTGGTGAGTTTCTTTCCTATTTTATTCTTACATTGTCTTGCAGATTCCAATCATGACTCAAAATCAAAAAGATAATATAAGTGAGGAGGTTCAACCACAGGTTGGGTCGAATCTACAACTACAAGCATTTATGGGGGAGATGAGACGGATGATGAAGAGGGAGTTAGATCTTATATATGAAAGGTTGGATAAAGTAGAAGAAGGGTCGCAGATGGGACAACCATCAATTGTGCCAACCCCCTCCAGGAGGAATAGGTTTCATCAAAGAGAAACTGAAGTTGTGGATGAGTTTGAAGGAGATGGGTTAGAAGAGGAGTTTGATAGGTTGTCAGTGGGTAGTCATAGGAGACTTGGTCGAAATAGAGAAGTTAATAATCGGGTCGACAACAATTTAGGTAGTATCAAGATGAAAATTCCATCGTTTCAAGGTAAAAGCGATCCCGAAACATATCTTGAGTGGGAAAAGAAGATTGAGTTAGTTTTTGATTGTCATAGCTATTCTGAACTAAAGAAGGTTAAACTTCCTGTTATTGAGTTTACTGATTATACAATTGTATGGTGGGATCAGTTATGCATCAATAGACGACGGAATGGGGATTGACCCATTGAAACTTGGGGTGAGATGAAGAGGGTGATGAGAAGACGATTTGTGCCGAGTCATTACTATAGGGATTTATATCTCAAGTTACAGAGTCTCCACCAAGGTAATCGAAGCGTAGATGAGTATTACAAAGAGATGGAGATGACTATGATTCGAGTTAATGTAGAAGAAGATAGAGAGGCGACAATGGCTAGATTTTTGAATGGTTTAAATCGAGATATTGCCAACACAATCGAGCTTCGCCATTATGTGGAGTTGGAGGATTTAGTATATATGGCAATCAAGGTTGAAAGGTAGCTCAAAAGAGGTAACACACGACCAAAACCAACACCACAGAATCCGAATGCAACATCTTGGAGAATGAGCTACCCGAAAAAAGAAGAAATTCAGCCATCTCCAGAGTTAAGCCTGAACATAAACCTGTTATCTCCACCACGACTTCTCAAAGTAAGTCAACCCCTACTTTAACTCGATCTAGTGAGATTAAATGCTTCAGGTGCCAGGGAAGAGGACATATAGCTAGTCAATGTCCAAACAAGCGAGTTATGGTGATTCGGGAAAATGGTGTAATCGAGTCTGAAGATGAAAGTGACATTGATTGTTTGCCTCCATTGGAAGACGTCCCCATCGGAGCTGAGGAGTATGGGGCTGAACATGGTGAGATGTTAACGCCAGTAACATGTCGAGCCTTAAGCTTACATGCCAAAGGAGATGAAGAAAAAGTACAACGGGAGAATATCTTTCACACTCGTTGCCATGTGAAAGACAAGGTATGCATTTTGATCATTGACGGTGGTAGTTTTACTAATGTTGCGAGTAAAACTTTAGTAGAAAAGTTGAATTTGACAACCACTAAACATTCTCAACCATACAAGCTACAATGGTTGAATGATAGTGGAGAAGTGAGGGTTACAAAACAAATTGTTGTACCATTCCGGATTGGGAAATATGAAGATGAGGTGTTATGTGATGTGGTGCCAATGCAGGCTGGGCATATTTTGTTAGGAAGGCCTTGGCAATTTGATTGACATGTGCAACATGACGGCTTCACCAACAAATATTCATTCATGTTCAACCAACGAAAAATCACTCTAATTCCGATGACACCAAAGCAAGTCTATGAAGACCGAGTGAGGTTGCAAAAATTGAGTGAGCAACAGAAACAAAAATATCAAAATGGGTTGAGAGAAGAGAAAAAAGAGAAAAAAGAAGAGAAAAATACCGAATTTGATGAAAAAGAGAAAAGAGAGAAAAGTTCGGCCAATGACGTAAAATCCGAGAGAAAACAACAGAATTTTTATGCCTAAACAAGTGAGGTTAAGCAAGCGATGCTCTTAAGACGGCCAATGATTGTACTTATGTACAAGGAATTCCTTTTAAACACTTACCTACTTAACCCTTCTTTGCCGAGTATTATTGTTTCTCTTTTGTAGGAATTCGAAGATGTGTTTCCTGAAGAGCTACCCTAAGGTTTGCCACCTATCCGGGGTATTGAACATCAAATTGATTTCATACCCGGTGCATTAATTCCAAATCGTCCAGCATATAGAAGCAATCCAGAAGAGGCGAAGGAGCTTCAAAGACAAGTCGAAAAGTTGATGGAAAAGGGGCATGTGAGAGAAGTATGAAGTATGAGTCCATGTGCAATTCCGGTGATTTTGGTACCTAAGAAAGATGGAACATGGAGGATGTGTGTTGACTGCCGAGCCATCAACAATATAACGGTAAGATATCGACACCCTATTCCTCGTTTAGATGACATGTTAGATGAGTTGCATGGTGCTTGTGTGTTTTCTAAAATTGATCTTAAGAGTGGATATCATCAAATACGAATGAAAGAAGGAGATGAATGGAAAACAGTTTTTAAAACTAAATATGGGTTGTATGAGTGGTTAGTTATGCCCTTTGGATTAACTAATGTCCTAGTACATTCATGTACTTAATGAATCATGTTTTGCGTGCTTTTATTGGTAAATTCGTTGCTGTTTATTTTGATGATATTTTGATATATAGCAAAAGTTTACATGATCATGTCTCACATTTGCATTCGGTTTTTTATGTACTTAGAAAAGAAAATTTATATGCTAACCTCAAAAAGTGTACCTTCTGCACCGACAAGTTTATTTTTCTGGGTTTTGTTGTGAGTGCTAAAGGCATCGAGGTAGATGAAGAGAAGATAAAAGCCATTCAAGAATGGCCAACCCCCTCTAATATAGGTAATGTTAGAAGTTTTCATGGTCTTGCTAGTTTTTACAGGAGGTTCGTGAAAGATTTTAGCATTATCGCTGCACCGCTTATGCAAGTCATCAAGAAAAACGTTGCATTTCAATGGAGTGAAGAGCAAGAGAAGGCGTTTCAACTTATTAAATATAAGCTTACTCATGCACCTTTATTTGCTTTATCGAACTTTTCTAAAACATTTGAAATTGAATGTGATGCTTCAGGTGTAGGTATAGGCGCTGTTCTTATGCAGGATGAAAGACCACTTGCATACTTTAGCGAGAAGTTAAGCGGGGCTGCACAACTATCCTACCCATGACAAAGAATTGTACGCCTTGGTTCGAGCTTTGGAGACATGTCAACACTATTTGTGCCCGAAAGAATTTGTGATTCATACGGATCATGAATCCTTGATACATTTGAAAAGTCAACATAAGCTGAATAAGAGACATGCTCGATGGATGGAATTTATCGAAACTTTTTCTTATGTCATTCGATATAAACAAGATAAGGAGAATGTAGTTGCGGATGCACTTTCACACAGGTATGCCTTAATCTCTGCTCTTGATGCTAAATTTCTTGGTTTTGAGCATATTAAAAAACTTTATCATGATGACCATGATTTTGGAGAAATTTATAGTGCATGTGAAAAGTCTGCAAAGGGCAAATTCTATAGGCATGAGAACTTTTTGTTTAGAGAAAATAAGTTATGCATGCCAAATTGTTCATTGAGTTGTTAGTTCGAGAATCTCATAGCGGAGGGTTAATGGGATATTTTGAAGTTGTTAAAACCTTGACAATTTTACAAGAGCACTTTTATTGGCCACACATGAAGCGAGACATTGAGAGATTTTGTGATAGATGTATTACCTGTAGGCAAGCTAAATCTAAGGTTCAACCTAATGGTCTTTACACACCCCTACCTATTCCTAGTTCACCTTGAATTGACATTTCAATGGATTTTGTTTTGGGTTTACCTAAGAATAAATATGGACGAGATTCGATCTTTGTAGTTGTAGATCGATTTTCTAAGATGGCTCATTTTATTCCTTGTCATAAATCTGACAATGCTTCTCATATTGCGGAATTATTTTTTAGGGAAATTGTGAGGTTACATGGGATGTCTAGAACAATCGTTTCAGATCGGGCTACTAAGTTCCTGAGTTATTTTTGGAAGACATTATGGGGAAAGTTATGAACGAAACTTTTATTTTCAACAACTTGTCATTCTCAAACTGATGGTTAAACAGAAGTAGTCAATAAAACTTTATCCACTTTGTTGAGGGCTGTCATTGGTAAAAATATTAAAAGTTGGGAAGAATGTTTGCCACATGTTGAGTTTGCATATAATCGTATTGTTCACTTTACTACTAAATTCTCACCGTTTGAAATTGTTTATGGTTTTAATCCTTTAACTCCTTTGAATTTCTTACCTTTACCTATTTCTGAGCAAGTGAATTTAGATGGTAAGAGAAAAGCAGAATTTGTTAAACAACTTCACGAGAAAGTACGGTTCAATATAGAGAGGAGGACCGAACAATATATCAAACAAGCTAACAAGGGACGTCACAAGTTGATTTTTGAACCCAGTGATTGGGTTTGGTTACACATGCGGAAGGAAAGATTTCCGGTACAGAAACGTTCCAAGTTGTTGCACTGAGGAGATGGTCCTTTTCAAGTGTTAGAACGGATCAACGACAATGCTTACAAACTTGATTTACCAGGTGAGTATCATGTTAGTGCTACTTTCAATATTACTGACTTAAGTCCTTTTGATGTAGGTGACGATTTGAGGACAAATCCTTCTCAAGAGGAGGGGAATGATGAGATCATCAAGATTGCAAGGAATTCACAAGATCCAACTCAAGTCCCAGTTGGACCGGTGACAAAGGCCCGAGTTAAAAGATTCAAAGAAGCACTGAATAACTTAATTCAGGGAGTTTTACAACAAGAAATTGGAGCCCAAATAAATATAGAACCAAAAGAGGCTTTAATTATGCTTATACAAGATCAGTTGGAAGAATAAAAGGCCCAAAACTACTCAAGACCAAGGGAGGACGAAAATGAAGAAAAATAGCAGCAAGACTTGGTCAAAATAGTTTGATTTATTTAGTTTCCTAATTTTTATTTTTTTTGTAACTTATGTTTAGTTTCCTAATTTTTTATTGTTTAAAGAGTTTCTAAAATTTTAGTTGCCAATTATATTTTTACCTTTAGGCTATAAATAGGCCATTATACATTGTGTAAAACAACACTTTTGAGAGAATTAATAAAATTGTGAGGATTCTTCACACAAGTCTTGTTCTTTTGAGAACTTTGAACTTATTCAAGATATGAGTCTTGTTTAGTTTTTTGACTTATCAATCTAGGTTTCAAACCATCTAGATTGTGGCGTCATTCATTCCATCTTTATACCAATGTTCTTGATCTAGTGAGAAACGGGTCTAAGGTCATATACCTTAGGTTCTTCCTCCTTTAGGGCAAGGGTTGAGGTTTTTAATTCCACCGGTTCAAATAATTCGTTGGGACGATTTTTGGGCTAAATTAACTTGTTCGTGAGTTTTAGGGTTTTTATACCCAACGGGTTCACATCATTAACAATGCCCTTTTTGAGGACTAAAAAACCCATAAGGAACGGGCCAAATACATCTCATGGATGGGCTTAAACTTGGCTTGAAATGGGGCCTATGCTAACCACACTTAGTTTTCTTTTATTTCAACACTCCCCCTCAAGTTAGGTGTGTATGTATCTATAACACCTAACTTGACCAGGTTTCTTTGTATATGATTGGCGGTCCCAGGCTTGGTGAGGATGTCGGCAATTTGATCATCGCTTTTAGTGAATCTTGGAGTGATGAGCTTCTCCTCAACCTTTTGTCTCACAAAGTGACAATCTACCTCAATGTGCTTTGTCCTTTCATGAAAAACCGGGTTTGAGGCGATGTGAATGGCTGATTGGTTATCACAATGTAGGGAGATTGGAGTAGGGACTCTGAACCCTAATTCTTCAATCAAGGCTTTCAACCACACGACTTCACTTGTAGCGGTTGCCATGGCTCTATATTCCGCTTCCGCACTTGATCTTGATACCACATGCTGTTTTTTGCTTTTCCAAGCAACAAGATTCCCTCCAACAAACATGCAATACCCTAAATTCGATCTCCTATCTTCTGAATCACCAGCCCAATCTGCATCACAGAACCCTATGATTTGAGAAGATTCGTTCTTCTTCATTTGAATTCCCATTCCTGGAGTTCCCTTTAGGTAGAGAAGAATTCTTTCAATGGCTCTCCAATGCTTCTTCTTGGGTTGATGCATGTGCTGGCTAACTTGCCCAACGGCATAAGAGATGTCTGATCTAGTGATGGTTAGGTAGATCAATCTTCCAACAAGTCTTTGATATCGTTGCTCATCTTCATAAATTTCCTCATCATCTTTGTGACTTAAGGATGTGCTTACCGGACTACAAGCTGGTTTGGCACCTAGTTTTCCCATCTCCTGCAAAAGGTCAAGAGCATACTTTCTTTGTGATAGAACAAGCCCATTGGAACAATAGGCAAGTTCTATCCCTAGGAAGTATTTTAGTTTCCCTAGATCCTTGATGTCAAACTTAGTTTGAAGAAAAGTTCTAACTTTGTTAATGAGATTCATATCATTTCCTGTTATAATTATATCATCTACATAAACAAGAATAATAATAGTATTTTCTCCTAGGTTCTTGACAAATAAGGATGAATCACTAACGCATTTCTTAAAACCATGTTCAAGGAGAGTAGTGCTAAGTTTTCCATACCATGCTCTAGGTGATTGCTTGAGGCCATATATTGCCTTCTTTAGTTTGCAAACTTTGTTGTCACGATGGGAGAAACCAGGGGGCACTTCCATGTACACCTCTTCTTCCAAATCTCCTTGTAAAAAGGCGTTTGCAACATCCATTTGAAATAATGGCCATGCGTGATTTATAGCAAGAGAGAGAAGGACACAGATGGTGTTCATCTTGGCCACGGGTGCAAACGTTTCCTTGTAGTCTATGCCATATGATTGAGTAAAGCCCTTGGCCACCAATCTTTCCTTGAATCTATCTATGCTTCCACCACTCTTGTGTTTGATCTTGAATATCCATTTGCATCCCACAGCTCTTTTTCCCTTTGGTAGAGAGGTCACTTCCCAAGTGTTATTTTTAGCCAAAGCATCCAACTCATTCTTAATTGCTTGAACCCAATGAGGTTGATCCTTTGCCTCCTCAAATGTTCTAGGCTCTTGGTGAAGGTCTATGTTCTTGATGAATCTTTGGTGACTGCAAGACATGTTAGATATTGAGTAGTATTGAGAAATTGGATGAGTAGTCACCTTGGAGTTAAAATAGACCCTTCTATTGATCCATTCCGAGGGAGGAAGTCTAAGTCTTGTAGATCTTCGAAGAGGAGGAGGGGGTTCATCCATAGACTGCTTCTCATGCTCTTCGGCCGTATCAAGAGCTCCCCCTGAGTCTGAGTGTCCTTCCTCTTGATCTTTTTCTATTTCATGATCTGAATGAGAGGGTGATGGGTTCCCTTGAGTTGGATCATTTTGGTGAGTTTCTTCATTGCTTTCGGTAGGAACTTCATTGATTTTTTGCAGAATCACATTCCATTGTTCTTGCTGGTAGTTTTCTTTGGTTTGATCTTCTCTTCTTTGACCTGCAAAATAAGGCTCATTTTCCACAAATATCACATCCTTGGATGTGTATAGTTTTTTGGTTAGAGAATCATAACATTTATAGCCTTTTTCAAAAGAGGAATATCCTAGAAAGATGCATCTTCTTCCCTTGGCATCTAGTTTGCTCCTAAGATGACTAGGAATGTGGACATAGCAAACAAAACCAAAAACTCTTAAATGATCAATGCTAGGTCTCTTTCCAAGGAGTAGTTCTAGGGGTGACTTTCCTCCTAGGATTTGCGATGGCATGAGGTTTATAAGGTGAGCAGCGGTCCTAATGGCCTCATTCCAATATTCCTTAGGTAAATTTGAGTGAAACATCATAGATCTAGCTGTCTCCAAGAGATGCCTATTCTTTCTCTCGGCTATTCCATTTTGTTGAGGAGTGTACACACAAGACTTTTGATGAATGATCCCTTTTTCCTCTAGAAATTTTTCAAACTCAAGGCTAGTGAACTCCCCTCCATTATCTGACCTAAACATCTTTAGGTTAGCATTAAATTGCTTTGTTATGTATCTATAGTAGCTCTCCTAAGTGATCAACTTTTAACTTATGACCAATAGCTACTTTAACTAATTTATGATTTGTCAAGGGAATAAACTTGTTGATTTTGTTTTTATCTTTTACCATATGATCGTCACATCCGGAATCTATGAGCCAAGAATTGGAAATAGATGAAGATAAGGAATTACCAGAGTGGTGACTAATCTGCCCAACAAGGCGTTTGAATTCCTTATGCATCTCCTCCATCTTGGATTCGAGTGCTGCCACTTGAGACACTTGTTGAGCATTTGAAGATGATTCCGGATTTTTCCTAGCATATTTCGGCCTCAAATGTGGGTGTAGGAACCAGCATTTTTCTTTCTTATGGCCGGACTTCTTGCAATGTGGGCAAATGTCTCTTTTTGCAAAGTTTTGAGTGTTGTTGGCTGGATGTTCTTCGTGGACAGCTTGGAAGGCTTGAGAGTCGGATTTAAGCTTGGTAGATTCTTCAAGCCTTAAGCTAGTCTCGGTTCTTTGCACCATGAATTGGACTTCTTGAAATGAAGGAAAACCTTCATTCGAAGAATCTCTTGACGAATTGGAGCATATTCATCTCCAAGACCCATGAGTAGACCAAAGGTCATATCTTCATCGTTCCTTTGAAGAATGGTCTTGAGATTTATAGTAGGAGGCCTCAAGAGATTGAGTTCATTCCATAGATCCCTATATTCCCCAAAGTATTCGGGTATGGATTTACCTCCTTTTTGAATTTTGAAGATCTTCTTTTTCAGCTCAAAGATTCTTCCGGTGTTGGATTCTTGACCATATAATGATTGCATTTGCTCCCATAATGCTCTTGCGTTTGGAATACATGTGACCATAGCCTTGTGAGTTTTGTCAAGAGACATTTGAAGGAGTACCACCACTTGATCGTCCCTCTTCTTCCATACTTTGAATAATGGATTGGCTTCATCAAGAGGTTCTTCAAAGATATGATTTTCAAGGTTGAAGAAGTTTACGGACCTTTTGATGGTATCTTGCCAAGCATTGTAGTTTGTGGAATCTAGAAGTAAGGAATGAACATTGAGGTGCTAATTTGTGGTGGAGGGTCATTAAGACCAGAAGAGGAAGGTATCGTTGCCTGCTCTGATACCATGTTGAGATTTCAAGCTATCAAGCAACTAGGATTGAATGAAAACTTAAAGAACTTTATTTGAAGAAAGAGTGCACAATGAGAGCATTGGTTTTTTTTCATAGATAGAACATCCCATACAAGCTCATATTTATAGAGATCATTACTTGAGAAAGAGAGGGAAAAAGACCCCAAAGACTCAAGGAGCCATTGGGGGACATTGGGGATAGATTTCTATCCCCAAAATCACTGTATAACAGCCATTTTTATGGCTGTTATACAGTGCAACGGCTAGTTCAAAAGAGCTAGCCGTTTTGCCCATTTTAGGGCCCATTTTGAGCTTCTTTTAGGGGCTTAACAATGCCCTTTTTGAGGACTAAAAAACCCATAAGGAACGGGTCAAATACATCTCATGGATGGGCTTAAACTTGGCTTGAAATGGGGCCTATGCTAACCACACTTAGTTCTCTTTTATTTCAACACTTTTAGTTTTTGACCATTAGCAACCTTGACAATCTTATAACTAGATAGAGGAATAAATTTCCTAACTTTGTTTTTATCCTTTACCATGTGATTGTCACAGCCCGAATTAATAAACCATTTATTTAAATGAGATTAGTTCAAGTTGTTATCGGAATGA
Source organism: Dillenia suffruticosa (assembly GCA_033439265.1). Lineage (NCBI taxonomy): Eukaryota > Viridiplantae > Streptophyta > Magnoliopsida > Dilleniales > Dilleniaceae > Dillenia > Dillenia suffruticosa. The sequence continues at coordinate 15,373,097 of JAVTVX010000020.1, forward strand.
AGGGCAACTTGTCTAAGGAGCCTTTTCATTTCTTTTTGCATCTCCTCCATCTTGGATTCGAGTGCAGCCACTTGGGAGACTTGTTGAGCATGAGCTTGTTGTTCCACCTCCTTCTTGCTGTTCTTTGGGCTCAAATTTGGGTAGAGAAACCAGCACCTTTCCCTTTTGTGGCCGGGTTTCTTGCAATTTGTGCAAATATCATTTTTAAAGAAATTTTGAGCTTTGTTGCCATATGATCATCTTGGACAGCTTTGAAGGCTTGAGCTTCGGATTTGAGCTTGGTAGACTCCTCTAGCCTCATGCTAGTCTCAGCCCTTTGAATCATAAATTGAATTTTTTGGAATGAAGGGAATATCTTCATTCTAAGGATTTCTTGACGAATTGGAGCATATTCATCTCCAAGACCCATAAGAAGACCAAAGGTCATGTCTTCATCATTTCTTTGAAGAATGGTCTTGAGATTAGAAGTTGGAGGCCTAAGAAGATTAAGCTCATTCCAAAGATCCCTATATTCCCCAAAGTATTCGGGTAGGGTTTTACCTCCTTTTGAATTTTGAAGATTTTTCTTTTGAGTTCAAAGATTCATCCGGTGTTGGTCTCTTGCCCATATTGAGAATGCATTTGATCCCACAAAGCCCTTGCATTTGGAATACAAGTAGCCATTGCTTTGTGGGTTTTGTCAAGAGACATTTGAAGTAGCGCCACCACTTGGTCATCTTGCTTCTTCCTCGATTTGAATGTAGGGTCGGCATCACCTAAAGGAACCTTCAATATGTGATTTTCAAGATTGAAGAAGTTCAAGGATCTTTTGATGGTGTCTTGCCAAGCATTGTAATTTGATGAATCTAAGAGAATGGAAGTAAACATGGAAGTACTAATTTGTGGTGGATGATTACCAACACCGGAAGATGAAGGTATCGAAGCCTGCTCTGATACCATAATGAAATTTAAATATAGCAAGCTAAGAATGAAGAAAGAAATTTCAAGAATTTAATTAAGAAATCAAAGAGAGTTTACATGCAAAGAAGACATATTTTTCATACCTTCCAAAGGAACAAATAAACTCTATTTATAGAGAACAAGAGGAGAGGGAAAGAGATGAGAAAAGAGAAGGAGGAGAGGGCATTGTGCCCTCTCCATTTCTAGCCGTTTGGGCTGTCCCCAACGGCTGGTTTTACTAGTCCGGACAGCCCCAACAGCCATTTTTTTGCTAGCCGTTGGGGGACCTTTTGGTCCCCCATTTGCTGGCCCAGGCTGGGCCAGGCACAGCCCGAAGTCTACGGGCAAGGCCCATTTAGGGCCCAATTTGGAACCCTAAAAGGGTATTACAATTATGACAGACAAATTCTTCCTAGATTAGAGCTGTACATTTAGACCTCATTCCCTTAAGATATAAACCCTAATTATCCTTTATTTCAACATGGGACTGTCCCCAATGGCTAGTTTTACTAGCCGTTGGGATAGTCCCAATGGCTAGTTTATCTACCCAATAGGGAACCCTTTGTCCCCCATTTGCTGGCCCGAGCTGGGCCTGAAGGGCCCAGCCTGACCCTTGCGGGCCAGGCCCATTTAGGGCCCATTTGGGCCTTACAAAGGGAATGAAAAATGACTCAAAGAATGACCAACTTAGGGGCTGCAATTTCGAAGCTCATTTTATGACTTCTCTTTAGGGCTTCTTTAGGGAGACCTAAGGAACCTAATTATGCTTCATTTCAACAGCAACCACAGGCCAACATGAATGGATTCAAGTTCACTCACAAGGATAAACGGATTTGCAAAGGCAACAATGCACATGCATGCACTACTTCAATCAACCAAAAAAGAAGAATCCCATTTCCATGCCAAGAATGTCAAAAGACACCTCTTGACATGACATGCAAAAAGTCCACCACCACTACCTAGTGAACAATTGCAGGCAACAAGCCGTCAACCCTTAAGCCAAAAGCAACCAACAAGTGAAAAAACAAAAGTCTCCTTGTGATAGGACACAATGAAAAAACAAAAGGATCCAAGCGAAAGGCCACCATCTTCAATGCCAAGCAAAAGGGTTCGAATGCAAGGCATAGACAAACAGCCACCAATTCATGTCATTAACAAACAACTACAAGAAAAAGGTGCAATTAAGAAGACCTCTATGCACATAATTACCATGCAACCCATGACAGAAGGTAGAAACAAACAGGCGCAAATCACCAACGAAAGGGCACCAATACAAGTAGCCCATGAAAAGCCACTACCTCAACCTGGCGAATAAATGCAAAACTCAACTCTTGCAACCCTTGACAGGGCACCAATGAGGTGCCAAATCAAGGAAACTAGGCTGTAACATCATTACAAGGCTCCACTGATCCAAATGTCACCGTAAAGGTAAATTCTCTCAAGGCAATTGAAGTGGATCATTTCCAATAAATGGTTTCCATCAATAAGTGCTTGCAATTCAAAGGAAATCATGGCTCATTGCAAGGCTTTATCTCCTGTACAGAAAATTCAAGATATTTGCTAATGAACGACTACCATTGAAGCAAGCTATCAATTTAACCGACCTTGAGAAAGGCGGCAGTAACAACTTTGAAAACCAAGATGTTATGTGCTCAAAGTTAGTCCGAAAAGAAGTCCTCACCCTGCAAGAAGTAGTCATAAAGTGAAAAGCCCTCAATCAAGACAAAGCCACTTTGTGTTGAAATAAAGGATAATTAGGGTTTATATCCTAAGGGAATGAAATCTAAATGTATAGCTCTAATTTAGGCAGAATTTTCTTTTTCTTTTGTTATAATTGTAATTCCCTTTTAGGGTTCCAATTTGGGCCCTAAATGGGCCTTGCCAGCAGAATTCGGGTTGGGCCCTTCGGGCCCAGCCCGGGCCAGCAAATGGGGGACCAAAAGGTCCCCCAACAGCTAGCAAAAGATAGCCGTTGGGGCTTTCCCCAACGGCTAGAAATGGAGAGGGCATTGCCCTCTCCTCCTTCTCCTTTCTCATCTCTTTCCCTCTCCTCTTGTTCTCTATAAATAGGGCTTAGTTGTTCATTTGGAAGGTATGAAAAATATGCCTTCATTGCATATAAACTCTCTTTGATTTCTTAATTAAATTCTTGAAGTTTCTTTCTTCATTCTTAGCTTGCTATATTTAAATTTCATCACTTTGGAGGATGTTTTGACCATAATCAAAGGTTATCCATCCTTTAACCATGGGGACAAGGTTAGTCTTCAAGGTGAAAATGTTGCAACCTCTTGCAAGACTATGAGCATGCTCGAGCCCACACAAGAAGAATGGCTGCAAGGTGCACACGAAAGGAAATTATGGAGGTTCACATAGATAAATGTATGCAACCTAAAGGCAAGCCAAAAGACACCATCATTGCACGAGCACAAGCAATTGCCCATGGCATTTTTTAAGAGTGCACCTCTCAGACCAGCTGAGGACATACAGTGCCCTAGCAACGGCATATGGCCCCCGAGCATGCATGGGCCAAAGGACACAAACTTTGAGTCGAAGGTCATGACCCTTCATGCCACATCGAGCGATCATCAAGTAATAGTCTCTAAGGAAGACAAAGAGGCAATTGCTCATGTCAAGAAGCGAGCTAGATGGCCATCACTTGAAAGGACAGGAAGCACATCAAGCCAAGTGGCATCATCACACAACGAGGTACGAGCAATAATGTGCCAACATGAGTCATGGCCCGACAGAGGCAATGCAACACACTATCATGGCATAGCACAATGCAAGCAGGAGCATAAGGTCAAGGAACCACAAGCAAATGAACTAGCAAGTGAAGAGACATGAGCTGGAGCACCATTGCTCGAAGGAATAAAGACATAGCTCGAAGGCCACTGCACTGAGAAAGTCTGACCAAATCGAGAAGCTTAACCAAGAGAGCTTGACAGAACTAAGAGATGTAACCGAGAGTCTGACTGAGTGTAACTAATGGTTTGATTGAGAGAGTCTAACTAAACTGAGAGTTTAAATCAAGAGAGCCTGACCCAACTGAGAGAGTCTACAAGGGTCAAACCGAGAGGACTAATCGAACTGGGCTATTCTAACTAAAAGGCTTAACCGAGAGAGTCTAACCGAATTGAGAGAGACTGACCTTACCGATAAAGTCAAGAGTCTAATAGAACTAGAGGGTCTGATTGAGAGGTTAAATCAAAAGAGTATGACCAAGCTAGTTAAACCGAGAGAATCTGACTGAATCGTGAGTGTTCGATCTAGAGGTTTAACCATGAGAGTGGTAAACAAAAGATGTAACCAAGACGGCTCGACCGAGAGGTGAAATCGAGAGAGTTTGACCAAACCGAAAGGGTCTAACAAAGAGGTTAAACAAAGAAAGTCAAATTGAACCAATGAAGTTTGATGGGAAAGGTTAAACCAAGAGAGTTTGAACAAGTCGAGAGGTTAAACTGAGAGAGTCTAATCGGACCAAGTAGTTAGATCGAAAGAGTTTGACCGAACCAAAAGAGTCTAACTAGACTAAGAGAGTCTGATCGGACTGAGAGAGTCTGACCAAGAGGCTTAACTGAGAGAGTCCAACAAAAAGAATTAGACCTAGAGAGTTTGACTGAGAGGTTTAACCGTGAGAGTTTGACTGAAAGTAGAGGCTTATCCAAGAGGCTAACTATGAGGGTATGATTGAGAGGGAATCTGAAAAAACTGAGAGGATTAACTGAGAGAGTCTGACCAAGAGGCCAAGAGGCAACCGAGAGAGGAAAGTTTGACCAAATCGAGAGATGTAACTGAGAGAGCATGATTGAACCAAGAGATATAATCGAGAGAGACTGACCGAATAGAGAGACTCTGACCGAACAGAGAGAGTCTGACTAAGCTAAGAAAGTTTGACTGAAACGTTATACTGAGAAAGTCAGACCTGACCAAACCACGAGAGTTTGACCAAGAGGTTTAACCGAGATAGTCTGACCAAGAGGGTCTGATTTAGAGTTTAAATCGAGAGGTCAAGAGAGCTTGACCTTGATAGGGGTAAAGAGGTTAAACTAAAAGAGTTTGACTAAACTAAGAGGTTAAACCGAGAGAGTTTGGCCGAGAGGTGGTCGAGAGGCTTAACCAAGAGTGTTTAACCGAGAGGTAAACCAAGAGAGTATGATCGAGAGGCTTAACTAAGAAAGTCTAGTCAAGATGCATTACCAAAAGAGTCTAACCGAACTGAGAGGCCTGACTAAGAGGTTTAATCAAGAGAGTCTGATGAAACCAAAAGAGTCTAACCACATCAAGACGCTTAACCGTGAGAGTTTGACCAAGGACTCTTTTTTTCGGTCAGACTCTTTTCTCTTGGTTTAACCTTCTTGGCCCCTATCAAGACTAGACTGAGTTTGATCAAGAGCGTCTAATCAAGAGACTGACCAAACCGAGATAGTCTGATCCAACCAAATGAGTTTGACCGAGAGGCATAACCAAGTCAACCGAGTAGGTCTGACCGAATCGAGAGAGTCTAACCAAGAGGTTTAACCGAAAGAGTTTGACCAAACTAAGTATGAGTCTGATCGAACTAAAAGGTTGAACTGAGAGGGTTTGATCAAACCAAGAGTGTTTGACCAAGAGGCTTAGTTGACCAAGATGGTTAACCGAGAGAGGTTCGATTAGACTCGACTCTTTCGAATTAATCTCTTGATCAGGCTCTCTCGATTCGATTACACTCTCTTAGTTAAGTCTCTTGGTCAAACTCTCTCTCAGTTCGATCTCTGAGTTAGACCCTCTCGGTCAAACTCTCTCACTTTGGTCTGACTCTTTCAGTTTAATCTCTCGGTCTAACTCTCTTGGTTTAACCTCTTGACACTTACCAAGGTTAGTAGACTCTCTCGATTAAGCCTCTCAATTTGGTCTAACTCTCTCAATTTAATCTCTCAACCCCTATCAAGGTCGAGCTCTCTCGATTAAATCTCTCGGTTTTGTTAGAATCTCTTAGTTCAACCTCTCGACTCGTTCAGACTCTCTCGGTCAGACTCTCGTAGTTTAACCTTTGGGCCCCTATCAAGGTCGAGCTCTCTTAGTTACTGACAAAAATGTTTTTCCAGATATAGATGCAATAGAACTAAGTCTTTTGAGAAGCTGAAATTGTTCTTCTTTTATTTCTTTACTTGCATCATTGCATACATACAAAATATTTGATTATAAAAATACCTATAAGAGGTCCCTACTCATCAAGAAACACTTTACATTTAATAGATTCATCAAAGGGACATTTTAAGAATTTTAGGAGTTTCTCTGAATACTAAGAGTTCATGAATTACACATATAAAAAACCATTATTATATTTAATCAAAATTTAACTTCTAGAAAATATTTGAAAAAATCTCAGTGTTCTTAACAGTTACATCTTACAGGCGCTTGGTCAAACCATCCTGGTCAGACTCTCTCAGTTAAGTCTCTTAGTTCAGTCAAAGTCTTTTGGTTAAGCCTTGTGGATAGCATTATTAAGAGGGTGTTCTGACCAAATTGAGAAAGTCTGACCGAGAGAGTTAACCGAATGAGTCTGACCTAACCAAGAGGTTAAACCAAAGAGTCTGACTAAATCAAGAGGTTAAACCAAAAGGCCTCTCAGTTTTAATTGATTCAATCAAATTCTCTTAGTCAGACTCTCAATTCGGTCAAACTCTCTTGGTTTAGTTAGACCCTCTTGGTTAGACTCTCAATTAAGCTTCTCGATCAGACTCCCTTAATTCAATCAGAGTGTCTTGACTAGATCAAGGCATCTCGGTCAGACTCTCTGGTTTAGTCTCTCGATTTGATCGAACCGGTCAGACTCTCTCAGTTAAACCTCTTGTGCAGACTCCATCTTAGGCATTTTTGATTCAAATGAACACAACCATTTAATAGTGGTGTTTGAGAGATGTAATCGAGAGAGCTTTACCTTGATAGGGGCTAAAAGGTTAAACCAAGAGAGTCTGACTAAGATGTAACTGAGGGTCTGAATGAGAGACTCTAATCGAACCGACTAGTTGATCAAGAGGGTCTAACCGATGCCGAGACATTAAACTAAGAGAGTTTGACTGAGAGTCATAAACTGAGAGAGTCTAACTAAACCAAGAGATGTAACCGAAAGAGTGTGACTAAGAGGGTCTAGCCAAGCTGAGAGATCAAATAGAGAGAGTCTGACTGTGCCTATAAAGGTCGAGCTGTCTTGGTTTGGTCATGCTCTCTTGGCTTGGTTAGACTCTCTTGGTTAAGTCTCTCGGTTTGGTTAGACCTTCTCAGTTAACCTCTCGATTTTGTCAAACTCTCTTGGTTAGACTCTCTCATTTAGACCCTCACGGTCAAACTCTCCCGGTTAAACCTCTCAGTCAAACCCTTGTTAGATTCTCTTGGTTAAACCCCTCAGTCAGACTCTCTCGATTCTATCAGACTCCCTCGGTTAAGCCTCTCAATTAGACTCTCTCGGTTTAGTTAAACTCTCAATTGAGCCTCACAATCAAACTCTCTCAGTTCGGTCATGCTTTTCGGCTAAGCCTCTCGGTCATACTATCTTAGCTTGCTCAGACTTTCTAACTGAAGGTCTGATCAAAAGAGTAAAACCGAAAGGTTTGGCAAAACCAAGAGTGTCTAATCGAACTGAATGAGTCTAACCGAAGTAAGAAAGCCTGACTAAATGAAGAGAATCTGATTTAGAGGCATTGGCTGAGCACCTGCTAAATGTAACCGAGAAGATCTGACCGGTTTAAACTCTCGATTCGTATCAAGGTTGAGCTCTCTCGATTTTAATCCTCTTGGTTAGATCAAACTTTGGTCAAACTCTCTGAGGGTTTGATCGAGAGAGTCTTATCGAGAGGTTAAATAAAGAGAGACTGACCGAACCAAAGGGTTTGACCAAACCGAGAGAGTTTGACCAAGAAATGTAACTAAGAGAGACTAACCGAACAGAGAGAGCCTGATCAAGAAGCTTAACTGAGAGAGCTCGATCGACCAAAAAACTTAATCGAGAGAGTCTAACCAAGCCGAGAGTGTCTAACCAAGAGATTAGACTAGAGAGACTGACCAAACCGAGAGGTTAAATCAAAAGATGGCCCCAACCAAAGTCAAGCTCTATTAGTTTAGTCAAACTCTCTCGATTCAGTTTAAGTCTCTTAGTTCAGTCAAACTCTCTCGGTTAACCTCTCGATTAGACACTCTCAGTCAGACTCACTCAATTTAACCTCTTGGCCCCTGTTAATGTCGCTCTCTCAATTACATCTCTTAGTCAGACTCTCTTAATTTAACCTCTCAATCGATTTTACCTCTCGGTTAAGACTCCCGATCACACTCAAGTTTAGACTCTCTTTGTTAAGTATCTCGATCAAACGTTCTCAGTTCAATCAAACTCTCTCGGTTTAACCTCTCGGCCCCTATCAAAGTCGAGTTGTCTCTTGGTTTTATCTCTTGGTCTCCACTATTAAAAGGTTGTGTCCATTTCAATCAGAAATACCCCCTAGGTTGATTGAGAGGGGCTGAGAGAGTCTAATTGAACTGGGAGATTAAAACAAAAGAGCCTGACCGAATCGAGTAACTCTGATTGAACCGAGGGGGTCTGACCGAGAGATGTAATCGGGAGAATAAACCGAAGCGAGAGGGTTGACTGAACCAACAAGTCTGATAAAGAGGCTTAACTGTGAAAGTCTGACCAATAGAGTGTACTGAGAGGTTAAACCGAGAGAGTCTAGGCTTAGTACGCCTACAAGATGTAACCAAGATAGCTTGACCTTGATAGGGGCAGAGAGCTTAAACCAAAAGAGTCTGATCGAACTGAGAGAGTTTGACAGAAACCAGAGAGTCTGATTGAGAGTTTTACCTTGATAGGGGCTGAGAGGCTTAACTATACCTGCGAGATGTAACCAAGAGAGCTTGACCTTGAAAGGGGTTGAGAGCTTAAACCAAGAGAGTCTAACTGAATAGAGAGAGTTTGACGATAGAGAGAGTTAACTGAGAAAGACCTGAGAAAGATTGAACTGAGTGGATCTACTAAACTAACAGAGTCTGTGAGTGGCATAACAAACCGTAAGGGTCTTGTTGAACTAAGAGAGTTTGATCGAGAGGCTCAAATCGAGAGAGTCTTATCGAACCAACAGAGCTCCCTTAGTTGCATCTCATAGGTGCTCGGTGAGACCCTCTCGGTCAGTCCTCTCATTTAGATTCTTTCAGTTCAGTCAGACTCTCTCAGTTAAGTCTCTTAGTTAGGTTAGACATTCTCGGTTAGACCCTCACGATTTAACCTCTCGACCCCTGCAAAGGTCATGCTCTCTTAGCCTTGTGGTCAGAGTTTCTCAGTTAACCTCTCTATTCGGTCAGACCTCGTTGGTTCGATCAAATTCTTTCAGTTCCACTATACCATCTTGAATTGGTCAAACTCTCTCAGTTTGGTTAGACTTACCTTTCTTGATTGAAATCTCTTAGTCAAGCCTCTTAGTTATACTCTCTTAATTAAGCCACTTGATCAGACTCTCTCATTTTGGTCAAATCCTCTTGGTTCAGTTAGACTCTCTTAATTCAGTCAGACTCTCTAAGTTAAGCCCCTCTGTTAAGCCTCACAATTCGGTCAAACTTCGATCAGACTTTTTGGAGCCTCTCGATTCAATCAGACTTTCTCTTAGTTTAACCTCTCAGTTTGGTCAGACTCTCTTGTTTTAGTCAAATCCTCTCGTTCAGACTCTCTCAGTTAAATCGCTCCATCAAACTCTCTCGGTTAAATTAGACTCCCTCAATTAAGTCTTTCGGTCAAACTTGCTCAGCTTGGTCAAACACGCTCAGTTTGGTCAAACACTTTCAGTTAAGTATATTGATCAGACTCTCTCAGTTAAGTCTCATGGTTAGACCCTCTTGGTTAAGCCTCTTAGTCTAACTATCTTGGTTAGATTAGACTCTCTCAATTCAATCAGACCCTCTCGGTTTAAACTCTCGATCAGACTCTCTTGGTTAAGTCTCTCAATCAAACTCTCTCGATTAAATCTCTCAATTAGACTCCCTTAGTTAAACCTCTCGGTCAGATACTCTCAATTAAACCTCTCGATTAAACCATCCCGGTCAGACTCTAGGTTAAGTCTCCTAGTTAGACTCTCTCTCGATTAAACCCCTTGGTCAAACCATCTCGGTTAAGTGTCTTGGTTAGACTCTCTTGATTAAATCTCTTGGTTAGACTCTCTCTGTTAAATCTCTCATCATATCCTTATGATTCGATCAAACTCTCTTTATTAAATCTCTCAATCAGACTCTTTTAGTAAAGCTTCAAGACTAGACCCTCTCGGTGAGACCCTCTCAGTTAAATCTCTGGATTAGACTCCCTCGATTAAGTGGTTCGGTCAAAATATCTTATTCAGACTTTCTCAGTTCAGTCAGACTCTCTTAGTTTCACCTCTCGATCAATCCCTCCCAGACCCTCTTAGTTAAGCCTCTCGGCTAGACATTCTCAGTTAAGCCTCTCGGTCAGACCCTCTCAATTAACCCTCTCGATCAGACTCTCTCAATTAAGCCTCTTTTTCAGACTCTCTCGATAAGTCTTTCGGTCAGACTCTCTCAGTAAGACTCCTTCAGTCTGGTTAGACTTTATCAATTCAGTCAGACTCTCTCAGTTTAACCTCTCAGTCAAACGTTCTCGTTCAGACCCTTTTGGTTAAGCCTCACGGTTAGACTGTCTCAGTTTAGATAGATTACTCGGTCAGACTCTATCAGTTAAGCCTGTTAGTCAGACTCTCCCGGTTAAGCTTCTTTGTCCAACCTTTTTGGTCAGACTCTCTCGGTTAAGCTTTCAGCCAAACTCTTTTGGTTAAACCTCTCGGTCAAACTCCCTCGATTAAGACTCTCGGTTAAATTCTCTCGATTAAGCCTAAATTCTTTTGGTTTAATCTCTCGATCAAACTCTCTCGATTAAGTCTCTCTCAGTCAAACTCTCTCCGTGAGACCCTCTCAATAAGACTTTCTCTGTTAAACGTTAGGTTATACTCTCTTGGTGAAACCTCTCAGTCAAACTCTCTCGGTCTAGCCCTCTTGACCTCTCTGTTTGGTTAGATTTTTCTTAGTTCAGTTAGACTCTCTCCAACCTCTCAATCTAACCCTCTCAGCTAGACTCTCTTAGTTAAGTCTCTTGATTTGACCCTCTCGGTTAAGTTTCTCCGTCAGACCCTCTTGGCCAAACTCTCTAAGTCAGTTAGACTCTATTAGTTCAATCAGACCCTTCAGTTTAACCCTCGATCAAACCCTCTCAATAACACCCTCTTGGTTAAGCCTTTCAGTCATGTTCTCTCGATTAAGTCTCTCAGTCAAACTCTCTCGTTTAAGACTCTTAGTCAGACTCCCTCGATTAAGCCTCTTGGTCACACTCTCTCCATTAAATCTTTGGGTCAGACTTTCTTGGCTAAACCTCTCAATCTAACACTCTTGGTTTCGATTAGACTTTCTCGGTTAAGTCTCTCGATTAGACACTCTAGGTTAAGCTTCTTGATTAGACTCTCTCGGTTTAACCTCTCAGTCAGACTCTCTCAGTTAACCTCTCATTCAGACTTTGTCAATTAACCCTCTCGGGTAAATCTCTTGTTCAAACTCTCTCGATTAAGTCTCTTAGGCAGACTCTTTTGGTTTAAACTTTAGTTAGACTCTCTCAATCACATTCTCTCAATTCAGTCAAACTCGATTCGATTAGATTCTCTCGATCGATCAGACTCTCGATTCAGTCAGACTCTTTCGATTTAACGTCTCGATTAAACTCTTTCTATTAAATTCTTGGTCAAACTCTCTCCATTAGACTCTCTTGGTTAGACTCTTTCAATTCAATCTAACTGACTCGGCTTAACCTCTCGTCAGACCCTTTCCGTCGAACCCTCTCGATTAGGCCTTTGCTCAAACTCTCTCAGATTAACCTCTCATTTAGATTCTCTCGGTTCGATTGGTTAGACTCTCGCAATTCAGTCAAATTCTTTCGAATAAACCTCTTGATCAAACCCTGTTGTTAAGCTACTCAGACAAACTCTCATGGTCAAGTCTCATGGTCAAGCCTCTCGATAAAACTCTCTCGATTTGGTCAGACCCTATTAGTTAATCCTCTCGGTCAAACTCTCTTGATTAAGTCTCTCGATCGAACTCTCTCAATTTAACTCCTTTGTCAGATTCTGTTGGTCAAACTCTCTCAGTTAAGCCTCTTAGTCAAACTCTCATGGTTATCCTTCTCAAACACACTCTTTCAATTAAGCCTCTCGGTTAGATTCTCTTAAATAAGCCTCTCGGTCTAACTCTCTCTATTAAGCCTCTCTGTCTAACTCTCTCGGTTATGTCTCTCTACGTTAAGCCTCTCGGTCAGAGTCTCTCAGTTAAGCCTCTCGGTTAGAATCTCTAACTTTAACCACTTGGTCAAACCCTTTCGATTAAGTCTCTAGAACACACCCTCTTAGTCACGCCCTCTAGGTCAGACTGCCTCGGTTAAGCCTCTTGGTCATACTATCTCAGTTCAGTCTCTCAATCAAACTCTCTCGGCTATGCCTCACTTAGTTAGCTCTCTCATTTAAGCCTCTCAATCAAACTCTCTTAGTTAACTCTCTCAGTCAAACCCTCTCAGTTAAACCTCTCATTCAAACTCTCTCGGTTAAACTTTGCAGTCAGACTTTATCAGTTAAGCGTCTCAGTCAAACTCTCTCGATTATTAAGCCTTTCGGTGAGACTTTCCCCGTTACCCTCTCGGTTAAACCCCTCAGCTAAGCCTTTAGGTCACATTCTCTCGGTTTAACCTCTCAGTCAAATTCTCTCAGTTAAACCCTCTCGATCAAGCCTGTTTGTCAGACTCTCTCAGTTAAATCTTTCGGTTAAACTTTCTCGGTTAAGTCACTCGGTCAACCTCCCTCTCTTAAGCCTCTCGTTCACACTCTCTCAGCTCAACCTCTCAGTCAGATCCTCTCAATCAGACTCTCTCAGTTTAACCTTTTAGTCAAACTCTTTCAGTTAAGCCTCTTGGTTAAACCCTCTCTGTTAATTCTCTGGGTCAAACTCTTTTGATTAAGCCTTTAGGTCTAACTCTCTCGGTTAAGCTTCTCACTCAAACTCTGTCGGTTAAGTCTTTCAATTAGATTCTCTCAGTTAAACCTCTCTCAGTTAAGTCTCTCAGTCAGACTCTCTCAATTAAGCATCTCAATTGACATTCTTGGTTTAACCTCTCGGTCGAAATCTGTCAATTAACCTCCCAGTCAGACTCTATCGATTAAACCTCTTAGTTAAGCCCTTTCTATGACGACTCGCTATCCAGATATCACACCCCCTAGCAAAAGGAGACAGACATGCAAATGCGGAATGATCAACACAATTAAAATGTGACATCTAAATTTGTGACAATCGCATTCCCCATATATGATAACACAGAAGGAGATTAAATTAAAAGAAACCAATTGCTTGTTATTTTCAAAAGAAAAATTTTCAAAATCTCCCCTATTTAGTGACTATTTACCCCTATTTAGTGATCATTTAGCTACCTGAGGTTAGAATAAAATCTGATAAAGCAAATAAAAAACTTCTATTATCCAACAAACTGGCATTAATGGTACTCCTGGCCATCCAGCGCAATATACTATGGTACATAATCATAATAAAAACAAAATTATACATATAAGTCTCTCATTGGCCATCAACTATGCATATACATATAAATTATAACTCATACAATCTCAAAGGAAATACAAAGACTACATGCCTTAACAAAACAAGTGGTCAGAAATGAGTATCTAAATCTTTTAGCTTAAAGGCCTCTACCCTGTAAATCCCTCTCTTCTCACTAATCACTTGAAAACAATGATATCGGAATCAGCATAAACTGAACAAATACACAGAGAACCAATAGCATGCATAGCAAGCAAGCAGGCATAAAAATATCAATATCACTATATGAATAATGTAAACATAGTGGAATATACAAGAGATAGACATTGCCTCAAGACAACAATTGCGATTGTCACTTTTAGAATCATTATCCATTTCCATTTTTATTAATCCAATTTAAATCTTAGTAATTAAAGAAAGGAACAAAATATCAAACCAATTTAGTATATGAGAGTCTGAAGAACAAACTAAAATTTGAGATTTCTAAATGAATCTAGATCTTTTTTCTTTTGGTTTAGATGCTCAAACACTTCATTTGTTTCTAATTCCACCCTCGTAAAGAGAAGAAATCCATTCATGGTTCCACAAGCTTTGCTCGCAGGCTTCGCATAAGCTTTTGGATCTCTTTGTGCAAACCATACTTGTCAAACTTCCCACGCAGGCTTCTTCACATAAGGTTTCGAAGTATTTTTATATTATCACCTTTTGTTTATATCTTTTTGTGATTCTAATGATGTAATAACCACAAAGATCACAATCCATCACAAGCTTCACACAAAAGTTGCAATCCAATATCACAATTATACATGCCATACAACTCATTGAGTACTTAAGAACTCATTTAACAAATTTCCAACACTAGCAGTTTTAGGAAAAGTGCTATAATTTTCATATTTATAGTTAGCTTCAATTAAATCAATCAAAATTACAGCTCAGAATTCACAATATAGCTTTTGCAGTCAATCATAGAAAATTAACATAACTTATTCAGCACATATCGGATTGAGATGTTTCTTGTGCCCATTTAAAGATAAGACATAAAGTTACAACTTTTGTATTCAAAGCTTAACTTGGTTCAGCATAGAAGATTACTCAAAATTGTAGTAAAGTTTAGACACAAAATAGAGCAGAAAATAGAGTAGTTTCCTACAAAAATCATGCTATTTTGAAAATTCACCAAAAATTCAATTCTCAATGAAATCTTTCAAATTGAATGTCATTTTTAAGCTACGAAAGTTTAGTTTCATCAGAAAAAATCTCACTCGAATTGCAATTGTATAGAAAAAGATATGAAATAAATAGCAGAGCATGATCTTGCTATGAAACAGGGCAGAATATCTCAATTTCCATACCTTATGTTCAAGATTCAAAATTTCTTTCTTCCTCTTCTACTCTACTCTACATGATCTTTAACAAACACATACAAAGTATTTGATTTTACAAACTTCTATTTCACTTTACTTTTCTACCTCAAACTTCCTTACTTCCTTTGCATTTCTCAGCTTATTTTACAGCTTTTGTGCACTTCTTTATGTTAAGGATACTAAATATATAGATGGAACTTGCTGAATCTAAGTTTAAAGGGTAGTTTTAATGGAGTTAGGGTTTGGTTTTTGGGGGAGAAAGGTGCGATACGGGAATAGAACAATCTAGGAAGAGGAAAGTGCGTGTTAAGAACTCCCTCCCTCTCTCTCACTCTCTCTATCTATCTCTCATTACTAAAGTAGAAAGTAAGCCATCCCCCAAGTACATGAGATATTAAGAAATAAGCCCCGTGTTTTGTCCAATGTCTTGTAATTGTGTGACATGTGCTTATTGTAAGTCCCACACCAAGTTTTTTGTGGGTCCCATGTCAAACCCTAATTTAGTTCTAATATTGATTTATTTAGACCATTCTCATTCGCCAACATGTCCTACTAGTCTATACTAATTTTAATATGCTCAATCTATGGTTAAACCACAAACATAAAATCCAAATATGCATTGCACATAAAAGTTTCAATAATTTTAGCACAAAGCAATGAAAAACAAATTTAAATATATTTAACAAAATAATAATGCAAATGCAAATACACATATTAACGATTTCTCGAGATAGGGTCTTACATCCATCACCACTAAGAGATCCAGTCCTCCGTATCATTACTCATGGTTAAAGAATTATGGATACCATTCAATTATTTCTGATTCCAACTCCCATAATACCTCCTCGGAGCTGTGGCGTTTTCACAAGACTTTTACCAGTCTGATATACCTATTTCTCAAGTTTTGCTCTAGAAAATCTAGAATGTGGATCAGTTGCTCAACATAAGTTAAGTCTTCTGTAATTTTGAGTGACTCATAGCTGATCACATGTGAAGGATCATGAATGTATTTTCTCAATATAGAAATATAAAAAGTAAGTTGAATTCCCTCAAACACTAGAGGTAGAGACAATTTATATGCAACTAAACTGACTCTGGCTAGGATTTCAAAAGCACCAACAAATCTAGGCTGAGTATTCCATTTTTCCTCCCAAATCTCATCACACCTTTGATTGGAAAAACTTTAAGAAAGACTTTATCTCCTACCACAAATTCCAAACCTTTACATCTCTGATCAGCATAACTTTTCTAGCGGAATTGAGCTGTTCTAAGCTTTTGTCAAATGATCTGGACTTTCTTTGTAGTTTCTTATAGATAAGCAAACCCTATTTTAGATTGAAATAAATGTTTCTCTTCCACTTCATCCCAACAAAGAGGAATTCTACATTTTCTCTCATATAATACTTCAAATGGCACCATACCAATGCTAGAGTGGTGACTGTCATTATAAGCAAACTCAACTATCATCAAATGTTCAGCTAAACTACCATGGAGTTTTAAAATACAAACTCTCAATATATCCTCTTAGAGTCTATATAATCTTTGCTGACTGGCCATTTGTCTAAGGATAATATGCTGTAGAGAAATCAAGTTTAGTTCCCTATCTAATCTGAAAACTCTGCTAGAATTTGTTGAAATGAAGAACACTTAGGGTACTCAATTAATCCTAAATTGATTGTATTTTTCCTTACTTATTGAGGCCTAAAGGAAACCTAAGCATAGAGGCAAATCAATGCCCCTCTCGTCTAGATTTCTTGGCCCAAATTAGGGTCCCAATATGGGATAGGCCCACGAGCTTTGGGCTGGGCCCGAAGGGCCCAGCCTAGGCCAGCAAATGGGGGACCAAATGGTCCCCCAACAGCTAGCAAGAACTAGCCATTGGAGGCTGTTGAATTTTTGACTAAGAAGAGTAGAGAAAACTAATAAACTTCTGGTTTTTATTGATGTAGTCGAATGATACAAAGGAAGAGAGATTATCTTCCTCTCTTTTTTTATTTTACAAGGAGAGCAATAGCTCTATTTATAGGCAAAGGGAGAAAAATAGCCAGTAGAGAGAGAACAAAGACAATATTCCCGTTGGGGCTCAAACCCCAAGGAATTCCAACAGCTAGTTTTTGGACTGTTGGAATATACATTGCCCAAACTGCCCTTAGCTATTTGGGTTTACCTCTTAGACTTTCCTTCATACTTTTGGGCTTCATTGGGCTTGTTTTTGAATGTATTTTGGGTCATAAATATGTTGCAAAATTCTGAACATTAAAAAATAAAAAGCCCAATATTTATGACATTATCATATTTTCAAGTTGAATACCTTGAGACTTATCTTTATCTTCTCCCTTATTTTTAATACTCCCCCTCAAGTTGGGTGCATAGATGTCTATGGACCCTAACTTGCTAAGGATGTGTTGAAGGTGTTTCTTGGTTGTTGCCTTAGTGAAAATGTCAGCTAGCTGGTCTTCACTTCTAACATATGCGGTTGAAATTGTCTTGTTTTCTAATTTTTCTCAAACATAATGACAATCAACCTCAATGTGCTTCGTTCTTTCGTGAAATACCGGATTGGCAGCAATATGAAGAGCTGCTTGATTATCGCAATATAGAAGAATAGGAGCGATAGTAGGAAATCTCATCTCCTCAAGTAATGCCTTTAGCCAAACTATTTCACTTGTAGCCGCTGCCATTGCTCTGTATTCAGCCTCAGCGCTTGATCTGGATACAACAGATTGTTTCTTGCTTTTCCATGTTACAAGATTTCCTCCCACGAACATGTAGTAGCCAGTGGTGGATCTCCTATCCGTGACATCCCCAGCCCAATTTGCATCACAGTAGCCATAAATCTCCATGCTATGGTTGTTTTTCATAAGAATTCCCCTTCTTGGTGAGCTCTTTAAATACTTGAGAATTCTTTCCGCTGCCTTCCAATCTTGAATCCTTGGAGCATGCATCCGTTGGCTGATTAAGCTGACGGCATAGGTGATATCTGGTCTTGTAATGGTGAGATAGATGAGCCTCCCCACAAGTCTTTGATATCTAGGAATATCTTGGAACATTTCTTCATCACCTTTTGCTCGTTCTGCTGTGGATATAGGAGTTGCTGCTGGTTTTGCTCCTACCTTTCCAGTTTCCTGCAAAAGGTCAAGTATATATTTCCTCTGGCATAGAACTAGCCCTTTATGAGAATAGGCAAGCTCTATTCCTAAGAAATACTTTAGTTTTCCTAAATCTTTAATCTCAAAAGTAGATTTAAGGAAACTTCTAGTTTGATCAATACCATTCATATCACTTCCTGTAATAACTATATCATCTACATAAATAAGAACAATAGTGATTTCTTCATTGCTAACTTTAGTAAACATGGAGGAATCACTAATGCATTTCTTAAAGTTATTACCAAGAAGTGCTGAACTTAATTTTGCATACCAGGCACGAGGAGATTGTTTTAACCCATAGATTGCTTTTTTGAGACGACACACCTTGATGTTTGAATCCTCATCTAGCCCTTGGGGAATTTGCATGTAGATTTCTTCGTCTAAGTCCCCTTGAAGGAAAGCATTCTTCACGTCCATTTGATACAATGGCCATCCTCCATTGGTTGCAATTGACATCAAAACCCTTATCGTTTTCATTTTGGCAACAGGGGCAAAAGTCTCAGTGTAGTCTTCTCCATAAGTTTGTGTGAATCCTTTGGCTACAAGTCTTGCCTTGTAGTGTTCAATGGATCTATCACTTTTATACTTGATTTTGAACACCCATTTACACCCGACAGCCTTTCTTCCCTTAGGGAGAGTAGTAATCTCCCACGTCCCATTTTTATTCAATGCATCTAGTTCTTCAAGCATAGTTGTCTCCATTCGGGTTTGGTATTTGCCTCATCAAAAGCCTTAGGTTCCTGTGATGAGTCAATGCCACTCAAGAACCCTTGATGGCTTGAGGAAGTGTTAGATACACAATAGTAATTTAAAATAGGATAATGGCTTACCTTAGAATTGTAATAAACTCTTCTGTTGATCCACTCTGAGGGAGGAAGCCTCAATCTGGTGGAACGTCGAAGTTGAGGAGCCAGCGGGAAGGGCAGTCTAGTTTCATCTCTGGATTCTCCTAAGGTAGGCAATCCCTCGCCTTCTTCTCTTTCTTCGGAAGAGTTCTCATCATTCTCAGACTCATCCACTCCTCCCTCTTCGTTTTCTCCCCCTGAAAGAGAATTCTCTTCATTGGATTCTTGAGGAACCAGAGGAGGATTTATGGGAACATCGCAGAAGATTCGTAAGTCATTGCTTGATGAATTTTCTTCATTTTTTTCTCCTGCAAAAAAAAATTCATTTTCTACAAATATCACATCTTTCGATGTGTATATCTTGTTAGAATCAAGTTCAAAACAAATATATCCTTTTTGGAATGAAGCGTACCCAATAAAAACACATTTCCTTCCTTTGATATCTAACTTATCTCTAAATTGCCTAGGAATATGAACATAACAAATACACTCAAAAACTCTAAGGTGAGAGAGGTTTGGTTTGTCTTTTCTAAGCAACTCTAATGGAGATTTTCCATGGAGAACTCTAGTTGGAAGACGATTTATTAAATGAACAGCGGTACTAACCGCATCACTCCAAAAACGCTTAGGCATATTAGCAAAGAACATGATAGTTCTAGCTATTTCTAGGACATGTCTATTTTTGCGTTCTGCAACTCCATTTTGTTGGGGAGTGTAGGGACAACTAGTTTGATGAATAATTCCATTCTCCTCAATGAAATTTTTGAAATTGTTGCTCATATATTCCCCACCATTATCTGTCCTAAGAATTTTAATGTTGGCCTCATATTGTTTTATAATATACTTGTAAAAGGACTTGAAGGCTTCATAAACTTGGTCTTTCGATCTTAGCATATACACCCATGTATACCTAGACTTATGATCTATAAATGAGATAAAATATTTAAATCCCCTTCTAGATATCATAGGTGAAGTCCATACGTCCGAGTGAACAAGATCAAAAGGCTTTTTATATTGAGTTTCAGAAAAAGGATAATACATTCGGGTTTCCTTTCCAAAAATACATGCTTCACAATATCTATCACTACAATTTTTTGATGGGAATAGGCATTTCAAAGCTTGCATAGAAGGATGACCTAATCTAGCATGCCAAAGAAGGTAACTTTCCTCTTGGATTGAGAAAAATACAAAACTATCTTGTTTCCAAAAATACAAGTTATTTTGCATAGATCCACTACTAATCACTTGATTCGTCTCCAAATTCTGAAAAACAACAGAATGAGGGTCAAAGATAGCTTTGAAATTTAAGTCCTTAGTGACTTGTCCAATAGACATAAGATTAGAGGTAAATTGAGGAACATATAAAGCCTTTGATTTTCTTCCAAAAATTTCAACATCCCCAATTTGCTTAATTTTGAAATTATGTCTATTTGCAACTTTAACCATTTTAGGTTCTAGGAGAGGTTCAAGATTCTGAAAATTTTGCTTATCTTTGACCACATGGTGATCACAACCCGAATCTATCAACCATTTTGAAAAAGAAATAGATGAGTTAGAGCAAGTACCTGAGGAGGATTTTCCTAATTTTTGAGATGTCATATTTGCTTTGTTTGCAGCTGCTTGAGCATTTTGTTCCCTCCTCTCTTGCTCTTTTTTCTTGATGAACTCAGGTTTAAGGTTAGGATGAAGAAACCAGCAACCATCCTTGGTATGTCCCAACTTTTTGCAATGAGAACACACCTTTTTTATTCCCTGATGAGCCTTATTTGCAGCTTGTTCATTCTGCTTTGTGGAGAACCCATGAACTTCAATTTTGGACTGATTGCTTTCCTCAAGCCTTTGAGAAACTGCAGCTCTTTGAATCATAAATCGAGTTTCTTGGTATGATGGAAATTCTTTCATTCGAAGATTTTCCAGTCGAAGTTGTGCAAATGACTCATTGAGTGATGAGAGCAAGGAAAACACCTTGTCTTCATCTTGTCTCTTTTGCAGCACTTTTATATCACTTGTGAGAGGTCTCAACGTGTTGAGCTCATTCCACAAATCCTCGTGTTCTCCGAACAATTGTGTAATTGATTTCTCCTCCATTTGGATGGTCGCAATCTTTCTTTGTATTTCAAATATTCTACTCAAGTTTGATTCCTGACCATATAACCCATACATTTGCTCCCATAAGGATTTGGAACTCGGACAGCACATCACCATATTTTTGTGTGCTTGATCCATGGAGCTTGTTAGCAATAGGAACACTTGATCATCCAGCTCCTTCCATTCATCAAACCGTGGGTCTAGCTGATCCATAGGATCTTTTGTAATGAAAGACAGAAGTTTTGCTCCATTGAGAGATCTTCTGATATGATTAGCCCATTGGAAGTAATTGGTTGAGTTTAGAATAATTTGGGAGAAAAGTTGGATTTGAAAGGAAGAGATTTGAGGAAGAGAATTTCCCAACCCCGGAGTCGATGTTTGCTCTGATACCATGTTGAATTTTTGACTAAGAAGAGTAGAGAAAACTAATAAACTTCTGGCTTTTATTGATGTAGTAGAATGATACAAAGGAAGAGCGATTATCTTTCTCTCTTTTTTATTTTACAAGGAGAGCAATAGCTCTATTTATAGAAAAAAGGAGAAAAATAGCCAGTAGAGAGAGAACAAAGACAATATTCCCGTTGGGGCTCAAACCCCAAGGAATTCCAACAGCTAGTTTTTGGACTGTTGGAATATACATTGCCCAAACTGCCCCTAGCTATTTGGGTTTACCTCTTAGACTTTCCTTCATACTTTTGGGCTTCATTGGGCTTGTTTTTGAATGTATTTTGGGTTATAAATATGTTGCAAAATTCTGAACATTAAAAAATAAAAAGCCCAATGTTTATGACATTATCATATTTTCAAATTGAATACCTTGAGATTTATCTTCATCTTCTCCCTTATTTTTAACAGAGGCCCCAACGGCCAGTTCTTAAACTAGCCGTTGGAAGCCTCCAACGGCTAGCTAGAGGAGAGAGCATTATGCTCTCTCCACTCTTCCATTCTCCCATTCTTTCTCCCTCTCCTTTTCTCTATAAATAGGGATTGACCTCCCCTTGTAAACTATGAAAAAAAAGGTTCTCTTATTATGTACAAGAATTGCTCTCAAATTCAATAAAGTTCTAAATTTTAGTTTGTTCTTCTTACTTTGAATTTCCACATGGTATCAGAGCGGGTTCACGATCCGTCTCTCAACTTCAAAGATGATCCAAAGTGGGTTCTTTTGATGCAAGGTATGCTGAATATTTGTGAGGAACTAAACCTCATTTTTAAAGAGCCATTTGGATCCTATAAATTCAAAGGGCTGTGGAAGACTTTGCAACAATGTATCTCCAATACAAGAGCTCTTCCATCCTATGAAGAAGTGAAATGTAAAAGGGAAGAAATGAGCAGAATAAAGGGTCAACAAATTTGTAAAAAGGTCCTCAAATTCGGCCCCCAAGGAGATGAAAAAGCAGCCCCACTCTTGGACAACAAAGTTGATCACAAAGAGGCTGTCCATCCAAGTCTAAACTCCTCCAATTTCGGCCTTCAAGAAGCTATCCAACAAAGAAGATCTTATGCTTCCGTAGTGGCCGGATGTGTTGCCCAATGTAAGATAAATTGGATATTCACTTGAAAAGGTCTCTACATTCGGCACACATGGATGGTAATAAACAAAACTCTACTTCTTATTCTGAAAAATTTCTTGTAGATTCCAGCACAGATCACCACATGGTTAGGGATAGGAAGAAATTTCAATGCTTTAAAAATCTCCCAAATCGAAAGATAGTGAGAGTTGCTAATGGGCAATATTTGGAAGTAAAGCAAATGGGAGAAGTTGAAATTTTTGGAAAATCCTCAAGTGCCCTTTATGTTCCCCAACTTACTTCTGATCTTTTGTCCATTAGTAAAGCCACAAAAGACCTAGGGTTTAGAGCCATTTTTGATCCAGACATAGTCACAGTCCATGACTTAAACACTAACCAATGTTGAAAAGAAGGATAACTTAACCCATCTTCATCACCAACCAAGTGCATCTACTTAGAAGTCCAAAAATCAGCATGCATTGTCCAGCAAGCATGGGCCATTTGGGCAGCCTAAACCAACCCAAAATACATTCAAAAATAGGCCCAAGGAAGCCCAAAAGTTTGGAGAAAAGTCTAGGAAGCAAACCCAAATAGCTAGGGGCAGTTTGGGCAGCATATATTTCAACAGTCAAAAAACTAGCTGTTGGAATTCCTTGGGGTTTGAGCTCCAACGGGAATATCACTTTCTACTGGCTATTTTTCCCTTTTCTCTATAAATAGAGCCTCATTGTATCTCCAAAAACTATGAGAAAAATGCTCTCAAATCTGTCCATGTATGCTCTCATTCTTCTTCAATAAAATTCAGAAGTATTCTTCATTTCTTGTGCTCTATTTTTTGATATTTCAACATGGTATCAGAGCAAACTTCGATCCCTTCCTCTTCAAGGTTGGGTGACCTTCCACCTTCCATCAACCTTACCCAATTTCAAAATATATCCTCCATTCAATTAAGAGGAGGAAATTATTATCAATGGGCAGCCTTAATGAGAAGGGTGCTGGAACTTCACAACTTGGAGGGTCACATACTTGATCAACCACTTGAAGAGGTGGATTCTTCCTACAGAGAATGGAAGAAGAGGGACAATCATGTGTTTTTTCTTCTACTCAATTCCATGGATGAAACACACAAAGCTATGGTGACTTGTGCTCCCAATGCAAAACTAATATGGGACACAATGTTTTCTCTTTATGGTCAAGAATCTAACCTTGGCAGAATTTTTGAGCTCAAACGACAAATTTCAAACATCAAAAAGGAAGGGAAATCACTTCCTCAATATTTTGGGGAATATACGGATACTTGGAATGAGCTCTCCACTCTCCGTCCGGATTCCATAGATCTCAAAGTCCTCCAAAAGAGGAAAGAAGAAGATAAAATCTTTGGTCTTCTCATGGGTCTAGATGATTCCTACTCTCTTCTTAGACAAGAAATTCTCCGAATGAAGGAATTTCCTTCATTTGGAGAAGTGCAAAATATGATCCAACGAACGGAAGTTAGCATGCGTTTGGAAGAAAATTCCAAACTTAGACTTGAAGCTCAAGGTCACATGGCTACCGTTGAAGAGCACATGGCTGCCAAAGCACATCAAGTTCTAAAGAAAATTGATGTATGCAGCCATTGCAAGAAAAGAGGACATACGAAGGAGAAGTGTTGGAACATTCATCCTCATTTAAAGCCCAAGACCTTCAAACCAAGGGAGCAACTTTCCGAGCAGCATAATGTACTTCACACCAAGCTTCAAGGACCTACCATGGCTGATTTTGCTGCTCTTCAAAGTCAACTCAATGACATCTCCAAGAAGTTTCAACAACTTGCTCCCTCCAATGGTAAAAATCAAAACACTTTATCCTCTTTCAATTTCGAAGATTTTCTCATTGATTCGGGAACGGACCATCATATGGTAAGGGATAGAAGAAAAATCAAGCATTTTAAAAAACTCCCTAACCATAAGATAGTCCGTGTTGCCAATGGGCAAGATTTGAAAGTTGAGCAAATTGGGGAAATTGAACTTTTTGGAAAAACATCAAATGCTTTATTTGTTCCCCAACTCACTTCAAATCTTTTGTCCATTAGCAAAGTCACTAAGGATCAAGGGTGTAGAGTTGTTTTTGACCCAAACACTGTTACTTTTCAGGACCTCAAGTCGAATCAATTGATTGGCAAGGGTTCTAGAAGAGGGGATCTATATTTTTTGGATCAAAAGCATCATGCACTCGTAGCTCATATCAAAGAAGATGCATCTCTTTGGCATAAACGTTTTGGGCATCCTAGTGACCAAGCTTTAAAGCGTCTATTTCCAAGTATTAATATTGAAGATAGACATTGTGAAGCTTGTATTCTGGGAAAGGAAACCCGATCAATGTATCCCAATTCAAAAACAATTTATAAAGATGCTTTTGATTTAGTTCATTCGGATTTGTGGACTTCACCTATCAAATCTCATTTAGGCTACAAGTATTTCATTACTTTTGTAGACCAATAAACTAGGTACACTTGGGTCTACCTTTTGAATACCAAAGATCAAGCTTTTGAAGCCTTTAAAAGCTATGAGAGATATGTGACCAAACTTTACAATGCTAACATTAAAATTCTAAGGACAGACCATGGTGGAGAATTCACTAGTTTGACATTTGAAAACTACCTTAGAGAGAATGGCATTATACATCAAATGTCTTGTGTGTACACACCTCAACAAAATGGGGTGGCCGAAAGGAAAAATAGGCACATATTAGAAATAACTAGAGCTATGATGTTTCATGCAAATGTGCCTAAGAAATTTTGGTGTGATGGAATAAAAACCGCTGTCCACCTAATAAACCTTATCCCATCTCAAGTCCTGGATGGCAAGTCACCCTTAGAAGCCCTACTAGATAGAAAACCTAAGATATCTCATCTTAGAACATTCGGTTGTGTATGTTACATTCATATTCCAGCACACATGAGGGATAAGTTAGATCATAAGGGTAGAAAGTGCATATTTTTGGGGTATGTTTCCTTTGAAAGGGGGTATAGATGTTTATGACCCTAAAACTAACCAAACATACACATCTAAGGATGTGATATTTGTGGAGAATGAGTCCTTTTTTGTAGATAATGAAGAACATCAATCATCAGAAGAAGAGAGCACTCCAAGCACGTGGAATTTCTTACTTCTCCCGAATCAATCATCTCCACCAATTGCAGAAGGAATCTCCCAAGAGACTAATGAGCAATCTCAAAATAATGAAGAAGAAGGATCAAACTCCATAGAAGAGGAGGCAGCCCACACTTCAGGGGGAGATCAAGAAACCGAAGAGGAAGAATCCGAGCATGTAGAGGGAGATTTGGATGCACCACCTCCTCACCTTAGGCGATCCACGAGGCTTAGGGTTCCCCGTTCGGAATGGATTAACCGTAGAGTTTACTATAACTCCAAGGTAACATCTCATCCGATTTCTAATTATTATACCATCTCACATGTTTCTTTGAGCCACCAAAATTTTTTGAGTGGCATAGATAAAGAACAGGAGCCTAGGACATATGATGAAGCATCCAAGGACCCAAGGTGGAGAAAGGCAATGAAGGAAGAACTAGATGCATTGACCAAGAACGGTACATGGGAAGTCACCTCTCTTCCAAAGAGCAAGCGAGCCGTCGGATGCAAATGGGTATACAAAATCAAATATAAAAGTGATGGATCAATTGAAAGGTTTAAGGCAAGACTTGTGGCTAAAGGATTCACTCAAGCATATGGGATAGATTACAAAGAGACATACGCACCCGTTGCCAAAATGAATACAATTAGGGTCTTGATGTCTCTTGCGGTGAACCATGGATGGAGCATGTTTCAAATGGATGTAGCAAACGCGTTCCTTCAAGGAGATCTCGAAGAAGAAGTGTACATGCAACTTCCTCAAGGGTTTCAACAACAAGGACGAAATGTGTGCAAACTACGCAAGGCTATCTACGGGCTGAAGCAATCCCCAAGGGCATGGTATGCAAAATTAAGCCATGCTTTCCTTAGTAGTGGATTTGTTAAATGCCATAGCGACTCTTCTGTTTTCATTAGAAAAAACAATGATAAAATAGTGATAGCCTTAGTTTACGTGGATGATATCATCATTACTGGAAATGACATGCATTTAATAGATATAGTTAGAAATTTCTTGATTTCTAGGTTTGAAATTAAAGATTTAGGGAGACTAAAATATTTCCTAGGAATTGAGTTAGCCTATTGTAATAATGGATTAATTCTATCCCAAAGGAAATATGCACTTGATCTTTTGCAGGAAACAGGAAAGCTAGGAGGAAAGCCAGCTTGTAGCCCTATTGTCACCACTGGACCTCTAGTAGATGATGAGGAGCCACTTGAGGACATAGAGAGATATCAAAGACTTGTAGGACGACTGATCTACCTCACCATCACTAGGCCAGACATAGCCTTTGCCGTGAGCCAAATTAGTCAACATATGCATTCTCCAAAGATGGGTCATTGGAGAGCAGTTGAGCGCATCCTTCACTACATCAAGAAATCACCAGGACTAGGTATTTGGATGAAGAATAATGGAAGCTCCCAAATTGAAGGCTTTTGCGATGCAGATTGGGCAAGCGATTCAAAGGATAGAAGATCTACCACCGGGTACTGCATGTTCGTAGGAGGCAACTTGGTAGCATGGAAGAGCAATAAACAACATGTGGTGTCAAGATCGAGTGCAGAGGCTGAGTATAGAGCAATGGCGTCAGCAGCCAGTGAGATTGTATGGTTGAAGGCTCTAGTAGAGGAATTAGGGTTCAATGTTTCTACACCAATCAACTTGCATTGTGACAATCAATCGGCAATTCATATTGCATCCAATCCGGTCTTCCATGAAAGGACTAAACACATAGAAGTTGATTGTCACTTCATTCGACAAAAGGTGGAAGAAAAGCATATAGCCACTCCCTACATCAAAGGAAAAGAGCAACTAGCTGATATCTTCACAAAAGGGGGAACTGCAATGCATCTTCAAGAAATCATGAACAAGTTGGGCACTATCGATATCTACGCACCCAACTTGAGGGGGAGTGTTGAAAAGAAGGATAACTTAACCCATCTTCATCACCAACCAAGTGCATCTACTTAGAAGTCCAAAAATCAGCATGCATTGTCCAGCAAGCATGGGCCATTTGGGCAGCCTAAACCAACCCAAAATACATTCAAAAATAGGCCCAAGGAAGCCCAAAAGTTTGGAGAAAAGTCTAGGAAGCAAACCCAAATAGCTAGGGGCAGTTTGGGCAGCATATATTTCAACAGTCAAAAAACTAGCTGTTGGAATTCCTTGGGGTTTGAGCTCCAACGGGAATATCACTTTCTACTGGCTATTTTTCCCTTTTCTCTATAAATAGAGCCTCATTGTATCTCCAAAAACTATGAGAAAAATGCTCTCAAATCTGTCCATGTATGCTCTCATTCTTCTTCAATAAAATTCAGAAGTATTCTTCATTTCTTGTGCTCTATTTTTTGATATTTCAACAACCAAATGATTGGAAAAGGGTCTCAAAGGGGGGGCCTATATTACTTGGACGAAGGGCAACATGCATTCACTACTCACATCAATAATGATGCCTCCCTTTGGCATGCTCGATTAGGGTATCTAAACAACAAGGCATTAAATCATTTTCTCCCAAATTTGATTATAGAAAACAAATCTTGTGAAGCATGCATCTTAGGGAAATAAACAAGAACTACATACCCTAGTTCAGAAAGTGAATATATCACACCATTTGAATTAGTTCACTTGGACATTTGGACTTCTCCTATCGTATCACACCTAGGGTATAAATACTTCATCACATTTATTGATCAAAAAACTAGATACACTTGGGTATACCTTTTGTATTCTAAAGATCAAGCTTCTGAAGCACTTAAAAGCTATTTTAAGTATGTGACCAACCTTTACAATGCTAAAATCAAAGCTCTTAGATCTGATCATGGTGGGGAATACACAAACCATAAATTTGAAAACTTTCTAAATGAGAATGGCATTTTTCATAAAAAATCATGTGTTTACACACCCCAACAAAATGGGGTAGCTGAAAGAAAGAATAGGCATATATTAGAAACCGCAAGAGCCATGATGATCCATGCTAATGTGCCCAAGAAATTTTGGTGTGATACGGTTAAAACCGCAGTCCATGTGATAAACTTAATGCCTTCCGAGATTCTAAAAGGCAAATCACCTTTAGAAGTGCTCCTAGGAAGAAAAACAAAGTTTTCCCATCTTAGAGTTTTTGGTTGTGTATGCTATATCCACATTCCCTCACAATTCAGAGACAAATTAGACCATAAAGGAAGGAAATGCCTATTCCTAGGTTATGCAATATTTGAAAAAGGATATAAATGTTATGATCCTAAAACTAACAAAACATACACATCTAAAGATGTGATATTTGTGGAAAAAGAATCCTTTTTTTCAGGAAAAGAAGAACATGAAGTACCAAGGCAAAATAATCCAACAAGTTCTTCGGATTTCCTAGTTCTTCCATACCAGCCTTTAGCAAATGAAATCCAAAATAATCCTCAAATTGAAGGAGAGAATACTCAAGGCAATGAAGATTCTACCTCTTCAGAAGAAGACCCCTCAAATGATTCAGGGGGAGCTCAAAACTCAGAACAAACCGAGGATCCCAATTCTGAAAATTCGGATGAAGCACCTCCTTCTCCACCACCCCCTCTTAGAAGATCAACAAGACTAAGACTTCCTCCATCCGAATGGATCAACCAAAGAGTGTTTTACAACTCTAAAGTGGCTTTGCATCCCATTTCTGATTACTACACGACCTCACATGTCTCCACAAAACACCAAGCATACTTAAAAAAGATTGACAAAGAGGTGGAACCTAGATTTTTTGAAGAAGCAAAACAAGATCCTAGGTGGGTGCAAGCCATGAAAGAAGAGATAGATGCTCTTACCAAAAATGGAACTTGGGAGATTACTCATTTGCCCAAAAACAAGAAGGCCGTAGGATGCAAATGGGTATATAAAATCAAGCATAAAAGTGATGGATCAATCGATCGCTTCAACGCAAGATTAGTGACAAAAGGATTTACTCAAGCATACGGAATAGACTACAAGGAAACCTATGCTCCGGTAGCAAAAATGAACTCCATTAGAGTACTTATGTCCTTGGCCATGAATCATGAATGGAACATGTATCAAATGGATATTGCTAATGCATTCCTTCAAGGAAATCTAGAAGAAGAAGTCTATATGCAACCACCTCAAGGGTTCCAACATCATGAAGGAAAAGTATGCAAACTCCGCAAGGCTATCTATGGATTGAAACAATCTCCTAGAGCATGGTATGCCAAACTAAGCCAAGCCTTCCTTAGTTATGGTTTCTTAAAATGCAATAGTGATTCATCTCTCTTTGTTAAAAAAGAAAATGGAAAAACAACTATTGCTCTAGTATATGTAGATGATATTATCATCACAGGAAATGACACACACCATACAGAACTAGTTAGAAATTTCTTGAAAAATAGATTTGAAATTAAGGATTTAGGGAAACTAAAGTATTTCTTAGGAATTGAACTAGCCTATTGTCCCAATGGGCTAGTCCTCTCCCAAAGAAAGTATGCTCTTGACTTGTTGCAGGAAACAGGGAAGCTAGGAGCAAAACCAGTATGCAGTCTTGTCTCTGCATCAGGACCTCTGATAGATGATGAAGAACCCTTTATGGACATAGAGAGATATCAGAGGCTCGTAGGACGATTGATTTATCTCACCATCACTAGGCCTGATATTTCCTTTGCCGTTAGCCAAGTGAGTCAACATATGCATGCTCCAAAGAAAGGTCATTGGAGAGTAGCTGAAAGGATCCTTCATTACGTTAAAGGATCACCTGGGCTAGGCATTTGGATGAAAAATAACAAAAATTCAGAAATTGAAGGATATTGTGATGCGGATTGGGCCGGAGATATCAAGGATAGGAGATCAACATCCGGATATTGCATGTTTGTAGGAGGCAATTTAGTTGCGTGGAAGAGCAAAAAGCAACATGTGGTGTCTAGGTCAAGTTCGGAAGTCGAATATAGGGCAATGGCATCAGCTGCAAGTGAGATCGTATGGCTTAGAGCCTTGGTAGAAGAACTTGGGTTTAGAGTTACAACTCCAATCAAGCTTCATTGTGACAATCAATCCGCAATTCATATCGCATCAAACCCGGTCTTCCATGAAAGGACCAAACACATAGAGGTCGATTGTTACTTTATTCGGCAAAAGGTAGAAGAAAGACTTATTACTACTCCTCACAACAAAGGAAAAAATCAACTTGCAGACATCTTCACTAAGGGAGGAACGGCCGCTCATCTTCAAGATATCTTGGGCAAGTTGGGCACTATTGACATATATGCACCCAACTTGAGGGGGAGTGTTGAAATGAAGAACACTTAAGGTACTCAATTAACCCTAAATTGATTGTATTTTTCCTTACTTATTTGAGGCCTAAAGGAAACCTAAGCATAGAGGCAAATTAATGCCCCACTTGTCTAGATTTCTTGGCCCAAATTAGGGTCCCAATATGGGATAGCAAGAACTAGCCATTGGAGGCCCCAACGGCCAGTTCTTAAACTAGCCGTTGGAAGCCTCCAACGGCTAGCTAGAGGAGAGAGCATTATGCTCTCTCCACTCTTCCATTCTACCATTCTTTCTCCCTCTCCTTTTCTCTATAAATAGGGATTGACCTCCCCTTGTAAACTATGAAAAAAAGTTCTCTTATTATGTACAAGAATTGCTCTTAAATTCAATAAAGTTCTAAATTTTAGTTTGTTCTTCTTACTTTGAATTTCAACAATTAATGCCTTCTTTCTACAACATTTGAGAGAGTAAAAGATCATGGTTTTAAAAGATTTGAGAGAGTCTTATTTGCAGAGAAATCTCTCCAACTAGCCAATAGACAAATTAAAATAGCTATTAGAGAGGGTGAGATTTTTGAGGTACACAAAAGGGGATAGATTTATGTCCCCCAATGCACTACATAATAGCCAAGAAATTTGGCTGTTGTGCGGTCCAACAGCTAGAACTTTTTTAACTGTTGGAACCACTTCCTTTGGACCATTTTTGGCTATGAATGAGAAACCAAGGTCTGCCTATTTGGGCTCATAACATAGGCTAAATGATAGGGCTTGTTTTAAGCTAAAATTATGGGATTTTCTGTCGAAAATTTTGATTTTACACTTTAAGCTGGCTGGACAAGGTTTGAAGGCTTTCTTGGATCTCCTTGAGCATTATTTTGAGACATTCAATGGATTGAGGAGCGATGGTTACTTTAGTAATGGCTTGATGAAAATTTGCTTTCTTATTTTTATCACATATATCTACAAAGGACTTGTTGAAATATCAAAAATAGAGCACAAGAAATGAAGAATACTTCTGAATTTTATTGAAGAAGAATGAGAGCATACATGGACAGATTTGAGAGCATTTTTCTCATAGAGTTTTGGAGATACAATGAGGCTCTATTTATAAAGAAAAGGAAAAAATAGCCAGTAGATAGTGATTCAAAAGTAATATTCCCGTTGGAGCTCAAACCCCAAGGAATTCCAACAGCTAGTTTTTTGACTGTTGAAATATATACTACCCAAACTGCCCCTAGCTATTTGGGTTTGCTTCCTAGACTTTTCTCCAAACTTTTGGGCTTCCTTGGGCCTATTTTTGAATGTATTTTGGGTTGGTTAAGGCTGCCCAAATGTGTCATGCTTGCTGGACAATGCAGGCTGATTTTTGGGCTTCTAAGTAGATGCACTTGGTTGGTGATGAAGATGGGTTGAGTTATCCTTCTTTTCAACACTCCCCCTCAAGTTGGGTGCGTAGATATCGATAGTGCCCAACTTGTTCATGATTTCTTGAAGATGCATTACAGTTCCCCCTTTTGTGAAGATATCAGCTAGTTGCTCTTTTCCTTTGATGTAGGGAGTGGCTATAAGCTTTTCTTTCACCTTTTGTCGAATGAAGTGACAATCAACTTCTATGTGTTTAGTCCTTTCATGGAAGACCGGATTGGATGCAATATGAATCGCCGATTGATTGTCACAATGCAAGTTGATTGGTGTAGAAACATTAAACCCTAATTCCTCTACTAGAGCCTTCAACCATACAATCTCACTGGCCGCTGACGCCATTGCCCTATACTCAGCCTCTGCACTCGATCTTGACACCACATGCTGTTTTTTGCTCTTCCATGCTACCAAGTTGCCTCTTACGAACATGCAGTACCCGGTGGTAGATCTTCTATCTTTTGAATCGCTCGCCCAAGCAAAAGCCTTCAATTTGGGAGCTTCCACTGTTCTTCATCCAAATACCTAGTCCGGGTGATTTCTTGATGTAGTGAAGGATGCGCTCAACTGCTCTCCAATGACCCTTCTTTGGACAATGCATATGTTGACTAATTTGGCTTACGGCAAAGGCTATGTCTGTCCTAGTGATGGTGAGGTAGATCAGTCGTCCTACAAGTCTCTGATATCTCTCTATGTCCTCAAATGGCTCCTCATCATCTACTAGAGGTCCAGTGGTGACAATAGGGCTACAAGCTGGCTTTCCTCCTAGCTTTCCTGTTTCCTGCAAAAGATCAAGAGCATATTTCCTTTGGGATAGAATTAACCCATTATTACAATAGGCTAACTCAATTCCTAGGAAATACTTTAGTCTTCCTAAATCTTTAATTTCAAACCTAGAACTCAAGAAATTTCTAACTATATCTATTAAATGCATGTCATTTCCTGTAATGATGATATCATCTACGTAAACTAAGGCTATCACAAATTTATCATTGTTTTTTCTAATAAAAACAGATGAGTCGCTATGGCATTTAACAAATCCACTACTAAGGAAAGCATGGCTTAATTTTGCATACCATGCCCTTGGGGATTGCTTCAGCCCGTAGATAGCCTTGTGTAGTTTGCACACATTTCCTCCTTGTTGTTGGAACCCTTGAGGAAGTTGCATGTACACTTCTTCTTCGAGATCTCCTTGAAGGAACACGTTTGCTACATCCATTTGAAACATGCTCCATCCATGGTTCACCGCAAGAGACATCAAGACCCTAATTGTGTTCATTTTGGCAACGGGTGCGTATGTCTCTTTGTAATCTATCTCATATACTTGAGTGAATCCTTTAGCCACAAGTCTTGCCTTAAACCTTTCAATTGATCCATCACTTTTATATTTGATTTTGTATACCCATTTGCGTCCGACGGCCCGCTTGCCCTTTGGAAGAGAGGTGACTTCCCATGTACCGTTCTTAGTCAATGTATCTAGCTCTTCCTTCATTGCCTTTCTCCACCTTGGGTCCTTGGATGCTTCATCATATGTCCTAGGCTCCTGTTCTTTATCTGTGCCACTCAAAAAATTTTGGTGGCTCAAAGAAACATGTGAGATGGTATAATAATTAGAAATCGGATGTGATGTTACCTTGGAGTTATAGTAAACTCTACGGTTAATCCATTCCGAACGGGGAACCCTAAGCCTCATGGATCGCTTAAGGTGAGGAGGTGGTGCATCCAAATCTCCCTCTACATGCTCAGATTCTTCCTCTTCGGTTTCTTGATCTCCCCCTGAAGTGTGGGCTGCCTCCTCTTCTATGGAGTTTGATCCTTCATCTTCATTATTTTGAGATTGCTCATTAATCTCTTGGGAGGTTCCTTCTGCAATTGGTGGAGATGATTGATTCGGGAGAAGTAAGAAATTCCACGTGCTTGGAGTGTTCTCTTCTTTTGATGATTGATGTTCTTCATTATCTACAAAAAATGTCTCATTCTCCACAAATATCACATCCTTAGATGTGTACGTTTGGTCAGTCTTAGGGTCATAACATCTATACCCCTTTTCAAAGGAAGCGTACCCCAAAAATATGTACTTTCTACCCTTGTGATCTAACTTATCCCTCATGTGTGCTGGAATATGAATGTAACATACACAACCGAATGTTCTAAGATGAGATATCTTAGGTTTTCTATCTAGTAGGACTTCTAAGGGTAACTTGCCATCTAGGACTTGAGATGGGATAAGGTTTATTAGGTGGACAGTGGTTTTTATTCCATTACACCAAAATTTCTTAGGCACATTTGCATGAAACATCATAGTTCTAGTTATTTTTAATATGTGCCTATTTTTCCTTTCGGCCACCCCATTTTGTTGAGGTGTGTACACACAAGACATTTGATGTACAATGCCATTCTCTCTAAGGTAGTTTTCAAATTTCAAACTAGTGAATTCCCCACCATCGTCCGTCTTTAGAATTTTAATGTTAGCATTGTAAAGTTTTGTCACATATCTCTCATAGCTTTTAAAGGCTTCAAAAGCTTGATCTTTGGTATTCAAAAGGTAGACCCAAGTGTACCTAGTTTTTTGGTCTACAAAAGTAATGAAATACTTGTAGCCTAAATGAGATTTGATGGGTGAAGTCCACAAATCCGAATGAACTAAATCAAAAGTATCTTTATAAATTGTTTTTGAATTGGGATACATTGATCGGGTTTCTTTTCCCAGAATACGAGCTTTACAATGTCTATCTTCAATATTAATACTTGGAAATAGACGCTTTAAAGCTTGGTCACTAGGATGCCCAAAACGTTTATGCCAAAGAGATCCATCTTCTTTGACATGAGCTACGAGTGCATGATGCTTTTTATCCAAAAAATATTGATCCCCTCTTCTAGAACCCTTGCCAATCAATTGATTCGACTTGAGGTCCTGAAAAGTAATAGTGTTCGGGTCAAAAACAACTCTACACCCTTGATCCTTAGTGACTTTGCTAATGGACAAAAGATTTGAAGTGAGTTGGGGAACAAATAAAGCATTTGATGTTTTTCCAAAAAGTTCAATTTCCCCAATTTGCTCAACTTTCAAATCTTGCCCATTGGCAACACGAACTATCTTATGGTTAGGGAGTTTTTTAAAACGCTTGATTTTTCTTCTATCCCTTACCATATGATGGTCCGTTCCCGAATCAATGAGAAAATCTTCGAAATTGAAAGAGGATAAAGTGCTTTGATTTTTACCATTGGAGGGAGCAAGTTGTTGAAACTTCTTGGAGATGTCATTGAGTTGACTTTGAAGAGCAGCAAAATCAGCCATGGTAGGTCCTTGAAGCTTGGCGTGAAGTGCATTATGCTGCTCGGAAAGTTGCTCCCTTGGTTTGAAGGTCTTGGGCTTTAAATGAGGAAGAAGGTTCCAACACTTCTCCTTTGTATGTCCTCTTTTCTTGCAATGGGTGCATACATCAATTTTCTTTGGAACTTGATGTGCTTTGGCAGCCATGTGCTCTTCAACGGTAGCCATGTGACCTTGAGCTTCAAGTCTAAGTTTGAAATTTTCTTCCAAACTCATGCTAACTTCCGTTCGTTGGATCATATTTTGACTTCTCCAAATGAAGGAAATTCCTTCATTCGGAGAATTTCTTGTCTAAGAAGAGAGTAGGAATTATCTAGACCCATGAGAAGACCAAAGATTTTATCTTCTTCTTTCCTCTTGTGGAGGACTTTGAGATCTATGGAATCTGGGCGGAGAGTGGAGAGCTCATTCCAAGTATCAGTATATTCCCCAAAGTATTGAGGAAGTGATTTCCCTTCCTTTTTTATGTTTGAAATTTTTCGTTTGAGCTCAAAAATTCTGCCAAGGTTAGATTCTTGGCCATAAAGAGAAAACATTGTGTCCCATATTAGTTTTGCATTGGGAGCACAAGTCACCATGGCTTTGTGTGTTTCATCCATGGCATTTAGTAGAAGAAAAAACACATGATTGTCCCTCTTCTTCCATTCTCTGAAAGAAGAATCTAGCTCTTCAAGTGGTTGATCAAGTATGTGACCCTCCAAGTTGTGAAGTTCCAGCGCTCTTCTCATCAAGGTTGCCCATTGATAATAATTTCCTCCTCTTAACTGAATGGAGGATATATTTTGAAATTGGGTAATGTTGATGGAAGGTGGAAGGTCACCCAACCTTGAAGAGGAAGGGATCGAAGTTTGCTCTGATACCATGTTGAAATATCAAAAAATAGAGCACAAGAAATGAAGAATACTTCTGAATTTTATTGAAGAAGAATGAGAGCATACATGGACAGATTTGAGAGCGTTTTTCTCATAGAGTTTTGGAGATACAATGAGGCTCTATTTATAGAGAAAAAGAAAAAATAGCCAGTAGATAGTGATTCAAAAGTAATATTCCCGTTGGAGCTCAAACCCCAAGGAATTCCAACAGCTAGTTTTTTGACTATTGAAATATATACTACCCAAACTGCCCCTAGCTATTTGGGTTGGCTTTCTAGACTTTTCTCCAAACTTTTGGGCTTCCTTGGGCCTATTTTTGAATGTATTTTGGGTTGGTTAAGGCTGCCCAAATGTGTCATGCTTGCTGGACAATGCAGGCTGATTTTTGGGCTTCTAAGTAGATGCACTTGGTTGGTGATGAAGATGGGTTGAGTTATCCTTCTTTTCAACAGGACTAAGCCATGAGCATAATATGCATTAGCAAGACACATACACTACATTGACTTGACATAAATGTTACATTGGCATGGCATAGGCTTACCATTAATATGGCACGAACATAACACTGTTGGAATTTGAAAGAAAGAACACAAATAATGATCAAAGAAACTTCAGAATTTTATTGCTTTGAGAGAGAGCAAATAACATAACATTGTTTAAACCTTTTTTCATGAGATACAAAGAGAGTGCACAAACCTATTTATAGAGAGAAAAAGAAGAGTTGAAGGGAAAAGAAGTGGCCCTCCAACAGCCATATTTCTGGCCGTTGGAGGGCCTCCAACGGCTAGGAAAACTAGCCGTTGGAACCCATTCCAACAGCTAGTTTACTAGCTGTTGGGGGGCCATGATAATGGGCTGGTTTGGGTTGGTTTGGGTAGCTTCTTGGACCAGACAGCTTCACTATTTGGACTTTGGAGATGAGCCAATGACCTTGGTGGATTGAGGAAGAGTTATTGATTTTGTCATTCTTTCTTTCAATACTCCCCCTCAAATTGAATGCGTAGATGTTAATGTTGAATTTCTAGGGAAGCAAGCAATGAGTAATAAAAAAGGACTTCAAAGATTTTGTTGATATTTCAAGGAAATTATACAAGTGGTTGAAGGCATTTTTTTTCATACTTTGAGAGGGCAACATGCTGCCCTATTTATAGAGGATGGAGAGGGGAGAAGATTGAGAGAAAAGAGAGAGTGGAGAGGGCATAAACTAGCTATGAAGCCTAATTATGCTTCATTTCAACACTCCCCCTCAAGTTGGGTGTGTATATGTCTATGACACCCAACTTGCCCATATTCTTGAGGATGTGCTTTGTGGTTCCCGGCTTGGTGAAGATGTCAGCTACTTGATGATCACTCCTTGTGAAACTTGGTGAGATGAGCTTATCTTCAATCTTTTGCCTCACAAAGTGGCAATCTACCTCAATATGTTTTGTTCTTTCATGAAAAACCGGATTTGAGGCTATGTGAATTGCTGATTGATTGTCACAATGGAGTTGGATCGGAGTTGAAACTATGAACCCTATCTCCTCAATTAGAGCTTTCAACCAAACTATCTCACTTGTTGCGGCTGCCATAGCTCTATATTCCGCTTCAGCACTTGATCTTGATACAACATGTTGTTTTTTGCTTTTCCAAGCTACTAAATTTCCTCCAACGAACATGCAATATCCCGTGGTTGATCTTCTATCTTCTGAATTTCTAGCCCAATCTGCATCACAATACCCTATGATTTGAGAGCTGTAATTTTTCTTCATCCAAATTCCCATGCCGGGTGTGCCCTTCAAGTAGTGAAGAATTCTTTCAGAGGCTCTCCAATGCTTTCTTTTTGGCTTGTGCATATGCTGGCTAACTTGACCCACAGCAAAGGAGATATCGGGTCTTGTTATGGTGAGATAGATTAATCTCCCTACAAGCCTTTCATATCTTTGTTCATCCTCAAACTCTTCATCATCATCTTGAAGACCACCAGAAGTGCTGATTGGACTACATGCAGGCTTTGCACCTAACTTCCCGGTTTCCTGCAAAAGATCAAGCACATACTTTCTTTGTGATAGAACAAGCCCATTTGGACAATAGGCAAGTTCTATTCCTAGAAAGTACTTTAGTTTCCCTAAGTCTTTGATATCAAACTTAGTTTGGAGAAATTTTCTAACTTGATTGATTAGATTTAAGTCATTTCCGGTTATGATTATATCATCTACATAAACTAAAACTATAATGATTTTTCCATTTTGTTTCTTAACAAAGAGGGATGAATCACTATTGCATTTCTTAAAATCATGATCAAGAAGAGTAGAGCTAAGTTTGGCATACCAAGCTCGAGGGGATTGTTTGAGGCCATAGATGGCTTTCTTTAACTTGCAAACTTTGTTGTCTTGATGAGAGAAGCCCGGAGGAACCTCCATATATACTTCTTCTTCTAAGTCTCCTTGAAGAAAAGCATTTGCAACATCCATTTGGAATAAGGGCAAAGAATGATTGACAGCAAGAGATAGAAGAACTCGAATGGTGTTCATTTTTGCTACAGGTGCAAATGTCTCCTTGTAGTCTATCCCATAAGCTTGAGTGAAACCTTTGGCAACTAATCTTGCTTTATATTTATCAAGACTTCCATCACTCTTGTGCTTGATTTTGTAGATCCATTTGCACCCTACGGCTTTCTTTCCTATTGGTAGAGATGTTATTTCCCATGTTCCATTCTTGGCTAATGCTTCTAATTCATCCTTCATGGCTTGCACCCATTGAGGATGGTTTTTTGCTTCTTCAAAGGTTCTTGGTTCTTCATGTAGATCTATGTTTCGAATAAATCTTTGATGGTTGCAAGAGGTGTTAGCAATTGAATAATATTTAGAAATGGGATAAGAAGTTACTTTGGAGTTATAAAAAACTCTTTTGTTGATCCAATTGGAGGGAGGAAGTCTAAGTCTTGTTGATCTACGAAGAGGAGGAGGTGGTTCATCCATGATTTGTTCTTCTTGTTCAATGACCAGCTCTTGCTCAGAATCAACTCCCCCTTGTTCTTGAACGGTTTCTTGATCAGAATGAGATGGCGAGGGATTTTCTTGAGCTGAATCTTCATGAACATTCGGAGCTGGTTCTTGTTCAATATTTGGATGATTAATGGTTGGAAGAATAATGTTCCATAGATCTTGAGCTTCTCCTTTTTCAGCTTGATCTAGATCTTCCTTTCCTGTAAAATAGAATTCTCTTTCTACAAATATCACATCCTTGGATGTGTATAGTTTTTTGGTTAGTGGATCATAACATTTATACCCTTTTTCAAATGTTGAGTATCCTAAGAACACACATTTTCTCCCCCTTTCCTCTAACTTGTTTCTGAAATTTTCCGGTACATGGACATAGCATAAGCATCCAAAGACTCTAAGATGGGAGATATTGGATTTTCTTCCTAAGAGTAGCTCTAATGGAGATTTTCCTCCTAGAACTTGAGTGGGCATAAGATTAATGAGATGGGCAGCGGTTTTTAATGCCTCACTCCAAAACCTTTTAGGCATATTAGAATGGAACATCATAGCCCTAGCCGTTTCTAGTAAATGCCTATTTTTCCTTTCGGCAACTCCATTTTGTTGTGGAGTGTAAACACATGACTTTTGGTGAATAATCCCTTTTCCTTCTAGGAAGTTTTCAAATGCATGACTAATGTACTCTCCCCCATGATCAGACCTAATGATTTTAATGTTGGCATTGAATTGTTTGGTCACATACCTATAATAACTCTTAAGGGCTTCAAAAACCTCAGATTTAGTTACCAATAGGTAAACCCAAATATATCTAGTTTTATGATCAATGAAGGTAACAAAGTATTTAAATCCATTATGGGATACTATGGGGGAAGTCCAAACATCAGAATGCACAAGTTCAAAAGCATTTTCATATATTGTATTTGAAATAGGATAGTACATCCTAGTTTGCTTTCCTAGAACACAAGCTTTGCAATGCCTATCTTCTACTTCTAGTTTTGGAAATAGGCGT
The DNA here is from genome assembly GCA_033439265.1 of Dillenia suffruticosa. Lineage (NCBI taxonomy): Eukaryota > Viridiplantae > Streptophyta > Magnoliopsida > Dilleniales > Dilleniaceae > Dillenia > Dillenia suffruticosa. Next base: position 15,413,592 of record JAVTVX010000020.1, read on the forward strand.
TTCAAAGCTAAGTTCCCAAGATGACCCAAACGAGCATGCCATAATGAATGCATTTGATTTTGTGCAGCAAAAGCTTGATTTCCTTGATCCAAGTAGTATAGGTTGTGCCTCCTAGACCCCTTGCCAATCAAGTGATTCGTTTTGAGATCCTGAAATACAACTTCATTAGGATCAAAAGTGACTTTACAATTTTGTTCTTTAGTTATTTTTCCAATGGACAGAAGGTTAGAATTGAATTTAGGCACATATAAAGCTTTAGTTTTCATGCCAAGTAATTCAACTTCTCCTAAATGATCAACCTTTAATTTTTCACCATTAGCCACTTTGACAATCTTATGGTAAGAGAGAGGAATAAGTTTCTTAATTTTGTTTCTATCTTTGACCATATGATTGTCACAACCAGAATCAATAAGCCATGAATCAAAATGAGATGAGTTTAGAAGGTTACTAGAATGTGAAGCAATCTGTCCAATAAGATTCCTCATCTCTTTTTGCATTTCTTCCATTTTATTTTCAAGAGCAGCAACTTGGGAGACATGTTGAGCATTTGCCGTTTGAGCCGCCTCCCTTTTGCTGTTCTTAGGCCGTAATTCAGGATGGAGAAACCAACATTTCTCCCTTTTATGGCCTGGTTTCTTGCAATGAGTGCATACGTCTCTTTTGCCAAAATATTGAGCTTTGTTGGCCGGGTGCTCCTCCTGGACAGATTTAAATGCTTGAGCTTCGGATTTGAGTTTAGTTGAATTCTCAAGCCTCATACTTGTTTCAGCTCTTTGCACCATGAATTGCACCTCTTGGAATGAAGGAAATATCTTCATTCTTAGAATTTCTTGACGAATAGGAGCATACTCTTCTCCAAGACCCATAAGAAGACCAAAGGTCATGTCTTCATCATTTCTTTGAAGAAGAATTTTAAGATTTGAAGTAGGAGGCCTCAAAAGATTGAGTTCATTCCATAGATCCCTATATTCCCCAAAGTATTCAGGTAGGGTTTTACCTCCTTTTTGAACCTTGAAGATCTTCTTTTTTAACTCAAAGATTCTGCCCGTGTTTGTTTCTTGGCTATATAAAGAGTGCATTTGATCCCACAAAGCCTTAGCATTTGGAATGCAAGTGACCATTGCTTTGTGGGTTTTATCAAGAGACATTTGTAGAAGAACCACCACTTGATCATCTCTTTTCTTCCATGCTTTGAATGAAGGCTCAGCAACATCAAGTGGATCTTCAAATATATGATTTTCGAGATTGAAGAAGTTTAAAAACCTTTTGATGGTGTCTTGCCAAGCATTGTAATTTGATGAATCCAAAAGAATGGAGGTGAACATAGAAGTGCTAATTTGTGGTGGTGGATCTCCAAGGCCGGAGGAAGAAGGGATATTAACCCGCTCTGATACCATGTTGAATTTCTAGGGAAGCAAGCAATGAGTAATAAAAAAGGACTTCAAAGATTTTGTTGATATTTCAAGGAAATTATACAAGTGGTTGAAGGCATTTTTTTTCATGCTTTGAGAGGGCAACATGCTGCCCTATTTATAGAGGATGGAGAGGGGAGAAGATTGAGAGAAAAGAGAGAGTGGAGAGGGCATAAACTAGCTATGAAGCCTAATTATGCTTCATTTCAACAGTTAATAGTACCAAATTTGCTCAATATTTCCTATAGATGGGTGGCAGTTCTTCCTTTAGTGAAGATATCCGCAAGTTGAAGCTTACCATTAATATGAGGTGTAGCAATTAATTTCTCCTCTACTTTTTGGCGAATGAAGTGACAATCTACCTCTATGTGTTTTGTCCGCGTTGAAATAAAAGAGAACTAAGTGTGGTTAGCATAGGCCCCATTTCAAGCCAAGTTTAAGCCCATCCATGAGATGTATTTGGCCTGTTCCTTATGGGTTTTTTAGTCCTCAAAAAGGGCATTGTTAAGCCCCTAAAAGAAGCCCAAAATGGACCCTAAAAAGGGCAAAACGGCTAGTTCTTTTGAACTAACCATTGCACTGTATAACAGCCATAAAAATGGCTGTTATACAGTGATTTTGGGGACAGAAATCTGTCCCCAATGCCCCCCAATGGCTCCTTGAGTCTTTGGGGTCTTTTTCCCTCTCTTTCTCAAGTAATGATCTCTATAAATAGGAGCTTGTATGGGATGTTCTATCTATGAAAAAAACCAATGCTCTCATTGTGCACTCTTTCTTCAAATAAAGTTCTTTAAGTTTTCATTCAATTCTAATTGCTTGATAGCTTGAAATCTCAACAGTCCGCTCATGGAATACGGGATTGGTGGCAATGTGAATGGCGGATTGATTATCACAGTGAAGCTTGATAGGAGTGGAAACTTCAAACCCTAATTCTTCTATCAAGGCCTTCAACCAAACTCTCACTAGCAGCCGATGCCATATCCCTATACTCGGCTTCAACACTTAAAGTGATCATCAAGACTGCAAGAAATTTACAAGATTCAACTCAAGTTCCAGTTGGGCCAGTAACCAAAAGTTCGAGTTAAAAAGTTCAAAAAAGTACTGAATAACTTAATTCAGAGGGTTTTACAATAAGAAATTGAAGCCCAAATGAATGAAGAACCAAAAGGGGCCTCAATTATGTTCATGCAAGCCCAGTTGGAAGAATAAAAGGCCCAAAGCTATCCAAGACCAAGGGAGGACGAAAATAAAGAAAAATAGCAGCAAGACTTGGTCAAAATAGTTTGGTTTTTTCAGTTTCCTAATTTTTATTTTTTTATTTTTTGTAACTTATGTTTTAGTTTCCTAATTCTTTATTATTTAGGGAATTACTAAATTTTTAGTTACCAATTATGTTTTTACTTTTAGGCTATAAATAGGTTATTATAAATTGAGTAAAAAACACTTTGGAGAGAATTAATAAGATTGTGAGGATTCTTCACACAGGTCTTGTTTTTTTGAGAACTTTGAACTTATTCAAGTTATGAGTCTTGTTTAGTTTTTTGACTTATCAATCTAAGTTTTGAACCATCTAGATTGTGGCGTCATTCATTCCAACTTTATACCAAGGTTCTTGATCTAGTGAGAAACAGGTCTAAGGTCATATACCTTAGGTTCTTCCTCCTTTAGGGCAAGAAGAGTACATTCGAAGAATTTCCTGTCGAAATTGTACAAATGACTCATTGAGTGATGAGAGCAATAAAAACACCTTGTCTTCATCTTGTCTCTTTTGCAGCACTTTTATATCACTTGTGAGAGGTCTCAATGTGTTGAGCTCATTCCACAAGTCCTCGTGTTCTCCAAACAATTGTGTAATTGATTTCTCCTCCATTTGGATGGTCGCAATCCTTTTTTGTATTTCAAATATTCTGCTCAAGTTTGATTCTTGACCATATAACCCATACATTTGCTCCCATAAGGATTTGGAACTCGGACAGCACATTACCATATTTTTGTGTGCTTGATCCATGGAGCTTGTTAACAATAGGAACACTTGATCATCCAGCTCCTTCCATTCATCAAATCGTGGGTCTAGCCGATCCATAGGATCTTTTGTAATGAAAGACAGAAGTTTTAAGGAAGAGATTTGAGGAAGAGAATTTCCCAACCCCGGAGTCGATGTTTGCTCTGATACCATGTTGGATTTTTGACTAAGAAGAGAGAGAAATCTAATAAACTTCTGGTTTTTATTGATGTAGTAGAATGATACAAAGGAAGAGAGATTATCTTCCTCTTAATTTTACAAGGAGAGCAATAGCTCTATTTATAGGCAAAGGGAGAAAAATAGCCAGTAGAGAGAGAACAAAGTCAATATTCCCATTGGGGCTCAAACCCCAAGGAATTCCAACAGCTAGTTTTTGGACTGTTGGAATATACATTGCCCAAACTGCCCCTAGCTATTTGGGTTTACCTCTTAGACTTTTCTCCATATTTTTGGGCTTCATTGGGCTTGTTTTTGAATGTATTTTGGGTCATAAATATGTTGCCAAATTCTGAACATTAAAAAATAAAAAGGCCCAATGTTTATGACATTATCATATTTTCAAGTTGAATACCTTGAGACTTATCTTCATCTTCTCCCTTATTTTTAACAGTTACGTCCCAATCCTCGATCCGAGACCGTAAACAGTCGCCCGTTTTCCCGTATACTGCCCATGACGCGACACGTATCCCGTGGTAACGTAAAGCTATTTAAACATAATATTTCAAAATGCATTTTCCCAAGAAACATTTACAATTAACAATGAACGAGTTTGCAACTTAATATGAGAGTCCCAATTCATAACATGAATACAGTCATACCATACATGGTCAATCTAAAATCCTCACATATATACTTTCAACGGAAAATGGAAGAGTACCATGTCTAAGTCTACAATAAATCAAGTACGTCAAAATTCTCTTGATGTGTCCCACTACTAGTCCATCTCTGTTACAAATATGGGGTACCTCCTACAGAAGGCTATCTGGACACATATGGGGGTGCCTCGACAAACGTGCCTGTAACTACCAGTTCCCTTAAGGACTATATCAAATCCGTCAATTTCCATGGACTCTCAGTCCAAGTGCCAAATCAGTATCAATCAAACGTACTAAGATGTATACTCATATCAGAAATCATATTTTAGAATTTCAAAACACGGCACGATATCATTTTCTTTTTTTTTTTTAATAATTCACATGGATGCATATTATCAACTCATTTCATTTTTTTAAAAAACTCCACTTATCAAAAAACATTTATCAAAGTTTTTAACAATATCATTTTTCACACAGATAAATCATGACATTTCTACAAACGATAAAACACGATTTTAATATTAATAACATGGTATCGTAAATTCCACTCACCTCATATGGGGAGGGTACGCCACTTCCTTATCAATCTCGAGCTCAACCAAGTTGTTGTTGAATTTCTAGGGAAGCAAGCAATGAGTAATAAAAAGAATTTCAAAGATTTTATTGATATTTCAAGGAAATTATACAAGTGGTTGAAGGCATTTTTTCATGCTTTGAGAGGGTAACATGCTGCCCTATTTATAGAGAATGGAGAGGGGAGAAATTTGAGAGAAAAGAGAGAGTGGAGAGGGCATAAAGCCCTCTCCTTCTCTACTAGCCGTTGGACCTCCAACGGCTAGAATGGGAACTAGCTGTTGGGACCTCCAACGGCTAGATTCCCAGCCTGCTGGGGGCCCATTTGGGCCCCCATTTGCAGGCTCGGGTTGGGCCCTGGGCCCAGCCCAAATCCCGCGGGCCAGACCCATTGAATTACCCATTGAATTAGGTTTTTACACTTGATCCTAGCATCAACTAGCTATGAAGCCTAATTATGCTTCATTTCAACACTCTCCCTCGAGTTGGGTGTGTATATGTCTATGACACCCAACTTGCCCATATTCTTGAGGATGTGCTTTGCAGTTCCCGGCTTGGTGAAGATGTCAGCTACTTGATGATCACTTCTTGTGAAACTTGGTGAGATGAGCTTATCTTCAATCTTTTGCCTCACAAAGTGGCAATCTATCTCAATATGTTTTGTTCTTTCATGAAAAACCGGATTTGAGACTATGTGAATTGCTGATTGATTGTCACAATGGAGTTGGATCGGAGTTGAAACTATGAACCCTATCTCCTCAATTAGAGCTTTCAACCAAACTATCTCACTTGTTGCGGCTGCCATAGCTCTATATTCCGCTTCAGCACTTGATCTTGATACAACATGTTGTTTTCTGCTTTTCCAAGCTACTAAATTTCCTCCAATGAACATGCAATTGTTGAAATATCAAAAAATAGAGCACAAGAAATGAAGAATACTTCTGAATTTTATTGAAGAAGAATGAGAGCATACATGAACATATTTGAGAGCATTTTTCTCATAGAGTTTTGGAGATACAATAAGGCTCTATTTATAGAGAAAAGGAAAAAATAGCCAGTAGATAGTGATTCAAAAGTAATATTCCCGTTGGAGCTCAAACCCCAAGGAATTCCAACAGCTAGTTTTTTGACTGTTGAAATATATACTACCCAAACTGCCCCTAGCTATTTGGGTTTGCTTCCTAGACTTTTCTCCAAACTTTTGGGCTTCCTTGGGCCTATTTTTGAATGTATTTTGGGTTGGTTAAGGCTGCCCAAATGTGTCATGCTTGCTGGACAATGCAGGCTGATTTTTGGGCTTCTAAGTAGATGCACTTGGTTGGTGATGAAGATGGGTTGAGTTATCCTTCTTTTCAACACTCCCCCTCAAGTTGGGTGCGTAGATATCGATAGTGCCCAACTTGTTCATGATTTCTTGAAGATACATTGCAGTTCCCCCTTTTGTGAAGATATCAGCTTGTTGCTCTTTTCCTTTGATGTAGGGAGTGGCTATAAGCTTTTCTTCCACCTTTTGTCGAATGAAGTGACAATCAACTTCTATGTGTTTAGTCCTTTCATGGAAGACCGGATTGGATGCAATATGAATTGCCGATTGATTGTCACAATGCAAGTTGATTGGTGTAGAAACATTGAACCCTAATTCCTCTACTAGAGCCTTCAACCATACAATCTCACTGGCCGCTGACGCCATTGCCCTATACTCAGCCTCTGCACCCGATCTTGACACCATATGCTGTTTTTTGCTCTTCCATGCTACCAAGTTGCCTCCTACGAACATGCAGTACCCGGTGGTAGATCTTCTATCCTTTGAATCGCTCGCCCAATCTGCATGGCAAAAGCCTTCAATTTGGGAGCTTCCACTGTTCTTCATCCAAATACCTAGACAGGGTGATTTCTTGATGTTGTGAAGGATGCGCTCAACTGCTCTCCAATGACCCTTCTTTGGAGAATGCATATGTTGACTAATTTGGCTCACGGCAAAGGCTATGTCTGGCCTAGTGATGGTGAGGTAGATCAGTCGTCCTACAAGTCTCTGATATCTCTCTATGTCCTCAAATGGCTCCTCATCATCTACTAGAGGTCCAGTGGTGACAATAGGGTTACAAGCTGGCTTTCCTCCTAGCTTTCCTGTTTCCTGCAAAAGATCAAGAGCATATTTTCTTTGGGATAGAATTAACCCATTATTACAATAGGCTAACTCAATTCCTAGGAAATACTTTAGTCTCCCTAAATCTTTAATTTCAAACCTAGAACTCAAGAAATTTCTAACTATATCTATTAAATGCATGTCATTTCTTGTAATGATGATATCATCTATGTAAACTAAGGCTATCACAATTTTATCATTGTTTTTTCTAATGAAAACAGATGAGTCGCTATGGCATTTAACAAATCCACTACTAAGGAAAGCATGGCTTAATTTTGCATACCATGCCCTTGGGGATTGCTTCAGCCCGTAGATAGCCTTGCGTAGTTTGCACACATTTCCTCCTTGTTGTTGGAACCCTTGAGGAAGTTGCATGTACACTTCTTCTTCGAGATCTCCTTGAAGGAACGCGTTTGCTACATCCATTTGAAACATGCTCCATCCATGGTTCTCCGCAAGAGACATCAAGACCCTAATTGTGTTCATTTTGGCAACGGGTGCGTATGTCTCTTTGTAATCTATCCCATATGCTTGAGTGAATCCTTTAGCCACAAGTCTTGCCTTAAACCTTTCAATTGATCCATCACTTTTATATTTGATTTTGTATACCCATTTGCATCCGACGGCCCACTTGCCCTTTGGAAGAGAGGTGACTTCCCATGTACCGTTCTTAGTCAATGCATCTAGCTCTTCCTTCATTGCCTTTCTCCACCTTGGGTCCTTGGATGCTTCATCATATGTCCTAGGCTCCTGTTCTTTATCTATGCCACTCAAAAAATTTTGGTGGCTCAAAGAAACATGTGAGATGGTATAATAATCAGAAATCGGATGTGATGTTACCTTGGAGTTATAGTAAACTCTACGGTTAATCCATTCCGAACGGGGAACCCTAAGCCTCATGGATCGCCTAAGGTGAGGAGGTGGTGCATCCAAATCTCCCTCTACATGCTCAGATTCTTCCTCTTTGGTTTCTTGATCTCCCCCTGAAGTGTGGGCTGCCTCCTCTTCTATGGAGTTTGATCCTTCTTCTTCATTATTTTGAGATTGCTCATTAATCTCTTGGGAGGTTCCTTCTGCAATTGGTGGAGATGATTGATTCGGGAGAAGTAAGAAATTCCACGTGCTTGGAGTGTTCTCTTCTTTTGATGATTGATGTTCTTTATTATCTACAAAAAAGGTCTCATTCTCCACAAATATCACATCCTTAGATGTGTATGTTTGGTCAGTCTTAGGGTCATAACATCTATACCCCTTTTCAAAGGAAGCATACCCCAAAAATATGTACTTTCTACCCTTGTGATCTAACTTATCCCTCATGTGAACCCGTTGGGTATAAAAACCCTAAAACCCACGAACAAGTTAATTTAGCCCAAAAATCGTCCCAACGAATTATTTGAACTGGTGGAATTAAAAACCTCAACCCTTGCCCTAAAGGAGGAAGAACCTAAGGTATATGACCTTAGACCCGTTTCTCACTAGATCAAGAATCTTGGTATAAAGATGGAATGAATGACGCCACAACCTAGATGGTTCGAAACCTAGATTGATAAGTCAAAGAACTAAACAAGACTCATATCTTGAATAAGTTCAAAGTTCTCAAAAGAACAAGATCTATGTGAAGAATCCTCACAATTTATTAATTCTCTCCCAAGTGTTGTCTTTTACACAATGTATAATGGCCTATTTATAGTCTAAAATTAAAACATAATTGGCAACTAAAAATTTAGTAACTCCCTAAACAATAAAAATTAGGAAACTAAACATAAGTTACAAAAAAATTAGGAAACTAAATAATTCAAAATACTTTGACCAAGTCTTGCTGCTATTTTTCTTCATTTTCGTCCTCCCTTGATCTTGGGTAGTTTTGGGCCTTTTATTCTTCCAACTGGGCTTGTATAAGCATAATTAAGGCCCCTTTTGGTTCTTTATTTATTTGGGCTCCAATTTCTTGTTGTAAAGCCCCCTGAATTAAGTTATTCAGTGCTTCTTTGAATCTTTTAACTCGGGCCCTTGTCACCGGCCCAATTGGGACTTGAGTTGAATCTCGTGAATTCCTTGCAATCTTGATGATCTCATCATTCCCCTCCTCTTGAAAAGGATTTGTCCTCAAATCGTCACCTACATCAAAAGGACTCAAGTCAGTAATATTGAAAGTAGCACTAACATGATACTCACCTGGTAAATCAAGTCTGTAAGCATTGTCGTTGATCCGTTCTAACACTTGAAAAGGACCATCTCCTCGGGGCAACAACTTGGAACGTCTCTGTGCCGGAAATCTTTCCTTCCGCATGTGTAACCAAACCCAATCACCGGGTTCAAAAATCAACTTGTGACGTCCCTTGTTAGCTTGCTTGATGTATTGTTCGGTCCTTCTCTCGATATTGAATCGTACTTTCTCGTGAAGTTGCTTCACAAATTCTGCTTTTTTCTTACCATCTAAATTCACTTGCTCAGAAATAGGTAAAGGTAAGAAATCCAAAGGAGTTAAAGGATTAAAACCATAAACAATTTCAAACGGTGAGAATTTAGTAGTAGAGTGAACAGCACGATTATATGCAAACTCAACATGTGGCAAACATTCTTCCCAAGTTTTAATATTTTTACCAATGACAGCCCTCAACAAAGTGGATAAAGTTCTGTTGACTACTTCTGTTTGACCATCAGTTTGAGGATGACAAGTTGTTGAAAATAAAAGTTTCGTTCCTAATTTTCCCCATAATGTCTTCCAAAAGTAACTCAGGAACTTAGTATCCCGATCTGAAACGATTGTTCTAGGCATCCCATGTAATCTCACAATTTCCTTAAAAAATAATTCCGCAATATGAGAAGCATTGTCAGATTTATGACAAGGAATAAAATGAGCCATCTTAGAAAATCGATCTACAACTACAAAGATCGAATCTCGTCCATATTTATTCTTAGGTAAACCCAATACAAAATCCATTGAAATGTCAATCCAAGGTGAACTAGGAATAGGTAGGTGTGTGTAAAGACCATTAGGTTGAACCTTAGATTTAGCTTGCCTGCAGGTAATACATTTACCACAAAATCTCTCAATGTCTCGTTTCATGTGTGGCCAATAAAAGTGCTCTTGTAAAATTGCCAAGGTTTTAGCAACTCCAAAATGTCCCATTAACCCTCCGCTATGAGATTCTCGAACTAACAAATCTCTCAATGAACAATTTGGCATGCACAACTTATTTTCCCTAAACAAAAAGTTCTCATGCCTATAGAATTTGCCCTCAGCAAACTTTTCACATGCACTATAAATTTCTCCAAAATCATGGTCATCATGATAAAGTTCTTTAATATGCTCAAAACCAAGAAATTTAGTATCAAGAGTGGAGATTAAGGCATACCTGCGTGAAAGTGCATCCGCAACTACATTCTCCTTACCTTGTTTATATCGAATGACATAAGGGAAAGTTTCGATGAATTCCATCCATCGAGCATGTCTCTTATTCAGCTTATGTTGACTTTTCAAATGTTTCAAGGATTCATGATCCGTACGAATCACAAATTCTTTCGGCCACAAATAGTGTTGCCATGTCTCCAAAGCTCGAACCAAGGCGTACAATTCTTTGTCATAGGTAGGATAGTTAAGTGCAGCCCCGCTTAACTTCTCGCTAAAGTATGCATGTGGTCTTTCATCCTGCATAAGAACAACGCCTATACCTACACCAGAAGCATCACATTCAATTTCAAATGTTTTAGAAAAGTTTGGTAAAGCAAGTAAAGGTGCATGAGTAAGCTTATGTTTAATAAGTTGAAACGCCTTCTCTTGCTCTTCACTCCATTGAAATGCAACGTTTTTCTTGATGACTTGTGTAAGCGGTGCAGCGATAGTGCTAAAATCTTTCACGAACCTCCTGTAAAAACTAGCAAGACCATGAAAACTTCTAACATTACCTATATTGGAGGGGGTTGGCCATTGTTGGATGGCTTTGATCTTCTCTTCATCCACCTCGATGCCTTTTGCACTCACAACAAAACCCAGAAAAACAAGCTTGTCGGTGCAGAAGGTACACTTTTTGAGGTTAGCATATAAATTTTCTTTTCTAAGTACATCCAAAACCGAATGCAAATGTGAGACATGATCATGCAAACTTTTGCTATATATCAAAATATCATCAAAATAAACAACAACGAATTTACCAATAAAAGCACGCAAAACATGATTCATTAAGCGCATGAATGTACTAGGAGCATTGGTTAATCCAAAAGGCATAACTAACCACTCATACAACCCATATTTAGTTTTAAAAGCTATTTTCCATTCATCTCCTTCTTTCATTCGTATTTGATGATATCCACTCTTAAGATCAATTTTAGAAAACACACAAGTACCATGCAACTCATCTAACATGTCATCTAAACGAGGAATAGGGTGTCGATATCTTACCGTTATGTTGTTAATGGCTCGGCAGTCAACACACATCCTCCATGTTCCATCTTTCTTAGGTACCAAAATCACTGGAACTGCACATGGAGTCATACTTTCTCTCACATGCCCCTTTTCCATCAACTCTTCGACTTGTCTTTGAAGCTCCTTCGCCTCTTTTGGATTGCTTCTATATGCTGGGCGATTTGGAATTGATGCACCGGGTATGAAATCAATTTGATGTTCAATCCCTCGGATAGGTGGCAAACCTTGGGGTAGCTCTTCAGGAAACACATCTTCGAATTCCTGCAAAAGAGACACAATAACACTCGGCAAAGAAGGGTTAAGTTGGTCAGTGTTTAAAAGGAATTCCTTGTACATAAGTACAATCATTGGCCGTCTTGAGAGTATCGCTCGCTTAACCTCACTTGTTTTGGCATAGAAATTCTTTTGTTTTCTCTCGGATTTTACCTCTTCGGCCGAACTTTCCTTTTTTTTCTCTTTCTCATCAAATTCGGCCTTTCTCTCTTCTTTTCTCTCTTTTTTTTCTTCTCTCAACCCATTTTGATCTTTTTGTTTCTGTTGCTCACTCAATTTTTGCAACCTCACTCGGTCTTCATAGACTTGCTTTGGTGTCATTGGAATTAAAGTGATTTTTCGTTGGTTGAACATGAATGAATATTTGTTGGTGAAGCCGTCATGTTGCACATGTCGATCAAATTGCCAAGGCCTTCCTAACAAAATATGCCCCGCCTGCATTGGCACCACATCACATAACACCTCATCTTCATATTTCCCAATCCGGAATGGTACAACAACTTGTTTTGTAACCCTCACTTCTCCACTATCATTCAACCATTGTAGCTTGTATGGTTGAGAATGTTTAGTGGTTGACAAATTGAGCTTTTCCACTAAAGTCTTACTCGCAACATTAGTAAAACTACCACCGTCAATGATAAAAATGCATACCTTGTCTTTCACATGGCAACGAGTGTGAAAGATATTCTCCCGTTGTACTTCTTCTTCATCTCCTCTGGCTTGTAAACTTAAGGCTCGACATGTTACTAGCGTTAACGTCTCACCATGTTCAGCCGCATACTCCTCAACTCCGATGGGGACGTCTTCCAATGGAGGCAAACAATCAATGTCACCTTCATCTTCAGACTCGATTGCACCATTTTCCCGAATCACCATAACTCGCTTGTTTGGACATTGGCTAGCTATATGTCCTCTTCCCTGACACCTGAAGCATTTAATCTCACTAGATCGAGTTAAAGTAGGGTTTGACTTACTTTGAGAAGTCGTGGTGGAGATAGCTGGTTTATGTTCAGGCTTAACTCTGGAGATGACTGAATTTTCTTCTTTCTTTGGGTAGCTCATTCTCCAAGATGTTGCATTCGGAATCTGTGGTGTTGGTTTTGGTCGTGTGTTACCTCTTTTGAGCTGCCTTTCAACCTTGATTGCCATATGTACCAAATCCTCTAACTCCACATAATGGTGAAGGTCGATCATGTTGGCAATCTCTCGATTTAAACCATTCAAAAATTTAGCCATCGTCGCCTCTCTATCTTCTTCCACATTAGCTCGAATCATAGTCATATCCATCTCTTTGTAATACTCATCTACGCTTCGATTACCTTGGTGGAGACTCTGCAACTTGAGATATAAATCCCTATAGTAATGACTCGGCACAAATCGTCGTCTCATCACCCTCTTCATCTCACCCCAAGTTTCAATGGGTCGATCCCCATTCCGTCGTCTATTGATGCACAACTAATCCCACCATACAATTGCATAATCAATAAACTCAATAACAGCAAGTTTAACCTTCTTTAATTCAGAATAGCTGTGACAATCAAAAACCAACTCAATCTTCTTTTCCCACTCAAGATATGTTTCGGGATCACTTTTACCTTAAAACGATGGAATTTTCATCTTGATACTACCTAAATTGTTGTCTACCCGATTATTAACTTCTCTATTTCGACCAAGTCTCCTATGACTACCCACTGACAACCTATCAAACTCCTCTTCTAACCCATCCCCTTCAAACTCATCCACAACTTCAGTTTCTCTTTGATGAAACCTATTCCTCCTGGAGGGGGTTGGCACTATTGATGGTTGTCCCCTTTGTGATCCTTCTTCCACCTTATCCAACCTTTCATGTATAAGATCTAACTCTTTCTTCATCATCCGTCTTATCTCCCCCATAAAGGCTTGTAGTTGGAGATTCGACCCAACTTGAGGTTGAACCTCCTCACTTATGTTATCTTTTTGATTTTGGGTCATGATTGGAATCTGCAAGACAATGTTAGAATAAAATAGGAAAGAAACTCACCACACTCCCTCACGTATTTCACTCAAAATTAATGATTCACTCAAATCCACTCGTGTTTCACTCTATGTGTTTGGCTTTTATTTTTAATGAATTCTCTCTTGCCTTTTACCACTCTACTTCACTTAGTCAAGTTCTTTATTGAACTCGAGAACTCAACTCAAAAAATAATTGTCCTGTGAAATTCAATGACTTATATAGAAGAAAGGATAACAAGAAAACTAAGAAGGAAAGAGAAAAATAAGAAATAAGAAAAGTAATAAATTTAAAAAGAAATTGCTAAATTAGAAAGGAAACACTCAAGGAATGAGATAAATAAGGAATGTCAACAAATAAAGAAATAGTCCATAAAAGGAAAACAAATATGGAAAGTTTGAATTTGGGTGTGTGTACAAATAATGAAATATTTCAAATCCAACCAAAAGGTAATAACACTGCCAAATCACAAAATGGAGAATTATCAATTTTGCAAAATTTGAAAACTGCCCCTTTTTTTTTTCAAGGCCTCTTCTCTTTTTTTTTTGTGGGTCTTTTTCTTTTTTTTTTCCCCTTTTTTTGGCCCTTTTTTTTCACGGCCCCTTTTTTTTGTTGTGGGTCTTTTTTTTTTTTTTTTTGCCCTTCTCTTCTTTTTTTTTTTTTTTTTGGGAATATGACAGCACAAAATAAAGAATAAGTACACCCAAAATAAGAAATAAACCAACGAATGAAGAGTTTTTTTTTTCAGACACAAGAAAAAGAAAAAAAAAATTAAATAAGAATAATTCGAAGAAAAAAAAAACCTGGATTGGCTCTGATACCAACTGATGTGAACCCGTTGGGTATAAAAACCCTAAAACCCACGAACAAGTTAATTTAGCCCAAAAATCGTCCCAACGAATTATTTGAACCGGTGGAATTAAAAACCTCAACCCTTGCCCTAAAGGAGGAAGAACCTAAGGTATATGACCTTAGACCCGTTTCTCACTAGATCAAGAACCTTGGTATAAAGATGGAATGAATGACGCCACAACCTAGATGGTTCGAAATCTAGATTGATAAGTCAAAGAACTAAACAAGACTTATATCTTGAATAAGTTCAAAGTTCTCAAAAGAACAAGATCTATGTGAAGAATCATCACAATTTATTAATTCTCTCCCAAGTGTTGTCTTTTACACAATGTATAATGGCCTATTTATAGTCTACAAGTAAAACATAATTGGCAACTAAAAATTTAGTAACTCCCTAAACAATAAAAATTATGAAACTAAACATAAGTTACAAAAAAATTAGGAAACTAAATAATTCAAACTACTTTGACCAAGTCTTGTTGCTATTTTTTTTCATTTTCGTCCTCCCTTGATCTTGGGTAGTTTTGGGCCTTTTATTCTTCCAACTGGGCTTGTATAAGCATAATTAAGGCCCCTTTTGGTTCTTTATTTATTTGGGCTCCAGTTTCTTGTTGTAAAGCCCCCTGAATTAAGTTATTCATTGCTTCTTTGAATCTTTTAACTCGGGCCCTTGTCACCGGCCCAATTGGGACTTGAGTTGGATCTCGTGAATTCCTTGCAATCTTGATGATCTCATCAAATTGTCTCTTGCTTTATTAGATCAATGGTTCAAACAATCTCATTAAGTTCCCAATTTAATTTCCACCCTTAATTTGATTCAAAATTTCTAACACTCCATAGCTTACTACCTACCATCTTTGACTTTTGATCCAAGCTTCTCTATATTATTAAATCCAAGGGTCCAAATTAATTTACCATATACTCACTTAAATCTAAGCCCTTGATCTAGTGCCAAACAATGCAACATTACTCTTTTATTCCCTAGTGTCATTTTGTGTTTTAAAAAATTTCCATTCTATTGCATTAAAGTCCCTAACATTTGAAAAATTACATTTTGGTCCCGCAAAAGTGATAATTATATTTTTAATTCTGAAATTTTGTATGTTTATATTTTTTACCCAAAATCTCGTATTAGATCTAATTAAAATCACTTGCATAAAAATAAGCTTTTTCGGTTTTGCCAAAAATTTTCAGGAATGGTTTTGATTAAATACATTTCTACTAGCTTTTCTGATGAAATGTACATAATTTCTTGTGTGTGTATATATATATATATGATGAGAAGGTACCAGATACATACACTGAGGAATCAGTGTTACAGATCACAAATAGAAGTATTTATAAAATATAGACAAAATCTCATGTTTTCACACATGTCATAAAATGTGTCATTTTGAAAATCTATATAACATGTATTTTTGCTCAATTAAAAATATAGTATCAAAATCCCACTCACTTATGCGGGAGAGCATGTCACTCCCTGAAATATACCAAGAAGTGTAAGAATTGTATATTCTTTGCTCGTTCACAAGCATGTCACTACAATGTAACACATAATATATGTAAATAAAATTGGAAATCACTATATTAAATTATATTTTAAATAAATACTTCATCTAGAACCAAAGTTTAGGATATCGTAGGTAGACTTCTAATGTGTATATAGACTGTCCCCTTTTTATCACCAAACCAGCAACTTGTATAATCCATCCATTAAAATTCTGCATGCTAACACATCAATTGCATTCATCACTCCTTCATAAGATTTCACATTCTACAAAAATTACACATCACATACTTATGCGCATTCCTCACATTCTCGGCAACTCATCAATTTAATACACATTTCATCCCATAACCTTAGCACACATATACAAATTATATATGCACACACACACACACACACATTCATCACACTTCTAAAACTCTACACATATTATGACCATTTCTCCCTACCATTCTCTTCTCGGCTAGCATAAAAATGACTTCACTTCAATCATCTTTAGTGTAAAAAATTCCTGTACATATTAAACCACATTTTTTGGCCTTTAAGTTAGTTTTCTTGCACAACATCATCCATTTGGTTTCAGCCAACAAATACCCTATTTTTCAGCCAACAAGTACAATTACATACTCATAATCTCATTCAAATTTCTGCACACATTTCTCATGGTGTCCTTGGCTTCCTCGTAGACTTTACGTTATCAAAACATGCTAAAAATATCATAATAACATATTCATACAAGGTTTTTCAATTTTAAAAAAGTGCAGAATTTTATTTATCTTAAATTTGGATGTTTTAAACCCAACCAAAATTTTTCTTCATAATATCTCCATCTCTCCCTTGCTCCTAGCTCTCGATCAAACCTTAAATTTGGAAGAAAAGCTAAATGTTTAGCTTATTTAAATTTTTGCTCCATTTAATCTTAACCATCAAACCTTTTCAATATCAATTTTATGCCAATGGATTCACATGGTCACAAGCAAGATTCACTCTCTGTCTCTCACGGTTTCTCTCTTCTCCCTCTACAAACACACTTTTTCACACTACTACTCAAATCATTCATTAATTGTATGTCTCCTACCAACTAAGATCCAATGGCTTAAAATTTTGATCCAATTCTAAGTTAAATCCTCACTCTTGATTGGTTTCCAAGAAATTTCACACTATCACTCAATGAAGTCTCCTTGGCTCCCCCTAACTTAATCCAATAGTCCAATTTAATTCATCTTACTCCAAATTAATCTCTACTCATGGATTCACTTCTCAAGACAAAGAAATCTCTTCTCTCTTCTCTCTTCTCTTCATGGCCGGCTATTCACATTTCACTCTCTACACTCATTTCTTGGTCACGGTTTGGAGAAGAATTGTGTTCATTTGCTTCAATTTTCAACTATTGATCATCTTAAAGTTTATTTCTATCCCGTCCTAATCCTCAATTGAGGCCGTGAACAGCCGCCTGTTATCTCGTATGCTGCCCATCACACGACATACATAACAAGGCAACGCAAGGCTAACATTTTCACCTGTTTAAAACCTGTTTTTCCTCAAAATATAATTTCTCAAATAAGAGAAATTTAACATGCAACATTGTATCTGAATGCATGAATATATAACGAATTCGAGAGTTTCAATTTACATTTACAATAATATAATTACAGTCATCCCATAAAATATACATGGTCATTTTATGGACCTCAAGTAAGTACATTATCCAACTTCACCACGAAAGAATAGTTGGTACTATATCCAACACTCGTCGTCTCCAAAGGTATGTCAAGTGTGTCGAAAGTCTCTCGACACGTCTCCTACCAAATCTATATCTATCATCATGGAAAAGTGAGGGGTAAGTATTAAGGAAAATACTCAGTGAGTGATGGAATCGACATTATATTATTAATAGAAAGTGTGACCACGGAGTGTCAAAGCACATTCTTAAAACATGATAATATTATCAATCGAGCATGGCATTTCTATAAATCAGATAATCATGTATCATACATCAATATATCAACATATGCATCTATTTACATTTCGAAAATTATTTAGAGTTTGTCAATAAAATATCCCTGGCAAAGGTCTACCACGACTAATGACGAGCGTATCGGGGGTTTATATGCAAGTATTAAAAGCATTTTACTCTGCACCCCAATGTTGGCCATGTGCCTCACCAAGGCTAATCCGTGTCTATGCACACATACAATCAATTATGTATAGAATCTCGTCCGGTGCTAGACAATGGCATCACACATATTCTCCCCGATTTGATTCAACTGGCCGCAACTAAACATATGACGTTTAGGGTTACCTCTTGCAGAAGCGTATCCAGATACAATGGGTACCTTTACAAACGCCATTCGTAGTTATGGTAGTTCATCAAGGACATCATCACATCAAGTTCACCAATGACATCATCACATCATAACTAGGGATCCGGCCCACACATTTCCATTTAAACAATTTCAAATCAGTATGCCAATGAAGTAAAAGCATATAATCCATATCAAGATTTCAAAGAGTGACACAATATCATTTCAACACAATTCTTGGATACATATCATTTGAATCAATCATTTGAGACACTCCAATGATCATAAAGAAAAGTATTTGTAAAATATAGACCAAATCTCATACTTTCACACATGTTATAAAATATGTCATTTTTAAAAAACTATAAAACATGTATTTTTTCTAAATCAAGAATATAGCGTCAAAGTTTCACTCACATATACAGGAGGGTATGTCACTTCCAGAAATGTACCACGAAGTGCAAAAAATTGTACACTCCTTGCTCAGTCACTAAACAAGTCACTACAATGCAACACATAATATATATCAATAAAATTGGAATCACTATTTTAAATTATATTTTAAATAAATCCTTCATCTAAAACCAAAGCTAAGGACATTATTGGTAGGCTTCTAATGTGTACATAGGTTGCCCCCTTTTCTCACTAACCATCCAACAACTTCAATGCTCATTTATAAATATACCTTATAACTTTATCACAAACAATGGCAATTAAAAATTTACATTGTCAATATAGGGTTCTCA
This sequence comes from Dillenia suffruticosa, assembly GCA_033439265.1. NCBI lineage: Eukaryota > Viridiplantae > Streptophyta > Magnoliopsida > Dilleniales > Dilleniaceae > Dillenia > Dillenia suffruticosa. The sequence goes on from JAVTVX010000020.1 coordinate 15,432,661, forward strand.
CTAGAACTCCTTATACATAACTCACCATGTATACATATATGTCTCCAAATTACATGCCAAACTCATTCCCAATCTTTATTACTTTCTATCTCCTTGTATGCTCAAAATAGTCCGCTAAATTTTAAAAAATTGTAAACTCAAGATTTCACATCCTTTATATACAAATAGTTCACGTTCACCTTGCACATTATATAATCCATCATTTAAAATTTTAGTATGCTAATCACATCAATTGCATTTATCACTCCTTCATAAGATTTCACATTCTACAAAATTACACATACACATGCTCATATGCATTTCTTACATTCTCGGCAACTCACCAACCTAATACACAATTCATCCCACCACCGTAGCACCCATATGCAAATTCTATATGCATACACACATTCATTACACTTCTAAACCAGAATTTTGTTTTCCCTCCTAACCATCCTTTTGGCCTCCAAATGCACAAACACACATTTTCCACCTTACCAAAAATTCTGCACACAAAAATTACAACAATACAAGACAATTTTCAACTTACTAATGCACCATTCTCTTCTTCAAATTCTTAGCTAAACACAACCAAATTTATATACATATTTCTCACATCAATTATACAAACAACCACACATATATTTTCATCACTTTTGCATTAAAATTTTGCACACATAATTTGTAACAATGCAGGAAAATTTTCAACTCGCCAAAACATAGTGTTTTTATCCCAATTCTCGGCCACACACGGTTCAAATTTTCTGCACACAGTCCTCATGGTTCACTTGGGTTCCTACTAGACTCTAAGTTATAGAATCAAGCTAAAACATCATGTTTAAAACATTTACACAATGTTCTCAAATTTCAGCATGGTGCAATATTTTTTCTTACCTCAAAATTGGATGTTTCAAGCCCAACCAAGATTCCTCTTTACAATATCTCTCTCTTCTCCTTACTTTTAGCTCTCGGTCTCTCTTTGTTCACCAAGCTAGGTGTCTCTTTTTAGCTCCAAATTTAGATATGTTGTGTTAGGATTTGAGTAGAATGAATCTACACAAAAATTACAAAATGGTGTTTGAAAAAATTAAACCTTTCTTCAATGATGTAGCTCACGGCTCCCCTTTGATCTTCACTAAGCAAAACTCTTCCTTTTGTTTCAATTTTTGGATATGTTGTAGTTGGGTTTGTGAGGAAGTGATTTATGTAAAAATTTTGGGGTGGTATTGTATAAAAATGTTGGGTTCCCCTACCATGAAGCTCACAGCCATGGAGAGAAAAGAAAATGGAGAGCCTTCTTTGGTTTTGAACATCTCACGGTTTTGGAAAAAGAAGAATTGCCTAAGTGTTTACTCATTTAATTTGCCCCATCCAATCCTATCCATCAACATTTTCAAGATCAATTCTAGGCTCTATGATTATTTGGTCACAAGCAAAGCCTCATTCTCTCTCCCATATTTTTGGCTCTCTTCTCTCTCTTCAAAACACACTTTCTCACACTACACTCAAGTCATTCATTAATTATATGTCTCCCAACTACTAAGATCTAAAGACCCATAATTTTGATCAAATTCCAAGTTAAATCCTCACCTTTGATTGGTTTCCAAGAAAACCCATTCTTCTACTTAATGAATAGTCCTCATTAATTGTATGTCTCCCACTAACTTAATCCAAGAGCCCATATTAATTCATCTTATTTCAACCCAATGTCCACCATTGGATTTACTTCTTAAAGACCCAAAAATCTATTCTCTCTCTCTCTCTCTCTCACGTTTTCCCTCACCTTCCCTCTCTTTTCTTCTTGTTTGGTCACGGTTTGGGGGTAAGAAAGAACTTTAGTTTCAATTTTCAACCATTGATCATCTCTAGGATTATTTCTCACCATTAGATCATTTTGTGTCAACCCAAGAATCATTTTCTCTCACTCTATTTATCCAATGGTTAATATTTTTATCACAAACCAAATCAAAGGTTCTAATTGTCCACCCTCTATACTCATTTCTTCTAAGTTCTTATTAATTTCAAATAAATCCCCTGATTTATAAAAACTACATTTTGACCCCAAAAATTTTTATAATTTTAAGTTAGACCCAAAACTTCATATTAGATCTAATTTAATTTATCTTACATCAAAATGTGGTCATTTAGTCTTTCCAAGACATATTCGATTCAGTTGAGGTTTTACCGATGATTTTTTGAAAAATTTACGATTTAACTCTACGAAATAAGATCTACCTAAATTTGAGATTCCTATACACTCTACAGTCATTCTCATTATTATTGGACCATCGGTGGTCATTTTGAAAATTTTTGAATTTTTGACAATTTGGGTGAAAATTTGCAAGAGCAGTTTTAGCGGAAAATTTTCTTAATAGATTTTCTACATAGAATATGAGTAATAGCATATATAAAACAAAGAGGAGTATAATAGTGAGTACACCGACGTGTCGGTGTTACAATTTCTCTCCATTGGATCATCTTACACCAAACCAAAAATCATTTTCCCTCATTTCTTCAATCCAATATTTACAAATCTAGTTACAAAAACAAATCAAATATCCTTATTAATTCCAAATATGTCCCTTGACTTAAAAAAATTTCATTTGACCTAAAAAATTTTCATAGTTTTAAGTTAGACCCAAAACCTCGTATTAAACCTAATTTAATTTATTCCACATCAAAACGTGATCGTTTAGCCTTTTTGAGACGCATTCGACCCGGTTGGGGTTTTACTAGTGATTTTTTGAAAAATTTGCAAATTAACTCTACGAAATAAGATCTACCCAAATTTGAGATTTCTATACACTCGAGAGTCATTCTTATTATTATTGGACCATCGGTGGTCATTTTGGAAATTTTGAATTTCCGACGATTAAGTTGAAATTTTCGGGAGTGGTTTTTGCGAAAAAATTTATTTATAGATTTTTTACATAAAATATGAGTAGTAGCATATATAAAACAAAAAGAAGTACCATAGTGAGTATATCGAGGTGTCGGTAGTATATTTTTTAACCCTTTAAAAATAAGTGTCGTCCTCAAAACTAAAAGAAGACTACACAGAGAAAAGCTTTGGGTATTGTCTCCTCTTAGCCTCCTCAGGCTCCAGGTCTCTTCCTTAACGTGGTCACTTCTCCATAAGACTTGTACTAAAGGAACTTTCTTACTCCGTAGCTTCCTAGTCTGCTGATCAAGGATAGCCACGGGCTGAACTGGTAGACTCAAGTCCTCATGCAACTCAACTAGCGGAGGCTCTAGGATATGTGATGGATCAAGTAGGTACTTTCTAAGTACTAAGATGTGGAAGACATTGTGAATGCGTGAAGGCTCATCCACAACTCTAGCCTATATGCACATTTTCAACCCTCTCAAGGATATGAAAAGACCCAACATATCTGGGGCTCAGCTTAACCCACTGCCTGAATCGAATCACCCCTTTCCAGGGTGATATCCGTGTGAAAACCATATCCCCTTCCTCAAACTCAAGTGGTTTCCGCTTTCTATCGGCATAAACCTTCTGTCGGTCCTAGGTGGCCTTCATTTGGTTATGAATAATTTTTACTTTTTCTTTAGTCTGCTCAACAATCTCAACACTATTGAGTTGTCTCTCTCCTACCTCACCCAGCACAAAGGAGTACGGTATTTCCTCCCATACATGCCTCATACGGAGGTATTCCAATGTTGGCCTAGTAGCTATTATTATTTGTAAACTTTACCAATGGGAGATACCGATCCCAACTACCCCGAAAATCCATAACACATGCTCTTAGCATGTCCTCTAGAGTCTGGATGGTCCTCTTTGGCTGACCATCGTTCTGAGGGTGGTATGCTGGTACCCAATACCTCCTGTAATCTGGGGTCAAAATCTAGAGGTAAATCTGGGATCTCTGTCTAACACATTGACATAGGTACCCTGTGAAGTCTGACAATGGTTTTGATATAAAGGCATGCCAACACCTCCGGAGAATAATCACCACGAATAAGAATGAAGTATGTGGATTTAGTGAATTTATCGACAATCACCCATATAGTATCATGTCATACTAAAGTCTGGGGTAGCCTCATCACAAAATCCATCATGATGTGCTCCCATTTCCACTCAGGAATGGAAAGACTGTAATGTGTCAGTGGGTCCCTGATCCTCGGCCTTCACCTGCTGACAAACTAGGCATCGAGCAACAAACTCTGTGATCTCCCTCTCCAACCCGACCACCAATAACTATCTTGGATAGTTCGATATATCTTCATACCGGTCGGATGCATAGCATAAGCAGAGGAATGAGTCTTCTCAAGAATAGCTATCCGAAAATTGTTGTCGGCAGGAATGCAAACCAGCTCTCAGTATACCACTAGTCCATCATCACGGACTCAGAAATCTCTACCAATACCCCTGCAAATCCTATCAAGAATACATCGGAGCTCCTTATCTCATGCCTAGAGCTCCCTAATGCAGTCGAGCAAGGTCGTCCTCACCTCAAATCGGGCTATTAGTGCTCCATTAACATCACTAGCCAAGCTGACCCCTAATGCATGGTGTCCCACCAAACAAGAGAGATAAGTATTCTTTGTCGTCTGAGGAGAAGATGATGACTTCGGCTCAAGGCATCTACCACAACATTTGCCTTTTCCAGATGATAATCGATGATAAGGTCATAATCCTTCAATAACTCTAACCATCTTCTCTATTGGAGGTTCAATTCCCGCTGGGTGAACAAATACTTGGGATATTTATAATCTGTGAATACCCTACAGGTTACTCCATATAAGTAATGTCACCATATCTTCAAAGCAAAAACTATGGCGGCCAACTCGAGATCGTGTGTCGGGTAGTTTAACTTGAGCTTCTTCAACTATCGAGAAGCATATGCAATAACCCGACTATCTTGCATCAGAACATAACCAAATCCCTATCGGCTTGCATCACTATATACCACATACTCCCGACTACTAGTAGGAAGGGCCAATATCGGTGCAGATATCAATCATTGTTTGAGCACCTGAAAACTCGTCTCACAATGATCATCCCAATAGAATTTGACGTCCTTCCACGTCAACTTAGATAGTGGAGTGCGATTCTATGTAGAAAATGTAATACCGAAGCTCGGTGTACTCATTATTGTACTACTCTTCATTTTATATATGCTATTACTCATATTCTATATAGAAAATCTATTAAGGAATTATTTCGGCTAAAACCACTCTCAAAAAATTTTGGTCCAATCGTCGGAAATTAAAAATTTTTCAAAATGACCACCGATAGTTCAATAATAATGAGAATGACTCTAGAGTATATAGAAACCTCAAATTTGGGTAGATCTTACTTCCTAGAGTTAGATCACAAATTTTTTGAAAAATCATCGATAAAATCCCAGCTGAGTCGAATGTGTCTTGGAAAGGCTAAACGACCATGTTTTGACATAGGAAAAATTAAATTAGGCCTAATAAGAGGTTTTAGATTTAACTTGAAATTATGAAATTTTTTTGGGTCAAAATGTAATTTTTATAAGTCAAGGGACTTATTTGATATTAACAAGAACTTAAAAGTATTTGGCAAATGTTCTTTCTGCCCCAAACCGTGACCAACAAGGAAGAAAAAACTAAAATGTAAATGGCAAACCATGAAGCTGGAGAGAAGAGATTTTTTTTTTTTGGTTTTTGAGAAGTAAATCCAAGGGTGAAAATTAGATTGAAGTAAGATGAATTAATTTAGGCCCTTGGATTGAGTTAGTAGAAGACAAGATACTATTCATTGAGTGAAATATGTGAGTTTTCTTGAAAACATACCAATGGTGACGATTTAACTTAAAATTGGATCAAAATTTTGAGCCATGGGATCTTGGTTGGTGGGAGACATGCAATTAATGAATGAGTTGAGTAGTAGTGAGTGAAAGTGAGCTTGTTGTGTGAGAAAGTGCAAAACATGAGAGAGAGAGAGAGAGTGACTTGTTTGTGATCAAATAATCCAAGGGCTAAAAATAAATCTTGAAAAGGTTTGATGACTAGGATTAAATGGAGCAAAATCTAAATAAGCTAAACACCTCGCTTTCTTCTTCCAAACTCTTGAAACGTCCAAGCAAAAGAAGCAAAGAAGCAAAGAATCATTCTTCATTTTTTTTTTCTCTCGATGGCCTTGAGCTTCAAGGTAGGGAGATTCAAAATTTTTCTACAACACCACCATGATATTTTTACATAAATCATTTCCTCACAAACCCAATTACAATATATCCAAAATTGAAGCAAAAGGAGGAGTTTTGCACAGTGAAGATCAAAGGGAGCTGTAAGCAACTCCATTGAAGAAATGTTTGATTTCTTCAAACACCACTTTGAAATTTCTGTAGAGATTCATTCCTCTCAAACCCTAATATAACATACTTTGTTTTGGAGTAAAAAAATGGAGGCTAATTTGGTGAACTCATGTTGACCGAGAGCTAAGAGCAAGGGAGAGATAGAAATATTGTGAAGAAAAATCTTGGTTGGACTTAAAACATCCAAATTTAAGGTAAATAAAATTCTGCACTTTGTTGAAATTGAAAAATCTTGTATGAATATGTTAATATGATGTTTTTAAAATGTTTTTATAATCTAAATTCTAGGAGGAACCCAAGTGAACCCTGAGAAATGTGTGAAGAAAATTTGAACCTTGTGTAGCCAAGAATTGGAATAAAAATGTTATGTTTTGATGAGCTGAATATAGTTTTCAAAAGGCAAATTATGTGTACAGAATTTAATACAAAAGTTATGAAAATATGTGTGGTTGTTGATTTAATTGATGTGAGAAATGTGTACATAAATTTGGTTGTGTTTGGCTAAGAATTTAGAGGAGAGAAAGGTGTATTAGTGAGCTAGAAACTTGTCCTACATTTTGTAAATCGTGTGTGTAGAAATTTGAATGAGATTATGAGTATGTAATTGTACTTGTTGGCTGAAAAATAGGGTATTTGTTGGCTGAAATCAAAGGGATGTTGTGCAAGAAGACGAACTTAAAGGCCAAGGGATGTAGTTTAATGTGTAGAATTTTTGGGCAAATGGTGATGAATTTATGTATGTGAGCATGTATAGTTGTATATGTGTGCTAAAGTGATGAGATAAAATGTGTAATAGTTTGGTGAGTAGTTGAGAATGTAAGGAAAGTGTATGAGCATGTGTATGTGTATTGATTGTAAAATGTGAATTCTTATGAAGGAGCAATGAATCCAATTAATGTGGTTGTATGCAGAATTTTAGAGGATGAATTATCCAATGTGCAATATGAATGTGGACTATTTTGAATATACAAGGGGATAGAATATGGGAGTGATGGTTTTGGTAGTTTAAAGTGGCATTGTTTTGTTAGAAAGGTATGAGAAACATTGAGACTGAGGATACATGCATGAGAAAATGCGTATTTTAGGGTTTGGAATGCACAATGTGTAAAAAGGGAATTGAAACCTTAACATGCAAAAATTTTGAAGCTTGTGGGTTGAATTGTGTGCCTTCGAAAATGAGCATTGAAGTTGTTGGTTGGTCGGTGAGAAAAGGGGATAGCATGTATATACATTAGAAGTCTATCTATGACGTCCTAAGCCTTGATCCTAGATGAAAGATTAATTAAGAATACAATTTAATATAGTGTTTTTCAATTTTATGACACAAATTATATTTATTATGTATTGCTATTATAGTGATACGCTTTGTGACCAAAAGAGTGGAGCACACTTCTTACAATTGTGGTGAATTTCAGGGAGTGAGGTATATGTGAGTAAGATTTTGACGCTATGTTCTTCATTGACCAAAAATACATGTTTTATAGGTTTTCAAAATGACATATTTTATGACATGTATAAAACCATGAGATTTGGTATATGTTTTATAAATACTTCTCTTTGTGATCATCGGAGTATCTCAAATGTTTGATTCAAATGATATACATCCGTGAATTGTATTGAAATGATATCGTGCCACTCTTTGAAAATTTGATATGATTTATATGCTTCCATTGAATTGGCACACTGATTTGAAATGGTTTAATTGAAGTGTGTTGGTCGGAGGCCTACTTATGATGTGATGATGTAAAGATATCCTTGGTGCACTATTGTAGCTACGAAGGGCATTTGTAGAGGCATCTATTGTGTCCGGATACACTTCTGCAGGGGTATCCCCAAATGTCATATGTATAGTTGCAGCTAATTGAACAAAATCGGGGAGGACATGTTTGATGTCATTGTCTAGCACCGAGCAGGATTTTATACATGATTGATCATATGTATGTGCATAGACACGAGCTAGCCCTTGGTGAGACTCGTGACTAACATTGGGGTATAGAGCTAAATGTTTTATTTCTTGCATATAAAATCCCAATGCGCCTACAATTGGTCATGGTAAACCATTGTCGGGAATATTTTATTGGCAAACTCTAAATGATTTTCGAAATGTAAATAGATGCATATATTGATATTATGATGTATGATACATGATTTTATAATTTATAGAAATGGCGTGCCTGATTTATAATATTATCATGTTTTAAGAATATGTTTTGACACTCCTTGCTCAAACCTTCTATTGATAACATAATGTCGATCCGCTCACTCCTGAGTATTTTTCTTAATACTCACCCCTCACTTTTCTATGATAATAGATATAGATTTGGCAAGAAGACGTGTCGAGAGACTTTCGACATGACACACCTTTGGAGACGACGAGTGTTGGGTATGGTACCAACCATTCTTTCATGATGAAGTTAGATAATATACATACTTGATGTCCATAGAATGACCATGTATATTTTATGAGATGACTGTAATTATGTTATTGTAAATATAAATTGAAACTCTCAAACTCGCTGTATATTCATGCATTGAGGCACAATGTTGCATTTAAAATTTTTCTTACTTGGGAAATTATATTTTGAGAAAAAATAAATTTTAAACAGGTAAAGATATTAGTCTTGTATTGCCTCGGTATATGTGTCGTGTGATGGGTAGCATATGGGATAATAGGCAGCTGTTCACGGCCTCGATTGAGGATCGGGGTGTGACAGGCTGAATCGACTATCTCTGCGATGGAGAAGTTGGGTGTGATTGTCATATACCTCACAATATTCAAGTTGAGGCTGTTGACCAAATAGAGTTTTGATGATGAAAGAGTGAAAGAAAAATAATTCAAGAAAATAAGAAAACAGTTAGAAAATTTAGAAATCTATAGCACGGGTCAACCTGGTTAGAAAACACATCGACCTGTGACATGACACACATCAACCCATTTGATGTTCTTGTCAACCTGAGCCAAATGTTTTCCATATATAAACAAGTGTTTGAACATTTTGACCTATATAAACACACATCGACCTGAGCATAAATTTTGTCGACATGAAACTATAGGAATAGTGACACATTGACCAATTCACCTCAGCATATCAACCAATTCCATTTATGAATAGTGACATATCAACCTATTCTTCATATATATCAACCTGATTTGTAAAAACACATCAACCTGATTTGCAACATATCAACCTAAATAGTGTCATGTCCATTAATTTCATACACTATGTCGACCAATTTGACTTTCAATAGGAACACAACAACCTGAGTAGTTAGCACATCAACCTGTTAGTCATTGACTCTAAAATACACACATCAACACATCAAGATCCTTGTCAACTAGGCCAAAAATGCATAGACCAATTTACTTAGACATGTCAACCAATTCAACAAATGAATAGTAACACATCAATTTGATATTAGTATATGTCAACCTGTTGACACAGGTTTCTGAAAAACTCATTTTGACACATCAAAATCACTATCAACCTGTGGAGACATATCGACCAATTAAATTACTCAGGTCCACCAATCAAAAATTGCACAGTAGTATGTCAATGTATATTATCATATATGTCGACCTAATGAGTATTTGCTTATTAAGATACATGTCGACACATTATCTTCTTGTCGACATAGCATATGCACATCGACCAATTGACTTCTACACATTGACCAATTTATTATCTAAATAGGAATATTTCAATGCGTTTAATTGACTTGTCAACCTACTCTTCACAAATTCTGAAATATTACACATCGACATGGCTGAAAACTTATCGAAACGACTGAAAACTTATAAACACATATGAACACATCGACCAATTATGTAACACCGACATCTCGGTGTACTCTTTACTGTACTTCTCTTCATTTTATATATGATATTACTCATATTTCTATATAGAAAATTTTCTAAAAAAATTTTTCGCTAAAACTATTCCCAAAAAATTTTGGCTTAAATCGTCGGAAATAAAAAAAAAATTCAAAATGAGCACCGATGGTCCAAAAATAATGAGGATGACTCTAGAATATAGAAAAACCTCAAATTTGAGTAGATCTTATTTCGTAGAGCCAAATCATAAATTTTCCAGAAATTTTGTAGTAAGAGGTTGGATATGTCTCGGAAAGACTAAACGACTATATTTTGATGTGAAATGAATTAAATTAGACCCAATATGAGATTTTGGGTCTAACTTAGAATTATAAAAATGTTTGGGGTCAAAATATAATTTTTATAAGTCAAGGGGCTTATTTGCAATTAACAAAAATTAAAAGTGACTTGGCAATTGTTTTTCCTCTCCAAAACCATGACAAGCAAGGAAGAAAAGTGTGGGATGGTGAGGTGGCATGAGAAAGAGAGAGAGAGATAGAGAAGAGAAATTTTTGATTTTTGGGAAATAAATCCAAGGGTGGAGATTAATTGAAATGAAATGAATTAAATTTGGGCAATTGGATTGAGTTAGTAGGAGACAAGACACTATTCATAGTGTGGAAGAATGGGCTTTCTTGAAAACAAACCAAGGGTTAGGATTTAACTTGGAATTAGATGAAAATTTATAGCCTTGGATCTTGGTGGTTGGGGAACATGTAATTAATGGAGGAGTTGAGTATAGTGTGAGTTTCAAAAACCGTCAGCTTCAAGGTGAGGGATCCAAAAATGTTTTTACAATAACATCCAAATATTTTTACATAAATCAAATCCTATCGAACCCTAGAATAACATATCCAAAAACTAGAACCAAAAGAGAATTCTAGCTTGGTGAACCAAGAGGAGAACCGTGAGCTTCAAGTTGAAGAGATTTATGGTTTCTTCAAGTGTCATTCCACATCTCTAGGTAAGAAAGTTCTCTCTTTGTCTCCATTGTAACATATGTTGATTTGGAATAAAACTTACCAGACTGTAGTTTTTCTATAATAACATTTTCTGCACAAATGCAAATTGAGTGAGGTCTTCTGCATATGAAACTAGACTTCTATAGCTTTAAAAAGAGATATGATTTGTTTAATTCTGAAGAGAATTTGATTTTTAATGATTTTTCAAGTTTAGATGTTCTGCAGAGAAATACCATGTACAGATTTGGAGTTGTATGTTAGGGGATATGAGGAAAATACCAAAACTGTACAGATTGAGTTATAAAAATCCAAACCAGACCAAATATAAATTTTTATAAATTCATAGAATGAGAATCAGAAGATGAGTTAAACATAAATAATGTAGGTAAACATTTTATCTTTAAGTAGCAATTGGAATCACTCAATTCCAAGCTATATAGAAAACATTATGGCATTTTTCCCAAAACTGTGCAAGAACAAAAACTTAGAGTTTGAAAATTTATGAATGTTTGGGTTTGAACCACTAAAACAAAATCTTAGTATTGGGCTTAAATCCAATTAGAACTTTAAAGTCCAACAATCCAAAATCCATAATGAGAGATGTTTGGGCCAAGACCAATTAGAACTTTAAAGTTCAACAACCCAATGCCCATAATGAGAAATATGACCTAAATCCAACAACTCAAGGCCCAAAATGAGAGATGTGGCCCAAGTCCAACAACCCAAGACCCATAATGAGAGATGTAACCCAAAAAATCAAAAGATTATCAAAATTGTGAAAGTTTTGTAAATAAATAAAGAATTTACACGTGTATATTGTTGTTTTAGGTGTAGACTATTTCCTACACACGAGAGGTGACATGGTGGAGCTCGAGATTGATAGGGGAGTGGCTTACCTTCTCGTATATTGTGAGTGGGATCGTAGATACTGTGTTATTGATTTAACGAATCCATGTTTTTATAACTTTTCAAATGACATGTTTTATGATGTGTGTGAAAACATGAGATTGATATACTTTTACAAATATTCTTTTGTGATTATTGGAATGTCTCAATGGTTTGTTTAAATGATATGCATTCGTGAAATTTGTGTTGAAATGACTTTGTGCTATTTTTGAGAACTTGACATGAATTATATACTTCCATTTACATTGGCACATTAATTGACTTGGTTTTGATGAATTGATAAGGGCCAAATTTGCTTACTTGTGATGCGTGGGTCGGATGCCCATTTGTGATATGATGATGTGATGATATCCATGATAGACTTTCATAGCTATGAAGGGCTTTGGCACTGTCTAGCTCTGGACAGATTCTATACATAATTGATATTATTGTGCTTGATATTATTGAGGCCTGTGGCCAACATTGGGGAAAAGAGTTTGATTTGTTTTATACTTGCAGAACCCCCCAATGCGTCTGTCATTGGTCATGGTAGACCATCGTAGGGATTATTTTATTGGCCAGCTTTGTATGATTTTGAAACATTGACGGATGCTTTTGTTGATACAACGATATATGACATATGATTCATGATTTGTGAAATTGTCATGATTGTTTATAATGCCATCGTATTTTAAATTGTACTTTGATACTCCATGCTCACACATATAATTGATAACATATTGTCAATCCCCTCACTTACTGAGTATTTCCCCATCAATACTCACCTCTCATTTTCCATGATTCCAAAAATAGATTGGCAGGGAGACATGTCGAGGGACATTTTGACATACTTGATATACTTTTGGAGATATCAGACTTTTGGGTATGAATAACCATTCTTCCACAATGGAGTTGATGATATATTTATTTGAGATCTATAGAATGACCATTGTACATTTATTTGGGATGACTGTGATATCATGTAAATATAATTTAAAACTCTCGAGTTGTTGTTTATTCATGCATTGAGGTAAAATATTGCATTTTGAAATTTTTTATTTGGGAATATATTTTTGAGGAAAAGCAGCTTTTAAATAGGTTGTACAAATTGATTTGATAGCCTTGCGATGTCCCAATATATGGGGAGGTTCTACCCGTATATCAAGATATCACGGCGGTTGTTGCGTGCTCAATCCGAGGGTCAGGGCATGACAAATTAAAAATCACATGTCCACCAATTTTATTTGGCACAATTCCTTGTCGACCAAAGTAAGTATCTTGTCGAGCTATTCACATAGAAATACACTAAAAATGTTTCAAATTCAGGTCGATGTCCACGTTATGATTATCGACCGCGAGCGTCAGAAATCAGATCTGGGAAACAATTTTGAACCTAATAGACTCATTATTTCTTCGATTTCTGAAATATTTCATTTTCTATTAAAGCTAATGTTCAAATGCAGAGCAAACAAAATCTGATTGACTTATTCAAAAGAGGTACAAGTAAAAGGAATGAAGATTCAGCGCGAACAAAGAAACAGTCACAAAAGCCTTAATGGCGGAAATTAAATGCCCAATGTTCAGATGCAACAACCATCACCAACTCTCAACGGATTGATTCAATGTCTCAATAAATACTGGGAAGCAGAAAACCAGAGAGGGTCACGAGACTTATGAAATAAACGAGACACAATGACTCGAATTAAAAGTTTTATTGAATACTTTCATCTTTGTATTTAAAGTTTGAAACTGCATTAAGTGTCTCAAAAAATTTTCTCACACTATCAAATCTAAGGAAAGTAAGTCTCAATTCTTGACATTTATTTCATAGATTAATTTGAGTGTCAAAGACAAAGGAGTGAGTGTCATTGCCTTAAATCTAGAGAAATCAAATTTAGTCTGAGTAAGATTGAATTGTGGTGTTCAGACGTAACACTGTATGAGGTTGAACAAGAACCTGTAATCAAGTTTGTACACTAATTATTTAATGAAAAATCCCGAGGGAGCCTGGGAGTGAATGCACATCGGGTTTGGTGGAACCACTATAAAAATTCTCTGTGTCTTCTTGCACTTGATTTTCATTTACTGTCATATTGTTTTAACTTTTGAAAGAGCCTCAAATAGTCCAAATTTAACAATTCACCTCTCCCCTCTAGTTGAATAATAGAAGCCGTCCTCAAACTTAAATCTCAACTGTTTTGGTATCGCTAAGTTGGGGACAAAAACTACTAATTTCCTCAATTCTGTCTTGTACTTCGTAACTGTCACGCCCCGATCCATGATCTAGAAGTCATGAACAGTCACCCGTTACCTTGGATACTGGCCCAACCACGTCACGTGTCCCAAGGCAATGCAAAGTCAATCATAAAACGGTCACATATATTTTCAAAATCATTTTCTCAAGCCATTTTCCAACTCAGAGTAATAAATATAAAGTTTTCGTACATATATATACACAAAGAACTTAGTTAGTACAAATAAGAATTTCAAATGAAAGTTCCATTACTACATACAACGAACCCTTATGATCAACTAATAACTCAAAATACAGCGGAAGATAATTACCATAACCAGTCTCCAACATTATGTATGTCGAAATAAGTCAACGTGTCTCTGCAATGACTAACTCTGTATATATTTAAAAATATTGAAGGGTAAGTATAATCAAATACTCAGTGAATGAGAAATCCGTAACAGCTAATTAATAAGTGAGGTGAGAATGGAGTGTTAAAGTCATTTGTGTATATATGTATATCCATGCAAGACATATTATCAAAATCATAGCAATTTCAATACATTTTCCATCAAATCTAAATATATGCATCCAAAATCTCATGTCATAAATCGTAGGGTCATGCCAAATCATGTTCTAGTCAAAAGTCTACCTCGACCAATGACGAGCCACCAAGGGGTTTTTGTATGTAAACGAAAAACAACCCCAAAACTTTGGCGTTGGCGTCGGGCCTCCCCAAGTGCTAAATTGAAACGTCATTCAGTCCTCCCCTTTTGGTTTAACTTAGCTAGTTCAAAACATAGTATCGTATACATGCCACATAACCATATGGAGTGTCTACATCTCGAGACATCGTAAACATGCGACAATCTATATAACGAGACGGGTTTGCCATAGCATACGAGGTGAGTTTGAGCAAGACAACGCTTATCATATCATAGTATCATGGATATAAGTATTATCCTCGATTTACGATCAAGGGGATTTAAGTACTAATGCCCGAGTATCTAGTCTCGTATCAAATTCATCAATAAACCAATCGTGTTATGCATGTCGAGGAAAATCATGAAAATCTAATATAGCATATTATAGTATAAATTATCAAAATGCATTTCATGATTTAAAGCATGACATATATATTTTTCATCAAAATTCATGGATGCATATTTTTGAATTTTTGGGACACTTCATTTATCACAAAGTGTGTTACCAGTCATTTAACAAAGTCATTTTACAATCATTTAATAAATCATGTTTTAAAAACGAATAAAACATGGTTTGCTCATTAACTAAATGGCGGCAATAAGACCCACTCACCTAGAACCTCGATACTCAACTTAGTCGCCCATCAAGTATAGTATAGTCGTTTACTCCTAAGACAACAATATATATATATGTCAATCCGACCAAATCCAATTCCAATTCACACTAGTTTGTTTAAACCCATACATCTACAAAAATTCAGATTTTTAAAATTCTACTCTTGCACAGTATTAATTCAAATAACATTGCTTTCTCTATATAACTCGGAATCGAATTATTCAAATTGTTAATTAAAGTTAAGACATATATCTACATTTTTCATGTTCAACACATCTTCAAATTCCCATTACACGAATTTATAAAAATCTATCTTAAATACAGTTCGTATTTATATAACTAAATTTACACAGTTTCAGTAAAAAATATCATAACTTCTAGTATACTAGTTCGATTCAAATGACTTTTATTCCATTTTAAAGATAAGACAAAGAGCTAAAACTTTGATATTTTAAGTTTCTCTAAATTTTGTACAGAAAATATTTTAAAAATTTATACAATATACTAGCCGTGCATAGAGGATGAAAAATAGAACATGTCATTTTGTTGTCCTTTTCCAAAATCACTATAAATCATATTCTTAATGGAAATTTTCATAACATACCTTATTTTAAAGTTTAGGGAGTCTAGTTTACTCAAGAACAAATGGTTTAAAATTTCAAGTTCTACACAATGAGATATCATGACAAGACTACACATAACTCAAATCTGAAACAATCATATCTAGCATGCTACTACATGCATTTAATTTCACTACTTGTAAAGATTTCAATTTTGAGTATTTTACCTTCCTTTGTATGATCCTTTGCTAGCTAATACCCATCACCTTGATCTTGATTTTCTTGAAACCTTGATCACCTTAGTACTATAGTTACATAATTCATCAAATATCAATATATACATAATCCTTCTACTATCTCAATCAACTAAAAATATAGAGTTAAGGATATTCTTACATCTTTTACTTGTGTTTCTTCTCCAATACTCCAAGAATTCCACTTGAAAATTCAGCAATCCCTCTTTCCTTACTAAAATTTTCATCCAAGTGAGGTGAATAGAAGAGAAAATGGTTGGTTTTGGTCTTTTATAAATCTAATCAAATTATCTTGACCCTTGATTCATTTTGCATGCTTTATCTCATCCTACACTTGTCAAGATTCCTTTTATGTACTTGAAATGGCAGCACGCAACCACCATGCATGCAAAAGAAGTGTCCAAGTTGACGAAGAGGAAAGAAAGCACAAGAAATCCACTAAAATCTCATCCGACCACATTTCATGCATTAATTTTGTTCTTTACAAGCAACCTTCTTCCAACTTTGTTAGTGGAATACCGTGTGTGGCCACTAATAATCTCAGTGTCCTCTTGCCCAATCATTTGACTCTAAGTATCCATCTTTGAGTGTTTTACAACTTAGTCCCTCCACTTTCCTTATTTGCATTTAGACCCCCTAACTTTTAACAATTTTCATTTTTGGTTTCTATGAAATTTTGTTCAAAATTTCTTAAATATGTGAAATTTTATTTAAATATCTCCATTTAAATGTATAAGTCTTCTCTTAGCTATTTCTGAATTCTTTAGGCCTTGCTAGCTCTTGCCGAGAAAGTTTTCGGCTTACTGATAAAATTTTCGGTTTTTAGCGATTTTGAGATAAATCTCAAAGTAATATAAATAGAAAATTAAGATTTTATTTTAGATGTCTCAAAAGAATGTTAATATATATATATATATATATATATATATATAGAACCATGAGGAGTGATACGTGATACACAGTCACTGAAAAACGATATTACAATTTCTAACCCCCTAATAAAAAGTTTTGTTCTCGTAACTATATATCAAAAAGTTGGGGGTACCGTCTCCTCATAGCATCCTAAAGTTCCTAAGTCTGCTCCTCGACCTGGTCATTTTTCCAAAGTGCTCTGACCAGGGGGACCTCCTTGTTCCGTAGTTTCCTGGTCTATCTGTCTAAGACGGTTATAGGCTGGACAATCTTGCTTTTTGTAAGCAAGCTGAGATCTCTTTTTTTTGTCTGTAATTCTGAATTGAGTATCAATGAAAAGGAGCTTAGTTGCTCTAATCTTTCTAAATCCTTCTTGTTGCTCTATAGAAAATTGATTCATAACATAAACTGACAAAATTCTGAGAATTTGAATCATGTGAATATCTTCTGAATGAAAACCCAATCTTCTTCTACCAAACATACACCATCACCCTCCATGACATATGAATCAGATAACAAGGAGAAAATAAAAAATGTATGAAACTTGATCTTTAGGTGATGTTCCATACCTAACCCAAGTTTGTGTTGAAATACACCAACCCATTTTCATGCAATCTCAAACCTCGCATGCAAAGAATTCTTCCAAAACCTCCAAACACATTTCTAAACTTCCATAGAACATAATCTGTAACCGACCTAATTTTTTTTCCCGAATTTCGAACCCCACGTGTGAAGAAATTCCAACCCTCTCAACATCTTTTCAAAATTCCAGAAAAAAAAATTCTATAAGCTTTTTGAAGACCCAAGCATTTTGATTTTCCAAAGCATTTATAATAAGCACCATCTTGTTCTTCTAGGAACCTCCAATGGAAATTTCATGACAAGTATCATGAAACATGATTAGAGCTTGTGCATTAGCCAGAAAATGGGAGATTATCAGTCTCTTACCCTTTACCATAAATGAAAATTAAGGATATCATCCTAGAATCCCAAAAGAAAGATCCCTTCCTACAAATAAGAGTTTTAAAACTTTAACAGTTATAGCCAAAAATATAATAAAAAAAAAGCTCCTCCAGTCCTGCCAGATGTTTTCAAGAGAACTTTTGATAGATAATTTCAAGGTTCATTCAAATCAACAACCCAATTTGCGAAATCAATTGTGACTTGTCAAACCAAAACTTGAAAATCTTTGTTAAATTCTCAATCTCTCAATAGAAAAGCTACTCTTATTCAAACAACAATTTGACAAATGGAAAAAAGAAATCCAAAAGAATTAAGAAAAGGAATCAGTTCTGATAGTAAATGAGGGCTCCTTCATCAACTTTGTCGATGGGATTCTTATATTGTCTAACATAGAGGATATCAAAAACTTAGTAGTTAGTTTTAATAACGACAAACTGTAGACCAACTGAACAATCATGAAAAAATGAAAGTCAGCCAGTTTTGTTCACTCCAATTTGTTTGCTCTGTTGGTTGGTATTTTTGTCTACCCCTAAGCCAAACTATCCCAATCATTCTTAAATGTCAAATATTTCCATGTTCAAAATTTGCTATAGCCTAACAATCAATCCCAATCTTGTGATGAGTAAAGAATCAAACTTGCAACCAAGGATGCCAGCCAAAAAAAAAAAAACTAAAAAAGACGATCAACTCGTAATCCTAGATAAGGCCCTTTTGCCTAACTTACTCTAAGGCTTTAAACTGAAAGGGCACTCTAGGTGGCTCAGGGGACACAAATCTAATGCCCTGGCTAGTCGTCATAGCTTTGTAAAGGAATAATTTTTATTAGGCATGATTCAAGAATTAGGGTTAGTTACGAAGTAACTAACCCCTTAAAATGAATAAAGTTATTAGTTTGAGAACCGATACAAATGATATGCTAGATTAGATACGAACTATATCTAACCCTCTAAAAATAAAGGAACTCATATGCCTAAAACAATGTATTGGAATTTCATGACTGTAAAGAAACTCGCATATGCATTAAGGACTTTTGAAAATGTACTTGGGAATATTTTCAAAACTCTTTTCATAAAACATATCTCTCAACCTAGACTCAAATACCAATAGAATTATCACGTCCCGACCCTCGAGTCGAGCATTCAACAACCGTCGCATTATTTCGACATATGGGCAACATCTCCGCATAAACCGAGACAATGCAAGGCATTCATTTTCACCTGTCTAAAATCTGTTTTTCCTTAAAATATGATTTCCAAAGTAAAAGAAATTTAAAATACAACATTGTGTCTCAATGCATGAATATATAACGAGTTCGAGAGTTTCAATTTACATTTACAATAACATAATTACAGTCATCCCATAAAATATATATGGTCATTCTATTAACTCTCATATATTTTAATTTACATTGAGGCATACATATATTATTTTTATCACTTGAGGATCTCTGTGATTTGGAAACTTGGATTATGTGAATATCGACAGTCTTACGGTGCTTCGATGTGCGGGATGTGGTGCCCGTGCATCTGGGTGCCGCGGCAGGCTGGTTGCGTGCCCGGCTCGGGAGTAGGTCAGGGCGTGACATTTGTTTATCGATATTGGCAGCGTTTTCAGTCCAGGTTGGGAACTGAAATTAATTTCTTCATGGTATATCATCCTTAGACAAATGGTTAATCAAAAAAAACAATACAGATTCTAAAGGATATATTGAAAGCTAGTATTTTAGAGCTTTGTGATAGTTGGGCTGAACACTTAATTTTAGTGGAATTTGCTTATAATAACAGCTATCATTCCAGCATTAGCATTGGCATGACACCGTTTGAAGCATTGTATAGGAAAATGTAAGACTCTTCTTTGTTGGGATGAAATGGGTGAGAAGCATCTACTTCAATTCGAAACAGAGCCTACTTATCTAAAAGAAACTACTAAGAAAGTCTGAGTCATTCGAGAAAAGTTTAGAACGGCTCAATCCTGTCAGAAAAGTTATACTGATAAGAGGCGTAGAGATTTAGAATTTAAGATAGGGGATAAAATTTTTCTAAAAACTTCTCCAATCAAAGGGGTGATAAGATTTGAGTAGAAAAATGGAAAGTTTAGCCCTAGATTTATTTATCCTTTTGAGATTTTAGCGAAAATTAGGTTATCTGTTTCTGAGTTGACTCTACCTCCACCATTTAAGGGAGTTCACTAAACCTTTCATGTTTCAATATTGAGGAAATATGTTCATGATCCTTCACATGTTATCAGCTATGAGCCTCTCCAAATTACTAAATATTTAACTTATGTCGAGTAGTCAATCTAGATTCTGGACTCTCAAATACAGAACTTAAGGAACAAGATTATCAGATTGATAAAAGTTTTGTGGAGACACCAAACCTCCAAGGAGACATCCTAGAAGCTAAAATCATAAATGAGGAAGTAGTACCCTTATTTTCTTTAGTATGAGCGGTGATCCGGAGGACCGAATCTTTTAAGAGGGAAGAATGTAAGGTCTCATTTCGAGAAAATAGTAAATCATGCATTTGCATTTACATTTTATTGAACAATCTAATTTTTTCACATCACACTATGATGAAGTCTCTTGATTTCAGAACATATTTGGGATGCATGTTTCGATTTTTATGTTTATAATTTTAAGTAGAAGTTGAGAATATTAAAATTAGTATAGATTATGTAATATATTAGTTTGTGGAAACAATCATAATAAAACAACAAAAAAACTGAATTAGGGTTTGGTATGAGATCTACAAAATAAAAAGAAAGAAAAAAAGAAAAAATAAAGAAAAAGAAAAGAAAAAATAAATAAATAAAATAAGAATAATTTGATGATACCATGGCACATAATCATCTACCACATGTCACCCTTACCTTTGATATTTCACCATGCTTGGGGCCCACACTGTACTAAGGTAGAGAGAGATGAATGATGATGGAACTTAAAATACAACACTTATCTTTAACAAAATTCTTATTCTCAGATTTTATGTCCTCCTCCAAAAACCCATCGAACCTCCATGAAAATAACTTTTTAAGTTTGAAATAAACACCCTTCATCTATATATATGTTAACCCTAGCCTTTGGGAAGCAAAAGGAAGTGTAAAAGACCTATAAAACAAGCTAGAATCCAAAGAAAGCTTGGAGAGGAAAGGAAGGAAAACTCAAAAGAAGAATTATAAGTTTGAGGCAAATACCATACTTGTATTTGTTTGCTTGATACCTGATAGCCATATTTAATATGTTTACAAACTATTTGTGGTATTTAAATAAGGATGGAATGAAAAAAGAAAGGAAAATCTCACTTTGGAACATAAAAAGATGAAAGCAAACCTAGATATAACATTCTATACAGCTTGACTATACTCTATTTTTTATTCAATATCTTTTTCTACACAACTGCAAGTTGAGTAGAGTTTTCTCTTGAAAAAACTAGACTTCCATAGCTTTAAAATAACATATGATTCAAAATGTTTCGTGAAAAATTGAATTTTTGGTGAAAATTTGAAATAGTATGATCTCTGCGGAAAAATTGTTCTGTTTATAGTATGACCATACTCTATTCTTTAATAAATATTTTTTTTGCATGATTGTAAATTGCGTATGGTTTTCTTCTAAAGAAACTAGATTTCAATAGCTTTAAAAAAAATATAAAATTTGAAGAGTTTCATTGAGAAATGAATTTTTAATAAATTTTCAAAGCGTCACGTTTTCTGCAAAAAAATCTTGTTTTTGCCTGTTTCTGTACTAAATTTTGTCTCGATTGTACACTGTCTTCTAGGATGAATTAGGTTAACCTCTGAACATAAATATTGTAGTTCTGTGTCTTGCCTTTAAATGGCCACTGGAATCAGCTCAATCCGATATGTGTAGAAAAATTATATTAGTTTTTCTATAACTACACAAGTTATATTGCGAATTTTGGGCTTAATATTGTTCCGTACGACTTTCTCTGTACAATTGGTATTAAATTTTGTTATGAATCCTATGTGATCCTTGTCATAAATTGGGATTTTTGTAATTATTACTTATGTGAATATGAAGTAATGTGAAGAAAAAGTGATTTACGATAATTTCTCTGAAAGATTTACGAAACCTGTGGGTAAAACTTAAGGAGTACAGTTGGTATATGGAATTCTGAAAGTTTTGTGAAGCCTGCAAGCAAAGTTTAAGGAACTATGAATATATTTCTTCTCCTTACGATGGTGGAATTAAAAGCAAATAAAGTGTTTGAGATGTCTAACCTAAAAAGACCTAGATTTCTTTTAAGAATAATGAATTTTTGCTTACTCTCCCAAACCCTCAAATATTAGCTTGGTTCAATATTTTATTCCTTTTTTTAAATATCAATTTCAAATTAAAATAATCAAATAGAGAAAGGTAATGAATCTAGAGTAGTAATTACACTTATTTTTTTGGGATTATTTAAGATAATGTGTATCTCTTATATACTCTTCAATGTTACAATATTTGCTTATTGATATTGACATTTCTAGCTTGATTACTTGTTATGCATGTTATTGGTCTCATGTGTTCTTACTCAACTTATACAGACCCTGATAGGTGATCAGGGAAATGAGACGAAATCGCAGGATAGAGGCCTTTGTGCCGAGGGATCTTATTCTCTACTCTTTTCCGACCTACTTGTATTATTAAGGATGTTGTTCTTATGTTCTTTTGGTTTTGTACAAACTACCTGATATATTTAAATGAATAGTGAAGGCTAAGGAGAGACTTATATGTATAGTTTTGTTTATGTTGTGATTATACAACACGGTGTATATTTGGATGGTTAGGAGAGCCATTAATACTTATTATTTAATATTAGAGGTATTTCGTATATTTTATTAGATTTTATATTCCCCATGTGGCTAAATAGTCACTAAATAGGAGAGATTTAACAGTTATTTTATTTAGAAATAACAATCGATTTATTTTTTTAATTTAAATCTCCTTCCATGTTATCACACACGAGGAGTACGACTGTTGCGAGTCCAAACGTTAAATTTTAATCGTATTAGTTGCTTCCACATTTGCATGTCTGTTCTCTTTTGCTAGGGGGTGCGACACCTGGATACCAGGTGATCACAAAAAATCACTCTAATTCTTATGACACCAAAACAGATCTAGGAGAACCAAGTGAGATTGCAAAAATTGAGTAAACAAAAGAAACCGAGAGATCAAAATGAGTTGTGAGAACAAAAGGAGGGAGAAAAGAAGAGAGGGAGACTGAAATTTGGTAAGGAATAGAAAAGAGAAAAAAGTTCGGTCAATAAGGTAAATCAGAGTTAAAACAAAGGAATTTTTATGCCAAAACAAATGAAATTAAGCGAGCATTGGTTTCAAAATGCCCAATAATTGTATTTATGTACAAAGCAACCCTTTTAAGTTCCGACCAACTTAATCATTCTTTGCCTAGTGTTATTGTTTCTCTCTTATAGGAATTCGAGAATATGTTTTCCAAAAAACTACCCCATGGTTTGCCACCTATCCGAGGGATTGAATATCAAATCGATTTCGTGTCGGGTGCTTCAATTCCAAATCATCCAACATATAGGAGTAGTCCAGAAGAGGCAATAGAGCTTTAAAGGCAAGTCGAAGAGTTGATGAAAAAAGGATATGTAAGAGAGAGTATGAGACCATGCACAATTTCGGTGATTTTGGTGCCTAAAAAAGATGTGACATGGAGGATAATTATCTAGTCATCAATAACATAATGGTAAAATATCGATACCTCATTCCTTGGTTAGATGACATGTTAGATGGTCTCCATGGTGCTTGTGTGTTTCTAAAATTGACCTTAAAAGTGAGTACCATCAAATACAAATGAAAGAAGGAGACAAATGGAAAACTGTATTTAAAACTAACTATTGATTGTCTAAATGGTTAATCATACCCTCTGAATTAACTAATACTCCTAGTACATTCATGTGTTTAATGAATTATGTTTTGTATGCTTTTATTGGTAAATTCCTAGTTGTTTATTTTGATAATATTATGGTATATAGCAAAAGTTAGAATGATCATGTCTTAGGTTTGTATTCGGTTTTGGTTGTGCTTAGAAAAGCTAACCTAAAAAAATATACTTTTTGCACCGATAATCTTGTTTTTCTAGATTTTGCTACGAGTGGTAAAGGTATCGATATTGATGAAGAAAGGATCAAAACCATCCAAAATTGGCCAACCCTTTCCGGTATAGGTGATGTTAGAAGTTTTCATAGGTTTGTTAGTTTTTATAGGAGATTCATGAAAGATTTTAGCACCATCGTTGTACCGTTTATTTAGGTCATCAAGAAGAACATTGCATTCCTATCAGCTGAAGAACAAGATAAGGCGTTTCAACTTATTAAGTATAACCTTACTCATATTCCTTTACTTACTTTACTTAAATTTTTTAAACTGTTCGAAATTGAATATCATGCTTCTAATATAGGTATAGACACTAGTCTTATGCAAGATGGAAAACTACTTGCGTACTTTAGCAAGAAGCTAAACGGAGCTGCACTTAACTACCCTACCTATGACAAAGAGTTGTTTGCCTTTGTTCGAGTTTTGGAGACATGGTAATACCATTTGTGGCCAAAGGAATTTATGATTCATACAGATCATGAATCCTTGAAACATTTGAAAAGATAACACAAGCTAAACAAGAGATATGCTTGATGAATGGAATTCATTGAGACTTTTTCCTATGTCATTTGGTATAAACATGATAAGGAAAATATGGTTGCGGATGCACTTTCACAAAGGTATACCTTAATCTCTACTTTTGATACTAAATTTTTTGGTTTTTAGCATATTAAGAAACTTTATCATGATGACCACAATTTTGGGGAGATTCATAGAGTCTGTGAAAAACTTGTAGAGCGTCAGTTTTATAGACATGAGAACTTGTTTAGAGAAAATAAGTTGTGTATGCCTAATTGTTCATTGAAAGACTTGTTAGTTCGAGAATCTCATAGTGGAGGGTTAATGAGATATTTTGAAGTTGTCAAAATTTTAGCTATTTTATAGCACTTTTATTGGCCACGCATGAAGCAAGATGTTAAGATATTTTGTGGCAGATGCATTACCTATAGGCAAGTTAAATCGAGGGTTTGACCTAATGGTTTTTACATGCCCTTACCTATTTCTAATTCACCTTGGATTGATATTTCGATAGATTTTCTTATAGATTTACCTAGAAGTAAGTATGGATGAAATTCGATCTTTGTGGTTGTAGATCGGTTTTCTAACATGACTCATTTTATCACTTGCCATTAGTCTGATGATGTTTCTTATATTACAGATTTATTCTTTAAGGAGATTATGAGGTTACATGGTATATCCAGGATAATGGTTTCCGATTGGAATGCTAAGTCTTGAGTTACTTTCAGAATACATTATAGGAAAAGTTAAGAACAAAACTTTTGTTTTCTATTACTTGTCATTCTCAAATCGATCGTCAAACAAAAATAGTTAATAGGACTTTATCCACCTTGTTGAGGGCTATGATTAGTAAGAATATTAAGACTTGGGACGATTGTTTAGTACATGTTGAGTTTAATTATAATCATTCCATTCATTCTACTATCAAGTTCTCACCATTTGAAATTGTATGTGGTTTTAATCCTCTAACTCCTTTGAATTTATCACCTTTATCCATTTCTGAGTAAGTGAATTTAGATGGTAAGAAGAAAGCAGAATTTGTGAAGTAACTCCATAAGAAGGTACGATTCAACAAAGAGAGGAGGATCGAACAATAAATCAAGCAAGCCAATAAGGGTTGTCACAAGCTGGTTTTTGAGCTTGGTGACTGGGTTTAGTTGCATATGCAGAAAGAAAGATTTTCGACACAAAGACATTCTAAGTTGCCGCCCCCAAGGAGGTGGTCCTTTTCAAGTGCTAGAAATCAATGACAATGCTTACAGACTTAACTTACCGAGTGAGTATAATGTTAGAGCTACTTTTAGTATTACTGACTTGAGTCCTTTTGATGTAGGTGTCAATTTGAGGATAAATTCTTCTCAAGAGAAGTGAATGATGAAGACATCAAGGCTGTAAGGAACTCATATAATCCAATTCAAGTTCCAGTTGGTCCAGTGATGAGAGTTCAAGTTAAAAGATTCAACGAATAGCTGAACAATTTAATTCAGAGAGTTTTATGGCAATAAATTAGAGTTCAAGTGAACAAAAAATCAAAGGGGGTTTTAATTATACTCATTCAAACCCAATTAAAAGAATAAAAAGTCCAAACTATCCAAAACTAAGGGAGGACGTGAATGAAAGAAAATAGTAGCAAAAACTTGGTCAAAATATGATTTGATACAATTTTTGGTTGTTTCTTTCTTTACTTTGATTAAAATATAGAAAGAGTTGATCAAAATAGTTTATTTTTATTTAGTTTCTTTTTTTTAAAAAGAAATTACTTAAATTCTAGTTACCATTTTAGCTATTGCTTCTAGTTTATAAATAGACCATTATACATTATATAAAATAGAACTTTTGACAGAATTAATATTATTGTGAAATTTTCCTCGCACAAGTTTTGTTTTTTTGAGAACTCTTTGAACTTATTCAAAATAGGTGTTTCGTTTAGTTTTTTGACATATTAATTTAGACTTTGAATCACCTACATTGTGGCGTCATTCGATCTAATTTTATACAGAGGTTCTTGATGAAATCATCAAGATTGCTAGGAATTCACGAGATCCAACTCAAGTTCCAGTTGGGCCGGTGACAAGGGTACGAGTTAAAAGATTCAAAAAAGTACTGAATAACTTAATTCATGGGGTTTTACAATAAGAAATTGGAGTCCAAATAAATATAGAACCAAAAGGGGTCTTAATTATGCTTATACAAGCCCAGTTGGAAGAATAAAATGCCCAAAACTACCCAAAACCAAGGGAGGACGAAAATGAAGAAAAATAGTAGCAAGACTTGGTCAAAATAGTTTGATTTATTTAGTTTCCTAATTTTTTATTTTTTATAACTTATGTTTAGTTTCCTAATTCTTTATTGTTTAAAGAGTTACTAAATTTTTAGTTGTCAATTATATTTCTACCTTTAGGCTATAAATAGACCATTATACATTGTGTAAAAAAAACAACACTTTGGAGAGAATTAATAAAATTGTGAGGATTCTTCACATAGGTTTTGTTATTTTGAGAATTTTGAACTTATTCAAGATATGAGTATTGTTTAGTTTTTTGACTTATCAATCTAGGTTTCGAACCATCTAGATTGTGGCGTCATTCATTCCATCTTTATACCAAGATTCTTGATCTAGTGAGAAACGGGTCTAAGGTCATATACCTTAGGTTCTTCCTCATTTAGGGCAAGGGTTGAGGTTTTTTAATTCCACCGGTTCAAATAATTCGTTGGGAAGATTTTTGAGCTAAATTAACTTGTTCGTGGGTTTTAGGATTTTTATACCCAACGGGTTCACATCGGTTGGTATCAGAGCCAATCTTCCTTCGAATTATTCTTATTTAATTTTTTTTCTTTTTTGTCTGAAAACTTTTCATTCGTTGGTTTATTTCTTATTTTTTGTATACTTATTCTTTATTTTTGAACTGTCATATTCCCCAAAAAAAAGAAGGGCAAAAAAAAAGGACCCACAAAAAAAAAGAGGCGGTGAAAAAAAAAAGAAAAAAAAAGGGCCAAAAAAAAGGAAAAAAAAAACCCACAAAAAAAAAGAGAAGAGGCCGTGAAAAAAAAAGGGGGCAGTTTTCAAATTTTGTAAAATTGATAATTCTCCATTTTGTGATTTTGTTTAAATTTAACAAATTTTAAAGTGTTATTACCAAATTTGAATTAGAATTTTCTAAATTTTTTTTGGTTGGATTTGAAATATTTCCTTATTTGTACACTTACCCAAATTCAAACCTTTCATATTTGTTATCCTTTCATGAACTACTTCCTTATTTGTTCACCTTCCTTATTTATCTCATTCCTTGGTTGTTTCCTTTCTAATTTAGAATTTTTTTTTTAAATTTACTACTTTTCTTATTTCTTATTTTTTTCTTTCCTTCTTACTTTTCTTGTTATACTTTTTTCTATATAAGTCATTGAATTTCACAAGACAATTATTTTTTAGTTGAGTTATCAAGTTCAATAAAGAACTTGACTAAGTGAAGTAGAGTGGTAAAAGACAAGAGAGAATTCATTAAAAATAAAAGCCAAATACATAGAGTGAAACACGAGTGGATTTGAGTGAATCATTATTTTGAGTGAAATACGTGAGGGAGTGTGGTGAGTTTCTTTCCTATTGTATTCTAACATTGTCTTGTAGATTTCAATCATAACTCAAAATCAAAAAGATAACATAAGTGAGGAGTTTCAACCACAAGTTAGGTCGAATCTACAACTACAAGTTGGGTCGAATCTACAACTACAAGCATTTATAGGGGAGACGAGACGGATGATGAAGAGGGAGTTAGATCTTATACATGAAAGGTTGGATAAGGTGGAAGAGGGATCGCAAAGGGGACAACCATCAATAGTGCCAACCCCCTCCAGGAGGAACAGGATTCATCAAAGAGAAACTGAAGTTGTGGATGAGTTTGAAGGGGAAGAGGAGTTTGATAGGTTGTCAGTGGGTAGTCATAGGAGACTTGGTCGAAATAGAGAAGTTAATAATCGGGTAGACAACAACTTAGGTAGTATCAAGATGAAAATTCCGTCGTTTCAAGGTAAAAGTGATCCCAAAGCATATCTTGAGTGAGAAAAAAAGATTGAGTTAGTTTTTGATTGTCACAGCTATTCTGAATTAAAGAAGGTTAAATTTGCTGTTATTGAGTTTACTGATTATGCAATTGTATGGTGGGATCAGATGTGCATCAATAGACGACGGAATGGGGAT
Source organism: Dillenia suffruticosa (assembly GCA_033439265.1). Taxonomy (NCBI): domain Eukaryota; kingdom Viridiplantae; phylum Streptophyta; class Magnoliopsida; order Dilleniales; family Dilleniaceae; genus Dillenia; species Dillenia suffruticosa. The sequence goes on from JAVTVX010000020.1 coordinate 15,461,740, forward strand.
CGACCTATTGAAACTTGGGGTGAGATGAAGAGGGTGATGAGACAACGATTTATGCCGAGACATTACTATAGGGATTTATATCTCAAGTTACAGAGTCTCCACCAAGGTAATCGAAGCGTAGATGAGTATTACAAAGAGATGGAGATGACTATGATTCGAGCTAATGTGGAAGAAGATAGAGAGGCGACGATGGCTAGATTTTTGAATGGTTTAAATCGAGATATTGCCAACACGATCGAGCTTTACCATTATGTGGAGTTGGAGGATTTAGTACATATGGCAATCAAGGTTGAAAGGCAGCTCAAAAGAGGTAACACACGACCAAAACCAATACCATAGAATCCGAATGCAACATCTTGGAGAATGAGCTACCCGAAGAAAGAAGAAAATTCAGCCATCTCCAGAGTTAAGCCTGAACATAAACCTGTTATCTCCACCACGACTTCTCAAAGTAAGTCAACCCCTACTTTAACTCGATCTAGTGAGATTAAATGCTTCAGGTGCCAGGGAAGAGGACATATAGCTAGCCAATGTCCAAACAAGCGAGTTATGGTGATTCGGGAAAATGGTGCAATCGAATCTGAAAATGAAGGTGACATTGATTGTTTGCCTCCATTGGAAGACGTCCCCATCGGAGCTGAGGAGTATGGGACTGAACATGGTGAGATGTTAACGTTGGTAACATGTCGAGCCTTAAGCTTACAAGCCAAAAGAGATGAAGAAGAAGTACAACGGGAGAATATCTTTCACACTCGTTGCCATTTGAAAGACAAGGTATGCATTTTGATCATTGACGGTGGTAGTTTTATTAATATTGCGAGTAAGACTTTAGTAGAAAAGCTGAATTTAACAATCACTAAACATTCTCAACCATACAAGCTACAATGGTTGAATGATAGTGGAGAAGTGAGGGTTACAAAACAAGTTGTTGTACCATTCCGGATTGGGAAATATGAAGATGAGGTGTTATATGATGTGGTGCCAATGCAGGCTGGGCATATTTTGTTAGGAAGGCCTTGGCAATTTGATCGACATGTGCAACATGACGGCTTCACCAACAAATATTCATTCATGTTCAACCAATGAAAAATCACTCTAATTCCGATGACACCAAAGCAAGTCTATGAAGATCGAGTGAGGTTGCAAAAATTGAGTGAGCAACAGAAACAAAAAGATCAAAATGGGTTGAGAGAAGAGAAAAAAGAGAGAAAAGAAAAGAGAAATACCGAATTTGATGAGAAAGAGAAAAGAGAGAAAAGTTTGGCCAATGAGGTAAAATCCGAGAGAAAACAACAGAATTTTTATGCCAAAACAAGTGAGGTTATGTGAGCGATACTATCAAGACGGCCAATGATTTTACTTATATACAAGGAATTCCTTTTAAATACTGACCTACTTAACCCTTCTTTGCCGAGTGTTATTGTTTCTCTTTTGCAGGAATTCGAAGATGTGTTTCCTGAACAGCTACCCCAAGGTTTGCCACCTATCCGGGATATTGAACATCAAATTGATTTCATACTCGGTGTATCAATTCCAAATCATCCAGCATATAGAAGCAATCCAGAAGAGGCGAAAGAGCTTCAAAGACAAGTCGAAGAGTTGATGGAAAAGGGGCATGTGAGAGAAAGTATGAGTCCATGTGCAGTTCCAGTGATTTTGGTACCTAAGAAAGATGGAACATGGAGGATGTGTGTTGACTGCCAAGCCATCAACAATATAACGGTGAGATATCGACACCCTATTCCTCATTTAGATGACATGTTAGATGAGTTGCATGGTGCTTGTGTGTTTTCTAAAATTGATCTTAAGAGTGGATATCATCAAATACGAATGAAAGAAGGAGATGAATGGAAAACAGCTTTTAAAACTAAATATGGGTTGTATGAGTGGTTAGTTATGCCATTTGGATTAACCAATGCTCCTAGTACATTCATACGCTTAATGAATCATGTTTTGCGTGCTTTTATTGGTAAATTCGTTGTTGTTTATTTTTATGATATTTTGATATATAGCAAAAGTTTACATGATCATGTCTCATATTTGCATTCGGTTTTGGATGTACTTAGAAAAGAAAATTTATATGCTAACCTCAAAAAGTGTACCTTCTGCACCGACAAGCTTGTTTTTCTGGGTTTTGTTGTGAGTGCTAAAGGCATCGAGGTAGATGAAGAGAAGATCAAAGCCATCCAAGAATGGCCAACCCCCTCCAATATAGGTAATATTAGAAGTTTTCATGGTCTTGCTAGTTTTTACAAGAGGTTCGTGAAAGATTTTATCACTATCGCTGCACCGCTTACACAAGTCATTAAGAAAAACGTTGTCTTTCAATGGAGTGAAAAGCAAGAGAAAACGTTTCAACTTATTAAATATAAACTTACTCATGCACCTTTACTTGCTTTACCGAACTTTTTTAAAACATTTGAAATTGAATGTGATGTTTCTGGTGTAGATATAGGCGCTGTTTTTATGCAGGATGAAAGACCACTTGATACTTTAGTGAGAAGTTAAGTAGGGTTGCACTTAACTATCCTACCTATGACAAAGAATTGTACGCCTTGGTTCGAGCTTTGGAGACATGACAACACTATTTGTGACCGAAAGAATTTGTGATTCATACCGATCATGAATCCTTAAAACATTTGAAAAGTCAACATAAGCTGAATAAGAGACATGCTCGATGGATGGAATTCATCGAAACTTTTCCTTATGTCATTCGATATAAACAAGGTAAGGAGAATGTAGTTGCGGGTGCACTTTCACGCAGATATGCCTTAATCTCTACTCTTGATGCTAAATTTCTTGGTTTTGAGCATATTAAAGAACTTTATCATGATGACCATGATTTTGGAGAAATTTATAGTGCATGTGAAAAGTCTGCAGAGGGCAAATTCTATAGACATGAGAACTTTTTGTTTAGAGAAAATAAGTTATGCATGCCAAATTGTTCATTGAGAGAGTTGTTAGTTCGAGAATCTCATAGCGGAGGGTTAATGGGACATTTTGGAGTTGCTAAAACCTTTACAATTTTACAAGAGCACTTTTATTGGCTACACATGAAGCGAGACATTGAGAGATTTTGTGGTAGATGTATTATCTGTAGGCAAGCTAAATCTAAGGTTCAACCTAATGGTCTTTACATACCCCTACCTATTCCTAGTTCACCTTGTATTGACATTTCAATTGATTTTGTTTTGGGTTTACTTAAGAATAAATATGGACGAGATTCGATCTTTGTAGTTGTAGATCGATTTTCTAAGATGGCTCATTTTATCCCTTGTCATAAATCTGACAATACTTCTCATATTGCGGAATTATTCTTTAGGGAAATTGTAAGGTTACATGGGATGCCTAGAACAATCGTTTCAGATTGGGATACTAAGTTCCTAAGTTACTTTTGGAAGATATTATGGGGAAAGTTAGGAACGAAACTTTTATTTTCAACAACTTGTCATCCTCAAATTGATGGTCAAACAGAAGTAGTCAACAGAATTTTATTAAAATATTAAAATTTGGGAAGAATGTTTGCCACATGTTGAGTTTGCATATAATCATGCTGTTCACTCTTCTACTAAATTCTCACTATTTGAAATTGTTTATGGTTTTAATCCTTTAACTCCTTTGGATTTCTTACCTTTACATATTTCTGAGTAAGTGAATTTAAATGGTAAGAAAAAAGCAGAATTTGTGAAACAACTTCACGAGAAAGTACGGTTCAATATAGAGAGGAGAACCGAACAATATATTAAACAAGCTAACAAGGGACGTCACAAGTTGATTTTTGAACCCGGTGATTGGGTTTGGTTACACATGCGGAAGGAAAGATTTTCGGCACAGAGACGTTCCAAGTTGTTGCCCCGAGGAGATGGTCCTTTTCAAGTGCTAGAACGGATCAACGACAATGCTTACAGACTTGATTTACCAGGTGAGTATCATGTTAGTGCTACTTTCAATATTACTGACTTGAGTCCTTTTGATGTAGGTGACGATTTGAGGATAAATCCTTCTCAAGAGGAGGGGAATGATGAGATCATCAAGATTGCTAAGAATTCACGAGATCCAACTCAAGTTCCAGTTGGGGCGGTGACAAGGGCCCGAGTTAAAAGATTCAAAGAAGTACTGAATAACTTAATTCAGGGGGCTTTACAACAAGAAATTGGAGCCCAAATAAATATAGAACCAAAATGGGTCTTAATTATGCTTATACAAGTCCAGTTGGAAGAATAAAAGGCCCAAAACTATCCAAAACCAAGGGAGGACGAAAATGAAGAAAAATAGCAGCAAGACTTGATCAAAATAGTTTGATTTATTTAGTTTCCTAATTTTTTATTTTTTGTAATTTATATTTAGTTTCCTAATTATTTATTATTTAGAGAATTACTAAATTTTTAATTGTCAATTATATTTCTACCTTTAGGCTATAAATAGGCTATTATACATTGTGTAAAAAAAAACAATACTTTGGAGAGAATTAATAAAATTGTGAGGATTCTTCACATAGATTTTGTTCTTTTGAGAATTTTGAAATTATTCAAGATATGAGTTTTGTTTTGTTTTTTGACTTATCAATTTAGGTTTCGAACCATTTAGATTGTGGCGTCATTTATTCCATCTTTATACCAAGATTCTTGATTTAGTGAGAAACGGGTTTAAGGTCATATACCTTAGATTCTTCCTCATTTAGGGCAAGGGTTGAGGTTTTTTAATTTTACCGGTTCAAACAATTCGTTGGGACGATTTTTGAGCTAAATTAACTTGTTCGTGGGTACGGGTTCACATCAGTTCTTCTTCTAATAAGAAACGAGTCTAAGATTTTATACCCTAAATTCTTTCTCCTTTAGGGTAACAGGTTAAATTTTTATTTCCATCGGTTCGATATCATTCGTCGGAATGATTTTTTAGCTATATTAACTTATTCATGGAATTTTAGTTTTCTGTACCCAATGGGTTCACATCATTCTTCACATCAATAACCATTCCTCGATAGGGGCAGAGGTAGAGTGAGGGCTTGCATGAGACAGGCACATAACATTAAGTGAAAGCTTTGTCTCAAGTCTGCCTCACTATTTTTAATGACCAGTGTGAAAATCTTCATTTAGGCTTAGTTTGGGGGTTTATAGAAGAAAAGAAAAGAAAACCTGGGAGTGAAAAGAAAAGAATAGAAAAAAATGTATCATTTTATTTGGGAGTTTAACAAAGAAAATAATTTTTTTTTTATTTAGGAGTTGAAGATAAATAAGAAGAAAATATCCAAAAATATACTACTTTTATCTTTATACTATTGATTTTTTAAATCCAAATCTTGCCAAAAATGAAATAGCTTGAAATCCCAATTTGTTTTTTTTTTATAATTTTGTTAATATTTCTTTGTTTATAATTGATGAATTCCATGGCGATGATTACTTAAGTATTTGAATGCTCTGAACTTCGTAACCTTTAATTTGAGATATACATGAGTTGATTAAAGTTTTATACTATCTAGATATGTCGGATATAAATTTATTTTACATTATTTTATTTTAAAATTAGAATTGATATATTAAAATTTTTACTCATACGCATCAATCTATCCTTTTATTTCTTTCCATTTTTGGAAAGAAAGCTTTTAAACATTTGATAGGATTTTCTTTCTTTCCAATTTTTTCTTTTGGAGAGAACTCAAATGTAAGAACTTTTCTAAAACTCTTCTACCTTCATGAATCTTTTTTCATTCTCACCTTCTTTGCCTGCTTCTTATACTTGTCTCTTGACTTCTACTTTGTATTTTTTAATTTTCATCTTCCTTTTAATTGTTTTATAAATTTTATTTAATTTTAAATGAGTATTAATATTTCTATTTTTGATTGGTTTTACTTTGGGGGGGGGGGGGTAACGATCGTAATAATGAAAATATTGCAAATTGATTTGATTCGGAAGGTCAACGTTAAAGAAAATGAATAAAAATTAAAATGAAGAAAGAAAAAATGTGCGTTGGCTGTCGTACACGTGTCGATATATATAATAAGATAAAATGAGGGTAGAGTAGCCTAGATGAATAGATCAGTTCCAATAACATTATGAATCTAGATCCAATTTCGGAAGTCGGCCCCAAATTTTTGCCGATAATAGCTCTAGCTCGCTCTTTGTGAAACCCTAACAAACAGTAAAAGAAAAGCCTTTCTCCCCAAACCAGAAAAATCAATCATGTCGGCAAAGCCAGCTTGCACCGTTTACATAGGTATGTGTTTCTCCACTCACCCATCCTATACATCTGATTGCTTCGCTTTTCCTGTCATGTTTCAGTTTTCTTTCTACAGAATTAACCTAATTCGAAATTTCTATAAAAATAGGACTCTTTGTCTTTACCGGTTGAATCTGTTTAGGGTTTTGACTGGACCGAAACTGGATTCTTTTCTTGTATGAATTTTGGATTTTGAAGGATTCATTTTGGTTTTGCATTATTGTTCTCAATGCGAACGCCTAATTTTGTAACCGGATAGAAACGATTGGACTTCTAGTGTTTCTCTCAATGGATTGGTACGGCCAAGAAAACCCGACAAACGCCCAACAATTTAACTTGAACCCCTCAAAGATAGGATTTTTATGGTTATGTGTCTCACAAGGCATGCTAAACATCAAAATTCTCATTCCCAGGTTTGACGACAAATTAATGTGGCTGAGATTTGTACCATTGCAACTCTTGAAAATGTGTGGTGCAGATTTAGTCACATTAACTCAGCACTAGAGCATGACATAGAATTTCTGGTCAATCTCATTGCTGTAGGAGGCATTTCTGCATCTAACGTGATAAGTAGTAAATAAGCTGTCCCAAAATCCTTTTCTAAGAAAATCATCGCCCTACCTTTTGGGCATTACATACTAGACTCAAGTTTGAAAAGTGTCAAGAATTGAAGGGTGTGTTTAGTTGTGGAAAACAAGAGTGTTTTCTAGAAGACGTTTTCTAAGAAAATAAAAATGTGTTCAAATAATCAACTTTTCAATTTTAAAAAATAAAAATTAGAAAAAACGGTTTTCTAATTTATAAAGAGACATAGAAAACAATCTTAGGGTTGTTTTCTACTGTATTCCGTTATAAATAAAACTCTTATTTTCTAAAATTTTTTAAATTTTCTACTCTTTTCTTTAGAGATAGAAAATATGAGAAAATTAGAGATAGGAATTTAGAGAACATTTTTCACAATTAAACGCACCATAAGGTTTTCATTAATGGGCCAATGAAATCCAAAACAAATAAAGAGTGCTCAAACTTAAATTAAAGTGGTTCTTTTCTCTATGATTTTACTTGCAACAGATCCAGTGGAGATGGGGCGTGGCATGTTGCTCAGAGGATTAGTGCTTGTAGCTATGAACCAAAATCTCCAGGTTCATGTGCCTCCTCACACCTAAGTGGCCCAAGGGGGGTGGACATTTTCTTGTAGGGATAGTAGACCTAGGGTTATGTAACATGGGTGTGGATCTATGTCAAAAAGAATTCTTGAGTATACTGTTTCTTCTTTTCAAATTGGCATGTCTGTACAGTGTGATTCCAACACACAATTGCATTCTTTTTGCTTGTGAAATTTGAATTTTAACCGTTCGTAATTTCTTTAAAGCTAAGAACCCCAAGGGATGTGATATGAACCCGTTGGGTATAAAAATTCTAAAATCCACGAACAAGTTAATTTAGTCTAAAAGTCGTCCTAACGAATTATTTGAATCGGTAGAATTAAAGACCTCAACCCTTGCCCTAAAGGAGGAAAAACCTAAGGTATATGATCTTAAACCAATTTCTCACTAGATCAAGAATTTTGGTATAAAGATGGAATGAATGACGCCACAATCTAGATGGTTCGAAACCTAGATTGATAAGTCAAAAAACTAAACAAGACTCCTATCTTGAATAAGTTCAAAGTTCTCAAAAGAACAAAATCTCTGTGAAGAATTTTCACAATTTTATTAATTCTCTCCAAAGTGTTATCTTTTACACAATATATAATGACCTATTTATAGTTTAAAGATAAAGACAACTAAAATTTAGTAACTCCCTAAACAATAAAGAATCAGAAAACTAAAATATAAATTACAAAAAATAAAAATTAGGAAACTAAATAAATCAAACTATTTTGACCAAATCTTCCTGTTATTTTTCTTTATTTTAGTCCTCCCTTGGTCTTGGGTAGTTTTGGGTATTTTATTCTTCTAATTGGACTTGTATGAGCATAATTAAGGCTCTTTTGGTTATTTATTTATTTGGACTCTAATTTCTTATTGTAAATCCTCCTAAATTAAGTTATTCAGTGCTTTTTTGAATTTTTTAACTCCGGCCTTCGTCACTGGTCCAACTGAGACTTGAGTTGGATCTTATAAATTCCTTGCAATCTTGATGACCTCATCATTCCTCTCCTCTTGAGAAGGATTTGTCCTCAAATCGCCACCTATATCAAAAGGACTCAAGTTAGTAATATTGAAAATAGCACTAACATGATACTCACCTAGTAAATCAAGTCTGTAAGCATTGTTGTTGATCCGTTCTAGCACTTGAAAAGGACCATCTCCTCGGGGCAACAACTTGGAATGTCTTTGTGCTGGAAATCTTTCCTTCCGCATGTGTAACCAAACCCAATCATCAGGTTCAAAAATCAACTTGTGACGTCCCTTGTTAGCTTACTTGATGTATTGTTCAGTCCTCCTCTCTATATTGAACCGTACTTTCTCGTGAAGTTGCTTCATAAATTTTGCTTTTTTGTTATCATCTAAATTCACTTGCTCAGAAATAGGTAAAGGTAAGAAATCCAAAGGAGTTAAAAGATTAAAACCATAAATAATTTCAAACGGTGAGAATTTAGTAGTAGAGTGAAAAGCACGATTATATGCAAACTCAACATGTGGCAAACATTCTTCCCAAGTTTTAATATTTTTGAGAAGGATTTGTCATCAAATCGCCACCTACATCAAAAGGACTCAAGTTAGTAATATTGAAAGTAGCACTAACATGATACTCACCTGGTAAATCAAGTCTGTAAGCATCGTCGTTGATCCGTTCTAGCACTTGAAAAGGACCATCTCCTCGGGGCAACAACTTGGAATGTCTCTGTACCGGAAATCTTTCCTTCCGCATGTGTAACCAAACCCAATCACCGGGTTCAAAAATCAACTTGTGACGTCCCTTGTTAGCTTACTTGATGTATTGTTCGGTCCTCCTCTCTATATTGAACCGTACTTTCTCATGAAGTTGCTTCATAAATTTTGCTTTTTTCTTACCATCTAAATTCACTTGCTCAGAAATAGGTAAAGGTAAGAAATCCAAAGGAGTTAAAGGATTAAAACCATAAACAATTTCAAACGGTGAGAATTTTGTAGTAGAGTGAAAAGCACGATTATATGCAAACTCAACATGTGGCAAACATTCTTCCCAAATTTTAATATTTTTATTAATGACAGCCCTCAACAAAGTGGATAAAGTTATGTTGACTACTTCTATTTGACCATCAGTTTGAGAATGACAAGTTGTTGAAAATAAAAGTTTCGTTCCTAACTTTTCTTATAATGTCTTCCAAAAGTAACTCGGGAACTTAGCATCCCGATCTGAAACGATTGTTCTAGGCATCCCATGTAATCTCACAATCTTCCTAAAGAATAATTCCGCAATATGAGAAGTATTGTCAGATTTATGACAAGGAATAAAATGAGTCATCTTAGAAAATCGATCTACAATTACAAAGATCGATTCTCATCCATATTTATTCTTAGGTAAACTCAAAACAAAATCTATTGAAATGTCAATCCAAGGTGAACTAGAAATAGGTAGGGGTGTGTAAAGACCATTAGGTTGAACTTTAAATTTAGCTTGCCTACAGGTAATACATCTACCACAAAATCTCTGAATGTCTCGCTTCATGTGTGGCCAATAAAAGTGCTCTTGTAAAATTGTCAAGATTTTGGCAACTCCAAAATGTCCCATTAACCCTCCGCTATAAGATTCTCGAACTAACAACTCTCTCAATGAACAATTTGGCATGCACAACTTATTTTCTCTAAACAAAAAGTTCTCATGCCTATAGAATTTGCTCTCTGTAGATTTTTTACATGCACTATAAATTTCTCCAAAATCATGGTCATCATGATAAAGTTCTTTAATATGCTCAAAACCAAGAAATTTAGTATCAAGAGTAGAGATTAAGGCATACCTGTTAGAAAGTACATCCGCAACTACATTCTCCTTACCTTGTTTATATCGAATGACATAAGGAAAAGTTTCGATGAATTCCATCCATCGAGCATGTCTCTTATTCAGCTTATGTTGACTTTTCAAATGTTTCAAGGATTCATGAACCGTACGAATCAGAAATTTTTTCGGTCACAAATAGTGTTGCCATGTTTCCAAAGTTCGAACCAAGGCGTACAATTTTTTGTCATAGGTAGGATAGTTAAGTGCAGTCCCGCTTAACTTCTCGCTAAAGTATGCAAGTGATCTTTCATTCTGCATAAGAACAACGCTTATACCTACACCAGAAGCATCACATTCAATTTCAAATGTTTTAGAAAAGTTTGATAAAACAAGTAAAGGTGCATGAGTAAGTTTATGTTTAATAAGTTCAAACGCCTTCTCTTGCTCTTCACTCCATTGAAATGCAACGTTTTTCTTGATGACTTGTGTAAACGGTGCAGCGATAGTGTTAAAATCTTTCACGAATCTCCTGTAAAAACTAGCAAGACCATGAAAACTTCTAACATCACCTATATTGGAGGGGGTTGGCTATTCTTGGATGACTTTGATCTTCTCTTCATCCACCTCGATACCTTTAGCACTCACAACAAAACCCAAAAAAACAAGCTTGTCGGTGCAGAGGTTAGCATATAAATTTTCTTTTCTAAATACATCAAAAACCGAATGTAAATGTGAGACATGATCATGCAAACTTTTGCTATATATCAAAATATCATCAAAATAAACAACTACGAATTTACCAATAAAAACACGCAAAACATGATTCATTAAACGCATGAATGTACTAGGAGCATTGGTTAATTCAAATGGCATAACTAACCACTCATATAACCCATATTTTGTTTTAAAACCTATTTTTCATTCATCTCGTTCTTTTATTCGTATTTGATGATATCCACTCTTAAGATCAATTTTAGAAAACACACAAACACTATGCAACTCATCTAACATGTCATCTAAACGAGGAATAGGGTGTCGATATCTTACCGTTATGTTATTGATGGCTCGACAGTCAACACACATCCTCCATGTTCCATCTTTCTTAGGTACCAAAATCATCGGAACTGCAGATGGACTCATACTCTCTCACATGCCCCTTTTTCATCAACTCTTCGACTTGTCTTTGAAGCTCTTTCGCCTCTTCTGGATTGCTTCTATATGCTGGACGATTTGGAATTAATGCACCGGGTATGAAATCAATTTGATGTTCAATCCCTCGGATAGGTGGTAAACCTTAGGGTAGCTCTCCAGGAAATATATTTTCGAATTCCTGCAAAAGAGAAACAATAATACTCGGCAAAGAAGAGTTAATTTGGTCAGTGTTTAAAAGGAATTCTTTGTACATAAGTACAATCATTGGCCGTGTTGAGAGCATCGCTCGCTTAACCTCACTTGTTTTAGCATAGAAATTCTTTTGTTTTCTCTCAGATTTTATCTCATTGGCCGAACATTTCTCTCTTTTCTCTTTCTCACAAAATTCGGCCTTTCTCTCTTATTTTCTCTCTTTTTTCTCCTCTCAACCCATTTTGATCTTTTTGTTTTTGTTGCTCACTCAATTTTTGCAACCTCACTTGGTCTTCATAGACTTGCTTTGGTGTCATCGGAATTAGAGTGATTTTTCGTTGGTTGAACATGAATGAATATTTGTTGGTGAAGCCGCCATATTGCATATGTCGATCAAATTGCCAAGGCCTTCCTAACAAAATATGCCCAGTCTGCATTGGCACTACATTACATAACACCTCATCTTCATATTTTCCAATCCGAAATGATACAACAACTTGTTTTGTAACCCTCACTTCTCCACTATCATTCAATCATTGTAGCTTGTATGGTTGAGAATGTTTAGTGGTTGACAAATTCAGCTTTTTTACTAAAGTCTTACTCGCAACATTAGTAAAACTACCACTGTCAATGATCAAAATGCATACCTTGTCTTTCACATGGCAACGAGTGTGAAAGATATTCTCCCGTTGTACTTCTTCTTCATCTCCTCTGGCTTGTAAGCTTAAGGTTCGACATGTTACTAGCGTTAACATCTCACTATGTTCAGCCCCATACTCCTCAGCTCCGATGGGGACGTCTTCCAATGGAGGCAAACAATCAATGTCACCTTCATCTTTAGACTCGATTGCACCATTTTCCCGAATCACCATAACTCGCTTGTTTGGACATTGGCTAGCTAAATGTCCTTTTTCCTGACACGTGAAGCATTTAATCTGACTAGATCGAGTTAAAGTAGGGATTGACTTACTTTGAGAAGTCGTGGTAGAGATAGTTGTTTTATGTTCAGGTTTAACTCTGGAGATGGCTGAATTTTCTTCTTTTTTCGGGTAGCTCATTCTCCAAGATGTTGCATTCGGAATCTGTGGTGTCGATTTTGGTCGTGTGTTACCTCTCTTGAGCTGCGTTTCAACCTTGATTGTCATACGTACTAAATCCTCCAACTCCACATAATGGTGAAGCTCGATCGTGTTGGCAATCTCTCGATTTAAATCATTCAAAAATCTAGCCATCGTCGCCTCTCTATCTTCTTCCACATTAGCTCGAATCATAGTCATCTCCATCTCTTTGTAATACTCATCTACGCTTCGATTACCTTGGTGGGGACTTTGCAAGTTGAGATATAAATCCCTATAGTAATGACTCGGTACAAATCGTCGTCTCATCACCCTCTTCATTTCACCCCAAGTTTCAATGGATCGATTCCCATTTCGTCGTCTATTGATGCATAACTGATCCCACCATACAATTGCATAATCAGTAAACTCAATAACAACAAGTTTAACCTTCTTTAATTCAGAATAGCTATGACAATCAAAAACTAACTCAATTTTCTTTTCTCATTCAAGATATGTTTTGGGATCACTTTTATTTTGAAACGACGGAATTTTCATCTTGATACTTCCTAAGTTGTTGTCTACCCGATTATTAACTTCTCTATTTCGACAAAGTCTCCTATGACTACCCGCTGACAACCTATCAAACTCCTCTTCTAACCCATCTCCTTCAAACTCATCCACAACTTCAGTTTCTCTTTGATGAAACTTATTCCTCCTGGAGGGGGTTGGCACTATTGATGGTTGCCCCATTTGCGACCCCTCTTCCACCCTATCCAACCTTTCATGTAGAAGATCTAACTCCCTCTTTATCATCCGTCTCATCTCCCCAATAAATGCTTGTAGTTGTAGATTCGACCCAATCTGTGGTTGAACCGCCTCATTGATATTATTTTTTTGATTTTGAGTCATGATTGGAATCTGTAAGACAATGTTAGAAAATAGAAAAGAAGCTCACTACACTCCCTCCGTATTTCATTCAAAAATAATGATTCACTTAAATCCACTCGTGTTTCACTCTTTGAATTTGGCTTTTATTTTTAATGAATTCTCTCTTTCCTTTTACCACTCTATTTCACTTAGCCAAGTTCTTTATTGAACTCGAGAACTCACGCAAAAATAATTGTCATTTAGTTTTTTAACTTCTATAGAAGAAAGTATAACAAGAAAAGTAAGAAAGAAAGAAAAAAATAAATAAGGAAGGTGAACAAATAAGGCAGAAGTTCATGAAAGGATAACAAATATGGAAGGTTTGAATTTGGGTGAGTGCACAAATAAGGAAATATTTCAAACCTAACAAAAAAATTTAGAAAATTCTAATTCAAATTTGGTAATAACACTTTAAAACTTGCCAAATTTGAACAAAATCACAAAATGGAGAATTATCTATTTTGCAAAATTTGAAAACTGCCTTTTTTTTTTCACGGCCTGTTCTCTTTTTTTTGTGGGTCGTTTTTTTTTTCTCCCCTTTTTTTTGGCTCTTCTTTTTTTTTTTTTGGGAATATGACAGCACAAAAATAAAGAATAAGTACACAAAAAATAAGTAATAAACCAACGAAAGAAGAGTTTTCAGATACAAAAAAAAAAATTTAATAAGAATAATTCGAAGGAAAAAAAAACCTGGATTGTCTCTGATACCAATTGATGTGAAACTGTTGGGTATAAAAACCCTAGAACCCATGAACAAGTTAATTTAACCTAAAAATCGTTCCAACGAATTGTTTGAACCGGTGGAATTAAAGAGTTCAACCCTTGCCCTAAAGGAGGAAAAACATAAGGTATATGATCTTAGACCCGTTTCTCACTAAATCAAGAATCTTGGTATAAAGATAAAATGAATGACGCCACAATCTAAATAGTTCGAAACCTAGATTGATAAGTAAAAAAACTAAACAAGACTCCTATCTTGAATAAGTTCAAAGTTCTCAAAAGAACAAGAGTTGTGTGAAGAATCCTTACAATTTTATTAATTCTTTCCAAAGTGTTATCTTTTACACAATGTATAATGGCCTATTTATAGCCTAAAGGTAAAAACTTAATTGACAACTAAAAATTTAGTAACTCTCTAAATAATAAAGAATCAGGAAACTAAAACATAAGTTACAAAAAATAAAAATTAGGAAACTAAATAAATCAAACTATTTTGACCAAGCATTGCTGTTATTTTTCTTTATTTTCGTCCTCTCTTGGTATTGGGTAGTTTTGGACATTTTATTTTTCCAACTGGACTTGTATGAGCATAATTAAGGTCCCTTTTGGTTATTTATTTATTTGAGCTCCAATTTTTTGTTGTAAAGCCCCCTGAATTAAGTTATTTAGTGATTTTTTGAATCTTTTAACTCGAGCCTTTGTCACCGGTCCAACTGGGACTTGAGTTGGATCTTATGAATTCTTTGCAATCTTGATGACCTCATTAGGCTCTGGACTCCACTAGTGTATCTACTGAGAAAATAACATGAATGAATGCGATTTGGAGATATTAAATTGGTTTGAAATGTAATTTCAACAGTGCCAATAATCACACTGTTTTATTGAAGAAATGAAAATGTGCATGAACAGGGTGAATGCATGTACATATAAACACATTAATAAAGTTTAATGAGATGTGTTATTCTAGGCTCAACATTTTGATTTCAGTGGTTTCAAACTAAATAATTAGGCCTTGATCTAGCATGGGTGCAAGCTCCATACCATTGTGTCCAGGCCTCTCGGATGGAGTTATATGGTGAAATTTAATTTGTACTCATGAAATTGCTTGCAAAATCACAATATTATTCATAAAGTTCTTTCCTCTGTGTCTTTTTAAATCTATGGATGTGTGAATTTTTCTAGCAAAGGAGAATTAGTGACATTTTGGAGTTTGGAAGACATTGTATCCTTAGAACAGTAGGAATTACTCTTGCTAAGACCATGTTATGCAGCTTACCCATGGCTAATATTCCCATTTTCTGTTTCTTGTTGTGTGATTCTGTGGAGAGCAATTGGAGGATTTCTGGGATTAAACACCTTCAACACATTGGAGCGTGGTATTTAGGAAAAAAAATGGGGACTTGGGTATTAGACATTTGAGCCTTTTCTCCCTCTTAGGAGTGCCACAAGCCTCAATGGCTAGTTCAACCCTTGACCTAATTGTTATGTTAGAATCCTGGTATGTCACTAATTTAAGAAGAAAGTGACAGATTTTAGTCTGGTATTGCTAGTCAAATGGCTTTGGCGGTTTCGGGTGTATTTCAAATGTGAGAAGGTGCACGAGGGAAGGGTGGAAGAAGATACCAATTTTTCTTGAATTTGAGATTCAAGATGGTAGGTTGGTACTGCCTTGGTTGTGTTGGGGTAGGGGTTATGTTGAAAGAATTCACATATTTTATTGCAAATATAAAAATATTTAAAGGATGGAAAGTTATTTTGTACTCTTGTAGGATCTTGGAGTTTGGGAATGAGAATTCAGTGGCTCCTTCATTTGACTTCCTCCATGCTTTGATCTCTACTTTAGGGTCCTTGGAAGCTCAAAAGATAGTGATTACATGTTAGTGTTCAAATATTCTTATTGGAGACGTACTCATGTTCAGTTTTCCCTTGTGCCTAGCTACTTTTGAATACAGGTGATGGAAGTTTATATGATGAAGAGGTTCACTTCAAAGTTAGTGATTCCCCTTTCATATGCATTTGTCACCACTGTCAATAATTGTTTTTCTGTAGAAAGGAAAAGCAGAGCTAAAAGGTTTTTGATCTTCCATCCTTTTGTTTGGAACGCATGGAAATGGAGAGGAATGGGAAGCTTACTAATTCATCTTTTTTTTAGGGGGGGAGGAGTCAAGGAAAATTATAGTAATTGTATTGGCCAAATTATCCTTTATTTTATTGAAATAAAAATTTCTAAAAGGGTAAAAAGTAACTCTCCTCACATATTTTCCCTATGATTTTTTTTCCAATTTGAGGACAAATGATTTGCTAAAGAACTGGTTAACAATATTCTGTTACCCATGTTTCATCCTCCACCCAGATTAAATAAAAGGGAGAGATTTTCTACTGATAATGGTTGGTAAATAGCTATTCTTTGCCCAATTTGTGGAAGTTTAATTTGACAAGTAATGTTTTCATTTCCTCTTCTCACCAGCATATACTGCTAAGTTTCTTCTCACCAATGATAACATATTCTTGCATGTACCCTATTATGATCTTTTTGTTTTTGAAGAAATGTTCCCCCATCCACTACATGATTGCCATTATAAACCAGTGGCAATTGTGACCTTATTGCTATTTGCCCTCATCCACGAAGTGATTGACATTGTAAACCATTGAATTGCCATGTGAAATTTATACTCAGTTAACCTGTCTAGATGCAGCCTGTATTTTTCAGACCAGAGTTTGATAATCCTTTCTGTTAACTTTTCTTATATATCTTCATCCAGTATTCTATGCTTGAATTTCTCAATTATAGCATGCAGCCTCACTGAGGTGGCAATTTTCTCTCCCTATCCTCCTGCCCATGTTAGATATCCCTGTCCCATGTTGGTTAGAAAGCAAACCTTACTCCAATTTGGTCCCAACCCAAGTAATTTATGTTTTCTTGGCAATGAGATAATTTGAAGATTGTAACATGGTAAGGGTGCAAACATTATTCTTTATGGCAATTTGACACAGTTGAAATGCTATTAGGACAATAATATCTCTTCCATGTCATCAATGAATTTATCACCTGGTTAAATGTACAAACCATCATTTCTTGTGAATACTGCCTAGATGGTAAATAACTTAATTTAAACTTGTGTATAGCTTGTGAATGCTGGAGTAAATTTAATTGTGTATTCTACCAAGCTGTATGCTTCTTATATAGGGGCATTGCTGTTGGTTTTTAATCCCTCTCTCGCCCTATTTGGACCATCAGAAGCCTGTGCCTTCATGATTGCGCCAGCTTCATTCTTTCTTCCTAGCATTATCTATGTTCTAAATTCTGCTATATATTTCTGGAAAGTCGTCTCAATATCTGCTATATTTATATTGCAAAGAGGCCTTTACCCTTTTTTGTTCCTTTTTTAAGCCAGTATATATCCTGTTTTAACTTGACAATTTGTTGTTTACTTAGGCAATTTGGATGAGAGGGTGAGTGATAGGGTTTTGTATGATATACTCATTCAGGCAGGGCGGGTTATTGACCTGTACATTCCTCGAGACAAGGAAACCGACCGCCCAAAAGGTTTTGCCTTTGCGGAATATGAAACGGAGGAGATAGCTGACTATGCTGTTAGGCTTTTCTCTGGTCTTGTGAACCTTTACAACAGAACACTGAAATTTGCGGTGCGTCCTTTTCTGACTCGTAAACCTTCTGTTGGATTCTTATTGTGTACAAGCTTGGGATTGAGGATATGATTGCACTGATTGCACTGATTGCACTGATTGCACTAATGTCTATGGCACGTGGTCTTTGATACTGTCTTGTTCTTGGATTAATTTCATCATTGTCATTCTTTATTTTAGTTTTGAGTTTGAGATTGTTGAGACAGCTTTAGGACAATCTTTAGTTCCCTCATTTATTTTCAGTTAGTTGCTAGAGATAGAGGATCAGAAAACCAAAGGTCTGCGTCATTCTACCACCTCTAAGGTGAGTAGATATGTTGCGGACTTCTCTAATGGTGCTAAGTGTAATGATCCACCGGTGGCACAGCAATACCTTCATTTGAATAGGGAGAAAATTTGATTGGAGCTGACTGTGAGTGTTCTTTGGCATGTGATATTAGTTTATGATGCATTTCTTGTGGATTACAGATTTCTGGCCAGGATAAACCCTCGCTAAGCTTACCCCCAGCAACCCCCACAGCAAATCCCTCTTCCAAACCACGACCTCATCGTGTGACAAACACTTCAGCAACCTCGCAGAACTCCACAGGATTATCCCTGTCATGTATTTTTTCATCCCAATCAGGCAATTATGCTCAAGGTAATATTTTATTTTCTTTTAACTCACTGCAAGTCCTAAATTGCTGTATTTCCTAGCTATTTTCACTTTTTTCATTTTCTAAACAACGTTTTTCTCTTTCATCCAGCAACTGTTTCCCCAGGGTTAGTGCACCAACATGATAAAGGATATTCATCATCCTTCCATAATAATGATTTTGATTGCAGTCAAAGAGGCTATGGGGCAACTTTGGACCAGTTTGGATCAAGTGGCTATAACAGTAGTTATCCAGTCTCTTACCCTTCTTACTGACTTTTCGTGTAATTGTTGAGATCATATACTTGCATTACTAGGCTGTATGTCCTAGTTAATATGGAAGTTGGTTTGTGTGATAGTGCAATTGAAGCTTAGTGTAAGATTTTCTAATGGACTTAGATCTGACGTATCATATTAAATTGACCAGTTGCATCTGTTGTGGACGTTGCAAATATTGTAATTTTCATTTGTAGACCTCCCTTTATATTCAAAAACATGTAATAGAAAGAACTCAGGTGCCACCTCCTAGCGTCAGGATCTAATTGACCGATCTGGTAACTATCGTCTCTTCCCACCTCAACTTGTTCCAAATATAACCCTAGTTTGTGTTGAATTCATCTTTTCCAGCTTGAGTAATATGCATATTTCTTTTTTTTTTTGTGCTATAATAATCGGTATCTGGAGTAATATTTTGATTAATCTGGTTTGAGACTTACACTGACCCATTAAGAGGGTTATTCTGCTAGTATAGTTTTTTTCATGCTAAAATCACGAGTTGAACTCGGGAGTTTGGTTAAGTGACCTAGCGTCACATCTCATTAGACTAACTATCCGTTGATAATATGCATATTTCATGACTAGTATTTATTAGGTACGTTTTGAGTAAAAAAGTGTTATATTTCTGTATTACTTATTTATATGATCATTATTTAGTTTTTTGTTTATGTTAAAAAATTATCTATTAGAATTGTAATTCTTGTAATTCTTGTAATTCTTAACGGGTACCTTTTAATAAGACCCTTTGTAAGGAAATGGGCCATAACAAAATTCTAGTCGTGTGTATAATCTCATCAATCATTTACTTGTGGTGCATGTATTCTAGGAATATATAAGTCAAATTACAAGCAAATGGATGAGTTTATTTTTTAGCGAAAGGGCATCACTCGGTTCTGGGTAAGGCTTTAAAGAGTGGCTTGCTTCACCATAACTGCAAGTGCTATTGCTGCTAATTCCAGATTTTTGTTGTTTAGCTTTCTGATCTTTAAATTTCCAATTTGAGGCCTGTAAATGTAATTATGAAATGGCTAAAGTTGCTGGGTTCCTTAGCTTAATGCCAAGCTTGGGTTTTTCGAAGAATTTAGCGATTTGCCACATTTACTCGCTTCTGCTTCATCACGAGGCGAATATTAGCTCGTGCAAATTATGCATTGCAGACGGCATAAGGATTAAACACCAAAAGAATAAACAAGCGTTGGAAGTATGAAGAAAAAGTAGTTGTGTTTTGTGAAGCATTATTGCTAAACTATATAGTGTTCAAAGTCCCTTCGGGAACATCCGATGTATGATGTTCAAATAAATTTGGTCAGAACAGGGAATCTGATCCTAATTTTATTGCCTAAGAATTATGAGTGATTGGCCTTGGGTTGGTGGCGGGAGGCGGCGGTCCTATTAATGGGGAAAGTAAGGTGAATTATGCTTTTCCCTGTTCTGATACACTAGGGTAGCGTCTGTCTGGTATAGGATCAGAGATTGGAGGGGAAACTATCGGAGGAGAAAATGACAGAGGGAAGAGGATAGAGAGAAGCAATGTTTTCTCCTTTTCTGTTTTTGTATGCACAACATCTAGATAATTTTATAATTTAATTGTTATTTTTCTCTTTTAAAGTTTTAACATATAAATATATTAATTTTTTCTTCCGAAAAAATAATTTAAATCTCTTTAAAAAACAAAACTTAGTTTTTTTTTTCTTTTTAAAATTAATAACATTAATTTTCACTTTGTGAAATCATCAAATTATTTTTAAAATTAATATATCAATTTTAAATTTTCTCTCTAAAAAATTAAATTGAAATGTTTTCTCTTCAAAGAGAGGGAGACTAATTTTCTATTTTAAAAAATTAATTTATTTCATATTTTCTTTTGTTAAACGCATTGATTTGAATTTTCTTTCACAAAAAAATAAAATTATTTTTTCATTTTAAAATTTAGTGTATTATATCTTTTTCTAAAAAATTTAAAGCATTTCAAATTTTGTCTTTTTAAACTCATTGGTTTTATATTTTCTTTATCTAGAAACACTAAATCTATTTTTTTTCCCTCTAAAATTGAACACTTGAGTTTTCTCTTTCCAAAAATTTTATTGATTCATATTTTTTCTGAATACATTGGTTTTTAAATTCTCTCTCTTTTAAAAAAAGTCAAATTTAGTTTTTTTTCTTTTTAAAATGAAGTATTTTAATCTTCTCTCGTGGGTCTATTTGAGTAGAAGACATAGCTAATGCCCTTTCAGCTGGCTGAGCCACCGCGTGTGCTACCACCCTTATCGATTCTTTAGGAGGCAAATCCCGAGAGGCCAGCACTAACAGTTCAACGATAGGGACAATCGCACAATGATGCACCAGGTTAGGAAGATAAGGTTAGGGTTCCTATAGTTGCTTATCTGGATTCGTGTGCATTCCATTTTGTTATCTGATGTAGGATCAGTTTATTTTCTTGTAATGTTTGAGTAGTGAGTGATTTGTCATGTTTGAGTATTGAGTGATCTGCATGCTACTTATACTCCTCGTGAGTTATGGTTGCTATCCCTTTGGTTTTGATTTGACCAAGTGCCAGTTTTGTTATTGTGGATTGCCGATGAGTTCCATTTGTTTTGACATGTGGACAATAGCCGCTTGTTTCGGGGGTTGTGGCTTCCGATGCTCTAATCAAGAATGGTTGTGACCAACGACCGGACGACATAAGTGACATAGCAAGTGTATAGATTAGTTGAGGACAACCCTTTCCCCTAGATGTTCGATGGAGTATGAGTTATGATTTGACTAAATGATTACTAGATTCTCATCAAACATGGCTACTTTATTGAGTTGGCTAGTTAAGAGATTTGTTAAATAAAGCCTTTACATGATTCATTCTTCCATTCTTTTTCAGAAAACATAATGGAAAAAAGATAATAAATTCCATGTTAAGTCAAGAAGGAGCGAGAGTTCACCATACAATATGATGGTGGGTTAGTACTCTCAAGCCTAGTTGAATATGAAGAGCACCTCCATAGAGTTATGCAGATAGTGAGGACACACGTCAACAAGGATGAACACCCTGTTCAAATGGGATGATCCTTTGTCAAATATTGAGTGTGTTTAGACTACAAAAAAACACAGTTTTCGTCATGAATTTTCACGACGGAAAAAATTTGATGCTATTTTACGACGAATTTAGCGACAAAAACTTTTTCGTCACTAATTTGTCACAAAAATTGCAACGAAAAGGAAGTCGTGACTAAATTAGCGACGGACACATCATTCGTAGCTAAATTCGTCGCTAATTAGTGACGAAAAAGTTTTCGTGACTAAATTCGTAGCTAATTGGCAAAAAAAAATTTTAAGTGGCAAATTTCGTCGCTAATTAGCGACGAATGATATTTCGTGGTTAAATTTTGTCACAGATTTAAAATCCATCACAAAATTTAATCTTTTTTAAATAGAATTTTATTTTATTTATTTTATTTTTATTTTATTAATATATTACATTTAAGTTAAAAATTAATTTAGCGACGGATTGGTTTTCCGTCGCAAAATTTAGCGACGAAAATCCCAATCAATCGTTAATTTTTTTAATATATAATTAAATAAAATAAAATATTAATATAATATTTAAATTAAAAAATTAATTTAGCAACGATGAAATTTATCCAAATCCGTCGCTGAATTTAATTTTTTTTAATTGGAATTTTATTTTATTTTATTTTTATTTTATTAATTTATATTAACAAATCATATTATTATTTTATAATATTTTAATTTACATTTTATTTTATTATATTATATTTCATTTTTTAGAAGAATAATATTATTTAATTCTTAAAAAAAACTATATATTTTATTTTATTTAAATTATATATATTTTAATTAATTTATTATTTTTTTCTTTTTTTGTTTGATTTAATATATTTTATTATTGTATAGGTAATTTTTATTTTATTTGTATTATTTTATTTAATAATATAAATTTTTTAATTAAATATTAATCCGGCAGACAACGCGAGCCTGTGCGGGCGTCGACGCAGGCAGGGGCGCGCGCCTGTACGGGCGCCCGCGCATGCACGCACGGGTGCTGGGCTCATGCAGGCGCACACCATGTTGGTGAGCCTACCAGGGCGCGCATGCGAGGGCGTAGGTAGGCATGCCTACCCGGGCGCACATGTGCGGGCGCAGGTAGGCGCGCCCCTGCCTAGATGCCCGCGGATGCACCCATGGGCACCGGACGCAGGCAGGGGCGCGTGCATGATCCCGCACACGCCTGCCTGCCTGGGCGCCGCGCCCACACGCACACGCACGGACGCCCACCTTTCATTGTTTTAATGCTAAAAAAATGCTAAAATGCTATTGAAGGGATTCAAATCTTGGATCTCGGATTTAAACGGAAGACATATCACCACTGCACCACCACTTAGTGTTGTGTGATAATATGTTTTTTTTCTTTCTTTCTTCTCATTTGTTTTCTATTCTCACTTTTTTTTTCCTTCGTCTTACTCTCATATTTATTTTTGGGTTTTTTTTCATTTCTATTCTCATTAATGAAATTTCTTATATATAACAATTATATTGATATTTTGTGATTAAATATATAGATTTTTTAAATTATTAATATATTATAATTTATTGATAATTATAATTTTATATTATTGAGATGCCATAATCCATTTTTAAATTATGGATTAAAAAAATAAAATAAAAATGAAATAGAATAATAAAATAATAAAATAAAATAAAAAAGAACAAAAAAATAATATTAATATATTTTTTAATTAATTAATTAATTAATTTTAAATTAGTATTTTATTATTTTTTATTTTATTAAAAATTATCATATTTAATATTTTTAATTAATATTATTTTAGGTTGGTGGTTTAAATAAAAAAAGTTATTATATTTATTATTTTAAATTGTTATTATATATTATTTTATTATTGTTAGAAAAATGTGAAAAAAAGATAATAAGTAAAAAAATAAAAATTTATATCACATAATATCATTTGGCTCGGTGGTTTATAGGTTTATGCTTATGCGTGTGCGTACAGGTGTACAGGAGTTCGAACCACGGTGGACACAGGAGACAAATTGGCATTTTTTAGCAATTAAGTGAAGAGGGCTGATGCTGGAGTGGGCGCGCTTGTAGGCGGGGGTGCTGGCTCGGGTGCGCGGATAGCTTGTAGGCTGGTGCTGGCTCGGGTGGGTGGGGTAGGTGAGGCCCGTCAAGGCACTTGGCTTCCAGGCTAGGCTCAGGTGGGTGGGGCCATCCAGGCACATGTTGGCTCGGGTGGGCAAGGGCCCGTCCAGGCACGTGCATTCCCGGGGCATTTCGACGAATTTAGAATCAGTGACGGATTTTTTTATTCGTCGCTAAATTAGAGACGGATAATTTTTCGACGGAATTTTTTTTTCTTAAATTAGCGACGGATTTAGTGACAAAAATTATCTGTCGCTAAATTTAGTGACGAATTTTAGATTTTCGTCGCTAAATTTAGCAACGGATTTTTTTATGTCGCTAATTTAGCGACGGATAATTTTTCATCGCTAAATTTTGTGACGAATTTTAGCGATGAAAAATTATTCGTTACTAAATTTAGTGACGGATTTCAGATTCGTCACTAAATTTAGCGACGGATTTCTAATTTTCGTCGCTAAATTTTTGCGACACGTAATTAGCGACGAAAAATTTTTCGTCGCTAAATTTGTGGTAAAAGGCTGTTTTTTATAATGTTAGTTAACAAGTGGAAGTAGATGTAATAATTTTAAAATTTTTTAATATAAACCCTACTTTAAATATTGCATATTTAATAAAACAGATTGAACCAAAGCATTTTATGAATATGATTTAACAAACTTAAGACCAATATACAAATTACTATGAACATGAAGAACATCAACATGCATATAAACAAGAGAAAGGTTCGAAAATCATGCCTTTATTTATGTGAAAACTTGATTTCTTTTTTGATTGACTCCCCAATTGTAAAGTTTCCGGTCCATCCACACAAGCAAATGTGAGTTGCTCCGGAAATTAGTCGAAACAAAAGTTCAGATACTCAAAGGTGGATCAAGTCTAGAGGACAAAAAAAAAAGCAATGTGAGTAGCCAAAAAGAGTTTTGATCCCCAGCAAAATTCCAACAAGAAGATCTAAGTTGAGATTTTAAAAAACCTTTAAATTAGGTTGCATTTTGAAAATTACTCCGACGGAATTTCAAAATTCCTCTTTCCTCTTTAACTTTCTACTCTCTTTACTCTATGAAAAAATCTCTCTCAGAATTTTACGGTGAATGAATTAGTAGAAAAGACCACTATTTATAAAGTAGAGGGCATTAAAAGATTCTATAAGTTTCTCTAAATTTACTAAAATTTTATTTTCGAAATAATTTATCTGCTTGTGCCTAAAGACTAACAAGCTATTAACACCTAATTTAACCTTTTTATATATATATAAAAGAAACTCTATATCAAAAAAATAAAGGATACACAGATTTTAGGACATACTCTAAGAAACTTGAGGAATCAGCGATTTATATAAAAGATCTAAGTTCTAGTCACAACTAATGGTAAGACTACATTAACAAAAACCGCAATGACTCACGGTGTTAGCTAACACTCACCTATACTTCTTTTGTTCTTCTCCATCCAAATATAGTAGATACAAATATTGAGCAGATATTTGAAAACCCTATTCCGCCGAAGTGCATGTTTAAATGGGGACAAAAGGGTATCTTGAATGCGTGACCAAGAGATAGGAAAGCTCATAGGGACACAGTTTGCCATGGTCAATCTCTATACCTCCCTCGAGAAGGGACATCAGAAGAAGAGGTGATCAATAGTCTCTCTGTGGCTAGCACATAGATGACATGTCGATGAAGTCGAAAGCCCGATGTGGAATAGAAAATCACTCGTCTGAAAGCGCTCCATGAAAGCTAACTGGACAATGAAGACAAAACGAGGAATTGCTCTTGAAAACTAAACCAAATCCACCCATGGAACCGAGGATAAGAACATCTGAATGCCTCTAAGCCGATGTAATAGAAAACTTTCCACTCGAGCTAATCTTCCACATAAGTCTATCACAACCAGATGTTAACGGCCAATAAGACTCCGGAATAACACCCCGGATACAGTCACAAAACACTTGCAATAGTCTACTTTATCCAAATAGAGCTAACAAACACATCTCGAGTAAAACACTTAGTAGAGAAACTTGACATCTTTATGCTTTGTCTCCCAAAAGCCTCTATCAAACTGTAGGTGATCTATCAACATACCAGAAAGATAAACGACTCCCATCTCTCATCCTCCATGCCATCAGCTCCCAAATCAAGTACCGTAAGGAAAAGAGTTTCCTCCAAATCCACGAACATCTGTCTGGAACTCTAACATATCAAAAGCTACGGCCCCTCAAAAGATAGCTCCGCACCTATCTAATCCATACATTATCCTCCGGATCTAAAAGAAAATGTCATATGTGCTTAAGTTGGGCGGGTCTATTCCAATCCATGACTTGCTTCAACCCAAAACCCCCTTCGTCTTTAGATTAGCATGCAAGTGACCAAGCAACCTTGGCTTTATGTCAGTCAAGAGATGGACCAGACCTTAAGAGCCTAAACATAAGCTGCTTAATCTCCTTACATACCATATTTAGAAGAAGGAAAATAGAAGGTTAATATATCTGAATCAGAAAAAGAACAGAGATAACCAACTGTAACCGACCTGCATAGGATAAGTATCTACTTATCCAGTGTTGGATCCGAGCTATTATGCGCTGAACCAACCAAGAGTGCAATCTGAGACTGAAAGCCGGGTCAACAAAAGGGGAACCCCCAAATAGCAAATAAGGAGACAACCTTAGTGAAATCTCGAAATCCTTAAGATCTCCTCCCTAACCTCATAATTTACTGCTTCAAAAAAGATTTCGCTCTTTTGTGGGTTCATGCTCAAACTAGATAACATCTCAGATTGAGCTAAGCCATCTAAGATACTTTGAATTGAAGGAAAACTAGCCCAAGAGAAAAGAATTAGGTTATCCGCAAAACAAAGATAAGACAACCTAACCTCATGGCATCTCCAATGATACTTAAAGTAAGGTCCCTTAGTGATCCACTACATCAAACCTGAGAAAACCTTGATGACCATCACGAAGAGCATGGGGGACAGTGGATCTCCTTGCCAAAGACCCCTCGAGCTCTGAAAAAAATCTGTCAGCTCCCATTAATCACGATCGCAAAACTCATCATAGTGACACACTCTATAATCCACTCAATTAACCAAATAGAAAAGCCAATGCACTCTAAAACCATCATAAGGAAATCCCTCTCTATAGAGTCATAGTGCTTTATGATATCTACTTTTATTGCACATTGTGGGGAACCACGTTTTAGGTAATAACCATGAAAAACCACATGGGCAAGAAGGATGTTATCCCCAATCCTCCTCCCCTCACAAACGCCAACTGCTCACTACTAATAATACTTAGAAGCACTGACTTACTCTTGCTGCAATAATTCTTGAAATGCAATTATAAACTCTATTACAACAAAAGATGGGCCTAAAATTCAATAAAGATGTTGGATTATCCGTCTTCGGGATAAGTAAAATGATGGTACCATTCACTTCCCTAAGAAATCTCCTGTAAGCATAGAAATCCAATACAGCCTGTTACGCAACCAGAGAGGGGATGAATAGTTGAATATGGACTTTTTATCACTTTTTAAAATTTGTGCTAATACTACATCCAGAAATTTAATGACAGAAAACACAACAACTTTATTAGTGGTTCCACCAAACTCAGTGTACGTCTACTCCCAAACTCTCCTTGGATTTTTTACTAATAGCTTGGAAATACAAAGTTGATTACAGGTTCAAGTTTAACTTTTAACACTATTTCTATTGAAAACTTCTATTCAATTTTACACAGATTGAGTTTTTGACTTTCTAGATTTAAGGCAGTGGTACTCACTCCTTAATCTTGACACTTATACTGAACTGAAAATAAATGTCAAGAGTTGAGACTCTTTTCCCTCAAATTTGACAGTTTAAGAATAGGCTTTCAAATTTTTAACAATTGGAGGAAATTTTAAAAAACGTAATTAAATTGTTGGGAACTTTCAGAGCATTCAATTCTCCTAATCCTCTCTTCTTCAAGTCTCTGGTATTTAATGTGATATTCAATAGATCCGTTGAGGGTTTGTGAGGTTTGTTACATCCGAATATTGAGTATTTAATCTTCGCCATTAAAGCTCTGCAACTATTCCTCCCTTTGTGTTGAGCCTCCACTCTTTTACTAGCGCCACTTCTTATTTAACCTAATCAGAACATGCATGTACTACATTTGAATGTTAGTTTTCACAGAAAAGGAAATATTTCAAAAATCGAACAAACGAAGTGATCATTTAGTTCAAAATTGTTTTGCAAATATGATTTCTGAAATATGCGGATTGACAACTTTAATATAGATATTGACTCGAATTCAAAAACTTTATAATGTATTTTTGTCAAAACAAGTTGACAGGCTATCATATGGGTCGACAAGATTCTGTGTCAAATAAAATAGGTGGACACATAGTTCTGAATTGGTCGATGTGTGTATACATGTTGACAAAGTTGCGACCATGTCGATGTGTAATATCAAGGACTCAATGAATATTAGGTCGACAAATCAGTTTAATACATCGATATATCACCATGTAAGATAAAAATTGGTGGATCTGTGAAAATAAATTGGTCGATGTGATTTTACTTGTTGACAGGAATTATGATGGATCGATGTATGTGATTTAGAATCAAGGATAGACGAGTCGACAAGTGCCTTTCATAGGTTGATGTGTCACTATTTATTAATAAAATTGGTGGACCTAGTTCAGTGAATTGATCGAACTATCTTTGGTACATTGACATGTAGAATGGTGGGTTGATGTGTATGCTTCAAAGACAAGAATATATAGGTTGACATGTTGTCTACATGGGTTGATGTGTCACTGTTCATCAATAAAATAGGTTGATGTGGTAGAGTGAATTGATTGATGTGTCATTGTTCATCAATAAAATAGGTTGATGAAATTATTTTTATGTTAACACAGTTAGAACACTTTGATGTGCAATTCTTACAAAAACAAGTAGAATAGGTCGACACGATTTTTAGAGACATCAAAGTCCTATTGTATTTTTACTCAGTGTGTCGATATTTAATTGGTGTAGGCCGATGTGTTTTACAAATTGGTCGACGTGTCTTTTCAAATTTGTCCACGTGTGACTATTTAGGTCGATGTGATTGATTGTGTGTCAATATGTGATACTTATCTATTTCTACAAAAGTTCTATACCTCGGGTCAACAAGGATAGTTAGACAGGTCAATATGTGTGTGGATAGAACGAATTGGTTGACATAGTACTTACAATTGGTGGACCTGTTATGCAGGTCGATGTGTTATCAAGTCAGATCGACATGAATTGCAGACTTCTGAATTTTCTTGTTGTTTTTCTGATTATCTTGAACTTCCTTTCTTGTATTTTATTATTATCAAAACTCTACTATGTCAACATTCTTCCCCTTTTGATAGTGACAAACTCCTGGTGCTTAACCTATAGCTCTAATCCATTTGAATTCAAGCTACAGTCTTGAAACAACATTGCCTTAAGCACTTTTGACACTTCACACACTGAACATATTCCATATATACTTTACACACTTGCTACACACATTTAGCATACAGTACACATACTACATATTCAATACTTCAGCACACTTCGCACTTAGCACTCTTAGATACTCACACGCATTCATCATAGCTACACAAAAATGCATACTGTAGTACATTTGAACACTACATTGTAGCACATTACATTGACTGCACATTTTAACACATACTCAACAACACCAATGTATCAAGCATAGTGGATTATCAATTCAGCAGCAATAGATAACCAAAGATATGAAATACTATATCAGGCAAAGAAGAGTTGAACCTTACAAAGACAGCTGAGAACTTAGAAAGTAAAGGTGAAGCAAGTGAGAATCATTATAAAACCTATGCTAATAGGACCTTGAAGGTCTAGGTCATTCTTTAATTTGCCCTTTTCCTTGATCAAGGAGTCTAATTTTTCTTTGACAGTTTCAATTTGAATCTTTACAAAACAACTCATTCGGCCGGTCAAAGTTTGCCTTCTTTCAATGTATTCCTATTTGTCCCAAATCATCTCTAAGATGATTGGTTGAGTGCTTGAGGTCTCACATTCCTCAGTCATTCTTTCTTTTCTAGGAACATTCTCAGTGGCTTCTTCAACTTCATTATCAACTTGTGCAACCTGTCTCTTGCTTGCTCCCCCTTCTTTCCTCATCCATTCGTCTTCATTATTGCTCATTCATCTTGCTCTCAACATTGAAGATGCATTGATTGCATTCTTCTCACTCAACTCAATAAGTGTCCTTTTCTAATTCTAGACGATCCTTTGATAGAATGTCAGTGATCATGCTAGCATAAAGCAACAGGGAGCTCTCAGACCTATGTGTAGATATCATAAAATTAGGGACAATGTAATGCAATTAAGGATTCTTCCCATTCATTATGCATGCTATTAACCAAAAGCCTTCTCTTGAAATTATAGTGTAGTTTTCTCCTCTTGGTCTCAGTACATGAGAGACAATCAAATGCAAGATTTGTTTATAAAAACTAAGCTCCATGGCACTTGTATTCACAACAGTTAGGTTTTCATCACCATAAACAACCCTAGCATTTTCCAAGTAACTAGATTTCATGTAGAGTTCACACTTGTCATAACAGACCCAAGCAAGACCATTATTCTCACATATGTTCCTAGAAGTGACCTTAATCTTCTTCCCATTCACAAAAGTATTGAATCCACATGAGACATAATGATCACCCAAAGCAATTATAGTCTCATTTTCGATTTCATCCGAAATCACATCTAGGTTATTGTAGAACAACTTTACTTCCTTTTCATGAATGTACTTGTTGGGATACAGAAGTGTGTTGGATAATACCTCAATTAGATATTCCTAATATCTAAAGTTCACCTTCTTCGAAAATTCCCAAACGATCAACCTCCCATGATTTCACTTTTCTTTTCAAAAACACTTTGTCATATAGATCACTCTACTCTATCGATTGAAATTCCTAGACATTGAATTTTGGTGTTGTTTGTGGTGGAGGAGATGTGGGTTTCGTGATTTTCACAGAAGTAGATTTGGAGGAAAAACCCTTTCCTGTAGGTTTCAAAGACTGTTTTCAGAGTTCAGAGGGTTCTTGATTGGCATTTTCCTTTTTGGAGCCATTGATGATCGATTCTTGCCGACATTAAGTGGATTAGGGTTTCGATTTTGAGAGGTTAGGGTTGAAGGCAAAATACATTTTAGCTGGACAATGGATTGCACAAATCCTTTGAATTAAACACCAAATAAAGAACTATGGGTTAAATTTTGATTGCATCTCAATCAAATATAATAACACAAGTGTAATAAATCTCACAAAAACCTAGTGCATCATTCATGAACCAAATATATAGAAGTGAGATATCATTTTATTAGAGACCATGTTCTAAAAAATGGGATTGCTCTTGAATACATTGAAACTCAAAAACAAATTACTAACATCCTTACCAAACCTTTGAATAAAAACAGATTTTGTGAACTGAGAAAAGATTTCGGAATGATAGAAATGAAGAAATAAAAGAGAAGAAATAAAAAACAAAATCTTATAGATTTGAGAAATAACTTTCAAGTCGACCTATTAATTAAAATATGTTGACTAATTGAAAGAATACAAAGTCATGTTGACTTACAGAATGTTAGATTCAAAAACCTTGTCGACCTGATATCGAGTTAACACTTAGAGTAATACTCAAAAGATGATACATCGACCTGACCTTAAAGATGTCAACCTGTGTAGTAGTGAGAAGGCATATTGATGCCTTTCTTATTATGTCAACCAACACTACTATATTTTTTTGAAAACCATGATACCAACATGTTCCCAAAGAATTGGTAAGTACTACTGGTACTTTTTTTTATCTATTTTGCATCCGGCAAAATCAATATCATAGAAACTAGGCAACTGAAAGTTTGTGTTTCTGTCATACCAAAGATCCAAGTGAGTGATTTCTTTTAAATATCTGAAGATTCTTTTGACTGCAACTAAGTGAAATTTTTTTGGATTTGATTGAAATTTTGCACAAAAACCTACACTGAATTATATGTTAGGTCTTGAAATAATAAAATACAATAGAGATCCAATCATGTTTCTGTATAGTTTTTGGCACACTAATTTATCATTTTCATCTTTGTCTAGCTTTATATTTGTGCTAATTGGAGTTGTATTTCCCTTGTAGTCACTAAATCCAAATCTTTTAATTAAATCATTTGTAATTTTGATTGACTTATGAAATTTTATTCTCTGATTGTTTGATTTAAAGTTCAAGAAAGTAATTCAATTTTCCCATCATACTATTTCAAATTCTCCCTGCATTTTGTTTACAAATTCATCACATATTTTTGTACTGGTTCCTCCAAATATTATATCATGTACATATATTTATATTATTAAGAAATTATCATCTTTTCTTTTGATAAAGAGGGTGGTATCTATTTTCCCTCTTTCAAAGTTGTTTTCAATTAGGAAGTTATTTAGTTTCTTATACTAAGCTCTGGGGGCTTATTTCAGACCATACATGGCTTTAGTTAATTTGTAAACATATTCAAGATACTTTGAATTTTCAAAACCAGGTGGTTGTTCAACGTATATAGTTTCATTCAAATATCCATTCAGAAATACATTTTTAACATCCATTTGATAAAGTTTGAAGTTCATAAAGTAAGAAAAGGCAAGAAGTATTTTGATTGCTTCTAATCTTGCTACTGGTGTATAAGTTTTATCATAGTCAATTTCTTCCTTTTGACTATAACATTTGGCCACTAATTTTGCTTTATTCCTTTTGATTGTGCCATATTCATCAAGTTTAGTTCTGAAAACCCATTTGGTTCCAATCACTGACTTATTTGTTGGTATAGGAACAAGATTTTACACTTTGTTTCTTTCAAACTGATTTAATTCATCTTGCATGGCCATTATCCGATTTTCATCTTCTAAAGCTTTTTCCATATTCTTAGATTCATTTAGAGAGATGAAGGCTACGTACTTACATTGGTTTTGTAATGTTGATTTAGTTCTGACACTTGAACTAATACTAGCTATTATGTTTTCTGGATTTATATCTTTTCTAATATGAGGATATTTGATTTCTTGCTACTGCTGAGTTTCATTTCTTTCTTCCTGCACCATGATTTTGTTTCTTTCCTCTTTTTGGCGATTTGCTTCATAAGTGAGGCTTAGTTTATTTATTTTCTCAATGATCTCTTCATCATCTAGATTCCTTCGACCAGATTCATTTTGCTTCATCAAACTCTACTTGAATTGTCTCTTATACTATCATGGTTCTTTTGTTGTAAACCTATATGCTTTACTTGCTATGGAATAATCTAAGAAAATTACTTCATCACTTTTGGTATCAAACTTTCCTAAAACCTCTTTTCCATTGTTTAAGACAAAACATTTGTATTAAAACACTTTAAAATAAGCTATATTTGGCTTTTTTCATTTGTAAAGATCATAGGGTATTTTATTTGGGATTGACCTTATTTGTGCTTTATTCAAAATATAACATGCAGTGTTTATAGCCACTGTCCAGAAGAATTTAGGAAGTTGTTTTTGCAGAGCATTATCCTAGCCATCTCTCGAAGGCTTCTACTCTTTCTCTCTACCACCCCTTTTGTCGAGGTGTTCTAAGCATTGAGAAATTATGGTCAATACCATAATAACTATAGAATTCTTCCATAGTTTTATTTTCAAATTCTTTGTTATGATCACTTCTAATGCTCTTAATTAACATTCCCTTCTCATTTTGAACTTTTTAATAAAGGCCTCACTTACTTCCTCCTTTTTGGCTAGAACCCATGTATACCTAGAGTAATTGTAATACCGATACCTTGGTGTACTCACTATTATACTCCTCTTCATTTATATATGCTATTACTCAAATTTCTATTTAGAAAATCCACTAAAAAATTTTTCCGCTAAAATCACTCTCGAAAAATTTTGGGCCAATCGCCAAAAATTTAAAAGTTTTCAAAATGACCACCAATAGTCCAATAATAATGAGGATGACTCTAGAATGTATAGGAATCCCAAATTTGAGTAGATCTTATTTCGTAAAGTTAAATCACAAATTTTCTAGAAAATCACCGATAAAATCCCAACCAGGTCGAACGTGTCTCGAAAAGGCTAAACGATCACGTTTTAACATGTGATAAATTAAATTAGTCCTAATACGAGATTTTGGGTTTAACTTGAAATTATAAAAATTTTCAGGATCAAAATATAGTTTTATAAGTCAAGAGACTTATTTGAAATTAATAAATAACTAATGAAGTTGTGGTATGAGTGGAATAATTAGGACCTTCGTGTGACTAGAATATTAACCATTGGATAAATGGAGTGAGAGAAAATGATTCGTGGGTTAATACAAAAACAATCCAATGGTGAGGAATAAACCTTGAGATGATCAATGGTGGAGATTGAAGCAAATTAGCACGAGTGTTCTTTCTCCCTTCCCCAAAACTGTGAACAACCAAGAGAGAAATGAGTGGGAAGGTGAGGTGGTGGATGAGAGAGAAAGAAGAGATTTTTTTGGGTTTTTGAGAAGTTAATTGAAAGGTGGAATTAATTTGGAGTGAGATGAAATAAATTTGAGCCGTTGTGAGCTTCATGGTGGCGAAACCCAAAATTTTTCTACTACACTACCCTAAAAGTTTTACATAGAACAATTCCTCACAAGCCCATTTACAACATATCCAAAAATTGGAGGAAAAGGAGGAGTCTTACATGGTGAAGATTCAAGAGAGCTGTGAGCATCACCACTAAAGAAATGTATGATTTCTTCAAACACCACTTTGAAATTTTGGTGTAAATTCATTCCCCTCAAACTCTAACACAATATATTCAAGTTTGGAGCCAAAAGGAGATGCCTAACTTAGTGAACTTAGATTGGCCGAGAGCTAGGAGCAAGGAGGAGAGAATGAAATTGTGAAGGGAGGTCTTGGTTGGGCTTGAAACATCCAAATTTGAGGTAAAAAAAAATTATACACCTTACTGAAATTTGAGAACATTGTATGAATGCGTTAATGTGATATTTTTAACATGTTTTTATAACCTAGAGTCTAAGTGGAACCCAATGAGTCATAAGGAATGTGTGCAGAATTTTGCATGTAGAATTTGTCCTTCATTGTAGTAATTTTAGTGTGCAGAAAATTTGAACCTTGTGTGGCCGACAATTGGGATGAAAACACTATGTTTTGGTGAGCTGAATGTAGTTTTCAAAGGACAAATTATGTTTGCATAATTTTAATGCAAAAGTGATGAAAATATTTGTGTGATTGTTAATATAATTGATGTGAGAAATGTGTATATAAATTTGGCTGTATTTGGCTAAAAATTTGATGGAGAGAAAGGTGCATTAGTGAGTTGAAATTGTCCTGCATTGTTGTAACTTTTGTGTGCAGAATTCTAATGCAAATGTGTTGAATATATGTGTATAATTGCTGATTGAAATGATGGCAAAAAGATACATTAGTGAGTTGAAAAGTTTTCTGTATTGTGGTTTAATATGTGCAGAATTTTTTGGGCAAGTGGTGATGAATATGTGTGTGTGAGCATATATAGTTGTATATGTGTGCTATGGTGATGGGATGAAATGTGTATTAAGTTAGTGAGTTGCCGAGAATGTAAGGAATGCATATGAGCATATGTATGTGTAATGTTTATAGAATGTGAAATCTTGTGAAATGGATAGAATGTGGTAATGATTGGGAATGAGTTTGACATATAATTTAGAGACATATGTGTATATATGGTGACATATAATTTTGACAATGTAGATTTTTATTTGTCAACGTTTCTGGTGAAATTGTAAAGTGTATTTATAAGTGGACAATTGAAGTTGCCGGTTTGGTGATAAAAGGGAGACAGCTTATGTGTAATACCGAAACTGCGGTGTCCGTACTATTGTACTCCTGTTCATGAAATATATAAAATATTCTTCAGTTTCTATATATAGAAAATTCACTTAGAAATTTTTCTGATAAAATCGTTTTCGAAAATTTTGATAAAAATCGCCGGGAACGAAAATTTTCCACAATTACCACTTAGAGTCAAATAATAATCAGAATGGCCTTAGAAGTACATGAGAACTTCAAATATAAATAAATCATATTTCATAGAGCCAAATCAGGAATTTCTGTAAATGTTAGCCGGAAATCCTAATTTGGGACGAAAGCCTCTCCGCAAGGCTAAACGCCTTTGTTATGATGTGGAATCAATTTAATTAGATCTAATCTGAGGTTTTGGGCCTAGTGTGAGGGTTTGGGAATTTTTAGGGGCTAAAATAATTTTTACACATCAAGAGGCGCATCCGAAACAAATAAAAATTTAAGGAAAAAGAATATGGGATAGTTAAAATAATTAGTTGGGTTATAACTAGAATGTACCCATTGGATTAAAGAAGATAATGTCTAGTTGGCACAAGGGGATCCAATGGTGGAGAAAATTCAAGAAAATGATCAAGGGCTAAGAAAGAAGCCAAATTCAACTTTGCTTCCTCATAATACATGAACAAACAAGCTTATTTGGGAAGGAGAAATGCATGGCTGGCCAAGTAAGGACAAATGAAGAGTTGCAAATGTTGACATTTGAGGTAGTTGATCCAAGGGGTTTAAAATGAATGGAAAAATGAAGGATTTTCTTGGGCCAATAGATTTGTTAGTGGGAGACACATTGAGAGACATAATAAATGAGCAATTTGAGTGTTGTTGGGTTGTAGAGTGAAAGAGAGAGAGAGGGAAAAAAGTGAGAGAGAGAGAGGGAAAAAAAGTGAGAGAGAGAGAGAGAGGGAGAGGAAGAGAGATTAGTCTTGTTATATTAAATGTGATCCAAACGTTAGAAAATTGTCTTGAAAATATGGATGGTTGAGATTGGATTTAAGTAAAGTGAATGAGGCTTAATAGAAGATGAAAACCTGGCTCCACTACCTTCTCAAAACCTTGAGTGTTGAAGAAAGAAAAAAAAAATCAAAAGCCTCTCCATCCTCTCATGACCGTGACCTCTCTTGAACAAGAGTTTGAATCCTTTAAACAACCTTCAATGTTTTTACATAAATCAAACACTCCTCACCCCTAAAACAACATATTATTGGAAGGAAAGGAAAAGTCTAGCTTAGTGATTCAAGGATGGAAATAGTGAGGTTCAAGTGAAGAGATCTATGGGTTCTTCAATTTTTCTTCAACAACTTTAGGTAAGAAAGCTTCCACTCCATGAACTTATGTTGATGAACTTAATGAACTTATTTTTCTTCAACAACTTTAGGTAAGAAAGCTTCAACTTTAGTAAGGGTTTCCGAACTTGATAAACTTATGTTGGCTGAAAGTTAAGGACAAGGAGGAAGGGACGATCTTTGAAGGAAAGTTTAGATTTGGGCTTGAAACATCAAGTTTTGAGGTAAGGAAAATTCTGCACTTGTTAAAAGTTATGGATCTTGTGTTTGGTTATGAACTTGTGATGAATTGGTTAGTTGTTTGAAGGATCCTTGAGTCTAGTCCAAAGTATGTTCTAAGTCCACGTTATTAAGTTCTTAATCATCATAGAAATCATGTTGAACATGAGGTTTGGTGGTCTGAAATTGAATGAGGAAGGAAAGATTTGATGTAAATATTGAAACTTTAGATTTCTGCAAAACAGGGCAAACTGACCAGGCTGTAATCTTTCTATAATACCTTTCTCTGCACAAATGCAAATTGAGTGAGCTTTACTGCATATGAAAATAGATTTCTATAGCTTTAAAATGAGATATGATTCGTTGAATTCTGAAGAGAATTGGATTTTTTTGTGATTTTTCAAAGTTAGATGTTTTGCAGTGAAATACCATGTTCTGTCCTGTTTTGGCTGTGGATTTGATTTCAATTTTGAGGTGTCTTCTGGCCTGAACCAACCTGAGCTCCAGTTATGAAATTTGTAGATCTATGTCATATCTTTAAATTGGGATAAGAATCAAGTGATTTGGATAGATGTGGTGGAAGTTACAGCTTGTTTTCCAAGACTATACAGATTTGAAATTTTGCAGTAAAAAAAAATTCTTAGAATGAATTCTTTAGTCTTTATGTAATTGAAGTATAATTAGGCTAAAAATGTTAAAAATTATTGTTTTATAGTTATTATAGGTGTATTAAGTAAAGTAATAAGTTGTGTTAGTTTGGTAGTTGGCTTGGGATATAAAGAATGGAAATGTTTTGCATGCGGATTGTTTTGTGTATACAAGAGTTATAATGTGAGAGTGATGAGTTGAGTGGTTTATATGTAGCATTGTAGTGTCTTGCTTGGTGATCGAACGAGGGGAGCCTTTTTTGCTTCTTGCAGAGCATTTTAGGGAGTGATGTGACCTTCCGTATATGTGAGTGGGATTTCGATGTTATGTTTTTGATTGAACAAACTTATGTTTTACAGCTTTTCAAATGACATATTTTATAGCATGTGATGATTTGAATTATGTTTTATAAATGTTCTTTTGTGATTCATTGGAGCCTCCCAAAATAATTGAATTCGAATGACTATGCATCCATGGTTTGAAATGAAATGATATTGTGCCATTATTTGAGAACTTGATATGTTTTATGTACTACCGTTGCATTGGTATATTGATTTGAAATGATTTGATAAAATGTATTGATACACGTATTTGAAATGTTTTGTTGAACCTGTGAGGGCTGGATGCCTACTTGTGATGGGATGACATGATGAGATGATGATGTTCTTTGATGGATTCCATAGCTACGAAGGACATTTGTAGAGGCGACCCTTATGCGTTCGGATACACTTCAGCCGGAGGTATCCACAAATGTCATGATAGTGATATGTATAGTTGCGCTCGAATGAACCAAATTTGGGGAGAACGTGTGTTACGCCACAGTCTAGCTCTGAGTGAGGTCCTATACTTGATTGTTGGATATACGTATAGACATGAGCTAGCCGGTTGAACCAAATGTGGGGAGGACATGTGTTACGCTACTATCTAGCACTTGATGAGGCCTGCGGCCAACATTGGGGTAGAGAGCTAATTTTATATATTTGCATATGAAAAACCCCCAATGCGCCCTTCATTGGTTGAGGTAGACCACTGCAGGGAATGTTTTATTTGCAAACTCTATATCATTTTGGATATTGTAAATGGATGCATATTTGATATTATTATTATGTATGATATGTGATCACTTGGTTTCTAGACATGACATAATTGGTTTTGATATCATAATGGTTTGAAATGTACTTTAACACTCCATGCTCATACTTATATTGAGAACATATTGTCGATCCCCTCACTCACTTAGTATTTCTCCATAATACTCAACCCTCACTTTTCCTTGATTTCAGTTGTAGACTTGGCACAGAGAGAGACGTGTCGAGTGAGTCGACACACTTGATTTTGTTGGGAGACCACGGACTTGGGTATGGTATTAACCATTCTTCCGCAGTGTTGTATTTAATGATGATGGATTAATGTATTTAATGATGCTGTATATATTTTTGAGATCTATAGAATAACCATTTTATATTTATATCGGGTGACTGTAATTATATTATGTAATATAATTGAAACTCTCAGATATGTTGTATGACTATGCATTGAGGTATTGTCTTACATTTTATATTCTTTACTTGGGAAATGATGTTTTGAGAAAAACAGGTTTTATATAGGTGTTGATGAGAACCTTCGTTACCTTGGTATGCGTGTCGTGAGGTGGCAGCATAAGGGGTGACGGGCTGCTGCTCATGCCTTCGGTCGAGGATCGGGGCGTGACACTATGCACACATTAGAAGTCTACCTATAATGTCCTAAACTTTGGTTCTAGATGAAAGATTTATTTAAAATATAATTTAACATAGTGATTTCCAATTTTATTGATATATGTTATGTGTTGCATTATAGTGACATACTTGATGACCAAGAAAGGAGTGTATAATTATTACACTTCGTGGTACATTTCAGGGAGTGACAAACCCTTCCGTATATATGAGTGGGACTTTGACACTATGTTCTTGATTGAGTAAAAATATATGTTTTATAGTTTTGCAAAATAACATATTTTATAACATGTGTAAAAACATGAAATTTGATCTATGTTTTACAAATACTTCTCTTTGTGATCAATGTAGCGTGTCAAATGATTGATTTAAATGATATGCATCCATGAATTGTGTTGTAATGATATCGCGCCAGTTTTTGAAAACTTGATATGAATTATATATGCTTCCATTGCATTGGCATAATGATTTGAAATGGTTTAATGGAAATGTGTGGGCCGGATTCCTACTTATGATGTGATGATATCCTTGGTGGACTTGATGTGAATGTCCTTGAAAGACTACCATAGTTACGAAGGGTGTTTGTAGAAGTACCCATTGTATCCAGATACATTTCTGCAGGAGGTATCCCAAAACGTCATATGTATAGTTACGATCGGTTGAACCAAATCGAGGAGGACATGTGTAATGCCACTGTCTAGCACCAGGCGGGATTCTATACATGATTGATATGTATGTGTGCAAAGACACGGGATAGCCCTTGGTGAGACTTGTGGCCAACATTGGAGTATAGAGCTAAATGTTTTTATACTTACATATAAACCCCCAATACGCTCGTCATTGGTTGTGGTAGACCATTGCCGGGGATATTTTATTGGCGAGCTCTAAATGATTTTCGAAATAAAAAGAGTTGTATATGTTGATATTATGTTGTATGATACATGATTTTATGATTTATAGAAATGTCATACTCGATTTATAATATCATCATATTTTAAGAATGTGCTTTGATACTCCGTGTTCACACCAATTATTGATAACATAATGTCGATCCCCTCACTCACTGAGTATTTTCCTTAATACTCACTCATTACTTTTCTATGATGACAAATATAGATTTGGCAGGGAGATGTGTCGAGAGACTTTCGACACACTTGACATACCTTTGGAGGTGACGAGTATTGGGTATGGTATCAACAATTCTTCCATGATGAAGTTTGATAATGTATATACTTGAAGTCAATAGAATGACCAATGTACATTTTATGGGATGATTGTAATTATGTTATTGTAAAATGTAAATTGAAACTCTCGAATTCGTTATATATTCATGCATTGAGATATAGTATTGTCTTTTAAATTTCTTTTACTCGAGAAATTATACTTTAAGGAAAAACATATTTTAAACAGGTGAAGATGTTAGCATTGGTTACCTCGGTATGTGTGTCATGTGATGGGCAGCATACGGGGTAATAGGCCACTATTCACAGCCTTTGATTGAGGATCGAGGCATGACAGTAACATCAATGATTACAAAATCATATTGTTTTCCACCTAAACTCTAAATTCTAGTTGGTCCAAATCTAACGAATTGCTAGTTGATACACAATTTTTAGATTTGAAAAAGGTTTTGATTTATTTTCCCTTCATACATGCATTACACAGTTTGTCTATTTCAAATTTTAATTTTGGTAGGCCTTTCACTATATCTTTCTTAAATAGTTTTTAAATTGTGTCCTTACTTGCATGTTCTAATTTTCTATGCCATAGCCATGATGAATTCTTATTTACAGTAAGTAAACATGATTCATTTGAGATTTCTAAGTGATCTAAATTTATCACATATATGTTTCATCTTCTCTAGCTAGTAAATTTGACTGAGCTAGAGGATTTATTGACAATGAAGCATGCATCAGATTCAAAAGTTACTGAATAGTTTTATCACATAATTAGTTAACACTCAATAGACTAAATTTCAGTCTAGAAACAAAAAGCACATTTTGAATTTGAGAGTCAGAGAACTTACCTCCTATGTTGCCTATTCTCATGACTTTTCCCTTTGACTTGTCACCAAATGCAACCTTTCCTCCTTTCTTACTTTTGAGAGATAAAAGAATTTTGAGACATCCCCAATCATGTGCCTCGATCATCCACTGTTTATACACCATACTAACTTCCCAGGAGACTTTTAGATTTCAAACATACCTGCAATGAGATTTAATCATATTTTTACCTTTGGTACCTATATCTTTTTGGGTCCGGTTAAGTTAGCTTTAGATTTATTTTTAGGGATCCATTTTAAGTTCATTCTTGATGAGTTTAGGAATCAACAATTGTAAATTGAATCTCTAATGTTTTTATAGTAAGTACAATATCTGTTAATCACACTTGGACTCTTACTGTTGTCTTAAGATATGATTCTAAATTTGCAGATTTCATATTTGTGCTCAAATTTCATACTTGTGTGGCATCTCTCTAATTTTTCATTTTCAAAACTTGGCACAAAAAATTTATATAGTTTTTTCTGTGTTTGAGATGGGTTATATCCTAAGCTGAACTTATCAAACCAGCTATTTGTGCTCTTAACAGAGCATCTAATTTTTCTTGGTCTTGAATGAATTTCATTAGTATAGTGTTTTGCCTACGATTCATTTCTTCTATTCATCCAATTCTTTCTTTAAAACTATGTTTTCATTTGTTAGTTTGTCACTATCATTCTCTAAATGTTTATCATCAAGTTTCTTTTCAAGTTCAACAATCTTTAAATCCAATTCAGCATTTTTCCATTTTAATACATTGACTTTAATTTTTGATTTTTCTAATTTCTGACAGTTTCAGCTAGATTTTTCTTTAACAAATTATTTTTCATTTTTAATCTTTTTAATTTCTTAAGTGATTCTAGTAATGCCTCATGTAACTCAGTGATGGTAAAGCTGCGCTTAGAATTAGAACAAGAGGAATAGGATATGGAGTTTACCTCACTATCTGAGATTTCTTCGTAGGCCATGAAACACACGTTGGTCTGTTCCTCTGCTTGTTCTTCATCACTTGTGCTAGTATCTTCACTACTCTAAGCTGCAAGTGTGATGAGGTCATCAAGATTGCAAAGAGTTCACAAGATCCAACTCAAGTTTCAGTTGGACCGGTGACAAAGGTCCAAGTTAAAAGATTCAAAAAAGTATTGAATAACTTAATTCAGGGGGCTTTAATAAATGAAATTGGAGTCCAAATAAATAAAGAACCAAAAGGGCCATTAATTATGCTCATACAAGTCTAGTTGGAAGAATAAAAGACCCAAAACTACCCAAGATCAAGGAAGGACGAAAATAAAAAAAAATAGCAGCAAGACTTGGTCAAAGTAGTTTGCTTTATTTAGTTTCCTAATTTTTATTTTTATTTTTTATAATTTATGTTTTAGTTTCCTAATTTTTTATTGTTTAGAGAATTACTAAATTTTTAGTTGTCAATTAAGTCTTTATGTTTAGCTTATAAATAGGGCATTATACATTGTATAAAAAATAACATTTTTGGACAGAATTAATAAAATTGTGAGGGTTTTTCACACATGTCTTGTTCTTTTAAGAACTTTGAACTTATTCAAGATAGGAGTCTTATTTAGTTTTTTAACTTATCAATCTAGGCTTCGAACCACCTAGGTTGTGGTATCATTCATTCAATCTTTATACCAAGAATCTTGATCTAGTGAGAAATGGGCCTAAGATTATATACCTTAGGTTCTTCCTCCTTTAGGGCAAGGGTTGAGATCTTTAATTCCACTAGTTCAAATAATTCATTTGAACGATTTTTGAACTAAATTAACTTGTTCATGGGTTTTAGGGTTTCTATACCCAATAGGTTTACATCAATTGGTATCAGAGCCAATCCAGGTTTTTCTTTCCTTTGAATTATTCTTATTTAATTTTATTTCTTTTTTGTGTCTGAAAACTTTTCATTCGTTGGTTTATTTCTTATTTTTGGTGCATTTATTCTTTATTTTTGTGCTGCCATATTCCAAAAAAACAAAAAAAAAAGAAGAGGCCGTGAAAAAAAAGGGCAGTTTTCAAATTTTGTAAAATTGATAATTCTCTATTTTGTGATTTTGTTCAAATTTGGCAAGTTCTAAAATGTTATTACCAAATTTGAATTAGAATTTTCTAAATTTTTTGGTTGAGTTTGAAATATTTCCT
The DNA here is from genome assembly GCA_033439265.1 of Dillenia suffruticosa. Classification (NCBI taxonomy): domain Eukaryota; kingdom Viridiplantae; phylum Streptophyta; class Magnoliopsida; order Dilleniales; family Dilleniaceae; genus Dillenia; species Dillenia suffruticosa. Next base: position 15,505,576 of record JAVTVX010000020.1, read on the forward strand.
TATTTATGCACTTACCCAAATTCAAATCTTCCATATTTGTTCTCCTTTCATTAACTCCTTCCTTATTTATTCACTTTCCTTATTTATCTCATTCCTTCTCTGTTTCCTTTCTAATTTAGAATTTTTTTTAAAATTTGCTACTTTCCTTATTCCTCATTTTTTTCTTTCCTTCTTACTTTTCTTGTTATACATTCTTCTATATAAGTCATTGAATTTCACAAGACAATTATTTTTGAGTTGAGTTCTCGAGTTCAATAAAAAACTTGACCAAGTGAAGTAGAGTGGTAATAGGCAAGAGAGAATTCATTAAAAATAAAAGCAAAATTCAAAGAGTGAAACACGAGTAGATTTGAGTGAATCATTATTTTGAGTAAAATACGTGAGGGAGTGTGGTGAGCTTCTTTCCTATTTTCTAACATTGTCTTGCAGATTCCAATCATGACTCAAAATAAAAAAGATAACATAAGTGAAGAGGTTCAACCACAGGTTGGGTCGAATCTACAACTACAAGCATTTATGGGGGAGATGAGAAGGATGATGAAGAGGGAGTTAGATCTTATACATGAACGGTTGGATAGGGTGGAAGAGGGGTCGCAAAGGGGGCAACCATCAATAGTACCAACCCCCTCCAGGAGAAATGTGTTTCATCAAAGAGAAACTGAAGTTGTGGATGAGTTTGAAGGGGATAGGTTAGAAGAGGAGTTTGATAGGTTGTCGGTGGGTAGTCATAGGAGACTTGGTCGAAATAGAGAAGTTAATAATCGGGGAAACAACAACTTAGATAGTATCAAGATGAAAATTCTGTCGTTTCAAGGTAAAAATGATCCCGAAGCATATCTTGAGTGGGAAAAGAAGATTGAGTTAGTTTTTTATTGTCACAGCTATTCCGAATTAAAGAAGGTTAAATTTGCTATTATTGAGTTTACTAATTATGCAATTGTATGATGGGATCAGTGGTGCATCAATAGATGACGGAATGAGGATCGACCTATTAAAACTTGGGGTAAGATGAAGAGGGTGATGAGACGACAATTTGTGCCGAGTCATTACTATAGGGATTTATATCTCAAGTTACAGAGTCTCCACCAAAGTAATCGAAGCGTAGATGAGTATTACAAAGAGATAGAGATGACTATGATTCGAGCCAATGTGGAAGAAGATAGAAAGGTGACGATGACTAGATTTTTGAATGGTTTAAATCGAGAAATATTCAACACGATCGAGCTTTACCATTATGTGGAGTTGGAGGATTTAGTACATATGGTAATCAAAGTTAAAAGGCAGCTCAAGAGAGGCAACACACTACCAAAACCAACACCACAGATTTCAAATGCAACATCTTGGAGAATGAGCTACCCGAAGAAAAAAGAAAATTCAGTCATCTCTAGATTTAAGTCTGAACATAAACCAGCTATCTTCACCATGAGTTCTCAAAGTATATCAACCCCTACTTTAACTCAATCTAGTGAGATTAAATGCTTTAGGTGTCAGGGAAGAGGACATATAGCTAGCCAATGCTCAAACAAGCGAGTTATGGTGATTCGGGAAAATGGTGCAATCGAGTCTGAAGATGAAGGTAACATTGATTGTTTGCCTCCATTGGAAGACGTCCCCATCGAAGCTGAGGCGTATGGGGCTGAACATGGTGAGATGTTAGCGCTAGTAACATGTCGAGCCTTAAGCTTACAAGTCAGAGGAGATGAAGAAGAAGTACAACGGGAGAATATCTTACATACTCGTTGCCATGTGAAAGACAAGGTATGCATTTTGATTATTGACGGTGGTAGTTTTACTAATGTTGCGAGTAAGACTTTAGTGGAAAAGCTGAATTTGTCAACCACTAAACATTCTCAACCATACAAGCTACAATGGTTGAATGATAGTAGAGAAGTGAGAGTTACAAAACAAGTTGTTGTGTCATTCCGGATTGGGAAATATGAAGATGAGGTGTTATGTGATGTGGTGTCAATGTAGGGTGGGCATGGCAATTTGATCGACATGTGCAACATGATGGCTTCACCAACAAATATTCATTCATGTTCAATCAACGAAAAATCATTCTAACTCCGATGACACCAAAACAAGTCTATGAAGACCGAGTGAGGTTGCAAAAATTGAGTGAGCAACAGAAACAGAAAGATCAAAATGGGTTGAGAGAAGAAAAAGAAGAGAGAAAGGCCGAATTTGGTGAGAAAGAGAAAAGAGAGAAAAATTCAGCCAATGAGGTAAAATCCGAGAGAAAATAAAAGAATTTCTATGCCAAAACAAGTGAGGTTAAGAGAGCGGTACTTTCAAGACGGCCAATGATTATACTTGCATACTTTAGCGAGAAGTTAAGCGGGGCTGCACTTAATTATCCTACCTATGACAAAGAATTGTACGCCTTGGTTCGAGTTTTGGAGACATGGCAACATTATTTGTGGCCGAAAGAATTTATGATTCGTATGGATCATGAATCCATGAAACATTTGAAAAGTCAACATAAGCTGAATAAGAGACATGCTCGATGGATAGAATTCATCGAAACTTTCCTTATGTCATTCGATATAAACAAGGTAAGGAGAATGTAGTTGCGGATGCACTTTCATGCAGGTATGCCTTAATCTCTACTCTTGATGCTAAATTTCTTGGTTTTGAGCATATTAAAAAACTTTATCATGATGACCACGATTTTAGAGGAATTTATAGTGTTTGTGAAAAATCTGCATAGGGCAAATTCTATCGGTATGAGAACTTTTTGTTTAGAGAAAATAAGTTGTGCATGCTAAATTGTTCATTGAAAGATTTGTTAGTTTGAGAATCTCATAGTGGAGGGTTAATGGGACATTTTGGAGTTACCAAAATCTTGGCAATTTTATAGGAGTACTTTTATTGGCCACACATGAGGTGAGACATTGAGAGATTTTGTGGTAGATGTATTACCTATAGGCAAGCTAAATCTAAGGTTCAACCTAATGGTCTTTACACACCCCTACCTATTCCTAGTTCACCTTGGATTGACATTTCAATGGATTTTGTTTTGGATTTACCTAAGAATAAATATGGACGGGATTCAATCTTTGTAGTTATAGATCGATTTTCTAAGATGACTCATCTTATTCCTTGTCATAAGTCTAACAATGTTTCTCATATTGCGGATTTATTCTTTAGGGAGATTGTCAGATTATATGGGATACCTAGAACAATCGTTTCAGATCGGGATGCTAAATTCTTGAATTACTTTTGGAAGACATTATGGGGAAAGTTAGGAACGAAACTTCTATTTTCAACAACTTGTCATCCTCAAACTGATGTTCAAACAGAAGTAGTCAACAAACTTTATTAACTTTGTTGAAGGCTGTCATTAGTAAAAATATTAAAACTTGGGAAAAATATTTGCCACATGTTGAGTTCGCATATAAACGTGTTGTTCACTTTACTACTAAATTCTCATCGTTTGAAATTATTTATGGTTTTAATCCTTTAACTCCTTTGGATTTCTTACCTTTATTTTTGAGCAAGTGAATTTAGATGGTAAGAAAAAGGCAGAATTTGTGAAATAACTTCATGAGAAAGTACGGTTTAATATAGAGAGGAGCACCGAACAATACATCAAGTAAGCTAACAAGGGACGTCACAAGTTGATTTTTGAAACCGGTGATTGGGTTTGGTTACACATGCGGAAGGAAAGATTTCCGACACAGAGATGTTCTAAGTTATTGCCCTGAGGAGATGGTCCTTTTCAAGTGCTAGAACGGATCAACGACAATGCTTACAGACTTGATTTACCAGGTGAGTATCATGTTAGTGCTACTTTCAATATTACTGACTTGAGTCCTTTTGATGTAGGTGACGATTTGAGAACAAATCCTTCTCAAGAGGAGGGGAATGATGAGGTCATTAAGATTGCAAGGAATTCACAAGATCCAACTCAAGTTCCAGTTGGGTCGGTGACAAAGGCCCGAGTTAAAAGATTCAAAAAAATACTGAATAACTTAATTCAGGGGCTTTACAACAAGAAATTGGAGTCCAAATAAAAAAAGAACAAAAAAGGGTCTTAATTATGCTCATACAAGTCCAATTGGAAGAATAAAAGGTCAAAAACTACCCAAGACCAAGGGAGGACGAAAATAAAGAAAAATAACAGCAAGACTTGGTCAAAATAGTTTGGTTTATTTAATTTCCTAATATTTATTTTTATTTTTTGTAATTTATGTTTTAGTTTCCTAATTCTTTATTGATTAGAGGATTACTAAATTTTTAGTTGTCAATTAAGTTTTTACTTTTAGGGTATAAATAGACCATTATACATTGTATAAAAAACAATACTTTTGGACAGAATTAATAAAATTTTGAGGGTTCTTCACATAAGTCTTATTCTTTTGAGAACTTTGAACTTATTCAAGCTAGAAGTTTTATTTAGTTCTTTGAGTTATCAATCTAGGCTTCAAACCACCTAGGTTGTGGCATTATTCATTCAATCTTTATACCAAGATTCTTGATCTAGTGAGAAATAGGTCTAATATCATATACCTTAGGTTCTTCCTCCTTTAGGGCAAGGTTGAAGTTTTTAATTCCACCGGTTTAAATAATTCGTTGGAACGATTTTTGGGCTAAATTAACTTGTTTGTGGGTTCTAGGGTTTCTATACCCAACGGGTTCACATCAAAGTACCTTCTTCATTTTTTTTCTCTTTTTTAGCCTTTTTATATTTCTTTTCATCCTTTCTCATCGAAGGACAGTCAGCCTTCATGTGTCCCATCTTCTTGTACTCAAACATCTGATCTCCTATTTCTTCTCTGACTTTTTGAAGAATGATTTGTTTTTATTTCTTCTTTTCATCATGAACCTTTTGAATTTTTTTGCTAAAAGAGCTTCATCTTCTTCATCCTCTTCTTCTTCTAAGTTTGATGTGCTTTCATTATTGTATGCTTTTAAAGCTTCTTCTTTGCCTCTTTCTTCTTTTGCAGGTTTCTTCATATTTAGTTTTATCTCATGGGTTATCAAAGATCCCATGAGCTCATCCATCATCAGAGTCTCAAGATTCTTAAACTCTTCAATTGCAGTAACCTTGGGCTCCCACGATTTTGGCAAACTTCTTAAAATTTTATCCACCATATCTTCGTGAAGGATTCCTTTTCCAAGAAGTCTTAGTTCATTTGTTACCTTGTTGAATCTTGTTATCATTTCACTAATTGTTTCTCCTTCCTTTATTTTGAAAACTTTGTATTCTTGCTTCAATAGTCTGATCTTACTCTTGCAAACTCGATCAGTGCCTTCGTAAGTGGTTTCGAGTCTTTCCCAAATTTCCTTTGCTATTATGCATGATAAGACTCAATTATATTCATTAACGTTTAGTATAAAGTAAAGGAGATTGATGGCTTTGTAGTTGGCTTGATAAGCCTTATTTTGCTCCATTGTCATATTTTTCAATTTGACTGGCACACACGTACTCTATCTATTTCTTCTGTAGAAAATTCAACTTATTTTTTGATTATTTTCCAAGCATTTAGATCTTGTCAATTATGAAGTTGCATATTCTTTACTTCCAATAACTGAAATTGCTTCTGTTGAAGGATGACGCACGATTTGTTAAGCAGGTTTCAACTGGTACATTGTCTCCATTGATAGCCATTTGGATCTTTAGTGTTAAGCTGTTAGGCTTCATATCTACACACTCATTCTGATACCAATTGTTATTCAACTAAAGAGGGGTGAATAGTTGAATATGGATTTTTATCACTTTTTAAAATTTGTGCTAATACTAGAACTAGAAATTTTAAGACAGAGAATACAAGAACTTTTACAGTGGTTCCACCAAACTTGGCGTACGTCCACTCCCAGGCTCCCCGTGGATTTTTCACTAATAGTTTGGAAATACAAATTTGATTACAAGTTCAAGATTAACTTTAACACTATTCCTACTGAACACTTCTATTCAATTTTATATAGATTGAGTTTTTGACTTTCTAGACTTAAGATAGTGATACTCACTCCTTAATTCTTGACACTTGTACTGAAATGAAAATAAATGTCAAGAGTTGACTCTTTTTCCTTAGATTTGACAGTTTAAGAATAGGCTTTCAAATTTTCAAATTTTTAAGAAGAGTTGACTCTCTTCTTCAAGTCTCTGGTATTTAATGTGATATTCTTCAATAGATCCGTTGAGGCTTGGTGAGGTTTGTTGCATCCAAATGTTGAACATTTAATTTTTGCCATTAAAGTTCTACAACTATTCCTTCGCACTGAGTCTCCACTCTTTTACTGGTGCCACTTCTTATTTAGCCCAATCAAACATGCTTGTGTTGCATTTGAACGTTAGTTTTCATAGAAAGGGAAATATTTCGTAGATCTGATTTCTGACATATGTGGGTCGACAACTTTAATATGGATATCGACCCGAATTCAAAAATTTTATAGTGTATTTTTGTAAAAATAGGTCGACAGGCTATTATGTGGGTCGACAAGTTACTGTGTCAAATAAAATAGGTAGACACAGTTCTAAATTGATCGATGTGTGTATGCATGTCGACAAGGTTGCGACCATGTCGATGTGCAATATCAAGAACTCAATAAATATTAGGTCGACAAGTCCGTTTAATGTATCGACATATCACTGTGTAGGATAAAAATTGGTGGACCTATGAAAATAAATTGGTTAATGCGATTTTACTTGTCACAAGAATTATGATGGGTTGATGTGTAACACCGACAATTTGATCTACTCACTATTGTACTTCTCTTCATTATATATATGCTATTACTCATATTCTATGTACAAAATCTACTAAAAATTTTTTCAGCTAAAACGACTCCTGAAAATTTCGATTCAATTGCCAGAAATTCAAAATTTTCAAAATAACTACCGATGGTGTCACGCCCCAACCCTCAGATAGAGCACATGACAACCGCCACAATATCTCGATATACTGGTAGAATCTATCCATATATCGAGATACGTAAGGCTATCAAATCAACCTATTTAACCTGTTTAAAAGCTGTTTTTCCTAAAAAACATATTCCAAGTAAAACAAAATTTAAAATGCAACATCTTGCCTAAATACATGAATAAACAACTCGAGAGTTTTAAATTATATTTACATAACATAAATATAGTCAACCCAAATAAATGTACAATGGTCATTCTACAGATCTCAAATAAATATATCATCAACTCCATCGTGGAAGAATGGTTATCCATATCCAAAAGTTCGATGTTTCCAAAAGTATATCAAGTGTGTCGAAATGTCTCTCGATACATCTCCCTGCCAATCTATATCTGAAATCACGAAAAATGAGAGGTGAGTATTTATGGGGAAATACTCAGCGAGTGAGAGGATCGACAATAAGTTATCAGTTATATATGTAAGCACGGAGTGTCAAAACACAATTTAAACTACGACAGCATTATAAACAATCATGACAATTTCACAAATCATGAATCATATGTCATACATCGTAGTATCAACATAAGCATCCGTCAACATTTCAAAATAATATAGAGTTGGGTAATAAAATATCCTCGGTGATGGTCTACTGCGACCAATAACAGGCACATTGGGGTTTTTTTGTGCAAATTTAAAACAAATCAGGCTCTCTTCCCTAATGTTGGCCACAGGCCTCAATAGTATCAAGCACAATAATATAAATCATGTATAGAATTTGTCCGGAGCTAGACAGTGGCGTACACACATCGTCCCTTATATGGTTCATCCGGTCGCAACTATACATATGGCGTTTGGGGCATACCTCCTACAAAAGAATATCTGGACACAATCGGTGCCACTGCGAAAGCCCTTTGTAGCTATGGAAGTCCATCATGGATATCATCACATCATCATATCATAAGTGAGCAACCAACCCACGCATCACAAGTAAGCAAATTTGGCCCATATCAATTCATCAAAACCAAGTCAATCAATGTGCCAATGTAAATGGAAGTATATAAATCTTGTCAAGTTCTCAAAAGTGGCACAAAGTCATTTCAATACGAATTTTAAGTACCGAGACGTGGAAGACATCATGGATGCATGAAAGCTCATTTGGCAACTCCAACCTGAATGCTACATTTCCAACCCTCTCAAGAATACGAAAAGGCCCAATATACTTAGGGCTCAACTTACCCCATTGCCTAAATCGAATCACCCATTTCCAGGGCGATATCCATAAGAAAATCAAGTCTCCAACCTCGAACTCAAGTGGACGCTGCCTCCTATAAGCATAAACCTTTTGTCAGTCCTAGTTGGCCTTTATTCTCTCGCGGATGATGCTCACTTTCTCCTTAGTTTCCTCAACAATCTCGACATTGCTAACTTGCATTTCTCCTACCTCATCCTAGCATAATGGAGTACTACATTTCCTCCCATATAGCGTCTCATACGGAGGTATCCCAATGCTAGTCTGATAGCTGTTATTATATGCAAACTCTACCAGTGGGAGTGCCGATCCCAGTTACCCTGAAAATCCATAACATATGCTTTCAGCATGTCCTCTAGAGTTTAGATGGTTCTCTCTGACTGACCATCTATCTGGGGGTGGTATGTTGTGCTGAAGCTCAGCTTAGTGCCTAATGCCTCCTGTAATCTGGGCCAAAATCTAGATGTAAATCTAGGATCTCTTCTGATACAATCGACATTGCTACCTCGTGAAGTTTGACTATGGTGTCAATATAGAGGCGTGCCAAGACCTTTAAGGAATGATTAGCACGGATCAGAATAAAGTGTGAGGACTTGGTAAGTCTATCAACGATCACCCATATAGTATCATACCGTGCTGAAATCCGCGGTAATCCCATCACAAAATCCATCGTGATGTGTTTTTACTTCTACTCAGAGGCTGTAAAGTGCCTGCGGTCGCTGATGCTCGGCCTTCACCTATTGACAGACTAAGCATCGAGCAACAAACTCTACAATCTTTTTCTTAATACCGAACCACCAATAACTATCTCGGATAGTCCGATATATCTTCATATCACCCGGAAGCATAGCATAGGCAGAGGAATGAGCTTCCTCAAGAATAGCTTTCCGAAGATCACTATCGGTAGGAATGCAAACCCGCTCTCGAAATATCATTAGTCCATTCACAAAATCCATCGTGATGTGTTTTCACTTCTACTCAGAGGCTGTAAAGTGCCTGCGGGTCGCTGATACTCGGCCTTCACCTGCTGACAGACCAGGCATCGAGCAACAAACTCTATGATCTTTTTCTTAATACCGAACCACCAATAACTATCTCAAATAGTCCGATATATCTTCATATCACCCGGAAGCATAGCATAGGCAGAGGAATGAGCTTCCTCAAGAATAGCTTTCCGAAGATCACTATCGGTAGGAATGCAAACCCGTTCTCGAAATATCATTAGTCCATCATCACAGACTCGAAAATCCCCGCCGTCACCTATGTAGATCCGATCAAGAGTACCTCAGAGTTCCTCATCTTATCCCTGAAGCTCCCTAATGCGGTCGAGCAAAGTCGGCCTCACCTCAAATCGGGCTAGTAGTGCTCCTCGATCATCACTAGCCAAATTTCCACCTAAAGTACGAAGTCTTACCAAACAAGAGATAAGCACTCTCCGTCGTCTGAAAAGAAGATGATGATTTCCGGCTCAAGGCATCTGCCACAACATTTGCCTTTCCCGGATGATAATCGATGATGAGATCGTAATCTTTCAATAATTCCAACCATCTCCTCTGTTGGAGGTTCAACTCCTACGGGTAAACAAGTACTTCAGGCTTTTATGATCCGTGAAGACCCTACAGGTCGGGCCATACAAATAATGTCGCCATATCTTCAAAGCAAAGACTATGACGGGTAATTCAAGATCATGTGCCGGGTAGTTCAACTCATGTTTCTTCAACTGCTGAGAAGCATATGCAATAACTCGACCATCTTGCATCAGTACACAACCTAATCCCTGTTGGCTGGTATCATTGTATACGACATACTCTTGACTACTAGTGGGAAGAGCTAATATCGGTGTGGATGTCAATTGCCATTTGAGCTCCTGAAAGTTCGCCTCACAATGGTCATCTCAATGAAACTTGACGTCCTTCCGCATCAACCTAGATAATGGGGTGGCAATCTGAGAAATCCCTCTTCAAACCGCCGATAATAACCTGCGAGACCAAGGAAACTCTGGACCTCAATCATGGTCTTCGGCTGCTCCCATTTCAATATAGTCTCAACCTTCTGTGGATCAACGAAAATACCATCGTAGAAACAATATGCCCCAAAAAACCAATTTTTCGCAATCAAAACTCACACTTAGTGATTTTAGCATACAACTGTCTCTCGCGAAGAATCTGTAAGACAATCCGAAGGTGCTGAGCATGCTCCTCATCACTCCACGAGTATTCAAGAATGTCATCAATAAACTAATGACGAAAGTCATGGAAGACCCGATTCATCAGGTCCATGAATGTGGCTGGTGCATTGGTCAGCCCAAACGGCATGACTAAGAACTCAAAATGTTTGTATTGAGTGCGAAATGTAGTCTTGGGCATATCCTCGACCCTAATCTGCAACTGATGATAGCCTAATCGGAGATCTATCTTCGAGAAAACCCTGGCACCCTAAAGCTAATCAAACAAATCATCAATGCAGGGTAATGGATATGGTTCTTGATAGTGACTTTATTCAACTGCCGATAATCCACACAAAGTTGGAGAGTACCATCATTTTACTTTACAAATAACACCGGAGCTCCCCAAGGTGAAATGTTTGGACGGATAAATCCCTTGTCCAGCAATTCTTACAGTTGAATCTTGAGCTCTCTCAGCTCAGTAAGTGCCATTCTATATGGCAGAATAGAGATAGTAGTAGTCCCCGGAATCAAATCGATCTCAAAAATCAAACTCCCAAACTAGTGGTATTCGGGTAGCTCCTCGAGGAAAATGTCAGGAAACTTCTATACCACCGGAACCTCATTAAGTCTCGGACCCTCTATGGTGGTATCTATCACGTGAGCCAGATATGCCATACATCCTCGGCATATCATCCACCTGACCTCCATCACTGATACAACACATTGGGGTAATACCCGTCTCTTACCTGCAAAAGTCAGTGATGACCTTTCGGGTCTCCGGAACTCAACTTCCTTGGTAAAACAATCCACGGAAGCCTGTAAGTACTCAGCCAATCCATCCCTAAAATGACATCAAAATCTGTCATATCGAGTGGAATTAAGTCTGCTTCTAGCACTGTCTCCCCGATCATGACCTCACTCCCTCTATTTACATAATCTCGAATCAACTGCTCACCAATAGAAGTGACAACCAATAGCTCCTCATTGAATGGTGACAACGCCTTACCCGACTGTTGGGCGAAAGAAGCTCTCACGTAAGAATAATTCAACTCGGTGTCTACAAGAACACGGGCATCGATTCCAAATATTTTCATAGTACCTAAATTAGAGAAATTTGAAGAAAATGAATCAATTTAAGGTGCGCAAAAGGGAGATATATATATATATCAAAAGAGTTAAGCCTCCCAAGCTTTAACTAATCATGACCATACATATCATCATGGGATACATGATTCCAAAAGTAAAGAAATACATCATAGTTACTAGACATGATTCCAAAAGAGAATTACATAAAAACTCCTAAACAGAGGGATCAGTAGGAGGGTTACCTATGATCACATCTGAATTCATCTGAGCATCCTCCTGCGTCATGGCGTATACACGGGCCTGTGCCCTCGGCTGCTACCATGAAGGATCAGGTACAATGTTGCTCCTGGCAGCCATCCATGGAGCAATGTAACTCAAATGCCCAAGTGCTCCCTGCTGTCTTACCCGCGGTCCGCTCGGTCGACTCATGGTCGCCTGATCTCCAAACCTTAAATCAGGTCACGAGTTCCTGATATGTCATCGCTTCCCACACTAGAAGCACGTGATAGGCATCATAGAAGCTCTTGGAGAAGATGCCTGCCACATCTAAGGAAGGTACCGCTAAACAGTAGACTAACTCGTAGCATTGGGGGCTAGTGCTCTAAAGCCCTGGGGATATGGTCCCTGTCCGTGGTGTGCTGGTCGGAATGGAGAGGGGTCTCCATAAAACCAGAAGTCTTACCCTTCTTCAAACCCTGACTCATCTGCAAACCAGACCTCTTCTTCCTCTGCTCTCTACTCTCCCTCTGCCTACCCTCAGCGTGGACAATCTCCTCTGCACAGTAAGCTGAATCAACAATATCCGCAAGGGAGAAACTGGGTGTAACTATCATGTACCTCCTAATGTTCAAGTTGAGGCTGTCCACAAACTTGAACCTTAACTACTTTGGCATAGCTAAATCAGAGATAAAGGCTATTAGTCTCCTCATCTCAGTTTCGTATCTGCAACCGATCTAGTCCCCTGTCGTAGGTGAAGGAACTCTATCCTCTTTCGGTTCTGCTAAAATTCAGAGAAGTATCTGCGGTCAAACTCCCTCAGGAAGTCTTTCCACAGTAGTGGCTCCGTAGCATCATCACAAATGGCCTCCCACCAAGTGAGGGCATCACCATCTAATAGTCTCTCTGCCACCCGCACCTATACTCCTCACTCAACCCCAAATCTATCAGGATTTGACGGGTCCTATTGACCCAGTGCTTAGCCGTAGTAGCATCATCGAGTCCCGAAAAGTCTGTGTATCCTAACTACTGAGCTTCCTTGACCAGCTGAGTCAGCTCATGGATGCACCTAAGTGTGGAAGAGGTAGTATTACTCAGACCTGATATTGATGGAGTACCGGCTACTGGTGGAGGATCCAGTACTGCAGAGGTAGGTACTGTCGCTGGAGTCGGCACGGCCATCGGTGGTAGTGGGGGTGGTAAATGAACCCCGTGTGAACTGTACCACCTGTACACCTACCTAAATGCATTAAGTGTGGGTGGTGGAATCGCTGTTGTCGTAGCCAGCTGAGGAGGCATCGGAGGAGGTGCACGGGATGAGGATGTATCCTTGGGTACTCTGGCAGCTCGGTAGGTGGCTCAAGGAGTGGTTCAGGGTGTACAAACCTAGTGCCCCGCCTAATAGTCATAGTTCTGCAAGGAATAAATTGTATTAGTCACATTTCAAAAATTAGTGTTAGTTAATAAGTAACTAAAATGAGTGAAGTAATCAGTTTAAGAACCAATGGGGAAGATATGCTAGGTTAGACACGAACCGTATCTAACCCCCTAAAAATGAAAGAAACTCAAATGCCTAAGACCATGTACTGAGGACCTTTTTAAAATGTATTGAGATCATGTCTGTAAGAAAACTCTCATATATATTGAGGACCTTTTTTTTTTTTAAAATGTACTTGGGAATATTTTCAAAACTCTTTTCATAAAATATAGTCTAAACTTGGCTATAATATCAACCGAATTGTCACGCCCCGACTCTTGGATCGACATGCAACAACCGCCACGATATCTCAATATACAGGCTGAACCTCACCATATATCAGGATACTGCAAGGCTATCAAATCAACCTGTACAACCTGGTTAAAAGCTGCTTTTCTTCAAAAACATATTCCCAAGTAAAACAAAATTTAAAATACGATATTTTGACTCAATTCATGAATAAACAACAACTCGATAGTTTCAAATTACATTTACATGACATAAATATAGTCATCCCAAATAAATGTACAATGGTCATTCTATAGATCTCAAATAAATACATCAAGTCCATCACGGAAGGATGGTTATCCGTACGCAAAAGTTCGATATCTGCAAAAGTATATCAAGTGTGTCGAAATGTCCCTCGACACATCTCTTTGCCATTCTACATCTAGAATCATGAAAAATGAGGGGTGAGTATTTATGGAAAAATACTCAGTGAGTGAGAGAATCGATAACATGTTATCAATTATATGTGTGAGCACGGAGTGTCAAAGTACAATTTAAAATACGATGACATTATAAACAACCATGATAATTTCACAAATCATAAATCATATGTCATACATCATAGTATCAACACAAACATCTGTTAACGTTTCAAAATTATATAGAGCTGGCCAATAAAATATTCCCGGCGATGGTCTACCGCAACCAATGACGGGCGCATTGGGGTTTTTTTTGTGCAAGTATAAAACAAATCAGGCTCTCTTCCCTAATGTTGGCCACGACCCTCAATAATATCAAGCACAACAATATAAATCATGTATAAAATCTATCAGGAGCTAGACAGTGGCATACACACATCCTCTCCTATATGGTTCATCCGGCCACAACTATACATATGACGTTTAGGAGATACTTTCTACAGAAGAGTATCCGAACACAATGGGTGCCACTGCCAAAGCCCTTCGTAGCTACGGAAGTCCATCATGGATATCATCACATCATCATATCACAAGTGGGCATCCAACCCACGCATCACAAGTAAGCAAATTTGACCCATATCAATTCATCAAAACCAAGTCAATCAATGCGCCATGTAAATGGAAGTATATAAATCATGTCAAGTTCTCAAAAGTGGAACAAAGTCATTTCAACACAAATTTCATGGATGTATATCATTGAAACAAACCATTGAGACACTACAATAATCACAAAAGAATATTTGTAAAAATATATCAATTTCATGCTTTCACACATATCATAAATAATGTCATTTGAAAAGCTACAAAAACATGGATTTGTTAAATCAATAAGATAGTGTCTACAGTCCCACTCACAGTATACGAGAGGGTATGGTACTCCCTAAGAACACCACAATGTGTCGAAATTGTGTTCCCCTCAATCGATCATCAGTGTATCACTACAACAGCAAATAGAAAATATATACTCATACACACTCTTTATATTCCAAATCACTTACCAAACTAGAACACAAATTTGTTACCATGCCTAGTACACCCATACTGACTATAAAACCTCAATTCTTTTCATTTCTAGCTTAAGTCTAACTCAATTATACAAAGACATAAAAAAATTTATTATAAGTGAACTTGACTGCGAAATTTCAAATATGCGCAATCATGGAAAACAGACTGTAATTTCCACCACACATATCCAAATCACATGATTCTTATCTCAAATTAAAGAAACGACATAGATCCACAAATTTCAAAACTAGGGCTCGGATTGATTTAGACCAGAAGATACCTCAAAATTGAGAACAACTCCACGGCCAGAACAGGACAAAACATGATATTTCTCTGTAGAATATCTAATTTTGAAAAATTACTAAAACTCCATTTCTCTTCAGAATTAAACGAATCATATCTAATTTTAAAGCTACGGAAGTCTAGTTTCATATGCAGAAGATCTAACTCAATTTACATTTGTGTAGAAAAAGTTATTATAGAAAGACTACAGTCTGGTCAGTTTGCCCTGTTTTGCAGAAATTTAAAGTTTCAATATTTACATCAAATCTTACCTTCCTCTTTCAATTTCAGATCACCAAACCTCATGCTCATAATATTTCATTCAAAATTCAGCACACTGTAAAAGGTGAATTCACCAGATCACCAAACAATGACTCCATTCACAATATCTCCTTTTCCCCATTCCTCCTAGTCTTCAGCCACCCTAGGTTCTTCAAGTTAGACATCTCCTTTTTACTCCAAATCAGAGGGTGTAAGGATGTTACTAACCAAAAATAGTGGATGGATCTTGAAGAAATCCTAGTGTTCCTCCCCCTTGAACTTTTCGGCTACCCTTTGGAGTTCACCTAACAAACCTTCTTCTTTTGCTCTGATTTTTGGATATGTTATACTAGAGGTTGATGTGGATTCTATCTATTTAAAAATATTGGGATAGTGTTGTAGAGATTTTTGGAGTTTCCTTACCTTCAATTTTCGGCCATGAAAGGAGAAAGGAAAGAGTATTTTGTTCTTGTTTTACCTTGGCTTCTCACGACTGTTTGGGGAATAATGAGAAGTGTTTAGCTTGTTGTATTATGCTTTAATCAATTCTAGTCATTCATTTTCCCAAGATCAAATTCTAGCCTTTGGATTACATATCTCAAATTAGGTTTTCTCTCTCTACAAAGTCTCTTTCACTTTCTACATACAACTCACCTTCTTCATTAATTGCATGTGGGTCCCATCAACTTAATCAAAAGGTTCCAATTAGTCTACCAAGCCCTAAAGTCATTTTCAACCTTTGATTTTTTTCTTCCAAGGTCAAAATTTTCTTATCTCTCTCTAAAATTTGGCCAGAACTATTCTCTCTCTATAAACACTTGTTTGGTCATAGTTTAGGGTAAGGAAGCATACCAAGTTGGCTAGATCTCCACCATTGATCGTTTCAAGATTGATTTCACACCATTGGATCACTTTGCAACAATTAAAAGTCATTTCTTTTTTTAACTTTTTCAATCCAATGGTTACAATTTATTTACCAACCAATCAAAGATCCCAACCATTCATAATTTCATAAATTAGCTAATTTCTCCCTAAATTTTTATTAATTACAATTGGGTCCCTAGAAATTACATTTTTGTCTCCAAAACTTTTCAAAATTTTAAATTAGTCCTAAAACCTCATATTAGGACTAACTCAACTAACCTCACCTCAAAACATGGCTGTTTAGCATTGTCGAACCTCATTTCCACCCGATTAGGGTTTTTTTTGGCAATTTTCTAAAAATCTCTGATTTGGCTCTACAAATCAAGATTCACTTAAATCTGAGGTGCTTATACACTCTAGAGTCATTTTCATTATGTTTGGATCATCTGTGGTCATTTTAGATATTTGTTTTTTAATTTTTGACGATTTAGACTGATATTTGTTTTGGGACGGTTGTAACGGAAAATTTTCTTTGTGAAATTGCTATATAGAACGTGAATAATATCATATATTAAATGAAATGGGATGCAATAATGAATACACCGAGATATCGATGTTACAGATGGTCTTATAATAATGAGAATGACTCTAGAGTGTATATGAATCTCAAATTTGAATAGATCTTACTTTGTAGAGTTAAATCACAAAATTTTCAAAAAATCACCGGTAAAACTCTAGCCGAGTCGAATGTGTCTCAAAAAGGCTAAATGACCATGTTTTGATACGAGATAAATTAAATTAGGCTTAATACGAGATTTTGGGTCTAACTTGAAATTATAAAAGTTTTTGGGGTCAAATGAAATTTTTATAAGTCAAGGGACATATTTGGAATTAATAAGAAATTAGAAGGATGGTTAAGATCTTTGAATTGTTTGTAACTAGATTTGTAACTATTGGATTGAAGAAATAAGGGAAAATGATTTTTTGTTTGGTGTAAGATGATCCAATGGAGAGAAATAAACTTTAAGATGATCCATAGTTGAAAATTGAAGCAAATGAACACAATTTTTCTCCAAACCGTGACCAAGAAATGAGTGTAGAGAGTGGAATGTGAATGGCCGGCCATGAAGTGAAGAGAGAAGAGATTTCTTGGTTTTGAGAAGTGAATCCAAGAGTGGAGATTAATTTGGAGCAATATAAATTAAATTGGACCATTGGATTACGTTAGTGGGAGGCAAGGAGACTATTCATTGAGTGATAGTGTGAGATTTCTTGGAAACCAATCAGGAGTGAGGATTTAACTTAGAATTGGATCAAAATTTTGAGCCATTGATCTTGGTTGGTGGGAGACATACAATTGATGAATGACTTGAGTGGTAGTGTGAGAAAGTGTATTTGTAGAGGGAGAAGAGAGAAATTGTGAGAGAGAGAGAGAGAGAGAGAGAGTGAATCTTGCTTGTGACCATGTGAATCCAATGGCATAAAATTGATGTTGAAAAGGTTTGATGGCTAGGATTAAATAGAGCAAAAATCTAAATAAGCTAAACACTTAGCTTTTCTTCCAAAAACCATAAGGTGTTCAAAGATAAGGAACAAAAAAAAAAACTCTCTTCATTTTTCCTCTCATGGCTGTAAGTTGTTGGTAAAGAAGGTCAAAAAAAAATTTCTATATTACTACCTAAAAATTTTTACATAGATCAATTTCTCACAAACCAAATTATCACATATCAAAAAATTGAAACAAAAGAAGGAGTCTTGCATAGTGAAGATCAAAGGGAGCCGAGGGCAACCACATTGAAGAAAGTTTTTTTTCTTCAAATACTATTTTGAAATTTTTTATGTAGATTTATCTCCCTCAAACTCTAATATAACATATTTTGTTTTGGAGTCAGAAGAAGGAGGCTAACTTGGTGAACTTATGTTGACCGAGAGCTAGGAGTAATAGAGAGATGGAGATATTATGAAGAGAAATCTAAATTGGGCTTGAAACATCCAAATTTAAGATAAATAAAATTCTACACTTTGCTGAAATTGAAAAACCTTGTATGAATATGTTAATGTGGTGTTTTTAGCAAGCTTTTACAACCTAAAGTCTAGGAGGAACCCAAGTGAATTATAAGAAATGTGTGCAGAAATTTGAATGAGATTATGAGTATATAAGTGTACTTATTGGCTGAAAAACAAGGTATTTGTTAGCTGAAACCAAATGGATGTTGTTGTGCAAGAAAACTATCTTAAAGGCCAAAGAATGTGATTTAATTTATGCAGAAATTTTCTACACTAATGATGATTGAAGTGAGGCCATTTTTATGCTAGCCGAGGAGGGAATGGTAAGGAGAAAGGGTCATAATGTGTGTAGAGTTTTAGAAGTGTGATGAATGTGTGTGTGTGCATATATAATTTGTATATGTGTACTAAGGTGATGGGATGAAATATGTATTAAATTGGTGAGTTGCCGAGAATGTAAGGAATGCATACGAGCATGTGCATGTATAATGTTTGTAGAATGAGAAATCTTATGAAGGAATGATAAATGCAATTGATGTGTTAACATGCAGAATTTTAAAGGATGGATTATACAATGTGCAAGGTGAACGTGGACTATTTGTACATAAAAGAGGTGAAATCTTGACCATACTAATTTCTGAAATTTAGTGGACTATTTTAAGTATACAAGGAGATAGAATGTGATAAATATTGGAAATGAGTTTGGCATGTAATTTGGAGACATATGTGTATATATGGTGAGTTATATATAGTGAGTTCTAAGGAGAATCCTTAATTGACAATGAAGAAATTTATTTATCAACGTTTGTGGTGAATTTATAAGGTGTATTTATAAATGAGCAATTGAAGTTGCCGGTTTGGTGATAAAAAGGAGACAACCTATGCATACATTAAAAGTCTACCTATGATATCCTAAGTTTTGGTTCTAGATGAAGGATTTATTTAAAATATAGTGATTTCCAATTTTATTTATATATATTATGTGTTATATTGTAGTGACATGCTTGGTGACCGAGTAAGAAGTATACAATTCTTACACTTTTTGGTACATTTCAGGGAGTGACATATCCTCCCATATATGTGAGTGGGACTTTGACGCTATATTCTTGATTGATCAAAAATACATATTTTATAACTTTTCAAAATGACATATTTTATGACACATGTGAAACCATGAGATTTGATCTATGTTTTATAAATATTTCTCTTTGTGATCATTAGAATATCTCAAATGATCGATTCAAATGATATGCATCCATAATTGTGTTAAAATGACATCGTGCTACTTTTTTAAAACTTGATATGATTTATATGCTTCCATTGTATTCGCATACTGATTTTAAACGGTTTAATTGAAATGTATAGGCCGGATGCCTACTTATGATGTGATAATGTCTTTGGTGGACTACCATAGTTATGAAAGGCGTTTGTAGAGGCACCTATTGTATCTAGATACGCTTCTACAGGAGGTATCTCCAAACGTCATATGTATAGTTGCGGCCGTTTAAACTAAATTGGGGAAGACATGTGTGACACCACTATCTAGCACCAGGCTGCATTCTATACATGATTGATTATATATGTGCACGTAGACACGGATTAGCCCTTGGTGAGGCTCGTGGCCAATATTGGGCTATAGAGTTAAATGTTTTTATACTTGTATATAAACTCCAATGTGCCGGTCATTGGTCACGGTAGAACATTGTTGGGGATATTTTATTGGCAAACTCTAAATGATTTTCGAAATGTAAAGGGATACATATGTTGATATTATGATGAATGATACATGATCACTTGATTTGTAGAAATGTCATACTTGATTTATAATATCATCATATTTTAAAAAAAATATGATTTGACACTACATGCTCACATATTCTATTCATAACATAATGTCGATTCTCTCACTCACTGAGTATTTTCCTTAATACTTAACCCTCACTTTTGTATGATGACAGACTTGGCAGGGAAACATGTCGAGAGATTTTCGACACACTTGACATATATTTTGGAGACGTCGAGTTTTGGGTATGATACCAACAATTCTTCCATAATGAAAGTTGATGATGTATACTTGAGATTCATAGAATGACAATGTATATTTTATGGGATGACTGTAATTATGTTATGAAAAATGTAAGTCGAAACTCTCAAAATTATTGTATCTTAATTCATTGAAATGCATTGAGGCAAAAAGTTGTATTTTAAATTTTTTGTTACTAGGGAAATTATATTTTTAGAAAAAATAGATTTTAAACAGGTGAAAATGTTAGCCTTGCATTGCCTCGATATGTATGTCGTGTGATGTGCTTGTTATGGGTTAATGGCAGCTGTTCACGGTCTTCCATTGAGAGTCGGGGCGTGACATAATTGTGTGATTCAAAACCAAGGACAAACAGATTGACATATGCCTTTCATAGGTTGATGTGTCACTATTCATTAATAAAATTGATGGACCTGATTCAGTGAATTGGTCGAAGTATCTTTGGTACATCGACATGTAGAATGGTAGGTTGAGGTGTGTGCTTCAGAGACAAGGACAGATAGGTCGATTTGTTGTCTACATGGGTTGATGTGTCACTGTTCATCAATAAAATAGGTTGATGTTGTAATACCGATACTGCGGTGTCTGTAATTTAATTATATAGAGAGAAATTTTATTTATTTAAATTGATTTTTGATTTTAGGGTATTTAAATTAAATTTTTGGTATATTTTAATTTACCGAATCTGCGAATCGAAGTAAACCCCGTTTTTACAAAAAATTAAAATTTTAGTGAAATGTGGGTATGAAAAAAAAAAAATATATATATATATATATATATATATAAATATATATAAACACAAAAAAGAGAGAGGGGAGATGTTGCGTTTTGGAGTGAAACGCAGCACCTCCCCCCTTTTCCCAATTAGGGTTGGAACCCTAAGTTATTTCTTTCTCTCTCTCTCTTCCGCTTTCTCTCTCTCCCCGACTTTTCACCTCCCACGGTCGCCTTCTCCCTCCGCTGCGATTGATCGCTCGCCCCGCCACCTCTCTCCACTGCGAGCAATCGCACCACCAACACCATCTTCTTCTTCTCTCTCTACCTCACTCACGGTTTCTCTCACACTGTTTCTCTCTCTCTCCGCTGCTCACTCTCTCTCTATCTCTCGCAATCTCCCTCCTTCTCGATCGCACTCCGTCGTGAACTTCCACACATGCCACTACCACGAGCGTACCACAGCCGCTACAACTCCTCCCTCCCGTGAGCACGTCGCAACGCGATCCTCCCTGCACGAGCCCGAGCGCGCCACAGAGCACGCTTCCCCGCTCGAGCGCACAACAGTGTGAGCGAGCCTGCTCGAGGGTACACTTGTGCACGAGCGCGAGCCTGCGAGCCCACGAGCTAGCCCGCGAGCCCACGTGCCCACGAGCCCGCACAGCCTGCTAACCCACTGTGACCGTGAAGCCCACTGTGGCCTGCAGCCCGTGATAGCCCGTGACAGCCCGCGAGTCTCTGAGTAGGTAACTGACTTAGGGTTTTGATTTTATTTTAACTATTTATGACCTAACTAATAAATCTTGTCTTGATAAAGAGTATTGTAGATTTTGGAGCGATCGATGAGATATTCGGATTTGTTGAGGGGTTTTCCCGGATAGCTGCACCATTGTCTAAATTGATGCGAAATGGTGTCAAGTTTGTAAGGGATAACCATTGTGAGGCGAGTTTTCATGAGCTCAAACAATGGTTGACTATAGCTCCAATTTGGGCGCTTCGCATCAATAGTCAGGAGTGCATAGTGTACACTGATGCTAGCCCACAAGGATTGGGTTGTGTTTTGATGCAAAATTGTCGGGTGATCGCCTATGCTTCTAGACAGTTGATGAAATATAAGGTGAATTATCCGACACACGATCTGGAGCTTGCGGCTATAGTCTTCGAATTGAAAATATGGCACTATTACTTGTACAGGGTGACTTGCCAGGTGTATACAGATCATAAAAGTCTGAAATATTTATAAATCCAGTGAGAACTTAACCTGAGACAGAGGAGATGGTTGGAACTTCTAAAAAATTATGATCTTATCATTGATTATCATCCGGGTAAGGCCAATGTGGTTGCTGATGCCTTAAGCCGGAAATCAGCTTCATTGTCTCAGGAGAACGATACTGCATACCTCACTTGTTTGATGGGATTCCGGGATTTGGGAGTCAGATTGGCTAGTGATGATCAGGGCACTCTGCTAGCCAGGTTTGAGGTCAGGCCAATGCTGTTGGACCATATTAGGGAGTTTCAGGGCACTGATACCAAGCTCCAGGCTCTTACTGAGAGAGCCCGTAGAGGTGATATAGATGATTTCAGAGTCCGTAGTGATAGACTTCTCACTTATCGAGATAGAGTGGCTATACCTGCCGATGAGGATTTCTACAAGTCCATATTAGAGGAGGCACACTCCTCGGCCTATGCCTTGCACCCGGGTAGTACAAAAATGTATCGAACTATTCGGGATAGCTATTGGTGGCAAGGTATGAAGAGGGACATTGTGGAGTTTATAGCTAGATGTTTAGTCTGTCAGTAGGTGAAGGCTGAGCATTAGAGACCAACAGGTTTACTATAGCCTCTTCCCATTCCCATATAGAAGTGGGAACATATGACTATGGACTTTGTTATGGGATTGCCGCGGACTCAGACCAGATATGATGCCATTTGGGTAGTAGTTGATCGACTTACCAGTCTTCCCATTTCATCCTAATGCACAGTGACTCTCCATTAGAGACATTAGCACGTTTGTATATTGACGAAATAGTCAGACTGCATGGAGTTCCCGTATCCATAGTCTCATATAGAGATCCGAGGTTCACTTCTTGATTTTGGCCCAAGCTACAGGAAGCTTTGGGTACGCAATTCAGTTTTAACACAACATATCATCCACAGACAGATGGTCAGTCGGAGAGGACCATTCAGACGCTCGAAAATTTGCTTCGGGCTTGTGTCATGGATTTTCGGGGTAGTTGGGATAGGCATTTACCACTGGTGGAGTTTGCATATAATAATAACTATAAGGCCAGCATCGGTATGCCACCCTATGAGGTACTCTATGGTAGGAAGTGTTGCACCCCGTTGTGCTGGGATGAGGTAGGCGAGAGACACCTTACCAATGTTGAGTTAGTCGAGGAAACTAAGGAAAAGGTTAGGGTGATCCGCGAGCGGTTGAAAGCCGCCCAAGATAGCAGAGGGCATATGCGGATCAAAGACGCTGTTTTTTAGAGTTTGAGGTGGGTGATATGGTATTTTTGAGGATTTCTCCCTTGAGGGGACTCATTCGATATCGGCAGTGGGGCAAATTGAGCCCCAGGTACATTGGCCCATTCCGTATCGTCAATAAGGTTAGGAGTGTGGCATACAGACTAGAGCTGCCAGACGAATTATCTCGAATTCATGATATCTTTCATGTATCAGTGTTGAGGAAGTACATCCCAGATCCTTCGCTTATTTTAGAGCCTCCATTTGTTGAGTTACGAGAGGATCTCAATCTTCCAGTTCAGTCGATGGCTATTTTAGATCAACAGGTCAGGAAGTTGCAAAGTAAGGAAGTCTCGTTGGTCAGAGACTTATGGAGAAGTGACCAGTTCGAGGAGGAAACCTGGGAGCTCGAGGCTATGAGAAGACAGTACCCCCATTTGTTTGCTATTTAGTCCTCTTTTAGTTTCGAGAACGAAACTTATTTTTTAGGGTATTAGAAAATGTAATACCGACACTGCAGTGTCTGTAATTTAATTATATAAAGAGAAATTTTATTTATTTAAATTGATTTTTGATTTTTGAGTATTTAAATTAAATTTTTGGTATATTTTAATTTGCCGATTCTGCGAATCGAAATAAACCCCGTTTTTACAAAAAATTTAAATTTTAGTAAAGTATGGGTGTGAAAACATATATATATAAAAATATATAGAAACACAAAAAAAAGAGAGAGGAGATGCTGCGTTTTGGAGTGAAACGCAGCACCACCCCCCTTTTCCCAATTAGGGTTGGAAACCCTTATTTCTTTCTCTCTCTCCTCGACTCTTCACCTCCAGCTGCTGCCTTCTCCCTCCGCCGCGATTGGTTGCTCACCCCGCCACCTCTCTCCACTGCGAGCAGCCGTACCACCACCACCATATTCTTCTCTCTCTCTACCTCACTCACGGTCTCTCTCACTGTTTCTCCCTCTCTCCGCTGCTCACTCTCTTTCTATCTCTCGTGATCTCCCTCCCTCTCGATCGCACTCCACCATGAACTTCCACTCACCCCACCACCACGAGCGTACCCTAGCCGCTGCAACTCCTTCCCGCGAGCACGCCGCAACGCGATCCTTCCTGTACAAGCGCGAGCGGGCCACAGCGTGTGCTTCCCCACGCGAGCGCACCACAGTGTGAGAGCGCCTGCTTGGGAGTGCACCTGCCCACGATATGCGGGGAGATTTTACCCGATTTTCTGTAAAAATATATTCGGCATTCAGGACAACGGGCAGCTACTCCGATCCCGGTTCGGAGTGTGACAGATGTAATTGTTTTTATGTCGACATAGTTAGTAACACTTCGATGTGCAATCCTTGCAAAAACAAGTAGAACAGGTTGACATGCTTATTAGAGACATGAATGTCCTAATGTATTTTTACTCAGTGTGTCAATGTCTAATTAGTGTAGGTCGATGTGTTTCAGAAATTAGTCGATGTGTTATTTCAAATTTGTCCACTTGTGACCATTCAAATCGATATGATTGAGTGTGTGTCAATATGTGATACCTTGGGTCGACAAGGACAGTTAGACAGGTCGATATGTATGTGGATAGAACGAATTGGTCGACACAGTGTTTATAATTTGTAGACCTGCTATGCAGGTCGATTGTTATCAAGTCAGGTCGACATGAATTACAGACTTCTGAATTTTCTTGCTGTTTTTTTAATCATCTTGAACTCTTTTCTTTTATTCTATCATTATCAAAACTCTATTATGTCAATATTCTCCTCCTTTTTTATGATGACAAAACTCCTAATGCTTAACCTATAGCTCTAATCCATTTGAATTCAAGCTACAATCTTGAAACAACATCGCCTTAAACACTTTTGAGATAAGTTTGGAATCTAACTCTCCAGCAAACAGCCCCTGAAATAACCAACTGCCTCCTACTTGATATCACTCGGATCAGAGATTCTAGTGCCACCCTCACAAACCAAAGAACAGTGGAATTAGAGTTATGCCTCTGACAAACTAAATTGAAAAAGAAAGTGGTTTCCGATCCCCCAGCCGAAGCTTTCAAATCCTCACTTTCTAACACAACATACTTTCCTTCATATCCAAAAGTATATATTACCGAGCGACAGCTGACCTCTCAGCCTCCCCCAACTTGCGCCCATCACCAAACAACATCTCACATTGAATCTGTACCAGACTCTCTCGGCTCTCCTTAACTCGAGTAGATAAGTTACTATTATCCTATCAATTCGGTTGCCTTAACTTTAGCTTCAAACCCTTTACCTTCCTATATAAGTGATACATCGGAGTGCCATAGTAAGCCTTATTCCATGCCTCCAAAACAATTTGCTAATATTGAGAGTACTTCATCCAAAACTCAAAGAACTTGTATAACACCGACAACTCGGTGTACTCATTATTGTACTCATCTTCGTTTTATATATGTTATTACTCATATTCTATGTAGAAAATCCACTAAGAAATTTTTCTGTTAAAATTACTTTCGAAAATTTTCGACTCAATCGCAGGAAATTCAAGATTTCCAAAATGATCACCGATAATCCAATAATAATGAGAATGACTCTAGAGTGTATAGGAATCTCAAATTTTGGTAAATCTTATTTCTTAGAGTTAAATCGTAATTTTTTTGAAAAATCACCGATAAAACCCCTACTAACTCGAATGTCTCGAAAAGGTTAAACGATCACGTTTTGATGCGAAATAAATTAATTTAGGCCTAATACGAGGTTTTGGGTCTAACTTGAAATTATGAAAATTTTTGGGGTCAAAATGAAATTTTTATAAATCAAGAGACTCATTTGAAATAATAAGAACTTAGAAGAAATAAGAAACTAATGAAGTTGTGGTATAAGTGATGATTAGGGTTTTTTATTGGTTTGTGACTAGATATTAATTATTGATAAATGGAATGAGAGAAAATGATTTTTGGGTTTGTACAAAATGATCCAATGGTGAGAAATAAACCTTGAAATAATCAATGGTGGAGATTGAAACAAATTAGCACAAGTGCTCTCTTCTCCAAAACCGTGAACAAACAAGGTGTAGAGAGGGAGATGATGAGTGGCCGGATGATGTAAAGGAGATAAGAAATTGTTGGTTCTTTGAGAAGTAAATCCAATGGTGGAAATTGAGTTGAAGTAAGATAAATTAATTTGGGCCCTTGGATTGAGTTAGTAGGAGACAATATACTATTCATTGAGTAAGATATATGGGTTTTCTTGAAAACATACCAATGGTAAGGATTTGGCTTGGATCGGATCAAAATTGTGAGCTTTTGGATCTTGGTAGATGGGAGACATTCAATTAATGAAGACTTGATTTGTAGAGTAAGAAAAGAGAATTGTAGTATGTGAAAGAGTGAGAAACTATGAGCCTGTTGTGTGAGAGAATAAGTTTTTGCTTGTGATCAAGAAAATCCAATGGCCTAGATTTGACCTTGAAAATGTTGATGGCTAGGATTGGATAGGGCAAATTAAATAAACAAACACTTCTTCTTCCAAACCATGAGATGATTCAAGCCAAAGAACACAAAAACTCTCTCTAGTGTTCTCTCAAAACCGTGAGCTTCATGGTAGGGAAATTCAAAATTTTTCTACTACACTATCCTAAAATTTTTACATAAAACAATTTCTCACAAACCCAATTACAACATATCCAAAATTGGAGCAAAAGGAAGAGTCTTACATGGTAAAGATTTCAAGAGAGCCGAGAGCAACTCCATTGAAGAAAGGTTTGATTTCTTCAAACACCACTTTGAGATTTTTGTGTAGGTTCATCTCCCTCAAACCCTAATATAATATACTTTGGTTTGGAGTCAAAAGAAGGAGACTAACTTAATGAACTTATGTTGACCAAGAGCTAGAAGCAAGGGAGAGATGGAGATCCTGTGAAGAGAAATCTTGATTGGGCTTGAAACATCCAAATTTAAGATAAAAAAAAAATTTACACTTTGTTGAAATTTGAAACCTTGTATGAATGTGTTAATGTGATGTTTTTAGCATATTTTTATAACCTAAAGTCTAGAAGGACCCAAGTGAACCATGAGAAATGTGTGCAGAAAAATTCAGACTTGTATTAGCCAAGAATTTAGATAAAAGCAATGTGATTAGGGAGCTGGAAAATTGTCCTGCATTTTGTGAATCGTGTGTGCAGAGATTTGAATAAGATTATGAGTACGTACTTGTTGGTTGAAAAACAAGGTATTTGTTGGCCGAAATCAAAGAGATGTTGTCATGCAAGAAGATTAACTTAAAGGCCAAGGGATGTAGTTTAATATATGCAGAATTTTTGTGCAAGTGGTGATGAATTTGAGTGTGTGAGCATGTATAGTTGTGTATGTGTGCTAAAGTGATGAGATAAAACGTGTAGTAGTTTGGTGAGTAGCCAAAAATGTAAGGAAAACGTATGGGCATGTGTATGTGTATTGATTATAGAATGTGAAATCGTATGGAGTGATGAATCCAATTAATGTGGTTGTATGCAGAATTTTAGAGGATGAATTATACAATCTGCAATTTGAATGCGGACTGTTTTGAATATACAAGTGGATAGAATATGGAAGTGATGGTTTTGGTGGTTTAAAGTGGCATTGTTTTATTAGAAAGGTATGGGAAACATTGAGGCCGAGGATACATGTATGAGAAAAATGCGCATTTTAAGGTTTGAAATGCACAATGTGTAAAATGGAATTGAAACCTTAAACATGCAAAAATTTTTAAGCTTGTGGGATGAATTGTGTGACTTTGGAAATGAGCATTGAAGTTATTGGTTGGTTAGTGAGAGAAGGGGATAGCATGTGTATACATTAGAAGCCTATCTGTGACGTCCTAAGCCTTGAGTCTAGGCGAAAAATTAATTAAGAATACAATTTAACATAGTGTTTTTCAATTTTATGACACAAATTATATATATTATGTATTGCCATTGTAATGACACGCTTGGTGACCAAGCAAGGAGAGCACACTTCATACAATTGTGGTGAATTTTAGGGAGTGAATACCCTCCTGTATAAGTGAGTGAAATTTTGACGCTATGTTCTTGATTGAACAAAAATACATGTTTTATAGTTTTTCAAAATGACATTTTATGACATGTGTGAAAGCATGAGATTTGGTTTATGTTTTATAAATACTTCTCTTTGTGATCATTGGAATGTCTCAAATGATTGATTCAAATGATATGCATCCATGAATTATGTTGAAATGATACTCTTTGAAAATTTGATATGACTTATATGCTTCCATTACATTGGTACACTGATTTGAAATGGTTTAATTGAAATATGTAGGTCGGACGTCTACTCATGATGTGATGATGTGATGATATCCTTGGTAGACTACCGTAGCTAAGAAAGGCGTTTGTAGAGGCACCTATTGTTGTCCGAATACGCTTCTACAAAAGGTATCCCCAAACGTTATATGTATAGTTACAGCCGGTTGAACCAAATCGGGGAGAACATGTGTAACACCACTGTCTAGCACCGGGTGGGATTCTATACATGATTGATTATGTATGTGCGCGTAGACACGGCTTAGCCCTTGGTGTGGCTTGTGGCCAACATTGGGGTATAGAGTTAAATGTTTTTATACTTGTATATAAACCCCAATACGTCTGTCATTGGTCACGGTAGACTATTGCCGGGAATATTTTATTGCCAAATTCTAAATGATTTTCGAAATGTAAAGGGATACATATATTGATATTATGATATATGATACATGATCACTTGATTTGTAGAAATGTCATGCTCGATATATAATATCATTATGTTTTAAAAATGTGATTTGACATTCCGTGTTCACACCTACTATTAATAACATAATATCGATCCTCTCACTCACTGAGTATTTTCCTTAATACTCACCTCTCACTTTCCTATGATGACAGACGACAGACGTGACAGGGAGACGTGTCGAGACACTTTCGACACACTTAACATATATTTTGGAGACGTCAAGTTTTGGATATGGTATCAACCATTCTTCCACGATGAAAGTTGATGATGTATACTTGAGGTTCATAGAATAACAATGTATATTTTATAGGATGACTATAATTATGTTATTGTAAAAATGTAAATTGAAACTCTCGAACTCATTTTATATTCATGCATAAGGCATAGTGTTGCATTTTAAATTTCTCTTACTTGGGAAATTATATTTTGAGAAAAAATAGGTTTTAAACAGGTGAAGATGTTAGGCTTGCATTGTTTCGATATGTGTATCTTGTGATGGGTAGCATACGGGTTAATGGGCGGCTGTTCACAACCTTCGATTGAGGATCGTGGTGTGACAACTCGGAACCCTCTTTCTGTTGAAAATAGGAATTAATCAACCTATCATCACATTCTAAAAAGGGGGGGCCTTCCCAAGAGTTCAACAAGTTCTTCTCAAGGATGGAGCCTTAATTTGGGCTGGCCCGCAGAATTTGGGCTTGGCCTTTCGGGCCCGTTTTTGCCCAGCAAAGGGGGCCCAATTGGGCCCCAACGGCTAGGCAAACCTAGCCGTTGGAAGCTGTCCAACGGCTAGTAATTCTAGCCGTTGGAGACAGCCTCCAACGGCTAGTAGAGAGGGGTCTTAACCCCTCTCTTGTTCTCCCTTTTTGCTCTCTTATTCTCTCCTTCATCTTCTTCTATAAATAGGCTTCTATGTATTCGAGCAAAGGCATGAACAAAAGTTCAAAGTTATGAATGTTATTTGCTTTCTATTTCAATAAAATTCAGAGTTATATTTCAAGATCTCTTGAGTTCTTTCTTTGATCTTTTAACATGGTATCAGAGCAAACGATCCCATCCTCTTCAAGGTTGGGTGACCCTCCTCCTTCCATAAACTTTTCCCAAATACAAATTATATCCTCTATCCAATTGAAAGGGGGGAATTACTATCAATGAGCAAATGTAATGAAGAGGGCACTCAACCTTCACAACCTAGAGAGTCATGTTCTTGATGATCCACTTGAAGAAACAGATCCATCCTTGCGAGAATGGAAGAAAAGGGATGATCATGTTTTTATTCTTCTCCTTAACTCTCTAGATGAAACTCACAAAGCAATGGTGTCATGCGCCCCAAATGCAAAAACTTTGTGGGATGAAATGTTCTCTCTCTATGGCTTGGAATCCAACCTTGGGAGAATCTTTGAGCTTAAGAGACAAATTGCTTCCATCAAAAAGGAAGGTAAATCTCTTCCTCAATACTTTGGGGAGTATTCAGATGCTTGGAATGAGCTGATCACTTTACGGCCAGATTCCATAGATCTCAAGGTCATTCGAAAAAGAAGAGAAGAAGATAAAATATTTGGTCTTCTCATGGGTCTAGATGATTCATATTTGGTTCAGGACAGCAAGCTGCTACCCAATTCGTAAAGGTTCAAGCACCATCCTTGGCTGACTTTGCTGCACTCCAAACTCAACTAAATGAGGTTGCACAAAAGCTTCAACAAATAGCTCCTTTATCCGGTAAAAATCAAGAACCTTTCTCATATTTAAATTCTGAAAATTTTCTCATTGATTCGGGAACCGAATGTCATATGGTTAAGGATAGAGCAAAAATAAAGAGATTTGAAAACCTTCCAAACCATATGACTATTCGAGTTGCAAATGGACAAGATTTGAGAGTAAATCAAGTTAGGGAAGTTGACATTTTTGGAAAACTAACCAAGGCTTTATATGTCCCCAAACTTACCTCAAACCTACTGTCCATTAGCAAGATCACCAAGGATCAAAAGTGTAGAGTTGTTTTTGACCCAATAATGTCTCTTTTCAGGACCTCAAGTCGAATCAATTGATTGGCAAGGGTTTTAGAAGAGGAGGACTTTATTACTTGGATCAAGAACAAAATGCACATGTAGCTCATGTTAAGGAGGATCAATCTCTTTGGCATAGACGCTTAGGACATCCTAGTGATCGAGCTTTAAAACGTCTATTCCCAACTTTAAATTTTGAGAATAGACATTGTAAAGCTTGTATTTTGGCAAAGGAAACCCGAACAATGTATCCCATTTCAGAAACAATATATGAAAATCCTTTTGATTTAGTTCATTCCGATGTTTGGACTTCACCCATCATGTCCCACTTAGGTTACAAATACTTCATTACTTTCATTGATCACAAAACAAGGCACACATGGGTATATCTTCTAAATACCAAAAACCAAGCTCTTGAAGCACTCAAGAGCTATGTGAAGTATGTAACCAAACTATATAATGCCAATATAAAAGTCTTAAGGTCAGATCATGGTGGTGAGTTTACAAGTCTTAATTTCGAAAATTACCTTAAGGACAATAGCATTATACACCAAATGTCATGTGTTTACAGACCCCAACAAAATGGGATAGCGGAAAGGAAGAATAGACACATACTTGAAATATCTAGAGCTATGATGTTCTATGCAAACATGCCTAAGAAATTTTGGTGTGATGCGATTAAAACCGCGGTACATGTGATCAATTTTATGCCCACCGAAGTTTTAAAAGGGCAATCTCCCCTTGAGGTTCTCCTAGGAAGGAAACCAAATATTTCCCACCTTAGGATATTTGGTTGCACATGTTACATTCACATTCCTACACACCTAAGCAATAAACTAGAACATAGAGGGAAAAAATGTATATTTCTTGGATATGCAGCCTTTGAAAAAGGCTATAGGTGCTATGATCCTACCACTAACCGAACATACACATCAAAAGATGTGATATTTTTAGAAAGTGAGTTCTATTTCGCAGGAAATGAAGAAATAAAGGAAGCTCCAAAGGCTGAAATTCCTCCTAGCACTTGGGACTTCCTCATATCGCCTCCTCAAGAAGCTGAACAAGCCGAAGGAAACTCCACCTCTGAAACAAGCCATAACTCTCAAGATGATAATTCAGAAGCTTTAGAGGCTGAACAACCAATTGTTTCAGGGGGAGAAAGTGATACAAATGAGGGGAATACAAACGAGGAGGAATCTCTTGAAATCGAGGAGGAATCGGATGAACCACCACCTCAACTAAGAAGATCAACCAAGCTTAGACTTCCTCCATCCGAATGGGTCAATCGAAGGGTATTCTATAACTCTAAGGTAACCTCACATCCTATTTATGATTATTATACCACCTCACATGTTTCCTTGGACCACCAAGCTTTCTTAAGTAATCTAGATAAAGAAGTGGAACCAATGTCATTTGAGGAGGCATCAAAGGATCCAAGATGGAGAAAAGCAATGGAGGAGGAACTAAAAGCTCTATCAAAGAATGGGACAATTAGGGTTTATGTCCTAAGGGAATGAAGTCTAAATGTATAGTTTTAATTTGTGTAGATTTTTCATTCTCATTGTAATCCCTTTAAGGTTTCTAAGTTGGGCCCTAAATGGGCCTTGCCCGGATTGTTCGGGCTGGGCCCTTCGGGCCCAGCCCGGGCCAGCAAATGGGGGACCATCAGGTCCCCCAACGGCTAGCAAAAAACAGCCGTTGGGGCTGTCCCCAACGGCTAGTAAAACTAGCCGTTGGGGACAGCCCCAACGGCCATAATTGGAGAGGGCACAATGCCCTCTCCTCTCTCTCTTTTCTTATCTCCTTGCCCCTCTTCTTGTTCTCTATAAATAGGGCTTATATGTTTCTTTGGAAGGGATGAAAAACATGCCTTCATTGCATGTAAACTCTCTTTGAATTCTCAATTAAATTCTTGAAGTTTCTTTATTCATTCTTAGCTTGCTATATTTAAATTTCAACATGGTATCAGAGCCATCTTCGATACCTTCATCTTCCGGTGTTGGTAATCCTCCACCACAAATTAGTACTTCCATGTTTACTTCCATTCTCTTAGATTCATCAAATTACAATGCTTGGCAAGACACCATCAAGAGATCCTTGAACTTCTTCAATCTTGAAAATCACATATTGGAGGATCCCTTAGATGATGCCAACCCTACATTCAAATCATGGAAGAAGCAAGATGATCAAGTGGTGGTGCTACTTCAAATGTCTCTTGACAAAACCCACAAAGCAATGGCTACTTGTATTCCAAATGCAAGGGCTTTGTGGGATCAATTGCATGCTCTATATGGGCAAGAGACCAACACCGGACGAATCTTTGAGCTCAAAAGAAAAATCTTCAAGATTCAAAAAGGAGGTAAAACTCTTCCCGAATACTTTGGGGAATATAGGGATCTTTGGAATGAGCTTAATATTCTTAGGCCTCCAACTTCTAATCTCAAGACCATTCTTCAAAGAAATGATGAAGACATGACCTTTGGTCTTCTTATGGGTCTTGGAGATGAATATGCTCCAATTCGTCAAGAAATCCTTAGAATGAAGATTTTTCCTTCATTCCAAGAAGTTCAATTTATGATTCAAAGGGCCGAGACTAGCATGAGGCTAGAGGAGTCTACCAAGCTCAAATCCGAAGCCCAAGCCTTCAAGGCTGTTCAAGATGATCACATGGTCAACAAAGCTCAAAATTTCTTTAAAAAGGATGTTTGCACAAATTGCAAGAAGCCCGGCCACAAAAGGGAAAGGTGCTGGTTTCTCCACCCTAATTTGCGTCCAAAGAACAACAAGAAGGAGGTGGAACAACCAGCTCATGCTCAACAAGTCTCCCAAGTGGCTGCACTCGAATCCAAGATGGAGGAGATGCAAAAAGAGATGAAAAAGCTCCTTAGCCAAGTTGCCCTTCACTCCGGTAACAACTTGAACTCATCTCATTTAAATAAATGGTTGATTGATTCGGGCTGTGACAATCACATGGTAAAAGATAATGACAAAGTTAGGAAATTCATTCCTCTATCTAGTTATAAGATTGTCAAGGTTGCTAATGGTCAAAAACTAAAAGTTGATCATCTAGGTGAAGTTGAACTCCTAGGAAAGAAAACTAAAGCGTTATATGTACCAAAATTCAACTCTAACCTCATGTCCATTAGCAAAATTACCAAAGACCATAATTGCAAAGCCACTTTTGATCCTAACCAAGTTATCTTTCAGGATCTCAAAACGAATCACTTGATTGGCAAGGGGTCTAGGAGGAACAACTTATATTTTTTGGAGCAAGAAAATCAAGCTTTTGGAGTTCAAAATCAAGCGTTTTCTATATGGCATGCCCGTCTAGGTCACCCGGGAGATTTAGCTTTGAAACGCCTATTTCCAAGTCAAAAAGTAGAAAATAGGCATTGCAAAGCTTGTATTCTTGGAAAACAAACTAAAGTGTACTATCCAATCTCAAATACAATATATGAAAATGCCTTTGAACTCATTCATACCGATGTGTGGACTTCACCCATGGAATCTCATAATGGCTTTAAATATTTTGTAACCTTCATTGATCACAAAACTAGATACACTTGGGTGTACTTATTAACTGCCAAATCAGAAGTATTTGAAGCACTTAAGAGCTATTATAGATATGTGACCAAGCAATTCAATGCAAATATCAAAATCCTTAGATCGGACCATGGGGGGGAATACACTAGCCATGCACTTGAAGATTTTCTAGAAGAAAAGGAAATTATTCATCAAAAGTCTTGTGTTTACACTCCTCAACAAAATGGAGTTGCCGAAAGAAAAAATAGACACTTACTAGAAACGGCTAGGGCTATGATGTTTCACTCCAATATACCTAAAAAGTTTTGGAGTGAAGCCATTAAAACCGCTGCCCACCTTATAAACCTTATGCCCTCTCAAGTGCTAGAAGGAAAATCCCCTTTAGAACTACTTCTAGGAAGAAAACCTAGTATCTCACACTTAAGAGTTTTTGGGTGCATTTGTTATGTGCATGTACCAGAAAACTTTAGAAATAAACTAGATGAAAGAGGGAGAAAATGTGTATTTTTAGGATACTCTACCTTTGAAAAAGGATATAAATGTTATGATCCTCTAACCAAAAAGCTATACACATCCAAGGATGTGATATTTGTAGAAAAAGAACCTTATTTTGCAGGAAAAGAGGATCAAGAGCAACCAAAGGAAAGAGGAGCACAAGACCATTGGAATGTAGTCCTTCCCTCAATCAAAGAAGCCTCTCATCAAAATGAAGAAGAAGAACAACCAATCCAAGCTGAAAATGATCCAACTCAAGAACAATCAACCTCATCTCATTCTGATCATGAATCCATCCAAGAGGAAGGGGGAGACAACTTAGATCAAGGGCAAGTTATAGAGGAAGTAGAACAAAGCATTGAGCAGCCGCCTCCTCCTCCTCTTCGAAGATCAACAAGGCTTAGGCTCCCTCCTTCAGAATGGATCAACAAAAGAGTTTTCTATAACTCAAAGGTAACATCTCACCCCATTTCCCAATATTATTCGGTTGCTAACATGTCTTGTAGCCATCAAAAATTCATCAAGAACTTAGACCTTCATCAAGAGCCTAGAAACTTTGAAGAAGCCAAACAACTTCCTCAATGGATCCAAGCAATGAAAGATGAGCTAGAAGCCTTAGAAAGAAACGGAACTTGGGAGTTATCATCTCTTCCTAAAGGAAAAAGGGCAGTAGGATGTAAATGGATCTATAAGATCAAGCACAAAAGTGATGGAAGCATTGATAGATACAAAGCAAGATTAGTGGCAAAGGGCTTCACTCAAGCTTATGGAGTAGATTACAAGGAAACGTATGCTCCGGTGGCCAAAATGAACACAATTCGAGTCTTGATGTCCCTTGCAATCAATCACTCTTGGCCAATGTTTCAAATGGACGTAGCCAATGCTTTCCTTCAAGGTGATCTGGAAGAGGAAGTGTACATGGAGATTCCACCTGGCTTTTCTCAGCAACTCAACAAAGTTTGCAAACTTAGGAAAGCAATCTATGGTCTCAAACAATCTCCAAGAGCTTGGTATGCCAAACTTAGCTCAACTCTTTTTGATCATGATTTCAAAAAATGCAATAGCGACACTTCTCTCTTCGTTAAGAAACTAGATGGAAAAATCATTATAGTGTTAGTTTATGTAGATGATATAATCATAACCGGTAATGATTTAGATTTAATCAACCAAGTAAGAGGTTTCTTACAAACAAAATTTGATATTAAGGACTTAGGGAAACTAAAGTACTTCTTAGGGATAGAACTCGCCTATTGTCCAAATGGGTTTGTTCTATCACAAAGGAAGTATGTGCTTGATCTCTTGCAGGAAACCGGGAAGTTAGGTGCCAAGCCCGCTTGTAGTCCCATTAGCTCCTCTTGTGGCCTCAAGGATGATGATGAAGATTATGAGGATGAACCAAGATATCAAAGGCTCGTAGGGAAATTGATCTACCTCACCATAACGAGACCAGACATCTCCTTTGCCGTGAGTCAAGTTAGCCAACATATGCACAAGCCAAAAAGAAAGCATTGGAGAGCCACCGAAAGAATCCTCCATTATCTAAAGGGTACACCAGGCATGGGAGTTTGGATGAAGAAGAACAACAACTCACAAATTGTAGGATATTGTGATGCAGATTGGGCTGGAGACTCAGAAGATAGACGATCAACCACAGGATATTGCATGTTTGTTGGAGGAAATCTAGTATCTTGGAAAAGCAAAAAACAACATGTGGTGTCAAGATCAAGTGCCGAATCTGAATATAGAGCAATGGCAGCCGCATCAAGTGAGATGGTTTGGTTAAAGGCTCTAATTGAAGAACTAGGGTTCTCTGTTCTTACTCCAATCCGACTCCATTGTGACAATCAATCGGCTATTCACATAGCCTCAAATCCGGTTTTTCATGAAAGAACAAAGCACATCGAGGTGGATTGCCACTTTGTGAGACAAAAGTTTGAAGAAAAACTCATCACTCCAAGCTTTACACGAAGTGATGATCAAGTAGCGGATATCTTCACCAAGTCAGGAACCGCCAATCACATACATAAAAATATGGTCAAGTTGGGTGTCATAGATACATACACACCCAACTTGAGGGGGAGTGTTGAAATAAAGGACAATTAGGGTTTATGTCCTAAGGGAATGAAGTCTAAATGTATAGTTTTAATTTGTGTAGACTTTTCATTCTCATTGTAATCCCTTTAAGGTTTCTAAGTTGGGCCCTAAATCAGGTCCCCCAACGGCTAGCAAAAAACAGCCGTTGGGGCTGTCCCCAACGGCTAGTAAAACTAGCCGTTGGGGACAGCCCCAACGGCCATAATTGGAGAGGGCACAATGCCCTCTCCTCTCTCTCTTTTCTTATCTCCTTGCCCCTCTTCTTGTTCTCTATAAATAGGGCTTATATGTTTCTTTGGAAGGGATGAAAAACATGCCTTCATTGCATGTAAACTCTCTTTGAATTCTCAATTAAATTCTTGAAGTTTCTTTATTCATTCTTAGCTTGCTATATTTAAATTTCAACAATGGGAAATCACTTCACTACCAAAAGGGAAGAAAGCCGTAGGATGTAAATGGGTATACAAAATCAAGCACAAAAGCGATGGATCAATTGAGCGATTCAAAGCAAGACTAGTAGCCAAAGGGTATACTCAAGCATATGGGATTGATTATAAGGAGACCTATGCTCCAGTTGCAAAAATGAATACTATTAGAGTCCTCTTATCCCTTGCGGTGAATCACGGTTGGAGCCTATTTCAAATGGATGTAGCAAATGCTTTTCTCCAAGGAGATCTAGAAGAAGAAGTCTACATGCAAATACCAATGGGTCTTCAATCTCAAGGAGGAAATGCATGCAAACTTCATAAGGCAATTTATGGTCTCAAACAATCTCCAAGAGCTTGGTATGCAAAGTTAAGTCATACTTTCCTTAGTCATGGATTTCATAAATGCAATAGTGATTCATCTCTCTTTATTAGAAAAACTAATGATTATATCACAATAGCACTAGTTTATGTAAATGACATTATCATCACAAGTGATTTGCATCAAATAAACTTAGTTAGAAATTTTTTAAAATCCAGATTTGAAATTAAAGATCTAGGAAAACTAAAGTATTTTCTAGGAATTGAGTTAGCCTATTGTCCCAATGGGCTAATTCTCTCCCAAAGAAAATATGCTCTTGACCTTTTACAGGAAACAGGAAAGCTTGGAGCAAGACCAGTTTGCAGTCCAGTTTCCTCTTCCGGTCCTTTAGCCGATGATAATGATCCTCTAGAAGACATTGAAAGATATCAAAGGTTGGTTGGGAGACTTATCTACCTCACCATCACACAGCCAGACATAGCATATGCTGTTAGCTATGTAAGTCAATTCATGCACTCTCCAACAAAAGGCCATTGGAGAGCAGCTGAAAGGATCCTTCATTATATCAAAGGATCCCCGGGGCTAGGCATTTGGATGAAGAACAATGGAAGTTCAAACATTGAAGGGTATTGTGACGCTGATTGGGCGGGTGACTCCACCGATAGAAAGTCTACCACTGGGTATTGCATGTTTGTAGGAGGCAACTTGGTAGCTTGGAAGAGCAAAAAACAGCGGGTTGTGTCTAGATCAAGTGCAGAGGCCGAGTATAGGGCCATGGCAGCTAGTGCAAGCGAGATAGTATGGTTAAAAGCTTTAGTAGAAGAACTAGGATTCACAGTCTCCACTCCAATCAAGCTCCATTGTGACAATCAATCAGCAATTCACATTGCCACTAATCCGGTCTTCCATGAACGCACCAAACACATAGAAGTTGATTGTCATTTTATTCATCAAAAGGTAGAAGTCATTGCGACTCCTCATATCAAAGGAGAAGATCAGCTAGCGGATATCTTCACAAAAGGAGGAACAGCAGCTCACCTACAAGAAATGATGGGCAAGTTGGGTACTATAAATATCTACGCACCCAACTTGAGGGGGAGTGTTGAAAAGAGAAATTAATCAACCTATCATCACATTCTAAAAAGGGGGGGCCTTCCCAAGAGTTCAACAAGTTCTTCTCAAGAATGGAGCCTTAATTTGGACTCGCCCGCAGAATTCTCTCCCTCCGAAGGGCCCAGCCCGGGCCAGCAAAAGGGCCCGTTTTGGCCCAGCAAAGGGGGCCCAATTGGGCCCCAATGGCTAGGCAAACCTAGCCGTTGGAAGCTGTCCAACGGCTAGTAATTCTAGCCGTTGGAGACAGCCTCCAACGGCTAGTAGAGAGGGGTCTTAACCCCTCTCTTGTTCTCCCTTTTTGCTCTCTTATTCTCTCCCTCATCTTCTTCTATAAATAGGCTTCTATGTATTCAAGCAAAGGCATGAACAAAAGTTCAAAGCTATGAATGTTATTTGCTTTCTATTTCAATAAAATTCAGAGTTATATTTCAAGATCTCTTGAGTTCTTTCTTTGATCTTTTAACACCTTCATTGCTCTCCTTGTTGAAATCAGATCATAGATGAAGAATGATCTCCTCTGGAGAAAGAAAAACTCTATCCAAAACTCAAAGAACTTGAATGGAACCCTTCTCCACTGCTCTCCTTGCTAAAACTGGATCATCATGAAGAATGATCTGAGTCACCTAGGGATACCTCTGAAAAGGGATATGTGGACAGCCATGAAAAGTTAACCAACACTCTATCTGACTTCCTTAGAATGGGATTCTCTATCTATCTATTCCACCACATGAAATAGATCCCAGAATAACACAAGTCCTCCGGTTTAGATTCCCTCAAACAATCATCCAGAATAGAGTTAGGTATCAACCATCCCAGATTACCTTATCGACCATCCTAGATTACCTTATCTCCTCTCAGAAGACCATTTAACAATATTAAAATTTCCAAGTATACACCATGGGGTAACCAAACTCCTGATTTGAAATCTCAAGAAATCCCATAACAAACGATGATCACCTATCATGTTAGACTCATACACAACAGTAATATCCAGACACATCCCTAACTTGATAAACTGAACCCCATAATGCATCCACTACAACTCACAAACCAGAACAGTCATACTAACCTTCAATGGGTCCCAACACAACCAAATCCTCCTAGTAGTATTACTCATATAGGCAATCACATAACTCCAGTTAGGCAAAAGAAAATGATGAATGCATATGTCATTTGATGCCTATACCCTAGTCTTCAAAAGTCAAACCAATTGCAATCAGTTCTATATCACAAAACTTCTTGTAGTTCGAATATGAATTAGGTTATTCAGACACCTTATGTTCCAACATCTTACATTTGGAACACAATGTGTGGGACACACCCCTTAAACCGCTTAGCAGGCTTTCTTCTGCCCCTTTCTAGTCTTCCTAGCCCTAGAAGGATAATCCATAGGAAGAACTTGAGGGAGGAAGAAAAAGAACTATCACCCACCACAAAGCTTGTTTTGAAAATTTATTTAAAACATTTGCCTCCAATTTACATATAAAAATTTGTGAAAGTGGCAAATCAAACCATCGTTTTCAAAATTATATTCATTTGCAACATATCGTGTAATTCAAATTAATATACATCCTTATCATAATCATTGTATCATGGTGTTGACACAGTCCTCACGTGGTGCTCGTCTATTGGATCCGTTGGTCAGAGACAGGGGACTCGAATCTCTGCTCCCATGTTACCCCATCACATCAACCTATCAAGTAAACACTCAATATCGTGATAGGGAGTGTGCTATAACCACTATATACCATCCCATAATCATACACGTGTCACATGTCATCATTTATAAAACTTTACTCGTAAAAGAAAAATATAGCATTATCAATAATCATAATATCATGATACAATTTTTATAGAATATCATTTCAGAACATGCCATAAACATTAAAGCATTTTTAAATCATATGTCAAAATTTATTTATAAAAATCATGATCAAACTATTTTTTATTTAAATTCAAAAATAGTTCGTCCCACTCGCATCGATTGGGAAGGGTATGCCACTCCCCCTCAATGTCCTCGTTTCTCGAGCAAATCATTCCTCATACGAAAACAAAACCCTACACCTAGATTCAACAATATATAATTTGTCAATTATTTCGATAATATCATATCATACGATTACGAATTGCATATAAAAATATTTTTCTTTAAGATGAAATCTCAAATTCCTTACTCAATTTTAAATTTAAGTTTCCAAAGTTCAACTCTGTCCAGTTTTGGGAGAAACTCCATATCCCCCTCTGTACTCCTCCAATTTAAGTAATTCTTATCTCTAATCGAAGACAAGACATTGATTTAAAATTTTCTAGTTTAGACTATCCCCAAATTTTATGTGTATAATTTTATAAAATTTCTTTTTAATTTCAGTTTCAGTTTTAAAAACTAGTTCTGCGCAATTTCAGTAAAAATACTATAATATTTTGCCTACTACTCCAATTCAAGTGATCTTTAGCTTAAATTAAAGATAAGACAGATGTCTAAAACTTTTATGCTTAAGTTTCTCCAAATTTCATATAAAAGATATTTTAAAAATTGACACAAGGTATTGATCGTACACAAAGTATGAAAACAGAATGGCTGAATCATGTTAAATTCCCAAAAATCACTAAAAATTGATTCTTTCATGAAATATTTCATGTAATATACCATTTTAAAGCTTTTGAAGTCTAGTTGACACAAATAAATGGTTTAGATTTTCAATTCCCATACAATGAGATATCATAGTAAGCCTATACAAAACTCAAATCTAGAATTTAATATCTAGCATGATAGAATGGATACTAATATAACTACTCAACAAATGATTTAATCATTGCACAAGTTAAAACATGTTACCTTTCTTGTAAGCTCTCTTGCAAACAATATATACTAGCACTCCCTTTGAATCCTTGAAAAGTTTTTATATCACCTTAGCGAAAATCAAATCACAATACATTAATTCAATACTTCTATATCTCCATCTTGAAATCAAAATTTCCAACAATGCTCTTACCTCTTTGACTTCATGGTTGAACTCAAGTTTAGAGATGGAGTCTTCACAACTTTATCCAAGGGAGGAGGAATGAAGAAAAAGTGAACCAAATTTCTCAAAACAAGTTCCTTTATAAACCTAGCAAAGTTTCTTTGACCATTGAATCATCTCATGCATTATCTTAACCATCTACTTATCTTAGCACTCAAACCATGCATTAGGAGTCTTGTTGGACATCCATGTCAAGAGGAGAAGTGTCACAACTAACACAAACTATTCCAATTACATTTCATACATAAATTGTCATCCTATGAGCTTCTTGAATGTAGAACAATCCTATGTCGCCACTAACCAACCTTACTACCCTCTTGATCAATCATTTGGCTCAATTGTCCATATTGAGTAGTTTGCAATCTAATCCCTCAACATTTCTTGATTGCCTTTAGACCCCTAACTTTTAACAAATTTACATTTTTGATCCCTATGAAATTTGTTCGAAATTCCTTTAAAATGTGAAATTTCATTTAAATATGTATGCCCTTCCTCAGCCATTTTTGACTTCTTTAGGCCATGTCGGCGCTTGCCAAGAAGGTTTTCAGCTTACCCGATAAAATTTTCGGTTTTAGCGATTTTGAGGCGAAATTTCAAAATAAATAAATAAATAATTAAAATTATATTTTAGATATCTCAAAAGAATGTTAATATATATATAAAATTATGAAAAGTGGTACATGATATACAGTTATCAAAAATCGGTGTTAAATTCCTAATTCTCTAATAAAAAGTTTCGTCCTCGAAACTAAATAAAACTATATATTAAATAGCTGGGGGTACTGTCTGCTCATAGCATTCTCGGGCTCCCAAGTCTACTTCTCGACCTGGTCGTTCCTCCAAAGTACTTTGACCAGGGAGACCTTTTTGCTCCATAACTTCCTGATCTGTCTGTCTAAGACGGCTATGGGCTGAACGGGAAATCGCAAATCATCACTCAACTCTACCGGTGGAGGTTCCAATATATGGGAAGGATTAGGAAGGTTCTTCTTCAACATTGAGATATGGAATACATCATGAATCCTTGCTAGCTCAAGGGGCAGGTCTAACCTATATGCTACTTTCCCAATCCTCTCTAGGACTCGGAAAGGTCCGATATACCTGGGATTAAGCTTTACCTGTTGTTTGAATCAGATTATCCCCTTCCAAAGGGATACCTTTAGAAACACCATGTCTCCCTCTCCGAACTTCAAGGTTTGTAGGCGAACTTGATCAACGGGAGGTGCTGGTCCCAACTATCGTTGAAGTCCATGACACAGGATCTCAACATGTCCTCTAGTGTCTGAATGGTCCTCTCATACTGACCATCCATCTGGGGTGAAATGCAGTACTGAACTTTAATTGGGTGCACATGGCCTCTCGCAACTTCAGCCAAAATTGGGAAGTAAATCACGAGTCTGTGTCCAATACAATGGATACAAAAATTCCATGCAGTCTAACTATTTCACTGATGTACAGGAGAGCCAAACTCTCTAGTGGATAGCTATGGCAGATGGGAAGGAAATGTGCAGACTTAGTAAGTCTGTCTACAGCATCGTGTCGTGCCGAAGTTTGCAGAAGACCCATTACAAAATCCATAACAATATGTTCCCACTTCTATTTAGGAATAGGAAGAGGTTGTAGTGTGCAGGCGGGCTGCTGATACTTAGTCTTCACCTGTTGGCATACCAAACACCGGGTAACAAAACTGGCTATCTCACGCTTCATGCCCGCCCACTAGTAACTTTCTCAAATCGTCTAGTACATCTTTGTGCTACCAAGATGCATAGCGTAAGCTGAAGTGTGAGCCTCCCCAAATATGGTACCTCTAATTTCATCATCCTTGGGAATATAGATATGTGTCCCAAAAACTACTACGTCATCATCCCTGATTCTGAAGTCTCCGCCTTCCCCTTTGTTGATCCTCTCAACAATCCCCTGAATCTCCTCATCAATAGACTGAAGTTTCCAAATGTGGTTAAGCAGAGTCGATCTTATCTCAAATCTTGTCAAAAGTGCTCCAAAATCATTTATGGTCATCTGACTCCTAGGGAACGGAGTCCAATAAGACACATGAGATAAGAACTCTCGATGGGTGCTGAAGATGACGACTTGTAGCATAGTATATCTGCAACAACATTTGCTTTCCCCATGTGGTAGTCAATAATCAGATCATAGTCTTTGAGAAGCTCCAACCATCTCCTTTTCAAACCATCTCCTCTGCTTGAGATTGAGCTCCCTTTGAGTGAGTAGATACTTCAAGCTTCTGTGGTCCGTATATACCCAGCAAGCAACCCCATATAGAGAGTGTCGCCAAATCTTCAAGGCGAACACAATAACAGCAAGTCCTAAGTTGTGGGAAGGATAATTCAATTCATGCCTCTTTAGCTATTAGGAGGCGTAAGCAATGACCCAACCCTTCTGCATTAAGACACAACCTGGTCCCTGTCAGCTTGCATTGCAGTATACCTCGTACTCACGGAGTGTCTACAAAACAGCCCGTAGGTGCTGTGAATACTCCTCATCACTCCTCTAATACACAAGAATATCATCGATGAAGATGATAACAAATCTATCTAGAAAGGAGTA
This sequence comes from Dillenia suffruticosa, assembly GCA_033439265.1. Classification (NCBI taxonomy): domain Eukaryota; kingdom Viridiplantae; phylum Streptophyta; class Magnoliopsida; order Dilleniales; family Dilleniaceae; genus Dillenia; species Dillenia suffruticosa. The sequence goes on from JAVTVX010000020.1 coordinate 15,550,324, forward strand.
GAATACTCGGTTTATTAGGTCTATAAAAGCTATTGAGGCATTAGTCAACCCAAACGGCATCACCAAAAACTCAAAGTGACCGTACCGGCTCCTGAAGCCTGTCTTGGGAATATCACCTTCCCTGATCCGTAGCTGATGATATCTAGATCTCAAGTCAATCTTAGAGAAAACTCAGGCCCCCTGCAACTGGTCAAATAGATCATCAATTCGAGGTAACGGGTATCGATTTTTTATGGTCACTTGATTCAACTGTCGATAATCAATGCATAGTCTGAGAGTGCTATACTTCTTTCGGACAAATAATACCAAAGCTCTCCAAGACGAAGTACTTGGTCTGATGAAGCCCTTATCCAACAGTTCTTATAATTGGACTTTTAGCTCTTTCAGCTTTGTTGGGGCCATCCTCTATGGCGGAATGGAGATAGACACAGTGTCTGGTGCCAAATCAATGGCGAAATCAAACTCCCGGATTGAAAGTAATCTGAGTAACTCCTCAGGGAATACATCAGGAAATTCCTTCACACTGGGATATCATTTATTGCTGGTCCCTCCACTATTACGTCCACAACATGTGCCAGATATGTTGTATAGCGCTTACTCATCATCTACAGGCTTCCAAAGCTGATATCACATAATTCGGGAGGACCCATCTAATTCTATGGAAAACCAATACTAGACACCTTGGTCTCCGAAATTCGACTGTCTTAACAAAACAGTCCATTAAAGCTCTGTACCGATGTAGCCAATCCATACCCAAGATGGTATCGAAGTCCTGTATGTCTAGTGGATTAGATCTGCTTTTAACACCATACTCTCCACCTCGACTCCACAGTCTCGGTACACCTCTTTCCTGATAATCTACTCCTATAAGGGAGTAATGACTAACAATGTTTTATCCAGTGGTACTAGAACCTTGTCAACGCAATGAATGACGTCTGTACGCACAAAAGAACTATTTGCCCTAGTGTCAACCAATGCACGGGCATCTCTTCCAAAGATAATCATAGTGCTTATCACCAAATTTATAAAGTCCATTAGCCTAATATTATTAAAATAATTGAAAATTGCTTAAGAATAAAACCTCAAAATGGATATATATATCATCTTTCAAAGTTCACCAAAATGCATCATAGTCTAAAGTTCTTGTACATCATCAAGATGAGGAATGGGGGTAACACCTATTACTATATCTGGACTAGCCTGTGTCTCCTCGTCGGTCATTACATATAGTTTAGTTTGTGTCATGGGCTATTGACAAGGAGGAAGAGTAAGCATATTACTCCCAATGGAAGACTTTCCTATGATACTATAAGGAGGTGTCATAGAAGGTGCTGAGCTGCCATCTGGGCCATAATGAAAGCTTGAATCTAGGGCATGACTGTACCTCTTAGCTCGCAAATTGGGACAATAGTCCTTGAAATGTCCCTCCTTTCCGCATTGAAAACATCTGCCAGAGAATCGAAATAGGCCTAGATGAGCCTTTTTACAAATGGGACAAGACCTTTTCTGTGCTCCATCAGACCACAGTGCAGTGCCCAAGCAACCTCCTGGTGTGCTCATCAGGGCTAATGACTGCCCACATTGCCTATGAGGTGTAGTTCCAAACCCTTGTCTATGGCCGTTGCTGTATAAATCTTGACCTCTGCTTCTCTTGGAGTTCTGTCCCTACCAAAATCTAGGTCTCTTCCTTTGGTTTTACTACTTGCGAAGTCTGTTCCGCTTTTTGATGTTTTGCTTTACCCTCAGTGCCCATTACAGAACTGTAGCACATGTATCCTCCTCGAAAACTATCATCCGGTCTCTAATGGCAAGATTTAGTCTATGTTCAAACTTGAATCTCCTGGTCTCTTCAGTCACCACTAACTCTAGGAAAAATGCTGTCAGTTTGTAGAACTCAGTTTCGTACTTTGACATAGAATTATGCCCCTACTTCAACTGCAGGAACTCTAGCCGTTTCAAGTCACGGTTGAACATCATGTAATATTGGGAATCAAACTTCCTCAGAAAGTCATCCCAAGTCAGCGGCTTATCCGCTCTATCATTGACGTCGTCCCACTAGTCACAGGCGTCATCCTCTAGCAATCTAACTATTATTAGCTTGAGTCTATCCTCAACTCCCATGTCCTCCACAGCCTCTTTGATTCGTTTGAGCTATTTCCTGGCCACAATAGGGTCGTGGGTCCTACAGAAGGACTTACACGCTAGACTCCTAGCCTCTCTCAGCAAGGTAGAGACCTCTGTCATCTGTCAAGTAGTCGATGTAGTCGTCAACGTAGGAGAAGGCGCTAGTGTCGATGCGAGTACAAGCAGAGTCTCAATCGCCGGTGTAGGTGGTGCTCTCATCTGGTCTCGGTGGGCCGTCCACCACTCCATCATCTCCTGGAGTGTGGGGTGTGGTGGAGGTGCTTCTCTAGTAGGAGGGGCCTGAGGTGTTTGAGGCAATGATGCGGCCTTGAGCGGGACCTCAATGGGATGCCTCGATCATTCTTGGGGGCACATAGTTCTACATAAAGGATTGCATTTAGTACTTAAGAGTGGGAAAGCAAAGGGTTAGATGCCAACCTAACCCCCTATAAGGATTAATATTATTGACCATAAGAGGCAAATTATAATTTTTTTGAAAATCATTTTACAAACACTAGAAATGAAATAGAGTAGATACAGAACCTAGCGCTCTGATACCACCGCAATCTGTCATGACCCAACCCATAGGTCGAGCACGCGAACAGACCGTTGCGACTCCTCGAGGCACGGGCATGCCCTACTCATACACCGAGATGACGCAAGGCTAATATTATGACTAATATCATGACCCTGCTCGATATTTTAAGTTAAATCATACAACGAAAGATTTGAAAAAAAATATTTTTCATAAATTTATTTAAAACATTTGTCTCCAATTTATATATAATATTTATATGCACCGTCCAATCGTAAACAGAGATAGGTATGAATATTTACCCAGTAGCGTCACTCAGTAAAACTCGTGGAACAGTACCTCAATGTGAGTTAAGTACAGTATAAGCTGAAAATTTTAAATATAAGGGTGAGTATAATCCACATACTTAGTGAATGAGGTACAGGAACTATATATAATGACAATAAATGAATTTGTGAAAGTAGCAAATCAAACCATCGTTTTCAAATTTATATTCATTTGCAACATATCGTGTAATTCAAATTAATATACATTTTTATCATAATCATTGTATCATGGGAAGTCAATCGGTAATAAAATGCATTCTATCCATAATTTGGCCTAAATAGGATAAAATCCAACAAGTGGTCATCACAATATCATAATAATGAACACATAAATTTTTCTTTTGACTCCCTTCCCTTAGTATTGACACAGTCTTCACATGGTGTTTGTCTATTGAATCCGTTGGTCAGAGATAGGGGACTCAAACCCCTGCTCCTGTGTTACCCCATCACGTCATCCCATTGGGTAAACACTTAATATCGTGGTAGGGAGTACGCTATAGCCACTATATACCATCCCAAAATCATACACATGTACCACATGTTATCATTTATAAATCTTTACTCGTAAAAGAAAAATATGAAACTATTAGTCATCATAATACCAGAATGTAATTTTCACAGAATATCATTTCAGAACATAACATAAATGCTAAAACATTTCTAAATCACATTTCAAAATTTATTTATAAAAAACATGATCAAACTATTTTTCATTTAAAATCAAAAATTGTTCGTCCCACTCACATCGACTGGGGAGGGTATGCCACTCCCCTAACTGGCCTCGTTTCTCGAGCAAGTCACCCATCGTATAAAAACGAAACCCTACACCTAAGTTCAATATATATAATTCGTTAATTATTTTGATAATATCATATCATAAGATTACGAATTGCATATGAAAATGTTTATTTTAAGGTAAAATCTCAAATTTCGTACTTAAAAAATCTCAAATCTAAGTTTTCAAAATTCAACTCTGCACAGTTTTGAGAGAAACTCCATATCTCTCTGTTTACTACTCCAATTTAAGTGATTCTTATCTCTAATTGAAGACAAGACATTGATCTAAAATCTTTTAGTTTATACCATTGTCAGATTTTATGTGTATAATTTTATAAAATTCTATTTTAATTTCAGTTTTGACTTTAAAAACTATTTCTGTACAATTTTAGTAAAAATAATATAACTTTCTGCCTACTACTCCGATTTAAGTGATCTTTAACTTAAATTAAAGGTAAGACAAAAATATAAAACTTTCATATTTTAAGTTTCTCCAAATTCTATACATAAGATATTTTAAAAATTAACGAAAGGTATTGGTCTCGACAATGTCAATGCATTTGAAGAGAAAGTTTTATAAAATCGCGACTAGACCTGTATTATTATATGGTACTGAGTGTTGGGATATTAAACAATAACAAAAATAAAAAATGATGGCAGTAGAAATGAAAATATTTAGGTGGATACGTGGTAAAACTAGAAAAGATAGAATTAGAAATGAAAAAATTCACATTAAGTTAGGAGTTAGCTCAATTATGGATAAGATGTGAGAGTGTCATTTGAGATGGTTTGAGTATGTGTAAAGAAGATCCAAGAATACACTGATTAAGAAAATCGAGAACTTAAATATATAAAATTTAGTAAAATATAGAAATAAACCGCTGAAAACTTGAATACAAGTTATTAGTAAAGATATGATAGTTAAGAATTTAGACGAGAAGATGATTTTGGATAGAAATGAGTGGCGTAAAAGAATCCACATAAATTAAATTAATATATTTTGGATATATATATATATATATATTGATTTATTTTATTTTTACTTTTTTTTTTTAATTTTATTTTTATTCTCTTTTGTATATATTTTCTATTTTTGTATTTATTATTTATTTACTCTATTTTTTTAATTATAATTTGTCTTTCAAATGGCCGACTCCAAATTATTGGGTTTAAGGTTTGATTCGTTGTTATTGTTGTTGTTGACACAAGATACTGGTCGTACACAAAGTATGAAAATAAAATGGCTGAATCATGCTGAACTCTCAAAAATCACTAAAAATTGATTTTTTTCATTAAATGTTTCATATAATATACCATTTTAAAGTTTAAAAAATCTAGTTTACACACAAATAAATGGTTTAGATTTTTGATTCCTATAAAATGAGATATCATAGCAAAACTATAAAAACTCAAATCTAGAATTTAATATCTAGCATGCTAGTATAGATACTAATGTAACTACTCAACAAATGATTTAATCTATACACAAGTTAAAACATGTTACCTTTCTTATAAACTCTCTTGCTAACAATATATACCAGCACTCCCTTTGAATTCTTGAAAATTTTTTACATCACCTTAACAAAAATCAAATCACAACATATTAATACAATATTTTTATACCTCCATCTTGAAATCAAAATTTTCAACAATATTTTTACCTTTTTGGCTTCATGGTTGAACTCAATTTTAGAGAAGGGGTTTTCATATTTCATCCGAGGGAGGAGAAATGAAGAAAAAGTGAATCAAATTTCTCAAAATAAGTTCCTTTATAAATCTAGGAAAGTATCCTTGACCATTGGATCATCTTATACATTATCTCAACCATCCACTTGTCCTAGCACTCAAAGCATGTAATTTTTTATTCAAGCAAACTCCATTCACTCCATTAGGAGTCTTGTTGGACGTTCATGTCAAGAGGAGAAGTGTCACAACTAACACAAATTGTTTCAATTACAATTCATGCATAAATTGTCATCCTATGAGTTTTCTTGAATGTGAACAATCCTATGTGGCCACTAACCAACATTACTGCCATCTTGATCAATCATTTAGTTCCAATTGTTTATCATTGAGTGGCTTGCAACCTAATCCCTCAACTTTTCTTAATTGCATTTAGACTTCTAATTTTGAACAAATTTGTATTTTTTGTCCCTATGAAATTTTGTTCGAAATTTCTTTAAAATGTGAAATTTCATCTAAATACCTTTATTTAAGTGTGTAGACCCTTCCTTAACTATTTTTGACTTCTTTAGTTCTTGCTGGTGCTTGTCGAGAAGGTTTTCGTTTTACCGATAAAATTTTTTATTTTAGTGATTTTGAAACGAAATTTTAAAATAAATAAATAGATAATTAAAATTACATTTTAGATGTCTCAAAAGGATATTAATATATATTTAGAAGCATCAAGAGTGGTACCTAATATACAGTTACAGAAAATCGATATTATATCTCTTGCCTGACTAACAGACCAGAAGTCCTTGTCCGATCGTGCTTGGGGAGTTTCTTTAGGTATTAATCACAATGATGCCTAAAGACCATACAATCCTCATACCTAGGTGGACTGTAAGAATATGCCGCTCTAACCAAGAAATCACTTCCATCGAGCAATGTGAACATTGCCTCCTTAAGTATAGGACTCCTTACATCAAGCTCAACAAACACCTTGCCATACCTAAATTCGGTACATGAAGATGTGACATCATCTATGGACAGTGGTTTCTCAAAAACCGAAACCACATAACTCAACCCACACTTATTATAGAGAACCAGTGGCACATTGTACAACTTAATTCAAACAGCAAGCATCCAAGGCTCATATTCAGCCATAAACATACCCATGGCAAATCTACACAATATAAATGGAACTCCAATTATATGCCATGGGCTCCTATCTAATATCTCTTGGAAATGTTTTTCTTTACTAAATTTCAGTAGAAATAATCCAGGATCCACCATGATAACCTCAGAAAGCCCAAATCTACTCCATAATAGTATAGCAATCCTGTTAACCTCTTTAAACGAAAGTCACCATTCAATGAGGTTTCCAACTAAACTAAAACATAGGGCCTACTGCCCCTTCTCAGCCAAAAAGTTAGGAACAACAAACTTACCCTCATCACCATGTAGAACTTTCTCCTTGGAAAGTAATATCTTGTGTTGACTATCTCTATGATCAATCCCACTACTACTGTCTGTCTTACCTCCAACTACAACAGCATAACTCATAGACACCTTAGGTGATGAAGGTCTACCTCCATTGCTCGTAATAGTACCCATCTCTTTATTAAACAAAGCAAATGAATTTGAAATTTTATTTTATTTTTTATTTTTTTCACCTTTTTGCCCTGCAGTATACAATAATGGTGTACTGTAGTCAGCTTATGTGCTTTTTTTAGACCTTTTTGCCCTATCGTGCATAGTAATGGTGCATTGTAGTCTGCCTGGGCTTTTTTTTTTTGTGCCGGATTAAAATCGATTCAAATGCGATATCACAAAAACCACCTGTTCCGGTCTAATTCTCGCTATCACACCACGACCGTCAATTTTGAGCTCGCTGTTAACACTGCCAAATAGGGAAAGGAGATGCCAGGGAAGGTCAATTGAAGGCCAACAAAGCTAGATTCGACGGCCGATCACGATAATTCCTCCTCCCAGTGTTCAATTTTGCTAGAGTTGTGTGATGACCCTTCGAATCCTCCGGCCACCAGTTGACTCCGTGAATGGTTGGTGTAAAATCTTTCGGCCACCAGTATCAAAAGGACTTAAGTTAGTAATATTGAAACACTAACATGATACTCACCTGGTAAATCAAGTCTGTAAGCATTGTCGTTGATCCGTTCTAGCACTTGAAATTGACCATCTCCTCGGGACAACAACTTGGAACGTCTCTGTGCCGGAAATCTTTCCTTCCGCATTTGTAACCAAACCCAATCACCGGATTCAAAAATCAACTTGTGACGTCCCTTGTTAACTTGCTTGATGTATTGTTCAGTCCTCCTCTCTATATTGAACCGTACTTTCTCGTAAAGTTACTTCACAAATTTTGCTTTTTTCTTACCATCTAAATTCACTTGCTCAGAAATAAGTAAAGGTAAGAAATCCAAAGGAGTTAAAGGATTAAAACCATAAACAATTTCAGACGGTGAGAATTTAGTAATAGAGTGAATAGCACGATTATATGCAAACACAACATGTGGCAAACATTCTTCCCAAATTTTAATATTTTTACTAATGACAGCCTCAACAAAGTGGATAAAGTTATGTTAACTACTTCTGTTTGACCATCAGTTTGAGAATGACAAGTTGTTGAAAATAAAAGTTTCGTTCCTAGCTTTCCCTATAATGTCTTCCAAAAGTAATTCAGGAACTTAGCATCCCGATCTGAAACAATTGTTCTAGGCATCCCATGTAACCTTACAATCTACGTAAAGAATAATTCTGCAATATGAGAACCATTGTCAGATTTATGACAAGGAATAAAATGAGTCATCTTAGAAAATCGATCTACAACTACAAGATCGAATCTCGTCCATATTTATTCTTAGGTAAACCCAAAATAAAATCTATTGAAATGTCAATCCAAGGTGAACTAGGAATAGGTAGGGGTGTGTAAAGACCATTAGGTTGAACCTTAAATTTAGCTTGCCTACAGGTAATACATCTACCACAAAATCTCTCAATGTCTCGCTTCATGTGTGGCCAATAAAAGTGCTCCTGTAAAATTGCCAAGGTTTTGGCAACTCCAAAATGTTCCATTAACCCTTCACTATGAGATTCTCGAACTAACAAATCTCTCAATGAACAATTTGGCATGTACAACTTATTTTCTCTGAATAAAAGTTCTCATGCCGATAGAATTTGCCCTCTGCAGATTTTTCACAAACACTATAAATTTCTCTAAAATCGTGGTTATCATAATAAAGTTTTTTAATATTCTCAAAACCAAGAAATTTAGCATCAAGAGTAGAAATTAAGGCATACCTGCGTGAAAGTGCATCCGCAACTACATTCTCCTTACCTTGTTTATATCGAATGACATAAGGAAAGTTTCGATGAATTCCATCCATCGAGCATGTCTCTTATTCAACTTATGTTGACTTTTCAAATGTTTCATGGATTCATGATCCGTACGAATCATAAATTCTTTCGGCCACAAATAGCGTTGCCATGTCTCCAAAGCTCGAACCAAGGCATACAATTCTTTGTCATAGGTAGGATAGTTAAGTGCAGCCCCGCTTAACTTCTCGCTAAAGTATGCAAGTGGTCTTTCATTCTGTATAAGAACAACGCCTATACCTACACCAGAAGCATCACATTCAATTTCAAATGTTTTAGAAAAGTTCGGTAAAGCAAGTAAAGGTGCATGAGTAAGTTTATGTTTAATAAGTTGAAACGCCTTCTCCTGCTTTTCACTCTATTGAAATGCAACGTTTTTCTTGATGGCTTGTGTAAACGGTGCAGCGATAGTGTTAAAATCTTTCACGAACCTCCTGTAAAAACTGGCAAGACCATGAAAACTCCTAACATCACCTATATTGGAGGGTGTTGGCCATTCTTGGATGGCTTTGATCTTCTCTTCATCCACCTCGATACCTTTAGCACTCACAACAAAACCCAAAAAACAAGGTTGTCGGTGCAGAAGGTACACTTTTTGAGGTTAGCATATAAATTTTCTTTTCTAAGTACATCCAAAACCGAATGTAAATGTGAGACATGATCATGCAAACTTTTGCTATATATCAAAATATCATCAAAATAAACAACTACGAATTTACCAATAAAAGCACGTAAAACATGATTCATTAAGCGCATGAATGTACTAGGAGCATTGGTTAATCCAAATGGCATAACTAACCACTCATACAACCCATATTTAGTTTTAAAAGTTGTTTTCCATTCATCTCCTTCTTTCATTCGTATTTGATGATATCCACTCTTAAGATCAATTTTAGAAAACACACAAGCACTATGCATGTCACGCCCCGATCCTCGGATCGACCACGCGATAACCGCCGCGTCGTCTCGATACACGGGCAGAACCTCCCCGTATACCGGGACTCCGCAAGGCTATCAAATTTACAATAAATCATCGAAAGCATAAGACTCTTCAAAACGTGAAATCATATAACAGTACACACGTAAGGAGCCCATCCGGCTCATCCCTGAACATTCAAACACACACATTGGCACACATCGGGGAGTGGGATCCTGTACAAGCACGCATGCGATGTGGCCATCCTAACCATTCAGAATTCTCACTTCAATAAAGCGTGTGACAAACAAGAAGTCTCAAAACATAGCCGTCAAATTTTACCAACACTTACCTGAGGAAGACAAGCCAGTATCGGTAGAGTCCTAACGGTATGAGTTGTACAGAACTTCACAAAATCAGAAAAAGGCATTGAAATTAAGATTTACAGTCCAAATATCCCAGTACAGATATAAACGGTTTTACAAAAATAATCGAGTAATTAAGATAATAAAAAACAAATCAAAAATCAGCAGATTTTATCAATACTTGCCAACAACTCGACCAGTATCAATGAAATCCGCATGGCAGGGGATGTACAGTCTTCCTTTTCCATGGTTTGAGATCTATAAATCTCCAAAAGTAACACTGCATGTAACAAATACCTATACAATACGCAAAAATACTGCACAAGCTCCATCGAGTAGTCTCCCAACTAAGTCTCCTCTGAAAAGGGGGAAGAGAGGGGTGAGTATAGGGGTATACTCAGTGAGTGAAGTGCAATGGTGTGATTGTTTCACAAATAAGGGGTAAATGTGGGGCAGTCAAAGCATATCTCATAAATAACAATTCATATGCATAAAATATTTCAATAAATCACAAGTTACAAAAAATGCATCCATGTCAATTATCATTTCAGAAAATCTTGGGGTTCCATAAAAAAAAACACTTCCGTCTTAGGGCGGCCAAACCCAGACGAAATCCCGCCAAGGGTTTTCCTATCCAATGTCTCAAAACAAACCCCCTACCTTGGCGTTGGCTCGTACCTCACCGGGGTGCTCCAGATATAGTATGATTTCGGTAGAGGGAGGGACGTCTAACTCCCCTACACATCCAAACCCCAAACCATGCCACCCCGTCGGGTCGCTCCGTGGTGGGAATATGACTATAGTCATCTGCGGCCCCCTTCATTTCTAAATCAATCTAGTTCACAAGCAATGTGTCATAATTTTCTATCAAATAATCAACAATCTCATGCCAAATCAATTTATAGAGCAATATCAAATAACATATGGCATAGAATCATTTTTAAATACAACGGATGCATTTATACTTTATAATTCAGTTCAGACAGCCCACGTCACAAAACAATCCGTATAAATCACGTAAACTCTTTCAAAAATCTTTTATAAAGCAATTTTAAAATAGGTTTCTCATTTATAAACACAATGAACCATCCACTCAACTCTTGGGAGGGTATTCACTTCCAATTTCCAAATCAAACAAAATCCAATCTTTCCTTTAATTTTGAATGCCTTAACTTAAGACATTGGTCACAAATTAATCATTAAATCGTATACCAACACTAGAGCAAATTGGTTCTTCTCAATATATCACAAATTCTTAACTTCCCAATAATTTCCGGCACAGCATGTTAAAGAAAAATGACCGTATCTTGATCTATACTTCTTGAATTATGCAAATTCCAATTTTACTTATAGGCTAGACATCAAACTACAAATTTTATGTTTATGTCCCAAGCCCATTCAAATCGTATAAAGATATCTAAATCTATGAAATATTATAGTCCTAAACTCATAATTTACATTTGCGCAGTTACCGAAAAATTATCATAACTTTCACTACACATATCAGATTTAAGTGATTTAAGTCTCAAATGAAAGATAAGATATAGATCTACAACTTTCATGTTCAGACTTAAGCCTAAATTTATCTTGAAGACAGCTCAAATCCGTAGCAAAACTCACGGCCAGAACAGGACACAGAACAGCGGTACTTCTGCAGAACTGGTCTCTTTGAAAAATCATAGAAAATTCAATTCTTATTGAAATGTCTATTGTATATATCATTTTAAAGCTCTGCAAGCCTAGTTTCATAAGAACAAAACCTTACTTAATTTTCATGTACATAGATGAAGTTATAATGGACAGACCACAGTATGTACGAACTATTCAGTTTGCAGGAAATTTTAGGATTTTCATTTTATTCCACCACTTCCAATATTCAGACAACATTCAGATCGTTAAGCATGTTATTCCCATAAATCAAAACCCTAAATCCAACAGTTTACAACCCTAGGTTCAATTTCCCAATTCAATTCGTCCAAACCCTAAGCACAAGATTCAATTTTCGAATGAAAAGCTCAAATACAAGTTTAGGAAGAAGAATTTACCTCTATTTCATGATCGATTTGAGTCGTAGACATCGGATTTCAAAAATCCCAAGATTTCCCTTCAAAGAACAAACCCAAAATTTCCTTTGAATCTTCCCTTGTTTGAGTTTGATTGGGGTTTTGAACACTTGAGGGTGTGATTTTGTTGGAGGAAAAATTGATTCTTTTAAGAGAAAAATCAAAGGGGTGATGTGGGAAGAGATGCAGAGGGAGAGAGATGAGAGAGAGAAGAAAGAGGGGGACGAAGGAGATGGGAGAGAATTGGGGGGTGTTGGGTTTTGGGTAAGAGGAGAGAGAAAAAAAATTAGGAACCAAAATCACCGGAACTGCACATGGACTCATACTTTCTCTCATATGCCCCTTTTCCATCAACTCTTTAACTTGTCTTTGAAGCTCCTTCGCCTCTTTTGGATTGCTTCTATATGCTGGACGATTTGGAATTGATGCACCGGGTATGAAATCAATTTGATGTTCAATCCCTCGGATAGGTGGTAAACCTTGGGGTAGCTCTTCAGGAAACACATCTTCAAATTCCTACTAAAGAGAAACAATAATACTCGGCAAAGAAGAGTTAAGTTGGTTAGTGTTTAAAAGGAATTCCTTGTACATAAGTACAATCATTGGTCGTGTTGAGAGCATCGCTCGCTTAACCTCACTTGTTTTGGCATAGAAATTCTTTTATTTTCTCTCAGATTTTATCTCATTGGCCGAACATTTCACTCTTTTCTCTTTCTCACCAAATTCATTCTTTCTCTCTTATTTTCTTTCTTTTTTCTCTTCTCTCAACCCATTTTGATCTTTTTGTTTCTGTAGCTCACTCAATTTTTGCAACCTCACTCGGTCTTCATAGACTTGCTTTGGTGTCATTGGAATTAGAGTGATTTTTCGTTGGTTGAACATGAATGAATATTTGTTGGTGAAGCCGTCATATTGCATATGTTGATCAAATTGCCAAGGCCTTACTAACAAAATATGCCCAGCCTGCATTGGCACCACATCACATAACACCTCATCTTCATATTTCCCAATCCGGAATGGTACAACAACTTGTTTTGTAACTCTCACTTCTCCACTATCATTCAACCATTGTAACTTGTATGGTTGAGAATGTTTAGTGGTTGACAAATTCAGTTTTTTTACTAAAGTCTCACTCGCAACATTAGTAAAACTACCACCGTCAATGATCAAAATGCATACCTTGTCTTTCACATGGCAACGAGTGTGAAAGATATTCTCCCATTATACTTCTTCTTCATCTCCTCTGGCTTGTAAGCTTAAGGCTCGACTTGTTACTAGCGTTAACATCTCACAATGTTCAGCCCCATACTCCTCAGCTCCGATGGGGACGTCTTCCAATGGAGGCAAACAATCAATGTCACCTTCATCTTCAGACTCGATTTCACCATTTTCCCGAATCACCATAACTCGCTTGTTTGGATATTGGCTAGCTATATGTCCTCTTCCCTGACACCTGAAGCATTTAATCTCACTAGATCGAGTTAAAGTAGGGGTTGACTTACTTTGAGAAGTAGTGGTAGAGATAGTTGGTTTATGTTCAGGCTTAACTCTGGAGATGGCTGAATTTTCTTCTTTTTTCGGGTAGCTCATTCTCCAAGATCGTTGGTTTTGATCGAGTTCAGTGCTTTTTTGAATCTTTTAACTCGGGCCTTCGTCACCGGCCCAATTGAGACTTGAGTTGGATCTTATGAATTCCTTGCAATCTTGATGACCTCATCATTTCTCTCCTCTTGAGAAGGATTTGTCCTCAAATCGCTACCTATATCAAAAGGACTCAAGTTAGTAATATTGAAAGTAGCACTAACATGATACTCACCTAGTAAATCAAGTCTGTAAGCATTGTCGTTGATCCGTTCTAGCACTTGAAAAGGACCATCTCCTCGGGGCAACAACTTGGAACGTCTCTGTGCTGAAAATCTTTCCTTCCGCATGTGTAACCAAACCCAATCACTGGGTTCAAAAATAAACTTGTGACGTCCCTTGTTAGCTTACTTCATGTATTGTTCAGTCCTCCTCTCTATATTGAACCGTACTTTCTCGTGAAGTTGCTTCATAAATTTTGCTTTTTTGTTATCATCTAAATTCACTTGCTCAGAAATAGGTAAAGGTAAGAAATCCAAAGGAGTTAAAAGATTAAAACCATAAATAATTTCAAACGGTGAGAATTTAGTAGTAGAGTGAAAAGCACGATTATATGCAAACTCAACATGTGGCAAACATTCTTCCCAAGTTTTAATATTTTTGAGAAGGATTTGTCCTCAAATCGCCACCTACATCAAAAGGACTCAAGTTAGTAATATTGAAAGTAGCACTAACATGATACTCACCTGGTAAATCAAGTCTGTAAGCATTGTCGTTAATCCGTTCTAGCACTTGAAAAGGACCATCTCCTCGGGGCAACAACTTGGAACGTCTCTGTGCCGGAAATCCTTCCTTCCGCATGTGTAACCAAACCCAATCACCGGGTTCAAAAATCAACTTGTGACGTCCCTTGTTAGCTTACTTGATGTATTGTTCGGTATATTGAACCATACTTTCTCGTGAAGTTGCTTCATAAATTTTACTTTTTTCTTACCATCTAAATTCACTTGCTCAGAAATAGGTACCAAAGGAGTTAAAGGATTAAAACCATAAACAATTTCAAACGGTGAGAATTTTGTAGTAGAGTGAAAAGCACGATTATATGCAAACTCAACATGTGGCAAACATTCTTCCCAAGTTTTAATATTTTTATTAATCAACAAAGTGGATAAAGTTATGTTGACTACTTCTATTTGACCATCAGTTTGAGAATGACAAGTTGTTGAAAATAAAAGTTTCGTTCCTAACTTTTTTTATAATGTCTTCCAAAAGTAACTCAGGAACTTAGCATCCCGATCTGAAACGATTGTTCTAGGCATCCCATGTAATCTCACAATCTTCCTAAAGAATAATTCCGCAATATGAGAAGCTTTGTCAGATTTATGACAAGAAATAAAATGAGTCATCTTAGAAAATCGATCTACAACTACAAAGATCGATTCTCATCCATATTTATTTTTTTAGGTAAACTCAAAACAAAATCTATTGAAATTTCAATTCAAGGTGAACTAGGAATAGTTAGGGGTGTGTAAAGACCATTAGGTTGAACTTTAAATTTAGCTTGCCTACAAGTAATACATTTACCACAAAATCTCTGAATAGCTTGCTTCATATGTGGCCAATAAAAGTGCTCTTGTAAAATTGTCAAGATTTTGGCAACTCCAAAATGTCCCATTAACCCTCCGCTATAAGATTCTCGAACTAACAACTCTCTCAATGAACAATTTGGCATGCACAACTTATTTTCTCTAAACAAAAAGTTCTCATGCCTATAGAATTTGCTCTCTGTAGATTTTTTACATGCACTATAAATTTCTCCAAAATCATGGTCATCATGATAAAGTTCTTTAATATGCTCAAAACCAAGAAATTTAGTATCAAGAGTAGAGATTAAGGTATACCTGCGTGAAAATGCATCCGCAACTACATTCTCATTACCTTGTTTATATCGAATGACATAAGGAAAAGTTACGATGAATTCCATCCATCGAGCATTGTTGAAATTCAAAGTAAGAAGAACAAACTAAAATTTAGAACTTCATTGAATTTGAGAGCAATTCTTGTACATAATAAGAGAACTTTTTCATAGATTACAAAGGGGAAGGAATCCCTATTTACAGAGAAAAAGAGAGGAAGAAAAGAAAGGGAGAATGGAAGAGAGGAGAGAGCATAAAGCTCTCTCCTCTAGCTAGCCGTTGGAGGCTTCCAACGGCTAGTTTAGGAACTAGCCGTTGGGGCCTCAACGGCTAGCTCTTGCTAGCTGCTGGGGGACCAAATGGTCCCCCATTTGCTGGCCCGGGCTGGGCCCTTCGGGGCCAGCCCGAAGCCCGCAGGTCTGACCCATAAAGGGACCCTAAATTGGGCCAAGAAATCTAGATAAGAGAGGCATTAATTTGCCTCTATGCTTAGGTTTCCTTTAGGCCTCAAAAAGGTAAGGAAAAATACAATCAATTTAGGGTTAATTGAGTACCCTAAGTGTTCTTCATTTCAACAAGCATGTCTCTTATTCAGCTTATGTTGACTTTTCAAATGTTTCAAGGATTCATGATCCGTACGAATCACAAATTCTTTCGGTCACAAATAGTGTTGCCATGTTTCCAAAGCTCGAACCAAGGCGTACAATTTTTTGTCATAGGTAGGATAGTTAAGTGCAGTCCCGCTTAACTTCTCGCTAAAGTATGCAAGTGATCTTTCATTCTGCATAAGAACAGCGCCTATACCTACACCAGAAGCTGTTGAAATAAAGGACAATTAGGGGACAGCCCCAACGGCCATAATTGGAGAGGGCACAATGCCCTCTCCTCTCTCTCTTTTCTTATCTCCTTGCCCCTCTTCTTGTTCTCTATAAATAGGGCTTATATGTTTCTTTGGAAGGTATGAAAAACATGCCTTCATTGCATGTAAACTCTCTTTGAATTCTCAATTAAATTCTTGAAGTTTCTTTATTCATTCTTAGCTTGCTATATTTAAATTTCAACATGGTATCAGAGCCATCTTCGATACCTTCATCTTCCGGTGTTGGTAATCCTCCACCACAAATTAGTACTTCCATATTTACTTCCATTCTCTTAGATTCATCAAATTACAATGCTTGGCAAGACACCATCAAGAGATCCTTGAACTTTTTCAATCTTGAAAATCACATATTGGAGGATCCCTTAGATGATGCCAACCCTACATTCAAATCATGGAAGAAGCAAGATGATCAAGTGGTGGTGCTACTTCAAATGTCTCTTGACAAAACCCACAAAGCAATGGCTACTTGTATTCCAAATGCAAGGGCTTTGTGGGATCAAATGCATGCTCTATATGGGCAAGAGACCAACACCGGACGAATCTTTGAGCTCAAAAGAAAAATCTTCAAGATTCAAAAAGGAGGTAAAACTCTTCCCGAATACTTTGGGGAATATAGGGATCTTTGGAATGAGCTTAACATTCTTAGGCCTCCAACTTCTAATCTCAAGACCATTCTTCAAAGAAATGATGAAGACGTGACCTTTGGTCTTCTTATGGGTCTTGGAGATGAATATGCTCCAATTCGTCAAGAAATCCTTAGAATGAAGATTTTCCCTTCATTCCAAAAAGTTCAATTTATGATTCAAAGGGCCGAGACTAGCATGAGGCTAGAGGAGTCTACCAAGCTCAAATCCGAAGCCCAAGCCTTCAAGGCTGTTCAAGATGATCACATGGTCAACAAAGCTCAAAATTTCTTTAAAAAGGATGTTTGCACAAATTGCAAGAAGCCCGGCCACAAAAGGGAAAGGTGCTGGTTTCTCCACCCTAATTTGCGCCCAAAGAACAACAAGAAGGAGGTGGAACAACCAGCTCATGCTCAACAAGTCTCCCAAGTGGCTGCACTCGAATCCAAGATGGAGGAGATGCAAAAAGAGATGAAAAAGCTCCTTAGCCAAGTTGCCCTTCACTCCGGTAACAACTTGAACTCATCTCATTTAAATAAATGGTTGATTGATTCGGGCTGTGACAATCACATGGTAAAAGATAAAGACAAAGTTAGGAAATTCATTCCTCTATCTATTTATAAGATTGTCAAGGTTGCTAATGGTCAAAAACTAAAAGTTGATCATCTAGGTGAAGTTGAACTCCTAGGAAAGAAAACTAAAGCGTTATATGTACCAAAATTCAACTCTAACCTCATGTCCATTAGCAAAATTACCAAAGACCATAATTGCAAAGCCACTTTTGATCCTAACCAAGTTATCTTTCAGGATCTCAAAACGAATCACTTGATTGGCAAGGGGTCTAGGAGGAACAACTTATATTTTTTGGACCAAGAAAATCAAGCTTTTGGAGTTCAAAGTCAAGCGTTTTCTATATGGCATGCCCGTCTAGGTCACCCGGGAGATTTAGCTTTGAAACGCCTATTTCCAAGTCAAAAAGTAGAAAATAGGCATTGCAAAACTTGTATTCTTGGAAAACAAACTAAAGTGTACTATCCAATCTCAAATACAATATATGAAAAGGCCTTTGAACTCATTCATACCGATGTGTGGACTTCACCCATGGAATCTCATAATGGCTTTAAATATTTTGTAACCTTCATTGATCACAAAACTAGATACACTTGGGTGTACTTATTAACTGCCAAATCAGAAGTATTTGAAGCACTTAAGAGCTATTATAGATATGTGACCAAGCAATTCAATGCAAATATCAAAATCCTTAGATCGGACCATGGGGGGGAATACACTAGCCATGCACTTGAAGATTTTCTAGAAGAAAAGGAAATTATTCATCAAAAGTCTTGTGTTTACACTCCTCAACAAAATGGAGTTGCCGAAAGAAAAAATAGACACTTACTAGAAACGGCTAGGGCTATGATGTTTCACTCCAATATACCTAAAAAGTTTTGGAGTGAAGCCATTAAAACCGCTGCCCACCTTATAAACCTTATGCCCTCTCAAGTGCTAGAAGGAAAATCCCCTTTAGAACTACTCCTAGGAAGAAAACCTAGTATCTCACACTTAAGAGTTTTTGGGTGCATTTGTTATGTGCATGTACCAGAAAACTTTAGAAATAAACTAGATGAAAGAGGGAGAAAATGTGTATTTTTAGGATACTCTACCTTTGAAAAAGGATATAAATGTTATGATCCTCTAACTAAAAAGCTATACACATCCAAGGATGTGATATTTGTAGAAAAAGAACCTTATTTTGCAGGAAAAGAGGATCAAGAGCAACCAAAGGAAAGAGGAGCATAAGACCATTGGAATGTAGTCCTTCCCTCAATCAAAGAAGCCTCTCATCAAAATGAAGAAGAAGAACAACCAATCCAAGCTGAAAATGATCCAACTCAAGAACAATCAACCTCATCTCATTCTGATCATGAATCCATCCAAGAGGAAGGGGGAGACAACTTAGATCAAGGGCAAGTTATAGAGGAAGTAGAACAAAGCATTGAGCAGCCGCCTCCTCCTCCTCTTCGAAGATCAACAAGGCTTAGGCTCCCTCCTTCAGAATGGATCAACAAAAGAGTTTTCTATAACTCAAAGGTAACATCTCACCCCATTTCCCAATATTATTCGGTTGCTAACATGTCTTGTAGCCATCAAAAATTCATCAAGAACTTAGACCTTCATCAAGAGCCTAGAAACTTTGAAGAAGCCAAACAACTTCCTCAATGGATCCAAGCAATGAAAGATGAGCTAGAAGCCTTAGAAAGAAACGGAACTTGGGAGTTATCATCTCTTCCTAAAGGAAAAAGGGCAGTAGGATGTAAATGGATCTATAAGATCAAGCACAAAAGTGATGGAAGCATTGATAGATACAAAGCAAGATTAGTGACAAAGGGCTTTACTCAAGCTTATGGAGTAGATTACAAGAAAACGTATGCTCCGGTGGCCAAGATGAACACAATTCGAGTCTTGATGTCCCTTGCAATCAATCACTCTTGGCCAATGTTTCAAATGGACGTAGCCAATGCTTTCCTTCAAGGTGATCTGGAAGAGGAAGTGTACATGGAGATTCCACCTGGCTTTTCTCAGCAACTCAACAAAGTTTGCAAACTTAGGAAAGCAATCTATGGTCTCAAACAATCTCCAAGAGCTTGGTATGCCAAACTTAGCTCAACTCTTTTTGATCATGATTTCAAAAAATGCAATAGCGACACTTCTCTCTTCGTTAAGAAACTAGATGGAAAAATCATTATAGTGTTAGTTTATGTAGATGATATAATCATAACCGGTAATGATTTAGATTTAATCAACCAAGTAAGAGGTTTCTTACAAACAAAATTTGATATTAAGGACTTAGGGAAACTAAAGTACTTCTTAGGGATAGAACTCGCCTATTGTCCAAATGGGTTTGTTCTATCACAAAGGAAGTATGTGCTTGATCTCTTGCAGGAAACCGGGAAGTTAGGTGCCAAGCCCGCTTGTAGTCCCATTAGCTCCTCTTGTGGCCTCAAGGATGATGATGAAGATTATGAGGATGAACCAAGATATCAAAGGCTCGTAGGGAAATTGATCTACCTCACCATAACGAGACCGGACATCTCCTTTGCCGTGAGTCAAGTTAGCCAACATATGCACAAGCCAAAAAGAAAGCATTGGAGAGCCACCGAAAGAATCCTCCATTATCTAAAGGGTACACCAGGCATGGGAGTTTGGATGAAGAAGAACAACAACTCACAAATTGTAGGATATTGTGATGCAGATTGGGCTGGAGACTCAGAAGATAGACGATCAACCACAGGATATTGCATGTTTGTTGGAGGAAATCTAGTATCTTGGAAAAGCAAAAAACAACATGTGGTGTCAAGATCAAGTGCCGAATCTGAATATAGAGCAATGGCAACCGCATCAAGTGAGATGGTTTGGTTAAAGGCTCTAATTGAAGAACTAGGGTTCTCTGTTCCTACTCCAATCCGACTCCATTGTGACAATCAATCGGCTATTCACATAGCCTCAAATCCGGTTTTTCATGAAAGAACAAAGCACATCGAGGTGGATTGCCACTTTGTGAGACAAAAGTTTGAAGAAAAACTCATCACTCCAAGCTTTACACGAAGTGATGATCAAGTAGCGGATATCTTCACCAAATCAGGAACCGCCAATCACATTCATAAAAATATGGTCAAGTTGGGTGTCATAGATACATACACACCCAACTTGAGGGGGAGTGTTGAAATAAAGGACAATTAGGGTTTATGTCCTAAGAGAATGAAGTCTAAATATATAGTTTTAATTTGTGTAGATTTTCTCATTCTCATTGTAATCCCTTTAAGGTTTCTAAGTTGGGCCCTAAATGGGCCTTGCCCGGATTGTTCGGGCTGGGCCCTTCGGGCCCAGCCCGGGCCAGCAAATGGGGGACCATCAGGTCCCCCAACGGCCATAATTGGAGAGGGCACAATGCCCTCTCCTCTCTCTCTTTTCTTATCTCCTTGCCCCTCTTCTTGTTCTCTATAAATAGGGCTTATATGTTTCTTTGGAAGGTATGAAAAACATGCCTTCATTGCATGTAAACTCTCTTTGAATTCTCAATTAAATTCTTGAAGTTTCTTTATTCATTCTTAGCTTGCTATATTTAAATTTCAACAGAAGCATCACATTCAATTTCAAATGTTTTAGAAAAGTTTGGTAAAACAAGTAAAGGGTGCATGAGTACGTTTATATTTAATAAGTTCAAACGCCTTCTCTTGCTCTTCACTCCATTGAAATGCAACGTTTTTCTTGATGACTTGTGTAAACGGTGCAGCGATAGTGCTAAAATCTTTCACGAACCTCCTGTAAAAACTAGCAAGACCATGAAAACTTCTAACATCACCTATATTGGAGGGGGTTGGCCATTCTTGGATGACTTTGATCTTCTCTTCATCCACCTCGATACCTTTAGCACTCACAACAAAACCCAAAAAAACAAGCTTGTCGGTGCAGAGGTTAGCATATAAATTTTCTTTTCTAAATACATCCAAAACCGAATGTAAATGTGAGACATGATCATGCAAACTTTTGCTATATATCAAAATATCATCAAAATAAACAACTACAAATTTACCAATAAAAACACGCAAAACATGATTCATTAAACGCATGAATGTACTAAGAGCATTGGTTAATTCAAATGGCATAACTAACCACTCATATAACCCATATTTTGTTTTAAAACCTGTTTTCCATTCATCTCCTTCTTTTATTCGTATTTGATGATATCCACTCTTAAGATCAATTTTAGAAAACACACAAACACTATGCAACTCATCAAACATGTCATCTAAACGAGGAATAGGGTGTCGATATCTCACCGTTATGTTGTTGATGGCTCGACAGTCAACACACATCCTCCATGTTCCATCTTTCTTAGGTACCAAAATCATCGGAACTGCACATGGACTCATACTTTCTCTCACATGCCCCTTTTCCATCAACTCTTCGACTTGTCTTTGAAGCTCCTTCGCCTCTTCTGGATTGCTTCTATATGCTGGATGATTTGGAATTGATGCACCGGGTATGAAATCAATTTGATGTTCAATCCCTCGGATAGGTAGTAAACCTTAGGGTAGCTCTCCAGGAAACATATTTTCGAATTCCTGCAAAAGAGAAACAATAATACTCGGCAAAGAAGAGTTAATTTGGTCAGTGTTTAAAAGGAATTCCTTGTACATAAGTACAATCATTGGCCATGTTGAGAGCATCGCTTGCATAACCTCACTTGTTTTAGCATATAAATTCTTTTGTTTTCTCTCAGATTTTATCTCATTGGCCGAACATTTCTCTCTTTTCTCTTTCTCACAAAATTCGGCCTTTCTCTCTTATTTTCTCTCTTTTTTCTCCTCTCAACCCATTTTGATCTTTTTGTTTCTGTTGCTCACTCAATTTTTGCAATCTCACTTGGTCTTCATTGACTTGCTTTGGTGTCATCGGAATTAGAGTGATTTTTCGTTGGTTGAACATGAATGAATATTTGTTGGTGAAGCTGTCATATTGCATATGTCGATCAAATTACCAAGACCTTCCTAACAAAATATGCCCAATCTGCATTGGCACCACATTATATAACACCTCATCTTCATATTTCCCAATCCGAAATGATACAACAACTTGTTTTGTAACCCTCACTTCTCCACTGTCATTCAATTATTGTAGCTTGTATGGTTGAGAATGTTTAGTGGTTGACAAATTCAGCTTTTTCACTAAAGTCTTACTCGCAACATTAGTAAAACTACCACCGTCAATGATCAAAATGCATACCTTGTCTTTCACATGGCAACGAGTGTGAAAGATATTCTTTCGTCGTACTTCTTCTTCATCTCCTCTGGCTTGTAAGCTTAAGGCTCGACATGTTACTAGCGTTAACATCTCACTATGTTCAGCCCCATACTCCTCAGCTCCGATGGGGACGTCTTCCAATGAAGGCAAACAATCAATGTCACCTTCATCTTTAGACTCGATTGCACCATTTTTCCGAATCACCATAACTCGCTTGTTTGGACATTGGCTAGCTATATGTCCTTTTCCCTGACACGTGAAACATTTAATCTCACTAGATCGAGTTAAAGTAGGGGTTGACTTACTTTGAGAAGTCGTGGTAGAGATAGTTGGTTTATGTTCAAGCTTAACTCTGGAGATGGCTGAATTTTCTTCTTTTTTCGGGTAGCTCATTCTCCAAGATGTTGCATTCGGAATCTGTGGTATCGGTTTTGGTCGTGTGTTACCTCTCTTGAGCTGCGTTTTAACCTTGATTGTCAAATGTACTAAATCCTCCAACTCCACATAATGGTGAAGCTCGATCGTGTTGGCAATCTCTCGATTTAAATCATTCAAAAATCTAGCCATCGTCGCCTCTCTATCTTCTTCCACATTAGCTCGAATCATAGTCATCTCCATCTCTTTGTAATACTCATCTACGCTTCGATTACCTTGGTGAGGACTTTGCAAGTTGAGATATAAATCCCTATAGTAATGACTCGGCACAAATCGTCGTCTCATCACCCTCTTCATTTCACCCCAAGTTTTAATGGATCGATTCTCATTTCGTCGTCTATTGATGCACAACTGATCCCACCATACAATTGCATAATCAGTAAACTCAATAACAACAAGTTTAACCTTCTTTAATTCAGAATAGCTGTGACAATCAAAAACTAACTCAATTTTCTTTTCTCACTCAAGATATGTTTTGGGATCACTTTTATCTTGAAACGACGGAATTTTCATCTTGATACTTCCTAAGTTGTTGTCTACCCGATTATTAACTTCTCTCTTTCGACCAAGTCTCCTATGACTACCCACTGACAACCTATCAAACTCCTTTTCTAACCCATCTCCTTCAAACTCATCCACAACTTCAGTTTCTCTTTGATGAAACTTATTCCTCCTGGAGGGGGTTGGCACTATTGATGGTTGCCCCATTTGCGATCCCTCTTCCACCCTATCCAACCTTTCATGTAGAAGATCTAACTCTCTCTTTATCATCCGTCTCATCTCCCCAATAAATGCTTGTAGTTGTAGATTCGACCCAATCTGTGGTTGAACCGCCTCATTGATATTATTTTTTTGATTTTGAGTCATGATTGGAATCTGTAAGACGATGTTAGAAAATAGAAAAGAAGCTCACTACACTCCCTCACGTATTTCACTCAAAAATAATGATTCACTTAAATCCACTCGTGTTTCACTCTTTGAATTTGGTTTTTATTTTCAATGAATTCTCTCTTTTCTTTTACCACTCTATTTCACTTAGCCAAGTTCTTTATTGAACTCGAGAACTCACGCAAAAATAATTGTCACTTAGTTTTTTAACTTATATAGAAGAAAGTATAACAAGAAAAGTAAGAAAAAAAGAAAAAAATAAATAAGGAAGGTGAACAAATAAGGCAGAAGTTCATGAAAGGATAACAAATATGGAAGGTTTGAATTTGGGTAAGTGCACAAATAAGGAAATATTTCAAACCTAACAAAAAAATTTAGAAAATTCTAATTCAAATTTGGTAATAACACTTTAAAACTTGCCAAATTTGAACAAAATCACAAAATGGAGAATTATTTATTTTGCAAAATTTGAAAACTGTCTTTTTTTTTTCACGGCCTGTTCTCTTTTTTTTTGTGGGTCGTTTTTTTTTTCTCCCCTTTTTTTTGGCACTTCTTTTTTTTTTTTGGGAATATGACAGCACAAAAATAAAGAATAAGTACACAAAAAATAAGTAATAAACCAACGAATGAAGAGCTTTCAGATAAAAAAAAATTTAATAAGAATAATTCGAAGGAAAAAAAAACCTGAATTGTCTCTGATACCAATTGATGTGAAATGTTGGGTATAAAAACTCTAGAACCCACGAACAAGTTAATTTAACCCAAAAATCGTTCCAACGAATTGTTTGAACCGGTGGAATTAAAGAGTTCAACCCTTGCCCTAAAGGAGGAAGAACATAAGGTATATGATCTTAGACCCGTTTCTTACTAAATCAAGAATCTTGGTATAAAGATAAAATGAATGATGCCACAATCTAAATAGTTCGAAACCTAGATTGATAAGTCAAAAAACTAAACAAGACTCCTATCTTAAATAAGTTCAAAGTTCTCAAAAGAACAAGAGTTGTGTGAAGAATCCTTACAATTTTATTAATTATTTCCAAAGTGTTATCTTTTACACAATGTATAATGGCCTATTTATAGCCTAAAGGTAAAGATTTAATTGACAACTAAAAATTTAGTAACTCTCTAAAAAATAAAAAATCAGGAAACTAAAACATAAGTTACAAAAAATTAAAATTAGGAAACTAAATAAATCAATCTATTTTGACTAACCATTGCTGTTATTTTTCTTTATTTTCATCATCTCTTGGTATTGAGTAGTTTTGGGCATTTTATTTTTCCAACTGGATTTGTATGAGCATAATTAAGGTCCCTTTTGGCTATTTATTTATTTGGGCTCCAATTTCTTGTTGTAAAACTCTCTGAATTAAGTTATTCAGTGATTCTTTGAATCTTTTAACTCGAGCCTTTGTCACCGGTCCAACTGGGACTTGAGTTGGATCTTATGAATTCTTTGCAATCTTGATGACCTCATTAGGCTCTGGACTCCACTAGTGTATCTACTGAGAAAATAACATGAATGAATGCGATTTGGAGATATTAAATTGGTTTGAAATGTAATTTCAACAGTGCCAATAATGCACACTGTTTTATTGAAGAAATGAAAATGTGCATGAACAGGGTGAATGCATGTACATATAAACACATTAATGAAGTTTAATGAGATGTGTTATTCTAGGCTCAACATTTTGATTTCAGTGGTTTCAAACTAAATAATTAGGCCTTGATCTAGCATGGGTGCAAGCTCCATACCATTGTGTCCAGGCCTCTCGGATGGAGTTATATGGTGAAATTTAATTTATACTCATGAAATTGCTTGCAAAATCACAATATTATTCATAAAGTTCTTTCCTCTGTGTCTTTTTAAATCTATGGATGTGTGAATTTTTCTAGCAAAGGAGAATTAGTGACATTTTGGAGTTTGGAAGACATTGTATCCTTAGAACAGTAGGAATTACTCTTGCTAAGACCATGTTATGCAGCTTACCCATGGCTAATATTCCCATTTTTTGTTTCTTGTTGTGTGATTCTGTGGAGAGCAATTGGGAGGATTTCTGGGATTAAACACCTTCAACACATTGGAGCGTGGTATTTAGGAAAAAAAATGGGGACTTGGGTATTAGACATTTGAGCCTTTTCTCCCTCTTAGGAGTGCCACAAGCCTCAATGGCTAGTTCAACCCTTGACCTAATTGTTATGTTAGAATCCTGGTATGTCACTAATTTAAGAAGAAAGTGACAGATTTTAGTCTGGTATTGCTAGTCAAATGGCTTTGGCGGTTTCGGGTGTATTTCAAATGTGAGAAGGTGCACGAGGGAAGGGTGGAAGAAGATACCAATCTTTCTTGAATTTGAGATTCAAGATGGTAGGTTGGTACTGCCTTGGTTGTGTTGGGGTAGGGGTTATGTTGAAAGAATTCACATATTTTATTGCAAATATAAAAATATTTAAAGGATGGAAAGTTATTTTGTACTCTTGTAGGATCTTGGAGTTTGGGAATGAGAATTCAGTGGCTCCTTCATTTGACTTCCTCCATGCTTTGATCTCTACTTTAGGGTCCTTGGAAGCTCAAAAGATAGTGATTACATGTTAGTGTTCAAATATTCTTATTGGAGACGTACTCATGTTCAGTTTTCCCTTGTGCCTAGCTACTTTTGAATACAGGTGATGGAAGTTTATATGATGAAGAGGTTCACTTCAAAGTTAGTGATTCCCCTTTCATATGCATTTGTCACCACTGTCAATAATTGTTTTTCTGTAGAAAGGAAAAGCAGAGCTAAAAGGTTTTTGATCTTCCATCCTTTTGTTTGGAACGCATGGAAATGGAGAGGAATGGGAAGCTTACTAATTCATCTTTTTTTTAGGGGGGGAGGAGTCAAGGAAAATTATAGTAATTGTATTGGCCAAATTATCCTTTATTTTATTGAAATAAAAATTTCTAAAAGGGTAAAAAGTAACTCTCCTCACATATTTTCCCTATGATTTTTTTTCCAATTTGAGGACAAATGATTTGCTAAAGAACTGGTTAACAATATTCTGTTACCCATGTTTCATCCTCCACCCAGATTAAATAAAAGGGAGAGATTTTCTACTGATAATGGTTGGTAAATAGCTATTCTTTGCCCAATTTGTGGAAGTTTAATTTGACAAGTAATGTTTTCATTTCCTCTTCTCACCAGCATATACTGCTATGTTTCTTCTCACCAATGATAACATATTCTTGCATGTACCCTATTATGATCTTTTTGTTTTTGAAGAAATGTTCCCCCATCCACTACATGATTGCCATTATACCAGTGGCAATTGTGACCTTATTGCCTATGAAGAGATTTGCCCTCATCCACGAAGTGATTGACATTGTAAACCATTGAATTGCCATGTGAAATTTATACTCAGTTAACCTGCCTAGATGCAGCCTGTATTTTTCAGACCAGAGTTTGATAATCCTTTCTGTTAACTTTTCTTATATATCTTCATCCAGTATTATATGCTTGAATTTCTCAATTATAGCATGCAGCCTCACTGAGGTGGCAATTTTCTCTCCCTATCCTCCTGCCCATGTTAGATATCCCTGTCCCATGTTGGTTAGAAAGCAAACCTTACTCCAATTTGGTCCCAACCCAAGTAATTTATGTTTTCTTGGCAATGAGATAATTTGAAGATTGTAACATGGTAAGGGTGCAAACATTATTCTTTATGGCAATTTGACACAGTTGAAATGCTATTAGGACAATAAATCTCTTCCATGTCATCATTGAATTTATCACCTGGTTAAATGTACAAACCATCGTTTCTTGTGAATACTGCCTAGATGGTAAATAACTTAATTTAAACTTGTGTATAGCTTGTGAATGCTGGAGTAAATTTAATTGTGTATTCTACCAAGTTGTATGCTTCTTATATAGGGGCATTGCTGTTGGTTTTTAATCCCTCTCTCGCCCTATTTGGACCATCAGAAGCCTGCCTTCATGATTGCGCCAGCTTCATTCTTTCTTCCTAGCATTATCTATGTTCTAAATTCTGCTATATATTTCTGGAAAGTCGTCTCAATATCTGCTATATTTATATTGCAAAGAGGCCTTTACCCTTTTTTGTTCCTTTTTTAAGCCAGTATATATCCTGTTTTAACTTGACAATTGGTTGTTTACTTGGGCAATTTGGATGAGAGGGTGAGTGATAGGGTTTTGTATGATATACTCATTCAGGCAGGGCGGGTTATTGACCTGTACATTCCTCGAGACAAGGAAACCGACCGCCCAAAAGGTTTTGCCTTTGCGGAATATGAAACGGAGGAGATAGCTGACTATGCTGTTAGGCTTTTCTCTGGTCTTGTGAACCTTTACAACAGAACACTGAAATTTGCGGTGCGTCCTTTTCTGACTCGTAAACCTTCTGTTGGATTCTTATTGTGTACAAGCTTGGGATAGAGGATATGATTGCACTGATTGCACTGATTGCACTAATGTCTATGGCACGTGGTCTTTGATACTGTCTTGTTCTTGGATTAATTTCATCATTGTCATTCTTTATTTTAGTTTTGAGTTTGAGATTGTTGAGACAGCTTTAGGACAATCTTTAGTTCCCCCATTTATTTTCAGTTAGTTGCTAGAGATAGAGGATCAGAAAACCAAAGGTCTGCATCATTCTACCACGTCTAAGGTGAGTAGATATGTTGAGGACTTCTCTAATGGTGCTAAGTGTAATGATCCACCGGTGGCACAGCAATACCTTCATTTGAATAGGGAGAAAATTTAATTGGAGCTGACTGTGAGTGTTCTTTGGCATGTGATATTAGTTTATGATGCATTTCTTGTGGATTACAGATTTCTGGCCACGATAAACGCTCGCTAAGCTTACCCCCAGCAACCCCCACAGCAAATCCCTCTTCCAAACCACGTCCTCATCGTGTGACAAACACTTCAGCAACCTCGCAGAACTCCACAGGATTATCCCTGTCATGTATTTTTTCATCCCAATCAGGCAATTATGCTCAAGGTAATATTTTATTTTCTTTTAACTCACTGCAAGTCCTAAATTGCTGTATTTCCTAGCTATTTTCACTCTTTTCATTTTCTAAACAACGTTTTTCTCTTTCATCCAGCAACTGTTTCCCCAGGGATAGTGCACCAACATCATAAAGGATATTCATCATCCTTCCATAATAATGATTTTGATTGCAGTCAAAGAGGCTATGGGGCAACTTTGGACCAGTTTGGATCAAGTGGCTATAACAGTAGTTATCCAGTCTCTTACTGATGCGAACCCGTTGGGTATAAAAGCCCTAAAACCCACAAACAAGTTAATTTAGCCCAAAAATCGTCCCAACGAATTATTTGAACCGGTGGAATTAAAGACCTCAACTTTTGCCCTAAAGGAGGAAGAACCTAAAATATATGATCTTAGACCCGTTTCTCACTAGATCAAGAATTTTGGTATAAAGATGGAATGAATAACGCCACAATCTAGATGGTTCGAATTCTAGATTGATAAGTCAAAGAACTAAACAAGATGAATATCTTGAATAAGTTCAAAGTTCTCAAAAGAACAAGACCCGTGTGAAGAATTCTCACAATTTTATTAATTCTCTTCAAAGTGTTATTTTACACAATGTATAATGGCATATTTATAGCCTAAAGGTAAAAATATAATTGGCAACTAAAAATTTAGTAACTTTCTAAATAATAAAAAATTAGAAAACTAAATATTAGTTACAAAAAAATTAAAATTAGGAAACTAAATAAATCAAACTATTTTGATCAAGTCTTGCTGCTATTTTTCTTCATTTTCGTCCTCCCTTGGTCTTGGATAGTTTTGGGCCTTTTATTCTTCTAACTGGGCTTATATAAGCATAATTAAGACCCCTTTTGGTTCTATATTTATTTGGGTTCCAATTTCTTGTTGTAAAGTCCCCTGAATTAAGTTATTCAGTACTTCTTTGAATCTTTTAACTCGGGCCTTTGTCACCGGCCCAACTGAAACTTGAGTTGGGTCTCGTGAATTCCCTGCAAACTTGATGATCTCATCATTCTCCTCCTCTTGAGAAGGATTTGTCCTCA
The DNA here is from genome assembly GCA_033439265.1 of Dillenia suffruticosa. Classification (NCBI taxonomy): domain Eukaryota; kingdom Viridiplantae; phylum Streptophyta; class Magnoliopsida; order Dilleniales; family Dilleniaceae; genus Dillenia; species Dillenia suffruticosa. The sequence goes on from JAVTVX010000020.1 coordinate 15,580,675, forward strand.
AATCGTCACCTACATCAAAAGGACTCAAGTCAGTAATATTGAAAGTAGCACTAACATGATACTCACCTGGTAAATCAAGTTTGTAAGCATTGTTGTTGATCCGTTCTAACACTTGAAAAGGACCATCTCCTCGGGGCAACAACTTGGAACGTCTCTGTGCCAGAAATCTTTCCTTCCGCATGTGTAACCAAACCCAATCACCGGGTTCAAAAATCAACTTATGACGTCCCTTGTTAACTTATTTGATATATTATTCGGTCCTCCTCTCTATATTGAACCGTACTTTCTCGTGAACTTGTTTCACAAATTTTGCTTTTCTCTTACCATCTAAATTCACTTGCTCAAATAAGTAAAGGTAAGAAATCCAAAAGAGTTAAAGGATTAAAACCATAAACAATTTCAAATGGTGAGAATTTAGTAGTAGAGTGAACAGTACGATTATATGCAAACTCAACATATGACAAACATTCTTCCCAAGTTTTAATATTTTTACCAATGACAGCCCTCAACAAAGTGGATAAAGTTCTGTTGATTACTTCTGTTTGACTATCAGTTTGAGGATGACAAGTTGTTGAAAATAAAAGTTTCGTTCCTAACTTTCCCCATAATGTCTTCCAAAAATAATTCAGGAACTTAGTATCCCGATCTGAAACGATTGTTCTAGGCATCCCATGTAACCTCACAATTTCCCTAAAGAATAATTCCGCAATATGAGAAGTATTGTCAGATTTATGATAAAGAATAAAATGAGCCATCTTAGAAAATCGATCTACAACTATAAAGATCGAATCTCGTCCATATTTATTCTTAGGTGAACCCAAAACAAAATCCATTGAAATGTCAATCCAAGGTGAACTAGGAATAGGTAGGGGTGTGTAAAGACCATTAGGTTGAACTGTAGATTTATCTTGCCTACAGGTAATACATCTACCACAAAATCTCTCAATGTCTCGTTTCATGTGTGGCCAATAAAAGTGCACTTGTAAAATTGTCAAGGTTTTAGCAACTCCAAAATGTCCCATTAACTCTCCGCTATGAGATTCTCGAACTAACAAATCTCTCAATGAACAATTTGGCATGCACAACTTATTTTCTCTAAACAAAAAGTTCTCATGCCTATAGAATTTGCCCTCTGTAAACTTTTCACATGCACTATAAATTTCTCCAAAATCATGGTCATCATGATAAAGTTCTTTAATGTGCTCAAAACCAAGAAATTTAGCATCAAGAGTAGAGATTAAGGTATACCTGCGTGAAAGTGCATCCGCAACTACATTCTCCTTACCTTGTTTATATCGAATGACATAAGGAAAAGTTTCGATGAATTCCATCCATCGAGCATGTCTCTTATTCAGCTTATGTTGACTTTTCAAATGTTTCAAGGATTCATGATCCGTACGAATCACAAATTCTTTCGGTCACAAATAGTGTTGCCATGTCTCCAAAGCTCGAACCAAGGCGTACAATTCTTTGTCATAGGTAAGATAGTTAAGTACAGCCCCGCTTAACTTCTCCCTAAAGTATGCAAGTGGTCTTTCATTCTATATAAGAACAACACCTATACCTTCTCTTGCTCTTCACTCCATTGAAATGCAACGTTTTTCTTGATGACTTGTGTAAGCGGTGCAGCGATAGTACTAAAATCTTTCACGAACCTCCTGTAAAAACTAGCAAGACCATGAAAACTTCTAACATTACCTATATTGGAGGGGGTTGGCCATTCTTGGATGGCTTTGATCTTCTCTTCATCTATCTCGATGCCTTTAGCACTCACAACAAAACCCAGAAAAACAAGCTTGTTGGTGCAAAAGGTACACTTTTTGAGGTCAGCATATAAATTTTCTTTTCTAAGTACATTCAAAACCGAATGCAAATGTGAGACATGATCATGCAAACTTTTGCTATATATCAAAATATCATCAAAATAAACAACAACGAATTTACCAATAAAAGCACGCAAAACATGATTCATTAAGCGCATGAATATACTAGGAGCATTGGTTAATCCAAAGGGCATAACTAACCACTCATACAACCCATATTTAATTTTAAAAACTGTTTTCCATTCATCTCCTTCTTTCATTCGTATTTGATGATATCCACTCTTAAGATCAATTTAAAAAACACACAAACACCATACAACTCATCTAACATGTCATTTAAACGAGGAATAGGGTGTCTATATTTTACCGTTATGTTGTTGATGGCTCGACAGTCAACACACATCCTCCATGTTCCATCTTTCTTAGGTACCAAAATCACCGGAACTGCACATGGACTCATACTTTCTCTCACATGCCCCTTTTCCATCAACTCTTCGACTTGTCTTTGAAGCTCCTTCGCCTCTTCTGGATTGCTTCTATATGCTGGACAATTTGGAATTGATGCACTGGGTATGAAATCAATTTGATGTTCAATCTCTCGGATAGGTGGCAAACCTTGGGGTAGCTCTTCAGGAAACACATCTTTGAATTCCTGCAAAAGAGAAACAATAACACTCGGCAAAGAAGGGTAAGTTGGTCAGTGTTTAAAAGGAATTCCTTGTACATAAGTACAATCAGTGGCCGTCTTGAGAGTATCGCTCGCTTAACCTCACTTGTTTTGGCATAGAAATTCTTTTGTTTTCTCTCGGATTTTATCTCATCGGCCGAACTTTCCTCTCTTTTCTCTTTCTCATCAAATTCGGCCTTCTCTCTTCTTTTCTTTTTTTTTCTATTCTCTCAACCCATTTTGATCTTTTTGTTTCTGTTGCTCACTCAATTTTTGCAACCTCACTCGGTTTTCATAGACTTGCTTTGATGTCATCGGAATTAAAGTGATTTTTCATTGGTTGAACATGAATGAATATTTGTTGGTGAAGCCGTCATGTTGCACATGTCGATCAAATTGCCAAGGCCTTCCTAACAAAATATGCCCAGCCTGCATTGGTACCATATCACATAACACCTCATCTTCATATTTCCCAATCCGGAATGGTACAACAACTTGTTTTGTAACCCTCACTTCTCCACTATCATTCAACCATTGTAGCTTGTATGGTTGAGAATGTTTAGTGGTTGACAAGTTCAGCTTTTCCACTAAAGTCTTACTCGCAACATTAGTAGAACTGTTGAAATTTAAATATAGCAAGCTAAGAATGAATAAAGAAACTTCAAGAATTTAATTGAGAATTCAGAGAGAGTTTACATGCAATGAAGGCATGTTTTTCATACCTTCCAAAGAAACATATAAGCCCTATTTATAGAGAACAAGAAGAGGGGCAAGGAGATTAGAAAAGAGAGAGAGGAGAGGGCATTGTGCCCTCTCCAATTATGGCCGTTGGGGCTGTCCCCAACGGCTAGTTTTACTAGCCATTGGGGACAGCCCCAACGGCTGTTTTTTGCTAGCCGTTGGGGGACCTGATGGTCCCCCATTTGCTGGCCCGGGCTGGGCCCGATCCGGGCAAGGCCCATTTAGGGCCCAACTTAGAAACCTTAAAGGGATTACAATGAGAATGAAAAATCTACACAAATTAAAACTATACATTTAGACTTCATTCCCTTAGGACATAAACCCTAATTGTCCTTTATTTCAACAAGAACTACCACCGTCAATGATCAAAATGCATACCTTGTCTTTCACATGGCAACGAGTGTGAAAGATATTCTCCCGTTGTACTTCTTCTTCATCTCCTCTGGCATGTAAGCTTAAGACTCGACATGTTACTAGCGTTAACATCTCACCATGTTCAGCCCCATACTCCTCAACTCCGATGGGGACATCTTCCAATGGAGGCAAACAATCAATGTCACTTTCATCTTCAGACTCGATTGCACCATTTTCCCGAATCACCATAACTCACTTGTTTGGACATTGGCTAGCTATATGTCCTCTTCCCTGACACCTGAAGCATTTAATCTCACTAGATCGAGTTAAAGTAGGGGTTGACTTACTTTGAGAAGTTGTGGTGGAGATAGCTGGTTTATGTTCAGGCTTAACTCTGGAGATGGCTGAATTTTCTTCTTTCTTCGAGTAGCTCATTCTCTAAGATGTTGCATTCGGAATCTGTGGTGTTGGTTTTGGTCGTGTATTACCTCTTTTGAGCTGCCTTTCAACCTTGATTGCCATATGTACCAAATCCTCCAACTCTACATAATGGTGAAGCTCGATCATGTTGGCAATCTCTCGATTTAAACTATTCAAAAATCTAACCATCGTCGCCTCTCTATCTTCTTCCACATTAGCTCGAATCATAGTCATCTCCATCTCTTTGTAATACTCATCTATGCTTCGATTACCTTGGTGGAGACTCTGCAACTTGAGATATAAATCCCTATAGTAATGACTCGGCATAAATCGTCGTCTCATCACCCTCTTCTTCTCACCCCAAGTTTCAATGGGTCGATCCCCATTCCGTCGTCTATTGATGCACAACTGATCCCACCATACAATTGCATAATCAGTAAACTCAATAACAGCAAGTTTAACCTTCTTTAATTTAGAATAGTTGTGACAATCAAAAACTAACTCAATCTTCTTTTCCCACTCAAGATATGTTTCGGGATCACTTTTACCTTGAAACGATGGAATTTTCATCTTGATACTACCTAAGTTGTTGTCTACCCGATTATTAACTTCTCTATTTCGACCAAGTCTCCTATGACTATCTACTGACAACCTATCAAATTCCTCTTCTAACCCATCCCCTTCAAACTCATCCACAACTTCAGTTTCTCTTTGATGAATCCTATTCCTCCTGGAGGGGGTTGGCACTATTGTTGGTTGTCCCCTTTGCGACCCCTCTTCTACTTTATCCAACCTTTCATGTATAAGATCTAACTCTCTCTTCATCATCCGTCTCATCTCCCCCATAAATGCTTGTAGTTATAGATTCAACCCAACTTGTGGTTGAACCTCCTCACTTATGTTATCTTTTTTATTTTGAGTCATGATTGAAATCTGCAAGACAATGTTAGAATAAAATAGGAAAGAAACTCACCGCACTCCCTCACGTATTTCACTCAAAAATAATGATTCACTCAAATCCACTCGTGTTTCACTCTATGTATTTGGCTTTTATTTTTAATGAATTCTCTCTTGCATTTTACCACTCTACTTCACTTAGTCAAGTTCTTTATTGAACTCGAGAACTCAACTCAAAAATAATTGTCTTATGAAATTCAATGACTTATATAGAAGAAAGTATAACAAGAAAAGTAAGAAGAAAAGAGAAAAATAAGGAATAAGAAAAGTAGTAAATTTAAAAAGAAATTTCTAAATTAGAAAGGAAACAACCAAGGAATGAGATAAATAAAGAAGTTGAACAAATAAGGAAGTAGTTCATGAAAGGATAACAAATATGGAAGGTTTGAATTTGGGTAAGTGTACAAATAAGGAAATATTTCAAACCAAATAAAAAAATTTAGAAAATTCTAATTCAAATTTGGTAATAACACTTTAAAATTTGCCAAATTTAAACAAAATCACACAATGGAGAATTATCAATTTTGTAAAATTTGAAAACTGCCCCCTTTTTTTTTCACGGCCTCTTCTCTTTTTTTTTTGTGAGTCTTTTTTTTTTCTTTTTTTTTTGGCCCTTCTTTTTTTTTTGGAGAATATGACAGTACAAAAATAAAGAATAAGTACACCAAAAATAAGAAATAAACCAACGAATGAAGAGTTTTCAAACAAAAAAAAAATTAAATAAGAATAATTCGAAGGAAGAAAAAAAAAACCTGGATTGCCTTTGATACCAACTGATATGAACCCGTTGGGTATAAAAACCCTAAAATCCACAAACAAGTTAATTTAGCCAATAAATCGTCCCAACGAATTATTTGAACCGGTGGAATTAAAGACCTCAACCCTTGCCCTAAAGGAGGAAGAACCTAAGATATATGACCTTAGACCCGTTTCTCACTAGATCAAAAACTTTGTTATAAAAATGGAATGAATGACGCCACAATCTAGATGGTTCGAATCCTAGATTGATAAGTCAAAGAACTAAACAAGATGAATATATTGAATAAGTTCAAAGTTCTCAAAAGAACAAAACCCGTGTGAAGAATCCTCACAATTTTATTAATTCTCTCTAAAGTGTTGTTTTACACAATGTATAATGGCCTATTTATAGGATAAAGGTAAAAATATAATTGACAACTAAAAATTTAGTAACTCTCTAAACAATAAAGAATTAGGAAACTAAACACTACAAAAAAACACGTTTTTTGCGACGAACTTTAGCGACAAATTTTTTTCGTTTCAATTTTGCGACGAATTTTGCGACGAAAACTTTTTTTGTCGCTATTTGCAACGAAATTTCCAACGAAAAAAAAGTTGTAGCTAATTTAGCGACGACCGGAAATTCGTCGCTAATTTTGCGACGAATTTATGAATTCGTTGCAAAATTTGAAAAAAAAAATATTTATATATAATTATTAATTAATTAATTAATTTTGCGACCAATTTAGAAATTCGTCGCTAATTTTACGACAAATTTCGGAATTCGTCACAAAATTTGAAAAAAAAAATAAAATATTAATATATATTTATTAAATAATTAATTAATTTTGCGACGAATTCTAAATTCGTCGCTAATTTTGCAACGAATTTTCTAATTCGTCGCAAAATTTGAAAAAAAAAATTATTTATATATATTTATTAAATAATTAATTAATTTTGCGACGAATTTAGAAATTCGTCGCTAATTTTGCGACAAATTTCGGAATTCGTCGCAAAATTTGAAAAAAAAAATAATATATATTAATTAAATAATTAATTAATTTTGCGACCAATTTAAAATTCGTCGCTAATTTTGTAACGAATTTTCGAATTCGTCGCAAAATTTGAAAAAAAAAAATTATTTATATATATTTATTAAATAATTAATTAATTTTGCGACGAATTTAGAAATTCGTCGCTAATTTTGCGACAAATTTCGGAATTCGTCGCAAAATTTGAAAAAAAAAATAATATATATTAATTAAATAATTAATTAATTTTGCGACCAATTTAAAATTCGTCGCTAATTTTGTAACGAATTTTCGAATTCGTCGCAAAATTTGAAAAAAAAAATTTATTTATATATATTTATTAAATAATTAATTAATTTTGCGACGAATTTAGAAATTTGTCGCTAATTTTGCGACAAATTTCGGAATTCGTCGCAAAATTTGAAAAAAAAATAAAAAAATAAAATATTAATATATATTAATTAAATAATTAATTAATTTTGCGACGAATTCTAAATTCGTCGCTAATTTTGCAACGAATTTTCGAATTCGTTGCAAAATTTGAAAAAAAAAAAATTATTTATATATATTTATTAAATAATTAATTAGTTTTGCGACGAATTCTAAATTCGTCGCTAATTTTGCCACGAATTCTAAATTCGTCGCTAATTTTGCAACGAATTTTCAAATTCGTCGCAAAATTTGAAAAAAAAAATAAAAAAAAATAAAATATTAATATATATTTTTTATTTTTTATTTTAATATAATTATCACATTTATTATTTTTAATTAATATCTTATATTTTATTTTTATTTTATCTTTTTTAAAAATAGTATTATTATTTTTTTTATATCTTTTATTATTTTATTTTAAACTAATATTTTATTATTTTATAATAAATTGTTATTTTATATTGTTTTATTATTATTAGAAATTTTTTAAGAAAGATAATAAGTAAAAAAAAAAAAACTTATAACAGATACTAACTTTTAGCTTGATGGTTACAGGGTCTTAAACGTTTACGGAAGTGCAAGGGTTCGAACTATGGTGGGAGCAAAATGTAGACATTTTCAAGAATTAAGTGAGGGGAGGGCTTGTAGGCGCCGGCTCGGGCGAACATGCGGGCGGATACTGGCTCGGGCGGGCGGGCGGGCGGGCGGGTGGGGTTCAGGCGGGAGCGCATTTTTTTTTTCATTGCTAATTTAGCGACGGATTTAGCGATGAATTTATATCCGTCGCTAAATTTGAAAAATAATTAAATAAAATAAAATAATAATATATATTTATTAAATAATTAATTAATTTTGCGACGAATTCTGGAATTCGTCGCAAAATTTGAAAAATAATTAAATAAAATAAAATATTAATATATATTTATTAAAAAATTAATTAATTTTTCGACGAATTCCGAAAGTCGTCGCAAAATTAGCAACGAATTCCGGAATTCGTTGCTAAATTTGAAAAATAATTAAATAAAATAAAATATTAATATATATTTATTAATTAATTAATTAATTTTGTGACGAATTTTGGAATTCGTCGCTAAATTTACGACAAATTTAGCGATAAAAAATTATTCGTCGCTAAATTTAACGACGAATTTCTAATTTTTCGTCGCTAAATTTTTGCGACGCGTTATTAGCGACGAAAAATTTTTCGTCGCTAATTTCGTCTCTAACGTTTTAGCAACGAATTTTTATTAAATTTTTGTCGCTAAATTTGTGGCTAAAAGCTGGTTTTTTTGTAGTGAAATATAAGTTACAAAAAAATAAAAATTAGGAAACTAAATAAATCAAACTATTTTGACTAAATCTTGCTGCTATTTTTCTTTATTTTCGTCCTCCCTTGGTTTTGGGTAGTTTTGGACCTTTTATTCTTCCAACTGGGTTTGTATAAGCATAATTAAGGCCCCTTTTTGTTCTATATTTATTTAGGCTCCAATTTCTTATTGTAAAGCCCCCTGAATTAAGTTATTCAGTATTTTTTTGAATCTTTTAACTCGGGCCTTTGTCACCGGCCCAACTGGAACTTGAGTTGGGTCTCGTGAATTCCTTGCAATCTTGATGATCTCATCACTTACCCTTCTTACTGACTTTTCGTGTAATTGTTGAGATCATATACTTGCATTACTAGGCTGTATGTCCTAGTTAATATGGAAGTTGGTTTGTGTGATAGTGCAATTGAAGCTTAGTGTAAGATTTTCTAATGGATTTAGATCTGACATATCATATTAAGTTGACCAGTTGCATCTGTTGTGGACGTTGCAAATATTGTAATTTTCATTTGTAGACCTCCCTTTATATTCAAAACCATGTAATAGAAAGAACTCAGGTGCCACCTCCTAGCGTCAGGATCTAATTGACCGATCTGGTAACTATCGTCTCTTCCCACCTCAACTTGTTCCAAATATAACCCTAGTTTGTGTTGAATTCATCTTTTCCAGCTTGAGTAATATGCATATTTCATATTTTTTTTTGTGCTATACTAATCGGTATCTGGAATAATATTTCGATTAATCTGATTTAAGACTTACACTGACCCATCAAAAGGGTTATTCTGCTAGTATAGTTTTTTTTATACCGAAGTCACGAGTTGAATTCGAGAGTTTGGTTAAATGATCTAACGTCACATCTCATTAGACTAACTATCGGTTGATAATATGCATACTTCATGACTAGTATTTATTAGGTACGTTTTGAATAAAAAAGTGTTATATTTCTGTATTACTTATTTATATGATCATTATTTAGTTTTTTGTTTATGTTAAAAAATTATCTATTAGAATTGTAATTCTTGTAATTCTTAATGGGTACCTTTTAATAAGACCCTTTGTAAGGAAATGGGCCATAACAAAATTCTAGTCGTGTGTATAATCTCATCAATCATTTACTTGTGGTGCATGTATTCTAGGAATATATAAGTCAAATTACAAGCAAATGGATGAGTTTATTTTTTAGTGAAAGGGCATCACTCGGTTCTGGGTAAGGCTTTAAAGAGTGGCTTGCATCACCATAACTGCAAATGCTATTGCTGCTAATTCCAGATTTTTGTTGTTTAGCTTTCTGATCTTTAAATTTCCAATTTGAGGCCTGTAAATGTAATTATGAAATGGCTAAAGTTGCTGGGTTCCTTAGCTTAATGCCAAGCTTGGGTTTTTCGAAGAATTTAGCGATTTGCCACATTTACTCGCTTCTGCTTCATCACGAGGCGAATATTAGCTCGTGCAAATTATGCATTGCAGACGGCATAAGGATTAAACACCAAAAGAATAAACAAGCGTTGGAAGTATGAAGAAAAAGTAGTTGTGTTTTGTGAAGCATTATTGCTAAATTATATAGTGTTCAAAGTCCCTTCGGGGACATCCGATGTATGATGTTCAAATAAATTTGGTCAGAACAGGGAATCTGATCCTAATTTTATTGCCTAAGAATTATGAGTGATTGGCCTTGGGTTGGTGGCGGGAGGCGGCGGTCCTATTAATGGGAAAAGTAAGGTGAATTATGCTTTTCCCTGTTCTGATACACTAGGGTAGCGTCTGTCTGGTATAGGATCAGAGATTGGAGGGGAAACTATCGGAGGAGAAAATGACAGAGGGAAGAGGATAGAGAGAAGCAATGTTTTCGTTTTTGTATGCACAACATCCGGATAATTTTATAATTTAATTGTTATTTTTCTCTTTTAAAGTTTTAACTTATAAATATATTAATTTTTTCTTCCGAAAAAATAATTTAAATCTCTTTAAAAAACAAAACTTAGTTTTTTTTTTCTTTTTAAAATTAATAACATTAATTTTCACTTTGTGAAATCATCAAATTATTTTTAAAATTAATATATCAATTTTAAATTTTCTCTCTAAAAAATTAAATTGAAATGTTTTCTCTTCAAAGAGAGGGAGACTAATTTTCTATTTTAAAAAATTAATTTATTTCATATTTTCTTTTGTTAAACGCATTGATTTGAATTTTCTTTCACAAAAAAATAAAATTATTTTTTCTTTTTAAAATTTAGTGTATTATATCTTTTTCTAAAAAATTTAAAGCATTTCAAATTTTGTCTTTTTATACTCATTGGTTTTATATTTTCTTTATCTAGAAACACTAAATCTATTTTTTTTCCTCTAAAATTGAACACTTGAGTTTTCTCTTTCCAAAAATTTTATTGATTCATATTTTTTCTGAATACATTGGTTTTTAAATTCTCTCTCTTTTAAAAAAAGTCAAATTTAGTTTTTTTCTTTTTAAAATGAAGTATTTTAATCTTCTCTCGTGGGTCTATTTGAGTAGAAGACATAGCTAATGCCCTTTCAGCAGGCTGAGCCACCGCGTGTGCTACCACCCTTATCGATTCTTTAGGAGGCAAGTCCCGAGAGGCCAGCACTAACAGTTCAACGATAGGGACAATCGCACAATGATGCACCAGGTTAGGAAGATAAGGTTAGGGTTCCTATAGTTGCTAATCTGGATTCGTGTGCATTCCATTTTGTTATCTGATGTAGGATTAGTTTATTTTCTTGTAATGTTTGAGTAGTGAGTGATTTGTCATGTTTGAGTATTGAGTGATCTGCATGCTACTTATACTCCTCGTGAGTTATGGTTGCTATCCCTTTGGTTTTGATTTGACCAAGTGCCAGTTTTGTTATTGTGGATTGCCGATGAGTTCCATATGTTTTGACATGTGGACAATAGCCGCTTGTTTCGGGGGTTGTGGCTTCCAATGCTCTAATCAAGAATGGTTGTGACCAACGACTGGACAACATAAGTGACATAGCAAGTGTATAGATTAGTTTAGGACAACCCTTTTCCCTTAGATGTTCGATGGAGTATGAGTTATGATTTGACTAAATGATTACTAGATTCTCATCAAACATGGCTACTTTATTGAGTTGGCTAGTTAAGAGATTTGTTAAATAAAGCCTTTACATGATTCATTCTTCCATTCTTTTTCAGAAAACATAATGGAAAAAAGATAATAAATTCCATGTTAAGTCAAGAAGGAGCGAGAGTTCACCATACAATATGATGGTGGGTTAGTACTCTCAAGCCTAGTTGAATATGAAGAGCACCTCCATAGAGTTATACAGATAGTGAGGACACACGTCAACAAGGATGAACACCCTATTCAAATGGGATGATCCTTTGTCAAATATTGAGTGTGTTTACACTACAAAAAAACACAATTTTAGTTATGAATTTTCATGACGAAAAAAATTCGACGCTATTTTACGACAAATTTAGTGACAAAAACTTTTTCGTCACTAATTTGTTACAAAATTTGTGACGAAAAGGAAGTGTGACTAAATTAGCGACGGACACATCATTCGTCGCTAAATTCGTCACTAATTAGTGACGAAAAAGTTTTCATGACTAAATTCGTCGCTAATTGACAACAAAAAATTTTTCGTTACAAATTTTGTCGCTAATTAGCGACGAATAATATTTCGTGGTTAAATTTTGTCGCTAATTAGCGATGAATAATATTTCGTGGTTAAATTTTGCCATGTATTTAAAATCCGTTGCAAAATTTAATCTTTTTTAAATAGAATTTTATTTTATTTATTTTTCTTTTTATTTTATTAATATGTTACATTTAAATTAAAAATTAATTTAGCGACGGATTTGTTTTCTGTTGCTAAATTTAGTAACGAAAATCTCAATCCGTCGTTAATTTTTTTTATATATAATTAAATAAAATATAATATTAATGTAATATTTAAATTAAAAAATTAATTTAGCAACGATAAAATTTATCTAAATCCGTCGCTGAATTTAATTTTTTTTAATTAAAATTTTATTTTATTAATTTATATTATCAGATCATATTATTATTTTATAATATTTTAATTTACATTTTATTTTATTATATTATATTTTATTTTTTAGAAGAATAATATTATTTAATTCTTAAAAAAACTATATATTTTATTTTATTTAAATTATATATATTTTAATTAATTTATTATTTTTTTTCTTTTTTTGTTTGATTTAATATTTTTTATTATTGTATAGATAATTTTTATTTTATTTGTATTATTTTATTCAATAATATAAATTTTTTAATTAAATATTAATCCGGCGCAGGCCGGGGCGCGCGCCTGTACGGACGCCCGTGCATGCACGCACGGGTGCCGGGCTCATGCAGGCGCACGCCATGTTGGCGCGCCTACCCGGGCGCGCAGGTAGGCGCGCCCCTGCCTAGGTGCCCGCGGATGCACACATGGGCACCGGGTGCAGGCAGGGGCGCGCGCCTGTCTGAGCGCCCGTGCATGCACACACGGGTGCCGGGCGCAGGTAGGGGCGCGTGCATGATCCGGCACATGCCTGCCTGCCTGGGTGCCCGCGCCCACACGCATACGCACGGGCGCCCACCTTTCATTGTTTTAATGCTAAAAAATTGCTATAAATGTTATTAAAAGGATTCGAATCTTGGATATCGAATTTAAATGGAAGATATATCGCCACTGCACCACCACTTAATGTTGTGTGATAATATGTTTTTTTTCTTTCTTTCTCCTTATTTGTTTTCTATTCTCACTTTTTTTTCCTTCGTCTTACTCTCATCTCTATTTTTGGGTTTTTTTTCCTTTCTATTCTCATTAATGAAATTTCTTATATATAATAATTAAATTGATATTTTGTGATTAAATATATAGATTTTTTAAATTATTAATATATTATAATTTATTGATAATTATAATTTTATATTATTGAGATACCATAATCCATTTTTAAATTATGGATTAAAAAAATAAAATAAAAATGAAATAGAATAATAAAATAATAAAATAAAGTAAAAAAGAACAAAAAAATAATATTAATATATTTTTTAATTAATTATTTATTTTATTTTAAATTAGTATTTTATTATTTTTTATTTTATTAAAAATTATCATATTTAATATTTTTAATTAATATTATTTTAGGTTGGTAGTTTAAATAAAAAAAGTTAATATATTTATTATTTTAAATTGTTATTATATATTATTTTATTATTGTTAGAAAAATGTGAAGAAAAGATAATAAGTAAAAAAATAAAATTTTATATAACATAATATTATTTGGCTTGGTGGTTTACAGGTTTATGTTTATGCGTGTGCGTGTAGGTATGCAGGAGTTCGAACCACGGTGGACACACGAGGCAAATTGGCATTTTTCAGCAATTAAGCGAAGAGGGCTGATGTTGGAGTGGGCGCGTTTGTAGGCGGGGGTACTGGCTCGGGCGGGCGGGCAGCTTGTAGGTTGGTGCTGGCTTGGGCGGGCGGGCAGCTTGTAGGCTGATATTGACTCGGGTGGGTGGGGTGGGTGAGGCCCGTCCAGGCACGTGGCTTCCAGGCTAGTGCTGGCTCAGGTGGGCGGGGCCATCCAGGCACATGCTGGCTCGGGTGGGCAAAGGCCCGTCCAGGCACATGCATTCCCTGGGCATTTTGACGAATTTGGAATCAGTGACGGATTTTTTTATTCGTCGCTAAATTAGAGACGGATAATTTTTCGACGGACTTTTTTTTTTCTTAAATTAGCGACGGATTTAGTGACAATAATTATCTGTCGCTAAATTTAGCGACGAATTTTAGATTTTCGTCGCTAAATTTAGTAACGGATTTTTTTATATCGCTAATTTAACGACGGATAATTTTTCATCGCTAAATTTTGTGACGAATTTTAGCGACAAAAAATTATTTGTCACTAAATTTAGTGACGGATTTCAGATTCGTTGCTAAATTTAACGATAAATTTCTAATTTTCGTCGTTAAATTTTTGCGACACGTAATTAGAGACGAAAAATTTTTCATCACTAAATTTGTGGTTAAAATGCTGTTTTTTATAGTGTTAGTTAACAAGTGGAAGTAGATGTAATAATTTTAAAATTTTTTAATATAAACCCTATTTTAAATATTGCATATTTAATAAAACAAATCGAACCAAAGCATTTTATGAATATGATTTAACAAACTTAAGACCAATATACAAATTACTGTGAACATGAAGAACATCAACATGCATATAAACAAGAGAAAGGTTCGAAAATCATGCCTTTATTTATGTGAAAACTTGATTTCTTTTTTGATTGACTCCCCAATTGTAAAGTTTCCGGTCCATCCACACAAGCAAATGTGAGTTGCTCCGGAAATTAGTCGAAACAAAAGTTCAGATACTCAAAGGTGGACCAAGTCCAGAGGACAAAAAAAAAAGCAATGTGAGTAGCCAAAAAGAGTTTTGATCCCCAGCAAAATTCCAACAAGAAGATCTAGGTTGAGATTTTAAAAAACCTTTAAATTAGGTTGCATTTTGAAAATTACTCCAACGGAATTTCAAAATTCCTCTTTCCTCTTTAACTTTCTACTCTCTCTACTCTATGAAAAAATCTCTCTCAGAATTTTACGGTGAATGAATTAGTAGAAAAGACCACTATTTATAAAGTAGAGGGCATTAAAAGATTCTATAAGTTTCTCTAAATTTACTAGAATTTTATTTTCGAAATAATTTATCTGCTTGTGCCCAAAGACTAACAAGCTATTAACACCTAATTTAACCTTTTTATATATATAAAAAAGAAACTCTATATCAAAAAAATAAAGGATACACAGATTTTAGGACATACTCTAAGAAACTTGAGGAATCAGCGATTTATATAAAAGATCTAAGTTCTAGTCACAAATAATGGTAAGACTACATTAACAAAATCACTCGTTTGAAAGCGCTCCATTAAAGCTAACTGGACAATGAAGACAAAACGAGGAATTGCTCTTGAAAACTAAACCCAATCCACCCATGGAACCGAAGGATAAGAACATCTGAATGCCTCCAAGCCGATGTAATAGAAAACTCTCCACTTGAGCTAAACGACTCCTCAAAAGATACCAGAAAATGTCAAACCAGAAAGATAAACGACTCTCATCTCTCTCCTCCATGCCATCAGCTCCCAAATCAAGTACCGTAAGGAAAAGAGTTTCCTCCAAATCCACGAACATCTATTTGGAACTCTAACATATCAAAAGCTACGGCCCCTCAAAAGATAGCTCCGCACCTATCTAATCCATACATTATCCTCTGGATCTGAAAGAAAATGTCATATGTGCTTAAGTTGGGCGGCTCTATTCCAATCCATGACTTGCTTCAACCCAAAACCCCCTTCCTCTTTAGATTAGCATGCAAGTGACCAAGCAACCTTGGCTTTATGTCAGTAAAGAGATGGACCAGACCTTAAGAGCCTAAACATAAGCTGCTTAATCTCCTTACATACCATATTTAGAAGAAGGAAAATAGAAGATTAATATATCTGAATCAAAAAAAGAACAGAGATAGCCAACTGTAACCGACCTGCATAGGATAAGTATCTACTTGTCCAGTGTTGGATATGAGCTATTATGCGCTGAACCAACCGAGAGTGCAATCTGAGACTGAAAGCAGGGTCAACAAAAAGGGAACCCCCAAATACCAAATAAGGAGACAACCTTGGTGAAATCTCGAAATCCTTAAGATCTCCTCCCTAACCTCATAATTTACTGCTTCAAAAAAGATTTTGCTCTTTTGTGGGTTCATGCTCAAACTAGATAACATCTCAGACTGAGCTAAGCCATCTAAGATACTTTGAATTGAAGAAAAACTACCCCAAGAGAAAAGAATTAGGTTATCCGCAAAACAAAGATAAGACAACCTAACCTCATGGCATCTACAATGATACTTAAAGTAAGGTCCCTTAGTGATCCACTACATCAAACCTGAGAAAACCTTGATGACCATCACGAAGAGCATGGGGGACAGTGGATCTCCTTGCCAAAGACCCCTCGAGCTCTGAAAAAAATCTGTCAGCTCCCTATTAATCACGATCGCAAAACTCATCATAGTGACACACTCCATAATCCACTCAATTAACCAAATAGAAAAGCCAATGCACTCTAAAACCATCATAAGGAAATCCCTCTTTATAGAGTCATAGTGCTTTATAATATCCATTTTTATTGCACATTGTGGGGAACCACGTTTTAGGTAATAACCATGAAAAAGCACATGGGCAAGAAGGTTGTTATCCCCAATCCTCCTCCCCTCACAAACGCCAACTGCTCACTACTAATAATACTTAGAAGCACTGACTCACTCTTGCTGCAATAATTCTCAAAATGCAATTATAAACTGTATTACAACAAAAGATGGGCCTAAAATTCAATAAAGATGTTGGATTATCTGTCTTTGGGATAAGTAAAATGATGGTACCATTCACTTTCCTAAGAAATCTCCTGTAAGCATAGAAATCCAATACAGCTTGCTATGCAACCAGAGAGGGGATGAATAGTTGAATATGGACTTTTTATCACTTTTTAAAATTTGTGCTAATACTACATCCAGAAATTTAATGACAGAGAACACAATAACTTTTTATAGTGGTTCCACCAAACTCAGTGTACGTCTACTCCCAAACTCTCCCTGGATTTTTTACTAATAGCTTGGAAATACAAAGTTGATTACATGTTCAAGTTTAACTTTTAACACTATTCCTATTGAAAACTTCTATTCAATTTTACACTGATCGAGTTTTTGACTTTCTAGACTTAAGGCAGTGGTACTCACTCCTTAATCTTGACACTTATACTGAACTGAAAATAAATGTCAAGAGTTGAGACTCTTTTCCCTCAAATTTGACAGTTTAAGAATAGGCTTTCAAATTTTTAACAATTGGAGGAAATTTAAAAAAACATAATTAAATTGTTGGGAACTTTCAGAGCATTCAATTCTCCTAATCCTCTCTTCTTCAAGTCTCTGGTATTTAATGTGATATTCAATAGATCCGTTGAGGGTTTGTGAGGTTTGTTACATCCGAATATTGAGTATTTAATCTTCGCCATTAAAGCTCTGTAACTATTCCTCCCTTTGCATTGAGCCTCCACTCTTTTACTGGCACCACTTCTTATTTAACCTAATCAGAATATGTTTGTACTGCATTTGAATGTTAGTTTTCATAGAAAGGGAAATATTTCAAAAATCGAACAAACGAAGTGATCATTTAATTCAAAATTGTTTTGCAAATATGATTTCTGAAATATGCAGATTGACAACTTTAATATAGATATTGACTCGAATTCAAAAACTTTATTTTGTATTTTTGTCAAAACAAGTTGAAAGGCTATCATATGGGTCGACAAGATTCTGTGTCGAATAAAATAGGTGGACACATAGTTCTGAATTGGTCGATGTGTGTATACATTTTGACAAGGTTGTGACCATGTCAATGTGTAATATCAAGGACTCAATCAATATTAGGTCTACAAATCAGTTTAATACATCGATATATCACCATGTAAGATAAAAATTGGTGGATCTGTGAAAATAAATTGGTCGATGTGATTTTACTTGTTAACAGGAATTATGATGGATCGATGTATGTGATTTAGAATCAAGGATAGACGGGTCGACAAGTGCCTTTCATAGGTTGATGTGTCACTATTTATTAATAAAATTGGTGGACCTAGTTCAGTGAATTGATCGAACTGTCTTTGGTACATCGACATGTAGAATGGTGGGTTGATGTGTATGCTTCAGAGACAAGAATATATAGGTTGACATGTTGTCTACATGGGTTGATGTGTCACTGTTCATCAATAAAATAGGTTGATGTATGTAGCATTCAGGTTGGAGTTGCCAGATGAGCTTTCATGCATCCATGATGTCTTCCACGTCTCGGTACTTAAAATTCGTATTGAAATGACTTTGTGCCACTTTTGAGAACTTGACAAGATTTATATACTTCCATTTACATTGGCACATTGATTGACTTGGTTTTGATGAATTGATATGGGCCAAATTTACTTACTTGTGATGCGTGGGTTGGTTGCTCACTTGTGATATGATGATGTGATGATATCCATGATGGACTTCCATAGCTACGAAGGGCTTTGGCAATGGCACCGATTGTGTCCAGATACTCTTCTGTAGGAGGTATGCCCCAAACGCCATATGTATAGTTGCGGCCGGATTAACCATATAAGGGACGATGTGTGTACGCCACTGTTTAGCTCCGGACAAATTCTATACATGATTTATATTATTGTGCTTGATACTATTGAGGCCTGTGGCCAAATTAGGGAAGAGAGCCTGATTTGTTTTATATTTGCACAAAAAAACCCCAATGTACCTGTTATTGGTCGCAGTAGACCATCATCGAGGATATTTTATTAGCCAACTCTATATTATTTTGAAACGTTGACGGATGCTTATGTTGATACTACGATGTATGACATATGATTCATGATTTGTGAAATTGTCATGATTGTTTATAATGCTGTCGTATTTTAAATTGTGTTTTGACACTCCGTGCTTACACATATAACTAATAACTTATTGTCGATCCTCTCACTCACTGAGTATTTCCCCATAAATACTCGCCCCTCATTTTCCATGATTTTAGATATAGATTGGCAGGGAGACGTGTCGAGAGACATTTCGACACACTTGATATACTTTTGGAGACATCGAACTTTTGGATATGGATAACCATTCTTCCACGATGGAGTTGATGATATATTTATTTGAGATCTGTAGAATGACCATTTTACATTTATTTGGTATGACTATATTTATGTTATGTAAATATAATTTGAAACTCTTGAGTTGTTTATTCATGCATTTAGGCAAAATGTTGCATTTTAAATTTTGTTTTACTTGGGAATATGTTTTTTTAGGAAAAACAGCTTTTAAACAGGTTATATAGGTTGATTTGATAGCTTACGGTATCTTGATATATGGGTAGGTTCTACCAGTATATCGAGATATTGTGGCGGTTGTCATGTGCTCTATCTGAGGGTCGGGGCATGACACCATCGGTGGTCATTTTGGAAATTTTGAATTTCTGGCAATTGAATCGAAATTTTCGGGAGTCGTTTTAGCTGAAAAAATTTTTAGTAGATTTTGTACATAGAATATGAATAATAGCATATATAAAATGAAGAGAAGTACAGTAGTGAGTAGATCAAATTGTCGGTGTTACACATCAACCCATCATAATTCTTATTGACAAGTAAAATCACTTTAACCAATTTATTTTCACAGGTCCACCAATTTTTATCCTACACAGTGATATGTCGATACATTAAACGGACTTGTCGACCTAATATTTATTGAGTCCTTGATATTACACATCGACATGGTCGCAACCTTGTCGACATGCATATACACATCGATCAATTTAGAACTATGTCTACCTATTTTATTTGACACAGTATCTTGTCGACCCACATGATAACCTGTCGACCTATTTTTACAAAAATACACTATAAAATTTTTGAATTCGGATCAATATCCATATTAAAGTTGTCGACCCACATATGTCAGAAATCAGATCTACGAAATATTCCCCTTTCTATGAAACCTATTTGAACTATACAGTCATTTCGTTTGTTCAATTTCTGAAATATTTCCCTTTCTATGAAAACTAATGTTCAAATCCAACACAAGCATGTTTGATTGGGCTAAATAAGAAGTGGCACTAGTAAAAGAGTGGAGACTCAGTGCGAAGGAATAGTTGTAGAACTTTAATGGCAAAAATTAAATGTTCAACATTTGGATGCAACAAACCTCACCAAGCCTCAACGGATCTATTGAACATCACATTAAATACCAGAGACTTGAAGAAGAGAGTCAACTCTTCTTAAAAATTTGAAAATTTGAAAGCCTATTCTTAAACTGTCAAATCTAAGGAAAAAGAGTCAACTCTTGACGTTTATTTTCATTTCAGTACAAGTGTCAAGAATTAAGGAGTGAGTATCACTGCCTTAAGTCTAGAAACTCAAAAACTCAATCTATGTAAAATTGAATAGAAGTGTTCAGTAGGAATAATGTTAAAGTTAATCTTGAACCTGTAATCAAATTTGTATTTCCAAACTATTAGTGAAAAATCCACGGGGAGCCTGGAAGTGGAGGTACGCCAAGTTTGGTGGAACCACTATAAAAATTCTTGTATTCTCTATCTTAAAATTTCTAGTTCTAGTATTAGCACAAATTTTAAAAAGTGATAAAAATCCATATTCAACTATTCACCCATTTAGTTGAATAACGATTGGCATCAGAATGAGTGTGTAGATATGAAGCCTAACAGCTTAACACTAAAGATCCAAATGGCTATCAATGGAGACAATGTACCAGTTGAAACCAGCTTAACAAATCATGCGTCATCCTTCAACGGAAGCAATTTCAATTACTGGAAGTAAAGAATACACAACTTCATAATTGACAAGATCTAAATGCTTGAAAAATAATCAAAAAATGAGTTGAATTTTCTACAGAAAAAATAGATAGAGTACGTGTGCCAGTCAAATTGAAAAATATGTCAATGGAGCAAAAGAAGGTTTATCAAGCCAACTACAAAGCTATCAATCTCCTTTACTTTATACTAAACGTTAATGAATATAATCGAGTCTTATCATGCATAATAGCAAAGGAAATTTGGAAAAGGCTCGAAACCACTTACGAAGGCACTGATCGAGTTCGCAAGAGCAAGATCAGACTATTGAAGCAAGAATACAAAATTTTCAAAATAAAGGAAGGAGAAATAATTAGTAAAATGATAACAAGATTCAACAAGGTAACAAATGAACTAAGACTTCTTGGAAAATGAATCCATCACGAAGATATGGTGGATAAAATTTTAAGAAGTTTGCCAAAATCGTGGGAGCCCAAGGTTACTGCAATTGAAGAGTTTAAGAATCTTGAGACTCTGATGATGGATGAGCTTGTGGGATCTTTGTAAACCCATGAGATAAAACTAAATATGAAGAAACCTGCAAAAGAAGAAAGAGGCAAAGAAGAAGCTTTAAAAGCATACAATAATGAAAGCACGTCAAACTTAGAAGAAGAAGAGAATGAAGAAGATGAAGCTCTTTTAGCAAAAAAATTCAAAAGGTTCATGATGAAAAGAAGAAACAAAAACAAATCATTCTTCAAAAAGTCAGAGAAGAAATAGGAGATCAGATGTTTGAGTACAAGAAGATGGGACACATGAAGGCTGACTGTCCTTCTATGAGAAAGGATGAAAAGAAATATAAAAAGGCGAAAAAAGAGAAAAAAAATGAAGAAGGCACTTTGATGTGAACCCGTTGGGTATAGAAACCCTAGAACCCACGAACAAGTTAATTTAGCCCAAAAATCATTCCAACGAATTATTTAAATCGGTGGAATTAAAGACTTCAACCTTGCCCTAAAAGAGGAAGAACCTAAGGTATATGACTTTAGACCCATTTCTCACTAGATCAAAAATCTTGGTATAAAGATTGAATGAATAACGCCACAACCTAGGTGGTTTGAAGCCTAGGTTGAAAAGTCAAAGAACTAAATAAGACTTCTATCTTGAATAAGTTCAAAGTTCTCAAAAGAATAAGATCTATGTGAAGAACCCTCACAATTTTATTAATTCTGTCCAAAAGTGTTGTTTTTTACACAATGTATAATGCCCTATTTATAGCCTAAAGGTAAAGACTTAATTGACAACTAAAAATTTAGTAATTCCCTAATCAATAAAGAATTAGGAAACTAAAACATAAATTATAAAAAATAAAAATAAAAATTAGGAAATTAAATAAATCAAACTATTTTGACGAAGTCTTGCTGCTATTTTTCTTTATTTTCGTCCTCCCTTGGTTATGGGTAGTTTTTGACCTTTTATTCTTCCAATTGGACTTGTATGAGCATAATTAAGGCCCTTTTTGGTTCTTTTTTTATTTGCACTTCAATTTCTTATTGTAAAACCCCTGAATTAAGTTATTCAGTGTTTTTTTGAATCTTTTAACTCGGGCCTTTGTCACCGACCCAACTAGAACTTGAGTTAGATCTTGTGAATTCTTTGCAATCTTAATGACCTCATCATTCCCCTCCTCTTGAGAAGGATTTGTTCTCAAATCATCACCTACATCAAAAGGACTCAAGTCAGTAATATTGAAAGTAGCACTAACATGATACTCACCTGGTAAATCAAGTCTGTAAGCATTGTCGTTGATCCGTTCTAGCACTTGAAAAGGACCATCTCCTCAGGGCAATAACTTGGAACATCTCTGTGCCAAAAATCTTTCTTCCGCATGTGTAACCAAACCCAATCACCGGTTTCAAAAATCAACTTGTGACGTCCCTTGTTAGCTTGCTTGATGTATTGTTCGGTGCTCCTCTTTATATTAAACCGTACTTTCTCATGAAGTTACTTCACAAATTCTGCCTTTTTCTTACCATCTAAATTCACTTGCTCAAAAATAGGTAAAGGTAAGAAATTCAAAGGAGTTAAAGGATTAAAACCATAAACAATTTCAAATGATGAGAATTTAGTAGTAGAGTGAACAATACGTTTATATGCAAACTCAACATATGGCAAACATTTTTCCCAAGTTTTAATATTTTTACTAATGACAGCCTTCAACAAAGTGGATAAAGTTCTGTTGACTACTTCTGTTTGACTATCAGTTTGAGGATGACAAGTTGTTGAAAATAGAAGTTTCATTTCTAACTTTCCCCATAATGTCTTCCAAAAGTAACTCAGGAACTTAGCATCCCGATCTGAAACGATTGTTCTAGGTATCCCATATAATCTCACAATCCCCCTAAAGAATAAATCCGCAATATGAGAAGCATTGTCAGATTTATGACAAGGAATAAAATGAGTCATCTCAGAAAATCGATCTATAACTACAAAGATTGAATCCCATCCATATTTATTCTTAGGTAAACCCAAAACAAAATCCATTAAAATGTCAATCCAAGGTGAACTAGGAATAGGTAGGGGTGTGTAAAGACCATTAGGTTGAACCTTAGATTTAGCTTGCCTACAGGTAATACATCTACCATAAAATCTCTCAATGTCTCACTTCATGTGTGGCCAATAAAATTACTCCTGTAAAATTGCAAAGGTTTTGGCAACTCCAAAATGTCCCATTAACTCTCCACTATGAGATTCTCGAACTAACAAATCTCTCAATGAATAATTTGGCATGCACAACTTATTTTCTCTAAACAAAAAGTTCTCATGCCGATAGAATTTGCCCTCTGCAGATTTTTCACAAACACTATAAATTCCTCTAAAATCGTGGTCATCATGATAAAGTTTTTTAATATGCTTAAAACCAAGAAATTTAGCATCAAGAGTAGAGATTAAGGCATACCTGCGTGAAAGTGCATCCGTAACTACATTCTCCTTACCTTTTTTATATCGAATGACATAAGGAAAGTTTCGATGAATTCCATCCATCGAGCATGTCTCTTATTCAGCTTATGTTGACTTTTCAAATGTTTCATGGATTCATGACCCGTACGAATCATAAATTCTTTTGGCCACAAATAGTGTTGCCATGTCTCCAAATCTCGAATCAAGGCGGACAATTCTTTGTCATAGGTAGGATAGTTAAGTGCAGCCCCGCTTAACTTCAAGCTAAAATATGCAAGTGATCTTTCATCCTACATAAGAACAGTGCCTATACCGTCTCTTGCTCTTCACTCCATTGAAATGCAATGTTTTTCTTGATGACTTGTGTAAGCGGTGCAGCGATAGTGCTAAAATCTTTCACGAACCTCCTGTAAAAACTAGTAAGACCATGAAAACTTCTAACATCACCTATGTTGGAGGGGGTCGGCCATTCTTGGATGGCTTTGATCTTCTCTTCATCTACCTCGATACCGTTATGTTGTTGATAACTCGGCAATCAACACACATCCTTCATGTCCCATTTTTCTTAGGTACCAAAATCACCAGAACTGCACATAGACTCATACTTTCTCTCATATACCCTTTTTTCATCAACTTTTCGACTTGTCTTTGAAGCTCCTTCTCCTCTTCTGGATTGCTTCTATATGCTAGACGATTTGGAATTGATGCATTGGGTATGAAATCGATTTGATGTTCAATCCCTTGGATAGGTAGCAAACCTTGGGGTAACTCTTCAGGAAACACATCTTCGAATTCCTGTAAAAGAGAAACAATAACACTTGGTAAATAAGGGTTAAGTTGGTCAGTGCTTAAAAGGAATTCCTTGTACATAAGTACAATCATTGGCCGTCTTAAGAGTATCGCTCTCTTAACCTCACTTGTTTTGACATAGAAATTCTTTTATTTTCTCTCGGATTTTACCTCATTGGCTGAATTTTTCTCTCTTTTCTCTTTCTCACCAAATTCAGCCTTTCTCTCTTCTTTTTCTTCTCTCAACCCATTTTGATCTTTCTGTTTCTATTGCTCACTCAATTTTTGCAACCTCACTCGTTCTTCATAGACTTGTTTTGGTGTCATTGGAGTTAGAATGATTTTTCGTTGATTGAACATGAATGAATATTTGTTGGTGAAGCCATCATGTTGCACATGTCGATCAAATTGCCAAGGCCTTCCTAACAAAATATGCCCAGCCTGCATTGACACCACATCATATAACACCTCATCTTCATATTTCCTAATCCGGAATGACACAACAACTTGTTTTGTAACTCTCACTTCTCCACTATCATTCAACCATTGTAGCTTGTATGGTTGAGAATGTTTAGTGGTTGACAAATTTAGCTTTTCCACTAAAGTCTTACTTGCAACATTAGTAAAACTACCACCGTCAGTAATCAAAATGCATACCTTATCTTTCACATGGCAACGAGTGTGTAAGATATTCTCCCGTTGTACTTTTTCTTCATCTCCTCTGGCTTGTAAGCTTAAGGCTCGACATGTTACTAGCACTAACATCTCACCATGTTCAGCCCCATACTCCTCAACTTTGATGGGATGTCTTCCAATGGAGGCAAACAATCAATGTTACCTTCATCTTCAGACTCGATTGTACCATTTTCCCGAATCACCATAACTCGCTTGTTTGGGCATTGGCTAGCTATATGTCCTCTTCCCTGACACCTGAAGCATTTAATCTCACTAGATTGAGTTAAAGTAGGGGTTGATATACTTTGAGAACTCGTGGTGGAGATAGCTGGTTTATGTTCAGACTTAAATCTAGAGATGACTAAATTTTCTTTTTTCTTCAGGTAGCTTATTCTCCAAGATTTTGCATTTGAAATCTGTGGTGTTGGTTTTGATAGTGTGTTGCCTCTCTTGAGCTGCCTTTTAACTTTGATTGCCATATGTACTAAATCCTCCAACTCCACTTCGATTTAAACCATTCAAAAATCTTGCCATCGTCGCCTTTCTATCTTCTTCCACATTGGCTCGAATCATAGTCATCTCTATCTCTTTGTAATACTCATCTATGCTTCGATTACTTTGGTGGAGACTCTGCAACTTGAGATATAAATCCCTATAGTAATGACTCGGCACAAATTGTCATCTTATCACCCTCTTCATCTCATCCCAAGTTTTAATAGGTCGATCCCCATTCCGTCATCTATTGATGCACAACTAATCTCATTATACAATTGCATAATTAATAAACTCAATAATAGCAAGTTTAACCTTCTTTAATTCGGAATAGCTGTGACAATAAAAAACTAACTCAATCTTCTTTTCCCACTCAAAATATGCTTCGGGATCATTTTTATCTTGAAACGATAGAATTTTCATCTTGATACTACCTAAGTTGTTGTTTACCTGATTATTAACTTCTCTATTTCGACCAAGTCTCCTATGACTACCCACCGACAACCTATCAAACTCCTCTTCTAACCCATCCCCTTCAAACTCATCCACAACTTTAGTTTCTCTTTGATGAAACACATTCCTCCTGGAGGGGGTTGGTACTATTGATGGTTGCCCCCTTTGCGACCCATTTTCCACCCTATCCAACCATTCATGTATAAGATCTAACTTCCTCTTCATCATCCTTCTCATCTCCCCCATAAATGCTTGTAGTTGTAGATTCGACCCAACCTGTGGTTGAACCTCTTCACTTATGTTATCTTTTTGATTTTGATTCATGATTGGAATCTGCAAGACAATGTTAGAAAATAGGAAAGAAGCTCACCACACTCCGTCACGTATTTTACTCAAAATAATGATTCACTCAAATCTACTCGTGTTTCACTCTTTGAATTTGGCTTTTATTTTTAATGAATTCTCTCTTGCCTTTTACCACTCTGCTTCACTTAGTCAAGTTTTTTATTGAACTCGAGAACTCAACTCAAAAATAATTGTCTTGTGAAACTCAATTACTTATATAGAAGAATGTATAAGAACACAAGCAAGAAGGAAAGAAAAAAATGAGGAATAAGGAAAGTAGCAAATTTAAAAAAAAAAAATCTAAATTAGAAAGGAAACAGACAAGGAATGAGATAAATAAGGAAAGTGAATAAATAAGGAAGAAGTTAATGAAAGGAGAACAAATATTGAAAGTTTGAATTTGGCTAAGTGCATAAATAAGGAAATATTTCAAACCCAACCAAAAAATTTAGAATATTTTAATTCAAATTTGGTAATAACACTTTAGAACTTGCCAAATTTGAACAAAATCACAAAATAGAGAATTATCAATTTTACAAAATTTGAAAACTGCTCTTTTTTTTTCACGGCCTCTTCTTTTTTTTTGTTTTTTTGGAATATGACAGCACAAAAATAAAGAATAAATACATCAAAAATAAGAAATAAACCAACGAATGAAGAGTTTTTAGACACAAAAAAGAAATAAAATTAAATAAGAATAATTCGAAGGAAAAAAAAAACCTGGATTGGCTCTGATACCAATTGATGTAAACCCAATGGGTATAGAAACCCTAGAACCCATGAACAAGTTAATTTAGTCCAAAAATTGTTCAAACGAATTATTTGAACTGGTGGAATTAAAGATCTCAACCCTTACCCTAAAGGAGGAAGAACCTAAGGTATATAATGTTAGACCCATTTTTCACTAGATCAAGAATCTTGGTATAAAGATTGAATGAATGACGCTACAACCTTAGTGATTCAAAACCTAGATTGATAAGTTAAGAAACTAAATAAGACTCCTATCTTGAATACGTGCAAAGTTCTCAAAAGAACAAGATCTGTGTGAAAAACCCTCACAATTTTATTAATTCTGTCTAAAAATGTTATTTTTTATACAATGTATAATGTCCTATTTATAGCCTAAACGTAAAAACTTAATTGATAACTAAAAATTTAGTAATTCTCTAAACAATAAAGAATTAGCAAATTAAAACATAAATTATAAAAAATAAAAATAAAAATTAGGAAACTAAATAAAGTAAACTATTTTGACCAAGTTTTGCTGCTATTTTTCTTTATTTTCGTCATTCCTTGATCTTGGTTAGTTTTGGGTCTTTTATTTTTCCAACTAGACTTGTATGAGCATAATTAATGCCCCTTTTGGTTCTTTATTTATTTAGGCTCCAATTTCTTGTTGTAAAGTCCCATAAATTAAGTTATTCAGTATTTTTTTGAATATTTTAACTTAGGCCTTTGTCACCGGTCCAACTGGAACTTGAGTTGGATCTTGTGA
Source organism: Dillenia suffruticosa (assembly GCA_033439265.1). Classification (NCBI taxonomy): domain Eukaryota; kingdom Viridiplantae; phylum Streptophyta; class Magnoliopsida; order Dilleniales; family Dilleniaceae; genus Dillenia; species Dillenia suffruticosa. The sequence continues at coordinate 15,608,762 of JAVTVX010000020.1, forward strand.
ACTCTTTGCAATCTTGATGACCTCATCACACTTGCAGCTTAGAGTAATGAAGATACTAGCTCAAGTGATGAAGAACAAGCAGAGGAACAGACCAACGTGTGTTTCATGGCCAACGAAGAAATCTTAGATAGTGAGGTAAACTCCATATCCTATTCCTCTTGTTCTAATTCTAAGGGCAACTTTACCATCACTGAGTTACATGAGGCATTACTAGAATCACTTAAGAAATTAAAAAGATTAAAAATGAAAAATAATTTGTTAAAGAAAAATCTAGCTGAAACTGTCAGAAATTAGAAAAATAAAAAATTAAAGTAAATGTATTAAAATGGAAAAATGCTGAATTGGATTTAAAGATTGTTGAACTTGAAAAGAAACTTGATGATAAACATTTAGAGAACGATAGTGACAAACTAACAAATGAAAACATAGTTTTAAAGAAAGAATTGGATGAATAGAAGAAATGAATCGTAGGCAAAACACTATACTAATGAAATTCATTCAAGACCAAGAAAAATTAGATGCTATGTTAAGAGCACAAATAGCTGTGTTTGATAAGTTCAGCTTAGGATATAACCCATCTCAAACACAGAAAAAATTATATAAATTTTTTGTGCCAAGTTTTGAAAATGACAAATTAGAGAGATGCCACACTTGTATGAAATTTGAACACAAATATGAAATCTGCAAATTTAGAATCATATCTTAAGACAACATTAAGAGTCCAAGTGTGATTAATAGATATTGTACTTACTGCAAAAACATTAGAGATTCAATTTACAATTGTTGATTCCTAAACTCATCAGGAATGAACTTAAACTGGATCCCTAAAAATAAATCTAAATCTAACTTAACCGGACCCAAAAAGATATAGGTATCAATCAAAGGCAAAAATATGATTAAATCTCGTTGCAGGTATGTTTGAAATCTAAAAATCTCTTGGGAAGTTAGTATGGTGTATAAACAGTGGATGATCGAGGCACATGATTGGGGATGTCTCAAAATTCTCTTATCTCGAAAGTAAGAAAGGAGGAAAGGTTGCATTTAGTAACAACTCAAAGGGAAAAGTCTGTTAAAAATAAGGGAGAAGATGAAGATAAGTCTCAAGGTATTCAACTTGAAAATATGGTAATGTCATAAACATTGGGCTTTTTATTTTTTAATGTTCAGAATTTTGCAATATATTTATGACCCAAAATACATTCAAAAACAAGCCCAATGAAGCCCAAAGGTATGAAGGAAAGTCTAAGAGGTAAACCCAAATAGCTAGGGGCAGTTTGGGCAATGTATATTCCAACAGTCCAAAAACTAGCTGTTGGAATTCCTTGGGGTTTGAGCCCCAACGGGAATATTGTCTTTGTTCTGTCTCTACTGGCTATTTTTCTCCCTTTGCCTATAAATAGAGCTATTGCTCTCCTTGTAAAATAAAATAAAAAAAGAGAGGAAGATAATCTCTCTTCCTTTGTATCATTCTACTACATCAATAAAAGCCAGAAGTTTATTAGATTTCTCTACTCTTCTTAGTTAAAAATTCAACATGGTATCAGAGCAAACATCGACTCCGGGGTTGGGAAATTCTCTTCCTCAAATCTCTTCCTTTCAAATCCAACTTTTCTCCCAAATTATTCTAAGCTCAACCAATTACTTCCAATGGACTAGTCATATCAGAAGATCTCTCAATGGAACAAAACTTCTGTCTTTCATTACAAAAGATCCTATGGATCAGCTAGACCCACGGTTTGATGAATGGAAGGAGCTGGATGATCAAGTGTTCCTATTGCTAACAAGCTCCATGGATCAAGCACACAAAAATATGGTGATGTGCTGTCCGAGTTCCAAATCCTTATGGGAGCAAATGTATGGGTTATATGGTCAGGAATCAAACTTGAGCAGAATATTTGAAATACAAAGAAGAATTGCGACCATCCAAATGGAGGAGAAATCAATTACACAATTGTTCGGAGTACACGAGGACTTGTGGAATGAGCTCAACACATTGAGACCTCTCACAAGTGATATAAAAGTGCTGCAAAAGAGACAAGATGAAGACAAGGTGTTTTCCTTGCTCTTATCTCTCAATGAGTCATTTGCACAACTTCGACAGGAAATTCTTCGAATGAAAGAATTTCCATCATACCAAGAAACTCGATTTATGATTCAAAGAGCTGCAGTTTCTCAAAGGCTTGAGGAAAGCAATCAGTCCAAAATTGAAGTTCATGGGTTCTCCACAAAGCAGAATGAACAAGCTGCAAATAAGGCTCATCAGGGAATAAAAAAGGTGTGTTCTCATTGCAAAAAGTTGGGACATACCAAGGATGGTTGCTGGTTTCTTCATCCTAACCTTAAACCTGAGTTCATCAAGAAAAAAGAGCAAGAGAGGAGGGAACAAAATGCTCAAGCAGCTGCAAACAAAGCAAATCTGATATCTCAAAAATTAGGAAAATCCTCCTCAGGTACTTGCTCTAACTCATCTGTTTCTTCTTCAAAATGGTTGATAGATTCGGGTTGTGATCACCATATGGTCAAAGATAAGCAAAATTTTCAGAATCTTGAACCTCTCCTAGAACCTAAAATGGTTAAAGTTGCAAATGGACATAATTTTAAAATTAAGCAAATTGGGGATGTTGAAATTTTTGGAAGAAAATCAAAGGCTTTATATGTTCCTCAATTTACCTCTAATCTTATGTCTATTGGACAAGTCACTAAGGACTTAAATTGCAAAGCTATCTTTGACCCTCATTCTGTTGTTTTTCAGAATTTGGAGACGAATCAAGTGATTGGTAGTGGATCTATGCAAGATAACTTGTATTTTTGGAAACAAGATAGTTTTGTATTTTCAGCAATCCAAGAGGAAAGTTACCTCCTTTGGCATGCTAGATTAGGTCATCCTTCTATGCAAGCCTTGAAATGCCTATTCCTATCAAAAAATTGTAGTGATAGATATTGTGAAGCATGTATTTTTGGAAAGGAAACCCGAATGTATTATCCTATTTCTGAAACTCAATATAAAAAGCCTTTTGATCTTGTTCACTCGGACGTATGGACTTCACCTATGATATCTAGAAGGGGATTTAAATATTTTATCTCATTTATAGATCATAAGTCTAGGTATACATGGGTGTATATGCTAAGATCGAAAGACCAAGTTTATGAAACCTTCAAGTCCTTTTACAAGTATATTATAAAACAATATGAGGCCAACATTAAAATTCTTAGGACAGATAATGGTGGGGAATATATGAGCATCAATTTCAAAAATTTCATTGAGGAGAATGGAATTATTCATCAAACTAGTTGTCCCTACACTCCCCAACAAAATGGAGTTGCCGAACGCAAAAATAGGCATGTCCTAGAAATAGCTAGAACTATCATGTTCTTTGCTAATATGCCTAAGCGTTTTTGGAGTGATGCGGTTAGTACCGCTATTCATTTAATAAATCGTCTTCCAACTAGAGTTCTCCATGGAAAATCTCCATTAGAGTTGCTTAGAAAAGACAAACCAAACCTCTCTCACCTTAGAGTTTTTGGGTGTATTTGTTATGTTCATGTTCCTAGGCAATTTAGAGATAAGTTAGATATCAAAGGAAGGAAATGTGTTTTTATTGGGTACGCTTCATTCCAAAAAGGATATATTTGTTTTGAACCTGACTCTAACAAGATATACACATCGAAAGATGTGATATTTGTAGAAAATGAATTCTTTTTTACAGGAGAAAAAAATGAAGAAAATTCATCAAGCAATGACTTGCGAATCTTCTGCGATGTTCCCATAAATCCTCCTCTGGTTCCTCAAGAATCCAATGAAGAGAATTCATTTTCAGGGGGAGAAAACGAAGAGGGAGGAGTGGATGAGTCTGAGAATGATGAGAACTCTTCCGAAAAAAGAGAAGAAGGCGAGGGATTACCTACCTTAGGAGAATCCAGAGACGAAACTAGACTGCGCTCTTCGCTGGCTCCTCAACTTCGACGTTCCACCAGATTGAGGGTTCCTCCCTCAGAGTGGATCAACAGAAGAGTTTATTACAATTCTAAGGTAACTCATTATCCTATTTTAAATTACTATTGTGTATCTAACACTTCCTCAAGCCATCAAGGGTTCTTGAGTAGCATTGACTCATCACAGGAACCTAAGGCTTTTGATGAGGCAAATACCAAACCTGAATGGAGACAAGCTATGCTTGAAGAACTAGATGCATTGAATAAAAATGGGACGTGGGAGATTACTACTCTCCCTAAGGGAAGAAAGGCTGTCGGGTGTAAATGGGTGTTCAAAATCAAGTATAAAAGTGATGGATCCATTGAACGCTACAAGGCAAGACTTGTAGCCAAAGGATTCACACAAACTTATGGAGAAGACTACACTAAGACTTTTGCCCCTGTTGCCAAAATGAAAACGATAAGGGTTTTGATGTCAATTGCAACCAATGGAGGATGACCAATGTATCAAATGGACGTGAAGAATGCTTTCCTTCAAGGGGACTTAGATGAAGAAATCTACATGCAAATTCCCCAAGGGCTAGATAAGGATTCAAACATCAAGGTGTGTTGTCTCAAAAAAGCAATCTATGGGTTAAAACAATCTCCTCGTGCCTGGTATGCAAAATTAAGTTCAGCACTTCTTGGTAATAACTTTAAGAAATGCATTAGTGATTCCTCCATGTTTACTAAAGTTAACAATGAAGAAATCACTATTGTTCTTATTTATGTAGATGATATAGTTATTACAGGAAGTGATATGAATGGTATTGATCAAGCTAGAAGTTTCCTTAAATCTACTTTTGAGATTAAAGATTTAGGAAAACTAAAGTATTTCTTAGGAATAGAGCTTGCCTATTCTCATAAAGGGCTAGTTCTATGCCAAAGGAAATATGTACTTGACCTTTTGCAAGAAACTGGAAAGGTAGGAGCAAAACCAGCAGCAACTCCTATATCCACAGCAGAACGAGCAAAAGGTGATGAAGAAATGTTCCAGGATATTCCTAGATATCAAAGACTTGTGGGGAGGCTCATCTACCTTACCATTACAAGACCAGATATCACATATGCCGTCAGCTTAATCAGCCAACGGATGCATGCTCCAAGGATTCAAGATTGGAAGGCAGCGGAAAGAATTCTCAAGTATTTAAAGAGCTCACCAGGAAAGGGGAATTCTTATGAAAAACAACCATAGCATGGAGATTTATGGCTACTGTGATGCAGATTGGGCTGGGGATGTCACGGATAGGAGATCCACCACCGGCTACTGCATGTTCGTGGGAGGAAATCTTGTAACTTGGAAAAGCAAGAAACAATCTGTTGTATCCAGATCAAGCGCTGAGGCTGAATACAGAGCAATGGCAGCGGCTACAAGTGAAATAGTTTGGCTAAAGGCATTACTTGAGGAGATGGGATTTCCTACTATCGCTCCTATTCTTCTACATTGCGATAATCAAGCAGCTCTTCATATTGCTGCCAATCCGGTATTTCACGAAAGAAAGAAGCACATTGAGGTTGATTGTCATTATGTTCGAGAAAAATTAGAAAACAAGACAATTTCAACCGCATATGTTAGAAGTGAAGACCAGCTAGCTGACATTTTCACTAAGGCAACAACCGAGAAACACCTTCAACCGAGAAGCACATTGGGCTTTTTATTTTTTAATGTTCAGAATTTTGCAACATATTTATGACCCAAAATACATTCAAAAACAAGCCCAATGAAGCCCAAAGGTATGAAGGAAAGTCTACGAGGTAAACCCAAATAGCTAGGGGCAGTTTGGGCAATGTATATTCCAACAGTCCAAAAACTAGCTGTTGGAATTCCTTGGGGTTTGAGCCCCAACGGGAATATTGTCTTTGTTCTCTCTCTACTGGCTATTTTTCTCCCTTTGCCTATAAATAGAGCTATTGCTCTCCTTGTAAAATAAAAAAAAAAAAGAGAAGAAGATAATCTCTCTTCCTTTGTATCATTCTACTACATCAATAAAAGTCAGAAGTTTATTAGATTTCTCTACTCTTCTTAGTAAAAAATTCAACAAAGTCATGAGAATAGGCAACATAGGAGGTAAGTTCTCTGACTCTCAAATTCAGAATATGCTTTTTGTTTTTAGATTGAAATTTAGTCTATTGAGTGTTAACTAATTATGCGATAAAACTATTCAGTAACTTTTGAATATGATGCATGCTTCATTGTCAATAAATCCTCTAACTCTGTCAAATTTACTAGTTAGAGAAGATGAAACATATATGTGATAAATTTAGATAACTTAAAAATCTCAAATGAATCATGTTTACTTACTGTAAATAAGAATTCATCATGGCTATGGTATAGAAAATTAAAACATGCAAGTAAGGACACAATTTAAAAACTAGTAAAGAAAAATATAGTGAAAGGCCTACCAAAATTAAAATTTGAAATGGACAAACTGTGTAATGCATGTATGAAGGGAAAATAAATCAAAACCTCTTTCAAATCTAAAAATTGTGTATCGACTAGCAATTCGTTAGATTTGGACCAACTAGAATTTAGAGTTTAGGTGGAAAACAATATGATTTTGTAATCATTACTGTTACTGTCATGCCTCGATCCTCAATCGAAGGCTGTAAACAGTAGCCTATTACCCCGTATGCTGCCCATCACATGACACACATACCGAGGTAACACAATGCTAACATCTTCACCTATTTAAAATATGTTTTTCCTTAAAGTATAATTTCTCAAGTTAAAGAAATTTAAAATACAACACTATACCTCAATGCATAAATATATAACGAATTTGAGAGTTTCAATTTACATTTTACAATAACATAATTACAATCATCCCATAAAATATATATTGGTCATTCTATTGACTTCAAGTATATACATTATCAAACTTCATCATGGAAGAATGGTTGATACCATACCCAACACTCGTCGCCTCCAAAGGTATGTCAAGTGTGTCGAAAGTCTCTCGACACATCTCCCTGCCAAATCTATATTTGTCATCATAGAAAAGTAAGGGGTGAGTATTAAGGAAAATACTCAGTGAGTGAGGGGATCGACATAATGTTATCAATAATAGGTGTGAACACGGAGTGTCAAAGCACATTCTTAAAATATGATGATATTATAAATCGAGTATGGCATTTCTATAAATCATAAAATCATGTATCATACAACATAATATCAACATATACATCTCTTTTCATTTCGAAAATCATTTAGAGCTCGCCAATAAAATATCTCCGGTAATGGTCTACTACGACCAATGACGAGCGTATTGGGGGTTTATATGTAAGTATAAAAACATTTAGCTCTATACTCCAATGTTGGCCACAAGTCTCACCAAGGGCTATCCCGTGTCTTTGCACACATACATAATCAATCATGTATAGAATCCCACCTGGTGCTAGACAGTGGCATTACACATATCCTCCTCGATTTGGTTCAACCAATCGTAACTATACATATGACGTTTTGGAATACCTCCTGCAGAAATGTATCTGGATACAATGGGTGCCTCTACAAACGCCTTTCGTAACTATGGTAGTCTTTCAAGGACATTCACATCAAGTCCACCAAGGATATCATCACATCATAAGTAGGAATCCGGCCCACACATTTCCATTAAACCATTTCAAATTAGTATGCCAATGTAATAGAAGCATATAATTCATATCAAGTTTTCAAAAACTGGCACAATATCATTACAACATAATTCATAGATGCATATCATTTAAATCAATCATTTGACACACTCCATTGATCACAAAGAGAAGTATTTGTAAAACATAGATCAAATTTCATGTTTTTACACATGTCATAAAATATGTTATTTTGCAAAACTATAAAACATGTATTTTTCCTCAATCAAGAACATAGTGTCAAACCCCACTCATATATACGGGAGGGTTTGTCACTCCCTGAAATGTACCACGAAGTGTAATAATTATACACTCCTTTCTTGGTTACCAAGTATGTCACTATAATGCAACACATAACATATATCAATAAAATTGGAAATCACTATGTTAAATTATATTTTAAATAAATCCTTCATCTAGAACCAAAGTTTAGGACATTATAGGTAGACTTCTAATGTGTGCATAGTGTCACGCCCCGATCCTCGATCAAAGGCATGAGCAGCCGCCCGTCACCCCTTATGCTGCCACCTCACGACACGCATACCGAGGCAACGAAGGTTCTCATCAACACCTATATAAAACCTGTTTTTCTCAAAACATCATTTCCCAAGTAAAGAATATAAAATGTAAGACAATACCTTAATGCATAGTTATACAGCATATATGAGAGTTTCAATTACATTACATAATATAATTACAGTCACCCGATATAAATATAAAATGGTTATTCTATAGATCTCAAATATATATACAGCATCATTAAATACATTAATCCATCATCATTAAATACAACACTGTGGAAGAATGGTCAATACCATACCCAAGTCCGTGGTCTCCCAACAAAATCAAGTGTGTCGACTCACTCGACACGTCTCTCTCTGTGCCAAGTCTACAACTGAAATCAGGGAAAAGTGAGGGTTGAGTATTATGGAGAAATACTGAGTGAGTGAGGGGATCGACAATATGTTCTCAATATAAGTATGAGCATGCAGTGTTAAAGTACATTTCAAACCATTATGATATCAAAACCAATTATGTCATGTCTAGAAACTAAGTGATCACATATCATACATAATAATAATATCAAATATGCATCCATTTACAATATCCAAAATGATATAGAGTTTGCAAATAAAACATTCCCTGCAGTGGTCTACCTCAACCAATGAAGGGCGCATTGGGGGTTTTTCATATGCAAATATATAAAATTAGCTCTCTACCCCAATGTTGGCCGCATGCCTCATCAAGTGCTAGATAGTAGCGTAACACATGTCCTCCCCACATTTGGTTCAACCGGCTAGCTCGTGTCTATATGTATATCCAACAATCAAGTATAGTACCTCACTCGGAGCTAGACTGTGGCGTAACACACGTCCTCCCCAAATTTGGTTCATTTGAGCGCAACTATATATATCACAATCATGACATTTGTGGATACCTCCGGCTAAAGTGTATCCGAACGCATAAGGGGGCGCCTCTACAAATGTCCTTCATAGCTATGGAATCCATCAAAGAACATCATCATCTCATCATGTTATCCCATCACAAGTACGTATCCAGCCCACACAGGTTCATTAAAACATTTCAAATACATGTGTCATTACATTTTATCAAATCATTTCAAATCAATATACCAATGCAACGGTAGTACAGAAAATATAACAAGTTCTCAAATAATGGCACAATATCATTTCATTTCAAACCATGGATGCATAGTCATTCGAATTCAATTATTTTGAGAGGCTCCAATGAATCACAAAAGAACATTTATAAAACATAATTCAAATCATCACATGCTATAAAATATGTCATTTGAAAAGCTGTAAAACATAAGTTTGTTTAATCAAAAACATAACATCGAAATCCCACTCACATATACGGGAGGTCACATCACTCCCTAAAATGCTCTACAAGAAGCAGAAAAGGCTCCCCTCGTTCGATCACCAAGCAAGACACTACAATGCTACATATAAACCACTCAACTCATCACTCTCACATTATAACTCTTGTATACACAAAACAATCCGCATGCAAAACATTTCCATTCTTTATATCCCAAGCCAACTACCAAACTAACACAACTTATTACTTTACTTAATACACCTATACTAACTATAAAACAATAATTTTTAACATTTTTAGCTTAATTATACTTCAATTACATAAAGACAAAAGAATTCATTCTAAGAATTTTTTTTTGTCAGTCCTAGGCGGCCTTTATCCGCTCGCGGATGATGCTCACTTTCTCCTTAGTTTCCTCAACAATCTTGACATTGCTAACTTGCCTTTCTCCTACCTCATCCCAGCATAATGGAGTACTACATTTTCTCCCATATAGCGTCTCATACGGAGGTATCCCAATGCTAGTCTGATAGCTGTTATTATATGCAAACTCTACTAGTAGGAGTACCGATCCCAGTTACCCTGAAAATCCATAACATATGCTTTCAGCATGTCCTCTAGAGTTTAGATGGTTCTCTCTGACTGACCATTTATCTGAGGGTGGTATGTTGTGTTGAAACTCAGCTTAGTGCCTAATGCCTCCTATAATCTGGGCCAAAATCTAGATGTAAATCTAGGATCTCTGTCTGATACAATCGATATTGCTACTCCGTGAAGTTTGACTATGGTATCAATATAGAGGCGTGCCAACACCTTTAAGGAATGATCAGCACGAATCGGAATAAAGTGTGAGGACTTGGTAAGTCTATCAATGATCACCCATATAGTATCATGTCGTGCTGAAATCCGCAGTAATCCCATCACAAAATCCATCGTGATGTGTTTTCACTTCCACTCAGAGGTTGTAAAGTGCCTGCGGGTCGCTGATGCTTGGCCTTTACCTGCTGGCAAACCAGGCATCGAGCAACAAACTCTACGATCTCTCTCTTAATACCGAACTACCAATAACTATCTCGGATAGTCCGATATATCTTCATATCACCCGGAAGCATAGCATAGGCAGAGGAATGAGCTTCCTCATGAATAGCTTTCCGAAGATCACTATTGACAGGAATGCAAACCCGCTCTCAAAATACCATTAGTCCATCATCACAGACTCGAAAATCCCCACCATCACCTATGTAGATCCGATCAAGAGTACCTCGGAGTTCCTCATCTTATCCCTGAAGCTCCCTAATGCGGTCGAGCAAAGTCGGCCTCACCTCAGATCGGGCTAGTAGTGCTCCTCGATCATCACTAGCCAAATTGCCACCTAAAGTACAAAGTCTTACCAAATAAGAGAGAAGCACTCTCCATCGTCTGAAAAGAATATGATGATTTCCAGCTCAAGGCATCTGCCCCAACATTTGTCTTTCCCGGATGATAATCGATGATGAGATCATAATCTTTCAATAATTCCAACCATCTCCTCTATTGGAGGTTCAACTCCTACGGGTAAACAAGTACTTTAGGCTTTTATGATCCGTAAAGACCCTACAGGTCGGCCCATACAAATAATGTCGCCATATCTTCAAAGCAAAGACTATGGCGGGCAATTCAAGATCATGTGCCGGGTAGTTCTGTTGAAATAAAAGAGAATTAAGTGTAGTTAGCATAGGCCCCATTTCAAGCCAAGTTTAAGCCCATCCATGAGATGTATTTGGCCCGTTCCTTATGAGTTTTTTAGTCCTAAAAAATGGCATTGTTAAGCCCCTAAAAGAAGCCCAAAATGGGCCCTAAAAAGGGCAAAACGGCTAGTTCTTTTGAACTAGCCGTTGCACTGTATAACAGCCATAAAAATGGCTGTTATACAGTGATTTTGGGGACAGAAATCTGTCCCCAATGTTCCCCAACGGATCCTTGAGTGTTTGGGGTCTTTTTCCCTCTCTTTCTCATGTAATAATCTCTATAAATAGGAGCTTGTATGGGATGTTCTATCCATGAAAAAACAATGCTCTCATTGTGCACTCTTTCTTCAAATAAAGATCTTTAAGTTTTCATTCAATCCTAGTTGCTTGATAGCTTGAAATCTGAACATGGTATCAGAGCAGGCAACGATACCTTCCTCTTCCGGTCTTAATGACCCTCCACCACAAATTAGCACCTCAATGTTCACCTCCTTACTTCTAGATTCAACAAACTACAATGCTTGGCAAGATACCATCAAGAGGTCCCTAAACTTCTACAACCTTGAAAATCACATCTTTGAAGAACCTCTTGATGAAGCCAATCCATTATTCAGAGTATGGAAGAAGAAAGACGATCAAGTGGTGGTGCTCCTTCAAATGTCTCTTGACAAAACTCACAAGGCTATGGTCACATGTATTCCAAACGCAAGAGCATTATGGGAGCAAATGCAATCATTATATGGTCAAGAATCCAACACCGGAAGAATCTTTGAGCTGAAAAAGAAGATCTTCAAAATTCAAAAAGGAGGTAAATCCTTACCCGAATACTTTGGGGAATATAGGGATCTATGGAATGAACTCAATCTCTTAAGGCCTCCTACTATAAATCTCAAGACCATTCTTCAAAGGAACGATGAAGATATGACCTTTGGTCTACTCATGGGTCTTGGAGATGAATATGCTCCAATTCGACAAGAGATTCTTCGAATGAAGGTCTTTCCTTCATTTCAAGAAGTCCAATTCATGGTGCAAAGAACCGAGACTAGCTTAAGGCTTGAAGAATCTACCAAGCTTAAATCCGACTCTCAAGCCTTCCAAGCTGTCCATGAAGAGCATCCGGCCAACAACACTCAAAACTTTGCAAAAAGAGACATCTGCCCACATTGCAAGAAGTCCGGCCATAAGAAAGAAAAATGCTGGTTCCTACACCCACATTTGAGGCCGAAATATGCTAGGAAAAATCCGGAATCATCTTCAAATGCTCAACAAGTGTCTCAAGTGGCAGCACTCGAATCCAAGATGGAGGAGATGCATAAGGAATTCAAACGACTTGTTGGGCAGATTAGTCACCATTCTGGTAATTCCTTATCTTCATCTATTTCCAATTCTTGGCTCATAGATTCCGGATGTGACGATCATATGGTAAAAGATAAAAAGAAAATCAACAAGTTTATTCCCTTGACCAATCATAAATTAGTTAAAGTAGCTAATGGTCATAAGTTAAAAGTTGAGCACTTAGGAGAAATTGAACTATTTGGGAGAAAGACTAAAGCTTTATATGTTCCAAAGTTCAATTCAAACTTACTTTCTATTAGCAAGATAACCAAAGAGCAAGATTGCAAAGCTATTTTTGATCCTAACCAAGTAATTTTTCAGGATCGCAAAACGAACAATTTGATTGGCAAGGGAACTAGGAGGAACAACCTCTATTACTTGGATCAAGAGAACCAAGCTTTTGCTGTCCGAAACATATCCTCCTCTCTATGGCATGAACGTCTAGGGCATCCAGGAAACCTAGCTTTGAAACGCCTATTTCCGAATAGTGAATTAGAAGATAGGCATTGCAAAGCTTGTGTACTTGGAAAACAAACCAAAGTGTATTATCCCATTTCTGAAACAATATATAAAGAGGCTTTTGAATTAGTTCATTCAGATGTTTGGACCTCTCCTTTAGTCTCCCATAATGGTTTTAGATACTTTGTGACATTCATAGATCACAAAACTAGATACACTTGGGTTTATCTCTTAGTAAACAAATCTGAAGTATTTGAGGCATTCAAGAGCTACTATAGATATATAACAAAGCAATTTAATGCTAACCTAAAGATGTTTAGGTCAGATCATGGAGGGGAGTTCACTAGCCTTGAGTTTGAAAAATTTCTAGATGAAAAAGGGATCATTCATCAAAAGTCTTGTGTGTACACTCCTCAACAAAATGGAATAGCCGAGAGAAAGAATAGGCATCTCTTGGAGACAGCTAGATCTATGATGTTTCACTCAAACTTACCTAAGGAATATTGGAATGAGGCCATTAAGACCGCTGCTCACCTTATAAACCTCATGCCATCCCAAATCCTAGGAGGAAAGTCACCCCTAGAGCTACTCCTTGGAAAGAAACCTAGCATTGATCATTTAAGAGTTTTTGGTTGTGTTTGCTATGTACACATTCCTAGTCATCTTAGGAGCAAACTAGATGCCAAGGGAAGAAAATGCATCTTTTTAGGATACTCCTCGTTTGAAAAAGGCTATAAATGTTATGATCCTCTAACCAAGAAACTATACACATCCAAGGATGTGATATTTGTGGAAAATGAGCCTTACTTTGCAGGTCAAAGAAGAGAAGATCAAACCAAAGAAATCTACCAGCAAGAACAATGGAATGTGATTCTACCAAAAATCAATGAAGTTCCTGCCGAAAGCAATGAAGAAACTCACCAAAATGATCCAACTCAAGGGGACCCATCACCCTCTCATTCAGATCATGAAATAGAAGAAGATCAAGAGGAAGGACACTCAGACTCAGGGGGAGCTCTTGATATGGCCGAAGAGCATGAGGAGCAGTCTATGGATGAACCCCCTCCTCCTCTTCGAAGATCTACAAGACTTAGACTTCCTCCCTCGGAATGGATCAATAGAAGGGTCTATTTTAACTCCAAGGTGACTACTCATCCAATTTCTCAATACTACTCAATATCTAACATGTCTTGCAGTCACCAAAGATTCATCAAGAACATAGACCTTCACCAAGAGCCTAGAACATTTGAGGAGGCAAAGGATCAACCTCATTGGGTTCAAGCAATGAAGAATGAGTTGGATGCTTTGGCTAAAAATAACACTTGGGAAGTGACATCTCTACCAAAAGGAAAAAGAGCTGTGGGATGCAAATGGATATTCAAGATCAAACACAAGAGTGATGGAAGCATAGATAGATTCAAGGCAAGATTGGTGGCCAAGGGCTTCACTCAATCATATGGCATAGACTACAAGGAAACGTTTGCACCCGTGGCCAAGATGAACACCATCCGTGTCCTTCTCTCTCTTGCTATAAATCACTCATGGCCATTATTTCAAATGGATGTTGCAAACGCCTTTTTACAAGGAGATCTGGAAGAAGAGGTGTACATGGAAGTGCCCCCTGGTTTCTCCCATCGTGACAACAAAGTTTGCAAACTAAAGAAGGCAATATATGGCCTCAAGCAATCACCTAGAGCATGGTATGGAAAACTTAGCTCTACTCTCCTTGAACATGGTTTTAAGAAATGCGTTAGTGATTCATCCTTATTTGTTAAGAACCTAGGAGAAAATACCATTATCATTCTTGTTTATGTAGATGATATAATTATAACAGGAAATGATATGAATCACATTAACAAAGTTAGAACTTTTCTTCAAACTAAGTTTGACATCAAGGATCTAGGGAAACTAAAATACTTCCTAGGGATAGAACTTGCCTATTGTTCCAATGGACTTGTTCTATCACAAAGAAAGTATGCTCTTGACCTTTTGCAGGAGACGGGAAAACTAGGTGCCAAACCAGCTTGTAGTCCGGTAAGCACATCCTTAAGTCACAAAGATGATGAGGAGATTTATGAAGATAAGCAACGATATCAAAGACTTGTTGGAAGATTGATCTACCTAACCATCACTAGACCGGACATCTCTTATGCCGTTGGGCAAGTTAGCCAGCACATGCATCAACCCAAGAAAAAGCATTGGAGGGCCATTGAAAGAATTCTTCTCTACCTAAAGGGAACTCCAGGAATGGGAATTCAAATGAAGAAGAACGAATCTTCTCAAATCATAGGGTTCTGTGATGCAGATTGGGCAGGTGATTCAGAAGATAGGAGATCGACCTCAGGGTATTGCATGTTTGTTGGAGGGAATCTTGTTGCTTGGAAAAGCAAAAAACAGCATGTGGTATCAAGATCAAGTGCGGAAGCGGAATATAGAGCCATGGCAACCGCTACAAGTGAAGTCGTGTGGTTGAAAGCCTTGATTGAAGAATTAGGGTTCATAGTCCCTACTCCAATCTCCCTACACTGTGATAACCAATCAGCCATTCACATCGCCTCAAACCCGGTTTTTCATGAAAGGACAAAGCACATTGAGGTGGATTGTCACTTTGTGAGGCAAAAGGTTGAGGAGAAGCTCATCACTCCAAGATTCACTAAAAGCGATGATCAAATTGCCGACATCCTCACCAAGCCTGGGACCGCCAATCATATTCAAAAAAACCTGGTCAAGTTAGGTGTTTTAGATACATACACACCCAACTTGAGGGGGAGTGTTGAAATAAAAGAGAATTAAGTGTAGTTAGCATAGGCCCCATTTCAAGCCAAGTTTAAGCCCATCCATGAGATGTATTTGGCCCGTTCCTTATGAGTTTTTTAGTCCTAAAAAATGGCATTGTTAAGCCCCTAAAAGAAGCCCAAAATGGGCCCTAAAAAGGGCAAAACGGCTAGTTCTTTTGAACTAGCCGTTGCACTGTATAACAGCCATAAAAATGGCTGTTATACAGTGATTTTGGGGACAGAAATCTGTCCCCAATGTTCCCCAACGGATCCTTGAGTGTTTGGGGTCTTTTTCCCTCTCTTTCTCATGTAATAATCTCTATAAATAGGAGCTTGTATGGGATGTTCTATCCATGAAAAAACAATGCTCTCATTGTGCACTCTTTCTTCAAATAAAGATCTTTAAGTTTTCATTCAATCCTAGTTGCTTGATAGCTTGAAATCTGAACAAGTTCAACTCATGTTTCTTCAACTGCTGAGAAGCATATGCAATAACTCGACCATCCTGCATCAGTACACAACCTAATCCCTGTCGGCTGGTATCACTGTATACGACATACTCTTAACTACTAGTGGGAAGGGCTAATATCGGTGTGGATGTCAATTGCCGTTTGAGCTCTTGAAAGTTCGCCTCACAACGGTCATCTCAATGAAACTTGACATCCTTTCGCATCAACCTAGATAATGGGGCGGCGATCCGAGAGAATCCCTCTTCAAACCGCCGATAATAACCTGCGAGACCAAGGAAACTTTGGACCTCAATCATGGTCTTCGGCTGCTCCCATTTCAATATAGCCTCAACCTTCTGTGGATCAACTAAAATACCATTGTAGAAACAATATGCCCCAAAAAACCAATTTTTCGCAACCAAAACTCACACTTAGTGAATTTAGCATACAACTGTCTCTCGCGAAGAATCTGTAAAACAACCCGAAGGTGCTGAGCATACTCCTCATCACTCCACGAGTATACAAGAATGTCATCAATAAACTAATGACAAACTGATCCAAGTAGTCATGGAAGACCCGATTCATCGGGTCCATGAATGTGGCTGGTACATTGGTCCACCCAAACGGCATGACCAAGAACTCAAAATGTCTGTATCGAGTGCGAAATGCAGTCTTGGGCATATCCTCGACCCTAATCTGTAACTGATGATAGCCTGATCGGAGATCTATCTTCGAGAAAACCCTGACACCCTAAAGCTGATCAAACAAATCATCAATGCAGGGCAATGGATATCGGTTCTTGATAGTGACTTTGTTCAACTGTCGATAATCCACACAAAGTTGGAGAGTACCATCATTCTACTTTACAAATAACACCGGAGCTCCCCAAGGTGATATGTTTGGACAGATAAATCCCTTGTCCAGCAATTCTTATAGTTGAATCTTGAGCTCTCTCAGCTCAGTAGGTGCCATTCTATATGGCAGAATAGAAATAGGAGTAGTCCCCGGAATCAAATCGATCTCAAAAATCAAACTCCCGAACGGTGGTATTCGGGTAGCTCCTCGAGGAAAATGCCAGGAAACTTCTATACCACCGGAACCTCATCAAGTCTCGGACCCTCTATGGTAGTATCTATCAGGTGAGCCAGATATGCCATACATCCTCGGCGTATCATCCGCTTGACCTCCATCACTGATACAACATATTAGGGTAATACCCGTCTCTCACCTGTAAAAGTCAGAGATGACCCTTCGGGTCTCCGGAACTCAACTTCCTTGGTAAAACAATCCACGGAAGCCTGTGAGTACTCAGCCAATCCATCCCTAGAATGACATCAAAATCTGTCATATCGAGCGGAATTAAGTCTGCTTCTAGCACTGTCTCCCCGATCATGACCTCACTCCCTCTATTTACATAATCTCGAATCAACTGCTCACCAATAGAAGTGACAACCAATAACTCCTCATCGAATGGTGATAACGCCTTACTCGACTGTTGGGTGAAAGAAACTCTCACGTAAGAATAATTCAACTCGGTGTCTACAAGAACACGGACATCGATTCCAAATATTTTCATAGTACCTAAATGAGAGAAATTTGAAGAAAATGAATCAATTTAAGGTACGCAAAAGGGAGATATATATATATATCTATATCAAAAGAGTTAAGCCTCCCAAGCTTTAACTAATCATAACCATACATATCATCATGGGATACATGATTCCAAAAGTAAAGAAATACATCATAGTTACTAGACATGATTCCAAAAGAGAATTACATAAAAACTCCTAAACAGAGGGATCAGTAGGAGGGTTACCTATGATCACATCTGAATTCGTCTGAGCATCCTCCTGCGTCATGGCGTATACACGGGCCTGTGCCCTTGGCTGCTACCATGAAGGACCAGGTACAATGTTGCTCCCAGCAGCCATCCATGTAGCAATGTAACACAAATTTGTCACCATGCCTTGTACACCCATACTGACTCTAAAACCTCAATTCTTTTCATTTCTAGCTTAAGTCTAACTCAATTATACAAAGACATAAAAAAATTTATTATAAGTGAACTTGACTGCGAAATTTCAAATATGCGCAATCATGGAAAACAAACTGTAATTTTCACCACACATATCCAAATCACATGATTCTTATCTCAAATTAAAGAAACGACATAGATCCACAAATTTCAAAACTAGGGCTTGGATTGATTCAGACCAGAAGATATCTCAAAATTGAGAACAACTCCACGGCCAGAACAGGACAAAACATGATATTTCTCTGCAAAATATCTAATTTTGAAAAATTACTAAAACTCCATTTCTCTTCAGAATTAAACGAATCATATCTCATTTTAAAGCTACGGAAGTCTAGTTTCATATGCAGAAGATCTAACTCAATTTACATTTGTGTAGAAAAAGTTATTATAGAAAGACTACAGTCTGGTCAGTTTGCCCTGTTTTGCAAAAATTTAAAGTTTCAATATTTACATCAAATCTTTCCTTCCTCTTTCAATTTCAGATCACCAAACCTCATGTTCATAATATTTCATTCACAATTCAACACACAATAAAAGGTGAATTCACCAGATCACCAAACAAAGACTCCATTCACAATATCTCTTTTTCCCCATTCCTCCTAGTCTTCAACCAACCTAGATTCTTCAAGTTAGACATCTCCTTTTTACTCCAAATCAAAGGGTGTAAGGATGTTACTAACCAAAAATAGTGGATGGATCTTGAAGAAATCCTAGTGTTCCTCCCCCTTGAACTTTTCGGCTACCCTTTGGAGTTCACCTAACAAACCTTCTTCTTTTGCTCTGATTTTTGGATATGTTATACTGGGGGTTGATGTGGATTCTATCTATTTAAAAATATTGGGATAGTGTTGTAGAGATTTTTGGAGTTTCCTTACCTTCAACTTTCGGCCATGAAAGGAGAAAGGAAAGAGTATTTTGTTCTTGTTTTACCTTGGCTTCTCACGACTGTTTGGGGAATGATGAGAAGTGTTTAGCTTGTTGTATTATGCTTTAATCAATTCTAGTCATTCATTTTCCCAAGATCAAATTCTAGCCTTTGGATTACATATCTCAAATTAGGTTTTCTCTCTCTACAAAGTCTCTTTCACTTTCTACATACAACTCACCTTCTTCATTAATTGCATGTGGGTCCCATCAACTTAATCTAAAAGTTCCAATTAGTCTACCAAGCCCTAAAGTCATTTTCAACCTTTGATTTTTTTCTTCCAAGGTCAAAATTTTCTTATCTCTCTCTAAAATTTGGCCAGCCCTATTCTCTCTCTATAAACACTTGTTTGGTCATAGTTTAGGGTAAGGAAGCATACCAAGTTGGCTAGATCTCCACCATTGATCATTTCAAGATTGATTTCACACCATTGGATCACTTTGCAACAATTATTAACTTTTTCAATCCAATGGTTACAATTTATTTACCAACCAATCAAAGATCCCAACAATTCATAATTTCATAAATTAGCTAATTTCTCCCTAAGTTTTTATTAATTACAATTGGGTCCCTAGAAATTACATTTTTGTCCCCAAAACTTTTCAAAATTTTAAATTAGTCCTAAAACCTCATATTAGGACTAACTCAACTAACCTCACATCAAAACATGGCTGTTTAGCATTGTCGAACCTCATTTCCACCTGATTAGGGTTTTTTTTGGCAATTTTCTGAAAATCTCTGATTTGGCTCTACGAATCAAGATTCACTTAAATCTGAGGTGCTTATACACTCTAGAGTCATTTTCATTATGTTTGGATCATCTGTGGTCATTTTAGATATATATATTTTTTTAATTTTTGACGATTTAGACAGATATTTGTTTTGGGACGGTTGTAACGAAAAATTTTCTTTGTGAAATTTCTATATAGAATGTGAATAATATCATATGTTAAATGAAATGGGATACAATAATGAATACACCGAGATATCGTTGGTACAGATGGTCTTATAATAATGAGAATGACTCTAGAGTGTATATGAATCTCAAATTTGAATAGATCTTACTTTGTAGAGTTAAATCACAAATTTTTCAAAAAATCATCGGTAAAACTCCAGCCGAGTCGAATGTGTCTCAGAAAGGCTAAATGACCATTTTTTGACGCGAGATAAATTAAATTAAGTCTAATACGAGATTTTGGGTCTAACTTGAAATTATAAAAATTTTTGGGGTCAAATGAAATTTTTATAAGTCAAGGGACATATTTGGAATTAAAAAGAAATTAGAAGGATGGTTAAGATCTTTGAATTGTTTGTAACTAGATTTGTAACTATTGGATTGAAGAAATAAGGGAAAATGATTTTTCGTTTGGTGTAAGATGATCCAATGGAGAGAAATAAACTTTAAGATGATCAATAGTTGAAAATTGAAGCAAATGAACACAATTTTTCTCCAAACCGTGACCAAGAAATGAGTGTAGAGAGTGAAATGTGAATGGCCGGCCATGAAGTGAAGAGAGAAGAGATTTCTTGGTTTTGAGAAGTGAATCCAAGAGTGGAGATTAATTTAGAGTAATATAAATTAAATTGGACCATTGGATTACGTTAGTGGGAGGCAAGGAGACTATTCATTGAGTGATAGTGTGAGATTTCTTGGAAACTAATAGGAGTGAGGATTTAACTTAGAATTGGATCAAAATTTTGAGCCATTGATCTTGGTTGGTGGGAGACATACAATTAATGAATGACTTGAGTGGTAGTGTGAGAAAGTGTATTTGTAGAGGGAGAAGAGAGAAACTGTGAGAGAGAGAGAGAGAGAGTGAATCTTGCTTGTGACCATGTGAATCCAATGGCATAAAATTGATGTTGAAAAGGTTTGATGGCTATGATTAAATGGAGCAAAAATCTAAATAAGCTAAACACTTAGCTTTTCTTCCAAAAACCTTAAGGTGTTCAAAGATAAGGAAAAAAAAAAAAAAAACTCTCTTCATTTTTCCTCTCATGGCTGTAAGTTGTTGGTAAAGAAGGTCAAAAAAAAATTTCTACATTACTACCCAAAAATTTTTACATAGATCAATTTCTCACAAACCAAATTATCACATATCCAAAAATTGAAACAAAAGAAGGAGTCTTGCATAGTGAAGATCAAAGGGAGCCGCGAGCAACCACATTGAAGAAAGGTTTTATTTCTTCAAATACTATTTTGAAATTTTTTATGTAGATTTATCTCCCTCAAACTCTAATATAACATACTTTGTTTTGGAGTCAGAAGAAGGAGGCTAACTTGGTGAACTTATGTTGACTGAGAGCTAGGAGTAATGGAGATAAATAAAATTCTACACTTTGCTGAAATTGAAAAACCTTGTATGAATATGTTAATGTGGTGTTTTTAGCAAGCTTTTACAACCTAAAGTCTAGGAGGAACCCAAGTGAATTATAAGAAATGTGTGCAGAAATTTGAATGAGATTATGAGTATATAAGTGTACTTATTGGCTGAAAAATAGGGTATTTGTTAGCTGAAACCAAATGGATGTTGTTGTGCAAGAAAACAATCTTAAAGGCCAAAGAATGTGATTTAATTTGTGCAGAAATTTTCTACACTAATGATGATTGAAGTGAGGCCATTTTTATGCTAGCCGAGGAGGGAATGGTAAGGAGAAAGGGTCATAATGTGTGTAGAGTTTTAGAAGTGTGATGAATGTGTGTGTGTGCATATATAATTTGTATATGTGTGCTAAGGTGATGGGATGAAATATGTATTAAATTGGTGAGTTGCCGAGAATGTAAAGAATGCATACGAGTATGTGTATGTATAATGTTTGTAGAATGGGAAATCTTATGAAGGAGTGATAAATGCAATTGATGTGTTAACATGAAGAATTTTAAAGGATGGATTATACAATGTGCAAGGTGAACGTAGACTATTTGTACATAAAAGAGGTGAAATCTTGAGCATAATAATTTCTGAAATTTAGTGGACTATTTTAAGTATGCAAGGAGATAGAATGTGATAAAGATTGGAAATGAGTTTGGCATGTAATTTGGAGACAAAAATGTATATATGGTGAGTTATGTATAGTGAGTTCTAGCGAGAATCCTTAATTGACAATGTAGAATTTTATTTATCAACGTTTGTGGTGAATTTATAAGGTATATTTATAAATGAGCAATTGAAGTTGTCGGTTTGGTGATAAAAAGGAGACAGCTTATGCATACATTAAAAGCCTACCTATGATATCCTAAGTTTTGGTTCTAGATGAAGGATTTATTTAAAATATAATTTAACATAGTAATTTCCAATTTTATTTATATATGTTATGAGTTACATTGTAGTGACATGCTTGGTGACCGAGTAAGGAGTATACAATTCTTATACTTTTTGGTACATTTCAGGGAGTAACATATCCTCCCATATATGTGAGTGGAACTTTGACTCTATATTCTTGATTGATCAAAAATACATATTTTATAGCTTTTCAAAATGACAAATTTTATGACACATGTGAAACCATGAGATTTGATCTATGTTTTATAAATATTTCTCTTTGTGATCATTAGAATGTCTCAATGATCGATTCAAATGATATGCATCCATAATTGTGTTAAAATGACATCGTGCTACTCTTTTAAAACTTGATATGATTTATATGCTTCCATTGTATTGGCGTACTGATTTTAAACGGTTTAATTGAAATGTATAGGCCGGATGCCTACTTATGATGTGATAATGTCCATGGTGGACTACCATAGCTATGAAAGGCGTTTGTAGAGGCACCCATTGTATCTAGATACGCTTCTACAGGAGGTATCTCTAAACGTCATATGTATAGTTGCGGCCGTTTAAACTAAATTGGGGAAGACATGTGTGACACCACTATCTAGCACCAGGCTGCATTCTATACATGATTGATTATATATGTGCACGTAGACACGGATTAGCCCTTGGTGAGGCTCGTGGCCAACATTGGGCTATAGAGTTAAATGTTTTTATACTTGCATATAAACTCCAATGTGCCTGTCATTGGTCATGGTAGACCATTGTTGGGGATATTTTATTGGCAAACTCTAAATGATTTTCGAAATGTGAAGGGATACATATGTTGATATTATGATGAATGATACATGATCACTTGATTTGTAGAAATGTCATACTTGATTTATAATATCATCATGTTTTAAAAAAATATGATTTGACACTACATGCTTACATATTCTATTCATAACATAATGTCGATTCTCTCACTCACTAAGTATTTTCCTTAATACTTACCCCTCACTTTTGTATGATGGCAGACTTGGCAGGGAGACATGTCGAGAGATTTTCGACACACTTGACATATATTTTGGAGACGTCGAGTTTTGGGTATGATACCAACAATTCTTCCATAATGAAAGTTGATGATGTATACTTGAGATTCATAGAATGACAATGTATATTTTATGGGATGACTGTAATTATGTTATGAAAAATGTACGTCGAAACTCTCAAAATTATTGTATCTTAATTCATTGAAATGGATTGAGGCAAAGAGTTGTATTTTAAATTTTTTGTTACTGGGGAAATTATATTTTTTTAAAAAAATAGATTTTAAACAGGTGAAAATGTTAGCCTTGCATTACCTCAGTATGTATGTCGTGTGATGGACAGCATATGGGGTAATGGCAGCTGTTCACGGTCTTCCATTGAGAGTTTGGGCGTGACACAATTGTGTGATTCAAAACCAAGGACAAACAGATTGACATATGCCTTTCATAGGTTGATGTGTCACTATTCATTAATAAAATTGATGGACCTGATTCAGTGAATTGGTCGAAGTGTCTTTGGTACATCGACATGTAGAATGGTAGGTTGAGGTGTGTGCTTCAGAGACAAGGACAGATAGGTCGATTTGTTGTCTACATGGGTTGATGTGTCACTGTTCATCAATAAAATAGGTTGATGTTGTAATACCGACACTGCGGTGTCTGTAATTTAATTATATAGAGAGAAATTTTATTTATTTAAATTGATTTTTGATTTTAGGGTATTTAAATTAAATTTTTTGTATATTTTAATTTTCCGAATCTGCAAATCGAAGTAAACCCCGTTTTTACAAAAAAATTTAAATTTTAGTGAAATGTGGGTATGAAAAAATATATATATATATAAATATATATAAACACAAAAAAGAGAGAGGGGAGATGTTGCGTTTTGGAGTGAAACGCAGCACCTCCCCCCTTTTCCCAATTAGGGTTGGAAACCCTAAGTTATTTCTTTCTCTCTCTCTCTTCCGCTTTCTCTCTCTCTTCCCCAACTTTTTACCTCCCACGGTTGGCTTCTCCCTCCGCCGCGATCGATTGCTCGCCCCGCCACCTCTCTCCACTGCAAGCAACCGCACCACCAACACCATCTTCTTCTTCTCTCTTTACCTCACTCACGGTCTCTCTCACACTATTTCTCTCTCTCTCTGCTGCTTACTCTCTCTCTATCTCTCGCAATCTCCCTCCCTCTCGATCGCACTCCGTCGTGAACTTCCACACACGCCACCACCACGAGCACACCACAACCACTACAGCTCCTCCCTCCCGTGAGAACGTCGCAACGTGATCCTCCCTGCACGAGCCCGAGCGTGCCACAACGCACGCTTCCCCGCGCGAGCGCACCACAGCGTGAGCGAGCCTACTCAAGGGTACACTTGTGCACGAGCGTGCACCTGCGAGCCCACGAGCTAGCCCGCGAGCCCACGAGCCCACGACAGCCTACGAGCCCGCACAGCCCGCTAACCCACTGCGATAAGTTGAGAAATAAGGAGAAATGGTTGGCGTGCGGCGCTGCGCACCCTGGGTGCTGTGCAAGGGTGCTGCGCAAGGGTGCTGCGCTCCCTGCACATGGGTGTTGCGCGTTGCACAGAGGAGCGCTGGGCTGTAGCTCTGCTGGCCCTTGGGTGCGAGCGAGAGATTTGATTGGTGTATGCCCTATGAGGGATTGGTTGAGTACGAACACTTGAGTCTTATAGACTTGTTGTATGCATGAACAAAATATGAGGAATTAGGGTAGGGTTTTAAAGGATTCGAACTACCTGATTTGCATATGTGTATTAGAAGTGATAGCCTATTTTCTATAACTGCGTAGCTTTGAAACTTGTTGATTTATATATATATATTCATTCATAGGTGTTGGGTGCCTTGAGTTAGGGGAACACTTTTCTTCGTTTCGTGGTATTGTTGGGGAGTGCGCTACCCTCCCTCATACTGTGAGTGTGATTTATTTAAATGTCTTTGTTTAATATGTAAACCCTATTTTACAACATTTTTTTAAATGAGCATGATTTATTGTGTGCTTGAAATGTTTTGACTGGTTTTGGAACTGACTTTTTGTGAACCAATGGAGTGTCCAAAATTGGGTTGAATTATGAAATTATGCATCCATGTGGTTGAAATGTATAATGTACCATTTAACGCTATATATTGTATTTGGTTTGTAAACCTGATTTCCGTACATTCTTGATATGAGATTGATTTTGGCCTTGAGGGCTTTGGTATGTATTATTCCGTAGTTACGAAGGACACCTTGAGAGGCACTTAGGTGGCGTCCGGATATGCCTAGACCTGGGATATCCCACGAGTTGTCGTGATTTTATTAACGACACGATACTAACCAGGTTGAACCAGAAAAGGGGGAGGATTTGGATACTCTCTCCAAGTCTAGCATCTGGATGAGATCTGTCGCCAATGCCAGGGTAGAGAGCACTTTAAATAAATTTGCATATAACACCCCTGGTGTGCCTGTTTTAGGTCGAGGTAGACCTCTGTCATGACATTTTCGGCTGACAGCTCTATGATTTTTAATGGCAGTGTTTGGATACATATTTGACTTGATAATGCATGGAAATGATATATTGTCGAAATGAAAAGCATGATGATTTGAAGTATGATTTGTATACTTACGCTTGGACATTCCAGTTTCACAATTCTTATTAGATGATTGCATTGACCCACTCACTCACTAAGTATTCTTTCCCTGAGTACTCACCCTTCATTTCTCTTCTTGTTTTAGAGATACATTTGGCAAGGAGTGTTGCTTTTAGGACGCTTAGTATCATTTGAAGATCTGGTCTGGACTTGAGGAGTCATTGTATATTTTCGTTATAATTTCGTGAGTTAAAAATTGTATTGATGATGTATATATATTTTGAGGTCTATAGACGACATTGTATAATTCTGGGATGACTGTACAAATATAAATATTTAAATTATGGAACTCTCATGTCATTGCATAACACTCGCATTGAGACAATTTTTATTCATTGTGTACATTACTTGGGAATGTGTCATGTCCTAGAAGTACACTTTAGGACCGCTCGGTGCCACCTCTAAATCATAGGAGGGGCGACTAGCGGCTGTTCATGCCTTTGAAGGGGGCATGGCAGTAGAGGTATCTGGTTAGAGCTGTGGAAATTCATTTTGTTAGCCTTGCGTTGTCCTGGATTATGAGGTATGGATGTGTTGGTCTGATATTGAGATTTGATTTATGTATTGTGAGGCCGGGTTGGCCCTATTGTATAGGTACCAGGTTGATTGCTATATGAGAGACCTTTGATATGAGGGGAGATTCTGTCCGATTTTTTATAAAAATACAGCCGGCATTCAGGACAACGAGCGGCTGCTCACGATCCCGGTTCGAGGCATGACAGTTGACTTGGTATCAGAGCCCTAGGTTGAGAGCTATATAGGAAGAGAGTCTTGAAAACATTCACGAGAGTTTCATAGGTATATGAGTTCATCCATTTTAGGGGGGTTAGATACGGTTGTATCTAACCTAACATTTTTTTTAGGATTCTATTCTTTGTGAGGGTAGTCAAGATGTGACTAGTCAAAATTTCTAAAACCATACCTATTCTTTGAACGATACCTAACAAGAATCCTTCTCTTGCAGAAGTATGACAACCCGACAGAGCACCCGTTTTGCCCCACCAGAGGAATTAGACGAGCCAGAGGACCGTTCCTCAACTCGCGTGCCACCATCGACACCTACTCAGCCAGCTACTTAGGCTAAGACTCCCGTACCCACACTTGACGCCTTTCGGCAGGTGTACGAGTGGTACGCTTCACATGGGGTCCAAATTCCACCCCCACCACCTCCTATAGCGGCGCCTGCACCTGCCGCAATGCCAGTTCCTTTGGCACCAGTTCTACCACCGGTAGCTGGTCCTTCTATCTTGTCATAACCAAGTGAGACCACATCGGCTACTTTTAGACGGGTACATGAGTTACTAGGTTGGTTAAGGAGGCCCGTCAACTAGGGTGCACTGATTTCACAGGGTTTGGTGATGCTGCGGTAGCCAAGCATTGGATCAACCGCACTTGCAGGATTTTGACTGATCTGGGAATTGGAGAGTAGTTCTGCCTAAAAGTGGCACAACGATTATTAGAAGGAGAGGCCTTCTTATAGTGGGAGGCCCTCACTGATGAGGTGACAGAGCCACTGTGGTGGGATGACTTCTTTCGGGAGTTTGACCACAGATTCTTCCCACTCTACCAGCAGGACCGGATGAGGTCAGAGTTGGAACAGCTTATACAGGGGTCCAGATCTGTCTCAGAGTATGAAGCAGACATGCGGAGATTTGCCGCATTTGTACCGGATCTGGCCACAGCTCAGTATTTGCGCTTCAAATTTGAAGACGGTCTTAGCCTCAGCATAAAGAAGTATATGACTGTTACTCCACAGTTTACACTGGCCAAGGTGATAGACTTTGCTCACCGCGCGGAGGCTTTGGTTTGCGTCGAGACTAGGCAGAGAGAGAATAAAGAGCTAAAGAGAAAGAAAGAGAAGTCTCAATCTGCGCAAAACTCCAAGAGGGGTAGGGAATCCAGTTCGTATAGAGACGGATTTGGATCTGGATATTCTAATCTGGGATGGGGACAGTACTCCTAGGGGTTCAGGCAACCTGCTCTGACTCACCCCACATAGGATACTACTCAGTGGCATTCTTATTGCCGTAGGTGAATAGGTCCCATTCGATAGGAGCTTGTTTAGTGTCAGTCACTTGCTTCCACTGTGGGAAGCCGAGGCATATTAGGAGTTCCTGTCCTAAGTTAGGACGCAGAGGATAGAGTTCACATAGTCGCACTAGTACTCCTCGTATGGGTCAGCAGGGGTAGCCTACTCGGCCAGCATCTTCTACTCCCAGGGTGACCACCGGGAGTAATATAGTGTAGACCAAGGCACGACAGTAGCCTAGGGCTCAGGCCCGGGTTTATGCCATGACGCATGAGGACGTCCATGCAAACCCCGACATCATCATGGGTACTCATCCTTCTAATCCTATAGAATAAGATCTCTATTCGCATTTCCACTTCTTTTCGGGATGTCAGCGTTGTATCATGATAGTTGTATTAGTATTTTATATTGTGTACCCTTTTGTCGACATGATACTAATCTGACATCTTTGTACACTGAAGTTGTAAAAGCCTTAGAGGCTCAACTATTTTGACATATATATATATATCAAATTTGAAATTATTCTAAGTCTATGTGCATTTTGTTCAATGATAAGTACTCTACCTATCTTCAGAATAAATGTTCGTATCCTTATTGACACGGGGTCTAACTATTAGTATGTGAGCGATCATTTCTCTTGACATTCTAACAAACCACTCTCACCTTTGGATGAGGAGATATTGGTCATCACTCCTCTGGGTGAGCAGATTGTGCGCGGCACAGTGTATAGAGAATGTAAGATCAAAGTTGGGGATATATTGCTGAAGGCAGATCTAATCCCTCTCGTCATGACTGATTTTGATGCCATCTTGGGGATGGATTGGCTACATATGTATCAGGCTTCAGTTGACTGCTTTAAGAAACAGGTGGAGTTTCGAAAACCCGATCAGCCAATGTTGATTTTTGAGGGCGAGAGGCGGGTTTTACCATACTGTGTCATTTTAGTTTTGGAGACCAAACGCATGATTCGCCGTGGATGTACGACATATCTGGCTCACATCATAGACACCACTGCTCAGGGACCGAGACTTGAGAATGTTCCGGTGGTATAGGAGTTTATTGATGTTTTCCCCGAGGAGCTACCCGGATTACCACCGATTCGAGAGTTCCATTTTGAGATCAATTTACCTCTGGGGACTACCCCTATATCTATGCTGCCATATAGAATGGCGCCAGCTGAGCTGAGAGTGTTCAAGTTCTAGTTACAGGAATTGCTAAATAAGGGGTTTATCCGTCCTAGCACGTCACCTTGGGGTGCTCCAATGCTGTTTGTATAGAAAAAAGGTGGCTCATTGAGATTGTGTGTGGTTTACAGACAGCTTAATCGAGTGACTGTAAAAAACAGATATCTACTGCCTCGCGTAGATGATTTGTTTGATCAATTGCAAGGTGCCCGAGTTTTTTCAAAAATTGATCTTCAATCGGGATATCATCAGTTGCGGTTTAGGACTCAAGATGTGCCAAAAAAAGCTTTTCGCACTCGATACGGACACTATGAATTCCTTGTCATGCCGTTTGGGCTTACTAATGCCCAGCTGTGTTCATGGACTTGATAAATAGAGTTTTTTACGACTATTTGGACCAGTTTGTCATAGTCTTCATAGACGATATACTGGCGTATTCGCGGAGTGACAAGGATCATGTTAAGCATTTTCGCACCATTTTACAGATCCTCCGCAATGAACAGCTGTATGTCAAATTCACAAAATGTGAATTTTGGATAAAACAGGTTAGATTTTTTAGACATGTCATTTCTGCAGAAAGGATTTTTGTCGATTTGCAGAAGGTCAATGCCATTATAAGATGGGAGCAGCCGCAGATAGTGACTGAGATCAGGAGTTTTCTTGGTCTGGCCGGGTATTACCGCAGATTTGTTGAGGGGTTTTCCCGGATAGTTGTACCATTGTCTAAATTGACGCGAAATGGTGTCAAGTTTGTATGGGATAACCATTGTGAGGCGAGTTTTCATGAGCTCAAACAATGGCTGACTATAGCTCCAATTTTGGCGCTTCCCACCAATAGTCAGGAGTGCACAGTGTACACTGATGCTAGCCTACAAGGATTGGGTTGTGTTTTGATACAAAATTGTCGGGTGATCGCCTATGCTTCTAGACAGTTGACGAAATATGAGGTGAATTATCCGACACACGATCTGGAGCTTGCGGCCATAGTCTTCGCATTGAAAATATGGCGCTATTACTTGTCAGATTGGCTAGTGATGATCAGGGCACTCTGCTAGCCAGGTTTGAGGTCAGGCCAATGCTGTTGGACCGTATTAAGGAGTTTCAGGGCACTGATACCAAGCTCCAGGCTCTTACTGAGAGAGCCCGCAGAGGTGATATAAATGATTTCAGAGTCCGTAGTGATAGACTCCTCACTTATCGAGATGAAGTGGCTATACCCGCCGATGAGGATTTCTACAAGTCCATATTAGAGGAGGCATACTTCTCGGCCTATGCCTTGCACCCGGGTAGTACAAAAATGTATCGAACTATTCGGAATAGCTATTGGTGGCCAGGTATGAAGAGGGACATTGCGAAGTTTATAGCTAGATGTTTAGTCTGTCAGTAGGTGAAGGCTGAGCATTAGAGACCAACAAGTTTACTATAGCCTCTTCCCATTCCCATATAGAAGTGGGAACATATGACTATGGATTTTGTTATGGGATTGCCGCGGACTCAGGCCAAATATGATGCCATTTGGGTAGTAGTCGATCGACTCACCAAGTCTTCCATTTCATCCCAATGCACAATGACTCTCCATTAGAGACATTGGCACGTTTGTATATTGACGAAATAGTCAGACTGCATGGAGTTCCTGTGTCCATAGTCTCATATAGAGATCCGAGATTCACTTCTTGATTTTGGCCCAAGCTGTAGGAAGCTTTGGGCATGCAGTTCAGTTTTAGCACAACATATCATCCACAGACAGATGGTCAGTCGGAGAGGACCATTCAGACGCTCGAAAATTTGCTTCGGGCTTGTGTCATGGATTTTCGGGGTAGTTGGGATAGGCATTTACCACTGGTGGAGTTTGCATATAATAATAACTATCAGGCTAGCATCGGTATGCCACCCTATGAGGTACTCTACGGTAGGAAGTGTCGCACCCCGTTGTGCTGGGATGAGGTAGGCGAGAGACACCTTACCAATGTTGAGTTAGTCGAGGAAACTAAGGAAAAGGTCAGGGTAATCCGCGAGCGGTTGAAAGCTACCCAAGATAGTCAGAGGGCATATGCGGATCAGAGACGTTGGCCTTTAGAGTTTGAGGTGGATGATATGGTGTTTTTGAGGATTTCTCCCTTGAGGGGACTCATTCGACATCGGTAGTGGGGCAAATTGAGCCCCAGGTACATTGGCCCGTTCCGTATCCTCAATAAGGTTAGGAGTGTAGCATACAGACTAGAGCTGCCAGACGAATTATCTCAAATCCATGATATCTTTCATGTATTAGTGTTGAGGAAGTACATCCCAGATCCTTCGCTTATTTTAGAGCCTCCACCTGTTGAATTACGAGAGGATCTCAGTCTTCCAGTTCAGCCGATGGCTATTCTAGATCAACAGGTCAGGAAGTTGCAAAGTAAGGAAATCTTGTTGGTCAGAGACTTGTGGAGAAGTGACCAGTTCGAGGAGGAAACCTGGGAGCCCGAGGCTATGAGAAGATAGTACCCGTATTTGTTTGCTATTTAGTCCTCTTTTAGTTTCGAGAACGAAACTTATTTTTTAGGGGGTTAGAAAATGTAATACCGACACTGCGGTGTCTGTAATTTAATTATATAGAGAGAAATTTTATTTATTTAAATTGATTTTCGATTTTTGGGTATTTAAATTAAATTTTTTGTATATTTTAATTTGCCGATTCTGCGAATCGAAATAAACCCCGTTTTTACAAAAAAATTAAATTTTAATGAAGTGTGGGTGTGAAGACATATATATATATAAATATATAGAAACACAAAAAAGAGAGAGGAGATGCTGCGTTTTGGAGTGAAACGCAGCACCTCCCCCCTTTTCTCAATTAGGGTTGGAAACCCTAAGTTATTTCTTTCTCTCTCTCTTCCTTTTTCTCTCTCTCCTCGACTCTTTACCTCCAGCGGCTGCCTTCTCCCTCCGTCGCGATCGGTCGCTTGGCCCGCCACCTCTCTCCATTGCGAGCAGCCGTACCACCACCACCATCTTCTTCTCTCTCTCTACCTCACTCACGGTCTCTCTCACTGTTTCTCCCTCTCTCCGCTGCTCACTCTCTTTCTATCTCTCGTGATCTCCCTCCCTCTCGATCACACTCTGCCATGAACTTCCACGCACCGCTGCTGATGAAATTTAAATATAGCAAGCTAAGAATGAAGAAAGAAACTTCAAGAATTTAATTAAGAAATCAAAGAGAGTTTACATGCAATGAAGGCATATTTTTCATACCTTCCAAATGAACAACTAAGCCCTATTTATAGAGAACAAGAGGAGAGGGGACAGCCCCAACGGCTATCTTTTGCTAGCCGTTGGGGGACCTTTTGGTCCCCCATTTGCTGGCCCGGGCTGGGCCCGAATTCTGCTGGCAAGGCCCATTTAGGGCCCAAATTGGAACCTTAAAAGGGAATTACAATTATAGCAAAAGAAAAAGAAAATTCTGTCTAAATTAGAGCTATACATTTAGACTTCATTCCCTTAGGATATAAACCCTAATTATCCTTTATTTCAACACTCCCCCTCAAGTTGGGTGTGTATGTATCTATAACACCCAACTTGACCATATTTTTATGTATGTGATTGGCGGTTCCCGACTTGGTAAAGATATCCGCTACTTGATCCTCACTTCATGTAAAGCTTGGAGTGATGAGTTTTTCTTCAAACTTTTGTCTCACAAAGTGACAATCCACCTCAATATGTTTTGTTCTTTCATGAAAAACCGGATTTGAGGCTATGTGAATAGCCGATTGATTGTCACAATGGAGAGGGATTGGAGTAGGAACGAAGAACCCTAGTTCTTCAATTAGAGCTTTTAACCAAACTATCTCACTTGATGCGGCTACCATGGCTCTATATTCCGCTTCAGCACTTGATCTTGAGACCACATGTTGTTTTTTGCTTTTCCAAGAAACTAGATTTCCTCCAACAAACATACAATATCCTGTGGTTGATCGTCTATCTTCTGAATCTCCGGCCCAATCCGCATCACAATATCCTACGATTTGTGAGTTGTTGTTCTTCTTCATCCAAACTCCCATGCCCGGTGTGCCTTTTAGATAATGGAGGATTCTTTCAGTGGCTCTCCAATGCTTTCTTTTTGGCTTGTGCATATGTTGGCTAACTTGACTCACGGCAAAGGAGATGTCCGGTCTCGTTATGGTGAGGTAGATCAATTTCCCTACAAGCCTTTGATATCTTGGTTCATCCTCATAATCTTCATCATCATCCTTGAGGCCACAAGAGGAGCTAATGGGACTACAAGCGGGCTTGGCACCTAACTTTCCGGTTTCCTGCAAGAGATCAAGTACATACTTCCTTTGTGATAGAACAAGCCCATTTGAAAAGAAGGATAACTCAACCCATCTTCATCACCAACCAAGTACATCTACTTAGAAGCCCAAAAATCAGCCTGCATTGTCCAGCAAGCATGACACATTTGGGCAGCCTTGACCAACCCAAAATACATTCAAAAATAGGCCCAAGGAAGCCCAAAAGTTTGGAGAAAAGTCTAGGAAGCAAACCCAAATAGCTAGGGGCAGTTTGGGTAGTATATATTTCAACAGTCAAAAAACTAGCTGTTGGAATTCCTTGGGGTTTGAGCTCCAACGGGAATATTACTTTTGAATCACTATCTACTGGCTATTTTTTCCTTTTCTCTATAAATAGAGCCTTATTGTATCTCCAAAACTCTATGAGAAAAATGCTCTCAAATATGTCCATGTATGCTCTCATTCTTCTTCAATAAAATTCAGAAGTATTCTTCATTTCTTGTACTCTATTTTTTGATATTTCAACAGGTGTCACCTCTAAATCACAGGAGGGGCGACTGACGGCTATTCATACCTTTGACGGGGGCATGACAGTAGAGGTATGTGGTTAGAACTGTGAAAATTCGTTTTGTTAGCCTTGCATTGTCCTGGATTGTGCGGTATGGATGTGTTGGTCTGATGTTAGGATTTGATTTATGTATTGTGAGACCGGGTTGGCCCTATTGTATAGGTAGCAGGTTGATTGCTATATGGGAGACCTCTGATATGCGGGAAGATTTTACCCGATTTTCTGTAAAAATATAGTCGGCATTCAGGACAACGGGCGGTTACTCACGATCCCAGTTCGGGGTGTGATAGATGTAATTGTTTTTATGTCGACACAGTTAGTAACACTTCGATGTGCAATCCTTGCAAAAACAAGTAGAACAGGTCGACATGCTTATTAGAGACATGAATGTCCTAATGTATTTTTACTCAGTGTGTCAATGTCTAATTAGTGTAAGTCGATGTGTTTCAGAAATTAGTCGATTGTTATTTCAAATTTGTCCACTTGTGACCATTCATATCGATATGATTGAGTGTGTGTCAATATGTGATACGTCGGGTCGACAAGGACAGTTAGACAGGTCGATATGTATGTGGATAGAACGAATTGGTCGACACAGTGTTTATAATTTGTAGACCTGCTATGCAGGTCAATATGTTATCAAGTCAGGTCGACATGAATTATAGACTTCTAAATTTTCTTGCTATTTTTTTAATCATCTTGAACTATTTTCTTTTATTCTATCATTATCAAAACTCTACTATGTCAATATTCTCCTCCTTTTTTATGATGACAAAACTCCTAATGCGTAACCTATAGCTCTAATCCATTTGAATTCAAGCTATAGTCTTGAAACAACATCACCTTAAACACTTTTGAGATAAGTTTGGAATCTAACTCTCCAGCAAACAGCCCCTGAAATAACCAACTGCCTCCTACTTGATATCACTCGGATCAGAGATTCTAGTGCCACCCTCACAAACCAAAGAACAGTGGAATTAGAGTTATGCCTCCGACAAACTAAATTGAAAAAGAAAGTGGTTTCCGATCCCCCAGCCGAAGCTTTCAAATCCTCACTTTCTAACTCAACATACTTTCCTTCATATCCAAAAGTATATATTACTAAGCGGCAGCTGACCTCTCAGCCTCCCCCAACTTGCGCCCATCACCAAACAACATCTCACATTGATCTGTACCAGACTCTCTCGGCTCTCCTTAACTCGAGTAGATAAGTTACTATAATCCTATCAATTCAGTTGCCTTAACTTTAGCTTCAAACCCTTTACCTTCCTATATAAGCGATACATCGGAGTGCCATAGTAAGCCTTATTCCATGCCTCCAAAACAATCTGCTAATATTGAGAGTACTTCATCCAAAACTCAAAGAACTTGTGAAACACCGACAACTCAGTGTACTCATTATTGTACTCATCTTCGTTTTATATATGTTATTACTCATATTCTATGTAGAAAATCCACTAAGAAATTTTTCCGTTAAAACTACTTTTGAAAATTTTCGACTCAATCGCCAGAAATTCAAGATTTCCAAAATGATCACC
Source organism: Dillenia suffruticosa (assembly GCA_033439265.1). Lineage (NCBI taxonomy): Eukaryota > Viridiplantae > Streptophyta > Magnoliopsida > Dilleniales > Dilleniaceae > Dillenia > Dillenia suffruticosa. The sequence continues at coordinate 15,644,449 of JAVTVX010000020.1, forward strand.
GATAATCCAATAATAATGAGGATGACTCTAGAGTGTATAGGAATCTCAAATTTGTTGAAATAAAAGAGAACTAAGTGTGGTTAGCATAGGCCCCAATTCAAACCAAGTTTAAGCTCATCCATGAGATGTATTTGGCCCGTTCCCTATGGGTTTTTTAGTCCTCAAAAAGGGCATAGTTAAGCCCCTAAAAGAAACCCAAAATGGGCCCTAAAAAGGGCAAAACGGCTAGTTCTTTTGAACTAGCCGTTGCACTGTATAACAGCCATAAAAATGGCTGTTATACAGTGATTTTGGGGTCAGAAATCTGTCCCCAATGTCCCCCAACGGATCCTTGAGTTTTTGGGGTCTTTTTCCCTCTCTTTCACAAGTAATTATCTCTATAAATAGGAGCTTGTATGGGTTGTTCTATCCATGAAAAAAACAATGCTCTCATTGTGCACTCTTTCTTCAAATAAAGTTCTTTAAGTTTTCATTCAATCCTAGTTGCTTAATAGCTTGAAATCTCAACATGGTATCAGAGCAGGCAACGATACCTTCCTCTTCCGGTCTTAATGACCCTCCACCACAAATTAGCACCTCAATGTTCACCTCCTTACTTCTAGATTCCACAAACTACAATGCTTGGCAAGATACCATCAAGAGGTCCCTAAACTTCTTCAACCTTGAAAATCATATCTTTGAAGAACCTCTTGATGAAGCCAATCCATTATTCAGAATATGGAAGAAGAAAGACGATCAAGTGGTGGTGCTCCTTCAAATGTCTCTTGACAAAACTCACAAGGCTATGGTCACATGTATTCCCAACGCAAGAGCATTATGGGAGCAAATGCAATCGTTATATGGTCAAGAATCCAACACCGGAAGAATCTTTGAGCTGAAAAGGAAGATCTTCAAAATTCAAAAAGGAGGTAAATCCATACCCGAATACTTTGGAGAATATAGGGATCTATGGAATGAACTCAATCTCTTGAGGCCTCCTACTATAAATCTCAAGACCATTCTTCAAAGGAACGATGAAGATATGACCTTTGGTCTACTCATGGGTCTTGGAGATGAATATGCTCCAATTCGTCAAGAGATTCTTCGAATGAAGGTCTTTCCTTCATTTCAAGAAGTCCAATTCATGGTGCAAAGAACAGAGACTAGCTTAAGGCTTGAAGAATCTACCAAGCTTAAATCCGACTCTCAAGCCTTCCAAGCTGTCCACGAAGAGCATCCGGCCAACAACACTCAAAACTTTGCAAAAAGAGACATTTGCCCACATTGCAAGAAGTCCGGCCATAAGAAAGAAAAATGCTGGTTCCTACACCCACATTTGAGGCCGAAATATGCTAGGAAAAATCCGGAATCATCTTCAAATGCTCAACAAGTGTCTCAAGTGGCAGCACTCGAATCCAAGATGGAGGAGATGCATAAGGAATTCAAACGACTTGTTGGGCAGATTAGTCACCATTCTGGTAATTCCTTATCTTCATCTATTTCCAATTCTTGGCTCATAGATTCCGGATGTGACGATCATATGGTAAAAGATAAAAACAAAATCAACAAGTTTATTCCCTTGACCAATCATAAATTAGTTAAAGTAGCTAATGGTCATAAGTTAAAAGTTGATCACTTAGGAGAAATTGAACTATTTGGGAGAAAGACTAAAGTTTTATATGTTCCAAATTTCAATTCAAACTTACTTTCTATTAGCAAGATAACCAAAGAGCAAGATTGCAAAGCTATTTTTGATCCTAACCAAGTACTATTTCAGGATCGCAAAACGAACAATTTGATTGGCAAGGGAACTAGGAGGAACAACCTCTATTACTTGGATCAAGAGAACCGAGCTTTTGCTGTCCGAAACATATCCTCCTCTTTATGGCATGAACGTCTAGGGCATCCTGGAAACCTAGCTTTGAAACGCCTATTTCCGAATAGTGAACTAGAAGATAGGCATTGCAAAGCTTGTGTACTTGGAAAACAAACCAAAGTGTATTATCCCATTTCTGAAACAATATATAAAGAGGCTTTTGAATTAGTTCATTCAGATGTTTGGACCTCTCCTTTAGTCTCCCATAATGGTTTTAGATACTTTGTGACATTCATAGATCACAAAACTAGATACACTTGGGTTTATCTCTTAGTTAACAAATCTGAAGTATTTGAGGCATTCAAGAGCTACTATAGATACATAACAAAGCAATTTAATGCTAACCTAAAGATGTTTAGGTCTGATCATGGAGGGGAATTCACTAGCCTTGAGTTTGAAAAATTTCTAAAGGAAAAAGGGATCATTCATCAAAAGTCTTGTGTGTACACTCCTCAACAAAATGGAATAGCCGAGAGAAAGAATAGGCATCTCTTGGAGACAGCTAGATCTATGATGTTTCACTCAAACTTACCTAAGGAATATTTGAATGAGGCCATTAAGACCGCTGCTCACCTTATAAACCTCATGCCATCCCAAATCCTAGGAGGAAAGTCACCCCTAGAACTACTTCTTGGAAAGAGACCTAGCATTGATCATTTAAGAGTTTTTGGTTGTGTTTGCTATGTCCACATTCCTAGTCATCTTAGGAGCAAACTAGATGCCAAGGGAAGAAAATGCATCTTTCTAGGATATTCCTCTTTTGAAAAAGGCTATAAATGTTATGATCCTCTAACCAAGAAACTATACACATCCAAGGATGTGATATTTGTGGAAAATGAGCCTTATTTTGCAGGTCAAAGAAGAGAAGATCAAACCAAAGAAAACTACCAGCAAGAACAATGGAATGTGATTCTGCCAAAAATCAATGAAGTTCCTGCCGAAAGCAATGAAGAAACTCACCAAAATGATCCAACTCAAGGGAACCCGTCACCCTCTCATTCAGATCATGAAATAGAAGAAGATCAAGAGGAAGGACACTCAGACTCAGGGGGAGCTCTTGATACGGCCGAAGAGCATGAGGAGCAGTCTATGGATGAACCCCCTCCTCCTCTTCGAAGATCTACAAGACTTAGACTTCCTCCCTCGGAATGGATCAATAGAAGGGTCTATTTTAACTCCAAGGTGACTACTCATCCAATTTCTCAATACTACTCAATATCTAACATGTCTTGCAGTCACCAAAGATTCATCAAGAACATAGACCTTCACCAAGAGCCTAGAACATTTGAGGAGGCAAAGGATCAACCTCATTGGGTTCAAGCAATGAAGAATGAGTTGGATGCTTTGGCTAAAAATAACACTTGGGAAGTGACCTCTCTACCAAAGGGAAAAAGAGCTGTGGGATGCAAATGGATATTCAAGATCAAACACAAGAGTGATGGAAGCATAGATAGATTCAAGGCAAGATTGGTGGCCAAGGGCTTCACTCAATCATATGGCATAGACTACAAGGAAACGTTTGCACCCGTGGCCAAGATGAACACCATCCGTGTCCTTCTCTCTCTTGCTATAAATCACTCGTGACCATTATTTCAAATGGATGTTGCAAACGCTTTTTTACAAGGAGATTTGGAAGAAGAGGTGTACATGGAAGTGCCCCCTGGTTTCTCCCATCGTGACAACAAAGTTTGCAAACTAAAGAAGGCAATATATGGCCTCAAGCAATCACCTAGAGCATGGTATGGAAAACTTAGCACTACTCTCCTTGAACATGGTTTTAAGAAATGCGTTAGTGATTTATCCTTATTTGTCAAGAACCTAGGAGAAAATACCATTATCATTCTTGTTTATGTAGATGATATAATTATAACAGGAAATGATATGAATCTCATTAACAAAGTTAGAACTTTTCTTCAAACTAAGTTTGACATCAAGGATCTAGGGAAACTAAAATACTTCCTAGGGATAGAACTTGCCTATTGTTCCAATGGGCTTGTTCTATCACAAAGAAAGTATGCTCTTGACCTTTTGCAGGAGACGGGAAAACTAGGTGCCAAACCAGTTTGTGGTCCGGTAAGCACATCCTTAAGCCACAAAGATGATGAGGAGATTTATGAAGATAAGCAACGATATCAAAGACTTGTTGGAAGATTGATCTACCTAACCATCACTAGACCAGACATCTCTTATGCCGTTGGGCAAGTTAGCCAGCACATGCATCAACCAAAGAAGAAGCATTGGAGGGCCATTGAAAGAATTCTTCTCTACCTAAAGGGAACTCCAGGAATGGGAATTCAAATGAAGAAGAACGAATCTTCTCAAATCATAGGGTTCTGTGATGCAGATTGGGCTGGTGATTCAGAAGATAGGAGATCGACTTCAGGGTATTGCATGTTTGTTGGAGGGAATCTTGTTGCTTGGAAAAGCAAAAAACAGCATGTGGTATCAAGATCAAGTGCGGAAGCGGAATATAGAGCCATGGCAACCGCTACAAGTGAAGTCGTGTGGTTGAAAGCCTTGATTGAAGAATTAGGGTTCATAGTCCCTACTCCAATCTCCCTACATTGTGATAACCAATCAGCCATTCACATCGCCTCAAACCCGGTTTTTCATGAAAGGACAAAGCACATTGAGGTGGATTGTCACTTTGTGAGGCAAAAGGTTGAAGAGAAGCTCATCACTCCAAGATTCACTAAAAGCGATGATCAAATTGCCGACATCCTCACCAAGCCTGGGACCGCCAATCATATACAAAGAAACTTGGTCAAGTTAGGTGTTATAGATACATACACACCCAACTTGAGGGGGAGTGTTGAAATAAAAGAGAACTAAGTGTGGTTAGCATAGGCCCCAATTCAAGCCAAGTTTAAGCCCATCCATGAGATGTATTTGGCCCGTTCCCTATGGGTTTTTTAGTCCTCAAAAAGGACATAGTTAAGCCCCTAAAAGAAGCCCAAAATGGGCCCTAAAAAGGGCAAAACGGCTAGTTCTTTTGAACTAGCCGTTGCACTGTATAACAGCCATAAAAATGGCTGTTATACAGTGATTTTGGGGTCAGAAATCTGTCCCCAATGTCCCCCAACGGATCCTTGAGTCTTTGGGGTCTTTTTCCCTCTCTTTCACAAGTAATTATCTCTATAAATAGGAGCTTGTATGGGTTGTTCTATCCATGAAAAAAACAATGCTCTCATTGTGCACTCTTTCTTCAAATAAAGTTCTTTAAGTTTTCATTCAATCCTAGTTGCTTGATAGCTTGAAATCTCAACAAAATTTTGGTAAATCTTATTTCTTAGAGTTAAATCGTAATTTTTTTGAAAAATCACCGGTAAAACCCCTACTAATTCAAATGTCTCGAAAAGGTTAAACGATCACGTTTTGACGCGAAATAAATTAAATTAGGCCTAATACAAGGTTTTGGGTCTAACTTAAAATTATGAAAATTTTTGGGGTCAAAATAAAATTTTTATAAGTCAAGAGACTCATTTGAAATTAATAAAAACTTAGAAGAAATAAGAAACTAATGAAGTTGTGGTATAAGTGATGATTAAGGTTTTTTATTGGTTTGTTACTAGATATTAATTATTGATAAATGGAGTGAGAGAAAATGATTTTTGGGTTTGAACAAAATGATCCAATGGTGAGAAATAAACCTTGAAATGATCAATGGTGGAGATTGAAACAAATTAGCACAAGTGCTCTCTTCTCCAAAACCGTGAACAAACAAGATGTAGAGAGGGAGATGATGAGTGGCCGGATGATGTAAAGGAGATAAGAAATTGTTGGTTCTTTGAGAAGTAAATCCAATGGTGGAAATTGAGTTGAAGTAAGATGAATTAATTTGGGCCCTTGAATTGAGTTAGTAGGAGACAAGATACTATTCATTGAGTGAGATATATGGGTTTTCTTGAAAACATACCAATGGTAAGGATTTGGCTTGGATTGGATCAAAATTGTGAGCTTTTGGATCTTGGTAGATGGGAGACATTCAATTAATGAAGACTTGATTTGTAGTTTAAGAAAAGAAATTGTAGTATGGGAAAGAGTGAGAAACTATGAGCCTGTTGTGTGAGAGAATGAGTTTTTGCTTGTGATCAAGAAAATCCAATGGCCTAGATTTGACCTTGAAAATGTTGATGGCTAGGATTGGATGGGGCAAATTAAATAAACAAACACTTCTTCTTCTTCCAAACCATGAGATGATTCAAGCCAAAGAACACAAAAACTCTCTCTAGTGTTCTCTCAAAACCGTGAGCTTCATGGTAGGGAAATTCAAAATTTTTCTACTACACTATCCTAAAATTTTTACATAGAACAATTTCTCACAAACCCAATTACAACATATCCAAAATTGGAGTAAAAGGAAGAGTCTTACATGGTGAAGATTTCAAGAGAGCCGAGAGCAACTCTATTGAAGAAAGGTTTGATTTCTTCAAACACCACTTTGAGATTTTTGTATAGGTTCATCTCCCTCAAACCCTAATATAATATACTTTGTTTTGGAGTCAAAAGAAGGAGGCTAACTTAATGAACTTATGTTGACCAAGAGCTAGAAGCAAGGGAGAGATGGAGATCTTGTGAAGAGAAATCTTGATTGGGCTTGAAACATCCAAATTTAAGATAAAAAAAAAATTTACACTTTGCTGAAATTTGAAACCTTGTATGAATGTGTTAATGTGATATTTTTAGCATATTTTTATAACCTAAAGTCTAGAAGGACCCAAGTGAACCATGAGAAATGTGTGCAAAAAAATTCAAACTTGTGTTAGCCAAGAATTTAGATAAAAGCAATGTGATTAGGGAGCTGGAAAATTGTCCTACATTTTGTGAATCGTGTGTGCAGAGATTTGAATGAGATTATGAGTACGTAATTGTACTTGTTGGTTGAAAAACAAGGTATTTGTTGGCTGAAATCAAAGAGATGTTGTTGTGCAAGAAGATTAACTTAAAGGCCAAGGGATGTAGTTTAATATATGCAGAATTTTTGTGCAAGTGGTGATGAATTTGTGTGTGTGAGCATGTATAGTTGTGTATGTGTGCTAAAGTGATGAGAAAAAATGTGTAGTAGTTTGGTGAGTAGCCAAAAATGTAAGGAAAACGTATGGGCATGTGTATGTGTGTTGATTGTAGAATGTGAAATCGTATGAAGGAGTGATGAATCCAATTAATGTGGTTGTATGCAGAATTTTAGAGGATGAATTATACAATCTGCAATTTGAATGCGGACTGTTTTGAATATACAAGTGGATAGAATATGGAAGTGATGTTTTGGTGGTTTAAAGTGGCATTGTTTTATTAGAAAGGTATGGGAAACATTGAGACCGAGGATACATGCATGAGAAAAATGCGCATTTTAAGGTTTGAAATGCACAATGTGTAAAAGGGAATTGAAACCTTAAACATGCAAAAAATTTTTAAACTTGTGGGATGAATTGTGTGACTTTGGAAATGAGCATTGAAGTTATTGGTTGGTTAGTGAGACAAGGGGATAGCATGTGTATACATTAGAAGCCTATCTGTGACGTCCTAAGCCTTGAGCCTAGGCAAAAAATTAATTAAGAATACAATTTAACATAGTGTTTTTCAATTTTATGACACAAATTATGTATATTTTGTATTGCCATTGTAATGACACGCTTGGTGACCAAGCAAGGAAAGCACACTTCATACAATTGTGGTGAATTTTAAGGAGTGAATACCCTCCTGTATAAGTGAATGGAATTTTGACGCTATGTTCTTGATTGAACAAAAATACATGTTTTATAGTTTTTCAAAATGATATTTTATGACATGTGTGAAAGTATGAGATTTGGTTTATATTTTATAAATACTTCTCTTTGTGATCATTGAAATATCTCAAATGATTGATTCAAATGATATGCATCCATGAATTATGTTGAAATGATACTCTTTGAAAATTTGATATAACTTATATGCTTCCATTACATTGGTACACTGATTTGAAATGGTTTAATTGAAATATGTGGGTCGGACATCTACTTATGATGTGATGATGTGATGATATCCTTGGTGGACTACCGTAGCTACGAAGGGCGTTTGTAGAGGCACCCATTGTGTCCGAATACGCTTCTACAAAAGGTATCCCCAAACGTTATATGTATAGTTGCAGCCGGTTGAACCAAATCGGGGAGGACATGTGTAACACCACTGTCTAGCACCGGGTGGGATTCTATACATGATTGATTATGTATGTGCGCATAGACACGGATTAGCCCTTGGTGTGGCTTGTGGCCAACATTGGGGTATAGAGCTAAATGTTTTTATACTTGTATATAAACCCCAATGTGCCTGTCATTGGTCACGGTAGACTATTGTCTGGAATATTTTATTGCCAAATTCTAAATGATTTTCGAAATATAAAGGGATACATATATTGCTATTATGATGTATGATACATGATCACTTGATTTGTAGAAATGTCATGCTCGATATATAATATCATTATGTTTTAAAAATGTGATTTGACATTCCGTGTTCACACCTACTATTAATAACATAATATCGATCCTCTCACTCACTGAGTATTTTCCTTAATACTCACCTCTCACTTTCCTATGATGACAGACGTGACAAGGAGACGTGTCAAGACACTTTCGACACACTTAACATATATTTTGGAGACGTCAAGTTTTAGGTATGGTATCAACCATTCTTCCACGATGAAAGTTGATGATGTATACTTGAGGTTCATAGAATAACAATGTATATTTTATAGGATGACTATAATTATGTTATTGTAAAAATGTAAATTGACACTCTCGAACTCATTTTATAATCATGCATTGAGGCACAGTGTTGCATTTTAAATTTCTCTTACTTAGGAAATTATATTTTGAGAAAAAATAGGTTTTAAACAGGTGAAGATATTAGCATTGCATTGTTTCGATATGTGTATCTTGTGATGGGTAGCATACGGGTTAATGGGCGGCTATTCACAACCTTCGATTGAGGATCGTGGTGTGACAACTTGATCGGAACCCTCCTTCATTGCTCTCCTTGCTGAGATCGGATCATAGATGAAGAATGATCTCCTCTGGAGAAAGAAAAACTCTATCCAAAACTCAAAGAACTTGAATGGAACCCTCATCCACTGCTCTCCTTGCTAAAACTGGATCATCATGAAGAATGATCTGAGTCACCTAGGGGAAGAAAAACTACCTCTGAAAAGGGATATGTGGACAGCCATGAAAAGTTAACCAACACTCTATCTGACTTCCTCAGAATGGGATTCTCTATCTGTCTATTCCACCACATGAAATAGATCCCAGAATAACGCAAGTCCTCCGGTTTAGATTCCCTCAAACAATCATCCAGAATAGAGTTAGATATCGACCATCCCAGATTACCTTATCGACCATCCTAGATTACCTTATCTCCTCTCAGAAGACCATTTAACAATATTAAAATTTCCAAGTATACACCATGGGGTAACCAAACTCCTGATTTGAAATCTCAAGAAATCCCATAACAAACGATGATCACCTCTCATGTTAGACTCATACACAACAGTAATATCCAGACACATCCCTAACTTGATAAACTGAACCCCATAATGCATCCACTACAACTCACAAACCAGAACAGTCATACTAACCTTCAATGGGTCCCAACACAACCAAATCCTCCTAGTAGTATTACTCATATAGGCAATCACATAACTCCAGTTAGGCAAAAGAAAATGCTGAATGCATATGTCATTTGATGCCTGTACCCTAGTCTTCAAAAGTCAAACCAACTGTAATCAGTTCTATATCACAAAACTTCTTGTAGCTCGAATATGAATTAGGTTATTCAGACACCTTACGTTCCAACATTTTACATTTGGAACACAATGTGTGGGACATACCCCTTAAACAGCTTAGCAGGCTTTCTTCTGCCCCTTTCTAGTCTTCCTAGCCCTAGAAGGATAATACATAGGAAGAACTTGAGGGAGGAAGAAAAATAACTATCACCCACCACAGAGCTTGTCTCTGCTGAAGCATCTCACTCAACTCCTACAAAACATCCTCTGAGTCTAATGTTGCTCGGAATACTTGAAATATTGTCATACTCACATAAATTGACATGATCTCTAAAAGCTGGTGAGACTGTAATTAGAGCAATGTCTCCTCCCCAACCTCCAGAGTAAGACTGACATCCAACTTTGGCCCCTTATCCTCCGCCACTCTCTGAGGCTGCTAACCTCGTCTCCTTGGTTTCCTAGCTCTCTAGAAACTATCAGTATCTCTTGTCACGTCCCGACCCGCAGGTTGAGCATGCGAACAAACTACCGTAACTCCTTGAGGCACGGTATGCCCTACTCGTACACTCAGGTCATGCAAAACTAATATTATGACTAATATTACGATCCTACTCGACATCCTAAATTAAATCATACAATGGAAGATTTGAAAAAGAATATTTTTTAAAAATTTCTTTAAAACATTTGCCTCCAATTTATATATAAAAATTTGTGAAAGTGGCAAATCAAATCATCGTTTTCAAAATTATATTCATTTAACAACATATCGTGTAATTCAAATTAATATGCATCCTTATCATAATCATTGTATCATGGTGTTGATACAGTCCTCACTGGTGCTCGTCTATTGAATCCGTTGGTCGGATCCGTTGGTCAGAGACAGGGGACTCAAATCCCTGCTCCCAGTTACCCCACCACATCAACCTATCAAGTAAACACTCAATATCGTGATAGGGAGTGTGCTATAACCACTATATACCATCCCATAATCATACACATGTGCCACATGTCATCATTTATAAAACTTTACTCGTAAAAGAAAAATATGGCATTATCAATCATCATAATATTATGATATAATTTTTATACAATATCATTTCAGAAAATGCCATAAACATTAAAGCATTTTTAAATCATATGTCAAAATTTATTTATAAAAATCATGATCAAACTATTTTTTATTTAAACTCAAAAAGTTCGTCCCACTCATATCGATTGGGAAGGGTATGCCACTCCCCCTCACTGTCCTCATTTCTCGAGCAAATCATTCCTCATACGAAAACGAAACCCTACGCCTAGATTCAACAATATATAATTCGTCAATTATTTCGATAATATCATATCATACGATTACGAATTGCATATAAAAAATATTTTTCTTTAAGATAAAATCTCAAATTCCTTACTCAATTTTAAATTTAAGTTTCCAAAGTTCAACTCTGTGCAGTTTTGGGAGAAACTCCATATCCCCCTCTGTACTCCCCCAATTTAAGTAATTCTTATCTCTAATCGAAGACAAGACGTTGATTTAAAATTTTCTAGTTTATACTATCCCCAAATTTTATGTGTATAATTTTATAAAATTTCTTTTTAATTTCAGTTTCGTTTTAAAAACTAGTTCTGCGCAATTTCAGTAAAAATACTATAATGTTTTGCCTACTACTCCGATTCAAGTGATCTTTAGCTTAAATTAAAGATAAGACAGATGTCTAAAACTTTTATGCTTTAAGTTTCTCCAAATTTCATATAAAAGATATTTTAAAAACTGACACAAGGTACTGATCGTACACAAAGTATGAAAACAGAATGGCTGAATCATGTTAAACTCCCAAAAATCACTAAAAATTGATTCTTTCCAGAAATATTTCATATAATATGCCATTTTAAAGCTTTTGAAGTCTAGTTGACACAAATAAATGGTTTAGATTTTCAATTCCTATACAATGAGATATCATAGTAAAACTATACAAAACTCAAATCTATAATTTAATATCTAGCATAATATCATAGATACTAATATAACTACTCAACAAATGATTTAATCATTGCACAAGTTAAAACATGTTACCTTTCTTGTAAGCTCTCTTGCAAACAATATATACTAGCACTCCCTTTGAATCCTTGAAAATTTTTTATATCACCTTAGCGAAAATCAAATCACAATACATTAATACAATACTTCTATATCTCCATCTTGAAATCAAAATTTCCAACAATGCTCTTACCTCTTTGACTTCATGGTTGAACTCAAATTTAGAGATGGAGTCTTCACAATTTTATCCAAGGGAGGAGGATGAAGAAAAAGTGAACCAAATTTCTCAAAACAAGTTCCTTTATAAACCTAGTAAAGTTTCTTTGACCATTGAAGCATCTTATGCATTATCTTAACCATCTACTTATCTTAGCACTCAAACCATGCATTAGGAGTCTTGTTGGACATCCATGTCAAGAGGAGAAGTGTCACAACTAACACAAACTATTCCAATTACATTTCATACATAAATTATCATCCTATGAGCTTCTTGAATGTAGAACAATCCTATGTGGCCACTAACCAACCTTACTACCCTCTTGATCAATCATTTGGCTCAATTGTGTTAAAAATAAGGGAGAAGATGAAGATAAGTCTCAAGGTATTCAACTTGAAAATATGATAATGTCATAAATATTGGGCCTTTTATTTTTTAATGTTCAGAATTTGGCAACATATTTATGACCCAAAATACATTCAAAAACAAGCCCAATGAAGCCCAAAAGTATGGAGAAAAGTCTAAGAGGTAAACCCAAATAGCTAGGGGCAGTTTGGGCAATGTATATTCCAACAGTCCAAAAACTAGCTGTTGGAATTCCTTGGGGTTTGAGCCCCAACGGGAATATTGACTTTGTTCTCTCTCTACTGTCTATTTTTCTCCCTTTGCCTATAAATAGAGCTATTGCTCTCCTTGTAAAATTAAGAGGAAGATAATCTCTCTTCCTCTGTATCATTCTTCTACATCAATAAAAACCAGAAGTTTATTAGATTTCTCTCTCTTCTTAGTCAAAAATCCAACATGGTATCAGAGCAAACATCGACTCCGGGGTTGGGAAATTCTCTTCCTCAAATCTCTTCCTTTCAAATCCAACTTTTCTCCCAAATTATTCTAAGCTCAACCAATTACTTCCAATGGGCTAGTCATATCAGAAGATCTCTCAATGGAGCAAAACTTCTGTCTTTCATTACAAAAGATCCTATGGATCGGCTAGACCCACGATTTGATGAATGGAAGGAGCTGGATGATCAAGTGTTCCTATTGCTAACAAGCTCCATGGATCAAGTACACAAAAATATGGTAATGTGCTGTCCGAGTTCCAAATCCTTATGGGAGCAAATGTATGGGTTATATGGTCAGGAATCAAACTTGAGCAGAATATTTGAAATACAAAAAAGGATTGCGACCATCCAAATGGAGGAGAAATCAATTACACAATTGTTCGGAGAACACGAGGACTTGTGGAATGAGCTCAACACATTGAGACCTCTCACAAGTGATATAAAAGTGCTGCAAAAGAGACAAGATGAAGACAAGGTGTTTTCATTGCTCTCATCACTCAATGAGTCATTTGTACAACTTCGACAGGAAATTCTTCGAATGAAAGAATTTCCATCATACCAAGAGACTCGATTTATGATTCAAAGAGCTGCAGCTTCTCAAAGGTTTGAGGAAAGCAATCAGTCCAAAAGTGAAGTTCATGGGTTCTCCACAAAGCAGAATGAGCAAGCTGCAAATAAGGCTCATCAGGGAATAAAAAAGGTGTGTTCTCATTGCAAAAAGTTGGGACATACCAAGGATGGTTGCTGGTTTCTTCATCCTAACCTTAAACCTGAGTTCATCAAGAAAAAAGAGCAAGAGAGGAGGGAGCAAAATGCTCAACCAGCTGCAAACAAAGCAAATCTGACATATCAAAAATTAGGAAAATCCTCCTCAGGTACTTGCTGTAACTCATCTATTACTTCTTCAAAATGGTTGATAGATTCAGGTTGTGATCACCATATGGTCAAAGATAAGCAAAATTTTCAGAATCTTGAACCTCTCCTAGAACCTAAAATGGTTAAAGTTGCGAATGGACATAATTTCAAAATTAAGCAAATTGGGGATGTTGAAATATTTGGAAGAAAATCAAAGGCCTTATATGTTCCTCAATTTACCTCTAATCTTATGTCCATTGGACAAGTCACTAAGGACTTAAATTGCAAAGCTATTTTTGACCCTCATTCTGTTGTTTTTCAGAATTTGGAGACGAATCAAGTGATTGGTAGTGGTTCTATGCAAGATAACTTGTATTTTTGGAAACAAGATAGTTTTGTATTTTCCGCAATCCGAGAGGAAAGTTACCTCCTTTGGCATGCTAGATTAGGTCATCCTTCTATGCAAGCTCTGAAATGCCTATTCCCATCAAAAAATTGTAGTGATAGACATTGTGAAGCATGCATTTTTGGAAAGGAAACCCGAATGTATTATCCTATTTCTGAAACTCAATATAAAAAGCCTTTTGATCTTGTTCACTCGGATGTATGGACTTCACCTATGATATCTAGAAGGGGATTTAAGTATTTTATCTCATTTATAGATCATAAGTCTAGGTATACATGGGTGTATATGCTAAGATCAAAAGACCAAGTTTATGAAGCCTTCAAGTCCTTTTACAAGTATATTATAAAACAATATGAGGCCAACATTAAAATTCTTAGGACAGATAATGGTGGGGAATATATGAGCACCAATTTCAAAAATTTCATTGAGGAGAATGGAATTATTCATCAAACTAGTTGTCCCTACACTCCCCAACAAAATGGAGTTGCCGAACGCAAAAATAGACATCTCCTAGAAATAGCTAGAACTATCATGTTCTTTGCTAATATGCCTAAGCGTTTTTGGAGTGATGCGGTTAGTACCGCAGCTCATTTAATAAATCGTCTTCCAACTAGAGTTCTCCATGGAAAATCTCCATTGGAGTTGCTTAGAAAAGACAAACCAAACCTCTCTCACCTTAGAGTTTTTGGGCGTATTTGTTACATTCATATTCCTAGGCAGTTTAGAGATAAGTTAGATATCAAAGGAAGGAAATGTGTTTTTATTGGGTACGCTTCATTCCAAAAAGGATATATTTGTTTTGAACCTGACTCTAACAAGGTATACACATCAAAAGATGTGATATTTGTAGAAAATGAATTTTTTTTTGCAGGAGAAAAAAATGAAGAAAATTCATCAAGCAATGACTTGCGAATCTTCTGCGATGTTCCCATAAATCCTCCTCTGGTTCCTCAAGAATCCAATGAAGAGAATTCACTTTCAGGGGGAGAAAACGAAGAGGGAGGAGTGGATGAGTCTGAAAATGAAGAGAACTCTTCCGAAGAAAGAGAAGAAGGCGAGGGATTACCTACCTTAGGAGAATCCGGAGACGAAACTAGACTGCCCTCTCCGCTGGCTCCTCCACTTCGACGTTCCACCAGATTGAGGCTTCCTCCCTCAGAGTGGATCAACAGAAGAGTTTATTACAATTCTAAGGTAACTCACTATCCTATTTCAAATTACTATTGTGTATCTAACACTTCCTCAAGCCATCAAGGGTTCTTGAGTGGCATTGACTCATCACAGGAACCTAAGGATTTTGATGAGGCAAATACCAAACCCGAATGGAGACAAGCTATGCTTGAAGAACTAGATGCATTGAATAAAAATGGGACGTGGGAGATTACTACTCTCCCTAAGGGAAGAAAGGCTGTTGGGTGTAAATGGGTGTTCAAAATCAAGTATAAAAGTGATGGATCCATTGAACGCTACAAGGCAAGACTTGTAGCCAAAGGATTCACACAAACTTATGGAGAAGACTACACTGAGACTTTTGCCCCTGTTGCCAAAATGAAAACGATAAGGGTTTTGATGTCAATTGCAACCAATGGAGAATGGCCAATGTATCAAATGGACGTGAAGAATGCTTTCCTTCAAGGGGACTTAGACGAAGAAATCTACATGCAAATTCCCCAAGGGCTAGATGAGGATTCAAACATCAAGGTGTGTCGTCTTAAAAAAGCAATCTATGGGTTAAAACAATCTCCTCGTGCCTGGTATGCAAAATTAAGTTCAGCACTTCTTGGTAATAACTTTAAGAAATCCATTATTGATTCCTCCATGTTTACTAAAGTTAACAATGAAGAAATCACTATTGTTCTTATTTATGTAGATGATATAGTTATTACAGGAAGTGATATGAATGGTATTGATCAAGTTAGAAATTTCCTTAAATCTACTTTTGAGATTAAAGATTTGGGAAAACTAAAGTATTTCTTAGGAATAGAGCTTGCCTATTCTCATAAGGGGCTAGTTCTATGCCAAAGGAAATATGTAATTGACCTTTTGCAGGAAACTGGAAAGGTAGGAGCTAAACCAGCAGCAACTCCTATATCCATAGCAGAACGAGCACAAGGTGATGAAGAAATGTTCCAGGATATTCCTAGATATCAAAGACTTGTGGGGAGGCTCATCTACCTCACCATTACAAGACCAGATATCACCTATGCCGTCAGCTTAATCAGTCAACGGATGCATGCTCCAAGGATTCAAGATTGGAAGGCAGCAGAAAGAATTCTCAAGTATTTAAAAAGCTCACCAGGAAGGGGAATTCTTATGAAAAACAACCACAGCATGGAGATTTATGGCTACTGTGATGCAGATTGGGCTGGGGATGTCACGGACAGGAGATCCACCACCGGCTACTGCATGTTCGTGGGAGGAAATCTTGTAACATGGAAAAGCAAGAAACAATCTGTTGTATCCAGATCAAGCGCTGAGGCTGAATACAGAGCAATGGCAGCGGCTACAAGCGAAATAGTTTGGCTAAAGGCATTACTTAAGGAGATGGGATTTCCTACTATCGCTCCTATTCTTCTACATTGCGATAATCAAGCAGCTCTTCATATCGCTGCCAATCCAGTATTTCATGAAAGAACGAAGCACATTGAGGTTGATTGTCATTTTGTTCGAGAAAAATTAGAAAACAAGACAATTTCAACCTCATATGTTAGAAGTGAAGACCAGCTAGCTGACATTTTCACTAAGGCAACAACTGAGAAACATCTTCAGCACATCCTTAGCAAGTTAGGGTCCATAGACATCTATGCACCTAACTTGAGGGGGAGTGTTAAAAATAAGGGAGAAGATGAAGATAAGTCTCAAGGTATTCAACTTGAAAATATGATAATGTCATAAATATTGGGCCTTTTATTTTTTAATGTTCAGAATTTGGCAACATATTTATGACCCAAAATACATTCAAAAACAAGCCCAATGAAGCCCAAAAGTATGGAGAAAAGTCTAAGAGGTAAACCCAAATAGCTAGGGGCAGTTTGGGCAATGTATATTCCAACAGTCCAAAAACTAGCTGTTGGAATTCCTTGGGGTTTGAGCCCCAACGGGAATATTGACTTTGTTCTCTCTCTACTGTCTATTTTTCTCCCTTTGCCTATAAATAGAGCTATTGCTCTCCTTGTAAAATTAAGAGGAAGATAATCTCTCTTCCTCTGTATCATTCTTCTACATCAATAAAAACCAGAAGTTTATTAGATTTCTCTCTCTTCTTAGTCAAAAATCCAACAAATTGTCCATCATTGAGTAGTTTGCAATCTAATCCCTCAACTTTCCTTGATTGCCTTTAGACTCCTAACTTTTAACAAATTTGCATGTTTAATCCCTATGAAATTTTGTTTGAAATTCCTTTAAAATGTGAAATTTCATTTAAATACATTTATTTAAATATGTATGCCCTTCCTTAGCCATTTTTGACTTCTTTAGGCCATGTTGGCACTTGCCAAGAAGGTTTTCAGCTTACCCGATAAAATTTTCGGTTTTAGCGATTTTGAGACAAAACTTCAAAATAAATAAATAAATAATTAAAATTATATTTTAGATGTCTCAAAAGAATGTTAATATATATATAAAATCATGAAAAGTGGTACATGATATACAGTCATCAAAAATCGGTGTTACAATTCCTAATCCCCTAATAAAAAGTTTCATCCTCGAAACTAAATAAAACTATATATTAAATAGCTGGGGGTACTGTTTGCTCATAGCATTCTCGAGCTCCCAAGTCTACTCCTCGACCTGGTCGTTCCTCCAAAGTACTTTGACCAGGGAGACCTTTCTGCTCCATAACTTCCTAATCTGTCTGTCTAAGACGGCTATGGGCTGAACGGGAAAGCGCAAATCATCACTTAACTCTACCGGTGGGGGTTCCAATATATGGGAAGGATTAGGAAGGTACCTCTTCAACATTGAGATATGGAATACATCATGAATCCTTGCTAGCTCAAGCGGCAGGTCTAACCTATATGCTACTTTCCCAATCCTCTCTAGGACTCGGAAAGGTCCGATATACCTAGGATTAAGCTTTACGTGTTGTCTAAATCAGATTATCCCCTTCCAAAGGGATACCCTTAGAAACACCATGTCTCCCTCTCCGAACTTCAAGGTTTGTAGGCGAACTTGATCAACGGGAGGTGCTGGTCCCAACTATCATTGAAGTCCATGACACAGGATCTCAACATGTCCTCTAGTGTCTGAATGGTCCTCTCATACTGACCATCCGTCTGGGGTGAAATGCAGTACTGAATTTTAATCGGGTGCACATGGCCTCTCACAACTTCAGCCAAAATTGGGAAGTAAATCATGAGTCTCGGTCCAATACAATGGATACAAAAATTCCATGCAGTCTAACTATTTCACTGATGTACAGGAGAGCCAAACTCTCTAGTGGATAGCTATGGCAGATAGGAAGGAAATGTGCAGACTTAGTGAGTCTGTCTACAGCATCGTGTCGTGCCGAAGTTTGCAGAAGACCCATTACAAAATTCATAACGATATGTTCCCACTTCCATTTAGGAATAGGAAGAGGTTGTAGTGTGCAGGCGGGCTGCTGATACTTAGTCTTCACCTGCTGGCATACCAAACACCGGGTAACAAAACTGGCTATCTCACGCTTCATGCCCGCCCACTAGTAACTTTCTCGAATCGTCTAGTACATCTTTGTGCTACCAAGATGCATAGCGTAAGCTGAAGTGTGAGCCTCCCCTAATATGGTACCTCCAATTTCATCATCCTTGGGAATATAGATATGTGTCCCAAAACCTACTAAGTCATCATCCCTGATTCTGAAGTCTCCGCATTCTCCTTTGTTGATCCTCTCAACAATCCCCTGAATCTCCTTATCAGTAGACTGAAGTTTCCAAATGTGGTTAAGCAGAGTCGGTCTTATCTCAAATCTTGTCAAAAGTGCTCCAAAATCATCTATGGTCATCTGACTCCTAGGGAACGGAGTCCAATAAGACACGTGAGATAAGAACTCTCGGTGGGTGCTGAAGATGACGACTTGTAGCATAGTGTATCTGCAACAACATTTGCTTTCCCCAGGTGATAGTCAATAATCAGATCATAGTCTTTGAGAAGCTCCAACCATCTCCTCTGCCTGAGATTGAGCTCCCTTTGAGTGAGTAGATACTTCAAGCTTCTGCGGTCCATATATACCCAACAAGCAACCCCATATAGATAGTGTCGCCAAATCTTCAAGGCGAACACAATAACAGCAAGCCCTAAGTCATGGAAAGGATAATTCAATTCATGCCTCTTTAGCTGTTAGGAGGCGTAAGCAATGACCCGACCCTTCTGCATTAAGACACAACCTGGTCCCTATCAGCTTGCATCGCAGTATACCTCATACTCAGCATCACTAGTAAGGAGAGCGAGGATGGGTGCTGACGCTAGTGTTGAATTTCTACAGAAGCAAGCAATGAGTAATAAAAAGGATTTCAAAGATTTTGTTGATATTTCAAGGAAATTATACAAGTGGTTGAAGGCATTTTTTCATGCTTTGAGAGGACAACATGCTGCCCTATTTATAGAGGATGGAGAGGGGAGAAGATTGAGAGAAAAGAGAGAGTGGAGAGGGCATAAAGCCCTCTCCTTCTCTACTAGCCGTTGGACCTCCAACGGCTAGAATGGGAACTAGCCGTTGGGACCTCCAACGGCTAGATTCCCAGCCTGCTGGGGGCCCATTTGGGGCCCCATTTGCTGTCTCGGGCTGGGCCCGTAGGGCCCAGCCCGAATCCCGCGGGCCACACCCATTGAAATACCCATTGAATTAGGTTTGTACACTTGATCCTAGCATCAACTAGCTATGAAGCCTAATTATGCTTCATTTCAACACTCCCCCTCAAGTTGGGTGTGTATATGTCTATGACACCCAACTTGCCCATATTCTTGAGGATGTGCTTTGTGGTTCCCGGCTTGGTGAAGATGTCAGCTACTTGATGATCACTCCTTGTGAAACTTGGTGAGATGAGCTTATCTTCAATCTTTTGCCTCACAAAGTGGCAATCTACCTCAATATGTTTTGTTCTTTCATGAAAAACCGGATTTGAGGCTATGTGAATTGCTGATTGATTGTCACAATGGAGTTGGATCGGAGTTGAAACTATGAACCCTATCTCCTCAATTAGAGCTTTCAACCAAACTATCTCACTTGTTGCGGCTGCCATAGCTCTATATTCCGCTTCAGCACTTGATCTTGATACAACATGTTGTTTTTTGCTTTTCCAAGCTACTAAATTTCCTCCAACGAACATGCAATATCCCGTGGTTGATCTTCTATCTTCTGAATTTCCAGCCCAATCTGCATCACAATACCCTATGATTTGAGAGCTGTAATTTTTCTTCATCCAAATTCCCATGCCGGGTGTGCCCTTCAAGTAGTGAAGAATTCTTTCAGAGGCTCTCCAATGCTTTCTTTTTGGCTTGTGCATATGCTGGCTAACTTGACCCACAGCAAAGAAGATATCGGGTCTTGTTATGGTGAGATAGATTAATCTCCCTACAAGCCTTTGATATCTTTGTTCATCCTCAAACTCTTCATCATCATCTTGAAGACCACCAGAAGTGCTGATTGGACTACATGCAGGCTTTGCACCTAACTTCCCGGTTTCCTGCAAAAGATCAAGCACATACTTTCTTTGTGATAGAACAAGCCCATTTGGACAATAGGCAAGTTCTATTCCTAGAAAGTACTTTAGTTTCCCTAAGTCTTTGATATCAAACTTAGTTTGGAGAAATTTTCTAACTTGATTGATTAGATTTAAGTCATTTCCGGTTATGATTATATCATCTACATAAACTCAAACTATAATGATTTTTCCATTTTGTTTCTTAACAAAGAGGGATGAATCACTATTGCATTTCTTAAAATCATGATCAAGAAGAGTAGAGCTAAGTTTGGCATACCAAGCTCGAGGGGATTGTTTGAGGCCATAGATGGCTTTCTTTAACTTGCAAACTTTGTTGTCTTGATGAGAGAAGCCCGGAGGAACCTCCATATATACTTCTTCTTCTAAGTCTCCTTGAAGAAAAGCATTTGCAACATCCATTTGGAATAAGGGCAAAGAATGATTGACAGCAAGAGATAGAAGAACTCGAATGGTGTTCATTTTTGCTACAGGTGCAAATGTCTCCTTGTAGTCTATCCCATAAGCTTGAGTGAAACCTTTGGCAACTAATCTTGCTTTATATTTATCAAGACTTCCATCACTCTTGTGCTTGATTTTGTAGATCCATTTGCACCCTACGGCTTTCTTTCCTATTGGTAGAGATGTTATTTCCCATGTTCCATTCTTGGCTAATGCTTCTAATTCATCCTTCATGGCTTGCACCCATTGAGGATGGTTTTTTGCTTCTTCAAAGGTTCTTGGTTCTTCATGTAGATCTATGTTTCGAATAAATCTTTGATGGCTGCAAGAGGTGTTAGCAATTGAATAATATTTAGAAATGGGATAAGAAGTTACTTTGGAGTTATAAAAAACTCTTTTGTTGATCCAATTGGAGGGAGGAAGTCTAAGTCTTGTTGATCTACGAAGAGGAGGAGGTGGTTCATCCATGATTTGTTCTTCTTGTTCAATGACCAGCTCTTGCTCAGAATCAACTCCCCCTTGTTCTTGAACGGTTTCTTGATCAGAATGAGATGGCGAGGGATCTTCTTGAGCTGAATCTTCATGAACATTCGGAGCTGGTTCTTGTTCAATATTTGGATGATTAATGGTTGGAAGAATAATGTTCCATAGATCTTGAGCTTCTCCTTCTCCAGCTTGATCTAGATCTTCCTTTCCTGTAAAATAGAATTCTCTTTCTACAAATTGTTGAAATATCAAAAAATAGAGCACAAGAAATGAAGAATACTTCTGAATTTTATTGAAGAAGAATGAGAGCATACATGGACATATTTGAGAGCATTTTTCTCATAGAGTTTTGGAGATACAATAAGGCTCTATTTATAGAGAAAAGGAAAAAATAGCCAGTAGATAGTGATTCAAAAGTAATATTCCCGTTGGAGCTCAAACCCCAAGGAATTCCAACAGCTAGTTTTTTGACTGTTGAAATATATACTACCCAAACTGCCCCTAGCTATTTGGGTTTGCTTCCTAGACTTTTCTCCAAACTTTTGGGCTTCCTTGGGCCTATTTTTGAATGTATTTTGGGTTGGTTAAGGCTGCCCAAATGTGTCATGCTTGCTGGACAATGCAGGCTGATTTTTGGGCTTCTAAGTAGATGTACTTGGTTGGTGATGAAGATGGGTTGAGTTATCCTTCTTTTCAACACTCCCCCTCAAGTTGGGTGCGTAGATATCGATAGTGCCCAACTTGTTCATGATTTCTTGAAGATGCATTGCAGTTCCCCCTTTTGTGAAGATATCAGCTAGTTGCTCTTTTCCTTTGATGTAGGGAGTAGCTATAAGCTTTTCTTCCACCTTTTGTCGAATGAAGTGACAATCAACTTCTATGTGTTTAGTCCTTTCATGGAAGACCGGATTGGATGCAATATGAATCGCCGATTGATTGTCACAATGCAAGTTGATTGGTGTAGAAACATTGAACCCTAATTCCTCTACTAGAGCCTTCAACCATACAATCTCACTGGCCGCTGACGCCATTGCCCTATACTCAGCCTCTGCACTCGATCTTGACACCACATGCTGTTTTTTGCTCTTCCATGCTACCAAGTTGCCTCCTACGAACATGCAGTACCCGGTGGTAGATCTTCTATCCTTTGAATCGCTCGCCCAATCTGCATCGCAAAAGCCTTCAATTTGGGAGCTTCCACTGTTCTTCATCCAAATACCTAGACCGGGTGATTTCTTGATGTAGTGAAGGATGCGCTCAACTGCTCTCCAATGACCCTTCTTTGGAGAATGCATATGTTGACTAATTTGGCTCACAGCAAAGGCTATGTCTGGCCTAGTGATGGTGAGGTAGATCAGCCGTCCTACAAGTCTCTGATATCTCTCTATGTCCTCAAATGGCTCCTCATCATCTACTAGAGGTCCAGTGGTGACAATAGGGCTACAAGCTGGCTTTCCTCCTAGCTTTCCTGTTTCCTGCAAAAGATCAAGAGCATATTTCCTTTGGGATAGAATTAACCCATTATTACAATAGGCTAACTCAATTCCTAGGAAATACTTTAGTCTCCCTAAATCTTTAATTTCAAATCTAGAACTCAAGAAATTTCTAACTATATCTATTAAATGCATGTCATTTCCTGTAATGATGATATCATCTACGTAAACTAAGGCTATCACAATTTTATCATTGTTTTTTCTAATGAAAACAGATGAGTCGCTATGGCATTTAACAAATCCACTACTAAGGAAAGCATGGCTTAATTTTGCATACCATGCCCTTGGGGATTGCTTCAGCCCGTAGATAGCCTTGCGTAGTTTGCACACATTTCCTCCTTGTTGTTGGAACCCTTGAGGAAGTTGCATGTACACTTCTTCTTCGAGATCTCCTTGAAGGAACGCGTTTGCTACATCCATTTGAAACATGCTCCATCCATGGTTCACCGCAAGAGACATCAAGACCCTAATTGTGTTCATTTTGGCAACAGGTGCGTATGTCTCTTTGTAATCTATCCCATATGCTTGAGTGAATCCTTTAGCCACAAGTCTTGCCTTAAACCTTTCAATTGATCCATCACTTTTATATTTGATTTTGTATACCCATTTGCATCCGACGGCCCGCTTGCCCTTTGGAAGAGAGGTGACTTCCCATGTACCGTTCTTAGTCAATGCATCTAGCTCTTCCTTCATTGCCTTTCTCCACCTTGGGTCCTTGGATGCTTCATCATATGTCCTAGGCTCCTGTTCTTTATCTATGCCACTCAAAAAATTTTGGTGGCTCAAAGAAACATGTGAGATGGTATAATAATCAGAAATCGGATGTGATGTTACCTTGGAGTTATAGTAAACTCTACGGTTAATCCATTCCGAACGGGGAACCCTAAGCCTCATGGATCGCCTAAGGTGAGGAGGTGGTGCATCCAAATCTCCCTCTACATGCTCAGATTCTTCCTCTTCGGTTTCTTGATCTCCCCCTGAAGTGTGGGCTGCCTCCTCTTCTATGGAGTTTGATCCTTCTTCTTCATTATTTTGAGATTGCTCATTAATCTCTTGGGAGGTTCCTTCTGCAATTGGTGGAGATGATTGATTCGGGAGAAGTAAGAAATTCCACGTGCTTGGAGTGTTCTCTTCTTTTGATGATTGATGTTCTTCATTATCTACAAAAAAGGTCTCATTCTCCACAAATATCACATCCTTAGATGTGTATGTTTGGTCAGTCTTAGGGTCATAACATCTATACCCCTTTTCAAAGGAAGCATACCCCAAAAATATGCACTTTCTACCCTTGTGATCTAACTTATCCCTCATGTGTGCTGGAATATGAATGTAACATACACAACCGAATGTTCTAAGATGAGATATCTTAGGTTTTCTATCTAGTAGGACTTCTAATGGTGACTTGCCATCTAGGACTTGAGATGGGATAAGGTTTATTAGGTGGACAGCGGTTTTTATTCCATCACACCAAAATTTCTTAGGCACATTTGCATGAAACATCATAGCTCTAGTTATTTCTAATATGTGCCTATTTTTCCTTTCGGCCACCCCATTTTGTTGAGGTGTGTATACACAAGACATTTGATGTACAATGCCATTCTCTCTAAGGTAGTTTTCAAATTTCAAACTAGTGAATTCCCCACCATGATCCGTCCTTAGAATTTTAATGTTAGCATTGTAAAGTTTTGTCACATATCTCTCATAGCTTTTAAAGGCTTCAAAAGCTTGATCTTTGGTATTCAAAAGGTAGACCCAAGTGTACCTAGTTTTTTGGTCTACAAAAGTAATGAAATACTTGTAGCCTAAATGAGATTTGATGGGTGAAGTCCACAAATCCGAATGAACTAAATCAAAAGCATCTTTATAAATTGTTTTTGAATTGGGATACATTGATCGGGTTTCTTTTCCCAGAATACAAGCTTTACAATGTCTATCTTCAATATTAATACTTGGAAATAGACGCTTTAAAGCTTGGTCACTAGGATGCCCAAAACGTTTATGCCAAAGAGATCCATCTTCTTTGACATGAGCTACGAGTGCATGATGCTTTTGATCCAAAAAATATAGATCCCCTCTTCTAGAACCCTTGCCAATCAATTGATTCGACTTGAGGTCCTGAAAAGTAACAGTGTTCGGGTCAAAAACAACTCTACACCCTTGATCCTTAGTGACTTTGCTAATGGACAAAAGATTTGAAGTGAGTTGGGGAACAAATAAAGCATTTGAAGTTTTTCCAAAAAGTTCAATTTCCCCAATTTGCTCAACTTTCAAATCTTGCCCATTGGCAACACGGACTATCTTATGGTTAGGGAGTTTTTTAAAACGCTTGATTTTTCTTCTATCCCTTACCATATGATGGTCCGTTCCCGAATCAATGAGAAAATCTTCGAAATTGAAAGAGGATAAAGTGCTTTGATTTTTACCATTGGAGGGAGCAAGTTGTTGAAACTTCTTGGAGATGTCATTGAGTTGACTTTGAAGAGCAGCAAAATAAGCCATGGTAGGTCCTTGAAGCTTGGCGTGAAGTGCATTATGCTGCTCGGAAAGTTGCTCCCTTGGTTTGAAGGTCTTGGGCTTTAAATGAGGATGAAGGTTCCAACACTTCTCCTTTGTATGTCCTCTTTTCTTGCAATGGGTGCATACATCAATTTTCTTTGGAACTTGATGTGCTTTGGCAGCCATGTGCTCTTCAACGGTAGCCATGTGACCTTGAGCTTCAAGTCTAAGTTTGGAATTTTCTTCCAAACGCATGCTAACTTCCGTTCGTTGGATCATATTTTGCACTTCTCCAAATGAAGGAAATTCCTTCATTCGGAGAATTTCTTGTCTAAGAAGAGAGTAGGAATCATCTAGACCCATGAGAAGACCAAAGATTTTATCTTCTTCTTTCCTCTTGTGGAGGACTTTGAGATCTATGGAATCTGGGCGGAGAGTGGAGAGCTCATTCCAAGCATCAGTATATTCCCCAAAGTATTGAGGAAGAGATTTCCCTTCCTTTTTGATGTTTGAAATTTGTCGTTTGAGCTCAAAAATTCTGCCAAGGTTAGATTCTTGGCCATAAAGAGAAAACATTGTGTCCCATATTAGTTTTGCATTGGGAGCACAAGTCACCATGGCTTTGTGTGTTTCATCCATGGAATTGAGTAGAAGAAAAAACACATGATTGTCCCTCTTCTTCCATTCTCTGAAGGAAGAATCCACCTCTTCAAGTGGTTGATCAAGTATGTGACCCTCCAAGTTGTGAAGTTCCAGCGCTCTTCTCATCAAGGCTGCCCATTGATAATAATTTCCTCCTCTTAATTGAATGGAGGATATATTTTGAAATTGGGTAATGTTGATGGAAGGTGGAAGGTCACCCAACCTTGAAGAGGAAGGGATCGAAGTTTCTCTGATACCATGTTGAAATATCAAAAAATAGAGCACAAGAAATGAAGAATACTTCTGAATTTTATTGAAGAAGAATGAGAGCATACATGGACATATTTGAGAGCATTTTTCTCATAGAGTTTTGGAGATACAATAAGGCTCTATTTATAGAGAAAAGGAAAAAATAGCCAGTAGATAGTGATTCAAAAGTAATATTCCCGTTGGAGCTCAAACCCCAAGGAATTCCAACAGCTAGTTTTTTGACTGTTGAAATATATACTACCCAAACTGCCCCTAGCTATTTGGGTTTGCTTCCTAGACTTTTCTCCAAACTTTTGGGCTTCCTTGGGCCTATTTTTGAATGTATTTTGGGTTGGTTAAGGCTGCCCAAATGTGTCATGCTTGCTGGACAATGCAGGCTGATTTTTGGGCTTCTAAGTAGATGTACTTGGTTGGTGATGAAGATGGGTTGAGTTATCCTTCTTTTCAACACAAATATCACATCCTTGGATGTGTATAGTTTTTTGATTAGTGGATCATAACATTTATACCCCTTTTCAAATGTTGAGTATCCTAAGAACACACATTTTCTCCCCCTTTCCTCTAACTTGTTTCTGAAATTTTCCGGTACATGGACATAGCATAAGCATCCAAAGACTCTAAGATGGGAGATATTGGATTTTCTTCCTAAGAGTAGCTCTAATGGAGATTTTCCTCCTAAAACTTGAGTGGGCATAAGATTAATGAGATGGGCAGCGGTTTTTATTGCCTCACTCCAAAACCTTTTAGGCATATTGGAATGGAACATCATAGCCCTAGCCGTTTCTAGTAAATGCCTATTTTTCCTTTCGGCAACTCCATTTTGTTGTGGAGTGTAAACACATGACTTTTGGTGAATAATCCCTTTTTCTTCTAGGAAGTTTTCAAATGCATGACTAATGTACTCTCCCCCATGATCAGACCTAATGATTTTAATGTTGGCATTGAATTGTTTGGTCACATATCTATAATAACTCTTAAGGGCTTCAAAAACCTCAGATTTAGTTACCAATAGGTAAACCCAAGTATATCTAGTTTTATGATCAATAAAGGTAACAAAGTATTTAAATCCATTATGGGATACTATGGGGGAAGTCCAAACATCAGAATGCACAAGTTCAAAAGCATTTTCATATATTGTATTTGAAAGAGGATAGTACATCCTAGTTTGCTTTCCTAAAACACAAGCTTTGCAATGCCTATCTTCTACTTCTAGTTTTGGAAATAGGCGTTTCAAAGCTAAGTTCCCAAGATGACCCAAACGAGCATGCCATAATGAATGCATTTGATTTTGTGCAGCAAAAGCTTGATTTTCTTGATCCAAGTAGTATAGGTTGTGCCTCCTAGACCCCTTGCCAATCAAGTGATTCGTTTTGAGGTCCTGAAATACAACTTCATTAGGATCAAAAGTGACTTTACAATTTTGTTCTTTAGTTATTTTTCCAATGGACAGAAGGTTAGAATTGAACTTAGGCACATATAAAGCTTTAGTTTTCATGCCAAGTAATTCAACTTCTCCAAAATGATCAACCTTTAATTTTTCACCATTAGCCACTTTGACAATCTTATGGTCAGAGAGAGGAATAAGTTTCTTAATTTTGTTTATATCTTTGACCATATGATTGTCACAACCAGAATCAATAAGCCATGAATCAAAATGAGATGAGTTTAGAAGGTTACTAGAATGTGAAGCAATCTGGCCAATAAGATTCCTCATCTCTTTTTGCATTTCTTCCATTTTATTTTCGAGAGCAGCAACTTGGGAGACATGCTGAGCATTTGCCGTTTGAGCCACCTCCCTTTTGTTGTTCTTTGGCCGTAATTCAGGATGGAGAAACCAACATTTCTCCCTTTTATGGCCTGGTTTCTTGCAATGAGTGCATACGTCTCTTTTGCCAAAATATTGAGCTTTGTTGGCCGGGTGCTCCTCCTGGACAGATTTAAATGCTTGAGCTTCGGATTTGAGTTTAGTTGAATCCTCAAGCCTCATACTTGTTTCAGCTCTTTGCACCATGAATTGCACCTCTTGGAATGAAGGAAATATCTTCATTCTTAGAATTTCTTGACGAATAGGAGCATACTCTTCTCCAAGACCCATAAGAAGACCAAAGGTCATGTCTTCATCATTTCTTTGAAGAAGAATTTTAAGATTTGAAGTAGGAGGCCTCAAAAGATTGAGTTCATTCCATAGATCCCTATATTCCCCAAAGTATTCGGGTAGGGTTTTACCTCCTTTTTGAACCTTGAAGATCTTCTTTTTTAACTCAAAGATTCTGCCCGTGTTTGTTTCTTGGCCATATAAAGAGTGCATTTGATCCCACAAAGCCTTAGCATTTGGAATGCAAGTGACCATTGCTTTGTGGGTTTTGTCAAGAGACATTTGTAGAAGAACCACCACTTGATCATCTCTTTTCTTCCATGCTTTGAATGAAGGCTCAGCATCATCAAGTGGATCTTCAAATATATGATTTTCGAGATTCAAGAAGTTTAAAGACCTTTTGATGGTGTCTTGCCAAGCATTGTAATTTGATGAATCCAAAAGAATGGAGGTGAACATAGAAGTGCTAATTTGTGGTGGTGGATCTCCAAGGCCGGAGGAAGAAGGGATATTAGCCCGCTCTGATACCATGTTGAATTTCTACGGAAGCAAGCAATGAGTAATAAAAAGGATTTCAAAGATTTTGTTGATATTTCAAGGAAATTATACAAGTGGTTGAAGGCATTTTTTCATGCTTTGAGAGGGCAACATGCTGCCCTATTTATAGAGGATGGAGAGGGGAGAAGATTGAGAGAAAAGAGAGAGTGGAGAGGGCATAAAGCCCTCTCCTTCTCTACTAGCCGTTGGACCTCCAACGGCTAGAATGGGAACTAGCCGTTGGGACCTCCAACGGCTAGATTCCCAGCCTGCTGGGGGCCCATTTGGGGCCCCATTTGCTGTCTCAGGCTGGGCCCGTAGGGCCCAGCCCGAATCCCGCGGGCCACACCCATTGAAATACCCATTGAATTAGGTTTGTACACTTGATCCTAGCATCAACTAGCTATGAAGCCTAATTATGCTTCATTTCAACATAGTCATTGTTTGAGCTCTTGAAAGCTCACCTCACAGCGGTCATCCCAAACAAATTTGACCTATTTCCGCGTCATGTTGGAGAGTGGAGCGGCAATTTTGGAGAATCCCTCTACAAACCTCCGATAATGTCGTACCATTCCAAGAAACTCCACACCTCCGTAACACTCTATGGTTGCTTTCATTTTAGAATAGATTCAACTTTCTTCGGGTCCACAAAGATCCCATCAGCAGAAACCACATAACCCAGAAAATCAATCTCTCTTAACCAAAACTCACACTTGGAGTACTTAGCATATAGTTCCTTTTCTCACAGAGTGTCTGTAATACAGCCCGTAGGTGCTATGAATACTCCTCATCACTCCTCTAATACACAAGAATATCATCGATGAAGATGATAACAAATCTATCTAGAAAAGAGTGGAATACCCGGTTTATTAGGTCTATAAAAGCTATTGAGGCATTAGTCAGCCCAAACGGCATCAC
The DNA here is from genome assembly GCA_033439265.1 of Dillenia suffruticosa. Taxonomy (NCBI): domain Eukaryota; kingdom Viridiplantae; phylum Streptophyta; class Magnoliopsida; order Dilleniales; family Dilleniaceae; genus Dillenia; species Dillenia suffruticosa. The sequence continues at coordinate 15,674,491 of JAVTVX010000020.1, forward strand.
CAAAAACTCAAAGTGACCGTGCCGGCTCCTGAAGCCTGTCTTGGGAATATCAGCTTCCCTGATCCGTAGCTGATGATATCTACATCTCAAGTCAATCTTAGAGAAAACTCGGGCCCCCTACAACTGGTCAAATAGATTATCAATTCGAGGTAACGGGTATCGATTTTTTATGGTCACTCGATTCAACTGTCGATAATCAATGCATAGTCTAAGAGTGCTATACTTCTTTCGGACAAATAATACCAAAGCTCTCCAAGACGAAGTACTTGGTCTGATGAAGCCCTTATCCAATAGTTCTTATAATTGGACTTTTAGCTCTTTCAGCTTTGTTGGGGCCATCCTCTATGGCGGAATGGAGATAGACACAGTATCTGGTGCCAAATCAATGGCGAAATCAAACTCCCGGATTGGAAGTAATCTGGGTAGCTCCTCAGGGAATACATCAGAAAATTCCTTCATACTGGGATATCATTTATTGCTGGTCCTTCCACTATAACGTCCACAACATGTGCCAGATATGTTGTATAGCCCTTACTCATCATCTACAGGCTTCCAAAGCTGATATCACACAATTCGGGAGAACCCGTCTAATTCCGTGGAAAACCAATACTAGACACCCTGGTCTCCAAAATTCGACTGTCTTAACAAAATAGTCCATTAAAGCTCTGTACCGATGTAGCCAATCCATACCCAAGATGGTATTGAAGTCCTGTATATCTAGTGGATTAGATCTGCTTTTAACACCATACTTTCCACCTCGACTCCACAGTCTCGGTACACCTCTTTCCTGACAATCTAGTAATGACTAACAATGTTTTATCCAGTGGTACTAGAACCCTGTCAACGCAATGAATGACGTCCGTACGCACAAAAGAACTATTTGCCCCAGTGTCAACCAACACATGGGCATCTCTTCCAAAGATAATCATAGTGCTTATCACCAATTTTATAAAGTCCATTAGCCTAATATTATTAAAATAATTGAAAATTACTTAAGAATAAAACCTCAAAATAGATATATATATATATATATATATCATCTTTAAAAGTTCACCGAAATGCATCATAGTCTAAAGTTCTTGTACATCATCAGGATGAGGAATGCGGATAACACCTATTACTATATCTAGACTAGCCTGTGTCTCCTCGTCGGTCATTGCATATAGTTTAGTCTGTGTCCTGGGCTATTGACAAGGAGGTAGAGTAAGCATATTATTCCTAGTGGAAGACTTTCCTACGATACTATAAGGCGCTGAGTTGCCATCTGGGCCATAATGAAAGCTCGAATCTAGGGCATGACTATACCTCTTAGCTCGCAGATTGGGATAATAGTCCTTGAAATGTCCCTCCTTTCCGCACTGAAAACATCTGCCAGAGAATCGACATAGGCCTAGATGAGCCTTTTTACAAATCAGACAGGACCTTTTCTGTACTCCATCGAACCACAGTGCAGTACCCAAGCAACCTCCCGGTGTACTCATCAGGGCTAATGACTGCCCACATTGCCTATGAGGTATAGTTCCAAACCCTTGTCTATGGCCGTTGCTGTATGAATCTTGACCTCTGCTTCTCTTGGAGTTCTGTCCCTACCCAAATCTAGGTCTCTTCCTTTGGTTTTACTACTTGCGAAGTCTGTTCCGCTCTTTGATGTTTTGCTTTACCCTCAGTGCCCATTACAGAACTCTAGCATATGTATCCTCCTCGAAAACTGTCATCCGGTCTCTAATGGCAAGATTGAGTCTATATTCAAACTTGAATCTCCTGGTCTCCTCAATCACCACTAACTCTAGGAAAAATGTTGTCAGCTTATAGAACTCAATCTCGTACTTTGACATAGAATTATGCCCCTGCTTCAACTCAGGAACTCTAGCCGTTTCAAGTCATGGTTGAACATCATGTAATATTGGGAATCAAACTTCCTCAGAAAGTCATCCCAAGTCAGCGGCTTATCCGCTCTATCATTGACGCCGTCCCACTAGTCACAAGCGTCATCCTCTAGCAATCTAACTATTATTAGCTTGAGTCTATCCTTAACTCTCATGTCCTCCACAGCCTCTTTGATTCGTTTGAGCTATTTCCTGGCCACAATAGGGTCGTGGGTCCTAGAGAGGGACTTACACACTAGACTTCTAGCCTCTCTCAGCAAGGTAGAGACCTCTGTCATCTGTCAAGTAGTCGGTGTAGTCGTCAACGTAGGAGAAGGCGCTAGTGTCGATGCGAGTACAGGCAGAGTCTCAATCGCCGGTGTAGGTGGTGCTCTCATCTGGTCTCGGTGGGCCGTCCACCAGTCCATCATCTCCTGGAGTGTGGGGTGTGGTGGAGGTGCTTCTCTAGTAGGAGGGGCCTGAGGTGTTTGAGGCAATGACGCGGCCTTGAGCGGGACCTCAATGGGATGCCTCAATCATTCTTAGGGGCACATAGTTCTACATAAATGATTACATTTAGTACTTAAGAGTGGGAAAGCAAAGGGTTAGATGCCAACCTAACCCCCTATAAGGATTAATGTTATTGGACCATAAGAGGCAAATTATAATTTTTTTGAAAATCTTTTTACAAACACTAGAAATGAAATAGAGTAGATAGAGTACCTAGCACTCCGATACCACCGCAATCTGTCATGACCCAACCCATAGGTCGAGCACGCGAACAGACCGTTGCGACTCCTCGAGGCACGGGCATGCCCTACTCATACACCGAGGTGACGCAAGGCTAATATTATGACTAATATCATGACCCTGCTCGACATTCTAAATTAAATCATACAACGAAAGATTTGAAAAAAAAAAATCATAAATTTATTTAAAACATTTGTCTCCAATTTATATATAATATTTATATGTACCGTCCAATCTTAAACAGAGATGGGTATGAATACTTACCCAGTAGCGTCACTCGGTAAAACTCTTGGAACAGTACCTCAATGTGAGTTAAGTACAGTATAAGCTGAAAATTTTAAATATAAGGGTAAGTATAATCCACATACTCAGTGAATGAGATGCAAGAACTATATAATGACAATAAATGAATTTGTGAAAATGGCAAGTCAAACCATCGTTTTCAAATTTATATTCATTTGCAACATATCGTGTAATTCAAATTAATATACATTTTTATCATAATCATTGTATCATGGGAAGTCAATCGGTCATAAAATGCATTATATCCATAATTTGGCCTAAATAGGGTAAAATCCAACAAGTGGTCATCACAATATCATAATAATGAACACATAAATTTTTCTTTTGACCTCCTTCCCTTAGTATTGACACGGTCTTCACATGGTGTTCGTCTATTGAATCAGTTGGTCAGAGATAGGGGACTCAAACCCCTGTTCCTGTATTACCCCACTACCTCATCCCGTTGGGTAAACACTTAATATCGTGGTAGGGAGTACGCTATAGCCACTATATACCATCCCAAAATCATACACATGTACCACATGTTATCATTTATAATTTTTTACTCGTAAAAGAAAAATATGAAACTATTAGTCATCATAATACCAGAATGTAATTTTCACAGAATATCATTTCAGAACATACCATAAATGCTAAAACATTTCTAAATCATATTTCAAAATTTATTTATAAAAATCATGATCAAACTATTTTTCATTTAAAATCAGAAATTGTTCGTCCCACTCACATCGACTGGGGAGGGTACGCCACTCCCCTAACTGGCTTCGTTTCTCGAGCAAGTCACCCCTCATATGAAAACAAAACCCTACGCCTAAGTTCAATATATATAATTCGTTAATTATTTTGATAATATCATATCATAAAACTACGAATTGCATATGAAAATGTTTATTTTAAGGTAAAATCTTAAATTTCGTACTTAAAAAATCTTAAATCTAAGTTTTCAAAATTCAACTCTACACAGTTTTGAGAGAAACTTCATATCTCTCTGTTTACTACTCCAATTTAAGTGATTCTTATCTCTAATCGAAGACAAGACATTGATCTAAATTCTTTTGGTTTATACCATTCTCAGATTTTATGTGTATAATTTTATAAAATTCTTTTTTAATATCAGTTTTGACTTTAAAAACTATTTCTGTACAATTTTAGTAAAAATATTATAACTTTCTGCCTGCTACTCTGATTCAAGTGATCTTTAACTTAAATTAAAGGTAAGACAGAAATATAAAACTTTTATATTTTAAGTTTCTCCAAATTCTATACATAAGATATTTTAAAAATTAACGCAAGGTATTGGTCTCAACAATGTCAATGCATTTGAAGAGAAAATTCTATAAAACCGCGACTAGACCTGTATTATTATATGGTACTGAGTGTTGGGATATTAAACAATAACAAAAATAAAAAATGATCGCAGTAGAAATGAAAATATTTAGGTGGATACATGGTAAAACGAGAAAAGATAGAATTAGAAATGAAAAAATTCACATTAAGTTGGGAGTTAGCTCAATTGTGGATAAGATGTGAGAGTATCATGTGAGATGGTTTGGGTATGTGCAAAGAAGATCCAAGAACGCACCGATTAGGAAAATCGAGAACTTAAATATATAAAATTTAATAAAATGTAGAAATAGACCGCTGAAAACTTGAATACAAGTTATTAGTAAAGATATGATAGTTAAGAGTTCAGACGAGAAGATGATTTTGGATAGAAATTAGTGACGTAAAAGAATCCACATAAATTAAATTAATATATTTTGGATATATATATATATATATATATTGATTTATTTTATTTTTACTTTTTTTTTAATTTTATTTTTATTCTCTTTTGTATATATTTTCTATTTTTGTATTTATTATTTATTTATTCTATTTTTTTAATTATAATTTATCTCTCAAATGACCGACTCCAAATTATTGGGTTTAAGGTTCGATTCGTTGTTATTGTTGTTGTTGACACAAGATACTGGTCATACACAAAGTATGAAAATAAAATGGCTGAATCATGCTGAACTCTCAAAAATCACTAAAAATTGATTTTTTTCATGAAATGTTTCATATAATATATCATTTTAAAGTTTAAAAAATCTAGTTTACACACAAATAAATGGTTTAGATTTTTGATTCCTATAAAATGAGATATCATAACAAAACTATACAAAACTCAAATTTAGAATTTAATATCTAGTATGCTAGTATAGATACTAATGTAACTACTCAACAAATGATTTAATTTTTACACAAGTTAAAACATGTTACCTTTCTTATAAACTCTCTTGCTAACAATATATATCAGCACTCCCTTTGAATTCTTGAAAATTTTTTATATCACCTTAACAAAAATCAAATCACAACATATTAATACAATATTTTTATACCTCCATCTTGAAATCAAAATTTTCAACAATACTCTTACCTTTTGGCTTCATGGTTGAACTCAATTTTAGAGAACGGGTTTTCATATTTCATCCAAGGGAGGAGAAATGAAGAAAAAGTGAATCAAATTTCTCAAAATAAGTTCCTTTATAAATCTAGGAAAGTATTCTTGACCATTGGATCATCCTATACATTATCTCAACCATCCACTTATTTTAGCACTCAAAGCATGTAATTTTTTATTCAAGCAAACTCCATGCACTCCATTAGGAGTCTTGTTGAACGTTCATGTCAAGAGAAGAAGTATCACAACTAACACAAATTGTTCCAATTACAATTCATGCATAAATTGTCATCCTATGAGTTTTCTTGAATGTGAACAATCTTATGTGGCCACTAACCAACATTACTGCCATCTTGATCAATCATTTGGTTCTAATTGTTTATCATTGAGTGGCTTGCAACCTAATCCCTCAACTTTTCTTAATTGCATTTAGATCTCTAATTTTGAACAAATTTGTATTTTTTGTCCCTATAAAATTTTGTTCGAAATTCCTTAAAAATGTGAAATTTCATTTAAATACTTTTATTTAAGTGTGTAGACCCTTCCTTAACTATTTTTGACTTCTTTAGTTCTTACTGGTGCTTGTCAAGAAAGTTTTCGTTTTACTGATAAAATTTATGATTTAAGTGATTTTGAAACGAAATTTTAAAATAAATAAATAGATAATTAAAATTACATTTTAGATATCTCAAAAGATATTAATATATATTTAGAATCATCAAGAGTGGTACCTAATATACAGTTATAGAAAATCAATATTATATCTCTTGCCTGACTAACAGACTAGAAGTCCTTGTCCGATCGTGCTTGGGGAGTTTCTTTAGGCATTTATCACAATGATGCCTAAAGACCATACAATCCTCATACCTAGGTGGAATGTAAGAATATGCCGCTCTAACCAAGAAATCACTTCCATCCAGCAATGTGAACATTGCCTCCTTAAGTATAGGACTCCTTACATCAAGCTCAACAAACACCTTGCTTTACCTAAATTCGGTACATGAAGCTGATGACAAACACCTTGCTTTACCTAAATTCGGTACATGAAGCTGTGACATCATCTATGGACAGTGGTCTCTCAAAAACCGAAACCACATAACTCAACCCACACCTATTATAGAGAACCAGTGGCACATTGTACAACTTAATCCAAATAGCAAGCATCCAAGGCTCATATTCAGCCATAAACATACCCATGGCAAATCTACACAATATAAATGGAACTCCAATTATATGCCATCGGCTCCTATCTAATATCTCTTGGAAATGTTTTTCTTTACTAAATTTCAGTAGAAATAATCCAGGATCCACCATGATAACCTCAGAAAACCCAAATCTACTCCATAATAGTATAGCAATCCTGTTAACCACTTTAAACGAAAGTCACCATTCAATGAGGTTTCCAACTAAACTAAAACATAGGGCCTACTGCCCCTTCTCAGCCAAAAAGTTAGGAACAACAAACTTACCCTCATCACCATGTAGAACTTTCTCCTTGGAAAGTAATATCTTGTGTTGACTATCTCTATGATCAATCCCACTACTGCTGTCTGTCTTACCTCCAACTACAACAGCATAACTCATAGACACCTTGGGTGATGGAGGTCTGCCTCCATTGCTCGTAATAGTACCCATCTCTTTATTAAACAAAGCAAATGAATTTGAAATTTTATTTTATTTTTTATTTTTTTCACCTTTTTGCCCTGTAGTATATAATAATGGTGTACTGTAGTCTGCTTATGTGCTTTTTTCAGACCTTTTTGCCCTATCGTGCACAGTAATGGTGCATTGTAGTCTGCCTGGGCTTTTTTTTTTCTGTGACGGATTAAAATCGATTCAGATGCGATATCACAAAAACCACCTGTTCCGGTCTAATTCTCGCTGTCACACCACGACCGTCAATTTTGAGCTCGCTGTTAACACCGCCAAATAGGGAAAGGAGATGCCGGGGAAGGTCAATTGAAGGCCAACAAAGCTAGATTCGACGGCCGATCACGATAATTCCTCCTCCCAGTGTTCAATTTTGCTAGAGTTGTGTGATGACCCTTCGAATCCTCCGGCCACCAGTTGACTCCGTGAATGGTTGGTGCAAAATCTTTCGGCCACCGGTCAACGGCAATCCACCAGTTGACGACAATACATCTGCAGACCCTTAGCAATCCACAACTCAATTTCCTCCCGTCATGACAAATCCAACGCTGGGAGAAATCTCTGAAGCCATTAAGTTACCTTCTATTAGGCCATAACCGACCCGCATAGGGGCTGGAAAAGGAGTCCCTAATTACTGGCCGCTGCTCCCCTGGTGCTGGCGATGGTTATTGACACCGGAAAATCACAAATATGGAAGATGTTAGGCTTTGCCTCTAATTCGCCTTTTTGCCTTCCAGAGAGAGCAAAAAGGTATTTTGGGTATTTTAGAATTATTTGTTGAATTCTACTTTCTTCCTAATTTAACCTTTGATTAGATGCTGATTGATTCGATTAAAAGGAGTTCTAAAAGTTTTAAAAAATCTATTAAGCAATAAGAAGGGGTGCATCCATATTGGCCTCCAATCTGCACAAACTCATAGGATCCCATAGGGTTCACGTGTGCATGTGGCACGCCCATTGCATGTGCCAATACTTGTGCATGCAATGGGCATGTATATGCATGCAACTACGTGTGCGTTGTGCTCACCATGCAATTGACATTTAGTATAGTATTTTATACGATTCCTTTAGTAATAAATATTTCCAAACGGAGTTGGAACATTTAAGTAAACTCTTGATCATACTTACCATACGGTTGAATCCCTTCATTAGAAGATTCCAATCTTGTCAAACCTTTCTTGTTTGGATCACAGTTGATAAATGCACTTGATTAATTCAGACTACAAATTCTTTTCTATTAAAGTTAATTCACCTTAGTCGAGAATTTTCACGAAAACTTAACTTTTAGATAGCATAGGATCTTTCTAGGGGAATGATTATTGGAATTATTTCAATTTTTTGAATTTTTCTTATATAAGACTGTATTTTTTGATATCTCAGTTTGTCATTTTATTTAATCAAATAAATAAATCTATTTGTTATATTATTTAAGTGTATGGATAAGATATAATGGTTTTATATGTGTAATTTATGTATGTGATCTAGTTGATAGTGCATACTTAAGTTATAAGTTATTGGTACATCAATAAAAAGTAAAATATTCATAGTTAATTGATGGATTGATGGAGATTGACACTTCATCATGTATAATATATGGGGAGATGGTTTGAAAAATAGGCATATAAAATGTCAAAAAATATTTGATTTTGATACTCACAACTTGCATAAAATATGATTTTGTTCTAAGTTTTGTTTATGGTGATTCTTCCTATTTGTTATGCATGCATACACCAGAATATCAAAGTATAGAATCTCAATGCATGATATATAGTTTTGGTTTAATGAAAATTGGATTTTGAACTTTTGGTTGTGCTATAGTATTATCTTTAGATTGTCTGATGCTTTTTGCTTGAGAGTGCTCGAGGACAACTAAACATTCAAGTTTGAATGTATAAGATAAGTTTTTTTATACATATATTTTGGATTTAATTTTTTAAAATTTATCATATTATTTTTGGCTCAAATTTGCTAAATTTCCTACTCAAATTAGTATAATTATACTTTCAGGTCTTAAATTAAGTGGAAATTAGTGATTGTGGATAAAAAACGGATCAATGTGTATAAAAGGATGGAAAATTGGCATTTTAGACAAAAAAGCACTGTGGTTAATGGTACTATTTCGAAAATTCATGATTTGAACCATATTTATTGGATCAAAGCAATTCACATGTCACTAGAAAAGCTTGACAATACTACTACAACTTGCTATTTCATCACTTGTCATATTTAAGTTGTAAATGAGAGAAAAATGTAGCCAAATTTAGATTCCAGGGCAGAAAAATTCACAAAATTTCTGTTGGGGTTTTTGGATTAAAAAAAGTCATATTTTAAGTTAGAAAACTTCTATTAACTTGATTTAAGTTGGTTGGAAAGATAAAATTGAATTCTACAACCTTTTATGTTTTGAAGAAAAGAAATTCAAATTGAAAGATGACAAAATATTTTGATGAAGTTAGGTGATGAATATGAACATATAGGCCGTAATTGGACCATGTAATTGGACCAAATGGTGATATTTGGTTGAATAACGAAATTCCAAGACTCACCTATAAAACATTCAGGAGCCCACCTTCAATTCATTCTCAAAATCAAACTCAATTGATCAAGCCCAAACCCAAGCCCATTCTCATGGCAATGGCTATAATGAAGAATCATGCACAACATTCATAACACGAGGAAGAGCTAAGCTGTTTACAAAGAATGACACTAACACCGGAAGAAATATACATGCAATCAAAGACAAACGGAGACAAAAGTTTGAAAAGGAAAAGGAAAAGGAAAAGGAAAGAAGTGAGAGTTGAGATTCAACTTGGATTGGAGGAGAAGGAAATTTATAAAAGAAAAGGCATGTGCAGAACAAAACAACCTTTGATGGTGGCAACTTTGGAGAATAGCTTTGGAATTCTTTTATTTTTCCCCATTAATTCACTTTTATAGTTCAATTGTAGTTCAACTCTACTTTTCCATTCTTCAATTTTTTAGTCGCTTTGCTTCTATCTTCAATCATAATCCTTTTCGCTAGTAATCTCCCGTCTTCAATTTCAGTCTCCGGTTGCAGCCTTATGTAACTCCACCGCTTTAGTCTCTTCCCTCATTTACTTTGCCGAATTTCGATTCTGCCATCTAGTTCAAGCTTCATCTTTAATTGCCATTTGTTCAATCGCCACCACCTATTCAAAATTATCTTCAATTTCGAATTCATGATCTCTACCCCTTTGGTTTCATCACTTCATCATCACACTATTTCCACCTCAGTCTTTGCCTTGATTCGCCTAAACCAACATTGCTGCCACCTGTCTTTCCTTTTGTTGACTTCGTCTTCGCAGTGGTTTCAATTCGTCTTCATTGATGCCATTGACTCTTTAAATTTCACTCGTCTTTTTCACTTCCTGTACCGGTTCGACTCTGATTTCAGTCAGATTCTGCCACAACTCTAGCTTATGCAATCGCCAATTTCTCTTGGTTAATTGCCACTTGTCATTGTTCTCCATCTTCAAACATCGACAATCATATTTTTTTTTGCCATCTTAATGTCCATTTCGCAGAGATTTTTTTCAATTTATCTTTTTTTTTTTTTAAGAAAAAATAAAAATTAATTTCTTTTAAAAATTGTTTAATTTTTTTAACTTTTGAAATAAAGTTAAAAATTAAAATTTAATTCTATTTTTACTTTTTTACTTTTAAAATAAAATTAAAAGTTAAAAATTAATTTACATATTTGAAATTTTATATCATTTAAATAAGAATATTAATGAAATAAAAATAATTATATGAGAATATAAATAGAATAAAAAAGTTCATATTTTTAGAAAAATTGGTGCATTAAAAAAAAGAAGAAGAAAAGCTCGGAGCTTTTTCTTAAAAATTATTTTTAAAATTTTTCTTCATAAAAAAAAAATTCTTTTTTAAGAGTTTCTAAATAAAATCGTTTGGTAGGATTTTTTCTTATAAAGAAAAGAGAAATCAAATAAAAACTCTATCAAATGGGCACTTAGTCATATGCGAGAAGTCTCTCTTTGCCCTCTTTTTGCTCTTTCTACTCGAACTTTTAAATTTTAGGCCGGGTTTGGTTTTGAATTTGATTTTTCAGTCTTATACAACTTTTATTAATTACTGTACTATTTTGATATCTTATAGCATTTTATTTTCAGATTTTGTTTTACAATTTATTTATTTAGGATTTTAAATTAAAAATTCTAGTTTTAATTAAAATGTAAAAAGTAAAATAAAAGAAAAATTAATTTAGGTTTCATTAGTAGTTTAAGCTATTTATAATTTACTTGTCGCTTTAGACTTCATAATTTTTAGTTTTTATTTCTCTTATTTTATAATTTAGGTAATTATTTTTAGGATTTATATAGATTTGACTTGTTTATTATTTAGTTGTTTATTCGATTTTTATTAGGTTTGGGATTTAAAACCGGTTAGATCATTTCTAATAATTAAAAAAATCAAAACTAATAGGAAAAATTGACTGGTTGTTGTGGGATTCACAACCTTAACTCATCAAAAATACCACATCCAATTATTCTTTTGCTTGTGGTGTCAAGTAGTTAAGGTTAAGATTTTAATAGACATGGCCACAGTTCCAGAATCGGTAATTCCGTTTCTAGAACCATTAGTTTTTAGTTTTAGTTCTAGAATTATAGATTTTGATTTTGATTTTAAATGGTTTTTGGGTTCTGATTCTCTAACTAAAATTAAAAAATAAATAATAAAAGTTTAAAAAAATAAAAAGAAGAGAGGAAGAGTTTGAACACTACAAAAAAAAAACTCATTTTAGCGACGCATTTAGGGACAAAAAATTCAGAAAAATTCGCCACTAAAATTTTTAGCGACGAAATTTGTGACAAAAAATTTTTCGTTACTAATGACGCGTCGCAAAAATTTAGCGACAAAAGTGGCGGATTCGTCGCCAATTTAGGGACAAAAATATTTTCGTCTCTAAAATCCATCGCAAATTTAGCAACAAATATTTTTGTCACTAAAATCCATCGCCAATTTAGCTACAAAAAAGTTTTCGTCGCTAAAATTTGTTACTATTTTAGCAATAAAAATATTTCGTCGCCAATTTAGTGACAAAATATACAATTAGTCGCCAATTTAGCGACAAAAATATTTGTCGCTAAAATTCGTCGCCAATTTGGCTATAAAACATTATTCGTCGCTAAAATTTTGCGACGGAAAAGTTTCGTCGCTAAAATCCATCGCTAACTTTAGCAAATTTAGCGACGGAAATCTTCTATTTAGCGACGGCTTTACATGTCGTCACTAAATTTAAGAACGGATATATTTTTTTAACGACGAATGTATTTCTATTCGATAATTTTAGGATTTAGCGACGGATTTCTTTTAGGGGATTTCTTCCAATTTAGGGACGAATATTTTTTTCATCGTCCAGAGATTTTCTTGGCTAAATTTAGTCACAAATTTAGTGACGGATTTAATAAAAAATAAATTTTGTTATTTATTCATATTTTGGCCTATTAATTAAAAAAAATGTTATCCTGTAATATCTATCCTATCCGATATTATTTGCAATCCAACCAATAACTCATCAATATCCAATTCAACTAATAAACCATACAAAAAAAAAAAAAAAATCATTCCAACCAAAATATATATGGAATTCCAAAATGAAAATGTCAACATCCTGATAATGAAAATGTCTAATAATAATTAATAGTTTCATAAATTCCACGTAACATAAAAAATCAAATAAATATAAATATAGTGAAATATTAAACATCCAGATAATATTAGTATTGTCCACCACCGACCACCCACTAAGTCGTTATCTTGATCTTCATTATGGACAACCATCGGCATTATCTCACTATCCTGGTCTTCATTTCATCAGTAGGAGGGGGTAAAGAAGGTTCATTTCATCAGTAGGAGGGGGCAAAGAAGGGTCAGTCATTATGCTGGTCTTCGTCTGGGTCATCAGCAGGCAAAGAAGGGGGAACCTGACTCTGTGACGGAAGAAACTGACTTGCATCCAAATTGAGGTGCTATAAAATAAGTCGTTGTATTAGCTCAAGTGATTGTCTGATTTCTTTCATTTCTTCATCTTTTTTTGCAAGTTGCGCTTTGATTTCTTCGTCTTTCAATGCAAGTTGCGTTTTGAGGTCATTTACTTCTTTATCTAGTTGCATTTCTTTTCTTGAAGCCATCGCGGTAGAAGATGGACCTGGTGTGTACATTCTGCTCAATGATCCCATCCCAAGGATTCTTCCCCTTTTTATCCCACCAGATGCCTCTAACCACAAAGCCATACTATCAACAGATGGCTCAGATAAGGGATCATGATCAGCACTACTTGAATTCGTCAACAAAAGTTCATTATATTTTTCCTGTATTATTAAGACAAAAATAAAAAAAAATACAATAAAACTATAAGAAAAAACAATTACAAGGTCATGAATTCAACTAATTGATCACGTATGATAGAATTAAAAGCCGTCGTATTGCATTGATGCCATCGCTTGAAAAGAACCTATCACAAAGTGATTCAAAGTTATGGTTATGGGCAGAGCTACTATACTATACCAAGAGAAAGAGAAAGAGAACTCAAAAGTCAAATTTTTGCCGAGGAAATTGCATTCTAGTTTTCTAACATGGAGTGTGTCCCAAGTATAATATATATATATATATATATATATGACTAAAGAGAATAATTCAGAAAACTAAATTAAGCTAAATCGTGCTTATAAGTACTTAATTCATGCTATAATCATAGACAAAACTCATGCTGGAATTTTTTTTAGTGGTAAATTATTTAAAAACTTCAAATTTATCTCTTTTAAAGGAAATATGTCAATTACAGTGTAACAAAAGTCTTATCATACGTAAAAATATATTAATTAAAAGAATAATTTGCACCGGGTTGGTGGGTTGGTAGCTATGCTAAGAAATAAAATTACAGAAAATCTAAACTTCCTTGGTTGACTCTTGATTGACTCAATAACACGTTAGACTAAGTACAATTTGACAATTGCTCTTTTGCAACCATATGACCACCATAGCTACTTGACAATAACACTAACTTTTACTGAAAAAATTTTCTCAAATAGTTATTTTGGTTCTGATCCAAATTTTGGTTTGATATGATTTTTTTAGTTTCAATGATTTTTACCCATTTTTACTATTCTTTTCATGGCTTGATTTCAATAGTGGTGTTAAAATTAGACAAAAATCAATTTCATGTGGTTGATGCTCCTTAATTGAAAATTTGAGTATGTCTAATTAAATAAATCCCAAAGTTAATGTTGCATATATACACAATGGTACCACTGTCATTTTCAAAGCAATAAATCAATAAAAAATAAATAAATTAAAAAGTCAAAAGAAAAAGTATAATATAAACAATTCTGAGTGTTATGTTGCTATCTTTTCATTAGAGAGGCTTATGCCCACCGCCAAAGAAGAATTCTGAATTGGTGTGTATCTCGGTATGAGTTTTTTCTCTAAAAAACTTACTGTTCTATTTTCTTCTCTCAAGAACTTACTGTACTAATTTTTTGCACCGCGACTTTGAAATATAGACCCCCATGTATATATTATTGTCAAGATTATTATGCACCCCTTTTTTATTTTCACCAGCTACAAAATTGGTAAATAAACAATCGAGAGAGAGAGTCCTTTGATATGTACAAGAAAATTAGACAATATCAAGGATAAAGTAAAAGAGATTATGTTCCGGTCTCAAATTTGATTGATTTGGGAGTTTATAATGATTATTTTTCAAGTGAGCTGACAAAATTGTTCCTAACCATATGAACAGGGACTTGTCTAGCTAATTTTGAGTGTCAATTATATGAAAGAAAGGAATCATTAAAGCTAGAAACACTTAAAACAAAAAATCATGGTTCGATTTGAGTAATAAATTTATTAGCAGGATCACAAGTTTTTATATAATTCATGAAATGACAACATGTTAATATTCTGGATTTACCAAAGCTGATGAAAACCCCAACAAAATATGTCATTTTCTTTGGTCATTTTCACAAAGGGAAGAGCCAAAAATCAATCTATCCATCTACACTTTCGATGCATTAACCTATGGGAAACAGAAAGATATTTGAGAGAAAAATGATGAGACCCAAACTTATAATTATCAGTCCCTAGGTCCAAACCTGGAAAGATCTACCGGTACAACATGATCATACCTCCTAGGTTAGCCTATAAAATTTCTCATTACCATTACCAATAGGAATCCACCAGCCAACACCAAAATACCAAAATGTCCTTTCCTCCTTTTCTCTGATAAGATTCTATGGATGCAAAATCCAAAAGCAATTACTTTGATTAATAAAAATCAAAATTATAATGTATGCTTGGGGAAGGAAGACCATTTAGATTATATCATATTGTATTAAAAAAGGAAGGAAAAATAGATGCATGTATATTTATCGTGCAAGAGAATGAGAAATCTAGGCTTATGAAATTGCAATTTTAATTGTCAAAGTTTCAATTACATACCGATATTACTTTTGCTCTCTCCCCACTCCAAGTGTTGTCCTTCTTTTGAAATGTTCGCTCAAAAGTGTCGATATATGATGGCTCAAATCCGTTTTCCTTGGCCTAAAAAAAATTTAAAAAAGAATCATTTAAAGTTAACAATAATAATAAAATAATAAAAAAGGAATTAAATGGATTAAATAAAAATGTAAGTGTTTGAAATAGTTATCAATCTTTTTCTATATTCATCGACATTGATTGACCCCCCCGCGTAAGTGGCAGATGCTTGCCTGGAATTACAAGATCTGTTCCTTTTATTCTGCTCACTTCCTTTTTTGTTATCGTCGGACTCCCAAATTGCCAACATTCTTACCCAATTTTCCTCCATGATGCAATTCGGTTTCTTCCGATTTGTTTTGGCTTTGTTGATCACATTTTGAATGTGATCACTGGCTTTTTTTTTTGAAATTTTTTCTTATCTCAGTCTCTTCTGATTCAGCCCAACTAAACCTCCGCTGCAATAAACAAAGAAACAATTATCCTAATTAAGGCAAAAATTTTAATTGATGTATCAATTTAAAGATAAAATTTACCTTAAATTCTCTCTACCACAATTCCTTTGTTTCATTCTTTGTGCTTGTGTAATTCATTGATATCCCTCCCCAATGATTATTAACAATTTTATTTATAATACGCACCACATATATTGGGTCTGAGAATCTATATATAAACAATTTATAAATGAGCAATGATAAATAATTAAGATAAATTAAAGAACCATATATATAAATAAAATAAACAAATGAAGTAAAATTTTAAAATTTAATACTTACGAATCTCCACAAGCAGATATGAAGTTTCGTTCTATACTTGTATCCCCCACATCATTTGATTGTTGCACAGAAGATGAATGTGCAACTGATGGGGCTGAAGTGGAAGGACAGGGGGAAGAGGACGGCGAAGGGGAAGGAGAAGGGGAACATGTCCTCCACGTTTATACTAATAAGCATAAATGTTAAACAAATGACAAAAATAACAATTGCATGTTTTAACAATACATAAGAAAGGGCATGAAAAACTTACCATATTCAAACTTTTGTATCCGATAAAATGTTATCAAGAGTCCAACTACCAAACCCAAATTATCTACAAAAAAAAGCAAAATATTAGGTTTGGGATGCGAACATCATTTAAAATTAGAGAAATACAAAATTAGTGATTGGTAAAAGTATAAGCATATGTGTAGATAAATAAATAAATGATGTATAACAAAGATAATTATATCATAAGGAAGCAAATTGAAATGTATTACATTGAGCATATCTATGTGTACAAAACTAAACTTACCCGGTTTCAAAAATCAAAATTTTCATTATCATCTCCACTTTCACATTCATCTCCATCACCATCACCATCCTCATCATCATCCCCATCCTCATTCTCAGTATGAAAATCTAATTCTTCATCGTCATCCCCACAAATTTCATTTGGATCGACATCTATAATTGCTCCACATGGATCTCATAAAGTTGAAATATCATATTCCTCCGTTTGAATCGTGTTAATAACTTTTTCTTGTTGATATGCTATATCAACCCAATGCTCTTCAATTTTTTTCCGTGCTTTTGTTTTGCATACAGCCCACTAATCAGTTTTTTCATGTTTCAAACTAGGATATGATGCATAATATACTTGAATTCCTCACTGTGCCATGGTTCATATTTCTTATACTTGTTCTTATGATTTATTTCAACAAAATTATACTTTGGATGCACCTTCATTCCTTTGATGGGGTCAAACCAAGTGCACTTAAATAATTCCACTCGCAAATCTGCTCCAGAATACTCTATCTCTATGATTTCATCCAATAAATCATAAAAATCATCTTTTACACTTCCATTGTTGGATGACCGAACACATTCCCCACTATTCATTGTGACTTTTTCAATTCTATATTCTTGGGTGTGAAAATTAAACCCATTTATAAAATATGATGGCCAAGTTCGTACATATGAATTTGGACCCCATGATAGATGATAGAACAATCTTTGTTCAACTTGATCAGCATTGGCATGAACCTAAAGGAAAGTGACCAAACTATTATCGTTAAGTAATGAATATAAAAACAAAATATGATGGGAACTTGGTAGATAGGTAACTTACATATGTTTTGAACCATATTGTAAATTCCTCATCGCACAAACGATCAAACTCCTTGTTAGGTAGTTCCGAAAATGAGTTTTGAAAAATCCTATCATAAAATATCACTTATATATTATATAAATTTTTTACCCAAATAAAATATGTAAGGACTGCTTCATTTCTTGACCAGTTAAAACTATATACTTACTCGAAATATGCTCCCACTTCTGGACAGTTCAATAAAATATATGTATGGGCTGCTAGCAATTCTTGACCAGTTAAATATCTTCTCTTTCATGCTCCATTAGTTTGACCAAGATAATTGAAAATAAAAAATTATGAAAATTGGGATTAATAGGGCTCTCGTCATTTTTTCCTGCTCTTCACCTCTTGCACTGTACGTGAGGCTCAAAATAATACGATATAAATGTTGTCACTTCCTCCACAATATATGCATTAACAATAGAGGTTTCAACCCATGCCTTATTCTTTACTTTTTTCTTTAAATGATATAAAAATCTAATAAGAAAAAAAATTAGAAGATTATAAAAAGAAATCTGTAAAGAAGTATTATTTTGAAACAAATAAGATAAATATTTCACCTCTCAAACGGATACATCCATCGAAATTGGACGGGACTTGCAACTTTTGCCTCATAAGGCAAGTGAACTAAGAGATGTTCCATAGAATCAAAAAACGATGGAAGAAATATTCTTTCTAAGTTGCATAGAATAATTAGAATATCTCTCTCTAGTTTCTCCATGTGTGATAAGTTTAACACTGTTGAGCAAAGGTCATGGAAAAAAATACTTAACAATGTACTGGCACTCTAGACAAAATTTGGTAAAAGTTCTTTAAACACAATTGGAATTAGTCTTTCCATAAATATATGACAATCATGACTCTTCAAACCTGTCAACTTGCACTCCTTCAAATCAACACATCTCCCAAGGTTTGAAGCATATCCATTAGGAAACCGCACAATTTTCAACCACTTACAAACAATCCGTCTCTGATCCTTGTTCAATGTATAAACTGTCTTTGGTTTTGGTCCCTTACTACTTGCATCCACATCTAGTATAGACCGATTACAAACAACTCTGATATCTTTTCTTGTACTCAAGTTATCTTTTGTTTTTCCAAAAATATCCATAACTATATTTATAACATTATCAAAAACATTCTTTTCAACATGCATGACATCGAGATTATGAAGCAGAAGATGGATTTTCCAATATCGTAAATCCCAAAATATACTCTGTTTTGTCCATTTATGCGTACTTCCATATCCAACAGTGGTACCATGAAGGTTTTCAATAGCAGATGGAAAGTTATGCACTTGTTCCCAAATTTGATCACCAGTTAATCTCAAGGGTGGAGGTGCTTTTTCAACCCTATCTTTAATGAACTCAACTTTATTTCTTCTGAATGAATGATTTAGTGGTAAAAATTGTCTATGACAATCAAAATAGCTCGCCTTCTTACCATATTTTAATCTGAATGACTTTGATTTCTGCATACATATCGGACATCCTAAGATCCCAGCTGTACTCCACCCAGATAACATACCATAAGCTGGAAAATCATTTATCGTCCAAAAAAGAGCAACCTTCATTAGAAAGTTCTGATCAAAATGGACATCATATGTATAAATACCTTCATCCCATAGTTGTTTTAACTCTGTAAGCAGTGGCTGCATATAAATATCTATTAATTTTTTTGGATTCTGTAGGCCAGGCACGAACAATGTCAAAAACATATATGGCGTTTTCAAACACATCATACCAGGTGAAAGATTGTATGGAGTTAAGATAATTGGCCAACATGAATACGTTTTTCCCGATTTGCCAAATGGAGCAAAACCATCAGCATAAAGATCCAATCTAATGTTTCGAGACTCTTTTGCAAACTCAGGATATATTCTATCAAAATGTTTCCATGCCTCTGCATCTGAAGGATGACACATTAGACCCTCTTCTGTTTGATGGTTTGCATGCCACATCATGTGTTCAGCAGTGGTGTTAGATGCATAAAGCCTTTGCAATCGGGGGATCAAAGGCAAATAAAACATTTGCTTATATGGTTTCCGCTTGTTCCGACCCGGCCTCCTACTACTCTTGTACCTAGAATGGTTACAAAATTTACAAAATTCTGTATTTTCATCATCCCTCCAATATAACATATAACCCTGACTATATATATCAATCCTTACTACAGGAAGACCCAAGTCTTTTACTAACTTTTTCATATCGTAAAGATCAGTTGGGATGATGTGATTACGAGGCAATACTTCTCAAATTACTTTAACAAATTCATTAAAGCATTCCTTAGACACATTATATTCTACCTTGATATTTAACAGTCTTGATGTCACTGATAACTTAGTATGAGTGTCACAACCTCCCCACAAAGGTTGATCTGCAGCTTTCAATACTTTCCCAAACTGATCAGACAAAAAAGTCTCATTACTTGCATTCTCATCGACACCTATTACTTCTACCTCCTGCAATGGTTCTGCATCACTAATATACACTTGTTCAAATATTGGAGCAGAACTGGTACTTGCATGGTTCGATTGTAAAACAACATTATCAGTTGCATCAATTATCATTCTCTGATATGGGTTTAAATGGTCGTAATCATATTCTCCTCTATTGGAAAATTGTCTACTTCTTTCATATTCTTTCTCAGATATAAACAGTTCACCATGACAAATCCAATTAT
The DNA here is from genome assembly GCA_033439265.1 of Dillenia suffruticosa. NCBI lineage: Eukaryota > Viridiplantae > Streptophyta > Magnoliopsida > Dilleniales > Dilleniaceae > Dillenia > Dillenia suffruticosa. The sequence continues at coordinate 15,694,831 of JAVTVX010000020.1, forward strand.
AATAATTCGGAGTAAAACCAAATCTATAAAGATGTTCCCTAACTTTATCACACACATAAAATTTACCATTACTGTACTTCCTACAATGACACCTTAACTTATTTCCATACATGAACTCAACTTTACTATTAGCGAAATCCAAAATTGTTCCAACCCAATACGAAACTCATCGGTCAATCCTCGATGGTCAGGTAAATTCTTATTATATATCCACGCTCTATCATTTTGCATCATCTCTCTACGAATTAAAAAAAAAAACAAAAGCTTTGAGAAAAGGCAACAGACTTATATGCACAAGATTTATTTGAATAAATAAACAAGCTCTCAATTTATCTTTTTTATTTTTGCAAGAGAGAACTTTTAAAAGGAAAGATAATTATGAACAACCATATCTAAAAATAAATAGAGATTTTAATTTTAAATTCTAACTTGGTAAGAACCATAGGGTAGAGAACTCCAAAAACATATAAAACATATGTGGGTCAATTCCATAAAAAATGTGCTAATAATTTAAAATAATCAAGTATGGATTAAGCCAAATATTTTCCATCTTATTCACAAAGTAGTCGCAAGACAAACAGTTAACCTACTTCTTCAACAACAACATAGAGATTAATTGATTAAAAATCAACACCCAGACAAACATAGAGATTATTTGATTAAAAATCAACACCCAGACAAAAGTTAACCTATTCAACATAAACTAAAATTAAACACGGATAAAGTGGTACAAGATTAGGTTTAGTAAGCAGTATCATTACTCAAGTCACTGGTCACTGAAAGGAGGATTAGAATAAACTAGAGATATTATCTTAACATTTCCAAGAAATAAAGGTGAGTATCACGCAGTTTCAAATGTATTTATGGGTTAAATTAGTTAACAATGTTTAAAAATATACGGTTTTAAAAATCTCTAAAAATCTCTTAAAAACAAATCTTAGAGAGGCATATTGTCGAACATATTTTATGCGTTATTCATACACTTATTTGATCGAACTATTTGGATTGATTTATATTTCCATCCAGAAGATGAGGAGGTGGAGAAGAGGAGAGAGGGAGAGAAGATGAACCTGATAGATGAGCACGGATGAGAGAAAAGCCTTTGTGGATTTATATAAAGATGAAGCTAAGACAGAGAGAGGATAAGATGAAGAGAGAAGGCAGTGTCAAAGCTGAACCTATATCGAGGAAGAAACCATCAGAAAAGATTAAGAAAAAAAGAGAGAAAGAAGATGAGGTGGAGAAGAGAAGAGAGAGGGAGAGCAAACGAACCTGAGAGATGATCCGAGAAACCTTCACCGCTAAGTTAATTTGAGATGAGGTGGGAGCTGGTTGCTGCGATCGAGCATATGGCAACGACCGATGACGATCAGGGATGAGGATGGTCAGGAATGAAGGATGCGATGCGACGGAGAGAAGATGCAAGGAAGCTACGGGAGTTGTGGCAATTAGGGTTGTCGTGTAAAAAAGAGAAACAAATCTAAGAATAAGAACAATTTAGTACAAGTTCGCAATAGGGACGGAAGAGTGAATCCGTCGCTAAGTCCGATTATTAAGTCCAATTATGAAAATAGTGAATTCTTCGCTTGCTACTCACACACTCTTAATCTTCTTACTATTATCATCAATTATATTCAAAATTTCATTTTACTAATTTTCTAATACTTGCTCTTCATTACTATTATCATCACTTATATTCTAAATTTCTTTTTATTAATTTCCTAATAGTATTAGTATTAGTATAAGAATTAAATACATTATTTATTTTTTTTCAGAATACAAATGAATGAGAAAAAAAATTATTTAAATTTTACCTTCCCTTTATCCCTTTTATCACTTACAAACACTTAGTCAGAAACCTTTCACTTAGAAAGAAAAAGTAAAAGATCTTTTTGATATTTTCATCTATTACAATATACTCCAATCTACTAACCCTAAACCCGTATTATTTTTAAAACTCTTCCGTTCCTGACACAAATTTTCACACAATTTGTCAATAACCATGCATATCAATTTAAAATTCAAAATTTTGAATTGAATCTTGCAATTTAATTTACAATTTAATTCAAAATTTTTAATTTAATCTTGCAATTCAAAATTAAAAGAAACAAAATTAATACATATCAAGTGTTGTGTAACTATAAACAAACAAGAAATCTTATCAATTCGTTGGTTATTTAATTTTGATTTATAATTCCTTATATTTAAACCAAACCTTTTTTTAATTCCACCAAAAGATAGTATATTTAAACCAAACTAAAAATAAATTTTTGGAGCCAATATTTTTCATTTTCCGCGCCAAAATGAATTTAAAACTTTCTGCCAATATTAATTTAATTACCTAGCAAAAATTAAAAATAACAGTCACATCTCTTGACTAAATAAAAAATTTAAGATGGTCACGTAAAGTAATATAAAAACTAAGGATTTGTTTGGGTTAAGTAAGAGGGTTAAGTAAGAGGGTTATAAGAGGGTTTGTAAGAGAATAATATAGTTCTGATATGATATAGTGTAGATCATCATAATTTTGATTCCTGAGTAATTTATTTTTGATTTTTGAGTAAATGTTAAAAGCTCAAACAAAAAACAAAAGTTTTTGAATAAAATGAAAGTTTGGTGGTTTTAAAATAACATATTAAAACCTTCTAAAGGTTTCAAAAAATTTTGAGTAATCGTTAAAATCTCAAATAAAAATTTTGCTGGCGGGCGCCAAGCCAGGACCCCGCACTCCCCTTGCATGTGCGGGCGCCTGGGCATCCGACCTGGCATGGTTGGGAGCCCGCGCTGCCCTTGCATGTGTGGGCATGAGCGGGCGCACGGGCCCCCAGGCTCGCATGGCCGAGAACCTGCGCTGCCCTTGCATGCGCAGGCATGAGCGGGCGCATGGGGGCCCGGGCTCGCATGGCCTGGAGCCCGCGCTGCCTTTGCATGCGTGCCCTTGCATGCGCGTGCCCTTGCATGCACGGGCATGAGCGGGCGCACGGGCACCCGGGCTCGCATGGCCGGGAGCCCGCGCTGCCCTTGCTGCCCTTTCAGCTTTTGTATGCCCAGCGTCACTAGCTTGGCTTGGCCGGGCGTCGACACTAGCTTCGCCGGGCGCTTACGCAGCCCCTTTCACGCATGCCCTTCCCAGGCTCCGCATGCTGCATGCTCGCATGCCACGCTGTGTGGCATGCGTGGGTGCCAGCCGTGCATGGGCGGCCCGATTGCATAGGAACCAATTTTTTAATAATATAAACGTAAAAGAAATTTAAAAATGAAATAAATAAGATAAATAAGATAAATATTTTACATTTAATATTTACATTTTTATGGTACATGAAAGAAAAAAAATGATACACGAAACTTCTTAAAAAAAAGGAAAAAATATGGAATTATGGAAATTGAACTTTCGGTTGAAATTTTTTTGGTCTCGGTTCAGTGGTTGGTTGTGAAAGTGATGTAGTTCCATGAGTCGAAGAAGCAATCCCAACAGTCCTGGTCCCAACAGAGGATGGTATTCCTCTTATCACTTCATCGATACGAAAATGGTTTGGATCATGTGTCAGATGTGTCAATTTGGGAGGAGAAGCAAATGAAGACCTTCGAGGACGAGGACGAATGACGAATGGGTAGGCCGGGTAGGCAAAGCTCCCTGGTTACGCGGTTGCGGAGGAAGATGGTCCTGATTGCGTGGTTCCGAGCTGCAAATGATCTCGTATAACCCTAATAAAATTACTATTCACCCCTAGATCCGCCTCCATATTCATCATGCGACCTACCATTTTCATATGATCTTCCTGGTTCTGTTCCTTAAAATGATGATCATGCCGCCTAAATTCATCAAAATTATGCCTTAATTCACTCACTTGTGTTTGCATTTGTCCAATTTCTTTTCATGATTCTCCCACTTCACTCCGAACCTCACCAACTTCACTATAAACCTGTCCTACTTCGCTGCAAACACTATCTAACTGTAATTTCATATTATTCATATATTCGAACAATTCTTCCCACCTTCTTTTTTCAATTTCATTTATATTATCATCGTCACGAAAATCATGAACTTCTTCAGCTCCTTTCGCCCATGGCACTAGTTCTGGCTCTAGCTCTGGCTCTGGCTCTAGTTCTGGTTCGGGCTCTGTAATACCTCTTTTTTTTATATTTATCCAAATACCATTTTCACATACCCAATAAACTCGTCCTAAAGTTCTATAATTTATACTATTTTTAATTATATTTAATTGTAAATGATTTTCTTTCTCTATCATTTATTCCGTAACTTTTCAAAATACCACTCACCATACTACAATATGATAAATTATTATTAGAATCTTTTGAAGATATCATAAAATAAGGAAGTAAAAAATATAAATCTGGATTTTTTCTTTCAATTATACGTGCCATTAACCAAAAATCATCTCTAGTAATAAATGTATAATTTCCGGCCCGTGGTTTAATAACATGTATAATGAGAAAATGAAGAATTCTTTCTTGAAAATTTAAATCAGTAGCATTTGTACTAAAAAATTCTAAATTATCATTATTAAAAACTATTTTAGCATCCATTAATATTTCGGTATTTAAATACACAACACAGTCTTCGTACTCTGTCCAACAAAGATCGGCCTCTCTACATATCATCTTAGGAGTCACTTTAATTATTTCACCATCAAAATAACTTTTAAAACTACACGAAATAATATTCCCATCGATAACTACACAATCATTATCCATTGTTTTTATGTTATTAAAAAAAATTCTAACAACGTTCTCATAAATATTTGTATCTGGATTAAGAATCCAAGACGAACAAATCTCTTTTAAATAACTTCCGTACTCAAAATTTATACTATCTAAAAAATTCCAATCAATTAATCTACCCAAAGTAATATTTCTATGAGAAAATATCTTTTCAAATAGAATTTTTTTTTCATAGATGGAAAGTGTTTGTTTTCTTCTGAAACCATCGTAATTCTTTTTGCTTTTCTAGACGAGGAGGCTATTTGAGTTGGTGAGTTTGGAGAGCACTGAAGAGGGGTTTGAAGAAGAGGGTAGGAAAGAGCCGTGAGTGAGTGAAGTGGTGAGGACTGAAGTTTGTTTGTTGGTGACTGAGTGTGCCGAGATGAATGGGATGAGTAAGGGAGTTAAGTAAATAGCACTACTGTTAGCTCGTGTTAGTGTGTTAGTTCGGTTAGCTGGATAGAGTGCAGATAGCTGGATAGATAGCTGGATAGAGTAGAGTGTTGGGTAGTGGTGTAAGAGTGCAAAATATCGGGTAGCTAGAGTGCAGTAGTGTAGCTCTGCAGAAATAGAAATAGCTTGGAGTGCAGTGAAGTGTAGTTGGAGAGAGTGCGAAATTGCTAGAGTGCAGCGGTAGTGCAGTGGGAGTTGTGGAAATTTGAAGTTGATTGTTTCGTGGCAGCAGTAGTAACGTTAACATTTTGAAAGGCGCGGACTGAGTGGAGTGCAATGTACGAGGTGGAGGACTCCTGTCGTGGCAGTAGCAGCGTTCAAAATATGAGTCCTGTCGTCGCAGTGTTTAAAATTTTAAATTTGAAAGCCTGTTCGCATGTGAATGTGCATAGCGCGGACTGAGTGGAGTGCAGTGCTGCGATGCGAGGAGGAGCATCGTGGCAGCAGCAGCGTTCAAATTTTGCAATCTAATTGTTCGCATGTGAATGTGCGTGGCGTGGCGCGGACTGGTGGAGTGCAGTGCTACGAGGTGGAGTCATGTCGTGGCTGCCAGCTTTCAACAACTCACATGTGAATGTAATTGTGATGACCATGTCAATTTTAAACTTGTCGGTTTGAAGTTTGAAGTTTGAAGTTTTGTCGGCCAAGTTCAAAGTTCAATTAAAAGTTCAATTGGCGCGGTAAAAATTTCATATTTTTTAATTTCTGTTTTCTTGTCAATTTCGTTTTTTCCTATCCGTATTTTTAAAATTTTATTCTTTATCTCCATAAAAATCAAATTTCTAAGTAATTATGTTTTTTAATTTTATAAATTTGTGTGAAAAAATATTTTGTTTCTTCAATTATTTATTTTTGTTTAGAAACAAAATTTTTTTTTTGCTACAAACAAATCGTGAAACTAAAACTATATAAATTTTTTTTCCTTCAAATTGTTATTATTAGATTAAAAGAAATATAAAGAATTCTTTTTTAGAAAAATAAAAGATCTTAAAATATTTGATAGATGTGAATGATTAAAAGAAAATGTAATATTACAAAATTTAGATGATTAAAAGATATAAAAAATATGAATATTACGGAAAAAAAAAACATCCTCTTTTCAAAAAATTTGTTAAAAAATAAAAAATTTAAAATATATATATATATATTTTTTTTTTGGGCACCACTTCTATTTATTTATTTGAAAATGATTCTCGATATTAAAAAGATTTTCAACAACATTTTTATTTTTATTGGCAAAATTTCCAAAACTATAACCATTTAAACCAATTTTTTTATAATTCTCGTAAAAATCAAATCTGAACTTTATATTTATAATTACATAACAATCAAATCGGTCTCATAATTAAAGCGACGGTTGCCTTTTTTTTGGTCAGTGGTAGGAAAAAGCAAACAAACATACGAGAAAAAAGAATTTGCCATCACGTATACTCTCCCCTCAATTCTAACCTGGCTCCTGGCCATGGGAGAAGACTTGACAAATTGAACTAATATTTGTGGATTTCTGTGTGAGAGAGTGAGAGAGTGAGAGAGTGAGAGAGTGAGAGAGAGAAAGTGTGTATACTTATGAACAAATCATTTTCTACACAATTCTATTATTAATTCATGGATCGATGCACATGGATGAGATGGGGAGAGAGAAGAGAGGATAATTTGAGATTCCAATTTAAATTCATTAAAATAATTTAATGTTAAATAATTGTAAAATTATATATATTTTTTATATTTATTATAATTAAAATTATTATATATAAAAATAAATTGATTTATATTAAGTTTTCAAATGGTAAATAATATAGTACAGTGGGAAGTAAATGATTTGAGTTAATGCATTTGATTTGAGTTTGGCGTGAGAATAAGTTGAAAAGATGGTTGTGGTCAGTGCATGCCGGCCAAAATCCAATCTTGTTAAGAATAATGGTGGGATGGATACTAAGAAATATGGTGGAGCCAAAATCCAATCATTCTTTTGGTCTGGAATTTGCCACGCCGATGCCATAAATGCTTAGATTCATCCGATTCTTCGGTTTAATTTAGGAAAATATTACTATATACACGAAAATTTTTCAGATTTTGGTCCTCAAATACTTAAATAAAAAATTTGTAAAAAAATTATAGTCTAATTTTAATCCAATTTTTGATTTTAAATATAAATAATTATATTTATAGAGTTTCATATATATTGATTTGGTTTGTTGCTTGTTGCTTGTTGCTTAGTGTTGAATAAGAGTAAGGCCAAATGTGAAATATGAGATATCATGCGAGTATGCGAGTATGCTAGATGCCCATTGCTGGACTTGCGCAAAGAATCTCAATTGTAATTGTAAATAGGGACAATTCATGTGCAAATCAATCGAACTTGGTGAATCTCAATTGACAATTCAAAAAAAAAGTATTATACATAGGGAGAGAGGACAAGATCCTACAAAAATTATAATCAGTGGAAAAAAAATTAAATTCATTTAAAAATTAATTTTAAATTATAAAATTATATATATTATTCAAATTTTACTTTAATTAAAATTATAAAAAAAAAACTTTTAAGAATATCCTCCATGTGGAAGCGGATATCTTTTATATATATATATATATATATATATATATATAACTTAAATTATTTTAAAGAAAATAAATAAAGAACAAATAAAGATTTATTGTTGGACATTATTGTGCTATGAATTTGGGGCAATTGATCTGTACAAAAAAATAAAGGAAAAAGTTTTAATTCTCCATAAAATTTTTCCATTAATATACTAACTCTTTTTTTAAATATATATAGTTAAATATATATAATTTGATCTTGAATTGATTTCTATTTTAAAAGTTACATTTAAATACTAAAATTTGTAAAATAATTTACATATTTTATAATTTACTAAACTTCAAATTATTATAATAAAATTTTGTTTTTAGAATAATGTACTAAATTTGAAAATTTAGTATAATTTAAAATTTTAGAATAATTACGAAACTTTTTTGCTTATATATGTATGGTGTATGGTGCGTGGTGTGTGGTGTGTGGTGTGTGGTGTGTTTGGAGTTTTGCTTAACTTCACTTGGTTGGGTGTGTGGTGTGGTGGTGATATTGTTACTTCCCTTTTTACTTTTTAGTTTAGTTTGGTTTTGTTTAGTGTAGTTTGGTTTGATATATTTCATGTTTCTATATAATATATATAGCAATTTTTGTAATTTTGATGTTTAATCTTTTTCTCACACAATAATCTTATCAAACCTCAATCTTTCAATCAATCAAACTCATCATTATAAACACTAATTATAAACACTAACCACTAACACACTAACTAAACTAAACTAACGTTAATTCTTCTTCATCTTTAATATTAATCAATCAATCTTAAAATTTTACAATATAATCATATATATATATATATATATATATAATATAATCAATTACAAATTATAATACACCAATAAACTACTTTTTATTATTATTAGAATTTTATTTTTGATTAAAAATATTAAGTTAATTATTATAAAATATTTTATAGATGTGGAGAAAAAAATGAGAAAAAAAAATTTATTTTAATGTTAAAAATTTTATATGTAACTAAAAATGAAGGAATATTAAAAAAATATAATTATTAAGATAAAGAAAAAGATTTTTTTTGTTGAAACTTATAAACCTGTTTTTTTAAATTTCCTGAAAATTAAAAATTATTGAAAAAATATTTATTTTTTAAAATTCAACTTTCTATATTTTTTATCTATTATTGCACACGTTCCAAAAAATTTAACTCAACAAAAAGAATTTAAAATAACGCCAAATTTTCACATGAAATCTATCCCGCAAAGTGTATTTTCTCTTCTCTCTTCTCGTCTCTCTCTCTTTCTCTCTCTTGTTGTCATGTCATCTTCATCATCGGTCACCTCTCTATCTTTCAATTTCCCTCTCTTACCTCTCTATCTTTCAATCTCCCTCTCTCATACTCTCACACACACACACACGGAATCCTTTAATCAATTATTCAAAATTTGAAAATTTAAAATTTAATCAAATCAAAAGTTTTCAAATGTGATTTGAAATAGTTACAAATGCGAAACTTTTCATACTTTTTATATGATTTATTTTTCTATTCATAAAACAATCACTAAATTAAATTAAATTAAATGATATCTTTATTAAATTAAAAATTAAATTAAATCAATGATTATATTTATGTTAGCAAAATTAAATGACAAAATAATTAGAAGATTAATTAATTATTTATTCTAGTTAATTAATTAAGAGAGATATTAAATTAAATCACATAATCATAAAACTCCATCTAAAACTTAAATTTTATCTTAATATTATTATTTTTCTATTAAATTCTTTATTCAATATTAATTTATTAAATGATATTGTTCTTGAAAACCTTTCCTTCTCTCTTTTCAAATATATTTCTTTTAAAATATTTTTTTTGGCTTTATTAATTATTAAGTTAGGGAAGTATTAATATAATTAAATTAGTTATTTATATGTTATTAATTTAAATTAATAATATTATTAATTAACAATTGAAATGATATAAAATTATTAATTTATATAATAGTGTTATGATATATCGCAATATATTATTATAATATATTATACTTATTTGATGAATTTTTTTAAAAATGGGAAAGGATTTTTTTTTTTGAATTTTCTTAAAAAGAATTGAAGATGAATTTTATAGAATGAATTTTGTTAAAGAAAGAAAAGGAGAACATTTTTCTTAACAAGTGCTCGGAAGGAAGGAACAAGCGATGAAATTTCTTGAAAATCAGGAGAAGGAAGAGCGTAGAGAAGAGCCCATCGAATCCTTTGGAAGCATATCGAAATCGAAATCAGGAGAATAGCCATCGAATCCTCTGGAAGCAAACTTTGGAAACTTTGAAAGCAAATTTTAAAGATTATGAATTTTCTTTAAAAAACAAAAAAAAAAAGACATCGAATCTCATATATTTGAAGAACAATTTTTTATGAATTTTCTAAAAAAAAAAAAGTGCTGCACAGATGCTTGCGCGCGGGCACCAGCAAGGGTGCTTGCCACGCGCATGCCCAGGCTCCCGCAACGCATGCGTGGCATGTCCCACGCGCCCGCGAGCCAGCTTACCCGGGCCCCGCTATAGCATCTGCAGGCACCCGTGTAGGCGCTTGCTTGCGCACTTGGTGGTGCGGTCCTAGCTGTTGTTTTTTTGTTCTTGTTTGTTTTGTTTTTGTGTTTCTAAAAATTTAAATTTTTAATAATATTATTTTAAATAATATGATTTGAAAATATTATTTTAATTTAAGTTGTTAATATTATTAATTTAAATAATGTAACAATATTTTATAATTTTATATAAATTAAAAAAATAACTAATAATATTAATATTACTTTATTTTAATTCACACTTAATTTACATTTACAAATATTTAAATAATAACCCATTTTCTATTTTACTACCAAATTACCCTTTTTTTCTTTAGCAATTTAAAAACACAGCAAAAACATTTTCTTATTTTTTTTTTTACAAATTTATGTAAATGATTTGTATTTAATATGATGATTTGTATTTAATATCATTTAAAATCTAATTCAATTTATACCATATATTCAATTTAATACCTATATAAACTTTAAACACACATAAACTCTAAACTATAAATTATTATAATTTTAATTTTTTGAACAAAGGCATCTTTTATTCATACATGTTTGGCATCTTTTATTCATATTCATAGATTTATATAATGGTAGATAATTTGCTAAGTTTCATAAATTATTTTAGAATTGAAAAAATCGTAATATGAAATGTATAAACTATATTAATTAATTCTATAAACTATATTAATTAATTTTAAAGATGTCAAATTAATTAATTTTAAAGATATCAAATGTCAAATATGAAATGTATTGATTAATTTTAAACATTAAATGTGAAATATTAAATGTGAAATATTAAATATTAAATGAGAAATATGAAACCTACTCATTAATTTTAAAATGTCAAATATAAAAATATTAGTGGTTGAGATATAGTTGGAGTTGGTGGTGTGTAGGTGGAAATATGAAATATGAGAAATAAAATTTTGAATCACTATAATATTTAATATAGTTTAACTATAATACTATATTATATAAATTTATACAAATTTGTTTAAAATAATAATATTAATAATTGTTATTTTTAAATAATCTAATAGAATAGAAGTATAAAAGCATAAAATAAATTACTTAAAAAAAATTTTAAGTAAATAAGTAGTAAGTGTGACACGTGTGTGTGTGTAGTAAATAAGCAGTAAGTGTGATAAGTGTATAGTAAATTAGTAAGTATAAGTAGTAAGTAAAAGTATGAAAAAAATTTTAAAGGATTAAGAAATGAAAAAAGCCGTGGGAAAATTGTTTGTGAAAATCTTTCTCCATTTTTTTCTCGCGCCATTTAAACCTCTTTCAAAATTTTAATGCAAAGTTTTTTAAAAAATTAAAAGTTTCTTTTTAAATCTTTATTTTCATTCATCACTTCATTTACATTTAATTATTATAATTTATTATTTACTATATTTTACTATTTATTTTTAATAGGCATTAAAGTTTTTTCTATCATTTTCCTACGGTGTATTTTTGTAATTTCATTTTACTCAAAGGCTACCTATCAAATTAATTAATTAATTAATGTTTATAATATTTTTGTAATTTGTTTTTAGTCCAAAAAAAAGCAAATGGAACATTATTTTGTGATAAAAAAAGTGTAATATTTTTAAAGATATATCAATTTTATTTAACACATAAAAATATAATATATTTAAATATAATATAATATTATATTTTAAAAAATATAATATTATAATTGATTAACACATATTATAATATTATAATATTTGATAATTCAAAATAGTGTTTATTGAACATTGAGCTCCGTTCTCTGCAGAAGGCGGTCATTTCGAGAACATCATTCGACGCGTGCTTGACCTGCTTGACCGAACCATATTTCACTCCTACATTAATCTAAACTAATGAAAAAACTTCAGGGAATTATCAAAACTTCCAAAGCTGTTGTCGAAGAACTTTAGTCGAAGAACAAGAAAGAAGGAAGAAACTAAAATCTGGTGAGTTACTCTCCTCATACTCACTTAATTTTTTTATTGCCTAAATTCATTAAATAAATTATACTTAAAAATATTTTTTTAATAGATTGATAGATCTGAGTGAAGAAGATGAAAGATTTCTGCCATTACAAAAAAACACGGTTTTAGCAACGGATTTTCGCGACGGAAAAAATTCGTCGCTATTTTGCGACGAATTTAACAACAAAAACTTTTTCGTCGCTAATTTACTACAAAATTTGCAACGAAAATGAAATTGTGGCTAAATTAGCGACGGACACATCATTCGTAGCAAAATTCATCGCTAATTAGTGACGAAAAAATTTTCGTGGCTAAATTCGTCGCTAATTAGTGACGAAAAAATTTTCGTGACTAAATTCGTCGCTAATCGGTGACAAAAAAAATTTTTCGTTACAAATTTCGTCGCTAAATAAGTTTTTTATATATAATTAAATAAAATATAATATTAATATAATATTTAAATTAAAAATTAATTTAACAACCACGGTTGGTAATTTAATTTAGCGACGGATTTCCAAATCTGTGGCTGATTCAGCGACGGATTCCAAATCCATCGTTGTTTCGTCGCTAAATAGGTTTATATATATAATTAAATAAAATATAATATTAATATAATATTTAAATTTAAAAATTAATTTAGTTGGTAATTTAATTTAGCGACGGATTTCCAAATTCGTGGCTGATTCAGCAACGGATTCCAAATCCGTCGCTGAATAATTAGAATTTTGTTTTATTTTTATTTTAATAATTTCAGCGACGGATTTGAAAATACGTCGCTGAATTTTATCTTTTTTTAATTATAATTTTATTTTATAAATTTATATTAACAAATCATATTATTATTTTATAATATTTTAATTTACATTTTATTTTATTATATTATATTTCTTAATTCTTAAAAAAAAACCATATATTTTATTTTAATTATATATATTTTTTAATTAATTTATTATTTTTTTTCTTTTTTTTGATTTAATATTTTTTATTATTGTATAGGTAATTTTATTTTATTTGTATTATTTTATTTAATAATATAAATTTTTTAATTAAATATTAATTTGAACCTACGCGGGCGCCGGTCCATGCACGCACGGGTGCCTGCCTGGGCGCCTGCCTGGGCGTGCCTGGGCACCCACACGCCTGGGCTCCCGTGTGCCTGCTGGGGCATGCCTGCCTGTCTGGGCGCCCGCGCGCCTGGGCGTCCTTCATTATTTTAATACAAAAAACATAAATTTGTGTAGTTGAAGGGATTCGAACATTGGACTTGGACCTCGACTTAACAGAAGACATGTTACCACTGCACCACTGGGTGTTGTTCCGTGACTTTCTTCATCCTCTTTGTTTTCTATTCTCACTTTGTTTTTCCTTATCTCTATTTTTGGGTTTTTTTTTTTTCTTTCTACTATCATTTCTTATATATAATAATTTTATTATAATAGATAATAATTTTATTATAACGAATCAAAATATTTTGTAATTAAATATATAGATTTTTTAAATTATTAATATATTATAATTTATTGATAATTTTAATTTTATAGTTTTGAGATATTGTAATCCATTTTTAAATTATGGATTAAAAAATAAAATAAAAATGAAAAAAAATAATAAAATAATAAGATAAAAGAAAAAAGAAGAAATCAAAATATAATATTAACATATTTTTAATTAATTTATTATTTTATTTTAAATTAGTATTTTATTATTTTTTATTTTATTAAAAATTATCATATTTATTATTTTTAATTAATATTATTTTAGGTGGGTGGTATAAATAAAAAAAGTTATTATATTTATTATTTTAAATTATTATTATATATTATTTTATTATTATTAGAAAAATGTGAAATAAAGATAATAAATAATAAAAAAGAAATGCTCGATGGTTTACAGGTTGCATGCAGGAGTTCGGAGGAGTTCGGAGTTCGGAGTTTGAACCACGGTGGAGGCAAAGGCGCGACATTTTCTAGCAATTAAGAGTGCCTGCGCAGGGTGCTGGCTCAGGTGGCACGTGCGCTGGCTCGGGCGGGGCGAGCTCGGGTGGGCAAGGGTGGCACGGTGACACGTGCCCTCCCTGAACATTTTAACATTTGACGGAATTTGAAATCAGCGACGGATTCCAAATCCGTCGCTGAATTTAGCGACGGATTTTTTTATTATTACAGATTTTTCCCCTAAATTAGTGACGAATTTTAGCGACAAAAATTATCTGTCGCTAAATTTAGCGACGAATTTTAGATTTTCGTCGTTAAATTTAGCAACGGATTTTTTTTATATCGCTAATTTAGCGACGGATAATTTTTCATCGCTAAAGTTTGTGACAAATTTTAGCGACGAAAATTTATTTGTTGCTAAATTTAGTGACGGATTTCAATTTTCGTCGCTAAATTTAGCGATGGATTTCTAATTTTCGTCGCTAAATTTTTGCGACGCGTTATTAGCGATGAAAAATTTTTCGTCGCTAAATCCGTCGCTAATGTTTTTAGCGACAAATTTTTTTAAAATTTTCGTCACTAAATTTGTGGTTAAAATACTGTTTTGTTGTAGTGTGCAATGAGAAGAGAAATCAATGCAGACAAAATGCACAAAATGTAGACAAGTGTTCTCAAAAGCAAGTAGGAATGTGTAGCGAAAGAAATGGGAATGGGATTTGAAAGTGTGATATATTAAAGTCAAAAATTGTGTGAGAAACTCAAATGAGATTTTTTCTATGTATGGCTTCCCATCACAATTTTAAACTCCCCAGAAGAAGTAGTGACGTGTGATATTTTAGATTCTTCCTCCATTCAATCTTCAAGAGAAATTGACATTAAAACATAATCAATTAAAACAAATCCAAATCTACTCACCCAATTTAAATGATGTTTTTTTCTTATTTATCCATGCTTTTTATGTCCCTTACTATTATTGATATAATTGATATTATTGATGTTGAAAATATTCCGTCCTAAATTTGTATTATAATGGTTATAGGTGATGAGATTTGTGAATTCAAACATCGAGCAAAGGAACAGAGAGAGAGGAATAGAGAAAGAAGATGGGTGTTAGGGGTAAGTTTTCAATTTATTTTTCAATAATATATTAGTGGTAAGGTTTCAATTTAATTTTCAATAATATAATAATATAATGATTGATTCCGTTTTATTTAACAATATTTAACAAATTTTATTTTAATAAATTTTATTTTATGTTTAAATTTTTTATTTTCAAAGTGTCAAAGATGGTGATTTGGGAGGAAAAAAACACCTTTACCATTCGGATTGAAGACTTGAATTCGACGGATAGAGTTAAAATTGAGATTAAATTCCAGAGTTATTAATTATGTAAGTTAAAATATGTTTATATCTAATTATTTCGAATCTAAATAGTATAATATTTATTTATAGGTTTATTTACCTTTTATATTTTTTATTTTTGAAGGGTTTATTGTCTTTAAAATCTGTTAGTGTTGAGTGTTGTTCAATGTTGAAGTGTCCGAAGTTAAAGAAGCTGAAGGAAGAAAGTGTTGAAGAAGAAAAAATTATGTAAAATTACAAATCACTAATTTATTTTTACAAACACTTATGTATATTTGGTGTTTGAGTGTTGAAGAAGTTGGTGTTAAGGAAGTGAAGAAAAAATTAAGTAAACTCATTTATACCACTTACAAACACTTATATATATACATATATATATATAGTACTTATATTATGCATCGAATAAAAATATTTTTTGGAGAAATCAATTCAAATTCATTTCAATTTGTTACAAAAATATGTTATGATATGTTGACTTTGCACAGATTATGTGATTACTTACAAAATGAAGAGAAGGAAGAACAAAAGAAGGAAAAAATGCAAAAAATAAAGGGCAAGAGGAGGATGAGGAGGACAAAGCCCGGCAAGAGAAAGGAAAGGGTAGGAGTGTTTCGAGAAGGCGAAGGGTTTGGATGAGAAAGGATGGGAGGAGGCTTTGACAAGGACAAGATACTGAATATGAATGATGATTATGAATTGATTATGAATTGATTATGAATTGAAATGAAAGATGTAAAGACAAACTTAATTTTTCAACTATCTTTATCTTTTTCCCCTGTTAAGGTTAGGTTAGGTGTAACAGGAGTTTGAGTTTTTTATGATCCAATAAGAAGAATAAGAAGAAGAACGACTTTGTTTTTCTTAATTTAAAATCCAATTTTTTTTTAATATTTCACTTAATCTAATTTTTAAATTTTTAGAGCTAAATCTAAATCTAAATCGAATTTAGTTAAAAGATGAGAATTGAATTTAGTTAGAAGATGGACATTTTCTATTTATTTTTTATATTATACAATTACTAATTATTAATTGTTTGGATTGTTATATATGCTCACTGAATGCCATTGAAAGTAATTATCTAAACCATCCTCACTTCTCATCATGATCATTTGTACTCAAATATCATTCTTTAATTCTTTAATAATAATGTTTTTCATCTACTTATTATTCTTATTATGCTTATATTTAGTTGTCGGGGTGCAGCCGAAAGCAAGCACAAAAGAAAGTGGGGCCGAAAGCCCAAAAAAAAGTAGGGCTGAAAGCAAGCCCAAAAGAAAGTGGATATTTGTATGTCTTATCTTTTATTTTATTTTAATATAGTCTTGTTAATAGGTTTTTTTGTATCCTGTAATTTTTAAACAGTGGTTTTATTTTATTAGTTATGGTTTTATTTTATTTTTCAAGATCTTTTTTGAGAAAAAATTATTTTCTCAAACTTTTATTTGTGGATGATATTATATTGAAGATGAAGAAAAAGAGGAAAATGAAAGATGGAGGAAAAAAGTTTCAAACAAAACAAAGGAGAAAAGAAAAAGAAAAGGAAAGAGGAAAATTGAGAGGATGATGGATTGTAATATGTATATATAAACAATTTTATGTATAAACAATTTTTTCTTTAACATGTCAACACTATCAAGCATACTTACACACACCACCACCTATATAACATATTTTCTCAAAACAAAAAACAAAATTACCATGCTCGATTTCTAAAATTACAACTTTCTCAAAAAATTTAAAATTTGTGTTGACTTTCAAATTTCAAAATATGTCCTAAAATAAAATAATATGTGTTAAAATTTAAAACTCCACTAAGAATCCAAATTATATTTATAAACACATTCATAACTTCATAAATATTAAAATTACAAATATTAAATTATTATTTGTATGCTCCAAATTCTAATATTAAAAACTAGAGCAATAATAAATTTATTTATTTTTATAAATACATATTTATAATTTTTAATATAAAAATTATTATTGCAATCGCGAGACATGCCTCGTCGGCGCCTGCGCGGGCAGGGCCGGTTGCCCGGGCAGGGACTTGCAAGCGCGGCCAAGCTTGCCCGCGCAGTGACATCCGTGGGCGCCCGCGCTGGCATGGTCCCGCGCCCTTGCGCTGCTTCTTGCATGCTCACTTGGCCCGCATGCAGTAACATGAAAGGGCACCCCCACTGCCATGCCTGGGCCCCCACGTGGACCCCGCTACCATGTGCGCATGTAGTGCGCGCTGCCTTACGCACGGTGGCATGCTCGGGCTCCAATGCTGGCATGCTAGGGCGCCCGCGCTGGCACTTGCATCACGCACGGTGCGTTTTGGTATGCGCGGGCGCCGGTACAGGCAAGCCCGGGCACACGTGCGGACGCTTGCATGCGCCCGTGCGGACGCTTGCGCGGAGTTCGTATTGGCCATGACCGAGTGCCACACGGCACTTGCACCGTGTGGCCACTTGCACGATACTTCCTGACGCGGTATGCGCGGGCACCCACGCAGTCATGGCACTCAGTTGGCTTGCATGTGCACGTCCCGGCCCACCTTCCGAACCGGACTGGACCGGAGGCCAGGTCCTATATTTTTAAGAAAACTTGTTTTGCTTTTCTTTTTCCTTTATCCTTTTTCCCTCGAAAACTTCTCACCTTTTCTTTCCATAGAATATATATTTTCCTATTTTATATTAAATATATAGATTTTTTAATTCTTTCATTTTATTTCTTTATAAATATAAAGAAATAAAAAATACAAAAAATTAGGAAAAATACAAACACAATTAGAAATGAAATTAATATGAAATATGTAGAATTTTTACTTATCTCAATTTATTTATTTATGAATATAAATTCTATAAAAATTAAATAATTAATAAAAAATACAAACAAATTAATTTAATTAAATTAAGTGAAATTAATGAAAATAACAAAAATGATAAAATATATTAGTTAAAAGTATAAATAAAAATAAATGTAGATCGTTGCTTATCATATCTTTATCATATCTTTATGTGCGGGCGCTGGTGCTGGCATGCCCGGGCGCCCGCGTTGGGAGCACACACAGTGCACTTTGATATGCGTGGGCACCTGTGCTGCCAAGCCTGGCGCCGCCACATTTACTCTTTACATTTTATTATAAAATTTAATATTTATATAATAAATAATTAGTCACCTTTCCTCTTTAAATTAAATTTTATATATAATAAAAGTAAAATATAATATTGATATAATAAAAATAAAATATAATTTGATATAATAAATAAATTAAATTTTATTTTTACCCTAATAGGACCAATTTCAAATTTGTACTAAATTTAGCACCGAAATCTTGTCGCTAAATATGATTATTTTATATAATTTAATAAAATAACACAAAATAAAATAAAATATTAAATAATAATTAAAACAAATTACCCATGGGGCGAATCCATCGTCGGTTAGCGACGGACGTGAATCCGTCGCCAGTTAGCGACGGACGTAATTCGTCGCCAGGAAAAAAATCACTAACGCGGGCGCTCAGGAGCGCAGGGAGCGGGCGCCCGTAGGTGCCCGCAGGGCGCAGGCGCCCAGACAGGCAGGCGCCTGTGCGTGCATGGGTCGGCGCCCACACAGGCTCGCGCCCTATTAATATTTAATTAATAAATTAATTAAAAAATATATATTTTAAATAAAATAAAATATACGGTTTTTTTAAGAATTAAATAATATTATGTTTCTAAAAAAATGAAATATAATATAATAAAATAAAATGTAAATTAAAATATTATAAAATAATAATATGATTTGTTAATATAAATTAATAAAATAAAATAAAAATAAAACAAAATTCTAATTACAAAAATTCAGCGACGGATTTTAATCTATCGCTAATTTACCAAGGATATCGTTGCTAAATTAATTTTTTATTTTAAATATTATATTAATATTATATTTTATTTATTTATATATAAAAAAGTTAGCGACGGATTGAAATTTTCGTCCCTACATTTAGCGACGGATTAAAATCCGTCGCCAAATTAATTTTTAACTTAAATATAACATATTAATAAAATAATAAAAAAAATAAAAAAAATAAAATTCTATTTAAAAAATATTAAATTTTGTGACAGATTTGAAATCCGTGGCAAAATTTCCCTATTGAGCGAGAAAATTTGAAATGAAAAATTTTTAATCGCCAATTGGTAATGAATTTAGCCACGAAAATTGTTTCGTCAGTAATTAGCGACGAATTTAACTACGAATGGTATTTCTGTCGTTAATTTAGCCACGACTTCAAATTTCGTGGTAAATTAGCGACGAAAAATATTTTGTCGCTAAATTCGTCGCAAAAATTGCGACGAATGTTTTCTGTCGCGAAAATCCATAACTAAAACCATATTTTTTTTAGTGGAACTCAACTTTTCTTTCCAGAAATTTAGCCGCTCTTCATGGGGTAGAAGAATAAAAAACCACATAATTCAGTCTATGTACATGAAATTCTCGATTGTTTGTCATTTTTGCAGTTTTGTAAATACTGTATAGTTTTACTTTAAAATTTACCTTAATACTCTATGTAATATATAATTTTAATATTTTATTTCTAATATTATAATTAATTAATTTTTAATTTTTAACGGAAAAGAAGAGTCTTGATACCGATTTCTTAAAATGAAGAGCCAGAATCAAACATTATTGACAAGTTCCAGTTCTGATTTCAAAACCATTAACTAGTCAACAATTCTTTGAACCATTGACCATGTTTTGACTCGGTCTAATTTTACGATTTGCTTCACGGTAGTGTCTAGATTTTAGCGTGTCATAAATGAGTGGTCCACCGACATGGGTTGAGTCAACTAAATGTGGAGTTAAGTATCTTTAAACATGATTGAGGTTCAACTCCCGTTAGGAATATCATACTTTCATATATATGGAGCGTTCCCTGTTAGGAGACCCGCTCTCAGAAATGAGCCGATATAGCGGTCGATCCGAATTAGTCGGGACGAAACCTAGATACCGGACGATATCCAAAACATGATACAAAAAATAAATAAATAAATAAATGAGTGGTCCATATTTTTGCAAGAAACTTTATTTAACCGTTGGTGATCACTTAGGCAAAAATACATTATAAAATTAGGGAAGTTATATTCGAGCCTTTATATGTATTTATGTAAATTATTATTATTATTTAAAATTTGTGAAATATTTATTACATTTCAACTTTGATGAAATTGTTTATCAAAATTCATTTTCATTTGTTTATCTTATTTTTCATGATAAAAATAAAAACAAAATTTCATTTTTCTTTTCAAACACATGTATTCTAAAAAAGTCGTAATCATGAAAATATAAAAGAATTTTAGCTTTATAAAATATTCATTAAACAAAAGATTTATTTATTTATTTAATTATTTATCTAGATTGTCAGTGTATTTTATTTATTTATTTATCCCCTTTACTAAGTTTTTGTGATTTATCCCTTTGTTCCTCGTTTTCCTTCTCGAGTAAATCAAGATGATATTCATGCATGGGTTGGGTCGTTATGAATTAGGGTTTCTAGTGTCCAATGAAAGAGGTATTATAGCTTTGTAACTAGTTTAAAAAATAAAATCTTGCTAATCTTATTATTGAACCGGATAAAGGAATCAAAGAATTTTAGATAAGCTTGAGTTGAAAATTTTGTAGCAATGGTATGATATGTAACACGATTCTAAATTTATTTTATTTTATTTTATTTTTACTTATTTTGTTTGACTTCGTATCGTTACACTTTCAACTCAGATAATTCAGTGCTCTCAGCGAGCACGGCAGGCTGGAGAGCTGAACCTGCCACTATAAACTTTTCTTTATCTTTACCAAAACTTTATTTGTAATTTCTTAATTAAAAATAAAATAATTATTAAATGGTTGTCAAGTAAAAAGAAAAGAAAAAACACAAATGGAATGAGTTGATTTTATGGTAAAAGACACAGAACACCTAAGCGGGGCGGTGACTTTAATTTTGGAACCACGTCATCAGGTCATGCGGAGCACGTCTAAAATTTCTGTTGGAGGTAGTGGCAGGACTACCCTATACTAGAGAAATCCAAGCCAATGATTGGCAAGGCGCCGTCACACCTGGCTGGCATGCAATAAATCTGTTGGCAATGGGGGACGGTAGTAGGTCTCCACCTTTCCAAACGGTAATTTTCATCAGAATTTTACGATTTAATGATTATCAACGTTACGGAATTGAATCGAGGGGGATTAACTTTCCAGGTGGCAATAATTGAAAGACGCTAAGCCTAGCATTGCCAGTTCGTTTCCTGTTACTCTGCAATCGCATGAAACAGACAAATACTCTCTCTCTCCCTCCCTCTCTAAAAAAAAAGGAAACCGTGAAATTGATCAAGAGAAAAAGCAAGGACCCTAATTTCTTTCCTTTTATATCTTTTCTTATCAAGATTTCGAAAGTTAGAGAGAGAAAGAGATGAAGGGGGAGAGAGAACATTATAAAGGAGAGGGAGAAAGAGAAACAGCAAGACCAAAAGGATGACGATTGGCTGAAACTACGGCTTTTCAATTTCAGTTCTCTCCTTCTCTTCCATAAACATAACCTAGTAACATTTTCTTCTCTTCTTTCTCTCGTCTCTGATCTTGATAACATCTTCTTCTTCTTTCTTGTTGAGGGTCCCGAGGTTCTCTTTCAGGTGCGATCATCTGATTACTTTCTTTCTTCTTTGGCTTTAAATTTAATCTCTCCTCTTTAGATTTGCTTTTGTTGTAAGATGCTTCCGATATGTATTCAGCATGGCAAATGAGTAATTTGTGTTAAAAGATTAGGTTTATTCAATATGCCCGTTACATGTTTGTTTGTTTGCTTCACCCCTCTGAGTTGGGTAAACTAAATTAATCTTACTTATGAGTGCGGGAACGCTTAATTTGTGAGGCAATCTATTCTCTTATTCCTTGATCTGACTTTCTCGTAATTCTGTGTGTTCTGCCAATAACTCATCTGTTTCAAAGAGGAAGGAGAAAATTCTAGGAAAATTGATGTGCAATGCAAAGATCACGTAGAGCTCTTCTGCAAAGAAGAGCTTTGGAGAAGGCCATAAGGAGCAGGATTCGCTTCTGCCAGGTTTCTTCGTCTCTGGTTGTTGTTTGCTGGGGCCTTTTCTTCTTGCTCACATCCTGGATCGGCCGTGGTGATGGTTACAAAGGTAATTTCTTCTCTATTTTGTTTTGTTTGCTGAGAAATAAGTGAATCTGCATATGGGGGGTTTTTTTTTTCACGAGCCAATCGTACACTATAATTTCTGGGAAAATTGCTCTTTTGATCTTTCAATCAATATAAGGATAGTGCTTATAAGTTGTGTAGACACCTATTTTTTCATGGTGTTTAGGAACTTAGATCTTGTGCTTTTGATTATTCATCTAAATCACTGTCTATCAATTGAATTCCGAAGCTATCTTGTCATCACAAACTTAGCAGGAATCATACTTTTGCTTGACCACTTCATTATCTAGAACATTGTTGTGTCTACTTGCCATTCTCATTTCCTTGTTTGTGGAAACTGTTCCTAGAAGGTAGATATATAACCCCTGTGCATTATCTGAAAGGGGCATGTCTAGGCAAGGATTACTCCCAAGATCTATGCCGGTCTGCTATGTTGTTCTTGAGCTGGGCACAATTTGACCTTTCCTAGAATCCCTCGCTTGGTCATCATTACTAGTCCTAGTTGTTATTAACTCTTGTTGACCAAATTTGTCTTTCCTCAAGTCTTTAGTTTGAGTAATAACTGTAGCATGATGGAGAGTGTATGGAATGCAGAGCTGAAAAACTTTCATAAGTTTCCTTGTTGTAATTATTATCTATTTCCTGTTGTTGTTTTTGTCGTTGTAGATGAATCTGAAGTTGTACAAGTTGACTTATCAACATTTAACAAGGCTAAGCAGGAAGGTGACAGTTGCCCTGCTCTTGTAAATACAGATCCAGAAAAAGAAATTGATTCTGAAAATTCTTATGACAGTTTGTGCAGTAATGGTGATGATACCAACAGCTTAGTAAGTAACATTATTTCAGCAGCTCCAGAGCAATCAGATGGGGAGAATTTCAGTTCAGTTGTCATCGAAACGGATACACCAAAGAATGAAAGGCTTTCTCGTGCTGTGCCACTAGGTCTTGACGAATTTAAGAACAGAGCCTTTAGTTCTAGAAGTAAATTGGCAACAGGAAAGGTTGGTGGGATTATACACCGAGTAGAGCCTGGTGGTGCAGAGTATAATTATGCTTCTGCTTCAAAGGGAGCAAAGGTTTTGGCTTATAATAAAGAAACTAAGGGTGCTTCAGATATCTTAAGTAGAAACAAAGACAAGTATCTTCGAAATCCATGTTCAGTAGAAAATAAATTTGTTGTCATTGAGCTTGCTGAAGAAACCTTAGTTGCTACAATAGAAATTGCAAATTTTGAGCATTACTCATCTAATTTGAAAGATTTTGAGCTGCTTGGCAGCTTGGTGTATCCTACAGATGAGTGGGTTAATCTTGGGAACTTTACCGCTGGAAATGCGAAACATGCTCAGAGATTTGCTCTTCCGGAACCAAATTGGGTCAGATATTTAAAGTTGAATCTGCTGAGCCATTATGGTTCAGAGTTCTATTGTACACTTAGCATTGTGGAGGTATATGGGGTGGATGCTGTTGAGAGAATGCTTGAGGATCTGATCTCTGTTCAGGATAATTTGTTTGTATCTGAGGAAACAACCAGGGAGAGACCACTCAACTCCCAGCCAGTGTCCTCTGAGGGTGTTAAGATTGATAATAGTTTTATAGTTGAAATGGATTCTGGCGCTGCCCTTGAAGACTCTGGTGGTAGGCATGAAGCTCCAATAACCAACGTGCCTGATCCAGTGGAAGAGATACGGCATCCACAGGTTGGCAGGATGCCTGGCGATACTGTTCTAAAGATATTGATGCAGAAAGTACGCTCTCTGGATCTAAATTTGTCTGTCCTTGAGCGTTACCTTGAGGAGTTGAACTCCAGATATGGCAACATATTTAAAGAATTTGACAAAGACGTTGCAGAGAAAGATATACTCCTGGAGAAAATGAAATCAGACATAAAAATTTTTCTTGACAGCAAGGAGGCCCTTGTATGTAATTGCCTAATTGTGGGTCCCCTCCCCCCTCTTTGGTCTTTTCTACTAATTTTTTTTTTCTTTGTTTCAGGTTAAAGATGTTGATGATATTTGTAGTTGGAAATCCCTCGTTTCCACGCAGTTGGGTGACATATTGAAAGAAAATGCTGTTCTCAGGTAGATTCTTTTCTTAGCTATTACATTTCCATTGCATTGTTTTAATGGTGCATTATCGAGCGTGTCTGTTCACAATTTTAAGGTCATAAAATATAATTTCATCCTATTCCTTGCATGAATCTGCTAGAAATATTTTCAGTGTCATTGCTCATTTTTCATTTTATTCATTAAGTTATGGCTCCCTGGTGGAATAGCCAAAAATAGATGAGAATATGATTAGAAGAAAAGTTTTGAAAAAAAAGTTATTTCTTCACAGAAATAATGATATGGCTTGAAAGAAAAGAGGATCTAAATGCTTCTTTGACAGAACATATTTTGGCTATAATATATAATATCTTGTGAAGATTCTTGGTGTTATTTAGATTCATCTTACCACTTAAAGGTGGCAGAAGTTCAGAAAGCATTGTTTCTACTAGATGACTTTATTAGAAAGGTAGATTAAGGGGATTATAAGAACCCTCAAGGCTCTAGGCACTTGCCATCTTCACTTCTTTAGCAGTCTTTTGCTCCGATTTGTCTTGCTTTAAAGACGTTTACGTAACTATCGAATAAATAACCTACAAGTTGGTTTAAAATTGTGCTGCTTTTTTTTCCTGGGAGATCGCACAAACGACTGTTATGTAATAAACGACTGTCGAATGAATTTTATTTATTTATCTTTGATAAGGCTTCTTTGTTTAATTGGACAAGTTGTCAATAGAAGTCACATGTTCGGTAGCCACAATTTGGATACCAACAATACAATAGTAATTCTATGTTTCTTCTTTTTGTTTCCAGAGTTGTATTACAATTTGTATTTGTGCCTTGAGTGGGTCTGCTCAGCCCAATATAGGCTTTTGCAGCCTTCTATTCGCTTAATTTGGCTTGGGCATGTATCTCTTAGTATGTCCATGGGTGCGGTAATATTTGCATCCTAGCTGGCATTTGGAGGCCAAGCAGGAAGTTACTTTGAAGCTAAATTTGCCCAGAGTTTAAGAAGACGAGCTTATGAAAAGGGATGTAATGGTGTCATTTCAAAAGGAAAGAATTGCTAATCTGAAAGTTTGTCCTAGTGTTCTTATTTGGAGGGTTGATTGCATTCTCTTGGTGAGTAATTCTGTTGGATTTAATCGCGCATGCGGAAGCGTAAAATAAATAGTTCGGAATTTTTTCGGAATAAATACCTCTATAGGGCAGTTTCCAAAATCGATCGTATTGTGATGTCCCTCGAACAGATCGTACGGTCGGATGGTGATCACGCAATCGAACCACCACCGCAAATCCA
Source organism: Dillenia suffruticosa (assembly GCA_033439265.1). Lineage (NCBI taxonomy): Eukaryota > Viridiplantae > Streptophyta > Magnoliopsida > Dilleniales > Dilleniaceae > Dillenia > Dillenia suffruticosa. The sequence continues at coordinate 15,720,920 of JAVTVX010000020.1, forward strand.
CGACGCCACAAGTCTCATGTCCGGTGAATCGTTTGACGATGGGAGATTTTCCTACGCGAAAATCTCTAACCCTCACGGTGTTTCTCTCTCTAGAGAATGTGTAATAATCTTGGCCCCCTTCTTTTTCATGGCTACTGTTTACTTGGGAATTGAGGAAGAAGGGGTCACTCCACCACTTTTGATATGTGCAAGGCAAGTCATTATTAGGGAGTTAATTAGGTGGTTAGTGGGATAATGGGAGTTACCCCATTATTCCTAAGGTACCAAAATGCCCCTCTTGGGCACACTAATCTACATCTCCCACTTGCACATGAGGGCATTTCACGTATGTCACAAGATTACACTCATGCGATCTATCACATCACCCTACTGGACTTTCATACAGGATTGGACGTCGTGCGACCGGCGAGTACACCTGCAAGCAAAGATTTCTCGATATACCTGTTAGGATGATCGAGAAGTCACCGTTAGTATTAAAAACAACTCGCTATACCTCAGACTCAATGCATTTACATCCATCGAGTCACTTTCCTCATCGAAAATGATCCCCAATCAATTTACTCGACTATGTATTCACTATTATGTTTGAATCCCAACATGGATTAACATAATAGGTCGACCTGTGAATACACGACAATGATGTAATGTCTATTGACATTTCTTTTCCCAAACTCAAATCTATAAGTCTCAATTCAGCTGCTTTTCTAGACTTGTCCCTAAGACCTCAATTTATCTTTCGGGCTATAGGTAAACGAACTAAAGTAGCAACACTGAATCAAAACTTTTAGAGACAGCCGAAAGTAATAAGGGTATAAGAGATCCCACCCAATGGATCTCAGGTTTCACACAGTGTGAACGGGGATCAAAATCAAACTATCGTCTCAAATAATAGCTCCCACTGTCCCATGATCGTTTCATCACACGTGGTATGAAACATGTACCACAGTGTTATTCCCCCATCCCTCAAAGGGCATATGTCAAATTCTCTAATACTGTGTAGATATGGGACTCAGTTTACACATAAGATTTTACCCAGATATCTCAGAAAGAAAGCATCTCAGAGACAATATCACAAATCGCAGGTGATATCTGAGATCTCAAACTTGGCTACTTATAGGCAACATGGATGTTGGTATTTTCATATCGGTCATATCGCATATAACCTCATCCTGAACACATATCATGGCGACTTATGTTTTAGTAAGGCCACTCTCAAAACCTCTTACAACTAGAATCCGTCTCATTTCCGCTCACTCAGAGTCGGAGGTGGTCACTCATGTGAGAGAGTCGACCACGTCTGCTTGAGACATCTTTTATCACAAGATCACAATATATGACAATAAATAGTGCATGAAATACATATGTGACCCAATAATGCATGCATGTCATATATTTCAATAAACATATAAAAAAATACATAATGAGAATTGTTAAAGTACACTAAACCCAATGATTCCTTATCTCACGAAGGAATCTCTCACAACGGGTTTTCTGAAGGGATCAGCTATCATGCTGTATGTCAAGGTGTACTTAGCAGTCACAATACCCTTCTCGGTAATATCTCTCACAAAGTAGTCTTCGGTATCAATATGTTTGGCTTTACTATAACACTTAGGGTCTCATTTGTTGACAGTGTCGGTCTGATTATCACAATAATCATCACTGACCTTCCACTATTTGTTACGATCCTAAGTCACTCAGAAATGTCTGAAGCCAACCATTCTCATGAACTGCAATTGAGCATACTATATGCTCAGTCTCTATCGTTAGAGATATACAAGTTCTCTTCTTACTGTTCGAAGAAAATAAAACCTAATGTTAGTTTGCGTTTATTCAGATCGCTATTCCCGGTCAGTATTTGAATTCCAACGAAAAACGCAAATCACCTCATCCGTAACACATGGAGAGGTCACAGTTCAAATAAGATATTTCAGAATCCTTTTTCACTGCTCTATAGTGATCCATTCCAGGATTCTATTAATACCTACTCATCAGATCGACCGCAAAATAAACTTCTGGTCATGTACGCCTTATCGCATATATCAAACTGTATATCGCACGTGTATACCTCATCGCATACACTAGAAATGTATATTGCACTGAAATAAGGGATTCTACTCATCTCCCTTATTTTTTTTATAAATTTTAGGACACATGTCAAGAATCAGGTTTTTACCTTTAGCGATAGAGTATATATCAGTCATTATCGCTCATCTCGAAATACTCAAAAATCTACCTGATGAAAACTCTTGTTAAAGAGTTAACACCATTATCAAGCGATCCCTTTGGATCCAAAATCTGAGAATGAATTAAAACCTCATAACCATATTACAATGGTTATTGGATACTCTCTATTGTTTCCGACCAATAGAATGTCACCTACATATGAGAACATGCTCACAAAGGAGCCATTGGGACGTATCAGATAGATACAATGATCTTACTCGATTATTATAAAATCATAAGATATCACATTCTCGTGAAATCTCAGGCGCCACAGTTTGGATGATGGTTTAACGTCGTATTTTGATTTCTAAAATCAACAGACCTTATCCACCTGATCTACTAGAACGAACCCAGAGGGATGCCCCATGTAGATCGCCTCATCTAGACTTCCACTATGAAAGCGGTCTTTACGTCCTTGTGATGTGACTTTAGATCCATATTCATGACAATCGCTAAAAGATAAACGGATCGAGATAAATTAGACATGACTCCTCGATAGTCCACCCCTTAGTCTAAGTGTAATCCTTGGTTACTCGACGAGTTATTTACCTCTTCATCAATCCGTTGACCTTTATCTTGACTTTGGGAACTTACTTATTCCCAATAGTTATTTCGCACTCAGGCAAATCAACTAGGTGTCGACCCCGTTGATTTTCATAAACTCTCTCTTCATTTATGGCCTTTAATAAACAGTCTTTTGCATCTTTTGCAGAACCCTCGAGAGCCTCTTGGACCGTTTTAAATTTCTCATCATCCTCTAGAGTCGCAACGAGAGTCTCACCCTCAATCGAGAATCGACGTTTAAATACGCATTCTCGATACTCTTATAAGGAGAGAAAAATCTTTTTCTCTTGATGGATCGCTCCCATTGAGATCAAGATCCGTAATGGATTCTTGTATCCCGCCACTGGGCCCCTTGAGCCATTAGGCTCATCCATCGCATAAAGGGTAAGGTCGAAATTGATTTTACCTATTTTAGGGAAATCATTCTCGAGAAATGTGGTATTACGAGACTCAATCACGATTATAGCGCCGTCCGTAAGTTCGCCTAAGAACATGTATTTTCTCGCGGGCCTAACTCACCGTGTGAATGCAAGAAATCGCGGCACAACCCCATAACCTCAAGTGGCTAAGGTTAGGCTGTCTCTCTGTCCAATATCAAATGGGGAACTGACTAATAGTCAATAATCTCGTAATATTTTTTTCGAAACAGAGCTCCATGTGTAGTTTCGACGGATACTTGCATCCCCAATCGGTTCTGAGAGTCTCTACTCTCAAATTTAACTGATTCTCAATCTCGCTTATAAACCTCCTGAAACAGTCTAATGCCTCAGACATATGGGAGATCAGATAGATGAACCGAAACGTACGTAAGCGTTTATAATTATCTACACAACTCCATATCTGGCTCTCATGCTCATAAGACCACAATAAAAAGAAAGGCACAATGGTCTAACTGCAATGGGTCTCAGCTCTCATTGCATTGCCAAATGGTTTTCTTATTATTTTGCCAGCTAGGCAAAACTCACATACGGGTAACTCGAATTTGGTCAGCGAGTCCATTAAACCTCTCGCTACTAACCGATTCATCATCTATTACCCTATGTGTCCAAGTCTACTATGTCATTCATTTACATCATCATCTACGCAATCAGATTTAAAGACAATAGTAGAACGACAAGAAACCATTAGAAGGAGCAGCATCCAGTGCATACAATTCATTATGGATTAAAACCAGAACAATTCAAAAAATTGTCGTATTACTAAAAAAAAGAATAATTTCACGCATATCCTGTCAATCTTAGACAATGTACTAAATTGAAAATCCGTCGAATGCCAATAGTATTAAGAACGTCATGGCAAGTGTCGTTCCCTCTGACAACGACAAATGCTCTGTTCTTAACGTAAATCCTCCAAGGTTAAGGATTCACATGACGGAACTATATTTACGTACTCCTGTCTCGAGTTACGTGGTCGGTTGCTCCATCAGCGAGCATTATTGTGAATGAGACAAATCTCAAACCACGTAAATAAGAAGGATATTAATTTCTGTTCGTCACACTCACGAGCGAAATGACCAAATCTATCTTAAACGTAGCAATTTACATTGGTCTAATCAAATTCCTTCTCCCTGTGCTTTTGTACCTCGTTGTCGGCTTTCTCGGATGGTTTTTATTACTTGGATCTCGAGTCCCGTTCACATGCTTATGCTATTGGCTTAGCGCCAAGGAAGTCCTTACTCGACTCCTCTGAATTAGCATGACTCGAATGTGGCTTACTCGCCTCTAGGTGCTCCTCATCGAGTTCACAATTCGTATTCACGTCAACGAAAGTACGAATACTTTCGTCAAGTGTGAGATAGGTTCTCACAGTTTCCCATAAATCAGGTAAGAACCGGATCACATCCAGTACCAAAATTCCATCCGAAATTTGCTCGTCCGTATTTCTTAACTCGGTGATCATACTCGACATATGCCTCATTGTATGATCAGGCATTTTCTTCTGCATCCTTACATTAGGAGCCGAAGAGAGCAACACAATGTTCTTATGGGGCGAGTCGAACCGACATGTCCATAGGATATGACTTGTAGAACGAGATTAAGCCGTCGTGCATGCCACTGATAAGGATTGCCCTAACTTGGCAATTCTTTTCTACCATGCACGATAGATCTCTTTATCTCGTATATTCTGAGGCGCGGTGCCCACCCTGGGGCCATCATCTCGTGCCTCAGATTCCCGTTAGATTTTGTCTCTCGAGAATAAACTAAATCTACTAATGTGAAATTTCGTAAATCACATCTTTCAGTTTACTCTCATTGCAAAAATTTAATACGACAGTTCTCAACTTATTAAGAGAGACATTTGTGACTTGGAGATGCTTATTATCACATTTTTGTACGCCCTACGAATCATCAAGACCAAAATGACTTGAGTACAGACCCCAAAGCGAGCGTATGAGTCAACGAACACCATACACCACAACTCGGAATCGCATCTTACCATTTGGACTTTGATTTGGCACACAAAAACCCACAAAAAATCACATTTATGGATATAGGACCCCAGATAAATTGAAAAAATTCAATTTTAAGCGACCTCACGTGCCGCCCGGGGACCACATCCACCGCCACGCGCCGACAGTGTGCTCCACGCGCTACCACGCGCCAGACGAGCGGCGCGCCTCACGCGCCACCATGCGCCTGGCACGGCTCGGCTCGTGCGCCCAGTCGCGGCGTGCGGCTCACTCGCCTTCACGCGCTGAGCCGTGTGAGCCGGGTCATACTCGGTCGGTCAACGGGTCAGGGTTTGACCCGACCTTCCGGTCAACGGGTCGGACCGGGTCAGGGTCCGACCTGAACCAGGACTCCCCCCCGCTTCACGCGCCTGCTGGACACGCCTTAGGGCGCGTGCGTCTCACGCGCCCGCAGGTCAGGGCCTTTCTTCTTCGCCCGACGTGTCCTGTAACGGGTTTTTCGACCTGGTTGCTGGAAAACTCGATTTCAGCTGTTTTTTCTCGTATTTTTCTTCTGGAAAAAATTAATGGACATCCTCCAAACATCCTACACTCGATTTTAGGATTTTAGGAGGATTCATGTCCAAAAATGGCGAAAACCAACTACCCCAGTCGCGACCCTCCGCGGCCATTCGGAAATCCCGGTTTCCGGCATCCAAAACTCACAATAAAAGACATGAAATTGTAGATCTAGATGCAAGGAACACACTTATAACATTTTCATGCACCGATCCGCCCTCTAAAGCCATAGATCTAAGGTTTTCGTGTTCGTACGGTCGCAAACTTCGACCGGACATTTCATGGTCTAAACATGCTCGGAAAATTAAACAAAAAATAGTTTTGTAATCCCTGGGCCATGGGTATTCCTACGGTGTTTTCGGATTCACAAAACTCATCCGTGATCCGGATCCCAAAATTTTATACTCTAAAAATAATTCCGAAAATCATTTAAATTAAATCCAACGATCGCTCTGATACCAATGTTGGATTTAATCGCGCATGCGGAAGCGTAAAATAAATAGTTCGGAATTTTTTCGGGATAAACACCTCTATAGGGCAGTCTCCAAAATCGATCGTATCGCGATGTCCCTCGAACAGATTGCACGGTCGGATGGTAATCATGCAATCGAATCACTACCGCAAATCCACGACGCCACAAGTCTTATGTTCGGTGAATCGTTTGACGATGGGAGATTTTCTTACGCGAAAATCTTTAACCCTCACAGTGTTTCTCTCTCTAGAGAATGTGCAATAATCTTGGCCCCCTTCTTTTTCATGGCTACTGTTCACTCGGGAATTGAGGAAGAAGGGGTCACTCCACCACTTTTGGTACGTGCAAAGCAAGTCATTATTAGGGAGTTAATTAGGTGGTTAGTGGGATAATGGGAGTTAACCCATTATCCCTAAGGTACCAAAATGCCCCTCTTGGGCACACTAATCTACAGATTCTGAGGAGCCCTAGGTATAATTCCCTAGGATCATTGCTTCTTTTGCTATTGTTCGTCTTCCTACACATTTGCGTCAAAAAATTTTATATTGTCTGAAAAATTGTTCCTACATATTTGCCCAAGAACTTAACAAGATCTAATTATCTAACCAGCACTTAAAACTTAATTTTGGTCTCCCGAAAGGGTCCTGATTGGAAGATGGTGCTTTGAATATATAAAAAGAAACAGGCAGAAGGAAGATGATGAAGTGCTGAAAGGAACATATCTAATTGCATAAGCACACAAAGATGTTCTTATTTATAAATCCAAAAATGCATACATAATTACATATGCATATAGAAGAAAAGTTGCCATGCTTCATATCCAAAGTGATTGCTCTATGGGAATTTTACGAAGTAATGCATCAACAATAGAGAAATGGGATTAATGGAGAAATCAGAGACATTGGAGAGCAAAAGAGAAATCTGAACAGAAAGACGAGAACCAGAGGAGAAGAATCACAGAAGTTTGGAAAAAAGATATAAATGTATATTATGTTTTGTCACATTGAGAGGTGAAAGAAGACAACTTTAAGTATCTATTTAATATTATGTTTTGGAAAGCTTTTTGGTGGTTTTTAACTTTGTCATGCTCGTTTTTTAAATATAATTTTGAGACAAATGTTCCTCTTGTTTAGCTTGAAATCAATAATATCAACAAAAAGAAGAATGTATTTTTTTTTTATTTTTTATTTTACAACAAAAAGAAGAATTGTGTTTTGTTGAAAAAGAATTGAACTGAGATTTCGTGGAAGGACCAAAGGGAAGGGCGAAAAGGAACTTAGGAGGAAAAGTTGTCTTACTTCTAAGGTCATGCTTAATAAGACAATAAGGAGTGAAAAATTACCACCTTAAAATTTTTCCTCCCGAGTGTTTGGTTTTCATTCTCTCAAACAATCGACTTCAAAACTTAAGATTAAGATTCAGTTTGTTGTTGTTGATGTTTGGTATTCATATATTTACTTCGAAAGTGGGGGTAAATGTCAATTTAGTGGGGTTAGGGTGATACAAAGGATAAGGAAATAAAAATTTTAAAACATGTTAACTAAATTTATTTTCTAGAGAAACAAAAGAAATTAAAAAGTCACTAAATTTAAAGCAACAAAATTTAAAATAATTTAATATTTCTAGGGAGAGAAAATCAAAGTGCTTAGTTTAGAGAGAATTTTAAGTGAGTGTGTTTGGGGGAAGAAAATAAAATTGATTTTTAGAGAAAAAATTAATTTGTTTACTTTTAAAAAAAGAAAAATCAAATTTGATTTTTTAGAGAAAACTTAAAATCAATGTATTTAAAAAGAAAACATTTGAGTTAAAATCAATTTTTTTTTAAACAGAAAATTAATGTGTTTAATTTAGAGAAAAAACTCAATTTTAGTGAGAGAAAATTAACGTGTTGGAGAAGCAAAAAAATCAAATATAGTTTTTGTAAAGAGAAAACTTAAAATTAATTAGTTTAGATAAAGAAAATATAATTATTTTTTAAAGAGAAAAAATTAATATGTTTTGTTTTGGAGAGAGAAAATTAAATTTTACTTTTTAGAGAGAAAAATTAAAGTCATTGAATTTAGAGAGAGAAAACGTAAATTAAATTGATTTGTTTTTAAAAGAGAAAATAAAGATATTTAGTTTTACAGAAAGAAAAACTAATTTTGATTTTTGTAGAGAGAGAAAACTTAAAATCAATGAGTTTTGGGAGATAATGTAAATTAAATGAAGAAAATCAATATGTTTCTTTTTAGAGAGAGAAACTAATTTTTATTTTTTTGATAGAAAACTTAAAATCAATGTATTTAAAGAGAAAATATGAATTAAATTGATTCGTTTAGAGAAAGAAAATTAATATACATTTAGTTTTAAGAAAGTTAAAATTAATTTGTATTTTTAATGAGAAAAATTAATCAATGTATTTAAAGAAAATATAATATTTTTCTTTAACCTTTTATCCCATATACCAAATATTATTTTTGTTCAACCAAATAAGGGAAAATGAGAAGTATTATGGGAGCAATATTTACTCTGAAATGTTATACTTGTGATTTTTTCCCTTTAAAATTCTCCGGTTCTAAATGTAATCACAAAAGCTGGAATGTTTTTACTTGGGCATCCTGGAATTCGAAGCAACCATTGTGCACGTAGCTATGAGTGTGCTTAGATATTTTTTTGTGCCGTCTAGCTCTGTCTTGGACAGAGAGGAAATGATAGATATATCTTGGCAAAGTCCTTCGAATGGTTTTCTCAAGTTGAACACTGATGGGGCAGCCAATGCGGAGAGCAGCAAAGCGGGAGCCACAGGAGTCTTCAGAGACAGCTTGGGTGCCTGGGTTCATAGCTTTTGGGGCAACGTGGGTGCTGCCAATGGAGAGATGGCAGAGATATGGGGTTTGAGAGAGGGCTTGAGGATTGCAAAGGAGAGAAAACTATGGACGCTGGTCGTGGAATGTGATGCCCTCTCAATCGTTAATGCGGTTAACAAAAGAGTAGACGAAGTGCATCCTTGGAGAAATCTGATTTTGGATTGCAGGAAGCTCCTTCAAGAGCTGGGAGTTAATAGCGTGGACCACATTTTCAGAGAGGCTAACTATTGTGGTGATAGGTTAGCTAAGATGGGTTTGGAGGCTCAGGTAGGGTTTCTCGAAGCTGAGTTTCCTCCGGCTGAGGTCGATCGTCTGTTGCAGTTTGATGCCTCAGGTGCTGTTTGGAAAAGAAAGTCTGCTAGACACCATGTGAAAATGGGATCATTGTGTCTTCCGCAAGTTAGTCTCGCGCTCCCTCCTTGGCTTTGTTCTCCCTATCTCACCAAAAAAAGAAAAGATATTTTTTTGGGCCGGGGGAGGGGGTGGCTTTTAATAGTTGACTTGCTCACTTGCTACAAAACATGCAAATCCACTTCCCAGGAAAAATTAGTCCCAGATTGAGAGAGAAAGTGACAAGGAAAAGCAGTATGTTGTACGATCTTTGACCTTCATTTAAATGAGATTGTTGGGGAATTAATTGGATGGTGAAAGAATGAGAAATTTGGTTGCATTAAAGAAAAAAAGAAAAAAAAAAAAGATCTCGGGAAATGATTTTGTTGAGTTGACCAATGGTTGAGTTTTCTTTTATGCTTGCACCAGATATTTGCAAGCATGTTCAGTGTTGCTTGCATGGCTGGGGCAAATCTAAACTATTTCCTTCCGATTGACAAATCTCGTTTCTGTCTATGATTTTTGATTGTTCCTATTGGTTTTCAGATTTACCATCTTGGTTATGTAAGTTCTAAAATCCATATTGTGTTTTGCAGATCAGAGGTCAAAAAGGTCAGGGAAAATCAAGTCTTCATGGAGAACAAGGGTATTGTAGTTATTCTCTTATCCTTAACATTTGGAATGATGGCATTAGTGAGGCTGTTCATAGACATGGCAATGAGGATTTATAGCTTCAAGGGTTACAGGAAATTTTGTACGATGAGCTCTTCCTGGTTTGCCCTCTTATCGAGTTGTAGTCTTATAATGTTCATCCTATCATTATAGTTACGGTGATGCGTAGTTTTTCGAAATAATTAGGCGTTGCATGGTTTATCCAGCTGAGTTCTTGAGTTCTAAAATCAAGGTTTGGCTAGAATTTTTTCTGGATTACCTGATATTCGACCATGCCATGGATTGATTTGATTGATCAGACGTGAGAGTACTAGACTTACCCATTATATTTAGCTTTTAATATCTTGGCAAATTTCTGAAATTGTATCAAGGAATGCCTTTGCCTGGTGCTTGGCAGCAGATTGAATCATTAGTAATCTAACGGCCTGATTTTATTCTCAACTCGAGGTGGTCGTGAGGCTTTAATATATTGGTAAATTTCTGAAAGTGCATGCAGTGCCTAGTGCTTTGAGTTACGGCAGCTGATGGAATGATTAGTAATCTAACGAGCTGATTTTAATCTTGACTGATCTCTTTTATAAAATGGTTGAGGTGGTCTTGAAGTCATTCCTTGAACTTGAAATTATTAAATCTTGTCCCGAAGTTGCAAGGACATTATTTTTGCATCCGTTTGTTGCCCCTAATGATTCAAAATCGTAAATCAAACTTCCAGTATTTGGGGCTTTTTCCTCTAAATCACTTTTCGTGGAGATTCTATTTCCATTTTAGAATAATTTAGAGCTTCTGAGATATTAAAATGAAATAATTGATAATATTTTAACAAAGATTTTACATTGACACTTTATCAGACGTCCTCTACGTCTTCTTCAACACCCTTTCCATATTTTTAGCTTGAAATGCTCTTGAAGGTATGGTTTGAATTGACTTAAATTGACTACAAAGTGACGGATATCAATCCATACCCGCCTAAACCAAACATATTAAGTGTAAGGATTTTTTTTTTCATTTTCTTTTCTTCTTATAAAGAGAAATTCTGTCAAATAAAATATTTTAAAAATTTTTAGAAAACATAAAGAAAAATTTTAAAAATAGTTTTTAAGAAAAAGTTCCTATGAGGAGTTTTTTCTTCTCTTTTTTTTTTTTAATATTCCAGCTTTTTTGAAAATTTATCTTTTTTTTGTTTCATTTATATTTTTATATAATTATTTTTATTCCATTAATATCCTCATTTAAATGATATAAAATTTCAAATATATCCATTAATTTTTAACTTTTAACTTTAGTTCAAAAATAAAATAGTAAAAAAGAAATTAACTATTTTATTTCAAAAGTAAAAAGTCCAAACTTTTATCTTTTTTTTTTTTTTAAATCAATTAATTTTAAGGAGAAGATAAATAAAAAAAAATCCTGCCAAATGGGATTAAGTATTTGGTCATCATCAAAATATAGGGTGGAAACCCTATCTCTCCCTTTAATGACAATAATTTTAATTATCAAGATCTTTCGAACATAAATATCAAAGTTTTAAACTTTTAATTATATATCCTTCGATACGAAGCTATAAATCTATGGGCCTTCTATCAAGAAAAAATCTCTATTTTCTCATTTAAGTTAGAAGTTATATATTAAAGCATATCTTTTCATACCAATGAGTATAACCAGCCAGTGGTTTAAAATTCGAGTCTTCCCTATGTTAAAAAAAAAAAAGAAAGGCATTTTATGACATTGTTTGAAACTAATATACAACTTTGTGACCTTGTTTGATCATAAATGCACAATATTTTATGACTAAACTGACATCAATATCAAATATTGTAATATCCTTTAATAAGACAAAAACATCTATAAACATTCATTTAATTTTTTATGTATTAAAAGCAATGTGATACGAATATTCTGGAAGTTTAGAAGAAATGAATATTTTAACCTTCGAGCCACACTTAGCTTGAACATGTTTTTTTCTCCTTTAGGCCCCATTGAGCTTGCCTAATGCTCAAGATGGAAAACACATAACAGAGTTCCCTCACACATAAATCATGCTCATTCGCTACATTGAGAGAGTAGAAGAGAATGGAAAAAACAAAGGGCTGCTATACCTTCTTTTCAGAGGCTTAACAACTTCAACTGTGTTGACATGACCACGGCTTGAGCGAACACGACTAAATAACCCCTTTAGTTTGGACCTTTTGCGACAACATTGGGATGACTAAAAAGGCTTCTTAGCCTTATTCTTCGATAGCTCAGTCATGCTAGAGTGACTAGCTTAGTGATAGTACCACAACGCTCTCTCTCTCTCTCTCTCTACCATGGTTGAATTACGCATTCGAGTGCTTATGTTAGGGGTTAGATCCAGCCTAGATCCCTTATTGTTGTAGGTTACTAGGGAAATAACCCAAGTAATTAACGAAGGTAAAAATCAAGACCAGTGAGAATTCTCATTTCAATGATGTAAAATGAGATGAACTAATCCAATAACTTCTCTTCTATATAAGTTAATGTGATGATAAGGGTGAAGGCCTCCTCTATCCATAGAGTCTTTTGTTTCTCTTTTAAATGGTATTATTTTCCAAAATTTGTTCCAATTAATACCATTGGTGTTGATAAAATTTTAAATATTAAATATCAGAATGATGAATAACGAGTGCTAGAATTTCATCAAATTCTGGAATACATTTGAGAGGCCTCTAATGGGATAACTTAGTAATCACAAAATCCATTCCCCAACCTTATGGTTTGAGATTTAAATCTCATGTAACAATATATATATATATTTGAGAGGCTATTGATGCCTTCTTTCTATAACATTTGAGAATGTAAAAGATCATGCATGTTCAAATGACTTGGGAGAGTCCTATTAATATAAAAGTCTCTCCAACTGGCCAGTAGATACAATAAAATAGCTGTAGATACAAGAGATGGTGAGAGTTTTGAGGTAGAAAAAAAAGGGGACATATTTCAGCTCCCACTACACTGTACAATAGTCAAAAAATTGGCTGTTGTGGAGTCCAATGGCTAGAACTTTTCTAACTGTTGGAACCACTTCATTTGGACCAGTTTTGACCTCAAATGTAAAACCAAGGCCTGCCCATTTGGGTTCATAACATGGGCTAAAAGATAGGACTTGTTTTAGGCTGGATTTTTGGGCATTTAAGTCCAGAATTCTGACTTTGCATCTTAGGCTGGCTGGACAGGCTTGGAAGCTTCTTTGGATTTCCTTGAGCATAGTCTTGAGATTTGCACCCTAGCCGTGGTGCCCTTGATCATGATATTTGCGAGTTGTTTGTTGCTCTTGATGTTTCTTGCTTCTGTGATGTTTTTTTTTTCAACCTTTTGCCGGATGAAGTGATAATTTATTTCGATATGCTTTGTTCTCTTATGGAACACTAGATTGGGGGCAATGTGGATGGCAAATTAGTTGTCAGTGTAGAGCTTGATAGAAGAATTTACTTGAAATCCTAGCTCTTTAATCAATGCCTTAATCCGCATTAACTCACTTGTAGACGTTGCCATGGCTCCAGACTCTGCTTCGGTGCTTGATCTTGAAAGCACTTTTTTTTTTTACTTTTCCAATAGACTAGATTTCCTCCAACAAATGTGTAGATTCCTGTTGTTACCGACAATCATGTTTATTTTAACCCAATTCGCATCACAAAAGTTTGCAATTTCTATGCTCTTATTGTTTTTCATCCAAAGACCTTTGCCAGGAGAACCCTTGAGATAGCGAAGGATGCTTTCCACTACCTTCCAATGATACTTCTTAGGGGTGAGCATGAACTGGCTGGTTTTGCTTACTACAAAAGCTATATCTGGTCGGGTGATGGTGAGGTAGAGTAGCTTACCAACAAGTCTTTGATACCTTTGAATGTCCTCAAATGGCTCATTATTCTCTTTCTCATTGGAAGTGGACACTAGGCTACAAGCGGGCTTTGCTCCAAGCTAGCTTTGCTCCAAGCTTTCCAATCTCCTGCTAGAGTTTGAAAGCATACTTTCTTTGGGATAGAACTATCCTATTAGGAGAATAAGCAAATTCTATTCTTAAGATATTTTAGTTTTTCTATATCCTTAATTTCAAATTTGGATTTCAGAAAATTTCTCACTTATTCTATTTGTTTTAAATCATTTCCGGTGATTATAATACCATCCACGTATATAAGGATTATAGTTTTTTTTCTCGTTTTCAATTTTGATGAATAGTGAAGAGTCACAATTGCATTTCTTGAAATTGTTACTTAATAGAGAGTTGCTTAGTTTGAAATACGATGCTCTAAGGGATTGTTTTAGGCCATATATAGCATTTTTGAGTTTGCATACTTTTCCTTCTTGTTTAGCCAATACTTGAGGAATTTGCAAATATATTTCTTCTTCTAAGTTATCTTGAAGAAAAGTATTGACCACATTCATTTGATATAGAGGCCATTCTTGATTGGATGCTATGGATAAGAGGACTCTTATTGTACTCATCTTTGCTACGGGAGCAAAGGTTTCTTTATAATCCATTCCATAGGTTTGGATATATCCTTTGTTGATTTAACGTGCTTTATATTTATTGATTATGCCATTACTTTTGTGTTTAACTTTGTTTACCCATTCGCATCCTATGGCCATTTTTCCTTTAACAAGATCCGTGATTTCCCATGTTTGGTTTTTGGTTAGGGCTTGGAGTTCATCCTCATTTTTCCTCCATTCCGGAATTCCTTGAGCCTCATAGAAAAAGTTTGGCTCTTGTGTCTTGTCTAAGTTATTTAAGAACTTCTGATACTCAATTGACATGTTTGAGATGGTATAATGTTGGGAAATGGGATGAGATATTATATTAGAGTTATAATAAAATCTCCTATTGATCCATTCCGAAGGAAGAGACCTAATTCTTGTTGATCTCCTAAGAGGTGGAGGAGAAGTTTCATTAGATGGTTGTTCTTCATTTGTGCTTGATTTTTCTTGTAATTCTTCTCCCTTGAATCCGTATTTTCATTTTCTTGAGAAGATTCATTTGATTGTAATGGATTGTCTTCATTAGTTTCAATATTAATTATTGGAGGGATAGGCATCTGTTGCAAAAACTAATTATTCTTTCTTTTTCTTCTTTGCTCATTTCTTTTTCTTTGTGTTCTTTGAAGTAGAAATCATTTTCTACAAACACTACATCCTTTGAGATATAGAGTTTGTTGTTTTTTAGATCTAGACATTTGTATCCCTTTTCATGGGATACATATCCTATAAAGACATATTTTCTTCCATTTTCTTCTAATTTATTTCTAAGATGACTAAAAATGTGAGCATAACATGTGCTTCCAAAAACTTTTATGTGAGATATTGAAATGGAATAAAAATTGTGAGCCCTTGGATCTTGGGGGTTGGGAGACAAACAATTAATGAAGAATAGAGAGGTAGAGTGAGAAAATAGGTTTATTATGCGTTTGAGAAGGGAGAAAACGTGGGAGAGAGAAAGGTTGCTTGTAACCAAATAATCCTATGGTTTGAAATGGATCTTGAAAAGGTTGGATGGTTAGGATTTGATGGGGCAAACCAAATAAACCTAAACACTTAACTTTTCCTTCTCCTTCCAAACACTTCAACGTCCAATCAAAAATGCAAGAACACAAATACTCTTTAGTCTTCCTCCATGACTATGAGTTTAAGGTGAGAGATCCAAAATTTTTTTCGACAACTCCCCGTAATATTTTGACATAAATCAACTTCTCTCATGTCCAATTACAACATATCCAAAAATTGGAGCAAAAGGAGTGTTTCAAAGTGAAATCCAAGGGTGACCTTAAGCTACATTCTTGAAGAAAGGTATGATTTTTTCAAACCATTTTTTGAAATTTTTGTGTACATTCATTCCCCTTAAACCCTAATATAACATAGCTAATTTTGGAGTCAAAAGGAGACACCTAACTTAGTGAACTTAGGTTAGCTGAGAGTGAGAATGAGAGAAAGAAACTCCATTCTACCCTGTTTTCGGTAGAGATTTCCCTTAGGAATTGAGATATCTTCCCGACAGAATTTGATCAAATGTTAAACACAAAAGTTGTAGCTCTATGTCCTATCTTTCCAACGAGATACGAAGCACCTAAATCCAATTTCTGTATGAAAGGCTATCGCAGTTTTCCCCAAACTGTGTAGAATGTTCCTCTGTTTTCGACCATAGATTAGTAGAATTTTTAGTGATCAATTTCGATCCTCTTCTAAACATAATTAAGAAAACCTCCAAATACCAAAATTTTAGGTCTCTGTCTCATCTTTAACATATCCAAATTTTGCTTAAATAGTAGTATGCTAAAAGTTATAGTACTTTCACTGATACAGGACAGAGCATGAGTTTATAACAAAATTGAGACAAAGTTTTGAATTTATAAAATTTGTGTTTAGAATTGGAGGAAATGCTCAAAATGAAAGTTGCATTACTGTCTCTTATCTTTCATATGGGACCATAATTAATTAGTTTGAAGTTATATGTTAGGAGATATGAGAAAACTACCAAAATTGTGCAAATTGAGTTATAAAAATCTAAACTAGTCCAAAGATAAAATTTTATAAATTCATACAGTGAGAATTGGAAGATACGTTAAACATGAAAAATGTAGTTAAATGTCTTAATTGTAAGTAAATTTGAATCACTCAATTCCGAGCGATATAGGAAAAGTTATAGCATTTTTCCTAAGATTGTACAAGTGCAAAAATTTAGAATTAGAAAATTTATGAATGTTTGGGCTTGAATCACTAAGGCAAATTTGTATTGGATCCAAAATCTTAGTATTGGGTCTAAGTCTAATTAGAACTTTAAAAACTAACAACCCAAGGCCCATAATGAGAGATGTGGCCCAAAAATATCTATAACCAATAAAAAATTGTGAAAGTATTGTAAAATAATAAAAAAAGTTTTACATGTATATATTGTTGCTTTAGGGGTAGACTATTATTCTACACACAAGGGGTGACTTAGTGGAGCTCGAGATTGATAGGGGAGTGGCGTATCCTTCCCATATCTGTAAGTGGAACTTTGACGTTATGTTCTTGATTGAGGAAAAAATACATATTTTATACTTTTTCAAATGACATTTTATGGCATATGTGAAAACATAAGATTTGAGTTATGTTTTGTAAATGCTTATTTTGTGATTATTGGAGTCTTTCAAATGATTGATTTAAATGATATGCATCCATGAATTGTGTTGAAATGATATCGTGCCACTCTTTGAAAACTTAATATGATTTATATGCTTCCAATGCAATAGCACAATAATTTGAAGTGGTTTATTGGAAATGTGTGGGCTGGATGTCTACTCATAATGTGATGATTTGATGATGTTCTTGGTGGACTGTGATATAATTGTATCATTGAGGGACTACCATAGCTACAAAGGGCATTGGCAAAGGCACTCATTGTGTCTAGATACACTTCTATGGAGTTATCCCCCAACTGCCATATGTATAGTTGCGGTCAGATAAACCAAATCGGGGAGAACGTGTGTAACGTCACTATCTTGCTCCGGGCGGGTTTCTATATATGGTTGATGACATGTGTGTGTAATTAGACATGAGCTAGCCTTGGTGAGACTTGTGGCCAATATTGGGGTATGGAGCTAAATGATTTTATATTTACATATGAAACCCCAATGCGCCTGTCATTAGTCATGATAGACCATTGCCGAAGATATTTTATTGACAAGCTCTAAATAATTTTTGATAATGGATGCATATGTTGATGTTGTGATGTATGGTACATGATCACATGATTCATAGCAATTCCATGCTTGATTTATAATATTTTTATGTTTTGAAATATGTTTTTGACACTCCTTATTCACACATACTATTGATAACATAATGTCGATCCTCTCATTCACCGATTATTTTTCCATAATACTCACTTCTCATTTTTTATGATGACAGACATAGTTTTGGCAGGGACAGGTGTTGAGAAGCATTCGACACATTGGTATACATTTGGAGATGCCTAGCCTTGGGAATGGTACTATCCATTCTTCTGTGATAAAGTTGGATAACGTAAATATTTGACGTCTATAGATTGACTATGTACATATTTTATGAGATGACTGTAATTGTATTATGTAACTTACAAATTTGAAACTTTTAAAATTTGTTGTATATTCATGCATTGAGACAAAGTGTTTCATTTTACTTTCTTGGAAAAATTTTACTTTGAGGAAAAATATGTTTTAAATAGGTAAAGATATTAGTCTTCATTACCTCGGTATGCGTGTCATGTGATGGGCAACATACGGGATAACGGGCTGTTGTTCACGGCTTTCGAATGTGGATCGAGGCGTGACATTTGAATTTATGAATTTGAGACTAGATATTTAGACTGTTAGTTGTATGAAGATTGTTTTGTTAGACTGTTAGTTATGTAACACCGACACCTAGAAATTCTTACTATTGTACTCCTCTTTGTTTTTATATATGCTATTACTCATATTTTATATAGAAAATCTATTAAAAATTTTTTCTACTAAAACCACTAACGAAAATTTTAACTCGATCGTCAAAAATTCAAAACTTTCAAAATGACCACCGATGGTCAAATAATAATGAGGATGACTTTAGAGTGTACAGGAATCTCAAATTTGGATAGATCTTACTTTGTAAAGTTAAATCGTAAATTTTTAAAAAAATCACTAGTAAAATCCTAGTCGGGTCAAATGTGTCTCGGAAAGACTAAACGACCAGTTTTGACGCGAAATAAATTAAATTAGGTATAATACGAGATTTTAGGTTTAACTTGAAATTATGAACAATTTTGGGGTCAAAATGTAATTTTTATAAGTTAAGAGACTCATCTGAAATTAATGAGAATTTATAAGGAAAAGAAAAATGGAGAGAGATAAGTAACTAATAAAGTTATAGTGTGAGTAGGTGATTAGGATTTTTGGTTTATTTGTAATTAGGTTTGAACTATTGGGTTGAAGAAGTGAGAGAAAATAAATTGTTATTGGTGAAAAATGATCAAATGGTGAGAAATAAACCTTGAGATGATCAATGGTAGAGATTGAAGCAAATTAGCACAAGTGTTTTCTTCTCCCCCCCAAAACAGTGACTAACAAGGAAAGAAAGAATGGGAACGTGAATGGCCAGCCATGACGGATGGAGAGAAGAGATTCTTTTTGGGTGTTTGAGAAGTTAATCCAAGAGTGGAAATTGAGTCGAGTGAGATGAATTAATTTGGTCTCTTGGATTTAGTTGGTGGAAGACATAAAATTAATGAGGACTAGTCATTGAGTGAAAGTATGAGTTTTCTTGAAAATAAATCAAGGATGAGGATTTGGCTTAGAATTGGATCAAATTTGTGAGCCTTTGGATCTTGGTTGGTGGGAGACATGCAATTAATGAATAAAGTGAGTTGTTGTGTGAGAAAGTGGGTTGTAGTATGAGAAGAGAGCCAATACCGTGAGTACCTTGTTGGGAGAGAGTGTGCATTTGTTGTGGCCAAATAATTCTAGGGCTTAGAGTAGATCTTGAAAAGGTTTAATGATTAGGATTAAATGAAACAAAATTTTAACAAACTAAACACTTAGTTTCTCTCTTCCAAACACTTGAAACGTCCAAAGCAAGAAGAAGCAAGAAAGCTCTCCGTTTTCTCTCCATGGCCATGAATTTTAAGGTTGGGATACTCCAATTTTTCCTACAACACCACCTCAATATTTTTATATAGATCAATTGCTCACAAGGCCAACTACAACATATCCAAAAATTGAAGCAAACGAAGGAGTTTTGCATAGTGAAGAACAAGAGGGAAGCCATAAGCTACATTCTTGAAGAAAGGTTTGATTTCTTCAAACATTACTTTGTAATTTTTGTGTAGATTCATCCCACTCAAATCTTAACACAACATATATGAATTTGGAACCAAAAGGAGACATCTAACTTGGTGAATAATGGGAGGCCGAGAGCTAAGAGCAAGGAGAAGAGAGAGATATTGTGAAGATGAATCTTAGTTGGGGTTAAAACATTCAAATTTGAGGTGAGAAAAATTCTGCACTTATTGAAAATTTAAGAACCTTGTGAGAATGTTTTAATGTGATGTTTTTAGAATATTTCTATAACTTAAAAGCCAGAAGGAACCCAAGTGAACCATGAGAAATGTGTGCAGAATTTGTCCTTCATTATAATAACTTTAGTGTGCAAAAAAATTTACATTTATTGTGACAAAAAATTTAGAGGAGAAATGTATTTTTGATGAGCTAAGAATTTAGTTTCAAAAGACCAATCATGTGTACTGAATTCTAGTGCGAAAGTGATCAATATTTGTATATGACCGTTGATTTAAAATGATGGGAAAAATGTATATTAGTGAGTTGAAAATTTATTATTCATTTTGTAAACTTTGTGTATAGGATTTTGAATGACAATTATGAGTATGTAAATGTGCATATTGACTAAAAAACATTTTGTCGTTGGCTGAAAACAATGGGACGTAGTTGTTCAAGAAAACTACCTTAAAGGCCAAAAAATGTGGTTAAATAATGTGCAGAAATTTTTTGCACCAAAAAAATAATTGGGGCGGGGGACATTTTCATACTAGCCAAGAGGTGAATTGTGAGGGAATATAATGTGTGTAAAATTTTTGGTAAAGTAATGAATGTGTGTGTGTATGTAGTGTTAATATATGTGTGCTAAAGTGGTGTGATAAAATGTGTATATGTAACGATTTTAAAATGAGAAATCTTATGAACAAGTGATGAACTCAAGTGATATGTAAATATGCAAAATTTTAATGAATGAATTATGCGATGTGCAATGTGAATGTGGAGTATTTCGTGCATAAAGGAGGTAAGATTTTGAGCACTAAATTCTGAAATTTTGTGGACTGTTTGGGTATACAAAGAAACTGAATGTGGAAGTGATAGTTTTGGTAGTTTAAAATGACATTATTTTGTTAGGAAGGTATGTGAAATATTGAGGCCGAGAACACATGCATGAGAAAATGTGCATTTTTAAGGATTTTGGAATGCACAATGTGAAAAAAGGGAATTAAAATCTTAAACAGGCAGAATTTTGAAACTTGCGGGCTGAATTGTGTGCCTTTGGAAATGAACATTTGAAATCTTGAAAATTTTATACATATTATGTGTTGCCATTGTAGCGACACATTTGGTGATCGAACGATGGGAGTATATTCCTTACACATTGTGGTGTATTTTAGAGAGTGACATACCCTCCCATATATGTGAGTAGGATTTTGACACTATATTTTTGATTGAGCAAAAATATATATATTTATATATTTTCAAAATGACATATTTTATGACATGTGTGAAAGCATGAGATTTGATCTATATTTTACAAATACTTTTCTTTGTGATCATTGGAGTGTCTCAAATAATTGATTCAAATGATATGCATCCACGAATTGTGTTGAAATGATATCGTGCCACTTTTTGAAAACTTGATATGAATTATATGCTTCTATTGTATTGGCACGTTGATTTGAAATTGTTTAAATGGATATGTGTGGGTCGGATGCTTATTTATGATGTGATAATGTTTTTGATGGACTACCGTAGCTACGAAGAGCATTTGTAGAGGCACCCATTGTGTCCGGATACGCTTCTGCAGGAGATATCTCCAAACGTCATATGTATAGTTGCAGCCAGTTGAACCAAATCGGGAAGAATATGTGTAACGCCACTGTCTAGCATCAGGCGGGATTCTATACAAGATTGATTATGTGTGTACGCGTAGTCACGGGCTAGCCTTGGTGAGGGTCGTGGCTAACATTGGGGTATAAAGCTAAATGTTTTTTATATTTGCATATAAACCTCTAATGCGCTCGTCATTGGTCGTGGTAGACTTTTGTAGGGGATATTTTATTGGCAAATTCTAAATGATTTTTTGAAATGTAAATAGATGCATATGTTGATATATGAATGTATGATACATGATTACCTGATTTATAAAAATGCCATACTCGATTGATAATATCATCAGGTTTTAAGAATGTGTTTTGACACTTCGTGCTCATACATACTATTGATAACATAATGTCGATCCCCTCACTCACTGAGTATTTTTCTTAATACTCACCCCTTACCTTTCTATGATGACAGATATAGATTTGGCGGGGGGGACGTGTCGAGAGACTTTCGACACACTTGTCATACCTTTGGAGACAACAAGTGTCGGGTATGGTCCAACCATTCTTCCGTGGTGAAGTTGGATAATGTATATACTTAAGGTCCATAGAATGACCATATATGTTATATGAGATGACTGTAATTATATTATTGTAAAAATATAAATTGAAACTCTCGAATTCGTTATATATTCATGCATTGAGATATAATGTTGTATTTAAAATTTCTTTTATTTGGAAAATTATATTTTGAGAAAAAAATAGGTTTTAAACAGGTGAAGATATTAGCCTTGTGTTATCTCGGTATATGTGTTGTGTGATGAGTGACATGCGAGATAACGGGCAGCTGTTCACGGCTTTCAATTGAGGATCGGGGTGTGACAAAATGTTTGAGTATGATTAAATATCATTGATTATTCCAAAATCGAAAAGAATTGCCCATATATATCCGTATATTTCAATTCTAAGACGCTTGAAATCCTATTTATCCCCTTTTGTTGATTTGTTTTCTCTTTATACAATTTATACAAATTTCAAAATTCGTGAAATCAAGGGAGTCAAGAGTTCGTTTTGATAGAAGTCTCTCTATTCTCTATCTAAAAATATGATCCAATTTTTTGTGCCACAAAAAAGAGAATTTCTCATTCATTAATTGACCTTTACACTTCGAGTACTAATTTATAGGGATTTATTAAATGAAGTAACAGTATCTATCAGATAAAAATTATCGGATCTTGATAAAGAACTAAAGCTAACCAATTTAGATTCAGGAAACAAACTAATTTTTCTATTTTTGAAAGAACAATTAAAATCGAATTTGTCTAAACAAAAATAGAAATTAAGTTCCATCCAAAAGATAGTACAACAATTATTTCTTGTAAATCCAAATAAAATCTGGTTTTTAGTAATAATCTAAATCTTCTTATTCCTTCTATTGAGACTTTATTGCCATCGTCTATGTAGATGTATTTTTCATTATCATTTGGCGGTCGACAATTTAGACAATTCTACATAGACACACTAGTGTAAGTGGTTGCAGTAGAATCTAGCCACCAAATGTATCCTGATAGTGAGGTTAAATTAACCTCAGAATAAATCAAAGTAAGGAATATAATAACATTTTATCTTTTCTTTCCCTTTTTATCCTTAGTGGTTAATTGTTCTTGATCCTTATATTACATTGAGATATGATATGTCAAGAGTGTACCAGTTTCAACCATTTCATTCTTAACAAATCATTTCTCAAAATCTTTAAGGAAATTTTTTCCTGTCGTAACAAACTCAAATATTCACTAAAAGAAAAGAGAGTATCAGCGACGGAAAAAATCCAACATAAATAGTGACGAATTAACGTCAAACGATATAAAAGAAAAAGGTAAAAATTACTGATGATGATTAAATCCCTGTGCACAATAAGTTTAAGAATTTTCTTTTTGCACCATAAGTTCCATGTTCTGTAGTCATTCAGCTTGTGGCAGTTCTTGTTTCTTGCAATGTTATATGCTTTGGCATACATATCATCTCCTTGAAATTCTGTTGTTCAAGTTTTGAATTATATGAAGATGTCTTGGGTCTTGAGTTTGGCATACAAATTTTTTGGTAGTCTTGGCTATTCTCCTCATCACTTTGAACTACTGGAATATCCCCTGGGGTGAGTCTAGCATCCAGGATGTTTGGTCCTTTTTTAATGATATCTCAGTGCCATGATACCCAGGTGGCATTGCCGCATATCTCAAACATGTTTGGATCCCTAAATGGATGAATTCTCTTGGAAGTAGCATCTTTTTTTTAGGGGGGGTGGGTGGGGGTTCATGATGAGTATTTGGAATTTTTGTGGAGATTGTTATCTTGAGAAAAGTAATATCGAATGTGCTGGACCAGTTAATATTGTTGGGACTGGAATTCTGTGCTTCTAAAGGTTTTCTTGCATGTTTTATAAAATGTTGAAACTAAAAATTTAAAGTGGAAGGCTTGTATTGGAAGTAAATTTTATGTATGAATCCCTTTTTTTGCTCCTTTCATACCGCCATGGTTACCTTGCATTTTAAGCAGCATACATGATCTAGTCTGAACCATCAAAGTGTGTGATGCTCACCAGTCATGGTTAAATCATATTAAGGCCTTGACTAGTGTTGATAAATCCATGGATTTCTTATCATATAAAGGCCTTGTGCTGTGTTTACCTTGCATTTGCACATATAGAATGGGTTCATTCTTACTTCTTTCAAAACTTCTTACATTTGCACATAAGAATCATTCTTACCTTGCAACTAATTCATATGCACATAAGAATCATTTTGTTTTTTGTGTCTTATTCCTTATCTTGTTAGTTGTCATTTCATCTGCATAGTTATCATTTTAAGCATCTAATTTACTTGCTTATTCTCACCTTTACTTATTATGTGTAGCAAAAATTCACATGATGAGACGAAAATTTACCTTCGATATATCATGCGTGGAAAGTTTCATGCACAAAGAGATATTCTGATATGCTTATGGCAACAATGAAAGCAAGCAATGCAAGTTGTTGGTACTACTAATATAGTTGAAACCAAAGGTCGTCCCCCTATATATTTGACATCTGTTGTTTGGGATGAATTAATTGATAAACACTGGATCACACCAAAGTGGCAACAGAAGTCAAATGCTACAAAACAAAACCGAAATATAGAGAAAGAAGGAGAAATTACAAAGCACATATCCGGTTCACTCCCGTTTGCGACACTCGTGAGGAGAATAGTTTGTATTTATTTTTTCTTTACAAATTGTGTTAATAATTTTTGTACTGATAAAATTATTAATGATTTTTATTATTTTTAGTCTGAAAAAACTAACCACTCAGTTTTTCATCTCGAACTCTTTAATCACACTCATAGGCATGATAAAGGAAAATGATAGTATGTTGACAAGAAATTAGAAACAATTACTGTAAGCTAAATTCATTATTATTTAATTATAGATAACATTGAAATATTAATAATTTCACAAATGTAATTACATATTTGCTTGAAGAAAAATATGGCTCCGATAGCACTTCTCAACTAGAGTTTGATACCAAATCATTGTGTGAGATGACTGGGGTCCAATGAAGGGACATTTATATGGTTTTGGAGAGAGAGAGTTGATGACGTATTGACTATAAATTCCTCTGATGCCTCTTCATCTGCATGCGTGCATTCCTCTTTAATGTATACTAAGGATGATGTAGAAAGAATGACAGATGAAATGAGAAATCAAATAATAAAGAACATGTAGAGCCAAATTTTGGAACAAGTGCAAAGTTGAATGAGGAAGCAAACTGAGACACAAATTCATGACATACTTGCACAAATAGGTATCCAACATACACCACCTGATCTAGATAACACTCAGTCACCAGATTCTGATTACCCATCTCTATGACATTGATGATTTTATTTTTATATACTTGACTTTTATGGTGTTAAACATTACGAATTATAGTTCAATTTATGGAGTTATTAGATATATACACTATACTTAATAACTTGAGATTTTATGTATTGTATGCAATTGATAAATTTGCTTTTTATATCTATTAAATGGAGTTGTTTGTAATATAGTTCGTAATATGAGAGCTGCGATGTAACAGGTTGATTGAATTACATGTTAATAGGTAGATTGAATTGAATTCAATATAACAGGGTAGGGAAATTAAATTCAGTAATGGATTAAAGATGGAAATTTTCTATCTCTAACCGTTCTGTCACTAATCCGTCATTGAATTGGCTCATCGTGTAGAGGTATTAGCGATAGATTAGTGACGAAAAATTTCCTTCGCTAAGTGATCCGTCACTAATTTATCAATGATGTCACTAATTGTGTAAATGTATCATTGATAGATTAGTGACGGAAATAATGTGTCTTTGAAAAATCCGTCGCTGATAGTTTAATATAATGTGTGAAATCGACGACGGATTTTTTAGAAATGGATTATTTCCGTCTCTAATGTATTGCTGATTTAGCGATGGAATAGTGAACAATTTATTAGCTACATAAATTATTGTCGCTAATCCATTAGAAAAATGAACAACAGATTTTTTCCATCACTAATACTTTTTAGTGATGGAATTTTTACTTTCGGTGACGAATATTTCTCTTACTAATACTTTGTTTTCTAATAGTGTATTTGTCTCTAAAAGTTTCTGGAATGACCCATTTCATAATCATTAGACACATGATTTTACCTCTCCTGCCTTTCAATCTCCTTTTTATCAGTGGTGCTCTTATTTCTAAGAGGTGGGAGAGAGTTGATCCGTAACACAAGGGCTAAGTTCATGACTTCGAGAACTATCAACAAGTTCTCTTGCCATGATCGGAAATTGGAGCCATTCAACGGGGGATGGAATTGAGTTGGACATCAATATTAGTGAAAATAGTATTAACTATTAAACAGAGAATTATAACCAATATATGCTCACAAGGAATTTTAAAACCAAATAAATTCAAATATGAGTAATCCCCATCACAAAATATCAGATACTCTATTAATATTTTATTTTTCGATAAATAATTAACTTGTAAGTGGTATATTGATATAATAATCAAATGCTAATAATAAAAATTGTCATGCATTTATTACCAGAAAGTGTACATGCAATTCTATTAAATATGTAACTTTCTTTGGGTCGATTGGTATTCACACATATTGTATACACACAACTTTTTTTATATCCCAAAATAAATTGATTTCCACAAGAGATGTCACTTTGGAGACATGATGATACAATTAATTTATCTTGAGATATATATAAAATCATTTGTGTAGTAATCAAACACGAATAATAAAAACATATCAACCAATTATCTTTTTTTGAGCCAATGAATCGGTCACTTGTAAAACCGAAAAATTGGTAGGCATTTATTATCAAAAGGGATACATGCAATTATGCGAAATACGATCTATACTTTAGGTTGAATGGTACTTACATGCCAATCAGTAGTGACATGAATTGTATACATATAACTTTTTATATCCCAAAATAAATTAATTTTCGCAAAAAGATTATTTTGATTTTATATCACTTCAATTAATTCAAGTCAATGTATATATAAAACTATACTCATATTTGAATAATACCTATGATTGAAAAATTTTCATTTTTTTTCTGATTGACTCAATTTCTTGAAAATATAGCTATTTAAATCCCAACGTTATCAACTTTATAAAAGTCCAATTTATCGAATTTGCATTCTTCATCTTTCTTTTCCATTCTTAAACTTTCACTATCGGCATAAAACCAAAGTCTTTACCTTTTACGGAAATTGATCTAAGACTTAACTAATCCTCGTTCTGTAGCAGGAAGCATAAAAAACTTCCCAAATAGGTGATGAGTTCACTCAAAACTACTTAAACAACCAACAGATAGTTACCCTAATAAGATTTAGTGTTAAGTCCGTTAATCAATGTTTTAGGTTTGGGTCTTAGAAATGCAAAAGACTACGTTAGGAAAATGACCCCTAAATGGGCCATTACAAATTTCAAGTCAGATTAGTCGAAATATAACTTTAAATACTAGTTGGTTAATACAAAAAAAAACTAGTTAAAAACTAGTCTGTTTTAAATTTATCACCATCTTGTTAATAGAACTTTACTAAATATACTATGCCATTGCATACCAAAGGAGTGACCAACCTTGAGCATAAAAGGGATGGTAATGATTGATAAGAATGGTTCAATAGATTTCAGTGAGTTCCAAAATCTTTGCACCCATGATTGGGTCTGTTTGGGTTCAAAATGACCTATAAAGCCTTTTTTTTTTTTTGAAAAAACTTATTATTATGTGGTGTGAATTTGCAATTCAAAAAAGGTTGAGGGAACCAAAAAAAATTGTGTTTTATTTTCTCAGAAAGCTTTCTTCTAAAATTGGAAAATCAAACCTTAAAATAAAAAGGAAAGGAGTTGAAATCTTGAAATTTCTCCTTTTTTTTGGTTTGCCAAATGTTGAAGAATCGAAGAATCAAAGAATGAATTTGAAGAGACACGATGCTGAATTATATTGCTCTAAGGCTAGAGTAAAACATACATAATTTTGGTTTTGAAACATAAAAGATCCTTGAGCATTTGATCATAGCTTTTACACACAAAGAGGCTCCCCTATTTATGGAGAGAGGAAACAAATGAAGAGAAAGGAGAGAAGGAGAGGGCTCAACAGCTTTCACCTCTAATGGCCAGGAAACTAGCTTTTGTAAGCTGTTGGGGCCCTCTGATGGGCCCAAGAGAGGGCTTAACAGTTCTCTCCTCCAATGACTAGGAAACTAGCTTTTTAAACCGTTGGGACCCTTTTATGGGCCCTTAAAAGGGCTTAAACCTGTCCAAAATATGGGTCAAAAGAAATTCAACAGCCAGGCCTAAGAAGATGAGGAAAGAGGGCTTGTCCATGGACATTTACCGGACAGCATCTGGACAACAACATTGCGTGATTTTCTGAGCCGTTTTCTTGAAGCTAGTTGGGCTGTTTCTTGATGGAATTTAGGAGACCTTTAAGAGCATTGATTGTTTATTGGGAAAGCACAATTTGGATTTTTACTTGATGGCTTTGATGATTGATATTTCAGACACCAAAAACTGGAAATTTCTTAGGAAAGAAACATAAGTCTAAAAGATTCTTTAAAAACCGGAAGTTTCCAAACAAATTTGCCACAAAAGGCCTATATTTTTTTAGGAATTTAAAATATTCTTTAAAAGTAAAAAGAAAGTCAACTTTCTTTAAGAAATAAAAAATGATCAAAATCGAAGGAAAGCGAACATTTCAAAACACTAAGAGTCTTCGACCTTTTGAAAACTTGTCATCTTCTTCTGGTCTATCCAAAGTGTATATATATATATATATATATATTTGGAAATACCGAATTTCAACTTTCATAAAAACCAGAAGTCGACTTTGTTGAAAATTTTCCTCTTATTTTTGAAACATCGGATGTTGATTTTGATAAAAACTGGATGTTGATTTTGATAAAAACTTGATGTCGACTTTAATGAAAACTTCTTAAATTTTTTTGATTGAAATCCATACAAAAAATCTTGAATATTTTTCAGAAAACCAAAATATTTACATAATCCTAGAATTTCAAAATACCAATATAATATAACTTAACCCGAAAATTCACACAATTACATGATTATATATATAAACAAAATCTTTATCACAAAATATGTCCAAAAAAATTCCAATGATTCAAGTATGAGTGACTATGATATCACTTGTTGGGAAAAAATGAATTGATACAAAATTATACCAAATATCATGTTAAATTATCTTAATAATCAAAATTAAAAACTTAGATTAGATAGCAAAGTCTCTGATTTCATAGCTAAAAACTTAACTGAATGAAATTCTGGTCCAGGTAGAATTCTAGGTTTAGTCTTCCAGATCAAAAGTATTTTCACAAAATCTCTTTGATGGTATCAGAAAATTAGAGTGATACATTAACCCAGAAACTATAACTCTTTTATAGCTATAGGGATGACTTTTACCTTCCAAATTTATAACAAAAAACTATCTTTCCAGTTTATTTTAGTTGGCTTACTGAATTTATATAATTAGATAACTTTTCATCTGTAATTAAGTTACTTTTCGACATTCTATATTTAACTCATCATAAATAGTAAATGTCCAATTTCTAAATTTATTAGATATATTGAACCCAAATTATCAAATTTGGTAGATCACTTTTATATGAATTTAACTTATATAACAATATACAATATATAATTATTTTACATATAAGTCAAATATTAGATTAATGATCCAATAATACATACTCCCCAAAATGGTCAATTTTTTGAGAATTTTCTTATTCTTGTTGGTCTAACTAGCACGCCTAGTGTCTTGGCCTCTTTACCTAGCTTTGTCCAAACAAGAGGCACCCAATTTGTTTTGAATGGTTCTCCATTCCTCTTCAATGGTTTCAACTCATATTGCATGATGCACGATGCAGCCAATTCAAGTCAAAGGAACAAGGTGTCCGATGTCACGCCTTAGTGCAGGCCTCAGTGTGTGTCACACTTGGGCTTTTGGTGAGGAGGTTATCAAGCCCTCCAAATGACTCCTGGTGTATATGATGAACGTGTTTTTTCAGGTTTCCTTAATCAACTAAAACTTGAATACGACGTGTTGAATATTAATTCTTTAGTTGAGATTGAATTCTATCTTCATTTATTTTTTAAATTATTTTCTTGGATGAAGTAACTTGCTATGTGTAAAAAATGCTTTGAGATATTAATTGGATGTATTGGTAAAATTCATTAGGTCTAGATTTTGTGGTTT
Organism: Dillenia suffruticosa; assembly: GCA_033439265.1. Classification (NCBI taxonomy): domain Eukaryota; kingdom Viridiplantae; phylum Streptophyta; class Magnoliopsida; order Dilleniales; family Dilleniaceae; genus Dillenia; species Dillenia suffruticosa. The sequence goes on from JAVTVX010000020.1 coordinate 15,751,386, forward strand.
TGAAAGCACGAGGTATAGGGTTGATTGATACTAAGTTTAGCCAACAATTTCCAAGATTTTGGAGGGAGATCTCAATATGTGAAATGGGCCAAGTGCGCTGGAGTGACGGTAAATAATGATGATGATTTCTATACTAATGATATTCTAAAGGGCAACTACAAGAACCTTGCAAAAGTACCTATCTACATGTACCAAATCCAAAATGTAACTTTGTAACAATTTGTTTGTGAAATTTATTATTTTTTCTTTTGTTGGTGATTTTTGATGTAGCGAGTGATTACAAGGATCAATACAATCACTGGAGTGGCTTGTAAAGATGATCCAACAATTATGGCATGGGTGCTTATGAACGATACTCGCTGCCAAGTTGATCTCGCAAAACTGTCAATGTGAGTCTCAATTAAAAAAGAGAAAATAACAAAATGGTGTTTGGCTTATTGATTGCTATTTATCAAAAAGCAATACTTGTGCACCTATCATAATATATTCTAGTGCAGGGATGGGCTCAAGAGATGGCTGCTTTTGTGAAATCCATAGATAGCAATCACTTGTTGGAGGTTGGCATGGAAGGATTTTATGGAGACTCAATACCAGATAGGAAGTAATACATTCCTCGCCATAAAGTTGGCACTAACTTCATTACTAGCCATATGATTGGAGAGATTGATTTCACAACCATACATGCATATCCTTCAGTCTGGTAAGCCAACATATACATCACATCAGCAAATCTTACCAATATATATATCAGATCAACAAATCTTTATACAAGTTACAGACTCAAAGACCATAATAAAGAAGCCAATGGTGTTTGCTGAATTCAGAAAGTCCAAGAAAGATCCTGGGTACAGTAAAAGTGGAAGAGATTCATTCTTGAGTACCGTTGATGATAGTGATGATAGTATCTACAATCTTGCAAGACGTGGAGGATCTTTTAGAGGTGGCTTGGTTTGGCTAGTCATGCCTAAGGGACTGGACTCATACTATGATGGTTATGAGATTATAATGTCTAAAGATTCCATATGAAACATCTCCTGGTGGTCCTGGTTCATGTTCTATCTACAATGAGTGCCATGTCTCCAGGCGCATTCCACATGAAATGTCTCCTGGTAGCAAGAAAGGAAAGAGTATTTGATACATGCTTTCCATCTTTTTGTATGAGTACTAGTGTTGAAACAAAGAAAAACCTAAATTAGTGTCTATGGTCAATGTTGTCTCTCAAGGATTCAAACCAAATTCAAGCCCAATCACGTTCCTAAAAGGTTCAACATGCCAAGGGCAGAATGGGCATAATACATTTCAACAACTAGTTTTTCTAGTTGTTGAAATGTAATCATTGCCCTTCCGACACCCATATTGGGCTCTCTATCCTTTTTTCTTCTAAAATAGGTGTATTCTCTTGTTTGGAATGCAAGAAGGAAGAGCAATCAACTCCTCCTCTTTCTTTCTCTCTCTTATAATCTTTCATTTTCTCAAAATATAAAAATGCATTAATTTTTTTAGCATAATGTTCACTTCAAATGCTTCATTAGTTAAGTTTTATTTTTCATACTTTATTGTTCTCTCTCTCTACCATACAATCAACATGGTATTAGAGCACAATCAACATGGTATTAGAGCAGGGAAACCTCCAAATATCACAACAACCTCTTCTCTCCATTGTTTTAAATTCTTCCAATTTTAATGTTTGGGCTCCTCATGTCAAGAGAACTCTCAATGCAAAGAGATGACTTGACTATCTCATAAAATCTCCAAATAATGAATATGATGCCGAGTATGAAGAATGGAAGATTAAAGATGATTAAGCCTTCATACTCCTCACAAGTGCCATGGACCAAGCTCACAAGGCCATGGTAGCTTGTTGCCCAAATTCAAAATCCGCATGAGATCGAATATCAAATCTTTATGGGCATAGAACAAACATTGCTTCAATGAGGCAACAAAAAGCTTGCAAGTCACTTTGGAGAATATGAGGAATTATTGCATGAATACAAGATGTTGAGGCGTATGATACTTGACCTCAACATTATTCAACAAAGAGAAGAGGAAGACAAAATTTTTGACCTTCTAAATTCACTACGGGATGAGTTTATCTCAACTTGCCAAGAAATCTTGAGAATGAAAGAATTCCCTTCATTCCAAGAGGTCAAAATATTGTCCAAAGGGCCAACAAGTTTCAAGCTCACCACATAATCAAAGGTCGAAATTCGTGGACTCACAACTCAAACCGAGATGGAGGCAAACAAGGTCGAGGCATGCATGAAGAAACCAACTTGCACCTACTGCAAAAAGGTTGGTCACATCAAAGAGAAGTGTTGGAACTTGCATCCACATCTCCAGCCCAAGAGGAAGCAACCTACAACAAGCAATGCTCAACAAGCAAACGTCGAGAATCTAGTAGAAGGAATCATAATGAAAAATCCCAATGAAGGCCATTTTTCAGGTACTTCTTTTAACTCATCCAATGATTCTCAACATTGGTTAATTAACTTAGGTTGTGCCATCATATGGTTAGAAACAAGAACAAATTTAGAAAACTAAAACATCTTATAAATCGTAGGAGGGTTAAAGTAGCAAATGGACAGAATTTGTCCATCAAAGAACATAGAGAAGTTAAAATTTTTGGAAAAAATGCTCATGCTCTTTATGTCCCTAAATTCTCCACTGATCTTCTGTCCATTAGTCAAATTACTAAAGATGAAAATTACAAAGTTAACTTTGATCCTAAAAGGGTTATTTTTTAGGTACTCAAGACAAACCAAGTGATTGGTGAAGGGATCCGAAAGAACAATCTACATGTTTTGGTACAAGAGAGCTAAGCACATTCTGCATGCATAGAAGAAAGCTATGAACTTTGGCATGCTAGATTAGGCCATCCCCATCAACATGCTTTAAAATATTTATTTCCAATAAAGAATTGTAGTGACAGATAATGTAAAACATGTATTTTTGGCAAAAAATCTCGATGTCATTATCCCATTTCAAAAATAATATATAAGAATTGTTTTGATCTTATTCACTATGATATATGGACTTCACCCGTTGAATCTAGGAGGGGATTTAAATACCTTATTTCATTTGTAGATCACAAATCTAGATTTATATGGGTTTATATGCTTGCAAACAAATCACTACTTTGAAGCTTTTAAAAACTTTGATACCTATGTAACAAAACATTATAATGCCAACATCAAGGTCCTTAGAATCGATAATGGAGGGGAATATATAAGTATTGCCTTCAAAGAATATCTAGACAAAAATACATAATTCATTAACTTAGTTGTCCATATACAAGTCAACAAAATAGGGTGGTTGAAAGAAAAAATAGATATCTTCTAGGCCCATTTACCAAAGACGTTTTGGAGTGATGCAATTAGTGTTGTATCACAAGAATTCTAATGAAAATACTCCAAGGAAAAAGCCCCTTAGAAGTCCTTATGAGTACCAAACCAAATATCTCTGATTTGAGAGTGTTTGGATGTGATTGCTATATCCATATACTCGGACAACTTAGGGATAAACTAGATAAGAAAGTAGACAATTCATTTTCATAGGTTATGCCAATTATCATAAAGCATACATATGTTATGAACCCTTAACAAAGAAAATATACATGTTAAAAGCGGTTGTTTTCATAGAGAATAGCTTTTCCTTTTTAGACAACTCTCAAGTTAACCAATGAGAGAGGAGAACAACAAAATGAGGAAACCCAAGAAGAAAGTTCTAAAGCATCAAGTCAGTAAAGTAATAGCATAAACCTTCAAGAGGTTCAAGAACAAGGGGGAGAAAAGCCAAATCCATCAACCTTTCTTAGGCGATCAAATAGGGCTAGAGTTCCTCCAAACGAATGGATCATAAAAAGAGTCTACTATAACTCAAATGTTATGTTCCATCCAATTTCCAATCATTACACCTTAGAAAATGTCTCTAAAACTCATCAAGTCTTCTTATATAAGATAGACAAAGGTCAAGAACCAAGAAACATTGAAAAGACTAATCAACAAGAAAAATGGAGGAAAGCTATGAGAGAATAACTAGATACCCTAGTTTAAAACAAAACTTGAAAGTAACATGTTTCTCTCAAGGAAAAAGGGTAGTAGGTTGTAAATGGATGTAAAAAATAAAATATAATAGTAATGGATCTTTAGAAATATATAAAACAAGATTAATAGCTAAGGAATTCACCCAAACATATGATATAGATTATAATAAAACTTTTGCATTCATAGCCAAAATGAATACAATTAGGGTACTCATGTCCATTGTCACTAATCGTGATTAGACAATACATCAAATGGATGTAAAAAATATCTTCGTATAAGGAAACTTAGAAGAGAAAGTTTATATGCAAATCCTAAAGGATTAGAATCAGAAAATAAAGGAGATGTGTTCATTTTGAAGAAAGCTATATATGGTTTGAAGCAATCCCCTAGGGTCTAGAATTATAAGCTTAGCACATTTCTTTTTAGGAATAATTTCAAGAAATGCTATAGTAATAATTCTATGTTTATAAAAAAAACTAGAGGGTGACCTAGTAATGGTCTTAATATATATAGATGATATAATTGTAACTAGAAGCAAACCTAGATTAATCAAAGAAACTAAAAAACTTCTTAACTCTAGCTTTGATATCAAGAATTGGGAATATTAAAATATTTTCTAGAAATTGAATTTACTTATTCTCACAAGGAACTAGTATTGTCCCAAAGGAAGTATACTCCTGAATTATTGTAGAACACAGGTAAACTTGGAGCCAAACTTACTATCTCCCCAGTATCAACTTCAAAGGAAAAAGAGGAGGACACCAGCCTTTGGAAGATACTGCAAAATTTCAATTATAACGACCCGCTATCCATGTATTGTATCCCCTAGCAAAAGGGATTAGACATGCAAATGTGGAAACAACCAACATGATTAAAATACGACGTCTGAACTCGTGACAGTCGCACTTGTCGTATATGATAACACGGATGGAGATTTATATTAAAAGAAAATAAATTGTTTGTTATTTTCAAATAAAATAACGATAAAATCTCCCCTGTTTGGTTACTATTTTACCAACTGGGGATAATATAAAAGCTGATAAAACAAACAGAATACATTCAATATCAAACAAACAGGTTTTAATGACTCTCTCGGTCATCCAATACACACCATGGTATATAATTACAGTATAAACAAGACTATACATATAAGCCTCCCATTGGCGGTCAACTATTCATTTGTATAAAATAAATTTTTGTATAAAACCAAAAGAAATATGAGAATAACATGACTTAACAATACAAATAGATCGAAAATGAGTAAGGAACGAAATCGCTTGGCTCAAAGGCCTCTATCCTGCGATTCCCTCTCGTCTCCTTGATCACTTGAAAATAAGGATATCAGGGTCAGCATTAGTTGAGCAAGTACATGGGGGGACCAGTAGCATGCATCACAAGTAATCAGACATATACTCTTGAATTATTGTAGAACACAGGTAAACTTGGAGCCAAACCTACTATCTCCCCAGTATCAACTTCAAAGGAAAAAGAGGAGGACACACAGCCCTTTGAAGATATTGCAAAATTTCAATTGTGACGATCCACTATCCAGGTATTGTATCCCTTAGCAAAAGGGAATAAACATGCAAATGTGGAAACAACCAACATGATTAAAATACGACGTCTGAACTCGTGGCAGTCGCACCGCCGTGTATGATAACACGGATGGAGATTTATATTAAAAGAAAATAAATTGTTTGTTATTTTCAAATAAAATAACGATAAAATCTCCCCTGTTTGGTTACTATTTTACCACCTGGGGATAATATAAAAGCTGATAAAACAAACATAATACATTTAATATCAAACAAACAGGTTTTAATGATTCTCTCGGTCATCCAATACACACCATGGTATATAATTACAGTATAAACAAGACTATACATATAAGCCTCCCATTGGCGGTCAACTATTCATTTGTATAAAATAAATTTTTGTATAAAACCAAAAGAAATATGAGAATAACATGACTTAACAATACAAGTAGATCGAAAATGAGTAAGGAATGAAATCCCTTGGCTCAAAGGCCTCTATCCTGCGATTCCCTCTCGTCTCCTTGATTACTTGAAAATAAGGATATCAGGGTCAGCATTAGTTGAGCAAGTACATGGGGGACCAGTAGCATGCATCACAAGTAATCAGACATATACTCTTGAATTATTGTAGAACATAGGTAAACTTGGAGCCAAACCTACTATCTCCCCAGTATCAACTTCAAAGGAAAAAGAGGAGGACACACAGCCCTTTGAAGATATTGCAAAATTTCAATTGTGACAATCCACTATCCAGGTATTGTATCCCTTAGCAAAAGGGAATAAACATGCAAATGTGGAAACAACCAACATGATTAAAATACGACGTCTGAACTCGTGACAGTCGCACCGCCGTGTATGATAACGCGGATGGAGATTTATATTAAAAGAAAATAAATTGTTTGTTATTTTCAAATAAAATAACGATAAAATCTCCCCTGTTTGGTTACTATTTTACCACCTAGGGATAATATAAAAGCTGATAAAACAAACATAATACATTTAATATCAAACAAACAGGTTTTAATGACTCTCTTGGTCATCCAATACACACCATGGTATATAATTACAGTATAAACAAGACTATACATATAAGCCTCCCATTGGCGGTCAACTATTCATTTGTATAAAATAAATTTTTGTATAAAACCAAAAGAAATATGAGAATAACATGACTTAACAATACAAGTAGATCGAAAATGAGTAAGGAATGAAATCCCTTGGCTCAAAGGCCTTTATCCTGCGATTCCCTCTCGTCTCCTTGATCACTTGAAAATAAGGATATCAAGGTCAGCATTAGTTGAGCAAGTACATGGGGGACTAGTAGCATGCATCACAAGTAATCAGACATATACTCTTGAATTATTGTAGAACACAGGTAAACTTGGAGCCAAACTTACTATCTCCCCAGTATCAACTTCAAAGGAAAAAGAGGAGGACACCAGCCTTTGGAAGATACTGCAAAATTTCAATTATAACGACCCGCTATCCATGTATTGTATCCCCTAGCAAAAGGGATTAGACATGCAAATGTGGAAACAACCAACATGATTAAAATACGACGTCTGAACTCGTGACAGTCGCACTTGTCGTATATGATAACACGGATGGAGATTTATATTAAAAGAAAATAAATTGTTTGTTATTTTCAAATAAAATAACGATAAAATCTCCCCTGTTTGGTTACTATTTTACCAACTGGGGATAATATAAAAGCTGATAAAACAAACAGAATACATTCAATATCAAACAAACAGGTTTTAATGACTCTCTCGGTCATCCAATACACACCATGGTATATAATTACAGTATAAACAAGACTATACATATAAGCCTCCCATTGGCGGTCAACTATTCATTTGTATAAAATAAATTTTTGTATAAAACCAAAAGAAATATGAGAATAACATGACTTAACAATACAAATAGATCGAAAATGAGTAAGGAACGAAATCGCTTGGCTCAAAGGCCTCTATCCTGCGATTCCCTCTCGTCTCCTTGATCACTTGAAAATAAGGATATCAGGGTCAGCATTAGTTGAGCAAGTACATGGGGGGACCAGTAGCATGCATCACAAGTAATCAGACATATACTCTTGAATTATTGTAGAACACAGGTAAACTTGGAGCCAAACCTACTATCTCCCCAGTATCAACTTCAAAGGAAAAAGAGGAGGACACACAGCCCTTTGAAGATATTGCAAAATTTCAATTGTGACGATCCACTATCCAGGTATTGTATCCCTTAGCAAAAGGGAATAAACATGCAAATGTGGAAACAACCAACATGATTAAAATACGACGTCTGAACTCGTGGCAGTCGCACCGCCGTGTATGATAACACGGATGGAGATTTATATTAAAAGAAAATAAATTGTTTGTTATTTTCAAATAAAATAACGATAAAATCTCCCCTGTTTGGTTACTATTTTACCACCTGGGGATAATATAAAAGCTGATAAAACAAACATAATACATTTAATATCAAACAAACAGGTTTTAATGATTCTCTCGGTCATCCAATACACACCATGGTATATAATTACAGTATAAACAAGACTATACATATAAGCCTCCCATTGGCGGTCAACTATTCATTTGTATAAAATAAATTTTTGTATAAAACCAAAAGAAATATGAGAATAACATGACTTAACAATACAAGTAGATCGAAAATGAGTAAGGAATGAAATCCCTTGGCTCAAAGGCCTCTATCCTGCGATTCCCTCTCGTCTCCTTGATTACTTGAAAATAAGGATATCAGGGTCAGCATTAGTTGAGCAAGTACATGGGGGACCAGTAGCATGCATCACAAGTAATCAGACATATACTCTTGAATTATTGTAGAACATAGGTAAACTTGGAGCCAAACCTACTATCTCCCCAGTATCAACTTCAAAGGAAAAAGAGGAGGACACACAGCCCTTTGAAGATATTGCAAAATTTCAATTGTGACAATCCACTATCCAGGTATTGTATCCCTTAGCAAAAGGGAATAAACATGCAAATGTGGAAACAACCAACATGATTAAAATACGACGTCTGAACTCGTGACAGTCGCACCGCCGTGTATGATAACGCGGATGGAGATTTATATTAAAAGAAAATAAATTGTTTGTTATTTTCAAATAAAATAACGATAAAATCTCCCCTGTTTGGTTACTATTTTACCACCTAGGGATAATATAAAAGCTGATAAAACAAACATAATACATTTAATATCAAACAAACAGGTTTTAATGACTCTCTTGGTCATCCAATACACACCATGGTATATAATTACAGTATAAACAAGACTATACATATAAGCCTCCCATTGGCGGTCAACTATTCATTTGTATAAAATAAATTTTTGTATAAAACCAAAAGAAATATGAGAATAACATGACTTAACAATACAAGTAGATCGAAAATGAGTAAGGAATGAAATCCCTTGGCTCAAAGGCCTTTATCCTGCGATTCCCTCTCGTCTCCTTGATCACTTGAAAATAAGGATATCAAGGTCAGCATTAGTTGAGCAAGTACATGGGGGACTAGTAGCATGCATCACAAGTAATCAGACATATACTCTTGAATTATTGTAGAACACAGGTAAACTTGGAGCCAAACCTACTATCTCCCCAGTATCAACTTCAAAGGAAAAAGAGGAGGACACACAGCCCTTTGAAGATATTGCAAAATTTCAATTGTGACGATCCACTATCCAGGTATTGTATCCCTTAGCAAAAGGGAATAAACATGCAAATGTGGAAACAACCAACATGATTAAAATACGACGTCTGAACTCGTGACAGTCGCACCGCCGTGTATGATAACACGGATGGAGATTTATATTAAAAGAAAATAAATTGTTTGTTATTTTCAAATAAAATAACGATAAAATCTCCCCTGTTTGGTTACTATTTTACCACCTGGGGATAATATAAAAGCTGATAAAACAAACATAATACATTTAATATCAAACAAGCAGGTTTTAATGACTCTCTCGGTCATCCAATACACACCATGGTATATAATTACAGTATAAACAAGACTATACATATAAGCCTCCCATTGGCGGTCAACTATTCATTTGTATAAAATAAATTTTTGTATAAAACCAAAAGAAATATGAGAATAACATGACTTAACAATACAAATAGATCGAAAATGAGTAAGGAACGAAATCGCTTGGCTCAAAGGCCTTTATCCTGCGATTCCCTCTCGTCTCCTTGATCACTTGAAAATAAGGATATCAAGGTCAGCATTAGTTGAGCAAGTACATGGGGGACCAGTAGCATGCATCACAAGTAATCAGACATATACTCTTGAATTATTGTAGAACACAGGTAAACTTGGAGCCAAACCTACTATCTCCCCAGTATCAACTTCAAAGGAAAAAGAGGAGGACACACAGCCCTTTGAAGATATTGCAAAATTTCAATTGTGACGATCCACTATCCAGGTATTGTATCCCTTAGCAAAAGGGAATAAACATGCAAATGTGGAAACAACCAACATGATTAAAATACGACGTCTGAACTCGTGACAGTCGCACCGCCGTGTATGATAACACGGATGGAGATTTATATTAAAAGAAAATAAATTGTTTGTTATTTTCAAATAAAATAACGATAAAATCTCCCCTGTTTGGTTACTATTTTACCACCTGGGGATAATATAAAAGCTGATAAAACAAACATAATACATTTAATATCAAACAAGCAGGTTTTAATGACTCTCTCGGTCATCCAATACACACCATGGTATATAATTACAGTATAAACAAGACTATACATATAAGCCTCCCATTGGCGGTCAACTATTCATTTGTATAAAATAAATTTTTGTATAAAACCAAAAGAAATATGAGAATAACATGACTTAACAATACAAGTAGATCGAAAATGAGTAAGGAATGAAATCCCTTGGCTCAAAGGCCTCTATCCTGCGATTCCCTCTCGTCTCCTTGATCACTTGAAAATAAGGATATCAGGGTCAGCATTAGTTGAGCAAGTACATGGGGGACCAGTAGCATGCATCACAAGTAATCAGACATAGGAATATCAATATCAGTATGCAAATAGTGCAATATCGAAGAGTACACAAGAGATACACATTATCTCAACCAATTGCAAAGAAATAAGTGTAATTACTACTCTATATTCATTATCCTTTTCTACCTTTGTTGTTTTAATTTGAAATTGATATTTAAAGAAAGGAATATAATGTCGAACTAGGCTAGTGTATTTAGGTCTGGAAGAGCAAGCCAAAATTCGGTATTCCTAAATGAAATTTAGATCATTTTAGATTAGACACCTCAAACACTTTATCTGTTTCTAATTCCACCATTGTAGAGAGAAAAGATACATCTATAGTTTCTCAAGTTTTGCCCACAGGCTTTGCAAAGTTTTCGGAACTCCATATACCAATTGTACTCCATAAGTTTCGCTGTAGGCTTTGCAAAGCTTTCAGAGAAATTATCGTATTATCACTTTCTCTTTATATTCCTTTATGTTCACATGAAGTGATGATCACAAAGATTCTAATTTATCATAAGAATTATATGGAATTCATAACCAAACATCACGAATATGCAATCCCTATAGTCAACCAACCATAGCAGTCCAATTTCAATGAGTTTCCAATACAAACAAGTTTTGTTAAAGCTATCATATCTTGGACTGTAATGTTTAGATCAAAATGAAGATAGTTGTCAAGCAAAATTAAGACTTAGGGCTACAATTTTTATATGCATGGTAACTTTCAAATTCCACTTGTTCAGAGAAAGTCACTAAAACAATGTCATAGCTTAAAAGTTACAATACAACTTGTGCAATCATTGAAAATTAACATAACTTCTTCTATGCATATCGGATTGAGGTAATTCCAATGGTCATTTAAAGATAAGGCATAGGACTACAATATTTGTGATAAGAGGTTAGCTTAATTCCATCTAGAAGGCAGCTAACAGTCCAAGCAAAATTCAGTACAATAACAGGCAGAAATAGAGTTTTTTTTTTTTTTTTTTTTGCAGAAAACATAACATTTTGAAAATTCAACAAAAATTCATTTATCAATAAAACTTTTCGAATTTTATGTCATTTTAAAGTTATGGAAATCTAGTTTTTCAAAAGAAAACCTCACTTGATTTGCAGTTGTTCAAAGAAAGATATTTAATAAAGAATAGAGCATGGTCTTGCTATAAATAGATCAATTTTTCTACAAAAATCATGTTATTTCAAAAATTCAAAAAAAAATCAATTCTTTATAAAACTCTTTGAGTCATATGTCATTTTAAAGATATGAAAGTCTAGTTTCTTCATAAGAAAACCCTACACAATTGGCAGTTGTGCAAAAAAAGTTATTGAATAAATAACAGAGCATGGTCATGTTGTCTAGAATATTAAATTTAGGTTTGCTTCCATCTCTTGATGTTCTAAAGTGAGATTTTCATTTTTTTTTATTCCATCCTTATTTAAATACTACAAACAATCTAAAAACATATTAAACATGACTATTAAGTATCAAAGAAACAACACAAGTATAGTATTTGTCTCAAACTTGTAGTTTTTCTTTTGAGTTTCCTTCCTTTCCTCTCCAAACTTTCTTTGAACTTTTAACTTGTTCTATAAGTGTTCTACTCTTCCTTTTGCTTCCCAAAGTCTACAACTAACATATATATGGATGGAGGAGGTTTATTTCAAACTTAAAAAGTCATTTTTATGGAGGTTTGGGTGGATTTGTGGAGGAAGAAGATGGAATCCGAAAATAAGCTTTTAGGGGGATGAATGTTGTGTTTAAGCTCTTTCTCCATCTCTCAGGGCCCCAAGCATGGTGAGGTGTCAAAGGTAAGAATGCCATATGGTGGGTGATGATGTGCACTGGTGTCCTCAAATTATTTTTATTTTATTTATTTTTTACCTTTTTCTTTTTCTTTTTCTTTTCTTTTTCTTTTGTAAGTCCCATACCAAACCTTAATTCGATTTTCTTATTATCGTATTCCAATCGTTTCCATTTACCAATATGTTTCATAGTCTATACTAATTTTAATATGTTCAACCTCTATATTAAATCATAAACATAAAAATCGAAACATGCATGACTCATAAAAAGGAAATCAAAGATTTTAATCACACTGCGATGTAAAAAATTTAAGTGTGTTCAATAAAATGCAAATACAAATGCATGGTATAATATTTTCTCAAAATGGGATCTTACATCAATGGCTGGTGGGGGAGACTAATCTATTTCACTATCAATAAACCCGATATATCTTTTGTGGTCAGCCAAGTGTGCCAACACATGCACAAACCAACTATACGAGATTGGAAAGCTGCTCATAGAATTTTGAGATATCTCAAAGGATCACCTGGACAAGGAATTCTGATAAAGAATAACCAAAATCTAGACATTCTTAGATGTTGTGATGCTGACTAGTAGGAGACTCCAAAGATAGGAGGTATTACATATTCATCGGAGGAAATTTGGTGTCTTGAAAGAGTAAGAAGCAAAGCATTGTTTTGAGGTCAAATGCTGAAGCGAAATACAGAGCTTTGGCTGCTACAACAAGTGAAATTGTATGGCTCAAAACTCTAGTAGAAGAACTAGGATCTTCAACCTCTTCTCCGATCATTCTTTACCATGATAATCAATTCGCAATCCATTTAGCATCAAATATGGTGTTTAATGAGAGAACCAAATACATAGAAGTGGATTGTCACTTTGTGAGGCAAAATGTGGAAAAAGACATTATCAAAATTCAGTATATCAATGGGAAGGTTCAACCAGCATATGTCTTTACCAAAGGAACCACCTCAATGCAATTAAAGAACACTCTAGTGAAGTTTGGCTCCATAGATATCTATTTGCCAAGCTTGAGGGGGTGTGTTGAAATAAAGAAGAACCTCAATTAGGGTGTTGTCTTTCAAGGATCCAAAATCAAATTCAAGCCCAATCATATTGGAATCAAGGAGTCCTTGAGTTCATGTTTTTAAATTTATTTTAAGGCTCAAAAAAGGCCTCTTTCAAGGCCTAAAAATTGCCCGAATCACATTCCAAAAAGGTCCAACAAATTGCCCAATCTGCCAGGGGCAGAATGGGTATGATACATATCAACAGCTAGTTTTTCTAGTTGTTGAAATGTAATCATTGCCCTTCCAATGGCCATATTAGGCTTTTTTTTCCCTTTTTTCTTCTATAAATAGGTGTGTTTTCCTATTTGGAATATAAGAAGGAAGAACAATCAACTCCTCCTCTTTCTCTCTCTCTTTTGTACTCTTGCATTTTCTCAAAAATTATAAGTGTAGTATTTTTTCAGCATATTGTTCACTTCAAATGCTTCATTAGTTAAAATTTAATTTTTATACTTTGTTATTCTCTCTTTACACCATACAATTAACAACCGGTAGTTTTACAATCATTTAGATCCTTTTGAGAAGGCAGTATTTGAATAAGAATTTTTAAATTTATTGTAGTAATCTATAGGTGTTGTTTTATTTCATTTTAGTTGTGAGAGAATAATGTATGTTTGAATAAATTAGTAATTAATTTAGTTTTAAAAATATTTAACTTTTTTAATTATTATGTTTTTATATTTATAATGATAGATTTTTCATGTAGTAATTTATTGAAAGAATGAATCATTACAATTTTATTTTTATAACCTCCATGCTTAAATATCTTTGTTAGTCTTTCTATTGTTTCTCTTATTGAATTTCTTTATAACTTATGTCCGTAGGGGATTCACTCTAATCTAGCTGTTTTGTTAACATAGGATATCTTTTTATTTTATTTTTTATTGTCTTCCTGAGCATGTTGACATTAGATGTTACCATGCAGTATTTGTTTCTTTTTCTTAGAAATTCTTAGTCTATTTTTTTTATTTGAAACACATCATTTGTTGAGAGCAAAAAAATAGTAATAATTATATAGAAATTCCATACTAAATTAAACTTTCCTAATATACAAATCAGTTATTAGATCAAAACTATTTTAGTCCAAAAATAATATTTTACATTATATAATATTTTAGAATTGGTTTAGGTGTCATATTGACCATGCGATGCCCTAATGGTCCATAGAAAATCGTGTCCCAGAAATATTCAAATTATTTACTCTGATTTGTGGTTAATGAATTCGTTTAGTCTATCCCATAAACCTGGGCTTAAAAAAAATTAGGAAAAAGGAATTCATAAAGATGCAAGCCTATAGACAAAAAGTGAAAAAATTTATCCAACCAAGCATTGTGGAGTGTTGGAAATATCAACCACCAAACCCATCAAGTAAGGAGCCAAAGTATGCTCTCTCAACATACACTCATTGCTCTCAAAGGACTTCTACTGATCAGCCCAAATAGCATCAAAGCAATGGCCTAAAAAGTTCAACCCAATTTCCTATCTTGAAGCTATCCAGAAAATGAACATGTGCAGGCCCAATTTCCTCCTCAAATTTAGTCTAGACTTTGAAGGTCCCTAGGCCCAATATATGGGCATGTTGTAGCCCTATAAGGGGCCCAATCAAAGGGCCCCAATGGCTAGAAAAAACTATTTTGTAGGACTA
This sequence comes from Dillenia suffruticosa, assembly GCA_033439265.1. Taxonomy (NCBI): domain Eukaryota; kingdom Viridiplantae; phylum Streptophyta; class Magnoliopsida; order Dilleniales; family Dilleniaceae; genus Dillenia; species Dillenia suffruticosa. The sequence goes on from JAVTVX010000020.1 coordinate 15,766,500, forward strand.
GGTGAAACTTTAGATTATTGCTAAAAACCAAATTCTATTTGGATTTACAAGAAATAATTATTGTAATGTCTTTTAGATGGAACTTGATTTCTATTTCTGTATTAGACAAATGTGGTTCTACTTGTTCTTTCGGAAATAGAAAAGTTAGTTTGTTTCTTGAATCTAAATTCGTTGGTTTCGGTTCTTTATCAAGATCCGATAGTCTTTATATGATAGATACTGTTGTTTCATTTAATGAATCCTTACAAGCTAGTACTCGAAGTGTAAAGAATAAATTAATCATTGATGAGTTCTTTTTGTTGTGACACAAGAGATTGGATCATATTTCCAGATAGAGAATAGAGAGACTTCTACCAAAACAAACTCTTGACTCCCTTGATTTCACAAATTTTGAAATTTGTATAAATTGTATAAAGAGAAAACAAATCAATAAAAGGGGATATGAAGCCAATAGGATATCAAACATCTTAGAATTGATATAAATGGATATCTATGGACCATTCTCTTCGACTTTTTGGAATGGTCAATGATATTTAATCATACTCATAAACGATTATTCAAGATATGGGTACATATATCTCTTCATTGATAAGTCCCTGTCTTTGGACGTGCTCAAAATTTATAAGATTGAAATTGAAAACCAACTTGGTGAAAAGATTAAAGTGTCAAATTTGACCGTGTTGGAGAATTCTATGGTAGAAATGATGGATTAAGTAAACAAGGTCCAGAACCATTTGCTATCTTCCTAGAGGAATGTAGTATCATTCCATAGTTCGCATCCCTAGCTTACCTGCCATGAATGATGTTGTTCAAAGATGAAATAGGACTTTTCAAAACATGGCAAGGAGTATGATTGCTTATTCTATCTTACTTGAGTCACTCTTGGGAGAAGCAATCAAGACTGCAGCATACATCATAAATAGAATTTTGACTAAGACAATTACCAAAATCCCTTACGCACTTTGGACAGGCACATGTCATAGTCCAAAAGTGTTTGCATGTTGGGGTTGTCTAGCTAAGATTAGCTTTTTTATTTTTTATTTATTTATTTTTTTAAGGTATAATGAAAGGAAACTGGACACCAGGACAACTAGTTTCTATTTTGTAAGGTATTCTAAAAAGTTTAAGGGGTATAAATTTTATGATCCCACAAATAATATTACATTTTGAGTTAGGAGATGCCCGATACTATGATAATGTTAAGTTTGTGATGGGAGATATGGTTAGAGATATTGTCTTCCAAGAGGAATATTTTGATATTCCCATAGGTGTTATTGGACTTGATCAGGTTTCTATCCCTGATTCTATACAAAACATAATAGAATCAGACAATATTAGAGAATCCCCATTTCAGAAGAACAAATTTTATTACCTCAAGAACCTATACCATTATGAAGATCCACTAGAAAGAGAAAGTATAAGTCCAGATTATTATGTTGTATTTCTTCAAGAACATGAGGTTGACAGTGGTGTGATTGAAGATGATCTAATCAACTTCCGTCAAGCCATGGATTGTTATAATTCTTAAAAGTAAATTGATACCATAAATGGGGAGATGAAGTCTATGAAAGACAATGATGTATAGGATCTTGTCCCATTGCTTGAAGGGGCAAAATCCATTGATTATAAATGGATATTTAAAATCAAATAGGATTCAAAAAGCAAAGTGGAGAAATATAAGGCTCGTATTGTTGTAAAAGGCTTCACATAGAAGAAACGTATCGATTATAAAGAGATTTTCTATCTGGTTTTTTTGAAAGACTCTTTCAGGACTATAATGATATTAGTGGCACTTTTAGTCTTAAGTTATTATACCACATGGATGTAAAGACAGTATTTCCCAATGGTGACATTGGTGAAACAATTTATATGGTACAGTTAGAAAACTTTATATCAGGAGATCCAAAAAATGTGGTTTGCAAATTTAAGAAATCTATGTATGGACTAAGATAGATGTCTTAACAATGGAATTTTAAATTTCATCAGGTAATCATCTTGTTTGGCTTTGAGATAAATTTAGTTAATGAATGTATGCACCACAATTTCTGTGAGAGTAAGTATACTTTGTTAGTTTTATATATCGATAACATATTACTTGTTAGTAATGATAAAGACTTATTGTGTGAAACCAAGATCCTTCTCACTAAGAAATTTGAGAAAGGGGAAAATTCTTTTGTATGGGGCATTCAACACACAAAGATCATTCTCAGTGTATTCTTTAATTGTCCCAAAAAGGATATATTGAAAAAGTCTTAAAAAGATATGGATGCAAGATTGTAAACCAGGTGATACCTTTAAAATTAAGGGAGACAAATTTAATCTCAAATAGTGCCCCAAAAGCGACCTTGAGAAATGGGAAATACAAATGATTCTCTATACATAAACAACGGGGAGTTTGAGGTATGCTTAGATATGTACACATTCAGATATTATGTATATTATAGGAATTTAGGTAGATATTTAAGCAACCTAGAAATTGGTCATTGAAAGCAGCCAAACAGGTCTTGTGTTACTTATAGAGGTATTGAAAGAATGGAGCAAAATGTGATGAAATTTAAATATAGCAAGCTAAGAATGAAGAAAGAAACTTCAAGAATTTAATTGAGAATTCAAAGAGAGTTTACAAGCAATGAAGGCATGTTTTTCATACCTTCCAAAGAAACATATAAGCCCTATTTATAGAGAACAAGAAGAGGGGTAAGGAGATAAGAAAAGAGAGTGAGGAGAGGGCATTGTGCCCTCTCCAATTATGGCCGTTGGGGGACCTGTTGGTCCCCCATTTGCTGGCTCGGGCTGGGCCCGAACAATCCGGGCAAGACCCATTTAGGGCCCAACTTAGAAACCTTAAAGGGATTACAATGAGAATGAAAAATCTACCTAAATTAAAGCTATACATTTAGACTTCATTCCCTTAGGACATAAACCCTAATTGTCCTTTATTTCAACACTCCCCCTCAAGTTGGGTGTGTATGTATCTATAACACCCAACTTGACCATATTTTTATGTATGTGATGGCGGTTCCTGACTTGGTGAAGATATCCGCTACTTGATCATCACTTCGTGTAAAGCTTGGAGTGATGAGTTTTTCTTCAAACTTTTGTCTCACAAAGTGGCAATCCACCTCGATGTGCTTTGTTCTTTCATGAAAAACCGGATTTGAGGCTATGTGAATAGCCGATTGATTGTCACAATGGAGTCGGATTGGAGTAGGAACAGAGAACCCTAGTTCTTCAATTAGAGCCTTTAACCAAACCATCTCACTTGATGCGGCTGCCATTGCTCTATATTCAGTTTCGGCACTTGATCTTGACACCACATGTTGTTTTTTGCTTTTCCAAGATACTAGATTTCCTCCAACAAACATGCAATATCCTGTGGTTGATCGTTTATCTTCTGAGTCTCCAACCCAATCTGCATCACAATATCCTACAATTTGTGAGTTGTTGTTCTTCTTCATCCAAACTCCCATGCCTGGTGTACCCTTTAGATAATGAAGGATTCTTTTGGTGGCTCTCCAATGCTTTCTTTTTGGCATGTGCATATGTTGGCTAACTTGACTCACGGCAAAGGAGATGTCCGGTCTCGTTATGGTGAGGTAGATCAATTTCCCTACGAGCCTTTGATATCTTGGTTCATCCTCATAATCTTCATTATCATCCTTGAGGCCACAAGAGGAGCTAATGGGACTACAAGCTGGCTTGGCACCTAACTTCCTGGTTTCCTGCAAGAGATCAAGCACATACTTCCTTTGTGATAGAATAAGCCCATTTGGACAATAGGCGAGTTCTATCCCTAAGAAGTACTTTAGTTTCCCTAAGTCCTTAATATCAAATTTTGTTTGTAAGAAACCTCTTACTTGGTTGATTAAATCTAAATCATTACCGGTTATGATTATATCATCTACATAAACTAACACTATAATAATTTTTCCATCTAGTTTCTTAACAAAGAGAGAAGTGTCGCTATTATATTTTTTGAAATCATGATCAAAAAGAGTTGAGCTAAGTTTGGCATATCAAGCTCTTGGAGATTGTTTGAGACCGTAGATTGCTTTCCTAAGTTTGCAAACTTTGTTGAGTTGGTGAGAAAAGCCCGGTGGAATCTCCATGTACACTTCCTCTTCTAGATCACCTTGAAGGAAAGCATTGGCTACGTCCATTTGAAACATTGGCCAAAAGTGATTGATTGCAAGGGACATCAAGACTCGAATTGTGTTCATCTTGGCCACCGGAGCATACGTTTCCTTGTAGTCTACTCCATAAGCTTGAGTGAAGCCCTTTGCTACTAATCTTGCTTTGTATCTATCAATGCTTCCATCACTTTTGTGCTTGATCTTATAGACCCATTTACATCCTACTGCCCTTTTTCCTTTAGGAAGAGATGATAACTCCCAAGTTCCGTTTCTTTCTAAGGCTCCTACCTCATCTTTCATTGCTTGGATCCATTGAGGAAGTTGTTTTGCTTCTTCAAAGTTTCTAGGCTCTTGATGAAGGTCTATGTTCTTGATGAATTTTTGATGGCTACAAGACATGTTAGCAACCGAATAATATTGGGAAATGGGGTAAGATGTTACCTTTGAGTTATAGAAAACTCTTTTGTTGATCCATTCTGAAGGAGGGAGCCTAAGCCTTGTTGATCTTCGAAGAGGAGGAGGAGGCGGCTGCTCAATGCTTTGTTCTTCTTCCTCTATAACTTGCCCTTGATCTAAGTTGTCTCCCCCTTCCTCTTGGATGGATTCATGATCAGAATGAGATGAGGTTGATTGTTCTTGAGTTGGATCATTTTCAGCTTGGGTTGGTTGTTCTTCTTCTTCATTTTGATGAGAGGCTTCTTTGATTGAGGGAAGGACTACATTCCAATGGTCTTGTGCTCCTCTTTCCTTTGGTTGCTCTTGATCCTCTTTTCCTGCAAAATAAGGTTCTTTTTCTACAAATATCACGTTCTTGGATGTGTATAGCTTTTTGGTTAGAGGATCATAACATTTATATCCTTTTTCAAAGGTAGAGTATCCTAAAAATACACATTTTCTCCCCCTTTCATCTAGTTTATTTCTAAAGTTTTCTGGTACATGCACATAACAAATGCACCCAAAAACTCTTAAGTATGAGATACTAGGTTTTCTTCCTAGGAGTAGTTCTAAAGGGGATTTTCCTTCTAGCACTTGAGAGGGCATAAGGTTTATAAGGTGGGCAGCGGTTTTAATGGCTTCACTCCAAAACTTTTTAGGTATATTGGAGTGAAACATCATAGCCCTAGCCGTTTCTAGTAAGTGTCTATTTTTCCTTTCGGCAACTCCATTTTGTTGAGGAGTGTAAACACAAGACTTTTGATGAATAATTTCCTTTTCTTCTAGAAAATCTTCAAGTGCATGGCTAGTGTATTCCCCCCATGATCCGATCTAAGGATTTTGATGTTTGCATTGAATTGCTTGGTCACATATCTATAATAGCTCTTAAGTGCTTCAAATACTTCCGATTTAGCAGTTAATAAGTACACCCATGTGTATCTAGTTTTGTGATCGATAAAGGTTACAAAATATTTGAAGCCATTATGAGATTCCATGGGTGAAGTCCACACATCGGTATGAATGAGTTCAAAGGCATTTTCATATATTGTATTTGAGATTGGATAGTACACTTTAGTTTGTTTTCCAAGAATACAAGCTTTGCAATGCCTATTTTCTACTTTTTGACTTGGAAATAGGCGTTTCAAAGCTAAATCTCCCGGGTGACCTAGACGGGCATGCCATATAGAAAACGCTTGACTTTGAACTCCAAAAGCTTGATTTTCTTGGTCCAAAAAATATAAGTTGTTCCTCCTAGACCCCTTGCCAATCAAGTGATTCGTTTTGAGATCATGAAAGATAACTTGGTTAGGATCAAAAGTGGCTTTGCAATTATGGTCTTTGGTAATTTTGCTAATGGACATGAGGTTAGAGTTGAATTTTGGTACATATAAAGCTTTAGTTTTCTTTCCTAGGAGTTCAACTTCACCTAGATGATCAACTTTTAGTTTTTGACCATTAGCAACCTTGACAATCTTATAACTAGATAGAGGAATGAATTTCCTAACTTTGTCTTTATCTTTTACCATGTGATTGTCACAGCCCGAATCAATCAACCATTTATTTAAATGAGATGAGTTCAAGTTGTTACTGGAGTGAAGGGCAACTTGGCTAAGGAGCTTTTTCATCTCTTTTTGCATCTCCTCCATCTTGGATTCGAGTGCAGCCACTTGGGAGACTTGTTGAGCATGAGCTGGTTGTTCCACCTCCTTCTTGTTGTTCTTTGGGTGCAAATTAGGGTGGAGAAACCAGCACCTTTCCCTTTTGTGGCCGGGCTTCTTGCAATTTGTGCAAACATCCTTTTTAAAGAAATTTTGAGCTTTGTTGACCATATGATCATCTTGAACAGCTTTGAAGGCTTGGGCTTCGGATTTGAGCTTGGTAGACTCCTCTAGCCTCATGCTAGTCTCGGCCCTTTGAATCATAAATTGAACTTCTTGGAATGAAGGGAATATCTTCATTCTAAGGATTTCTTGACGAATTGGAGCATATTCATCTCCAAGACCCATAAGGAGACCAAAGGTCATGTCTTCATCATTTCTTTGAAGAATGGTCTTGAGATTAGAAGTTGGAGGCCTAAGAATATTAAGCTTATTCCAAAGATCCCTATATTCCCCAAAGTATTCGGGAAGAGTTTTACCTCCTTTTTGAATCTTGAAGATTTTTCTTTTGAGCTCAAAGATTCGTCCGGTGTTGGTCTCCTGCCCATATGAGCATGCATTTGATCCCACAAAGCCCTTGCATTTGGAATACAAGTTGCCATTGCTTTGTGGGTTTTGTCAAGAGACATTTGAAGTAGCACCACCACTTGATCATCTTGCTTCTTCCATGATTTGAATGTTGGGTTGGCATCATCTAAGGGATCCTCCAATATGTGATTTTCAAGATTGAAGAAGTTCAAGGATCTCTTGATGGTGTCTTGCCAAGCATTGTAATTTGATGAATCTAAGAGAATGGAAGTAAACATGGAAGTACTAATTTGTGGTGGAGGATTACCAATACCAGAAGATGAAGGTATCGAAGCCTGCTCTGATACCATGATGAAATTTAAATATAGCAAGCTAAGAATGAAGAAAGAAACTTCAAGAATTTAATTGAGAATTCAAAGAGAGTTTACAAGCAATGAAGGCATGTTTTTCATACCTTCCAAAAAAACATATAAGCCCTATTTATAGAGAACAAGAAGAGGGGTAAGGAGATAAGAGAAGAGAGTGAGGAGAGGGCATTGGACAGTCCCAACGGCTGTTTTTGCTAGCCGTTGGGGGACCTGTTGGTCCCCCATTTGCTGGCCCGAGCTGGGCCCGAACAATCCGGGCAAGGCCCATTTAGGGCCCAACTTAGAAACCTTAAAGGGATTACAATGAGAATGAAAAATCTACCCAAATTAAAGCTATACATTTAGACTTCATTCCCTTAGGACATAAACCCTAATTGTCCTTTATTTCAACAAAATGCTCGAGGAATGCTCACCAAACTCCAAGGACAAAAGGCATGGAAAAACCATGCTAGAAAAGAAAAGGATGAAGGTAGAGGAAAGCTCATCGAACCTCAAGAAAAATGGGCCCAAAAGAGGTCCTTCTTAAATACAAAACAAGCATGAACGAACCATGCTCAAAGTCCAAGCAAAAAAGAGAAGGAGCCCAAAATACTCAAGTCGACTGCCCAGGAGGAAGGCCCAACCCAGCCCGGCCCAACTTATACTGATGTAGCCCATCTTCAGCCCATTTATAGGTGATTTCAGGACCATTAAATACAGCCCTAATTCAAGCCAAAGTGGACTACATAGGTGTCTCAAATCAAGCCCAAATGGTTGGCCTAAGAAGCTGTCTTGAATGGCCACAGCTCAAGGTCCATTTCAAGCTTTGTCCAAGTCCATTTCCAAGCAGCTTTAGTTCCAGTTCTAAGGAGATTTTTTTACCTATCATCATGAGCATAATATGGCCCATAAAAGGCCCAAAGAAAGCCCTTAAAAAGAGCACAAGGCTAGTTCAAAAGAATCAGCTGTTGGATTACACAACAAAAAAAATTTGGCTATTGTGTAGTGCATTAGGGACAGGAATTTGTCCCCCTATCCCCCCAACGGTTCTCTTGTACTTTGAAGGTCATTCTCTCTTATTTTCTCTCACTGGTTCACCTCTTACTCTCTATAAAAATGGGGACAAAGTGTAGGAGCAATCCATGATTTCAACCATGTAGAAAATAGTCAAAAATTAAGGCAATGTCCCTTGTCTTTTTTAAGCAATGTCTCCTTGTCATTCTTTAGAGCATTGTCTCTTATCATTGTAAAACCATTTAAGCATAGTCTCAATATTGTTTGTACACATTCTTTTACATATAATCAAAACCCCATTGAGGTATTTAATTCAAATCGTGTGTCACATTTCATTCCTTCAAACCTCCAAATATTATTTCAAACACTTTAAGTTTTTGCTCACCAACAAAGCTTCCACAATACTCTAGTTTTCTTTTACAAAACCTCAACTATGGCATGAAAGCAATCTCCTACACACCACCACTGCCTTCTAAGAAAAACAACACCAAGAACAAAAAGATATATGCTCACATATCGAAAGTTAGATTAGCTTGAAATCATTTGATATACTGACTCCAATTTTGTTGGATGCTAGGATAGTATGAAATCTATGTCATGCTATTTCTTGGAGTGTTAACTTGAAGTGTTAACTTGAAGTGTTTTTTCTTGGAAGAGTGCTAAACAATCTTATATAGCCTCTTCTACCATGGTAGTAGGGTTCATAGAGTCTTATGAGGTATCCAACCATGGAATATGGCTGCTAATTTATCATGGGCTGCACATAGTAAATGGTATTGATAGACCACTTAAATTATTGTGTGACAATAATTCGATAGTCTTATATTCCAATAATTAAAGGAATTTAATGATATAAAAGTGTATGACATCAAGTTTGTCACGCTCCGATCCATGATCCAGAGGCTATGAACAATCGCCCGTTATCCTGGACACCGGTCCAACCTCGCCATGTATCCTCAAGGTAATGCAAGGCTAATCAAAATTTCAGTTACAAATATTTTATTAGTGTTTAAAATACAAAAGTCCTAAAAAATATATGCATATTCTACAACTGAAAGTTCCTTGGTTTCATACAGTCATTCCGACATGATCAACCAATATCCTCAAAATACAGTGGAAGATAATTACTGTAAACGGTCTTCGATTCTATGTACGTTGAAATAAGTCAACGTGTCTCTCCAATCCATGACTAACTCTGTATAGATTTATAAATATTGAGGGGTGAGTATAATCAAATACTCAGTGAGTGAGAAATCCGTGACAGATAATTAATAAGTGAGGTGAGGATGGAGTGTCAAAATCATATATATATATATGTGTGTGTGTATCAATGCAAGACATATTATCAAAAATCATGGCATATGAATGACAATTTCAAACAATTTCTCTAATATCATCATTCATAAAACATATGCATCCAATCTCATGTCATAAATCATAGGGTCGTGCTAAATCATGTTCACGTCAAAGGTCTACCTCGGCCAATGATGAGCTACCAAGGGGTTTTTGTATGTAAACGAAAAACAATCCCGAAACCTTGACATTGGTGTCGGGTCTCCCCAAGTGCTAGACTGAAACGTCATTTAGTTCTCCCCTTTCGGTTCAACTTGGCTAGTCCGAAACATAGTATCACATGCACGCCACCTAACCATGTGGAGTGTTTGCGTCTTGAGACATCGCAAATGTGCAACAATTTATATAACTAGACGGGCCTACTATACATACGAGGCGAGTCTGCAAGGCACGACGCCTATCATATCATAGTATCATGGCTATATGTACTATCCCCCATCTATGATCAAGGGGATTTAGATACTAACACTCGAGTATCTACTCTCGCATCAAAATCATCAATAAACCAACTGTGTTATACATGTAGAGGAAAATCATGAAAATCCAATATAATACATTATAGCATATATCATCAAAGTACATTTTTTGATTTAAAACATGGCACATATATTTTTCATCAAAATTCATAGATGCATATTTTGCAATTTTAGAACATTTCATTTATCACAAAATATATTACCAATCATTTAATAACGCCATTTTATAATTATTTCACAAATCATGCTTTAAAAATGATAAAATATGGTTTTACTCATTAACTACATGGTAACAGTAAGACCCACTTACTTATATAGGAAGGGTACTCCACTCCCCTAAAACCTAAATACTCAATTGAGTCGCCCCTCGAGTGTAGTATAGTCGTCTACTCCTAATACAACAACATATATATATGTCAATCAGATCAGACGCAATTCCAATTCATCCTTATTTTTTTAAACCCATACATTTACAAAAATTCAGATTTTCAAATTTTACTCTTGCGTAGTCTTAGTAAAAACATTATAACGTTTTCTATATAACTCAGAATCAAATGATTCAAATTGATAATTAAAGCTAAGACATATATCTACATTTTTCATGTTCAATGCATCTCCAAATTCCTACTGTACGAATTTATAAAAATCTATATTCAATACAGTTCGTACTTATATAACTAAATTTGCACAATTTCAGTAAAAACATCATAACCTCCGGTATACTACTCCGATTCAATTGAATTTTATCCCATTTTAAAGATAAGACAGAGAGCTAACTTTGATGTTTTAAGTTTCTCTAAATTATGTACAGAAAATATTGTAAAAATTTATACAACATACTAGCCGTGCATAGAGGATGAAAAACAGAACATATCATTTTGTTGTCCCTTTCCAAAATCACTATAAATCACATTCTTAATGGAAATTTTCGTGCCATACCTTATTTTAAAGATTAGGAAGTCTAGTTTATCATGAACAAATGGTTTAAAATTTTGAGTCCTACACAATGTGATATCATGGCAAAACTACACATAGCTCAAATTTGAAATAATCATATCAAGCATGCTAGTACATGCATTTAATTTCACAACTTGTAAAGACTTCAATTTTGAGTATTTTACCTTCCTTTGTATGATCCTTTGCTAACAAATACCCATCACTTTGATCTTGATTTTTTTGAAACCTTGATCACCTTAGCACCATAGTAACATAATTCATCAAATATCAATCTGTACACAATCCTTATACTATCTCAATCAACCAGAGATATATAGTCAAGGATGTTCTTACCTCTTTTACTTATGTTCCTTCTCCAATGCTCCAAGAATTCCACTTGAACATTCAGCAAGCCCTCTTTCCTTACTAAAATATTTGTCCAAGTGAGGTGAATAAGAGAGAAAATGGTTGGATTTGGTCTTTTTATAAATCTAATCAAACTATCTTGACCCTTGATTCATTTTGCATGCTTTATCTCATCCTATACTTGTCAAGACTCCTCTTATGTACTAGAAATGACAGCAAGCAACCACCATGCATGCAAAAGAAGTGTCCAAGTTGGCCAAGAGGAAAGAAAGCACAAGAAATCCACTAAAATGCTATCCAACCACATTTCATGCATTAATTTTGTTCTTTACAAGCAACCTTCTACCAACTTTGTTAGTGGAATGTCCTATGTGGCCACTAATAGTCTTGGTATCCTTTTATCCAATCATTTGACTCCAAATATCCATCCTTGAGTGTTTTGCAACTTAATCCCTCTACTTTCTTTATTTATATTTAGACCCATAACTTTTAACAATTTGTATTTTGGTCGCTATGAAATTTTGTTCGAAATTTTTTAAATATGTGAAATTTCATTTAAATATCTCTATTTAAGTATGTAGGCATTCTCTTAGCTATTTTTGACTTTTTTATGCCTTGTCGGCGCTTGCCAACAAGGTTTTCGGCTTATCGATAAAATTTTCGGTTTCAGCGATTTTGAGGAAAATCTCAAAGTAATATAAATAGAAAATTAAGATTTTATTTTAAAGGCCTCAAAAAGATGTTAATATATATATAGAACCATAAGAAGTGGTACATGATATATAGTCACTGAAAAACGGTGTTGCAAAGTTCTTGGCTGTTAAAGAAATAATTCATAGTGGATAGTTATGTAAGGAGTATGTTGGTACTGTTGAGATTTCAAGCTATCAAGCAACTAGGATTGAATGAAAACTTAAAGATCTTTATTTGAAGAAAGAGTGCACAATGAGAGCATTGTTTTTTCATGGATAGAACATCCCATACAAGCTCCTATTTATAGAGATTATTACATGAGAAAGAGAGGGAAAAAGACCCCAAACACTCAAGGATCCGTTGGGGAACATTGGGGACAGATTTCTGTCCCCAAAATCACTGTATAACAGCCATTTTTATGGCTGTTATACAGTGCAACGGCTAGTTCAAAAGAACTAGCCGTTTTGCCCTTTTTAGGGCCCATTTTGGGCTTCTTTTAGGGGCTTAACAATGCCATTTTTGAGGACTAAAAAACTCATAAGGAACGAGCCAAATACATCTCATGGATGGGCTTAAACTTGGCTTGAAATGGGGCCTATGCTAACTACACTTAATTCTCTTTTATTTCAACACTCCCCCTCAAGTTGGGTGTGTATGTATCTAAAACACCTAACTTGACCAGGTTTTTTTGAATATGATTGGCGGTCCCAGGCTTGGTGAGGATGTCGGCAATTTGATCATCGCTTTTAGTGAATCTTGGAGTGATGAGCTTCTCCTCAACCTTTTGCCTCACAAAGTGACAATCCACCTCAATGTGCTTTGTCCTTTCATGAAAAACCGGGTTTGAGGCGATGTGAATGGCTGATTGGTTATCACAGTGTAGGGAGATTGGAGTAGGGACTATGAACCCTAATTCTTCAATCAAGGCTTTCAACCACACGACTTCACTTGTAGCGGTTGCCATGGCTCTATATTCCGCTTCCGCACTTGATCTTGATACCACATGCTGTTTTTTGCTTTTCCAAGCAACAAGATTCCCTCCAACAAACATGCAATACCCTGAGGTCGATCTCCTATCTTCTGAATCACCTGCCCAATCTGCATCACAGAACCCTATGATTTGAGAAGATTCGTTCTTCTTCATTTGAATTCCCATTCCTGGAGTTCCCTTTAGGTAGAGAAGAATTCTTTCAATGGCCCTCCAATGCTTCTTCTTGGGTTGATGCATGTGCTGGCTAACTTGCCCAACGGCATAAGAGATGTCCGGTCTAGTGATGGTTAGGTAGATCAATCTTCCAACAAGTCTTTGATATCGTTGCTTATCTTCATAAATCTCCTCATCATCTTTGTGACTTAAGGATGTGCTTACCGGACTACAAGCTGGTTTGGCACCTAGTTTTCCCGTCTCCTGCAAAAGGTCAAGAGCATACTTTCTTTGTGATAGAACAAGTCCATTGGAACAATAGGCAAGTTCTATCCCTAGGAAGTATTTTAGTTTCCCTAGATCCTTGATGTCAAACTTAGTTTGAAGAAAAGTTCTAACTTTGTTAATGTGATTCATATCATTTCCTGTTATAATTATATCATCTACATAAACAAGAATGATAATGGTATTTTCTCCTAGGTTCTTGACAAATAAGGATGAATCACTAACGCATTTCTTAAAACCATGTTCAAGGAGAGTAGAGCTAAGTTTTCCATACCATGCTCTAGGTGATTGCTTGAGGCCATATATTGCCTTCTTTAGTTTGCAAACTTTGTTGTCACGATGGGAGAAACCAGGGGGCACTTCCATGTACACCTCTTCTTCCAGATCTCCTTGTAAAAAGGCGTTTGCAACATCCATTTGAAATAATGGCCATGAGTGATTTATAGCAAGAGAGAGAAGGACACGGATGGTGTTCATCTTGGCCACGGGTGCAAACGTTTCCTTGTAGTCTATGCCATATGATTGAGTGAAGCCCTTGGCCACCAATCTTGCCTTGAATCTATCTATGCTTCCATCACTCTTGTGTTTGATCTTGAATATCCATTTGCATCCCACAACTCTTTTTCCTTTTGGTAGAGATGTCACTTCCCAAGTATTATTTTTAGCCAAAGCATCCAACTCATTCTTCATTGCTTGAACCCAATGAGGTTGATCCTTTGCCTCCTCAAATGTTCTAGGCTCTTGGTGAAGGTCTATGTTCTTGATGAATCTTTGGTGACTGCAAGACATGTTAGATATTGAGTAGTATTGAGAAATTGGATGAGTAGTCACCTTGGAGTTAAAATAGACCCTTCTATTGATCCATTCTGAGGGAGGAAGTCTAAGTCTTGTAGATCTTCGAAGAGGAGGAGGGGGTTCATCCATAGACTGCTCCTCATGCTCTTCGGCCATATCAAGAGCTCCCCCTGAGTCTGAGTGTCCTTCCTCTTGATCTTCTTCTATTTCATGATCTGAATGAGAGGGTGATGGGTCCCCTTGAGTTGGATCATTTTGGTGAGTTTCTTCATTGCTTTCGGCAGGAACTTCATTGATTTTTGGTAGAATCACATTCCATTGTTCTTGCTGGTAGATTTCTTTGGTTTGATCTTCTCTTCTTTGACCTGCAAAGTAAGGCTCATTTTCCACAAATATCACATCCTTGGATGTGTATAGTTTCTTGGTTAGAGGATCATAACATTTATAGCCTTTTTCAAACGAGGAATATCCTAAAAAGATGCATTTTCTTCCCTTGGCATCTAGTTTGCTCCTAAGATGACTAGGAATGTGGACATAGCAAACACAACCAAAAACTCTTAAATGATCAATGCTAGGTTTCTTTCCAAGGAGTAGCTCTAGGGGTGACTTTCCTCCTAGGATTTGGGATGGCATGAGGTTTATAAGGTGAGCAGCGGTCTTAATGGCCTCATTCCAATATTCCTTAGGTAAGTTTGAGTGAAACATCATAGATCTAGCTGTCTCCAAGAGATGCCTATTCTTTCTCTCGGCTATTCCATTTTGTTGAGGAGTGTACACACAAGACTTTTGATGAATGATCCCTTTTTCATCTAGAAATTTTTCAAACTCAAGGCTAGTGAACTCCCCTCCATGATCTGACCTAAACATCTTTAGGTTAGCATTAAATTGCTTTGTTATATATCTATAGTAGCTCTTGAATGCCTCAAATACTTCAGATTTGTTTACTAAGAGATAAACCCAAGTGTATCTAGTTTTGTGATCTATGAATGTCACAAAGTATCTAAAACCATTATGGGAGACTAAAGGAGAGGTCCAAACATCTGAATGAACTAATTCAAAAGCCTCTTTATATATTGTTTCAGAAATGGGATAATACACTTTGGTTTGTTTTCCAAGTACACAAGCTTTGCAATGCCTATCTTCTAATTCACTATTTGGAAATAGGCGTTTCAAAGCTAGGTTTCCTGGATGCCCTAGACGTTCATGCCATAGAGAGGAGGATATGTTTCGGACAGCAAAAGCTTGGTTCTCTTGATCCAAGTAATAGAGGTTGTTCCTCCTAGTTCCCTTGCCAATCAAATTGTTCGTTTTGCGATCCTGAAAAATTACTTGGTTAGGATCAAAAATAGCTTTGCAATCTTGCTCTTTGGTTATCTTGCTAATAGAAAGTAAGTTTGAATTGAACTTTGGAACATATAAAGCTTTAGTCTTTCTCCCAAATAGTTCAATTTCTCCTAAGTGCTCAACTTTTAACTTATGACCATTAGCTACTTTAACTAATTTATGATTGGTCAAGGGAATAAACTTGTTGATTTTCTTTTTATCTTTTACCATATGATCGTCACATCCGGAATCTATGAGCCAAGAATTGGAAATAGATGAAGATAAGGAATTACCAGAATGGTGACTAATCTGCCCAACAAGTCGTTTGAATTCCTTATGCATCTCCTCCATCTTGGATTCGAGTGCTGCCACTTGAGACACTTGTTGAGCATTTGAAGATGATTCCGGATTTTTCCTAGCATATTTCGGCCTCAAATGTGGGTGTAGGAACCAGCATTTTTCTTTCTTATGGCCGGACTTCTTGCAATGTGGGCAGATGTCTCTTTTTGCAAAGTTTTGAGTGTTGTTGGCCGGATGCTCTTCATGGACAGCTTGGAAGGCTTGAGAGTCGGATTTAAGCTTGGTAGATTCTTCAAGCCTTAAGCTAGTCTCGGTTCTTTGCACCATGAATTGGACTTCTTGAAATGAAGGAAAGACCTTCATTCGAAGAATCTCTTGTCGAATTGGAGCATATTCATCTCCAAGACCCATGAGTAGACCAAAGGTCATATCTTCATCGTTCCTTTGAAGAATGGTCTTGAGATTTATAGTAGGAGGCCTTAAGAGATTGAGTTCATTCCATAGATCCCTATATTCCCCAAAGTATTCGGGTAAGGATTTACCTCCTTTTTGAATTTTGAAGATCTTCTTTTTCAGCTCAAAGATTCTTCCGGTGTTGGATTCTTGACCATATAATGATTGCATTTGCTCCCATAATGCTCTTGCGTTTGGAATACATGTGACCATAGCCTTGTGAGTTTTGTCAAGAGACATTTGAAGGAGCACCACCACTTGATCGTCTTTCTTCTTCCATACTCTGAATAATGGATTGGCTTCATCAAGAGGTTCTTCAAAGATGTGATTTTCAAGGTTGTAGAAGTTTAGGGACCTCTTGATGGTATCTTGCCAAGCATTGTAGTTTGTTGAATCTAGAAGTAAGGAGGTGAACATTGAGGTGCTAATTTGTGGTGGAGGGTCATTAAGAACGGAAGAGGAAGGTATCGTTGCCTGCTCTGATACCATGTTGAGATTTCAAGCTATCAAGCAACTAGGATTGAATGAAAACTTAAAGATCTTTATTTGAAGAAAGAGTGCACAATGAGAGCATTGTTTTTTCATGGATAGAACATCCCATACAAGCTCCTATTTATAGAGATTATTACATGAGAAAGAGAGGGAAAAAGACCCCAAACACTCAAGGATCCGTTGGGGAACATTGGGGACAGATTTCTGTCCCCAAAATCACTGTATAACAGCCATTTTTATGGCTGTTATACAGTGCAACGGCTAGTTCAAAAGAACTAGCCGTTTTGCCCTTTTTAGGGCCCATTTTGGGCTTCTTTTAGGGGCTTAACAATGCCATTTTTGAGGACTAAAAAACTCATAAGGAACGAGCCAAATACATCTCATGGATGGGCTTAAACTTGGCTTGAAATGGGGCCTATGCTAACTACACTTAATTCTCTTTTATTTCAACAGGTACAAACTCCATGATTGCAGATCCGCTTATAAAGAGATTGTCACCCAAAAGGTTCATGACTACATTGCTCGTATGGGTGTCATATCATTTTAGTTTTATTATGTTTTAGTAGGAGTTCATGATTTTAAATACTAATCTAATATAGAAATTTTCGATTATTTCATTTTAAGTTATTTTAATGTCATTTTTTATGGAAATAAAGATTTAGTTTTTGATCACTCTTTGATATTAAGTATGATTGATCTCACTAAAGAGGATCGGCTAGAAATAGACATGTTAAAGATCTCATTGCATGATATTTCCATACTACATATCCATATCATGATCTATATCATTCAATTATATTAGTTTATATGATTATTGATGGGTTGAGTTATGAAAGAAATGTAACAAAAGTCATCTTAATCCTAAGTTAAAATGATCGATGGACCAAATTTCTTGTAAATAAATTTTAGTGCCCATAGAAAAGTTGAGTTTACAATTTCATAATTATAAGTTTTCACATATAAACCAAGTGAGAGATTATTGGATTACTAATCCAATGTTGGGTTTGTATATAAAATAATTATGCATTGCATACTTTCATAAAAGCTAAGTCCATATAAAAGTAATCTACCAAATTTGGTAATTTGGGTTTAAAATATCTAAATGAATAAATACCAATAGACATTTACTATTTATGATAGATTAAATAGGGAATGTTGAAGGGTGACTTAAGGACAACTGAAATGTTACCTTATTCATATGAATTTGGAAAGGTAACTAGAATGAGCTGAATAGACAGATTGCCTTATGAATTTGGAATGTAAAAATCATCCCTCTAGCTATAAAAGTGTTATGGTCGCTAGATCAATGCTTTACTTTAATCTTATGATACCCCTATCATGTAGAGAGATTTTATGAGGATACTTTGACCTAGCAGGCCGAACCTAGAATTATGCCTAGATCAGGATTTCATTCAGTTCAGTTTCTAGTTATGGAATTAGATACTCTTCTATCTAATTTAAGTTTTTTATTTCGATGATTTAGTTTCAATTCTGATGATTTAACACGATACTTGCCATAGTTTTGTATCAAATTATTTTTCCCCACAAGTGGTATCAAAGCCACTTATAATTGACTTATTGAAATTTTTTATTTAAAATTTTGTTTATTTATGATCCTTTAGCTATTTGAATTTTTGGGTTAAGTTAATTGTATTGATATTTTGAAAAATTGGGATTATGAGGATATTTCAATTTTTTTGGAAAATATTAAGGAATTTTTGTATAGATTTAAATAAAAAAAATTGGAAAGTTTTCACCAAAGTCGACATCTAGTTTTCATTAAAATCAACATCCAATATTTCAAAAAAAATTGAGAAGTTTTCATCAAAGTCGACATCCATTGTTTCAAAAATATATCTTTTGGACAAAACAAAAGAAGATGACAATTCTTCCAAAATTCAAAGACTCTTGGTGTTTTGGAATGTTTAGTTTCTGAAATACAACCTAAAGGGGTGAATAGCTCATTTGACATTTTCTCAAGCATTTGGAAGTGTTACAATTTGGTGAAAACAAAACAATATGTGAAATTGAAGAAGGACAAAGAAATAGAATACTTGAGGTTTTATAATGGTTATGTAGATCTTTTGAATATGTTTGTGTGCAAGCAAGATTAAGAATGGAAGAAAAAGAACTTTGTCTTTATGAACGTGAATATACATCACTTGAATGTTGGATGATTGCCCATTATTTTGAGAGTATTTTACAAGAGAGCAATGAGCATTACAATGCTTTTAATATATAAGAAAGAAAGGGCTGAGGAAGAGCGGAGATAATTGTTCCACCTTAGATAAGAGATTGTTCTCCAAGACTTCTAAAATTTCTCCTTACATCAAATAAGAATAGACACTTATTTATAAGGGAAATACTAGCTAGTAAACACAAGGAACTAGACGGTAGACACAAAACTAGCAGGTAGACACAAACCAAAAACTAGCCGTTACAATTTCTATCCAGAATACCCTTGGCTATTTGGGCTGTCTTCTTGGACCTTTCTTGACTTCTTTGGGATTTTATTTGGACCTCCCTTAATGGCCTTTTATCTCTCCAACTGTGCCTTTCTCCATACTTTTCTTGCTATTTGAAATGGGCCACCAAAACTGGGCCATAATTTGCCTAAATTCTAAACAGCATGCCATATTATTTTTCTGGGCAGCATATACCTGTTTCTGGGCCAGCCTAACGAGACTCTTTGGGCCATGAATTGACCTTTATTTTGAAGTCTTGAGGACTTGGTTTTGAGTCTTGGACAATTGATTGTCTTGTTTTTCAACACTCCCTTCAAGTTTGGCGTATGAAGCCAACCTTGCCGAAAGCACTTGGACAATCAACCTTGTGATTCTTTTGCTGTTTCATGGCTTTAGAGTGATGAACCTTTTATTACATGTGGGGAGGGAGAGACCATCAGATTTTGTGGCCTTCTCCTTGGTCTTGTTCTTCTTTGGTTGGGTGTTTACATTTGAGTTGTATTAAACTCTCTTGTTCACCCATTTTGATGGAGGTTGGCATAACTTAGTGATCTTCTTAGAGGTGGTGGAGATGGTGGAGATTCCTTAACTTCCTCTTGGGCATCAAGTGAAGGTGAATCTTCTTGAGGTTATCTCCCCCTTGCTCCCTTCTCCCTTCTTCCATTGAAGAATAGCTTGAAGATGATTAGCTATCATCTCTTCAATGAAAATGTCTACAAACTGCTCTTGACTCCTTATGTGAGGGATGATGATCGTCCTGTCTTCCTCCTTTTGCCGCACGAAATGGCAATCAACCTCAATGTGTTTAGTTCTCTCATGCAAAACTAGATTGGAAGCAATATGGATTGCGAACTGATTATCGCAATGAAACTTGATTGGTTGAGAAACTAGAAATCCTAATTCTTGTACTAGAGCTTTCAACCAAACAATCTCACTAGCTGCTGCAGCCATGGCTTTGTACTTTACTTTTGCACTAGATCTTGACACCATAGATTGTTTTTTGCTCATCCAAGGCACAAGATTTCTTCCTACGAACATGCAATAGCTTATTGTGGATTTCCTATCCCTTGAGTTTCCTGCCCAATCTTCATCATAAAATCTCTCAATTTCTATGCTCCTATTGTTCTTCATCTATAAGCCTCTTCCTGGGGTCCCCTTGAGGTATCTCAAAATTCTTTTAGCTGCTCTCCAATCTCCTTTTGTAGGTGCATGCATGTGCTAGCTTATGTGGCTCACTACATATGAGATGTCTAGCCTAGTAATGGTGAGGTAAATGAGCCTCCCCGTTAGTCTCTGATATCTTACACATCTGTAAAGGAGTGATCATCATCTTTTCCCTTATCTCCACATGAAATAGGACTGATAGTCGATCTTGCTCCTATTTTTCCTATTTCCTACAAAAGATCAAGCATGTACTTTCTTTGGAATTGAAAAAGCACTTATGGGTGTCACACCTCAATCTACAATCAAAGGCCGTGAATAGTTGCCCGTTACCCCGTATGCTACCCATCACATGACACGTATATCGAGGCAACAAAACCTAACATCTTCATCTGTTTAAAACTTGTTTTTCCTCAAAATATATTTTCCCAAGTAAAAGAAAGTAAAATGCAACCCTTTGCCTCAATGCATGAATGTACAATAAATTTTGAGAGTTTCAAATTTACAAGTTACAAATACAATTATAGTCATCCCATAAATTACATACATGGTCATTCTATAGACATTTAGTTTTTACATTATCCAACTTCATCACGGAAAAATGGCTAGTACCATACCCAAGGCACGGCGTCTCCAAATGTATACCCAATGTGTCAAATGCCTTTCGATACTATCCCTGCCGAAACTATGTCTGTCATCATGAAAAATGAGGGGTGAGTATTATGGGAAAATACTTAGTGAGTGAGGGGATCGACATTATGTTCTTAATAGCATGTGTGAGCACGAAATGTCAAAGCATAGTTTAAGACATAATGATATCAAAATCAATTATGACATTTCCATAAATCAGACAACCATATATCATACATCATAATATCAACATATTCATCCATTTATAACTCTAAATCATTTAGAGCTTGCCAATAAACTATTCCCAATAAGGGTTTATCACGACCAATGATAGACACTTATGGATTTTTCATTTGCAAGTATAAACACATTTAGTTCTCTACCCCAACATTGGCCACGACCCTCACCAAACGCTAACCCATGTGTTTGCACACACATAATCAACCATGTATAGAATCCCACCCGGTGATAGACAGTGGAGTAACACATGTCCTCTTTGATTTGGTTTAACCGGCCACAACTATACATATGACGTTTGGGGGATACCTCCTGCAGAAATGTTTCCAGACACAATGGGTGCCTCTGCCAACGCTCTTTGTAACTACGATAGTCCATCAAGGACATCATCACATCAAGTCCATGAAGGACATCATCACATCATCACATCATAAGTAGGCATCCGGCCCACAAATTCAATTAAACCATTTCAAATTCGTGTGCCAATGCAATGGAGTATATAAATCATATCAAGTTTCTAAAAAAAATGGCATGATGTCGTTTCAATGAAATTCATGGATGCATATCATCTAAATAAATCATTTGAGACACTCCCATAATCACAAAGATAAGTATTATAAAATATAAATCAAATGTCATACTTTCACACGTGTCATTTGAAAAGCTATAAAACATGGATTTTTGTTCAATCAAAAACACAGTGTCAAAGTCCCACTCACAGTATACAGAAGAGTACGTCACTCCCTAAAATATACCACAAAGTGTCAAAAATGTGTTCCCCTCACTTAGTCACCAAGCATGTCACTACAATGGCAACACATAATATATGGTATAAAAATTTAAGACCACTAGGTTACATTAAATTTAAATAAATCTTTCTTCTAAGATCAAAACCAAGGACATCATTGTTAAAAATAAGGGAGAAGATGAAGATAAGTCTCAAGGTATTCAACTTGAAAATATGATAATGTCATAAACATTGGGCCTTTTATTTTTTAATGTTCAGAATTTGGCAACATATTTATGACCCAAAATACATTCAAAAACAAGCCCAATGAAGCCCAAAAGTATGGAGAAAAGTCTAAGAGGTAAACCCAAATTGCTAGGGGCAGTTTGGGCAATGTATATTCCAACAGTCCAAAAACTAGCTGTTGGAATTCCTTGGAGTTTGAGCCCCAATGGGAATATTGACTTTGTTCTCTCTCTACTGGCTATTTTTCTCCCTTTGCCTATAAATAGAGCTATTGCTCTCCTTGTAAAATTAAGAGGAAGATAATCTCTCTTCCTTTGTATCATTCTACTACATCAATAAAAACCAGAAGTTTATTAGATTTCTCTCTCTTCTTAGTCAAAAATCCAACATGGTATCAGAGCAAACATCGACTCCGGGGTTGGGAAATTCTCTTCCTCAAATCTCTTCCTTTCAAATCCAACTTTTCTCCCAAATTATTCTAAGCTCAACCAATTACTTCCAATGGGCTAGTCATATCAGAAGATCTCTCAATGGAGCAAAACTTCTGTCTTTCATTACAAAAGATCCTATGGATCGGCTAGACCCACGATTTGATGAATGGAAGGAGCTGGATGATCAAGTGTTCCTATTGCTAACAAGCTCCATGGATCAAGCACACAAAAATATGGTAATGTGCTGTCCGAGTTCCAAATCCTTATGGGAGCAAATGTATGGGTTATATGGTCAGGAATCAAACTTGAGCAGAATATTTGAAATACAAAAAAGGATTGCGGCCATCCAAATGGAGGAGAAATCAATTACACAATTGTTCGGAGAACACGAGGACTTGTGGAATGAGCTTAACACATTGAGACCTCTCACAAGTGATATAAAAGTGCTGCAAAAGAGACAAGATGAAGACAAGGTGTTTTCATTGCTCTCATCACTCAATGAGTCATTTGTACAACTTCGACAGGAAATTCTTCGAATGAAAGAATTTCCATCATACCAAGAGACTCGATTTATGATTCAAAGAGCTGCAGCTTCTCAAAGGCTTGAAGAAAGCAATCAGTCCAAAAGTGAAGTTCATGGGTTCTCCACAAAGCAGAATGAGCAAGCTGCAAATAAGGCTCATCAGGGAATAAAAAAGGTGTGTTCTCATTGCAAAAAGTTGGGACATACCAAGGATGGTTGCTGGTTTCTTCATCCTAACCTTAAACCTGAGTTCATCAAGAAAAAAGAGCAAGAGAGGAGGGAGCAAAATGCTCAACCAGCTGCAAACAAAGCAAATCTGACATCTCAAAAATTAGGAAAATCCTCCTCAGGTACTTGCTCTAACACATCTGTTACTTCTTCAAAATGGTTGATAGATTCAGGTTGTGATCACCATATGGTCAAAGATAAGCAAAATTTTCAGAATCTTGAACCTCTCCTAGAACCTAAAATGGTTAAAGTTGCGAATGGACATAATTTCAAAATTAAGCAAATTGGGGATGTTGAAATATTTGGAAGAAAATCAAAGGCCTTATATGTTCCTCAATTTACCTCTAATCTTATGTCCATTGGACAAGTCACTAAGGACTTAAATTGCAAAGCTATTTTTGACCCTCATTCTGTTGTTTTTCAGAATTTGGAGACGAATCAAGTGATTGGTAGTGGTTCTATGCAAGATAACTTGTATTTTTGGAAACAAGATAGTTTTGTATTTTCCGCAATCCGAGAGGAAAGTTACCTCCTTTGGCATGCTAGATTAGGTCATCCTTCTATGCAAGCTCTGAAATGCCTATTCCCATCAAAAAATTGTAGTGATAGACATTGTGAAGCATGCATTTTTGGAAAGGAAACCCGAATGTATTATCCTATTTCTGAAACTCAATATAAAAAGCCTTTTGATCTTGTTCACTCGGATGTATGGACTTCACCTATGATATCTAGAAGGGGATTTAAGTATTTTATCTCATTTATAGATCATAAGTCTAGGTATACATGGGTGTATATGCTAAGATCAAAAGACCAAGTTTATGAAGCCTTCAAGTCCTTTTACAAGTATATTATAAAACAATATGAGGCCAACATTAAAATTCTTAGGACAGATAATGGTGGGGAATATATGAGCACCAATTTCAAAAATTTCATTGAGGAGAATGGAATTATTCATCAAACTAGTTGTCCCTACACTCCCCAACAAAATGGAGTTGCCGAACGCAAAAATAGACATCTCCTAGAAATAGCTAGAACTATCATGTTCTTTGCTAATATGCCTAAGCGTTTTTGGAGTGATGCGGTTAGTACCGCAGCTCATTTAATAAATCGTCTTCCAACTAGAGTTCTCCATGGAAAATCTCCATTAGAGTTGCTTAGAAAAGACAAACCAAACCTCTCTCACCTTAGAGTTTTTGGGTGTATTTGTTATGTTCATATTCCTAGACAGTTTAGAGATAAGTTAGATATCAAAGGAAGGAAATGTGTTTTTATTGGGTACGCTTCATTCCAAAAAGGATATATTTGTTTTGAACCTGACTCTAACAAGGTATACACATCGAAAGATGTGATATTTGTAGAAAATGAATTCTTTTTTGCAGGAGAAAAAAATGAAGAAAATTCATCAAGCAATGACTTGCGAATCTTCTGCGATGTTCCCATAAATCCTCCTCTGGTTCCTCAAGAATCCAATGAAGAGAATTCACTTTCAGGGGGAGAAAACGAAGAGGGAGGAGTGGATGAGTCTGAAAATGAAGAGAACTCTTCCGAAGAAAGAGAAGAAGGCGAGGGATTACCTACCTTAGGAGAATCCGGAGACGAAACTAGACTGCCCTCTCCGCTGGCTCCTCCACTTCGACGTTCCACCAGATTGAGGCTTCCTCCCTCAGAGTGGATCAACAGAAGAGTTTATTACAATTCTAAGGTAACTCACTATCCTATTTCAAATTACTATTGTGTATCTAATACTTCCTCAAGCCATCAAGGGTTCTTGAGTGGCATTGACTCATCACAGGAACCTAAGGATTTTGATGAGGCAAATACCAAACCCGAATGGAGACAAGCTATGCTTGAAGAACTAGATGCATTGAATAAAAATGGGACGTGGGAGATTACTACTCTCCCTAAGGGAAGAAAGGCTGTCGGGTGTAAATGGGTGTTCAAAATCAAGTATAAAAGTGATGGATCCATTGAACGCTACAAAGCAAGACTTGTAGCCAAAGGATTCACACAAACTTATGGAGAAGACTACACTGAGACTTTTGCCCCTGTTGCCAAAATGAAAACGATAAGGGTTTTGATGTCAATTGCAACCAATGGAGAATGGCCAATGTATCAAATGGACGTGAAGAATGCTTTCCTTCAAGGGGACTTAGACGAAGAAATCTACATGCAAATTCCCCAAGGGCTAGATGAGGATTCAAACATCAAGGTGTGTCGTCTTAAAAAAGCAATCTATGGGTTAAAACAATCTCCTCGTGCCTGGTATGCAAAATTAAGTTCAGCACTTCTTGGTAATAACTTTAAGAAATCCATTAGTGATTCCTCCATGTTTACTAAAGTTAACAATGAAGAAATCACTATTGTTCTTATTTATGTAGATGATATAGTTATTACAGGAAGTGATATGAATGGTATTGATCAAGTTAGAAATTTCCTTAAATCTACTTTTGAGATTAAAGATTTGGGAAAACTAAAGTATTTCTTAGGAATAGAGCTTGCCTATTCTCATAAGGGGCTAATTCTATGCCAAAGGAAATATGTACTTGACCTTTTGCAGGAAACTGGAAAGGTAGGAGCTAAACCAGCAGCAACTCCTATATCCATAGCAGAACGAGCACAAGGTGATGAAGAAATGTTCCAGGATATTCCTAGATATCAAAGACTTGTGGGGAGGCTCATCTACCTCACCATTACAAGACCAGATATCACCTATGCCGTCAGCTTAATCAGTCAACGGATGCATGCTCCAAGGATTCAAGATTG
Source organism: Dillenia suffruticosa (assembly GCA_033439265.1). Taxonomy (NCBI): domain Eukaryota; kingdom Viridiplantae; phylum Streptophyta; class Magnoliopsida; order Dilleniales; family Dilleniaceae; genus Dillenia; species Dillenia suffruticosa. Next base: position 15,792,642 of record JAVTVX010000020.1, read on the forward strand.
GAAGGCAGCAGAAAGAATTCTCAAGTATTTAAAAAGCTCACCAGGAAGGGGAATTCTTATGAAAAACAACCACAGCATGGAGATTTATGGCTACTGTGATGCAGATTGGGCTGGGGATGTCACGGACAGGAGATCCACCACCGGCTACTGCATGTTCGTGGGAGGAAATCTTGTAACATGGAAAAGCAAGAAACAATCTGTTGTATCCAGATCAAGCGCTGAGGCTGAATACAGAGCAATGGCAGCGGCTACAAGCGAAATAGTTTGGCTAAAGGCATTACTTGAGGAGATGGGATTTCCTACTATCGCTCCTATTCTTCTACATTGCGATAATCAAGCAGCTCTTCATATCGCTGCCAATCCAGTATTTCATGAAAGAACGAAGCACATTGAGGTTGATTGTCATTTTGTTCGAGAAAAATTAGAAAACAAGACAATTTCAACCTCATATGTTAGAAGTGAAGACCAGCTAGCTGACATTTTCACTAAGGCAACAACTGAGAAACATCTTCAGCACATCCTTAGCAAGTTAGGGTCCATAGACATCTATGCACCTAACTTGAGGGGGAGTGTTAAAAATAAGGGAGAAGATGAAGATAAGTCTCAAGGTATTCAACTTGAAAATATGATAATGTCATAAACATTGGGCCTTTTATTTTTTAATGTTCAGAATTTGGCAACATATTTATGACCCAAAATACATTCAAAAACAAGCCCAATGAAGCCCAAAAGTATGGAGAAAATTCTAAGAGGTAAACCCAAATAGCTAGGGGCAGTTTGGGCAATGTATATTCCAACAGTCCAAAAACTAGCTGTTGGAATTCCTTGGAGTTTGAGCCCCAATGGGAATATTGACTTTGTTCTCTCTCTACTGGCTATTTTTCTCCCTTTGCCTATAAATAGAGCTATTGCTCTCCTTGTAAAATTAAGAGGAAGATAATCTCTCTTCCTTTGTATCATTCTACTACATCAATAAAAACCAGAAGTTTATTAGATTTCTCTCTCTTCTTAGTCAAAAATCCAACAATCATAAGTAAGCTCCAATTGTGTCCATACGCCATCCCCTTTTCCATCATCAAACCGGTAAATCTGTAGAAGGATTTTCCTGAATTGCTATGCCATTATCTGGATTGATGCGGAAGGACGTCAGATTTATATGGGATGACCTTTATGAAGCAAGCTTTCAGGAGCTCAAACAGAGGTTGACATCCGCTCCAATTCTAGCCCTTCCCACAAGTAGTCGAGAGTATGTGGTGTACAGTGATGCCAGCAGGCAGGGATTGGGCTATGTATTGATGCAGGATGGTAGATTTATCGCCTATGCTTCACGACAACTAAAGAAGCATAAGGTGAACTATCCTACGCACGATTTGGAGTTGGTGGCTATAGTCTTTGCTCTAAAGATATGGAGCCACTATCTATATGGGGTCATATGTAGGGTGTTTACAGATCACAAGAGTCTGAAGTATCTGTTTACTCAGAGGGAGCTGAATTTGAGGCAGCGGAGACGGTTAGAGCTGCTAAAGGATTATGAGCTCATCATTGACTATCATCCAGGCAAGGTAAATGTAGTGGCTGATGTCTTGAGCTGGAAGTCATTTCTTCTCAGACTACTAAGAGTACTTATCTCTTATGTTTATTGGGACTCTGAGCATTGGGAGTCAGGTTGGCTAGTGATGATCAGGGAGTTATATTAGCCAGATTTGAGGTTCGACTTAGTTTGCTCGACCGTATCAGGAAGGTTCAGCAGAGTGATGAAGAGCTCCGAGATATTTATGAGAAAGCTAGCAGAGGTGATATTCATGACTTCAGAGTCCGTAGAGATGAACTGTTGGTTTTCCAAGATCGGGTATGTGTACCAACAGATAGTGATCTCCACAAGGCTATTCTTGAGGAGGCTCATTTATCTACTTATGCTTTACGTCCCGACAATACTAAAATGTACCGCACCATCAGAGACAGTTATTGGTGGTCGGGTATGAAATGAGAGATTTCAAAGTTTATTGCTCGTTGCCTTGTATGTCAGCAGGTAAAGGCTGAGCACCAGCGTCTAGTCGGCACTTTACAGCCCTTTCCCATTCTTGAGTGGAAGTGGGAGCATATCACGATAGATTTCGTAGTGGGGTTGCCACGGTCTTCGGCACAGCATGATGCCATTTGGGTGATAGTTGACCGACTTACTAAGTCCGCATGCCTTTATATTGATACGATTATAAGACTTCATGGGGTTCCAGTATCGATAGTATCAGATCGGGACCCCATATTTTCTTCCCGTTTTTGGCCTAGTCTGTAGGAGGCTTTGGGTACTAGACTGAGTTTCAGCACAGTGTATCACCCTCAAACAGATGGTCAGTCAAAGAGGACCATTCAGACTTTAGAGGACATGTTTAGGGCATGTGTTATGGATTTTCGGGGGAGTTGGGATCTGCATCTTCCGTTAGTGGAGTTCATCTATAATAATAGCTATCAGGCGAGCATTGGCATTCCACCTTATGAGGCATTGTATGGGAGGAAGTACCATACCCCGTTGTGCTGGGATGAGGTTGGTGAGCGACGACTCACCAATGTTGAGCTGATAGAGGAAACGAAGCAGAAAGTCAGGGTTATCCGTACGCGGATGAAAGCCGCCCAGGATAGACAGAAATCCTTTGCAGATCGTAGGCAGTGACCTCTAGAGTTCACTGTAGGAGACATGGTATTCTTGAGGATATCTTACTTGAATGGAGTCATTCAATTTAGGAGCGGGGGAAGTTGAGCGCCAAGTATATTGAGCCCTTCCGTATCCTTGAGAGGGCCGAAAGTGTAGTGTATAAATTGGAGCTGCCAACAGATCTATCGCGTATTCCCGATATATTCCATGTCTCAGTGCTTAGAGATATCAGCCAAATCCCTCACACATTATAGAGGCTCTGCTAGTTGAGTTTTGAGAGGACTTGAGCTTACCTGTTCAGCCCGTGGCAATTTTGGATTGATAGGTTAAAAAGCTACGGAGCAAAGAGATTCTTCTTGTTAGAGTTTTGTGGAGAAGCGACCAAGTCGAGGAGGAGATCTGGGAGCCCGAGGAGGCTATGAGGAGACAGTACCCCCACTTCTATACTACATAGTTTTCTTTTAGTTTCGAGAACAAAACTTGTTGTTAGGAGGTTAGGAAATGTAGCACCGACACTCGATGCACTATATATTGTACTCCTCATTATTTTGTATATAATATATTTTCATTTTCATATAGAGAAAAGTCACTTAGAACTTTTTTCGATTTAAAATGCTCTTGAAAATATTTGACGAGATTGCCGAAAACTAAAATTTTCCCCTCTGAGTCATTTTAAAATCTACACGTGTAATTTCGACCCCGATAAAATTTCACATGCTAAAGCAACTTAAAAGGTTAAGGAAACTTGAATTCGGGCAATTCTCAATCGTCTTTGAAGAAACGCCCGATGCTCAATCGTCGTTGAAGAAACGCCCGATGTTCAATCGTCGGAGGCAAAAATTTATCTTCACCGAGCCAAATTTAATTCTACCCATACAAAACTGCTAAAATTTTACCAGGAAGCCTAAATTTGGTTAAATTAACATTTTATCAAGTTAAAATGAAATTTTGGAAAAATTTGTTGAAATTCGCAGGGAATGAAGGGAAATTCACCCTACCGTGCCAAAATAAAAACCACACGTGCAAATTTGACGCAGTGATATATATACATGCTAAATTCACTTTAAAAGTGAAGGATCAAGGAGTAAAAGTGAAATTTAATGCGTAACACAAAAACGCTCAGTACTCTAAAATTTTTGCCCGAGAAACTCTAGTTTTTGACAGAATTGAAATTTGTCCAAACAAACGGTCTCGTTTCCACCCAAAACCTATATTTTTGAAATCTGTGTAAAACAGAGTCTATAGTATGATTTCACGCATTCCGAGGTCGAGGTCAAATTTTGATCGATCGAGGTTTCATTCACTCTGATGGACTTTGGGTTATCAAATGACCTCAGATTAATGTGAGACCAACTCTATTTAATTCAATGCGAAAAACTGTACCATATGGGGTAAATTTGAATTTCTCAGATTTTGGGTCGAATATTGACCCCGCCGTGCGTGACGCGAAAATCGAGGTAAGAATTTTCATACAAATCTAAGAAAAACCTTTTATGCAATTTAGAAAAAAGGGTTGGAGACAATTAATGACCATGGGAAGTGTGCAATGAGATGGAAGGCTAGGATTTGTTTGAAAAGTCAAGAATCAATGTGAGCCATTTGATTGGGTTGTTGGTAGACAAACATTTAATGAAACTTGACTTGTGGAACATGTAATTAATGAAGTTTGAATTGGTAGTGAGAGAGAATGACCTTGTAGAGTGATCCAATAGCCAAATAACCAAACACCAAACTTATTCTTCCTTCTTCCTCTCCTGGCCTTGAGCTTCACCAAGAGATGAAGCTTGATCTCTTCAACTTTATTTTCTGAACTTTTTAGTTAGAAATAATCCACTCACCACTTATTACAACATATCCAAAATTTAAGAAAAAAGGAGAAGGATTGCTTGGTGAAATCCAAGGAGGGAGCTGAGAGTTCAAGACCAAATTTCTATGGTTTCTTCAAGTTTCAAGTCTCTATCTTTAGGTATGAGACTCACCATACTCCAGAGTATAACATATCTTAAATTGGGGTCAAAATGAGGAGGTTTGCTTAGGGAACTAGGGTTGGCCGAAATTTGAAGTCAAGGAGAAAACCAAAAATTCTGGAATCTGGACATTTTAAACTAGTTGTAGTGTTTTAGCTATAGCATTTTCTGCACGAGGGCAAATTTAGTGACATTTGTACACATGACACTAGACATTCAGAGCTTTAAAATGAGATAAGAACCGTTGCATTTTGAGTAGATATGGATTTTATATGATTTTTCAAATTTAAGTGTTCTGCACTAATTCCCTGTTCAGTCCTGCATTTTGCCCTGATTTCGGCAACAAGACTAACCTAAGTTTTCAAGCCCCTTCCTGATAGATTCAGATCTTGTGCTAGTTGAAAGAATTGTAGACCCATATCGTAGATTTCCAACGAGGTAAGGATCACCTGAATCCGACCTCTATATCAAAAGTTACAACCATTGTTCTGAAACTCGTCAGAGGGTCCTCCATTTTCCAACACTAAAAACAATAACATTGCACGACCCCCTTCCAGCCCTTGTTTGCAAAACCTTAAGTATGCAAAGTTGTAGATCTCCCTCTTATCCACCTGCTGTAAAAATTGTCACCAATGTTCCTGAGAAAATCAAGAGTTATACAAAATCTCCCAAAACTGTGTAGAAAAGATTCTGCTTCTCGGCCAAAACTGAACAAGATTTTGGTGGTCAATTTCAGACCCGTTCTAGGCATAATTGGAAGAAACCAAAAACATGAAAAATGTAAGGTTATGTGTCTTCTAGGTATTGAAAAACGTTCAGGTAATTTGGAGTTGTGTGTTAAAAGTTATGATGGTTGAGCTAAAAATTGATCAGAACAGACTTCTAAAATGTAATATGGGAAAAATGGTGCTAGTTTAGGGACTTGCACTAGGAATATGAGAAAGTGCCCAAATACGAAGTTGTAGCCTTGTGTCCTAACTCCAACATAGCCTTGTGGATTGGTTTGAAAATGTGGATTTTAAGAAATCTTCCATCGAGATTTTGGAGATAAGTTCAATACGAAAAGTATGCGTTTTTATGTAAGCCAACCATAGAAATTCGAATTTCCCAATTCCGACCCCAGTTGAGGAACTTGTGGTCAATTCCCTAAAATGACGTAAGAATAGAAGTTGAAAACTCTATGTTTGTCTATAATTAGGGTCGCATCACATTTACATTATTATATACGCATTATATGATCTCTTAAGTGACTCATATTCTACGTTATGTTTATCGAGCCTTGTTGGTGATATAGAGGGGAGGATATTTTTGTGTATGCCTCGAGATTCGTGTCGAGAATGGCGTACCCTCCCGCATACAGTGAGTGAGATTTATTATATTATGTGTCCGATACACAATATCATATTTTAAAAATGTTTCCTAATGCAAGCATGAATTAATGAATATGTGATGTGAAATTGTGAATGAATTACGAAATATTTTTTTCTGTGAATTCATGGAGTGTCCACAAATATGTTTTACATGATTATATATACATCCAAATGAGTTCTAAAATGTGAAACCGTGCCATTGTATTTGATTTATACATGTTTTATGAAATCATCATTGTGGAAATGATTGACATTGCTTAAGAAATATGACATGGCACGTGATTGATTTGATGATTATATTATGTAAGGGCTGAGGGCCCTGGCTTGTGATGAATGATAATTTTGTGATGGGTAAATCGTATTCCGTAGTTGCGAAGGATGCATATGTAGGGTGATCCATATTTACACCCGATGCGCTTCTATGAAAGGTATCCCACATGATATCGGAAAATGGTAAATATATTGTGATTCGACACGGTACTAGTCAGGTTAAACCCATAAGGGAGAGGGCTATGATGCGCTGTAGTTTAGCACCTGGTGAGGTCTGTCGCCAACGTTGGGGTAGAGAGCTCTTCTAACCTATTGCATACAAAACCCCGATACGTCTATCATTGGTCGCGGTCGACCTCTGTCAGGACTAATTTTGGTATGCTCTATTCTTGCATGATTTGATGACATGGATGCATATATGTTTGAAATGTATGTGAAAAGAATGATTTATGATAAATTGGGCATTATACATGATTTCTTACAATATATGGAATTATTGAGAATTTTGACACTCCATTTTTCACCGACTCATTAAACACATGATATATACCCTCTTACTCATTGGGTATCTTCCTTGATACTCACCCCTCATTCCCTATTGTGTATAGAGATAGCTATAGTGGGATGCGTTGAGATTTATCAGTGCACAAGACTTTTGGTTGGAGATCGAGGCCATTGATTTGGTACTTAGTATGATATTGAGAATGATTTGCCAATAAAATTGTATAATTGTTTATTGGGTTGTAAATAGACCATTGTGTATAAAAATAGATGAATGTATGAAAATTTATGTACATCTTATTGAAACTCTAAATTCTATTCTATTGCATTGAGGCATGAAATGTACTATTGTGTACATTTACTTTGGGAAACGTGTCATGTTCTAGAAGTGTCTTTAGGTTCATTCGGTACCATCTTTAAATCACAGGAGGGATAACCGGCGACTGTTCATGCCTTTGATGGGGGCATGGCAGTAGAGGTTTGCGCTTAAGACTGATAGTTTTTCATGATAGCCTTATGTTGTCCCGATTTGTACGGGGTGGATTGATAGGTAGTATATAAATGTGATTGATTTGTTGTAAGGCTGTGTTGGCCCATTTATTTAAGCGGTTGGATGATCATTTGATATACAGGTTAATTAGTATATAGGAGACCTCCAAAATATAGGGAGGTTCTGCCTGATTTTTTTTTAGAATATAGCCGGCATCCATGGCAACAGATGGCTGCTCACGATCTCGGTTCTGGACATGACAGCAATAGTTTAGTATTCAGTCAATGGATAAGAGATGACCTGACTTGTAGTAGACTCTACAATTCACCCATTTTGAAGGAGGTAATCTAAGCTTTGATGATCTCCTAAGTGAAGGAGGTAGATACAAATGATCACTTGTTTCCTTGTGACGACGAGCTATCCAAGTGTTGCATCCCCTAGCAAAAGGAGACAAATATGCAAATGCGGAAATAATTAACTCGATTAAAATGTGACATCAGGACTCGTGACAATTGTACTCCCCATATATAATAACACAAAAGAAGATTTATATTAAAAGAAAATCAGTTATTTATTCTTTCCAAATAAAACAACGGCAAAGATTCCCCTATTTAACGACTATTTGGCAATCTGGGGTTAATATAAAACTTAATAAAACAAACAAAACACCTCAGATATCAAACAAACAAGTACTAATGGTTCTCCGGCCATCCAATAACACACCGTGATATATAGTCACAATATAAACAAAACTATACATATAAGGCTCTTCTTAGTTTTCAACTATTAGTTTATATATAATAGGTAACTCGTACAAATTCAAAAGAAATACAAGAATAACATGCCTTAATAATGTAAGTGGGTAAGAAATGAGTGAGCATTGAAATCTCTTGACTCAAAAGCCTCTACCTTGCGATTCCCTCTCGTCTCTCTAATCACTTGAAAACAAGGATATTGGGGTTAGAATAAGCTGAGCAAGTATATGGGAGACCAATAGCATGCATAACAAGTAATCAGGCATAGGAATATCATTATCAGCATGCGAATAGCGTGACAAATAGGAGTACACAAGAGATATACGCTATCTCAAACAATTCTAAAAAAATAAGTGCAATTCCCACTCTAGATTCAGTATTTTTCTTTATCTTTATTGTTCTAATTTGAAATTGATATTTAAAAAATGGAATAGAATGTTGAACCAATCTAGTGTATGAGGGTTTAGAAGATCAAGCCAAAATTTGGTATTACTAAATGAAATCTAGATCCTTTTAGGTTAGATACCTCAAACGGTTCACATGTTTCTAATTCCACCCTCATAAGGAGAAGAAATACATTCATAGTTTCTCAAGTTTTATCTGCAGGCTTCAAAAAACTTTCGGAACTCCATATACCAACTGTACTTCTTAAGTTTCGTCCATAGGCTTCGCAAAATTTTTAGAGAAATCATCGTGGTATCACTTTCTCTTTATATTACTTTACTTTTGTATGAGGTAATGCTCATGAAGATCCCAATTTATCACAAGGATTATACATGATTCATAACCAAATTTCATGAATATGTAGTACTTATAGTCAACCAACCTATAACACTCCAATGAGCTATTTCAATGAGTTTCCAACATAAATAAATTTTGATAAAACTGCCATATCTTGGGCTACAATATTTGGATTGAGATGAATCCAATTGTCAAACAAAATTAAGACTTAGGACTATAACATTTATAGTCCCAGCAAGTTTCAATTCAAATTACATAAAGAAAGCCACATCAAACAATGTTACAGCCCAAAATTCACAATACAACTTCCATAGTCATAAAAAAATTAACATAACTTCTTCTACACATATCGAATTGAGGTGATTTTAACGACTGTTTAAAGATAAAATACAGGGCTACAATGTTTGTGTCCATAGGTTAGCCTTATAGCAGGTAGTTAGCATTCGAAGTAAAATTGAGCATAGAAATAGGTAGAAATAGGGTGGTTTTTTTTTTGCAAAAAACATGCCAATTTGAAAATTCACCAAAAATTCATTTCTCAATAAAACTCTTCCAATTATATATCATTTTAAAACTATGGAAGTTTGATTTTTCTAGAAGAAAATCCCATTCGATTTGCTGTTATGTAGAAAAAGGTATTGAATAAAGAACAAAATATGGTCATGTTGTGAAATAGAGTAGCTTATTTACAGAGATCATATTATTTCAAAAATTCACTAAAAATTTAATTCTCTATGAAACTCTTTAAGTCATATGTCATTTTAAAGCTGTGGAAGTTTAATTTTATCAGAACAAAACCGTATTCAATTTGGAGTTGTGAAGGAAATGTTATGAACTAAATGTATTCAATTTGATGTTCCAATGTGAGATTTTCTTTTCCTTTTTTATTTCATCCTTATTTTAATACTACAAATAATCTGAAAATATATTAAACATGGCTGTTAGGTATCAAAAAAACAAACACAAGTATGGTACTTGTCTCAAACTTGCAATTTTTCCTTTGAGTTTCCTTCATTTTCTCTCCAAGCTTTCCTTGAATTTCTAGATTATTTTTTATATTTCCTACAGCTCTTTTTTCTTCTCAAAGAATAGGGTTAACATGTATATGAATGGAAGTGGTTTAATTTAAGCTTAAAGAACACCTTTCATGGAGTTAGGTTTTGGTTTTTGAAAGAAGGAAGAGGAAAACGTGAATAATGTTCAAAAATGAAATACCTCATTCTCTCCCTCTCTCATTTCAATTCTAAATGAATTGTGGGTTCTCTAGGCATGGCAAGGTGTCAAAGGTAAGAGTGTCATGTGGTGGGTAATGATGTGTCATGGTATCTTATTTTATTTTTTTAATTCATTTTCATTCTTATTATTATTTTTTTCCTTTAGTGGGTCCCATATAGACCCTAATTTGGTTCTTTTTTTTTTTACTTATTCTGACTACTCTCATTAATCGATATATCCCACTACTTTATACTAATTTTAATATATTTGACTTTTACTTAAAATCATAAACATAAAAATCGAAACATGCATTGCAAGTAAAAGAAAATCAAAGAATTTTATCACAATGCGGTACAAAAAATTTAAGTGTGTTAAATAAAATACAAATGTAAATACATGTTTTAATATTTTCTCGAAATAAGACTTTACGTCCTTCTCCCCTTAAAAGATCCAGTCCTCCAAATTACAACTCATACTCAAAAAGATATGGGTACTACTTCTTCATTTCTGGTTCTAAATCTCAGGATACTTATTCGGAGGTATGATATCTCCATAGAACTTTTATCAATCTGGTAGTCTTATTCTTTAAGTTCTGCTCTTGAGAGTCTAAAATCTGGACCAACTGCTCAACATAAATTAAATCTTTAGTAATCTAGAGTGGTTCATAGCTGATCACATGTGAAGGATCATGAACATACTTCCTCAACATGAAAACATGAAAGATAGGGCAAACTCCCTCAAATGTTGGGGGTAGAGCCAACTCATAAATAGCTAATCCAACTCTAACTAGGATCTCAAAAAGACCAACAAATCTTGGGTTGAGATTTCTCTTTTTCTTCCCAAATATCAACACTCTTTTAATAGGAAAACTTTATCTCCTACCTCAAATTCTAAATCTCTGCATCTATGATCAACATAACTCTTCTGGCAAGACTCTAAGTATTTTTCGAATGATCCAAATCTTTTCTTGTAGATACATAGGCCCTGTCTCGGATTGAAACAATTGCTTTTCTCCCACTTCATCCCAACAAAGGAGTCCTCCATTTTCTTCCATATAATGCTTCAAATAGTGTCATGCTAATGCTAGAGTGGTAGCTATTATTATAAGCAAATTTCATTAATATCAAATATTCAGCCCAACTACCACGGAGTTCTAGAACACAAGCTCTCAACATATCCTTTAGAGGCTGTATAGTCCTTTATGACTAACCATTTGTCTAAGGATGATATGTTGAGGAAAAATTAAGTCTAGTTCTCAACCTAGTCTGAAAGCTTTGCAAAAATCGAGAAATAAATCGTGAATCTCTATCAGAAACAATCGATATTGGTATGCCATAAAATCTCATGATCTCATCAATATAAAGTTTAGCTAATTTCTTCATAGAATAAGTCACTGTAATTGGGAAAAAGTAAACTGATTTGATGAGACGATCTACTATAACCCATATGGTATCATATCCCCCTCATACTTTCAGACAATCTTGAGACAAATCTATAATGATATGCTTCTATTTCTGCTCAGGGATAGGGAGTGGCTAAAGTAATCCACCAGGTCTCTAGTGTTCAGCCTCCACTTGTTGACATGTCAAGCATTTGCAAACAAACTTTGCAATGTCTCTCTTTATACTAGGCTACCAAAAGGATTGACGTAAATCCTTGTACATCTTGGTAGATCTGGGATGAACAGAAAAGGCTGAATTATGTGCTTCCTCCAAAATCAATCTCCACAATCCCTGAGCCTCCAGAACTACTATCTTATCCCAAAATCTGACTATTTTATTTGACATATTGAATTCAAGCTTTCCCTTTTAAGAACATTTTCCATAAGCTTAATTGTTACCTCATCAATTTACTGAGCTACCTTAATGAGATCAAATAGATATGGTCAAACCATAAATTGAGTCAAAAAAGACCTCTAACTGGTAATCTGATCATCAATCCTCAACTGCTCAAATTTAGCTATCATTTGATGTTCTCTTACTCATAAAGCTACTACTGGTATGGTAGATTTGTGGCTGAGAGCATCTGCTATAGCATTTGTTTTGCTAGGTTGATACTGAATCGTAACATCATAGTCCTTTAATAATTCAAGCTATCTGTGCTATCTTAAATTTAATTCCTTTTAGGTAACCTAAGTATTTGAAACTCTGATAATCATTGAATATTTCACAGTTCTCACCATAGAGGTTGTGTATCCAAATCTTCAAAACAAAAACAATAGTTACAAGATCTAGATCATGCGTAGGGTAATTCTCTTCATGAGGTTTCAACTGTCTAAAAGCAAAAGCAATCACATTATGTCCTTGCATCAGTACATAACCTAAACCGGTACTCAATGCATCACTAAAGATCACATATCCCTATCCACTAATTGATAATGTTTGCACTGGAGCCGATACAAGTTTATCCTTTAGAGTCTAAAAACTAGTCTCACATTGTATATCCCATTTGAAGGGTGCATTCTTATGAGTTAATCTTGTAACTGGAGTGAGAAATTCTTAACAAATCTATGGTAATAAGCTGCCAAGTCCAGAAAACTATGCACCTCCATAATTGTAGTAGTTGTGGACCATTTAACAACAACTTCAATCTTCTCGAATCTACAAAAAAATCCTCTACCAGAGACAATGTGACCCAAGAAAATTATTTCACTAAGCCAGAATTCATATTTACTTAGCATGACATATAATTTCTTAGTTCTCAAAGTCTATAAAGTAATATAAACCAATATATCATCAACAAACACCACAACGAAGTCATTTAGATAGGGTTTGAAAACACGGTTCATCAAATCCGTAAAACTTTTAGAGCATTGGTTAACCTAAATAGCATAACCAAGAATTCATAGTGACTATAGCGAGTGCGAAATGTCATCTTAGGTATATCTTCCTGTCTGACCCGAATCTGATGATAATCAGATCTGAGATCTAGTTTGGAGGAAAATGTGGTATCTCTCAACTGATCAAACATATCATCAATTCTCAACAAGGGGTATTTGTTCTTGATCGTAACTTGATTCACTTTGCCATAATTAATACACAACCTCAAGAAATCATCATTCTTATTTACAAATAAAACTAGTGCACCCTAAGGAGAAATACTCAGATGAACAAACCCCTTGTTAACAAGTTCCTGTAATTGAGTTTTCAACTCTTTCAATTCAGCTAGTGTCATCCCATATGGAGTTATGGAGATAGGCATAGTATTTGGCATCACATCAATAGTGAATTCAATCTTTCTAACTAGTAGCAATCCAGGCAAATCATCTGGAAATATATCCAGGAAATCAAGAACAACTGGTATGTCAAACAATTAAGATTACTCTTTTTTGTCTTCAGTGACATAAGCTAATACCCTGACAACCCCTCAATAGCATCCTAGTGGCTCGAATGAAAGATACATAAATCTATTACCAATAAAGAAAATCTGTGGTTGTCCTCGTAATGAAAAGCAAACATTTTTCTGGTGACAATTAATCAGTGCATAATTAGCTGTTAATCAATCCATTCATAGAATTACATCTAAATATATCAACTCCAATGGTAGCAAATTAATGCCGAAATCATGCCCCTGGAAGCTTACAATACAATCTCTATAAATCTCAGTAATAAGCATCTCATTCCCAAACAGGGTAGCAACCCACAACCACTGCTTTAGAGATTCATACTCATGAGGCAAATGCATAATAAATGCTAATGAAATGAATGAATGTGTGGTACTTGGGTCAATCAAAACACGTACATCACAAGAAAATAATTTCATCTTACCTGTAATCACATCATGTGAAACACGAGCCCCCTGAGCAGTGACTGCATGAACTCTAGCCTCACCTCCTTGGCTTAGTGCATCCCTCGAGATCGTCTCTACTGTGGCTATAATGGTAAAGCTGGTCTAGGTGATCCTAGTCTCAATGGAAATTGAGGGGCTACTGCCTACTAAGCTAATAAAGGTCTAAGTGGTGGAATGTACTATAAAAGAGTGGAATGTAACTGCCCGAGTCTAAGAGGACAATGTGAAATAATGGTCTGGCTAAAAACATGTAAAACAAAGTCTCATTCCTTCCTCGTATGGCTCCGAGACATCAAGGCATCATAAGGCTAAAAACACATATGTCCAAATCAGTTTACAAAATCACATGAATTCCCAAGTAATAAAAGTAAAATATCTCAATGTGTCTCAAATGTATGAATATGTAAACTCAAGATGAGAGTTACCATTTACATGCGCCAATAGTAATATACAGTCATTTCAAAGCAAATAAGTACAATGGTCAAACTAAATACTCCAAAATAATATGATAACCTCAAATTGAACATAGCGGAAGAAACGGTTAACCATACCCTAGCCTAATCTCCGAAATAAGTCCAACGAAATCAAGTCTCTACCATTCCCTCGATCCAAGACTATACCTATGAAAGGGAACGTGGGGGGTGAATATCTATGGGAGAATACTTAGTAAGTGAGGGGATTGACATCATGCTATCAATATCAAGTGTGAACTTGGAGTGTCAAGGCATGTAAAACAATATAAAGTTTACGAAAAACAACATGCAATTATAACATAGCTCAAGACACACATCGAAAAAAAATAACATATGCATCCATCCATGTATCAAGTCACATATGTAGAGCCGGCCGAACAAACAACCCGACAATAGTCTACCTCGACCAAGGACGGGCGTATTGGGGGTTTTCACAATGCAAATATCAAATAATGGCTCTCTACCCCAATGTTGGCCATAGACTACTCCAACTAGCCTGTAAATAATAATAATAATAATATATATACCTATAAATAGTCGGCCGTGTATAGTGCCCCACCCAGTGCTAGACAGAGGTAAACTTACGTCCTCCCCGATGAGGATCAACCTGGGACAACCATACACATGACAATTTGGCAGATACCTCCGGCCGGAACATATCAGGGCACAAGGGGTACCTCTACCAAATGTCTTTCGTAGCTACAGAATGCTATAGGAAACATATCACAATATCATCAAGTCGACCGGGCACGTAGCCCCATGCATCACATCATCACGTCAGCCAGGCATACAGTCCCATGCATCGTATCATAACGTCGGCCGTGCGTACAGCCCAAATAGTACATCACTACAAAAAAACACAGTTTTTGTGACGAAATTTTGTGATGAATTTTTTTTGTTGCTATTTTACGACGAATTTAGTGACGAAAATATTTTTCATAGCTATTTTGCAATGAAATTTGCAACGAAAAACAATTTGTAGCTAATTTAGCGACGACGGAAAATTTGTTGCTAGTTTTGCGACAAAATCAAAATTCGTCGCTAATTTTGCGACAAATTTCTATATTGGTCACTAATTTAGTGACAAATTCCCACTTCATCGCTAATTTTAGCAATAAATTTATTAATTCATCACTAAATTTGAAAAATAATAAAATATAATAAAATATAAATATATATTTATTAAATAATAAATTAATTTAGTGACGATGTTCATAATTCGTCGCTAATGTTGTGACAAATTAGGACTCATTGCTATTTTTGCCACAATTTTGAATTTGTCACCAATTTTGCAATGGATTCAACAACAAATTCGGATTTCGTCGCTAAATTTGAAAATAAATAAATAAAATAAAAAATTAATATATTTTTTTTATATAATAATTTAATTTAGCAACGAAATTTTAATTTTGTCGCTAATTCGATAACAAATGAAGCGACAAAATATGTATTTGTCCCTGATATGTGCGACGAAACATGGTTCGTCGCAAAAGTCAGCGACGAACCGGGGTTTCGTCACTGATTTCAGCGACAAAATTAAAATTTATCGCTGAATTTTAAAACAAATTTTTTTATTTTGTGCAATTTTAGCCACAAAAAAAAAATATTTTTGTCAATGATTTCAGCGACCAAAATTAAATTTGTCGCTGATTTTAGCGACAAAAACAGAATTTGTCGCTGATGTTAGTGACAAATGGTAATTTGTTGCTAATTTCATAGCAAAAATTTAAATTTAGCCACGAAAAAAAATTTGTTGCTGATTTCAGCAACAAAAATAAAATTTGTCGCTGATTTCAGCAACAAAAATCAAATTTGTCACTGATTTATATTAGACATAGATATATTCTTTCAACACACAAAATTTATATATATATATATATATATATATAAAACAAATGTATATATATTTGTTAAAGGGTATTCTAAAAACCTATTTTTTATTTTTTATTCTATCAATAATTTCCCTATTTTTGTAGACATTATTTGAGTTATCTTTAAAAGAGTTGGTGAAATTTAAACCATTTGCATAAGAAAGAGATCAATTGGGTTATTCTTGTTGATTTGAATGACATAATATATTGCATTTATATACTCTACTCTAAGATTGAATTTTTCTAGAAGTTGCCTTCCCCTAAAATTTAAAAAGAAAATTTTGATACATAGTTTTGAATATTATTTATTATATTAAAAATTATAATATTATTTTTTTAAAATTATAGATTGAAATGATTTTTGAATTTACATTTCCTAATAGGAATTGCAAAGGAGCTTCTTAAGGGATGACAAAATGGTGGTCAAATATCATAAAATTTACAAATAGAATGACAAAAGAGATGAGTTAAAATTCATACATCATGAAATATCCTAAGCAATTATATCATTTCATGATTTTCCTCACCACCCCTTGGTACTGGTAATAGAATATTCAAAAGAATTATTCCGAAACAAAAATGTAGAATTTTGGACATATTTTTCATAGAAAATCAAAATACCACTCGTCGCACCACTCGTCGCACCCCAAATAACATTTATATAATTAATTAAATTAATTGTATTGTATTCAGTCATACTTCGTTTTATATAAGATCACGACTTTGATTACAACACAAAAAAGATTTTATATCAAAATTTGAAATAATTTTATCACTAATGAATGGCATGACTCTTTTTTACTTGGTTTCTCTTACAACTCTACATAACATTTATTATATAAATCAATATTTTTGTTAATCTGAATGATTTTTTTTTTGCCATAATAAGAGGAAATGAATAACTTAATGCACATTATAAGAGAATTTGGAGCAAAAGCAATTATAAGAAATTTTAATACCAATTCTTCATTATGCAATTTTAGCGACAAAAAAATTTTGTCTATGAATTCAGTGACAAATACAAAATTTGTGGCAGATTTCAGCGACAAATTAAAACTTTGTCGCTGATTTTTAGTGACAAATATGAAATTTGTCGCTGATTTCAATGACAAATTCAATATTTGTTGCTGTTTTTACCGACAACTAAATAATTTGTCGCTGATTTTAGCGATGTCTAAATTTTTGTCACAAATTTCGTTGCTAAATTTGTTAATTTTGCGACAAAACAATTTTTGTCGCTGAATTTAGTAACAAATACAGAATTTGTGGCTAATTTAGCGACAAAAAGGAATTTGTCGCTGATTTTAGCGACGAATAATTTTTTTGTCGCAAAATTTGTTGCCGAATCTCTTAATTTTGCGACAAATGATATTTGTCGCTGATTTTAGCAACAAATATTTAATTTGTGGCTGATTTTGCGACAAATACGAAATTTGTGGCTAATTTAGTGACAAAATAAGGAATTTGTCACTGGTTTTAGCGACAAATATAAAATTTGTCGTTGATTTTACTGACAAAAATAAAATTTGTCAATTTTAGAGACAAAAATGAAATTTGTCACTGATTTTAGCGATGAATAGATTTTTGTCGCTGATTTTGTTGCTGAATCTGTTAATTTTGCGACAAAAACAATTTTGTCGCTGATTTCAGCCACAAATATTAAATTTGCTGCTAATTTAGCAACAAAAACGAAATTTGTCGCTGATTTCAGCAAGAAATTACAAATTTGTCGCTGATTTTGTCACAGAATTTTTTAAATCACATATCTTCTTCTGCGCAGAAAATTCCTATCCCTCTCTTCCTTACAGTATGTCTCCCTCTCTCTCACGGGTTCAAGGCGAAAGGAGGTATATTCTCTCTCTCTCTCTCTCTAGATCCGACGGCAATGCTGCCGGATCTTCACGGGGGAGGGGACGGCCCTCCCCTTCAGTCGCTGAGGCGACGAAGGGGGGATTCCCCTTTCCCCTGATCAGGCGACAGCGCCGCAGGATCTAGGTGGGGGAGGTCCCTCCCCCACGGGCCTTGGCGAAGAACCTTGCCGAGGCCCACAGGGGAAGGTCCTCCCCCTCGCCCTATCCGGCGGTGTTGCCGTCGGATCTGGGCAGGGGAGCGTCTCCCCCATCCCCTGTGTGTGTGTGTTTTTTTTTTCTTAGAAACTATATATTATATCATTAAATTTATATATAATTTATTATAATATATTATATATTATAATTGTAATAATATTATAATATTATATATTATAATTTTCACATATATAATTTAATATATTGTATATATTATAATGTATTATATATTATAGTTTAAACATTATAACATATATGTTAATTTATAGTTTTTATATATAATTCTATATGTCATATGTATTATAATATATTATATATTATATATTATAATTTTAACATTATAACATATATTATAACATATTATATATTATAATATTATAATATTATGTAATATATATATTTTAACTTATTATATATATTATATATTATAATTATGGTAATTATAACATAATTGTAATTATATAATCTTATATAATGTTTTCTGATATATATGTAATAATATATAATATATATAATGCAGAATTTGAAATGGATAATGTTCTCTACATATTTAAAAATTTATATTACATATAATGCTATAAATAGTTAATATATATTGTTAATGTTATATAATATAACATTAATGGTTTTGTATCGCAGATGTGTTTGCTCTGATTGGACGTGTTATTCAAGTAGAGGGGAGAAATTCTTGTTTTGAAACTGTTGAGGTATATATTTTTTCTTCGCATTTTTTCTTTTATTTTCTTTGTTTTTTATCCCTTATTCCTAGTTTGCATATATGTATGTTGTATTTTCACGAAATGCAATAGTTATAATATTTTTCGTAAATAGTATGTCTTAATATTTTCTATTAACATTTTTATATTGGTTAAATTTTCTAAAAATATGTTAATATTTTTTAAATGTTTTGTTATTAGATGTTAATTATTTCTTATTAATGTTTTTTTTCAATATAATCTATAGTTTGTTAATACTTTATTTATTAATATTTTATAAATTTTATTTCTGTAAACAGCGACAATGCAAAATGAAAGAAATTGGATATATAATAAGAATTTACCTGATTGTCGTGGTTTAACTGATGAGTTTATTTGTGGGGTGGAACAATTCTTGAATTTCGCTACTAATAAGATTGAGTTTATGGATGGGAATAAGTTAAGGTGTCCGTGTAGAAAGTGTGGTAATGACAAATTTCATGTATGTGATAAAGTTAGGGAATATCTTTGTAGATTTAGTTTTACTATAAATTACTACAATTGGACTTGTCATGGTGAACCGTTTATATCTGATGAAGAGTATGTATGAAATATGGATTCTTCAGTTAGAGGGGATAACAATTATTATGATAAGTTAAATCCATGTCAGCAGATGGTATTTGATGTAGAGGGTCAAAATTTTGTTCCGTAATCAAACTATGCAAGTTCTAGTTTTGTACCAACAAATCAAGATGTACCTACAAGTTATGCATCACCATTGGAAGAGGTAGAAACAACATGTGTCGATGAGAATGTGCAAGATGAAAATTATTTGTCTAACCAATTTCAAGAAATGTTGAGAGCTGTAGATGAACCTTTATGGGTTGATTGTGACACCCACACTAAGTTGTCATTAACGGCTAGAATGTTAAATGTTAAGGCAGAGCATAATTTTATCTGAGAATTGCTTCAATGATATTGTTCAAGTAATGGGAGAAGTATTGCCTCGTGATCATATAATGCCGAATGACTTTTATAGTATGAAAAATTTGGTGAATGACCTGGGTCTTCCGGTGGAAAGAATTGATGTATGCAGAGATGGTTGCATGTTATTTTGGGGAGTTGATGAAAATGTAGAATTTTGTAAATTCTGTAACCAAAGTAGGTACAAGAGTACTAGGAGAGTAGGTCGTAATCAGCGACCTAAACCATTCAAGCAAATGTTTTATTTGCCCTTGACTCCTAGATTGTAAAGGCTTTATGTATCGAAAGCTACTGCTGAATATATGACTTGGCATGCAAATCATCAAACAGAAGAAGGGCTAATATGTCATCCTTCGGATGCAGAGGTATGGAAAAATTTTGATATGACATATCCTGAATTTGCAAGAGAAACTCGAAACATTAGGTTAGATTTTTCTGCTGATGGGTTTGCTCAATCCAGAAAATCAAGGAAAACTTATTCATGTTAGCCAGTGATTTTAACTCCGTATAATATTCCTCCGGGTATGTGTATGAAAACACCCTATATGTTTTTGACATTAATGATACCGGGCCCGCAAAATCCGAAGAAGTTGATGGATGTTTATATGCAACCATTAATTGCAGAGTTAAAATAATTATGGGATGACGGTGTTCTTACATATGATGTTAACACTTATCAGATGTTTGTAATGAAGGCAACTCTTTTTTGGACGAGAAATGACTTCCCAGCTTATGGCATGTTATCGGGATGGAGTACTGCTGGGGTTTTAGGATGTCCAATATGCATGGAGAGATCTAAGTTATTCAGATTGAAATATGGTAAGAAGGCGAGTTATTTTGATTGTCATAGACAATTTTTGCCACAAAATCATAAATTTAGAAGAAATAAAGAAGAGTTTACGAAAAATAAAGTTTAAAAAACACCTCCTCCGTTGAGATTAACTGGTCAACAAATTTGGGAGCGAGTGTCTCACTTTCCATCTGTTATTGAACATGGCACAACGTATGGATATGGAAATGTGCATAAATGGACCAAACGGAGTATATTTTGAGATTTACCATATTGGAAGACCCATCTGATTCATAATAATCTCGATTTGATGCATATCGAGAAAAATAATTTTGAAAATGTGATTAATACATTGATGGATGTGTCTGAAAAAACGAAAGATAACTTGAATACGAGAAAAGATATGCGGCTTCATTGTAATCGGCCTATACTTGATGCGGATGGAAGCAGAAAGAGACCAAAACCAAAGGCAATTTATACAATAAATGAGGATCAGAGACGGAAAGTTTGTGAATGGTTGAAATCGCTTAGATTTCCTGATGGTTATGCCTCAAATCTTGGGAGATGTGTCGATATGAAAGAATGCAAGTTGATTGGTTTGAAAAGTCATGATTGTCACATATTTATGAAAAGATTGATTCCGATTGCTTTTAAGGAACTTTTACTAGATTTTGTATGGGGCGTCATTACAGAGTTAAGTATTTTCTTGCATGATATTTGCTTGACAGTATTAAAGGAATCACATATGGTGAAATTAGAGGGAGATATCCCTATCATTTTGTGTAATCTAGAAAAGATTTTTCCTCCCTCATTTTTTGATTCCATGGAACATCTTTTAGTTTACTTGCCTTATGAGGCCAGAGTTGCAGGTCCCATCCAATATCGATGATGAGAAATTAGAGTGCATGCCATTTTACTAAATTCATTATATATCATTTTCTGATACACTTTATTTAATTACAATTAGATTTTTATATCATTTGAAGAGAAAAGTGAAAAATAGCCACGAGTTGAAGCCTTTATTGTTAATGCAAACATTGCGAAGGAAGTAACAACTTTTGTTTCATATTATTTTGTGAGACGAAGAGCGGACAGAGATGATGAGGGTTCTGTTGATCCTAATTTAAATTCATTCTCTATTTTCAACTATCTCATCGACCAAGTGGATCATGTAAGGTTAGATATTTAACTGCTAAAGAATGGCGAACAGCCCATACATATATTTTACTGGACTGTCAATATAATTATATGTAATGGTGTAATTAATTATATTGTATAATTAATGAAAAACACTAAATCTTTTATCTATTGTATCAGTAGAAATTGAGTCTCAAATTCGATTATAATTTATAATTATAAAGCGTAATCTGCAATGAATAAAAATTTAATTTTTCATACACACTCCATACAATTTCCATACACACAACTTTCTCATATCACACATACACATATATACCACTAACTCCAACCATATCTCAACTGGTAATATTTCATATGTAATATTATTTAAAATTAGTATAGTACACTTCAATTTGGATATATTGGTTTTTTGGTATTCTAAAAATAATTCATGAAACTTATTTTTATCCACATTAAATGCATGAGAAGTTGGTTTATCTACGATCATGTAAATTTATAAATGATTATGTAAATCTGTGAATGAATCATATATGCCAAACATATCTGGTCAAAAAATTATCATGTAGTTGGATATATTAGATCCATATAAATTTTCATTACTCTCATAATGAATAAACATATCCCCACTGGTGTATAGTGCATCTTTATCTTTTGTGAGTTTAATTTTATCTTGCTTTACCATTTTTTTATTATTACATCATGAATTTTATTTTGTAATTTTTGTGTTTGATTTTCTTTATATTTTCATTTTTGTTAACATTGTTACTACACTTATACCAATTGTATCACTTATTATAAGAATATCATTGGTTACCGGTTGTTACTATTTGTTATAACTTATTACCATACATTATATCATGATACACTATTACTTGTTACCGATTGTTATTATTTGTTACGACTTATTACCATGCATTATACCATGATACACTAAATAAAATAGAGGAAAATATAAAAATATAGAATGTTTGGAAAATGTGTAAACAAAATTACATTTTCTACTCTAAAATAAAAAACTTAGAATTTTAATCCATAAAAAAATATTTTAAAGTTTTCACTTGAGACAATTCAAAAGTTATAAGAAAATAATATCATGTACAAAATTAGACAATAAACTCCACTAATAACATTAATTAACAATAATATTTAAGAGAATAATATCAAATTGTGCAATACTACCAACTAACAACATTCTTCTCTTCTATTGTGCATTAGTTGTACAGTGCAATCACTGTTTACACAATTACTATTGTTGACACTTAGGTGTCAAGACAAAATTAATGTTACTAGAGGTCGAGATAAAATTTATGTTGCACTAACAACATTATTAACATTATTCTGTACAACATTATTAACATTATTCTTGATAGATATATTAGATAGATATATTAATCTAATTAGATGATTATAAAAGTAACCAATATTAAAAAATATATTTGTTGTCATGCCACATGTTTAGGTTTATTATCTCTTGGTTCATTCATCTGTTAATATAAATTAGTTTAAATTAATCCAAACTTTTACTTCAATTTTGTGAAAGGCATCACATTTTCAATAGTAAGGTAGTTTGATTAATCTTATCAAAACCACGACATCATCTTGTAATCATATTGTAACGAGACAATGAATTTTATATTTATATTATGGTAAACTGATTTGATTTCGCTAACATAAATATAAATAAATTTAACGATTATGCCAATATATTTCTCCCATTTTGGCATGTGCGGGCACCCTAGGCGTGCAACTAAAGTTGAATTGCTGGTTGTTCTATAGAAAACTTCAAATTAGGTCTGCAAAAAGTTGAGTTTTGAATAAGAGAGCCCGTACAAGTCATCTATTTTTTAGTCACACAACTCTAGAAAAGGGAAGTAGTAGAATCAAACAAATAATTTGAGATTTCTTCACAAATAAAAATGAAAAAAAATTACAAGAAAAAAATTTCAAAAAAAAAATTCATGTTTCATGCAAAATGCAAAAATTCATGCAAAATAATAAATTTTTGGGCACCAAAATAAGAAGTCTAAAAACTCTTGTACAAAAATGCAACAAAAATAAAAATAAAATCACGGTTGAAATAGTGGGCACGGCGATTGCAACCGGCCATTTTATGTAAAAATTCATATTTCATACAAAATGCAAAAATTCATGCAAAATAATGAATTTTTGGGCACCAAAATGAAATTTTAAAATGTTTGTACAATATCTAGAGAAGAAAAAAATACAAAAAAAAATTGTAAAAAAAAATGCAAAAAACATGGTTGAAACCACGCAATGCTTGTGCAAAGAGCAAAATGATGTAATGAATTTGTGGACACCAAAATGAAGTCTAAAATCCTTTGTACAATGTCTAGAAAAGAAAAAAAATACAAAAAATGAATACAAAAAATGCAAAAAAAAATCAAAAAACGCAGTTGCAACCAGGCATCCCACTGTTTCAACCGCGCAATGCTCATGCAAAGAGCAAAATCAAAATGATGCAAAAAAATACATTAGGTTGGATTTGACCTCGACATCTCACACCACTATTCCACGACTATTTAGATATTCTCTTTTTTTTTTCCTTCTACCTTTGACATTTTTTTCTTTTTTTTCTTTTCTTTTGTTATCTTTATTAATATTATATATTTGGTAAATATTTGTAATTAAATATATAAAATTTTTAAATTATTAATATATTATAATTTAAATTAATATAAATAATCATAATTTGCAAAATGAAAAATATTCATGAAAAATGGGCATTCATGCAAAATGCAAAGAAAAACAATTGCAAAAAAAAAACCATTGTTTAGAGAATAAAAATAATTTGCAAAAAAACCATGTGGAGAAGCAAAAAAAAAATTGCAAAAATCCATGTGGGCCCCACCCCCATGTGGGGGCCATGGCCACGCGATTGCAGCCACATGCCCATGCTGTTTCAACCACACGAGGGGCATTCATGCAAATGAATGGGAAATATTCAAGAAAAATGCAAAAAAAAGTTGTTGGAAAACAGATTCGATCTCAGGTGTGATGGATGGATTTTACAACTATCAACCATTGTGCCACAACCAAGGATGAATTATATAATATAAATTTGTCTTACTTAGTAACCATCACTTAACATTACTTACTATTTATTTACCACTACTTACTAAATTACCACTACCATCTACTTTCCACAACTACTTACTAAATTACCACTATCATAAATTTATCACAATTTACCACCTAAACTATTTTTAAATATGATAAAAAAAATAACAATTTTAGCTTTTTATAAATGTTATAATATATAGGTTAGTATAAATAGAATTCATACAAACGATTTATTATAACAGTGAAAATTGAATATAGTTTTAAAAAATGGTAGAATTTATGTGTTACCATACATCTAAAACCTACGGATCTATGGAGACGGTATCATTAAAAAAAATGATAAAAAAATTTATTTTGAGAAACTATTACATTTACTAATCATAATTTTTAACTATCACAATTAAATATTGTTTTATAGACGGTTGTGATAACTGTACTGACAGTTGCTAAACTTTTCTTCAGGGATATTTTAGTCGGTTGAGAAAGACCTATATTTTCCAACGGTTTTGTCATAGACATCTCTATAAACTATAAAAACCGTGACTAAAAGTCACCGATCCTAAAAATTACCGTCGGCATAATATTTTTAATTTTATAGTGATTATAAACCCTTTGAAAAACATTTTACAAATACTGGAAGCGAAATAAAGTAGATATAGAACTTAGCGCTCTAATACTACCTAAATCTGTCACGCCCCGGCCCGCTGGTCGAGCACACAAACAGACCGCCGCGACTCCTCAAGATACGGGTATAACTTACTCGCACATCGAGATGACGCAAGGCTAAGTACTTAACCAATATTAAGACCCTACTTAATATTCTAAGTCAATCATACAGTCAATCATGCTAGTATGGATACCATTGTAACTACTCATCAAGTAATCAAATTTTTATACAAGTTAAGACATGTTACCTCATTTGTAAGATCTCTTGTTAACAATAAACACCAACACTCCCTTTGAATTCTTGAATTTTTTTATCACCTTAGCCAAATCAAATCACTATAAACATGAATTTTTATACAACACTTCTATACTTTCAATTCAAATTCAAGAATTCCCAAAAATGTTCTTACCTCTTTGGCTCTATGGTTGAACTCAAAATGGATATGAAGTCTATATATTTCGTGCAAGGGGGATTTCAATGAAAAAAATGAGCCAATTCTTTTCCTAAACAATTTCTTTTATATATCTAGCAAAATTCTTTGACCATTGGATTATTCCATGCACCATCTCAACCTTCAACTTGTTCTATCACTTAAACCATGCAATTATTGATTCAAGTAAACTCCATGCACTCCATTAGGTGTCTTGTTGGATGTCCATGTCAAGGGGAGAGGTGTCACAAGCTAGCACAATCTATTATTATTAAATTTCATGCGTAAATTTCCATCTAATAAACTTTATTGAATATGGAACAATCTTATATGGCTACTAACCAACCTTGCTGCCCTCTTGACCAATCTTTTGGCTCCAATTTGTCTACCCTTGAGTGGTTTGCAACTTAGTCTCTCAATTTTCTTAATTACATTTAGACCCCTAACTTTTAACAATTTATATTTTTTGTCCCTATGAAATTTTGTTCAAAATTCCTTAAAAATATGAAATTTCATTTAAATATTTTTATTTAAGTGTGTAGATCTTTTCTTAGCAATTTTTAACTTCTTTAGACCTTACCCGTGCTTGCCGAGAAGGTTTTCGGTTTACTGAAAAAATTTTCGATTTTAGCGATTTTGAGACGAAAGCTCAAAATAAATAAATAGATAATTAAAATTTCATTTTAGATGTCCCAAAATGATGTTAATATATATAGAACCGTGAGAAGTGGCACATGATACACAGTCACCGAAAATCGATGTTACAGCCACTCCCCCTAACTATTCTCATTTCTCAAACAAGTCACCCCTCGTACGAAAATATAACCCTACACCTAGGTTAAATAATATATAATTTATCAATTATTTCCATAATATCATATCATAGGATCATGAATTGCATATGGAAATGTTTTTCTTTAAGATACAATCTCAAACTTCATAATTAGAAAGTTTTCAATTATAAGTTTCCAAAATTCAATTTTGCGCAGTTTTGGGAGAAATTCCATTTCTCCCTGTGTACTCCTTCAATTTAAGTGATTCATATCTCTTATCGAAGTCAAGACATCGATTTAAAATCTTCTAGTTTATACTATCCTAAGATTTTATGTGTATAATTTTATAAAATTTCTTTTTAATTTTAGTTTCGGATTTAAAAACTATTTATGTGTAGTTTCAGTAAAAATACTCTAACTTTCTGTCTACTACTCCGATTTATGCGATCTTTACCTTAAATTAAAGATAAAATAGAGACCTAAAACTTTTATGCTTTAAGTTTCTAACGAATTCCATATAGAAGATATTTTAAAAATTGACATAATGTACTGGTCATACACAGAGTATGAAATAGAGTTTGTGAAATATGTTAAACTTCTAAAAATTACTAAATATTGATTCCTTCATTGAATGTTTCACATAATATACCATTTTAAAGTTTTGGAAGTCTAGTTTACATAGAAACAAACAGCTTAGATTTTTGACTCCTATAGAATGAGATATCATAGCAAGACTATACAATACTAAAATTTGGAATTTAATATCTAGTATGTTAGTATGGATACTAATGTAACTACTCAATAAATGATTTAATGCTTGCATAAGTTAAAACATTTTACCTTTCTTGTAAACTCTCTTGCTAACAATATATGTCAGTGCTCCCTTTGAATTCTTGAAAATTTTTTTCTCACCTTAACACCAAAATAAAACACAACATATGAATATAATACTTCTATACCACCATTTTGAAATTATTTTTTCGACAATACTCTTAACTCTTTGGCTTTATAGTTAAACTCAATTTTAGAGAGCAAGTTTTCATATTTTTGTCCATGGGAGGAGGAATGAAGAAAAAAGTGAACCAATTTCTCAAAACAAGTTTTTTTATAAACCTAGCAAAATATCCTTGACCATTGGATCATCCCATGCATTATCTCAACCATTCACTTATCCTAACACTTAAACCTTACAATTATTGGCTCAAGCAAGCTCCATGCACTCCATTAGGAGTCTTGTTGGATGTTCATATCAATGGGGAGGATTGAACAAGCTATCCCAATAATCTTTCAAGCAAAAATTTCCATCCAATGAGTTTTCATATATAAATTCTCATCCAATGAGATTTCTTGAATGTGGAATCATCACATGTGGCCACTAACCAAACTTGCTGCCCTCTTGACTAATCATTTGGCTCCAATTGTCTATCTTTGAGTGGTTTGCAACGAAATCCCTCAACTTTCCTTAATTACATTTAGACCCCTAACTTTAATGTAACACCGACACCTCGGTGTAATCACTATTGTACTCCTATTCATTTTATATATGCTCTTACTTATATTCAATGTAGAAAATTCATTAAGAAAATTTTCCGTTAAAATTGCTCCCTAAAAATTTCGACCCAAATCACTAGAAATTAAAAATTTTCTAAAATGACCACCGATGGTCCAATAATAATGAGGGTGACTCTAGACTATATAGAAACCTCAAATTTGAGTAGATCGGGTTAAATCTAAAATTTTTTGAAAAATCTCTGGTGTCGGACATGTCTCGGAAGGCTAAACGACCACATTTTAACACGACATAAATTAAATTAGGCCTAATATGAGATTTTGGGTCTAACTTGAATTATAAAAATTTTTGGAGTCAAAATGTAATTTTTATAAGTCAAGGGATCCATTTGAAATTAATGAGAGTTTAGAAGCATAATAAAAAAAATCTTGGGTTGATTTGTAATTGATTGTAATTAATAGTGAGAGAAAAATGATTTTGTTTGGTGAAAAATGATCCAATGGTGAGGAATAATCCTTGAGATGATCAATGGTTGAGATTTAAGTGAATTAATAAGTATATTTCTCTCAAATAAAGACCAAACAAGTGAATTGTAGAGAGAGGAGAGTGGTTGGACGAAAATAATGGGAAGAGAGAGGAAAAGTGTGACTTTGAGAAGCTAATCTAAGAGTGGAGAATAAATTGAAGAGAGATGAATTAATATGAGCCTTTGGATTGAGTTAATGGAATACAAAGAACACTATTCATTGAGTGAAAGTGTTAGGTGTCGTGAAAACCAACCAAGGGTGAGGATCTAACTTAGAATTTGGATCAAAATTGTGAGCCCTTGGATTTGGTTGTTGGGAGACATGCAATTAATGAAGGAGTTGAGTTGTAGTGAGAGAAAGGGTGCTTGTAGTGTGAGAAAGTGTGTTTGTGAAGGGAGAATAGGCAAAACCATGAGAGAGAGAAGAGGGAACATTACTTGTGACCAAACAATCCTATGGCTAAGAATAAATCTTGAAAATGTGAAGGGCTAGGATTGATTGGGGAAAGTTAACAAAAGCCAAACACCTAGTTTTCTTTCATTGCCAAAATCGTGAAGTTCAAGAGCCAAGCAAAAGCTCTTTCCTTTTCTTCTTCTCATGGCCGTGAGTTCAAGGCGAGAGAACCCAAATTATTTTCAACACACCACTCCAATATTTTTACATTAATCAAATCCTCACAAGCCCAATTACAACATATCCAAAAATTGGAGCAAAAATGAGAAGTTTTGCTTGGTGAAGATCAAAGGGAACCAAGAGAAATTCCATTGAAGAAAGGTATGATTTTCTTCAAACAACACTTCAAAATTTTTGTATGGATTCTCCCTTCAAATACTAATACAACATATTTAAATTTGGAGTCAAAAGAAAAAGGCTAACTTCGTGAGCTAGAGGAGGCCAAGAGCCCTAGGCAAGGGAGGAGAAGAAATTTTTGAAGGAAGGCCTTGATTTGGATTTGAAACATCAACAATTGAGGTAATAAAAATTCTGCACATTGCAGAATTTTTGAGCACTTTGTATGAATGCCTAAATGTGATGTTTTTAGCATGTTTTATAACTTAGAACTTAGGTGGAACCCAAATAAAACATTAGGAATGTGTGCAAAATCTATTGACCGTATGTGTGTGCATTGTGGCCAAAAATTTGAGGAGAAAAGTATTTTTGGGTAGGCTGAAAAATTGGATTCAAAGGGCCAGTTGTGTGTAATGAATTCTAATGTTAAAGTAATGAATATTGATGTATGATTGTTGAATAAATTGATGTAAGAAATGTGTATGCAAAATTGGTTGTGTTTGGCCAAAAAATTAGAGGAGAAAGAGGTGTATAGTGTGCAGAAATTTCTGCACTAAAATGGGAGGAAAGAATTGATGTAAATATTGAAACTTTAAATTTCTGCAAAATAGGGCAAACTAACCGGACCGTAGTCTTTCTGTAATAACTTTTTCTGTACAAATGCAAATTGAGTGAGGTTTTCTGCATATGAAACTAGACTTTCGTAGCTTTAACATGAGATATCATTTAATTTGGAAAAGAATTTGATTTTTAATGATTTTTCAAAGTTAGATGTTCCATAGAGAAATACCATATTCTGTCATGTTCTAGTCATGGAGTTGTTCTCAATTTTGAGGTGATTTTAAAACAAGAATGTCATCAATAAACACAATGATGGGAGCATTGGGGGTTTTTATGCAAATATAAAACAAATCAAGCTCTCTTCTCCAATGTTAGCCATAGGCCTCAATAGTATCAAGTACAACAATATCAATCATGTATAGAATCTGTCCGGTGCTAGACAGTGGTGTACACACATCCTCCCTTAAATGGTTCATCCGGCCGCAACTATATATATGGCACTTGGGGGATACCTCCTGCAGAAGAGTATCCGAACACAATGGGTGCCATTGCCAAAGCCTTTCGTAGCTACGGAAGTCCATCATGGACATTATCACATAATCATATCACAAGTGGGCATCCGATCCACGCATCACAAGTAAGCAAATTTAGCCCATATTAATTTATCAAAACCAAGTCAGTCAATGTGCCAATGTTAATGAAAGTATATAAATCATGTCAAATTCTCAAAAATGGCACAAAGTCATTTCAACACAAATTTCATGAATGCATATCATTTAAACAAACCATTGAGACACTCTAATGATCACAAAAGAACATTTGTAAAAATATATCAATCTCATTTTTTCACACACATCATAAATCATGTCATTTGAAAAGTTATAAAAACATTGATTTGTTAAATCAATAACACAGTTTCTATAGTCCCACTCACCGTATACGGAAGGGTATGGCACTCCCTAAGAACACCACAACGTGTTGAAATGTGCTCCTCTCGATCGATCAATAGTGTATCACTACAATAACAATACAAAATATATGCTTATACACACTATTTATATTTCAAATCACTTACCAAACTATGACACAATTTGTCACCACGCCTAGTGCACCCATACTAACTATAAAACTTCAACTCTTTTCATTTCTAGCTTAAGTCTAACTCAATTATACAAAGACATAGAAATTTATTCTAAGTGAACTTGATTGTGAAATTTCAAATTTGTACAGTCATGGAAAACAGATTGTAACTTCCACCACACATATCCAAATTACATGATTCTTATCTCAAATTAAAGATAAGACATAGATCTACAAATTTCATAACTAGGGCTCAGAATGATTCAGACCAGAAGTCACCTCACAATTGAGAACAACTCCACGGCCAAAACTAGACAAACATGGTATTTCTCTGCAAAACATCTAACTTTGAAAAATCACTAAAAATCAAATTCTCTTCAGAATTTGAATGAATCATATCTCATTTTAAAGCTACGGAAATCTAGTTTCATATGCAGAAGTCCTCACTCAATTCACATTTGTGCAGAAAAAGTTATTATAGAAAGATTACAATCTAGTCAGTTTGCCCTGTTTTGCAGAAATTTAAAGTTTTAATGTTTACATCAAATCTTTCCTCCTTTTTTAGTGCAGAATTTCTGCACAATATACACCTTTTTCTCCTCCAATTTCTTGGCAAAACAAAAAAATTCTGCATACTTTTTCTCAACATTTAAATCAACAATCATACACATATTTTCATCATTTTCACACTAACATTCTGTACACATGTTTTTGTATTTAAAAACAACATTTTCAGCCCACAATTTCACCTTTCACTCCTTCAAATTCTCAACCAATCACCCACAAATTTTGCACATATGATTTACATTGGAAAACTAAACTTTTCAGCACACTAAGACACATTAAGATCATCTAACTTCTAGACCACACATGCTGAAATTTTCCTGCACACATTTTCTTAAGTTCTGTTGGATTTTCCTCTAAAGTCTAAGCTATGAAATCGTGTTAAAATACAATGTATGAAGCATTCACACATGGTTCTTTAAATTTTAGCAAGTGCAGATTTTTTTTTTTATATATATACCTTAGATTGAGATGTTTCAAGCTCAATCAAAACTTCTCTCCAAAGATCTCTCTTCTCCCCTTGCTCCTAGCTCACGGTTACATAAGATTCACCATGCTAGCTTTCTCCTTTTTGATTCCAAATCAACATATGTTATACTAGAGACAAAGAGAAAACTTTCTTATCTAGTGATGTGGAATGAAACTTGAAGAAACCATAGATCTTTTTCATTTGAAGCTCACGGATCTCCTCTTGGTTCACCAAGCTAGACTTCTCCTTTGGTTCTAGTTTTTGGATATCACTACAAAAAAACATGGTTTTAGCCATGAATTTTCGCAAAGGAAAAAATTCGTCACTATTTTGCGACGAAAAAGTTTTTCGTCGCTAATTTGCCACAAAATTTGCAACGAAAAGAAGTCGTTGCTAAATTAGTGATGGACACATCATTTGTAGCAAAATTCGTCACAAATTAGTGACGAAAAACTTTTCGTGGCTAAATTTGTCACTAATTAGTGACGAAAAAATTTTCGTGGCTAAATTTATCGCTAATTGACGACAAAAAATTTTTCGTTGCAAATTTCGTCACTAAATAGCGATGAATAATTTAATCTTTTTTAAATATAATTTTATTTTTTATTTTTATTTTTATTTTATTAATATGTAATATTTAAGTTAAAAATTAATTTAGCGACGGATTTGTTTTCCGTCGCTAGACCAAATTTTTTTTATATATAATTAAATAAAATATAATATTAATATAATATTTAAATTAAAAAATTAATTTAGCAATAACACGACGAAATATATATATGCGTTGGTAATTTAGCGACGGAATAAAATTCGTCGCTGAATTTAATAAGAACTTGATTTTATTTTTATTTTATTTTAATAATTTCAGCGACAGATTCGGAAATCCGTCGTTGAATTTTATCTTCTTTTAATTATAATTTTATTTTATTTTTATTTTATTTTATTAATTTATATTAACAAATCATATTATTATTTTATAATATTTTAATTTACATTTTATTTTATTATATTATATTTCATTTTTTTAGAAGAATAATATTATTTAATTCTTAAAAAAAACCATATATTTTATTTTATTTAAACTATATATATATTTTAATTAATTTATTATTATTTTTCTTTTTTTTGTTTGATTTAATATTTTTTATTATTGTATAGGTAATTTTATTTTATTTATATTATTTTATTCAATAATATAAATTTTTTAATTAAATATTAATCCGTGCAAGCACCGACGCATGCGCGCACGGGCGCGTGCCTGCCTGGGTGACTAGGCAGGCGCGGGTGCCTAGGTAGGCGCGGGCGCCTAGGTAGGCACGCGCCTGCCCTACACGCGCCTGCCTGGACGCCAGCGCATGCTGGGGTGTGCCTGCCTGGGCGCCCAGGCAAGCAAGTGCGAGCGCCTATGCCTGCTGGGGCGTGCCTGCCTGGGCGCCTAGGCGCCGAGGCAGGCGTGCGGGCACCGGCGCCTTTGTTTTAATACTAAAAAAACATGCAATTGAAGGGATTCGAATTTTGGATCTCAAATTTGAACAGAAGACATATTACCATTGCACCACCGCTTAATATTAATGTGGAGTGATAATATTTTTGTTTTCTTTCTTCCTCCTCTTTGTTTTCTATTCTCATTTTTTTTCCTTATCTCTATTTTTGGGTTTTTTTTTCTTTCTATTCTCATTTCTTATATATAATAATTTTATTAAAATTTCTTATAAGGAATAAAAATATTTTGTGATTAAATATATAGATTTTTTAAATTATTAATATATTATAATTTATTGATAATTATAATTTTATAGTTTTGAGTAAATTATTGATTAAAAAATAAATAAAAATGAAAAAGAATAATAAAATAATAAAAGAAAAGAAAAAAGAAGAAATCAAAATATAATATTAATATATTTTTTAATTAATATTATTTTAGGTTATATTTATTATTTTTAATTAATATTATTTTAGGTTGGTGGTATAAATAAAAAAAGTTATTATATTTATTATTTTAAATTTTTATTATATATTATTTTATTATTATTTGAAAAATATGAATAAAAGATAATAAATAATAATAAAAAAATTATATCACGATAATATCTTTGGTTTGGTGGTTTACAGGTTGCGTGTGCGTGCAGAAGTTCGGATTTAGAGTTCGAACCACGGTGGAGGCAGAAGGCGCGGCATTTTTCTAGAATTAAGAGTTGATGCTGGAGCGCCTGTTGGAGCGCCTGCGCAGGGGTGCTGGCTCAGGCGGGCAGGTTGCTGGTGTTGGCTCGAGTGGGCAAGGGAGGGCAAGGGACGTGCTGGCTCGGGCGGGCAAGGGCGACACGTGCGCTCCATGGACATTTCGACAAATTTGGAATCAGCGACGGATTTCAAATCCGTCGAAATCCGTCGCTGAATTTGGGACGGATAATTTTGATATTTTTTTCCCTAAATTAGCAACGGATTTTAGCGACAAAAATTATCTGTCGCTAAATTTAGCGAAAAATTTTAGATTTTCGTCGCTAAATATAGCAACGGATTTTTTTATGTTGCTAATTTAGCGACGGATAATTTTTCGTCACTAAATTTTGTGACGAATTTTAGCGACGAAAAATTATTTGTCGCTAAATTTAGCAACGGATTTCTAATTTTCGTCGCTAAATTTTTGCGACGCGTTATTAGCGACGGAAAATTTTTCGTCGCTAATGTTTTTAGCGATAAATTTTTTAAAAATTTTCGTCGCTAAATTTGTGGCTAAAAGGCTGTTTTTTTATATTGTATGTTATTCTAGGGTTTGTGAGAATTTGATTTATGTAAAAATATTTGGGTGTGATTGTAATACTGACTCTTGGTGTATGCTTATGTATTCTATTTTATCTTTATATATGATGATTTTTCATAAATCCGTTTATAAATTTCACTCAGAAATTTTTCCGATAAAATTCCCCCAGAAAATTTTTGCGCCAATTTTTAGGCATAAGTGAATAATTTCGAAATGGGCCACAAATGGTCCTATGATGATAAGATGTGATTTTGAGAGTGAAGAAATTTTTAAATTTGATAAATAATTATTTTTAGGGTTAAAACGGTAAAAGTCCATAAATTTGGTCCGTAAACCCTAATTCGGATCAATTTTGACAAATAGGGTCGAGACGACCATATTAAATTTTGAAATTGGTCCCATTGGGCCTAATATATGATTTTGGGCCTAACGTGTAATTTTGAGAATTTTGGGGGTCAATTTATAATTTTTATAAGTCCAGGGACCAAATTGTAATTAACAAGAACCTAGAAGCAATTTTTCAAAAGATAGGGACTTCAATGCAATAAGATGGTAGACAACAAATTGGACAAGTATTTAATGCCAAAGCATGGTGTGGTATGGAATGAAAAAGCAAGCATTTATTGAGATATGTTGATGATGACCTTGATTTTTGGGGAATGAAGTGTGCTTGTAAAAATTAAAAGATTTCAACCCCTTCATTTGTTGCACCATGAAGTGGACGTGAGTGAGAGGAAGAAGAAGGAAAAATGTGGAGCTTTCTTCATTTCTTCAAGAGCCAAGAGTGAAAATGAGTGAGTCCAATCTAGGAGGAGAAGATTGTGTTGGAAAATTTTCTTCAAATCTCTAGACACATTTGAAAACAAGGTAAGGCCTTCTTTTGCATCCTAGAATACTATATTTTTGTTTTGAACCCAAAGGGAGACTCTTAACTTGGTGTACATAGGGTGACCAAAGGCTGGGACTAAGTGGAAAGCTTGCTTGAGTTTTGCAAGGCAAAGAAATTGAGGTAAATTTTATGTTCTATCTTGCTTTAGATTTTATTTCTATTCATGAATTCACCTTTGTTTTAAGATATCTTATAGTCAGAATTTTAAAATGCTCTAGTTAAGTAAATTGTAGATCCAAGTCTTATCTTTCCAACGACATAAGAACCACCATAATCAGATATCTGTGCCAAAAGTTATGGCATTTTTCCTGAAACATGACAGAAAGTTGTTCTGTTTCAAACTATAAAATTAGTGTGTACAAACGAACCATTTCTAACTCTATTTTGGAGAAACTCAAAAGATAAAAGTTGTAGCTATCTTTTTTGTCTACCACATGTTAAAATTTCAGCCAAATTGCATGAGGGAATAAAAAGTTATATTTTTTCTCCTAAAGGTGTGTTGACAGAAATTTTGTTTCCAACTGAAAACTGCCTGTTCTGATCATGATTTATTTCCACCTCTTTGAAGCTCATTCCTCAGCATATGTTATGCATCCCGGGGGTACAAAGATGTACAAGACCATCAGAGGTAACTATTGGTGGTCGGGTATGAAGCGAGAGATAGCAGACTTTGTAGCTCGACGCTTGGTATGTCAGCAGGTGAAGGCCGAGCATCAGAGACCCGCAGGCAAGTTATAGTCTCTTCCCATTCCTAAGTGAAAATGGGAGCATATTACTATGGACTTCGTGATGGGATTGCCGCGGACCTCTGCACAGCATGTTGCGATTTGGGTGATTATCGATCGACTCACCAAATCTGCACATTTTATCCCCAACTGCGGAGATCATTCATTAGAGGAGTTGGAACGCCTCTACATTGACACCATTGTCCGATTGCATGGGTTACCTATGTCGATTGTTTCAGATTGAGACCCCAGCTTCACGTCTAGGTTTTGGCCTCTGCTGCAGGAGGCATTGGGCACTAAACTGAACTTCAGTATAGCTTATCATCCTCAAACTGATAGACAATCAGAAAGGACCATATAGACGCTTGAGAATATGTTAAGAGCCTGCATGATAGATTTTCATGGTAGCTGGGAT
Organism: Dillenia suffruticosa; assembly: GCA_033439265.1. Classification (NCBI taxonomy): domain Eukaryota; kingdom Viridiplantae; phylum Streptophyta; class Magnoliopsida; order Dilleniales; family Dilleniaceae; genus Dillenia; species Dillenia suffruticosa. The sequence continues at coordinate 15,829,650 of JAVTVX010000020.1, forward strand.
CAACATTTGCCATTAGTGGAGTTTGCTTATAACAACAGCTACCAGGAGAGCATTGGGATGCCACCGTATGGGCTTTGTATGGGAGGAGATGTATGATTCCTCTGTGTTGGGACGAGGTAGGTGAGAGGCGACTCAACAGCGTTGAGCTTGTTAAGGAGACGAAGGAGAAGGTGAAGATCATCCGTGACAAGATGAAGGCTGCCCAAGATCGGTAGAAGATGTATGCAGATTGGAGGCGAAGACCTCTTGAGTTTGAGGTTGGAGACATTGTATTTTTGCGGATCTCGCCTTGGAAAAGGGTGATTCGGTTTAGGCAACGGGACAAGTTGAGCCCCTGTTATGTTGGGCCATTCCGTATCCTTGAGAGGATCGGGAGTGTGGCGTATAGATTGGAGCTGCCCGAGGAGTTATCACGCATACATGATGTCTTCCATGTCTCAGTACTTAAGAAATATATGCTGGATCCTTCACATGTCCTAGAGCCCCCACTAGTTGAGCTGCGGGAGGATTTGAGCTTACCTATCCAGCCCGTGGCCATCCTTGATTGCCAGATTAGGAGACTATGGAGCAAGGAAGTCCTATTATTTCATGTTTTGTGGTGGAGCGACCAGGTCGAGGAGGAGACCTAGGGGCCGGAGAAGACTATGAGGGGACAGTACCCTCAGTTGTTCACTATGTAGTTTTCCTTTCCTTGTATGGTTTTCTTTTAGTTTCGGGGATGAAACTTGTTTTTAAGAGGTTAGGAAAATGTAACACCGACCCTCGGTAAATCCTATGGTGTATTCCAATTCATATATATATATATATATATATATATATATATGATGTTTCCACGACTACGTTCATAAATTTTCAATAAGAAATTTTTCGATAAAACGACCCCAGAAATTTGCCGATAAATACCAATTTGGGTCAGTTTGACTTAAAGAGACTCAATAATCTTAATTTCATATTAAATAAATTTAATTAGGTCTAAAATGAGATTTTGGGTCTAGTGTGTAATTATGAAAATTTTGGGGGGTCAAATTAGATTTTTGATAAGTTAAAGGACTTGTTAGCAATTAACAAAAACTTAAAAGGAAATGTGATAAGTTTATTCTTTTAAAACAATACATTAAACAAGTGTGAGAGTGAGGAGGACAAGTGTTGACCCAAATTGAGAGGAGAAAGGTAAGGTGGGCCACTGAGAACACATGCACATGAAAACCAATCAAAACACATACAAATTGGCAAAATGATCGTATGGCTTAGAATAAATTTGAGACTTGATCCTAGGGTGGTGAGTTACTAACACAAGCATAAAGGAAGAAGACCATAGAATGCTTGTTCATTCTTCCCAAACCGTGAGAACAAGGTGAGAAGAGAGGAAGACCAAGAAAGTTGAGGTAAGAAATTTTATTCTGTCCCATTGTAATTGACTTTGCCTGGGTTTTGTGGTATCTTATAGTTGGAAAATGCTCTAGTTACGTAAATTGTAGATCTAGGTATTATCTTTCCAACGAGATAAGAACCACCTTAAGCTGATATCTGTGCCAAAGGTTATGACACTTTTCTTGAAACACGACAGAAAGTTGTTCTGTTTTGGAATATAAAAACAGTGTGCAAAAACGACAATTTTCCAGTCCTATTTTAGAGAATTACAAAACACAAAAGTTGTAGGAGTCACCCTTATCTATAACATATAGATATTTCAGCCAATTCGCACAAGGAAATCAAAAGTTATACCCTTTTTCCTAAAGAGGTTTTGACAGAAACCTTGTTTCGAATTGAAACCTGACTATTCTGATCATGATTTATTTTAACCCTTTTTCGGCATAATTGAGTAAAATTCAAAACATGAAAGTTGTAGATTTATGTCTTAGGTATAATATGTTTAAATGTCAATAAGTTTGGATACGTAGGATGAAAGTTATGGTTTCTGTACAAAAATAGGACAGAATCTGAATATAGAATGCGACAGAAACAAAATGAGTATTTTCGGAAATACTGTGATGAGATTTTGAGAAATTTTATAACATGAAAGTTATAGGGCACGAAATTTCCTACAACATATCAAAATTTTACTTGAATTGGAGCTGTGTGCAAAGAGCTAAGTCATTTCTACCATGAAGGGATACCGGCTTTGTGCGTATGGGCCCCGGGTAATGGGCTGACATAGGTGCGGCATGAGCACGATGTCCGTGCAGTGATTTTGACTGGACCAAACTTTGGAAAATTAGATATTTTTGTACAAATACATTTAGGAATTTATTTAAAATGCCCTAGAACTTGGCCCTAGACTAAAAAATTGTTAAGTATAATTTATTACATATATTTTCCTATAATGACATATGTGTGCATATATGATCTTTGTAGTGATGTGATTGGTGATCGATTCGAAGAAGTTCCATTTGCTGGTTATACTGGTACTGAGCGGAGTGATCTACCCCCCATATAGTGAGTGGAACTTTGACATCTACTATTTATTGACAATCATGTTTTATCGATTTTCAAACGACATGATTTCTACACGTGTGAAAACTATGGATTTTGATAAGTATATATATACATATTTTTGTGACCATTGGAGTGTCCCAACTACTGATTTTATTGATATGTATCCATGAGTTTGATAACTAGATATTGTGTCACCTTTTCGACATATTGACATGTTTTAAATGCTCCCACTGTTTTGACACATGGTTTTGAACAGATTTACATGTACGATTTGGTCTGTACGCCCAGCTGACGTTATGATACGATGCATGGGGCTGTACGTGATGATGAGATTCGTGGGGCTACATGCCCGACCGAATTGATGATATTATGATATACTTCCTATAGCATTCCGTAGTTATGAAGGACATTTGGTAGAGGCACCCCTTGTGCCCGGATACGCTTCGGCCGGAGGTATCTGCCAAATTGTCATGTATTTGGTTGTTCCAGGTTGACTCTTATCGGGGAGAACATGAGTTTACCTTTGTCTAGCACTGGGTGGGGCATCATATATGGCCGACTATTTATAGATATATATATATATATATATATATTATTACTATTTACAGGCTAGTTGGAGTAGCCTGTGGTCAACATTGGGGTAGAGAGCCACTATTTTATATTTGCATTGTGAAATCCCCCAATGCGCCCGTTCTTGGTCGAGGTAGACTATTGCCGGGGTTGTTTGTTCGGCCGACTCTACATATGTGACTTGATATATAGATGGATGCATATGTTATTTTTCGATGTGTGCCTTGAGCTATGTTAAAACTACACACTATTTTTTCGCACACTTGATATTGTATTACATGTCTTGACACTCCAAGTTCACACTTGATATTGATAGCATGATGTCGATCCCCTACTCGCTGAGTATCCTCCCATAGATACTCACCCCTCATTTTTCCCTTTCACAGATATAGTCTTGGATCGAGAGAATGGTAGAGACTTGATTTCATTGGACTTATATTGGAGACTGGGCTGGGGTATGGTTACCCGTTTCTTCCGCTATATTCAATTTGAGGTTATCGTATTATTTTGGAGTATTTAGTTTGACGATTGTACTTATTTGCTTTGGGATGACTGCATATTACTATTGGCTTATGTAAATAGTAACTCTCATATTGGGTTTACATATTCATGCATTGAGGCATATTGAGATATTTTACTTTTATTACTTGGGAATTCATGTGATTTTGTAAATTGATTTGGATATATGTGTTTTTAGCCTTACGATGCCTCGATGTCTCGGTAGGTTGTGCCCATGCATTAAGGTGTTGTGGCGGTTGCTCACGTTCTCGACCTGGGAGTGGGTCGAGGCGTGACAGTTCCTGGGTGAACAGAAAAGGCTGAGCTATGTGCTTCGTCCAAAATCAATCTCCGCAATCCCTGAGTCTCCGGAACTACTAACCTGTCTCGAAATCTGACTGTATCATTGGATATATTGAATTCAGGCTTCCCCCTTTAAGAACGCCTTCCTTGAGCTTAAATGTCGCTTTATCAGCTTGTTGAGCCACCTTAATATGATCAGATAGCTCTGGTCAGACAATAAATCAAGCCAAAAGAGACCCCTGGCTGGTTACCTTGGCATTAATCCTCAATTGCTCAAACTCAGCAATCATCTAATGTTCTCTAACTTATAGAGCTGCTACTGGAATAGTAGATTTACGGCTGAGGGCATCTGCTACAACATTTGCTTTGTCGGGTTGATACTGAATAGTAACATCATAATCCTTTAATAGTTCAAACCATCTACGTTGTCTTAGATTCAACTCCTTCTGGGTAAATAAGTATTTGAGATTCTGATGATCAATAAATATCTTGCAGTGCTTACCGTAAAGGTAGTGTCTCCAAATCTTCAAAGCAAATACAATAGTTGCAAGCTTCAAATCATGGGTGGGATAATTCAATTAATGAGGTTTCAACTGTCTAGAAGTATAGCCTATCACATTCTGTCCCTACATCAGTACACAACCCAAACTGGTTCTAGATGCATCACTAAAAATCACATATCCCTATCCACTAACCGATAATATTAGTATTGGAGCCGATACAATCCTATCTTTTAGAGTCTAAAAACTGATCTCACATTGCTCATCCCACATGAAGGGTGCATTCTTACGAGTCAATCTCATAAGTGGAGCAGCTATCAAAAAGAAATCCTTAACAAGTCTACGGTAATCACCTGTCAAATCCAGAAAACTACGAACTTCCGTAACCGTAGTAGGTGGGGACCAATTAACAATAGTTTCAATCTTTTTCAGATCTACCGAAAGTCCTCTACCGGAGATAATGTGACCCAAAAAAATTACTTCACTGAACCAGAATTCACATTTACTGAATTTGGCATATAATTTCTCAGCCCTCAAGGTTTGTAATGTGATATGAAGATGTTGTTTATGCTGGTCTCTATCCTTAGAATATGTCCGAGATCGTGAACAGCTGCCCGTTGTCCTAAAATATCAGCTGTATTTTTATAGAAAATCGGGCAGAATCTTCCCATATTTCGGAGGTCTCCCAAGTATAATTAATCATGTATAAATCACAACCATCCTGTAAAATAATAAAATGGTCATTCCAACCTCTCCAAAATCATCCAATCCCACAGCCAATTAATCCTAGTCACAGACCTCTACTGCCATGCCCCCATCAATCAAAGGCATGGACAGCCGCCAGTCGCCTCTCTTGTGATTTAGAGGTGACACCAAGCGATACTAGAGTACTCTTCTAAGACATAACACATTCCCAAATACATACACAACGAATAAGAAATGCCTCAATGCAATGTTATGCAATAACATAAGAGTTCCACAATTTGAATGTCCATATTTATACAGTCATCCCAGAATTACACAATGGTCGTCTATAGACCTTAGAATGCATATACATTATCAATACAAATTTTGCAGCAGAAATATATAATGATTTCTCAAGTCCAAACCAGATCTCCTAATGATACTGAGCGTTCTAAAAGCAACGCTCCTTGTCAAATACTATCTCTAAAACAAGAAGGAAAATGAGGGGTGAGTATTCGGGGATGAATACTCAGTGAGTGAGTGGGTCAATGCAATCGTCTAATATGAAGTATGAAACTGGAGTGTCAAAGCATAAGTATACGAATCATATTTCCAATTTCACGCTTTTCATTTCAACAATATATCATTAACACGCATTTTCAAGTTAAATATGCATCCAAAGCACTCTCACTAAAATCATAGAACTGCTAGCCAAAAATGTCCTGACAGAGATCTACCGCGACTTATAACAGACGGGGGTGTTATATGCAAGTTTATTTAAAGTACTCTCTATCCCGGCATTGGCGACGGATCTCGTCCAGGTGCTAGACTTGGAGAGAGTATCCAAATCTTGCCCCTTTCGGGTTCAACCTGGCTAGTACTGTGTCGTTAATAAAATCACGATAACTCGTGGGATGCCCCAGGCCTAGGTATATCCGGACGCCACCAAAGTGTCTCTCACGGTGTCCTTCGTAGCTACGGAACAATACATACCAAAACCCTTAAGGCCAAATCCAAAATCGTATCAAAATGTGCAGAAATCAGGTTCACAAATCAAATGTAACTTATAGCATAAAATGACACATTATACATTTCAATCACTTGGATGCATAATTTCAATATTTCAATATAGTTTTTGGATACTCCATCAGTTCACAAAAATCAATTTCAAAACCAGTCAAAACATTTCAAACATACTACAAATCATGCTCATTTATCAAATATTTTAAAATAGAGTTTACACATTAAACAAAAGTATTGAAATAAATCTCACTCACAGTTTTGGGGAAAATAGCGCACTCCTTTATAAAACCACAATACATAGAATAAGACTCCCTTCAATCGAATCACCAAGAAAGCCAACCTAATCAAATTATCACGATTTTTATCAAATTTCTGATTATTGTCAGGGTTTATTATTTTCCCTAAATTCGTACAAACCTTAAATTCTTCAATTTATAAATATACACCAATGTCATTAATTTCGTTCCATTTATAAGTAAATAACCAAATCAAAATCAAGCTAAATTCAAACCTAAATTTGACAAAATGAAATTTAAGTATGGAAATAATTTCATTTCCCTCACCTAGGTTTACTCGAATCTCAAACCTAGCTTTCGTTCGCCCGTCAGATTAATTTAAAACCTGTAATATTTTCAATTTTGAAACTACGTTAGTGACTAAATCAATTTCTAAACACTAGACCACATCTAACACAGCCATTACCTGCAGCGAAAGATTTCTGTGAGGATGGTAGATGGCTCTCAAAGGAGAAAGCCGGTCGCGGGCTCGCGGGCCGTCGCGAGCTCAAGGGCCGGTAGGCTGGCGGGCTGGCAGGCTGGCAGGCTGGCCTACTGGTGGGCTAGCGGGCTTATAGGCCGGTGTGCTCACGGGCTAGGGGCTCGCACTCGCGAGCTGAAGCGCTCGTGGGCTGGAGTGCGCACTCACGAGAGACTGCAATCGTGTGCTAAGGCATGCCCGTGCGAGGGAGTCACGCTGGGGGGTGCATTCGCATAGGGTAGCTCGTGCAGGGGCACGCTAGCGCTCATATAGGGGCACGCTAGCACTCGTGCAGAGGCACGCTGGTGGTCGTACAGGGGCACGCTACCTGCATGCTGGCGCTCGTGCAGGGAAGGTCGCACAGTCTCACTCTGTCGAGCACTTTGTCACTCTATGGCGTGTTTAGTCACGCTGTTGCGCGTCGGATGATGGCCGCGTGCTCGCGTTTGCGCCGTGGCTGAAGGCGCTACAGTCGCGCGTTGTGGAGGAGGGAGGCGCTGCAGGCTAGCGCGCTCACGGGAGGAAGTTAGGGAGCGCGATTCGCGGCTCGTGGCGAAGTGCGATCGAGAGGGAGGGAGATTGCGAGAGATAGGGAGAGTGTGAGCAACGGACAGAGAGAGAAACTGAGAGGGAAGGATAGAGAGAGAGAGAAGGAAAAGAAGACGGTGGTAGTGGTAGTGGTGTGCGGCGGCTTCGGGCCGCGCTGCCACGCGAGAGGAAGAGGTAGGGAGAGGGGAGACGAAGAGTCGGAGAGAGAGAGAGATGAAAAGAGAGACAGATTAGGGCTTTTTCGGTGTTTCCTCCTTCTCCATTTTTTTTTTGGCACCGAGTGTCGGTGTTACAGAATATACCAAAATATCATCAATAAACACCACAATAAAATCATCCAGAGAGGGTATGAAAACACGATTCATCAAATCCATAAAAACGGCTGGAGCATTGGTTAGCCCAAATGGCATAACCAAAAACTCATATTAACTATATCGAGTACAAAAAACAGTCTTTGGTATATCTTCTTCTCTGACTCTAATATTATAATACCCAAATCTAAGATCTAGCTTAGAGAAAACTATAACATCTCTCTGTTGAAATTTAAATATAGCAAGCTAAGAATGAATAAAGAAACTTCAAGAATTTAATTGAGAATTCAAAGAGAGTTTACATGCAATGAAGGCATGTTTTTCATACCTTCCAAAGAAACATATAAGCCCTATTTATAGAAAACAAGAAGAGGGGCAAGGAGATTAGAAAAGAGAGAGAGGAGAGGGCATTGTGCCCTCTCCAATTATGGCCGTTGGGGCTGTCCCCAACGGCTAGTTTTACTAGCTGTTGGGGACAGCCCCAACGGCTGTTTTTTGCTAGCCGTTGGGGGACCTGATGGTCCCCCATTTGCTGGCCCGGGCTGGGCCCGAAGGGCCCAGCCCGAACAATCCGGGCACGGCCCATTTAGGGCCCAACTTAGAAACCTTAAAGGGATTACAATGAGAATGAAAAATCTACACAAATTAAAACTATACATTTAGACTTCATTCCCTTAGAACATTAACCCTAATTGTCCTTTATTTCAACACTCCCCCTCAAGTTGGGTGTGTATGTATCTATGACACCCAACTTGACCATATTTTTATGTATGTGATTGGCGGTTCCTGACTTGGTGAAGATATCCGCTACTTGATCATCACTTCGTGTAAAGCTTGGAGTGATGAGTTTTTCTTCAAACTTTTGTCTCACAAAGTGGCAATCCACCTCGATGTGCTTTGTTCTTTCATGAAAAACCGGATTTGAGGCTATGTGAATAGCCGATTGATTATCACAATGGAGTCGGATTGGAGTAGGAACAGAGAACCCTAGTTCTTCTATTAGAGCCTTTAACCAAACCATCTCACTTGATGCGGCTGCCATTGCTCTATATTCAGATTCGGCACTTGATCTTGACACCACATGTTGTTTTTTGCTTTTCCAAGATACTAGATTTCCTCCAACAAACATGCAATATCCTGTGGTTGATCGTCTATCTTCTGAGTCTCCAGCCCAATCTGCATCACAATATCCTACAATTTGAGAGTTGTTGTTCTTCTTCATCCAAACTCCCATGCCTGGTGTACCCTTTAGATAATGGAGGATTCTTTCGGTGGCTCTCCAATGCTTTCTTTTTGGCTTGTGCATATGTTGGCTAACTTGACTCACGGCAAAGGAGATGTCCGGTCTCGTTATGGTGAGGTAGATCAATTTCCCTACGAGCCTTTGATATCTTGGTTCATCCTCATAATCTTCATCATCATCCTTGAGGCCACAAGAGGAGCTAATGGGACTACAAGCGGGCTTGGCACCTAACTTCCCGGTTTCCTGCAAGAGATCAAGCACATACTTCCTTTGTGATAGAACAAACCCATTTGGACAATAGGCGAGTTCTATCCCTAAGAAGTACTTTAGTTTCCCTAAGTCCTTAATATCAAATTTTGTTTGTAAGAAACCTCTTACTTGGTTGATTAAATCTAAATCATTACCGGTTATGATTATATCATCTACATAAACTAACACTATAATGATTTTTCCATCTAGTTTCTTAACGAAGAGAGAAGTGTCGCTATTGCATTTTTTGAAATCATGATCAAAAAGAGTTGAGCTAAGTTTGGCATACCAAGCTCTTGGAGATTGTTTGAGACCATAGATTGCTTTCCTAAGTTTGCAAACTTTGTTGAGTTGCTGAGAAAAGCCAGGTGGAATCTCCATGTACACTTCTTCTTCCAGATCACCTTGAAGGAAAGCATTGGCTACGTCCATTTGAAACATTGGCCAAGAGTGATTGATTGCAAGGGACATCAAGACTCGAATTGTGTTCATCTTGGCCACCGGAGCATACGTTTCCTTGTAATCTACTCCATAAGCTTGAGTGAAGCCCTTTGCCACTAATCTTGCTTTGTATCTATCAATGCTTCCATCACTTTTGTGCTTGATCTTATAGATCCATTTACATCCTACTGCCCTTTTTCCTTTAGGAAGAGATGATAACTCCCAAGTTCCGTTTCTTTCTAAGGCTTCTAGCTCATCTTTCATTGCTTGGATCCATTGAGGAAGTTGTTTGGCTTCTTCAAAGTTTCTAGGCTCTTGATGAAGGTCTAAGTTCTTGATGAATTTTTGATGGCTACAAGACATGTTAGCAACCGAATAATATTGGGAAATGGGGTGAGATGTTACCTTTGAGTTATAGAAAACTCTTTTGTTGATCCATTCTGAAGGAGGGAGCCTAAGCCTTGTTGATCTTCGAAGAGGAGGAGGAGGCGGCTGCTCAATGCTTTGTTCTACTTCCTCTATAACTTGCCCTTGATCTAAGTTGTCTCCCCCTTCCTCTTGGATGGATTCATGATCAGAATGAGATGAGGTTGATTGTTCTTGAGTTGGATCATTTTCAGCTTGGATTGGTTGTTCTTCTTCTTCATTTTGATGAGAGGTTTCTTTGATTGAGGGAAGGACTACATTCCAATGGTCTTGTGCTCCTCTTTCCTTTGGTTGCTCTTGATCCTCTTTTCCTGCAAAATAAGGTTCTTTTTCTACAAATATCACATCCTTGGATGTGTATAGCTTTTTGGTTAGAGGATCATAACATTTATATCCTTTTTCAAAGGTAGAGTATCCTAAAAATACACATTTTCTCCCTCTTTCATCTAGTTTATTTCTAAAGTTTTCTGGTACATGCACATAACAAATGCACCCAAAAACTCTTAAGTGTGAGATACTAGGTTTTCTTCCTAGGAGTAGTTCTAAAGGGGATTTTCCTTCTAGCACTTGAGAGGGCATAAGGTTTATAAGGTGTGCAGCGGTTTTAATGGCTTCACTCCAAAACTTTTTAGGTATATTGGAGTGAAACATCATAGCCCTAGCCGTTTCTAGTAAGTGTCTATTTTTTCTTTCGGCAACTCCATTTTGTTGAGGAGTGTAAACACAAGACTTTTGATGAATCTAAGAGAATGGAAGTAAACATGGAAGTACTAATTTGTGGTGGAGGATTACCAACACCGGAAGATGAAGGTATCGAAGATGGCTCTGATACCATGTTGAAATTTAAATATAGCAAGCTAAGAATGAATAAAGAAACTTCAAGAATTTAATTGAGAATTCAAAGAGAGTTTACATGCAATGAAGGCATGTTTTTCATACCTTCCAAAGAAACATATAAGCCCTATTTATAGAAAACAAGAAGAGGGGCAAGGAGATTAGAAAAGAGAGAGAGGAGAGGGCATTGTGCCCTCTCCAATTATGGCCGTTGGGGCTGTCCCCAACGGCTAGTTTTACTAGCTGTTGGGGACAGCCCCAACGGCTGTTTTTTGCTAGCCGTTGGGGGACCTGATGGTCCCCCATTTGCTGGCCCGGGCTGGGCCCGAAGGGCCCAGCCCGAACAATCCGGGCACGGCCCATTTAGGGCCCAACTTAGAAACCTTAAAGGGATTACAATGAGAATGAAAAATCTACACAAATTAAAACTATACATTTAGACTTCATTCCCTTAGAACATTAACCCTAATTGTCCTTTATTTCAACACAACTGATCAAATAGATCATTAATTCTCAGCAAGGGGTATTTATTCTTAATGGTCACTTGATTCAATTTTTGATAATCACTACATAATCTCAAAGAACCATCCTTCTTTTTTACAAATAAAACCGGTGCACCCCAAGGAGAAATACTTGGATGAACAAACCCCTTGTCTACCAGTTCTTGTAATTGAGTTTTCAACTCCTTTAACTCAGCTGGTGCCATTCTATATGGAGCCATAGAAATAGGAATAGTATCTAGCACCACATCAATAGGGAATTCTATCTTTCTAACTGGTGGCAATCCCAGCAAATCATTTAAAAACATATCTAGGAAATCCTGAACCACTGGTATGTCAACCAAGTGTTTGCTCTTTCTTGTCTTCAATGACATAAGCTAAATACCCTTGACAACCTTGGATAGCATCTGGTTGTTCTAATGAAGTACACAACTGGAGCTCTGATAAATCTATTCCAATAAAGAAAATCTGTGGTTATTCGGGTGGCGAAAAGCAAACAATCTTCCGATGATAATCAATTGGTACATAATTAGCTGATAACCAATCCATGCCAAGAATTATATCCAAATCTAATAATTCCAATGGTAATAAATCAATGCTAAAACCATACCTCTGGAAACTCGTAACAAACCCCTATAAATCTTAGTAACAAGAACCTCATCCCCAAGCGGGGTAGCAACACACAACCCTTGCTCTAGAGGTTTAGACCCATACAGTAAATATATGATAAATGCTAAAGAAATAAATGAATACGTGCACCCGGATCAATCAATACATGAGCATCACAAGAAAATAACTTCATTCTACCTGTAATCACATCAGGTGCAGCATGAGCCTCCTGAAAAATGATAGCATGAACTCTAGCCTGACCTCCTGGGCCTGGTGGCATGCCCTGAGGTCGTCTCTGCTGTGGATGTAGTGGTAGAGTTGGTCTAGGTGGTCCTAGTCTTAATGGAACTCGGGGGCTACCCTATGTTGTAAAGAAGTAGGCTGTGATTGCCCGGACCTAAGAGGACAACGAGAAGCATTATGACCTGACTAAAAACATGTAAAGCAAAGTCTCGTTCCTCCCTCACATGGCCCCGAATGCAGATTTTCATAAATTGGACACGATGGCCTCTTGCGGGAGCCTTTACCCTGCTCAAACTGCCTCTTCTTCTCCTTTTTCTTCTTCATGTTTGAAGCTTGGATTTTTACTGGCCTTTTTCCCTGTAACCTATCATGTCTATCCTCAGTGACCAACTCCAAAGCCTTCATGTTATTCACTGAATCCCGATAAATTGTCAAAGGCAAAGCTATTAGGTACCTCTAGAAGAAGGATCGCAATTCTTTTCTAAACCTTTTTGCTCTCTTTTCTTTTATATCAACTAACTCTGGGGCATACACTGACAGTCTAACAAAACGGTCTTCATACTGACTAACAGTCTGACTGCCCTATCTCAAATTTAGAAATTTAGACATCTTCTGATCTCTAACAAAAGTGGGCACGTATCTCTCATGGAAGATCTAAGTGAAATTACCCCAAGTGACATACTGAAGATCACTACCATATCGGAGTCTCAACTTTGAACTCCACCAGTTATATACAACTTCTTTTAGATAATGGGTGGCCAATCTGACCTTATATTCTTCTGCCACCATAAACTCGGAAAAGAGTCTGGTATCTTTATAATCTAAATCTCTGTAACCTGAGGATCATCACTCATTGAAAATATCATCAGCTCTATCTTTCTAAACTTAATCATTAGCTTCTAGAATTAATGATCCTCCCGTGGCATGCATACATTTTCCCTGTCTTCACATCCCTCTCCAAACTCGGTAGCTCTCTAATCTCTACATGATTTAACTCGATTTGACTCAGAACCAACAGATACTACCGGAGTTGTTGAAACTAACATAACTGAGGAGGTAGGTATGGTATGAGTAGCTGGAGAGACATCTACAGTCTCACTCCCTAGAGACAACCTTTTCATCAATCTATGAATATCTCCAGACATAGTGCTTACTATAGCTATCAGGGCGGCTAAAACTTGTTGCAAACCTACCCCTTCTGGCCTCTGGTCTCCAAGCACTTGAGATTGAGGCTCCTGCCTCTACTCCTTATCCCTATACTCTCCCTCAGGAGATACTTCATTCTGTCTCCTTGTCTTAATCATTTCGTGTCCTAGTGACCTAATGCATACAAATGACAAACAACATCCTCATGATATAAACCACCATCTACTTAGTAATATATATCTATAGTAACAAACCCTTATGCAAATTACCCAAAACCTTGGACTCTGATACCAACTGTGACGACCTGCTATCAAGCGTTGCACCTCTAGCAAAAGAAGATGAACATACAAATACAGAAGCAATCAACCCAATTAAAATTTGACATCTGTACTCGCGATAGTCGCACTCTCCATGTGTGATAACATGGAAGGAGATTATATTAAAAGAAAATAAATTATTTGTTTTTTCCAAATAAAATCACGACAAGATCTCCCCTATTTAGTAACTATTTAGCCACCTGGGGTATTTGATAAAGATTAATATGACACTTCTATTATCAAATAAGCTGGCATCAATGGCCGTCCTGGCCGCCCAACATAACATACTATAGTATATAAACACCATATCCACAAAACTATATATAATATGTTTTTATGTGTCAAAACTATACATGTATATAAGAATACATTCCAAACTACTAACAAGAAAACAAATAATTACATGTCTCAAATAAAATAAAAGGGGTACACGATGGGTAGGGATCTAAATCCCTCAACTCAAATGCCTCTACCTTGGGGTTCCCTCTCGTCTCCCGAATCACCTGAAAATAAGGATATCGGGGTCAATATAAGCTGAGCAAGTACACAAGGAACTAATAGCAAGAAATATATGCAGTAGACATAAAAATATTAACATCATTATATAAGAATCAGAATCATAGTAAAGTATACTAAGAATGCACATTAACCCAAAAGGACAATCACAATTGCCACATTTAAAACCATTATGCTTTTTCCATCTTCATTGTTTCAATTTAATTTGACATTTAAAGAAATGATCTGAAGAGCAAGCCAAAAAGTCGGTATTCCTAAATAAAATCTAGGTCCTTTTAGGTTAGACACCTCAAACACTTTACCTATTTCTAATTCCACCCTTACAAGGAGAAGAGATACATTCATAGTTCTTCAAGCTTCGTCCGTGGGCTTCGCAAAGTTTTCGGAACTCCACATGCCAACTGTACTCCTTAAACTTTGCCCGCAGGCTTCGCAAAGATTTCGGAATTATCATCGCAGCATCACTTCCTCTTTATATTACTTCATATTTATATGAATGATAATCACAAAGATTCCAATTCATCACAAGGATCACATAGGATTCGTAGCAAGATTCAACACCAATTGTACAAAGCATGCCATATCAAACAATATTAATTCCAAATTTAACAATATAACTTGCGCAGTCAAAAAAACTATCATAACTTCTTTTGCAAATATCGAATCGAGATGATTCCAATGGACATGAAAGATAAGACATAGGACTACAATGTTTATGTTCAAAGATTAGCCTAATTCAGCCAGAAGGCAGCCAACAATCAAGGCAAAATTCAACATAGAAACAGACTGAAACAGCCAAAAAATGTGGCACTTTAAAAATTCACCAAAACTTCATTTCTCAATGAAAGCTTTCAAAATATATGTTATTTTAAGGCTATAGAAGTCTATTTTCTTACAAAGAAAACCTTATTCTATTTGCAGCTTTGTAGAGAAAGATATATAACAAGGAATGGAACATGGTCATGCTGTAAATAGAATAGTCTTTTTACAGCGATCATGTTACTTTAAAATTCACCACAAATCCAATTCTCCTTAAAACTCTTCGAATCTTATGTCATTTTAAAGCTACCGAAGTCTAGTTTTATTGAGAGAAAACTCTATTCAATTTGAAGTTATGCAAAGAAAGATATTAAGTAAACAATAGGGTATGGTTAGGCTGTCTAGCATACCAATTTCTAGGGTTTCATCCAATGATAGGATTCTCTTTTTCCCTGATTCATTTTCTCCAAATTCCAGCAATACAATTACATCAAAAATATGTTTTATAGCACTATTAGGCATCAATTTAGCAAAAACATACAAGATACTTGCCTCAAAATTGCAATCTTTTTCTTCGATTCTCCTTCTTTTCCTCTCCAAACTTCCTTTGAATTTCTAGTTTGTTCTCTAGGTATTTTGTACTTTCTATTACTTCCCAAAGGCTAGGGTTACCATATACATGGATGGAGGTGTGTTATTTCAAGCTTAAAAGGTAGTTTTAATAGAGGTTGGGGTGAGTTTTTGGAGGAGGAAGATGGAATTTTAATTTAATGAACATTTTGGAAGAAGAAAGTTAAGCTTTTGAATTCTTTCTCCATCCTTACCTCTCTACCTAAGTGGAATATGGGGTCCAAGCATGGTGAGGTGTCAAAACTAAGGTCGCCATGTGTTAAGTAATGAAGTCCCATGGTGTCCCCAAATTATGTTTGTTTTATTTTTGTTTTCTTTTATTTTTATGTTTCTTTTCTTTTTCTTTTTCTTTTTCTTTTTTTTTCTTTTCTTTTTGTGGGTCCCACACCAAACCCTTATTTGGTTCTCTTGTAGCATTATTTCAATCATTTTCATCTGCCATTATGTCCCACAGTCTATACTGAATTCAATATGCTCGACCTCTACTTAAAATTATAAACACAGAAATCATAACATGCATCGCAAATGCATCCAAAATCATAGTGTATCCAATTTTATCACAATGCAATGTAAAAGAATTTGAGTGCATTAAAAAAACAACAAAAGCAAATGCAAGCGCATGCTTTAATATTTTCTCGAAACAGGATCTTACAAAAAATACATTTCTTATCTAAATTTTCGGCCACAATAAATGTAAATTTTTTTTTGCACAAATTCCTCATGCTTCATTTAGGTTCTTCCTAGACTCTAAGTTACAGAAACATGCTAAAAACATCATACTAACACATTCATACAAGGCTTTTTAAATTTCAGCATGTGCAGAATTTTTCTTCTTAAAATTGGATGTTTCAAGCCCAATCAAGATTTCTCTTCACAAAATCTCCATCTCTCCCTTGCTCCTAGCTCTCGTCCAATATAAGTTCACCTAGTTAGCCTCCTTCTTTTGACTCCAAAACAAAGTATGTTTCGAGGGAGATGAATTTACACAAAAATTACAAAGAAATGTTTGAAGAAATCAAACATTTCTTCAATGGAGTTGCTCTCGGTTCCCTTTGATCTTCACCATGCTAGACTCCTCATTTTGCTTCAATTTTTGAATATGTTGTAGTTGGGTTTGTGAGGAATTGATATATGTAAAAATATTGGCGTGGTGTTGTAGAAAAATGTTGGGTTCCCTTACCATGAAACTTACGATCATGGAAAGAAAAAGGAGAGCTTTGGCTTCTTGGCTTGAACACTTCACGACTTTTTAGGGCTGGTTTTGGTCGTGTATTGCCTTTCTTGAGCTGCCTCTCAACCTTGATTGCCATATGTACTAAATCATCCAACCCTATATAATGATGTAGCTCGATCGCATTGACAATCTCTTGGTCTAAACCATTCAAAAACTTGTCCATCATTGCCTCCCAATCCTCTTCAATATTACCTCCTATTGATGTATAACTAATCCCACCATACAATTGCATAATCAGAAACTCAATGACAGTAAGTTTTACCTTCTTTAATTTTGTAACACCGATATCTCAGTATACTCATAATTGCACTCCCCTTCATTTTATGTATGATATTACTCATGTTTCTATAAAGAAAATCCACCTAGAAATTTCTCCGCTAAAAGCACTCCTGAAAATTTCGGTCCAATCGTTGAAAATTCCAAAATTTTCAAAAATGACCACAATAGTCCAATAATCATGAGGACGACTCTAAAGAGTATAAGAACCTCAAATTTTGGTAGATCTTACTTCATAGAGCTAAATTGCTTCCAAAACCCTAGCTGGGTCAAATATGGCTCGATAAGGCTAGCCGACCACGTTTGACACGGGATAAATTAAATTAGGCCAAATACGAGGTTTTGGGGTCTAATATGAAATTTTGAAATTTTTTCAGGGTCAAATGTAAATTTTATACGTCAATAGACTCATTTGAAATTAATAAGAACTTAAAAGAAAAGAAAATTGAGAGAAATAAACAACTAATGAAGTTGTGGTATGAGTGGATGATTAGGATCTTTGATTGGTTTGTGACCTGATATTAACTATTCGATAAATGGAGTGAGAGAAAATGATTCTTGGTTTGATGTAAAATGATCCAATGGTAAGAAATAACCCTTGAGATGATCAATGGTAGAGCTAGAAGTAATTTGGGAAATGCTCTTCCCCAAACCGTGACCAAACAAGAGTATAGAGAGTGGGATAGGTGAGGTGGCCGGATGAGGTGATGGAGAGAAGAAAATGTTTAGCCTTTGAGAAGTTAATCCAAAGGTAGAAATTGCGTTTGAAGTGAGATGAATTAATTTGAACTCTTGGATTGAGTTAGTAGGAGACAAGAATACTATTCATTGAGTGAGAGTAGATTTTCTTGAAAACACACCAATGGTGAGGATTTGACTTAGAATTAGATCAAAATTGTGAGCCTTTGGATCTTGGTTGGTGGGAGACATACAATTACTGAAGACTAGAGTGGTAGTGTGAGAAAGTGAGTTTGTAGTGTGAGAAAAGAGCAAAACCATGAGTGTTTTTTGTTGAGAGAGAGTGAACACTTGCTTGTGACCAAGTAGTCCTAGGGCATAGAATTGATCTTGAGAATGTTTAAGGGTTAGGATTTAATGAATCAAAATTTAACAAATAGCTTTTACTTTTAAGCTCTTGAGATGTTCAAAGCCAAAGAAGCAAAAACTCTCCATTTTTCTCTCTAGGCCGAGGGCAACCCCATTAGAGAAAGATTTGATTTCTTCAAATGCCATCCTGAAATGTTTGTGCAGATTCATCCCCCTCAAACCCTAACACAACATATCTAAGTTTGGAACCAAAAAGGAGACACCTAATTTGGTGAACAAGAGGAGGCCGAGAGCTAAGAGCAAGGAGGAGAGAGAGATCTTTTGCAGAGAGGTCTCGGTTGGGCTTGAAGCATCAAAATCTGAGGTAAAAGAATTCTGTACTTTGTTGAAATTTGAGAACCTTGTGTGAATATTTTAATATGTTGTTTTAGTATGATTTTATAACTTAGAGTCTAAGTGGAATCCAAATGAAACATGAGGAATGTGTGCAGAATTCTAATGCAAAAGTAATGAATATATGTGTTTGATTGTTGATTGAAATGATGGGATAAAGGTGCGTGTGCATATATAGTTAGTATACATGTACTAGGGTGATGTGATAAAATGTGTATTAGTTTGGTGAGTATCCGAGAATTTAAGGAATGCATATGAGCATGTGTATGTGTAATGAGTTTATAATGTGAAATCTTATGAAAGAGTGATGAATTCAATTGATATGTAAACATGCAAAATTTTAAAGGATGAATTATACAATATACAATTTAAATATGGATTATTTTGGTGGTTTAAAGTGGCATTGTTTTATTAGAAAGGTATGGGAAACATTGAGGCCTAAAATACATGCATGAGAAAATGCACATTTTAAAGATTTTGGAATGCATAATATGAAAAGGAAATTGAAACCTTAAATATGAAGAATCTTGAAGCTTGCGAGCTGAATTATGTGCCTTTGAAAATGAGCGTTTGAAGTTTCTAGGTCGGTGATGACAAGGGGACAGCGTATGTACACATTTGAAGCCTACCTATGATGCCCTAAGGCTTGATCCTAGATGAAAGATTAAATAAAAATACAATTTAACATGGTGGCTTTCAATTGTATAACATATTATGTGTTGCCATTGTAGAGATACGCTTGTGACCAAACGAGGGAAACACATTTCTTACACATTGTAGTGCATTTTAGGGAGTGACATACCCTCCCATATACGGTGAGTGAGAATTTGACGTTATGTTTTTTATTAAGCAAAAAAACATGTTTTATAGCTTTTCAAAATGACATATGTGAAAGCATGAGATTTGGTTTATGTTTTATACATACTTCTCATTGTGATCATTTGAGTGTCTCAAATGATTAATTCAAATGATATGTATCCATAAATTGTGTTGAAATAACATCGTGCCACTCTTTGAAAACTCGATATGATTTATATGCTTCCACGCTGATTTGAAATTGTTTAATGAAATGAGTGGACTGGATACCTACTTATGATGAGATGATGTAACGATGTTCCTAGTGGACTACCGTAGCTACAAAAGGCATTTGTAGAGGTACCCCATGTGTGTCCGGATACGCTTCTGCAAGAGGTATCCCCAAACGTAATATGTATAGTCGTGGCCCGTTGAACCAAATCGAGAATATGTGTGACGCCACTGTCTAATACTAGGTGAGGTTCTATACATAATTGATTATATATATATATGCACGTAGACACGGGCTAGCCGATTGAACCGTAAGGGGAGGAAGTGCGCATTTCTACTATCTAGCACTTGGTGAGGCCCGTGGCTAACATTAAGGTAGAGAGTCAAATGTTTTTATACTTGCATATAAAAAAAAACCACCCAATGCGCCTGTCATTGATCGCGATAGACCATTGTTGGGGATATTTTATTGGCAAGCTATAAATGATTTTTGAAATATAAAAGGATGCATATGTTGATATTATAATGTATGATACATGATCACTTGATTTATAGAAATGCCATGCTCGATTTATAATATCATCATGTTTGAAAATGTGTTTTAACAAATGTGTTTTAACACTCATGCTCACACATTCTATTGATAACATAATGTCGATCCCCTCACTCACTGAGTTTTTTTCTTAATACTCACCCCTCACTTTTGCATGATGACAGACTTGGTAGGGAGATGTGTCGAGAGACTTTCGACACACTTGACATATATTTTGGAGATACCAATCATTCTTCCACGATAAAAGTTGATGATGTATACTTAAGGTCCATAGAATGATCATGTATATTTTATCAGATGACTGTAATTATGTTATGAAAAAAAAATTATAAGTTGAAACTCTTAAAATTATTGTATCTGAATACATTGAAATGCATTGAGACAAAGTGTTGCATTTTAAATTTTTTTTTACTTGAAAAATTATATTTTTAGGAAAAATAGGTTTTAAACAAGTGAAGATGTTAGCCTTAAGTTGTCTCGGTATGTGTGTCGTGTGATGGACAGCATATAGGGTAACAGGTGACTATTCACGGCCTTCGATTGAGAGTCGAGGCGTGACAAATTTGGAGTAGTTGTGACAATCAAAAATCAATTCTATCTTCTTTTCCCACTCAAAGTATGCTTCAGAATCACTTTTGACTCAAAATGACGGAATTTTCATTTTGATACTACCTAAGTTGTTGTCGACTCAATTCCTAGCTTTTCGATCCAGACCAAATCTCCTATGACTACCTATTGGCATCATATCAAACTGCTCCTCTAACATATCCCCTTCAAACTCATCCATAACTTCAACTTCCCTTTGATGAAACCTATTCCTCCTTGTGGGGTTTGGAGAAATTGGTGGCTATCCCCTTTGCGATCCCTCTTCCACCCTGTCCAACCTTTCATGTGTTAAATCTAACCCCTCCTCATCATCCGTCTCATCTCCCTTATAAATGCTTGTAATTGTAGATTCGGCCCAATGTATGGTTGAACCTCCTCATTTGTGTTATCCTTTTGATATTGAGACATGATTGGAACCTACAAGACAATCTTAGAATAAAATAAAAAGGAATCTTACCACACTCCCTCATGTGTTTCACTCGAAATAAAGGCAACTTGCTCAAATCCACTCGTGTTTCACTTTTTGGCTTTTATCTTTATTGAATTCTCTCTCATGCATTTTCCCATTCTATTTCACTTAGTCAAACTCTTTATTGAACTCGAAAACTCAACTCAAAATTAATTGTCTTGTGACATACAAAGACTTATATGAAAGAAAATATAACAAGGGGAACAAAGAAGGAAAGAACCAGGAATGAAAAATGAGAAATAAAGATGAAAGTCACAAATTTGGAAAAATTCCAAGTTAGGAAAGAAACAAATAAGGAATGGAATAAATAAGAAAAGAGAACAAGGAAGGTGAACAAATAAGAAAAGTTTTAAATTTAGAAAAGAGCACAAATTAGGAAAGTACACAAATAAGAAAATAACCCAAACCCAACACCACAAAAATTTATAAAGGCGTATTTGAAAATTATCAAATTGGGTAATAAAATTTAGAAGACTTATCAAATTTGAACAAGATAAAAAACTGAACAATTATTGACTTTAAGAGCAAGATCAAAAAAATTTGGAACCCACTGTCTTTAATTAATTTTTTTTTCATGGCCTCTTTTTTTTTTTTTTTTACGGCCCATTTTTTCTTACGGCCCTTCCCTTTTTTTTCATGGCATTTTTTTAAAACTTTGGTAGTACAAAAAAAAAATAAAGAATGAAAGAAACCAAAGAAAAATTAAACCCCGAATGAAGAATTTTGGTTTTCACGATGAACCAAAAATTGGAATCAAAGTTTCAAGATCTGATTTACCAAAACACAAACAAGAACAAAAAAAAAAGATAGAAGAAAATAAGAACAATTCGAAGGATAACCTGAATTAGTTTTAAGACTTTAGACACGTTTCTCACTAGAACAAGAACCTCAATATAAAGATGAATCGAATGACGTCACAATTTAGGTAGTTCAAAATCTAGATTAATAATTCAAAGAACTAAACAAGATATCTATTTTGAATAAGTTCAAAGAGTTCTCAAATGAACAAAATCATGTGAAGAAATCTCACAATATTATTAATTCTCTCAAAAAGTTTTGTTTTTATATAATGTGTAATGGCATATTTATAGGCTAAAAGTAACCCATAAAATGGTAACCAAAATTTAAGTAACTTCTTAAAAATAAAAAAGGAAACTAAAGAAAAGTAAACAAATTTGACCATATCTTTCAATATTTGACCAAAACAAAGAAACTACCAAAAATGTGTCAAAATATTTTGACCAAATCTTTTCCATATTTTTGAATAATTCTTTTCGCCTATTTTTCTTCATTCATATTTTCCCTTAGTCTTGGATCATTTTGGGCCTTTTATTTTTCCAATTTGGCTTAAATGAGCACAATAAAGGCCCACTTTGGTTTTTCATTCACTTGGACTCTAATGTCTTCTTGTAAAACTCTCCGAATTAAGTTATTCAGCTCTTTTTTGAATCTTTTAGCTCGAGCTCTCATCACCGAACCAATTGGAGCTTGGATTGGATCATGTGAGTTCCTTACAACCTTGATGTCCTTATCATTGCTCATGTACCTCCTCTATTTATGGCTTTGTTGTACCCTCTTCACCTTTTATTGCATCTCTTATCCTTATTCTAGAGTTTCCTCTAGGGTGTGATAAAAGGTACTTGTGGCCTTAGGTATTCAGAGGAAAACGTACAAATCTTCTTTTCCAGGATCCAACTCCTTCTTTTTGTCTTGTCTTGTGAAATAGAATTGATTTGCTATAAATATCACATCTTTTGATATGTATAGTTTGTTATTTTCCAGATCAAAACATATATAACCCTTCTAGTAATGTGCATATCCTAGAAAGACACACCGCTTGCCCTTTTTGTCTAATTTATCTCTAAATTGCCTTGGGGTGTAAATATATCAAAAACACCTAAACATTCTCAAGTGACTTATTTTTGGTTTTGTTTTAGTAAGAGCTTCTAAGGGGGATTTTCCTTGAAGAACTCTAATAAGCAAACGGTTAAATCAAGTGAGCTGCAGTTCTAATAGCATCACTCCAAAAGGTCTTTGGTATATTAACATGAAACATTATGGTCCTAGTAATTGCTAAGAGGTGCCGATTTTTTCTTTCAGCCAACCCATTTTGTTGTGGGGTACAAGAACATGTTTGGTGGACTATTCTTTTCTTTTGTAAGAATGTGGAAAAATCTTTGTTCATGTACTCTTCTCTACTATCAGTCCTAAGCACTTTTAGATTAGCATTGTGTTGCTTAATGACATATGCTAAAAAAGTCTTAAATGCTTCAAATGCTTGTGCCTTAGTGGTTAGCATAAAGACACAAGTGTATCTAGTTTTGTGATCTATAAATATTATGAAATATTTTAATCCTCATGTAGATACTAGATAAGGTCCAAATACTTGAGTGCACAAGGTCAAAAGCATTTATATACAATGTTTGAGATTAGATAATACACTATGTTTTCTTTCTAAAAAATACAGTGCTATTGAACTTGTCGATATGCCTGATAACTTGTCGACCTGTTTCACTAGTTTTTTCAGAGATACACGACCTGTGCTATTGACCTTGTCGACATGAAAACAACATATTGACCTATTTTAAGAGTCATATCTACCAATTTTAAGAAGATCAAGATATGTCGACCAAATGTAGTGTTGTTTAAATATCACACATCGACATGCTATCTAACCTTGTCGACATAGCCAAACACATCGACCAATTTTAGAAGACAAGTCCACCAATTTTTTATCTATATAGTAACATGTCGATGTAGGTAGAAGATTTGTGGACCTAATGGTTATTAACTTCTTAAGATCACACATCGACATGCTATCTAACCTTGTCGACATAGGCAAACACATCGACCAATTTTAGAAGACAAGTCCACCAATTTTTTATCTGTATAGTAACATGTCGATGTAGGCAGAAGATTTGTGGACCTAATGGTTATTAACTTTTTAAGATCAAACATCGACATACTATCTAACCTTGTCGACATAGCCAAACACATCGACCAATTTTAGAATACAAGTCCACCAATTTTTTATCTGTATAGTAACATGACGATGTAGGTAGAAGATTTGTGGACCTAATGGTTATTAACTTCTTAAGATCACACATCGACATGCTATCTAACCTTGTCGACATAGCCAAACACATCGACCAATTTTAGAAGACAAGTCCACCAATTTTTTATCTGTATAGTAACATGTCGATGTAGGTAGAAGATTTGTGGACCTAATGGTTATTAACTTCTTAAGATCACACATCGACTTGCCCTAAATTGTGTCGATGTGCATATACACAGCAACCATTTCATTTGTATAGGTCCACCAATTTTATAGATACATAGAACCATGTTGATGTATAGTTAAAGCTTGTCGATCTACGATATTGATTTTTAAAGAATGACATGTTGATTCCCACAAGAAACATGTCGATATATCAAAACACATCGGCCAATTTAAACCTGTGCATCCACCTATTTTACTAGGTACATGATCTTGTCAACTTGAATACAATCTTATCGACCTATTTAATAAAAAATACACTACTAAATTTTTGAATTCATATTGATATACTACTTAAACATGTCGATCCAAAATTGTCAGAAACCAAATTTACGAAATAGATTTGAATTCAATGGACACTCTTTTTCTTTGATTCTCTGAATATTTCTATTTCTATCAAACCTAATGTTCAAATGCAGTATAAACAAGCTTTGATTGGCTAAGATGAAAGTGGTGCAAGTAAAGGAATAGAGGTTCAACACTAAACTTGGTATTGTTGCATAGAGAATTAATAGCGGACATAAATTGTGTAACATTCAAATGCAACAACCTTCAATGGATCTTTTCAAACCCATAATAAATACCAGAGAAGAGAAATAAAGAAAAGTAGAAGGAAAGAAGTGAATGTTGAATTGAAATTTTCGAACTACTTCTATACTTGTATTTACTGCTTGTGTTAACTTTGTTCTTAATTTCCTAATCTTTTCGAGTGTTTGATGATTGAACTTAATTCTATCAAATTAGAGGATTAAAAGCCTCCGATCTTTGACATTAAATTCTTTTTCTTACTGAGTGCTCAAAAGACTAAAGAGTGTTTAACACTGCTTTGGGTCGATTGTGAGAAAAATCAATCTGTGAATGATTGAAAAGTTTGTTTCATAGGAACAGTGTAAAGCTTTAACTTGAACCTATAATCAAGTTTGTTTCATCATGCTAATAGTGAAAAATCCAGAGAGAGCCTAGAAGTGGATGTATACTGAGTTTGGTGGAACCACTATAAAATTTTTGTGTGCCCTTTACTCTTCTTCTATCAAGTTTCTAAACAATTTTTTTGTACATTCAACTTCAATTTTTAAAAATCATCCATATTCAACTATTCACCACCCTTTAGTTGAATAACAACTGGTATTAGAGTGGGTATATTGATAGGAAGTCTAACAGCTTATCACCAAAGATTCAAATGGCCATTAACGGAGACAATGTACTAGTGAAGTTCGTTTAACAAATCATGTACCATTCTTCAACGGAAGCAATTTTAGCTACTGGAAGCAAAAATTGCGCAATGTCATAATTTCAAAGGATTTAAATGCTTGAGAGATAATCGAAAAACGAGTTGAATTTCCTACAGAAGAAGTTAATGGTATACGTGTGCTAGTCAAGTTGAAAAATATGACAATGGAGCAGAAAAAGGCTTATCAAGCTAATTGTAAAGCCATAAATTTCCTTCACTTTGCCTTGAGCATCAACAAATACAATCTAGTCTCATCATGCATCATAGTAAAAAAAATCTGGGAAAAACTCGAAGCCACTTACAAAGGCATTGATCAAGTTCGCAAGAGCAAAATCAGACTGCTAAAGTAGGAGTACGAAGTCCTCAAAATGAAGGAATGAGAAACAATCAACAAAATGATAACAAGATTTAATAAGGTAACAAATGAGTTAAGATTACTTGGAAAGGGAATTCCTCAAGAAAATATGGTAGACAAAATTCTGAAGAGTCTACCAAAGTCATGGGAGTCCAAAGTTACAATAATAGAAGAATCCAAAAATCTTGAAACCATGACCATGGATGAACTCATGGGGTCTCTAATAACCCATGAAATGAAGTTAAATAAGAAATAACCAGCAAAAGCTAAAAGAGGCAAAGGAGTGGCTCTAAAAACTGACAGTGATGAAAGTACCTCAAATCCAGAAGAAGAAGATGACGGTGAAGATCAAGCACTATTGGCCAGAACATTCAAGAAGTTCATGATGAGAAGAAGAAACAAGAACATACCATTCTACAAAAAACCAGAAAAGAAAAAGGAAATTAGGTATTTTGAGTGCAAGAAGTTGAGACATATTAAAGCAGATTGTCCCCTACTGAAAAGAAACGAAAAGAAGAATAAGAAGGAAAGAAAGGAGAAGAAAAAGAAGAAGGCACTTGCAACTTGGAGGATGAATACTCTAGCTCAAGTGAAAAAGAACAAGCAGAGGAGTAAGCTCTGTATCTTTCATGGACAATGAAGAATCTTCAGACAGTGAGGTAAATTTTACTTCCTATTCTTCTTGTTCTGACTCTGATGAAAACAACTTTTGTTACGCCCCGAACCGGGATCGTGAGCAACTGCCTATTATCCTGAATGATAGCTATATTTTTACAGAAAATCAGGCAGAACCTCCCCACATTTCGGAGGTTTTCCATATAGCAATCAACCTGCTACTTGTACAATAGGGACAACTCGGCCTCATAATATATAAATCCAATCTCAACATCAGACCAACACATCCATACCGCACAATACAAGGACAACGCAAAGCTAACGAAATGAATTACCACAGTCCTAACCACAACCTCTACTGCCATGCCCCCGTCAAAGGCATGAATAGCCTCTAGTCGCCCCTCCTGTAATTTAGAGACGGCACCGAGCGGTCCTAAAATACACTTCTAGGACATGACACATTCGCAAGTAACATACACAACGAATAGAAATTTGCCTCAATACAAGTGTTATGAAATGACATGAGAGTTCCACAATTTAAATATCCATATTTATACAGTCATCCCAGAATTATACAATGGTCTTCTATAGACCTCAAAATACATATACATCATCAATACAATTTTTAAGTCACGAAATTGTAATGAAAATATACAATGACTCCTCAAGTCCAGACCAGATCTCTAATGATACTAAGCGTCCTAAAAGCAACGCTCCTTGCCAAATACTATCTTTGAAACAAGAAGGGAAATGAGGGGTGAGTACTCACGGAAAGAATACTCAGTGAGTGAGTAGGTCAATGCAATCGTCTAATAAGAATTGTGAAACTGGAGTGTCAAAGCATAAGTATACAAATCATACTTCAAATCATCATACTTTTCATTTCAACAATATATCATTTGCACGCATTATCAAGTCAAATACGCATCTAAAACACTGTCATTAAAATTCATAGAGCTGTCAGCCGAAAGTATCCTAGCAGAGGTCTACCTCGACCTATGACAGGCGCACTGGAGTGTTATATGCAAATTTATTTAAAGTGCATTTTATCCCAGCGTTGGTGACGGACCTCATCCAGGTGCTAGACTTGGAGAGAGTATCTAAATCCTCCCCCTTTTCGAGTTCAACCTTGCTAGTACCGTGTCGTTAATAAAATCACGACAACTCGTGGATACCCTAGGCCTAGGCATATCTGGATGTCACCCAAACGCCTCTCACGGTGTCCTTCGTAGCTACAGAACAATACAAACCAAAGCCTTCAAGGCCAAAATCAATATCATATCAAGAATGTGTCGTAATCAGGTTCACAAACCAAATGCAATATATAAAGTAAAATGGCACATTATACATTTCAACCACATGGATGCATAATTTCATAATTCAACCCAATTTTTGCATACTCCAACAGTTCACAAAAAGTCAATTCCAAACCAATCAAAATATTTCAAGCACACGAGAAATCATGCTCAGTTATCAAAATGTTGTAAAACATGGTTTACATATTAAACAAAGACATTGAAATAAATCTCACTCACAGTATGGGGGAGGGTAGCGCACTCCCCAATAATATCACGAAGTGAAGAAAAGTGTTCTCCTAACTCAACGCACCCAAAACCTATGAATGTATATATATATAAAAATCAACAAGTTTATATTCTATGCAGTTATTGGAAATAGGTTATCACTTCTAATACACGTATGCAAATCAGGTATTTCGAATCCTTTAGAACCCTACCCTAATTCCTTATATTTTGCTCATGCATACAACATGTCTAGAAGACTCAAGTGTTGGTACTCGACCAATCTCGCATAGCGCTCACACCAATCTAATCTTTTGCTCGCACCCAAGGGCCAACAGGGCCACAGCCCATCGTTCCTCTGTGCAGCGTGCAGCACCCATGTGCGAGGCGCGTAGTGCCCATGTGCAGGGTCTGTGTGCAGGGCGCGCAGCGCCGGTGTATAGGGCGCGCAACTCCCACGTGCAGGGCTTGTGTGCAGGGCTTGTGTACAGCGCATGCAGCGCCTATGTACAGGGCCTGTGTGCAGGGTGCGCAGTGCCTGCACGCCAACTATTTCCCCTTATTTCTCGACTTAACCCTAACATTCATTCAAATAAATCAAATGGGTAAGAAAATTTTCTCACCTAGGGTTTTCTCATAGCGTAGACCTTCGTCCGAATATCGCCTCGATCGCTCCAAAATCTATAATACTCCACAGAGACTCGCGGGCTATAGCGGGCTGCGGGCTACGGGCCGCAGTGGGCTTCGTGGTTACAGTAGGCTAGTGGGCTCATGGGCTGTCACGGGATGGTAGGCTCACTGGCTAGCACACTCGCGGGCTCGCGGGCTGGCTGGTTGGTGGGCTCACGGCTGGCACGTGCGCTCTTGAGTTGGACTGCAGTCGCGCACTAGTTGTTGTACACTAATAGGCTGGAGCACGCTCATGCGTAGGCGCTCTCCCGAGCAGGCGTGCTCACGCAGGAAAGCGCACACTGTGGCGCGCTTGCGCTTGTTTAGGGAAGATTGTGCTGCGGCACACTCGCGGGAGGAAGGAGCTGCAGTGACTGGGTATGCTCGTGGTGGTGGCGGATCGCGGTGGAGGGTAGCAGATTCGCAGTGGAGGGCGTTCGAGAGGGATGGAGATCGCGAGAGATAGAGAGAGTGATCAACGGAGGGAGAGAAACAGTGAGAGAGAGACCATGAGTGAAGTAGAGAGAGAAGAAAATGGTAGTGGTTGCTTGCTATGGAGAGAGGTGGCAGGGCGAGCGACCGATCTCGGCGGAGGAAGAACAGCCATGGGAAGGTGAAGAGTCGGGGAAAGAGAGAAAGAGGAAGAGAGAGAGAGAGAGAGAGAGAGAGAGAAGTAATTTAGGGTTTCCAACCCTAATTGGGAAAGAGGGGAGGTACTGCGCTTCACTCCTAAATGCAGCATCTCCTCTCTCTCTTTTTTTCTTTTGTATTTATATATATATATATGTGTCTTCACACCCACACTTCACAAAATTTTAAATTTTTTGTAAAAACGGGGTTTATTTCGATTCGCAGATTCGGAAAATTAAAATATACCAAAATTTTAATTTAAATACCTCAAAATCAAAAATCAATTTAAATAAATAAATTTCTCTCTATATAATTAAATTACAGACACCGCAGTGTCGGTATTACATTTTCTAACCCCCTAAAAACAAGTTTTGTCCTCGAAACTAAAAGAGGACTAAACAGTAAATAAATGGTGGTGTTGTCTCCTCATAGTCTCCGGGCTCCTAGGTCTCCTCCTCGACCTGGTCACTCCTCTACAAGACTCTGACCAACGAGACTTCCTTACTTCACAGCTTCCTGACCTGTTGATCTAGAATAGCTACGGACTGAATGGGAAGACTGAGGTCCTCTTATAACTCAACAGGTGGAGGCTCTAAAATATGCGAAGGATCTGAGATGTACTTCCTCAACACTGATACATGGAAGACATCATGGATCTAAGATAACTCGTTTGGTAGCTCTAGTATGTATACCACGCTCTCAACTTTACTGAGGATACGAAACGTGCCAATATACCTGGGGCTCAATTTGCCCCGCTGCCGATATCGAATGAGTCCCCTTAAGGGAGAAATTCTTAAAAACACCATATCACCCACCTCAAACTCTAAACGTCGACATCTCCGATCCGCATATGCCCTCTGTCTGTCTTGGGCAGCTTTCAACCGCTCGCGGACCACCTTGACCTTTTCCTTAGTTTCCTCGACTAACTCAACATTGGTAAGGTGTGTCTCACCTACCTTATCCTAGCACAATGGGGTGTGACACTTCTTGCCGTAGAGTGCCTCACAGGGTGGCATACCGATACTAGCCTGATAGTTATTATTATATGCAAACTCCACTAACAGTAAATGCCTGTCCCAATTACCCCGAAAATCCATGACATAAGCCCGAAGCAAATCTTCAAGCGTCTGAATGGTCCTCACCAACTGACCATCTGTCTTTGGGTGATATGCTATGCTAAAACTAAGCCGCGTACCCAAAGCTTCCTGTAGCTTGGGTTAAAATCGAGAAGTGAACCTCGGATCTCTATCTGAGACTATGGATATGGGAACTCCATGCAGCCTGACTATCTTGTCAATATACATACGTGTCAATGTCTCCAATGGAGAGTCGCTATGCATCGGGATGAAATAGGCAGACTTGGTAAGTCGATCAACTAACACCCAAATGGTATCATATCTGGCCTGAGTCCGCAGCAATCCCATAACAAAGTCCATAGTCACATGTTCCCACTTCCATACGGGAATGGGAAGAGACTGTAGTAAACCCACTGGCCTCTAATGCTCAGCCTTCACCTGCTGACAGACTAAACATCTAGCTATAAACTCCGCAATGTCCCTCTTCATACCTGGCCACTAATAATTACCCTGAATAGTTCAATACATCTTTGTACTACCCGGTACAAGGCATAGCATCACTGTACATTGTGTACTCCCGACTACTGGTGGGAAGTATCAAAATCGGAGTTGTAGTCAACCGTTGTTTGAGCTCTTGAAAACTCACCTCACAACAGTTATTCCATACAAACTTGACATCCGTTCGCGTCAATCTAGACAATGGTGTAGCTATTCGGGAAAACCCCTCAACAAATCTACAGTAATACCCAGCCAGACCAAGAAAACTCCTGATCTCAGTCACTGTCTACGGCTGCTCCCATCTCATAATGGCATTGACCTTCTACGGATCAACAAAAATCCTCTCTGTAGAAACAACATACCCCAAAAATCCAACCTGTCTTAGCCAAAATTCACATTTTGTGAGTTTGGCATACAGCTGCTCATCGCGGAGGATCTGTAAAATGGTGTGAAGATGTTGAACATGATCCTCGTCACTCCGTGAATAGACCAGTATATCGTTTATGAAGACTATGACAAACTGGTCTAGATAGTAGTGAAAAACTCTGTTCATCAAGTCCATGAACGCAACTGGGGTATTAGTCAGCCCAAACGACATGACAAGGAATTCATAGTGCCCGTATTGAGTGCGGAAAGCTATCTTTGGCACATCTTGAGTCCTAATCCACAACTGATGATATCTCGATCGAAGATCAATCTTCGAGAAAACTCGGGCACCATGCAATTGATCAAACAAGTCATCTATGCGAGGCTGTGGATATCTGTTCTTTACAGTCACCCGATTAAGTTACCTGTAATCTATACACAATCTCATTGAGCCGTCCTTTTTCTTTACAAATAGCACTGGAGCACCCCAATGTGACGTGCTAGGACAGATAAACCCCTTATCCAGCAACTCCTGTAGCTGGACCTTGATCTGTCTTAGCTCAGCCGACGCCATCTTGTATGGCGGTATAGAGATAAGGGTAGTCCCCGGAGCTAAATCGATCTCAAAGTTGAACTCCCAAACCATTGGTAATCCGGGTAGCTCCTCGGGAAAAATATCAATAAACTCATGTACCACTGGAACATCCTCAAGTCTCGGTCCCTGAGCAGTGGTGTCTATGACGTGAGCGAGATATGCCACACACCCGCGGTGAAACATGCGTTTGGCCTCCAAAATTGAAATGACACAGCGGGGTAAAACCCGCCTCTCGCCCTCAAAAATCAACACAGGTTGATCGTGTCTTCAAAACTCTACCTACTTCTTAAAGTAGTCAACTGAAGCCTGATGCATATGTAGTCAATCCATCCCCAAGATGGCATCAAAATCAGTCATGGCGAGAGGGATTAGATCTGCCTTCAGCACTGTATCCCCAACTTTGATCTCATATTCTCTATACATTGTGCCACGTATAATCTGCTCACCCAGAGGAGTGATGACCAATATCTCCTCGTCCAAAGGTGAGAGTGGCCTATCAGAATGTCAGGAGAATTGATCGTTCACATATGAATAGTTAGACCCCGTGTCAATAAAGATACGAGCACCTATTCCGAGGATAGGTAGAGTACCTATCATTGGACAAAATATACATAGACTTAGAATAATTTCAAATTATATATATATATATATGTCAAAATAGTTGAGCCTCTAAGGCTTTTACAATTCCAGTGTACAAAGATGTCAGAGTAGTATCATGTCAACAAAAGGGTACACAACATAAAATACCTATACAACTATCATGATACAACGCTGACATCCCCAAAAGAAGTGAAAATAAGAATAAAGATCCTATTCTATAGGATCAGAAGGAGGAGTACCCATGATAATGTCAGAGTGGGCGTCCTCCTGCGTCATGGCATAAATTCGAGCCTGAGCCCTAGGTTGCTGTCGTGTCTAGTCTGCACTGTGTTACTCCCGAGTAGGCTGCCCCTGCTGACCCATATGAGTAGTACTAGTATGGTTCTGTGAACTCTGTCCTCCGCATCCTAACTCAGGGCAGGAACTCCTGATATGTCCCAGCTTCCCACAGTGAAAGCAAGTAACTGACACTGAACCAGCTCCTATCGAATGGGACCTATTGTACCTGCGGCAATAAGGATGCTGCAGAACAATATACTGTGTAGCGTGAGTCAGAGCAGGCTGTCTGAACCCCTGGGAGTACTATCCCCATCCCAGATTAGAAGATCCAGATCCAAATTTGTCTTTGTGCGAACCGGATCCCCTGCCCCTCTTGTAGCTCTGCGCAGAATGAGACTTCTCTTTCTTTCTCTTCTGCTCTCTATTCTCTCTATGCCTAGTCTCAGTATGGACCAAAGCCTCTGTTGAAATTTAAATATAGCAAGCTAAGAATGAATAAAGAAACTTCAAGAATTTAATTGAGAATTCAAAGAGAGTTTACATGCAATGAAGGCATGTTTTTCATACCTTCCAAAGAAACATATAAGCCCTATTTATAGAAAACAAGAAGAGGGGCAAGGAGATTAGAAAAGAGAGAGAGGAGAGGGCATTGTGCCCTCTCCAATTATGGCCGTTGGGGCTGTCCCCAACGGCTAGTTTTACTAGCCGTTGGGGACAGCCCCAACGGCTGTTTTTTGCTAGCCGTTGGGGGACCTGATGGTCCCCCATTTGCTGGCCCGGGCTGGGCCCGAAGGGCCCAGCCCGAACAATCCGGGCAAGGCCCATTTAGGGCCCAACTTAGAAACCTTAAAGGGATTACAAAGAGAATGAAAATTCTACACAAATTAAAACTATACATTTAGACTTCATTCCCTTAGGACATTAACCCTAATTGTCCTTTATTTCAACACTCCCCCTCAAGTTGGGTGTGTATGTATCTATGACACCCAACTTGACCATATTTTTATGTATGTGATTGGCGGTTCCTGACTTGGTGAAGATATCCGCTACTTGATCATCACTTCGTGTAAAGCTTGGAGTGATGAGTTTTTCTTCAAACTTTTGTCTCACAAAGTGGCAATCCACCTCGATGTGCTTTGTTCTTTCATGAAAAACCGGATTTGAGGCTATGTGAATAGCCGATTGATTATCACAATGGAGTCGGATTGGAGTAGGAACAGAGAACCCTAGTTCTTCAATTAGAGCCTTTAACCAAACCATCTCACTTGATGCGGCTGCCATTGCTCTATATTCAGATTCGGCACTTGATCTTGACACCACATGTTGTTTTTTGCTTTTCCAAGATACTAGATTTCCTCCAACAAACATGCAATATCCTGTGGTTGATCGTCTATCTTCTGAGTCTCCAGCCCAATCTGCATCACAATATCCTACAATTTGTGAGTTGTTGTTCTTCTTCATCCAAACTCCCATGCCGGGTGTACCCTTTAGATAATGGAGGATTCTTTCGGTGGCTCTCCAATGCTTTCTTTTTGGCTTGTGCATATGTTGGCTAACTTGACTCACGGCAAAGGAGATGTCCGGTCTCGTTATGGTGAGGTAGATCAATTTCCCTACGAGCCTTTGATATCTTGGTTCATCCTCATAATCTTCATCATCATCCTTGAGGCCACAAGAGGAGCTAATGGGACTACAAGCGGGCTTGGCACCTAACTTCCCGGTTTCCTGCAAGAGATCAAGCACATACTTCCTTTGTGATAGAACAAACCCATTTGGACAATAGGCGAGTTCTATCCCTAAGAAGTACTTTAGTTTCCCTAAGTCCTTAATATCAAATTTTGTTTGTAAGAAACCTCTTACTTGGTTGATTAAATCTAAATCATTACCGGTTATGATTATATCATCTACATAAACTAATACTATAATGATTTTTCCATCTAGTTTCTTAACGAAGAGAGAAGTGTCGCTATTGCATTTTTTGAAATCATGATCAAAAAGAGTTGAGCTAAGTTTGGCATACCAAGCTCTTGGAGATTGTTTGAGACCATAGATTGCTTTCCTAAGTTTGCAAACTTTGTTGAGTTGCTGAGAAAAGCCAGGTGGAATCTCCATGTACACTTCTTCTTCCAGATCACCTTGAAGGAAAGCATTGGCTACGTCCATTTGAAACATTGGCCAAGAGTGATTGATTGCAAGGGACATCAAGACTCGAATTGTGTTCATCTTGGCCACCGGAGCATACGTTTCCTTGTAATCTACTCCATAAGCTTGAGTGAAGCCCTTTGCCACTAATCTTGCTTTGTATCTATCAATGCTTCCATCACTTTTGTGCTTGATCTTATAGATCCATTTACATCCTACTGCCCTTTTTCCTTTAGGAAGAGATGATAACTCCCAAGTTCCGTTTCTTTCTAAGGCTTCTAGCTCATCTTTCATTGCTTGGATCCATTGAGGAAGTTGTTTGGCTTCTTCAAAGTTTCTAGGCTCTTGATGAAGGTCTAAGTTCTTGATGAATTTTTGATGGCTACAAGACATGTTAGCAACCGAATAATATTGGGAAATGGGGTGAGATGTTACCTTTGAGTTATAGAAAACTCTTTTGTTGATCCATTCTGAAGGAGGGAGCCTAAGCCTTGTTGATCTTCGAAGAGGAGGAGGAGGCGGCTGCTCAATGCTTTGTTCTACTTCCTCTATAACTTGCCCTTGATCTAAGTTGTCTCCCCCTTCCTCTTGGATGGATTCATGATCAGAATGAGATGAGGTTGATTGTTCTTGAGTTGGATCATTTTCAGCTTGGATTGGTTGTTCTTCTTCTTCATTTTGATGAGAGGTTTCTTTGATTGAGGGAAGGACTACATTCCAATGGTCTTGTGCTCCTCTTTCCTTTGGTTGCTCTTGATCCTCTTTTCCTGCAAAATAAGGTTCTTTTTCTACAAATATCACATCCTTGGATGTGTATAGCTTTTTGTTTAGAGGATCATAACATTTATATCCTTTTTCAAAGGTAGAGTATCCTAAAAATACACATTTTCTCCCTCTTTCATCTAGTTTATTTCTAAAGTTTTCTGGTACATGCACATAACAAATGCACCCAAAAACTCTTAAGTGTGAGATACTAGGTTTTCTTCCTAGGAGTAGTTCTAAAGGGGATTTTCCTTCTAGCACTTGAGAGGGCATAAGGTTTATAAGGTGTGCAGCGGTTTTAATGGCTTCACTCCAAAACTTTTTAGGTATATTGGAGTGAAACATCATAGCCCTAGCCGTTTCTAGTAAGTGTCTATTTTTTCTTTCGGCAACTCCATTTTGTTGAGGAGTGTAAACACAAGACTTTTGATGAATAATTTCCTTTTCTTCTAGAAAATCTTCAAGTGCATGGCTAGTGTATTCCCCCCCATGGTCCGATCTAAGGATTTTGATATTTGCATTGAATTGCTTGGTCACATATCTATAATAGCTCTTAAGTGCTTCAAATACCTCTGATTTGGCCGTTAATAAGTACACCCAAGTGTATCTAGTTTTGTGATCAATGAAGGTTACAAAATATTTAAAGCCATTATGAGATTCCATGGGTGAAGTCCACACATCGGTATGAATGAGTTCAAAGGCATTTTCATATATTGTATTTGAGATTGGATAGTACACTTTGGTTTGTTTTCCAAGAATACAAGCTTTGCAATGCCTATTTTCTATTTTTTGACTTGGAAATAGGCGTTTCAAAGCTAAATCTCCCGGGTGACCTAGACGGGCATGCCATATAGAAAACGCTTGACTTTGAACTCCAAAAGCTTGATTTTCTTGCTCCAAAAAATATAAGTTGTTCCTCCTAGACCCCTTGCCAATCAAGTGATTCGTTTTGAGATCCTGAAAGATAACCTGGTTAGGATCAAAAGTGGCTTTGCAATTATGGTCTTTGGTAATTTTGCTAATAGACATGAGGTTAGAGTTGAATTTTGGTACATATAACGCTTTAGTTTTCTTTCCTAGGAGTTCAACTTCACCTAGATGATCAACTTTTAGTTTTTGACCATTAGCAACCTTGACAATCTTATAACTAGATAGAGGAATGAATTTCCTAACTTTGTCTTTATCTTTTACCATGTGATTGTCACAGCCCGAATCAATCAACCATTTATTTAAATGAGATGAGTTCAAGTTGTTACCGGAGTGAAGGGCAACTTGGCTAAGGAGCTTTTTCATCTCTTTTTGCATCTCCTCCATCTTGGATTCGAGTGCAGCCACTTGGGAGACTTGTTGAGCATGAGCTGGTTGTTCCACCTCCTTCTTGTTGTTCTTTGGGCGCAAATTAGGGTGGAGAAACCAGCACCTTTCCCTTTTGTGGCCGGGCTTCTTGCAATTTGTGCAAACATCCTTTTTAAAGAAATTTTGAGCTTTGTTGACCATGTGATCATCTTGAACAGCCTTGAAGGCTTGGGCTTCGGATTTGAGCTTGGTAGACTCCTCTAGCCTCATGCTAGTCTCGGCCCTTTGAATCATAAATTGAACTTCTTGGAATGAAGGGAAAATCTTCATTCTAAGGATTTCTTGACGAATTGGAGCATATTCATCTCCAAGACCCATAAGAAGACCAAAGGTCATGTCTTCATCATTTCTTTGAAGAATGGTCTTGAGATTAGAAGTTGGAGGCCTAAGAATATTAAGCTCATTCCAAAGATCCCTATATTCCCCAAAGTATTCGGGAAGAGTTTTACCTATTTTTTGAATCTTGAAGATTTTTCTTTTGAGCTCAAAGATTCGTCCGGTGTTGGTCTCTTGCCCATATAGAGCATGCATTTGATCCCACAAAGCCCTTGCATTTGGAATACAAGTAGCCATTGCTTTGTGGGTTTTGTCAAGAGACATTTGAAGTAGCACCACCACTTGATCATCTTGCTTCTTCCATGATTTGAATGTAGGGTTGGCATCATCTAAGGGATCCTCCAATATGTGATTTTCAAGATTGAAAAAGTTCAAGGATCTCTTGATGGTGTCTTGCCAAGCATTGTAATTTGATGAATCTAAGAGAATGGAAGTAAACATGGAAGTACTAATTTGTGGTGGAGGATTACCAACACCGGAAGATGAAGGTATCGAAGATGGCTCTGATACCATGTTGAAATTTAAATATAGCAAGCTAAGAATGAATAAAGAAACTTCAAGAATTTAATTGAGAATTCAAAGAGAGTTTACATGCAATGAAGGCATGTTTTTCATACCTTCCAAAGAAACATATAAGCCCTATTTATAGAAAACAAGAAGAGGGGCAAGGAGATTAGAAAAGAGAGAGAGGAGAGGGCATTGTGCCCTCTCCAATTATGGCCGTTGGGGCTGTCCCCAACGGCTAGTTTTACTAGCCGTTGGGGACAGCCCCAACGGCTGTTTTTTGCTAGCCGTTGGGGGACCTGATGGTCCCCCATTTGCTGGCCCGGGCTGGGCCCGAAGGGCCCAGCCCGAACAATCCGGGCAAGGCCCATTTAGGGCCCAACTTAGAAACCTTAAAGGGATTACAAAGAGAATGAAAATTCTACACAAATTAAAACTATACATTTAGACTTCATTCCCTTAGGACATTAACCCTAATTGTCCTTTATTTCAACAGCCTCCATGCGGTAAGCAGAGTCTATCACCTCGGCCAGTGTAAACTGTGGAGTAATAGTCATATACTTTTTTATGCTGCGCCTAAGACCGTCTTCGAATTTAAAGCGCAAATACTGATGTGTGGCCAGATCCAGTACAAATGCGGTAAGTCTCCACATGTCTACCTCATACTCTGAGACAGATCTGAACCCCTGTGTAAGCCGTCCCAGCTCTAATCTCATCCGATCCTACTGGTAGAGTGGGAAAAATCTACGGTCAAACTCCCGAAGGAAGTTGTCCCACCGTAGTGGCTCTATCACCTCATCAGTGAGGGCCTCTCCTTCTAATAATCACAGCACCACTTTTAGGTAGACCTCCTCTCCAATCCCCAGATTGGTCAAAATCCTGTAGGTGCTTTTGATCCAATACTTGGCTGCCGTAGCATTACCAAGTCTTGTGAAATTAGTACACCCCAGCTGACGGGCTTCCTTAACAAACTGAGTCAATACATGTACCCATCTAAGAGTAGCCAATGTGGTCTCACTCGAGAATGTTTTCAAGACTCTCTTGATACATAGCTCTCAACCTAGTATTTAATACCAAGTCAACTGTCACGTCCCAAATGGGGGTTGTGAGGAGCCGCCCGTTGTCCTAAATACCGGCTATATTTTTATAAAAAATCAGACAGAACCTTCCCACATATCGGAGGTTTCCCATACAGCAATCGACCTGCTACCTGTACAATAGGGCCAACCTGGCCTCACAATACATAAATCCAATCTCAACATTAGACCAACACATCCATACCGCACAATCTAGGATAATGCAAGGCTAACGAAATGAATTTTCACAGTCCTAACCACAACCTCTACTGCCATGCCCCCGTCAAAGACATGAACAGTCTCCAGTCGCCCCTCCTGTGATTTAGAGGGGGCACCGAGCGATTCTAAAATACACTTCTAGGACATGACACATTCCCAAGTAACATACACACTAAATAGAAATTTGTCTCAATACAAGTGTTATGCAATAACATGAGAGTTTCACAATTTAAATATCTATATTTGTACAGTCATCCCAAAATTATAAAATGGTCATCTATAGACCTCAAAATACATATACATCATCAATACAATTTTTAAGTCACGAAATTGTAGTGAAAATATATAATGACTCCTCAAATCCAGACCAGATCTACCAATGATACTAAGCGTCCTAAAAGCAACGCTCGTTGCCAAATACTATCTCTGAAACAAGAAGAGAAATGAGGGGTGAGTATTCAGGGAAAGAATACTCAGTGAGTGAGTAGGTCAATGCAATCGTCTAATAAGAATTGTGAAACTGGAGTGTCAAAGCATAAGTATACAAATCATACTTCAAATCATCATACTTTTCATTTCAACAATATATCATTTGCACGCATTATCAGGTCAAATACGCATCTAAAACACTGTCATTAAAAATCATAGAGCTGTCAGCCGAAAGTATCCTAGCAGAGGTCTACCTCGACTTATGACAGGCGCACTGGAGTGTTATATGCAAATTTATTTAAAGTGCTCTCTATCCCGGCGTTGGCGATGGACCTCATCCAGGTGCTAGACTTGGAGAGAGTATCTAAATCCTCCCCCTTTTCGGGTTCAACCTTGCTAGTACCGTGTCGTTAATAAAATCACGACAACTCGTGGATACCCCAGGCCTAGGTATATCCGGATGCCACCCAAACGCCTCACACGGTGTCCTTCGTAGCTACAGAACAATAAAAACCAAAACCCTCAAGGCCAAAATCAATATCATATCAAGAATGTGCCGTAATGAGATTCACAAACCAAATGCAATATATAACATAAAATGGCACATTATACATTTCAACCACATGGATGCATAATTTCATAATTCAACCCAATTTTTGGACACTCCAACGGTTCACAAAAAGTCAGTTCCAAACTAATCAAAATATTTCAAGCACACGACAAATCATGCTCAGTTATCAAAATGTTGTAAAAGATGATTTACATATTAAACAAAGGCATTGAAATAAATCCTATTTATAGTATGGGGAGGGTAGCACACTCCCCAATAATATCATGAAGCGAAGAAAAGTGTTCTCCTAACTCAAAGAACCCAAAACCTATGAATGTATATATATATATAAAAATCAACAAGTTTCAAATCTAGGCAGTTATATGAAATAGGCTAACACTTCTAATACACGTATGCAAATCAGGTAGTTCAAATCCCTTAGAACCCTACCCTAATTCCTTATATTTTTTTCATG
The DNA here is from genome assembly GCA_033439265.1 of Dillenia suffruticosa. Lineage (NCBI taxonomy): Eukaryota > Viridiplantae > Streptophyta > Magnoliopsida > Dilleniales > Dilleniaceae > Dillenia > Dillenia suffruticosa. Next base: position 15,870,357 of record JAVTVX010000020.1, read on the forward strand.
CATACAACATGTCTACAAGACTCAAGTGTTGGTACTCGACCAATCTCGTACAGGGCTCACACCAATCCAATCTCTCGCTCGCACCCAAGCGCAAACAGGGCCACAGCCCAGCGCTCCTCTGTGTAGCGTGCAACGTCCATGTGCGGGGTGCGCAGTGCCCATGTGCAGGGACTATGTGCACGGCGCGCAATGCCAATATGTAGTTCGCACAGCGCCCATGTGTAGGGCCTGTATGTAGGGTGCGCAGCGCTTGCATGCCAACCATTTCTCCTCATTTCTCGACTTAACCCTAACATTCATTCAAATAAATCAAATATGTAAGAAATTTTTCTCACCTAGGGTTTTCTAGGAGCACAGACCTTTGTTCGAATGTCTCCTCGATCGCTTCAAAATTTGCAATGCTCCGCAGAGACTCGCGGCTGTTACGGGCTATCACAGACTATGGGCTGTGGGCTGCAGTGGACTTCGTGGCATCAGTAGGCTCGCGGCAACAGTGGGCTCACGGGTTGTGCTAGCTCGTGGGCTGTCGTAGGCTGGTGGGCTAGCGGGCTCGCGGGCTCGTGGGTTAGTGGGCTCATGGGCTAGCACACTCACGGGCTCGCGGGCTTGCGGGCTGGTGGGCTTGCTGGCTGGCACGTGCACTCGTGAGCTGGACTGTAATTGCGCGCTCGCGGTTTACCTGCTAGTGGGCTGGAGCACGCTCGTATGCAAGCGTGCTCGTACAGGGAAGCACGCACTCGCACTCATGCAGGGAGGATCACGCTGTGGCGCACTCGCGGGAGGGAGGAGCTGTAACGGCTGGGTGCGCCCGTGGTGGTGGCGGATCGCGGTGGAGGGTGGCGGATTCACGGTAGAGGGCGATCGAGAGGGAGGAAGATCACGAGAGATAGAGAGAGAGTAAGCAGCGGAGAGAGAGAGAAACAGTGAGAGGGAGACCGTGAATGAAGTAGAGTAAGAAGAAGATGGTGGTGGTTGCTTGCAGTGGAGAGAGATGGCGGGGCAAGCGACCGATTGCGGCGGAGGAAGAACAGCCGCGGGAAGGTGAAGAGTCGGGGAGAGAGAGAAAGAGGAAGAGAGAGAGAGAGAGAGAAAAGTAATTTAGGGTTTCCAACCCTAATTGGGAAAGCAAGGAGGTACTGCGTTTCACTCTAAAACGTAGTATCTCCTCTCTCTCTTCTTTTTTTTTTTGTATATATATATATATATATATATATATATGTCTTCATACCAACATTTCACTAAAATTTAAATTTTTTGTAAAAACAGGGTTTACAACGATTTGCAGATTCGGCAAATTAAAATATACCAAAAATTTAATTTAAATACTCCAAAATCAAAATTCAATTTAAATAAATAAATTTCTCTCTATATAATTAAATTACAAACACCACAATGTCGGTGTTACAACTTTACCATCACTGAGCTACATGAGGCATTGCTAGAATCACTCAAAGAATTAAAAAAATTAAAATGAAAAATAATTTGTTAAAGAAAGACTTAACTAAAACCGTTAAGACATTAGAAAATTCAAAAATAGAAGCAAATGTATTAAGAAAGAAAAATTATGAATTAGAATTGAAAGTTGCTCAATTTGAAAATAAATTGAATGATAAACAATTGGAAAAGGATAGTGAGAAATAGACAAATGAAAACATAGCTCTAAGGGAGGAACTGTGTAAGATCTCATTCTTAGAAAATATTAAGGCATACATTTTCGTTTACATTTCTACTTATCAAGGTTAAATTGTTTTGCATCGCATTGTGATAAATGAGATATACTACAATTTTAGACGTATTTACGATGCATATTTTGAATTCTATATTTGTGATTTTAAATAGAGTTCAGGCATATTGAACTTAGCATAGACTGTGAAACATAGTGGTGAATGAAAATGATCGAAATAATGCAGTAAGAGAACCGAATTAAGGTTTGGTATGGGACCCACAAGGGGAAAAGAAAAAGAAAAATAAAATAAAAAGAAAAAAATGATAAAATAAAATAAAAATAATTTGGACACCATGTCACACCATAACCCAACACATGACAACCTTAGCTTTGACACATCACCATGCTTGGGGCCCACATTCCACTTAGATAGAGAGGTAAGGATGGAGAACTCAAAATCTTAACTTTCTTCTTCCAAAATGTTCATTTTCGGATTCCATCTTTCTCTTTAAAAAACTCACCCCAACCTCCATTAAAACTACCCTTTAAGCTTGGAATAACACACCTCCATCTATATATATGTTAACCCTAGTCTTTGAGAAGTGAAAGCAAGTGTAGAACACTTATAGAATAAGCAAGAAATTCAAAGAATGCTTGGAAAGGAAAGGAAGGAAAATTCAAGGGAAGAATTGCAAGTTTGAGACAAGTACCTTGTATGTGTTTGTTAAATTGATACCTAATAATCCTATAGAATATATTTTGATGTAATTGTATTACTAGAATTTGGAAGAAATAAATTAAGGAAAAGAGAATCCCGTTCTTGAATGAAACCTAGAAAATTTGGTATGCTAGACAGGCTGATCATGTCCTATGTTTTATTTAATATCTTTTTATACACAACTACAAATTGAGTAGAGTTTTACCCTAATACAACTATACTTCTGTAGCTTTAAAATGACATAGGATTCAAAGAGTTTTGAGGAGAATTGGATTTTTGGAGAATTTTTGAAATAGCAAGTTCTTTGCAAAAAACAGTTTTATTCATAACATGACCATACTCTGTTCTTTGTTAAATATCTTTCTCTACATATCTGAAGATCAAATGGGGTTTTATTTGTAGAAACAAGACTTCCATAGCTTTAAAATGACATATAATCTGAAGAGTTTCATCGAGAAATGAATTTTTGATGAATTTTTAAAATGTCACATTTTCTGTAAAAAAAACCCTATTTTTGTCTGTTTTTGTATTGAACTTTGCCTCTACCGTTGGATGTCTTCTGCCTGAATTAGGCTAACCTCTAAAATAAATATTGTACCTCTATGTCTTATCTTTAAATGGCCACTAGAATCATATCAATATGATATTTGTAGAAGAAGTATGATAATTTTTCTATAATTGCACAATTTATATTGTGAATTTTAGGTTTAACAATGTTTGATGTGGCTTTCTTTGTGCAATTGGTATTGAATCTTGCAATAAATCTTATGTGATTCTTTGTGCAATACGATGGTTACTCTGAAAACTTTGCGAAGCCTGCGAGCGAAGTTTGAGGAACTATGGATGTATTTTTTCTCCCTACGAGGATGGAATTAGAAGCAGGTGAAGTGTTTGAAGTGTCTAAGCTAAAAAGACCTAGATTTCCTTTAACAATACCAAATTTTGGCTTGCTTTTCAGACCCTCATATGCTAGCTTGTTCGACACTCCATTGTTTTCTTTAAATGTCAAATTAAATTGGAACAAGAAGATGTAAAAAGTATAATGATTTTAAATGTGGCAATTGAGATTGTCATTTTGAGTTAATATGCATTCTTGGTATATGTTGAGACTATATTCTATAGTGTGTTATTGGATGACCGGTGTAACACTGACATTACAGTGTCCATACTATTGTACTCCTATTCATGAAAATATAAAATATTCCTCAGTTCTTATATAGAAAATCTACTCATAAATTTTTTTTCAAAAATTTCGGCTAAAATCGCTCGAGATTAAAAATTTTCAAAATAACTACTGAGGGTCAAATAATAATCAGAATGGCCTTAAAAGTACATGAGAACTTCAAATATAGATAAATCATACCTCATAGAGTCAAATCAGGAATTTCTATAAAAGTTATCCGGAAACCCTAATTTGGGACAAAAGCTATACGGCAAGGCTAAACACCCTCGTTTTGATATGGGGTCAATTTAATTAGACCTAATACAAGAGTTTGGGACTATTGTGAAATTTTGAGAATTTTCGGAATCTAAATGAATTTTATAAGTCAAGGGAATTGAAATTTCTAGGAAAATAAGAGAAAGGAAAATAAATGGTCGAGTTAAATAAATTTGGGTAGTAATTAAAATATATTTAATCAATTTAAGAAGTAAAAAGAAAATGAAATTTATTAGTAAATTGATTCAATGGTGAGCATTTGATGATGGATAAATCAATGGTCAAGAAAGAAAGAAAAATCCAAATTGGTTTCTTTAACCTTAAAATTTAATAATTAAATTAAAAAAAATGTAATAATGGAGTGAAGAAGTGTGTGGTAGAGAGGAAAAATGTGTGAGAGAGAGAGAGGAAGTGAGAGAGTGTAAAACTTATTTATTTAAAGTAGAATAAATAAATTTCAAGGGATAGGATCAATCATTAAACAATGGAAGGCCAAGATCCAATGTGAGTTAAGTAAATGAGTTGGAAATCCCTAGCCACTTCTCATTTCTTCTAAGAGCCGTGAGGAACCCAAAGGAAAGAGAGAAAGAAGCTTTTTCACCTCCTCCCAAAACCGTGAGTTCATTCTTGAAGAAGCTTGTGATTTCTTCAAACAACTTACCAATATTATTACATAAATCCAATACTCTTCATCCCTTATACAACATATCCAAAAACTAGAAATAAAGGAGAAGAGTTGCTTGGTGATTCAAGGGTAGAAACTATGAGGTTCAAGTGAAAAGATCTATGGTTCCTTCAATTTTTCTTCAATAACTTTAGGGTGACCAAGAAACAAGAAATAAGGGAGCAACGAAAGATTCTTTGGAGGAGAAGACTTGTGTGGGCTTGAAACATCCATATTTGAGGTAAAGAAGAACTCTACACTTGTTGAAAAATTCCTGTAGATTTTATAAAATGCTATAACATGATGTTTTAGTATAGTTTTATGGCTTAAGGTCTAGGTGAAGTCCAAAAGAACATAGAAATGGGTGTGCAGAAAATTTGGAATTTCTGGACATATGCCCTTGCTATACTATTTAATCATAACTTTATCCACACTACTGCAAATTGAACTAGGTAAATTTCTAGTAAAACTAGACTTCAAGAGCTTTAAAATGACATATAGTTCATTGAATTCTGATGAGAATCAAAATTTTAATGAATTTTCAAAGTGAGAAGTGCTGCAGGATCATGCTCTATTTTGCCCTATTTCTATCCATGAATTTACTATGGTTTTGATCTATCTTTGAGACCAAATTAGGCTATGCTCTACTTATAAAAAATGTAGATCTATATCTTATCTTCAATTTGAGATAAGAATAAACTAAATCTAATGTATGTAGTGGAAGTTATGGTCATTTTTCAAAGACTGCGCAAATGTGCATATGAATAGAAAATTCTGGGTAATGAGTTATAGGTATGTATGTTAAGGTGAGGAAGAAACGGGCTAAATGTATACAGAATTCAGTTGAAGTTCTCATTTCGGTGATTAAAGAGGGGATGGTGTATGTAAAACATTTGGGAACCTAGTTATGATGTTCTAGACTTTGATCCTATATGTAGGATTAGTTAAAAATAAAAATGTAACATTGAATTTGTCAATGCTATGACACTTATATATGTTATATGTATTACCATTGTAGTGATACATTGGTTCATCGTTCGAGGGGAACGCATTTTCGACACGTAGTGATATTTTCAAGGAGTGTCATACCCTCCTATATATGTGAGTGGGACTTTGATACTATGTTTTCAATTGAACAAAAAACTCATGTTTTACAGCTTTTCAAGTGACACGTTTCTTGATTTGTGTGAAAGCATATGATCATATTTTGTAAATGTGATTAATGGAGTGTCTCCAACGATTTGATTCAAATGACATGCATCCGTGATTTGTGATGAAATGATATTGTGCTGTGTTTTGAAATTTTGAAATATGATTTCTGACATGATTATCATTTTGGCGCGTTTGATGGATATTGGTTTGATACTTGGATTACGAGTCCATGGAATTGACAGATATGATGATGTGATGATGTTCTTGATGGATTCCGTAGCTACGAAGGATGTTTGTAGAGGTACCCCATGTTGCCTGGATACGCTTCTGCAGGAGGTATCTACAAACGTCATATGTATAGATGCACTCGAATGAACCAAATTAGGGAGGACATGTGTTACGTCATAGTCTACTCCGACTGAGGTAATATACACGAATTGTTGGGGATACGTATAAACACAAGCTAGCCAGTTGAACCAAATGTGGGGAGGACATGTGTTACTGCAGGGAATGTTTTATTGACAAGCTCTATATGATTTTGGAATTGTAAATGGATGCATCCTTTGATACTACATTATGTGATATGTAATCACTTGATTTCTGGACATGACATACTTGGTTTTGATATCATATTGATTTTGAAATATATTTTGACACTCCATGCTCACACTTATGATCGAGAACATATTGTTGATCCCCTCACTCACTGAGTATTTTCCTTGATTTTTAGTTATAGACTTGGCAGGGAGACGTGTCAAGGGAGTTTGACACATTGATTTGTATTTGGAGACCTCGGACTTGGGTATGGTATCGACCATTCTTCCGCAACAATTGTATTTGATGATTGGATGTTGTATGTGTACATTTTGAGGTCTATAGAATGACCATTGTATAATTATATTGGGATGACTGTAATTATATTATGTAATGTAATTGAAACTCTTGAATCATTGTTTGTTCATGCATTGAGGCAAAGTGTTGTATTTCAAGTTTACTTTTACTTGGGAACATGTTTTTGAGGAAAACAGGTTTTGGACTAGATTACAGGTTGATTTTGATAGCCTTGCGGTGTACCGATATATGGGAAGGTTCTGCCTGTATATCAAGATATTGTAGTGGTTGTCACGTGTTTGATCCATGGGTCGGGGCTTGACAATTTGGTTGGTATCAGAGCTCCAGATTGAGAGCTATGTTTTATGAAAATAGTTTTGAAAATATTCCCAAGTATATTTTAAAAGTCCTCAATATATTTGAGAGTTTTATTATAGTCATGAAATCCCAGTACATAGCCTTAGGCATATGAGTTCATTTATTTTTAGGGGGTTAGATATAGTTTGTATCTAACCTAGCATATCTATATCACTTACCTCGATTCTTAAACCGATAACTTCATTCAATTTAGGGGGTTAGTTACTTTGTAACTAACCGTAATCCTTGAAACATGACTAATGAAATATATTCCTTGCAGACTTATGAGGACTAGGCGGAGTACTAAGGTTATATCCCCTGAACCACTCCCTAGCCACCTAAAGCACCTCAAGATGCTTCCTCATCACATGCGCCTACTCCAGTACCTCCCCAACCGGCTACTATAGCCGCAGTTCCACCACCACCACACGAGGCTTTTGGACAAGTGTTTGAGTGGTACACTGCATACGGAGTTCAGATGCTACCCCCACCACCACCGATGGTAGGGCCGATACCTATGGCAGTGCCTATTCCTACTACAGCACCTGCTCATGCGGCGTCGGATCCTCTACTGGTAGCCATTCCTTTTATAGTTTCTGGTCCGAGTGACAGTACTTCCTCCATACTTAAACGCATCCACGAGCTAACTCAATTGGTCAAAGAAGCTTGGCAATTGGGATGCATGGACTTTTTGGGACTCGATAATGCCACTATGGCTAAGCACTTGGTCAACAAGACCCGCCGAATTTTGATAGATTTGGGGTTGAGAGAGGAGGATAGATTGCGGGTAGCAGAGAGGTTATTGGATGGTGATGCCCTCACTTGGTAGGAGGCTATTTTTGATGAGGCTACGGAGCCACTATGGTGGGAAGACTTCCTCAAGGAGTTCGACCGCAGCAGAGTTCCTGCATTTGAGACAGGGGACTAGATCCGTCACTGGGTGTGAGGCAGAGTTAAGGAGAATGGCTGCCTTTATCCCCGATCTAGCCACACCTAAGCAGATGAGATTCAAGTATGAGGACAGCCTCAACTTGAGTATCCGGAGATATATAACTGTGACACCCGGCATCTCCCTCTCGAAGATTATTGTTTAGCCTACCGTGCAGAGGAGATTGTTCGTGCTGAGAGTAGGCAAAGAGAGAGCAGAGGGCAGAAGAAAATGAGGGCTGGGACCTATTCGAGTTAGAGCTCGAAGAGAGGCAGGACTTCTGGTTTTCAGGGAGGCCCCTCTCACTTTAAGCCAGCACAGTTTGGACAGGGATCAAGTCCCCAGGGGTTTAAAGCACTGGTCCCTAGTGACTCTAGTCATTCCACAACGCAGAACCGTGCCATCTGCCACAACTGTGGCCGACGTCATTTTGGAACTTGCAGAGATCCCATCAGATGCTTCCAGTATGGGAAGTCAGGGCATATCAAGAGTTCAAACCCTGATTTGGGACTTGGAGGTTAGCCGACTTCGAGTCACCCAAGTGTTCAGCATGTAGGACAGCAAAGAGCACCTATGTATTCGAGGCACACTGCCCCACGAACTGTAGTTGGGAGCAACACAATACCAGGTTCTTCACAACAGCAGCCGAGGCATAGGCCCGTGTGTATGCAAGGACTCAGGAGGACACTCAGGTAAACCCAGATGTAATCATGGGTAATCCTCAAGTAAATCCTTCTGTTTAGAAATTTTATGCACTCTTTCCTTCTTTTGAAATCATGTATCACTATGACTAGTTAAAGCTTAAAGGCTTAACTATTTTGATATATATATATCTATCCTTTGTGTACTTTTGATTGATTCTTTTCAATTTCTCACATCCAGGTACTATGAAAATATACAGATTCAATGCCCGTGTTCTTATTGACACCAGATCGAATTATTCTTATGTGAAAGCTTCTTTCGCTCAACAGTCGGATAGGCTGTTATCACCGTTAAATGAGGAGCTATTGGTTATCACTCCTCTTGGTGAGTAGTTGGTCAGAGATTCTGTATATAGAGGGTTGCGATGTCATGATTGGGGAGACAGTGTTAGAAGCAGACTTGATTCCGTGCGACATGACAAATTTTGATGCCATCCTAGGGATAGATTGGTTGAATACTTACAAGGCTTTCGTGGATTGTTTTACCAAGGAAGTTGAGTTCCGGAGATCCAAAGGGTCATCACTGATGTTTGTAGGTGAGAGACGGGTATTACCCCATTGTGGAGTATCAGTGATGGAGGCCAGACGGATGATACGCCGAGGATGCACGGCATATCTGGCTCACTTGATAGATACCACCATAGAGGGTTCGCGACTTGATGAGGTCCCGGTGGTATAGGAATTTTCTGATGTATTCCCCAAGGAACTACCCAGATTACCACCAGTTCGGGAGAGTGATTTTGAGATCAATCTAACTCCGGGGACTACTCCTTTTTCAATTCCACCATATAGAATGGCACCAGCCAAGCTGAGAGAGCTCAAGGTTCAGCTGCAGGAATTGCTGGATAAGGGATTTATCCGTCCGAGCACTTCACCTTAAGGTATTCTGGTGATATTTGTGAAAAGGAAGGATGTTACACTTAGACTTTGCGTTGATTATCGGCAGTTGAACAAAGTCACTATCAAGAACCGGTATCCATTACCGCGCATTGATAATCTGTTTGATCAGTTTCGGGTACCTGGGTTTTCTCGAAGATAGATCTTCGATCAAGTTACCATCAACTATGAATTAGGGCCGAGGATGTGCCCAAGACCGCATTTCGTACCTGAAAAAGACACTTTGAGTTCCTAGTCATGCCATTTGGGCTAACAAATACACCAGTTGCATTCATGGACTTGATGAATCGGGTCTTTCATGATTATCTGGATCGATTCGTCATTGTGTTTATTGATGACATTATAATCTACTCGCGAAGTGATGAGAAGCATGCTCAACACCTTTGGGTTGTCTTACAAATTCTTCGCGAGAGACAGTTAGTTATATGCTAAATTCACCAATTGTGAATTTTGGCTATGGCAGATTGGTTTTTTGGGCATATAGTTTCCGCAAAGGGTATTTTCGTTGATCCGTATTGTCACGTCCCGACTCTCAGATCGAGCACATGACAACCGCCGTGATATCTCGATATACGAGTAGAACCTCCCATATTTCGAGACACCGCAAGCCTATCAAATCAACCAGTATAACTTGTTTAAAAGCTGTTTTTCCTAAAAAAAAAACATATTCCCAAGTAAAAAAATATAAAATGTGACATTTTGCCTCAATGCATGAATAAACAACAACTCGAGAGTTTCAAATTATATTTACATGACATAAATACAGTCATGCCAAATAAATGTACAATGGTCATTCTATAGATCTCAAAAAAATACATCATCAAGTCCATTGCGGAAAAATGGTTATCCATACCCAAAAGTCTGATATCTCCAAAAGTATATCAAGTGTATCGAAATGTCTCTCGACACGTCTCCCTGCCAATCTATATCTGGAATCATAGACAATGAGAGGTGAGTATTTATGGGGAAATACTCATTGAGTAAGAAGATCAATAATATGTTATCAATTTTATGTGTGAGTACGAAGTGTCAAAACATAATTTAAAATACAATGGCATTATAAAGAACCATGACAATTTCACAAATTATGAATCATATGTCATACATCATAGTATGAGCACAAGCATCCGTCAACGTTTCAAAATCATGTAAAGCTGGCCAATAAAATATCCCCGGCGATGGTCTACCGCAATCAATGTAAGCGCATTGGGGGTTTTTTATATGCAAGTGATAAAACATTTCAAGCTCTTTTCCTTAATGTTGGCCATGAACCTCAATAGTATCACACACAAACAATATCAATCATGTATAGAATCTGTCTGGAGTTAGACAATGGCGTACACACGTCCTCCCCTATATGGTTCATCCGGCCGCAACTATACATATGGCGTTTGGGGGATACTTCCTGCAAAAGAGCATCTAGACACAATGAGTGCCACTGTCAAAGCCCTTCGTAGTTACGAAAGTCTATCATGAACATCATCACATTATCATATCACAAATGGGCATCTGACCCACGCATCACAAGTAAACAAATTTGGCCCATATCAATTCATCAAAACTAAGTCAAATCAATGTGTCAATGTAAATGGAGGAATATAAATCATATCAAGTTCTCAAAAATGGAACAAAGTCATTTTAACACAAATTTCACGGACGCATATCATTTAAAAAAACCATTGAGACACTCCAATGATCACAAAGAACATTTGTAAAAATATTTCAATTTCATGCTTTCACACACATCATAAACCATGTCATTTGAAAAACTATAAAAAAAATATGGAGTTGTTAAATCAATAATATAGTATCTACAGTCCCACTCATTGTATATGGGAGGGTACGCAACTCCCCTATCAATCTCGAGCTCCACCAAGTCGCCCATCATGTGTGTGAAATAGTATACACCTAAAACAACAATATGTACATGTGTAAATTCTTTATTTTTTTACAAATCTTTCACAATTTTGATAATATTTTGATTTTTGGGTCATATCTTTCATTATGGGCCTTGGGTTGTTGGACTTGGGCCACATCTCTCATTTTGGGCCTTGTTGGATTTGGGTCACATTTCTCATTATGGGCCTTGGGTTGTTGGACTTTAAAGTTCTAATTGGTCTTGGCCCAAATATCTTTCATTATGGGTTTCGGATTGTTGGACTTTCAAGTTCTGATTAGACTTGGGCGCAATACTAAGATTTTGCCGTAGTGGTTCAAGCCCAAACATTCATAAATTTTCAAACTCTAAGTTTTTGTTCTTGCATAGTCTTGGAAAAAATGCCATAACATTTTCTATATAGCTCATAATTGAGTGATTCCAATTGCTACTTAAAGCTCAAACATTTACCTACATTTTCAACGTTAAACTCATCTTCTAATTCTCACTGTATGAATTTATAAAAATTTATCTTTGCTCTGGTTCAAATTTTTATAACTCAATCTGCATAGCTTCGGTATTTTCCTCATATCGCCTAACATATAACTCCAAATTGATTGATTCTGGTTCCATATGAAAGATAAGGGCACTACTACAACTTTCATTTTAAGCATTGTCTCAAATTCTAAACACAGAATTTCAGAAAATCGAAAATTTGTCTCAATGGTGTTCCAAACTCATGCTCTGTCCTGTCTCAGCGAAAGTGTTATAACGTTTAGCATACTACTCTAATTTAAATGACATTTGGATATGTTAAATATGAGACAGACACCTACAACTTTGGTATTTGGAGTTTTTCTTAATTATGTCTAGAAGAGGTTTGAAATTGGTTACTAATACTTCAGTAAATTTATGGTTGAAAATAGAGGAACACTCTGCATAGTTTCGGGAAAACTACCATAACTTTCGATATAGAAATTGGATTTAGGTGATTCTTATCTCATTGGAAAGATACAACATAGAAATACAACTATCATAATTATGGCTCAGATTGATTCAGACCAGAAGACACCTCAAAATTGAGAACAACTCCACGGCCAGAACAAGACAGAACATGGTATTTCTCTGCAGAACATCTAGACTTGAAAAATCAATAAAAATCAAATTCTCTTTCGAATTAAACAAATCATTTCTCATTTTAAAGCTACGAAAGTCTAGTTTCATATGCAGAAGACTTCACTTAATTTCCATTTGTGTAGAAAAAGAATTTATAGAAAGACCACAGTCTGGTCAGTTTGCCAATTTTGTAGAAATTTGAAATTTCAATGTTTACATCAAATCTTTCCTTCCTCTTTCAATTTCAGATCACCAAACTCCATGTTCATAATACTTTATTCAAAATTCAGTACACAATAAAACTTACTACAATGCAGGAAAATTTCAGCATAATAATGCACCTTTCTCTCCTCCAAATTCTTATCCAAACATAATCCAATTCATGTACACATTTTTTGCATCAATTAATTCAACAACCACACATACATTTTTATCACATTTGCATTAAAATTCTGTATAAATAATTTGTCTGTTGAAGGCTACATTTAACTCACCAAAAATAGTGTTTTTTTATCCAAATTCTTGGCCACACAAAGTTCAATTTTTCTTCACACTTAAATCACCACAATGAAGGACAAATTCAACACAAAAATTCTGTACACATCCCTCATGCTTTATTTGGTTTCTCTTAGACTCTAACTGGTAGAAATCATACTAGAACATCAAATTAAATCATTCATAAAAGGTTCTAAAAAATTTAGCATGGTGAAGAATTTTTCTTACCTCAAATCTTGATGTCTCAAGCCCAATTCAAGACTCCTCTTCACAAGGTCACTCTCTCCTCTTGCTCCTATGCATTTGGCCAACATCCATTCACCAAGTTAGGCTTCTCATTTTGGCTTCAAACTTAGATATGTTATACTAGGGTTTGAGGAGAATAAATCTACACCAAAATTTCAAAGAAAAGTTAGAAATCATACCCTTCTTAAAAAATGGAGTTCACGGTCACCCTTGGACTTCACTATGAAAAACTCCTCATTTTGCTCTAATTTTTTGATATGTTATAGTTTGTGGGGATTTGATTTATGTAAAAATATTTAGGTGTTATTGTAGAAAAATTTTGGATCCCGCAACTTGAAACTCACGGTTCTTGGGAGAAAATGAAGAATTTGCTCCTTTGTTTGGACAAGTACGATTTTGAAGGAAGCAGAAAGCCTAAGTGATTAATTTATTTAACTTGTGTCACTCAATCCTAGCCCTTCAAACATTTCCAATATTTGTTCTAGGCCATTGGATTATTTTGTCATAGCAAGGTTCATTCTCTCTCCACAAAAGCACTCTAACTCTCCCATACTATCTCTCTCATTCTCACACTACACTCCACTCCTCATTAATTGCATGTCCGTAACTAACTAAATCCAAAGGCTCATATTAATTCATCTTAGTTCAAATTAATCTTCACCCTTGATTTATTTCTCAAAGCCCAACAAAATCTCTTCAAAAGTCAACAATTGTCTTCTCTCCTCTCTCTCTCTCCCTCATGGACATCCACCTCACTTGCCCCACTTATTTCTCTCTTGTTGTTCATGGTTTTGGGAGAAGGAACCAATTGTCAAAATACTTCCAATCTTTGTTAATTGCAAATGAGCCCTTTGACATATAAAAATTATATCTTGACCCCAAAAATTTTTATAATTTCAAATTATACTTAAAATCTCATATTAAGCCTAATTTAATTTATCCCACATCAACAAGTGGTTGTTTATCCTTTCCAACACATGTTCGACCTGGTTGGGGTTTTACCGGTGATTTTTTGAAAAATTTTGTGATTTAACTCTACGAAGCAAGATCTATTCAATTTTGAAGTTCCTATACACTCTAGTGTCATCCTCATTATTATTGAACTATCGGAAGTCATTTTAAAAATTTTTTATTTCTGACGATTTGGGCCAGAATTTTTGGGAATGGTTTTAACGAAAAAAATTTTTAGTGAACTTTTCTACATAGAAATGCGGATTATAGCATATATAAATTTAAAAGAAGTACAATAGTGAGGACACTGAAGTATCGGTGTTATATTTTCAATCCCCTAAAAATAAGTTTTGTCCTCGAAATTAAAAGAAGACTATACGGAGAAAAGTTGGGGGTATTGTCTCCTTGTGGCCTTCTCGGGCTCCTAGGTCTCCTCCTCAACCTGGTCACTCCTCTATAACACTCAAACTAGAGGACCTTCCTTGCTTCGTAACTTCCTAGTCTGTCGATCAAGGACAGCTACTGGTTGGACCGGTAGACTCAAATCGTCACGCAACTCAACTGGCGGAGGCTCTAGGATATGTGATAGATTAGGTAGATACTTCCTAAGTACTGAGACATGGAAGACATCGTGAATGCATGAAAGCTCATCTGGCAACTCCAACCTGTATGTTACATTTTCGACCCTCTAAAGGATACCGAAAGGCCCAATATACTTGGCGCTCAATTTATCCCACTGTCTGAATCGAATCACCCCTTTCCAGGGTGATATCCATAGGAAAACCATGTCTCCCACCTCGAACTCAAGTGGTCACCGCCTCCTATCAGTATAAACCTTCTGTTGGTCCTGGGTGGCCTTCATCCGCTCGCAGATGATACTCACTTTCTCCTTAGTTTCCTTAACAATCTCGACGTTACTAAGTCGCCTTTCTCCTACCTTATCCCAGCACAATGGAGTACAGCATTTCCTCCCATACAATGCCTCATACGGAGGCATCCCAATACTGACCTGATAGCTGTTATTATATGCAAACTCTACCGGCGGGAGATGCTAATCCCAGTTACCCCAAAAATCTATAACACATGCTCTTAGCATGTTCTCAAGAGTCTGAATAGTCCTCTTTGACTGACCAGCTGTCTAGGGGTGGTATGCTGTGCTGAACCTTAGCTTAGTGCCCAATGCTTCCTGCAATATGGGCTAAAATCTAGAGATAAATTTGGGGTCTCTGTCTGACACTATCGACACAGGTACCCCCTGAAGTCTGACAATGGTGTCTATATAGAGGCATGCCAATACTCCAGGGAATGATCACCATGAATAGGAATGAAATGTGCAGACTTTGTGAGTCTATCGACGATCACCCATATAGTATCATGTCGTGCAGAAGTCCACGACAGTCCAATCACAAAATCCATCGTGATATGCTCTCATTTCCACTCGGGAATAGGAAGAGGCTGTAAAGTGCCTGCGGGTCATTGATGCTCGGCCTTTTTACCTACTGACAGACCAAACATCAAGCAACTAACTTTGCGATCTCCCTCTTCATACCGGGCCACCAATAACTATCTTGGATAGTCCGATACATCTTCGTACCACCCGGATACATAGCATAGGCAAAGGAATGAGCTTCCTCAAGAATAGCTTTTCGAAGATCGCTATCGGTAGGAATACAAACCCGCTCTCGAAATACCTTTAGTCCGTCATCACAGACTAAAAAATCTCTACCATCACCTCTGCGGATCTGATCAAGAATATCTCAGAATTCCTCATCTGATCCTTAAAGCTCCCTAATACGGTCGAGCAAAGTCAGCCTCACCTTAAATCGAGCTAGTAGTGCTCCTCGATCATCATTAGCCAAACTGACTCCTAAAGTACAGAGTCCTACCAAACAAGAGAGATAAGCACCCTCCATCGTTTGAAAAGAAGATGATGATTTCTGACTCAAGGCATCTGCCACAACATTCGCCTTTCCCGGATGATAATCGATGATGAGATCATAATCTTTTAATAATTCTAACCATCTCCTCTGTCGGAGGTTCAACTCTCTCTGGGTAAACAAGTTCTTCAGGTTTTATGATCCGTGAAAACCCTGCAGGTCACCCCGTACAAATAATGTCTCTATATCTTCAAAGTAAAGACTATGGCGGCCAACTTAAGATCATGTGTTAGGTAGTTCAACTCATGTTGTTTCAACTGTCGAGAAGCATATGCAATAACCCGACCCTCCTACATCAGTACACAACCCAATCCGGTTGGCATCACTGTATACCACATATTCTCGACTACTAGTGGGAAGGGCCAATATTGGTGTGAATGTCAATCACTGTTTGAGCTCCTGAAAGCTCGTCTCACAACAGTCATCCCAATGAAACTTGAAGTGGGGTGGTAATCCAAGAGAATCTCTCTACAAACCGCCGATAATAACCTGCGAGACCAAGAAAACTCCGGATCTCAATCACGGTTTTCAACTACTCCCATTTCAATATAGCCTCAACCTTCCGCGGATCAACGAAATACCCTCATAAAAACAATATGCCCTCGAAAACCAATTTGTTGGAACCAAAACTTACACTTGGTGAATTTGGCATACAACTGTCTCTCGCGAAGAATCTGTAAACAACCCCAAAGTGCTGTGCATTCTCCCCATCACTCCGTGAGTAGACAAGAATGTCATAAATAAACACAATGATGAACTGATCCAAGTAATCATAGAAGACTCGATTCATCAGGCCCATGAATGCGGTTGGTGCATTGGTCAGCCCAAACGGTATGACCAAGAACTCAAATTGTCTGTATCAAGTACGAAATGCGGTCTTAGGTACATCCTCAGCCCTAATCCGCAACTAATGATAGCCTGATCAGAGATCTATTTTCGAGAAAACTCTAATACCCTGAAGTTGATCAAACAAATTACAATGCGGGGCAATGGATATCGGTTCTTGATAGTGAGTTTGTTCAACTGCCGATAATCCTACAAAGTCGGAGAGTACCGTTCTTCTTCTTTACAAATAACACCGGAGACCCCAAGATGAAGTGCTCGAACGGATAGAGATAGGAGTAATCCCCAGAATCAAGTCGATCTCAAAATCAAACTCCCGAACTAGTGGTAATCCGGGTAGCTCCTCGGGGAAAACGTCAGGAAGCTCCTATACCACCGGAACCTTATCAAGTCTTGGACTCTCTAAGGTGGTATCTATCACGTGGGCCAGATATGTCGTACATCCTTCGCTTATCATCCACCTGATCTCCATCACTGATACTACACATCGGGATAATACCCATATTTTACCTGCAAAAGTCAACGATAACCCTTTGGGCCTCCGGAACTTAACTTCCTTGGTAAAACAATCCATGGAAGCCCTGTGAGTACTCAGCCAATCCATCCCTAGGATAGCATTAAAATCTGTCATGTCGAGCAGAATCAAGTTTGCTTCTAGCACTGTCTCCTTGATCATGACCTCACTCCCTCTATATACAGAATCTCGAATCAACTGCTCACCAAGAGGAGTGATAACCAATAGCTCCTCATCAAGTAGTGACAACACCTTACCAGACTGTTGGGTGAAAGAAGTTCTCACGTAAGAATAATTCGACCCGGTATCTACAAGAACATGGGCGTCGATTCCAAATATTTTCATAGTGCCTAAATGAGAGAAATTTTAAGTAAAGGAATCAATTTAGGGTATGCAAAAGGGAGATATCTATATATATATATATATATATATATCAAAAGAGTTATGCCTCCCAGGCTTTAACTAGTCATGACCGTACATATCATCATGGGATACATGATTCCAAAAGGAGAGAAATACATCATAGTTCCTTGACATGATTCCAAAAGAGAAATACATAAAGACTCCTAAACAGAGGGATCAGTAGAAGGGTTACCCATGATCACATCTGGGTTCGCCTGCCGTGAAGGACCAGGTATAGTGTTGCTCCCGGTGATCATCCGTGGAGTTGTGTAACTAGAATGCGCAAGTGCTCTCTACTATCCTACCTATGCTCTGCTCGGTCGACTCATTGTCTCCTGATCTCCAAACCATAAATCGGCACGAGCTCCTGATATGTCCCGACTTCTCATACTGGAAGCACATGATAGGCGCCCTGCAAGCTCCTGGAGCATGGTGCCTGCCACATCTGTGGCAATGAGGGTGCCGTTGAACAGTAAACTGACTCATCACGTTGGGGGTGGCTCCAAACCCCTGGGGATGTGGTCCCTATCCATGGTGTGCTGGTCAGAAGGGAGAGGGGCATCCATGAAAATCAAAAGTCCTACCCTTCTTCGAACTCTGGCTCATATGCGAACCAGCCCTCTTTTTCCTTTACTCTCTACTCTCCTTCTGCCTACCCTCGGCGCGAACAATCTCCTCCACGCAGTAAGCTGAATCAACAATCTCTGCAAGGGAGAAATTGGGCATGACTGTCATGTACCTCCTAATGTTCAAGTTGAGGCCATCCTCAAACTTGAACCTTAGCTGCTTCGGCATAGCTAAATCAGGGACAAAGGCTACTAGTCTCCTCATCTCAGCCTCGTACTTTACAACTGATCTAGTCCCCTATCGTAGGTGAAACAACTGTGTTCTCTTTTGCTCCTGCTGAACTTCGAAGAAATGCCTACGGTCAAACTCCCTCAAAAAGTCCTCCCACCACAGTGGCTCAGTAGTATCATCACAAATAGCCTCCCACCAAGTGAGGGCATCACCATCTAACAGTTTCTCTGCTACCCGTAACCTATACTCCTCGTTCAACCCCAAATCTGTCAGGATCCGGCGGGTCATGTTAACCCAGTGCTTAGCCGTAGTGGCATCACCGAGTCCCGAAAAGTTTGTGCATCCTAATTGCCGAGCTTCTTTGACCAGCTGAGTCAGCTCGTGGATGCGCCTAAGTATGAAAAAGGTAGTATCACCCGAACCTGATACTGAAGGAGGACCGGCTACCGGTCAAGGATCCGATGCCGCAGAGGTAGGTACTGCCGCTGGAGTCGGCTCAGCCATCGGTAGTGGTGGGGGTGGCAACTGAACCTCGTGTAAACTGTACCACTCGTACACCTGCCTAAATGCATCAAGTGTAGGTAGTGGGACCGCGACTGTCGTAGCGGGTTGAGGAGGCACTGGAGGAGGTGGATGGGATGAGGATGTATCCTCGGGTGCTCTAGGCGGCTCGATGGTGGCTCATGGGGTATAAATCTAGTGCCCCGCCTAATCCTCATGGCTCTGTAAAGGAATAATTTTTTTGTTAGGCATGATTCAAGAATTAGGGTTAGTTATGAAGTAACTAAACCCTTAAAATGAATGAAGTAATCGGCTTAAGAACCGATGGCAATGATATGCTAGGTTAGATACGAATCATATCTAACCCCCCTAAAATAAAAGAACTCATATGCTTAACTGGGATTTCATGACTGTAAAGAAACTCTCTCATATGCATTGAGGACTTTTAAAAATGTACTTGAGAATATTTTCAAAACTCTTTTCATAAAACATAGCTCTCAACCTATGCTCTGATACCAACCGAATTGTCATGTCCTGACCCTCGGATCAAGCACACGACAACCACCGCAATATGTTGATATACTGGCAAAACCTCCCCATATATCGGGACACCGCAAGGCTATCAAATCAACCTGTACAACCTGTTTAAAAGCTGTTTTTCCTAAAAAACTAAACATATTCCCAAGTAAAAAAATTTAAAATGTGACATTTTGTCTCAATGCATGAATAAACAACAAATCGAAAGTTTCAAATTACATTAACATGATATAAATACAGTCATCCCAAATAAATGTACAATGGTCATTCTATAGATCTAAAAAAAATACATCATCAAGTCCATCGCGGAAAAATGGTTATCCATACCCAAAAGTCCGATATCTCCAAAAGTATATCAAGTGTGTCGAAATGTCTCTCGACACGTCTCCTTGCCAATCTATATCTGGAATCATAGACAATGAGAGGTGAGTATTTATGGGGAAATACTCATTGAGTGAGAAGATCAATAATATGTTATCAATTTTATGTGTGAGTACGAAGTGTCAAAACATAATTTAAAATACAATGGCATTATAAACAACCATGACAATTTCACAAATCATGAATCATATGTCATACATCATAGTATCAACACAAGCATCCACCAACGTTTCAAAATCATGTAGAGTTGGCTAATAAAATATCATCAGCGATAGTCTACCGTGACCAATGACGGACGCATTGGGGTTTTTTATATCCAAGTGATAAAACATTTCAAGCTCTTTTCCCCAATGTTGGCCATGGGTCTCAATAGTATCACGCATCAATCATGTATAGAATCTGTCTGGAGTTAGACAGTGGTGTACACACATCCTTCCCTATATGGTTCATCCGGCCGTAACTATACATATGGCGTTTAGGGGATACCTCCTGCAGAAGAGTATCCAAACACAATGGGTGCCACTGCCAAAGCCCTTCGTAGCTTCGGAAGTCCATCATGGACATCATCACATCATCACATCATCATATCACAAGTGGACATCCGATCCACGCATCACAAGTAAGCAAATTTGGTCCATATCAATTCATCAAAACCAAGTCAAATCAATGTGTCAATGTAAATGGAGGTATATAAATCATGTCAAGTTCTCAAAAATGGCACAAAGTTATTTCAATACAAATTTTATGGATGCATATCATTAAATAAACCATTGAGACACTCCAATGATCACAAAGAACATTTGTAAAAATATATCAATTTCATACTTTCACACACATCATAAATCATGTCATTTGAAAAGCTATAAAAAACATGGATTTGTTAAATCAATAACATAGTGTCTACAGTCCCACTCATTGTATATGGGAGGGTACACCACTCCCCTATCAATCTCGAGCTCCACCAAGTCACCCCTCATATGTATGAAATAGTTTACACCTAAAGCAACAATATACACATGTGTAAATTCTTGATATATTTACAAGACTTTCACAATTTTGATAATCCTTTAATTTTTCGGTCACATCTTTCATTATGGGCCTTGGGTTGTTGGACTTGGGCCACATCTCTCATTTTGGGCTTTGAGTTGTTGGATTCGGGTCACATTTTTCGTTATGGGCCTTGGGTTGTTGCACTTTAAAGTTCTAATTGGTCTTGACCCAAACATCTCTCATTATAGGTTTTGGATTGTTGGACTTTAAAGTTCTAATTGGACTTGGGCCCAATATTAAGATTTTGTCTTAGTGGTTCAAGCCCAAACATTCATAAATTTTCAAACTCTAAATTTTTGTTCTTGTGCAGTCTCAGGAAAAATGCCACAACCTTTTTCTATGTAGTTCAGAATTGAGTGATTCCAATTGCAACTTAAAGCTAAAACATTTACCTATATTTTTCATGTTTAACTCATCTTCTGATTCACACCATATGAATTTCTAAAAATTTATCTTTGGTCTGGTTTGGATTTTTATAACTCAATCTGCACAGTTTTAGTATTTTCCTCATATCTCCTAACATATAACTCCAAATTGATTGATTCTCGATCCATATGAAAGATAAGAGGCAGTATTACAACTTTCATGTTGAGCATTATCTCAGATTCTAAACACAGAATTTCAGAAAATCAAAAATTTGTCTCAGTGGAGTTCCAAATTCGTTCTCTATCCTATCTCAACGAAAGTGCTATAACATTTAGCATACTACTCTAATTTAAGCAAAATTTGGATATGTTAAATATGAGACAGAGACCTACAACTTTGGTATTTGGAGTTTTACTTAATTATGTCTAGAAGAGGATCGAAATTGGTCACTAAAACGTCTGTAAATTTATGGTCGAAAACAGAGGAACATCCTACACAATTTTGGGAAAACTGCCATAATGTTCAATATAAAAATCAGATTTAGTTGATTCATATCTCATTGGAAAGATAAGACATAGAGCTACAACTATCATAATTAGGGCTCAGATTGATTCAAACCAAAAGATAGCTCAAAATTGTGAATAACGCCATGGCCAGAACAGGACAGAACATGGTATTTCTCTGTAGAATATCTAGACTTGAAAAATCACTAAAAATCAAATTCTCTTCAGAATTAAACGAATTATATCTTATTTCAAATCTACGAAAGTCTAGTTTTATATACAGAATACTTCACTCAATTTTCCATTTGTGCAGAAAAAGTTATTATAGAAAAACAACAATCTGGTCAGTTTGCCCTATTTTGCAGAAATTTGAAGTTTCAATGTTTATATCAAATTTTTCTTTCCTCTTTCAATTTCAGATCACCAAACCTCATGTTCATAATAATTCATCCAAAATTCATCACACAATAAAACTTACTACAATGTAGGAAAATTTCAGCACAATAATGCACCTTTCTCTCCTCCAAATTCTTATCCAAACACAATCCAATTTATGTACACATTTCTTGCATCAATTAATTCAATAACTACACATACATTTTCATCACATTTGCTTTAAAATTCTGCACATATAATTTGTCTCTTGAATACTACATTTAACTCATCAAAACATAGTGTTTTTTATCCAAATTCTTGGCCACACAAAGTTCAATTTTCTGCATACTTAAATCACCACAATGAAGGACAAATTCAACACATAAAAATTCTATACACATCCCTCATGCTTTATTGGGTTTCTCCTAGACTCTAAGTGGTAGAAATCATGCTAGAACATCGAATTAAATCATTCATACAAGGTTCTCAAAAATTCAGCAAGGTGCAGAATTTTTCTTACCTCAAATCTTGATGCTTCAAGCCCAATTCAAGACTCCTCTTCACAAGGTCACTCTCTCCTCGTGCTCCTATGCATTCGGCCAACATCCATTCACCAAGTTAGGATTCTCATTTTGGCTTCAAATTTAGATATGTTATACTATGGTTTGAGGAGAATAAATCTATACCAAAATTTCAAAAAAAAAGTTAGAAGAAATCATACCCTTCTTCAAGAATGGAGCTCACGGTCACCCTTGGACTTCACTATGAAAAACTTCTCATTTTGCTCTAATTTTTGGATATGTTATAGTAGGGTTTGTGAGGATTTAATTTATGTAAAAATATTTGGGTGTTATTGTAGAACTATTTTGGATCCCTCAGCTTGAAACTCACGGTTCTTGGGAAAAAAATAAAGAACTTGCTCCTTCTTTGTTTGGGCACCCACGGTTTTGAAGGAAGAAGAAAGCCTAAGTGATTAGTTAACTTGTGTCATTCAATCCTAGCCCTTCAGGCATTTCCAATATTTGTTCTAGGCCATTGAATTATTTTGTCATAACAAGGTTCATTCTCTCTCCATAAAGCACTCTTTCTCTCTCCCTTGTTGTCTCTCTCATTCTCACACTACACTCCACTCGTCATTAATTGCATCTCCCCAACTAACTAAATCCAAGAGCTCACATTAATTCATCTTACTTCAAATTAATCTCCACCCTTGCTTTATTTCTCAAAACCCAACAAAATCTCTTCAAAAGTCAACAATTGTTTTCTCTCTCTCTCTCTCTCATGGACATCCAGCTCACTTCCCCCACTCATTTCTCTCTTGTTGTTCACGGTTTTGGGAGACGGAACCAATTGCCAAAATACTTCCAATCTTTGTTAATTACAAATGAGCCCATTGACTTATAAAATTTATATTTTGACCCTGAAAATTTTTATAATTTCAAATTAAACCCAAAACCTCATATTACGCCTAATTTAATTTATCCCACATCAAAACGTTGTTGTTTATTCTTTCCAACACATGTTCAATCCGGCTGGGGTTTTACCGGTGATTTTTCAAAAAATTTATGATTTAACTCTACAAAGTAAGATCTATTCAATTTTGAAGTTCATATATACTCTAGTGTCATCCTCATTATTATTGAACTATCGGTGGTTATTTTGAAAATTTTTAATTTTCGATGATTTGGGTCGGAATTTTTGTGAGTGGTTTTAACGAAAAAAATTTTTTAGTGAACTTTTCTACATAGAAATGTGGGTAATAGTATATAAAAAATGAAGAGAAGTACAATAGTTAGGATACTGAGGTATCGGTGTTACACGCAGAAGGTTGAGGCTATATTGAAATGAGAGCAGTCGAAGACCATGACTGAGGTTTGGAGTTTCCTTGGTCTTGTAGGTTATTATCGGTGGTTTGTAGATGGATTCTCTCATATCGCTGGTCCACTATCTAAATTGTCATGGAAGGATGTCAAGTTTCATTGAGATGATTGTTGTACGGCGAGCTTTCAGGAGCTCAAACAACGATTGACATCAACATTGATATTGGCCCTTCCCACTAGCAGTCGGGAGTATATAGTTTACAGTGATGCCAGCCGACAGGGATTGGATTGCTACCAATGCAGGATGGTCGGGTGATTGCATATACTTCTTACCAGCTGAAGAAGCACAAGTTGAATTACCCGATGCGTGATCTTGAGTTAGTCGCCATAGTCTTTACTCTGAAGATATTGCAACATTACTTATATGGGGCGACCTACAGGGTATTCAGAGATCACAAAAGTCTGAAGTACTTGTTCACCTAGCAGGAATTGAATCTAAGACAGAGGAGATGGATGGAATTATTGAAAGATTATGATCGGATTATCGATTATCATCCGGGAAAGGCGAATGTTGTGGTAGATGCCTTGAGCCGGAAATCATCATCTTCTTCGCAAGTGACAGAGAGTGCTTATGTCTCTTGTTTGGTGGGACTCCATGCAGTGGGAATCAGTTTGACCAGTGATGATCGAGGAGCACTTCTAGCCTGATTTGAGGTAAGGCTGACCTTGCTCGACCGTATTAGGGAGCTCCAGGGATCAGATGAAAAACTCCAGGGTATTCTTGATAGGATCAACAAAGAAAATGGTAGAGACTTTCGAGTTCGTGATGACGGACTAGTGGTGTATCGAGAGTGTCATACCCAATCCGTGATCTAGAGGCCGTGAACAGTTGCCCATTACCTCAGACACCGTCCCAACCCCGCCCAATATCCTCAAGGTAACGCAAGACTAATCATAATTTCAGTTACAAATATTTTATTAGTATTTAAAATACAAAAATCCTCAAACATATATATATATATACTACAAATGAAAGTTCCTTTATTTCATACAGTCATTCTAACATGATCAACTAATGTCCTTAAATATACTGCGGAAGTTCCATACCTTGATACGTCTCTAACAATAGACTCTGGAATTTGCGTACGTCGATGTTTATCAACGTGTCCCTCTAAATACTATCTCTGTAAAATTTAAGGGACTGAGGAGTAAGTAAAATTATTTACTCAGTCAGTGAATAACCATAACATGTAGTTAATAAGTGGGGTGAAAATGGAGTCTTAAAACCATATATATATACTTTATATCATATTTCAAGTATGAATGACAATTTCAAACACATTTCTCTAACATCATCATCCATAAAACTATGCATCCAATCTTATGTCGTAAATCATAGAGTCATGCCAAAACAAGTTCTCAGCAAGGGTCTACGTCGACCAATGATGAGCCACCAAGGGTTTTTCATTTAAATGAATAAACGACCTAACCTTGGTATTGGCGTTGGGCCTCCCCAAGTGCTAGACTGAAATATCTTTCAATCCTCCCCTTTCGGTTCAACTTGGCTAGTCCAAAACATAGTATCATATACACGCCACCTAACCATGTGGAGTGTCTGTGTCTCGAGGTATCGCAAACGTGTGACAATCTATATAACTAGACGGGTCTGCTATAGCATACGAGGCGAGTTTGCGCGGGATAACACCTATCATATCATAGTATCATGGCTATAAGTACTATTCCCGATCTACGATCAAGGGGATTCAGGTACTAATACTCGAGAACCTAGTCTATCATAAAAATCCAATATAATATATTATAGCATATAATATCAAAGTACATTTCATGATTTAAAACATGACACTTATATTTTTCATCAAAATTTATGGATGAGTATTAAAGAAATTTGGAATACTCAATTTATCACAAAATTGTTACCAAATCATTTAACAAGTCATTTCACAACTATTTCATAAAATCATATTTTGAAAGCGATAGAATATGGTTTTGCTCATTAATTATATAGTAACAGTAAAAACTCTCTCATTTGTATGGGAAGGGTACACCACTCCCCTAAAATCTCGATCCTCAACTGAGTCACCCTTCAACTATAGTATAGTCGTCTACTCCTAAGACAACAACATATATATATGTCAATCCCCCTATTTCTTTTAATAAAATTTTGGATTTTCAAGTTCCCCTTCTGCGCAATCTTAGGAAAAATATCATAACTTTTTCTATATAAATCGGATTCAAATGATTCAAATTGCTAATTAAAGCTAAGTCATATACCTACATTTTTCATGTTCAACTTATCTCCAAATTCTTACTACACAAATTTATAAAAATCTAAATTCTATACAATTCATACTTATATAACTAAATTTGCACAGTTTTGGTAGAAAAATCATATCTCAGTATATACATCTCCGATTTACATGATTCCAAATTCTACTGAAAGATAAGAGATAGCTCTACAACGTTCATGTTCAGTATTTTCTTTAATTCTAAGTGTAGAAGTTTATAAAATTTCATTTCGGTCTCAGTTCCAATTTTAAATTATGCTTTGCATAGTTTCAATAAAAACACCATAACTTCAGCATACTACTCCAATTCAAGTGAATTTTAGCTCATTTCAAAGATAGGACCGAGAACTAAAACTTTGATATTTTAAGTTTCTGTAAATTTTGTACAAAAGGTATTTTAAAATTTATACAACATACTGGTCGTACACAGAGGATGAAAAACAAAATATGTTATTTTGCTGTCCTTTCCAAAATTACTATAAATCACATCCTTAATGGAAATTTTCGTGCCAAGCATAATTTAAAGCTTAGGGAGTCTAGTTTATTGAAAAACAAATGGTTTAAAATTTTGAGTCTTATACAATGAGATATCATGACAAGAGTACACATAACTCAAATCTGAAACATCATATCTAGTATGCTAGTACATGCATTTAATTTCACTACTTGTAAAGACTTTAATTTTGAGTATTTTACTTTCCTTTGTAAGATCCTTTGCTAACTAATACCAATCATCTTGATCTTGATTTTCTTGAGACCTTGATCATCTTAATACAATAGTAACATAATTCATCAAAGATTAATCTCTACACAATGCTTATACTATCTCAATCAACTAGAGATATAGAGTCAATGATGTTTTTATCTCTTTTACTTGTATTCCGTCTCTAATGCTCCAAGAATTCCACTTGAACATTCAGCAAATCCCTCTTTCCTTACTTTAATTTGCATCAAAGTGAGGTGAGTAGAAGAGAAAATGATTGATTTTGGTCTTTTATAAACCTAATCAAGCTATCTTGACCCATTTTGCATGCAAGATCTTTACTCTACACTTGTCCTAAGCCTTTCTCTCATGCAAGATTGCTTACAAGCTACCTTCATGCACCTCTTTCATGTCAATTTTGTTCATGATGAATTTAAGCACAAAAAGAGGAGTTTTTGACCAACCAATGAAAATTCATGCAAGGATTTTTCAACCAATGAGATTTCTCTTTGGTGGAATGAGCTTAGGTGGCCACTTTGTGTGCTTTTGGCCAATGGTTGATCTCCAATTATCATAATTGTCATTTAATGGTTGGTTTTGCAACTTAGTCCCTCAAGTTCTCATATTTGCACTTTAGTTCCTAAACTTTCTATAATTATAAATTCGACCCTATGTGATTTTTTTTAAAAATTTTCAAATTCACTTCTTTATGCTTATAATTAAGTGTTTTGGCTTTCGTTAGCCATTTTTAGTGATTTTAGGGCTTGCCGGCACTTTTCAAAAAAGTTTTTGGCTTACCGATGGAATGTTTGATTTAAGTGATTTTAAGGGCAAAGTTTTAGAAATTTCAAATCATGCATCTCAAATGGGTGCAATATCATATATATGTACATGAGGAGAGTACATCATATACCGAGAGTCGGTGTTACATTTTATAACCCCTTAAAATAAAGTTTCATCCTCGAAACTATATATCGAAAAGCTCGGGGTACTGTCTCCTTATAACATCCTGCAGTTCCCAAGTTTATTCCTCGACTTGGTCACTCCTCCACAAAACTTGGACCAGTGGCACCTCTTTGCGTCTCAGCTTCCTAGTCTGCCTATCAAGTATAGCCAGGAGCTGAACAGTAAAGCTCAGGTTATCTCTTAGCTCCACTGGTGGAGGTTCTAACACATGAGAGGGATCTGGTATATATTTCCTCAGCACTGAGACATGGAATACGTTGTGAATACGTGCAATTTTAGCTAGTAGATCTATTCTATAAGCTACCTTTCTTATTCTTTTCAGGATTTGGAATGATCCAATGTATCTGGTGTTGAGTTTCCGTTACTATCTGAATATATCACTCCCCTCCAGGGAGATACCCGAAAAAGACCATGTCTCCTTCCTCGAACTCAAGAGGTCTTCTCCGCCTATCAGGATAACTCTTCTGTCTATCCTAGGCAGCCTTTATCCAAACACGGATGACCTTCACTTTTTCTCGAGTCTCCTCAATCAGCTTAACACTACTGAGTCATCTGTCTCTGACCTCATCCCTACATAATGGTGTCCTACACTTTCTCCCATACAAGGCTTCGGATGGTAGTATCCCAATACTGGCCTGATAACTATTGTTGTACGCAAACTCCACCAACGGGAGGTGCTGCTCCCAACTGCCTCTGAAATCCATCACACATGCTCTCAGCATGTCCTCCAACGTTTGGATG
This sequence comes from Dillenia suffruticosa, assembly GCA_033439265.1. NCBI lineage: Eukaryota > Viridiplantae > Streptophyta > Magnoliopsida > Dilleniales > Dilleniaceae > Dillenia > Dillenia suffruticosa. Next base: position 15,899,136 of record JAVTVX010000020.1, read on the forward strand.
GTCCTCTCTGACTTACCATCAGTCTGGGGTAGAAAGCAGTGCTAAAGTGTAGCCTGGTACCCATGGCCTCTTATAGCTTCGGCCAAAATCGAGAAGTAAATCGGAGATCTCTATCTAACACAATTGATACAAGAACCCCATGAAGTCTAATTATTTCATTGATATATAGGCGAGTCAAACCCTCCGGTGGATAGGTATTACGAATGGGTAGAAAATATGCAGACTTGGTAAGTCTATCAATAATTACCTAAATAGCATCATGTCATGTTGGAGTCCACAGAAGTTCCATAACAAAATCCATCGTGATGTGTTCCCATTCTACTCAGGAATGGGAAGGGGCTGTAGTGTTTCAGCTGGCCATTGATACTTGGCCTTTACCTGCTGACAGACCAAACATTTGGCTACATATTCAGTGATCTCTCGTTTCATCCCAACCCACCAATTGCTCCCTCTGATAGTCCGATACGTCTTAGTACTGCCTGGATACATTGCTTAAGTAGATGAGTGGGCCTCTTCTAGTATAGTTCTCCTGAGATCGCTAGCATTTGGGACCCAGACTCGGTCCCTAAAAACTACGAGTCCATCCTCTCAGACTCTAAAATCCCTACCATCTCCTTTGCGGACCCTCTCAACAATGCCCTCGAGCTCCTCATCTGAACCCTAGAGCTCTCGAATGTGGTCACAAAGAGTCGACCTTTCCTCAAACCTGGCTAGAAGTATACCATACTCATCACTATCCAAACTAACTCCCAGCAAGCAAAGTCCCACAAGACACAAGAGGTAGGCACTTTCATAAGATGAGGAAGTAAATGACTTGTGGCTCAGAGCATTTGCAACTACGTTGGCCTTGTCAGGATAATAGTCTATGATAAGATCATAATCCTTGAGAAGCTCAAACCATCTCCTCTATCACAGATTGAGCTCCTTTTGTGTGAATAAGTACTTCAGGCTCTTATGATCCATGTACACATGGCACGTCACCCATAGAGATAATGTAACCATATCTTCAATGCAAAGACTATGGCTGCCAACTCAAGATCATGGGTCAGATAGTTCAGCTCATGCTTCTTCAATTGTTTGGAGACCTATGCAATGACCCGATCGTCATGCATCAGTACACAGCCCAAACTCTGTCGGCTAGTATCACTGAACACTACATACTCCCGACCACTGGTAGGAAGTGCTAGAATTAGTACCGACGTCAACCGTTGTTTGAGCTCCCGAAAACTCACCTCACAACGGTCATGCCAAACAAACTTGACATCCTTATGAGTTGAGTTATGTCACGCCCCGACCCACCCCCGAGCCGAGCACGTGAGCAACAGCCGCGACACCTCAATACACGGGCACAACCCTCTGAGACATCGAGGCATCGTAAGGCTAAAAACACATATGTCCAAATCAATTTACAAAATCATATGAGTTCCCAAATAATAAAAGTAAAATATCACAATGTGTCTCAAATGCATAAATATGTAAACCCAAGATGAGAGTTACCATTTATATACGCCAATAGTAATATGCAGTCATCCCCAAGCAAATAAGTACAATGGTCAAATTAAATACTCCAAAATAATACGATAACCTCAAATTTGACATAGCGGAAGAAACGGGTAACTATACCCCAGCCCAATCTCCAATATACGTCCCACGAAATCAAGTCTCTACCATTCCCTCGATCCAAGACTATACCTGTGAAAGGGAAAGTGAGGGGTGAGTATCTATGGGAGGATACTCAGCAAGTGAGGGGATTGACATCGTGCTATCAATATCAAGTGTGAACTTGGAGTGTCATGGCATGTAATACAATATCAAGTGTATGAAAAACAGTATGCAATTTTAACATAGCTTAAGGCACACATCGAAAAATAATATATGCATCCATCTATGTATTAAGTCACATATGTAGAGCCGGTCGAACAAACAATCTTGGCAATAGTCTACCTCGACCAAGGACGGGCGCATTGGGGGTTTTCACAATGCAAATACCAAATAATGGCTCTCTATCCCAATATTAGCCACAGGCTACTCCAACTAGCCTGTAAATAATAATAACAATATATATATATATATATATATATATATATATCTATAAATAGTCAGCCGTGTATGATGCCCTGCCCAGTGCTAAACAGAGGTAAACTCATGTCCTCCCCGATGAGGGTCAACCTGGGACAACCATACACATGACAATTTGGCGGATACCTCTGGCTGAAGCGTATTCAGATACAAGGGGTGTCTCTACTAAATGTCTTTCATAGCTATGGAATGCTATAGGAATCATATCACCATATCATCAAGTCGGCCGGGCACGTAGCCCCATTCATCATATTACCACGTCGGCTGGGCATATAGCCCCATGCATCGTATCATAACGTCAGCCGGGCGTACAACCCAAATAGTACAGTACATGTAAATCCATTCAAAACCATGTGCCAATATAGTTGAAACATTAAACCATGTCAATATGTCAAAAAAATGGCACAATATCTAGTTATCAAACTCATGGATGCATATCAATAAAATCAACCATTGGGACACTCCAATGGTCACAAAAATATGTATATATACTTATTAAAATCTAAAAATTCAGTTTTCACATGTATAAAAATCATGTCGTTTGAAAATTAGTAAAACATGATTTGTCAATCAATAGTAGATGTCAAAATCTCACTCACAGTATGGGGGGAGGGTAGATCACTCCCTCAATACCACTATAACAGCAAATGAAACTACCTCGAATCGATCACCAATCACATCACTACAATGATTATATATGCACACATAAGTCATTATAGGAAAATATATATAATAAATTACACTTAACAATTTCTTAGTCTAAGGCCAAGTTTTAGATCATTTTAAATAAATCTCTAAGTGTATTTGTATAAAAATATCAAATTTTCCAAAGTTTTGTCCGGTCAAAATCACTACACGGACATCGTGCTCATGCCGCGCCCATGTTGGCCCATTGCCCGGCGCCCATGCGCACAAAGTCAATGTCCCTACATGGTAGAAATAACTTAGCTCTTTGCACACATCTCCAAATTAAGAAAAATTTTGATATGTTGTAGGAAATGTCGGGCCTTATAACTTTCATGTTATACATTTTCTCAAAATCTCATCACAGAATTTCCGAAAATACTCATTTTGTTTTTGTCGCGTTCTATATTCAGATTCTGTCCTATTTTTGTACAGAAACCATAACTTTCACCCTACGTATCCAAACGTAATGAACTTTAAACAAGTTATACATAAGACATAAATCTACAACTTTCATGTTTTGGGTTTTACTCAATTATGCCTAGAAAGGGGTTGAAATAATTCATGATCAGAACTGTCAGGTTTCAATTGGAAACAAGGTTTCTGTCAAAATGTCTTTAGGAAAAAGGGTATAACTTTTGATTCCCTTGTGTGGATTGGCTAAAAGGTTTACATGTTGTAGGCAAGGGTGATACCTACAACTTTGATGCTTTGAGTTTCTCTAAAATAGGACTGGAAAAGGGTCGTTTTTGTACACTGTTTTTATGTTCCGAAACAAAACAACTTTTTGTCAAGTTTCAGGAAAAGTATCATAACAGATTAAGGTGGTTCTTATCTCATTGGAAAGATAAGACCAAGATCTAAAATTTACTTAACTAGAGCATTTGCTAATTTAGACTGTAAGATGAATCAAAACAAAGGTAAAGTCACGGACAGAAATAAAAATTAAAATGGGACAGAATAAAATTTCTTACCTCAACTTTCCTGGTCTTCCTCTCTTCTTACCTTGTTCTCACGGTTTGGGAAGAATGAACAAGCATTCTATGGTCATCTTCCTTTATGCTTGTGTTATTAACTCACCACCCTAGGATCAAGTCTCAAATTTATTCTAACCTATAGGATCATTTTGCCAATTTGCATGTGTTTTGATTGGTTTTCATGTGCATGTGTTCTCATTGGCCCACCTTATCTTTCTCCTCTCAATTTGGGTCAACACTTGTCCTCCTCACTCTCACACTTGTTTAATGTATTGTTTTAAAAGAATACACTTGTCACATTTCCTTTTAAGTTTTTGTTAATCGCTAACAAGTCCTTTAACTTATAAAAAATCTAATTTGACCCCCAAAAATTTTTATAATTTCACACTAGACCCAAAATCTCATTTTACACCTAATTAAATTTATTTAATTTGAAATTAAGGTTATTGAATCTCTTTGAGTCAAACTGACCCAAATTGGTAGTTTACCAGTAAATTTCAGGGGTTGTTTTATCGAAAAATTTCTTATTGAAAATTTATGAACATAGTCATGGAAATATCATATATATATATATATATATATATATATACACACATATATATATGAAGTGGAATACACCATAGGATATACCGAGGGTCGGTGTTACAAGTTAGTCAATGGAGATGCCATACTGGAGAATCCCTCTATAAATCTCCAATAGTATATTGCCAGTCCAAGGAAACTCCTAATCTCAATAATTGTCTGCGGCTGCTCCCACCTCATGATGGCTTCAACCTTCTGTGGATCAATAAAAATACCCTCTACAGAAACAACATGCCCTAAGAACCCGATCTGTCTGAGGCAAAACTCACACTTAGAGTACTTGGCGTATAACTTCTTCTCGCGGAGTGTCTACAATACAGCACGTAGGTGTTGGGAGTGCTCCTCATCATTTCATGAGTAGATAAGTATGTTGTCTATGAATACTATGATAAATCGGTCAAGAAAATCTACTAAAACTAGACTTCAAGAGCTTTAAAATGACATATAGTTCACTGAATTCTGATGAGAATCGAAATTTTAATGATTTTTCAAAGTGAGAAGTGCTACAAGATCATGCTCTATTTTGCCTTGTTTCTATCCATGAATTTCCTGAGGTTTTGAACTGTCTTCGAGACCAAATTAGGCTATGCTCTATACAAAAAATGTAGATCTATATCTTATCTTTAATTTGAGATAAGATTCAACTAAATCTGATATATGTAGTGGAAGTTATGGCCATTTTTCAAAGACTGCGCAAATGTGCATATGTACAGAAAATTCTAGGTAATGAGTTATAGGTATGTATGTTAAGGTGAGGAAGAAACGGACTAAATGTGTGCAGAATTTTATGATGAGTTGTTGATTTTGTGTATGTGAATTTGAGGCAAAAATGTGTGGAGAATATGTGTATGTACATGTAGGATCAATGTATGGTGTGTTGTGTTGGTGTGTTGAAGGGATTAGAAAATGAGTGGTTATGTAAATTTTAAGGTATAAGTGTGTGTTTGGTGAAATTGAAATTGATGACTTTGGTGAATTATAATGACATTGTTTGGTTTGAATTGTGTACCTTTGAGAATGTACAGTTGAAGTTCTCATTTCGGTGATTAAAGAAGGGACGGTGTATGTAACACATTTGGGAACCTAGTTATGATATTCTAGACTTTGATCATATACGAAGAATTAGTTAAAAATAAAAATGTAACATTGAATTTGTCAATGCTATGACACTTCTATATGTTATATGTATTACCATTGAATTGGTTGATCGTTCGAGGGGAACACATTTTGGACATGTTGTGGTATTTTCAGGGAGTGTCATACCCTCCCATATATGTGAGTGGGACTTTGATACTATGTGTTTAATTTGTGATGAAATGATATCGTTCCGTGTTTTGAAATTTCAAAATATGATTTCTGACATGACTATGGATTTTGGCACATTTGATGCATTTTGGAAAACTTCAAAGGTGATCTTTTTTATTTTCAAAACTCTACCTCCTTGGTGAAGCAATCAACAGAGGCTCGATTCGTGCTCAACCAGTCCATCCCCAGGATGGCATCGAAATCCGACATATCCAAGGGAATCAAGTTTGCCTCAAGTACGGCGTCTCCAATCATGACCTCGGTCCCTCTGTAGACCAAGTCTCTAAGTAGCTGCTCACCGAGATGAGTGATAACCAATATCTCCTTATCAAGTAGCGACAAGGACTTACCCAACTGGTGGGCAAAAGTCGCTCTCACATATGAATAATTCGATCAGGTGTCAATGAGAACACGTGCGTCAACTCCCCAAATTTTCATAACTTCTAATATGAGAGAAGTAAAAGAGATTAATAGTAATATAGAAGAAAAATAGATATATGCTCATAGATATATCAAAATGTATATACAACCAACATAGTAAGCGTCTAAAGCTTTAACCATTGATGGCCTCAAAAGAAAGGATACATAAGAAATCTCTAAACAGGAGGATCAGTAGGAGGAGTACCAATAACCACATTAGGATATGCTTGCGTATCCTCCTGAGTCATCGCATATACTCGGGCTAGAGCCCTCAGCCGCTACTGCGATGATCCTAGTGCCATGCTGCTCCCAGTTGCTGTACGCGGAGCTGTGTAGCTAGAATGAGCAAGTGCTCCCTACTGTTCTCCTCATGGAATGCTCGACTGAACTGAGACTGTTTGACCACCCATTCCCAGATCAGAGCATTGACTTCGTATGTGCCCTTACTTCCCATACTGGAAACAGGTAACTGAGACTCTGTACACTCCGAATGGGTGGTGCCCACTGCATCGGCGACAAAAGGGATGCTGCGAAACTGTTGTTTGAGTGCTGGCACTAGGGGCTGGTGCTTTGAACCTCTGGGATCGTGATCCCTACCCAAACTGTGTCTGTCTCTGCTGAAAAGGACCTCCATGAAATCCTAAGGTCCTGTCCTTCTTTGAGCTCTGGCCCATAGAAGACCCGAGCCTCTTCTTCCTGTGCTCCTTGCTCTCGCGCTGTCGGCCCTCGACACGGATGATCCCCTCCACCTGGTGTGCCAAGTCAACTATCTCTGCAAAGGAGAGACCAGGAGTAACTATCATATACTTTCTGATAGTCAAGTTGAGGTCATCCTCAAACTTGAACCTTAGTTGCTTTAGCGTCACCAAGTTTGGGACAAACGCAGCTAGTCTCCTCAGCTTGGTCTCGTACTTCGTGACCGATCGTGTGCCCTGCTGTAAGTGCAAGAATTCCACATCTCTTGCAGTCTTGTTGAAACTCTGAAAAATATCTGCGGTCAAACTCCCATAGGAAATCTTCCCAACTCAGGGGCTCAGTGGCATCCTTCGAAAGCTTGTGTGAAGCCTTCGGGCGAAGCTTAAGGAGTGTGGGCTGCATATAAAGTTTCACAAGCTTGTGTGGTGAGTACACAAGTGAAGTGTTTGAGTGTCTAACCTCTAAAATAACCTAGATTCATTTAGGAATTCCTGAATTTAGTTTGCTCTCCAGACCCTCATACACTAGTTTGGTTTGACACTCCATTCCTTTCTTTAAATGTTAAAGTAAATTGGAATAATAAAGATGAAAAAAGGATAATGATTCTAATGTGGCAATTATGATTCCTTTTTGAGTTAATGTGCATCCTTGGTATACTTTGTTATGATTCTGATTCTTACATAGTGATGATAATATTCTTGCGCCTACTTGCTTACTTTGCTTGCTATTGGTCCTCCGTGTACTTCCTTAGCTTATGCTGACTCTGATATCCTTATTTTCAGGTGATCAAGGAAATAAGAGGGAGTCGCAAGGTAGAGCCATTTGAGCCAAGAGATTTCATTCCTTACTCTTTTTCCAACTTATTTGTATTATTATGACTTGTTGTTCTTTTGTTTTTTTTGATTTTATACAAACTACCTGAAATATGTAAATGGATAGTGAAGGCCAAGAAGAGTCTTATATGTACAGTTTTGCTTATGTTGTGATTATACACCATGGTGTGTATTTGGATGGCCGGAAGAGCCATTAATATTTGTTGTTTGATATTAGAGGTATTTTGTATGTTCTATCAGGTTTTAATTAACCCCAAATGACTAAATAGTCACTAAATATAGGAGATCTTACCGTTATTTTATTCAAAAATAACAAGTAATTTATTTTCTTTTAATATAAATCTCCTTCTGTGTTATCACACAGGGGGAGTGCAACTGTTGCCAGTCTAGATGTTGTATTTTGATTTGGGTGATTGCTTACATATTTGCATATTTATCTCCTTTTGCTAGGGGGTACGACACCTGGCTAGCGGATCATCACAGTTGGTATCAAAGCCCAAGGTTTTGGTAATCTGCACCTAGGATTTGTAACTCTAGGTATAGGTTATTAGGTAGATGGTGATTTATATCATGAGTGACGTTATTTGTCATTTGTATGCATCAGGTAACTAGAAAACAAAATGGTTAAGACAAGGAGATTGAGTAAAGTATCTCCTGAGGGAGAGCATAGGGATGATAAGCAAAGGTAAGAGCCTTAATCTCAGGTACCAGGTGACCAGAGGCCAGAAGGGGCAGGTTTGTAGCAGGCTTTAGATGCCCTAATAGCTATGGTAGGCACTATGTCTAGAGACAGTCGCAGACTGATAGAAAAACTATCTCAACCAGTAATAGGGAGTGAGACTATAGATGTCTCTCCAGCTACTCATACCATGCCTACCTGTTCAGCTATGTCAATTTCAACAACTCCAATGGTATCTGTTGGTTTTAAGTTAGATCGAGTTAGATCATGTAGAGATCAGAGGACCACCAAATGTGGATAGAGAATGAAGACAAAAGGAATGTATACATGCCACTAGAGGGTCAACGATTCCAAAAACTTATGACTGAGTTTAGAAAGATAGAGCCGATGATATTTTCGAGGAGTAATGATCCTCAGGTTACAGAAACTTGGATTGTAGAGATGTAGAGAGTCTTTTCTGAGTTTATGGTTGCTGAGGAATATAAGATCAGACTGGCCACCCATTATCTAAAGGAAGCTGTATATGACTGGTGGAGTTCAGAGTTGAGACTCTGATATGGTGATGACCTTCAGTATGTCATATGAGGTGATTTTATGCAAATCTTCAACGAGAGATACTACCTATATTTATTAGAGATCAGAAAATGTCTGAATTTTTGAACTTGAGGCAGGGCAATCAGACTATTGGTCAGTATGAAGATCGCTTCACTAAATTGTCAGTATATGCTTCGAATTAGTTGATATAGATGAAAAAGGAGCCAAGAGGTTCAGAAAAGGATTGAGATCCTTTTTCCAGAGGTACCTAGTAGCTCAGCGTTTTACAACTTACCATGATTTAGTGAACAATGCTAAGGCTTTGGAGTTGGTCACTAAGAGTAAACAAGAAAGATTGTCAGGAAAGAGGCCAGTGGAAGCCCAAGCTTCAAGTTTGAAGAAGAAAAAGAAGAAGAAGAGGCAGTTTGAGTAAGGCGAAAGTTCCCGCAAGAGGCCATCGTGTCCAATATATGGAAATCTTCATACGGGCTCATGTGGGGGAAGAACGAGACTTTGCTTTACATGTTTTCAGCTAGGTCATTATGCTTCTCGCTGTCCTCTTAGGCCCGAGCAGTTACGGTCTACCCATTTACCCATGTTCTACCACCCAGACCTCTACCTACTTGGTATGCAGTAGCCCCTCAGGTTCTATTGAGGCCAGGACCACCTAGACTAGCTTTACCATCACAACTACAGTAGAGACAAACTCAAGGGATGCCACCAGGCCCAAGGGGTCAGGCTAGAGTTCATGCAATCACTGCACAGGAGGCTCGTGCTTCACCCGATGTGATTATAGGTAGAATAAAGTTATTTTCATGTGATGTTCATGTTTTGATTGATCCAAGTGCCATGCATTTATTCATTTCATTTGCATTTATTATGCACTTACCTCGTGAGTCTGAACCTCTAGAGCAAGGGTTGTAGGTTGCTACCCTGCTTGGGGATGAGGCTATTGCTACTGAGATTTATAGGGGTTGTATTGTGAGTTTTTAAGGGCATGATTTTAACATTAATTTGCTACCATTAAAGTTGTTAGATTTGGATGTAATTCTAGGCATGGATTGGTTATCAGCAAATTATGCACAAGTTGATTGTCACCAGAAGATTGTATGCTTTTCACCACCAGGACAACCATAGATTTTCTTTATTGGTGATAGATTTATCCGAACTCTAGTTATATTTTTCATTAAAACAACTAGAATGCTATCTAAGCGTTGTGAGGGATATTTAGCTTATGTCATTGAAGACAACAAAGAGCAAACACAATTGGTTGACATACCAGTGGTTCGGGATTTCCTAGATATGTTTCCGGATGATTTGCCTAGATTGCCACCAATTAGAGAGATAGAATTCCCTATTGATGTGGTGTCAGATATTATTCTTATTTCTATGGCTCCATATAGATTGGCACCAGCTGAGTTGAAAGAGTTAAAAACTCAGTTGCAAGAATTTGTGGACAAGGGATTTGTTCATCCAAATGTTCTTCTTAGAGTGCACCAATTTTATTTGCAAAGAAGAAGGATAGTTCTTTGAGATTATGCATTGATTACCGTAAATTGAATCAAGTGACCATTAAAAATAAATATCCCTTATCGAGAATTGATGATCTGTTTGATCAGTTGAGAGATGCCACAGTTTTCTCTAAACTGGATCTCAGATCCGGCTATCATCGGATTAGGGTTAGAGAGGAAGATATACCTAAGATGACATTTTGCACTCGCTATGGTCACTATGAGTTCTTGGTTATGTCGTTTGGGTTCACTAATGCCCCAGCAATCTTCATGAACTTAATGAACCGTGTTTTCAGACCCTATATGGATGACTTTGTTGTGGTATTTATTAATGATATTCTGGTGTTTTCTAAGAATAGGGCTCAACATGAATAACATCTCCGTATAACTTTACAGACCTTGAGGGCTAAGAAATTGTATGCTAAATTAAGTAAATGTAAATTCTGTCTCAGTAAAGTAACTTTTTTCTGTCACATTATCTCTGGTAGAGGACTTTTTGTATACCCAAAGACGATTGAAGTTATTGTTAACCGGTCCCTACATACTACAGTTATGAAGGTTTGTAGTTTTTTGGGTTTGACAGGTTATTACTATAGATTTCTTAAGAATTTCTCTTCGATAGTGTAACACCGACCCTCGGTATATTCCAGTTCATATATATATATATGATATTTCCACGACTACGTTCAAAAATTTTCAATAAGAAATTTTTCGATAAAATGACCCCAAAAATTACTGGTAAATGACCAATTTGGGTAAGTTTGACTCAAAGAAACTCAATAACCTTAATTTCATATTAAATAAATTTAATTAGGTGTAAAATGAGATTTTGGGCCTAGTGTATAATTATGAAAAATTTTGGGGGTCAAATTAGATTTTTTATAAGTTAAAGGACTTGTTAGCAATTAACAAAAACTTAAAAGGAAATGTGACAAGGGTATTCTTTTAAAACAATACATTAAACAAGTGTGAGAGTGAGGAGGACAAGTGTTGACTCAAATTGAGAGGAGAAAGGTAAGGTGGGCCAATGAAAACACAAGCACATGAAAACCAATCAAAACACATACAAATTGGCAAAATGATCCTATAACCTAGAATAAATTTGAGACTTGATCCTACGGTGGTGAGTTAATAACACAAACATAAAGGAAGATGACCATAGAATGCTTGTTCATTCTTCCCAAACCGTGAAAACAAGGTGAGAAGTGAGGAAGACCAAGAAAGTTGAGGTAAGAAATTTTATTCTGTCTCATTTTAATTTTAATTTATGTTCGTGACTTTACCTTTGTTTTGATGCATCTTACAGTCTAAATTAACGAATGCTCTAGTTAAATAAATTTTAGATCTAGGTCTTATCTTTCCAACGAGATAAGAACCACCTTAATCTGATACTTGTGCTAAAAGTTATGACACTTTTCCTGAAACGCGATAGAAAGTTATTCTGTTTCGGAACATAAAAATAGTGTGCAAAAATGACCTTTTTCCAGTCCTATTTTAGAGAAACGCAAAACATAAAAGTTGTAGGTATCACCCTTGTCTACAACAAGTAAACCGTTCAACCAATTCGCATGAGGAAATCAAAAGATATACCCTTTTTCCTAAAGCAGTTTTGACAGAAATCTTGTTTCCAATTGAAACCTGATAGTTCTGATCATGAATTATTTCAACCCCTTTCTTGGCATAATTGAGTAAAATGCAAAACATGAAAGTTGTAAATTTATATCTGAGGTATAACATGTTTAGATTTCATTATGTTTAGATGAGTAAGGTGAAAGTTATGGTTTCTGCACAAAAATAGGACAGAATTTGAATATAACACGCAATAGAAACAAAATGAGTATTTTCGGAAATTCTGTGATACGATTTTGAGAAAATGTATAATATGAAAGTTATAGGGTCCGACATTTCTTACAACATATCAAAATTTCACTTAATTTGGAGTTGTGTGCAAAGAGCTAAGTCATTTCTATCATGCAGGGACATAGGCTTTATGCGCATGGGCACGGGGCAATGGGCCGACATGGGTGCGGCATGAGCACGATGTCGGTGCAATGATTTTCACCGGACCAAATTTTGAAAATTTTGATATTTTTAACAAATACACTTAGGGATTTATTTAAAATGCCCTAGAACTTGGCCCTAGACTAAGAAATTGTTAAGTGCAATTTATTACATATATTTTCTTATAATGACATATGTGTGCATATATGATCATTGTAGTGACGTGATTGATGATCGATTCGAGGGAGTTCCATTTGCTGTTATAATGGTATTGAGGGGAGTGATCTACCCTCCCCCATACAGTGAGTGGGACTTTGATATCTACTATTGATTGACAAATCATGTTTTACTGATTTTCAAACGACATGATTTCTATATGTGTGAAAACTAAATTTTTGGATTTTAATAAGTATATATATACATGTTTTTGTGACCATTGGAGTGTCCCAACTACTTATTTTATTGATATGCATCCATGAGTTTGATAACTGGATATTGTGCCACTTTGTGACATATTGACATGCTTTAATGCTTCCACTGTATTGGCACATGGTTTTGAATGGATTTACATGTACTGTGCTATTTGGGCTATACGCCCGGCCGACGTTATGATACGATACATGGGGCTGTATGCCAGCCGACGTGATGATGTGATGCATGGGGCTACGTGCCCGGCAAACTTGATGATATTATGATATATTTCCTATAGCATTCCGTAGCTACGAAAGACATTTGGTAGAGGCACCCCTTGTGCCCGGATACGTTTTGACTGGAGGTTTCTGTCAAATTGTCATATGTATGGTTGTCCCAAGTTGATCCTCATCGAGAAAGACGTGAGTTTACCTCTGTCTAGCACTGGGCGGAGTATCATACACGACCCACTATTTATAGATATATATATATATATATATATATATATATATTGTTATTATTTTTTACGCTTGGAGTAACCTGTGGCCAATATTGGGGTAGAGAGTCATTATTTGATATTTGCATTGTGAAAACCCCCAATGCGCTCGTCCTTGGTCGAGGTAGACTATTGCCGGGGTTGTTTGTTTAGCTAACTCTACATATGTGACTTGATACATGGATGGATGCATATATTATTTTTCGATGTATGCCTTGATCTATGTTAAAACTATACGCTATTTTTTCGCACACTTGATATTGTATTACATGCCTTGACACTCCAAGTTCACACTTTATATTGATAGTACGATGTCAATCCCCTCACTTACTGAGTATCCTCCCATAGATACTCACCCCTCACTTTCCCTTTCACAGGTATAGTCTTGGATCGAGGGAATGGTAGAGACTTGATTTCGTTGGATTTATATTGGAGATTGGGTTGGGGGTTACCTGTTTCTTCCGTTGTATTCAATTTGAGGTTATCATATTATTTTGGAGTATTTAGTTTGACCATTGTACTTATTTGCTTGGGGATGACTGCATAATACTATTGGCGCATGTAAATGGTAACTCTCATCTTGGGTTTACATATTTATGCATTTGAGACACATTGAGATACTTTACTTTTATTACTTGGGAACTCATGTGATTTTGTAAACTGCTTTGGACATATGTGTTTTTAGCCTTACGATGCCTCGATGTCTCGGAGGGTTGTGCCCGTGTATTGAGGTGTTGCCGCAGTTGCTCACGTGCTCGGCCTGGGGGTGGGTCGGGGTGTGACAGATAGCTGGTCCACTTACGAGATTAACTCATAAGAATGCACCCTTCAGGTGGGATGAATAATGTGAGACCAGTTTTTGAACTCTATAAGATGATATCGGCTCAAGTACTAACATTACCGGTTAGTGGACAGGGATATTTAATTTTTAATAGTACATGCACTACTAGTTTGGGTTATGTACTGATGTAGGGATGGAATGTGATAGCCTATACTTCTAGACAGTTGAAACCTCATGAAGCGAATTATCCCACCCATAATCTGGAGATTGCAGCTATTGTGTTTGTTTTGAAGATTTAGAGGCACTACATCTATGGTGAGCATTGCGAGATATTCACCGATCATTAGAGTCTTAAATACTTATTTACCCAGAAGGAGTTGAATCTAAAACAACGCAGATGACTCGAACTATTAAAGGATTATGATGTTACTATTCAGTATTAACCCAACAAAGCAAATGTTGTAACAGATGCCCTCAGCCATAAATCTTTAATTCCAATAGCAACTCTACGAGTAAGAGAACATCAGATTATAGCTGACTTTGAGCAATTGAGGATTGATGTTGAGGTAACCAACTAGGGTATAAGGTCTCATTCTTAGAAAACATTAAGGCATGCATTTTTGTTTACATTTCTACTTATTATATTTAAATTCTTCTGTATCACATTGTGATAAATTGGACGCATTGTGATAAATTGGTCACATTGTGATTTTGGATACATTTGCAATCCATGTTGTGATTCTTGTGTTTATGACCCCAAGTAGTGATGAAGCATAGTGAAATCAGTATATACTGTGGAACACAGTGGCTAATGAAAATGATTGAAATAATGCCACAAGAGAACCAAATAAGAGTTTGGTGTGGGACCCACAAAAAGAAAATAAAAATAAAAATAAAAGAAACATAAAAATAAAAGAAAACAAAAATAAAACAAACATAATTTGGGGACACCATGGCTCTTCATTACTTAACACATGACAACCTTAGTTTTGACACCTTACCATGTTTGGGCCTTACATTCCACTTAGGTAAGAGATAAGTATGGAGAAAGAATTCAAAAAACTTAACTTTCTTCTTCCAAAATGTTCATTTTCGGATTTCATCTTCCTCCTCCAAAAACTCACCCCAACCTGCATTAAAACTACCCTTTAAGCTTGAAATAACACACCTCCATCCATGTATATGGTAACCTTAGCCTTTGGAAAGTAAAAAGAAGTGCAAAATACCTAGAAAACAAGCTAGAAATTCAAAAGAAGCTTGAAGAGGAAAGGAAGGAAAATCAAAAGAAAAGTTTGAGGCAAGTACCTTGCATACCTTTGTTAAATTGATAACCATTAATCTTGTAGAACATATTTTTGATGTAATTGTGCTGTTGGAACATAAAGGAAATGAATTAGGGAAAGAGCATTTCATCCTTGAATGAAACCCTAGAGAGTTGGTATGCTAGAAATCTGTCCATAGTTCAGTATTTGATCTATAATTTTTTCTGCATAACTCTAAATTGAGTACGGTTTTCTTCTAATGAAAATAGACTTCTGTAGCTTTAAAATGACATAGGATTCAAAGAGTTTTGTGGTGAATTGGAGTTTTGGTGAATTTTTGAAATACCATATTCTCTGCAGAAAAACTGTTCTGTTTGTAGCATGACCATACTCTATTCTTTGTTAAATATCTTTCTCTGTAGAATTGCAAATTGAATGCGGTTTTCTTTGTAAGACACTAGACTTCCATAGCTTTAAAATGACATATATTTTGAAAGCTTTCATTGAGAAAAGACGTTTTGATGAATTTTTAAAGTGCTACATTTTCTATAGAAAACTCTGTTTCAGTCTGTTTCTATGTTGAAGTTTGCCTTGATTGTTGGCTGCCTACTAAGCTAAATTAGACTAACCTCTGAACATAAACATTGTAGTCCTATGTCTTTTCTTTACATGGCCATTGGAGTCATCACAATCCGATATTTGTAGAAAAAGTTGTGATAGTTTTTCTATGACTGCACAACTTATATTGTTAAATTTCGGCTTAACATTATTTGATATAGCATGCTTTGTACAATTGGTACTAAATCTTGTTACGAATCATATGTGATCCTTGTGATGAATTGGAATCTTTGTGATTATCACTCATGTAAGTATGAAGTAATATGGAGAGAAAGTGATACTACATGATAACTCCGAAAGCTTTGCGAAGCTTGCGGGCGAAGCTTAAGGAGCACAGTTGGTATGTGGAGTTCCAAAAGCTTTGCGATGCCTACGGGCAAAGGTTGAGGAGCTATGGATGCATCTCTTCTCCTTGCGAGGTTGGAATTAGAAACAGATGAAGTATTTGAGGTGTCTAACCTAAAAAGACCTAGATTTCATTTAGGAATACTAACTTTTTGGCATGCTCTTCAGATCCTCATACACTAGCTTAATTCGCACTCCATTCCTCTCTTTAAATATCAAATTAATTGGGAACAATAACGATGAAAAAAGCATAATAGTTTTAAATGTGACAATTGTGATTGTCCTTTTAGGTTAATGTACATCCTTGGTATACTTTGCTATGATTCTAATTCTTATATAGTGATGTTTATATTCTTATGTCTGCTGCTTGTATTGCTTGCTATTGGTTCCTTGTGTACTTGTTCAGTTTATGCTGACCCCGATATCTTCATTTTCAGGTGATATGGGAGATGAAAGGGAAGCCCAGGGTAGAGACATTTGAGTTGAGGGATTTAGATCCCTATCTATCATAGACCCCTTTTATTTTGTTTAAGGCATGTAATTATTTGTTTTCTTGTTAGTAGTTTGGGATGTAATCTTATATACATGTATAGTTCTGACACATGAAAATATATTATATATAGTTTTATGGATATGGTGTTCATATACTATAGTATGTTATGCTGGGTGGCCAGAAGGGCCATTGATGCCAGCTTGTTTTATAGGATAAGTGTCATATTAATCTTTATCAGGTTACCTCAGGTGGCTAAATAGGGGAGATCTTGCCGTGATTTTATTTGGAAAGAACAAGTGATTTATTTTTTTTTAATTTAAATCTCCTTTCGTGTTATCACACACGGGGAGTGCGATTGTCGCAAGTTCAGACATCGCATTTTAATTGGGTTGATTGCTTCCGCATTTGCATGTTTATCTCCTTTTGCTAGGGGGTGGGACGCCGGGATAGCGGGTCATCATAATTGGTATCAAAGCCCAAGATTTTGGGTAATCTGCACCTAGGATTTGTGACTATAGGCATAAGCTATTGGTAGAGGGTGGTTTATATTATAAGGGGGGAAGGATGTAAGGTCCCGTTCTTAGAAAACATTAAGGCATGCATCTTTGTTTACATTTCTACTTATTATACTTAAATTCTTCTGCATTGCATTGTGATAAATTGGATGCATTGTGATTTTGGATACATTTGCAATACATGTTGTGATTCTTGTGTTTATGACCCCAAGTAGAGATGAAGCATAGTGAAATTAGTATAGACTGTGGAACACAGTGGCTAATGAAAATGATTGAAATAATGCCACAAGAGAACCAAATAAGGGTTTGGTGTGGAACCTACAAAAAGAAAAGGAAAAGAAATGGAAAAGAAAAAGGAAAAGAAAAATAAAAATAAAAGAAACTTAAAAATAAAAGAAAACAAAAATAAAATAAACATAATTTGGGGATACCATGGCACTTCATTACTTAACACATGGCAACCTTAGCTTTAATACTTCACCATACTTGGGCCCCACATTCCATTTAGGTAGAGAGGTAAGGATGGAGAAAGAATTCAAAAAACTTAACTTTCTTCTTCCAAAATGATCATTTTCTGATTTCATCTTCCTTCTCCACAAACTCACTCCAACCTCCTTTAAAACTACCCTTTAAGCTTGAAATAACACACTTCCATCCATGTATATGGTAACCCTAGCCTCTGGAAAGTAAAAAGAAGTGCAAAATACCTAGAGAACAAGCTAGAAATTCAAAGGAAGCTTAGAGAGGAAAGGAAGGAAAATCAAAAGAAAAGATTGCAACTTTGAGGCAAGTACCTTACATGTCTTTGTTAAATTGACACCCATTAATCCTGTAGAACATATTTTTTGATGTAATTGTGTTGTTGGAACAAGAAGGAAATGAATTAGGGAAATAGAATTTCGTTCTTGAATGAAACCCTAGAGAGTTGGTATGCTGGATAATCTGTCCATAGTTTAGTGTTTGAGTTATAATTTTTTTTGCATAACTCCAAATTGAGTACGGTTAGGATTCAAAGAGTTTTGAGAAGAATTGGATTTTTGGTGAATTTTTGAAATAGCATATTCTCTACAGAAAAACTATTATGTTTACAATATGACCATGCTCTATTCTTTGTTAAATATCTTTCTTTATAGAACTACAAATCAAATGTTGTTTTCTTTATAAGAAACTAGACTTCCATAACTTTAAAATGAATGTATTTCGAAAGGTTTCATTAAAAAAAGAAGTTTTGGTGAATTTTTAAAGTGCCACATTTTTTGAAGAAAACCTTATCTTCGTCTGTTTCTATATTGAAATTTGCCTTGATTGTTGGCTACATTCTAGACTGAATTAGGCTAACCTCTGAATATAAACATTGTAGTCCTATGTCTTATCTTTACATGGCTATTGGAATCATCTCAATCCAATGTTTGCAGAGGAAGTTATTATAGTTTTTTTATGACTGTGCAAGTTATATTGTTAAATTTGGGCTTAACATTGTTTGATATGGTATGTTTTGTACAATTGGTACTGAATCTTGCTACGAATCCTATGTGATCCTTGTGATGAATTGGAATCTTTGTGATTATCACTCATGTGAATATGAAGTAATATGGAGAGAAAGTGGTACTGCGATGATAACTCCGAAAACTTTGCGAAGCCTGCGAGTGAAACTTAAGGAATACAGTTGGTATGTGGAGTTCCGAAAGCTTTGCGATGCCTGCGGGCAAAGATTGAGGAACTATGGATGTATATCTTCTCCCTGCGAGGGTGGAATTAAAAACAGTTGAAGTGTTTGAGGTGCCTAACCTAAAAAGACCTACATTTCATTTAAGAATACCGACTTTTTGGCTTACTCTTCAGATCCTCATACACTAGTTTGGTTCGACACTCCATTCTTTTCCTTAGATGTCAAATTAAATCAGAACAATAAAAATGGAAAAAACATAATGGCTTTAAATGTAACAATTGTGATTGTCCTTTTGGGTTAATGTGTATTATTGGTATACTTTACTATTATTCTGATTCTTATATAGTGATGTTAATATTCTTATGCTTGCTGCTTGTATTGCTCGCTATTGGTTCCCTGTGTACTTGCTCAGCTTATACTGACCCCGATATCCTTATTTTCAGGTGATATGGGAGATGAGAGGGAAGCCCAGGGCAGAGGCATTTGAGTTGAGGGATTTAGATCCCTATCCATCACGACCCCTTTTATTTTGTTTGAGACATGTAATTATTTGTTGTTTTGTTAGTAGTTTGAGATGTATTCCTATATACATGTATAGTTCTGACACATGAAAACATATTATATATAGTTTTGTGGATATGGTGTTCATATACTATATTATGTTATACTGGGCGGTCAGGAGGGCCATTAATGTCTGCTTGTTTGATAAGAGAAGTGTCATATTAATTTTTATCAGATTACCCCAAGTGGCTAAATAGTCACTAAATAGGGGAGATCTTGCCATAATTTTATTTGGAAAGAACAAACGATTTATTTTCTTTTAATATAAATCTCCTTCCATGTTATCATACAAGGAGAGTACGATATCACGAATTTAGACGTCGCATTTTAATTGTGTTGATTACTTCCGCATTTACATGTTTATCTCCTTTTGCTAGGGGGTGCGATGCCTGGATTGTAGGTCGTCATATAGGGGTCTCTTTTGGCTTGGTTTATTATCCGACCAGATTTATCTTATCATATTAGGGTGGCTCAACAAGCTGATGAAGCAACAATTAAGCTCAGGGAAGACATTCTTAAAGGGGGAAGCCTGAATTCAATATATCTAATGAAACAATCAGATTTCAGGACAAGTTAGTATTTCTGGAGGCTCAGGGATTGCGGAGATTGATTTTGGAAGAAGCACATAGCTCAGCCTTTTCTATTCACCCAGGAGCCACCAAGATGTATAGGAATTTGCATCAATCCTTTTTGTGGTCTAATATGAAGAGACACATTGGAGAGTTTGTTTGCAAATGCTTGACATGTCAACAAATAAAGGTGGAATACCTAAGACCAGGTGGACTACTTGAACCACTCCCTATTTCTGAGTGAAAATGAGAGTACATCACTATAGATTTTGTCTCAGAGTTTCCTAAAACTACGAGGGGATTTGATGTTATATGGATGATGGTGGATCAGCTTACCGAATCAGCTCACTTTTTCCCTATTACGGTAGCCATTCCATGGAGAAGTTAGCTAAACTCTATATTGATGAAATCGTGAGGTTGCATGGCATACTAGTATCAATTGTTTCCGATAGAGATCCGAGATTTGTTTATCGATTTTGGCAGAACTTTCAGTACAGGTTGAGAACTAAACTTAATTTCTCCACAGCATATTATCCTCAAACAGATGGTCAATCAGAGAGAATTATACATACTCTAGGGAATATATTAAGAGCTTGTATTTTAGAGTTTTGTGGTAGTTGGGCTGAACACTTAATGCCAGTAGAAGTCACTTATAACAAAATCTCTCACTCCAGTATTGGTATGGCATCGTTTGAAGCATTATATGGAAAAAAAAAATATAGGACTCCTCTTTGTCGGGATGAAGTAGGTCAGAAGTAGCTATTTCAGTATGAAACATGACCCACTTATCTACAAGAAACCACGGAGAAAGTCTGGACCATTTGAGAAAAGCTTAAAACAGCTCAATCTCGCTAAAAGAATTATGCGAATCAAAGACGCAAAGATTTGGAATTTGAGGTAAGAGATAAAGTTTTTCTAAAAGTCTCTCTAATCAAAGGGGTAGTGAGATTTGGGAAGAAAAAGAGAAACTCAGTCCTAAATTTGTTGGTCCTTTTGAAATTCTAGTTAGTGTTGGGTTATCTGATTATAAGTTGGCTCTACCTCTAACATTTGACGGAGTTCACCCAACCTTTCATGATTCCATTTTAAGGAAGTTTGTTCATGATCCTTCATATATAATTAGTTACGAGCTACTCCAAGTTGCAAAAGATCTAACTTATGTTAAGCAACCGATCCAGATTTTGGACTATCAAGAGCAAAACTTAAGAAACAAAACTATTAAGTTAGTAAATGTTGTATCGAGACACCACACCTCCGAGGAGGCATCTGGAGAGTTAGAGTAAAAAATGAGGAGGCGAAACCCTTATCTTTTTGAGTTTGAGTGGTGATCAGGAGGACCGGATCCATTAAAGGGGAAGAATGTAAGATTTCATTCTTAGAAAATATTAAGACATACATTTTCATTTATATTTCTACGTATCATGCTTAAATTGTTTCGCATCACATTGTAATAAATTAGATGTACTGCGATTTTAGACATATTTACAATGCATGTTTTAATTTTTATGTTTATGAATTTAAATAGAGGTCAGGCATATTGAAAGTAACATAGACTGTGGAACATAGTGGCAAATAGGAACAATCGGAAAAATACAACAAGGGAATCGAATTAGGGTTTGATATTGGACCGCTAAAAAAAAGGAAACATAAAATAAAATAATAATAATAATAATTTGGGACACTATGACACTTTATTACTTAACATATGGCAACCTTACCTTGACACCTCACAATGCTTGGGCCCCACATAGCACTTAGGTAGATGGAAAAGGATGAAGAAAGAGGCTTAAACATAACAAGTGTCTTCTTCAAGATTCATATTCGGCCTCCATCTTCTTGTCCCAAAAATATACCCTAACTACCATTAAAACAACCCTTTAAGTTTGAAATAACACACCTCCATCCATGTATATGGTAACCCTAGCCTTTGGGAAGTAAAAGGAAGTGTAAAATATCTAGAGAACAAGCTAAAAATTCAAAGGAAGTTTGGAAAGGAAAGAAAGGAAAGAAAGGAAAACTCAAGGGAAGAATTGCAAGTTTGAGACAAGTATCTTATATATTTTTGTTAAATTGATGTCTAATAATTCTATAGAACATATTTTTGATATAATTGTGTTGTTGAAATTTGGAGAAAATGAATTAGGAAAAAGAAAATCTCGTCCTTGGATGAAACCCTTAAAATTTTATATGTTGGACAGTCTGATCAGGTTCTATTGTTTATCCAATATCTTTCTCTGAACAACTGTAAATCGAGTAGAGTTTTCTCCTAATGAAACTAGATTTCTATAGCTTTAAAATGAGATATGATCCATAGAGTTTCAAGGAGAATTGGATTTTTGGTGAATTTTTGAAATAGCATGATTTCTGCAGAAAAACTATTTTATTCATAGCATGACCATGCTCTGTTGTTTATTTAATATCTTTTTCTGTACAAATGCAAATTGTGTAGGGTTTTCTTCTGAATAAACTAGACTTCCATAGCTTTGGTGAATTTTTAAAGTGCTACGTTTTCTGTAGAAAACCTGTTTCTGTCTGTTTTTGTGTTGAACTTTGCCATGATTGTTGGCTACCTTCTGGACTAAATTAGAGTAAGCTCTGAACATAGAAATTGTAGGCTTATGTCTTATCTTTCAATGGCCACTAGAATTGCCTCAATTTGATTTGTGCAAGAGAATTTATGTTTATTTTTCTATGATTGCGCAAACTGTGTTATTGACACCACGGCACATCATCACCCACCACATGACATCTCCATCCATATATATGTTAACTCTAGCCTTTGGGAAGCAAATGGAAGTGTAGAACACTATAGAACAAGCTATAAATTCAAAGAAAGTTTGGAGAGGAATTGAAGGAAACTTAAAGGAAGAATTACAAGTTTGAGGCAAGTACCATGCTTGTGTTGTTTCTTTGATATCTAATAGCCATGTTTAATATGCATTCAGACTATTTGTGGTATTTAGATAAGGATGAAATGAAAAACAAGAAAAGAAAATCTCACTTTGGAACATCAAAAGATGGAAATAGATCTAGATTTAACATTTTGGATAGTCAAACCATGCTCTATTGTTCATTGAATATCTTTTTCTGTACAGCTATAAATTGAGTGGAGTTTCTTTTGAAAAATCTAGACTTCCATATCTTTAAAATGAGGTATAATTCAAAGAATTTCATTGAAAAATGAATTTTTGGTAAATTTTCAAAGTGACACATTTTCTACAGAAAACTCTGTTTCTGCCTATTTCTATGCTGAACTTTGCCTTAATTGTTGGTTGCTTTCTTGGCTAAATTAGAAAAACCTCTAAACACAAACATTGTAGACATGTGTCTTATCTTTAAAGGGCCATTGGAATCACCGCAATCAGATATGTGTAGAAGAAGATAAGTTAATTTTTCTATAATTGCACAAGTTGTATTGTGAATTTTGGGCTGTAATATTATTTGATGCGGTTTTCTTCATGCAATTGGTAGTGAAACTTGCTATGAATTGGTTGACTATAGGGATTGCATATTTTTTATGTTTGGTTATGAATTAGATATAATTCTTGTGATAATTTGGGATCTTTGTGATTATTATCATGTAAACATGAAGTAATATTAAGAGAAAGTGATATTACGATGATTTCTCTGAAAACTTTGCAAAGCCAATAGGTGAAGTTTAAGGAGTACAATTAGTCTATGGAGTTTCGAAAGCTTTGTGAAACCTACAGACAAAGCTTGAGGAGCTATAGATTTATCTTTTCTCCCTATGAGGGTAGAATTAAAAGCAGGCGAAGTGCTTTAGGTGTCTAACCTAAAAAGATCTAGATTTCGTTTAGGAATACTAAATTTTAGCTTGCTCTTCCCGATCCTCATACACTAACTTGGTTCGATTTTCTATTCTTTTCTTCAAATATCAATTTCAAATTAAAACAACAAAAAAAAATAAAGGTAATAATTTAGAGTGGTAATTGCACTTATTTCTTTGGGACTGTTTGAGATAACATGTATCTCTTATGTACTCTTTGATGTCATGCTATTTGGTTGTTGATATTGATATTCATTTGCCTGATTACTCGTTATACATGCTATTGGTCCCCCGTATACTTGCTCGACTTATATTGATCTCGATATCCTTGTTTTCAGGTGATTAGGGAGATAAGAGGGAATCGTTGGCTAGAGACCTTTGAGCCACGGGATTTCGATATTTACTCTTTTTTGACCCGCTTATATTGTTAAGGCATGTTGTTCTTGTGTTACTTTTGAATTTGTATAGTTACTTATTATATGTAAATGAATAGTTGAAGACCAGGGAGAGTCTTATATGTATAGTTTTGTCTATGTTGAGACTATATTCCATGGTATGTTATCGGATAGTCGGGAGAGCTATTAATACCGTTTCTTTGATATTACATAGATCTGTGTGTTTTTCCTAATTTTATATTAAGCACAGGTGGCTAAATAGTTACGAAATAGAGAAGATTTTGTTGTTATTTTATTTGGAAAGAACAAGCAATTTATTTATTTTTAATATAAATTTCCTTATGTGTTATCACACACGAGAAGTGCGACTGTCGCAAGTCCAAACGTCGCATTTTAATCATGTTGGTTGTTTCCCCATTTGCATGTGTGTTCCCTTTTGTTAGGGGGTGTGTTGTCTCACATGTTCTTTGTTAAATTTAATGATCTGTTAACTATATATGTAGTTCTGTCGACTATCCTATTTTACCTAAAAAATTTTCAAATTTCTTCTTTTCTTGATTTTACTTTAACTCGATTGGCATTTTCAATTATTCCTAATTCCCTTCTAAATTCATAAAATATGTTCCTGCCTATCGGCAACTTATTTGTGGGTATCAACATATTCAAGGTTTTCAGAACATGATCTCTAATAAAATGATATCTAACTTTTGTGTGTTTGATTCTTGAGTAGTGAACCAGTTTTTAGTTAGGTTGATTGTACTTATATTATCGCACTTAGATATAACTAACTAACTACCAACCACATTATCTTAATCAATCTTCATAACTACATATCACCAATCATAACCATAATCAAACCATTCATACACAACAAACCATACTTCTTCTTAGAGATAGGAATTTTTACTTCTTTAGGTTCATCATTGATGCCTTCCTCTATTAAGTTATTTTCCAATTTTTTGACTAATAGGATCATCTAGATTATCATCATCAAAACATATGGACTTCTTCTAGGATCAAATTTATCAATAACATGGAATGTTTTCTTTACTAACATGGATCTTTTATTGTAAATTCTGTATGTTTTGCTAAAAAGTTAAACAGCTTCAATACTTTTAGCATCAACTTTTTCTAGGGAACGCTTTTCATTTTCCACACACCCAAATAAGTTCTCGACCTTTATAAAACTCATAGGATGTTTTTCTTTAAAATTGGCCTAATTAAAACTCTGTTCAATGCATAACATATTGTATTCATAGCTTTACCCCAAAAAAATTAGTTAAGATGTTTTCTTAAAATAGTCTTGTCCATTTCATTTAATGCTCTATACAACATCATTTTGTAGATGACTCCTAGGGGTTAAGGGATTATGGATTATTACTTAATTAAAGAATGCTACAACATTCTATTCTTCAAATTCTTCTCCATGTCACTTCTTATCCTTGAGATTGTGCAGACTTTCTAGTTTTGGATTTTCACTGCATTTCTAGCCTCTTTTTCTTAGCTAGGATGATTATCTGAGTATAGATTAGTTATCTATTATGATGAATCTATAGTGTTTTCCTCATAAACTTTGAATTCTAGTTAAGCCAAATAAATCAATGTGTGGTTCTAAAGGCCTAAAGATTGATACTATGTTTTCAAGGACAAAAGAGGCTACGGACTTGTTTTGCCTTTCATGTAACTTTCACATAACTTTTCTTTATCATATTTGATTTTGGATAGAGAGATCTTTTCTCATTAATTTAGATATTAGATTCATGATTGCATGTTCTAATTTTCTATCCTATAGATAAGAATCCTTATGATTTAGATTCATTAAGCATGCCTCATCAACATCTCTTAATTACCTAGATGCTGCCTTGCTTAGTTCCCATGCATATTATTCTCTTTGATGATTATTAGATAAGCAGCAGAATCAACAATCACGATATAGATATCCTCTATCACACAGTTTCCTAATACTAAGTAGATTATGATTTTAAGTCTTTTATAGGTTGAACATATTCAATTTAGGTTGAAGAGTTACCTCTGTGCCAATGATTATGCCTGGGATTGTTTCTGAGAGATAGCGTTATCATATTTCTTCTTTCTTTTCTTGCAGACTTTAAGATTTTTGTGAACTCTCCCATCATAAGCTTGGAGTATCCATTGTCAAGGAACCAAGTATTTCTACGTACTTTGGTGTTCAACATGTCTGCTCAGAGATTCATTAAATTTTTGCTTTTAGTACCCAAATCTTCTTGGTTTCGGAAGTGGTTGTCCTCAAAAATTCCTTTGGCGCCCATTTTAACTTAGATTTACCCAATTCTTGTTCTTAAACCAGCATTCATTAGTACTATGACCATGTTTAAGATAATGATTGCTTTTGATAGGTGTTGCTAGTCTTTTATTACTTTGATTTCTAAACTTGCAGTGAGGTGCACTATGCTAAAACTTCATACAATCATGACATCTATCTTGTGGTTTATTATTCTATGAGCTAGGGACAAAAAGTTTATATAATTTCTTTTGAGTTTTAATTTTATTATATCATAATCTTTTTTTATCAAATACTGCTTTTTTCCTCCTAAAACGTATCCGGTTTTTCTTTTCCACGAACGAATTTTTGAACGTAGAGTTAAGCTTTTTACTTTTCTCCTTCTCTTCTTCAAGTTCTTTTATTAAAATTTCTTTATCAATCTCTTTGCTACAACAATTTTTGTTTTATTCATGTTCAATAATTCTTTCTTTTTCCTTTTTGATTTGTTCAATTTCAGTTTGCAACTCATTTATTTTGTTATTTTCTTTCTCAATATGATCATGCAAACTATTGTTTTCTTATTTTAACCATATAGTTCATCATTCAAAAATTTATGATTTTCAATTTTTATATTTTTCTATACTTTTTTTAACAAAAATTTTTCATCTTTTAATTCTTCATTTTCTGTCCTAAACTTTTCATTTTCTACTTTTAAGTGTTTCATTTTCAATAGTAAGTTTCTTCCTCTAATTTATTGATTATTCTTTTTAAATCTGAGTTTTTATTAACTACTTCTTTAGTTCATTAAAGGCTTGTACTAGAGCATCTTGCATCTCTTCCAATGAAAAATCATTTTTGCTATTTTTTTCTTCATTAGAGGAATAAAATATAGGGTTAGAGTAACTTACATCATGTTCGTCTTCATTTATTGCTATGAAGCATTGTTGTTGCATGTAACACATCTTGGTATATTTACTATTGTAATTCTCTTCATTTTATATAAACTATTAATTATATTTCTATATAGAAAATCCATTAAAAAAATTTTCTGTTAAAAGTGCTTACGAAAATTTTCGGCGCAATCGCCGAAAATTCAAAATTTTCAAAATGACCACCGATGTTCCAATAATAATGAGGATGACTCTAGGGTATATAGGAATCTCAAATTTGGGTAAATTTTATTTCGTAGACTTAAATCACAAATTTTCTACAAAATCATCGATAAAATCCCAACAGGGTAGAATGTGTCTCGAAAAGGCTAAACAATCACATTTTGATACATGATTAATTAAATTGGGCCTAATGCGAGGTTCTGGGTCTAACTAAAAATTATAAAAAATTTCCGGGTCAAAATTTAATTTTTATAAGTCAAGGGACTTATTTAAAATTAATAAAAATTTAGAAGAAATGAGTATAGAGAGTGGATAATTAGGACCATTGATTTGGTTTGTGACTAGAATATTAACCATTGGATAAATAGAGTGAGAGAAAATGATTCTTGGGTTGGCACAAAATGATCCAATGGTGGGGAATAAACCTTGAGATGATCAATGGTGGAGATTGAAGCAAATTAGGACAAGTGTTTTCTTCTTTCCCCCCAAAACCGTGACCCAACAAGAGAAAAATGAATAGGTTGGTGAGATGGCCGGACATGTGCGAGCAGAGAAGAGATTTTTGGCTTTTGAGAAGATAATCCAATAGTGGAAATTGAGTTGATGTAATATGAATTAATTTGGGCAATTAGATTTAAGTTAGTAGGAGACAAGACACTATTCATTGAGTGAATAAATGAATTTTCTTGGAAACCAATCAAGGGTGAGGATTTAACTTGGAATTGGATCAAGATTGTGGGCCTTTGGATCTTGGTAGTTGGGAGACATTCAATTAATGAATGAGTGGAGTGGTAGTATGAGAAAATGATGTTTGTTGTGTGAGAAAGAGAGAAAAACGTGGAAGAGAAAAGGACAGTGCATATTGTTGTGACCAAATAAATCCTAGGACTTAACATTGCTCTTGGGAATGTTCAAGGGCTAGGATTAATTGGGGCAAAATATAACAAACCTAAACATTTACCTTTCCTTCCAAAAAACCATGAAGTGTTCAAGCCAAGTGTAACACCAACATCTCAGTGTAATCACTACTGTACTCCTCTTCATTTTATATATACGAATACTCATATTCAATATAGAAAATCCACTAAGAAAATTTTCTGTTAAAACGGTTCCCGAAAAATTTTGACCCAAATCGCTGGGAATTCAAAAATTTTCAAAATAACCACCGATGGTCAAATAAGAATGAGGGTGACTCTAGAGTATATAGGAACCTCAAATTTGAGTAGATCTCAATTCGTAGGGTTAAATCACAAATTTTTTGGGAAATCGCCGGTAAAACCCTAGCCAGGTCGGATGTGGCTTGGCAAGGCTAAACGACCCCGTTTTGATACGGGATAAATTAAATTAGGCCTAATATGAGATTTTGGGTATGATGTATAATTATAAAAATTTTTGGGATCAAAATAAAATTTTTTATAAGTCAAGGAACTCACTTGAAATTTATAAGAATTTGGAAGATGGTTAGGATCTTTGGCTAGTGTGTGACTAGATTTTAATTATGGATTGATGAAGTGAGAGAAAATGAGTTGGGTTTAGTGTAAGATGATCCAATGGTGAGAAATGACCCTAGAGATGATCAACGGTTGAGATTTAAGGAAATTAACTAGTGTATTCTCTCAAATCATGATCAAACAAGTGAAAAAAAGAGGGAGAGTGTGACTTGGACGAAAATCAAGGGAAAAGAGAGAGAATGGTGTGACCTTTGGGAAGAAATCCAAAGGTAGAAATTAAGTAGGTGGTGAGATGAATTATTTAGACCATTGGATTGAATTAGTGGGAGACAAGAGACTATTCATTGAATGAAAGTGAGTAGACTTCTTGGGAACAAACCAATGGTGACGATTTAATTTGGATTAGATCAAATTTTGAGAGCCCTTGGACTTGATTGTTGGGAGACATAACATTAATGAAGAGTTGAGTGTAGTGTAAGAAAATAGTGCTTGTTGTGTAAGAAAGAAGCCAAACCATGGGAGAGAGAAAGAGAATGCTTGCTATGGCCAAACAATCCTAGGGCTAAGAACTTATCTTGAAAATATTGGATCAATTGGATTGAATGAAGCAAATTAATAAACAAACATTTCTTCTCTTCTTCCAAACACTTCAAACGTCCAAGGCAAGCTAAACAACTAAACATTAGTGTAACACTGACTGTCGGTATATCTTATGGTGTATTCTAGTTCATATATATATATATATATATGATGTTTTCACGACTACGTTCATAAATTTTCAATAAGAAATTTTTTGATAAAACGATTCCAGAAATTTACCGATAAAATACTAATTTAGGTTAGTTTGACTCAAAGAGACTCAATAACCTTAATTTCACATTAAATAAATTTCATTAGGTCTAAAATGAGATTTTGGGTCTAGTGTGTAATTATGAAAATTTTTGGGGGTCAAATTAGATTTTTTATAAGTTAAAGGACTTGTTAGCAATTCACAAATACTTAAAAGGAAATGTGACAAGTGTATTCTTTTAAAACAATACATTAAACAAGTGTGAGAGTGAGGAGGACAAATGTTGACCCAAATTGAGAGGAGAAAGGTAAGGTGGGCCAATGAGAACACATGCACATGAAAACCAATCAAAACACACGCAAATTGGCAAAATGATCCTATGGCTTAGAATAAATTTGAGACTTGATCCTAGGGTGGTGAGTTAATAACACAAGCATAAAGGAAGATGACCATAGAATGCTTGTTCATTCTTCCCAAACCATGAGAACAAGGTAAGAAGAGAGGAAGACCAAGAAGTTGAGGTAAGAAATTTGATTCTGTCCCATTTTAATTTTTATTTCTGTCCGTGACTTTACCTTTGTTTTGATGCATCTTACAATCTAAATTAGCAAATGATCTAGTTAAGTAAATTTTAGATCAAGGTCTTATCTTTCCAACAAGATAAGAACCACCTTAATCTGATACTTGTGCCAAATGTTATGACACTTTTCCTGAAACACGACAAAAAGTTGTTCTGTTTCGGAATATAAAAACAGTGTGAAAAAATGACCCTTTTCTAGTCCTATTTTAGAGAAATGCAAAACATAAAAGTTGTAGATATCACCCTTTCCTACAACATGTGAAAATGTCAGCCAATCTGCACAAGGTAATCAAAAGTTATACCCCTTTTCCTAAATATGTTTTGATAGAAATCTTGTTTCCAATTGAAACCTGACAGTTCTGATAATGAATTATTTCAACCCCTTTCTCGACATAATTGAGTAAAACTCAAACATGAAATTGTAGATTTATATCTTAGGTATAATATGTTTACATGTCATTATGTTTAGATGAGTAGGGTGAAAGTTATGGTTTCTGCACAAAAATAGGATAAAATCTGAATATAGAACGCGACAGAAACAAAATGAGTATTTTCTGAAATTTTGTGATGAGATTTTGAGAAAATGTATAATACGAAAGTTTTGGGGCCCGACATTTCCTACAACATATTAAACTTTCGCTTAATTTGGAGCTGTGTGCAAAGAGCTAAGTCATTTCTACTATGCAGGGACATAGGCTTTGTGAGCATGGGTGTCGAGCAATGGGCCAACATGGGCACGGCATGAGCACAATGTCCGTGCAATGATTTTGACTGAACTAAACTTTGGAAATTTTGATATTTTTATACAAATACACTTAGGGATTTATTTAAAATGCCTTAAAACTTGGCCCTATACTAAGAAATTGTTAAGTGCAATTTATTACATATATTTTCCTATAATGATATATGTGTGCATATATGATCATTGTAGTGACGTGATTGGTGATCGATTCGTGGGAGTTCCATTTGCTGTTATAGTGGTATTGAGGGGAGTGATCTAGTCTCCCCCATACTGTGAGTGGGACTTTGACATCTACTATTGATTTACAAATCATGTTTTACCGATTTTCAAACGACATGATTTCTATGCGTGTAAAAGCTGAATTTTTGGATTTTAATAAATATATATACATATTTTTGTGACCATTGGAGTGTTCTAACTACTGATTTTGATAAATATATATGCATCCATGATTTTGATAACCGGATATTGTGCCACTTTTTTGACATATTGACATGTTTTAATGCTTCCACTGTATTGGCA
Organism: Dillenia suffruticosa; assembly: GCA_033439265.1. Lineage (NCBI taxonomy): Eukaryota > Viridiplantae > Streptophyta > Magnoliopsida > Dilleniales > Dilleniaceae > Dillenia > Dillenia suffruticosa. The sequence goes on from JAVTVX010000020.1 coordinate 15,930,778, forward strand.
CATGGTTTGGAATGGATTAACATATACTGTACTATTTGGGTTGTACGCCCGGTCTATGTTATGATACGATGCATGGGGCTATATGCCCGGCCGACGTGATGATGTGATGCATGGGGCTACATATCCAGCCGACTTGATGATATAGTGATATGCTTCCTATAGCATTCTGTAGTTACGAAAGACATTTGGTAGAGGCACCCCTTGTGCCCGGATATATTTCGGCTGGAGGTATCCGCTAAATTGTCATGTATATGGTTATCCCAGATTGACCCTCATTGGGGAGGATGTGAGTTTACTTCTATCTAGCACTGGGCGGGACATCATACACGGCCGACTATTTATAGATATATATATATATATTGTTATTATTATTTACCGGCTAGTTGGAGTAACCTGTGGCCAACATTAGGAAAGAGAGTCATTATTTGATATTTGCATTTTGAAAACCCCCAATGCGCCCGTCCTTGGTCGAGGTAGATGATTGCCGGGGTTGTTTGTATGGCCGGCTCTACATATGTGACTTGATACATGGATGGATGCATATGTTATTTTTCGATGTGTGCCTTGAGCTATGTTAAAACTGCACTCTGTTTTTCGCACACTTGATATTATATTACATGCCCTGACACTCCAAGTTCAAACTTGATATTGATAGCACGATGTCAATCGCCTCACTTGCTGAGTATTCTCCCATAAATACTCACCCTACACTTTCCCTTTCACAGGTATAGTCTTGGATTGAGGGAATGGTAGAGACTTGATTTCGTTAGACTTACATTGGAGACTGGGCTAGGGTATGGTTACCCGCTTCTTCCGCTGTATTCAATTTGAGGTTATCAATTATTTTGGAGTATTTAGTTTGACCATTGTACTTATTTGCTTTGGGATGACTGCATGTTACTATTGGCGCATGTAAATGGTAACTCCTTTCTTAGATTTACACATTCATGCATTTAAGGCACATTGAGATATTTTACCTTTATTACTTGGGAATTTATGTTATTTTATAAACTGATTTGGACATATGTGCTTTTAGCCTTACGATGCCTTGATGTCTCGGAGGGTTTGCCCATGCATTGAGGTGTCGCAGTGGCTACTCACGTGCTCGGCCCGGGGGTGGGTCGGGACGTGACAATTAGCTTCTTCTCCCATTCCCAAAACCGTGAGAATCCAAGGCAAGAAACAAAAGAGAGCTCTTCATTTTTCTCTCAAGAACTGTGAGTTTGAAAGGGAAGAACTCACAAATTTTCTACAATAGCACCCAAATATTTTTACATAAATCAAATTCTCACAAGCCCTAGAACAACATATCCAAAACTAGAACCAAAGGAGAAGTTTAGCTTGGTGAACCAAGAGGAGAACCGTGAGCTTCAAGTGGAAGAGATCTATGGTTTCTTCAAGTTTCATTCCACATCTCTAGGTAAGAAAGTTTTCTCTTTGTCTCTAGTATAACATATGTTGATTTGGAATCAAAAAGGAGAAAGCGAACATGGTGAATCTTATGTAAGCGTGAGCTAGGAGCAAGGGGAAAAGAGAGATCTTTGGAGAGAAGTCTTGATAGAGCTTGAAACATCTCAATCTAAGGTATAAAAGAAAATGTGCACTTGCTGAAATTTAAAGAACCATGTGTGAATGCTTCATATGTTGTGTTTTAACATGATTTCATCGCTTAGAGTTTAGAGGAAAATCCAATAGAACTTGAGAAAATGTGTGCAGGAAAATTTCAGCATGTGTGGCCTAGAAATTGGATAATTTTAATGTATCTTGGTATGCTGAAAAGTTTAGTTTTCCAATGTAAATCATATGTGCAGAATTTGTGGGTGATTGATTGAGAATTTGAAGGAGAGAAAGGTGAAATTGTGGGCTGAAAATGTTTTTAAATACAAAAACATGTGTGCAGAATGTTAGTGTGAAAATGATGAAAAAATGTGTATGATTGTTGAGAAAAAGTGTGCAGAATTTGTAGTGTTTGGCCAAGAAATTGGAAGAGAAAGAGGTGTATAGTGTGCAGAAAATTCTGCACTAGAAAGGGAGGAAAGATTTGTGTAAACATTTAAACTCTAAATTTCTGCAAAACAGAGCAAATTGACCAGACTATAGTCTTTCTCTAATAACTTTTCTATGCAAATGCAAATTGAGTGAGGTTTTCAGCAAATGAAACTAGACTTCCGTAACTTTAAAATGAGATATGATTTGTTTAATTCTGAAGAGAAATTGATTTTTAGTAATTTTTCAAAGTTAGATGTTTTGTAGAGAAATACCATATTCTGTCATGTTCTGGCCGTGGAGTTGTTCTCAATTTTGAGGTATCTTTTGGTCTGAATCAATCTGAGCCCTAGTTATGAAGTGTTGAGATTTCAAGCTATCAAGCAACTAGGATTGAATGAAAACTTAAAGATCTTTATTTGAAGAAAGAGTGCACAATGAGAGCATTGTTTTTTCATGGATAGAACATCCCATACAAGCTCCTATTTATAGAGATTATTACATGAGAAAGAGAGGGAAAAAGACCCCAAACACTCAAGGATCCGTTGGGGAACATTGGGGACAGATTTCTGTCCCCAAAATCACTGTATAACAGCCATTTTTATGGCTGTTATACAGTGCAACGGCTAGTTCAAAAGAACTAGCCGTTTTGCCCTTTTTAGGGCCCATTTTGGGCTTCTTTTAGGGGCTTAACAATGCCATTTTTGAGGACTAAAAAAACTCATAAGGAACGGGCCAAATACATCTCATGGATTGGCTTAAACTTGGCCTGAAATGGGGCTTATGCTAACTACACTTAATTCTCTTTTATTTCAACACTCCCCCTCAAGTTGGGTGTGTATGTATCTAAAACACCTAACTTGACCAGGTTTTTTTGAATATGATTGGCGGTCCCAGGCTTGGTGAGGATGTCGGCAATTTGATCATCGCTTTTAGTGAATCTTGGAGTGATGAGCTTCTCCTCAACCTTTTGCCTCACAAAGTGACAATCCACCTCAATGTGCTTTGTCCTTTCATGAAAAACCGGGTTTGAGGCGATGTAAATGGCTGATTGGTTATCACAGTGTAGGGAGATTGGAGTAGGGACTATGAACCCTAATTCTTCAATCAAGGCTTTCAACCACACGACTTCACTTGTAGCGGTTGCCATAGCTCTATATTCCGCTTCCGCACTTGATCTTGATACCACATGCTGTTTTTTGCTTTTCCAAGCAACAAGATTCCCTCCAACAAACATGCAATACCCTGAGGTCGATCTCCTATCTTCTGAATCACCTGCCCAATCTGCATCACAGAACCCTATGATTTGAGAAGATTCGTTCTTCTTCATTTGAATTCCCATTCCTGGAGTTCCCTTTAGGTAGAGAAGAATTCTTTCAATGGCCCTCCAATGCTTCTTCTTGGGTTGATGCATGTGCTGGCTAACTTGCCCAACGGCATAAGAGATGTCCGGTCTAGTGATAGTTAGGTAGATCAATCTTCCAACAAGTCTTTGATATCGTTGCTTATCTTCATAAATCTCCTCATCATCTTTGTGACTTAAGAATGTGCTTACCGGACTACAAGCTGGTTTGGCACCTAGTTTTCCCGTCTCCTGCAAAAGGTCAAGAGCATACTTTCTTTGTGATAGAACAAGTCCATTGGAACAATAGGCAAGTTCTATCCCTAGGAAGTATTTTAGTTTCCCTAGATCCTTGATGTCAAACTTAGTTTGAAGAAAAGTTCTAACTTTGTTAATGTGATTCATATCATTTCCTGTTATAATTATATCATCTACATAAACAAGAATGATAATGGTATTTTCTCCTAGGTTCTTGACAAATAAGGATGAATCACTAACGCATTTCTTAAAACCATGTTCAAGGAGAGTAGAGCTAAGTTTTCCATACCATGCTCTAGGTGATTGCTTGAGGCCATATATTGCCTTCTTTAGTTTGCAAACTTTGTTGTCACGATGGGAGAAACCAGGGGGCACTTCCATGTACACCTCTTCTTCCAGATCTCCTTGTAAAAAGGCGTTTGCAACATCCATTTGAAATAATGGCCATGAGTGATTTATAGCAAGAGAGAGAAGGACACGGATGGTGTTCATCTTGGCCACGGGTGCAAACGTTTCCTTGTAGTCTATGCCATATGATTGAGTGAAGCCCTTGGCCACCAATCTTGCCTTGAATCTATCTATGCTTCCATCACTCTTGTGTTTGATCTTGAATATCCATTTGCATCCCACAGCTCTTTTTCCTTTTGGTAGAGATGTCACTTCCCAAGTGTTATTTTTAGCCAAAGCATCCAACTCATTCTTCATTGCTTGAACCCAATGAGGTTGATCCTTTGCCTCCTCAAATGTTCTAGGCTCTTGGTGAAGGTCTATGTTCTTGATGAATCTTTGGTGACTGCAAGACATGTTAGATATTGAGTAGTATTGAGAAATTGGATGAGTAGTCACCTTGGAGTTAAAATAGACCCTTCTATTGATCCATTCCGAGGGAGGAAGTCTAAGTCTTGTAGATCTTCGAAGAGGAGGAGGGGGTTCATCCATAGACTGCTCCTCATGCTCTTCGGCCATATCAAGAGCTCCCCCTGAGTCTGAGTGTCCTTCCTCTTGATCTTCTTCTATTTCATGATCTGAATGAGAGGGTGATGGGTCCCCTTGAGTTGGATCATTTTGGTGAGTTTCTTCATTGCTTTCGGTAGGAACTTCATTGATTTTTGGTAGAATCACATTCCATTGTTCTTGCTGGTAGATTTCTTTGGTTTGATCTTCTCTTCTTTGACCTGCAAAGTAAGGCTCATTTTCCACAAATATCACATCCTTGGATGTGTATAGTTTCTTGGTTAGAGGATCATAACATTTATAGCCTTTTTCAAACGAGGAATATCCTAAAAAGATGCATTTTCTTCCCTTGGCATCTAGTTTGCTCCTAAGATGACTAGGAATGTGGACATAGCAAACACAACCAAAAACTCTTAAATGATCAATGCTAGGTTTCTTTCCAAGGAGTAGCTCTAGGGGTGACTTTCCTCCTAGGATTTGGGATGGCATGAGGTTTATAAGGTGAGCAGCGGTCTTAATGGCCTCATTCCAATATTCCTTAGGTAAGTTTGAGTGAAACATCATAGATCTAGCTGTCTCCAAGAGATGCCTATTCTTTCTCTCGGCTATTCCATTTTGTTGAGGAGTGTACACACAAGACTTTTGATGAATGATCCCTTTTTCATCTAGAAATTTTTCAAACTCAAGGCTAGTGAACTCCCCTCCATGATCTGACCTAAACATCTTTAGGTTAGCATTAAATTGCTTTGTTATATATCTATAGTAGCTCTTGAATGCCTCAAATACTTCAGATTTGTTAACTAAGAGATAAACCCAAGTGTATCTAGTTTTGTGATCTATGAATGTCACAAAGTATCTAAAACCATTATGGGAGACTAAAGGAGAGGTCCAAACATCTGAATGAACTAATTCAAAAGCCTCTTTATATATTGTTTCAGAAATGGGATAATACACTTTGGTTTGTTTTCCAAGTACACAAGCTTTGCAATGCCTATCTTCTAATTCACTATTCGGAAATAGGCGTTTCAAAGCTAGGTTTCCTGGATGCCCTAGACGTTCATGCCATAGAGAGGAGGATATGTTTCGGACAGCAAAAGCTTGGTTCTCTTGATCCAAGTAATAGAGGTTGTTCCTCCTAGTTCCCTTGCCAATCAAATTGTTCGTTTTGCGATCCTGAAAAATTACTTGGTTAGGATCAAAAATAGCTTTGCAATCTTGCTCTTTGGTTATCTTGCTAATAGAAAGTAAGTTTGAATTGAACTTTGGAACATATAAAGCTTTAGTCTTTCTCCCAAATAGTTCAATTTCTCCTAAGTGCTCAACTTTTAACTTATGACCATTAGCTACTTTAACTAATTTATGATTGGTCAAGGGAATAAACTTGTTGATTTTCTTTTTATCTTTTACCATATGATCGTCACATCCGGAATCTATGAGCCAAGAATTGGAAATAGATGAAGATAAGGAATTACCAGAATGGTGACTAATCTGCCCAACAAGTCGTTTGAATTCCTTATGCATCTCCTCCATCTTGGATTCGAGTGCTGCCACTTGAGACACTTGTTGAGCATTTGAAGATGATTCCGGATTTTTCCTAGCATATTTCGGCCTCAAATGTGGGTGTAGGAACCAGCATTTTTCTTTCTTATGGCCGGACTTCTTGCAATGTGGGCAGATGTCTCTTTTTGCAAAGTTTTGAGTGTTGTTGGCCGGATGCTCTTCATGGACAGCTTGGAAGGCTTGAGAGTCGGATTTAAGCTTGGTAGATTCTTCAAGCCTTAAGCTAGTCTCGGTTCTTTGCACCATGAATTGGACTTCTTGAAATGAAGGAAAGACCTTCATTCGAAGAATCTCTTGTCGAATTGGAGCATATTCATCTCCAAGACCCATGAGTAGACCAAAGGTCATATCTTCATCGTTCCTTTGAAGAATGGTCTTGAGATTTATAGTAGGAGGCCTTAAGAGATTGAGTTCATTCCATAGATCCCTATATTCCCCAAAGTATTCGGGTAAGGATTTACCTCCTTTTTGAATTTTGAAGATCTTTTTTTTCAGCTCAAAGATTCTTCCGGTGTTGGATTCTTGACCATATAATGATTGCATTTGCTCCCATAATGCTCTTGCGTTTGGAATACATGTGACCATAGCCTTGTGAGTTTTGTCAAGAGACATTTGAAGGAGCACCACCACTTGATCGTCTTTCTTCTTCCATACTCTGAATAATGGATTGGCTTCATCAAGAGGTTCTTCAAAGATGTGATTTTCAAGGTTGTAGAAGTTTAGGGACCTCTTGATGGTATCTTGCCAAGCATTGTAGTTTGTTGAATCTAGAAGTAAGGAGGTGAACATTGAGGTGCTAATTTGTGGTGGAGGGTCATTAAGACTGGAAGAGGAAGGTATCGTTGCCTGCTCTGATACCATGTTGAGATTTCAAGCTATCAAGCAACTAGGATTGAATGAAAACTTAAAGATCTTTATTTGAAGAAAGAGTGCACAATGAGAGCATTGTTTTTTCATGGATAGAACATCCCATACAAGCTCCTATTTATAGAGATTATTACATGAGAAAGAGAGGGAAAAAGACCCCAAACACTCAAGGATCCGTTGGGGAACATTGGGGACAGATTTCTGTCCCCAAAATCACTGTATAACAGCCATTTTTATGGCTGTTATACAGTGCAACGGCTAGTTCAAAAGAACTAGCCGTTTTGCCCTTTTTAGGGCCCATTTTGGGCTTCTTTTAGGGGCTTAACAATGCCATTTTTGAGGACTAAAAAAACTCATAAGGAACGGGCCAAATACATCTCATGGATTGGCTTAAACTTGGCCTGAAATGGGGCTTATGCTAACTACACTTAATTCTCTTTTATTTCAACATGAAGTTTGTAGATTTATGTCTTATTTTTAATTTGAGATAAGAATCATATGATTTGGATATGTGTGGTGGAAGATACAATTTATTTTCTATGGCTGCGCAGATTTGAAATTTCGCAGTCAAGTTCACTTAGAATAAATTTCTATGTCTTTGTATAATTGAGTTTGACTTAAGCTAGAAATGAAAAGAATTGAAGTTTTATAGCTAGTATGGGTGTACTAGGCATGGTGACAAATTGTGCCCTAGTTGGGTAAGTGATTTGGAATATAAAGAATGTGCATAAGCATATATTTTGTATTACTATTGTAGAGATACACTGATGATCGATCGAGGGGAGCACATTTTCGACACATTGTGATACTCTTAGGGAGTGCCATACCTTCTGTATACGATGAGTGGGTGTAACACCGACCCTCGGTATATCCTATGGTATATTCCAGTTCATATATATATAAATATATGATGTTTCCACGACTACGTTTATGAATTTTTAATAAAAAATTTTTCGATAAAACGACCCCAAAAATTTACTGGTAAAATATAAATTTGGGTCAGTTTGACTCAAAGAGACTCAATAACCTTAGTTTCACATTTAATAAATTTAATTAGGCCTAACATGAAATTTTGGGTCTAATGTGTAATTATAAAAAATTTTAGGTGCCAAATTTGAATTTTTATAATTTAAAGGACTTGTTAGCAATTAAAAAAAAGTGTATTCTATTAAAAACAATAAATTGAACAAGTGTTAGAGCAAGGGGATAAGTGGTTGGCCGAAATATGAGAGGAGAAAGAAAAATTTTTGAAGCTTGATCCAAGAGTAGGAAATTGTTTGAAGTTGCATGCAAATGTAAGCCCTTGGATTGAGATAGTAGATGATAGGACCTTTCCAATGATTAAAGTGTGGAAGCAAATCAAAGGTAGGGATTTTCAATGGAGAAGTTCAAGACCTGTGGACCTTAGATCATGGTTGAGTGCAATTAGGATTTAATGCCAACAAGTGCCTTGTTGCTTCCTTGTCCAAACCGTGGGAGGAGGAAGCTTCATTTTCTCCACAAAAGCCCACCCATATTCTTACATAAATCCCACATATTCTCATCCTAGAACAACATACTACAAGGCTAGGACCAAAAGAGAACACTTGTTAGTGGGAACAAGAGCAAAACCGAGAGCCTCAAAGAGAGGAAATCTTGGAATTTCAGCAACCCTTCTTCAAGCTTTCTTAGGTAAGAACATGTTCTTTCTTCATTTTCTTTAGCACATGTCAATTTAAGCCAAGCTAAGCCTTGTCTCATGATTTTAAGGAAGGCCGAATCAAGTTGCAAAGAAGGAAGAAAGGGCCTTGAGGTGAAGATTGGTGTACTTAAAATTCTAAACTTTAGGTAAAGAGATTTCTGTCATGTTTTAAATTATGTTCTTAGTTCTGTCCTTGACTTTACCTTTGTTTTGATGCATCTTATAGTCTAAATTAGCAAATGCTCTCGTTAAGTAAATTTTAGATCTAGATCTTATCTTTCTAACAAGATAAGAACCACCTTAAGCTATACTTGTGCCAAAAGTTATGACACTTTTCCTGAAACGCGACAAAAAGTTATTCTGTTTCGGAACATAAAAACAGTGTGCACAAACGACCCTTTTCCACTCCTAATTTAGAGAAACTCAAAACATAAAAGTTGTAGGTATTACCCTTGCCTACAACATGTAACAAGTTCAGCCAATCTGCACGAGAGAATCAAACGTTATACCCTTTTTCCTAAAGACGTTTTGACAGAAACCTTGGTTCCAATTGAAACCTGACAGTTCTTATCATGAATTATTTCAACCTCTTTCTCGGCATAATTGAGTAAAACTCAAAACATGAAAGTTGTAGATTTATGTCTTAGGTATAACATTTTTAAATTTCATTAGGTTTGGATGAGTAGGGTGAAGGTTATGGTTTCTGCACAAAAATAGGATAGAATCTAAATATAGAACGCGATAGAAACAAAATGAGTATTTTTGGAAATTCTGTGATGCGATTTTGAGACAATGTATAAAATGAAAATTATAGGGCACACAATTTCCTACAACATATCAAAATTTCGCTTGAATTGGAGCTATATGCAAAGCGTTAAGTCATTTCTACCAATAAGGGACATAGGTTTTATGCGCATGGGTACTGGGCAATGGGCCGACATGAGCGCGGCATGAGCACGATGTTCGTGCAGTGATTTTGACCAGACCAAACTTTGGAAAATTGGATATTTTTGTACAAATACACTTAGAGATATATTTAAAATGCCCTAGAATTTGGCCCTAAACTAAGAAATTGTTTAGTACAATTTATTACATATATTTTTCTATAATGACATATGTGTGCATATATGATCATTGTAGTGACGTGATTGGTGATCGATTCGAGGGAGTTCCATTTGCTAGTTATAGTGGTACTGATGGGAGTGATCTACCCTCCTCCATACTGTGAGTGGAACTTTAATATTTACTGTTGATTGACAAATCATGTTTTACCGATTTTTAAACGACATGATTTCTATACGTTTGAAAACTGAATTTTTTTATTTTGATAAATATATATACATATTTTTGTGACCATTGGAGTGTCTCAACTACTGATTTTATTGCTATGCATCCATGAGTTTGATAACTGGATTTTGTGCGACCTTTTTGACATATTAACATGTTTTAAATGCTCCCATTATATTGGCACATGATTTTGAACGGATTTACATGTATTCTTTAGGCTATACGTCCGGCCGACGCTATGATACAATGCATGGGGCTATATGTCTGGCCGATGTGATGATGTGATGCATGGGGTTACGTGCCCGGCCGACTTGATGATATTGTGATATGCTTCCTATAGCATTCCGTAGTTACGAATGACATTTGGTAGAGGCACCTCTTGTGCCCGAATACGTTTCGGCCGGAGGGATCCGCCAAATTATCATGTATATGGTTGTCCTAGGTTGACCTTCATCTGGGAAGACGTGAGTTTACCTCTATCTAGCACTGGACGGGACACCATACACGGTCGACTATTTATAGGTATATATATATATTATTATTATTATTTACAAACTAGTTTGAGTAGCCTGTGGTCAACTTTGGGATAGAGAACCATTATTTGATATTTGCATTTTGAAAACCCCCAATGCGCCCGTCCCTGGTCGAGGTAGACTATTGCCAGGGTTGTTTGTTCAGCCGACTCTACATATGTAACTTGATACATGGATGGATGTATATGTTATTTTTCGATATGTGCCTTGAGCTATGTTAAAACTGTACGTTGTTTTTCGCACACTTGATATTGTATTACATGCCTTGACACTCCAAGTTCACACTTGATATTGACAGCACGATGTCAATCCCCTCACTTGCTGAGTATCCTCCCATAAATACTCACCTCTCACTTTCCCTTTCACAAGTATAGTCTTGGATCGAGGGAATAGTAGAGACTTGATTTTGTTGGACTTATATTGGAGACTAGGCTGAGGTATGATTACCCGTTTCTTCCGTAATATTCAATTTGAGGTTATCGTATTACTTTGGAGTATTTAATTTGACCATTGTACTTATTTGCTTTGGGATGACTGCATATTACGATTAGCGCATGTAAATGGTAACTCTCATCTTAGGTTTACATATTCATGCATTTGAGGCACATTGAGATATTTTACTTTTATTACTTGGGAATCCACGTGATTTTGTAAACTGATTTGGACATGTATTTTTAGTCTTATGATGCCTCGATGTCTCGGAGGGTTGTGCCCGTCCATTGAGGTGTCACGGCGGTTGCTCACGTGCTCGGCCCGGGGGTGGGTCGGGGCATGACAGCTCGGTTGGTATCAGAGCCAGGTTAAAGCTATGTTTTATAAAATGATTTTGAAAATATTCCCAAGTAACTTGGTTTTGAAAGTCCTCAATGTATGTGAGAGTTACAATACAGTCATCAAATCCCAGTACATGGTGATAGGCAGATGAATACTGGTCGCATCTAACCTAATGCATCATTTCCATTGGTTCCTAAACTAGATGATTCTTTTATTTTAGAGAGTTAGTGAACCCTAAACCTTACACTTTTATCTAATGGACTTTATTTCCTCGCAGAAGTATGACAACTAGGCGAGATACACATTTTGCACCTACCAAACCTTTTGGAGCACCAGAGGATGCGACTTCTTCACATGCACCTCCTCCAATACCTACTCCACCGGCTACTACAGCCGCAGCTCCACTACCCCACCATTGAATGCCTATAGGCAGGTGTTTGAATGGTATACTACACATGGAGTTCAGATGCCACCAACCCCTACGGCCGCGCCAACCCTTATAGCCATACCACATCCAGTTGTACCGGAGCCTCCACCGGTAGTTGGTCCATCCACTATTTCAGGACCTAGTGACACTACCTCCTCAACCTTGAGGCGTATTCACGAGCTCATCCAATTGGTGAAGGAGGTGAAGCAGTTAGGCTCACGGAGTTCACGGGAGTGGGTGATCCCACAACAACGAAGCACTGGATCAACCGCACTCGTAGAATTTTGACTGATCTGGGGTTGAGCGAGGACTACCGGCTTCAAGTAGCAGTGAGACTCTTGGATGGTGACGCCCTCACTTGGTGGGAGGCGATTTGTGACGATACTACCGAGCCCCTACGATGAGAGAATTTCCTAGAGGAGTTTGATCACACATATTTTTCTGAGTTTCAGCAAGACCACAAGAGGGCGGAATTTCTGCACCTGCAGCAGAGTACAAGGTCAGTCACGGAGTACGAGACTGAGTTACGAAGGCTGGCTACTTTTGTTCCAGACCTGGCGACGTCAAAGCAGCTACAGTTCAAGTTTGAGGACGGGCTCAACTTGAACATCATGAGGTATATGACAGTGACTCCTAATGTCACGTCCCGACCCGAGATCGTAAGCAGCCACCCGTTGTCCTAAATGTCGGCTGTATTTTTATAAAAAATCAGGCAGAACCTCTCCACATATCGAAGGTCTCCCATATAGCAATCAACCTGTTACCTGTGCAATAGGGCGAACCCGGCCTCACAATACATAAATCAAATCTTAACATCAGACCAACACATCCATACCGCACAATTCAGGACAACGCAAGGCTAACAAAATGAATTTCCACAATTCTAATCACAGACCTCTACTGCCATGCCCTTGTTAAAGGTATAGACAGCTACCAGTCTCCCCTATTGTGATTTAGAGGTGGCACCGAGCGGTGATAAAATACACTTCTAAGACATGACACATTCCCAAGTAACATACACAATGAATAGAAATTGTCTCAATACGAGTGTTATGTAATGAAATGAGAGTTCCACAATTTAAATACCTATATTGGTACAGTCAACCTAGAATTATACAATGGTCATCTATAGGCCTCCAAATACATATACATCATCAATACAATTTTTAACTCACGAAATTTTAATGTAAATATACAATGACTACTCAAGTCCAGACCAGATCTCTCAATGATACTAAGCGTCCTAAAAGCAACGCTCCTTGCCAAATACTATCTCCGAAACAAGAAAGGAAATGAGGAGTGTTCAGATTTCAAGCTATCAAGCAACTAGGATTGAATGAAAACTTAAAGATCTTTATTTGAAGAAAGAGTGCACAATGAGAGCATTGTTTTTTCATGGATAGAACATCCCATACAAGCTCCTATTTATAGAGATTATTACATGAGAAAGAGAGGGAAAAAGACCCCAAACACTCAAGGATCCGTTGGGGAACATTGGGGACAGATTTCTGTCCCCAAAATCACTGTATAACAGCCATTTTTATGGCTGTTATACAGTGCAACGGCTAGTTCAAAAGGACTAGCCGTTTTGCCCTTTTTAGGGCCCATTTTGGGCTTCTTTTAGGGGCTTAACAATGCCATTTTTTAGGACTAAAAAACTCATAAGGAACGGGCCAAATACATCTCATGGATGGGCTTAAACTTGGCTTGAAATGGGGCCTATGCTAACTACACTTAATTCTCTTTTATTTCAACACTCCCCCTCAAGTTGGGTGTGTATGTATCTAAAACACCTAACTTGACCAGGTTTTTTTGAATATGATTGGCGGTCCCAGGCTTGGTGAGGATGTCGGCAATTTGATCATCGCTTTTAGTGAATCTTGGAGTGATGAGCTTCTCCTCAACCTTTTGCCTCACAAAGTGACAATCCACCTCAATGTGCTTTGTCCTTTCATGAAAAACCGGGTTTGAGGCGATGTGAATGGCTGATTGGTTATCACAGTGTAGGGAGATTGGAGTAGGGACTATGAACCCTAATTCTTCAATCAAGGCTTTCAACCACACGACTTCACTTGTAGCGGTTGCCATGGCTCTATATTCCGCTTCCGCACTTGATCTTGATACCACATGCTGTTTTTTGCTTTTCCAAGCAACAAGATTCCCTCCAACAAACATGCAATACCCTGAGGTCGATCTCCTATCTTCTGAATCACCTGCCCAATCTGCATCACAGAACCCTATGATTTGAGAAGATTCGTTCTTCTTCATTTGAATTCCCATTCCTGGAGTTCCCTTTAGGTAGAGAAGAATTCTTTCAATGGCCCTCCAATGCTTTTTCTTGGGTTGATGCATGTGCTGGCTAACTTGCCCAACGGCATAAGAGATGTCCGGTCTAGTGATGGTTAGGTAGATCAATCTTCCAACAAGTCTTTGATATCGTTGCTTATCTTCATAAATCTCCTCATCATCTTTGTGACTTAAGGATGTGCTTACCGGACTACAAGCTGGTTTGGCACCTAGTTTTCCCGTCTCCTGCAAAAGGTCAAGAGCATACTTTCTTTGTGATAGAACAAGTCCATTGGAACAATAGGCAAGTTCTATCCCTAGGAAGTATTTTAGTTTCCCTAGATCCTTGATGTCAAACTTAGTTTGAAGAAAAGTTCTAACTTTGTTAATGTGATTCATATCATTTCCTGTTATAATTATATCATCTACATAAACAAGAATGATAATGGTATTTTCTCCTAGGTTCTTAACAAATAAGGATGAATCACTAACGCATTTCTTAAAACCATGTTCAAGGAGAGTAGAGCTAAGTTTTCCATACCATGCTCTAGGTGATTGCTTGAGGCCATATATTGCCTTCTTTAGTTTGCAAACTTTGTTGTCACGATGGGAGAAACCAGGGGGCACTTCCATGTACACCTCTTCTTCCAGATCTCCTTGTAAAAAGGCGTTTGCAACATCCATTTGAAATAATGGCCATGAGTGATTTATAGCAAGAGAGAGAAGGACACGGATGGTGTTCATCTTGGCCACGGGTGCAAACGTTTCCTTGTAGTCTATGCCATATGATTGAGTGAAGCCCTTGGCCACCAATCTTGCCTTGAATCTATCTATGCTTCCATCACTCTTGTGTTTGATCTTGAATATCCATTTGCATCCCACAGCTCTTTTTCCTTTTGGTAGAGATGTCACTTCCCAAGTGTTATTTTTAGCCAAAGCATCCAACTCATTCTTCATTGCTTGAACCCAATGAGGTTGATCCTTTGCCTCCTCAAATGTTCTAGGCTCTTGGTGAAGGTCTATGTTCTTGATGAATCTTTGGTGACTGCAAGACATGTTAGATATTGAGTAGTATTGAGAAATTGGATGAGTAGTCACCTTGGAGTTAAAATAGACCCTTCTATTGATCCATTCCGAGGGAGGAAGTCTAAGTCTTGTAGATCTTCGAAGAGGAGGAGGGGGTTCATCCATAGACTGCTCCTCATGCTCTTCGGCCATATCAAGAGCTCCCCCTGAGTCTGAGTGTCCTTCCTCTTGATCTTCTTCTATTTCATGATCTGAATGAGAGGGTGATGGGTCCCCTTGAGTTGGATCATTTTGGTGAGTTTCTTCATTGCTTTCGGCAGGAACTTCATTGATTTTTGGTAGAATCACATTCCATTGTTCTTGCTGGTAGATTTCTTTGGTTTGATCTTCTCTTCTTTGACCTGCAAAGTAAGGCTCATTTTCCACAAATATCACATCCTTGGATGTGTATAGTTTCTTGGTTAGAGGATCATAACATTTATAGCCTTTTTCAAACGAGGAGTATCCTAAAAAGATGCATTTTCTTCCCTTGGCATCTAGTTTGCTCCTAAGATGACTAGGAATGTGGACATAGCAAACACAACCAAAAACTCTTAAATGATCAATGCTAGGTTTCTTTCCAAGGAGTAGCTCTAGGGGTGACTTTCCTCCTAGGATTTGGGATGGCATGAGGTTTATAAGGTGAGCAGCGGTCTTAATGGCCTCATTCCAATATTCCTTAGGTAAGTTTGAGTGAAACATCATAGATCTAGCTGTCTCCAAGAGATGCCTATTCTTTCTCTCGGCTATTCCATTTTGTTGAGGAGTGTACACACAAGACTTTTGATGAATGATCCCTTTTTCATCTAGAAATTTTTCAAACTCAAGGCTAGTGAACTCCCCTCCATGATCTGACCTAAACATCTTTAGGTTAGCATTAAATTGCTTTGTTATATATCTATAGTAGCTCTTGAATGCCTCAAATACTTCAGATTTGTTTACTAAGAGATAAACCCAAGTGTATCTAGTTTTGTGATCTATGAATGTCACAAAGTATCTAAAACCATTATGGGAGACTAAAGGAGAGGTCCAAACATCTGAATGAACTAATTCAAAAGCCTCTTTATATATTGTTTCAGAAATGGGATAATACACTTTGGTTTGTTTTCCAAGTACACAAGCTTTGCAATGCCTATCTTCTAATTCACTATTCGGAAATAGGCGTTTCAAAGCTAGGTTTCCTGGATGCCCTAGACGTTCATGCCATAGAGAGGAGGATATGTTTCGGACAGCAAAAGCTTGGTTCTCTTGATCCAAGTAATAGAGGTTGTTCCTCCTAGTTCCCTTGCCAATCAAATTGTTCGTTTTGCGATCCTGAAAAATTACTTGGTTAGGATCAAAAATAGCTTTGCAATCTTGCTCTTTGGTTATCTTGCTAATAGAAAGTAAGTTTGAATTGAACTTTGGAACATATAAAGCTTTAGTCTTTCTCCCAAATAGTTCAATTTCTCCTAAGTGCTCAACTTTTAACTTATGACCATTAGCTACTTTAACTAATTTATGATTGGTCAAGGGAATAAACTTGTTGATTTTCTTTTTATCTTTTACCATATGATCGTCACATCCGGAATCTATGAGCCAAGAATTGGAAATAGATGAAGATAAGGAATTACCAGAATGGTGACTAATCTGCCCAACAAGTCGTTTGAATTCCTTATGCATCTCCTCCATCTTGGATTCGAGTGCTGCCACTTGAGACACTTGTTGAGCATTTGAAGATGATTCCGGATTTTTCCTAGCATATTTCGGCCTCAAATGTGGGTGTAGGAACCAGCATTTTTCTTTCTTATGGCCGGACTTCTTGCAATGTGGGCAGATGTCTCTTTTTGCAAAGTTTTGAGTGTTGTTGGCCGGATGCTCTTCATGGACAGCTTGGAAGGCTTGAGAGTCGGATTTAAGCTTGGTAGATTCTTCAAGCCTTAAGCTAGTCTCGGTTCTTTGCACCATGAATTGGACTTCTTGAAATGAAGGAAAGACCTTCATTCGAAGAATCTCTTGTCGAATTGGAGCATATTCATCTCCAAGACCCATGAGTAGACCAAAGGTCATATCTTCATCGTTCCTTTGAAGAATGGTCTTGAGATTTATAGTAGGAGGCCTTAAGAGATTGAGTTCATTCCATAGATCCCTATATTCCCCAAAGTATTCGGGTAAGGATTTACCTCCTTTTTGAATTTTGAAGATCTTCTTTTTCAGCTCAAAGATTCTTCCGGTGTTGGATTCTTGACCATATAATGATTGCATTTGCTCCCATAATGCTCTTGCGTTTGGAATACATGTGACCATAGCCTTGTGAGTTTTGTCAAGAGACATTTGAAGGAGCACCACCACTTGATCGTCTTTCTTCTTCCATACTCTGAATAATGGATTGGCTTCATCAAGAGGTTCTTCAAAGATGTGATTTTCAAGGTTGTAGAAGTTTAGGGACCTCTTGATGGTATCTTGCCAAGCATTGTAGTTTGTTGAATCTAGAAGTAAGGAGGTGAACATTGAGGTGCTAATTTGTGGTGGAGGGTCATTAAGACCGGAAGAGGAAGGTATCGTTGCCTGCTCTGATACCATGTTCAGATTTCAAGCTATCAAGCAACTAGGATTGAATGAAAACTTAAAGATCTTTATTTGAAGAAAGAGTGCACAATGAGAGCATTGTTTTTTCATGGATAGAACATCCCATACAAGCTCCTATTTATAGAGATTATTACATGAGAAAGAGAGGGAAAAAGACCCCAAACACTCAAGGATCCGTTGGGGAACATTGGGGACAGATTTCTGTCCCCAAAATCACTGTATAACAGCCATTTTTATGGCTGTTATACAGTGCAACGGCTAGTTCAAAAGGACTAGCCGTTTTGCCCTTTTTAGGGCCCATTTTGGGCTTCTTTTAGGGGCTTAACAATGCCATTTTTTAGGACTAAAAAACTCATAAGGAACGGGCCAAATACATCTCATGGATGGGCTTAAACTTGGCTTGAAATGGGGCCTATGCTAACTACACTTAATTCTCTTTTATTTCAACAAGGAGTGAGTACTCAGGGAAAGAATACTCAGTGAGTGAGTGGGTCAATGCAATCGTCTAATCAGAATTGTAAAACTGGAGTGTCAAAACATAAGTATACAAATCATATTTCAAATCATCATACTTTTTATTTCAATAATATATCATTTGCATGCATACATATACATCATCAATACAATTTTTAACTCATGAAATTTTAACGAAAATATATAATGACTCCCCAAGTCCAGACCAGATCTCTTAATGATACTAAGTGTCCTAAAAGCAATGCTCCTTGTCAAATACTATCTCTGAAACAAGAAGGGAAATGAGGGGTGAGTACTCAGGGAAAAAATACTCAGTGAGTAAGTGGGTCAATGCAATCGTTTAATAAGAATTATGAAACTGGAGTGTCAAAGTATAAGTATACAAATCATACTTCAAATTATCATACTTTTCATTTCAATAATATATCATTTGCACGCATTATCAAGTCAAATATGCATCCAAAACACTGTCATTAAAAATCATAGAGCTGCCAGCCGAAAGTGTCCTAACAAAGGTCTACCTCGACCTATGACAGGAGCACCGGGGGTGTTATATGCAAATTTATTTAAAGTGCTCTCTACCCCGGCGTTGGTGACGAACCTCATCCAGGTGCTAGACTTGGAGAGAGTATACAAATCCTCCCTCTTTTCGGGTTTAACCTGGCTAGTATCGTATCGTTAATAAAATCAAGATAACTCGTGGGATACCCCAGGCCTAGGCATATCCGGACGCTACCTAAACACCTCTCACGGTGTCCTTCGTAGCTACGGAACAATACATAACAAAGCCTTCAAGGCCAAAATCAATATCGTATCAAGAATGTGCCGTAATCAGGTTCACAAACCAAATGCAATATATAGCGTAAAATGACACATTTTACATTTCAACCACATGAATGTATAATTTCATAATTCAACCAAATTTTTGGACACTCCATCGGTTCACAAAAAGTCAGTTCCAAGATCAGTCAAAACATTTCAAGTACACAATAAATCACGCTTATTCTTGATAGATGTCACTACAAAAGCTCCAGGACGATCACGAATGCTCCAGGAGAGGCAATCAATCTCCCCTCGGACGATCAAGGAATATGTCACTACAAAAGCAACAATACAAGGAATTTACATAAATCTCCACTCACTATCTCATTACATTATCACCACACCCCAATGCCCTCAAGACCCACATGCATTCTTGTACTCCAAAATCTATTGAAATGTATGCTCAAGGTCCCCAAACTCATTGCACTTATTTGGTTCCCATCTCATTCACATAAACACCCCTCATTGGTGCCACATTTTTGCACACATGCACCAACAATTCAGCCCACACACCCCAAATCAAATTTATGCATTTCACACTCCAAAATTCCTCCAATTTCCATGTCCAAAGGTCCAAAAATTTTACTGCAGAATATTGAACAGAATTTCTACCAAAATTTGGACCATCTAGGTCCAAATTACTCTCATATGGGTGCTGAAAATTCTGCAATCTAGCCTAGGTTCATTCTCGACCAATTTGGACACAAATTTGGGATTGAAACCATCCATTTTCTTATGCCAACATCCTGTCCTCCTAAACTAATTATGCCCATGTTTCTACTTCCTCCTAGGATCATTTTAAACACCAAAGGCAGACCATTAGAATGCCCATCCAAAATTCCCCAATTTCCTTCATTTTTCTCCAATTTTGGCCCCCTCTTGTCCTCCAACAATTCCACCTTATCATGGCCGGAAATTTAAGTATGAAATAGACAAAGAGGAGAGGAAAACACTTACCCAAAATTTCTGGACAAAGGTTGAAGGAAGTGCAGAATTTTTCCTTGGATTTGGACCTCCGGCTCTTCAATTTCCACCAAGAAATCTTTGCCTTTTTTTCTCCATTCTTGGACAGGTTGTTGTGAGGCTTGAGGGAGGTTATTTGAAGGTAGAAATGGTATTGAATGCTTGAAGGTTGAAGCTGCCCACGATAGGAAGAAGAGGAGAAGAACAAAGACTCTCACGAAGGGTTCTCCATGCTTCCTCCCACGGTTGTCTTGCTAGAGAATAGAGAGATATTAAGGCCTTTTTCTCTTCTCAAATGACCCCTTCTTCTCTTCCTAATTGTACTTAAGTCCTTTCTAAATTTTAATTTACACCCAACCCCCTAATCTTGGTCATCAATAAATTTTCAAGTCATGATCTCTCTCTCCACATGTTGCCACTTGTCTTGATCTCACATTTCCCCATAAAGCACTTTCACATATTCCAAGGACATAAATTTCATGTCCTTTGAGTCTATCCACAAGTCCCCGCTTTGACCCGAGACCGGTCAAAGTTACTATTCATTTCAAAAATTTTCTAAAATTGCATATTGGATACAGGTTTTTGTTCTGAGACCAGTGCCATAGATCTTGTGTGAATATGAGGTCGTTTGACCATCCAAACGTCCTCTGAAGTGAAGGTGAGCGCTGATCGATCGAAATTTAACCTAGGCCTCGAAATTCATGAAATGTTGCTACAGGCTCTATTTTATGCATAGAATCATAAAAATATAAGTCTCGGATGAAAACGAAACCGTTTGCGCAGACAAATTTCAATTCTGCCTAAAATTAGGGTTTATTCGACAAGAATTCTAAGGTTCCGAGCCTTCTCTGGGCAAACGCTCAAATTTCACCCTTTTGCCTAGAGCAATCATCTTTAAAACATATTTGGTACATGTAAATCCCACAACATCAATTTTCATGGGTGGATTTCATTTTGGCTCGGTAGGATCAATTTCCTTATGTATCGAGCAAATTTTGGGAATCTCTCAGAATTATGATTTGACTTAGGAAAATCATAACTTAGCCTAATTTTGGCTTCCTTATGAAATTTCAGCAATTTCGCACAACTAGAATTTAATTTGGCCCTATAGAAGTAATTTCTTCACCTCCGGGTGAATATGTACCGAGCGTTTCCCAGTAAACGTATGAGAATTCCTTAAATTCGAGTTTGCTTAACCTTTTTAGTCAATTTGACATGTGACATTTCATTAGAAAAGAAATTACACTTGTAAATCTCAAAATGGCCCGATGACCCTTCAGTTTGGGTCCATGGTTTACTATTCATGCTACCCCTGGACTCAATTTCTAGCCCGACACGAAAATGCATACAAGTAGCTTCACTAGCCAATTTCGACACTCTGAATCAAATGGAACTGATCCCATGTAAAACTGAGATCGTTTGCTCGCCCGAATCCCACCTCGCCCGAGTTATGGTTTTCGGGCATGCTTTTCAAAACATAGAGTTAACGAGCGTGAAATTTAGATAGCGAAGTAGATCGTGAAAAATTCTGAGTGAATTTACTACTCAGAACATCATATATATAATTGTACATATACATGAATGGAGTACAGCACAATACACCGAGAATCGGTGTTACACCTAGTCTCTCCTTTGTAGAGATAGTGGACTCGACACATCGGGCAGAGGAGATAGTCCATGCCAAGGGCAAGCAATAGGAGAGCAGAGAGCAGAGGAAGAAGAAGCCTGGGTTTTCTATGGACCAAGACTCAAAGAAAGGCAGGACTTCAGGATATGAGAGAGGCCCTTCTCAGCCGATACAGGTACATTTTGGGCAGGGATCACTATCTTAGGGGTTCAGAGCACCAGCCCCTAGTGCCACTACTCAAACTTCAGCTCAGTGGCACGCCTTTTGCCACTGATATGGTAGACACCACCCTTTTGGAGAGTGTAGGGTGCCTGTTACATGTTTCCGGTGTGGGAAGCTAGGACACATCAGGAGCGCCTGCCCTGAGTTGGGATTTGAAGCTCAGACAGCTTTAGGACATTCGAGTGTTCCCTGAGGAGGACAGCAGGGAGTGCCTGTGTACTCGAGTCACACCACTCCACGGACAGCAGTCGGAAGCAACACGGTGCTAGGACCATCCCGACAGTAGTAGAGAACACAGGCCCGTGTATAGGCGATGACACAGGAGGATGCTCAAGTGAATCCTGACGTGATTATTGGTACTCTTCCCACTGATCCCCATGTTTAGAGATTTTCCATGTACTTTCTTTTGAGAACCATCACTAGTTGAAGCCTTAAAGGCTTAACTATGTTGGTTTGTACATACATTTTGATATATATATATATATATAAATATGTGTGTGAGCATATATTTTCCTCTATGTTGATCAACTGATCTTTTTATTTTCTCACATTAGGAGTTATGAAAATATGGGGAATCGACGCTCGGGTCCTTATTGACACCGGGTCGAACTATTCTTATGTGAGAGCGTCTTTTGCCCACTGGTTGGGTAGCCCTTTGTCGTCACTTGATGAGGAGATATTGGTCATCACTCCTCTTGGTAAGCAGATACTTAGAGATTCTATCTATAGAGGGAGCGAAGTCATGGTCAGAGATGCGATATTTGAGGCAAACTTGATTCCACTCGAGATGACGAACTTCGATGCCATCCTGGGGATGGATTGGCTAAGCATGCATAGAGCTTCAGTGGATTATTTTACTAAATAAGTGGAGTTTCGGAGACCTGAAGGGCCATTGTTGAGGTTCCCAAGCGAAAGGCAAGTGTTATCTAGCTGTGTTGAATCGGCAATGAAGGCTAAGCGATTGATACGCCAAGGGTGTATGGCATACTTGGCTTATATTATTAACACCACTATGGAGGGGCCAAGACTTGAGGAGGTCCCAATGGTGTAGGAGTTCACAGACGTATTTCCTAAGGAGCTACCTAGACTTCCACCGTTCGGGAGTTTGAATTCAAGATTAATCTAGCTCCAAAGACTACTCCTATATCTATTCCGCCATACAGAATGGCGCCAGCTGAGCTTAGAGAGCTCAAGGTCCAGTTGCAGGAGTTGTTGGACAAGGGTTTTATCCATCCGAGTACTTCACCTTGGGGTACTCCGGTGTTGTTCATGAAGAAGAAGGACGGGACCCTATGGTTGTGTATAGATTACCGGCAGCTAAACAAGGTTACCATCAAGAACTGATATCTACTGCCGCGTATTGATGACTTATTTGATCAGCTCCAAGGTACGAAGGTTTTCTTGAAGATCGACCTTCGATCTAGTTATCATCAGTTGCGTATCAAGGCTGAGGATGTGCCCAAGACCGCATTACGCACCCGCTATGGACACTGCGAGTTCTTGGTTATGCCGTTTGGGCTAACCAACGTACCAGATGCCTTTATGGATCTGATGAACCGGGTTTTCCATAACGTTCTGGATCGGTTCGTCATTGTATTTATTAACGACGTCCTTGTATACTTGCAGAGTGATGAGGAGCATGCGCAGCACCTTAGGGCGGTCTTGTACATTTTTCGTGAGCGACAGTTGTATGCCAAATTTACCAAGTGTGAATTTTGGTTGAGGTAGATTGGTTTTCTTGGCCTTATTGTTTCTGCAGAGGGTATTTATGTTGATCCGCAGAAGGTTGAGACCAAATTGAGGTGGGAGCAGCCGCAGACAATAACCGATGTTCGGAGCTTCCTTGGTCTAACAAGGTATTACCGGCTATTCGTAGAAAGATTCTCACGGATCGCTACTCTACTTTCCAGATTGAAATGGAAGGACATCAAGTTCATTTGGGACGATCGCTGTGAGGCGAGTTTTCAGGAACTCAAACGACGACTGACGTCGGCACTAGTTTTAGCTCTCCCCACTAGCAGTCAAGAGTTTGTTGTGTACAGCGATGCCAACAAGTAGTGATTAGGTTGCATTTTGATGCGGGATGATTGGGTGATTGCTTATACTTCTCGACAGTTGAAGAAGCATGAGTTGAACTACCCTACTCATGATTTGGAGTTGGCAACCATAGTCTTTGCATTAAAAATGTGGTGACATTATCTTTATGGAGTAACCTACAGGGTCTTCACTAATCATAAAAGTCTGAAATACTTGTTCACTCAGAGGGTGTTGAATCTCAGGCAGAGGCGATGGTTAGAGTTGTTGAAGGACTATGATTTGATTATTGATTATCACTCGGGCAAGGCGAACGTTGTGACAGATGCCTAGAATCGGAAGTCATCTTCAGCTCCTTCTCAGACAGCAGAGAGAGCGTATGTCTCTTACTTGGTGGGACTCCGTGCTTTAGGAGTCAATTTGGCTAGCGATAATCAAGGAGCACTGCTAGCCAAGTTCGAGGTGCGACCGACGTTACTCAATCGCATTAGGGAGCTTTATGGATCTGATGAGGAACTCCGAGGTATTCACGATAGGATCCGCAATGGAGAGGGCGGAGACTTCTGAGTCCGTGATGATGGACTCGTAGTATTTCGAGACAGGGTGTGCGTCCCAGCCGAGGCTGATCTTCGACGAGCCATCCTTGAGGAGGCTCATTCTTCAACATATGCTATGTATCACGGGAGTACAAAGATGTACCGAACCTTCAAATGTAGCTATTGGTGGTAGGGTATGAAGCGGGAGATAGCAAATTTTGTAGCTCGATGCTTGGTATGTCAGCAGGTGAAGACCGAGCATTAGAGACTAGCAGGCAAGTTACAGCCTCTTCCCATTCTTGAGTGGAAATGAGAGCATATTACTATGGACTTCGTGATGGGACTTCTGCACAGCACGATATGATTTGGATGATTGTCGATCGACTCACCAAATATGTACATTTTATCCCCATCCACGGTGATCATTCATTGGAGACGTTGGCACGCCTCTACATAGACACCATTGTCCGATTGCACGGGGTACCCATGTCGATTGTTTCAGACCGAGACCCCAGGTTCACATCTAGGTTTTGGCTCCAGTTGCAGGAGGCGTTGGGCACTAGACTGAACTTCAGCACAGCTTATCACCTTCAGACTGATGGACAATCGGAGAGGACCATACAAACGCTCGAGGATATGTTGAGAGCTTGCGTGATAGATTTTCATGGTAGCTGGGATCGACATTTGCCATTAATGGAGTTTTCTTATAACAACAGCTACCAGGTGAGCATTGGGATGCTGCCGTATGAGGCTTTGTATGGAAGGAGGATGCAGGACTCCTCTGTATTGGGACGAGGTAGGCTAGAGGCCACTCAGCAGCATTGAGCTTGTTGATGAGACGAAGGAGAATGTGAGGATCATCCATGAGAAGATGAAGGCTGCCTAGGATCGGCAGAAGATATATGCGGATCTAAGGGGGAGACCTCTTGAGTTCGAGGTTGGAGACATGGTATTGTTGTGGATCTCGATAGCGAGGCAAGTTGAACCCCAGGTATGTTGGGTCATTTTGTCTCCTTGAAAGGATCAGAAGTATGGCGTATAAATTGGAGCTGCTCGAGGAGTTATCACGCATACATGATGTCTTCCATGTCTCAGTACTTAGAAAGTGTATGGTGGATCCTTCACATGTGCTAGAGGCCCCACCAGTTGAGCTGCGGGAGGAATTGAGCTTACTTGTTCAGCCCGTGGCCATCCTTGACCGCCAGATTAGGAGACTGCGGAGCAAGGAAGTCCCGTTAGTTCATGTTTTCTGACGAGGCGACCAGGTCGAGGAGGAGACCTAGGAGACAGAGGAGACTATGAGGGGACAGTACCCTTAGTTGTTCACTATGTAGTTTTCCTTTCCTTATATGGTTTCTTTTAGTTTCGGGGACGAAACTTGTTTTTAGAGGGTTAGGAAAATGTAACACCAACTCTCGGGGATAACTATGTTAATGAATTTTCAATAAAAAATTTTTCAATAAAACGACTCTAGAAATTTACCTATAAAATGTAAATTTGGGTCAATTTGACTCAAAGAGACTCAATTACCTTAGTTTCACATTTAATAAATTTAATTAGGCCTAACATGAAATTTTGGGTCTAATGTGTAATTATAAAAATTTTAGGGGTCAAATTTGAATTTTTATAATTTAAAGGACTTGTTAGCAATTAACAAAAAAAGTGTATTCGATTAAAAAGAATAAATTGAACAAGTGTTAGAGCAAGGGGACAAGTGGTTGGCCGAAATATGAGAGGAGAAAGAAAAATTTTTTAGGAAATTGTTTGAAGTTGCATGCAAATGTAAGCCCTTGGATTGAGATAGTAGATGATAAGACATTTCCAATGATTAAAGTATGGAAGCAAATCAAGGGTAGGGATTTTGCATGGAGAAGTTCAAGACTTGTGGACCTTAGATCAGGGTTGAGTCCAATTAGGATTTAATGCCAACAAGTGCCTCGTTGCTTCCTTATCCAAACTGTGGGAGGAGGAAGCTTCATTTTCTCCACAAAAGCCTACCCATATTCTTACATAAATCCCACATATTCTCATCCTAGAACAACATACTACAAGGCTAGGACCAAAAGAGAACACTTGTTAGTGAGAACAAGAGCAAAACCGAGAGCCTCAAAGAGAGAAAATCTTAGAATTTCAGCAACCCTTCTTCAAGCTTCCTTAGGTAAGAATATGTTCTTTCTTCATTTTCTTTACCACATGTCGATTTAAGCCAAGCTAAGCCTTGTCTCATGATTTTAAGGAAGGCCGAATCAAGTTGCAAATAAGGAAGAAAGGGCCTTGAGGTGAAAATTGGTGAACTTAAAATTCCAAGCTTTAGGTAAAGAGATTTCTGTACTATTTTAAATTCTGTTCTTAGTTATGTCTGTGATTTTACCTTTGTTTTGATGCATCTTACAGTCTAAATTAGCAAATGCTCTAGTTAAGTAAATTTTAAATCTAGATCTTATCTTTCTAACGAGATAAGAACCACCTTAATCTGATACCTGTGCCGAAAGTTATGACACTTTTCCTGAAACGAGACAGAAAGTTAATCTGTTTCGGAACATAAAAACAGTGTGCACAAACGACCTTTTTCCAGTCCTAATTTAGAGAAACTCAAAATATAAAAGTTGTAGGTACCACCCTTCTTACAACATGTAAACATTTCAGCCAATCCGCACAAGGGAATCAAAAGTTTTACCCTTTTTCCTAAAGACGTTTTGACAGAAACCTTGGTTCCAATTGAAACCTGGCAGTTCTGATCATGAATTATTTTAACCCCTTTCTCGGCATAACTGAGTAAAACTCAAAACATGAAATTGTAGATTTATGTCTTAGGTATAACATGTTTAAATGTTATTATGTTTGGATGAGTAGGGTGAAAGTTATGGTTTCTGCATAAAAATAGGACAGAATCTGAATATATAATGCGATAGGAACAAAATGAGTATTTTTGGAAATTTGTGATGCGATTTTGAGAAAATGTATAACATGAAAATTATAGGGCACAAAATTTCCTACAACATATCAAAATTTTGCTTGAATTGGAGCTGTGTGCAAAGAGCTAAATCATTTCTACCATGCAGGGACATAGGTTTTGTGCGCATGGGCACCGGGCAATGGGTCGACATGGGAGTAGCATGATCACGATGTCCGTGCAGTGATTCTAACCGGACCAAACTTTGAAAAATTGAATATTTTTGTACAAATACACTTAGGGATTTATTTAAAATGCCCTAAAATGTGGCCCTAGAATAAGAAATTGTTAAGTGCAATTTATTACATATATTTTTCTATAATGACATATGAGTGCATATATGATCATGTAGTGACGTGATTGGTGAACAATTCGAAGGAGTTTCATTCGCTGGTTATAGTGATACTGAGGGGAGTAATCTACCCTCCCCCATACTGTGAGTGAGATTTTGACACCTACTATTGATTGACAAATATGTTTTACCGATTTTCAAACGACATGATTTCTATACATGTGAAAACTAAATTTTTAGATTTTGATAAGTATATATACATATTTTTGTGACCATTGGAGTGTCCCAACTACTGATTTTATTGATATGCATCCATGAGTTTGATAACTGGATATTGTGCCACCTTTTGACATATTTACATGTTTTAAATGCTCCACTGTATTGGCATATGGTTTTGAACGAATTTACATGAACTATTTGGGCTATATGCCCGACCGATATTACGATACGATGCATGGGGCTGTATGTCCGACCGACGTGATGATGTGATGCATGGGGCTATGTGCCCGGCCGACTTGATGATATTGTGATATGCTTCCTATAGCATTCTGTAGCTATGAAGGACATTTGGTAAAGCCACCCCTTGTATCCAGATACGCTTCGGCCAAAGGTATCCACCAAATTGTCATGTGTATGGTTGTCCCAAGTTGACCCTCATCGAGAAGGATGTGAGTTTACCTCTGTTTAGCACTGGGCCAGGTACCATACACGGCCAACTATTTATAGGTATATATATATATATATTATTATTTACAGGCTAGTTGGAGTAGCCTGTGGTCAATATTGGGGTAGAGAGCCATTATTTGATATTTGTATCGTGAAAACCCCCAATGTGCCCATCTTTGGTCAAGTTAGACTATTGTCGTGGTTGTCTGTTCAGCCGGCTCTACATATGTAACTTGATACATGGATTGATGCATATATTATTTTTTTATGTTTGTCTTGAGCTATGTTAAAACTGTACGCTGTTTTTTGCACACTTGATATTATATTACATGCCTTGACACTTGAAGTTCACACTTGATATTGATAGCACGATGTCAATCCCCTCACTTGCTAAGTATCCTCCCATAGATACTCACCTCTCACTTTCCCTTTCACAGGTATAGTCTTGAATCGAGGGAATGGTAGAGATTTGATTTCGTTGGACTTATATTGGAGACAGCACAATGGCTCAATGTCTCGGAGGGTTGTGCCCGTGCATTGAGGTGTCGCGGCAGTTGCTCATGTACTCGGCCAGGGGGTGGGTCGGCGCGTGACAGTGGGACTGTAGACACTGTGTTATTGCTTTAACAAATCCATATTTTTATATCTTTTCAAATGACATGGTTTATGGAGTGTGTGAAAGAATAAGATTGATATATTTTTACAAATATTCTTTTGTGATCATTGGAGTATTTCAATGGTTTGTTTAAATGATATGTATCCGTGAAATTTATGTTGAAATGACTTTGTGCCATTTTTGAGAATTTGACATGATTTATATACTTCTATTTACATTGGCACATTGATTGACTTGGTTTTGATAAATCGATATGGGCCAAATTTGCTTACTTGTGATGCATAGGTCGAATGCCCACTTTTGATATGATGATGTGATGATGTCCGTGATAAACTTCCGTAGCTACAAAAGGCTTTGGCAGTGGCACCCATTGTGTCAGAATACTCTTCTGCAGGAGGTATCTCCCAAGCGCCATATGTATAGTTGCTGCCGGATGAACCATTTAAGGAAGGACGTATGTACGCCACTATCTAGCTCCGGACAAATTCTATACATGATTGATATTGTTGTGTTTGACACTATTGAGGCTCATGGCCAACATTGGGGAAGAGAGCTTGATTTGTTTTATACTTGCACAAAAATCCCCAATGCACCCGTCATTGATCGCGGTAGACCATCACTGGGGATATTTTATTGGCTAGCTCTATATGATTTTGAAACATTGACGGATGTCTATGTTGATACAACGATGTATGACATATGATTCATGATTTGTGAAATTTTCATGGTTGTTTATAATACCATCGTATTTTAAATTGTGATTTGACACTCTGTGCTCACACATGTAATTGATAATATATTGTCGATCCCCTTACTCACTAAATATTTTCCCATAAATACTTACCCCTCATTTTCCATGATTCCAGATATAGATTGACAAGGAGATGTGTCGAGGGACATTTCAACACACTTGATATACTTTAGGAGACATCGGACTTTTGGGTATGGATAACCATTCTTCCATGATGGACTTGATGATATATTTCTTTGAGGTCTATAGAATGACCATTGTACATTTATTTGGGATGACTGTATTTATGTAATTTAATGTAATTTGAAACTCTCGAGTTGTTGTTTATTCATGTATTGAGGCAAAATGTTGCATTTTAAATTTTTTTTTTTACTTGGGAATATGTTTTTTAGGAAAAAAACAGCTTTTAAACAGGTTGTACATGTTGATTTAATAGCCTTACGGTGTCCTGATATATGGGTAGGTTTTGTCTGTATATCGAGATATCGCGGCAGTTATCACATGCTCGATCCAAGGGTTGGGGCCTGACAATTTGGTTGGTATCAGAGATAGGTTGACAATTATGTTTTTATGAAAAGAATTTTGAAAATATTCCCAATTACATTTTCAAAAGTTCTCAATACATATGAGAGTTTCTTTATAGTCTTGAGATCCCAGTACATGATCTTAGGCATATAAATTCTTTTATTTTTAGGAGGTTAGATACAGTTCTAACCTAACAAATCATTTCTATCGGTTCTTAGACCAGTAACTTCATTCATTTTAGGGGGTTAGTTACTTCGTAACTAACCCTAATTCTTGAATCATGCCTAATGAAAAATTATTCCTTTACAAAACCATGACGACTAGGTGGGGCACTAGATTTGTACCCTCTGAGCTACCTACCGAGCCACCTAGAGTACCCGAGCATACATCCTCATCCCATGCACCTCCTTCGGTGCCTCCTCAGCCGGCTACAACAGTCGCGATTCTACCACCTACACTTAATGCATTTAGGAAGGTATACGAGTGGTACAGTAAACATAGGGTTCAGTTGCCACCCCCACCACCACTGATAGCCGCACCAACTCCAATGGTAATACCTACCTCTGTGGCACCGGACCTCCACCGGTAGCCGGTACTCCTTCAGTATCAGGTTTGAGTTATACTACCTATTCCAACTTAGGCGCATCCACGAGCTCACTCAGCTGGTCAAAGAGGCTCGATAGTTAGGATGTACAGACTTTTCAGGACTCGGTGATGCCACTATGGCTAAGTACAGGTCAATAGGACTCGCCGAGTCCTGACAAATTTGGGTTTGAGCGAGTATAGCTTGCGGGTAGTAGAGAGACTGTTAGATGGTGATGCCCTCACTTGGTAGGTAGCCATTTGTGATGATACTATCGAGCCACTATGATGGAAGGACTTCTTGAGGGAGTTTGACCGTAGGTACTTCTCCGAATTTTAGAAGGATCGAAAGAGGACAGAGTTCCTTCACCTACGACAGAGGACTAGATCGGTTGCAAAGTACGAGGCTGACATGAGGAGACTCGCAGTCTTCGTCCCTAATTTAGCTATGCCGAAGCAGCTAAGGTTCAAGTTTGAGGATGGCCTCAACTTGAACATTAGGAGGTACATGACAATCACACCCAGTTTCTCCCTTGCAGAGATTGTTGATTCAGCTTACCACGCGGAGGAGATTGTCCGTGCCGAGGGTGGGCAAAGGGAAAGTAGCGAGTAGAGGAAGAAGAGGGCTGGTTCACAGATGAGTCAGAGTTCGAAGAAGCGTTGGACTTCCGGTTTTCATAGAGGGCCCTCCCCCCTCCGACCTGTACACCACGGATAGGGACCACGTCCCCAGGGGTTTGGAGCACCACCCCGCAGTGCTGCGAGTCAGTCTACTGTTCAGTGACACCCTCCTTGCCACAGATGTGGTAGGCACCATGCTCCAGGAGGTTGTAGGGCGCCTATCACATGCTTCCAGTATAGGAAGCCGGGATATCAGGAGCTCGTGCCCTAATTTAGGGTTTGGAGATTAGGCGACCATGAGTTGACTGAGCGAACCGCGGGTAAGACAGCAAGAAGCACCTGTGCATTCGAGTCACACTGCTCCACGAAAGGCCACTGGGAGCACCACTGTACCTGGTCCTTTGAGGCAACAACCAAGGGCACAGGCCCGCGTATATGCCATGACGCAGGACGATGCTCAGGCAAACCTAAATGTGATCATGGGTAACCCTCCTACTAATTCAATCGAATGTATCACATACCAATTCAATTCCCAAATCATCACAATGTACCTTAATGCATCAATATATCAAATCAATGAGAGTTATCATTTTTACAAGTCAACATAAGTATAATACAGTCATCCCAGGTATATAAATACAGTGGTCAACTAAATACTCCAAATATAACAATAACCTCAAATGATTTTCGTGGAAGAGTGGGTAACTGTAGCCAAGTCCAGTGTCTTCGAAATGCCCAACGAAATCAAAGACCTACTAGCCCTTAGTCCAAGGCTAAACCTGTAAGATAGGCATGTGAGGGGTGAGTACCTAAAGGGGGATGGTACTCAGCAAGTGAGGGGATTAACATCGTACTATTAATATCGGTGTGAACTTAAAGTGTCAAAACATGAGGTAAAAAAATATCTATAGTATGCAAACCGATCATGTCATTTCAAAACCATATATCATACGTACACATCAGAAAGCAAAATATGATCCAATATTTACATCAATGCATGAAGGGCCGACCAATGAAATATTCCCAGCAAGTGTCTACCTCGACCAGTGACAGGCGCATTGGGGTTTTTCACAAGGCATGTATGTAAAACAATAGCTCTCTACCCCAATGTTGGTCGCAGGCTAATCCAACAAGCCCTCAATTATCACAAATACAATCATCAACATAGATCTAACATTTGGGGTATAGCTCTGACCAAAGCGTATCCGGGCACAATGGGTACCTCTGTCAAATGTCCTTCGTAGCTACGGAACATTGCTATACTGTGGGGAAATGGAGGGCACCAAGCCCATATCGTGGTAAATGCTATACAGCGGGGGAATGGGGGGCACCAAGCCTAAAACGTGGAATCATCACAGGGCATCCAACCCAAATCACATGTTCAAATCCAGATTATATAAAACTGTGTGCCAATAGATATGAAAATCATATAAATACCATATGTTTTGAAAAAGTGCCACAATACATTTGTGAAAGTGTATGAATGCATATCAAACAAGTCAAGCAATTGGGACACTCCAATGATCACAAAAATATGTATAAAGCATATATGAAAATCCGAAAGCTCTGTTTATCACCCAGTTGAAATCGTGCTATGAAAAGTATTAAAAACAGAATTTTTCAATCAATAGCAAACGTCAAAGTCCCACTCACAGTTTGGGGGAGGGTAACGCACTCCCCAATATTACCACGAAGCGTAAATCAAGTGCTGCCCTCGTTCAAATCAAATAACTCTTATGCGGAAAAATCAGTCCGCAGATTTTCAAACATGCGCAGTCATGGAAAATAAGCTATAACTTTTCACACAAAACCCCGTTCTGAGTGAAATTTGACATGTTGTAGGTAACTTCATGACTACAACTTTCATTTTATACACATTCTCAAATTCACAACACAGAATTCCCAGAAATCCTCACTTTGTTTTAGTCATATTCCAATTTTAGCTTCTATCCAATTTTTGTGCAGAAACTATAACTTTTATTCCACTTATCAAAACTTAATGAAATTTTAACATGTCATTCCCAAGACATAGATCTACAATTTTTGTGTTTTGAATTTCACTCAATTATGCAGATAAAGGGGTTGAAATAAATCATGATCAGAACAGACAGTTTTCTGTTGAAATAAAATTTTCTGTCAACACATCTTTAGAAAAAAAGAGTATAACTTTTGATTCCCTTGTGCATTTTAGTTGAAATGTTTATATGTGGTGGACAAGAACAATAGCTACAACTTTTATGTTTTGTATTTCTCCAAAACAGAGCTGGAAATGGTTCATTTATGCACACTGATGTTATAGTCCGAAACAGAACAACTTTCTGTTAGGTTTCAGGAAAAATACAATAACTTTTGGCACAAATATCTGATTAAGGTGGTTCTTATCTCATTGGAAAGATAAGACTTGGATCTACAATTTACTTGACTAGAGCATTTTCAAATTCTGACTATAAGATATCTTAAAACAAACATGAATTCATGGATAGAAATGAAGTCTAAAGCAAGACAGAACAGAAATTTGTTTACCTCAATTTCTTTGCCTTCCAAAACTTAAACAAGCTTTCCACTTAGTCCCAACCTTTGGTCACCCTATGTACACCACGTTAAGAGTCTACCTTTGGGTTCAAAACAAAATATAGTATTCTAAGATGTAAAAGAAGTCCTTACCTTTCAAATGTGTCTAGAGATTTGAAGATATTTTCCACCAAAATCCTTTCCTCCTAGATTAGGATCACTCATTTTCATTCTTGACTCTTGAAGAAATGAAGAATGCACTACATTTTCCTCTCATTCCTCTTATTTACGTATTCTTCATGGTTCACAAATGAATGGGTTTGAATTTTTTTTTTATTTTTACAAGCACACTTTATTCCCAAAAGTCAATGGATGGTACATCACCAACATACCTCCATTTAATGTTTGCTTTTTCATCCCATACCACACCCATGCTAGTTGGTCTCAAAAGTCATGAATTGCCTTTCCCAACATGCTCTCCACGTCCAACAACCTTCCTCCCATGTTTTGGCATTAATTACTTGTCAAATTTGTCTCTTATTAATTATAATTTGGTCTCCGGACTTATAAAAATTCTAAATTAACCCCAAAAATTTTTATAATTTCTAATTGGACACAAAATCTCATGTTAGGCATAATTTAATTCATCCCATGTTAAAACATGGTCATTTAATCTTTCCGAATGGTCTTCGACCCATATTAGGGTTTGTCGGTAATTTCTCCAAAAATCGTCGATCAATTTTTGTATCTACCCTTATTTGATACTTGTGAGCATTAGAATTGATATTTCATGGTTTCGAGTCGTCCGTAGTTAATTTCAGACAATTTAGGTTTCGATATTTGCTTATATGCCCTCCAACTTTTGATAATTTGAAAACGATCTCAAAAGTTCTCAAAATTACACGCTAGGCCCAAAATCACATATTATGCCCAATGAGACAGATTTCAAAATTTAATATGGTCGTCTCGACACTATTTGTCAAAATCTATCCAAATTAGGGTTTACGGACCAAATTCTTAACTTTTACCGTTTTAACCCTAAAAACAATTATTTATCAAATTTAAAAATTCTCACTCTCAAAATCACATCTTATCATTATAGGACCATTTGTGACCCATTTCGAAATTATTTACTTTTGCCTAAAATTTAGAGCAAAAATTTTCTGTAAAAAATTATCGAAAAAATTTATGAGTGAAAATTATAAATGGATTTATGAAAATCATCATATATAAAGGAAAAATAAGATACATGAGCATACACCGAGGGTCGGTGTTACATTGTTATTAGCCTTACGGTGTCTCAATACGCGAAACGTTGTGTTTGTGTATCGAGGTACCGCGGCAGTTATCGCGTGTTTAGCCTAGGGGCAGGTCGGAGCGGGACACAGCCTCAGTACTATTACTAGCTTAAGTCTATCATCAACTCCCATGTCCTCTATAGCCTCTTTGATCCGTTTAAGCCACTTCCTAGCCACAACAAGGTCATGGGTCCAAGAGAAGGACTCACATCCTAGACTCCTGGCCCCACTCAGCAAGGTGGAGATCTCTATCATCAGTCGAGTAATTGGCATACTCACTAGTACGGGAGAGGGTGTCGGTGCAAGTGGTGCTCTCATCTAGTCTCGGTAAGCCATCCACCACTCCATCATTTCCTGGAATGTGGGGTGCGATAGAGGTGCTTCTCCAATAAGAGGGGCCTGATGTCACACCCCGATCCTCGATCCAAAACCGTGAACAGTCGCTCGTTTCCTGGTATACTGCCCATAACACGACACGTATCCCGAGGTAATGCGAAACTATTAAAACATAATCTTTCAAAATGCAATTTCCTAAGTAACTCTTCCAATGACCTTGTTGAAACTCTTTTGGAACACACTCTTCCCAATCTTCTCAACAATCTCTTATTCCTCCATTTTTTTTCAAGATGAAATTTCTGATAATATAGATATTGAAACTCTTTTGGAAGAAATTGAACCTAATAACACAGAATCTAACACAACACGGACTAAAAAAGATAATATTAATATATAGACATTTTTAAAAAAAATGATAAACAAAAAGCAATTTGTAAAATTTGTTATCAAAAATATAAATTTTTGAAGAATTGGGGGGTAGGCACATTTAGAAAATACTTAGTTAATAATCATTCAGATAAATTACTACAAACAAAACAAACACAAATTGCTATATGGGGAGGTAATATAACTGGTACACTTAAATATAATTCGGATAAAGAAAAAATTGGACAAATAGATGGCTAGCAAAAAAGAATTACCACTTACTATAGTTGCATGTCCCGTATTTGAAAAATATATACAAAAATATTTACAATCCGGTTATAAAAAAGTAGTAGAAGTGGATTTTAAAAATCATTGTAAATAGAAAAAAAAATCAAAGTGATATAAAAATCAAAATAATGTAACAAAATAAATAGTGGATTTTAAAATCCAAGTGATCAGGTTGGTAGTGGACGTACACAGAATTCGGTGGAACCACTCTAAAAATTTTGTATCTCTAATTTTTAATTTATTTTTTTTATAAAAAGTGAATTAAAAAAACAAAATGAAAAAATAAATCATTACAAAAGAGTAAAAAAAACAACAAAATTAAAAAAAATGGAGTTACAAAAATAAAATAGAATTAAAAAATAGAGTTACAAAAAAAAAGAGTTAAAAAAGGCAATAGAGAAAAAAAAATTCGGGCTGAAATGGGCCCGGCCTGGTGTGAACCGACCCGCTGGTTCTGGTTCAACGGGCTGGGCCTGTTCAACTAAAAAAAAAATTTTAGAACCGGCCCGACCAGGCCCAGACTAGCTTAGGAACCGCAGCTAGCCTGGCCTACGGTTTCGGGAACCGCCCTTGAGCCGGACCGGGCCTGGCCCAGCCCGGCCCGATTACAACCTACGTGTAGATTTAGTAAAATCATGATATCTTCCAAAATTTTAATCGGATTCAAACGATTCAAATTTTTCTCCTAACGTTGACATATATCTCCAACATTTATGTTCAAACAAATCTCAAATTTTGATCACACAAATTTAGAAAATTTTATAAATTTTTTAGTCTTAGTTTCTAAAACCAACTCTACACAGTTTCAGTAAAAATACCATAACTTTCAGCATACAACTCCGATTCAAGTGTTCTTTAGTTCAAATTAAAAATAAGACAAAGATCCTAAACTTTCCTGTTTTAAGTTTCTCCAAATTCCATATAGAAAATATTTAAAAAATTGACATAAGATACTGGTCGTACACAGAGTACGAAATAAAGCAAGTGAAACATAATGAACTTCTAAAAATCACTAAAAATCGATTCCTTCATAAAATGTTTCACATAATATACCATTTTAAAGTTTAGGAATTTAGTTTACATAGAAATAAACGGTTTAGATTTTTTATTTCTACAAAATGAGATATCATCACAAAACTACATAAAACTCAATCTAGAAATTAATATCTAGCATGTTAGTGTGAATATTAATGTAACTACTCATCATATAATTAAATATTTGCATAAGTTAAGAAATGTTACCTTTTTTGTAAAATCTCTTACTAACAATATATACCAACAATTTCTTTGAATCCTTGAAAAAAAATTTTTATATCACCTTAGCGAAAAGATCAAATCACAAATTAACATGAATTCCTATACAACACTTCTATACTTCAAATTAAAATTCAAGAATTTCCAAAAATGTTCTTACCTCTTTGGCTTCATGGTTGCACTTAAATTAGATATAGATCTTACATATTTCGTCCAAGGGGGTTGAATGAAGAAAATGAACCAAATTCTTCTTAAAATAGTTCTTTTATAAACTTATCAAAACCTTCTTGACCATTGGATCACCCCATACATTATCTCAACCATCCACTTGTCCTAGGCAGTTTGTAGAGGGATTCTCTTGGATCGCCACCCTATTATCTAGGTTGACATGAAAGGACATCAAGTTTCATTGGGATGATCGTTGAGAGGAGAGCTTTCAAGAGCTCAAACAGTGATTAAAATCCGCACCGATATTGACCCTTCCCACTAGTAGTTGAGAGCATGTGGTATACAGTGATGCCAGCCGACAGTGGGCTGTGTACTGATACAGGATAGTCAGGTTATTGCATATGCTTCACTGTACTTGAAGAAGTATGAGTTGAACTACCCGACACATGATTTTGAGTTGTCCGCCATAGTCTTTGCTTTGAAGATATGACGATATTATTTGTGCAGGGTGACCTACAAGGTTTTCACAGATCATAAAAGCATGAAGTACTTGTTCACCCAGCGGGAGTTGAACCTCCAACAAAGGAGATCTTTCTGTAATAACTTTTTTGCACAAGTGCAAATTGAGTGAGATCTTCTGCATATGAAACTAGACTTCCATAGATTTAAAATGAGATATAATTCGTTTAATTCTGAATAGAATATGATTTTTAGTGAATTTTTAAAATTAGATGTTATGCAGAGAAATACCATGTTCTGTCCTGTTCTGGCTGTGGAGTTGTTCTCAATTTTGAGGTATCTTCTGGTCTGAATCAATCTAAGCCCTAGTTATGAAATTTGTAGATCTATGTCTTATCTTTAATTTAAGATAAGAATCATGTGATTTGGATATGTGTGATGGAAATTACAGTCTATTTTCCATGACTGCGCAGATTTAAAATTTCATAATCAAGTTCACTTAGAATAAATTTCTATGTTTTTGTATAATTGAGTTAGACTTAAGCTAGAAATGAAAAGAATTGAAGTTTTATAGTTAATATGGGTGTACTAGGCATGGTGACAAATTGTGTTCTAGTTTGGTAAGTGATTTGGAATATAAAGAGTGTATATGAGTATATATTTTGCATTGTTGTTGTAGTGATACACTGATGATCGATCGAGGGGAGCATATTTTCAACACGTTATGGTGTTCTTAGGGAGTGCCGTACCCTCATGTATATGGTGAGTGGGACTGTAGATACTGTATTATTGATTTAACAAATCCATGTTTTTATAACTTTTCAAATAACATAGTTTATGATGTGTATGAAAGCATGAGATTGATATATCAAAGTAGGTTGGGAAATAAACTGTGATGCTTATGAATGGACCCCTCTTCATTATATCAGAGCTTCATTCTGTAAGCCATTGATGAGGTATTATGATTGTAAGCCTTCTTGGTTTATTCGGATCTCAGCTATGTTCTAAAAGCTGTGATGCTTATGGATGGATCCTCTTCATTATGTCAAAGCTTCATTCTTTAGCCATTGATTATGTATTATGACTGTAAGCTTTCTTTGGCTTATCCGGATCCCAGCTATGTTCTTGACTGTGAGGTCTGAATCAGTTTCCTCTGTGCCAGTCATCCATACCGAATTGTAGGATACAGCTTAGAGAAAACACACTTCTTGTCTGGACAAGTTCACTGGAGATTGTAGTTACACAGATTTTGGGTTGCTTTGTACTGCTGATATAAATTTACTGATTGCTTCCATTGGTTATTTTTTCTTTACGGCACAAATTTTGTGTTTCTTGCTCTGAATGTAGAATCTTAAATGTTCAATATCTGTATTGATGTCATTGGCAGGTGAGAGTAAATGCTTTGCTTTGCTTGGGTGACTTGGTGCCATCTCTTGATCGACAAGCTATGCTAGACATCTTACAAACAATCCAACAGTGTACTGCAGTGGACAGATCTCCAACCCTTATGTGTACTCTCGGAGTTGCAAACTCTTTTCTTAAGCAGGTAAATATTTCCTCTTTAGTTTTCATATTAGTTAATAAATCTTTTATGCTTGCCAGTGCCTAGGAAGATGCAGCAATGAAAGACACCTCTTTTTTTTTATTTTTTACAGAATGGAGTAGAATTTGTTGTAGAGCATGTCCTCCCTCTTCTTATGCCACTTCTTATTGCACAACAATTAAATGTTCAGCAATTTGCAAACTATATGCTTTTTGTGAAGGATATACTTAGGTATGATTACTATGTCTTAGCAATACTCTTCCCTCATCTCCTACCTTCTATTGAGTGTAGACTCCGTGGATGCTTGCACATCATGTCTGATGAACTTTATATAGGATTTTATTTGTCCTCTCTCTCAATGCTTTTCCTGTTCGGTGTGATTGCAGGAAGATAGAAAAGAAAAAGGGTGTTACAGTGACCGAAGCTGGAGTACCGGAGGTGAAATCTTCTACTCTAGTCAATGGCTTGCAGTCTGAATCTTTGAAGAAACCAAGTGGGTCTCTCTCTTCTACCCCAAAGAGCAGCCCTTCATGGGATGAGGATTGGGGTCCCACAAAGAAGGCTTTTGATTCTATTCTTCAGCATTTGGCCAAGGACAACTCATTTAATGAGGCTTTCCCAAGTAATCAATTAATCCAAGTTTCCTCCGTGCCATTAAATTCTTCCTCTCTGTCTGCCGTCTCTTCTCAGCAGGCACCATCATCTGGTCTCCCAGTTGAGAAAGAGTGGCCTCCTCGATTATCTTCTGGTGCTACACCTCAAATGGGTGATAATCAGAATCAGAAGCCAAAGTCAGATGCATCTTTAACTTCTAGTTTTCATGACTTAGACCCTTTTGCTGATTGGCCTCCAAGGCCTAGTGCCTCATTTGGCAATGCTGGACCCCATGACAATGGCACAGTAGGATCTTCTGCTAACAAAAGTGGGTCCTATTCAAATGCAAATTCCCTCAATGGAATTAATTTTCAAAACAACAGCAACAATACATGGGGGGGCCTTCAACACTCCAGCCGTACCATTGGGATAGAATCAAGGATGCTCTGCATCTAGTCCCAGTAGCCTGAACAGTTCTCTTAATGTCCAACCTCAAAATTCACTTGGATATTTGAAACAGCACCAGGGTGTTTCAAATTTTGGTTCTAATTCTGATAAAAAGCTCATGGATCTTCGATCTATGTTCTCAAGTAGCCAGAATGACACAACTGCACCTAGACTTGCTCCACCTCCATCAACTGCTGTTGTTAAAGGAAGACGAAGAGGCAGGAGAAATGAAGCGCAACCTGCACGATCTTCAATGTCACAGGCAAGCCAGGCTAAGTCAACCTCTGAACATCCACCCCTTTTGGATTTGCT
Source organism: Dillenia suffruticosa (assembly GCA_033439265.1). NCBI lineage: Eukaryota > Viridiplantae > Streptophyta > Magnoliopsida > Dilleniales > Dilleniaceae > Dillenia > Dillenia suffruticosa. The sequence continues at coordinate 15,971,626 of JAVTVX010000020.1, forward strand.
GTGAACTGGGGGTTTGTATCTTTGAAACTTGTTAAAATCAAAAGGGACATATAGGAACCCTCTTCTAGATCAAGGTCTTCAGATGCTGCCAGCCAACAAGTGCTATAAATCGGTGTATACTCATGTGTCCTATTTTTCCTTTATATATGATGATTTTCATAAATCCATTTATAAATTTCACTTATAAATTTTTCCGATAAATTTTCCCAGAAAAATTTTGTTACAAATTTTAGGCAACAGTGAATAATTTCAAAATAAGCCACAAATGGTCCTATGATGATAAACTGTGATTTTGAGAGTGAAAAAATTTTTAAATTTGATAAATAATTGTTTTTAGAGTTCAAACGGTAAAAGTTAAGAATTTGGTCCGTAAACCCTAATTTGGACCGATTTTGACAAATAGTGTCGAGATGACCATATTAAATTTTGAAATCGTTCTCATTGGGTATAATATGTGATTTTGGGCCTAGCGTGTAATTTTGAGAACTTTTGAGATCGTTTTCAAATTATTAAAAGTTGAAGGGCATATAAGCATATACCGAAACATAAATTGTCCGAAATTAACAACGGACGACTTGAAACCATGAAATATCAGTTCTAATGCTCACAAGTATAAAATAAGGGCAGATACAAAAATCGATCGACGATTTTCGGAGAAATCATCGACAAACCCTAATTTGGGTCGAAGACCATTCGAAAAGACTAAATGACCACGTTTTAACACGGGATGAATTAAATTATGCCCAACATGAGATTTTGTGTCCAATTAGAAATTATAAAAAAATTTTGGGTCAATTTATAATTTTTATAAGTCCGGAGACCAAATTATAATTAATAAGAGACAAATTTGACAAGTAATTAATGTCAAAACATGGGAGGAAGGTTGTTGGACGTGGAGAGTATGTTGGGAAAGGCAATTCGTGACTTTTGAGATCAACTAGCATGGGTGTGGTATGGGATGAAAAAGCAAACATTAAATGGATGTATGTTGGTGATGTACCAACCATTGACTTTTGGGAATGAAGTGTGCTTGTAAAAATAAAAAACAAAATTCAAACACATTCATTTGTGAACCATGAAGAATACATAAGTGAGAGGAATGAGAGGAAAATGTAGTGCATTCTTCATTTCTTCAAGAGTCAAGAATGAAAATGAGTGATCCTAATCTAGGAGGAAAGGATTTTGGTGGAAAATGTCTTCAAATCTCTAGACACATTTGAAAGGTAAGTCCTTCTTTTATATCTTAGAATACTATATTTTGTTTTGAACTCAAAGGGAGACTCTTAACTTGGTGTACATAGGATGACCAAAGGTTGGGACTAAGTGCAAAGCTTGTTTAAGTTTTGGAAGGCAAAGAAATTGAGGTAAACAAATTTTTGTTATGTCTTGCTTTAGACTTCATTTCTGTCCGTGAATTCATATTTGTTGTAAGATATCTTACAGTCAGAATTTGAAAATACTCTAGCTAAGAAAATTGTAGATCCAAGTCGTATCTTTCCAACAAGATAAGAACCACCTTAACAGATATTTGTGCCAAAAGTTATGGCATTTTTCCTGAAGCCTAACAGAAAGTTATTCTGTTTCGGACTACAACATCAGTATGCATAAACGAACCATTTCCAGCTTTATTTTGGAGAAATGCAAAACATAAAAGTTGTAGCTATTGTTCTTGTCCACCACATATAAACATTTCAACTAAAATGCACGAGGGAATCAAAAGTTATACTTTTTTTTTCTAAAGATGTGTTGACAGAAAATTTTATTTCCAACAGAAAACTGTCTGTTCTGATCATGATTTATTTCAACCCCTTTATCGGCATAATTGAGTGAAACTCAAAACACAAAAATTGTAGATCTGTGTCTTGGGAATGACATGTTAAAATTTCATTACGTTTTGATAAGTAAAATAAAAGTTATAGTTTCTGCACAAAAATTGGACAGAAGCTTAAATTGGAATATGACCGAAACAAATTGAGGATTTCTGGGAATTCTGTGATATGAATTTGAGAAAGTATATAAAATGAAAGTTGTAGGTCATGAAGTTACCTACAACATGTCAAAATGTCACTCAGAATGGAGTTTTGTACAAAACGTTATAGCTTATTTTCCATGACTGCACAGGTTTGAAAATTTGCAGACTGATTTTTCCGCATAAGAGTTATTTATGCTTTGTGGTAATATTGAGGAGTGCGTTACCCTCCCCCAAACAGTGAGTGGAATTTTGACGTCTGCTATTGATTGGAAAATTCTGTTTTTAATACTTTTCACAGCACGATTTCAACTGAGTGATAAATAGAGCTTTCGGATTTTCATATATGTTTTACACATATTTTTGTGACCATTAGAGTGTCTCAATTACTTGACTTGTTTGATATGCATTCATACACTTTCACAAATGATTTTGTGCCACTTTTTCATAACATAAGGTATTTATATGATTTTCATATCTATTGGCACACAGTTTCATATAACCTGGATTTTAACATGTGATTTGGGTTGGATGCCCTGTGATGATTCCACGCTTTGGGTTTGGTGCCCCCCCATTCCCCCGCTGTATAACATTTACCACGTTATGGGCTTGGTGCCCCCCATTTCCCCACTGTATAGCAATGTTCCATAGCTACGAAGGACATTTGGTAGAGGCACCCATTGTGCCCGGATACGCTTTGGCCAGAGCTATCCCCCAAATGTCGGATCTATGTTGATGATTGTACTTGTGATAATTGTAGGCTTGTTGGATCAGCCTGTGGCCAACATTGGGGTAGAGAGCTATTGTTTTACATACATGCATTTTGAAAACCCCCAATGCGCTTGTCACTGGTCGAGGTAGACCCTTGCCGAGAATATTTCATTGGCCGACTCTTCATGACATTGATGTAAATATTGGATGTATATCTTGCTTTCTGATGTGTGCGTATGATATAAGGTTTTGAAATGACATAATCAGTTTGCACACTGTGGATATTTTTTAACCTTATGCTTTGACACTTCAAGTTCTCACCGATATTAATAGTACGATGTCAATCCCCTCACTTGCTGAGTACCATCCCCCTTTAGGTACTCACCCCTCGCATTCCCATCTTATAGGTTTATCCTTGGACTAAGGGCTAGTAGGACTTTGATTTCGTTGGGTATTTCGGAGATACCGGATTTGGCTACGGTTACCCACTCTTTCGCGAAAATCATTTGAGGTTATTGTTATATTTTGAGTATTTAGTTGACCATTGTATTTATATACTTGGGATGACTGTATTATACTTATGTTGACTTGTAAAAATAATAACTCTCATTGATTTGATATATTGATGCATTGAGGTATATTGTGATGACTTGGGAATTGAATTGGTATGTGATACATTTGATTGGATGTTGTTATTAGCCTTACAGTGTCTCGATACGCGGGACGTTGTGCTCGTGTATCGAGGTGCCACGGCTGTTGTTGCGTACTCGGCCCGAGGGCAAGTCGGAGCGTGACAACTCGGTTGGTATCAGCGCCCTTGGTTAGAACGATATTTTATGAAACGATTTTGAAAATATTCCCAAGTATTTGGTATTAAAGTCCTCATTGCATGAGAAGAGTTACATTACAATCATGAAATCCCAATACATAGTTATAGGTAGATGAGTTCATGCGATATTAATGGGTTAGATACGAGTCGTATCCATCCTAACACATTATTTTTATTGATTTCTAAACCGGTTCTTCATTCATTTTAGGGGGTTAGTTATGCCATAACTAACCCTAATCCTTATATTTCTCCCTGATCAGTACCTCTTTTTTTGCAAAAGTATGACGACTAGGCGAGGCACTCGTTTTGGTCCTACTGAGCCCACGAGCGCACCGGAGGACATGTCTTCTTCGCACGCTCTTCCTACAGACAAGTATTTGAGTGGTACACAGCACATGGCATTCATATGCCACCTCCACCACCAGCACCAATGGCCGCACCGACTCCTACGGCCGTACCACCTTCAGTTGTACTAGATTCACCACCAGCAGTTGGTTCTTCCACTATTTCAGGATCCACTGACACTACCTCCTCTACCTTCAAACGCATTCACAAGCTGACCCAGCTGATGAAAGAGGCGAGGCAGTTAGGCTGCACGGAGTTTAAGGGACGGATGATCCCACAGTAGCGAAGTATTGGATCAACCGCACTCGCAGAGTATTGACTGATCTGGGCTTGAGTGAGGAATTTAGATTAAGAGTGGCGGAGAGGTTGCTAGATGGCGATGCCCTCACTTGGTGGGAGGCAGTTAATGATGATGCCACTAAGCCCCTGAGTTGGGAGGATTTCCTGTGGGAGTTTGACCGTAGATATTTTTCGGAGTTTCAGCAAGACCGCAAGAGGGCGGAATTCTTGCACTAGCGGCAAGGCACATGATCGGTCACAGAGTACGAGACCAAGTTGAGGAGACTAGCTGCGTGTGTCCCAGACTTGGCGATGCCAAAGCAGTTAAGGTTCAAGTTTGAGGACGGCCTCAACTTGACTATCAGAAAGTATATGATAGTTACTCCTGGTCTGTCCTTTGCAGAGATAATTGACTTGGCACACCGGGCGGAGGGGATCGTCAGTGCTGAGAGCCGACAGTAGGAGAGCAAGGAGCAGAGGAAGAAAAGGCCTGGGTCTTATATGGACTAGTGCTCGAAGAAGGGCGAGACCTCTGGATTTCACAGAGGTCCTTCTTAGCAGAGACAAACATAGTTTGGGCAGGGATCACGATCCCAGGGTTTCAAAGCACCAGCCCTTAGCGCCAGTACTCAGACGATAGTTCCGCAACATCCTTTTTGTCGTCGATGCAGCGGGCACCACCCATTCGGAGCGTGCAGAGTCCTAGTTACCTATTTTCAGTATGGGAAGCAAGGGCACATACGAAGTCAGTGCCCTGATCTGGGAATGGGTGGTCAAACAGTCTCGGTTTAGTCGAACATTCCACGAGGTGGACAATAGGGAACACCTGTTCATTCTGACCACATAGCTCCGCATACAGCAGCTGGGAGCAGCATAGCACCAGGATCATCATGGTAGCAGCTGAGGGCTCAGGCCCGAGTGTACTCGATGACTCAGGAGGACGCACAAGCATATCCTGATGTGGTTATTGGTACCCCTCCTACTGATTCTCCTGTTTAGATATTTCTTATGTATCTTTTCTTTTGAGACCATCAATAGTTAAAGCTTTAGAAGCTCACTATGTTGGTTGTATATACATCTTGATATATCTATGAACAGATATCTATTTTCTTCTATATTACTATTAATCTCTTTTACTTATCTCACATCAGGAGTTATGAAAATTTGGGGAGTCGAAGCTCGTGTTCTCATTGACACCGGGTCGAATTATTCATACGTGAGAATGACTTTTGCCCACCAGTTGGGTAAGTCCTTGTCGCCACTTGATGAGGAGATATTAGTTATCACTCCTCTCGGTGAGCAGCTACTTAGAGACTCAATCTACAGAGGGACCGAGGTCATGATTGGAGATGCCGTACTTGAGGCAAACTTGATTCCCTTGGATATGTCGGATTTCGATGCCATCCTAGGGATGGACTGGTTGAGCATGCACCGAGCCTCCATTGAATGCTTCACCAAGGTGGTAGAGTTTCGAAAATCAAAAAGATCACCTTTGAAGTTTTCCGACGAGAGGCGAGTGTTATCTCGCTGTTTGATACCGGCGATGGAAGCCAGGAGACTGATTTGTCGGGGCTACACTGCATACCTGGCTCATATTATAGACACCACCGTGGAGGGGCCGAAGCTTGAGAATGTCCTAGTGGTGTAGGATTTTCCAGACGTATTCCTTGAAGAGCTACCTGGACTACCACCAGTTTGGGAGTTTGATTTTGAGATCGATCTAGCTCCAAGGACAGCTCCTATATCTATTCCGCCATACAGAATGGCACCGGTAGAGCTTAGAGAGCTTGAGGTCCAGCTACAGGAGTTGTTGGATAAGGGTTTTATCCGCTCAAGCACTTCGCCTTGGGGTGCCCCGGTGTTGTTTGTAAAGAAGAAGGATGGGATCCTGCGGCTTTGTGGGGATTATCGGCAGCTGAACAAGGTCACTATCAAGAACCGATATCCACTGTCGCGGATTGATGACTTGTTTGATAAGCTTTAGGGTGCGAGGGTTTTCTCCAAAATCGATTTTCAATTCGGATATCATCAGTTGCGGATTAGGGCTGAGGATGTCCCCAAGACTGCATTCCGTACCCGATATGGGCACTATGAGTTCCTGGTCATGCCGTTTGAGTTGACCAATGCACCAGCAGCCTTTATGGATCTGATGAACCGGGTTTTTCATGACTACCTGGATCAGTTCGTCATCGTATTCATCAATAACATCCTGGTATACTCGCAGGGTGATAAGGAGCATACGCAGCACCTTAGGGTAGTTCTACGATTCTCCACGAGCGGCAGTTGTATGCTAAGTTCACCAAATGTGAATTTTGGTTGAGACAAATCGGATTTCTTGGACATGTGGTCTCTGTGGAGGGTATTTACATTGATCCGCAGAAGGTTGAGGCCATACTAAAATGGGAGCAGCCACAGACAGTGACCGAGATTCAGAGCTTCCTTGGTCTGGCTGGGTATTATCGGCAGTTCGTGGAGGGTTTTTCACGAATCGCTGCTCCACTCTCGAGACTGACACGGAAGGATGTCAAGTTCGTTTGGGACAATCGCTATGAGGCGAGCTTTCAGGAGCTCAAACAACGATTGACGACGGCACCAATCTTAGCTCTCCCTACCAGCAGTAGAGAGTATGTGGTTTACAGCGATGCCAGCCAGCAGGGGCTAGGCTGTGTATTGATACAAGATGAACAGGTAATCGCTTATGCTTCGAGGCAGTTGAAAAAACATGAGTTGAACTACCCGACTCATGATTTAGAGCTAGCAGCGATAGTTTTCGCATTGAAAATATGGCGGCATTATCTTTATGGAGTGACATACAGAGTTTTCACGGACCACAAGAGCTTGAAATACCTATTTACTCAGAGAGAGTTGAATCTCAGACAAAGGCGATGGTTAGAACTGCTAAAAGACTATGATTTGATTATTGACTATCACCCGAGCAAGGTAAATATTATGGCAGACGCCTTGAGCCAGAAGTCATCTTCTTCCTCTGCATCACAGGCAGTAGTGAGAGTGTGTGTCTCTTGTTTGGTGGGACTCCTTACTTTGGGAGTCATTTGGTTAGTGACAGTCAAGGTACACTGTTAGCCAGATTTGAGGTGCGACCAACTCTATTTGACCGTATCAGGGAGCTTCAGGGTTCAGATGAGGAGATCCAGGGCATTCACGATAGGATCCGCTGAGGAGAGAGTGGAGATTTTCGAGTCCATGATGATGGACTCATGGTATTCAGAGAGCAGATTTGTATCCCAGCTAATGATGATCTTAAGCGTGCTATCCTCGAGGAGGCGCATTCATCAGCATATGCTATACATCCCGGAGGTACAAAGATGTACCGGACCATCAGAGATAGTTATTGGTGGTCGAGCATGAAGCGGGAGATAGTTGAGTTTGTGGCGCGATGCTTGGTGTGTCAACAGGTGAAGGCCAAGCATCAGCGACCAGCTGGTACGTTGCAGTCTCTTCCCATTCCTGAGTGGAAATGGGAACATATTACTATAGATTTTGTGATGGAGTTGCCGAGGACTTCTATACGACACGATGCGATTTGGGTGATTATCGATCGACTCACCAAATCTGCACATTTTATCCCCATATATGACGATTACCCTCTGGAGGCGTTAGCACGCCTCTATATTGATACCATAGTTAGGCTGCACAGGGTGCCTGTATCTATTGTTTCAGATAAGGACCCCAGATTCACGTCTAGGTTTTGGCCCAGGTTGCAAGAGGCATTGGGTACTAGACTGAACTTCAGCACGGCATATCATTCTCAGACGGACGGACAGTCAGAGAGAACGATACAAACGTTAGAGGACATACTTAGGGCATGCGTGATTGACTTTCATGGTAGCTGGGATCGGCACTTGCCACTTGTGGAGTTTGCATACAATAACAGCTACCAGGCGAGTATCGGAATGCCTCCATACGAGGCATTGTATGGGAGGCGATGCCACACACCTCTGTGTTGCGATGAGGTTGGTGAGAGGCACCTCAGCAACATCGAACTTGTTGAAGAGATGAAGGAAAAGGTGAGGACCATCCATGAGAGGATAAAGGCCACCCAGGATCGACAGAAGATGTATGCAAACCATAGGCGGAGACCACTGGAGTTTCAGGTTGGAGACATGGTATTCTTGAGGATCTCACCCTGGAAAGGGGTGATCCGTTTCAGGCAACGGGCAAGCTGAGCCCCACATATGTTGGGTCCTTCCATATTCTTGAGAGGATCGGAAGTGTGGCATATAGATTGGAGCTGTCAAAGGAGTTGTCGCGTATTCACGATGTATTCCATGTCTCTGTACTTAGGAAGTATATGCCGGATCCCTCACATGTATTGGAGCCTTCACCAGTTGAGCTACAGGAGGATTTGAGCTTACCTGTACAGCCCGTGGCCATCCTTGACAAACAGATCAGGAGACTATAGAGCAAGGAAGTCCCATTAGCTCGTGTTTTGTGGCGTAGCGACCAAGTCGAGGAGGAGACTTGGGAGCCTGAGCAAACGATGAGGGGACAGTATCCCCATCTATTCACTGATTAGTTTCCATTCTCCTGTATGGCTTTCTTTTAGTTTCGAGTATGAAACTTGTTTTAGGGGGTTAGAAAATGTAACACCGACCCTCAGTGTATCCTCATGTATCCTATTTTTCGTTTATATACGATGATTTTCATAAATCCATTTATAAATTTCACTCATAAATTTTTCCAATAAATTTTCCCAAAAAAATTTTGCTTCAAATTTTAAGCAAAAGTGAATAATTTCGAAATTGGCCACAAATGGTCCTATGATGATAAGATGTGATGTTAAGAGTGAGAAAATTTTTAAATTTGATAAATAATTGTTTTTAGGATTAAAACTGCAAAAGTTAAAAATTTGGTCCGTAAACCCTAATTTGGACCGATTTTAACAAACAGCGTCGAGACGACCATATTAAATTTTGAAATCGGTCTCATTGGGCATAATATGTGATTTTGGGCCTAACGTGTAATTTTGAAAACTTTTGAGATCGTTTTCAAATTATCAAAAGTTGGAGGGCATATAAGCAAATACCAAAACCTAAATTATCCGAAATTAACCACGAACAACTCAAAACCATGAAATATCAATTCTAATGCTCACAAGCATCAAATAAGTGTAAATACAAAAATCGATCGACGATTTTTGGATAAATCACCGACAAACTCTAATTTGGGTCGAAAACCATTCGGAAAGACTAAATGATCATGTTTTAACACGGGATGAATTAAATTATGCCCAACATGAGATTTTGTGTCCAATTAGAAATAATAAAAAATTTTGGGGTCAATTTATAATTTTTATAAGTTTGGGGACCAGATTGTAATTAATAAGAGACAAATTTGACAAGTGATTAATGCCAAAACATGGGAGGAAGGTTGTTGGACGTGGAGAGCATTTTGGGAAAGGCAATTCTTGACTTTTGAGACCAACTAGCATGGGTGTGGTATAGGATGAAAAAGCAAACATTAAATGGAGGTATGTTGGTGATGTACCAACCATTGACTTTTCGCAATGAAGTGTGATTGTAAAAATAAAAAACAAAATTCAAACCCATTCATTTGGGAACCATGAAGAATACGTAAGTGAGAGGAATGAGAGGAAAATGTAGTGCATTCTTCATTTCTTCAAGAGTCAAGAATGAAAATGAGTGATCCTAATCCAGGAGGAAAGGATTTTGATGGAAAATGTCTTCAAATCTTTAGACACATTTGAAAGGTAAGGCCTTGTTTTACATCTTAGAATACTATATTTTGTTTTGAACCCAAAGCGAGACTCTTAACATGGTGTACATAGGGTGACCAAAGGTTGGGACTAAGTGGAAAGCTTGTTTAAGTTTTGGAAGCCAAAGAAATTGAGGTAAACAAATTTCTATTCTGTCTTGCTTTAGACTTCATTTCTGTCCATGAATTCATGTTTGTTTTAAGATATCGTATAGTCATAATTTGAAAATGCCCTAGTTAGGTAAATTGTAGATCCAAGTCTTATCTTTCCAACGAGATAAGAACCACCTTAATCAGATATTTGTACAAAACGTTATGGCATATTTCCTGAAGCCTAACAGAAAGTTGTTCTGTTTCGAACTATAACATCAGTGTACATAAACGAACCATTTCCATCTCTATTTTGGAGAAACCCAAAACATAAAAGTTGTCATATTGTTCTTGTCCACCACATATAAAAATGTCAGTTAAAATGCACGAGGGAATCAAAAGTTATACTTTTTTTTCTAAAGATGTGTTGACATAAAATTTTATGTCCAACAGAAAACTGTCTGTTCTGATCATGATTTATTTCAACCCCTTTATCGGCATAATTGAGTGAAACTCAAAACACAAAAATTGAAGATCTATGTCTTGGGAAGGACATGTTAAAATTTCATTAAGTTTTGATAAGCAGAATAAAAGTTATAGTTTCTGTACAAACATTGGATAGAAACTGAAATTGGAATATAACTGAAACAAAGTGAGAATTTCTGGGACTTCTGTGATGTGAATTTGAGAAAGTGTATAATATGAAAGTTGTAGGTCATGAAGTTACCTACAACATGTCAATATTTCACTCAGAACAGAGTTTTGTACGAAACTTTATAGCTTATTTTCCATGACTACACAGGTTTGAAAATCTATGGACTGATTTTTCCGCATAAGAGTTATTTGATTTGAATGAGGGGAGCACTTGATTTACGCTTCATGGTAATATTGGGGAGTGCGTTACCCTCCCCCAAACAGTGAGTAGGACTTTGACGTCTGCTATTAATTGGAAAACTCTGTTTTTAATGCTTTTCATAGCACGATTTCAACTGGTGATAAACAGAGCTTTCGGATTTTCATATATGCTTTACACATATTTTTGTGACCATTGGAGTATTCCAATTACTTGACTTGTTTGATATGCATCCATACACTTTCACAAATGATATTGTGCCACTTTTTCATAACATATGGTATTTATATGATTGTCATATCTATTGGTACACAGTTTCATATAACATAGATTTGAACATGTGATTTGGGTTGGATGCCCTATGATGATTCCACACATTGGGCTTGGTGCCCCCCATTCCCCCGCTGTATAGCATTTACCATGATATGGGCTTGGTGCCCCCCATTTCCCCGCTGTATAGTAATGTTCTGTAGCTACGAAGGACATTTGGCAGAAGCACCATTGTGCCCGGATACGCTTTGGCCAGAGCTATCCCCCAAATGTCGGATCTATGTTGATGATTGTACTTGTGATAATTGCGGGCTTGTTGGATCAGCCTGCAGCCAACATTGGGGTAGAGAGTTATTGTTTTACATACATGCATTTTGAAAACCCCCAATGCGCCTGTCACTGGTTGAGATAGGCCCTTGCCGGGAATATTTCATTGGCCGGCTCTTCATCACATTGATGTAAATATTGGATGCATATCTTGCTTTCTATTGTGTGCGTATGATATATGGTTTTGAAATGGCATGATCGGTTTGCACACTGTTGATATTTTTTTACCTTATACTTTGACACTCCAAGTTTACACCGATATTAATAGTACGATGTCAATCCCCTCACTTGCTGAGTACCATCCCCCTTTAGGTACTCACCTCTCGCATTCCCATCTTACAAGTTTAGCCTTGGACTAAGGGCTAGTAGGTCTTTGATTTCGTTGGGCATTTCTGAGACACCGGACTTGGCTACGGTTACCTACTCTTCCATGAAAATCATTTGAGGTTATTGTTATATTTGGAGCATTTAGTTGACCATTGTATTTATATACCTAGTATGACTGTATTATACTTATGTTGACTTGTAAAAATGATAACTCTCATTGATTTGATATATTGATGCATTGAGACATATTGTGATAACTTGGGAATTGAATTGGTATGTGATACATTCGATTGGATGTTGTTATTGGCCTTACGGTGTCTCGATACGTGGGACGTTGTACTCGTGTATCGAGGTGCCGCGGCGGTTGTCGCGTGCTCGGCCCGGGGACAAGTCGGAGCGTGACACGTATGATATATGGTTTTGAAATGATATGATTGGTTTACACACTGAATATTATTATCTTATGTTTTGACACTCCAAGTTCATATCAATATTAATAGTACGATGTCAATCCCCTCACTTGCTGAGTACCATCCCCTTTAGGTACTCACCCCTCACTTTCCCATCCTACAGGTTTAGTCTTGAACTGAGGGTTAGTAGAGCTTTGATTTTGTTGGGCATTTCGGAGACACTGGGCTTATGTACAGTTACTCGCTCTTCCGCGGTAATCATTTGAGGTTATTGGTATATTTGGAGTATTTGGTTGACTATTGTATTTATATACCTAGAATGACTGTATTATATTTATGTTGACTTGTGAAAATGATAACTCTCATTTGATTTGATATATTGATGCATTGAGACACATTGTGATGACTTGGGAATTGATTTGGTCTGTGAAACATTAGAATGGATGTTGTTATTAGCCTTACGGTGTCTCGATATGCGGGACATTGTGCTCGTGTATAGGGATGCTGCGGCAGTTGTCACATGCTCGGCCCGGGGATAGGTCGGGGCGTGACACCTAGTCGGTGTGTTTTTAGGTTTTCTTTGCACATACCCAAACTATCTCAGATGACACTTTCTCATTTTATCTGCAATTGAACTAACTCCCAATTTGTTACAAATCTTTTTATTTCTAATTCTATCTTTTCTAGTTTTGTCACGTATCCACCTAAGTATGCTCATTTCAACCATTGTCATTTTTTGTTTTTATTATTGTTTAATAGTTCAACACTCAGTACCAAACAATAGTATAGGTTTAACTGTTGTTCTATAGAACTTTCTCTTCAAATGCAATGGTATCGTGCGATCACAAATAACTCCGGATGCCATTCTTCAGTTCATCCAATCCGTTTGAATCCTATAGTTCACATCCTCATCTGTATTACTATCATTTTTGAATTATAGAACCTAAATATCTAAATCATTCATTTTTTAATACATTTTGTCCATCTAAACAAATCGTTTCTTTATCATTTCGATAACTGTCACTAAACCTAAATCTCATATATTCAGTTTTTGATCTACTCAATCTAAACCCTTTGAATTTCAGTGTGACCCTCCATAACTCTAATTTAGCACTAATACCCTCCATAATTTCATTAATTAATACTATATCATCTGTAAAAAGTATACACCATGGTATTTTATCTTAAATACTTTTTGTGACTTCGTCTATCACTATTGCAAATAGAATGGGACTTAATGCCAAACATTGATGGAATCCAATGTTAATGGATAGCTATCGTTCAAACCCCTGCAAATTCTTACATTGGTTATATTTCTCTCATACATATCTGTAATGAGATTAATGTATTTTAAGGAGACCCTTTCTTTATCAACATCCATCACAATACATCTCTAAGAACCCTATCATATGCTTTTTCTATATTAATGAATACCATATGTAGGTTCCTCTTCTATACTCTATATATCTCAATCAAGTGTCTTAACAAGTGGATTGTTTCTGTGGTGGATTTTCTTGGTATAAATTCAAATTTTTTTTAAAATATATTTATCTCTGATCTCAATCTATACTCTATCACTATCTCCCAAAGTTTCATGGTATGGCTCATAAGTTTAATTTCTTCTATAATTAGAGCAATCTTATATATCTATTTTATTCTTATATAGCGAAACAATTATACTCTTCTCAATATTTGGGACATTCTCTTGGTTTGCCAAATTTTATTAAAAATATCCATTAACATTATTATAGCAAATTCATCAAAATATTTCCACACTTCTATGGGAATGTAATCAGATCCTATAACTTTCTTACTCTTCATTCTCTTTAAAACCTTCTTCACTTCATAGGGACGAATCTTACGCTTAAAGTCTTTATTAATCTCTTCTATAAGTATCTCGATATTTTCTATATCTATTGTACTCTCAATATTAAAAAGAATATCAAAATAATCTCTCCAACACTTTCTTATATTTTCATTCTTTATAAGTATATAATTGGTTCTATTCTTAATATACCTAATACCATTTAGATCTTTTCCCTCCTTTCCCTTAACTTGACAATTCTGTAGATCTCACTTTCTCCGTCTTTAGTCTTCAATCTCTTTTATAGTTCATTATATACTATGTTTTTTGATTCTTTGATAATGTTTTTCATCTTTCTTTTACACTTTTGTATTTTTCATATGTATCGCTACTACTATAATCTTTAAGATTCCTATAACACTCTCGTTTGGTTTGGATAGTAATTTGTATTTATTCGTTCCACCACCATGATTTTTTGTCTATTGGGACCTGACCCTTAGATACACCAAGAATCTCTCTATCTATACTCTTAATATTAGTAAACATCTCTTTCTACATTGTTTTCGAATCATCATTAATGGATCAATTTATTACTTGAATTAATTTATCTCTAAAAGTTGTCATTTTTCTCCTTTCAAGTTCCACCACTTAATTATTGGCTCCACAAATGGATGATACTTCTTTTGTCTTTTAGACACGCATATATTTAAAACTAAGAGTCTATACTGAGTTGCCACACTCTCCCTCTGTATAACTTTGTAATCATTACAAGTCATGTAACACCGTTTTTCGATGACTGTATATCTTGTACCACTCTTCATGGTGCTACATATATATTAACATCCTTTTGAGACATCTAAAATGAAATCTTAATTTTCTATTTATATTACTTTGAGATTTCCCTTAAAATTGCTGAAACTGAAAATTTTATCGGTAAGCCGAAAACCTTCCCGGCAAGCGTCGGCAAGGCCTAAAGAAGTTAAAAATGGCTCAGAGAATGCCTATACATTTAAATAAAGATATTTAAATGAGATTTCAAATATTTAAGAATTTCAAACAAAATTTCATAGGAACCAAAAATGCAAATTATTAAAAGTTATGGCTCTAAATGCAAATAAGGAAAGTGGAGGGACTAAGTTGCAAAACACTCAAGGATTGACACTTGGAGTCAAATGATTGGACAAGAGGACACCAAGACTATCAGTAGACACATAGGGCATTCCACTAACAAAGTTGGAAGAAGGTTGTTTGTAAAGAACAAAATTAATACGTGAAATATGGTTGGACGGGATTTTAGTAGATTTCTTGTGCTTTCTTTCCTCTTGGCCGACTTGGATACTTCTTTTGCATGCACGGTGGTTGCTTGCTGCCATTTCAAGTGCATAAGAGGAGTCTTGACAAGTATAGGATGAGATAAAGCGTGCAAAATGAATCAAGAGTCAAGATAGTTTGATTAGATTTATAAAAAAACCAAAACCAACCATTTTCTCTTCTATTCACCTCATTTGGACGAAAATTTTAATAAGGAAAGAGGGATTGCTGAATTTTCAGGTGGAATTCTTGAAGCATTGGAGAAGGAACACAAGTAAAAGAGATAAAAACATCCTTGACTCTATATCTCTAGTTGATTGAGATGGTGTAAGGATTGTGTAGAGATTGATATTTGATGAATTATGTTACTATGTTGCTAAGGTGATCAAGGTGATCAAGGTTTCAAGAAATTCAAGATCAATGTGATGGGTATTAGTTAGCAAAGGATCATACAAAGGAACGTAAAATACTCAAAATTGAAATTTTTACAAGTAGTGAAATTAAATGCATGTACTAGTATGCTAAATATGATTGTTTTAGATTTGAGCTATATGTAGTCTTGCAATGATATCTTATTGTGTAGGACTCAAAATTTTAAATCATTTGTTTCTAATAAACTAGACTCCCTAAGTTTTAAAATAAGGTATGGCACGAAAATTTCCATTAAGAATGTCATTTGTAGTAATTTTGGAAAGGAACAGTAAAATGGCATGCTCTATTTTTCATCCTCTATGCACGGCCAGTATGTTTTACAATATCTTTTGTACAAAATTTAGAGACACTTAAAACATCAAAGTTTTAGCTCTCTGTCTTATCTTTAAAATGGGATACAATTCACTTGAATCGGAGTAGTATACTAGAAATTATGACATTTTTACTGAAACTGTACAAATTTAGTTATATAAGTAAGAACTGCATTAAATATATATTTTTATAAATTCGTGCTGTAGGAATTTGGAGATGTGTTGAACATGACAAATGTAGATATATGTCTTAGTTTTAATTAGCAATCTGAATCATTTGATTCCGAGTTATATAGAGAAAGTTATGATATTTTTTCTAAGACTACGCAAGAGTAGAATCTGAAAATCCGAATTTTTGTAGATGTATGGGCTTAAATAAACTAGGGTGAATTAGAATTGGATCTGATCAAATTGGCATATATATATGTTGTTGTCTTAGGAGTAGATGACTATATTATACTGAGCGGTGACTTAGTTGAGTATCTCGGTTCTAGGGGAGTGAAGTACCCTTCTCGTACATGTGACTGGGTCTTACTATTACCATGTAGTTAATGAGCAAACCATATTTTATTGTTTTTAAAGCATAATTCGTGAAATGATTGTAAAATAGTTTTGTTAAATGACTGGTAATATATTTTGTGATAAATGAAGTGTTCCAAAATTCCAAAATAGGTATCCATGAATTTTGATGAAAAATATATATACCATGTTTTAAATCATGAAATATATTTTGATGATATATGCTATAATAAACTATATTGGATTTTCATGATTTTCCTCGACATGTTTGGCACAATTAGTTTATTGATGATTTTGATACAAAACTAGGTACTTGGACGATGTATCTGAATTCCCTTGATTGTAGATTGGGGATAGTACTTATAGCCATGATACTATAATATGATAGGCGTCACCCCGCACAGAATCTCCTCGAATATTATAGCAGACCCGCCTCATTATATAGATTGTCACACATTTGTGATATCTCAAGACGCAAACACTCTACATGGTTAGGTGGTATGTATACGATACTATGTTTCGGACTAGCCAAGTTGAAGCAAAATGAGAGGACTAAATAACGTTTCAGTTTAGCACTTAGGGAGGTCCGACGCCAACACCAAGGTTTTGGGGTTGTTTTTCGTTTACATACAAAAACCCCTTAGTGGCTCGTCATTAGTCGAGATAGACCTTTACTGAGAACATGATTTGATATGACCCTATGATTTATGACATGAGATTTTGGGATGCATCGGATGAAAAACTGTGTTGAAATTGTTATGATTTTGATAATATGCTTACATGGATATCCAAATATATATATATATATATAAATGATTTTGACACTCCATCCTCACCTCACTTATTAATTACATGTCACGGATTTCTCACTCACTGAGTATTTGATTATACTTACCCATCAATATTTTTAAATCTATACAGAGTTAGTCATTAGAGAAATACGTTGACTTTTTTCGACATACGTAAATTCAAGAGACCATCGCTAGACACGTATTACGGTATGGAACTTCCGTTGTATCTTTGAGAATATTAATTGATCATATCAGAATGACTGTATGAAACCATGGAACTTTCATTTGTAGAATATATATATATATTTGAGGACTTTGCATTTTAAATAATAGTAAAATATTTGTAACTGAAATTTTGATTAGTCTTGCATTACCTTGAAGATACGTAACAGGATTGGGCCGGTGTCTGAGGTAACGGGAGACTGTTCACGGCCTCTAGATCATGGATCGGGGTGTGACAGGTCATTCTATCACATCTCTTAGTGAGAAAAAAATCTATTTGATTAGCATTAGAACCACTTTTATATATAACTAAGTGTGCTTCTTTTTTTTAAAAAATGGTGTTTACAACTATCAGATCGAATGTTATGGCAGACTCTAAAATGGTACCTTCTGCCTCATTCCTACTACCAAATCCAAAGTTTTCATGTATGGTTTCGAATCCTTTATTTCTCTCTCCTACATATCCATTTAAGTCTCTTCTAATAAATAACTTCTCTCTACTAGGTATGATTCATATAAATTCATCTAAATTCTCCCAAAATAGTTTTTTATTAATTATATTTATACCTATTTGGAGTGCATACATACTGACTATATTAACTATATTTTCTCAATCTACTAACTTGACAAATATAATTATATCTCATTTCCTTCTTATCTCTATTATATCATCTAATAGATTCTTATGTTTAATTATTCTTAGCTCATTCTTAGTTCTATCCCTACCTATATACCAAAACTTATGACCATAAAACTCTACTATTCTAGATTTCTCCCCGACCCGTTTAGTTTCTTGAAGACACATGATATGAATTTTTCATCTGCTCATTATTTCTCCTATGTAAGGTCACATTTTTAGAAAACATTAAAACATGCATTTTTGCTTATCATATTTAAATTCTTTCACATTACACTGTAATAGGATTTGTGAATTTTCTCTTAATTGCGATGCATATATTGATTTTTAGGATACGACGTGTATATAAAAATAAATAAATTTCACACAAGTGAATGGAAACAGTCAAAATAAATCCACAAGAAAATCAAATTATGGTTTAGTATGAGACCCACAAAGAGTTATCGTGGGACCCACAAAAGGTTAGTGTGGAACCCATAAATTGTATGTATCATCACAAAAGACACTATGACATTTCATTACTCACCACATGATAACCATCTTAGACACATCAACTTACTTGAGGGACCTACAAACCATTTAGGATAGCAATGAAAAGGAGAACGGAAGAGTTGTTCTTCATTTTTAACTCAATTCATATTTTTCTTCTTTCTTTTCCAAGAACTCAACTCTAACTCCATAGGAACAGCCATTTAAGCTTAAATCCAACAACTTCCACCCAACTACTAACATAAAGAATGGTAGAAAAGCTGGAAAACACATAGGAACCTAAGGATTTGAAGGAAAAAATATATAGGAGAGCAAGTTGATTCTCAAACATAAAAAAACAATTATCTTGTATGTTTGTTAAATTAATACCTAATACTCCTATAAAACTTATTTTTTTGATATAATTATATTGTTGGAACTCAGAGGAAATGAATTAAGGAAAAGAGAATCTCACCCTCGAATGAAACATTAAAAATTTTGTATACTGGATAGTCTATCTATGATTTAGTTTTTGATTCATAACTTTTTCTTCATAACTCCAAATTGTGTACGGTTTTCTTCTAGTAAACCTAGACTCTCATACCTTTAAGATGACATATGATTCAAAAACTTTTCATGAAGAATTGAATTTTTGATAAATTTTTGAAATAACGTGTTCTCTGTAGAAAAAACTATTTTGTTTTATAGCATGACCATGCTTTGTTCTTTATTAAAAATCTTTTTCTGACCAACTACAAATGAAGTATAGTTTTCTTCTGAAGACACTAGATTTCCACAGCTTTATAATGACATATAATTGGGAAAGTTTCATTGAGAAATAAATTTGTGGTGAATTTTCAAAATGGCTCATTTCCTATAGAAAAACCTACTCCTGCCTATTTCTATACTGAATTTTGCTTCTATTTTGAACTCCTTCTAGACTGAATTTGGCTAAAATCTAATCACAGAAATTGTAGTCCTACCTCTTATCTTCAAATAGCCATTAGAATCAACCTAATCCGATATGTACAAAAAAAAGTTACGTCAATTCTTCTATGACTATACAAACTATATTATAGATTTTGGGCTGTAAAGTTAACGTGTTGGCTTTCTTTGCACAATTGGGATTGAATTTAGCTACGAACATAAAAGTTGTACTTTTAAATACCAATTTTATGTGACAACTTGATTCATCTCAATCCTAGCATTGTAGTTCAAGATATGATAGTTTTATTAAAACTTATTTGTCTTGATAACTTATCGAAATAGCCCAATGGAATGATATGTGTTCGCTAACTATACAAACTGCATATTAGTGATATTTGGTAATGGATTGTGGAAAATTAGTGTGTTACAAGGTAGTGATTATCTTATGAGAAGCATAAAAAAAATTCCTCCAAAAGCTTGTGCGAAGCCTGGGGCGAAGCTTGAGGAGCTATATTTGTATCTCTTCTCCCTATGAGGGTAGAATTAGAAACAGATGAAGTGTTTGAGGTGTCTAACCTAAAAAGACCTAAATTTCATTTAGAAATATCATATTTTGGCTTACTCTTTCAAACTCTCATACACTAGATTGATTCAACATTTTATAACTTTCTTTAATTATTAAGTGAAATAATACAATAAATATGAGAAAGAATAATGGCTCCATAAGTGACTATCATATTTCTTTTCTTGAGAATGTTGGTGATAATATGCACTTTGGTAATATCTGCAAGCTTATATTACTGTATGATGATGTTGATATCATGGTACCTATTTTCTTGCTATGCATGATATTGGTTCCCCGTGTACTTGCTTAACTTATCCTGACCCTGATATCCTTGTTTTCAGGTGATCAGAGAGACGAGAAGGAATCGTTGGTAGAGAGTTTTGAGTCAAGAGATTTTGATCCCTACTCTTTTCCGATCCCCTTATATTGTTAAGGCATGTGGTTTTTGTGATACTTTTGAATTTGTATGAATTACATGTTATATATAAATGAATAGTTGGAGGTTAAGGAGAGCTTTATATATATAATTTTGTCTATACTGAGACTATATTTCATAGTATAGTATCGGATGCCCGGAAGAGCCATTAATACCATTTGTTTGATATTACGGGTGATCTGTGTGTTTTATTATATCATATACTAATCTCAGGTGGCTAAATAGTCACTAAATAGGGGAGACTGCCGTTATTTTATTTGGAAAGATCAAACAATTTATTTTTTTAATATAAATTCTCTTTCCGTGTTATCACACACGGGGAGTGTGATTATTGCGAATCCTGACATCGCATTTTAATCATGTTGGTTGCTTCCGCATCTGCATGTATGTTCCCTTTTGATAGGGCGTGCAATGCCTAGATAGCGGATCGTCACATCCTATTTCTTCTAATTTACCGGTCACAGATCCTATATTCCAATTAGTTAGATGAATTTTATTTTCATAGACTAATTTATTTACCCACTCTCTAAAATTCTTTGTTAACTTGTCGTTATATTCGGAATCCGATATAACGCGTTGCTAAGGGGGAAATGCCCCAAAAACTTTTATATGTTTGTCTCTCATATTTTCATTTAACAAAAAATTTTACGTTGACTGTCAACCTTTCACAACTCTAGTCCTTTATTTGGGTTTAGGTCCAGCCATGACAGAGTTTTTCAAATAATGATATATAGAATGAATTAAGGGAAAAATAAATAATAAATAAATAAATAAATAATAAACTAAAATATATATCATAAAATATATATATATCTATAATAATAATAAAGTAATAGATTTTATATTAAAATTATGCCACTATGGGTTTGAAATATTTTTAATGTTAATAACTTTAAATTCATAATAATGTATGTTATATTAATAATACTAGTAATACTACTAGTAGTAATAATACTAATATTAATAATACTAATTCAAATAGTAATAGTAATAATAATAGGAATGATAGTAATGCTAGTGATTGTAATGAAATACTAATAGTAATAGTAACAACAATACAATAATAATAAAGATAATATTATTAATAATAATTGCACTAATAATAATAATAATAGTGATAACAATAATGGTAATAGTGTTAATAGTAATAACAAATATACGAATAATAACAATAATAATAATAGGGCCAGAAAGGGGGCAGATGGGGAGAGCTTTGTGGTTTCGACTAAAGGCAGATAGAAGGGTGGGCGGGTTGGGTAGAGGGAGGCCAGGGGGGAGGTAAAGGGATAGGCAAAAGGTTTTGGCTAAAGGCTTTAGCCCCAATGAATTTTAGGTTTCAAGAGGCAATGGAGGCGGTGAGAGGAGAGTGTAGATCTGGGCCTAAAGGGGTGTTACGTTCGTAGGCACAGAGAAGGGTGAAGATATGTCGGGTTAGTGAGGGAATATATAGCATAGATATGGGCCGAAGGGAGGTAGATCTGAAGGTAGAGATTAGATTTAATGACAAATCTGGGACGTCTGTGGTCAGAAGGGAGGTAGATCTGGGGATGAGAGCTTTGGAGGTAGATTTAGGGGGTAGGTAGATCTAGGCTGAAGGGGAGATGGAGCAGGAGAGAAAGAAAGAGAGAGAAAGAGAAAGAGCGGGGGAGAAGAGAGAGAAATCTGAGGGTAGGGTTACGATTAGAGGGGTATAGATCTTGGACATTTGAGGCTATAGGAGAGTAGGTTTCTAAGGCTATAGGAGGGAGAGAGAGAGAGAGAGAGAGAGAGAGAGATAATGTGAAAGAGAATACTTACCTGATTGAGCAACGTAAGAGAGCTACTCAAGCGATCATCATGGAGTGAAGGTGGTAGCAGTGAGCGAAAGAGAGTGGAGCACAGAGGGAGCGAGAGAGAGATAAAGATAAGTTCAGCTAGTAAATTGAGATAAGTTGAGCTTTCTTATACCACTTTTTTGTAAAAGAATTATGAAAAAGAGAGATATACATTTTCTCAACTAAAGAAAGGAACATCGATTGTTGAGGGTTCTTAAAGATCTGATTCTCATACCACATTCAAAGTTCTTGAATTGTGAAAACCAAAGACAAATCCATTCATGACTGCTCTTTAGACATGTGAATCGAAAGGGTTAGTGATTCAACCCTCGATTTTGGGAAATTTATTTTTCATATTTCAATTTTAAGTATAAAGTTCCATATTCGATTATTATAAAATAATCACCAAATTTTAATTTGACAATTGGATTATCACTACATGTTAATTTTCTTGAAGTTAACAAACGTTGTCATTTATGTCACTAGTACACATAGTCCTGAAACATGAGGCTGAATAGTTATTGTTAGATTTATTACACTAAATGCTTATGCAGAAGTGTATAAATTAAAAGTTTGGAATTTCGGAGTAAATGCCTCTATGTGTAGGCTTCCAAAAAATCAATCGATTCGCGAACTTTCTCGTACGGATTGCTCGATCGGAATGGTGATCACGAAACGAACCACTACCATGGATCTACGACGCTTTAACCTAAAATCCAATATACCTAATGACGGAAGAAATTTTCCTATACAAAAATTCCTCAATTTCTCGATCATTCTCACTCCAGAAAATTAATCTCTTACTCATCAATCTCAAGTAATGTGCAAAGTTCTATCACCAAAAGATAGCCCAACCCCTTCTTCCTTTTTATTTCACATTAACCATCGTATATTGAAGAGAGGAAGGTTATTATGGAGTTGTGGGAGTTATAAATTCAAATTTAAAATTAATTTTAAAGTTATCCCAATAACATCCCTACATAATTTGAAGTTATCCCAATAATGCCCTTACATAGGCATACCAACCAACATCTCACACTTGCATATGAGGACATTTTACATTCATCATAACATCACAACTCATGCAATCTTCTAAATCACCTTATTGAACTTTCATACAGGATTAGGTATCATGCGACCAGCGAGTACACTTGTAAGTAAAGATTTCTCGATACACTTATTAAAATGACCAAGAAATTATAGTTAGGACTAAAAAAGAACTCATTGTATCCCAGACTTAACGCAATTACATCCATCAAGCCACTTTTCTCATTGAAAGTGATCTCAAATCATTTGTTTGACTATATATTCACTTTATGTTTAAATCTTAACATAGATTAACATAACAGGTCGACTAGTAAATACTACACAATAATGTAATGCCAATTGGTCTTCCTTTTCCCAAACTAAAATCCATCAGTCTCAATTTAGCTACTTTCCTAAATCTACCCCTTAGATCTCAACTTATCTTCTGGGCCATAGGTAAATAAACTAAAATGGCAAACACTGAATCAAAACTTTTAGAAACAGCCGAAAGTAATAAGGGTACAATAGAGATCCCACCCAATGGATCTTGGGTCTCACACAATGGGAACGGAGATTAGAATCACACTATCATCTCAAATAGTAGCTCTCACTATCCCATGGTCGTTTTATCACACGCGGTATAAAACACATGTCACAGTATTATTCTCCCATTTCTTAAAGTGCATATGTTAGATTTTTCTAATACCGTGCAGGTATGGGACTCAATTTACACATAAAATTTTATCCAGATATCTCAAAGAGAGTATCTTAGAGACGATATCACTAAACGCAAGTGATATATAAGATTTCAAACCTGCAACATAGTACAAATAAGAAATGTTAAATTACATATAAACCCAATAATTCCATATGTCTTACAAAAGAATCTCTCACAATGGGTTTGGTATAGGGATAGCCACCATGTTGTATAAAAAGTATAATTAGTCATTACTATACCCTTTTCAGTGATATCTATCACAAAATGGTATTTGGAATCAATGTGTTTGGTCTTACTAGGATACTTAGGATCTCGGTTGTTGGCAATAACGGTCTAATTATCACAATAAATCATCACTGGCCTCTTACTATCTGCCACAACCCCTAAGTCATCCAGAAATCTCCAAAACCGGATACTCTCCTAAACTACTACTGAGCATTCCACAAACTCAATCTCTATTATAGATAGAGATATACGTATTTGCTTCTTGCTTTTCCAAGACATGGTACCATTTATTAAGCAAGACACAAAAAACTGATATCAATTTGCTTCTATCCATATCACCACCCCAATCGATGTCAGAATACCCAATAAAACGCAAATCACCTACTCCAACACAAGGTGAGGTCCGTAGTTCCCTTGAGATATCTTAGAATTCTTTTCACTACTCTCCAGTGATCCCTTCCAGCATTCAATTGATACCTACTTACCAGATCGACTGCAAAATGAATATCTAATCATGTATGCCTCATCACATACACAAGACTGCCCTTTGTACTGGTATAAGGGATTCTACTCATCTCCCTTATTTCTTCCTAAGTTATATGGCACATATCAAGATTCAGATCTTCACCTTTAGCGATAAGAGTATCTATTAGATTGCAATCGCTTATCTAGAAATACTCAAGAATCTTTCTGATATAGAACTCTTGATAAAGAGTCAACATCTTTTTTGAGCGATCCCTCTAGATCCTAATTTTGAGAATGAACTAAACCTCACCCATATCCTTAATATCAAAACTCGACAATAACCATATTTCAATGGTCATTAGATACTCTCTGTTGTTTCCAGTCAATAGAATATCACTCACATATAATAATCTGATCATAAAAGAGTCATTAGAACATATCAAATAGACACAATGATCCTTCCGATCATTATAAAACCATAAGATATCACATCCTCATGAAATCTTAGATACCACTACTTAGATGACTACTTTATGTCTTATATCGACTTCTGAAATCGATAGATCTTATCCTCATGACCTGTTGAATGAACCCAAAGGGTTACTCTATGTAGATCTCATCATCCAAACTTTCATTATGGAAGGCAACTCTTTACGAACATCTAGTGTAACTCCAAATCCATATTCATGACAATCACTAAAAATAAACGAATCGAGATAAATTGAATTTTTTCTCCCTGATAGTCCACGCCATTAGTCTGAGTATAACCGTGGCTACCAGATAAGATATCTCTCCACCGATCCGTCAGCCTTTCTCTCGACCTTGAGAACCTACTCATTCCCTATAGTCTTTTTGTTCTTAGGCAAATCAACTAACTGTCAGACCCTATTGATTTTCATCAACTCCTTCTCTTCATCTATGGCCTTCAACAAATGGTCCATCGTAAAACTCTCGAGAGCCTCTTGGACCATTTTATATTCCTCATTATCCTCAAGAGTCACAAAAAAGGTCTCACCCTCAATCAAGAAGTGACATTTAAGTATGTGTCCTCAATACTTCTACAAGGAGAGAGAATCTCTTCACCTCTAGATAGATCGTTCTTACTAAAATCAAGATCCGTAATGGAGTCTTGGGTCCCGCTGCTGGGCTCACCTAAACCACTAGGCTCATCCATCTAATAAAAGATTAAAGTCCTGATCGATTTCTCCTTTTTTAGGGAAATTATTGTCAATGAATGCGACATCACGATACTCAATCTCAGTGACAGTGTCATCCGTATAATCACCTAAAAACATGTATCCCCTAGAATGTTCTAATATCTTATAAAGATATATTCTTTTCTTGCGGGCCTAACTTATCATGTAAATGCGAGAAATCATGATCATACACGGCACAACTCCATAATCTCAAGTGGCAAAGGTCGGGCTACCTTTCTATCCAAAACTCAAATGGGGTACTAATTACGGACTTTAATGAGATAAGGTTGAGCACGTAGGCTGCCGCCAATAAAACATCTTCCCAATGGGAGATGAATAAATTGGTCTGCGCCATCATAGATCTCACCATCTCCAACAAAGTCCTATTTCTCTTCTTGGCTCCTAAGGTCAGGCTACCTCCATTCTACTGAGAGGTAACTAGAATAGTCAGCTATCTTGTAATACTCTTCTCGAAACAGAATTCTCTAAATAGTTCTGACAAATACTCACGCCCTTAATTGGTTTTGAAAGTCTTTACTCTCAAATCTAACTGATTCTCAATCTCGCTAATAATCTCTTGAAACATTCTAATTCCTCAAATTTGTGCGAAATCAGATAGACGTAACTGAAACGCGTATAATCATCAATGAACAATATAAAACACACAGCTCCATTTCGGGCTCTAATCCTCATAGCGCCACAAATATCATAGTGGACCAACTACAATAGAGTCTCAGCTCTCATTGTGTTGTCAAATGATTTTCTTGTAACTTTGCCGACTAGACTAAACTCACATACGGATAACTCGAATCAAGTTAATGGATCCAACAAACTATTTGCTACTAACCAGTTCAACCTCTCTTACCCTATATATCCAAATCTACTATGTCATACATTTACATCATCATTTACACAATCAAATGTAAAGATAATAGAAGAATAACAAGAATACCATTACTAGAAACAATATTCAGTTCATATAGTCCATCGTGGATAAAACCAAAATAGATCAAACAACTATCATATTTAATAAAAACAGATAATTTTATATATGACAAAGCATATCCTAAGCGATCTTAAACAAAGTACTGAGTTCCATCAAATATTTGGAGCGTAAATAACATCATTTGGATACAGAATCTAACTACTTTACAACTCTAACTTACAAGTGTCAATCCCTCTGATAATGACAAATACTCCGTTCTTCATGTAAATCCTCCTAACTTGAGGATTCACTCGACAAAACTCTACTTACGCACTCCTATCTCCAGTTATGTGATTTGTGGCTCCTGAGTTTACAATCCACAAAGGAGAAAAATTAATGAACATCACAATGGATGAGACAAAACTCAAACCACGTAAAGAAGAATGATATTTCTTCTACTTGTCACATACATGAGCAAAATGACCAAATCTACCTCAGACGTAGCACTTCTCATTGGTCTTATCAAATTCTTTCTTCCTATACATTTATACTTTGCTATTGGATTTTTTGGATGGTTTCTCCTTGCTCTGGATCTCGAGTCTCCATATCATGCTTATGCTATCTGTTAGGTGCTATGAGAGCTCTTACTCAACTCCACTGCATAAGCATGACCCGAGTATAGCCTATTCGCATCCAGGCTCTACTCAAGTTCACAATGCCTACTCATAACATTGAAAGTACAAATACTCTCGTCATGCATGAGATAAATTTTCATAAACTCCCATGAATTAGGTCAAAAACTGGATCACACTCAATACCTGAAATTCATCCAAAATGGACTCATCCACATTCCTTAACTCGACGAACGTACTCGACATTTGTATCAAATGTTGCATCATTATATGATCAGCCCTTTTTTCAGTATTCTCACCATAGGATTGAAAAGAGCAACATAACACTCTTTTAGGGTGAATCAAACTAACAAAATAGTAGGATACTGCTCCTAGACCGGGACCAATTCATCGTGCATACCATTCATAAGAATTGCCCTAATTTGGCTATCATTTTTCTTTAACGCACGATACACCTCCTTATCCAGTCTAGCATGAGGTGTGGTACTGTAACACCGACACCTCGATGTATTCATATTTACACTCTTTTCCATTCTGTGTATGATATTACTCATATTCAATATAGAAATTTCACTAAGAAATTTTTACGATAAAACCGTTTTTAAACAAATTTGGGCTAAAATCGCCGGAGAATAAAAAAAACTTCTAAAATGACCACTGAAGGTCAAATAATAATCAGAGAGACCTTAAAAAGTGTATGAAAACCTCCAATATAGATAAATATCACTTTATAAAGTTAAATCAGGGATTTCTGAAAAAGTGCCCGAAAAATCCCTAATCGCACGGTAATGAGTACCGGAAAGACTAAATGACCACATTATGATACAGAATGAACTTAGTTAGACTTAATATATGGTAAGGGACCTAGTGTGTAATCATGGAAAATTTTGGGATCAAAATAGAATTTTCAAAGTTTAGAGGACTTGTTTGCAATTTACAATAACCTATAATTAATCTACTATTTTTATTTTCCTAAAACCCTAATTGGACAAGTGTAGAGAGAGGGAGGATGTGATTGGTTCAAAGGTTGGACTAGTGTGAACAAGTGTGAAAACAAGGTTGTTGAAAAGTTTGACTTTGGAAATTTAAACCCTAGGTGGAGAAGTGCTTGTATTACTTTGGACTAATGAGAGCCTTAGGGTTTTGAGGTGGGGCCCACATATTAAATATGGGTGTGAGTTGTAGAGAGGGAAAGAGAAATGGTGGGTCCCACACATCTTAATTAAAAGTGTGATTTTAAGAATAAAAATTCTATTAACTAACTAAATAAAAGAGTGGGAGAGAAAGAGAGGGAGAGAGAAAACGTGAGGGAGAGAAGGAGTTTAAGTTATATTTTAAAAAAAAATAAAAGAGTAAAAATCAAGGGTTTTGATCAATTCTTGAGAAATGAATGGCCAAGATTAAGAGGAGTGATGTTAAATGAATTGAACAAAACCCTAGCCTCCCTATTCTTTTCTCCAAAACGTGAACAAGCCTAAGGAAGAGAGAAAGAACCCTTTTGCCTCTTCTCCAAAACCATGAACTTTGAGTAAAGAGGAAACTTGATTTTCCTACATATCACCCCAATATTTTTACATAGATGATCTCTATTCAAGCTCTATTACAACATATCCAAAAATTAGAAGAAGAGAAGAAGGTTTGCTTGGTGATTCAAAGATGGAAACCTAGAGGTTCAAGTGAAGAGATCTATGATTCCTTCCATTTTCCTTCAACAACTCTAGGTAAGAAAGTTTCCTCTCTACCTCTTGTGTAGTATATATTGATTTGGAGACAAAATAAGTAGTGTAACTTGTGGTTCTAGGGTGACTGAAACCAAGAAGCAAAAGGGAAAGAAGAGATCTTTGGAGGAGAGAACTTATTTGTGGCATGAGACATCAAATCTTGAGGTATAAAAAAATTCTGCACTTTGATTTGACTTGAGAACATTTCATTTGGTATGTTAATGTGTTGATTTTAACTTAGTTTAGATGTAACTTGTGATTTTAACCGTGAACATTTCATTTGCACATATAAAAAAATGCATGTGAAATGTTTGATTTAAGTCTTGAATGAACACATATTGAGGTGAGAAACCGTAAGGGAACATGTGCAGGAAAATTCAGAACTTTGGGTATGAAATTGGATGGGTTTTAATGTGATTTTGAGAATTAAAATGTGGAATTTATGTACTTGTGTGTGTGCTAGATTTTGGCATGGAAGTATGATGTGTATATATGTGTGTTAGTGAATGGAATGAAGAAAGAATGAGTGCAGAATTTTCTGCACTGATAGAAATGAAAAGGGAAACCATTTTCATGTGAAAAATGTAGTAGAATGTAAGAAAAATGAAAGGGGAAAGTGTGTAAAATTTTATGGTGTGTTATTGAGTATGTGTATATGAAATTGAGGTCATGAGTGTGAGGATTTATGTGTGTATGTATGCAGAATTTTGGATGGAGTTTATTATGCATCCGTATGTAAAATGCCTTAACTGAATGTATTAAAGAGAACAAGGAAATTGCATGCTGTCCGGGAAAGTTTGAAAATGAGTTTAGTAAGCAAAATGGAGACTTATATGTGTATGTAATGATGTGTAAATGTGCATGCATGTATAGTGATATTTGTGTATTTAAGTGATGTGAAAATGTATAATTGTAAAGAATGTGCAAGAGCATGTATGTGTACATATATGATAAATGTATGGTGTTGTATTTGTGTATTGAAGAGGAGAATTTAATAAAGAATTATGAATGTGAAATGAGTGTATAAGGTGCAATCGGATTGTTTTGAGTATACTAGGAGATTGGATATGTGAACGATGATTTTGATAATTGATAATGGCATTGTATTAGTTGTGGTGGGTACCTTTGATAACGTGTGGTTAAAGTGGTAGTTTGGATGTTAGAAAGGAAAATAATGTATGTATTTATTTGGAGTCTAGTTATAATATTCTAAGTTTTAATCCTATATAAGGGGATAGTTAAAATAAAATGTAACATTTAATTTTTCAATATTATAACACTTATATGTATTATATATATTATGATTGTAGTGATATATTATTTGATCGTTCGAGGGAAAACTCTTTCTATTGTCGTGGAGCATTTTACGGAGTGACGTACCCTCCCGTATACTGTGAGTGGGACTTCGATATTATGTTTTTGATTGAACAAACTCATATTTTATAGCTTTTCAAATGACATGTTTTATAGCATGTGATGATTTGAACTATATTTTATAAATGTTCTTTTGTGATTCATTGGAGTGTCCCAAAATAATTGAATTCGAATGACTATGCATCCATGGATTGAAATGAAATAATATTGTACCATTATTTGAGAACTTGATATGTTTTCTATACTACCGTTGCATTGGTATATTGATTTGAAATGATTTAATGAAATGTATTGGCACACGTATTTGAAATGTTTTGATGAACCTCTGTGGGCTGGATGCCTACTTGTGATGGGATGACAATGATTTTCCTTGATGGATTCTGTAGCTATGAAGGACATTTGTAGAGGCGTCCTTTGTGCGTTCGGATACGCTTCGGCCGGAGGTATCCACAAATGTCGTGATTGTGATATGTATAGTTGCGTTCGGATAAACCAAATTTGGGGAGAACGTGTGTTATGCCACAGTCTAGCTTCGAGTGAGGTACTATACTTGATCGTTGGATATACGTATAGACACGGGCTAGCCGGTTGAACCAAATGTGGGGAGGACATGTGTTACACTACTGTCTAACACTTTGTGAGGCTTGTGGCCAACATTGGGGTAGAGCTAATTTTAAATACTTGCATATGAAAACCCCCCGATGCGCCCTTCATTAGTCGAGGTAGACCACTGTAGGGAATGTTTTATTGGAAAACTCTATATGATTTTGGATATTGTAAATTGATGCATATTTGATATTATTATTATGTGTGATATGTGATCACTTGGTTTCTAGACATGACATAATTGGTTTTGATATCATAATGGTTTGAAATGTACTTTGACACTCCATGCTCATACTTATATTGAGAACATATTGTCGATCCCCTTACTCACTGAATATTTCCTCATAATACTCATCCCTCACTTTTCCCTGATTTCAGTTGTAGACTTGGCACAGAGAGAGACGTGTCAAGTGAGTCAACAAACTTGATTTTGTTGGGAGACCCTGGACTTGGGTACGGTATCGACCATTCTTCCATAATGTTGTATTTAATGATGATGGATTGGTGTATTTGATGTTGCTGTACATATTTGAGATCTTTAGAATGACCATTGTATATTTATATCGGGATGACTGTAATTATATTATGTATATGATTGAAACTCTCAGATGTGCTATATAATTATGCATTGAGGTATTGTCTTGCATTTTATATTCTTTACTTGGGAAATGATATTTTGAGAAAAACAGGTTTTAAAACAGGTGTTGATGAGAGCCTTTGTTGCCTCGGTATGCATGTCGTGAGGTGGCAGCATACGGTTGTTCAAGTGCCTCACTCGCGCGTAAACTGCATGCGGTCACTCTTCTGCGCATCACAAGCCTTCTCGCGCAAGTACTCCACGGCAGGTTGGGTCGGTTCTTCTTCACCAGACAGGTCTGCTACAAAAATTATAATTAAATATCATCCAATTATTCTTGACTCGATTTTAGTTAGATTTAGACTCTAATCACAACAAATCAAACGTTCAAAGTTTTAGCACTTCACAACCATTTTATAAACTCAATTTCCGACAACCACAATTCATAATTAATAAGTCGAAATGCATATCAAAGCATGATAAACATTTTTAGACCAATTTTACAAATTGATTCATTTTTAAACTCGACAAATCTAAGGTTTTATGTCCGTACGGTCGAAAATTTCAATCGGACTTTTCATGGCCTTAGCATGATCAAAAAATTCAACAAAAAATATTTTTATGATCCTTGGGCCACTAATATTTTCGTGATATTCTCGAATTCATGAAATTTATCCGTGATCTGGATCCTAAATTTTGTACTCTACACATTTTATGCCAAAAAATTTCTAAATTTTTTTTATTTAATAAATCTACCGACAATTCTAATACCAATATTGGATTTATTACACTAAATGCGAATACGGAAACATATAAATTAAAAGTTCAGAATTTCGGAGTAAATATCTCAATGTGTAGACTTCCAAGAAATCAATCAAACCGCGAACTCACTCGTATAGATGGCTCGGTCAGGATGGTGATCACGAAACGAACCACCACCATGGATTCGCGATGCATCAATCCAAAATCCGATATACCCAATGACGAGAGAAATTTTCCTATACGAAAATTCCTCAATTTCTCGATCATTCTCACTCTAAAGAATTGATCTCTCTCACTCATCAATTTCAAGTAATGTGCAGAGTCTATCACCAAAAAACAGCCTAGCCCTTTCTTCCTTTTTATTTCACATTAACCATCATATATTGAAGAGGGGGTTATTAGGGAGTTGTGGAAGTTATAAATTCAAATTTAAAATTAATTTTAAAGTTATCCCAATATTGTCTCTACATAATTTGAAATTATCCTAAAAATATCCCTACATGGGCATACCATCGAATAGTTATTTTGTGCTTAGGTGACTAAGGGTTACTAATACCTAGATATTAAAGTACATGTGAATGCATAACATCCGGCAACCCTAATTAGTTATGTTTGGACACATGGGTCGCTGAGTGAGCTCTGTTGGCACGTTTTGTTTTTTTTTGGTACGATGTCTTGAACACCGCCCAGTATCTGGGGTTTCGCCCCGACTAATCCGGACATACCACTGCAATGGCTCCTTTCGGAGGGCGGATCTTCCAACGGGGAACGCTCCATACACACGAGAGCCCGATATTCCCAGCGAGAGTAGAACCTTGATCATGCTTAAGGGTAGTCAACCCCACATCCAGTTGAGCCAACCCACGGTGCTCTGTTGGGACGTTGAACCACTAGTATGTCATGCCTAGCTGATGCAGCCCACATACCAAGTATGTGTAACAGTCGAGTTACGATGTCGACTCACGAGGAAAAGTCAAGTCGACCGCTGCAGGCTTTGAGTCTATGCAGTGTAATTTCTTCCATGGAATCGTAATGGGAATTGATTTATGAGTGAAATGCAAGGTAGAGCTTTAAAGAAAGAGAGAGAAAGGAAGGAGACAAGAAGAAGAAGAGAAGGAGAAAGATCAGAAAATAAAGGGAAGAAGAGGAAAAGGAAGAGAGCAGAGAAAGATAGTCGAGATGTAAAAGATACAACTCATTCATTACTTTTCTTCTGTCATTTTCTACTAGTCTTTTATACATGATTTACAGTTCTCTAACTGCATTTAGTTGAGTAACAACCTCCTTAATTACTTCTTAACTGTTCTAACTTCTTAACATCTAATTCTTGTTGTGACATAAGTCCTCAATTGCAACTTAAGTTCCTTCAGCTACAACCCAAATTCTTCAACCGCATACTTGAGCTCTTCTGCAGTCTGTTACAAATTCCCCCCTTTTAAAATCCTTGTCTCAAGGATTAAAATTTGGAAATTGTGCTCTAATGAAGTCATAGTCCTCCTAAGTAGATTCCTCAAAACTGAGATTAACCCATTTTATTAGTGCTTGAGTTACTGGTTTATGATTCCTCCAAATAACTCTCCTCTTGAGAATGGATTCTGGTTCCACAATAGCTTGCTTGTCAGTACCAATAAGAGGTAATGTAGACATGGTGCTCTGATTAGGTCCTAGCCTTTTCTTAAGTAGTGACACATGGAAGACAGGATGAATTCTTGACCCTTATGGTAGCTTCAACTGATAAGCAACTCGCCCTATCTTTGCTGCTATTCTGAAAGGCCCATAAAACTTGGAAGATAGCTTCAGCTGCTTTCTAAGCTCAACCGATTGCTATCTATAGAGCTGTAGTTTTAAGTACACCATGCCTCCTACCTGAAATTCTCTTTCTGATCTCCTTCGATCTGCATACAGTTTCATCCTATTTTGTGCCTTGAATAAGTGATCCTTAAGTATCTGCAGCATTCCTTGTCGGTTTCTGATGAAATCCCCAGCAACAGGTATTCTTGAATCAACATATGGACCAAAAGGAATGTGTCTAGACTGATACCCATATAAAGCCTCAAATGGAGTCATCTAAATGCTGCTCTGAAAATTGGTGTTGTACCACCATTTAGCTAAGCTAAGCCACCTCAACCAGTAAGAGGGTCTGTCTGCTGTCATGCACCTTAGATAACATTCTAAGTATTGATTTAATCTTTCACTCTAGCCATCTGTCTGAGGGTGGTAAGCACTACTCATTCTAAGCTTGGTCCCCAACAGCCTGAACAACTCCTGCCAAAATGAACTAGTAAAAACTTTGTCTCGGTCTGAAATGATGGAGTCTGGCCATGCAGCTTGAAGACGTTATCCAAGAACAATTTAGCTACTTCCAACGCCGTAAAAGGATGACTTAATCCCATAAAATGACTGAACTTAGTGAGCTTATCAATGACTACAAATATAGTATTACAGCCTTGTGAAATAGGAAGCCCTTCAATGAAATCCATTGTCACTTGTGACCAAGCTTGGGTTAGGATGGGAAGTAGCTATAGCAGACCAGGATAGAGTGTGTTCTCATGTTTGTTTCTCTGACAAACATCACACTCTTGTACCCATTTGTTGACTGTTTTCTTTAATGAAGGCTAGTAAAAGATTGACTTCACCCTCTGTAGAGTACCCTGCTGTCTAGGGTGCCCCCTAATTGTCGTATCATGCATTTGTTGCACAATCTTTTCCCTCAACTGCATTCCATTTCCAACCATAATTTTCCTTCTGAATTTCAGGAGACCATCCTTATACTGAAATTCTGGTTTACTGTCAAGTTGGAGAGTGAGTTAACCTATCAACTCTTGACAGTGTTCATCATCTTCATAACTCCTTAGCACATCCAGGATCCATTGCGGCTGAAGTGCTGATACTGCAGAAATACTTACCTATGCGGCTTCATCTGTGTAACTTTCCCTTCTTGAAAGAGCGTCAGCTACTCTATTCTCAGCTCTCTTTTTGTATTGGATCTCGTAATCCAATCCCAATAACTTGGTGAACCATTTGTGTTACAAAGAACTTGGTTAACCATTTGAAATTATCCTAATAATATCCCTACATGAGCATACCATCGAACAGTTATTTTGTGCTTAGGTGACTAAGGGTTACTAATACCTAGATATTAAAGTACATGTGAATGCACAACATCCGACAACCCTAATTAGTTATGTATGGACACATGGGTCGCCGAGCGCGCTCTATTGGCACGTTTTGTTTTTTTTTTTTGTACGATGTCTTGGATACTGCCTGGTATCCTAGGTTTCGTCTCGACTAATCCAGATCGACCGCTGCAGTGACTCCTTTCGGAGGGCGGGTCTCCTAACGAGAAACACTCCATACACATGAGGGTCCGATTCTCCCAGCGAGAGTCAAATTTCGGTCATGTTTAACGATACTCAACCCCACATCCGGTTGAACTAACCCACGGTACTCTGTTGGGATGTCAAACCACTAGTATGTCATGCCTAGCTGATGCAGCCCACATACCAAGTATGTGTAACAGTCGAGTTACAATGTCGACTCACGAGGAAAAGTCAAGTCGATCGCTGCAGCCTTTGAGTCTATGCGGTATAATTTCTTCCATGGAATCGTAATGGGAATTGATTTATGAGTGAAATGCAAAGTGGAGCTTTAAAGAAAGAGAGAGAAAGGAAGGAGACAAGAAGAAGAAGAGAAGGAGAAAGATCAGGAAAGAGAGGGAAGAAAAGGAAGAGGAAGAGAGCAGAGAAAGACAGTTGAGAGGTAAAAGATACAACTCATTTATTACTTTTCTTCTGTCATTTTCTATTAGTCTTTTATACATGATCTATAGTTCTCTAACTGCATTTAGTTGAGTAACAACCTCCTAAATTACTTCTTAACTGTTCTAACTTCTTAACATCTAATTCTTGTTGTGACATAAGTCCTCAATTGTAGCTTAAGTTCCTTCAGCTGCAACCCAAGTTCTTCAACTACATACTTGAGCTCTTCTGCAATCCGTTACAGTATGCTGCATGCCGAGCATTCAAATCCGGGTTTGTCGGCTTTAGCAAACCCATAAAGTGATAGAGAGGTGGACCGGTTGCCTCCCTTTCCTCTCTCTTGACTTTATTAGGGTTTGAAGTGAGTTGCTTCGAAAGCAAGCTGGACTCCCCTTGCTCTACTCTATAAATAGAATCCTTCTAGATTTTCGTAGAACACCAAAATTTTTTGAGAGGAGAAAATTTTCTTATAAGTTGGAATTCTTTTGCGGAGAATTCTTTTAAAAGTTTCTCAACTAAGTTAAAAAGTTCTGAGATAGATTTTTGAGTTTGATGGTTCCTTAAATCCTTGAAGAGTAAATTTTTGATCGTTTGTGTTGTTCATGTGGAAGGACTAGAATTTTCATAATCGGAGAACTTGATAGGACTATCAAAATAGTTTTTGTTCTTTAATTAAATAATATATTTATATTCTAACTCCTTTAATTTTGTTGTTTATATATTGTCCTTAAATTTGAAAACTTATATTTCTAAATATATTCAGTTTCAATCTACATTAACAAAAATGTGATATTCATCTAGAATTTATGATAGAGAAAACAAAATTATTTCTCCGCCAATGCTTGTACCTGCTAATACATATATGCCCAACACTTCTTTGAGTCAATTCGACGCCACAAAACATGACTTATAAAAGCATATACTTCCATCTAAATATCATAGATTATCCTAAGGTAGATTACTTCTAATTACAACCTAATGCAATCAATTGATTTTAAGGCCGGAACAATTCACACAATTGTCAAATGAGACCCAACAGTCAGGTCGATCTGAATTAGTCAGAACGAAATCTCGAATGTCAGTGATGGCCTGGCTATAGGGATCAAAAAAAAAAATTATGCATGACTTAAAGTGTATTTTGACCATGTTTTGGCTCATCTCTATCTGAATCTTATTTGAGGGATGCTTATTTCTATTTGGTTGCATTTGCAGCTTAAAAAGTGGTTGAAATGTGTGGATTCGGATCTATTTTAAAGCCACCGTGAAGCAGGGACTTAGCTAAAATTATCATATACTCATATCAATCGGAGATGTTTCTAGACAAGCTGAATTCATTTTTAGGGTTACCAACTCGGTGGAGATAATGTATTAGGACATGTCATCAAAATGTTTGTGGGTAGCAACAAACCAGCTCGAACACAGCAACATCAAAAAAGTTCATGATGGAACAGATGGAAGTACATAAAACCATTCTTCTCCAAAAAATTAAAAATAAAAAATTAAAGAAGTTCACAAAGGAACAAATGGACATGTGGCACTGCCAGCCGTCGATCTAACAACCGGCATTATGAAGATCCCACTCAACCACCGGATTTATCCAAACCGGCGACATCATTACTGCAAGTTTGTGTTACAGCCCGTCTAAGATCTGCGCCGGACGAGCATCTCCTGGAAAGTAGGACTATGCAAAACTCAAATTCCAAACAGTGAATTTTTTTTAATATGTTACCGATTGGTAATCAAAACTAATTCTCTTTGAATATTGTCAAGATAACTCTTTTAACATAATATTTTTTATTCTTAAATTTCTAATTCGAAACTATTAAAAGGATTTAATATCCTCCCTCACTAAACCAATTATCCGTTGATTACAAACAATGATGATATTGGGCCGTCAATCAACTAGATGGTTTTGCATGGAATAACCAAAAACATTGCCCCGAATGTTAGATTAATTCGGCAAGCTGACAGAGTCCGTTGTAAACGCTAGGGTCAAGCAGCCACCCAATTAAAGCCTATATGTCAATTGTTTACTGAATGTCTAAATTATTGTTCCAATAAAGTACGTAAATGAAATGAAATCTTCATTTTCCTTTCTTATGTTTTCGACAAATTGTGCCCATTTTATGACTTATTTCATTAGCTTCGACCTAAATCCTTCTGTGCGGACCTATTTAGACAATTTCAATTGATCAAAGATCAATTTCGCCACATACAGGGAATTCTGTTCCTGAATAGGCACCGAATTGAACCACTAATGATAGTATCTCATTCATGTATCAACAGTTTTCATTTGTAAAGACAACGATTTCATGCCATATTTATTGATTTCTAGCAAGAGCAAAATAAAAATTGGGAAGAGCAAACAAAAAATATAAAGAAAAACGAACCGAAAAAACAATTAAGGTGCCGTATAACATTAGTAACATAAAACTCCTTGCAAAAACACCTCATCCCGGTAAATTCACTCTTTTAAGTTACTAATGGGTTAAATACCCAGGCCACGCTTTCTCCTCACTCCGCTTTCCTATATGATATAAATGCCAAAATGTTTTAAACTAGTTTCAATATTCCCCCACGTATGGACAACTTTAAAGTTCCACCTCTCTCTCTCTCTCTCTCTCTCTCGATCTCTCTCTCTCTGTCTCATACATTTAAAAATTTTCCTTAAACTATTTAAAAGTAACCTTAATATTCAATGAATCATTTGTGATTTTGGACAAACATTAAAGAAGACCTCATACATAAAAGTAATAACATCTCAACCATCACATTAGTGACCCTCTCAAGCTTCAGGAAGCTTAGAAGTGATTTAGAGGAAAGTCCGAAAGGGCAGAAGGGGGCATTGGGGAGGTGGGGGGGGTATGGGTATGGGTGTGTATGTGTGTGTATGTCATTTACACGATATGTTTCTTCCCTATAGAAGGGCATGACATTGTAGTTTGATACAGAGCCATATCAGCTACACTGAAAGCAGAATACGTGCCAATGCATCGCATCTGTAGCATCCAAAAATGGGAGCAGAGTAAGAAAAATAATACAACAAAACAAAAAAGACAACTGAATGAAAAAAGAAAAAAGAAAGAAAAATATCAATTGAGAAAGGAATGGTAAATGGATTCCAAGTAACACCTTGAAATCAAAATGTTTTTGCCACTAGCAAGCCAAAAAAAAAAAAAAATGGGAATCATAATGAATTGCAGGCCATTATGTACGCAACACCCTTCTTTTCTACATGCTATGGTAATTCAAGGGCCAAATGCTCAAATGATCAGAAGGGCAGACCAGATTCTCACCTGCCAAGAATGAGGATAAACAACCAAGCAATAAAAATCAGTCGGCACCAACTAAAAATATCTGGAGGATGAACCAGACTGGGGTGGTGGTGGTGGCAGCCGGTTAGGAGTGCGGCGGCTGCTGGAGTTTGCACTAGAGTTTACATCACCATTCTGGGCTGGGTCGCTGTAATGCCGACTGTGACCATTTGATCCACTGCCTGAGTCCTTGCCAACAAGTCCATTAGCAGCTGCATCAAAAGCAGATCTCCAGTCCTCACCAGCTGAAGCACTAGTTCTGGGGCTGC
Organism: Dillenia suffruticosa; assembly: GCA_033439265.1. Taxonomy (NCBI): domain Eukaryota; kingdom Viridiplantae; phylum Streptophyta; class Magnoliopsida; order Dilleniales; family Dilleniaceae; genus Dillenia; species Dillenia suffruticosa. The sequence goes on from JAVTVX010000020.1 coordinate 16,011,577, forward strand.
TTTCTGAAAGCAAAAATGTGAAAAAACAAAAGCTCGAATGATAATAATGAGAGCAACACTAGAATGACAAGATAGGGGGAAAAAGTATTTAACAAATGTCCATTTTCAGAAATTAGTTCAAAACTTTTCAATCATAAGATAGTTGACAAACATAAACTGTAAATCTTCCTTATGCACCTGCTCCACTACCACCACCACCACCATTGGACCAGCTTGCTGCAGCAGCTGCCTTATTGTCATGAATGCTTAGCTGACGAGTCAATTTTGAAAGGAGAGAAGACTGTTTCTGGTAGCGCTCCCTCCTGCGTTTAACATTCTGATCCTCCAGCAGCAGCTCTTCAATCCTTGTTGTGCTCTGAGAACTGGCCACATAGAAACAAATCTAATTTCTTTGATATTTTTCTTTCACAAGACCTCATGAACAAGGAAAATGCTATCCATGGACTTCTCCACAACTTAGGTGTCAACTAGTAATTTGGTCTGATGAATTAAGTCAAACTATGTAAACATGTCTACAAATCTTGTCCAACCATTTGTTGCCTTGTCATGCAGGACACTCCATGGCTGACCATGAGAGCAATTCTTCATAAATCAAGGCCAACACAAGCAGTCAAGCAGCATGCTATCACTAGGTCAATAGAAGTGAAACATAATAAGCAAACGAAACAAACCACAGTTACGCAGCCAATGGGCAGCTGGGACAGTACTAACTCCGATTCTATTCACAGCATTTACTAGAGGAGAAAATTATTCTTCATGCAGAAAAAATGTTTATGTTTCAACCTGACAGAGCTGTACAACTGATTAAGCATATCCTCCTTTGCTTTCTCAACTTGACAAAGAACCACTGCCTGCAAAACAACCCACCACAAAATAAGAAAAATCTTTAAGAGAGGCGCTTGCAGAATTAATATTCAGTCAAAAATAAGAGCCTACTTTGGGAACATTGGCAGCTAGACTATTCAGGACAGCCTCTACATAGCCACGTACTTCTTGAGACATCCACCGAAGTTCTTCTTCAGGGTCAGCAGGTCTTCGTGCCATTGTATCCTAGATAAATTAATCAAATATTGTATTTACAGACAATGTCATTCAACAATTGAGGAACATCCCAATATGAGAGTGTGGAGACAAAGATGAGCATGACAAGGATGGCAGACCTGGTTACCCAAGCAGGAGGGTGGATGGTGGATGGTGGTGCTAAATTATTAGGAGGAAAATCTCATCGTTTTTTTTTTTTCCTGAAAACAGTGCGCAAAAGTAAATTACTCACCAGGGAGCCATCAGAAAGACTTTGTCGCATGGAAAGACCAGCTTCACTAGGACCACCCTTTATACCTCCTCTAGAAGGTTGAATAACATTGCTTATCTTGTTCATCCATTCAATCTTATCTGCCATACTCTCCGCCTTTAACAAAACCACACTATGAGCTGTGAAAAGAAAATAATGTAAGATTAACACAAGAAAATATTGGTTAAATATGACGCTATAATTAAATTAGTAGGAAGCATAATACCTTTCAAGACTGTTTTATAAGGGACTTTGCTAGTAATTTTGAACACAAGGCTTGGTGATTTATCTGGTCCATTTGCTTTTTTATCTTTTGAACTTTTTGATGAAGTTTCTTCCTCTTCTACTTCCTCAATATTACATTCCTGCAGACTAAACTCATTAACTTGAAGAGCAAAAATTGGATACATTCTATATTAGGACACATCCAAAAATGTAAATTACTGGCAACAAAAAGCTATCACTAAAAGTTATTAAAATTAGGTCAAAGAAATTAGAACACAAGCTTCCATAGAGAAAAATATATTGGAAACAAAGCACTTGTAGAAGAGGAAGTACAAGTAGGGAAAAATTCCATAGCAGCTCTAAGTGCAATAATCATCAAAAGGAAAGTATCAGAAAAAGCGGCATAAAACTAACCCAAACAAGCAAGACAGGCACAAAACTTTATGAAGAATCCATACACATGTTGACTAAGACTACCTAAATCTAGCACCAACATATGGAGAAAGCAATTAAGCAAAACAAATTTATGGCAGTGCTCAAACAAGTTCAACTTTAAATATCACAAACTTAAGAGTACTTCATCAACAGAGCTTGAAGATCACATACTCTTATTTCATTGTTTTACCCCTTTATTTCATTGTTTCACTCCATATATAACAAATTATACTTCTCTCCTGATATTTCTTTATAAGTGAGTAGAATTTTTCGATTGAAGTTTCAAATGAATTCAGCATAATCCCATATTTTTTGTATGAATGGAATATTTATTTATTTGTAAATCATATAAGAATAAATGACTTCTTTTTGAAGCTGCAAATGAATACAATAGATGCAACAATCTCACACTTTCTGATACCAAGGACTTATAAAGAAACAATAAAAATATCAGCTGAAAAAATTTTCCCGCTTCAATATTTTAATATATACATATATATTAATAGAGCAGCAGATAAAACATTTTCCTTTCACTAAGTTCAATGAATTTGGGCTTTAATAAGTATATAAAATCCATTTGGCATCATATATGCAACTTTCGTGTATCCAGTGGGAGATGAATGCTTAAAATTTGAAAAATATTTTTCTGTTTCTGTAGCCTCTCTTTGCAAAAGTCTGAGCTTCTGTTAGGGTTTTCTTTCGGAATGGAAGTTCCTTATATTCTGTTTTCTTCTTTTCTTTCATATTTCCTTCTTTGGTCTTTCACCCCTTCTTTCTTCTGTATGTGTCTCACTTTTGTTTTATTCATTTATCTGTTTTATTACTAAACTCCCTACCCTTACTTTCTAAGACCATGCACTAACAAATCTCCTCTTTTTTAGGGCTCCCCGGTGCACAAAGTGCTCCCCGGCTTAGTGCGGGGGTAACGGAAGGATAGGCGTATATGTACGCAGCCTTCCCCTTGCATTTTTGTAAAGAGGCTGTTTCCATGCCTCGAACCTGTGACCATGAGGTCACCAAAGGAGCAATTCAACCATTGCACCAAGATTCGCCCTCAAATCTCCTCTTTTTTCTATCAAAAAAAAATGTTGCAAGAGGTAAAGAAGAAAACTGGAACAATGTTCTCAAAATTTGTAACAAGATTGAGCTAAATTTTGAACATGGGAGATATAATACAGGGTTCTATGCACCATCAAAACGCATGTCATGAAGCATATTTAGCAGTCTAGACAAACACACGCAACGGTGACACATACCTCCAACGTGATAACTCCTCGAAAATGTCTCTCTTCTTGCTTTTTGGTGTAACCAAGCTGTGCAATCAACATGTGGCAAACATCAAATTTGTTTGAAAATCAGCCATACACTACATTTTCTGACAGAATTCCAAGAAAATATTTTTACTTAGTGTGGATGAATGGGAAAGGCGAAGGTGTAAGAATATAGCTCAAATCAAGACAGGACCGTCTAGCCCACCAAACACTAAGTAATCCAAACAGAAATTTATTATATATGCATCACATACACCAATTTTTCTGGGCACCAAAAAAAGAACAAAAAGGAAGGGAACAGCAACTTATTCTGCAAGAAAAGTAAGATGGATATGGTGAAAGGACAAAACTACTGAGTTGCTAATACTGAAGTTCATTATGAGGTTGAACATTCTCTATAGAATCAAACGATTAGATGCATGTCTGAAATGGGTGTATAAGAACTGTCTAGATTGTTTTTGCAATGTATTTCCTCAACTTTCATGTTTTTTGTGTTGTAAATCAGGATATGGTAGGTTAAAGTGCAACTTCTTTGCATGAACTAGATGAATAGATCTACACATCTGTCTTCTACCAACAAGCCATCCACCAAACAGCACAGAGAGAACATTCTATCACGCATAGTTATTGAAATCCTGATTCAACAGTATGAGCCTATTTTCCAAATTACAACACTTAAAAACTTTCATAAAACTTGCTTGATGCAACAATGTTAGTCTCACAACCAATCAGGTAGAACTTGATTCTGACTACCTTGCTTCCAGGCATGGATTTGCAATTGAAGGACAAAAATCAGTAATGTCAAAACTTGGGGTAAAAACTTCAACTAATCATGAATATACATTACAAACCTTTCCAGTCTTCTCATTCAAGACAAACCATCTCCTGCTCCATCCGTTTTTGTCACTTTTTTTCAGCAAAAAGCCTGAAAATACACACAATCTGGTAAGCATCCATATTGAATAAAATTGAGATTGCAAGCATGTGACCTTTAATAACAAAGAATATTGAAAGAAGTCCTGCATGTACAGTCCTTAAGAGCAAAATATTACAAGCTTTCACTAAGTAGTTAAGTCAGATTAATGAGGCACTCTTAAGACATGCGATTGCGCTAGGTATGCCAGGCAAACAGGCATTTGTCATTGCTATGCATAGTCCAAAACCCCCACACAAGAAAGGGCCACCTATTGGCCTGTTTTTACCCCCAAAACATTCTTCCACAAATTTACAGGTGACAGTTCAGTGCATTTTGATAATGTGTGATTAGCAGACAAGGTGCATTACACTTTTGGAATAAAAACTTCAGCATCACTGTTGCCCAATGCACACATCCCTGAAGCACACTATAAGTCAAGTAAAGAGTTTACAAGGAAACAAAGACTTAAAAAGGCCCACGCTTAATGTGGGATCAAGTGATGTTGCTTCAAGTGAGGTCATACAGAGATCCATGCCGTTGTCACAACATTCTGTCTGTTTAACCCACAATATGGAAAGCACAAGGAAGGGATAGTATTTATGACAAACACAAGAAAATTTTAGCATAGCTGCAGTTTCTGCGTAAACCTGCTGTTATTTCACCACTGGGTCCAGCAGTCTTCAGAGCGGAACCCTCTTGTGTTTCTTTCTCTGAACCAGATTTGTCCTTCATTGATTTTAGGCTTCCACCAGTTTGCTGGCCAGTTTGAGGGCTAGTTGCCTGAACATCCAACAAAAGAAAGAGAAAGAAGAGAAGAATATTAAAACCAGCAATCAGCAAATAAGGATTCAGAAAATAAAATTTCTCTGATTTGCACATAAAATAATGAACTACATTACCCTATTAAGTATTCCTTGCTCTGCTTCACTTCCTTTTTTGGAGGATTTTTGTTTCAGCTCTTCCTCCCGCCGCTGCCTTTCCATCCTAATAATATTAAAAATGAACCCAAAAAATCAAATCCGCAACAGATAAATCCTTGAGAATCATAACAAGACAATGTCAGCTCCAATTAGAGAAAATGCTTGAAAAAGAAAGAACCATCTCAGTCAGGTAGCCAACAAACTTTTTGATATCTCACATTCTTTGGATAACTCATAGTTCCCCCAAATTAACATCCAACTTGACCACAAAACCATGGCAACACTTACTCTGCCTCTTAACTCATAATTCCACATATTTCTTATTTAGCACTCACCAACTAGGACTAAAGCTTTTTAGCAGGAATTATATGATTTTTTTCACATGAAACTAGAATTTCTTTATATAAGGTTTTAAAATCATCCTTATTCCAACAACTTTTAGGCTCTAAAAAGGCTCTTACTGTAGCTCAAACATTCCAAGTATTCAAAAGGGTCCAAAATCTTAACCTCAGCAATTCATATCATATCAAGAAGACACGACAAGGATGCAGATGTGAGCTTCAGACGCCTCAGTTTAATCAGAAAATCTCTCCAAGGAAACTAGTCTAGCATTTGGAAACATACTTGCAGCAAAGAAACATACTCAGTCCATGTCTCCAAAATAATGGGCACCACAACAAAATTGTTTTCCATATTACAAAAACATACGAAGCTTGTATCTTTGGGCCAATATTAGAGACTTGATTTGAATACCATCGTCAATAAGTTAGGAGGATAATGAATAGAAGAACTACTTCCCCACCACACCCCACCCCACCCCACCATCCCTGCCCCCCCAAAAAAAAGTGGTTCAATCAACTCATCACATAGCCAAATATTGAATATAATATATAAATAAATAAATAAATGATCATCACTAAATAACACGAGTGTTACTTAAAAATGTAATAAATACCTAAGACAACTTAGAGATTTACATCTATGTAAACAACTAAGGTAAACTACAGGCATTTTCCATTTGCTACGTGTCTTCCTTTGGATTTATTTGAGGTGTTGTTCTCTCTTCTTCTTTTACACTTCTCCTCCCTCTTAGATTTGATCAAATTAGCCATGGAACTTACACCAATAAAAAAATTTTTAAAAAAATCTTTTTTGAGATGGAAATGGGGCCCACATGCTGCAGTCATAGACGTAGCAAAAATAGGAAAAGGTCTAGTAAAAAAACTCCGCTCTAAGAACTCTACCCACCCCCCCAAAAAAAATATTGACAAACAGAATCCAACACATTTGAGGAACTCCAGGGGGGGGAGGAATTGACATTACCATGATCAATAGCTATAGAAGATATTAGCAATTATAATATCAATGATTCAATTTTGGAAAGAGGTATATTTTACAATGTATACAAAAATAATATATATTCAAAGATATGTAACCTTTGTCTAGAATTGTTACAAAAGATTGGAATGTTTCATTTGGATGAAGTTGCCAGAAATGCGTTTTTTTTTTTCTCCGAGAGTTGTAAAAGATATGACATTTATTGGATAATTGTGAAATAGTGATATTTTGATTGAGAAGCTCAATGGTTGAAATGAAAAAGATTAACATGATATGACTTTATCAGTAATTGAAAGATAAAAGTTGAAACAAAAATTATTCCCTATTTATTTTTTTAAAAGAGTAATGAAATATAAAATATTTATTATACTTGATTTATCTTCTTCCCCAGCAATGTTAGGGTTTTACCCTAACAAAAACTGCAAATGACCACAATAGGCAAGCAGGTCCTCCATGTGGTAATTAAAATGATAATGACCAACTATTCAAGCAGGTTTTGATAGCATAGTCACAAGAATATGGTAAAAGTGAAAAACAGACGAAGCACAATACAACAATCACATTATCATTGCCATATAAATTTTCCCACACAATATTACTACCTTCTTTGCACCAATCGAATGAAGTGCTGAGGAGGTACAAAAGCTCGCTCCATGTCAACAAGTGCAACAACCATCTTCTTTGCTTCATTCTTAAACCCATCTAACGCAGCACTTGCAATAGCCACAATCTAGGAATAATGGTTAACATAAATTGTTCAGGCAATGTTAAAAAGAAGAAGAATTATACATAAAGAAGGGGAAGGGAATATGCAAATAACTGAACAGAATCAAGGATCATGCTATTAGAGTATATAGAACTGCAACAGAAGCTACCTCCCTCTTAAATGGGGGATATCTTCCCAGACCAGGAGTAGCATTTGCTGCAGCAGAAACTATATCAACCAGAACCCTGTGCACCTATTTTAACCATCACCCAAGAACTAAATAAGTATTAAGGAAAGAAAAAATATGATGTCATTATATAAAAGATTGTCATCAAGATCAATATCAAGAAACCAAATAAGCCAAAATCAGAGTGTAAAAAGCAGTGCATGAGCTCTTGAAAGGGTGATTATTTAGAGACTGATGCAGAATCTAAAGCATGAGAATAAAAGTGGTGAGGAACAATATTACATAGACCTAAGGAATTTGTGACTAAATGAAAAAATTGATTATCACAAACAGTGCCAGTCAATTCAATCACAAATCCTCCATTTGCTAATTCCCCTGTTCTGGCCTATAAACTGTAATTCGAAGATCCAACAACACGTTGAAACCAGAAATGATTGAATTGCAGTAGGGAAAAAGCTTGAATATGAACATGCATAATGAATATAGAAGTCTATGTGAGAATTTCTGTAACTTTAAAATCTGTATTACAAGGGTAAGAAAGCCCCATAAGTTAATATACCTCATCAACACAATGGCGTGAGGGTTCTTTTGCAAGTTCCAACACAGTTTTTATCAAAGATCTCAAACCCTTCTCTGGTGATATAAGATATGGTTGGTAACCATCAGCTTCCAGTACAATCTGATATCAAGACACAACATATATGAAAATCCTGAAGGGCTCAATCAACAGAAGACTATGTAACTTAAATATTGTGGCAAGAAAAATATACCCTTTTAACATTCTTGATGTCAAAATGCTTGTCCAAAGGAAGTTGCTTGATTCTGTTAGGAAAGTTTCCCTCAAAGCTGGCAACTATTTTCCAACCAGCGCCCTGCAACAAAGAATTGAAACATATTTGTGACTTTCAAAGCAAGAGAATTTGTAGCAATCAGTGACACTAATGTTCAAGTCATCATTCATCAGCCATAAATCACTTGACAATGAGATGGAAACCATTGAAACAGATTGAAAGACACTCTGAATGTTACAGCAGTGATACTGGCAAGAAAATCCCAGCAGATAGAAAAACTTGGTCATCAGATACAAAAACTGAGAGTGGCATCATGTTTCTCCCTGGAGAGGAAAGGATGGAAACAGGATTCGTATGATGCATAAAAAGGATACTCAGCAATTCTTTAACTAAAAATGCAATTACCCAGAGAGAGAGAGAGAGAGAGAGTTAACTTAAGCAACATTTGGGTGTTGTAGCATGTAAATCTCAATCAAAGTTGATCCAAGAAATTATCTTCCCCCTATCACCACATAAAAGGTTGAAGGGCAATATTTAAGATATTTGTCTGCCGGAAGTTCAAACACCATGGAGAAGTACAAACTGGTTACAAATCTATCCTAAGAACCTAGTCAAGAAGTTGCAAGATTAGCAATCACATGCTGATTAGTCTGGGCAACTCGTAGAGTTATCTCAAGCACACTTCGGACTACATAAAGGGGTAGATTAGAGAGATGTAAAAGTAGAAGAGAAGAACTCTCAAAATGAAATATAGATATGGCTACAGAACCCAAGCACAAATTGGTTAATGGTAGAAAGGAAATGAGATTGAGGATTCCATTGTCTAAGGCCCCAATGAGGTCAAAATTAGCTCTTGGAAACACCATTCAACAAAATTAGAAATAAAGAAAATATTTGAAAAAATATTTTTTTTATTGGAAAAAATGTTCACATGAACTATTTGAGTGTCCTCATGAAATTCATCTATTGGGCTGCAGGAATGTTCACCACTTATTCCAAACATTGTCAAAAGATCATATTGATATGACATTTTTATGTCTTATTGATCCTGAAGACACTTTATGTAATAGTTAGAAATTAATATACGATGCGGTACTTGAGGATTATGAACTTCAATCATCAAGGACACATCAACTAGATTGGGACCTTTGGGGGGGGGGGACCCAAAATTGAAGAAAGAAAAAAAAAATGAATTTTCTCATATACATAATATTTCAGCAGTTTGTCTGTAGACATTATATGCCAATGTGATACAAATGAGTCTCACTTGAACAAAATTCTGTAAGAAGCACATAGGTATTGGACAAGCACCGGACGTGTATGTGGTGTTACAAGAATTGGTTATGCTACACGTGTAAATTACCCAGAGCATGTCTAGGCTGGATAACAGACAAGTGTCACATCCAACACTGTAGCTGAATATCAATACAACATATCTTTTATTTCAAGTAACCTTGCGTCTTCCTTTAAAATAACAATAACTCTCTCAAGAGACGATCATCTAAAAATTTGGTTGTTCTAAACTAGAACTCTATCAATCCTTTCCCTCCATATCGTCCCAAAAAAACCAAAGGGACCAAAAAGAATACCTCTATTTTCTATATTCAAACTCAAGAAGACCCACAAACCCTATACTCAGGTGAGGAACCCGCCACATCCCACTCAACACTAATGGCTTAAAAGATTATCTTCAACAACCTTCCAACTCTCATGAGCTGTAGTCACATGCTACAAACACACTTAGAATTTCCCATAAGCTTGACGCTAGTTATAAGGGGCAATTAAACACTTAACAGCTCACTTGACACCCAGCAGTTACAATCACTTCAAACTAAGAGTTTCTTTCATCCATAAATAAATTCCAGTACCTTTTTTGTTATCATAGGAAGAAAATCTACTCACATACAAACTATATCTGATCATTTTTAGAGCACAACTGTACATATAGAAATATGAATGTGGAAAGTGCAAAGCAAGCAATGTTGTATAACTTACCTCACCCGTTGCAATGTGCTGGAGAAACCTGTCCTCAAATTCACGACAAAGCTCCAAAGCAATGGCCCTTGTGCCTTCGGAAGTATGGACCATTTGTTCACCAAGCCTTGCCAACTCATCCTGAACAATTTGGGACTTACCTTGCAACCTGCATGGATGAAGGCAAGAAAAATTGTAAAAGAACGAGAGGGAAAGGGAGAGAGGAAATCCTCAAATTTTCAACATTAGTTTAACAAAGTCTTATTTTATTTTTTCCTTGTTCTATATGACAAGATCTCTTCATGTGCAAGGCTGCAGCAGAATCCTTAAAGCTAATACAGTCGAACTGCACTTGCCAGAAGAAGATAAGGGGATAACATTATCAGATTGTTATACATGAAACGTGAAAAATCACTTGAAAAGTGACAGGTTTTTTTTTAGCACCTCCTTGGTGCAATTGCTCTCAAGGTAAAATCCAGCCATGTCACCAACCTGGAGGGGGGAGTCATGCTCACTGGTTCACCCATGTTCGAATGAGTGATTGAACTCATGACATCATTATGATGTCATTATTGTAATCATTAATTATTAAAAATCATCTATCAACGGGTTCTACTAAAATATTATTAATTAGCAATTTCAATAATTTTAGAAAGAAAATTCTTAACATTAAGGAGTATGAATGAAAATAACTATTCAACATTCAGTTTGACATTTTCAGCATAACAAATAAAAATGATATAAATAACTTTAAAATCACATTGCTTCAGATCTTAGGGAAAAAAAGGTCCCACATCATATGTACCGACTATTGGGGAGATCCCTTATCAGAAAAGATTAAGTGCCCGTTTGGTAGGGCATTTTTTGGCTTTTCTTCTCCTTAGGAGAAGCAAAAATTAATAACTTTTAAAATTAAGTTAAAAATTGTTTGATATTTTTACTTTTAAAAATAAACTCGTTTCATAACTTTTGAAATAAAGTTAAAAGTTAAAAATTAAAAGTTAAAATTAAAATTAAAATTAAAAGTTAAAAGTTAAAAGTTAAAATTAAAGTTAAAAAGAAAGAAAAAACATAAAGGTAAATAAATTTATGATATAGATATATTTAGAATTTCATATCTTTCAAGTAAGGATATAAATGAAATAAAAGGAAACAAATTTTCTAAAAAGCTGGCATGTTTTTAAAAGGAGAAAGGAGCTTTTGCTTTTTTTGGTTTTTCTTCATTCAAAAAAGCTCCTTTTTTTTTAAGAGCTTCTAAAACAAATTGTTTGACGGGGCTTCTCCTTAAAAGGAGAAGAGAAGCTGAAAAAAAAGCCCTGCCAAACGGACCCTAAGGTGGTGACCAAATCAAAGAGAGAGAGAGAGAGAGAGAGAGAGAGAGAGAGAGAGAGAGAGCAGATCTGAAAAGTAGGACAATTAAAAACAGGTGAGGAGAGAAGTTAAAGATGTGTACACAACAGGTGAGAAGGGGAGGAAATAAAGATACCCTAATTCCAAGCAAGAAGAAAAGAAATTAAAGAAGAAGAAGAAGAAGAAGAAGAAGAAGAGGAAGAAGAAACAACGGGAGGAAAATCAGATGTGAAAAGAAAGGAAAGAAACAACAGGTCTAAAGAAGGAGGAGGACGAGATTAAACCTACCACACCTCTCTGTGTTGTTGATTGACGAAAACCCAAAGATGAGATTTAGGAGAGAAAAGTGTTAGTTTTGTTTTTCTTTCTTTCCTATGTCTATTGGAGAAAGAGAGTCTTCAAAACTCTGGTGCTTTTTCTTTCTTTCTTTTTTTCCCTTTTAAAATTACCGGTCCAAATAATTTGATTAGCTCTGGTTTGAGAGTTTTCATAGTCGACCACTAGTTCAGACAATTGTCCCAAAATACAGAATTTTTGAGATAGTCCAGTTCAGCAAGTATTTGCAGATAAGAAGCTTCATCGAAATAATGGTTCAACTAGTCAAACCATCTGGTTTGATCCAGTTTTAGAAACCCTGCTTTCAATGTATTTTCTACCTATTTTGTGTATAAATTTTTTTTTCCAACTAAAAAAAAAAGGCAATGCATCAAATGACCAAACTAATCACAATTCGGGGCAGGCTATCGTGTACTACCATCAATCAGTTTTCCCTTTTCTATAGGAATTCAACATAACAAACCATAAACCAGAAATGCAACTATTAAATCATAGAGAGGGAGAGAGAGATCATCAAACTTGACAGCATCAACATCATAGGCAACGAAATTAGCAAAAACAAAAAAAAAAACAAAACAAAACAAAATCAAGGGTCAACGTCTCGTCCTAAGAGATGACATGCAACTAAATTGACTAGAACAGGCATAGATGAATATGCAACTAAATTGACTAAATCAGGCATAGATGAATGTTTAAACTTTAGGACAGGATATGCTTGCAGTTGCATAAATCGTAAAGCACTAATAATCGTATAATTGTGACAGTATTAACAAATAGAGTTTGCTTGATGATTCATAGAAAGCAGGCAACATGAACTTTCTCTATGTACAAAAGGAGGAATAAACAAACAACAAAGGAAGAAAATAAAAATGAACAGATGCCAAACAAAGAAATGCATATATAAATTATAATTTCTCATAAATGAGATACAGCAGTCAGGGAACGCATACCCAGACAACAGGTTTGGAACCCGAAGTCTCATTCGATTACGAATCTGCTGAGCTAATGCATCCACTAGAGCCACCCTACCAAGCTGGCTTTGAGGAGCTCCAGTCAGTATCGATTTAAGACTTTCACTTTCTGCTCTCCAAGCAGTCTCCAAAGAGTTCTCTGAGCCAACAGATCCAGCCTGTGCAGAAGCTATTGAAACTGATTGACCAATTAGGGCAACCCATGGGATATCAGAAGTACTTCTTGGTCCCTGACCTAATAGTAAAGCCTGAACCGCAGCTAGTGCTTTCTGATCTGAAGCAGCTTGATCAATTTTGCTAATCACACCAACAGTTCTGGTAGCTGCAGTCCATAAAAAATGTGAATTAAAGCAAAAACTAATAAATCATATCAGAGGTCAAAAATTAATATGGAAGAGAAACAAACACAGACAGATCCTTGGCTGATATTAGCTTATGGTAGCACAAATTTGATAAAAGGATTAAAACACCAGAAAAAGCCACTAAACCAACAGCAACTCACCTTCCCCATCATATTCCTTGGCAACCTTCAAGGCCCGAGCTGAAGATATTTCTGGTGTTTGAGCAGCAGGAACAATGACAAGCAGAATGGCATCATTGTGCTCAACATACTCACTTATCTAAAAATAATGCAACTTTATATTACTTCCCCCAGAAAAATAGTGCATATCAAAATGTCAATTCATCCAGGATAAGTGACCCTCAACCCCTTAGGGAAATTCATCAAAAGGCACAAACACACTCGATATAAAATGATGAACTTTGAATCACTGGAGAATATAAAGATTAAAATAAATAACAAAACCACTAAGTTTTAGCCACCAATTACCATTGAATCGTCCATTATTCGTTGATCCAAGCCCGGCAAATCAATCAATTTCAAAGGCGGCGCTGCAAAAAAGTAAAATCACTTTGCATTTTCAAGAATTGAAAAGGGAAAAAAAATTAACACAGCTGTCATTTCAAACTGAGCAACTAAACAATGTATCTAACAAACAACATTCAAATTAATACAAGTTCATATAAATTTTTGGGTCAAGTAATGCAAATAATTCTACCAAAATTTCAACATCCTCGTGCCTTTCAAAAGTTGAATGGATATGCATGCAGAAGAATTGAAGGACATCAGCAAACCCAGAATGAATAACCCTTCCATCATATGATATAAGAGTAACAAAAATACCAAGCACTAACAACTGAAAAATAACCAGAATATATTGTTGACAAAGGCAATTTTAATAGGAAAAAGAAATGTGCACTAATAAGAGTGCCCAGGGATATCTTCTCAGAGACATGATAAAATTGGAAGGACACAGAATAGATTAGCATGGTCACTACACAAGCATAACACAAACAAATCTAGACTTGGTCTAAATTTTAAGAATAATTAAAAAAAAAAAAAAGAACACAAGAAATTGCACCCTTTACAGCCCAAAGGATTGAAAGACAACTTATGAATTTGCTATACTACATTGGAAACCAGAAGAAAGGAAAAGAAGGGAGGAAAAAAATACTGAGATGAGATCTAAAGCTTGAAGTGTCCCAAACTAATTTCCACTATACCAAAGAGGTGATCCTAGACCTTGAAAATTCTCAAACTCCAACTCAGACCCAAGATAAAAATTTTTCCTCTTTACACTACAACAACTCATGGTGCAAACATTCACAGCTCATCAAAAGTTTCCCCCAACCTTCTTTTCCATGGGCAATGGAACAAAAAATCCTCAACCATTTCTTAATATTTCCAAAGAGGATCTATTTACCACAGTGAGACTACTACTGTCTAAAGGTTATCCTGCATCCCCAAAAAAAAAAGGTCCACCACATGCAGCTCATAAAGTTATCTTCTCACATTCATATAAATTGCTTTGCCCATAGAAATTCTAAGCCCATAATAGCAACTTTTAACATCATTATTCCTTTTGATGCTCCTGGTTTTTTCCTGTGAGAGGTAAAAATCTACTTTATGAGAGCTTGAGCCTTTGACCAACCGCTAAATTAGATTGTTTCCTATTAATTTATGCATAAGTGACATTCATATTTCTAAGATATCCAAATTTAAAGAGTCGCTACCACAACAAAGGCATTATGTGCAAGCTTTCTCTGCCACAAAAGCAACTTCATCCATCAGACAGAAAGGTATGACCAAGAAGACCATATATGGATCATAAATAGCAAGGTAATACCAGCTACCATTGACTAACCTGTACTTGTACGTAGCTTCAAATAAATTTCATCTCGGTTCTTTCCGGAGGCACCCTTGCTCAACCTATCCTGTAGAGAGTGTCGTAGGGCGCCTGCAAGACACCGAATTCAAGCCATAAGAAAAAAATCCAAAAACCAAATAAACCAGCTACAAGTGATTAAAAGAAGCAGAAGTTATTTAAGAATAACATTAGAACTCATAAACATTCCAGATGGCACCGAAGAAAAGAGAGACAAATATAAAACTGATTTGCTAACAAAAGTAGAATTAAGTAAATCATTTCCATGCAAACAGACATTAAAAGGCTGAACACTTGGCTCTGGTTTGACTTGGTTAAATACTTCAAGAAGGCGCATGACATTGATAATTCAGCAAAGCTATACAATAACATGAAAACACAAGAAAACTTGGCCTACAATTGGAATTATTAAAGAAATATCCACATATATCATTACCATGCTTCAAGAACATGTAAAATTAAATTCATTTGGGATTAATCTTAAAAATACTAACTTGCAGAAACTTGTTGTGTTTTATTGTCGATTTGCAAGACAATAGATCGGCCACTAATGGAACCATCTTTTAGTAAATCAAGGCTAATGGGAGCCCGAGTAGCGCCATTTTCACCTGTTGGCTGAATATTGAAAAGAAAAGGGTCAAAAAAGAGAATTAGCATATGAGCCTAAAGAAAACACAATATGGCCTAGTAGTTATAAGAGAATACACCATAACCCACAGTACATACAACTTCCAACTTCCAACTTACCAGGACAGGATGTCCAATTAAACTGTTCAAAACTGCAGATTTGCCAGCACCCTAATAAGTTTGTGCAAAAATGAAAAATAAGTATAATTTGCCAGGATCTTCAATGTAAAATAAAATAGCAGAACTCAATACATACATGCTTTAAGTAATAGAATAAATGAAGAAGAAATGTATTGGTATCAATTAGTGTCCCCAACTAGACATCAGCTAATCCTCAATAGGACTGCCTCAAAACAAATTGCACAAGTATGAGGTTCCATTGAAGGAATCAAGCCAACTGAGACGTAAAAAAAATTGACCAGTTGCCTGGTTGTATAAGGAATGGAATATCTGCCTAGAACTACTCAATCAACAAGACATTATTCCCTTTCTTAATGCCAAAGTAGCAGTCAGTTAAGAACATTTGAATTCCAATGCGTGTTCTTGATGGATGTCTGATTCCATGCTAACTTTTCTGGCTAGAAAAGGAGATATCAATGAGATATTATTGAGAAGAACAGGATATACATAAAATAGTATACAAGGGGGTTATCCTCCCAAAAGGTACAAAGAGACAAGGTTCAAATTCAAAATGCACAATGTCAACTCCCATTCTCTTTGCAGTAATGTCTATCGTATCATGGATATACATGAACAAGTCCTCAATCAACACTAAATCAGCAATAATGCAAATTTTATCAGAATCTGTATATTGTGATCTGATGTAATAACAAGTCCTCTTGATTTATAAGCCTATATCACCCAATGATGACAAGATATGTCTAAAATTTTTCTCCTTTTCTAGCAGGATTAACACGGGCACTCCAAGTCCTTGCTAGTCCCAACAAGGCCTTAAGCTACACCTCATCTTAAGTTCACTCAATTAAGTTTGGCTTATCATAAAAGGAAAAATAAAATAAAATAAAATAAAATAAAATAACTTGATTAACTTTGCTTTATAATTTTTTTTGTTTTTTTCCCCAGTTTTTTGCTTTTCAGCTTTGGCCCAAGTATCTTTTTTGTTCCCCTTTTCTCCTCTGCTTATTCTCCTTTTTCATCTACTTGACTCCATACCCCCCCCCCGGGGGATCTATCAAGTTTATACCTTTTCCAGATGCCTAAAATTTAACTAAAATAGAAACATGACTCTCTTTGAGTTCTTTTATAATCATGGAGATACATCATGCTATTGTCAGGAATAACTTCATTGACTCATTTTCACTCCAATGTATATAGAGATATATCATGAAAGTTGTAATTATGAAACAACCAAGTTTTCCATAAACTTACGCTAAAGGAGAATGATATGTTTGTTATTCTATCGTTAACACTAACCGGGTGTGAAGGCATGCAATACTAAATAGGGTGAAAAGGGGCCTAACATGTTTTGAACTGAGAGTTTCTACAACAATGAAAGGGTTTAGGGCAAATAGATCTCAACAATTAGGGTTAGGATTAGATGATTGTCATAGAAACAATAATAATATTTAAGTTTAAAGAAAACAAAATAGATTTCGAATTAAGAGAAAAACATGACACCATCATAAAGTGACTACCATTGTCCTATTTACACTAGTTAAGACTATCTAATTAATTAAAACTTCCTAATTAGTTAAATAGAATAGAAACATCAACAATAACAACAAAAAACAGAAAATATAAACTTCATAAATAAAAACCTAATTAAAGAAGAAAAACTCATAAAAAACAGAAAAGTGAAAACTTTCTAATTGTTTAGATGCTTATGCATGAGTTTCCCACTCAGTGTAAAACAAAGGCATAAGCAAATGGAAAACAATATGTTTATTATTTTGTCTTACCAATACATGTTATAATGAATGAATTAAATATATGTTTATAACTTTTTTTTAGTTGCAATAAATTTCTAAGCTTTGCAATGACTCAAGTAAGTTTTGATAACGTTTTTCTTTAAACGTAAGCCTCTTTCCTATTGCCACAGCCTTGCTCAAATCAGCAATTGATCTTACGCTTGCTGCCTGTACTGGCCTTGATACCTAAGGTAGGATAGGAATGCTTTGGATGGGGCAAAAGGGTCTGTTGTCTCTTTTCTTGATGTTATGTATATTGCTGATCCAGATGGAATTAGTTCAAATAAGCTACAGTAGCAGGCTTCAAGCAAAGGTGCTTTTGAGGTTCATCTTACCATAAGGTTGTGAATCAGAGATGGCTACTTTGAAGAGGGTTGTCCTTTGAAACCCATTTGGAAAGCTAATGTCCATTAACAGTATTCTTCTTTTTGTATGGGAGTGGGCATAGAGTCATATTTTGGATACTGACAACCTTCAAAAGAGGGCTAGGTGAAGGATCAATAGACGTTCTATTGTGTAAAAGGCATGAAGAATTAGTGGCTCAATTGCTCTTGCTATGTTCTTTTCCTAGGAAGCTTTGGATCCTGGTTAATTCCAAGGTGTAAGTCTGGTAGTTGCAGGTTCGATTCAAGACTAATTATGGGCTTGGAATGGTCTTCATCCCATCCAGATAATAGAAGCTCAGTTAGGCTAGTTACTCTGAATTTTACAAATGGTGTGGAGGAAATGCAATAGGAGAACTTTGGGGGAAAGAAAGGTCTCTCAATGAGTTATAGATTTTTGAATTCAGACTTCACACCTTCATTATAGTAAACTTTATGTTAGTAATGCTTAGTTTTTTGACTAATCTTATAAATGATGCTCTTGCACTCAAGTGGTGTTAGTGCCTTTTCAAATTGCCTATCAACATCTAATAACACATCACTAACAAAATCATTTGAATACATGGTCCAAACCCAGCATGAACCCACATCGAAAATTTCCTGCGACAGTTGCTTTTGAGTTTTGACTTTGACATTCATGTTACATGAGGCAAAAGACTAATAACTCAGTGTGAATTATGCATGAATTCTTCCCGAAGCAGAATGTGAATTCTTCAGTGTAGTTCAATTACAGAAGTAAGATAAAAATTTCACAAAAAAAGTAGAAACTGCTTTATAAGATATGTTCTAACGAGTCAAAGAAGAACAAAATTCTTACCAGCATATGGAAAAAGAAAAACTTGAAAAACTATTATCTTAGGCACCATCAGTGTCGACTTATTTAAAAGGAATTTATTCTCCATTTATCATTACGAAGTTAAATTAGTAACCCAAGACTACATACAACTAAACTTCTACTTCCGGGAAAACTAAAACCACAGGAGTTGAAACACCATATTAATAATGCCTTTATAAAGCTTCTTAAAAATACACAATGGCACATACAAGAGCTTAGAAAACAGAAACATTTTCAATAATTTCCATCACTCGCCCAAATTGCACACTATAATCAATATCCCTAAAGATCCAATTTTATTAGATCTAAAAATCTCGCTTGGGTCTTGGGGAAACTAAGAAAATCACAATTAAAAGCAAGCAAAAGTGGAAACAAAATCCAACCAAAATTGAAAAAAGCAAGCACAACAAAAATCAGGTGTTTGAATGAATGAAAGAATAGAACGTACGACATTGCCGAGAGCAACGACATTGAGAAAAGTAGAGGCTCTCTTGGAGTTGGTGAGATTGGAATTTTCGTCAACATCCTCATCTGCAAGAAGAGCAGCGGCTTGCCGCATCGAATCTGAAAGTTGAACCAATTCATCGATCGCATCCATAGAACTCTCTCTCTCTCCCTCTCTCAATCGAATCACCGATGACAACTAGATCCGAGAAACTCAAAAGACAAATGTGCAAACTCTAGTTTGTATCAAGATTGAAATCGAACCAAGAAATAAGGGAAGATTGGAAAACCCTAGATGTTAAATGGAATGGGGGAGATGGATCCAGATCGGTACTACAGATTCGAAGATTCAAAGATCGAAAAGAATTGAAAAATGAAAAAAAGGGCAAAGGCCGGTCTGATGACTATGTACCAATAAAGCTAATCGTAAAGTTGGAAAGAACCCTCTCCCTCTCTCTCGCTCTCGCTCTCGCTCTCACTCTCTTTTGAAAATGTTTTTCAATTACAGTTCCTCTCTCGCCTAGTGTTCGAATGGTAATAAATTTTTTTTTGCAACTTTTTTTACTTATCAATATCAGGGTGGATTTAAGGAAGCAGTAAAAATAATAATTTTGAAAGGGGAGAGACTATTTACGGAATCGAATTGCCATGTGTCCTTTATTGCCATTGCATGCATCAAAAGTGTTAAATTATAAAAGTCACAGAAATATAAAAATTTATTATCATAAAATTTTAAATACTAAATTTTAAAAAAATATATTTAAATAAATCTGAGAAAGACATATTTAATTATTTCGATTCTAATATGAGGCGAGGGATCTTAATTTTAACAAATGAAATGCTTGTTAAATTGGGTCGGTGATGGGTTGCAGTGCTTATGGCACATTGGATGGTGAACAGTCCATAATGGAAATTGGCTCATTTGTCCCACTCCTTCGGAAAATGATACCTTCCCCGTGCGCCATTTCAGCCCCACTCAATTTGCCATTCGAAATTTGAATTGAGGGGGGCAAGGGGCGATAATGATAATTTTGTATCACTTCATTCTTTACCCGGTTAAATATATATACATGTGCATTGGACAAGATTAAGCCAAAACCGCCATTAATTTTTTTTTTCTAAACCTATTTTTTAATGGTCTCTAAAATTTTTAAAATAAGTTTGTTCCCCGCATAGGTAGTGTAAAAAAGTATCATATTTGATTTACTCACGTAACTTTTCTATTTTGCAAAATATTAGAATTCCTTTTTTCCAACTGATGGAAGTTATGCCCACGGTGCAGTTTTTCCGTGGGGGGTTAGTTTCTTCTTTAAATACCGCTTAACTAACCAATACGTGTGTCTCTCCCAAAGGCCTCTCTCCATTCTAAGGGTGTAACTACGTAAAACAGAAAACAACTCTCCCTCTCTCTCTTCGTGCGTTGAAGTGCCACCCCCCCCCCCCACTTGATTATGCAACAATGACATTTCTTGGAGTGTATGTGAATGCATACAAGACATTCTGTCTTGGGAGCATAAGCATGCATGGAGAGAAGTTGAAATAGAGATACAAGCAAGAATACTACGGAAGATGAGAAATTTTTTGAGTACAAAAATTTCTCCCATTATTTGGGTTATCGGATTTTGGATTGAGATGTTGTAAAAAAGTAGTGGTGATTCGATCTCGTAATCATCATCCTGACAGAGTGATCTGTTCATGGGATACGCAATTTCGGTTGATTTTTTGACAACTTACCAGTTGAGATATTTATCCGTAAATTCCAAACATTTTAATTTAATACGTTTTCACATGCGTATATAGTATAATAAATCCTTCGTTAGTATCATAGCAATGTTGGATTTATTAAAAAAAAAAATCAAAATCTTTTGGACATAAAATGTATAGAGCACAAAATTTAAGATCTGCATCATGAATGAGTTTTGTAAATCCGAGAGTACCACAAGAATACCCATGATCCATAAATTATGAATATAATTTTTGTTAAATTTTTTTAGTACATTAAGATCATGAAAAGTCCAGTTGAAATTTTTGACCCTACAGACATAAAACTTTAGATCTGTCAACTTAGAGGACAAATTGATCTATAAAATTCATATAAATGTGTTTCTCGTGTAGTGATCTACATTTTGACATATATATTGCATATTTCGGTTGCAGAAAATCAAGTTTCTAAAATGATCGCGAATGACAGAAATTTTGAATATTTAAATAGCCAACTTTAAGGGTTCAAATTTTCTAATAAATCATGTTTAGAATAATTTTGGAAGTTTAATTACAGTTTTCTGGTGAGATATGTTGGAAAATCCAGCTGAAAAAATATTTTCTAGCAACCGGATCGAAAGGTCCTGGTTGTAGACCCGTCAAGTGAAGAAGACTCATCCCAACCAATAGGTGCGTGCAGTTCACTCGCCCTACATGTACCTTGCGGCATGTGAACAGTGTCAAGGTGTCCCAGGTCAGTTATGACCCGGACACGCGATCTGACCCTAGTCGCGACCCGCCATCTGACCCGTGAAGTCCCCGCTCCATACCTTCTAAGAAAAAAGAAGAAAAAATAGTTATCATTGCCAAACTGAAACCCAAGCTTGTATGTCCTTTTCTTAGGCTCCCCACCACAGGGCTACAGCTTGTAGCTATTGTGAGATTTCATCTCATGCTACATATATTTTATTGCTAAATATGTCACCTGTTGCATAACACATACGTTGCGCATCTGGCGCGTGTACTAACATGTAGCTGGAGCGTGCGTGTAATACCGTTTTTCAGTTACTGTGTATCATGTATCATTTTTATGGTTATATATATACATATTAACATTCTTTTGAGGCATTTACAATGAAATTTTAATTTTCTATTATTTATTTTGAAATTTCTCTCAAAATCGCTGAAACCGAAAATTTTATCGGTAACCCGAAAATCCTCTCGGTAAGCGGCGGTAAGGCATAAAGAAGTCAAAAATGGCCAAGAGAATGTTTACATATTTAAATAGAGATATTTAAATGAAATTTCATATATTTAAGAAATTTCGAACAAAATTTCATAGAGATAAAAAATGTAAATTTGTTAAAAATCAGGGTGTAAATGCAAATAAGGAAAGTGAAAAGACTAAATTGCGAAACACTTAACGATAGACAATTGGAACCAAATGATTGGTCAAAAGAACACCAAGACTATTAGTGGCCACCTAAACTCATTTCACCAAGAAGAAATTTTATTGATTGAAAAATTCTTGTATGAATTCTCATTGGTTGGTCAAAAACCCATTTTTTTGTGCTTAGTATTCATCATTACCGAATTTGACATGAAAGAGATGCATGAAGGTAGCTTGTAAGCAACTTTGCATGGGAGAAAGGTTTAGGATAAGTGTAGAGTAGAGATATTGCATGGAAATGAATCAATGGTCAAAATTTTTGTTAGGTTTGCATAAATAAGTTGTTTCAAGCATTAGACCTCATTTTCTTCTCAAATTTCACCGTCCTGGCCGTGAGTTTTAGTGTAGGAAGTGAAAATTTCTTATGTTCGTCCAAGCACTTGAGGTGTTAAAAAGATAAGGAAAATTTTTTATTGATAGAATTCTAATTGTTTAGATAGTATTAGTATGTTATATGGTTTTTTTTTACATATATATTGATGTATATGTGTTGCAACATGTGGTGATCAAGTGTTAAAGGATGGTGCTGGTGATGAATATTTGAATGTCAAGATCTTATTAAATAGGTAAAACATTTTTCTTTGAGTCTACATCGGATTGAATTGGTCCCATGAAATAGGTTTGTTCAAGCAAGCTAGTATGGTCAGCAAGCTGTAATAATTTCATGATATTTTATCCTGTGATGATCGAAATTTAGATTGGTTTAGTTTTGGTAAAACTAGACTCTCTAAGATTTAAAATAAGGTATGGTACAAAAATTTCTATTAAAAATATGATTTATAGTGATTTTTTGAATAGGGCAGCAAAATGACATGTTTTGTTTTTCATCTTCTGTACACGGCCAGTATATTATATAAATTTTTAAAATATTTTTTGCATAAAATCAAGAGAAAATTAAAATATCAAAATTTTAGCTTTCTGTCCAATCTTCAAAATGAGATAAAATTACTTGAATCGGAGTAGTATATTGGAAATTATAATATTTTTACTTATACTGTGTAGAACATAATTTAGAACTACAACGGAAACAGAAATAAAATTTTATGAAATTCTGCACTTAGAATTAAATGAAATACTAAACATGAAAGTTGTAAAACTCTTTTATCTTTCAGTAAAATTTAGAATCATGTAAATCGAAAATGTATATACTGAGATATAAATTTTCTACCAAAACTGTACAAATTTAGTTATATAAATACGAACTGCATTGAACATAAATTTTTATAAATTCGTGCAGTGGGAATTTGGAGATATGTTGAACTTGAAAATGTAGATATGTCTTAACTTTAACTAACAATTTGAATCATTCGATTCCGAGTTATATAGAGAAAGTTATGATATTTTTCCTAAAACTGCGCAAGAGTAGAATTTGAAAATCCGAATTTTTGTATATATACGGGTATAAACAAACTAGGATGAATTGGAATTGGGCTTGATCGGATTAACATATATATATATATATATATATATCTTAAGAGTAGAGACTATACTACATTCGAAGGCGGCTCAGGTGAGTTTCGAGGTTTTAGGTGAGTAGAGTACTCTTTCCGTACACGCGAGTGGGTCTTACTGTTGTTATATAGTTAATGAGAAAAACCATATTTTATTGTTTTTAAAGCATGATTTATGAAATGATTGTAAAATAGATTTATTAAATGACTGATAACATATTTTGTGATAAATAGAGTGTCCCAAAATTCCAAAATATATATCTATGAATTTTGATGAAAAATTTGTGTCATGTTTTAAATCATGAAATATATTTTGATAATATATAATATAATATACTATATTAGATTTTCATGATTTTCCTCAACATATATGGTACGGTTGGTTTATTGATAATTTTGATACGAGATTAGATATTCGGGTATTAATATCTGAATTCCCTTGAACATAAATTAGGGATAGTACTTAAAGTCATGATATTATGATATGATAGGCGTCATCCCGTAGAAACTCATCTCGTATGCTATAGCAGACCCGTCTCATTATATAGATTATCACACATTTGCGATCTCTCGAGATGCAGTCTAGCACTTGGGGAGACCCAACACTAACGCCAAGGTTTTGAGGTTGTTTTTCATTTATATACAAAAATCCCTTAGTGGTTTGTCATTGGTCAAGATAGATCTTTGCTGAGAACATGATTTGGCATGACCCTACGATTTATAACAAGAGATTTTAGATGCATATGTTTAGATTGGATGGAAAACTGTATTGAAATTGTTATGATTTTGATAATGTCCTACATGGATATACATATATATACATATAACCTTGACAATACTATTCTCATATCACTTATTAATTACCTGTCATGGATTTCTCACCACTGAATATTTGATTATACTCACCCCTCAATATCTTTAAATATATACAGACTTAGTCATTGGAGAGACACGTTGACTTATTTCGACGTACGTAATATCAGAGACCGCTAACGGTAATTATCTTCCACTGTATTTTGAGTTATTAGTTGATCATATGAGTTGACTGTATGTAGTAATGAAACTTTCGGTTGAAATTCATATTTGTACCAAGTACTTTGTATATATACAAGAACTTTGTATTTATTATTTTGAGTTGGAAAATGACTTGGGAAAATGATTTTGAAAATATATGTGACTAATTTATGATTGGCCTTGCGTTGTCTTGGGATACGTGGTGCGGTTGGGCCAGTATCCAAGGTAACGGACGACTGTTCATGGCTTCTAGATCGTTGATCGAGGCGTGACAGTTTTCTTGGTATCAGAGCCCAAATTGGTTGAGCGCCGAGTTTTATCAAAGATTTCAAAATTTTCTAAGTATTGTTTTCAAGTCCTCAATATTTTGAAGTAAATTCGAAAGTTTCCTTACAGTCATAAAATCTCTAAAGATAATCTTAGGCAAATGAGTAATTTCCATTTAGGGGGTTAGATACTCCGTATCTAGCCCAATTCCTTTATATATATATATGATAAAGGTTCTTTCGTTCAGAACCATGCCTGCTAGAAGTAACACGAGGCGGACTCGCAGAGTTACACCTGCTACTCCAGAGGTCACGTCGTCTTCACACGCTCCCCCTCTAGTACCACCTTAGCCAGTTCAGATAGCCGAAATTTTGACACCTCTACTAGATGCCTTGAGACAGTGGCATGAGTAGTGGAGCACCTACGGGATACA
Organism: Dillenia suffruticosa; assembly: GCA_033439265.1. Lineage (NCBI taxonomy): Eukaryota > Viridiplantae > Streptophyta > Magnoliopsida > Dilleniales > Dilleniaceae > Dillenia > Dillenia suffruticosa. Next base: position 16,037,046 of record JAVTVX010000020.1, read on the forward strand.
AATGCAGCCCCAACCACCACCTACGACAGTTCCCACTCCAGCTGCAGCGACACCTACCTCAATTGCCCCTATTTCTTCGGTGCCTGCCCCAAGCAACAACACAATTCCGGCACTCTGTCACATCCACAAGTTGACCCAGTTGGTCAAGGAGGCTCGGTTGTTAGGTTGTACCAATTTCAGCGGATCCAGTGATGTTACGGCAACAAAGCATTGGGTCAACTGGACCCATCAGATACTGATAGATCTGGGGCTAGAAGACGAGTTGAAACTGAGGGTGATAGTGCGATTACTTGAGGGCGATGCGCTCGCCTAGTGGGAGACCATGGTTGATGACTCTACAGAGTCCCCAGGTTGGGGAGACTTTGTGCGAGAGTTTGACGAGATGTACTTTACGTAGACATGTAACCGGGCCGGGCCGGGCCCCGTCCGGTTCAAGGGCGGTTCCAGGAACCGCGGGCCGGGCTGGCTGCGGTTCCTAGGTCAGTCCGGGCCGGGCCGGGCCGGTTCCAAAAATTTTTTTGCTTGAACCGGCTCGGCCCGCTGAACCGGAACCGGCGGGCCGGTTCACACCGGGCCGGGCCGGTTTGGCCCAACAAGGAGGGGGAAAATTTTTTAAAAAATTCAAAAAAAAAAAAGGGGTCAAAGAGAGGTTGGAACCGGCCGGGCCGGTTCCGGGCCGGTTCCATATCCGGGCCGGTTCCGGGCCGGTTCACGGTTCCAAAAACCCTTGAACCGGCCCGGCCCGCTACAGTACCCGGTTCGGTCCGGTTCGGGTTACTGTAGCACCGGGCCGGTTCACGGGCCGGGCTTTTTCCGGGCCGGCCGGGCCGGTTTTCGGGCCCAAACCGGCCCGGGCTCTTCTCTACTTTACAGAGTACCAATAGAATTAGAAGAGGGCGAAGTTTCTTTATCTCTGCCAGGTGGCAAGATCGATTTCTGAATTCGAGATAGAGTTGAGGAGATTAGCTGTTCTTGTTCCCGACCTGGCCACACAAAGACAGTTACGGTTTAAGTTTGAGGACGGACTTAACTTAAACATCAAGAAATACATGTCAGTGACGAAGAACCACTCCTTCAGGGAGGTCTTGGAGTTGGCCTACCACGCCGAGGAGATAGTACATGCAAAGACTAGGCAGAGGGAGAGCCGAGACCAGAAAAGGAAGAGGTTTGGATTTCAGTTTGGTCAAAGTTCGAAGAAGGACCAGAGTCAGGGCCCTTAGAGAGACCCCACAGCTATAAGGCTAGCTGACTTTCCCCACGGGCCACGCCCTCAGAATTCTAAAGCCCCCACCCCTAGTGCAGGAACAGTAAATCAGTTTGTTGGCCTGAGGAAGCCCCTATATCGCAATTGTGACAAAACTCATTCAGGATTCTGTAGAAAACCTGCAAGATGCTTCCAGTGTGGAAAACCGGGACATATTCGTAGCATTTGCCTAGATTTGGGATTCGGGGGATAGCCAAGTCAGAGCCGCCTGAGTAGACCATGCGAGAGTCAACCGAGAGCACCTGCCCCATCAGTTCCTATTACTCCACAGATTGTGGTCGGAAGCAACACCGTACCTGTTCCTCAATGACAACAGTAGAGGACTCAAGCTTGCGTCTTTGCAATGACACAGGAGGAAGCCCAAGCCAATCCCGAAGTGATTACTAGTAACCCTCCGTTAGACTCTCCTATATAGGTTCATCTCCTAATAGTTATTTTGAGGCATGATATACTATGATGACTCATGATTATTCTCAATAGTTAAGATACTTAAAAGGCTAGAAGCCTCAATCCTTTTGATATATATATGTTTATACATGACCTCATGTTGACTTCTCGAGTAAATAAGGGTTGATGATCCTCTTTTATTTAAATTCGTCATGGGTACCAAACTATATTTTAGCACTGCTTTCCACCCATAGACAGATGGTCAGTTCGAGAGGACCATCCAGACATTAGAGGATATGCTGAGAGCATGTGTCATGGATTTTAGGGGTAGTTGGGACCAACACCTCTATTCGGTTGTGTTTACCTACAATAACAGCTATTAGATCAGTATCGGAATGCCACCATACGAGGTCATGTACGGGAGAAAGTGTAAAACACCATTATCTGGGACGAGGTTAGAGAAAGATGACTCAGTAGTGTTGAGCTGATTAAGGAGACTCAAGAGAAGGTAAAGGTCATCCGTGCTCGGATGAAGGCTACCCAAGATAGACAGAAGAGTTATGCTGATAAGCGACGGTGACCATTTGAGTTCGAGGAGGGAGACATGGTTTTTCTATAAGTATCTCCCTAAAAGGGAGTGATATGATTCAGACAGCGGGAGAAACTCAACCCCAGATATATTAGACCATTCCGAATCCTGAAAAGGATTGGAAGGGTAGCTTACAAGCAAGATTTGCCAACTGAACTTGCACATATTCACGATATATTTCATGTTTCCGTACTGAGAAAATATTTACCAGACCCCTCTCATGTGTTGGAACCTCCACTAATAGAGCTAAGAGACAACTTGAGCTTTACTATTCAGCCCATGGCTATACTTGATAGGTAGACCGGGAAGCTGAGAAGCAAAGAGGTGCCCCTGGTCTAAGTTTTGTAGAGAAATGATCAAATCGAGGAGCAGACATAGGAACCGGAGGATACTATGAGGAAACAGTACCCTGAGCTTTCCGATATATAATTTCAAGGACGAAACTTTTTTTAGGGGGTTATAAATTGTAACACCGATTTTTGATGAATGTTTATCATGTACTACTTTTCATGGTTATATATATATATATATATATATATATATATATATATATATATTAACATCCTTTAGAGACATCTAAAATGAAATTTTAATTTTCTATTCTTTACTTTGATATTTCTCTCAAAATCGCTGAAATCGAAAATTTTATCGATAAACCAAAAAACCTCTCGACAAGCGCCAGCAAGGCCTAAAGAAGTAAAAAATGGTTAAGAGAAAGTCTACACATTTAAATAGAGGTATTTAAATGAAATTTCACATATTTAAGAAATTTTGAATAAAATTTCATAGAAACCAAAAATGTAAATTAGATAAAAGTCATGAGTCTAAATGCAAATAAGGAAAGTGGAGAGATTAAGTTGCAAAACACTTGACGATGGATAATTGGAACCAAATTGGTCAAAAGGACACCAAAACTATTAGTGGCCATCTAAGCTCATTTCACCAAGGAGAAACCTCATTAATTGAAAAATCTTTGCATGAATTCTCATTGGTGGGTCAAAAACCGCTTTCTTTATGCTTAGTATTCGCCATGACCAAATTTGATATGAAGGGGTGCATGGAGGTAGCTTGTAAGCAACTTTGCATGGGAGAAAGGTTTAGAATAGGTGTAGAGCAGAGATCTTGCATGGGAATGAATCAATGATCAAAATTTTTGTTAGATTTGCATAAATGAGTTGTTTCAAGAATTGGACCTCATTTTCTTCTCAAACTTCACCTTCTTGGCCATGAGTTCTAGTGTAAGAAGTGAAATTTTCTAATGTTCATCCAAGCACTTGAGGTGTTGAAGAGGTAAGGAAAATTTTTTATTGATAGAATTCTGATTATTTAGATAGTATTAGCATAATATAGTGTTTTTTTTTTATATTGATGTATATGTGTTGCAAGATGTGGTTATCAAGTACTAAACGATGGTGTTGATGATGAATATTTGTATGTCAAGATCTTATTAAAGAGATAAAACATTCTTCTTTGAGTATACATTGGATTAAATTGGTCCCATGAAATAGGTTTGTTCAAGTAAATAAGTATGGTTAGTAAAAACTATAATAATTCCATGATATCTTATCTTGTGATGATTAAAATTTAGATTGGTTTGGTTATGTTAAAACTAGATTCCCTAAACTTTAAAATTAGGTATAGTACAAAAATTTCCATTGAAATGCGATTTATAGTGATTTTTGGAAAGGAATAGCAAAATGTCATGTTCTGTTTTTCATCTACTGTGCATGGTCAGTATATTGTATAAATTTTTAAAATATTTTCTATACAAAATCTAGAGAAACTTAAAACATCAAAGTTTTAGCTATCTGTATTATCTTCCATGTGGGATAAAATTCACTTGAATTGGAGTAATATACTTGAAGTTATGATATTTTTACTGAAATTGCGCAAAACATAATTTAAAACTGGAATTGAGGCAGAAATGAAATTTTATAAAATTCCGCACTCAGAATTAAATGCAATATTGAACACAAAAGTTGTAGGACTATCTCTTATCTTTCAGTAAAACTTAGAATCATGTAAATCGAAAATATATATACTGAGATATGAATTTTCTACCAAACTATGCAAATTTAGTTATATAAGTACGAACTGCGTTGAAGATAAATTTTTATAAATTCGTGCAGTGGGAATTTGGAGATGAATTGAACAAGAAAAATATAAATATATGTATTAACTTTTCTTATAATTTGAATCATTTGATTCCGAGTTATATACAAAAAGTTATGATATTTTTCCTAAAACTGCGTAAGAGTAGAATTTGAAAATCTGAATTTTTGTAAATGTATGGGTTTAAACAAATTAGGGTAAATTAGAATTGGGGCTAATTGGATTGACATATATATATATATATTGTTATCTTAGAAATACACGACTATACTACACTCGAGGGGCGACTCAGTTGAGTATCGAGATTTTAGGGGAGTAGAGTACCCTTTTTGTACATGTGAGTGATTCTTGCTGTTGCCATGTAGTTAATGAACAAAACCATATGTTATCGTTTTCAAAGTATGATTGTGAAATGATTGTAAAATGGTTTTGTTATCGTAACATATTTTATGATAAATGGAATGTCCAAAAATTCCAAAATATGTATCCATGAATTTTGATGAAAAATATATATGTCATATTTTAAATCATAAAATGTATTTTGATAATATATTCTATAATATACTATATTAGATTTTCATGATTTTCCTTAACATGTATGATACGGTTGGTTTATTGATGATTTTGATGCTAGACTAAGTACTCGGCATTAGTATCTGAATCCCCTTGATCATAGATCGGGGATAGTACTTATAGCCATGATATTATGATTGATAGGCATCGTCCAGCGCAAACTCACCCCGTATACTATAGTAGACCCATCTTGTTATTTAGATTGTCGTACGATTGCGATCTCTCGAGGCACAGACACTCCACATGGTTAGGTGGCATGTATACTATACTATGTTTTGGACTATCCAAGTTGAACCGAAATGGGAGGACTGAATGACGTTTCAGTCTAGTACTTGGGGAGGCCCAACACCAACACCAAAGTTTTGGGATTGTTTATCATTTGCATACAAAAACCCCTTGGTGGCTCATCATTGGTCGAGGTAGACATTTGCCGAGAACATGATTTGACATGACCTTATGATTTATAATATGAGATTTTGGATGCATATGTTTAGATTTGATGGAAAACTGTGTTAAAATTGTTATGATTTTGATAATATGTCTTGCATGAATATACATATATATACATATGATCTTGACACTCCATTCTCATCTCACTTATTAATTATCTATCATGGATTTCTCACTCACTGAGTATTTGATTATACTCACCGTTCAATATTTTTAAATTTATACAGAGTCAGTCATCGGAAAGACACGTTGACTTATTTCGATGTACGTAATATCGGAGACTGCTTACGGTAATTATCTTCCAGTGTATTTTAAGTTATTAGTTGATCATATGGGTTGATTGTATATAGTAATGAAATTTTCGGTTGAAATTCATATTTATACTGACTAAATACTTTGTGTATATATATATATACAAGGACTTTATATTTATTACTCTAAGTTGGAAAATGACCTAGGAAAATGATTTTGAAAATATGTGACTGTTTTTTGATTGGCCTTACGTTGCCCTAGGATACGTGGCGCGGTTGGGTCAGTATCTAAGCTAACGGGTGACTGTTCACAACTTCTAGATCGTGGATTGAGGCATGAAAGTACAAGTGCGTGAGGTATTACTTCCGACACATGGCAGCGTGTAGGACTTTGGACGGCACCTCAGGCTGCTTTAAATTGGACTTTTTCAAATTTTAAGGGTCCCATATCTAGATTTGTGACTTTTAGTCGGTTTTTGTGTGTAGAATCTAACTCTAAATGGTAAGATACGATTCCGATTTGTAGTGTTTGATGTCTGTTGACTCATACATTCAAATTATGGTCTATATTCGAATTATTTGGGATTTATTGATTCAAATGATACATAAAATGTGAGAATAAATATTAATAAGTTACTAAATTCTTTCTAACTACATAAAATGCTGTCGTTAAAGATCTTTGTAAGGAGAATAAATTAAATGGTAAAAATTGTGAATTTTTTAACCGAAAGATTTAGTTTATTCTCGAGATGCAAGATCTATTTGAAATTCTGAGATATGAGATTATGGGTCCTTGGGAGGGTATCACATCTCAGTATAGATGGAATAAGGAGGTTTATTGTGTATTAGAGAAAAAGGATAACCAAATTAGAGCAATCATTATCAATGGAAAGCACGATGACTTGATTCCGGTCTATAAGTAATATCCTATGGTTTTGTCAGTTAGGCTCGCCCTAAAAGAGCATTGTGTTACTCTTTTTAGCTCCTATGATGAGAATGTGGAAGAAAATGGCTAATAATATAATCATGCAATATTTGATACAAATGTTGAGATGAACGAGCCCATTTCAAATGAGTTACAGGTATTGAGTATGATCCAATCTTTTACCTGATTCATAGGATACAATGAAAATCTGTGTCATGTTCGACAAGAGTATTCGTACTTTCGCTAATGTGAGTAGGCATAATGAGCTCGAGGAGGGGCATTTAGAGGTGAGTAGATCACACTCGGGTCATGCTTATGCGGAGGAGTCAAGTAAGGGCTCCCATGGCACCAAACAAAAAGTATAGGCATGAGAAGAAAACCTGAGATCCAGGCAAGATGAAACTATTCGAGAAATCCGACAGCAAAATACAAAAGCAAAAGAAGAAGGAATTTGATAAGACCAATATAAAGTGTTATGTCTGAGATAGATTTGGTCATTTCGCTCATGAGTATGATGAGCGGAAGGAATGTCCTTCTTCTTTATGTGGTTTGAGTTTTGACTTATTTATTATGTTGTTCATTGATTTTTCTTCTTTGTGGATTGTAAATTCAGGAGCAACCGACCACGTAACTTAAGATAGAAGCTCGTATGTAGAATTCCGATAAGTGAGTCCTAATGCTATGAGGATTCACATGAGGAACGGAGCATTTGTCATCGTCAGCAGAGGTAATGACACTTGTAAGTTTGAGTTGCAATGTTGATGACTCTGTATTTAAATGACATTTTTTTTTGTGCTCCAGATACTTGACGGAACTCAATTTTAGTACTTTGTTTGGATTGTCGAGGATATGCTTTACCTTTTTTTTAGGAAACTCTAATGTTTCTATCACTTATGACAATTCTTTTGATTGTTCTGGTTTTATCCATTATAAATTGTATGCACTGGATATTGTTCCTTTTAATTATATTTCTTGTTATTCTTCTATTAGCCCTACATTTGGTTATGTTGATTAATGATGTAACTATGTGACATAATCGATTTGGATACATTGGATAAGAGAGGTTGAACTGGTCAGTAGCATGTGGTCTATTGGATCTGCTGGCCAGGTTCGAGTTGTCCATGTGTGAGTTTTGTCTAGCATGCAAAGATGCAAGAAAATCATTTGACAATGCAATGAGAACTGAGATTCCATTGTAGTTGATCCACTCTGATATCTGTGGTCATATGAGTATGAGAGTCTAAAATGGAGTCATGTAGTTTATTACGTTCGTAGATGATTACACACGTATTGGTTACATTTATCTGATCTCGCACAAGTCTGAGGTATTGGAATACTTCAGAAAATTTATTGGCAATGTTGAAAATCAGTAAGACATGAGATGGGGGACATGAGTATTTGTCAGAACTACACAGAGAGTTCTACTTCAAGAAAAATATTATGAAACAACTGACTATTTTTGCTACTTCTGAAATGAATGGAGTAGCCGAGAAGAGGAATATGACTTTTTTGGAGATAGTGAGATCTATGATGCCGCAGACCAATTTACTCATCTCCTATTAGGAAGATGTTTTATTGACTGCAGTCTATGTTCTCAACCGTATTTCATTAAATTTCACAGTCAGTACCCAATTTGAGTTTTGGATAGGGAGATAGTCTGACCTTATCGACTTGAAGTCATTGGGTTGTGCCACGTATGTTCATGATTTCTCGCATTCAGGTGGTAAATTAGGCCTGTGAGAAAATAAATATATCTTTAATAAGATACTCAGAACACTTTAGAAGGAATGTGTTTTTAGGTGAGCATACAGACGGTACTGTTGCTGAGATTGAGTCTCGTGATACCACATTTCTTAAGGATAATTTCCCAGGTGAAATCAATTGAGACTCTATCTTTTATTCAATGGATGAGCTTAATAGCTTGAGCCAAGTGACGAGACCAAAAAATCGATTAAGGATTTTCGTCCTAGTGGAAGTGATCAATCAAGAGATGAAATCGATTGAGACTTTACCTTCTATGAGATGGATGAGTCTGGTAACTAGTAAGCCCCATAGTGGAACACAAGAATCCATTACGGATTTTGGTCTTAGTGGGAGCGAACCATTTAGAGGTGAAGAGATTCTCTCCCATCGTAAAGTATTGAGAGCTCATACTTAAATGTCATTTCCCGAATGAGGGTGAAACCCTCATTGCGACTCTTGAAGACGATAAGAAATTTAAAACAATTCTAGAGACTCTTGTGGGTTTTTACGAAAAACCATTTATTGAAAGCTAAAGATAAATTGATGGAATCAATTAAAATCAATAGGCTCTAGAACCTAGTTAATTTGCCTGAGGGTAGAAAGACCGTTGAGAATAAGTAGATTCTCAAGAACTTAGTTGATTTACCTAAGGGTAGAAGGAGCATTGGGAATAAAAAGACTCTTAAGATCAAGAGAAAAGTCGACGGATCGATAGGGAGGTATTAGACATGTCTAGTAGCCACGATTATACGCAGACTAAGGTTTTGGACTACTGAAGAGTGATAGTCCAATTTATCTCAATCAATTTACTTTTAGCGATTGTCATGAATATGGATCTAGAGTTACATTAGATAGATGTAAAGACCACATTCCGTAAACGGAAGTTTTGGATGAGAAGATTTACATAGAGCAACCCTCTGGGTTCATTCTAGTAGGTTAGGTGGATAAAATCTATTGACTTTAGAAGTTAACATACAACCTCAAACAGTCATCCAGATTGTGGTATCTAAGATTTCACGAGTACGTGATATTTTATGGTTTTATAATGATCGAGGAGGATCATTGCGTCTGTCTAAAACGTTCTACTGACTCTTTTGTGATCATGTTTTTATATGTTCATGACATTCTATTGGCTGAGAACAATAAAGAGTATCTAATGACCGTTCAAACATGGTTATTGTCGAGTTCTGATATGAAGAATATATGTGGGGTTTAGTTCATTCTCGGAGTAAGAATGCAAAGAGATCGCTCGACAAAGATATTGACTCTTTAACAAGAGTTCTATATCAAGAAAATTCTTGAGTATTTAAGATGAACGAATGTATCCCATTAGATACTTTTATCGCTAAAGGCAAAGAGCTAAATTTTGAATTGCGTCCTATAACTTAGAAAAAAATAAATAAGTAGAATCCCTTATGCCAGTACAATGTGCAATTTAATGTATACATAAGGCAGACACGACCAGACATTTATTTTGCAGTTGATCTGATAAATAGGTATCAATTGAATCCTGACAAAGGTTACTAGAGAGTAGTGAAAATGATACTGAAATATCTCAAGGGAACTATAGTACTCTCCTTGTGTTATGGAAGAGGTGATTTGCGACTCATTAGAATTCAGATGCCAATTGGGGTGGTGATCTAGATAGTTACAAATCGATGTCAGTGTTTGCTATCTTGCTAAATAAATGGTACCATGTCTTGGAGAAGTAAGAAGTAAATATGTGTATCTCTATCTACAATAGACGTTGAATTTGTGGCATACTCAATGGCAATTCAAGAGAGTGTTTGGTTTCGGAGATTTCTTGATAACTTAGAAATTGTGACAGAAAATGGGAGGCAAGTGATGATTTATAATGATAATCAGGCCGGCATTACCTATAGCTGAAATCTCAAGAGAGTGTTTAGTTTCAGAGATTTTTTGATAACTTAGGGGTTGTGGCAGAAAATAGAAGGTCAATGATAATTTATAGTGATAATCAGGTTAGCATTGCCTATAATTGAAACCCTAAATATCACAGTAAAACCAAATACATTAATACTATATACTATTTTGTGAGAAATATCATAAAAAATGGTGTAGTAATGTCTGAGTACATTTTATACACAGTATGGTGGCTGATCCTTTCATCAAATCTATTGTGAGAGATTCCTTTGTGAGATATACGAAATCATTGGGTTTACATGTAATAATAACATTTCTCATTTGCACTATATTGATATCTTTGATGCTTATTAATATATATAATATGTGTGCATTATACAGTTATAAGTTTAATTTGTTACACTTATTTATTGTCATATATTTTATAATAAGTTATGATAAAAAATATGTCAGACAGGCGTGGTCGACTCTCACACATGAGTGACCACCTCCAGTTCTGAATGAGCGAAGATGAGATGGTTTCCGGTCGTAAGAAGATTTGAGAGTATCCCTGCTAGAATATAAGTCACCTTGATATATGTTCAGGATGAGGTCATATGCGACATGACCGACATAGACATACCCACATCCATGTAACCTGTGAGAAGCCAAGTTGAGATCTCATACTCTTGCGCTAAGTAATATCGTCTCTGACATACTCTTTTTTGAAATCTCTGGAGTAAAGTCTTATGTAGACTGAGATCCATACCTGCACAGTGTAAGAAAAATCTGACATATACCCTTTTGAGAGATGAGGAATAACACTGTTGATGTGATCATCAAGACTGCAAGAAATTTACAAGATTCAACTCAAGTTCCAGTTGGGTCGGTAACAAAAGTTAGAGTTAAAAGGTTAAAAAAAGTACAGAATAACTTAATTCGGAGGGTTTTACAATAAAAAATTGAAAACCAAATGAATGAAAAACCAAAAGAAACCTTAATTATGCTCATACAAGCTCAGTTGGAAGAATAAAAGGCTCAAAACTACCCAAGACCAAGGGAGGACGAAAATAAAGAAAAATAGCAGCAAGATTTGGTCAAAGTAGTTTGGTTTATTTAGTTTTCTAATTTTTATTTTTATTTTTTTGTAATTTATATTTTAGTTTTCTGATTCTTTATTGTTTAGGGAGTTACTAAATTGTTAGTTGCCAATTAAGTTTTGACCTTTAGACTATGAATATGCCATTATATATTGTGTAAAAGATAACACTTTGGAGATAATTAATAAAATTGTAATGATTCTTCACACAGGTTTTGTTCTTTTGAGGACTTTGAACTTATTCAAGATAGGAGTCTTGTTTAGTTCTTTGACTTATCATTCTAGGTTTCGAACCATCTAGATTGCGGTATCATTCATTCCATCTTTATACCAAGATTCTTGATCTAGTGAGAAACGGATTTAAGGTCATATACCTTAGATTCTTTCTCATTTAGGGCAAGCGTTGAGATCTTTAATTCCACCGGTTCAAATAATTCGTTGGGACGATTTTTGGGCTAAATTAACTTGTTCGTGGGTTTTAGGGTTTTTATACCCAACTAGTTCATATCAGTTGGTATCAGAGTAATTTCGGGTTACCTTTCGAATTGTTCATACTTGTCTATAATTGTTCATATTTGTCCATAATTTTTCATCTTTTTTTGTTTTTATTTGTATTTCGATTTTAATATTATCTCTAATTACAATTTATCACAAAGAACAAAGTTTGTTTAATTTATTTATTTTTTTGGTACCTTTCATCTTTGATATTTTCTTGTGTTGCTGTAGTTCCAAAAAAAAAAGGGCTGTAAAAAAATTTGATTAAAACAAAAAGGCAACTTTCAATTTTTTTATTTTGTTGTTCCTTCTTTATTTCTTCTTTTTTCCTTATTTGTTCACCTTCCTTATTTTCTTTCTTTATTCACCTTTCTTATTCAATTCGTTCCATATTTGTTTCTTTCTTAATTTGGAATTTTTCCAAATTTGCAACTTCCTTATTTCTCACATATTTTCCTTTTTTATTTTTCTTGTTATTCTTTCTTTCAATTTCATAAGACAATTATTTGTAAGTTAAATTCAAAGAGTTGTTAATTCATTAAGATAGTAAGAAACATGTTCGAGGGATTGAATTCATTGAGATTTTTCTCAAGCAAAATGTGGTTGCGGATGCATTTTCACACAGGTGATGATTTGGGGACAAATCGTTGTCAAGAAGGGGGAATGATGTGATCATCAAGACTGCAAGAAATTTACAAGATTCAACTTAAGTTCCAGTTGGGCCGGTAACAAAAGTTCAAGTTAAAATGTTCAAAAAAGTACTGAATAACTTAATTCAGAGGGTTTTACAATAAGAAATTGGAGACCAAATGAATGAAGAATCAAAAGAGACCTTAATTATGCTCATACAAGTTCAGTTGGAAGAATAAAAGACCCAAAACTACCCAAGACTAAGGGAGAACGAAAATAAAGAAAAATAGCAGCAAGACTTGGTCAAAGTAGTTTGGTTTATTTAGTTTTCTAATTTTTATTTTTTATTTTTTGTAATTTATATTTTAGTTTTCTGATTCTTTATTGTTTAGGGAATTACTAAATTTTTAGTTGCCAATTAAGTTTTGACCTTTAGACTATAAATAGGCCATTATATATTGTGTAAAAGACAACATTTTGGAGAAAATTAATAAAATTGTGAGGATTATTCACACAGGTTTTGTTCTTTTGAGGACTTTGAACTTATTCAAGATGGGAGTCTTGTTTAGCTCTTTGACTTATCAATCTAGGTTTCGAACCATCTAAATTATGGCGTCATTCATTTTATCTTTATACCAAGATTCTGGATCTAGTGAGAAACGGGTTTAAAGCCATATACCTTAGATTCTTCCTCATTTAGGGTAAGGGTTGAGATCTTTAATTCCACCATTCAAATAATTTGTTGAGACGATTTTTGGGCTAAATTAAGTTGTTCGTGGGTTTTAGAGTTTTTATACCCAACGGGTTCACATCAACTGTGGCACATGTTTCATGTGATTAAGATGACCAAGAGATAGTATAAGTTATTATTTGAGACGATAGTATGATTAAAGATCCTCGTTTTCACTGTGTGACATCTGAGATTTATTAGATAAGATCTCTTGTACCCTTATGATTTTCATCTATCTCTTGAGATTTTATTTTGGTGTTACTATTTTAGCATGTAACCAAGAAAATTGTATATCTAGGAAAGCAGCTAAAATAAGATTGAAAGTTAATAATATGAAAGGAAGACCAATCAGCATTATATCATAATGTTGTATTTACCGGTCGACCTGTTATGTTAATCCATATAGGGATTCAAACATAATAGTGAATATACAGTTGAACAAATGATTGAGAATCACTTTCAATGAGAAAAGTGACTCGATGGATGTAAATGCGTTAAGTTTGGGGTACAGTGAATTCTTTTTTGTACTAACGATGACTCCTTAATCATCCTAGCAGGTATATCGAAAAGTTTTTGCTTGCAGGTGTACTCGCCGGTTGCACGACGCGAAATCCTGTATGAAAGTCCAATAGAGTGATATAATAGATCGCATGAGTTGTGATCTTATGAAAGATGTAAAAATGCTCTTGTGTGCAAGTGGGAGATGTTGGAAGTTATGCCTACGGGGTATTTTTTTTTGGGTTAGTTTCTTTTTTAAATACCCCTTAACTAACCAGAATGTGTCTCTCCCGAAGGTCTCTCTCCATTCTAAGGGTGTACCTACGTGAAACAGAAAACTACTTTCCCTTTCTCTCTTCATATGTTAAACAATGTGTGTGTACCACCTCCACTTGATTATGCAACAATGGCATTCCTTGGAGTGTACGTGAATCCATGCAGGACATTCTGTCTTGAGAGCACAATGCCATGGATGCAGAGAGAGAAGTTGAAATAGAGATACAAGCGAGAATACTACGAGGAATGAGAAATTTTTTGAGTACAAAAATTTTTTTCATTATTTGGGTTACCGGATTTTGGGTTGAGGTGTCGTGAAAAAGTGATGGCGGTTCAATCTCATAATGATCATCCTAATCGAGCGATCTGTTCGTAGGATACGCGATTTCGATTGATTTTTTGGCAACGTACTTGTCGAGGTATTTCTCCATAAATTTCGAACATTTTAATTTAATACGTTTTCGCATGCACATATAGTGTAATAAATTCTTCACCAATATTTTAATTTAGCATTCGATTAATTAATCCACAAGAAAAATAGTTAAACCAAAATTGAATTCTTGTTCGATTATTTGGTTTTTGAATCAAAATTCTGTTTCGATGAAAAATAAAATTTTTATACTTAGTTAAAATAATGCAAAATGAATCCAAAAAGTTATGTTGTTACCAAAAATTAAGTTCAAATGAAATTTTATGCTGTGACCTAAAAAATGTAAAAATATTTGTAAGTCAAATTTGGTTAACATTTGTATTATGCTCCAAAAAATTATTCTATGGCAATTCCTTTTTAATTCGCTATAATAATTCGAATCCTCTTTGTTTTAACTTAGCATACTTAATTCCATATTTTACATTACCATAGCTTATAAATGTGGAAACAAATCATGTGGAACTACTAACAAATGCATTTCTTTAGTAAACTCAAATATTAATAATGTACCACAACAAATTATATCACTCAATGAAGACACCACTACCAAAAACAAAGTTTTTCCTGACACTTAATTATTTCATCATCAATATTTTCTTCTCCCAAAAGTCAAAAAAATCAAATTTTCATGACATTTAAGAAAAAAATATTAAAAAGGGAATTGCTGTGAAAAAGATAGCACTAGCGGAAACCTTTTCCGATATTTTAGTAGAACATTGGTAAAAGTTAAATTATATATGGTGGCATTTTCGCTTAAAAATATCGGCATATATAAAGGGATACTTGACATTTTCAAGAGAAATGTCAAGAGGATGTTTTAAAATCTTAAACCTTACTTCTCTCATGTTCTCTCTTTTTCTTTGTTTTTTTTTTTCCCTTTTTTCCTCTGTCGCTCTCTCCATTCACTGTCACCGTTGAATCCCATTGAATCTGAAGATATTTGCCAACTGTACACCACCGTTATGCCCCGCCATCGAAAGAAGTTGCTAGAGATACATTCTATCGTGAACATCATTTTCTGTTGAAGATAAACTCTGCTCTCTCTCTCTCCTTACCACGAACACTATCTTCCGTTGAAGGTAAGTTTCTCTATTTTCTTCAACAATGGATGGATTTAATACCCATATATGATCATTGTTTAGGGTAGGAAAAGATAAGGGTAAAATTATGGCAAAATTAGAATAAAATTAAAGCAAAATTATGACAAAATTAGATTAATTTAAGGTTAATTATGATTTCTTTATATTTTTATGATATAATTAGATTAAAATTAGGGCGAAATTAGGACAAATTATATAAATTTAGGATAAAATTAATGTAAAATTAATTTAAATTAAGATTAAAACAGAATTATTCATATTGTCATATTACAATTAAAACAAATTTAGGAAAAAATTAGGGTAAAATTAGAGTTTAAAATTTAAAGTTTATGGTTTAAGATTTAATATTTTTTAACTTTTATCAATAAAGGTAAATACTTATATAGAAGTAAATTCCATATATACCAACTAAAAATTATTTACAATTTTTAAAAGTAATACACATATTAACAAAGCTAAAGTAAATTGAAGTTTCATAACATATATACAGGGCAAATCAAACAATGTAATACATATAAATTATTAACAAATTTTAAAAATAATACATATATTAATAAAACTAAAGTAAGTTGAAGTTTCATAACATATATAGGACATACATTTAAAATATTAACAAGTTTTAAAAGCAATATGTATAAAAAGTAATATTAACAATTATTATAAATAAATTATATGAATATATTATATACATAAGTAAATTTCATGTATATTATTATTATTAATATATACATGTGTATATGTTATATATGTAATATTTTTATTTAATAATTGTTTTATTAACATATATTATTTTCTATATATACTACAAATAAATTATTAACAATTTTTAAAAGCAATATATATAAAAGATAATATTACCAATTGTTGTTAATAAATTATATCAATATGCTATATACATCTGTGAATCTCATATATACTTTTATTAATAATGTGGATATGTATATATACTATATATGTATTATCGTTAGAGTTTAGAGATAATATTTACTTTCATTAATAAAGGATAAAATTTATTTGCAAAACAAATTTTTAAAATACTAATGTAGACTAATTTATTTTTATGTGTATAAATATATATGGATATATGGATAATTGAAATCATGATATAAATCCACTAATTTAGAAATTTGCTATTAATTTAGTAACATATACCAAAAGTTCGTATATTTTACAAAAATAGATATGTATATTAGATTTAATGATAGACATACATACATACTTATTGGTTTAATGTTTCAAATGCTTCAATTACTTTTAAATGTTTCAAATGTATATTGGTTTAATATTCATATATATAATACTCATTCATTATGTGTGTGTGTATATATATATGTATATAAATATTAGTTTTCTCGATTAATGTTGGAGTCAATTTTGGTTCTACAGATAACTGTTCTTTCAACTCAAACATGAAACCAATGTCAAGGTATTCGTTGGATTTTTTTGGATGGAAAACCTACAAAACCTTGTTGGGGGTGGCCCAACGAGGGGACTCTGACACTTAAATTAAAAAGAGTAACAAAAGAAAGAGTAAGGGTAGCCTGCAACTCTTATCCTATATTACCCAGTGTGTATTGTGTATAGAGTATTATACAATGAGTACTGTGTATAAGAATATATTATATGCTACACATGTAATGCCATGTGATGTAATTTGTGTATATGTATTTGAAGTCATACCTCTGATCGTACATAAAATTGAGTATAAAGTTGTACCTCTGATGGTATGGAATTGACTATGAAACCATGTCTCTCTTATAGAGAATTGAGTTGCCTTCGACGATATAGAATTGGTTATAAAACCATACCTCTCTTATGGAGAATTGAATTGCCCTTGTACCTCCTCCTTTTTTTGGTATATAGAATAGTGTAACTGAAGCTCCCCTATAGTGGATTGCCTTTACTCTGTATATATAGCATTCTATGTGCCAAGAGGCATCCCTACTTACCCTATAGAAAAATTGTCTTCCGAAATAGCAAGGATTTAATTCAGAATTACTTCAGATTAAGGAAAATTTAAGATTTTAGAAAAGTTTCATTTTTTATTGAAAGTACAAGAGAATTGAAATTTCACATAAATAAGAAAAGTTTCCAGAATTATAGAGATTTCTTTCCTTATCGTTCAAGGGCCTCCTTTCTCATCAAAAGAATTTGAATCTTACAAAAATAAGAAATGTTTGAACTTCTTTGAGATTTCCTTCCTTATCGGATAACCATGAATGATTGTGGGCTATCAAGCTGGATACTATCAATTGACATATATATATAGAAAAGAAATGTTAAGTCTATATTCATTATTGGTCAGTTAGTTATTCTTTAATTACTCTAAATTTATTTAATTTATTATTGATTTTACATGTTTGATTATATCAAATTAACATATTTTACAAACATTTAATTCTTGTACTAGAAAAATATCTCAAGAAAGAGGAAAAGTTAAGAGAATCAGAATTATGGAATTATCCGAGAAAACATCGTGGGCACATGATGATGAGTGCCCAGTTGGAGAAGGAACCACTACCATACAGAATGCTACATTTGGTAATGTTTCAAAACTATTAATTATAAGTATATTGAGTTTGGTCATTTATTGATTTATTTTCTCATATTTTACTGGTGATGATTTTCAAAGTACTCGAAAAAGAGGGGGGACCAATCTCAAAGACATATAGGACCTAAGATCTCAACAAATTTAGTGTCATTCAATGCGGAATTGCAACTCGTTAGATAGAAGTCACAAATACTATCCAGTTTTTGTGATCTTGTGATTAGAAATTTACAATTTTGGCCTCTTAGTAATAAGAATTGGCACAGCATCTCTGCGGTATCAAAGGAACAAATGAAAATTTTCATTAAGGTACTTTCTAGACTTGCTTTCTTTTATTGTTTTCGCAACATATTCTAATTCAATTGTTTTCTTTTACGGTAAAGATTTTGTTTTGAAACAGAAAATAAGGGCGGTGCTAATGCATACAAAATTTGAAGCGTATAGATGTATTTTAAAAATATATATATTATGATGAAAATAAGACTACTGAAGAGGTTTCCTTAAGTGTCTTGAATGGTCATAACCCTTGCAAATGGAAGGATATTATTGCACACTGGTACTCAAGATGTGGGAAGGTAATAACACATTTAGTTTAATAATATTTTGTTTACTTTTTATATAATTACTATAATAATTTAAAATATTTTGCAGGAGAAATTTGAAGAAGGGAAGTAGAGCCAATTGCAGCAAATATATACATACTATTGTAGTTCAAAGTCATTTATAAGACGAGCAAAAAAATTAGTAATTATTTTAAATATTAATGTTATATTTAATGGTATTTTTTTAGTTAATAATTTTACTTCAAAAATTAGAGACAATACATTTTCGGTATAATTGAATTGTACAAAGCTACCCACAAGAAAAAAGACGGTTCATGTATGAACGTAAAATTTGGATATGATGATAAGTCATATGATTTTAAATATTATTTATTTTTAAGAGTATGTTTTGATATTTTTATAAAAGTTTGTACTTATATTTTTATATGTATTTTATTTTCATAGAAACAAATTGATGAAATGATGGGAACTCAAAAAATCATCTCAACACAAGAGTCCACTAATCAAATCAAGGATAGAGTGTTTCTCGAAGTAACTGACAAGGAACATCTAGATAGAGTTAGAGGTAAAGGAATAAAGTTAACACATATCGGTTATTATGGAAAATCATAATCTCCTCATATAAAAGCTAGCTCTACTAAAGAGTAAACTGAAGTGCGCCCTGAATTCAAGAAAATAAAAGCAAAATTTGAAATTTTGTTTCAAATGTTTATCTCAAAATTTCAAGATATGGAAGTATATCTTAAAATGTAAAAAGTGGTAATATATTAACTTTTGTTCTTTCCAAAAATGGAAATGGATGGCTCTTATTTCGTTCAAGGGGATGGTCCTACATCTTGAAAGGTGATGCAAATTTTGTAAACTTTAGTTAGCTAACTAACTTTAGTTCATTAACACTCTTTTATAATTTTTTTTTTTTACATTTTTGTTAATAAAATCTTTATTTTTTTTGTTTCAAAATTATATGTGAATGGTTTGTTTTTTTAAATGTATATTATGTTTGGAGTAATGAATTATTTGTGGTTAAAAAATGATGGATACATTATATTTGTTTGGAGACATTTTTAAAGATAAATGTTGACAAATCATAAAATATTTGCTGATGTTTATATGAAAGTCAACGTCGACAAGATCTAGACATTTTCTAGTATAAATATCGAGAGAATTCTCGATCAATTTTTTCTCGATATTTTATTCAACATTTATTCTTTTATCATCATATTCTTTAGCGACACTTGTAAAATATTAGGAATGGTAAAAAAAATGTCGGAAAAAAGTATACTTTTTTGTAGTGCACCCAAGAGAGTTAAGGAAGATATATTAGTTCAAGTTGGTTTGTTTTACTTTTCAGCTAACTTTGTGATGTTTGATATTGAAGTCAATGTACCTGTACCACTTATTCTCATAGATCTTTCGTTGCCATCGTGTGAGCCCTCATAGATGTTGAGAAAAGGAAGTTAACTCTTCTATACTTTGATGAGTCAATGGATTTTCAATTAAACAAAACACTGCAATATTCCAATGGTCATATGTTTCTTGCTTCATTGTTAAGTAGAAGTGAGATTTTGTATGAAGATCTCAATTGAGAATCCATTAGAGAGGCTGTCATATGTTATACAAATAATGTTTTAATGATGATCATATAAGTCAATTGAAAAAACAAAGAATGAAATACACAGACAATTGAGCACTAAGTGTTTTATTTGACCTGCTAAGTGAATAGGTCGACCTAAACATTAACCTCTTTAGCTTTAACAAAATAGGTCGACCCACATAGCTTGACCATATGTCCTGGGGACTGAAATAGATCGACCCATTGACTCAACAAGTCAACACAAAGTAGTGCTTGAACTTTGAACATCCTTACCTACATCAACTTACCATTTGACCTGAGTTGCAATGTTCATAGAAGTTTAACTCACAATAGGTCGACCCACAAGGAGGAACAAGTCAACCTACTTTAAGGAATCCTTCAAATATGTCATCCCAATAATGTGAACGTGTTGACCTAAACTGTATTTATCTAAATTAGATCACAATAAATCGACCCACGCACAATCATAGGTTAATTTTCTCATGATTAAGGCAAACAAATATGTTAAACCTTTCCTTCACCATTCGACCTGACATCAAACCTATCGACCCAGAAGATTCATCAAGTCGACCTAGACTTTAGTTTAGAAGATCTTTATAACATAGGTCGACCTTAGAATTAAGGTAATTTGACCTTAGGACATGAAAAGATCGACCCAAAACCTCATCAAGTCGACCTAGAGTTTAGATTAGAAGAATTTTATAACATATATTAACCCATCAATTTGGGTAAGTCGACCCTAGCATATGAAGAGGTCAACTCGAGGACATATATAAGTTGACCTAAGTTTTGGGTTAAAAGATTCTCAAAGCATGGTCGACCCTAGCATCAATATGTCAACCCATGATATTATACAAGTTGACTTAATGTTAAGATTATAAAAAATTTAAAACATAGGTCGACTTGGTTGACCTAAAGGGATGCGCATGTTGACTTGATTTGCTACACAAATTGACCCTAAAAGTGTACAGTCAACCTAGAGTTAAGCTTAGTTGTTTTCTTAACTAGACATGTTGACCCAAGAGAAACAATGTGCCGACCTAAACTTCGGGTTATAAAAAATTTATAACATAAGTCGACTGTGAAGGAAACACAAGTCGACTTGTACTCTTTAATGAGTCGACCAAGAAAATAGGTAGGTCGACCTATGCTTTTGGTTTATGTCTAAACAATTAAATGATTTCAAAATCAAGTCGACCCAAATAATGTTGTCAAATTGACCCAAGACTACCATAACTCAAATCTTTAGTTGGTTAAACTTTCGAATAGTTAAAACATGTATGATTAACTAGAAATAATCTTGCGTAACAAATTAAACAATACTTAATTAATTGTTTATTTAGACTGATCAAACTTATGCAGCAAAAGCAAGTGAAACTATTGGATAATAGTCTAAGGTAATAAAAGCATTGAGAGCAATAGTTAAAATATTTAATGATGGTAGGGAAGATCATAAATATGCAACGTTCAAAACTCACCAACTCTTCAATGACTCTATTGAATACATCTATAAATGCCAGATTGGAAAAGAAAACTAAAGTTAATAATATAAAATATATTGAGTGAACTCTACTTGTTAACATACTCTGTTTTTCATCTATACTTATTTATTTTTTAGTGTAATCATTTGTTTGATTTAAATATTGTTACATCTGAGGATCAAGTTTCATTTTCTATAGCACTACTCTTCTGTTGTATTGAATGTGCTAAAAATTGGTGAGGGATTCACTGTTTGAGTTAGAGAGAGAAATTATCAACCTATTGAGGTTGGAAAACTTAGTGTTCGGGATGAAAATTGTAAAGATCCAACTTGAAACTTAAATCAAGTTTGTACCATTGAATCAATAGTAGAAAATTCAGGAGGAGTACGAGAGTGGATATACACTAGTTTTGGGTGGAATCACTATAAATCTAGGTGTATTTTTGTGATCTTTATTGATTTACTCATACGTCCAATAGTTTTAAGTCTCTTACATTTTGTTAATCTTTTGAAAAACAAAAAAATTATCATTCAATCTATTCATCCCTCTATATTGTATTTCATTAAAGGAGAAGAGTTTTAAGAGTGATAAGATCTTTTTCGAACATTGTATGAGCTCGAATTACACATAGTAACATTTGAGGACATAGAATTAGATAAACTTAAGGAAATGACTAGATAAAAAAAGGACAAATCATATTTTCCCATTAATCACGATTGTTGATACTTCTAGAACTGCAACTAAGTTTCACCAAAGTCAACTTAATATTGTGCCCCCCCGATTTGACATACCATTACTCAACCTCATCTTTGGAAGCCAAATCTCAATTTCTAGTTACCCTTTTTTCATCTTTTGACGGTTTCACTAATTTAAAGTGTCATTGTTTACTAATCATTCATATCCTTTTGTAAGTGACGAGTCTTTAGATGACCCATATTTACTTGAGATTTGCATAGTCACAACAATCGGAGAGATTCACCCGAGAAGGAAAAGGAGAATGTAATACACCATCATGAGGATTTAAGACGAACATAATATACTGACGTAGGCAACGGTTACAATTCTTGAAAATAAATTCTCGTGTCCCACATCATTCAAATAAGCTACCTATTCTCTTGCTATAAGAGACTAACAACTCCGTTGTAAGAAATATAGTACGGACCCCTCTAGTCAATCTAAGTTGTCTTTGGGTAATGGAGTCTCCAAATGACAAGATTCGGATATGGGGACAGAATATAAAGATATATAATATGGTTTGATCTGATGAGTATAGCATGGACACAAACACAAAGTGTAGGATAAAAACTAAAAATTGATTATAGAAGAGATAGACCTATGGACCACACCTTCTCCATCCTCTTATCAAACATCTGAGTACCATGAGTACTAAGGGTGGCTACGATTCCGGTTCCAGTTTCTCATTGTTCGATTTTGGAACAAGCGGTTTCGGTTTTGAAACAAGCAGTTCTGGTTCATCATCCATCGGAATTGGAATTGAACCACTTACCAATGATTTCAGTTTCTGTTTCTTATGACTTGGTTTCGGTTCAAACCGTTTGGAATCAAAATTTAAATTCTTTAATTTAAATTCTCTCATCCCTTTAATAAGTCAACTTGACTGTTTTGTTTTTCAATTTATTAACCTGATTGACTTATGCGTTGTATTTAAATTTTGTTTAAACTCAAGTTTTGCATGTGAACTTTTAGTTTAGGTCGATTTATTTGTTATATATAACTCTTTAAATCTAACATTTATTGTAAAAATATTTTCATCAAAATATATTTGGTCAACAAATTCACTTCACCAAACCAAAAAAAAAGAAATGTATTATCATTCTTATAATTACAATAAATCATGTATTGAATTTTTTGTTTTTACAATTAAAAAAGAAAAGTGTTTGAATTTAATTTATATAAATTAAGTTGTCTATGTATTCTTTTGAGGTTTAAAAAATCAAAAACCTTGTAGTTCACTTACCATTTGAATTTATGATCCGTTTACCTTAATTTAATTTGAAATATTGTTAGATAAAGTAGTTGATGTGCCTTTGGTTGTAATATTTTATAAATTTTCATTATTTTTCTTGATTATCTCTTGTTGTCTAAATTTTGTCCCACCCTAATCATCCAAACAGGTTTGGACCTGAAGTTGTTCCCTTCATACTAAATGCTTGTTCAACAGCCACATTAAGACAAAAGTTGCTAAAATTTGTTTAGCGATTTATGATAATATAGAAAAATTGTTTGCATACTCTTTCCACTATTCTAGAGCTAGAAAATCTTTCAAAGATAGGTAAACACTAAACTAAAAAAATATTTGATATAAATCAATTTCAGATGTAAAATTTGCTAAATCTTTTGGTTTCTTTTGTCTTTGAAATATTAGT
This sequence comes from Dillenia suffruticosa, assembly GCA_033439265.1. Lineage (NCBI taxonomy): Eukaryota > Viridiplantae > Streptophyta > Magnoliopsida > Dilleniales > Dilleniaceae > Dillenia > Dillenia suffruticosa. The sequence continues at coordinate 16,061,034 of JAVTVX010000020.1, forward strand.
TATTCATCTTTACTCATTTTAGAAAATTCCTCAATATTTATAGATTGAAAAAATTGTTGGGTATAATTATCAAATATCATACTAAATTCAACATTGTTGACATTAAATATAATAACCTAGATGGGGTAAATATGTTATTTACAAATTTTGATTATTTACAATGATTTAAAACTTGATTTTCACAAATAAGAAAAAAAAAAGAAAATAAAGATTGACATACACAATTTATAGTAGTTCCACCTTCTTGGTATACGTCCACTCCCAGATTTTAGCTGAATTTTCAAATCTACTATTCTATTCAAAAATTACAAACTAGCTTACGGTGGTGTTAGTGAACTATACAAATATTTTTCAAATATTTCGATTTGATTTTTCAGAGAATCAATCAAAACCTAATATGATACCTCTCTAAAACTTAGAACAATACTATTCTAATTTTGCACAATAGATAGAGAAGAATAAAATGTCAGAGGAAGCTTTCTTTTTTCGGATTACACGTTACAGTATAGATTGAACAAAATCAAATGTAAGGCTTTATGAATGATGTTCAGCAATTTTGAATAACAGACCCCCTTTCTTCTCTATTCTTGAATAGATTTTATAGTCGAGCAATTAGGGTTTAGCCGTTGAGAACCATTGAATGTATAACAGAGTTTGGTGAGGTGGTTAAATAGTACATTTAATTCGAATCAGCTTTTTTGAGAAAGTGAACGTTATAGATAGTAAGTCGATCTATCGTGACTATAAGTAGACTTGTGTTCATAGTTTAAATTCATGAGTCGACTTGATGATTAGTCAAGTCATCTTAACATGATTGTAAGAAGACTTACTTAGCCTTGGTTGGCTTGACAACTATATAAGTCCATTGACAAATATGATAGGTAAGGAGACTTGTCTTTACCATGAGTGGCGTTGTCAAGTCATAAGCCTTTTTATAGGAACTATGAATCGTCTCAATCTTGATTCTCATTTTGCAAGGCGACTTGCATTTGTGAGCAAGACGACTTATATGTTAAAAACTTTGGTTAGATCGTCTTGTGAATATAATGGGGTGGCCTCATTTGTTGTGCATACTATTCTTTCTGAGCCATGAATAAGTTGTCATCTTGTGCATGACCTTGAGTCGACTTATAAGTATACAGACTATTACTTCTGTGATATATCTTCCTTAGGTTGTCATGTGTATTTTGTGGAGGCGACTTGTGTTATTATTTCTAGGTTTAAGTCGTCTTATATTTGTAATTGGGTCATCCTAGGAGTGATTAGGTCGTCTTATCTTTAGGGTTGAGTCGTCTTTAGGTGCTGTAGAATCAAACATCCGAGACTTAATTATGTCAGGTCGCCTTGTCAAATTTACTGAGGCGACTTGTTCTTCTAACAGCTATAGTCAGGTTGATTTAGGTTTTGTGCAGACATAAATTTCTGAGGCATGACTTCCACAGGTCGTCTTGTGCTAGAGGTCAGGTTGCCTTAGGTATTCTACAAACTTAGACTTTTGAGACTTACTTTCCTTAGATCGTCTCATGCCAAGATTGAAGTCGCCCTTTTTTCTATGATACAGTCAATAGGTCGTCTTATGTCGAATCTCGGATCGTCTTGGTCATTTTGACTTAACCAAATTTCTATCAATCATGCTCATAAGTCGTTTTATGCATATGAGTGAGGCGACTTGAATATCTAGAATCAATTTGAACAATTATCCTAATTTATTTATAATTAAAATTAATTATCTAAAATCAAACTTCATTACTCCTAATCATCTTTGTTAATCTTGTAAAGTTTTGATGATGAAAGGTTAGAAGGAAAATAGTTCGAGAAAATAAGAAGACAGTTAAAAATTTCAGAAATCTACAGTACAAGTCGACATTCTTGGAAAATACATAGACCTGTGACATTCACACACATACACATCGACCCGTTTGTTACCCTTGTCGACCTGAGTTAAATAATTTCTATAGAAACAAATGTTTGAACATTTCGACCTATACAAGTACACACTGACCTGCGCAATGAATGCATATAAATTAGATATTCTAACACATCGACCTGAGCACAAATCTTATCGACACGAAACTACAAGAACAGTAACATATCGACCAATTCACCTAAACACATCAACCAATTGCATTTGTGAATAGTGACACATCAACATGTTCTCTATACACATCAATCTGAACAGTGTCATGTCCACAAATTTCATACTTCATGTTGACTAATTCAAAGTTCAAATAGTAACACATCAACTTGTTGGTTAGACACATCAACCTGATGACACTTAAGTCAGAAACACATTTCAACCTGTTACTGTGCTTATTGACCTAGCCAAAACACATTAACCAATTTACTCAGAAACGTTGACCAATTCAATAAATGAATAATGACACATCAATCTTTAATGAACACATGTCGATCTGTCTATTATATTTTTGAAACAAACGCACATCGACATAGTAAAAGTCCTGTAACCTACTGAGACACATCAACCAATTAAATTATCCAGGTTTATCAATTTTTATTTGCATAGTAAAATGTCAATGTATATAGTGAGTTCTATCGATCTGTCATTAAAATACATATCGACCTATCAATTTCTTGTCGACACAACTCATACACATCAACCAATTGAATTCCACACATCGACAAATTTATTACATGAATAGTAGCATGTTGATGCACTAAATTAGACTTGTCGACCTATCTCTCACAAAATCACACAGATCACACATTGGCACGGTTGAAATGCTGTCGACACAAAGGAACACATCAACCAATTAAAAATCTTAAATCCACCAATTTTATTTGGCACAGTCTCCCTCGACCCGAAATAGTATCTTGCGACCTATATGTATAAAAATATACTAGGAATGATTCAAATTCAGGTCGATGTTCTCAACAGTCTTATCGACCTGCGTGTGTCAGAATTCAGATCTGCGAAACATTTTTGAACTTATCTGACAGGTTCTTTTTTCGATCTCTGAAATATTTCCGATTCTATCCAAACTAACGTTCAAATGGAGAGCAAACAAAATTTGATTGGCCCATTCAAAAGAGGTGCCAGTAAAAAGAACGAAATTTCAGCGTGAAGAAAGGAACAGTTGCAAGAGCTTTAATGGTGGGAATTAAATATCAATGTTCGAATGCAACAACCACCACCAACTCTCAACGGATCGATTCAATATCCTAATAAATACAGAGAAGCAGAAGATGGTGGTAAGAAGAAGAGAGACATTACAAGAATTAAAATCTCTATTGAATATACTGCAACAACCAATCTCTGTGTACTTGACAGTTCTATTTATATTAAGTATCTTTTTGAGATTTTTTTTGTCAAATTTGAGGAAAATAAGGCTCAATTCTTGACTTTCTTTTATAGATTAATTTGAGTATCAAAGATTAAGAAGTGTGCAAAACTGTTTTAAGTCTAAAAAATCCCAAAATTCAGTCTGTGTGGATTGAATTATAATATTCAGACGTAACACTATTTGAGGTTTAACTTGAGCCTATAATCAAGTTTGTAAACTAAACATTTAGTGAAAAATCCAAAGGGAGTCTGGGAGTGGACATACACCAGGTTTGGTGGAACCACTATAAAAATTGTCTGTGTCTTCTTTACTTGGTTTTATTTACTATCATAAAGTTTTAAAATTTTGAAACAGTCTCCTATATTCAACTATTCACTCCTCTCCTCTAGTTGAATAACAATTGATATCCGAGCGGGTGTGTTGTAAAAGCTTAACAGCTCAACATCAAAGATCCAAACGACAATTAACAGTGGTAATGTACCAGTGGAAGCTTACTCAACCAACCGTACACCATTCTTCAATGAAAGTAACTTCAGCTACTAGAATCAAAGAATGCACAACTTCATCATTGCACAAAACCTAAATGCATGGGAAATTATCGAAGAAGGAGTCGAATTCCCTACCGAAAAGATAGATGGAGTTCCTGTGCTGGTAAAATTGAAGAACATGACTATAGAACAAAAAAAGTTTATCAGGCCAACAGCAAAGCCATCAATCTTCTTCACCTTACACTGAGCGTCAATGAATATAATCGAATCTCTTCTTGCATAACAGCAAAGGAAATTTGAGAAAGACTAAAGGCCACTTACGAAGGAACTGACCAAGTACGTAAGAGCAAAATCAGATTGCTTAAGCAAGAACATGAAGTTTTCAAGATGAAAGATAGAGAAACAATCAATGAAATAATCACAAGATTTAATAAGATAATAAATGAGCTCAGACTACTTGGAAAAGGAATCCTTCAAGAAAACATGGTGGATAAAATTCTGAGAAGTCTATCAAAATCTTAGGAGCCCAAGGTGACAGCAATTGAAGAGTCCAAGAATCTTAAGATTCTGACAATGGATGAACTCGTGGGATCCTTGATAACCCATGAGATGAAACTGAACGTGAAGGAACCAGCTAAAGAAGAAAGAGGCAAAGGGGTAGTCTTGAAGGCTGATAATGAGGAAACCACATTTAGTGCAAAAGAAGAAGAAGATGAAGATGAAGATGAAGATGATGAAGCTCTTCTGGCAAGAAAATTCAGAAAATTCATGATGAGGAAGAGGAACAAAAACAAGTTATTCTTCAAAAAGTAAGAAAAGAAGGAAGAAATCAGATGTTTTGAATGCAAGAAGCCGGAACACATGAAAGCTGACTGCTCCTCTCTCAAAAAGGATGATAAGAAGCACAAAAAGGACTAATGTATGCAGTGATGAAGATTCAAGCTCAAGTGATGAAGAGCAAAATGAGAAACAAGCAAACATTTGTTTCATGGCAAATGAAAAATCTTCTGATAGTGAGGTAAACTCCACTCTCTATTCATCATGTTCTGAATCTAAAAATGACTTTTCTATCTCTGAATTAGGTGAGGCTTTAGTCGAATCTCTAAAGAAATTAAAAAGACTCAAAAGGAAAAATAATCTGCTAAGGAAAGAGCTAGTTGAAATTGTTAAAGTTTTAGAAAAGTCAAAAAGTGAAGCAAATGAACTAAAAAGAAAAAATACTGAATTGGATCTGTACGTTGATGAACTTAAAAAGAAACTAAATGTTTAATGTTCAAAAAAAAAATAATAACATTCTTGTAAATGAAAACATGTTTTTAAAGAAAGAATTGGAAATTTTGAAAGAAAAGAATAGTAGGTTGAATATTGTTCTAATGAAATTCATCTCAGGTAAAGAAAAGTTAGATGTCATGCTATGAATTCAAAAAGTTATGTTTGATAAGGCAGGATTAGGATTCAACCCTAACCAAACACAAAAAGGATTGTATAGATTCTTTGTATCGAGCTCTGAAAATGCCAAACTAGAAAGATGTCACACGTGCATGAAGGTTGGGTATAAATCTGAAATCAGTAGATTTAGAAATATGGCTTTAAACAAAACTAAGAAACCAAGAGCACAAATCAGACATTGCAGCTACTGTAAGAAAAATGGACACTCAATCTATGATAGTTGGTTTCTAAACTCCTCAAGAACAACATTAACATGGATCCCCAAAGATAAATTCATTACTAACTCAGCCGGACCCAAAAAGATATGGGTATCAAAGGCAAACGTGCGATTGTCTTCTCACTGCAGGTATGCTTAAAGTCAAGAGAATCTCCCGGCAAGCTGTGTGGAGCATAGACAGTAGATGCTTAAGACACATGACCGGAGACGTATTGAAATTCTCTCATTTTGAAAGCAAGAGAGGAGGAAAAGTCACGTTTGGAGACAATTCAAAAGGAAAGATTGTCGGCATAGGCAATATTGAGTATAAATCTTCTGAATCTCAAATTCAAAATGTATTGCTTGTCTCTGGTTTGAAATTTAGCTTATTGAGTGTTAGCCAATTGTGTGATAAAGGCTATTCTGTACTGTTTGAAGTTGATGCATGCTCTATTATTGAAAAAACCTCTGGACTTACAAAGTTTACTGGCCATAGAAGAGAAAACATATATGCAATTGATCTAGATCTCTTAAAACCCTCAAATGAATCATGTCTAGTTGCAGTGATATAGTTAGAAAAGATATAGTTAAGAGTTTTCCAAAATTGAAATTTGAAAATGACAAATTGTGTGATATATGTATGAAAGGAAAACAAACAAAAATATCTTTTAAATCTAAAAATTGTGTATCAACAGAAAGTCCTCTAGAACTTTTTCATATTGATTTGTTTGGATCTACTAAAACTCAAAACTTAGGAGAAAAACATTATGATTTTATAATTATTGATAATTACTCCAGATTCATATGTGTGCTATTTCTTGCCAAAAGGAAGAAGCTAGGGAGACATTCAATAGACTATGCAAGAAATTTCAAAATGAGAAATGAATGACTATTAAGAGTATTAGAAGTGATCATGGCAAGAAATTTGAAAACAAAACCATGGATGAATTCTGTAATTATTATGGTATTGACCACAACTTCTCAGCTCTTAGGACATCTCAACAAAATGAAGTGGTAGAAAGGAAAAATAGAACCCTCCAAGAAATGGTTAGAACAATACTTTGTGAAAATAATCTACCTAAGTTTTTTGGGAAGAAGCAGTGAACACATCATGCTACATTTTGAATAGAGTTCAAATGAGACCAATCCTAAAGAAAACCCCTTATGAACTTTACAAAAAAAGAAAACCGAATATAGCATATTTTAGAGTGTTTGGATGCAAATGCTTTGTGTTGAATAATGAAAAAGAAGTATTAGGAAAATTTGATGTCAAAAGTGCTGAAAGAATCTTTCTAAACTACTCTCTAGCAAGCAAAGCTTATAGAGTTTACAATAAAAGGACCATGACAGTGGAGGAGTCAATTCACGTAGAATTTGACGAAAAAAATGATATCAATCAAAGAATGTTGAATGATGAAGATGTATCTGAAAAATTAAATGATATTAGTTTGTCTGATAAAATAAATAATCAAAACGAGGAGTCAAATGATCTCACGGTGCAGGAGAAAAGAAATGAAACACAACAAGAGCAGGAGATCAAATTCCCTCAAATTAGAAAAAATGTAAATCCAGAAAACATAATTGAGAGCATTAGTTCTAGAATAAGAACAAAATCTGTAATCCACAATCAATGTGAGTATGTTGTTTTTATTTCTCAGAGTGAACCCAAAAACGTGAATGAATCTTTAGAAGATGAACATTGGATTATGGCAATGCAAGATGAACTGAATCAGTTTGAAAGAAATAAGGTTTGGAATTTGGTGCCTAGACCTATAGATCAATCAGTAATTGGAACAAAATGAGTTTTTAGAAATAAACTTGATGAATTTGGTACAATTACAAGAAACAAAACAAGATTAGTGGTCAAAGGTTACAGTCAAGAGTAATGAATTGATTACGATGAAACATATGCACCAGTAGCAAGATTAGAAGTCATAAGGATGTTACTTGCCTTCTCTTATTTCATGAATTTTAAGTTGTATCAAATGGATGTTAAAAGTGTATTTTAAATGGGTATTTAAATGAAACAGTATATATTGAACAATCTCTAGGATTTGAAGATCCTAAGTATCCTGAACATGTGTACAAACTGATCAAAGACTTATATGGACTGAAACAAGCTCCTAGAGTTTGGTATGAAAGATTAAGTAATTTTTGACTGAAAATGACTTTGTACGAGAGAAAGTAAATACCACTTTGTTTGTCAAAAAGAGAGATGATGACTTCTTGATCATACAAATATACGTAAATGACATAATATTTGGAGAAACTAGTACTAGAATGTATAAGAAATTTACAGCCAAAATGTAAGGAGAATTTGAAATGAGCATGATGGGTGAGCTGAACTACTTTCTTGGTTTACAAATCAAATAATCTGAAAATGGAATCTTCATAAATCAATCAAAATATACAAGTGATTTAATTAAAAGGTTTAGGTTTAGTGACTGCAAGGGAAATGCAACACCAATGAGTATAAACATTAAACTAGACAAAGATGAAAATGGTAAGTCAATTTGTCAAAAACTTTACAGTAGCATGATTGAGTCATTACTCTCTCTTACTACTTCAAGACCTGACATATAATTCAACGTATATTTTTATGCTAAATTTCGGTCAGATCCTAAAAAGTCCCATTTGGTTGCAGTTAAAAGAATTTTTATATACTTAAAAAGAAATAACACATTTAGGACTTTGCTATGATAGAAATTCGAGTTTCCAACTGCATGGATTTTGTGATACTGACTTTGTTGGATGCAAAATGGATAGAAAAAATACAAATGGCATTTATCAATTCTTCGGAAATATGTTGGTATCATGGTCTTCTAAGAAGCAAAGCAACGAGGCTTTATCAACAACGGAAGCTAAATATGTTTCGGTTGGACAGTGCAAAGCACAGATTCTTTGGATCAAATATCAAATGAAAGACTACAGACTAGATTTTGATTGTACACCAATCAAGTGTAATAACACAAGTGCAATAAATCTCATAAAGAACTTTGTGCATCACTCACGAATCAAACATATAGAAGTAAGATATCATTTCATTTGAGATCACGTTTTGAAGAATGAGATTGTTTTTGAGTACATTGACACTCAAAAATAAATTGTTGATATTCTTACCAAACCATTAGATAAAAATAGGTTCTGTGAGTTAAGAAGGGATTTGGGAATGATACAAATGAAGAAATAGAGAAGACAGAAAGAAAAATAGAGTATTACTCTGAGAAATAGATGCCAGGTCGACCTATTTATCAAGGTATGTCGACAAATTTGACAATATACAGAGGTATGTCGACCATTAGCCTTTGGGGAAATAGACCATGTCGACCTGATCAATCAAAATAATCAAACAGGTCGTTGTGTACTTAATCTTGTCGACCTAAGACATATCTAATAGAATACCAACAATCGGCATCAACCTATCTAACCCTAATTCCCAAAATTCAAACTTTCCCTCTCTCTTTCGAAACCTTAACCTCCCAAATTCGAAACCCCAATTCCTAATTCGAAACCCTAATCATCCAAATATTCTTAAGAATCGAATCTAGATGGCTCCTAAAATGAAAATGGCCATCAAGAAACCCATGGAACCTTCGAAACGACCTACCAAACCGATGGGAAAAGGCAGCTCCTCTTCTATGCAACCCGCGAAACCAACACCCCCTCTACCGCAGCCATTCCCTCAGTTCAGCACCTATGAGTTTCAATCAATTGAACAGAATGACTTATACGATAGGATGCTTTCAAAATGAAAGGTCAATCATGGTCGTTTAATCGATTTGGGTGTTCTTAAAAAGGGTTGAGTTCAACTACGAAGAACATCTAATAGAGGTATGCCCTTCTTCTTTTTTGAATCCTAGCAAGTATATTCATGAGAGAGAGGTCAAACCATTTTACAATAACCTACAAGTCAACTATTAAGAACCTTTGAATGAGATGTGAATTACCATTGATGACCATTTTGTTTCATGTGCATTCAAAACCTTTGTGAATGGAAAGGAATTCAAAGTGACACCTAGGAAAATATGTGAGGACAATGGAATTTCCTGGGTCTCTTATGATCAATGTGAACCGTATATAAAATCAAGTTATTTGGACAATGCTAGAGCGGTTTTTGGTGATCAGAATTTGACTGCAGTGAATACTAATGCTACTGAACTTGACTTTCATGAAAGAATCTTGCATTTGATAGTTAGTTATGTACTTAGACCGAGAGGAGACAACTATACCACAATTTCAAATGAGGACTTGTGGTTAATGGCTTGTATCATTAGTGGAAAAAATCCCGGATTCTATTACATAGTTCCCCATTTTATGATCTCCGCACATAGATCTGAGAGTTCTCTCCTGCCCTATGCAAGTATGATAACAGATATATTGTCTAAGAATAAAGTGGTTTTGGAAAAAGACTCAATTGTTGAATTGAGTTATATGACCTCTATCAATGCATTCTCAATGTTAAGGGCATGATGGATAAGTAATGCTGAAGGAGAATGGGTAAGGAAATAAGGTGGAACAGGAAAGAGACAGGTTGAGGAGACTGAGGTTGAGCCTGATGAAGACATAGAGCATGTCCCAAGAAAAGAAAGAAGGACTGAAGAAGGTGAATCCTCTGGCGTACAACCAATCACCCTTCAAATGATTTGGGAAAAATTGTAAAATATTAAGAAAAGACAAAGCTTGATTGGTTAGATGGGTTGCTTCAACAGGATGGAACTTTATAGTATCCAAGAGAAATTGGATACCTTGCTAAAGGAGAAGGGGAAACCAAAGAAAATTCCTAATCCAATGAAGTCAATTTAGCTAGGAATTTATTTTTCTAATTGTGTTTTCAAATCTTCTAAACTCTGATGTATGTTGGTCTCTTTTATTTGTTTCTTGCTTCTTATTGTTTTAATGTATGACTACTTCTATTACTGCAGTGTGCATGTTGAATATGGTTGACTTAATGAAGGTTTTACTGTTGCATCTGAGATGCATATACTGTGACCTGATTTATATGCTTTGATTAATGGCCTATTTCTGTTTTGCTAATGACAAAAAGGGGAGAAGTATGTGTTTCACCCCTCCCCTTTAGTTGAATAACAATCTTCAAAATCTATTTTGTTCAGCAATCTCCCCTTTTTTGATAATAACAAAACCCAATTTGAGATAATTGATAAAATTATTTGAAAAGTCTCAAAATGTTTTCTCTCAGCCAATGCCATATCAATTTAAGTTTTGAAATATCTATGATTAGTCTTAAGCTTTACTTTCTCTTAGAGATATGCATCATATGCTCTATATACTTAATTTTATGATGTGTATCATTGATATCCTGTTGCTCTCTCGTTTTTTCTTTTTGAATGCAACTACCACTCTTACTTGTACAATTCTCCTCTATTGTTACATCATTGAGAAACATATTCTATCTTTACTCAATGCTATGTCATAACACAATTATGTATTTCATACGAATATGATATATGTAACATTAATCAATATACATACTGATGTTATGTTATGCTATTCAACATAAACACACTAAAGCATCAATACATCAATATAAAAGCCAATGTTATGTTATGTCATATATCAATATAAATACCAATGTTATGTTATGTCATATATCAATATAAATACTCATGTTATGTTATGTCATTCAACATAAACACAAGAACACATATATTTTCCCCCCTTTTGTTGTCAGCAAAATAAGTGCATATTATCATGGAAGAGAAAGTTAATATCAAACATAACATCAAAGTCCGTGAAGAAAGTGTCAGCAAAAGGAAGAGAATAGCCAAACTAATATCAAACTAAAAATAGAGAAAAGAAGAAAAGATGTGGATTCCTTAGACTTGTAGCTCATTGGATGGAGTGATGGAAGGATTAACTTGTGGGGAACTAGGAGGACCACTTTGATCTTTGTGAATCAAGGATTCCAAAGCATTCATTTTGTCATGAAGGGTCTTCTTTTGGTTTTCCAATTAATTTAACCTTGAATGAGTAAGAGAGTTTTGATCTTTAATTTTGAGGAGTTGTGATTGGATGTGCACCAAGGAATCCCAATTCATATCCATGGTGACTTCAGAAGCGGGAATAGTTGTGGATGGAGTACCATAGAAGTGTGTGATTTGAAGTGATTGAGCTCTAATTTCCTCAAATGGTCCTGTTTTAAATGGTTCACTTGCTCCCATCTCATCTCGTTTCCTTTTCTTTCTACCCTCTTCGTGATCTTCTTCCAACTTCTCCCAAACTCTATTCTTCAACATCCACTTGGCCTTTTGCAATGATTGTTCCCCAATACCATGTTTTATACTTAATTTTGTGCAAATCTCCTTTTTCATATCAATCTTGTCCACTATTAGCACATCAGAAATCAGAGAGCAGTAGGGTAGATTTGTAGATTTGGATTTGGTTGCTTCAATCATGAAATAAGGCACTAAGAAATGCGATCCTAAGTTTTTACCATCCATGATGTAAGCTATCAACCAAAGATCCTCTATGCTTATGTGTGTGTGATTTCCTCCTCCAGGCCTAAGTACACGAGTGATAATAAGATGCAGAAGATACTCATGAATATCCAAATTCTTTGCATTCAAGTCTACTTCACTCATCTCTGACAAATTTGTATTCTTGAACACAATTTTAGCACATTTGATTTGAGTTATTTTCATGTACTTTTAACACCTAACAGAGGGAGTCCATTCTAAATTTCACATCATGTACATTACTTTGAGAGTGAGCATGATTTGATTTCCCTTAATGTGTGTCTTGAAGGTACATAATTCTATTCCTATAGGAAAAAGGAAATGGGTCTCTAGCATATGTTCTCCGGTCTCCTCAACAACTTCCATGTTATTGTAGAATTTCCTAACTAAGATGTCATACACATTCTCATTTGGGCTCATCAATGAACTAGGTAAGATGTGTGATAGATGCTCTTCATAAGGAAAATTGATTTTCTTAAGAAACTCCCGATCGATAAGTCTACCTAAGTTCAATTTTCTTTTTGAAAAGTTGGTTGAGAAAGACTTACTTTTCTCTAATGAAGGGAAGTCACTCTCGTTGAACTTTGTCGGATTCTTCATCTTTGCCGCCATGAAAAGTGCTTGCATATTGAAGACGAGAGACTTTGGAAGTTAGGGCTTTTAATCAGTGAAGTGAGAACTTTTCGTGCTCTACCAAATGGAGTGTAGTCGTGTGAGTCTCGAATTGTTCGAACAAGAGGAATAGTGAGTGTTTACGAGAGAAAATGTGAAAGGGTGAGAGTAAAGAGACGATTCACGAAGGATATTGGAGGCACTTAGAATTAGGGTTTTTAATTTAAACGTATGGAGGGAATGTGAGAGGTCACAAGTTTAAATCATGATTGTTCAACTTGGGTCAGATTTAGGTTCTTGGTAGAGATAAAATAGGTTTAGATTTAGGGTATTGGATTTTATCCATTTCATGAGCCACATGGGTCGTCTTCAAGGATGTGAAGAGACGGTCTGTCTTCTTTTACAAGGCAACTTTCATTAGATTGCAAGTCGTCTTACAAGATTGAAGCCAAAAGACATCAGGTCGTCCTCCCAGATGCATGAGGCGACTTAGAAATGTCTGCAAATAATTTTTCTGTGACATGATCATGATAAGTCATCTTGTATTTATTACAAGGCGACTTGTAAGGTCATGAGGCGATTTAGAAAAATAGTATAAGTCTGCTTGTTATCCTCAAGGCACCTTAATTTATTGAGGCGTCTTAGTTATATTTTTCAAAATCATTTCTGTGATGATGTTTAATGAGTCATCTCATTCCTTTAATAGGACGACTTATTGAAATAGCTTTTTTCTCAGGACGACTTGTTCTCAGAACAAGACGACTTGTCATCTCAATTTCAAACCATTAAGACATTTTACTTATCTTATAAGACGACCCATCTCTTGGACAAATTTCATGACTTTGAAATTTTTTTAAAAAATTTCTCTTCTTTTCTTCAAATGATTATAAAATGAGCATATATATATATATATATATATATATATATATATATATATATAAATCAAGAGTTCATTCCATCATTTCCAATTCTCTTCTTAGATTACAAAATCTTTCTCTATCTAATGGTTTGATGAAAATATTTACAATTTATTTTTCAGTTTCTGCATATTTTAGAATTATATCTTTTTTGAATACATGGTATTTAATAAAATGATGTATAACCTCAATGTGCTTAGTCCTGGAGTAATGCACCGAATTTTTTGTTAAATTTATTGCACTATTGTTATCAATTTTTATTGGAAAAATTTCAAATTTCAAACTATAATCCTCAAGTTGATGCTTGATCCATGGACTTGTGCATAGTATTGTCCCGCAACCACATATTCTGCTTCCGTGGTTGAAATAGCAACACTATTTTGCTTTTTAGAGAACCAAGATACTAATATACTTTCAAAGAATCGACAAGTATCACTTGTGTTTTTTCTATCTATTTTACATCTAGTAAAATCAGTATCTGAATATCCATATAGATTGAATGTTGAATTCTTATCATACCATAATCCTAAATTATATGTGTCTTTTAAATATCTTAGAATTCTCTTCACAGTGGTTAAGTGAGATTTTTTAGGATTAGATTAAAATGTAGCACACAATCACACACTAAATAGAATATCGGGTTTAGATGCAATTAAATATAGAAAGGATCCAATCATACTCCAATATAGTTTTTGACACACTTTCTTTCCTTTTTCATCTTTGTCTAATTTAACCGTTATACTCATTGGTGTGGCATATTCTTTGGTATCACTAAATCCAAATTTCTTAATCAATTCCTCAGTAAATTTGGATTGATTGATAAATATACTATCTTTTGTTTGCTTTATTTGTAAGCCAAGAAAATAATTTAGTTCATTCATCATACTCATTTCAAATTCTGCATGCATAGACTTAGCAAATTCTTGACCAAGAATTTTTTTTGTTACCCCAAATACTATGTCTCCACATAGATTTGAACTATTAAATTTTTTGGTCTTTTCTTTTAATAAACAAAATTGTATCAATTTTTTCTCTTTCAAAATCATTTTTAATAAGAAAATTAATGAATCTCTTATACCAAACTCTTGTAGTTTGTTTTAAACCATATAAAACTTTGGATAATTTAAACACATGATCCGAGTGCTTTGGATGTTTAAATCTGGGTAGTTGTTCTACAAAAACTGTCTCATTTAATACACCATTTAAAAAACACTTTTAACATCAATTTGATATAACTTGAAATTCATATAACATGCAAAGACAAGTAGTATCCTAATAGTTTCTAATCTAACTACCGGAGCATATATTTTATCATAATCAATCTCTTCTTATTGACTATACCCTTGAGCAACTAATCTAACTTTGTTCCTATTAATTGTTCCATATTCATCTAGTTTGTTCCTAAATATCCATTTTGTACCTATCACAAATTAATCGTTTGGTTTAGAAACTAACTCTTATATTTCATTCTTTTCAAATTAATTTAACTCTTCTTGTATAATTAGAATCCAATTTTCATCACATAGAGTTTCATCAACATTTGTAGGCTCAATTTTAGAGATGAAAGCCACAAATTCACATTGATTTTGAGTTGAAGATTTAGTTCTAACTCCAACCTCTATATCTCTAATTACATTTTCTACATTAACACTCCTTTTTACGATTAGAAATCTTATCTCTTGCTCTTCTTTTTGTGTAAGGATTGATTGATTTTCTTCACATCTATCTTAATTGGATTCTTCATTCATTTCTTCATTTTTAATTGTCTCTTATTCTAGAATTTGTTATACTTTTTGAATTTTATCATCAAAACTTCTTTTACTTAAGGAGTTACTTTTATCAAAATTTACATAAATTGATTCCTTAACCATCATTATTCTCTTATTATATATTCTATAAGTTTTACTAGAAACTGAGTATCCTAGAAATATAATCTCATCACTTTTTGTATTAAATTTTCTTAAATTATCTTTTTCATTGTTCAGTACATAGTATTTACATCCAAAGATATGAAAGTAACCAATGTTAGGTTTTCAACCTTTGTATAATTTATAAAGAATTTTCTTAAGAATTGATCGAATTAATACCCTATTGAGAATGTAGCAAACTGTATTAACAGTTTCAACCCAAAAATATTTGGGTAAGTTATCCTCACAAAGCATAGCCCTAACCATTTCCTTTAGAGTTCGATTCTTTCTCTCAACAACACCATTTTTTTTAGGTGTTCTAGATGTAAAAAAATTATGATATATTTTATTTTCATCACAATATTCTTGCAACACTTTATTCTCAAATTTTTTGTCATGATCACTTCTAATACTATTAATTGTACATTCTTTTTCATTTTGAATTTTCTTGCATAATTTGATGAATGCACTGCATGCTTCTTCCTTTTTGGCTAAGAATAGTATCTAATTATATCTTGAGTAATCATCAATTATTATAAAACCATAGTGTTTTCCTCCTAGATTTTGAGTTCTGATTGGACCAAAGAGGTCCATATGAAGTAATTCTAAAAGTTTAGATGTGGAGACTACATTTTTAGATTAAAGGAAGATTTGATATGTTTTTCTTTCATGCAAGTATCACATAATTTATTCTTTTCATATTTTAATTTAGGAATTCCCTTAACAATATCTTTTCTAACCAGTTTTCAAATTAAGTCCATACTTACATATCCTAGTCTTCTATACCATAATCATGCATCATTATTCCCAATGGCCATCAAGCATGTTTCGTTTAGAACACTTAGGTTATCTAAATCAATGACATAGAAGTTTCCTTGCCTATTTCCCTTGAATTTTATCTTATTGTTTGATTTATCTATCACGTTGCAACAATTATGATCAAACAAAACAATGAATTCTTTATCACATAATTGGCTAATGTTTAGAAGATTATGTTTTAAACCTTTGACAAGCAACACATGCTCAACTTGAGTAGGAAACATACCTATATTTTCTATACCAATAACTTTTCCTTTCGAATTGTCTCCGAAAACTACTTTGCTTTCTTTCTTTTCTTCCAAACTATTGAACTTAGATGAGTCTCCCGTCATGTGTCGAGAGTATCCGCTATCCAAAAACCATGTATTTTCAAGAGTTTTGGTCTTGAGACAAATCTGCACAAAGAAGAGATCAAGTATTGGCCCTTGGTACTCAAATTTTCTTATGTTCGGCAATGTTAGTGCTCATCATGGATTCATTAGTGTTCTTTGGTACCCATTTCAAAATCATTTTCTTGAATTTTAAGTTATTGAACTAGTACTCATTTAAACAATGCCCTATTCTATTGCAGTAAGGCACTTGGTATATGTTCTAGATTCTTTTGATTGGTTTGGTATGAATCTTCTTCTAAGTTTGTAATTATGAGAGTTATATCCTTGTTTCATGCAATAATGACACTTAGTTTTTAATTTATCTTTTGTTGTATTGGGAATAAAGAAACTATATAGTTTCTTTTGTATCAAGACTAGATTATAACATAAACCAACCTTATCATAGACAACTAGCTCCAAGTATCAAGTCTAATTTTTTTTGTTCTTGAACAAATTTATAAAATAGAGAACTTCATTTTTTGTTTCTCTCCTTTTTTTGATCTAATTCTTTTTTTTAAGTCTTTATGTATGCATTCATCAACAAATTTGATTTTACTTTCAGTATGTACATCATGTTTTAGATTTGCATTTTATTTTACTTCCTTAAGCAAGTTAGTTCTTTCTATTTTCAATTCTCATTTTCTATCCTAAGTTTTTCGTTCTCAGATCCCAATTTGTTCCTATTTTCTTCAAGTTTGATTATTTCCTTCTTCTATAATTTTTTTAGTCAGATTCTTTAAATCTTTTATCGATTCTGTGAGTGTCTCATGTAATTTATCATTAGATAATTCGTATTCAGATTCTAAATCAGAGAAATAAGATATTGAAGAGGTTATCTCAATTTTTGAATTGTCTTCTAGCGCCATGAAACATAAATTTGCTTGCTCTTGGTCATGTTCTCCTTCACTTGAGCTCTCATCTTCATCACTCCAAGCTAGTATAGCCGTTTTCTTTCCCTTTTTCTCCTTCTTTTCAGTTTTCTTCAAGGAGGGACAATCAGCCTTGATGTGACCAAGTTTTTTACATTCATAACACTTATTTCTTCCTTTCTTTCAGATTTCTTAAATTCTTTTCTGTTTTTGGTCTTTTTTCTTATCATGAACCTCTTGAATTTTCTTGTCAGAAGTGCTATATTTTTATTTTCATTACTGCTTGAATTATCTTCCTCACTTTCAGCCTTTAATGCTATGGATTTGCTTCTTTCTTCATTTTCCATTTCCTTTGGAGGTTATTTTTATTTCATGAGATGTTAATGAACCAACTAACGGATCCATTGTGAGAATCTCCAGATTCTTTGATTCTTTAATAGCTGTGATTTTGGCTTTCCATGATTTAAGCATATACTGCAGTACTTTATCAATTATGTCTTCCTGACTGATTCATTTGCCCAGTAGTCTCAATTCACTTGTCATAGTGTTGAATTTTGTTATCATGTCTCTCACACTTTCTCCATCCTTTATTTTGAATGCCTCGTACTCTTGTTTTAACATTCTTATTTTGTTCTTCCTTACTTGCTTTGTGCCTTCGTAAATAGCCTCTAACATTTCCATATTTTTTTTCCAGTGATGCATGATAAGATTCTATTATACTCATTGAGACTTAAGGCTAAGTGCAGTAGATTAACAGCTTTACAGTTGGCCTTGTAAGCTTTCTTTTATTCAGGAGTCATGTTCTTTATTTTGACAAGAACTCTTACTCCATCAATTGCTTCAGTTGGGAATTCGATTCCTTCTTCAATTATTTCCTAAGGTGTTTCATCTTGAGTAATAATGAAGTTTCTCATTCTTTGCTTCCAATAGTTGTAGTTATTGTCGTTAAAGAATGATGGTTTATTAGTTGAGTATGTTTTGAATGGAATACTGTTTTCATTTAGTGCCATTTTTTATCTTTTCTTCTGAGATTGTTGAACCCTTTTTCAGAAGACCTGTTCTGATACCACTTGTTGACACTAAATATAATAATTTAGAGATGATGAATAGATTATTTACAAATTTTGATTAATTACAAGGATTTAAAACTTGATTTACATAAATAAGCAAAGAAAAAACAAAATAGAGATTAACACACACAATTTATAGTGGTTCCACCTTCTTGATGTACGTCCACTTCCAGATTTTACCTAGATTTTCAAATCCGCTATTCTATTCAAGAATTACAAATTAGCTCACGGTGGTGCTAGTGAACCATATAAGTATTTCCTAAATATTTCGATTTGATTTTTCACATGATCAATTAAAACATAATCTGATACCTCTCTAAAACTCAAAATAATGTTATTCTGATTTTGCACAATTGATAGAGAGGAATAAAATGTCAGATGAAGCTTTCTTTCTTTAGATTGCTTATTACAGTATAGATTGAACAAAATCAAAAGTAAGACTTTATGAATGATGATCAGAGATTTTGTTTTTCAGTGTTTTGAGTAATAGACCCCCTTTCTTCTCTGTTCTCGAATATATTTTATAGTCGAGTAATTAGGGTTTAGCCATTGAGAACCATTGAATGCATAGCAGAGTTTGGTGAGGTGGTTGAACAGTGCATTTAATTCGAATCAGCTTTTCTGAATAAGTGAACGTTGGAGACAGTAAGTCGATCTATCGAGACTATAAGTAAACTTGTGTTTATAGTTTAAATTCATGAGTTGCCTTGATGATTAGTCAAGTGTCCTTACTTAGTCTTGGTTGGTTTGACAACTGTACAAGTCCATTGACAAATGTAAGAGGTAAGGAGACTTGTCTTTACCATGAATGGCCTTGTCAAGTTATAAGTTTCTTATAGGAACTATGAGTCGTCTCAACCTTGATTCTCATTTTTCAAGGTGACTTGCATTTGTGAGTAAGACGACTTATATGCTAAAAACTCTGGTTAGGTCATCTTGTGAGTATAATTGGGTCGCCTCATTTGTTGTGCAGGCAATTCTTTCTGAGCCATGAATAAGTTATGTCGTCTTGTGTATTATCTTGAGTCGTCTTATAAGTGTGCAAACTATTATTTCTGTGATATGTCTTCCTTAGGTTGTCTTGTGTTTTTTGTGGAGGCGATTTTTGTTATTGTTTTTAGATTTAAGTCGTCTTATATTTGTAATTGAGTCATCTTATGAGTGATTAGGTCATCTTGTCTTTAGAGTTGAGTCGTCTTTAAGTGCTGCAGAATCAAACTTTTAAGACTTAACTATGTCAAGTTGCCCTGTCAAATTTACTAAGGCGACTTGTTCTTTCTAACTGTTATAATCAGGTCATCTTACTAGAATGTCAGGTCGTCTTAGGTTTTGTGCATACATAAATTTTTTAGGCATGAGTTCCTTAGGTTGTCTTGTGCTAGAGGTCAGGTTGCTTTAAGTGTTTTGCAGATTTAGACTTTTGAGTCATACTTTCCTCATTCGTCTCATGCCAAGATTCAAGTCGCCCTATTTTCTATGATATAGTCAATAGGTTGTCTTATGTCGAACCTCAGGTCGTTCTGGTTATTTTGACTTAATCAAATTTCTATCAATCATGCTCATAGGTCGTCTTATGCATATGAGTGAGGCGATTTGGACATTGAGAACCAATTTTAACAATTATCCTAATTTATTTCTAATTTAAATTAATTTTCTAAAATCAAATTTCATTACTCTTAATTATTATCAAAACCTATTTTGTTCAACAAATATATATAACAAAAATTCATAAAAATTCATAAAAATTCATACTTGATCAAATTTCATGATCATTTATTTCTAAATATTCAATATAGAAAGTTAAATAATCATATAAATGATCTAATTTGCATTTAAGATAAAAAAAAATAGCAACAAGATAAATGTTAGAAATTTCATAAAAATAATTGCATCATTATATTTTCATTAGATAAATTGTGTCTTTTAAATTTTTATCATTTTGCATACTCTTGCATATTATTTATAATATTAGTACTTTCAAAAAAATAATAAAGATATAGGGTAATAAATATGAGACAATGTTCACGTAGTATCATTAACACTTTTAATAAATTTAAAATTTTTTCATAAACATTACATTGTTGTGGATATAAAACAATAGAATTAATATTAATTTGTAATTAAAGTGGATGATAATTTTCTATAAGAAAACGATTAATTTAATAATTCATAAATTGAACTCCACCGTATTGGAATATTTTTAGAAAATCTTTTAGGTCTTTTTCATTTTTCTTATAAAATCTAACTCAATCTTTTATTAGTAGTGGATGATTCCACAAATAAGAAATCAATTTTTTAATAGGGTAAGATAAATTTCAATAGATTTTAATTCATCTTGAACACATAAATTTAACATATGACATGAATATTTTATATGAAAAAATTTACTACCAAAGCTAGATTTACAAATATTTTCTAAATCTCTAATAAAAACAATATTAACGGAAATATTATCAAAACTAATAGAAAAAAATACATTCACTAAATAATATTTGTATAAAATTTAACTAATGATCTTATAAATATTTTCAGTTATATATTTTTCATTAAAAACTCTAAATACAATTATATGTTTCTGAATATTCTAATTATAATCAATCTAATGATATGTAATAGTTATATATAAATGTATTTGCCAATGAACACTCCAAATATCATAACATATAAAAATCTAACTATTAAAATTTTAAAAAAAACTTTTGTAAATTATTTTCTCCATTTTACAAAGTTTATGAGTTGTATATATAACAATGGTTCTAGACACATGTTTTGCAGAAAGATTTAAAATATTTTGATAATAGTTAACAGATTCTATTTTTTCGCTTAAACTAAAAGATAAATATTCAATAATAATCATTTTAGCTAGTTTTTCTCTTTTTTTCATCAGAATAAATAAAAAAGAAGAAAAATTAAAAAATACAATGTATTCTGTCAAGACTAGTTTTAGTTGGATATTTATTATTCAAATACTTTTTAAATGTATCAAATACTTCACTTTTTTTGAATTTAAATTATTGTCTACAGTAATTGCAAATAATTTGCATTGAACCATTTAGTAAACGATCTTTTTTGAAATATATCTTAAAAATGTATGAATTCAACATTTTTTTTTCATTTTCTGCATACATTTCTTCTTGATAATCATTGTCAGCTTCAATGCTGATGTGATAAGATTTTTATATAAAAAAATTCTCAAAATAAAATTGCACAATTTAGGAAGATTTTCTAACCTTATTCTTGCCTCTACCACTTGACATATTTTTTTGATAAATGAAATTGAATAGAATTTGAAATTAAATAGAATTAGAAATTAAAAAAAATATGAGCAATTGAATATAAAAGAGAATAAAAAATTGAAAATATCATTTGAGAGTTGAGAAATTGAGACTGTGAATTAAAATAAAATTATGAGAGTATATTGATAATAAGAAATTAGGAGTGAGAATTTATTTGTAAAGGGAAATAAGATTAAAGTAGTATTTATAAAAGTTTCATATTTTTTAAAATCAAAATTATTTTTTTAAAAGTTGCATAACAATTAATTTTGAAGAGTATAAAAGTAATTATAAAAAATTTAAAATTTGAATTTTGTAATACGATAATAATATTATTCAATGTTGTCATTGTGACGTAATAATGAAAATTTTGAATTTTAAATTATTTTAATTCTTGTGCATGTTTATTATTGTGACATAATAATAAAAAATTTGAATTTTGAATGATTTTAATCATTATACTTATTCATTATTGTGACGCAATAATGAAAATTTTGAAATTTAAATAATTTTGGTTTTTGTGCATGTTCATTATTGTCATAGAACAATGAAAAAAATTTAAATTTTAAATATTTTTTATCCTTATGCAAAAATAATGGATTTCAATCTAATTTTTAAAATAAATTTGATTATTATACAAAAACAAAAACCACTTGTTTTCAATGATCTGGTTCCAATTTAAACAAAAAAAAAAGATTTGGTTCTAGTCTCGATTTTGGTTCCGGTCTCGAATCCAATTCTATTTCTGATTTGATTTTTGGACAATAGGTTCAGGGTTGGTTCACGATTCAAACCGAACCGTGGTCACCCTTAATGAGTACCATGAAGTTGAGCAGGGATGATAAATTAAAACTATCTCTCTTCTATATCTTTTTGGTTTTAGAATTTTTATTGGTTTCACATATTTTATTTAAGTTATTTTTCATTTTTGATTCTTATTTCTCAAGAATTTTAATTAGAGTGGTTTGGTTTTAGAATTTTTATTGATTTTAAGTTTTATTTGCTTAGCATTTTCTTACTCATTGATTATTAATATTAGACTATAGAACGACATACATATGAGGGGAATGCATCAATTGAAAGATGTAGTTTTATATTAGCACAAGCAGTTTTGTCTCACCTAGGGGATGTCTCACCTAGGGAAGTATTCTATTTTTACCCTTGCTTTTCTTTTCATTTTCTAAAATATTAAAAGTAATGATCAATTTAACTATAGCATGAGAGTTTGAAATGTTTTGTTTTCACTTGGATGCTTTGATGTCTTCACATTTTTTTTCACTATCTTGAATAATACAAGTATGTTTAAAACCATTTTAAACTAGGACTATACTTTGTATGTTAGGAGTCCACGATAAGAAAACACCTAATTTTAAGCACGAAAGCCATAGGAATTGCCATCTTTAGAATTTGAAAAAAATAAAAATTGTTTTTGTTTGAAAGTATGAAATTTTATCATTATACGATTTTACTCTGCAAGTTATTTGATAAAAACTCGAAATAAAATTCAAAAATTTATACATAAGTTTAAGAGATGATTGGCACATTTTTTCTTCATATCATTTGAATCTTTCTAACCTAACTATGACATTATCCCTAATTACCCACGTTGTAACTTTAAATTAATAATAAATTTTTTTTTTGTAATCACATTAACTGCCCCTCAACCTTTGAAGCTATAAATGACTATCAATGAGTATTTTTCTTTCATTATCATGCCATTGATACTTTAAAAATATATTACATAATTCAATATTTAAGCAAATATTTTTTCACTTATCGCATTCACTATGTTTGACACACTTTATATTTTATTCACATTGAAGTTTTGAAGTAGAGTAGATCAAGATTTTCATTCCATGCTGAAGCAATTATTCATTAAAAAAAGAAAAAATCTGAAAAAAGAAAGGACAAAAATAGCTTTCCAAGTAAATTTAATAATTCATTAAAGTGGAAGTGTATTTTTATCATCTATATTATCCATTTTTCGTTCACCTTACTTAAAGATATCCATCATATTCTCTACTATTTTTGAATCCCTTAATCTCTTTCTTTTATTCTAAACCCATCCCGTCTTAACCTCATTATAGCTATTACTGCATAATGAAAATATTTTGATTTAGATTTTATGTGTGGGTCCCATTAGTGGAGAGATGATTTGAAGAGTAAGCAAATGAAGCACTCAAAAATATTTAATTTCGAGAACTCGCCTTCTTGTTTAAAAAGGTTTTATTGATAGTGATTTTCTTTTTAGTTATACACACACACTAGGGTTTGAGAGTGTAAGACCATGATGCATGACCATCAATTTTGCTTTTCTAAAAATTTGATGAACTTTTGGTTATGCTATAGTGCTAACTCTAGTCCATTCTATACTCTGTCTGAGGATAAGTTAACATGCAAATGCAGGAGTGTTTAATACATTTATTTTATACATATATTTTGAACTTAAATTTTTGAAACTCATTATATATTTAAGGTAAAATTTGCTAATTTTTCTACTCAAATAATATAATTATATTTTTAGATTTAAAATGGAGTGGAAATCAGTGATTGAATTCAAAAGATGAGAGTTGAATATTTTGGATAACAAAACATTGTGACCAAGAGCACTATTTCGAAAAATCATAACTTAAATTACAATTATCATATTGAAGCGATTATGAGGGTTAAAAAGAAAAATTTGAGATATACAACTTTCATATATTGAGAAACTAATTTTAATCTAAAGACGATGAATAAATGATTTGTTGAAGTTAACTTCTAACATATGAGGTATTTTAGGTCAATTGTTAAGAGGGGTTGATAAACAAAACTCAAATCAAGTGACAAATTTATAATCCAATAATTTAATTTCACATTCAAAACCCAAAAATAGACAAGCCATTATTAAGATTCAACCATAGCAAGTTCATGCCCAAAGGAGAGAGAAGTAACCTTGTTGACTTGTAATTGAAGAGGTAACCGGTTTCTAGTCTATCAAAGAAGAGGAGTTTTGCATGCAATTGCAAATTAAGAGTTTGTGAAGAATATGAAAACAAAAGTTAGAATTAAAATTTATTTGGGATGAGACCTCTTGTAATCTAGGGTTGAACAAATCATATAAGAAAAATATAGAAACATAGAGGGGAAGAAGAGTTTGTGCTCATGACAATGGTCTTTTTTCTTCTTGAGAGTAATTATTGCTCCATCCGTATTCACAGTGTCATTAATTACTATATTCATCCTCTGGTATTCATATCACCATTGTTGTAGTCAACATTCAATCACCATCATCCATTCGATTGTGCATCTTCCACCGCTATTCACTTGCAGTTCTAGAACCATCATTGTGTGTTGAATGAGAGGAACCATCATCGTATATATCGAACATCTTTAATTGCATTTTCTTAATTTCAATTCTCAATTTAGGGGTGCGTTTGGTTGGTTTGATTTTGAATTTTCCATTTTCCTTGCTTTAATTATTTACCGTCTAATTTCAATATATTATTATATTTTATTTTACAATTTATTTCTTTAAGACATTAATTTATTAATTATAGCTTTATTTTTAAAAAAATTAATTTTTGTTCTCATTAGCAATTAGGATTAATTTAGTTTTGTTGTAGTTTTAGATTTTTAATAAATTTTTATTTTTATTTTATAAATTGATTTAGGACAAATTATTAAGGTTTTACATTTAGCTAGATTTAATTTATTTATTATTCATTTGCTATTTGATTTTTAATAAACTTAGCTTTAGAAATTTAATTCTTATTTTCATTCAAAATTTTAAAACATTCTCAAACAAATTTAGGTAGTTAAAATAATTCAATATTAATCAAAAAATTTATCTAGTATTTGTGGGATTGATAACCTTGTTTATCAAATTTATCACGCGAAATAATTTTGTATACTTGCAAGCCATTAAAGTTTTCACACATTCATTTTTAGTACATGAACAAAATTTTATATGGTTCCAAGACACATAACAAATAGCCATTTTAATTTATTGCATTCTTAACATATTTTTAATATTAAAATATAAAAATTAAAAGTAATAAAAACTTATAAAAATATATTAATAGGTTATGTATTGAACGAATCAATAAGTTTTCATGCTATTTGAATAAATGGAACAAATTTTATTGTTGGTTTACTTTAATTTCGTTACACAATTCTGTTATGCTTAATCACATCTTTTGTATTGAAAAAAGTAGCAAACAACTTTCATTTTATTAGTCATCCATAAGTTATATTTTATTAATTATAACTTATACATGTTATTCATATTCACATTAAAAATATATAGAAAAAAATTTGTTTTATTAGTAATAATATTAAAATTATTTTATTAGCCTTGATTTATACCGAGACACAAAAGTTTAGATATATGATATTTTGAGATTTCTTTTTCGTTAAATTTTAATATATAACCGTTAAAAATTTTATATATTTTATACAAAATTTTAAAAAATATAAGTGTTATTTTTGTTTTGATTATAAATGAGTTTGTTAAGAAAAATATATGTATACGAAGAGAAAAAAGAACATAAGCATAAGAAAAATACATGTACATGAGGAAAAATGCATGTACATGTGCATAGAATAGCGGAATATTATAAATATTAGATTTACTTGAATTAGTATTATTAATATTTATATTAACAAATTAGAAAAATTGTCAAGTTTGTCTGTTTGTTTTTTCTTAATTTATTAAATTTTTTTTTAAGCATTTGAGCCTCTTTGCTTTATCGAGCCAAACACGATCCAAGGGTTTATGGGGTTACTTGGATACCCTCCCCTGCGGCCAACATTTGCTCAATTAGTCCTTTTTCCCGAACCGTCCTCTTTCATTCAGTCTCAAAAACCGTGTTATTCTCTTGTGGAATAAGAGAGAGAGAGAGAGAGAGAGAGAGAGAGGTGAAAATGTTTAAGAAGGTGGTGGAGGCGAAGTCGCAGCAGCGATTGTCGGGCGCAGATCGGAAGAAGCTGAAGAGAACAATCAAAGAGAAGTTCTCGCGAGTTTCTGATGCTGATATCGATTTAATCCTTCCTCCCAAGGTGTCTATCAACCTTCCATATTTCAACTCGGCTTGTTTGCTTGAAACCCTAGTATTTTGCTATTTGCTATTTGCGATTTGCAATTTGTAAAGCAGGTGTAGACAAGCATCTTGAGAATTTAGATGGAGTTGAGCGACTTATATCTGTTCATTTTGAGTTTATTGATTTTGAATGGTTTGAAAAATTTGCACACGCTGACATTAAGTTGGTTTTAATGCTTTTCTCGACATGCACTACCATCTGGAGTTGCCTTCCCTAAAAGAAAAAAATTGCTCGTTGCATTGATTTTAAAGTTTTGGATTCAGTTCAGTTTTGGACATTGTGTGCCTAGCAGATTATCTTAGGAATTCGCGGGTCTTGATTACCAAACATTTAACAAAAGTTTAATAATTGATTCATAATGTATGAATTCTTGATTCATATCTAAGCATTACATATTGAGTTGATGGATGAAAGAAAATTTGGTTTTGATGCTTGCCTGTAACAAGAGGGCAGTCTATTAGACCTGTTGAAGGTGTAGGTTTTTGGGATGGATGTGAGGGCTCGGGTGAAGGAAGTGAAGTAAGATTTGCGAAGTAAAAATTGGCATTGATGAGATACTAGTGTTTAGAGAGAGAAATAATGTGTTTTCTGTATATGAAGGTTGGAATGATTGCTCATAAATGCCCCCCTAGAGTCCTATTTATGGGTCTCCTACCGGAGCAGCCACGTGAGATGATTGAAACATCATGTGAAGTCATAACCAGTCCTTTCTTAGTAGTCAGTTGTTAAAGAAACCATACATGGGATCTTGTCGGGTGGCTACATAATCATGTAATAATGAACTAGTTGAATTTTTCGCGGATCTGACTTGTTCCTTATGGCCTGGTTATACCAAGTCAGTCTCTACTTTCTAGTGTAACTTCTGTGCAATAATAGCTTTTAGATGCCTCATGAAATGCTGAATTGAATGTCAACAAATTGCATTAATGTCCTGTTTTGAACTTTTTGTTCATGGTGTTTCCTTCTGGAGTCTATTTTTTTCTTCTTGAGTATGGTGATCTATCAGAGCAATAAGCTTTCAAGATGTTTATCTACTGAAAAGGCAAAGGTCTACATTTCTATTTTTCATTTACCTTTTTCCTTGTAATTTATTTTCTAATTTAGCATGGACGTTAAGCTTTCCTTTTGTCAACGAGATATTGTCCATGCTATTAAATAATTTATTTCTCTGTTGTTTGGTCTTCGCCTTCCTTTTCTTTTATCTGTAGTTTTGGTTATTTTTTGTATCTTTCTTGTGTTCATAACATACTCCTTTTGATATCATATGAATCAAACTTTCATTTGTTTAATGTTACATTATTTTTTCTAGGCAGAGCTAACAGTGACAAAATACCAAAATAGAGCCCAAGTATATGCAGTGGAAGGTGGCTTTCCTATGTTTTTTGATGTTGATGGGCGTGGGTCAGAATTTTTTCCCACAGGTATTTGATGCCTAGATGTTGTATATTTCTGGTTTAATGGTGGTACTTCTGTGTCAACTTCATAATAAATGTATATATTTCAAGCGTAGTGCTTACTTGTATTCTGAATTATTACATGAGAGCTTATTTGATTTTGGGAAGCTATATATTTTGTGTTAAAATCCAGTATAACATAGATAAAAATATTTTTCTCTGAGGTAAGATAACCAATCTTGTTAATTGTCAAAGCCCTAAGATATTTTCTTCTTGTTGCTACACTTGGCCATGGGCTAGTGTGGACCATGAACTGGCCCTGTTTTAACTAGACCAGAACCAGACAGTTGCAAACCAGCTTGGTTATGACGGTTCCGGTCCAGTTATGGTTCATTATGTGTTGAACTGGAACTGAAATCGTGAGATAAATTGTGGAACCGTAACTGGAACCTGACTGGTGGTTCATTTGTTTGTTTATTACTTTTCGTGGGTCAATGATTCAACTTTCTTTCTCTCCCCCCAGTCTAGTTGCAAACCCCTTTCCTTTTGCCTCTCCTCTTCAAATCAAAACCCTAGCCCCCTCTCCAAATTGACATAGACTTGGAGCTACAAGTCACAATTGAATCCGTAGTAGGATATAAATTGAAATAGGAGAAGTTGTTCGAACAAAATAAGAGAAAAAAAGTGAGATCAAACTGAGATCTTCCTTTCTCTTCTTCCTCTTCCTTTGACTTCGATTTCTCCTGTCTGTCCTCTCCATATCTTAGAATCTCCATCCTCATCTTTCTTCTTCTCCAACTTCACCTTTGATTTCTCCATGGGAACACACCTTCAATTTCCTCCTTGAATCTCTTCTCCTATTTCTCGAGAATCTCCTTCATGACTTCACCTTATCTCTCTTCTTTGATTGTCAAAGGTGAAATCAATCATCCTCATGACATCACCTCAATTTCCTCCATGGATCTCTTCTCCTATTTCTCAAGAATCTCCTTCATGACCTCACCTTATCTCTGATGAAATTTGAAACAAAGAACACTAATGAAGCTGTAAAATAAATTCAGATTTCTATTGAAATGAAAGAGCAAGGAGCATACATATTTTGAAGCTTTGTTCATGGTTTTACAAGAGGAAGGATAAGGGCTTTTTATAGGAGAAAAGAGAGATCTAGAGATGAGAGACAATGGGCCTCCAACAGCCAGAATTCTGGCTGTTGGAGGGCCTCCAACGGCTAGTTCTGCTAGCTGTTGGGGAAGGGCTTTAAGCCTTTCCTTCTTGGGCTGAGGAGGGCCCTTCCTTGGGCCTGTTGGTGCAGAATCTTGGACCGGATGTTTCATCCTCGCTTTTAAACTTCTGTTTGATATGGTGATCATAGAAGCAATAGTTGAAGTGGGTTTCACGGGGTTTCTTTATATCTTGGGTTAAACAATATTTATTCTGTGGAGGTGGATGATTCGTAGACGATGTAGCATTGAGATGGACATGAGACACACAACGGACATGACAACATCACAAAATCTACAACATAGATATGTTTATTAGAATATATAAATATATTCAAATGTTAATCATTTAAAAGCTTAGAGTTAAGATTAATGTAAAATATATTACTAACATGATGATTATGAAATTAGTAATCAAAGTGCATTATTGGTTAAGAATTTTTTTTTATTTATTTATTTATTTTTTATTTTTTATTTTTTTTTATAGAAGCCCTAGCTGTATCAGTGGTATGCCAATCTTTGTATGATAATAAAAATAATATAATATATTTTAATATTTATACATATAGAAATGTGTACTGTCCTAGGATATTCCATTTAGATGGTGTGTTTGTACTTCATAATTCATAGGCATTTATGTGAGAGAAGAACTTCAGAATGACATCTACATATTCTGATTTGCCGAAGACTTATTCTCCTATTTCTGGTTTGTTAGGTTTCCTTATGTTTTTAGGATGGATCCCTTCTGCAAGGCTTGAATCATGTTTATAATTAGATCATGTTTACGTAGTTAATGAATGCATTTTGGTTAAATACCCCCTTCCCCTCCTATTTTCCCCTTTTACCTCATTTTTGGGTTCAAAACTTATAAAGCAATGGGACCGCACTTGGTGATGCTAGCACTTTGAGTCTCTTATTATTGGATGAGCCTGCACATTCATGACAATGACAATAACAGTGTCTGGATTGCCCAATGCTTCCTATGACTTGTCCAATTCTTTATGCTTTTTATTAAAAGGTGGGATTTGCTTGTTTCCAAATGCACATGGAGCACTTGTTATACTTTAGACAAGGAAAGAAGCCCCTCAATTTTATGGAATTTATTAAGAAAGTCATAAAATTTTATTTAGACAATCAAAGGAGCCTAATGACTTGTACATGGAAAGGAGCTTCAAAGTTCATAAACTTTTTCTTCAAACTTCCAAAGGAGCTTCCTTGTTAATTCATATCTCTACCAGTAGGGAGAGGGAGAGAGGGAGAGAGAGGGAGAGAGGGAGGGAGGGAGAGAGGGAGAGAGAGAGAGAGAGGGTGAGGACCATGGGATCATTCTTGTCAAGACTAAAGCTCTGCATGCCTTGGTGTATATAGCAACCTTCTAACTGATGGGTTCTGTTTGTCATCTTTTTCTCTTCCTGAAACCGGTTTCATTCAATTAAATGGGATGTGCTAAATTTAGAATTTCATACTGAAGAAAATTCTTTTCACACATTCGAATGTTAAGATTATAGCTTTGTTGCTAATGCCTATTAAGAAATCAATATTATAACTTGTGACTTGATTTACATTTCCTTGGGAGATTTACTTTAATTTGTTGGGATGGCAAATCAATATTTTGATGGAGAGAGAAAATAAAAAGCATGACTGTTGGTAGACTTCTGCTTTGAAAGTTTGAAGAAAAACTTTTACGAAGTAACAAGGAAGCTCCAACAAGCTTCCTAGATCATAAGACTAAATTAGGTTCTGCAAGGTTGTGGAGATATAATTATGTAATACAGTTTGGTCGGGACCAGATACATTAAGGTCAAAATTTATTATGATTGACAACCTTGACCAGTTGTAGTAGAATTTCTTTGGATAGTTTCATAGTCTAATACAAATGATACACCTCATAGCAACAGTGAGCTTTACTTGCGACTAGGTTTTGCATATGTGCTTTGAGATCAATAGAAAGTTCAAATAATGTGATTTATAAAATCTGTTCATCTTATGAATCATTTCTTCTCAACTATTTTATATTGAATTATAAGCTTACAGTAAATCTGTCACTAAAATATTTGTTTTATAAAGAAATTATTAACATGTCCTCCCCAAATTAAAGAGAATATGTTTCTGGTTGAAATGGTCATCACATGGTCCTTGGATAGGCTAGCATTTTATGCAATCCAAGCAAGGGCTTGCACAATTGCTTAGTTACAAATATGTTTGAAAATTTTCTATAGTTTTTATATTGTCCTGTAAATTTATTTATTTATCTATTTTTTTTCTTTTTTCCGCCAAAATGCAAGTTTTGTAAGAAAATAGTTTCACAGCTATCTAAATGTGGATTGAGGTATTGAACTAGAATACTTTTAAGACAAGTTATTAGTTTTTATTTTAATTATGATTGATAAATTCCTTTTTTTCCCCTTATGTTTTTGGGTTGAAAAAAAAAATGCCGATAGATGATAGACTACACATCATGGTTTTGCTTTTGTTTTTTTTTTTTGGGTTATCCGTCCTATAATCAAAACATCAGCACACTTTGTAGGTTCTCATGCTTTATGTTTTATTATTGGGTCCTTTTTTTGTGCATGTAGTGCTAATCTCCTGAACTGAGGATTTTAATTATTTCTTGTTGCAGTATATGCTCTATGGAAGGTCCCTGAACTGTTGCCCTCTTTTGTGTTGAAGGGTGGTGAGGTTTCTCGTTATGTTATTGGTGGGGCTGATTTGATGTTCCCTGGTATTAGTATTCCTGCTGAGGGTTTACCTTCCTTCTCAGCTGGGGAACCTTGGGCAGTAAAAGTTCCTGGAAATCCAGCTCCAATTGCAGTAAGCTTCTTCAATTTGTTGGCTCTCAATGTTATAAATATCTTATGTTGGGGAGAGTTTATCAGGATTTTTTATTAATGCAGTTGTTTTTAATTAGGTTGGAACTACCACAATGAGTAGCACCGAAGTGTCGAGAGCCAGTCTACGGGGAAAGGCCTTAAGAATAACTCACTATTACAGGGACTTTCTTTGGCAAGTATCATATAACTTTTGTTTCTTTTGGTATATTAGAATGTTTTGTTATTAACGTGATCTTTCTTTGGAACTTCTTTCAGGGAATCAGTTGAGGGTCATCATATTCCGAATGCTGGGTTTTTTGAGGATGTTGTATTTGAAGATCCTGCTGTAACTTCACTTTGTGAGGCTTCTGGTTCTTGTGAAAGTACTGATGCTCCAGGTGATCAACAACAAGATGATGTGAAAAATGTTGAAGGCATGAATTCGACCAACGACATAGATGTTAATTATGAAGTTAGCCTTGCTCCGCAAGAGCCGATTGAGGCCAAAAATGATATTGTTGAACAAGTTGTTGCTGATATGAGTAATTTGAAGGTAACTGATAATGCTACCAATGATGACTTAGATGTGGAGGAACAGCACACTCTTTCTATTGAAGATGTGGATGCACTTTTGGACAAATGCTTATTGCAAGCACTGCATACAACTGTTAAAGATAAAGATCTTCCCATGCCTGGAAGTTCATTGTGGTGAGAATTGTAGTCTTTTTCTCTTTAGGATGTGAACTTGTGTTTGTGATTCCACCAGCTAAAAGCCATCATGAGTTTGCTGAGTTCTTTTTGTTCATAACAGAGATACCAAAGTGTTATAAGCTTGGGACATATAACAAATTATCATCAACGAATCCATTTTGGTTGCTCATTTATTAGTCATTATTGCCAGGATAATATAAGGGCAATAAATGGTAGTCTTCTAGACTGAAAGTAAAGCATAAATGCAGCCTTTCAGAGAACAATTAATTGCTTGTCTTTGTTTACTACCAATGTTTACAATGGCACTTACAAATCAAGATTCACAGGGTGCTATCAATATTTACAATAAATGCTGATGCTAATGCTAATGCTTCTCCATTCTTGTTTTCAATCAGTGTACTTATTAAAATTGAGATCCTCACCAACTGATCTTTAAAGTTTTGTTTTAAGTATATATATATATATCTCTTTATTATTCACTGATTAATATGTTGTTTATTTTATTCTCTATCAAATTAAATTTATGTTAAATTAACTTATAAGACATAACTAAGGGTTGAAATGTGGAATTATATTTGAAATCAACAACATTTTGGACCCTAGTTGTTTACAGAACAGAAAAATTGTACCTATAGAGTTGAGATTTAACAACTTTGGTCCATAGGCCCACAAAACCCCATTTATCAGAAACAGGCCCATTGCCATAGTCTGCTGAACTGTGGTAGTTGTGTAGAGGGCTGGTATGCTAGCAACTGTAGGAGCATGGTTGTGGATTGTCTTTTAAAGAAGTTCAATTTTTGATAGCCATTGTTCATGTGGCAAATGCAAGGTAAAGTACGGACTTATAGATGTTTGAGTGAGTTGATGTTTTATAGACCCAAAACAGAATGAACAACAGTGGATGCTTGCAAAATTTCAGATGTCGAGTCACAAATTTGGTCTTATCTTGCCCAAGAGCAGAAACCTTGGTTGTTAATACAAGCTGGAATGTTGAATGTGGTCAATTTGCATTTCTTACCACTAATGCTTTCTTCCTTAGGTAATGAATGGAATGAGAAGCTTGGTGGAGGATGTCGACCTTGTTTGCAATTTCAATTTTTCCAATATTCTGAACTAAGTAGTTGGATGAGTCAATATTTTGTCAATATAGCTTGTTAGTAATTAATTTTGTTACTTCCTTGTCATGATAACTAATCGTGTTTTTTCTTGGTGGTGTTGATGTAGGTCAAGCCATGTATTACATTGCAGACCAGCAGGTGTGACTCTAGATATCAAAAAGTCATCGAACAAGAAGTTGTCGAAGTGGTTACAGTCAAAAGCATTGACAGGATTGGTGAGTCTCCTTGTCACTTTATGGTATATTAGATGAGAATCCTGCTTTTCATGTTAGACGTGTTATATCTACATCCAACATCAAATTGCATTTTTCCATTGCTTGCTGCAGTCTTAATATCTTTATACAATTGGTGAGAATGAATGTTGGGATTGTGATTGATTTGTTGAGTGCAGTTCTACAAAATGGTGAACCTGGTAGGCAACTTCTGTGTAGATTGAAATTCCATATGTTTGTGAAATTTCAATTGTTGGCATAATCTCTTTGAGGTAGATGGATGAAATTATAGTTTCAGAGGAAAAATGCTTTGAAACCTGGGTGTAGCTATAGGTGTTTCTCAAGGAGGTGCTTTGATTATGATTGATGGGTGAGATCTTGACCTTTTAGATTGAGATCACTAGTTGCATGGAACTATAATCCCTAGTGTTTAATTTTATTTTCAAACTTGTGTTGATTTCAGATGTGGATGCATGTTTTTGGAAGTCCAGTGATGATATATAAACTCAACAAACTTATCCATGGAATTTTTTTTCCACAAGTCTTGTCATGTTATTTTTGATACTAACATGTATCTATCTATTCTTTATATTTGGTACTTATTTTATAATCTGGTAAATTATGGTTCATTGTCTTGGTTCGGTGTACAGATTTCGGTAAAGGAAGACAAACATAAGAAGGAAGTTATTTTGGTCAATGTTAATCGTGGCCATCCAGATTACACTTCTTTCAGACCAGAGAAGCATCAGGTGGAGAAGATTGATCACACTAGTAATCCTGTTGTCAGTGAGGGTTCACATAAATTGCTTGAAGTGGCAGAGGTTTACAAACCTAGCGTGCATGTCAATCCAATTTTTGCCTCTGTAGGTGCTAGTATGGGGAGGTTTTACAGTGCCTCTGAAGCAACTGATATCGTCTTCAGGTACATTGAAACTGAAAATCTGGTCAAGCCAACCGATAAGTCCTCTGTTGTACTGGATGCAATACTGTGTGATGCTTTATACAAAGGTGCAATTAAAAAAGGGTCAACTTACCCAACTGAAATTCATAAGAGGGATTTGGGACCTACATTTATAAGCAGGATGCAAGCTCATCATAGTGTGACGAGAGGTAGTGAGTCAGTTGTCCGAAAAGGTGCTCTGAAAGCAATTCAGATAATGACTGAACGTCGGCAGGGTAATAAGAAAGTAACAAAACTTTCCGGATTGGAATCATTTTTGATAAACCCGGAGTCATTGGCATCGGAACTCCAAAAGAAATTTGCTTGCAGTACTTCAGTGGCTGAATTACCAGGTATGCCTTATTTTGCCATTTTGCTGTATAGACTGCACTTAGTATTGGTACCGGATGCCATTTTCTGAAGCAAGTTGAATATTATATCTAATTGAATGATATTTTCCCTTCTGGTGTCTACCATGTAATAGCTTAAAATGAAAGAAATATAGTATTGTCATAGTCTTTCTTTCTTGATTTTTGATGTTCTGATGTTCTGATGTTCTGTTTTGATCCTTGGACTTGTACCTCTGAGCTCAACTACTTAAACTATAAACAATCTTGTCAGGAAGATGCCTTACTATCAGACTTGATCCACATGTTTTAATTTCTTTATCTATTGTACAAATTGAATCTTTGTAATTGCAATGTTTATTGACATGTTTCAGGGGATGTATTCAATCTAACTGGGAGTTCCTTGGTTTATGATTTTTCTTGGTATCGGAGGTGCCTTATCACATCCACAATACACAGCATAGATATTTATTAATCATAATCCTATTTAATTGGAAAGAATGAAGTTTTTACAATTGCAATGTCCATTATCAGGTCATGAAGGACTTGGTCAAATGTAATAGAGTTCCTTGCGGTGTCACAGTATGGCAGATCCAGAGCCAGTGGACCTTCTTACTGTACCTTGCATGTGAAGCCAGCTACATATGTTAGGTACCTAGAGAGACTTAGAATTAGAATGGCATTAGGGTTGAGGCCAACTTCGAGATATGCAGGATTAGTATGCCAGCACACATAAATTATTGAGGTTAATTTCATTGTCTGGGAATGCCAAACACACTTGGGGAGGAAGGTTCTTGGACTACTTGTTTGTATGAAGAATTTTCAACCTAATGGAGCTTGAGATATTTGCAATTTTCTTTGATTTATTTTCTTGTATGAAACTTGATTTGTGCTAATAAAGGGCCTTTTGGGGAGTTGAGGAAGAGTGGTTTGAGAATTCTATTTTATCAAGCTTTAGGCAGATGTGGAATGCAAGGCTTTAGACATTCTTTTTCTTGGAAAAGGAAGGAGGATTTGAATCCCCTCTAATCTGAGCTTCTTCACATTGCTACTGCATGGGAAGGAATTTCAATTGTTTTGCAAATGAAGATAGCATCCCTGTCATTAGATATGATATCATATTGTGCAAAAGGGTTAAAGCCAATTGATTTATTTTCTTGCATCTTTTCTTTTGTAAGGAAGATGTGGGAGCATGTTCATTCTATCTAGGCTTTTATTGGGTAGCCATTGGACTGCTGGTGTCGAAAGGTCAAAGAAAGTATTTTTGAATTTCTGATTCCTCATGCTATTCTTGTAGTTGGTTTGGAGAGAGCAGTAGGGGACTTTTGAGGGGTTAAGGAAATCAGCCTCAACTTTTGAATGTGTTTCTCTGAAGAGTTTTTCTTATTATTGTTTAAAGATATGATGTGGAAATCTCTCTCTTTCAAATGGGGTGTTCGATGTCTAGCTTATTGGATAAATCTGGTTTATCTCCAAGTTTGAGGCATTGTATCCAGTTATAATATGCAAATACACGTATTTAACCTTTTGTAATTATTAAAAATATGGGAAATAACAAGAAGGTAACGCTGTTTATGTATTGCCTACCATTCTGGATGCTGGTAACTTTTAAGCTAAAACATTAGCGTGGAATTTACCTTGTTCTTGCTGATCAATCTTGCTTATATTTCCCATGCTTATTTTTTGTTCTTGAAATTCAAGACTTTATTCATCCAGTGCTTTATCTTTTGTCTATCAAAGTAGCTCTAGTTTTGGGATTTAATTTGCTTGGTACAGGGGGTTTTTTTTTTTGGGGGGGGGAGTTGCAGGTAGGGGAGAGCCACTCTTATCGTGTAACTCTCTCACCATTGGACCCAAAAAGAAAAAAAAAAATTGTAGCTCTAGTTCTCATCTTAGCAATCAAGTCATTCTGTACTTGTATGCGAGTTACAAACAAAAGTGTTCAAAGAAAAAGTGGAATTCAACCTTGTGTTCAGGCCAAAGATTGATAGGAGTAGTGAAGATACGTGGATGAGAAGATAAGATGGTGG
The DNA here is from genome assembly GCA_033439265.1 of Dillenia suffruticosa. Classification (NCBI taxonomy): domain Eukaryota; kingdom Viridiplantae; phylum Streptophyta; class Magnoliopsida; order Dilleniales; family Dilleniaceae; genus Dillenia; species Dillenia suffruticosa. The sequence continues at coordinate 16,098,646 of JAVTVX010000020.1, forward strand.
TGAATATGCTTAATATGGTGAATTGACATATAGGCATGCTCTTTCTAACTTCTCAGTGAGCACTGAGAAGTTAGAAAAAATGGAAAACTGGCATGGATGCACACACACATCATCTTTTTGTGCTGTATCTACATATAATTTTAATGGTTAAAATTTTCTTGCATCCAGCTCGGACTTATGTAAAGATTTTGTTGACAGGCTCTATCTTTGAAAAAGATCTTCTGTAGTCCAGAGGGACTAGAAAGATTAAAGTGATATGTTTATTTAGTTCAGGCATCTATCAGATCATGGCTAACTAAGGGTGAGAAGAAGAGTAGGCCGTGTTTTTACATGTACAAAGGCAGAAGTGATCGGTTGCTATGGTCTCTTAAGCATGCTTTTGGTTATTTGAATGAATGAGTTTTGATGGAGATGGGGGAGGGAGGCCTCGTTATGCGTTTACAGATGATTGGTTAAACCTTCAAAAGGGATGGGAATTGAATTTTTAGATTTTTGCTTCACTTCCTTGTGTCTATTTTCATCTCGTCAAAAAACAAATTACACGAAACTTTTTTTTTTTTTTTTTTTTTTTTTTTTTTTTCGTTTCCCTGTCGTTCCAAAGTTGGTGGTAGAATTTTATTTCCCCATATATTGTGGCTGTGGCTGTATCATGTTGGGAGGGGAATGCTTAACTTGGGATGATGGATTGCATGTTTTCTGTCCGTTTACCTCTTGCCAAAACCCAAACCGGATGTTGATTTCACAGGAATGTTAAGAGGAGCGTTCATATTGTGTTTTTGTTGTATCATCTTGAATCATGACATTTCTTTCCCCTAGCGTTCTCATCATGTTTTTGTTGTATCATCCTGAATCATGACATTTCTCTCACGTATCTTACAGAATGCAGATGGTTATGATTATCTGTGTCAAGCAGACTTTGCTTCTATAATTTTTTTTAACTTACATTTTTTCTTTCTCATATCAGGGAAGAAAGGTGAAGAGGTTCTAGTTCAAGGTGGGGTGATTGATGATCTGGCGAAACATCTAATAGAACAATATGAGATTCCTAGGAGATACATTGAAGTACTTGATAAAACAAGGAGATGAGACTGAATGTGATTCATTTCCGAAACTTTGCACATCAACAGGACAATACTAAAATTTGAGCAACAACTGATTTAATATTTTATGGGCATAGTTTTTGGTTTTGTTTTTATATTTCCCATCCTCTTTTTGTCTCGGCGCTTTCTTGTGAGAAATATCTATGTTAAATCTCATCTTTGTCATAAACCAGGTGTCATTTGGGATTGATGCAACATATTTCTTGCAGATGACATTAGGCTTACGAGTGTAGCAATGAGCAAATTTGGTAATGTTCTTATTGCAAATCTTATAAAAGTGTGCTACTTGAAATGATCTTCCTCCCATGTGTTCAAGGAAATGCTTCCCACCTGCTTGTAACTTGAGCAGTGAAGTTAACGGTGGCAAAAGCAGAATTCTGCTTCCTGTTCTGTTTTAGCCTTGGGACTCCTTGTAGACACCACAATGCTATATTGCGCTTGGTAATCTCATCATGTTAACAAACTGTCAATTTGCTGTGGAATGTGGAGACTGCCTTATTCAGTGCCGAATTATCGAATTCAACTTCAAATGTTGGACTTCTTTGGTGTGAGACTGCCGAATGTGAGTTGTGCTGGAGAAGCTTGAGACTGAGTTGATTGACTGATTAGCATTCAACATGGTTTGAATTGGTAATTCACGAAAGAATGACTATACAAGAATGACGATACTGTACATTTAGGAGAAGAAACTAATCTTTAGAATTATGGTCATGTTAACTGCTATTATGGCCATGCTCGTCCTAGGGTTCAGGGTTTTCTTTCATAATCTTGGAACGGATCCTTACAAATCTTTGTTTATTTGGCTGCATTTATTCAGCGTGTGAAAGTTTGGTGAAGACGGGAGGGTGAATCCTTTGATTCAAAGGGAGATATAGACGTAGACATTTCCAACAAAGAGAGAGATAATCTAAATCTCAATGAATCAAGTGTCCAATAGAGACAATTTAAAACCGCAGCCGAACGGCAAGAAAGATCATCGAAGACAGAAGCAACCTCATGCTTATGTAACTTGATTGGTGTGGTCGAAGCAACATGAAACAAAACTGTGAGAGGGAAGACGACTACTAGAATGGAGAGAGGAGAAGATGATGACACACTCTAAGCTGGTTTTACTATCATCCGACTTTGGGAAGGAGGCATGTGGACTACAAATGGGAGAGCACAAGAATACGGATAATGGAGCATGATGAAGTTACCAATGATGGAACTTTGCCGGCAGATTGGTCGGAGGTGCTGAGATAGCTGGTTGTCTTACTCTGTTGATTGTATGAGATGAAGAGGTTGAGCAAAATTGGTAATTGTGACCAGTCCAATGTTAAGCAAGGTGAGATGAAGATGCTGGACTACCCTATTGAGAGAAATTAATTAAAAGAAAGAAAAGAAGAAGAAAATTGAGTATTGCTGGACTAGATGCGAGACCCAAGAGATCAAGGAAAGGAGCAAGACAAGACCAGCTCTGGATTGAAGTTGCTCAAAAACTAAATCAACTTGTACTGATAGCTTGAAAAACTTGAGAGTAGACTTAAGAGAAAATTTTTGTGAATTATTTGAGTGATTAGCACTCGAAGACCAATTTATATACTCCAAGGAATGAAAAAAAAAAAAAAATCTCTAGACCTACGTGCAACCATTTTTTGTGCTATTAGCTCCTAACAATTCCAGTGCAACATTAGAGTGATGAAGCCATTTCTAACGGTACCCAAGACAAGGGGAAGAAAAAATCTATGAATCTAATCGTACAGGATCCAATAGTCCATTGCTATAAAGTCCATAAACCAAGCCCATAGTCATAAAGTCCATAGACCACCAAGGAACTTTCTCAATTAACACAAAAAACGAATGAACATACTCTCGGTCGAATGCTCATTCGATCAAATACCCTCTTAGCTAGACTTCTTGCCCACCCCTTGATTGAACTCTTTCGGCCATTATCAAATAGTCTCCCAATGGATAACGCTTCTGCCAAGTAAAGTAAGATAATAGTCACTTAAGATTTGAATCTTCTCTATTCTTGAGAGTAATCTCTCCTGATAAGGAAAAAAATCTCCATGATCACTTTTGATAAGATAAGAAATTTTCATGAAAACTTGAACTTCTTTTAATTTATAAGACCCTAAATTCCTAAAGATATTTGACAACAGTCCCTGCAATCTCAGATGATCCCCAACGATTTCTCTATAAGAAAATTAGAGTTTCTACATGCTCAAACAAGAGACTTACTATGCATGCACGTACTATATATGCTGAGCATAGGCAACCTATGCAAGATACGCAATATACTTAACTTTACACTCATCACACTGAGGTAACATGGGGCTATAATTCAAGCTCTTTCGGTCTCTCATTTCCTCATTGCTTTTTTTGACTTGAGTGTCAGAATTTTCTTTGTTAGAGCCATCTCTCGTAGGTTTTTATAGGTTTCCCATTCAAGAAAATCTAGTGGACATATTGATATAGGATCCCCGCTCGAGTCAGCAGATCAATTTATCTATAGAGTTAAAATCGACTTCAACAAATTGGCGCCATCTGTGGGAAATGACTGACTGACTAGCTAAGGAAATCTTGCACCTTGTTCCAATCTCTTTCTCTCATATTCCCATGCCACCGAAAAGGAGCAAAGGTGATGCCCTTAAGGCCCTGCCATCGATGGCTTTAGTTTGCCTAGGGGAAACTTTTCTAACACAGCAGCTTCAAATTGTACCCTCGGAAATGCTAGCAATCCAAAAAATGGGAACTCTTGCTTTTAGAGAGGTCCTCACCGCATATTCCAAGGAAGGACAAAAGAGAAGAAGACTGATGATTGGTTTCAACGGTGATGATCTACCCGAAAACAACCTAGACTGACATGATCCACCGGTTATTACCACAAATATAGGTTAGTACGTAGTAAGAACAGTTTTCGTCAACTAAGGGACGAGTTGTGACATCCTCTATTGGGATGCCTTTTAGCGAATGGGTTTCAACTAGGCATATCGGGACTTTGCCGAGGCTCTCCGATGATGTGCGATTTTGAAATCACAATTTCAAACAAGTATATGCTGGCTGAATATCATGCATAATGATAAGATCAAATATCGTTCTCATGAAAATATTTTATATTACTAGGTATAAATTACTTTAATCTAAATTAAACAGATCGAATAAGATTTTGAAAATATTAAAGAAAACCAAAATCAGAATATAAAAACCCTAGTCGATAAAAAACCTGATTTAAACTCTAAAATATTGATTTTATCTATTTTTAACCTCTTACACGATTGAATCTTTTCAATCCTTGTTCATTGACTAATGAGTTCTTGTTGTGGCAAATTTTCTTAATTATATTCACCCAATAGTCATGCAATAAATTCCTAATTTGATTAACCAAAACCTAATGATAATACAATTTTGATTAAATCGAATCACATTAAATTATATGGACAATCTATAATTTAGAGTTTCTCCTAAATCTCTACATATAAAATTAATCCAATGGTCATATTTATAATCTCATGTGAATTTTATTGTTACAGACTAATATTATGCAATTATATGGGTCATGCATATACTCAATCTCAAATCATGCAAAATGTAGATTTAAACGTTTCGAAATATTATGTTCAACATTAAAATCTCATCTAACAATAATTATACTAATAAAATTTAAAAGAAAGAATTAAATCAAATCATACTATTAATTAAAAAATAGAATCCATTGAGTTTTAAGAATAAATTAATTAGCTAGACATTGAAAAGAAAAAATAAAATAAAATAAAAATTATTACAACCCTTTTGTACATGATAAAGGAGATCAAAGTTCGGGGTATGGAGGCAGCTACTAGGATTTGTAAAATAGTGGAGGGAGCAATGGAATAAGGGGGAGGCATGAATGATGCTGCTGTTCACCTTAGTGCTTGATCTGTGATTTTAAAACCACAAATTTGGACAAATATACCCTAATTGAATGTTATGTATAGAGATAAAATCAAGTATTATTCCGATGAAAATATTTTATACGACCAAATATGAATAAATATAATCTAACTTGGATAAATCAAATCAAAATTATGATGATATCGAAAATAAAACTAAAATTAGTATATGAAAATCCTAGTGATAAAAAACCCTAATATGATAAAAACTTTAAGATATCGATTTCATCTATTTCAATTTCTTACATAGTAGAATCTTTTTAAATTCTTAATTTTATTTGCTAATGAGTTATTAATGATGATAATAGATTTTTTTAAATTAGATTCACTCAATGGTCATGCAATAAATCTCTAATTCGACTAATCAAAACTCAATGGTCAGTAATTTTGATTTAATTGAACCGTATTAAATTCTATGGATAATCTATAATTTTATTATTTTTCTTAAATTTCTATATATGAAATTAATCTAATAGTCATACTCATAATCTTATATGAAATTTATTGTTTGAACTAATCTTATATAATTATATGGGTCATGCATACATTTTATCTCAAATCATACAAAATGCAAGCCTAAATATTTTGAAAAATTAAAGTTCAACAATAAAATCTCTATCCGACAATAATTATGTCAATAAAACTAGGAAAAAAATTAAATCAAGCCATATAATTAATCAAAAATAGAATTCACCGAGTCCTAAAAATAAGAAAATTAGCTAGTCATTGAAAATAAAAAAGAAAACAAAATAGAAGTTGTTACAACCCTTTTGCACGTGACGAAGGAGATCCAAATCCGAGGTAACGGAGGCAGTTGCTAGGGTTTGTAAAATTATGGAGGAGGTAATGGAGCTATGAATGAATGATAAGAGGCGTCCTTCATTGCCCGTGACTACCTTAACAATGTTATATATATATGACCAAAAACTCTAGAAGGATTTGAAAACTTGAAGATTTTGCACTACAAAAAAACATGGATTTTGCGACGGACCTTTGCGACAAACATTTTTTATTACTATTTTGCGACAAATTTGGCGACGAAAATAAATTTCATAACCATTTTCCAACGATATTAGCAACGAAAAAAACTTCATAGCTAACTTAGCGACGAAATCATTCTTCGTCGCTGAATTTTGCGACGAAAATGAATTTCGTCGCTGAATTTGCGACGAAAACGAATTTCGTCGCAGATTTCAGCGACAAAAACGAATTTCGTCGGGCATTTCAGCAACGAGAAGATATTTCGTCGTTGAAATTGGCGACGAACAGATGTTTCGTCGCTGAAATCAGCGACGACATTAGTTTTCGTCGCAACATCTGCGACAGAACACTTTTTCGTCGCAAATTCAGCGACGAAGAATGACTTCGTCGCAAATTTCAGCGATGAAAACGAGTTTCGTCGCTGATTTTAGCGACGCAAAGTATTCGTCGTAGATTTCAGCCACGAATAAGTTGTTCGTTGCTAAAATCAGCGATGCGCAGAGATTTCGTCGCTGAAATCGCAACGAAAAGACATTTTTGTTGCAGATTCAGCTACGAACAAATGTTTCATCACAGAGTCAGCGATATTCTGTAACTTATTTAGTACTGTTTAATATTATTTCATGACGATGGTAGTGTTTTTATAATTATTATTTTATTCATACTATTAGATGGTCAGTTATTTGAATGAGTAGATACTGCATAAATTTCGTATTTTTGGCTGTTTGATGGTATCCTGGATGATTTGTTGATGATGATGTTGGTGGTTTAGTTCATAAACTGGTTGGTTGAGACTATCAGGGAGGAATATGATATATATGGAAATTTGGTGCAAATATTAAACAAATTAAATTTTTTTGTCGCAAATTTTCTACATTCGTCGCTAAATTCGTCGCTGATTTTGACATTCGTTGCAAAATTTGTTGCTGAATTTTTAAGATTTCGTTGCAAAATTCGTCGCAAAAGTTGTCGCCGATTTTGTCGCAGAATTGCGACAAATTATATCACAAATAAATTTTGTCGCAAATTGCGACGAAAATAATTTCGTCGCAGATTTTGTTGCAAATATTAGCAACAAAAAAACTATTGTTGGAAATTTACAACGACAAAATTTGTCGCTAATTTGTGACAAAAAATATTCATCGTTGTGTTGGTCACAAAATTGCAACAAAAAATTTTTTGATACTAATTTATCCTACGAATTTCCGACAGAGAATTTTGAAACATACTATTTCGTCACAAAATTGGTCAGAAAATTGCAACAAAAAAATATTGGTTGCTAATTTGTGCAACAATTTTTGCAACAAATATTTTATTGTTGGAAATTTTTCCGACGAAATTTTTCATCGCAAATTTTGTCGAAAAATTGCAACTAAAAAGTTTTGGTTGCTAATGTTTGCGACGAATTTTACGGCTAACTATAATCTGTCGCTAATTGGCGACAAATATCATATTTTTTGTCGCAAAATTTTGCGACGAGTTATTAGCGACAAATTCTGTTTTGTCGAAAAATTGGTCGCTAAATAATTTAGCGACGAATATTTCTTAAATTTTCGTCGAAAAATTTGTGGCTAAATACAAGTTTTTTTGTAGTGTTGGAAACTTGGTATTTGATTTTTATTTGGAAACTTAGTGTTTTTGAGATAATAAAAATCTCTAACTTTTCCCAAAACTTAGAAACTCCCTTTTTACTTTGATTCTAGAATTTTTTTTAAAATTTTTTGCAATTTAATTTCCAAATTTTCAACATTTAGTTTCCTTTTTCAGCATCAACTCCTTTTCCAACGTGCAGTAATTTCAGCTCAATTTTCAAATATGCATGCCTTAATTAGCCTTTGACGTCTTCATAAGATTTGTAAAGGTCGAAGTTTTCTTTCCAACACCACAAGAATCACTTCAATCGAATATCAAAACAGAAAATTATGCCCAAAATGATTACAATTGTTTGTGCAGTCCAACATTTAAAAATTAGGCCAAATGTTTCCTAAATCAAAATTCATGATATTAATCAATGTAAAATTATAAAATATGGTTTAAAATAGTTCTTATAAACAAATACTAAAAAAATTATAATTTAAACGTATAAAAATATTATTATCAAATACTTCCATACTTGAATTTTTGCTTGTTCTCAAACAAGAACAAAAACACAAATAATTTCATTTTTTTTCTTTCCTTTCCAAAACCAAGTCAATTTCTCAAGATCCTAACCATGCATATGATAAATTCAAATCGGAATTGCAATCAAGACAACCAATATTTCGTAGTATTTAGTACACAAAAAAAGTATTGTATTTCCTATAATCTCATCGAAATCAAGAATAATACAATATTCAAACGTTCTCACAATGGATTCACTCAATAGAATAAAGGAAAATACTATTCAACTACTCAGTGCACTCAATTTTATGTAAGATTATGTGTATTACTCAAATCATTACGATGAAATGACATTATCATGACTTGCAAATATGTTAAATCTCCACTACTCAAATATGAAATCTATACACCAATCAAAAAGTTTTTATTTGATTGTAATGGGGATATGGTAAAGGGTAGGATAATAGATAAAAATGTTGGATGAAAATAATTTACTAAAAATACTCAACTATCAAGACCTTGACATTTTTTATATCAAGATAAATAAAGTATTAACTTCCAATAATTCATAATATCAAAATATGTAAATCACTACAATTTCAACTATGTAATGCACCACTCCTCCGAAACAAAAAATATGAAATGGAATTTCACTATAAGAGTGAACAAGAATGAAAAATGGTTTTCCTCAACTTTTTTCTTTTTTCATTTTTTTTACCAGCACTTTTTTTTTTTTAATTTTTTTCTTCTTGTTTTTTTTTTCATTTTTCATTTTTTTTCCGGTAACTTAACATGATAATGCCTAAAAATACAATACCATAGTATCAACTATAAGTATATTAGTGAATTTGGGTTCAAAGTCTGGAGCTAGAAAAAATGGGTTATGGGGTAAAACTATATGGATAATTCAAGAAAGAAGAGGTTTAGAATCAAATGGATTCAATAGAGGATATAAAATATTGGGGATAATATTTTACGAAAACCAAAAGTATGTAAATTTAGGTGTCTTAATCATTTTAATGTATGAAAATAAAAAATGTGGTCTTAAAATGTAAAACAAAGCAATTTCTAATATATTCATTCCATGTGTGATATATGTTCAAGAAGAAAAGTGACAGCACTACGAATTGCTCTTTAAGACTCAATTTCTTATTTAGGTAATTTTTTTGCATCAAATCTTGCATGTCTATCTTCATATCAATCATAAAGAGATAAATTGATAATCATGTGCCTAATAACCACTGATACTAATCATCCTTCATACAACTAATTCAAAACTAGTAACATACAAAGACCAAAATAGTCGAGAAAATTTTATTGGTATAGAAGAAAAAAATTTAGCAAAACTTTTGAGAACCAAACAAAAATTCAGCATTTATTTATTTTTTTTTAAAAAATCAACCTATCTATGTATATGCTCCTTCACACTTAAACTAAGTATTGTCCGCAATGTGCAAAATAAATAAAATAAAAGTAAACAGAATAGAGAACTCCCCTGAAACTTGCAATTTTCTCTTTAGCAACGATTGCCTTCCTCTCATGCGAAGGGATTCTTATTCACCTATAAAATATTATCAAAACTTAAATTTAAATTAAATTAATACAAACAAATATTAGAGAAAATCATAAAAATATTGGGTTGCCTCCCAATAAACACTTTTATTTATTGTCTTTGGTCAGACATAATTTTCTTATTTCATCTTGACTCATAGATTGGTCCGGTCTATCTAAACTTTAACTCGAGTGGTATAAATTTCAATCTTGACTCGAATTAATGAACTTTTTAGCGTAACATGGACTGTTGTGATTTGTGACTTTCCTTGACACCCAAATATTCTTGCAACCTCTTATATCTTGTTGGCAAAGTACCTAGATCTGCATCTAAAACAACATATGCATCAACATGTTCATTATTTAGAAAGTCATGATTTACATGCAACGAATTAATCATACAATTTTTAATAAGATCACTCGAGTAAAAGACATTAAGTTTATGATTATGTTAAGCAATTCTATCAATACAATCCACTCTAAGAACATCTTGTTTATCAAAATTTCTCATGAATTGAAAATATTAAACTCAATTTTTTCCTTATTCATTCTCAAAATCAACTCCCACAAGAAATATCAATCAGTGCTCATGTAATGGCAATGAAATGTTGGCCAAGAATCAAAGAAGTGCCCTCATCAACATCCATATTCAAGACAACAAAATCTATAGGAAATATCGGCCAATCGTTTGATTGTTAACTCCCATGATGCTTTGTTTTTCCTTTGTTGTGGCTGCGGATTTGAGTTAAATCCTGGTAGATTATTTGGTCTTTGTGGTGCCCTATGACTCCATGAAAAATTGGAATGGTTTCTCTGGCTAGGATTGTATATATTTGAGTATGGGTTGTTCTGAGATCTACCAAAGTTAAAAACATGGTTTGCTTGCTATACCTACGAATACTCAGAAGACATTTGAATAGATTTAGCACATGAGTCACAATGCAAAACTTGATTATAACAACATTAAGTTGATTAGTTTTCATGATATTAATCAATCAATCAATTTTTGCACTAAGCATAATAAAATTATCAACTTCATACACACCAGCTTTCTGGTTGGAGATCTCATGCTAATTAGACCAATCATATTGATTAGAAATTATATCATCAAGTAATGCACATGCCTCATTATATGACTTACTCGTGAATGCACCTCCAGCTGCAGCGTCAATGGTAATTTTAACAAAATGAAATAGATTGCCATAAAACGTTTACAAGATTAACTAGTCAGGTATACCATGATATGAGTATTTTTTAATCAAAATTTTAAAATATTCTCAAATACTATATAAAGATTCACTATCAAATTGTCTAAAACTAATAATATTATTATGTAATTTAAAAGTTTTATTAGGTGAAAAATACTTAACTAAAAATGTTTGATAGGTTTTCCCAATTTGTAAAATGATTGGTAGGGCATAATGTGACAACCCGCTATCCAGACGTCGCACCTCCTATCAAAAGGAGATAAACAATCAAATGCGGAAGCAATCAACCTAATTAAAATGTGACGTCTAGACTCACGATAGTCGCACTTCCCGTGTGTGATAATACGGAATGTGATTTATATTAAAAGAAAATAAATTGTTTGCTCTTTCCAAATAAAATCACGGCTTACAAATAAGTTAAGTCATACTTTTGCCTTTCCCCTAAGAGAGAAAGGGAATGGTCGTAATCTTATGGTATCAGGGTTTATTCTATTCAGTTTGATGGTATCGAAAATCTCCAAAAAATTCTTTAGATGATTGTTGAGGTCTTCAAAAGTCTCTCCTCTGAACTGATCATCTTGCACCATGCCAATGAGGTTTGGTTTAAGCTCAAAGTTATTTGCTTCGACAGATGGTCGTGCAATGCTAGTTTGCACATCTTGGAGTCTAGGTATTGAAAACTCTCTCATAGCTCTATTTTCTTGAGCCATTACTTCTTTATATTCCTCACGTTCTCAACACTCTTTAATCTCAATATAAATCTTGTACAGATACAAAAATAGTACAAAATTAGATCTCTAAAATAAATTGTAAAAATTACTCTAATGTAAGTTTGATAGATCGAATCAAGATTTTGAAGATATTAAGGAAAACTAAAATTAGAATATGAAAATCCTAATCGATAAAAAACCTAATTTGATAAAAATTTTATAACATCGATTTTATCTATTTTTAAGCTCATAAAAGGTTGAATCTTTTCAATCCTTAAGTTCATTGGCTAATGAGTTCTTGTTGATGATAACAAATTTTCTTAAATTAGATTCACTCAATGGTCATGTAATGAATCCCTAATTCGATTAATCAAAACCCAACAGACATGCAATTTTAATTAAATTGAATCGCATTAAGTTCTATGAATAATCTGTAACTTAGAATTTCTGCCAAATTTCCACACATTAAATTAATTTAATGATCATGCTCATAATTTCATGTGGATTTTATTGCTATAAACTAATTTTATACAATTATATGGATCATGCATGCACTTAATCTCAAATCATGCAAAATGTAGGCCTAAATGTTTTGAAACGTTAACTTCAATAATAAAATCTCATCCAACAATAATCATACAAATAAAACTTAAGAGAAAAAATTAAATCAAACCATGTTATTAATTAAAAAATAGAATCCATCGAGTTCTAAAAACAAATTAATTAGTTAGACATTGAAAAGAAAAAATAAAATAAAATAAAAATTATTACAACTCTTTTGCACATGACGAAAGAGGACGAAGTCCATGGTATAGAGGCGGTTGCTCGGGTTTGTAAAATGGTGGAGGGAGTAATGGAATGAGGGAAAGGCGTGAGTGATGTTACTGTTTGCTTTAGTGCTGTATTTTTAGGAGTAGAAACCCTAAAAGAATATGAAAACTTGATCTTTTTGAAAACTTGGTATTTGATTTTGATTTGGAAACTTCATATTGTTGGGATGATAAGAATCTCTTACTTCCCTAGAAATTTGAAAACTTCCTTTCTATTTGATTTTTGAATATTTTTTGAAACTATCAAAAATTTAATTTTTAGCAGCCAATTTCCTTTTTCAGTAGGGGATTGCCTTCCAATGCTGCAACTTCCGCCCAATTTTCAAACATACTCCTGACTGAATTAGTTTCTTAGGTCTTCACAAGATTTGTAGGTCCTGAAATCTTCTTTTCAATGCTGCAAGAATCATCTCAATCGGACCTTGGAATAGAAAGTTACGTCCAAAATACTGATAGCTACTCGTCTAATCCAAAATTCAGAAATTTGGCCCAATATTTCCTAAATCAAAGCCCACAAATTAAATCAGTGTGAAATCATAAAATCAAGTTTAAAGTAGTTCTAGAATTCATAAATAAAATCTAAAATAAAATAATTCAAGTATATAAAAATATTGTTATTATCCGACAAGTGGCTATACCCAGAGGATATTATATCTTTCCCAATAAGCATGAGAATGTCGCCTAACCAAGCAACCACCATGACCACCTTCAACGTGATCAAATTGCCATCCCCTTACAATTCTATCCTTGGCTGCCCCACCCTTGACAACTTGGAAGTCCCGCCAAGCACTAGAGACATGAAAATCAAATTTAGAACATCTCTTGGTATCGGGATACAATTGTGATCCCGACCCCCTTGAGTGTCTTGGCACCAGAAGAAGAAAAGAAGAATCTCTCCATAGAAGCCATAGAACTTAGAGATGACACCAAGCAAGTTGCAAAACCAAAACTTAACGAAAAGGTGGTCGAGGTTCCGATCTCTAATGTACCTAGCCAAATTGTTCAAATCAGGGTCTACCTGTCGACACATCTTTAAGAAGCCATAATTGAATGCTTACAACAACACTCCAATATCTTTGCATAGTTGCCTAAAACATGCCAAGAGTTTCTCTCGGTAATCATACATAAGTTAATAGTAGATCCTAGCTGTAAGTCTGTGAAGCAAAAGAAGAGGGTGTTCACATTTGAATGCAAGCAAACCATACAAGAAGAAGTACAAAATCTCTTAGTGTAAAACTTCATCTGAGAGTTAAAATATCCTAAATGGTGGGTGAATATAGTCATGGTGAAAAAAGAAAATAGCAAGTGAAGGATGTGTGTTGATTTTATTGACCTTAGCAAAGTATACCCAAAAGATAGCTATCCTCTCCATAAGATCGACAAACTCATATATAATTTATTGGAACATTGGCTCTTAAGTTTCATGGACGCGTACTTAGGCTATAATGAGGTCCACATGGGCTTGGAAAATGAGCCAAAAAATGAGTTTCATCATGGAGTTCGGCACATACTATTATAAAGTCATGCCTTTTAGGCTAAATAATGTGAGAGCAACCTTCCAATGACTAGTCAACAAGGTCTTTAGCAGGCAGTTTGGTAGAAACATGGAAACCTCTATCGATGACATGCTCGTCAAGAGTACTAATTTGGATGGGCACCTAGCAGATCTCGAAGAGACATTCTAGATGTTAGAGTGCGACAACATGAAGCTAAAGCCTAGCAAGTGTACCTTCAATATCACCTTAGGTAAGTTCTTGGGTTTTTTTATCACTCATCGAGGAATCAAGGCCAACCCTGAGAAGATCCGGGCCATCCTAAACATGACACCGCTTAGAACATTGAAGGAGGTACAATATCTCACAGGACAAATCGCAGCATTAAGCAGGTTTATGTCGAAGGTGGGAGAGAAGCATAAGCCCTTCTTTGACGTACAAAGAAATTTTAAAAATTCACATGCACATCAGAATATCAAGCGGCCTTTGACAAACTCAAGGAGTACCTCTCGTCTCCTCTACTACTCTCTCGACTCATTCCTGGTGAGAAACTCTACCTCTATTTGTTTATCTCTGACCGAGGCCTTTGTTCTGTATTAATGAGACGTGACAACGCCGTACAAAGACTCATATACTTTGTCAGCCAAATATTTCGGGAATCAGAGATCAATTACAAATCTATCGAGAAGGTAGTCTTTTCTCTCGTTACAACTGCTTAACGCCTCTGACCATATTTTTAGGCATAAACCATCATGGTTCTAATTGACCGACCTCTGAAGCAGATCTTGATAAAGAAGGATACTTCGGGTCGACTTGTCTAATAGAGCATCGGGCTTAATGAATTTGATATCGAGTATCAACCGAGACCCACTATCAAAGGCCAAGCTTTAGCTAATTTGATCTTTAAATGTATGCTTCCAAACCTTACCAAGTAAGTAGCTGATGACCATCCAGAGAAAATCCCACCACTGATAAGGACCTTATATGTGGATGGCTCCTCCAATTCAGTTGGAAGTGGCACTAGACTCATCCTAATGAGTCCCAATGACTTCAAAGTGGAGTATGCACTCCACTTTGATTTTCAAACAATCAATAACCAGGTTGAATATGAAACACTCTTAACAGGATTGCGGATCATAGCATTATTGAGAGCTAGGGATATCCAGGTTTTCACTGACATCCAACTCGTGGTTAAACAAATTGAGGAATTGTATGAAACCAAAGAACCAATTATGGCAAAGTATCTCGCCAAACTCTGGGAGGAGATGAGCAAGTTCAACATGGTTGACATACAACAAATTCCTAGATCTGAGAATGACAAGGCCAACAAGCTCTCCAAGCTTGCCAGTTCGGATTCGGTGGCCAGTAGCCAAACTCTCTACATCAAGAACCTCCCATACCCAAGTATTAATGAACCGAAGCAAATTCTAATGACAGATGACTCACCGACTTGGAAAGATCCCATCTAGACCTACCTGCGGGATGGTCAGCTACCAAACTCACTATAGGAGGTAGCAAAGGTCAAGCATAAGACCGTATATTATGCCATCATCAATGGAGCTCTTTATAAGAAATTCTATACTCACCCCTACCTCAAATGCCTAACATCCAAGGAAGGGAACTACGTCCTTAGGGAAATTCATGAAGGGGTATGTGGTAACTATTTAGGTACTCAGAACCTAGCCAACAAAGTCTTACATCAAGGATTTTTCTGGCTCACCATGAATGCCGATGCAGAGACTTATGTCAAAAGATGTAATAAGTGTTAATACTTCTCCTTGGTGCTGCACCAACCCTCCTTTGAGCTCAGTTCAATTGTAAGTCTATGGTCATTTGCACAGTGGGGATAGACATAGTGGGGCCATTCCCACAAACTACCGGACAACGGAAGTTTTGCATTATGACTATAGATTATTTCACCAAGTGGGTGGAAGCTGAACCACTAGCTCAGATAACAATCAGCAAGATTCAAACTTTTGTATGGGTGTCCATCATCATAGGTTCAGTCTACCCCATATCTTCATCACAAAAACTTAATGGAATTCTACAGTAAATTAAAGATCCAACATCGTTTTACCTCTTTTGCTTACCCAAAAGCCAATGGCCTTGCTGAGGTGACCAACGAAACAATTCTTCAAGGGCTACAAAGGATCGCCGGATAGATGAACACTATGGAATCCTCTGGGCTTACCGAACTACACCCTGAATGGCCACAGGGAAACACCATTCAACTTAACTTATGGATGCGAAGTGATCATACCGGTGGAAATAAAATCCACGCATTACATGTAGATCAATATCAACCAGAGTTGAATAAGCCTGCACTATGCAAACGATTGGATCTCCTACCAGAAGTATAAGACACTGCGTCTGCTTGAATGATAGTCTATCAATAGCAAATGACCCAACACTATAACAAAAGGGTAAAAACCATAATGTTCAAACCAGAAGACTTGGTCCTTCAGAGAGTAGAGGCTACAGGATTACTCCAACTAGGAGTAAACTCGCATTGAATTGGGTAGGCACGTGCCAAGTATGCTCGATTGTTTGCCCCGAAATGTATTGTTTTAGCCACTTAGATGGTTTTGTGGTACTTAGAACATGGAACTCAAAGAACTTTTGTATTTACTACCAGTGATCTTTATCATTCTCCTGGTCTTAATCTTTGTCATCTCATAGCTTGTCAGCAATCACATTAATTTTGTTTTACATAATGTCATATACCTAATAAATCTTTAATAGCACGGGCTCTTACACTTGTAAGCTCCTAGTCTCTCTCTCTCTCTCTCTCTCTCTCTCTCTCTCTGTCTTTTGTTGGACCATCTTTTAACATTATGCCTCATATAGGTTTTGCACCCAATCTCTTGGCTTTATACCTCTCAATATGTCAATATATGCGATGTAACTCTCGAGTGGCTGGCGACCACTTTCTCAGGTCTACGCCTTTCTATACTCACTCTCTCGGCTCTACATCTCTTAATACGTGAATATATGGGATATAATTCCTGAGTGCCTGGTGATCACTTTCTTGACTCTACGCCTTATATGAGTTTTGCACCCAATCTTTTAGCTCTACGCCTTTAAATACACTGATAATATAGATGTAACTCCCAAGTGGTTGGTGACCACTCTCTCAGCTCCACAGAACCCTCTTTCTCAACTCTACACCTCCCACATATCTCATATGGGTCTCAGTATCCATGGTCTTAGCTCTATGCTTTATGCAGGCCCTAGCAAGATATGACACTTATTCACTTGACTATACACCTCACATAGGACATAGAGTATGAGTAGAATCTAACTATCATTCTGTTGGTTTCAACACTTAAAAGGGGTTCTAACGCCCTCTCTTGGTTATAATTCCTTCAAAGAGCTCAATACTCAAGTCTTTCGACATACCAATAGAAGGCAACAAGGACACCACGGTTACAAGAAAGGAAGCTCTCTATTTATTCATTCATCAAAATTTATGTACCATAAGTCAGAATAAAGGGAGGCAAGATTTATACAAGCAAGAGCAGAGGAACAATAAGTAACAAAGGAATTCCATTTCAACATAATGCAGTGATTACATGTCAAGAATACAATATTGGAAGGTTAGATATATAAGCTACAAAGGAAACGAAATACATAAACAAGAAGAATACAAGGAAAAGGAAAGACTGTCCCACAACCGACAAATAACCCAGAACCTGATATCGCTATTCTTTACCTCTCCGACCGGTTCATCCTATATTCTTTTGGTAGTTAATCTCCCCAATCGTCTTGATTAAGTCTACCTATGGGCAGTATTTCATCTCCCTACTTATCTTCCAATCATACAGCCCATAGGCTCATAGATAAGAGTGAAAACGTTACCACCTTACAAAGGACTCTCCAAAGTATCCCTCTAGTGATCAATGGGATGCAATTAATGATCACCATATAAAGTATTGCATTGATCGTGAGCATTTTGTGTGTTTCCACATCTTCTTTTCCCTCGTCATACTCCTAATCTTGAAGTAAAATTGTGATTCAGAACACTTCATCATCTCTGTTTCTTGCAAACTTTGCCACTTATCAAAGCCTAAGCCCATAATTTCATCTCACTAAGCGAACTAATGAAACTTTACAAACTGCCCTTTACAATTTATAATAATAGAAAGTGTATTGAATACAATTCACATCAATAAAGTGATATGTTTAGCAATCGAAGTGGCATGCTACACATTTAATGCTTCTCTATTGTGCCTCTTCCGATTCCCGAACATGTTCTATTACTATGTCTTTTCCGTTTACCCAAAATGCTTCACCTTTGTGCCTTTTAAAAATTTCGAATTCCTATCACTTTAACATTAATCCTAATGCCATTTCTTCAAAATAACATTAGAAGTGGGAGACAAATGATGGTACATGTTCTAATATCCCATTACCATAAAGTCCATAAACCAAGCCCATACCATAAAGTTTATAGACCACCAAGGAAGCCTCTTGGAACACCCAAAACAATTGAACGTGCTCTTAGTTTAATGCTATCTCGATCAAATACTCTCTTGACTAGGCCTCTCGCTTACTTTGGTTGAACTCTCTTGGCTATTACCAAACAGCCTCCCGATGGATAGCACTTCTGTCAAGCAAGTTAAGAACATAATCACTTAATATTTGAACTTCCCTTAATCTTGAGAGTAATTTTCTCAATAAGGAAGGAAATCTCCGTGATCTCTCCTAATAACGAAGGGAATCTTTGTGATAACTCAACTTTCCTCAATTTATAGGATCTTAAATCTCTTAATAATCTTTGCCGATAGTCCTTGCAATTTCCGAAGATCCCTAACAATCTCTCCATTAGAAAACTAGGGTTTCTACACTCTCAAACAAGAGATTTACCATGCATACACATGCTTTCTATACTTAGTATGGGCAATCTATAAAAGGTACATATTATACTTAACTCTATGCTCATCATACTAAGGCAACACATGGTTATAATTCAGGCTATCTCAGTTTTCTATTCCCTTATTGCTTTTTCTGACTTGAACGTCCGAGTTTCCTCCGCCAGAGCCACATTTGACAAGTTTTTATGGATTTCCCATTCAAAAAGATCCAACGGACACATTGGCACTGGATCCCTGCTTGAGTCAGTAGATCAATTTACTTGTGGAGTCAAAACCGATTTCAACATAATCATTATAGTTTGGTAATTTTGGTGTTAGTTTTATATAATCCATGAATTGATCCCCCATTGAGTATATGGGATGGATATGATAAGGTTGTATCAAATTGTCTTTCTTCTAGAGGCCTTTAATTTGGCTTCTTTTTCTTCTTCCATGCAAGTAGAAAATAGTTCACATGACTTGCATAAAGTGTTAAGATGGCATATGCATATACAATGACAGTAGTGAGCATTGATTCAAGATACGAATTCCATTGGACAAATGCATGGCAAAGGCAAAGTAGGTGCAACAAATTATGCAAAAACCTATAGTCAGACATGCCACGTTAACACTTTACACATGTCATGGAAACTATTGAAGACAAATTCGACTCCACATAAAGCTATCTTCTTGGCTCGAATGGATAACTGGTGACACTTCGCTTGTTAGATAAAAAGACTTGCAAAAAACCAGTTGGAGGTGGTTTCGGCAAAGAAAGCTTCGACGTTCAAGTCAAAAAGAGCGATTTTTAAAGAGAGAAATAGACTGATAAGAGCTGTAGGATTGCCCTATATAGCCCTTGTGTGTTTTTTGTGTACAAAGAGTGAACGTACCAGGTTGGTCTTCTTTGCTTGGTATATATAGCATGTACCTATATGGAAAATCTTGCTGTGTGGTATAGAAACACTAGTTTTTTAATGGAGGTCCTCTAAAATTACTGGGGGCCATAGCCCAAGATTTCCTAAGAGATTCATAATCTTCACAATTAAGGGAAGTCTAATTGATCATGGAGGTTTCCTTCTTAATTGGAAGTGACCATGAAGATTTCCTTCCTTATCTGGGAAGATTACTCTTGGGATCGAGAGAGGTTCAAACCGTGGATGATTGTTATCTTAATCCCAGAATGTGTTTAGCCAAAATGCTAGCAACAGCCGAAAGGATGCTTGGTCAAAAGGTAAGGAAGTGACGGTCCGGAGGGAGGGTATCCTGATGAAAGGGCTTGATAGTGAGGTAAGGTGACTGAAAGGTCATGGAACCAAGAGGGTAGTATCGAGTATTGAAGGGAGTTGAATGAGAGGCCCCTCTCTTGATAGTATATTTATATAGGCCTTATGGTAATAAGCTTTCGGTCCATATACCGTAATTTGCTTCTCAATTCTAATATCGTTTTGAAGAAGCGGCATTAGGAGTAGTGAAAGTTGTGAAAGTGAAGAGTTTTTTGGGTAGGTGAAATGGGGCTGAAGTGGTGCATTAAATACGGTACGTGCCCTTTTGGTTTTCGCGAATCTTCTCTAATATGCTTCTTATTGCTCATTTTGCAATTGGTTATTGGTATTGTGGTGTTTACACTTTGGACAATTACTTTTTGAGGGAGAAAGAACTAAACAATTTAGGGTTTTTGATATTTTTGAAGAGATTGAAATGGCGAAAGGTTCCAAATCCCACTCTCATCGCTCAATTGATGATGTTAGAGTACGCTCACTAAGAAGAGTTACAAGGTCTGCAGGACAGATGGCTTTATGAGAATATTATATTTTTTCTTCTGCCATGGAAAACGACAGAGCAAATAAGCTAGTAGAGGGCTGTGTCCCTATGTACAAGGAGTATGTGCGGTACGACATTTGGGTGTTGTATACAGGTACCCTGCCATGATATTGAGAGGTTGGAACATTTTTCTGACTTTACTTATTCCAAGCGCTAGGCATATGGTGATAGTAGTGGTGAGTTTGCTAAGCTACTGCCGCTTAACTTTCAATTTTGAGGCTTTATCCTTAATTTTCACAGAGGAGCCGGCCTTCTGGCAGTACCACAGACAATTGGTTTTGCATCAAAATAGGGCAAGATTCTAACTGAAAGTTTTACTACAAGGAGACTATAGATAAAGTCTGGATGGAGAAGTTTTTCTTCATAGAATTTGTAAATAAGGAGTTGATACCTATGTTACTAGAGGCTAGTGGGGAGCTTATGATAGGAATGAAGGCCCTAAAGCCATCCAGGTACTTGAGTTCATCCGCTAGGTAGGGGTTATTGTTTGAAAATAAAAAGGTATATTTGCATTGAGACTCTCGTGGATGAGAAAATGTTGTCATTGGCTAGTCTCTTGGTGGGGGAGAAAAGAAAAATCAATAAACTCATTTGATAAAGAAGCAAGCCATAGGACTTCTGGATGGGGTTCCTTCTATTAAAAAGGAAGATTTAGTTGAAATCACTACTGAGAAGTAGATGAGGCCTTGAGGACCGGGGAAGTATCTCGGTTGAGATGGCGAGTGATTTGTGTCTGATCGCTACTCTTGTTCCCAAATGGAAGAAAAGTAAGATGGTGGCTCCTAGTCTTGGCATCGAGGAGGTAGGGACTACTGGAGAGGCACCTCCAGTTCCCCTTTTGGCTATCAAGTGTCCTAAGGTGGTGGATGTTGAGGTCGGCGTTCCTAGTCGTGAGAAAGGGTATACTTCTTAGGAAGCGTCTAATGTTGGTCAAGAGGCAAGATCGAGGCTTGAACTAAGTTCCTCAAGTACCTTTTCGGAGTACCTATATGTTGGAAGGGTAAAAGGTCATGCCTGAGCAAACGGCACCTCTTCCCACATTTTTGTTAAATCCTTTGATTGTTCAAAGGATCCATGAGATAAAGGAACCGCAGCGATAAGCTGTGGAACAATAATTTTTGCCACTTGGACATTGTCGAAGCAAGGAGGTTTATCGGCAGTTATAAATGAATGGCTTATCGGTGGAGTAGGGTGAAGAGACAATGATAGCCATTGGAATCCTGGTATATCTTTTTTCCAAAGTGCAGATAAATCTAACATCTTCGTTATGGAAAATATAATATATTATTCTTTGCACAAACTGCTGCTATGGTGGAGTTCCAAATGTTGAGAAAGTAGTAGTTGGTTGACCATTTGTAAAGTACATTGGGTTAGTGTACAGAGGAGATCGTTTAGCTTCGAGCCAAGTAGACCCAGATGGAAGCCGAGGAGGAAAGAGCAATATACTGATGCTGACCTGAAAAGCTCATATCAATTACTAATGCTACAATCGCGGAATGTGAAAGGCCAGAGGGGATGCTGAGAAATAGCAAGGTGGAGCGGGAGGCCATTGTAAAGTTGGCGAAGGAATGAGGGCAATTACTTGTAGCTTTAGAAAGGAGCGTTGTAGAGATTTAGGAGAACTATGAGCATCGCCAGCAAGAGCTTTCACTCTTCTGCTATAGAATCCTCATCGTCACCCTTCGCCCTGACTTCCATCTTTCATGTATTCTTCTTCTTAATCCCCTTTATGTACATACTACTTATAAAGGAATAATAAAACTTCATTAGCTTTGTTTTGTCTTCTTTGCTATTTGAATATTGTTGTGGCTTAAGTCATTCTTGCTTTGTCATTCTCCTTGTTCCCTCGTATTGGGCTCTCAAGAGTTATAAGATGTAGAAATAGGGACCATGATCGGTTATAGTTCTTTAACCATAGAGAATATGCCATAGGAAGAACATTCAAGTGACATCAAGGCTGAAACAAAGGTAGTAGATACTGGGCCCCCTTGTGGGCATAGAGCTAAGAGGGCGAGTTATGTCCATTCAGTTGAGAGTTATGTTTCATATTGACCATGTGTTATGAGTTGTCACACCAAAAGAGTGGTGATGGTGCTGCGCCAAAGAAACTTGTTGTCGTGGCACTTAAATAAGAGTTTTGTAATGTTGCATATCGAGAACTTGTTAATGTTGTGTCAGATAAAAGATTGGAGGCATTGCGCCTAGATAGGCTTGTAGGTATTGCACCAAATGAGGATTAAAGGCATTGCACTTGGATGGGCTCGTTGGTGTTACACCAAATGAGGATTGGAGGCATTGTGCTTGAAGGGCTCTATGGTATGGTGCTAGATAAGAATTGGAGGCATTACGCCTAGATAGGCTCATTGGTGTTGTGCTAGATGAGAGATTGGAGGCATTGTGCTTGAATGGGTTCATTGGTGTTGCATTAGATAGGAGATTGGAGGCGTTGAGTCTGGATGGGCTTCTTGTCATTATGTCAGATGAGAGATTGGAGGTATTGCACCTGAATGGGCTCATTGGTGTTGTGCCAGACGAGAGATTGTTGCGCTTGGATGGGTTTGTTGGCATTGAGCCAAATAAAGATTAGAGACGTCGAGCTTTGAGGGCTCGTTGGCATTGTGTTAGACGAGATTAGAGGTATTGCACCTGGATGGACTTATTGGTATTGTGCCAAATGAGGAATGGAGGCTTTGCGACTGGAGGGGTCATTGGCATTGTGCCAGACGAGAATTGGAGGCATTGTGCCGGATGAGAGATTGGAGGCGCCGTACTTGGACGTTGCTTGTAGTTGTTTATGATTGGTTGAGTCATTTTGCAAATGCGACAGAGCATGAAAAATTGAATTATAATTATTTGAAGCAGAAAGAGAAAGCATCAAATTAAGGTATATAGCTAGTGACATAGTATCGCTTATAAGAAAGTAGAAAATAATAAGTAAAGGTTACTAAGCGAGTGTGGTTAAAAGGCCTTGGTCCCAACTAAGTGTCTGGATGCCTAGAGGTAATTTGAACTTGATTTTCATGTGTTTGGTGCTTGGCAATGCCTCTAGAGCATTTAGGCTTAGACAACCTTAGATAGCATTATAGAGTGATGGGTAATTGATTACATTGAATGTGGCCATGGTAGTAGAGCGGTTGGGTGGCATTCACAAAGTTACTGGAAGGAAGATGATACCTTTGGGGTAGAGCCACTCATTCGACAAGCCTTTCACGGATCAGCATGAGGTTGAAGATGTGTATGGTCAAAGCCTATTTATCGAAAAGCATCCCAATAAAGGTGATCGCATTTTGCTCTCAGATCGAAAAATATTCTTTTCACCTTATACTGGCTAATTGTGGCGTGATGACCAACAGATCGTTGTGGCTCGGATCAACTCTTATGAGGTCATCATTGTAAAACTTGATCATTGGTGTCTTCCGCTTTTGCCCCATCTCGACACGAGTCGAGAGGACCTCCTTAGAAGAAGATGCTTCAATCATTTGGAAGGTTGGTATAACAATCTGCTCGATTGGGTGTAGGCTTGATCCCATTGGGCCAATTAAGTTTTGTAAAGGAGGAGTATCGTCAGAGCCATGAGGTGCTAAAGGGGAGTGTTCTCCTTGTATGTGGAGGATTGCTTTGTCTGCCATGTCTTGAGCGGTTCGTGCATGGTGATGCTTGCTTAGTCCATCTGTTATGTCAGCTCCATGGGGTTCCTAGGGAAAGCGATCATCTCGGTTGCTTGGATGAACTTCTGGAGCTTGTCATCTCGAATCAACGGCTCGAGTTCATCCTTCAGCTTCCTATAATCATTTGTCATGTAACCATAATCCTTGTGAAAGTGACAGTATCTGGTCTTGTCCTTCTTAGAGTCGTCCCCTGGAAGAGGTGGGGGCCATCTAATATAAGGTTCGTTCCTGATTTGTAGTAGAATTTGGCTGGGTGTTTCATTCCACTGGTGTAGTGATTAAACTTGTAATGTGGTAGAGGTGCCTATTGACCTCTCTTGGGGGATGGTCGGTGAGGAGAGCAACTACGTTCATTCTTCCTGCTTCGGATCTTGTCAAATGCCTCTACTCCGTCTACAGTGATGTGGTTGGGGTTTCTTCATAATTGAAGTCTTCATTCCTAAGGCTGTAATCCAGTAAGCTATGCCCTAGAGCGATGAGTCGTCGAGGCCTGAAACTTTCATCCTCTCTGTCTTAAACTTTTCAAGAAAATCTTTCAAGGGTTCATTGTCCCTCTGTCGCAATGATAGGAGAAGTAGATTTCTTCTCGACCCCTCGACTGATCACAAAGTGGGCCTCGAACAATTGTCTCAATCGTGAGTTGAGAGTTGAAAGCATGTCAGAGCGTTGCCCTTTAGGGTCGTGGGGAAATGTTTGCACATGGCTGCGTCGGATATGTCTTTAGAAATCATCACCGTCATGAAATGAGCAGCACAATCTCGAGGATCAGTGATACCGTTGTCTCTCTCTATAAGAGGGAGAAGCATGTCTCATGGCATTGCCTCGATAGAGATTTTGGGATCGAAGTGTGAGAGGTTGGTGGTGTTTTAAGCAGCTTCATCACTTCTTGTGCTAACAGATTTCAGTTTTGTGGCCATGAGGTTCTCGATTTATTTTCTTAGATTGTTTGGATCATGTTGAGAAGTTACTGAAGGCTCTCTATGTCTCCGAGGTTGGAGTCTATGCAAACGTGACTACTTTGACCTTGGAGGAAAGATGAACCTTCTTGTCAGCATGTACGACTAAGTTCTTCCAGTTGTTTGCTCATCTCATATATCTTTGATTTGAGTCTTTCCATCTCTAAGCGATGGACTCTATTGGGATAGATAAGAGTAGGCGGTGGCGGCGGCTAGTTCTAAGGTTGGGGTTTTTCCTGAGGAGATGCTCTCATTGGATGCTAGGAGTGGACAATAGAAGTATCCATCTAATTGACCGGGTTTGTTGGTTGTATGGGGTTTGCTAGGTTGGACGTTTGTCCTTCTGCTGTGGATATAGCCTTAAAGGTGTTTCGTTTCTTCTTTTTGGAGGCATGACTGCTAAGAGGGCAGTAGGATAGGGCGTAGAATGAGTTATGCTAATGAATCAGTCTGTTTTCCCACGGATGGTGCGAATTTGTTGAAACCAAATTCGACTCCACAGTAAGCTATCTTCCTGGTTCGAATGGGGAACCGGTGACACTGCCTTTGTTGGATGGAGAGACCTGCAAAAAACTTGTCAGAGGTGGTTTGGGCAAATGAAGCACCGATACTCAAATCAAAAGGAGCACTTTTTAAAGAAAGAAATAGACTGAAAAGAGTTGTAAAATAGCCCTGTGTAGTCCTTGTGTGTTTCTTGTGTAGAAAGAGTAAACGTACTTGGTTGGTCTTCTCTGCTTAGTATATATAGCATGTACTTGTATGGCAAATCTTGTTGTAAGGTATAGAAACTCTAGTTTTCTTATGGAGGTCTTCCAAAATTACCAAGGGCCGTAACCCAAGATTTCCTAAGAGATTCAGAATTCTCGCAATTAAGGGAAGTCTAAGTTGTCACGGAGGATTCCTTCTTAATCGGAAGTGACCATGAAGATTTCCTTCTCTATATAGGAAGATTACTCTCGAGATTAGGGAAAATTCAAATCTCGGATGATTGTTATCTTGATCCTAGAGGATTAGCTCATAGGCTAGCAACAACCCAAAGGATACTTAGTCAAAAGATAAGTAAGTGATGGTCCAGCGGGTATCCTGTCAAAAGGGTTTGATAGTGAAGTAAGGCGACTAAGAGGTTATGGAACCGAAAGGGTAGTGTCGAGTGTCAAGGGGATTCGAACGAAAGGCCCCTCTCTTGATAGTGTATTAGTATGAGTTTTATAGTAATAGGGTTTCGGTCCATGTATCATAAAAAACTATTGTTATATTCAAGCTCTTTGTTGGAGCTTATTGCTATATATCAAAAGGTTGGTAAAGTTGGAGTAGTGCAACTATTATAATTAATTTAGAAATTTTCGGTTAATAAGTTTAATGAAATATAATTAGGTTGTACGGTGAATATACCTTTTTTTTACTAATGTTGCTTCTTTACTCTGTCAAATTTTAAGTGTTTCCTAAGAGTTTTGATTTGAACGGTGAAATTTTTGTATGTAATAATTTTAAATCGAGTTTTGTCAAGAAAAAAAATACTTCAATCTGATTCTTGCCATGTGCTTTCCCCCGTTTTTGTATGCCAACTTAATAAACGAGCAAAATCTGAAACTTTGTTCGTATAGTAGTTGTCTTATTGCAAAATTATGTTCCGTGACAAAACCAAAGAAATAAGAATCGTAAAGGGTTTAAAAGAAAATTGCGATAGCTCAAAATAAAGCCAAGAAATATAAGAACATTGAAAAATAGAGAATTTGCTATTTATGCAGTTAACAAATACAGGATTTATAATCGAAAAAGCAAAAGGCCATTAACATGGTAGCTTTGCGGCAATGATTCCCAATATATATATTTCTTTGAACATTTCATAAGATTATTAGCTCGACAAATGTAGTCTTCTGGGACTATACTTATAAATTCGCATACCAAATCAAACACTAACATTCAAAAACAATGTGAATAAGAATGAAGAAAAGGGAAGAGAGGAAACAAGATGGTACTTCAACCTTGTACAATTTATGCAGTATTCCTCCCTCGTACCATTTCAAGTTTCCGTTGGCGAGCTGGTTTCAATCTCAGCCGATTTACTCTGCACGAAACTCCTTACCTCAGAGACAAATGACCTGAAATTGCTGGAATTAGTAAGCATGAAAAATCCATGAAACGCGTCTGGATACTCAACCAACTTGACTTCTTTCCCCGACTCTTTTAATCCCTCGTAGTACTTTCTTTGCCAATCTTGCAGCAAATCAAATCCTCCAACAAACAAAACTGTCGAAGGAAATTTAATTCCCGAAATGTCCTTGCCATTCGGCCCAAACACATTAACCGCCTCATGGTTCCGGTCAAACCCTTCCGGCAAAAACGCCTTCCACAACCAGTCCGTTCGGTCCAATGACAGGACCGGCGTGTTGAGGATTCGAAGCTCCGCCGGAGTCCTTTCCTCGCCTCCGAAAAATGGCTGGATTGCTATAAGGCCGACGATTTTTACCTTTTGAAGTTGATTCTCGTGCTCGCCGCACCTGACAGCCACGTGGTGGGCCAGGTTCCCTCCCGCGGAGTCTCCGGCCAGGAAGCACCGGTTTAGATCGGCATTCGTCGGGAGATCGGAGAATTTGCAGTCGTCTATGAATTTGACGGCGTCAAAGCCATCGTCGAATTGGGACGGATTCTTGTGTTCGGGGGAGAGGCGGTAGTTGACGGAGATAATAATGGCGGGGATTTGGGTGGCTAGCCGGCGGCAGAAGTCATCGTAGTTTCTGGAGTCGGGGCCCATGAAAGCGAAGCCGCCGCCGTGGTAGTAAATGATGACTGGGAGAGAGGAGGCGATTGTGGTTGCGAAGGGGTTAAAAAGACGAAACCAGAGGTTGCGAGAGGAATCAATAGTGGCGTCGGTTGAGAAAACGCCATGGTGGGGCCTTGAGGGAGAAGGAGGCGCCTTGGGGTCGAATAGGTTCATGAGGCGCCTGTTAATGGTCATGTCAGGGCGCCTTGCTCTGTCTGCTGCGAACGAATGAGCTGCCAAGAGCAGCTTCGCTTTCAGAGGCACTTCCTGCATTTTTGTATTCTCTGGATCGCTCATCTCTCTCCCTCTCTCTCTCTCGTGTGTATCTTGATTCTGAAAAAAAAAATCTGCCGGTGCTCTTTGAGGGGAGACTTATTTTGGGCATAGTGTAGGATATTTGTCGACCAATGGGACAAGGATAGATCACGGATTAGGGAAGACAACGACCGCTTGTCTTCCGAGAGATGGGGTCTCCCTCTCTCTCTCTCTCTCTCTCTCTCTCTCTCTCTCTCTCTCTCTCTCTCTCTCTCTCTCTCTCTCTCTCTCTCTCTCTCAATTAACATAATGGATTGCATTTTCATGGATAAGACAGCAACTTTTAGTGCGGCAAAATTAATACCACGTAAGTTTCAAACTTTTTAACTTTTTTATGTGATATAAATATTCACCATTTATTTGAAACCAATATTTAACTCATAAGAATTTAAGTAATTTTTTTTTTAAGAGGGGGTTCAAACAATAGTAATGGAACCTTGGTTGTTTAATACAAGCTGGAATCATTTCTTCGTGGCGTTGACGTAGGTGAAGCCATTTGTTTCCTTGTAGACCAGCTGGGTGTAACTCTAGATACCTACAAGTCCTGGCTCAAGCAATGGTCAAAGTGGTTACACTCAAAAGCATAGGCAGGATGGGCAAGCGTGCTTGGTCACTTTCTGTTATTATAGACTAGGATCCCGCTATTTATTGGTGTTAGTGTCACGATTGACCCACGTGTTCAGAAAGCAGCAATCATTGCATTACCTAAAACACGTATAAACCCCGTTTCCATAAAGTATTCTAATATTTTAAACATTTTAAAATAAATTCAAATCTTCCATAATTCAGTTTGATTATCTAAACAAATCTCAAACTATTAAAGAAATTCACAAGTTCAATATCAACTAAATTTAAAATCTTTCCAACAATCTAAATATTTCACTAAAACCAATAAATTTTTTTAAAAAATTTATACCAAATAAAAAGAGTTCTAAAATAAATAAGTAAAGATTTTTTGATATTTAACCAAAATAAACGAATAAATATTCAATAAAATCAAATTTTTAAAAATTTACAAAACTCACTGTATAAGTCCAGTCTAGATTACTTTCAAGGATGGTACCTATTGATCATTAACAAAATTTATTTTTTCAAACCGATACTTGAAGATATCTAAGTTTCCAATCTCAACTTCTCCTCCAAAGAGATAGAAAGGGAGGGGCGGATATAAAATACTCAATAAATAGAGTACAATGATAAATTAAACATGAATGAGTGGTAAAAATGATTATACCAAATGAGCATATCAAATTTATATAATTGTGATACCAAATGTCATTTGCATAAAGTAAATTTAAAACAAATCTTTCATGACTTATATATTTCTATCAACAATCGATTTTATTTTTCTTTTAAATTTTCTTGGGATTTGTTGAAACCATATTTATGATCGTTGGTAGAATCCATTAATGGGTTTTTCATAATTTTCATAAGATATTCTCTTTCCTTGGCGTTGTGGCGTTCATTACAATATCACGAGAACAATTTGGGGAGATCCTTTATCCCTCCTACCACCAAGTCCAAATATTAAATCAACCTTAATCACACCGCTCCAATAGTTACGATCCATGAAAAGATTTAGATTATAATCATTTATTATTTTTTATACACTATGTTACAAAATCTATTTCACAATTCAATATTATAATCATTTATAAAAGAGTGAAATTTCACAATTTACTCGAGTTATGAACTTATCAAATCATTTAAGTTGGATACACCATAATCACAAATATTTTACAAATCCTTTTCAAAATTCATTTCAAAATTAGTTTAACAAATCATAAATTGAAAACTTTTTTATCATTCATACTCAACATAACCATCCACTTACATTTTGGAACGGTGGTCACTCCCAATTTACAACCAATTTGATATTTAGTCTCACTTTAGGTTTCAAATACCATAAGCTATGACATTCAACGGCAATTATCATCACATTACTAACTCTAGATCTAAAACCTCAAATTCACTTTATCAAATTTCAAAATAATTTTCATATTCATGAAAGAGGAAAGTAAAACTTTGAGGAGATCATGGTACATCATCATCTACCACATGACACTCTTACGTTTGATATCTCACTATACTTGGGGCCCGCATTCCACTTAAGTAGAGAGAGGAATGATGAAAGAACTTAAAACACAACACTTATCTTAAAAAAAAATTCCTATTCTCGGATTTTATGTTCCTCCTCCAAAAACCTACCCAAATCTCCATGAAAATGACCTTTCAAGCTTGAAATAAACCACCTCCATCCATATATATGTTAACCCTAGTCTTTTGGAAGCAAAAGGAAGTGTAAAATACCTATAAAACAAACTAGAAATCCAAAAAAAATCTTGAAGAAGCAAGAAAAGGAACTCAAAGGAAGAATTACAATTTTGAGACAAGTACCGTGCTTGTATTTGTTTCTTTGATACCTAATAGCCATATTTAATATGTTTTCAAAATATTTGTAGTATTTAAACAAGGATGGAATGAAAGAGAAAAGAAAATTCTTGCTTTGGAATATCAAAAGATGGAAGCAAACCTAGATTTGACATTCTAGGCAGCATGACCATACATTATTTTTTAATTAATATCTTTTTCTGAATAATAGCAAATTAAGTAGGGTTTTTTTTTAAGAAACTAGATTTCCATAACTTTAAAATGATATATGAATCAAAGAGTTTCGTAGAGAATTGGATTTTTGATAAATTTTTGAAATAGCATGATATTTGCAAAAAAACTGTTCTGTTCACAACATGACCATACTCTATTTTTTATTAAATATCTTTTTTGCACAACTGCAAATTGAGTGAGGTTTTCTTCTGAAGCAACTAAACTTCCATAACTTTAAAATGACATAACATTTGTAGAGTTTCATTAAGAAATGAATTTTTAGTGAATTTTCAAAATGTCACATTTTTTGCAGAAAATCCTATTTCTGTCTGTTTTTGTTCTAAATTTTGCCTCGATGTTAGCTACCTTCTAGGCTGAATTAGGCTAACCTCTGAACTCAAATATTGTAACCATGTGTCTTATCTTTAAATGGCCATGGAATCATCTCAATCCGATACGTGTAGAAAAAGTTATATTAATTTTTCTACGACTGCACAAGTTGTATTGTGAATTTTGGACTTAACATTGTTTGATATAGCTTTCTCTATGAAATTGGCATTGAATCTTGTTATGAATTTTATGTAATCTTTGTGATAAATTGTAATTTTTGTGATCATTATTCATGTAAATATGAAATAATATGAAGAGAAAATGATATTATGATAATTTCTTCGAAAACTTTGCAAAGTCTGTGGGCAAATCTTAAGAGTACAGTTGGTATATAGAGTTTCGAAAACTTAATGAAGTCTACGGGTGAAGTTTGAGAAACTATGGTGTATCTCTTCTCCCTACGATGGTGGAATTAGAAGCATGTGAAATATTTGAAATATTTAACCTAAAAAGATCTAGATTTCAGTTAGGAATACCGAATTTTGGTTTGCTCTCTTAAATCCTCAAATACTATCTTGATTCGATATTCTATTCCTTTTTAAAATATCAATTTCAAATTAGAACAATAAATATAGAGAAAGGTAATGAATTTAGAATAGTAATTGCACTTATTTCTTTGGAATTGTTTGAGATAATGTATATTTCTTGTGTACTGTAACACGAAACAAAAAAAAACAGCAGCGGAGTGTTGCGTTTTGAGACAAAACGCAGCACCCCCGCCTAATTTGGGATTAGGGCATTTAGCCCTAATCTTTCCCCTCTCTCTCTCTTCCTTTTTCTCTCTCCCCAACTCCTCATCTCCCCCCCCGCCGTTCTCTCTCTCCGTTCGTTCCTCTCCCGCGACCGTGCTTTCCTTCGCCACCACCATCGCCGCCGCGTCTCCCTCTCTCTTCGTCTTTCTCTCACTTTCCCTTTCTCTCTCTATCCTTCCCTCTCAGTTTCTCTCTCTCCCCTGTTCACTCTCTCTCGCGGTCTCCTCCACCGCGCGCTCCTGTTGCGCGCCACCAGCGCCAGCGCACGACAGCGTGAGCGCGACCCTCTGCACCTACTGTGCAAGCGCGACCCTCTGCGCGAGCACAGCGCGCGACCTACTGCGCACTCACCCTCACGTGACTGCCCGCTTTCCCTTACGTGACTGCCCGTTCTCCTGAGCGCGACCGTCAGCGCGCCCCTACGTGCCTCTGCATGCTCCTGTACGAGCGCCAGCACGCCCCTGCACGAGCGCCAGCACGCCCCAGCACAAACTACCCTGCACCAGCGCGCCCCCAACACGACTTCTCTCACGCGAGCATGCCTCACAACTCGCGAGTGCGAGCCCTAGCCAGTGAGCGTGCCAGCCTGCTACGGCCCGTGATAGTCCGTGAGCCTCTGCGAAGGTAAATGACTCAAAGTTCGATTTTCGCACTAGGATTTCGAATTTCTTTAGTAATTGGACTGAAATTGCTCACAATTGTTTCAAATTTGGAAACATTCAGGTTTTAAACCAAACCAACGGGCGAACGAAAGCTAGATCGGAGATCCGAGAAACCCTAGGTGAGAGAAATGAAATCTCTTCAACTTTTGGATAGATAGTATTTGACAAGGAGCGTTGCTTTTAGAACGCTCAGTATCATTGGAAGATTTTGTCTGGACTTGAGAAGTCGTATATTTCTGTCGAAATTTCATGAGTTAGCAATTATATTGGTGATGTATATGTATTCTGAGGTCGATAGACGACCATTGTATAATTCTGGGATGACTGTATAAATATGGATATGTCATTGCATAATATTGCATTGAGGCATTGCTGGTTCATTGTGTAAGTACTTGGAAATGTGTCATGTCTTAGAAGTGTACTCTAAGATCGCTCGATGCCTCCTCTAAATCATAGGAGGGGCGACTGGCGGCTGTCCATGCCTTTGACGGAGGCATGGCAGTAGAGGTCTGTGGCTAAGTTGTTAGAAATTTTTATAACCTTGCGTTATCTGGATGTTGGCTGTGAGATTGGTTGATTTTGGAGAGGCCGGAATGACCATTTGATTATATTATAGGATGGTTGTGATTTATACATGATAAATTGTACTTGGAAAACCTCCAAAATATGGGGAGGTTCTGCCCGATTTTCTATAAAAATACAGTCGGCATTCAGGATAACGGGCAGCTGTTCACGATCCCGGTTCGGGGTGTGACATGTACTCTTCGATATTACGATATTTGCATGTTGACATTGACATTTCTATGCATGATTACTTGTTATATATGCTATTGGTCCCCCGTATACTTGTTCAATTTATACTGACCCCGATATCCTTGTTCTCAAGTGATCAGGAAGATGAGAGGGAATTGTATGGTAGAGGCCTATGAGCCAAGGGATTTTATTCCTACTCTTTTCTGACCTACTTGTATTATTAAGGTATATTGTTCTTTTATTCTTTTGGCTTTGTACAAACTGCCTGATATATGTAAATGAATAGTGAAGGCCAATGAGAGATTTATATATATAGTTTTATTTATGTTGTGATTATTCACCACAGTGTGTATTTGGATGGTCGAGAAAGCCATTAATACTTGTTGTTTGATATTAGAGGTATTTTGTGTGTTCGATTAGGTTTTATATTAACTCCAGTTGACTAAATAATCACTAAACATGTGAAACTTTGCCGTTGTTTTATTAAAAAATAATAAGTGATTTATTTTCTTTTAATATAAATTTCATTCCGTGTTATCACACATGGAGAGTGCAATTATTGCGAGTTCAAACGTCACATTTTAAGTATGTTAGTTATTTCTGTATTTGCATGTCTGTTCCCTTTTGTTAAAGGTACGACACTTAGATACCTAGTCGTCACACAAGCACGCTCCCGCAATATCATATTATTAATTTAAATTATTAATATTATTAATTTAAATAATATAATCATATGAAATTATTAATTTAAATTATTAATATTATTATTTAAAAATTATAATAATATTAAATTAGTAATTTATATAATATAGTGTTATGATATATTTTGATTATCAGATAATTGTTATAATACATTAATTATCAATATTCTATTATTTTATATGAATTCCAAAAAAAACACATCTAACAACCATGGCACGAGAAAAGCTCTCTCTTCTTGGTGCTAAAAACAAGTTTTGACACCAATTTAATCAATTTTTTTGCGCCAAAAACATTTTATTTATTGACCTTTTTTATTTCCTTATTTGACACCAATTTAATCTTTGCTGCCAATTTAATCATTTTTTACGCCAAAAATATCTCCTCGTATTTATTTCATTTATTCTTTGTTTTGTACTCTGTTTGCTTTGTGTTTATTTCATTTAGTTCTCTCTCTCTCTTATTGGATTATGCAATTCTTTCTTTATTTCATTTATTTCTCTCTCTCTTGGCTTTTGCAATTCTCTATTTAATATGTTGGATCAGATATGGATGTATTCTAAATTTAGAGCAAGTGATGAATATACTGGTGTGTTTAATACATTTCTTGAATTTGCATATCAAAATATTTAATCCATCGATAGCAAGATATTATGTTCTTGTATCAAATGTTTCAATACATTGAAATTTCCTACACATACGATCTTTAATCACTTGTTATCTCATAGATTTCAACGTAGTTATGATTAATGGATATATCATGGAGAGAGTAGTGGAAAATTTACATCACATGCATCCAATATATCCAACCTACATAATAATATTTTTTACCATGATATGTTTGGCATGCTATGTGATGCATTCATATATTTACATATTATATCCAACATACATGAACCAAGTTCTCATGCATCTAATGTGGATAAATCAACTTCAACTTCAGATAACTTTCATGAATTATTTCAGAATGTCAAAAAATCAGTATATCCAAAATCAAAATGTTCTATGCTTACAACTATTATGCACCTATATCATTTAAAGTGTTTGTGTGGGTGGGTCAACAAATCTTTTTCATTACTATTATTATTTTTAGGAGAATTGTTATCTGATGAAAACATATTGTCAAATAGTTGTCATGAAATGAAGAAAACTATTTCAGTTTAGAGTTGAGATATGAGAAAATACATATTTATTCTAATGATTGTATGTTGTACTGGAAACATAGAGTTAAAGACGATACATGTTATGTGTGTGGTGTTTTTAAATGGGAACCAAATGGAGATAAAAATCAAGGAGATCAAGATGTTAATAATAATAATAAAAAAAAAAAGCTACCAAAATCTTGAGATTGTGTCCTTTGATTTCTACATTACAAAGACTATTTAAATGTGGTCAAATTACTTCTTTAATGAGATGACATCATCATAAGAGAATGAATGATGGACTTCTAAGACATCCAGCAGATTCTTCTACATGAAAAGAGTTTGATTCCCTATACCCTAACTTCTCTTTTGACCCAAGAAATATTCGATTAGAGTTAACAACAGATGGTTTCAATCTATTTAAAACAATGAACATTTCACATAGCACTTGGCCAGTGATAATGATACCATATAATCTGCCTCCTTGGTTGTGTTTGAAATCTATAAACTTTATACTCACATTATTTATCCTGGTCCTAGAAGTCCTGACGACAAGATAGATATGTACATACAACCATTGGTTGAAGAACTGAAAGAATTATA
This sequence comes from Dillenia suffruticosa, assembly GCA_033439265.1. Lineage (NCBI taxonomy): Eukaryota > Viridiplantae > Streptophyta > Magnoliopsida > Dilleniales > Dilleniaceae > Dillenia > Dillenia suffruticosa. Next base: position 16,134,515 of record JAVTVX010000020.1, read on the forward strand.
GAATGAAGGAGTAGATACTTTGATTCTTCTGTTAGTAAACGATTTATAATGTATGCAACACTCTTATGGACCATTAATGATTTCCCTACATATGCTAATCTATTTGGATAGAGTACTAAAGGTTGATTTGCATGTACAGTATGCAGATATGATACATTTTCTCAATAGTTATGTCATGGTCTGAAGTATTGTTATATGGGATATCAAAGATGGTTGGAGTCAATTCATCCATCAGATATGATAAATATTCTTTTGATAGAACAGAGGAATTCAGAGTTACTCATAAACAATGATCTGGAATTGATGTGTTGCAAGAATTAGATGGGATTAACTTAACAAATCCTAATGACATGCATGGATGGAAAAAAAAAGAGTATATTGTTTTATTTGTCATATTGGGAAGATATTTTAATTAGACATAATATTGACATAATGCACACCGAGAAAAATTATTTTGATGTAATTGTTGGTACAATTCTCGGGTAAAAAGGAAAGTTTAAGGATAATTATAAGGCTAAACTTGATATTGAAGAGATGGAAATAAGAAAGGATCTACATGTATGTAGACCAAACTCTACAAACATATTTTTGCCTAAAGCGTATTACCAAATGACTTTGTAGGAGAAAGATGCATTTTCCAAGGTTTTGAAGAACTTACTTCCTGAAAAGTGCACTATTAATATCTCTAGTTGTATTCAATTGAAGTACTAGAAGTTAATAGGTCTAAAAAGTTATGATTATCACATTTTAATACAAGAGTTTATTCCCATTGCAATTCATGGATTACTGTCTGCCAATGTTAACTCTTTATCATTAAAATTTGTAATATTTTTAAATGTCTTTGCTCTAGGATCCTTGATCCATGAGAAATTGAGCAATTGGAGGCATTAGTTCCACAAATTATGTGTGAATTTGAAAAGATTTTCCCTCATTCATTTTTTACCAGCATGATATACTTGATCATATACTTGACAACTGAAGCAAGAATTAGTAGACATGTGACATATAGGTGGACGTATCCAATTGAAAGTTTTATTTTATTTTGATAACTTATTTAGCTTATTTTATTTTACAATCATATACAGGTTATACAATGTATGTATACATGTGCAGATACTTGTTTTAACTCAAATTCTATATACGTAATAGAACACGACCTAAAAGCTCCATCACAGAAGGATACATAGCAAACGAGTGCTTGCTATTTTGTTCAAGATATTTAAACCGGGTTGAAACAAGGTTTAATCGTGTATTGCAGAATGACGACAACCACATTGCATTTGGAGTAGATGAGTTCACTTTAACAACTATTGGAAAGCCTTTAGGAATAAGGACATGTAGGTCTGTTAAAAGACAAAAAAGAAAAAGAATATCTCGAATTCGTCTTGATAAGAAATCATTACAGTAATGTCATAGATACATACTATTTAATAGTGATTCAATTGTCTCATTTAAACTATAAGTATACATTGTCATATATTTATGAATATTAAACTTTAATATCATATAATTATATATGTACTGTCTCATATGAAGGGAACATATGCAACATGTTTAAAGAACAAATCATAGGCAGAAGTTAAATACTTTCCAAATTGACAAACTTAAAGACTTCACTATCTAGTTTAGTCATCAATATCAATATTTAATGTTTTTAATATTATTAATTTCTTCTATTTCATGCTAAGTATATCAATAGTTAATCTTCTTAATGTTATTAATTTCTTCTATTTATATGATTTCTTTTTCCAGTTTACGAATCCAAAATATTCCGAATAGATTACAGATAAAATTAAATGGATTGCTCATGGACCAAATCAATTGATTAGAAATTACAATGGGAATCTAATTAATGGATATCAATTTTATGTAAAAGATCGCAAGAAATGCCTTCAAACTCAGAATTCAGGAGTTGTGGTAGTAGTGGATAATATTAGTTATATAAGTACGAGATATAAAAGGCCTATTTAAGATAAAATTTATTATTATGAAATGTTATAACAAATCATTCAAGTAAACTATAATAGAATGTATACATTTGTATTAGTTCAGTATGACTAGGTCGACCTACAATGGGGATGCAAGAAGAAAAATTTTGTTCAACACTTGTAAATTTTTCTTATCTCAATCATACGAGTGCCAATTTTCTAGATGATCTTTATGTGTTGGCATCCCAAGTAAAGAAGGTATTTTATGTCACCGATTAAAGACATAAAGGATGGCTTGTTGTAAAATATGTCAAAATTAGAGATGAATTTGACATGGGCGATGAAGTAACGAGTCATCATCTGAATTCAGAAAGCAACCCCTCAAACAATCAGGTATGGGTTCGGACTAATGTTAATGAAGATGAAGAAAATATATCAGTAGAAATAAATGATGATGATGATGATGTTGATAGAGTAGGATGGGATGCATATGCATATGAAATGTAATTTCGTTTACACATTATACAATCATTGATTTGTTTTCTCTATTTTTATATTTTTATTCGATCTTCTTTTATTTGGTATATCATGTGTAGTGATATGTCTATAATGCATGGTAACAAGTGATATTGCTATAACAAGTGCTATAGTAAATGGTAACAAATGCATCTTATATCACAAAAATTAGGTTTTGATATGAAAATTTAAATGAAAACTAGATTTAATCGATTGTAAATTGCCAATGGTTAAGGTGCAATGCACAAACAAACTGCGAGTACTTCAAGTTGTCATAAAAATTGTATGAAATGTAGTAATTGTAAGGTAAGAAGTCATAAATGAGAAATAACATAGATGGGAAAATTAAAAAGTCCTAAAAATTGCATGAATTACATGAAATGTAGGGCGACGTAACAAGTCATAACAAGTCATAAAAATTACATTAGTAAGCATATGGGAAAATAACACAAATGGAAACATATGGGAAAGAAAGAGAGGGGTATTGACTATAATATCGTGACTAAAACAATGATCAAAGTGTGTAAGGAAAAAAGAGACGGGTAAAAAGGTGGGTAAAATAATAACTTGTCCCAAAAAAAATTATAAAAATTGTGTAATGAAAAGACACAGAGAAAATGTTTAAATTCTATAATGAAAAATGGCACGGAAAAAGAAAAGGGTTTTTGAAATTTTATTTTCAAAATTTGTTTATGAAAATAGCGGCCTGTATGAGATGATATGTCACTTGATAGAGATTATTGCAACTGTTGGATTGATATGTCCATTACTAGATTAATATAAGTTCAAAAAATTTGGAATTATTTTGAGATACAAATAACATAATAATATCAATTTCACATTATTATGCAATATATATATATTACTATATATAATTTTATATGTATTACTATAAATTACATTATCGATTGGACCAATTTAGGTCAATTTAGGTATACAATGAGTGATGATCGGTGCTACTTTCATAATATAAAATTATTATAATTATGATTATCAATATTAATTTAAATAATGTAATTTTTAATAATATAATATTAGTATAACAATAATGCAATTATTAATAATATTATATTACTATAATATAATATTAGTATGTTATATAATTTAATTAATTATCAATATTAATATTAGTCAATATTATAATATTAGTAATTTAAATAATATTATATGTGTAATTTAAATAATGTTACACGTGAAATATAATATATTTCGTATTAAAGGTGGTTTCCAATATTAGTAATTTTAAATAATTATTAATTTTAAATAATGTTACTGGGTAGGGTTATATTTGGTTTGATTGGCTTGTGCTAGGATATTAATGGGTATTAATAATATTAATCTCAATAAAATTCATCTTCAACAGGCTAAGAGAAGTTGAGAAGATATCTATTCAATTTTCTCTATCGAACATTAAATTAAATTTCATGTAATTTCCTTAATTTTTATCGTTATTAATTTAAAAAAAATTATTAGTAATTTAAATAATATTCCTAGTTATTAAAATATTTTAGAGTTTGTTACAGTGCAATGCAATATAATGTAATATGTTTTATGAGATTGACAAAAGAATTCATTTGAATTGTTTTCATTTTCTAATAATAATAAAATAATAACTAATATACCAATATAATTAATTATACAATTACATTTCATAATTTCAAATTATAATATTATATTATCTATTCAATGAATTTTCAAAAATATAATGCTATATTATATAAATTACTAATTTATATATATCACGAATTGCTCACGACATGTGTGCAAGGCCGCGCAGGCATGCTTATGTGTACATGCCCACCTCTACCACCATGCACACGCCTACCGTTTGGGCGAAATCACATTCCTCAATTATAAAATCTAAAATATGAATTAAAATTTGAATTAAGTATAGTGATAAATTAAGTATAATGAAGTATATGGTGTAATTAATATTATTAATTTAAATAAGATAATGATATGAAATTAAAGTATGATATGGTATGTATTGATGTACAAGTCGCATGAAATATAAGTGGTATGAAATGTAGTAATAATATAATAATAATGTAGTAAGAAAAGAATGTAATAATAATGTAAAAACATAGTAAGTGAATTTTTAAACAACACATAATGTGTAATAATGAAAAAAAAGACAGCAAAAGATAAAAAGTGGTTAAAAATAAAAAGTGTGAAAAAATTTGTTTATAAAAGAACTGAATATAGCATGTGTGCAGTACCGTGCACGCGTTGTCTACCACAAATGCGTGGTCTATGCATGGGTGATCTGCCACGCATGCGCAAGCACATAGATGTGCACATGTGCATCTCTGCCACCGGTATATGTGCACCGCCTAGTCCATTATTGGGTGAAGCCACATTCATCAATTATAAAACAAAATTTAAATATGAATTAATTATAATGATGATATAATTAATGTTATTAATTTAAATAATATAATGATATGAAATTAAAACATAACGATGTTGTTGTAATAAGAGATAACAATTATCGTATTAATTATTAAAACAAAAACACAAAACTAATGATATAATAATAAAAAAAAAGCGGTAAAGCCACAAAACTAACGTGATATAATAAAGGAAAAAGGTGATAAAAAGCAAAAGTGTAAAAAAAGTGAAAAAAAAAATGATAGGGTTTTGAAAATTTGTGAAAATGACAGTGAAATAACTAAACTAAATATACTATGAATCATTCCATGCAAACCATTAAAATTTCCTTTTCCCTCCAAAAGCTCTCCTCCCATCAAAATCTCTCCTCCTCTCAAAACTCTCAAAACTTTCAAGTCAACCAAAATCTCATTTTTATCAAATATTTTCAACCAAAAATAAAAAAGTTTACTCCCTTAACCCATCTACACGTCTCACTCAAGCTTTTATTGAAACACTTTATAACATATATTGAACAAGTCATTTGCAAAATTTTATCAAAAGGTAATCACATTTTTTAAATAAAAAATTGGGGTTCTACTGCATTTTGAAATATTTTAAAATTTTCTAACTTGTTATAAATATGGGACGAACTAAATGAAAGATAAGTATTATAGTTGACCACGAAGAATCACAACCATTTCAAGAACAAGTTGAATCTGAAGAAGCCTAATCATCCCAGGATTCTATCCCAGGTTTAGTTTAAAAATAAAAAGATCATTTTTTTGTAAGGTAATTAGTAATTTTCCATTTTTTATTTTTTATTTTGAGTAGTTGTCAAGAAATGTATAGGTTCAACACACTATTAAAATGTTTAAGATTTATAAAAAGAAAACACATAATAGTTGAAATAAATGAATTAAATCAATCAATAGAAATCGATAGTGTGATTTTTACCAAATTCCTTGACTTTATAGTTAGAATGCATTCAATTACTCCAATTAATTATAGGATTTGGCATGACATGCTAACAGAGTATGAAGAGAACATGTGAAAAATTATACAGATATATAGTTTTATTAGTAAATTGTATAGATATTTAGTTTTATTAGTCAATCACATAATAACATAGATGAAAATTAATATATTTAATTTTATTTTTTATATATTTGAACTATAGTCAAAGATTACTTTCAAACTATTCCGAGATGACACTAAGAAATGAGTTATTGAAGATTTGTGTGAAAAATGGAAGACTTTTAAAAACACTCTGAAATCAAAATAGTTCAATAATTCACTTAGAATAGATGAAAATATCAGGAGAATAGAAGAAGAAATGGTTGATCCAAATCAGAACAAAGAGTTTGTTACTATCATGCCCCGAACCGGGATCATAAGCAGCCGCCCGTTGTCCTGAATGCCGACTGTATTTTTACAGAAAATCGAGCAGAATCTCCCGACATATCGGAGGTCTCCCATATAGCAATCAACCTGCTACCTGTACAATAGGGTCAACCCGCCTTCACAATACATAAATCAAATCCCAACATCAAACCAACACATCCATACCGTATAATTCAGGATAACATAAAGCTAACAAAACGAATTTTGATATTTCTAGCCGCAGACCTCTACTATCATGCCCGTCAAAAGCATGAATAGCTGCCAGTTGCCCCTCCTATGATTTAGAGGTGGCACCGAGCGATCCTAAAGTACACTTCTAGAACATGACACATTCCCAAGTAACATACACAATGAATAGAAATTGCCTCAATGCAAGTGATATGCAATTATATGAGAGTTCCACAATTTAAATATCCATATTTGTACAGTCATTCTAGAATATACAATGGTCATCTATAGACCTCAAAATACATATATATCATCACTACAACTTTTAACTCACGAAATTATAGCAAAAATATACAATGACTCCTAAAGTCCAGACCAGATCTCTCAATGATACTAAGCGTCCTAAAAGTAACGTTCATTGTCAAATACTATCACTAAAACAAGAAGGGAAATAAGGGGTGAGTACTCAGGGAAAGAATACTCGGTGAGTGAGTGGGCCAATGCAATTGTTTAATAAGAATTGTGAAACTAGAGTGTCAAAGTGTAAGTATACAAATCATAGTTCAAATTATCATACTTTCATTTCAACAATATATCATTTGCATGCATTATCAAGTCAAATATGCATTCAAAGCACTGTCATTAGAAATTATAGAGCTGCCAGCCGAAAGTGTCCTGGCAAAAGTCTACCTCGACCTATAACAGGCGCACCGGGGGTGTTATATGTAAATTTATTTTAAAGTGCTCTCTATCCCGGCGTTGGCAATCGATCTCGTCCAGGTGCTAGACTTGGAGAGAGTATCCAAATCTTTCCCCTTTTCAGGTTCAACCTGGCTAGTACCGTATCATTAATAAAATCACGACAACTCGTGGGATACCCCAGGCCTAGGCATATCCGGAAGCCACCTAAGTGCCTCTTACGGTATCTTTCGTAACTATGGAACAATACATACCAAAGCCCTCAAGGCCAAAATCAATCTCGTATCAAGAATGTGCTGAAATCATGTTCACAAACTAAATGCAATATACAGCGTAAAATGGCACATTATACATTTCAACCACATGGATGCATAATTTCATAATTCAATTAAATCTCGGGCTCACACCAATCCCACACAAGGCTCACACCAATCAAATCTCTCACTCACACCTAAGGGCCAGCAGGGCCACAGCCTTGCGCTCCTCTGTACAGCGCGCAATGCCCATGTGCAGGGCGCGCAGCGCCTGTGTTCAGGGCGCGCAATGCCCTTGTGCAGCACCCAGGGCGTGCATCGCCTGTACACCAACCATTTCTCCTCATTTCTCAACTTAACCCTAACATTCATTCAATTAAATCGAATGGGTAAGAAATTTTTTCACCTAGGGTTTTCTCGGAGCGCAGATCTTCGTCCGAATGTCTCTTCGATCACTCTAAAATCTACAATACTCCCTATCAAGATAAGATTTATTAGTTAGGTCATAAATATTTAAAACAAAATCAAAACCCTAAGTCAATTACCTATGCAGAGACTCGCGGGCTATCACAGGCTATCGTAGGCTGCGGGTTGCAGTGGGTTTTGCGGCCGCAGTGGGCTCGTGGGCTGGTGGGCTCGCGGGCTCGCGGGCTGGTGGGCTCACGAGCTAGCACACTCACAAGCTCGCGGGCTCGCGGGCTCGCGGGCTCGCGGGCTCGCGGGCTGGCACGTGCACTCGCGAGCTGGACTACAGTTGCGCGCTCGCAGGTTGCGCATTAGTGTGCTGGAGCGCGCTCGTACGCAAGCGTGCGCTCGTGCATAGGTGTACTCCCGAGTAAGCGCGCTCACGTTGTGGTACGCTCGTGCGGTCGTGCGATCGCGCTTGCGCTGTGGAGCGCTCGCGTGGGGAAGCGCGCACTGTGGTGCTTTCGCGCTCATGCAAGGAGGGGCTACAACGACTGTGGTGCGCTCGTAGTCAGTGGAAGCTCTCGGCAGAGCGCGATCGAGAGGAAGGGAGATCGCGAGAGATACAAAGAGAGTGAGCAGTGGAGAGAGAGTGAAACAGTGAGAGAGAGACCATGAGTGAGGTAGAGAGAGAAGAAGAAGGTGGTGGTGGTGGTACGGTTGCTCGTAGTGGAGAGAGGTGGCGAGACAAGCAACCGATCGCGGTGGAGAGAGAAGGCAGCCGCGGGAGGTAAAGATTCGGGGAGAGAGAGAAAGAGGAAGAGAGAGAGAGAGAGAATAAAATTAGGGTTTCCAACCCTAATTGGGAAAAAAGGGGGGAGGTGCTGCGTTTCACTCCAAAACGCAGCATCTCCTCTCTCTCTCCTTTTTTTTTAAAAATTTTATATACATATATATGTCTTCATACCCACACTTCTCTAAAATTTAAATTTTTTTTGTACAAACGGGGTGTATTTCGATTCGCGGATTCGACAAATTAAAATATATCAAAAATTTAATTTAAATACTCCAAAATCAAAAATCAATTTAAATAAATAAAATTTCTCTCTATATAATTAAATTACAGACACCGCAGTGTCGGTATTACAGTTACTTTCTACTTGAGTGATAAAGGGAATATAGAATTTAACAATTTTTCTTAATATTGCTATTCACTTGTATTCTAATACTTTTTTCTGTGTTAAAAAAATGAGTAAAAGAAATTCAAAATATCACATAAAGTTGACAGGTCCACATTGTTTAGAATTTAAATCATTTGCCAAACTCATACATGAGAAGCTATAAATAATTATATTTTATTTTACTTGAAATTAACTTTACTACATAATATTTTAAATACTTCAAAGTGGAACCACTTTTATTATTATAGATGATATAATCTGTGACAAAATCTTGTAGGGTTGAACTTTATATTACAAGGAGAAGCCGATTAGATTACAGTTTAGTTTCTACGAAAGTATTAGAAGTTGTGGTATGGATGACTATTTTTATATATTTCTAATTAATATGTTTATAAACATTGATATTTGATTCATTTACTTCTCATAGGAAATGATGAAAAGTGAAATGGAGTCTATTGAGAGTGAAAAATGGCAAGTAGAAAGTTTGAACTTATTTTGGAAAAGTAATATCGTACTAAAGTTAAAGGGTTTAATTTGAAAGGAAGAATCAGATGTATGAGGAAAGTTACAACTCCATCATAACGTGTGCATTCAATCAGACTTGAGAACGAAGATATGAATATTATGATAGAATAATTAATAGAACAAAATCATAATCTTACTAATTTGGTGAGCAATATTCTTATGCATGGTGCTATGCATGCTGAAGTGAATAGTAAGATGAATTGATGAATCTGGTCACTGAAGCAAGATTTATTGTTGGTGTTCAAGTACGAATATCATTTCTCTAGTTTTCACCAAAATGTTACTAATTTCACTTTTGTCTTTAAATAATAATCCAAGTTATTTGTATTGCTAGCTTTCTCCAATACTAAATACTGGGAGTGCACATAGAAACTAACCATCATCATCATCACCACTTGACTCCATTCCAAAAGGTAATATTTTCATTTATAACCATTTTTACAATGTACCATTATATTATATTCATTTCACTATTTATTTTATGAATAGATTGACATGAAAGAATATGCATAAAGTTGATCATCTGCTTAGTTTTGATATTGAGATTGTGTTTTCAAATTATAATGGTAACATATTTTGTAATCGAAGTGAAGCATTCAAAAGATATGCAATTGTGGAACATACAATCTTTTTTTGTCTTATATGTATTCTATTAATGTATCAATCATTCTTTTATATTAATACAAGAATTACGTTTATATTATTTTAGTAATTTCTTTATTTTATAGTTTTTAACATTTCCTACCACTTATTATATCGTTTTTTTAACATTTTGATAAACAACAATAAAAAGATAGTAATCTTTCCGATCACTTGTGGTAAGCAACGATGATAAAAGGCAGTATATGTAACACCGATATTTCGGTATCTTTCATATTATACTCTCCTTGATATATATATGATATTGATCATGTTTTCATGGCTCAAAATTCACTAAGAAATTTTTCCGTTTTGCAATTCGCTCGAAAAATTATACAGCTAAATCACCAAGAGCGAAAATTTTTGTTACTAAGCCAAAATGAAAATCACATGTGCAAATTTGATACCGTGAGATATATACATGCTAAATTCACTTTAAAAATAAAGGGTCAACGAGCAAAAGTGAAATTTAAGCCATAGCGCAAAAATGCTCAGTACTCTAAAATTTTCATCCGAAAAACCCTAATTTTTGATAGAATTGAAATTTGTCCGAGCAAACGGTCTCGTTTCCACCTAAAACCTATATTTTTGAAATCTACGCGTAAAATGGAGTTCGTAATGAGATTTCACGCATTTTGAGGTCGAGGTCAGATATTGACCGATTGAGAATTTCATTTACTTCGAAGCACATTTGGACGACCAAACGACCTCAGATTGCACTCAACACGAAAACCTGGGTACCGTGTATGATTTAGATTTTTGAGGTGAATAATAATTTTGACCGATCTCAAATCGCGTGTTAACAAATGGATAGGCATAAAGGACAAGTAATTAATGCTCTTGAAGTGTGTGAATTTACTTTATTGGATTTTGAGTGGTCTTGACAAGTGGCAATACATGATTAGTTGGGAAACAAAGCAAATAAATGAAGCTTGAGGTGGGTCCCACAAAAAAAAAGAAATAAGAAAGCTATTTACTAATTAAGTAAATAAGTGGGAGAGGAAGAGAGAGAGAGAGGGAAAACGTGAGAGAGGGAGAAGGGAGAGAAAGAGAGAGAGAGTGAGGGTAAATGAGACTATTCAAGTGTTAATTTGTAAAAACCAAGGGTTAAAATCATTTGTTGACAAATGGATGGCCAAGATTGGGTGAGAGGTTAAATAAATAATCTAGAAAACCCTAGCCCTTCTCATTCTTGCCAAAAAAAGGAGGCAAAACAAACTTCTTTTCTTCTTCCTCCCCAAAAACTATGAGTTTCAAAGGTGGGATGAAGGTGATTTCTTCAAATAACCCTTAAATGTTTTTACATGGATCATCTTCTCTTGAACCCTAGACCAACATATCCAAGAATTGGAAGAAAAGGAGGAGCTTAGCTTAGTGATCTAGAGGTGATCAAAAGCTCAAAGGAAAGAAAAAAAAATTTCTGGTTCTTCAAGGTTTCAATTGAGCACTCAAGGTAAGGAAAATTCCTCTCACTCTATGCTATAACATATCTTGATTTGAAGCCAAAAGGAAAAAGTTAGGCTAGTGAACTTAGTACGGCCAAAAACTAGGGAAAAAGGAGAGAGAAATTTTACACTTAATTCAAACTTGAGAACCATGTGCTGATGACTTAATGTGTTAATTTTAACTTAGATTAGGGGTGAAAAACAAGTGGCTGAAACCCTAGAGGGAGTACAGATATTTTCTGGTTTTGGAAGGCTTAGTTCAAGTCTTGAATAATCATATTTGAAGGTAAGGAAACCAAAGGCATGTGTGCAGAAAATTTAGAATTGTGTTAGCCGAGATTTTGGAATGAAAAACAATATGTAAGTGTGCTGAAATGTTGTCCTTCTTGTTATAATATGTGTGCAGAATGTTTAATATCAAATGTGATGAATATATATATTGTTGGTTGATTGAAATAAGGAAGCAAGTGTGCAAAATTTTGGGGTACAAAGGTGAATGTGTGTATGTATATTTGAGGCCTAAATTGTGAAGAACATGTATGTGTTCATGTATGAGTTGTATATGTGAGTTTGATGGTTGAAATAAAGATGAAAGATTGGATTTAACATAGGGATTTTAAATTGCTGCAAACAGGGGAGTCCGACCTAGCTATAGTCTTGTTGTCATAATTTTTTTTTTCTTCTGCACAAATGTAAATTAAGTAAGGTCTTCCGCATATAAAATTAGACTTCCATACCTTTAAAATGAGATATGATTTGTTGAAATCTGAAAAGAGTTGGATTTATTATGATTTTTCAAACTTAGATGTTCTGCAGAAAATACTCTGTTCTGCCCTATTTTCTGCCATGAAATTTTTCTCAAATTCGAGATGTCTTCTGGTCTAAACCAACCTTATCCCTAGTTAAAATTTTGTAGATCTATGCCTTATCTTTACAACCAGATAATAATCGCCTCAATCCGACCCCTGTGTCAAAAGTTACAACCATTCTTCTAAAACTTATTAAAGGGTTCTCCATTTTTTCACACTAAAAACAGTAGCATTGCACGACCCCTTCCAGCCTTTTTTTGCAAAACCACAAAGAAGAAATGTTGTAGATCTCCCTTATATCCACCGACTGTGAAAACTGCAGCCAATTTGGCCAAGGGAATCAAGAGTTATTCAAAATCTCCCAAAACTGTATAGAAACTATTCTGTTTCTCGGCCAAAACTGAACAGAGATTTTGGTAGTCAATTTCAGACCCCTTCTAGGCATAATTGGGAGAAACCCAAAACATGAAAATTATAAGGTTATGTGTCTCTAGGGACTGTAACAATTTTAGGTAATTTGGAGTTATGTGTTAAACGTTGTGTTGGTTGTGCTAAAAATTGGTTAGAACAGACTTCTAAAATGTAATGTGGGCAAAATGTTACTATTTCAGGGACTTGCACTAGGAATCTGAGAAAGTGCCCAACTACGAAGTTGTAGCCTTGTGGCTTGACTACAACATAGTTAAAAATCATAGTCTTGGCATGAATAGATTGTAAGATAGGGGAACTTTGCTAAATCATGACAGAATGGAGAGTGAGATTTAGATTTGTTTGAAAATATGGACTTTAAGAAGTCTTCCATCAAGATTTTGGAGATAAGCTCAACACGAAAAGTGTGAGTTTTTATGTGAGTCAACCATAGAAATTGAAATTTCCCAATTCCGACCCGGTTGAGGAACTTATGGTCAATTCCCTAAAATGACGCAAGAATAAAACTTGAAAAGTCTAGATTTGTCTATAACTAAGGTTGCATCACATTTACATTATTATATACGCATCATATGATCTCTTAAGTAACACATATTTTATATTGTGTTTATAGAGTTTTGTTGGTGATATTGAAGGGAGCATTTTTTGTGTGTCTCGAGATTCGTGCCGGGAGTGGCGTACCCTCCCGCATACAGTGAGTGGAATTTATTATATTATGTGTTCAATGCATAACAACATCTTTTAAAATGCTTTTCAATGCAAGCATGAATTATGATCGTGTGCTATGATTTTTGGAATTGATTTGTGAAATGTTTTGTGAATCATTGGAGTGTCCACAACATGATTTTATTGTGAAATATGCATCCAAATAATTTACGAAATGAAAAATGTGTCATTGCATCGATATGCTTATGATTTTATGAAATCAATTATTAGAAGTGTTTGATATGGTTTGATAAATGTTGGCATGGCACGTACATTATGATGATATTATGTTATCGGCCGGGGGCCTTTATGTATGCCATGATGATATGATTTATGAGATACGTCCATGAGATGGGTATGCTGTAGCTACGAAAGGCGTTTACAGAGGCACCCATTGTGCCCGAATACTCTTCTGCAGGAGGTATCCCCAAACGTCGTATATGATATTGGGACTCGACACGATACTAGTTGAGTTGAACTCGAAAGGGTGAGGACTAGGTAACGCCCTGGTCTAGCACTTGATGAGGTCCGTTGCTAACGTCGGGGTAGAGAGTAATTTCTAACTTTGCCTATAAAAACCCCCGATGCGCCGGCCATTGGTCGTGGTCGACCTTTACCAAGAACTGATTTTGGCATGCTCTATACATGTGTGAATCGATTGATATGGATGCATATGTATTTGAAATGTATGAAAAAAAATGATTTATGATGAATTGTTTATTATGCACTGTTTTCATACATTATGCGGATTTATAGATTTATTGAATCATTTTGACACTCTATTTTTCACCAACACATTGAACACACTTATATATACCCTCTCACTTACTGAGTATTCCCCATAATACTCACCCCTCACTTTCTGTTCCACAGAGATAGCTATAGTGGGACGCGTTGTGACATAGCAGCGTACGAGGTTTTGTTGAAGACATCGGACCTGGGTATGGTGTTAACCATTCTACCATAGGATTGTGTTTAAAGATATGTGATGATATATATAGATTTGTATATTTGGGATTATAGATAGACTATTGTACATGTATATAAAAGGGATGACTGTATGTAAAGAATTATACATATTATTGTAACTCTCATTTCATTGTATTGCATTGAGGCATGATTGTACTATTGTGTTCAATCATTTTGAGAAATGAGTCATGTCTAAGATTGTCTATTAGGTTTGCTCGGTACCACCTCTAAATCACAGAAGGGGTGACTGGCGACTGTTCATGCCTTTGATGGGAGCATGGCAGTAGAGGTTTGTGGATAGAACTGAATTAGCCTTACGTTATTTTGGATGTGGATTGGTTGGTTGTGTTGTTGATTTGCTAAGTTGGCCTTTATATATTGATGTGTTATTGATTGACAGAATTTTGATATCGGATGGACCTCCGATTTATGGAGAAATTCTGTCCGTTTGTTTGTTGATGGTTGGGAATTTAATGTTAGCATTCGGGATAGCGTGGCCCTGTTCACGTCTTGGATATAGGACCGGGGCGTGATAGTATATTTCTGAACACTTGTAGTAACCGATGATATTGTAATTTAAATTAACAGAAAAGATAATAAATTTTCCTATCCTTTTTCTAATCAAACCAAGACAAAGAGTAACTTTTCTAATATTTGTGTAACCAACGATAAAATAATAACATTTTCTGACACTTATAGTAACCGATGATATAAGATAATACTTATAGTAATCGATAATACAAGTTAGTAACTTATACTAATATATGTGGTAACCTGACATTTATATAGTAACCGATGGTATAAGTAGTAACTTATGCTAACATATATTGTAACCAATAATAAAAATTATTTCCTAACCCTTTTCTAGTAAATAATAAAAGATAATAATATTTCCTGACATTTGTGGTAACCGATGAAACAATGTAGTAATTTATACTAATATATGTAGTAACCGACGATAAAAATTAGTAATATTTTCTTACCCTTTTCTAACCCACGATAAAAGAGAGTAACATTTTCTAATACTTGTGGTAATCGACAATATAAGACATTAACTTGTACTAACACATGAGATAAATGACTATAACTTTTTTCAATGCTTTTTCTAACCGATGATAATAAAAGATAGTAACTTTTCCCAACAATTATGGTAATGACGATAAAAACTAATAACATTTCCTAACACTTGTATAATCGACGATAAAAGTGCAGTTCGTAACACCTCTGTATCCGACAATGAAAGGTAGTAATATTTCCTAACATAGATGGTTAACAACGATAAATAACAGTAACAGTTCTTAACAGTTATGGTGACTGATGATAAAGGTAGTAACATTTCCTAATACATGCAGTAATCGACCATAAAAGATAGTAACTTTTACCAACGCTTTTGAAACTGATGATAAAAATAGTAACTTTTACCAATATTTTTCTAACAGTCAATATAAATCTGGAATATGCTCCAACGGTGACTAAAACTGTGGGGATAGACATATCCCAACTAGTGTATAGCCAACTGAAGGTCTATCCGTTAGAGAAGGTTGTGTGACGGTTTAATTAGGTTTAGTAGACGGTTTTCGTCCGTCCAAATAGAGTATTTGTTTTGTAATGAATGAATCCTTGCAATTGAATACTCGAAGTGTAAAGCATAAATTAACCAATGAGAACTCCTGCTCATTGTAGCATAAGAGATTGGTCATATCTTCAGACGGAGAATAGAGAGACTTATATAAAAAAGAATTCTTGACTTCCTTGATTTCATGAATTTCAATATTTGTATAAATTGTATAAAGGGAAAACAAATTAACAAAAAGGGTATAACATTAGGCATTTTAGAATTGATACATAAAGATATCTGTAAGTCATTTTCTTTGATTTCTTAGAATGGTTAACAATATTTAATCACATTCATAAATGATTATTTAAAATATGATTACATATATCGCCTTACAAATAAAATCTCAATCTTTAGACATGTTCAAAACTTATAAGACCAAAATTGAAAATTAACTCGGCAAAAGGATTAAAGTGTCAAATCTAATCATAGTGGAGAATATTATGGTAAAGATAACGGATTAGGTGAACAATGTCCAGGATCGTTTGCTCTCTTTCAAGAGAAACGCGGTATCATCCCACTATATACTATGTTTGACTCACCTGCCATGAATGGTGTTACTGAAAGATGAAACAAGCCTATTCATGATATGATAAGGAGCATAATTACTCATTCTGCCTTACCTGAGTCACTTTGGAGAGAAACACTTAAGATTGCAACGTACATCCTTAACAAGGTTTCCACAAAGGTAACTCCCAAAACCTCTTATGAACTTTAAACAAGCAAACATCCTAGGATGAAACATCTATAGTTTTGGGATTGTCCAACTGAGATTAAGCCTATTAGGCCTAATGAAAGGAAACTGGACGTGAGAACAGTTAGTTGCTATTTGATAGGGTACTCTAAAATATTTAAGGGGTACAAATTTAAAGATCCCACAAATAAGATAATATTTAAGTCGACAAATACCCGGTTCATTGAGAATGTTGAGTTTGTAAGGGAAATACAAATCAGGACAATGTTGGAGAACCCCCATTTCGGAAGAACAAACTCAACTGCCTCCAAAACCTATGTCATTAAGGAGATTCCAATAGTGGTTTTATTAATTTCATCAAGTTATCATCTCGTTAGATTTTAAGATGAATTCAATTGATAATTGTGTATACTATGAATTTGGTAGAATTAGATACATCTTTCTAGATTTACATATCAAAAAGATTCTCCAAAACATAACATTAGGGATTATGATCCAGGAGATAGCTCTATAGCTAAGGGAGATAAGTTTAGTCTCAACTAGTGACTCAAGAATGACTTTAAATATAGGAAAATGCTAAAAAATCCTTATGCTTCAGCAATATGGAGTTTTATATGTTCATGCATACATTACATGAATGTTGGGCAAAAATTTAAGTAACTTAGGAGTAAACCATTGGAAAGTAACCAAATAGGTGTTATGGTGCTTGCAGAGAACAAAAGGATATATGCTCACATGTCGAAGGACAGATCAATTTGACATCATTGAGTATATTGATTCTGATTTTGCTGGATGCCAAGGTAGTAGGAAAACTATGTCTGGCTAGAATGTTATGAGGTATCCAAGTACGAATATGATTGCAAATTTTGTCACAAGGCTGCACATAGTAGATGGTTCAAATAGACCACTCAGATTATTTTTGTGACAATATTTTAGTAGCCCTCTATTCCAATAACAATATGGTTCAATGATGTTGAAACATATTGACATCAAGTTCTGGTTGTCAAGAGAAGGGATTTAGAGTGGACAATTGTCTATAGCATACGATCACACAAACTCTATGATTGTGGATCCATTTACTAAGAGATTGTCACCCAAAAGGTTCATGAGCACACCGATGTATGCATGTCATATCATTTAAGAATATTCAATTTCAATGGAAGTTGTGATTTTAGATGCCTACTAATATAGACAATTTTCGATTATTTCAGTTTAAGGTCATTTTTCACAAAAATAAAAATTCAACTTTTTTTCATGACACTCTTATAACACCAAAAAATTTAGTGTTAAAAAATTTTTACAAAATTTTTGACTAAGTAATTGACTTTGACCCATCAATGAAGGTCTTAAAAAGTTTTATTTGGAGTTAATTAAGTGAATACAAGTCAACTTAACCCATGATAAGGCAATTTGGAGCTCAAAATTTTCATTTTTGGTTAAGTATAGACCTCATAAGGCGACCTAAGCAAGTACCAAGGTGACATGAGGAGATTAGCTCTCAAAATCCTTAACTCTGCACAAAGACAAGTCACCTTGCCTGATGACACATCGACTTGTGCTTCCATAACTAGGTCGACTTGCACAAAGACAAATTGACTTATGCTTCCTGACTTTGTGTCTAGTAAGGCTACTTGTCGCCAGCACAAGCCAACTCACTAGATTCAAGCCTCAAAAACATTATCTGCAACTTTAGCAAAGCGACTCACTAAAAAAATGAGTCGACTTATGAGTTACAAAATAAGGAAAATGAGTCACCTTGAGGCAATTTTGAGGCGACTTGAGGACTTGATAGGCCAAAGAATAAGGCGACTTGTTGGACAATAAGGCGACTTGGTCTCCGAAAACCTTAGACACAAAAGGCGACTTGTACTCTTTTGTAAGTCGACTCATGAGTGTAAAATATTGCGAAATGACAACATGAACAATGAAACTTGAACACAACTTAAAAATAAATAAGAGTAAAATGAATATTTCATCTCATACCATTAAAAAAGGCTTAAACAAGCCTTCATTCTTCATTTTTCTCTCCTGAACAAACCCTCTGTTCTCTCGACTCTCGGTCTTTCTCTTGACTCTCATCTCTCTCATGCCCATCTCACTCTCACTCTCTCTTTTGAAATCAACCCCATTCTTCCCAAACCCACTCACTAAACCTCCCAAACCTTCAAGTAAACTTGTGAATGAAGGTGATTTAGGGAGCAATTTAGGGTTTGCATAAAAAGGAGGAAAAATCTAGGGTTTTTAAAACCCAACATCCAAGATTCAATCCAACCACAAGATTGAGGTAATTTCTTCCTTCTAAACATGGATTTAGTTCCATTACTCATGAATTTGATTTTTTTTATGTTTGAAATTTTTGGGACTTTTGTAGAGAGAGAAAGTTAGGGTTTGGACAAAATTGATCTCCGACAAAATTTATGAATTCCCTAGAGATAAATCTTGCTCTTTCAACCTAGATTTATGTTTTATAGCATGAATTTAGATTATTAAACTTGGATTGTGAGATTTGATTGGGGGATTTAAATCAAGGGTTTATAAATGTTGAGATTTGGTGAAAATTGTGAATAAAAATGGTATGTAGATGCAAATGGGATGTAGATGATGGATTGAAAATATAGAATCATAGAATTGAGAAATTAGGGTTGTGTTAAGTTTGGGAAAAACTCATAAACCCTAATCATAGGCATGATTTAACCTTTAATTCATGTTTATTGTTTTAAGAAAATTCAATTGGAATCCAAGAAGAGATCATTGTAGTTTGACTGTGAATTGGGCGTGATTACTCTCCCAAAAAGTGAGTGGTTTCATGATTGTATTTAAATAAGAAAATGCTATTATTGAATTTGCTAAATGATTTTCAAAACTTGGATTTAAATATTTTAGTGTATGTGGAATATCCTAAAAATTGGATTTTGAATTTTTATGCATCCTACATGCTTTGTGAACAAATGTGCCATGTGAATCTATTGATATTGACCCATTAATATGTTGATTACTATTAAGAAATTGTTCAAATTGATAGCATATGAATTTGATTATGATTTTATGACAAAGGTAGATATGATTTGGCTTGGGGTGAGAGTCCGAATCCCTATTAAATGACTAGTCATTTCCCCACTACGGAGCGACCCAACGGCGTGATGTAGTAGGGCTGGTAAACCATGGGATATAGCCGAGCACGTGTGGTACATTCATGGTTAGTTATAATGCCTACGGGCGTGGAATAGTTGGACTCATCTCCACTATGGCCATAGACATCTTTAAGGAAGGGGCATTTTTAAAACGTGAAATTTATTAAAACCTTTGGCGCTCCTGTCCTAGTTCACGGTAGACCTTTGTTAGGAAAATAAATTGAGTCACCTCGTGTTTGAAAATATGAAATATATGGATACATGTGAGATTTATTATGATGATAGTGAATTTTGATGATATTGGAAAGAATATTTGAGTTATTCATTTATTTGATGAAAGTGTGAATGACGTGATGGGTTGAATATATATACATTTGATATATCCACCACACAAATCTTGTTTTTGTATAACTTGTATATCACTCACTGGGTATATTATATACTCACCTCTCCTGCTTCTATTTTCACAAAAGAAGTTTAGCCGAAACTTGTGGACGCTTAAGGTGATTTGAAGAAGATTGTTTTGTTGAACTTTTTCGGGTAATAGTTCTCTTTTGGAGTTGAGGTATTAGTGGACTCAATTGGAGGCATAACATGTAATTATTTTGAAAACTTATTTGCTACTATATTTTTATGTATTTGAAATATAACTATAGTTTCTATATTTAAAAATGAGAACCATTTTTCTTTATTTCCTTGAATTTTCTTTGAGAATTGTTTTGGAGGAATTTTATATGGATCCCTTGAGTATGGACTTGTTTTTACTCTATGAATTTGATTTGAATGGCGGGTTGGCTGATGCATGCATGTTTTGAGCAGAGATGGACCGAGCTGGTCCTTTGATTTTGCATACGATTGCATGCAGGTTTATTTTATGATTACCTTGTTTTAGAAAATATGTGGATATTGGAATGTCTTACGGTATCTTGGAACACGAAGTGGGGTGCACACGTGTTTTGGGATAACGCGACGGTTGTCGCGTGCTCGATGATGGGTCAGGGCGTGACAACTCTGATATTAAAAATAATTTATTTCACTAAAGAGGATCATGTCACATTGCATGACATTTCCATGTTACACATCCATATCACGACCCATGTTGTTTTGGTTACATCAATTTATATGACCATTGATTGATTGAGTTATGAAAGAAATGTAACAAAAGCCACCTTAATCTTAAGTCGGTATGACAGATGGATCAGATTAGTTGTAGATACATTTCAGTAATGATAGAAAAATTGAACTTATTCGGTTATTTCTTAATTATATAATTCTAAGCTTTCATATAAAGCCCAAGTAGGAGATTGTTGAATCATTAATTTAACGTTGGGGTTATATGTTAAAATAATTATATATTGCATATTGTCATTTAAGTTAAACCCATATGAAAATGATCTGCTAAATTTGAAAATTCGATAATTTGCATTTAATATTTCTAATAGGTTATAGAAATAAAAAAATATATAAATACCGATAGATATTTACTATTTATAATAAGTTAAATAGGAAATAACGAAGGATGACTTGAGAACAGGTGGAAAAATACCTAATTTATGTGAATTTAGTAAGATAATTTGTATAAACTGAACAAACAGATTTAAAATGTCAAAGTTACCTTACAACTGTAAGAGGGTTATAGTCTCGGATCAATGAATCACTTTAATCTTCTAATATCTCGTCATACAGAGAGATTTTATGAAAATGCATTTAACTTCAAAGGCCAAACCCATGATTCTGCCCAAGCCAAGATTTCATTCAATTGAGTTCTTCGGTTATAGAATCAGATACTTTTCTATCTGATCTAAATTTTAATTTCAATAATTAAGTCTTAATTTTTATAATTTAACACAATATTTGACATATTTTATGTTCAATTATTTTTCCCAACATTACAAACCTATCGCACCTGTTTAGAGCTCATATGTGGGGATTTTATAGTGCCTCCAAAGCAACTGACATTGTATTTAGATACATTGTTGGAAAATGAGGTGGATCCGCCCATGAGGGTATACTTTGTTTGAATTCAAAAGGGGGAGGGGTGGTCGTCTTGTAAAAATCACCCCAACTTCTTTTATATCTCCCATCTCTCTCTCTCTTTCTCTCTCAAGAAAAAATCCCCTCACATTTTGAAAAGAAAATGACACTTTTTCTTTTTGAAAGAAGAAATGACGTGAACATACAAAATAAAAACAGGGGCCATTTTTCTTTTGGTTTTGGAAGAAAGAGAATGTAAAATAGAGAAAGTGTTCATATTTGAGAAACAAAAGAAGGAGGCTTGAAGGAGGGTTTGAATTTGTTGATCATTACCATCAAGACATTTGGATTGTGAACAATAAATGGTGATCCGAATTTTGTGATATTCTCTCGGGCTAGAATACCCAACCGTCGGAAAAAAATAAGTGATTCTAGTCCAATTTGGATTTGACAATTTCCGCATATGAAAAATGCTTATTGGTTTATATGAAAACCTTCATTGGTATCATAATCATTTAGGGTGTTTCCTACCTTTTTTGTTAGGTATTAAAAATGTTGAATGCCATAAATAATATATTATGTTCATTAGTGGCAACTTGATATAGATCTCACGAAATGCTCTCAATTTTACATAGTAGGATGCTTATTGCATAAGGATAAAATATATAAAATTTAACATGTATCTGATGAGTATATCATGAGATATTGTAAATCTTAACTGAAACTTAATATACTCGAATCTATAAAAATACCGTGTTTCATGATATGAAATTTATATGGTTAAATTTCTCTTGAAAAATGCTTTCCAACCATATAAAGAATGCAAAAAAAAAATGATTAAAAATTGAGATAAATATGATCATTCGAAATTTGGGTCGAAAACCAGATAAATGAAAAAGATGATGATAGCAATCCCAGATAAATTTATATGGTCATTTTAAGAGGGTGGATACTTATATTAATACTCATATCATATACATAAGATGATGAAAAATGCTCTCAATTACACGAAAAAAAAAAAGATAAATAAAAATTAAGATAATCACGCGCAACCCAAGGAGAATGGACACGCGTCCATTTTGGACAGTCCACTCCAACTACACACGGGGGCACGTGAAGGCCCCATTTCAGCCAGAATTTTCACCAGAATAACTTTTTTATTCCCTTCAAATTTTTCTATAATTTTTAATTTATTTTTCAGTGTCGAAAAATAATTTTTATTAATTTTAAACTTAGAAATTGTTTAAAATTACAGAAAAATTATTTTTGGTACACAAAAAATTCTGAAAATTTTTATATGTGTTAAGAAAATTATTTTCTTAATTTTGACTATCTGGATGAAAATTTTTTTTTCATCCATCATTTGTTTTAAATTTTTGCTCATTTATTTATGTTCGAAAATAGTTTTTCTAACATATAATTGTTTGAAATTTGAGTAAATATCTTTAAAATTAAATATTCTGAGATTTATTGTAATGTTATGGTTGGGTTTGTGCCAAACCTAATATTGTTCTCATTTTCAGGGAAAATGGTGATAATCGGACGTTTTTTTGAAAGTCTCCTGAAACTCTGGGGGAGGAAAAGAGATTTGAGAAGTTTAGATCATTTAATGAAGTTGGGTTAAATGTTGGCTTACAGAATGGATCCATCTCATATTTTGCTGGATCATCTGGAGATCATGGAAGTGAAACACTTGAAACTTATTCAGTTAGGTCATGCCTTTTGGGAGGATGACATGTACATACTGAAAAACTCTCTGCCTCAACGAGTTATTTACCAAGAATTGGCACATGATTCTGGATGATATAAGGCCGTTATTAATAAAAAAGTGGGAAGTCAAGAATATCAAGACCCAAATGAAGAAAAGGTATCCTAAAATATAAATAGTTCCCAACGAACTGTCAAGAGATTTGCTCCCAGTGATAGACTATTTAAGAGAATTCTAAATATGATATCCCGAATTGATTTGTCCTAAATGAGATGATTTATTTACATATTTTCTTTTACGTGTTATGACTGTTGGCTATGAGCATAATCATGTAATAGAAGAACTTTTTTTAATGTAAAGTTTTTTTTTTTAACAATTGTTGGCTATATTTATTGAAGTGTATGATAATGTAGGCAAAACAAAACTAGAATCTCTTAACTGAAAATTTTGAATTGAATTTTCATTAGAAATTAAAATATTATTTAAATAATTTATGTATTTAAATAAAAATTTTGGATTGGTAGAATTTGAGTAATTGTCATCCAAAATTATAATATTATTTAAATATTTTGTGTATTTAAGTGGAAGGTTTCATGATTGTTAAGTAATTCTCATATAAAACCTATTGAATTTTGTAGTTTCAAATTAAATTTAAAATGGTGATGTATTAGGACCATAGATGATAATTGGGAACATAGTGAACTTTCGATTCTATACATAATATTGACCTGTCATGAATGTTAATTTTGAAATATAAAATTATGTATATAATATGAATATTAGTATAAGTGTCCACCCTCTTAAAATGTCAAACCATAGTATTGAAGTCTATTATTAGGAGCTTGAATACACATGACAAATTGAATGATGACAATCATGAGATATGACGCCATAACATTTGAAATGTGCTAAAAGAACAAGATATGTTGGAAGGTATCAAACATGTCATGTAGGATCTTACTGTAGGCAATGTTGCTCCATAAAGGAGAGAACAAGAGGTTTACCAGACATAAAAAATGATAGTTTTCATTGTTTGTGCAATTCTGGTTAGTTCTGTGATGGATGACATGATACCCGAGGTACCAGTAATGGAAAATGAGAGAATAAGAGATTTACCAAGCATAGAAAATGACATCTAGGTATACCTCAAAATAAAACATGGAGGTACCAGTGACTCGTTTTAGACAAATGACTATAATATTTGATACCTATGAAAAGTGATATTGTTATAATATCAAATAGTATTTAAGGGTCATGTCTAACACGATTAAAGAGTAGTAGTCAGTTAGTCATATCTTATCCGATAAATAGAAAGTTCAAATCAGTGGGAGTACCTGAAAATCAATTTGACTCACAATAACAGTGCTAAGACTTCTCGAATATTGCTCACCACGTTGAGCTTGAGGATGAGCGGATTAGTGGTGTAAGATCCACAACTGATACTTTTATTGCAGAGTCTAGTTCCAAGAGAGTTTTGAACTCTAAGTATGGAAGGACTAGAACAAAAGCTAGAAAGGAAAGAAGAATGGAGGAAAATCACAAAAGAACAAATCTAGAGATAAGAACAGACTAAGAGACACTTGAAGATTTTCGTCAAATGTCTCCTAGTTGGAGATAGATCGATGTGGAAGACAATGCAACAATGGAGGTTAGAGAAACAGGCACTTGTAAATTGAAGTTACAAAGTAGCCAAACTCTTATTTTGTATGATATTCTATGCATTTCCAAAATACGACGGAATCTTATCTATTATTGTTCTTTTGAAACTTAGTCATGTTTTGAACTTTCAGAAAGATAAGGTAAATTTGCCCTTGACTGACATGTATTAGTTCTAGATAGTTTGTAAATTGTTTTATAATTTTGTAATATAATGGACAAATATTTAACTATTAAGTTAAATATTGTCATATTTGTAAAATGATGAAAAAACCATTTCGAAAGGCCATTGTGCTGAATTCTATTGCTATTAGTCCACTTGGACATTCAAGGTTCTATGAATATGAAGCAAGAAGATATCAAATTTTGTGTTTCATTATGTTCATAGATTACTTTACGTCATTTGGTCATATCTATTTGATTTCTCGTAAATCTGAAACACTTGAATGTTTTAGACATTATATGAGTATGTTAGAAAAACAAATGAATAGATTGTGTGAATATCTATCAAATCGAGTTAAAAATCTACATAACAAAATATATATAATCTGACACTTGACCATTCTGTGAACACCTCAGTGAAATGGTGTTGTAGTAAGAAACAATAGGATATTGTTGGATATGACAAAATTCATGATAGTGTAGGTTAACTTGTCGATTTCCTTTTGAGGAGATACCTTGCTAACTGCGACTTATATTTTGAATAAAATGCCTTCAAAATAAATACCATTGACATTATATGAATTTTGAACTGGTAAAAAATCAAGTTTGAATAATCTCAAATTTTAGGGATCGACCGACTATATTTAAGATTTTTCTAATAAATTTAGAAAATTGGGCTCCTGTAGAAGTAAGAGTATCTTTATAAGATACTTCAACCAGTTTAAAAGTTAAGTGTTCATTGATAAATGAGAAGATGGTATTGTAGTAGAGATTGGATCATGAATGTCACATTTTCTAGAGAATGAATTTCCTAACAAAGATGACATGAAAAACATAGAGTTTTTATTTAAATTAGTTAATTCAAAAGATGGCCTATCCATAGTGGATCATTAGAACAATGTTGATTCCAATGTGAGAGATTCAAATTCTAATGATACAACTGAGTTATAAATTCAGAAAGTGTTAGGAAAGTAATGCCCAATTGTTATTTTAGCATGTATTTATTGTTTCTCCAGAGCATGAAGAAGAGTCTAAGATATAGATTAGGCTCTATCTAGTCCTACCAAGGATGAGAGGATAAAAGCAATGGAAGAATAAGAATTAGAATTATTGAGTTCTAACCATACATTGGAATTGGTTGAACTTCTATAGGGCCGCAAAGTTATTGGGAACAATTGAGTTCTCAAAATCAAGTGTAGAGTAGATGGAACTAATGAGAGGCAAAATGTTCAACTGATATAAGAGATTACACTCTTCAAAAGGGTGTTGATTATGAGAATACCTTTTTCCAGTAGTGAGATTTACCTTCTTTCGTCTATTATTGATAATAATAGACAATTTGGATTTAGAATTATGTCAGATAGATATGAAAACTGCTTTTCTCAGTTGAGAATTTGAGGAAAAAGTCTATATGACACAGTCAAAGGGTTTTGTTATTAAAGGTCAGGAAGACAAAATATATAAATTGAATAAATCAATTTATGATCTTAAACAGTTTTTTAGACAATTGTATTTAAGATTTCACGAAAGTGTAATCTCTTACAATTTTGTTATGATGGGCGAAAATCATTGTGCCCATGCTGAGATGTTTAATAACAAGTTTGTAATTCTATCTCTATATGTCTAGAATATTTTGTTAGTCACGAATGTTGAGAAGTATATCTTTCAGATCTTGAAATAGTTGTATTTTAATTTTGAAATAAAGGATATGGGTTAAGGCAAATTGGAAATTAAAACTCATAAAAATCGTTTCAATAGATTATTGGGATTATCTCAAGATTCTCGTATTATAAAGACTCTGAAACGATACAAAGTTGAAAATTGTAAACCCATTAATACTTCTGTGGCTAAAGGCGATGGTTCAAGCGATGCAATGCCCTAAAATTTCTGATAAATAAATGAAATGTCTAGAATATAACATATTAGCATAGTTGGGAGTTTGAAGTACGCTATAATATGTATTTGTCCAGATATTTATCATGCTATGGGTTTGATCAGCAAATATCTATCCAATCCAAAAAATAATGATTTGATTGATATGAATTGGATATTGAGATACCTGAATGGAATTACAAATTATTTCATTTGTAATTAAGGAAACAATCTAATATCAAAATGATATACAATGGTAATTGGAGAGGTGATTTAAATGAGAGAAAATTTACCTCTACTTATATTTGCTTGTTCAATGATAGCGCTATCTCATGAAATAGTAAAAAACAAACATATGTATCTCTTTCTACAATAAAAGTAGACTTTGTGGTCTATATTTTCGTAGTTCAGAAGATATTTGGTTATATAGATTTTTGTAATATTTGGGAGTAATAAACAATTCAGTCGGAGTTATGACTTAATGACAATAAGTCAGTTCTTACTTACATTAGAAACTTCAAATACGATGGCAAAGCCAAATTTATAAACATAAAGATCAATTTTGTTAAATACATGATTGAAAAGAGGGAAATAATACTGAAGTACATGTCTATGCATTTAATGGTGGCTGATTCGTTTACAAAACCAGCACCTAAAGACATGTTTGTGTGACATGTTGGGTTTCTTGAGTTGCGTAGATTATTATGATTGTATTGTGTTGTGATTATAATCATATACGAAATATATATGATGTAATGCTCATATTCGATAACATTTGAATTTTGTTTTTTGTGTCCAAAATTCTGGTATTTACGTTAAAAGTATGTCGAACAAGTTTTAAGATTAGTTCTCTCGCACGAACAATTGTCTCTAATATCGATGTGATATGTAGAGATAAGACTATATTAATTTGTGGTGGATTAACACACATATATATCGTCTTAGTTAAGTACTAAGATAAGATTACCGATTGATATACATATATGATAATCGAAATCGATTCCCCACAATCGGACTTGTTGCATAGCCAGGTATGAGTTTTTTCCTTGATAATATGAGATTTTTTTTTTAGGACTTATAAGAAGAATAAATCAGGTCAGGTGTTATGTATACTTGGACTAAGATCTATACGATGTCTTTTTTTTTAGAAACAAAACATACGCTTCCAGATGGGAAGATAGCGTATCGTAATACGTGTTTCATATCACATGTGCTTATGTGACCATATGAGTAATAAGATAGTGCATCCCTCTTCATCTCATTGTGTGAGACTCGAAAATTCATATTTAACATCAATTTATACTCTTAGGACTTTTATATATCTTTTGAGATTTTATTTTGATATTGTTATTTTACCATGTCATCAATTAACCATGATTGTTTCGGTTTTGCGGTACATGTATACGAAATCAGTTAAGATAAAATTGAAAGTTAGAGTATAAAGGAAGACTATCTTTAACTGACACATTGATCTGTATTCATTGACCGATCAATTATGTCTATGACTTGGTATTTAGAGATATAATTATAAATACATGAATATGGTAGAGTCAAATATACTCTTACATTATTTTTTAGAGATAAGAGATACGTTGACTATATCAAATAAAAGATATTTGGGGTATAACGAGAAACGGCGTTTTCATCACCACATTGAAATTAAACTGTTATATTTTTTTAACTGGTATATAGCTCTAGAGATCTTGGTATTCTCGTAGATCACACGATCTATTTGCCTATATGAACTTGGTGATATTCAATAGTAATGATCACGTTGTGTACGAGTGGGAGATGTTAAAAAATGAGGTAGGTCTACCTATGAGGGTAGACGCGACCCATTATTTGTTTGAATTCAAAAGGGAGAGGGGTGGTTGTCTTGTAAAAATAACCCAACTTCTTTTATATACATCTCTCTCTCTCTCTCTCAAGAAAAACTCTCCTCACATTTTGAAAAGAAAAGAACACTTCTTTTTGAAAGAAGAAAGGACGTAAACATAAAATAAAAACAGGTGCCATTTTTCTTTTAGTTTTGGAAGAAAGAGAATATAGAAGAGAGAGAGTGTTCATATTTGAGAAACAAAAGAAGAGGTTTGGAGGAGCTTTTGAATTTGTTGATTATTACCATCAAGGTATTTTGATTATGAACAATAAACGATGATCTGAATTTTGTGACATTCTCTCGATTTAAAATATTAAATCGTCAGAAAGAGAAAAGTGATTGTAATTCAATTTAGATATGATAATTTCTGTATATGAAAAATATTTATTGGTTTAAGTGAAAACTTTCGTACATTAAAATTGAAAATCTGGTCAAGCAGTCGGATGAGTCCTTTGTTATACTGGATGCAACACCGTAATGCTTTATACAACGGGGCAATTAAAAAGGGTGAACTTACCCATCTGAAGTTCATACGAGGGATTTGGGACCTTCATTTATAAACCGGATGCAAGCTCATCACGGTGTGACAAGAGGCAGTGAGTCAGTTGTCCGGAAAGGTCCTCTGAAAGCAACTTGGATAATGACCGACCGTTGGCAGGGTAATACAAAAGTAACAAAACATTAGGATGGGGATCATTTGATAAACCCAGAGTCATTGGCATCAGAACGCCAAAGGAAAGTCGCTTGCAGGACTTCAGTGGCTGAATTACCAGGCATAGATTGCTATTTTGCTGTAAAGATTGTACTCAGCTAATGGTACTGGATATCATTTTATGATGTGAGTTGAATATAAGATCTTATGGAGTGAAAATTGTCCTTCTGGTGTCTACTATGCAATAGCACAAAATGAAAGAAATATGGTATGGTTAGAGCAATTAGCTTCGCTCTTTCTTGATTTCTGATGTTCTGTTTTGATCCTTGGACTTGTACTTCTGAGCTCATCTTCTTTTCTTACATATAAACGTTGCTTGTAGGGAAGATGCCTTACAATCAGACTTGATCCAGACGTTTTAATTTCTTGATCTAATGTATAAATCTAATCCTTGTAATTGCATGTCTATTGTCATGTTATGAGGGATGTATTCAATATAACCAGAAGTTCCTTGGTAACCCTCTGTCTGTTATGTTTGTTTATTGTTGGGTTTTCCCTCATTATTTGAGGCCAAACTATAAGGCCGTTTTCAATTTATGTAAAAAAAAAAAAAAAAAATGTTTTGTGTGTGTGGTACAAACTCTCAGCAGAGTTGTGAGTGTGCGTGTGGCTGGAGTGTTTGAGAGTTTTGGATGCCTACTCCATTTTTTTCTTCTCATAGTGCAGTTTCTCTCTTGATGCCCGTGTACATAGGTTTTACAACAGAACAACGTAAATTCTTTTATCCATTACTTATTTGTGTACTTATTCTTGAAATTTTTGTTTCGCTTTACTCCTCATTTATAAGTGTAATTTCCAAAAATCATCTCCATTCTCATGTCATGAAGTGAAGGACAAATAAATCTCATAGAGTTCGTTGCTGTGTCACTATGTGGCGGATCTAGGGACAGAGGGCCTTCCATATGCTATTTTTTTTATTGGACCTTTAAGTCGTCTACAAGCATCTTAGGCACCTAGAGATACTTGGAATCAGAATGGCAAACTTTGAAACACGATGGATTAACATGCCAGCATATACATAAATTATTGAGGGCATTTTAATTGCATTGTCTCCGAATGTCAAAAATACTACACTCGGGTCGGAAGATTGTTGGACTGTTAGTATTTATGAGGAATTCTTGAATGAAACTTGATTTACTTGGATATTTTGTTTTTCGAGGGGCTGAGGGAGGAAGAGTGGTTAGAGAAATTCCATTTGGTGAAGCTTAGGCCGGATGCGAAATGCAAGGCTTTAGACATTCTTACGGAGTATTGGAACTCCCGCTAAGCTGAGCTTCTTCACGTGGCTGCAGTATGGGGAAGGAATTTCAATTGAATTACAAACAAAGATAACATCCCTGTCATTGCATAAGATATCAAATTGTGCAAAAGGGTTAAATATAAATGTTTTTATTTTCTTGCTTTTTTTTAAGGTGAGGAAGATCTGGGGTCTTGTTCACTCCATCTAGATTTTTCTTGGGTACCTATTAGACTGCCGGTGTCAAAAGGTCAATGAAAGTATTTTTGATTATCTGATTCCTCATTCTATTCTTTTTGTTGGTTCGGAGAGAACGCAAGGGGATTTTTGGGAGCCAAAGAAAATTAACCTCCAACTCTGGACGTGTTTTTCTGAGGAGTTTCTTTTATTATAGCTTAAAGGTATGGAGTGGAAATCCCATTCTCTCTCTCTCTCTCTCTCTCTCTCTCTCGCAAATGAGGTGTTTGATGTTTGGTTTATAGATTAAGTTTAGATATCGCGTACCATCCTGTAGTTCATATAGTTTGTGGGATGCTTTAAGCATATGGTAACTTTGGGAATTTTAAGGGTAAAACTTTATGGAGGAATTTACCAAGTTGTTGCGGATCAATCTAGCTTATATTTTTTTATGCCTGCAAACTCATTCATTGTTTTTATTTTATTTTTTGTAAAATTCAAGCCTTTATTTATTAAGTGCTATATATTTGTCTATCAAAGTATTTCCACTTCGGGATTTAAATCCCCTTGGTACTAGGATTGGCAAGGAAAGGGGGTTTACAGCAGGGGAGAGCCACCTCTATTGTGTGGCTCATTCAATATATATATATATATATATATATATCGTAGCTTTAATTCTTCATCTTAGCCCTCAAGTCATTTTGTACTTGTGAGTTACAATGGAGAGGGTTCAAAGAAAAATAAGGAATTCAACATTGCAGTTGATATACTTGTGTTCCGGCCAAAGATTGATAGGGATGGTGCAAACATGTGGCCAACAACATAAGATGGTGAATTGGCACATAGGCATTTGTAAGAACCCATTCAAGAATCCATGAAGATTACCCAAGCATAAGCATCTGTATGAGCATATTAGTTTTAGTATTTCTTTGATGCATGATTTATGATTTTTGTTGTGCTATATGTAGCTTGAGTAGGCTAAGTTTAGCTATACCTAGAGCAAGAGTTAGCATTTGAGATTTGATCAGAAAATTAAAACCTAGCAAGCCAGATCGAACCCAAACAAATGAAATGGTCATAGGGTGAGGTGCATACCGGAGTTTCAGTGGAGGAACATTGCATAGTTTTCCCACTCCTCATCGCCTTAAAAGCATACTCAAGTTCACAAAATCACCATGAGACATAAACTTCTCAAATTCTATTGATATAAATCAGTCCCTCGTCTCTAAAAGTGGGAAAGAAGGATTTGAGCTAGCAGTGGAAAGGAAAGCTATAAGAAGGTGGTTGATTGGAGTCCGTTATGAGTTTTCTCTTGAATTCCAGAGGTAAGATTAATAAAGAGATGTTGATAGAGAGTTCCCTAGCTGTTGATTTCTATATTAGTTGAACTATATACCAAGTATTTAATATCAAATATTTAATTTGTCCTGAGATTCAATATTTTCCATTCAAAGCGAAGGTTTCAAGCAACAACTGGAAATCATGGCAAATACCTTGTAAGTTTCTATGTATTTCAAAAACTTTTTATGTGATGACATATTAGTATGGTTTAGAGATGCGAAGAAACGGGAGAAATTGTGCAAAGGCCAAGCTAATATGAAAGTTAATAGATTTTGCACTTTTGAATAGCCTTCACTCCCTCCTCCCTCCTCCCTCCTCCCTCCTCCCTCCGATCTTTAATCGGCGTTCTAAATTGAGTGAGATTTTTCATATTTAAATTTTTAAAATATTAAAATGATATATTATATGAACGATTCCATTAAAAATTGAATTTATATTTTTTTCATCAAAATAACTTGTTCTATTGTACCATATTACCTTATTTGAATAATATTTTGAGTTGAATTTGGAATATCTACCGCACTAACTAAATTAAGTTTAACATGAAACAAAAACTTCGTAAGTCTTATGTATTAGCCAACCACAACAACTGGAATCGGGTAAATCTAACTCAAGTTACGTCTATGAAATGGTTTCTATGGTATCTAGAATTCTCGTTTTGTAACTTTCTATGACGTCGTGTTCCCCCAACACCCGAGATAATGATTTCTTTGACTCCAAAGTCTCACGATTTTATTATTATTTATAAAAGGCGCCTTACTATATTGGAGATATAATTACATGTATACAACCGAAAGATCATTCTGGCGCCAGTTATTATGGGATTCAAACTGGTATTGACTGCTTTGACTCCAAAGTCTCACGGTTTTGTCCATTAAAGACACCTTACTATATTGGAGATATAGAGTCACATATATACAAACCGAGATCATTCTAATTTCTACTGCTAGTTGATCTGAGAATCAAACTCCAATTTGGATATTCATTGAAATCTCCGATTTGGATTTTCTATTTTGTCCTCACACCCCCATATCCTTCTGCTGTCCACTAACCTTCCTAACTTCCATGTCCATTCTTATTATTCTTAAAATAATAATAATAATAATAAAGGAAAATAAAAGCTTTTGTCCTTCTCTTATCTGATAAAAGTCTTTTTATTTTTTTATTTTTTTGGTGAAAAGAATGTTATTTATAAAAGAATCTCATAAATAATTTCACAAATTTATTTGTTTCATAATTATTAGACAGTTCAATATATAACAACAATTTAACACTCAAATTCACAAAAAAAAAAAGTCTTCAAATAACGATACCATTTAAAATCAATTTTATGAAAATCGATTTTAAACTCTATTTTCATGATATCGGTTTCATTGTTTTGGAAGAAAAAAAAAAAACTCATTTTTGAGATTTCTTTTTTTTTTCCCCCAATATTTTGACAAATAACGCCATCTTGATTTGCTTTGGTTCCGTTTTTTAAATGGAATTTGGTACTTTGGTCATGATTGAAATTAGTTCTATATTAAGATTACTTCCATGCAGAGAGTTGAATCTAAACAAAAATTGTGACCCTAAAAGTAATATGTATGTATAGATTTTTTTTTTTTAATAATAATGGAGTTACATAATAGGCGGTAATTTTTTCTTATCCCCAAAATTTTCAACTTTAGTATGATTTCAAATTCTCTTAATATCATTTAAGTTTTCATAAGTTGAATTAACGTATATTGATAAGTAATATAGTTTATTGCTCTCGTTAAGTATAATAATTTTTAGGTGCAAATTTTAGAACTGACCAAAAAGTGTGGAGAATTACTAAGGAAATCATTTTGTAGTGGGGCACGACCCAAAATGCCTACTCTTTCTTTAAAAAATATTAAAAAAAATTTATTAGGAGGCCTATGGATTTAGCAATGGTGGGTAATCTTTTCTTGTAAAATAAACTATTAAATAAATTAAAATTACTACTATAACTTAAATCTATTCTAATCCTCGCCCCCAAAGAGATAATTTGGTGGTTATAATCCTCCTCTTTAATCCGATAATTCAGCGTTTAAATCTCTTATAATTAACAAAAAAAAAATTATTCTATGTATCCATCAAATTTATATATATAAAAAAGATTCAAAAACTTGAGATCTTTAAGTAGAAGGTAACGTTGCTAATGAGCTATAATCCATGGCATAATGCCTGCTTTTTGAAATAATTGTTTCGTTCTTTATTAATTAGCAATGGTCCATTAAGTTACTTTATGTGAAAGTAACAAAATAAAATTTTTTTGCAATGTCAAATATCTGTACTGAAATGAGAAAACAAAAGCAGATAAAATTGTCAAAGCAATAAGAAATCTATTGATTGCAAAAGGATATGACATTCAATGCATTTTCTCTAACTTCTCTCACTGTGCGAAAGCAATAGAGATAGGCCAGTGGATGTACTGATGCGGATATAAAATCTTTCGAGAGTAATCTTGGTTTTGATCCATGGATCGAAGAACAGAATAGTAGGAATTTACCCCTCTGCTGTGTAACTAGATATTTTGTATAATTTTCAAAGGGGTTGGTGCTGTCTTAGTCGTACGAAACGGCCAAGCCGGCATTAGTAGCACCTATGCTAGTCCATTACTAAATGATTATGATATGTCATTTGGATAGATTGTTCTCTACCTTGACCGGCATTACACACCAGCAGAGATCGGGGAAGACGTTCCATAGCTGCTTGTGAGCTAGACTTACCTATCTGATCACCTTATGAGAGAATCCATGAGGGTGGCGGATAGGTAGACGGCTTAAAAAAGGTATTTCCCAAGCTTATGGGTGCTCCAACATATGGTTCTCTCCACCTCTTTCTTTGAAGCAGAAAGGTAAAGAGCCGTTCCCGGTTCCTCTTGTGAAAACTTAAAGGTATGCAAGAAAAATAAGATGACCATCTACATTTTATGTATACAATTCAATACTGTGCATATTACATAATTTCTAACAGAATTTCAAGTTGAAGCATTAGATTTGCATGACATCGGAGTAAGGAAAAAAAATCTTAATTTCTTAAGGAGAAAAAAATAATCTTATTTTTTTACCTCTTTTAACTGTATTGCAAAGGGTCTGAAGGGCTAGGACTACTTTTTTAAAAAACATATTTTTTAGGGGTGAGAAAGAAAAGGTTTTGGCTTTATCAGAACGCTTTTAAATCTACAGAGTCTACAAGGGAATAATTTATTTTCATAATAGTATCATTAGGATAAAAATTGATTCTAGAAAAACTAGATAATAAGGAAATAAAAACACCAAGACCGAGATAATGTATATGTAAATGCATTCATCATTTTCATGTATTTTTGAACTTTGCACTACATTCTTATGCCAGAAAATGAAATTTTGTCTTATCTGTACAACATTGCACAAATGAAAAAATACATGGATTGGAATATATTTGAGTAGTCCGTTTCTCTTACTAATGGCAACCAAGTTGTTTATATGAATTCCTGTTACATTTAGTTAGAGAGGTTCAGAGATAAATCTCTGTTTACAAATCAACTTACTGATGACCTATGTCTTTTAACAGCCTCTTCATATGATTGAGAGTCCATCTGAGTTCCACTCTCCTCATGCACAAAGATTTAAATCCACCTTGTATTTCTCTCCGCAAGCACATTCGATTGTGTGAGAGACTTCCTTCACAAACAAAGCATTAACAATTGGATTAAAAAGCCAAAACAGTAGTAGTACAACTCCGCCATGTATGACTACAAGCCACGTGAAGTTGATGCAAGATAACACGATGTTTATATTGAGCACATGTTTGGAACAGGGGGAAAAGGATAGATGGTGACTTTTAGAGGGACAATACTATGCATGCTAAGTTCAACGTTGGCATACATCAGAACAGGATGATATGCCAGTAAACTGGGTAAATGTTTCTCTGTCTCTTCCTCTATCTAGAAATAGCTCATGAAGATGTAGTTCATGATATATTTTTGTCTTGTATCCTTTCCCCCTCATAAAGTGCTATTTGTTTAAACTTTACAACTCTTCTTAGATATGAGGCAAACCCAAAAAACGTACATACCTTTAGTTTCTGAATTTGGATGTTCAGAGACTGCAAGTACTCGCTTTCTCCAGCCTTGTCAGATAAGAGAGCTTCCTGCTCCACTTCAAGGGTCTTCATGTCCAGTGCCCTTACCTCCTGCTGTAATCATTACAATCAGAAAAATTACTATAGTAATTTTGCATATTGTCATGGAAGAAAAGAGCCGGAAAAATCAACTAGAACCTTCAGGAAATATTTGCACGGACCTTATAAGCAGACAACCTATGCTTCACTTGCTTTAGTGACTGCTTCATCTGCAAACGGAGCAATTAATCAACACTAACAGAAAATGAAAGAGAGAGAAAGGGAGAGAAAGGGAAACATTTATATGTAACTTGCTTCTGTCTGAGACTACATCATCAATTAGAATTTTTTCTGCAAACTGCCATCATCAGCAACAGTATATACAAGAAATAAACTCTAGAGTTATGTCCACTTTTAAACCTATTGAAATGAATTGGCACCTGTTGTAACTTTTTCACCAGAAAAGATATTGAGACACATTGAACATATCATATTATCCCTCAAATTCTAAAATGAGAATCCCATTGGCTATTTTCTTCATCCCAAAATAACAGTCAGCTTCAGAGGTTAACACCCTGAGCTCCAATTAAGTTACCTCATTGCCCTTCTATGAAGATTCTTTTATACAACCAAAAAAAAAAGTGAAATTAAAAAGTTCACTTAAATTGCAGACTCACCAAAGTGGCTCGACCTTTTATTTGTGCTAGAAATTCTAAACGATTCTTGGAAATTCTAAGAAATACACCAGAGGAAGATCAAAATTTGTTTTAAGAGTTTTTAAATCTTTAGTTATGAATATTCAACGTAAGGTCCACATGGCATTACAAAATAATACTATACAAGAAAAAAATCGTATTTAACCTTGGTTGTTTCTTCAAGAAGTTGAGACTTCATTTGTATGACTTCACTAAGTTTAGCTTGACTATAGTCCAACTTGGCCATGAGGTTCTTTGCTTCACCTGTCTGTGGCTTGAAATATTATTATTAAACTATAACTCCATTAATTTGGATGTACTGCCCCTACCTGATTGACTGTAATGGCCATGCTCTTGATGGACTCCCCTGAAAATCAAGTTCAAATGGAAAACTAGATCAACACTGTATAAGCAGAAATTGAAAAACATTATTGCTTCTATTTGTTAGACAAGGAAAATTTTGTCTTCGGAAAATATACAAATTATATCAAAACCATATCATCTATATTTGAAAAATAATGGTAATCATATTATGAATAAATGTAAAGTTCCACAAAAGAAGATATTCTCTACACTTTGCTTAGTGCGTACTCCACATGTTTCCTAGCATGATTCGAGCACGGGGAAAATTTCTAAAAATTCAACAGAAAACAGATATTTCTAATAAATATCATGAACAACTGGAGAAAACTGTCAAAAGAGAGCATTTGAATCTCCCATGTCCATGTCAACAATATCAAATAATTTTATTATTTCATTATCAAAGAAAGTATTTTATGGTCCAAACAAGGTTTTTCACTCCCCAACCATGCTTCTCCAACTAGACACAAACCACTGTCCTATGCCCATATGCACATCAATGTTCAGGACAAATAAGCAAAACAAGGCAAAAAAACAATAAAGTAGTCTAAGCTACCACAATCAAAATCCAACTGGAAGTGTCAAGCCCTTTCATCAGGAAGCCATGGTATTGACTATACTTTCCTTTGAATTCGCAAAATTCAAAACTAAAAAACAAATTGGTGATTTTGCAAACTAACCACAAAATTAAAATTAAAAACTAAAATTTGTTATTTATTATACTTCTTACCTATTTGTTGTTCAATTTTATCCTTGACCTACAAAAGCACAAGATAGCTGTCTTCCAATAAGCTCTCTCAATATAAAGGAAACACATTTTAAAGGAGGTCAGAGCACTTTGAAAATACAACAGTGATATTACAAATAATAATAATGAATAATGTTAAATAGAAAAATAAAGCAACCAATTGAAATTGAAACACAATTAAAATTAATAACTCAAGTGATGTGTTTGTGTGTGCTTGGGATTGGTGTGTGTGTGTGTGTATGTGTGTGTAATGTATACGCATGGTGTTGCAATGATAGCCATAAAATTATAAGGAAACCAAAATTATTTCAAAACTAGAAGCCTACCCCATGCTTTGCATGAGTGAATACTACATATACATATAAATATTGTTTCTAACCATTTAATCTTTTATTTTGTTTAACTTCGTATCCCAACTTATTTTGGTCAAACTAATTATATTTCATAACTAGTATAATAGATTTTAATTTTCTTCCTAATTATTTTTAACACAAGGACAAATATTGCTAAATAATAAATAAATTAAAACCATATAGTATTAAAAGAATAAAAATAATAATCTACAAAAATTGGCATTTGGATTTTTTAAGCTTAAATATGTTATTCCCTACTTTAAATGACATTTTTTTAAAAAACTTTTTCTTGTCCTAAATTAGTTGTCAAGCTTTACTTTTTCAATACAATAAATGAACATTTAAATCTAAAGTAGATAAAACTACATGGTTGGGTATTTATGGACGAAATTAGCTTTAGTAAATGAATCAAAGAAATAAATGTGTTTCTCTTAATATGGTGTTTGGTTAACTTTGTCATTTAAAATGGGATAGAGGGAGTATCATTCTTGAGTTAAAAATAATAATAACAATAATAATAATTTAGGAGTTGAAGATAAGTAAGATAAATTTAAGAATATTTGGAACCATTTAAAGAGATGAGAAAATTATGTTAACAGTTAGATTACTCATTATAGTGAAAAGCAATTACAAATTTAAAAATGCACTTGCAAATTATGTGTAAAAATATACATGCGACTCCAAATTTTGAAAATGGTTATCAAAAATGAGAGAAAGCTAATATGGGAGTACCAATCCATGCTCCCCGGTGATTACGGTAAATTTGTGAGAGTTAACCCAATCCTACTCAAAAGGTATCGAAGAGTCAGTAAGAAAATGAGAAAATATGATCAAAATTTTTTATGAAGAAAAAATAGAATAAACACCTGTTGATCATATAACTTCGCATTCATGGTCGATGCAACCGTATTGTAATAAGCACTGTTCAATAGCAAAAGCATGAGTATTGGCCTAACGAGTTTCCGATAGCATTCCAGACAAAAAAATTTGCTAGTCCTTTCTTTTTCGTGTCTCTTATTCCACTCATGAAATTTACATCTTAATTACCTCTTCTCAGAAATTTTTGCAGATAAGCTGACTCTTTCTTGTTGAATAAGCTCCAATGTCTACAAGAGATGATGATGATGACGATGACGATAACGATAAGGATTTGATCAAGAAAACTTTTAGGCATCCTCTTTTCTGATTTTCAATAAGAAAAAGAATCAACTTGTTCCCTACTAATTGAAGTTGTTAAATCAAGTTTATAACATGCAGACTCTCTTTACAGCATATAAAAGAAATGTTGATAATCATGAATACTGCACAAATACACCATCAGACTTCATAGTTACAGGGGAAGATATGACATCACAAATGCATTGCTGTAGAGTTGGTTCTGCCTCCAATTTTGATTTAAATGAAAAAGAACAGTTTCCAAAAGGATATGGTATGTTTTTGCTGTGTGCACAAGGTCTTAGGGAAATCAATGGCCTTAGTTACATCAACAAGTGTGAAAGCAGGTATCTGTCTGCACATCAATACTCCCTGGTTGGTGGTTGTAATCCATTCTTACTAGTTAAGGTTATACTATAAATCAGAGCAGCAGAAAGAAGAGTTCCTAATAGCATTAACTACGAAAAAATATCTGTGAATATGCTATAGCTGTAACAGCTGGTCATCAAATTTTTTATGGGAGGAAAGAACCTAGAAGTGCCTATTCCTCAATTAAAGCACCTTGTTGAATTCAATGATAAGTCTTCACAATTGGGCATGAATAATTTCATTAAAACTTCTGCAGTTGTTCTAAAATAATGTGATCATTGAAAATGAGAATCATGTCAATCAGAGTATGACTACTGCCTAAGGTAAAAGGCAACCTGCATAGTGCCATGATCCAAGACCCTGCCTTGTGTACTGGGGGAAGGTTGTTCTCAGTTCTTGGTTAGAGGCTCAAGATCTCTATAACATGCATCTAAATGTTTCTACTTGTGAAGTGTTCGTAGTAAAAGAGCAAATGTTGTAACTTCATATTCAAACATATTAACTGAGAGTTCCCCAATTTGCTAGGGTTCACTCAAGTCTTAAAGGTGCCTAGTCGTGATGCCTAAAAATGCACCTGTGAAACACTTATAGAAATCCTATTTCCTCCCAATTATTTCTATTTTTTAGTTTTAATTGTTGCATAGTTGAGTCTGCTGATTCCCTTATGAGTTAGTTCTAGCCGGTGGCCTGTTATAAGATTTATCTACAGAGACGGTCCCAAGATCCTGTGTCTTTTCTCCTCATTTTTTTGGTAAAGAAGTGCTCAAAGCTTATCTTGCATCTACAATTTCCCTGGCATGGTACAAAATCTCACACAAGATCTCTCCCCAGTACACATCATAGGAGTCTAAATAAGGCTCCATGTGTCTTAAAAAATGTTTACGATAGGATACATTCCTATGATTTGAAAATAACACAACACACAAGTTTGTGCTCATTTGTGTGACCATTATTTAAAGGAAGTCAACTAGCAACAAAATCACTTCTTAACTTACAGATTTCATGCTACTATTTTGGTGGTCATGCTACCTGATTGAGTGTGGACATATCAGCATCTAAAGAAGCAATCTTTCTATGATTCTCGAGTATCTTTGAGCAGATCTGTCCCCTTGCCTTGACCATCTGGTCTGTTTCTTCTTTAAGCTCCCTTGCTTCACTTTTTGCTGAAAAATCATTTCAAAAGATATTCAGGTGGCATATGTGCTCATGTACATACATTTACTTTCATGCCATAGATAAAGGACCCCTGTACAAAACCCATTCACATTCTACAGCATATGGTTAATCAGTTGCTGTACTGTAAGGATTGGATACTCTACAGGAATCCCCAAGACAACCAAACTTTACAAGATTCAAGTAATTTCTGCAGCAGTTTTCATTCAGTTTCTGTTTTTCTCCAAAGCCCCCAATCTACCCCCAACCCCCACAAAAAATTTTAAAAAAAAATTGCACACAATAAAATAATGGCGAGGCACATTCTTCTCAAAGAACTAAAACAAAGCTAACCATATGAGGAGTCATTTATTCGATGGATCCAATCAACTGAATACTATTAAAATGAAAAGTTTTGTGCCCTTATAAATCAGTTTCTTTGTCTGCAACACAATGAATCACCTTCCAATAAGTTGTCAATTTATCTCCATTACAAAACTAACTATTGGTTTTATATTGCCCATCGTGGGGCATTTGAGGGGTTATGGGATAACTTCCCATAACTCCCATTTTGATTTAATAACCTCTCCCCAATTAACCCTTTTTTTTTTTGGTAATGTAACAAAAACACAATGCTGTTCTTGATGTTCTTCCTTGAGAGAGAAAAACATAGAATGAGGGAAAGAGAAATTTTCGTGAAGGAAAATTTTCCTGTCGCTAAAATCACCGGATTGAGGGTTGCGGCGTTGTGACACTGTGGTGGTGATTCGACTAACCTTGTGATCACCATCCCGACCGCGAAATCGGATCGAGGGACGTTCGATTGATCTTTTGGAGCCTCTACACATTCGAGGTATTTATACCCTATATCCGATCTATATTTGTTTTTCCGAAAATTGTTCGAATGCTTCCACTGCATGTGAATCGAATCAATTAAATTCCAACATTGGTATCAGAGCATACGTTGGATTAGGAAAAATAATTTTTCGGATTAATTTTTCGAGTATAAAAATATAGGGTATAAAATTTAGGGTTCGGATCACGGATGAGTTTCGTGAATCCGAAAACATCACTGTGTTACCCATGATCTGTAGAACACGAAAACAATTTTTTCATAATTTTCTGAGCACGATCAGGCGAAGAAAATTCCGGTTGAAAGTTTCGGTCGTGAATAGTGACCGAACCACTCAATCCCAAATTTGTCGAGTTTTAGGGCAAATCAATGCATGAAAATTATAGATCTGTATTCCTCGATTCATGCTCTTCGATTTGATATATATATTGAGTATTATTGTGGCTGGAAATTAAGGTTTCAAATTGGCCGCGGAGGGCCGAAATTTCGGATCCAAAATATGTCGAAATTAGTGTCCGATTATTCCAAAAATCGAGTCAAGGATACTTGGAATAAATGGAACAAGAGATTTCATAAAAAATCCGGTGAAAATAGATCCGACAAATGTGTTTTTTGGATACCGGGTCGAAAGACCCGGATACAGAAATTTTCG
Source organism: Dillenia suffruticosa (assembly GCA_033439265.1). Taxonomy (NCBI): domain Eukaryota; kingdom Viridiplantae; phylum Streptophyta; class Magnoliopsida; order Dilleniales; family Dilleniaceae; genus Dillenia; species Dillenia suffruticosa. Next base: position 16,177,566 of record JAVTVX010000020.1, read on the forward strand.
GGTGAAGACGAAGAGGTCCGACCCGGGCGCGTGCAACGCACGCGCCGTAAGGTGCGTCTGGCGCCTTGGAGATGGCGAGTGTTCTTCACGCGCTAAAGAGGAGCGTGGGTTTTTCGGGTCGGATCTCGACCCGTTGACGGGGCGGTCGGGTCAAACCATGACCCGTTGACCGACCCGGTCCAGACCCGGCTCGACATGGCTCGGCGCGTGAAGGCACGTGAGCCTGGTGCCGAGACTGGGCGCGCGTGAGCCAAGCCACTCTTGGCGCGTGGAAGCGCGTGTAACGTGCGCCGCGACTAGGCGCGCGTGAGCCGAGCTGCGCCAGGCACGTGGCAGCGAGTGTGAGGCGCGCCGCGAGTCTGGCAAGTGCCCAGCAAGCTAGCGGCGCGTGGCAGGCGCGTGGCGGCGCGTGGAACCTCCCGGTGGCAAGTTCGGTCGTCAAGAATTGAAATTTTTCAATTTTTTGAGGGTCCTACTTCCATAAGAGTGACTTTTTGTGGGTTTTTGTGTACGGAATCCTAATCCGAATGGTAAGATGCAATCCCGGATTGTGGTGTATGGTCTCTGTTGATTCATACGCTCGTTTTGGGATTTGTATTCGAATTATTTGGGTCATGTTGATTCGAAGAGTACACAAAATGTAAAAATAAGTATCACAAGTCACGAATATCTATTTGACTGCTTTTAAAATTGTCGTATTAGATCTTTGCAAGGAAGATAAAATTGAATGGTGATAATTACTTGATTTTCACCGGTAGATTCAATTTATCCTCGAGGGGCAATATCTAATTAAAATCCTGAGACATGAGATAGTGGACTTTGGGGAAGGTACCACACCTCAGACAGACGAGATTAGGGGACATCACGTGTATGGAAGAGGAATAATGGCCGAGTTTGGGAAATTCTCTTGAGTAGCATGCGTGATGATATGATCTCAGTTTATAAGCAATATCCTATAGTTTTATCGGTTAGGTTCACCCTATAAAGAGCATTGTGGTGCTCTTACAGATCCTGAGATGAGGATACTGACTTATAAGTGTAATAACTTATAAGAAAAGGATTGATCATACAATGATGTAACATCCGATAAAAATGTCAAGTATGGTCGTAGAGTTGGGGAATGTGACAGAGCCCATTTCGGATATGTTTTCTTATGCTGGATGCGATCCAGTTCTTTACCTGATTCATGAGAAATCATGAAAGTCTATTTCACATACGATGAAAGTATTCGTACTTTCACTAATGTGACTAGGCACAGTGAACTCGAGTAGGAGTACCTAAAGGCGAGTAGGCCATACTCGAGTCATGCTTATGCGGAGGAGTCGAGCAAGGACTCCTGTGGGACTCGAGATTTAGGTAAGAAGAAAACAACTGATAAAACCGATAATATTAATGCGCAGCGAAAAAGAGTTGAATTCGACCAAGGTATAGTGTTACCTATAATAGATTTGGTCATTTCGCTCGTGAGTGCGACGAGTGAAAATTAACTCTTTCTTCTTTACGTAGTTTGAATAACTCTCTGTTTTCTCTCCTTCGTGGATTATGAACATGGGAGCAACCGATTACGTAACTCAAGATAGGAGCGCGCTTATATAGTTCCGCTTAGTGACTCCTCGAGAAGGAGGATTTACATACTGAAACGGAGCGTTTGTCGACATCAGAGGAATTAGCACTTGCAACTTGGAGTTGCAAAGTTGCTAAACTCTGTACGTCATTTACGTTTTGGATATTCGACGGAACTTGATTTCAATTTAGGATATGCTCTATTAATTTGGAGATTTTATAATTTTCAATTTATTACGACAATACTTTAATTGGTTTTATATTGGTCCGTGAGGGACTATATGCACCGGAAGTGATTACTTTCAATGGTATTTCTTGTTATCCTCTTAGTGTGAGAGAGGATGAACCGGTTAGCAGTGAGTGGTCTGTAAAGCCCGCTAACCAGTATTGCTTGAATGACAAACTTATAAGAAAACCATTCGACAATGCAATCAAGGCTGGGACTCTATTGCAGTCGGATCATTCCGACATCTATGGTCTTATGAACGTGAGAACCTGAGATGGTGTTGGGTACTCTAATACGTTCACAGACAATTACATGCGTTTTGGTTACGTTGATCCGATCTCGCACAAGTCTGAGACATTGAGATGCTTTAGGAGGTTTACTAGCGAAATTGAGAATCAGTAAGACTTGAACGTGGAGACTCTCATAACCGAACGAGAGCGCGAGTATTTGTCTGAAGAACTTTCTTTTAAAAAGGGCATTGCGAGAAACTGACTATTCCTTGCTACTCAGTGGAGTAGAGTAGCTGTGAGAGAGGAATATAACTTTGTTTGAGATGGTGAGGTCGATGATGGCGTAAACCAATTGACTCGTTTCCCATTGGGGAGATACGTTATTGGTTGCAGCCTACGTCCTCAATTGTATACTATAAAAGTCCACGGTCAGTACTCCATATGAGCTTTGGACAAGGAGACAGTCTTGACCTTAGCCATTTAAGATTATGGGGTTCCTTGCTACTCAATGGAGTAGAGTAGCTGTGAGAGAGGAATATAACTTTGTTTGAGACGGTGAGGTCGATGATGGCGTAAACCAATTGACTCGTTTCCCATTGGGGAGATACGTTATTGATTGCAGCCTACGTCCTCAATCGTATACTATAAAAGTCCACGGTCAGTACTCCATATGAGCTTTGGACAAGGAGGCAATCTTGACCTTAGCCATTTGAGATTATGGGGTTGTGTCGTGTATGTTCACTATTTTTCGTATTTACACGGTGAGTTAGGCCTACGAGAAAAAGGATGTATTTCTATGAGATACTCAGAACACAGCAGGGGATTGTGTCTAATGAACACATAGATGACACCCTAAACTCTATGAGCTATGAAAGCAATTGGGACTTTACCTTCTATGAGATGGATAAGCCTAGTGGTTGGCTAATCCCAGTGGCAGGACTCAAGAATCCATTATGGATCTAGGTCCGAGTGGGAGCGATTCATCTAGAGGTGAAAAAGGTTTCCCCTCCTCTTAAGAGTAGTCAAGGACGCGTACCTAACCGTCGCTTCCCGATTGAGGGAGAGGCTCTCAGTGTGACTCTTGAGGATTACGAGAAATCTTTTAACTGTCCAAGAGGTTCTTAGGGGTTCTGTGGAGAGCCATTGATTAAAGGCCATGGATAAAAGGAGTTGATGAGAATCAACGAGATCTAAGATCTAGTTAATTTGCCTGAGGGTAGTAGGGCCGTTGAGAACATGTGGGTTCTCAACATCAAGAAAAAGGCCGACGGATCGGTGTTGAGGTATAAGGCTTGTCTGATAACCATGGGTTACTCAGACTAAGGGCGAGATTATCTCGATCCGTTTACTTTAGCGATTGTCGTGGACATGATATAAATCTAGAGTAAACCAAATGAACGTTGAGACTGTTCTCCTGAGTGGAGTTTTGGATGAGAAGATCTATAAGGAACAGTCATCTGGCTTTATTCCTATAGATCAGAATGATAAGATCCATTGACTTCGGAAGTCGACATGCGACCTTAATCATCAATCCAGGCAGTAGCGCTTGAGATTTCACGAGAAGGTGATATCTCATATTTTAGTGATGATCGAGGAGGATCATCGCGCATGCCTTTTACGTTCTTGTGATCATGTCCTTATGTGAATGACATTCTGTTGATTGGGAACAACAGAGAGTATCTCATGACCACGATGACGTGGACGTTGTCCAGTCTTTATGTGAAGGACATGGGTGAGACTCAGTTCTTTCTCGAAGTCAAAATCCAGAGGAATCGCTCAAAACAGATGTTAACTCATTCACAGGAGTCCAACATCAAGGAAGTTCTTGAGCGCTTCGAGAAGATCGACTACGACCCTACAGATACTCTTATTGCTAAAAGGTTAAACGCTAATTCTTGACATAAGCCTTAAGACTAAGTGAAGGGCAATGGAAATAAGTAGAGTCCCTTGTACCAGTGCATTGGGTACCCTGATATACGCAGTGTTGCGTACACGATCAAACATTTGCTTAGCAGTCAGTATGGTAATTAGGTATTGATCGAATCCTAGAAGGGATCACTAGAGAGCAGTGAAAGGATTCTGAGATATCTCAAGAGAACTGCGGACCTCTCCTTGTGTTAAGAAGGAAGTGATTTGCATCTTGTGTTGTTGGGTATTCAGATACCAACTGAGTTGGTGATCTGAATGTATGCAAATCCATGTCAGGTTTTGCTGTCTTCGAGTAGCAAGAAGCAAACCTACATATCTCTATCTACGATAGAGGCTGAGCTTGTGGTACACTCAGCTGTAGTTCAGGAGAGTGTTTGGCTCCAGAAATTTCTGGATCACTTAGGGATTGTGGCAAACAGTGGGAGGCCAGTGATGATTTATTGAGAAAATCAGGCCGCCCTTGACCACACTTGAGACCCTAAGCATCAGTAAGTCTAAACACATTGATACTTAATACTACGTTATGAGATACATCACCGAGAAGGGTGAAGTGACAAATTAAATACATTACTATACAGCGTGTTGGCCGATCCTTTCAATAAACCCATTATGAGAGATTCCTGTATGAGATATAGGAGTCATAGGGTTTGTATGTATATTAACATTTCTCACTTTGTGCTGATACTTATTGCGTTATATATATATGACATGAGTGCATGATAGAGTCACTTACTTATAGCACTATTTTATTGTCATATATTTTCTGATTTGTTGTGATAAATGATATGTTAGGCAGGCGTGGTCAACTCTCTCATACGAGTGACCACCTTCAGCTCTGAGTGAGCGGAGATGAGATGATTTCTAGTTGTAAGAGGCTTTGAGAGTGGCCCTACTAGAACATAAGTCGCTCTGATATGTGTTCAGGATGAGGTCATATGCGATATGACCGGCATGGACGTACCCACATCCATGTTGCCTGTAAGCAGCTAGGTTTGAGATCTCAGATATCACCTGCGATTTGTGATATTGTCTCTGAGATACTCTCTCTGAGATCTCTGGATAAAGTTTTATGTGTAGACTGAGAGTCTCATACCTGTACAGTGTTAGAGAAATCTGACATATGCCCTTTGAGAGATAGGGGAATAACACTGTGGCACGCGTTTCATACCGTGTGTGATATAACGACCAGGGATAGTGGAAACATCATTTTGAGACATTGATATTCTTTAGATCCCCATTTCCACTGTATGAGATCCGAGATCCATTGAGTGTGATCTCTTGTACCCTTATCACTTTCGGCTGTTTCTAGAAGTCTTGACTCAGTGATGCTACTTTAGTCTGTTTACCGATGGCCCGGAAGATAAATTGAGGTCTGAGGGACAGGTCTAGGAAAGCAGCTGAATTGAGGTTAATAGATTCGAGTTTGGGAAAATGAAGACCAATTGACATTACATCATTGTATTGTATTCACCGGCTAGCCTATTATGTCTGTCCATGTTGGGATGTAAGCATAATAGTGGATACATAGTCGAGCATTTCTTGGGGATTACTTTCGTTGAGGAAAGTAGTTCGATGGATGTAATTAGTCTTGGATCTGGGGTGCAGCGAGTTATTTTAGATACTAACGATGGCTTCTCGATCATCCTAACAGGTGTATCGAGAGGTCTTTACTTGCAGGTGTGCTCGCCGGTCGCACGACGCCCAATCCTGTACGAAAGTCCAGCAGGGTGATAAGAAAGATCTCATGAGTTGTGATCTTGCGACAGAAGTAAAATGTCCTCGTGTGCAAGTGGGAGATATTGGTTTTATATTGCCCATCGTGGGGCATTTGAGGGGTTATGGGATAACTTCCCATAACTCCCATTTCGATTTAATAACCTCTCCCCAATTAACCCTTTTTTTTTTGGTAATGTAACAAAAACACAATGCTGTTCTTGATGTTCTTCCTTGAGAGAGAAAAACATAGAATGAGGGAAAGAGAAATTTTCGTGAAGGAAAATTTTCCCGTCGCTAAAATCACCGGATTGAGGGTTGCGGCGTTGTGACACTGTGGTGGTGATTCGACTAACCTTGTGATCACCATCCCGACCGCGAAATCGGATCGAGAGACGTTCGATTGATCTTTTGGAGCCTCTACACATTCGAGGTATTTATACCCTATATCCGATCTATATTTGTTTTTCCGAAAATTGTTCGAATGCTTCCGCTGCATGTGAATCGAATCAATTAAATTCCAACACTAACAGAGAGAATCAAATCTAAGGTGAACTTTTTAGAAAGTTCATGATACACATTAGTCAAGAAGTTTTCTTCTGAGGTAATATATCGGCTGCAAGTTGAAAGGGGAATTTTATTTAGATGTTACATGGTATACAAGCAATGCAGTACAAGGGTTGACAAAGATACATTATAATGGCAAAGACTTTGTGGGGGTACATTACAGCACGTTCCAAGTTTCAAGTGGCCCCTTCTAATTCTTTTCTTCAATAGACTCAAGTGACAATCAATTTTATGTCAACTCACCAAAAATAATAGACTACAGAGATGCTCCGAGCAGAGCAGAATAATGGGGGGGTAAAAAAAAAAAACAACTCTGGCCAAACAAATCTAGGTGAAGTCCAAATTTTGTAGCAATTTACCATGATATTCTTCCAAATTTAGTGTTTTTTCATAGACAACATTTATCATGGCCTCAACATTTATCACGGGCTCACAAAGAAACAAGCAGCATAAATGGTAAAGTTATTGCACGCCATTCTACTTTGACCAAACTCCTTGAAGAGGAGGGGTTAGCCATAAGGCATTTACTCATGTGCAAGAAACCAAGTTCTATAGATGAAAGCGGGTTCTCAATAAATGTCTGTGATCCCTGTGCCTTCCAAAGAAGCTGATAAAATGAAAAAGAATGCCTGGCACAACATTCCACTCTACCTTGTAGCAATGAGTAAACAGGATCATGTGATTGCAAACACCACATCTGGCAGTCCAGATTGAGTATAGGTTTGAAGAAGTTTGACCAAATGCAAACCACATGAATGGGTAAAGAATATTTTAATTAAAAGAACAATTCTGATATTTAGATGGTTGATTTCTTTTTATTTAGTTGCTTAAAAACTGGTAAGATTTCAGTTTAAAAAGATCTATCAATTAAAACAAAAACAAAAACAAAAAACATGATTTAAATGAACACAAATTCCTGTCTAAAATAGTAGTTCAGGCATCCAATGTTGCCTAGCCCAACCCACAAACTGCATTCTCAATGATAGCAAATCATTATCCGGGTAACTTTGATCTGGTGTTGAATTTTTATTAGCACCTTCAACATACCAGAAAGATGGGTGATTTATTAGAACCATCTGGAGAAGAAAGCAGATGGTATTGCAAAAACACAAGACTTTGACATTTTCCTTAGTCTCAATTAATGTTCTCAAATGTAAAACTCAGACATCATCTTTGATAGCTACTATCAGGAACCTCTGCCCTGATGTATCTATTTTAATCAATCATTGATGCCAAACTAGTTCTCTTACACCTGGTGATTTAGTATCTTACAAACTCCTTGGACCAAAGATGTGCATGTTAATGAACATCAATCTAAAATATCTGAGCTTGAAGGACCATATGGAAGCTACCATCTTGTGACAGAGGATTTGCTATGATTGTGAATAGCCAATTCTATCAACATGTTTAACTCAATTGTGCAATCCATGCCATTTAATTCCTGTTACACACTGATTGAAACAATCACTGGAATACTAAATTGTGTTCTAGTAGGATAAATGAATATCAAAAGATAAGAAAAGCCAGAGAGATACAGAGATTTTTTAAGAAGGAAGGTTTTGCACTTGAATTTTCAGCTATATATGACAGGCATCCAGCAGCATATAATGCATTAAGTAAGTCCTACGTTTCTCACTTAAATGTTATGTTATCAGTTTCAAGAGTTAAAAAATAAACTTGACATTTCTATGAAGATAAAATGACTATTCACATTAGCCAACATTATTGAGAAGTTTGAAGAGTCAAGTCACGTTAAAAATGTGGAAATAAGGGAAGCCATGTAAGTCCAAAGGCCTCACCAAATATTAAAGAGTCAAGATAAAAAACTATAGAACATGTGCAGAATGTCAAAGAACAATGTTTTTTGTGGCTAAAAAATATCTACATGTGGTTTTGTCTCTTTAATTGTTAGGTTCCTTGATTTACTTTTCCTAACATTCAATAGATGAATTAAATGTGGTTTCAGGCTAAAATAGTATATAAACCCACCTTGGTGCTTTGTTGTAAGCATCCCTCAAGTTTCAAGCAATTCATTCTATCAATACAAGAAAGAGTTCAAATAGTTCTTAACACTTATTCTTTTCTCTCTCTTCCCTCTTGTAAGTTTGAGTGCTTTGTGTTTTTGGAGTTCTTAAGTTCAAAACTCCAACAGGTTTTAAAGCTTTATTCCTGAATTTCTGAACACACCACCAAACAAACTGGTATTAGAGCCATTTTGCTCAATCTGTTGTAGAGATGATGTCAAATGGAGATTCTTTTGTAGTTCCAACACTCACCAGATAAAATTTTGAAAATGGATGCATTCGTTTGGAAGCCTTACTTGGAGCATATGATGTTTTGGAACCGCTAGAGAAAGGCTTTGTAGAACCCAGTGGCATAGGCACTTTAAGTCCAACCGAAAGCAAAGCAATTCAAAGTATGAAAAAGAAGGATCAAAAGTCTCTCACCCTCACCCACCAAAGTTTAGATGAGATGGTGTTTAAGAAAGTTGCAATTGCAACAACTTCAAAGAAAGTTTGGAACATTCTTCAAAACTCTTTCAAGGGAGTTGACAAGGTGAAAAAAACATGAGGCTCCATACTTTACAGGGTGAGTTTGAATCTTTACAAATGAAAGATTCCCAAAATGTTTCAAATTATATTTCAAGAGTATCAGTTGTTAACCAATCGAAAAGATATGGAGATGAGATGAAAGATGATCAGGTGGTTTACAAATTTTTTGATTCTTAGTTGCCAAATTCAACTATGTTGTTGTGGCAATCAAGGAGTCCAAAGACTTGGACAACATGACAATTGAAAAACTCACAGGTTCTTTGCAATCCGTAAAGAGAGGCTAAACAAACCAAAACAAGAATTGGTGGAGCAACCTTTGCAAATGAAGTTCTCTTTGAAAGAGAAAGAAGATAAGCAAGAAAGAGGCTCTAGAGGCCGAGTTCATGGTGGTCATGGCCATGGTCGTGGACAAGAAAGAGGCGGCTATCAACCTCAAAAAATAATGAACAAAGTCAAGAGTCCAAACATATAAGAGACTGGAATAGAACATGATTTTAAACAAAATTGGAGAAGGTAAGATCAAAAATTGAATGCTATAATTGTCATATGTTTGGTCATTTTGTTTGAAAGTGTTGGAATTCCTCCAATGAAATTGAAGAAAAGGCTAATTATACCAAAGAAAAGTATGAAAATGTTGAGCCATCTTTACTTCGTGCACTCAAATGTGAAGAAGAGGAAGAGAAAAATGGGTGGTATCTTGATATCGGTGCAAGCAATCATATAAGTGGGAAGAATAGCTTATTTGTTGCGATTCATAAGTCCATGGATGGTATCATTACTTTTAGCAACAACTCCAAAGTTCTGGTGAAAATAAAAGGTACAATTTAGATTCATTTGAAATATGGTAGACACCCATTTTTTCAAATGTTTATTATGCGCCTGACAAGAAAAAATAATATTTTGAGTTTGGGGCAACTCTTGGAGAAAGACTATGATATTCATTTGAAAAATTATCTTTTGTCTACTATAGATAAAAATCAGAGGTTGATTGCTAAGGCACCTAAGAGGAAAAATCGCTTCTTTATGCTTGATATTCAAAATAATGTGTAAGTGTATGAAAAGTTGTGTAAAAAATTCCTCGACTTTGGCATTTGAGACTTGGACATCTAAATTTTGGAGGTCTCAAGTTATTGAGCAACAAGAAAATGGTGAAAGGCTTACTCCAGATTAATCATCCAGATCAATTTTGAGAAGGGTAACTCTTTGGCAAACAAACAAGGAAAAGAGTTTTCCAAAGCAAGCTACAGTAAGAGCAATGGAGCCACTAGCTCGTCTCCACTTTGATGTGTGCCAACCCATCAGGCCATCTTCTCTTGATAAAAATAATTATTTTGCATTCTTTATTGATAACTTTAGTAGAAAATTTTGGATTTATTTTCTGAAAGAAAAATCCGAAATGTTTGGTGTCTTCAAAAAGTTCAAAGCACTTGTTGAAAATCAAAGAGGGCACAAGATCAAAGCTGTCCACTCAGATTGAGGAGGAGATTTCACTTGCAATGAATTCAAGGCCTTTTGTGAAAAGAACGACATCAATCATCCTTTCGATGGTTTCAAAATCTCCACAACAAAACGGAGTTGCCGAGAGAAAAAACCGTACCATCCTCAACATGGCAAGGAGCATGATGAAGAGCAAGCATATGCCTAAAGAATTTTGGGCCGAATCAGTTGCATGTGCAATTTACCTATTGAATCGGTGTCTAAGCAAAAGTATTCATGGCATCAAGCTCCAAGAATCTTGGAGTGGAATCAAGTCTAGAATTCATCATTTGAGAGTATTCAAAAACATTGTCTATGCACATGTACCAGATGAGATGCGGTCGAAACTTGATGGCAAAAGAGAAAAGTTCATCTTCATCAAGTATGATCCAAGCTCCAAAGGCTACAAGTTCTTTAATCCAACCAATAGCAAGATTGTGATAAGTAGAGATGTAAATTTCAATCAAAAAAATGACATGAGAGCAGAACACTTGAAAGAAAGTACAATTTCTTTCCATTCATTGATGACGAAGAAGATGAAAAGACTAAAAAGTAGCTCGCATCACCCACCCCTTCAAGTCCATCGTTCCTAAAAGAAAATTTAAGTGAAAGGTCAAGAAAGAAATTAAAAAGTATCTGATAGCTATATGAAGAAACCAAGGAGGTAACCCCCAATTTTTGTCTTCTTGTTGATTGTGAACCTCTGGTTTTTATGGTGACTACCCAAGACACAAGATGGAAGAATATTATGGATGAAGAGATCAAAGCTATTGTGAATAATGACGCATGGGAGCTTGCCGCACTTCTAGAAGGCCATAAACCCATCGGTATCAAATGGATTTACAAAGCAAATAAGAATGCCAAATGAAAGGTTGAAAAGTTCAAAAGCAAGATTAGTAGCGAAAAATTACAAGCAAAAAGCTGGCATAGACTATGATGAAGTCTTTGCTCCCATGGCTCGCTTGGAGAGCATCCGTCTGATCAGTTTATTGGCAGCCCAACATCATTGGAAGATTCATCAAATGGATATAAAATCAGCATTTTTTAATGGCCTCTTGGATGAGCGAGTCTACATTGGCCAATCCCCAGGCTATGTTATACAAGAAGAAGAGAACAAATTGTTAAAGTTGAAAAAGATCTTGTATGGCTTGAAGCAAGCCCCAAGGGCTTGGTATAGCACCATTGACAAGTACTTCCAAAGAAATGGCTTCATCAAGTGTCCACATGAGCATGCTCTCTATGTCAAAATGAAAACAAGTAACATCTTACTTGTTTGCATATATGTGGATGACTTGATATTTAACAGCAATAACCCAAAAAGGTATAGAGATTTCAAGAAAGTCATTTCTTGTGTATGTCATGCAATATGGGTTAGAAGTTTGTTGGATGAACTTCATTTTTGACAAAAGAACTCCATAAAAGAATGTATTGGCAACAAATCAGAAATTGCACTCTCCAAGAACCCGGTTTTCCATGAAAGAAGCAAGCCTATACACACCAGATATCACTTCATAAGAGAATGCATTGAGAACAAAGAGGTGGAGTTCAAATATGTGAAGTCTTATGATCAAATTGTACACATTTTCGCGAAACCTGTCAAGAGTGTGTTGTTCATCTTGTTCCAAAGTTCTCTTGGAATGGTGAAATCAAGTTTAGAGGGAGTTGCAAAATAAACTTGATATTTATATAGAGATAAAATGACTATTCATATGAGCCAATATTATTGAGAAGTTTGAAGAGTCAAGTTTCATTAAAAACGTAGAAATAAGGAAAGCCATAGAAGTTCAAAAGTTTCACCAAATTTTTTAACTTCTATGGCTTTGGATAATATATCATTGTACACTTTTGGCTTAAAAGTTCTCAATTAAAGTGTACAATTTGATCAAAAGTGTACAATTTAGAAGTTCATATTTATATAGAACTTCAAAATTCTAAATTACAGTAATGAGATGGCATTAGGAGAGAATGATCAAAAGTTCCACTCAGAACTCATTAAAGTCCGGGACACCAAATTTTTTCTTGAAATTGAGAAAGGAAATAGAATTTTGAAGAATGAACACATTAATGTCCATACATACCAAATCTTTTCTTGAAATTCGAAAAAGCCTAATAGAAATTCGAAGAAAAGTACTCAGGCAGCATCTCAGATTTAGGTATAAAGAACAAAGCTCGCTCTCTCTCTCTCTCTCTCATTAAGCATTTGCAAAGCTAAATTCACATCATAGATCTTCTATTTGACAATCAAAGAAACGAATTAGCAGCAATTAACAAATGATCAAAGAGAAAAGCAAAGCAGGAGATAAAAAGCCAGAGCACGCGAACGGTGAAGAAAATAACCAGATTGAAGATCCTTTTCCATGGTATGAATAGTCGTGATGTGCATTTGCTCCTCCACCGAGATCTTCGTCGCTTGATCCTCTACATCTGCAATTTTCAATTTCCATTAATCTAAGGGTTCCACTTACGAAGCTAAGAATGAATCCTCTTTCATAGCTTAACATTTGCGCAGAGAGAGAGAGAGAGACCGTTCATTTGAGAGCGCAAGGTCTTCATATACTGCAAGTATTGCTCCATTGCCAATAGCTTCGTCTCCTAGCGCTAGTTCCTTCAGAGATTCAGACACATATGGAGAGAGATGAACTTTGTACGGAAGTGCTTGTTTTTTTGTCAATACGGTTAGAAAAATATTTTTAAATTTAATAACTGTCCCGAGTTTTGAACATATCGAATCCTGAATATTCGGTACATATCGAAAGTTTTGAATACTATGATACTCTTTAATAAATAGTATTATTGAGACTCAATATAATACTATTTACTATTTAATAAACAGTATTATTTTTTAAGACCCGATATATATGGATGTTAGAGTTGGAATTATTTACAAGGTCAGTGTTGTTTTAATTTTTTTTTTCTTTTGAGCTCGGAACAAAACTCCTAGAAAACATTCTGGCGGGAAAGTTGTGAAGCCTTGGTGTATCGCTGATGCGCAAAGCCCGCAGGCGAGAGAAAATAAAAGTCAATAAAAAAAACGTATCTTAAGTTTTAAATTTCAATATAAATTTCGTGGTTAAATAGAGATAAAATAATATTATCAACGTATTAAAATATGCAATTCATACATAAACTATATGCTACTCCAGCGTTGCAAGAAAAAAAAAAAAAAAAAAAAAACTCCAACCTTGGGGTAGTTCACTATAAGATACTCTTTTTTTTTTTTTTCATTTCAACACATATTTTGATTTATTCTGAATCTAATTAATTAAATTTCTATGTTTATTATTTGTGATGCTAGCTTGAAAATTTATTTTATGTGCAACGCCCAGTGAGATGAATCGGCATAGGAAGGAGCTGTTGACATTCATCCATTTCTTATGTATGATTGTTCTTTTGTTGTTTTGTATTGTAATATTTTTTTTTTGTTGATAATATTTATCATCACTCTGCTGTGTTTTTTATTAAAATTATTATTTGTCAATCTTCTCTATAAAAATATAAATATTGATCAATAATTTTCTTAATAATATTTTGAAATTATTAAGTTCGAAGAAAAATTATCAAGAGATACAAAAAAGAATTATAGTTTTTAGAATTAAAATTAAAACTATTTCAATTTTGATTTGGTATAAATTATTGGTATTCGGTAATCATATATTCGGTAATCATATTAATTCTAACTAAATTCAATTCGAATCGAATAATTTTGATTCTTTTTATTAAATTAAATTATCTTATTCTAATTTGATTTAAAAATGTGCATTTATTTTCTAAATAACAATTTTTTTTAATTTAATGACAGATTTTCTTAAATATTTTTCTTTCTCAAAATCGTCTCACGGCTTTTCATATCTTCTTCACAATTGTCTTTCATCTTGCATGGCAAATCATAGTGAAGTAACGGGGCCGGTTTGGGCCCGAAAACCGACCCAGGTAAGCCCGGAACCGGAACCGGCCCAGGTAAGCCCGGAACCGGAACCGGCCCATGCTACAGTAACCGGCCCGGCCCGGAACCGTTTCCTGTAGCGGGTCGGGCCGGTTCCAAAAAAATTTGAACCAGGAACCGGCCCAGTTTGGAAAACCGGCCCGGAACCATAACCAGAACCGGCACGGAACCGGAACCGGCCCGGCCGGTTTCGGTTCAAATTTTCCTCCTTTTTTTTTAATTTTGAAATTTTTCCAATTTTACCCCTCCCAACAGCTATAAAACGACTACTTTTGAGGTTATTTTAGTTCATAGGGTCAAAAAATTTTCCTATAAATACCTTATAGCCCATTTCCAAAATCTTCACAACAAAATCTCTTTTTCTCTCTCACATCTACATTCTCTCAATATTACTATATTCTCTCATTATTATTTCCTTTGTATTACTATTTTTTATATCATTTCCATCATTTTCTACACTATTACCTACACCATTTCCATCAATTTTTATACCATTTTATCACCTTATACACCATTTTCATTTTCTCCATTATCTACATTTCCCCAATTATTTACATTTCCACCAATTTCTACACCATTTCTATTCTCTTATACCACATTACCTACACTATTTTTTATATCATTTCCATCAAATTTTACACAATTTCCATCAAAATTTACACCATTTCATCACCTTATACCCCATTATCTACATTAATCAAGATTTGAGAAAATTTCAAAGTTGGGAACTCATTCAAGATTTTGCGAAAAATAACTGCTATATTCGTCAAATCGGTATATTTAAATTTTTTGCATATTTATTTTTTTACATTTGCATTTCATTTGCATTATCTTTTTAAAAAATTTAATCTTAAATTTTCTTTAAAAAATTTTATCTTATATATTATTTTAAAAATTTTAATCTTAATTTTTTTTATAAAATAGCAGGAATACACTTTTCACAATTTTCTCAACAATCTACTCTTCCTCCATTTTTTGAAATTCTCGATCATATAGATATTGAAACTTTTTTAGAAAAAACTGAATCTAGTAACACTGAATCTAACACAACACAAACTAAAAAAAATGATTTTAATATATGGACATTTTTTGAAAGAAAAAATGATGAACAAAAAGCAATTTGTAAAATTTGTTATCAAAAATATAAATTTTTAAAAGGTTGGGGGTAGGCACACTTAAAAGACACTTAATTAATAATCATCCAAATAAATTATCACAAACAAAACAAACACAAATTTCTACAGGGGATGTAATATAACTGGTATATTTAAATATAATTCGGATAAAGAAAAAATTGGACAAATAGAATGGCTAACAAGAAAAGAATTACCACTTAGTATAGTTGCATGTCCTGTATTTGAAGAATATGTACAAAAATATTTACAACCCGGTTATAAAAAAAGTAGTAAAAAATCCGGTAGGATGAGATCATTAGATAGATACAGAAATTAAAAAATGGTATACTTACAGAATTTATGACTAGTCAATGTAAATTTTCATTAATTTCGGATAGTTGGAAAAGTGAGCATAAAAAAGAATATTATATTGTAATAACATGTCATTGGATAAATAATTCATGGTCTTTACAAAAAAAAATCTTAGCTTTTCAACGTTGGAAATTTCCACATTCCGGTATATACATAGCTAGAATAATTTCAAATGTTGTTTATGATTATAGAATAAGTGATAGAATTTTTTCTATTTCCTTTGATAATGTTTCGACTAATACTATTGCGGTTAATAGTTTAAAAAATTTTTTAAAAACAATTTTAAATGGAACTTTTTTTCATGTTAAATGTGCATGTCATATAATTAATTTATGTATTAAGGATGGTTTAGCAATGGGAGAACTATTTTTACAACCTATTCGCGATTTAATTCATCAAATAAGAAATTCTACTGTAAAAACTCAAGAAATGAGACAATTATGTATTTTACATAACAAAAAATATAAAAAATTTAAAATGGAATGTGACATTAGGTGAAATTCAACATATAACATGTTACAAGGTGTTCTTCATTTTCAAAATATTTTAATTGAATTTGCAAATTCAAATTACGAATATGATTTTATTGATAATACCGCTTTTGAATTTGCGTCTACACTTACAAAATTATTGGAAATTTTTTATTTATGTACAAATTTATTTTCTGGATATTATTATCCAACTACTCATTTAATGCTACCAAATCTTTGTAAAATTATTTATATATTTAATGAATTTGAAAATGAAGAAAGATTTGGTGAAATTGTTTTTTCAATGAAAACAAAAATTTTAAAATATTATGAAAAAATTCCAATTTTATATTTAGTTGCAAGTGCATTAGATCTACGTGTTAAGGTTGAAGGTGCTGAAATGTTAATAAATTGTTTTGCACAAGTTTTTCCATCAAAAATGTCTATTAACCCACATTTTTAAAAACAACAAATATCTCATACTTTACAATCAATATTTGAATTATATGAAAAGAAAATTAATAATTTAAATACTAATAATATAGTTAGTAGTAGTAGTGATAGTAATCAATTATTTTTATTTTCATTTAATCCCTTACACATGTTAGGAAAAAAACAAAAAATTTCTTCATTATCATTTAATGAATTACTTTTATATAAACAAACATTTAGATTAGAAGGTTTTGATGATATAGATTTATATGATATATTAGGTTGGTGGAAAAATAATGTATCGTATTATCCAATTTTGGCCCAAGTGGCTAAAGATGTACTAACCCCTCCGGTATCTACAGTACCATCCGAAAGTGCTTTTAGTGCAGGTGATCGAGTGTTAACAGAAAAACGTACAAATTTAGGGGACGACATTTTAGAAGTTTTGATATGCATTAAAAATTGGAAGGATGCAGAAAAAAGAATGTAAGGAATTATCAAAATCTCAGAAGATGATGAACAAAAAGTTGAAGAAGAAGAATAATAATAATAATAATAATAATAATAATAATAATAATTTTCTTTTATTTAAAAGTCATTTTAAATAGAAAAAAAAATCAAAGTGATGTAATTATCAAAATAATGTAAAAAAAAAAATAGTGGATTTAAAAATCCAAGTGATGAGCTTGGTAGTGGACGTATACCGAATTCGGTGGAACCACTCTAAAAATCTTGTATCTCTAATTTTTAATTACAAGTGAATTATCAAAAGTTAATTAAAAAAACAAAGTTAAAAAAAATAGAGTTATAATATTAAAATGGAATTAAAAAATAGAATTACAAAAAAAATTTAGAAAAACGCAATAGAAGGAAAAAAAAAAAATGAACCGGGCCCGGCCCGGAACCGCCGGTTCCGATTCAGCGGGCCGGGCCGGTTCCACAAGAAAAAAATTGGGAACCGGCCCGGCCCAGCCCGGACTGGCCTAGGAACCGCTGCCGGCCCGGCACGCGGCTCTTCGAACCGACCTTGAACCGGCCTGAGCCCGGCCCGACCCGACCCGGTTTCTTCACTAGCAAATCACATGCCCTTGTTAATATTCTCTTTGTATGACCCCACATCTTCTAACTTAAATTTGGTGTCAAACATAATACTCAAATTTACCTTTTTTAATAAACTGTTAAGATTATTTATTTATTTAAATTATTTCTCACCCACCACTCGGATTCCTCGAAAATAATCACTTTCTGCTTAAATTGCACGGAAACGAAAATAAATATGAAATGATAGAAAAAATGATACTTTATAAGAATTTTGAAAATAGAAATGTAAATAAATGCGTAAATATAAAAAATATAAAAATTTTTATATAAATATTAATTATTCTATGAAAATAATGAAATAACATATTTTATAAAAAAAAATTAAAATGATCAAATATATAATTATTAATCATAAGACAAATAATATAAAATAAAATTTATAAAAAATAATCAATCGATCATTAAATATTAAAAATTATAAAAAAAATTAGGTTAAAAATGATTTTTTATTTATAAATATTTCATTTTAATAATTTAGAAAAATAATTAATTTATTTTTATTTTAATTATTAATATTATATCTTTTATTTTTACAATATAGATATATGAATTTTAATCTATCAATGGTTAAGAGAAAAAATTATACTTTATTTGTATACCCTTTATGATAATTTTATTAAAAATAGAATTTATAAACGAAATTTATTTAAATAGTTTATTTATAAAAAAGAGTATAGAAACAGATTTTAAAATAAAAATATCAAATAATTTTTAATTTTATTTTAAAAAATTAATTTCTACTTCTTCTTAAAAGGAGAAAGTAAAGAGAAAAAAAATGTCTGTCAAATATACTCTTATAATCCTATAAATTAAGAAAAATTTAAATTGTCATGAAAATTCTCTACCTTAGAAAGATTGTAGAGATTTTTTTTCTTATAAAAAGAGATTACTCTAAACATTATTTGTTAGAGACTATTTCATAATATTCAAAAGAACATTCGATCAAGAGGTAAGCAAGCAACTTGCCCGAGAGAGCTTAACCAAGATGGTTGAGAGAGTGCTAGACCGGGAGTGTGCTCAGTCCTTTCAGATGCTTATCAAAATATCCTATTGATTGTTCATGGCTTCTATAATTATAGCTCTGATAGGTTTGATAGTTTCTGACCTTTATGATAATTTATTATTGGACCATATTCTATCAAATACCATTTTTACCATTTTGCTTTCGTTGCTTGGTGTGTTTTCTTTTTTTTTTTTTTTTTTTTTTTCTTCTTTTTTGGGTATTCTATGAATGGGCTGCACAGGTTTCTTCTCCAAAACCATCTTTTGCCCATCCGGCTTGGATTGGCACGAATAGGTCTTTAATAATAGGATTATAGATAAATTCATTTAATTTTGTATTTGCCTGGCGGATTAAGGCTAAACGGGAATGCACTCCATATCCATTTTTTTAAAATTAATTTCTAACTAAAGTTTATTGATGTTATTTTATATTTAAGCATAAAAAATATTTTATGATGAAAAATATAAAAATTAAATTAAATTTCTTCGTAATGAGTATTTCTATTAGAAGAGTTATGAGGTCAGGCAGCGGCTTAGGTTCGAAGGCCGCCTCATATGCAATTCCTTTTTGTGTAAGGAAAAAAATTATCTAATACTCATTAATATATCAGCTATAAAGAGTTTTAAAAAATACACCAAAAATATTTTAGGAATAAAATATAAAAAGAAAAATTAATTTTCAGATAGATATTGGAATGGGCTCCACACTAAGGAACCGTGGAGACACGAACACCATATTCACATTTAACAATGAAAAACGATGACCACATGATTGCTTGTTCTTTGAGCAATTGCGTCTCTCACTCGTCTAGTCATCCTTGATATGTCAAAATTATTCCCCCCCGACGTCCCTAAAATATATATTAAATAAAAAAATATACGAGTAAAAGATACATTTCTCAACATAAAATTTAAACTTTAAATTCTAAAAATCATATTAAAAGAGATTATTCATGAAATTTTCTCAATATATTCATTTATCAGATAACATGTATTATCATGCATACGTAGAAAATTTATTATATATATGTGTATGTTAAAAATAAGTAGTAGTGTTATGAGATTTTTATTTTCTCCATATATATATATATATATATATTTGCATATATGCTTATTTAAAAAATATTATCATTATCAAACTATATCTATTTATATATTATAACGAAAATATCTTAATTAATATAATATTTGTAGACAAAATTTATCTAATATAATTTTTAGATTTTTTTAGTTCATTAAGAACTTATTAAATTAAAATTAGATTATGAAGTCACCATAATTAGAACTTAAATATGATTTATTAAGAAAATTACCGATAATGCAAACGGCAAAACCCTTATTTTTCTTTTGATAAGTAATATGTGTGACTAAGACCACCATTCTTAGTAATACTAATCATTTTATTAATAATAATAATAATAAAAATAATAATAATAATAATAAAACACCCAAAATTAACTCAAACGGCAATTCTTGCTCCGTCTCTCTCTCTCAAATTTTTTTGTCTGCTTTTTAACTTGGTTTTTGGAAGCTTCATGAACTGGAGCTATAAAGCACATGCCCTTCCTTACCAATTTCAATTTCTTTGTGAAGAAACACCCAAAAGATTTGAACAGAAATTTGTAATTAAGATTGATTCCGGAAGACTTTTAATACGGATCTGATCTTTTTAGTTGTCAGGATTTATCAGGATTTGGGAGACCTTTTAATGCACAATTTGATCTTTCTGTCAGGAATTTTAAATACCGTTTTGAATTTCTCATTCTCGAAACCCTAATTCGCTTCCAACAGAAAATTTCTTTGCTTCCTCCCAAGGCCATGACGACGTCGTGGATCGGATTGGGTCCTTGGTTCCATGCCAAGGTCGTTGATCCCCTTCTACAAATCCTTCGCATGTAAAATTCCTCTCTCTCTCTCTCTCTCTCTCTCTCTCTCTCCAACCAAATTCTTTGTTGGTTTCTCCAATTTCTGATGCATCCATGAATTATCAGAGGTGCAGAACCGAAGCAATTGGCATTCTCCACGGCTCTTGGAATCACATTAGGAGTGTTCCCAATTTGTGGTATGTAATTTCCATTTTTCCTGATTGGTTTGGCTTCATGACTTGTTTGAATTGTTTGTTTATATGAACTGAAGAACAAAAAGGCAAAAGTTAGATAATTTCAGCATGCCTTAGTGATGCTGAATATTTAGATCTTTGTAGGAACTTCTCTTCAGTTTGTTGTAAGAGTTTTGGAACACAAAGAAAAGCACCATTATAAAAGCTTGGAGTCGAGAGTTAATTGGAATGGACTAGTGTAGTGTCTATTCAGATATATATAGTGTATTCGGAGAGCCAAAAATAATAAAAAAATTTTGTTCTCCCCGGACCTCCCTATCCTTTAGGTTTGTGTAGTTAAGATGATTAGAAGATTGAACTTTCTTTCAAGTGCCACTGCAGCCGCCAAATGAAGCACTACTTGGGGCTACTTTGTTTTGGGAGATGATGTCATGCAAGATGAGAACAATCAACCATAGTTTTAGCTTAAGCTTGTGTATGGGCTTGCAAGGACTGAAAGGATGAAGATGAGCAGCTGATTCTGCTTGCTGCATTTGGGAGTTTAAGCAATTTTGTCCAATTAATCGGAGTATCTAAGGACAGAGGGAGGGAAAATGTAAATATAATGAACTCCGCCGTAATGTAAATATAAAGAACTCAACCATAAGACTGATAGTATTCTGGAAACTTTGCACCTTGATACAAGGGGAAGTAACCTTGCAGCAAACTGAGGTTAAATGCCGCAACGACCTTTTGAAGATAATTTGTGATTATTGATGAACCATTTCATGAAGATAATTCATGATTATTGAAGAATGTTTAGACTGCGTAGCCTTTTCTTTTGATCTGCTGTAGTTGGGCTAACCTGGATTACTAAATAAGGCGTTAAATGGAGAAACCTATGCCTTTTGAATCCCTTATAGTTGTTGAATATTTACACAATAAAATTGCCTAAAATTAATAAAGACAATTTTACTATGGTTGAACTAATTGTACAAAAGTACAATAACTTCACTCACACCCAGTAATTTAACTCTCACAAAAGACACTCACCCATAAAAGTGACAGACCCTCAAGAAGGAGACCCCCACAAAAATCTCTCTCTCATCCACGTGAAGAAGGCTAACACTCCATTGTTTTTGAAACTCAAAAGAGACAACTCTCACACACACTCAAGAACACTCATATAATTACTCACACAGGTACACACTCGTGTGTCTCTCACCAACTCACATATCTCAGTCTTCGACTCATCATGTTTTTCATTCCTAATCCTGTTTCTTAATTGAAGACCCATAACCATATTTATAAATCTTCAATGTCGGCAACTATAGCAGCAAGGAAGGTTCACGAATGGTGATTTAATGATTCTTCTTGAATTGTTGTTGATGCACTTAGCCTTGTCAACAATTGCTGCTGCTTGCAGAGTCCACAACTTTTATTATTCCTATGCAATTGGCTGCCATGGGTTGTGATGATGCTTCTCTTGCAGCAGCTTCTAGAGAGAGAGGAGGGAAGAGCAAATCCCACTGGTTGCGGCTCTTGCAGCTGTTGCTTGTTACGAAAGACAGGAGAGGATTCAAGAAAGTAACAGAGTGTTCTAGAGAGAGAGGCGGTTATGATTTCTTCAGCATGCCACTCTGCATTGACTCTCTCTATACTATACCTAGCTGTTGCTGAAGTTGCCTAAATTTAGTATGATTTAAATTCTTGGTGAAGATGTCAGCAACTTTATTGACAATTTTCTCCCAAAATTCTATAAACTTAGCAAGAATTTCTGATTTTTCTTTCTTAAAGTACACCCACACATACCTTGAACAGTCATCTTACCAATGCTCACTTGACTTAGCCAAAAATGTCCGTGTGAACCAGTTCCAAGGACTCCTTGGCTCTGAACGCTGTCTCCTTATAGGGTAGTTGATGTGCTTTCCTATATTGACATCTCACATAGATTATATCTCCATGAACCTCTAATTGTGGAAGGCCTTTGAACATTGATTGCTGCATCATTACCTTCAACTTGTGATTGCTGACATGCCCGAGCATCGCGTGCAACAGATCTGCCATCTGATTCTTTCTTGTCTTATCTACTTATGCTGATACTACCAACAATACATAGATAGACTCTACTTTCTTGCCTTGCAAGATGAGTGCTCCAAGAAGCTCTAGATTTATCTTCTTGAACACCTTTACATTGTCTGACCCGAGTAGCACATAATGGCTCCTTATGTTAGCTCGGACACCGGCAATAAATTCTTCATCATGCCAGGAGCATGGAAGCCATTCTGAAATTGTACTGCCATTTTTGGATGGAGCCAAGGCATGAGCAGTACCTTGCCAACATGGCTGATTGGCAGTCTTGAAACAATAACTCTATTACCTTTGTACTGGCTATAACATGTAGGTTTTTCTTATCTCCAGTCTTTTCGTTGGCACATCTAGAGTCAACGACCCGATTTCGATCATAGTCTACTTCTTCAGCAGTTCAGGGCCTTCTCTTCAATTCCAACTGTCGTTGTGCTTGCTAAACCTTTGTCGTTGGCTTGATAAGGTTGTTATTCAACATTCTGCATCTCAAAGTATTCTTTGTGCCCATCTTCCCCCAAGTCTTCCCCAAGTGTTGTTGCAACAAATGATTCTTGGGGATCCCACTCATCTTTACTTCTGTTTGCATCTTGGTGATCATTAGATATCACCAAGTTGCCCCAAGCAGACCATCTCTTCTACCGGCATCTCATGTGAAGTGCCCTTGTGACAATTTTAGCACTCATTATTTGCCTTGTGAACTATTGAGCTCCCCTTGATTGGGAACTCCTCTCTTATTGTCTCCTCAGCCAACCTTCATCCTCCTTCTTGAATTGGTTGCTTTCCTTATTTCTTGCAGCCTTTTTATTTCCTTTAAACCCTCTTCTATTGCTAAAGAGAGCCTGATCCTCTTCTTTAATTGAAACTCTAGATTTTTTCTTGTCTAGAGTTGGCTAATATATTTTGTAACTCCTGTAAGGTTGGTTGCTTGAACCAACCCTGGGTGACAGCGATGATACTATTAATGTCTGGTCTTAAACCGTGAATAATAATTTCTCTCTTCCTTGCTCCTGGATTGGGTTTTGTGGATCTAATTTTGTAATTTCTTCACAAAGCAATTTAACTTTGGTAAAGTATTAGCTCATCATCAAATTCTGCTGCAAGAGGGAGATGAGTTCATTCTCAAGCCGTTGCAATATCGCATCATTTATCCTTGCAAATAATGCCACAGAGTGTCCCTCGCCTCCTTGGGTGACTTTGTCATTTATTAGGTGCAGCAAATCATCTTCGATGGTGACTGGAAGTGTAGATACCCTTGCGGGCTTTATTTTTCCATCTCTTCAGCTTCTGGGGATTCTGTGTAGTGTCATTACCACCAACAAACATGCCTTATGTTTGTGAATTGTTCATTTACATTGTTAATTGAAATTCAAACCCTTGCATGTTGCCTTCCTCATATTAGTGAGGCTTGTTATAAAGGAAAAGCCTCTGGGCTACTTGGGGCTTTGAGTGTACATGTGTATGCCAAAGTCCATAGGATGAGCCTAAAAATGGTTTTATGCTGATGCGTGTCTAACTTTGTGGTCTTAAAGGAGTGGTATGATTTTTATACTCAATTTGATTGTGCAGTGTGCTTTTAAAAATTTTCTATATTTCTCACTAACCTTTTATTTTGGTTTAAAATTGAGGTACACTAGAAGTTGTACTTGGAACTTTGATGGAAGTGCAGGTGTTTGACTGTAACTGCAACAGGGTATAACCTGAAGCATTATTTTTATTATAATTTCACTTTATTTAAGTTTAGGCTATTGTGAAATTTATATTTTAAAGAGGCATTTTCTTAAGTGTCAGGTTATAACTTTCAATAATAGTTATGGAGGTTAGGACAGCTGACAGTTATGAATGGCATTTGATCAACTGTACTAACTGTCATAAAAACTCTTCATATATCCATTAGTCTATGATGAATGAGGTATTTTCATTGCACACAAAGCTCTTCTTTCCGCTCCTCTTTCTTTATGAAAATTGCCTTAGAAGCAACTTCATAAAGAACTTTTTGGGATATTGTTTCATCAATGGAGTCAGGTTATATTTTTTATCTTATACATTCTTTGTTGGACTATGCTACATGCACTTCCTGCCAAACCTTTGTCAACATGTGTATGGGTATTGAACAATTCATTTTGATTTAATTCTTTAGGAACGAGTCATGTACAGCACTGGCTTGAGCACTCAATCTTAAGAACGGCCATGGAAGGTCCTTTCTACTTGTTTATCTTTTCCCTAGTCCTGGGCCCGTTGGAACTTGAAAGTTAGAAGTCTTAACTGGTTTTGTAGTTGAGTCATATTTCTTTCGTTTTGCTTCAGTCCAATGGTGTCTGGCCCCCTAGCAAGGATCGTGAAGCTATTGAGGGCATGTATAATCATCTTTTGTTTGGGAGAATATTTACTGATTTGAACTAACTTTGTCATTTGCAGGGGTCACTGTCTTTCTTTGTGGGATGGCTATTGCAGTACTTGGGTCTCTTTGCCATCCTCCTGGTTTGATGCTTGCAAACTTTATAGCTACTCCAATAGAATTGAGGTAAGTGATCCTTTACAGGTGTGTTCTTTTCATGAAGCCATTGTACATATTATCATTTTTCATGGTGTGTAGTTGTCCCTAAGAGGTTATCTATATGTTGTAAGTTATTTATGAGAGTGATGGTATTTGAGCATACACTTATTTTAACAAAAATTGAGATTTATAAGTTTTAGTTGGTCCATTTTATTGAACATTTTTTTTTTACCTCATCTTCCATTTTAGCTGGTGTTTGTGGCAACTATAAGGGCAGTGAAGATGCCCTGTCTCTAAATGCCAGGCAGAAAACCCTTCCAATTATCCTTTTAGCATCTTTAAAGTTCAGTATGAATATAAAAGCGAATTTTATTCAATCTAATCTTTAATTATCTTTCCCAATGTACTATCTCCATTGTCAAATTTAATTAGTTAAAACATACAACAACAACAAAAACAACATGAGTCTTAATGCCAAATTTTGGAGTCGGTCGTTTGAGAGATAAATATAGGATAAATGAAAAAAAAAAAACATAAAATCAAAATTTAAAAGCAAAAATAGAAAAATAACGCTAAAAAAATAAAAAAATAAAAAAACTACTCATAGAAACTTATAATAATAAAAGAGATGATTTAATTATTTTAGATTTTCTCACGCTACTCATTCCTATCTAAAGTCATCTTTTTAACTAAACCATTGACATTTATATCTTTATGGACAATTTGCATCTAGCTTTTCAACAGATACCCTGACTCTTTACTAAATCTCCTACATTTAAGGTCTCGCACGTTATAACTGGTGCTTCTCTAGATTTTCTTTACACATGTTCAAACCATATTAGACGATACTCTTGCATTTTATTCACAATTGAATTCACTCCCAATTTACTATATATCTCTTCATTTCTAATTCTATATTTTCTATTTTTACTACACATCCATTTGAAAGTCATCATTTCAATTACAACAATTTTAAACTCTTATTATTGTTTAATTGTCCCGTCATACAATAATACATGTCTTATTGCGCTTCTATAAAATTTCTCCTTCAATTGTAATGGTATCGTGCAATTTCAAAGAATTTCAGATATATTTTTTCATTTCATTCAATCCGTTTGAATTCTATGATTCACATCCCCATTTATGGTATCACCGTTTTGAATGATAGATTTAAGATATCTAAATCATTTATTTTTTTGGTACGTACCAACCTTTTAATTTAATAGTTTTTTCATTATTCTGATGGTTGCCACCAAACGTATATCTTATATATTCAGTTTTTGATCTTCTCAATCTAAATTCTTTGGATTCTAGTGTGTCCCTCCATAATTTCAATTTAATATTAATACTCTTTATAGTTTCATCGACCAACACGTATTTCATTTTAGATACTTTTTGTGATTTTATCCATCACTATTGCAAAAGGGAGGGGACTTAATGCCACATCTTAGTGAAGTCCAGTGTTAATTGGGAAGTTATTACTTGAATCCCTGCAGATTGTTATGTTGGTTAAAACATAATTAACAAAATTCTTCAGCAACTAATTTTTCATAGGTAAACATTAAATGCACAGATATTGCTTTCCTGTATCAATCAATATTTTGACTGTTGTCAGAATGTGTTTTTCTAGTCTTGTGGTTCCTTTCTTGCGCTTTGGTGAAACTCTTACCGGTGGAGCTCATTTCCCCCTAACTGCTGATGCTCTGAAGAAGATATTGACTGGTCAAGCCTCTCGGGAAGTTCTCTTAAGTATTGTTCATGCGGTATGTAATCTGCTCTCTCTCTCTCTCACTCTCATGTGCGGGTACAGAAATAAAAACAAAAGTATACCATCTTGAGTTCACATAACTTTCATAAGAGCATATATCAACTGTGGTTTTAGGAACAGCTAATTAATATCTGCACTTGGACACAAAGCTTTTGAAAAGGGCTGAGGCTGGCTTTTTTGAACAATGTTATGATACTAAAGGGGATGTGTAGGGAAGTTTACTTCATGTATTTCTTGAGGAAGAGTTCTACTTCAGTAGAGAAGAGTAAAGTGCTTTCTTTTTCTTCCGTCTGGAAGTGCTTATCTCCAGAGAATCCAAACATCTAGTTATAAAGAATTTGGTGCTGTAGTGTTTTAAAATAAACAATGTCTAGCTTCATGTTAGGCTGCCTTATAGGTTGTTTGTACTGAAGTTTTACAGTCTATACAAAGATTGCCTACTTGTGTTTAATAGCTTGCTTTCAGAACTGGCTTTTCTAATCCATGTCCTTTTGCATGCCAATTGGCACAAGTTATACTGGTGTGTTCTGTCCTTTAGTGGAGCTTTGAAGCTTTGGCCTCCTATGATGCTTAGGATTTCAATTGCAGTTGATGTACATCAAATATTGTTGAAAGCA
This sequence comes from Dillenia suffruticosa, assembly GCA_033439265.1. Taxonomy (NCBI): domain Eukaryota; kingdom Viridiplantae; phylum Streptophyta; class Magnoliopsida; order Dilleniales; family Dilleniaceae; genus Dillenia; species Dillenia suffruticosa. Next base: position 16,205,262 of record JAVTVX010000020.1, read on the forward strand.
TTGGAGTTTACTTGTTACACAGTTTTCTTCTTTATGAGCCTCTATCCTCCTGATCAGCTTGCTGTTGTAACTATTGATGGTGGCAAATCTAAGAGTCTCTCAAAATAAAAAAAGGCAAAAATCTGGCTTGGAGTGTGCATGGTTGATAAAATACCACTATGTTTTGATTGGGAACTTTATTTGATCCATGGTGGTTGAGAAAAATATAGATCATATTGAGGAATGTAGTCATCATTGGACTTAACTAGGACAAAATCTATGTTCCGATTAGGTTTTAAATTGTGATCTTGAACTAGATGAAGCTGGAAAGAAAACTATACTTGGTGTATTCATGATGTGCTTCAACGGCTTCTCTTGACAAAATACCTTTTTAAGGTTCAACATTCATATGATTGTCATCATAAATTGAGCCATTGGTTGTTGATTTCATTTAGTAATGTGAAAGCTAGGATCCGATCTAAACTTGTATAATTCATCCTAATGTAGTTGTGTGACCACTAGGTTCTTGCTAATCCTTTATGATCTAGTGTTTTTCTTTCTAATCAGATGAGGATACATGCCAGCGAATCTAGTTTTCCATATTGATTTCATTTATACAACATTATATAATGGTAAAGTTGAGTAGGTTGAGGTGATATATCTCTGGGTTGACTTGTATCCTGGAAAGACATGGGAAAGCAAGATGCTTAAGAGATGATGCAATCTCAATTGTGAAACATGAACTTGATGCATGTAATGGGTTGTTCCAGGTTGATTTAAGTTTTTGATCTATATTTTCACTTAATGGTTGGATTCTGGAGAGAAAAGAGCAGATGGTTCTATATACTTAACCCTTTAGGGAGTATATATAGCTTAGTGTCAGCAAGCCCCATATGATTCTTAGCACTTGAGTGGCATTGAATTCAAAAAGCCATTAGTCCTGGGGAGTTTCTAGAGCTTAACAAAGCTTATAAAATTGTCAGCTAGTCTAACGTTCATATATTGTTCATGAGCTCTCAATTTTATTGTTAATTTGAGACCAAGATGTGCTCTTGTATTATTAAGCTGGAATGATTCCCCCTTTCTTGCAAAGAATTGAATTTTGATTGTTGTCTATGCCTTTGCAGTTGTTAGGGTGGCTAGTTGCTGCACCTTTTCTCTTGGCAGCCCTATATGTACTGTTCTTACCTTGTTTCACGGTCTTGCTTCGCAAATTTAATTCTGGATCTTTAAGTCCAAAGATGCCGCTCCTTTCTCCCTCAGAAATCAGTCTCAAGATCAGGGATGTCTGATGCATTATCCTTATTTAGAGCATGATTTCTTCATTTGTCCCATCAACTGCAAGAGGTGAACATCACATTTGTTGCAAAAACATCGGTATTGTGTACATAAATGCCATTGTCTTAGTATCTTGGATCTGTATATGATAAACTTGGTCGTTGTTGAAACCGCAATGTATTACTGAAATGAATTATGAAGAAAATGAAAACTATCAATTCGGGGAGGGACATAATCCAAGTCTCTCCTTGTTTTTCTGTGTCTCAGGCTGATCTTCTATTTTCTTTGAGGACCCTCAAAGGCCACACAAGTGAGGTAACCCTTTTGCGATGTAGTTTTCACTATCACGTGTCATCAAGATTTAAGAGACTTTAGTGACAATTACTATTTCAAGTCTAAGATGGTATTAAAATCCTCTAATTGAAATAGTGATTGTAAATTAAAATAATTAAATAACAGTAGAAAAAATAAAGAAGATTTTCAACAAAAAAAAAAGAAAAAGTAAAGATGGGAGACATTAAGGGGAAAAAAATTGTGATTGAATAGTTATTTAGCTAGAGTTATTGCATGGGTTATTTCCATAAATACTGTTTTTCTTAATTCAAATTATTTAATTATTGCTATTTTTTCTTTCCTAAAGTATTGATTTCGCACTCTCAGAATGTGAAATTATGCATTTTTAAAACTATTTTTTTATTTAAAAAAAATTGATTTCGCGTTTTGAAAGTGTGAAATTGATTTCGCAATCTGAGAATAAGAATTTACAAAGACTAGAACCCACAGTTTCTACCCACATTTTGCATAACCAAGGCAAATATAATACATCCACTCCAATATCTACAGCTTCTGCCCACTTTTCATGACAAATAAAATATCAAATATACTCACTCCAACACTCAAACACCACTACTCTACTTCACACGAAATATAGCAAATAAAAAATACTTAATCAACCAAATATAAACAAATCACAACGAAGTAAGCATATTCTAAAATACATCACTTTCAAGTCTAATAAAATACATCACTTTCAATCATGACCACCACCTAATGTAATTTAAAATACATCACTTTCAAAAAATGATAAGAAAATAATATAAATAAAAGAATTTATAAACGTTGAAATAATATAAGAAAGAAATCACGAGAAAAAGATAATAACCAAATGCAGGTGATAATAACCAAAAGTATTTAAAGTCAATGATTACAAAATTTAAATATAATACATATAAAATGGTAAATATAAACTAAGTGCCGCAAGGAGGTCGTTGAATATTGCGTCGTAATTGATGTCTTATGGGAACACGAGTTAGTTTACCAAATGCAGGTGGAGATGTATCATATAATGGTGCTCTCATCAATCTCGGAAAATACAATCGGAGGAACATCATCTAAATATCGAGGACGACGACTTCTCCGCTCATAAACACTAAGCTGTGGAGGCTCATTGATATCGTTTGTACATATCAGAATCGGAGTCAGATAGGAAGATAATAGAGGTATTTTTGTCGCTTCATCATAATCATCTACAGTATCAGAGGTCGAAAGTATATCCATCGGTTTAGTAGCTCTTTGTGTTGATGTCGAAGGACAGTACTCGTTAAATGGCACATGCCCGACAAATTGAAGTGCATGTCATGATGCATCATGTCCAAATTTAGGATCCACTCATGCCTCAACAAATATATTCGACACTAGTAAGTGCATGTTATCCAACTTATAACACTGCAAAAGATAAAATAAAAGAAATATTATATAAACTATAAAATAATATTAAATGGTAAAATTATCTTGAATTACGAGATACTTTATTTGCGTCACTGAGTCGATATCCGCGCTGATAATGATACGCAAGATAGACAATGTATAAACGCGTGATCTGACGATAACACGACATATAGTCAGGTGTTGTCCTCGGCTCACTGAAAGTCTCGCCACCCTCTATAATATGGTATCTACGGTTATCCCATAATTGCAAGGGTACAACATGTGTCCTTGTCCAATCGTGTCATTGCCTCCTGTGTCGATCAATATGATTCAACTCTTGGTCGGTCTATACTGGTAAAGGTAGACGTTGCAGGAGCCCAAATTATCTCATAACCCTGTGAGGATACTGATACTCGATGACGTTAAAGTAAATTAAGGGGATATCGGCACGCTATATGTTGTTGACGAAACAATAGGCGGACAACACCATCAGGTCGGCATGTGAATTTGGCATCTAAATGAATTCAAAAATAAAAAAATAGTGTTAATTTGATCTATAGTAATAGAAGTGGTTGGGCAAAAATGAATTTATACTCACCTCAATATCTCCCATATGATCTAATTGGTCCCTGTATATTTTAAGAACAAACTGCTCTGTATATATATAATTAAGTGGAATATCCCAACTATTTACAAAAAAAAATAATGTCAACATGATATAGAACAAAGTGAAGGGAATAGAGAAAATAAAATGAATAAAGGAAGTAAACATTATGTACAATGATCCTCTAGAGCCGACGGGTAGGAATGGAGTAAAGCGTATCGGATCAATAGTGTGATGTCTGATCGGGGTAAACATGGGCACTCTCTCCCATACCCAAAGCTGATAAGAGAAAAAATATTGAATAAATAATATAGTATGTATATAAAATATTATTAAATAAAAATTAATATATCAAATGAATAGAAAATATCTGCATAAGTAAGACCAAACCACAGATCTATCTAACACCATCTATAGAAACCCGACACATGACTCTGTAAAGTGTCGTCAAGATAGCACTGCCTCAACTATACTGTCATGAGCAATCAAGATCTCGTAAAAGTTTCAAATATATAAGCTTTATCCTCGAGCCCGATTGGTTCCTGAAAAGACCACCCAGTAACTACATAATGCGACCACGTGCGTAAAACTCTACTACTATCGTATTTGAGTCTGGATCCAGAGGATGTGAATCAAAAAAATTTGTGATAGCCTATAATTTAAGACGGTCTCCAAAAGAATTCTCTGGTTTAGGAAAGAAATCCAAGAGACCACGACAAACGCCCTGCCACTCAGGAACAAGAGTAGTCTATCCCAATAACTGTATCTCCGACTATAGGCAACGCGAGCAGAACCGAAATGTCGTGTAACGTAATCTTAACCTCATCAACGGGTAAGTGAAAAGTATGAGTCTTCTATCTCCATCGCTCGACAAATGCGATAATAAGTGCATGATTATGCTGAATTTGCCCACACTTATAGAGATCATAAAACCCAAAATCTCTTATACCCTAACATCAAGCGGTCGACAGCCCAAAACCCACAATCGACATGACACACCTCTAGGGGTGTATCACTCCCGGTCTCCCATGTAATATGAGACTGGTGTATGGCCTGTAAATTCAAGACAATAGGGTCTCGGAGGCCTGGAGTAAAGTCTGAACGAGTGTAATCCATAGTTATGATGACAAGAAAATTAAAGAACAATAAAATTTCTAAATAGTCAAACTAAATAAGAAATGAACATATAAAATAATAAATTATGAAAATGTTGTATACCCATAAAAATTGATTAAGTCTATTACATAATATGAGCTTATTTACATAATGAGAAAAAAAATTTCATTCTTGTCTTGCCTTCGTTTGTAACTGAGCCATATTCGAACAATGATGCCGATTATGCCCGTATTCACCATATGCCTTGTAACGCTGAGTTTTTCTTCTATCCATTTCATTATGAATCTGTGTATTTCGTGGTCTATTTGGTTGGTTATTAAGTTGTAAAATATTGCGGAACAAACAAAAGGAAGGAGGGAGCCAATAATCCTTGTGTGGAGGAGGATGAAATTTCTCATTATATGTAAACTCCATTGATTGACAACTATGGAGTCTGTTTACAATAGACCTAAAATCACAACTTATATCTGCACAACTCTCCACATATATAAGCAAAGAAGTTTGAATATAGTTTATTTTTCACAAATATATGATGGGACATCTAACAATATGGTGTTGTTATTTTCACCCCTCCCACCATGAAATCCAGCTATCATCTCATACTTACCTTTATACCTATCAAACGCAATGAGCGATGGAATTTGGATTTCTACTCAATTCTAATAAATTTTTCCATAACCAATGTTGGCAACATATTGTTTCTTTGATATTGTTAGATGTTTTTTCTCTATTCTTATTGAAGAATCGAGCCATGCGGTATTTGTCCGACTCATGTAATTATTGACAACTTTCTTGCACCTTTAAACACACCATTAAATGATTCCGATCAATTGGTGGTCATGTTTTACCATCTGTATCCCTCATCATAACACAAAATCTATTTGTCAAGCAGAATCTCTATCAACCACCTATATGCTTGCTCACTAAACTTTTTGTTCTTGTTCATCACAGCATCAAACTTTCTTATTTGTCTTTGTTCTGTTGCCTTATGTATCAACTCTGTTAGCGGTTTGTTCTTGAATCGCTGTCTAAAATTAGCTTCCACATGATGCAAACAAAGTCTCTGATATACAAGTGGTGGTTGCAAATTTCGACTCCTCTCTATGACTCGCATTATACCGGGCGCCATATCTGATATCAAGCACACTCCATGCAGATCACCAATAATATGCACTCTTAAATTTTCCAAAAACAAATCCCAACTCACAATGGTATTCTCATCGACAATAGTAAAATACAAAAGAAGAATATGATTAGTCACATTCATTCCAACTACAATTAAAATTTTCTCTATATATCTCCTATACTGAAATGTCCGGTCAATTCTTATTACTGGTTTGCAATGTCTAAATGCATCGATGGATGCTTTGAAGTCCCAGAAAACTGAGTGAAAGACCCTCTCATTAGACCTCAATAATTAGTTAACTTCCACTCAATAATTGTCCCAGGATTATTCATCTGCACAACATTCAAAAATTGTGGCAACAATATGTAAGAAGTCTCCCAATTATCATATACAATTTCTGTAGGTAAATATGCCCATGAGGGGCTTTTACCTCAAGTAAATAAATTCAAATGGGTAGTTAACCCATTTGAATAACTCCCTAGTAAGTTCCCCTCTCTTATTCTTAATAATGTCTTGGAAGTGAGTTTAAATATGAAGCCTTCAACAGAAGCATATGGCCAAGAAATAAGAGAGAAGTTGAGAGAGATCATTTTTTTTAAAGTGAGAAAAATCTATCAAGGGTTTGGGAAATTTTTGAGTATGAAAATTTCTCTTGTCATTGGGTTCGCCGGATATTAGGTTGAGACGTTGTGGTATTGCAATGGTGGTTTGTTTCATGAACACCATCTCGATCGAGTAATTCGTACGAGAGAGTTCGCAAATCGGTTGATTTCTTGAAAGCCTACACATCGAGATATTCATCTGAAAATTATGAACTTATAATTTATATGCTTCCGCATGTGCATGTAGTATAATAAATCTAATATTGGTATCAGAACAACATTAGATTTATTAAAAAAAAATTTTGGAATTTTTTGGGTATAAAATTTATAGGGTAAAATTTAGAGTTTGAATTACATGTGAGTTTCATGAATCCAAGGATACTATGATATTATCCATGATTTGTAGATTACAAATATAATTTTTCCGTAATTTTTGGAATATGTTTAGATCTTGAAATGCAAAATCGAAATTCTCGACCATTAATGGTGGCCGAGACATAAAACCTTAAATCTGTTGAGTTAGAGGATAAATTGATCTTCAAAATTGGTATAAATGTGTTCCTTGTGTGATGATCTATATTTTGACATATATATTTCATATTGTTGTTGTCGGAAATGGGGTTTTCTGACATGGCCTCAAAAGGTCGAAACTTTGAATGTTATGATTCGTCGATACCAGGGCTTATTTCTCCAAAAAATCGAGTTAGGGATAAATTAGAAAGATTGAATTTTGAATAACAGTCGAAATCCATGTCAAAATCCGGTCGGAATGGCAGTTTTCCGACAACCGAGTATAACCCGATTACAGAGAAATCAGGCGAAGAAGACCTGACCCAACCCGCAGGTGTGTGACATACACACACGCATAAGGAGCATGAGGCTCCTGGCAGAAGGTGCGTGCAGTTCACGTGCTTTGCAGCGTGTGAATAGGGTCTACATGTTCGGGTCAGTTCGGACCCGGATCAATGAGCCGACCCACGTCTCGACTCGGGACACGACCCGATCGTGTGTGACAGCGCGTGGAAGATGTGCTGCGTGTCAGGCATGTGCTGCTGCATGCTATAGGCGCGTAGGAGAGCATGGTGGTGCATGAGAGCGCGTGGGACCACCAGTGGCAAGTCATGCCGTCCTGGATTGAATTTTTCCAATTTTATGAGGATCCTACGTTCATATTTGTAATTTTTTGTAGATTTTTGTGTGTCGAATCCAAATTCAAATGGTAACATACGATTCCCGGTTGTGGTGTATGGAGTCCATTAACACATACACTCGCTTAGGGTCTATGTTCGAATCATTTGAGATTTGTTGATTCGATAAATACATAAAATATAAGAATAAATATCAATAAGTTACTAAAGTCTCTCTGGTTGTATTGAAAACTATTTTAATAGATTTTTGCAAGAAGAATAAACTGAATGGTGACAATTATAAGATTTCTCACCGGAAGATTTAGTTTATTCTCGAGTAGCAAGATTTGTATGAGATTCTGAGTTACGAGATGGTGGGCCCCGGGGAGGGTATCACATCTCAGTATATACGGGATACAAAAATCTATCGTGCGTGAAAGAAAATGATAGCTAAGTTAGGACAATTTTTATCAGCGGCATGCATGATGACATGATCCCGATTTATGAACAATATCCTACGATTATATCGGTTTGGTCAGCCTTAAAATAACATTATAGTGCTCAGCTCACGAGGTGAGGATGCTTATTTATAAACTTCTAACTTATAAGAAAATGGATAATCATACAATGATGTAACATTTGATATAAATGTCGAGTATGATCGCTGAGTAAAGGAACGTGGATGATCCCATTTCGGATGAATTTCAGATACTGGGTGTAATCCAGTCTTTTACTTAATTCATGGGAGTTCATGAAAACTTATCTCACGCATGATGAAAGTATTTATACTTTCAATGATGTGAGTAGGCATTGTGAATTAGAGGAAGAGCACCTAAATGTGAGTAGGCCGCATTCGGGTCATGCTTATGCAACGGAGTTAACTAAGGACTCTTGTGGCACCTAACAAATAGTATAAGCATGATAAGGAGACTCGAGATCCAGGCAATAAGAAACCATCCGAAAAAGCAAAGTACAAAAGTGCAGGAAGAAAAAATTTGATAAGACCAATACAAAGTACTATGATGCTCACTGTTTTCTCTTATTTGTGAATTATGAACTAAGGAACCACCGACCATGTAGTTCGAGATAGGAGCACGTACGTAGAGTTTCGCTGAGTGAGTCCTCATGCTAGGAGGATTCACATGAGAAGCGGAGCATTTGTCATCATCAGCAGAGGGATTGACACTTGCAATTTGGAGTTGCAATGTGGATAAATTATGTATTTAAATGATGTTCTTTGCGCTCTGGATATTTGATATAATTTAATTTCAGTACTTTGTTTGGATTGCCGATGATATGTTTTGCCTTTTCGGAAACTCTAATATTTTTATTAGTTACTATAATTCTTTCGATTTTTTTAGTTCTATCCATGATGAATTGTATGTACTAGATACTGTTCTTTTTAATAGTATTTCTTATTATTCTTCTATTGCATTTTTTATTTGATTACGTAGATGATGATGTGAATGTATGGTATATAGACTTGGACACATAAGACAAGAGAGATTGAATAAGTTAGTAGCGAGTGGTCTGTTGGGTCCTGCTAACCAGGTTTGAGTTGCCGTATATGAGTTTTGCCTAACCGGCAAAAACTATAAGAAAACATTTGGTAAGACAATGAGAATTGAGACTCTATTACAGTTGGTTCACTTTGATATCTATGATCCTATAAGTGTGAGTGCTCGAAATGAAATTGTGTACTTTATTACGTTCATAGACAATTACACGCATTGGTTTACGTCTATCTGATCTCGCATAAATTTGAAGTGTTGGAATGCTTCAGTAGGTTTATTAGCGACGTTGAGAATTAGTTAGATTTGAGAGTGAAAACTTTCAGAACCGATCGAGAGCATGAGTATTTGATAGAACAATTTAGAGAGCTCTATTTCGAGAAGAGTATTACGAGACAGTTGACCATTTCTACTATTTCTCAACAGAATAGAGTAGCCGGGATAATGAATAAGCCTTTGTTAGAGATTGTGAGATATATGATGGCATAGACCAATTTGTCCATCTCCCATTAAGGAGATGTTGTATTGACTGCAACCTACATTCTCAATCATGTCTCATCAAAGTCTGCAGTCAGTACCATATTTAAGTTTTGGACAGAGAGGTAGTCTGACCTTAGCTACTTGAGGTCATGAGATTGTGTTGTGTATGTTCACAATTTCTTGTATTCATACAGTAATTTAAGCCCTCGAGAAAAGAAATATATCTTTATAAAATATTCAGAACACTCTATGGTATATGTTCTTAGGTGAGCATACGGATGATATTGTCACTGAAATTGAGTATCGTGATACCACATTCATCGAGAATGATTTCCCTAAGAGAGGTGAAATAAATCTGGACTTTACCTTCTATAAGATAGATGAGCTTGAAACCTCAGGTGCGCCCAGTAGCTTAGGTGAGCCTTGCGGTGGGATACAAGAATCCATTATTGATTTTGGTCCCAATGGAACAATCCATCGAAAGATAAAATCGATCGGCATTTTACTTTCTATGAGATGGATGAGTCTAGTGACTCATGTGACCCAGTGGTGGAACACATGAATATATTACAAATTTTGGTCCCAGTGGGAGTAATCCATCGAGAGGTAAAATCAATTGGGACTTTATCTTCTATGAGATGAACGAGTCTAGTGACTCAGGTGAGTCCAGCGACTCAGGTGATTCCAGCGACTCAAGTGAGTCCGGCGACTTAGGTGAGTCCAGCGGTGGAGCACAAGAATCTATTACAAATCTTGGGCCTAATAGGAGTATTCCATCTAAAAAAAAAGAGATTCTCTCTCCTCATATGAGTATCGAGAACATGAACTTAAACCTTACTTCTCGATTGAGGGTGAGAAAAACCATTGGGAACAAGTAGATTCTCAAGGCCAAGAGAAAAGTTGTCGGATTGATGGAGAGGTATCACTACAAAAAAACACGTTTTTTGCGACGAACTTTAGCGACAAATTTTTTTCGTTTCAATTTTGCGACGAATTTTACGACGAAAACTTTTTTTGTCGCTATTTGCAACGAAATTTCCAACGAAAAAAAAGTTGTAGCTAATTTAGCGACGACCGGAAATTCGTCGCCAAATTCGTCGCAAAATTTGAAAAAAAAAAATTATTTATATATATTTATTAAATAATTAATTAATTTTGCGACGAATTTAGAAATTCGTCGCTAATTTTGCGACAAATTTCGGAATTCGTCACAAAATTTGAAAAAAAAATAAAAAAAAATAAAATATTAATATATATTTATTAAATAATTAATTAATTTTGCGACGAATTCTAAATTCGTCGCTAATTTTGCAACGAATTTTCGAATTCGTCGCAAAATTTGAAAAAAAAAATAAAATATTAATATATATTAATTAAATAATTAATTAATTTTGCGACGAATTTTAAATTCGTCGCTAATTTTGCAACGAATTTTCTAATTCGTCGCAAAATTTGAAAAAAAAAAATTATTTATATATATTTATTAAATAATTAATTAATTTTGCGACGAATTTATAAATTCGTCGCTAATTTTGCGACAAATTTCGGAATTGGTCGCAAATTTTGAAAAAAAAATAAAAAAAAAATAAAAAATTAATATATATTTATTAAATAATTAATTAATTTTGCGACGAATTCTAAATTCGTCGCTAATTTTGCAACGAATTTTCGAATTCGTCGCAAAATTTGAAAAAAAAAATAAAAAAAAAATAAAATATTAATATATATTAATTAAATTATTAATTAATTTTGCGACGAATTTTAAATTCGTCGCTAATTTTGCAACGAATTTTCTAATTCGTCGCAAAATTTGAAAAAAAAAATTATTTATATATATTTATTAAATAATTAATTAATTTTGTGACGAATTTAGAAATTCGTCGCTAATTTTGCGACAAATTTCGGAATTCGTCGCAAAATTTGAAAAAAAAATAAAAAAAATAAAATATTAATATATATTAATTAAATAATTAATTAATTTTGCGACGAATTCTAAATTCGTCGCTAAGTTTGCAACGAATTTTCGAATTCGTCGCAAAATTTGAAAAAAAATAAATTTATTTATATATATTTATTAAATAATTAATTAATTTTGCGACGAATTCTAAATTCGTCGCTAATTTTGCAACGAATTCTAAATTCGTCGCAAATTTTGCAACGAATTTTCAAATTCGTCGCAAAATTTGAAAAAAAATAAAAAAAAATAAAATATTAATATATATTTTTTATTTTTTATTTTAATATAATTATCAAATTTATTATTTTTAATTAATATCTTATATTTTATTTTTATTTTATCTTTTTTAAAAATAGTATTATTATTTTTTTTTATCTTTTATTATTTTATTTTAAACTAATATTTTATTATTTTATAATAAATTGTTATTTTATATTGTTTTATTATTATTAGAAATTTGTGAAGAAAGATAATAAGTAAAAAAAAAAAAAACTTATAACAAATACTAACATTTAGCTTGATGGTTACAGGGTCTTAAACGTTTACAGAAGTGCAAGGGTTCGAACCATGGTGGGAGCAAAATGTAGACATTTTCAAGAATTAAGTGAGGGAGGGCTTGTGGGCGCCGGCTCGGGCGAACATGCGGGCGGATACTGGCTCGGGTGGGCGGGCGGGCGGGTGGGGTTCAGGCGGGAGCGCATTTTTTTTTTTCATTGCTAATTTAGCGACGGATTTAGCGACGAATTTATATCCGTCGCTAAATTTGAAAAATAATTAAATAAAATAAAATATTAATATATATTTATTAAATAATTAATTAATTTTGCGACGAATTCTGGAATTCGTCGCAAAATTTGAAAAATAATAAAATAAAATATTAATATATATTTATTAAAAAATTAATTAATTTTGCGACGAATTCCGAAAGTCGTCGCAAAATTAGCGACGAATTCCGGAATTCGTTGCTAAATTTGAAAAATAATTAAATAAAATAAAATATTAATATATATTAATTAATTAATTAATTAATTTTGTGACGAATTTTGGAATTCGTCGCTAATTTTGCGACGAATTTAGCGACAAAAAATTATTCGTCGCTAAATTTAGCGACGAATTTCTAATTTTTCGTCGCTAAATTTTTGCGACGCGTTATTAGCGACGAAAAATTTTTCGTCGCTAATTTCGTCTCTAACGTTTTAGCAACGAATTTTTATTAAATTTTTGTCGCTAAATTTGTGGCTAAAAGCTGGTTTTTTTGTAGTGTATATAGCCCGTCTCGTAACCAAGGGTTATATTCAGACAAAAGGTATGGACTACCAGGGAGTCGTAGTCTAATTTATCTCGATTCGTTTACTTTTAGTGATTGTCACGAATATGGATCTAGAGTTACGCCAGATGGATGTAAAAACTGTCTTCCTTAATGGAAGTTTGGATGAAGAGATTTACATGAAGAACTCTATGGATTCGTTCTAGTAGGTCAAGATGATAAAATCTGTCGACTTTGGAAGTCGATATACGGTCTTGGGCTATCATTCAGATAGTGGTACTTGAGATTTTACAAGGAGGTGATATCTTAAGGATTTGTGATGATCGAGGAGAATCATTGTATGTATTTGATACGTTCTGATGACTCTTTTGTATTCATGTTCTTAAATATAGGTGACATTCAGTTGGTTAAAAACAACAGAGAGTATGTAATGATTATTAAAATATGGTTATTGTCGAGTTTTGATACGAAAGATATGAGTGAGATTTAGTTCATTTTCGAAGTATGAATATAGAGGGATTGCTCAAGAATGATGTTGACTCTTTCACAAAAGTACTATATTAGGAAGATTTTTAAGTATTTCGAGATGAGCAATTGCAACCCAATAGATATTCCCATTGCTAAACGTTAAAACCTGAGTCTTGACACACGTCTTATAATTCAAGAAGAAATAAGGGAAATGAGTTGAATCCCTTATATCAGTGCAATGGGAAGTCTTGTGTATGCGATGAAGTATACACGATTGGACATTTAATTTGCCATCGAGATCAGTAAATAGGTATCAATCGAATTCTGAAAGGGATCACTGGAGAGTAGTGAAAATGATTCTAAGAGAAAAGGATTCTGAGATATTTCAAGAGAATTGTGGACCCTCCTTTTGTTACGGAGGAGGTGATTTGGTTTCATTGGGTATTCAGACGTTGATTGGGGGTGACAATCTGGATGAACGCAAACCGATATCAAAATTTGCTATCTTGCTCAATAATGGTGCTATATCTTGAAAAAGTGAGAAACAAATCTACATATCTCTAACTACGATAGAGACTGAGTTTTTGGTATGCTCATTAACAGTTTAGGAGAACGTTTGACTCTAAAAATTTCTGAATGATTTAGGAGTTGTGGTAGATAGTGAGAGTTCAATAATAATTTATTGTGATAATCAGATCGCCATTGTCAATAACCGAGATTCTAAGTATTATAGTAAAACCAAATATATTGATACCAGATATTATTTTGTGAAAGACATCACCGGAAAGGGTACAGTGACAATTAAGTATATTTTTATACAGTATGGTGGTTGATCCCTTCACCAAACCTATTATGAAAGATTCCTTTGCGAGACATATAAAATCATTGGATTCGTATGTAATATGACATTTCTCATTTGTACTATATTGATGTTTTTTATACTTATTGATATATATTACATATGTGTATTATACAGTTACAAGTTTAATTTATTACACTTGTTTATTATCATATATTTTGTAGTGAGTTATGATAAAAAATATGTCAGACTGGCGTGGTTGACTCTCTCATCGTAGTGACCACCTCTAACTCTGAATAAACGGGGATAAGACAGTTTCTAGACGTAAGAGACTTTGAGTATGATCCTATTAGAATATAAGTAACCCTGATATGTGTTTAGAATGAGATTATATGTGATATGACTGATATGGATATAGCCACATCCATGTTACCTGTAAGTATCTAGGTTGAGATCTCAGATATCACTTGTATCAAGTGATATGATATATTTGAGATCTCTAGATAAAGTTTTATATGTAGACTGAAACCTATGTTTATACAGTGTTAGAGAAATCTGACATATACTCTTTAGAGAGATGAAAGAATAACACTGTGGTACATATTTCATATCGTGTGTGATAAGACGACCATGAGATAGTGAGAACTATTATTTGAGACGATAGTATGATTATGATTCCCATTCCCACTGTGTGAGACCCGAGATCCATAGGGTGAAATCTTTGTACCCTTACAACTTTCGTCTGTCTTTTGAAATTTTTTTTGGTATTATTATTTTAGTATGTCACCAAGAAACTATGGTTGATTTAGTTTGGCGATTTATGTTTAAGAAAACAGTTAAGATAAGATTGAAAGTTAATAGTATGAAAGAAAGACCAATCAGTATTACATCATGGTGTTATATTCGCTGGTCTGCCTGTTATGTTTATCCATGCTGGGATTCAAAAATGATAGTGAATACACAGTTAAGCAAATGATTGAATATCACTTTCAATAAGGAAAGTAACTCGATGGATGTAATACACTGAGTGTGGGGTACAACGATTTCTTTGTAGTACTAAGGTGGCTTCTTGGTTATCCAAACAGATATATTGAGAAGTTTTTGCTTATAGTAGTACTCGCCGGTCGCATGACGTTCAATTCTGTATGAAAGTCCAATAGGGTGTATGATAGATTGCATGAGTTATGATCTTATGACGAACGTAAATACTCTCATGTGCAAGTGGGAGATGTATGTAAATATGCCCATGAGGGGTTTTTACCTCAAGTAAATAAATTCAAACGTGTAGTTAACCCATTTGAATTACTCCCTAGTAACTTCCCCTCTCTTGTTCTTTAATAATGTCTTGGACGTGAGTTTAAATATGAAGCCTTCAACAGAAGCATATGGCCAAGAAATGAGAGAGATCATTTTTTTTAGAGGGAGAAAAATTTCTCGAGTGTTTGGAAAAATTTCAAGTATGAAAATTTCTCTTGTTATTGGGTTCGCTGGACATTAGATTGAGGTGTTATGGTACTGCGATGGTGCTTCGTTTCATGACCACTATTCTGACCGAGTGATCCGTATGAGAAAGTTTACAGATCTGTTGAATTTTTGGAAGTCTACATATCGAGATATTTATCTGAAAATTCTGAATTTATAATTTATACGCTTTTACATACCATTTAGTGTAATAAATCTAACAATTTCTATAGATTTTTAACACTCCATCCAAGTCTTTTTATACGATAGATTTATCCCATATGATCTTATATCCTCAACCTAATCACACATTTTATAATCGATATTCTCTTTTATGTGACTTCTAATCAAGCGACTTACCATATTTGAGTCCACACTGGAGTGATCCCCCAACAACAATTGAGGGAAACAAGTGTGTTTTGATTTCAATTTTGTAATTTCTCAAAGGCGATGACTCTTCTTTACTCTAGCTGAACATGTCTGAAATTAGGGGATTTGAGAAAATCAACCCCTTAATGGATCTTACAATGTTTATACCAGATTAATCGGATAAAATTTAGATACAAATTGATTAAAAAAATAACAATAATTGGATTTGTCGTAGTAAAAAATTTTTACAGTATGAAGGTAGTAATAAATAGTGCATGTTTATAGGGCAATGGTGTAATATGTCTTTATGCTCGTAAAGCCATAGCAGATGAGATGCCTTTGCATGCAAATCACCAAGTAGAGAAGCCGAATTGAAGTGTTAATAATATCCCTAGGAGGAATACAACGCGCGTATGCGCAGTGTAGAGCACAAATTTTGGGGTGATGTGTCCGTTTGTAAAAAAATAATTGAAACTTTAATTGAATAATAATAAATAATAATTATAGAACAAGGTACACAACTTACAATAAATATTAATAATTATAAAAGTTTGACTATTGATGTGATTGTAATACACTCTGCTGATGTCGTACGAATACTCCATTTTTCTTCAGACATTTTATGCTACCTATGGAGATTCCATGATCTCAAGAAAGAAAATTTAAAAAAACCCAAGGTACAAATGATATTCTATCTAGAGTGGGTATTTGATGTGTTGGATTTAATCGCGCATGCGGAAGCGAGAATTAAATAGATCGGAATTTTTGGGATAAATACCTCGATAGGGCAGTCTCCAAAATCCACCGTGTCGCGATGTCCCTCGAACGGATCGCACGGTCGGATGGTGATCACGCAATCGAACCACCACCTCAAATCCACGATGCCTCAAGCCTCGTGTCCGGTGAATCGTCTGACGATAGGAGATTTTCCTACGCGAAAATCTCCATCCCTCTCTCTATTTTCTCTCTCTAGAGAATTCTTTGAAACCCTAGCCTCCATGGTTTCCTCCCATGGCTGCTCTCTTCTTCAGAAGGAAAGAGAGATTCCTTCTCTATAGTTGCCTTCTCTCAGAAGGAAGGTAAGACCAATTCACTTAATTGGTGGGGGTTACCAAAATGATGGTTAATGGTAATTAAGGATGGGAGTTACCCCATTCCTTAATTACCCAAATGCCCATAATGGGTATAAATAACCAACATCTCCCACTTGCACATGAGGGCATTTCACTTCCGTCAATCACAAGATCGCAACTCATGCGATCTATCACATCACCCTACTGGACCTTCATACTGGATTGGGCGTCGTGCGACCTGCAAGTACACCTGCAAGCAAAGACTCTCGATACACCTGTTAGGATGATCGAGGAGTCACTGTTAGTATAAAAATAACTCGCTATACCCCAGACTCAATGCATTTACATCCATCAAGCCACTTTCCTCATCGAAAGTGATCCCCAATCAATTTGCTCGACTATGTATTCATTATTATGTTTGAATCCCAACATGGATTAACACAATAGGTCGACCTATGAATACATGAGAATGATGTAATGTCTATTGGCCTTCCTTTTCCCAAACTCGAATCTATCGGTCTCAATTCAGCTGCTTTCCTAGACCTACCCCTTAGACCTCAATTTATCTTCCGGGCCATAGGTAAACAGACTAAAGTAGCAACACTGAACCAAAACTTCTAGAGACAGCCGAAAGTAATAAGGGCATAAGAGATCCCACCCAATGGATCTCAGGTCTCACACAGTGGGAACGGGGATCAAGATCAAACTATCGTCTCAAATAATAGCTCCCACTGTCCCATGGTCGTTTCATCACACGTGGTATGAAACACATGCCACAGTGTTATTCCCCATCTCTCAAAGGGCATATGTCAGATTTCTCTAACATTGTACAGGTACGGGACTCAGTCTACACATAAGACTTTACCCAGAGATCTCAGAGAGAGCATCTCAGAGACAATATCACAAATCGCAGGTGGTATCTGAGATCTCATACCTGGCTGCTTACAGGCAACATGGATGTGGGTATTTCCATGTCGGTCATATCGCATATGATCTCATCCTGAACACATATCAGGGCGAATTATGTTCTAGTAGGGCTACTCTCAAAGCCTCTTACGACTAAAATCCGTCTCATCTCCGCTCACTCAGAGTCGGAGGTGGTCACTCGTGTGAGAGAGTCGACCATGCCTGCCTGACACATCTTTTATTACAAAATCACAATATATGACAACAAATGATGCATGAAATAAATATGTGACTCAATTCTGCATGCATGTCATATATTAAAATAAGCATCTAAAACAGTATATAAGGAGAAATGTTAAAGTACACTAAACCCAATGATTCCTTATCTCACAAAGGAATCTCTTACAACGGGTTTTCTGAAGAGATCAGCTCTCATGCTGTATTTCAATGTGTACTTAGATGTCACAATACCCTTCTCGGTAATATCTCTCATAAAGTGGTATTCGGTATCAATGTGTTTGGCTTTACTATTATACTTAGGGTCTTATTTGTTGACAGTGTCGGTCTGATTATCACAATAATCATCACTGACCTCCCACTATCTGTCACGACCCCTAAGTGTTCCAGAAAATTTATGAAGCCAACCATTCTCATGAACTGCAATTGAGTATACTACAAACTCAGTCTCTATCGTAAATAGAGATATACAGGTTCTCTTCTTACTGCTCTAAGAAGATAAAACCTTTTTGCGTTTATTCAGATCACTACTCCCAGTCAGTATCTGAATCCCAACTAAAAACGCAAATCTCCTCATCCTTAACACATGGAGAGGTCCGCAATTCAAATGAGATATTTCAGAATCCTTTTTCACCGCTCTACAGTGATCACTTCTAGGATTCTATTAATACCTACTCACCAAATCGACTGCTAAATAAACGTCTGGTCATGTATGCCACATCGCATACATCAAATTGTATATCACACGTGTATCTCTCATCGCATACACTAGAAATGTATTTTGCACTGGCATAAGGGATTCTGCTCATCTCCCTTATTTCTTTATAAATTCTAGGGCATGTGTCAAGATTTAGGTCTTTTTATCTTTAGCGATAAGAGTATCTTTTAGGTTGTGTTCATTATTTTCGAAATGCTTAAGAATCTACTTGATGTAAAACTCTTGTTAGAGAGTCAACACCATTCTCAAGCGATCCCTATGGATCCAAAATCTGAGAATGAACTAAAACCTCATAACCATGTTACAATAGTCATTGGATACTCTCTGTTGTTCCCAGCCAACAGTATGTCACCTACATATGAGAATATGCTCATAAAGGAGTCATCGGGACGTATCAGATAGATGCAATGATCCTACTCGATCATTACAAAACCATAAGATATCACCTTCTCGTGAAATCCAAGTGCCGCTGTCTAGATGATGGCTTAAGGTCGTATTTTGATTTCTAAAATCAGTAGACCTTATCCACCTGATCTACTAGAACGAACCCAAAAGGGATGCTCCATGTAGATCGCCTCATCTAGACTTCCACGTCAAAAGCGGTCTTTACGTCCTTGTGATGTGACTCTTGATCCATATTCGTGACAATCGCTGAAAGATAAACGGATCGAGATAAATTGGACTATGACTCCTCGATAGTCCACCCCTCAGTCTAAGTGTAATCTTTGGTTACTAGACGGGTCCTTTACCTCTTCATCAATCCGTTAACCTTTATCTTGACTTTGAGAACCTACTTGTTCCCCAATAGTCATTCCGCCCTTAGGCAAATCAACTAGGTTCCAGACCCCGTTGATTCTCATCAATTCATTCTCTTCATTTATGGCCTTCATTAAACGGCATTTTGCATCCTCTCGAGAGCCTATCGGACCGTTTTAGATTTCTCATCATCCTTTAGAGTCGCAACGAGGGTCTCACCCTCAATCGATAAACAACATTTAAATATGCATTCTCGATACTCTTAGGAGGAGAGAAAAATCTTTACCTCTTGATGGATCGCTCCCACTGAGATCAAGATCCGTAGTGGATTCTTGTATTCCGCCGCTGGGCTCCCCGAGTCACTAGGCTCATCCATCGCATAAAGGGTAGGGTCCAAATTGATTTCACCTCTCTTAGGGAAATCATTCTCAAGAAATATAGTATTACGAGACTCAATCTCGATTATAGTGCCGTTCGTGTTCGCCTAGGAACACATATTCTCTCGCGGGTCTAACTCACCGTGTGAATGCGAGAAATCGTGGCACAACCCCATAACCTCAAGTGGCTAAGGTTAGGCTGCCTCCCTGTCCAAAGCTCAATGGGGAACTGACTAATAGTCAGTAGTCTCGTAAAACTCTTCTCGAAACAGAGCCCCATATGTAGTTTAGACGAATACTTATGTTTTCGCTCGGTTCTGAGAGTCTCTACTCTCAAATCTAACTGATTTTCTATCTCGCTTATGAACCTCCTGAAGCATTCTAATGCCTCAGATTTATGCAAAATGAGATAGATGAACCAAAACGTACGTAAGCGTCTATAATTATCTACACAACTCCATTTCCGGCTCTCATGCTCATGAGACCACAATAAAAAGAAGGAAGACACAATAGTTAACTGCCATGGAGTCCCAGCTCTCATTGCATCGCCAAATGGTTTTCTCGTCATTTTGCCGACTAGGCAAAATTCATATATGGGTAACTCGAATCTGGTTAGCGGGTCCAATAAACCTCTCGCTACTAACCGATTCATCATCTCTTACCCCATGTGTCTAAGTCTACTATGTCATTCATTTATATCATCATCTACGCAATCAGATGTAAGGACAATAGTAGAACGACAAGAAACCATTACAAGGAGTAGAACCCAGCGCATACAATTCATCATGGATTAAAATCAGAATATTTCAGAAAATTGTCGTATTAAAAGAAAGGAATAATTTCACGCATATCGTAGTCAATTTTAGACAAGGTACTTAATTGTATATCCGTCGAATGCCTACAATATTGAGGACATCATAGCAAATGTCGTTCCCTCTGACAACGACGAATGCTTTGTCCTTAACGTAAATCCTCCAAGTTTAAGGATTCATTTGACGGATTACGCACTCCTATCTCGAGTTACGTGGTCGGATGCTCCTAATTTCAAAGGAGAGAAATCAGCGAGTATTATAGTGAATGAGACAAATCTCAAACCACGTAAAGAAGAAGGATATTTATTTCTACTCGTCACACTCACGAGCGAAATGACCAAATCTACCTCAAACGTAGCAATTTACTTTGGTCTAATCAAATTCCTTCTTCTTGCGTTCTTGTACCTCGTTGTCGGTTTTCTCGGATGATTTTTATTACCTAGATCTCGAGTCACGTTCGCTAGGCTTAGCGCCGGGGAAGTCCTTACTTGACTCCTCTGAATAAGCATGACTCGAGTGTGGCCTACTCGCCTCTAGGTGCTCCTCATCGAGCTCACAAGACGTATTCACGTCAACGAAAGTACGAATACTTTCGTCAAATGTGAGATAGGATTTCACGGTTTCCCATGAATCAGGTAAAAACTGGATCACATCCGGTACCTAAATTCCATCCGAAATTTGCTCGTCCATTTATATTAACTCGGTGATCATACTCGACATTTGCTTCATTGTATGATTAACCCTTTTCTTCTGCATCCTCACATAGGAGCCGAAGAGAGCAACACTATGCTCTTATGGGACGAGTCGAACCGACATGTCCATAGAATATGACTCGAAAAACGAGATTAAGTCATCGTATATGCCACTGATAAGTATTGCCCTAACTTGGCAAATCTTTTATACCATACACAATAGATCTCTTTATCTCGTATATTCTGAGGCGTGGTGCCCACCCTGGGGCCCATCATCTCGTGCCTCAGATTCCCGTTAGATTTTGCCTCTCGAGAATAAACTGAATCTACTGATAAAATCGCACAGATCACATCATTCAGTTTACTCTCTTTGTAAAAATTTAATACGACAGTTCTCAACGCATTAAGAGAAATATTTGTGACTTGGAGATGCTTATCATCACATTTTTGTATGCCCTACGAATCATCAAGACCAAAATGACTTGAGTATGACCCCAAAGCGAGCGTATGAGTCAACGGACACCATACACCACAACTTGAAATCGCATCTTACCATTTGGATTGTGATTCGGCACACAAAAACCCACAAAAAATCACATTTATGGATATAAGACCCCCAAAAAAATTGAAAAAATTCAATTTTTAGCGACTTCACGAGACGCCCGGGGCCCACACGCGCCGCCGCTCGCCGGCGGTGCGATCCACGCGCCGCCGCGCGCCTCCACGTGCCGGCGGTGAGCCTCCACGAGCTGCCACGCGCCTCCACGCGCTGGCAGCAGTCTGGCTCACGCGCCAGACGCGCGGCGCGGCTCAGACGCGCGGCGCGGCTCAGACGCGCTGCCACGCGCCTGGGGCGGCTAGGCTCACGCGCGCCCAGTCGCGGCGCGCAGCTCACGCGCCTTCACGCGCTGAGCCGTGTTGAGCCGGGTCTGACCGGGTTGGTCAACGGGTCAGGGTTGACCCGATG
The DNA here is from genome assembly GCA_033439265.1 of Dillenia suffruticosa. Taxonomy (NCBI): domain Eukaryota; kingdom Viridiplantae; phylum Streptophyta; class Magnoliopsida; order Dilleniales; family Dilleniaceae; genus Dillenia; species Dillenia suffruticosa. The sequence goes on from JAVTVX010000020.1 coordinate 16,227,651, forward strand.
ACCCCCCGGTCAACGGTCCGGGTCCGACCCGGTCGGGTCGGTTTGCGGGTCGGTCCGGGTCAGGGTCCGACCCGACCGCGACCCCTGCCCTGTTCACGCGCCTGTGTGGTGCGTGCACTACACGCGCCTGCCAGACGCGCCTCTTGGCGCGTGCGTGTCACGTGCCCGCGGGTCTGGGCCGGTTCTTCTTCGCCCGACGGGTCCTGCGACGGGTTTTTCGACCCGTTTTCTGGAAAACTCGATTCCTGCTATTTTTTCTTGCATTTTTCGACTGGAAAAAATTTGTGAGCATCCTCCAAACATCCTACACTCGATTTTAGGAGGATTCAAGCCCAAAATTGGTAGGATTCAACCACCCCAGTCGCGGCCCTCCGCGGCCATTTGGAAAACCCAGTTTCCGGCACCCAAATCACACAATAAAATATATAAAACCGTAGATCTAGATGCAAGGTACTCATTTATATCATTTTCATGCATCGATCCGCCCTCTAAAGCCATAGATCTAGGGTTTTTATGTCCGTACGGTCACAAACTTCGACCGGACATTTCATGGCCCAAACATGCTCCGAAAATTAAATAAAAAATATTTTTGTAATCCCTGGGCCATGGGTATTCTTGCAGTGTTCTCGGATTCACGAAACTCATCCGTGATCCGGACTCCAAAATTTTAAAAAAAACCCCAAAAATAATTCCGAAAATTATTAAATTAAATCCAACGACTGCTCTGATACCAATGTTGGATTTAATCGCGCATGCGGAAGCGAGAATTAAATAGATCGGAATTTTGGGGATACATACCTCGATAAGGCAGTCTCCAAAATCCACCGTGTCGCGATGTCCCTCGAACGGATCGCACGGTCGGATGGTGATCACGCAATCGAACCACCACCTCAAATCCACGACGCCTCAAGTCTCGTGTCCGGTGAATCGTCTGACGATAGGAGATTTTTGTACGCGAAAATCTCCATCCCTCTCTCTATTTTCTCTCTCTAGAGAATTCTTTGAAACCCTAGCCTCCATGGTTTCCTCCCATGGCTGCTCTCTTCTTCAGAAGGAAAGAGAGATTCCGTCTCTATAGTTGCCTTCTCTCAGAAGGAAGGTAAGACCAATTCACTTAATTGGTGGGGGTTACCAAAATGATGGTTAATGGTAATTAAGGATGGGAGTTACCCCATTCCTTAATTACCCAAATGCCCATAATGGGCATAAATAACCAACATAATGTGATAAATATTTGTGTGAGATTCTTATATAAGAGGTTTGTAAAGAGATAATGGCACTTAGGTTTCGGTTGGGTGAGCTCTACCTTTGGTCGACTCAAGCCTACCCTGGGGTTGACCTAAGGCCCTGCCTTGGTCGACCTAAGCCCACCCTTAGGTTGACCCAAGTGAAGGCCTTGGTCGACCCTGACCAATCTCATGATGGGTCAACAAATTTTTAGTCTTTGGATCGATCAAACTTTACGCTGGATCAATAAATCTTTAGTTTTTGGGTCGACCAAACTACCTTGTGGGTCAATGAGTCACTTTGATATTGCTGCATGTGGTAATTTTAATTTTAAAAATATCAAGCTTTCTTTTGCCACTTATTTTGTTTCTTAATTTGAGATTTGTAGAACCTTTCTGACGATGCTTTGCTCAACACTATTACTCTTGGACGGTAATTTCATACATCACTTGAGGGTGACTAGTACTTTTGGTTTTGAATCAGATTTTTTCTTTCTAGATAGTATCCATGTTGAGAAAGTTAGGTTTTGATGATCGGGAAAGTTAGGAATTGATTATTTCAAAGTTAAATGAAAAAAAGATTAGTAAATAGTCCGGAAATTATTAAAGTAAAGTTGATTGCAAAACTCAGACCTGCAAGCACAAGTGATTGTAGGCCAACGCGGTCCACCGCGGGCCAGCATTGTCTACCATAAGCCTACGTGGCCCACCACGCACATGTGCAGCTTACTGCACAAGCAGGCGTGGGCTACCGCAAGCCTGCATGGTAGACCATGCTAAGGTGCAAAGCAACACTCAAAAGTATGGTTTGACTTTTCAAACCCAAAAACCACACTTCTCTTTCTCTCATCTTTACACACCATTTATTTCTCCAAAATCAAAATGCGGCCCATGTGTTTTTCCACCATAATTCAACTAAAATCCACTCTTATATTTGTCACATCTCACACCTTCTCTCTCTTTCTATCCTCTCCTCCACATGTCAACTTTAACACCATTATTTACCCATTTGATTAAAGTATTTCTCTCTCTATTTATTTACTCATTTGCCATTTGATTTAAAAGTATTTCTCTCTATTTATTTACCCATTTGTCATCCTCTCTCTTTATCAATTTAACTCGATGTCTCAAACAGTCAATCGTGCACCTACGCGGGCTACCACACAAGTCAATCGTGCACCTACGCGGGCTACCACGCAAGCAAGACGTAGCCAACTATGCACCTGCATGGCTACTGCACAAGTTAGGCGCGCTCTACTGCTCACCTACGTGAGCTACCATGCAAGCATGCACGGTGTATCACGAGTGCGATGTACTCAAGCGACTGAACCAGCAGTGTTCCCATGGCCTACCGCAAACTCAAGCTGTTTACCGCCACCTTGTCAACTGAGTCAAACCAAGCACATGTATTAGTTATTTCATTCTCTTTCTCACATGTACATAAATTTTCCTAATTCAATCTTAGAAAAATTATTACTTTAAACTTATTTGAATTTGAATTTGAACATTTGTCTCCTATCTTTTACACTAATTTTTTTGCGTAAAAAGCATTTCGAATTTTTTATAGAACAAGATTTGCTCATACAAAAGTTGCTCTAAAAATTTGCATCATTTAATGAGAACAACTATGAAGAATTGATAATGGGCAAAAGCATTTATTAAGGAACAACGTCGAATGCCTGACTTTGAAGAAGATAAAGAGCATTTATGAGCAACATTCAAACTTACCTACTACTCAACGGCTCTTTCAAGAGAAACATAAATGATGGAATAGCAATAGCAAAGTAAGATTTTGGTGAACAAGAAAGTAAACTGCAGCTTGAACAAACTTGAACCCTCATTGAATAATCAATTCTCGGCACATTCATTCTGCACAATACTTTGTTCTATTTGAAACACACTGTATTTTTCATTCTATCTTTCTTTTCTGAGTGTGTACTCTGTCATCCGGGAATCAAAGCCTCATATCTATATCTTCTATTCTTTCATGTAAAAATTCTTAAAGACCGGTGAGATATTCACAATTTTCGATTTTGAGAGAGAGAAAACAACCTGAGGAAGGTTGTAGGTTAGTATTTGAGAATAAGCATTGTAACGTTTTAACTTGAAGCGTAATCAAGTTTGTATCCTAATTGTAATTAGTGAAAATTCAGGAGGGAGTTTTGGTAGTGGACGTACATTGTATTTGGTGAAAGACTATAAAAATCCTGTGCCTCTATCTTTATTTTCCTCTACAACTTTTCTACTCTGTTTTTAACCAACACCGACTATTTTTTTTAAAGTCTGCAATTAGTGGTAAAATAATTCAAAGAAACCTATTCACCCCATTTAGGTTTTTTTTTTCAATCAATAAAAGGTTTTCATCTGCTCGTGGACCGGGTGCAATTGATTAAAATTTGTGATTTTCCAAGAATTAACAACTAATTTGCAATTTGAAAGCCATTTAATAGTTGAACTTTGTTATCTCGATGATATAGGTCAAGAAAGATTTTGCAGTTTCAGTTTTGTGTAGAGGCTATTCTACGAGCAAACCCCTGTTGCTATTTTTGTTTAATGTTGGGCCAGAAGACGTGTAAAATAGTACATTCAAACCTTATTTATTTAGTTTTACGTTTGATGCAGGATGATATTAATCTTGCTGCATCTGTTTCAAAGCATCCTTCTCGTCCAGCTAGCCGCAATGCATTTGATGATGGTATTGATGCTTCAGAAGCTCAGATTGCTCAATTGCATTTGGGATTGGCGTCTATGGAAACATTGAATTCTAGTGGAAATAATCCAGGAATGCCAGTATCCAAGAAGTACAGTTCATCGGTCTCTCATACTAAACCCTAAACTCCAAAAAATAGGGAACATATTAAAATTGTATATTAAAGAGTCTGAGTGGCTTAGTAGTGAAACACTTTTTGGAGAATTGGTGGGCTAAGGTTCAAAACTTCATGACTACAAGTGCCGGGAGATAATGATGCAAATGTTCCACCACTACTGAGAGCTAAATGCCGACAGGAAAATAATGTGCAAATGTTCCAAAACCTAAATGCCGACAAGAAAATAATGTGCAAGTGTTCCAACACCACCAACAGCTAAATGGAAAATAATGTGCCGAGCAATAAATGTTGAGGAGTAAATGGAAAATAACCAAGGAAGAAATATAGTAATATACTGAAAGATAGTAATTACCAAAAGGTAAGTGAAAAATAATGTGCCGAATGTATCAAGTGACGGTTCAGTCACCATTGAGGAAATCAAAATTTGAAAAATAAGACGAGAGGCAGCAATAACCAAGAGACGGTCAGGTAAAAATCAAAATTTGAATAAATGAGAGCTAGATGGAAAATATAATGTGCCAGGCAGTAAATGCAGAGGAGTAAATTGGAAAGAAATATGGTAATACACTGAGAGGTAATAATCATCAAAAGGTAAATGAAAACTAACGTGTCAAATGTACTGGGAGGTAGCGATCACCAAGATACCAGATCACCAACACCGAGGAAATCAAAGTTTGAAGAAATAGCCGAGACGGTCCGGTGGAAATCAAAATCAAAAGAAACAGGAGCTAAATTGAAAATAAGGTGCCGAGCAATAAACGTCGAGGAGTAAATGGAAAATAATGTTCCAAGAAAGAAATATGATAATATATCGAGAGATAACAATTACCAAAAGATAAATAAAAAATAATGTGCTAAATGCATCGAGTGGTAGCAATCACCAAAAGATGGTCCAGTCACCGTCGAGAAAATCAAAATTTAAAGAAATAGCCCATCAACGCTAAAAGTTTACCGTATAAATCAATTTCTCACCGAGAAGCCAAATTTTACTGAGCACTAACCAATAACTTAAAAATCAAGAATCAATCAACCGGGAGTCTAAAAAAACTCACACACATACCAAAAAATAAAATCCACATTTATATTTAAATTAATAATTCTTCTATATTTTACAAGGTATATAAAGAGAAATTTTACGAGTGAAGAATTTGAAACAATAAAGAAATTTTATTTAAAGAGGAATTTGACCAAGATAGGAATTTGTGAGATTTTATCGAGAAAGGATTCTAAAATGTGTGATGGTTGTTTTTTGGGATGAATTCTAGAGTTTTACGATTCAGAATTTTTTGAAGGTTATTATGAGATAATTTTTTGAAGGTTATTATGAGAAAGAAAAAGAAGATCGATGAAAGTACTTAAATGATGGAAACAAATGATAGAGATAAGATGAGTCAAAATATGCACAAATTTTGAAGCTGAGTAATAGCACCAAACTGCACATGAAGAAAGTAGACACTTGACAAAATAGTCTGCAGCAATGAACGCAGGAGTAAGCACAAATTCTACAAAATAGAACCAAAAGGAAAAATTAACACAAGTTTTAAAATGGCAATGGATATCTTAATCATGCATCTAACTATTATAAGCCACTAGAATAACACTTGAATACAACGTGATCGCTATATGTAAACAAAGGTAAATGGAAGCTAACCCCCCCAAAAAAAATTACTATTAATAATAGTAATGACTTTCGAACCTTAATATTGGGATCTATCTTCAATTGACCTCTATCTTTGATTAGTAACAACTTAATCTGCCCAAAATTGTTCGAGTGCTAAAATAGCTCAATGGAATCTTGATGATCTTATCAACCATGGATTCTAAACAAGCCTCGGTTATCATAATTTTTTTTTTTCCTTTCTTGAGTTCAAGGGAATTCAAACACACAGCAAACATAGAGAATAAATACAACAAGCAAAGCAAATGTTCTGAATTCCCAAAAATGCATGAATTCTGTACGAGTTAAAATAATCGTATTGCCTTCAATTCTGGCAAGGTTTGCTCTATTGCCTTTTTTTTTCAAAGCCATCTAAACAACCATACACCCTTAAAAGCTTCTTTTTATGTGGAGCTCTAAACAAGGGAATTGAGTAACTCTATCCATCATTCCTTTTTTCCCTTTCATTTTAGACCCAAAACAAGAAAGAAGCAGGATAGAGAATGAATTACAAAATTTAAAAACTAGGTGAATTCAAAGAAGATATAACAATCGACAGTAAGAGAAGAGTCTGAAATATTCCAAACAAACAATGGAAAAAGCTAAAGAGCAGAAAATCAACCACGATAATATTTTTTCCCAAAACTCGACTAAGAAACCAATTATGACTGTGATAAGCTTACCGAAAGCACAAATAAAGAGTAGCAGAACAAAAGTCAAACAAAAGATGAAAAATAGTAGAACAAACATAAAGAAAGCAAATATAAGTAAATATTTAGAAGGAGGACATACAAATACAAACTTTCACAGCAAAAGAATTAACAACAAAGGAATGACCTCCATACACATGATCATCATTAACCCACACCACTCCGCTCAACTAATTTACACGAGACACTATAACTCGAAGATAGCTTTTTCGGAGAGAGGCATATAAAATATATATATATATACTTTTTATAAAAGAAAACAATAAGCAGCTATTCATTTTCATTTTCCCCACTCCATTTAGAGAGAGAATGAAAGCATAGAGGAATGGCCTTCCATACATCATGATCAGCCACACCACTCTTCAATCTGTATGACACTGGATTGAGAGAGAGAGAGAGAGAGAGAGAGAGAGAGAGATACAAATCCTGGTTTTGTAGTCCTGTAATAAAGATAGAGATATCATCACAGTGTTCTGATCTAATCCACTCCGACTCACCAATCACCATTGACACATTAAACTTACTAACTACAAATCTGCCAAGTGGAGGACAATCCAAATTGAGGTAGTGTTCTAATCCAACCCACTCCAACTTTAAAAAAATGACACATCACATGTATAACTTAGCAATGATAAATCACCTCTTCCCACATCTCTTGTGTGACACATCATAGATCCAACTCACTAACAACAGAACACCTCTTGCTAAGTAGAGGATGACCAAATCTGAAGTGGCAAGGGGTTCATCATCCTTTTATCTATATAGTTAATAAATCAAAGATTTATAATGTCCAATCAATTAATCAAAAGGGTGATAGCAATAAAGTAGTAGTAAAGATGAATTCTTTAATGTATTAATCACCACCAGAGCATCTAACTCCACAATTAACTTATTCCAACCACCATTCTTAATCCAACTTAGACCTTCTCTTAACACTTGATGATATATGGTCTAGTAGCCCATTACTGTAAGATCGAGACTACTCAAGCTTATTGGGCCATACAGTCTTTAAATTCGCTAAACGCACTTATAGCCTCTCGGTTGAGTACCCTCTTGATCATCTCAATTCATGGTCCTTGAGCTCCTTGGCTACTTTATTCTTTGGTGAACACATTCCATTGCTACAAGGGTAATTTATTTTATCACGCGATAGACACAAACGAAAACCAACTATTAAGCTAGTAAATCTTTGTTAAATTCAAACCTTCTTTAATCGGATATGCATCTTCTTCATTCCCAGAAAAATCAACTTTAATAAAGAAACATATCTCAGTAGCCACTTCTAATAAGGCAGAAAGCCTTCACCACAGTTAAGGCTTCCCTTAATCGACATGATACTAAATCTTCTATGGATCTTTGACTATAATTTCCGTAATCTTGGAAGATTCTTAGCAACCCTCGTAAGGAATCTAGGGTCTCTACTGATGTGGACTTACCCTACATACATGCTATATATATATACCTAGCATTAGCAACTAACTAGGTACGTTCTAAGACCCTACACAAAAAGCACACAATAGAGGGCAGATATGCAACTCTCTCTCTTTAGCCTATTTCTCTCTTTTTACCAATACTACCTCCTGACTTGAGCATTGGAGTTTCCTTCATCTGACCAACCTTAGCGGATTTGCAAGTACATTTCTACTAAGGAATGAAGAACTACATCAACTTCATCTCCACCCATAAGCCAAAGGAGCTATTATCTGTGGAGTCTAAACCTACTTCCAACAGATTAGTGTCGTCCATAGGAATAGGCTAGGAGGAGATTCATTTCACGTTCGGTCTTCCATTGTTGTTCTTACCATGTTGCAAAAAAGAAAGAGACCACCAATTGGCTTTGATGACGATAATCTGGTCGGAGTTATTCAGATAACCATGATCTATTAGTCATCATTGCCAAGATCGAATTATACATGGTAAGAAGAGTTCTTGTCGATCAAGTAGCAGATTGTGATCTTCTCTATTGGGATACATTTCAATAAATGGGTTTCGTTTCCACAAACCTACACCCCAAATAACCCCTTAAAGGGATTCTCTCGAATCATGCCACTACAGTGACCACAATCAGCATGATCACTTCCTTGCCTCCTTACAATGTTATCCTCAGCTGCCCTAGCTTAAATAGTCTAGAGGCTTTACCAAGCACCAAACACATGTAGGTCAAATTCAAAACGACGGAGGGTATCATGACCCTCAATTGTGATCCTCCTCGCAGACTTTACGCCTATCTGAAGAAGGTAGAGAGAACTTATCAAAAGAGATGGCTGAATTTAGAGACGATACTATGCAGACAGACAAACCACAATTTGCCGATGGTGTTGTTGAGATCCCAATTACTGATATTTCTAGACAAACTGTTCAAGTTGGAGCCTACCTACCCTCATCGTTATGCGAGGCTATTATTGAATTCCTCTGTCTTCATTCCAAAGTCTTCGCGTGGTCATCAGAAGATATGCCTAGGATCCATCCCTCAGTGATTATTCATAAATTGACTATAGATTTGATCTATAAGCTTGTGAAACAAAACAAAAGAGTATTCGCACTGGAATGTTAATGAGTGATTCAAGAGGAAGTATAGAAACTTTTGATAGCAAGATTCATAAAGGAAGTAAAGTATTCTGAGTAGTTGGCCAATGTGGTCATGGTAATAAAGGTGAACAACAAGTGGAGGATGTGTATCGATTTCATTGATCTCAACAAAGCGTACTTGAAAGAAGCTAAACTCGGCAAAGTGCACCTTCGGAATCACATCAGGTAAGTTCCTTGACTTTTTAATCATAAATTGAGGGATTAAAGCAAACCCAAAAAAGATTAAAACCATCATGGATATGGCAATGCTTAGAATGCTGAAGGAGATGCAATGTCTCACGGGGCATATTGTGGCCTTGAGCTAGCTCATATCTAAAGTTGGATAAAAGTATAAACCTTTTTTTGATGCTTTGAAGAGATCCAAAAAGTTTGCATGGATATCAGAATGTCAGGCTACCTTTGATAAGTTTAAAGAGTACCTTTCATTGCCCCCGCCTACCCCCAGTGAGACATTCTATCTCTATCTTTCTATTTTTTACCATGCCCTTTGTTCCGTGTTAGTACAACAGGAGGCCGGCGTACAAAGACTGGTATACTATGTTACTTGAGTCCTCCGAGAAGCATCAACTATAAGCCTATCAAGAAAGTAACATTCGTACTCATTATAACCACCCAGTGTCTTTGCTCATACTTCCAAGCATATACAATCGTGGTATTAATTGATCAACCACTGAAGAAAATCCTACAGAAGAGGGACATCTCTAGCCAACTAATCAAATAGAGCATCGAACTCGGTGAATTTGACATCATGTACCAGTCGAGATCTGCTATCAAAGGTCAAACACTCGCTAATTTCATTCTCGAATACATACTTCTGAACCACACAAAGTAGACGCCTGCCAGACATCAAGAAAGATGCACATTGCCAACTTGGATACTACACATGGATGGATCCTCCAACTCGTCAAGAAGAAGTGTTGGACTCATTCTCATGGGTCTTAATGATTTCAAAGCTGAATATACTCTTCGTTTTGACTTTTGAACTACAAATAACTAGGCTAAATATGAGGCGCTCTCGATGGGACTACAAATTATAGCATCACTAGGGGCCTGAGACATCAGGGTATTCACCGATAATCAGCTCATATCAAACAAATTGAAGGAATCTATGAAAGAAAAGAACCAGTAATGGTGAAGTATTTGACAAAATTACAAGAAGTAATGTGTAAGTTTGGCAAGGTGGACATATAGCAGATCCCCAGATCAGAGAATGGTAGAGCTGACACCCTCTCTAAGTTGACCAGCTCGGATTCAGATCCTACAAATCGGATAATATACATTGAGAGCCTTCTCTACCCAAGCATCAATGAATTGGAACAGATTTTGGCAACACATGATTCGACAAGTTGGAAAGATCCTATACAAGCCTATTTGAACAATAGCTAATTGTTGGAGTTACACACAGAAGCAATGAAGATTAAATGGAAGGCTGCTCTATAGAAATCCTTTGCTCACCCATATCTCAAATGCCTAACTCTTGAGAAAGGAGACTATGCCCTTAGGGAAATACATGATGGAATATGTGACAATCACCTGGGCGCACGGAACCTGGATAACAAAGCCTTGAGATAAGGATTTTATTGGCCTACTATGAAAGCCAATGAAAGCTCGTTTGTCAAAAGGTGTGATCATTTCTCTTCAATACTCATCAACCTTCTACTGAGCTCTGCTTGATAACATGTTCCTTGCCATTCGCATAATGGAGGTTAGATATATTGGGCCCGTTTCCTCACGGAATGGGGCAACAAAAATTCTTTATTATCACAATCTATTATTTTATAAAGTGGGTAGAAGCAGAATCATTGACCCAAATTACAAACAAAAAGATACAAAAGTTCATGTGGTTATCAATAGTTACTAAGTTTGGATTACCTCGAGTATTGATCACTAACAATGGTAAACAATTTGACAACTGACAGTTCAAGGAGTTCGGTGACAAATTAGAAATCCAACATCGCTTGATGTCAGTTACGTACCCTTGGTCTAATGGACTCGCTGAGGTAACAAATAGGACAATTCTTCAAGGATTAAAAACCACTCTGGATGAGGCAAAAGGTCGACGTGTAGACGAACGCCATGGAATTTTCTGGGCATATCGAGGCCATAGGGGAGACGCCCTTTAGCCTAACCTATGGGTCAAAAGCAGTATTACCTGTTGAAATAGGAATTCACTCTTTGTGAGTAGAATAGTACCAACCAGAGCTGAATAAGCCTGCCTTGCAAGAACAATTCGATCTTTTTTGTCATAATTGAGAGACGATACATGTGCGCGAATGGTGGCATACCAGCAACAAATGGCCTGATAGTACAATAGGAGAGTTAGGGCTATTGGTGCTTTGAAGGACAGAGGCTACGAGACAACCCCAATAGGGAGCAAATTCGCTCCTAACTGGGAAGGCCCATACTGAATACACTTGGTGGTTCGGTCCAGAACATATCGACTTAACCATTTAGACGGCTTAGTTATACCCCGCATATGAAACTGTGAGAATTTGTGAATTTACTATCAATAGGTTCTATTATTCGGACCATTAGTTTTATAATTTATCGATTATAACATTATGATTTTCATGCATACACCATTTACTTGGAGTTTATCATTTACTCTTAGTAGAATTAGCATTGCTCAACACAAAACAACAATAGCTCCTTGGTGCATTGCCTCGGTTTTATACAATATAAGGCGTAATGCCCGATAAACTATATGAATCCAAAGAGCAACGCTTTCGAGTATCATTGGCACAATGCTTGATACACTATACAAATCCAAGGTACAACGCCTCGAGTATCGTTGATGCAATGCCCAACACACTATACGAATCCAAGGCTCAACGCCTCCGAGTATCATTGGTGCAACGTCCGATCCAATATACAAATCTAAGGCCTCTGAGTATCATTAGTGCAATCCCGATACACTATACCAAACCAAGGCACAACCCTTCCGAGTATCATTGACACAACGCCTGATATATTATACCAATCCAAGGTGCAATGCCTTTGAGTATCATCGCTGGAACACTCAATACACTATACAAACCCAAGGCACAATGCCTCCTAGTATCATCGGTGCAACGCACAATACACTATACAAACCCAAGGTGTACTGCCCGTGAGCATCTTGGTGTAACGCCCACGAGCATCGTCGGCGTAATGCTTGATATACTATATGAATCTAAGGCGTAATGCCTTCTAGTATCATCAGCCTAGCACCCGATACACAATACAAATCCATGGCACAATGCCTTTGAATATTCTCAGTGCTGTAACACCGATTTTTGGTAACTGTGTATCATGTACCACTACTCATGATTCTATATATATTAATATCCTTTTGGAACATTTAAAATGAAAATTTAATTATCTATTTATTTATTTTGAGCTTTTGCTTCAAAATCACTAAAGTCGAAAATTTTATCGATAAATCGAAAACTTTCTCGATAAGCGCCGGTAAGACCTAAAGATGTAAAAAATAGCTAAAAAAATGCCTACACACTTAAATAAAGATATTTAAATGAAATTTTATATTTTTAAGGAATTTCGAACAAAATATCATGGGGATAAAAAATACAAATTGTTAAAAATTAGGAGTCTAAATGCAATTAAGGAAAATTGAGGAACTAAGTTACAAACCACTCAAGGGTTGACAATTGGAGCCAAATGATTAGTCAAGAGGGTAGCAAGGTTGGTTAGTGGTCACATAAGATTGTTCCACATTCAAGAAAACTCATTGGATGGAAATTTATGCATGAAATTTAATAAAAATAGCTTGTGCTAACTTGTAACATCTCTTCCCTTGACATGGACATCCAATAGGACACCTAATGGAGTGCATGGTTTAAGTACTAGGACAAGTGGAATGTTGAGATGATGCATGAAATAATCCAATAGTTAAGGATATTTTGCTAGATTTATAAAAGAACTTGCTTAGGAAAAGAATTGACTCATTTTCTTCATTCAAACCCCCTTGCACGAAATATGTAGACTCCGTATCCATTTTGAGTTCAACCATGGAGCCAAAGAGGTAAGAATATTTTTGGAAATTCTTGAATTTGAATTGAAAAAATAGAAGTGTTGTATAAAAATTCATGTTCATGGTGATTTGATTTTGCTAAGGTGATAAAAAAAATTCAAAAATTCAAAGGGAGTACCGGTGTTTATTGTTAACAAGAGATCTTACAAATGAGGTTACATGTCTTAACATGAATAAAGATTTGATTACTTGATGAGTAGTTACAATGGTATCCATACTAACATGTTAGATATTGATTTTTAGATTGAATCTTGTATAGTATTCTTATGATATCTCATTTAGTAGAAATAAAAAAAATTAGCCATTTATTACTCTATAAACTAGACTTCCTAAACTTTAAAATGGTATATTATGTGAAGCATTTCATGAAGGAATCGAGTTTTGGTGATTTTTGGAATTGTAGCATGTTTCACCAACTTTGTTTCATATAATGTGTATGACTAGTATATTGTGTAAATTATTAAGGTATCTTCTGCAAGGAATTTGGAGAAACCTTAAACATGAAACTTTTAGATCTCTGTCTTAACTTTAATATGAGATAAAGATCAATTGATTTGGAGTTGTATGCAGAATGTTATAGTGTTTTTACTAAACCTATGCAGAAGTAGTTTTAAAATTAAAACTGAGATAAAAATAGAATTTTATAAAATTATACATTTAAAATCAAAGGATGGTATAAACTAGAAAGTTTTAGATCTATATCTTATCTTCAATATGGGATAAGAATCACTTAAATTGGAGAAGTATGCAGGGAGATATAGAATTCTACCAAACCTGTGCAGATTTGATTTTAGGAACTTAAACAGAATAAGTTATAAAATTTTCTAAATTCAGGTGTTCAGAATTTGAAGTTGGTTTGAACACAAAAGTTGGAGATATATATCTTAGCTTTAAGAGACAATTTGAATCATTTGAATCTGATAAGATTTTAGAAGATATCACGATTTTACTAAAGTTGGGCGTGATAAATTTTGTAAGAATTTTTATTTAAGTATGTAATTTGAGAATTAACCTTATGAAAGAGAACACTCTATATGCATATTGCAATCCGACGATATGATATTGTCGAAATAATTGAATTGATGAATGATATATATAGTTTAACTTAGATATAGGATTACGCTTTTGTACGAGTGGTAACTCGTTCGAAAAATGAGGATAGTTAGGGGAAGTGGCATAACCTCCCCAGTCGAGATGAATGAGACGAACTATTTCTGACTAAAATAAAAAATAGTTTGATCATAATTTTTATAAATAAATTTTGAAATGTGATTTAAAAATATTTTAGTATTTGTGGCATGTCTTGAAATAATAATATTTTGTGAAAATTTGCATCCTGATACTAGATGATTGATAGTACAATGTTTTTCTTTTACGAATAAAGATTTATAAATAATAACATGTGGTTCATGTTTATGATTATGGGATGGTGTATAGTGCCTATAGCGCACTCCCTACTACGGTATTGAGTGTTTACCCGATGGGGTGATGTGCTGAGGTAACACTAGAGTAGGGGTTTGAACCCCTGACTCTGGCTAATGGATCCAATAACGAACACCCGTGAGAGCCGTGTCAACACCAAGGCAAGGGGGTTAAAAAAAGTATATGTGTTCATTTTTATGATATTGTGGTGACTCTTTGGTGGATTTTACCCTAACTAGGCTAAACTATGGGTAGAATGTAATTTATTATCGATTGAAACCCCATGATGTGTGATTATGATAAGAATGCATATTATTTTGAATTACACGATATGTGGTAAATAAATAAAATTTGAAAACGATGATTTGACTTGTTACTCTCACAAATTCATGTATTGTAACACTGAAAAAAAAAAGAAAAAAGAGAAGAGGTGCTGCGTTTTGGAGTGAAACGCAGCACTCTCCCCCCAAATTGAATTAGGGCTTTAAGCCCTAATTCTCTCTCTCATCCCATCTCTCTCTCTCTCTTTTCATCTCTTACTCTCTCTCTCTCTCTCTCTCTCTCTCTCTCTCTCTCCGTCCCTTCCTATCCCGCACCCGTGCCTGATCACCGCTGCTTGCACCGCCGTTCGCCACCATTGCCACCATCGCCACCGCACCCAGCCGCCTCTGCGCCTTCCTTCCAGCGAGCACGCCATAGCCGCCTCGCTTTCCTCCGATGAGCGCTGCCCCACCACGAGTGCGACTGCAGCTCCTCTGCCGCAGTACGATACTCCCCGCACGAGCCCAGCATGTCACATCGCGCGATCTCCTGAGCAGCGCCTTCCTCCTCTGCACGAGCGCAAGTACGAGCTGCGCGATCCTTGCACGAGCGCGAGCTCGCCCCAGCATGAGCACGAGCGCGAGACACGCTGCGCGAGCGTGAGCCCTAGCCCGTGAGCGCTTCAGCCCACAAGCGCTCCAGCTCGCGAGCGCGAGCCTTTGCCTGTGAGCGCCAGAGCACGCGAGCCCACTAGCGGGCCAGCCCGCGAAGCCCATTACTGACCCGCGAAGCCCACTACTGACCCACGAAACCCACTGCTAACCCGCGAGCCCACTGCGGCCCGCGAAGTCCACTGAGGCCAGCAAGCTGGGCTGCGAGCCCACCAACGGACCAACCCGCCAGCCCATCATCCTGCCGGCCCGCGAGCCCGCGACGGTCCGCGAGCCCGCGACCAGATGTTCCCTTCGAGAGCTCACCTGCATCTTCTTTACTGCAGGTAACGACTATAATTGGATGTAATTCTAGGGGTTTGGTATTTAGAAATTTAATTAGTTGTTAATTTCGTTTCAAATTTGAAAATATTACAGATTTTAGATCAGTTCGATGGGCGAACGAAAGCTAAATCTGAGATCCGAGAAACCCTAGGTGAGAGAAATGCAATTACTTCAATATTTGAATTAAGTTTGTCGAAATTTGGTGAAATTTAGAATCGAAAACTATATAACGTTAAATTCGAGGAAAATTAGAGAAAATGAGAAATATTGAAAAATTGATCATTGGTGAGCCAAATAATTCGAAAGTGATAAAACGAGAATCTAGAAAGGGGATTGTGTCAATTAAAGTTGTATTAAATTTGAAAAAAAAATTGAAAATCCCTTATTAGAGTTTTATTTGATATAAAATTTGATTATTTGATTAGGTTTGTCTTTTGGAAATCTGAGGAGTCAATTTGATTGATTTGAAAAATAGGGAGTGACCACCATCCTTAAATATGTGAATGGAACCCTAATCTCTTATATAAAATAGTAAAACGTATTTTCGATAAAACATGCTTTTGATATGCATTGATTTGACGTATGATATTAAATTTAAAATTTGTTTTGTAATTATTGAAGTGTCTTAAATTATGTTTACGATAATTATGCATCCATGGTTTCAAATTAAACAAAAATTATGCCATTACTTGAAAATTTATAATTTCCTTTTCTACCGTTGCATTGATATGCTGTTTTGAAATGATTTGATGAATTGGCACGCAGATTTGAAATGCTTTGATGAACTATGTGGGTTGGATGCCCACTAGTTATGTGATGATATGATTTTACTTATGGGACGTTGTGCCCTTTTGATACTATGATGATGACATTGATGATTCTGTAGCTACGAAGGGCGTTTGCACAGGCACAGGTTGCCCGGATACACTTCTACAGGAGGTATCTGCAAACGTCATTGATTCTAAGGGCTATAGGCGCGGCCGGTTGAACCCATGATGGCGGAGCACGAGTATGACGCCACCGTCTAGTACCGGGCGGGGTCCTATACATGATAATGAGTTAGCCCAAGTGAACTCATGGCCAATATCGGGGTAGAGAGCGTTTTAAAGTCTATGCATAATAAAACCCCCGATGCGCCTATCCTTGGTCACGGTTGACCTTTGTCAGGACCATTTTTGGCTTGTTCTGATATTACTTGATTTTAAATAGATACATACATGTTTGTTATCGTGTGATTGATTAAATGATTTCAAATTGCTAAACATATTATGTTTTGTTACGAAATGTAAATTTTTGTTTCGAATGATATTATTTGACACTCCAATAGTTCACCCACACTATTTATACTTGACATTACCCCCTCACTCACTGGATATCTTCCCATGATACCCACCCCACTCTTTTCCCTCCTCAGATAGATTTATTGTGATAGAGCGACGTTACAGGCTCTAGAGCGGATTTGGTATTCACGACGGTGAGATTTACTTCAAATAAAAATATGAAATCTTTATTTTATTTCGACCCTGCGAGGTCTTGACATTTAGCTCCGTAGTTGGCCATGTACTTATTTTAGGATAACTATATAATTCATGTATATTTAATTGTGAAACTCTCATAATCCATTTGCATTGATGTGATTGTACGTATTTGAATGTTACTTGAAAAAATTATTGTATATAAGATAAAATTTAGGTCCGCTCGGTATGGCGGCTGTTCATGCTCTAATTGAGTATGACAATAGAGGTCTGTGGCTAGAATTATTGGTAATGTACATAGCCTGGCGTTATTTTGGATGTCTGTTGTGGTTGGTAGGTTGTTGTGAGGCTGAGATGACCATTTTATTTTATTTACAGGATGATTTAATTTAAACAGGTTTATTTGTACATGGGAGACCTCCGATTTATGGGGAGATTCTGTCCGATTTTTTGTAAAAATACAGCCTGCATTCAGAGCAACGGGCGGCTGCTCACGAACCCGGTTTGGGGCGTGATAGTTTTATTGGTATCAGAGCGTTTAGGTTAGAGAAAAGATAATAGTAAAAGTCTTCCCAAGTATATGAAAAGTTCTCAATGCATTAGAGAATTTCATACAGTCATTTTAAGTCCCATACTTGGCCATAGGCATATAAGTTCATCTATTTTATGGAGTTGGATACATAACGCATCTAACCCATTATTTCGCATTCAAATGTTTTGAATTATAGTTCATTTCTTTAGGGGGTTAGTTACAGAGCAACTAACCCTAATTCTTGATTTCTATATAATAAAAATGTATTCTTTTTGCAGAATTATGCCACCTAGGGCACCCAAGGCACCATGAGTGCCAGAGGATGCTTCCTCTATTCGAGCACGCTCACCAGCGCCAACCCCAGCACCTCCACCGGCTGTTACAATCGAGATTCCTCCACCACCACTCGATACCTTGAGGTAGTGGCAGGAGTGGTATAGTAGATATGGGGTGCAAATGCCACCACCTCCACTACAAACTCCAACGACCACACCTGCGGCCGTACCTGCTCCTACGGCACCGGTTCCTCCTTCGGTGGTCGGTCCTTCTGTTTGTACTCCCGTTGATGAGATGTCGGCTACCTTGAGGCGCATCCATGAGCTCACTTAGTTGGTGAAAGAGTCTCGGTAGCTCAGATGCACAGACTTTTTAGGATCCAGTGATGCCGTAGCGACGAAACACTGGATCAATAGGATTCGTAGGATCCTTACAGATTTGGGGTTGTCAGAGGAGCTTAGATTGAGAATTGCTAAGAGAATCCTCGATGAAGATGCCCTCTCGTGGTGGGAGGCTATCCGTGATAGTACTACACAGACCCTGCGGTGGGAGAACTTTCTACGAGAGTTTGACCGCAGATACTTCACCCCGTTCCAGCAGGACCGAATAACGGACGGAGTTCCTGTACTTACGCCAGGGGACGAGGTCAGTTTCAGAGTACGAGGCTAAGCTTAGACGACTAGCGGCCTTTGTCCCCGACATGGCTATACCGGCTCAGATGAGGTTCAAGTTTGAAGATGGCCTCCAATTAAGTATTAGGAAGTTATGATGGTGACTCCCACTTTTACACTATCAGAGGTGATTGATTCAGCATATCGGGCGGAAGAGATCATCCGAGCAGAGGCTAGACAAAGGGAGAGTCACCAGAAAAGGAAGACTGGGTCACAGGGTAGACAGTCTTCGAAGAGGGGTAAAGGTTCTGATATCCCGGAGGTTCCTCTAACTTCAGACCAGCAGGACCGGGACAGGGACCTCGACCACAGAGTTTTGGGGTACCAGCCCCTAGTGTCTCTACACAGTCCACTACACAGAGACAACACTTCCACCATGCCTTTGGGGCATGTAGAATACCTGTTACTTGCTTCCAGTGTGGGAAGCAAGGTCACGTTAGGAGTGTCTGTCTAGATTTAGGTCGAAGAGGATCGACTTTGTAGAGTTGTATTGGTACGTCTAGCACAGGCCAGCAAGGGGTACCTGCACATTCAGCTCTTACCGCTCCTTGGACTATAGCCAAGAGTAATACAGTGTCAGGATTGTCGTGACAGCAGCCTAGAGTCCAGGCTCGTGTGTTTGTGATGACATAGGAGCACACACAGGCAAACCCTGATATTATTATGGGTAATCCTCCCATAGACCCCGTACTTTATATATGAGCTTTTTGTATATCATGATATCGATGTACAGTTTTGACTAGTTAAAGTTTTAGAAGCTTAACTAGTTTGATATATATATCTATTCGTTCACTTTTTCTTTGTATTTTAAATTATGTTGATCTTTTTCTCTTACTTTTAGGTACCATGCGAATATTTGGTATCGACATCTATATTCTTATAGATACTGGCTCAAATTTTTCATATGTGAGTGACACGTTCGCTCGCCATTCTGATAGACCTCTCTCGTCACTTGATGAGGAGATTACGGTAGTTACTTCTCTTGGCAAGCATATCATTCGAGATACAGTTTATAGGGGCTGTGAGGTCGGTATTGGGGAGACAGTATTAGAGGCAGATCTGATTCCGCTCCCTATCACGGATTTTGATGCCATCTAGGAATGGATTTGTTGAGTTTACACCGGGCTTCCGTAAATTGTTTCATGAAAAAGATTAAGTTTCAGAGGTCTGGGCAGCTACCATTAGTTTTCTGGGGCGAGAGACGAGTATTGCCTCGCTGTATTATCTCAGTTATGAAGGCCAGAAGCTTGGTACGCCATGGTAGTGCGGCTTATCTGGCTCATGTTGTCGATACCACCATTGAGGGATCGAGACTTGAAGATGTCCCTATGGTGCAGGAGTTTCCAGAGATATTCCCCGAGTAGTTTCCCGGATTACCACCAGTTTGGGAGTTCGATTTCGAGATTGATTTAGTACAGGGACCACTCTTATTTTTATTTCTCTATACAGAATGGTGTCTGCTGAACTGAGAGAGTTTAAGACTTAGTTACAGGAACTTCTGGATAAGGGGTTTATCCGCCTGAGTACTTCACCCTAGGGTGCTCCGGTATTGTTTGTAAAGAAAAAGGATGGTACATTTCGGCTTTGTGTGGACTACAGGCAATTGAACAAAGCCACCATAAAAAACCGATATCTCCTGCCACGTATCGATACTTGTTTGATCAGTTGCAGGGAGTCAGGGTTTTTTCTAAAATTGATCTCCGTTTGGGTTATCATCAATTGAGAATTTGGGCCGAAAATGTGCTCAAGATAGCTTTTCACACCCGATACAGTCATTACGAGTTTCTAGTCATGCCGTTTGGGCTGACTAATGCCCCAGCTGCTTTTATGGATCTGATCAATCGAGTTTTTCACGACTACTTGGATCGGTTCATCATCGTATTTATTGATGACATCTTGATATATTCACGGAGTGATTTGCAGATACTCCGTGAGAAGCAGATATGCAAAATTCTCGAAATGTGAGTTTTGACTGAGACAAATTGGATTCTTGGGGCACATTGTCTCCGTGAAAGGTATTTATGTCGATCCGCGGAAGGTTGAGACTATAGTGAAGTGGGAGCAGCCACAAACAGTTACCGAGATTCGTAGTTTTCTCGGTTTAACCGAGTATTATCGTAGATTTGTAGAGGGATTCTCTAGGATAGCTACTCCGTTGTCGAGATTGACCCAGAAGGGGGTCAAGTTTGTTTGGGATAACTGTTGTGAGGCGAGTTTCTAGGAGCTCAAACAACGGTTGACATCCACTCCTATTTTAGCCCTTCCCACTAGTAGTCAGGAGTATACAGTGTACAGTAATGCTAGCCAACATGGATTAGGTTGTGTTCTGATGTACGATGGTCGGGTTATTGAATATGCCTCGCGACAGCTGAAAAAACACGAGATTAATTACCCGACACATGATTTAGAGTTGGTAGCCATAGTTTTCGCGGTGAAGATATGGCGGCATTATCTTTATGGGGTGATTTGTAGGGCATTCACGGATAACAAAAATCTAAAGTTTTTTTTTTACCCAAAAAGAGTTGAATTTGAGACAGAGGAGATGGTTGGAATTATTGAAAGACTATGACCTCATTATTGACTATCATCCGGGTAAGGCGAATGTTATAGCAGATGCCTTGAGTTGGAAGTCAGCATCATCTTCACAGTCGATAGAGAAAGCCTACATTTCTTGTTTAGTGGGACTCCGAGCTTTGGGAGTCAATTTGACTAATGATGATCAGGGAGGCTTACTAGCCAGATTTCAGGTCAGACCGACTTTGTTCAACCGTATTCGAGAGCTCCAGAGTACAAATTAGGAGCTTCAGGGTGTTGTGGATAGAGTCCGCAGAGCTGAGGGCAGAGACTTCAGAATCCGTGATGATGGACTCGTGGTATTCAGAGACAGAGTGTGTATCCCAACCAATAGTGATCTTCGGCGTGCTATCCTTGAGGAAGCACATTCTTCTGCATATGCTATGCATCCTGGGGGTATGAAGATATACCAGATCATCAGGGGTAGCTATTGGTGGTCAGACATGAAGAGGGATATAGCAGCGTTTGTGGCACGATACTTGGTGTGCCAGCAGGTGAAGGCCGAGCATCAGCGTCCAGCGGACACACTGCAGCCTCTTCCCATTCCTGAGTGGAAATGAGAGTATATTACTATAGATTTCATAATGGGGTTGCCGCGGACTTCTACACGGTATGATGCGATTTGGGTGATTGTCGATCGACTCACCAAATCTGCACATTTTATCCCTATCCGCGGTGATTATTCCTTAGAGGCATTGGCACGTCTCTACATTAATACCATAGTTTGGCTTCACAGGGTGCCCGTGTCGATTGTTTTAGATAGGGACCTTAGGTTTACATCTAGATTTTGGCCTAAGTTGTAGGAGGCATTGGGTACTAGATTGAACTTCATTATGGCATATCATTCTCAGACGGACGACCAGTCTGAGAGGACAATTCAGACACTCGAGGATATGTTTCGGGCATGTGTCATTGATTTTCATGATTATTGGGATTGGTACCTTCCACTGGTCGAGTTCGCATATAATAACAGTTATCAGGCCAGTATAGGGATGCCCTCGTATGAGGCACTGTATGGCAAGAAGTGCCGCACCCTGATATGCTGGGATGAGGTGGAGAGCGACGTCTTAGCAGTGTTGAGTTGATTGAGCAAACAAAGGATAAAGTTAAGATCATTCGTGAGCGGATAAAAGCCGCCCAAGATAGACAGAAGACATATGCTGATCGTAGGCAACAACCTCTTGAGTTTACCACGGGAGATATGGTTTTCTTGAAGATATCTTCTTGGAAGGGAGTTATACGGTTCAGGCAATGGGGCAAGTTAAACCCCAGATATATTGGGCCATTCCGTATCTTTGAGAGGGTCGGGAGTGTGACATACAGGTCAGAGCTGCCGGATGAATTTTCCTGTATTCACGACATATTCTATGTCTCAGTACTCATAAAATACTTGGCCGTTCCTTCTCATGTACTTGAGTCTCTACCTGTTTAGTTACAAGAGGACCTTCGTCTTTCAGTTTAGCCCGTGACTATTCTAGATCGACAGGTCAGAAAGTTGCGGAGCAAGGAAGTCACATTGATCAGAGTTTTGTGGAGAAGTGACCAGGTCGAGGAGGAGACCTGGGAGTCCGAGGAGGCTATGAGGAGACAGTACCCCCAGTTGTTTGCTGTTTAGTTCTCTTTTAATTTTGAGAATGAAATTTATTTTAAGGGGGTTAGAAAATATAACTCTAAAAACAAAAAAAGAAAAGAGAGAGGAGGTGCTATGTTTTGGAGTGAAACGCAGCACTCTCCCCCCAAATTGAATTAGGGCTTTAAACCCTAATTCTCTCTCTCATCCCATCTCTCTCTCTCTCTCTTCGTCTCTCTCTCTTTCTCTCTCTCTGTCCCTTTCTCTCCCGTAGCTGCGCCCGATCACCGCTGCCTGCATCGCTGCTCGCCACCATCGCCACCGCACCCAGCCGCCGCTGCGCCTTCCTTCCGGCGAGCGTGCCATAGCCGCCTCGCTTTCCTCCAGTGAGCGCTGCCCCACCGTGAGCGCGACTGCAGCTCCTCCGCCGCAGCGCGATACTCCCCACATGAGCCCAGCACGCGATGTTTTGCAAGCAGCGCCTTCCTCCTCTACACGAGCACAAGCGCGAGCTGCACGATCCCTGGACGAGCGTGAGCACACCCCAGCACGAGCGTGAGCGTGCTCAAGAGCACGATCCATTGCGCGAGCGTGCCCCCAGCACGAGTGCAAGAACACTCCAGCGCGCGACCCACTGCGTGAATGTGCCCCAGCACGAGCGTGAGCGCACTCCAGCGCGGGACCCATTGTGCTAGCGCGCGACCGACTGTGCGAGCACACCCCAGCACGAGACCCACTACGCGAGTGCGAGCCCTAGCCCATGAGCACTTCAGCCCATGAGCGCTCCAGCTCGCGAGTGCGAGCCCTAGCCTGTGAGCGCCCGAGCCCGCGAGCCTACCAGCAGGCCAGGCTGCGAAGCCTACTGTTGACCCGCGAAGCCCACTGCTGACCCACGAAGTCCACTACTAACCCGCGAGCCCACTACGGCCCACGAAACCCACTGCGGCTAGCAAGCTGGCTGCAAGCCCGCGAGCCCATGAGCCCACCAGAGGACCAGCCTGCCAGCACATCAGCCCGTCGGCCCGTAAGCCCGTGATGGCCCACGAGCCCGTAACCAGCTCTTCCCTTCGAGAGCTCACCTGCATCTTCTTTACTGTAAGTAACGACTATAATTGGATGTAATTCTAGGGTTTGGCGTTTAGAAATTTAATTAGTTGCTAATCTCGTTTCAAATTTGGAAATATTACAGGCTTTAGACAAGTTCGACGGGCGAATGAAAGCTAAGTCTGAGATCCGAGAAACCCTAGGTAAGAGAAATGCAATTACTTTAATATTTGAATTAAGTTTGTCGAAATTTGGTGAAATTTAGAATCGCAAACTATATAATGTTAAATTCGAGGAAAATTAGAGAAAATGAGAAATATTGAAAAATTGATCAGTAGTGAGTCAAATGATTCGAAAGCGATGAAACGGGAATCTAGAAAGGGAATTGTATCAATTAAAGTTATATTAAATTTGAAAAAAAAATTGAAAATCCCTTATTAGGTTTTATTTGATATAAAATTTGATAATTTGATTAGGTTTGTCTTTTGGAGACCTAAGGAGTCAATTGGATTGATTTGAAAAATTGGGAGTGACCACCCTCCCTAGATATGTGAGTGAGACCCTAATCTCTTGTATAAAATAGTAAAACGTGTTTTCTGCCGTGTTTTCGATAAAACATGCTTTTAATATGCATTGATTTGACATATGATATTAAATTTCAAATCTGTTTTGTGATTATTGGAGTATTTTAAATTATGTTTACGATAACTATGCATCCATGGTTTGAAATAAAACAAAAATTGTGCCTTTACTTGAAAATTTATCATTTCCTTTTCTACCGGCTGTTTTGAAATGATTTGATGAAATATATTGGTACACAGATTTGAAATGTTTTGATGAATTATGGGGATTGGATGGCCACTAGTTATGCGATGATATGATTTTACTTATGGGACGTTGTGCTTTTGTAATACTATGATGATGACATTAATGATTCTGTAGCTACGAAGGGCATTTGTAGAGACACAAGTTGCCCGGATACGCTTCTGTAGGAGGTATTCGCAAACGTCATTGATTTTAAGGGCTATAGGCGCGGTCGGTTGAACCCACGATGGGAGAGAACGAGTATGACGCCACCGTCTAGCAGTGGGCGGGGTCCTATACATGATAATGAGTTAGCCCCAGTGAACTCATGGCCAACGTCGAGGTAGAGAGCGTTTTAAAGTCTATGCATAATAAAACCCCCGATGCGCCTGTTCTTGGTCACGGTTGATGTTTGCCAAGACCATTTTTGGCTCGCTCTGATATTACTTGATTTTAAATGGATGCATACATTGTGATTGATTAAATGATTTCAAATTACTAAATATATCATATTTTGCTGTGAAATGTAAATTTTTGTTTCGAATGATATTATTTTACACTCCAATGATTCACCCACACTATTTATACTTGACATTACCTCCTTAGTCACTGGGTATCTTCCCATGATACTCACTCCTCTCTTTTCCCTTCTCAGACAAGTTTATTGTGATAGAGCGACGTTATAGGCTCTAGAGTGGATTTGGTATTCACGACGGTGAGATTTATTTCAAATAAAAATATGAAATCTTTATTTTATTTCGACACTGCGAGATCTTGACATTTAGATCCGTAGTTGGCCGTGTACTTATTTTGGGATAACTGTATAATTCATGTATATTTAATTGTGAAACTCTCATAGTTCATTTGCATTGAGGCGATTGTACGTATTTGAATGTTATTTGGAAAAATTATGGTATATAAAATAAAATTTAGGTCCGCTCAATGTGGCGACTGCTCATGCTCTACTTGGGCATGACAGTAAAGGTTTATGGCTAGGACTATTGGTAATATACATAGTCTGGCATTGTTCTGGATGTCTACTGTTGTTGGTAGGTTGTTGTGAGGTCGGGATGACCATTTTATTTTATTTACAGGATGATTTAATTTAAACAGATTTATTTATACATGGGAGATCTCTGATTTATGGTGAGGTTCTACCCGATTTTCTATAAAAATATAGTCGGCATTCAGAGCAACGGGCAGCTGCTCACAAACCCGGTTTGGGGCATGACATTTATTGTCATTATATAGTTCTTGTACCTCACTCACAGAATATGTGGATTATACTCACACCTCATATTTAAAATTTTTAGTTTATATTGCACTTGATTTACTTTGGGGTACTAATCTACGAGTTTTACTGAGAGACGCTACTGGGTAAGTATTCATGCGCATATTTGTTTATGATTGGACCGTGCATATAAATATTATATGTAAATTGAAGGTAAATATTTTAAAGAAAATTTCTAAAAAATTTTCTTTTTCAAATCTTCTTCTGTATGATTGACTTAGGATATCAAGTAGGGTCTTAATATTGGTTAAGTACTTAGCCTTGCGTCGCCTTGATGTGTGAGTAGGGTATACCCATGCCTCGAGAAGTCACGGTGGTCTATTTGCGTGCTTGACTTGGGGGTCAGGGCATGACAGATTTGGGTGGTATCAAAGTGCTAGATTCTATATCTACTCTATTTCGCTTCTGGTGTTTATAAAATATTTTTCAAAAAGTTTATAATTTGCCTCCATGGTCCTATAACATCAATTCTTATTAGGGGGTTAGGTTGGCACTTAACCTTTTGCTTTTCTATTCTTAAATACTAAGTGTGGTCTTATATGTAGAACTATGCATCACTGAGAACGACCAAGGCGTACTACCGAGACCCTGCTCGAGGCTGCATTATCGTCTCAAGCACGTCAATGCCCTCCTACGGAAGAAGTAACCCCACCGTTCTCCATACTCAGGGAGATGATGGGGTGGTGGACAACTCACCGTGACCAGATGAGAGCACCACCTACATCGGTGGTTATGACTCCGCCTGTACCCGCAACGGCACCAGCGCCCTCTCCTACGTTGACGACTACGTCGACTACTTAACAGATGACAAAGGTCTCCACCTTGCTTAGAGAGACCTAGAGTCTAGGGTGTGAGTCCTTCTCTGGGACCCACAACCTTGTTGTGGCCAGGAAGTGGCTCAAATGGATCAAGAGGTTGTAGAGGATGTGAGAGTTGAGAATAGACTCAAGCTGGTGATAGCAGTCAGACTGCTAGAGGATGACGCCAGTGACTGGTGGGACGCATCAAGGATAAAGCAGATAAGCCGCTGATTTTGGGTGACTTTCTGAGGGAGTTTGATTCCTAGTATTACACGATGTTCGATCACGACATGAAGCAGCGGGAGTTCCTAGAGTTGAAGCAAGGACAGAAGTCTGTGTCAAAGTATGAGATTGAGTTCCATAAATTGGAGACATTTTTTCCGGAGTTAGTGGTAACCGAGGAGACCAGGAGATTGACTAAATCTCGCCATCAGAGATCGGATGACAATCTCTGAGGAGGATACATATGCTATAGTTCTGCAGAACATCAAATAGCGAAACAAACTCTGCGAGTAACAAGACCAAAGAAAGAAGCCTAGATTTGGGTAGGGACAGAGCTCCAAGATTAGCAGAGGCTAGGATTCATATAGCGAGGGCCTTAGACAAGGGCCTGGGACTACACCTCATGGGCAATGGGCAATATGGGCAGTCATTAGCCCCAATGAGTATACCGGGAGGTAGCTTGGGCACTGCGCTATGGTCCGGAAGAGTGCAGAGAAGGTTTTGCCCGATTTGTAAAAAGGTACATCTAGGCTCATGCCGATTCTTTGACAAATGTTTTCAGTATGGACATGAGGGACATTTCAAGGACCGTTATCCCGATCTACGAGTTGAGGGGTACAGTCACGCCCTAGATCCGAGCTTTCATTATGGCCCAAGTAGCAGCTTAGTGCCTTCTATGGTTCCTTCTTGTAGCACCGTAGGAAAGCCTTCCACTGGGAGTAATATGCTTGCTCCACCTCCTCGTCAGCAGCCCAGGACATAGACTACACTATATGCTATGACCGACGAGGAGACACAGGCCAGTCCAGACATAGTAACAAGTGCTACACCCACTCCTCATCTTGATGATGTATATAAACTTTAGACTATGATGTATTTTGGTGAACTTTGAAAGATGATATATATATATATATATATATATATATATATATATATATATCCATTTTAAGGTTTTATCCTTAAGTAATTTTCAATTATTTCCATAATATTGGGCTAATGGACTTTATAAATTCGGTGATAGGCACTATGATTATCTTTGGAAGAGACGCCCGTATGTTGGTTGACACTGGGGCAAATAGTTCTTTTGTGAGCACGGACTTCACTCACTATACTGACAAGGTTCTAGTACCATTGGATAAATCGCTGTTAGTCATTACTCCCTTGGGGGAGCAGATTGTCAAGAAAGAGGTGTATCGAGAATGTGGAGTCGAGGTGGAGAGCACAGTGTTAAAAGCAGATTTAATTCCACTAGACATACGGGACTTCGATGCCATCCTAGGTATGGATTGGCTACACTGGTACAGAGCTTCAGTGGACTATTTTACTAAGACAGTTGAATTTCAGAAACTAGGGTATCCAGTATTAGTTTTCCACGGAATTAGACGGGTTTCCCCGAATTATGTGATATCAGCTTTGGACGCCCATAGGTTGATGAATAATAGCTGTACAACATATCTGGCGCATGTTGTGGATACCACAGTGGAGGGACCAAGAAGAAATGATGTCCCAGTGGTGTAAGAGTTTCCTAATGTATTCCTTGAGGAGCTACCCAGATTATCTCCAGTCCAGGAGTTTGATTTCGCCATTGATTTGGTACCAGACATTGCACCTATCTCCATTCCGCCATATAGGATGGCCCCGGCAGAGCTGAAAGAGCAAAAAGTCCAATTACAAGAACTGTTGAATAAGGGTTTTATAAGACCAACCCTCCAGTATTATTTGTTCGAAAGAAGGATGGCACTCTCAGACTATACATCGATTATCGACAGTTAAATTGAGTAATCATAAAAAATCGATACCCGTTATCTTGGATCGATGATCTGTTTAACCAGTTACAAGGGGCCCGGATTTTCTCTAAGATCGACCTGAGATCTGGATATCATCAGCTACAGATTAAGGAAGGTGATATTCCCAAGACAGCCTTCAGGACCCGGTACGGTCACTTTCAATTCTTGGTGATGCCATTTGGGCTGACTAATGCTCCGACAGCTTTTATGGACCTGATGAACCTGGTATTCCACTCTTTTCTGGATAGATTTGTTATTGTCTTCATCGACGATATTCTTGTGTATTCGAGCAGTGATGAAGAGCATTCCCAGCATCTACGGGCCGTATTGCAGACATTCCGTGAGAAGGAACTATATGCCAAATACTCCAAGTGCTAGTTTTGGTTGAGAGAGATTGACTTTCTGGGTCATATGGTTTTTGCTGATGGGATCTTTGTGGACCCAAAGAAAGTTTAAATTATTTTGAAATGGGAGCAACCACGGAGCGTTACGGAGGTACGGAGCTTCCTTGGATTGGCAGGATATTATTAGAGATTTGTAGAAAAATTCTCCAAGATTGCTGCTCCACTCTCCAACTTGACGCAGAAAGAGAACAAATTTGTTTGGGATGACCGCTACGAGGTGAGCTTTCAGGAGCTCAAATAGCGATTAACGTCAACACCCATCCTTGCTCTCCTTACTAGCAATGGAGAGTCTACGTATACTGCTTTGCTAGCCGATAGGGACTAGGTTGTGTCCTGATGCAGAATGATCGAGTTATTGCTTATACCTCCCAACAGCTGAAGAGGTATGACCTGAATTATCCTACCCACGACTTAGAGCTTGTTGCCATTGTGTTTGCCTTGAAGATTTGGGGACACTATCTATACGAGGATAGTTGTCAAGTGTATACAGATCACAAAAGTTTGAAGTATCTACTCACTCAGAAGGAGCTCAATCTCAGGCAGAGGAGATGATTGGAGTTTCTCAAAAACTATGATCTGATTATTGACTACCACCCGGGAAAAGCAAATGTCGTTGCGGATACACTGAGACGCAAGTCATCATTGTCAGCATCCACCGAGAGTTCTTATCTCTCGTGTCTTATTGGACTCTACTCCCTAAGAGTCAATTGGCCACAGATGATTTTGGAGCACTTTTGGCCAGATTTAAGGTGAAACCGACTCTGCTTGACCACATTCGAAAACTTCAGTCTACTGATGAGGAGGTTTAGGGAATTGTTGAGAGGATCAACAAAGGGGAAAGCGGAGACTTCAAAATCAGAGATGATGGTTTAGTAGTTTTTGGGACACATATCCGCATTCTCAAGGATAATGTATAGTTTTAGTTTAGTTTCGAGGATGAAACCTTTTATTAGGGGGTTAGAAATTGTAACACCGATTTTCGGTGACTATTTATCATATATCACTTCTCATGATTCTATATATATTAATATCCTTTTGGGATATTTAAAATAAAATTTTAATTATCTATTTATTTATTTTGAGCTTTCGCTTCAAAATCGCTAAATTCGAAAAAATTTTATCGATAACCCGAAAACCTTCTTGGCAAGCGTTGGTAAGGCCTAAAGAAGTCAAAAAGGCTAAAAAAAAGGCTACACACTTAAATAAAGATATTTAAATGAAATTTCACATTTTAAAGGAATTTCGAACAAAATTTCATAGGGATCAAAAATGAAAATTGTTAAAAGTTATGGTCTAAATGCAATTAAGAAAAATTAAAGGACTAAGTTGCAAACCACTCAAGGGTGGACAATTAGAGCCAAATGATTGGTCAAGAGGGCAGCAAGGTTGGTTAGTGGCCACATAAGATTGTTCCACATTCAATAAAACTATTGGATGGAAATTTATGCATGAAATTTAATAAGAATAGCTTGTGTTAGCTTGTGACACCCTCCCCTTGGCATAGACATCTAACAAGACACCTAATGGAGTGCATTGAGTTTGCTTGAATCAATAATTACATGGTTTAAGTACTAGGACAAGTGGAAGGTTGAGATGATGCGTGAAATAATCCAATGGTCAAGAATATTTTGCTAGATTTATAAAAAAACTTGCTTAGGAAAAAAAATGCCTTATTTTCTTCATTCAAACCCCCCTTGCATGAAAAATGTAGACTCCATATCCATTTTGAGTTCAACCATGGAGCCAAAGAGGTATGAACATTTTTGAAAATTCTTGAATTTAAATTAAAAGTATAGAAGTATTAATTAGAAATTCATGTTGATGGTGATTTAATTTTACTAAGGTGATAAAAAAAATTGAAGGATTCAAAGGGAGTGTTGGTGTTTATTGCTAACAAGAGATCTTACAAATGGGATAACATGTCTTAATTTGTATAAAGATTTGATTACTTGATGAGTAGTTACAATGGTATCCATACTACCATATTAGATATTGATTTCTAAATTGAGTTTTGTATAGTATTCTTATGATATCTCATTTTATAGCTATAAAAAATATAAACAATTTATTTCTTTATAAACTAAACTTCCTAATCTTTAAAATGGTATATTATGTGAAACATTTCATGAAAAAATCGATTTTTGGTAATTTTTGAAAATTTAGCATATTTCACCAACTTTGTTTCATATAATGTGTACGACTAGTACATTATGTAAAATTTTGAGGTATCCTTTGTATGGAATTTGGATAAACGTTAAACATAAAAGTTTTAGATCTCTGTTTTATCTTTAATATGAAATAAAGATTAATTGAATTGGAGTTATATGCAGAAAGATATAGTGTTTTTACTAAAACTGTACATAAATAGTTTTAAAACTGAAACTAAGATGAAAATGGAATTTTATAAAATTATACATTTAAAATTTGAGAATGGTATAAATTAGAACGTTTTAGATCTATGTCTTATCTTCAATATGAGATAAGAATCACTTAAATTGGATAAATACACAGGGAGATATGAAAATTTGCCCAAAACTGTATAGATTTGATTTTAGGAACTTAGACCGAAAAAGTTATAAATTTTTCTAAATTCATGTGTTTAGAATTTGAAGTTGGTTTGAACACAAAAGTTGGAAATATATGTCTTAGCTTTAAGAGATAATTTTAATCATTTGAATTCGATCAAGAGTTTAGAAGATATCATGATTTTACTAAACCTGCGGGTGATATGTTTTGTAGGAATTTTTATATGCATCTTGTAATCCGACGATATGATATTGTTTAGAAGATATCATGATTTAACCTTATGAAAGAAAACATTTCTATATGCATCTTGTAATCCGACGATATGATATTGTTGAAGTAATTGAATTGATGAATGATATATATTGTTTAACTTAGATGTAGGATTACGCTTTCGTACGAGGGGTGACTTGTTCGAATGAGAATAGTTAAGGAGAGTAATGTACCCTCCCCAGTCGAGATGAGTGGGACAAATTATTTTTTATTTTAAATGAAAAATAGTTTAATCATGATTTTTATAAATAAATTTTGAAATATGATTTAAAAATGCTTTAGTGTTTGTGGCGTGTCCTGAAATGATGATATTCTGTGAAAATTTACATCCTGATACTATGATGATTAATAGTGCCATATTTTTCTTTTACGAGTAAAAATTTATGAATGATAACATGTGGTACATATGTATGATTATGGGATGGTACATAGTGGCTATAGCGCACTCCCTACCACGGTATTGAGCGTTAACCCGATGGGGTAACACGAGAGGGGTTTAAGCCCCCTGACTCTGGCTAACGATCCAATAGACGAGCACTCGTGAGAACCGTGTCAACCCAAGGGAAGGGGGTTAAAAGAAAAGTATATGTGTTCATTTTTATGATATTGTGGTGACCACTTTATGGATTTTATCCTAATTAGGTCAAACTATGTGTATAACGTGCTTTATTATCGATTGACACCCGATAATTTATAATGATGATACGAATGCATATTATTTTGAATTACATGATATGTTGTAAATGAATAAAATTTGAAAACGATGATTTGACTTGCCACTCTTACAAATTCATTTATTGTCATTATATAGTTCTTGCACCCCACCCACCGAGTATGTAGATTATATTCACCCCCTCATATTTAAAATTTTTAGTTTATACTACACTTGATTTACTTTGGAATACTAATTTACGAGTTTTACTGAGAGACGCTACTGGGTAAGTATTCATACCCATCTTTGTTTATGATTGGACCGTGCATATAAATATTGTATGTAAATTGGAGGTAAATGTTTTAAAGAAAATTTCTAAAAAATTTTTCTTCTTCAAATCTTCCACTGTATGATTAACTTAGGATATCAAGTAGGATCTTAATACTGGTTAAGTACTTAGCCTTGCATTGCTTCGATGTGCGAGTAAGGTATACCTGTGCCTCGAGGAGTCACCGTAGTCTGTTTGCGTGCCTGACCTGCAAGTCGGGGCGTGACAAGCGCAATAAGCACCCTTAGCATAACACCCTTAAATTCTCTCTCTCTCTCTCTCTCTCTCTCTCTCTCTCTCTCTCTCTGTAACACCGTTACCTCGTGTACTCATAATTGTACTTCCCTTCATTTTATGTATGATATTACTCATATTTCTATATAGAAAATCCACCAAGAAATTTCTCCGTTGAAACCGCTCCCGAAAATTTTGGCCCAATCGCCAGAAATTCAAAATTTTCCAAAAATGACCACTAATAGTCCAATAATCATGATAACGACTCTAAAGAGTATAGAAATCTCAAATTTGGGTGAATCTTATTTCATAGAGCTAAATCACCGGTAAAAACCAAACCGGGTCAAATGTGGCTCGATAAGGTTAGCCGATCACGTTTTGACACCGGATAAATTAAATTAGGCCTAATGCAAGATTTTGGGATTTAATGTGAAATTTTGAAATTTTTTTAGAATCAAATGTAAATTTTTATAGGTTAAGGGTGAAACACCGACCCTCGGTATATCCTATGGTGTATTCCAGTTCATATATATATATATATGATGTTTCTACGACTACGTTCATAAATTTTCAATAAGAAAATTTTCAATAAAACGACCCCAAAAATTTACCGGTAAAATACCAATTTGGTTCAGTTTGACTCAAAGAGACTCAATAACCTTAATTTCACATTAAATAAATTTAATTAGGTATAAAATAAGATTTTGGGTTTAGTGTGTAATTATGAAAATTTTTGGGGGTCAAATTAGATTTTTTATAAGTTAAAGGACTTGTTAGCAATTAACAAAAACTTAAAAGAAAATGTGATAAGTGTATTCTTTTAAAACAATACATTAAACAAGTGTGAGAGTGATGAGGACAAGTGTTGACCCAAATTGAGAGCAGAAAGGCAAGGTGGACAAATGAGAACACATGCACATGAAAACCAATCAAAACGCATGCAAATTGGCAAAATGATCCTATGGCTTAGAACAAATTTGAGACTTGATCCTAGGGTGGTGAGTTAATAACACAAGCATAAAGGAAGATGACCATAGAATGCTTGTTCATTCTTCCCAAACCGTGAGAACAAGGTAAGAAGAGAGGAAGACCAAGAAAGTTGAAGTAAGAAATTTTATTCTATCCCATTTTAATTTTTATTTCTATCTGTGACTTTACCTTTGTTTTGATGCATCTTACAGTCTAAATTAGCAAATGCTCTAGTTAAGTAAATTTTAGATCTAGGTCTTATCTTTCCAACGAGATAAGAACCACCTTAATCTGATACTTGTGCCAAAGGTTATGACACTTTTCTTGAAAGGCGACAGAAAGTTGTTCTGTTTCGGAACATAAAAATAGTGTACAAAAACGACCATTTTCCAGTCCTATTTTAGAGAACACAAAAGTTGTAGGTATCACCCTTGCCTACAACATATAAAAACTTCAGCCAATTCGCACGAGAAAATCAAAAGTTATACCCTTTTTCCTAAAGACATTTTGACAGAAACCTTGTTTCCAATTGAAACCTGATAGTTCTGATCATGAATTATTTTAAGCCCTTTCTTGGCATAATTGAGTAAAATGCAAAACATGAAAGTTATAGATTTATGTCCTAGGTATAACATGTTTAAAGTTCATTACATTTGGATGAGTAGGGTGTAAGTTATGGTTTTTGCATAAAAATATGACAGAATCTGAATATAGAATGCAACAGAAACAAAATGAGTATTTTCGGAAATTCTATGATGCGATTTTGAGAAAATGTATAACATGAAAGTTATAGGGCTCGACATTTCCTACAACATATCAAAATTTTGCTTAATTTGGAGTTGTGTGTAAAGTACTAAGTCATTTATACCATACAGGGACATAGGCTTTGTGCGAATGGGCGCCGGGCAATGGGCCGACATGGGCACGGCATGAGCACGATATCCATGCAGTGATTTTGATCGGACCAAATTTTGGAAAATTTGATATTTTTGTACAAATACATTTAGGGATTTATTTAAAATGCTATATAACTTGGCCCCTAGACTAAGAAATTGTTAAGTGCAATTTATTACATATATTTTCCTATAATAACATATGTGTGCATATATGATCATTGTAGTGACGTGATTGGTAATCGATTCAAGGGAGTTCCATTTGCTGTTATAGTGGTATTGAGGGGAGTAATCTACCCTTCCATATACTGTGAGTGGAACTTTGACATCTACTATTGATTGACAAATCATGTTTTACCGATTTTCAAACGACATGATTTTTATATGTGTGAAAACTAAATTTTTGGATTTTGATAAGTATATATATACATGTTTTTGTGACCATTGGAGTATCCCAACTACTGATTTTATTGAAATGCATCAATGAGTTTGATAACTGGATATTGTGTCACTTTTTTAACATATTGACATGTTTTAATACTTTCAATGTATTGACACATGGTTTTGAATGGATTTACATGTACTGTACTATGTGGGCTGTACGTCCGGATGACGTTATGATATGATGCATGGGGTTGTATGCCTGGCCGACGTGATGATGTGATGCATGGAGCTACGTGCCCGACCGACTTGATGATATGGTGATATGCTTCTTATAGCATTCCGTAGTTACGAAGGACATTTGGTAGAGACATCCCTTGTACCCGGATACGTTTCGGCCAGAGGTATCCGTCAAATTGTCATGTGTATGGTTGTCCCATATTGACCCTCATTGGGGAAAACTTGAGTTTACCTCTGTTTAGCACTGGGTTGGACATCATACACGGCCGACTATTTATAGATATATATATATATATATTGTTATTATTATTTACAGGCTAGTTGGAGTAGGTTGTGGCCAACATTTGGGTAGAGAGACATTATTTGATATTTATATTGCGAAAACCCCCAATGCGCCCATCTTTGGTCGAGGTAGACTATTGCCGAGGTTGTTTGTTCGGCCGGTTCTACATATGTGACTTGATATATTGATGGATGCATATGTTATTTTTCGATGTATGCCTTGAGCTATATTAAAACTGCATGCTGTTTTTCACATACTTGATATTGTATTACATACCTTGACACTGCAAGTTCACACTTGATATTGATAGTACAATGTCAATCCCCTCACTTGCTGAGTATTCTCTCATAGATACTTATCCCTCACTTTTCCTTTCACAGGTATAGTCTTGGATCGAGGGAATGGTAGAGACTTGATTTCGTTTGACTTTATTGGAGACTGGGCTGGGGTATGGTTACCCGTTTCTTCCGCTATATTCAATTTGAGGTTATCATATTATTTTAGAGTATTTAGTTTGACCATTGTACTTATTTGTTTGGGGATGACTGCATATTACTATTGGCGCATGTAAATGGTAACTCTCATCTTGGGTTTACATATTTATACATTTGAGACACATTGAGATATTTTACTTTTATTACTTGGGAACTCATGTGATTTTGTAAACTGATTTGGACATATGTGTTTTTAGCCTTACGATGCCTCAATGTCTCAGAGGGTTGTGCCCGTACATTGAGGTGTTGCGGCGGTTGCTCACGTGCTCGGCCCGAGGGTGGGTCGAGGTGTGACAAAGGGACTCATTTGAAATTAATAAGAATTTAGAAGAAAAGAAAATGAAGAGAAATAAGCAGTTAATGAAGCTGTGGTATGAGTGGATGATTAGGATCTTTGATTGGTTTGTGACTACATATTAACTATTGGATACATGGAGTAAGAGAAAATGATTCTTGATTTGGTGCAACATGATCCAATGGTAAGAAATAACCCTTGAGATGATCAATGGTTGAGCTAGAAGTAATTTCGCAAATGCTCTTCCCCAAACCGTGACCAAACAATGGTATAGAGAGTAGGATAGGTGAGGTGGTTGGATGAGGTGATGGAGAGAAGAAATTGTTTGGCCTTTGAGAAGTTAATCCGAGGGTGGAAATTGAGTTTGAAGTGAGATGAATTAATTTGGGCTCTTGGATTGAATTAGTGGGAGATAAGAATACTATTCATTGAGTGAAAGAATGAGTTTTCTTAAAAACACACCAATGGTGAGGATTTGGCTTGGAATTGGATCAAAATTGTGAGCCTTTGGATCTTGGTTGTTGGGAGACATACAATTAATGAAAACTAGAGTGGTAGTGTGAAAAAGTGAGTTTGTAATGTGTGAAAAGAGCAAAACCATGAATGCTTCTTGTTGAGAGAGAGTAAAGACTTTTTGTGACCAAGTAATCCTAGGTATAGAGTTGATCTTGAGAATGTTTAAGGGATATGATTTAATGAAGTAAAATTTAACAAAGCTAAACACTTAGCTTTTACTTCTAAGCTATTGAGATGTTCAAATCCAAAGAAGCAAAAGCTCTCCATTTTTCTCTCTATACTGAGAGCAACCTCATTGGAGAAAGATTTGATTACTTCAAATGCCATTCGGAAATGTTTGTGTAGATTCATCCCCTAACACAACATATCTAAGTTTGGAGCCAAAAAGAAGACACCTAGTTTGGTGAACAAGAGGAGGCCGAGAGCTAAGAGCAAGAAGGAGAGAGATATCTTTTGCAAAGGGGTCTCGGTTGGGCTTGAAGCATCAAAATCTGAGGTAAAAGAATTATGCACTTTGCTGAAATTTGAGAACCTTGGGTGAATGTTTTAATATGATATTTTAGCACGATTCTATAACTTAGAGACTAAGTGAAACCCAAATAAAACATGAGAAATGTGTGCAGAATTCTAATACAAAAGTGATGAATATATGTATATGATTGTTGATTGAAATAACAGGATAAAGGTGTGTGTGCATGTATAGTTAGTATGCGTCTGCTAGGGTGATGTGATAAAATATGTATTAGTTTGGTGAGTAGTCGAGAATGTAAGGAATGCTTACGAGCATATGTATGTGTAATGAGTTTAGAATGTGAAATCTTATGAAGGAGTGATGAATTCAATTGATCTGTAAACATGCAAAATTTTAAAGAATGAATTATACAATGCACAATTTAAATGTGGATGATTTTGTGCATAAAGAGGTGAGATTTTGAGCATACTAATTTCTGGAATTTTGCGGACTATTTTGAGTATACAAAGAGACAGAATATGAGAGTGATGGTTTTGATGGTTTAAAGTAGCATTGTTTTGTTAGAAAGGTATGAGAAACATTGAGGCCGAAAATATATGCATGAGAAAATGTGCATTTTATGAAAAGAAAATTGAAACCTTAAACATGAAGAATCTTGAAGCTTGCGGGCTGAATTGTGTGCCTTTAGAAATAAGCGTTTGAAGTTGCCGGGCTGGTGATGAAAATAGGACAGCGTATGTACACATTTGAAGCCTACCTATGATGCCCTAAGCCTTGATTTTAGAGAAGGATTAAATAAAAATACAATTTAACATGGTAGTTTTCAATTTTATGACATATTATGTGTTGCCATTGTAGAGACACGCTTGGTGACCGAACTAGGGGAATACATTTCTTACACATTGTGGTGCATTGTAGGGAGTGACATACCCTCCCATATACTGTAAGTGAGACTTTGACGCTATGTTTTTGATTGAGCAAAAATACATATTTTATAACTTTTCAAAATGATATATTTTATGATATGTGTGAAAACATAAGATTTGGTCTACGTTTTATAAATATTTCTCTTTGTGATCATTGGAGTGTCTCAAATGATTAATTCAAATGATATGCATCCATAAATTATGTTGAAATGATATCGTGTCATTCTTTGAAAACTCATATGATTTCTATGCTTCAATTGCATTGGCACGCTGATTTGAAATGGTTTAATTAAATGTGCGGGCCGGATGTCTACTTATGATGAGATGATGTGATGATTTCCCTAGTAAACTACCGTAGCTACGAAGGGCATTTGTAGAGGCACCCCATGTATGTCCGGATATACTTTTACATGAGATATCCCCAAAAGCATATGTATAGTCGCATGTGTGACGCCACTTTCTAACACCAGACGGGGTTCTATACATGATTGATTATATATATATATACATGTAGACAAGGGCTAGCCGGTTGAATCGTAAGGGGAGGAAGTGCGCATTTCCACTATCTAGCACTTAGTGAGGCTTGTGGCCAACATTGGAATAGAGAGTTAAATGTTTTTATACTTGTATATAAAATAAAAAAAAAACCCAATGCGCTTGTCATTAGTCGCTGTAGACTATTGCCGAAAATATATTATTTGTAAACTCTAAATGATTTTCAAAATAGAAATGGATAAATATGTTAATATTATAATGGATGATACATGATCACTTGATTAATAGAAATGCCATGCTTGATTTATGATATCATCATATTTTAAAAATGTGGTTTGACACTTCGTGCTCACATATTCTATTGATAACATAATGTCGATCCCTTTATTCATTGAGATTTTCCTTAATACTCATCCCTCACTTTTGTATGATGACAGACTTGGCAGGGAGACATGTCGAGAGACTTTCAACACACTTGACATATATTTTGGAGACGTCGAGTTTTGGATATGGTACCAACTATTCTTCCACGATAAAAGTTGATGATGTATACTTGAGATCCATAGAATGACCATATACATTTTATGTGATTACTGTAATTATGTTATGAAAAAAAATGTAAGTTGAAACTCTTGAAATTGTTGTATCTGAATACATTGAAATGCATTGAGACAAAGTGTTGCATTTAATTTTTTTTTTACTTGGGAAATTATATTTTTAGAAAAAACATGTTTTAAACAGGTGAAAATATTAGCTTTGTGTTGTCTCGATATGTGTGTCGTGTGATGGACGGTGTAAATGGTAATGGGCAGCTGTTCACGGCCTTCGATTGAGAGTCGGGGCGTGACAGTTGGATTGGTATTAGAGCTCTAGGTTGAGAGCTATGTTTTATGAAAAGAGTTTTGAAAATATTTTCAAATACATTTTCAAAAGTTTTCAATGCATATGAGAGTTACTTTACAGTCATGAGATCCCGGTGTATGGTTTTAGGCACATGAGTTCCTTTATTTTTAAGGGTTTAGATACGATTCGTATCTAACCTAGCATATCATTTCTATCGGTTTTTAAATAGATAACTTCATTCATTTTAAGGGATTAGTTACGAAATTCTTGAATCATGCCTAATGAAAATTATTTCTTAGCAGAATTATGACAACTAGGCGAGGCACTGGACTTGCACCCCCTGAGCCACATAGAGTGCCCGAAGATACATCCTTATCACGTGCGCCCCCTCCAGCGCCTTGTTAGCCGGCTACTACAACCGCGATTCCACTACTACCACTCGATGCATTGAGGCAGGTGTATGAGTGGTACAGCACACATGAGGTTCCCACCCCCACCACCACCGATGGTCTCGCAGACACCTATGGCAGTGCCTACTCCTGCGGCACCGGATCCTCCACCAATGGCCGATCCTTTTCAGTATTTGGTTCGGTGATGCCACTGCGACTAAACATTGGATCAATCGGACCCGTCGGATCTTGACGGACTTGGGGTTGAGTAAGGAGTACAAGCTGCGGGTAGCAGAGAGGTTGTTAGATAGGGATGCCCTCACTTGGTAGGAGGTTATCTGTGATAACGCTACCAAGCCACTGCGGTGGGAGGACTTCTTAAGAGAGTTTAACTGCAGGTACTTCTCAGAGTTTCAGCAAGACCGCAAGAGGGCAGAGTTCCTCCACTTGCGACAGGGGACTAGGTCAGTTGCGGAGTATGAGACAGAATGGAGGAGATTAGCAGTTTTTGTCCCTGACTTAGCGACACCAAAACAGTTAAGGTTCAAGTTTGAGGACTGTCTCAACTTGAACATTATGAGGTATATGACGATCGTATCAAGCTTCTCCCTTATAGAGATAGTCGATTTAGCCTACTGTGCGGAGGAGATTTTCCATGCCGATGATAGGCAGAGGGAGAGTAGAAATCAAAGGAAGAAGAGGGCTGTGACCCATGTAAGTCAGAGCTCAAAGAGGGGTAGGACTTTAGTTTTTATAGAGGCCCCTCTGACTTTAGACTAACACACTTTAGGCAGGGACCATGTTCCCAGGGGTTTGGCCAACCCCCAGTACCATGAGTCAGACCACAGTTCAGAGGCACATTTCTTGCCGCAGATGTAGCAGGCACCATCCTCCAGGAGATTACAGGGTACCTATCACGTGCTTCTAGTATGGGAAGTCGAGACATATCAAGAGTTCATGCCCTGATTTAGGACTTGGAGATCAGGCGACTTCGAGTCATCTGAGTACTCCATGGGTAGGACAGTAGGGAGCACCTACACATT
The DNA here is from genome assembly GCA_033439265.1 of Dillenia suffruticosa. Taxonomy (NCBI): domain Eukaryota; kingdom Viridiplantae; phylum Streptophyta; class Magnoliopsida; order Dilleniales; family Dilleniaceae; genus Dillenia; species Dillenia suffruticosa. Next base: position 16,269,068 of record JAVTVX010000020.1, read on the forward strand.
CGAGTCATACTGCTCCATGGACGATAACTAGGAGCAATAATGTACCCGATCCTTTACGACAGCAGCCGGGGGTACAGGCCCGCGTGTATGCTATGACGTAAGAGGATGCTCAGGCGAATCCAGATGTGATCGTGGGTAATCCTCCTATAGATCCCCCTGTTTAAGAGTTTTTATGTACTCTTTTTTTTGAAATCATGTATACTATGATAATTATGTACAGTCATGACTAGTTAAAACCCTAGAAGTTTAACTATTTTGATATATATATATATATATATATATACATATATCTTTTGCGCACCCTAAATTAATTCATCTTTCAATTTTTTGCATTTAGGTACCATGAAAATATTTGGAGTCGATATCTGTGTTCTTGTAGATACCGGGTAGATTATTTTTATGTGAGAGTTTCTTTCACTCAATAGTCGGATAGACCATTATCGCCACTAGATGAGAAACTAATGGTTATCACTCATCTTGGTGAATAGTTGATCAGGGATTCCGTATATAAAGGGAGTAATGTCATGATTGGGGAGATAGTGTTAGAAGCAAACTTGATTCAACTCGACTTGACAGATTTCAATATCATCCTAGGGATGGATTGGCTGAGTACTCATAGGGCTTACGTGGATTGTTTTACCAAGGAAGTAGAGTTCCAGAGATCTGAAGGGTCATTACTAACATTTGCAGGTGAGAGACGAGTATTACCCCGTTGTGTAATGTCAGTGATGGAGGCCAGAGGGATGATACACCGAGGAAGTACAGCATATATGGCCCACATGATAGATACCACCATAGAGGGTCTGAGGCTTGATGAGGTCCAGGTAGTACAGGAGTTTCCCGATGTATTCCCCGAGAAATAACCTGGATTATTACTAGTTTGGGAATTTGATTTTAAGATTGATTTAACTCGAGGGACTACTTCTATCTCTATTTCGCCATATAGGATAGCACCCACCGAGTTAAGAGAGTCCAAGGTTCAGTTGTAGGAATTACTGGATAAGGGATTTATCCGTCCGATCACTTCACCTTGGGGTGCTTCAGTATTATTTGTGAAAAAGAAGGTCGGTACCCTCCGACTCTGTGTGGATTATCGATAATTGAACAAAGTCTCTATCAAGAACCGATATCCGTTGCCTCGCATTGATGATCTGTTTGATCAGTTTCAGGGTGCAAGGGTTTTCTCAAAGATAGATCTCCGATCGGGTTATCATCAGTTGTGGATTAGGGCTGAGAATGTGCCCAAGACCGTATTTTACACCCGATACGGACATTTTGAGTTCTTGGTCATGCCATTTGGGTTGACTAATGCACTAGCATTCATGGACCTGATAAATCTGGTCTTCCATGATTACCTGGATTGGTTCGTTATCGTGTTTATTGATGATACCCTAGTATACTCGTAGAGTGATGAGGAGTATGCTCAGCACTTTTGGGTTGTGTTATAGATCCTTTACGAGAGACAATTATATGTCAAATTCATCAAGTGTGAATTTTGGCTATGGCAGATTGGTTTTCTGGGATACATAGTCTCTGTGGAAGGTATTTTCATTGATCCGCAGAAAGTTGAAACTATATTAAGATGGGCGCAGCCACAAACCGTGACTGAGATACGGAGTTTTCTTGGTCTTGCAGATTATTATCGGTAGTTTGTAGAGGGATTCTCTCAAATCGCTGCTCCACTATCTAAGTTAATGCGGAAGGACATCAAATTCTATTGGGATAATCGTTGTGAGGCGAGCTTTCAGGAGCTTAAACAACGATTAACATCCACCCCGATATTGGCCCTTTCCACTAGTAGTAAAAGAAAGTGATATCAACCGACAGGGATTGGGTTGTGTACTGATGCAAGATGGTTGGGTTATTGCATATGCTTCTCGACAGTTAAAGAAGCACGAGTTGAACTACCTGACATACAATCTCGAGTTGGCTGTCGTAGTCTTTGTTTTGAAGATATGACGACATTACTTATACAGTGTGACCTGTAGGGTATTCACAGATCATAAAAGTCTCAAGTATTTGTTCACCCAGTGGGAATTAAACCTCAGACAGATGAGATGGTTGGAGTTATTGAAGGATTATGACCTTATCATCGATTATCATCAGGGAAAGTAAATGTTGTGGCAGATGCCTTGAGTCGAAAGTCATCATCTTCTCCTCAGACGATAGAGAATGCTTATCTCTCTGGTTTGGTGGGACTCTGTGCATTAGGAGTCAGCTTGGTTAGTGATGATCAAGGAGTACTAATAGCCCGATTAAGGTGAGGTCGACCTTGCTCGACCACATTAGGGAGCTCCAGGGATCAGATAAGGTGCTCCAAGGCATTCTTGATAGGATCCACAGAGATAATGGCGGAGATTTTTGAATCCATGGTGACGGACTAGTGGTATATCGAGAGTGGGTTTACGTTCCCACTGACAGCGATCTTCGAAAAGTTATTCTTGAGGAGGTTTATTCCTCCGCTTATGTTATGCATCCAAACGGTACGAAAATGTATCGGATTATATATGATAGTTATTGATGGTCCGGCATGAAGAGGGATATCATAGAGTTTGTTGCTCGATGCCTAATTTGTCAGCAGGTGAAGGCCGAGTATTAGCGACCCGCCAGCACTTTACAGCCTCTTCCCATTCCCGAGTGGAAGTGGGAACACATCACGATGGATTTTGTGATGGGGCTACCGCGGACTTCAGCACGACATGATGCTATATGGGTGATCGTCGATAGATTCACCAAGTCCAAACACTTCATTCCTATTCATCGTGGTGATTATCCCTTGGAGGTGATAGCATGCCTCTACATCGAACCATTGTCAAACTTCACGGGGTACCTGTGTCAATAGTATCAGATAGAGATCCCAGATTTACCTCTAAATTTTGGCCCAGATTATAGGAGGTATTGGATACTAGACTGAGCTTCAGTACAGCATACCACCCCCAGATCGATGGTCAGTCAAAGAGGACCATCCAAACTCTAGAGGACATACTGAGCGCATGTGTTATGGATTTTCAGAGTAACTAGGATCAGCATATCCCATTGATAGAGTTTGCATATAATAACATCTATCAGTCCAACATTGTGATGCCTCCGTATAAGGCATTATATGGGAGGAAATGCCGTATTCCTTTGTGCTGGGATAAGATAGAAGAGAGACAACACAGCAGTGTTGAGATTATTGAGGAGACTAAAGAAAAAGAAAAAATCATCTATGAGCGGATAAAGGCCGTCCATGACCGATAGAAGGTTTATGCTAATAGGAGGCGGCGACCACTTGAGTTCGAGGAGGGAGACATGGTTTTCCTACGAATATTGCCCTGGAAATGGGTGATTCGATTTAGCCAGCGAAATAAGCTGAGTCCTAGATATATTGAGTCTTTTCGTATCCTTGAGAGGGTTGGATATGTGACATATAGGCTAGAGCTGCCGAATGAGCTTTCACGCATTCACGATCTCTTCCATGTCTTAGTACTTAGAAAGTATTTGTCTGATCCATCACATATCTTAGAGCCTCCGCCAGTTGAGTTCGTGAGAACTTGAGTCTACCGGTACAGCTCGTGGCTATCCTTGATCAGCAGGCTAAAAAGTTGCGGAGCAAGGAAGTTTCTTTAGTCTGAGTATTATGGAGGAGTGACCAGATCGAGGAGGAGACCTGGAAGCCCGAGGAGGCCATGAGGAAATAGTACCCCAACTTTTCTCTATATAGTTTTCTTTAAGTTTCGAGTACGAAATTTATTTTTAGAGGGTTAGGAAAAAGTAACACCAATACCTCAGTGTACTCATAATTGTACTCCCCTTTACTTTATGTATGATATTACTTATGTTTTTATATAGAAAATCCACTAAGAATTTTTTTTGCTAAAACTGCTCCCGAAAATTTCGGACCAATCGTCAAAAATTCAAAAATTTTCAAAAATGACAATCGATAATCCAATAATAACGAGGACGACTTTAAAGAGTGTAAAACCTCAAATTTGAGTAAATCTTATTTGGTAGAGTTAAATCGCTAGTAAAACCTTAATCGGGTCAAATGTGGCTCGATAAGGCTAGACGACCACGTTTTGACCCGCGATAAATTAAATTAGGTCTAATGCGAGATTTTGGGGTCTAATGTGAAATTTTGAAATTTTTTCGGGGTCAAATAAAAATTTTTATTGGTCAAGGGACTCATTTGAAATTAATAAGAATTTAGAAGAAAAGAAAATGGAGAGAAATAAGCAACTAATGAAATTGTGGTATGAGTGGATGATTAAGATCTTTGATTGGTTTGTGATTAGATATTAATTATTGGATCAATAGAGTGAGAGAAAATGATTCTTGGTTTAGTGCAACATGATCTAATGGTAAGAAATAATCCTTGAGATGATCAATCGTTGAGTTAGAAGTAATTTGGCAAATGTTCTTCCCTAAACCGTGACCAAACACGGGTGTAGAGAGTGGGACATGTGAGATGGCTGGATGAGGTGATGGAGAGAAGAAATTGTTTGGCCTTTGAGAAGTTAATCCAAGGATGGAAATTGAGTTTGAAGTGAGATGAATTAATTTGGACCCTTGGATTGAATCAGTAGGAGACAAGAATACTTTTCACCGAGTGAAAGTGGGGTTTTTTTTGAAAACACACCAATAGTGAGGATTCGGCTTAGAATTGGATTAAAATTGTGAGATTTTGGATCTTGGTTAGTGGGAGACATATAATTAATGAAAACTAGAATAGTAATGTGAGAAAGTGAGTTTGTCGTGTGAGAAAAGAGCAAAACCGTGAGTGCTTCTTGTTGAGAGAGAGTGAACATTTGCTTGTGACCAAGTAATCCTAGGGCATAGAATTGATCTTGAGAATGTTTAAAGGTTAGGATTTAATGGAGCAAAATTTAACAAAGCTAAACACTTAGCTTTTACTTCTAAGCTCTTGAGATGCTCAAAGTCAAAGAAGCACAAGCTCTCCACTTTTCTCTCTAGACCGAGAGCAACCCCATTGGAGAAAGATTTGATTTCTTCAAATGCCATTCGAAAATATTTGTATAGATTCATCACTCTCAAACCCTAACACAACATATTTAAATTTGGAGCCAAAAAGAAGACGCCTGTTTGGTGAACAAGAGGAGGCCGAGAGCTAAGAGCAAGGAAAAGAGAGAGATCTTTTGCAAAGAGGTCTCGGTTGGGCTTGAAGCATCAAAATCTAAGGTAAAAAACTTCTGCACTTTGCTGAAATCTGAGAACCTTGGGCAAATGTTTTAATATGATGTTTTAGTATGATTCTATAACTTAGAGTTTAAGTGGACCCAAATAAAACATGAGAAATATGTGTAGAATTCTAATACAAAAGTGATGAATATATGTATATGATTATTGATTGAAATGATAGGATAAAGGTGTGTGTGCATGTATAGTTAGTATACGTATACTAAGGTGATGTGATAAAATATGTATTAGTTTGGTGAGTAGCCGAGAATGTAAGGAATGCATACGAGTATGTGTATGTGTAATGAGTTTAGAATGTGAAATCTTATGAAAGAGTGATGAATTCAATTGATATGTAAACATGCAAAATTTTAAAGAATGAATTATACAATGCACAATTTAAATGTGGTTGATTTTGTGCATAAAGGAGGTGAGATTTTGAGTATACTAACTTCTGGAAATTTGCGAACTATTTTGAGTATACAAAGAGACAGAATATGAGAGTGATGGTTTTGGTGGTTTAAAGTGACATTATTTTGTTAGAAATGTATGAGAAACATTGAAGCTGAAAATATATGCATGAGAAAATGCGCATTTTAAGGATTTTGGAATGCACAATATGAAAAGGAAATTGAAACCTTAAACATGAAGAATCTTGAAACTAGCGAGCTGAATTGTGTGTCTTTGGAAATGAGTGTTTGAAGTTGCCGGGTTGGTGATGAAAAGGGGACAGCGTATGTACATATTTGAAGCCTACCTATGATACTCTAAGTCTTGATCCTAACCGAAAGATTAAATAAAAATACCATTTAATATGGTGGTTTTCAATTGTATGACATATTATGTGTTGTCATTGTAGAGACACGCTTGGTGACCGAACGGGGGAAACACATTTCTTATACATTGTGGTGCATTTTAGGGAGTGACTTACCCTCTCATATAATGTGAGTGGGAGTTTGAAGCTATATTTTTTATTGAGCAAAAATACATGTTTTATAATTTTTCAAAATAACATATTTTATGACGTGTGAAAATATAAAATTTGGTCTATCCTTAGTGGACTACTGTAACTATGAAAGGCGTTTGTAGAGGTACCCCATGTTTGTTCGGATACACTTCTGTAGGAGATATCCCCAAATGTCATGTATATAGTCGTGACCAGTTAAACCAAATTAGGGAAAACATGTATGACGTCACTGTCATGGTTTCTTTCCCCTGCATGTACCAATGGCCAGAATTGCTAATATACTTAAAAGGTGCCAATAACTCCGACTTCTGAACTTCGGCATGACCACCCAGAAATTCCAAGCAAACAACATTCACTTGGAAATTTTGTCTGTGGGACACTCCCTCACAAATCTCATACAAATTTGCACTCGATATAGGTTGAAACATTTTATGGAGCACTTGGCATACATTTGAAAATTACAAAACAACATTGAAATTTTACAAACCTAAATTTGCAACCCACAAATCGAAAACATCAATAACAAATTTTCACAATCTTTTAACATTTAAATAAAATGCCAAAAATAAAAAGGTTCGTGATATATGTTATGAAAGCGAGAGGAGGAGAGAAAAGTGTTTGCTTTCTTCAATCGGTGAGAAAATTTGTTCAATTGCAGAGAGAGAGAGAGAGAGAGAGAGAGAGATGAAGCTGCACTTATTTTTTATTAGTTTCAATCTTCGGCTTCAGCTTTCTCATCAGAATGCAAACCGTAATTTATCCATAATAATTATTTTTTTGGGGGGAATTTTCCATTATCCCCAAATGACTATTTGGACAAACACTCGTCTGCAACAAATTTTTTACTATTTTTGCTGTTTCACATTTTAAGAGTGTAAAACTGATTTCGTACTTCTATGAATTTATTTATTTATTTTAAAAAATATAAGTTAATATAATTTTATATTTTAAAAATCTGAAATCAATAGTTTGAAAAATAAAAAAATAATGATATTTAAATAATTTTATTTAAAATAAACTATATTTCGGCAAATAACCCGCTTCTCGCGAGCAACACCATCCTTCGAAGCCATCCAAAAATTGAGGACGTACAGAACGAGAACCAAAGCCACGTACCCATAGTCTTTTGGAAGCAACTCCCAACTCCACTCCTATTTTTCTCTTCCCTTCTGCACTTAGAGCTCTCTCTCTCTCTCTCTCTCTCTCTCTCTCTCTCTCTCTCTCTCTTAACATTGAGATTCACGAAATATGCTTCAATCTCCTACTCCAGGTACATTCTTTACCAAGTTTAAAATGGATCTTGGGCTTTATTTGGATTCGGAGCAATGTGGTCTGAAATTAGGGTTTGCTCGGAATGATTGAGGATTTAATGATCGACCAGATCAGATTTTAGAAATTATTGAAAAAGAAGAGATGGAATTTTGGTTTTGTTGTCAATTAATCATGTATGAGGCAAGTATAAATATTTTTCCAAATTGATTTCTGACTTTTGGTGCAAAATGAATCAACACCGAGACAGACAATAGATTGATTCCTTGTTGAAGAAACGGTGGCGGATAAAGGCCAAATCAAGCTACTTACTGGCAAAGAAGTAATGGCCTTTGCAAATTTATTTGTGTAGCGATTCGCACGTATTAGCTGTTTGCTTACTTGTGGTTCAAATCCCAAATTGCCTTGTTGGCTTTGTGCAAGTAATTTTATAAACAAATGCACCTCTAAGAACATCCAAATCCCAGATGGTATGAGATGCACCTCTCTTTTAAGTGAGGTCCCTAGTGGCAACAGGAAGGTTTTAAGCTTAAACGCACTGTTTGCTTGCTTGATCAGCATGCATGGTCTCTGGGCACACATTTAGACGGAATGGTTGAGGTTCCCATCATTATAGTAAAAAGTAATTGTGCCATTAGAAGTCTCGGAAATAGCTTTTGAATGATTTGAATTGGACCATTCATGCATCGGAATGACCCATGAGGTAAAAGCCAAATGGAATTGTGAATGACCATTTGAAACTTACGTAGTGTTTTAGATTCACCTGGTAACCTTTCTGTAAGAGTATACAGGATTGTGCTTAAATATTTACAGCTTCCTTGATGGTATCACAAAAATATGATGGATGACTTTAGTAAAGGCAGACGTGTGAAATTGACTTTTGTTTACCATGCAGGTTTAGGTGGGGTCTGTATGATGAGTACAAAATGGAGGGATCAACAGTCACCATCAGTCATCAATTTCATCTCCTCCTTCCTTGGCTCAAACTCTTTCCGTCTGAACACTGTCCAAATTGCCCCTGTAACTACTTTGCTTTTCTAGTTATCTTCTGCACTGACGTTCTTTCTCTGCTCGATTCACAAGATTGTTGTTTGTAGGACTTTATTTTCAACTGCGGTGGTCTGTCTGTGGCATTCGTTTTCATAACCAATTGGGATGTCAACAACAGTGCCTTCATTCTTAATAGGTAACATGGGTAATTCTGTTTTCAGATACTTCTTTGTGCATTTCTTCATAGTTACTATTTGTACAGGGTTCGGAACCTGAAGGGGCAGTTTGCTAATTTCTATGTGGTTGTCTCTCTTCCAGCAAGAGACCAAAATGATTCTTTTGTTCGCTTTTACTTTAAGTGAGTTGCTTGAGTTTAGCGTTTAACTTCAAACGTAGTTAATCTTGATACTAATGAGCTTGTTTGGCTTCTGCCAAAGATATACTATGGAGGTTGGCAGGCCAACGTTTATGCCAGTTCAAGACATTGAGATGGGTTTCGAAAAGATTGTGAAGATAGCTATTGCCCGTGGAGGTGAGTTTGTTCTAAAGAAGACATCCATTTACAAATTCCGTGGAGTTCTTTGACCTTTCTCTATTTCAGTGGGTAAGAAGCAGGACCTCATATCAAGGATGAAATCTGAGGTAGCTTTGTAGAACTTCCCTTGGTGCTTATGGTTATTGTACCCAAAAGCTCACTTTTCTTTCTTGCTCTGAAGAAGGAGCAATCTGTGCAAATGATGGATCATTTTCTGAAAGTAATTACATCAATTCCTGGCATCGATAACCATGACGCATATGCGGTAATTATAACCACGATGCACCTTTTCAGTGTTTTCCTGCCATTATCTTTGACATCACCCCTTGGGGAAAAAGAGAAAGGAAGAAAGTGACACTTTTCCTCTGTATTAATCTTCTACCGATTCAAAATTACTTGAGTCATTAAACTTGGGGACTGTCTGGTTACCAATTTAACTTTTCCAAATTTGACCAGAAAAATAAATGGAGAAAGACTAAGGATTTTGAAGTTGGGATCAAATATGGCCTGTTTCACTTGTTCTACATTCTAAATCACCGATGCAGTAATGGTTCATTTTGTTAAACACAGAAATCAAAGCGCATAGAGGTCCATTGAGCTCCTTACCTTTATATCCTCGCCACTTAGGGAGGATAAGTTGGCATTTCAAACAAATACTAGTAGTCTGCCTGTTTCCTGCATTCCACCCAATTTTCATTATATGCTCTTCTGACTTTCAATTTCATGCTTTTGTTATAATGTGAAGGCAAAAACCTTTTAACTTTTTTGGCTTCCTCAGCTGAATCAAGCTATAGGTTCAATTGAAGCAATAGCCAGATCATCAAAGGAATACATCTTGGAAAACACAGACCTTTCAGCTGACAAAGCAGAGACAATATCAAAGTTCTTCAGAGATCCAAAGTTTTACCTTAGTCCCAAAATAGATTGAGTTTTGGAAGGTGGTGAGTACAATTAAACGTGATCATTTTGAAAGCCTTCCCCTGACATGAATGTTGCTCTTCTTGTTTTGTAATCACTCCAGCAACTCAAAAAGTAACCTTGAATTGAATATACATCTTGATGTCTACTTGTACTACTTACATTAGTGATGCTATTCGCTGTTTCTGTCCTCCAAGTAGAATTCTCATTTTCTTGGAAATGAGCACTATATTCCCTAAATGTTTGCTTTGCCTTGTTGATTATCCGTTTGGAATCAGCATGGCGCAATTCTCTATTTTTCCAATATTTTTGCCTTTCTGCCCTTTTATTGTTATGTTGTGAAATGGGCAACTACTTGCGGAGCAGAGGAAAGATACATGCACCACTTTTTTGGCAGCGGTCTTGGCCGCTCCCCTCTACAGTTTGCTTTCAGTGATAAACATGATATGCTATTGAATAAACCAGTTGTGACATTGCTCTTGTTGCTTATATATGTATGGGTATGCATTGCTTTTAAATTTAAACCAGCACGCAGCCCTAACCCTAACCATGGTTCCCAGACAAAACTGGAACAGAACCAGCCAACAATGGGGCTGTTCTGCATCTGTTGAGGGCTTTGTGGATATGAAGCTGCCAAACGTGGTGTTACTAGCTGTTGCTTCAGATGGATTTTTCTTTTGCCTTTTCTTTTTATTTATTCATTCATTTTTTCCTTCTCTCCTTGTTTTATTGTGCTTTTGACTAGCAAAAAAAAAGAAAAAAAAAGAAAAAAATCAAATCAAATCCAAAGCAGCAAGACCCATGAGACCCATGAGATGGAGAAAGAAAAAAGAAAAAAGAAAAAAGAAAAAAGAAGTACCGAGAGGAAAACAAAAGTATTACAACAGCAAGATAGTGTTCAACTTCAGCAGGAAGCAATTGGAAATTGATCAAGCAGTTAGTTTGTTAATCCAAGTAACATGTTCAGCGTTTCCCTGTTTGAGGAGCATTGTTAATCCAAATAGCATCTCCCACTTCTAGAATTTGTAAAATGTGGACATTTCTCAGACACTATACAGGCTCCAGCAGCTTGCAGCAAACACAAAATTTTGAAACTCCTAAAACATGCATATTCTCTAGTTTCACTTGTTCCCTCAACCATGTTTTTGATGCCTAATAACTTCTTAGCAAAATTGTGTAAAAGCAGGGCATCCAAGTCGAGCCAAACCAGAGGAGTTTGAAAAATGTGCATTCCCTAAACAACCCAAGTTAACCAGAATTTTGAAAACAAGCTAAAATATATATTCAAACTTACCTCACTTACCTAGTTGAAGGAGAGAAGCGACTCCCTCCACACCAGACTACCAATATAAACGGGCTTTAACCTCGTGTTCAAGCTTGGCTCATCTAGTAAATGTGTAAAATTGTGCTCGTGCTTAGCTCAGTTAGCTAAATGAACAAGCCAAGCTGAGATTTTGATGAGTCGAGCCCCAAGCTACTCATTTGGAACCCTAGGTAAAAGACAAGACTACCAAAACGTGGATGCAGCAGAAACTATTAGCCAAGCACTCAGTTGTAGCCAACATTAAGAAAAATGGGTAAAGAATGCATGGTGCTCTCAAACAAATCATGACATGTTCTATGGGATACGGTGTGTAGCCCCTCATATCATGAGGATCCCACAATGAAGATGCACATCCAAAAGTGGAGTGTACAACCTCAGAAATACCAGCATACTAAAAGAGACATTTAAGAAACAAATGGATATTGATTTGGAAATTTAGCGCAGAAAATAGCTGCCAAGATTTCACCAAGGGTTTAAGTATCGACATAGTACAAATACTTCATAATATAATGGCAGAGGAGGACATATTCTTTAATGTTCATACGAGAAGAAATTGCCCAATCTCAAAACTTAATGCTTCTAGATATATAGATCATTAAAATTCACACTTCACACTCCAGATACATAAGAATTGAGAACCTCTACAATCCCTGAGAATGCAGTGCGGCTGACAGTGGAACTTGAAGTGCATAACTTACGTATGTAATTCATTGTGACCGTTCAGCAAAACACTGATAACTTTGTTTGCTAATTATCTATGCACTCATCAAATAGATGTCCAAAATTGTTAAAAATCTTGAACTCGAAATTATCCATCTCCAACAACATAGAGTCACAAGCAAGTTTCAACTTGAGTTCAGAATAAAGTCTCAGTGAACGCACTCAAAACCACGGCAAATGATTAACCAAATCCCAAAGAGCGTCACACAAACAAGTACATCAATTGCAAGCACAATCCTCACCAGGTGATGGCACTTCCTCCGAACACTCTGAGAGCTAGACCTGATCATCCTCCTTGAGCTTAAGTCCTTTTGTAAAGATATTGGCGAAGCCACCCCACCTTGGCTACCCAAATCGATAGTTGCTGAATCAGCCTCGACTCCTCTATCTGTAGATTTGCAGGGTTCCTCCAATTCATTCTCTCTCACAGAAACCACATGATCCTTCATCCTTTTGTTCTCTTGCTTTCCATATTTACCCAACAATGGGGCCTTAGTAGAAGCAAAAATTTCCATCTGCCCATTCACATTGGTGTTGGGCAATGCAGAAAGACCATGTTGATTATTATTCAAGGAAGCATCGTCAGACCAACCACTATCACTCTGAGAGACTTGCTCTAATGAGGAAATCATATGGTGGATAACAGATAACAGTTGTTCTTGGATGCAAATAGAGTTAAGACTCGACACACTTCCCCTCGGGCCCTTCTTAGACAACTTCCTAAATTCATCCCTTAAATGCTCTAGAAAACTAAGAACACCCTGGTTTCCAAAACTTGTGTCCATGATCGCAAAATAAACATACCCATCTTCCATCAAAAACCCAAAAGTCCTTTTCCCCATTTTGTGAAAATACCATTTGTGAAATAAAGGAATACCCTCTAAACACAAGGCAGCCAAATTCTCAATCTGATGATCTCCCCCACTATAAGCATAGAAAATTCGATTCCCTTTTGACACGGAGCAATAAAGAACAGTATTGCCTACCGAATCCATTCATTAAAACCCTAAATAAGCTCAAATCAAACTTGAACCCCCCAATAACATCCAAAAGTTTTCTAGTTCAACATAGGGTAGGTGAATTTAGGGAGTTTATGAAAATCCAAAATGATGAAGATCTGGGAAAAAAAGAAGGCAACGAAGTCTTCGAGGAAAGAAGCAAAAACTAAAGCAAAAGCAAGGAATTCGTCGGCAAGGAAATCAAAGGCGTCCAAGAAATACCAGAGAAAGGCTTTAGCAATGTATTCAAAGTCAAGAATCAAGTCCAACATACGGGGTTTAACAACAACAGACCACATCAAAAATACTTAAATATAGAAGCATAGGATTTTCCCAAGTCCCTCTCCTGCAAATTTAGAACAACCCCCACTACTGAGTCATCAACGACATTAAAATATCTTCAAACGTCGAACTGATAAAAAAAATAGGGAAATTAAATTTGGATTTGGTCGGAGAGATCACCTTTAGAGACTTGTTGTCCGACCAGAGAGAGAGAGAGAGAGGTGTTGGCCTTCCAACAATTAGAAAGTCAGAACAAGGCAGTTAATTTCCTTCTTTCCTTCGCCCCAAAATTTTGACCCCGAATGGATGAAATGTGGGAAAGTGGGCCAGGAACTGGGCTGACGGGCGGCCCACAGCCCGAATTTTAAAATGCCGTTCTGTGCTATGTCCTTATTAACAATTGACAATATAGATTTGTACCAAAAAAAAAAAAATTGACAATATAGATAAGGGTGATGGGGTACTATCCACGTCGATTTCGGTCGTCCTCCAGCTTGGCAAAGTTTTCCACTTGGCGAAAGGTAATTCGTTATTGCTGAGTTGGACGAAATCGCAGCCGTGACGATGGGTTTTCTGTGTCTTAACCTCTGTACGTACAGAGGTTGAGGAGAGCCATTCCTCTTTGCTTGTCCTGCCAGCAAAAGGTATAACACACGTACTCTCTCTCTCTGCCTGCAAAAGCCTTCTTCGTCACTTCTGCTCAACTCGCTTTCCTTCTCTCTCTTGGACGCTCTCCCCACCAGGTTGATCGCGCTTTCTCCTTCCGCCTACATCCCGCTGTTGTTAGCTCGAGCGGCTCTCCTACGCTGCTCGATCAGGTAAGTAGCTTCTTCCCTCTCTCTTGCTCCCTCTCTCTATCTCCTCTCTCTCCCTTTCTACCTTCTTACCCTCCCCGTCGCCTCCGATCCTCAGGCAACCCCAGCACCCTGGAAAAGAAAACCAACCCTCCTGTACTCTCTCTCTCTCTCTTTCTCAGAGCAATACAGGGGTTTAGGAAAACAGGACTAGGATTTCTGGGGAATTCAAGAAAATGTCGTCTTCTTCTTGTTCTGTTTCACCATTAGTTGGAACAGAGTTCTTGAACCCAAATGGTCGCAGACTCGTGAGGCCTTCCATTTACGAGCATAGTAAGTATTATGGTTGACATTTCAGGGTCTTTTTTTATTTTGGGATCTTCATGTTAATGGCGCTGCATTAGTTTATCATTGATTTGCGCTATTCTTTTGTCATGAAGAAAGCAAATGTCAAATGAGTAGAAGGGGTTTGCTTTCAAAGGAATTATTGCCGCCTCTGGAGTTTCAATCATGGATTCTTCTTTAGTTGCACAACCTGCTCAAGGTATTTGTTTAATTTCTGTTAAATTTGGTCCTTACGCACGTCATGATTTGTTGAAAGTATCATTCTTTGCATATTCAATTCTGCCCTATGATGTCCTATGATGTAAGGAAGATCTTCAACCCTTCCTTTTCACTTTTTTGTAACTTAGGACTGAAGAAATTGCGCGTATGTTTGATCTATGACTGTTCCATGAATTAATTTCTATATTGTCTCAAATTCATTTTAAATTTGGCACCTAGCCACATCATCGTGTGTTGAAAGTGGCTATTCAATTTCTGTCATATAATGTCTTGTGAGGAGAGGAAGATCTTGTTTGGAGCGTGGTCTGTTGTTTTTTCATCTTTTTTTTTTCTTTAAATATATATATATGGTTGGCTTCTTCTTTTCATTCTTTTTGGTACTTGGGATTGATGATGTTATGCATATGTTCGACCTATGACTGTTCTAAAAAATTTATTTCTTATACTGCCTCATTTAGAAAAAATGGTGAAATGCTGCACGTTTGTCCCTTTTGTTATGTGTGCGTGGGCGAGTGGTGTGAAGTAAAGGTACTTGATCTGCATGAATTTTCCTTAGGATTGGCGAGCTAACCATTCAAGCCGGAGGGTTACAAGTTTTGGACATGGTGAGGTCATAAAATACATTACGTAGAGGAAGGAGAAGGGTTTCCAATTGTTCTTATCCATGGATTTGGTGCTTCTGCTTTTCACCGGAGGTCTGCAACATTTTGATTTAGCTTTTTGCTTTTGATCGATGTTGGTTGCTATGTAATTTTTGAGCTATAACATACGAGACAGCGATATCCTATTGAAGTTGTTCTAAATTTGTTGTCTTGCTGGTTTAATGTTTTCATTGCTTTTAAGTGCTTCAAATACTTTGTCTTTATCCAGGTATAACATACCTGAGTTGTCCAAAAGGTATAAGGTCTATGCAATTTGGCTTTGGTTGGAGTGAGAAAGCTATTATTGAGTATGATACCATGGTATGGAGGGATCAGATTGTGGAATTTTTGAAGGAGTTAGTTAAAGAACCAGCAGTTTTAGTTGGAAACAGGTAATTATCAAATAGAGAGTGAAATCACAATTCTTTTTGTATCCTCATCTTTTTCCAAGTAAAAGAACCAGCAGTTTTATTGAGAAATTAATTGATCCATAGTATTTCATATTCTGATTTTGTGATATAGCATCTTTTTCACTGTAGCCTTCTTGGTTCCTTTTTGCTTTTTTATCAGCTGTAATATATGTTCTTCCTTTGTGTCTTTTGCTGCAACATTGGTGTTTTCTTTTTTTTTTTGGCTCTTCTAATGTAGGGTTGTGTCATACAGAGGTTGTTCAATTGGTGATGGATTTATTGCCTTGCCATGCCGTGCCATGCATTTTAATCTTTTCAGTTGTTTACGTAAATCCCTTTTCTTGTTAGTCACCTTGACAACTTCTCATTTTGTTGTGTGCTGTGAAAATGTTATTGATTTGCAGGTGCTAAGCATCTTGTGTCGGTCAGTCTGGGAGATGATGATCAATGTATTGAAGATGACTTCAGTGCATGGTAAATGAGCTTCAAGCTTATTCTGCAACATAGATGATCTGTGCACTTTCTATTCCTAAAGGTATATTTTAACTGATTTTTCCGTTTGGGGGTTTATATAGCCCTTTTTTCTTCAAGGAAAAATCATTTGTAATTAGTTGCTTATTCCTTTTTGTTCACTTTGCTATCACAAGGAAAGATCAGCTCTGGTCCGAGTTGGATCAGCTGCTTCGTGATGGGGATGATTGAGCAGCGAGCACTTCTTACACTGCCGCCATACCAGAATACAGGGTCATATTTCATGATGCTGCAAATGCACTATCTCTGGACCATCAATGAGCATTGCCAATGGTCATACTGTTCATGATGCTCAACATCCATGCAGTTATTTTAAAAGTTGGAGATATTAGCTCTTTTATTACTTGTTTTTACATGTGCTAGACTGAATGTGCTTGATTTTCTGACTGAAGAGCTAATGTTGCTGTGAAAAAGGAGCTTCATACCCCTGCATCTGACCGTTCTTGCACACACACCTGGAATTTGAAATATTATGCTCTGATACCATTGAAATATTATGCTGAATGCCCAGACTTCAGAAATAAACAAGATACTCAATTAAGGTACTTGCTTACAACTGAAGGGGTTTGAGTTTTTATTGAAAAACACTGAATGTTTACAAGCGGAAGGATAGAGAGAAATTTCAGAGATAGAACTATTGGTTTCTCCGAATGATTTCCCTAAGGCAACATATGCCTCTATTTATAGCACACTTATGGAATCTATTGGGTGTTCATATGGCCCCACACACCAAACGCACTAAGAAAAGAAACACACCAAAAATAAAGTAGTATGGACCACTGCACATGGGCAGCAGCATTTGTTCTCATAAAGAGAGGTCCATTATAATAGTAGGGTCCACCACTAGCTTTCTTAGTTAATAAGAAAAACTCTTTATTGCTGTAAAGAGATTCCTTATCTCCCAAAGGTCTTGATTGTGTTGAGTCACGGCGGGTAGAAGGTCCTGCCAAGCGTTATCCCTTCCTCCCATAGATGCGAAAGCATCCCTTTTGACACTGTGGAACCTTTGGACTTCATTGAGGGTGTTGAGTGCTTTATCCATGATGGCTTGTTGGATGTTGCTGATTTGGCCACCTCTGATAGCATACTCTGGGTAGGGTATCCCTTCTTGTCTTCTCTGTTGTAGTTCTTGGATGGACAACTCATACTGATTAACGAGTTGATGGAGTGTGAGAGTACTGATGTCTCCTGAGAGCATTCCAGAGCTTCTTCCAGATGGAGAATGACTTCTTGATCCATTTCCTGCCATGAAGAGATTAATAAAGAAACTAACCTGGATAAAGAATCCGCAAGGTTGTTGTTAGTTCTCTTAATATGCTGGATCTTGATTTCAATTCCGCAGCCGGTCAGAAAGTCGGTGAACTGAATCCACCTAACCCTTGATGGTTTGTTGTTGGCTGACTTGTTGTAGAAGGATATGATGGCTTGACAGTCTGTTCTGATGATGAGGAGTGGTTGGTTTAAATAGAATATTTTGAAGCTATCCAGGCTGTGGATAACTGCGAATATTTCACTGTCAATTATTGCTTTCGGTGGATTGAATTTGCCGCTAGCATAGGCACAGATGTGCTCACTTTTGAGTGGGTCAAATTCCTTTTCTTTCCATTTGCATACTCCACCCCATCCTATCATGCATCCGTCTGCTTCAATGACCATGACGCATCCTTCTTTTGGTAGTTCGAGATCAGGAAGTCTTTGGATAAGATGCTGTATGTCTGCCACCAATTTCCAATCCTGATCATTCATCTTTCTTTCTCCTTGTGGGTTTGTTTTTGAGTATAATGGGCCTAACATCTTGCCCAAATTAGGAATATAATTCCTAGCATAATTCAAAAGTCCAAGCCAAGACCTTAAGTCCTTTTTGTCTTTGTAACTGGATGGCCCAAAAGCTGATAGCTTCTTAATGATGTGCTCCTGTAGTTTTACCCTGTTGGCCTGTATTGTTGCTCCAAGGAATTCAATGGATTGGGCCCCTATTTTCATTTTTGTTGGGCTTAGAATGAGTCCATTAGCCTTGATTATTTCAAAGAGTCTCTTTAGATGGATCCTATGGTCTTCCTCATTTTTTGAGAAAACCAATATATTATCTATATAGACTGCTATGAAGGCCTCTGTTCCTTTAAAGCAATTGTCCATTTTTCTTTGGAATATGGCCGGAGCATTTTTGAGTCCAAAGGGCATAACTAACCATTCAAAAAGCCCATTTGGTACGATGAAGGCCGTCCATTCTACTGATTCGGGTGCCATTGCAATCTGATGAAATCCACTCTTTAAATCAAACTTAGAGTAGATTTTTCTGTTTCTGCATACCCAGTGTATGATGGTATTTATCCCTGGCAGAGAGTACTGATCTTTATCAGTATTATCATTGAGTCTTTGGTAATTGAATACCATTCTCTCTTTTCCTTTGATCTCTTTTCCTGTCTTCGGATCAATGGATGTACCAGAGTTTACCATGAATGCTGTCGTTCTGTGCTTGCTTGTACTTGGTCTGATTACTCCCAGCTCCAGTAAAGCGTCAGTATTTTTCTTGAATGTGTCCGCCATTTGGGGAGTGACATGTTTTAATGGTCTGTCTTCAATGACCAAGTCAGGATTCTTGATTTCTAACTTACATAAGATTTGGTTCTGCGACCAGTGTAATAGAGGGTTATTGCCAATGTACCCTGTATTTGTAAGTTCATCAAGCTCCTTTTTGAATTCCTTCTGTATTGGAGTTTCTTTCAGCGCTCCAAAGAATTCATCTTCATTTTGCAAGTAAAGGAGAAAATCCTTAGCATGATTTTCCTCTTGCTCTTCTTCTTCCACTATAGTAGGATGGGCTTGTAGTTTGGTGATGTATTTGTAAAAGGTGACTTCATTTCCTTCTATACGGACTCCTCCATACATTGAACTGCTTGCTGCAAGAGCTTCCACCCTTTTGATAAATTTATCCATTTTCGGATAATCCTCAAGCGCTGCAATCACCTCTTTTTCTTGGCTTTTGCTTGTACTTCCAAAGCCTTTCGTTCCTCTTTCTGTTTTTGATAGTTGAGCCTTCTCCTTTAACTCAGGAGATTTAATCATTTCAAAAATGATTTGAGCAATGGCTTGTCCTTTGCTGATCATCATTACTTCTTTATTCAAATTTTGGAGGATGACTTCAATTTCTCCTCTGAAGTCTGCATCAATAACTCCTCCTAGGACAGTTAATCCTTTTATTGCCATGCTAGATTTGTTCGCAATTCTCCCATATAAAGATGGAGGATTTTGAATTATGCTAGGAATTATATTCCTAATTTGGGCAAGATGTTAGGCCCATTATACTAAAAAACAAGCCCACAAGGAGAAAGAAAGATGAATGATCAGGATTGGAAATTGGTGGCAGACATACAGCATCTTATCCAAAGAAGCCATCTTAGCACAAATGGAGGTGGATTTATCAGATGGAGGACACCAAATGATTTATGTCGTCCCAGACACAATGATGACAATTGGTGACTTCTATAGAAATGTTCAAATCTCCATTCAGACAAGGGGATATGAAACATGACAGAATGGTGAAGCCAATCTCCTGATTACAAGGGGAATGGTTGGGAGACTCTCAAATACTCCAAACGTAGGCTTTGCCTATGAAATTCAAGACGTCACTGATTATCTAGTGAGTAATGGAGTCAGAGCAATTCCAGGAAGAAGGTACGATGCTGCCGAATTAAGAAGCAGAAATTGGATTCTTCGACAATCCAATATTTCAATACCAATGCAGCCTAACCATGCAATGAAAATAGGGGTCCAATCCAGCACAGGATAGGATTATGGGACCTCCTATATATCCTCCAGCACAAAATGCTAATGTACCTCAAATACCTCCATCATATGAAGGTTCTTACAGGAACCGAGGAGTTCAGTTTAAATCCAAGGACTACATGAACTGGTGGAACCTTCCATCAGCACAAGCTACTCAAGGAGCCATGTTCTTGATCCCGAAAGACTTGGGAAAATTTGATGAAGTCTTTGCAAGATGGGAAAGCATCACAAAGAACTTGGTTTCAATGCAAGGATTTACTGATAACGGAGATAAAGCAGAGTTTATTGAAAACCTGCTAGGAGAATCAGAAAAGCTGGCTTGGGTCCAATGGCGTTCTAATTATCCACAAGAATACCAACAACTGCTAACCACTGCAGATGGACGAGAAGGAACGCAAAATATCATCTCTCAGATCAGAAGGATCTTCATCCTTGATGATCCCTACCAAGGATCCACAATGCAGCAAGATATTGCCTACAGAGACCTTGAAAGGTTACAATGCAAGGATATTAAGGACATAATCCCTTATATCCATGAATACTTGCATTTAGCCTCAAAAACTGGAAGACTCTTCACATCCACAGAACTCTCAGATAAGTTCTTCTCAAAAATGCCTGGTGATTTAGGCAAAAGGATTGAAGAAAAATACAAACAGGTCTATGAAGGAAATCAAATTGGGGTGATTCCAAGAGTTTAGGTGGATTCAGTTCACCGACTTTCTGACCGGCTACGGAATTGAAATCAAGATCCAGCATATTAAGGGAAGTAACAACAACCTTGCGGATTCTTTATCCAGGTTAGTTTCTTTATTAATCTCTTCATGGCAGGAAATGGATCAAGAAGCCATTCTCCATCTGGAGGAAGCTCTGGAATGCTTTCAGGAGACATCAGTACTCTCACACTCCATCAACTCGTTAATCAGTATGAGTTGTCCATCCAAGAACTCCAGCAGAGAAGACAAGAAGGGATACCCTACCCAGAGTATGCTATCAGACGTGGCCAAATCAGCAACATCCAACAAGCCATCATGGATAAAGCACTCAACACCCTCAATGAAGTCCAAAGGTTCCACAGTGTCAAAAGGGATGCTTTCACATCTATGGGAGGAAGGGATAACGCTTGGCAGGACCTTCTACCCGCCGTGACTCAACACAATCAAGACCTTTGGGAGATAAGGAATCTCTTTACAGCAATAAAGAGTTTTTCTTATTAACTAAGGAAGCTAGTGGTGGACCCTACTATTATAATGGACCTCTCTTTATGAGAACAAATGCTGCCGCCCATGTGCAGTGGTCCATACTACTTTATTTTTTGTGTGTTTCTTTTCTTAGTGCGTTTGGTGTGTGGGGCCATATGAGCACCCAATAGATTCCATAAGTGTGCTATAAATAGAGGCATATGTTGCCTTAGGGAAATCATTCGGAGAAACCAATAGTTCTATCTCTGAAATTTCTCTCTATCCTTCCGCTTGTAAACATTCAGTGTTTTTCAATAAAAACTCAAACCCCTTCAGTTGTAAGCAAGTACCTTAATTGAGTATCTTGTTTATTTCTGAAGTCTGGGCATTCAGCATAATATTTCAATGGTATCAGAGCTTGGTTTCTTTTATTTCTCTATGGGTAACTAAACTCATCAAGGTTCAGGTATTCGACGGGGAAGCCATATAAGGTGAGTCATACTTATCTTGAGTAGTTTATTCCCTCTCTATAACAGTCAAATAAAATTTATAAGAGTTTCTTTCAGCGCTCCAAAGAATTCATCTTCATTTTGAGAAGGGTGAGTGTGTAATGCTGAGTGCTCCAATTTCGACCACTTTAGTATTTCTCTAAGGATATCCAATTTCAGCTGTCAGTTAAAAGCACTTGATTACGCATCAGAATCATTAAAATTTTATGCACTTTAAAATTTTTAGCTCTATCTATTTACTTTTTCGAATTTTTGTTTATTTATTTATTTTTGTAAGCTGGAAGCTAGAAAAAGAAGCCGGTACTTGTAGACCAAACAGCTATGCTAAATGAGTGTGCCGCTGTTTTTGTTACTGTTTCAGCTGTATGAATTTTTTTTTTTAGGGGGAGCATAAGGATTTTACTTTTTCTCTGAGTTTCTCTCTTTTCCTTCGCAGTCACCAGGCGGAAACCATGTGCAGGTCTTTCAGGCTTTGCTTTTCAAAGTGTGGTATCTACATCCTCAAAAAGGAAAACCTTAAATCAGAGAAAGAGAAGAGTTTCTTTCTTTTGTTATCTTCTAATTAGCTACAGAAACAGCAGCAAAGCACTTATCCAATTTTCCTTTATTGTGTGGTAAGTCAATTTTAAATCCTTTGCTTTTTTCTATGATATGCAACACAGATCTTTTACTTTCATAAGTGTGCTTGGTTTTAAATTGTTTCTCAATCAAATTTATGTTGTTGGTAAGTCAATTCTAAATCCTTTGCTTTTTTCTATTATATGCCGCACAGATCTTTTACTTTCATAAGTTTGCTTGGTTTTAAATTTTTTCCCAATAAAATTTATGTTGTTTGTGTTTTGATCATTGCCTGATTACTTCTTTATCATTCTGTCCTTAATGTTCTTTGTTATGCACGGTCAACTTGACTTATTTAGCTTGGTTTATGTTTTGATTGACTTAATTATGCATATATTGGCTTGGTATCTGCATAGCATGAAGGAAGATAGTCTAAAGAAACCCTTGTTTGTGTTGAAAATCTTTTGGAGTATGATATTTCTCTTCTTGTATGTATTTAAGGTGAAAATGAGGAGGAAATTTTTTATGACACCTAAGTATGTCGTCTATGCATCAGCACCGTTTAAGCGACTAAAGATGCCACATCGACAGATAACATCCATATCATAAAGGACATCAATTTAAAAATCCAATTGTTATGGCTTTAATTTCAAAAATTCAATCGTAACAAATTAAATTTTAATAATTTAATTAAAATTTAAGATGAAAAATCAAACATTTTATATTTAATTTTCTTTATTTTACTTGTAATATTTTTTAATTAAAGCAAAGAATCTCAATAATAAATCTAAGGTTTTATAAGTAAATAATCGTAAAGAGGTTTTCATTTAAGTTTTATATATATTCTGATCAATTTTTGCAAACCCTTGTGAGAATATTTCATTCCTCACCCCAAAAAAGCTGGAAATGATTGTTGGGAATTATTTTGTTTGGCTTGGACCAACTGAGTGATTTGTAGTAATAAATCTATTCCTTTGGCAGTACATTCATGGACTAGCTGCTAGAGGAGTCCATTATATACATAGGCCAGGACCAGTGCTTCAGGATGCTGGATTCATCTCTGATTTCATCTCTAGGGTTAGGGTTTCATCTCCCAAAATTCTCAATTTGTTTGTTACTCCTTTTGGAAAATCTCATAATGAATAAAATTGCCTGGGAACTGTTGGGAACCATCCCTTAATTTCACTTTTGATGTTCATTATTTGGAAAAACTTGTGCTGTGCCTATCTGTTTCTATCTACTGCTCCTAATATTATCTCATGTACTCTCTAGAGATGTGCTTGTCTAGATCAGCTCATTAAGTGAAGAAAATGACAGGCATCTCTGATTTAACTTGGTCAAAGTTTGTATTATAAGACTTGAATGTGTTGCATGTTTGCTACATTGCTACAGTAGAATTGCCAGAAAGACCTCACTGGGATCTAACTTATTCAAATATCTGTTTTCAAATCATGTGCTCTGTGATCCTTGTCCTGTGTCTTTTGTTGCTTTCCAAAATGTTAGTAGTTCTAATGTTTTGCTGGTTTACTCCAGGAGCTAGACCTCATCCAGATGAAGCGTCAGGCAAAGTGTCAAAAGACTGACACCTGCAGCTGTAGGATCTAAGCTGCTTTTGTCATTCGTATTAAAGGGTGGGCATTAGTTTCATAATGATTTCTATTACATCATTTCCATTTTTTTGGACTAAAATGTGTTCCGTTCTTGTTACCCTCTCAGAAAAAATGATATTCACCCAAAAACAAAGAAGATTTTGCTCATGTTAGGACTCAGAAGAATCTTTAGTGGTGTCTTTGTCAAGGCAAGTGAAGGGATCATTGACATGCTAAAAAAGGCGGAGCCATACATTACCTATGGGTAAGATAAACGTCTCAATTTTCATTAGTTGCTTATTTTTGGGAAAAAAGGAAAATCTTATTCTATTGTCCATGCCATAGGGCTTCTATTTGGAAATCTTTGAAGAATGCTGCTATCTTGTCATTTTAGGCATTGCTCATTACGGGTTTTCCAATACCTCCAAAACTCTTCTTAAAGATTGAAAGAGGATCAATCTTGTTACAATTCCAATCCAATTTTTTGTTGAGAAAATAAAAAATTTTCAGAGGCTCAGACCTGCTTCCCCTTTACCTATGTAAACCATAGTCTGTGATTTTATAGGGAGGTCAGTCCACGAAGATCATACCTAGAGGAACCTAAACTCAATAACGTGCAGCTCTTTAATTTCGCCATCCATTTCAGTTTAAGTCTAAGGAAGTAATACTTAATAGAAAGCAGTGAATCCTTTGAAGCTCCACGACTTGGTGTACGGAACAAGTAACTACCATTGGTAATGAATATGTGGGAAGACTTGTTGTAATGTTGAGTTTTAGCACCATAAACTTCTGACATCTTGTTTTTGGCTACCTCTTCTTCCTATTGAAACCAAGTTAGGGCTTCAGAGAACTGAGACGATTACATTTTTTTTTTTTGGCTCTTTTAGTCTGGACGATTTCTAACATTGACTTAGATTCAGCTTGATTTAAAGTTGGCCTTGATCCAGAACAGTCTACGTAAGCATAGTTATTTATTTAATTATTTTTTTTCAATTTTTATGCTTATACATAATTAATAACTCCCGCCACCCCCCCCCCCCCCCAAAGAAAAACCACTACTTCAGCCTGGTCTGCATCTGTTTGTCCATGTTCTATATTATGCATAATTATGCAACATTGATGCTGTTTAATTGTTTGAGAGAGGACAGATTGGTTAGGTGTTCCAATATCTGTTAGCAGCAGATGAGTGTTTTTGATATTGGTCCCCACTTGCCTTGCACCATGTCTTTTAGCTGTGAGTTTCACAGAAAACTTTCTTTTTAGTCTTTCACCATTTTTAAATTCATGATTGTGTTCTGATTCATTTTGCCCAAGATACTCATTATCTTGTTTATTTTGATGTGTTCTGTTCCTCATTAAAATGGTAATGCTTTATGAAGATATCCAAATCTAAAGAATATCAAGGAGCTGATCTACAAGAAGGCCATATGAAATTAGAGAAAGCAGAAAGTTCCCCTTGCTGACAATAATACAGTTGAGCAGGTAGAACATTTTCTTTATGAATGTATACAACTTTGAATTGAGCATGGACTCAAGTGAGATTGATTTGGTACCGAAATCTCTGTTCTCGTCCCCTTGGGGACAGTTTAGTGGTCACAACTTTCCCAACTTGGTGATCCCAACTTCGAATCTCTGTGTAACCAAAAGAAAAAAAAATCTCTGTTCTCTTCTTTCAATGGTGCTCGGAAAACATGGCACACATGGCATCATATGCATAGAAGATATTGTTCATGAAATTGCTAATGTTGGTCCACATTGTAAAGAGGTTACCTGTCTTCTATGGCCCTTTAGGCTCAGCAAACCTGAACCAGGATTATCAGGAAAGAAGCCCACAAGGAAGGCGGAGATGCTGGAAATCGTAAGCAGCATATCAATGAATTAATTAGTAAGATGAATTAGCATCTGGAAAGAGTATCTCCTTCCACGAGGAGTATTGTTACTTGCTCAAAGGTGGGAGTTTTGAATGTGTTACTTGCTCAAAGGTGGGAGTTTTGAATATCATATTGAAAGTGATTGCAGTGGCAATTTTGATGTGTGGTCTTTGCTTGTAGAATTATTTAACTGGAGAGTTGTACCCTTTGATCCTTGTGTACCCCTCCGGTCTTTCACTTGTTTTCACCGTTGTGTTAGCAACCAGGGTAAAAACAGTCCTTTGGTTGCACAAGGCGATCCATATTTTTTTCTCCCCCCGGGGCGCTCAAACACAAAGAAAAAGGAAACAAAGAAAAGAAAACAGAGAACTCTTCAATCTAATTTCTTTTGTAAATCTTACAAAACTACTAAATAACAAACAATTTTGTACTAAAAAATAGATTCTTTATTGCTTTTATTATTTTATTGGTCTTTTCTTGCAAAATAAGATTATGATTGACCTTTTGGATAATTTGTAAGTTTGTGAACAATACCCTTCTGTGTTTGTCTTGTTGATGTACCAAACAATTAGCTTAGCTTTGTTTCTTTAACAAAATGACTGCTTCAAAAAGTACTTTTCATGTTTGATTGCTAGCAAATAGAATTTTTCAATCAACAAAAACATGCGAAATGTAGAAATAATGACTTGAAAAACCTCTTAGAATTTTTTTCTTGTCTGCTTGTTGCTATCAAGCTAACATTCTGACACGGTGGGATTGAAAAAAAAAATAGTAATTCTTTAATATTTAATCAAAACATTCAAAAATAATTTATTTCTATATCCCCTAAATGAGGTTTTGGATTTAGATTTGAATTTTGTGTATTACAAAAACAAATATAAAAGAGTTTTGTTCATGTCCAACCTAAGTGAAATCATATTTAATCGAATTTAACGTGATTATCAAATATTAATTTATATCAAAAAAATTATTTCTTTACGGTATGCTTTTGCAATTATGAGATGTCACTTCATTTAAAAGTCATAACGGATATATTTCTTTTGAATTTAAAAATTCATTAGTTGCACTTAGTAACTGAATAGCCAAATATGTATAAGCATGGTAACCGGATATCTTTGGTTATCATTGAGCAATTACAAATTTGATGAAAAATATTATTTTTTTTATACACAATTTCAATCAAAATCAAATGGTTTTATATTTGATATATTATAAACTTATCAATTTTATTTTCAACTTTCCAATGTGGGATAAATACTCCCAATATATTAGAAACTATATTTAATATAAATATACACTATTTTTCACTCAAATACATTAGTTTAACAACTCTTGAATATATATATTTTATGTTCACTTCTTGAAAACACATTATAAATATTTATTGATCCATTTGTCATCTCTCACTATCCACTTTTTATTTCTAAAATCTTCTTACGTCATTATTTTAATCGACAAATACCCCCACTTTAGTTAGATCGAGAGATATTCAATATTTTAATCTAAGAGCTTTTTTCACACCATGACACTTCTCATTCTAAAATACCTTACTCCATTGAACAATAATGGAAAGATACTAAATATTCTTTTAAACAATAATGAGAGATGTCCAACATTTTAACCGAGAGATGTCCAACATTTTAATCGAGAGTTTTCTTATACCAATATTCTAATTTATGTTGATTTAATTTTGTATAAATTCAAAATTTATTATATTTCATAATAAAAACGTTTCAATTATTTTTTTTATACTTACTACCAATGAACACATGATCTTAATATTTGATACAAAATTCAAATTTTACATTGCACAGAGTCGATATGTGTTGTATCAAACTAAATGATCTTAATCATATGAATTATCAACTGTCGAGTCAAGGGCACCTTTGAACAGATTTGAGTGCTCAAACATTGTAAGTTTCGAGTTAACATCTAATAAAAAGTTAGTTTTTCATACTAACTACTGTATTGTGTTGTTTGTACTATTGAATAACTCAGAAAGAATGCGTCTGCTTGCATTCATCTAAATGAACAGTTAATTGTACAAAAGAGTAAACATAGTTACTAGAAAATACATTCAAATGACTATATTTTGGCGCCGCTTGGATGGGACCTGCATACCTCTTCTATCATGGTCGATAAGTATAATGACTTTTTTTTTAACTTATGAGAAATTTTGTAATTTTCTTTTATTTTCATTTTGTATTTGAGAAATGATACATTTAGAATAAGAAAAAAGTCATGAATTTAAGAGATTGGAAACTCTGTTGAGCTTTCATCAAAATATGGTCATGTCATTAGCATTTTCATTTCAACATAGTATGTTGACTTTGATTGAATTGTGTAATTGCAGAAAACTATTTCCTTTTAGGTAGGCAGTTATTGAAATCTTTCAAGTAAATTTAGATTGGTTGAGGAGTTGAATATAGGAACTCATATCAATAAACTCTTGAGATAAACCGCCACTTAATTTTTTACGATTTGTATACAATTAATTTTTAATAATTATTTTCTATGAATATTTAAAATTCAAATTCTATACTGTGCACACGCGCGATGTGCTCCTCCTAGTCAATGTATACATATATTGTTTTTCCTCGCAACGAGGTTAGAGTTCCAAAGAAGTAAGAAATGTCAAATAATTGTAAAATAAATTACTCATTAAAATTTAAATTCACTCTATTAAAAAAATTCATATACATCATATAATTTTTAAATAAATCACAATCATTATAATTTAAATTTTGAATTTAATATTCACATTTTAGTCATTGATGTGACACTTCTTAATAATGATACTCTCTATCATCAAGTAGTTGAGAGTCTTATTTATATTACTATCTCACAACTGGACATTATACATGCTATTTACATTGTAAACCACTTCACGAGTGCATTAGAGATTACTCACTTTTCATATATTCTCCGTATTTTTTGCTATAGTAGATGTACTTTATTTCATAACGTTCACTTTTCTAACTTATCTCACTTGAACTATTAACATATTCTAATATTGATCAGATAAAAAATCTAACTGATTGTTATTCCATTACTAACTATTGTATTTTTTTTTTTTTTGGGTACATCTCTCATTTCCTAGTGGGCAAGAAATATTGAACTCTTACTAATGTTATTTGTGAGTTTCTATGCCTGCGTTGGCTCCTCCGAGATATCAATGTTACCTCCTCAGTAACCACTTCTCTTCATTGTGATAATCGAAAGTGTCATATAAATTGCACACAATGATGCCTTTCATGAATACACCAAACATATTAAGATTGATTATCTTGTGTGACACCATGTCCTTCATAACACTTTTCAACTTGTTCCAATTGCCTTTCAATCTTAGCTTACGGATATTTTCATCAAATCACACTTAATACCTCTATGATTTCAAAATCTTATTTGCAAACTCAAGATCGCCGACTCTTTATCACCTTGAATTTGAGGAGAATATTAATATATGTCTCCGTATGATCATATATGTGTTACCATTTATTACCATATCAATTATCAAGTTATGTTAATATATATCATAATATGTCAACATGAATATTCTTGATAGATTATTATGATTAGTTTGATATTAAAATTTTTTCCTTTATAACACATATTCTAACTTGTATAAATATTTTATTTATGCAATATATTAAATAAACATAATTTTCCCTTATTCTCTCTCATTTTCCACTTATTTCTTCAAATTCAAATCTTATGCTCAAGTCACCAAATGGATCATTTGATGACTTGCAAAAGTTGATAGTCTCGAATACACATTTTGAAAGAACCTTTTCGGTTTTCTCTTTTTTTTTTTTTGGGGGGGGGGGGGGGTGGGGTAAGAAACCAGATTACAGCCCATTGATAATTAACTCACCTTTTTGATTTAGGTCAGGCAAAATGACCAAGAGAAGGAATTTTTTTTTTTTTTCCCTCAAGATAGATTGATTGCAAGGGAAACAATGGCCCAAGGGAAAAAACTGGGTGAAGACCATGATATCATTGCTCATGTATCTGATAATATGCATTGGGAAAAACCACAGAATACCAAGGATAAATGTCAAACAAATTTAAACACTAACCTTGTATAATGGGATTTTGGACCACGCAAACGCTTATCTGTAAACTTTTCTAGAGATAATACATATATGTATTTGACATTACTCTTACAAATACTGCTACCTTAACAATGTGTTGCACCATTATTGACACTGCTCTCACAATCAGTTCTACTCCGTGCATCTGCAGGTTCTGAGACTATAACAATGGCATGAAAGCTTCTCTCTTCTGCATTCGTTGGCTCTGCCAATTCTCGATTTATTCCACTGTCTTCACAACCATGAAGATGATCTTGCAGTGTTTCTTCACCACTTCCTGTAACTTGGGTTTCATGAGTACTTGCTGCTAGAATGTCTGGCTGATCATCTGAAGCTTTAGCAGAAGGATCAAGGGAAAAACGGCAAAGAGGGCAGGTGGTGTGTTTAGCAAACCAATGATCAATACAGTCCATGTGAAATGTATGGCCACAGGCAGGTATTTGTTGAAGGCAATCTTCTGCCGTGTAATCACCAAGGCATACCGAGCATCTGCAACGTGAGCAGCCAGGGCCAAAATAGATAAGAAGTTGTAAATGATAGGACTCCCTTAACTTCAAAGGGAAGTATTTTTCACCCGCATCGCAGTGTAGGGGATACCAACCATGTTGGTTATGCAATACCAACAACCTATTAGTTCAATCCCCCTTTTCAGCTTGCTGTCTTCTTGCATCCTTGTGGATTTTTTCCCCTTTTTTTAGATTTATTTTTATTAAATCTTTGTAAGGGCTCAAGAGTGGAAGCTAGCGAATAAGGCCATTCATAGCCTGCTCCAATATCTTCAACCATGAAAAGAATTATTAAAAAAAAAATACAGTTCTGCTTTCTTCTTATGTATGCATGTATTGCAAACAGATACACAAATGCACATACTAATGCTCACATAATGGTTCTTTACTATGTGAGTAGCAGCTTCTCCAACCTAGCTAAGCACTTCTTTTGTGGTGGTTAGAGCATGGCTTAGCCACTTAGGTAAGATCATCCATGGTTTTGGGTAATTCTGGAGGAGTTGCGGGTAGTACTAAATTTCAAGCATACAACTGTTTTGTTCAAGTTCAATGTCCCGCCCAATTATTAGGTCAATGTCACCCCCATATTTAGGCAACATAGACGACAATCTACAAGTACCATGTGCTTGCTTTTGACTTCACCAACTACATTAAAAACTACGCATCCCACCACCATGAGTTCCGCGCCTCATTGTTATGGCATTCATGTGGGATGCTATGTCCAGAAGGTACATATACAGTAACTGCCAAGCATCTGGTCAGCATAATAATTCAGATTCAAATTCTTTAACCATATATATCCTTATAGGTATTTTCTGTTTGCAAACCATCAAAACTACTAATCTTCCCCACTCCTGCCCCCAGGAACAGTTTCACATTAAGAAACTCTTTGACCAAGTAATGCAGGGTTCATATCCAACATGATTTTGTTGTGAAGTCCATATCCATTCACTTGATCAAGTATTACACAAAAGCGATACCCTTTTATCATTCTTCTTGTTCTCAGCATATAATTTCACACTCTTGTTAGGTAAATGCTTGCATAAATGAAACATATGAAATCATGTGCTCTATCCTGGTGACAGTGGTTGAGATGTGGCATAATCAAGGCCCCCATTCTCCAAAGACCTCCACAAATGTTAATTCCTAACCATTAGACCCAATGTAACGATGTTGCACTCAAAATCCAATAGGTAGTAATTTCTTCATAAAAAGAAATTATGACAACAACAAAATCTGTAAACAATACAATAGACATCAGCCAAAAATACTTTAATAAGTGAATTACTTAGTGAATATAAGCTTTATCTTCATAATGCAAGCTGACACTCGACAGTACTAAGAAAAAATTTGATGCTTCTAGAAAACCTTACTTTATAACTAAATCTCCACAACACCAGTGAAGAGAGAGGATAACTCAAAGCCCTTGGATGTCTGATCTAAATACGAAAGCAAGACTCTAAATTGCTAATCCTTAATTACAAATTAAAAAGGATAATGCTATGTATCCCACATGAAAATACATCATGTTGTTACAGTCACACCGACAGAATATGAAAATGAAAATCTTGTACTAATTTTACTTGAGAATAAAACACAACTATAGATTCTTTACATGTTTGGTAGGGACAACAAAATGGTAAACTTTCACCATTGATTACATTGGTAGAACAAAATCAGGCCCAGCAACATGGTATGTTTACTATTAAAATGGTAATCAAGCTAAATTTTGAATGCATCGGTATTGTCCCATGAGGTTGTTCTAGTTAAGATATAAAAGAATTGATAACACGTCCTTTCACTTCCACTTTTGGAAGGTATGGTAGTTATATAAAACATAAGAGCTTCTTTTTTTTCCCCCTTGAGCATCGTTATAAATGGTTTCTTTTTCCAACAAGAAGCATGACAATGGCAATTAAAATGAAAACATTTCTGCTAATACAAGAAATGCATACTCATGTCCTAGGTATGGCTTATGCATAATGAATTTAAATAAATTAATTTTCAAGAAAAGAAAGAACATTTTGACAAACACAAATAAAAACATTTTGTTCCACGGACAGCCAAACAGGCGGCAAAGAAAATTTAACAAAGCAAAAATTTAGAGAAATTAGGCACTCACTGTGTATCTTGGACGGGGTAGCTCTCTTTATATATGATAACAGGTAACATCTCTCTCACTTCTTTCTTTAACCCCACTTCACATTGCTAAACTCCCATTAAAAAAAAACACATAATTAATTAAATCACTAAAAAGAACACTTGAAAAATAAAAATGCATAGATCAGATGAAGCAGAAAGAGTCTTACAGAGGTGAGAAAATCATGTTGATTAGGAAATGCATTACGCATACGAAGAGAGGCCCAATCAACCCTACGACGGCGAAGGTAGAACAAGTAGAACAAAAAGAGGAGAACAAAAGTGAAGAAGATGGGAACAGAGAAGATAAAAGCTTGGTAAAGCTTCAATTCAGCTGAAGCTGTTGAACAACAATCGTCTGAATCTGAATAGATATAAGACATCACAGACCCAATGGTTCCCTTCTTCTTCTTCTTCTTCTTCTTCTTCTTCTTCGATGCCTCCAAATCTACGAAATAAATAATCTCATGAAAGTTGGATGTCTAAAATGAACAAATTAATCAGACCCAGATGGGATTTTGACATTTTTTGTCTATTGGGAGTGGGCTTTTGGATGAGAATGAAGAGACCCGGATGGGGAATAACGAGGTAATGATGGTGAAATGAGTGAGGGTAAGATGCGGGGAGTGAGAGATATGGCCGGTTCATTATTGTATAAAAGAGATGAGAGAGAGTATTGAAGCATTAAGAAGAAAACTATTCTGTTTGACACATAAAACAAAAAAATATAGAGGAAATGGGTAGTTCTCATCAGAAAATGGTGAAGTATGCTATTATGAAATTAGAATTCTTTAACCCATTTTCATTCTTTTTTTGCTGCTTTTTGTTAGGAAGTTAGAATATTCTTGATTCTATTTCTTTCCCTTTCTTCCATACATTTTGTATATATTCACAGTTATTGTATTCTTTTTTTGAGTAAGAAAAGAAATTTAGAATCAAAAAAGGTTCTCTTCCTCTATTATACTTTCTGCAACCCTTTTTTTAAAACTTTTCATGGTATCAAAACAAGTTGATACCTGATGGTAGCAGAAACAGCTACTTCCGTTGCCTTCAACCCAAACACCAACCTAATAAACTATCATTTCTTGAATTTCAATGACTTAAATAACCCATATAGGCCGGATAATGGGGATAGTTCGGCTGTAACTCTTATTGCAGACGTACTCACCGGAGAGAATTATCTTCCCTGGTCACGATCTATGCGACGGGCTCTACGGGCTAGGAACAAAATTGGGTTTATCAATGGTGACTTTCTAAAACCTACAGACCCAACAGATCCTCTATTGGATGCCTGGGAATGATTTGGTGGTTTGTTGGATCCAGAATTCTGTAAGTAGTACTATGAAATCCAGTTTAACCTTTGTAGATAATACTAGAGACATGTGGAATGAATTGCAAAATCGTTATTCTCAACAAAATGGCCTATGAGTTTTCCAATTAAAAAGAGTACTAGCAAGTTTGACACAAGAACAAGACACTGTTAGTGTCTATTATGGAAAATTAAAGGTGTTGTGAGATGAACTTTCTATGTATGATCCAATTCCAGACTGTAGCTATGGAAAATTGAAAGTTCTCTTGGATAGGTATCAACGGGATTATGTAATACAATTTCTCATGGGCTTAAATGAGTCTTATGCTAACACAAGGGACCAAATAATGTTACTTGATCCCTTACTGACT
This sequence comes from Dillenia suffruticosa, assembly GCA_033439265.1. Lineage (NCBI taxonomy): Eukaryota > Viridiplantae > Streptophyta > Magnoliopsida > Dilleniales > Dilleniaceae > Dillenia > Dillenia suffruticosa. The sequence continues at coordinate 16,303,096 of JAVTVX010000020.1, forward strand.
GTGAATAAAGTTTTCTCTATGATACAACAACAAGAAATACAGTATAAGCTTGGAACTAATTTACCAATAGCTGAATCTATGGCTCTTGCAACACGTAGGGTTCATGTGGATGGTAGAAATAATTACAAACACAATACTTCAGCTAAGCAAAATAGGCCATATTGTACCTTCTGCAAGGCTAATGGACACACTTTGGAGATATGCTTCAAGGCTGGAAATGCTGAACCATCAGTATGTACTCATTGTAATGTGACAGGACACTTGACAGAAAAATGTAACAAGTTGCATGGTTATCCCCAAGGCCATAAGCTGTATGGCAAAGGCAAAAGTAACACTGTTATTAGACAGTCTAATGTTGTTGTTATAGAGTCAAAAGGAGCATATGAAAAGATAGCTCTAACTAAGATTCAATATCAACAATTGCTGGCTTTGTTGGAGAACAAAACCACTGATGCAACAGCACATTCAGTTAACCAAGCACAAACCACTATAAAGACAGCTAGCACTTCCTCTAACATGGCTGGTAACATTATGTATCTTTCCACTAATATTTCTCAAAACATTACCCAAAATGTTATACCCTGGGTCATTGACACAGGTGATTCAAGAAATTGACGATAGAGTTATGAATTTATCAAATCATTTAAATTGGACACATTACGATCACAAATATTTTACAACTCCATTTCAAAATTTATTTCACAAATCATAAATTTAAAAACTTTTTTATCATTCATACTCAATATAACCATTCACTCATATCTTGGGAAGATAATCACTCATAATACAATCAATTCGATATTTATTCTCACTTTAAATTCCAAATGTCATGACTTATGACACCAAGTCTCTTCATATTACAAATCTTAGGTTCAAATCCCCAAATTTATCTCATCAAATTTCAACATAATTTTCAAATTCATGAAAGAGGTAAGTAAAGCCAAGTTCATAATAAGAAGATTACCTAAATTTTGTCACCAATTTTGCCTCCAAGTTGAGCTACCATCAAACCCTAGATTTTGTCTCACTAAAACATGTCAAATCTCGCATTAGATCTAACTTTCTATAGATTGGGTGAAGAGTTTTGGAATCTTTAGAGTGTGGGTTTTATGGTATTTTGATTGATCTTTGATGAAAGCAAAGAGAAAGAGGAGAGAAAGTGTGAGTCAAGAGGGAGAAGAGTGAGAGGAAAAATGAAATGTGGACCTCTTGGATTATGGAGTCTTATCTCTATTTTTATCTATAAACCATCTTCATTATTTGCTTAGTTGCGTCTTACACTACTAAATTATATAAGTGTCCAACATGCCCCTTTTTGGTTATTGGGAAAGTCAACTCAATGAGTTCAAGTATTTGAAGTTCTACTCTGTTGAGAAAATGTATTTGGTGGTGAGCAAAGAAAATTGGAATGAATAATGAAATTTATGAAAAATAAATTAAAAATGATAAAATTGAGGAATATTCAATAATATGAAATATAATATAAATTGTGTATAATATGATTAAGGTATTTAAGTGGATGGTGGTAATAAGTCTTTTCAGGGACTTATGGTGCTTGGGTTCAATTCTCCTAGGATACAAGTGATGGCAAGGATTTGGAGAAATTTGTCAAGTCAAGTGATGATGAGGATTTGGGTGCACAACAAGAAATTATACTACCTAGAAGGTTCATGTTTGCCTAGAAGGGAAAAAAATGTGTTAAGGCAAGTACATTCTAATGTATCGAGGAGGAATCACTGAGGAGAAGAGAAATAGAAAATGTCGTGTTTGATCAATGTATAGCTCCCATATACTGAGAGGTGAAATGGGAAGAAATGGTGAGCAAGTCTCACAAATTCATGGATTACTGAGGAGTTTCACCATATATCGAGGAGGTTCATAATTTCAATACAGTTCCACAATTAGAAATAAGAAAGGGTACCGACAAAATCCCTATTTGTAAAACAACAAATGTTTACTGAGAAGTAAATATGTACCGAGAGACTTAATATAAATACTCTAATACTGAGAAGTAATTGGAAGATTTGTACCAACGAATAAATGGAAAGAAAATATACAAAAGGTAGCAATCATCAAGAGGTATTGGAGTGTATGGAACAGTTTCACAATGAATACACTGAGAAGATAACAATAAAGTAGTGGTCCAAGGCATAGTAATCTCCAAGAGGTGGTCACTACTGAGAAATCAGAATTAGAAGTGATAGTCCATCTACATTAAATCTCTACTGAGCAACTCAATTTCTCACAAAAAAATAAAATTCTATCATATACTGAACTCAAATCAAATTCTATCGAATATCAAACACTTAAATAATTGAACACTTAAAAATTAAAGGTCCACCGACCAAGTTTCCAAGGAGTTTCTGGACAGTCTAAAAGTCAAAAATTCACATTTATATATACATTAATTATTTTCCCACATTTTCACAAAATACAAAAAATTTCGAATGATCCACTTAGAGTTAACATCATGATCTGGACTTGTCCGGTGTTATAATTCTTAACCTCCTAAAAGAAAATTTTGTCATCAAAATTTCATTATATGATTACTCTTTGAATAAATGGGGATGTTGCTTTCTCATCGTCTCCTTAGGTTTCAAAATTATCTCTTCAAAATGGTTGTTTTTCTATAAAATCTTGACAATTGGTATCTACTTGTCTCAAACTTTTAACTTGTTTCTCTAAGATGGCTACTATTTGGACTCCAAATTTAAATCTTCCCTCAACTCAATGGGAGGAGTCTCAAGGACATGGGAGGAATCTGGCAAATATTTTTTTAACATTGAGACATGAAAGATATTATAATCCTTTCAAATTATGAGGACAGTTCTAACCGATAAACCACCTTTCCAACCCTATCTATGATCTTAAAGGGACCAATATAACGAGGATTTAGCTTCCACCGTCTCCGAAATTGAATTACACCCTTCCAATGAGATACTTTCAAAATACCATGTCCCTCAAAGTCCAATGGCCTTCTCCTTTTATCAGCATAACTCTTTTGTTGGTCTTGAGCTACTAATCTTCTCTCGAATCAACTTTACTTTTTGATAGTGGCCTCAATCAATTCTACACTCTCAATCTTTCTTTCCCTAACTTCATCTTAGCATAGTGGAGTTCTGCACTTCCGTCCATATAAAGCTTCACAAGGGGCATTTCAATACTAGTTTGGTAACTATTATTGTAAGCAAACTCTATTAATGAAAGATGTCTATCCTAGTTATCTTGAAAATCCATTACACATCCTTTAAATATGTCTTTTAATATTTGGATTGTGTAATCTGATTACCCATTGATTTAAGAATGAAAGGCAGTGCTAAACTTCAATTGAGTGTCTAAGGACTTTTGTAATTTCGGCCAGAACCGAGAGGTAAAACGGGATTACGATCAGATACGATCGACACTAGGATCCCATGGAGTCTTACAATCTCATCAATGTATAACTTAGCTAATTTCTCCAAAGAATAGGTGTTTTGGATTAGCAAGAAGTGGGTTGATTTGGTGAGACGATCTACGATCACCCAAAAAGCATCATACTTATTCGGTGTATGGGGCTAACTAATTACAAAATCCATAGTAACATGCTCCCACTTCCACTTGGGAATTGACAATGATTGGAGAATACCAGCAGGCCTTTGGTGTTCCTCCTTCACCTGCTGACATACTAAACACTTGGACACAAATTCAGCAATCTCCTTTTTCATTCCAGCTACCAATATATCTCTTTAATTGTTAGGTATATCTTAGTACTTTTCGGATACATAGTATAAGCCAATGAATGTGCTTCCTCAAGAATAGCTCTACGGAGATCAACATCCTTAGGAACACAATTTCTTTTTTTAAACACAAGCATTCCATCCTCTCTAATTCTAAACTCATGTCCTTCTCCATTATGGACAACTATTTTCTCCAATTCATCATCAGTAGCTTGGAGTTCTTGACTACAATCTACAAAGGTTGGTCTTACTTCAAAGCTAGCCAACAATGCACCCTGTTCATTGCTTACTAATCTGACTCCAAAGGCTTGAATTCCAACTAGACAAGAAAGATAAGGATGCACATGAGACTCCAAATTAGATTAAAATTTTTGACTTAAGGCATTTGCAATTACATTGGCCCTATAGGGATGGTAATCTATCACCAAATTCTAGTCTTTGATCAACTCAAGCCGCCTTTTTTGTCTCAAGTTCAGCTCCTTTTGTGTGAGCGGATATTTCAAACTTTTATGGTCGGTGAAGATCTTATAAGTCTCTCCATATAAATAATGTCTCCAATTCTCTAAGACAAATACGATTGCACCTAACTCCAAATTGTAAGGTAGTTTTCCTCATGTTTTCTTAGTTGGCGGGAGGTATAAACTATTACATTGTCATTTTGTATTAACACACATCTCAATCCTTGTTTACTAGTATCACTATAAACCATATATCCACCACCACTTGATGGGAGAGTACGAATAGGAGCTGATATCAACCTCTTCTTGAGCTCTTGGAAACTGGCTTCTCACTTATCATCTCACTCAAATTTAATTCATTTTCTTGTTAATTTAGATAATGGAGCTGCAATTTTAGAGAATTCATCAACAAATCTTCTATAGTATCTAGCCAACCTAAGGAAACTTCTCACTTCTTTCACATTTCTTGGTTGTTCCCATTTTAAGATAGTTTTAACTTTCTTTGAATCTATAAATATTCATTCACCGAACATTATATACCTTAAGAATCCAATCTCTCTCAACCAAAATTCATCTTTAAAAAACTTAACATACAATTGTTTCTCCCGAAAAGTTTGTAAGACGGTTCTAAGATGTCCCAAATGTTTCTCATCACTCTTTGAATAACCAAGATATCATCAATAAACATATTTACAAATTTATCAAGATATGAGTGAAATACCCTATTCATCAAGTTCATAAAAGCAGCAGGGGTATTTGTCAATCCAAATGGAATCACCAAAAACTTGAATTATCCATATCGAGTCCTAAAGGTGAACTTAGGCACATCACTCTCCTTGATCCTCAATTGATGATAACCTGACCTCAAATTAATCTTTAAGAACACATATGCACCTTGAAACTGGTCAAAAAGATCATCAATCCTAGGAAGATGATACTTATTCTTAATGATAACTTTATTTAGCTATCGATAATCAATGCATAACCTAAGAGTATTATCTTTTTTCTTCACAAATAGGATCGGTACACCCCAAGTGGAAGAGTTTGACTGGATAAATCCCTTATCCAGCAATTCTTGGAGCTGCCCTTTCAACTCCTTAATTTTACGAGTGCCATCCTATAGGTGGAATGGAGATTGGTGCAGTACCAGAAACCAAATCAATGACAAATTTAAATTCTTGGATTGGAGGCAAACCAGGCAACTCATCTGGGAAGACATTGGGAACTCATTTACCATTGGAACATCCCTCAAGTTTGGACCCTCAACAGTAGTGTCAATGATGTGTACAACGTAGGCTTCACATCCTTTATGCATTAGTTTTCTTTCTTCCATTGCTGAAATCATACAGAACCCCACCTCCTTAGTGAAGCAACCCACTAAGACTCTGTGAAGGCGTAACCAAGCAATACCTAGTATGGTATCAAAGTTTATCATTTCTAACAGAATCAAATCTGCCTCAAGAGTTATCTCCCCAATCATCACATCACAACCCTTATACACCATGGTCCTATCTAACTGTTTACCCAATGGAGTGATCACTTGTAACACCGGAAAAAAAAATCCCCAAATTGGATTAGGGCTAAAAAGCCCTAATCAATTCTTTCCCTTCTCACTCTCTCTCTCTCTCGCTCTCCGTCCTTTCCTCACCCACAGCCGTGCTCGATCACTACCGCCAGCACCTCCGCTCGCCACCATTGCCACCGCACCCAGCCGCCGCTGCTCCTTCCTTCTTGGGTGAGCTCGCTAGCTTACAGCGCCTCCTTCCTCATGCGAGCGTGCCACTGCGCTGAATCTGCTGCCCGAGCGCTCCACAGCGCGAGTGCGCGCCTGCTTGGGACCACGCCTGTGCACAACCGCGTGCCTGCGCATGAGCTGCGTGATCCCTGCATGAGCTCTAGTGCGACCCACTGCGCGAGCCATGCACGCGATCTCCCGGGAGCAGCGCGACCCTTTGCGCGAGCATAGCGAGCTCCAGCGTACGACCCACTACCCGAGCATGCCCCAGCACGAGCAGCACGCGACCCACTGCGCGAGTGAGCCTCAGCACAAGTGCGAGCGCGCTCCAGCGCGTGACCCACTGCACAAGCGCGCGTGACCAACTGCGCGAGCGTGCGTGCCTCACAGCGCGCAATCCACTCGTGAGCACAATCCAGCTCACGAGCGCAAGCCCTAGCCCGTGAGCACCCACCAGACCGCGAAGCCTACTGCTGACTCGTGAGCCCACTGCGGCCCATGAAGCCCACTGCGGCCAGCAAGCCAGGCTGAGAGCCAGCGAGCCCACCAGCGGGCCAGCCCGCTAGCCCGCCAGCCCGTCGGCCCCCGAGCCCGCGACGGCCTACGAGCCCGCGACGGCCTACGAGCCCGCGACCGGCTTTCCCCTTCGAGAGCTCACCTGCATCTTCACTATAGGTAATGACTATGATTTGATTGAAATTCTATGGTTTGGTGTTAGAAATTTAGTTATTGCTAATATATTTCAAATTTGAAAATATTTCAGGTTTTAGACCAATCGACAGGCGAATGACAGCTAGATCTGAAACCAGAGGAACCCTAGGTGAGAGAAACACACTCACTTCAATGTTTGAATAAATTTTGTTAATTTTAGGTTGAATTTAAAAATCGGAAGTTATATATCTATTTGGAAATATGTTAAATTCGAGGTAAAATTAGAGAAAATGATAAATATTGGAAATTTGATCATTAGTTAGCTAAATGATTCGAAATTTGATAAAACGAGAATTTAGAAATGATTGTGTAAATTAAGTTTATATTAAATTGGAAAGAAAAATTGAAAATTCGTTATTAGGGTTTTATTTGATATAAAATTTGATAATTTGATTAGGTTTGTCTTTTGGAGACTCGAGGAGTCAATTAGATTGATTTGAAAAATAGGGAGTGACCACCCTCCCTAAATATGTGAGTGGGACCCTAATCTATTGCATAAAATAGTAAAATGTGTTTTCTGTCATATTTTCGATAAAACATGCTTTTGATATGCATTGATTTGACGTATGATATTAAATTTCAAATCTGTTTTGTGATTATTGGAGTGTCTTGAATTATGTTTACGATGACTATGCATCCATGGTTTGAAATGAAACAAAAATTGTGCCATTACTTGAAAATTGATAATTTCCTTTTCTACCGTTGTATTGATATGCTATTTGAAATGATTCGATGAAACGTATTGGCACACAGATTTGAAATGTTTTGATGAACTTGTGTGTTGGATGCCCACTAGTTATACAATGATATGATTTTACTTGTGGGATGTTGTGCCCTTGTGATACTATGATGATGATATAATGGTTCCGTAGTTATGAAGGGTGTTTGTAGAGGCACAAGTTACCCGGATACGCTTCTGCAGGAGGTATCTGCAAACGTCATTGATTCTAAGGGCTATAGGCATAGTCGGTTGAATCCACGTAGGGGGAGGACATGTATGACGCCACCGTCTAGCACCGGATGGGGTCTTATACACGATGATGAGTTAGCCCTAGCGAACTCATGGCCAACGTCGAGGTAGAGAGCGTTTTAAAGTCTATGCATAATAAAACCCACGATGCGCCTATTCTTAGTCACGGTTGACCTTTGCCAAAACCATTTTTGGCTCACTCTGATATTACTTGATTTTAAATGGATGCATACATGCTTGTTATCGTGTGATTGATTAAATGATTTCAAATTGCTAAACATATCATGTTTTGCTGCGAAATATAAATTTTTGTTTCGAATGATATTATTTGACACTCCAATGGTTCATCCACACTATTTATGCTTGATATTATCCCCTCATTCACTGGGTATCTTCCCATGATACTCACCCCTCTCATTTTCCCTTCTCAGATTGGATTATTGTTGTGCTAGAGCGACGCTTTAGATCTTAGAGATTTTGGTGAATTTGGTATTCACAACGGTGAGATTTATTTCAAATAGAAATATGAAATCTTTATTTTATTTTGACCCTGCGAGATTTTGACATTTAGGTCCATAGTTGGCCATGTACTTTTTTTGGGATGACTATATAATTCATATATATGTAGTTGTGAAACTCTCATATTTCGTTTGCATTGAGGCGATTGTACGTATTTGAAAGTTACTTGGAAAAATTATTGTATATAAGATAAAAATTAGATCCGCTCGGTGTGGCGGCTGTTCATGTTCTAGTTGAGCATGACAGTAGAAGTCTGTTGCTAGAACTATTAGAAACTTTGTAGTATTGCGTTGTTCTGGATGCTGACTGTGGTATTTGTTGATTTTGGAGAGGCCGAAATAGCCATTTGTTTATTTTACAGGATGAATATGATATACAGGTGAAATTGTACACAGGAAACTTTCGATTTATGTAGAGGTTCTGTTCGATTTTCTGTAAAAATACAGCCGGCATCTAGGGGCAACAGGCGGTTGTTCACGATCCCGGTTTGAGGCATGACAACACTAACAATTCTTCACCAAGGGAACTTAAGGGTTTATTGTTGTGTTTAACAAATTTTATATTCACAAATGAATTGTTAGAAACCGTATTAATAAGTATACGAGCATCAACATTGAAAATTTTCATCATATCTATTTAATGCAAACCATCAAGAAATTTATAATTAATTTTCAAAATACATATCTACAGATGACTCCTTATATCATGACATTACACCACATAATCATAAACACATCATATGTTTTCTTACAATAGGGATCCCTACTTCTAAACATAATATTACCATCATACTAATCATATATATGTACATACCTAAAACTTTGGAATTTACGGTTCTAGGCTTAGAAACTATAATGGATCTGTAAGGTTTAATACCCTTTAGCTTAAAGGATTCTCGATTACCACCAAGTACTCGCTCATCAAGTAACACTCACTTGAGGGAATTCGATGGGTTAGCTATCCAATGACATATTCCTAACTCAATTTTTCGCATAAGAACTCACTACCCTATTTTGCACCATAGCACACTTATATAATTAATTTTCAATTCATCAAGGAAAAGTCTAAAGAGAGGTACCTATGACCATGTCTAGGTTGGCCTGGGCTTCCTCATTAGTCATAGCATGAACTCTCATATAAGTTTTTGGTTGAGAACATTGGGGAGGAATGGCCACTCTATTGCTCCTGATCTCTGTCCGCAAAGTAATATTCATTGAAATAGTGGGGGTGTTGGTTTGGCCGCCCATGGACCCATTAGAGCGATCTCATCTAGGTTGGCTTCCTCGTCCCAAGTCTAAGTAAACATTATGGAAATGACCCTGATTCCCGTATTGATAATACCTCTTCGGTACATAACAAACCCCAAGGTGGTACTTCCCATACTTCGTGCATTGCTACTTCTTGTTTCTTATTGATTTATTCCCGATGGCTTTGTGGAGTGCCAATAGACTCAGTAATTGAGACTCTATCATAGGAGCCCGTGTTCTTACTTGGCTTGGAACTCTGGTCTGGTGCAAATTCAGACCTTCTCTTTTTTCTTTGTCCTTCTCTAGTTCTTCCTTTTCTCTCTACCATTTTCTTGGCTCTCAAGACCAATTCCAAGATATCATTATAGGTGTGGGTTAAGGTCATGGACATCTTCTCCTGAATACATAAATTTAGGTCCTCTTCTAATTTGAAATGCAAGTACTCCTCAGAAGTTACCAACTTTGAGACAAAAAAGGATAACCTTCTCAACTCTGTCACGTATTCCGTCATTGACATGTTGTCTTGGCGGTGGTGGAGGAACTTCTTCCTCTTCAAATCTTGATAGAATTGAGTATAATATTTTTCGACAAATTCATTAGGGAATTTGTTCCAAGAAATGGGTGTTATAGACTCCTCCTTTAGGTTATCACACCATATTCGAGCATCTTCATCAACAACTTTACGACCACCAATAGCTTCAGCTCATCATCGAGCCTCATGTCGATCACGATCTCTTGAACCTGATTTATCCAATTCTTCACCACCATTGTCATGCCCAGACTCTCGGATTGAGCACGTGACAACTGCCGTGATATCTTGATATACGGGCAGAACGTCCCCATATATCAGGACACTGCAAGGCTATCAAATTAATCTGTATAACCTATTTAAAAGCTGTTTTTCCTAAAAAACATATTCCTGAGTAAAAAAATTAAAAAAAGCAACATTTTGCCTCAATGCATGAATAAACAACAACTCGAGAGTTTCAAATTACATTTACATGATATCAATACAGTCATCCCAAATAAATGTACAATAGTCATTCTAGAAACCTCAAATAAATACATCATCAAGTCCATCGTGGAGGAATGGTTATCCATACCCAAAAGTCCGATTTCTCCAAAAGTATATCAAGTGTGTCGAAATGTCCCTCGATATGTCTCCTTGCCAATCTATATTTGGAATCATGGAAAATAAGGGGTGAGTATTTATGGGGAAATACTCAGTGAGTGAGGGGATCGACAATATGTTATCAATTATATGTGTGAGCACGGAGTGTCAAAGCACAATTTAGAATACGATGGCATTATGAACAACCATAACAATTTCACAAATTATGAATCATATGCCATGTATCGTAGTATCAACACAGGCATCCGACGAAGTTTCAAAATCATATAGAGCTGGCCAATAAAATATCCCCGGTGATGGTCTACCGCGACCAATGACGGACGCATTGAGGGTTTTTATACAAGTGTAAAACAAATTAAGCTTTCTTCCCCAATATTGGCCACGGGTCTCAATAGTATCAATCATGTATAGAATCTGTCCGAAACTAGACAGTGGCTTACACATGTCCTCTCTTATATGGTTCATTTGGCCGTAACTATACATATGGTGTTTGGGGGATGCCTTATCATATCATCACATCACAAGTGGGCATCCGACCCACGCATCATAAGTAAGCAAATTTGGCCCATATCAATTTATCAAAACCAAGTTAATCAATGTCGCAATGTAAATGGAAGTATAAATCATGACAAGTTCTCAAAAGTGGCACAAAGTCATTTCAACACAAATTTCACGGATGCATATCATTTAAACAAACCATTGAGACACTCCAATGATCACAAAAGAACATTTGTAAAACATATATCAATCTTATACTTTCACACACATTATAAACCATGTCATTTGAAAAGCTATAAAAATATGAATTTGTTAAATCAATAACACAGTGTCTATAGTCCGACTCACAATATACGGGAGGATACGTCACTCCCTAAAATGTACCACAAGGTGTCAAAAATGTGTTTCCCTCGCTCGGCCACCAAGCGTGTCAATACAATGCAACACATAATATATATAATTTGTGTCATAAAATTGAAAAACACTATGTCGGAAATTAAAAAAAAAAATCTACATGGTCAATTTAGGGTTCTCCTTAGAACTCCTTATACATAACTCACCATATATACATATATGTCCCCAAATTATATACCAAACTCATTTCCAATCATTACCACATTCTACAAACATTACCCATACACTTACTCATATGCATTCCTCACATTCTTGGTAACTCATCAATTTAATATACATTTTATTTCATCACTTTAGCATACTTATACAACTATGCATTGTCTCACACACAAATTCATCACCACTTGCCCAAAATTCTGCACACAATAGGACACCTCCTCACAATTCACTCCTTGGTTAGCATGAAACTGGCCTCATTCTCCTCATCTTTAGTGCAGAAAATTTCTGCACATACCCAACCACATTCCTTGGCCTTTAAATGCACCAATACACATTTTTTCATCTTACAAAAATTCTGCACACATTCCCATCATTTCCCTCAACCATCACACACATATATTCATCATTTTGACATTAGAATTCTGCACATATAAATTGGCAACAACGCAGGAAAATTTCAGCACAATAATGCACCTTTCTCTTCAATTTCTTATCCAAACACAATCTAATTCATGTACACATTTCTTGCATCAATTAATTCAACAACTACACATACATTTTCATCACATTTGCATAAAAATTTCTGCACACATAAATTGTCCCTTGAACACTACATTTAACTCATCAAAACATACACTACAAAAAAACACGGTTTTAGCGATGGATTTAGTGACGAAAATTTTAGAAAAATTCGTCACTAAAAACATTAGCGACGGATTTAGCGACGAAAAATTTTTCGTCACTAATGACGCATCGCAAAAATTTATCGACGAAAAATAGAAATTCGTCGCTAAAATAGCGACAAATTTAGCGACGAAATATTTTCATCCCTAAATTTAGCGACGGATACAAAAAATCCGTCGCTAATTTTAGCTACAGAAATTCAAAATCCGTCGCTAAATTTAGCGATGGATCCGAGAAATCTGTTGCTAAATTATATGATATATAATTATTTTTTTATTTATTATATATATTTTATTTAATTATTATATTAATATTATATTTTATTTAATTAGCGACGGATCCATGAATCCGTCGCTAAATTATATTATATACAATTATATTTTTTATTTATTTTATACATTTTATTTAATTATTATATTAATATTTTATTTTTATTTAATTAGCGATGAATGCTTGATCCGTCGCTAACTTGCACCCGGTGACACGCCTGCTCGCCCCAGCTCGCCCCACCCCTGCCTGCTCGCCCCAGCTCGCCCTAGCCCCTGCAGCCGCCTACCTGCTCGCCCTAGCCCCTGCACACGCCTTGCCCCAACTGCTCGCCCTTGCTGCCTTGCAAAAAATCCCTAAAAAAACCCTCAAAATGCCTATAGCCCGGTTCAAACACCTGCGCAAGAGTGAAATATTAGAGTACCCAACCACCAGACCACATCTTACCTTTAGTCATACTTCTATTTTCTTTTTACTTATTATCTAATTCTAAATATCAATTAAAGAAATAAAAGTTTATATCAAATAATAAAATGCTAATTAAAATAAACTAATAAATTAATTAAAAAATAAAAAATATTATTCTTTAAAAAGATTTAAAAAATAAAATAAGAAACTATTTAAAAAATAAAAAAAATATTATTCTGTAAAAAAAAATATAAAAGAAAAAAAATAAAATGCTTATTTAAAATATTAAAAAATAATAAATATGATTATTTAATTTAAATTAATAAAATAACAAAATAACAAAATAAAATATTAAATGTTAAATTTAAAAAATAAAATATTAAATGTTAAATTAAAAAAATTAAGTTCAGGGACAAAATAAAATATTAAATGCCTCAAATCTTCCGAAGAACAGTGTCTCTTATACATACATACATACATACATTTCCACCAAAAATTAAAAATATTATTATTTAAAAATTAAAAAAATTAAAAAATAATAAAATAAAATGATAATAAAATATTATCCGTCGCTAAATCCGTCGCTAAATAATAAAATATTTAAAAATTAAAAAATATTATTATTTAAAAATTAAAAAAATTTTAAAAATAAAATGATAATTTAAAATATTAAAAAATAATAAATACGATTATTTAATATAATTATTAAAATAACAAAAGAAAATAAAATATTAAATGTTAATTTTAAAAAAATTAAGCTTAGCGATGGATCGTTTAATCCGTCGCTAAATCTGCGACGAATTTTTAGATCCGTTGCTAATTTAGCGACGGATTTCAGTATCCGTCGCTAAATTTAGCGACGGATTTCGGAATTTGTCGCTAAATTTAGCGACGGATTCTAATTCGTCGCTAAATCCGTCGCTAAATAGTAAAATATTTAAAAAATTAAAAAATATTATTATTTAAAAATTAAAAATATTAAAAAAATAAAATGATAATTTAAAATATTATAAAATAATAAATATGATTATTTAATATAAATTAATAAAATAACAAAAGAATATAAAATATTAAATGTTAATTTAGAAAAAATTAAGTTTAGCGATGGATCGTTGAATCCGTCGCTAAATCAGCGACGAATGTTTAGATCCGTCGCTAAATCAGCGACGGATTCCTTTATTCGTCGCTAAATTTAGCGACGGATTTCTAATTTGTCGCTAAATCCGTCGCTAAATAATAAAATATTAAAAAAAAATAATTTTAGTTTTTAAAAAATGAAAATATAAAATAATAAAATTAAATGCTTATTTAAGATATTATAAAATATTAAATTTGATTAGTTAATATAAATTAATAAAATAAAAGAATAATAAAATAAAATAAATGGATTACCGTTTATCAGTTGTTATCCGTCTCACTGTCGCCATCCTCCGAAAAATACTGTTTGATCTACTTGCCAGACGAGATAGATCGTCGCAAGTGAATGTATTATATATTGTGTTTCTTACTGATGACAATAAGGAATGAATATGATCAACTGAATTTTCACAAACAATTGAACTATATAAGAGAATCGAATGGATGTAGAAGACAAAAACACGAATGGTGAAATCGACAACTGCGACTAATTGAAAATTATTTGTTATAAATTGGTTGAATTATTTATTGTTAAAATTATCAAATTGATAAGAATTGTAATATTTAATATGTATTTAATTCGATTTCGTTATTTAGAATATGTTAAAAAGAGAGATACGGTTAAAAATATTCATAATAGAGCATAGAAGAAATTTTGTTAAGAAATTATTCATGAATTTTGATATTCCGATAATAAATTAGTGACGAATTTAGTCACGAATATTTTATTTGTGGCTAATTAGCGACGAATTTTGTCACGAATATTTTTTTGTGGCTAATTAGTGACGAAATTAGCCATGAATTTTGGTGTTTGTTGCTAAATTTTGTGACAAATATTTTTACCGTGACTAATTAGCAACGAATTTAGCGACGGAAAACTTTTGTAGCTAATTAGTGATGAAATTTGTGATGAAATATTTTCGTCGCTAAATTTAGCGACGGATAAGAGTATTCGTGGCAAAATTTAGCCACGAAAATATTATTCGTCACTAATTAGCGACGAATTGTGCAACGAAAAATTTTTTTCGCCAATTAGCGACGGATTTAGCGACAAAAATTTTTTCGTCCCCAATTAGTAACAAATTTAGTCACGAATAATCTATCCGTCGGAAATTTAGCTACGAATAATTTTTCGTCGCTAATTTCGTAGCAAATTAGCGACAACAAAATTTTCGTCGCTAAATCCGTCGCAAAATAGTAACGAAATTTTTTCGTCGCTAAATTCCGTCGCTAAAGCCGTGTTTTTTTTTGTAGTGATAGTGTTTTCTATTCAAATTTTTGGCCACAACAAATTCAACTTTCTGCACACTTAAATTACCACAATTGAAGGACAATTTCAACACACAAAAATTCTGTACACATTCCTCATGTTTCATTGGGTTCCTCCTAGACTCTAGGTTATAAAAAGCATGCCAAAACATCACATTTACACATTCAAACAATGTCCTAATAAATTCAGCAAGTGCAGAATTTTTCTTACCTCAATATTTGATGTTTCAAGCCCAAATAAGGTTCCTCCTCACAAAATCTTTCTTTCCTTCTTGCTCCTTGCTCACGGCCAACCCAATTTCACCAAGTTAGGTGTCTCCTCTTAGCTCCAAATTTAAATATGTTATGTTAGGGTTGGAGTGTAACGAAACTACACCAAAATTTCAAAAAAAAAGTTTGAAGAAATCCTACCTTCCTTCAATGGATTTGCTCTTGGTTCCTTTGAATCTCCACTATCTAAAACTCCTCCTTTTGCTTCAATTTTTGGATATACCGTAAATGGGCTTGAGAGGAATTGATTTATGTAAAAATATTTGGGTAGTGTAGAAGAAAAATTTTGGGCTTCCCTCACCTTGAATTCACTGCCATGGAGAGGATAAATGGAGGGTTTGCTTCTTTGCCTTGGACACTCTCACGGTTTTGGAAGAAACACAATGATCTAAGTGTTGGTTTTATGTCATTCATCATGCAATCCTAGCCACCCAACTTTTTAAGATAACTTTCCTAGCCATCGGATTATTGGGTCACACAAGAGTTCATTCTCTCTCCACAAGCACTCTCTCTCTCTCTCTCTCTCTTACGGTTTTGACTATTCTTACACAAAAGCTCTCTTTTCTCACACAAAAAGCACACTTTTTCTCACACTACACTCAACTCTTCATTAAATGCTTATCTCCCAACCACCAAAATCCAAGAGCTCACATTAATTCATCTTACTTCAAATTAATCTCTACCCTTGATTTATTTCTCAAAACCCAACAAAATCTCTTCAAAAGTCAACAATTGTCTTCCCTCCTCTCTCTCTCTCTCTCTCTCTCTCATGGACGTCCACCTCAATCAAACCCATACTCCACACTCTTGCTTGTCATGGTTTTTGAGGGGAGAAGTCAATTGCCAAATAGTTTTATTTTTTTGGTTAATTGTAAAAAACCCCATTGACTTATAAAAATTATATTTTGACCCTGAAAATTTTAAAATTTCAAGTTAGTTCCAAAATCTCGTATTAGGCCTAATTTAATTCATTCCACATCAAAATGTGGTCGTTTAGCCTTTTCGAGACACGTTCGACTCGACTTGGGTTTTATCGGCAAATTTTTGGAAAATTTACGGTTTAGATCTACGAAGTAAGATTTATCCAAATTTGAGGTTCCTACACTCTTTAGAGTCATCCTCATTTTTTTTGGACCATCGGTGGTCATTTTGAAAATTTTTAATTTCTGACGATTTGGGCCGAAATTCTCAGATGTGGTTTTAGCAGAAAAATTTTTTTAGTGCATTTTCTACATCGAATATGAATAATATCATATATAAAATGAAAAGGAGTACAATATTGAGTATACCGAGATGTCGGTGTTATATTTTCTAACCCCCTAAAAATAAGTTTCGTCCTCAAAACTAAAAGAAGACTATATTGAGAAAAGCTGGGGGTACTGTCTCTTCATGGCCTCTTCGGGCTCTCATGTCTCCTCCTCGATCTAATCATTCCTCCTTAAGACTCAGACTAATGGGACTTCCTTGCTACGTAGCTTTCTAGTCTGCCGATCGAGGATAGTCACGGGTTGAACTGGTAGACTCAAGTCCTCACACAACTTAACTGGCAGAGGCTCTAGGATGTGTGATGGATCGGGCAGGTACTTTCTAAGTACTGAGACGTGGAAGATATCATGAATGCGTAAAAGTTTATCTGGCAGTTTTTGTTTGTATGTGACATTTTTAACCCTCTCAAGGATACGGAAAGACCCAATATACCTGGGGCTCAGTTTATCTCGCTTCCTGAATCGAATCACCCCTCTTTCTAGGGCGATATCCAAAGGAAAACCATGTCTCCCATCTCAAACTCAAGTGGTCACCACCTCTTATCAGTTAAACTGTCTCTTTAGTTTCCTTAACAATCTCGACGCTACTAAGTCGCCTCTCTCCTACCTCATCCCAGCACAACGGAGTATGGCATTTCCTCTCATACAATGCCTCTTACGGAGGCATCCTAATACTGGTCTGATAGCTATTATTATATGCAAACTCTACCAATGGGAGATATCGATCCTAACAATCCTGAAAAACCATAACACATGCTCTCAGCATGTCCTTTATAGTCTGGATGGTCCTCTCTAACTGACCATCAATCTGGGGGTGGTATGTTGTGCTAAACTTAGTTCAGTGCCCAATGCCTCCTGTAATTTGGGCCAAAATGTAGATGTGAATCTGGGGTCCTTATTTGATACAATCGATACTGGTGCCTCGTGAAGTCTAACTATGGTGTCAATACAGAGGCGTGCTAACACCTCTAAGGAATGATCAACACAGATCGGAATAAAGTGTGCTGACTTGGTGAGTCTTTCAATGATCACCCATATAGCATCATGTCGTGCTGAAGCCTGCAACAGTCCCATCACAAAATCTATCGTGATATGCTCTCACTTCTACTCAGGAATGGGAAGAGGTTGTAAAGTCCCGACGGGTCACTGATGTTCGGCCTTCATCTGTTGACAGACCAGGCATCGAGCAACAAACTCTACGATCTCCCTCTTCATACCAGGCCACCAATAACTATCTTGGATAGTCCGATACATCTTCGTACTGCTCGAATGCATAGCATAGGCGGAGGAGTAAAGTTCCTCAAGAATAGCTTTTTGAAGATCGCTATCAGCAAGAATACAAACCTGCTCTTGAAATACCATTAGTCCGTCATCACGGATTCAGAAATCCCCACCATTGCCTCTGTGAATCTTATCAAGAATACCTTGGAGTTCCTCATTTGATCCCTGAAGCTCCCTAATGCGGTCGAGCAAAGTCGGCCTCACCTCAAATCGAGCTAGTAGTGCTCCTCGATCATCACTAGCCAAACTGACTCCTAAAGTATGGAGTCCTACCAAACAATAGAGATCCGTCATCTGAAAAGAAGATGATGATTTCTGGCTCAAGGCATCTGCAATAACATTCGCCTTTCCTGGATGATAATCGATGATGAGATCGCAATCTTTCAATAATTCCAGCCATCTCCTTTGTCGGAAGTTCAATTCCCGCTGGGTAAACAAGTACTTCAGGCTTTTATGATCCGTGAAAACCCTGCAGGTCGTCCCTTACAAATAATGTCACCATATCCTCAAAGTAAAAACTATGGTGGCCAACTCAAGATCATGTGTCAGGTAGTTCAACTCATGCTTCTTCAACTGGCGAGAAGCATATGCAATAACCTGACCATCTTGCATCAGTTCACAACCCATTCCTTGTCGGCTGGTATCATTGTATACCACATACTCTCGACTACTAGTAGGAAGCGCCAAAATCGGTGCGGATGTCAATCACCGTTTGAGCTCCTAAAAGCTTGCCTCATAACGGTCATCCAAATGAAACTTGACATCCTTCTGTGTCAACCTAGATAATGGGGCAACGATCTAAGAGAATCCCTTTACAAACCGTCGATAATAACCTACAAGACCAAGGAAACTCCAGACCTCAGTCACGGTCTTTGGCTGCTCCCATTTTAATATAGCCTCAACCTTCTGTGGATCAACGAAAATACCCTCTGCAGAAACAATATGCCCCAGAAAACCAATTTGTCGCAACTAAAACTCACACTTGGTGAATTTGACATATAACTATCTCTCGTGAAGAATCTATATAACAATCCGAAGGTGCTGTGTAAGACCGACACCTCGATGTATTCATATTTGCACTCTTTTCCATTCTATGTATGATATTACTCATGTTTGATATAGAAATTTCACTAAGAAATTTTTACGATAAAACTGTTTCTAAACAAATTTCAGATAAAATCGTCGGAGAATAAAAAATTTTCAAAATGACCATTGAAGGTCAAATAATAATCAGAGTGACCTTAAAAAAGTGTATAAAAACCTCCAATATAGATAAATATCGCTTTATAAAGTTAAATCAGAGATTTCTGAAAAAGTACCTGAAAACCCTAATCGGACGGTAATGAGTACCGGAAAAACTAAATGACCACATTACGATACGAAATGGACTTAGTTAGACTTAATATGTGGTAAGGAACCTATTGTGTAATCATGAAAAATTTTGGGGTCAAAATAGAATTTTCAAAGTTTAGAGGACTTGTTTGCAATTTACAATAACCTAGAATTAATCTATTATTTTTATTTTCCTAAAACCCTAATTGGACAAGTGTAGAGAGAGGGAGGAATGTGATTGGTTCAATGGTTGGACTAGTGTGAACAAATGTGAAAACAAGATTGTTGAAAAGTTTGACTTTGGAAATTTAAACCCTAGGTGGAGAGGTGCTTGTATTATTTTGGACCAATGAGAGCCTTAGGGTTTTGAGGTGGGGCCCACATATTAAATATGGGTGTGAGTTATAGAGAGGGAAAGAGAAATGGTGGGTCCCACACATATTAATTAAAAGTGTGATTTTAAGAATAAAAATCCTATTAACTAACTAAATAAAAGAGTGGGAGAGAAAGAGAGGGAGAGAGAAAACATGAGGGAGAGAAGGAGTTTAAGTTAGTTTTTTTTTAAAAGATAAAAGAGTAAAAATCAAGGGTTTGGATCAATTCTTGAGAAATGGATGGCCAAGATTAAGAGGAGTGATGTTAAATGAATTGGACAAAACCATAGTCTCCATATTCTTTTCTCCAAAATGTGAACAAGCCTAAGGAAGAGAGAAAGAACCCTTTTACCTCTTCTCTAAAACCGTGAACTTTGAGTGAAGAGGAAACTTGATTTTCCTACATACCACCCCAATATTTTTACATAGATCATCTCTATTCAAGCCCTATTACAACATATCCAAAAATTAGAAGAAGAGAAGAAGGTTTGCTTGGTGATTCAAAGATGGAAACCTAGAGGTTCAAGTGAAGAGATCTATGGTTCCTTCCATTTTCCTTCAACAACTCTAGGTAAGAAAGTTTCCTATCTACCTCTTGTGTAGTATATATTGATTTGGAGACAAAATAAGTAGTGTAACTTGTGGTTCTAGGGTGACCAAAACCAAGAAGCAAAAGGGAAAGAAGAGATCTTTGGAGGAGAGGACTTATTTGTTGCTTGAGACATCAAATCTTGAGGTATAAAAAAAATTCTGCACTTTGATTTGACTTGAGAACATTTCATTTGGTGTGTTAATGTGTTGATTTTAACTTAGTTTAGATGTAAAAATCAAGTAAATGAATGCTATAGTGTGTGCAGAAAATTTCAGCATGTGAAATGATTGATTTAAGTCTTGAATGAACACATATTGAGATGAGAAACCGTAAGGGAACATGTGCAGAAAAATTCAGAACTTTGGGTATGAAATTGGATGGGTTTTAATATGATTTTGAGTGTTAAAATGTGAAATTTATGTACTTGTGTGTGTGCTGGATTTTGGCATTGAAGTATGATGTATATATATGGTTGTTAGTGAATGGAATGAAGAAGGAATGAGTGCAGAATTTTCTGCACTAATAGAAATGAAAGGGAAACTATTTTTATGTGAAAAATGTAGTGGAATGTAAGGAAAATGAAAGGGGAAAGTATGTAGAATTTTATGGTGTGTTATTGAGTATGTGTATGTGAAATTGAGGTCATGAGTGTGAGGATTTATGTGTGTATGTATGCAAAATTTTGGATGGAGTTTATTGTGCATCTGTATGTAAAATGCCTTGACCGAATGCATTAAAGAGAACAAGGAAATTGCATGCTGTCCAGGAAAGTTTGAAAATGAGTTTAGTAAGCAAAATGGAGGCTTATATGTGTATGTAATGATGTATAAATGTGCATGCATGTATAGTGATATTAGTGTATTTAAGTGATGTGAAAATGTATAATTGTAAAGAATGTTCAAGAGCATGTGTGTGTACATATATGATAAATGTATGGTGTTGTATTGGTGTATTGAAGAGGAGAATTTAATAAAGAATTATGAATGTGAAGTGAGTGTATAAGGTGCAATCAGATTGTTTTAGTATACTAGGAGATTGGATATGTGAACGATGATTTCGATAATTGATAGTGACATTGTGTTAATTGTGTTGGGTACCTTTGATAATGTGTGGTTAAAGTGGTCGTTTGGATGTTTGAAAGGGAAATAATGTATGTAAATATTTGGAGTCTAGTTATAATGTTCTAAGTTTTAATCCTATATAAGGGGATAGTAAAAATAAAATGTAACATTTAAATTTTCAATGTTATCACATTTATATGTGTTACATATATTATGATTGTATTGATATATTATTTGATCATTAGAGGGGAAACTCTTTCTGTTGTCGTGGAGCATTTTAGGGAGTGACGTATCCTTCCGTATACTATGAGTGGGATTTCAATGTTATGTTTTTGATTGAACAAACTCATATTTTACAACTTTTCAAATGACATGTTTTATAGTATGTGATGATTTGAACTATGTTTTATAAATGTTCTTTTTTGATTCATTGGAGTGTCCCAAAATAATTGAATTCGAATGACTATGCATCCATGGTTTGAAATGAAATGATATTGTGTCATTATTTGAGAACTTGATATGTTTTCTGTACTACCGTTGCATTGGTATATTGATTTGAAATGATTTGATGAAATGTATTGGTACACGTATTTGAAATGTTTTGATGAACTTGTGTGGGTTGGATGCCTACTTGTGATGGGATACATGATGAGATGATGATATTCCTTGATGGATTCCGTAGCTACGAAGGACATTTGTAGAGGCGCCCCTTGTGCGTTCAGATACGTTTCGGTAGGAGGTATCCACAAATGTCGTGATTGTGATATGTATAGTTGCGCTTGGATGAACCAAATTTGGGGAGGACGCGTGTTACGCCATAGTCTAGCTCCGAGTGAGGTACTATACTTGATTTTTGGATATATGTATAGACACGGGCTAGCCGGTTGAACCAAATGTGGGGAGTACATGTGTTACGCCATTGTCTAGTACTTGGTGAGGCTTGTGGCCAACATTGGGGTAGAGAGCTAATTTTAAATATTTACATATGAAAAAACCCCCGATGTGTCCTTCATTGGTCGAGGTAGACCACTGTAGGGAATGTTCTATTGGCAAGCTCTATATGATTTTGGATGTTGTAAATGGAGGCATATTTGATATTATTATTATGTATGATATGTGATCACTTGGTTTCTAGACATGACATAATTGGTTTTGATATCATAATGGTTTGAAATGTATTTTGACACTCCATGTTCATACTTATATTGAGAATATATTGTCAATCCCCTCACTCAATGAGTATTTTTCCATAATACTCACCCTTCACTTTTTCTTGATTTCAGTTGTAGACTTGGCACAGAGAGAGACGTGTCGAGTGAGTCAACACACTTGATTTTGTTGGGAAACCCTGGACTTGGGTATGGTATCGACCATTCTTCTGCAGTGTTGTATTTCATAATGATGGATTGATGTATTTGATGATGCTGTACATATTTGAGGTCTATAGAATGATCATTGTATATTTATATTGGGATGACTGTAATTATATTATGTAATATGATTGAAACTCTCAGATATGCTGTATAACTATGCATTGAGGCATTGTCTTGCATTTTATATTCTTTACTTGGAAAATGATGTTTTGAGAAAAACAGGTTTTATACAGGTGTTGATGAGAGCCTTCCTTGTCTTGGTATGCGTGTCGTGAGGTGGCAGCATACCGGGTAATGGGCGGCTGCTCAAGTCCCAAATCGCGGATCGGGGCGTGACATGCTGAGCATTCTCCTCATCCCGCGAGTAGACAAGAATGTCATTAATAAACACAATGAGGAACTGATCCAAGTAGTCATGGAAGACCCGATTCATCAGGTCTATGACTGCGGCTGGTGCATTGGTTAGCCCAAACAGCATGACCAAGAACTCAAAATGTCTGTATCGAGTACGAAATGTGGTCTTAGGCACATCCTCAGCCCTAATCCGCAACTGATGATAGCCTGATTGGAGATCTATCTTCCCGGCACCCTGAAGCTGATCAAATAAATCATCAATGCGAGGCAATGGATATTTGTTCTTGATAGTGACTTTGTTCAATTACCGATAATCCACACAAAGTCGGAGAGTACCGTCCTTCTTTATCACAAATAACACCAAAGCACCCCAAAGTGAAGTGCTCGGACGGATAAATCCCTTGTCCAGCAATTCTTACAGCTGAACCTTGAGCTCTCTTAGCTCGGCCGGTGGCCATGCTGTATGGTTGAATAGAGATAGAAGTAGTCTCCGGAATCAAATCAATCTCAAAATCAAAGTCTCGAATTGGTATAATCCGGGTAGCTCATCAGGGAAAACGTCAGAAAACTCCTGTACCACCAAAACCTCATCAAGTCTCAGACTCTCTACGGTGGTATCTATTACGTGGGCCAAATATACCGTGCATCCCCGGCGTATCATCCGTCTGGCCTCCATCACTGACATTACTCAACGGGGAAATACCCATCTCTTACCCGCAAAAGTCAGTGATGACCCTTCGGGCCTCCGGAACTCAACTTCCTTGGTACAACAATCTACGGAAGCCCTATGAGTACGCAGCCAATCCATCCCTAGGATGGCATCAAAATCTGTCATGTCGAGTGGAATCAAGTTTGCTTCTAGCATTGTCTCCCCGATCATGACCTTGCTCCCTCTATATACAGAATCTCCAACCAACTGCTCACCAAGAGGAGTGATAACCAATAGCTCCTCATCAAGTGGTGACAATGCCTTACCCAACTGCTGGGCGAAAGAAGCTCTCACGTAAGAATAATTCGACCCGGTATCTACAAGAACGCGGGCGTCGATTCCAAATATTTTCATAGTACCTAAATGAGGGAAATTTGAAGAAAAGGAATCAATTTAAGGTACGCAAAAGGGAGATATATATATATATATCAAAAGAGTTAAGCCTTCCGGGCTTTAACTAGTCATAACCGTACATATCATCATGGGATACATGATTCTAAAAGGAGAGAAATACATCATAGTTCTTAGACATGATTCCAAAAGAGAAATATACAAAGACATGAGCGTCCTCTAGCATCATGGCATAAACACGGGCCTATGCCCTCGGTTGCTACCTTGAAGGACCAGGTACAGGTTGCTCTCGGTGGCCATCCGTGGAACAGTGTGACTCAAATGCGCAGGTTCTCCTTGCTATCCTACCCGCGATTTGTTCGGTCGACTCATGGTCGCCTGATCTATAAACCCTAAATCAGGGCACGAGCTCCTAATATGTCCCAACTTCCCACATGGAAGCACGTGATAGCTTTGCAAGCTTCTGGAGCATGGTGCTTGCCACATCTACAGCAAGGAGGGGGCTGCTGAATAGTAGACTGACTCATAGCACTGGGGGCTGTTGCTCTAAACCCCTGGGGACGTGGTCCCTGTTCGTGGTGTGCTAGTCAGAAGGGAGAGGGGTCTCCATAAAAATCGGAAGTCCTACCCTTCTTCGAACTCTGACTCATCTGCGAACCAGCCTTCTTCTTCCTCTGCTCTCTACTCTTCCTCTTAATACCCTCAGCGTGGATAATCTCCTCCACGCGGTAAGCTGAATCAATAATCTCTGTAAGGGAGAAACTAGGTGTGACTGTCATGTACCTCCTAATGTTTAAGTTGAGGCGGTCCTCAAACTTGAACCTTAGTTGCTTCGGCATAACTAAATCGAGGACAAAGGCTACTAGTCTCCTCATCTCAGCCTCGTACTTTGTAACTGATCTAGTCCCCTATCGCAGGTGAAGGAACTCTGTCCTCTTTCGGTCCTGCTGAAATTCGGAGAAGTACCTGCGATCAAATTCCCTTACGAAGTCTTTCCACTGCAGTGGCTCGGTAGCATCATCACAAATGGCCTCTCACCAAGTGAGGGCATCTCCATCTAACAGTCTCTTTGCCACCCGTAACCTATACTCCTCGCTCAACCCCAAATCTGTCAGGATTCGGCAGGTCCTTTTGACCCAGTGCTTAGCCATAGTGGCACACCGAGTCCCGAAAAATCTGTGCATCCTAACTGCCGAGCTTCTTTGACCAGTTGAGTCAGCTTGTGGATGTGCCTAAGTGTAGAAGAGATAGTATCACTTGGACCTGATACTGAAGGAGGACCAACTATCGGTAGCGGATCTGGTGCCATAGAGGTAGGTACTGCCGCCAGAGTCGGCGTGGCCATCTATGGTGGTGAGGGTGGTAACTGAACCCCGTGTGAACGGTATCACTTGTACACCTACTTAAATGCATCAAGTGTAGGTGGTGGAGCCACGGTTATCGTAGTTGGCTGAGGAGGCACTGGAGGAGGTGAATGGGACGAGGATGTATCCTCAGGTACTCTAGGCGGCTCGATAGGTGGCTCAGGGGGTGGTTCAGGGGGTACAAACCTAGTACCCGCCTAGTAGTCATAGTTCTGCAAGGAATAAATTGTATTGGTCACATTTCAAGAATTAGGTTTAGTTAATAAGTAACTAACCCCCTAAAATGAATGAAGCTATCGGTTTAAGAACCAATGGTGAAGATATGCTAGATTAGATATGAACTGTATCTAATCCCCTAAAAATAAAGGAACTCATATGGTTAAAACCATGTACCGGGATTTCATGACCGTAAAGAAACTCTCATATGCATTGAGAACTTTTGAAAATGTATTTGGGAATATTTTCAAAACTCTTTTCACAAAACATAGCTCTCAACCTAGGCTCTGATACCAACCGAATTGTCACGCCCCGACTCTCGAATCGAGCACGTGACAACCGCTGTGATATCTCGATATACGGACAGAATGTCCCACATCACAAGGCTATCAAATCAATCTGTACAACTTGTTTAAAAGCTATTTTTCCTCAAAAACATATTCCCAAGTAAAAAAATTAAAAAAAAAGCAACATTTTGCCTCAATGCATGAATAAACAACAACTCGAGAGTTTCAAATTATATTTACATGATATCAATACAGTCATCCCAAATAAATGTACAATGGTCATTCTAGAGATCTCAAATAAATACATCATCAAGTCCATCACGGAAGAATGGTTATCCATACCCAAAAGTCCAATATCTCCAAAAGTATATCAAGTGTGTCAAAATGTCCCTCGACACGTCTCCCTGCCAATCTATATATGGAATCATAGAAAATGAGGGATGAGTATTTATGGAGAAATACTTAGTGAGTGAGGGGATCGACAATATGTTATCAATTATACGTGTGAGCACGGAGTATCAAAGCACAATTTAAAATATGATGGCATTATGAACAATCATGATAATTTCACAAATCATGAATCATATGTCATGCATCGTAGTATCAACACAGGCATCCGTCGACATTTCAAAATCATATAGAGCTGGTTAATAAAATATCCCCGACGATGGTCTACCGCGACCAATGACGGGCGCATCGGGGGTTTTTGCGCAAGTGTAAAACAAATCAAGCTCTCTTCCCCAATGTTAGCCACGGGCCTCAATAGTATCAAGTACAACAATATCAATCATGTGTAGAATCTGTTTGGAGCTAAACAGTGGCGTACACATGTCCTCCCCTATATGGTTCATCTGGTCGCAACTATACATATGGCGTTTGGGGGATATCTCCTACAGAAGAGTATCTGGATACAATGGGTGCCTCTGCCAAAGCCTTTCGTAGCTATGGAAGTCCATCATGGATATCATCATATTATCATATCACAAGTGGGCATCCGACCCACACATCACAAGTAAACAAATTTGGCCCATATCAATTTATCAAAACCAAGTCAATCAATGTACTAATGTAAATGGAAGTATATAAATCATGTCAAGTTCTCAAAAGTGACACAAAGCTATTTCAACACAAATTTCACAGATGCATATCATTTAAACAAACCATTGAGACACTCCAATGATCACAAAAAAACATTTGTAAAACATATATCAATCTCAAATTTTCACACACATCATAAACCATGTCATTTGAAAAGTTATAAAAATATAAATTTGTTAAATCAATAACACAGCATCAATAGTCAGACTCACAGTATACGGGAGGGTACGTCACTCCCTAAAATGTACTACAAGGTGTCGAAAATGTGTTTCCCTCGCTCGGCCACCAAGCGTGTCGCTACAATGCAACACATAATATATATAATTTGTATCATAAAATTGAAAAACACTATGTTTGAAATTAAAAAAAAAAAAAAAAATTTACATGGTCAATTTAGGGTTCTCCCTAGAACTTCTTATACATAACTCACCATATATACATATATGTCCCCAAATTACATACCAAACTCATTTCCATTCATTATCACATTCTACAAACATTACCCATACACTTACTCATACGCATTCCTCATATTCTTGGCAACTCATCAATTTAATATACATTTTATTTCATCACTTTAGCATACTTATACAACTATGCGTTGTCTCACACACAAATTCATCACCATTTGCCCAAAATTCTGCACACAATAGGACTCCTCCTCACAATTCACTCCTTGGTTAGCATGAAACTGGCCTCATTCTCCTCATCTTTAGTGCAGAAAAACCATATTCCTTGGCCTTTAAATGCACCAATACACATTTTTTCATCTTACAAAAATTCTGCACACATTCCCATCATTTCCCTCAACCATCACACACATATATTCATCATTTTGACATTAGAATTCTGCACATATAAATTGGCAACAATGTAGGAAAATTTTAGTACAATAATGCACCTTTCTTTCCTCCAATTTCTTATCCAAACACAATCCAATTCATGTACACATTTCTTGCATCAATTAATTCAACAACTATACATACATTTTCATCACATTTGCATAAAAATTTCTGCACACATAATTTGTCCCTTGAACACTACATTTAACTCATCAAAACATAGTGTTTTCTATTCAAATTTTTGGCCACAACAAGTTCAACTTTCTGCGCACTTAAATTACCACAATTGAAGGACAATTTCAACACACAAAAATTCTGCACACATTCCACGTATTTCATTGGGTTCCTCCTAGACTCTTGGTTATAAAAATCATGCCAAAACATCACATTCAAACAATGTCCTAAAAAATTCAGCAAGTGCAGAATTTTTCTTACCTCAATATTTGATATTTCAAGCCCAAATAAGGTTCCTCCTCACAAAATCTTTCTTTCCTTCTTGCTCCTTGCTCACGGCCAACCCAATTTCACCAAGTTAGGTGTCTCCTCTTGGCTCCAAATTTAAATATGTTATGTTAGGGTTGGAGTGTAATGAAACTACACCAAAATTTCAAAAAAAAAGTTTGAAGAAATCCTACCTTCCTTCAATGGATTTGCTCTTGGTTCCTTTGAATCTCCACTATCTAAAACTCCTCCTTTTGCTCCAATTTTTGGATATGTTGTAAATGGGCTTGAGAGGAATTGATTTATGTAAAAATATTTGGGTAGTGTAGAAGAAAAATTTTGTACTTCCCTCACCTTGAACTCATGGCCATGGAGAGGATAAATGGAGGGTTTGCTTCTTTGTCTTGGACACTCTCACGGTTTTGGAAGAAACACAATGGTCTAACTGTTGGTTTTATGTCATTCATCATGCAATCCCAACCATCCAACTTTTCAAGATAACTTTCCTAACCATTGGATTATTGGGTCACACAAGAGTTCATTCTCTCTCCACAAGCACTTTCTCTCTCTCTCTCTTACGGTTTTGACTATTCTTACACATAAGCTCTCTTTTCTCACACAACAAGCACACTCTTTCTCACACTACACTCAACTCTTCATTAAATGCTTGTCTCCCAACCACCTAAATCCAAGGGCTCACATTAATTCATCATACTTCAAATTAATCTCCACCCTTGATTTATTTCTTAACACCCAACAAAATCTCTTCAAAAGTCAACAATTGTCTTCCGTCCTCTCTCTCTCTCTCTCTCTCTCTTTCTCTCATGGATGTCCACCTCAATCAAACCCACACTCCATACTCTTGCTTGTCACGGTTTTTGAGGGGAGAAGTCAATTGCCAAATAGTTTTATTTTTTTTGTTAATTGTAAAGGACCCCCTTGAATTCTAAAAATTATATTTTGACCCCAAAAATTTTAAAATTTCAAGTTAGGCCCAAAACTTCGTATTACGCCTAATTTAATTCATCCCACATCAAAATGTGGTCGTTTAGCCTTTCCGAGACACGTTCGACCCGGCTAGGGTTCTACCGGCAAATTTCTGAAAAATTTACGGTTTAACTCTACGAAATAAGATTTATCCAAATTTGAGGTTCCTATGCTCTTTATAGTCATTCTCATTATTTTTTGACCATTGGTGGTCATTTTGAAAATTTTTAATTTCCGGCGATTTGGGTCAAAATTCTCAGATGTGGTTTTAGCGGAAAAAATTTCTTAGTGAATTTTCTACATCGAATATGAATAATATCATGTATAAAATGAAAAGAAGTACAATATTGAGTACACCGAGGTATCGGTGTTGGAACCATCGCATCGCTAGTCCCCAAAAGGTGACACATCCAAGTTGTCAGGTTTCTTTGATTAACTTGGACAATTCAATGGTGAGGCGATTTATAGGTGTAGCCACTAAAGTGGAAGGAGTAATAGATGATGTTGGAGTGGTCAGTGGGATGACCGAATTTGATGGAGGAGGTATTGGTGCTTGAGGTGGGGTTTGTAGATGAGCACCATAGATATTCCACTACTTGGTCCATTGCCGAAGGGCTATGAGTGGTGGTGGAGAAATGCCGGTTGGAGGAGCCGGGTGAGTAACAATTAGAGGAAGAGATGGAGCATGTAAGGACGATCCATCCTCGTGCTCAAAAGGATGAATTTCATTTATATTCCTCACCCTTTTTCTAGGAGGCATGGTCCTATAAAAAAGAAATACTATTCTTAGCTCGCTAAATTAGGAATCAAATTAGGTACTTAACCTCTAAAATAGAATGATCTTCAGTCCTTAGAATCTATAGGAGGTTTTTGAGAATCTTTTGAAAAATCTTTCGGACCCCAAAATTTCAAAAAGAAAAATACTTTAAAATCTTTAGAAAACTCTTGGAGATATTTGGAAGTATTTCAAACATTTAAAATATTTAAAATCATGAGCCTAAACTCTGATACCAATAAAATTGTCAAACCCCGACCCTTGAAACGCGTACGTAACAACTGCCACGTTATCCCAAAACACGTGTGGACCCACTCCATGTCCCGTGGTACCACAAGACAATCTAGTTTCCCAAACATTTTAAAATAAATTTGAATCATCCATCGGCTAGCCCTACCATCCATACAAATGCCAACAATTAAAATAAATTCATCAAACAATCTAAATGTCCCAATAAAACCAAAAGTCTTGCAAAAGAAAGCTTACACCAAGTAAGAATCTTCCAAATTAAATAAAGGTTTTCAATATTTGAACAAAATAAATAAGTATTCAGCAAACCAAACTTTTAAAAATTTACAAAACTTCCTCCATGGATCCGGTCTACATAGTTTCCAAAAGTAGTCTCATGGCTAGTACCTATTGAACATCAACATATGTAATTTCTTCTATCCCACACTAGAAGAAGATGTCTAAGTCTCCAAGTTACACTTCCCAGAAAAAGAGATAGAAAGAGAGGGATGAGTACAAAATACTTAGTGAGTGCAATGGTATGTTGAATATGAATGAGGGATGAGGGTGATTATGCTAAATAAACATGTCAAATTATACAATTGCAATACCAAATGTCATTTACATAAAACAATTTTAGAACAAATCTTTCATGACTCAAATATTTTCATTAACAATCAATTTTATTTTCCTTTCAAATTTTCTTGGAGTTTGGCAAAACCACAATTCTACCAATAGTCGTTGGTAGAATTTGCCACGAGATTTTTCACAATTTTCATAAAACATTCCCTATCCTTGGTGTTGGCCAGGAGTTTCATGGGGTGCCACCACATTATTATGGGAATAACTTGAGGATGTTTTACATCCCACCTATCATTGAGCCAAATTTTTTATCAACCTTAACCACACCGCCCCAATGGCCTCGGTCCGTGGAAAGACAATAGTCATTTATTCTTTTCCATGCACCGTGTGGTGAAATCCATATCATTATTCAATGTTATAACCACTTATAAGGAAGTGAAATTCCACAAATCACATTCTAATTTACTTGTAACATTGCAAACAATTCAAGAAATCGATGATAGAGTTATGAATTTATCAAATCATTTAAGTTGGGTACACCACGATCATAAATATTTTACAAATCCATTTCAAAATTTGTTTCACAAATCATAAATTTGAAAACCTTTTTATTATTCATACTCAACATAACCATCCAATCACATTTTTGGAAGGGTAATCACTCTCAATCTATAATCAATTCAATATTTAGTCTCACTTTAGGTTCTAAATTCCAAGACCTATGACATTTAGCACCAATTCTCTTTATATTAATAATCCTAGCTTTCCCATCCTAAAATTCACCTCATAAAATTTCAACATAATCTTCAATTCATGAAAGAGGTAAGTAAACTCAAGTTAAAAATAAGAAGATTACCTAGATTTTATCACCAATTTCATCTCCAAGCTGAGTCACTATCAAAATCTAGGTTTTCTCTTATTAGAAAATCTCAAATCTCTCACTAGATCTAACTTTCTGTAGATTGGGTGAAGGGTCTTGGGGTCTCTAAGTGTGGGTTTTATAGTGTTTTGTTGATCTTTGATGAAAGCAAAGAGAGAGAGAGAGAGAGAGAGAAAATGTCAGTCGAGGGGGAGAAAAGTAAGAGATGAAATGTAGATCTCATGGATTCGGAGTCTCATATCAACTTTTATCTGCAACATATTGTTATTATTTGCTTAGTTGTCTTCTCACACTACTAAATTACATAAGTATCCAACAGACCCCTTTAGGGTTCTTGGGAAGGTCAACCCAATGAGTTCAGCTACCTGAAATTCTACTCTGTTGAGAAAATGTAATCGGTGGTGTGTAAGGAAAATTGGAATGAAGAATTAAATTTATGCAAAATAAATTAGAAATAATAAAATTGTGGAATATTCAATAATATGAAATATAATACAAATTGTGTGTAATATAATTAAGGTGTTTAAGTGGCATGGGGGTAATAAGTTTTTTCGGGGACTTATGGTGCTTGGGTTCAATTCTTCTAGGATACAAGTGACGGCAAAGATTTGGAGAAATTTATCAAGTCAAGTGACAATGAGGATTTGGGTGCACCGATAGGAAATCAAAGTATCGAGAAGGTTCATGTTTGCCGAGAAGGGAAACAAAATGTGTTAAGGCAAGTGCATTCTAATGTACTGAGGAGGAATCACCAAGGAGAAGAGAAATGGAAAATGTCATATTCGATCAATGTACAGCTCCTATATATCGACAGGTGAAATGGGAAGAAGTGCCTAGCAAGTATCACAAATTCATGGATTATCATGGAGTTTCACCATATATCAATGAGGTTCATAATTTCAGTATAGTTCCACAATTAAAAATAAGGAAGGTTACTAACAAGATCCCTATTTGCAAAACAACATATATTTATTGAGAAGTAAACATGTACTGAGGGATTTAATGAAAATAGTCTAATGCTGAGTGGTAATTGGAAGATTTGTACCAAGGGATAAGTGGAAAGAAAATATACCAAAAGGTAGCAATCACTGAGAGGTAGTGGAGTGTTCCAAGCAGTTTCACAATGAATACACTGGGAAGATAACAATAAAGTAGTGGCCCAAGAGATAGCAATCTCCAAGAGGTGGTTACTACCAAGAAATCAGAATTACAAAGGACAGTCCACCCATGTTAAAACTTTACCGAGCTACTCAATTTCTCACAAAGAAATCAAATTGTACAAAACACTAAATTCAAATCAAATTCTACCGAGTATTGAATACTCTTATAATCGAACACTTAAAAATTGAAAATCTACCGACCAAGTGCCTAAAGAGTTCCTAAACAGTTCAAAGATCAAAAATTCAAATTTATATCTATATTAATTATTCTCTCAAATTTTCACAAAAAACAAAAATTTTCAAATAATCCACTTAGAGTTAACATCATAATCCGGACTTGTCCGGTGCTACATATAATATTTTTAACAAATTTGGTTAATTCGATTTGATCAAAATAAAAATTGATAAAACTGATAACCGTCCCAATAAATCAAATTAAAATTCAGTTTTACTCAAAAGCAAACCGAATACATAATAAACCACTTAAAACGTAAATAAATGGTTCAGTGAAAATGATTTTATTAAATAGTGTTCACCCCTACAAATATCAGCAAATGCGAAACTTGCATCCTCTATTACTAAATACCTCAAAAGGCATCCCTTTGGTGTCACTTTTTGAGTTAGAGAGAGAGAAATTAACTCAAAACTTAAACTTTTATGTATTATTTAATATTAATACTGAATATAAGAAGGGAAAATATTAGTTAATTGTATTTTCTTGTTTTTATAAGGGCACCCAAATGGTAAAGAGATCTTGTTTAAGTGTTTTCTCCAAGATCTAGTATTCCAACCTTCATGAATGTTTTTGTGATTTTTGCGACTCCATGTAACCAAAAAATAAAGGTATACTTATCCTCTCCATTTTTTTTTATCTCTAACAGTTTCCCTCTTAATGTTTTCCAATATATATATATATATATATATATATATATATAAATTGTATCATATTCAAAGTAGCTCCTTTTTTTGCTTTCTGATTCCTAAACACAAAAATGAAAGTAATCAATAGTTCATAAAATAAGTTGGCCTATTTGGAAAAACTGGAATTAAATTTAAATAAGATTAACTAAAGTTTTTGCAAGATTTCTTCCTTTTAAGAAGATTAGAGAATTGCTTTGCCTAATCCAGATGAGTGTTCTACTGTTACAGATTCTCCTTTTGTGTTTAGGTAAAATCAGAGTCTCGATGGTTGAAAATCAATGTTGATGCTTCAACAAATGTGATGGATTTGGATTCTGGTATAGGTTTAGCGGCAAGGGAGGGTTCAAGTCTTTGATGGCAGAAGCTATGAGTGTTGTTGGAAGTGGGTTTAGACTCCACAAATAATATCTCCTTCGACTTAAGGGTGGAGATGAAGTTGATATAGTTCTTCGCTTATTTCATAGAAACGTATTTGCAAAAGTCCGCCGGTGGTTGATCTAGCGGAGAAAACTCTAATGCTCATGTTAGGAGGTAGTATTGGTAAAACAAAAGAGAAACTGGCTAAAAAAAGAGAAAGTCACGTGTCCGCCCTCTATTGTTACGTACCTAGCTAGTTCCAATGCTGGATGTATATATATATAGCATATATGTAGGGTAAGTCTTGTATCAGTAGAAACCTTACGAGGGTTGCTAAGAATCTTTTGAGATTGCTGGGTTATAGGAGATTTAGTATTTTGTCGATTAAGGGAAACCCTAACTACTACAAAGGCTTCCTACCTTATTAAGAGTGGCCACCAATGTATGTTTTCTTATTAAAAGAGATTTTTTCAGGAATGAAAGAGATGTATATCTGATTAAGGAAGGTTTGAATTTAACAAAGATTTACTACCTTAATAGTTGTCTTCATTTTATGTCTATCGTATGATGGAATAAATTATGCTTATAACAATGGAGCATGTTCTCTGAGGAATGGAGTAACCAAGGAGTTCAATGCCATGAATTGGGATGATCGAGAGGGTACTCGGTCGAGAGGCTGTAAGCGTATTTAGTTTATTTAAAGACATTATGGCCTAATGGGCTTGATTAGTCTCGATCTTATGGTAATGGGCTACTGGACTATGTATCATCATTTACCCCCCACTCCTAACGCTAGTTCGAAGGAGTAATGTTAGGAGTAAAGTTAAGATATAATTCAAAAGATATGGTACAGATAAGCGGAAATGATTGTGGATTAGTAAAAAAGGCACGAAAATGGAACTGTCACTAAAGTGGTATATTAAATGCAGTTAGCATTAATATTTTGCAGCAGAAAAGTTAGAGATGTAACACCTACTAATGTGATGAAATCAAACGGTTATGTGAGTAGCATCTAATGGGGGGAATAGGTTTTCAATTCATGGTTGGTGACAAAGTATGTGAAAATTAGAGGCTGCAATTCCTTATTCATCTTAGTAATGCTTTAGTATCAGCAACTTGAAGATGAAGGAGTTTTATATGGTGTTTCTTCTGTATTCTGCCATTAGGATGTTTGTAAGAACATATAGGTTCTATCGATACGAGATTCCATCAATCATTGGGACTATAGATATGAGGTTCCATTACATTATCTGAGAATCCAATACCACGGTGGCTCATTGTGGGGGTCTCAAGGGACCTTGCAGTGGGTGTGGGTGCTTACTCCTTTTTTTATTTCAAACTAGGAGGATAGGGTGTCCATCCCATGTGAGGTCTGATGGGGATGGCTGAGCATTGGGCACAACAAGTGGCTGATACATGGTTTGATTATTGTCAATGCCTTTGTGCCTAAATGTGAATAGAATGAGGGAGTTATACTTAATGCTGGTCATCTTTCTAGAGCATAAAGAGGATGAGAGAAAATGATGTTGAGACGAGAACTCACTGAGTTCCTCATCTTTCTCTACATTTCATTTTCCTCACATTTCTAATACCCAAATCCTTGTATTCTTAATATATGTAAAGATTTGGTGTTTGTATTCTTGTATGAGTTCTAAGTCTTATGAAAAAATGTTACTAATGAATAAATGAAAGAGTTTCCCTTGTACCTAATCATTTTGTTGTTCGGTTTTGTTGATAGATTTGGATGTCTAATTCTTGGCTTCTATTCCTCGACTTCTATTCCTCATTAGCTTTACTGTATTCTCATGATTTATTGAAACTACTTACTACCTCGTTTATAATTGCTCAGTAATTAGGAACTATGTGCTAACCCCTTGTGGCCTTTGTCGCAAAATTTTGAACCAGAGTTTAAGAACTTTTATGGCGATTTGTTGAAATTACTAGTAGGCATGGTGTTGCCAAGAAGCTTGATGGATGTATCGGTATTAGGCAAAGAGAGAGAGAAAGTGTGTCACGCCCTGACTCTCAATCGAAGGCAGTGAAGAGTCACTCGTTACCCCGTATGCTGTCCATCGCACGACACACATACTGAGACAACGCAAGGCTAACATATTTACCTGTTTAAAACTTGTTTTTCCTAAAAATATAATTTTTCAAGAAAAAAAAATTTAAAATGCAACACTTTGCCTCAATACATTTCAATGTATTCAGATTCAACAATTTCGAGAGTTTCAACTTATATAATATGGGATGATCAAAACCCTTCCCCCTTTTTCTTTTATATTTAGACAAGTGGGGTAAAAATAAAATAAAAAGAAAAAAACATATATCTCAAAAAATGAAAAACCTAAGTAAAATATAAACCTGGGTAAAAAAAAATAAAAAGAGAAAGGACCCGAACGGAAAAGAATAGGGTTAAAGAAAGATGAAGGACTTGAATGAAAAAAAGGATTTGAATGAAAAGAAAAAAACTTGGGGTCCTAAAAAAAAGCATGGGTGACCACACCCTTGAGCATTCTTATTTTATATTACATATAGATACATATAGAATACATAGATATATAGATAAAAAAAAATAAAAAGAGAAAGGAGCCGAATGAAAAAGAAAATTGGTGTAAAAAAATGATGACGGACTTGAACGAAAAAAGGACATGGATGCAAAAAAAAATGGAGTTTAGAAAATATGGGAAGGATCTAGATGCAAAATAAAAGTGGATGCAAAAAAAAAGTGGTCACATGGGGGGAAGTGGCACGTGATTGGACGACCATACCCAAACTCCTTTTAAGTTTATATATAGACTAGAAGGAGTAGACTGTGCGTGTGCACAGTGTGGAGTCAGGATTTTGGATGCCAATTGAAAAAAAATTGCCAAAAATTAATTGAAAGGAATTGTGTTGAATTTTCAATTTATAAAATACTGGGTAACAAGCAAGTCAAAGAGGAAAGGTGTATATTAGAGGTGGTTTCGACTCCACAAATGGTGGCTCTACTGACTCGAACAAGTTGTCTAGTTGTCTGTCAGCCTTGATTGATGAGACTAGCAAAAAGCTGTCGGAGGGTGCTTCGGCGGGAGAGGCTCCGATGTTCAAGTTAGAGAGCGGTTCTTGAAAAGTAAGAAATAGACTGAAGAGAGCTCTATTATGCCGTTGTGTGTTATGTGTAGATTCTGAGAGAATACCTCACTAGTTGGCTTAATGATGTATATATACAATTTGTTTGTGTGACTCTGTATGTATCCGGGGAGTTAAAACCCTAGTGTCCTTATGAAGATGTCCTGAGATTCTCGGGTGCTTAACAAAATCCTAGAAGATTCAGAGTCTTGCCGGTAGGGAAATTCACTTTATCAGGGGATTACTTTCCTTTTCGATGTGGTCAAAGGTTTCCTTCTTGATTACGGAAGGTCATTTCCACATTGTAAGGGGAGGTGAATATTACCTTTAGATGAACAGTGACACCGAACACCAAGGAGATTAAAGAGTTGATCATACCACTACCGAGAAGGGACTAATCGGTGAGTGCTGAGAGGATGGGGCATGAATGACGTGCTTTGATGTATTTTAACATGTTTTATGTGTTGGGTTTCAGATTTATGTCTTACACTAATGTAGACCATGCTCCATCACTTGAATATGAGTTTTGGACCATGAAACCTAGTGGCGTAAAAGGTTTCTACATACATGACTCCATCAAGAATGGGAATGCTGATACGAGGTTCCATCATGCCATTTGAGATTTTGTTGTTACAGTTTGTTGGGGTTCCTCGAGAATGCTGGCTTTGAATACAGATAGATCTTAATTTGGAAAGGAGAGATTTTTGTTCATAGTAGAAGCTCTCTTCTCAAGGTCAAAATCATCGTCTAGATCCTGTTTATTGAGTCGCACAACAAGATGAATTGGGAGATTGGAGAAGGATAAATGATGGAGGAGGCGCAAAGCTTGATGCATCTTTTTTGTCTTTTTTTGGCCAACTCCTACCTTCTACAAAGTTCTTTCCTATTTCTCTTGTAAAACTTTTGTAATTTTTCTTCTACTTTTATGATGTCTTTTTTGCATAGTAGGGGCTTTCATACTCCTCATTTCATTTGTATTTGCTCTGTTCCTTCTTGAAAATTGTATTGCATGTCCACCTTGTACTTACAATGCGAAATATAATAATACTTGTAGGCATATTTGAGTCATTCAAATGACCTGTTCGTTCATATGTTTAACGTTTTCTAACTTGTCAGAAATTTTAATCAAAAGCATGAGCTGTGTTTGCTTGTTATGGAGCTTCATCCTTTATTAACAATACGCTACGTTCGGTGGTACATTCAATCAAGAGAGAGAGTGTTGAAACAAGAGGATGGGCCATGTCTACCTGCCTAGAAGATATATCTCTTATTCATGACATGTTGCATTTGGTACGATGCTAGATTGAGTGAATTCAAATGACTGAAAGGATTGTGTCTACTCAACAAGGAGATATATCTCTTATTGACGATACGTTACATTCGATATAGAAACATATCAGTCGGCAAATAAGCTAGTATAGTAGGATGGAGGACCACAGAAATTTTACCTGACTGTTTGGCTAGACACGGATAGAGCGTTGTTCCTTGTGAGAGTGATAGTCATGATTGATGGTAGATTTGTTGATATTCAGCGTTCCAAATCCTCGACATAACTAGGTTGTCTAGACGGTTCAGATGAATGTACTCGGTGGAACTTTTGAGCGTTCTCGATAGGGCCCTTCCCAATTAGGTACTAGTTTCCCTCCTACTTGAGGCTGTATAATAGTTTCCACCTTTCTGAACACCAGGTCTCCTAGCTTGACTATTCTGACCTTGACTCGTCTGTTGTTGTATTGTGCCATGTATTGTTGATAAGCTGCTTTTCGAATAGACACGGTTTCTCATAGTTCGGGGAGCAAACTTAGTTGTTTGTATAATGTGAGTTCATTTTGCCCCTACTTGTATTGATCTATTCGGAGTGTATGGATACTAATCTCCATTGGTATCATTGCCTCTTGTTACCCTTCGAGGTGTCGTTTAGTAGGCTCAAAGAATATTGTAGAGTTTGTCTACCTAATAGCTTTTAACTTCATCTAGCACAGCTTTCAATCTTTGCAGGATAGTTCGGTTCGTTTCCTCGATAAGGCCATTAGTCTGAGGATATGCGACATATGTAAAATGATGTTGAATCTCTAACTTGTTATAGAAGTCTTAAAAGTCTTGTTGTTGAATTGTTTGTTGTTGTTAGTAATGAGGATATGGGTATTGCTTTTTTGTACTCATGCTAGCCATTTTTTTTTTGAAAAATAGAGAACTTAATGATTTAGTTTTTTAAAAGTTTGTAAAGGATTTGAGATGGCGAGAGGTGCAAGCCTTTCAAAAGAAGAGTCGAAGAACTTGCAAATGGAGATAGCAGTAGGGGATGAGTACATTCTGTCTTCGGCCATGGAGGATGAAAGGATAAACAAACTAGTAGATGGATGTGTTGCTATGTATGAAAAATATGTACAATATGGTGTTGGAGTAGTATACATGGGGCGCTTGGGGCTGTTTGAAAGGTTGGAATATTTTTCCAATATTACTCATCCTTAGGGCTTAGCATTTGGTGGTCATGGTGTTGAGTTTGTTAAGTTACTGTTGCTTAACTCTAAGATTTTATATTTTATTTATTTCTTTGTAGAGGTGTAGTTTGGGAGTTTCATGGATTGTTCGTGTTGTTTATGACCAAGTAAGATTGTAATTGGACATTTTACTATATGGAGACCATAGAGAAAGCCTAGATACATAAATTTTTCCCTGTCAAGTTTGTCTACTAAGTGGGCATATATTGTTTGAAGAAAGAAAAGAGCATCTGTGTTGATACTTTGTTAGATGATCGAATGTTATCGGTAGTTGGTCTTTTATTCTGGAAAGAAGAAAAAAATTGAGAAGCTTATTTTCATAAAGAAATTTCTTATAAAGCTTCGTGATACAGTTTCGTTTCTAGAGGAGGAGGATGTCTTTGAGATTACGATCGGCAAGAAGATGAGGCCCTGATGTAAGAGGGGTTTTGAGAAGGAAAGAAATGTGTCAGTGATATCGATATTTTTATACACTTGAATTTATTTTATTTTATTTTATCAGGCCTCATTTATGACTTCTAGAATTATTTTTAGGCTTTATTTCATGATTTTACATTGATTAATTTTGCGGGTTTTATTTTAGGATTATTGAGCTTATTTAAAGATACTAAATTATACAGACAGTTATTTGTATTTTGGGCATAACTTTCTGCTCCGATATTCGATTGACCTGATTCTTGTTGGGTTGGAAAGAAGACTTCAAGGCCTACAAATCTTATAAAACTTCGAGGCCTACAATCTTATGAAGACCTCTGAGGTTGGGTTAGACCAGAAGATATCTAAAATTTGAGTCGAAGTTACTACAGTGCTAGAAATCAAGGCCTAAGAGTTCTAAAAGCCCAAGTCCAAGTGAAATATCAAGCTATTATGAAGACGTACATTTTTTTAGTCATTTAGGACTCTTAGGAATTAGATTATAAGAAGGAAACATCCTTTACACTTAAAGAAGAGATGAGAAACCCTAGCAGCAGCCTCCTTGGTCTTCT
The DNA here is from genome assembly GCA_033439265.1 of Dillenia suffruticosa. NCBI lineage: Eukaryota > Viridiplantae > Streptophyta > Magnoliopsida > Dilleniales > Dilleniaceae > Dillenia > Dillenia suffruticosa. The sequence goes on from JAVTVX010000020.1 coordinate 16,344,118, forward strand.
TGGACGGGATTCTTTGATCTTCATTGGGGTTGAAGAGGTTGTAATATTTTCTTTACTTTTTCTTGTATTTCTTTATCATGTTTACTTAGATTTCTTGTTTTTAGAACTCGATAAATTCTGTTTTTTGATTAATAACATGATTTGATTAGTTTCTTTCCCTTAAATTTTTATTGGTATGCTCTTTTTTTGATGAGATTTCATTGTTGAACTTAATGCTTCATTCGTAAAGGGCCCTACGATTTGATGATTTGTGATTATATGTATGAGACCGAGAGAAGATTACATGACATCTGACCAATACAATAAAATCCATATAGGGTTATGAGATCGATGGATGATTAACTCTGTATGTGGGGATTTTAGGAGAAACCCTAGATTACAAATATTCCATAGATCTTAATGCAGTTCGGTCTAATCAAGATTGTATAACCATTGGGTTTTGGTTAGTCGAATTAGGGTTTCATTGCATGACCATTTGGTGAATCTAATTTAAGAAAATTTATCATCATCAAGAATAAATCTTTAGTCAATAAACTTTAAGCGATTTGAAAGAATTCAACCGTGTGAAAAAATTGAAGACAGATGAAATCGATGTTCTAGGATTTTATAAAACTAGGGTTTTTTTCTATCAATATTTCTATTTTTAATATTTTCGTAGTTTTAATATTTTTACTATCTTGATTTGTTATGTCTAATTTAGATTGGGTATTTTATAATTGGTAATACATAATATCCTCTTGGGATTGACACTTGTTCTGCACTATATACAACACTCGACTAGGGTATATTTGTCCAAAATCATGATAACCTAAATCGCGTAACAAGTTTTTATCACTGTTGCCGGGGGATATTTAAGTATATCAATAAAAATCATCTTGTTTGAGATTGGACAATATTTTTATTATTTATATACATAATTTTGATCTCAAGCTGAGTCTGATCGGGATGGTACAAGCAGATCAGTTTGGTGGTGAAGCATTCGACGATCCAAATAGCCACTTGAAAAGATTTCTAAAGATCAGTGACACTATCAATAAATGGAGTTAGCGCAGATATCGTCAAGTTAAGGTTATTCCATTTCTCTCTTAAGGGAAAGGAAAATGTATGGCTGAACTCATTCCTTGCTAATCATTTTACAGGTTGGGAGATTCTTTCTCAGACATTTTTAGCTAAATATTTTCTACATGGTAAGACAGCTAAACTACGTAATGACATTACTAGTTTTAGCCAATCTGAGGGTGAGTTTATGTATAATACTTGGGAATGGTTTAAGAATTTGATTAGAAGGTGCCCACATCATGGTATTCCTGACTGGTTGATTTTGCAAACATTTTATGGTGGTCTTTTAAATTCTATGAAAATTACCATTGATACTACGGCTGGGGATGCATTCATGAGTAAGTCATATGATGAGGCATGTGCATTACTAGATGATATGACATCTAATTAATACGATTGGTCTAGTGAGCATGAAATTCCTAGACAGAGGGTTGGTGTGCATGAGGTTGACATTTTTAACATGCTTAATGCCAAGATGGATTCTATATTACATGCTTTGAAAATTAATCAAACAAATGTTGTGGCTAGTCAAGTTTCATATTGTGATTCGTATGGTGATTCTATTCATGTGTCTTCTGAGTATTCGTAGGTGCAACAAGCGAACTATGTGTCTAACTTTGGTAGACCTCAGAACAACCCATACTCCAACACATACAATCCTGGGTAGAGGAACCATCCAAACTTTTCATGGAGTCAAGGGGCACCACCACGACCAAACAATCCACAGAATTTTATTTTGGGAAATCAATAGCCAAAGGAGAGCAAAGCATCGTGGGAGATAGCGATTGAGATTCTGGCAACAGCAACAAATGAAAGGTTTGAAAAACTTGAGAATAAGATTGATAAATTGACTAACGCCTCTCATTCTCGTGTGCTAGGTAAACTGCCTAGTGATACGGCAAAGAATCTCAGAGAGCAAGCAAAGGCAGTTATATTGAGGAGTGGGAAGCAACTGCAGGAGAAACTGATTCAGTCGAAGGAAGAGAATGAACAAGAGGCTGAGAACAAGCAGCCTCCTGAAGAGAAGACCAAGGCTTTTGAAAGAAAATAGGGAAGTTCCTTACCTTTGAGAGAGTATAGATCTCGTGTTCCTTTTCCTAGTCGTTTAATGAGTGATAATGCAGAAAAAAAATTTGAGAAATTTCTTGAAATTTTTAAGAGATTGCACATTAATATTCCTCTTTTGGATGCTATTAGGAAGATGTCGAGCTATGTGAAGTTTTTGAAGGACGTGATCACAAACAAGAGGAAGCTAGATGAGGTTTCAACGGTCAAACTTACGGAGGAGTGTTCAGCAATTCTACAAAGGAAGCTGCCACCAAAACTTAAAGATCCAAGGAGTTTTTCCATCCCTTGCACTATTGGCTCTTTTGATTTTTCTGATACTCTTTGTGATTTGGGTGCTGGCGTCAATCTCATGCCATACTTCGTGTTTTTAAAATTAAGATTAAGGGATTATCGACCTACCAATATTTCTTTACAATAGCTAATAGGAGTATCAAGTATCCCAGAGGCATTATTGAGGATATTTTGGTTAAGGTCGATAAATTCATCTTTCCTATTGATTTTGTTATTTTGGACATAGATGATGATGATGGCACTTTTTTGATTTTGGGTAGACCATTTTTGAACACTGCACGTGCATTGATCGATGTTTCTTATGAAAAACTAACTTTGAGTTTGAATGATGAGAAAATTGAGTTTGATGTTTTTAATTCCATGAGAAATTTTGATAGACAAGAAGTTTTCAAAGTTGATTTCATTGAGAGGATTGTCGAGCATGATTTGAATATCTTTTATTCTATTGATCCTCTTAAAAATTGCATTTCTAGTTCATTGCATGTGAAGCATGATTTTCTCGATGTTGAGCATGCTGATGTTTGTGTTGCTTTAGTGTGATAGATGAGATTCATACTGTTTCTGCACACATAGAGAACTTGCATGTGGTTTTGAATGTTGAGGAGAAAAATGATAGTTTACAACAAGTTTCTTCCATACCTGAACTTAAACCATTGCCATCTCATTTGAAGTATGTGTTATTGGATATCTCCTCTATGTTTTTAGTGATTATTTCTTTATCTTTGACATGTTTCAAGGAGGAGAGATTGTTGCAAGTTTTGCAACAACACAAAAAGGCTATAGGTTGGACCATTGTTGATATCCGTGGTATAGATCCCTCGATTTGCATGCACAAGATCCTATTGGAGGATGGGTTCAAGGCTACGGCTCAACTACAAAGGAGACTCAATGAACATCTTAAGGAGGTGGCAAAGAAGGAGATCATTAAATGGCTCGATACAGGTATTATCTTTCCTATCTCTGATTCTACTTGGGTGAGTCCTTTGCAAGTTGTTCCTAAGAAGGGTGGAACTACTATGGTTCAGAATGATAGGAAAAGTTGATCCCCATACGTGTTATCATAGGTTGGAGGGTGTGTGTTGATTATAGGAGATTGGACGATGTCACTGGAAAAGATCATTTCCCCCTTCCCTTTCTTCATCAACTTGTTGAAAAATTGGCTAGCCATGCATTTTATTGCTTTTTGGATGGTTTTTCTGGTTATTTGCAAATTGCCATTGATCTTGCTAACCTAGAAAAAATCACATTTACATATCCATATGGTACCTTTGCATTTAGACGCATGCCTTTTGGTCTTTGTAATGCCCCAGCTACGTTTCAGAGATGCATGATGTCTATTTTTGCTTATTTCATTGATGATTTTATGGAGATTTTTCTAGATTACTTCTCTGTGTTTGGTTCCTCTTTTGATGATTGCTTAAAAAATTTGTAACAAGTTTTAATGAGGTATGAGGAAACCAATTTGGTGCTGAATTGGGAAAAGTGTCATTTCATGGTGAAAGAAGGAATTGTTTTGGGTCATAAGGTGTCTTATAAGGGATGGAGGATGATAGGGCAAAAGTTGAGTTGATTGAGAAACTTCTTCTACCTAAGTCGTTAAAAGATGTTAGAGGATTTCTAGGATATGTTGGTTTTTATAAAAAATTTATCAAGGATTTTTCCAATATCGCTAGACCTCTAACCAATCTTTTGGTGAAAGATGCCCCTTTTGTGTTTGATGATTCTAGTTTGAATACCTTTCATTGCTTGAAATCGAAATTGATTGAGTCTTCCATAGTGTAGCCACCTAGATAGGATTTGCCTTTTAATATTTATTGTGATGCAAGTGATGATACTGTGGGTGTAGTTTTAGGGCAAACGGTAGATAAGAAATTTTATGTCATATATTATGTGAGTAGGACTATGAATGAGGCTCAAAAAGTGTATACCACTACTGAAAAAGAACTACTTGCTGTCATCTTTGCACTTGAGAAATTCCGATCTTACTTGTTGTTGTCCAAAATTGCTATTCATACTGATCATTCTGCTTTTAAGGAATTGACTTCGAGGAAAGATGCAAAGCCTAGGTTGTTGCATTGGATTCTTTTGTTGCAAGAATTTGATATCGAGATTGTGGATAGAAAAGGAGTTGATAATCTTGCAGCTGATCATTTATGTCGATTGGAGGGAGAATTCATTGAGACAATGATTAATCATCCTTTGAATGATTCTTTTCCTAATGAGAATTATTTTCTGTCACTTGAATTGATGAACCTTGGTATGTTGACTTTGTCAATTATCTTCATTGCAGGGTTCTACCAGAGAGAATAAAGGGACACCAGAGAAAGAAGTTCTTTTTCGATTTACGTCATTATCTTTGGAATGAGCCGTACTTGTACAAGGTTTGTGGTGAAGGTATCATTAGGAGATGTGTTCCCAAACAAGAGGAACGTAGTATCCTTAGTTTTTGTCATAATAAGGAGGTTGGTGGTCATCATGGTCCCTTTCATACAGCAGCTAAGGTACTTCAATCTGGATTTTATTGGCTTACTTTGTTTAGGGATGCTCATTCATATGTCCGTGCATATGATCAATGCCAGAGAACTGGAAATATTTCTAATCGTCATGAGATACCCTTAAATAATATTTTGATTGTCGATATTATTGATGTTTGGGGTATAGATTTTATAGGACCTTTTCCAAAATCTTTTAATTATGAATTCATTCTTGTCGCTGTTGAGCTATTGATTATGTGAGTAAATGGGTAGAGACAGTTGTATGTGTAAAAAATGACTCTAAAACGGTGCGTAAGTTTTTAAAGGGGAATATCTTTTCCCATTTTGGTGTTCCTAGAGCCATAATTAGTGATGGAGGTTCTCATTTTCTTAAAGATTTTGAAAAACTCCTAGCTAAATATGGTGTCTCTCATAAAATTGCCACTACAAAATTAAAGCGCTGTACTGACGGTAATTTTTAATGACGGTGACTTTTAGTAACGGTTTTTATGGTTTATAAAAACGCACTATGACAAAACCGTCGGAAAATATAGGTTTTTATCTACTGACTAAAATGTCCGTGAAGAAAAATTTATCAACTGTTGGTAAAGCTACCACAACCGTCTGTAAAGCAATATTCAATTGTGATGGTTAAAAATTATGCTCAATAAATGTAATAGTCTTTTTTGCATGATTTAAAAACAATCTCAATATAAATCTTTTTTATTATATATTTAACAATACGGTCTTCATAGGTTTTAGATGTATGGTAACAACAAATTCTACCATCTTTTAAAACTAAATTTGTTTAAATTCTAATCTATATATTGTAATATCTGTAAAAACCTAATATTGTTATATTTTTGTATCATATATCTTTTATATTTAAAAATAATCTAGATAATAAATTATGGTAAATTTATGATAGTAGCAATTTAGTAAATAGGTGATAATGATAAGTAGAAGTAGTAGGTACGTAGGTGGTAAGTAGATGGTAAGTGGATAAATAAGTTTATATAGTGGTAAATTTATGATAAGTTTGTGATATATAGTCGTGGTAAGTAGACGATAAGTGAATAAATAAGTTTATATAGTAGTAAGTTAGTGGTAAGTAAATGGTTAGTGGATAAGTAAGTTTATATAGTGATAAGTTTGTGATATATAGTCATGGTAAATAGATAGTAAATAAATTATAAGTAGATGATAAGTGGATAAATAAGTTTATATAGTGATAAGTTAGTTGTAAATTAGTGATAAGTAGATGGTAATTGGGTAATTAAGTTTATATAGTAGTAAGTTAGTGATAAGTTTGTGATATATAGTCGTGGTAAGTAGATATTAAGTAGATGGTAAGTGGATAAGTAATTTTATATAGTGGTAAATTTGTGATATATAATCGTTATTTAATCTACTATCATTATATTTATTTCTATTTTTTATTAACATACATTTATTTAATATTTATTAACATACATTACTTATATACATTAAATAATTTTATTAAATATTTTAATTATTTATACTAATTTAATATTAACTTATATACATTTTTTTAAATTTTAAAATGTATAAAGAATTTTTGAAAAGTTTTATGATTTAATAATTTGAAAATTAAAAATCGAAAAACATAATTTATTTATAAATATTATATTTACTTTCATTTTTAAAATTTTTCTAAATAGTACAAAATTACATATATTAACTTTTATTTTTATTTCATGAAATTTTAAAAAACTATATAACACTATTTCCATAGATTTTATATAGTATCGAGATTTTATAAATTATAAAAATATCATCAATTTTTCAAAATTTTCTATATTTTAATTTTTAACAATATATTTTAAATTTCTTATAACAATTAATTTTTATATCATCCATTATTCTATTTCATTTAATTTTATTGTTTTTGTTTTTGTTTTTTCTAATTTTTTGTTTTTCTAATAAGTATGAAATTTAAATTATAATATATTAATAATTTAAAAAAATATATATATTTAATCACAAATATTTCCCCTTCAAAATATATAAAATTAATAAATTATAATTCATTCATAATATTCAATTTAAATATCATTGGTTTTGAATATATTAAAATCGGAAAAAAAATAATTCAAAGAGAATATAAAACGAAAAAAAACACTCCCAGAAAAAGAAAAAAAATAGAGGTGAGAGTGAGATAGGGAAAAAAAAGTGAGAGTGAAATAGTGAGGCAAAAAAAAAGTGAGATTGAGATTGGTAGGAAGAAAGAAAGAAATAAAAAAAAAGAGAAATTTACACAAGAAAGTTGTAGATTAATGGTTAACACCCCAAATATTCAGCTCACTTCTGGTTATAGGTTTAAATCCGGGTGCTTGCAACACTTTACCCTTTTTTGCATAAATAAAAGGAAGCTGAGCAAGCTGGCGCCCGCACGGGCGCTGCTTGCGCGGGGCGCCTGCCTGCGCGGGGCGCCTGCCCCCGCGGGCACCCGCATGGGCGCTACTTGCACGGGGCGCCTGCCCCCGCGGGCGCCCGCTCGAGCATGGGCAGGTGCGTGCCTGCCTACGCGCAGCGCCTGCCAACGCGAGCAAGGGCAGGCGCCTGCACTGGCACTGCTTGCGCGGGGCGCCTGCCCACACGGGCGCTTGCTCGAGCATGGATAGGCGCTAGTGCGGGGGCTCGCATGTGCGCCTGCCTGCGCGCAGCACCCGCCTACGCGGGCGCCAACGCGAGCAAGGGTAGGCCCTCGCATGCGCACCTGCCAGCGCGCAGTGCCCGCCTTCGCGGGCGCCAGCACGAGCAAGGGCAGGCGCCCGCACGGGCGCTAGCATGCGCGCAGGGCCTGCCTAAGCGGGCACCTGCGCGAGCAGGGTCAAGCGCCTGTAGCAGCCTAACACGGTGCAGGCAAGCAATTTTTTAATTGTTTAAATTACTAGTAATTTTATTTAAATTAATAATAATAAAAATTAAGAAAATTATTTACAGTTTAACGAACCTAATGATTTAAAATTATTAATATTGACACCGCTTGAAATATTTTTTCACATCTAAAATAATTAATTAAGTTATATAATATAATATTAATAATAATTAAATGATTATTATACAAATATTATATTATGAAAAAGTACATTAACTCGATCTAAATTGGTAAATTTATAATAATATATTTATTATATTATTTGTCTCCCAAAATATTTTCAATTTTTTTACAAAATTTTTGCACTTCCGCTGTAACAATCTCTCTCTATTTTCATAAACAAATTTTGAAAATAAGTTTTCACAAAATTTTTACTTTTCTGCGCCAATTTTTAAAAAATTTTCTATTTTAATATTAAATCTCAAATTAAAATAAAAATAATATGTTTATCTTTTAAAACTTGGGTAATATGTTGGATGATTGAGTTTGTTGGACTGAACTTGGAGTAGTTGTGATTCTTCATATAATGTTTATCCGTTGTTCTTTCAAATATCCAAGATAAAACTTTACAAAGTATGAGTGAAAGGTTTAAATGAATTAGAGAAGAAGAGCTTTCAAAGGAAGGATGGAGAAATTTTGATGGCAGATAAAATTTTATAAAGTATGAGTGAGAGATTTAAATGAGTTTGGGGAGAAAAACTTTGAAGGGAAGAATGAAAAATTTTTGAGTTAGAGTTTGGGGAGAAGAACTTTGAAGGGAAGGATGAAAAAATTTTGAGTTAGGGTTTCGCCTGAATTGAATTTATAATATATAATTTTTACAAACAAATTTTTAAAACTTCGCTTTCGCGCTTTTTCTCCTGTCTCTTTTTTCATTACCGCCTCTTTTTTCATTACTGCGTTTTTTAATTTCTCACAATTTTTTTTATACTTTTAATTAATACCGCCTTGTGATTTTTATTACTTACTTACGAAGTACTTACTAACTACTTACTAACTAATTACTACATTTCATAATTTTTTGACCCTCTCTCTTTTTTTCTTAGTCACTATATTATTATATTCATTGCCTCCATTTCTCTATAGTTTTCATGCAATGTAATTTTTAGAATTAATTTTTAGAATTTGTTAATTTTTTCATATCTATACTCTTACAACTCCTTATAAGTAGTAAAGTATTCGCGGTTTGTCTTGCCAGATTAATCTAATTAAACAAATGATTAAATCTAATTTTTACTTAAATTTTCATATCAAAATACCAATTATACTGTTTCCATTTGTCAATATCATTGTACCCATTTATTACATGATGAATAAACCACATAATAAGGTCTTTATTATGATTTACTATAAAGTTTCAACAATGATTGATTTATTCTTCGAACATATTATATTCACTTCATATGAAACAGTATATAGAATATTATAGTTTAATAGAGTTTAATATTAATATATATATATATATATGACAGTATATACTTACACTCGCAATTGAGTCACTATTGAGTAGTATGTATTGAATAGTATGTATCTATAGTATTTGTCATCTCTTTTCAGAATAATATTTAAAAAAATAATATCAAATTATGTAATAATAAATTTAAGATTGTACCACTCATCAACAACTAACAACATTGTGTTTATTAGTTGTACTACCCACTAACAATATCCATCTCACCCACTAACAAGTGATAAGATAAGATAGAACAAATATTTGCTCAATTGCTCAATTACCATTATTGACATTTAGGCACCAAGACTAAGTTAATGTTGCTAGGGGCAAAGATAAAATTTATATTGCACTAGTAACATTGTTCTTGGATAGATACTTAAGGCCAGATTTAATTTAGTTCATTGATTAAAGTAACCAATATTAGAAAAACGCAATTGATATTTAGGTAACACCTCTTAGTTCATCATGTTAATCTTACAAGTAGTTTAACAAAATTTAACAATAAAGTAATATAAAATTTTCCCCTCAATTTTGTCAAAGGCAAAACATCATACACAATGAATTTTATTTTTCAAGTGGTTTGATTAATGTTGTTAAAGATATCATATCATCTTCCAACCATAATGAGACAATGAATTTTAATGAATTTTATTTGAATTTGATGGTAAGGTGGTTTGATTTTCCTAACACAAAGTCAATTTAATTTAATAATTGTTTTAGATTGTTTTTGTTTAAATAAAATTTATATTGCACTAGTAACATTATTCTTGGATAGATACTTAAGGCCAGATTTAATTTAGTTCATTGATTAAAGTAACCAATATTAGAAAAACGCAATTGATATTTAGGTAACACCTCTTAGTTCATCATGTTAATCTTACAAGTAGTTTAACAAAATTTAACAATAAAGTAATCTAAAATTTTCGCCTCAATTTTGTCAAAGGCAAAACATTATACACAATGAATTTTATTTTTCAAGTGGTTTGATTAATTTTGTTAAAGATATCATATCATCTTCCAACCATAATGAGACAATGAATTTTAATGAATTTTATTTGAATTTGATGGTAAGGTGGTTTGATTTTCCTAACACAAAGTCAATTTAATTTAATAATTGTTTTAGATTGTTTTTGTTTAAATAAAAGCAAACAAAGAAAGTAAAAAAGAAAAAAAAAAGAAATAGACATATAGCAAGTAAGTAACATGATAATTTGGCCGAAAAACTAAATTTTTCGCGGTTGAAACAAAAAATAAATAAAAAATTTTGGCGGCTGATACCAAAATGTAAAATTTTTTTGGGACTTTAACAAAATTTACTTCCTAATTTTTGTGAGAATTGTTTGACTGATTAAATATTATTATAATTTTTAAATAATAATATTAATAATTTAAAATAATAATATATAAATTACTAATTTAATAATATACTAATTTACGGGGGCGCTTCCATGTGTGCATGCCCCATGCTAGAGCGCTCACATTGGCATAGTTGGGCACCCGTGTTGGCATAGCCGAGCGCCTGCGCGGGTGCCTTGTGCAGGCGTTTGCATGCGCTGTTGCCCTATGCGGGGGCATATGCTACTCATGCCATGCGGGTGTCCATGTGGGTGTCCACGCACACATTTGCATGGGCTACCATGCATGCCGCGTAGGCAACCGTATAGGTATGCGTCATGGGACGAGCACCGGCCTTTCAATCAATAATGCTATAATTAATATATAAAAAATTTTAAATATGAATTATGTAGAATAATGGTATAATTAATATTATTAATTTAAATAATGTAATAATATAAAATTAAAAGTTTTTAATATAATTTAGTAATAATATTATAACATAACATAGTAACAATGTTGTAATGTTATATTAATAGTTGGTAACAGAAATAAAAATATAAATGAAAATACAAAATTTTTGATGATATAATAAAAAAAAGAGTGGTAAATTAAGATGAAATTAAACTCTAAGGCGGTAAAAATTTGATGATTTAAAAGCGGTAAAAAGGTTAAAAAAAGAGGGAAAAATTGACGGGCTTTTGAAAATTTTGAAAATTTGTTTAGGCGGAGAAATAAACCAAATATTCTATAAATTCCCTCTGAGTTTGAACCCTAACTCTAGAATTTGAACCCTAATTCACTAATATACTTATAGTTGATTGTGTAGCATAACGTATTTAGGTATTATTTTTTTCGAGTTTTGTATATGCTTTTAGTCATTGTCTTGCTGAGTGAGTTATGAAAGAAAAAAAAAGAATGAAGAAAGAAAAGAAAAAGAAAAAAAAAAGAAGAAAAAAAAGAAAAAAAGAAAGAAAAAAATTGTCACGCCCCGATCCTCAAGTCAAGCACACAACACCGTCGCATTATCTCGGCATACGGGTAACATCTCCTCATATATCAGGACAACGCAAGGCATTCGTTTTCATCTGTTAAAACTTATTTTTCCTCAAATAACATTTCTCAAGTAAAATAAAAATTTAAAATGCAACATTTTGCCTCAATGCATGAATATACAACAAATTCGAGAGTTTCAATTTATATTTACGACAATATATTTATAATCATCCCATAAAATGTACAATGATCACTCTATGGATCTCAAATATATATACAATGTCCAACTTCATCACGGAAGAATGGTTGGTACCATACCCAACACTCGTCATCTCCAAAGGGATGTCAAGTGTATCAAAGATCTCTCGACATATCTCCTTGCCAAAACTCTATCTGTCATCATGGAAAAGTGAGGGGTGAGTATATGGGAAAATACTCAGTGAGTAAGAGGATCGACATTATGTTCTTAATAGTATGTGTGAGCACGGAGTGTCAAAGCACGTTTTAAAACATAATGATATCAAAATCAAGCATCACATTTCCATAAATTAGATGACCATATATCATATATCATAATATCAACATATGCATCTATCTACATTTCCAAATCATTTAGAGATTGCCAATAAAATATTCCCAGTAAAGGTCTACCACGACCAATGATGGGTGCATTGGGGGTTTTTCATATGCAAGTATAAACACATTTAGCTCTCTACCCCAATGTTGGCCACGGGCCTCACCAAGTGCTAGATAGTGGCGTCACACATGTCCTCCCCTTACGGTTCAACCAGCTAGCCCGTATCTATGCACATATATATAATCAACCATATATAGAATTCCGCCCAGTGCTAGATAGTGGCATTACATATGTCTTCCCTGATTTGGTTTAACCAGCCACAACTATACATATAACGTTTGGGGATATCTCTTGCAGAAGCGTATCCGGACACAATGGGTGTCTCTACAAACACCCTTCATAGCTACAGTAGTTCATCAAGGACATCATAACATCAAGTACACCAAGGACATCATCATATTATCACATCATAAGTAGGTATCCAACCTACACATTTCAATTAAACCATTTCAAATTTGTGTGCCAATGCAATGAAAGCATATAAATCCTATCAAGTTTATCAAAAAGTGGCACGATATCGTTTCAACGAAATTCAAGAATGCATATCATCTAAATAAATCATTTGAGTCACTTCCATGATCACAAAGATAAGTATTATAAAATATAAATCAAATATCATGATTTCACACATGTCATTTGAAAATCTATAAAATATGAATTCTTGTTCAATCAAAAACACAGTATCAAAGTCACACTCACAGTATATGAGAGGGTACATCACTCCCTAAAATGTACCACAATGAGCAAGAAATGTGTTCCCCTCATTCGGTCACCAAAAGTGTCACTACAATGCAACACATAACATATATCAATAAAATTGAAAATCACTATGTACATTTATATTTTAAATAAATCCTTCATCTAGGATCAACTTTTAGGACATTATGGGTAGGCTTGTAAGGTTTGCTCATGCTGTCCCATTTTTCTCACTAACCAACCAACAACTTCAATGCTCATTTATAGATATACTTTATAACTTCATCACCAACATTGGCAAATGAAAATCCACATTGACAATTTAGGGTTCTCCCTAGAACTCCCTACACATAACTCACCATATATACATACATGTCACCAAATTTCATACCAAACTCATTCCCAATCTTTATCACATTCCATGTTCTTTTTTTTTTGTCACCAATCCGGCAACTTCTATTGCCCATATAAAAATACACCTTTCATTCTTGGTAACTCACCAATTTAATATATATTTCATCCCATCACCTTAGCACACATATACAACTATACATGCTCACAAACATTCATCACAACTTGTCCAAAATTTTTGCACATATCATGATCCTTTATCCTTACCCTTCACCTCTCGACTAGCATGAAAATGGCCTCAATTCAATCATCTTTAGTGCAGAAAATTTCTGCACATATAATCCCACATTCCTTCACTTTTACGGGTAGTTTTCTTGCACAACTACCTCCCATTGTTTTCAGCCAACAAACATTACTTATAAACTCATCCACATTTCTGCACACATAATTCACATAATGCAGGACAAGTTTCAGCTCATCAATGCACCTTTCTCCCATCATTTTAAATCATCAATCATACACAATATTGGTCACCTTTGTACTAGAAATTCAGCACACAAAATTCACACAATGGAGGAAAAGTTTCCAGCTCCCTAAACACATTGCATTCATCCAAGTTCTTAGCCAACACAACCAACTTCATGTACACATTTTTAACATCAATTTAAATCAACAACCACACATAATTTTCATCACATTTGAACTAAAATTCTGCATACATAATTTGTCTCTTGAACACTACATTTAACTCATCAAAACATGGTGTTTTTCATCCCAATTCTTGGCCACACAAAGTTCAATTTTCTGCACACTTAAATCACCACAATGAAGGACAAATTCAACACATAAAAATTCTGCACACATCCCTCATGCTTCATTGGGTTCCTCCTAGACTCTAGGTTATGAAAATATGTTAAAAATATCACATTAACACATTCAAACAATGTCTTAAAAAATTCAGCAAGTGCAGAATTTTTCTTACCTCAAAATTGGATGTTTCAAGGCCAACCAAGGTTTTTCCTCACAAGATCTTTCTTTCCTTCTTGTTCCTTGCTCACGGCCAACCCAAGTTCACCAAGATAGACATAGCCTTTTGGCTCCAAATTTAAATATGTTATGTTAGGGTTGGAGTGGAATGAAACTATACCAAAATTTCGAAGAGTTGTTTGAAGAAATCATACCTTTCTTCAATGGTGATGCTCAAGGCTCTCTTGAATCTTCACTAAGCAAAACTCCTCCTTTTGCTCTAATTTTTGGATATGTTGTAGTTGGGTTTGTGAACATTTGATTTATGTAAAAATATTTGGGTGGTGTTGTAGAAAAAAAAATTGGATCTCTTACCTTGAAACGGCTATGGAGAGAACAAAATAAGGTTTTTGCTTCTTCTTGCTTTGGATACCCACGGTTTTGAAAGGAGAAGAGCTTAAGTGTTGCTTTTGTTAAATTGCCCTAATTAATCCTAGCCCTTGAACATTTTCAAGATCTATTCCTAGCCATTGGATTATTTTGGCAAAAACAAGTCACTCTTTCTCTTTCTCACGTTTTCTCTCTTTTCCCACACTAAAATTCTCTTTCTCACACTACAAGCACATGTCTTCATTAAATGCATATCTCTCAACCACCAAAATCCAAGGGTCCATAAATTTTAATCCAAGTCTAAGTCAATCCTCACCATTGGTTTGTTTTCTAAGAAACCCATTCTCCCATTCAATTAATAGTGTTTTGTCTCCTATTAACTCAATCTAATGGCAAATTAATTCATCTTACTTCCATTCAATCTCCACCCTTGGATTAATTCCCAAAAACCCAAAATTTCTTCTCTCTTTCTCTCTCTCTCTCTCTCGCCACCTCACCTATCCCACACTTTTCTTCCTTGCTTGTCATGGTTTTGGAGAGGAAAAACAATTGTCAAGTCACTTTTAATTTTTGTTAATTGCAAATGAGTCCCTTGATTTATAAAAAATTCATTTTGATTCTAAAAATATTTTATAATTTCAAGTTAGACCTAAAATCTCGTATTAGACCTAATTTAATTTATTCTGCGTCAAAACGTGATCGTTTAGCCTTTCCAAGACATACTAGACCCGGCTAGCATTTTATCAATGATTTTTTGAAAAATTTACGATTTAACTCTACGATATAAAATCTATCCAAATTTGAGTGTTTTATACACTCTAGAGTTATCTTCATTATTCATTATTATTGAACCATTGGTGGTCATTTTGAAAAATTTTAATTTCTGACAATTTGGGCTAAATTTTTCAAGAGTGGTTTTAACGAAAAAATTTCTTAACGAATTTTCTACATCGAAATATGAGAAATATCATATATAAAATGAAAATAAGTACAATATTGAGTACACCAAGGTGTCGGTGTTACAAAAAAAGAGAAGAAAAAGAAAAAAAATAGAAAAAAAAAATCATTCTTGATATTGTTCACTCTTATAGTGAAGTCATTGTTCTTTGAATAAGTGATATATTACATTACATCTGAATAGTTGGCGTTAGTATTTTCTTTGTCTTGATGTAATAATGTCATGTCTTGATGCTTAGATATATTTAGTGAATCATTTTAACCCTATATCTTATCCATTATCCTATCCTTTACCTTAGTCCCATTACAACCAAACAAAACACCTTTGATTGGTATGTAGATGTCATATATAAGTGGTGGAGATTTGATATATAAGCAAGCTTATGGTAATGCCATCTCATTGTATTGATTTGAGTGATACACATGCTTTGAGTAGTTGGTTAGTATATTCGTTTATTTATTGAGTTAATCAATTGTGAGGGTGATTGAATCTTGCATTTTTCTTGATTTTGATGAGACTATATGAGATGCAATAGTTTGTCTAGTGCTGGATACTGCGAAGTATTGATTGCCATGATTGTAGTTTCGATTTGAACTTGTTATCTACATGGTTAGGGACTTGGGATGTTGAATTAGTTTTGGAGAAAATTTATTCTTGCTTGAGGACAAGCAAACATTCAAGTATGGGGGTATTTGATAGGGATATTTTTATACACTTGAATTTATTTTATTTTATTTTATTTCAGGATTTATTTATGACTTTTAGAACTATTTTTAGGTTTTATTTCATGATTTGCTATTGATTATTTTCGTGGGTTTTATTTTAGGATTATTGGGCTTATTTAAAGATATTGGATTACATAAATAGTTGTTAGTATTTTGGACATAATTCTCTACTCCAATATCTGATTGACCTGATTCTTGTTGGGTTTGAAAGAAGACTTCAAGACTACAAATCTTATGAGACCTCAGAGGCTTCCAAAATTTGAGTCGAAATTACTGCAGTGCTAGAAATCAAGGCCCAAGAGTTCTAAAAGCCCAAGTCCAAGTGAAATGTTAAGCTGTTATGAAGATCTACGAATTTTTAGTCATTTAGGACTCTTATGAATTAGATTATAAGAAGGAGATATCCTTTACACTTGAAGAAGAGAGGAGAAACCCTAGCAGCCGCCTCCTTGGTCTTCTTGGACAAGATTCTACGATCTTCATTGGAGTTGAAGGGGTTGTAATGTTTTCTTTACTTTTCTTATATTTCTTTATCATGTTTACTGTATGGGGATTTTAGGGGAAACCCTAGATTACAAATATTCTATAGATTTTAATGTAGTTCGGTTTAATCAAGATTGCATGACTATTGGATTTTGGTTAATCGAATTAGGGTTTCATTGTATGACCATTGGGTGAATATAATTTAGGAAAATTTGTCATCATAAAAAATGAATCTATAGTCAATAAACTTTAAAGGATTTGAAAAAATTCAACTGTGTGAAAAAATTGAAAACAGATGAAATCGATATTCTAGGGTTTTATAAAATTAGGGTTTTTGTTTATCAATATTTCTATTTTTAATATTTTCATAGTTTTAATATTTTTACTATCTTGATTTATTCTGTCTAACTTAGAAAGGGTATTTTATAATTGGTAATACATAATATCCCCATGGGATCGACACTTATTTGCACTATACACAAACTCGACTAGGGTATACTTGCCCGAAATCGTGATATACCTAAATTGCATAACAGTCAGGTGATAGAAGGAGTGACATGCGCCGATTTGTTCCTTTGTTGAAGATGAGAGGGGTATAGTGAGTTGGCGCTATCAAACTGGTTGAGGTATGTGGCTAGGCTTTTGTAGCATTGGAGAAAATGTTGGTAGAGATTGGGGAGGATTATGAACGGTGTCTTGTAGTGTTCTACAAAAGGTTGGAACATGATGAGGTGATTATTCTTAGGGTGGGATTCAGGGTATATTTGGCTGTCGATGTTGATGATGGTGATAGGAAATAGCTACATCAGAACTTAGGTAGTGGTTTGTCTCAACAGGTTCTTGATACAAGTTCTTGTGTTCTACCTCTTCAGGGATGGTTGACTCGTTTGCAGCATAAGTTTTCTTCTTTTACTTCATTGTAATATCTTTTTTTCCCCATATATTTGTCATTTTAGTATTTTTTTGTACTTCCAGTCATGTATGTTTTAGATGAACAAGAAACTTTTGGACCATGGTTTTTTTTTTGCCCAGCTATGTAAATGCTCTTAGGAACGAAGTTGTTTATTAATTTTTTGTTTTTTCTACATTTTTATAGTATGAGTTTGAAAACATCTCAGAGGTGTATAGTTGTGAGATCGAATTGCATGGATTTAATTTCTGATCATGTATTGCATTTGTTGCTTACCATGAACTTTTATACCAAAAGAGTTACATTGGAGGTGCATTGACAGAATCAGTGTGCTACCGAGCGCTACCTAGGAGAAGCTTTTGGCACTTTGTTCGGCGTTTGCTGTGATGGGAGAATAGTTTTTTGTTGTAGTGTTTTCTCTCTTACAACTCCTATGATTCATGAGGAGAGTTTTGACTCGAGCAAGATGGTTGTTTGGCCTATATGCTTTACTTGGGTTTGGCAGCCATTCTAAACCAACTACGAGGAAATCTATATTGATCACTCGGGTTTATGTGTCAGATGCGTTTCATATCCATTTTAGATGTACTTAAGGGAACCAACTCCTAAGGGAGTGCTTCGTCAATTATGTTTTTGGAGTCGACAGACAATGAACAATTTTATGAGTTTCTTATATGGCAAGGATTCATACATGTAGAATGGGATTTATTTTTCTTCCTCTTAGTAAAGATGGAGGAATTGTTCATAACATGGACAAGACCACTGTCAAAAATAAAAGGAAGAGAAAACTGAACAAAAATAAAAAGTTCTATTGATTTCATTATCAAACATATATGATTAAGCCAAAGAGCTTTAACTCAAGTGGCACCAATTCCATACTCTTTTGTACTAGACTCGGGTTTGAGTCTCAGTATAAACAAAAAAAAATATATATATATATAATTAAATGGAGTAGATAGAATAGATCAAGAAAAGAGGAAGAGTACAAAGTTACTCTTGCCCACTAGGAGACATAAAAGGAGTTATGTCTTCACAACTACGAGATCGAGGAGATGTTCCTTGACGCAAAACTTTGATGTTAGTTTATATTGCGGCCAGGCAGGCATTTGCATCAACTACAACATGAGAAAAGCCTGATCTAAGGTCACCACCTGTGATTGGACCTGCCAAGGTAATAGTGGGGGTGGTTACCATTGGCTAATCTTTCGCCGAGCCCTGCCTTACGATTAACTTTTTACACATAGCACAATCTTTCATTAACCTCTAGGAGTTCGAACTGAAGGATTTCTTGAAGTTCGATAATCCTGCCTACCAGGGCTGTGATCTTTCTCTCTAAAATAGCCAATGATTGCCTCAGCTCTTGAGTGGGCCTTTGGGCATATAAATGGCCAGTCTCAATCTCATTTAATAGGAGTTCTGGTTTCTTGCGTTCTATAAGTGCAACATCGTATTGCTCCATGGCTGAATCCCGATTAGCTTTCAGTCATCTTATTTCTCCTTCTTTTTTCAGTAGTGTCGTGTTGGCCGCCCTACCTTCTTTTCCTTTTTTCTCTTTCTGGGCTAGAACAGTCTGGAATCATAAGATTTGCTCATCTCTTTGCCTTACAATATCTTCTAGATCATCCACCAGTTGATTCTTCTAGAGTTATTGGAACTTTACCATAACCATAGACTACAAATGATATAGTAGTATACTTAAGTATCAATTAAGATATTCAAATTAGGAGAAATCTAGGAAACCATGTAACTATAGACCAAGAGTAATCACGGCTTCATCTCCTTGTTGTACCATGAGGTGGTTCAACTCTTGCTTGACATAGCTGAAGTCCAGTTTATCGACGAATCTTCTCGCTTCAACAATATCTAAATAAGTAAAAACATTATTACCATAGCTAATCATGATGGTTCCTCTTTCCTTTGGATTCTTGACTCATCAAAGGATCTTACCAAGACGGGAGGAAGCAGAGCTGTCTGTTTAAGCACAAGTCCTTTGCCTTGCCAAACAAATGTATATCTTGGAAGGGCACTTGGTGGCCCGGCTCCACTCGTCGGTGTAAGATCTTTATCATTTGGTCCACCTTGTTCATTTCTAGGTGTACTTTCTCTGTATACATGTAGAGATTGTGGGGGAACTTTGTCTCCTCTAGTATTAGTAGATTTGTTGACATCCTGGATAGTCAAAATTGGTGTTGGGGATTCAGCTGCTTCGATATACTCTGGCCCCTTATCATTTATGCTGGCGATTATTAATTTTCTTCTTTTTCTCTCAGGGATCAAGGTAGCAATAGGGTGCCATCGCCAGCCCTTTCTTCTGATTCACTTTCTCTGTTTTTTGTACTTTTTTGCCAATTAGGTCACATAACCTTGTTGATGGTGGCAACTCAAAGGTCTCTTTCATTAACAACTTCCAAAATGTCAAATAATTGGCTTACTACTTTTTTCGTCAAAAAAGGGGCCTCTCAAATTTTCCTTTCTCATTTAGCAGTAGGCCGGCCATCCATAACATTTGATAATCAAGAAGGATATCTACTCGAATTGACCTATCATTCTTCTAGTAGCGTTCTTGCATACAACGGATGAAATTTGAATAAGGAGAGTAGGCTGGTGCTCTCAACATTACTGCAGGCTCCCCATTGGGTGTTGGCAAAGCCTGTATGAGATTCTTTTTGTCAAACTCCACAAAGAAAATTTCCTCATCCATTGCTTTTCTATGGTCTCCTTATAGTAAAATCTCCATTCAGAATTCGGCTTTGTGTGAACATAGTACTACCCCTTAGTATCTTTGGTGAAACATGCTCGTAAGGAGAAAATGGAAGACAAAATTTCAAAATAGAAATCCAAGCGGTAGAAGTTCAAAAAACTCACAACTACTATGATCAACCTCCATGCGCTTAGGATAAGCATGGTCAGAAAGATGTTCTAACCCTTTTTCGTATCTCACTATAATAAAATTCGTTGATTTCCTTTTATTTGCGATGAATGTTTCGATTTTTATATTAATGGTTTTAAGTGGAGGTTGAGAATAGTAAAGTAACATAAGTTATGAAACATATTGGCGAATGGGAATGATTGGAATAAGGCCATAAGAGAACCATGTTAGGGTTTTGGTATGGGATCCATAAAGGGTTTAGTGTGTGACCCACAAAGAATATGTGTCACATTATTACAAGAGACACCATGGCACATGATCACCCAAAACTTGGCACTGATACCTTTGACACATCACTATGTTCCTCTTAGATGAGAGAAAGAGTAAGAGAGTGGGAGAGAGAGTGTGTGAGAGAGAGAGAGAGAGAGTCTTCCCTTCCAAAAACAAAACCCAATTCCCGTATCCTATTGTTTTCTCACAAAATCCCACCCAAACCTCTATGAAAATCATCCTTTAAGCTTAAATTAAATCACCTCCATCCATATATATATGTTAACCCTAGTCTTTCGGAAGCAAAGAGGGTTGTAAGAAATACAAAGAGCAACCTAGAAATTCAAGGAAAGGTTGGAGAGGAAAGGAAGGACACTCAAAGGAAAAAAATTACAAGTTTGAGACAAGTACCATGCTTATGTTGTTTATTTTATGCCTGACAGCTACGTTTAATATGTTTTCAGATTTTTTTGAAGTATTTAAATAAGGATAGAATGAAAAAGAAAAGAAAAATATCATTTTGAAACATCGAAAGATGGAAAAAAAACCATGATTTAACATTTTGGATAGCATGGCCATGCTCTGTTCCTTATTCAATATCTTTTTTTACACAACTGCAAATTGAATGGGGTTTTCTTCTAAAAATTAGACTTCCATAGCTTCAAAATGACATTGATTCAAAGAGTTTCGTGAGAATTGAAGTTTTGGTAAATTTTTAAAATAACATGATTTTTGTAGAAAAATTTCTCTATTTTACAACATGACTATACCCTGTTCTTTATTCAATATTTTTTTCTGAATAACTTCAAATCAAGTAGAATTTTTTTTTAGAAATTAGACTTCCATAGTTTTAAAATGACATATAGTTCGAAGAGTTTCATTAAGAAATGAATTTTTGGTGAATTTTCAAAATGACACATTGTTTGCAAGAAAATTGCCCTGTTTTTGCCTGTTTCTATGCTGAAATTTGTTTCGATGGTTAGCTACATTCTATGTTGAATTAGACTAAACTCTAAACACAAACATTGTAATCCTATGTCTTATCTTTAAATGCCACTGGAATTACCTCGATCCGATATGTGTAGAAAAACTTATGTTAATTTTTTTATGACTGCACAAGTTGTATTTTGAATTTTGAGCTGTAACATTATTTGATGTGGCTTTCTCTTTGCAATTGGAATTGAAGATTGCCATGAATATTAAAGTTGTAGCCCTAAGTCTTAATTTTGTGTAATAACTAGATTCATCTCAATCCAAGCATTGTAGCCCAAGATATGATAGTTTTATCAAAACTTGTTTGTGCTGAAAATTCATCGAAATAACACATTAGAGTGCTAAGGGTTGGTTGATTATAAGTACTGCATATTCAAGATGTTTGGTTATGAATCCTGTGTAATCCTTGTGATATATTGGGATCTTTGTGATCATTACTCATATGAACATAAAGTAATATAAAGAGAAAGTGATACTACGATGATTTCTTTCAAAGTTTTGTGAAGCATACTAGCGAAACTTAGGAGTACAGTTAGTATATGGGTTCTGAAAGCTTTGCGAAACCTACGGGCAAAATTTGAGAAACTATGGATGTATCTATTCTCCTTATGATGGTGGAATTAGAAGCAGATAAAGTGTTTGAGATGTTTAACCTAAAAAGACCTAGATTTCATTTAGGAATATCAAATTTTGTCTTGCTTTTCCAGATCCTCATACACTAGCTTGGTTTGACATTTTATTCTTTTCTTTAAATATCAAATTCAAATTAGAATAACAAGGATAGAGAAGGATAATGAATCTAGAGTAGTAACTGTACTTATTTCTTTGGGACTTTTTGAGATAACGAGTATCTCTTGTGTACTCTTTGATACCATGTTATTTGCATGCTAATATTAATATTCCTATGCTTGATTACTTGTTATGCATGCTATTGGTCCCCCATATACTTGCTCAGCTTATGCTGGCCCCAATATCATTGTTTTTAGGTAATCAGGGAGACAAGAGGGAATCGCAGATTAGAGGACTTTGAGTCGAGGGATTTCGATCCCTACTCATTTCTGACGTACTTATATTATCAAGACATGTTATTCTTGTATTTCTTTTGGATTTATACAAGTTACATGTTATATATAAATAAATAGTTGAAGGCCAAGGAGAGCTTTATATATATAGTTTTGTTTATGTTATGACTATATACCATGGTATGTTATTAAATGGTCGGGAAAGCCATTAATACTTGTTTGTTTGGTATTAGAGGAGTTTTGTTTATTTTATCAGGTTTTAAATTAACCCCATATGACTAAATAGTTACTAAATAGGAAAAAAATTACCTTTATTTTATTGGAAAGAACAAGTAACTTACTTTTTTTTAATATAAATCTCATTCTGTATTATCACATATGGGAAGTACGACTATCATGAGTCCAGACATCGTATTTTAAATCATGTTGGTTGCTTCGACATTTGCATGTCTGTTTCCTTTTGCTAGAGGTGTGATGACTGATAGCGGGTCGTCACAATTAGTATCAGAGCCTAACGTTTTGGGTATTCTACACCTAGGATTTAAGACTATAAGCATAGCTTATTAGATAGAGGGTAGTTTATCTAATGAGTAACGTTGTTTATTATTTGTATTCGTCAGGTTATTTGCATACAAAATGGTTAGTACTAGAAGAAAAAATAAAATGCCTCATGAAGGAGAACCAAGAGATGTTGAACAGAGATAGGAGCCTCAGTCCTAGACTCCCGATGTTTAGAGATCACCAGAGCCAGATTTGCGACAAGTTTTGGAAGCTCTGGTAACTATGGTAGGTACTTGGATGCTCTGCTGACTATGGTAGGTACTATGTTTGGAGACATTCATAGATTGAAAGAGAGATTGTTTCAACCAATGACAGGGAGTAAGACTGTAGATGTCTTTCCAATTATTCATGCCACTCCTACTTCCTCAGCTATGTCAGTTTCAACAACTCCAGCCATATCAATTGGTTTTGAATCAGATCAAGCTATATCTGGTAGAAACTAGAGAGCTACTAAGTACGGAGAGGGACATGGAGATAGAGGGAACACTATTGTGTCTCGAGATGACCATTGATTTTAGAAATTGATGACTGAGTTTAGGAAGATGAAGCTGATGATTTTTTTAGGAAATGATGATCCTCAGGTTGTAGAGACCTGGATTGTTGAAATACAGAGGCTCTTCTTTGAATTTATGGTTGCCGAGAAATACAAGATCAGACTTGCCACCCATTATTTGAACAAAGCTGCCTATGATTGGTGAATTTCAGAGTTGAGATTCCGATATGGCAACAACCTTCAGTGTGTTTATCGGAGTAATTTCATTTAGGTTTTCCATGAGAGATATGTACCTACTTTATTAAAGATCAGAAAATGTCTGAATTTATGAATTTGAGATAGGTTATTAGACTATTATGAAGACTATTTGGGTATACTATCAGTTTATGCTCCAGAATTAGTTGATACGGAAGAAAAGAGAGCAAAGAAATTTAGAAAAAGATTGCGATCCTTCTTCTAGAGATATCTGGATGCTCTGCCTTTTACCACTTATCAGGACCTAGTGTGCAATGTAAAGATCTTAGAATTAGTTACTAATGACAAAAAAGAAAGGTTGTGGGGAAAGAGGCCCGCAGAAGTCCAAGCTTCAAGCATGAAGAAGAAAAAGGAGAAGAAAAGACATTTTGAGCAAGACGAGAGCTCCTATAAGAGGCCATCGTGTTCCATTTGCAGAAATCTTCATATGGGGCCATGCGAGGGAGGAATAAGACTTTGTTTTATATTTTTTCAGTTGGGCCATTATGTCACGCCCCGATCTGCGATCTAGAGGCCGTGAACAATCACCCATTACCTTAGACACCGGCCCAACCCCGCCATGTATCCTTAAAGTACCGCAAGGCTAATCAACTTTCAGTTACAAATATTTTATTAGTATTTAAAATACAAAAGTTCTCAAATATGTATACATATATTGTACAAATGAAAGTGCCTTGGTTTCATACAATCATTCTAACATGATCAACTAATATTCTCAAATATATAGCGGAAGATAATTATCGTAAGTGGTCTCCGATATTATGTACGTCGAAATAAGTCAACATGTCTCTCCGGTGACTAACTTTGTATAGATTTAAAAATATTGAGGGGTGAATATAATCAAATACTCAGTGAGTGAGAAATCCATAACAGATAATTAATAAGTGAGGTGAGGATGGAGTATCAAGGTCATATATATATATATATATGTATATCCATGCAAGACATATTATCAAAATCATAGTAATTTCAACACAGTTTTTCATCCAATTTAAACATATGCATACCAAAATTTCATATCATAAATCATAGGGTCGTGCTAAATCATGTTCTTAGTAGAAGTCTATCTCGACAAATGATGAGCCACCAAGGGGTTTTTGAATGTAAACGAAAAACAACTCCAAAACCTTGACGTTGGTGTCGGGCCTTCCCAAGTGCTAGATTGAAATGTCATTCAATCCTTCCCTTTCAGTTCAACTTGGTTAGTCCGAAATATAATATCATATATACACTACCTAACCATGTGGAGTGTCTATATCTCAAAGACATCGCAATCATGTGACTATCTCTATATCGCGAGACGAGTCTGCTATAGGATACGAGGTAAGTCTGTGTGAGACAACGCCTATCATGTCATAGTATCATGGCTATAAGTACTATCCCCGATCTATTATCAAGGGGATTAGGTACTAATGTCCGAGTACCTAGTCTTACATTAAAATCATCAATAAACTAACCGTGCTACACATGTCAAGAAAAATCATGAAAATCCAATATAGTATGATATAGCATATATCATCAAAGTAATTTAAAACATGACATATATTTTTCATCAAAATTCATGGATACATATTTTAGAATTTTGGAATACTCCATTTATCATAAAATATGTTACCAGTCATTTGACAAATCCATTTTACAATCATTTCACAAATCATGCTTTGAAAATGATAAAGCATGGTTTTACTTATTAACTATATGGCAATAGTAAGATCCATTTACTTGTACGGGAATGGTACTCCACTCCCCTAAAACCTTGATACTCAACTGAGTCGCCCCTTGAGTGTAGTATAGTCGTCTACTCCTAAGACAACAGTATATATTTATATATATATCAATCCGATTAGCTCCAATTCCAATTCACCCTAGTTTGTTTAAGCCCGTACATCTACAAAAAATCGGATTTTCAAATTCTACTCTTGCGCTGTTTTAGGAAAAAGATCATAATTTTCTCTATATAACTCAGAATCAAATGATTCAAATTGTTAATTAAAGCAAAACATATATCTACATTTGTCCTGTTCAACTCATCTCCAAATTCTTACGGCACGAATTTATAAAAATTTATCTTCAATGCCATTCGTACTTATATAACTAAATTTGCACAGTTTTGGTAGAAAATTCATATCTCAGTATATATATCTCTGATTTACATGATTCTAAGTTCTATCGAAGGATAAGAGATAGTTCTACAATTTTCATATTCAGTATTTCCTTTAATTCTAAGTGCAAAATTTCATAAAATTTCATTTCTGCCTCAGTTCTAGTTCTAAATTATGCTATGTACAGTTTCAATAAAAATATCATAACGTTTGGTATACTACTCTGATTCAAGTGAATTTTATCCTATTTTGAAACTAAGACAGAGAGCTAAAACTTTGATATTTTAAGTTTCTCTAGATTTTGTACATAAAATATTTTAAAAATTTATAGAACATACTAGTCATGCACAGAAGATGAAAAACAGAACATGGTATTTTGCTGCTCATTTCCAAAAATCACTATAAATCACATTCTTAATGGAAATTTTTGTGCCATACCTTATTTTCAAACTTAGGGAGTCTAGTATTACCAAAACCAAATCAATCTGAATTTCGATCATCATAAGATAAGATATAATGGAATTACTATAATTTCCTGACCATGCTAGCTTACTTGAACAAACCTATTTCATGGGACCAATTTAATCCAACGTATACTCAAAGAAGAATGTTTTACCTCTTTAATAAGATCTTCACATCCAAATATTCATCACCAACACCATCCTTTAGCACTTCATCACCACATCTTGCAACACATATACATCAATATAAAAAAAAACTCTATATCATACTAATACTATCTAAACAATTAGAATCCTATCAACCAAAAATTTTTCTTACCTCTTCAACACCTCAAGTGCTTGGATGAACACAAGAAATTTTCACTTCTTATACTTGAACTCACAGCCAAGAGGGTGAATTTTGAGAAGAAAATGAGGTCCAATGCTTGAAACAACTCATTTATGCAAACCTAGTAAAAATTTTGACCATTAATTCATTTCCATGCAAGATCTCTACTCTATACTTGTCCTAACCCTTTCTCCCATGCAAAGTTACTTACAAACTACCTTCATGCACCTCGTTCATATCAAATTCGTTCATGATGAATACTAAGCACAAAAGGATTTTTCAACCAATGAGGTTTCTCCTTTGTGGAATGAGCTTAGGTGGCCACTATGTGTTTTAGTGTCCTTTTGTCTAATCATTTGGCTCTAATTGTCTATCCTTAAGTGTTTTTTAACTTAGTCTCTCCACTTTCCTTATTTGCATTTAGACCCCTGACTTTTAACAAATTTGTATTTTTGGGCCCTATGAAATTTTGTTCGAAATTTCTTAAATATATGAAATTTTATTTAAATATCTCTATTTAAATGTGTAGACTTTCTCTTAATCATTTTGACTTCTTTAGACCTTCCCGGCATTCGTCGAGAGAGTTTTCGATTTACCGATAAAATTTTCGATTTTAGCGATTTTGAGGGACAAAGTTTTAGAAATTTCAAATCATGTGTCTCATATGGATACAATATCATATATTTGAACATGAGAAGAGTACTTCATACATTGAGAGTTGGTGTTACATTATGCATGAAAGGTAATTGGATTAACTTGTACTTCTCTCCTTTGACACGGCCAACAAGACATGTAATGGAGTGCAAGGAGTTTGCTTGAATCAACAATTGCATGGTTTGAGTGCTAGGACAAGTGAATGGTAAAGATAATGCATTGGATGATCCAATGGTTAAGAATACTTTTCTAGGTTTATAAATGAACTTGTTTTGAAAATTTTGGTTCCCTTTTTCTTCATTCCTCCTCCCTTAACCTAAAATATGAAGACCCACTCTCTAAAATTGAGTTCAACCATAAAGCTAAAGAGTTAAGAGTATTGTTGGAAATTTTAATTTCAAGATGAAGGTGTAGAAGTATAGTATTCATGTGTTATGATTTGATTTTGATGTTAAGATAAGAAAAAAAAATTCAAGGATTCAAAGGGAGCATTGACGTATATTATTAGCAAGAGAGTTTACAAGGAAGGTAACATGATTTTAACTTGTGCAAGAATTAAATCATTTGTTGAGTAATTACATTAATATCCATACTAGCATGCTAGATATTAAATTCCAGATTTGAGTCATGTACAGTTTTCCTATGACATCTCATTTTATAGGAATTGAAAATCTAAACCGTTTATTCGTGTGTAAACTAGACTCCCTAAACTTTAAAATGGTACATTATATGAAACATTTCATGAAGGAATCGATTTTTAATGATTTTTGGGAGTTTAACATGATTCAACCATTCTGTTTTCATACTCTGTTTACGACTAGTACATTCTATAAATTTTTTAGATATCTTCTATACGGAATTTGGAGAAACTTAAAATATGAAAATTGTTGGTTTCTGTCTTATCTTTAATTTAAACTAAAAGATTACTTGAATCAGAGTAATAGGCAGAAAGTTATAGTATTTTTACTGAAACTGCGCAGAAATAGTTTTTAAATCCGAAATTGAAATTAAAAAGGAATTTCATAAAAAAATACACATAAAATTTGAGAATAGTATAAACCAGAAGATTTTAGATCGATATCTTGTCTTCGATTAGAGATAAGAATCACTTAAATTGGAAGAGTTCACAGGGAGATATGGAGTTTCTCCCAAAACTACACAGAGTTAAACTTTGGAAACTTAGATTTGAAAATTTTCTAAGTATGGAATTTGAGATTTTAGCTTAAAGAAAAATATTTCCATATGCAATTTGTACTCCTATGATATGATATTATCGAAATAATTGATAAATTATATATTGGTTAACCTAGACGTAGGGTTACATTTTTATACGATGGGTGACTAATTCGAGAAACGAGGACAGTTAGGGGGAGTGGCGTACCCCCCCAGTCGAGATGAGTGGAATAAACTATTTCTGATTTTAAATGAAAAATAATTTGATCATAATTTTTATAAATAAATTTTGAAATGTGATTTAGAAATATTTTAGTGTTTGTGACATGTTTTGAAATAATAATTCTAAAAAAATTTACAGTTGATATTACGACTTGATAGTGTCATAATTTTCTTTACGTGTAAAGATTTATAAATGATGACATATGACTCATGTGTATGATTATAGGATGGTGTATAGTGGCTATAGCGCACTCTCTACCACGATATTGAGCGTTTACTCGACGGGGTGACGGGGTGACGTGGTGGGGTAACACGAGAGTATGGGTTTAAGCCCCTTGACTCTGGCTAACGGATCCAATAGACGAGTACCCGTGAAAACCGTGTCAACACCAAGGGAAGGGGGTTAAAAGAAAAAAAATATATATATATATATATATATGTGTGTTTCATTTTTATGATATTGTGGTGATCTCTTGGTAGATTTTACCATAATTAGGCCAAACTATGGGTACAATACTTATTACCAATTGACACCCCATGATGCATGATTATAATAAGGATACATATTATTTTGAATTACACGATATGTTACAAATGAATATAAATTTGAAAATGATGATTTGACTTATCACTCTCACAAATTCATTTATTGTCATTATTAGTTCTTACACCTCACTCACTGAGTATGTGGATTATACTTACCCCTCACATTTAAAAATTTTCAGTTTATACTGCACTTAACTTAATTTGAGGTACTATTTCACGAGTTTTACCGAGAGACGCTACCGGGTAAGTACTTATATTCATCCTTATTTACGATTGGACCGCACATATAAATATTATATGCAAATCGGAGGCAAATGTTTTAAAGAAATTTTTGAAAAATACTTTTCTTCTAATCTTTCGCTATATGATTTGACTTAAGATGTCGAGTAGGGTCATAATATTAGTCACAATATTAGCCTTGTGTCACCTCAGCATGCGAGTAGGGCATACCCGTGCCTCCAATAGTTGTGGTGGTTTGTTCACGTGCTCGACCTGTAGGTCAGTATGTGATAAATTTCGGTGGTATCAGAGCGCTAGATTCTGTATTTACTCTATTTCGCTTCTAGTATTTGTAAAATATTTTTCAAAGAGTTTATAATTTGCCTCCTATGGTCCTATAACGTCAATCTTTATTAGGGGGTTAGGTTGGTACCTAACCCTTTGCTTTTGCTACTCTTGAGTACTAAGCATGGTCCTTTATGTAGAACTATGCATCCCTGAGAATGATCAAGGCATACCACCAAGACCTTGCTCGAGGCCGCATCATCGTCTCAAGCACCTCAGGGCCCTCCTACTAGAGATGTACCCCCACCGCTCTCCATACTCGGTCAGATAATGGGGTGGTGGTTGGCCCAGCAAGACCAAATGAGAGCACCACCTGCATCGGCGGTTGAGATTCCGCCTGTACCCGCAGCGGCACCAGCGCCCTCTCCCATGCTGACGATTACGCTGATTACTCGATAGATGACAGAGGTCTCCACCTTGTTGAGAGAGGCTAAGAGTTTAGTATGTGAGTTCTTCTCTGGGACCCACGACCCCGTTGTGGCCAGGAAGTGGCTCAAACGAATCAAAGAGGTTGTGGAAGACATAGGAGTTGAGGATAGACTCAAGCTAATAATAGTAGTCAGACTGCTAGAGGATGACGCTCATGACTGGTGGGACGGCATCAAGGATAGAGCGGATGAGCCATTGACCTGGGATGACTTTCTGAGGAAGTTTGATTCCCAGTATTACACGATGTTTGATTGCGACATGAAACGGCGACAGTTCTTGGAGTTGAAGTAGGGGCAGAATTCTGTGCCCAGATTTAGGACTTGGAGGTCATACGATTTCGAGTCATCCGAGTGGTCTGCGGGTTGGATAGCAGGGAGCACCTACGCATTCGAGTCACACTACTCCACGGATGATAGCCAGGAGCAACACTATACCCGGTCATTCATCACAGACCCGGGTGTATGCTATGATGCAGAAGGACGCTCAGGCGAACCCAGATGTAATCATGGGTAATCCTCTCACAGATCCCCCTATTTAGGAGTTTTATGTACCCTTCTTTGTAAAATAATGTATACTACGACCTTATCATCGATTATCATCCGAGAAAAGCTAATGTTGTGGCAGATGCCTTGAGTTGGAAGTCATCATCTTCTCTTTAAACGACAGAGAATGCTTATCTCTCTTGTTTGGTAGGACTCCGTGCATTAGGAGTCAGCTTGGCTAGTGATGATCGAGGAGCACTACTAGCCCAATTTATGGTGAGGCTGACCTTGCTCGACCGCATTAGGGAGTTCCAGGGATTAGATGAGGAGTTTCGAGGTATTCTTTATAGGATTCGCAAGGGTGTTGACAGAGATTCTGAGTCCTTCATGACGGACTAGTAGTATACCAAGAACGGGTTTGCATTCCCAATGACAGCGATTTTAGAAGAGTTATTCTTGAGAAGGTTTATTTCTCTGCTTATACTATACATCTGGGCGGTACAAAGATGTATCGGACTATCTGAGATAATTATTGGTGGCCCGATATGAAGAGAGAGATCGCAGAGTTTGTTGCTCGATGCCTAGCTTGTCAGCAAGTGAAGATCGAGAATCAGCGACTCGTCGGCATTTTACAGCCTCTTCCCATTACCGAGTAGAAGTGGGAACACATCATGATAGATTTTATGATGGGCTTACTGCGGACTTTGGCATGGCATGATGTTATATGGGTGATCGTCATTAGACTCACCAAGTCCGCATACTTCATTCCTATGCGTGGTGATTATTCCTTGGAGGTGTTGGCACGCCTCTACATCGACACCATTGTCTGACTTCACGGGGTACCTATGTCGATAGTGTCAGACAGAGACCCCAGATTTACCTCTAGATTTTAGCCCAGATTGCAGGAGGCATTGGGCACTAGACTGAGTTTCAGGACAGCATACCACCCCTAGACCGATGGTCATTAGAGAGGACCATCCAGACTCTAGAGGACATGCTGAGAGCATGTGTTATGGATTTTTGGGGTAGTTGAGATCGCATCTCCCATTGGTAGAGTTTACATATAATAATAGCTATCAGGCCAGTATTGGAATGCCTTCGTATGAGGCATTATATGGGAGGAAATGCCATACTCCTTTGTGCTGGGATGAGGTAGGAGAGAGACGACTCAGCAGTATTGCGATTGTTAAGGAGACTAAAGAGAAGGATCATCTGTGAGCATATGAAGGCCACTTAGGACCGATAGAAGGTTTATGCCGATAGTAGGCGGTGACTTCTTGAGTTCGAGGAGGGAGACATGGTTTTCCTACGGATATCACCCTGGAAAGGTTTGATTCAATTCGGACCGTTAAATATGTTAGGTCTTTCCGTATCCTTGAAAGGATTTGAAATATGAGATACAGACTAGCGTTGCCGGATAAACTTTTATGCATTCACGATGCTTCCACATCTCAATACTTAGAAAGTACCTGCCTGATCTATCACATATCCTAGAGCCTCTGCTAATTGAGTTGCATGAGGAGTCTACCAGTTTAGTCTTTGTGTAACACCGCCCTCAGTATATCCTATGGTGTATTCTAGTCATATATATATATATATATATATATATGATATTTCCATGAATACGTTCATAAATTTTCAATAAGAAAATTTTTGATAAAACGCCCCAGAAATTTGCCGGTAAACTACCAATTTGGGTCAGTTTGACTCAAAGAGACTTAATAACCTTAATTTCACATTAAATAAATTTAAGTAGGTGTAAAATGAGATTTTGGGTCTAGTGTGTAATTATAAAAATTTTTGGAGGTCAAATTAGATTTTTTATAAGTTAAAGGACTTGTTAGCAATTAACAAAAACTTAAAAGAAAATGTGACAAGTGTATTTTTTAAAAACAATACATTAAACGAGTGTGAGAGTGACGAGGACAAGTGTTGACCCAAATTGAGGGGAGAAAGATAAGGTGGGCCAATGAGAGCACATGCACATGAAAACCAATCAAAACACATGCAAATTGGTAAAATGATCATATGGCTTAGAATAAATTTGAGACTTGATCCTAGGGTGGTGAGTTAATAACACAAGCATAAGGGAAGATGACCATAGAATGCTTGTTCATTCTTCCCAAACCGTGAGAACAAGGTAAGAAGAGAGGAAGATCAAGAAAGTTGAGATAAGAAATTTTATTCTGTCCCATTTTAATTTTTATTTCTGTCCGTAACTTTACCTTTGTTTTGAAGCATCTTACAGTCTAAATTAGAAATGCTCTAGTCAAGTAAATTTTAGATTTAGGTCTTATCTTTCCAACGAGATAAGAATCACCTTAATCTGATATTTGTGCCAAAAGTTATGACACTTTTCCTGCAACGCGACAGAAAGTTGTTCTGTTTCGGAATATAAAAACAGTGCGCAAAAACAACCCTTTTCCAGCACTATTTTAGAAAAAATCAAAACATAAAAGTTGTAAGTATCACCCTTGCCTACAACATGTAAAACGTTCAGCCAATCCGCAAGGGAATCAAACGTTATACCCTTTTTCCTAAAGAAGTTTTGATAGAAACCTTGTTTCTAATTGAAACCTGACAGTTCTGATCATAAATTATTTCAACCCCTTTCTCGGCATAATTGAGTAAAACGCAAAACATAAAAGTTGTAGAACTATGTCTTAGGTACAACATGTTTACATTTCATTACGTTTGGATGAGTAGAATGAAAGTTATGATTTCTGCACAAAAATAGGACAGAATCTGAATATAGAACGCAATAGAAATAAAATGAGTATTTTCGGAAATTCTGTGATGCAATTTTAAGAAAATGTATAACTTGAAAGTTATAGGCCGACATTTCCTACAACATATCAAAATTTCACTTAATTTGGAGCTGTGTGCAAAGAGCTAAGTCATTTCTACCATGTAGGGACATAGGGTTTATGCGCTTGGGCACCAGGCAATGGGCCGACTGGGTGTGGCATGAGCACGATGTCCGTGCAGTGATTTTGACCGGACCAAACTTTAGAAAATTTTATATTTTTGTACAAATACACTTAGGGATTTATTTAAAATGCCCTAGAACTTGGCCCTAGACTAAGAAATTGTTAAGTGTAATTTATTACATATATTTTCCTATAATGACATATGTGTGCATATATGATCATTGTAGTGACGTGATTGGTGATCGATTTAAGGGAATTCCATTTGCTGTTATAGTGGTATTGAGGGGAGTGATCTACCCTCCCTCATACTGTGAGTGAGACTTTGACATCTACTATTGATTAACAAATCATGTTTTACCGATTTTCAAACGACATGATTTTTATACGTGTGAAAACTGAATTTTTGGATTTTGATAAGTATATATACATATTTTTGTGACCATTTGAGTGTCCCAACTGCTGATTTTACAGATATGCATCCATGAGTTTGATAACAGGATATTGTGTCACTTTTTTTTGACATATTGACATGTTTTAATGCTTCCACTGTATTGGCACATGGTTTTGAATGGATTTACATGTACTGTACTATTTGGGCTGTACGTCCGGCCGACGTTATGATACGATGCATGGGGATGTATGCTCGGCTGACGTAATGAAGTGATGCATGGGGCTACGTGCCCGGCCGATTTGATGATATGGTGATATGCTTCCTATAGCATTCCGTAGCTACGAAGGACATTTGGTAAAGGCAACCCTTATGCCCGGATATGTTTCAGGCGGAGGTATCCACCAAATTGTCATGTGTATGGTTGTCTCAGGTTGACCCTCATCGGGGAGGATATGAGTTTATCTCTGTCTAGCACTAGACGAGGCATCATACACGGTCGACTATTTATAGATATATATACATATATTATTATATATAGGCTAGTCGGAGTAGCGTATGGCCAACATTGGAGTAGAGAGCCATTATTTGATATTTGCATTGTGAAAACCCCCAATGCGCCTGTCCTTGGTCGAGGTATACTATTGTCGGGGTTGTTTATTCGGTCGTCCCTATATATGTTACTTGATACATGAATAGATGCATATATTATTTTCCGATGTGTGCCTTAAGCTATGTTAAAACTGTACGTTGTTTTTCACACATTTGATATTGTATTGCATGCCTTGACACTCCAAGTTCACACTTGATATTGATAGCACGATGTCAATCCCCTCACTTGCTGAGTATTCTCCTATAGACCCTCACTTTTCCTTTCACAGGTATAGTCTTGGATCGAGGGAATGGTAGAGACTTGATTTCGTTGGACTTATATTAGAGATTGGGATGGGGTATGGTTACCTGTTTCTTCCGCTGTATTCAATTTGAGGTTGTCACATTATTTTGGAATATTTAGTTTGACCATTGTACTTATTTACTTGGGGATGACTGCATATTACTATTGGCGCATGTAAATGGTAACTCTTATCTTGGGTTTACATATTTATGCATTTGAGACAGATTGAGATATTTTACTTTTATTACTTGGGAACTCATGTGATTTTGTAAACTGATTTGGACATATGTGTTTTTAGCCTTACAATGCCTCGATGTCTCAGAGGGTTATGCCCATGCATTGAGGTGTCGCGGCGGTTGCTCACGTACTCAGCTCGGGAGTGGGTCGGGGCGTGACAACTCGGTTAGTATCAGAGCTCTTGGTTTAGAGCTATGCCTTATGAAATGATTTTGAAAATATTCCCAAGTAACTTGGTTTTAAAAGTCCTCAATGCATGTGAGAGTTACGATACAGTCATGAAGTCCCAGTATATGGTCATAGGTAGATGAGTTCATCCATTTTAAGGGGTTATATACGGGTCGTATCTAACCTAGTACATCTTTTCCATTGATTCCTAAACCAGATGTTTCCTTTATTTTAGGGGGTCAGTTAACCATAAAACTTACCCTTTTATCTAATCAACTTTATTTCTTTGCAGAAGTATGACGACTAAGCGAGGTACACATTTTGCACCTATCGAACCTACTAGAGCACCAGAGGATGCGACTTCTTCACATGCACCTCCTCGAGTACCTACTCCACCGGCTACTACAGCCGCACCTCCACCACCACCACTACTGGATGCCTATAGATAGGTGTTTGAATGATATACTACACATGATGTTCAGATGCTACTACCACCGATGGCCGCGCCAACCCCTATGGTCGTACCACCTCCAGTTATACCAGAGCCTCCACCAGTAGTTGGTCCATCCACAGCAGCGAAGCATTGGATCAACCGTACCCACAGAATTTTGACTGATCTGGGGTTGAGCGAGGACTATCGGCTTTGGGTAGCAATGAGACTCTTGGATGGTGACGCCCTCACTTGGTGGGAGGTGATTTGTAATGATACTTCCGAGCCCCTACGATGGGAGGATTTCCTGTGGGAGTTTGATTACACGTATTTTTCTGAGTACTAGCAAGACCGCAAGAGGACGGAATTTTTGCACTTGCGGCAGGGTGCAAGGTTGGTCACGGAGTACGAGGCCGAGTTATGGAGGCTAGTTGGTTTTGTTCCAGACTTGGCGATGCCAAAGCAGCTACGATTCAAGTTTGAGGACGTCCTCAACTTGAACATCAGGAGATACATGACAGTGACTCCTAGTCTTTCCTTTGCGAAGATAGTGGACTTGGTACACTGGGTAAAGGAGATTGTCCGTGCCGAGGGCAAGCAGTAGGAGAGCAGAGAGCAGAGGAAGAAAAGGCATGGGTTTTCTATGGACTAAGGCTCGAAGAAAGGCAGGACTTTAGGATATTAGGGAGGCCCTTCTTAGCCAAGACAGACATATTCTGGGCAGGGATCACGATCTCAGGGGTTCAAAGCTCCAGCCTCTAGTGTCACTACTCAAACTTCAGTTCAACGGCACCCCTTTTGCCGTCGATATAGTAGACACCACCCTTTTGGGGAGTGTAGGATGTCTGTTACATGCTTCTGGTGTGGGAAGCCATGGCACATCAAGAGCACCTGCCCTGAGTTGGGATTTAGAGGTCAGACAATTTCAGGACACTCGAGTGTTCCCTGAGGAGGACAGTAGGGAGCACTTGCACACTCGAGTTACACCGCTCCACGGATAGTAGCCGGGAGTAACATAGTGCCAGGACCATCCCGATAGCAGTAGAGGACACAAGCCCATATATACGCGATGACACAGGAGGACGCTTAAGTGAATCCTGACGTGATTATTGGTACTCCTCCCACTAATCCCCATGTTTAGAGATTTTCCATGTACTTTCTTTTGAGAACCATCACTAATTGAAGCCTTAGAGGCTTAACTATGTTGATTTGTACATACATTTTGATATGTATATATATATGGGCATGTATTTTCTTCCATATTTATCAATTGATATTTTTATTTTCTCACATTAGGAGTTTTGAAAATATGGGAAGTCGACGCTTGGGTCTTTATTGACACCGGGTCGAACTATTCTTATGTGAGAGCGTCTTTTGCCTACTGGTTGGGAAGGCCTTTGTCGCCACTTGATGAGGAGATATTGGTTATCACTCTTCTCGGTAAGTAGATACTTAGAGATTCTGTCTACAGAGGGAGCGAGGTCATGGTCAGAGATATAGTACTTGAGATAGACTTGATTCCACTCGAGATGACGGACTTCGATCAGCTGGCATCCGAGCACTTCGCCTTGGGGTGCTCTGGTGTTGTTCGTGAAGAAGAAGGACGGGACCCTATGGTTATGCATAGATTACCGGTAGCTAAACAAGGTTACCATCAAGAATTGATATCTACTGCCGCGTTTTGATGACCTATTTGATCAGCTTCAAGGAGCGAAGGTTTTCTCAAAGATCGACCTTCGATCTGGTTATCATCAGTTGCGAATCAGGGCTGAGGATGTGCCCAAGACCGCATTCTACCCCCGCCATGGACACTACAAGTTCTTGGTTATGCCGTTTGGGCTAACCAAAGTACCAGCTACCTTTATGGATCTGATGAACCGGGTCTTCCATGACTTTCTGGATCGGTTCGTCATTGTATTAATTGACGACGTCCTTGTATACTCACGGAGCGATGAGGAGCATACGCAGCACCTTAGGGTAGTCTTGCAGATTCTTTGCGAACGACAGTTGTATGCCAAATTTACTAATTGCAAATTTTGGCTAAAGCAGATTGGTTTTTTTGGGCATATTGTTTTTGCGGAGGGTATTTATATTAATCCGCAGAAGGTTGAGGCCATACAAAGGTGGGAGCAGCCGCAGATAGTGATCAAGGTTCGGAGCTTCCTTGGTCTAGTAGGGTATTACCAGTGGTTCGTAGAAGGATTCTCACGGATCACTGCTCTACTTTCTAGATTGACACGGAAGGACATCAAGTTCATTTGGGACGATCACTGTGAGGCGAGCTTTTAGGAACTCAAATGACGACTGACATTGGCACCAATTTTAGCTCTCCCACTAGTAGCCGAGAGTACGTTGTGTATAGCAATGCCAGCAGGCAGGGATTGGGCTGTGTTTTGATACATGATGGTTGGGTGATTGCTTATGCTTCTTGATAATTGAAGAAGCATGAGTTGAACTACCCTACTCATGATTTGGAGTTGGCATCCATAGTTTTCGCATTAAAGATATGGCGTCATTATCTATATGGAGTAACCTGCAGGGTTTTCACTGATCACAAGAGATTGAAATACTTGTCTCTCAGAGGGAGTTAAACCTCAAGCAGAGGTAATGGTTAGAGTTACTGAAGGACTATGATTTGATTATTGATTATCACCCGGGCAAGGTGAACATTGTGGCAGATGTCTTAAGCCGGAAGTTGTCTTCAGCTCCTTCTTCTCATATAGTAGAGAGTGCATATGTCTCTTACTTGGTGGGACTACATGCTTTTGGAGTCAGTTTGGCTAGCGACAATCAGGGAGCACTGCTAGCTAGGTTCGAGGTGCGGCTGACGTTACTCAATCGCATTAAGGAGCTTCAGGGATCTGATGAGGAACTCCGAGGTATTCACGACAAGATCCGTAGTGGAGAGGGCGGAGACTTCCGAGTCCATGATGATGGTATTTCGAGATAGGGTGTGCATCCCAGCCGAGACTGATCTTCGGCGAGCCATCCTTGAGGAGGCTCATTCTTCAGCATATGTTATGCATCCCGGGAGTACAAAGATGTACCGAACCATCAAAGGTAGCTATTGGTGGTCGGGTATGAAACGGGAGATAGTAGAGTTTGTAACTCGATGCTTGGTATGTTAGCAGGTGAAGGCCGAACATCAGAGACTAGCAGGCAAGTTACAGCCTCTTCCCATTCCTGAGTGGAAATGTGAGCATATTACTATGGATTTCGTGATGGGATTGCTATGGACTTCTGTACAGCACGATGCGATTTTGGTGATTGTCGATCGACTCACCAAATCTATACATTTTCTTCCCATCCGCGGTGATCATTCATTGGAGGCATTGGCACGCCTCTACATTGACACCATTGTTCGATTGCATGGGGTACCCGTGTCGATTGTTTTAGACCGAGACCTCAGGTTCACATCTAGGTTTTGGCCTCAGTTACAGGAGGCGTTGGGCACTAGACTGAACTTCAGCACAGCTTATCATCCTCAGACTGATGGACAATCGAAGAGAACCATACAGATGCTCGAGGATATTTTGAGAGCCTGTGTGATAGATTTTCATGGTAGCTGGGATCGACATTTGCCATTAGTGGAGTTTGCTTAACAACAGCTACCAGGCGAGCATTGGGATGCTGCCATATAAGGCTTTATATGGGAGGAGATGCAGGACTCCTCTGTATTGGGACGAGGTAGGTGAGAGGCGACTTAGCAGCGTTGAGCTTGTTGAGGAG
This sequence comes from Dillenia suffruticosa, assembly GCA_033439265.1. Lineage (NCBI taxonomy): Eukaryota > Viridiplantae > Streptophyta > Magnoliopsida > Dilleniales > Dilleniaceae > Dillenia > Dillenia suffruticosa. The sequence continues at coordinate 16,384,013 of JAVTVX010000020.1, forward strand.
ACGAAAGAGAAGGTGAGGATCATCCGTGAGAAGATGAAGGCTGCCCAGGATCGGCAAAAAATGTATGCGGATCGGAGGTGGAGACCTCCTGAGTTCGAGGTTAGAGACATGGTATTTTTGCGGATCTTGCCCTGGAAAGGGGTCTTTCGATTTAGGCAGTGGGGCAAGTTGAGCCCCAGGTGTGTTGGGCCATTCCGTATCCTTGAGAGGATCGAGAGTGTGGTGTATAGATTGCAGCTACTTGAGGAGTTATCACGCATACATGATGTCTTTCATGTCTCAGTACTTAGGAAGTATATGTCGGATCCTTCACATGTGCTAGAGCCCCCACTAGTTGAGCTGCGGGAGGATTTAAGCTTACCTGTTCAGCTCGTGGCCATCCTTGACTGCCAGATTAGGAGATTGCGGAGCAAGGAAGTCCCGTTAGTTCATGTTTTGTGGCAGAGCGACCAGGTCGAGGAGGAGACCTGGGAGCCGGAGGAGACTATGAGGGGACAGTACGCTCAGTTGTTCACTATGTAGTTTTCCTTTCCTTGTATGGTTTTCTTTTAGTTTCGGGAACAAAAGTTGTTTTTAGGGGGTTAGGAAAATGTAACACCGACTCTCGATATATCCTATGGTGTATTCCAGTTCATATATATATATATATATATATGATATTTCCACAACTATGTTCATAAATTTTCAATAAGAAATTTTTCGATAAAACAACTCCAGAAATTTGCCGGTAAAGTACCAATTTGGGTCAGTTTGACTCAAAGAGACTCAATAATCTTAATTTCACATTAAATAAATTTAATTAGGTGTAAAATGAGATTTTGGGTTTAGTGTGTAATTATAAAAATTTTTGGGGGACAAATTAGATTTTTTATAAGTTAAAGGACTTGTTAGCAATTAATAAAAACTTAAAAGGAAATGTGACAAGTGTATTCTTTTAAAACAATACATTAAACAAGTGTGAGAGTGAGGAGGACAAGTGTTGACCCAAATTGAGAGGAGAAAGATAAGCTGGGCTAATGAGAACATACGCACATGAAATCCAATCAAAACACATGCAAATTTGCAAAATGATCCTATGGCTTAGAATAAATTTGAGACTTGATCCTAGGGTGGTGAGTTAATAACACAAGCATAAAGGAAGATGACCATAGAATGCTTGTTCATTCTTCCCAAACCATGAGAACAAGGTAAGAAGAGAGGAAGACCAAGAAAGTTGAGGTAAGAAATTTTATTATGTTCCATTTTAATTTTTATTTCTGTTCGTGATTTTACCTTTGTTTTGATGCATCTTACAGTCTAAATTAGCAAATGCTGTAGTTAAGGAAATTTTAGATCTAGGTCTTACCTTTCCAACAAGATAAGAACCACCTTAATCTGAAACTTGTGCCAAGGGTTATAACACCTTTCCTAAAACACGACAGAAAGTTGTTATGTTTCGGAATATAAAAACAGTGTGCAAAAATGACCCTTTTCTAGTCCTATTTTAGTAAAACTCAAAACATAAAAGTTGTAGGTATCACCCTTGCCTACAACATATAAAACCTTCAACCAATCCACACAAGGGAATCAAAAGTTATACCCTTTTCCTAAAGAGGTTTTGACAGAAACCTTGTTTCCAATTGAAACCTTACAGTTCTGATCATGAATTATTTCAACCCCTTTCTCGGCATAATTGAGTAAAACTCAAAAATGAAAGTTGTAGATTTATGTCTTACGTATAACATGTTTAAATTTCATTATGTTTGGATGAGTAGGGTGAAAGTTATGGTTTCTACACAAAAATAGGACAAAATCTAAATATAGAACGTGACAGAAACACAATGAGTATTTTTGGAAATTTTGTGATGCGATTTTAAGAAAATGTATAACATGAAAGTTATAGGGCCCAACATTTCCTACAATATATCAAAAGTTTGCTTAATTTGGAATAGTGTGCAAAGAGTGAAGTCATTTCTACCATGAAGGGACATAGGCTTTATGCGCATGGGCACCGGGCAATGGGCCGACATGGGCACGGCATGAGCACGATGTCTGTGCAGTGATTTTAACCAGACCAAACTTTGGAAAATTTGATATTTTTGTACAAATACACTTAGAGATTTATTTAAAATACCCTAGAACTTGGCCCTAGACTAAGAAATTGTTAAGTGTAATTTATTACATATATTTTCCTATAATGATATATGTGTGCATATATGATCATTGTAGTGATGTGATTGGTGATCGATTTGAGGGAGTTCCATTTGTTGTTATAGTGGTATTGAGGGGAGTGATCTCCCCTCCCCCATACTATGAGTGAAAATTTGACATCTACTATTATCAATCACGTTTTACCAATTTTCAAACGACATGATTTTTATTCGTGTGAAAACTGAATTTTTGGATTTTGATAAGTATATATACATATTTTTATGACCATTTGAGTGTCCCAACTACTGATTTTATTGATATGCATCCATGAGTTTGATAACAGGATATTGTGCCACTTTTTTTTGACAAATTAACATGTTTTAATACTTCTACTGTATTGTCACATGGTTTTGAATGGATTTACATGTACTGTACTATTTGTATTGTACGCCCGGCCGACGTTATGATACGATGCATGGGGCTGTATGCCTGACCGACGTGATGATGTGATGCATAGGGCTACGTGCCCGGCCGACTTGATGATATGTTGATATGCTTCCTATAGCATTCCGTAGCTACGAAGGACATTTGGTAGAGGAACCCCTTATGCCCGGATATGCTTCGGTTATAGGTATCCTCTAAATTGTCATGTGTATGGTTGTCCCAGGTTGACCCTCATCAAGGAGGACGTGAGTTTACCTCTGTCTAGCACTAGGCGGGGCATCATACACGGCCAACTATTTATATATATATATTGTTATTATTATTTACAGGCTAGTTAGAGTAGCCTGTGGCCAACATTGGGGGTAAAGACCCATTATCTAATATTTTCTTTGTGAAAACCCCCAATGCGCCCGTCCTTGGTCGAGGTAGACTATTGCCAGGGTTGTTTGTTCGGTCGGCTCTACATATGTAACTTGATATATGGATGGATGCATATGTTATTTTCCGATATGTGTCTACACTTGATATTGTATTACATGCTTTGACACTCCAAATTTATACTTGATATTGATAGCACAATATCAATTCTCTCACTTACTGAGTATTCTCCCATATATACTCACCCATCATTTTTCCTTTCACAAGTATAGTCTTGGATCTAGGGAATGGTAGAGACTTGATTTCATTGGACTTATATTGGAGATTGGACTGGGTTATGGTTACCCGTTTCTTCCGCTTTATTCACTTTGAGGTTATCATATTATTTTGGAGTATTTTGTTTGACCATTGTACTTATTTGCTTGGGGATGACTGCATATTACTATTGGTGCATGTAAATAGTAACTCTTATCTTGGGTTTACATATTTATGCATTTGAGACACATTGAGATATTTTACTTTTATTACTTGGGAACTCATGTGATTTTGTAAACTGATTTGGACATATGTGTTTTTAGCCTTACGATGCCTCGATGTCTCAAAGGGTTGTGCTCGTGCATTGAGGTGTCGCGGCGGTTGCTCACGTGCTCGGCCTAGGGTGGGTTGGGGCGTAACACTATGGCTATCCTTGATCGACAGACTAGGAAGCTGCAAAGCAAAGAAGTTCCTTTAGTCCGAGTCTTATAAAGAGTGACCAGGTCAAGGAGGAGACTTGAGAGCCTGAGGAAGCCATGAGGTGACGGTACCCCAACTTTTCCCTGTATAGTTTTTTTTTAGTTTTAAGAACGAAACTTATTTTTAAAGGGTTAGAAAATGTAATACTGACATCTCAGTATACTCACCATTGTACTCCTCTTCATTTTATATATGCTATGACTCATATTTCAATGTACAAAATCCATTAAGAAAATTTTCTACTAAAACCGCTTCTGAAAAATTTTGGTCCAAATCATCGAAAATTTTCAAAATGATCACCGATGGTGTCAAATTAATGAGGATGACTCTAGAGTGTATAAGAATCTCGAAATTTGGTAGATCTTACATCGTAGAGTTAAATCGTAAATTTTTAAAAAAATCACTCGTAAAACCCTAGTCGGGTTGATGATGTCTCGAAAAGGCTAAATGACCACATTTTGACGCGGGATAAATTAAATTAGATCTAATATGAGATTTTGGGTCTAATTGGAAATTATGAAAATTTTCGGAGTCAAAATGTAATTTTTATAAGTCAAGAGACTTATTTGAAATTAATAAGAACTAATGAAGTTGTGGTTTGAGTGGAATAAATTAGGACATTTGATTTGGTTGGTGAATATAATATTAGCCATTGGATAAAAGAGGTGAGAGAAAATAAGTTGTTGGTTTGGGAAAAAATGATCCAATTGTGAGAAATAATCCTAGAGGTGATCAATGGTGGAGAATGAAGCAAAATAGCACAAGTATTTTGACAATTGGTTCTTTCCCCAAAAATCGTAAGAGAGAGAGAGAGAGAGAGAGAGAGAGAAAGAGAGAAGAGAAGAGATTTTTGGGTTTTTGGAAAGTTGATCCAAGGGTGGAGATTTGTTTGGAGTAAGATGAATTAATACGAGCTTTTGGATTGAGTTAGTAGGAGACAAGACATTATTCATTATGTGGAAGAATGTGTTTTCTTGGAAACCAACTAAGGTTAAGGATTTAACCTAGAATTGATTCAAATTGTAAACCCTTGGATCTTGGTGGTTGGGGGACATGCATTTAATAAAGACATGTGCTTGTAGTGTGAGAAAGTGGTGTTTGTAGAGTGAGAGAGAGAACATTTACTTGTGGCCAAATAATTCAATGGTTAAGAATGGATCTTGGAAAAAGTTGGATGGTTAAGATTTGATTGGAGCAAATAACAAAGCTTAAAACACTTAACTTCTTCTCCTTCTTCCTTCAAAACCCTGAGACACCTCAAGCAAGAACACAAAATGCTCTCTCCATTCTTTTTCTCAAGGCTGTGAGTTTAAGGTGAGAGATCCAAAATTTTTCCTACAACACCCCCTAATATTTTTACATAAATCAACTCCTCTCATGTCCAATTATAACATATCCAAAAATTGGAGCAAAAAGAGTTTTGCATAGTAAAGATTTAAGAGAGCCTTGAGCATCACCATTGAAGAAAGGTATGATTTCTTCAAGCCACACTTTTAAATTTTTATGTAGAATCATTCCCCTCAAATCTTAACATAACATATCTAAAATTTGAGCCAAAAAGAGAGGCCTAACTTGGTGAACAATGAGGAGGCCGAGAGTTAGACAAACCATGGGAGGAGAAAGAACTCCATTCTGCCATATTTTTAGCAGAGAATTCCCCTACAATTTGAGATATCTTCCTGATAGAATCTAACCAAGTGCTAAACACAAAATTTATAGTTCTAGGTCTTATTTTTCCAACGAGATAAGAATCACCTAAATCTGATTTCTGTACCAAAAGGTATGGTAATTCTTCTAAAACTGTGCAAAGTGTTTCTCTGTTTTCAACAATAGATTAGCAGAATTTTTAGTGACCAATTGCAATCCTCTTCTATACATAATTAAGAAAAACTCCAAACATAAAGTTGTAGGTCTCTGTCTCATCTTTACATATCTAAAGTTTGCTTAAATTAGAGTAGTATGCTAAAAGTTATCGCACTTTCACTAAGACAGGATAGAGCATGATTTCAGAACAAAATTGAGATAAAGTTTTGAATTTATAAAATTTTGTATTTAGAATCAGAGAAATAGCTCAAAATGAAAGTTGTAGTATTGTCTCTTATCATTCATATGAGACCAGAATTAATCAATTTGGAGTTATATGTTAGGAGTTAAGAAGAAACTACCGAAACTGTGCAAATTGAGTTATAAAAATCCAAACCAAACCAAAGATAAAATTTTATAAATTCATACAGTGAGAATCTAAAGATGAATTAGACACTAAAAATGTAGGTAAATGTTTTAGTTTTAAGTACCAATTTGAATCACTCAATTCTGAGCTATATAGAAAATGTTATAGTATTTTTCCTAAGACAACACAAGTGCAAAAAAATTTAGAGTTATAAAATTTTTGAATATTTGGGCTTGAACCACTAAGGCAAATTCGTATTGAGCTCAAAATCTTAGTATTAGGTTCAAGTCCAATTAAAACTTTAAAGTTCAACAACCCAAAACTCATAATGGGAGATGTGGCCCAAAAATATCTAAAGCCAATTAAAAACTGTGAAAGTCTTGTAAAGTAATAAAGAATTTATACATGCGTATATTGTTGTTTTATGGGTACACTATTATTCTACATACGATGGGTGACTTGGAGGATCTCGAAATTGATAGGGGAGTGGCGTACCCTCTCCATATCTGTGAATGAGACTTTGACATTGTATTTTTTATTGAATAAAAATCTATGTTTTAAAACTTTTCAAATGACATATTTAATGACATGTGTAAAAGCATGATATTTGATTTATATTTTATAATTCTTATCTTCGTGATCATGGGAGTATCTCAAATGAATTGTTTAGATGATATACATCCATGAATTTTGTTGAAACGACATCGTGCCACCTTTTGAGAAACTTGATATAATTTATATGCTTCCATTGCATTGGCATATGAATTTGAAATGGTTTAATTGAAATGTGTGGCCAGATACCTACTTATGATGTGATGATATGATGAGATCCTTGATGTGTACCAAAGCTATTAAGGGCGTTTGTTGAGGTACCCATTGTGTTCAGATACGCTTTTATAGGAGGTATCCCCAAAAGTCATATGTAAAGTTTGTAACACCGAAAAAAAAAAAAAAAACAAAAAAAACAAAAAGGGAATTAGGGCTTAAAGCCCTAATTCTCCCTTCTTCTCTCTCTCTCTCTTTCTCTCTCTCTCTCTCACTCCGTCTCTTCCTCTCCCGTAGCCACCGCCCACCGCCTCGCCTTCCTCCCGCGATCGCCGCTGCTGCACCGCCACTTGCCACCATTGCCTTCCTCCCACTATCGTTGCCACTGCAACGATATCCCGCGAGCGCAGCTCCTCTGCCGCAGCACGCGACCCCAGCGCGAGCCAACGCGTGACCCCTGCGAGAGCACTGGCGACCCCAGTACGAGCACGTGCGACCCCAGCACGAGCGCGAACGTGCTCCAGCGTGTGACCCACTGCACGAGCGCGCCTTAACACGAGCACAGCGTACTCCAACACGCGACCCATTGCGCGAGCGCACGATCCACTCGCGAACTCAATCCAGCTCGCGAGCACGAGCCCTAGCCCGTGAGAGCCCGCTAGGCCGTAAAGCCCACTGCTGACCCACGAAGCCTACTGTTGGCCCATGAAGCCCACTCTGACCCGCGAGCCCACTGCGACCCGCAAAGCCCACTGCAGTCAGCAAGCCGGGCTGCGAGCCTGCGTGCCTGTGAGCCCACAAGCAGGCCAGCCCGCTAGCCTGCCAGCCCACCGGCCCGCGAGCCTGCGACGGCCCGCGAGCCCACAATCGGCTTTCCCTTTCGAGAGCTCACCTGCATCTTCACTGCAGGTAATAACTATGATTTTGTTGAAGTTCTAGGGTTTGGTGTTAGAAATTTAGTTGTTGCTAATATCGTTTAAATTTAAAAATATTACAGGTTTTAGACCAATCCGATGGGCGAATGACAACTAGATCTGAAATCCGAGGAGTATTAGGTGAGAGAAATGCACTCACTTCAAAATTTGAATAAATTTTGTTGATTTTAGATTGAATTTAAAATCGGAAGTTATATATCTATTCGGAAATGTGTTACATTAGAGAAAAATTAGAGAAATATTGGAAATATGATCATTAGTGAATCAAATGATTCAAAATTTGATGAAACAAGAATTTAGAAATGATTGTGTAAATTAAGGTTATATTAAATAGGAAAGAAAAATTGAAAATCCCTTATTAGGGTTTTATTTGATATAAAATTTGATGATTTGATTAGATTTGTCTAAGGCTCGATGAGTCAATTGGATTGATTTGAAAAATAGGGAGTGACCACCCTCTCTAGATAAGTGAATGGAACTCTAATCTCTTGCATGAAATAATAAAACGTGTTTTCTGTCGTGTTTTCGATAAAATATGTTTTTGATATGCATTGATTTGACGTATGATATTAAATTTCAAATATGTTTTGTGATTATTGGAGTGTTTTGAATTATATTCACGATAACTATGCATCCATGGTTTGAAATGAAATAAAAATTGTGCCATTACTTGAAAAATTGAAAATTTCCTTTTCTACTGTTGTATTGATATGTTCTTTTGAAATAATTTGATGAAACGTATTGGCATGCAGACTTAAAATGCTTTGATAAACTATCTGGGTCGGATGCCACTAGTTATGCGATGATATGATTTTACTTGTGTGACGTTGTACCCTGGGACGTTGTGCCCTTGTGATACTATGATGATGACATTGATAATTCCGTAGCTATGAAGGGCGTTTGTAGAGGCACAGGTTATCCGGATACGCTTCTGCAGGAGGTATCCGTAAACGTTATTTATTCTAAGAGCTATAGGCGCAGCCGGTTGAACCCACGTAGGGGGAGGACGTGTGTGACGCCACCGGCTAGCACCGGGTGGGGTCCTATATACGACGATGAGTTAGCCCCAGCGAACTCATGGCTAACGTCGGGATAGAGAGCGTTTTAAAATTTATGCATAATAAAACCCCCGATGCGCCTATTCTTGATCACGGTTGACCTTTGCCAGGATCATTTTTGGCTCCCTCTGATATTACTTGATTTTAAATGGATGCATACATGTTTGTTATCGTGTGATTGATTAAATGATTTCAAATTGCTAAACATATCATATTTTGCTACGAAATGTAAATTTTTGTTTCGAATGATATTATTTGACACTCCAATGGTTCACCCATACTATTTGACACTCCAATGGTTCACCTATACTTGATTAAATGTACGTATTTGAATGTTACTTAGAAAAATTATTGTATATAAGATAAAAGTTAGGTCCATCGATGTGGCGGCTGATCATGCTCTACTTGGGTATGACAGTAGAGGTCTGTTGCTAGGGCTGCTAGAAACTTTGTAGTCTTACGTTGTTTTGGATGTTGACTGTGGTGTTTGTTGATTTTGGAGAGGTCGGGATGACCATTTGTTTATTTTATAGGATGAATGTGATATACAAATGAAATTATACACGGGAAACCTCCGATTTATGGGAAGATTTTACCCGATTTTCTGTAAAAATATAGCCGGCATCTAGGGGCAATGGGCGGCTATTCACGATCCCGGTTTGGGGTGTGACAGTTTTATTGGTATCAGAGCATCTAGGTTAGAGAAAATATAGTAGTAAAAGTCTTCCCAAATATATGAAAAGTCCTCAATGCATTAGAGAGTTTCATACGGTCATTTAAACTCCCATACTTGGTCATAGGTCTATAAGTTCATCTATGTTATGGAGTTGGATACATAATGCATCTAATCCGTTATTTCGCATTCAAATATTTTGAATTATAGTTCATTTTTTTAGGGGTTAGTTACGAAGCAACTAACCCTAATCTTTGATTTCTATCTAATAAAAATATATTCTTTTCGCAAAATTATGCCACCTAGACATGGTAGGAGAGGTACTAGATTTGCCTCACTTGAGGGTCTTTCAGTGCCTGATACACCCAGGGCACCCGAGGCGCCACAAGTGCCAGAGGATGCTTCCTTTACTTGAGTACGCCCACCAGCACCACCCCCAGCACCTCCACCGGCTGTTACAGCCGAGATTTCTCCACCACCACTCGATGAGACATCGGCTACTTTGAGGTGCATCCTCGAGCTCACATAGTTGGTGAAAGAGTCTCGGCAACTCGGATACACAGACTTTTCAGGATCCAATAATGTCGTAGCGATGAAACACTAGATCAACAGGATTCGTAGGATCCTTATGGATTTTGGGTTGTCAGAGGAGCTCAGATTGAGAGTTGCTGAGAGACTACTTGACGGAGATGCCCTCTCGTGGTGGGAGGCTATCCGTGACAATGCTACACAGACCCTGCGGTAGGAGAACTTTTTACAAGAGTTCCTTCGCAGGTACTTCACACCATTCTAGGAGGACCGGATGAGGACAGAATTCCTGCCTTACATAAGGGGATGAGGTCAGTTTCAGAGTACGAGACTGAGTTTAGACGACTAGCGGTCTTTGTCTCCGACATGGCCACATCGGCTTAATAAGGTTCAAGTTTGAAGATGGACTCCAATTAAGCATCAAGAAGTATATGACGGTGACTCCCTCTTTTACACTATCAGACGTGATTGATTCAGCGTATCGGGTGGAGGAAATCATCCGAGCGGAGGCTAGACAGAGGGAGAGTCACCAAAAGAGGAAGACTGGGTCACAGGGTGGACAGTTTTCGAAGAGGTGTAGAGGTTCTAGATATCCCGGAGGTTCTTTTAACTTTAGACCAGCAGTACCGGGACAGGGACCTCGACCACAGGGTGTTGGGGCACCGGCCCCTAGTGCCTCTACACAGTCTATTACACAGAGACCGCCTTTCTGCCGTAGATGCAGCAGCCACCATGCCTTTGGTGCATGTAGAGTACGAGTTACTTGCTTCCAGTATGGGAAGTAAGGTCACGTTAGGAGTGTTTGCCCCGATTTAGGTCGAGGAGGATTGACTTTATAGAGTCATACTAGTATGTCTGGCACAGGCCAGCAGGGGGCACCTGCATACTCAGCTCTTACCACTTCCCGGATTGTAGTCGGGAGTAATACAGTGCCAGGATCATCACGACAGCAGCCTAGGGCCCAGACTCGTGTGTTTACGATGACATAGGAGGACGCACAGGTAAACCCTGATATTATTATGGGTAATCCTCCTGCAGACCGCTCAGTGTAGTACTTTTGTTATACTTTCTGTATGACTTTTTTTTTTTTGTATATCATGATGTCGATGTACAGTTTTGACTAGTTAAAACTTTTGAAACTTAACTAGTTTGATATATATATATTCGTTCACTTTTTTCTTTACATTTTAAATTCTATTCATCTATTTCTTACTTTTAGGTACCATGCGAATATTCGGTATCTACGTCCGTATTCTTATAGATACCGGGCCAAAATTTTCCTATATGAGCAACAAGTTCACTCGCCATTCTGATAGACCTCTCTTGTCACTTGATGAGGCGATTATGGTAGTCACTCCTCTTGATAAGCATATCATTTGAGATACAGTCCATAGGGGCTGTGAGGTCGGTATTGGGGAGAAGTATTAGAGACAGATCTGATTCCGCTCCCTATCACGGATTTGGATGCCATCCTAGGGATGGATTGGCTGAGTTTACACTAGGCTTCCATGGATTGTTTCACGAAAGATGTTGAGTTTCGGAGGTCCGGGCAGCCACAATTAGTATTCCGGGGCGAGAGACGAATATTGCCCCGCAGTATAATATCTGTTATGAAGGCCAGACGTTTGGTACTCCATGGTTGTATGGCTTATCTGGCTTATGTTGTCGACACCACCATTGAGGGACCAAGGCTTGAAGATGTCCCTGTGGTGCAGGAGTTTCCAGATGTGTTCCTTGAGGAGTTTCCTGGATTACCACCAGTTCGGGAGTTCGATTTCGAGATTGATCTAGTACCGGGGACCAGTCCTATTTCTATTCTGTTATACAGAATGACACCTGCTGAACTGAGAGAGCTTAAGACTCAGTTACAGGAACTCCTAGACAAGGGGTTCATTCACCTGAGTACTTCACCTTTGGGGTGCTCCAGTGCTATTTGTAATGAAAAATGATGGTACATTTCGGCTTTGTGTGGACTACAGGCAATTGAACAAAGCTACCATCAAAAACAGATATCTCCTGCCATGTATAGATGATTTGTTTGATCAGCTACAGGGAGCCAGGGTTTTCTCTAAGATTGATCTCCGTTCGGATTATCATCAGTTGAGAATTTGGGCCAAAGATGTGCCTAAGACAGTTTTTCGTACCCATGCGGCCATTACGAGTTTTTAGTCATACCGTTTAGGTTGACTAATGCCCCAGCTGCTTTTATGGATCTGATGAACTGAGTTTTTCACGACTACTTGGATCGATTCGTCATCGTATTCATCGATGACATCTTAATATATTCACGGAGTAATGAAGATCATGTTGAGCACCTTCGGGTGGCATTGCAAATACTCCGTGAGAAACAGCTATATGCCAAATTCTCGAAATGTGAGTTTTGGTTGAGACAAATTGGATTCTTAGGGCATATTATTTCTGCGGAGGGTATTTATGTTGATCCGTGGAAGGTTGAGGCTATAGTGAAGTGGGAGCAGCCACAAACAGTTATCGAGATTCGTACTTTTCTCAGTTTGGCCGGGTATTATCATAGATTTGTAGAGGGATTCTCCTGGATAGCTGCTCCATTGTCGAGATTGACCCAAAAGGGGGTCAAGTTTGTTTGGGATGATCATTTTAAGGCGAGTTTCCAGGAGCTCAAACAACGGTTGACATCCGCTCCTATTTTAGCCCTTCCCACTAGTAGTCGGGAGTATACAGTGTACAGTGATGCTAGCCGACAGGGATTAGGTTGTGTTCTGATACAGGATGGTCAGGTTATTGCATATGCCTCGCGACAGCTGAATAAACACGAGATTAATTACCCGACACATGATTTGGAGTTGGTAGCCATAGTCTTCGCATTGAAGATATGGTGACATTATCTTTATGGAGTGACCTGCAGGATATTTACAGATTACAGGAGTTTGAAATATCTATTTACCCAAAAGGAGCTGAATTTGAGACAGAGGAGATGGTTAGAACTCTTACAAAATTATGACCTCATTATTGACTATCATCCGCAAGGCGAATGTTGTAGCAGATGCCTTGAGTCAGAAGTCAGCATCATCCTCACAGTCGACAGAGAAAGCCTACCTTTCTTGTTTAGTGGGACTCTGAGCCTTAGGAGTCAGTTTGACTAACGATGATCAGGAAGGCTTACTAGCCAGATTTGAGATTAGGTCAACTTTGTTCTACCTTATCAGGGAGCTCCAGAGTACGGATGAGGAGTTTCAGAGTATTACGTCTGCAGAGCTGAGGGCGGAGACTTCAGAGTCCGTGATGATGGACTCGTGGTATTCAGAGACAGAGTGTGTATCCCGACCAATAGTGATCTTTAGCATGCTATCCATGAGGAAGCACATTCTTCTGCATATGCTATGTATCCCAAGGGTACAAAGATGTATCGGACCATCAGGGCTAGTATTGGTGGTCGACATGAAGAGGGATATAGCAGAGTTTGTAGCATGATACTTGGTGTGCCAGCAGGTAAAGGCCGAGCATCAGTATCTAGCAGGCACACTGTAGCCTCTTCCCATTCCTGAGTAGAAATGAGAGTATATTACTATGGACTTCGTGATGGGATTACCGTGGACTTCTACACGGCATGATACGATTTGGGTGATTGTCGATCGACTCACAAAATCTGCACATTTTATCCCTATCTGCAGTGACTATTCCTTAGAGGCGTTGGCACGTCTCTACATTGATACTATAGTTTGGCTTCACGGGGTGCCCGTATCGATTGTTTTAGATAGGGACCCCAGGTTCAGATCTAGGTTTTGGCCCAAGTTGTAGGAGGCATTGGGTACTAGATTGAACTTCAGTATGACATATCATCCTCAGACGGGACGGCCAGTCTAAGAGGATGATTCAGACGCTCGAGGATATGCTTCGGGCATGTGTCATTGATTTTCATGGTAGTTGGGATTGGCACCTTCCACTGGTCAAGTTTGCATATAATAATAGCTATCAGGCCAGTATAGGGATGCCCCCGTATGAGGCACTGTATGGTAGGAAGTGCCGCACCCCGATATACTGGGATGAGGTCGGATAACGACATTTCAGTAGCGTTCAGTTGATTGAGCAAATGAAGGATAAAGTTAAAGTCATCCGTGAGCGGATGAAAATCGTCCAAGACAACAGAAGACATATACCGATCGTAGGCGGTGACCTCTTGAGTTTGCTACGGGAGATATAGTTTTCTTGAGGATATCTCCTAGAAGGGAGTTATAGGTTCAGGTAGCGGGGCAAGTTGAGCCCCAGATATATTGGGCCCTTCCGTATCCTTGAGAGTGTCGGGAGTGTGGCATATAAATTGGAGTTGCCAGATGAACTATCCCGTGTTCATGATATATTCCATGTCTCAGTACTCAGGAAATACTTGGCTGATCCTTCTCATGTACTTAAGCCTCCACCTGTTGAGTTACGAGAGGACCTTAGTCTTCCAGTTCAGCCCGTGGGTATTCTACATCGACAGGTCAGAAAGCAGCGGAGTAAGAAAATTTCATTGGTTAGAGTTTTGTGGAGGAGTGATCAGGTCGAGGAGGAGACCTGGGAGCCCGAGGAGGCTATGAGGAGATAGTGCCCCCAGTTGTTTTCTTTTTAATTCTCTTTTAGTTTTGAGAACGAAATTTATTTTTAGGGGGTTAGAAAATGTAATACCAAAATAAAACAAAAAACCAACAAACAAAAAAGGAATTAGGGCTTAAAGCCCTAATTCTCCCTTCTTCTCTCTCTCTCTTTCTCTCTCTCTCTTACTCCGTCTCTTCCTCTCCCGTAGTCGCCGCCCACCGCTTTACCTTCCTCCTGCGATTGCCGTCGCTACACCGCCGCTCGCCACATTGCCTTCCTCCCGCGATCGCCACCGCTACAACGATCTCCCGCGATGGCAGCTCCTCCGCCGCAGTGCGCGACCCCAGTGCGAGCCAGTGTGACACCCCTGCGCGAGCACTCGCGACCCCAGCACGAGCGCTAGCGCGAGCCAGCGCGCGACCCCTGTGCGAGCGCGTGCGACCCTTGCCCGAGCACGAGCATGCCCCAGCACGAGCACAGCGTGCTCCAGCGTGCGATCCACTTGCGAGCTCGATCCAGCTCACGAGCACGAGCCCTAGCCCGTGAGAGCCCGCCAAGCCACAAAACCCACTATTGACCCACGAAGCCCACTGCTGACCCGCGAGCCCACTGTGACCGATAAAGTCCACTGCGGTCAGCAAGCTAGGCTGCAAACCTGCAAGCCCACCAGCGGGCCTGTCCGCTAGCCCACCTGCCCGCGAGCCCGCGACGGCCCGTGAGCCCGCAACCGGCATTCCCCTTCGAGAGCTCACCTGCATCTTCATTGTAGGTAATGACTATGATTTGGTTGAAATTTTAGGGTTTGGTGTTAGAAATTTAGTTGTTGCTAATATCGTTCAAATTTGAAAATATTACAGGTTTTAAACTAATCCGACGGGTGAATGACAGCTATATCTGAAACTCGAGGAGCTCTAGGTGAGAGAAACGCACTCACTTCAAAGTTTGAATGAATTTTATTGATTTTAGGTTGAATTTAAAATCGAAAATTATATATCTATTTGGAAATGTGTTACATTCGTGGAAAATTAGAGAAATATTGAAAATTTGATCATTAGTGAGTCAAATGATTCGAAATTTGATGAAACGAGAATTTAGAAATGATTGTGTAAATTAAGGTTATATTAAATAGGAAAGAAAAATTGAAAATCCTTTATTAAGGTTTTATTTGATATAAAATTTGATGATTTGATTAGATTTGTGTTTCGAAGGCTTGAGAAGTCAATTGGATTGATTTGGAAAATAGGGAGTGACCGCCCTCTCTAGATAAGTGAGTGGGATTCTAATCTCTTATATGAAATAGTAAAATGTGTTTTCTATCGTGTTTTCGATAAAACATGTTTTTGATATGTATTGATTTGACGTATGATATTAAATTTCAAATCTGTTTTGTGAAATAAAAATTGTGCCATTACTTGAAAAATTGAAAATTTCCTTTTCTACCGTTGCATTGATATGCTGTTTTGAAATGATTTGATGAAACGTATTGGCACGCAGACTTAAAATGCTTTGATGAACTATGTGGGTCGGATGCCCACTAGTTATGCGATGATATGATTTTACTTGTGGGACGTTGTGCCCTTGTGATACTATGATGATGACATTGATGATTTCGTAGCTACGAAGAGCGTTTGTAGAGGCACAGGTTGCCCAGATACGCTTTTACAGGAGGTATCCGCAAACGTTATTTATTCTAAGAGCTATAGGCATGGCCGGTTGAACCCACGTAGGGGGAGGACGTATGTGATGCCACTGTCTAGCATCGGACGGGATCCTATACACAACGATGAGTTAGCCCCAGCGAACTCATGGCTAACGTCGGGGTAGAGAGCGTTTTAAAGTTTATACATAATAAAACCCCCGATGCGCCTATTTTTGGTCACGGTTGATCTTTGTCAGGATCATTTTTGGCTTACTCTGGTATTACTTGATTTTAAATGGATGCATACATGCTTGTTATCGTGTGATTAATTAAATGATTTCAAATTGCTAAATATATCATGTTTTGCTATAAAATGTAAATTTTTGTTTCGAATGATGTTATTTGACACTCCAATAGTTCACCCATACTATTTATGCTTGATATTACCCCCTCACTCACTGGGTATCTTTTCATGATACTCACCCCTCTCTTTTCCCTCCTCAGACAGGTTTATTGTGATAGAGCGACGTTACAGGCTCTAGAGCTGATTTGGTATTCACGACGGTGAGATTTACTTCAAATAGAAATATGAAATCTTTATTTTATTTCGACCTGCGAGGTCTTGACATTTAGATCCGTAGTTGGCCATGTACTTATTTTGGGATGATTGTATAATTCATATATATTTAGTTGTGAAAGTCTCATATTTCGTTTGCATTGGGCATGATAGTAGAGATCTATTACTAGGACTGCTAGAAACTTTGTAGCCTTACATTGTTCTGGATGTTGGCTGTGGTATTTGTTGATTTTGGAGAGGCTGGGATGGCCATTTGTTCATTTTATAGGATGAATATGATATATAGGTGAAATTGTACACGGAAAACCTTCGATTTATAGGGAGATTCTACCTGATTTTCTATAAAAATACAGCCGGTATCCAGGGGCAACGGGTGGCTGTTCATGATCTCGGTTTGGGGCGTGACATAGTTACGGTCGGTTGAACCAAATCAGGGAGGACATGTATGACGCCACTGTCTAGCACCGGGTGAGATTCTATGCATAGTTGATTATATATATGCGCATAGACATGGGCTAGCCGGTTGAACCGTAAGGGGAGGACGTGTGTGACGTCACTGTCTAGCACTTGGTGAGACCCTTAGCCAACATTGGAGTAGAAAGCTAAATGTGTTTATACTTACATATGAAAATCCTCCAATGCACCCGTCATTAGTCGTGGTAGAGTCTTGATAGAAATATTTTATTGGTAGGCTCTAAATGATTTGGAAATATAAATGGATGCATATATTGACATATTGATGTATGATACATGATCTCATGATTTATGGAAACGCCATGCTTGATTTATATTATCATTATGTTTTAAGAATATACTTTCACACTCCATGTCATATCTACTATTGAGAATATAATGTCGATCCCCTCACTTATTGAGTATTTTCCGATAATACTCACTCCTCACTTTCAATGAATAATAGACATAGTTTCGGTAGGGACACGTGTCGAGAGGCATTCGACACATTGGGTATACATTTGGAGACGCCGAGCCTTGGGTATGGTACTAGTCATTCTTCCTTGATGAAGTTGGATAATGTAAAAACTAGAGGTCTATAGAATGACCATGTATGTAATTTATGGGATGACTGTAATTGTATTATGTAACTTGTAAATTTGAAACTCTCAAAATTTGTAATATATTCATGCATTGAGGCAAAGTGTTTCATTTTACTTTCTTTTATTTGGAAAAATTTTACTTTGAGAAAAAAAGAGTTTTAAACGGATTTTAAATAGGTGAAGATGTTAGCCTTCATTGTCTCGGTATGCGTGTCATGTGATAGGCAGCATAAGGGGTAACGAGTAGCTGTTCATGGCATTCGATTATGGATCAGGGTGTGACATGTAATGGAGTACATGGAGTTTGCTTGAATCAACAATTGTATGGTTTGAGTGATAGGATAAGTGGATAGTTGAGATAATGCATGAGATGATTCAATGATCAAGGATATTTTGTTAAGTTTATAAAGGAATTTGTTTTGAGAAATTTGGTTCACTGTTTCTTCATTCCTCCTCCCTTGGCCGAAAATATGAAGACTCCTTCTCTAAAATTGAGTTCAACCATTAAGCCAAAGAGGTAAGAGTATTGTTGGAAATTTTAATTTCAAGATGGAGGTATAGAAGTATTGTATTCATGTGTTGTGATTTGATTTTGGTTTTAAGGTGAGAAGAAAAAAATCAAGGATTCAAAGGGAGCACTGGCATAAATTGTTAGTAAGAGAGCTTAGAAGGAAGGTAACAAGTTTTTAACTTATACAAGGATTAAATCATTTATTGAGTAGTTATATTAGTATCCATAATAGCATACTTGATATTAAATTCTAGATTTGAGTCTTGTGTAGTTTTGCTATGATATCTCATTCTATAGGAATCAAAAATCTAAACTGTTTATTCGTATGTAAACTAGACTCCCTAAACTTAAAAATGGTATATTATATGAAACATTTCATGAAAGAATAGATTTTTAGTAATTTTTTGGATTTTAACATGATTCAACCATTTTGTTTTCATAGTTTATGTATGGTTAGTATATTGTACAAATTTTTAAAATATTTTCTGTACAGAATTTGGAGAAACTTAAAATATGAAAGCTGTCGGTCTCTGTCTTTTCTTTAATTGAAGCTAGAGATCACTTGAATCGGAATAGTAGGCAGAACGTTATAATATTTTTACTGAAACTACACAGAAGTAGTTTTTAAAGCAAAAACTGAAATTAAAAAGGAATTTTATAAAATCATACTCATACAATCTGAGGATAGTATAAACAAGAAGATTTTAGATCGATATCTTGTCTGCGATTAGAGATAGAAATCACTTAAATTGGAGGAGTAAATAGGGAGATATGAAGTTTCTCCCAAAACTATATAGAGTTGAACTTTGAAAACTTAGAATTGAAAATTTTCTAAATATGGAATTTGAGATTTTATTTTAAAGAAAAATATTTCCATATGCAATTCGTAATCCTATGATATGATATTATTGAAATAATTGATTTAACCTAGGCATAGGGTTACGTTTTCGTACGAAGGGTGACTCATTCGAGAAACGATGACAGTTAGGGGAAGTGGCATACCCTCTCCAGTTGAGGTGAATGGAACGACTTATTTCTGATCTAAATAAGAAATAGTTTGAGCATAATTTTTATAAATATATTTTGAAATGTGATTTAAAAATATTTTAGTGTTTGTGGCATGTTTTGATATGATGATTCTAAGAAAATTTGCATCCTGATATTACGACTTGATAGTGTCATGATTTTTCTTATGAGTAAAAATTTATGAATGATGACATATGATTCATGTGTATGATTATGAGATGGTTCATAGTGGCTATAGCATACTCCCTATCACAATATTGAGTATTTACCTGATGAGGTGATGTGGTGGGGTAATACGAGAGCAGGGGTTTGAGCCCCCTAACTCTGGTTAATGGATCTAATAGACAAGCACCCGTGATAACTGTATCAACACCAAGAGAAGGGGGTTAAAAGAATATGTTTCATTTTTATGACACTATCGTGACCCCTGATGGATTTTACCCTAGTTAGGCCAAATGATGGATAGAATACGATTTATTACTGTCTGACACCCCATGATGCATGATTATGATAAGAATGCATATTATTTTGAATTACACGATATGTTGCAAATGAATATAAATTTGAAAATGATAATTTAACTTGTCACTCTCACAAATTCATTTTTTATTATTATATAGTCCTTGCACCTCGGTTACTGAGTATGTGGATTATACTTTCCCCCTCACATTTAAAAATTTTCAGTTTATACTACACTTGACTTATTTTGAGGCTATTGTTCTATGAGTTTTACTGAGAGACGCTATCGGACAAGTATTCATAATCATCCTTATTTAGAATTGAACCACGCACATAAATATTATATGAAAATCAGAGACAAATGTTTTAAAAAAATTTCTAAAAAATATTCTTATTCAAATCTTTCGCTATATGATTTGACTTAGAATGTCGAGTAGGGTCATGATATTAGTTATAATATTAGCTTTGCATCACCTCGGCACGTGACAGCCATGGTAGAGATGACCTCAAGGGATGCCACCAAGCCTAGGAGGTTAGACTAGAGTTCATGCAGTCACTACTCAGGAGACTCGTGCTTTAGCTGATATGATTATAAGTAGGATGAAATTATTTTCTTATGACATGCGTGTTTTGATTGACCCGGCTACCATGCATTCATTCATTTCATTAGCATTTATCATACATTTACCATATGGTTTTGAACCTTTAGAGAAGAGGTTGTAGGTTATTACATCACTTGGGGATGAGGTTCTTGTTAATGAAATTTATAGAGGTTGCATTGTTAGTTTTCAGGGGCATGATTTCAGCTTTGATTTGTTACCATTTAAGTTGATAGATTTAGATGTAATTTGGGCATGGACTGGTTATCAGTTAATTATGTACTGATTGATTGTTACTAGAAGATTGTTTCGTTTTCACTACCAAGACAACGGTAGATTTTCTTTATTATTGATAGATTTATTAGAGCCCTAGCTATATCTTTCATTTGAGCGACTATGATGCTATCCAAGGGTTGTTAGGGATATTTAGCTTATGTCACTGAAGACAAGAAAGAGCAATCTCAATTGTGCGACATACTATTGATTCGGGATTTTCCAGATATGTTTCCAGATGATTTGCCTGGATTGCTACCAATTAGAGAGATAGAGTTCACTATTGTTGTGATGATAGATACCATACCTATCTCTATAGCTCCGTATAGGATGGCACCAGCTGAATTAAAAGAGTTGTAAACTCAGTTACAAGAATTGGTGGACAAGGGGCATCTTTATCCGAGTATTTCTCCTTGTAGTACACCATTTTTATTCGTAAAGAAGAAGGATGGTTCCGTAGGATTGTGTATTGATTACCACAAATTGAATCAAGTTATGATAAAAAATAAATACCTCTTGCCAAGAATTGATGAAATGTTTGATTAGTTGAGAGATGTCATAGTTTTCTCTAAATTGGATTTTAGATCCTGCTATCGTCAGATTAGGGTCAGAAAGGAAGATATACCTAAAATGACATTTTATACTCACTATGGTCACTATGAGTTCTTTGTTATACTAATTGGGTTAACCATTGCCCCAACAGTTTTCATGGATTTGATAAACCGTATTTTTAGATCCTATCTAGATGACTTCATGGTGGTGCTTATTGATGATGTGTTTGTTTATTCTTGGTTTATTCTAAAGATAGAACTCAACATGAATAGTATCTTTGCATTACTTTACATACTTTGAGGATCAAGAAATTATATGTCAAACTAAGTAAATGTGAATTCAGACTCAGTGATATAACTTTCTTGAGTCACATTATCTCTAGTACAGGACTTTCTGTAGAATTGAAGAACACTGAAACTATTGTTAACTGGTCCCCATGTCATGCCCTGACCTGCCCTTGGGCCGAGCACGTGACAACCGCCACGGCACCTCGATACACGAGCACAACGTCTCACGTATCGAGACACCGTAAGGCTAATAACAACATCCAATCTAATGTATAAGAGACCAAATCAATTCCCAAGTCATCACAATGTGCCTCAATGCATCAATATATCAAATTAAATGAGAGTTATCATTTTCACAAGTCAATATAAATATAATACAGTCATCCCAAGTATATAAATACAATGGTCAACTAAATGTTCCAAATATAACAATAACCTCAAATGATTACCACAGAAGAGTGGGTAACCATACCTAAGCCTAGTGTCTCTGAAATGCCCAACGAAATCAAAACTCTACTAGCCCTCAGCTCAAGACTAAATTGTAAGATGGGAATGTAAGGGGTGAGTACCTAAAGGGGGATGGTACTCAGCAAGTGAGGGGATTGATATCGTACTATTAATATCGGTGTGAACTTGGAGTGTCAAAGCATAAGGTAATAATATCCACAGTGTGCAAACCGATCATATCATTTCAAAACCATATATCATACGCACACATTAGAAATCAATATATACATCCAATTTTTACATCAATGTAATGAAGAGTCGGCTAATGAAATATTCCCGGTAAGGATCTACCTCGACCGGTGATGGGCGCATTGGGGGTTTTCACAATGTATGTATGTAAAAACAATAACTCTCTACCCCAATGTTGGCCGCAGGCTGATCCAACAAGCCCACAAATATCACAAGTACAATCATCAATATAGATCCGACATTTGGGGGATTGCTCTAGCCAAAGCATATTCAGGCACAATGAATACCTCTGCCAAATATCCTTCGTAGTTACGGAACATTGCTATACACAAGGGAAATGGGGGGCACCAAGCCCTAAGCGTGGAATCATCACAGGACATCCAACCCAATCACATGTTCACATCCAAGTTATATGAAATCGTATGCCAATAGATATGAAAATCATATAAATACCACATGTTATGAAAAAGTTGTACAATATCATTTGTGAAAGTGCATGGATGCATATCAAACAAGTCAAGTAATTAGGAAACTCCAATGGTCACAAAAATATGTGTAAAGCATATATGAAAATCCGAAAGGTCAGTTTATCACACATTTGAAATTGTATTATAAAAAGCATTTAAAACAGGATTTTCCAATCAGTAGCAGACGTCAAAGTCCTACTCACCATTTGGGGGAGGATAACGTACTCCCCAATATTACCACGAAGCATATATCAAGTGCTCCCCTCGTTCAAATCAATTAACTCTTATTTTCAAACTTGCGTAGTCATGGGAAATATGCTATAACGTTTTGCACAAAACTCCATTCCAAGTGAACGTGTGACATGTTGTAGGTAACTTCATGACTATAACTTTCATTTTATACACTTTCTCAAATTCATATCACAGAATTCCCAGAAATCCTCACTTTGTTTCAGTTGCATTCCAATTTCAGCGTCTGTTCAATTTTTGTGCAGAAGCTATAACTTTTATTCTACTTATCAAACCTTAATAAACTTTTAACATGTCATTCCCAAGATATAGATCTACAATTTTCATGTTTTGAGTTTCACCCAATTATGCCGATAAAGGGGTTGAAATAAATCATGATCAGAATAGACAGTTTTTAGTTGGAAACAAATTTTCTGCCAACACACATTTAGGAAAAAAATATAACTTTTGATTTCCTCGTGCGTTTTGGCTGAACTTTTAATTTGTGGTAGACAAAAAAGGTTGCTACAACTTTTATGTTTTGAGTTTCTCAAAAATAGAGTTGGAAATGGTTCGTTTGTACATATTGATTTTATAGTCCGAAATAGAACAACTTTCTGCCATTCTTCAGGAAAAATGCCATAACTTTTGGCACAGATATCTGATTAAGGTGGTTCTCATCTCATTGGAAAGATAAGACTTGGATCTACAATTTACTTAACTAGAGAATTTTTAAATTCTGACTGTAAGATATCTTAAAACAAAGGTGAATTCACAGACAAAAATAAAATCTAAAGCAAGACAGAATATAAAATTTACCTCAATTTCTTTGCCTTCCAAAACTCAAGCAAGCTTTCCACTTAGTCCTAGCCTTTGGTCACCCTATGTACACCAAGTTAAGAGTCTCCCTTTGGGTTCAAAACAAAAACATAGTATTCTAGGATGCAAAAGAAGGCCTTACCTTGTTTTCAAATGTGTCTAGAGATTTGAAGAAATTTTCCAACACAATCTTCTCCTCCTATATTGAACTCACTCATTTTCACTCTTGGCTCTTGAAGGAATGAAGAATGCTCCACATTTTTCTTTCTTCTTCCTCTCACTCACGTCCACTTCATGGTGCAACAAATGAAGGGGTTGGAATCTTTTAATTATTACAAGCACACTTCATTCCCCAAAAGTCGAGGTTTGTACATCATCAACATACCTCAATTAAATGCTTGTACCATACTATGCTTATTTGTCTCAAAATGTCAAGAATTTCTTTTCCTCAACATGCTCTTCACGTCTACAAGACTTCCTCACCATGCTTTGGCATTAAATGCTTGTCCAATTTGTCTCTTGCTTTGTTAAATCAATGGTTCAAACAATTTCATTAAATCTCTAATTTAATTTCCACCCTTGGATTGAAATCCCAAAATTTCAACACTCCATGACTTGCCCATAATTTGTTGTCTACCATCTTATTGCATTGAAATCCCTATCTTTTGAGAAATTGTTTCTAAATTCTTGTTAATTACAATTTGGTCTTTGGACTTATAAAAATTATAAATTGACCCCAAAAATTTTTTTATAATTTCAAATTGGACACAAAATCTTGTGTTAGGCATAATTTAATTCATCCCATGTTAAAACGTGGTCATTTAGTCTTTCCGAATGGTTTTCGACCCAAATTAGGGTTTACGGACCAAATTTCTGGACTTTTGCTGTTTTAATCCTAAAAATAATTATTTATCAAATTTAAAAATTTTCTCACTCTCAAAATCACATTTTATTATCATAGGACCATTTGTAATCTATTTTGAAATTATTCACTTTTACCTAAAAATTGGAGCAAAAATTTTTTGGGGGAATTTTATCGGAAAATTTTCTAAGTGAAATTTATAAACAGATTTATGAAAAATTATCATAGATAAAGATAAAATAGGATACATGAGCATACATTGAGATTCGGTGTTACACCCCATCTACTACACTTACAGAGGTGCATAGTTTTTTTGGTTTGGTAGATTATTACCGTAGATTTGTTAAGCATTTCTCTTCGATAGTTGCTCCACTTATGAGATTGATTTGTAAGAATGCACCCTTTAGTTGGGATGAATAATATGAGACTAGTTTTTGGAGACTAAAGGATAAGCTTGTATTGGCTTCAGTACTAACATTATCGATTAGTGGATAGGGATATGTGATCTTTAGTGATACATCCAGGACCGGTTTGGGTTATGTATTGATGCAAGGACAGAATGTAATAGTCTATGATTCTAGACAGTTGAAACTTTATGAAAAGAATTATCCTATGCATGATCTGGAGCTTGCATCTATTGTTTTTGCTTTGAAGATTTAAAGACATTACCTCTATGGGGAGTATTGTGAAATATTCACTGATAATCAGAATTTCAAATACTTATTTAACCCAAAAGGAGTTGAATTTAAGACGATGCAGATGGATCAATTATTAAAAGACTATGATGTTACCATTGAGTATCAACCCAGCAAAGCAAATATTGTAGCAGATGCCCTCAACCACAAATCTACTGTACCGTAGCAGCTCTACGAGTAAGAAAATATTAGATGATAGCAGAGTTTGAGCAACTGAGGATTAATGCTGAGATTACCAGCTAGGGGTCTCTTTTGGCTCAGTTTATGGTCCAAGCAGATCTCTTTGATCGTATTAGGGTAGGTTAGCAAACTAATGGGGAAACAATTAAGCTCAGGAAAGAAGTTCTTAAAGGGGAAAGCTTAAATTCAATATATCAAATGAAACAGTTAGATTTTAGAATAGGATAGTAGTTCCGGAGGCTTAGGGATTGCGGAGATTAATTTTGGAGAAAGCACATAATTCGGCCTTTTTTGTCCATCCAGGATCTACCAAGATGTACAGGGATTTATGTCAATCCTTTTGGTGGCCCAGTATGAAGAGAGATATTGTAGAATTTGTTCACAGATACTTGACAAGTCAACAAGTAAAGGCTGAATACCAGAGACCTAGAAGACTACTTGAGCTACTCCCTATCCTTTAGTGGAAATGAGAGTATATTAGCATGAATTTTGTTTTAAGATTGCCCAAAACAACGAAGGGATATGATACCATATGGGTTATAGTAGATCGTTTTACCAAAATAGCTCACTTTTTTCCAATTGCAATGACTTATTCTATAGAGAAATTATCTAAAGTTTATATTGATGAGATTGTGGGATTACATGATATAATGGTATCCATTAATTCTAATAGAGATCTATGATTTATTTCTTGATTTTGCAAAACTTTCAAACCAAGTTGGAAGCCAGACTTAATTTCCCCACAGCATATTATCTTCAAACAGATAGTTAGTCAAAAAGGACTATACAGACTCTATAGGATATGTTGAGAGGCTGTGTTCTAGAGTTTCGGGTTAGTTGGGTTGAACATTTGATGTTAATGGAATTTGCTTGTAACAATAGCTACTACTCTAGCATTGACATGCCACCATTTGAAACATTGTATGGGAGAAAACGTAGGACTTCTCTTTGTTGGGATGAAGTGAAAGAAAAATAGTTGTTTCAATCTGAAACTAAGATTGCTTATCTACATGAAACCATAGAAAAAGTCTGAATCATTTGAGAAAAGTTTAGAATAGCTCAATCCCGTTAGAAGAGTTATGCTGATAAGAGATGTAGAGATTTAAAATTTGAGGTAGGAGATAAATTTTTCCTTAAGGTTTCTCCAATCAAAGGGGTGGTGAGATTTGGGAAGAAAAAAGAAAAGTTCAACCCTAGATTTGTTAGTTCTTTGGAGATTCCAGTGTGGGTCAGATTATCTACTTATTTTTTTTTTGGTTTACAAGAAAGCCCAAGCGGGCTCAAAAGGAGACAAGGAGACTAGAGCCCGGGGCAACTCCTTACACAAGGAGGGCCCGTGAAATCTTCATGAAGAAGCATTTATATGTTGGCTGGAGGGGTGGAGAAAACATGTAGTCCAGGAGGTTTCAAGTGACCAATTCTTGCCAAGTGATCTGCACACCTGTTCCCCTCTCTAACGACGTAAACTATAGAGGATTGGTCAGCACTCATCATAAGATCTTTGCACTCCATGATAAAAGGATACAGAGGGTGGGATGGCGGGGGGGTTTTTGATTAAAAGGGTCACCAAGGAAGCAGAATCTGATTCAATTACCAGGTATCTGATGTTCTAATCCTTTGCGAGTTTCAAACCCTCTCGAATACCCCAAAGTTCTGCATTAAAACTATCTGTGATTCCCACATTGATGGAAAAGCCAGTGTTCCAATCACCAAGGGAATCTCTGATGACCCTACCTGTACTGGCTCTACCAGGGAAGCCTCTAGCAGAACCGTCCATGTTGAGCTTGAAGAAACCTTGAGGAGGGGGGGTCCATAAGATTCATCGGGGCTGCCGTTGGGACTGGGAAAGGCCTGATTTAGGGTGAGGAAGAGTATACTTGGCCATGTTTATAGCTTGCCAGGCTGTGGCCTTAATGTTGATGGAGGTGTTGTCAAAAATGATCTTGCACCTAGTCTTCCAAATTTGCCAAACTGTAGCTGCAAAGATAGAGTTCCAATCGGGGTGTTGTCAGATTATCTACTTATGAGTTAGCTTAACCTCTAGCATTTGAGGGAGTTCACCCTACCTTTCCTGTTTCCATGTTGAGAAAGTATGTTAATGATCCTTCACATGTGATTAGTTATGAGCCACTCCAAATTGTTGAAAATTTAATTTGTGTCAAGCAATTAGTCTAGATTTTAAACTTTCAAGAGCAGAACTTAAGGAACACGACTATCAGATTAATAAAAGTTCTGTGGAGACACTATAGCTTCGAGGAGGTATCTTGGGAGCTGGAACTAGAAATGAGGAAGTTGTACCGATATCGTTTTGAGCATAAGTGGTGATCTGGAGAACCGGATCTTTTAAGGAGGAAAGATGTAAGGTCTTTTTTTGAGAACATATTAAAACATGCATTTACATTTGCATTTTATTGAACATACTTAAATTTTTCGCATCACATTATGATAAAATTCATTGACTTCTTTTTATTTGCAATGCATATTTCTATTTTTATATTTATGGTTTTAAATAGAGGTCGAGCATATTAAAACAACATATGTTATGGAACATAATGATGAATAGGAATAATCGGAAAAAGGCCACACGTAACACCGATTTTTGGTAACTATGTATCATGTACCACTCCTCATGATTATATACATATAAGTATCCTTTTGATACATATAAAATGAAAATTTATTTATCTATTTATTTATTTTGAGCTTTCATCTCAAAATCACTAAAAACCGAAAATTTTATTGGTAAGCCAAAAACCTTCTCAGCAAGTGCCGACAAGACCTAAAAGAGTCAAAAATGGCTAAGAGAACGCCTATACACTAAAATAGAGATATTTAAATGAAATTTCACATATTTAAGAAATTTTGAACAAAATTTCATGGGGACAAAAAATGTAAATTTTTAAAAGTTAGGGGTATAAATGCAATTAAGGAAAGTTAAGGGACTAAGTTACAAACCACTCAATGATGGACAATTGGAGCCAATGATTGATTAAGAGCGAAGCAAGTTTGGTGTCACGCCCCGAACCGGGATCATGAGCAACCTCCCGTTGTCCTGAATGCCGGCTGTATTTTTATAGAAAATCGGACAGAAGCTCCCCGCATATCGGAGGTCTCCCATATAGGAATCAACGTGCTACCTGTACAATAGTGCCAACCTAGCCTCATAATACATAAATCACATCCCAACATCTGACCAACACATCTATACCGCACAATCCAGGACAACCAAGGCTAACAAAACGAATTTTCATAGTCCTAACCACAGACCTCTACTGCCATGCCCTCTTCAAAGGTATGAATAGCTGCCAGTCGCCCCTCCTGTGATTTAGAGGTGGCACCGAGTGGTTCTAAAATACACTTTTATGACATGATACATTCCCAAGTAACATACACAATGAATAGAAATTGCCTCAATGCAAGTGTTATGCAATAACATGAGAATTCTACAATTTAAATATCTATATTTGTACAGTCATCCCAGAATTATACAATAGTCATTTATAGACCTCAAAATACATATACATCATCAATACAATTTTTAACTCACGAAATTATAACGAAAATATATAATGACTCTTCAAGTCCAGACCAGATCTCCCAATAATACTAAGCGTCCTAAAAGCAACGCTCCTGGCCAAATACTATCTCTGAAACAAGAAGGGAAATGAGGGGTAAGTACTCAGGGAAAGAATACTCAGTGAGTGAGTAGATCAATGCAATAGTCTAATAAGAATTGTGAAACTAGAGTGTCAAAGCGTAAGTATACAAATCATAATTCAAATCATTATAATTTTCATTTCAACAATATATCATTTGCACGCATTATCCAGTTAAATATGCGTCCAAAGCACTGTTATTAAAATTATAGAGCTGCCAGCCGAAAGTGTCCTGGCAGAGGTCTACCTCAACCTATGACAAGTGCACTGGGGTGTTATATGCAAATTTATTTAAAGTGCTCTCTACCCCAGCGTTGGCGACGGACCTCGTCCAAGTGCTAGACTTGGAGAGAGTATCCAAATCCTCCCTCTTTTCGGGTTCAACTTGGCTAGTACCGTGTCGTTAATAAAATCACGACAACTCGTGGGATACCCTAGGCCTAGGCATATCTAGGCACCAACTATTTCTCCTCATTTCTCAACCCTAACTTTCATTCAAATAAATCGAATGGGTAAGAAATTTTTTCACCTAGCGTTTTCTCGGAGCCCAGACCTTCGTCCGAATGTCTTCTCAATCACTCCAAAATCCACAATGCTCCCTATCAAAACAAGATTTATTAGTTAGGTCATAAAAACTTAGAACAAAATCAAAACTTTTTGTCAGTTACCTACGCAAAGACTCGCGGGCTATCACAGGCTATCCCTGGCTGCGGGCTGCAGTGGGCTTCGCAGCCGCAATGGGCTCGCGGGCTGCGCGGGCTCGTGGGCTATCGCAGGTTGGTGGGCTCGCAGGCTGGTAGGCTCGCTGGTTGGTACGCTCCTGGGCTTACGGGCTAGTACGTGCACTCGCAAGCTGGACTGCAGTCGCGCTAGTGGGCTGGAGCACACTCGTGCGTAGGTGTGCTACCCAGCATGCGCACTCATGTTGTGGCATGGTCGCGCGCTCGCTCGAGGAAGGGCGCGCTGCGGCGCGCTCGCGTTCGTACAGGGAGGATCTACAGCGGCTGGGGTGCGCTCGTGGTGGTTGCGGATCGCGGTGGAAACTCGCGGTTGAGAGAGAGAGAGAAACAGTGAGAAAGAGACCGTGAGTGAGGTAGAGAGAGAAGAAGAAGATGGTGGTGGTTGCTCACGGTGGAGAGAGGTGGTGGGGCGAGCGACAGATCGCAGCGGAGGAAGAACAGCCACGAGAAGGTGAAGAGTTGGGGAGAGAGAGAAAGAGGAAGAGAGAGAGAGAGAGAGAGAGAGAATGAAATTAGTTTCCACTAATTGGGAAAAGGGGGAAGGTGCTGCGTTTCACTCCAAAACGCAGCTTCTCCTCTCTCTTTCCTCTTTTTTGTATTTATATATATATATATATATATGTCTTCACACCCATATTTCACTAAAATTAATTTTTTTTTTTGTAAAAACGGAGTTTACTTCGATTCGTAGATTTGACAAATTAAAATATACCAAAATTTAATTTAAATACCCCAAAATCAAAAATCAATTTAAATAAATAAATGTTTCTCTATATAATTAAATTACAACTCCGCAGTGTCGGTGTTACATTTTTTAACCCCCTGAAAACAAGTTTCGTTCTCGAAACTAAAAGATGACTAAACAGCAAATAATTGGGGGTGCTATCTCCTCATAGCCTCCTCGGGCTCCCAGGTCTCTTCCTTGACCTCCCAGTCTCCTCCTCGACCTGGTCACTCCTCCACAAGACTCTGACCAACGAGACTTCCTTGCTCTACAGCTTCTTGACCTGCTGATCTAGAATAGCCACGGGCTGAACTGGAAGACTAGATCCTGATAGGGTGGCGTACCAATGCTGGATTGATAGCTATTATTATATACAAACTCCACCAGCAGTAAATGTCTGTCCCAACTACCCCGAGAATCCATGACACAAGTCCGAAGCAAATCCTCGAGCGTCTGAATGGTCCTCTCCGACTGACCATCTATCTGTGGGTGATATGCTATGCTAAAATTAAGCCGCGTGCTCAAAGCTTCCTGCAGTTTGGGCCAAAATCGAGAAGTGAATCTCGGATCTCTATCTGTGTAACACCGACCCTAGATGTATTCTATAGTAAATTTCATTTCATATATATATATATATATATGATATTTCTACTACTACGTTCATGAATTTTCACAAAAAAATGATATTTGACAGTAAAATACAAATCGGATTAATTTTGACTCAAAGAGATTCAAAACCTTAATTTCACATTAAATAAATTTAATTAGGTTTAATATAAGATTTTGGGCCTAGTGTGTAATTAAGAAAATTTTAGGGGTCAAATTAGAATTTTTATAAGTTAAAGGACTTGTTAGCAATTAACAAAACTTAAATGAAATATGACAAGTGCATTCTTGTATTGAACAAGTGTTATAGTGAGGAGGACAAGTGTTGGCCAAATGGAGATGAGAAAGGGAAGGTGGACCAATGAGAACACATGCACATGAAAAAAAAAAAACCAATCAAAACACATGCAATAGTCAAAATGATCCTATGGTTTAGATTAATTGGAGATTTGATCTTAGGGTGGTGAGTTGTAATACAATAATAAAAGAAGAAGGCCTTAGAATGCTTGTTCATTCTTCCCAAATTCGTGAGAACAAGGAGAGAAGCAAGAGAGGAAGACAAAGAAAGTGAGGTAAGAAATTTTATCCTGTCTCACTTTAAATTTTATTTCTGTCCGTGACTTCATCTCTATTCTAAGGCATCTTAGAGCCAGAATTTGAAATTTTGCTAGTTATATGAATTGTAGATCTAAGTCTTCTCTTTCCAACGAGGTAAGAATCACCAAAATTTGATGTCTGTACCAAAAGTTATGGCACTTTTCCTGAAACTCGACATAGAAGCATCCTGTTTCGAACCTTGAAGTAGTGAGTAAAAACGACCCCTCTCCAGTCTTAGTTTAAAGAAACACAAAACATGAAAGTTATAGATATACTCCTTACCTATAACATATAAAAAGATCAGCCATTTCGCACAAGGAAATTGAAAGTTATACAATTTTCCTTAAAACTGTGTTAACAGAAACTATATGTTTCACTAAAACGTATCTATCCTGTTCATGAATTTTGTTCAACCCATTCCAGACATATTTGGATAAAATGCAAAACACGAAAGTTGTAGATATACATCTTAGCTATAACATGTTAAAATTTCATTAAACTTTGGTGAGTAGGATGAAAGTAATAGCTTCTGCACAAATATGGCTGTAACAAAATGAGGCTTACCGGGAATTCTGTGATTTGAATCTGAGGAAGTGTGCATAATGAAAGTTATAGTGCTATCCCTTAGCTTTAAAATGAGATAAGAATCATCTGATTTGGACTGGTATAGCCAAAGTTATAGTCTATTTTCCATGACTGCGCAGGTTAAAAATCTGCAGACTGTTTGTCTCCCTAAGAGTTATTTGAGTTGAACGGAGGGAACACTTGATTTACGCTTTGTGGAGATATTGGGGAGTGCGTTATCCTCCCCTAACTGTGAGTGGGACTTGACATCTACTTTTAATTGATACCGTGTTTTAAAAAACTTTCAAAAGCATGATTTAAAATTGTATGTATCCTCGACTTATGAAAATGTTTTGTGATATATGGAGTGTCCAAACTTTTTTATATCGATATGCATCCATGATTTTGATACTTGATGATTGTGCTACACTTTGATATATCTACATGGTTTTATGCTTCCATTGCATATTGGCACATGCTTTTGACATAATAGGGCTTGATGATTTGGCTTGAGATATGTGATTTGGGCTGGATGCCCCTGTGGATACTGTGATGATGATGATATGCTTCCTATGGCATTCCGTAGCTACGAAGTACATTTGGTAGAGGCATCTGTTGTGCCCGGATACGCCTCTACAGGGGGTATCCGCCAGATTGTCATACATATTGTAGGACAGTCGTCGGTTGAATCACTCCGGGGAGGACCTTGGTAGGTCTAGCATCGGCGGGTTTCCATACATGCTTGATCCTTGATACGTGTACGATATATATATACAGGCAAGTTGGAGTAGTCTGTGGCCAACGTTGGGGTAGAGAGCCTTATTTTATTACTTGCACTGTAAAAAACCCCAACGTTGCCTGTCCTTGGCCATGGTTAGCTCTTGTCGGGATATTTTCGGCCGGCTCTACATGATATAACGGACATGCATACTGGATGCATATTTGATTTGATATGTATGCCGTGAATGATTTATTGAGATGTTATAATACTTTTTGCATACTATGGATTTATTGGGAGATAATTTTGATACTCCTAATTCACCCAAAAATTAATTGTAGCATGTCATCCCCCGACTTGCTGAGTACCAACCCCCCTCTCTATGGTACTCACCCCTCACATTTCCCTCCTACAGGGGTAGACTCGGACTGAGAGATTTGTACGTATTATTGTATTGGATATTCTTTGGAGACTACTGGGCTGGGGTATGACTACCTGCGCTTCCGCTATATATTGAGGTTATTGTTTCATCTTGAGAAAGTTAGGATGACCATTGTATTTGTTTAAATTGGGATGACTGTTTTATAATTCTTCTGGTCTGTATAAGGTTAACTCTCATTTGTTTTAATTTACATTGAGGCATACATGTATTATTTTTATCACTTGGGGATCTCTGTGATTTGAAAACTTAAATTATGTGAATGTCAATAGCCTTACAGTGTTTTGATGTATGGGACGTGGTGCCCGTGTATCTGGGTGCCGCGGCGGGCTGGTTGCGTGCCTGGCTCGGGAATGGGTCGGGGCGTGACAATCTGAGACTATGGACATGGGAACTCCATACAGTCTGACTATTTCGTCAATATACAGACATGTCAATGTCTCTAATGGAGAGTCGCTGCGTATTGGGATGAAATGGGCAGACTTGGTGAGTTGATCGAGTACCACCCAAATGGCATCATATTTGGCCTGAGTCCGTGGTAATCCTATAACAAAGTCCATAGTTACATATTCCTACTTGCATACAGGAATGGGAAGAGGCTGTAGTAAACTCGCTAGCTTCTAATACTCAGCCTTCACCTGCTGACCGACTAAACATCTAGCTACAAACTCCGCAATGTCCCTCTTCATATTTGGCCACCAATAGCTGGCCTGAATAGTTCGATACATCTTTGTACTACCCAGGTGCAAGGCATAGGCCGAGAAGTGTGCCTTTTCTTATATGGATCTGTAGAGATCCTTATCAGCGGGTATAGCCACTCTATCTCGATAGGTCAAAAGTATATCACTACGGACTCTGAAATCATCTATATCACCTCTGTAGGCTCTCTCAATAAGAGCCTGGAGCTCGGTATTAGTGCCCTGAAGTTCCTTAATACGGTCCAACTGTGTCGGCCTGACCTCAAACCTGGTTAGTAGAGTGCCCTGATCATCACTAGTCAATTTGACTCCCAAATCCCGGAGTCCCATCAAACAAGTGAGGTATGTTGTATCGTTCTCCTGAGACGATGAAGCTGTTTTCTGACTCAAGGTATCAGCAACCACATTGACCTTGCCTGGATAATAATCAATGACAAGATCATAATTTTTTAGAAGTTCCAACCATCTCCTGTCTCAGGTTAAGTTCTCGCTGGGTGAATAAATATTTCAAACTTTTATGATCCGTATATGCCCGGCAAGTCATCCCGTACAAGTAATGGTGCCATATCTTCAATGCGAAGACTATGGTCGCAAGCTCCAGATCGTGTGTCGGATAATTTACCTCATGTTTCTTCAACTGTCTAGAAGCGTAGGCGATCACTCGACCATGCATCAAAACATAATCCAACCCTTGTCGGCTAGCATCACTATATACTGTGTACTCTCGACTGCTGGTGAGAAGCACCAAAATCGGAGCTGTAGTCAACCGTTGTTTGAGCTCCTGAAAACTCACCTCACAACGGTTATCCTATACAAACTTGACACCTTTTCGCATCAATCTAGACAATGGTATAGCTATCTGGGAAAACCCCTCAACAAATCTGCAGTAATACCCGGCCAGACTAATAAAACTCCTGATCTCAGTTACTGTCTGCGGCTGCTCCCATCTCATAATGACATTGACCTTCTGCGGATCAACAAAAATCCCCTCTGCAAAAATGTCATGCCCCAAAAATCCAACCTGTCTTAGCCAAAATTCACATTTTGTGAATTTGGCATACAGCTGCACATCGCGGAGGATCTGTAAAACGGTGCGAAGATGTTGAACATGATCCTTGTCAAATACACCAGTATATCGTCTATGAAGACTATGACAATTTGGTCTAGATAGTCATGAAAAATTTTGTTCATCAAGTCCATGAATATAGCTGGGGCATTAGTCAGCCCAAACGGCATGACAAGGAATTCATAGTGCCCGTATCGAGTGTAAAAAGCTGTCTTTGGCACATCTTGAGTCATAATCCGCAACTGATGATATCACGATCGAAAATCAATCTTCAAGAAAACTCGGGCGCCTTGCAATTGATCAAACAAATCATCTATGCGAGGTAGTGGATATCTGTTCTTCACAATTATCCGATTAAGCTGCCTGTAATCCATAAACAATCTCAGTGAGCCGTCCTTTTTCTTTACAAACAGCATTGGAGCACCCCAAGGTGACGTGCTAGGATGGATAAATCCATATCCAACAACTCCTGCAGCTAGACCTTGAGCTCTCTTAGCTTAGCCGGCGCCATCTTGTATGGCAGCATAGAGATAGGGGTAGTCCCTGGAGCTAAATTGATCTCAAAGTCAAACTCCCGAACCGGTGGTAATCCGAATAGCTCCTCGGGAAAAATATCAGTAAACTCCTGTACTACTGGAACATTCTCAAGTCTCGATCCCTAAGTAGTGGAGTCTATGATGTAAGCCAGATATGTCGTACAGCCGTGGTGAATCATGCGTTTGGCCGCCAAGACTGAAATGACACAGCGGGGTAAAACCCGCCTCTCGCCCTAAAAAATCAACACTGGATGATCGGGTTTTCGAAACTCTACCTGTTTCTTAAAGCAGTCAACTGAATCCCAATGTATATATAGCCAATTCATCCCCAAGATGGCATCAAAATCAGTCATGGCTAGAGGGATTAGATCTGCCTTCAGCACTGTATTCCCAACTTTGATCTTGCATTCTCTATACGCTGTGCCGCGCACAATCTGCTCACCCAGAGGAGTGATGACCAATATCTCCTCATCCAAAGGTGAGAGTGGCCTGTCAGAATGTCGGGAGAATTTATCGTTCACATACGAATAGTTAGACCCCGTGTCAATAAGGATACGAGTATTTATTCCGAAGATAGGTAGAGTACCTATCATTGAACAAAATGCACATAGACTTAGAATAATTTCAAATTTGATATATATATATATATATATATATGTCAAAATAGTTGAGCCTCTATGGCTTTTATAACTTCTGTGTACAAAGATGTCAGAGTAGTATCATGTCGACAAAAGGGTACACAACATAAAATACCTATACAACTATTATGATACAATGTTAACATCCCCAAAAGAAGTGGAAATACGAATAGAGATCCTATTCTACAGGATCAGAAGGAGGAGTACCTATGATGATGTCGGGGTTCGCCTGGGCGTCCTCCTACGTCATGGCATAAACCCGAACCTAAGCCCTAGACTACTGTCGTGCCTGGGTCTGCACTGTATTACTCCCGGCGGTCACCCTGGGAGTAAAAGATGCTGGCCGAGTAGGTGCCCCTGCTGACGCATATGAGGAGTACTAGTGCGGCTCTGTGCACACTGTCCTCCGCATCCTAACTCAGGGCAGAAACTCCTGATATGCCCCGGCTTCCCACAGTAGAGCAAGTGACCGATACTGAACAAACTCCTATCGAATGAGACTTATTGCACCTGCGATAATAAGGATGCTGTTGAGTAGTATACTATGCAGCGTGAGTCTGAGCGGGCTGTCTGAACCTCTGGGAGTACTGTCCCCATCCCAGATTAAAAGATCCAGATCCAAATTCGTCTCTGTGCGAATTAGATCCCCTTTCCCTCTTGGAGTTCTGCGCAGAATGAGACTTCTCTTTCTTTCTCTTCAGCTCTCTATTCTCTCTCTGCCTAGTCTTGACACGGACCAAAGCCTCCGTGCGATTAGCGAAGTCTATCACCTCGGCTAGTGTAAACTGTGGAGTAACAGTCATGTACTTCTTTATGCTGAGGCTAAGACCGTCTTCGAATTTGATGCGTAAATACTGAGGTATGGTCAAATCTGGTACAAATGTGGCAAGTCTCCGTGTGTCTGCCTCATACTCTGAGATAGATCTGGACCCTTGTGTCAGCCGTCCCAGCTTTGACCTTATCCGGTCCTACTGGTAGAGTGGGAAGAATCTATAGTCAAACTCCCGAAGGAAGTCGTCCCACCGCAGTGGCTCTGTCACCTCATCAGTGAGGGCCTCCCACCATAAAAGGACCTCTCCTTCTAATAATCGTTGTGCCACTTTCAGGCAGAACTCCTCTCCAATCCCTAGATCGGTCAAAATCCTGCTGGTGCAGTTGATCCAAAACTTGGCTGCGCAGCATCACCAAGCCCTATGAAATCAGTGCACCCCAACTGACGGGCTTCTTTATTCAACTGAGTCATATACCCGTTTAAGAGTAGCTGATGTGGTCTCACTCGGCTCTCATAAGATAGAAGGACCGGCTACTGGCGATGGAACCGGTGCCGAAGGAATTGGCGCTGCGGCATGTGCAGGCGCCGCTGTAGGAGGTGGTAGGGGCAGAATCTGGATCCAATGCGAAGCGTACCACTCGCACACCTGCCGAAAGGCGTCGAGTGTAGGTATGGGAGTCTTAGCCTGAGCAGCTGGCTGAGTAGGTGCCGGTGGTGGCACGCGAGTCGAGGAACGATCTTTTGGCTCTTCTAATTCCTCTAGTGGGGCAAGAGAAAGATCTTTATTAGGTATCGTTCAAAAAATAGGCATGGTTCAAGAAATTTGGACTAGTTACATCTTGACTACCCTCATAAAGAATGGAATCCTAAAAAAAAAGCATATTAGGTTAGATATAACCATATCTAACCCCCTAAAATGGATGAACTCACATACCTATGACCATGTACTGGATTTCATGACTGTATGAAACTCTCATGCATTGAGGACTTTAAACACAAAAACACTCGGGAATGTTTTCAAGACTCTTCCTATATAGTTCTCAATCTAGACTCTGATACCAAGTCAACTGTTACGTCCCGAACCGGGATCATGAGCAGCCGCCTGTTGTCTTGAATGCCGGCTGTATTTTTACAAAAAATCAAGTAAAACCTCTTCACATATCGGAGGTCTCCCATATAGCAATCAACCTGTTACTTGTACAATAGGGCCAACCCGGCCTCACAATACATAAATCACATCCCAACATTAGACCAATACATCCATACCACACAATCCAGGACAACGCAAGGCTAACAAAATGAATTTTCACAGTCCTAACCATAGACCTCTATTGCCATGCCCCCGTCAAAGGCATGAACAGCAGCCAATCGCCCCTCCTGTGATTTAGAGGTAGCACCGAGCGATCCTAAAATATATTTTTAGGACATAACACATTCCCAAGTACCAGACACAATGAATAGAAATTGCCTCAATGCAAATGTTATGCAATGACATGAGAGTTCCACAATTTAAATATCCATATTTGTACAGTTATTCTAGAATTATACAATGGTCATCTATAGACCTCAAAATACATATACATCATCAATACAATTTTTAACTCACGAAATTGTAGCGAAAATATACAATAACTCCTCAAATCCAAACCAGATCTCCTAATGATACTAAGCGTCCTAAAAGCAACACTCCTTGCCAAATACTATCTCTGAAACAAGAAGGGAAATAAGGGATGAGTACTCAAGGAAAGAATACTCAGTGAGTGAGTGGGTCAATGCAATCATCTAATAAGAATTGTGAAACTGGAGTGTCAAACCGTAAGTATACAAATCATACTTCGAATCATTATGCTTTTCATTTCAACAATATATCATTTGCGCGCATTATCCAGTCAAATATGCATCTAAAGCACTGTCATTAAAATCATAGAGCTGCCAGCCGAAAGTGTCCTGGTAGAGGTCTACCTCGACTTATGAGAGGCGAACCGGGGGTGTTATATGCAAATTTATTTAAAGTGCTCTCTACCCCGGTATTGGCGACGGACCTCATCCAGGTGCTAGACTTTGAGAGAGTATCTAAATCCTCCCCCTTTTCGGGTTTAACCTGGCTAGTACCGTATCGTTAATAAAATCACGATAACTCGTGGGGGAATGTTTTCAAGAATCTCTTCCTAGATAGCTCTCAACCTAGGCTCTGATACCAAGTCAACTGTTACACCCCGAACTGGGATCGTGAGTAGCCGCCTGTTGTCCTGAATGCCGGCTGTATTTTTATAAAAATTCGGACAGAACCTTCCCTCATATTAGAGGTTTCTCATAAAGCAATCAACCTACTACCTGTACAATAGGGCCAATCCGGCCTCACAATGCATAAATGACATCCCAATATCAAACCAACACATATATACCGCACAATCCAGGAAAACGCAAGGCTAACAAAATGAATTTCCACAGTTCTAACCACAAACCTCTACTACCATGCTCCCGTCAAAGGCATGAACAGCCGCCAGTCGCCTCTCCTATGATTTAGAGATGACACCGAGAGATCCTAAAATACACTTCTAGGACATGACACATTCCTAAGTAACATACACAATGAATAGAAATTACCTCAATGCAAGTGTTATGCAATGACATGAGAGTTCCACAATTTAAATATCTATATTTGTATAGTCGTCTCAAAATTATACAATGGTCATCTATAGATCTCAAAATACATATACATCATCAATACAATTTTAACTCACAAAATTGTAACGAAAATATATAATAACTCCTCAAGTTCAGACCAAATCTGCTAATGATACTAAGCGTCCTAAAAGCAACGCTCCTTGCCAAATACTATCTCTGAAACAAGAAGAGAAATGAGGGGTGAGTACTCAAAGAAAGAATACTCAGTGAGTGAGTGGGTCAATGCAATCGTCTAATAAGAATTATGAAATTGGAGTGTCAAAACGTAAGTATACAAATCATACTTCAAATCATTATACTTTTCATTTCAACAATATATCATTTGCACGCATTATCTAGTCAAATATGCATCCAAAGCACTGTCATTAAATCATAGAGTTGCCAGCCGAAAGTGTACTGGCAGAGGTCTACCTCGACCTATGAGAGACGCACCGGGGGTGTTATATGTAAATTTATTTAAAGTGCTCTCTACCCCAGCGTTGACGACGGACTCGTCCAGGTACTAAACTTGGAGAGAGTATCCAAATCCTCCCCCTTTTCGGGTTCAACCTGGCTAGTACCATGTCGTTAATAAAATCACGACAACTCGTGGGATGCTCCAAGTCTAGGCATATCTGGATGCCACCTAAGCACTTCTCACGGTGTCCTTCGTAGCTATGGAACAATATATACCAAAGCCCTCAAGGACAAAATCAATACCATATCAAGAATATGCCGTAATCAGGTTCACAAACCAAATACAATATATAGTGTAAAATGAAACATTATACATTTCAACCACATGGATACATAATTTCATAATTCAACCAAAATTTTGGACACTCCAACAGTTCACAAAAAGACAGTTTCAAAACTAATCAAAACATTTCAAGCACACGACAAATCATGCTCATTTATCAAAATGTTATAAAACAGAGTTCACATATTGAACAAAGGTATTGAAATAATTCTCACTCACAGTATGGGGGAGGGTAGCACACTCCCCAATAATATCACGAAGCGAAGAAAAGTGTTCCCCTAACTCAAGGCACCCAATACCTATAAATGCATATATATATATATATATAAATCAACAAGTTTCAAACTTACGCAGTTATAGAAAATAGGCTATCACTTTTAATACATGTATGCAAATCAGGTAGTTTGAATCCTCTAGAACCCTGTCCTAATTCCTCATATTTTGTTCATGCATACAACATGTGTACAAGACTCAAGTGTTGGTACTCAACCAATCTCGCACAGGGCTCACACCAATCCAATATCTCGCTCACACCCAAGGGCCAGCAGGGCCACAGCCTAGTGCTCCTCTGTACAGCGCATAGCGCCCATGTGCAGGGCGCGCAGTGCCCATGTGTAGGGTCCATGTGCAGGGTGCGCAGCGCCCATGTGCAGGCCCTATGTGTAGGGCGCACAGCGCCCATGTACAGGGCTTGTGTGTAGGGCACGCAACGCCCATGTGCAGGGCTTGTGTGCAGGGCGCGTAGCGCCTGCATGCCAACTATTTCTCATCATTT
Source organism: Dillenia suffruticosa (assembly GCA_033439265.1). Taxonomy (NCBI): domain Eukaryota; kingdom Viridiplantae; phylum Streptophyta; class Magnoliopsida; order Dilleniales; family Dilleniaceae; genus Dillenia; species Dillenia suffruticosa. Next base: position 16,425,264 of record JAVTVX010000020.1, read on the forward strand.
CTCAACTTAACCCTAACATTTATTCAAATAAATAGAATGACTAAGCAATTTTTTCACCTAGGGTTTTCTCAGAGAGCAGACCTTCGTCCGAATGTCTTCTCGATCACTTCAAAATCCACAATGCTCATTAACAAGATAAGATTTATTAGTTAGGTCATAAACAGTTAGAACAAAATCAAAACCTTGAGTCAGTTACCTATGCAAAGACTCGCAAGCTATCACGGCCTATCCCGGACTGTGGGCCGCAGTGGGCTTCGTGGCCGCAGTGGGCTTGCGGGCTCGTAGGCTGTCGAGGGTTGGTGGGCTCGCGGGCTGGTGGGCTCTCGGGCTGGTATGCTCGTGGACTCACGGGCTGGTGGGCTCGCGGGCTGGCACGTGCGCTCACGAGTTGGACTGCAATTGCGTACTCGCGGGTTACGCGCTAGTGGGCTGGACCATGCTCGTGCGAAAATACGGGCTTGTGCGCAGGCGGGTGCTCATGTGCAGGTGCGCTCCCGAGCAGGCGCGCTCACGTTGTGGCACGGTCGCGCGCTAGAGCTGTAAAGTGCGCGCTACGGTTTGCTCACGCTCGTGCAGGGAGGAGGTACAGTAGCTAGGGTGTGCTTGTGGTGGTGGCAGATAACGGTAGAAACTTGCGACGGAGTACGATTGAGAGGGAGGGAGATCCCAAGAGATAGAGAGAGAGTGAGCAGCGAAGAGAGAGAGAAACAGTGAGAGAGAAACCATGAGTGAGGTAGAGAGAGAAGAAGAAGATGGTAGTGGTTGCTCGCGGTGGAGAGAGGTGGCGGGGCGAGTGATAGATCACGGCAGAGGAAGAACAGCCGCGGGAAGGTGAAGAGTGAGGGAGAGAGAGAAAGAGGAAGAGAGAGAGAGAGAGAGAGAATGAAATTAGGGTTTCCAACCCTAATTGGGGAAAGGGGGAAGGTGCTGCGTTTCACTCTAAAACGCAGCATCTCCTCTCTCTCTTCTTTTTTGTGTATTTATATATATATATATATATATATATATGTGTCTTCATACCCACACTTTACTAAAATTAATTTTTTTTTTTTGTAAAAACGGGGTTTATTTCGATTCGCGGATTCGGCAAATAAAAATATACCAAAATTTAATTTAAATGGCCCAAAATCAAAAATCAATTTAAATAAATAAATTTCTCTCTATATAATTAAATTACAAACACCATAGTATCGGTGTTACAGTTGGTTAGGTGCCACATAAGATTTTTCCACATTCAAAAAAGCTTATTGGATAAAAATTTATGCAAGAAAGCTTATTGGATAGAAAGTTTTACATGAAACCTAACTAGAATAGCTTGTTCTAGTTTGCGACACATCTCCTCTTGACAAGGACATTCACAAGACACCTAATGGAGTGCATGGAGGTTGCTTGAATCAACAATTGTATGGTTTAAGTGTTAGGACAACTGGAAGATTGAGATGATGTATTGAATGATCTAATGGTCAAGGATATTTGGCTAGGTTTATAAAAGAACTTGTTTAAGAAGAGTTTGACTCATTTTCTTCATTCAAACCACCCCTTGCATGAAATATGTAGAGTCTATTTCCATTTTTGAGTTCAACTATGGAGCCAAAGAGCTAAGAACAATTTTTTAAAATTCTTAAATTTCAGTTGGAAGTATAGAAGTATTGTGTAGAAATTTATGTTCATTGTGATTTGATTTTGTTAAGCTGAAAAAAAATTTTCAAGGATTCAAAGGAATTGCTGGTGTTATTGCTAAAGATATCTTACAAAGGAGGTAACATGTCTTAACTTATGCTAAGATTAAATTATTTGATGAATAATTATATTGGCATCCATACTAGTATACTAGATAGTGATTTCTAAGTTGAGTCTTATATAGTCTTGCTATGATATCTCATTTTGTAGAAATTTAGAATCTAAGATATTTATTTATCTATAAACTAGACTTCCTAAGCTTTAAAATGGCATATCATGTGAGGCATTTCATGAAGGAATCGATTTTTAGAAATTTAGCATGTTTCACCAATTTTGTTTCATGTTCTGTATATGACCAGTTAATTGTGTAAATTTTTGAGCTATCCTCTACATGGAATTTAGAGAAATGTTAATCAAAAAAGTTTTAGATCTCTTTCTTATCTTTAATTTGAGATAAGAATCACTTGAGTTGGAGTTGTAGGCAAAATGTTATAGTGTTTTTATTAAAACTGTGCAGATGTAGTTCTAAACCGAAATTGAGAAGAAAAAGCAATTTTATAAAATTATACATTTAAAATTTGAGAATGGTCTAAACTAGAAAGTTTTAGATCTGTCTTATCTTCAATCTGAAATAAGAATCACTTAAATTGGAGAAGTACATAGGGAGATATGAAAATTCTCCCAAAACTATACAGAATTGGTTTTAGGAACTTGACTGAAAAAGTGAAAAATTTTTCTAAATTCATGTGTTTAGAATTTGAAGTTGGTCTGAACATAAACGTTGGAGATATATTTCTTAACTTTAAAAGAAAATTTAAATCATTTGAATCCGATTAAGATTTTAGAAGATATCATAATTTTACTAAATTTGCGCGTGATAAGTTTTGTAGAAAATTTTCTCTAAGTATGAAATTTGAGAATTCATCTTATGAAAGAGAACATTTTTTTATGCATCTTGTAATCCGATAACATAACATTGAATTGATAAATAATCCATATGGTTTAAACTTAGGTTTAAAGTTTGAGGGGTGGCTCGTTCGAGAAATAAGGACAGTTAGGGGAGTGCGTACCCTTGCCGGTTGATGAGAGTAGGATGAACTATTTTGACTTTAAATGAGAAATAGTTTTGATCATAATTTTATAAATGAATTTTGAAATGTGATTTAGAAATGTTTTAGTATTTGTGGCATGTCCTGAAATATTCAGAAAAAATTTATATCCTGATATTATGGTTACTGAATAGTGCCTTGTTTTTATGAATAAAGATTTATGAATGATGACATATGACACATGTGTATGATTATATGATGGTGTATAGTGGTTATAGTGCACTCCCTATGATACTTGTAATAGTCCTAATCACCTGTACAAACCAGGACAACGCAAGGCTATCATAATTACTAATAGTCATAATCACAGACCTCTACTGTTATGCCCCTATCAAAGGCATGAATAGTTACCAATTACCCCTCCTATGATTTAGAGGTGGCACTGACCGAACCTAGAGGACACTTCTAGAACATGACACGTTTCCCAAAATAAATGTACACAATAGTACAGATCATGTCTCAATGCAATAGAATAGAATTGAGAGTTTCAATAAGATATATATAAATTTACATACAACCATCCCTTTTTATACACAATAATCTATCAACAATTTCAATACACAAATATACAATTTCATTAGGCAAATCCTTCTCAATATCATATCGAGTACCTAATCAACAGTCTCGTTCTCCAACAAAAGTCGCATGCACTAATAAGTCTCAACTCGTTCCACTATAGCTATTTTTGTACACAACGGGAAATGAGGGGTGAGCATAAAGGAAGATACCGAGTGAGTGAGAGGGTATATATCATGTATTTAATATGTCGGTGAAAAATAGAGTATCAAACTTCTCAATAATTCCACATATTGTAAGAAATCGTGTATAATGCTCAATTTATCATAAATCATTCTTTTCACATACATTTCAAACATATATGCATTCATGTCATCAAATCATGATAGAATAGAGCGTGCCAAGATTAGTCCTGGCAAGGGTCGACCGCGACCAATGGCAGGCACATTGGGGGTTTTGTATGCAATAGGTTAAAAAAACTCTCTACCCCGACGTTGACGACGGACCTCATTAGGTGCTAGACTATGGCGCACCATAGCCCTCCCCCTTATGGGTTCTACCTGACTAGTACTATGTCGAATCACAATACATTTACTATTTTTTGATGTCATGTGGGATACCTTCCGCAGAAGCGTATCGGGTGCAAATATGGATCACCCACACATGCATCCTTCGTAGCTACGGAATGAAATTTACCTATCACAAGGTTATCATCATCACATGGTAGGGCCCTCGGCCCATGTAAAATATCATTATCAAATCAATCGCATGCCATGCCACATTTTTCAAGCAATGTCAATCATTTCCACAAGGATGATTTCATAAAACATGTATAATTCAAATGTAATGACACGGTTTCGTATTTTGAAACTCATTTGGATGCATATATAACATGTATAAACTTGTTTTTGGATACTCCATGAATTCACAAAAACATTTCATAATTCATTGAAAATTTCACATCACATATTCATTAAATCATGCTTGTGTCAGAAAATATTTTAAAATATGATATTGTGCATCAGACACATAATATAATAAATCTTACTCACAGTATATGGGTGGGTTAGTCACTCCCTGCCAAGTACCACAAGTGTCAAAAATGTTTCCCCTCATTTGGTCACCACCTGTGTGCCTACAATGGCAACACAATGCATATATGAGGATTTGTGTCATGATTTGAAGTTACTAAATTAAGTTATATTTTAGCAATTATTTCCTCTAAGATTAAGGTTAGAGTATCCTAGGGCATGCTCTATCCATTTTTTCCATCATCCTTATCATATATTCTTTACAATTCATTCAATTAGTACACATTTCATCACCCCAACACAACACATGTGCTTATAGTTCATTATTCATGGTTTCTGCATATATGCACCTTTGTGCAGTCATGGGAAAATGATCATAATGTCTACTACACAACTTCAAATCACATGCTTCCTATTTCATTTTAAACCTAAGAGACAGCACTACAACTTTCATTTTGAATGTTTCTTTAGATTCTAATCGTAGAATTTCAGGAAAATCAATCTTTGTCTCAGTTCTGTTCCTAACATCCACTCCGTCCTATCTTAGTAAAAATGTAATAACGCACACAACTCTAATTCAAATAAATTTTGGATATGTTATAGATGAGACATATATCTACAACTTTCACGTTGAACATTTTTCTTAATTCAGTCCAAAAAAGGGTCGAAATAGATCACAAAGAAGGCGGTTGATTTGGGACCGAAAACAGAGTGAAAATTTGCATAGTTTTGAGAGATTTTGTTTAACTTTTGATTCCCTCGTGCAAATTGGCTGCACTTTTCACAGTAGGTGGCAAAGAGGGAGATCTACAATTTTTCATCTTTGCATTTTTGCAAACAAGGGGTGGAAGGGAGTTGTGCAATACTACTTTTTTGGTGTTGGAGAATGGGTGACCCTTTGTCGAGTTTCAAAAGAGTGACTGTAACTTTTGACACAAGGGTCGGATTGAGCCGATTCTTATCTCGTTAGAAAGATAAGACCTAGATATACAAATTACATAGCTAGAGCATTCGCTAATTCAAACCATAAGATACTTCAAAACAGAGACTACGTTACGGATAAATACAGAGTTAAAGCAGGACAAAACAAAAATTTCTGTGCAGAACACTTAACTTTGAAAAATCACTAAAAATCAAATTCTCTTCAGAATTAAACAAATCATATCTCATTTTAAAGCTCTCTGAGTCTAATTTCACTAAAATTAACCTAGCTCAGTTTTCCTTTGTGCAGAAATTGTTTTGACCAAAACATCACAGCATGGTCAGAATTTCTTACCTCTTTGAAGCTTTTAGTCTCTCTCTAGATCCACTTGGTTAGGCTTCTCCTTTCCTCCCAATTTTTGGATATGTTATACTAGGGTTTGTGAGGAATGAATTTATCTAAAAATATTTTGGTGTTGTTGTATGAAAAATTTGGGTTTCCTACCTTGAACTCACGGTTTTGGAGAGGAGAATGGAGAGCATTTTCTTGGCTTCTTTGGATTTGTTTGGTCACACAAAGTGCAATCCCTCTCTCTCTCCCACCTTGGTCTCTCTTTAGTGTGTTGCCTTTCACAATTATAAAGGGGCAAATCCATGGTTAAGTTAATTTCTAACCCTAATTAAGTTTAATTAAGTTAACTCTAGTTGAATTTAACCATTGTTAATTAACTAGGGTTAGTTTCTTCCAATCATGTAGTACTACTTGTCAAGACCACACAAAATCTAATAAAGTAAATTTACACACTTCAAGAGTATTAATTGCTTGTCTTTTATGCCTATCCACTTGTTAACACGCGATCCGAGATCGATCAAAATTACTATTTACCTCAAAAATCTAAAATCGCACACGGGACCCAAGTTTTCGTGTTGAGTCCAATGCCGTTGGTTTTACATTAATCTGAGGTCGTTTGATTGCTCAAACGTCCTTCGAAGTGAACGAAATACTTGATCGGTTAACATTTGACCTCGACCTCGAAATGCGTGAAATCTTACTATAGACTCCGTTTTATGTGTAGATTTCAAAAATATAGGTCTTAGGTGGAAACAAGACCGTTTGTTCAGACAAATTTCAATTCTGCCAAAAATTAGGGTTTCCCGGATGAAAATTTTAGAGTATCGAGTATTTTTACGCTATGGCTTAAATTTCACTTTTGCTCATTGACCCTTCACTTTTAAAGTGAATTTAGCATGTATATATCTCATGGCATCAAATTTGCAAGTGTGGTTTTCAATTTGGCTTAGTAACAAAAATTTTTGCTTTCGGTGATTTAGCTCTATAATATTTCGAGCGATTTTCAAAACGGAAAAACTTCTTAGTGAATTTTGGGCCATGAAAACATGATCGATATCATATATACATCGAGGAGAGTACAATATGAAAGATACCGAAATATCGGAATTACATTTCCTAACCCCCTATAAACAAGTCTCGTCCTCGAGATTAAAAAAACCTATACAGAGAAAAGGTAGGGGTGCTGTCTCCTCATGGCTTCCTCGAGCTCCTAAGTCTCTTCCTCGACCTGGTCGCTCCTCCACAAAACTCTAACAAGAGGAACCTCTTTACTCCGTAGCTTTCTGACCTATCGATCTAGAATAGCCACGGGCTGAACATGTAAGCTGAAGTCTTCTCAAAGCTCAATTGGCGGAGCCTCTAAAATGTGTGAGGAATCTGGTTAATTTTCCCTAAGTACTGAGATATGGAATACATTATTAAAACACAATAGGTCTGCTGGTAGCTCCAATTTTTACACTACACTTCTGACCCTTTCAAGGATACGGAAGGGTCCAATATACCTGGGGTTCAACTTCCCCTGCTGCCCAAATCGATTGACTCCTACAGTAAACTCTAGAGGTCGCCGCCTATGATCTGCATAGGATTTCTGTCTATCCTGGGTGGCTTTCATCCGCGTATGGATAAACTTCACTTTCTCCTTCATCTCCTCTACCAACTCAACATTTGTGAGTCGTCACTCACCAACCTCATCCCAACACAACGGGGTACGGCACTTCCTCCCACACAATACCTCATAAGGTGGCATGTCAATGCTCGCCTGATAGCTATTATTATAGGCAAACTCCACTAACGGAAGATACCGATCCCAACTCCCTCGGAAATCCATAACACATGCCTTAAGCATGTCCTCTAAAGTCTGAATGGTCTTCTCTGACTAACCATCTATCTGGGGGTGATACGCTGTGCTGAAGCTCAGTCTAGTACCCAAAGCCTCCTGCAGATTGGGCCAAAAATGGGATATAAATCTGGGGTCTCGACTGATACTATTGACACTAAAACTCCATGAAGTCTCACAATCGTATCAATAAAGAGGCGTGCCAATACCTCAAACGAGTAATCACTCCTGATCGGGATGAAGTATGCGGACTTAGTAAGTCAGTCAACTATCACCCAGATTGCATCAAGCTGTGCCAAAGTCCGTGGTAACCCCACTCAAAATCTATCGTGATATGCTCCCACTTCCCCTCAGGGATGGGAAGGGGCTATAAAGTGCCAGCTAGACGCTTGTGCTCGGCCTTTACCTACTAACATACAAGGCAACGAGCAATAAATTCTATAATCTCCCGTTTTATACCAGACCACCAATAACTGTCTCTGATAGTGCGGTACATTTTAGTATTATCGGGATATAAAGCATAGGCAGATGAATAGGTCTCCTCAAGAATAGCCCTGCGAAGATCACTATCTACTGGTACACATACCCGATCTCCAAAAGCCAATAGTCCATCCCTGCGGACTCTAAAGTCATGATATCACCTCTGCTGGCTTTCTTATAAATACCTCAAAGTTCCTCATCACTCTACTAAAGCTCCCTGATACGGTCGAGCAAACTCGGCCGAACTTCAAATCTAGCTAGTATAGCTCTATGATCATCACTAGCCAACCTGACTCCCAAAGTTCAGAGTCCCAATAAACACAAGAGATAAGTATTCTCGGTAGTCTAAGAAGAAGAAGACGACTTCCGCCTCAAGGCATCAGCCACTACATTAGCCTTGCTCGAATGATAGTCAATGATGAGGTCATAATCCTTTAGTAGCTCTAACTATCTCCGCTGTCTCAAATTCAGCTCCCGCTGAGTGAACAGATATTTCAGGCTCTTGTGATCTGTAAACACCCTGTATGTGAACCCATATAGATAGTAGAGCCATATCTTTAGCATAAAGACTATGGCTGCCAACTCCAAATCGTGCGTAGGATAGTTCACCTCATGCTTCTTTAGCTGTCGAGAAGCATAGACGATAACTCTACCATCCTGTATCAATACACAGCCCAATCCCTGCCTGCTTGCGTTACTATACACCACATACTTTCGACTACTTGTGGGAAGGGCTAGAATCAGAACGGACGTCAACCGCTATTTGAGCTCCTGAAAGCTCGCCTCACAACAGTTATCCCATATAAATTTGACGTCCTTCCGCATCAATCTAGATAATGGAGCAACAATTTGGGAAAATCTTTCTACAAATTTGCTATAATACCCGACTAGACCAAGAAAACTCCTGATCACAATCACTGTCTGTGGCCGCTTCCATCTCAATATAGCCTCAACTTTCTACAGATCAACAAAGATATCCTCTGCAGAAACTATGTGGCTAAGAAAACCAATCTACTGCAACCAAAATTCACACTTGGTGAACTTGGCATAAAGTTGTCTCTCACGAAGTGTAATACCGAATCTTGGTATATGCTCATGTATCCTATTTTATCTTTATATATAATGATTTTTCATAAATCCGTTTATAAATTTTACTCAAAAATTTTTTCGATAAAATTCCCCCAAAAAATTTTTGCTCCAATTTTTAGGCATAAGTGAATAATTTCGAAATGGGCCACAAATGGTCCTATGATGATAAGATGTGATTTTGAGAGTGAGAAAATTTTTAAATTTAATAAATAATTATTTTTAGGGTTAAAATGGTAAAAGTCCAGAAATTCAATCTATAAACCCTAATTCGGATCGATTTTGATAAATAGAGTCGAGACGACCATATTAAATTTCGAAATTGGTCTCATTGGGCCTAATATGTGATTTTGGGCCTAGCGTGTAATTTTTAGAATTTTTTGGGTCAATTTATAATTTTTATAAGTCTAGGGACCAAATTGTAAATAACAAGAACCTAGAAGCAATTTCTCAAAAGATAAGGACTTCAATGCAATAGGATGGTAGACAACAAATTGGACAAGCACTTAATACCAAAGCATGGTGTGGTATGGAATGAAAAGCAAGCATTTATTGAGATATGTTGATGATGTACAAACCTTGACTTTTTGGGAATGAAGTGTGCTTGTAAAAATTAAAAGATTTCAACCTCTTCATTTGTTGCACCATGAAGTGGACGTGAGTGAGAGGAAGAAGAAAGAAAAATATGGAGCTTTCTTCATTTCTTCAAGAGCCAAGAGTGAAAATGAGTGAGTCCAATCTAGGAGGAGAAGATTGTGTTAGAAACTTTTCTTCAAATCTCTAGTCACATTTGAAAACAAGATAAGGCATTCTTTTGCATCCTAGAATACTACCTTTTTGTTTTGAAACCAAAGGGAGACTCGTAACTTGGTGTACATAGGGTGACCAAAGGCTGGGACTAAGTGGAAAGCTTGCTTGAGTTTTGGAAGGCACAGAAATTGAGGTAAATTTTATGTTTGGTCTTGATTTAGATTTTATTTCTATCCTTGAATTCACCTTTGTTTTACAATATCTTACAGTCAGAATTTGAAAATGCTCTAGTTAAGTAAATTGTAGATCCAAGTCTTATCTTTCCAACGAGATAAGAACCACCTTAATCAGATATCTGTGCCAAACGTTATAGCATTTTTCCTGAAACATGACAGAAAGTTGTTCTGTTTTGGACTATAAAATCCGTGTGTACAAATGAACCATTTCCATTTGGAGAAATGCAAAACATAAAAGTTGTAGCTATCTTTCTTGTCTACCACATATTACAATTTCAGCCAAAATGCATAAGGGAATCAAAAGTTATATTTTTTCTCCTAAAGGTGTGTTGGCAGAAATTTTGTTTCCAACTGAAAACTATCTGTTCTGATCATGATTTATTTTACCCCTTTATCGGCATAATTGATTGAAACTCAAAACTCCAAAATTGTAGAGCTATGTCTTCGGAATGACATGTTAAAAGTTCATTAAGTTTTGATTAGTAGAATAAAAGTTATAGCTTCTGAACAAACATTGGACAGAAGCTGAAATTGGAATGCGACTGAAACAAAATGAGGATTTCTGGGAATTCTGTGATGTGAATTTGAGAAAGTGTATAAAATGGAAGTTATAGGTCATGAAGTTACCTATAACATGTCACAATTTCACTTGGAATGGAGTTTTGTGCAAAAGGTTATAGCTTATTTCCCATGACTGCACAGGTTTGAAAAACTGCGGACTGATTTTCTTCATAAGAGTTATTTGATTTGAACGAGGGGAGCACTTGATTTATGATTCGTGGTAATATTGGGGAGTGTATTACCCTTCCCCAAACTGTGAGTGAGACTTTGATGTCTGCTACTGATTGGAAAAGCCTGTTTTAAATGTTTTTTATAGCACCATTTCAAATGTGTGATAAACTAAGCTTTTGGATTTTCATATATGCTTTACACATATTTTGTGACCATTGGAGTGTCCCAATTACTTGAATTGTTTGATATGCATCCATGCGCTTTCACAAATTATATTATGCCACTTTTTCATAACATGAGGTATTTATATAATTTTCATATCTATTGGCACATGGTTTCATATAACCTGGATTTGAACATGTGATTGGATGCCCTGTGATGATTCTACGCTTTGGGCTTGTTGCCCCTCATTTCCCCACCGTATAGCAATCTTCCGTAGCTACGAAGAACATTTGGCAGAGGCACCCATTGTGCCCGGATATGTTTTGGCCAGAGCTATCCCCCAAATGTTGGATCTATGTTGATGATTGTACTTGTGATATTTACGGGCTTGTTGGATCAGCCTGTGGCCAACATTGGGATAGAGAGCTATTGTTTTTACATACATGCATTGTGAAAACCTCCAATGCGCCCGTCACTGGTCAAGGTAGACCCTTGCCGGGAATATTTCATTGGCTGAGTCTTCATGACATTGATGTAAATATTGGATGCATATTTTGATTTATGATGTGTGCGTATGATATATGGTTTTGAAATGATATGATCTGTTTGCACACTGTGGATATTATTACCTTATACTTTGACACTTCAAGTTCACACCGATATTAATAGTACTTTGTCAATCCCCTCACTTGCTGAGTACCATCCCCCTTTAGGTACTCACCCCTCACTTTCCCATCTCATAGGTTTAGTCTTGAACTGAGGGCTAGTAGAGCTTTGATTTCGTTGGGTATTTCGGATACACTAGGCTTGGGTACGGTTACTCGCTCTTCTGTGTTAATCATTTGAGGTTATTGGTATATTTGGAGTGTTTAGTTGATCATTGTATTTATATACCTAGGATGACTGTATTGTACTTATGTTGACTTGTGAAAATGATAACTCTCATTTAATTTGATATATTGATGCATTAAGGCATATTGTGATGACTTGAGAATTGATTTGGTCTATGATACATTAGATTGGATGTTGTTATTAGCCTTACGGTGTCTCGATACGCGGGACGTTGTACTCGTGTATCGAGGTGCCATGGCGGTTGTCGCATGCTCGGCTCGGGGGTAGGTTCGGGCATGACACGAAGATCTGCAGAACCACCCTAAGGTGCTAAGCATGGTCATCATTACTCTGTGAGTAGAATAAGATATCATCAATAAAAACAATAACGAACCGATCCAAATAATCATGGAAAACTCGGTTTATAAGGTCCATAAATGCGACATGGGCGTTAGTTAGCCCAAACGGCATAACTAAAAACTCATAATGTCTGTATCGGGTGCGAAAAGCCATCTTAGGCACATCCTCGGCCCTAATTTGCAGCTGATGGTAACCCGATCAGAGATCTATCTTCAAGAATACTCTAGCACCCTGTAACTTATCAAAGAGATCATCAATACATGGTAGTGGGTACCGATTCTTAATGGTAACTTTGTTCAGTATCTATAATCCACATGCAACTGAAATGTGTCGTCCTTCTTTTTCACAAACAACACTAGTGCACCCCACGGTAACATGCTAGGACGGATAAATCCTTGGTCCAATAGTTCTTGCAGCTAAACTTTCAACTCCTTGAGCTCGGCTATAGCCCAATGGGATTGGATGAGTCTGGTCTTGTGATAATTGGCTATTACACCATTGAGCATCATTTTCCCCTTACTTTCAACCATTATTTAGTTAAAATGACGTTTGGAAATAGAGCAAGAATGCGGAAGGGCATGAAAATGAATCGTTTTTCTATAGGTGAGATGGGTATGAAAGTTGTGCATTTAATGTGGGTCGTGTCTTTTCATTTTTCTCAAATCTTCTTTAATACGTTTCCTTTTGCACCATTTGTTAGTGTATTTCTAGTTAGATAGTTAGTTTGTGAGGTAAAGGGAAAAAGGTTAAGGATTTTTAGGGTTTGTAAAATTTGAGAAAAATAGATATGGCGAAGAGTTCTGGTTCACGGACACATCATAAAATTGCCGACATCAAAAGCGTAATGACCGAGGGAGAATTAGAATATGTGGTAAAAGATATGGGATTGGATGATGGTTTTTGGCTAAAGCTACCCATGGAAAGGGAAGGGGCCAATCAAAAGTGGGAGTTTGTGTTCCTATGTATAGAGAATATGTTAGGTATGGATTACGGGTGTCCTACTTAGGACCCTTATTCGTTGCCCTAATAGGTTGGAATGTATTTCCAATGTTACCTGTTCCCGATGCATGGCGACTAATTGTTTCAGTAACCAGTTTATTAAGTTTTTGTTTAATGTTTGATTTTGAAATTCTATCTTCTATTTTTTCAATTGAGTATGTGTGTCATTAAAGGCCCTACAAAAGGTTGGTACTTTGTTCAAATTCGTAGTAAATCAAAGTGGAGGTTTTTTTATAAGGAGAGCCTTGACCGATTATGAAGAAGTAATTTCTTTTTTATAGAATTTATGAATAGAGATCTAATGCCATCATTGCCAACAGCTGATGTAGAACCTCTTATTAGGTTGAAGAAATCTGTGGTTTCTCAGCATTCTAGTTTCGTTAAATTCGTTGGTTGGTTTTGTAGGCTATCGGGTAGAGCTATGTAGTTGGATTCCTTAATTGAGAACAAAATGCATAAATTAGCTGGTCTTTCATTGGATGAAAAAATACAAATCGAGAGGTCCTCTATATTGAAGAAGAGGACCAAAAAGCTTTTTGATATTCTGAATTTTACCGAGATTGATAATCTTGACCGGGTCACCACTTTGAAGGCAATGAGGGCTCATGCAAAGGTAGCTGTGAAGATATAAGAAGATAAGGAGAGCTTGTTTAAGGATGTGTTATCAGGTTTTATTCATGAGAAGAAAAGAAGGCTTGTTTGGACACCGTGTAGTGAAAAAAATAGTGATTCTGATAAATCAAGTTTTGCACGTATGGTGGCATCAATATAGTTGAATCGGTTTATTTACCGAAAAAGACTGTGGCTGGGAAAGAGATTGATACTGAAGCTCCCAATGGCAAGTTTTTGGAGTTGTCAACTGCCCTCCACGAAGAGATTGAACAAGAGAAGAACGGTTTATCGGAGCAGAAGGTAAGTGATGAGTGCTTCATTGCTATTCTTTATCCTAAACAGAAGAGGAATAAGTTGTTGGACTCTATGGCTATCACCAAGGAGGGGGAGGTTATTCAAGAGACACCTATAGATCCTTCATTGGATGTAGGAGAAAATATTTTATCTCAAGTCCAAATTGTTTGGGGAAGGCATGAGGTTGGAGGATTAGAACCAGGTGCTTCAAATGTCTTATGTAAGCACTTGCATGTTCAAATAGATAAAGGAGCAATGCCTGAGGCAACAGCTACTCTTCCTTTCATCTTTGTTTAGTCATTTGATCAATTAAAACATTTGAAGGAGAGAGGGACTGCACCTGTAAGCAACGAGGATGATTATTTCTGCTACTTAGATATTGCTGAAGTGAGGTGCCTCACTGATAGATTTGATTTTTGTCGGGCGGAGTTAGAGTTATATCACTACAAAACAAATGAGTTTTGTTGACGGACTAAAACCGTCTCCTAAATATAGAAAAACCGTCGGAAAAACCTTCTCCAACGGATAGGGATTTAGTCAGTAATACACCAGTCGGGATAGATGTATTCTGACACTTTTAATCGTCGTTGGAGTATATTATATATTTATACTGATGGTTAGAACTGTTGGTACATTTAGTATTTTATCATCGGTAAATAGTGTTGAGAAAACTTACTATTTTTAATATCGGTTGCCATATTAATATATCATACCGTTTGGAAATGTTATTACTTCTATTGTACAAATGTTAAGAAATATTATGATTTATAGACGATGTTAAGAAATATTAGTACTTTATTGTCACTATAGTTATTACTATCATCACTTACTACTCACTTACTAGTTACTTACTTCTTGGTTATTACTATCATCATTTACTACTCACTTACTAGTTACTTACTTCTTGGTTACCACTATCATCACTTATTTACTTTTTGATTACTACTATACCAGTCACTATAGTTTATAGTCGGTTACTGTACATATCTTCTTTTGTGAGTAAATGTTATAAGTTTTGTGGATGGTTAGTACAAGTATAAGGAAATATAATTAAAAATGTGAAAATAAAGAAAATAGTAAAATATTATACTATTGGAAAATGATTGATACAATAGGATAAAAAACAAAAAGATTACATATCCCGCACCCACAATCCATATATCTTCTTCTAAGATCTTCACTTCAATTATCAAAAGATTATGGGCAAAGTCCACCTTCATTCAATCTATTCATTCATAATAAAAAAGTAGAGTCGGATGAATATAATATAATGATATAAAAATGGTTATAAATAAAAATATTAGTATGTTAAAAATAAAATAAAAATAAGTAATGAAATAAATATTACCTTTTGGGACGGAGTCGGGCGGTGATGATGATTGTTGGTTTTTAAGTGCACTTCCAGCATCATCTGGTATTGAAGGAAACTAAAATACAAATAATTTAAATTATTTTTGAAATGTAAAAGTAAAATTAATAAGAAATAGAGAAATTACATACCCGAACACCAACAATAGCCCTTGCTTCATTAATCATATTTATCAATTCATCTTTATGTCCACTTCCAACATTCATAGCAACATGAAAAAGAACATTACTTAACAAATTAGTAAGATTATGATTTTGTTCCATTAATTGTTGCATCATATTAGTTACATCTTCTTTGTCAACTCTCATTGAATGTACAAATGCACTTGTAACTTTTCCTACACATCGGATTCTACCCCGCGAATCAGGACCTTTAACCTTTGACACAATATCACTTTTCCAAGATAAATTTGAACTTTCTATTTGGCCTTCTTCTCTCTCGACAGACTCCATTTGACTCTTCATCATTTCCTATAAAGGAAATAAATAAAACATGAATGTCCATAAATCAAGAACTACATAAAAATAATCATCCATACCACAACTTATGATGCTTTTGTAGAGACTAAACTACCATCCAATTGGGTTCTACTTGTAATATAAAGTTCTGCTCTACAAGGTTTCATCCCACGTTGTTGTGCTGTCTGTAATAATAAAATGTGATTCCAAGTATGTAAAATATTATGCAGTAAAATTAATTATAAGTAAAATAAAATATGAGTTGTTTATACCTTCTCATCAATGAGTTTGGCAAATGACTTAGATCCTAAGCAATGTGGATCCGTCAACTTTGCACAACATTCTGAATCTCTTTTACTAATTTCCTAATACAAAATACTAGAATTAAATGTATTCAATTAATAGTAATAATAAGAGAAATTGTGTATTTTTTACGAGAGTACAAATGAATGAGTGAGAAAAATTATTTATTTTTTACCTTCCCTTTATCACTTAGCCAGAAAGTAACAAGATCCTTGTACTGATTTGGATCAACCCTTTCATCTTCCATTCTTTTGATATTTTCATCCACTCCAAGTGAATCATCGAACCATTTTGATTTCAGGCTATTTTTAAAACTCTTCCATTTCTCACACAAATTTCCAATAACCCATTTTTTGGTGTAAGCTCTAAGTGGATTGAAATTAATCTTGGACTATAATTCAAAATGAAAGAAATAAAATTAGATAAATTAATTTTCAATTTATGTGAATGTACAAAATTCAAAATGAAAGAAATAAAATTAGATGGATTAATTTCCATTTATGTGATGTATAATTTAGTAGATACCTCTATAATTTTCCACATGTCTTCTTTATAGTCTGTTGGCATATCACGCCAAGTCATATAATTTATGGGAGCAATCGAGTGGACTCTGACTATAGAACCAAGAAATCTAGTAAAGATCGTACCATTAATTCCTATCGGTTGATTTAATTCATTTATTTGAACCATCATCCGTTTTCCTTTTTCTAAATCCCAAACATCTTGACAACGTGTTGGCCCTCTACATTTCTTCTTGAGAACTGCTAAAAAATATTAGAAATGGATACTTATCTCAATGATATGATTTTAAACCAAACCAAATCAAACCTGGCATAGCATCTTCGGCTTCTTCAGAGTGAAGTTGATTTTCGGATGGCTGTGATTCTTCATGATCAGCAACAATACTCATCCTTCGTTTAGTTTTTCCCATGTTGAGTTAAGGAAAGTTTGAAAAAAGATTTTGATTAAGTCGAAAGATTTGAAAAATTGAAAAATGATTATGGGGTTTTAAGTCACAAGATTTAAGATTTAGGGAGAAGAGAGGTTTTGGACGGAAAGAGGTTTGTAGAGAATCATAAATTATATATTTGATTTAAGCGCTCAAATAAATTTTTAGAACCCGCTATTTTTTCCTGCTTTATGTAGAATTTTATCTTTTTATTATTACATCATTATAATTTCTCTTCTGCCTTTGTTTTTGTTATAATGTTTTTATTTTTGCTATTACATTCTTACTCTAAATATTACATTACAATAAATAATAACCCTAAATTTATATTATTACCTTATTTAAATTAATAATATTAAATATATCATTATTCTAGGTAATTCATATTTAAAATTTTTGATATAATTATGTAAAAATTTGTATATAAAAAAAAAAGTATTGACACAGAATATGTAGGCTGACACTGGCGCCCGGCCATGCCAACCCACGCATGCCACTGCACCCATGCAACCTCCCATGCAACCTCCTACGCGGGCGCCCGACAATGCCAGGGTGGGCGCTAGTGCGTGTACGCCCATGCATGCACCTCCCATGCAACCTCATACGCGAGCACCCGACAATGCTAGGGCGGGCGCTAGTGTGTGTACGCCCATGCATGCACCTCCCATGCAACCTCCTACGTAGGCGCCCGACAATACCAGGGCGGGCGCTAGTGCATTCACGCCCATGCAACCTCCTGCGCGGGCGCCCGACAATGCTAGGGCGGGCGCCAGTGCTTGCGCGCCCATACATGCAAGGATGCGACATTATTATTACTTATAACCTACTTACTACTACTTAGTACTTACTTATTATTAACCTACTTACTACTTACTACTTAGTACTTACTTACTATTAAATTTTAAATTTTGGAGGGAAAGATGGAGGGAAAGATGTTTGTGGAGAAATTAATTTTGGAGGGAAAGATGGAGGGAAAGATGTTTGTGGAGAAATTTTGGAGGGAAAAATGGAGGGAAAAAACTTATAAGTTTTGGAGGGAAAGATGGAGGGAAAGAACTTATAGTTTTGGAGGGAAAGATGGATGAAAATTTGTTTGTGGAGAATGTTTTATTATATATTTGATTTAGTGCTCAAATCAATTTTCAGAACCTCTATTTTTTCCGTTTTTTGTAAATTTTATTTTATTTTTTTATTATAACATCATCAACAAATTAATTTTCTGTATTATTTTGTTACAACATTGTAAATTCTTACCCTAAATATTACATTTCAATAAATAATAACCCTAAATTTATATCATTACATTATTTAAATTAATAATATTAAATATATCATTATGCTACATAATTTCAAAATTTTGATATAATCCATATATAAAAATTTTAATATAATAAAAAATACAAAGACATGGTGGGCCAAGACGGGGCCTGGCCATGCCAGCACGAGCGCCCCCACGCATGCCACAGCACACATGCAACTCCATGCAACTCCAGCGCGAGTACAACTCCAGCGCGGGCGACCAGCAATGCCAGCGCGGGCGCCAATGCATGCAAGCTTCTGCCACATTATTACTACTTACTATGTACTTACTATTTACTTACTATCTACTTCTATCTACTTACTATCTTACTAACTAACTTATAAATTTTTAAAAACTCTACCATATTATTACAATATTACTATATTATTACTACTAATTATAAATTTTAAAAAACTCTACTATATTATTATTACTACATGCTTACTACCTAACTTGTAAATTATGGAAAACTCTACTTACTACCTTTAAATTTTGATAATCATATACAATATGCAATGTAATTTTTAGTATTTGTTTTAGTAAACGTAATTAAGGATAAAATATCACACCAATTATTATACCTAAGTACACCGAATGAATTAAAGGAAAAAAAAGGAAAAAAATATAAAAATAGAGAATGATTGGATAATATGTAAACAAAATTACATTTTCTATACATATGCATCCCATCCTACTCTATCAACATCATCAGCATCATCATTTATCGCCATTGATATATTTCCTTCATCTTCATCAACATTAGTTCGAACCCATGTCTGATTAGTGACGGACTAGTTTCTGAATTGAAATGATGAATTGTGAATTCATTACCCATATCAAATTCATCTCGAACTTTGACATGTTTTATAACAAGCCATCCTTTATGTCTTTCATCAGCCACATAAAACACTTTCTTTGCTTGGAATGTTAAAATGTAAGGATCATCCAACAAATCAGCACCGGTATGATTGAGATAAGAAAAATTGACAAGAGTTGAACAAAATCTGTCCTTCTTGCATCCTCGTTGTAGGTCGACCCAATCACACCGAAATAATACAAATGTATACATTCCGTTATAGTTTACTTGAATGATTTCCCTCAAGATACCATAATAATTAACTTTACCTTCAATTGGCCTTTTATCCTTTGTACTTGCATAACTAATATCATCAACTGCTACCACAACTCCTGAATTCTGAGTTTGAAGGTATTTCTCACGATCTTTTATATGAAATCGATATCCATTGATCAGATAGCCACTGTAATTTTTAATGAATGGATCCGGTCCACGAGATATCCATTTAATTTCATCTATAATCTCTCCGGCATATTTTGGATTGGTAACCTATAAAAGTTAAAAGATTAAGTATTTATATAAAGAGAAGAAATTAATAATATTAAAAAATGATATACTTACACGATGACTAAACCAAGTAGTGAACTCTTTACTATGAAGTTTATCCATTTGGAAAGTGTTTAACTTCTTTTCACGATTTATTCTTCGAAGATGTTGCATATGTTCCCTTCATATATAATATATATATGATATTAGAGTTTAAAAATTAAAAAATATATATGTAAAAATATATACTTATACTCTAAACGAAGCAATTGAGTCACTATTAAATACTATGTATCTATAACATTGTGCAATGACTTGTCGTCGAGACGAATATGACATATTCTTTTTCTGTTTTGTCTTTGAACATATGAACGTGTTCTTACTCCTAAAGGCCTTCTGATTGTTGTTAATGTGGACTCATCTTCTCCAAACACAATATGATTATTATCATCATTCCGCAATGCACAATTAAACCTTGTTTTAACCCCATCTAAATATCTGGAACAAAATAGCAAACACTCATTTGCTATATATCCTTCTGTGATAGAGCCTTCAGGTTGTGCTCTATTACGTACATAGGATTTGAGTTGAAATAAGTATCTGTATACATATACATATATTATATTAAATTAAATACATATATTGTATGAAATTTAAATGTGTAGGTTAAATGAAATGATCTAAATAAGTTAAAAAATAAAACAAACCTTTCAACTGGATACATCCACCTATATGTGACTGGTCCACCAATTCTTGCTTCAGTTGTCAAGTGAACCATCAAGTGTATCAAGCTGGTAAAAAATGAGGGAGGAAAAATCTTTTCAAGCTTGCACATAATTTGTGGAACTGATATCTCTAATTGCTCAAGTTCTCGTGGGTCAAGAACCCTAAAGCAAAGAGATTTAAAAATATTACAAATTTTGATGATAACAGAGGTAACATTCTCGGGGAGTGATCCACGAATTGCTATAGGAATAAACTCTTGCAATAAAATGTGACAGTCATAACTCTTTAGACCTATTAATTTCCGCTACTTCAATTGAACACATCTGGAAATATTAGTAGAACACTCATCAGGAAGTTTTAACTCCTTTAGAACCCTAAGAAATGCATCTTTCTCCTGCAAGGTCATTTGGTAACATGCTTTAGGCAACAATATATTTGTAGAGTTTGATCTACGTATATGTAAATCCTTTCTTATTCCCATCTCCTCAAGATCAAGTCTGACCTTATAATTGTCCTTAGACTTTCCTTCTTGGCCCAGAATTGTACCAACAATTACATCAAAACAATTTTTTTCTGTGTGCATCATGTCAATGTTATGTCAAATTAAAACATTTTTCCAATAAGGTAAATGAAATAATATGCTCTTTTTATTCCATCCAGGCATGTCATTGACACTTGTTAAATCAAAGCCATCTAATTCTCGCAATACATCAGATCCGGATCGTTCTTTAGGAGCAACTTTGAATTCTTGTGTCCCATCAAAAGAATGTTTATTATACCTAAATGGATGAGTTGACTCTAACCATTTTCGATGTCCAATATAACAATACTTTCGGCCATGAGATAACCATTGAGAACATGTATCATATCCACATACTGAGCATGCAAATCTACCTTTAGTACTCCACCCAGACAAATTAGCATATGCAGGAAAATCATTAATGGTCCATAAAAGTGCTGCATGCATTTTAAATGTTTCACTAACTGAACAATCTTAAGCATCTACTCCTTCATTCTTTCAGTTCTTCCACCAATGGTTCCATGTACACATCTATCTTATCCCCAGGACTTCTAGGACCAGGAATAAGTAATGTGAATATGAAGTTGGTAGATTTCATGCACAACCAAGGAGACAAATTATATGGTATCATGATGACTGGCCAAGTACTATGTGAAACATTCATGGTTTTAAAAGGATTGAAACCATCTGCTGCTAACCCTAATCGAGCATTTCTTGGATCAGAAAAGAAGTTAGGGTATAGAGAATCAAACTCTTTCCATACAAGAGAATCTACTGGGTGTCTTAAAAGTCCATCCTTTGTTGTCTTATCATGATGCCATCTCATCAAAGAAGCTGTTTCCCGACATGTAAAGTCTTTGCAATCTAGGAATCAAAGGAAACCATCTCAATATTTTAGTAGCCTTTTTTTTTTATTTCTTGACATCCTTCATCTCCTTTATCTGTATTTGATTTCCATCTGGAAGTACCACACACATAACATGATTCGTCTTTGGCTCTATGTTTCCGGTATAACATACAATCATTAGGACAAGCATGTATTTTCTCATATGTCAACTCTAAAGATGAAATAGTTTTCTTTACTTCATGGCAACTATTTGGTAAGATGTTATCATTAGGTAATAATTCTCCCAAAAATACTAATAGTAATGAAAAAGATTTGTTGCTCCATCCAGACAAACACTTTAAATGATATAAATGCACAATAGTTGTAAGTACAGAATATTTTGATTTTGGATATACCGGTTTTTTTGCATTCTGAAGTATTTCTTGAAATTTATCTGAAGTAAAATCATCCACCTTAGTTGCACTTGCACTGAATGCATCATGTAACATGCCAAAGATATCATGGTGAAAAAGATTATCATGTACGTTTGATACATTAGATGCATCACACGTTGATTCTGTTTTTTTTTTCCATCACTTTCTCTATTGTTCTCTCCATGATATATCCATTTATCGTATCCACATTGAAACCCATAATGTAACAAATGATTAAACATTGTATGTGTAGGAAATCTCAATGTGTTAAAACATTTTACACAAGGACATGATATCTTCCCATCTATGGATTGAATATTTTAAGATACAAATTCAAGAAATGTATTAACGCCAGTAATATATTCATCACTTCCTCTTGATTTAGAATATATCCATATCTTATCCATGAAAATAAAGATTTGTAAAAGCACAAAAAGAGAGAAAGCAAAGAGAGAATAAATGAAGATATTTGCAAAGCAAATAAATGAAGAAGAGTAAGGGAGAGAAAGAAATAAATGAAATACGGGAGAGAGAGAAATATGTTAACCCAATAACATAAACCCAAGATAAGATAGGAAAGATAACAGAGGAAAGAAAAGCAGCAGACTAGAAAACAAAGAAATAAATAAAGAAATAAATGAAATTAATATGACAAGATATTTTTGGCGCCAAAATTTGGTATTTTGTCGCGCCAAAATTAATTTAATTATTGTAAAAATTTGGTCCTTTTTTCTGCCAAAATTAATTTAATTACTGTTATCAAAAAATTAATAATAAGCTTTCTTTACGTGCGTGGCATGCGCTAGTGGTTGGTATGATCAAGTAAAAAAAAAAGTTAGGATTTGCTTGACTGTTGCAAGAGAATAATATGAATCATAACATGCTTCTCTCATCCATCCTTCGGGTAGAGATTAAAGCAAGCACTAATAACATCCTTCTTCTCATCTCACCCGTCACAACATCCTTCTAAGCCACGTGACATCCTTCTCATCAACTATCATTATTGTTGGTGGATAGGAATAGGTGATGTCCTCAATTAATAAAAATAAATGTTATAAAGTGGATAAAATTTAAGTTCGAGCGGATAGATATTGGATCGATAGGATAACCAGCTATCCTAAATAGCTTTCGACAATATAAATTTAATTTTTCAATGGTAAGTGATTTCATCCATCATCTTCTAATGATCTTGTGCACATCATTGGTTTGATTCTTGACTAATTGGTTGTTTGCAAAAGAAAGCCCTCAAACAAAAAAGAAATAAAAGTTTTTTAACAAAATGAAAGTTTTTCACGGTTTTCAAATAACATTTTATGTGTTAGAGCTGTCTAAAAATTTTACCGATAATTCTAAAAATTTTTCCTTCATAATTGATAATGAATTAAAATGATAAAATAATCACATAAATATTTTTTTAGATGGTCGATTTGGTATTATAGAAATTCGTAATTTAATTTTATTATAAATTTTAAATAATAATATTAATAAATTTAATTTAATAATATAAAAAATTAAGTAATTAGTCGCGCGGGTGGCATGGTTGGGGCTGGCGGGCGCCAGCATGGAAGGGCCTTGGCGCCTACCAGGGCTGGCGGGCGCCAGGGCTGGCATGGCGGGCGCCCACCATGCATGCATGGAAGGGCCCTGGCTCAGGCCCAGGGCTGGCAGGAGCCAGGGTTGTGGCGGGCACGAGGGCTGGCATGGCGGGCGCCCGTGCTGCATGCATGGAAGGGCCCTTGCAAGGGCCCTGGCGCGGGGCGGGTGCCAGGGCTGGCATGGCCGGGTGCCCACGCTGCATGCATGGAAGGGGCATGGCCCGCGTGGGCGCTGCATGCTGGGCCTTTGTTGCTCGCATGCCCCGTGTAGGGTTGCATGCATGGAAGCCTGGCCTTGGCTGTTCACATGCCCTGCGCGCGGGCACTGCATGGATGGATGGCCCGCACGTGCCATGAGTACAAGCGCCCTGGCCCGTACGGTGGCATGAGCAGGGGCTCTTGCATCAACGTATGGAATGGGCAGTGGCATGCGTGGGCACTCGCGCTGCCCCTTGCATGCACGCCCTTCATGGGCGCTGCATGAGCACATGCCATGCTGTGTGGCATGCACGCCTGGCCGCGGGTGGTCCGATTGCGGCGTAGGCGTAGCAACAAATTTTTGCATATTAAAAAAATTAAAAAATTTAACATAAATAAAATTTTGAAAAATTTTAAAAATGAAAAAAAAATGAAAGTTTGGAATTAAGGAAATTGAACTTTGGGTCGAAATTTTTTTGCTCTGCTCTGTTGAGAAGACGATGCACTTGCAGTTCCACCGGTCGCAGTGGCAGAAGTAGTCGCAGCAAAGGAAGATGGAGTAGAGGATGGTATTCCTCTTATCACATCACTGATATCAAAAGGATTAAGATTTGATCTAAGAGGAGAAGCAAATGAAGCGAATGAAGTCCGAGGAGGATGAATGACGAATGGGTAGGCCAGTCAGGCAGAGCTCGCAGCTGGTCTAGGTTCCACGGTTCCGAAGGAAGATGGTCCGAGCTACAAATGATCTCTGATACATTTAATAAAATTACTATTCACCCCTACATCCGTCTCCATACTTATCAAACATCCTATCATTCTCGCGTGATCTTCCCGGTTCTGTTCCTTAAAATTATAATCATGTCGCTTAAATTCATCAAATTTATCCCTTAATTCACCCACTTCGTTTTGGATTTCCAGCTTAAATTCATCAAAATTATATCTTAATTCACCCACTTGATTTCGAATTTGTCCAATTTCTTCTCCCACTTCATTGCGAAACTCACCCACTTCATTGCGAAACTCACCCACTTCAGTACGAACCTTACCTACTTCACTCCGAACATTCTCCAAATGTAATTTTATCTGATTCATACATTCAAACAATTCTTCCCATCTCCTTTTCTCATTTTCATTTTCATTTACATCAGTCTGATTGACATCACCATCATCATCATGAATCTGGAACACCTCTTCTTTTTAAATTTATCCAAATTCCATCTTCTTCGCACACCCAATATGCCCTACGTAAAGTTCTATCATTTATACTATTTTTAATCATATTTAATTGTAAATGATTTTCTTTTCGTAAATTTATTCCGTGACTTTTTAAAATACCACTTACCATACTACAATACGATAAATTATTAGAAGAATCTCTTAAAGATATCATAAAATAAGGAATTAAAAAATGTAAACCCGGATTTTTCCTTTCAATTATACGCGCCATTAACCAAAAATCATCTCGAGTAATCGATGTATAATTTCCAGTACGTGGTTTAATAGCATGTATAATTAGAAAATGCAAAATTCGTTCTTGAAAATTTAAATCAGTAGCATTTGTGCTAAAAAATTCTAAATTATCATCGTTAAACACTATTTTAGTATCCATTATTATTTCAGTGTTTAAATACAAAGCACACTCTTCATACTCCACCCACAGAAGATTAGCCTCTCTGCATATCATCTCAGGAGTCGCTTCAATTATTTCACCATCAAAATAACTTTGAAAACTACACGAACTAATATTACCATCAATAACTATACAATCGTTATGAATTTTTTTCATATTATTATAAAAAATTCTAACCGCATTCTCATATATTTTTGTATCTGGATTAAGAATCCAAGATGGACACACTTCCTTCAAATAACTTCTGTACTCAAAACTTATACTGTCCAGAAAATTCCAATCAATTAATCGACCCGAAGTAATGTTGCGATGAGAAAATACCTTCCAAAACAAATTGTTTTTTTCCAGAGATGGAAAGTGTTTGCTTTCTTTTGATTCTACCGTAATTCTTTTCCCATTTCTAGACGACGAGGCCATTGTGTCGCGTTTGTGACTTTGGGAAGAGGCATTGAAGAAGGATGAGAGGCGGTTTGAAGGAAAGGTAGGCAGGAGGCGTGAAGGGAAGCTTGCGGAGACGGAGCCGAGAGAGGAGTTTGGACAACAGTTTATTTGTAAGTAAAGAGTGAGTGCCGAGAGGAGAGGATAGGAGTTGGAGTTGGAGTTGGTTTATTACGAGTGAGTGGTGAGAGGAAAGTGATGAGTAAGTTTTGAGTGAGTTTTGAGAGAAATGTTTAGTTAAGAAGTAGTATATCGTGTGTAGAAGTGCACCGGCTCGAGGAGTGCACCAGCTGGACGAGTGTAGTGGTAGGGGGTAGTGGAGGGGGCAGTGGAGGGTGGCATTTGGCAGAGTGCAGTAGCTGAGTGCTGGTAGAGTGCAGTAGCTGGCGAGTGCAGGAGTGTAGTGGTAGGGGCAGGGTGGCACTTGGCGGGCGGGCGGGCAGCCAGTTGCAGAATTTCAAAGTTATTATTTTCTGGTAGGTAGGTTGTAGTAATGTAGTGGAAGTGTAGCGCAGTGCTAGGCATGGAAGGCATAGCGGGGTGTGAGTGGAGTGCAGGGCAAGGAGGAGTCTTGTTGTGCAGCATTTCCTTTGCTTTATGTTTTTTCTTCGCTTTTTGGATGGTTGTATACGGCGGTCACATAAAAGTCAAAAATTCATTCTGAAATTTCTTGTTCCTGTTTGATTTTCTGCTCGCATTGATGACCAACCAAAATGTTTGACTTGTCAGTTTGTATCACGGGGGGCTCTCATATTTCTATTTTGTTTTTTCTATTTTGTTTGCACTATGCCAAACTTCAGACCTCCGATGTTGGCAAAGCAAGTTCAAATTTGACTTGTAAAAAATTAATTTTTTTTTTCGGTTTTGTTATATTTTTTTTTTCTATCTATTTTTTTATTATTTTATTTTTGTATCCATAAAAAACAAATTTCTGAAGTAATTATTTTTTTTATTTTATATAATTTTTTTAAATATTTGTTTCTACTATTTATTATTACTTGAATTATTTATTTTTTGTTTGTTGCTTTAAGCTTAGTGTCTTATAATAGGATAGGCGACAAATAAATTTTTTTGACAAACAAATCGATTTGGTGTGAAAGTAAAACTATATAATTCTTTTTTCTTTACCTTTATGCCACAATAAAAACTTCTGTATTTATCTTGTGTCAAATTGTTATTATAAAAATATTTGTATTTATCTTGTGTCAAATTGTTATTATAAAAATATAAAGAATTTAAAAGAAATTGTGAACTCAAGCGTTGTTTGTTCTTTTGTGGGCCTCTGCACAGAAATGTGATATTTTGTTCCTTATTTACAAGAGCTTCTATTCTGGCTTCTTTAAAATGAAGAGGGTTGCAGGACAAGCCTCCCCCTCCCCTCCCCCCGGGGGCCAAGTAAAAGCGCATTGGGATGAATGCTGTGAAGTGTCTTTACCCACTGTGACATACCAATTTTGGTTTTGGCACTTGGAGGTTTTGGCTCTTGGAACAAAGCTTTCACTGCTCAAATGTCAGGCAATCACAATATTTTTTATAACCTCAAAAAATTTTTAACTTTCACAACCAATTTCTTTTAATTGGATTTGAACCCATATCTGAAGATTACAAATTGTTTGCATTGAGCAACTAACAACAAGATGATGGTCTAGTTTTCACCTTGAAATGGTCCTGCGGGTTTCCATGAATGACAGAATATAACTGAATCCTTGTTCTTCATTAATTTTGTGGGATATTTAAATATGTCGTAGGTGATTTGTGTTTACATTTTCCTTTTTTGTTTTGTTTTATTTCTTTTTTTTTCTTTTTTATTTATATAATTTTGCTTAAATAAAAGTAAAATTCTAACAATTTTATCCCAACCCCCGCTTCCATTTTGAACCGGGAACCAAACCGGACCAAAACTAGAAGAGGAATCGAACAACCAAAACCGTTAAATAACCCATAAATAATATAATAGCCTCTCTCTCTCTCTCCTCCCAAAAAAAAATTAACTGTTACTTTATGCAACGACTTAAGCCGTCACAAAAACAACAGCTTATATTGTAACTTTGCAATATATTTTGTAACTTTGTAATGGCTACGTAGCTGTTACAATATTTTTCTTTTTCTTTTTATAAATACCATTTAAAATTTATTTTTCTTCCGTATCAAAATTCATCTTCTCTTTTTCATTTCTAATATTCTCAATTTATTCATTTTTTTCTAATTTATTTATTTTTATTCTAATTTGTTCACTCTCAATTTTAATTTTTGTTCTAAAAACTTTCCTTTCAGTTATTTACTACCAAATGGTCACGACGATGTTCTCAATAATTTATTGTAATGTTAAAAATTTTAGATATAATTAAAAGAATATAATTGACAAATTTAACCAAAAAACTTCAAAAAGAATTATTATAAAATATAAATTAATATAAGTCACAACTTTAGCCAAAAAAACTCTCGAGAAAGAATTATTATAAAATATAAATTATGATATGATTTCTTAGCTTTTTTTTACCAATTTTATCAAATGGATTGAACTAATAATTTAATTTAATGTATAACCATATTATGATACTATACATTATATAAATATAAATATAAATGAAGTGTTCGAAATTTTTGAACCCTTTTAGTAAAAAATATTATATTTTATTTTTCATCTTGAGCAGAAAAAAAAAAAAAAACAAATACATCTTGCAATTTCTTCTCATTTTAAAATCACCTCCTAATCTCCAAAAATCTTCGCAACCTTTTTTGCGAAAGTAAAAGGAGCTCATTTTCCATTTTCCAATTTCAATGTTGTTCATAATTTCAATTTTCTCTTGTCAATCACCCCTTTCAATCTCCTCTCTCTCTCATACAACAACTTTTTTCAATCTTTCAATCAATCTTTTATTCAATTCAACGATTAAAAAAAAACAATGATTAAAATTTCTTAATAAAAAAATTACAACAATTCAAAAAAAAATGGATTGAAATTTCTTAAAAAAAAAATTACAAAACTGGACGTAAAACTTCATAATTTCATAAAACTTCATAAAACACAAAAACAATTTAATCCTAATCATAATATATAATATATTGACTTCATAATAATAAAAAAACAATATAATCATACATATAACATCATTATATTACAAATCATTATAGCTTTACACAGACAATAATACACAAACTACTTTTCAATTATTTAAACTAACAAAAATACAAACAAGACTCTAAGGACTCTAGATATAATTATTATAGAATTTTCATTCATATTCATATTTGGTATGTTTTTATTTTCGGTGTGAGATTAAAAAAAATAAGTTAATTACCGTCACAAAATAACTATTAATATTAATATGTGAGAAAAAAAATTATAAAATATTTTATAGATGTTGAGAAAAAAAATGAGATAAACTTGTATTGTTAGATGTAAGTAGATGTACCTAATGATCAGGGAATATAAAAAAAAAAATTGATTGTTAAGATAAAGAAAAAGATTTTTGAAGAAAAAAAACTTATAACCTCCTTTTCTAAAATTTGCTGAAAAAAAAATTTGAAAATTTATTTTTTTTATAATATTGGAACTTTCTTGTTTCTTTTTGTTTGTATCATGGGCGAAAGCCAGATATCGAACTTTCTAATATAACTCACAACTTTAATCTCATTACAAAATATATGATATATAAATATAAATATGATATGATATCTTCGTACAGCTGTATTTTTTATCAATTTTTATCATACCCATCTAATAATTTAATTTCATATATAAAGAAATAAGTATATTATATAAATCTAAATATAAATGGAATTTTTGAAATTTTTGATAAAAAAATAAAAATTATATTTTATTTTTCACCTTCTCTTTTAAAATTTTATTCTATAATTTCTGTATTCTTTTTTAATAGCAAAAAAATAAAAAATAATTTCTCTTCATCTCCTAAATTCTTTAAAATCATCTCCCAATCTCCCAAATCTTCACATCCCTCTCTCTCATCTCTCTCATCTCTCATCTCTCTCATATCTCTCATCTCTCATCTCAACAATTTTCTTTGCTTAAGGTAAAAAGTAAAAAATAAGTCATTTTCCTAGCCATTTTTCAATCTTGTTCATAACATTCAATCTTGTCTCTTGTTAGTCACCTCTATGTATCTTTCAATCTCCTCTCCCTCTCTCTCTCTCTCTCTCTCTCTTTCTCTCTCTCTCTCTCTCTCTCTCTCTCTCTCTCATGAAATCAATTTTTAATCAATTCAACATAAAAAAATTTTCCAATTGAGTTTTATTAAAGAAAAAAATTACAAAACTAAGATCATAATAAACCAAACTTCATAAAACTCCATAAACATTAATTATATTTAATCTTAATCATAATCTATTAACTTCATAATATAAAAAAATAATCATACATATAATATAATCAATTACAAATTACAAAATACATCTCATACTCTTATACATATATCTACATTACATATATAACATAAGATATAACACCAATTGAACAGTTGAAAAGCCCAAAACAAAGGAACTAAAAAGGAAACTAAAGATAGTTCCGATACTTTTATGTTATATCCATATTAAATATATTAAACTTCCAAGTTTGTAACTCTTTTTTTTAGATCATATACATCTTTATAAACTTGATCAAATTCTTCTTATTTGCTTCTCTTGATTTTTTTATTTCCATCATATATAAAAAAGAATTAAATTGTGAAAGTTTGGATTTTTATTTTGTGTCAAGCAACCCATAATCTTTTATGATCTGGTCTCAGTTCTTAAAAATAATCCTAACTTCCTCTATAACATGAGTATTTAAAAATTCTTTGAGGAGAATACTATGCATCCAATTGTTATAACTCATGATATCAAATGAAATTAAAAAATATTAATTTTTTTCCTCTTTTCCTTCTTTACTTCCTTTATATATGTTATTCTAAAATAATATAACCAAATCATAATATATAGATTTGTTGGATACAAAAGAGTTTTTGAACATATTATATGATCTTAAAAAATTTTTGGTATGCAAGATGAAAATAAAATGTTTATTAGAGGACTTGAAAATCTGAGTTCAAGGCTCAATTGCTATGTGAGAGTTGAGAGTTGGGTGAAAATTTTTATAAGTTTTATAATTGAAAGGTGAAATTAAGTTATAAAATAGTTTTTTAAATAAAATTTATAAGTGTCTAAATTTTTTACGAAATAAATTGATTTCATTTGACTAAAAAGTTAAAGTTAAAGAATGAATAATTTGATTTAATTTGAGACAACAATATATCAAATAACATCTAACTCAAATTTAAACAAATACAAGCAATGTTATTAATAAAGTAAATACAATATTAATAAAGTTAGTTTTGTGTTTTTTATTTTTAATATATAACTCTTAATGACTCGTAACTCTATTTACTCCAACAGTGTTCATACTTAAAAATAATTATCATATTTTTTTATAACAAAACTATACCAAAAAAAATAAATATTAAAAAAATTAGAGTTATATATTATAATATAATCACTATATAATAATATAGTCATATATAATAGTAATATAATATAGTAGTAATGTTAATAAAATAGTAATATAGTAATAATTTAATAGTAGTATAATAAAATAGTAATATTTAATAATATAATAATATATTAATAATAAGTAGTAATATAATATAATATAATATAATATTTATATTTATTTAATTAATAAGGGATTATATGTAATATAATATAATTTAATATAATATTATATGTTTAATAATATAATAATATATTTGTAATACTTAAATCGAAGGTTACTTTGAGCTCCTAACTTTGAGCTCTGTTCTCTCTGCGGGAGTGACTAACGTCATTTCAGTAATAATAGTAATCAGCATTCATTTCACTGCATTTCAATAGTAATCAGCATTCACTTCACTGCACTTCATTTCACTGTAGTATTTCACGTCACTGAACTTCACTTCACTTCACTTCATTGTGTTACTTCACCTCAATGAACTTCCATCCGATCAAAACTATCAAAATGATAAAACACACAAACCAAACTCAACTCGCTTATCGCATTCTGTATTCGATCAAAACCATCAAAACAAAAAAAACACACGAATCAAACTTGCTTTTTGCGCTTCCATAAAAACCCAAAAAAATATACAAATCAAACCAAACTTGCTTCCTATGTCCAACAAGAAGGAAATTTTTTCTAATAATAAGAAACTCAAATCTATTACGGTGAGTTACTGCTTTATTTTACTCATACTCATCTTTTTTTCATTTTCAATTGAATAAATTATACTGAAAAATAGTTTTTTTAATAGACTGAAATAAATGAAGAAGATGAAAAGACAGTACAAGAAGAAATTTCTGGAATGAGAAAAGCAATGACTACTCCGATACTGACAAGGTGTTCTCCTAAACAAGTAAGAGAGCTATTTTCTACTCTTACGGATGATATGAAATGTGTAGTGAAAGAAATGGGATTCGGAACCCTTTTGCACATGACCTGTGATATACTGAGCCGAAAATTGTGTGAGAAACTTATAATGAGATTTGAACCCATGCAAAAATATCTTTCTATCCCTCCCCATCACAATTTTAAAATCACGGTAGAAGAAGTAGCACGAATTTTAGGAATCCCTTATATGGGACGTGATGTGTTAGATTCTTCCTCCATTGAATCTTCAGATATAAGAAAATATTTCTTGACATTAAAGTATAGCCAATTAAAACAAGAGATCCAAATCTACTCACCCAACTTTAAACGATATTTCTTGTCATTTATCCTTGGATGCTTTTTATGTCCAACTACGAATGTCTTCCCAGCTTCCAGACATCTTACTGCAACTATTGATGTTGAGAATGCTCGACAATATAATTGGGCTAAATTTGTATTAGAATGGTTAGTTGATGAGATTTCTGAATTCAAACATTGAGCAAGAGAGATGGAACACAGAAAGAAGACAGGCATCGGTGGTTGTTTATTTTTACTTATGGTAAGCTTTCAATTTAATGATTGAATACAATCTACTTTAATAATATTTAACAAATATTGTTTTATGTATAGATTTTTTATTTTGAGAATGTTAGAGTTGGTGACTTGGGGGCAAAAAAACACATTTACCCTTTCGTTATTGGACGACGGATCGGGTAAATCGAAGACTTGAATCCGAGCATATAAATGTATGTAAGTTAAAATAAGTTTATATGCATTATGTAATAACTATAGAATCTAAATAGTATACTATTTATTTATAAGTTTATTCACCTTTTATACTATTTATTTTTATAGGGTTTATTGTCTAAGAAATCTATTGAAGCAAGTGTTGAAGAAGCTGAAGAAGCAAGTGTTGGTGTTCATGGTGTTAAAGGAAGTGGAGAAAAAATTAAGGTAAACTTATAATCACTACTTTATACCACTCACAAGCACTTTATATAGAGTACTTATACTATGTGCAATTACAGAGAATCAGCATCAAACATGAAATTAAAATGTTTGTGGAGAAGTCAATACAAATTCATTCCAATTTGTTACAAATGCATCATGATATGTTGCGTAGACTTTGTGAGTATGTAGAAGATGAAGAAGGGAAGGAAGAACAAAAGAAGGGAAAAAAGCAAAAGAAATGGAAAATTAAGGCTAGTGATTTTAGTGATGACCACAAGGAGAAGGAGGAAGAGGAGGAGGAGGATGATAAAGCCTGGCAGGGGCAAGAGGAGGAGGACGAGGACAAAGCCTAGCAAGAAAAAGGGAATGGGTAGGAGTGTCTGGAGAAGGAGGAGGGTTTGGATGAGAAAGGATGGGAGGAGGCTTTTGATGAGGAGAAGGATAAAGATACAGAATATGAATATGAAGTAATAAATGCCTTAACTAAAATGAAAGATGGAAAGACAAACCAAATATCTTTCTTGCCCTTTGTTAAGGTTAGGTCCTTTTCTGATGAGGAGAAAAGTGTTTGGGTTTTTTATGGTCGAAAAGCCATAAAAAATAATGCCAAGTAAATGTCTTACGACCTTTGTCTTTGTTATTTTGGAATCTAATTTTTAGAGATATTTGACTGAATCTAATTTTTCAATTTTTAGAGATATTTGACGGAATTTAATTTTTATGACAATTTATAGAATAATTTTGTGTAATATTCATGGAAGTTACATGTGCTGGATGGATGCCTATGAGCTGTTACCGCCTCACTGGATTGGCACATTGGTATGAATTATGAATTCTTTGTATTTATTTTTCATATTACATTACTTATTATTAATTGTCTTTGCAGACGATGGATTGTTATATATGCTTCCTCAATACCATCTTCAATCCAAACTTATTCTCAAAGTCATTATCAAAATGCGTTTTACCATTATGGTTTTCGGTATAAACTTTCAACTTTCCTCAACTTCTTATTCAGTATGAATTTATCATATCATTCTTTTCTCTTTGTTCTCAAATTTCATTCTTTAATAATGTTTTTTCATCTACTTATTATACTTATTTTATATTTAGTTGTCTGTGGTTGCATCTATGGAAAGCAAGCCTAAAAGAAAGTGGGATATTTCCATAGTTAATAATTCTTTGTCTCAGAAAGCATTTGGATTTAACTTCCGATTATGTAACCTAGTAAGTTATTTTATATATATTTATCTTTTGATTTTATCTCTGTTATTTTATTTTATCCTATGGGCTATGATTAGTATACTCTTACTAATAGGTTTTTATCCCTGTAATATTCAAGCAACATTGGTTTTGTTACGCTCTTTATGTGAATAAGCAGACTATCTATCTTTTTGACTCAGGGTATCATTTCAGAGGCCATGAACATGATGAGTTGGAAATTTTGATGGTAATTAATTATTTAACAGCTATAAATATCAAATTTTTTCCAAATTATCAACTATTATATTTTTATTGATTTCTCTATACTTCTTTTCCTTCTCCAGAAAGATTGTCTTGAGAAAATTTATGAAAATTCTTTCATTATCTCGGAAACCATTCATGTTGAAATTCTACAACAACCTAATACATAAGTAACTTGTAATTTAAATTAATTAATTATTGGAAGTTATTCTGTAATTTAATGTATATTTTTTTATGTATAGGAATGATTGTAGAATATTTGTTATGAGATTTTTGGAGATATGGGAACCTGGATTATTTATAACTCCACCAACTCAAGAAGTATGTTATTTTTTGCATTTCTTATCTTATCTATATATTATATTTGTGTTGTTGTATTATTTTTTCAGAAATATTGATGGTTTTATTTCATTCTTCCTTTATTTTTCAGGATCTTAATTTGTTGAGAAAAGAATATTTTCTCAAACTTCTAATGTCTGAACATAATACAGTGCATGATGATATTATGTTGAAGATGAAGATGGATGAAACAAAAAGGAAAAGGTTTCAGAGAAAACCAAAGTAGAAAAGAAAAAGAAAAAGAAAAGGAAAGACGGGAAATTGAGAGGATTGATATATTGTAATACTCTATGTGTATAAACAATTTTTTTCTTATCATACCATCTTATCACATATCATAATCTTATTCACTAACTTACCACTTATGCATACTTATACATACTTACCACCTATAACCCTACAACATAACACACTATCAAAATTAACACACTCTCAAATAACTTACAACTCCCAAAATTTGATCCCAAGATTAACACCTATAACCCTATAACATAACACACTCTTAAAATAATTAACACACTCTCAAACAATACTCATCTCATTTAGTTCTTCTATTTTGAGTTAAGAAAATTTGGAATGAAATTTTGGTTAAGTCACAAGTTTTGAGTCTTTCATATTGATGTAAGAAAATTTGGAATGAAATTTTGGTTAAGTCACAAGGTTTGAGGTTTGAGGTTGGAGTTTTGAGTTTTGAGTGAAGAGAGCTTATTAAGGAAGAAAGGAGGAGAGTTTATTAGAAAGAAGATTTGTGAGAAATAACTTATAATATATTTGGCTTAGAAGGAAAAGAAGATTTGTGAGAAATAATTTATAATATATTTGGTTTAGGCACTCAAATAAATTTTTAGAAGCATGTTATTTTTTTCCTTTTTTTTAGCTTTTGTGAGTTTAATTTTATTGTATCGGTTTTTTTTATTATTAAATCTTTAATTTTATTTTGTATTTTCTGTATTTCAATTTTTTATGTTTTTATTTTTGTTAATGTAAATACCTAAATTTTATGTCATTATATTATTTAAATTAATTATATTAATTATATCATTATTCTACATATATTTGAAATTTTTTATATACTTAATTTATATTTGAAAATTTTTATATAATAAATAAAGTGGCGTGCATGTGCGTGCATGCAAGCGCCGGGCGCCCGCACATGCCACAAGGTGTTGTCGCGCATGCAGCGCCCGCGGGCACCTGGACATGCCAGCGCGGGCACCGGCACATGCCACCACATAGGCAAGCGCATGTCATGCTAGCGTGGGCGCCCTCGAGCATGCCTGCGCAAGCAAGGGCGCATGCATATTTTAGATTTTATCTTCTACCAATTTTTTTAATTATTACATATTTATTTTATTATATATTACATTACTTCTTCATTATTAATGCATTATTACTATTTTATTATTACCTATATCAATACACATACCATACCATACATTGCTATATTATTACTATCTTTAAATTTTCAAAAACTTTTTCTTTCCCGCGTCAATATTTTGAAAATTTTTAACCCTATCAATTGTAAAAAAAGAAAAAAAAGAGAAATCCGCAAGTAACGTGCCAAAGCTAAATTTTCCCTCCAAACAAATAAATTTTTTGGCAGTACATTGACATTGACATTGAATATTTGCACATGTAAATTCAAAAAATACTCCAATATATTCATCACTTCTTTCTTAGAATTAGAATGCATCTATAATTTATCCACCACAATTTTGCATTGAAATAGATGGAGCAATAAAAAAAATAAATATGAAAATTTTTTTCGCGTGTTATTAAATTGGTTATAAGAAACAAAACGGCCAAAAAAAAGATATTTGATTAAATTGGTATTAAAATAGAAAATTATTTTTGGCATTAATTTTTTTTTTAGTTATCATTAAATAGGTAAATCTTGTAAATTAAGTGGGTTTAGGATTTTAGTTTTTCTTTTTTTATAAAATTATATAATATTAATAATTATATAAATTACTAATTTAATATCATTACATTATTTAAATTAATAATATTAATAATTTAAATTAATAAATTCATTTTATTATATTATTCATGGAGTCAGGCGCCGGCCCATGCTACTGCGCAGCCAGGCACACGCCTCGCATTGAAGCATAGGCGCGCACGAGCAGGATGGCGCCCATGCATGCACGGACGGGTGCCAGCCAGCCCATGCCACTGCTCAGGCAAGGGGCACCCGGGCGGGCGCCAGCACTTGCACACACGGGGGCCCACCCTTCATGGAAGCATAGGTGTGCACAGGAGCGGGAGGGCGCCCGCGCATGCATGCACGGGCGCCAGCCCATGCCATTGCTCAGGCAGGTGCGTGCCAGCCCAGCGCATGCACACACGGCCACCCGCGCTTCTTTATCAAAAATTCATCTTTTTTTTTATCAAAAAGTGCTATTCAAATAAATAGATGGAGCAATAAAAAAATTAAATAAAATAATTAAATATGAAAATATTTTTGGCGTGTTATTAAATTGGCGCTAACAAAACAAAACAAGAAAAAAAACGAAATTTGTTTAAATTGGTATTAAAATTGAAAATTACTTTTGCCCTTAAAATTGATAATTATATAAATTATTAATTTAATATCATTACATTATTTAAATTAATAATATTAATAATTTAAATTAATAAATTCATTTTATTATTTTATTCAAGGAGCCGGCCCGGCCCATGCCACTGCGCAGTAAGGCGCGCACCTCGCATGAAAGCGTAGGTGCTCACAGGAGCGGAGGGCGCGAGCGCATGCACGCATGGGCGCCGGCCCATGCCACTGCTCATGCAGGCGCGCCCGGGTGGGTGCCAGCACATGCACACACGGGCATTCATTTCTTCTTTATCAAAAAATCATCTAATCTTTTTTATGAAAAAGTGCGAAGGAAGGGATGTGTGATAATATTTTTTTTTTCTTTTCTTTCTTCCTCCTCAATATAATTTTTTTTCCATTCTCATTTTTTTCCCCTTCCTACTTATCTTACTCTCATCTCAATTTTGGGTTTTTTTTCCTTTCTCATTGAAATTTTCTATATATTCAAAGCAATATATTTGAATAATAATTATATTGAATGATATGAATGAATTAAAATTAATTAATATTATATATTTTTAACGATAAATATTTTGTGATTAAATATATAGATTTTTTTAATTATTAATATATTATAATTTAAACTAATATTGATAATTATAATTTTATATTATCGCATTAAGATTCAGTCATCCACTCATTCATCCAACATATATAAGGATTGTGTTGTCTAAATTGGTATCCATATATTATTATGTTATTGAAAAATTTTAAATTTTTTGTAAAATTTTTACACCAGCAATTGAGGAAAGTAGGATATGTCACTAACTAATTAAATGGTTACAATAATATTTTTCAACCGTCATTTTTACAAATAAAATTTCAAAACTTACATGGTTTTTCATTACATAATTTTTCTTTTTTTTCATTATACACTTGTTATATGTTTCATTTCCATGAATATCATCATCATTATTATAAATTTATAGTATATTACTACACTTGTTATAAGTTTAAGAAATGATGTTTTTTGATTTTTAATTTTCAAACTATTAAATCATAAATCTTTTCAAAAATTTCTATTATATATTTTAAAATTTTAAAAAATGTATATAAGTTAATATTAAATTAATATAAATAATTAAAATATTTTATAAAATTATTTAATGTATATAAGTAATGTATGTTAATAAATATTAAATAAATATATATTAATAAAAATTAGAAATCAATATAATGATGGTGGATTCCACATCTTCAATGATGGATTACAACTATGATCGATAGAAATTACTTTTTTTAGGGTGGTAATTGTACGTGCCGACTATATATTATAAACTTATTATCATCGTAGAAAGTTAGTTGCCTACTTACTATCTACTTAGCACGACTATATTACAAACTTATCATTAACTTATCACTATATAAACTTACTTATCCACTTATCAACTACTTATCATATATTTACCATCTACTTACTACGACTATATATCACAAATTTATCACTATATAAATTTACTCACTTACCATCTACTTATCACTAACTTACTACTATATAAACTTACTTATCCACTTATATCTACTTACCATCTAATCTTACTTACCCACTTATTATCTACTTACCACTTACTTACCACTAAGTTACCACTATATAAACTCACTTATCCACTTACTTTCTACTTACCATCTACTTACCATATACTTATCACAATATATATCACAAACTTATCACTAATTTATCACTATATAAACTTACTTACCCACTTTTATCATTTACCTACCTACTGTTACTTATCATTATCACCTATTTACTAAATTACCACTATCATAAATTTACCACAACTTATTATCTAGACTATTTTCAAATATAAAGGATATATGATACAAAAATATAATAATATTAGATTTTTAGAGACGGTACGGTTAGTATAAATAGAATTTATACAAATGATTTGTTGATTTGTTCAAATAGCGAGAATTGAATATAGTTTTAAAAGACTTTATGTGTTACTACATATCTAAAATCTGTGAAAACGGTACTGTTAAGTAGGTAATAAAAAAGATTTATATTGAAACTGTTTTTAAACCGTGCTAAAAGGACTAAAAAGACTATTACATTTACTGATCATAATTTTTAACTATCGTAATTGAATATTGCTTTACGGACGGTGTTGATAGTTTTATCGACGGTTGATAAACTTGTCTTCACGGACATTTTAGACGGTTACGAAAAACCTATATTTTCAGACGGTTTTATCATAAGGTGTCTCTATAAATCATAAAAACCGTTACTAAAAATTACCGTCGTTAAAAATTACCGTCGTTATAGCACTTTAATTTTGTAGTGTATTCTTTATCGGTGGAGGAAGGCGATGACTTACTAATAGCCCTCTTGATTCGGGCATAATCTTTTTAGCAATTTTTAATTTAGGCCATGGTTTGTTTTGTGGCTAATATAATTTATCCTTTTGTGTAGGCGATTGCAATAGTCAAGTTTCAAAAGATGAGAAAACAATAGTCAATAGATGATTTAAAGAGTCGATTGGAATCTTTTGGATTGGAAGTTTCTTGGCTTTGTAGTCCGAAGGCCGAGAGGGAAGGCAGTATGTATTGCCCTTCATAAGAAGGAAAAATTGATAGAGATATTGGAGGCTGACTTGGACTATTCGTATCAGGTCACCGATGAGGCTATCAATGAGGAGAAACTGAGGGATCTCTTTAACAATAGTGAAGCAGGTCGATTGGCTCTGGAGGAGTTAGCACGAGAACGAGAGGAAGCTCTTATTTCTTTATGGAAAGAGCTTGCTGAGTTGAAAGAGACTTATGAACGTAAGCATCAAGAGCTTTCTGAAAAACTACGTAAAGCTGAACAAACCATTGACTGTTTAAGGGGCAGTTCGACCGATAGAATGAATGCCAATAGTTCTAGTGTGCCAGATTTAAGCCTTTGTAGAGTCCTTAGGGTGGCCCCCTCCATAGAAATAATTGTGGCCAATTCACACATCACTGCTCTTTAGGTTGATCTTACTAAGTTGCGAGAAAGACCTTTCGCTCCACCTTCTCCCTGATCTGTGAATGTGCTTATGTATCTCCTTTTGAATTTTCTTCTGTATTAATTACTTTGGGAAATGAAAAGATTTCTATGATTTGCTTTTTTGTTTTCAATTGTTTTATTTTCAAGATGTTGCTTTGTCATGCTTTTGCTATCATGCTGAGTAAAGTCTCACAAATTTGTTATTTCATCACCTCATGTGTTGCTTCACAAAGCTTAATTTGTGACAGAAGAAATACAAGGTCCGCAAGGTGGGATGAGCCAAGAATTTTCTTGAATTGGGTTGGAATATTGTAAGAAGCGTTATAGTAAAAGTATTTTTTTGCATCATGCATGGTGGGAGATGTTGCATTTTGAAGGTAGCTAGTATAGCAAACGTTCCTTGGACAGTACTTGGAGAAGTTACGCCTTGACAATTTACAGTTTAGTAGGCATTTCGTGGAGGATACTTTGAGATGTTGTGCCTTGAAGATCTCTGGCACATTAGATCTTGCTTCTTGCTTGAAGATGGGAATATCAAACTACACAATCATTTATGTGATGTTTAATTGAGAATCTTGTTACATACTAGACATGACAATGAACAAGTCTAGAAATCACACATTAATCTATTTATAAGGATACTTAAATCATAAAAATTATGGTAAAGCATTGGAAATATATGATTTATTTGGAATAATGTTAAGTTTCACTATATGTTTGAAATTTTAGAAAGTTTTCTTCATTATGTAAATTAAATAATCAAGATAATATATGGCTGCGAAGCATGAAACATTGTAGATGATAATGGCTGAATTTATTAAAAACAAAGCGGGACTTTGGCAACATTGATTTAATTACATGGATACATTGAGAATATGTAATACCAAGGAAATATTTTTTCAACTCCATGATCCTCAAAGATTATAACAACAAATGTTGTTTGTGATTCTAGAATGAAGGCAAACACATCATTATGTTTAAGATTATGCTTCAG
This sequence comes from Dillenia suffruticosa, assembly GCA_033439265.1. Taxonomy (NCBI): domain Eukaryota; kingdom Viridiplantae; phylum Streptophyta; class Magnoliopsida; order Dilleniales; family Dilleniaceae; genus Dillenia; species Dillenia suffruticosa. Next base: position 16,467,052 of record JAVTVX010000020.1, read on the forward strand.
GACAAACAGTATTTGGTTCTTTTTTATATATGTTCCCTTCATCCCAACATCAACAAATTTTGCACCTGTTTTTAGAACTATAGCTTGGGTCTTTTCGCTATTGAGAAAATAAGTTACAAAGCGAGGTATGCTGTATTAATAAAGGATAAATGCAAGGGTTAATATTAAGAAAAGATTGTAGTCAAATGCTTATTGAATATCTTCAATGAATGTATCACCAATTTGTTTGGATCTGTCGAAGAAAATGTTTGATAGACGCATATTGAATCGCATAGATCTTGGCTAAAATCTAGCTTGAGCGATGAAGACACTACTTGCTCGAGAGTTGTGATAGGATGATTTTCTTGTGGACAGATAGGAAATGGGAAGTTATATATATATTCTTACGCATATAATCAGGAATATTCATGTGAAATCTGAACCTAACAAGTTGTGCCGTTGTAAAATATTTGGTAAAGGAGCCGTCTATCTATGATAGACTTGTTTTATAATTCACAAAAATGAATGACATTGAAGATGAGATCTCTAGCATGTCTAAATAGCAATGGATGATATTCTTTAATGAGATTTTTGCATTGGTACTTTTCCCATCCATCTCCCAACAAGTTATCACTAACACTAAAGGACCACTGATGTACTCCATGTCTAAATGTAATATTATTTTGAAGGTGCCACTGTAATAATGTTTGGAATTGTAGAGGCAAGGACTGCATTTTACGAATAAAGTAGATGGTTATAAAATTCTTAACTCATCTTAGAGTTTATTAGAATAAGCGTATTGGACAAAAGATTGATACCTGGTGTTTATTCTTGCAGTGCACAAGAAAACACCATGATTGTAAAGTAATATCCGGTCATTGAGAATCAGCTAAACAGACGTTCGTTGCTTCCGACATTAGTTTTTCTTCACAAAACAGTGAGAAGTAAAATAACAAATGCTAAATTTTATTTATAACAAAAAATGTATGTAGGGTTATTACAAAGAGCGAAAGAAAGTGTGATTATTAGATTTTACTTGCTTGTTTTAATGTGGGAGTAGTGGATGTGGAATCTCGCCAAATGAAAGAAGCACAATAATAGTGAAAGTTTGCATTGTTTAAGTTGGGAGCTAATAGTAGCCGAAATACTTGAGAGAATATGCATAACTAAGAAAAGATTTGATTTATCAATGCAAAGCGAGTTGGCAACAAGTTGTAAAGAAGAGAATCCAGCTGTGCTTTTTTATGTTGTAGCAACCCGTGAATGTACTTATCATCCTCTAGACACACTGTTTGAATGATGAATTCTGTGCATACTAGATACAAAAGTAGTGTTTACATAAGAATAATTTTTTAATCGGAGAATTGTATATGGTACTACTTTTAGAACAAGGCAAAACATGATGTCGGTCCATCATATATGGGCAAATATCATTGACACATGGATCTACATAATATTTGTTTGAGATTAAATATCTTTAGATAGCTCATATGATAAGGAATATATAGTTATAAACATTCATTTATCAGAAGAGGACAAGCACAGAGGATTTAACTATTCTCTAATACAAAGGAGTTTGAGAGACTATTATGGCACTATAAAAGGATCAGTGTTCTAAAGGTCAAAAGGTATCCGTTAGCAACCATACATATCATGCACATAGCAAGAGTTAGTCTATCAAGAAAAAATTTAGCTTGCTTTCTAGCCCAGACGTCCTAAAAAGAAAAATTATAGTGAAGTGTTGTTTTACTCTATAATCCAAGATTGAATAAGTTTGATGTGGGCAATAAATATATTTTCTTTGAGAGTTTGGTGAACACCATCCAACGGCAGCTCAATGTTCTTATGAAAATATTAAATTAAAAAGTGTAGTTGGTAAGAATTACGTAAATCGTGAAACAAACTGATATTCAATTAGAAAAGTGTGAATAGTTGAATATAAATATTTTAAAATTTTTCTGTAATTAAAAAGGAAATTACAACAGAGATATTTGGAAATCAAACTGAAAAATAAAGAACATATAGAACTTTTATAGTGGTTCCATCAAACCATGTGTACGTCCACTCCCAAGCTCCCACTGGATTTTTCACTATCAATTTAATGATACAAACTTGATTGTAAGTTCAAGTTAAATTTTTACAGTATTCCTACGCAACAACACTTTCACAACCTTACACAAATTAGTTTTGTCACACTAGACCCAAAGCAATGACTCACTCTTTTGTTTTTAATCTCTTAGTACAAGTGAGAAAGGAATGTCAAAGATGAGAGGTTTTAATCCTCAAATTTAACAGAACTGATTTCAAAACTGAATACACTCGAAAAGATAATCAATAGAGTATTAAAAAGAAAATGAATGCTAAGAATTGATGTTGTTCAGAAAGTTAAATTCGAGCATTCTCTTTCTTCATTTCTCTTCTCTAGTATTTATTCTGGCATTAAAAAGATTCATTGAAGGATTGTTAAAGCCGAAAATTGCTCATTAATGTCTATTAATTAATGCTCTGTAATAGTACCTATTTTTTACACTGAAACTCCATTCTCTCACTGGTGCCACTTTCTTGTTATCCAATCAAAGTTTGCTTTTGCTGTATTTGAATATTAGCTTTGATCGAAATAGAAATATTTAGAGATTCAAAAATAGAAGATGACCGTTGAGTTCAAATTTGTTTCAAAATTTGTTCTATGATAACTTCGAATGTCGACAAAAAAATGTATCAATTAATTAGGTGGATACGTAATCTTAAATTGGTCGATGTGTTCTCATATGTCGATATGATTCTCATGGACATCAATATGTCTTTACTTAAAAATCAATAGCATAGGTCGACAAGTTCTATCTCTATGTTGACAAGTTCTATCTTCACAGTCCTATGTGTACAGAAATTTTGTGGACCTTTTCTTAGAAACTGGTCAATATTATGCATGTCGACAAGATTAAAGTACGGGTCGATGTGTGATTTTTAAGAATTAACTAACATCGGGTCACATATTCAGGGTATATATCGACATACTACTATACTGACAAAAATTGGTGGACCTGTTTGCTAAAATTGGTTAATTGTTAGGTGTGTCAACAAGGTTAAAGTTCACGTCAACGTGTGATATCTAAGTAACACCTTACATCAAGTCGACATGTTCTAGACTCACATCGACATGCTTTTGTCTATTTTAAAATTGGTGAATATATTTTTTAAAATTGGTGAATGAGTTCTTCATGTCAACACAGTCAACAGACAGGTTGTTGTGTACCTTTTAAGAGACAAACGAATCGGATCGACAAGTTTTCGGGCATGCCAACCTCTTTAGGTGAGTCGTTATATTTCTAAAATTGGTCAACATGTCACTCTAAATTTGTCCACCTGACGTTGACAGGTAGATGTGTAGTATAATTTAGGTCAACATGTAATACAAGTCGATGTGTTTTAGGAGATGTCAACATACTTTTACTTATACAATGTATTGTGTTTCTTTTGTTCTGGTCGATAAGGGTTATATATCAAGTCGACGTGTTTATAGTGAGGCTAAAATTGGTCGACAAGGTTATGAAAATTTGTAGACCGAAGGGAATAGGTTGATGTGTATGAGATTGACATGGTTTGTAGACTTCTGTTTACTGATGGCTTTCTAATTTACTTCAAACTTATTTTATTTCAATTTATCATCATCAAAATCTTTTAATCTCAATAATCTCCCTATTTTTTATGATGACAAAATTTCTAAAATTTATCCAACAGCATATAATCCTATTGATTCTTAAATAGTATTTTGAAAATTTTGACATCGTTTCCATCTACCTAGATTTGTTAGTTAGGTACTACTCTCTGCATGTACTGCACACTTCTTCTAGTCATACTACAACATACTACACAGACACTTCATTTCATCCTCAACCTTGTCCCTCCCTAAGTCACCTTACTTAGCTCCATCAAACTATACTTTGTTGCTCACACATTATGACCACTACACACACATGCTCCAATATCTTCACCTGCACTGCACTCACCACATTATACTTCTCTAACTTAGCATCCTGTGCACTACATGCTTCATTTTACCAAACTGTGCTACACACACATATTGTAGCTCCTACATCATCAAACTACTATAGTATCAGACTGTATTCCTTCTATCCAAAGCACCACTACAGTAGCATATCACTTAGTATTACACTACAGCAGTATTACAACACTTCACCTAGCAAACTATGTTGCGTACACCTTTTGCAACTTCTCCAACATCACATAGTACAGCATCATAAACCATACTCAGATCAAGTAAGCTCTACAGACTACATTCTCATACCATATTTAGACAACAGACCACACGTCACAATCGTAATCTTTCTCCCCCTTTTTGTCATCAGTAAAAAGGGTAAAAAATTAGAAGTATACTCACAGATCACCATACCACAAACCACTACATTGCAGCAACTATACTAACCAATTACTCCCCCTCAAATAGATATACCAAAACCCAATTTTATTTATAATAATACAATCTCCTATCAACTACACTGTCATTTTCAGCATGCATACATAAACTTCATATATCAATATAAATCAACATGCATACATAGTTTAAGAGATAGCACAAGAAAGTCATAGCCATTTTCAACATAAAGTGCAAATATAGTTCAATTTGAAAAGAAGGATAACATTACGAAAACACAACTAATGTCAAGATATCATGTAAACCATATAATGAGCCAAGATATAAATCAGTAGAAAACCATTACAAAACACAACTATTGTCAGCATGAGTGACAGGGTTTGGGAGGATGAGATAGTTTTCTTTTTTCTTTTTCAAGAGATTCTATTCTTTTCTTGATGCCTTGAAGTTCCATCATCAATACACAGCCCATTTGACCTTGCAGAAATTGTCTCTTCTCAAATTTCTCCAGCTTTTCCCAAATTTTCTCAAGAGTAATAGGTTGTGAACTTGATGGCTGTCTTTCATCTTCTGTTCTTCTTTCCCTTGGTTCATTTTCTGTTCTTTCCTCAATTTCTTCTCCTATCTCTTCTATTTGCCTCTTATTTACTCCTCCTTCCTTTCTAACCTATTCTCCTTCATTGTTGCACATCCATTTGGCTCGAAGCATAAAAGAGGCATTGATTCCATTATTGTCATTCAACTCAATCATCATATCCTTCTCCAACTCCACACGATTACATGATAAGATTTCAGAGATCATACTAATATATGGTAGAGTGAGTTCTTTGACTTATGTGCAGCAATCATGAAGTGAGAGACTATGAAGTGCAATCTAGGATTCTTTCTACTCATGATGGTTGTGTAGTTTCCTTCTCTAAGTCTTAGTACGTGTGCCACAATTAAATGCAAGATGGGTTCATGAAAACCTAATTCTATGGCACTAGTGTTCACAATGGTCATATTTTCATCACCGAATACAATTCTAGTATTCTCCAAATAATTAGACTTCATATATGGATCACATTTATCATATGACAACTATATAAGACTATTTTCTCTACAAATTATCTTAAGAGTGACCTCAATCACTTTATCATTCACATATGTCCTAAATGCACATGAAATAAAGTGTTCATCTAGGATGATCCGAGATTCATTCTTATCTCCATCAAAAATCACTTCAATATTGTTATAAAATAGTTTAATCGCCTTCTTATGAATGAATTTGTTCAGAATCATTATCAAATTGGGGCATACCTCATTCAAGTGTTCTTCATACTTGAAGTTTGCCTTTTTTAGAAAAACCCAATTGATCAACCTCCCTTGATTGATGTTCCTTCTCGAAAATACTTTTTCATACAACTCACTTTGTTCGATCAATTTGAATTCATGAGTGTTGAATTGTGGAATTGGTTCTAGTTGTAGAGGTGGCGTAGGTGGTTTTGACGAAGTAGGTTTTGTAGAAGAGGGTTTTGATGAGAAGGGTTTGGTTGTAGGTTTTGAAGGGGACTTTGAGGATGTGGATTACTTGGAGACATGTAATCTCACCTTAGAAGCCATTTTCATTTATGGTTTCATAGCAAAGGATCGCCTAGGGTTTCAAAGAGGAGGGAAATTCATAATTTGGGGAAGAATAGTGAGATGGATCAATATATCAACCGCTCATATTTTACTCTGCATGTCATAGGTCAACACCTTTTCATGCACATCAACCTATTTTGAGGATGTTCAAAAGTAATTGGGTCGACATATTTTTAAGAATATCGACCTAATTTCTATTGTTAAGTAGGTCGACACGCTTACGTCTGTTTTTCATTTTAAGCTATAAATCAACAATATTTTTAATTCAACAACTAGTAGGTCAATAAGGCTTTATAATTTTGAATTTGTCGACACCTTTGAAAAATAGGTCAACCTAGAGTTAGTTTTCAAAATTTTACCGTATGCTCTATTTTTTCTATTTTTTTCCTATTTCTCTATTTCAATCATTCCTAATTCTTTTCTTAGTTTACAAAATCTATTCTTATCCAATGGTTTGATGAAGTGAAATCTCACTTTAATGTGTTTGGTTTGAGAGTGATGGACTGGATTCTTAGCTAGATTTATTGCACTTATGTTGTCACATTTAATAGGAACATAATTGAAATCTATGCCATAATCTTTCATTCAATGTTTAATCCAAAGGATTTGTGTAGCACATTGTCCAACAGAAATGTATTCAGTTTTGGTCGTTGACAAATGTCACACTATTTTGCTTCTTAGAAGACCATGATACTAAAATGTTTCCAAGGAATTAACAAGTACTGCTGGTACTTTTTTTTATCTAATTTGCAGCTTGCAAAGTCAGCATCAGAGAATCCATATAACTAAAAGCTTGAATTTTTGTCATACCAAAAGCTTAGATTGGTGATATCTTTTAGATATCTAAAGATTCTTTTAACCATTACCAAATGAGACTCCTTTGGATTTGATTGAAATCTCAAACAAAGATATATACTGAATTGTATATCTAGTCTAAAAGCAGTGAGATACAGAAGTGATCCAATCATGTTTCTGTATAATTTTTGACAAATTGGTTTGCTATTTTCATCTTTATCTAATATCAGACTTGTGCTCATAGGCGTGGGATTTCCTTTGCATTCATTATACCCAAATCTTTTAATTAAATTATTAGTATATTTTGATTGATTAATAAAAATTTCTTTTTCTGATTGTTTGATTTGAACTCCTAGGAAACAATTTAATTCTCCCATCATGCTTATTTCAAACTCTCCTTGCATTCTTTCTATAAATTTTTCACATATTTTTATACTAGTTTCTCCAAAAATTATGTCATCCATGTAAATTTGGATTATTAGAAAATTATCTTCTTTTCTTTTGATGAAAAGACTTGTGTCAATTTTTCCTTTCAAAGTTATTTTCGATTAGAAAATTGATGAGTCTTTCATACCAAATTCTACTTTGGTCAATTTGAAGACATGTTTTGAAAATGTTGGATCTTCAAATCCAGGTAGTTGTTTTATATACACAATCTCGTTTAAATAGCCATTCAGAAAGGCACTTTTAGCACTCATTAATATAATTTAAAATTCATATAATAAGAGAAGACTAGAAGTATTCTAATTATTTCTAATCTAGCCACTGGAGTATATGCTTCATCGTAGTCAATTCCCTCCTCTTGGGTATACCCTTTGGCCACTAATCTTGTCTTGTTTCTTGTGATTGTTCCATATTCATCAAGTTTGTTTTTAAATACCCATTTAGTTCTAATCACAGATTGATCCGATAGTCTAGGGACAAGATTCCCTATTTTGTTTCTTTTGAATAGGTTTAACTCATCTTGCATGACTATTATCCAATTTTCATCTCCTAATGCTTCCTCCACATGCTTGGGTTCATTTTGAGAGATAAATACTATATAATCACATTGATTCTGTAGGGCTAATATGGTTGTAACACCTAAACCTACATCACCTATTATGTTTTCTACGTTTACATCTTTTCTGATTTGAGAATATTTGATTTCTTGTTTTTGTTGAGTTTTATCTTTTTCTTCTTGTTCAGAGAGTTCATTGATTTCTTCTTTCTGAGAATTTATGTTTTTTGTAAGATTCAATTCATTGATCTTTTCTGTTAAATCTTCATCATCAGATCTTTTTTTATCAGTGTCATTTTTTCGTCAAACTCCACATGTATTGATTCTTCTACTGTATGGTTCTTTTGTTATAAATTCTATATGTCTTACTTACTGTCGAATAGTCTAAGAAGATTAATTCATCACTTTTTAGCATTAAATTTTCCTAAGACTTCTTTTCCATTGTTCAGAACAAAGCATTTGCATCCGAAAATTCTAAAATAGGCTATATTGGGTTTCCTTCCTTTGTAAAGCTCATAATGAGTTTCTTTAAGATTGGTCTGATCAATACCCTATTCAAGATGTGGCAAGCAGTATTTACAACTTTTGCTTAAAAGAATTTTGGTAGATTATGCTCACAGAGCATGGTTCTAGCAATTTCTTGTAGTGTTTTGTTTTTTCTTTCTACTATCCCATTTTGTTGAGGTATTCTAGGTGCTAAGAAGTTATGATCAATACCATGATTGTTACAGAATTCTTTCATGGCTTTTTTTTCAAATCCTTTATCGTGATCATTTCTAATACTTTTAATTGAGATTCCTGTTTCGTTTCAAATTTTCTTGCACAATTTGTTGAAAGTCTTATTGGCTTCCTCCATCTTAGCAAGAAATAGTACCTAAGTGTATCTAGAGTAGTCATCAATGATCACAAAACCATAATGTTTTCCTCTTAAACTTTGAGTTCTTGTTGGTCCAAAAAGGTCTATATGTAAAAGTTCTAGAAGACTGTTAGTGGATACGTAATTTTTGAGCTTAAAGGAAGTTTTAGTTTGTTTTCTTTGTATGCATGCATAACACAATCTGTCTTTTTTGTATTTTAATTTAGGCAGACCTTTCACAATATCTTTTCTAACTAGTTTTGATATTGTGTCCATGCTTGCGTATCCTAATCTCCTGTACTACAACCATGAGTTGTTCTTACTTAATGCAACTAGGAAAGATTTACTTTGAATTTCGAATTGATTCAAATCAATCACATAGATATTTTTTCTTCTAAATCTAGTGAATTTAATACTACCAGAGAATTTATCAATAATACAGCAAGTATCAGATTCAAATATAATAGTATAACCTTTATCATACAACTGACTGATGCTAATAGACTGAATTTAAGACTAGAAACAAGAAAAAGATTCTGAATTTGAGAATCAGTGGATTTACCTCCAATATTGCCTTTCCCAATGACTTTCCCTTTGGAGTTGTCACCAAAAGCCACCTTTCCTCCTTTCTTCTCCTCGAGAAATGAGAATTTTGAGATATCTCCAATCATATGCCTTGAAATCCATTGCCAATGCACCAGATTGACTTTTCAGGAGATTCCCTTGATTTGAGACAGACCTGTAACAAGATTCAATCACATTTTTGCCTTTGGTACCCATATCATCTTGGATCGGCTGAGTTAGCTTTGATTTGATTCTTGGGAATCCACTTTAGGTTTATTGTTGATAAGTTCTTAAACCAGCAAATGTATACAGAGTGTCCAAAACTTTTGTAGTGGGAACATTTATTATTGTTCACTTTTGTATTCTTTACATTGATGGAAAATTTATTTCTAAGTTTACAATTGTTTGACTTGTGTCCCAGTTTCATGCATGTGTGACATATCTGTAATTTGACATTTTCTGAACTAGGTACGAAGAATTTAAATAACTTTTTTTGGGTTTGTGTAGGATTATATTCTAAACCAGTCTTATCAAATACTGTTCTTTGTGTTCCAAGAATGGCATTTAGTTTTTCTTGACCCTGTATAAATTTCATTAGCATGGTACTTTGCCTAATGTTCTTCTCTTTTTGTTCAGTTTTCCTTTCTTAGAGTTATGTTTTCATGCATTTGATTTTCACTATTCTTTTCATTTTTCTGATCCATATGTTTATTCTTTAATTTTGATCTCAGCAATTTTCAATTCTAATTTAGCATTTTTCTCTCTTAAGTCATTTGCTTCTATTTTTGATTTTTCTAATATCTTAATAGTTTCAGTCACCTCTTTCTTTAACAAATTATTTTTCATTTTTAACATTTTTAACTCTTTAAGTGATTCTAGGAATGCTCCATGAAGTTCAGTGATGGTGAAATTGCTTTCATCAGAATTAGAATAAGAGGAATAGGAAGTAGAATTTACCTCACTGTCATAGAATTTTTCATTGGCCATAAAACATATGTTAGCTTGTTCCTCTGTTTGTTCTTCTCTACATGAGCTAGAGTCTTTATCACTCCAGACTGCAAGTGCTTTCTTCTTTTTCTTCTCTTTTCTTTCTTTATTGTTTTTCTTTTCATCCCTTTTCAGTTAGGGACAATTAGCTTTTATGTATTCGAATTTCTTGCACTCAAAGCATCAGATTTCCTCTTTCTTTTTTGACCTTTTGAAGTATGATTTGTTCTTGTTTCTACTTCACATCATAAACATCTTGAATCTTTTGGCTAGCAGTGCTTCATCTTTTTTATCGTCTTCCTTTTCTGAATTTGAAGTGCTCTCATCACTGTCAGTTTTGAGAACTACTCCTTTGCCTTTTTCTTCTCTTCCTGGCTCCTTCACATTCAACTTCAGCTCATGGGTTATTAAAGACCCCATGAGTTCATCCATGGTCATGGTTTGAAGATTCTTGAACTCTTCTATTGTTGTAACTTTAGGTTCCTAAGACTTTGGCAAGCTCCTTAGAATCTTGTCCACCATATCTTTTTGTGGGATTCCTTTTCCAAGCCGTCTTAATTCATTTGTCACCTTATTGAACCTTGTTATCATTTCACTGATAGTTTCCCCTTCTTTCATTTGGAAGACTTTGTAATCTTGTTTTAACAGTCTGATTTTGCTCTTGTGAACTTGATCAATACCTTCGTAAGTAATTTCAAGTTTTTCTCAGATTTTTTTTGTTGTGATGTATGATGAAATTCGATTGTATTCGTTGATACTTGGGGCAAGGTGAAGGAGATTTATAGCCTTGCAGTTAGCTTGATAGGTTTTCATCTGTTTCATAATCATGTTCTTTAACTTGACTAACGTACGTACACCATCAATCTCTTATGTAGGAAATTCAATACCTTTTTCGATTATTTTTCAAACGTTGAGATCTTGTACAATTATGAAATTACGCATTCTTTGCTTCTAATAGCTGAAATTGCTTCCGTTGAAGAAAGTTACACGAATTGTTGAGCATGTTTCTACTAGTATATTGTCTTCGTCAATGGCTATTTGGATCTTTGGTGTTAACAGAAAATGTATGTAGAGTTATTATCAAGAGGGAAAGAAAAGTGTGATTATTAGATTTTATTTGCCTGTTTTAATGTGAGAGTAGTGGATATGGAATCTCTCAAAACGAAAGAAGCACAATAATAGTGAAAGTCTGCATTGTTTAAGTTGGGAGCTAATAGTAGTTGAAACACTTGAGAGAGGATGCATAACTATGAAAAGAATTGATTTCTCAGGAATGCTAAGTGAGTTGGCAACAAGCTGTAAAGAAGAGAATCCAACTATGCTTTTTTGTGTTGTAGCAATCCATGAATGTACTTATCATCCTCTAGACGTAGTGTTCGAATGATGAATTTTGTGCATACTAGATACAAAAGTAGTATTTACATAAGAAAATTTTTTTAACCAGAGAATTGTATATGGTGTTACTTTTAGAACAAGGTAAAACATGATGTTGGTCCATCATATACGGGCAAATATCATGGACATATGGATTTGTATAATATTTGTTTGAGATTAAATATCTTTAGATAGCTCATATGATAAGAAATATATACCCATAAACATTCATTTATCAAAAGAGGACAAACACTAAGGATTTAACTATTCTCTAATACAAAGGCGTTTGAGAGACTATTATGGCACTTTAAAAACAACAGTGAGGTTTTACGACCCAAAAGGTAAAAGTATAAATCATTCATTAATTACAGAGTGCTCTATGACAACTTTTGTTTTTTAGCAAACATCGATCTATATGTTGTCCAATAGTGAGGTTATTATCTTCCAATTTATCAAATGTGTCCATAAGCGAACCTTTGGCTTTCAATGAAGAAGTCTTTGTCTTTGAAAAAAGTCACACGGTAATAGAAAACATTGTACATAGTGTTAGCATGAGAAGGAGTGAATTCAAAATTTAAATAAATATCAATCTTAGTATACCTGTCCAGTCAACTCCAATAGGCTGATATTCGGCGCAACTATGAGGAGAAAGAATCATTGGCTGAGCAGCAATTTGATCACCATTGTCATATTCAGAACTATTACAATAGTATATGATAGTGAACTATTGCTTTACTTCTATAATCCAAGACTGAACAGATATAATGTGGGCAATAAATATCTTTTCTTTGAGAGTTTGGTGAACACCGTCCAACAGTAGCTCAATGTTCTTATGAAAATATTAAATTAAAAAGTGTAGTTGGTAAGAATCACATAGACCGTGAAACATACTGATATTCAACTAGTGGGGGTGAATCATTGAATATAGATATTTTAAAAATTTTCTATAATTAAAAGGGAACTTACAATAGAGATATTTGGAAATCAAACTGGAAAATAAAGAACACATAATTTTTTATAGTGATTCTACCAAACTAGGTGTACGTATACTCATAGACTTGACTCCCCCAAAATTTTTTACTATCAATTTAATGATACAAATTTGATTGTAGATTCAAGTTAAACCTTTACAGTATTTCTACGCAACATCATTTTCCCAACCCTACGTAGATTGGTTTTCACACACTAGATCCAAAATAGTGACTCACTCTTTGGTCTTTTGATCTCTCAGTACAAATGAGAAAGGTCAAAGATGATAGGTTTTAATACTCAGATTTGACAGAATTGATTTCAAAATTGAATACACTCGAAAAGATAATCAACAGAGTATTAAAAAGAAAATGAAGGCTAAGAATTGAGGTTGTTCAGAGAGTTAAATTCAAGTGTTCTCTTTCTTCATTTCTCTTCTCTACTATTTATTCTGGCATTAAAGAGATTCGTTGAAGGGTTGTTGAAGACGAATGTTGCTCATTAATATCAATCAATTATTGTTCTACAATAGTACCTATTTTTCGTATTGAAACTCCATCTCTTACTAGTGCTACTTTATTGTTAACCAATCAAAATAGGCTTTTGCTACGTTTGAACATTAGTTTTGATCGAAATAGAAATATTTAGTGATTCAGAAAAAGAAAATGATCGTTGAGTTCAAATTTGTTTCTAAAATTTGTTCTCTCGACAAAACTAAATAACATTTCAACCTGAATTAAAAAATCTAGTGTTATGTGCTTGACTAATTAGGTCAACAAGGGAGTATCTAGGTCGATAAGGACATGTATCAAATTAAATAGGTGGACACGTTGACTTAAATTGGTCGATGTGTTCTGATGTGTCGACATGATTCTCATGGATATCGACGTGTATTCACTTAAAAATCAATAGCATAGGTTGACAAGTTCTATCTTCACATCGACACAGTCCTGTGTACATAAAAGTTGTGGACCTTTTCTCAGAAATTGGTTGATGTTATGCATGTCGACAAGATTAAAGTACAGGTCAATGTATGATTTCTAAGCATTAACTAACATCAGGTCAATATGTTCAGGGTATACAATGACATACCACTGTTTTAACAAAAATTGATGAATTTGTCTTCTAAAATTGGTGGACTTGTTTCCTAAAATTGATCGATGTGTTAAGTGTGTCGACAAAAATAAAGTTCAGGTCGACACATGATATCTATGCAACACTTTACATTAGGTCGACATGTTCTAGGCTCACATCGATATGCTTCTGTGCTAGCTTAAAATTGGTGGACATGTCTTTTAAAATTGGTTGATGTGTTCCTCATGTCGACACAGTCAACATGTAGGTCATTGTGTGCCTTTTAAGACATAAAGGAATCAGGTCGACAAGTTATTGAGTATGTCAACCTCAATAGACTTTTGTCTTGTGCTCGTCGATGTGTAAGAAATGTGGGTCATTGTATTCCTAAAATTGATCGACATGTTACCCTAAATTTGTCCACCTGAGGTTGATAGGTCGATGTGTAGTATAATTCAAGTCAACATGTAATATAGGTTGATATGTTTTAGGAGATGTCGATATACTTTTACTTAGCCAATGTATTGTGTTTCTTTTGTTTAGGTTGACAAGGGTTACATATCAGGTCGATGTGTTTATGGTGAGGTTACAATTGGTCAACAAGGTTATGAAAATTTGTGGACCTAAGGGAACAAGTTGATGTGTGTGTAGATCAGGTTGATATGGTTTGTAGACTTCTGTTTACTGATGGCTTTCTGATTTACTTTAAACTTATTTTCTTCCAATTATCATCATCAAAACCTTTTATTCTCAATACAAACCAATCAAGATAGATTATACATATGCATGATGGATTAATAAGCAATGACTGGATTGAATTTAAATATTGTTTTAAAGAAGTTACGCATTGATTAGATAAGACCGTGGTTGAAATATTCCATTGCCTAAAGAGCTATAAAGGTTAGTAGTCTTTCAACTAAATCTCCAAACATGGAACAGTTATTTTACCAATGTCATCTGCAAATCGACATTAAAGTGACACCTGTAAAAAATGAATAATTTTCAAATCGGCAAAAGTAAACGTACAACACGATTAAAATTGGATTGCACCAATTGCATAATTGTTTTACAAACAACCAATAGTTTCATTTGAGTAAGAGCAAGCGTGCAAGTAGTATAATTAAAAATGAAATACATAAATTGTATGATTGTCCTGGAAATAAGTAGTAGACATTATTATACATCAAAAAGAGAAAATATTACCTTGGTTTAGCTGGTTGTCTTACGAATTACAAGCATCGTTGTTGTGGAGTGAAAACAATTGTTACAGGCTATGTACCAATATTTCTGAAAAATGTGCTAAAAAGAGAACCGGACCTTTACCAATGATATCTGGAATTAGTTTCTACAATATAATAACCATAATTATTATCGAAATGGATACTTACGAATATAAAACTTTTTCATCAACAAAATAGTTTTACTTTTTGTGTTGCTGTTAAATTACAAATTCTAGTTATTTTTTTATCTGCATTGAAAGAGATGCTAGGATTGTAGTCATCGTATTTTTCTTTTTTGGGACAACTATATCTTGCAGCAACTCATCATTCCTTATTGCCCTATATAAAAAACATTAACTAATCTACATTAATCTTATACATATCAAGTCGAACACAGTCAGTGTGTATATTAAATTTCCAGTTTTTTAGTTATCGCGCTTCTTGGATGACGGATCAATGAGAACAGCCGAATCAAACTAAGTAGACAACGCAACACCTTACAATAAGCACAAAATGAGATAAATATATAAAGATTGTTCCCTTTATCACAAGAGAACTGCAAGAGTGGAAAAACAAAATTATGCATTTCTTGGTACCATTATAAGAGTTAACTCTATGTCTTCAACCAACAATAACAGGATATGTATGCTTGTTTTCTAGGATTTGCTGACCTTTGTGACTTAAAAAGTCATCCCACATAGATAGTTTGAGAGTTTGGAAAATTTTTCTTTTTTGAAAAGGCATAGAATTTTACATCACTTGAATGGAATCTACAGTGCAAGCAATGATTAAAGTTGACAAGAGGACTTACTATTCATTCACAATTATAAACTTCTGAACAATCAAAATTTTCCCTTCTCTGGTGATGTGTTAAGGTTCTGGTGCATAAATAACCATGGCCAAAATATATGTAGCTCAAATAGAATTTCAAATTGAGTAACAAAAAAAAAAAAACTATACACATCCTGTTGTTTGAATGCAAAAGGAGCTCACCTACAGATTTGTCTCTATGGTTCATATATTGTACCAGATCTGTAAAATTAATATAGTTGAAGTTCACGGACATAATGTCATCTTCTTTGTTGAGTTGCTCAATAAGCGTTCTAGTAGATATCACCCATTGAATTTTTGGCCTTTCACTCTGAAACTTTGGAGGAATGGACTTGACATCGGCATTTCAAATTAGATATTTCTTGTAGACTTCAACATGGGGCTCATTCTAGATATATTAGATTGAATATTATCCCTCCAATCTGAATTCCCTGTTAAAATAGGTAATCATAACATCTCAAACAACATATATACTTTCTTCTTAAAAAAGTATATACATGAGTTGATTATTTTTACAATCTATCGAAATTTTATAATTTCTAAAGTGTTAAGTCATAGAAGCGATGAGCAGGATCTGTTATGTCCATATTTTATCAGTAAAATGTTGAGGGAAACAAGCATACTTCTGAGTCAATGAAAATATATTTTTGCTTTTTGCTTGGAGTGTTAATAGATGCTGTAACATGCTTCTTATTTTGAACTGTGATTTTACAAGTCCAATTGTGCGTATTAGGAGTGATATCTTTTATCAGAGAATAATTTTACATCCTGAAAACACACATAAATAGCAACAATAATATTCAATTTAGATAATAGATAAAGAACAACGGCCATATAAATACATGAATATTTGAGCACATACCTTACTAAAAAATGTTCACAGTCTAGCTAAATGAAACACTTCATTAAAAACAACATTTCTTGTTTTGCAATCTAATTTGACATCATCAAATGTTTTTGGAATGTTCAGCACTTTAATTGTATTAGGGGATCTAGCTCTAGATAAAGCAACGTACAACCGTCCATGCAAAAAATGGTTTACGTAGATAGATTCCAACAAAATCCAAAATTTGCCCCTAAGATTTGTTGATTGTCATAACAAACGATAAACATAAAGGAAATTGGGGATTCTTATAAAAGGAATTCCATTTTTTTCATTGACGGGAGTTTATAAAGGAATTCTAGGAATGAACATTTTTTCCTTCTGTAGTTATTAGTAGCAATCTCTGCACAAATAGCATGCTCATTTAACTGCCTGTATAAGTCTTGTACCATTACACAAACCTTCTGTGGGGTTTAGATTTCTAAGCAACATAATAGTACAATTTTCTTTGAGCAATAACTTATAAGGTGGTAAACCCTTTGGATTATTGCTGCATAAGAAATCTTCATAATCTCTTTGATGGCATTCATGAACTATCCTATTCGTAGCTATGTAAGAGTGTAAATTTCCAGGGAATTTTTGAGTTATTAACTTAATAAGTTCACTAACAGATGTATTCTTAGGAGAGAGAATAGCTTGATTTATCATTTGATAGGGATCATCTGAATAGAGGCACAAATCATCAAAAACACAACGTATTAATCTAGCATTGAGGAAATAAAAGTTTAAAGAGCACAAATATTAATTAAACAATGTCAGATACTATCAAAAATGGCATTATATTACTTCTCTAGAGATTTGTTCCTGTCAATATATGAAATCACATGATTAATAGGAAGAGTTACTTCACCATTTTCATCCATGAGTTGTCTTCCTTCATCCATCCCAAAAAATCACAAAATTCTGGATTTGAAACAGTACGCATGTTTTGCTTTAATATCAATTTGTAACGACTTGCTAGTCAGGCATAAATGAAGAAGCAATCAACACGATTACAATGTAATGTTTGGACTCGTAATAGTTGCGCTTCCCATATGTGATAATACGAAAGGAAATTTATAAAGCTACTTGATCTTTTCAAATAAAATAACGACAAAATCTTCCCTTTTAGTGACTGTTTAGCCACTTGGGATTAATATAAAACCTAATAAAGCAAACAGAATATCTCTAATATCAAATAAACTGGTATTAATGGCTCTCACGACCATCTAACAACACACCATAGTATATAATCACAATATCAACAAAACTATATGTATATGACTCTTCTTGACCTTCAACTATGCATCTACATATAAAACATAATTCGTACAAATCCAAAAAAATATAAGAACAATATATCTTAATAATATAACTAGGTCGGAAATAAGTAAGGATCAAAATCTCTTGGCTCAAAGGTTTCTACCCTGAAATTTCCTCTCATCTTCTTGATCGTTTGAAAACAAGAATATCGAGGTTAGTATAAGCTAAGTAAATATACAAGGGACCAATAGCTTACATAACAAGTAAGCAGACATAGGAATATCAATATCAACAAGCAAATAGCATGACATTGAAGAATGCACAAGAGATACACGTTATCTCAAACAATTCTAAAAAAATAAGAACAATTATAACTCTAACTTAATTATCTCTCTCTATCTTTATTGTTCTAATTTGGAATTGATATTTAAAGAAAGAAATGGAATGTCAAACAAGCTAGTATATGAAAGTCTGAAAGAGCAAGCCAAAATTTGATATTTCTAAATGAAATTTAGGTCTTTTTAGATTAGACACCTCAAACACTTCACCTACTTATAATTCTACCCTCGTACGGAGAATGGATATACCCATAATTTCTCAAGTCTTGCTTGCAGGTTTCGCAAAGTTTTCAAAACACTATATACCAACTGTACTCCTTAAATTTTGCTCGCAGGTTTCGTAAAGTTTTTAAAAATATTATCGTCTTTTCACTATCTCTTTATATTACTTTATGTTCATATGAGATAATTATCACAAGCATTCCAATTTATCAATAGGATTACATGGGATTCATAACCAAATATCATGAATATACGGTCCATATAGTCAACCAACTCATGGCACTTCAATGAGTTATTTCAATGAGTTTCCGGTGCAAACAAGTTTTGATAAAACTGTCATATATTGGGTTGTAATAATTGGATTGAGATGAATCTAGTTGTCATACAAAATTAAGACTTAAAGCTATAACTTTTATATTCATAGTTAATTTCAATTCCAATTACACAGAGATAGCCACATCAAGCAATGTTACAACCCAAAATTCACAATATGACTTGCATAGTCATAGAAAAATAACATAATTTCTTCTACAGATATCGGATTGAGATGGTTCTAGTGGCTATTTAAAAATAAGATATAGGGTTACAATTATTTCAAAAGTTAACCTAGTTCAGTCTAGAAGGTAGTTAACAATCAAAGCAAATTTCAGCACAAAAACAGATAGAAACAAGTCATTTTTTGGTAGAAAAATGTCATTTTGAATATTCACAAAAAAATTATTTTTCAATGAAACTCTTCAATTTTATGTCATTTTAAATTTATAAAAGTCTTATTTCTTTAGAAGAAACCTTACTTAATTTGCAGTTGTATAGAAAAAAATATTGAATAAAGAACAAAACATGGTCATGTTGTGAAACATGACAGTTTTTTCTATAGAGATCATGTTACTTCAAAAATTTATCAAAAATTCAATTCTCCATGAAACTCTTTGAATTATATGTCATTTTAAAATTATGAAAGTTTAGTTTTATCATAAGAAAACCGTATTCTTCCAGAATATTATTTGTGCAGAAAATATTATGAACTAAGAACTATATCAATTTCAAACTATCCAGAATGTTAAATCATGTTTTTATTCCATCTTTTGATATTCCAATGTGATATTTTCCTTCCCTTTTTCATACCATCCTTATTTTAATACAACATACAATCTGAAAATATATTAAATATGACTATTAGATATCAAAGAAACAAACACAAGTATCGTACTTGCCTCAAATTTGTAATTTTTCTTTTAAGTTTCCTTCCTTTCCTTTCCAAGCTTTCTTTGAAATTCTAAGTTGATCTTTATGCTTTCTATATCCCTTTTTGCTTCCCAAATACTACGGTTAACATGTATATAGATGGAGGTGGTTAATTTAAGGTCAAAGGACATCTAGGTTTTGGTTTTTGGAATGAGGAAGAGGAAAACATAAATAGTGTTCAAGAATGAAAGAACTCTCTCTCTCCCTCCCTCATTTCAAATCTTAGTGGATTGTGGGTTGATAATATACAAAATGTTATATTTATTATTGATATTATGAATTAATTTTGGATTGCTTAGTACTCTAATGGATGGTTTTATGACATTTTTATTTTTAGGGGATCAAAATTGGAGATTGGATCAAAATGGGTTTAAGGAGGTATTTTTGGAGATAAATGGTTCAAGATATCAATTCGGCCTGCAAAGGAAAGGAAGAAACCTCTAGAGTGGAAAATTTATTTTAAAAATTTTACTTCAAGTAAAATTATTTAAAGGAGTTAATTGTTTCCTATTTTTTAGGGGAGAATCTTTTTTGAGATCTAGGTCGCAAGAAAACTTCTAATTTGTCTTGGAGTCTCACACCTATATATATGCTCCTCAAATATGGGCAGCAACACATGCGCAGCAACAAGGCACAATTCTTTTTTTTTTCTTTCTAGGTTTTAGTTTTTCTTTTTCTTCAAGAATATTTTTTCTTTCTTTTGTTGATTCAAGAACATGATTAATATCATGAGTGGCTAATTTTTTTCTTCTGATTTAAGAGAAATTTCATTGATTGTCTTCACTATGAGGTTATATGTTTCATTTAATTTCTTGTCTTTTAATTTAAGTAATTATCGATTCTTGATTTATTTACATGAAACATTGATATTAGTTAATCTGATAATTTAATTTAATATTAATTTTTCTATTATTATCTTGGATTTCAGTGATCTATAATTGTCATGAATGAAGGGTACAAGTAGCAACTAGTTTATTTATATTTATGGGTCTTTTACCAATATTCATGTTTAACTTAACGAATTGATAGAACAAAATTAAATAATTACGGTTATCTCAATTATTTGTATTTTGGTTTAACTGTTTTCACAAAACTTAATGCTATCATTATATTAATATGAAACGCTATCGTACCTAGTCGATTAATGATAAGTTTTGATTAGATGCTAGATTTGGTTAATTTAGGAAAACGCAAAATTTATTACGGCTATCATGTTAAATCTAAGGTTAAATGCTTGAATTGTAAGAATAATATTTTTAAACCCATGAACAGTGAAACAATCGAATGTGTGAACCATTGGATCAGAGTTTGGTAGATTGAATTTCTTTTCTAATTTTTTGTATTTTTGTATTGTTGATTTGTCTTTTAATTTTAGATTATTAAGTTTCGATTTAGAAATTTATTTGATAAACCCCTCATTTTATTTGGGGAATCAGTAATAATTTGAGAGTTTCGACAACCCTATCAAATTTTGGCACCGTTGCCAAGAAATTATTTTAATTTCTTAGTTTGTGTTTTTCACTTGTTTACTGATTTTTTATGAGAAAAAAAAGATGACAATCATCAAAGGACTCTGAAGGAGTTGGCTGCACCAATTTTGAACCAATAACCCATGTGCATCGAATACCCAGCTCTTAAGGTAGCATTCGAACTCAAATCTGGCTTGATTCATTTACTTCCTATTTTGTGTAGTCTTCTAGATGAGGATCCACACAAACATTTAAAGGAATTCCACATTGTCTGTTCAAGTATGAAGCCCCAAGGTGTGACCGAAGAACAAATCAAATTAAAGGCCTTTCCTTTTTCCCTAAAAGATAAGGCGAATGACTGGTTATATTACCTACCTCCTGGTTCGATCAATACATAGAATGGAATATAGAGATTATTTTTACAAAAATTTTTTCCTGCATCTAGAGCTACTAACATCAGAAAGGAAATATGTGCGATCAGACAGATTAGCTGAGAGATACTGTATGAATATTTTGAGAGGTTCAAACAACGTTGTGCTAGTTGCCTACATCATCAAATACCGGATCAGCTCTTGTTACAATATTTTTTTGAAGGACTTCTACCCATGGATAGAAGTATTGTAACACAAAAAAAAAATGAATTAGGGCTTAAAGCCCTAATTCTCCCTTCTCTCTCTCTCTCTCTCTCTCTCACTTCGTCTCTTCCCCTCCCACAGCCACCGCCCACCGCCTCGCCTTCCTCCCACGATTGCCGCCGCTGTACCGCCGCTCGCCACCATCGCCTTCCTCTTGCGATCGCCGCCACTGCAACGATCTCCTGCGAGCATAGCTCCTCCGCCGCAGTGTGTAACCCACTGCGCTATCCAGCGCACAACTCCAACGTGAGCCAGCGTGTGACCCCTGCGCGAGTACGCACAACCCCTGCACGAGCAAGAGCCAGCGCGTGCCCGCGCGACCCCTGCGCAAGCACGCATGAACCCAACACGAGCGCGAACACGCTCCAGCACGTGAACCACTGCGCGAGCATGCAACCCATTCGCGAGCTCGATCCAGCTCGTGAGTACGAGCCCTAGCCCATGAGAGCCCGCCAGGTTGCGAAGCCCACTGTTGACCCACAAAGCCCACTGCTGACCCGCGAGCCCACTACAACCCACGAAGCCCACTACGGTCAGCAAGCCGGGCTACGAGCCTACGAGCCTACGAGCCCACCAGTGGGCTAGCTCGCTAGCCCCCAAACCATCGGCCCGCGACGGCCTGCTAACCCGCAACTGGCTTTCCCCTTCAAGAGCCCACCTGCATCTTCACTGCAGGTAATGACTATGATTTGGTTGAAGTTCTAGGGTTTGGTATTAGAAATTTAGTTGTTGCTAATATATTTCAAATTTGGAAATATTACAGGTTTTAGACCAATCTGACAGACGAATGACAACTAGATCTGAGATCCGAGAAACCTTAGGTGAGAGAAACGCACTCACTTTGAAATTTGAATAAATTTTGTTGATTTTAGGTTGAATTTAAAATCAAAAGTTATATATCTATTAGGAAATGTGTTAAATTCGATGAAAATTATAGAAAATGAGAAATATAGGAAATTTGATCATTGGTGAGCCAAATGATTCGAAATTTGATGAAACAAGAATTTAGAAATGATTGTGTAAATTAAGGTTATATTAAATTGGAAAGAAAAATTGAAAATCCCTTATTAGGGTTTTATTTGATATAAAATTTGATGATTTGATTAGGTTTGTCTTTTGAAAACTCGAGTCAATTGGATTGATTTGAAAAATAAGAAATGACCATCCTCCCTAAATAAGTGAGTGGAACTCTAATCTCTGGCATAAAATAGTAAAACGTGTTTTCTGTCATGTTTTCGAAAAAATATTCTTTTAATATGCATTGATTCAACGTATGATATTAAATCTCAAATCTGTTTTGTGATTATTAGAGTGTCTTGAATTATATTTACGATGACTATGCATCCATGGTTTGAAATGAAACAAAAATTGTGTCATTAATTGAAAATTGAAAATTTCCTTTTCTACCGTTGCATTGATTTGCTATTTTGAAATGATTTGATAAAACGTATTGGCACGCAAATTTGAAATGCTTTAATGAACTATGTGGGTTGGATGCCCACTAGTCATGCGATGATATAATTTTACTTGTGGGACGTTATGCCCTTGTGATACTATGATGATGACATTGATGATTTTGTAGCTACGAAGGGCATTTGTAGTGGCACGGTTATCCAGATATGCTTCTGCAGGAGGTATCTACAAACGTCATTGATTCTAAGGACTATAGGCGCGGCCGGTTGAACCCACGTAGGGGGAGGACATGTGTGACGCCATCGTCTAGCACCGAGCGGGGTCCTATACACGATGATGAGCTAACCCCAACGAACTCATGGCCAACGTCGGGGTAGAGAGCGATTTTAAATCCTATTTATAATAAAACCCCCGATGCGCCTGTCCTTGGTCATGGTTGACCTTTGCCAGGATTATCTTTGGCTTACTCTACTATTACTTGATTTTTTAAATAGATGCATACGTGCTGTTATCGTGTGATTGATTTAATGATTTCAAATTGCTAAACATATCATGTTTTGTTGCGAAATGTAAATTTTTGTTTCAAATGATATTATTTGACACTCCAATAGTTCACCTACACTATTTATGCTTGATATTATCCCCTCACTTACTGGGTATCTTCCCATGATACTCACCCTTTCATTTTCCCTCTTCAGACATGATTATTGTTGTGCTGGAGCGACGCTTTAGATCTTAGAGATTTTGGTGGATTTGGGAGATATACGACGGTGAGGTTTAAGTTAAATTTGAAATATGAATTTTGTACTTTGTTTTGACCCTGCGTGATCTTGATATTGAGGTCCGTAGTTGACCGTGTATATTATGGGACGACTGTATAACTTATGGCCAGTTGTGTGCATAACTCTCGATTTGGTTCATTTTACTTGCATTGAGGCATCTGTAAGTGTTTTAAACTTTTTACTTGGGAAATGTGTTATACATTATATAAACTTAGGTCCGCTCAATGTAGCAGCCGCTTATGCTCTAGTTGGGCATGACAGTAAAGGTCTGTGGTTAGGATTGTTGGAAATTTTATAGTCTTGCGTTGTCCTGGATGTTTGGGGTGGAATTTGTTGATTTTGGAGAGGCCGGGATGGCCATTTGTTTAAATTACAGGTTGATTTTGAATATATAGGTTTATTTGTACATGGGAAACTTTCGATTTATGAGAAGATTCTGTCTGATTTTTTGTAGAAATACAGCCAGCATTCAGGGCAACGGGAGGCTACTCATGACTCCGGTTCGGGGCGTGACAGTTCTATTGGTAACAGAGCATCTAAGTTAGAGAAAAGATAGTAGTAAAAGTCTTCCCAAATATATGAAAAGTCCTCAATACATTAAAGAGTTTCATACAGTCATTTAAAGTCTCATACTTGACCATAGGCATTTAAGTTTATCTATGTTATGGAGTTAGATACATAACACATCTAACCCGTTATTTCGCATTTAACAGGATTCGTATGATCCTTACGGATTTGGGGTTGTCAAAGAAGCTCAGGTTGAAAGTTGTTGAGAGACTCCTCGAGGAGATGCCCTCTTGTGGTGGGAGGCTATCCATGACAGTGCTACATAGACCCTGCGGTGGGAAAACTTTTTACGAGAGTTCGACTGCAGGTACTTCATCTCGTTCCAGCAGAACCGGATGAGGACAGAGTTCCTGCACTTACGCCAAGGGACGAGGTTAGTTTTAGAGTACGAGGCTGAGCTTAGATGCCTAGCGGCCTTTGTTCCCGACATGGCTACACCAGCTCAGATGAGGTTCAAGTTTGAAGATGGCCTCCAATTGAGCATCAGGAAGAATATGACGGTGACTCCCTTTTTTACACTATTTGAGGTGATAGATTCAGTGTACCGGGTGGAGGAGATCGTCCGAGCAGAGGCTAGACAGAGGGAGAGTCACCAGAAGAGGAAGACTGGGTCACAGGGTGGACAGTTTTCGAAGAGGGGTAGAGGTTCTGGATATCCCGGAGGTTCTTCTATCTTCAGACCAGCAGCACCGGGATAGGGACCTCAACCACAGGGTTTTGAGGTACCAGCCCCTAGTATCTCTACATAATTTACTACATAGAGACCGTCTTTCTACCATAGATGCAGTAGCCACCATGCCTTTGGGGCATGTAGAGTACCAGTTATTTACTTCCAGTGTGGGAAGCAAGGTCACGTTAGGAGTGTCTGCCCCGATTTAGGTCGAGGAGGATTGACTTTACAGAGTCGTACTGGTACGTCTAGCACAGGCCAGTAGGGGGCACCTACGCACTCAGCTCTTAGACTGTAGCTGGGAGTAATACAGTGCCAAGATCGTTGCGACAGCAGCCTAGTGCCCAGGCTTGTGTGTTTGTGATGACATAAGAGAACGCACAGGCAAACCCTGATGTTATTATGGGTAATCTTCCCACAGACCCCTCAGTGTAGTAATTTTGTTGTACTTTCTGTATGACCTTTTTGTATATCTTGATGTCGATATACAATTTTGACTAGTTAAAGATTTAAAAGCTTAACTAGTTTGATATATATATATATTCATTCACTTTTTCTTTACATTTTAAATTCTGTTGATATTTTTCTTACTTTTAGGTACCATGCGAATATTCAGTATCGACGCCCGTATTTTTATAGATACCGGATCAATTTTTTCTATGTGAGCGACATGTTCGCTCGCCATTCTAATAGACCTCTCTCGTCACTCCTCTTGACAAGCATATCATTCGAGATACAGTCTATAGGGGCTGTGAGGTCGGTATTGGGGAGACAGTATTAGTGGCAGATCTGATTCAGCTCCCTATCACGGATTTCATTGCCATCCTAGAGATGGATTGGCTGAGTTTATACCGGGTTTTCATGGATTGTTTCACGAAAGAGGTTGAGTTTCGGAGGTCCGGGTAGCCACCATTAGTATTCTGGGGCGAGAGACGAGTATTGCCCCGCAACATAATATCTGTTATGAAGGCCAGACGCTTGGTACGCCATGGTTGTGCGGCTTATCTGGCTTATGTTGTCGACACCACCGTTGAGGAACCTAGGCTTGAAGATGTCCCTGTTGTGCAGGAATTTCTAGACGTGTTCCCAGAGGAGCTTGCCGGATTACCACCAGTTCGGGAGTTCGATTTCGAGATTGATCTAGTACCAAGAACCAATCCTATTTCTATACTGCCATACAAAATGGCGCCTGCTGAACTGAGAGAGCTTAAAACTCAGTTACAGAAACTCCTAAACAAGGGGTTCATTCACCCGAGCACTTCACCTTGGGGTGCTTCAGTGCTGTTTGTAAAGAAAAATGATGATACATTTCGACTTTGTGTGGACTACAGGCAATTGAACAAATCCACCATAAAAAACAGATATCCCCTACCACGTATAGATGATTTGTTTGATCAGCTACAGGGGGTTTTCTCTAAGATTGATCTCTGTTCAGGTTATCATCAGTTGAGAATTCGGACCGAAAATATGCCCAAGACAGCTTTTCGCACCCGATACGGCCATTACGAGTTTCTAGTCATGCAGTTTGGGCTGACTAATGCCCCAGCTGCCTTCATGGATTTGATGAACCGAGTTTTTCATGACTAGTTGGATCGGTTTGTCATCGTATTCATCGATGACATCTTGATATATTCACGGAGTGATGAAGATCATGTTGAGCACCTTCGGGTCATATTGCAAATACTCCGTGAGAAACAGCTATATGACAAATTCTCGAAATGTGAGTTTTGGCTAAGATAAATTGGATTCTTGAGGTACATTATTTCCGCGGAGGGTATTTATGTTGATCCGTAGAAGGTTGAGGCTATAGTGAAGTGGGAGTAGCCACAAACAGTTATCGAGATTCGTAATTTTTTTGGTTTGGCTGGGTATTATCGCAGATTTGTAGAGAGATTCTCCTGGATAGCTGCTCTGTTGTCGAGATTAACCCAAAAGGGGGTCAAGTTTATTTGGGATGATCGTTGTGAGGCAAGCTTCTAGGAGTTCAAAACAACGGTTGACATCTACTCCTATTTTAGCCCTTCCTACTAGTAGTCGGGAGTATACAGTGTACAGTGATGCTAGTCGACAGGGATTGAGTTGTGTTCTGATGTAAGATGGTCGGGTTATTGCATATGTCTCGCAACAGCTGAAGAAACATGAGGTTAATTACCCGACATATGATTTGGAGTTGGTAGCCATAGTTTTCGTATTGAAGATATGGCAGCATTATCTTTATGGGGTGACCTACAGGGTATTTACAAATTACAGGAGTTTCAAATATCTATTTACCCAAAATGAGCTAAATTTGAGATACAGGAGATGGTTAGAACTCCTTAAAGATAATGACTTCATTATTGACTATCATCAGGGTAAGGCGAATGTTGTAGCAGATTCTTTGAGTCGGAAGTCAACATCATCCTCACAGTCAACAGAGAAAGCCTACCTTTCTTGTTTAGTAGGACTCTAAACCTTAGGAGTCAGTTTGACTAACGATGATCAGGGAGGCTTACTAGCCAGATTTGAGGTCAGGCCGACTTTGTTCGACCGTATCAGGGAGTTCCAGAGTACGGATGAGGAGTTTCAGGGTATTGCAGATAGAGTCCGCCGAGCTGAGGGCGGAGACTTCAGAGTCCGTGATGATGGACTCGTGGTATTCAGAGACAGTGTGTGTCCCAGCCGATAGTGATCTTCGACGTGCTATCCTTGAGGAAGCACATTCTTCTTCATATACTATGCATCCTGGGGGTACGAAAATATACCGGACCATCAGAGGTAGCTATTGGTGGTCTGGCATGAAGAGAGATATAACAGAGTTTGTGGCACGATGCTTGGTGTGCCAGCAGGTGAAGGCCGAGTATTAGCGTCCAGCAGGCACACAGCAGCCTCTTCCCATTCCTGAGTAGAAATGGGAGCATATTACTATGGATTTTGTGATGGGGTTGCCGCGTACTTCTACACGGCATGATGCGATTTGAGTGATTATCAATCGACTCACCAAATTTGCATATTTTATCCCTATCCTTATTTCTTAGAGGCGTTGGCACGTCTCTACATTGATACCATAGTTCAGCTTCACGGGGTACCCAAGTCGATTGTTTCAGATAGGGACCTCAGGTTCACAAGTGCAAGCGCGAGCCAACGGGCGACACCTATGCTAGCGTGCGTGATACCTGTACGAACACGCCCTAGCCCTATGTGAGCGCGTGACCCACTGCACGAGCGCGCCCTAGCACGAGCACAGTGCGCGACCCACTGCGCGAGCGCACCCCAGCACGAGCACGAGTGCGCTCCAGCACGCGACCCACTGCGTGGGTGTGCGATCCACTCGCGAGCTCGATCCAGCTCGCGAGCACGAGCCCTAGCCCGTGAGAGCCCACCAGGCCACGAAGTCCACTGCTGACCCATGAAGCCCACTGCTGACCAGCGAACCCACTGCGGCACGCGAAGCCCACTACGGTCAGCAAGCCGGGCTGCGAGCCTGCGAGCCCTCGAGCCCACCAACGGGCCAGCCTGCTTGCCCGCCAGCCGCCGACTGCGAGCCCACAACCGGCTTTCCCCTTCGAGAGCTCACCTGCATTTTCACTGCAGGTAATGACTGATTTGGTTGAAATTCTAGGGTTTTGTGTTAAAAATTTAGTTGTTGCTAATATATTTCAAATTTGAAAATATTATAGTTTTTAAACCAATCCGACGGGCGAAGGACGGCTAGATCTGAAATCGGAGGAACCCTAGGTGAGAGAAACGCACTCACTTCAAAATTTGAATAAATTTTATTCATTTTTAGGTTGAATTTAAAATCGGAAGTTATATATCTATTTGGAAATATGTTAAATTAGAGAAAAATTAGAGAAAATGAGAAATATTAGAAATTTGATCATTGGTGAGCCAAATGATTCGAAATCTAATGAAACGAGAATTTAGAAATGATTGTGTAAATTAAGGTTATATTAAATTAGAAAGAAAAATTGAAAATCCCTTATTAGGGTTTTATTTGATATAAAATTTGATGATTTGATTAGGTTTGTCTTTGGAGACTCGAGAAGTCAAATGGATTGATTTGAAAAATAGGGAGTGACTACCTTCCCTAAATAGGTGAGTGGGACTCTAATCTGTTGCATAAAATAGTAAAACGTATTTTTTGTCGTGTTTTCGATAAAACATTTTTTTAATATGCATTGATTCGACGTATGATATTAAATTTCAAATCTATTTTGTGATTATTGGAGTGTCTTGAATTATATTTACGATGACTATGCATCCATGGTTTGAAATGAAATAAAAATTGTGCCATTACTTGAAAATTGAAAATTTTCTTTTCTACCATTGCATTGATATGCTGTTTTGAAATGATTTGATGAAACGTATTGGCACGCAGATTTGAAATGGTTTGATGAACTATGTGGGTTGGATGCCCACTAGTTATGCGATGATATAATTTTACTTGTGGGACGTTGTGCCCTTGTGATACTATTATGATAACATTGATAATCCGTAGCTACGAAGGGTGTTTATAGAAGCACGGTTGCCCGAATACGCTTCTGCAGAAGGTATCTGCAAACATCATTGATTCTAAGAGCTATAGGCGCGGCCGGTTGAACCCACGTAGGTGGAGGACGTGTGTGACGCCACCGCCTAGCACCGGGCGGGGCCGTAAACAAGATGATGAGCTAACCCCAGCGAAGTCATGGCCAACATCTGCATAGAGAGCGATTTTAAAGCCTATATATAATAAAACCCCCGATACACCTATTCTTGGTCATGGTTAACCTTTGCCAAGATTATCTTTGGCTTGCTCTACTATTATTTGATTTTTTTAAATGGATGGATACATGCTTGTTATCGTGTGATTGATTTAATGATTTCAAATTGTTAAACATATCATGTTTTGCTGCGAAATGTAAATTTTTATTTCAAATGATATTATTTGACACTTTAATGGTTACCCATACTATTTATATTTGATATTACCCCCTCACTCACTGGGTATCCTCCCATGATACTCACCTCTCTCATTTTCCCTCCTCAGACAGGATTATTGTTGTGCTGGAGTGACGCTGGACGTTGTGCCCTTGTGATACTATTATGATAACATTGATAATTCTGTAGCTACGAAGAGTGTTTATAGAGGCACTGTCACGCCCCGAACCGGGATCGTGAACAGCCGCCCGTTGTCCCTGGATGCCGGCTGTATTTTTACAGAAAATCGGGCAGAACCTCCCCATAAATCGGAGGTTTCCCATGTAAAATTTCACCTGTATATGACATTCATCCTGTAAAAATAAATAATTGGTCATCCCGGCCTCTCCAAAATCAACAGATATCCCAGCCAACATCCAGAACAACGCAAGGCTATAAAGTTCATAGCAGTCCTAGCAACAGACCTCTACTGTCATGCCCAACTAGAGCATGAGCAGCCGCTACACCGAGCGGACTTAAATTCTACGCATATATAAAATAAATTCCCAAGTTATTTTTAAATATTTACAAATGCCTCAATGCAATGAAATAATCAACACGAAAGTTTCAAAAATAAATATCCATCAATTATATAGTCATCCCAGAAAATTTATATAAATACATTGGTCAATCTAAAATCTCCAATATATAATAATATCACCAATCATCATAGCGGAAGAGATGGAAAATATCCATACCCAATCCCAGTGGTATCTCCTCGATCCAACACTAATCCTGTGGGAAAGAAAGTGAGGGATGAGTATCTATGGGAGGATACTCAGTAAGTGAGGGGATTGACATCATGCTATCAATATCGAGGTGAATTTGGAGTGTCAAAGTATAAGATAAGAAAATATCCACAGTGTGCAAACTGATCATGTTATTTCCAAAATCATATATCACACGCACACATCAAAAAGCCAGATATGCATCCCAAAATTTTACATCAATGTCATGAAGAACCGGCCAATGAAATATTCCCGGCAATGGTCTACCTCGACCAAGGACGGCGCATTAGGGTTTTTTTTTTTTTTTTTTCCAAATGCAAGTATTAAAAAAATGGTTCTCTGCCCCAATGTTGGCCACAGGCTACCCCAACTAGCCTGTAAAAAGTATATAGTGTACATATAACTAGTCAGCCGTGTATGGTGCCCCCGCCTGGTGCTAGACGGAGCCGTACTCAACGTCCTCTCCGATGAGGGTCAACCTGGGACACCCATACACACGACAATCTGGCGGATACCTCCGGCCGAAGCGTATCCGGACACAAGGGGTGCCTCTACCAGATGTCCTTCGTAGCTACGGATCACAATATCATATCAGCCAGGCACGTAGCCCCATGCATCCCATCACCAGATCAGCCGGGCATATAGCCCCATGCATAATATCATAACGTCAGCCGGGCATACAGCCCAATGCATAATATCATAAAGTCGGCCGGGCATACAGCCCAAATCATAATATCATAAAGTCGGCCGGGCATACAGCCCAAATGTGTAAATAAATCCATTGAAAACCATGTGCCAATGCAGTGGAAGTATTTAAAACATATCAATATGTCGAAAATGTGGCACAATATACGTTTATCAAAACTCATGGATGCATATCAATAAAGTCAACAGTCAAGACACTCCAAAGGTCACAAAACATTCATCAAATATTCGAAAATTCTACCAATCAGGCATTTGCAGAAATATGTCATTTAAAAATATTTTTGAAACATGGTTTTCAATCAATAGTGAATGTCAAAGTCCCACTCACAGTTCTACGGGAGGGAAGTCACTCCCTACTGACAAGCCAAATCGGATCTGACCGCTCGAGTCTCCAAAAAATCAACCTAAATCAGATTATCAAATTTCTGTAACATTCTATACTTAACCTTCAATTCATAGATAATCATTTCATAATTTGTATTCTATATGCATTCCACTTATACTCTAAACATATACAAAACCTTTCATCTTAAATTCAATCCTAGATTCGTCCAATTTATCAATTAGAGTCGAAATCTCCTCACCTAGGGTTTTCTCGAAGCGCCGAGTCTCGTCCGAAAGTCGCTTCGGTCACTCCAAAGTCTGTAGGGTTTCCTATCAAAACAAGGTTCATTTGTTAGATCTAAACACATAGATCCGAAACAAAACCCTAAGTCATTTACCTGCGTGGAGATTCGTGGGCTGTCACGAACTCACGGACCGTCACGGGCCCTCGCGGGCTCGTGGGCCACAGCTAGCGGGCTCGCTGGTCTGCGTGCTACGGGGTAGCGGGCCGGCGGGCTGGCGGGCCGATGGGCTGAACTGGTCCGCGGGCCGTACTAGACCTGCGGGCTTGGACAGGCTATCGGGCCTGGTGGGCCCGTGGGCTTGCTGCTGATGGGCCTGCGGGCCGACAGTGGCTCACGGGCTGGTGCTCGCCCGTGTGCTGCGCTGGCTCGTGCGCGCTCGCGCGCTGCTGCGCGCCCCTGCGCGCTTTTCTCGCGCGCTCTGCTCGCGCTCGTGCGCTGGGCTGCGCGCCCGTGCACACCCGTGCGCTGGGCAGCGCGCTCGCGGCCTGGGCTCTCGCTCGCGGCCTAGGCTCGCGCTCGCGGACTCAGTCCTGCTCGCGGCCTGGGCCCTCGCTGCGGCTGGGTCCTGCTCGCGCGCTAGTGCGCTGAGGCGCGCTGGTGCACGCCCGTGCACTGATGCACGCCTATGCGCTGTGCTGCTGCGCACTCGGTGGCTCGATCGCGCGAGGAGGCAGCAATCGCACGTTGTGGCGTGCGGTGGTGCTCGATCGTGGCTCGCGGCGGTGTGCGGCGAGGTGGAGAGAGAGCGATCGTGGGAGATCGCGAGAGGGAGATCGCGGGGAAATGAGCTGCGGGAGAAAGAAGAAAAAGCAGAAGAAGAAGAAGAAGAAGAAGGAGAAGGAGAAGAAGAAGAAGATGCCGGCGGAGCTTGCGGTGAAGACCAACGCCGCGGTGGGGGAGGGAGGCGAAGGGTCGGCGGAGAGAGGGAGAGAGAGAGAGAGAGAGAGAGAGAGAGAGAGAGAGAGAGAGAAACGAATTAGGGCTTCAGCCCTAATTCAATTGGGGGGAGGGCCAAAACGCTGCGTTTTGGCTCTCCCTCTTTTTTTTTTTTTTTTTTTTTTTTTTAGGCTTGGTGTTACAGGCACGGTTGCCCGAATACGCTTCTGTAGAAGGTATCTGCAAACATCATTGATTCTAAGGGCTATAGGCACAACCGGTTGAACCCACGTAGGTGGAGGACGTGTGTGATGCCACCGCCTAGCACCGGGTGGGGCCGTAAATACGATGATGAGCTAACCCCAGCGAACTCATGGCCAACATCGGGATAGAGAGCGATTTTAAAGCCTATGCATAATAAAACCCCCGATACACCTATTCTTGGTCATGGTTGACCTTTGCCAAGATTATCTTTGGCTTGCTCTACTATTATTTGATTTTTTTAAATGGATGCATACATGCTTGTTATCGTGTGATTGATTTATTGATTTCAAATTGTTAAACATATCATGTTTTACTGCGAAATGTAAATTTTTGTTTCAAATGATATTATTTGACACTCCAATAGTTCACCCAGACTATTTATATTTGATATTACCCCCTCACTCACTAGGTATCCTCCCATGATACTCACCTCTCTCCTTTTCCCTCCTCAGACGGGATTATTGTTGTGCTGGAGTGACGCTTCAGATCTTAGAGATTTTGGTGGATTTGGGTGATATACGACGGTGAGGTTTAAGTTAAATTTGAAATATGAATTTCATACTTTGTTTCGACTCTGCGTGGTTTTGATATTGAGATCTGTAGTTGGCCGTGTATATTATAGGACGACTGTATAACTTATGGGCAGTTGTGTGCATAACTCTCGCTTTGGTTCATTTTACTTGCATTGAGGCATCTGTAAACGTTTTAAACTTTCTAATTGGGAAATGTATTATGCATTGTATAAAATTAGGTCCGCTCGGTATAGCGGCTGCTCATGCTCTAGTTGGACATGACAGTAGAGATCTGTGGCTAGGATTATTGGAAATTTTATAGTCTTGCGTTGTCATGGATGTTTGGGGTGGAATTTGTTGATTTTAGAGAGGCCGGGATGACTATTTGTTTAAATTACAGGTTGATTCTGAATATACAGGTTTATTTGTACATGGGAAACCTTTGATTTATAGGGAAATTCTACTCGATTTTCTGTAGAAATACAGTACGCATTCAGGTCAACGGGCGGCTGCTCATAACCCCGGTTCGGGGCGTGACAAGTATGGTAGAGCAGACAGTAGAGGAGCTTTGGTCAACAAAACACCAGAAGAGGCCAGAAGTTGATTTCAAATATGACAAAAAATTTTCAATAATTTGGGATGAGAGTGGAAGAAGCAACAAAACGTGTCAATGAGATAAGTTACTCGAATCTTGAGAATCAAATTTCTGAACTAACTGCTTTGGTTGATCAGTTGGCTATAGGGCAAATGCAGGCAACCAATGTCTGTAGCATATACGCAATTCCTGGACATCCAACGGATATGTGTCCATCGCTATAAGAAGATCCCACCCATCAAGCGAATGCCATAGGAGGATTTCTTGGTTAACCTCAAAGGAAGTACGATCCCCATTCCACTTATTACAATCCTGGATAGAGAGATCATTCAAACCCGAGCTATGAAAACCAAGGAGGACAGACAAGATATAGAGAGGACTCTTGCAACTAACACTCAACAATTTCAACAAGAAACGAGAGCGAGTATATAGAATTTGGAGCACCAAATTTCCTAACTAACGACCTCAGTTAGAAGGTTAGAGATACAAAATTCTGAAAAACTGCCCTCACAAATAGTGGTAAATCTCAAAGAGAACGTTAGCACAATAATATTGAGAAGTGAGAAACAACTTCATTTGAGTTTCACTCCATCTAAGAAGATGGATGAAGGGAAGGATATAGACAAGGAAGATGAACGCAAGTGTGAAAATTCAATCAAGGTAACATCAAAATCTTATTTGCCTAATGTTTCTAGTACAATTGTACCACATTTTCCTTATAGGTTTGAGGAATCCAAGATCGAAAAATACAAGAAGAAGTTAGGAAGATAAGAGGTGATGAGATGGGTGAGAATGTGTTTGATATCATCAAGAGAACTCTACCCAAAAAATGTGCGGATCCAAACATGTTCACTGTACCTTGTATTATTGATAAGAAAAAAATGGAACATACCATATTAGATTTAGGAGCACCTATTAATATCATGCCTTACTCAATTTATAGTGCTTTGAAATTAGATCTCGTAAAAGAAATAAGGGTTGTTATTCAGTTAGCTGACTACTCTTATGCTTATCCAAAGGGGATTGCTGAAGATATTTTGGTACAGGTTAATGAATTAATTTTTCCAACTGAATTTATATCTTGAAAATGGAAGGAGATACTATCATAGATTTAGCTTCACTTCTCTTAGAAGGACCATTCATGAAAACAACAAGGACTAAAATAGATATGGATGAGGGTACTCTTTCTGTCGAGTTCGATGGCGAGATTGTTAAATTTATTATTTTTTATCCTATGAAGTATCCAAATGAATATCAATCAATTTGTTCTGCTAATATTTTTGATTTAATTGTGTAGGAAATTTGTGAAGAAAAATATGATATTGATTTTGAATTGAATGCATAATTAGATACCGAAGGAAAATTATATGAGCCTCCCAAAGTAAAGTTGAAACCTCTTTGAAGAGAAACAAGTGGAGAATGTCAAGCATAAAGACGTTAAACAATTGCGCTTGTTGGGAGGTAACCCAATATTTTTTTTCTTGAGTTTGATTAGTTTGTTATTTGATTTCTTAATTAATTAGGGGTATTTGATTAGTACATTAATTTCTTCTTTTATTTTTTTTAAGTTCCTAAGAGGGAAAATTCTAAAAGTTGCATTTATCCAAGCAAGAGACAGACAGAGCAATTGAGACAAAAGTGGGCAGAAGCAATCCTTCATTTAGGGCATGATCATATGGTTTTCAACAATGGAATTTGAAAGTGGGCAGAAGCAGTCCTCCATTTAGGGCGTGATCACGTGATTTTCAATAATAACTGGCACTCCTTTCCTTAGTGCGTGATCATGCAATTTCCTACTCCTTTCAGAAGCACTCCTTTCCACTTCAAACTATATGATTTCATCATAGAAGCGCCCATTCATTCAAAACCTTCAAATTTCAAATCCATGTTTCTTTAAAAAAAAATCGAAAGCTCTAAAATTTTTATACCAAATCCTCTCCACAAAGAAATCCTTGACCTAATTTTCTCCACCTAAACCCATGGTTTCTTCACAGTAGCAAAGACCATCAGCTTCAGATTAGCAAATATCATCACCCTATGGGAGTTTTCTCTCTTCTCACTTTTTTCATTATCTTACTTTTATATATTGCATTAGGCTGATTTTATGAGTGTTTCTGCTAGTATAAAGTTGTGTTAGTTTTTTTTTAAGTTGCATGCTAGTTTCTTTTCTCCTTTCTTATCTTTTGTATACGTTGAGAACAATATAGTATTTAGATGCGGGGGAGGATTTTTTATGCTAATTTTATTTCTTTTATTTTTTTCGAAACTTCGTACTCTTTTGATTTTTATCTGATAACAATTTTGAATTAGTATGCATTGTTAATTTGAGTTGAAATGCATGAAAGAGGCAAGCGCAATTAGTTTTTTTTTTATAAAATTGTTTTGAGTGTCCCATTGATCTTGATGATTGAATTAATTGAAGATGTGATACATTTGATACAAATTAAACACTTCTATGAGCTTTTGAGTCTTAAGAGTATATCATTATGTTTGCTCTAATTTTTCTTTGATGAATGTTTATCAATAATACTATGCTTATTCTAGAACTTGTTTTGCTATGCATTTTGAGACCACGTCTATGAATTCATATATTAATATGATGGAGGCATTTAGGTTTACCCTTTTTAGCTTTTGAAAAAAAGATCTTCCCGTGCATAATATTTCCCTTAGTGAAATCATTTGAGTTTATACCCATTTTATTTGTTTTAACCTCATTAATTGATACATAACTTTCTTTTTATACTTAACATTCTTTTTAATCTTATATCAAAGAAGTATGTGATTAGAATATAAATTGAGTGGTTATTTGTAAAAAGAAATGTGATAACTTTATTTTGGAGATTATTTTTAAGGATTCGATCATATGATTGGGGTGATTTGTGTATACTCCATATTTTTATTTATCATCAAGTTTAATTGTCTTTGAAAAAAAAAGGAAAAAAAAGATGATGAGAAAAAAAAAGAGAGAGAAAAGGGCAAAAAAAGGGAAATGAGAAAAAAAAAGGGAAAGAAAAAAAGAAGAAAAAGAAGAAAAATTCCTAGAAGTTAAAATAAGGGAATTTGAAGAAATTTAAAAGTTTTGATTGAGGAATGAGATACTCTTGATTGGGTTATTTTTCTTTGGATTGATTGTATTTAATGATATCGATATGTTTGATCGGGGAAATAGTCTTGTGATTGTTAAATGCTTCTTTTGATATATATTCATTACACAACACATTTACCCTCTTATCTTATTTTTACCCAAGCCACGTTATAACCCTTGTAAAGACCGCCGAATATTTGTTTTGAATTCATATAAGTGGTGGTGGAGATTTGATAAATAAACTAACTTATGGTAATGACATATTATACTTTGATTTTGAGTGTTATTGATAAATTCTCTTAAACACTTTGAGTGTATAGAGTGAATTTATTGAGAGGGTATTGAATCTTGATACATTGAATTTTGATGAGATTATTGAGTTGATGAGATATGCTTATATTTTCTTTTAAGGTTATGATACTATGATAACTTATTCTCTGAATTGTTGATTTGAGATTGTTTGAAAATAAATTGAAGGAGGGAAATGAGTGAAAAAGCAAATGGTTATGTGTCATTAATCTAGTAAATGATTGAGGATAAGCATTGGTTTGGTGTGGGGGAATTTGATAATGTGTAAAATGTTATATTTATTATTAATATTATGAATTAACTTTGGATTTGATAGTGTTCTAATGGATGGTTTCATAGCCTTTTTATTTTTAAGGGATCAAAATTAGAGATTAGATCAAAGTGGGTTTAAGGAGACATTTTTGGAGCTAAATTCAAGATATCATTGGGCCTACAAAGGAAAAAAAAGAAACCTCTAGAGTCGAAAATTTATTTTAGAAATTTATTTCAAGTAAAATTATTTAAAAGAGTTAATTGTTTTCTATTTTCAAGGGGAGAATCTTTTTTGAGATCTAGGTCACAACAATAAAACTTCTAATTTGTCTTGGAGTTTCACACCTATATATATGCTCCTCCAATATGGGCAGTAGCACATATGCAGCAACATAGCACAATTCTTTTTTTTTCTTTCTAGGTTTTAGTTTTTCTTTTTCTTCAAGAATTTTTTTTCTTTCTTTTATTCATTCAAGAACATGATTAATATCATGAGTGGCTAATTTCTTTCTTCTGATTCAAGGAAAAATTCATTGATTGTTTTCCTTGTGAGGTTATATGTTTCGCTTTCTTTATTGCCTTTTAATTAAAGTATTTATCGATTCTTGATTTATTTACATGAAAGATTGGTATTGATTAATATGATAATTTAATTTAATATTAATTTTTCTATTACTATTGTAATACCCAAAAAAAAAAGGAAAAATTAAAATTAGGGCTTAAAGCACTAATTTTCTCCCCTCTCTCTCTCTCCCTCTCTCCCTCTCTCTCTTTCCCTCTCTCTCTCTCTCACTTCATCTCTTCCTCTCCCGCTGCCGCCGCTAGCACCGCCGCTCGCCACCACACCCAGCCGCCACTCCTCCTTCCTCCTCACGCAAGCGCCCTAGCCGCAGCGCCTTCCCCCTCCGCCGAACGCGATCATAGCCACCACCCGGTCCCTCCACCGCGAAGATCGCCGTGCGCCACCAACAGTTGCTGCAGCTCCTCCCTCCAGCGAGCGAGCCGCTGCAGCTCCTCCCTGCACGAGCGCCACTGTGCTCTCCTTCGCGCGACTGCGCGCTCTCCTTCGTGCGACTGCACACTCTCCCGAGTGCGAGTGCGCACTGCGCGAGCCCAGCGCGAGCCCAGCGCGAGCCCAGCTCGAGCCCAGCTCGAGCCCAGCACGAGCCAGTGCGCGAACCCAGCCTGGCGTGAGTCCAGCGCGAGCAATGCGTGACCCCCTGCGCGCCTCTACACGCTCCTGCTCGAGCGCCAGCGCACCCTTGCGTGCCTCTGCACGAGCCCCTGTGCGCCCCAGCGTGCCCCAACACGGGCTCCCCTATGCCAGCGCGCCCTCCAGCACGCCCCAGTACGAGCACAGCACGCTCCAGCGCCCGATCCACTGCTCGAGCGCTCCCCAGCACGAGAGCGAGTGCTCCAGCGCGTGACCCACTGCGCGAGCACGAGCCCTAGCTACTGCGGCCGAGTCCAGTACGCGGCCCAGTCCGGCCCACGGCCCACCAGACCCATTAGGCCCGCAAGCCCGCCAGCCCGCCAACTCGCAGCCCACGAGCCCGCGACGGGCCATGATAGTCCGTGAGCCTCTGTGAAGGTAAATGACTCAGTTTCGATTTCCGCACTAGGGTTTCAAAATTCTTTGGTAATTGGACTTAAATTGCTCGCAATTGTTTCAAATTTGGAAACATTCAGGTTTTAAACCAAACCGACGGGCGAACGAAAGCTAGATCCGAGATCCGAGAAATCCTAGGTGAGAGAAAGGAAATTTCTTTAACTCTTGAATAAATTTTGTCAAATTAGGTAGTTTTAGTTAGAAAGAAAAATTGAAGATTCATAACTAGGCCCTTACTTGATATCGGACCGTGGTGATTTGATTAGGTTGGCTATTTTGGTGATTGGTGATTCAATTGAGGGGAGCATTGCTCTACATGTTAGGGTTTTATTGGGGAGTGCGCTATCCTCCCCAAAAACTGTGAGTGAGATTTATTTCAATGCTTTTGTTTAATAGGTAAATCCTGTTTTACAACATTTTGATAATGAGCATGATTTGTCGTATACTTGAAATGTTTTGACTGGTTTTAAAATTGATTTTTGTGAACCAATGGAGTGTCCAAAAACTGTGTTGAATTATGAAATTATGCATCCATGTGGTTGAAATGTATAATGTGTCATTTTATACTCTATGTTGCATCGGTTTATGAACCTGACTTTGGCACATTTTGATATGATATTGATTTTGGCCTTGAGGGTTTTGGATTGTATTGTTCCGTAGCTACGAAGGACACCGAGAGAGACGCTTTGGTGGCGTCCGGATATGCCTAGGCCTGGGGTATCCCACGAGTTGTCGTGATTTGATTATCGACACGGTACTAGCCAGGTTGAACCCGAAAGGGGGAGGATTTGGATTTGGATTGAATATCCTCTCCAAGTCTAGCACCTGGACGAGGTTCGTCACCAACGCCGGGGTAGAGAGCACTTTAAAGAAATTTGCATATAATACCTCTGGTGCGCCTGTCATAGGTCGCGGTAGACCTCTGCCAGGACATTTTTGGCTGGCAGCTCTATGATTTTAAATGATGGTACCTTGGATGCATATTTGACTTGAAAATACGTGAAATGATATATTGTTGAAATGAAAAGCATGATGATTGCATTGACCCACTCACTCACTGAGTATTCTTTCCCGAGTACTCACCCCTCATTTCCCTTTTGTTTCAGAGACAGTATTTGACAAGGAGTGTCACTTTTAGGACGCTCAGTATCTTTGAGAGATCAGGCCTGGACTTGAGAAGTCATTGTGTATTTCCGCTGCAAATTTGTATTGGTGATGTATATGTATTTTGAGGTCTATAGATGACCATTTTTATAATTCTGGGATGACTGTATAAATATGGACATTTAAATTGTGGAACTCTCATGTCACTGCATGACATTGCATTGAGGCATTTCTTTTTCGTTGCGTATGTATTTGGAAATATGTTATGTCTTAGAAGTGTACTCTAGGATCGCTCGGTACCACC
This sequence comes from Dillenia suffruticosa, assembly GCA_033439265.1. Taxonomy (NCBI): domain Eukaryota; kingdom Viridiplantae; phylum Streptophyta; class Magnoliopsida; order Dilleniales; family Dilleniaceae; genus Dillenia; species Dillenia suffruticosa. The sequence goes on from JAVTVX010000020.1 coordinate 16,508,093, forward strand.
TCTAAATCACAGGAGGGTTAACTGGCAGCTGTCCATGCCTTTGATGGGGGCATGGCAGTAGAGGTCTGTGGTTAGGACTGTGGAGAATTGTTTGTTCGCCTTGCGTTGCCCTGGATTGTGCAGTATGGATGATCTGATTTGTTGTTGAGGATAATTTATGCATTTTGAGGCCGGGATGCCTCTTTTGGACAGTTAACAGGTTTATTTTAATATGGGAGACCTCCGATATATGGGGAGATTCTGTCCGATTTTCTGTAAAAATACAGCTGGCATCCAGGGTAACGGGCGGCTGCTCACGCTCCAGGTTTGGGGCGTGACAGTTTGATTGGTATCAGAGCCTCTATGTTGAGTGCTATATAGGAAGAAAATGTTGAAAACATGCCCAAGTGTGTTTGCGTTTAAAGTCCTTAATGCATGAGAGTTTCATACAGTCATGTATATCCCTGCATATGATCTTAGGAATTGAGCTTATCTATTTTAGGGGGTTAGATACTAATTCTTATCTAACCTAGCATTTCTTCATTTTCAAATAAGGAACCAATGGAGATGGTTCTTAAATTGATGATTTCATTCATTTTAGGGGGTTAGTTGTACTAACCCTAATCCTTAAGCAATGCCTAATGAGCATTCTTATATTGCGAAACCCTGACGATTACATGGAGCGCTAGATATGTACTCCCTGATTCACTTAAAGAGAGCGAGGATACTTCCTCATTTCTAGTGCCCCTTTTGGTGCCGAAGAATACAGCCTCAAGGTGTGTGTTTTCTCTGGCACCTTTTCAGCCGGCTATTATACTAACGTCTCCACCATTTACTCTTGATATTTTCGAGCAAGTGTACAAGTGGTACACGGCACATGGGGTTCAGATGTCACCCCATCACCTTTGATGGCAATGCCGATATCTACGGCTGCGCTTATTTCTCCTACAGTAGTTCTTACTCAAACGGTACCAAATCGTCCATCAGTGGCCATTCTTCTTACAGGTTTGAATCTAAGTTATAATAATTGTGCCATACTTAGGTGCATCCCCAAGATGACCCAGCTAGTCACGGTAGCTCGACAGTTGGGATGCACAGATTTTTTGACTTGGTGATGCTACGGTAGCAAAGCGCTGAGTCAACTAAATCCGACGGATCTTGATTGATCTAGGCTTGCGCGAGGAGTATAGTCTACGAGTAACTGAGAGACTGTTCGATAGGGAAGCCCTCACTTGATGGGAGGCTATTTGCGATGAGGCTATAAGCCATTGCGGCAAAGCGATTTCCTAATGGAATTCGACCGCAGATATTTCACGGAGTTTTAGCGGGACCATATCCCCGGTGATTATATCACCAGTCCTAGTGCCATGAGCTAGGCTACTGCTCAGCAACCTTTTCTTTGCCGCATATGTGGCAAGCACCACGCTCGAATAAATATGTAGAGCACTTATTATATGCTTCTACTAGGAGAAGTCGGGACATATCAGGAGTTTATGCCCTGATTTGTGACTTGGAGGTTAGTTGGCTTCGAGTCATCGGAATACACCACATGTAGGATAGCAGGGAACACCTGCGTATTCTAGTAATACTGCTCCATGGACTGCAGCCGGGAGCAATATAGTATTTGGTTTTCACGAGAGTAGTTGAGGGTGCAGGCCCTTGTGTGTGCGATGACTCAGGAGGACGCTCTGGCGAACCCAGATATGATCATGGGTAATCCTCCTGCGGATCCTTCCGTTTAGAGGTCCTTATGCACTGTTTCTTTTGAAATCGTGTATTTTGTGATGATATGTATTGACATGATTGTCACAGTACTAGAGGCTTAACTATTTTGATATACAGGTGTATATCCCTATTCTTTCCGTACTCTTAGTAAATTCTTTTTATTTTATTTTAATTTATTATTATTAATTTTTTTTTTGAATCTTGGTGCTATGGAAATGCATGGAGTCGACGTTTGTGTTCTTAATGGCACAAGGTCGAACTATTTCTATGTGAGAGTTTCTTTCGCTCAACAGTCAGATGGGCTGTTATCGTTACTTGAAGAGGAGCTATTAGTTGTTGCTCCTCTTGGTAAGCAGTTGGTTAGAGATTCGTATATAGAGAGTATGATGTCATGGCAGGTGGGACAGTGCTGAGAGCAAATCTGATCCCACTGGATATGACAGATTTCGATGCCATCTTAGAGATAGGTTAATTATATACTTATAGAGTTTTCTTAGACTGTTTTATCAAGAAAGACGATTTTTGGAGGCCTGAAGGGCCACCACTAACGTTTGCGAGTGAGAGACGGGTGTTACCCCGTGGTATTGTATTAGTGAGGAAAGCCAGACGTATAATACATCGAGGGTATATGACAGATCTGACATATATGATCGATACCACCATACAGAATCCGAGACTTGATGAGATTCTGGTGGTACAGAAGTTTCCTGAAGTATTTCCCGAGGAGCCACCCTAATTATCATTGATTCGGAAGTTCCATTTTGAGATTGATCTGGCTCTAGGGATTACTCTTATTTCTATTCCGCCATATAGAATGGTACCATTTGAGCTGAGAGAGCTCAAGATTTAACTACAGAAATTGTTAGATAAATAATTCATCCATCCAAGCACCACACCTTAGGGTGCTTCGGTATTATTTATAAAAAAGAAATATAGAACACTTAAACTTGTTATGGATTATTGGCAGTTGACTAAGGTCACTACCAAGGATTGATATTCATGTTCCTACATCGATGATTTGTTTGATCAGCTTCTCGGTGATAAGGTCTTTTCGAAGATAAATCTTCGATCGCGTTATACTCGGTTACGGGTTAGGGTCGAGGATCTGTCAAAAAAAAAATGGACACTTTGAGTCCTTGGTCATGCCATTTGGGCTGACCAATGTCCTAGCTGCATTTATGGACCGAATAGATCAGGTCTTTTATGAATTTCCTAGATCGATTTGTTATTGTTTCCACTGATGACATCCTAATCAGCATGCAGAGTGTTGAGGAGCATGCTCAGTGTCTTACTCTCAGACGACATAGAAAGTGCTTACCCCTCTTTATTGGTGGGACTCCGTACCTTAGGAGTCAGTGTGGTTAATGATGTGTGAGAAGCATCATTAGCCAGATATGAGGACAGGCAGACCTTGTTCAACCATGTCAGAGACTTCGGATTCCGAGAGAACGGATTTGTATTTCAGTTGACATTGATTTCGGCAAGGCCATACTTAAGGAGGCACACTCCTCAACTTAAGCATTCATCCGGGGTAGTATCAAGATGTATTGGACTATTCGGGATAGTTATTAGTGGCCTAACATGAAACGAGAAATTGAGGATTTTGTGGCAAGATGTTTAGCTCGCCAATAGGTAAAAGGCCGAGCACCAACGTTTAGCTGGTACTTCACAACTTTTTTTTTCCCCATTCTTGAGTGGGAGTGGGAGTATGTCACGATAGACTTCGTAGTAGAGTTGTATCGGACTTTGGCACAGTATGATGCCATTTGGGTGATAGCTAATTAATTTACTCGATCTATACATTTTCTCCTTAATCACAGCAGAAGCATGTTGAGCCCAGAATGCAAGAGGCTTTGGGCACGCAGTCTAGTTTTAGTATAACATATCACCCACAGACAGATGGTCAGTCGGAGAGGACCATTCAGACGCTCGAGGATTTACTTCGGGTTTGTGTTATGGATTTTCGAGGTAGTTGGGATAGGCATTTACCGCTGGTAGAGTTTGCGTATAATAATAGTTATCAGGCCAACATCGTCATGCCACCCTATGAGGCACTCTACGGTAGGAAGTGTCGTACCTCGTTGTGCTGGGATGAGGTTCGTGAGCGACGACTCACCAATATTGAGTTGGTAGGGAGACGAAGGAGAAAGTGAAGATTATCCGTACGCGGATGAAAGCCGCTCAAGATAAACAGAAATCCTATGCAGATCGTAGGCGGCGACCTTTAGAGTTTACTGTGGGAGACGTGGTATTCTTAAAGATATCTCTCTTGAAGGGAGTCATTTGATTTGGGCAGCGAGAGAAGTTGAGCCCCAGGTGTATTGGGTCCTTCCGTATCCTTGAGAGGGTCGGAAGTGTAGCATATAAATTGGAGCTGCTAGCAGACCTATCGCGCATTCACGATGTATTTCATGTCTTAGTACTTAGGAAATATCAGCCAGATCCTTCACACATTTTAGAGGCTCCACCAGTTGAGTTTCGAGAGGACTTGAGTTTACCTGTCCAGCCCGTGACTAGTTTGGATCGACAGGTCAGAAAGCTATGGAGCAAAGAGGTTCCTCTTGTTAGAGTTTTGTGGAGGAGCGACCAGGTCGAGGAACAGACCTAGGAGCCTGAGGAAGCCATGAGGAGACAACACCCCCAGTTGTTTACTGCTTAGCCACCTTTTAGTTTCGAGGATAAAACTTGTTTTTAGGGGGTTAGAAAATGTAATACCCAAAAAAAAAAAAGGAAAAATTAAAATTAGGGCTTAAAGCCCTAATTTTCTCCCCTCTCTCTCTCTCCCTCTCTCTCTCTCCCTCTCTCTCTTTCCCTCTCTCTCTCTCTCTCACTCCGTCTCTTCCTCTCCCGCTGCCATCGCTAGCACCGCCGCTCGCCACCGCACCTAGCCGCCACTCCTCCTTCCTCCTCACGCGAGCGCGCTAGCCGCAGCGCCTTCCCCCTCCGCCGAGCGCGATCGCAGCCACCACCCGGTCCCTCCACTGCGAAGATCGCCGCGCGCCACCCACAGCCGCTGCAGCTCCTCCCTCCCGCGAGCGAGCCACTGCAACTCCTCCCTGCACGAGCGCCACTACGCTCTCCTTCGCGCGACTGCGTGCTCCTTCGCGCGACTGCGCGCTCTCCTTCGTGCGACTGCGCGCTCTCCCGAGCGCGAGCGCGCACTGTGCGAGCCCAATACGAGCCCAGCTCCAGCCCAGCTCCAGCCCAGCGCGAGCCAACACGCGAACCTAGCCTGGCGTGAGTCCAGCGCGAGCAGCGCGCGAGCTCAGCGTGAGCAGCACGTGAGCCCAGCGCGAGCAGCGCGCGACCCCCTGCGCACCTCTGTACGCTCCTGCTCGAGCACCAGCGCGCCCTTGCGCGCCTCTGCACGAGCCCCTGCGCGCCCCAGCGTGCCCCAGCACGGGCTCCCCTGTGCCAGCGTACCCTCCAGCACGCCCCAGCACGAGCACAGCGCCTCCAGCGCCCGATCCACTGCTCGAGCGCGCCCCAGCACGAGAGCGAGTTCTCCAGCGCGTGACCCACTGCGCGAGCACTCAATCCAGCTTGCGAGCGCAAGCCCTAGCCACTGTGGCCCAGTCCAGTACGCTGCCCAGTCCGACCCACGGCCCACCAGACCCATCAGGCCCGCAGGCCCACCAGGCCCGCCAGCCCATCAGCCCTCCAGCTCGCGGCCCACGTGCCCGCGATGGCCCATGATAGTCCGTGAGCCTCTACGAAGGTAAATGACTCAGTTTCGATTGCCGCACTAGGGTTTCGAAATTCTTTGGTAATTGGACTTAAATTGCTCACAATTGTTTCAAATTTAGAAACATTCAGATTTTAGACCAAACCGACGGGCGAACGAAAGCTATATCCGAGATCCGAGGAATCCTAGGTGAGAGAAAGGAAATCTCTTTAACTCTTGAATAAATTTTATCAAATTAGATAGTTTTGGTTGGAAAGAAAAATTGAAGATTCATAACTAGACCCTTATTTGATATCGAACCGTGGTGATTTGATTTGGTTGGCTATTTTGGTGATTGGTGATTCAATTGAGGGGAGCATTGCTCTATGTATTGTGGTTTTATTGGGGAGTGCGCTATCCTCCCCAAAAACTGTGAGTGAGATTTATTTCAATGCTTTTGTTTAATATGTAAATCCTGTTTTACAACATTTTAGTAATGAGCATGATTTGTCGTATACTTGAAATATTTTGACTGGTTTTAAAATTGATTTTTGTGAACCGATGGAGTGTTCAAAAACTGTATTGAATTATGAAATTATGCATCTATGTGGTTGAAATGTATAATGTGTCATTTTATATCTATGTTGCATCGGTTTATGAACCTGACTTTGGCACATTTTGATATGATATTGATTTTGGCCTTGAGGGTTTTGGATTGTATTGTTCCGTAGCTACGAAGGACACCGTGAGAGACGCTTTGGTGGTGTCCGGATATGCCTAGGCCTGGGGAATCCCACAACTTGTCGTGATTTGATTATCGACACGATACTAGCCAGGTTGAACCCGAAAGGGGGAGGATTTGGATTTGGATTGGGTATTCTCTCCAAGTCTAGCACCTGGACGAGGTTCGTCGCCAACGCCGGGGTAGAGAGCACTTTAAAGAAATTTGCATATAATACCCCCGGTGCGCCTGTCATAGGTCGCGGTAGACCTCTGCCAGGACATTTTCGGCTAGCAGCTCTATGATTTTAAATGATGGTACTTTGGATGTATATTTGACTTGAAAATGCGTGAAATGATATATTGTTGAAATGAAAAGCATGATGATTTGAAATATGATTTATATACTTATGTTTTGACACTCCAGTTTCACACTCCATATTTGACGATTGCATTGACCCACTCACTCACTGAGTATTCTTTCCCGAGTACTCACCCCTCATTTCCCTTTTATTTCAGAGACAGTATTTGACAAGGAGTGTCGCTTTTAGGACGCTCAGTATCTTTGGGAGATCAGGCCTGGACTTGAGGAGTCATTGTGTATTTCCGCTGCAAATTTGTATTGGTGATGTATATGTATTTTGAGGTCTATAGATGACCATTTTTATAATTCTGGGATGACTGTATAAATATGGACATTTAAATTGTGGAACTCTCATGTCACTGCATGACATTGCATTGAAGCATTTCTTTTTCGTTGCGTATGTATTTGGAAATATGTTATGTCTTAGAAGTGTACTCTAGGATCGCACGGTACCACCTCTAAATTACAGGATGGGCGACTGGCGGCTGTCCATGCCTTTGATGGGGGCATGGCAGTAGAGATCTGTGGTTAGGACTGTGGAGAATTGTTTGTTAGCCTTGCGTTGCCCTGGATTGTGCAGTATGGATGATCTGATTTGTTGTTGAGGATAATTTATGCATTTTGAGGCCGGGATGGCCCTTTTGGACAGGTAACATGTTTATTTTAATATGGAAGACCTCCGATATATGGGGAGGTTCTGTCTGATTTTCTGTAAAAATACAACTGGCATCCAGGGTAACGGGCGGCTGCTCACGCTCCAGGTTTGGGGCGTGACAACTATCCAGCATTTCAGTGATCCGTAATTATCATGAATGAATGGTAAAATATCAACTATATTATTTATATTTATGGGTCTTTTATCAATATTCATGTTTAACCTAAAGAATCGATAGAACAAAATTAAATACTTGTGGCTATCCCAATTATTTGTATTTTAGTTTAACTATTTTCACAAAACTTAATACTATCATTATATTAATAGGAAATGTTATCGTATCCAGTCGATTAATGATAAATTTTGATTGAATGTTGGGTTTGGTCAATTAATTTAGGAAAATACAAAATTTATTACGGCTATCCTGATAAAGTTAAGGTTAAATGCTTGAATTATAAGAATAATATTTTTTAACTCATGATCAGTAAAATAATTGAATGTGTGAATTCTTGGATTAGAGTTTGGTAGATTGAATTTCTTTTATAATTTTTTATATTTCTGTATTGTTGATTTGTCTCTTAATTTTATATATTTAATTTTTTATTTATAAATTTATTTGATAAATCCCCATTTTATTTGGCAATAACTAAGAATGTAAGTTAATTTAATTTCCGTTGGATTCGATCTGGTACCACTATTGCTATAAATTTGTTTGCATTGGGGGAATCATTATTAATTTGAGAGTTTCGACAACCCGATTATGGGTCCCCTAGATATGGTGAGGTGTCAAAGGTAAGAGTATCATGTGGTGGGTGATGATGTGCCATAGTGTCCTCTCTTTTTTTTCTTTTTCTTTTGTAGGTCCCACATAGTCCTATATCAAACTCTAATTCGGTTCTCTTGTTATCTTATTCAGATCATTCTCATTCGTCAATATGTTGACTAATCTATACTAGTTTTAGTAAGGATCTGATCCTCTGGATCATTGTTCATATTCAAAGAGATATGGATACTGCTCTCTTATTTCTTATTCTAACATCGAAGATGCCTCCTCGGTGGCATAGTGCCCCCACAAAACTTTACCATTCTGATAATCTTGTTCCTTAAGTTCTGCTTTCTAGAGTCTAAAATCTAGATTGGTTGCTCATATAGTTTAAATCTTTTACAACTTGGAGTGGCTCATAGCTAATTACGTTTGAAGGATCATGAACTATTTCCTTAACATAAAAACATGAAAGGTAGGGTGAACTCCGTCGACTACTGGAGGTAGAGTTAACTCATAAGTAGCTAATCTAACTCTAGTTAGGATTTCAAAAGGATCAACAAATCTAGAGTTGAGTTTTCCCTTTTTCTTCCCAAATCTCATCACTCTTTTATTGAAGAAAATTTCAGGAAAACTTTATCTCCTATCACAAATTCTAAATCTCTACGTCTCTTACCAGTATAACTCTTTCGGAGGGATTGAGCTATTCTAAGCTTTTCTCAAATGATTCAAATTTTTCTGTGGTTTTTTATAGATAAGCAAGCACTGTCTCGGATTGAAATATCTACTTCTCTCCTACTTTGTCCCAACAAAGAGGAATCCTATATTTTCTTTCATATAATGCTTCAAATGGCGCCATACCAATGCTAAAGTGGTAGATGTTATAAGCAAATTCCACTAATATCAAATATTCAGCCCAACTACAACAAAACTCTAGAACACAAGCTGTCAACAGATCCTCAATCTGTATAGTCCTTTCTGGAGGATGATATGTTGTGGAGAAACTAAGTCTAGTTTCCAACTTGGTTTGGTATTCAGCTTTCACTTGTTGACATATCAAGCATTTACGAACAACTTCTACAATGTCTCTCTTCATATCGAGGTACCAAAAGGATTGACGTAAATCCATATATGTCTTGGTGGCTCCTAAATAAACAGAAAAGACTGAATTATATGTTTCCTCCAAAATCAATCTCCGCAATCCTTGAACATCCAGAACTACTAACCTATCCAGAAATCTAATTGTTTTATTTGATATATTGAATTCAAGCTTTCCCCTTTAAGAACGTCTTCCCTAAACTTAATTGTCACCTCATCAGTTTGCTAAGCTACCCTAATGCAATCAGATAGATCTGGTCGGACCATAAATCGAGCCAAAAGAGACCCCTGACTGGTAATCTCTACATCAATCCTCGACTGCTCAAACTCAGCTATCATCTAATGTTCTCAATAGTAGATTTGCAACTGAGTTATCACTACAATATTTACTTTGCCGGGTTGATATTGAATGATAACCATATAGTCCTTATATAATTCAATCCATTTGCATTGTCTTAAATTCAACTCCTTTATGATAAGAGAATATTTCACAGTGCTCACCATAGAGATAGTGTCTCCAAATTTTCAAAGCAAAAACAATAGCTGCAACCTCTAGATCATGTATAGGATAATTCTCTTCATTAGGTTTCAATTGTCTAGAGACATAGGCTGCCACATTCTGTCCCTACATCAATACGCAACCCAAACTAGTTCTGGATGCATTACTAAAGATCACATATCTCTCTCCACTAGCCAGTAATGTAAGTGATAGAGCCGATACAAGTTTATCCTTTAGATTCTAAAAACTAGTCTTACATTGTTCATCTCATTTGAAGGATACATTCTTACGAGTCAATTTTGTAAGTGGAGCAGCTATCGAAGAGAAATTCTTAATAAATCTATGGTAATAACCTGCCAAACCTAGAAAACTATACACCTCCGTAACTATAATAGGTTTGGACCAGTTAACAATAGTTTCAATCTTTCTCGGATCTACAGAATGTCCTCTACTAGAGACAATGTGACTCAAGAAACTTATTTCACCAAGTTAGAATTCACATTTATTTAGTTCGGCATACAATTTCTCAATGCTTAAAGTCTGTAAAGTAATACAGAGTTGTTGTTCATGTTGATCTCTATCTTTAGAATAAACTAGCACATCATCAATAAAAACTACAACAATGAAGTCATCCAAATAGCGTTTGAAAATACGGTTTATCAAATATATAAAAACTGCTGGGGTATTGGCTAACCTAAATAGCATAATCAAGAACTTATAGTGACCATAGCGAGTGTAAAAAACTGTCTTAGGTATATCTTCTTCTTTGACCCTAATCTAAGATTCATTTTGAAGAAAACTGTAGCATCTCTCAACTGATTAAACATATAATCAATTCTTGGTAAGGGGTATTCATTTTTTATGGTAACTTGATTTAATTTTTGGTAATCGATGTACAACCTCAAGAAACCATTTTTCTTCTTTACAAATAAAACAAGTGCACCAAAAGGAAAAACACTCGGACAAACAAATCCTTGTCCACAAGTTCTTGTAACTAAGTTTTCAACTCCTCCAATTCAGTTAGTGCCATTCTATGCAGAGCTGTAGAGATAGGTATGGCATCTGGCAGCACATCACTAGTAAACTCTCTCTCTAACTAGTGGCAACCCTAGCAAATTGTATGGGATTACATCTAGAAAATCTCGAACCATTAGTATTTCAAACAACTGAGTCTGCTCTTTTTTGTCTTTAGGAACATAGGCAAAGATCCTTGATTGCTCGAATAAAAGATACAACTAGAGTTATGATAAATCTATTATTAATAAACAAAATCTGCGACTGTCCTGGTGATGAAAAGCAACCAAGCTTTCGGTGAAAATCAACCGGTGTATAATTAACTAATAACCAATCCATACCCAAAATTACTTCCAAATCTATCAACCCCAATGGTAGCAAATCAATGTTGAAATCATACCCATAGAACCTCACAATACAACCTCTAAAAATCTCAATAATAAAAACCTCATCCCCAAGCAGGGTAATAACCCACAACCACTGCTCTAGAGATTCAGACTCACGAGGCAAATGCATAATAAATGCTAATGAAATAAATGAATATGTAGCACCCAGGTCAATCAAAACAAATACGTCACAAGAAAATAATTTCATTCTACCTATAATTACATTAGGTGAAGCACGAGCCTCATGAGCAGTGACTGTATGAACTCTAGCCTGACTTCCTAGGCCTGATGGCATATCTTGAGATTGTATCTACTGTGGCTATGATGATAGAGCTAGTCTAGGTGATCCTAACCACAATGGAACTAGAGGGGCTGTTATCTGTGGAGCCAATAGAGGTCAAGTTGGTCGAACATGCTGAAAGGAGTAGGTTATGACTACTCAGGTCTAAGAGGACAACATAAAGCATAATGGCCCCAGCTAAAAACATGTAAAACAAAGTCTCATTCCTCCTTCGTTTGGTCCTATATGAAAATTTCCATAAATGGGACACGATGGCCTCTTATGAGAACTCTTACCCTACTCATAATACCTCTTCTTTTCCTTTTTCTTCTTTATACCTGAAGTTTGAATTTCTGCTGGTCATTTTTCTTGTAACCTTCCTTGTCTATCCTTAGTAGCCAATTCCAAGGCCTTTGCATTGTTTACTAGGTTCTTATATGTGGTAAAAAGCTGAGTTACCAGATACCTCTGAAAGAATAATCGCAATTTTTTTCTAAACCTCTTTACTCTCTTTTCTTCTGTATCAACTAATTCTGGAATATAAACCGACTGTCTAGTAAAGTGGTCCTCATACTGGCTAAGTCTAATTGTCTTCTCTCAAATTCAAAAATTCATATATCTTCTGATCTCTAATAAAAATAGGTACATATCTCTTATCGAAAATCTGAGTGAAATCACCCATACAAACATATTGCAGGTCATTCCCATATCGAAGTCTCAACTCCGAACTCCACCAATCATAGGTAGCTCCTTCAGATAATGGGTGGTAAGTCTGACCTTGTATTCCACAGCAATCATAAATCCATAGAAAAGCCTCGGCATCTGTATAATCCAGATCTCTACAACACGAGGATCATTATTTCCTAAAAAAATCATTTTCTCTATCGTCCTGAACTCAGTCATCAATTTCTGAAACCAACGGTCCTCTCGAGATATACTAGTATTCCCTTTGTCACTGTGTCCCTCTCCATGTAAAGTATCTGTAGGGCGACTGATCTTTGAAAGAATATAAAGGGGAAAAAGATTAGGCAACATGGTGAACACAATATGTGCTCTACGATGTTTCACAAGTATCATCATGCTTTGCTAGAGGATGTATGATTTCCCTCAAACAGAAGACTCTACAGGTTTCTACAGCAATACAAGCTCTTAAACTGCACATATGATAAGTATGTAGAGTATCCCTATGGCGACTGATCTTTGAAAGAACATAAAGGAGAAAAAAAAGATCAGGGGGCATGGTGAATCCAACACCTACTCCATCAGTGTTCGCAAGGCTCATCATGCTACTCTTGTAGGATGTGCTTTGAGAAGATATCATTTGATAAAGAAATGATGTTACAAGTAGGCAAATAAGAAGTGCTTCTGTTAAAAGAATGAAAAGAAATGAACAAAAGAGGGACTTTACACATCAAGAGGACAAGCATTAAGAAAGAAATGGCCTCCAATCCCTCTTAAAACCCTCTTAACTCTTGAAATTTCTTGCACTTCTTCTATCCAAAAGCACCAATTACTCGGTTGCGTTGTTGAAAATTCTTATTTATTCACTTTTCTCTCCATTCAGAATTATTCGGCAGAAAAGAAGTAAGACTAAGCAGAGAATAAGCTAGTTCGTTTTGTCCAAATAGTACATTTCCTTTCTTAAGGTTATCCCTTTTGGTTTGGTAACTGCAATTCGAAGGCAATTAATGTAAGGCAATCAATGAGGATTTCCACTATAAAACAATTTGATCTATTTGATTAATATAGACTTTGGCAGTATGGAGCAATAGAGATGGCCCAAGAGTTGTATTTTTATTTTTTTTTGGTAATATCTTTTGATTGTTTTGGAAGGGACAATTTTAAAAAGTTATTAGGTTTCCCTATATCTATCTTTATAACTCAAATAGGGCTTCCTCCTAGGTGTTATAGATTGCTTCCTATTATTGAAGTTCACTACTCCCTCAGAGCTTGAATCACCTGAGAAAGATTCAAAACCAAAACAATGAGCTCCCAAAGCCACCTCATTCATGGAGAATGAAGCCACAATTCACTTCCCAAATTTAAGGCCCACCCTAAATTGCTTGCTTATATGGATGAACTTTAACCTAGGATGCTAACGTAGTGCAGAGAATTTACAAACCATCCCATCAAACAGATACAGTAGTAATATATCCACCCTATACACCATTGAACCACTTGGTCAAGTGATATGTAACAAACACAGCAGCTATAATTAGATGAATGGTGCAAACCACCAACCCCCAAAGAAAAAAGAAATGGCAATGCCTTTAATGTAAACCTAAAAAAGGCCCTTCGTTATTTTTCTTTTCCTTACATTATGATTTTTACATATCTAATCACTATGAAGTTACTCTTGAGGACTAGGTCATGCCACCTAATCCGCTGATTATTATATGTTGCTGCAGAGTAGTTAGGGAGGATAACTAGATTTAGGTAAAAAATCATGTTCGACTCTGTCTAATGAGTAGGGTTTAGATGGAAAAGAATGCAGCGTAATGACACCATGCTATCCTGAAGTGTCGTTCCAAAGGTTAAGGCTGAGTTGAATTTTCAGCATTCTTTTTCAGGTTCAACCTTCGTGAGATAAGTGTATGGCACTATTGTAGGTATGAGACAAAATTGGGGAACGATAATGACGGATGTCTTGTGCGTAGCCATACTGCTTACAGAACAACATTGATCAGTCACTTTAGTATACAGACGAAAGTAGTCTTTTCAAGAGTTTTGGTCCTTGCTAAACAACGAAAACAGTGAGGTTCATTAGATGTACTTGAGGATCCTTGGATGGAGGAAAACATGTTCGTTTAATTTGGCCCAAATTCCAATGGAATTATATTTGAAATGCAACCAAAAAAAAATTCTTGGATCTGCCAACTAAGACACCATGCTTGTACGATTATTCAACCTTGATGCGGTACCCTTATTCCTTCAAATTTCACGAGAGGCTAAAAAAAAAAAAGGCGAAAAAGTTCAATGCAAGTCAAGCCATAGCATCATGTCTTGGAGGCTGCTCTTGAACCGAGTAAGCTTGGAATATATCTTGTTTCAGTTGAATTACTTGTGATTTCAAAACAACTAAAGTCAAATTGGGCACAAATGGACGTTTGACATTATTTTCTAGATTCAATGGAATAATGAGCTCAAAAAGTGCAAGTGGGAGAAAGGGGAAAAAGAAAAAAAGAAAGAGGGATAAAAGCAGAAAGCAAAGAAATAAAATCAAGCTATGAATGGAGGAATAGAAATCTAGTTAAAAAAGGGGGACAGTGACCGTGAAATCATCGGTAAAAAAGATCGAAATTAACCACAAAGAACTCAAGGAAGCGATAAAAGAGAAGATACAACCAGTAACAGAAGAAGTAATCAATAGAGGCTGAAACAATGGTCATAAACATTTCACCCAAAAAAAAAAAAAAACAATGGTCATAAACACGTGGCTAATGATTGAAGATGAAAAACAGTGAAATTTGAATATGAGAATGGAATTTAGTCACGTTGATAATGGCCGACAGTGGTGACAGCATAGGATTTCGCGTATCGTATCGTATCTCGATCGGAGTGAATGATATATTGGAAATGAATGTTTGTTGGGCTACTCCATTCTACGCGCAGTTCATTGCAAATGCTTGCTGGTGTCTCGACGATGCATGGGGTGGATTGAATAATGTGCAAGCACATAATCCAAAATTTGCACAAGTACTAGAAAATTTGAAAGGGGTAAGTGATGGAAACCTCTAATTCCATTTGTTCCAAATTTTGGATTCACAGCAGAACTTGTTACTCATATGATAATGAAATTATGGTGCAAATTATATCGATTCCTTGCCAAACAAACCCTAATCTAGCAGACAAACCCTATTCTCAGAGACAGAAAGACAAACAGAGAGAGAGACAGAGAGACAAAGAGACGAACCTGACGGAAGAGGCCACCGCAACGACGACGGTGACGGTGAAGATCACGAGGACAAATATCGTAATTCGACAAACAATCTCTTCACCAGAAACAATGACGAATGTCCTCTCGCGAGAACAGTTGAGGGAGGGAGAAAGAGACACACATACAAATGAAGGAAGAGAGTTTTCCTAATTTTTAACCCTAGAATTCTATATCGATGGAAATGTCACCATCGATAATTTTCGTCGCTAATACTGTAACACCGAAAAAGCAAAAAAAAAAAAAAATCAAAATCCCCAAATTTGATTAGGGCTAAAAAGCCCTAATCTCTTTTCCTCTCTCTCTCTCTCTCTCTCTCTCTCTCTTCCTCTCCCGCAGCCACCGCCCACCGCTACAATGCCCTCCAGCGAGCAGCGACTTCCTCCCGCGATCGCCACCGCTGCAACGCCTCCTTCCTCGTGCGAGCAGTGCTGAATCTTCTGCCCCGAGCGTTCCACAGCACGAGCGTGCGCCTGCTCGGGACCATGCCTGCGCACGACCGCGCACCTACGCACGACCGCGTGCCTGCACACGACCTGCGCGATCTCTGTACGAGCCAGCGTGCGACCCCAGCACGAGCCAGCAAGCAAGTCCAGCGCGCGATCTCCCGCGAGCCCTGCATGCGACCCAGAGCGCGACCCCAGTGCGAACCAGCGCACGACCCCTGCACGAGAGCGAGCGCGCTCCAGCGCGCGATCCAGCTCGCGAGCGTGAGCCCTAGCCTGTGAGCGGGCCAGCCCACCAGCCGCGAGCCCACCAGCGGCCCAAGGCCCAGTCTAGCGCCACCCACTGTTGACCCGCGAGCCCATTGCGGCCTGCCAACCCCGCTACGGCCAGCAAGCCGGACTGAGAGCCCGTGAGCCCACCAGCGGGCCAGCCCACCGGCCCGTCAGCCCGTCAGCCCGTGATAGCCCGTGAGCCCGTGAGCCCGTGATATCCCATGCGCCCGTGACCAGCTGTTCCCTTCGATAGCTCACATGCCTCTTCTGTACTACAGGTAACGACTATAATTGATTGAAATTCTAAGATTTGGTGTTAGAAATTTAGTTATGGCTAATATATTTTAAATTTGGAAATATTACAGGTTTTAAACCAATTCGACGGGCGAACGACAGGTAGGACTGAAACCCGAGAAACCCTAGGTGAGAAAAACGCACCAATTTCAAAGTTTGAATAAAATTTGTAAAAAATCCCTTATTAGGGTTTTATTTGATATAAAGTTTCACGATTTGATTAGGTTTATTTTTGGAGACTCATTCAAAAATAAGGAGTGACCACACTCCTTAAATATGTGAGTGGAACTCTAATCTCTTGCATGAAATAGTAAAAACTTGTTTCTGTCGTGTTTCCAATAAAACATGCTTTCTATATACATTGACTCGACGTGTGATATTAAATTTCAAAACTTATTTTGTAACATATGGAGTGTCGTAAATTCATATTCCTGATGAGTATGCATCCATGTTTGAAATAAAATAATATTGTGCCATTATTTGAGAACTAGATATGTTTTCTATTCTACCGTTGCATTGGTTTGGATTTGAAATGATTTGATGAATGTATTGACACACGGATTTGAAATGTTTTTGATGAACTATGTGGGTTGGATGCCCACTAGTTATGCGATGATATGATCTTACTTGTAGGACGTTGTGCCCTGGGACGTTGCGCCCTTGTGATACTATGATGATGATATTGATGATTCCGTAACTACGAAGGGCATTTGTAGAGGCACAGGTTGTCCGGATACGCTTCTGCAAGAGGTATCCGCAAACGTCATATAGGCGCGGCCGGTTGAACCCACATAGGGGAGGACGTGTGTGACGCCCTTGTAGAGAGCGTTTTAAAGTCTATGCATAATAAAACCCCCGATGCGCCTGTCGTTGGTCATAGTTGGCCTTTGCCAGGATCATTTTTGGTTCGCTCTAATATTACTTGATTTTAAATGGATGCAAACATGTTTGTTATCCTGTGATTGATTAAATGATTTCAAATTGCTAAACATATCATGTTTTGCTGTGAAATGTAAATTTTTGTTTCGAATGATATTATTTGACAGTCCAATGGTTCATCTACACTATTTATGCTTGATATTATCCCCCTCACTCACTAAGTATCTTCCCATGATACTCACCCCTCCATTTTCTCTTCTCAGACCGGATTACTGTTGTGCTGGAGTGACGCTTCAGATCTTAGAGATTTTGGTGGATCTGGGTGATATACGACGTTGAGATTTAGGTTAAATTTGAAATATGAATTTCGTACTT
This sequence comes from Dillenia suffruticosa, assembly GCA_033439265.1. Classification (NCBI taxonomy): domain Eukaryota; kingdom Viridiplantae; phylum Streptophyta; class Magnoliopsida; order Dilleniales; family Dilleniaceae; genus Dillenia; species Dillenia suffruticosa. Next base: position 16,525,441 of record JAVTVX010000020.1, read on the forward strand.
CATTTCGACCCTGCGAGATCTTGACATTTAGGTCCATAGTTGGCCGTGTATATTATGGGATGACTGTATAACTTATGAGCAGTTGTGTGCATAACTCTCGCTTTGATTCATTTTACTCGCATTGAGGCATCTGTAAGCGTTTTAAACTTTCTACTTGGGAAATGTATTATATATTGTATAAACTTAGGTCCGCTCAGTGTAGCGGCTGCTCATGCTCTAGTTGGGTATGACAGTAGAGGCCTGTGGCTAGGATTGCTAGAAATTGTAAAGCCTTGCGTTGTCCTGAATGTTTGGAGATGGAATTTGTTGATTTTGGAGAGATCGGGATGGCCATTTGTTTAAATAACAGGTTGATTTTGCATATATAGGTTTAATTGTACATGAAAAACCTCTGATTTACGGGGAGATTCTGTCCAATTTTTTATAAAAATACAGTCGGCATTCAGGACAACGGACGGCTGCTCACGACCTCGGTTCGGGCCATAACAGTTCTATTAGTATCAGAGCGTCTAATTTGGGGAAAAGATAGTAGTAAGAGTCTTCCAAAATATATGAAAACTCCTCAATGCATTAGAAAGTTTCATATAGTCATTTAAAGTTTCATACTTGGCCATAGGCATATAAGTTCTTCTAGGTTATGGAGTTGGATACGTAATGCTTCTAACCCGTTATTTTGTATTTAAATACTTTGAATTATAGTTCATTTTTTTAGGGGGTTAGTTACGGAGCAACTAACCCTAACTCTTGATTTCTATCTAATGACAATGTATTCTTTTCGCAGAATTATGCCACCTAGACGTGGTAGGAGAGATGTTAGGTTCGCCTCACTTGAGAGTCTTTTAGTGCCTGATGCACCTAGAGCACCCGAGACGCCACGAATACCAGAGGATGCTTCGTCTACTCGAGGACGCTTACCAGCGTCACCCCCAGCACCTCCACCGGCTGTTACAGTCGAGATTCCTTCACCCCCACTCGATACCTTGAGGCAGTGGCAGGAGTGGTACAGTAGATATGGGGCGCAAATGCCACCACCTCCACTACAGACTCCATTGACCGCACCTGCGGTCGTACCTGCTCCTACGGCACCGGTTCCTCCTTCGGTGGTCGGTCCTTTTGTTTCTACACCGACCAATGAGACGTCGGTTACTTTGAGGCGCATCCACGAGCTCACGCAGTTGGTGAAAGAGTCTCGGCAGCTCCGATGCACAGACTTTTCAGGATCTAATGATGTAGTAGCAGCGAAACACTAGATCAACAGGATTCATAGGATCCTTACGGATTTGGGGTTGTCAGAGGAGCTCAGATTGAGAGTTGCTGAGAGACTCTTCGACAGAGATGCCCTCTCGTGGTGGGAGGCTATCCGTGACAGTGCTACACAGACCCTATGGTGGGAAGACTTTCTACGAGAGTTCGACCGCAGGTACTTCACCCCGTTCCAATAGGACCGGATGAGGATGGAGTTCCTGTACTTGCGCTAGGGGATTAGGTCAGTTTCAAAGTACAAGACTGAGCTTAGACGACTAGCGGCCTTTGTCCCCGATATGGCTACACCAGCTCAAATGAGGTTCAAGTTTGAAGATGGCCTCCAATTGAGTATTAGGAAATATATGACGGTGACTCCCTCTTTTACATTATCAGAGGTGATTGAGTATCGGGCGGAAGAGATCGTCCAAGCAGAGGCTAGACAGAGGGAGAGTCACCAGAAGAGGAAGACTGGATCACAAGGTGGACAGTCGTCAAAGAGGAGTAGAGGTTCTGGATATCCCGGAGGTTATTCTAGATTTAGACCAGCAGCACCGGGACAGAGACCTCGACCACAGGGTTTTGTGGTACCAGCCCCTAGTGACTCTACGTAGTCTACTACACAGAGACCACCCTTCTACCTAGATGCAGCAGCCACCCTGCCTTTGGGGCATGTAGAGTACCAGTTACTTGCTTCCAGTATGGGAAGTAAGGTCACGTTAGGAGTGTCTATCCCGATTTAAGTCGAAGAGGATTGACTTTACAGAGTCGTACTAGTACGTCTGGCACAGGCCAGCAGGAGGCACCTGTACACTCAGCTCTTACCGCTCCCCAGACTACAGTCGGGAGTAATACAATGCCAGTATCGTCGCGGCAGCAGCCTAGGGCCCAGGCTCGTGTGTTTGCGATGACACAGGAGGACGCACAAGCAAACCCTAATGTTATTATGGGTAATCCTCCTGCAGACCCCTCAATATAGTACTTTTGTTATACTTTCTGTATGATTTTTTTATATATTTTGATGTCGATGTACAGTTTTGACTAGTTAAAACTTTTGAAAATTAACTAGTTTGATATATATATATTCGTTTACTTTTTTTTCGCATTTGAAATTTCGTTGATCTTTTTCTTACTTTTAGGTACCATGTGAATATTCGGTATCGACGCCAGTATTCTCATAGATACCGGGTCAAATTTTTCCTATGTGAGCGATACGTTCGCTCGCCATTCTAATAGACCTCTCTCGCCACTTGATGAGGAGATTATGGTAGTCACTCCTCTTGACAAGTATATCATTCGAGATACAGTCTATAGGGGCTGTAAGGTCAGTATTGGGGAGGCGATATTAGAAACAGATCTGATTCCGCTCCCTATCACGGATTTTGATGCCATCCTAGGGATGGACTGGCTAAGTTTACACCGAGCTTCCGTGGATTGTTTCACGAAGGAGGTTGAGTTTAGGAGGTCCGAGCAGCCACCGTTAGTATTCTGGGGCGAGAGACGAGTATTGCCCCGCAGTATTATCTCGATTATGAAGGCCAGACGCTTGGTACACCATGGTTGTACGGCTTATCTGGCTTATGTTTTCGACACCATCGTTGAGGGACCGAGGCTTGAAGATATCCATGTAGTGCAGGAATTTTCAGATGTGTTCCCCGAGGAGCTTCCCGGATTACCACCAGTTCGGGAGTTCGATTTCGAAATTGATCTAGTACCGGGGACCAATCCTATTTCTATTCCACCATACATAATGGCGTTTACTGAACTGAGAGAGTTTAAAACTCAATTACAGGAACTTCTGGACAAGGGATTTATTTACCCAAACACCTCAACTTTGGGCACTCCGGTGTTGTTTGTAAAGAAAAAGGATGGTACATTTCGGTTTTGTATGGACTACAAGCAATTGAATAAATCCATCATAAAAAATAGATATCCCCTACCACGTATAGATGATTTGTTTGATTAGTTACAGGGAGTCAGGGTTTTCTCTAAGATTGATCTCCGTTTGGGTTATTATCAGTTGAGAATTAGAGCCGAAAATATGCCCAAGACAGCTTTTTACACCCGATACGGTCATTACAAGTTTTTAGTCATGTCGTTTGGGCTGACTAATGCCCCAGCTGCTTTCATGGATTTTATGAACAGAGTTTTTCATGATTACTTGGATCGTTTTGTCATCGTATTCATCGATGACATCTTGATATATCCACGGAGTGACGAAGATCATGTTGAGCACCTTCGGGTGGTATTGTAGATACTCCGTGAGAAGCAGCTATATGCTAAATTTTTGAAATGTGAGTTTTGGCTGAGACAAATTGGATTCTTGGGGCACATTGTTTCCGCAGAGGGTATTTATGTTGATCTGCAGAAGGTTGAAACTATAGTAAAGTGGGAGCAGCCACAAACAGTTACCGAGATTCATAGTTTTCTCGATTTGGCTGGATATTATCACAGATTTGTAGAGAGATTCTCCTGGATAGCTGCTCCGTTGTCGAGATTAACTCAAAAGGGGGTTAAGTTTGTTTGGGATGATCGTTGTGAGGCGAGCTTCCAGGAGCTCAAACAACGGTTGACATCCGCTCCTATTTTAGCCCTTCCCACTAGTAGTCGGGAGTATACAGTGTACAGTGATACTAGCCGACAGGGATTGGGTTGTGTTCTGATGCAACATGATTGGGTTATTGTGTATGCCTCGCGATAGCTGAAGAAACACGAGGTTAATTACCCGACACATGATTTGGAGTTGGCAGCCATAGTCTTCGCATTGAAGATATGGTGGCATTATCTCACATCTAGGTTTTGGCCCAAGTTGTAAGAGGCATTGGGTACTAGATTGAATTTCAGTATGGCGTATTATCCTCAGACGGACAGCCAATCTGAGAGGACCATTCAAACCATTGAGGACATGCTGAGGGCACGTGTGATGGATTTCCGGGGTAGTTGGGACCGGCACCTTCCACTGTCGAGTTCGCATATAATAACAGTTATTAGGCGAGTATAGGGATGCCCCTATATGAGGCACTGTATGGCAGGAAGTGCCGGACCCCGATATGCTGGGATGAGGTCGGAGAACGACGTGTCAGCAGCGTTGAGTTGATTGAGCAAACAAAAGATAAAATTAAGGTCATCCGTGAGCGGATGAAAGCCGCCCAGGACAAACAGAAGAAGTATGCTGATCGTAGGCGGCGACCTCTTGAGTTTGCTACAGGAGATATGGTTTTCTTGAGGATATCTCTTGGAAGGGAGTTATACGGTTCAGGCAGTGGGGCAAGTTGAGCCCCAGATATATTGGGCCCTTCCGTATCCTTGAGAGGGTCGGAAGTGTGGTATATAGATTGGACTGTCAGATGAACTATCCCGTATTCATGACGTATTCCATGTCTCAGTACTCAGGAAATACTTGGCCGATTCTTCTCATGTACTTTAGCCTCCACCTCTTGAGTTACGAGAGTACCTTAATCTTCCAGTTCAGCCTGTGGCTATTTTAGATCGACAGATCAGAAAGTTGCGGAGTAAGGAAATTTTATTGGTCAAAGTTTTGTGGAGGAGTGATTAGGTCGAGGAAGAGACCTGGGAGCCCGAGGAGGCTATGAGGAGACAGTACCTCCATTTATTTGTAGTTTAGTCCTCTTTTAGTTTCGAGAACGAAATTTGATTTTAGGGGATTAGAAAATGTAATACCGAAAAAGCAAAAAAAAAAAAATCAAAATCCCCAAATTTGATTAGGGCTAAAAAGCCCTAATCTCTTTTCCTCTCTCTCTCTCTTCCTCTCCCGCAGCCACCGCCCACCGTTACAACGCCCTCCCGCGATTGCCGCAGCTGCAGCACCTTCCCGCGAGCAGTGCCTTCCTCCCGAGATCGCCACCACTGCAGCGCCTCCTTCCTCGCGCAAGCAGCGCTGAATCTTCTGCCCGAGCACTCCACAACGCGAGCGTGCGCTTGCTCGAGACCACGCCTGTGCACGACAGCGTGAGCCAGCGCGCGACCCCTGCGCGAACGCACGCAACCCCAGCACGAGCGCAAGCGCACTCCAGCGCGCGATCTAGCTCGCAAGCGTGAGCCCTGGCCCGTGAGCGGGCCAGTCCACCAGCCGCGAGCCCACCAGTCGCCCAAGGCCCCACTACTGACCCGCAAGCCCACTGCAGCCCGCGAAGCCTGTTGCGGCCAGCAAGCCAGGCTGAGAGCCCGCGAGCCCACCGGCAGGCCAGCCCGCCAGCCCGCCAGCCCACGACCCCGTGACGGCCCGCGAGCCCACGACCAGCTGTTCCCTTCGAGTGCTCACCTGCCTCTTCTGTACTGCAGGTAACGACTATAATTGATTGAAATTCTAAGATTTTGTGTTAGAAATTTAGTTGTTGCTAATATATTTAAAATTTGGAAATATTACAGGTTTTAGACCAATTCGACGGGCGAATGACAGTTAGGTCTGAAACCCGAGAAACTCTAGGTGAGAGAAACGCATCCATTTCAAAGTTTGAATAAAATTTGTTAAAAATCACTTATTAGGGTTTTATTTGATATAAATTTTGACGATTTGATTAGTTTTGTTTTTGGACACTCGTTGAAAAATAGGGAGTGACCACCCTCCCTAAATATGTGAGTGAAACTCCAATCTCTTGTATAAAATAGTAAAAACTTGTTTATGCCGTGTTTCCAATAATACATGCTTTCGTTATGTATTGACTCGACGTGTGATATTAAATTTCAAAACATGTTTTGTGACATTTGGAGTATCGTAAATTCATGTTTCTGATAACTATGCATCCATATTTGAAATAAAATGATATTGTGCCATTATTTGAGAACTAGATATGTTTTCTATTCTGCTGTTGCATTGGCTTAAATTTGAAATGATTTGATAAATGTATTGGTACACGGATTTGAAATGTTTTTGATATACTATGTGGGTTAGATGCCCACTAGTGATGCGATGATATGATCTTACTTTTGGGACGTTGTGCCCTTGTGATACTATGATGATGATATTGATGATTCTGTAGCTACGATGGGCGTTTGTAGAGGTACAGGTTGCCCGGATATGCTTCTGCAGGAGATATCCGCAAACGTCATTTATTCTAAGGGCTATGGCGTGGCCGGTTGAACCCACGTAGGGGGAGGACGTGTGTGACGCCACTGTCTATTACCGGGCGGGGTCCTATACACGTTGATGAGTTAGCCCCAGCGAACTCATGGCCAACGTCGGGGTAGAGAGCGTTTTAAAGTTTATGCATAATAAAATCCCCGATACGTCTGTCCTTGGTTACGATTGACCTTTGTCAGGATCATTTTTAACTCGCTCTGATATTACTTGATTTTAAATGGATACATACATGTTTGTTATCGTGTGATTGATTAAATGATTTCAAATTGCTAAACATATCATGTTTTGTTGCGAAATGTAAATTTTTGTTTCGAATGATATTATTTGACACTCTAATGGTTCACCCACACTATTTATGCTTGATATTATCCCCCTAACTCACTGAGTATCTTCCCATGATACTCACCCCTCCATTTTCTCTCCTCAGACAGGATTATTGTTGTGCTGGAGCGACGTTTCAGTTCTTAGAGATTTTGGTGGATCTGGGTGATATACGACAGTGAGGTTTAGGTTAAATTTGAAATATGAATTTCGTACTTCATTTCGACCCTGCAAGGTCTTGACATTTAGGTTCGTAGTTGACCGTGTATATTATGGGATGACTGTATAACTTATGACCAGTTGTGTGCATAACTCTCGATTTGGTTCATTTTACTCGCATTGAGGCATCTGTAAGCGTTTTAAACTTTCTACTTGGGAAATGTGTTATACATTGTATAAACTTAGGTCCGCTCGGTATAGCGGTTGCTCATACTCTGGTTGGACATAACAGTAGAGGTCTGTGGATAGGATTGCTGGAATTGTAAAGCCTTGCGTTGTCCTGGATGTTTGGAGATGAAATTTCTTGATTTTGGAGAGGTCGGGATAGCCATTTATTTAAATTACAGTGCATATACAGGTTTAATTATATATGGAAAACCTCCGATTTACGGGAAAGTTCTGTCCGATTTTCTGTAAAAATACAGTCGGCATTCAGGACAACGGGCGGCTACTCACGACCCCGGTTCGGGGTGTGACAAATACCTTACCAATCTTTCAGAAATCAATCCTGCAAATTTAAATTAACTTAATGGCACGTTTTACTGTCTGAATTACCGATAGAATTTTTCCGTCGGTAATATTATCCCTAAAACCGATGCTAATCTTTCGTAAAATTTGACCTTTGTCATTTTTCCACGTCTCACGTTCGCTATTTATGATAGATAGGTTTTCGACACTAATTTTTCGTTGCTGTTAATGTGTTTTCTTATCGTGATAATTGTATTTCTCTTGTTTTCTCTTCCTCCCTTACATACGTTTGATTATTAAGAGTATGCTTTTGCTCTCCAAGTTTTAACAAAATGGTATCAAAGCCATTTGTATTTGGAGACAATCAACTCTTGAAAAATGCCTAATGAAACTCCTTTCCAAGTAAAATTTCTCACGAAAGAAAATTATGAGAATTGGTGCATTCACGTGAAGGCTTTGCTCAAAGCCTATGAGTTTTGGGAACTTGTGGAGAATGGAGTCACTGCGACACTAGATGTTGCTGCCATGAAGTGGAAGGAGCAAAAGGCTCTCACCGTTTTTGATCAAAATTTGGATGACAAGATGTTTGAGGTTGGCATGGGAAACTCTCCAAGCTTGTCTCAAAAGATTTGACAATGTGAAGACACTTTGTCTTCAACCTTAAGAAGTAAGTTTGAATCGCAAAAAAAATGATGGTGTCCAAATTTGTCTTGGATTACATTTTAAGAGTTTTGATCATTGCTAATCAAATCATAAGATATAGAGAAGATTTTTAAAATGATTGGCTCATAGAAAAAATTTAGAATCTGTAAATAAAATATTCAACTACACTGTTGGTACTATCGAAGAGTGCAAAGACTTGAACATCATGCCATTAAAGATCTTACTATATCCTTGCAAGCCCATGAAGATTGGCTGAAAAAGCCAAGCAAGAATCAGTGAAGCAAGCTCTGCAATCAAAGCTTTCTTTAAACCAGAGGATGAGGATATGGACATCATGAGTTTGGCCATAATTCATGGGAATGGAGAAATAATGTAGAGGAGGAAGCTAATCATTTGGAGAGAAAGTGTAACACCAAAAAAAAAAAAAAGAGTAAGAGGAAACACCGCGTTTCGACCCAAAACGCGGCACTCCCACCCCCTTGTCAGATTAGGGCTAAAAGCCCTAATCTCTCTCTCTCTCTCTCCCTCTCTCTCTTTTTCTCTCCCCGACCCTTCACCTTCTGCGGCCGCCTTCTTCCTCCGCCGCGATCGCTGCTCGCCCCGCCACCTCTCTCCACTGCGAGCAACCACCACTATCTTCTCTCTCACTCTACCTCACTCATGGCCTCCCTCTCAGTTTCTCTCTCTCCGTTATTCACTCTCTCTCGCGATCTCCCTCTCAGTCTCCTCCGTCGCATGCCACTACCGTGAGCGCACGAGCACTCGACAGCGCTAGAGCTGCGTGATCTCCCCCGAGCTGCGTGATCCCTACACGAGCACGAGCGCAAGCACGTGACCCACTGCGCGAGTGCGCGACCTACTACGCTAGCGCACGATCCAGCTCGCGAGAGCGAGCCCTAGCCTATGAGCGTGCCAGTCCGCGTGCATAGCCCGCGAGCCCACTGTGGCCTGCTGACCCACGAGCCCTCCAGCAGGTCAGCCCGCCAGCTCGTCAGCCCATCGGCCCGCGAGGCCGCGATGGCCCGCTAGCCCGTGACCAGCTTTCTCCTTTGAGAGCCATCTGCCATTTTTGCAGAAATCCTTCATTGTAGGTAACGGCTATGTTAGATGTGTTTTTGTGTTAGAAATTGATTTAATCACTAACGTGGTTTCAAAATTGAAAATATTATAAGTTTTAAATTTATCTGACGGGCGAACGAAAGCTAGGTTTGAGATTCGAGTAAACCTAGGTAAGGAAAATGAAATTATTTCCATACTTAAATTTAATTTGGTCGAATTTAGGTTGAATTTAGATTTGGAAGTTATATATATATATATATATATATGTTGTTGTGGCTTAAACTCGATATTTAAATTCTTAGAATATGTGGTTAAATGTGCATAAATTATGATGTATATTTATAAATTGAAGAATTTAGGGTTGTATGAATTTAAGGAAAATGATAAACCCTGACAATAGTTGAAATTTTGATGAAAATCATGATGATTTGATTAGGTTGGCTTTCTTGGTAATTCGATTGAGGGGAGATTTGATTCTACGTGTTGTTGTTTTATTGGGGAGTGCGTTATCCTTTCCAAATCGGTAAGTGGGATTTATCTCAATACTTTTGTTTAATATGTAAAAGCTGTTTTAAAATATTTGTTAAATGAGCATGATTTGTAGCGTGTTTGAAATGTTTTGATTGGTTTTAAAATTGATTTTTGTGAACCGATGGAGTGTCTAAAAATTATGAAATATTGAAATTATGCATCCATATGGTTGAAATGTATAATATGTCATTTTATGCTACATGTTATATTTGGTTTGCGAACCTGATTTCGACACATTTTGATACGATTATGGATTTGTCCTTGAGAGCTTTGGTATGTATTATTTCGTAGTTACGAAGGACACCGTGAGATATGCTTTGGTGGTGTCCGGATATGTCTAGGTTTGGGGTATCCCATGAGTTGTTGTGAATTTTATTAACGATACGGTACTAGTTAGGTTGAACCCGAAAGGGGGAGGATTTAGATACTCTCTCCAAGTCTAGCACACGCCGGGGTAGAGAACATTTTAAATAAACTTGTATATAACACCCTCGGTGTACCTGTCATAGGTTGCGGTAGACTTCTGCCAGAATATTTTTGGCTGGTAACTCTATGATTTTAGTGACAGTACTTTGAATGCATATTTGACTTGAGAATACGTGCTAATAATATATTATCGAAATGAAAAGCATGATGATTTGAAATATGATTCGTATACTTATATTTTGACACTCCAGTTTCACATTTCATATTTGACGATTGCATTGACCCACTCACTCATTGAGTATTCTTCCCCGAGTACTCACTCCTCATTTTCTTTCTTATTTCAGAGATAATATTTGATAAGGAGCGTTGCTTTAGGACGTTCGGTATGATTGGGAGATCTGATTTGGATTTGAGAAATCATTATATATTTCTGTTGTAAATTTGTATTGGTAATTTATATGCATTCTGAGATCTATAGACGACCATTGTGTAATTCAGGGATGATTGTATAAATATGGACATTTAAATTGTGGAACTCTTATATCATTGCATAACATTGTATTGAGTCATTTCTTATTCATTGCGTATGTACTTGGGAATGTGTTATGTCTTAGAAGTGTACTCTAGAATCGCTCGGTGCCACCTCTAAATCACAGGAGGGGAGACTGGCGGCTGTCAATGCCTTTGACGGGTGCATGACAGTAGAGATCTGTGGTTAGATTGTTGGAAATTTTTATAGTCTTGCGTTATCTGAATGTTGACTGTGAGATTGGTTGATTTTGGAGAGGTTGCGATGGTCATTTGATTATATTACAGAATGGTTGTGATTTATATAGAATAAATTGTATTTGGGAAATTTTTGAAATATGGAGCGATTCAACCTGATTTTCTGTAAAAATACAATTGACATTCAGGATAACGGGTGGTTGTTCATGATTCTGGTTCGGGGCGTGACAGAAAGAATAAAGATGGAAGAACTACTTATGTGAGGCCCCGCGGGATCACACCCGGAACGCAAGCCTCCATAGCCAGGTATTGTCACCACAATTCCCGCATCTATTCGACCGCACCCTGCAGGGCCTGGGCCTCGAACATGGGACCTTGTGCATTTGTCCCCCATCGTGGGAGCGCCTCTCACCAATTGAGCTTAAAATGTAATACCCAAATAAAAAAAATAATAAAAAAAAAAGGGAAAATTAAAATTAGGGCTTAAAGCCCTAATTTTCTCCCCTCTCTCTCTCTCTCCCTCTCTCTCACTCCCCCTCTCTCTCTTTCTCCCTCTCTCTCTCTCTCTCACTCCGTCTCTTCCTCTCCCGCTGCCGCCGCCAACACCGCCGCTCGCCACCGCACCCAGCCGCTACTCCTCCTTCCTCCTCACGCGAGCGCGCTAGCCGCAGCGCCTTCCTCCTCCGCCGAGCGCGATCGCAGCCACCACCCGGTCCCTCCGCCGTGAAGATCGCCGCGCGCCACCCACAGCCGCTGCAGCTCCTCCCTCCAGCGAGCGAGCCGCTGCAGCTCCTCCCTGCACGAGCGCCACTGCGCTCTCCTTCCCGCGACTGCGCGCTCTCCTTCGTGCTACCGCGCGCTCTCCCGAGTGCGAGCCAAGCTCGAGCCCAGCGCGAGCCAGCGCGCGAACCCAGCCTACGCGCGAGTCCAGCGCGAGCAGCGCGCGAGCAGCGCGCAAGCCCATCGCGAGCAGCGCGCGAGCAGCAAACGAGCCCCAGCGCGAGCAGCTCTGTACGCTCCTGCACGAGCGCCAGTACACCCTTGCGTGCCTCTGCACGAGCCCCTGCGTGCCTCCAGCATGCCCCAGCACGAGCACAGCGCGCTCCAGCGCGCGACCCACTGCGCGAGCACTCGATCTAGCTCGCGAGCGCGAGCCCTAGCCACTGCGGCCCAGTCCAGCACGCGGCCCAGTCCGGCCCGTGGCCCACCAGACCCATCAGGCCCACAGGCCCACCAGGCCTGCCAGCCCATCAGCCCGCCAGCTCGTGGCCCACGAGCCCGTGACAGCCCATGACAGTCCGTGAGCCTCTACGAAGGTAAATGACTCAAAGTTTCGATTTTCGCACTAGCGTTTCAAAATTCTTTAGTAATTGGACTTAAATTGTTCACAATTATTTCAAATTTGGAAACATTCAGGTTTTAGACCAAATCGACGGGCGAACAAAAGCTAGATCCTAGATCCGAGGAATCCTAGGTGAGAGAAAGTAAATCTCTTTAAGTTTTGAATAACTTTTGTCAAATTAGGTAGTTTTGGTTGGAAAGAAAAATTGAAGATTCATAACTAGACCCTTATTTGATATCAAACCGTGGTGATTTGATTAGGTTGGCTATTTTGGTGATTCGATTGAGGAGAGCATTGCTCTACGTATTATGGTTTTATTGGTGAGTGCGCTATCCTCCCCAAAACAGTGAGTGAGATTTATTTCAATACTTTTGTTTAATATGTAAATCCTGTTTTATAACATTTTGGTAATGAGCATGATTTGTCGTATACTTGAAATGTTTTGACTGGTTTTAAAATTGATTTTTGTGAACCGATGGAGTGTCAAAAAACTGTGTTGAATTATGAAATTATGCATCCATGTGGTTGAAATGTATAATGTGCCATTTTATACTCTATGTTGCATCGGTTTATGAACCTGACTTTGGCACATTTTGATATGATATTGATTTTGGCCTTGAAGGCTTTGGATTGTATTGTTCCGTAGCTACAAAAGACACCGTGAGAGACACTTTGGTGGCGTCCGGATATGCCTAGGACTGGGGTATCCCACGAGTTGTCGTGATTTGATTATCGACACGGTAATAGCCAGGTTGAACCCGAAAGGGGGAGGATTTGGATTTGGATTGGATATCCTCTCCAAGTCTAGCACCTGGACGAGGTTCCTCGCCAATGCCGGGGTAGAGAGCACTTTAAAGAAATTTGCATATAACACCCCCGGTGCGCCTGTCATAGGTTGCGGTAGACCTCTGCCAGGACATTTTCGGCTGGTAGCTCTATGATTTTAAATGATTGTACTTTGGATGCATATTTGACTTGAAAATGCGTGAAATGATGTATTGTTGAAATGAAAAGCATGATAATTTGAAATATGATTCATATACTTATATTTTGACACTCCAGTTTCACACTCCATATTTGACGATTGCATTGATCCACTCACTTACTGAGTATTCTTTCCCGAGTACTTACCCCTCATTTCCCTTTTGTTTCAAAGATAGTATTTGACAAGGAGCGTCGCTTTTAGGACGCTCAGTATCTTTGGGAGATCAGGCCTGGACTTGATGAGTTATTGTGTATTTCCGCTACAAATTTGAATGGGTGATATATATGTATTTTGAGGTCTATAGATGACCATTTTTATAATTCTGGGATGACTGTATAAATATGGACATTGCGTATATATTTGGAAATATGTTATGTCTTAGAAGTGTACTCTAGAATCGCTCGGTACCACCTCTAAATCACAGGAGGGGCGACTGGCAACTGTCAATGCCTTTGATGGGGGCATGGTAGTAGAGGTCTGTGGTTAGGACTGTGGAGAATTATTTGTTAGCCTTGCGTTGCCCTGGATTGTGCAGTATGGATGATCTGATTTGTTGTTGAGGATAATTTATGCATTTTGAGGCTGGGATGGCCCTTTTGGACAGGTAACAGGTTTATTTTAATATGGGAGACCTCCGATATATGGGGAGGTTCTGTCCGATTTTCTATAAAAATACAGCTAGCATCCAGGGTAACGGGCGGCTGCTCACGCTCCAGGTTTGGGGCGTGACAGTTGGATTGGTATCAAAGACTCTAAGTTGAGCGCTATATAGGAAGAAAATGTTGAAAACATTCCCAAGTGTGTTTGCGTTTAAAGTCCTCAATGCATGAGAGTTTCATACAGTCATTTATATCCATGCATATGGTCTTAGGAATTGAGCTTATCTATTTTAGGGGGTTAGATACTAATTCTTATCTAACCTAGCATTTCTTCATTTTCAAATAAGGAACCAATGGAGATGGTTCTTAAATTGATGATTTCATTCATTTTAAGGGGTTAGTTGTATTAACCCTAATCCTTAAGCAATGCCTAATGAGAATTCTTATATTGCGGAACCATGACGATTACATGGAGCGCTAAATATATACTCCCTGATTCACTTAAAGAAAGCGAGGATACTTCCTCATTTCTGGCACCCCTTTCGGTGCCAAAGAATACATCCTCAAGGTGTGTGCTTTCTCTGGTACCTTTTCAACCGGCTATTATACCAACGTCTCCACCATTTACTCTTGATATTTTCGGGCAAGTGTACGAGTGGTACACGGCACATGGGGTCCAGATGTCACCCATTACCTTTGATGGCAATGCCGATATCTACGGCTGCGCTTATTTCTCCTACAGTAGTTCTTACTCAAGCGGCACCAAATCGTCCATCAGTGGCCGTTCTTCTTACAATTTCGAATCTGAGTTATAATAATTGCGCCATACTTAGGTGCATCCCCAAGATGACCCGGCTAGTCACGGTAGCTCGACAGTTGGGATGCGCAGATTTTTGGACTTGGTGATGCTACTGTAGCAAAACACTGAGTCAACTGAATCCGACGGATCTTGATAGATCTAGGCTTGCGCGAGGAGTATAGTCTACGAGTAACTGAGAGACTATTCGATAGGGAAGCCCTCACTTGATGGGAGGCTATTTGCGATGAGGCTATAAGCCATTGCGGTAAAGCGATTTCCTAATGGAATTCGACTACAGTTATTTCACAGAGTTTTAGCGGGACCATATCCCCGGTGGTTATATCACCAATCCTAGTGCCATGAGCTAGGCTACTGCTCAGCGACCTTTTCTTTACCGTATATGTGGCAAGCACCACTTTCGAATAAATATGCAGAGCACTTATTACATGCTTCCACTGTGAGAAGCCGGGACATATCAGGAGTTTATGGCCTGATTTGTGACTTGGAGGTTAGTTGGCTTCGAGTCATCGGAATACACCACATGTAGGACAGCAGGGAATACTTGCGCATTCTAGTAACACTGCTCCACGGACTGTAGCCGGGAGCAATATAGTATTAGGTTTTCACGAGAGTAGTTGAGGGTGTAGGCCCTTGTGTATGCGATGACTCAAGAGGACGCTCTGGCGAGCCCAGATGTGACATGGGTAATCCTCCTACGGATCCTTCTGTTTAGAGGTCCTTATGCACTGTTTCTTTTGAAATCGTGTATTTTGTGATGATATGTACAGACATGATTGTTACAGTACTAGAGACTTAACAATTTTGATATACAGGTGTATATCCCTATTTTTTCCGTACTCTTAGTAAATTCTTTTTATTTTATTTTATTTTATTTTATTTTATTTTATTTTATTTTTTTAATCTTGGTGCTATGGAAATACATGGGTCGACGTTTGTGTTCTTATTGGCACAGGGTCGAATTATTTCTATGTGAGAGTTTCTTTCGCTCAACAGTTGGATGGGCTGTTATCGTTACTTGATGAGGAGCTATTAGTTGTCGCTCCTCTTGGTGAGCAGTTGGTTAGAGATTCGTATATAGAGAGTATGATGTCATGACAGGTGGGACAGTGCTGAGAGCAAATCTGATCCCACTAGATATGACAGATTTTGATGCCATCTTAGAGATAGATTAATTGTATACTTATAGAGTTTTCTTAGACTGTTTTATCAAGAAAGATGATTTTTGGAGGCCTGAAGGGCCACCACTGACGTTTGCGAGTGAGAGACGGATGTTACCCCGTGGTATTGTATTAGTGAGGAAAGCCAGACGTATAATACGTCGAGGATGTATGACAGATCTGACACATATGATCGATACCACCATACCGAATCCGAGACTTAATGAGATTCTGGTGGTACAGAAGTTTCCTGAAGTATTTCCCGATGAGCCACCCTAATTATCATTGACTCGGAAGTTCAATTTTGAGATTGATCTGGCTCTAGGGATTACTCTTATTTCTATTCCGCCATATAGAATGGTACCATTTGAGCTGAGAGAGCTCAAGATTTAACTACAGAAATTGTTAGATAAATAATTCATCCATCCAAGCACCACACCTTAGGGTGCTTCAGTATTATTTGCAAAGAAGAAATATAGAACACTTAAATTTGTTATGGATTATTGGCAGTTGACTAAGGTCACTACCAAGGATTGATATTCATTTTCCCACATCGATGATTTGTTTGATCAGCTTCTCGGTGATAAGGTCTTTTCGAAGATAAATCTTCGATTACGTTATACTCGGTTACGGGTTAGGGTCGAGGATCTGTCCAAAAAAAAAATGGACACTTTGAGTCCTTGGTCATGCCATTTGGGCTGACCAATGTCCTAGCTGCATTTATGGAGCGAATAGATCGGGTCTTTTATGAATTTCCTAGATCGATTTGTTATCATTTCCACTGATGACATCCTAGTCAGCTTGCAGAGTGTTGAGGAGCATGCTCAGTGTCTTACTCTCAGACGATAGAGAGAGTGCTTACCCCTCTTTATTGGTGGGACTCCGTACCTTAGGAGTAGACCTATCGCACATTCACGATGTATTTCATGTCTCAGTACTTAGGAAATATCAGCCAGAACCTTCACACATTTTAGAGGCTCCGCCAGTTGAGTTTCGAGAGGACTTGAGTTTACCTGTCCAGTCCGTAACTAGTTTGGATCGACAGATCAGAAAACTACGGAGCAAAGAGGTTCCTCTTGTTAGAGTTTTATGGAGGAGCGACCAGGTCAAGGATCAGACCAGGAAGCCTGAGAAGCCATGAGGAGACAACACCCCCAGTTGTTTGCTCTTAGCCTTCTTTTAGTTTCGAGAACGAAACTTGTTTTTTGGGGGTTAGAAAATGTAATACCCAAATAAAAAAAATAATAAAAAAAAAGAAAATTAAAATTAGGGCTTAAAGCCCTAATTTTCTCCTCTCTCTCTCTCCCTCTCTCTCTTTCTCTCTCTCTCTCTCTCACTTTGTCTCTTCCTCTCCCGCTGCCGCCGCCAACACCGCCGCTTGCCACCGCACCCAACCGCCACTCCTCCTTCCTCCACACGCGAGCGCGCTAGCCGCAGCGCCTTCCTCCTCCGCCGAGCGCGATTGCAGCCACCACCCGGTCCCTCCGCCGTAAAGATCGCCGCACGCCACCCACAACCGCTGCAGCTCCTCCCTCCCGCGAGCGAGCCGCTGCAGCTCCTCCCTGCACGAGTGCCACTACGCTCTCCTTCGCGCAACTGCGCGCTCTCCTTCGTGCGACTGCGCGCTCTCCCGAGCGCGAGCCCAGCGCGAGCCAGCACGCGAACCCAGCCTGCGCGCGAGTCCAGCTCGAGCAACGCGCGAATCCAGCGCGAGCAGAGCGCGAGCCCAGCGCGAGCAGCGCGCGAGCCCCGCGCGAGCAGGGCGCGAGCCCCGCGCGAGCAGGGCGCGAGCCCCAGCGCGAGCAACTCTGCACGCTCCTGCTCGAGCGCCAGCGCGCCCTCTCGCGCCTCTGCACGAGCCCCTGCGTGCCTCCAGCATGCCCCAGCACGAGCACAGCGCGCGACCTACTACGCGAGCACTCGATCTAGCTCTCGAGCGCGAGCCCTATCCACTGCGGCCCAGTCCAGCACGCGGCCCAGTCCGGCCCGCTGCCCACCAGAACCATCAGGCCCACTGGCCCACCAGGCCCGCCAGCCTATCAGCCTGCCAGCTCGCGGCCCCCGAGCCCGCTACGGCCCATGACAGTCCATGAGCCTTTGCGAAGGTAAATGACTCAAAGTTTCGATTTCTGCACTAGGGTTTCAAAATTCTTTAGTAATTGGACTTAAATTGTTCACAATTGTTTCAAATTTGGAAACATGATTTTAGACCAAATCGACGGGCGAACGAAAGTTAAATCCGAGATCCGAGGAATCCTAGGTGAGAGAAAGGAAATCTCTTTAACTTTTGAATAACTTTTGTCAAATTAAGTAGTTTTGATTGGAAAGAAAAATTGAAAATTCATAACTAGACCCTTATTTGATATCGAACCGTGGTAATTTGATTAGGTTGGCTATTTTGGTGATTCGATTGAGGGGAGCATTGCTCTACGTATTATGGTTTTATTGGGGAGTACGCTATCCTCCCCAAAACAGTGATTGGGATTTATTTCAATACTTTTGTTTAATATGTAAATCCTGTTTTATAACATTTTGGTAATGAGCATGATTTGTCGTATACTTGAAATGTTTTGACTGATTTTAAAATTGATTTTTGTGAACCGATGGAGTGTCCAAAAACTGTGTTGAATTATGAAATTATGCATCCATGTGGTTGAAATGTATAATGTGTCATTTTATACTCTATGTTGCATCGGTTTATGAACCTGATTTTGGCACATTTTGATATGATATTGATTTTGGCCTTGAGAGTTTTGGATTGTATTGTTCCGTAGCTACGAAGGACACCATGAGAGACGCTTTGGTGGCGTCCGGATATGCCTAGGACTGGGGTATCCCACGAGTTGTCATGATTTGATTATCGACACGGTACTAGCCAGGTTGAACCCGAAAGGGGGAGGATTTGGATTTGGATTAGATATCCTCTCCAAGTCTAGCACCTGGACGAGGTTCGTCGCCAATGCCGGGGTAGAGAGTACTTTAAAGAAATTTGCATATAACACCCCCGGTGCGCCTGTCATAGGTCGCGGTAGACCTCTACCAGGACATTTTCGGCTGGTGGTACTTTGGATGCATATTTAACTTGAAAATGCGTGAAATGATATATTGTTGAAATGAAAGCATGATGATTTGAAATATGATTTATATACTTATGTTTTGACACTCCAGTTTCACACTCCATATTTGACGATTGCATTGATCCACTCTCTCACTGAGTATTCTTTCCCGAGTACTCATCCTTCATTTCCCTTTTGTTTCAGAGATAGTATTTGATAAGGAGCGTCGCTTTTAGGACGCTCAGTATCTTTGGGAGATCAGGCCTGGACTTGAGGAGTCATTGTGTATTTCCGCTGTAAATTTGTATTAGTGATATATATGTATTTTGAGGTCTACAGATGACCATTTTTATAATTCTGGGATGACTGTATAAATATGGACATTTAAATTGTGGAACTCTCATATCACTGCATGACGTTGCATTAAGGCATTTCTTTTTCGTTGTGTATGTATTTGGAAATATGTTATGTCTTAGAAGTGTACTCTAGGATCGCTCGGTACCACCTCCAAATCACAGGAGAGGCGACTGGTGACTGTCCATGTCTTTGATGGGGGCATGGCAGTAGAGGTCTGTGGTTAGAACTGTAGAGAATTGTTTGTTAGCCTTACGTTGCCCTGGATTGTGCAGTATGGATGATCTGGTTTGTTGTTGAGGATAATTTATGTATTTTAAGGCCGGGATGGTCCTTTTGGACAGGTAACAGATTTATTTTAATATGGGAGACCTCCGATATATGGGGAGGTTCTGTCTGATTTTCTATAAAAATACAGCTGGCATTCAGGGTAACGGGTGGCTGCTTACGCTCCAGGTTTGGGGCGTGATAACTTTGCTTCTCACTTGCAAAAGTGATGAAAATGAAGAAAAGACTCAACAGTACTTTGATTCCGGTGCAAGTAGCCACATTTGTGGGAAAAAGAAATTTTTGTGGAGTTTGATGAATCAATTGGTGGCAAGATCATTTTTGGCTACTCATCTTGCTAACTTAGAAGTTGGTTAAAGTAATTTCACAAATCACAAGAAAATCTAACAAAAGTTTTTCTTGATAACAAGTCTGTCTTATATTGGTTTAGTACCAAAAGCAACAAGCACATCAATACTAAATATCATTTTATTAGAAAATGCATGTCAAGCAAATAGATTGATTTTGAATTTTTGAAGTCACAACTCAAATTGCAGACATTTTTACTAAATCTTTGAAAATTGAAATGTTTTAGAATTTTGGATATCTTTTTACATGATGGATCAAGTTTAAAAAGCGCGTTAGAAATTAAACCTATCCCAATCACTCATGACATCACTAATAACCCGAGCTACATTAACAATGGTGCAAATACTGACATCACTAATGATTCAAGCAATGACATCACATGTTTCATATTTTTCTTGAACTAAAGAGACTCCACACATTTTAATGGTGAGGACATGGAATACTTGAACAAAGGAGATTCCATACATTTTAATTCTTTCCTTCTGTTTTTTAGGTGAAGTGGCTTATAATTCTAAGAATTATTGTCAAGGTCTATGAACCATATGAAAGGAAATAATGTAGTTCCTTGTTAGTGTTCTTATGCAGTGAGAAATATTCCTTAACCAATAAGTAGGTAATTAGGGTTACACCAACTTTTGCCTTTTTCTTTTTGCCAACTCAGCAACGTCTGAAGCATTTTATCGTATTTCATGCTCTAGATAATGATTAAAGAAAAACAATAAAGCATGCTACAGAATGAAAATGCATTAGCATATAAAAGCAAGTTGTCTTTCAAGTTACTAAGCACAGTAACTAGGGTAGCTAATATTATCCACTCCCGACCAAAAGAGAATGAGTCTTTAAGCAGTGAATTACAATCCAAATAACAGACCATATAATAGAGGTAGCATGGTGCATCTCAAAGTAAATGAGGGGTAGAGAGAGAGAGAGAGAGAGAGAGAGAGAGAGAGAGAGAGAGAGAGAGAGAGAGAGAGGATGACCTAGGTCCTAACCATGGTTGATTGGGTTAGAGGGAGATAAACCCAGGAGACCAAAATATATGCCCAGGGGCCAACTCCGGATGCATTTGGAACTCCACATTCCATTAGTAGAGTTCTCATTGAGATTGATACAAAATGATGCTAAACTACATGCCTAAAATCAACACTATCCCTCCTACATTTTAGTTAGTGTGGAGGCTAAAACTTCCCAAAAGTTTTGCCTCAATCTGAATGTACAAAAAATAAAAAGACTACATGAGTTAGTTGAACTATCTTCCCTTTCCCAAAGGCAAGATGTTTTGTTTGGTTGGTTAGACACATATTTTGTGAAAGTTGAAAAAAGGAAAAATGAAAACTTGGCTTTAAGGGGAAAAAAAAATAGAACGTTTGAAAACATGACCAGCCAGAGTTTTTGAAAAATCTTTGGGACTAGACATGCATGATGTCAACACAACAAAAAGGTGGAGGGCAAAGCAATTGCTCTCATGAGGATTGATGTTCTTAAAAACTTGCTCTACATGTTGCGGTGAGTTAGCTAAAGTAGTTGGAGGGATTCGCCAAAATATCAACACTTTGTTGTTGAAAGTGAAGAAAAGGACATTTTGAATCTTGCGTTTTTTGAAATTTACAATTTTGCAAGCCCCTTTGGTTTTTTCTTAGCCCTTTCTGGGGCTAAATTCAAAGGGGGTTGTTGCATTTGCTTGGCCTCTTCCATAGGACAAAGCTTCGCTTGAGGAAACTTCTTACCAACTTACCCTGAGTTGGCAAAACTAGACGTGCTTAATAAAAAGTTGGTTCTCTTCATGAAGGAACCCTCTTGTTTCCATGTGATGCAAACGGATGATATGATGAAACCCACCTCCAAACTTTTTGGAGGGTGGGTTCTTCGAGCCCCTATTGGAGGCTCGATTTGTGTTGTGGGCTGGCCCAAATGCTTGGCCCATACAAGGGTTAGAGAGAGAAAGAGACAGAACCATGGTTAGGGCAAAGGTGTGCTCAGGACTTTGAGAAAGTACTGAAGAGAGAGAGAGAGAGAGAGAGAGAGAGAGAGAGAGAGAGAGAGAGAGAGAGAGAATTTGAGATGAGCGACAACTGCAAATTTGTGGGCTGAATCTCTCTAGCGATGAGCAATTGGAGCATGCATAGCCATGGTCACGCCTGTGGCACAGCAAAACACACTGTCAAAAATATTAGTACCTCTTTTTCATTCATTTATTTTTGTAAGGAAAAAAAAATCATTTCACTGATCAACCACTTCATGTGCACCAAATAAAAAAAGGGTAATTATCAAAATTTTATGCACAAATTCTCAAAATATATAATTAAATATTTTCCCATCATGAAAACAGTACACAACACAAACAGGAAAAGAAGAAAAGGAAAACACCACAAAAACAGGACAATCAAACTGGAGGAGTCAACATATAAAAAGGTGGGGATCGTATCTTGTGCCGACACCATGGATCAGGACAAAAAAGTAAATTAATGTACCCTTTGTTTTTTTTGTTTTTTTTTTGGTGAAGATTAATGTATCTTTTGTTGAGAACTCGTAATGACCATTTGACCGCTTTGTTGAATTAATGAAGACATTAAATTTTGGACGTGTTTATTGGTCGCACACTCTTAAAAATAACAAAGGATAATAAGAAAGTGAGAGAGATTTGATTATATATTTTCATTTTTAATTATTTTTCCTTTTAAATTTCCGTGAATGAATTATTAATTATTAAAAATATAACGTGTGTGGATTAAATTTAAATAATTATATTAATAAATAATTTCAATTCAATTCTCCGGTAAAAGGAACATGAGTGGTATCATTAAGAGAAACAACTTCAGTTAGTTAAGAGTGAAGTAGTTTGTTTAAAGGGGGATGCCGTACAATCAACAATAGAATTGTTATGGTTGTTACTTAAATCAAATGGGCACTAAACTTTATGAAATTG
The DNA here is from genome assembly GCA_033439265.1 of Dillenia suffruticosa. NCBI lineage: Eukaryota > Viridiplantae > Streptophyta > Magnoliopsida > Dilleniales > Dilleniaceae > Dillenia > Dillenia suffruticosa. The sequence continues at coordinate 16,548,072 of JAVTVX010000020.1, forward strand.
GCGGGTAAAATTCCTAAATTCTTTTGCTTAGTTTTTGACTACTACAACTCTATAACTAAGGAAGCCCCTTTCTTTTCCAATTTTTGAAACCCATTTGCCTTGTTTGCCGCCCAACGTTGTAGTCTAATTATTTATGTAAATGCATTGGGCTTGCAGAATGAAGCCAGGTTTTACTTTTTGACTTCAACTCTCACGAAAATCAAAACCCCCCCCCCTTACCCTCACTGTGTTAACTTTCTAAGATTATATACTGATATTTGCAACAATATGCAATTTGTAGTGAATACTTTTTTATAATATTATGGTCTAGGGGAGAGAGAGAGAGAGGAGACAAACCTGATTGGAGAGTAGGAGTGGGAGCAAGAGAGATCGGGGGAGTATAATGCTGAGCATAAGTGGGAGGAGTAGAGTAGTGAAACAGGTGGGGCTGGTACTGCACTCCATACCCCTGTCCAGTGGCAGTGGCGGTGTAGTTGCAGTTTCCTCCCCCGTTTCCTTCTCCTGCAAATTGGATATATGGGTAAAATGCTGCCGCCCCCGCTGCTCCCGTCATCGTCATCCCCATCCCGCTCGCGCTAGCCGCCGCAGCCGTTCCGTACATTGGGTACTGCGCCGTGGCACCTCCGTACACGGTGTAGTAATTCTGCAACAATATTTTTTCTTTTTTAACCACAAATATCCATTCGTAAATAAATTTTAGGCCTTTGTAAAATTATTTTCAAAGTTAGAACTATTTTGAAAGATATATGTTACATTTTTACTTGAGATAGTTAGCATGGATGCCCATTAAATATATCTATGTTTTTCTCTTATCACAAGGATATTACTACTTAGGAGGTAGGTAATTATTGGATTATCATCCAACAGTACCATTTTTAACTATTAATTCTATGAGTATCAATATTGATATGGATGACTTCTTAGATACAATGTCATCACTTTGTGTGAAAGAAAGGGCCCGTGGGATTTGTATTCGAGAAGTGTTTTGTTGGAACAACTGACAAACTATGGTCTAATCAAGAGTGTCCACCAGAGCTAGGCCAGTCAATGGGTAACCCAGGATACAATAAATGCGAAATGGTCGGTTTAGTGCTTGGTAGTGGCTTTTGTAATGAAGAAGAAAATGCCGTGACGAAAATCACATATACTAAAAAGAGAATGGCAGCACATCTGTTTAGCTTTCGCAATAAATGGATTCAAGTGGGGTTGTGAACAATTAGGATTGGCGTATGCAATTCATTATAGCATATAATGTGTGGCAATAGCATGCGTGTTTTGTGAAATAGTCATTGTCCAACTTAAACAGTTCCCACATGTATCCTGATCCCTCCTGAAGAGGGATGAAGTGTAGATAAAGCAAAAGACAGAATTAAAACAGAGAGATATCTGTGTACAAACCGTTGGGTAAGTATAATCCGGCGAGTACGGAGAGTACCTGAAAGTTTTGTATCAAAACAAATCATAAGATAGAAAACTATATCATAAAATAACAGCAGCAGTGATAATAAAACGATTATGTGCGCATGAAGAAGAACAAAGAGCTGGCATAAGCAGCTCCAATTGGTTATTCTCTTTTAGCTTTCATAATGAAAAATTATATGTGCATGCATGCAACACACTAAGCATAGACTCAAATAGTAGTTCACACAGATACACGCACTTGGGAGTGAGAGAAAGCATTGTTATCGTTGGCAATGCACATGGTGGATTTGCTAAATATACCAAGAGTGTTAAAATATAAAATAGTAGTATAAAATTGTAGAGAGAGAGAGAGAATAAATAAAATCATACCCATATAGATTATAGGGAATCCCTTGTTGGATGGCATAATGAGGGAAGGTTGCTGCGGAAGCAAAAGCTGTTCCCACTCCACCTTGAAACCCTGTCTGAAAAGAGCTCATTACCCTAAAGTTTCTGCCTCCTGCTCATCATTTTCACCATTGAAGTTGACAAATACCCACTATTTTAGGATTAAAATTCCTTACCACCAAACAAAACAACAACTACTGCTCGGATATTTAGGGATATAAAAAGGGATATAAACATAGACTTTTTTCACGAAAAACACCAATAGCATATATGATTGTAAAAAATTCAAATATGATAACTTCACACAATATTAATTCTTTTTTATGTTACAATTTGGAAAAAGATAAAAGGATTTTTATTTTAGACAATTCGAATATGCTTGTTTGCTCTATATTATTTTCATGCAGGAATATTCATGATGAAGATGTGGTAGCCTCAAAGAAGAAATTTATGTTTATGAATTAGCTGTCCCAATTATTAGTTGGCATTGCTAGATGTTTTTATGAATAGTAAGTATATACAAGAAAAAGTTAAAAATGATGGATATTTATAATAGATCTAGTAAAATATTATCACTTGAAACCTTGACTACGACAATAGGGTCCATGTGCATGTGTATTAACAATCAAAATCTGACATAAAGAAAAAGAGAAAGAAAAAGAAATGAATAATCAAGAAACAAGAAAATAAGAGAGATGAAAAAGCAAAAGTGATTTTCTATACCATGTTTGGGTGTGGAAGGTTTAGATCTTTGAACACCTAATGAGGCAAGATTGCAATTAGCTCTCCTTCCGTCGATCACAGGAGCTGCATCAACGCAAGCTCTCATGGCTGCATCGGGTTCTCGAAAAGTTACCTAAAATAGAAAAAAATTAACTTCTTAAGAACCCCATTACAACAGATCTTTCATTTGTTCAAGATCTAATCATAATAAGCCATAACAAAATAAAGGAAAAAAAAATATTCACCAATGGATGAGTGGGGGAAGAAAGAGAGAAAAAAAGAAAAAGCTTACAAATCCATAGCCTTTGGATCTTCCGGTGGTCTTATCAGTGATAACAACGGCCTCCAAGATCTCACCAAACTGTTCAAAGTATTTCTTCATGGTTTCCTTTTGAGTCTCCCAAGCCAAGCCTCCAACAAACACTTTGGTATATGTTGTATCTCCAAATTGACTTGCAACGTTAGCTGGAGTCATCTTTCTTTTTTGCTTCTTTCCTCACTTGAATAAAAATTTCTCTTTCTTATGATCTCTCCTCTTCTTGATCTCCAAAACTTAACTAGCAAAACTTTTTTGGGTTACAAATAATGAGTCTATAAATTTCTAGTAGACAGATCTAAAGTGGGTTTAGATAGGACAGCCTCTTCCTAAGTTTAGAGTTTGAATTCTTTGGTGTGTGAGAGAGGATGAGGATATAGACTACAGAGAGGAGAAAGAGAGGTGAGGCGAGGTGGTTCGTAAATCAAAGATAATTAGGTCAGGATCTAGAGAAATAGAGAGAGAAACAAGAGAGAGGGAAACAAAAAAAGGAAAAGAGGAAAGACCCCCTTATAATACAGCCATGAATTATATACAGCAGCAGTCCCCACTTCTTTTACACTCTGGAAATAATAGCTTCACGCGCCCAGTTGAGTGTGCGCACCACAAAAATTTAGCCATGTTATGTGAATGAAATTCTATTTGTAAAGCAACGCAGATGACTAAATAATTTAGTTCTTGGTAGGTTTAAATAGGCTTTACTATTTAGATTAGTTTAAGCATATTTTTCTAAAATTAATTTTACACGAATTTAAGACAGAAAATAGATAAAAAATCTTTGTTGCTAATCTAGTTAGATGAATTAAAATGGAATTTCCATAACTAAAAAATTAATAACCGCATTGATATAAATATAATATAATTTTATTAGTACTGCAATTTAAGAACATTTGACTAATACTCATCTAAATGACCATGGATAAGGGCAAAAACAATTTGAGACGCGATACACAAATTGGGGTTGGATTGTGACTTGTTTATCATGCAAATCAATATTGAGTTTTTCGAATTTGAAATCAACTTAATTCAGATAAATAATATATAAAATGAATATTTTATCCAAACGTATGATTACATTATCATTTTATTGTTCTAACCATACAATTATAATATATTAAAACTTTGTTTTCTGATAATATTTTTCTTAAGTGAATTAAATTTTTTAATAACCGAAAATTACATAATTATATTTTTATAGTGAAAATTTTAAATGCATCCCATTTAATTATTTTTTCAAAGTTTTATGGATTTACTAGGACAAACATATATACATATATATGTTAAATACATTTATTTTATTTTTTTAATTCATTAAGGGGCTCGTATATATTGGTTATTACGCAAGTCTCTATAACTTTCTCCATTAATTTCCCTGGGATTTCCTAATTTGCATGATTGAGTGTAAAACACCAGATTGGAATGAGAGTGGGACTTTTTGGATTTCAAGCAGCATTATTATGTCTTCCACAGCTGCTCTGCTATATACTTAAGGTAGGGAAAGGGGGGGATATCTCTAAAGCATTTTGCCACCAGAACGCGGGCATATTTACGAAATGAACCAATCAGCCGGCCGTAGAAAATTGGAAGACGCGCTGTGGCAGAAACGGAACGGGAAAAAATAGCCGGAAAATAACAGGGAGTCAACGGTCAACGCCTCAAAAAACTATGGCTTGCTGGCTGGCCGGCTATTGAGAAAAGCAAAATTTAGTGATACCATGCTGTCGTTGTTTCGTACTATAATAATAAAATTGCATAATTTCATGCTTCCGGGTTTTTGATGGGTCCCATGGCGTGCGAGAGACTTGAGTGTTGCGTTACGGATGAGTAGATCGATCTTACTCCACCTCAAAATTTTAAATCATGTTTTAATTGGGGATAATTAAAAAAAAACTTATATCTAAGCGATGATATTGTGAGATGGGTTTGCAGCAATTTCATCAATAAAATTTAACATCATCATTGGAGGTGAATTTGCTCTATATATAAAATGTTTTGCTTACCTGAATGAAAAACTAGTGTTGAGGTGTATTGTGGACCTTCATGGATGGAAAGATCTACAAACACATGTTGGAAGTGGTCTGACGGAGCAAACTCAGACAATCAACGTAAAACCAAAACACAAAAAAATAAAAATAAAAAGTCAACAAAATACACTATTTTCTCTTCCCTCTCCTCTCACTTTCCCAATTCTCCTCCCGGTTCTCCCTTCGTCTCTCACCCTCACTCTTTCCCTCTCCTTCGGCTCCTCTCTCTCCCTCCCCATTTTACTTTCTCCATCTTCTCTTTCTTGGTTTTCTCATTTCTCCCTTAGTCTCTTTTTCATCTCTCACTGCACTCCCTCTCTCGTCTCTCATTCGCATCTCTCTCTCGCTCCCTATTCACCGGCGCAGCCAAGGAAGCCGCCAAGAGCTCGGTTTCTTCCACTCAGACGGCACCTCTTCCGACCATTGCTGATCTCCTCGGCGTTCTCTTGGCCTTCACCTTTCTCTCTACAATGAATCACGTGACCGCCCCCCATCTCATTGAGGCCTTCATGGTGTAAGTCTCTCATCTCTCTCTCCCTCTCTTGTTGATTTATGCATACTCTGTCTTCATCCGTAAATTTGTATTCAAACTTGTCATTGAAAGTTTGAATCTTGGGAAACCTAGATCTATGGTTTATAAAATGTTGGGATTTGGATAATAGATGAATGAAAATTATTGCTTGATTTTATGCCTAGATTGAATATGAGGATGAGTTATTAGAGTAGAATGTAATGGGCTGAAATTTATGAATTTGCATAACGAGTATGTTGTGATCTTTATATTATAACTTTCTCTACACAAAAACAAATCAAGTTAGGCTTTTTGCATACAAAACTAGACTCTCATATCTTGAAAATGATATATAATTCATTGAAATCGGATAATAACTAAATTTGTTATGATTTTTCAAAAACTTTTGTGGTGTAGAATGTCCTGTTTCTGTCTTACTGCAGCTACTTGTTTTTCCTTCAATTTTGAGATATCTTTTAGGTTGAATTAGCTTAGATTCTGAATATGAAAGTTGTAGATCTATGTATTATTTTTAATTTTAGATAAAAATCATATGATTTGAATATATGTAGTGAAAGTTATAGTCATTTTTTCATGACTACGCAAATTGAAAAATTTACTGGAAAACTGGAATCATAAAATTATTAAGGAGAAATAATTTCTCTAGTGTTGGTATGTGATTTAATGATTTAATTGTGATCAATAAATTAGGTTAAGGTTTTGGAAGAGTTGAAGGAGAGATAGTTCTCGTTTAGTTGAAAAATTTAAGACTGATTATCCTCCCAAAATATAAGTTGATGGTTCATTGTGATCTTAAATGAGTAAAATTTTTTAAAATCCTTCACAAATGAATAAGAATGATTTTTATACGATTGACATAAACTGTTTTCTAATTGGGATTGTGCCATGTGATTATTGGATATTTGATTTATGAATGCTAAATTATGGTTTGACAACTGATTATTGAAATTTTGGCACCTTGATTGAGAAATTGAATGGTTGTGAAAAAAAAAGTAATGGTGCAGTGAAAATGGCTATAGTCATTTCTTTCCCCTCACGGAGCGACTTGACAGGGTGATGTGGTTGAGGGTTAGGTGAGATTAGCGGGAGAGATAGATGTGACTCCTTTTGCTGTATGTCGAGTTATATCTGGATGCACCCTAGTGAAACATAATTTAATGCCAAAGAATGGGCTTTGGTATTTTGAGATATATGGAATAAAAACCCCTTGGCAGGCTTTCGTCCGGATTCGGCCAAACCTAATACGGAAGTGTTTTTATAGAAGTACCCCATGATTTTCGGGAAATATGAATTAAATAAATGCATATTTGTTAAATTATCCTAATTTATTGAAATCATTATATATATACATATATATAATATTGTTTATGAGTTATGTTTTGATCTCCCCACCTTCACCCATTATTTATTGTTACAATACTATTGCACTTCACTCGCTGAATATTTTCAATATTCACCCATCTCTTTATACTTTTCAGAGGATACTTAGCAAAGAGATTTCACTTGAAAGCTGTAGAACAATTATTTTTGCTGATTTGCATATGTATTTAATGATATAGGGTTTATTTTGGAATGATGTATAATCTATGGAAGGGAAAACTTTGTATTAATCTTTTGATTTGGAATTAATCGATACATGTCCTATGACGAGGGACAAGTATTGATAGAATCCATATTTGTTTATTATGAAACTTGATTATTTTCGTTTAAATTCTCCTTTTGCAAAACTTATTGTTTCAAATGGAACATTTGGACTTTTAATTTGAATTTTTTGTTGTATATGGATGAGAGGGTGCTGGATATTGTCTGGAAGGCCGTGTTGGCCAAATTGCATGCATGCATGTGCAGAGATGGATCTGGTGGATCCTCAGTTTGTGTGTCCTTGCATGTCTTTGATAATTGATGATCTATGAGGGTCATTTGAATGATGTTGAGTTATTTTTTAAAACAGGTTGAACATGTGGAATATCTTGCAATTTTCGATATATGGGGAGATGTTACCCGTATACCAAGATAATGTGACGATTGTTGTGTACTCGACTCATTGATCAAGACGTGATAAATTTATTGGTATCAGAGACACAGGTCAATTTTTAATATGTTTGAAGATTTGAATGTCCCAAATGTTCCAAATGATTTTTCAAAAGTTTTAAAAACAGTTTTCTTTTGAAAATTTAGATTTTTAAAATATTTTTCAAAAAATGTACAAAAGCCTTCCATGGATTCTTAGGGAATTAAGGATATCTTTTTAGGGGGGTTAAGTTATTAGTTCTTCTCTTAACCCTGTTTGTTAAATTTAGCTTTTTCCTTGTAAATAACATGCCTCCACGTAGAAAGATGAGGAATATAAATGAAATTCCTTATCGGGAGCACGAGGACGAGTCATCCTCACGTGTTCTACCTTCGTCAGTATCCACACACCCGGCTCCTTCAACCGGGATTCCTGCTCCTCCTATAGCTGCCCTCCAACAAGTGATAGAGTGGTAGAGTACTTTCGGAATATAGCACCAAGCTCCCCTTCAATTTTCAGCTCATCCATCGGTTCCTCCTCCTATGCTAGCTGTTGCACCAAGTATTCCGGTGGTACTTTCTTCGGTTGCTACAACAACCGATCGCCTAACCGTAGAGTTATTTAAGTTGATAAAGGAGGTAAGACAATTAGGGTGCGAGACATTTTCCGGCATGTGTGATACTTTGGTGGCCAAGGAATGGATTGGCCGAATTCAAGAGACAGTCACTTACATAAGACTAGATGATGACATGAAGTTATGGGTAGTAGTGAAATTACTAGATAAGAGTGTGAGAACTTGGTGGGAAATGTGAAGGCTAGAATGACTACACCACCTACATGGGGAGAGTTTCTCAGAGCTTTTGAGGAGAAATATTACATACTGTTCTATAGGGACCAGAAGAGAGGGATTCTTCAAGCTTGCTCAAGGAAACAAGACGGTATCTGAATACGAGGCAGAACTGAGGGAACTTGCCACTTATGTTCCCAAGTTTGTAAATTCTGAAGAGTCTCTGTGTGCAAAGTTCGAATCGAGATTGAGGTTGAGCATAAGAGAGAAAATGTCTATCACTAAAGGGCATACATTCCAAGATGTCCTAGACTTGGTTTTAAGGGCTGAGAAAATGATGATGAACAAAGTCAAAGAACACCATGGGAAAAGAAAGAGGTCTAGTGGTTTCATATCGGGCCAAAATTTCAAGAACAGAAGTGTGGGTTTTTATAGTGGCGGATCTATTTTAGGATCGGTTGGCTCTCCTCAAGGCCAATCATTTTTCAAATCAAATGCTCATAGTAGAAATGTTGGATCAGGAGCAACACCGAGAATGAGTAGAATAGAATCTTACCCTATTTGTAAGGGGCATCATATGGATCCGCGCAGAGGACCCAAACGATGTTATCAATGCGAAAAGGAGGGTCATCTCCGATATGCTTGCCTGAAATTGAATGCAGAAGAATAAGGAAGTCGTCAAGTTCGAGATCCCCCTAGTGGTTCCAAGAGAGATCCGGATACTATTTCGACACCTTCTACCAGTGCTACTCCTAGGACGAGTACATGAAGTAATACTATAGCCACCCCCACTCAGTGTACCCAGCCTAGATCTCAAGCCATAATCTATGCTATGACTAATGAAGAGGCCCAGGCCAATCCAGACGTGATTACAGATAAACCACTTTGAACTTGAACTAGCAATTTAAAATGTGATATGAATGGTTTATTATTATAATTTGAGGAATAATGATGATGTGACTTTGTTTACGATCGTTAGGTAGATGTATGAAGTATTTGTGATTGTGTGGGATGATGAATTATCACAGGGGGTCATATATATATGAACTATGAAATTTTTGGATTGACTACTGATTTCCTTACAGTTTATGCTGATAGATATGATGAAAATCTTTGGTATTGATACTCATGTGCTTATAGATACTAGGTCTAATAATTTATTTGTGAGTTCGAGATTTGCTAGGTATTCTGATTGGCATTTAGTTTCACCTGTTCAAGAATTGTTGGTTAATATACTTTTGGGAGAGCACTTGATTAGAGATCCAGTGTATAAGAATTGTGAGGTGAAGATCAATGAGGTAACCCTCGAAGCAAACTTGATTCCGTTAGAGATGAGAGATTTTGACGCCATTGTAGGTATGAATTGACTATATTTTCACCGAGTTTCAGTGAATTGCTTGACTAAGGAAGTGGAATTCCGTAGGCTAGGGTGTAACACCGACACTGTGGTATACGTACTATTGTACTCTTGTTCAGGAATTAAATAAAATATTTCTCAGTTATATATATAAAGAAATTTTTATCTATTTTGATTTTTGATTTTTGGGGGCTTTAGATAATTTTTGGTATATATAAAGTATCCGTATTTCCGATTTGAGATATATCCTATTTTGTTAAAAAAATTTTGGAACCTAAAAAAAAAAAAAAAGAAGGAAGAGGGAAGTACTGCGTTTTGGCCAAAATGTAGCACCCCCCAAATTGGATTAGGGTTTTTAGCCCTAATCTCTTTCTCTTTTTCCCCTTCCCTCTCTCTCTCTCTCTCTCTCTTTCTCTCTCTCAGCCTCTTCCCCTTCCCGTGGCCACCTCACCTTCTTCCCCCTCTGTCGTCGTTCTCTCTCTCCTTCGCCACCCTCCGCCACAGCTCTCTCTCCACCATGCTCCTCCCTCCCGTGAGCACAACCTCCCTGCGAGCGTGATCCTCCTCGCACGAGTGTGCGCCTTAGCTCGCAAGCTTGCTAGCTTGCAGCGCGATCCTCCTCGCATGAGTATACCACTACACGCGACCTTCTGCCAGCGCGCCATAGTACAAGTACGAGCACGCGATTGCCTGAGCGTACCATAGCGTGAGCGCACCTGCTCTGCAACGCGCGCTTGCCCACAAGTGCGTGCCAGCCCGCCAGCGTGCGTAACCCCCCAGTACGCGCAGCCCGCTAGCCTGCTGACCTGCGAAGCCCACTGCAGCCCATAAGCCCACTAGCCTGTTGACCCGCGAGCCCACTACGGCCCTCTAGCCTACTGACCCGCAAACCCACGAACCTCTGCGCAGGTAACTGACTTAGGATTTTGATCCAAATCTAAGTGTTTATGACCTAGCTAATAAATTTTATCTTGATAGGGAGCAGTGCAGATTTTGGAGTGGTCGAGAAGACATTCGGACGAAGGTTTGCGCTCCGAGAAAATCTTAAGTGAGAGAAATGCGATCTTTTTAACATTTGAAATAAATTTTATCAAATTTAGGTTTCAAAACCTTTAAAATGATATTGGTGTATATTTATATATTGAGAAATTAAGATTTATACAAACTTAGGGAAGATGATAAACCCTAAAAATAATTGAAAATTTGATAACAATTATGATAATCTGATTAGGTTGACTTTCTTAGAGATTCGAGAAGTCAATTTGGTTTGATTTTGGAAAATAGGGAGTGACCACCCTCCCTATAAATGTGAGTGGAACCCTAATCTCTTGCATGAAATAGTGAAACCTGATTTTATCGTGTTTTTAATAAAACATGCTTTTGATATGCATTGTCTCGACGTATGGAATTGAAATTCAAATCTGTTTTGTGATTATTGGAGTGTCCTACTTATTTTTTCTACGATTATGCATCCATATTTGAAATGAAATGAAATTGTGCCATGATTTGAGAAACGGAATGTTTTCTATTCTATCATCACATTGCTTTGTTGAATTTAAATGATTTCGATAAAATATATTGACACACGGATTTGAATTGTTTTGAGGATATGATGAGATGATTTGGCTATATGGGTTGGATGCCCACTAGATTGAGATGATATGATGATATGACATTATTTGATAAATTCCGTAGTTACGAAGGGCATTTATAAAGGCATTGGGTTGCCCGACTACGCTTCTGCAGAAAGTATCCGCAAACGTCATATGTCTAATGACTATAGGCGCGGCCGGTTGAACCCAAGTAAGGGGAGGATGTATGTGACGCCACTGTCTAGCACCGGGCAGGATCCTATACACGATGATGAGCTAGTTCCAGCAAACTCATGGCCAACGTCGGGGTAGAGAGTGACTTTTGAACTTTATGCATAATAAAACCCCCAATATACCTGTCTTTGGTCATGGTTGACCTTTGTCAGGATCTTTTCGGTTTGCTCTAAGATCTACTTGATTTTAAATGGATGTATATATGTATATTATCGTGTGAATGATTAAATGAGTTCAAGTTAGCGAACATATCATGATTTTTTACAAAATTTGAATTATTGGTTATAAATGATATCATTTGACACTCCAATGTTCACCTATACTATTATACTTGAGATTAATTCCCTCACTCATTGGGTATCTTCCTTGATACTCACCCCTCTTCTTTCCCTCCTCAGACAGAATTATTGTGATAGAGCGACGCTTCGAACTCTAGAGAATTTGGTAACTCGTTGGCGGATTTGAGGTTTTTTTACAGTGAGATTTAAATTAAGTTGAGATATGAGATCCGCACCTTATTTTCGACCTTGTGAGGTATTGATCTTGAGGTCCGTAGTTGACCATGTATTTATTATGAGATTGACTGTATAATTTATGTACATTTATTTGCGAAACTTTCATATTTCATTTGCATTGAGGCAAATTGTAGTGTTTGAATGTCAACTTGAGAAATTTTGTTATAAATTGTATAAAACTTAGACCCACTCAGTGTGGCGGCTGCTCATGCTCTATTGGACATGACAGTAGAGGTCTGTGGCGAGGATTATTGGTAATTTAGTTCGCCTGGAGTTGTTCTGGATGTCTACTATGGTTGGTGGGTTGTTGTGAAACCGGGATGGCCATTTTATTTTATTTACAGGATAATTTTAAATTATACAGGTTTAAATAGGTTTATTTGTATATGGGAGACCTCCGATTTATGGAAAGATTTTGTCCGATTTTCTGTAGAAATATAAACGGTATTCAGGGCAATGGGCCGCTGCTCACGACCCCGGTTCGGGGCGTGACAGTTCTATTTGTATTAGAGCGTCTAAGTTAGAGAGAAGATAGTAGTAAAAGTCTTCCTAAATACGTTTAAAAGTTCTCAATGCATTAGAGAGTTTCATACAGTTATTTAAAGTCTCGTACACGGTCATAGGCATATAAGATCATTTATTGTAAAGGGTATGATATACGAGGCATACATTCCATTATTCCGCATTTGAATATCTTCATTCATAACTCGAATTCTATTTTTAAGGGGTTAGTTACCCAGTAACTAACCCTAATCCTTGCTTATATCTAATGAAACGGTACTTTCTTTGTAGAATTATGCTGTCTAGACATGGTAGGCGCGGTGCACTACCGGAGAGTCCCTCAATGCCTGAGCTTTCTAGGGTACTTGAGGCTCCACAAGCACCGGAGGGTGCTTCTTCTACTTACGCACCTTCTCCAGTGCCACACCCAGTATCTCCACCAGTTGGTACAGCCGAGATTCCTCCACTACCACTCGATGCCTTGAGGCAGTAGCTGGAGTGGTACAGTAGATATGAGGCGCAGATGCCACCACCTCCACCACAAACTCTAGCGACCGCACCTGCGGCCGTACCTGTACCTACAGCACCAATTCCTCGTTCGGTGGTCAATCCTTCTACTTCTGCTCCGACCAATGAGACGTCAGCTATTTTGAGGCACATCCACGAGCTCACTCAGTTGGTGAAAGAGTCTCGGCAACTCAGATGTACAGACTTTTCAGGATCCAGTGATGCCGTGGCGAAGCACTGGATCAACAGGACTCATAGGATCCTTACAGATTTGGGGTTGTCAAAAGAGTTCAGATCAAGAGTTGCTGAGAGACTCCTCAACAGAGATGCCCTCTTATGGTGGGAGGCTATCTGTGACAGTACTACACAGACCCTACGGTGGGAGGACTTTCTACGAAAGTTCGACCACAGGTACTTCACCCCGTTCCAGTAGGATCGGATGAGGATGGAGTTCTTGCACTTACGCCAGGGGACAAGGTCAATTTCAGAGTACGAGACTGAGCTCAAACGACTAGCAGTGTTCGTCCTCGATATGGCTATACCGCTCAGTTGAGGTTTAAGTTTGAAGATGGTCTCCAATTGAGTATCGGAAAGTATATAACGGTGACTCCCTCTGATTGATTCAGCATATTGGGTAGAGGAGATTGTTCGAGCTGAGATTAGGCAGAGAGAGAGTCACCAGAAGAGGAAGACTAGGTCACTAGGTAGACAGTTTTCGAAGAGGGGTAAAGGTTTCGGATATCCCGGAGGTTCTTCTATCTTCAAAGTAGCAAGACCAGGATAGAGATCTCGACCACAGGGTTTTGGGATACCAGCCCCTAATGTCTCTACACAGTCTACTACACAAAGACAGCTTTTTTGCCATATATATGGCAGCCACCATGCCTTTGGGGCATGTAGAGCACCAGTTACTTGCTTCCAATGTGGGAAGTAAGGTCACGTTATGAGTGTCTGTCCAGATTTAGGTCGAGGGGAATTGACTTTGCAAAGTCGTACTGGTACTTCTGGCACAGGCCAGTAGGGGGTACCTGCGCACTCATCTCTTACCCCTCCTCGGACTGTAATCGGGAGTAATACAATGCCAGGACCGTCGCGACAGTAGCCTAGGGTCCAGGCTCGTGTGTTTGCGATGACGCAGGAGGACGCATAGGCAAACCCTGATGTTATTATGGGTAATCCTCCTGCAGATCCCTCAGTGTAGTATTTTTGTTATATTTTCTGTATGAGCTTTTTGTATATCATGATGTCGATATACAATTTTTACTAATTAAAGTTTTAGAAACTTAACTAGTTTGATAAATATATGAATTTGTCTACTTTTCTTCGTATTTTAAATATCTTTAATCTCTTTCCCTTCCTCACATTCAGGGGTCATGAGGATATTTGGAGTCGACGTCCGTGTCCTTATTGACACCGGGTCGAATTTCTCTTATGTGAGAGTGTCTTTTACCCGCCAAATGGGTAAATCTTTATTGCCACTTGCTGAGGAAATAATGGTTATACTTTTCTCAGTGAGCACCTTCACAGAGATTCAGTTTATCGTGGATGTGAGGTCATGATAGGTGATGCGGTACTCGACGCAGACTTAATTCCCCTTAAGATGATGGATATTGATGCCATCCTCAGGATGGATTGGCTGAACAAACATAGAGTTTCAGTGGATTGTTTCACCAAAGAGGTTGAGTTCCGGAGATCAGAGGGATCCCCTTTGAGATTCTCTGGCGAGAGGAGAGTATTACCTCGTTGTGTCATATCAGTGATAGAAGCCAGGAGGTCGATACGCCGAGGCTGCATGGCGTACCTGGTTCATGTAGTTGAGACCACTGTTGAGGGACCGGGACTTGAGAAGGTCCCTGTGGTGCAGGAGTTTCCAGAGGTATTCCCCGAGAAGCTTCCTGGATTATCACCAGTTTGGGAGTTCGATTTCAAGATTGATGTAGTATCGGTGACCAATCCTATTTCTATTCCGCCATTTAGAATGACGCCTACTGAATTGAGAGAGCTTAAGATTCAGTTGCAGGAACTTCTAGACAAGGGGTTTATTCACCCGACTCTTCACCTTGGGGCGCTCCGGTGTTATTTGTAAAGAAGAAAGATAGTACACTTAGGCTTTGTGTAGATTACAGACAGTTGAACAAAGCCATCATCAAATACAGATATCCCCTGCCATATATAGATGATTTGTTTGATCAGCTACAGGGAGTCAGGGTTTTCTCTAAAATTGATCTCCATTCAGATTATCATCAGTTGAGAATTCGGGCCGAAAATGTGCCTAAGACAGCTTTTCGCAGTCGATATGGCCATTACGAGTTTTTAGACATGCCGTTTGGGCTGACTAATATCCCAGCTGCTTTTATGGATATAATGAACCAAGTTTTCCATGACTATTTGGATCGGTTCGTCATTGTATTCATCGATAACATATTGGTATATTCACGGAGTGATGAAGATCATATTCAGCACCTTCGGATGGTATTGCAGATACTCCATGAGAAGCAGCTATATGCCAAATTCTCGAAATGTGAGCTTTGGCTAAGACAAATTGGATTCTTGGGTCTCATTGTCTCTGTGGAGGGTATTTATGTTGATCCGCGAAAGATTGAGGCTATAGTAAAGTGGGAGTAGCCACAAACAATTATCGAGATTCATAGTTTTCTCGGTTTGATCGGGTATTATCACAGATTTGTATAGAGATTCTCCCGGATAGCTGCTCCGTTGTCTAGATTAACTCGGAAGGGGGTCAAGTTTGTTTAGGATGACCATTGTGAGGCGAGCTTTCAGGAACTCAAACAACGGTTGACATCCGCTCTTATTTTAGCCCTTCCCACTAGTAGAAGGGAATATATAGTATACAGTGATACTAGCCGAGAGACTTACACCATGGAGATCTCAGCGAGATAAGGGGGCGGTCACGTGATTTGTTGCGGAGAGAAAGGTGAAGGCCAAGAGAATGCTAAGGAGATCAGCAATGGTTGGAAGAGGCACCATCTAAGTAGAAGAAGCCGAGCTCTCGGTGGCTTCCTTGGCTGTGCCAGCGAAGTGGGAGTGAGAAAGAGATGAGAATGAGAGACGAGAGAGGGAGTGCTGTGAGAGACGAAAGAGAGACCAAGGGAGAAATGAGAAAACCAAGAGAGAGAAGATGGAGAAAGTGAAATGGGGAGGGAGAGAGAGGAGCCGAAGGAGAGGGAAAGAGTGAGGGTAAGAGACAAAGGGAGAACAAGGGGAGACGAAGGAGAGAATTGGGAAAGTGAGGGGAAAGGGGAGAGAGAATATTGTATTTTGTTGAAGTAATGTGATAAAATGTATATTTGCAAAGAATGTGTAAGAGCATGTGTAGGTACAATGGTTGTAGAAATGTGAATTCTTATAAGTAGTAATGAATTTAATTGATACGTTAACATGTAAAATTTTAAGGGATGAATTATATATATTGTGGAATGTGAATGTTGGCTAATTATGCATAAAGGTGGTGAGGTTTGAGGAGATAGAATATGGGAGTAATGGTTTGGTGATTTAAAGTTGGTGTTGTTTTGTTAAAAAGGTATGAGAGACGTTAGAAACCTACTGACAATTGCCCCAAGTTTTGATCCTAAATTTGGGGTTTATTTGTAATACAAATTTAACATAATAGCTTCTAATTTTATGACATTTTATATATGATATATGTTACATTGTAGTGACACGCTTGGTGATTGATCGAGGAGAGCACATTCTTACTTGTTGTAGGGCATTTTAGGGAGTGGCGTACCCTTCCATATACAGTGAGTAAGACTTTGACACTGTATTTTGATTGAACAAAAATCCACATTTTATACATTTTCAAATGACATATTTAATGATATGTGTGAAGCATGATATTTGATTTATATTTTATAATACTTATATTTGTGATCATGGGAGTGTTTCAAATGATTTGTTTAGATTATATGCATCCATGAATTACGTTGAAACGATATTGTGCCACTTTTTGAGAAACTTGATATGATTTATATGCTTACATTTTATTGGCACACAAATTTGAAATGGTTTAATTGAAATGTGTGGGACCGGATGCCTACTTATGATGTGATGATGTGATGAGATTCTTGATGGACTACCGTAGCTATGAAGGGCGTTTGTAAAGGCACCCATCGTGTCAGGATATGTTTTTACAGGAGATATCTCCAAACGTCATATGTATAGTTGCTGTCGGTTGAGCCAAATCAGGGAGGACATGTGTGTGACGCCACTGTCTAGCACCAAGCAGGATTATATACATAGTTGATTATATATGTGCACATAAATATGGGCTAGCCGGTTGAACTATAAGGGGAGGACGTGTGTGACGTCACTGTCTAGCACTTGGTGAGACCCGTGGCCAACATTGAGGTAGAGAGTTAAATGTGTTTATACTTGAATATCGTATTGATCCCCTCACACTTGGAGAGACCCGTGGCCAACATTGAGATAGAGAGTTAAATGTGTTTATACTTGCATATATACTTTGACACTCCGTGCTCACACCTACTATTGAGAACATAATATTGATCCCCTTACTCAGTATTTTTTCACAATACTCACCCCTCACTTTTCATGATGACAGACATAGTTTTGGCAGGGACATGTGTCGAGAGACATTCGATACATTGGGAATACATTTGGAGATGCAGAGCCTTAGGTATGGTACTAACCATTCTTCCGTGATGAAGTTGGATAATGTAAAAACTAGAGGTCTATAGAATGACCACGTATGTAAATTATGGGATGACTGTAATTGTATTATGTGACTTGTAAATTTGAAACTCTCAAAATTTGTTGTAAATTCAAGCATTGAGACAAAGTGTTGCATTTTACTTTCTTTTGCTTGAGAAAATTTTACTTTGAGGAAAAAAAAAAGAGTTTTAAATAGGTTTTATATAGGTGAAGATGTTAGCCTTCGTTGTATTGGTATACGTGTCATGTGATGGGCAGTATACGGGTTAACGGGCGGCTGTTCACTGCCTTCAATAGTGGATCGCGGCATGACAGAATAAGGCTAGACTCTGAACATGAAAGTTGTATATTTATATTTTATTTTTAATTTGAGATATGAATCATGTGATTTGGATGTGTGTAGTGAAAGTTATAGTCATTTTCCCATGAATGCGCAAATGAAAAAATTTACTAGAAAACTAAAATTGTGAAAATATTAAGGAGAAATAATTTCTTTATTATTGGTATGTGATTTAATGATTTAATTGTGACTAATAAATTAGGATAAGATCTTGGAAGAGCTGAATAAGGGATAGTTCTCATTTAGTTGGAAAATTTAAGAGTGATTACCCTCCTAAGAGGTGAGTGAATAGTTCATTGTGACCTTAAATAAGTAAAATTATTTAAAATCCTTTACAAATGATTTGAAATGATTTTTATACGATTGATATGATGAACTATTTGGTGATCGTGGGGTGATCGAAATGTAAATTTGAACTCGATATGCATCAATTATGTTTATTATTGGGATTGTGCAATGTGATTCTTGGATATTTGATTATGAATTCTAAATTATGGTTTGACAACTGATTAATTGAAATTTTGGTACCTTGATTGAGAAATTGAATGGTTGTGAAAAAAAAAAAGAGTAATGGTGCAGTGAAAATGGCTATAGTCATTTCTTTCCCCCCACGAAGTGATCCGAACGGGTGACATGGTTGAGGGTTGGATCAAATTAGCGGGGGAGACAGATGCAACTCCCTTTGTTATATGTCGAGCTATATCTGAATGCACCCGAGTGAACCACTATTCAACGACAAGGAAGGGGGTTTTGGTATTTTAAGATATATGGAATGAAAACTCCTGGCGAGCTTTCATCCAAGTTCGACCAAACCTAGTATGGGAGTGTTTTCATAGAAGGACCCTATGATTTTCAAGAAATATGAATTAAATGGATACATATTTGTTGAATTATTCTGATCTATTGAAATTATTTTATATATATATAATGTTGTTTATGAGTTATGATTTGACCTCTCCACCTTTACCCAACATTTATTGTCACAACACCATTACACTCCACTCGCTAAGTATTCCCAATACTCACCCATCTCTTTATACTTTTCATAAGATATTTAGCAGGGAGATTTCACTTCGAAGTTGCGGAAGAATTATTTTTGCTAATTTGCATAGGTATTTAATGATGTAGAGTTTATTTTGGGATGATGTGCAATCCATGGAAGGGAAAACTTTGTATTAGTCTTTTAGTTTGAATTTAATCGATACTTGTCCTATGACGGGAGCAAGTATTGACAAAATCCACACTTATTCATTGTGAAATTTGGTTATTTTCATTTAAATTCTTCTTTAGCAAAACTTATTGTTTCAAATGAGACATTTGGACTTTAATTTGAATTTTTAGTTGTATATGGATGAGAGGGTGTTGGAGATTGTCTGGAAGGTTGGGTTGGCCAAATTGCATGCGTGCATATACAGGGATGGATCCGGTGGATCCTCTGTTTGTGTGTCCTTGCATGCATTTGATAATTGATGACTTTTGAGGGTTATTTGAATGTTGTTGAGTTGTTTTTTAAAACAAATTGAACAGGTGGAATGTCTTGCATTGTCCCGATATATAGAGAGATGCTGCCCATATGTCGAGATAATGCGATGGTCGTTGCGTACTCTACTCAAGGGTCAAAGCATGACAATCAAGGTAGAAAGAGAAGTGAGAAAAAAAATGAACAGACTGAGTAAAGTCTCAAATTAGCCATGTTTAATTTTTGTATAATGTGTGTATATAGAGTAGTACAATAAACGTGATGAGTCACTTTTGCTTAGTATACATAGTATATGTATGGATGGTAAGTCTCTTACTTGAATGTGTAAAAATTATAGTTTTCTTTTGGAGAGAACATTGGAAATCTTTCTAGAATACAAAAACTGTAATAAAATTTTTTTTGGAAATTTAGGATCTTATGTATTAAGGGAATTTCAAATTTTCAAGGAGATTCCCCTCCTTATCATACAAGGTTACGGAGATTTCTTTTCTTATCAAGCAAGATTATTCTTAGAATTAAGGGTGGTTCAAATCTCGGGTGATCATAATCTTAATTCATTTGACAGAGACATTATTCGGTAGAAGACCACGCGGTAGTAGCTGAGTGGTTCAATCGATAGAGTTTAACCGAGTACTGGTCGAGAAACATAAACGGGAAGATTTGACCAAGAGGTGATCGAGAAGCTTAGCTGAGAGAATTTAATTGAGCACCTGCTCAGTTGTCTTAAGCACTCACGGAGAGTGTTCTGTGGATTTTGTGGTTATGGTCTAATGAACTTGATAATCTTTGGGTTTATGGTTATGGGCCATTGGGCCCTATACCATCAATTACCTGATGTTATCATTTTAAAATCTAAGATTATCAATGGTCAAAGGTTTATTTGAGTGATAATATTAGACGTTCAATGATTAAACTTAAGAATCTTTAAAATATCAGACTCTAAATATTAATGTCAGATTTTCAAACAATAATAACCTATAAAATTATCTTGAGATATGAAGATTTATTTGAATTTTTGATATGATCAGTTTCCCTATTTAAGAAATTATAAATAATATATCCTATATTATTTCAAATTATTCCACTGAATTTTTTCAAACTAAACTGAACCAGTTATATTGAAAATTTACAAAAATTAGAGAATTAATTATAATCTTTCCCAATGGTTTGATTCCGTTTCAACTTGCCTTTGTGATTTTAAAACTATCAATTTGCTCATTAACGTTGACATGTTTCACAAGTTGTCTTGCCGCTGAAACTTTGTAGCCCTATGGTTTTCCCCATCAACTTTGATGCCCTTACATGCCCCAAAAATCTTTATTTTGTAACACTTAGGTCCCAGGGGTAACTATAAAATGTCCTTGACAATTGAAGGCTTTAATCATCAATGTAAAAGGGATATTTCTAGGTTTTTAATGTCTATTGATCCTTTTCCAATCATGATAAAGCCTCCAAGTGGTTTAAAAACAAGGAAAATATAGGTTCGAACCTTAGTCACCGTGAATCGTGTTTGGATTCTTGCAACTAAGCTTCGAGGATGAAAATATGATGGAAGAAACAACTTTTGGGCTGCTCCATGTGTTAATCCGTTGAGAGTGAGACAGAGACAAAGACAAAGATAGAGAGAGAGACAGAGAGAGCTCATTGTTCATTTATCCCCTTCGACAACACTTCCTACCTTCAACTAGAGTTGTAACTGGGTCGGACCAGGCCAGGCCAGGTCCGGTTCAAGGGCGTTTCCCAGAACCGTGGGCCAGGCTAGCTGTGGTTCCTAGGCTAGTCCGGGCCGGACCGGGCCAGTTCCAAAAATTTTTTTAGTTGAACCGGCCTAGCCAGCTAAACCGGAATCGGCAGCCTGGGTCCGGCTTGGTCCGAAATTTTTTTTTCTCTATTGCCTTTTTTTAACTCTATTTTTTAATTCTATTTTATTTTTATAAGTCCATTTTTTTTAACTTTGTTGTTTTTTTTACTCTCTTGTAATGATTTATTTTTTCATTTTGTTTTTTTTTAATTCACTTTTTATAAATAAATAAATTAAAAATTAGAGACACAAAATTTTTAAAGTGGTTCCACCGAATTCGGTGTACGTCCACTATCAAGCTCATTACTTGAATTTTAAAATCCACTAATTTTTTTTGTTACATTAATTTGATTTTTACATCATTTTGATTTTTTTTCTATTTACAATGATTTTTAAAATCCATTTTTACTACTTTTTTATAACCGGATTATAAATATTTTTATACATATTCTTTAAATACGGGATATGCAACTATATTAAGTGATAATTCTTTTTTTGCTAACTATTCTATTTATCCAATTTTTTCTTTATCCGAATTATATTTAAATGTACCACTTATATTAACTTTCCTGTAACAATTTGTGTTTATCTTGTTTGTGATAATTTATTTGGATGATTATTAACTAAGTGTTTTCTAACTGTGTTTACCCCGAACCCTTCAAAAATTTATATTTTTGATAACAAATTTTACAAATTGCTTTTTATTCATCATTTTTTTTTCAAAAAATGTTCATATATTAATATTATCTTTTTTAGTCTGAGTTGTGTTAGATTCTGTGTTATTAGATTCAATTTCTTCCAAAAGAGTTTCAATATTTATGTTATCGAGAATTTTATCTTAAAAAAGATGGAGGAAGAGGAGATTGTTGAGAAGATTGAGAAGAGTGTGTTTCAGCCAATTTATTAAAAAATTAAGAATAAATTTTCAAAATGAAATATATGATTAAATTTTTAAAAGAAAATTTAAGATTAAATTTAAAAAAAAAATTTAAGATTTAATTATTTTTTAAAAAAAAGTAATGCAAATACAAGAAAATAAAGATGCAAAAAAATTAAATATCCCGACTTGACGGATATCGAGTTGTTTTTTGTAAAATCTTGAATTTGAACTCACAACTTTGAAATCTTGTCAAATCTTGATTAATGTTGAAGGTCATGGAAAATTTGTAATCTTCCATTCTCCACCCAAACTGATTTGTAACAAAAGCACCAGAAAAGTTTCCAAGTAAGAGGTAGAGCTTGTCTGTCCTCGTTTACATACCTCTTTCCTTCGACAATTAGTTGTCTCCAGACAGAACTTTCTTAAACATACTATGCCGTTGCATACTGAATCAATGGGTTTTACAAAAATTTAGAGTACAAATTTGAGAATGCGTTTAATAAAAATGTGTTTAATGAATAAAATGATGGAAATAAAGATAATGGTGGAAATGTAGATAATTGTGGAAATGATAATAGAAATGATGTAGAAATTGGTGGAATTGGTATAGAAAATCGTAATGAAAATGGTATAGAGAATTGTAAAAATGGTGAAAAGGAAATGATAATGGAAATAGTAATGAAAATTGAGAGAATATAGTAATATTGAGACAATTTAGATGTGAGAGAGAGATATATTTTATTGTGAAGATTTTAAAAATGGAGTGTAAGGTATTTATAGGAAAATTTTTTGACCTTATGGACCAAAATAAGCTCAAAATTAGCCGTTTTATAGTTGTTAAGAGGGATAAAATTGAAAAAAATTCAAAAACAAAAAGGAGGGACAAGGAGCCGTTGGAACTGGCCGAGCCAGGCCGATTCCGAGTCTGTTCCGGGCCTGGGCCAGGGCCGGTTCCAAAATCGGTTGAACCGGTCCCGACCGCTATGTACCCAGTTTGGGCCAGGCCGGCCCGGGTTATTGTAGCTCTGGTCCGGTTCACCGGCCGGGCTTTTTCCGGACCAGCTGGGCTAGTTCTTGGGCCCAAACCGGCCCGAGAACATCTCTACCTTCAACCTCTCTCATAACTCTACCAACATAACTTGGTTTTCTTACGATAAAACCCTTTAACACCATCATCGGACCATTAAGAACGTTCTTCCACTATCAATTCTACTCAAAACTTGTTAGAAACGCCATCTTTGGACTCTTGTAATGCCATAGTCATTAGTAATCCAAAAACTTGTAAAAAAATTCCACTACATTTCATCTTACCACATGGAAAATTTGATAAAAGGAAGGCAAAAACCAAAGTGGGCAAAGTGTTGTAATTAACCAAAAAATAAAATATTTGCAATTGTTCGTGTGGTCCACAGTTTTGAACATTGGTGAGAGGTTAAAAGAAACATTTTGAACTACGGAAATGTGCTTCGCATTTTTTTTGGATATAAATGTGCTTTGCATTTAATCAAAGTGTAAACCAATGATTTTTATAAGTGAAGATCTAAACAAACCAATAAGTATAATTTTTTGCATAATATTCTCAGATCCAAATTAAGTTAGAATTACTTAACTTTTCCGATGGTTGGGTATTCTAGATCTAGAAAATGTTACAAAATCTGATCACTTTCTTTGTTCCATAATCCAAATGCTTTCGGTGGAAAATGATCAATCCTTTCTAACCTCCTCACAATTTTTCTTTTTCTTTCTCCCTTTTCTTTTCTCACTTTCATCCACACAAAAAAGGCTTCTCTCTCTTTTCTTGTTTTTTCATTCACATTCAAGAACAAAGTGACCCAAAAAAATGGACGTTTTCATTCCAAAGAGAGTTGGAGGGAGATGGGGAATTGAGGGGTGGTTGCCAATAACCACCCCTCCCTTTTTTTCTTTTTATTGTCAAATTCAAAATTAAAAGGATTTTGGATTGGATCTACCCTCATGGCAAACCTACACCCAATTTTTAATATCTCCCACTTGCACATGAGAGCTAAACTTGTACACGAGAGCTAAACTCGTACACAATGTGATTATTATTATCGAATACCAATTTTATACAGATAAGTGGATCGTGTGAGTTGCAAGAATACTAAGAGTTATAGAACTATATACTTGTTAAAGATATATATAGCTCACTTTCAATGTGACGATGAAAACGTTATATCTTCCCATATCCTAGATCTCTTTTACTTGATACAGTCAACGTATCTCTCATTCTCAAAATAATGTAAGAGTATATTTAACTCAAATCTAATCATGTATTCAAAATTATGTCTCTAAATACTAAGTCACAGACATAACTAGCCTACTTGTGAATACAGAGCAACATATCGGTCAAAGACAGTTTTCCTTTCATATTATTAGCTTTTAATTTTTTCTTAACTGTTTTGCTAAATATGTACCACTAAACTAAATCAACCATAGTTTTTTAGTAACATGCTAAATTAGTAACACTAAATAAAATTTTAAGAGACAGACGAAAATTCTAAATGTATAAACTAATATTGAATATGAATCTCTGGGTCTCACACAACGAGATAAATAAGGATGCACTATTCTATTACTCATATGTTCAAGTAATCACACGTGGTATGAAACACGTGATATAATACACTTTCTTCCTACCTAAAAACGTATGTTTTTTTTTTCTAAAATTAATATATCGTACAGATCTTAATTCAATTGTACACAATATTTGACTCAACTTTTCCTTCTTACAAGTCCATAAAAATTTCATAACATCAAAGAAAATTCACACACAAGTTCAATGGATCATGGGAAATCCATTTCGATTACCACACATATATATACAATCGATAATTTCATCTTAGTGCTCTACTAATTCGGTATGTATGTTAATCTACTATAAATTAATACTATTTTATCTATACATATCACATAGATATTAGAGACAATTGCTCGTGTGTGAAAGCGAATTTCCAAAACTTATCCGATATATCTTCAAGCGTAGACACAAGAATTTTGGATATAAAATAAAAATTCAAATATAAATAAATATGATCATTACATCATACATATTTTACATATGATTACAATTACAATTACAGTCACAAATATTGTCATCCTATGCAACCCAAGTTATCTAACATGTCTTACAAACATGTCTTTAGATACTAACTTCATAAATGGATCAGTCACCATTAAATGCATAAACATATATTTCAGTATCATTTCTTTTTTTCCAATCATATTTTTTTGACAAAATTAAACTTTATGTCTATATGTTTGATTTTATCATGGTATTTGGAATATCTTACGTAAGTAATAACTACTGATTGTCACAATAAATAGTCATAACTCCCATTAAATTGGTTATTACTCCCAAATATTACAAAATATATTCAACCAAACTTTTTTTGAATTATAGAAGCACTGGCCACAAATTCTATTCCCATCATAGAAAATCATACACAAATTTTTTTCTTACTTTTCCATAAGATAGCGCTATCATTAAGTAACAAAACATGACTAGATGTAGATTTTCTCTTATCTAAATTACCGTCTCAATCAGTATTCGTGTATCTTTTCAATTTTAGATCATTAACTTAATAACAAAAGAAATAATCTGCAATTCTGTTCAAATATCACAGCATCCCTTTCATAACAATCCAATGACTCTTTTCTAAATTGGATTGATGTCTACTGACCAAATCCATAGTATGACAGATGTTTAGAAGAATACGTATCATAACATACTTTAAGTTCCTAACTGTACTAGAATGTGATACTGTGGACATTTCATCTATTCATCTGAAGTTTTTAGACATATGTCATCGCTTAAATTATCATATTTAACCACAAGAGTATCAATGAGTTTGTAATTTTCCATTCTTAAATCATTCCAGAATCCTTTTAGATATAGGACGTAATCTCTTGGAACGATCTCCATAGATCTTAACTCTTAATATACAATCTACCTTATTCCTAACCATCATTTCAAAAATTGGAAGATAACTTTTTCAAAATCTGAAGGACATACTTGTCACTAACAATATGTTATCAACCTATAGGGACAAAATCACAAACTTGTTATCAAACCTTTTTACATAGTTACAATAGTATTCATCCATCATGATGAAATCGTAAGAGATCATTTCTCTATGAAATATCAAATACCATTATCTTAAAATTTATTGAAAACCATAAATTGATTTATTCAATTTATATATTCTATATTTCTGGTCTTTAATAACAAAACCTTTTAGTTGTGTCATATAAACTCCTTCCTCTAATTCTCTATTAAGAAATGTAGTTTTAATATTCATATAATATAATTTTAAATCTAAATTGACCATTATTTTCAATAATAGGTGAATAAATGTAAATCTAACTACTAGAAAAAGATTTTCTCATAATCATCACTCTTTTACTGAGTATAACCTTTTACTATCAGTTGAGATTTATACCTCTCAATAATTCCATCGGTCATATACTTCGTTTTGAGAACTCATTTGTTTTCAATCACTTTGCACCCCACCAGAAGTTCAACCAATTCCTAAATTATGGTTGGATCTTATTAACTCACATTCTTCTTCTATTATCTTTTCCATTCACTCTTGATGGGACCAGATAGAGTGTCATCTTCATTTCTAGCCTCTTGTTCATTTTCTGAAAAAAGAATAAATGCATATCCATCATTCTCAAAATAATAGTTGGATACCGCTTTCCTAAATTTGTTTGGGTTAGAAATTCAGTTGGATCATTAAAATTGAAATCGCTTCTACTAGGATCAATATCTAATTGATTTTCTTGCAATTCTTTTAATCCAGTATTTCTAGAACCATTTTTTGAATTTACTAATTCAAATAAAAACTCTATATCCTTCGCGTCACCTTTACTAGAAAATTTATTCTCCAAAAACGTCATACCCGTGATCCAATGTCTACTATAGTACTATCATCTTATTCACCAATAAACACTTAACTTTTAAATTAGTTAGAATATTTTATAAAAATACTCTTACTTTCATGAGGATATAAATTTTCAAACTTATTGAAAATATCTTAAATATAAACGGTCGGTCCCCAAAATTTGAGATCATTTAAACACATTTTTCTATCAGTCAAAAATTTATATAATATCATTGGTATTGATTTTGAAACCATTTTAATCAAAATATAAGTCACAGTCAATAAAACATCTTCTCAAAAGGAAATTGGCAAGTTAGTCTGCGATATTATGGATTTTATCATATCCAAAATGTTATATTTTATCTCACTACAACACCATTTTGTTAAAATAGTTAAGGAATGGTCAAATATTGGATTTTGACTCTTTCATTACACAATCCTTAATTGATCTGATAGATATTCACGTCCACTATCCATTCTAAAGATCTCGATTGTTCTATTCATTTGATTTTCAATTTCGTTCACATAATGTTTAAAACATTCAAGTATTTTAGATTGCTAAGAAATCAAATACATGTAGCCAAATCTCATGAAATCATTTATAAACGTAATGAAATATGAAACTTCATGTCTAACCTTCATATTCATTAGACTACAAATGTTCAAATGGACTAACAGTGATGGAAATTCAGTCCGCATGGCCTTTTCAAATAGTTTTCTCGTCATTTTGCCACCGAGCCAATATTCAACTAAATAGTTAAATATTCACCTATTATATTACAAAATTATAAAACCATTTACAAACTATTCAAAACCAATATACATGTCATTCAAATATAATTTAACCGTCTCTCTGAAAGGTCAAAATATAACCATACTTCAAAAGAATAAGAACATATATTAAATTCCATTGAATTTCTGGCACGTAAAGAATATCATGTAAAATGAGAATTCGATTACTTTGTAACTCCAATTTACAATTGTCAACTCCTCTAACCTCCATTTTTGTATTGTTTTTCATATAAATCCATCTCCTACTAGCAAGCACTCGACAAAAATTCAGAAATACATCTCAATTTGTTCTTATATCCAGGGTTATTTTTTCGTGATCCGTCTTTAGTCTCCTTTTTTTTCTTGCTTTTGTTTTAATTCCTCTTATGCCTAGACCTTGAGACTCTCTTGGAACTAAACTCTATAACAAAAGCATCAATTATGGATCTTGTAGTACAAAACTGCTCATCCTCAATCTTAACATGGCAAACAACATCCAAGAAAGTTTCCACACTATGAAGGTGAGTCCAATTGACTTTCTGGTGATCCCATTTCTTAAAAAGGGATCGGATCAGTGTTTGAACTTACTGTTTATCGAAGAGGATATGACTAGCAGAGTTCAATTCGCTTATCATGTTAGACATGACTCTCAAATATTGTTTGACACTATGGTCACTTCGCTTTTTTCGATATCAAACTTTATGATCATTTGTATAAAATGAGTTACCGTACCTCTATATTTCTTTCTGAGATACACCCAAATGACATGAACAATCGAATATTGCTTATACTTGGGGATCATACCATCAATCACAGAGCCAATCAAGATCGCTTGAATAATGGAATCTATCTTTTTCTACATCTGGTAAGCATTTTGTTCTCTTCTCTACGGGGTAGCAATGCCCACACTAAGGTCTTGCATGACATGATTGATGCATTTCAAGACATCTTGCTCTTCTAGTACATACCATATTTTGTGGTGACATATTTCATAATTGTCACCATTTAATTTTTTACCTCTATTTAAATCCACAATAATAGATTTCGATACTATGATCTAAGTTTTAAGAGGGTGGACACAATTACTAATACTCATTCACATACACAATTTTGTACTTCAAAATTAACATTTATGATAAATCAAAATTAGATATAAAATCGAAAGTTCAATAGGTTTCCAATTATCATCTACGATCCTAAAGTATTACCATCACAAATTTAATTTAAGATTACAAAATTCAATAGATTTTAAGTGAAAATTATTCAAATTTTTCTATAAAAAAAAACTCCAACTTAAATATACAAAATATTTCAATAATATTGCAATTTTGGATGACAATTACTTTATTCTACAAATCCAAAATTTTTATTTAAAAACACAAAATTTTTTATTTTGGATAAAAATTACTCAAATTCTACAAATTCAAAATTTCATTCAAGAGAAACTAGCATGATCATCCAAAACAACAAATATAACTAACATATGATTGAAAGAAACTTTACATTAAAATTCTAAAAGTTTCTATAGTGCATGATCTTATTTCAATTCAAAACATGTCCTTTCGAATGATTATTAGACGTTAAATGATTAAACTTAAGAATCTTTAAAATATCTGACTCTAAATATTAATGTCAGCTTTTCAAACAATAACCTATAAAATTATCTTGAGATATGAAGATTTATTTGAATTTTTGATATGATCAGTTTCCCTATTTAAGAAATTATAAATAATATATCCTACATTATTTCAAATTATTCCACTGAATTTTTTCAAACTAAATTGAACCAGCTGCATTGAAATTTACAAAAAATTAGAGAATTAATTATATTAGACGTAAATATTCTAACAATAAATAGCCATAACATGTAAAAGAAAACTTGCAAATTCATTATTTCAATTCAAAACATATCCTTTCGAATGATTATATTCATTATTCCTTTGAATAGTCTACCCTAGGAAAAGATCTCCTTATAGCACGTGGGTTGGAGCTATTTATATTTTGGATAGCCTTTTTTTTTCTTTTGAATCTTTAGATCCTTGATTCTTTACATTTTTGTTAATATGGGTCTTATATCATCAAGAATCATACTCCTTTCTTGGCAATCATCTTATCAATCTTACTACTCTAGTAAGGAGGCAAAGAATTTCTTAGTGTATATATATCATCCCCTAAAAAACAATGGCCTACACTACAAAATAAATGACTTATTGAGATGGACGAAAACCGTTTGGTAAATCAACTAAAACCGTTGGCAGATCATTCTCCGATGGATAGGATTTTAGTTGGCAATAAACTAGTCGGGATAGGTTTATACAGATAGTCTTAATCACTGTTGGAGTATGTTATATATTTATAGTAATGGTTAGAAAATGTTGGTAAAAGTACGCACTTTTATCATCACTTTAAAAACATGGGTAAAAATTACAATCTTTTATCATCGGTTACCACTCTGTTACCACAAGTTTTATCTTTTATTGTCAGTTACTACATAACTATTAAGAAATGTAACTGTCATTTAGAGTTGGTTACTATATATGTTCATATATTAGGAAATGTTATAATCTTTTATTGTTGGTTACCACTCGATTATCACTCGGTTACCATAAGTGTTACCTTCGATTACCACTCAATTACCACTCGGTTACTACAAGTGTTATCCTTTATCGTCAGTTAATACAAGTGTTAAGAAATATTACTATTGATTATGATAGAGTTACTACAATTGTACCAGTTATATCCAGTTACTACAACACTACCATTTATGGTCAGTTAGCACATATGTTCATATGTTCATATGTTAGGAAATATTATAAATTTTTATCATCAATTACTACTGTTATCAATTAGAAAATGTTACTTTTTCGTCAGTTATCACACAATAGAAATGTTACTGTATGGTTATTACATGTTAGAAAATGTTATAAACTATAAAATAAAGAAATTATTAAAATAATATAACATAATCCTTATATTATTGAGAATGATTGATACATTAATAGGATAAGAAAAAAATATTACATATCAAACAACTGTATATCTTATCTTCTCTTTTGCATATCTTCTGAGATCTTTATACCAAAAATGCTTCACTTCAATTATAAAAAATATTACTAACACGGTCGCAGCATCAACCTTCATGCCAATCTATTCATAAAAATGGTTATAAAAAAATATTATCTTTTTTGGATGGAGTTTGTCAATCTATTCATAAAATAAAAATGGTTATAAATAAAAATATTACCTTTTGGATGCAGTCAGGTAGTGATAATAATTGTTGGTTGGAAGTTAAAAATACAAATAATTTGGATTATTATTTAAAAACAAAAATGAAATTGAAATTAGTAATATTATGTGAAAACAAAAAATAACATTCATACTTAAATCTGTATTTAAACCAGATGATTGGGCTTTTTCAAAGTCAAGTTGCTCATGGGATGGTTGTGATTTTTCATGGTTAGTAAATATACTCATCCTTCATTTAGTTCATCCCATAATGAGCACAAGTTATGAAAATTTAAAATGTTTCAAAATAAAGTATAATCCAACTTTTATTTAAAAAAATATGTGATTACCTATTTCACAGAGATTTTGGTTGATTCACAAGTTTTGAGAGCTTTGAGCAGAGAGGAGAGCTTTTGAGGCGAGGAGAGCTTTTGGAGGAAAAGAGGGTTCGTGGGGGAATGATTTATAGAATATTTGGTTTATTTCACCGCCCAAATAAATTTTCAAAATTTTCAAAAGTCCGCAATTTTTTCCTCTTTTTTTTAATCTTTTTATCGCTTTTAGATCATCAAGTTTTTACCACCTTATAGTTTAATTCCATCTTAGTTTACCGCTCTTTTTATTATTATATCAGTAAAGATTTTGTGTTTTTATTTCTGTTACCAACTATTATTACAATATTGTTACAACATTATTACTATATTATGTTACAATATTATTACTGAATTACATTAGAAACATTCATTTCATATTATTACAATTAATAATATTAATTATACAATTATTCTACACAATTCATATTTAAAATTTTTAATATATTATTTATAGCATTTTGATTGAGAGGGCGGTGCGCATCTCGTGATGCATGCCTACATGGGCACCCACGCGGCATGCACGATAGCCCGTGCATGCAAGAAATGCCTACGCATGAGCCCCCGCATGGCATGGGTGGCATATGCCCTCGCATGCCACCACACGGGGGCATGCCCACATGCAAGCATGGAAGCGCATGCCATTGCATGCCACCGCATGGGGCATGAGCGCATGGAAGCGCCCGCATGGGGCATGCACGAATGGAAGAGTTCACACGGGTGCTTGGCCATGCCACGGCGTAGTGCCGCGTAACGACGCATTGCTCTAATTACTAAATTATTAATATTATTAAATTAGTAATTTATATAGTATTATTTTAAATTATTAATATTATTATTTAAAATTTATAATTATATTAAAATACTAATTTATATAATACATATAATATCAAAAAATTTAATTATCAAAATAATATTATATATAATTTATATGAATTCTAAAAACACACCCTACCATACCACAAACAAAAACTGACACCAAATTTTATCAAATTTAGTCAAGTCCTAAAATATTTTATCATTTTATTTCATATAATCAATCAAATAACTCTCACAAAAACTAACAGCAAATTTTATCAAAGTCCTAAAAATATTTTATCATTTTGGTATCAATTAACCGCTAAAACTTTTAATTTGTTTTTTGTTTCAACCGCAAAAAATTTAGTTTTGACACCAATCATAATCCTCATCATCATGTTACTTACTTGTTATATGTCTATTTCTTTTTTTTTTTTTTTACTTTTTTACTCTCTTACTTGCTTCTATTTAAACGAAAATAACCTAAAACAATCACTAAATTAAATTAAACCTATTTATGTTTATGTTAGGGAAATCAAACCACCTTACTATAAAATTCATTGTCTCATTACAAGATAATTTGCTGATTTTGACAAAATTAATCAAACCTCCTTACCATCACCATTGAAAAATAAAATTTATTGTGTCATTTTAAAATGATGTGCTGCCTTTGACAAAATTGAGCCGAAAAGTTTGGATTACTTTATTGTCAAACTTTGTTAAGCTACTTTACATTAGTAGGATTTGCGGGATATACCAAGAGGTATTACCTAATTATATGACAGGACAATAAGAGTGTTTTTCTAAGATTGGTTACTTTGATCATTGAACTAGATTAAATCTGGCCTTGAGTTATCCTATATCTATCCAATATATCTATCCAAGAATAATATTACTAGTGCAACATAAATTTTATCTTCACCCCTAACAACATTAATTTTGTCTTTGCGACTAAGTGTCAACAATGGTAAGTGAGCAATTGAGCAATGTTTGTTCCTAAGCAATGGCCTTTTGCACTATTTCTATCATATCATATCACTTATTAGTAGATGAGAAGGATGTTGTTAATGGATAGTACAACTAATAGACAAGATGTTGTTAGTTGTTAGTAGGTAGTATAGATTTATTGTGAGACAACTTGATATTATTTTTTTATATATTATTCTTAAAAGACCACCTCGATGACAAATCATTGAAGCAATACCATAGATACATACTATTCAATAGTAACTCAATTGCGAGTGTAAATATAAACTGTCATATAGATATATATATATATATATATATATATATATATTAATATTAAATTCTATTAAACTCTAATATCCTATATATTATATGTACTGTTTCATATGAAGTGAATGCAATATGTTTGAAGAACAAATCATGAGAAGAACTTAAATACTGAAACTTCATAGTAAATCATAGTAAAAACTTCACTACTTGGTTTAGTCATTGTGTAACAAATGGTTATAATGCATACTAACAAATAGTAATGGTATAATTGGTAACGTTTTGATATGAAAATTTAAGTGAAAACTAAATTTAATCATTTGCTTAATTAGGTTAACCTAGCAAGACAAACCGCGAATACTCTACTACTTATAAGAAGTTGTAACAATATAGATATGAAAAAGTTAACAGATTCTAAAAATTAATTCTAAAAATTATATTGCATGAGAAAACATAACAAGTATGGAAGCAATGATTATAATAATATGGTGACTAAGAAAAAAAAGAGAGAGTAAAAAACGGGTCAAAAAATTGTGAAATATAGTAATTAGTTAGTAAATAGTTAGTAAATAGTTTGTTAATAAGAAGTAAAAATTATAAATGATTTTTTCAAGATGTATGTGAAAGACACAAGGTGGTATTAATTAAAAGTATAAAAAAAATTGTGAAGAATTAAGAAACGCGGTAATGAAAAAAGAGGTGGGAGAAAAAGTGAAAAGGAGGGGTTTTAAAAATTTGTTTATGAAAATGATATATTATAAATTATATATGGGCAAAAACTCAATTATCAAAGTTTTTTCATCCTTCCCTTGAAAGCTCTTCTCCTCTAACCCTTTGCAAAGTTTTATTAAAAGTTAATCATGTTAGGTATTTGAAAGATTTAGACAAACGATGACAGATGAGCATTGTACGAAAAATTACAACTATTCCCAAAAGGAACAAGTTCAGTTGAACAAGCACAATCATCCAAGATGTTACATAGGTTTTAAAAAACAGGCATATTATTTTAATTTTAATTTGATATTTAATATTAAAATACAAAATTTTCAAAAAGTTAGCGCGGAAAAGGAAAAAATTTTTGAAAACTTATTTTTAAAATTTGTTTATGAAAATAGAGAAAGAATATTACAACGGCTAAGATATGTCTTAACTGCAAAAAATTTGCAAAAAATTTGAAAATATTTTGAGAGACAAATAATATAATAATTATATTACCATAAATTATATTATAGATTTACCAATTTAGGTTAAATCATCGAGCTATATAATGTATTTTTTCATAATACAATATTTGTATAATAATCATATAATTATTATAATATTATATTATTATATTTTATAACTTAATTAATTATTTTAGATGTGAAATAATATTTCAAGCAGAGTCAATATTAATAATTTTAAATAATTGGTTGTACCGGGGATTAATGGTATTAATCTCAATATAATTATAACCTAAAAGAAGTTCATTTTCTCAAAATTGCATATAATTTCCTTAATTTTTATCATTATTAATAAATAAAATAAATAGCAATTTAAACAATTTAAATATTATTCCATGGGCAGTAGCACCACACTTGCCTGCGCGAAGGCATGCGCGGGCATCGCCAGGCAACGACAGGGGCGCTTGCATGTGCAGTAGCACCGTGCGCCCGCGTGTACTGCATGCTCACGCGCGCGTGCCAGTGCCTACACGGGCGCCCTCCCATGCCTGCCTGGGCGGGCGCCTGCACAGGCAAGTACGCAAGCGCGCAAGCAGGTGCCTGCATGGCTAGCGACGCGGGCGCTTGCATGTGCAGTAGCACCGTGCACCCGCGGGTGCTGCATGCTCGCGTGTGCTTCTTTTTTGCATGCCCATGCCCATGCCCATGCATGCTACATTCTTGCGCATCTTGCAAGCACCCACATGGGCGCCCACCCATGCCCAAGCAAGCAAGCACGGAAGCAGGCACCTGCACGGGCACGTAGGTACCCGCGGGCGCTTCTTATCTTTTTATGCAAAAAATGAAATATTGCTTGCAGGCACCAAAATTCAAACCCCAAATTTGAACCTCAAACCTTTGTTGTATTAACCATTATACCACAATGTCCTCTATGTAAGTTTTTTTTTTTTTTTTCTTTCTTCCTATCTATCTCAATCTCACTTTTTTTTTTCCTATTTTACTCTCACTTTTTTTTTTTCTTATTTCACTCTCACCTCTATTTTTTTCTTCACATTGGGGTCATTTTTTTTTCATTTTGTATTCTCATTGAATTTTTTTATTGCGATTTTAATATATTCAAATCAATGAATGATATTTAAGTTGAATGTTATGAATGAATTATGATTTATTATTTTTATATATTTTGAACGGTAAATATTTGTGATTAAATATATAAATTTTTAAAATTATTAATATATTATAACTTAAATTCCATACTCATTCGAAAAACAAAAAAAAATTAGGAAAAAAAAACAAACACAATAAAATTAAATGAAATAGAATTAATTGAAATAAAAATGATAAAATATAATAGTAGAAATAAAAATAAAAATAAAGTTAGATTTAGTGAAATTACATGACTTTCTTACAATTACCTATAATTACCATGAAATTACTATGAAGTTACCATGATAATTACCATGAAGTTACCATTTAGCGCATGGTGGCATGCACATGCTGCACACATGAGCGCATGCCATGCGCAGTGGCATGTGCGCATGCCGCGTGAGGAGGCATGCACGCATGCCGCTTAAGGAGGTATGCACAGGCGCCCGTGCTGGCATGGTGGGGTGCCCGTGTGCGACCGGCATGCGCAGGCCCTTGCATGAGTGCATGTCGCACATGGTATTATGCGCGGGCAC
This sequence comes from Dillenia suffruticosa, assembly GCA_033439265.1. Taxonomy (NCBI): domain Eukaryota; kingdom Viridiplantae; phylum Streptophyta; class Magnoliopsida; order Dilleniales; family Dilleniaceae; genus Dillenia; species Dillenia suffruticosa. The sequence goes on from JAVTVX010000020.1 coordinate 16,584,320, forward strand.
CCGCTTGATTACCTGCATGAGCGCATGCCGCACATCATGCCATGGGCGGGCTCCTATGCTAGCAAGGCTGAGCGCCCTCGAGAGCGTTATATTAAAATTATATTGTAATAAATTAAATTTTAAATTAAAAATTAATTGTTATAAGAAATTTAAAATATATTGTTAAAAATTAAAATATAGAAAATTTTAAAGAATTGATAATATTTTTATAATTTATAAAATCTACATACTTTATAAAATTTAGGGAAGTAAAGTTATATAACATTTTAAAACTTCATAAAATAAAAATAAAATTTAATATACATATAATTTTGTACTATTTAGAAAATTTTTTTAAATTGAAGTAAATATAATATTATAAAAAAATGATATTTTTCAATTTTTAATTTTCACACTATTAAATCATAAACCTTTTCAAAAAATTTTGTTATACATTTTAAAATTAAAAAAATGTATATAAGTTAATATTAAATTAATATAAATAATTAAAATATTTTATGAAATTATTTAATGTATATAAGCAATGTATGTTAATAAATATTAAATAAATATATATTAATAAAAAATAAAAATAAATATGGATTGACTTACATTTTAAAATTTTAAAAAATGTATATATGTTAATATTAAATTAATATAAATAATTAAAATATTTTATAAAATTATTTAATGTATATAAGCAATGTATGTTAATAAGTATTAAATAAATATATATTAATAAAAAATAAAAATAAATATGGACCGAATAACAATTGCAAATAATCAAATAATCCAACATGGATTATAACTAACGATGGGTTGTTCAAACTTAATTTTACTTGTTACAGTGGTAAATGATAAGTGGTGGTAACTTACGACTTACCATCTACTTACTTAGATACCACTATACAAATTTACTTATTTACTTACCATCTATTTACCATTACCTACTTACCACGAACTTTACTTACCTCCTACTTACCATCTACTTACTTAGTTTCCACTATACAAACTTATTTACCTATTTACCATCTACTTACCATTACCTACTTACCAGCTGCTTACCATTTAAACCCTAAAACTTACTTACGTACTTACCACCTACTTACCTACATTGCTATTTATCATTATCACCTACTTACTAAACTACCATTACCACTAAAACCTAAACCCTAAATTTACCACAACTTACAACATAGACGATTTTCAAATATAAAGGTATATGATACAATAACAATCTTAGGTTTTTACAGACAAATACAATTTATACAAACAGTTTGTTTTAACAATGAGAATTGAATACAGTTTTAAAAGACGGTGAAATTTATGTGTTACCATACATCTATAATCTATACAGACGGTATTGTTAAGTAGACAATAAAAAGGATTTATATTCAGACTAATTTTAAACCGTATCAAAAAGATTTTTACATTTACTAACCATAATTTTTAATCATGACAATTGAATAATTGCTTTACAGACGATTATCATAACATTATTGACAGTTGGTAAACTTTTTTTACGCACATTTTAGTCGGTTGAGAAATACCTATATTTTCCAATGGTTTTGTACTAGGCTATCTCTATAACCCGTAAAAACCGTCACTAAAAGTTTTTGACACTAAAAGTTACCATCAGTATAGTGATTTAATTTTATAGTGCTAGTTCAAGAAGTTCCGAGTGTTTTTATTCCATAATCTCTAAATAATCTAGCAAAGTGTGAGATGAATCTATCTTATAAGTCAATATTTGACCCAACTTTACCAATTGCTTGGGATTTCTTAATGCTCTACCTCTTCCTCAAAGAGCTCCAAAAGTGCGTCCAATTCTCACCATTTTCCTAGAAAATGGGAACAATATTAGGTTGGACACATAACTAGACATAATATTATATTAAATCTCAAAATATTCATTTTAAAATATTTGCTCAAATCTAAAACAATTTTATATTAGAAAAACTAATTTTCAAATATAAAATGAGCAAAAGGTACAAACAAATAACGGGTACAAAAAATAAATTTTCATCCAGATAATCAAAATTAAGAAAATAAGTTTCTAAATTCATACAAAAGTTTTCAGAAATACTGAAAATAATTTTTCTATAATTTTAAATAATTTCTAAATTTAAAAATCAATAAAAATTATTTTTCAACTCTAAAAAATAAAATAAAAATTACAAAAAAAATTAGAGAGAATAAAAAATTATTTCAACAAAAATTTCAGTCGAAACCGGTGTTGCATGCTCTCCTACGCGCCACTAAGAGGGGCTATCCAAAATGAACACGCAACCACTCTCTCTAGGTGATGCATATATGTCATGCGCTACCTCCCTGGCGATTTCTGGCCACCAGATTTTAACTACCTTTATTTTCAATATCTCTGAGTTCGATGTGATCTCAGGTTTCAAATCGAACGCTTCTAACATGGTATTTGGGATTCACATGCCCCCGCTAAGAGTGCGGATGGACAGGAGGTTACTACTCTTCTTCTTCCTAATTTTCTCATTTTTCTGCAATTCGACCCAATCTTCAAATAGTTATATCTTCTTCAATTCTTAACCATTTTTTTTATTCTTTATATGGCTAAAAAACATTTTTCAAGAGGAATCTAGCTACATAAATTTCATATTACGACATACAATATTTTAAAAGATATGATTACATTAAATTTCAACTAGAGTTTGAAATATTTCATAATGTATTTTACGGATACATGCTAAATTTTGCAAATTTGATTCTCATGTTATAAGCATGTTACAGTGTAAAATTGAGAGCATTTCATCAAGTCTCTTGCAAGATGCCATTAACGAACCTAAAATATTGTTCATAGTATTTTTCATTTTTAATATCAAAAAGAGACAAGAAACAATTCAAGACTGCTTTTAATATCAATAAAGATTTAAACAACCAATGAGCATAATTTCATGCATAAAATCCCCATATTCAAGTTGTGTTAGAATCACTTGTCTCTTCCAATGGTTGAGTATTCTAAGTCTAAAAGATGTCACAAAATCAGAACATCTTCTTCGTTTCACTATCCAAATGCCTTCAATGGAGAATGATCAATCTTTTCTATCCTCCTCACAATTTTCCTTTTTCTTTCTCCCTTTTTCTTTTCTCACTCTCATCCACACAAAAATGGCTTCTCTCGCTTTTCTTGTTTTTCATTCTTGTTCAAGAGAAAAAAACTGGAGTTTTCATTCCCAGAGAGAGTTACAGGAAGAGCATGAGTTGAGGTGTAGTTGTCAATAACCACCCCTCCTTTTTTCTCTTTTAATTTTTCAAATTCAAAATTAAAAAGATCTTGGATCGAGTCTACCCTCGTGGACGAACACGCACCCAATTTCCATCAATAAGTTTAGAATGAGATTACACTTTGCAATTTGTATTTTGAAAATTACATTTTGCATCCTTAAACTAATGATGTTAATGTTTGCCATTAAGATTTTTTAAAATTTGACACTACCTTGGATATTAAACTATATTATTTTTCACTCTGTCGATTCACAACCTTCTCAAACCTTCACTTCTTTCTCCAAACCTCTTTACCTCTTTTTTTTTTCTAGTTTCAATTGATTTTTTTCCCTTTTTTGCCTTTTGATTGGATTTCATTTTATTCTCTCATTTGATAAGTCAAGGTTATTGAAATCGTTTTCTCATTTTCATTCCAATTTGACAAATATTCACATTTATTTGTTCTTCAATGCTCTCTTTAATTTTGCTTGCCATTCACCAACGATGGAACATCGTATTTATCATCAATTGCTACATTTCGCTTTCAATTGATTTCTTCATTTCGAAACCAAAACTCCAGACGATCTACATCCACCAATTCTCATCCTGGTACATGTTAGATTAGTTTATAATATGTTGTGGACATTTGTCCCATATTGAAAAGGAAAAGAAAATTTGATAGGTTTATAATCCATCAAATTTTAAAACCGTTTGAATTTGGTTGAAATGGTGTGTTGGAGGGAAAAATTTGATTTTCCTAAAATGACCCTTAGGAAAATTAATTAAATAATTAATTAATTATTTAAGGGTCAAAGATAGGGTACTTGGGCACTTGAACATTAGAAAATTAGTGTTTTTCGGATTATTTATTTATTTTAATTTAAAAGACACAATTTAAAAATTAAATAATTTGATATCTTTTAATTAAAATGTTATTTTTCGAAAACCAAGTGATGCCTATTAAATAAACGGTTGGTTTTTTAATTCAAAAGAACATATTTATTATGACCTTTAAATGAAGGGATATCTCATAATGGCAGAGCTTCATTTTCTATAAATACTCTCTCACACCATTGGGAAATCTTCTTCGGATTTTAATCATTGGCAATCTTCGTTTTTTTAGAAAAAGCTCTATTTCGTTCTTGGGAGAAGTTTGAGATTTTGCTGTCTCAAACTTCTGTTTCGACTTGCATATCCTGAAAGAATTTGCCGTCAACCCAGCCAGCAATATAGTGGGGGCATAATTTCCTTAAAGACAGTGATCATTTCACGTGCAAGTCCTTTCACATTTTGTATCTTTCGAAGTCCTTAAAAATTTCCAACATTCTTAAGGAAATTATTCTACAATGGAGGCCACTGGATCTGATTCGGTCTTCAACAAGATGATCAACCTGAATATGTTTAAATTAGACCACTTTGATGGGACAAACTTCACTTGCTGGAAGGATAAATTACTCTTCCTTCTTACCTAATTGAATGTTGTTTATCTACTGAATCCAAACTTGCCACCCATTCTAGAATCAAGTGAAAGTGATACTGATGAAAACAGAACCTTTTGCTAGAAACGTCAAGATGATGAAGTTCGTTGCAGAGGATTCATTCTGAATTTTCTATCTGATTGATTGTATGATTTGTTTCGTCCTCTCAAGACCCCACAAGAAATATGGAAAGCGTTGGAGAACAAGTATACTTTTGTAAAGCAAGGTACGAACAGATTCCTTAGTTTGAAATTTTTTGAATTTCAAATAGTGGATAATAAATCTGTCATGGATTAAGTGGATGAATTACTAGTGTTGGTGTCTAGACTCAATGATTTAAAAGTAGAAGTGTCTGAACAATTACAAGTGGTTGTAGTTATTTCAAAATTACCAACCACTTGGAACAATTATAGAAAGAAATTGTTACACACTTTTGAAGACTTTACTATAGACCAACTCCTAAAGCATATTCGAATTGAAGAGGAAACTCAAAATCTTGAAAATAAATATGCTTTGGAGTCTGAAAACAAGATAAATCAAGTTGAGTCTAGCGCTAAGAATGGAGGAAAGAAAAGAAAATATGACAACTACTTTAAAGATGGACCTACCAATAGCAAGAACAACAACAAGAAAAATAAGTCATGTTTTTTCTGTGGAAAGAAAGACCATTTTAAGAAAGAATGTAGATTCTACAAGAAACTAAAATTGAAGGAAAATACTGGAAACAAGAAAGCAAATGTGGTTGAACATCAATCCAGTACCGTAGAAATTATTGCCATGATTGCAGCACTTAATATCAGCATGGTTACAGAATGTAATATGGCAGTAACAGAAAAATCTTTTGATTGGTGCTATGATTCGAGTGCTACTGTGCATGTTTGCAACAATAAAAATCTCTTCAAGATTTATATAGTGGCAACCAAGGATGAAAAGGTTCTTATGGAAAATCACGACACAGCCAAAGTTATGGGAAAGGGAACCATTGAATTACTGTTTACTTCTGGAAAGAAGTTGATCGTAACAAATGTCTTTAATGTTCCAGATGTGAAAAAAAATCTGATTTCTGGAAGTATTCTTTGTAAGAAAGACCTAAAAGTTGTCATAGAGGCAGAAAAATTCATTGTATCTAAAATTGGTGTATTCATAGGATAGGGATATTCTTGTGATGGCATGTTCAAATTAAATATTAATAAAGTTGAAGTTTCTGTTTATATTGTTGAGTCTTCTTTTGATTTATGACATGTACGTTTATCCTATATTAATTTTAATTAAATTAAATTTAAGTCTAGACATGGTTTTATTTCATGTGCCAACAAAAAATCAGGAAAATGCAAAATATGCATACAAGCCAAGATAACTAAGAAACCATTCCCAAAAAATGAAAGGATTTCAGAGTTTCTTGAACTTGTGCATTCTGATATATGTGAATTAAATGGTCATTTAACTAAAGGTGAAAATATATATTTTATAACTTTTATAGATGACTGTTCTAGATTCACTCATGTTTATTTGATGAAAACAAAAAATCAAACATTTGACATGCTTAAACATTATAAAGTTTTGATGGAAAATCAATTGGAAAAGAAAATTAAAATACTACAAATGATTGTGGTGGCGAATATTTTCCAACTGAATTTTCTAATTTTTGTGAAGAAAATGGTTTGATTTATCAAACAAGTGCACCATATACCCTATAACAAAATGGTTTGACAGAAAGAAAAAATAGAATATTAGTTGATATGGTTAATTCTATGTTTATGCATACCAAATTGCCAACAAATTTATGGGGAGAAGATTTATTAACAGCTTGTTACGTACATAACCGAATGCCTTCAAAGAAAACGAAAAGTTCTCCATACGAGACTTTGAAAAGAAGAAAACCAAATTTAAGTTATTTGAGGGTATGGGACTGCATTGCCTATTAAAGAGTTTCGAATCCAAAAAGAACAAAATTGGGTCATATAGCTCTTAAAAGTGCCTTTGTGGGATATGCTGAAAATTCAAAAGCATATACATTGTTGGATTTAGACTCGAATGTAATTATAGATTCAAGAGATGTTGAATTTCTAAAAAGTACATTTTTTGGTGATCAAACTATAAATCCACAATCAAATGGAGTTTCTTCTCCTACTTTGGCACAGGATACTGTTGTACACCCTAATTCTTTCCATAAACGAAAGTCAATTGACTTATTTACAGATCCTAGAAGAAGCAAAAGAGTATGTAAAGAAAAGAACTTTGGTTCTGACTTTATTTCTTTACAAGCATTAACATTCTTGGTTGAAGGAAACAAAATTAAGGTACTGAATAAAATACCCATCGTATTGCACTTCGAGAATGATCCCAAATTGTATAATGAAGCATTAGTTTTAAGAGATTCTGCCTTTTGGAAAGAAGCAATAAATGATTAAATGGATTCTCTTTTAGCAAATGGTACATGGGTGTTTATAGATCTACCTCCCAGTTGAAAACCAATTGGATGTAAGTGGATATTTAAGAAAAAGTATAACATTGACAATACTATGCAAACCTTTAAAGCAAAACTAGTTGCTAAAGGTTTCAGACAAAAGGAAGGGATAGATTATTTTGATACATATGATCCTGTTGCTAGGATTACTTCTATAAGAGTATTGTTTGTTTTAATATCAATCTATGATTTACATGTCCATCAAATGGATGTTAAAACAGCATTTTTAAATGGTGATTTTGATGAAGAGGTATATATGGAGCAGCCATAAGGATTTGTCATTCCTGGTAACGAAAAGAAAGTTTGTAAACTGGTAAAATCCCTATATGGTTTAAAGTAGGCTCCGAAGTAATGACACGAAAAATTTGATAATGTGATATTATCAAATGGATTTAAATATAATGGAGTAGATAAGTGCATTTATTCTAAATTCACTAAAGACTTGGGAGTGATCATATGTCTTTACGTGGATGACTTACTAATCTTTGGGACTAATATGCAAGACATAAATGATATTAAAAGGTATCTGACTCAACATTTCAAAATGAAATATTTGGGAAAAGTCGATACTATTTTAGGAATCTAAATTAAGAAACATAATGGGGGTTACGTTTTGTGTCAATCACATTATGTGGATAAAATACTTTCAAATTTTGACTACTTGGGAATTAAGGAAGTTAATACCCCATTTGATATTTCTAACAAACTGATGGAAAATTTAGGAAGGTATGTAAGTTAATTAGACTATGCTAGTGCAATTGGTAGTTTGATGTATGCTATGCGTTACACTAGACCGACATTGCTTTTGCAGTATGTAAACTTTCAAGGTTTACACATAATCCCAATGCAGATCATTGGAGAGCCATTGGAAAGGTTTTTGGCTATCTCAAAAAAAACCAAAATTTTTGGATTATTTTATAACAAATTTCCTTCGGTACTAAACACTACAAAAAAATACAAAATTTGTGACAAATTTACGACGAATTTTGCAACAAATATTTTTTCGTTACTAATAAGTTGTCGCAAAATTTTGGAATGAAAAATTAATTATTCGTCGCAAAAATTTCCAACAAATATTTATATGTCGCCAAATTCGTCATAAATTTGCAATGAATTTTGCGACAAAAAATTTTTTCGTCGCAAATTTTGGACAAATAAATTTTTCATCACAAAATTTCCAACGAAAAAAAATTTGTTGTAAAATTTGCAGCGAAAAAATATTCGTCGCAACTTTTGAAACAAATTTTTTTTTCGTCGCCGATTTGTGACGAAAAAAATTTCGTTGCAACATTTGCAACGAAACAATATTTGTTGCAAATTTTGCAACGAATAAGTTATTTGTCGCAAATTACCAACGAAAAATAATTTGTCGCAAATATGTGACTAATGTTATTCATTGCAAAATTCGTCGCTAATCAAAATTTACAATTCAATTTTAATAACGAAATTTGCGACGAGCATAGTTTTCGGGGACAAATTTTACGACGAATATATATTTTGCGACAAATATAAATTTTATTGGTATATTTGGACCATTTTTCCCCTATATAACATGTTTTTATACCTGCTTACCCAACCTCATCAACAATTAATCATCCAAATCATTTTTAATATCAAATTTCAGCCACCTATACTCATAATTATAACTGGCTATTCAATAAGATCAATAAGTTAAAAATTTAACAAGAAATCATAATAGTAATATAAAAAATAAAAGCAACATCAAGACTCAATGTTAAAATATCAATAACCATACATAACCAAAAAAATCAATGTAACGAGTATCAAAATATAACAGTAAAATAATAATACACAATTTCAAACACAACCTCCACCATCACTAACATCATCATCATCATCGAAGAAATCATCATCTTCATCACCATCGCAAGCATTATCAGGAGGAGAAATAGAAAGGGGAATTTGACTCGGAGCAGAGACTAACGGAAGATGCTGCATGATTAACATTTGCTGCGTGCGGACCTCATTCATTTCTTGCATGTGCTTTGCTTGAATTTCATTGAATTCCTAATCTCTTTGCAGTAGTAACTCCTTCAAATGGCTCACCTCTTGATTCAATTGATTCATTTCTACCCTGACTACTGGTGGGATGGAAGAAGATGAACCGGCGATTTGTATATTCTACTCAAAGAACCTAGTCCAACTACTCTACCCCCTTTTGGTCCACCAGTCACCTCGAACCATGTATTCATGTTATCAACAGATAGTTTAGATCTGCCAGCATCATCACTAGCACTCGAACTTCTGCGTAATAGCTCTTCATATTTTTCATGCATTGTTATGAGAAAAATTAAAATAAATTTACAATAACATTATAATACAAACACATATAATTTTGATTAGATATATATATATATATATATATAAAGGAAAATAAAAAAATTTGAAACATAAATCATGAGACCATATAGGATTTAAATTATGAACATTCATATTAACATTGAATAAGTTGAAATTTATGAAAAAAATAAAAGAGAATCTCTAGCAAGTAATTCATTAGAAATCAAAGAATCAAGTCAGCAATAAAAATAAACTTGGGAGAGATTAATCTAAAAAATTCATTTTCCTACATTGTTATGATATGTTCAACATAATATGTTCAAATCAATATTGAAAATGCTCATTAAATAATTGAAAATTTTGAAATTACAAACCTTAATTGCTCTAACTCTCTCCCCGCTCCAAGTCTTGTTTTTTTTTTTTCTGAAATATGCACGTGAAAGTATCTATAAATGAAGGCCCGGTCCCTGTTTCCTTGGCCTAAAATAAAAAAACACTGTTAGAAATAATGAAATAGTTTAAATTAGATAAAAAAATTAGTATTTGTATAAAATTACCAATCTATTTTTATATTCACCGATATTGATCGAGCCTCCCACATACGTCGTAGACAATTCTCCTGAATTATAAGCTCGGTTTTTTTTTTTTTAGTTTGCTCACTCCTTCGTTTGCTATCCTCTGATTCCCAAAAATTCATAATCCTATCCCAATTTTGCTCGGTGATGCAGTTAGGCTTTTTCACATGTCTCTTTGCATGATTTAGAACGTGTCGGATGTAATCGCTATATTTTTTCTTGAAAATCCTTGTTACTTCCAACTCTTCAGTCTCGTCCCAAGTGAATACTCGCTGCAATGGAAAAACACCAATAACTTATAAAGCTATTAACTTAATTTCATATATAAACTGATTGGGATAACTTATCTTGAATTCGTTCCACCATAGTTCTTTTATTTCTTCCGGAGTGCTTGTGTAAGTTATCGAAGCCCCTCCCCAATGATTATTCACTATTCTATTAAACTCGTGAATAATATGTACAGAATTTATAAATCTATCATAAAATTTCAAACAAACAATGTTAAATAAATAAGATTGTTAAAAGAAGAATTTGTTTTATAAATAAAAGAAATAATATGTGTGAAAATTTAAAATTTAGTACTTACGACTCTCCGTAAGGGGCTATCAACTCTCAATTTTCTTTCCTATCTGCATACGAGTGTTCCACCGAAGGGACTGGCGAAGGTACATTACTAGTGATGTGTTGAGAATACGAAGGGCCTGCAATAGAAGGGGGAGGTGAAGGTACATTGTCGGCAAGGGAATAGGATTGCGAAGGTGCTGAAGTGGATTGTGATGGTAAAGAGCGTGAATTTCGCTGCAACGGCCGTCACGTCGAAACTGTCAACCATAATATGTTTTAAACAAAAATAAAAAATAAAAATTGCATATTCATCATATGCATAATGAAGAACATGAATAAACTTACCATATTTAATTTGACAAATTAAATGCGACGAAATAAGGTACCTGTCAAGAAATCTTCTCTAATGACCTATAGAAAAAAATAGTATATTAACAAATCAAATATATAAATTTAAGAATGAGACAGTAAATAGACAAGAAATTGAGTACCAAAATTTGTAAATTATATGTGTCGACTAACTTACCCACTAAAAAAAATAGATTATCATATATCAAGATAAATATCCGATTTTTATTATATTAAGAGAACAAAACTTACCCGTCTTCAAAAATCAAAATTCTCATTGTCATTCTTATGCTCATCATGTGTCTCAAAATTAGACTCTTCAACATCATTTTGATCAACATTCTCATCCTCATCCTCATCCCCATCCTCATCCCCATCCTCATCATCTGTCTTAAAATTAGATTCTTCATCGTCTTCTTCATGAATTTCACTTGCATCCACATCTATCACTACTCCGCTAGGATCTCGTAACGTTGGAATATTATATTTTTCAGTCTAAACTGTATTGACAACTTCCTTTTGTTGATATGCTGTGTCTTCCCAATGTTCTTCAATTGTTTTCCATGCTTTCGTTTTATAAACAGCCCACCAATCAATTTTGTCACGTTTCAAACTAAGATATGAAACATAAAATACTTGAATCGCTTGTTGTGCTAATACAAATGGTTTATATCTTTTATATAATTTTTTATGATTTATTTCAACCAAATTAAACTGTGGATGCACTTTCATCCCTTTGACAGGGTCAAACTAGTGACACATAAATAAAACAACCCGTAATGCTGGACCAGGGTACTCTATCTCTACGATTTCATCAAACAAACCATAAAAATCATTTTGACCTCCACCATCATTGGATGATTGAACACAAACCTCACTATTCATTGCCGTTTTCCCCATTCCATATTTTTCAGTATGAAAATTATACTCATTTATGAAATAGGCTGGCCAAGTTCGTATCATTGATTTTGGACCCCATGACAGATGGATTAACAATTCTTGCTCAACTTGAACTTGATTATCATGGATCTAATTCAAATAAATATGTTAATATGTTTTAAAGTAAATATTTAAATAATTTATAGTCTACTTACATATTTTTTGAACCATGGTGCAAATTCTTTATCGCAGAAACGATCAAAATCATGTCTTGAAAGTTGAGAATATACGTTTTGGAAAATCCTACCATCAAAAGAAATAAATGTTAACACAAACAATTTACAATATAAGAAATACATAAAATATAAAATATATACTTACTCGAAATATGGCGTCACTTCTAGACAATTCAGTAAAATATATGTATGGGCTGTCTGCCATTCTTGACCAGTTAAGTATCTACGCTTATATGGTCCACTTGATCGACCAAGATGGTTAAAAATTGAGAATGCTTTTAAATTGGGATCAATAGGACCATCATCATTTCTTCCCGCTCTCCGCCTCTTGCACTGAACGTGAGGTCAAAATAATATAATACAAATGTTGTTACTTCCTCCACAATATATGCATTGACAATAGAGGTTTCAATACGTGCCTTATTTTTCACTTTCTTCTTCAAATGATATAGGAATCTAATTGTAATAAAATAAAATGTATTAGAAAATTATATATAATGAAATTAGTAATTTTATATGCCTTGATAACGAAGTATAAAAAATGAAAAACTCACCTTTCAAATGTATACATCCATCAAAATTGGACAGAATCTCAAACTTTCGCCTCATATGGTAAGTGAACCAAAAGATATTTCATGGAATCAAAAAATGACGGTAGAAATATCTTTTATAAATTACACAAAATGATTGGATTCTCTCTCTCTAACATCTCCATGTGTGAATGTCTCAACACTGTCGAGCAAATATCATGAAAGAAAATACTTAGCTCCGTAATGACACCCAAACAAAATTCGGTAAGAGTTCTTTAAAAGCAATAGGAATTAGTCTTTCCATAAATATATGACAATCATGACTTTTCAAACCAATTAACTTACATACCTTCAATTCGACACATCTTCCGAGATTTGAGACATAACCATCAGGAAACCTCAATGATTTCAACCATTCACAAACAATCCATCTTTGATACTTTTTCAATGTATAAACTGCTTTTGGTTTTGGTCCTCTACTACTTTTATCGACATCAAGAGTGGGTCGTTTACAAAGGAGTCGCATATCTTTTCTTGCATTCAAGTTGTCTTTCGTTTTTCCAGTGATATCCATAATTGTATTTATCATATTATCAAAGACATTCTTCTCAATATGCATTACATCGAGATTATAATGAACCAAATGAGTCTTCCAATATGGTAAATCCCAAAATAAACTCCGTTTAATCCATTTATGCGAATAACCATAGTCATATGTTGTACCATGTGGCTCTTCAATAATAGATGGAAAGTTAAGGACTTTATGCCAAATTTGTTCACCAGTTAATCTCAATGGAGGAGGTGTTCTTTCAATTCTATTTTTAGTAAATTCTTCTTTATTTCTTTTGAATTTATGAGTTAACGGTAAAAATTGTCTATGACAATCAAAATAACTCGTTTCTTCCCATGTTTCAATCGAATGACTTTGATCTCTCCAAACAAATTAGACATCCTAAAATCCTAGCAGTACTCCATCCCGATAACATACCATACGCCGGAAAGTCATTTATGGTCCAAAGAAGAGCAGCCTTCATTACAAACATTTAATTAGTATGAGCATCATATGTAGGAACACATTCATCCCATAGTTGTTTCAACTCCGCAATCAATGGTTGTATGTAAACATCTATTAACTTTTTTGGATTTTGCGGGCCAGGCACGATTAATGTTAAAAACATATACAGTGTCTTCATACACATGCCGGGTAGAAGATTATACGGAGTTAAGATAACTGGACAACAAGAATAAGTTCTTCCTAATTTGCCAAATGGAGCAAACCCATCAGCATAGAGACCTAACCTAATATTTCAAGTCTCTCTCACAAACTCAGGATATGTTCTATCAAAATATTTTCACGCATCTACATCTGAAGGATGACACATTAACCCCTCTTATGTTTCATGATTTACATGTCAGGTCATGTGTTCAGTAGTGGTCTCAGATGCATAAAGCCTTTGTAACCTAGGCGTTAAAGGCAAATAAAACATTTGTCTGTATGATTTACACTACTGATTACGACCCGACCTCCGAGTACTCTTGTATCTATATTGATTACAGAATTTATAAAAATCTGTATCTTTATCATCTCCCCAATATAGCATACAAGCATCTCTGCAAACATCTATTCTTTCTACGGGAAGACCTAATTCTTTCACCAGCTTTTTCATACTGTAGAAATCATTGGGTATAAGATGATCACGCGGCAATACTTCTCTAATAATTTGATCAAAATCATTAAAACAATTCTCAGCCACATTATGCTCTGCCTTGACATTCAACAGTCTTACAGTTAGAGATAGCTTAGTGTAGCTATCACAACCAGTCCACAAAGGTTCATCTGCAGCTCTTAAGACTTCCTAAAATTGATTCATTATTCACATTTTCATCAACACTTGATACTTCTACCTCCTCCAATGGTGATGCATAACTAGTATACCTATGTTCAAATATTGGAGCAAAGCTAGAACTTGCAGCGCTTGGTTCGGGAACAAAATTCGGACCCGCTGCTTTAATTACCATCCTCTGATACGAATTCAATTGATCATAATAACATGATCCCCATTAACTGAGAATTGTCTATTTCATCCATACTCCTCATCAGAAATGAATGGTTCACCATGATATGTCCAATTATAGTAATTCGGGGTAAAACCAACTCTACAAAGATATTCCCTAATTTTATCACACTGCAAAAATTTATCATTACGACAACTTTTACACGGACACCTTAGTTTATTCCCTTCCATAAAATCAACATAAGTACAAGCAAAATCTAAAAATTGTTCCAACCCATAAATAAATTCTTCAGTTAAGGCCCGACGATCAGATAAGTTCTTTTATACATCCAACTTTTTTCGTTCTGTATTTTCCTTGTGTCCAAATTTAAAATGTTTTAAATATTAATCAAAACTACTTAAAAAATTGTTAAATCATCAATACTAATATCATCATTAATTCCAACTAAGTTCATATAACAATAAATAATAACGTTAATTGTACAAAACTCAAATCATCAATAATACTAACCTTAATTTCACAAAAATTTAATATAATAATAAATAATATTATAAACTTAATTAATATCAAACAAATTAACTAAATTATTACAGTAACATTAAATATTATCATATAATTAAATAAAGTATAAAATATTAAACATTTAACAATATTGATTATTTAACTAATCGATATAAAATTTCTATAAATTGTTGATTATTGTTAACATAATATTTCACATAATCAATTATCAACACTTTCGATTTTAATTTTATAAAAAAAATTAAATTTAATAAATCCAATAATATCATTAGATCAACCCCTAAATACAATAAAAATAAACTAATATAGAAATAAAAACAAGACAAACATACAAATTAACATAATTGTATTTTCCAATCATTATAGTACAAATTAAAATATTTCTCACCACCAATTAATAACTCACCAATGGGCCGGGCCGGGCAGTGCAATGGCCTAGGCCAATGGGCCACATTGGGCCCCGCAGGGGCCTGGGGCCCATCACGAGAAGGGGCCGCCTAGGCGCCTGCGGCCCCATCGCAAGGTAGGGCCGCACAGGAACCAGCGGCCCCATCGCAAGGCGGGGCCGCGTAGGGGCTAGCGGCCCATCTCAAGGCGGGGCCACGCAGGGGCCAGCAGCCCCTTCGTGCATATGGACCGCGAAGGGGCGGTGGCCCCTTCGCATGTCGGGGCCAGCGACCCCTGCACGCGTCTGGGCCGGGCAAGGGCCAACGGCCCCTTTACTCATTTGGGCCGTGCAGGGGCGTAGGGCCCCTTCGCGCAATGGAGCCGAAAAGGGGCCAGCAGCCCCTTCATGCACCTGGGCCGTGTAGGGGCTATGGCCCCTTGCTGCGGCTGGCCCGCGAAGGGCGGCTGGCCACTGGATCTGCCATTTACGGGCAAGAGAGAGAGAGAGAGATTACCTAACACCATCGTAGATCCGGCATCCCATTCGCCATCCCTTCGCAGAACCACCTTCGCGGCTATTTGAAAATGAACACGATAGAGAGAGAGAGAGAGAGAGAAGGAAGTGTGAAATATATTGAAATTAGGGACAAAACTTTTTTGTTCTTAAATTAGTCCTAGAATCAGGGTAAAAAAAATTTGTCATCCCTGAATCAGTGACGAATATTCTTTTCGTCCCGAAATCAGGGATGAAGATTCTTTTCGTCCCAGAATCAGGGATGAATATTTTTTTGTCCTTGAATCAAGGACGAAAATATTTTTTCGTCACTAAAATCTAAGACGAAAGAATAGTTCCGTCGCTAAATTTCCGATGAATATATATTTTCGTTGTAATTTGCAACAAATTTAGCAATAAATAATTTTTTCATTTACAATTTGCAACGAATTTTCCAACAATACTTATGGTTTTTGATAAATAACTCATTGAATGCACTAAAATAGAAACTAAATTGACAAACTATTAACGATATTTGCATACTATGGTATAATTATAAAAAACAATTCAATATATTGATTATTAATTAATAAGTATTTCTATTTTAACTCTTAGTTTAGTGAATTGAATACTTAAAGAAATTTATAAGATAGAGTTATCAATGCTGGTAATGAAAAATTAAACAGATAATGAATTGAAGATAAATGTACTAATAATAATCTTTTGTTACAATTTAAAAGATTTGTAAAATTATAGAAAATGAATGTATCAATTTAAAAGATTACACTATATTATCATTCTTTTATATAAACAGATAATGAATGAACTATTTTATATATCTTAAGATTCTATACGCTATCAGTGTATATCACCGTCTACAAATCATTTTTTAATATTAGAAAATGTTTCTAATACAAGTAACTAAAAAAGTGGTCAAAAAATGAATTTTAATGACGAATTTTGTCACAAATGTTATATTTGTTGCTATTTTGTAACAAATTTAGCAACAAATAATCGAATTTGTTGCGACGAATATAAATATTTATCGCTAAATTTGTGACGAATTTAGAAATTTGTCGTAAATTTAGGGACATTCATTTTTGTCCCAAATTTAGGGACAAATTGAGAAATTCGTCACAAAATTTTGGGACAAATAAACGAATTCGTCCCAAATTTAGGGATGAATTTATATTTCATCTCAAAATTTTTGGACGAATTTTTCATTCGTCGCAAATTTTGGGATGAATTTTTTTTTCGTCCCAAATTTAGAGATGAATTTTTTATTCGTTACAAAATTTGGGATGAATTTTAAATTCATTACAAATTTAGCGACGAATTTTGAAATTCGTTGCAAATTTAGCAACGAATTTTTTTTTATCGTAAATTTGCAACAAATTTTGCGTCAAAAATTTTTTGTCAAAAATTAATGACGAATTTTGTAACAAAAATATTTTTTGTTGTTAAATTTGAGATGAAAATGTTTTTGTTGCTAAAATCATGACTAATTTACGACAATAGCATTTTTTATTGCTAAATTTGTTGCACATTTGTGACGAATATTTGTCGTTGCTAAAGTTCGTAACTGAATTTTTGTTTTTTTGTAGTGAAAATGTTATACTGATACTAGTCGGATAACTAGTATGAGCAATAACAAATCAACGTTTGGTTAGATATTTAAACTAGGTAGAGGAGCAATTTCTTGGGCCTCCAAGTAACATACGTGTATTACTCATTTAACCATGAAATCGGAATTTGTTACATTAGCAGCAGTGGGTAAAGGGGCAAATGGCTTAGAAACTTGTTGATAGAAATAGAGTTGTGGCCACAACCAATGCCAACAGTCTTTTTACACTGTGATAGCGAAGCAACTATGTCTAGAGCGTTCAACAAAATTTACAATGGTAAATCTGGACATATTGCTTTAAGACATTAATATATTAGACAACTGATTTCTGATGGTATTATCCAGTTGTCTATGTAAGATCTAGGAGCAATCTTACTGACCATTGACCCAAGGACTGTCGAGAGATAGAATCAAAATTACTACAAATGAAAATGGGTTTAAAGCAATTCTAATTTATCACCGGTAACAGGAAACTTACTTTTCTTATTGTTTAGCAATTCTAAAGGTTTAAAAAGTAACAACAAATTACTCTAGTTGTAAGTAGCAAGCATTGGAACATTAATACTTAAGAAAAGGAGGGTGAATAATAATTATTTTTAATGGAGTTATGTTCGGTTCAAGAATAAGGAAAATCTAAATTTGAGATTTTCAAACTTCACCTATATAAACACGAGAAGTGGTGTCGCTTCTAATAAAGTTTGAGAATAAAACTTTATAAGTGTTTATGAATTCAGGAGACAACACACGGCCATACTATAGTGCTAAATCTCACGATGAACGTATTAGAGATTTGTAAAAAATTATGAATATTAAATTTTCCGATTTTGTCATGAGAAATTGAGATTTAATAATTATTTACCTTGAATTTTGATAAGATTTTAAAAATATTAATACTACCCTTTAAGTTTAAGTCGAGAGACACTTATTGCGGAGATAATTTTAAAAGGAAATTGTATTGTTAATGGATATTACAAACTAAATGGGAGATTGTTATATTAGTTTGTAATATGTTGTGGGCATTTGTCCCACATTGAAAAGGAAAAGAAAATTTAATGGGTTTATAACTCATCAAATTTAAAACCATTTGAATTTGGTTAAAATGGTATGTTGGAGGGAAAATTTTGATTTTCATAAAATGACCCTTTAGAAAATTAATTAATTAATTAATTAATTATTTAAGGGTCAAAGATAAGTGCCTGGGCATTAGAAAATAAGTGCTTTTTGGATTATTTATTTATTTTAATTTAAAAGACATAATTTGAAAATTAAATAAATTGATATCTTTTAATTAAAATGTTATTTTTCAAAAACCAAGTGATATCTATTGAATAAACAGTTGGTTTTTTAATTCAAACAGATATATTCATTATGACCTTTAAATGAAGGGATATCTCATAATGGCAGACCTTCATTTTTTATAAATACTCTATCACACTATTGGGCAATCTTCTTCAGATTTTAATCATTGACAATCTTTTTTTTTTAGAAAAAACTTTATTTCGTTTTTGAGAGAAGTTTGAGATTTTATTGTTTCAAAATTCTGTTTCGGCTTGCATACCTGAAGGAATTTGTCATCAACCCAACCAATAATATAGTAGGGGTATAATTTCCTTAAGAATAGTGATCATTTTACGTGCAAGTCCTTTCACATTTTGTATCTTTCGAAGTCCTTAAAAATTCCCAACAGTACATCTCCCCACCATCTTTGCTGCAATGTTAACCCTATAAATTGTTGGAGTTAAGCTGCTTTTATAAACCAAAATTTGTATTATTAAATGTATACCCTAAATATTGCATACTTGATATTCTCTGTTTATGTTCAATGCAATCTATTTCAGTCACTTCTAGTTAGTCTTATTTTCATATTATTCGTTCATTATAAAACAAAGTTCAATGATTTGCTTCGTGTCATGTCGGACGTCCTAATAGACTCGTAAGTCTCATAGGCCAATGAAAGATAAGTTAGACATTATGAGATAACAGCTTTTTAGACGAGAGACCTAATAGTAAAAATGAGGTGATAGTATATTTATTTTACAAAATAAATATTAAAGAGGTGATACTATTAAGGAAAGAAGAGTTTCAGATTTTCTAGATTTACATGAAGAAAGTGAAAAATGCAAGATCAATTATTGAAAAAGAAATTATACTGCTTGAATCCACAACAAATAGAAAAGATCTTTTTAAATCTGAACTTAATGTATCATCTTCTTATTTTGATTATGTTTTATTTTCATGTTTTGTATTTATTTCTTCTATGGTGGCGGTGAAATGGAGGAGCGTCTCTTGGCATTCTGTGTGCATTTTGGAGAAGATAGTCAGAATGTAAATTTAAATAAACATTTTTTCAAATCAAACTTGTAGAAATGGACAACACTTTTGTAAACACAAGTGTAGAAGATTAGTTCTTCTCACCTTGTATTTGATTCTGGAAATTGATTACCATGACAGGATTCAGAAACTTTAAGCTATTGACTATAAATGAAGCACTTGTCGGAAGGAAACCCAACAGAGCCTAATCCATTTTCAAAAGAGAAAGAAAAAAAAAATGGGAAAAGAATTGTGGCTTGGTCCATGTATACCATATAGCGGCACTCGTGGCCTCAATTGCAATAGAGTGCACTTGCACCTTATGCAAGTACCTGTGATATCACGCCCTGATGCTCGAATCGAGCATGCGATAATCGTCATGACACCCTGACATATGGGTAAATCCAGCCCGTATACCAGGATAACACAAAGCATTCATCGATATCTACCATATTTTCAAAATAACACAACAATATTCAAAAGCCCCACTCAGTTCATACTGTCTCAAAAGAATGCACATAGTCAATCCGATCATTTTTAAATCCAATAAAATTTTATAATTTCAAAAGAAAATCGAACAATGTAAAATATAAAAATTCAAGTACAGTTTAAAGTTTAAAAATTCAAATGGGTGACTAGCTAGAGTTTTAATTACAATTCAAAATTATACCCTCCATATGCGCCCAACTAATCTCCTAAAAAAATCTCATCCAAAGCCAGAACTAGTACCGGCAGTAAGAATTTCCATAAAACTAGGATTCGATAATAATCCGACACTAGGGTTAGCTAGTACTGCAAATTCAAGATTACTTTGAAAAATGAAAGTAAGAAAAGTGAGTTTAAAATATTGAGTAGAGTGTAATGGCATAGTTATGACAATAAATGAGAGATGAGTGTGTGAATGCCAAATCATAAAATCAAATATTTTATCAAATAATATAATTTCAAAAATTATGGTAATTAAAAAGAATGCACCCATAATTTTCATGTTTTCCCAAGATCATGGAATCTCCCTAAATAAACTACTTCCAACCAAGATTTGATCGAATCCGGGTAGAAGCTTGCCAAGAGATTTTCAATTTATTCAATTCACAACACTACGTCTCCCTTCCTTGATATCGACTCGTAACTCACTAGTGGTGTAATCGGATAGTACAATAGGGGTACAAGAAGCCGCGTCTACTTGGGAACTCATGTGATTTTGTAAACTGATTTGAACATATGTGTTTTTAGCTTTACGATGCCTTGATGTCTCGGAGGGTTGTGCCCGTGCATTGAGGTATCGTGGCGGTTGCTCATGTGCTCGGCTCGGGGGTGGGTCGGGGCGTGACAATACCAATCAGTCCACACCGTACAAATTAAGACAATACAAAACTATCACAACTACTAACAGTTCTAGCCACAGACCTCTACTGTCATGCCTAACTAGGGCATGAGCAGCCGTCATACCGGACGGGTCTAAAATTTTATGCATGAGTACAACAAATTCCCAAATTAAAAAGTTAAATGCTTTTAAATGCCTCAATGCAAATGAAATGAGCCAATATGAGAGTTTCATAAATAAATGTCAATAATTTATACAGTCATCCAATAAAATGTATAAGTCCATCTACGGATCTCAATATCAAAATCTCGCAGGGTCGATATACAACACGGATCTCATATTTCAAATGAAATTTAGATCTCACCATAGTGAATAAGTAAATCCTCAAATACGCTACAGATGTCTAGAGCCCGACACATCGCTCTATCATAATAACCCTGTCTGAGAAAGAAAAGGAGAGGGGTAAGTATCAAGAAAGATACCCAGTGAGTGAGGGGGATCAATATAAAGTATAAATAGGGTGTGTGAACAATTGGAGTATCAAACATGATTATTCGTAAACAATAATTCACATTTGGAAGTAAAACATGGTATAATCAGTAAAATGAAATCACGTAATCCATCCCACGGTATCATACATATGTGCATCCATTTAAAATCAAGTATTTTTAGAACAAGCCGAATATGATCCTGGCAAAGGTCGACCGTGACCAATGACAGGCGCATCGAGAGTTTTATTATGCATAAATGTTCAAAAGTCACTCTCTACCCCGACGTTGGCCCTGAGCTTCACTGAGGTTAGCTCATACATAAATCAGATCACGTATAGGACCCCGCCCGGTGCTAGACAGTGACGTCACACGTGTCCTCCCCCTTGCGGGTTTAACCGGCCATGCCTATACCCATATACCAGACGTTTACAGGTTTCTCCGTGTGAAGTGTACCTAGACGCATATTCGACGCCATAACAAATGTCCCCCGTAGCTATAGTCGTCCTCTTGGGACTCAATTATATCATAACAGTCATCCCACGGCCACACGGCCCCAAATCAGTGATATAGAAATCATAGTGCTCAATAAATATGCCATATTGGGTCATTTGAAATTAAACATGTAAAAATCATAAAACATGTCACTATTTTAGCTGAATCAAATTTATGGATACATATTTATAGAAAACATGAGTTCACGACACTCCAATAGTCACAAAACAAATTTGAAGTCTAGTGACACACAATGAGTCATACATATCAAAAGTATGTTTTGTTCAAAACATGACAAAAATCAAGTTTCATTTTTCATGCATGAGATTTGAGTCTCACTCATAGTAATAGGGAGGGTATAGCACTCCCAAATGAACCACAATTATGATGTATCGAGCTTTCTTTAACAGATTGGGCAAAAGTCACCTATCAAGTTCACTCATAGTTCTCCACTTGGTGCCACTTTATATAGTCCTACGAAAATTTACATAATATTTTATATATAAGTTCAAATCAGGCAAACGTTTGATATGTTGTAGGTAACTTCATGACCTACAACTTTCATGTATACATATTCTCAAAGTCACACCACAAAATTTCCGAAAATCCCCATTTTGATTTAATTACATTCTAAATTCAGACTCTCTCTTATTTAAGTGCAATTCACTATACCTATCCAAACGTAATGAAATTTTAACATGTTATACCCAAGACATAGGCCTATCACTTTCATGTTCTGAGTTTCTCTCAATTGTGCTTAGAAGGGGATTGAAATGGATCATGATCAAAACAGGCAGGTTTCAGTTGGAAAACAGAATTTCTGTCAACACCACTTTAGTAAAATGGGCATAACGTTTGATTCCCTTTTGTGAATTGCCTGAAATTTTAACATGTTGTACCTAAGATGGATATCAACTTTTATGCTTTGAACTGGCCCAAAAGACAACAGGAAGAGGGTCGTTTTTATATACTGTTCTTAGGGTTCAAAACATGACAACCTTCTGTCGAGTTTCAGGACAATTGCCATAACATTTGGCACAGAAATTGGATTAAGGTGATTCTTATCTCGTTGGAAAGATAAAACCTAGATCTACAAATGTTGTAACTGGGGTATTTGCTAATTCAGACCATAAGATACCTCAAAATAGGGGTTAAGTCACGGACAGAAACAAAGCTAAAGCAGGATAGAACAAAAATTTCTATGTATAACACTTAATTTTGAAAAATCATAATAAATCCAATTCTCCTCAGAATATAACGAATCATATCTCATTTTAAACCTCTGTGAGTCTAGTTTCACCTGAAATTAACCTACTCAGTTTGCCTATGTGCAGAAAATGTTATGACAAAAATATCACAACATAGTCAAAATGTCCTATTTACAGAAATTTCAAAGAAATGTTTGAAGAAAATCCTATCTTCCTTCAATGGTGAAGCTCACGGTTCCTCTTGTTCTTCACCATGCAAAACTTCTCCTTTTACTCCAATTTTTTAATATGTTGTAGTTGGGTTTGAGAAGAAGTGATCTATGTAAAAATATTTGGGTGTTGTAGAAAAAGTGTTGGATCCCTCACCTTGAAGCTCACGGTTCTTGGGAGAAAATGAGAG
This sequence comes from Dillenia suffruticosa, assembly GCA_033439265.1. NCBI lineage: Eukaryota > Viridiplantae > Streptophyta > Magnoliopsida > Dilleniales > Dilleniaceae > Dillenia > Dillenia suffruticosa. The sequence goes on from JAVTVX010000020.1 coordinate 16,608,178, forward strand.
AGCTTGCTTTCCTTTGGCTTGAACACACTCATGGTTTTTGGGAAGGAATGAATAAGTGTTTGTTTTATAACACTTACGCCATTTAATCCAAGTCATCCATATTTTTCCAAGATAAATTACTAACCATTGGATTTTTGTGTCACACAAGAGTTTATTCTCTCTCCACAAGCACTTTCTCTCTCTCTCTCTCTCTCTCTCTCTCTCGTTTTGACTCTTCTTACACACAACAAGTCACTTTCTCTCACTACACTCTCTTTCTCAAGTCCCACAAGTCAAGCCTAATTAAATGCTTCATTAATGCCTTGTCTCCCAACCACCTAATCCAATGGCCCACATTGATTTCTCAAATTTCAAACAAATCCTAGTCTTCCACCTCATTGGCACACATCCTTTGGTCATTAATTGTCTCTAAACCCCTTTTTTAAAATTGCACAAAAGGTCCTTCTTAGATTTGCATGAAAATTTATACCTCGATTTTCGCGTAAGGTATGGCGGGTCAATATTCGACCTGAAATCTAAGAAATTAAAATTTACCTATTTGGTTTGGTTTTTCGCACTAAATCCAATAGAGTTGGTTTTGCACATAGATGAAGTCATTTGACCTTCCAAATCGCCCTTAAACGCATTATAGTTTTTAAAGCGATTTTGCTTTCCGCTTTGCGTTTTTACCAAAATTCCTAAAATTGCATTTTAACTTGATAAAACGTTAATTTAGCCTAATTTAGGCTTCCTGATAAAATTTTAGCGGTTTTGCACGGGTAGAATTAAATTTGGCTCGGTGGGGACAAATTTTCATTTCCGACAATTTCATCAAAAATTTTCGTGAGCATTATAAATCGAAAAAAATTTTTGAGAAACTTTTCACTATATGAAAATGAAAATATATCATATTTGGATAATGAAGAGTACAATATACAATACACCAAGTGTCGATGTTACATTTCGAAACTAAAAGAATCTATATAGTAAATAAGTGGGGGTACTGTCTCCTCATAGTCTCATCAGGCTCCCAGGTTTCCTCCTCACTTGGTCACTCCTCCACAAGACTCTGACCAATGAGACTTCCTTGCTCTGTAGCTTTCTAACGTGCTAATCTAGAATAGCCACGGGCTGAACTGGAAGGCTAAGGTCCTCTCGTAACTCAACAGGCGGAAGCTCAAGTACATGAGAAGGATCAGCTATGTATTTCCTGAGTACTGAGACATGAAAGACGTCATGAATACGGGATAGTTCATTAAGTGCCACACTCCCGATACTCTCAAGGATACGGAAGGACCCAATATATCTGGGGCTCAGTTTGCCCCGCTGTCTTAACCATATAACTCCTTTCAAAGGAGATATCCTCAAGAAAATCATCTCTCTTGGCAAACTCAAGGGGTCGCCGCCTACAATCGGCATATGCCTTCTGTCTATCTTGGGTAGCTCTCATCCGCTCACGAATGACCCTAACCTTATCCTTCATTTCCTCAATCAACTCAACACTGCTGAGACGTCGCTCTCTGACCTCATCCTAACGTAACGGGGTGCAGCACTTCCTGCCATACAGTCCCTCAAATGGTGGCATCCCAATACTGTCCTATAGCTATTATTATATTCAAATTCAACCAGTAGAAAGTGCCGATCCCAACTACCTTAGAAATCAATCACACATGCTCTCAACATGTCCTTAAGAGTCTGAATGGTCCTCTCTGACTGACCATCTGTCTATGGATGATAGGCTGTGCTAAAACTCAGCCTCGTACCATTGTCTCTTGCAACCTAGGCCAAAACCTGGAACTGAATTTCGGGTCTCTGTCTGATACTATCGACATAAGAACACCATGCAACCTGACATCGTATCAATGTAAAGACGTGCCAAGGTCTCTAAAGAATAGTCGCTACAAATAGGAAGAAAATGTGTGGACTTGGTGAGTCGATCCACAATCACACAAATGGCATCATGCCGTTATGAAGTCTGTAGTAGCCCTATCACAAAATCCATAGTAATGTGATCACACTTCCACTCAGGAATGGGTAAGGGTTGCAATGTTCCAGCCGGCTGCTAATGCTCGGCCTTCACCTGCTGGCAAACTAGACACCTAGCTACAAAGTCCGCAATATCTCGTTTCATGCCAGGCCACCAATAACTCTCTCGAATGGTCCGATACATCTTGGTACCAACCCAATGTAATGCATAAGCGGATGAATGTGCCTCCTCAAGTCTGGCCCTGCGGAGATCTGTATTAGCAGGAACACAAACCCGCTCCCTGAATACTAACAATCCACCTCTCGGACCCTGAAGTCTCCACCATCCGCTCTGCGAACTCTATCAGTAATACCCTAAAACTCCTCATCCGTACTCTAGAACTCTCTGATATGGTCAAACAAAGTCGGCCTGACCTCAAATCTGGTTAGTAAATCTCCCTGATCATCACTAGCCAAACTGACTCCCAAGGCTCGGAGTCCTACTAAATAAGAAATGTATGTATTCTTTATCGACTGTAAGGATGATGCTGACTTCCGACTCAAGGCATCTGCCACAACATTCGCCTTTTCCGGATGATAGTCAATAATGAGGTCGTAATCCTTGAGGAGCTCTAAACATCTTCTCTGTCTTAAATTCAGCTCATTTGGGTAAACAAATATTTCAAACTTTAGTGATCTATAAATACTCTGCACGTCACGCCATAAAGATGATGTCACTATATTTTCAACGCGAAAACTATGGCTGCCAACTCTAAATCATGTGTTGGGTAGTTAACCTCGTGTTTTTTCAGCTGCCGTGAGGCATATACAATAACCCAACTATCCTGCATCAGAACACAACCTAATCCCTGTCGGCTAGCATCACTATACACTGTGTATTCTCAACTGCTAGTAGGAAGGCTAAAATTGGAGTAGAAGTTAATCGTTGTTTAAGCCCCTGAAAGCTTGCCTCACAATGATCATCCCAAACAAACTTAACCCCCTTCCGGGTCAACCTAGACAAAGGAGCAGTTATCTGAAAAAATCTTTCTACAAATCTACGATAATACCCGGCTAAATCTACGATAATACCCGGCTAAATCGAGAAAACTATGGTTCTCGGTAACTATTTGTGGTTGCTCCCACTTCAATATAGTCTAAACCTTCCATGGATCAACATAAATACCCTCCGCAGAGAAAATGTGCCCCAAAAATTCTATCTGTCTCAGCCAAAACTCACATTTCAAAATTTTGGCATATAACAGCTTCTCACGGAGTATCTGTAGTACCACCTGAAGGTGCTGAGCATGACCATCATCACTTCATGAATACACCAAGATGTCATCGATAAATACGATGACGAACCGATCCAAAAAGTCATGGAAGACTCGGTTAATCAGATCCATAAAAGCAGCTTGAGCATTAGCCAGCCTAAACGGCATAACTAAAAACTCATAGTGGCCATATCGGGTGCAAAAAGCTGTTTTGGGCACATTCTCGACCTAAATTCTCAACTGATGATAACCCGAACGGGGATCAATCTTAGAGAAAACCCTGGCTCTCTGCAGCTGATCAAATAAATCATCAATACGCGGCAAGAGATATCTATTTTTGATGATAGCTTTGTTCAACTATCTGTAATCCACATAAAACCGAAGTGTACCATGTTTTTTCTTTACAAATAGCACCGGAACATCCCAGGGTGAAGTACTCGGCGAATAAACCCCTTGTCCAGAAGTTCTTGCAACTGAACCTTGAGCTCTCTTAGTTCAACAGGCGTCATTCTGTATGGCAGAATAGATATAGGAGCGGTTCCCAGTACTAGATTAATTTTGAAATCGAACTCCCGAACTAGTGGTAATCCAGGAAGCTTCTCTGGAAACACATCTGGAAACTCATGCACTATGAGGACTTCCTCAAGTCTTGGTCCCTTAATGGTGGTGTCAACGACATAAGCCAAATAAGTCATGCACCCGCGGCGTACTAGGTGTCTGGCCTCCATAACTGATATAACACAGCGGGGCAATACCCGTCTCTCACCCCTGAACACCAAGGGCGGCTGCCCGGACCTCTAAAACTCAACATCTTTCATGAAACAATCCATGGAAACCCGGTATGAACTCAGCCAATCCATTCCTATGATGGCATCAAAATCCATGATATGAAGCGGAATCAGATCGACCTCTAATACCGCCTCCTCAATAATGACCACGCAACCTCTATAGACTGTATTTCGACTGATATGCTTGCCGAGAGGAGTGATAACCACAATTTCTTCATCAAGTGGTGAGAGAGGTCTATCAGAATAGCGAGCAAATATGTCGCTCACATATGAATAATTCGACCCGGTGTCTATGAGAACACGGACGTCGATACCAAATGTTTGCGTGGCACCTAAAGACAAGAAAAATTAAAGATATTTAAAATGCGAAGAAAAAGTAGACATATTTATATATATATCAAACTAGTTATGGTTCTAAAGTTTTAACTAGACAAAACTGTACATCGATATCGGGTATACAAGATCTCATAAAGAAAGTACAACAAAAGTCCTATATTGAGAGGTCTGTGGGAGGATTACCCATAATGACATCAGGATTTTCCTGTGCGTCCTCCTGCGTCATTGCAAACACACGAGCCTGGGCCCTAGCCTGCTGTTGAGACGGTCCTAGCACTGTATTACTCCCGGCTGCAATCCGAGGAGCTATGAGATTTGAGTGCGCAAGTACCCCCTATCGGTCTGTGTCAGAAGCACCAGTATGACTCCGTAAAGTCTGTCCTCCTCGAGTCAAATCTGGGTAGGTACTCCTAATATGACCTTGCTTCCCATACTAGAAGCAAGTAACCGGTACTTTACATGCGCCAAATGCATGATGGTTGCTGCATCTGCTGTAAAAAAGCTGTCTCTGTATAGTAGACTGTGTAGAGACACTAGGGGCTAGTGCCCCAAAGCCCTGTGGTCGGGGTCCCTGTCCTGGTCCTGTTGGTCTAAAGCTAGAAGACTCACCGTGATAACCAGATCCTCTACCCCTTTTCGAAGACTATCCATCCTGTGACCCAGTCTTCTTCTTTTTCTGGTGACTCTCTTTCTACCTAGCCTCAGTTCGGACGATCTCCTCTGCCCGATATGCTGAATCAATCACCTCTGAAAGTGTAGAGGTAGGAGTCACTGTCATATACTTCTTGATGCTCAAATAAAGGCCATCCACAAACTTAAACCTCATCTGAGTTGGTGTAGCCATGTCGGAGACAAATGTTGTTAATCTCCTAAGCTCAACCTCGTATTTTAAAACTGACCTAGTCCCCTAATATAAGTGCAGGAACTCTATCCTCATGCGATCCTGCTGAAACGGGGTAAAGTACCTGCGATTGAACTCTCGTAGAAAGTCATCCCACTACAAAGTCTGTGTAGCACTGTCACAGATAGCTTCCTACCACGAGAGGGCATCCCCGTCAAGGAGTCTCTCAACAACTTTCAACTTGAGCTCCTCTGTCAACCCCAGATCAGTAAGGATCATGTGAGTCCTATTAATCTAGTGTTTCGCCACTGTGGCATCATCAAATCCTGAAAAATCCATGTATCGAAGTTGTTATGACTCTTTCACCAACTGTGTAAGCTCATGGATGTGCCTCAAAGTAACAGATGTATCCTCAGTAAAACTAGAACTGGATGAACCGGCCACCGGAGGAGGAACCGATGTCGTAGATGCAGGTACGGCTGCACGTACGGTCACTGGAGTCTGTGGTGGAGGTGGTGGTATCTGCACCCTATATCTACTGTATCACTTCTGCCACTGTCTCAAGACGTCGAGTGGTGGTGGAGGAATCTCGGCTGTAACAACCGGTAGAGGTGTTGGGGATGGCGCTGGTGGAGGTGCGTGAGTAGAGGAAGCATCCTCTAGTACTTGTGGAGTCTAGGTGCCCTAGGTACATCAGGCACCGGGGGACTCTTGGGTGGTGCGAATCTAGCACCGCGCCTACCATGTTTAGGTGGCATAATTCTGCAAAATAGGTACATTTTTATTACGTAAAAATCAAGGATTCGGGTTAGTTATTGAGTAAGTAACCCCAAAAAAAATTGAGTCATGAATCAAGGCATTTGAATGTGAAATAATGGATTAGATGCATCATGTATCTAACCCCCTAAAATAGATGAATTTATATGCCTATTGCCATGTATGTGACTTTAAATGATTGTATGAAACTCTCTAATGCATTGAGGGTTTTTAAATGTACTTGGGAGAATTTTCATTACTATCTTTCTCTAACCTAGACTCTCTGATACCAATAGAACTGTCACGTCCCGAACCAGGGTCATGAGCAGCCGCCCGTTGTCCTGGATGCCGGCTTGATTTTCTAAAAAATCGAACAGAACCTCCCCATATTTCGGAGGTCTCCCATATACAAATTAACATGCATATTAAATGATCATCCTGCCACCTGAATAAATGGGCCAACCCGGTCGTACAACAATCAACCATAATCATATCATACCTGTAGCACCGACTCTCGGTATATCCTATGGTGTATTCCAGTTCATATATATATATATATGATATTTCCACGACTACATTCATAAATTTCCAATAAGAAATTTTTCGATAAAACAACCCTAGAAATTTGTCGGTAAACTACCAATTTGTGTCAATTTGACTCAAAGAGACTCAATAACCTTAATTTCACATTAAATAAATTTAATTAGGTATAAAATGAGATTTTGGGTCTAGTATGTAATTATGAAAATTTTTAGGGGTCAAATTAGATTTTTTATAAATTAAAGGACTTGTTAGCAATTAACAAAAATTTAAAAGGAAATGTGACAAATGTATTCTTTTAAAACAATACATTAAACAAGTGTGAGAGTGAGGAGGACAAGTTTGACCCAAATTGAGAGGAGAAAGATAAGGTGGGCCAATGAGAACATATGCACATGAAAATCAATCAAAACATATGCAAATTGGCAAAATGATCCTATGGCTTAGAATAAATTTCAGATTAGATCCTAGGGTGGTGAGTTAATAACACAAGCATAAAGGAAGATGACCATAGAATGCTTGTTCATTCTTCCCAAACCATGAGAACAAGGTAAGAAGAGAGGAAGACCAAGAAAGTTGAGGTAAGAAATTTTATTTTGTCCCATTTTAATTTTTATTTCTATCCGTGACTTTACCTTTGTTTTGATGCATCTTACAGTCTAAATTAGCAATTGCTCTAGTTAAGTAAATTTTAGATCTAGGTCTTATCTTTCCAAGGAGATAAGAATCACCTTAGTCTGATACTTGTGCCAAATGTTACGACACGTTTCCTGAAATGTGATAGAAAGTTGTTCTGTTTCGGAACATAAACAGTGTGCAAAAATGACCCTTTTCAAGTCCTATTTTAGTGAAACTCAAAACATAAAAGTTGTAGGTATCACCCTTACCTACAACACGTAAACATTTCAGCCAATCTACACAAAGAAATCAAAGGTTATACCATTTTTTCCTAAAGACATTTTGACAGAAACCTTGTTTCCAATTGAAACCTGATAGTTCTAATCATGAATTATTTCAACCCCTTTATCGGCATAATTGAGTAAAACTCAAAACATGAAAGTTGTAGATCTATGTCTTAGGTATAACATGTTTAAATTTCATTAAGTGTGGATGAGTAGGGTGAAAGTTATGGTTTCTGCTCAAAAATAGGACAGAATTTGAATATAGAACACGACAGAAACAAAATGAGTATTTTCAGAAATTCTGTGATGAGATTTTGAGAAAATGTATAACATGAAAGTTATAGGGCATAAAATTTCCTACAACATATCAACATTTCGCTTGAATTGGAGCTATGTGCAAAGAGCTAAGTCATTTCTACCATGCAGGGACATAGGCTTTGTGCGCATGGGCACCGAGCAATGGGCCGACATGGGTGCGGCATGAGCACGATGTCAGTGCAGTGATTTTGACCGGATCAAACTTTGAAAAATTGGATATTTTTGTACAAATACACTTAGAGATTTATTTAAAATACCCTAAAACTTGGCCCTAAACTAAGAAATTGTTAAGTGCAATTTATTACATATATTTTCCTATAATGACATATGTATGCATATATGATCATTGTAGTGACGTGATTGGTGATCGATTCGAGAAAGTTCAATTTGCTGGTTATAGTGGTACTGAGGGGAGTGATCTACCCTCTCCCATACAGTGAGTGAGATTTTGACATCTACTATTGATTGACAAATCATGTTTTTCGATTTTCAAACGACATGATTTCTATATGTGTGAAAACTGAATTTTTGGATTTTGATAAGTATATAGACATATTTTTGTGACCATTGGAGTGTCTCAATTGCTGATTTTATTGATATGCATCCATGAGTTTGATAACTGGATATTGTGCCATCTTTTTGACATATTAACATGTTTTAATACTCTCACTGTATTGGCACATGGTATTAAACGGATTTACATGTACTATTTGGGCTGTACGTCCGGCCGACGTTATGATACGATACATGGGGCTGTATGTCCGGCCGACGTGATGATTTGATGCATGGGGTTACGTACCCGGCCGACTTGATGATATTGTGATATGCTTCCTATAACATTCCATAGCTGTGAAGAACATTTGGTAGAGGCACCCCTTGTGCCCGAATACGCTTCGGCCGTAGATATCCACCAAATTGTCATGTGTATGGTTGTCCTAGGTTGACCCTCATCAGTAAGAACGTGAGTTTATGTCTGTCTAGCACTAGGCGAGGCATCATACACGGCCGACTATTTATAGATATATATATATATATATATATTGTTATTATTATTTACAGATTAGTTGGAGTAGCCTATGGCTAACGTTGGGGTAGATAGTCATTATTTGATATTTGCATTGTGCAAATCCCCAATGCGCCCATCTTTGGTCGAGGTAGACTATTGCCAGGGTTGTTTGTTCGGCTGGCTCTACATATTAAAACTGCACACTATTTTTCGCATACTTGATATTATATTACATGTCTTGACACTCCAAGTTCATACTTGATATTGATAGCACGATATCAATCCTCTCACTTGCTGAGTATCCTCCCATAGATACTCACCCCTCACTTTTTCCCTTTCACAGGTATAGTCTTGGATTGAAGGAATGGTAGAGGCTTGATTTCGTTGGACTTATATTGGAGATTGGGTTGGGGTATGATTACCCGTTTCTTCCACTGTATTCAATTTGAGATTATCATATTATTTTGGAGTATTTAATTTGACCATTGTACTTATTTGCTTGGGGATGACTGCATATTACTATTGGCGCATGTAAATGGTAACTCTCATCTTGGGTTTACATATTTATGCATTTGAGGCACATTGAGATATTTTACTTTTATTACTTGGGAACTCATGTGATTTTGTAAACAGATTTGGACATATATGTTTTTAGCCTTACGATGCCTCGATGTCTCGGAGGGTTGTGCTCGTGCATTGAGGTGTCGTGGCGGTTGCTCACGTGCTTGGCCCGAGGGTGGGTCAGGGCGTGACAATACCAATCAGTCCGCACCGTACAAACTAGGACAACGCAAGACTATCACAACTACTAGCAGTCCTAGCCACAGACCTCTACTGTCATGCCCAACAAGGGCATGAGCAGCCGCCACACCGAACGGCCCTAAAATTTTATACATGAGTACAACAAATTCCCAAGTTAAAAAGTTAAATGCTTTCAAGTGCCTCAATGCAGATAAAATGAGCTAATATGAGAGTTTCACAAATAAATGGCAATAATTTATACAGTCGTCCCATAAAATATACATGTCCATCTACGGACCTTAATATCAAGACCTCACAGGGTCGATATATAACATGGATCTCATATTTCAAATAAAATTTAGATCTCACCGTAGTGAATATGTAAATCCTCAAATATGTGATAGACATCTAGAGCCCGACGCATCGCTCTATGACAATAACCCTGTCTAAGAAAGGAAATGAGAGGGGTGAGTATCAAGGGAGATATCAAGTGAGTGAGGGATCAATATAAAGCATAAATAGGGAGTGTAAACCATTGGAATATCAAACATGATTATTCGTAAACAATAATTCACATTTGGAAGTAAAACATGGTATGATCAGTAAAATGAAATCATGTAATCCATCCCACGGTATCATATAGATGTGCATCCATTTAAAATCAAGTATTTTTAGAGCAAACCAAATATGATCCTGGCAAAGGTCGACCGTGACCAATGGCAGGCGTATCGGGGGTTTTATTATGCATAAATGTTTAAAAATCGCTCTCTACCCCAACATTGGCCCTAAGCTTCACCGAGACTAGCTCATACATAGATCAGATCACGTATAGGACCCCGCTTGGTGCTAGACAGTGGCATCACACATATTCTCCCCCTTGCGGGTTTAACCAGTAGCGCCTATACCCATATACCAGACATTTGCTGGTATCTTTGCGCGAAGTGTACCCACATGCATACTCGGTACCATAACAAACATCCCTCGTAGCTATGGTCATCCTCTTGGGACTCAATAATATCATAACAGTCATCCCACAGCTACACGGCTCCAAATCAGTAATATAGAAATCATAGTGCTCAATAAATGTGCCATATTGGGTCATTTGAAATTAAACATATGAAAATCATAAAATATGGCACCATTTTAGTTGAATCAAATTTATGTATGCATATTCATAGAAAACATGAGCTCACGACACTCCAATAGTCACAAAACAAATTCGAAGTCTAGTGGTTGACAATGAGTCATACATATCAAAAGCATGTTTTGTTGAACACGAGAAAAATCAAATTTCACTTTTCATACATGAGATTTGAGTCTTACTCACAGTAATAGGGAGGATATAGCACTCCCAAATGAACCACAATTACGATGTATCGAGCTCTCTTTAACAGTTTAGGTAAAAGTCACCTATCAAGTTCACTTATAGTTCTCCACTTGGTACCACTTTGTATAGTCCTATGAAAATTTGCATAACGTTTCATATATAAGTCCAAATCAGGCAAACTTTTGATATGTTGTAGGTAACTTCATGACCTACAATGTTCATGTTATACACATTCTCAAAATCACATCAAAAAATTTCTGAAAATCCCCATTTTGATTTAGTTACATTCTGAATTCAGACTCTGTCCCATTTTAGTACAAAAGCTATAACTTTCACTATACATATCCAAACATAATGAAATTTTAACATGTTATACCCAAGACATAGACATATCACTTTCATGTTCTGAGTTTCTCTCAATTATGCTTAGAAGGGGATTGAAATGGATCATGATCAGAACAGGCAGGTTTCAGTTGGAAAAACAGAATTTCTGTCAATACCCCTTTAGTAAAATGGGCATAATGTTTGATTACCTTGTCTGAATTGGCTAAACGTTTAACATATTGTAGCTACGATGGATATCTACAACTTTTAATCCTTGAGCTGGCCCAAAAGAGGATGGGAAGATGGTCGTTTTTATACACTGTTCTTAGGGTTTGAAATAGGACAACCTTCTGTCGAGTTTCAGGACAATTGCCATTACATTTGGCACAAGAATTGGATTAAGGTGATTCTTATCTCGTTGGAAAGATAAGACCTAGATCTACAAATGTTGTAACTGGGGCATTTCCTAATTCAGACCATAAGATACCTCAAAATAGAGGTTAAGTCACAGACAGAAACAGAGCTAAAGCAGGACAGAACAAAAATTTCTTTGTAGAACACTTAAATTTGAAAAATCATAATAAATCCAATTCTCATCAGAATATAACAAATCATATCTCATTTTACAGCTCTGTGAGTCTAGTTTCACTTGAAATTAACCTAGGTCAGTTTTCCTATGTGCAGAAAATATTATAACCAAAATATCACAACATGGTCAGAATGTCCTATTTGCAGAAATTTCAAAGAAATGTTTGAAGAAAATCCTACCTTCCTTCAATGGTGAAGCTCACGGTTCCTCTTGTTCTTCACCAAGCAAAACTTCTCCTTTTACTCCAATTTTTGAATATGTTGTAGTTGGGTTTGAGAGGAAGTGATCTATGTAAAAATATTTGAGTGTTGTTATAGAAAAATTTTTGGATCCCTCAACTTGAAGCTCACGGTTCTTGGGAGAAAATGAGAGAGCTTGTTTTCCTTTGGTTTGAACACACTCATGGTTTTTGGGAAGGAATGAATAAGTGTTTGTTTTATAGCACTTGCCCCATTTAATCCAAGCCATCTATATTTTCCCAAGATAAATTCCTAACCATTGGATTTTTTTGTCACATAAGAGTTTATTCTCTCTCCACAATCACTTTTTCTCTCTCTCTCTCTTACGGTTTTGACTCTTCTTACACACAACAAGTCACTTTCTCTCACTGGCACACTTCCCTTGGTCATTAATTGTCTCTAACCCGCTTTTTTTAAATTGCATAAAAGGTCCGTCTTAGATTTGCGTGAAAATTTCTACCTCGATTTTGGCATAACGCGCAGTGGAGTCAATATTCGACCCGAAATCTGAGAAATTCAAATTTACCCATTTGGTTCGGTTTTTCACACTGAATCCAATAGAGTTGCTCTCGTACGTAGATGAAATCATTTGACCTTCTAAATCGCCCTTAAACGCGCTAGGGTTTTTAGAGCGATTTTGCTTTCCGCTTTGCATTTTTGTCAGAATTCCGGAAATTGCATTTTAACTTGATAAAATGTTAATTTAGCCTAATTTAGGCTTCCTGGAAAAATTTTAGCAGAGCCAAAATGGGTAGAATTAAATTTGGCTAGGTGAGGACAAATTTTCATCTCCGGCAATTTCGTAAAAAATTTTCGTGAGTATTATAAATCGAAAAAATTTTCTGAAAGACTTTTCTCTATATAAAAATGAAAATACATCATATATAAATAATGAGGAGTACAATATACAATACATCGAATGTTGGTGTTACACAAGGCCTCTCAAAGTCGAAAGAAAGCATGCAGCCGAAATAGGGCAGAATAGGGTATTTTTCTGCACCATGCATCTCTTTGAAAAATCATAAAAAATCAAATTTCCATCCAAATGCTCTGAATCATATGTCATTTTCAAGATATGAAAGTCTAATTTCATGATAAGAAAATTTCAGATAATTTACTTATATGCAGAAGTCGTTATGATGGAAAGATTACAATATATTCAAACTGCCTATTATTGCAGAAAAATCAAGAGTTTTAGCTTAATATAACATTCTACCCTTCTATAAGTCAGATTATTAATCCATACTACGAAAACATAAATCTAGATTTAAAGAGAAAGATTATCTCTAAATGAGTCACAAATTTCATTCAAGAGCAACCCTTGTCAAAACTCTAACTTTCTCTCCCTTAAACTTCAAATCTCTCTCTTCAAACTGCCAACCCTTGAGTTTGTTAAGGAGTTAAGATTGTAAATCAAAAGATTTTTAGAGTGGTAATAATTGATTTTGAAGAGAGGCAGTGAGATCTAGAGAAGACGAGAAGGAGAGAGTAAGAGAGGGGTAGGGGTGTGTGGGTTCTCGAATGAGTGAAAGCGTGATGAGAAAGTAGGGGAAGAAGAGAGAATAAATTGGGGTTTGACTTTTCTCGGGTGTCCTCTCTTCTTTTTTTTTCTCGGTATTACAACACTTAACCCCCTAAAAGAAATTTCGTTGTCAAAATTTAAAAGAAAATTATACATTAAAAAGGTGAGGTTATTGTTTTCATATCGATTCTTCTATTTTCTAAGTTTCCTCTTCCACGTGGTTGTTTCTCCACAACACTTTGATCATAGGAATTTGTTTAGTTCTCAATTGTTTGAATTGTCGATCAAGTCTCTTCACTGATTGTACCTTAAAATTTAAGTTTTAATTCAACTCTATCAAAGGAGTTTCTAACACATGTGAGGGATACGACAAATATTTCTTCAACATTGATACATGAAAAATATCATGGATCCTTTGTAACTTTAGTAGCAATTCAAGTCGATAGGTCGTTTCTCCAATTCTTTCAAGGATCTTGATGGGACCGATATAACGAGAATTCAATTTTCCTCATTTCTCTAATTGGATTATACCCTTCCAAGGAGATACTTTCAAAAATATCAAATCTCTAATTTTGAATTCCAACGGCCTCCTCCTCTTATTAGCATAACTCTTTTATCGATTTTAAGCTGCCTTTATTCTTTCTCATATCATTTTTTCCTTTTCTTGGTGGATTCAATCAACTCTATGGTTTCAATTTTCCTCTCACCAATCTCGTCCCAACATAACAGAATCTGACACTTCCTTCCGCAAAGAGTTTCGTAGGGTGGCATCTCAATACTAGCTTGGTAGCTATTGTTGTATGTAAATTCGATCAATGAGAGATACCAATTCCAAGTGCCTTGAAAATCCAAAACACATGCCCTAAGCATGTCTTCTAAGGTCTGAATCGTATGCTCAAATTGTCCGTCAGTCTAAAGGTGGAAAGCTGTGCTAAACTTTAATTTAGTTCCTAAAGTGGCTTGTAACTTAGGCCAAAATCAAGAAGTGAACTGAAAGTTACGTTCTGATACTATAGACACCGAAACACCGTGAAATCTCACAATCTCGTTGATGTACAACTTAGCCAACCTCTCCAAGGGATAAGAGTTCTGAATGGGTGAAAAATGAGCCGATTTGGTGAGACGGTCGACAATTACCCAAATGGCGTCATGACGATTTAGAGTACGTGGCAAACCCGCCATGAAATCCATAGTAATGTATTTCCACTTCCATTCGGGAATTAATAGTGGTTGGAGGACATGGGCTGGATTCTAGTGTTCGGCTTTGATTTGCTGCACACTAAACATTGAACCACAAACTCGGCTATCTCTCTCTTCAACCCGGACCACCAATATCTCTCCTTGATGGTTCGGTATATTTTGATACTCCTCGGATATATGGCATAGGCCAATGAATGTGCTTCTTCAAGTATGGCCTTTCGGAGATCCTTATCCTTCGGAACACAAATGCGTCTCCTATAGGTTACAATCTCATCCTCCTGAATTTGGAACTCATCACCTTCCCCCTTGTGGATCTTCTCAAGTATGCCCTTCAATTCTTCATCGATCGCTTGAAGCTCCCAAATACTATTACCAAAGTAGGCCTCACCATAAACTTGGCCAAGAGTGCACCATGATCATCCTTAGTCAACTCGACTCCAAGTGTTTGGAGTAGATAAGAGAGGTAAGAACTCCCCTAAGATTCTACCCTAAAAGAAAAGAACTTCCAGCTCAAGGCGTTAGCAACCATGTTAGCTTCCCCAGATGGTAGTCTATTACAAGATTATAATCTTTGATCAACTCTAGCCATCTTCGTTACCTCAAATTGAGCTCATTCTATGTGAGCAAGTATTTCAAACTTTTATGATCGGTGAAGATCTTGCATATGATCTCATATAGGTAATGCCTCCAAATCTTTAAGACAAAGACAATGACAGCTAGCTTTAAGTCATAAGTACGATAGTTCACTTCATGCTTCTTTAGCTGAAGAGAGACATAAGCAATCACCCTATCATCTTACATCAACACGCACCTTAGCCCTTGCATACTGGCATCACTATATACAACAAAATCACCGCCACCACTAGTAGGGAGAGCAAGGATGGGAGCAGATGTTAACCTTTATTTAAACTCTTGGAAACTATCATTGTACTTTTCATCCCGTTCGAATTTGACTCCCTTCCAAATTAAATTGGACATCGGAGCCACTATTTTCGACAATCTCTCTACAAATCTCCAATTCTTCAAGTATGCCCTTCAATTCTTCTCAAGTATGCCCTTCAATTCTTCATCGATCGCTTGAAGCTCCCAAATACTATTACCAAAGTAGGCCTCACCATAAACTTGGCCAAGAGTGCACCATGATCATCCTTAGTCAACTCGACTCCAAGTGTTTGGAGTAGATAAGAGAGGTAAGAACTCCCCTAAGATTCTACCCTAAAAGAAAAGAACTTCCAGCTCAAGGCGTTAGCAACCATGTTAGCTTCCCCAGATGGTAGTCTATTACAAGATTATAATCTTTGATCAACTCTAGCCATCTTCGTTACCTCAAATTGAGCTCATTCTATGTGAGCAAGTATTTCAAACTTTTATGATCGGTGAAGATCTTGCATATGATCTCATATAGGTAATGCCTCCAAATCTTTAAGACAAAGACAATGACAGCTAGCTTTAAGTCATAAGTACGATAGTTCACTTCATGCTTCTTTAGCTGAAGAGAGACATAAGCAATCACCCTATCATCTTGCATCAACACGCACCTTAGCCCTTGCATACTGGCATCACTATATACAACAAAATCACCGCCACCACTAGTAGGGAGAGCAAGGATGGGAGCAGATGTTAACCTTTATTTAAACTCTTGGAAACTATCATTGTACTTTTCATCCCGTTCGAATTTGACTCCCTTCCAAATTAAATTGGACATCGGAGCCACTATTTTCGACAATCTCTCTACAAATCTCCAAAAGTAACCTGTTAATCTAAGAAAACTTCTCACCTCGATGACATTTTTGGGTTGCTCCCACTTCAAAATAACCTCTACCTTCTTTGGGTCTACAAAATTACATGACCCAAAAAGCCAATTTCTCTTAGCCAAAACTCGTACTTGGAGAACTTGGCATACAACTCATTCTCCCTAAGAGTTTGCAATACGATCTGGAGATATTTAAGATGCTCTTCATCATTTTTGGAATACACCAAGATGTTGTTGATGAAAACTATGACAAACATGTCAAGGTAACCATGAAACACTCGATTCATGAGATCCATGAAAGTTGCAGGAGCATTCATCAACCCAAAAAGTATTACCAAAAACTCATAGTGCCTACACCACATCCGAAACACAGTCTTGCGAATATCATCACCCTTGATTCTCAATTGATGGTAACCCGATCTCAAATCTATTTTTGAAAACACTAGCCCCTTGAAATTGATCGAAAGGATCATCAATCCTCGAGAGAGAATACTTGTTCTTGATCGTTGCTTTATTAAGCTATCGGTAGTCAATGCATAATTGGAGGGTTCCTCCTTCTTCTTTACAAACAGAACCGAAGCACCCTAAGGTAAGGTATTTGGTCGAATGAAGCTCTTGTCCAACAACTCTTGGAGCTGAACCTTCAACACCTTCAACTTCGCAGGTGCCATTTGGTATGGAGATATTGAAATCGGTACGGTGCCGGGAACCAAAGCTATAGTAAAGTCGAACTACTGAACTAGTGGCAATCTCAACAGCTCTTCTGGAAAAACATCCGAAAACTCATTCACTACAATAACATCATTCAAATTAGGACTATCCACCATAGTGTCAATAATGTGGGCTAAGTAAACCCCGCACCCTTTGTGTACTAGTTTTCGTGCTTCAAAGGCCGAATTCATACAGCTCGATAACACCCGATGCTCACTAATAAAGACAAGTGTCGGACACTCTGGTTTCCATAATTCTACTTCCTTTGTGAAACAATCCACTAATACCCGATGAAAATGCAACCAATTCATATCCAAAATGGCATCAAAAATGCTCATCTCTAACATAATCAAATCTGCTTTAAGAGTTATCACACCGATCTTCACCTCACAATCCTTATATATGGTTTCTGTAATTAGTTGTTCCCCTAAACGAGTAATAACCAACACTATTAGAAAAATGACTTTCAGTGACGGAAAATTTCTGATAGATTTTTTTCCGTCGGTAATAGCGATAGATTACCGACAAAAATTTTGATGAAAGATTTTTTATAATTTTTATTTTTTTATTTTTTTTATTTTAAGTTTTTTTTAGTTATTTTATAAATCTATCAGCGAAGGATTACAGACTAAAATTTAGAGACGGATTACCAACGAAAATTTTACGATGGATTACCGATAGATTTTTAAAATTTTTTAAAATTTTTAAATTTTTTAAATTTTTTAAATTTTTTAAATTTTTATTTTGTTTAAACCTATCAGTAATGGATTACAGATAGAAATATTAGAGATGGATTACCGACAGAAATTTTACTGATGAATTTTTTTTTAATTTTTTAATTTTTAAAATTTTTAAAATTTTTAAAATTTTTATTTAATTATTCTTTTTCTTTTCCTTTTTATTTTATTTTTTAGAATAATAATATTATTTTATTTTTAAAATTTTTAATTTTTTAAGTTAATATTTTATTATTTTATAATAAATTATTATTTTATATTATTTTAATATTATTTAAAAAATGTGAGATAAAGATAACAAATACAAAAAAGAAAAAGATCACAACTCCCATTGTGGTCCGGTAGTTATGTGTCTCTAATATTTTTCCTTGTGCACGGGATCGATTCTTACTAGAGACGTTGGAGGTTATTTTCGTACATTTAAAGGAAGTCACATTTAAAGGAAGTCAGCGGGCGCGGGGCGACAGGCGTGCTAGTCCGCGGGCGGGGCGAGTGTGGGCACGTGAATAGGGACCAAGGTGCGCATAAGAGCACATGACAGTACTGGTGTGCGCACGTGGGGGTGCGTGCACGCTCGTGTAGGCTACTAAAATTAGCGATAGAAATTTTTCATCACTAATATTTCAGTATCAGCAACAGATTTTTTAACAACGGAAAATTTTTGTTGCTGATAATTAGAGACGAATGTATTTTGTCGGAAAAATTAGCGACATGCTTCAGCGACGGATTTAGTGACGGAAATTTTCCATTGTTGATACTCTTTTGCAATGGAAATTAGATTTTTAGGGACGGAAAATTTCATCGCTGAAAGTCAATTTTTTAATAGTGCAACAACTCTTCCACAAGTGGAATTAGAGGCATATCGTAATGCCTAGCAAAACTTGCGTTCATAAATGAACTATTAGATCCGGTATCTACTAGTACACGAGTATCAATATCAAAGATTTTCATCGTATCTATTAATATAAACCATAAAACAATTATTAATTGATGCTCCCATAATATTTCATTACACCACACAATCATAAATATTTCGTATATTTACTTATCTTAGGAATTCACACTATTGATATAGCCATAATATCATACTATTCATACACAAATAATACTCTTAGAACTAACAGTTCTAGACCCAAAGATCATGATTCTAATATACACTCCAACACATTGAGTCAAGCAAATCTATAGGTCAAAGGGGATTTTCGATCATACCAAGTAATTACCCATCAATTATTACCTACTTAATGGAACTCTACACGTCAGTAATTCTAAACACATTTCATATATCCAACCTTATGCATATACTAATGACCATATTTTAAATCATATCATCAACATACTTCAAATCATAACCATATATCACCTATATCGTATTTCTAAATTATTTAATTCAAGTTTTCAAAGGGTTTTACCTATGACCACATCCGGATTGACTAGAACCTCTTCATTTGTCATAGCATAAATTCTTGCCCGATCTCTTGGTTGGGAACATTGAGTAGGGTTGGCTACAGTATTGCTTCCCGTCCTTGTTCTCAAAGTGGCACTAGTGTGAGGTGTTAAAGTAATAGTCGGGCCACCTTTGGAGCCACTAGAAGGACCTCGATCTTGCCAATTTCCTAATCCTTCCGTATTCAACTTGGCCAGAGTGCCTAAAGTGACTCTCTTTCCCACAATGGTAGCATCTTTTGGATCCCTTACATGGACTCGAGTAATATCCTTTGTAATTTATGCATGGATTCTTTTTGCTTTCTCCTAATTCAACACTAGTTCTAGGAGCATTTAGCTTGATGAACAATTGGCTTTGAGGAGTGCCAATCAACCTTGAGAAAGAACCACCACTATAAAAGCCGGTGCCTTTGCTCTTCTTGTAGCTTTGGCCCGGTATGAACTTACCAGATCTCTTCTTCTTCTCATGATATTCCTAACCTTAGCTCTTTCAAACACCATTTGCTCGATTCTTAAGGCCAACTGCAGCACATTTTGGTATGTGTGATCCTCTATATCCGACATCCTCTCTCAGATGTTTAGATTCAAGCCGTCCTCCAACTTGAATTGCTTGTACTCCTCAGAGGAACTATCTCCGAAACAAATGAGGATAGACTTCTAAATTTCGCTTTATATTCTTCTACTAGCATACTTCCTTGATGGAGATAGAGGAACTCTCTTCTTTTTAAATCTCGATCAAATTGGGTATAAAACTTTTCATCGAATTCTCTAAGGAATTCGCTCCAAGGAAGGGGTATAGTTGCTCTTTCCTTCACACTATCCCAGCAAGTACTAGCATCATCGTCCAACAATCTCACGGCCATCGTAAGTTTCATCTCATCGTTCAATTCTCATGTCCGTTACAACTTCTTAGACCCACTCGATCCATTTCATGGCCACCGAAGGATCATTAGAAACCGAGAATGTCTCACACCCAAGTTGTCTAGCTTCCTTCAATAATTTGGACAATTTAATGGGTGGTCGAGTAGATGGTGTAGCTACTGAGCTACCGGTGCCGTAAGAGGGACTAGTAGAACCATTGGATTTGGAGGTAGAGGTGGAACTTGTATTTGAGGTGGTGATTGGAGATATACTTCATATGCATTTCACTACTCGGTCCATTGCCGGAGAGTATCGAGTAGCGGTGGAGGAATCCTAGTTGGAGGAACCGGAGATGGTAAAACATGTGAGGATAACTCATTCTCATGCTCTTAAAAAGAAATCTCATTTTTATTCCTCATTTTTCTACGTGGAGGTATGATAATCTACAAGAGAAAAGTTATCTTTAGTTTACTATTCTAAGTTGACACTAAACACTAATGTCTAGAGATATGTTAATGTCCTAGAACCCATAGGAGACCTTTTTAAAAAAAAAAAATCATTCGAAATATTTTGAACATCCAAACTTTTGAAAATCTTTGAAAACCTTTAGAAACGTTTGTAAGAATTTATTTAAACTTTCAAAACATTTAAAATCAAACCAGGTACTCTGATACTAATAAAGTTGTCATGCCCCGACTTTCGGATCGAGCACACACTACAACAGAAATGGCATATAGAGACGGACGAAAACCGTGAGGAAAAAGTGGTAAAACTGTCGATAAAGTCTTCTCCAACGGATAAAGCATCAGTTGGGTATAAAGGAGTCGGGATAGACCTATGTCGACACTTGTCATGACCGTTGGAGCATGTTAAATTTTCGAACGGTTAAAAAAATATCAGTAAAAATCAATATTATATCATCAGTTGTAAAGGGTGAGCAAAATTTCAATTTTTATTGTCACTTATAAAGAGTTAGTAAATATTACTAATTTTATTATCGGTCATTATGTTAGTAAATATTATTACTTTTATTGTCACTTACAGAAGTATTTGATTTGTAAATATTGCCGCATTTATTGTCGCTTACAGAATTATTGGGTTAGTAAATGTTACTATTTTTATTGTCGCTTACAGATTTATTGGTTAGTAAATGTTACTATCTTTACTATCGCTTACAGAATTGTTGAGTTAGTAAATATTACTACTTTATTTTCGCTTACAGACTTATTGGTTTGTAAATGTTACTACCTCTTCTATCGCTTACAAAATTGTTGAATTAGTAAATATTACTACCTTTACTATCGCTTACAAAATTGTTGGGTTGGTAAATATTGCTATTTTTATTATCACTTACAGACTTATTGGCTAGTAAATGTTACTATTTTTATTGTCGTTTACAGAATTATTAAGTTAGAAATGTTACTACATTTATTGTCGGTTACAAAATTATTGGGTTAGTAAATATTACTACATTTATTGTCAAAATGATAGTAAATATTACTATTTTTAGTGTCGTTTTTGTTGATGAGTAAATTTTACTACTTTTATTGTTGTTTAGGATATGTTGTTAAAAAGTTGTTACTTATTTGTTACTTATTATCAGTAACTAAATGTTACTGCTTTTTTGGATAAATTATCACAAAATTAGTAAATGTTAGGATATGTTAATACAGATATTACTACTTTATCGTTAAAATATAACGATTTTATTCTCAAGAAAATGTTACAATTGTGGGTTAGAAAAAAGTTAGGAAATATTATAAATACTGTATTTTAGGAAATGAAATACTCTTTTATATCATGAAATATACATGATAATGTTACAGACACATTACAAGAGAAAAAAAAAATTGTAACTTCCGGTCAGTACATATTTTCATATCTTCTTAAATAAAATGTTAATGGCAAAAATGTTAACTTGGAGCACTCAAAAAATTCCGTAGCATCCGGTTCTAGGATCCACCGTGATGTGTGGTATCATTCTATAGTAATGAAATTAATATAATTATAAGGTATATTATAAAAAACTTGTATATTTAAATATTACCTTTGGGATGGACTCAGGAGGTGGTGATGATGATGATGGCTGGTTTCGATGTGCACTCCTAACATCTTGTATCCGAGAAAGCTAACAATATAAATACAAAAAATGTGGATTATTGTTCAGAAGTAAAAGTAGTTAGATTATGGTAAGAAATAAATAAATGATATTTGTACCTCAATACCAGCAATGAGCCTTGCTTCATTAACGAAGTTCAACAATTCATCTCGCTGGTCACTTCCGGTATGCATAGCAACATGTATAAGAACATTGCTCACCAGATTAGTAAGATTTTTATTTTGTTCCATTAATCGTTCCATCATAACAGTCATATGTTCGTTCTCAGGTTTGCTTGAATGTTGTCGTTGTGATGGAGTTGTAACTTTGTCAACACATCTGATTCTTCCCCTAGAATTAGCCCATTTAACTTTGGATATGGGTTGAAAATATTTGATGGAATGAGATTTCGTTTGAGTTAGAAAATTTTAAAGATGTGAGGGAGAAGAGTTTTTGAAAGAAATGAGAAGTTTTGATATTTGTGGAGGGAGAAAGGGTTTGTAATATATATATTTGGTTTAGTGCCAAATACATTTTGGTTTGTAGCACCAAATAAATTTTTCAAAACCCGCCATTTTGTCTCATTTATCACATTTTAGTTTTGAATTTTTTGCTATTTACGTCTCTTTTTATAGTTTGAGTAATTAATAGAAAATTTTGATTTTGACATATTACTATATAACTCCGCGAAATAGTAGTAAGTATTACTACAATGTTCTATATAACTCCCCATGAAGTAGTAGTAAGTATTACTTCCATGTTTTATATAACTTTGTGAAATAGTAGTAAGTATTACTACCATGTTACTAGATCGAGCGCATACCTACACGGCACAAGCAAGCTAGAGCCTGAAGGCATGGGCACGGTGGTGCGGCAAGGGAATTTTAACAAATGGTAGGCAATAATTGTATAACATTTATATAATATGGTATAGTAACAAATGGTAATTGATTTTTAACAAATGGTAACAAACACTTTTACTTTTATATCATGTAGGATATGGTAATAAATGATAAAAAGTGATATATAATAACTAACAAATGGTAACATACTACAAGTGCATTTGAGAATTGCCAACATAATAATTGTATAAATTTTATATAATATGACATGATAAGAACAAGTGATTTTTATACTTTTATTCTCTACCGTGTGCAGTAAGGCAATAATACTATAAAATTTGTATAAAATGTAGCCCAACATGGAAACTAATGTTACACAAACATAACAAGTCTTAAACGTCATATTACTAAACTAATGGGAAAATAACACATATGGAAATATTTAAAAGAAGAAAGATGGGTATTCACTATAACTAAAACAATTACTAAAGTTCGAACGATTAAATAAAAGCCTGTCAAAAATTAAAAAAAGGCTATGAAAAATAATAATACATCCTGATAAATTTGTAAATGAAAAACAGGCAGAAAAAGATGGCGCGGATAGATTTATTTTGAACATTTGTCTCGCGGGTGCCCATGGACTGTGTATGCGCTGTGGGCGCGCAGACATATGCAATAAATGTTACTATATTTTATCATCATTTATATTTTTATGTTAGTAAATGTTATTATCTTTCACGTTCATTACACAACCGCATATGATTTATATAATATATCATCTTCCCAAACAAATTTATTAATTAATACCACTACTGTCTTTCAATTGAAAAAATCACTTACTATATAATTTTTACTACTTACCTTCCTGTCATCTAACCATTTGTTACATATTATATAAATTTTATATAATTATTATCTTACCATTTGTTACATTTGTTTAAAATCACCTATTACCATGTCATATTATACATTACTACTTGTTATATGAAATTATTATATATCACTTGTTATCATTTATCAATAGACGAAAGAGGAGGGGAGGAAGTGAGAGGAAACCGATATATTTGATGTAAAATTAGTTACTCACTTATGAATAATAAAGATAAAAATGACAAATTAATTATTTAATTTAAATACAAATCGTATATAATAAAATTTGTAAAATAATTTAATAAATTTATTTCTTCATATCATATATTAGTAATAGAACATTGTTTAGGATTATTTAAATTTAATAATTATTTGATATTAGTAATAGAACATGATTATGATTATTGAAATTAGTAATTATTTGATATTGAAATAGAACATGAATATTGAAACAATATAATTTATAGTTATATTATATTTGCCAAACAACATATTTATGTTTCAACTCAATTGAGTGCTAATTGATTCAAATATTGAGAGTTTATGTTAGCGCCAAATGTTAAAAATCTATTTGCGCCTTTTTAAATCTATCCGCACCTTTTTTTCCCTCCTTTAGAAATTTATTAGAACACTTTAATTTTTTATGGGCTTTTTAAAATTTTTAACGCTTTTTTTTCTTTAAATGTATAGTTATAGTTTGGAATGCAATAGTTATAGTGAATAGCTCTTCGAATAGTTATAGTGAATACCCTCTCCAATGTTTATATGTTTCATATTTGTTATTTTATCGTTAGTTCAGGTTAGAGCTGGCACAAGCAGGTTAGAGCCGATTGGCATGGGCACCATGGTGCGGCATGAGACATAAACTACCGGTACAAGCAAGTGAGGTAAGGGCAAAGTGGTACGGCATGAGGTATAAACCGGCGGCACAAGCAGGAGTGAGCGGGGAGGCATGGGCACCATGGTGCGGCATAAGGCATAAACCGCCGACACAAGTAGTAAGGCAAGGGCAAAGTGGTATGGCATGAGGCATGAACCGGCGGCACAAGCAGGCTAGAGCTGGGAGGCATGGACACTGTGGTGCGGCATGAGGCATAAACCGCTGGCACCAATTGGTGAGACAAGGGCAAAGTGGTGCGGCACGAAGCATGAACCGGCGACACGAAGCATGAACCGGCGGCACGAAGCATGAACCGGCAACACAAGTAAGCTAGAGCCGGGAGGCATGGGTACCGTGGTGCGGCATGAGGCATAAACCACCGGCACAAGCAGGTGAGGCAAGGGTAAAGTGGTGCGTCATGAGGCATGAACCGACGGCATAAGCAAGCTGAGCCGGGAGGCATAGGTGCCGTGGTGCGGCATGAGGCATAAACCGCTGGCACAAGCAGTGAGGCAAGGGCAAAGTGGTGCGGCATGAGGCATGAACCGGCGGCACAAGCAAGCTAAAGCCGGGAGGCATGGGCAGTGTCCTACACTCGCGGGGTATAAATCATAGAACATAGAATTATAAATAATTACAAACGAAAAAAGTTAAAAATTACGGAAATACATTCATACATTGATACATGTTCATCACTACATATTCAAGTAAGAAACAAATTAAAAAAACCTAGAATTATAAATAAATACAAATCAAAAAAGTGAAAAAAGTGAAAAAAATGAAATGAAAATGAGAATACAGATCCTGAATTATACGAAGTTCTAAACACTTAATTCATATGATAATTTATATTTTAAATTTTATAATTAAGGAATATAATAATTAAGTCGTATAACACACTAATATTATATTATACTAATATAATATTTTACTAATTAAATTGGTAATAATTATATTATTTAAATTAATATTGATAATTATAATTATAATTAATTTATTAATTTATTAATTTATAAATTTATATTATGAAACTATTTATAATTTGTTATAATTTATAGTTCTATTATTAAATATAATAAATGTATCATATAATACTATAATCCTAAGAACGCATGCATTATTGCACACCCAGCACAACCACCCTTGCCCCGCGGCACTGTCATTTAAGCTTGTGCATACATTCTTGCATGCTATAAAATAATAACATTTACTATATGTTAGTAACATTTACTATAAAATTATAACATTTACTATCATATAAGAAATATAGTAAATTTATTTGTCTCTCATGATAGAAAGATAGTAACATTTACTTATACTAACCACAATAGTCAAATTAATAGATAATAAGTTGTATGAAATAATAATATTAAATTATAGTAATATAATGTTAATCAAATAATTTTGATAATCATAATTATAATAAATTTATAAATTTATATTGTGAAATAATATAATTTATACTTATATTATATTAGGCAAACAATATATTTATGTTTTGCGCGCTTGTGTTATACCGTCATTCATATTCAAATATTTCAAGCGAAGTCGCGGGAAATGTTGAAAATCAATGCGTGTGTTTTTTTTCCCTCTTTGACAAATTTATTAGGAGACTTAAATTTTTAATGGGATTTTTAAAATTTTTACCATATGGTTATAGTTTAGAATGGAATGGTTATAGTGAATACTCTGTGAGTAGTGTTTCATATGTATTATTTTATTGTTACATGTGTAATTTTTAACATTATATATTTTCATTAGCATTATTTTCCTTTTTTTATATAAATTTCAGTTTTAAAAAATATTTGTTACCATACTTGTTACAATTTGTTACAATTTGTACAAAAAGAAAGTAGTAATTATTACCCACTTGTTACCACGCGACCCGCTTATTCAATTGTTATCATTGTTACGATATTCTATTATACAAAATTTATATAATTATTGTTTTACCAATTGTTATATTTACATTGGACCAAAATCAATTGTTACGACTTATGATTATTGTTACTACAATAAAAATTATTGTTATCAGAGTTAAATTGTTACCATTTGTACAAAAAGAAAGTAAAAATTGTTATCACTTGTTACCACGTGACTCGCTTGGTACCAATTGTTACCATTGTTACGATATTATATTATTCAAAATTTATATAATTATTGTTTTATCACTTGTTATATTGGACCAGTATCACTTTTACCACTTATTATCATTGTTACCGTAATAAAAATCATTGTTACCAGAATTAAAGTAATTATTACCGTTTGTTACCATTTGTATGAAGAGAAAATAGTAATTGTTACCACTTGTTACCACGCAACCCGCTTGTTTCTAATTGTTACCATTGTTACGATATTCTATTATACAAAATTTATATCATTATTATCTTACCACTTGTTATATTGGATAAAAATCATTTGTTACCATTTATTATCATTGTTACCATAAAAAAAAATCATTGTTACCAGAATTAAATTAATTGTTATCATTTGTTACCATTTGTACGAAGATGGTGTAGTAATTGTTACCACTTGTTACCTGCGACCCCCTTATTATCAATTGTTACCATTGTTATAATATTCTATTATACAAAATTTATATAATTATTATTTTATCACTTGTTATATTGGACCAATATCACTTGTTACTATTTATTATTATTGTTACATAATAAAAATCATTGTTATTGAAATTAAACTAATTGTTACCATTTGTACAAAAAGAAAGTAGTACTTGTTACCACTTATTACCACGCGACCTGTTTGTTACCAATTGTTACAATTGTTACAATTGTTACAATTGTTACGATTTTCTATTATACAAAATTTATATAATTATTGTCTTATCACTTATTATATTGAATCAAAATCACTTATTACCACTTATTATCATTGTTACTATAATAAAAATCATTGTTACCAGAATTAAACTAATTGTTACCGTTTGTTACCATTTGTACGAAGAGGAAGTAATAATTGTTAGCACTTGTTACCACGCAACCCGCTTGTTATCAATTGTTACTATTGTTACAATATTTTATTATACAAAATTTATATTACCAGAATTAAAGTAATTGTTACCGTTTGTTACCATTTGTACGAAGAGAAAATAGTAATTGTTAGCACTTGTTACCACGCGACCCGCTTGTTATCAATTGTTACCATTGTTACGATATTTTATTATACAAAATTTATATAATTATTGTCTTACCACTTGTTATATTGGACCTAAATCACTTGTTACCACTTATTATCATTGTTAATACAATAAAAATCATTGTTATTGGAATTAAACTAATTGTTACCTTTTATTACCATTTGTACAAAGAGAAAGTAGTAATTATTACCATTTGTTACCACGCGATTCATTTGTTATCAATTGTTACTATTGTTACGATATTCTATTATACAAAATTTATATAATTATTGTCTTACCACTTATTATATCGAATCAATATCACTTGTTACTACTTATTATCATTGTTATCACAATAAAAAACATTGTTATTGAAATTAAAGTAATTGTTACCATTTGTATAAAAAAAAGTAGTAATTCTTACTACTTGTTACTGCCTTTTCACACTTTTAGTTTTTGAAATTTTGATTATTATATGCTTTTTATCCTTTTTATCGTTGTTTTTTGTTTTATAATTAACAGAAAATGTTTACATCTATTACTATATAATTACGTCAAGTACTAGTAAATATTACTATTTTATTACTGTTAGTATATTTCTTATTTTATTATTATTACTACATTGTTAGATAATTTTAATTACATAATTTTATATTTAAATAATTTGATATGATTATATTATTTAAAATAATAATATTAACTATATTATCATATAGGCTATGCGGGGTTCGCAGCACGGGCAGTGCACCTGCACGGTACAGCCACGCGGCCCCCACAGCATTGTCGCACAGGCATGTGCATGCATGCTCTCTTGCTTGCGTGGTACTGTTGTGCGGGACCCCACGGTATAGCAGCGTAGGCATGGGCATGCATCCTTTCTTACTTGCACGGTACTGTCGTGTGGGCCCCCGCGGTATAGCCACGCAGGCATGAGCACGCATGCTATCTTGATTGAGCGGAAGCACTTGTTATTACTAATTCTTATCATTTGTTACCATGCCACCCACTTGTTATCATTTGTTACCATATTATATTATACAAATTTTATATAATTATTTACTTACCACTTTTTATGTTAGACCAATCCACATTAGCATTTATTCTTTGTTAGCTATCACTTGTAGAATATAGCAAATTTATTTGTCTTTCATGATAAAAGAATAGTAACATATACTATTAAGCTAATCACAATAGTCGAATTAACAGATAATAAGATATAGTAATATTTACTATGTATTCATAATAAAATATAATAACATTTACTATTATAATAATTGATGTGAAAAGTAATAAATTTTTTTGTCTCTCATGATGAAAGGATAGTAACATTCACTATTAAGCTAATAACAATATTCGAATTAATAGATAATAAGATATACTAACATTTAATATGTAAGCATAATAAAATATAGTAACATTTATTATTATAATAACGGATATGAAAGATAGTAAATTTATTTATCTCATATGATAAAAGAATAGTAACATTTACTTTTAAATTAATCACAATAGTCAAATAACAGATAATAACATATAATAACTATTACTATATAATCATAGTAAAATATAATAACATTTATTATAAAATAATAATATTGACTATTATAATAATACATGTGAAGCGTAATAAAATTATTTGTCTCTCATTATAAAAGATACTAACATTTACTATTAAACTAACCATAATATTCAAATTAACAGATAATAAGATACAATAACATTTACTATATAATTACAATAACATTTACTATAAAATAATAACATTTACTATTAAAATAGTAACATTTATTATAATACAGTAACATTTACAGCAAAATAGTAACATTTACCGCTATTTATCATTTCCTTTTACACTTGTCATTTCTTACTATATTCACCCATCATTATAACAGCTGAGACACCTTTCAAAATCGTGATTACAAAACCTATATTTTACTATCACAACTTATAACCGTAAGGATAGTATTATGTAAATTCAGACATTCTTAGATCCGTAAGTATAGAGTGTTGTTTATACCAATGATTTGCTACTTCTACCCACGGTTTAAATTGTTTTATCGATAACCATTTTAAAATCGTTGAAAAATATATGCTACTGCTAACGGTTTCAACTATAACCATCTGATTGTTTCAAAAAACCGTCGGTAATACTTACCGAGAGTAAACGTCACCATCGACATAATGCTTTTAGTTTGTAGTGACACGACAATGCCGTGTCACTCTGGCATATGAGTAACCCTTACCTATATATCGGAATAACGCAATACATTCATCAATATCCATGTTGTTTTCAAAATAATGCAACAACATACAAAGAATCCACTCAATTCATCTCTATCTCAAAAGCATGCATATGGTCAATCTGATCATTTCTAAATCCAACAAAATTTCACAATTTCAAAAGAAAATCTAATAATGTAAAATATAAAATATTTAAGTACAGTAAGTTTAGAAATCCAAATGGGGTGTCTAGAAATCTCCACAAAACTAGAATTCGATAATAATCTGGTACTAAGGTCAGCTAATACTTCAAATTCAAGATTCCTTTGAAAAATGAAAGTAAGAAGAGTGAGTATAAAAATATTTAGTGAGTGTAGTACAATGGCATAGTTGTGATAATAAATAAGCGATGGGTGTGAAAATATCAAATCATAAAATTTAAATAGTTTATCAAATTATATAGTTCCAAAAATTATGGTAATTAAAAAAATGAACACAAAATTTCATATTTTCCAAAAATCATGAGGTCTTCTTAAATAAACCACTTCTATCCAAAATTTGGCCAAATACAAGTGAAAACCCGCCAAGGGGTTTTCAATTCTTTCGATTCACAACACTGCATTCTCCTTTCTTGTCGTTGACTCATACCTTATCGGATAGTATGACGGGGGCACAGGAGACCACGTCTATCATCCCTTGCCAATAACTCTTAACCATGATACCCTGTCAGGTCACTCCGTGGATAGAATGACTATAGTCATTTATCACACATGTACCAACATTTTACAAACATTCCAATCTCATTCAATATGCGATGATTTCATAAAAAAGTTATCAACCAATTTCACAATATTTATGAATAAAATATCAAACAATATATGACATGTACTCATTCATAAATACAATAGATACATATATATTTCAAATTCTCATTTTGGGACATCCCATTATCACAAATATAGTACAAAATCATATAAAATCATTTAAAACTATTTATAAAAGAATTTTGAAATCATTTTTCTTATTTAAAGGTACAACAATCCGTCCAATCACATTTTGAGAGGGTAATCACTCTCAAATTTTAAATCAAACAAAATCCAACCCATCATTTGATTACGAATGCCTTAACCTAAGATATTGGTCACAGATTAATCATTAAATTATATATCAACATTAGAACAAATTGGTTCTACTCAATATATCACAATTTATAACTTTTCAATAAATTTTCCGGCATAACTTATCATAGAAATTGACCGTATCTTAATCTACACTTGTCAGATAGTGAAAATTCCAATTTTCACTTAAAGACTAAATATAAAACTATAATTTTTGTATTTATGTCCCAACCCCATTCAAATATAAAAATATTTAAATTTATGAATATTATAGTCCAAAATTCATGATTCGCATTTATATAGTCACAGCAATGTTGTTATAATTTTCACCACACATATCAGATTTAAGTGATTCAAATCTCAAATTAAAGATAAGATATGGATATGCAACTTTCATGTTCAGAGTCTAGCCTAATTCAACTTAGAAGGCCTCCCAAAGTAGAAGAAAAGCATGCAACCGAAATAGGGTAGAATAGGATATTTTTCTGCACCACGCATTTTTTTGAAAAATTATAAAAAATCCAATTTTCATCCAAATATTTTGAATCATATGTCATTTTCAAAGTATGGAAGTCTAGTTTTATGAGGAAAAAAATCTTATTTTATTTGCCTATATGTAGAGGAAATTATGATAGAAAAATCATAACATACTCAAACTGCCTATTATGCGGAAAAATCAAGGGTTTTAACTTAATCTAATATTCCACACATTTTATAAGTTCAAATCATTAATCCATACTATGAAAATATAAATCTTGGTTGAAAGAGCAAGATTACTTCTAAAGGAGTCACAAATTTCGTTCAAAAGTAACCTGTCACGCCCCAAACCGGGATCGTGAACAGCCGCCCGTTGCCCTAGGATACCGGCTGTATTTTTATAGAAAATCAGACAGAACATCCCCATAAATCGGAGGTTTCCCGTATACAATTAAACCTGTATAATCAAAATCAATCTATAATCTAAATAAATGGCCATCCCGGCCTCTCCAAAATCAACAAACACCACCGCCAGCATCTAGAACAACGCAAGACTATAAGTTTCTAGCAGTCCTAGCCACAGACCTCTACTGTCATGCCCAACTAGAGCATGAACAGCCGCCATACAGAGCGGACCTAAATTTTATGTAAGATACAATAATTCTCCCAAGTAACATTCAAATAAATACAATCGCCTCAATGCATAGGAAATATGAGAGTTAAATTATACAGTCATCCCAAAATAAGTATACGGCCAACTACGGACCTTAATGTCAAGACCTCACAGGGTCGAACTAAATTAAGAGTTCATATTTCTATTTAAAGTAAATCTCACCGTCGGGAACACCAAATCCGCTCTAGAACCTGTAACGTCGCTCTATCACAATAAATCTGTCTGAGGAAGGAAAAAAGAGGGATGAGCATCATGGGAAGATACTCAGTGAGTGAGGGGGATAATATCAAACAAAAATAGTATGGGTGAACAATTGGAGTGTCAAATAATATCATTTGAAACAAAAATTTACATTTCGCGATAAAACATGATATGTTTAGCAATTTGAAATTATTTAATCAATCATACGATAACGAACATATATGCATCCATTTAAAATCAAGTACTATCAGAGCGAGCCAAAAATGATCCTGGCAAAGGTCAACCGTGACCAAGGACAAGCGCATCGGGGGTTTTATCATGCATAGACTTTAAAACGTTCTCTACCCCGATATTGGCCATGAGTTCGTTGGGGCTAACTCATCAACGTGTATAGGACCCCGCCCAGTGCTAGACGGTGGCGTCACACATGTCCTCCTCCTACGTGGGTTCAACCGGCCTCGCCTATAGCCTTTAGAATAAATGACGTTTGCGGATACCTCCTGCAGAAGCGTATTCGGGCCACCCGTGCCTCTACAAACGCCCTTCGTAGTTACGGAATCATCATAGTATCACAAGGGCACAACATCCCATAGTATCACAAGGGCATAACGTCCCAGGGCACAACGTCCCACAAGTAACATCACATCATCACATAACTAGTAGGCATCCAACCCACATAGTTCATCAAAACATTTCAAATCTGCGTGCCAATACGTTTCATCGAATCATTTCAAACAGCATATCAATGCGACGGTAGAAAAGGAAATTTTAAAATTTCAAGTAATGGCACAATTATTGTTTCATTTCAAACCATGGATGCATAGTCATAGTAATTATTTCGAGACACTCCAATAATCACAAAACGGTTTTGAAATTCAATATCATACGTCAGATCAATGCATATCAAAAGCATATTTTATCGAAAACACAGTAGAAAACACGTTTTACTATTTTATACAAGAGATTAGAGTCTCACTCACTTATTTAGGGAGGGTGGTCACTCCCTACTTTTCAACGACTCTCCAAAAGACAAATCTAATTAAATAATCAAATTTTTATATCAAATAAAACCCTAATAAGGGAAAATTTATTCACACTGTGAAGTGAGTGTGTTTCTCTCACCTAGAGTTCCTCGGGTTTCAGACCGAGCTGTCGTTCGCCCGTCGGATTGGTATAAAACCTGTAATATTTCCAAATTTCAATTATATTATAAACAACTAAATTTCTAACACCAAACCCTAGAATTTCAACCAAATATAGTCGTTACCTGCAGTACAGAAGATGCAGGTGAGCTCTAGAAGGGGAAAGCCGGTCGCGGGCTCGCGGGCCGTCATGGGCTCATGGGCCAATGGGCTGGTGGGCTGGCAGGCTAGTGGGCTGGCCCGCTGGTGGCTCGCGGGCTCTCAGCCTGACTTGCTTGCCGTAGTGGGCTTTGTAGGTTGCAGTGGGTCGCGGCTGGACTGGGCCTTGGGCAGCTGGTGGACTGGCCCGCTCACGGGCTAGGGCTTGCGCTAGGTCGCGCGCTGGCTCGCGCTGGGTCCCGAGTTGGGTCACGCGCTGGCTCACGGGCTGGGCCACGCGCCGGCTCATGCTGGGTTGCGCACTGGCTTGCGCGTTGGCTCGCTGGAGATCTCGCGCAAGGCTCGCGATGGCTCGAGGCGGCAACGCTCGCGGGAGGGAGGTGGAGCGCTGGAGCGGGGTGCGCAAGTGAGCTCCCGAGCAAGTGCGCGCTCGCACTGTGGAGCGCTTGGACAGTCGCGCGCTCGGCTGGGCTAGCGCAGCTCGTAGGAGATCGCGCTGTGCGGAGGAGAAAGGCTGCTCACGGGAGGGCGCTGCAGCGCTGGCGATCGTGGGAGGAAGGCGAGGCGGTGGGCAACGAAGGAGAAGAGCAGCGGCGGAGGAGAAGAGAAAGAGAAAAAGAGAGAGAGAGAAAAAAAAAAAACTAAGGAGAATTAGGGCTTTAAACCCTAATTTTGACTTTCTTTTTTTTTAAATTATTATTATTATTTTTTTTATGGTGTTACATAACCCTTGCCAAAACCCAAACTTTCTCCCTCTTCAAGTTTCAAATCTCTCTCTTCAAACCGCCAACCCTTGAGGTTGTGAGGAGTTAAGAGTGTAGATCAAAAGATTTTGGGAGTCATATTAATTGATTTTGTAGAGAGGAAGTGAATGAGATGAAAAAGTGGGGGAAGAAGAGAGAATAAAATGAGGTTTGACTTTTTTTGAGTGTTCTCTCCTCTTTTTTTTTTTTTTTTGTTTTCTCGGTGTTAATGCGATTAAAATAAATGGAAAAAAAAAAGGAAGAGACGGTGTTAGAAGAGAAGGAAAAAGAAAAGGGCAAAGTCTTCATTTTAACCATCCCACCACTTTCAACTTATTAAGGGAATTTTTTTTTTTTTTTTGTTCCTTATCAATTTTTTTTAGTTTATTTATTCTCTTTTTACTTATTTCTTGCTAAATAATCAGCTCCCTAATTAGTCTTTGTATCCATTGAGTACTAAAATAAGTTATTTTGACTAACAAAAATACATTTTTACATTTCTGTATTTAACAAAAATTACAATTATATCACAGACTTCATATTGTCATCCAGCAATAGGATTTCACCACCTCCTAAGGGTTTCTCATTTTTCAAGTTCTCTTCTGATTTCGACCGGTATTTTCTTCTTTTACTCACTATCAAGTATTTTCTTCATATTCTTATGTTGATACATTGGGAAAAATTCTGTGTTTTGATGTAGTAATCTCCACCGTAATGCATCTCTCTTCCCCTGAATATCACCAACTTACATCTCTTGATACGTTAGGAAAAATTCTGTTGAAATAATGTTACATAGAGCAAAAGGGCCAATGATTAAGATTGATGAAAAAATTTTATTGATTTTGCAAATTCTGATTTTTTGATTCATTCTTATTTTTGGTTATTGAACTTAAAAGTAGTCTGTGTTTTGATGCAATCATGAATAGACATAATTTTTGCACGCAACCTGCTTGATCATTTTTCTTTTTTATTCGTATTACCATTCTGCTAATTATGTTATATTGTATAATTATTGCTACTCTTTTTTTTAAGCAACCTTTATAAAGGTTTGATGGACAACTACGGAAACAAGACTACTAGTTAAAAATGCAAAACAAAATGGGTCGAAGAGAATTCAAAATCTCGATGTGCAAAATGGGATGATTATGCACATATAAAATTTGTAGAATTGTGTGAAGAGGAGATTTAGAAAAGATAATAGGAATGAAAGTTACTTGTCTAAAGTTGGATGGAGAAATTTGGTAGCTGTGTTCAACCAGGGGAGGAATTATGATAAGAAGCAAATGAAAAATCAATGGGATACAATGAAGAGTGAATGGAAACTTTTCAGGAGTTTGACTCGTGGAGAGACAGGATTAGACTTTGATGCAAAAAGGAACACGATTAGAGTAGCTGATGAATGGTGGGAGAAAAAAATTACGGTATTAATCTTTTCGACCCTTTACTATCAATTTTATTATTATCTTTTAATCACAATTAATTCATCTTTTTGTATTCTATTTGTAGCAAGATAATAGGTATAAGAAATTATTTTGACTTTAGTTTCCTGTCATTTAAATACTAATACTATTCACATTTGTGTATATTATGGTATTTTCTCTATTTTATATAATTTATAAACACTCATTTTATCAAACAATTAACTAATTTTAAATAACATTTATTTAAATAGTTAACGACTTATTTTTTGAAAAAGTTATAGTATACTTACAAATTAAAAAATTGTTTATAAGTACCAAGTGTTTATAAGCAGTATTTTTAGGTAATCCCAAACCGTCTCCGGGTGTCCTCGCTTATCTCTCTAACTATTCATTGCACATAATCTTAACAAAGTGTTAAACGAGAATTTCAGATACCAATTATGTGACTTAACGAATATAATAGAGTAATTCTATTTTTCATAATAAATTATGAGTAAGAGTTGTGATGAAAAATTCAAAAACGTATACACATGAAATTAGAAATGACGTAGATATTTATTTTTTGGTTAATTCATTTTGAATATTTGTAAGATCCTATTTAAGAAACGATTCTCTTAACATAATATTTTTCATTTTTAAGTATCAATTCAAAATTTGCTTAAGAAAATTAATATTTTATCTCACTTATCCATTGGTATTAATTTTATTAGTTTCCTGCTCAAATAGTGTAATTGTATTTATAGGTTTAAAATGAAGAGAAAATTTGGGATTAAATCCAAAATCTACTAGTTTCGTCGTCCAGAATCAAAGTTCCAGGTCCGGTCTTTAAGAATCAAAGCACACAATAAGTTCTCATTTGTCCAATCTCAACTAGAGCCCAAGTACAAGCGAATTGAGCCCCAGTCTTTCTCTCTCTACGATCCAAGAAGGAACTCAAACCTTTACGCAAGAGAAGAACAGGGGAAGTAGGATTTAGAAGCGAAATTGATTTGGAAAGAGGAAGATTTAGCTAGCAATTATGAATTGGAAGCTAAATTCTTTAAGCAAATCTAACCCAAAATCTACCGGATCCGGAGTCCAATGTCAAAGGTCCAAAGTCATCGATTCGCCTCATTAGCTGGTTTCGCCTGTTCGCATTCCACTTCAGATTACATCATCGCCTGGAGTTCCTCGGTCTTTAGCTACTGCCGTTCGATTTTGCTTCGGCTCAGCCTTCATCATTTGTCAGTTCATTTCGTCCCTGCTTTCGACTTCCTCTCTGCTTCAAACGCCATCAACATCATCTTCTCCGCTTCGATCACCAGTCTTCGTGTTTGATTTCAGAATATAGTCGCCATCGCCGGTTAGATTCGAGTCCACCATCTTCAATCTTGCCAGCGAAGCTTGAGTCTTCATCGTTCTCATCGCCGGAGATTCATCACTACTGTTCCAATTCCGTCGTGGATTCAAAGCCTGTCGCCGTATGTTGCACTCCGAGTCACCGAAGTCCATCATCGTCATCATCGAAGCCTCTGTGTTTGGAAATTCTGGCTCTGATTTCACTTTCTAATTTAAGGACATATTTTGCTTTTGTATTTTTATTTTCATGTCCTAGACTCCTTTATTATTTTGTGATTTAATTTCA
Source organism: Dillenia suffruticosa (assembly GCA_033439265.1). NCBI lineage: Eukaryota > Viridiplantae > Streptophyta > Magnoliopsida > Dilleniales > Dilleniaceae > Dillenia > Dillenia suffruticosa. Next base: position 16,645,937 of record JAVTVX010000020.1, read on the forward strand.
ATATTCATTTAGATTTAATTTTTAGATTTGAAATTATTTATTTATTTATTTACATTTTAATTTCACAATTTTAGTTTTCATTTTAGAAAATAAAATAAAATAAAATAAATCAAAAAAAAATAATTTAGATCTCTCTATTATTTTAGGATTAATTTATTACTTGTTGATAATTTTTGGGTGTTAGTAGTTTTTAGTTTTATTTTATAAATTCGTTTATAAATAATTTTTAGAGATTTGCATTTATTTAATTTTATTTACTTTGTTATTTAATTGTTTGATTGCTTTTTATTAGATTTATCACTAAAAATTGATCACAAAATTTTAGATAATTAGATTAAATCAAATTTTAATAAAAAAATCGACCGCAACAAATTTTATTTACTAAAATTACTACTAAATGTTCATTAATCGAAACACTATCCATCATAAACCCAACATTTTTCTTCTTAAACCATTGTTTGATACTCCCACGGGTAATCTTCTATCTGGCTGACCCACTTTATTTATTCTGCAACCAATTGTAAATGAAAAGTATAGTCATTATATTGTGCTGTTGTTGCACACTTCTTGTAAGACAATTTTGAACATTCTTGGGTTCTCAAGTAAATGACTCTGTATTGAATTTTGTTATTCAATTAGAGGAGATGAGTGAATAGTTGAATATAGATTTTTTGACATTTTTTCTGGATTTTAAAGCTTTATGACAATGAATGAAACCAGATAAAAAGACACAAGAAATTTTTATAGTGGTTCCACCAAATCCGGTATACGTCCACTCCCACATTCCCTTTGGATTTTCCACTAAATTTTTAGTTTACAAACTTGATTACAGATTCAAATTAAATCTCAAACGGTGTTATGTTTGAACACTATAATTCAATCTCATACAGACTGAATTTTGAGGTTTTCTAGAATTAAGACAGTGTTGCACACTACTTAATTTTTTACACTCAAATTAATATATAAAAGAATGTCAAGAATTGAGACTTACTTTTCTCGGATTTGACAGAATGAAAAACTCAAAAAGACACTTAATACAATTAAAATTTTCAAGTGTACAGAGATAAGTTGTTTCAGTGTAATCAATAGAACTTTGAATTCTTGTAATGTCTCAAGTCGTTTTTCTACCATCTTCTGCTTCTCTGTATTTATTAGAATATTGAATCGATCCGTTGAGAGTTAGTAGTGGTTATTGAATTCGAACATTGACATTTAATTTCCCCTATTAAACCTTCTACAACTGTTCCTTCTTTAGCGCTAAAGTTTCGTTCTTTTTATTGGCGCATCTTTTAAATAAGCCAATCAGATTTTGTTTGCTCTACATTTGAACGTTAGCTTTGATGGAAGATGAAATATTTCAGACATTGAAAAATGAAGATGTCCGTTAGGTTTAAAAGTATTTCCCAGATCTGGTTTCTGATACATACAGGTTGACAGATCTATTGAGGATATCGACCTGAATTTAAATTATTCCTAGTGTATTTCTATGCAAACTGTCACGCCCCGAACCGGGATCGTGAGCAACCGCCCGTTACCTTGGATGCCGACTGTATTTTTACAAAAAATCGAACAGAATCTCCCCATATTTTGGGGGTCTCCCAAATACAATTTAACCTGTATAATTCACAACCATTCTGTCAATCAAATAAAAAGGTCATCCTGGTCTCAAAACAATGAACCAAACCATAGCAGACAACTAGGACAACGCAAGACTTTTTAATTATTAGCAGTTTTAGCCACAGACCTCTACTGTTATACCCAACTAGAGTATAAGTAGCAGTCACACCGAACGGGCCTAATATTTATACAATGTACAACAATTTCCCAAATAAAATTTTTTAAATGTTTACAGGTGCCTTAATGCAAGTAAAATATGAGAGTTTCCCAAACAATGTTCATAATTTATACAGTTATCCCATATAAATGTATACGGCCAACTACGGATCTCAATATCATGACCTCGTAGGGTCGAAATAAAATGAGGATTTCAAATTTTTATTTGAATTAAATCTCACCGTCATGAATACCAATTCCACCAATATGCTACAAAAACCTCTAGAGTCTGTAACGTCGCTCTATCACAGTAATCCTGTCTAAGAAAAGTAAGGAGAGGGGTGAGTATCAGGGAAGATATCCAGTGAATGAGGGGATTAATATCAAACATAAATAGTTTGGATAAACTATTGGAGTGTCAAACAACATTATTTTTAACAATAATTTACATTTCTCACAGTAAAACATGATATGTTTAGCAATTTGAAATTATTTAACCAATCACACAATATCAAGTATATATGCATCCATTCAAAATCAAATATTATTAGAGCAAGTCAAAAATAATTCCGGTAGGGGTCAACCATGACCAAAAACAGGCGAATCGGGCGTTTTATTATGCATAAAGTTCAAAAGTCGCTCTTTACCCCGACGTTGGCCATGAGTTCGCTAAGACTACCTCATCATCGTGTATAGGACCCTGCCCCTTGCTAGACGGTGACGTCACATACGTCCTCCCCCTTACGTGAGTTCAACCGGCCGCGCCTATAGCCATTAGACATATAACGTTTGTGGATACCTCCTGCAGAATCGTATCCGAGCAACCCGATACCTCTACAAATGCCCTTCGTAGCTATGAAATTTATCAAAAAATATCATCTCATCACAAGTGGGTATCCGACCCATACAAATCATCTCATCACAAATGGGCACCTAGTCCATACAAATCATCAAAATATTTTAAATCCGTGTGCCAATACAATCATCAAATCATTTCAAATCCATGCCAATGCGACAGTAGAATAGAAAACATATCTGGTTATCAAATAATGACACAATATCATTTCATTTCAAACCATGAATGCATAGTTATCGGAAATATAAATTTATGACATTTCAAATGTCATAAAACAAGTTTTGAAATTTAATATTATATGTCGAGTCCATGCGTATCGAAAACATGTTTTATAGAAAATACGGTAGAAACAAGTTTTACTATTTCATGTAACAGATTAGAGTATCACTTACTTTTTTAGGGAGGGTGGTCACTCCCTATTTTCAAAATAAATCCAATCTGACTTCTTGAATCTCCAAAAAGATTTCCCTAATTAAATCATCACAATTTAATATCAAACAAAAGTTTAATAAGGGATTTTCAATTTTTCTTTCCAATTTAATACAACTCTAAATTTACACAATCTCCTTTCTAGATTCCCGTTTCATCAATTTCAAATCATTTGGCTCACAAATGATCAAATTTCTAATATTTCTCATTTTTCCTAATTTTTCTCGAATTAAACATATTTCAAAATATATATGAATATAGCTTCCAATTTTAAATTTAACCTAAATTCGACATAATCAATTCAAATGTTGAAGTGATTGCATTTCTCTTACCTAGGGTTCCTCAGATCTCAGACCTAGATTTTGTTCGCCCGTCGAATTAGTCTAAAACCTGTAATATTTCCACATTTGAAACTATGTTAACAACTAACTCAAATTCTAAGTACCAAACCCTAAAACTACAACCAACGCAACCGTTACCTATAGTGAAGAAGCCACAACCTAGGGTTCGGGGGTCGGTTGATGATTGTGGTTTGGGCTTCAACTGGGGTTGCATCAAGGGGGCCCGCGCGCAGGAGAGCTCTCGAAGGAGAGAACAAATCGCAGGCTTGCGGGTTGGCACGCTCGTCGGCTGGCGCGCTCACGGGCTAAGGCTCGCGCTAGCGAGCGGGACTGCAGTCGCGCGCTCGCAGAAAGTCGCACGCTGTGGCGCACTCACGAGGGAAAGATCGCACTGTGGTGTGCTCGCGGGAAGGCTGTGCTCACGAAAGGGAGGAACAGTGGAGAGAGAGCGGCGGAGGGAGGCGGAGCAGAAGATAATGAGAGCAATAGCGAGAGGGAGAAAGGGAGAGTGAGAGAAGTTGAGAGGGAGAGACGAGAGGTGGTGAGTGGCGGCGATGGTGCGCTTGCGGAAGGAAGGAGCAGTAGAGACAGAGTGGTAGAGGGTGGTGGAGAGAGAGAATTGGGAGAGAGAGAAAGAGAGAGAGAAAGATTAGGGCTTAAAGCCCTAATCCAATTTGGGGGGAAAACACAGGAGTTTGGGCAAAACGCTGTATTTCCCTCCTCTTTTTTTCTTTTAAGCTTCCAATTTTTAACAAAATAGGGTATACCTCAAATCGGTAATACGGATACTTTATATATATATATCAAAAATTTCAATTTAAAACCCCCAAAATCAAAAATTAAAATAAATAAAAATTTATCTATATATATAACTGAGATATATTTTTATTTAATTCCTGAACAGGAGTACATTATTACGAACACCGTAGTATTGGTGTTACACAAACAGATCGACAAGATACTATTCCAGGTCGACAAGGAACTGTGCTAAATGAAATTAGTGGACACGAGATTTTTAATTGTTCGATGTGTTCCCCTGTGTCGACAACATTTCAACCGTGTCAATGTGTGATTTTTCTGTCTTTGTGAGAGGTAGGTCGACAAGTCTAACTTGATGCATCGACATATTACTATTCAGATTACAAATTGGTCGATGTATGGAATTCAATTGGTCGATGTGTATAAGTTGTGTCGACAAGATAATAACGTGTCGATGTGAGTTTTAATGAGCAGACACTCACCAGGTCGACATATCTAATAATATATATCGACATGTTATTGTGTAAATTTTTTATTGGTAGATCTGAGTAATTTAATTTGTCGATGTGTTTTTTTAGGTCGATAAGACTTTTACTATGTCGATGTGTGTTTGTTTCAGAAACATAATTGACGGGTCGATATGTGTTCATCAAGGGTTGATATGTCACTATTTATTTGTTGAATTAGTCAACGTATTTGAGTAAATTGATTGATGTATTTTGGCTAGATCGACAAGTATAGAACATGTTGAGGTATGTGTTTCTGACTCAAGTGTCATCAGGTTGATGTGTCTAACCAACAGGTTGAGGTGTTACTATTTGGACTTTGAATTGGTCGATATGAATTATGAAATCGGTGGACATGAAATTGGTAGACATGACACTGTTCAGGTTTATGTTTTGCAAATCAGGTTGATATATATTTGAACTAGCAGGTTGAGGTGTTGCATCAACTAGTTGACATGTTACTATTCACAAGTTAAATAGGTTGATGTATAAAAATGAATTGGTCGACATGTCACTATTCATGTCATCTTAGGTCAACATAATTTGTGCAGACATCGATGTTCTAAGGTATTCTCCATTCTTAGTGTCGATGTCTAATATATTCAGGTCGATGTGCTTGAGCAATTTGTCGATGTGTAATTTTAAATTGGTCTACCTGTCTTCCTATGTCAATGTACACTTGTGTGGGTCAAAATGTTTAGAATTATGTTTTTAATAGAAAACATTTGGTTCAGGTCGACAAGAACATTAGTCAGGTCGATGTGTGTGTGTGAATGTCACAGGTCGATGTGTTTTTTAAACAGGTCGACTTGTATTGTAGGATTCTGAATTTTCTAAACTGTTTTCTTATATTTTTTAACCATTTTCCTTCTAACTATTCATCATCAAAACTCTACTAGGTCAACATTCTCCCCCTTTTTGATGATGACAAAACTTCTAGAGTTTAATTTATGATAGCTAGTCATTTAAATCCTAAATTCTAGACATTTGCACTTTGATGGACTTCAATTGAGCATTCCATTCTCCTAAGCATCTTTCTAACTCAATATGCAGACACTATACATGTAGTCATTACACATTTCATCACTCTCAGTATGTGATCACACAAATCACCATATCACATATGTATACACATATGCACTTATGCCCAGTTACTGCATGTGAACTTCAGTTTGCACTTCACATTTACCAGCACACACATGCCTAGTAGCTCAGCACCATATCACAATACGCTTACTTAGCACACATATGTTAGCACACAACTCATCACACAATGGAAGTTTGTGCATGCCATTCAGCAGCACACACTTAGCACGCAACACATTTCAATTTGAGTATGCCTCCATGGATTTTAGAAGTTGGCACATATTGCAGCACGCACATATTTAAACAGACACTCAAAACAGGCACATATTAACACACACGTACTTCTCCCCCTTTTTGTCATCAGCAAAACAGAAATATGTCATTAATCAACATACAAATCAGGTCACAGTACATGCATCTTAGTGCAGTAGGAAAACCCTTCATGAAGTCAACCATATTCAGCATGCACATCGTAACAACAAGAGCAGTCATACATTAAAACAATAAGATGCATTGAACAAACAAAAGAGACCAACATACATCAGAGTTTAGAAGATTTGAAAACACAGTTAGAAAAACAAACTCCTAGCTAAATTGACTTTGTTGGTTTGGGATCTTTCTTTAGCTTCCCATTCTCCTTCATCAAAGCATCCAATTTTTCTTGGATGTTGGAAAAATCCATTCTGTTAAACAACACATTTGACCAATCATAGTCTATCTCCTATCCAGATGTTCCAACTTGTCCCAAATCATCTGAAGTGTGATTAGTTGAATGCTAAAAGATTCACCTTCTTCAGTTCTCCTTTCCTTTCTTGGAGCATTCTCAGTCTCCTCGTCAGCCTCGGTCTCAATTTCCTCAGCCTGTCTCTTGCCCATGTCACCTTCTTTTCTCACCTAGATTCCTTCACTATTGCACATCCATTTTGCTCTTAACATGATGAGGCAATGATTGAATTCTTATCATTCAACTCAATAATCGTTTCCTTTTTAATATCTATCATATTTTTTGAAAGGATATCAGTGATCATACTTGCGTATGGCAGCAAAGAGCTTTCAGACCTATATGCTGTGATCATGAAATGAGGAATAATGTAATGGAAACTGGGGTTCTTGCCACCAATAATGCAAGCCATTAACCACAAGTCGTCCTTTGAAATTGTGGTATAGTTGCCTCCTCTCAGTCTAAGTACATGACTAGCTATCAAACGTGAGATTTTTTTCATGAAAGTCAAGTTCAGTAGCACTAGTATTTACTATAGTCAAATTCTCATAACCAAAAACTACTTTAACATTGTCTAGATAACTTGCTTTCATGTAGTGTTCACATTTCTCATAAGATGCCCATGACATGCTATTATCTTCACACATCTTCTTAGGGGTCAACTCCTTTCCATTTACAAAGGTTTTGAATCCGCATGACACAAAATGGTCTTCTAGGGTGATTCTCATTTCATCCGTAGGTTCTTCACAAATGACTTTTAGATTGTTGTAAAACAACTTGACTTCTTTCACAAGAATATACTTGTTAGGATTCAAAAAAGAAGTAGGGCATACCTCTATTAGATATTTTTCGTACTTGAACCCAACTTTTTTCAAAAACTCACAATCGATCAAATAACCGTGGTTCACCTTTCTTTTTGAAAACACTCTTCGTATAGTTTATTATGTTCAATTGTTTGAAACTCATAGGTGCTAAACTGAGGGAATGGTTACGGTGGAGGGGCCCGTTGGTTTCGCGGGTTGCGCAGAAGAGGAGGTGCCATTTTTCATCGGTTTGGTAGGTCGTTTCGAGAGTTCCATGGGTTTCTTGATGGCCATTTTCATCTTAGGAGCCATCTAGATTTGATTCTTGAGAAGATTCGGATGATTAGGGTTTCGATTTAGGAATTGGGGTCTCAAATTTGGGAGGTTATTCGAAAGAGAGATAGGGAAAGTTTGAAATTTGAAAATTAGGGTTAAATAGGTCGATATGCCGACTGTTGGTATTCTATTAGGCATATTTCAGGTCGACAAGATTAAGTACATAACTACATGTTTGGTTGTTTTGAATGATTAGGTTGACATACTAAAAGAGGCATCGACCTGCCTTCTTGTTGCTTCTCAGGTTGACATCATTAAGGATGGGTCGATGTGTCATTTTCAGAGTTTGGTTTTAAGTGTTGATTCACTATCAAGTTGACATGGACTATTATTTCTCCAACGTCAAATAGGTTGACATGACTCTGTACATTTTCAAATTGGTCGACATATTTTCATAAATAGGTTGACCTTAGTCTATTTTTTAGAAAACTAATACTCTGTTTTTCTTTTCGTCTTCTTTATCTTTTCATTTCTATCATTCTCGAATCCTTTCTTAATTCATAGAACCTATTTTTATCTAATGGTTTGATAAGAATATCATAAATTTGTTTTTGAGTGTCATATACTCAAGAACAATCTCATTCTTCAGAACATGATCACAGATGAAATGATATATTACTTCTATATGTTTGGTTCGAGAGTGATGCACTGGGTTCTTTGTGAGATTTATTTCACTTGTGTTATCACATTTAATTGGTATGCAATCAAAGTCTAACTCATAATCTTTCATTTGGTGTTTAATCCAAAGTATCTGTGTTGTACACTGTCCGGCTGAGACATATTCAGCTTCTGTAGTTGACAAAGTCACACTACTTTACTTCTTCGAATACCATGTATCAATATATTTATGAAGAATTGATAAGTGCCACTTGTGCTTTTTCTATCCACTTCGTATATGGCAAAGTCAGTATCACAAAACCTATGCAGTTGAAAGCTTGAGTTTCTGTCATACCAAAATCCTAAATGTGTCGTTTCCTTTAAGTATTTAAAGATTCTTTTGACTACAACCAAGTGGGACTCCTTAGGATCTGACTGAAATTTAGCACAAAAACATACGCTGAATTGTATGTCAAGTCTTGAAGCAGTAAGATAGAGTAATGACCCAATCATACTTCTGTAAAGTTTTTGAAAATTGACTTGCCATTTTCATCTTTATCTAGTTTAATGTTTGTGCTCATTGGTATTGCATTTCCCTTGCAGTCACTAAATCCAAATCTTTTAATTAAATCACTTGCATACTTAGATTGATTTATGAAGATTCCATTTTCTGATTGTTTAATCTGTAGACAAGAAAATAGTTCAGCTCACCCATCAACCCATCATGCTCATTTCAAATTCTCCTTGTATTTTGGCTGTAAATTCCTCACACAATCTAGTGCTAGTTTCTCTAAATATTATGTCATCCACATATATTTGTATGATCAAGAAATTATCATCTCTCTTTTTGACGAACAGAGTGATATCTACTTTCCCTTGTACAAAGTCATTTTCTGTCAAAAAAATTACTTAATCTTTCATACCAAGCTTTAGGGGCTTGTTTCAGACCATATAAGATTTTGGTCAGTTTGTACATATGTTCAGGACACTTAGAATTTTCAAATCCTGGAGGTTGTTCAACGTATACTGTTTCATTTAAATAACCATTCAAAAATGTACTTTTGACATCTATTTGGTAAAACTTGAAATTCATAAAGTAGGAGAAGGCAAGCAACATTCTTATGGATTCTAATCTTGTTACTGGTGCATAGGTTTCATCATAATCAATTCCTGCTTCTTGACTGTAATCTTGGCCACTAATCTTGCTTTATTTCTTGTGATTGTGCCAAATTCATCAACTTATTTCTGAAAACCCATTTGGTTCCAATTACTGATTGATCTATGGGTCTAGGTACCAAATTCCAAACCTTATTTCTTTCAAACTGATTCAGTTCATTTTGCATTGTCATAATCCAATGTTCATCCTCAAGGCTTCATTCACGTTTTTGGGTTCGCTCTGAGAAATAAAGGCCACATACTCATATTGATTATGGATTGCAGATCTTGTTCTACTCCATAACTAGTACTCCCAATTATGTTTTATGGATTTACATCTTTCCTAATATGAGGATATTTGGTTTCTTGCTCCTGCTATATTTCATCTCTTTCCTCTTGCACTATAAGTTCATTTGATTCTTCTTTCTGACTATTTGCATAATCAGATATACTTATTTCATTTAATTTCTCAGTCATTTCATCGTCATCTATAGTTCTTTGATTAATATCATTTTCTTTATCAAATTCTATGTAAATTGAATCTTCCACTATCATAGTCCTTTTCTTGTACACTCTATAAGTTTTGCTTGATAGAGAATAGTTTCGAAAGATTCTTTCATCAATTTGGGTATCAAATTTTTCTAATACTTTTTTATTATTCAACACAAAACATTTGCATCCAAACACTCTAAAATATGATATATTTAGTTTACTTCCTTTGTAAAGTTCATAAGGGATTTTTTTTAGGATTGATCTCACTTGTATTCTATTCAAAATGTAGCATGATGTGTTTACTACTTCTGTCCAAAAGAATTTAGGTAGATTATTTTCATAAAGCATTGCTCTAGTCATTTCTTGGAGGGTTCTATTTTTCCTTTCTACCACTCCATTTTTTTAAGGTGTACTAGGAACTGAGAAGTTATGGTTAATATTATAATGATTGCAGAATTCATCCATAGTTTTATTCTCAAACTCCTTGTCATGATCACTCATAATGTTCTTAATGGACAATCCTTTCTTATTTTGGATTTTCTTGCATAGTCTAATGAATGCCTCACTAGCTTTTTCTTTGTTGGCAAGAAATAACACCCATATAAATTTAGAGTAATCATTAATGATTACAAAACCATAATATTTTCCTCATAAGTTTTGTGTTCTAGTAGGTTCAAACAAATAAATATGAAGAAATTCTAGAGAATTTCCTGTTGACACACAATTTTTAAATTTAAAACGTGTTTTTGTTTGCTTTCCTTTCATACATGCATCACACAATTTATCTTTTTCAAATTTCAATTTTGGAAAACCCTTAACTATATCTTTCCTAACTAATTTTGAAATTGTGTCCATACTAACATGTCCTAATCTTCTATGTCAGAACCATGAAGAATTCTTATTCACTATAACTACACATGATTCATTTGAGGGTTCTAAGAGATCTAGATCAATTGCATATATATTTTCTCTTCTATAGCTAGTAAACTTTGTAAGTCCAGAGGATTTTTCAATAATTGAGTATGCATCAACTTCAAACAGTACAGAACAGCCTTTGTTACACAATTGGCTAACACTCAATAAGCTAAAATTTCAATCCAAAGACAAACAACATATTTTGAATTTGAGATTCAAAAGACTTACCTCCAATATTGCCTATGTCAACAACCTTTCCTTTTGAATTGTCTCCAAACGCGATTTTTCCTCCTTTCTTGCTTTCAAGATGAGAGAATTTCGATACGTTTCCGGTCATGTGTTTTGAGCATCCACTGTCTATGCACCACACAAACTTGTTGGGAGATTCTCTTGACTTTAAGCACACCTATAGTGAGAAGACAATCACACTTTTGCCTTTGGTACCCATATCTTTTTGGGTCCGGCTGAGTTAGCTCTGAAATTATTTTTGGGAATCCATTTTAAGGTAGTTTTTGAGGTGTTTAGAAACCAACAATCAAAAATTGAATGTCCATTCTTCTTGCAATAAGTACAGTGTCTATTGGATGTCTTTGGTTTCTAAATATTATCTAAAGCAATGCTTTTAAATCTGCAGATTTCAAATTTGTGTCCAACTTTCATACCCGTGTGACATCTTTTTAGTTTAGCATTTTCAGAGATTGATACAAAGAATTTTGGCAACCTTTTTTGTGTTTAGTTAGGGTTAAATTTCAATCTTGCCTTATCAAACATAGCTTTTTGGATTCCTAGCATGACATCTAGCTTTTCTTGGCTTGAGATGAATTTTATTAGGATAGTGTTCAACCTACTGTTCTTTTCTTTTAAAATCTCTAATTCTTTCTTTAAGAGTATGTTCTCATTTGCTAGAGTATCTTTGCCTTTTTCTGAATAATCATCATTCAATTTCTTCTTTAATTCATCAATGTACATATTCAATTCAGCATTTTTTCATTTTAGCTCATTTATTTCACCTTTTGATTTTTCTGATATTTTGACATTTTCAGTCAATTTCTTCCTTAGCAAATTATTTTTTCTTTTGAGTTTCTTTAATTCTTTAATGATTCTACTAAAGCCTCATGCAATTTAGAGATGGAAAACTCATTTTCAGATTTAGAACATGATGAATAGAGTATGAAATTTATCTCACTGTCGGAAGATCCTCCATTTGCCATGAAACACACGTTTGCCTATTCCTCATCTTGCTCTTCATCACTTGAGCTTGAATCTTCGTCACTCCAAGCAGTAAGTACCTTCTTCTTTTTCTTCTCCTTTCTGTCATTTTTGTGCTTCTTATCATCCTTTTTGAGAGATGGGCAGTCAGCCTTCATGTGTACCAACTTCTTGCATTCAAAATATCTAATTTTTTCTTTCTTTTCTTGCTTTTTGAAGAATGGCTTGTTTTTGTTCCTCTTCCTCATCATGAATTTTTTGAATTTTCTTGTCAGACAAGCTTCATCCTCTTCATCTTCTTCTTCTTCTGAACTGGATATGGTTTCCTCATTGTCAGCCTTCAAGGTTACTCCTTTGCCTCTTTCTTCTTTAGCTGGTTCCTTCACGTTCAGCTTCATCTCATGGGTTATCAAGGATCCCACAAGTTCATCCATTGTCAGAGTCTCAAGATTCTTGGACTCCTCGATTGCTATTATCTTGGGCTCCCAAGACTTTGGTAGACTTCTCATAATTTTGTCCACCATGTCTTCTTGAGGGATTCTTTTTCCAAGTAGTCTAAGCTCATTTGTTACCTTATTAAATCTTGTGATCATTTCATTGATTGCTTCACATCCTTCGTCTTGAAGATTTCTTATTCTTGATTCAGCAATCTGATTTTGCTCTTTTGTACTTGGTCAGTTCCTTCATAGGTAGCCTCTAGTCTTTCCCAAATTTCCTTTGTTGTTATGCAAGAAGAGACTCGATTCGTTGACGCTCAGTGCAAGGTGAAGAAAATTGATGGCTTTGCAGTTGGCTTGATAAGCTTTCTTTTGTTCCATAGTCATGTTCTTCAATTTTACTGGCATACAAACTCCATCTATCTCTTCGGTAGGGAATTCGACTCATTTTTTGATTATTTCTCATGCATTTAGGTTTTGTGTAATGATGAAGTTGCACATTCTTTGCTTCTAGTAGCTGAAGTTACTTCCATTAAAGAATGGTGCACGGTTGGTTGAGCAAGCTTCCACTGGTACATTGTCAACCTTAATTGCCATTTGGATCATTGGTGTTGAACTGTTAAGCCTTTGACAATACACACGCTCTGATACCAATTGTTATTTAACTAGAGGGGATAGGTGAATAGTTGAATATAAACTTTTTGACACTTTTTTTGAATTTTAAAGATTTATGACAGTGAATGAAAGCAGGTAAAAAAACATAAGAAATTTTTATAGTGATTCCACCAAATCCGGTATATGTCCACTCTCAGGCTCCCCCTGGATTTTTCACTAAATGTTTAGTTTACAAACTTGATTACAGGCTCAAGTTAGACCTCAAATAGTGTTACGTCCGAACACTACAATTCAATTTCACACAAACTGAATTTTGGGCTTTTCTAGACTTAAGGCAATGTCGCACACTCCCTAATCTTTGATACTCAAATTAATCTATAAAAGAAAGTCAAGAATTGGGACTTACTTTTCTCGGATTTGACAAAATGAAAAATTCGAAAAGATACTTAATACAATTAAAACTTTCAAGTGCACATCGATCGGTTGTTCAGTGTAATCAATAGAGTTTTTAATTCTTGTAATGTATTAAGTCATTTTCCACCATCTTCTGTTTCTCTATATTTATTAGGATATTGAATCAATCCGTTGAGAGTTGTTGGTGGTTGTTGTATTCGAACGTTGACATTTAATTTCCCCTATTAAAGATTCTACAACTGTTCCTTCCTTCACGCTGAAATTTCTTTTTTTTTACTGGCGCCTCTTTTAAATATGCCAATCAGACTTTGTTTGCTTTGCATTTGAATGTTAACTTTGATAGAAGAGGAAATATTTCAGAGATCGAAGAAAGAAGATGTCCGTTAGGTTTAAAAGTATTTTCCAGATCTGGTTTCTAATACACACAGGTCGACAGATCTATTGAGGACATCGACTTAAATTTGAATTATTCCTAGTGTATTTCTATGCAAACAGGTCGATAAAATACTATTCCATGTCGACAAAGAACTGTGCCAATGAAATTAATGGACACTAGATTTTTAATTGGTCATGTGTTTCCTTGTGTCGACAACATTTCAACCATGTCGATGTATGATCTTTCTGTCTTTGTGAGAGGTAGGTCGACAAGTCTAACTTGATGCATCGACATATTACTATTCAGATTACAAATTGGTCGATGTGTGGAATTCAATTGGTCGATGTGCATAAGTTGTGTCGACAAGATGATAACGTGTCGATGTGAGTTTTAATGAGCAGACACTCACCAAGTCGACATATTTGATAATATATATCGACATGTTACTGTGTAAATTTTTGATTAGTGGATCTGAGTAATTTAATTTGTCGATTTGTTTTTTCAGGTCGACAAGACTTTTACTATGTCGATGTGCGTTTGTTTCAGAAACATAATTGATGGGTCGATATGTGTTTATCAAGAGTTGATGTGTCACTATTCATTTGTTGAATTGGTCGACGTATTTGAGTAAATTAGTTGATGTATTTTGACTAGGTCGACAAGTACAGAACAAGTTGAAGTGTGTGTTTCTGACATGTTATCAGGTTGATGTGTCTAACCAACAGGTTAATGTGTTACTATTTGGATTTTGAATTGATCGACATGAAGTATGAAATTGGTGGATATGATACTGTTCAGTTGATGTGTATTTGAACTAACAGGTTGATGTGTTGTATCAACGGGTTGATACGTTACTATTCACAAGTTAAATTTGTTGATGTGTAAGAATGAATCGGTTGACATGTCACTATTCATGTCATCTCATGTCGACATGATTTGTACAGAAATCGATGTCCTAATGTATTCTCAATTCTTAGTGTCGATGTCTAATATGTTCAGGTCAATGTGTTTGAGTAATTTGTCGATGTGTAATTTTAAATTTGTTCACCTGACTTCCTATGTCGATGTGCAATTGTGTGGGTCGAAGTGTTCAGAGTTATGTTTCTAATAGAAAACATTTGGCTCAGGTCGACAAGAGTATCAATCAGGTTGATGAGTGTGTGTGATTATCATAGGTCGATGTGTTTTATAAACAGGTCGACTTGTACTGTAAGATTCTGAATTTTTTTAACTGTTTTCTTATATTCTTGAAATATTTTTTTTCTAACTATTTATCATCAAAACTCTAATAAATCAACAAATTTTAAATAAGTTTATCAACAAAATTCATAATGTCTTGGGAATCCAAGATACCCCTTGGAATACCTTTCTCGGCCTTTTGGCCAAGATCAAGATACCCTTTGGATTCCACGGCTGGCCTGGGAAGTTTGGCTGATTAAAACCTTCCGTATGTATCCGCATGGATCGACGGATTTCACTTTGCATCAAGTAATAATTGCATAAAGTGATAAGGTTAACTGGTTTTTTTTGTTTTATATCTTAACCATAATGGAACTTCTAATCACGATGGTCTCCCGTTAACTTAAATGTCTTACCCTGTCAAGATGAGAAACAAGAATCCTAGTTGAAAAGATTTCTGATAGGTGATTAACTTTTTATAATATATATCTCCTGCTTAGGTACATACATTATCAGAAAATAGTATTTAACAAGTAAATAAATTCTTAATTTAATGTAATTAATACATGGTTCAATCAATAATTTAGATCGAAACACTCAGTAACCTCATATACATCTATTCTTGATTTGAGTATTAGTTAAGATTAATTTGGTATATTAGAAAAATAATCCTATTAGTTTTGAAATTTTCAAAAAAATTTATAAATTGGAAAACTATTTTCCTTAAAATATCTCATACTCATATTATGTCACACATAATATATTTAGAAATATATATATATATATATATATATATATATATATTCAACATATTTTCTTTTTTAAAACTATATTTGAAATTACTTCCTTTAAGATTTTTAATTTTTTCTCTCTGAAAAAACTATATTTTAATTTTTTTTTCCCTATAAGACTAAACATATTAGTTTTATTTCTTTAAAAAGATTAATTTTAATTTATATTTTTCTCTTCCTAGTCTTTCTCTAAAAATATTAAATTAATTTTTTCTCTCTTTAAAGTTAATCATATTAATTTTTCTATACAAAGTTTATATTATTTTAAATTTTATCTCTGTAAACACGTTGAGTTTAATTTTTCCTCTATGAAAAAACTAAATTTATTTTTCTCAAAAACCAGATTCATTACTTTTCTCTCCCTAAAGGGTGAATTTAATGCATATTTTCTATTTTTAAATACATTAATTTTATGTTTTCTCTTTAAAAATACCAAATTTTATTTTTCTCCATCTAAAACTAAATACATTTAATTGTCTTTCTCTTAAAAAATTTAATTATTCAAAATTTTGTCTCTCTCTAGAGAAATTATCTTTTAATTTTCTCTCTAAAAAAAAATAAAATTTGATTTTTCTCTCTTTAAATCTAAACATATTAGTTTTAACTCTCTAAAAAAATAAATTTGGTTAATATTTTATCTTTTTAAAGATTTTGGTTTTAAGTTTTGTCTTTCTAAAAATACCAAATTTTGTTTATTCTTTCTAAAACAAAGTATATCAATTTTTTAGAAAAAAAAATAATATGATTCATATTTTCTCTATATTAAGTTTTCTTTCTCTAAAACCAAGAACGTTAATATTTTTCTTTCTAAAATTTTAAAATTTTCACTCTAAACATGTTGATTTTAATTTTTTTTCCCTCTCTAAAAATCAATTTAATTCATATTTTCTCTAAAAATTTTAATTTTAATATTCTCTTACTAAAAATACAAATTTAGTTTTGCACTCTCTAAAATAAAAATATTAATTTAATTATTATTTTATTTTATAAGTGAGTAATGCTTTTAACTCCAATTTAGTAAAGCTTTTCCCTCCTTTTACTCCATGTTAAATATTACCTTACAAATAAATTTTTACTAACAAACTTTACGATTGCAAGTTGAAGGGAATCTTCAATCTTGTGTATCAAGTCTTCTAATTTTATTAATTTTTTTTTTTTCGCTTAATATGGGGAGAGGGACATGATTAAAATCCAAAAAAAAAAAAATTTTATATGAATGCTTATTTTGATTCTAGCATCTATGTCTTATTTAATTATAAATATATCCAGCATCCCGTTAGCATAATTGTATGACCCAAGTTGGTCCATATAATGCACCAATTGGAATAAACCAGCAGGTGAGAGACATACCGCACATTGTGAAGTGTGTGCCATGGAAAAACAATTAGAATAATTATAATTTTTTAGATTTATAATATAATTTTCAAATTATAAATAACACAATTAAAAACTTTAAGATTCCGATAATTTTAAAATTTCTTTTAACAAATTTAGAAATTTTTAAAATTTGAAATCAAAACGATTCGAATCAATTTTACTTTTAAAATTTACATTATCTAAACATGTTTAAATCTAGAGTGTCAAGTAGATATCTAAGTTTTAAAAAGTAAACTAACAGATGGAAATGGTGAATAAATACTAAGCATTGACTTATATAAGTTCGGACAATTTTTTGACTTTTTTAGAGAAAGATCATATGTTGGTTACGTGAAAGAATAACTACACCCATTAGTTTTCTTTTATTTTTTTATTTAGAGTTAACATGAGCTGCCTACAATATATGAATTATATTTTTTTATTATACAAACACTTATAATATTTATAATTATCTCAATATTTAAACTAAATTATTATTTAAATCAATAAAAAAATGATATATATTAGCAACAAAAAAGAGACTAATCAATAGAATTCTAAAAAAAGTCAACAAATGAGGTTAAAAAAAAAGGAATAATAAGTGGAGTAAAAATGTAATAGAAATAAAGAGACGACGATCCGTGGGGTAAAATATATAAAAAAAAAAGTTATGTAAAAAAAAGACAAAAGATTTAAAAAAAAAATGTCAAAAATAAAAAAGAGTAAAGATATGAATGAAAAAAAAAAACTATGGTCTAAAAATAAAGAGACGATAATTTGTGGGATCAAAAAAATAAAAGGAAAAAAATCTCTATTCAAAAAGGACGAATAACTCAAGCGAAAAAAGATTGGGTTAAAAAAAGAGTGAGGAGTAGAATGGACAAGTGGGGCCAAGAAAAGGAAGAAAAACCCATGTCCAAAAAAAATGAATGATTTAAAGAAAAAAAGGATAAAAAAAAATAAAAAGATGAAGTGTCTGAATGAAAAAAAAAATGTAAAAAAAATGAAGGATATGAATAAAAAAATAAAAAAATTGTGAATTTAAAAGTAAATGGTCGAACATTTGAGCACGTTATGAACAAGTGGGTCAAAAAAAGAGAAAAAAATTATATCAAAAAATGAAATATTTAAGTGAAAAAAATTAAGTAAAAAAATGAAAAGAGTAATGAGTTGAACGGAAAAAAAAGATAAAAAAGAAGAAAGGAGTTAAATGAAAAAAATAGATTAAAAAAAAAAGAGAAATGATGTGAGAAAAAAATTAGGAAAAAAAAACCAAGGTAAGGGGAAAATAGGAAAAATATCTATATATAAAAAACAAAGGACATAAGTAAAAATTAAAATTGGGTAAAAAAATTAAAAAAAAAAGAACGATGTGAATGAAAAAAATAAATTATTTAAAAAAATGAAAAGATTTGAATGAAAAAAAAAATAATAAAAAAATTAGGGTTTCAAAAATATGAAACAATCGCATCCAAGACACTTTTTATTTTTTAGTTAGATGAAAATCATAGGTTGGGGGGTTTGTATGAGAGAGAGAGAGAGAGAGAGAGAGAGAGAGAGAGAGAGAGAGAGAGAGAGAGAGAGAGAGTAAATGAAAAGGACAAAGTGAAATAAAAAACATAAAAGGGGAGAGAGAGAGAGAGAGAGAGTGTGTAAATGAAAAGGACAAAGTGAAATAAAAAACATAAAAGGGTGTTACCAAACTTTTGCAAAGCCTGTACCTATGGAAACCTGTATCCATGGACATTAAACTAAGGTAGGTGCCTGCAATCTGTGGCCTAATGTCTTATCGGTATCATCAAAAACTGCTCTTATAATCTCATGCAAATGCAAAGACAGTATCCAACTTGGTAGAGACAGAGAGAGTGAGAGAGAGAGAGAGAGAGAGAGAGAGAGAGAGGGTGGTCACCAAGTACTTTCCTCTGCACCCACATAATCATATCATTGAAAATGATGAATCATTAGTCATGTGCTCTGCAAAGAAATACTAGCTATTAATTAATTATGGTGGCTAAAATAAAATTTCTCAAGACATTAACATAAACTATTTATGTGTGAATTAAGTTCTTTAGCTCTATTAACATTATTAACATGTCATGCAAAATAATAAATAACTCAACACATGGATGTAGAATAATATATGGAAACAGTGAAAATTAAGGCACTGTCTTTGAGTAATATAAGTTAAGAAGGTAATTTTGAAATCTAATTATGGGATTAATAATTTTTTTTTATATATAGGGAGATTTGAATTCGAGATTTTTATAAATGAATTGAGCGACAGTATTACTTGAATTATAATTTATTGATGGATAAGATAAATAAATAGTGAACTTGAAGAGAGACATTATAGGAATAGTGTGGTGCCAATGAGCTTCATTTCAAATGGCACCCGTCCCCCTCCCCTTATTAGGTTTAAATTCGAGTTTTACTGTGAAAAAAAAAAAAAGAAAAAAAAGAAATAGTGAACTTGAAGAGAGACATTATAAGAATAGTGTGGTGTGGCTGAGAAATTGAACAGAGAGAGAGAGTCTTATGAAATTAAAGAGATATTTCAGGAACATAACAAGTGCATTCCGGGAACTAAACCACATGAGAGAGAGAGAATCGTGAACTTTGATTTAAAAAAAAAATCTTTTATTTAATTTCTAGAGACAAAAAAATATTTCCATTGATATATGATATATATATATATATATATATAATAGTATCGTCTAAATAAATTGGCTCAATTAAAGCTTTTCTTAAGCCGAACCCAATCTTCAACGAGATGAGAACGAGGTGTGATGCATCTTGCGGTGCTGGGTAGGAGTCCATTTGTTTCCCTTTGCATGTAGATGAGGACCTTTTTTCGCTAGGTTCATATCTATTAAATTATCTTTCTTTTTTCCTTTTGAATGAAAAGGTAAAGCTACGGTGACCGTTGAATAATACATATAAACCATATATGTCAAAATGATTGTAAAATAGATCATGGGTAGTAGGGAAGAGGGGAGAGGAACACGTGCGGAGGAGGAGAGAGAAAGGAAAAGCACGTGAGGAGGTGGAGAGAGAGAGAGAGAGGAGGTAAAGCTATTTGCTATTGGGGGCCTGAAAAAAGGAAAGAAGGGGCGGAGTGGGGTTGTGTCTCTCACTCTTATCTGGCACACAGAGAGCTGTCTCCAACTCATGTTTCTTTGACCACAAAAAGCTACCCTCTTATCCAGCTCATTCACCCCTCTCTCTCTCTCTCTCAATAACATTACACACTGAGAGGTACAGATGCAGAACAACATGACCACATGCCTCTGTAGCTCTGAAGTTTTATCACTCACACTCCCTGCTTTTGTCGGACCATACCCCATCCTCGGGCCCCATTTGCCAACTTGGTTTTTCCATACACACACCGCAAAGTAAAAATAAAAAATATACTCAATTTTCTTCATGAACCATATGCTACACTTTTTCAAGAGATGCGTATATACATATATCATATATTATATATCAATCTAGCCTTGAGTTTGATGGATTCCTCCAAGTATGGGCCGGGCCTAGCCTTTGGGACGCTCAATTATATGCGTATTTGGGTCATATCCTCGTGCAGCCATTCCATACCAGTGTATGGAAGAAACACATCAGTAGAAAATGCCCAACCTGTTTGCCCTTCAGCTACACCAACAATGACCAGTAACTGAATGCTTGTAGCCATAACATACCATCAAACAACATTCGAATCACCATATATAAACATCACAAGAAGCATGTTTCTAAAACTGAGCAATTGTTTATAAAATGATTGTTTTACACGAGCAAACTTCTGCTCAATTCCGCACAGAACACTATCCAACCACAATACTACTTAAGCAGGGATAAGATATGTATGTATAGAACCAATTGATCCTAGTATTAGAGTACATAACCTCCATCCCATTTTCATAGTTGGAAAAAACAAAAAAGGAGAGATGCCCAAAACTAGCATAATTAAAGATGCATAATCATCTCCAATTATGACACATCCTCATGATAGAGATGAAGCCCCAGACCTAGACGTGCACAAGCCCGACGAAATGCCATTGCTTCAGCCTTTTGTACAGGATCTCCATAGCTTGTGTCTTCAACACCTGCCGTACCCGTAGATTCTCTATATATCTTGGGGAAATGAGGAATACAACAAAACAAATACTTTTAATTCCAACATATAAAAGGCAAGTAAAACCAATAATCCTTATTTAATCATGGGCATTTCCCTAGTTTTCCTGATCTTTTTGCTCAGCTTCTATTCACTGACTTTATTAGGTACCCGTAGACTCTCTATTTATCTTGGGGAAATAAGGAACACAAGAAAACAAATACTTTTAATTCCAACATATAAAAAGCAAGTAAAAACAATAACCCTTATTTAATCATGGGCATTGCCCTAGTTTTCCTGATCTTTTCGCTCAGCTTCTATTCATCCACTTTATTAGGTTAGGATTTAATGTTACATTTGGCTCTATATCAAGGATTCTGAAATTGCATTTCTTCCCAAGTTGCCACAAAATTCAGGAAACAAAACATCATAAATCAAAATCACTCAATTGAGATGACTTGAATTATCAAAGTCATTCAACTTGGCAGACAATGACTTAGATGATTTATATGGCTCAATTCCAAGCAAGAGACGGAAATTCAGTGAAATGTATCCAGAGGTACATAAAGCAATATTAACTGGGGCATTAAAAATAAAATGAGTTCAATGTGAAGGGCACAGCAAGGTCAAGCTTAGGCTCCATAATATATAAACAAGGTTAAGCCCAAGTTAACCCCCGCAAAAAAAAAAAAAAACAAAAAACAAAAAGGAAGTGAAGCTTATACCAAAGGAGAACATCCTTGAACATCATTGAGTTCATGAAACAAAGCCTAAATCAATACTTCATAGAGTCTGGCACATTATTAACTCCGGTATGTTGTTAAGCATAAACATGGCCAAAACCTTCCCAGGCATCCATTTTACTCAAGTCCACAAAAAGCTCTACAATCAATGTTTAAAGAAGGATGGGCTCTACAAATACCTAACAATTTTTTACATGAAGCCAAGCCTAGTTCACCAACCTGCAGACCAGCGCTAATAGCCCAAATCTCTCTCTCCACTTTTCCCTTATAATTTTGTTAAATTTTCTAAACGTGCAATTTTTTTTATTTTTTATTTTTTATTTTTTTATCTTTTCTCTCTTGGGTATAGATTGTGCTCTTTTTGTTAGTAGTCAAAGGCCTTTTTCTGGTTTCTGTTGAGTATTGTTGAGCGCTTGCAGAATAGTTGACCTTTTGTTCTGTTTTCTTTTTCTTTTATGAGGATTTCTTAACTTTGGGTGTTTTGTAAATTCTTCTTTCTCCTAATAAAATTTCCTTATTTATAAAAAATAATAATAATAATTTTTGTTAAATTCTTTTCCAACTATAGGGCCGGTATAACTTATGTCCCTCCTTTCTGTTCCTATTACAATAACTAAGACGATTGAGACCAAGGAAGATCTGAATGGGGAAATTAGGAGGAAGGCAATCGTAGGTTTATTGTTGTCAGCTGGGAGGTGGCTAATAGCACATTGTGTGCGTTCAATAGTGTTCTAAGATCTTGTACAAGAGTTTCCAAGTGTCCGAGAATATTGTCTATAAAGCGCATGGTATCTGAAAGAATAATAAAAGAAAGGGGACACAACACAATAGGACAAAGGGAGGGCCTCCATTTGAAGGGTTAATGTAATATTCAAAAGGGAACACAACATCTGAAGGAATAACTTATGGGTTATTTTGTCTTAGTTCAAATGTAATATTCATCAACTAAATTAAAAAAAATTATATATACATGTATATATGCACACACAAAAATATATTGTTTTTCATATTAAACTAAATTTCTCAATAAAACACTTAAAATTTTTTACTAATGTAAAATTATTTTGGTCAAAAAGTTAAGAATGTATAAACAAGAAAAAAAGTCATAACAATTTTTCATAAGTGCATCCAAACACCCCTCATGTTGATGTTGCAGCACTTTTTTAGTTTATTGCCTCTGCTTGTGCTTCTTATTGGCCTGAATATTTTCTATGTGTCTCTACCCTCTCCCACTTACTAATGCCACAAATTTCCGACCACCATTTTATACAGTTGTTCGATGTGGAACCAAGCCAAAAATTCAAATAAAAAAATACATAATATATTATATAATTACTAAAAGTATATATATAAATTATATGCATCATATCCATGTATCCTAATTTTTAAAAATTTGTTGTATCTCTTTACCTGTATCATGTCGCATATGATACAATATCCATATCTATGCTTCCTAGAGTGTATCCAAAGGAAGTTTACACTGGGGAGCAATGAGAATGGAGGAGAGAAGTTTAGTTCGGTACAATGCGAGGTGGTGAAGTGGTCTTTGTAGGAGGAGGCCCTTGGAGTGATATCCATAAGAGATTAAAAAAGCCCTTCTAGGGAAGTGATTTCGGAGATTTTTACTTGAGCATAATTTTCTTTGGAAGGAGGTGAGCACACCGAAGTATGGGACTACTAATAATAGATTTGCGGATCTCTAATTAGGTTGATGGGCCTTTTGGGGTGGGGCCATGGAAGCATAGTAGGAGAAGGTGGGAAGGTTTTTTTGGATGTACAACTTTTTAAGGTGGCAAATGGCTTCAGAATTTCTTTTGGCATGATGTGTGGTACTGCTCATATCCTTTAAAAAGTTGTTTCCCTCATCTTTTGGTGTTGGAGATGGATAAACAGGCTTCCGTTAGCTTTGATGTTTCTTTCCGAGAGAATAAAATACCATTCAATCCTTCAATTTCACCATCCAAGCAAATGATAAGGAATTGAAGGGGTTTGTCCACAATGCATTCGAACCATAAGCTTTGGCTTTGTTAGAGACACTCCAGTTGTCTTAAGTGTACTTTTCTTACATAGGAACAAACTCTCCTAATTCCAAAGAAGGATCATAATTGTAGCTTGTTCATAAATCCAAGCAATAGGAGAAACAAGAATGCCTAAGTTAAGGTTACTGTATCATGCAATTTATGACTAAAGTTTGTAATAAATAATAGCTCATTAGGGTCATTAAACAATTTGTAAAGATTGAAAAGATTAGCTATGCTGGGCATGCAGATAAAAAAGGGCTCACCCGGTATACCAAATGTTTTCTAGCTTAGTGTGGGGGTAAGGAAATGGTGGGCGTATATGTAAACATCTTCCCCTTGCATTTTTTGCAAAGAGGCTATTTTCACGCCTGAACCCCATAACCTCGAGGTCATCAAAGGAGCAATTCAACCATAGTGTCAAGATTCGCTCTCATGATACATATAATATATATAATTTATATCCATACTTTTAGTAATTGTATAATATATTATGTATTTTTTATTTGAATTTTTGGTTTCGTTCCACATCGAACAATCGTATAAAATGGTGGTTGGAAACTTGAGGCATTAGTGAGAGAGGGTAGAGACACATTGAAGAAGAGTATAAACTAAAGCGAGATGAACAAGAGGGTCTGTTTCTCTAAGCCATATATGGAGAGAAGTAGAGAAGAATAGATGGGTAGATAAAAAGAGAAGTGAAGAGGTTGCAGAACATGAGTTTTAAGTAAATAAAAAGAACAACTAGGCACAATTAAAAAGCTCCTTCCTCCTACGTCTTTAGCCATAATTGAAGGTCTCCCTCCCTCCTTCCTCCCTTATACCTAGAATCTAAAGGAAACTTCAAGCTCTCTCTTCATCCCAAATGTAGCTTCTCTTCATTCCTCTTCTTCTCATATGCATGAAGACTGAAAATCCTATGAATCGCAAACCCTTATGTTCAATGACTGTTTGTAGAAGAACTCTACGAATCCCACAGCAGTGAACATCTCTGACAGACCAAATATGAGAAACCATGGTGCAAGCCAAAAGATTGATAGCATTTTGCCCAACTCTAATGATGAGTTCCTTCTCTTGTTCTCGACCAATGCCGCCGAAACAATTGAGAATGTTGCAATAAAGAGTCCAGTGCCAACTCTTTGTAGTGGCATGATTCCAGAGTCCCTTCCTGTGATTTTTCAGGCAAAAGGGATGAAAGCAGTTTCATGGATGGGGACTACAAAGATGAGGTAGGGAATGGATTGAAGAGAAGCTGGTGGGACTTGGAAACTTTTAGTTATACGGGTGTTCATGTAACTTCACTGTTGAACTGAAAATGTTTGAAGCTGAGCCAATATGGTGTTAAATGTAATTGTGTTTTATGTTTGTCTCCCTCCTTCATGTGTTTGCTTCAACAGAAAGATATGAAGAGTGTTTTGCATGTGTTTGTTCTTTTTTTATTTTTTAATTTCACTGCATAAGTTGAAGTTGTACACTTTAACTCCACTTTTTTTAAAGAAATTTTCAATTGAGTTCCCAATCATACTCGAGATGTGTCATAACGGTATCCTAGAACTGTCTTGAAACTTAAAAAATGATAATATTATTGGATTCGCCATGTGGGGTACCCAAGGTATATCCAGTACGCATGTTCATGTTTGATACTAGTACAAGAGGGGACAATCAATTCTTTTAGCCATTGAAGCAAATTTAGGGAAAAGAGTCATGTTGTGTAACAGTATACCTCGAGATTGGACAAGGTGGTTCCCAGGGAGTTAGCCTTTCACCCTTAGAAAGACGCCCCCCTTCCACTAGCTAAATGTATGAGGAAATATGTATGGCAAGTGCATGTGTCGTAGGCTTTGGATCAATCCACATTAAACCCTTCTCTACTAAGTTAGAATTTTTGGATTATCTAGCATTGCTAAAGATTCCGAGAAGAGAAGATGTTTGGTGGGAGCAGAAGGGTGTTACTTTTGCAATGCCCATACTAGGATCTTAATGATTCAAAGGCACGACAGGACATACAGTATGGCAATTATTGGTATGTTATTCTTATCAAATTATCTAGGTTTCCGCTCCATATGCTGCTTTCCTACTTGTAGATCAGCAGCATTAATGATCTTTTGATGTGATAGTATTCATTCAAAATCCCAAAGCTAAATAACATGTGCCCAACACACCAACCAAATTACAATTCGATTAAAAGTGTGTTGCGTGAGAATCAACTGCTCCTATGATTCTTTGACAGAATTTGATAGAAATAAATTACAAAAACAAAAGGGGTATGTTGCTACCATTTTGAAAAGGATTAAGGACAACCGAAGTAATGTCTAAACCCAACTATAATGCATGCATCCGCAGAAAGAAGGTACAAAGTAGAATATCAATACCTCTGCATCAGTCCCATAGAGCGTTACACGATAAACAACGGATACAGATTTACCATCAGGAGAATAGGTGATGCTTCTAACCTCACCAGACCATTCTACAGAAGTTAAATGACAAGACTGATAAACTAATTAATGAACGTGGTAGGCAAGAAATTTTTTTTTTTTTGCACTAACTTGTTCTCGACATACCTGGGGCATATAAGTTCATAATTCGGTTTGCAATATGCCTGCAAAGAATGGATTGAAAACAAGAATGAGAAAACATCAAGTGAATGGGCTCCATTCGGCCCAACCACATTCCACTTGGGTTCTCTTATTAGGCTAATAAAAAATTAGGATGAAGAGATGGTACATAACAAAACTACCACAGAAAAAATTTGGAAAGCCACATTTACTTGCAAACAGAAATGTTACAAACTTCTACCTATTCTACATATGGCTGGCCCCCACCATAGTAGCATATGAAAAACTTATTTGATCAAGCCATAATCTAATAGACAGTTTAAAGAGAGAGAGAGAGAGAGAGAGAGAGAGAGAGACTGATCCACAAGATGGTAAAATATAGAAAGATGGGAAAAAGTAACAGTAGAATGGAAAATTTATGATGGGGAAGCAGGAGTAACCTTCATGACAAAATATATGGTTAGATAGCATGGTATGTAAACCTAATGCCTACTTCAGAAGATGGAAACTAGTATCCTTGTTACTAAAAACCAGAAGTAAAGGTTTTAGTTTTGGTCTGAAAGGCAACACCTATGAAAGTTATTGGCGAAGAAAGCTTCGACACATTAGATATGATCGATTATAAACCACATCATTTCAGGCCACCCAAGAATTGAAAAATAATAATTATGTTTTACATAAATACTAAAGTGCAAAGGCTAAAGTTGCAGGAGAGATTTATAAAAACGAACACAAAATCACAGCATCCCCTTCCCCCCAACTAGAAAGCCATTTTTCTTTTCAGGAACAAACATAGGCACAAAAAATTGCCAGCAACACAGCCTATGACACCATAAAAACATATATTTACTATAGATTCATTCAAGCTCAAAACTATTGAAAATTATATCAGCAAGGACATAATATTTGAGTGATAAAAAAGCTCTAACAACACCACCAAATTCCCCTTCCCCCAATTAAAAAAAAAAAAGGAACCTAATGAACCAAAGGCCTAGGAATTTCTAAAGGAGGCAGTAAAAAAATTGGGGAATGAAACAAATTGTAATACATCTCTGGTGTGTGAATGAAACTGCTGTTCCTGATAAAGGAACAAGTACAATTTGCTAAAACTTTGAGCTTTCAGACATTTTCTTTTCTTTTCAATATTCACAATTAAGCCTCTTCCTCACTTCATAAATTCCCTTGTCCCTTGGTTACAAGCATGCCACCAACATGTAACCGAGATTATGAAAAGCTAACCAGTTTGGCTTCTTTATTTTGATATACCCAATGGTTATAACCAGCAGGCTGTGAACAAGTTCTTTTCATCTCGCAGTAGTCTCCACTTTGTTCTATTCAACACATAAATCTGTAGGTCTATGTCTAAACTTTCTATGCACAATCCATCCCAATGAAAACTCATTTCAGTTACATTTATAAACAACAACACCACACGCAAATATAAACTTGTACTAAACGAACAATTGAAAACATACAGCAAAATGCAATCTGTATGATGCATTGGATCATTAAAAGAGATCGTTTGGGACGAAAAAGACGCAGGGGAAGGAGAAGAGAAGAAAGGCAATAGGTTTTCCCACTCCATCTGCAAAGTGTAAGAAAGAGGTAAAGCCCCTTAATCACGCAGGCACATTCACTACTAAGCCCAAAATGATATGGGAAAATGTTATTTGAGCCTCTTTAGTCACAGTCTAGAGTCATCAATAAGCCCCCCATAGTTGCTCATCTAATCTAATGATGAAATCAAACCTTGTTCATAGAATACAGTAAATGATGAATTGCATACCAGGGAATGTATTTGACGGAGAACCCATCTTCGACACGGACGCGTAGAAGAGAGTCAGGCACTTTCTTGTTGAGTTGCTTTAGAATTTCAGAAAGTGGCCGACCTAGTCCTTCCGTCGGAAGAGGCACGTCCTCTGGCTCGACCACCACCTCCTCTCGTTCGTTTTCATTAGGCCTTTGCTTTGCAGATGATTTGGCGAAGGAGCGAGTTGAGATCCAAAATGATTGGGCTTGTTTTGAAGTCGAGACGAATTTGGACAGACCATTCTTCATCACCAGCGACGCCATTTTCGAGTCTTTCTTTGTTACAATGGACAAAACCCTCCCGCTTTTCTCTCGGGTTTTTTCACTTAAATATTGTATTTTTTATTCAAAATTATGTAAATATGTTTTTTTTTTTCTTTTTCCTCCATTTCTTAACCATTGATGTCGCACCTAAAGAGTGTGACATCTTATTTTTCGTTGTTTCATTATCTTTAAATATATATATATATATCACACTCACACCTCATGGGCACCCAACACCAAAACATCACTTCACTTGTTACATTAATTTACAAAATAGCCAAAATATCATCGATCTTACCCTACATCACAAAATAATTACAATTCAAAATAAATATGACCAATCAAAATATTACGAAACAATTTCAACCATGACCACCATTAAATAATTCTACTTCGCACCACAAAATAAATTTAATCTAAAATAAATATAACCAACCAAAAATCAAAATACAAACAATTAACATACAACCAAACAATATTAACCGTTACCATCACTAAATAACCCTACTTCATAACACAAAATTATTTCAATTCAAAACAAAAATAACTAACTTAAAAACTAAACTACCAACAATCAAAACATAACCAAATAACTTTAATAATTACCACAACCAAAAAACCCTACTCCACACTACAAAATAACTTCAATCTATTACAATTTCAACCAAATATATAACACTTCCAAAAATTTCAATATCGAAACAACATATACAAAAACAATTTATAAACATTGAAATCACGTAAAGAAAAAAATTTTAAGAATTATCCTTAACAAAAAATCATGAATAGAAATTAAAATTAAA
This sequence comes from Dillenia suffruticosa, assembly GCA_033439265.1. Taxonomy (NCBI): domain Eukaryota; kingdom Viridiplantae; phylum Streptophyta; class Magnoliopsida; order Dilleniales; family Dilleniaceae; genus Dillenia; species Dillenia suffruticosa. The sequence goes on from JAVTVX010000020.1 coordinate 16,675,383, forward strand.
AATTATAAAATTTAAATATAATATATGTAATATGAACTTACACTAAATCCCACAAGAAGGTCATCTAACATTTCATTGTGACTAACGTCTAGTGGGCATACGAGTCGGCTTACTGGGCAGAGGTAGAGGAGTACTCTATGGTTGTATAGACTCATCACCCTCAGGAAATGTGGCTACAGCCGTTCCAATAATATACGATGATGACGCCGGTAATTATTAAGTCGTAGAGGCTCACTCGCCCCAGCATCGTCAATACCACCAAAAACTAGTGTAAATATCATAATAGGAGTCGGAAACTAAGATGACATAACTATCTCTATCGACTCGTCATAGGCACCCGCAGCACTAGAAGTGAATGGAATTTCTGGTTCAGTGATACATGATTTTGATATCATGATTTTTTACGAATATACCCTAATCAAGTGTTGTGCATAATACGAGCAAATATTGTTTTCACAATAATATTTTTTACTACCAATTATAAACTACGTTATCTAAATTAAACAAATCAAATTTCAATTATAAAAATATTAAAAATTATGAAAATATTAAAAAATTTGAATCAAACGATAAAAACTCTAAAATGTCAATTTTATTTATTTTCAATCTTTTACATAGCTGAAAGTTTTCAAATCCCTTAAGTTTATTGACAAAAGAATTACTGTTGATGATTGCAGATTTTCTCAATATTATATTTATCCAATGGTCATACAATGAAACCCTAATTTGATTAACAAAATCTAAAAGTTATGTAATTTTGATTATATCAAATTGCATTAAATTCTGTAGAAAATCAGTAATCTAGGGTTTTCCCTAAAAATGAAAATTAATTTTTCATTGATCTCATAATTTTATGTGGATTTTATTGTATTTTAACTAATCTCATACAATTATATTAGTAATGCATGCATTCAATCTCAAATTATCAAAACTTAAAACCCTAAAATATTTAAAATATTAAAATCAATAATAAAATACCATCAAACAATAATTATACAAATAAATCTTAAGAGAAGAAAATAAATTCTGACTATACTATTAATTAAAAAACAAAATCCATCGAGTTTTAGAAATAAAAGAAATTAACTAAATATATTAAAGAAAAAAAGAAAATAAAATCTTAAAATTTGTGTGGAGAAAATCGTGGGACAGATATACTATCTAATATCATAGGAAGTACTATATTTATAAAACTAAAACCTTTAAAAGAAATAGTACTTGTGAATTTTTTGGAAACTTGGTATTTGTTTTTTATTTGGAAAGTTGATGTTATTGTGTAATAAGGATCTCTTGTTTTCCCAAAATTTTGAAAACTTCCTCTTTATTGAATTTGGAGATTTCTGAAATTATTAACAACTAAATTTTAAAGATCCCTCATTAATATGCATTTAGTAGTTTATTTTTTCAGCATGGAATTGACTTTCAGCATTGTAGTAATTCAACCCAATTTTCGGATATGCTTTTATCTGAATCAGCCTTTGGACTCTTCATAAGATTTGTAGGTTTTGAAATCTTCTTTCCAATATAGTAAGAATAAGCCCAATCGGACATCAAAGTGGAAAGATATGTCCAAAATATTGACCGTTGCTCGTTCAGTTCGAAATTTAGAAAGTAAACACAATATTTCCTAAATTAATACTCATGAATTTAATCAGTATAAAATCATGAAATAAGCTCTAATATTCTTCTAAAATTTATAAATAAAATTTAAAATAATATATTCAATTACATAAAATTATTGCTTTCAAATACCCCACACTTAAATAATCATTTGTCCTCAAATAACAAGATATAAAATAAATCTTTCCAAAACCAATTCAACTTTTCCTAATCTCTAACTATGCGTTTGACAAGTTCAAACCGAAATTACAATCAAAACAACCAATATTTCATAATATTTAGCACTAAAACAATTATTGTATCCCTTGTAGTTTTTTCGAAATCAAGAATAATGCAAAATTCAATCACTTTCACTATAGATTCACTCAATAGAATGAAAAAATAATATTCAACTATTCAATACACTCAATTTTAACGAAGAGAAATGCGTATCATTTAAATTAATATAATAAAATGACATTACTATAATTTTGCTAATATATCAAATCTCCATCACTGAATATATGAAATTCATATACCAATCAAAATATTTTTTATTTGATTGTAACAAAATTAAAGTTAGTGATAGGATAAATAGGTAAAAATATTAGGTTAAAATAATTTACTAAAAATACTCATATATCAAGATATAATATTTTTTATATCAAAATAAAGAAAATGTTAACTTTTACATGTTTTCATCCCAGAATATATAAATTGCTCTAATTCAAAATATGTAACGGAACTCCAACTATAAAAATGAACAATATCCGATAATCAAATGCTTTTTCTCAATTTTTTCTCTGTTTTTTTTTTCTTTTCTTCTTTCTTTTTTCACTTTCTTTTTTTCACTTTTTTTTCAACAAGCACTATCTCTTTTTTTTTTTTTTTTGAATTTGGCTTTTTTTCTTCATTTTTTTTGTAACTCAACATGATAATACCTAAAAATGTATATAAAACTCAAACATAAAAAAATATCTAAAAACATGATATCATACTATCAATTATAAGTATATTAGTGAATTTAGAGGCAAAATCTGGAATTAGAAAAAACAAATTATGGGATTAACTAAAAGATATAAAATATTAGGGATGATATTTTTCAAAAACTAAAACTATGTGAATTTAAATATTTTAATCATTTTGATGTATGAAAATTATAAATATGGTCTCGATTTGCATAACAAAACAAGTCATAAACTGACCAAATTACGTGTGATATACGTTCAACAAGAAAAATGATAGCACAATGAATTGTTTTTCAAAACTCAATTTCTCACTTTGATAAATTTTGTATCAAATCTTACATCTCTATTTTTCAAATCAATCATAAAAGATAAATAGTTAATCATTTATCAAATAGCCACAAATACCAATTATCTCTTATGTAATCCAATTCAAAACAAATAACATATAAGAATTAGAAAACTTGAGAAAATTTTGTTGGTATGGAAAAAAATTCACCAAAAACTCAAAAAAATTTTCTTTCAAAATTTTTAAGTTTTTTTTTTAAGTCAAAATTCAGCAAAGAAAAAAAATCAGCCTATACTCCCCCACACTTAAATCAAATATTGTCCACAATATACAAGATAAATAAATATAATAAAGTAAAAGAGAATAAAAAACTCACATAATAAAGCAGATAAATTTACAACTTCCTCTATAACAATTTATTTCGTCCTTTTAGATCATGACACTATGTCCATTCATTGTATCATGTCATGCTTTTGTCATTTCCTTATAAATTCACATATTCTCATATGTCTCATTCTGTCATTCCTCTTGTTCATTTAACCCGCAACATCCTTTGTTTACCTACATCGAGGCTCCTTTTTGGTTGGAATTCAATTAATTTACACCCAAAATAGTGCATGCATTAACTTATTCATTGTCTAGGAACTCATGATTTACATGTAATGAATTAATAATACAATTTTTAATAGAATCACAAGAATAAAAAACGTTAAGTTCATGATCATGTTCAGTAATTTTATCAATACAATCTACTCTAAAACCATCTTATTTATCAAAATTTCTCCTAAAATGAAAAATATTGAACACAATTTTTTCATTATTAACTTGTAAAATTAACTTCCGAGCATAACAACCATCAGAGTTCGTACAGCGGCAAAAAGAGGTCAACTAAAATCAATAAAATACTCTCATCAACATCCATATTTAAGACAACAAAATCGATAGCAAAAATAAATTTATCAAAGTTAACTAATACATTCTTGACAATACCTCTTGAATACTTTAGACTTCTATATATCAACTAATCGTAAGGAAATATTTATATGTCAACATTCATTTAATTCTAATTTAGAGAATATGAAATAAGATATGATAGCAACACCAAGATCATATTAAATTTTAGAAAAATCAATTTAGTTAATAGTATAAGGAATAGAGAAACTCTTTGAATCCTCGAGTTTCGACAGCAGCTTCCTTTACAGAATCACAGAGCACTCCCCTATAAGTTTGACTTAGAAACCTCATCTAACTTCTTATTGTGATTCTTGAGGAATCTCCCTTAATTTGACACCTATTTAATGACATCCAAAAGAAAAATATTAATGTGCAATTTTTTAAAAATTTTTAAAAATTTTTCAAATTCTATATTTAGATGTAAAAGATGCCCATGAAAAGGAACATTGGGTTTATATTCACTCAGATATAAAATATTTCCCTATTTTGAATTCGATGCTTGAACCTTCTCATTTGTAGGATTTTGGATCTCTTTCTTTTCCTCTTATTTTTCCTTTTCATCCTTGGATTGATTTATCTCATGCAATTCTTTCCCTCTCCTTAATGAGATTGCATTAACTTGGTCTCTCGAGTTCTTCTCAGTGTCTCTTGGAAGTCCACCTGACATACAAGAATGAAAGGCGTTAATAAATTGATCAATTTTATTTTCAAACTTTTTAAACCTTTCATTAGTCATTGTTGCCAAACATTCAATTGCAACTTTCCATAATGCCTTTTTCTCCCTTGACTGTGGATTCCTTGCATTAAAGTCTGGTAGATTCATTCTCTATGATTCTCCTTAACTCTGTGAAAAGTTTGGATAGTTTCTTTATCTAAAATTGTACATGTTGGAATAAGTATTTTTCTGAGATCTGCCAAAGTTTGAAACATAGTTTGCTTACTGTACCTGTGGGTACTTAGACACCATATGAGTATAATTTCCACATGATTCACAAGAATAAATCTGATTATTCACAATATTGACATGATTAGCTTTCATGGCATTAATTAATAAGTCAATTTTTACATTAGTCATGGTAAGACTATCAACATCATGTACACCAACTCTTTGTCTTTGTATAAGAATTTCACATTCATTAGAGCAATCAAATTGATTAGAGATAATATCATCAAATAATGTACACGTTTCATTACTAGATTTACTCATAAATACACTCCCAACCACAGTATCAATGGTAATTTTAATAGAATTTAAAAAACTATCATAAAAAATTAGCAAAATCAACCAATCAGATATACCATGATGTGGGTATTTTCTAATTAGATCCTTAAAACGCTCCCAAGTATTGTACAATGATTCACCCTCAAATCAAATTCTCCCAATTTGTAAAGTGATTTGTAGGGAATAAGTTAAGTCATATCTTTGCCTCTCCTCTAAGAGAGAAAGGAAACAATCATAATCTTATTGCATCAAGACTAACTCCATTCAATTTAATCATATCGCGGATCTCTAGAAAGTTTTTTAGATGGCTATTTGAATTTTCAAAAGTCTTTCTACCAAATTGATTTCCTTGCTTCATGCCAATAAAACTGGATTTTAGTTTAAAGTTATTCACTTCTACTATAGGCTTTGCAATACTAGAATGTATATTCTGAAGTCTGGACATCGAAAACTCCCTCATTGCTTTGTTATTTCATGTTATTACTTCTTCCTTGAGTTTCCTAGTTTGTTCATGAATGGTTCTCAACGTAACACCAGAAAAAAAAAATCTGGATTAGGGCTAATTGTTCCTTGAGCACCCAGGCGCCGCTGTTCTTTCCTTCCCGTGAGCGCGCCATAACCGCCTCGCCTTCCTCCCGTGAATGCTACCCCTCCACGAGCGTGACTGCAGCTCCTCCGCTGCAGCGCTATCTCTCATGCACGAACCCGAGCGCTCCCTTGCGCGACCTCCCTGCCGCGGGCGCCGGCCTCCCGCGAGCATGCCACTGTGCGATCGCCACTGCGCAGATCCTCCCTCCACGCGAGCGCTGCCTCCTTGAGCCAGCGCGAGCCCTGCGTGCGATCTCCTACGAGACAGCGAGCGACCCAGCGAGAGCCAGCGTGCGACCCCTGCGCGACCCAGCGCGCGACCCCAACGCGAGCCAGCACTACCCCAGCAGGAGCGCCAGTGCGCTCTAGTGCGACCCTCTGTGCGAGCACAGCACGCTCCAGCACGACCCACTGCTGACCCGCGAGCCCACTGCGGCCCGCGAAGCCCGCTGCGGCCAGCAAGCCAAGCTGAGAGCCCATGAGCCCACCAGCGGGCCAGCCCGCGAGCCCACCGGCCCGCCAGCCCATGACGGCCCGTGAGCTCGCGTCCAGCTGTTCCCTTCGAGAGCTCACCTGCATCTTCTGTACTACAGGTAACGACTATAATTGGTTAAACTTCTAGGGTTTGGTGTTAGAAATTTAGTTGTTGCTAATATATTTGAGATTTGAAAATATTACAGGTTTTAGACCAACCCAACGGGCGAACGACAGCTAGGTCTAAAACCCGAGGAACGCTAGGTGAGAGAAACGCACTCACTTCAAAGTTTGAATAAATTTTGTTGATAAAATCCCTTATTAGGGTTTTATTTGATATAAAATTTGATAATTTGATTAGGTTTGTCTTTTGGAGACTCGTTGAAAAATAGGGAGTGACCACCCTCTCTAAATAAGTGAGTGGTACTCTAATCTCTTGCATAAAATAGTAAAACGTGTTTTCTGCCGTATTTTCGATAAAACATGTTTTTGATATGCATTGATTTGACGTATGATACTAAATTTCAAATCTGTTTTGTGATTATTGGAGTGTCTTGAATTATGTTTACGATAACTATGCATCCATGGTTTGAAATGAAACAAAAATTGTGTCATTACTTGAAAATTGATAATTTTTTTTTTCTACCGTTGCATTGATATGCTATTTTGAAATGATTTGATGAAACATATTGACACACAGACTTGAAATGCTTTTATGAACTATGTGGGTCGGATGCCCACTAGTTATGCGATGATATGATTTTACTTGTAGGACGTTGTGCCCTTGTGATACTATGATGATGACATTGATGATTCCGTAGCTACGAAACGCGTTTGTCGAGGCACAGGTTGTTTGGATGCGCGTTTGCATGAGGTATCCGCAAACGTCATTTATTCTAAGGGCTATAGGAGCGGCCGGTTGAACCCACATAGGGGGAAGACGTATGTGACGCCACCGTTTAGCACCGGGCGAGGTCCTATACACGTTGATGAGTTAGTCCCAGCGAACTCATGGTCAACGTCAGGATAGAGAGCTTTTTAAAGTCTATGTATAATAAAACCCCCGATGCGCCTGTCCTTGGTCACGGTTGACCTTTGCCAGGACCATTTTTAGCTCGCTCTGATATTACTTGATTTTCAATGGATGCATACATGCTTGTTATCGTGTGATTGATTAAATAATTTCAAATTGCTAAACATATCATGTTTTGTTGCGAAATGTAAATTTTTGTTTCGAATGTTATTTGACACTCCAATGGTTCAACCATACTATTTATGCTTGATATTACCCCATCACTTACTGGGTATCTTCCCATGATACTCACCCCTCTCTTTTTCCTCCTCAGACAGGTTTATTGTGATAGAGCGACGTTATAGGCTCTAGGACGGATTTTGGTATTCACGACGGTGAGATTTATTTCAAATAGAAATATGAAATCTTTATTTTATTTTGACCCTGCGAGATCTTGACATTTAGGTCTGTAGTTGGCCGTGTATATTATGGGATGACTGTATAACTTATGAGCAGTTGTATGCATAACTCTCGTTTTCGTTCATTTTACTCGCATTGAGGCATTTGTAAGTATTTTAAACTTTCTACTTGGGAAATGTTGTATAAATTTAGATCCGCTCGGTGTAGCGGCTACTTATACTCTAGTTGGGTATGACAGTAGAGGTTTGTTGATAGGATTGCTGGAAATTGTAAAGCCTTGCATTGTCCTCGATGTTTGGAGATGGAATTTGTTGTTTTTGGAGAGGTCGGGATGACCTTTTGTTTAAATTATAGGTTGATTTTGAATATACAGGTTTAATTTTACACAGAAAACCTCCGATTTATGGGGAGATTCTGTCTGATTTTTTATAAAAATATAGCTAGCATCTAGGGGCAACGGGCGGCTGTTCACGATCCCAGTTTGGGGCGTGACAGTTTTATTGGTATCAGAGCTTCTAGGTTAGAGAAAATATAGTAGTAAAAGTCTTTCCAAGTACATGAAAAGTCCTCAATGTATTAGAAAGTTTCATACAGTCATTTAAAAACCCATACTTGGCCATAGGTATATAAGTTCTTCTAGGTTATGGAGTTGGATACATAACGCATCTAACCCGTTATTTTGCATCCAAATGCTTTGAATTATAGTTCATTTTTTTAGGGGATTAGTTACGGAGCAACTAACCCTAATTCTTGATTTCTATCTAATAATAATGTATTCTTTTCACAGAATTTTGTCACCTAGACGTGGTAGGAGGAGAGGGGCTACATTCGCCTTACTTGAGGGTCTTTCAGTGCCTGATGCACCTAGGGCACCCAAGGCACCATGAGTGCTAGAGGATGTTTCCTCTACTCGAGCATGCTCACCGGTGCCACCCCCAGCACCTCCACCGGCTGTTACAGCCGAGATTCCTCCACCACCACTCGATGTCTTAAGGCAGTGACAGAAGTGGTATAGTAGATATGGAGCGCAGATGCCACCACCTCTACTACAGACTCCAGCGACCGCACCTGCGGCCATACCTGCTCTTACGGCACCGATTCCTCCTTTGGTGGCCGGTCCTTCTGTTTCTACTCCAACTGATGAGACATCGGTTACTTTGAGCCGCATCCACGAGCTCACGCTATTGGTGAAAGAGTCTCGGCAGCTCGGATGCACAAACTTTTCAGGATCTAGTGATGCAGTAACGGTGAAACATTGGATCAATAGGATTCATAGGATTCTTACGGATTTGGGGTTATTAGAGGAGCTCAAATTGAGAGTTGCTGAGAGACTCCTCGACGGAGATGACCTCTCGTGGTGGGAGGCTATCCGTGACAGTGCTACACAGACCCTACGGTGGGAGGACTTTTTACGAGAGCTCGACCACAGGTACTTCATCCTATTCTAGCAGGACCGGATGAGGACAGAGTTCCTGCACTTATGCCAGGGGACGAGGTCAGTTTCAGAGTACGAGACTGAGTTTAGACAACTAGCGGCCTTTATCCCCAACATGGCTATACCGGCTCAAATGAGGTTCAAGTTTAAAGATGGCCTCCAATTGAGCATCTGGAAGTATATGACGGTAACTCCCTCTTTTACACTATTAGAGGTGATTGATTCAGCGTATCGGGCGGAAGAGATCGTCCGAGCAGAGGCTAGATAGAGGGAGAGTCACCAGAAGAGGAAGATTGGGTCACAGGGTAGACAGTCATCGAAGAGGGGTAGAAGTTCTGGATATCCCGGAGGTTCTTCTAGTTTCAGACCAGCAGCATCGGGATAGGGACCTCGACAACAGGGTTTTCGGGCACGAGCCCCTAGTGGTTTTACGCAATCTACTACACAGAGACCGCCCTTCTATCGTAGATGTAGCAGCCACCATGCCTTTGGGGCATATAAAGTACCAGTTACTTGCTTCTAGTATGGGAAGCAAGGTCACGTTAGGAGTGTCTGCCTCGATTGAGATCGAGGAGGATTGACTTTACAGAGTCGTACTGGTACGTCGTACGTTTGGCACAGGCTAGTAAGGGGCACCTGCGCACTCAGCTCTTATCGCTTCCCTGACTGCAACCGGGAGTAATACAATGCCAGGATTGTCGCGACAGCAGCCTAGGGTCTAGGCTCGTGTGTTTGCGATGACACAGGAGGACGCATAGGCAAACCCTGATATTATTATGGGTAATCCTCCCGCAGACCTCTCAGTGTAGTACTTTTGTTGTACTTTCTGTATGATTTTTTTTTGTATATCAAGATGTCGATGTACAGTTTTGACTAGTTAAAACTTTCGAAACTTAACTAGTTTGATATATATATATTCGTTCACTTTTTCTTCGTATTTTAAATTTTTTTGATCTTTTTCTTATTTTTAGGTACCATGCGAATATTCGGTATTGATGTCAGTATTATCATAGATACCAGGTCGAATTTTTCCTATGTGAGCGATACGTTCGCTCGCCATTCTGATAGATCTCTCTCGCCACTTGATGAGGAGATTATGGTAGTCACTCCTCTTGACAAGCATATCATTCGAGATACAGTCTATAAGGGCTGTGAGGTCGGTATTAGGGAGGCGATATTAGAAACAGATCTGATTCCACTCCCTATCACGGATTTTGATGCCACCCTAGGGATGGATTGGCTGAGTTTATACTGGGCTTCTGTGGATTGTTTCATGAAGGAAGTTGAGTTTAGGAGGTCCGAGCAGCCATCGTTAGTATTCCAGGGCGAAAGAAGTGTATTGCCCCGCAGTATTATCTCTGTTATGAAGGCCAGACGCTTGGTACGCCATGATTGTGCGGCTTATCTGACTTATGTTGTCGACACCACCGTTGAGAGACAGAGACTTCAAAATGTCCCTGTGGTGTAGGAATTTTCAGATGTGTTCCCCGAGAAACTTCCCAGATTACCACCAGTTCGAAAGTTTGATTTCGAAATTGATCTAGTACAAAAAACCAATCCTATTTCTATTCTGCCATACAAAATGGCGCCTGCTGAACTGAGAGAGCTTAAAACTCAGTTATAGGAACTTCTGGACAAGGGGTTTATTTGCCCGAGTATCTTACCTTGGGGCGCTCTGGTACTGTTTGTAAAGAAAAAGAATGGTACATTTCAGATTTGTGTGGACTACAGGCAATTGAATAAAGCCACCATAAAAAACAGATATCCCCTGTCACGTATAGATGATTTGTTTGATCAGCTGCAGTGAGCCAGGGTTTTCTCTAAGATTGATCTCCGTTCGGGTTATCATCAGTTGAGAATTCGGGCCGAAGATGTGCCCAAGACAGCTTTTCGTACTCGATACGGCCATTACGAGTTTCTAGTCATGTCGTTTGGACTGACTAATGCCCTAGCTATTTTCATGGATTAGATGAACCGAGTTTTTCATGACTACTTGGATCGGTTTGTCATCGTATTCATCGATGACATCTTGATATATTCACGGAGTGATGAAGATCATGTTGAGCACCTTCGGGTGGTATTGCAGATGCTCTGTGAGAAGCAGTTATATGCCAAATTCTCGAAATATGAGTTTTAACTGAAACAAATTGGATTCTTGGGGCACATTGTTTCTGCGGAGGATATTTATGTTGATCTGTGGAAGGTTGAGGCTATAATAAAGATTGACCCAGATAGCTATTCCGTTGTCAAGATTGACCCAGAATGGGGTCAAGTTTGTTTGGGATGATCGTTGTGAGGCGAGCTTTCAGGAGCTCAAACAACGGTTGACATCCGCTCCTATTTTAGCCCTTCCCACTAGTAGTCGGGAGTATACAGTGTATAGTGATGCTAGCCGACAAGGATTGGGTTGTGTTCTAATACAGGATGGTCGGGTTATTGCATATGCCTCGTGACAGCTGAAGAAACACAAGGTTAATTACCCGATACATGATTTAGAGTTGGCAGCCATAGTTTTCGCATTGAAGATATGGCGGCATTATCTTTATGGAGTGACCTGCAGGGTATTTACAGATCACAAGAGTTTGAAATATCTATTTACCCAAAAGGAGTTGAATTTGAGACAGAGGAGATGGTTAGAACTCCTCAAAAATTATGACCTCATTATTGATTATCATCCGGACAAAACGAATGTTGTAGTAGATGCCTTGAGTCAGAAGTCAGCATCATCCTCATAGTCGACAGAGAAAGCCTACCTTTCTTGTTTAGTGGGACTCCGAGTCTTAGGAGTCAGTTTGACTAACGATGATCAAGGAGACTTACTAGCTAGATTTGAGGTCAGGTCGACTTTGTTCGACCGTATCAGAGAGCTCCAGAGTACAGATTAGGAGATTCAGGGTTTTGCGGATAGAGTCCGCAGAGCTGAGGGCGGAGATTTTAGAGTCTGTGATGATGGACTCATGGTATTCAGAGACAAGTGTGTATCCCGACCGATAGTGATCTTCGGCATGCTATCCTTGAGGAAGCACATTCTTTTGCATATGCTATGCATCCTGGGGGTACGAAGATATACCAAACCATCAGGGTTAGCTATTGGTGGTCAGGCATGAAGAGGGATATAATAAAGTTTGTGGTACGATGTCTGGTGTGCCAGCAGGTGAAGGCCGAGCATCAACGTCCAGCGGGCACACTGCAGCCTCTTCCCATTCCTGAGTGGAAATGAGAGCATATTCTATGGACTTCGTAATGGGGTTGCCGCGGACTTCTACACGGCATGGTGCGATTTGGGTGATTGTCGATCGACTCACCAAAACCCTAAAACCCCTAGAATTACGTACGGACTCTAAAAACCCTAAAAACTGTAATACCTATTTAACACGAATATGAAAGAAACAAGAAACCTAACTAGGATAATGTCTAATCTTAAACAATATTAACTTTAAGTGAAATATAAAGATATCCCCAACAACGGCGTAAAAAACTTGATACGCGATTTTGATATCACGATTTTAGGTAAGTACACCTTAGTCAAGTGTTGTGTGTAGCGCAAACAAGTGTTGTTTCTATAAAAATATTTTATACTACCAATCATAAATTACCCTATCTAAATTGGACAAATCAAATTTCAATTATAAAGATATTAAAAATTATGAAAATATTAAAAGACTTGAACAAAAGATAAAAACTCTAGAACATCAACTTTACTCAATAGCTCTCTATATGGATGTCGAAAGATGGTAACCCTTAGTAGCTCGTCATAGTGTTCTGTCACTTAAATGAGAGAATGAAGTAATTTTTTTTTTAGGTTCCGTCACTAGAAAGAGAATGATAAGGGAGGCGGATGGAGAAAATGAGAAGAGAGTTAGGGTTTATAAACATAACTTGATGAAGTTGTGATCTCAAAGAGCGACACTAGTGTCATACTCTGGTAGGATCACGACACTAATTTTTTTTAAAAGAAAAAGGTCGAAACAGTGATGTCGTGCTTGCACACTACTTTTGAAAGAAAAAAAAATTAATGTTATTTATATAATTTTAGTACAAATACATTATTTAGGTAAAAGAACCCCTTTTCTCTCCCTCTTTCTCTTGGTTTTGGATTTTAATTTAGTCAAATTTTGATTACTGATACCAGCTACAAAATATTTTCTATGAAACTAAAGAAAAACTTTTTTTTGCCTTTTTTATTCCGGTGCAAAATCAATTTCAAATTCTAATTTTTAACATTGGTAAGTTATTCGAAAGCAGATCTTCTATCATCTTTTGGTGTCTCATTATTTTTTATATTAATTTATTACTAATTTTAAATAATTTGTTGTCAATAATATTTTTATCGAAAACAAAAATTAAGATATGAAAAACTTTATTTTCAACTAAAACCTTAACTTAATAAATGTGGAATTGATGTCAAAAATAATTTAACAATCAAAACACGTGGAGATTATTCAATGGTCACATGAATAACTATGACTAAGAGGCACACATATCCATATTCAGTGGAGGACTAGGATTGCTAAAAGTTCAAGGATTAGAAGGCCAACTATCAAGTGTTCAAATCAAGGTTTGTGATTAATATTAAACAAAATGGAGGTTCGAGATGCATTCTTAATTTTAATAGATAAAAACCCTTATTTTCAAATATTTAATGTTTAAATCATGCACAAAAAATATTTAAAATTAATGACTAAATTATCAAATTTTATTTAATGATAAAATATTAAATCAAAATAATTTTAACAATAACAAATAAAAATGCATAATTGTCTCAAATGTATGTATTCTTCTGAAAATTACACTTTTCTTCCAAAAACATTTTTAGGGTTACAAAAATTTAAAAATAAAATTTTAAGACAAAATTATCTTTTGATTTTCAAAAATAAATTTTAAATCATAGATATAGGTTTCAAAATTCCAAAAATAATTTCTAAAAGCTTTTAAAAGTAGTTCTAAACACACAAAAAGGCTTTTAAATTCTCTCAATATTTAAAACTCATTGGATAATTAATAACTGCTCGAACCGAATTGGTTAAATTTTCAAATATCAATAATCAAAAAAAAAAAGACTTGGTTTAAGCTATTCTATTATAGAGCTTTGTATAGAATCAACCCTAAAATTAAAAAACAAAAATTTCTAAAACAAGGCTAAGGGAAAAAAATTCATTAATTGACTCATGATTGTCACGTCTTGAAAACGTGACATACTTCTGTCCCCTTAGCCTATTTTCTTATACTCACATTTATAAATCACCAAATTCTCAAACCTAATTTACACCAATTATCACATTGAAACTTCTCAATAATACATAAACTCAATTTTTCAACAGTATAATAAATCCAACATTCTCACACTCAAATTATATTAATTATCATACCTAAACTTTTCAACAATGCATAAATTCAATTTCTTAGTAGTATAAGAAAAACAACATTTTCATACCCAAACTACACCAATTATCACACCCAAACTTCTGAATAATGCACAAACTCAACTTTTCAGCAGTACAATAGAAGCAACAAACAAAGTAAATCAAATATAATAAAGTATATATAACAAAGCCATTTTCGTTAATGTAACAAAATATACAAAGTACATAATACATAAGTTCTAATGTCATTTTCTTCTCCTACTATACTGTGTAACACTTAAATCATGTATGATATATGTAGTATTATCATAAGATACTAAATCCAAATCATCTATCTAAGTAATCTGTGAGAGTCCTACATCATTGTGGTGGACATTAATAAAAAGTGAAGGGAACACATAATATACGAGTTATGCATAATCTCTCTCAACTTATGTTAGCCCCTTATCTGTATGAATATCGGGATGAACTCCCCTTTACGGAGCCCCCGGAGTGAAAACCTAAGGGAAGTCAAATATAAGTGTGCAAAAAGATGAAAACTCTATATACTCATTAGAAGGTCCTACAATGTCCTCTAGACGTTGAGATGGTGGTGGTAATGCATGATGTGGTGGTCTTCTCAGACATGCTCTTCCTTAGCATCGTCCATGTCCCTAGTTCTCATCACCTCCCTCGTCATCATCTCTAGGTGATCTAAATCTCAAAAGTTATGCTATGTCATCTGCCAAGACAGAAATAGCTGAATTCGCTAGCCCATGCACGTCAACACTCTCAGAATCTCGAATCTGATGCAACGTATCCCATTATAAAAAGGTATTTACATGTTAGTTAAACAAACAAATTTAAATCATTGATATAAATGAAAAATAAGAAGTTGTACATTTACCACATAACCAAAACAAATTTCTCAATGATTAATGAATCGACGGGAGATAGAGCGATACCAGAGGGTGTAGACAGGATAGACAGTGGGTCCATACGATATATCAAATGCAACTAGATGATCGTATCGCTAAGTCTAAAAGTCTACATAACGTGCATGCTGGACCGACCACTTAATCTTCTGTGGACCATGCATACTAGTGCCGTGGAGTTAATACTCAGTATCACAATGAATTGGAATAAACTGAGAGGCTTAAATTCTTAGATTTGACAAGATTGATTTCAAAGCTAAATACACTCAAAAAGGATAATGAAATAAAAATAGAGTATAAAGAGCAATCAATGCAATGAATGAAATTATTCAAAAAATTAATTGAGCATTTCGTATTCTTTATTTCTTTTCTCTGATATTTATTGTTGTATTGAAAAGATCTGTTGAAAAGTTGTTGTATCTGAACGTTACATATTAAATGTTCGTCATTAATGTTTTATGCAACAGTATCAAGTTTCGCGCTGAACCTCTAATCCTTTACTGACGTTATTTTCATCTCAACCAATCCAAGCTTGTTTATGCTACATTTGAATGTTAACTTTGATAGAAATTGAAATATTCAGAGAATCAGAGAAAGAGAGTGATCGATGAGTTCAAATGTATTTCGTAAATTTAGTTTCGACAACCTCGGGTCAACATATTTAAATGGCACATCGACCTAAATTCAAAAATTTATAGTGCACTTTTGGACAATCAGGTCAACAAAATTGTATTCAGGTCGACAAGATCATATACCAAATAAAATAGGTAGACACATAGATTTAAATTGGTCAATGTGTGGTGTATGTCGACAAGATTGAGGACAGGTCGATAAGTGATTTTAAAAAGTTAATAAATATTAGGTTGACAAGTGTACTATATACATCGATATGTTACTATGCAGATAAAGAATGGTAGACCTATACAAATAAATTGGTCAATATATGTATGCATGTTGACAAGATTTAGGACAAGTTGATGTGTGAACTTAAGAAACAAAGACTATTAGGTCGACATATTTTCTTCAAACATCGATATGCCACTATTCAATCACTAAAATAAGTGGACCTGTCTTTTGAAATTGGTCATTGTGTTGGGATATGGGACTGGGTCGATCTATTATATTAAGGTGCATTACATAAGGTCAATGTGTCTTAATTACATATCGGCATGTCTCTATTCCACTTAAAATTGGTCAACATGACTATTAAAATAGGTCGATGTATTAATAGGTCGACAAGAATTAATATCTCATTTCGTTGTGTGCTTCTAATGAAAACATTTACTCAGGTTGACACTTTGTCAGGCACATTGATATCTTATTATTTTTCCTTAGTACATGTCGATGTGTATCAAAGATAGACCGATGTACTTCTAAAATTGATCAACATATTACTCTAAATTTGTCCATCTCAAACTATTCAAGTCGATGTGTTCTAGGAGATGTCGACATACTTTTACTTAACTAATATATTGTGTTTGTTTTGTTTAGGTTGACAAGGTTACATATCAAGTCAGCATGTCCAAGGTGAAGCTAAAATTGGTTGATATAGATCTTAAAATTGGTGGACTTGAGGGACATGTAACACCGACACTGCGGTATCCGTAATATTATACCATTTTCGAAATATATCTATATATATAAGATATTCTTTAATTTATTTATATAGAGAGAAATTTTATTTATTTAAATTGATTTTTAATTTTGGGTTATTTAAATTAAATTTTTTATATATTTTAATTTGCTGAATCTGCGAATCGAAGTAAACACCGTTTTTACAAAAAAAAATTAAATTTTAGTCAAGTGTGGGTGTGAAGACATATATATATATATATATATATATAAATATATATAAATACAAACTAAAAAAAAAAGAAGAGAGAGAAGAGATGCTGCGTTTTGGAGTGAAACGCAGTACCTCCCCCTTTTCCCAATTAGGGTTGGAAACCCTAATTTTATTTCTCTCTCTCTCTTCCTCTTTCTCTCTCTCTCCTCGACTCTTCACCTTCCCGCGGCTGCCTTCTTCATCCGCCGCGATCTGTCGCTCGCCCCGCCACCTCTCTCTGCCGCGAGCAACCGCACCCAACCACCGTCGCCACGCTACTCTCCCTTTGTCTTCTCTCCCTACCTCACTCACGGTCTCCCTTTTACTGTCGCTTGCTCTCTCCCTCTTCGGCTTCGCCTATCGCCGCCGCTCTCACCACTACTCGCCCTCCACCGTGATCCGCCACCCTCTGTCGCCACTCTTTCTCCACTGCAACTCCTCCCTCCCATGAGCGCGCCGCAGCGTGAGCTTCCTCGCACGAGTGCATGACCTTCCGCTAGCACGCAACTACAATCCTGCTCGCGAACGCCTGCGCACGAGCACACTCCAGCCCACTAGCGATTGAGAAAACATTCGAACGAAAGCTAGGTCTGCAATCCGAGGAACCCTAGGTGAGAAATGAAATCTCCTCAACATTTGAATTAATTTTGTCGAAATTAGATTGAATTTAGTATCGAAAATTGTATATATCTATATATATATTCTGAAATATGTTAAATTCGAGAAAAATTAAAAAAATGAGAAATATTGAAAATTTGATCATTTGTAAGACAAATGACTCGAAATTTATGAAATGGGAATATAGAAAGTAGATAGTGTAAATTAAGATTGTATTAATTAGTAAAGAAAATGGAAAATCCGTTCATAGGCTACTATCTGATATTAAATTGTAATGATCTGATTAGGTTAACTTTTTGGAGACTCGAGAAGTCAGATTGGATAATTTTTTTAAAATAGGGAGTGACCACCCTCTCTAGAAATGTGAGTGAAACTCTAATTTTTTGCATGAAATAGTGAAACCTGATTTTTATCATGTTTTTAATAAAACATGATTTTGATATGCATTGTCTCGACGTATGGAATTGAAATTCAAATCTGTTTTGTGATTATTGGAGTGTCGTACTTATATTTTCTACGATTATGCATCCATGTTTGGAATGAAATGAAATTGTGCCATGAGTTGAGAAATCGAATGTTTTCTATTCTACCATTGCATTGATTTGTTGAATTTAAATGATTTCGATAAAATATATTGGCACACGGATTTGAATTATTTTGAGGATATGATGAGATGATTTGGTTATATGGGTTGGATGCTTACTAGCTAGAGATGATATGATGATATGACATTATTTGATTGATTCCGTAGCTACGATGGGCGTTTGTAGAAGCAGCGGGTTGTCCGGATACGTTTCTACAGGAGGTATCCGCAAACGTCATATGTCTAATGGCTATAGGTGCGGTCAGTTGAACCCACGTAAGGGGGAGGACGTGTGTGATACCACCGTCTAGTACCGGACGGGGTCCTATACACGATGATGAGCTAGCCCGATCAAACTCATGGCCAACGCCGGGGTAGAAAACGACTTTTGAACTTTATGCATAATAAAACCCCCGATATACCTGTTCTTGTTCATGGTTGACCTTTGCCAGGATTATTTCGGCTTACTCTATGATCTACTTGATTTTAAATAGATGCATATATGTATGTCATCATGTGAATGATTTAATGAGTTCATTTTAACGAACATATCATGATTTATTGTAAAATTTGAATTATTGGTTATAAATGATATTATTTGACACTTCAAAGTTCACCTACACTATTAGTACTTGAGATAAATTCTCTCACTCACTGGGTATCTTCCTTAATACTCACCCCTCTTCTTTCCCTCCTTAGACAAGATTATTGTGTTAGAGCGACGCTTCAGGCTCTAAAAGATTTGGTAGCTCTTTGACAGATTTGAGTGTTTTTCAACGGTGAGATTTAAATTAAGTTGAGATATGAGCTCCGCACCTTATTTTCGACCCTATGAGGTCTTGACTTTGAGGTCCATAATTGACCGTGTATTTATTATGGGATTTACTGTAAAATTTATATACATTTATTTGCGAAACTCTCATATTTCATTTGCATTGAAGCAAATTGTAGTGTTTGAATGTTAACTTAGGAAAATTGGTTATAAATTGTATAAAACTTAGATCCGTTCAGTGTGGCAACTGCTCATACTCTAGTTGGTCATGATAGTAGAAGTCTGTGGTTAGGATTGTTGGTAATTTACATAGCCTGGCGTTGTTCTGGATGTCTACTGTGGTTGGTGAGTTGTTGTGAGGTCGAGATGACCATTTTATTTTATTTACAGGATGATTTAAATTATACAGGTTTAAATAAATTTATTTGTATATGGGAGATTTCCGATTTATGGGGAATTTCTGCCTAATTTTCTATAAAAATACAGCTGACATTCAAGGTAACGGGCGGCTGCTCATGACCCCAGTTCGAGGCATGACAGGACAAGTCAATGTGTGTGAAGATCAAGTCGACAGGAAGCGGTTGAAACTCTTTCAGGTCAACAGAACTGATTTCTGACATTATTTTATAATAATCATTTAAATAAATATTCGCATCTTATATTTTACATTTTACATTTCCATTTAGTTAAGATATTATATATAAATAAAGAAATACCCTTTATTTGAATTCAATAAAAATATTTCAAAACCTAAATTTTTAAGAATAGTAAGTCAACTCTCCCTTTAAAAAACAAAATTTTGAATTTGATTTTTTGGATGAATTTTGTTTGGAGAATTAATGAGTTAGAAAAATTCTAGAAAAATATGTTTTAACATAATTGATATGTGGAAAACAAATATAGGGAATTTTTATTCTCATTTTCTTAATATTTCAAAAACTCATATTTTTGAGTACTTAGATTCCGGCGGATCGGTCAAATCTGGATTTGAATATTCTAAAGTGCTTTATTTCTATCCAACTTTCTTGCTTGAGTTACACAATTATCCCACTATTGATAATGAGCCGTTTCTCCTTATTATGTGATTGTTTTTCAATATTCTTAAGTATCGACTATCTTTACACATTTTCTCCATACACATTATTATTTCCTTTTTTGTGAGTCGACTACTCCTTATGTTTTATCTAATGTACTCCAAATTCGTTTCTTGATCAAACTAATCATATTTTATTTATCATCAAAACTTACAAATTTGCCAACAATCTCCCTTCTTTTTATGATAACAAAACATTATAGAATTTG
Organism: Dillenia suffruticosa; assembly: GCA_033439265.1. Lineage (NCBI taxonomy): Eukaryota > Viridiplantae > Streptophyta > Magnoliopsida > Dilleniales > Dilleniaceae > Dillenia > Dillenia suffruticosa. The sequence goes on from JAVTVX010000020.1 coordinate 16,695,718, forward strand.
GACTTAACTCTTCCATAATTTATGCTCTAAATAAGTCTAACTAAACACTACAAAAAAAACACGCTTTTAGTCATGGATTTTCGCTACGGAAAAAATTCGTCGCTAATTTGTCATAAAATTTGCGATGAAAAGAAAGTCGTGGTTAAATTAGTGACAGACATATCATTTGTGGCTAAATTTGTCGCTAATTAGTGACGAAAAAGTTTTCGTCGCTAAATTCGTCATTAATTGACGATAAAAAATTTTTCATTATAAATTTCGTCACTAATTCACGACGAATAATATTTCGTGGCTAAATTTTACCACGAATACAGTTATCCATAGCTAAATTTAGTGACAAAAAAAGTTCATCACAACTTTTTTCGCTAAATTTAGCAACGAAAAAATTTCGTGGGAAATTGTATTGCTAATTAGTTACAAAAATTTTTCATCGTTAAATTTGTCACTAATTAGCCTCGAAAAAATATTTGTCTCTAAATTTAGTAACGAATTTTAAAATTTGTGACTAAATTCGTCACTAATTAGCCACAAAAAAATATTTATAGCTAAATTCGTCGCTAATTAGCCACAAAAAAAATATTCGTGACTAAATTCGTCGCTAATTTATTATCGATATTTCAAAATTTAAGACTAATTTCGTAACTAAATTTTTTCTATACTCTATTATAAAATATTTTCAACCGTGTCCCCCATTTTAACCAATTCTGAATAATGAAATTGAATTAAATATATAATAAATATTATAATTTTCAATAAACTGAGAATTTATAACAATAAATAATTCAATAAATCTGTAACAGATAATTTTAAATAAGTCGCGGTTGTGGAGTTCACCATTTATGTTTTTCATCTTCTATATACGTTCGTTTCTCTCATATAATTCAATCGTATTTAAAAGTTTAATTGTTTATTTTCATTTGTTATTGTTATCAACAAGAAAGATAATAAATGATACATCCATAATCTACGATCCATCTCGTTTGTCAAGTAAATCAAACATTAGTTTTCGGAGAATGGAGATAATGATACAGATGGCACGGATGGTTAGATTAGGCGGCTATCAACTTTTAAACTATTCTATCGATTCAAAAAAATAAAATAAAAATGAAAAAGAATAATAAAATAATAAAATAAAAGGAAAAAGAAGAAAACAAAATATAAAATACAAATTTATATAAAAAAAAGATTAAATTAGTGACAGATTTAGAAATCCGTCACTAAGTTAGCAACAGATTGAGAAATTCGTTAGTAACTTAACGACGAATAAAGAATCCGTTGCTAATTTAGTGACTAATTTAGCAACGAATTTATATCCGTCGCGAATTTAGCAACCGATTTAGCGATAAATCTATATTCGTCGCTAATTTAGTGACGAATTTAAAATTTATCACAAAATTTAATCTTTTTTAAATAGAGTTTTATTTTTTTTAATTTTAATTTTATTTTATTAATATGTTATATTTAAATTAAAAATTAATTTAATGACGGATTTGTTTTCCGTCGCTAAATTTAACGACAAAAATCACAATCCGTCACTAAATTTTTAATATATAATTAAATAAAATAAAATATTAATATAATATTTAAATTAAAAATTTAATTTAGCGACGAATTTTATCCGTCGGTAATTTAGCGACAGGCGCCGCCCTTCATTGTTTTAATGCTAAAAAAATACTATTGAAAGGATTCGAATCTTGGATCTTAGATATTTAAGAAAGACATGTCAACCACTTCACCATCGCTAAGTCTTATGTAATAATATTTTTTTTATTTTTTTCTTCCTCCTGAATCTCATTTTTTTTCTATTCTCACTTTTTTTTCCTTCCTCTTACTTTCATCTCTATTTTTGGGTTTTTTTTCCTTTCTATTCTCATTATTGAAATTTCTTATATATAATAATTATATTAAAATTTTTTATATATTCAAACGAATAAAAATATTTTGTGATTAAATATATAAATTTTTTAAATTATTAATATATTATAATTCATTGATAATTATAATTTTATATTATTAAGATGTCGTAATCCATTTTTAAACTATGGATTAAAAAAATAAAATGAAAATGAAAAAGAATAATAAAATAATAAAAGAAAAGAAAAAAGAAGAAAACAAAATATAATATTAATATATATTTTAATTAATTAATTATTTTATTTTAAATTAGTATTTTATTAATTTTTATTTTATAAAAAATTATCATATTTATTATTTTTAATTAATATTATTTTAGGTTGGTGGTTTAAGTAAAAAAAGTTATTATATTTATTATTTTAAATTGTTATTATTATTAGAAAAATGTGAAGAAAAGATAATAAGTAAAGAAAGTTATTATATTTATTATTTTAAATTGTTATTATATATTATTTTATTATTATTAGAAAAATGTGAAGAAAAGATAATAAGTAAAAAAAAAAAAAATTATATCACATACTAACATTTGGTTTGGTGGTTAAATGCTTTTACAGGTTTATGCATGTGTAGGAGTTCGAACGCGGAGGCATTTTCCAGCAATTAAGTGAGGAGGGCTAGCGTTGGAGCGGGCGTGTGGACGGGCATGTGGATAGGCGCACTTGCAGGCTGGGTGCTGGCTTGGGCGAGCGGGATCGCTTGCAGGCGGGTGTTGGCTCGGGTGGGGGGGCATGCTTGCAGGCTGGTGCTGGCTCGGGTGGGCGGGGGCCCGTCCAGGCACGTGGCTTGCAGGCTAGTGCTGGCTCGGGTGGGCAAGGGCCCACCCAGGCACGTGCACTCTTTGAGCATTTTGGATTCCGACTAATTAGCAATGGATTTGGAATTCGTCGTTAAATTAGCGACGGATTTTTTTATTCATCGCTAAATTAGGGATGGATAATTTTTCATTATAATTTAGTGACGGACTTTTTTTTTATCGCTAAATTAGCGACGGATAATTTTTCTGTTACTAAATTAGTTACGGATAATTTTTTCGTTACTAATTTAGTGACGGATAATTTTTTGTTCTTAAATTAGCGACGGATTTTAGCGACGAAAATTATCTATCGCTAAATTTAGCGACGAAAATTATCTGTCGCTAAATGTAGCGATGAAAATTATCTGTCGCTAAATTTAGCGACGAATTTAGATTTTTATCGCTAAATTTAGAAACGGATTTTTTTCTGTCGTTAATTTAGCGACGGATAATTTTTCATCGCTAAATTTTGTGACAAATTTTAGCGACGAAAAATTATTTGTCGCTAAATTTAGCAATAAATTTCAGATTTTCGTTGCTAAATTTCGCAACATATTTCTAATTTTCATCGCTAAATTTTTGCGATGCGTTATTAGCGATGAAAAATTTTTCGTCACTAAATCTGTCGCTAATGTTTTTAGTGACGAATTTTTTAAAAATTTTCGTTACAAAATTTGTGGCTAAAAGCCTTTTTTTTGTAGTGAAATTTCTTAATCTCAAATTTCAATTCATTCAATTTATCTAATCCAAATTACACACATTTCTCCGTTTTTTTGTCATCAATAAAATAGGGGTCAGCTATATGTATTCAATTCAAGTATAACAGATCCTCTTTCATTATATGTTCTATAACAAGTTCTGAAATTTTCATTTTTGGACCAATTTTCATTTATTTAGCCATCCATCGAGCCATCTCTTATGTAGTTCTCACCTCATTCTTTCTTCTTCTTTTCTCCCCTTTGTCACCAATCGAAAGGGTGTGGCACTACTGAAGCTATAAGGGCTACAAAATACGCAAAGTTGAAAGTCATTGACTTATGATGGAGTTTTTTTTAAAAAAAAACTCCCCTAAAAGTGAGCCTAAATGCCCTAGATGAGTGATAAGTCTGATAGCAATAATGTTGACATTGAGTATACTTAGCCTAGGCATGACTAATTCACTAGAGTATCAATGTGTTTTGAATGTAAGTAATAAGAATAGAAACCTAAACTTATGCTATTACTAGTGAGGTCAGAGTAGTAAAAAGTATGATCATAAACATGAGCATACATGAGAACATCTAACGATCAGCACAAGCAAGATCATATGATTGAACAAAGGCAACAAAGGTTTAGATGCATGATACTAAGACAGTGAATGAGGTTTAAAACAGTAAGTTTCAGTAGAGGTTTAGATATAGGAGAAGCAGAAGGTTCAGCACATGGTTAAATGTTGAAATATGATTTGTAAAAGAGGAACGAGATTGTTTATTTGATACTTCAAGAGCAATGTTGAAAATTTGCTTCTCTTAAACTATGCTTATATTTTCTCAATGCTATATTCATTTAATATCTGATTACTTTAATTACTTTCCTCCTTAGATTGCACTATAGGAATTAGTGTTTCTAGAAGAAATGATCTTTGAGGAGCTTCTGAATTTTTGTGATGACAGTAGTGAAGAGTATCAAATTATGGCTGTCCTTTTCTTTGTGTGTGGGAGTTCACATTTTTCTTTATTTTATTTGATTGTTCTTGCATTTGAGAGTTTTATCTCTCCATTCTGCATTTTGTTTGAACTACCCAAAATCATTTGTAAAGATAAGGCAAATGATTAATAAACAACGTAAGAAAAGCAGATGGCGATATGCCTAGGAAATGCTTGGTTATAGGACAAAATTAGAACCTACAAACATGGTTTTAATGAGTAAAGATCTAGGGAGAGATGTGCCGAAAGCGAGATATGATGCTTGCTGTCACGCCCTGAATAGGAGCCATGAATAGCCGCCTGTTATCCCGGATGTTGACTTTCTATAACCAAACGAGCAACCTCCCCATAAGTAGGAAGCCTATCAAATACCATATATTGACCTGTCACATATCTATATATATAGGTCAGTCCGACCACAATCAACAATCTTCTCAGATCATCTAATCCTTATCAACCATGTAGGATAACGTAAGGCTAACAACAGTCTTATACCAGACCTCTACTGCCATATTCTCATCAAAGGTATGAACAGTCGCCAGTTACCCCTCTTGTGATTTAGAGGTGGCACCGAGTGAACCTAAAGGACACTTCTAGAACATGACACATTTCCCAAAGTAAATATATACAATAGTGCAATCATGCCTCAATACAATAGAATAGAATTGAGTTTCAATAAGATACATATAAATTTACATACAGCCATCCCTTTTTATACATAATGGTCTATCTACAATTCCAATACATAATTATACAATTTCATTGGCAAATTTTTCCCAATATCATATCGAGTACCTAATTAACAGTCTCGATCTCCAGCAAAATTCTCGTGCGCTGATAAGTCAATACGCATCTCACTATAGCTATCTTTGTACATTACAAGAAATGAGGGGCAAGTATCAAGGAAGATACCCAGTGAGTAAGAGGGTATATATTATGTGTTCAATGTGTCAGTGAAAAATGGAGTATTAAAGTTCTCAATAATTCCACATATTATAAGAAATAGTGTAAAATACTTAATTTATCATAAATCATTCTTTTCACTTACATTTCAAACATATATGCATCCATGTCATCAAATCATGCTAGAATAAAGCGTGCCAAAATCAATCCTGGTAAGGGTTGACCGCGACCAATGATAGGTGTATCGAGGATTTTTATGCAATAGGTTAGAAAAACTCTCTACCCTGACGTTGATGACGGACCTCATCAGGTGCTAGACTACGGCGCACCATAGGCCTCCCCCTTATGGGTTCAACTTGACTAGTACCGTGTCGAATTACAATACATTTATCATTTTCCGATGTCATGTGGGATACCTTCCGTAGAAGTGTATCGAGTACAAATATGGATCACCCTACACATGCATCCTTCGTAGCTATGGAATGGGATTTACTCATCACAAAGTTATCATCATCACATGCTAGGGCCCTCAGCCCAGGTAAAATATTATCATCAAATCAATCACGTGTCATGCCACATTTCTCAAGCAATTTCAATCATTTTCACAAGGATGATTTCATAAAACATGTATAACTCATATGCAATGTCACGGTTTCGTATTTTAAAACTCGTTTGGATGTATATAACACGTATAAATATGTTTGTGGATAATCCATGAATTCACAAAAACATTTCATAATTCATTGAAAATTTCACATCACATATTCATTAAAACATACTTGCATCAAAAAATATTTTAAAACATGATATTGTGTATCAGACACATAATATAATCAATCCCACTCACAGCATATGGGAGGGTCAGTCAGTCATTCCCTACCAAGTACCACAAGTGTTGAAAGTGTTTCTCCTCATTTGGTCACCACCCGTGTATGGCAACACAATGCATATATGAGGATTTATGTCATGATTTGAACTTACTAGGTTAAGTTGTATTCTAAAATTCTTTCCTCTAAGATTAAGGTTCGGGTATTCTAGGGCATGTTCTATCCCTTTTTCCTTCATTCTTATCATATATTCTTTACAATTCATTCAATTAGTATACATTTTATCACCCCAACACAACACATGTGCTTATAGTTCATTATTCATGGTTTCTGAACATATGCACCTTTGTGCAATTGTGGAAAAATTATCATAACATCTACTACACAACTCCGAATCACATGCTTCCTATTTCATTTTAAAGCTAAGAGACAGCACTACAACTTTCATTTTGAATGTTTCTTCAGATTCTAATCGCAGAATTTTAGAAAAATCAATATTTGTCTTAGTTTTGTTCCAAACATCCACTCTATCCTGTCTTAGTAAAAATGCAATAGCGCCTAGCACACAACTCCAATTAAAATGAATTTTGGATATGTTACAGATAAGACATATACTACAACTTTCACATTGAAAGTTTTTCTTAATTCAATCCAGAGAAACAGGTCACAAAGAAGGCGGTTAATCTGGGACCGAAAACAGAATGAAAAGTTGCATAGTTTTGGGAGATTTTATATAACTTTTGATTCTCTCAGGAAAATTTGCTGTAATTTTCACAATAGGTAGCTAAGAGGGAGATCTACAACCTTTCTTCTTTGAGTTTTTGCAAACAAGGGCAGGAAGGGGGTCGTGAAATGCTACTATTTTTAGTGTTAGAAAATAGATAACTCTTTGACGAGTTTCAGAAGAATGGCGTAACTTTTGACACAGGGGTCGGATTGAGGCGATTCTTATCTCGTTGGAAAGATAAGATATAGATCTACTATTTCATAACTAGGGCTAAGGTTGGTCGAGACCAGAAGACATCTCAAATTTGAGGACAAGTTCACGGTAGAAAACAGGGCAGAACAGAGTATTTTCTGCAAAATATCTAACTTTGAAAAATCACAAAAATTCCAATTCTCTTCAGAATTCAACGAATCATATCTCATTTTAAAGTTATGGAAGTCTAGTTTCATATGCAGAAAACGTCACTCAATTTTCATTTGTGCAGAGAAAGGTATTATAGAAAGAGTACAGCATGGTCAGTTTGCTATGTTTTGCCGAAATCTAAAGGTTCAATATTTGCATCAAATCTTTCTTTCCTCATTCAATTTCAGACCACGAAACCTTGATCTTACATGTGTACACACATATTCCTACACACTTTTGGTCTCAATTTTACGTACATATACTCAATAACACATCACAAAATTCTACACACTTTTCTATTTCATTTTTTTTCCTTACATTTCACTACATATTTCACATGAAAATGACTTCCTTTTTAGCTTCCACTAGTGCAGAAATTTTCTGCACTCATTCCTTCCTCATTTCATTCACTACACACATAAATACACATCATACTTCAATACCAAAATCTAGCACACACACAAGTACATTAAATCCACATTTTAACACTCAAAATTACATTAAAACCCATCCAATTTCATAGCCAAAGTTTTGAATTTTTCTGCGTTTGTTCCCCTACGGTTTCTCACCCCATTATGTGATCATTCAAGACTTACATCAAACATTTCACATACTGAAATTTTCTGCACATATTATACCATTCTTTTACTTGATTGATTTTTTTTCTCTAACTAAACTAAAATCAACACATTAACATACCAAATGAAATGTTCTCAAGTCCAAACAAGGTGCAGAATTTTTTTTTAATACCTCAAGATTTGATGTCTCAAGCCTCAAGCAAGTCATCTCCTCCAAAGTTCTCTCCTTTCCTTTTTGATCCTAATTTTTGGTCAACAAAGAGTCACCAAGTTAGAGATTTCCTTTTGGCTCCAAATTGATATATGTTACACTAGGGAACAAGAGGAAGCTTTCTTAGCTAAAGTTGTTGAAGAAAATTTGAAGAACCCATAGATCTCTTCACTTGTACCTCTAGGTTTCCACCTTTGAATCACCAAGAAAACTTTCTTCTCTTCTTCTAATTTTTGGATATATTGAACTAGGGCTTGAAAGGAGAAGATCTATATAAAAATATTGAAGATTGGTTGAAGGGACCAGGTCTCCCTTTAAGGAGTAGCTCACAGTTTTTGGAGAAAGGAAAAGAAAAATCCTTCTTTGTTCTTCATTTTGTTCCTCACGATTTTTGGCAAAATGAGAAGACTAGGGTTGTGTTATCTTTTCCTTTAAGCTTAATTCACTTTATTAAATTCAATCTCAACCATCCAAATATTTCAAAGTTGATTTAAACCCTTGGATTTCACTAATAAACTCTAGAATAGTCACTTATTCTCTCTCTTCCTCTCCCTCTCTCCCTCTCTCACGTTTCCTCTCTCTCTCTTCCTCTCCCACTCCTTTGCTTAATTAATTAACAGCTCTCTTATTTTTAAAATTTTATTTTTTTATTTTTTTAATATATGTGGGACCCACCATTTTCTCTTTTACTCTCTACAACTCATACCCATATTTAATATATGGGCCCCACCTCAAGACCTTAAAGCTTTCATTGGTCTAAATTAGGGTTTTAGGAAAATAAAATTAGTAGATTAATTTTAGGTTATTGTGTATTGCAAACAAATCTCTTAAACTTTAAAATTTCTATTTTGACCCCAAATTTTTCATAATTACACACTAGGCCCCTTATCCTATATTAAGTCTAACTAAGTCCATTTTGTATCATAATGTGGTCAGTTAGTCTTGTCAGGGCTTATTACCGTCCAATTAGGGCTTTTTGGGAAATTTTTCAGAAATCCCTGATTTACCTTTATAAAGCGATATTTATCTATATTTGAGGTTCTCATACAATTTTAAGACCACTCTGATCAATATTTGACATTGAGTGGTCATTTCGAAATTTTTAATCTCCGACGATTTTAGCCGAAATTTGTTTGGGAACGGTTTTATCGGAAAAATTTTTTAGTGAAATTTCAATATCGAACATAAGTAATATCATACATAAAATGGGAAAAGAGTGCATATATGAATACACCGAGGTATTGGTGTTATATTTTCTAACCCCTTAAAAATAAGTTTCGTCCTCGAAACTAAAAGAAACTATACAGATAAAAGTTAGGGGTGCTATCTCCTCATGGCCTTCTCGGGCTCCTAAGTCTCCTCTTCGACTTGATCACTTCTCCACAAAACTCTAACAAGAGGAATCTCTTTGCTCCGTAGCTTTCTGACCTGTCGATCCAGAGTAGCCACGGGCTGAACAGGTAAGCTCAAGTCTCTCGAAGCTTAACTAGCGGAGCCTCTAAAATGTGTGAGGAATCTGGCTGATATCTCCTAAGCATTGAGACATGGAATACATTGTGAATAAGCAATAGGCCTACTGACAGCTCCAATTTATACGCTACACTTTCTACCCTCTTAAGAATACGAAAGGGCCTAATATACCAGGAGCTCAACTTCCCCCGCTGCCCAAATCGAATGACTCCCTTCAAGGGAGATATCCTCAAGCATACCAAGTCTCCCACAGTAAACTCTAGAGATCGCCACCTACGGTTTATATAGGATTTCTGTCTATCCTGAACGGCTTTCAACTGCGTACGGATATAGCTCACTTTCTCCTTCGTCTCCTCTAGCAGCTCAACATTGGTGAGTTGCCGCTCACCAATCTCATCCCAGCACAATGGGGTATGGCACTTCCTCCCATACAATACCTCATAAGGTGGCATGCCAATGCTCGCCTGATAGTTATTTTTATAGGCGAACTCTACTAACGAAAGATGCCGATCCCAATTCCCCCGAAAATCTATAACACATGCTCTAAGCATGTCCTCTAAAGTCTGAATAGTCCTCTCTAACTAACCATCTATTTGGGGGTGATATGTTGTGCTGAATCTCAGTCTAGTACACAAAACCTCCTACAGACTAGGCCAAAAATGGGATGTAAATCTGGGGTCTCGATCTGATACTATTGACATTGGAACCCCATGAAGTCTCACAATCGTATCAATATAGAGGCGTGCCAACACCTCAAGCGAGTAATCACTCCTGATCGGGATGAAGTGTATGGATTTAGTAAGTCGGTCAATTATGATCCAGATTGCATCATGCTGTGCCGAAGTCTGCGGTAACCCCACTACGAAATCTATCGTGATATGCTCCCACTTCCACTCAGGGATGGGAAGGGGTTGTAAAGTGCCAGTTGGACGCTGGTGCTCGGCCTTTACCTGCTGACATACAAGGCAGCGAGCAATAAACTCCGTAATCTCCCGTTTCATACCCGACCAATAATAACTGTCTCTGATAGTGTGGTACATTTTAATACAGCCGGGATGTAAAGCATAGGCAGATGAATTGGCCTCCTCAAGAATAGTCCTACGGAGATCACTATCTGCTGGTACAAATACTCGATCTCGGAATACCAACAATCCATCACTGCGGACTCTAAAGTCATCGATACCTCCTCTGCTAGATTTCTCATAAACACCTCGGAACTCCTCATCACTCCGCTGAAGGTCCTGATACGGTCAAGCAAACTCGGCCGAACCTCAAATCGGGCTAGTATAACTCCCTATTATCACTAGCCAACCTGACTCCCAAAGGTTGGAGTCCCAATAAACTCGAGAGATAAGTACTCTCGGTAGTCTAAGAAGAAGAAGACGACTTTCGGTTCAAGGCATCAGCCACTACATTAGTCTTGCCCGGATAATAGTCAATGATGAGGTCATAATCCTTTAGTAGCTCTAACCATATCCGCTGCCTCAAATTTAGCTCCCGCTGAATGAACAGATACTTCAGACTCTTGTGATCTATAAATACCCTACATGTGACCCCATATAGATAGTGGCGTCATATCTTTAATGCAAAGACTATGGCCACCAACTCCAAATCGTGCGTAGGATAGTTCACCTCATGCTTTTTTAGCTGTCGAGAAGCATAGGCGATAACTCTACCATCCTATATCAACACACAGTCCAATCCCTGCTTGTTAGTGTCATTATACACCATATACTCCCGACTACTCATAGGAAGGGCTAGAATAGGAGCGGACGTCAACTGTTATTTGAGCTCCTGAAAGCTCACCTTACAACGGTCATTCTATATAAATCTGACGTCCTTCTGCATCAATCTAGATAATGGAGTAGCAATTTGGGAAAATCCCTCTACAAATCTGTAGTAATATCTGTCGCAGTCAAAATTCACACTTGGTGAACTTGGCATAAAACTGTCTCTCACGAAGAGTCTATAGAATCACCCTGAGATACTGAGCATGCTTATCATCACTCCGCGAGTAGACTAAGATATCATCAATAAAAACAATAATGAACCGATCCAAATAATCGTGGAAAACTCGATTCATAAGGTCCATAAATGTGGCAGGGGCGTTAGTCAGCCCAAACGGCATGACTAAAAACTCATAATGTCCGTATCAGATACGGAAAGCCGTCTTAGGCACATCTTCGGTCCTAATCCACAATTGATGATAACCCGACCGGAGATCTATCTTCGAGAATACCCTGACACCCTGTAACTGATCAAAGAGATCATCAATACGTGGTAGTGGGTACCGATTCTTAATGGTAACTTTGTTTAGTTGTCTATAATCCACATACAATCGAAATGTGCCGTCTTTCTTTTTCACAAACAACACCGGTGCACCCCACGGTGACGTGTTAGGACGGATAAATCCCTGATCCAATAGTTCTTGCAGCTAAACTTTCAGCTCCTTGAGCTCGTCTGGTGCCATCCTATATGGTGCCATAGAAATCGGAGCAGTCCCCGGAACTACATCAATCTCAAAATCAAACTCTCGGATTGGTGGTAATCTAGGTAGTTCGTCAGAAAATACATCTGGAAACTCCTACACTACCGGGACCTCCTCAAGCTGCTGGCCCTGTATGGTGGTATCAATAATTTGGGTCAGATATGTCATACCTCCACGGTGCACCAAACGTTTAGCCTCTATAACATAAAAAACACAGTAGGGTAATACCCGCCTATCTCCCATAAAAACCAATGGTAGCTGCCCGGGTTTCTTGAACTCAACTTGCTTCGTAAAGCAATCAACTGAAGCCCAGTTTATACTCAACCAGTCCATCCCTAGGATGGCATCAAAGTCGGTCATACTGAGAGGAATCAAGTATGCCTCTGACATGGTATCCACTATCCTGACCTCGCAGCATTGATATGCTCAATCCCAGACAATCTGCTTATCAAGAGGAGTGATAACCAAGACCTCCTCATCAAGTGGTGAGATAGGCCTATCAGAGTACCTAGTGAAGAAATCGCTCACATATGAGTAGTTCGACCCTGTGTCTATGAGAACACAAGCATCGGTACCAAATATATACATGGTACCTAATGACAAAAAGAGTTAAACAGAATTTAGAATCCAAGAAAACTTAATATATATATATATATATATATATATATATATATATCAAAACACATATGTACATCAAAATAGTCAAGCCTCTAAGGCTTTAATATGTCATGACTGTACACGAATATCATGGCATACATAATATCAAAAGAAAATACAATACGATATAGATCCTATACTACTGGATCTGTGGAAGGGTTACCCGTAACTACATCAGGGTTCGCTTGAGCATCCTCCTGAGTCATCGCGTATACGCGAGCTTGAGCTCTAGGCTGCTAACGCGACTGAGTCTGCACGGTGTTGCTTCTGGTGGCCATTCATGGAGTTGAATGTGCTAAATGAGCAGGTACTCCCTATTGTCCCATGCATGGTATATTGGTATGGCTCTGCGATGCCTGACCTCTGAAACCCAGGTCAGGGCATGCACTCTTGATATGACATGGCTTCACACACTGGAAGCAAGTGATCGGGCCTTCGCAAGGTCCGGAATGAAAACGGCTACATCTGTGGCAAGGAGTCGGCCGTTGCATCATATACTCTGTAGAGGCACTAGGGATGGATGGTTTGAACCCCTGGTAATGACATCCCTACCTCGAACTTTGTGATCTAAACCCAGAAGTGCCTCTATACGGGCCAAAACCTCTGCCTCTCCTAGAGGTTTGCATGGAATGTGACCCAGCCCTCTTCCTTTTCTGCTCCCTACCCTCTCTCTACCTCGCCTCAGCACGGACTATCTCCTCCGTGTGATGAGCTGAACTAATCACCTCTAAGATGGTGAAATTGGGGGGTTACAGTCATATAGCGTCGAATACTCAAATTGAGGCCGTCCTCAAACTTGAATCTCAGCTGCTGTAGTGTAGCTATGTCGAGGACTAAGGCAGCTATCCTCCTGAGTTCTGCCTCATACTCAGCAACAGATCTAGTCCTTTGTCTCAAATACAGGAACTCAGCTCTTAAACGGTCCTGCTGGAAGTCCAGGAAGTATCTATGGTCAAACTATCCTAGAAAATCCTCCCACTGTAAAGGCCTTGTAGCCTCATCTTGTATAGTCTCCTACCAAGTGAGAGCATTTCCGTCCAATAACCTCTCGACAACACTGAGTCTGAGGTCCTCACTCAACCTCAGATTTGTAAGAATCCTACAAATTCGGTTGATCCAATGCTTTGCTGTTGCAGCATCACCGAATCCTGAAAAATCTACACAACTGAGTTGACGTGCCTCCTTCACTAACTGTGTCAACTCGTGAACTCGCCTCAAAGTCATAGAAGTGGTCTCACTCAGACCTAAAACTGCAGAGGGCTCGGCCACTGGTGGGGGCTCCGGTGCCGCTGGGATAGGTGCTACCGCGGGTGTAGGTGCGGCTGTAGGTGGATGTGGTGGTGGCATCTGCACACCATACTGACTATACCACTCTTGCCACTGCTTCAAAGCCTCTAGTGGTGGTGGTGGAAGTTGTCGGCTGGGGTGGGGCTGGGGTAGGTACCCGTGATGAGGAAGAATTCAGGCTCCCTTAAAGTATCAGGTGCTGGAGGAGTCCCAGGTGGCGCGAGTCTAGCTCCGCGTCCCACTAATCTACTGCGTCTAGGCGGCATAATTCTGCAAAAAGAATTCTCCATGAGATATGTTTCAAGAATTAAGGTTAGCTACGGAGAACTAACCCCCTAAAATGGATGAACTCAATTCCTAAGACCATATGCAGGGATATATATAACTATATGAAACTCCCATACATCGAGGACTTTAAATACATTTATACTTGGGATTGTTTTACATAGATATACAGCTCTCAACCTAGAGCTCTGATACCAACCGAACTGTCGTGCCCCGAATCGGAACCGTGAACAGCCGCCCATTATCTAGGATGTTGACTTTTTATAACCAAACGAGTGCAACCTCCCTATAAGTTCGAAGTCTATCAAATACCATATATCGACCTGTCACATATCTATATACATAGGTCAGCCCGACCACAATCAACAGTCAACAATCTCCTTAGATCATCCAATCCCTATCAACCATGCAGGATAACGTAAGGCTAACAACAGTCCTACACCAGAGCTCTACTGCCATGCCCACATCAAAGGCATGAACAATCATCATTTACCTCTCCTGTGATTTAGAGCCAGCACCGAGCGAACCTAAAGGACACTTTTAGAACATGACATGTTTCCCAAAGTAAATATACACAATAATACAAATCATGTCTCAATGCAATAGAATAGAATTGAGAGTTTTAATAAGATACACATAAATTTATATACAACCATCCCTTTTTATATATAATGGTCTATCTACAATCCCAATACATAATTATACAATTAAATTGGCAAATCCTTCCCAATATCATATCGAGAACCTAATCAACAGTCTCGATCTCCAGCAAAAGTCTTGTGCACTGATAAGTCTCTACGCGCCCCACGACAGCTATCTCTGTACACTATAGGAAATGAGAGGTGAGTATTAAGGAAGATACCCAATGAGTAAGAGTGTATATATCATGTGTTCAATTTGTCGGTGAAAAATAGAGTATTAAAGTTTTCAATAAGTCCACATATTGTAAAAAATAGTGTAAAATGCTCAATTTATTATAAATCATTCTTTTCATATACATTTCAAACATATATGCATCCATGTCATCAAATCATGCTAGAATAGAGCGTGTCAAAATCAGTCCTGGCAAGGGTCGACCGTGACTGATGACAGACGCATTGGGTGTTTTGTATGCAATAGGTTAGAAATACTCTCTACTCCAACATTGACGACGGATTTCATCAGGTGCTAGATTATGGCGTACCATAGCCCTCCCCTTATGGATTCAACCTGACTAGTACCGTGTCAAATCACAATACATTTACCATTTTCAGTTGTCATGTGGGATACCTTCCGTAGAAACGTATCGAGTGCAAATATGGATCACCTTATATATGCATCCTTCGTAGCTACAGAATGAGATTTACCCATCATAAAGTTATCATCATCACATGTTAGGGCCCTTGGCCCATGTAAAATATTATTATCAAATCAATCACGTGCCATGCCACATTTTTCAAGTAATGTCAATCATTTCCACAAAGATGATTTCATAAAACATGTATAACTCAAATGCAATGGTACGGTTTCATATTTTAAAACTCATTTGGATGCATATGTAACACGTATAAACATGTTTGTGGATACTCCACGAATTCACAAACACATTTCATAATTCATTGAAATTTTTACATCACATATTCATTAAATCATGCTTGCGTCAGAAAATATTTTAAAACATGATATTGTGCATTAGACACATAATATAATAAATCTCACTCATAGAATATGGGGGGTCAGTTACTCCCTATCAAGTACCACAAGTGTCGAAAGTTTTTCCCCTTGTTTGGTCACCACCCGTGTGTCTACAATGGCAACACAATGCATATATGAGGATTTGTGTCATGATTTGAACTTACTAGATTAAGTTGTATTCTAGCAATTCTTTCCTTTAAGATTAAGGTTAGGGTATCCTAGGACATGCTCTATCCCTTTTTTCATCATTCTTATCATATATTCTTTACAATTCATTCAAGTAGTCCATATTTCATCACCCCAACACAACACATGTGCTTATAGTTCATTATTCATGGTTTCTGCACATATGCACCTTTGCACAGTCATGGGAAAATGCTCATAACTTATACTACACAACTCCGAATCACATGCTTCCTATTTCATTTTAAAGCTAAGAGACAGCACTACAACTTTCATTTTGAACGTTTCTTCAGATTCTAATCGTAGAATTTTAGAAAAACCAATTTTTGTCTCAGTTCTGTTCCAAATGCCCACTCTATCCTGTCTTAGTAAAAATGCAATAACTCCTTGTACACAACACCAAGTCAAATGAATTTTGGATATGTTATACATGAGACATATACCTACAACTTTAACATTGAAAGTTTTTCTTAATTCAGTCCAGAGAAATAGGTCACAAAGAAGGCGGTTAATCTGGGACCGAAAATAGAGTGAAAATTTGCATAGTTTTGGGAGATTTTGTCTAACTTTTGATTCCCTTGTGTAAATTGGCTGAACTTTTCACAATACGTGGCTAAGAGGGAGATCTACAACTTTTCATGTTTGAGTTTTTGCAAACAAAGGCTGGAAGAGGGTCGTGCAATACTATTGTTTTTAGTGTTGGAAAATGGACGAGTTTCAGAAGAATGGTTGTAACTTTTGACACAGGAGTTGGATTGAGGCGATTCTTATCTCATTGGAAAGATAAGACATAGATCTACAATTTCATAACTAGGGCTAAGGTTGGTCCAAACCAGAAGACATCTCAAATTTGAGAACACATTAACGGCAAAAAACAGGGTAGAACAGAGTATTTTCTGCAGAACATCTAACTTTGAAAACTCACAAAAATTCCAATTCCCTTTAGAATTCAACGAATCATATCTCATTTTAAAGCTATGGAAGTCTAGTGTCATATGCAGAAAATCTCACTCAATTTGCATTTGTGTAGAGAAAGTTATTATAGAAAGAGTACAGCCTGGTCAGTTTGCCCTATTTTGCAGAAATCTAAAAGTTCAATGTTTGCATCAAATCTTTCTTTCCTCATTCAATTTCAGACCACCAAACCTTGATCATACATGTGCACACACATATTCCTACACACTTTTCGTCTCAATTTTTCATACATATACTCAAAAACACATCACAAAATTCTACACACTTTCCTATTTCATTTTCTTTCTTACATTTCACTACATATTTCACATGAAAATGACTTCCTTTTTAGCTTCCACTAGTGTAGAAATTTTCTGCACTCATTCCTTCCTCATTTCATTCACCACACACATATATACACATCATACTTCAATGCCAAAATTCAGCACACACACAAGTATATTAAATCCACATTTTAACACTCAAAATCACATTTAAACCCATCCAATTTCATAACCAAAGTTCTGAATTTTTCTTCACTTGTTCCCTTACCGTTTCCCACCCCATTATGTGATCATTCAAGACTTACATCAAACATTTCACATGCTGAAATTTTCTGCACACATTATAGCGTTCTTTTACTTGATTGATTTTTTTTTCTCTAACTAAACTAAAATCAACACATTAACACACCAAAAGAAATGTTCTCAAGTCCAAACAAGGTGCAGAATATTTTTTTTATACATCAAGATTTGATATCTCAAGCCTCAAACAAGTCCTCTCCTCCAACGATCTCTCCTTTCCTCTTTGATCCTAATTTTTGGTCAACAAAGAGTCACCAAGTTAGAGATTTCCTTTTGGCTCCAAATTAATATATGTTATACTAAGGAACAAGAGGAAGGTTTCTTACCTAAAGTTATTGAAGAAAATTCGAAGAAGCCATAGATCTCTTCACTTGTACCTCTAGGTTTCCACCCTTGAATCACCAAGCAAATCTTCTTCTCTTCTTCTAATTTTTGGATATGTTGAACTAGGGCTTGAAAGGAGAAGATCTATGTAAAAATATTGAAGATTGGTTGAAGGGGTCAAGTCTCCCTTCAAGGAGTAGCTCACGGTTTTTGGAGAAAGGAAAAGAAAAAGCCTTCTTTGTTCTTCCTTTTGTTCCTCACGATTTTTGGCAAAATGAGAAGGCTAGGGTTGTGTTATCTTTTCCTTTAAGCTTAATTCACTTTATTAAATTCACTCTCAACCATCCAAATGTTTCAAAATTGATCTAAACCCTTGGATTTCACTAATAAACTCTAGAATAGTCACTTATTCTCTCTCTTCCTCTCCCTCTCTCCTTCTCTCACGTTTCCTCTCTCTCTCTCTTCCTCTCCCACTCCTTTACTTAATTAATTAATAGCTTTCTTATTTTTAAAATTACATTTTTTTATTTTTTATTTTTTTATATGTGTGAGACCCACCATTTTCTCTTTTACTCTCTACAACTCACACCCATATTTAATATGTGGGCCCCACCTCAAAACCTTAAAGCTCTCATTGGTCCAAATTAGGGTTTTAGGAAAATAAAATTAGTAGTTTAATTTTTTGTTATTGTGTATTGCAAACAAATCTCTTAAACTTTAAAATTTCTATTTTGACCCCAAATTTTCCATAATTACACTCTAGGCCTCTTACCCTAGATTAAGTCTAACTAAGTCCATTTCGCATCATAATGTGATCAGTTAGTCTTGCCGGGGCTTATTACCATCCGATTAGGGCTTTTCGAGAAATTTTCCAAAAATCCCTGATTTAGCTTTATAAAGCAATATTTATCTATATTTGAGATTGTCATACACTTTTACGGCCATTCTGATCATTATTTGACCTTCAATTGTCATTTGAAAATTTTTAATTTCCGGTGATTTTAGCCGAAATTTGTTTGGGAACGGTTTTATTGGAATAATTTTTTAGTGAAATTTCTATATCGAACATAAGTAATATCATACATAGAATGGGAAAAGAGTGCAAATATGAATACACCGAGGTGTCGGTGTTACACCTGCAAATAAACTAAAAACATATCTAAGTTTAATATATATTGCTATATTATCTATAGATCATCAGAACCACTTGTTTGGACCCAACTATGACTAAGAGTTAAAGAGAAAATAATACAATGTAATGGATAACATCTTTGAAAATTCTTAGATAATCTGTGTAGCTAAAAAAAGAGAAATCAGAAATATATTTTTCAATTTATTCAAAATAAGGAAAGCTACACAAACTCAAGGATAAGAAGTGACACATAAATTAGATTGATGCAGGAGTTATGTAATCATTAAATAGACCATGATTTCTTTTAGCCCCTTAGAGTTCTCAACAAAATATTGTTGTATAGAATTTTAAAAAAATGGATATAATAATTCTTTAAGAGAATATTTTAGATAAATATTTTTTAGGTACAACCTATTTCATATTAAACAAGACTTTAATCAAATGAATTTTAGAAGAAAGCACAATATCCAAGAATCCTAGTTTGGAGATAACAAGTACAAATACAAATTCTCTAGGCAAAATGAAAGCATTTCTCGATTTTTTGGATGAAATCATTCAACTGTTATCTAGGGAGATTTCTGGTTGACAATATAATAATAAGAGAAAAGAACCTGAGTTGCACTATTTGATTCTCCATTTTATGATTTCTGGTACAAAAGCTCAATCGTGATTTCTTTGTTTACTCATCGATCTCTAAATTTATCTCTTTCAATGGATTTAATGTAAAGAAAGAGATAACAATGGAGTTAAAAATGAAAAATGACATTTGAGCTTCCTTTGTAATTAAAGCAAAACATGGCGTATAGAAATAAAGTCCAAATAAAGAGTTTAAACGGAAGAAAAAGTTGAAACAGAAGTTGGAGCGATAGGTAACCCTTTCAATTTTAAGTTGTTGATTGAATGTTTTTTTTTAGTTAACTTATCATCTAAATTTCTGAGAGCTTCTAAGTTGAGGGATGAATCTAAATCTAATCTGACCACTTAGGAATTCTAATTTTTGAATTCAGTGTTCATTTCCTAAACTAGAAATTTAAATAAATTTTGTATTATTTCATATCTTTAGTTTTGCTATACATGTCATAAATAAATGAGAGAACTTATAATATACAAAATTCAAATAGTGTTTTCCAAGACAAAATAGGCAAACGTTATATAAATGTCACCTTTCAACAGTCATATTATTTTTTGAATTCAGATATACCCAATTCCCTTGAGTATTACACATTTAATATTTCTCTCTTAAATAAGTCTGCAAGAAAAACTCAAACTTTGCCCTTTGGTACCCAGATTTTATTTGGGTTCGGTTGGGTTAGTCGAAATAATAGTCCTATTAGTTTTGGCACCCAATGCATTTTAATTTTCTTAGATGTTTCATTCTTAAACCAGCATGCATATAAATTATGTCCGCTCTTATTGCAATAGGTGCATTTTTGAAATTTTGATGATCTTTTATCTTTGTTTACACTAATTTGCTTCTTGAGTATGTAGTGCTCTGCTTTATGACCTAATTTCATACAAGCATGACATCTAGCTTTAGGTTTACTAGTTTCTGAGTTAGGTACAAAGAAGCTGTTCAGTTTCTTTTGAGTTATTGTAGGGTCATATCCTAAACCAACTTTATTATATGCTGCCATTTAGACTCCAAGTATCAGATTTAATTTTTCTTGCCCCTGAATGAACTTGTGTAATAGAGAACTAAACCTTTTGTTCTTTTCTTTTTCATATTCTAATTTTATATCAAACTTATCTTTCTGACAATTATCTTCTAAGTAGATATTTCTGTATTTTATATCTTCAACTTCAATTTGCAGTTCATTGACTTTTTTGTTTTTCTTTTCTTTTTGAGCATGCAACTCATTCCTTTCTTTTCTTAGAGTTTCTTTTAAAGCATTATTTTCATTCTTCAACTCTTCATTTTTTATTCTTAATTTATTTCTTTCTTCTTCTATTTCAGTTAATAATTTCCTTAATGAAGAGTTTTTGTGGTTTATCTTCTTAAGCTTTTTCTAGCATTCTATTAAAGTTTCATGAATTTCTTCTTTAGAAAATTCATTATCAAAATCAATATTAGAATTGGAAGAGTAATCAAATGAGTAAGGAAAATTTATCATACTTTGTTCCTCTTCTACTGCCATAAAGCACAAATTGTTCTCTTCCTGGTTAGTCCCTCATACATTGTCTCTAATCTTTCCCAGATTTCTTGAGCGGTTATGCATAATGAGATTTTGTTATATTCGCTCAAGCTTAGACCTGAGTGGAGAAAGTTTATTGTCTTGTGGTTTGCTTGATAGGCTCTTCTTTCCTCGGCAGTCATATTCCTTATTTTGGTTGGGACTTTGATGCTATCAATTTCACCACATCAGTTGGAAATTTTTGTGGGATATATGGATATACAACAATTGAAGAGTTAAGGAAACTGAGAGCTAAAAAAAGATGAAAATAAAAAGAACAGGAATCAGAGTACATGAAATTTTATAGTAGTTCCACCACACCCGGTGTACATCCACTTCCAGGCACCCTCTTAGATTTTTCACTATTATCTCTATTAAGTAAAGTAGGTTTTGATGATTATTAGAAGTAATAAAAGTTGATTTCAAGTAATTAATTTAAATTAGAAACAAATTACTAAAATTACTAAAATTGGTTCTAGATATGCAAGTTGTCTCACTCATACACACAAGACGACCTATGAATATGAATAAGAGAAATATGGTTCAGTACAAATACTCAAGATGATCTGATTATTTGGATGAGACAACCTGAGGAATTCAATCCTTAGAAATATATGTTTGCACAATACACAAGCCGACTTGACAATTAAGATAAGACGACCTAAGGAATTTGAGCCTCAGAAGTATAAGTCTGCAAAACACGTAAGACGACCTAACAAGTTTGGATCTCATAAATTGAAATCTGTACACACCTAAGGCGCCTCAATAAAAAATGTAAGACGACTTGACTAAACCTAGCATGACTCAATATCTGATACAAAATGATCTGAGGTAATCAAGTCTTAAAAGCTTGTCTACACAAATAACCTAGGGCGATCTGAATATTGACATAAGACGACCTGACTCATTCAAGCCTTAAAAGATTTATCCAGCACAACAAATGAGGTGACCCAACTACAAGTACAAGGCGATCTTAACATAGAAAAACAAAAGCATAAGTCACCTCCATGAAATGAATAAGACGACCTAAGGAAAACATGGCACAAAAGTATACGTCTGCACACATCTAGGACGACTTAAGCATGGGTATAAGATGACATAAGCATAAGAAACAAAAGTATAAGTCGCATTGGTAAATTTAAGAAGACGACCTGACAAATGGAATTAAGCATGTAAGTTGTCTTGTCAACTAAACAAGTCGTCTTGTAAATTGAAAGATCATACTTAAGTCGACTCGTTATTTTTATAAGAAAACCTATGACTTGACAAGGTTATTCATGATAAAGACAAGTCCTCTTACTTCTCACATTCAAAGTCTTGACAAATAGACTTGTACAATTATCAAAGCGACTCAAGAATTCAAATTATAAATACAAGTCTGCTTATAATCCCGATAGATCAACCTGCTGTGTCTAACATTTATTTGTTCAGAAAAGCTGGTGTGAATTTATTGTACTGTTCACCTACCTCATCAAACACTAAAATGCATTCAATGGTGTCCAACGGCTAAGCCCCATTCCTCGGCTATAAAATCAATTGAAGAACAGAGGAGCTGTGTGTGTTGCAAAGTCAAAATCAAATCTAAGAACATCATTTACAAGCTCTGCTCTTTTTTTTTATCTGCACTGTAACAAGCAATCTGAAGATTAAAAGCTTCACCTTTCCTTTTATTCTCTCTCTATTTGTTGTATGAAATCAGAATCATACCATTCTGAGTTTGTGTGAAAGAGATAACGAGAGGTATCAGATTAGGTTTGCTTGATCCTGTGAAAATCAAGTTGAAGTATTTGGAAAAATATTTATTTGGTTCACTAGCACCACGGGAAGCTAGTTTGTAATCTCTTGAATAGAATAGTCGATTTGAAAATCCAGATAAAGACTGGGAGTGGACATACACCAAGAAAGTGGAACCACTATAAATTGTGTGTGTCAATATTTCTTTGAGTTTTCTTTCTTTATTTGTTTAAATCATTTTTAAACTCTTATAATTAGTTAAAACTTGTTAATAATCTATTCACCCCTCTAGATTATTAAATTTAGTGTCAACAAGTGGTGTCAGAGTAGGTCTTCTAAAAAAGGGTTCAACAACCTCAGAAGTAAAGATCGAAAATGACACTAATGGAGACAATGTTCCATTCAAAGAATGCTCAACCAATAGGACACCATTCTTCAACGGTAATAACTACAGCTATTGGAAGCAAAGAATGAGAAATTACATTATTGCTCAAGATGAAACAGTTTGAGAAATAATTGAAGAAGGAATCAAATTCCTAACTGAAGAAATTAATAAAGTAAGAGTTCTTGTAAAAATGAAGAACATGACTCTTGAAGAAAAGAAAACCTACAGAGCCAACCATAAAGCTATCAATTTGCTACAATTAACCTTAAGTCTAAATGAATATAACAAAATCTCATCATGCATTACTGCAAAAGAAATATGGGAAAGATTAAAGACTACATATGAAGGCACAAATCATGTGAGGAAAAACAAAATAAAAATGTTGAAGCAAGAGTACGAGGCATTCAAAATGAAGGATGGAGAAAGTGTGAGATACATGATAACAAGATTCAATACTATCACAAATAAATTGAGGTTGCTGGGAAAAGGAATCAGTCAGGAAGACATGATTGATAAAGTATTGCGGTGTATGCTTAAATCATGGGAAGCCAAAGTTACGGTAAACAAAAAATCCAAAATTTTGAAAACTCTCACAATGGATCAGTTAGTTGGTTCATTAACAACTCATGAGATGAAAGTTAACTCCAAAGGAAATGGAAATGAGGAAAGAGGCAAATCCATAGCCCTCAAGACTGAAAGTGAAAAAGATAGTTCCAGCAATGATGAAGATGAGGATATGGCTCTTTTGACTCGAAAATTCAAGAAATTCATGATGAGAAAAATGAACAAAAACAGAAGAGAATTTAAGAAACCTGAAAGAAAAGAAGAAATAAGATACTATGAATGCAAGAAGCTTGACCATATTAAAGTTGAATGTCTATCACTCAAGAAAGTAGAGAAAAAGGAAAAGAATGGAAAGAAAAAGGCCCTCACAACTTGGAGTGATGAAAATGAAAGCTCTAGTGAGGAAAAACATGAACAAGAGTAAGCCAACTTGTGTTTCATGTCCTTAGAAAGTGATTCAAACAGTGAGGTAATCTCTTTAACATCCTATCTCTCTAATTCAGATTATGAGTATGACTTAACTCTTGAAGAATTGCATGAAGCACGTTTAGAATCTATTAAAAATTTGAAAAATATGACCAAGAAAAATATAGCACTTAAAAAAAATGATCAAATTAGAAGAAGATAGGAATAAGTTAAAGCTTGAGAATGAAAAACTCAGGATAGAAAATGATGAATTAAAACAAGATATAACTAACTTGCTTGAGGATGCTAAAGACAATGCAAATCTAAAAAATGATGTACATGTTGAAATTGAAATCAAGTCCGTTGATGATTGCATTCATAAAGATTTAGAGAATGAATTAGATCAAGAAAAAGAGATAAACAAAAAATTAAATTCTCTATTATATACATTTGCTCAAGAACAAGAAAATTGGACTTGATGCTTGGAGCTCAAAGAGCTGTCTATGACAAGGCTAGCTTAGGTTATAATCTGGTCTTGACACAAAAGAAACTTTATAGTTTCTTTGTCCCCAACACAATAAAGGATAAATCAAATACTAAGTGTCATTATTGCATGAAACAAGAGCATAACTCTCATAATTGCAAACTTAGAAGAAAATCCATTCCAAACCAATCAAAAGTATCTAGAACACATACCAAATGCACTCATTGTAATAGAACAAGGCACAGTTTGAATGATTGTTGGTTTAATGACTTAAAATACAAGAAAATAATTTTGAAATGGGTACCAAAGAACAGTCATGAATCTATGATGAGTACTAACATTGTCGGACCCAAGAAAGTTTGGGTACCAAAGACTAACACTTGATCTCTTCTTTGTGCAAATTTGTCTCAAGACCAAAACTCCTAAATACATGGTTTCTGGACAGTAGATGCTCTAGACATATGATGGGAGACTCATCTAAATTGAGTAGTTTTGAAGAAAAAAAATGAGGCAAAGTAGTCTTTGGAGACAACTCAAAAGGAAAAGTAATTGACATAGGGAACATAGATATGTTTCTACTCAAATTGAGCATGTGCTATTAGTCAAAGGATTAAGACATAATCTATTTAGAATTAGCTAATTGTGTGACAAATGATTCATTGTTTTGTTTGATCGTGATTGTTGCAATGTGATAGATAAATCAAACAACGAGATACAATTCAAAAAAAGAAGGCAAGGAAATATCTATGTCATTAATTTAGACAACCTAAGTGCTCTAAATGAAGCATTCTTGATGACCATTGGAAATGATGATGCTTGATTATGGCATAAGAGACTAGCACATGCAAGCATGGAATTAATTTCAAAACTAGTTAGAAAAGACGTTGTTAAGGGAATTCCGAAATTGAAATATAAAAAAAATAAATTATGTGATATTTGTATGAAAAGAAAACATATCAAATCTTCCTTTAAATCTAAAAATGTAGTCTCCACATCCAGACCTTTACAATTACTTCACATGGACCTCTTTGGTCTAGCTAGAACTCAAAGTTTAGAAGGAAAATACTATAAATTTGTAATAATTGATAATTACTCAAGATATATTAGGGTATAATTTTTAGCCAAAAATGAAGAAACATGTAATGCATTCATCAAATTGTGTAGAAAAATTTAAAATGAAAAAAGGATGCAAAATTAATAGTTTTAAAAGTGATCATGGCAAAGAATTTGAAAATAAATTTTTGCAAGAATATTATGACGAAAATAGAATATATCACAATTTCTCTACAACTAAAACACCTTAACAAAATGGTGTTGTGGAGAAAAGAATTGAACTTTAGAAAAAATGGCTAGAACTATGCTATATGAACATAATTTACCAAAATATTTTTGGGCCGAAACTTTTAACACAGTTTGTTATATTCTTAATAGAGAATTAATTAGACCAATTTTTAAGAAAACCCCTTATGAACTATATAAAGGAAGAAAACCTAATATTGGTTACTTTCATATCTTTGGATGCAAATGCTATGTGTAAAATAATGGAAAAGATAACCTGAAAAAATTTGATACGAAAAGTGATGAACCTATATTTTTAGGATACTCAATTTTTAGTAAAACATATAGAGTATACAATAAGAGAACAATGATAGTTGATGAATCAATTCATATAAACTTTGATGAAAGTAACCCCGTAAGTAAACAAAATTTTGATGATGAAATTCAAGAAGTAGAACAAATACTAAAACAAGGGACAATGAAAAATGAAGAAGTAAAGGAAGAATCCAATGAAGGTAGTGTTGAAGAAAATCAGCCAAACCATGAACAACAAGAAGAGCAAGAGATAAAATTCCCAACCGTAAGAAAGAATGTCAATGTAGAAAATGTAATAGGAGATATAGAGATTGGAATTAGAACTAGATCTTCAACTAAAAATCAGTGTGAGTTTATGGCCTTTATCTCTCAAATTGAACTTAAAAATATTGATGAAACTCTAAGTGGTGAAAATTAGATTCTAACTATGCAAAAAGAGCTAAATCAGTTAGAAAGGAATGAAGGATGAGAATTGATTTTTAGACCAAACGACAAATCCGTGATAGGGACAAAATGGGTGTTTAGAAACAAACTAGATGAATATAGGACAATCACTAGGAACAAAGCTAGATTGGTGGCTCAAGGGTATAGTCAAGAAGAAGGGATTGATTATGATAAGACATATGCTCCGCTAGCTAGATTAGAAGCCATTAGGATGTTACTTGCTTTTACATGCTATATGAACTTTAAATAATATCAAATGAATATCAAAAGTGCTTTCCTAAATGGTATATTAAATAAGACAATTTTTGTAGAACAACCACCCAAATTTGAGTATCAAAGCATTTAGATTATGTTTTTAAATTATCCAAAACTTTATATGCTCTAAAACAAACTTCAAGAGTATAATACGAGAGACTTAGTAATTTCCTCATCGAAAATAATTTTGAGAAAGGAAAAGTTTATACAACTTTGTTCATTAAAAGAAAAGACCAAAAAAAAAATAATAGTTTAAATCTATGTAAATGACATAGTATTTGGAGCAACAAATAAAAATTTTTGTCAAGAATTTGCTAAGTCTATGCATGCAGAATTTGAAATGAGTTTGATAGGTGAGTTAAATTATTTTATTGGTTTGCAAATAAAGCAAACAAAAGAAGAAAAATTATTATTCAATTTAAATTTGCTAAAAAATTGATTAAGAAATTTGGATTTAGTGATGTTAAAGGATATGCCACACCAATGAGTATATCGGTTAAGCTAGACAAAGGTGAAAAAGGTAAGGAAGTTTGTCAAAAACTATATAGGAGTGTGATTGGGTCTCTTCTATATCTAACTACATTTAGACCTGATATTCTATTTAGAATGTACTTATGTACTAGATTGATCTAATTCTAAAGAATCTCACTTAGCCGCCGTTAAGAGAATTCTAAGATACTTATAGGACACTTGTAATTTGGGATTATGGTATGATAGGAATTCAGCATTCACACTATATAGATATTCAGATGTTGATTTTGCTGGATGTAAAGTGGATAGAAAGAGGACAAGTTGCACTTATCAATTCTTTGGAAGAATGTTAGTATCTTGGTCCTCTAGAAAGCAAAATAGTATTGCTACCTCAATTACAGAAGCAAAGTATATGGTTGCAGGGCAATGTTGTGCACAAATCCTATGGATCAAGCATCAATTTAAGAATTATGGTTTGAAATTTGAAAATGTTCTAATAAAAATTGACAATACTAGTTCAATAAATTTGACAAAAAATCCAGTGTATCATTCTAGAACTAAACACATTAAGGTTAGATATCATTTTATTAGGGATCATGTACCTAAAAAGGATATAATTCTAGAATATGTAGAAACTGAAAAATAACTTGCAGATATTTCCACCAAACCTTTAAATAGAGAGAGATTTTGCAATCTAAGAAGAGAATTAGAAATGATGGAATAAATCATTAATCTGAATAAAAATATAAGTTCAATATGCAATCATATTTATATAATAATTATAAGTGAAAATTTAAGAAAATTTCATAGTTATATAGTTTGACTGAAGAATGGGTCATCTTAGAAGATAAGTAAGTCGTCTTGCAAGTTCAAAATTGACATAAGAAGTCACCTTGCTCTAAGAACAAGTCGTCCTGAGAACAAGGCTTAGGCTCAGTAAGTCGCCTTACTGTAGGAATAAGATGACTCATCAAACATTAGTCACAGAAGTGATTCTGAAAAAACATAGTTAAGTCGCCTCAATAAACCAAGAGGGTGCCTTGAGGATAATAAGCAGACTTGCACTATTTTTTTAATCGCCTCATGATTATACAAGTTGCCTCATGAAGAATATCTATCACATATCTTGCCTGGTTCTTTGAAGAGCCCAAATGAAGATGTGTATGACATATTAGTTAGGAAATTCTACAATAACGTGGAAGTAGTTGAAGAGACCAGAGATCATATACTTGAGACACACTATCACCTTCCTACGAGAATGGAATCATGTACCTTCAAGATGCATATTAAGAGAAAACAAATTATGCTCACTCCCAAAGTAATGTGTAATTTAGAATGGACTTCCTTTGCCAAATGCGAAAAATACATGAAGATGACTCAAATCGATTGTGATAGGATTGTGTTCAAGAATGCCAATTTGTTGGAAATGAGTAAAGTGGACATAAATGCAAAGAATTTGGGGATACATGAATGTCTTCTACATCTCATTATTACTCATTTTCTTAGGCTTAGAGAAGGAAATCACACACACATAACCAAAAAGGATTTTTGATTAATGGCTTGTATCATGGAGGATAAAAACCCTGAATTGCATTTTCTAATTCCTTACTTCACTTGAATAGAATAGTAGATTTGAAAATCTAGATAAAGTCTGGAAGTGGACGTAAACAAAAACGGTGGAATTACTATAAATTGTGTGTGTCAATATTTCTTTAAGTTTTCTTTCTTTATTTGTGTAAATCATTTTTAAACTCTTGTAATTAGTCAAAACTTGTTAACAACCTATTCACCCCCTCTAGATTATTATATTTAGTGTAAAAAATCTCAATAGTACAAACTTTATTACAGATTTAAGTTAAATCTTTAGTATTTTTATGCAATACCACTTTCTCAACCCTACACAATTAGTTCTCTCACACTATACCCAAAGTAGTAACACACTCTTTGGTCTTTTGAACACTTAGTACAGGTGAATAGGAAATGTCAAAGATGAGAGGCTAAAATCCTCAAATATGACAGACTTGATTTCAAAGCTAAATACACTCAAAAAGGATAATGAAATAAGAACATAGTATAAAGAGCAATCAATCCAAGGAATGAAGTTATTCAAAAAATTAATCAAGCATCTCTCATTTTTCATTTCTCTTCTCTGCTATATATTATGGCATTGAAAAGATCTGTTGAAGAGTTATTGCATCTGAACATTACACATTAAATGTCCACCATTAATACTCTGTACAACAGTACCAAGTTTCACGTTAAACCTCCCTTCCTTTACTGGCATCACTTTCATCTCAATCAATCAAAACTTGTTTATGCTGCATTTGAACGTTAATTTTGGTAGAAATAGAAATATTTAGAGAATCAGAGAAAGGGAGTAACCGTTGAATTCAAATCTGTTTCATAAATTTGGTTTCTGACAATTTCAGGTTGACATGTTTAAGTGTCATATCGACCTGAATTCAAAATTTTGTAGTGTATTTTTGGATAATCAGGTCGATAAGATTGTATTCCAAATAAAATAAGTGGACACACAAATTTAAATTGGTCGATGTGTGTGCATGTTGACAACATTGAGGACAGGTCAATGTGTGATTTCAAAGAGTCAATAAATATCAGGTCGACAAGTCTACTATACATATTGACATATTACTATATAGATAAAAAATTGATTGACTTGTACAAATGCATTGGTTGATGTGTGTATGTGTGTCGATAAGATTCAGGGTAGGTTGATGTGTGAACTTAAGAAACAAAGACTACCAGGTTGACATGTTTTCTTCAAATATCAACGTATCACTATTCAATCACTAAAATAAGTGGACATGTCTTCTGAAATTGGTCATTGTATTGGGGTACATTGACATGATCAGGGACTGGGACGATGTAGGTGTATTACATCAGGTCAATGTATCTTAATTACACATCGGCATGTCTCCATTCCACTTAAAATTGGTCGATATGACCATTAAAATAGGTCGATGTGTTAGTCAGGTCGACAAGGATTAATATCTCAGGTCCTTGTGTGCTTCTAATGAAAACATTTACTCGAGTCGACACTTTGTTGGGTACATCGATGTCAGAGTATTTTTCCTTAGTGTACGTCGATATGTATCAAAGATTGATCGTTGCGCTTCTAAAATTGGTCGACATATTACTCTAAATTTGTCCACGTGAGACCGTTTAGGTCGATGTGCTCTCGGAGATGTCGACATACTTTTGCTTAACCAATGTATTGTGTTTGTTTTGTTCAGATCTACAAGGTTATATATCAAGTCGACATGTCTAAGGTGAAACTAAAATTAGTCGACATAGATCTTAAAATTGGTGGACCTGAGGGATAGGTCAATGTGTGTGAAGATCGAGTCGACAAGAAGCGGTTAAAACTCCTTTAGGTTGACATAAAGTATGCACAGGTTGAGGCAAAGTATGCACATGTCGACACGACTAATTTCTGACCTTATTTACTTTATAATAATCATTTAAATAAATATTCGTATTTTATATTTTACATTTTATATTTCCATTTACTTAAAATATTATATATAAATAAAGAAATACCCATTTGAATTCAATAAAAAATATTTCAAAACCTAAATTCTTAATAATAGAAAGTCAATTCTTTCTTCAAAGAACAAAATTTCGGTTTTGATTTTGCGGATGAATTTTGTTTGAACGATTAACAAGTTAGAAAAATTCTAGAAAAATATATTTTAACCTAATTGATATGTGGAGAACAAATATCCAGAATTTTTATTCTTATTTTCTTGATATTTCAAAAATTCATATTTTTGAGTATTTAGACTCTGGCGGATTGATCAAATCTATGTTTCAATATTCTAAAGTGCTTTATTTCTATCCAACTTTCTTGCATGAGTAGCACTATTATCCCACTATTGATAATGAGTCGTTTCTTCTTATTTTGTGATTATTTTTCAATATTTTCAAATGTCGACTATCTTTACACATTTTCTCCATGCGCATTATTATCTCCGTTTTTTGTGAATTGACTACCCTTATATTTTAGTTAACATATTCCAAATTCGGTCTTTGATCAAACTAATCATATTTTGTTTATTATCAAAGTCTATAAATATGCCAATAGATATGACCATGGTTCGAGCGTCGTAATACAACATTTGGTACATTGAATGTTTGCCAAGTTAAATATTTTAAAATACATGATATTCGGTACACTAAGAAATACAAGAATTATATTTAAAATATAAATATAATAAAGCATTATTCATTCATCGTCAGACAATGTTTTCAATTGTGCCCTTGTCTGCCATAAAATCCATACCTCATTTGCCTCGTGCATCTCCTCCTATTGTGACCTTTTGCACTACAACTCCTACATGATGTTGTTCACGAGAATGATTCTCGAAAATCCATCTCGTTGTGATATCGAGATAATCTAGGTCTTCCTTTCTTACATTTAAGTGATATATCGGGAATGGTACGAACCCACAGGCCATTCCAAATGGTCTCCCATCGGCAAGAAATGATGCTCATACACTTTAAGTTGGTGTCCCCATGTATATCATTTGCCGACGATCATATGCATATCAATTATTATTTGTATTAGTGCAGCGATTGTATGAAAGCAATGAATTCTATACATTTGCCATTTCCCAAATGTGCAATGCCCATCTCTCACATTCACAATCTGTTTATTACCTCCCTTGTGGGTATACTGTATCTATCTATAGCCTGTTTCTATCTCAAAGATTTCATGCTCCCTGTTAAAAGAGACAGCCATATGGAGGTTAGACATACTCATCCATCTCCTTAGCATAGCAGATGCATTCTTCTTATACCGCTCTCCTCTTGTCATTCCTGATCTCGCCTCATCCAATCGGGTCTCAAAATAGTTCACCGAATTGTAGAAAGTTTTAAGTACCAAGGTAGAAACAGGTAGATTCCTTACACCCTTTAACATGACATTATAACATTTTCTTATATATGTCATCATACACCCAAAACGAAAGCACCATCATGAGAGAGAGTCCATTGTTCAGGACAATATTTGTAAAATATTCAGGAGCAACTTCTTTTATCTCTTTCATCCTGGCCATAGATATATCTAATTTCTTATGTTGTAGCTGTAATGTAGCAATGGTAGGAATTCTCTTACAAGTTTGATTTTTGTAGTGCGTGTTGAAATTACTAACGACATGACACATACAAAAACGCCACACAACATTCGGAGGTGACTATCCAAATTCTGGACGAGCAACTATTGTCTTTATCCCTTTATGTCGATCTGAAATTAAACAAATGAAACCCTCCCTATCTCTAACAACATATTGTTTTACACAACTCAAAAATCCCGACCACGAAGCAGGTGACTCTCTATCAACCAACCCAAATGCCAATAGGACAATATGATTCGCACTATCCATACTGCATGCAATCAATAACTTATATTTGTATTTTCCATAGAGGTGAGTCTCATTATGCTTATCAATGGCTTACAACATCTAAAAGCTATGATATTAGGGCTAAATGTCAAAAACACAGTTTTAAAAACCCTTTTACCATTTCACCATTTATATTTGGCGGACCAAACTTCCAACTAACTTGTGTCCCCGGATTCTTCTGCACAATAGCATCCAACAACCGAGACAGTTATTTATAAGAATCATCTCAATCCCTGTATACCATTTCTATAACCCTTCTCTTCGTTGCCCAAACTCTTCTATGAGAATCTGCATATGTGCTTTTCTCCGTCATGACAGTTTGGGGGGAAAACTTTGACAGTTGGATTTTCCCTCACATAGTTAAGGAAATATCAAGCTATCAAATTTGAATCTACCTAGCTATGATCGTGCATCAACCCAGCATTCACACATGTGAGCGGTCTCTCAACAACAGTAATCACAAAGGTACAACTAGTCTTGTTTTATGAGTATGCAATCTTCACTTACAATCTTCATCCATTTAAGTATATATAGTTATCCAAAGTTCAGGAGTTGATTTCCCAACCCGAAATTGATAGTAATGCTCTACATGGTGCATTTTGACAGTATGAATAAACTGTTCATTCGACTCAAATCTCATCTTCTTTTTCAATTCATCGCTAAAACTTTAATTGTCATTTGTCAATATACAATTTTCCTCAAAAATCACATAACCATCACCTCAAAGTGCAATGGTCATGAAGAGAATATAGTTGTCTATTCGGCCATAGGCATATCTCCAGCCAACACCAATGGGTATAGAGGTTGAGGATGGTCTGATTATTAACTCGTTGGCAGCACCACCACTACTACCACTACCAACTTCTCCATCATTATTCTCTTCCTCCGCCTCTTTTTCTGTCATTTCTTTCTTATCAATATCGTTATCCACCTCTACGAAAGCAAGATTCATTCGAGATTCGATACGTAGATAATCATCTGTATAATTACAACCTTATTGCACAGATATTCCACCATCGTATGATTTTATGTACAACTCATGAGTGACATCCACTCCCATACTCATCGCAAACTCCATTAAGTTCAAAATATCGTTATCATCACTGATCGGAACTAATTCAAACCGTATATTATCACGTTGCATATATGAAATGTGACAACGATGAAAAATTTTCACATGTTGTATCATATGATTTATCAGAAAACTCTTACATATTATAGTTATCAACTTATTAAATTTACGTTCTTTCTCACCCTAGTCAACTTCGTAGGACCACGATCATAACGAACTCTATCTTCACCCATCACAATTTCACCATTACTATAGTATAATAATCTCACTATATTCGCTATTTTTTCTAAATATAAAAATAACTTATTAACATTTACTCCAACTTGAAACCAACTTTTACAATTTTAACCCTAAATATAAATTTATAACAATTCAATAAACATTCAACAAATTTACAAAATTTATATTAATTTATATTAATTTATATTAATTAAACATTCAACAAAACTACCGATTAATAAATTGATGAACATACCCTAAATGTTAAATTTATACTATAATAAATCGATTAACATACCCTAAAATCTAAATTTATACTAAATATTCAATGACCACTAAAATTCTAAATTTATAATTATAATAATTCAACAAACTTTCAACAAATATACTAAATTTATATTAATTTAAATTAATTAAATATTGAACAATTAATAAATTGGTTAATATACCTTAAACCCTAAATTTTTACTAAACATTTAACAAATTCTAAATCTTAAATTAATACAAAATTCTCAACAAATATATTCATCGAGCATAAAATATAGCATTCAACAAATATCATTTACAATCAAATTAAATATTCAACAAACCCTAAAATCTGAAATTTATAATTATAACAATTAAACAAACATTTAACAAATATACTAAAATTATATTAATCTATGTTAATTAAATATTGAACAATTAATAAATTGGTTAATATACTTTAAACCCTAAATTTGTACCGAACTTTTAACAAACCCTAAATCCTAAATTAATACAAAAATCTCAATAAATCTATTTAGTGAATATAACATATATGATTCAACAAATATCATTCACCATCAAATTAAACATTGGAAATGAACCAATGAGAAGATTGGATGAATTATACATTCGGAGCCTTTTTAGGAATACCGTAAAAGGTTGGAGAATCACCCAAAAAGTTGCGGGTTGCACAACAAAGCTGCCAGATGCTACTTCTTCTGCCAGAATGCGTAGATAGTGGCCAGATTTTGCAATGGCAAAATGTTAAGGTTAGGTTTGTCGCGAAAGAAGAAAAGAGAAGAGAAGGAGAGAGAGAGAGAGAGAGAGAGAGAGAGAGAGAGGAGAGTTCATGGGTTATGAAACCGAATATGCCACGTTTTGAACCTTTGATATTTTTGGGTTACATAAGGAATTTTTTCCCCTTAGCGTTGTTTTAGAAATTCTTTTAAATTTTGAGGTTAAATCTGTATTAGGCTCTTCTATTATATATCGTGTTAAGTCAATTCAAGGAGGATCCACACCTTGATGCCGCTATGCTATGTGAATTTTAAGTAGTGTCAAAGATTTATCCTGGAGAAGGTATATTTCTTCCTACTTCCAGTGCACTACAACTACAAGCATTATTGTGATTTTTCGTTTGTGAATTATCCCACTGATGATTGCTCATCTCCAATGTGATAATCATACAGCCCTCGCTAACTCAATTGGAACCGTCTTCTTTGTTCTTGTAGAGACCTCGAGTTCATGTTTTTCTATTTACCAAACAAAAAAAAATCATACAGCCCTTCCCATTTCGTAAAGGCACAAAAAACATTTGACGTTTATTGCCATTTCATCTTCGGTCCAACACACTAACATAGTATTTTTTATTTTACATCTAAAGTGAAAACAACGTTTAAAAAAGAACAGAGGACCAAACCACCAGCCTCATGGCTTAGTTGTACCTTATACTATCCGAGGACTTGATTCACTTTCCCTCCAACCCCTAGTTGCATCAACATTTGAGTCCCTCTGTTGCGACCGAAAAAAGGAAAAATGATAAAAACAAAAATAGAAAGATGATCATATGAGTGCCATTTGTTGTACATTGATGGGATAGCAATCCAAAGGAGGACCCAAGAAAGCCCTTTGAGCAAGGATTGTATTGGCTGCTTGTGTAGTGTGGTAAGCGTCAAAAAAGACATACTGGTTCCTATTTGAGCAAGGAACTGCAAAGGGAAGACATGTAATCTGCCCTTGATTTCTTCCTAGTCCACAACACCCTCGGTCAATCACACTGAATCCTGTCAAAAGATAATTTTGATTTGTTGTTAGTAAGATCATTATTTTATAAATAGTAATAGTTATTTTTTATTTTTTTTTAATTAAATTCAGTTAATTAAACCGATAAAAAATCTTTATACCATTGTCAAGTAGTTTTCATTCAAATTCTGATAATTACTATCATGAGGGATTTATGGATAGAAGAGAGCCGCGCTGAATAAAAAATAAGAGAGATTGCGAAAAGAAGTCTTACCATATTTGGTGGGATCGTTCAAGATATCACCAACAACACCGTAAGTGTTGCCATAGACAAAGATGGAACCAGGATGGTTGCTATTCAATTGATTCACAAGAGACCTCAAGCCTTCATTGTAGGTTCCTAGTATTTGATTCACATAATCTACACACCTTCCGGGCTGGGCTTGGCCTGTTGCCCTCTGGTTTGGAATGCACCCAAGTGGGCCTATTCCCGCCAGAAAAAATTTCCTCAATCCCACACTATAGAGCGCCTGATGCACAGATTACACCCTCTTGATTTTATTTCTAAAATATACAATATGCTGATGGCGGGACAATAACACTTGCCATTGATTCACTACTTTTTAAGTGTGAAATGATGTAATAATAGACCGATCAGCCCTTTATATTGTTACTCGAGAACTTTATTGTGTACATACAATTATCAAGATCTTACTATAAATCAAAATAGAACTGAATAATAATATAGGTTACATTAAACTTTAGTACATTCACTAATATAATGGCCTCTATGATTGCTAAAGCTATTGGTGTGCATGCCATGTGTTTTTAGTGTCTTGAATGATAAATAACACTATTTATTAGGTCTAATTTTCTCAAAATCAATGGACAGAATCTTTTATCAGACACCTCTATTCATTTTCTTAAATAAAAAGTCAGAAATGATCTTGATGAAATATTTTAATTTAATCCAAACTCGAAATATTATTTTCATACATGCTCCTAAAATTGCCTTGATAATCATATCCTCTGAGAGTTGAAAGATGGTAGAATCCAAATTGGAAAATCAAGATAAGTAGAGGTTGAGGAGAGGAATAAAATTACCAAAATTTGGCGGGCAAAATGGTTGAGGAGAAGATTGGCAAAATCAGGTGGGCTATAATTGAAACTAGAGGAGTAAATGGAAGGCATGAGATAGTTGTTGATGTAGTCATTGCTTCCAAACACCATCGCCACTATGGACTTGGCCAAGTATTGGGTCAAGTTCCTTCCACTCATCAATGTCCTTAATTGATCCAATGTGGTCTCAAAATTGAGCACCTGCTGGCTTAGGCCATACCTCTCACCCTGCACAAATAAAAGACAGCTCACTTTATATCATATAGAAGGCCATTTAGAAAAAAAAATGCCATAGGATTCTTGTGCACTTTACATAGTGTTGGCCAGTCTCATCTAAAATGCCTCCAGCTGCAGAAGCATAATTCACTCCAGAAAGGATTCTTGCGCCGCTTGTGGTTGGATCTGAAAATGCCTGAGGATATGGCACCCCAAGCAGATCAGCTGCACCATTCACAAACTTTATTTTATATGTGAATAAATGATATATCAAATTTATAATGGAGTTACCTAGAATATCAACAAAAGTTTTTCCATTAGTAAATCTCCCACTAGGGCCTCCATTGAAATCAATGCCATAAGGCAAGTAATTGGCTTTAGCAATAGAGTTGAGGTAGTTGTTGTTGCCATCATCAACCAATGAATCTCCAAACACAAACATTGCAGGAACTTGTATCCCTTGAACCCTACATGACCACTGCAAGATTGTGGTTAGGGTTACTACAACTACAACAATCCACATCCTTTCATAAGCTTCCTTTCCCATTTTTTTCTCTCAAAATATATTTATGGCTTTTAATTGGACATGAAACGTTAGAGTTTTTGGAGAATATATAAAGGCAGAGTGACTGACAAGTTGTTCAATATATGTAGCTTGAAAGGGGCTTATCCCATTTTGGAAACGGCTAAGTATTTTAGGTAAGCAAAAACCATAATATGTTGCTTTATGAATACCTTTTTCCTTGTTTTAGGATGTTCTTTTTTGGTTTCCGTTTTGCCTTTTGCCTTTCTTCATTTTTGATGTGTCTTCTTATATTGTTTCTTCAAGTTTCTTGTGAGGACATTTAGACATCGGTGTACAAGACAAAATGTCACGCTCCGAACCGGGATCGTGAACAGCCGCCCGTTGTTCCTGGATGTCGGCTGTATTCTTACAGAAAATCGGACAGAACCTCCCCATAAATCGGAGGTTTCCCAAATACAATTTCACCTGTATATCATATTCATCCTAAAAAAATAAGTAAATGGCCATCTCAGTCTCTCCAAAATCAACAAATACCACAGCCAACATCCAGAACAACGCAAGGCTATAAGTTTCTAGCAGTCCTAGCAACAGACCTCTACTGTCATGCCCAACTAGAGCATGAGCAGCCGCCACACCGAGCGGATTTAAATTCTACGCATATATAAAATAAATTCTCAAGTTAATTTTAAATATTTACAAATGTCTCAATGCAATGAAAAAAAATCAACACGAAAGTTTCACGAATAAAAGTCCATAATTTATACAGTCATCCCAAAAATTTAGATAAATGGAATGGTCAAACTAAAATCTTCAATACATAACAATATCACAAATTATCGTAGCGGAAGATATGGAAAATATCCATACCCAAATCCAGTGGTATCTCCTCGATCCAACACTAATCCTGTGGGAAAGAAAGTGAGGGATGAGTATCTATGGGAGGATACTCAGTAAGTGAGGGGATTGACATCATACTATCAATATCGATGTGAATTTGGAGTGTCAAAGCATAAGATAAAATAATATCCACAGTGCGCAAACCGATCATGTTATTTCAAAATCATATATAATACGCACATATCAGAAAGCAAGATATGCATCCAATATTCACATCAATGTCATAAAGAGCCGGCCAATGAAATATTCCCGGCAATTGTCTACCTCGACCAAAGACGGCGTATTGAGGGTTTTTCCAAATGCAAGTATTAAAGAATGGCTCTCTATCCTAATGTTGGCCACAGACTACCCCAACTAGCCTTTAAATAATAATAATGTACATATAACTAGTCAGCCGTGTATGGTGCCCCCGCCTGGTGCTAGACGGAGCCGTACTCAACGTCCTCTCCGATGAGGGTCAACCTGGGGCACCCATACACACGGCGATCTGGCGGATACCTCCGGCCGAAGCGTATCCGGGCACAAGGGGTGCCTCTACCAGATGTCCTTCGTAGCTACGAATCACAATATCATATCAGCCGGGCACGTAGCCCCATGCATCCCATCACCAGATCGGCCGGACATATAGCCCCATGCATAATATCATAACGTCAACCGGGCATACAGCCCAAATGTGTAAGTAAATCCATTTAAAACCATGTGTCAATGCAGTGAAAGTATTAAAACATATCAATATGTCGAAATTATGGCACAATATTCAATTATCAAAACTCATGGATGCATATCAATAAAGTCAGAATTTAAAACACTCCAAAAATCACAAAACATTTTATCAAATATTTGAAAATTCTAACAATCATACATTTACAGAAATATGTCATTTAAAAGTATTTTTGAAACATGGTTTTCAATCAATAGCGAATGTCAAAGTCCCACTCACAGTTCTACGGAAGGGAAGTCACTCCCTACTGACAAGCCAAATCGGATCTGACCGCTCGAGTCTCCAAAAGATCAACATAAATCAGATTATCAACATTTAATATCAAATAAAGGCCAAATCAAGGATTTTCAATTTTTTCCTTCTAAATATATATCACCTAATTTACAAAACTTCGTTATAGATTCTCGTTTCCTCAATTTCGACTCATCTGACTCACCAATGGTCGAGTTTCTAATATTTCTCATTTTTTTGTCTAATTTTCCTCGGATTTCACACATTTCAATATATTATGCAACTCTCGATCTAAATTCGACCTAATTTCGATAGAATTAATTCAAATGTTGAAAAGGTTGCATTTCACTCACCTAGGGTTTCTCGGATTTCTGGATCTAGCTTTCGTTCGTCCGTCAACCTGGTCTAAAACCTGTAATGTTTACCATTTGAAACACAAGTGAGAAATTTAAGTCAAATTACCAATAATTTTCGAAACCCTAGTATGTACGCGGAATCGAGAATTCATTTACCTTCGCAGAGGGTCACGGGTCGTCGTGGGCTAGCGGGCCAGGGGCCGAACTGGGCCGCGGGCCGTACTGGGCCTGCGGGCTTGGACGGGCTGTCGGGCCTGGTGGGCCCGTGGGCTTGCTGCTGATGGGCCTGCGGGCTGGTGCTCGCCCGTGCGCTGTGCTGGTGCGCGCTCGTCGTGCGCTGGGCCGCGCACTCGTGCACGCTGGGTCCGCGCACGATCGTGCGCTGGCTCGCCCTAGCGGCCTGGGCTTGCGCTCGCGGTCTGGGCTAGTGCTGTGGCTGGGGGATCGCGCTGCAGTCGCGTGTGGTGGCGGAAGGCAGTGCTCGCGGAGGCTCGCGGCAATGTGCGGTGAGGCGGAGAGAAGGCGATCGTGGGAGATCGCGAGAGGGAGAGAAGATAGAGTGAGGTAGAGAGAGAAACCGAGAGGGAAGAAGAAGGAGGAGAAGAAGAAGAAGAAGAAGAAGAAGAAGAAGAAGAAGAAGAAGGTGAAGGAGAAGGCGGGTGGCGGTGGCGGAGGAAGCCGAACGGCCGCAGAATAGGAAACGTCGGGGAGAGAGAAAGAGAAAGAGAGAGAGAGAGAGAGAGAGAGAGAGAGAGAGAGAGAGAAAGGGGAATGAATTAGGGCTTTAGCCCTAATTCAATTGGGGAGGGCCAAAACGCTGCGTTTTGGCTCTCCCTTTCTTTTTTTTTTTTTTTTTTTGGTGTTACACGCGCACCCGTGCACGCTGGGTCCTCGCCCGCTAGTGCGTTGGGTCTGCGCCCGCTCGTGCGCTGGCTCGCGCTCGTGGCCTAGACTCGTGCTGTGGCTGGGGGATCGCGCTGCAGAAGGCCCTGCAGTCGCGTGTGGTGGCGGAAGGCAGTGCTCGCGGAGGCTCGCGGCATGCGGTGGTGCTCGATCGTGGCTCGAGGCGGTGTGCGGCGAGACGGAGAGAAGGCGATCATGGGAGATCGCGAGAGGGAGAGAAGACAGAGTGAGGTAGAGAGAGAAACCGAGAGGGAAGAAGAAGGAGAAGAAGAAGGTGAAGAAGAAGGCGGATGGCGGTGGCTGTGGCAGAAACACGCAGCGAGGAAGGCGGCGCGGCAGTGAGGAAGGCGCGCCGCAGTAGGAGAAGAGAGACGAAGGGTCGGGAGCAAGAGAGAGAAAGAGAGATAGAGAGAGAGAGTGGGAGAGTGGGATTAGGGTTTCCAACCCTAATCCCCAATTTGGGGACGCAGCATTTTGCCCCAAAACGCTGCGTCTCCATATTTCCTTCTTCTTTTTTTTTTTCAGCTTGGTGTTACACAAAACTTTGATACTTTTTTTCTTTTTTTTTTCCCTCTAATTTTTTCTATTGTTGGCAAGGATGAAAGGGATTGAATAATGTTTCAAAAATTGATGAGTCAATATTCACCTAACCTCTTACACAATTAAAATAATATTTTGTCTGATTTTAGTAAATGAGCTCAGTTAGATTGAAAACTCCTAACCTCTTAACTGTGTACTGTCAAGTGATTCCTACCAATTGCATAGTAATGATCCTGCACAAGTAGGCACTTCTTTTCATCATTTGGCCTGGATTTCTTTTTAAACTAGTGTAACACCTGGAAGTCACAGCTACGCA
This sequence comes from Dillenia suffruticosa, assembly GCA_033439265.1. Classification (NCBI taxonomy): domain Eukaryota; kingdom Viridiplantae; phylum Streptophyta; class Magnoliopsida; order Dilleniales; family Dilleniaceae; genus Dillenia; species Dillenia suffruticosa. The sequence continues at coordinate 16,737,830 of JAVTVX010000020.1, forward strand.
CTTGAGTTTTAACATCCTTTTTTTTGTACTTGTCAGGGCCATCTTATCCTTCCGGAGGACAGAAAATATGCGACATGCTGAAGAAAAACTCCACAAATACAATCTTAATGTTTTGAAATGTCCATATATGCTTTTCTATTCTACCAACAGTTATCTCAGCGATAAAAGATGCACTTTCTTAATTTCAAAGCATCTAATATAAGATTTTCCAAAATTTTCCGTCTTGGCACTGACTTTACATTCAATACTAAGGGTAAGAGGGCTTTTAAACTAGGTGACATGTCATGAAAAGGCCAATCTCATTACTTCAGCTCAAATAAAAGCAAACAGGAAGCTGGGAAATCCATGTGAAGGGCAGGGTAATCTGGTTGGGGACTTGGAGCAGATCCCCTGTTATCGTCACTACTCATGACCTACACTGATAAATCATCAGTACTAACAAGAAGCACAAGTTCAGAAAAGCTAGAGTCCATTTACAATCAAGGAGAACACTGTATACAATAGACATTTTAATTCACCTTTCCCTTCACTGGAACAGGTCAAGATTGTATATTCTTTTTTACTTTGGTATACTGGGACTTAGCAGTAAGGAGACTGAGGTTGTTCAATACCCAGACATTTCCTCCCAGTTTGGCACAACAATGATGGTACAACAACAAACACCAGTTGGCGAAGCAATATGTCCACAAGACTGAAGTGGAATCTATATCAAACTGGACGCTTTCTTGTCCAGACCGAGTGCCCAGGATCCATCTAATTGAGGAGGGGCCATTCCTGGAATTTCACAAGTACCCAGAATGAGCTTGCTAGTTTTCTAAATTCATAGAGAGGACAAGTCCCAAATCTAGAGCGAAATCAAAACCTGGCATCATGTCCTCTGTATCCTGAATAGCATGCATAACCTCAACATGATCTCGGCTTGGACCTTTACTTGTCCCTTTGGAACAAATAGTAAATTGACAATATGCCGACTCCAACTGTCGGTGGATTTCCCCCATCTTCCCATTTTGCTCATCTCGCCTATCCATCTGAATAAGAATCTGCATGCAACTCATACTTTAATATGGATATAGCTCAAACATAATGGATAAGAGTGAGAGACCAAAAAAATTCACTTCAGGCATCACCTCTGCTGCAACTTTTTCAAATATTGGATTGAACCTCTTTCTGCAGTACTCGTTGAATAGGAGAGTTAGAATAATAAGAGGAATGATAAAGCCAGATGCCATAGGCGATCTTTTTATTCCAAAGACCCCCATTCCTATTACTTGTGATAGAACTAAAGAGAAGATTGTTGTGTTGTGTGCAATAGGCCAAAACTGTCCTCCACTTTCATATTTTGAGACATATACATTGAGAAACTGACAAAATAAAACTCAAGATTGTAAGGAGATGCATTCCTTGTAAACCAAAGGGCCATGAAAAAATTAATCTCAGCAAAACTCTGAGTGCAATAAAGTTCAGAATGATGGATTGAGATAGCTCTAACAAAAGCAACTTCACAGTCTAAGCATAAACAGCATACTTTCCAATTTGGTGCCTTCACTTTATTGCCAACAAGCACATCTAGTTAACACAATTTTCTACTATTCAAATTATTGCTAGAATAAAGTTCATACTGCCAGGCTTAGGAAAATTGAATGATGCAATCTTGAATTCACTGTCACTGCCAAATTCTTCTACACAGGAGGCCTCTGCCTGATAAATGTACCCTTCCTAATGGTTATATCGTATCACAGTATAATCACCGCGACCGCAAGTTTCAGAGAATAGTCCTTCCACCTGGGAGAGATGATATGTAGTTCTCTAATTATTAGTCATAAGTATTTATTTTCATATTATCTTTTGAATTTTTTAATTGGATTTGATAAGTTATTTAGCTTCCATATCATGTTAGGGTTCAATTTAATTTTAGATTCTATTATTAATAATATTTGGGATTATGGCGAATAAATAAAGGCTAGAGTTTGTTGTAAGTAAATCAATCAATTACAAATCATATATTTGGTACAGGTATTCTTGGATTCTCTTTTAGATTCAATCATATGTATTGGATCAACATCTTATGCTTCAATTTCTTTTGTCCGCATCTTCCTCTTCTCTGGGAGCGAACATTGGCACAACAGTGAAGTTGCTTCTTTGGTGACCTCAAGGTCATTGGTTCGAGACGTGAATACAACCTTTTTGCAAAAAATGCAAGGGAAAGACTACATACATATATGCCCACCCTCCCCCTTCCTCCTCCCCCCCCCCCTTCCTCTTCTCTGAAATTGGTTCTCCATCACTTTCCGGATAAACAGTCTTGTTTGCTTCTGTTGAAATGTGTGGTTTGTGGCTTGTATTGGTCATGCATGACATAAAAAAGGACAAAAGCTATAAAATGTCAAATGTCACATTTAATACTCGGTAAGCATAAGTTGATGCTCATTTTAAGACCTTACTTGTGACGAGAAGACACAGTGCTTCACTTCCCATATTTGCCTATATTGTTGAAAATTTATTTTGTGTTTAGCAAAGTAAGTGGTAAATTTCATTTATAAATATTAAGAGTAAAAACCCTCTATTCCCATGAGTAATTTATATAGCTAATAGATAGGTATTTTTGTGTATATTCTTTTCTACCACCTTTAGATAGTAGAGAAATAATGCTCCTCCCTCCTTGGAGGCATATGCAATTTGTATATCTTCCTTTACTTTTGTATTTTGTTGTTTGGTTTGCTAACACCTATTTCTTACATAAAAAAAAAAAGAAAGAATCACATCAATTTTGGCATTTTGTTAATTACCATAATCAAAACCTACAATCATACTTACCATTCACATTTTAAGTTATTTTATTCCCTTGTGACATAGTTTTCATTTCTATTGCTTTGCTGGGAGTGCCTAAGTTGCCGTGATTTGGTTGAGAACACCAATTCACACCACCATATCACCTTTTCTTTTGTACTATTCACTTTTTCTATTTTTTTGAAATTATTTAATAGTTTTAATTAACCCTTGGCGCTAGTACTGAGGTAATAGTTCAACCTGTGAGTTCAGGATCTAGTCCCTTGACCAGTTGAATATCAACTTTGGTTTTAATAGGTGTAACAATAGATATGAAATACCTAGATAAACTTACATTTAGTGTTATTAACTCCATGATCAGCCCAAAGAGTCCAAATAGAAAACTAATGAATGGCTAGATCAGATTTGATCAAACAGGTTCAAGCTGCATACACCCCAACAAACCTTGGATGGCTTGAGGTGGTTTGAACAGAGCTGATGTATTGAGATTGCAGTTATTGGATTCATTCTAGTGCTTAATAAACAGCAATTTAGATTGCACAATCCATCACCTAATCACTAAAAAGGATGATCTAAACTAATATAAGACTGAAAAATTAACAAATATGATCATATAAATAGAAAGCATTTCTTTTAATCTAAAAAGTAATTACGATATTCAACACTTATTTCTTTTTTTGTTATGTGTTTTAGTGTTGGTTAAAATTTATTTTACATTTATTTATTGGTAAACTACATTTAATATATATAATATTTGAGTGAAAAAAAACTAGTATTAATATAGCATTCTAATCATTCAACTAAGTCTATCCTCACATATTGCATACCCTAAAATGTATCTTACCATCATGTTCATGTACCCTGTACCATAACAAACCACAATCCAAACAAAATTGATTAAAATCTTATTGAGCTCTCTCTCCCACTCTCTCCCTCTCTCTCTCTCTCCCCCTCTCTCCCTCTCTCCCTCTCTCCCTCTCTCCCTCTCTCCCTCTGTCTCTGTCTGTTGCTGCTATGAAAAAAAGGTGAAAACTTAATAGCAAATCTTTTAAATCATGCAAATCAAATTGTACCAATTAGTGTGACTATTGAAAATTAAAAATTCAGATTCAATAAAAAATAGATTAGCAAGCATCCACTTTCAACTCAAATCTTCTTTGTTAATTTTTCATTAATTGTAAATTCCATAGAAGACACAAAAAATGTAGCCTCTTCCTTTTTTTTTCCCCTCACTAAATTTGCTCTGTACCTTTCTATCCCTACCTCTCTCCCTGATTACATGCCTCAAAATATCTTCCTCCTCCCTTACTTGTAGAAAAAACACAAGTTCAACAAAAAGAAAAGGTTTATTGTATTTTTATGAGATGATAATTGGTATTTATATATATTTTAAATTTATAGATTTATTAATTGACCTAACAATTCGACTGCTAACATGCTGTCTGAACTGTTTACATGGTCACCAGGTCTCTTTCTGGGTCAGTTCATAGCATCAATATAAAACTACAAATTTTGGAAATAGATATTGTTTAGTTAGTAGTTCTTGTTTTTGTTCTTTATTAAGTTTATATTATTTTTCATGTAAAATCCAAGTCCTAGAAGCCTTTTTTCTTACCAACCAACTAAATAGTCCTTTGAGCTTTACAAAGGAACTGGATCCAACTACTACAACTATGACACTTCACATGCGGGAATGGTTATATTGTTAACTTCATATTTCATTATGCTCTCAAACATTTGTAGGATATCGTGTCCTCTCTCACTTCCTTGAGTAAATAGTGTAAGGTCTTTATGCCACCATCAATTTGTGCTTGATATTGTTACTAGAGTACTCCGATTTTCTCCCACCAGTGCACAGGACTATGCCGTTTAAAAATTCATCTCAATCTTAATCCCCTATTAAGAAAGCTATTCTAAGCTTCTAAAAATATTTATATTAAAGTATCATTGTAAAGTTTTTGGTGTTCCTTCTCTTCCAAATCCTCAAAACTCTTCTGAAAAAGAAAAAGTAAATGATATCTAAATTGGCCCGCAATGCACACAAACATTCTATGGACAGAGCAGCACACACCCTGCACATCATACTCCTTATAACGTCAAAACTTTGCTCCTATATCTCAACACAGCATTCTAATACTGAATAACTAGTTTCCAACATTTCTTATCAATGATGGACCTCAAAACTGAATAACTAGTTTCCAGGTTATAAACCCAAACATTTCTTATCAATGATAGACCTCAAAACCTTTCGGAGTAATTACAAATTTAAACAAACTTATTTCGACAATGCACTGCACAACACTTCACACAAGCCCCTCAAGTCAATTCAAGTTTTGCCGTTTGAAACACGAAATTCCTAATTTTGTCCCCCAGTTTCCTTAAAATTTTTGAAAAATTTCAGGAGCTCAAAAAGGTTGCATGCCAACATACCCTTCCCACCATCTGTTCCTAGTCTTGTGTGGTACAATAAGCATGCCCAAGTCTCCAGTGAGTTCATTCCCTTCATTTCCACATCAAAATCACAGTTTATAAGTTTCCCAAGATGACTTTTATCTTAATGCAGCTTCTTTAAACTCCTAAGATTTCACTGATTACAGCATCTCTACATAGAAATCATTTATCCATCTTATCACCCTATACAACCTTCACTAAGTTTTTACATCCTACATTTTTCAGGATCTCAACACCTTTCATGTAGAAGTAAGCCTAGCATTGCCGCCATCTTGTGCAAGGCTCCTTAGACATACCAAAAGACAGAAAGTTAAAAAGTGCTTAAAACAATTCCCCCTGATTGCTGTTAAAGACATAAATCTCTACATTTATCCAATTCATCTATTATGAATCTGTTGGCACCAAGTATGCCATTATCATATCTTTTACTTTCACTGAAGCTAGTACAGATACTACTCCATAACCATTTCCTTTTACTTTAAACAACTCATTTATTCCCAGGTATAGTTACATTGGTTGATTCCCTCGGTGCTAAAATAATCATAGCTCCAGCTTAACAACCTAGTCAGCAAAATCATGGAAGCATGTGGGCAGTAGATATTCAGATTTCCAGTTAGAGGATAATTAGAAGAGAATATAGATAAGACAAATACTAACCTGGTTACGATACACAAGATATGCAAGAAAAAAGTAAACCAGTAACAGGGGCAATATCAAAGGTGCCATGACAGAACAGGTGAACCCGAGGAGTCCAAATACAAGAAGTTTAGGTATTTCTGTGTGGTAAGGAAAAGATAAGGTGCTTCCTGATGTTTCATCCTTTCTTTTGAGTATATATCTGCTGAACAAGTTGCTAAGAAGAGAAAAAACTTGCATTATTTCAAATGACAGACTTGTCCAACCAGATGTCAACACGTAAGTCATGAAGAAGGTAGCCTGCAAATAGGTAAGCATCATTATTATTGTAACAAGAAATAACAAAGTCAACATACTTCAAAATATTTATATGCTGCCACACACCCTTAATTAAGATTATAATGATACGAATGAAGACAGAAAAAGAAGAAAAAGGAAAAATTCCCCAGAAAAATCCAGCTAGGACTAAAGCATTCTTGTTCCTGAGTTTTTCTTTCCCTTTTTAAATACTTGTTTTCTGGACATTGTAATTATGGAACTCTATAAGGTACAAAGAAAACTTAATTTGACATCAAAAAAATTTTGTTTCCCCATTACAGAGAGAGCATACCATTTTGAGGATGTTACGACCACATTTGTTATCAATATCAAGCAATGAATTTTGAAAACCAATTGAAAGTAAGTTGGAAGATGAATAACTCATACAAACAGTAGTCAAAAGCCGGAATTACCTGTTCAGGTATTGCTTTTGCAATGGTTGCAGGTATATCTTTCGGAATAGAGTTAGAGATATAATTTAACCGTTCAATAACCTCTCCTGATAAAACATTGACAAAGAAAATATTCCATATTGTGAAGCCCAACACCTTACAGCAAGCACTCCTTTTCCTGCCACTACGAGAGAATGAACCCTCGACTGCTGAAAATAGCATCATTGTTGGAGGAACAGCATACAAAAATATGAGCAATATAACGCTGGGTAAGTAGCCGGTTACCACTCGGTTCATGAATTTGCTGTAGAAAAGTACAGAATATGTCACAACACTATGAAAGTAATAGTTTCCCTATTCGAGTCCTAGCAGTAATTGTGTACAGTAACATGTCATCAAAGAGATTCTCGATGTCTTGGCTGTGATGACAGTATTGATTCCATGAATTATACATTGGGTGGTGCAGAAGTAGAGAAGGTATATGCTTTGACTTGTAACCTATTATGACTTGTGAAGTTACTCTAAGTAACCTAATCATTTGGAATGAGTAGCAAACAAAGAAAAACAATAATTATAGAGAAGGCTTTTCTAGATATGTCTAACCCCCAAATTTTTAATTTTTATTCTTTCTTTTCTTTTTAGTGACTTTTTTTTAACATCACTGATTTTAGATTTAAGATCTGCTTATTTACCCTTTATATTTGGTCCATCAAACTCATCTTACTGCAATCTAATTTTAAAAACATACACATGTATCCTGTAGTATTTATAAAACTTGTGTTGAACATGCAGGACCATCATATAACAAAATTTTGCAAAGCAACCTAAGGCTTTAAACATCAATCAATACAAGATGTGTTGATCATTGCACAATGGTATTGGCTAGCACTCTGATGTGACGTTCCAAATGTTATCTAATTCTCATCACTTATTCTTTTTATGCATAGTGCTTTAACAAAATTGTCGGTTTCTTATCCACTCATCATAATTTTTGAACAAAAAATCATGTTGAGTTGGTAAGGGATTATAAGGAACAAAATTTTAAGTATTTCCTTTCATTTGGTTTCTTTTGTAAATTTCTCCTATATTTCTTTTTCATTGTTAGAGCTCTCATGTAAGCAACAAATCCCACATGAAAAAAAGAACGGATAAGTAAGGTATATATTTCTTAAATTTCAAGGTGAAGAGGAATATCTAATAAATGCACTTTGAAACAAATCTTCAAGTGATCTCCACATACGGGAACAATTTTTCTCTCGGAAGATTTCTATAACGTCTTTATTTGTTAAAATTCTCTTGAATTCTATCTTTTCATAGAAAGGTTTTTTGTAACCTTTGTCTATGTGAGAGAATTTTTTTCCAACTTTTGTGCAACTTCCACTTATTTCAGAATAATTTTTCTCTGACTTTTTTTATTCATATGACATTTTCTAAAATTTTGACTTATCTCCGTTTCAATATGCTCTTTGGAGATTAAAACCTTTAGTATACTTTCAACACAAATCCAAGTTGATTACTACTATCTTGATTTTGAAGGTGGGTATAAAAAAAAATGACAGTTTATGAATTGTACATAATTTGAAAATTAGGATTCAGAATACTTTATATTTCAAGAATTAGGTTTTTAGAAATGTTCTGATTTGATCTATTGGTTCTACTTTCTACTTGGAACTATACAAATATCTATGCTATTGTTCGAGAATGATTTGCAGTAAAAACTTACTAGGATTAAGTTTTTTATGCATCTTTGTCCAAATTCTAAGCATACTGTAAACGCTGCACCAAAACTTAAAATTTAGAGTCCTTCGAACATACATTTGGGTGCCAAATTGGGGTTTCAGAGTAAATTTGCCAATGCAAAACTTTAATAATAAACTTTCATATTTCTCCAAACCATTGTAAGTTCCAAAGTTAATGATAGAAAAATGAATTGCTTGTTCATTACTGTTATGCTCAATCAGTTTGTGGTTGGTAACAAGTAGGCATGAAAGTAGCATTGTTTGTATACATTTTAAAAACTGAACTTGTAAATGACTCAATGATGGCCATATTATTTTTAGTTTAAACCTAACACCAAAATATTCTAATTTATCTGAATAGAATAAAGTTGTAGCATTAAAACTGAAAGGAGTAGACAAAAAAGAGCATTGACAAAGTCACAACATCACAAGGTCAAAATATTTCGACAGAAGCCCTATCGTGGCATTTAGAAGGCCTAGGCAAAATACTTGCAAATGGGGAAGCATCATATTACATGATGTGCACACTAGGGAATCTATTTGTTCACTGTTCAGAATAAATCGACTATAAAGATTATAGAAAAATTAGTTTAGAAATACAATTACAAGTTTCTCATGATTGTCCACAAATTGGGGAGAGAGAACATTTCTCAAGCCTCTCTAAATATCCTTCCTTAAAATAAATTAGATAAGAATGTCCTTGCAACTTGAAAAATAACCCTACTAAATGAGTAACATACGATTAAGCATATTTATGTCACAGTTGTTCACATACTCAAGGGCCTTAATATGCAAGACTGAAAGAAATCTCAATTTTTACCTGAGCATCTTGTGTAAATTGTAAGGGCTGCCATATTGTTTGAACATGCTATAAACAATAGACTGAGTGCATCTGTAGGAGCCCACTAAGCAGGAATAAGTTAGTTTGGGATTCCAAGCTCCATAAATGGAGCTTTACTCCATAAAGTTTCTTACTGGACTTTCACTTGTCACTACACTACTGTTACTTCCAAACAATTGACCATTTTGCACTACGAGAGTTTTTGCTTTCAAAACTTTTCAAGAATAACCTGCAGTTTTCATTTCTTAGTTATTAAGAGTAGCACTATTACACCAAAGTTTTATATTCAATTCATTGAGCGACATTCATTCAACAGTGTCAATATCAATGTGTAGCATAAACACACAATATAGGTCTATTATGTAAAGAAATATATATATGTAACACACAAGGGGATCCACTTATACTGTTATAACTCATTCTAGAATTTTAATAATTTCTTAACCATGAATCAACTATAGATCCAACAACAATAATTTTCTCAGGCAGTTTTGTGTGTTTAACGTCCTGGTAGGTTTTTTTTTTTTTTTTTTTTTTTATTTCTCAATTTCCCTCATTACGGATGAGACGGGATTCTTTTTCTTTGCATGCTAGGAAGAACTATTTCTAGAATTTACCAACTAGATGTTATTTTTTTAATTCTGTTTTGGCTCATAATTATCCTCCTTGCAGAGCAAACTAGTAAAGACACAAATGAGAAAATGTTAGAAAAAATAATAATAAATTTTCTTTTGTAGTCTTTTGATTTTCATTACAATGCTTCATTTATAAGAAATTTATATATACTACTATAGATTTTTCTTTCTTTCATGTTTCTTTCTACCTCAAAGACCTATTATGCACAATAAAATTTCATTTTATTATTTTTGTATTTACGTGGCATGTAAGTTTTGTGGGTAAATAAATTATTTTATTAATATATATTCTTAATTCTATGACAAACGCTATACAAGTTTCAAGTTTCAATTCTTTTATTTTTTTTATATTTCTGTAGAATTTTTCATCTTTTATTCAAATTCTGTGTGAAAATGTCCAATACATTTTCTGCCCACAATGCCCACAAAAGTGGACAGATTTTCAAGTTTTAAATTGAGAAAAAGAAAATTACAATACAAATACATAAATACCCTCATAGTTAGATATATTTTGTTCATAACTGATTTGTTTAATAGGCCATCATTTTAAATTTTAACCTTTTTTTTTTGCTTTTGTTTGTTCATTACATTCCTTTTTTAATTATTTTTCGGTTCCCAAACTTAAACTAGCATGAATTTTTTTTTTTCTTTCTTTTATGTTTATTCTTACTCATTTAGCAATTTATTATCATCATATTAGGAGATTTGTCGATAGCATGGATGATCCACCAGCTAATAGCTTGGAGATTTGAAGTGATGTGAGAGAATTTTAAGTATTTAACATAGAGTCCAAAAGTTCAGTAGGTTCAGAAGAAAATAACGTGTCGTATGCTTACATGCTATGCGGTGAATAAATGTGTTCATATATGTTGCAACCAATGTCATCATGTTGCGGAAACATACAAGAATGAAAGTGGAGTGATGATGGAAAGGTTAGAACAATGTGTCCAAAGATGTGGACACTTTGTTAAAAAATGCCTCATATATCAATCATGTTATGGCTAGTCCAAAAAGTTTAGTTTCCCTTTGATGCCTGTCTGCTCTTATGAGATATCTCATAGAAAGGTTCAGTGACACGAGAGTGCCAAGTGGGAAAGTTACAACTTAATTTAACACTGATGATTAATGATTTTCTAATAAAGATTATTGAAATCACATAAGAATCTTATAATGATGAAATTTAGATGAGGAAGATGTTTAAACTGTCCTTACTTATTGTAAAAAGTGACAAACTAAAAAGCCTAATTTCATTTATACAATTATTGTGATGTTGAAGCTCCCATTATCAATTTGCTTTAGGTGGATGGAGGATCAAGGTTTGCTTCCCAATAATTTGGGCATGCAATCATATTTGACACAACATATGAAACTAACAAATATTTATGCCTTTTGCTCCACTTACTGGATTAAACACCACTTTTTATGGATTTTCTTTGGCTGTGCCTTTCTACATGAGTCTGAGGAATCATTCATTTGATTACTTGAAACTTGGTTTGAAGAAATGTATGGACAGCAACAGGTGTCTATTGTTACAATTCAAGATATAGGAATTGGAGCTTCTTTAAAAAAAGGTATTGAGCTCATAATTGATCATTGCCTCTAGCAAATTAGGAAAAGGTTTCTAGAAAAGATTGCAACACATACATCGTAAGAAGTCAGAAGAGTGAGTTTATAAATTGCATTTGCAAATCATGCATGGTGGAGGAGTTTGATGTAGGTAGGGAGTAACTTGTAGTCAATTGACTTGAAGAAAAATAATTGGCTTCAACATTTTTACAGAAACAAAAAATCTGGGATACCAATATCCATTAAGAATACATTTTTTTTTGGGGGGGAGGGGGGCCCTTAACACTTCAGAAAGTGGTGAAAGCATAAACTCATTTTTTGACTCGTTTGTTGATTCAAGTACAACCTATTTAGGAGTCTGTTGCAAGATGTGCAAAAGCAATTGATACATTATGAAAACAGAAAGAGAGAGGACTCTAAGCATAAGTCTTGTACGTTTATAATGGGTTTCAGATTAGAGTAGCATGTAGCAATGATCTATGCAAGAAATGTCTTTATCTAATTTCAATGCAAGACAGTTGAAAGTAGTAACTTTGTAAACAAGATGGAAAATATTGGGACATGCTACAAATATAAACTCTCCGATGCTAATGATTCCTATCCAACATTTATTGTTAATTTTGATATGGAGACATAAATTGCCAACTATGGCTGCCAGCCTCTTTGAGTTTAAAGGTTTTCCATGAAAGCACTTATTGGCAATATTTCAATTGAAAAATATTTTTGGGCTTTCAAGTCACCATATCCTAACGTGTTGGACAAAGAGAAGTTAATAGAGGAAGTGAAGGCATGGAAAGGTATCAAAATTTGGAGGTACAACATCAAACCACAGGAGCTTCAAGAAGTAGGCATGTCAATCGCATAATTAACCACTTGTCACTCCTTGCTGACAAAGCAAAAAGTTATATGATGCTATGATTTTTTACTTCAACCAAACTATTAGAAAGATTTGGATTTCGAGGCCAGACTACTATCTATGTACTGAAGACAAGAATGAGATTAACTCAAAATAACATATGGTAAGTGAACAGTCAATTTGGTCAATGTTAAGGCAATCCTCAAAATCTACTCTGTTGATCAATATAGGTGATCCAAATATGTCAATAATAAAAAGGTAGGAAAAGGAGTGTTGAGAAAGATTCTAACAAAAGATTTAAGAGTGATCTTAAAATGTCATTATCTAATGCAATTTTGAAATGAGCGAATGCCTACTCTAGAGAGGACATGGAAACCAATAAGCATACGTGCAAACAAAAGACATGGTTGGATGATCAAAGTGCGACTAACAATTGATAGTTAATAAGCAGAAGAAACGAACACCAACTTCTGTTTCTACGATATCTATTATACAAGCATTTTTTTGGGTAACCTTTTTCCTTCATTAATTTATTTTATTATTTATTATTGTTCTAAAATCTTTGTTATATGCTTTGAATTTTCTCGACTTGGAATTTTTGTGGCTTTAATCTTTGGATGTTTCAATAGTCTAGATACTAGGAAGATGACAAGGCTGGGAGTAAGCACTTTTTTAGTTACATTTTACTTTTACCCTGGCTTTTCTTGTGTTAGACCTTTAGTTGTTATTTCCATTTTTTTTAAGTGAAAATTAAAGTGATTCTTTGACCCACTCCTTTAAATATCTAGTAAAGTGAGTCACTAAATAAAAAATGCAATGCAATTAGTTTCTTATTTAATCCCCAAATGGCGTGGATTGAAGGTGATGTAGGGTGTTGGTAAACTTTTTGAACAAACAATACCTGGCTTAAACTCAAATTTTTGGTTACTTGTTTCCACATTATTTTAATTCCTTTTCTCATATTAAAGTTCTACTTTAGCCAACCATTCACTCCTTTTTTTTAACAGCTAAAGCAACCATTAATTAGCAAAAGAAAGAAAGAAAGGAAAAAAAAAAAAAAAAAAAAAGAATCCAGTAACCTAACATTTATAAAATTTGAGTTTCCACTTTACAAAAGGAGGGGAGAGATTTTTCAAAACAAAAGAGAATTTTATAAAATTGGAAAGAAAATGAGATTTTATTAAATTTTGATAAAATTAATAGGAGAAATTTGATTCCCTCCACAACGGTAGATATATAGCTAATCTACAACTAAAAATTAGTATATGTTTAGGATGACTTACATCGATATAAGTGAATCCTCTCATATATGTAATATAATATAATATAATCTGTTCAAATAACTTGCAATCAAAATCAAAAGTTCACACTTACTTTCTTAAAATTTCTTTTAGAAATGGTGACCTCTGCTGCTGTAGCTTGTCAAGTTTAGTCATACCCTGAACCAATGTGACTGGGAAAAGAAACACAAACATGAAAGCAATAGCAGCAAGAAGAGTTCCTATTCTGCGGATCCATAGCTGTTGATATCGTATGCAAAGGTTTGACCAATAAACATCGTGTGGCTCTGGAGCAAGATCTGTAACCCATGACATAGGGTTTGATGATTGGAGAATCTCTGATGCAACAACAGCAGCATAACGAGTCTTGAAAAAGACAAAAGCTGCTGGACATTCCTGTGTCGTCAAAGAGAGTATTTTAGATTAAATTGGTGACACATAAGAATAAAAGACAAAGTTTATAAATGGGACCTCTACAAACTAAATCAATACTCATGTTTGAACAATAAGAGGTGTAATCATGGCATTAATACATAGAAAATATCAACCTAATAATGATTCATTTACACGATATACAGGATATCAAAGACAGTTTGCACAAAGAAACATGTTTGCGTAATTTTCATGTTGTATTCATTTACGTGTCCAAAAGAAGTAAAGATATCCAGTTGTCAAGAAACACCTGTTTATTTACTTAAATGTATATTGACATAGCATTCCTTGCATGCAGCAGCAAACAGCATTTATGTTTTGAAATTTATGTCAAGAAACAGCATTTTAACTGCCAAAAATGTCATAAAAATAATGCAAGCTGCAAAGAAAAGCATTAAAAAGAAAAAGCACAAGCATAAATAATGTACACATTTACAAAGTCAAGCCTACAAATGTGATATAGGAGAAAACAAGGAGCGCCACCACCCCACAGGTGGCCTACACAAAGGTCAGGCTTCTAGGTGGAGGAATTCTAGGTCCAAAAGGAAGATTATAATCACAAGATGGAAGTGGAGATGGTACATGGAGAGCATGGAGCATCCTTAGGCGGAGTTGTAACCAGAAAATATTGAGCATATACAGTAACCCATAAAGAAAGAGTGGATAGGCTCCATAGATGTGTTTGAGGGTAAAGAGAGAAATATAAAGATATGGAGATAATAGGTGTTAAGGAGGGGTGAATGGACTTCTTATCCTTCTCTTTGGAGATATTAAGCAAGATGCCATCCAATGCTTTGGAGTCAAGGTGGCAAGAAGGCTTCATCGTATGGAGTAGGGAGGTGAAGTGTGCTACTATATCCAAAATCTCTTGTTTGCCAATGATATAATCACTTCTGCAATATCAACTTCAAGTAGATTTTTGTCCTAAAGTACATTCTTATAAGTTTTGAAAAAGTTTTAAGATTAATGGTGATCTTATCTAAATGTTAATTTGTCATGTCAGTGTTCTTTTATCATTGTTAGTGATTCCGTTTAGAACAGCACAAACAAAAGGCTATTTGAGATTGAGTAGCTGGAAATTTTGAGTTGCATTTAAGGATGTTCACCATCATTAAAAGCACTCTCTCCATGTAATGCCAAAAAAAAAAAAATCCCACCCCACCTTTACTCTTTTCCCCTCACCCGAGACCCAATATTTTTCTCTCTTCTCTTAACCTTATTCACCCTCTCCCGCACTCCCTCTCTCGTCTCTTCTCTCTTGCTCTCTCCTTACCCAAACTTACAACACTCTCTCTATCTCTTTTTCCTCCCAAGAAGCACGATGGTTAGCTTATGGTGGTGGCTTGGCTTGGAGGTGAAATTGACGATAAAAATTTAGATAATTTTCTCGTCTTAACTTGAGTTTACTTTCTTATTCCATTAATTTAAAGATTTTGTTGAAATTAATGAAATTATATTTGGGAAACATAGACATAGGTTTATAAAATATTGGGTTTAGGGTTTGAAATGAAAAAAATTTTTGTAATTATATAAATAAAGTATTGATGGATGATCTGAACTTACAATAATGGAGGAAAGTAAAATCTAATTGAAACCTTGATTTTTTTGCAAAGGGGAAAGCTTATGCATACTGTGATCTTACCCTCATAACTCCTTCTACATATAGGTTTGGTTTTTTTCTCATGAAACTAGACTTCTAGAATTTTAAAATGACATATTGCAGTAGACATTTCATTGATAATTGAATTTTTTGTGAATTTTTCAAAATAACATATTCAACAGAATCCCCCGCTTCCTATCCTATTCTGGACGTGATGTTTTATCTTTAATTTGAGATAAGAATCACTTAAAGTCAAGATGTGTACTAAAAGTTATGTCTATTCTTAGGTGACTGTACAAATGTGATCATGAATTTAGAACTATCACATTCATAAACTTAGATATTTTTGTATGATTAGAATTGGGTTGAGTCATGAATATAAAAGTTATAGTTTCATATTTAATCTTTAAGCAAAATTGAAATAACCGTAATCCAAGAATTGTAGTTTAAAATATAGCCCTTTTTTAAGATATGTTACGTTAGGAATTTATTGAAAATAAAAATTTTGGAATATTGACAAAAAAAAATTAGCCAAATGTTGATTCATGATTTATTGATTTATTTGGTCTAGGTTAAAGCATTCGAAAAGGAGAGATTGGATTTAATTTGGTTTGAAATTGGGAGTGATTACTATTCCAAAAGATGAGTGGATGGTTCGTTGTACTTTTAAATGAGCAAATTGTTTTAAATTCTTTAATAAATGATTTTGAATGATTTTATATCTTTTATATAAATTTTTTTTATTGTGAAATGTCTGAAATGAAGATTTCAATCATATATGCATCCATTATATTTATAAATGAATATATATCATATGTTGTTGGATATTTGATTCATGAATATTTTGATATGATTTTGAGAATTGTTTATTGAGATATGGCACGCGGAATGTGATTTGGATATTTGTAAAAGGATAGTGCATGAGGTAAAGGACTATAGTCATTCCCTCTACGGAGCGACCCGACGGGGTAATGTGGTTGAGGTTGGATGAGTGGAGGAGGCAAATGCAGCTCCCTCTACCAAAATCGTGCTGGATGCACCCCGGTAAAATATGAGTCAACGTCAAGATAAGGGGGATATAGTATTTTAAAATAAGTGGATTGAAAACACTTTGGCGGGTTTCTACCCTGGTTAGGCCAAACTTTGGGCTGAAATGTTTTCTTTAGAAAAACCCCGTGATCTTAAAAAAATCTAAAATTTGTGGATGCATGTTTATTTGAAATTATTCCGATTTGCTGAAACTATTTTTTATGAAATGAATTGTTTATGACATATTTGTTTTTGACTTCTCCATACTCACCCCTTACTCATTGTACAATTATATCATTTCACTCCACTCACTGAGTATTTATAGTATTCATTCCTCTTTTTCACATTTTTTAGAGGAAATTTAGATGGGAGATTTCGTTTGAAACGATTAGAAAAGTGTTTTTGCTAATCTTTGATAGGTATCGATGGTGTAGATTCTATTTTTGGGATTAATATAGTAAAATATATGGAAAGAGAATTTGTACTTTTATTTTGTTTGAATTCGATTGATATTTGCTTTATTTTTTTCTGTAGGAAAATACTGGTGGAATCCGCTTTTAAACCATTTGAAATATTGTAAATGATATTAAATTTACTTTCGCGAATTTATTTTTGTTTATATGGGACTTTTCTACTTTTATTGTGAATTTTAAAAATATTTTTGAAAATTAATTATTGACTGTGTTGATTTAAAGCATGCATTGAAATTGGAATGACCGGATTAGCCTCATGCAAGCTATTGAGATTGGATAGACTGAGTTTGTCCTTTGTATGATTTTAAATAATTTTGAAAATAGGTTTGAACAGGTGGAATACCTTGCGTTATCCCGATATATAGGGAGATACTGCCCGTATGCCGAGATAATGTGGCAGTTGTTGCGTACTCGATTCGAGGGTCAGAGTATGACAACTTTATTGATACCGGAGCCTAAGTTGGACTCGATTTTTAGAATATTTGAATATTTGAAATGTCTTCAATTATTCCCAATGGTTTTTTCAAAAGTTTTAAAAACGTTTTTCTACTGATAATTCAAATCTTAAAAAAAAAAAGGGCTTTTTCAAATGATGTACAAAAGTTTTCCATAGATTCCTAGGGAACTAGAAGCATCGTTTTTTAAGGGTTAAGTAATTAGTTTCTCACTTAGCCTTGTGTGCTAAACATCACTTTTCTTTTGTAAATAATCATGCCTCAACATAGAAGGATGAGGAATGTGAGTGAAATTCCTCCTCAAGAGTGTCAGTGTCTACACACCCGGTCCCTTCAACCGGGATTCCTGCTCTTCCTATAACTGCCCTCTAGCAAGTGATGGAGTGGTGGAGTACTTACGGAGTACAGTACTAAACTTCACATCCAACTTCAGCTCCTCCGCCGATTCCTCCTCCTATACCGGCAGTTGCACCTAGTGTTCCCATAGCACCTACTCCTCCGGTTGTTGCATCAACCAATCGTCCTGCGGTTGAGTTGTCAAAACTAATCAAAGAGGTAAGACAACTCGGATATGAGATATTCTCTGGCATGTGTGACTCTTTCGTGGCCAAGGAGTGAATTGGCCGAATTCAAGAAACTGTCATCGACATGAGACTAAATGATGAGAGGAAATTGTGGATGACAGTAAAATTATTGGATATGGGTGCTAGGACGTGGTGGAAAAATGTGAAGACCAGAGCGACTACACTACCTACATGGGGAGAGTTCCTCAGAGCTTTTGAGGAGAAACATTATACACGATTCCATACGAACTAGAAAAGAGAGGAATTCTTCAAGCTTGCTTAAGGAAAAAGACGGTGTCTGAATATTAGGCAAAACTGAGAGAACTTGTCACTTATATTCTAGAGTGTGTAAATTTTGAAGAGTCCTTATGTGCAAAATTTGAATTGGGATTGAAATTGAGCATAAGATAAAAAAATTTCTGTCACTAAAGGACATACATTCCTAGATATCCTACACTTGACTTTAAGGGCCGAGAAAATGGTGATAGAGAGAAGCTAAGTCAGAGAACACCATCGGAAGAGAAAGAGGTCAAGTGGTTTTATTCCAGGCCAAAGTTCTAAGAAGAACAGAAACACGGGCTCTTATAGTGGTGGATCTGTTTTAAGGTTGGTTGGCTCTCCCCAAAGCCAATCAACTTTCAAGCTAGATGCTTCCAGCAGAACTATTGGTATGGGAGTAAGATCGAGAAGTAGTGGAGGAGAATTTTACCCAAATTGTAAGGGATATCATTTCGGTCCATGTAGAGAATCCAAAAGATATTATCATTGTGGAAAGGAGGGTCACCTTCGATATGCTTGCCCGGAGTTGAATGCAGAAGGGCGGGGAAGTCGTCAAGTTCGGGGACCTCCTAGTAGTTCCAGGAGAGACCAGACTATTATTTCGATACCTTCCACCTGTGTTACTCCTACGATGGGCACAGGAAGCAATACCGTAGCTGCCCCCACTCAACATCCTCAGCCTAGATCTCAGGCAAAGATCTATGCTATGACCAATAAAGAATCCCAAGCCAATTCGGACGTGATTACAGGAAAACCACTTTGGAACTTGAGCTAGCTAATTTAAAAATATGATGCAGATGATTATTATTATGATTTGAAAAATGTCAATGATATGATTTTGTTTATGATCATTAGTATGATTTATGATTATGTCAGAGGGAGAATTTCTATAATAGGTAGATATATGAATTGATCATGATTATGTAATGCAACGAAATGTCATAGAGGACTATATACGAATGATAAATTTGTGAGTTGACTAATGATTTTGTTTATGGTCTATATTGATAGGTATTATGAAAATCTTTGGGATAGATGCTCATATACTAATAGATACGGAGTTTAATAATTCATTTGTGAGTGCGGATTTGCTAGATATTCTGATAGACCTTTAACTCCAGTTGTTGAAGAATTGTTAGTTATCACCCCTTGGGAGAATAGCTGATTACGGATACGGTATATAAGAATTATGAAATGAAGATCGGTGAGATAACTCTCAAAGCGAACTTGATTCCATTGGAGATGAAAGATTTTGATGTTATACTAGGCATGGACTGGTTGTGTTTTTACAGAGCTTCAATAAAATATTCTACCAAGAAAGTAGAACTCCGCAGACTGAAAAGTCCTCTGATTATGTTCTATCGTAAGCGGCGAGTCTTGCTGAGATTTGTAATTTCAGCTCTTGAAGCACGGAGATTAGTGCATAAAAGATACAAAACTTATTTAACTCATATTGTTGACAATTCTCCCGGATAGCTGCTCCGTTGTCGAGATTGACCCAGAAGGGGGTGAAGTTTGTTTGGGATGATCGTTGTGATGCGAGTTTCCAGGAGCTCAAACAACGATTGACATCCGCTCCTATTTTAGCCCTTCCCATTAGTAGTCGGGAGTATACAGTGTACAGTGATACTAGCCGATAGGGATTGGGTTGTGTTCTGATACAGGATGGTCGGGTTATTGAATTTGCCTCGCGACAGCTGAAGAAACACGAGATTAATTGCCCGACACATGATTTGGAGTTGGCAGCTATAGTTTTCGCATTGAAGATATGGCGGCATTATCTTTATGGGGTGACCTAAAGGTTATTTACAGATCACAGGAGTTTGAAATATCTATTTACCCAAAAGGAGCTGAATTTGAGATAGAGGAAATGTTTAGAACTTCTCAAAGATTATGACCTCATTATTGACTATCATCCGGGTAAGGCGAATATTGTAGCAGATGCCTTAAGTCGGAAGTCGGCATCATCCTCACGTCGACACGGAAAGCCTATCTTTCTTGTTTAGTGGGACTCCGAGTCTTAGGAGTCAGTTTGACTAATGATGATCAGGGAGACTTACTAGCCTGATTTAAGGTCAGGCCGACTTTATTCGACCGTATCAGAGAGCTTCAGAGTACAGATAAGGAGATTCAGGGTTTTGCGGATTAAGTCTGCAGAGCTGAGGGCGGAAACTTCAAAGTCCGTGATGCTGGACTTGTGGTATTCAGAGACAGAGTGTGTGTCCTGACCGATAGTGATTTTTGACGTGTTATCCTTGAGGAAGCACATTTTTCTGCATATGCTATGCATCCCGGTGGTACGAATATGTATCGGACCATCGGGGGTAGCTATTGGTGATCAGGCATGAAGAGGGATATAGCAGAGTTTGTGACAGATACTTGGTGTGCCAACAAGTAAAGGCCGAGTATCAGCGTCCAGCGGGCACACTGCAGCCTCTTCCCATTTCTAAGTGGAAATTGGAGCATATTACTATGGACTTCGTGATGAGGTTGCCGCGGACTTCTACACGGCATGATGCGATTTGGGTGATTCTCGATCGACTCACCAAATCTGCATATTTTATCCCTATCTGCAGTGACTATTCCTTAGAGGCATTGGCACGTCTCTACATTGATACCATAGTTCGGCTTCACGAGGTGCCTGTGTCGATTGTTTCAAATAGGGACCCCAGATTCACATCTAGGTTTTGGCCCAAGTTGCAGGAGGCATTGGGTATTAAATTGAATTTCAGTACGGTATATCATTCTCAGACAGACGGCCAATCTAAGAGGACGATTCAAACGCTCGAGGATACGCTTCGGGCATGTGTCATTGATTTTTATGGTAATTGGGATTAGCACCTTCCACTGGTCGAGTTCGCATATAATAACAGTTATCAGGCCAGTATAAGGATGCCCCCGTATGAGGCACTGTATGGCAGGAAGTGCCGCACCCCGATATACTAGGATGAGATCGGAGAGTGACGTCTCAGCAGCGTTAGTTGATTGAGCAAACAAAAGACAAAGTTAAGGTCATCCGTGAGCGGATGAAAGCCGCCCAGGACAGACAGAAGACGTATGTTGATCGTAGGCAGCAACCTCTTGAGTTTACTACGGGAGATATGGTTTTCTTGAGGATATCACCTTGGAAGGGAGTTATACGGTTCAGGCAACGGGGCAAGTTGACCTCCAGATATATTGGGCCCTTCCGTATCCTTGAGAGGGTCGGGAGTGTGGCATATAGATTGGAGCTACCAGATGAACTATCTGGTATTCACAACGTATTTCATGTCTCAGTACTAAGGAAATACGTAGCCGATCTTTCTCATATACTTGAGCCTCCACCTCTTGAGTTACGAGAGGAGCTTAGTCTTCCAGTTCAGCCCGTGGCTATTCTAGATCGACAGGTCAGAAAGTGCGGAGTAAGGAAATTTCATTGGTCAAAGTTTTATGGAGATGTGATCAGGTCGAGGAGGAGACTTGGGAGCCCGAGAAGGCTATGAGGAAACAGTACCCCCATTTATTTACAGTTTAGTCCTCTTTTAGTTTCGAGAGCGAAACTTGATTTTAGGGGGTTAGAAAATATAATACCAGAAAAAATATATATATATATATATCCCCAAATTTGGATTACAGCTAAAAACCCTAATCTCTTTTTCCCTTTCTCTCTCTCTCTCTCTCGCTCTCTCTCTCTCTCTCTCTCTCTCTTTCTCTTCTCCTCCGCCACTACCCTTCTCCTCAGCCGCAGCCTCTCCCTTCCGCCACCGACCGCCGCTGCTCCTCCTTTCTCACGCGAGAGTGCTAGCCTACAGCGCCTTGCGAGCAGCGCTGAACCTTTTGCACAAGCGCTCCACAGCGCGAGCATGCGCCTGCTCAGGACCATGCCTGCGCACGACCGCGCGCCTGCGCACGAGTTGCGCGATCCCTGCACGAGCTCCAGCGCCACCCACTGTGCGAGCCTTGCGCACGATCTCCCACGAGCAACGCGCGAGCCAGCGCTCTACCCCTGTGCGAGCCAGTGCAACCCCAGCACGAGCGCCAGCGCACTCCAACGCGATCCTCTGCGCGAGCACAGCACGCTCTAGGCGACCCACTACTGACCCGCGAGCCCACTACGGCCCGCGAAGCCCACTGCGGCCAGCAAGCCGGGCTGACAGCCCGCGAGCCTACCACCGGGCCAGCCCTTGAGCCCACCGGCCCGCAAGCCCACCTGCCCACGAGCCCGAGACAGCCAACGAGCCCGCGAGCCCGCAACCTGCTTTCCCCTTCGAGAGCTCACCTGCATCTTCACTGCAAGTAATGACTATGATTTGGTTGAAATTTTAAGGTTTGGTGTTAGAAATGTAGTTGTTGTTAATATATTTCAAATTTGGAAATATTACAGGTTTTAGACCACTCCAACGGACGATCGACAACTAGATCTAAAACCCGAGGAATCCTAAGTGAGAGAAACGCACTCATTTCAAAGTTTGAATAAATTTTATTGATTTTTGATTGAATTTAAAATCGGAAATTATATATCTATTCAAAAATGTGTTAAATTCGAGAAAAATTAGAGAAAATAAGAAATATTGGAAATTTGATCATTGGTGAGTCAAATGATTTGAAATTTGATGAAACGAGAATTTAGAAATGATTGTGTCAATTAAGGTTATATTAAATTGGAAAGAAAATTTGAAAATCTCTTATTAAGATTTTATTTGATATAAAATTGGATGATTTGATTAGGTTTGTCTTTTGGAGACTCGAGGAGTCAATCGGATTGATTTGAAAAATAGGGAGTGACCACCTTCCCTAGATAAATGAGTGGAACCCTAATCTCTTGTATAAAATAGTAAAACGTGTATTATGCCGTGTTTTTGATAAAATATGCTTTTGATATATATTGATCTGACGTATGAGAATAAATTTCAAATCTGTTTTGTGATTATTGGAGTATCTTGAATTATGTTTACGATAACTATACATCTATGGTTTGAAATGAAATAAAAATTGTGTCATTACTTGAAAATTGATAATTTCCTTTTCTACCATTGTATTGATATGCTGTTTTGAAATGATTTGATAAAACGTATTGACACATAGAATTGAAATGCTTTGATGAACTATGTGGGTCAGATGCCCACTAGTTATGCGATGATATGATTTTACTTGTGGAACGTTGTACCCTGGGACGTTATGCCCTTGTGATATTATGATGATGATATTGATGATTCCGTAGTTACGAAGAGCGTTTGTAGAGACACAGGTTATCCAGATACGCTTCTGCAAGAGATATCTGCAAACGTCATTTATTCTAAGAGCTATAGGCGCAGCCGGTTGAACCCACGTAGGGGGAGGACGTGTGTGACACCACATCTAGCACCGGGTGGGGTCCTATACACGATGATGAGTTAGCCCCAGCGAACTCATGGTCAATATCGGGGTAGAGAGCGTTTTAAAGTCTATGCATAATAAAACCCCCGATACACCTGTCCTTGGTCACGGTTGACCTTTGCCGGGACCATTTTTGGCTCGCTCTGATATTACTTGATTTTAAATGGATGCATACATATTTGTTATCGTGTGATTGATTAAATGATTTCAAATTGCTAAACATATCATGTTTTGCTGCGAAATGTAAATTTTTGTTTCGAATGATATTATTTGACACTTCAATGGTTCACCCATACTATTTATACTTGATATTATCCCCCTCACTCACTGGGTATCTTCCCATGATACTCACCCCTCTCTTTTCTCTTTTCAGATAGATTTATTGTGATAGAGCGACGTTATAGACTGTAGGGCGGATTTGGTATTCACAATGGTGAGATTTACTTCAAATAGAAATATGAAATCTTTATTTTATTTCAACCCTGTGAAGTCTTGACATTTAGATCCGTAGTTGGCCGTGTATATTATGAGATGACTGTATAACTTATGAGCGGTTGTGTGCATAACTCTTGTTTTGGTTCATTTTACTCACATTGAGGTATCTGTAAACGTTAAACTTTCTACTTGGAAAGTGTTATACATTGTATAAAATTAGATCTGCTCGGTGTAGCGACTGCTCATATTCTAGTTGGGCATGACAGTAGAGGTTTGTGACTAGAATTGTTAGAAACTTTATAGTCTTGCGTTCTCCTGGATGTTTGGCTGTGGTATTTGTTGATTTTGGAGAGAACGGGATGACCATTTGTTTAAATTACAGGTTGATTTTGAATATACAGGTTTAATTGTACACGGGAAACCTCCGATTTATGGGGAGTTTCTATCCGATTTTTTGTAAAAATATAGCCGGCATCCAGGAGTAACGGGCGACTGTTTACGATCCCGATTTGGGACGTGACACTTAACACTCCATTAGTATAAAACTCATCAAAAACTTTAAACAAATCCTAAGAGAAGACATCCCAAAAGTCCAGGAAAAAGCTACTGTAAAACCATTTGGATGCAGGGCTTTATCCCAATCAAGACCTAAAATTAAAACTGCTATGAAATCTCATTCCACTCAAATGGTCTTTCTAGGCAATAAGCTCTAAAGATCTCAATAGGAAGCCCATTAATCCCTTCAATAGTAAGGCAAGCTCTCTCATCTTCAGTATATAAGTCTCCTCTTGATATTATCCTTAACAAAAATTCTCAACCTGTAGTAAAACTCCTTTGTCTCTAACCATTTTCCACCTAATAATAAGATATAGTATTACAATCCCCTTTCATAATCCACTTCGAATGAGTGTTTTGGTGTCAACGAACCTCTTCTCTAAGGATAAACTTCTCAAGGTCCTTCCTAAGATTCTCCTTGCTACTACAAAGATCAGTATTCAAACCTATCTCAACTTCCAACCTATCTGTCTTCTTAATGCCTTAAAGGATAAAACAAGTTTGCTCTCGAATATTAGCAAAAACCTTCTTATTCCAAACCTTAAACACTTACTTCAAATTTTGCAACTTCCTCATGAACTAAACCATTCCCACCCTACTATATTGGTACGTCTTTAAAACTCCACTACTCTCGTTAAATTATTATGGACAGCAACATGTTCTCAAATTCAGAAGGTCTAGGATCCCAATTAATACAATTTCACTCTAAAAAGGAAATATGATACAATGTTGTCCTAATAAGAATGTCCTGCCTTAAATTGGATAAATTGTCATCCAGATCATCAGAACAAAGAAAACGATTGATCTAGGAAGCAGCTTGTGATCACTGGAAAGGAAACCAACCAACTAAATTGAGCATTGGACAAGGGAATATCATGCATCTCATTCTTTTTAATAAAGTCTGACATACCAGTGGTAGTTCTAGTGCCATGAAGTTCCTCCAAAGGGAATATAACCATGTTAAAATCTCCTCCCAAAAACCAATTCAAGGGAGCACAAACTAAAAACCCTAAACCCTAAACTAAAAGCCCCATACAACTCCCCCTAAAAAGAACAACACGACCTAGGCATATTTGGGTCGTACATAGATGTGAACCAAAAGTTAAGACTTCTTACACGAAACAATATGGCGAACATGGTGAAAAGTCATAACAATCTAGATGATTACAACCTGACCAAAGAACCATTATCTTTGAACCTAGACACCCAAATGCAATTAATTAGGCTCGCATTCACAAGTTTCCCGAATAAAACCATTGCAAGTTTCCTGAATAAAAACTATGTGAGTATTAGCTTTGCAAATGGTATCTCTAGCCTTTCTTCTTTCACTCGTATTTCCAAATCCTTTAATGTTCCAACTAAGCAACTCCATTATTTACTTATTCGCTTGAGCAAGATGGAAAAGCAAGGTTTGATTCTGTGGGCATAGTGATATTCTCAATTAACTTCAATAGATTGTTTCCAACTATCTCATTCACTATTTGCAGCTAAAAATTACCCTACAACACAAAATAGCATTACAGTTACTTCTGCAAGTATGATTATCGGCAAGCATTTGAACTGTGCCAACACTAGTTTGAATTTTTTTTTTTTTTTGTGTAAGACACTAAAAACATCTACGTCCACTAGAGGCAGAATGTTCCATGTTATTTCAAACCTTGGTGCCAATGTCTTGTGGAGTCCACCTAAAACTATCACTATAATAAGCTGCATCAGCATGCCAAAATTCACACCCAAGGACTGTTTCGACAGGTTCAACCTTCTCAGCTGGATTTTCATTTGGGTTTTCCGCGTCATTCTCCTGAATATCCTCCAACAACACGTCATTATCAGACTGCAAGAAACTCTTCATATCCTCCTTATCACCCCTATCCACTCCAACATCATCATCCTCCTCAATTTCTAGATCATGGCCTTCATTCTCAAACATCATATAACCTTGCGCTTTTGATATACCAAAACTTCATTTGTTGTTCCAATAACCTTAGAAGGCTTATTATCGGCTCCAAACTTAGCCCCATTTCTTAGAGCAAGAAATCTGTATCAGTTCTAACATTCACTGCTATAATCAGATCGGATTTTCACTGACCAGGATTAAGTTTGTCAGGAGAAAATTCTTTTTTAGTATTTACAAATCGACTAGGTAATTTCATTGATTCTTTTCGTGTCGTTGGAAACCCTAGAGAATTCGAATCAAGGTCTTCACTAGTCAGAAGACTACAACCTTCCTTTGATGAAGAAGTTGATTTCTAAGATTCGCGGCTTTTAGCAATCAGGGTACTCTTTTACTTGTCGGACTTTACTCTGATCCACTTCCATTTTAAAAGCATTTGACAAAACCCTTCTCTTAACACAAACTTTCTGGACCATTTGCCTACCTGACCTAGTCCCTGTATGACCCTTTACGCTAAAAGTGTTGGGCTTTTGTTACTTTTTAGCTCACGGCGAGCAACCCACTCCCGGTCTAGCCCAAAACACCAACATAGCCCCCCCATTCTCTACCCTGCTTTTAAGGCCAGTAGAGAAAGCAATGTTCAATGTCTTCTTTGAGTTTTGCCAGCAATGGCATCTCATGTTCAACCAGAGTCCGATTGTAAAGTTCGAAGTTGAATTAGGTTTTTTGACCATATCCCGTGAATTTTGCCATTGATTATGTTTCTATTCAATTTCCTTTCGTTGGCACCTCAGAATTACCATAAACATCTGCCCATCTTGATTGTCCTCCACCGTAAGAACTCAGATTCCAACGTACACATCTATTAGGATTCGCTGAATGTTAGAATGCAGCATCCAGACTATTCTTCCATGTTCTCCGTCTGCAATTGTCATCAAGAAGCCTTCTTTGATTATTGGGGACACTCGGGAAAGATAATTTGCCTGAATTTATAACAACACCTTGTTGCTTCTGGTGCATTCTACTAGAGGCAGCTTCCACTATGCTCTGTTCAAATCTCCCTTTCTCTTCCTACAAAATCTTCTTCAAAACCTAGACTTGTCACCACCAGGCAAACATATTCCACCTTTTTCAAAACCACCATAGTAATAGATCATTTCCAAGTAGAAACTCTTTTGCACCCAAAAAATATAATTATGATATCTAAAAATCTCTTGAGCTGTTTATTAAAATTTTTAATGATCTTATCCCACAGGCCACATAAACACCAACTATAGTCTTAGCCTAAAGAAATCAGGCCAGTAAATCTCCCCCCGTTGCTTTATATACCAGTTTGTAGAAGTTGAACGTCTCACGAATAAGGTGATCCTCAAAAACTTTCGATTCAACTTGGAAAGTAGGCATATAATCACCACCAAACAATCAAAGTAGTTGATGCATCTAAACAAACTCCTAAAAAATTGGAGATGTTACCTGGGAGGGATTTTTGGGGGAGAGAGAGAGGGAGAGACTTCATGAGATATTTTCCGACTAACAACAACTTTGGAACCGCTAATCTAGAGATCAAAGCTAGAAAGCACTATTCACATTCAATTGCTAAAATCAAATTCTCCTTGTTTGTTTAGGAAAGTATTTGGAGAGAGAATATCAATAATGTATTATATACTGAGAAGACAAAATGGTAATAAACAGATACCTTCTTTGTGACTATTCCTACTTCACTTGTATTTCACGACACCCACAATAAGAGTATCTAATTCCATTAAATGCCCATTTGGAAATTCACTTGAGATTCTTGTTTGTAGACAAAATCTGTAACATCGACACTCGGTGCCCGAACGATATATATTGGTTTTGAAATATATATATATATATTTAAAAAAAAACAGCGGAGTGCTGCGTTTTGAGACAAAACGCAGCACCCCCCAATTTGGGATTAGGGCTTTTAGCCCTAATCTTTCCCTTTCTCTCTTCTCTCCCCGACTCTTCATCTCCCCCGCCGCTCTCTCTCCATCCGTTCCTCTCCCCGTCCGTTCCTCTCCAGCGGCCTTACTTTCCTCCGCCACCACCATCGCCGCCGCGACTCCCTCTCTCTTCGTCTTTCTTTGACTTTCCCTCTCTCTCTCTCTCTCTCTCTCTCTCTCTATCCTTCCCTCTCAGTTTCTCTCTCTCTCCGCTATTCACTCTCTCGCGATCTCCCTCTCGGCCTCCTCCGCCGCACGCCACTATCACGCACCACCACCGAGAGCGCTAGAGCACGCGACAGCGCGAGAGCGCGCGACAGCGCGAGAGCGCGCGACAGCGCGAGAGCGCGCGACAGCGCAAGAGCGCGGGACATCGCAGAGTACTGTACGCTCCCCCGAGCACGCATTGCGCGACCCTCTGCACAAGCGCTACCGTGCCCTTGTGCGCCTCTGCATGAGCGCCAGCGTGCCCCTGCACGAGCGCCAGTGCGCTCCAGCGCGAGTAGGCATAACTCACAGCGCGCCAGCCCGCACGCCCCAGCCCGCAAGCGCACAGCCCGTGAGCCCACTGCGGCCTACTGACCCACGACCCACCAACGGGCCAACCTGCCAGCATACCGGCCCGTGAGCCCGCGACCGGTTTTCTCCTTTGAGAGCCATCTGCCATACTCACAAAAATCCTTCACTACAGGTAACGGCAGTGTTAGATGTGATTTTGTGTTAAAAATTGATTTAGTCGCTAACGTAGTTTCAAAATTGAAAATATTACAGATTTTAAATTAATCTGACGAGCGAACGAAAACTAGATCTGCAACCCGAGGGACCCTACCTGAGGATTTCAAACTCACTCGATTTATTTGGATGAATTAAGGGTAAATAGAGTAAAAGTGTATTGCATATGTTAGGATAAATGTTAAAATAGATTGAAATGCATTGTTTGATATTATATAAAATTAATTAGGTCAAATATAAGATTTTATACAAATTGAGCTATTCTGGATGATAGAATCATACGGACTTGATTCGAATAGTTTCTCTTAGAGTTTGATTTGACGAATGATTAAAAACATTCAGAATTTGGGATTTGAGTTTAAAGATTGATACAGTTTTTTTCATGATAAATTTTCATGCATATACGAAATTAAAATACGTCTATTTTATGAAAATACACTTCGATACCTTGAAAATGGAACGAAATTAATGACATTGGTATATATTTATAAATTGAAGAATTTAAGATTTGTACGAACTTAAGAAAAATGATAAACCCTGAAAAAAATCAGAAATTTGATGAAAATCGTGATTACATAATTAGATTGGCTTTGTTGGTGATTCGATTGAGGGGAGTCTTGTTCTACGTATTATGGTTTTATTGGGGTGTGCGTTTCCCTCCCCAAAATTATGAGTGAGATTTATTTCAATATTTTTGTTTAATGTGTAAACTCTGTTTTAAAATATTTGATAAATGAGCATGATTTGTAGCGTGCTTGAAATGTTTTGACTGGTTTTGAAATTGATTTTCGTGAATTGATGGAGTGTCCAAAAACTGTGTTGAAATATTGAAATTATGCATCCATGTGGTTGAAATGTATAATGTGTCATTTTATGTTATATGTTGTATTTGGTTTGTGAACCTGATTTCGACAAATTTTGATACGATTTTGGATTTGCCCTTAAGAGATTTGGTATGTATTGTTCCCTAACTACGAAGGATACCGTGAGAGACACTTTGGTGGCGTCCGGATATGCCTAGGCCTGGGGTATCCCACGAGTTGTCGTGATTTTTATTAACGACACGGTATTAGTCAGGTTGAATCCGAAAGGGGGAGGATTTAGATACTCTCTCCAAGTCTAGCACCTGAACAAGGTCCGTCGTCAACGCCAGGGTAGAGAGCACTTTAAATAAATTTGTATATAACACTCCCGGTGCGTTTGTCATAGGTCGCGGTAAACCTCTGCCAGAACATTTTTGGCTGGCAACTCTATGATTTTAGTGACAGTGCTTTGAATGCATATTTGACGTGAAAATGCTTGCTAATAATATATTATTGAAATGGAAAGTATGATGATTTGAAATATGATTCGTATACTTATATTTTGACACTCCAGTTTCACACTTTATATTAGACGATTGTATTGACCCACTCACTCATTGAGTATTCTTCCCCGAGTACTCACCCCTTATTTCCCTTCTTGTTTTAGAGTTAGTACTTGACAAGAAGCATTACTTTTAGGACGCTCAATATCATTGGGAGATCTGGTTTGAACTTAAGGAGTCATTATATATTTATACTACAAAATTTGTATTGACAATGTATATATATTTTGAGATCTATAGATGACCATTGTGTAATTCTGGGATGACTATATAAATATAGACATTTAACTTGTGAAACTTTCATATCATTGCATAACATTGCATTGAGCTATTTCTTATTCGTTGTGTACGTAGTTGGGAATGTGTTATGTCTTAGAAGTGTAGTCTAGAATCGCTCGGTGCCGCCTCTAAATCATAGTATCGGCGACTGGCGGCTGTCCATACCTTTAACGGGGGCATGGCAGTAGAAGTCTGTGGTTAGGTTGCTGGAAATTTTTATAGTCTTGCGTTATTCTGGATGTTGACTATAGGATTGGTTGATTGGAGAGGTCGGGATGACCATTTAATTATTTTACAGGATGGTTATGATTTATATAGAATTAATTGTACTTAAGAGATCTCCAAAATATTGAAAGATTCTATCCGATTTTCTATAAAAATATAGTCGGCATTCAAGACAACGGATGACTGTTCACGATCCCGGTCCGGGGCTTGACAGTTGGATTGGTATCAGAGCACTGGGTTGAAAGCTATGTAGGAAGAGAGTTTTGAAAACATTCCTGAGTATGTTTGTGTTTAAAGTTCTCAATGCATGAGAGTTTCATACAATCATGAAGTTCTAGTACATGGTCATAGGTATATGAGTTCATCCATTTAGGGGGTTAGATACGGTTGTGTCTAAGCTAACATACTATTTTTTTGGATTGGATTCCATTCTTTGTGAGGGTAGTCAAGATGTGACTAACCCAAATTTCTTGAACCATGTCTATTTTTTGAATGATACTTAATAAGAATCCTTCTCTTGCAGAAGTATGTCGACCCGATGGAGCACCCGTTTTACCCCACTAGAGGAATTAGACGAGCCGGAGGATCGTTCCTCGATTCGCGTGCCACCACCAGCATCTACTCAGTCAGCTACTCAGGCTGAAACTCCCGTACCCACACTCGACACCTTTCGGCAAGTATACGAGTGTTATAGTTCGCATGGGGTCCAGATTCCGTCCCCACCACCTTCTACAGCAACGCCTGCACCTGCAGCAACGCCTGCACCTGCAGCAGCGCCAATTCCTTCGACACCGGTTCCACCACTGGTGGCCGGTCCTTCTATTTTGTCCGAACCGAGTGAGACCATATCGGCTACTCTTAGATGAGTACATGAGTTGACTCAATTGGTTAAGGAGGCCCGTCAGCTGGGGTGCACTGATTTTACGGGGCTTGGTGATGCTACGGCAGCCAAGCATTGGATCAATCGCACCTGTAGGATATTGACCGATTTGGCGATTGGAGAAGAGCTCTGCCTGAAAGTGGTACAACGATTATTAGAATGAGAGACCCTCTTATGGTGGGAGGCCCTCACTGATAAGGCAACAGAGCCACTGCGGTGGGACGACTTCCTTCGGAAATTTGACCGTAAATTCTTCCCACTCTACCAGTAGGACCAAATGAGGTTAGAGTTGGGACGGCTTACACAGGGTCCAGATCTGTCCCGGAGTATGAGGCAGATATGCAGAGACTTGCCGCATTCATACCAGATCTAGCTACACCTCAGTATTTGCGCTTCAAATTTAAGGACGGTCTTAGTCTCAGCATAAAAAGGTATATGACTATTACCCCACAGTTTACATTCGCCGAGGTGATAGACTCTGCTCATCGCGCGGAGGCTTTGGTTTGCGCCGAGACTAGGTAGAGAGAGAGCAGAGAACAGAAAAGAAAGAAAGAGAAGTCTCATTTTGTGCAGAACTCCAAGAGGGGCAGGGGATCCAGTTCGCACAGAGGCGAATTAGGATCTAGATTTCCTGAGCTGGGATGGGGACAGTACTCCCAGGGTTCAGACAGCCCGTTCTAACTCACCCTACACAGTATACTACTCAGTGGCATCCTTATTGTCGTAGGTGCAATAGGTCGTCCCATTCAATAGGAGCTTGTTCAATGTCGGGTACTTGCTTTCATTGTGAAAAGTCGGGACATATCATGAGTTCTTGCCCTGAGTTAGAACGCGGAGGACAGAGCCGCACTAATACTCATATGGGACAGCAGGGGCAGCCTGCTCGGCCAGCAGCTTCTACTCCCAGGGTAACCACCGGGAGTAACCCAATGTAAACCCAGGCACGACAGCAGCCTAGGGCTCAAGCCCGGGTTTATGCCATTACGCAGGAGGATGCCCAGGCGAACCCCGACATCATCATGGGTGCTCCTTCTGATCCTATAGAATAGGATCTCTATTCGTATTTCCACTTCTTTTGGGGATGTCAGCATTGTATCATGATAGTTGTATAGGTATTTATGTTGTGTATCATTTTGTCGACATGATACTACTTTGATATCTTTGTACACTGAAGTTGTAAAAGCCTTAAAGGCTCAGCTATTTTGGCATATATATGTATATATATATATATATATATATCAAATTTGAAATTATTCTAAATCTATGTGCATTTTTTTAATGATAGGTACTCTACCTATCTTCGGAATAGATTCTCGTATCCTTATTGACACGGGGTCTAACTATTCGTATGTGAGCGATCAATTCTTTCGACATTCTGACAGGCCGCTCTCACCTTTAGACGATAAGCTATTGGTCATCACTTCTCTGGGAGAGCAGATTGTGCGCGGCACAGTGTATAGAGAATGTGAGATCAAAGTTGGGGATACAGTGCTAAAGGCAGATCTAATCTCTCTCGCCATGACTGATTTTGATGCCATCTTAGGGATGGATTAGCTACATATGCATTGGATTTTAGTTGACTGCTTTAAGAAGCAGGTGGAGTTTCGAACACCCGATCAGTCAATATTGATTTTTGAGGGTGAAAGGCGGGTTTTACCCCGCTGTGTCATTTCAATTTTGGAGGCCAAACGTATGATTCGCCGTGGGTGTGCGGCATATCTAGCTCACATCATAGACACCACTACTCAGGGACCGAGACTGGAAGATATTCTAGTGGTATAGGACTTTCCTGATATTTTTCCCAAGGAGCTACCCGGATTACCACCGATTCGAGAGTTTGACTTTGAGATCGATTTAGCTCCGGGGACTACCCCTATCTCTATGCCGCCATACAGGATGGCGTCGGTTGAGCTGAGAGAGTTCAAGGTCCAACTGCAGGAGTTGCTGGATAAGGGGTTTATCCGTTCTAATACGTCCCCTTGGGGCGCTCCAGTGCTGTTTGTAAAGAAGAAGTACGGCTCATTGAGATTGTGTGTGGATATAGGCAACTTAATCGGGTGACTGTGAAAAATAGATATCCGCTGTCTCGCATAGATGATTTGTTTGATCAATTGTAAGGTGCCCAAGTTTTCTTGAAGATTGATTTTCGATTGGGATATCATCAGTTGCGGATTAGGAGTCAAGATGTACTAAAGACAGCATTCTGCACTCGATACAGGTACTACGAATTTCTAGTCATGCCGTTTGGACTGACTAATGCCCCCGCTGCATTCATGGACTTGATGAACATAGTCTTTCACGATATCTGGATCAGTTTGTCATAGTCTTCATAGACGATATACTGGTGTATTCGCGGAGTGACAAGGATCATGTTCAGTATTTTCATACCGTTTTACAGATCCTCCGTGATGAGCAGCTGTATGCCAAATTCACAAAAATGTGAATTTTAGCTAAGATAAGTTGGATTTTTGGGGTAAGTCATTTCTACGGAAGGGATTTTTGTCGATCTGCAAATTGTCGATGCCATTACGAGATGGGAGCAGCCGCAGACAGTGACTGAGATCAGAAGTTTTCTTGGTCTGGCCGGGTATTACCGCAGATTTGTTGAGGAGTTTTCCCGAATAGCTGCTCCATTGTGTAGATTGACGAGAAAAGATTTCAAGTTTGTATGGGACAACCGTTATGAGGCGAGTTTTAAGGAGCTCAAATTACGGTTGACTATAGCTCTGATTTTGACACTTCCCACCAGCAGTCGGGAGTATACAGTGTACCGTGATGCTAGCCGACAGGGGTTGGGTTGTGTTTTGATACAAAATAGTCGGGTGATCGTCTATGCCTCTAGACAGTTGAAGAAACATGAGGTGAATTATCCGATACACGATCTGGAGCTTACGGCCATAGTCTTTGCATCGAAGATAGGCACCACTACTTGTATGAGGTGACTTGCCAAGTGTATACTGATCATAAAAGTTTGAAATATTTATTCACCCAACGAGAACTTAACCTGAGACAGAGGAGATGGTTGGAACTCCTCAAAGATTATGATCTTATCATTGATTATCATCCAGGTAAAACCAATGTGGTTGCTGATGCCTTGAGCCGAAAATCAGCTTCATCGTCTCAGGAAAATAATATGGCATACCTCACTTGTTTGATGGGACTCCGGGATTTGGGAGTCAAATTGGTTAGTGATGATTAGGGCACTCTGCTAGTCAGGTTTGAGGTCAGACCGACGCTGTTGGACCATATTAAGGAGTTTCAGAGCACTGATACCAGGCTTCAGACCCTTATTAAGAGAGCCCGCAGAGGTGATATAGATGATTTCAGAGTCCGTAGTGATGGACTTCTGACTTATCGAGATAGAGTGGCTATACCCGTCAATGAGGATCTCTGCAGGTCCATATTAGAGGAGGCACACTTTTTGGCCTATGCCTTACACCCAGGTAGTACCAAGATCTATCGAACTATTCGGGGCAGCTATTTGTGGCCAGGTATGAAGAGAGGCATTGTAGAGTTTGTGGGTAAATGTTTAGTCTGTCAGTAGGTGAAGGCTGAGTATTAGAGGCCAGCGGGTTTACTACAGCCTCTTCCCATTCCCGTATGGAAGTGAGAACATGTGACTATGGACTTTGTTATGGGATTGCCGCAGACTCAGGCTAGATATGATGCCATTTGGGTGGTAGTCAATCGACTCATCAAGTCCGTCCATTTCATCCCGATGCGTAGCAACTCTCCACTGGAAATATTGGCATGTCTGTATATTGACGAAATAGTCAAACTATATGGGGTGCATGTGTCCATAGTCTCGGATAAAGATTCGAGATTCACTTCTCGATTTTGGTCTAAGCTGCAGGAAGTTTTGGGCACGCGGCTCAATTTTAGCACAGCATATCACCCACAGACAAATGGTCAGTCAGAGAGGACCATTCAAACGTTTAAGGATTTACTTCGGGCTTGTGTTATGGATTTTCTGGGTAATTGAGACAGGCATTTACTGTTGGTGGAATTTGCATATAATAATAGTTATCAGGCCAGCATCGGCATGCCACCCTATGAGGCACTTTACGGCAGAAAGTGTCGCTCCCCGTTGTGCTGAGATAAGATAGGCGAAAGATGCCTCACTAGTATTGAGTTAGTCGAGGAAACTAAGGAAAAGGTCAGGGTGGTCTGCGAGCGGTTCAAAGTTGCCCAAAACAGACAAAGGGCATATGCGGATCGGAGATGCTGGCCCTTAGAGTTTGAGGTGGGTGATATGGTATTTTTGAGCATTTCTCCCATGAAGTGACTCATTTGATATCGGCAGCGGGGCAAGTTGAGCTCTAGGTATATTGATCCGTTCCGTATCCTCAGTAGGGTTAGGAGCGTGGCATACAGACTAGAGTTGCCAGACGAGTTATCTCGAATCCATGATATCTTCCATGTATCGGTGTTAAGGAAATACATCTCAGATCCTTCGCATATTTTGGAGCCTCCGCCAGTAGAGGTACAAGAGGACTTGAGTCTACCTGCTTAGCTGGTGGCCATACTTGACCAGCAGATCCGGCAACTACGGAACAGGGAGATATCTCTTGTCCGAGTGCTATGGCGCAGCAATCAGGTCGAGTAAGAGATCTGGGAGGCCGAGGAGACTATAAAGAGACAGCACCTCCAGTTGTTTGCTGTTTAGTTTTTCTTAGTTTCGAGAACGAAATTTATTTTTAGGGAATTAGAAAATGTAATACCGACACTCGGTGCCTGAACAATGTATATTGATTTTAAAATATATATATATTTAAAAAAAAAACAACGGGGTGCTGTATTTTGAGACAAAACGCAACATCCCCCCAATTTGGGATTAGGGCTTTTAGCCCTAATCTTTCCCTTTCTCTCTCTCTCTCCCCGACTCTTCATCTCCCCCACCGCTCTCTCTCCGTCTGTTCCTCTCCCACGGCCTTGCTTTCCTCCACCACCACCATCGCCGCCGCGTCTCCCTCTCTCTTCGTCTCTCTCTCACTTTCCCTCTCTCTCTCTATCCTTCCCTCTCAGTTTCTCTCTCTCTCTCCGCTGTTCACTCTCTCGCGATCTCCCTCTCGGCTTCCTCCGCCGCGTTCTTCTGTCATGCACCGCGAGCGCCAGAGTACGCGACAGCGCAGAGCACTGCACGCTCTACCGAGTGCGAGCGCGCTCTACGCGACCCACTGCGTGAGCGTGCGTACCTCACAGCGCGCCAGCCTGCACGCCCCAGCTCGCCAGCCTACGCGCCCCAGCTTGCAAGCGCACAGCCCGCGAGCCCACTGGGGCCTGCTGACCTGCGAGCCCACTACGGCTTGCTGACCCGCGAGCCCACCAGAGCGCCAGCCCGCCAACCCACCGGCCCACAAGCCCGTGACCGGCTTTCTCCTTTGAGAGCCATCTGCCATCCTCGCAGAAATCCTTCACTGCAGGTAACGGCTATGTTAGATATAGTTTTGTGTTAGAAATTGATTTAGTCGCTAACGTGATTTCAAAATTGAAAATATTATAGGTTTTAAATTAATCTGACGGACGAACGAAATCTAGATCTGCAACCCGAGGGACCCTACGTGAGGATTTCTAACTCACTCGATTTATTTGGACAAATTTAGGGTAAATTAGAGTAAAAGTGTATTACATATGTTAGGATGAATGTTAAAATATATTGAAATGTATTGTTTGACATTATATGAAATTAATTAGGTCAAATATAGGATTTTATACAAATTGAGCTATTCTGGATTATAGAATCATACGAACTTGATTCGAATAACTTCTCTTAGAGTTTGATTTGACGAATGCTTAAAAACATTCAGAATTTGGGATTTGAGTTTAAGAATTGATACAGTTTTTTCATAATAAATTTTCTTACATATAGGAAATTAAAATACGTCTATATTATGAAAATAGATTTCGATACCTTGAAAATTGAACGAAATTGATGACATTGGTGTATATTTATAAATTGAAGAATTTAGAATTTGTACGAACTTAAGGAAAATGATAAACCCTGAAAATAGTCAGAAATTTGATGAAAATCATGATGACTTGATTAGGTTGGCTTTCTTGGTGATTCGATTAAGGGGAGTCTTGTTGTACGTATTGTGGTTTTATCGGGGAGTGCGCTTCCCTCCCCAAAACTGTGAGTGAGATTTATTTCAATACTTTTGTTTAATGTGTAAACCCTATTTTAAAATATTTGATAAATGAGTATGATTTGTAACGTACTTGAAATGTTTTGACTGGTTTTGAAATTGATTTTTGTGAACTGATGGAGTATCCAAAAATTATGTTGAAATATTGAAATTATGTATCCATGTGGTTGAAATGTATAATGTGTCATTTTATCCTATATGTTGTATTTGGTTTGTGAACCTGATTTCGACACATTTTGATACGATTTTGGATTTGGTCTTGAGAGCTTTGGTATGTATTGTTTCGTAGCTACGAAGGATACCGTGAGAGACGCTTTGGTGGCGTCCAGATATGCCTAGACCTGGGGTATCTCACGAGTTATCGTGATTTTTATTAACGACACGGTATTAGTCAGGTTGAACCCGAAAGGGGAAGGATTTAGATACTCTCTCCAAATCTAACACCTGGACGAGGTCCGTCGCCAACGTCGGGATAGAGAGTACTTTAAATAAATTTACATATAACACCTCTGTTGTGCCCGTCATAGATTACGGTAGACTTCTGCCAGAACATTTTTTGCTGGCAGCTCTATGATTTTAGTGACAGTGCTTTTGATGCATATTTGACTTGAAAATGTGTGCTAATGATATATTATTGAAATGGAAAGTATGATAATTTGAAATATGATTCGTATACTTATATTTTGACACTCCAGTTTCACACTTTATATTAGACGATTGAATTGATCCACTCACTCACCGAGTATTCTTCCCCAAGTACTCACCACTCATTTCACTTCTTGTTTCAGAGCTAGTACTTGACAAGGAGCGTTGCTTTTAGGACGTTCAATATCATCAAGAGATCTGATTTGGATTTAAGAAATCATTATATATTTCTGCTGCAAAATTTATATTTGTAATGTATATATATTCTGAAATCTATAGACGATCATTGTGTAATTCTGGGATAATTGTATAAATATGGATATTTAAATTGTGGAACTCTCATGTCATTATATAATATTGTATTGAGACATTTCTTATTCGTTGTGTATATACTTAGAAATATGTTATGTCTTAGAAGTGTGCTCTAGGATCGTTCTGTGTCACCTCTAAATCATAGGAGGGGCAACTGGTAGTTGTTCATA
Source organism: Dillenia suffruticosa (assembly GCA_033439265.1). NCBI lineage: Eukaryota > Viridiplantae > Streptophyta > Magnoliopsida > Dilleniales > Dilleniaceae > Dillenia > Dillenia suffruticosa. The sequence continues at coordinate 16,777,120 of JAVTVX010000020.1, forward strand.
CCTTTGATGGGAGCGTGGCAGTAGAGGTCTGTGACTAAGTTGTTGGAAATTTTTATAGTTTTGCGTTATTCTGGATGTTGGCTGTGAGATTGGTTGATTTTGGAGAGATCGGGATGGCCATTTAATTATTTTACAGAATGGTTGTGATTTATACGGGATTAATTGTATTTGGGAGATTTTCGAAATATAAGGAGTTTCTACCTGATTTTTTGTAAAAATACAGCCGGCATTCAGGACAACGGGCGGCTGTTCACGATCCCAGTTCGAAGCTAGACAAAATCTGTGCAAGCTTGTGTCATGTCTAGACTGGTCCAGCCATGCAAAATGCAGGAGCCATATCACATAAGAGTATGAGAAAGGGCTTCAATGAAAACTTGTTTGCAGACAAAATCTAGACCTTTTATCCCAAAAATACAGTTTGACGATATTTAATCCGTATGCAATGCAATTCCAACAAACTTTGTATCTATTTTCTAGCTTTCCTTTTTTTCTTTGTTGTGCGTAAGAGAACATGATAAAGACCAATACCTATGTTTATAATGCCTATTATAAAAAAAGGTAATTCCGTAAAATGTAGTGTGGAAAAATTTATGACAGGTTGTTATGCAGAAGACATCCAAGAAAGATAAACCACACCGACTCTTTAATAGTGCAGCTGGGCAATTGCCTTCAGTTGTTCTGAAGACTTTTTTTGTTTTTGTCTGCATTGTCATGGGTTGTTTGAAGATTTATTAAGTTGTATAGCTAAGAAGACAGTATGGATGTAACAGATTCTACCGGTCATAAGTTGAAGTCCTCCCATATGTGCTAACGTGGTGCGCCAGCCCAACAGCTGCATTTCTACATAGGAGGCTTTGAGGAAAGATTTTTTTTTTTTTTTAACACCTTAAGACTGTGAGGAACAGGAGCTGACACCAAGGCTAATTTTCCATGGATGGCAATTTAAGTCTTGGAGAGCGGCTGAAGGAGCACTTGGCTTCATGTAAGTTTCATGAAGGAATAAATTTGTTGAGGAAGGTGCCACATAAGACACCCTTTGTCAATGTGACGTGGAGTTAATTATTTACCTCCATATATGGAACAAGCTAATAAAAGGTTGCCTTGTCTGCTGCAATACATGTTTGAAAGGACTAGCTTTGTAATACTATGGCATGAGCTTCTAGACATAAAACAGAAAGTTGATTTTGATAGTTTTTTTTCTCAGTGTGCATATGTATTTGAAACGGTTCAAGGTACCTTTAAAATACATGTACAATCGGGCTTAACTTATAATAATAACGTGGCATGAAATCCCATAAATGATGAAAGTTCATTTTGTAGGTTTATGTTCAGCCTTACCAATTGTATTAGATGCTAGAGATACAAAAGCAATGGATAACCCATAAATGAATTCTAGCAATTTGCTCAAGGATCTGACCTTTTTATTTGTTCTCCAAACAAGATCCCTGAAGGTAGTTTTCTCATTGAATGGCTCCAGTGTCGGTAGCATCCTAAAAGAATTTGAAATCCCGCCACAGAGGCCACATCGTGTTATGCTAGGATGGCATTTCTTGTGGATTGAAGCAGATTTGAGCATGTTATATACCTTCTCTGCATCATTCTGTGAAAAGAGAACAAGGAAAGTTTAATATAAGCCCCAACTTGTACACCATGTGAGACAAGCAAGAGGACTCATGAGAAAGAAAGAGACAAGAAGGTAGAACAATATATCACAATAAAAACAGTGTTGCAAATTGAGCTCAATAATAACACTCTGCCCGATGTAAATGATTTTTTTCTAGATATCATAATGTTAATTTCCTGGTCTTGATACTGACACACAACAACCACACTACCCCTAACAAAACCCAAGCCTCCAACACCAAAGCCCTTGAATCACTTAAGCATGGCCATTGATAGACTAACAAAAGTTGGTGGTGCAAATGTGATCTCCAAAATAGAAAGGGAAAACTTATTAATTAGAAATTTTTTTTTTTTGGTGGAAAAAGAAGAAATATTAGATGATTGAAAGAATGTACAAAACTCCTAAGGATAAGTCCTTAGGAGTAGGAAAAAAGATACAATTCAAAAAGAACTAATACTCCATTGCCCTTCGGTCATTTTTCAACTCTTCTAGATTAGCCTATATAGAAGCATAAGAAACAATGACAGTTCAATAATCAGACTACGAGAAATTCGAACATCCCACTCTCTCCAAATATAGTAAGAGATAGTAAAAAACACGCATTTCAACAACAATAAAATTTTTTTCTTCACTCCAAAATCTAAAATCTTTAAAACTTGTAAGGAGCAAATAAGTGAGTCTTTTAGAGTAAAACGAATCATAATCACACACAACAAAGAGATGACTTAATATCTCCCTCACAATAGTACAACGTAAAAATAGGTAATCTCTGATTTCAAAATTAAAATAACACATGACACATACATCCAAAAAAAAAAAACAAATGATCAGTGTTAATTTTATTAAATACCATGGATCAACTAAAAACCTTAACCTTCATAGGAACTTTTGCCTTTTAGTTAAATACAGTGTGGAAGCTTAAAAGCATTAACCTTTAAATTGAAAATTGTATCCATGGTCAAGACTCAATCAATATTTGCCAAATACACCATTTGCTAAGTGTACTGCGTCCAGTTTTTTTTCTTTGAACAAATACACTTATGATATAATCTAGTGGCCAAATGAGATATTTGTATTATTTTTTACATTTGTAACTTGCTTCAAATTCTAATAACAACGACCTTTAGACACTAAAATGTAATATGAATATAGTAGGCAACACACTATAGTTAAATTGGATCGAACACCATACATGTTTAAAATATCGATATGTTTAGAAATATTGTGTCATAAATATGTAAAACAAAACAGAATAATCAACTAATATATTGAAATCAATAAATAAATATCAAAATCCTATACAATGAACTTACCAAAATCTTTGGGATAAAAGTTATATTTTCATTTTATGCACATGATAACTTTGTTTACTTGGAAATATAGTGATGTATATCAGAAAAAAAAAAAACACTATGATATTGGAATAGATTAAGAAAGTGATGCAATTTAACTTAGTAATATCTCTAGAAAATTTAGTTATAGTTTTATTTTATTCACGATATAACTTTATTAAAATTGTATATTACCCTTTATAAGTTTTTAATTTATAACTCTACAAATTTCTGAACACTATATTCATAAAAGCAATTTTTAGATAATGGGAACTACGCTAAAAGTGTATCTCTGAAAATTAAGTATTAAGAAATGTGGATATTGCTAAACCCTTTCGCATATTAATGTTTTACTCTAATATCATCTTTGAAAATGTTCAATAAAGGTTTATTTCATTTTTAAAAATAACACTCCATGATAATATATAAAATGTTTAATTCCTTTTAGAAAATTTTTTACCAATATAAATAATATTTTATTATATATATGTATCTTCTTAAATTAGACTCAATGTTGTATAGTGTAAGAAAGGGACAAAATGATCCATCATTCACATGAAGCATTGTTTATGCTTGTGCAAGCCTACATGAAGGGTTGTAGCATCCTTTTCTCCCCAAAGACCAGTTGTCAAAAATCACATAAACATGGTAGATCAAGTTTTAACATTTGTTATGTTGTGTCTAGTACTATTACAACGATAACAAATTTAAATTTATATCAGGACCCTATAAATTTTTTTCTTAAAAAATCCAAATCTCAAGATGTTATGATACTATAAATTCTTTTTTTATTTGATAGATAAAAAAAAAAAAAAAAAAAAAGATTTAAGAGAGAAGAAAGAATACAAAAAACTCAAATGATTAGAAATTCTTGGACTAAAAGATACATAGAAGCAAAGAGATTCTGAAAAATCTATCACCAATCTCAAACTACAATTTCTAAGTCCCCTAAAGCATGAAGTGAAAGAGAAGTTAGAAAAAACAATCTTCGCTCATGGAAAAGAGGAAACATGCCAAAATTTAATATTTCACTCATTTCAAATCCTTCATAAAAGAGCATAATAGTACATCTTTAAAGTAGAGAGGGTATCCTTTCATCTACCGGAATCTATGAACTTTGTTAATAATAAAATAAAAAGGCTTTAAGAACAAGCTAGCTAGTTATGACAAATGGCAAGAAAGAAATTCCCTATTGCAAGAACAATCAAGAAACATATGATTTATAGGTTCAAACTCTTTGTTGCACATTAAATACATGGAGATATAGTTTAAACAAACTTGGTTAGGGAGAAATGAGAATAGCGGGGAGGGAAAGTGAGATAGCAATGAAGGAATCTTTGGGAATAACGCCGTAATAGGGACCTTTAAAGGGAGGATGGAAATGCCTGACCTTTTGCTTGTACATAAGAATTTGCAGCACAAACATGTACAGATCCCAAGTTCGATGTGCACTTCTCTTAGACTTTTAGTTATAAGCAGCCTTAAATTAAAGAAGAGTAAGCTTATTTTAATGGAAAGGGCGTCAATAGTAGAACCCCTAGTTGCTTTTCTATTGTGTCTCCGCCTTTTAACTTAAAGGTGCATGACACCAAATGTGAAATCAGAGGGTTAAAGATCTAGCATTCTATGTTCACAGGTTGTGGAAACAATTTAGCCATGTGGAGGAAGCATCAAACAAGGCAAATAATCGCTCAAGGGCATAATTTATCCAATCTTCCTCATTATCTTATGCCTTTATTTCAAGTTCCATCGTAAATGACAAAACATCTTGAGTCCATTCAATGGACTTTCCATTGAATAGCAAACAAGAGGTGGTTGAATTCCAATCAGTAGATGGACAAAATTTAACCCTTGTAGCCTTTCCTTTTCTTGAACAAGATGGGGCCTAAGGCATAATCAATTCATCCAAACTCAATAAGGAAGTTTTTTCAAATGGCAATGATAAAAAGGCTTCATTTGTGATTTGTTTCGAATGGATACCAAGCATGAGCCTACAACAAATAGGAGGTAAAAGAGTAGGAGGGGGTTTAAAATGCAGCAGCATAAAAAATCTCCTGGATAAAACCTAGAAAGAAGAGAATGAACAAATAACTATTAGTAAGTTGATCACAAAGTATTTACATCTATCCTAGAGGAAAGATCATCTAAGGAGTTGGAGGGCCATTTATAAACTTAATCTAATTATGCTCTAAGTTTAGGTAAATTAAAATTCAAAGTATTCTTTTTGCAGGGGAAGTGATTAATTTACTTAGTTTTGTCTGTCCTTCAACCCATGTAAACGGGAATGTTATGAGTTGCATGCTTCTTGTAAATCCATTTATTTTATAACAGGCTATTTTGTACATACAATCCACAATTCATAACAAAATCATTTTCTTTAAGTAGTTTTAGAAATTCATGTATGTATACAATGATAGTGTTATGTTTTAAAATAATTTATTTAATTAAACTTTTCTTTCATATAAAGACTCTTGCTGTTTAAAATATTAACAACTTAAAATGAAAAAACAAGAACTTCCAAAGTTTAAAGCATGGGAAAGAAAGTTAATTTTAATCAATTACTTTTTTTTCCCTGAAAGTGATCAATAATTCATTATAAACGAATCATAAAATATTAGGAACTGTTTGTGTTTAATTCTCATACAAAAGATATGTTACTGACATTTTTGTTCTACTTGAACCACAAAAATAAGTCTTGTTCCACCTTCATCACAATTTGTTATACTATTCATGATTTAAATTTGAAGGCCTCTAAACATTACCAATTGCTCCAACCTCAGCCAATCTTTTTACAAACTGAGCCCCCCTTCTGTCAAAAATTCCAATTCCTTTATTTTTCTTTTCTTTTCCTTCTACTGACATGTGGGCTTTAGAAGACCAAACAAAACCTCAATCTGACATTTTTTTATTTTCCATTTCTGTTCATGCATTTACTGTTGGTTAAAAATAACAAAACGAAGTTACATTTATAAAATAGAAAAATAATTTGACTGTGAATCCTGTCTTAAATCAAGTAAATCTAGGTAGGAATGGTCTTTATCCTTTTTGGGGAGCTAGAATTGTTCTTAGTTTGATTTCTTCAGATGACAGCGTGCTATCCTTTTTTGCAATATTTCTCTTTCTGCATCTCTCTCTCATTAAGATTAGAAGGCACTACTCTTAAGCATGCAGACGGAGCCCAGAAAAAGGATTACAAATGCAATGACAACTTGGTCTCTCAGTCGCAGGAGGTGCATTGACTATAAATTGGGTTCTTTACTTATTTGATGAAGAGAAATGGAAAAGAAGAAAGTGGGGGTGAGTAAACTGCAATTACTCTGCTGGCAGATTGCATATCTGGAAATATCTATACATTATAGAGAGAGAACAAAAGAAAGAATTGTTATAGGGAAACATGTAGGGTCAGTTTGAAATACTTGTGTTCTTAATTAGGACAAGTTGGATAGTCTGCAAAGGGGATCCATTGTTGAAGCCCAAGGACAAGGAATTAATAGAGATTTGACTTTGATTACTCATTCTTGATTGGAAAAACACTTATGATTCTATGCAAGTTATGCTTTGTCCCTTACAATATGATGTTATTACTCTGGATTAATACGAACAATAATGACAGTCTCATGTAAAAGAGTATTGAATTTTACAGAAATGTAAAATAGTTTACTAATATAGATTCATGACTTTAGGAGAAATTCATTAAATATTATTAAAATTTCTAAAAATATTTTAAGTTTTCAAATAACAAAATTATATATAATATTATATGAGGTATATATTTAATAAACAGAAGATATATGTTTTAAAAAATGATAAATTTTGTAACAGGTGAAATCGATATGTTCCATCTTTTACCCTTTTTATCCATCTCTTAGTGCTATAAATGGGAATTATTGTGCTCCTTTCACTAATTGGTGGATATTATGGTGCCTATCAAATTCAAAAAGGGATAAGATACCAATATATAGCAGTGCAAAATATTGCATCCCTTGACGAATTTGGCCAGCATGAAAAAACAGTAAAGGCATAAATTTGAAAACAAAAGGCAGATAAACAGTCTCAAAGAGTTAAAAGAAAATAAAAACTCATACTGCAAAGAGGAATTATTGGTAATGTGACTCCCAAAGTTTAATTGCAGTGGAAATAGAATATACGGTGATTTTATTAAAAAAATATATATTGGATCTATTTGACAAATCTCAAATCAACTGAGCTCCATTTGACCATGTCTAAGTTCAAAAACAGGAAACTGTATGAATGTGCTTTTTCCATGTAGTTCTAATAAATACTGGTGCAACACGAGGACTTCCAAGGATGCTATCCTCAAGACCCCTCTCACACTAGCACATTTAATCACAAGGTTCTCAGATGCACTAATGCTGGTATCATCTGACTCATCCAAATAACAAAACTGAATATTTACAATGAAATGAAAGTAATGAGAACTATGGGTAAGATGCGCACCATCAGTCTCTGAATCTTGCCATTTCGAAAAACCATTTGGTGAGATAAGTAGCTTGACGCATGATAATCCATGAAGAACTTCTTCACTAAACTTGTATATGATTCTTTAGAAGACCAAGGGATACCACGAACAAGAACAGTGAAATGACTTGGATTGGAAGAAGATTGAGAAATGTGATCCAGCCTCATTTCAGAGATGCTTCTATACTCCTGAACTCAAAATGGCAAAGTCCACAAAACATAAGTGGGATTAGAGGACTATCAAAAGGTTGCTACAGAAACAAAAATAACATTTATATCAGGCAAAATATGACACAAATGGAATTTGAAGCCTTACAAAGTAAAGAAGAATACATGCTGAGCAGGTTATGACATACAATGCAAGACAATGTGCCCAGAGCCTGAGAAAATTTGGGGGGAAAGAGAACGGACACAAAAAAACAAGGTAAGAGCATTTATAACTAAAAGGTAAGGACTAATAAAAGCAACCAATGCAGGAAACAACATGATTGACAGACTGTTTTAGTCAGTTCACCAGACTGCCAGCCCCATCAACAAAAAATATCAAAATTCAGAAGGGTAAAACATAAGAATGAGAAATCAGGTATAACGATGCAGCAGCTAGTTTAGGTTTCTTTTTCCCTTATACTCATATTTTCTGTTAATTCTATTTCCAAAATGCTATTTCTGCTGCTAGGATACATTCAACTTTATTATGCATTAGTTAAAAATAGAATAACAATAGAAACTTTGCTATTCTCTTGAGTATAAAAAGCGTATCCTACTCGTCATCAAAAACAGAAAGAAGACATTGCTTTTTGCATTGTTATGTTAAATGAAAGATGCTATTACTTTGTGTTTGGAAAGGGGGGAGGGGAGGCAGAGGGATCGTTATTCATACTCTTCGATGGACAAAAGCTTCTTTAATAAATTCCTGTGCAGATAATATGATATGATAATTAGTATTTGGATCTTACGGATTTTGAATTTTCTATCAAAAGAATATAACAATAATAACAACCAAATATAATCTCTTGCATTATTGTATTTTATTTCATATTATATGTTCATTTATATGATTATTTTCTTTATAAGACAACAAAAATCATATTTTTATTCCACTAAATGAGATCGATAATATGAATACTTTTATGCCATTGTATTTTATATTATATCATTTGTTTATCTATATTTAGCTAATCCATATCATATTTTATAATCGTTATCCAAATTTTTTAGCTCTCTTTCTCCTTGAGTTAATACGAGTACTTGTCATAGTTTCACATTGCTTAACTAGAGCCTCTACTAGTTATATATTTACATTTACATACCATCTTAATCGTATTTCCCTCAATTTTTTCTCGATAAACGTAACTCCAACTTTCTTCTTAATATTCTCATTTCTTATCTGGCCCATCCTTATACGTCCACACATCGATTTTAACATTCTTATCTCCGCAACTTCCATCTTTAACCCGTACTTTTGGTTCATTGTTCAACATTCAAATTTATATAATAAGGTATACTTAATCACCATCCTATAAAATTTCCCTTCAAGTTTCAAAGGTACTTTTTAATCATATAGAATATTCAATATATTTCTCCATTTTGACCATCTTAATTGTATTCTATGTGATCATATTCATTGGGATATACATTGGATGTTAGTCAGGTTGTAGAATTCATGTAAAATTCAAATTGATCATCAAAAGGATGAAACTTAATCAAGATGGACATTATTAGAGTTTAGATTCCATTAGAAGATTGAGAAGATAAGGATTACTTTGATTTAGAAAATTGCTAAGGATAATTTGCAAATAGAATTTGATCAAGTTTGGTACACCGTAAAATGGGGTTCTAAGTAATCAAGGAAGGATGATCCATCTATACAACCATCAAAACTTCTTTATGCAGTTTTAATATATATCTATATATATTATATACTTATTAACTCCACCATGATCGGTCCCAAGTCTGAGGTAAAGGAGGAGAACTGCATTAGACAGCCAATCAAAGTAAAACTAAGGCAAAGAAGTTATGTATGGATCCATTTTCTATCAAAAGAATAATTTAAAAAATAATAAAATTGAAATTGAAAACCTTTAAACTCTTGAATTAGTTTATTTAATTCCATAATATTTAGAACATACCAAATCATCCTAAACAACTTGATTGATTTAGATAGAATTGAGGGGGTGGGGATGTTCCCTCTTATCGTACTTGATTATGTCTTCTCACACGGATGGGAAGGAAACTGAATTCCTCCAATATATAAAAAAATCTATCCCCCTCCAGTTTGGAGGAGATAAAATCCCCTTCTGATGTGATTATCAAGACTGCAAGAAATTTACAACATTCAACTCAAGTTCCAGTTGGGCCAGTAACAAAAGTTCGAGTTAAAAGTTCCAAAAAAATACTGAATAAATTAATTCAGAGGGTTTTACAATAAGAAATTGGAGCCCAAATGAATGAAGAACCAAAAGGGGCCTCAATTATACTCATACAAGCCCAGTTGGAAGAATAAAAGGCCCAAAACTATCCAAAACCAAGGGAGGACGAAAATAAAGAAAAATAGCAGCAAGACTTGGTCAAAATAGTTTGATTTATTTAGTTTCCTAATTCTTATTTTTTTGTAACTTTTAGTTTCTTAATTCTTTATTGTTTAGAGAGTTATTAAATTTTTAGTTGCCAATTATGTTTTACCTTTAGGTTATAAATAGGTCATTATATATTGTGTAAAACAACACTTTGGAGAGAATTAATAAAATTGTGAGAATTCTTCACACAGGTCTTGTTTTTTGAGAACTTTGAACTTATTCAAGATATGAGTTTTGTTTAGTTTTTTGACTTATCAATTTAGGTTTCGAACCATCTAGATTGTGGCGTCATTTATTCCATCTTTATACCAAAGTTCTTGATCTAGTGAGAAACGGGTCTAAGGTTATATACCTTAGGTTCTTTCTCCTTTAGGGCAAGGGTTGAGGTCTTTAATTCCATCGGTTCAAATAATTCGTTGAAACAATTTTTTGGGCTAAATTAACTTGTTCGTGGGTTTTAGGGTTTTTATACCCAACGGGATCACATCAGTTGGTATCAGAGCAATTTCGGGTTACCCTTCGAGTTGTTCATACTTGTCTATAATTGTTCATATTTATCTATAATTTTTCATAAAACAAAGGCAGTTTCCAATTTTTTTTTTCTTTTCTTTTATTGTTTCTTCTTTATTTCTTATTTGTTCACCTTCTTTATTTTATTCCTTTATTCACTTTTTTATTCAATTCATTCCATATTTGTTTCTTTCTTAATTTGGAATTTTTCCAAATTTGCGACTTTCTTATTTCTCACTTATTTTTCTTCTTTATTTTTCTTGTTATTCTTTCTTTGAATTTCACAAGACAATTATTTGTAAGTTAAATTCAAAGAGTTGTTGATTCATTAAGATGGTAAGAGACATGTTTGAGGGATTGAATTCATCGAGACTTTTTCCAAGCAAAACGCGATTGCGGATGCATATTCACACAGGTGACGATTTGGGGACAAATCGTTGTCAAGAAGGGGGGAATGATGTGATTATCAAGACTGCAAGAAATTTACAACATTCAACTCAAGTTCCAGTTGGGCCAGTAACAAAAGTTTGAGTTAAAAAGTCCAAAGAAGTACTGAATAAATTAATTCAGAGGGTTTTACAATAAGAAATTGGAGCCCAAATGAATGAAAAACCAAAAGGGGCCTCAATTATGCTCATACAAGCCCAGTTGGAAGAATAAAAGGCCCAAAACTATCCAAAACCAAGGGAGGACGAAAATAAAGAAAAATAACAGCAAGACTTGGTCAAAGTAGTTTGATTTATTTAGTTTCCTAATTCTTATTTTTTTGTAACTTTTAGTTTCTTAATTCTTTATTGTTTAGAGAGTTATTAAATTTTTAGTTGCCAATTATATTTTACCTTTAGGCTATAAATAGGTCATTATACATTGTGTAAAACAACACTTTGGAGAGAATTAATAAAATTGTGAGAATTTTTCACACAGGTCTTGTTCTTTGAGAACTTTGAACTTATTCAAGATATGAGTTTTGTTTAGTTCTTTGACTTATCAATTTAGGTTTCGAACCATCTAGATTGTGGCGTCATTCATTTCATCTTTATACCAAAGTTCTTGATCTAGTGAGAAACGGGTCTAAGGTCATATACCTTAGGTTCTTCCTCCTTTAGGGCAAGGGTTGAGGTCTTTAATTCCATCGGTTCAAATAATTCGTTGAAACAATTTTTTGAGCTAAATTAACTTGTTCGTGGGTTTTAGGATTTTTATACCCAACGGAATCGCATCACCTTCTCATTCACCTACCAACCAAAATCAAAACAAATAAAAGGAGGAAACTTCCCCGCTCCTCCAGATACCTCCCAATTGCCTCAACTCTTGCGCCCTTCCCCGACCTAGCTTCACCATGTATGTTTCTTCCTCCATATTCAGTCTTCTTTATCGTACATCCCAGTGATAACCCTTTAATTTTGCAAATGGTAACCTTCCTATGAATTAACCTTCAATAAAAAAGTTTCTTGCCTTGGATTCATATTACAAAGTCATTCCTAAAGCCGAATGCCCCATATTGATTAAAAACAATATAAGCTTGTATTCAAGCTGTCAAAATTACACTAAGGTGTGGTCACTTCTTTTCTTGGAGTTTTCTTTTAAATTCTTAATAATTTGTTACTTAGTATTCAAGAGATTTTCACAAACACCTGTGATTCAACTTATGAACCATTCTTTTTAATCCTGGAGAAGTTAAGTTGGTTTTCATATTTAAATCTTTCTAGTCATCATAAAATTCTTTTGTGCACAGCATAGCTTCATATGACCTTACTTTTCAGTTTTCTTCCAAGATCTGGCTCATATACATCAATTAGTATCATAGATAGTTATGATTAGCTTACTTCAAATCCTGAACAGCATAATCCCAGCTCCTTTATGGACCAATTAATTTCAATGCAATGAAATTAAAAGCCAACACACACTGATTAATGAACAGAAAAACAGGATTTGTAACCTATTTGAGAATGTTTACTTCCTGAAAGATTACCATGCATACGATTGTCTCAGCATTTTTTCCTCAAATGTTTAAATTGCAGGGCAGTTGGTCATTTCACCTAGCACTTGAAAATTTTCTTTTATTTCCTGCTAGTTCTTTGTATGGATTTAAAAATCAGTTGGCAATAGTTGCACCAACCCAAATGTCAGCAAATCAGCTGCTGCCGTGACAGACACCCATTACAGGATTTGTAATGTCATTATGCTCCACAACAGCAGAAAAACAGCTGTATGGCCAAGGCACAGCTGAAATGCACCTTCCAATGCTGCCACTACGCCTTCACAAAGTGGGTAAGCCCATTTATCTATTACAAGCTAATTCAGTAAGGTGACAACTATCACACCCGATACGGTTCTGATTGACCACAATTCGCATCCATGGTTTTACTCAAAAAACAACTTAAAGTTGGACAACTCATCCCATTCATTTTCCTTTCTGTTTTAGGAATATACTAGTCCAAGCCCAATTTACTAGATACTAACCCAAGTCCCATTGTTGTAACTGTTTTATCCGTAAAATTAAATCAATCTTGGGTAGCTTATCATAGGGAATAGTACTATGAAGTTTACAGCACAGAATAATGAATATAATTTTTATGTCCTCTTTCCAAATTGACACCAAAATATTTGAGAATTTGTTCCGATTGGAATTCACCATTACAGTTGCAGTGTAAGATCAATGTCACTACAAACAAGCAAGAAGTGATTTAAAAAAAAAAAAAAAAGGAAGAGGAGAGAGAGAAGAAAAGAAAGAATCTACAAAAGTGGCTTCTTTAGAATGAGTCAAGCCAACAAATGTATAAAACATGAAGCGTACCACTTTGATCCTTCGCTAACATTTTTAATGGAAAATACATCCAGTGACTCTGATGGAATATGTTTGTGATGCATCTCTTGTCCATAATAATTGAGTGGGAGTACGAGGAAGAGGCAAACTACAGCAGCAATGGAGAAGAGTTTCATGCTGCATAGGCAAAGATCTTATAAGCAAAATTAAATTGCAAAATCATTTACTGGCAATACGAATAAAACAAAACATGGGGAAAATAAATAAAAAGCAAGAATGAGAGGGTTAACATCCTAAAGAATATGTAGTAAGCATAAGCTCTGAACATAATTTTTGCCAGTTACTTTTTTGACCAAGCTAGGGCTATTTTGCAAGCATACCATAGACTCCACGTGAGAAGTTAAAAAAAAAAAAAAAAAAAAAAAAAAAAAAAAAAAAAACATGAAGAAGAAGAAATATGGAATAAAACAACTACTAACCAAACTGATGAAGTACAAAGATAACTATGAAGCATCAAACTCAAATTTTGAATTCACATTCATCACCCTTTGACCCACCCAGGCAGCAAAATCAAAGAAAGGGGTTACAGTTGTGGAAAGAAAAGCAAGGTTTATGATGAGTACTTGCAGAATTAGACAAACTAGATTACAACTTATAAGCCTCAAGAGAACTCTCGAGCTATTGCACCTCAGTCAGTTTAATTTCATCTTTACCATGAAGAAAAAATCGCACAGCAACTGAATGATTGCATTTGCACATCATTGCATTTGAATTCACATAAATTTGCAAGAAATGGTCTGTATACATTGCTACATTTGAATTTGCATATCTCTAACGCTATTAAATTACAGAAAACAGAATGGGACAAAATTCAACCCCCCAAAAGATAGAAGGATGACAAGATGGTATAGAGATGGCAACTTGACTTGAACTGCAGTTACCTACCACCCACCTCATTTGGGACAGTTATTCAACAGGCTGACCCTTCAAGCTGGGTCTCCAAGAATAACAGAGTGAGAACAAATGGAGATAGTTGGGGATGGCGGTAGCATAGTACCAACAACTGCAGACCCCGATATACTTTTACTAGGTTAAACTCATTCGTTATATATAATTTACTTACAGCCAAAACAATAATGCCCCAACAATCCGTCTGCCTTCTTGTGGCTATGTATTCCTCACTCACTATTGAAAACATACAAATTCCAACCCTAGGGAAGAAGAAGATGAGTTACCGGTCGATATTCTTCTTCTTTTCTGTGAATCATCTACCACAAATGTTTCCTTAAGAAGTTGGTGTCATCTGTCTTAGAGCTATTTCATATCTCTTTCTCACCTTGTCCTCAATCCTACAGTTTTGTTTCTTGTTCAGAGTTTGGATATTTATATGTGCAAAGCCAAGCCAATTGTGAAATGCTTTATACACAACAAACATTAGCTAAACTGTCTCTACAAGATCATGTAACAAATGATCATATATTTCACAATGAATGTGACAAATAATTATATTGTCTCTTGATATAGCGATATTTGAGTGCCTTTGTGACAGAAAAGCTTCACATATATTTTTTTCTTTTTCTTCTTTTTTTTTCCCTAATTCATCATGTCCCCTTTCTCAGCATCTATGAGGGTGGGGATAATGAGAGATTCCCTGATAACCACGCTGGTGCCATTGTACTGGTGGGATTGAGTTGGCACAAATCAAAGTCCATGGACATGCTCTTGTATCACAAGTTATAGATTGTCCTGAAAAGTTAATATCAAATATAATTTCCAATCAAATATATCTAGAAATTAAAAATTTGATACGTATTACGAACCTTTGAATAAGCTTTGTTTTCTAATATGGAATGGAACAACTAGAAGGCCTCACAATCAAAGATGAAGTAGCCCACAAGAGGACTATTTTCATACAATAGTGAAGGAAAAAATAATTGTCTATTCCACATGCAGGAAGAAAAAGATCCAATTAAGCAGGTAATCGCCGCAACTATTTCACAGAAAACAGGCAAAATGTTCAGGTAAAAGTACTTCTACAATCACCAATACAAATGTGCAATTCAAAAATGTTCTGCAGACAGAATTAATCAGCACAGACTACTAATAGAGCAATAGATCAACTACCCTATACAAATCCGAATCCACAAAGCCAAACATGACTTCCTATGAATTCATGAGGCTACCGTGTTTTTTGTAGTCCTCTCGTTTATCCTACTTTTCTCTCCCTGATTACATCCTCTTAAAATGATTTTACAGATCTAACCTATTTATATAGGACAGGAAAAAAAAAAAAAAAAAAAAAAAATCTTCCATAGTGTGAACAGGAAGGTAGCAAACTCCAAATTGGAAGTTTCCTAAAATTGTTTCTCAGATATAGAAATGAACCAAACCAGGACCCACCAGCTAGGACAGCTGGCTAGCACATCATACTCCACATTACTTGTACAAACCCAGGTCCCAGTCCCTGGTACCTCCATGACAAAAATTTTCTAGTTATTATTGTAGGTTCTCTGTTGGTTTCTTATTGAAGGCCAGCAATGTTTAATTCATGCTATTGATAGAGATGATTTAAAAAATTAAATAAAATTCAAAACAAACAAAAATAAAATAAAACTAAAAACACTAAGGTAGCATCGCTTGTCATCTCAAACAGGAAATGGCAGAATCAATCACCTGAAAACGATAATTCTGAGAAATACAACAGCATCCATGCCACCAACACTTAATATTTCTGCTTCAGACGTTTCCCATGCCCTCAAAATCCAGCTAGGTGATGGAACTAATCTATCGAAACAAAAAGAGTCACTGCGTCTCGATCGTACTTGAGCCAGCCTCCTTCCAAAATATACATTCACATTGGATGGCTGCTTTCTTAGAATGGAGTATAGAGAGAAAAGCAGCACACAAAGGCCTATGTTGATCCCAGCAGACGTTAAAAGGGCACCCAGTTGCATCTCTGACCACAATATCAGCTCTAAGGCATCACATCTGCATGCACAAATAGTCTGCAAATTATCCACATTTCTTCTGTCAACATCTCTTGAAATAGTTGAATAATGGAGTTGTCTCTAAACCTCGAAATCTATCAGGTGCTGCAAAAGAAATCAGTTGGTCAGTCCTGGATTACTTGGTGGAAAAACCGACTTCTTGTTTATATAATGTCACTAAAATCTACGAAAAACTTCACCCAATTGCTAGTCCAAACAGGACTATATACGAGGCAAGATCTTGAACTAAAAGAGGAGAGGCTGGAATGCATTCTGGACACAGAAAAATGTTAAGTGGATGAAAGGATAAAAGACCATGAGAGTGCCCACTAACCACAAAATTAATTCTTTTCCAGAAGAGATATTCATCAATCAGACAAGATACGTCTCAACTCCATTAGATACTTCCGAACTTTTTTCTCTCCCAATTTCTAGACTTGTTCTGTGATGGGGTGCCTCAAATGTGCTATCTCAACAAAAGATCATGTGCGATAAATTTTTGTCAAGAACAATATGCACACACTCGCACTCACACACTGCACAATATGGGCATGACCCATTAATATTTAGATGAAAACTTAAACAGCAATCAAGTAAAACTAAAGAATCGTAATCAGCCCAAATCACAAATTTAGGGTTTTGAAATGTCTAATAAAAACACAATTCATCAATGTTAATTCTCCACACCAGAAAAAAAAATGAAAGCAATAACAATGTCGAACATCTTGGAGGCATAGGCATACCAATATTAAGTAAAATCCTAAATCTCAAAAGTGGGGAGAGATTGGCATTCTAATCATGGGTGGTGGTAATGGCGGTTCCCAAAATACAGATACCGAGCCCAATAAGCGGAGGAAGATAACATAAGATTCGCACCAGTAACCCACTTCACCGCCGCTGCCGAAAAATTCCCTTTCTGTTGTCTCTCTCTCTCTCTCTCTCTCTCTCTCTCTCTCGCTCGCTCGCTCGCTCGCTCTCCGTGAGCCCCAGGGTTTCATCCGAAGGAAGGAAACCGACTTGATCTTCGAGTAATAGTGCTAATGGAAGTTTCCGACGGTTGCGCTTGTTGGTTTTGTGGGACCCATCATTCTCAAATTTCCGCCTTTTCCTTTTTTTTCAACCAGAAAAAATTAATTTATCTTTTCTATTTAACTAATAAATATATATATTTCCAATATTTATGATTAAATTCTAATAAAAGTTCAAATTATGTTACATCTTTGATACCAATTAAAAATTGGTTCAATTCATTCTAAATGAATTGAATTAGAATTAATTTATAAATGAACTCCTATATTTGAAATCAAAAATTAAAATTTAGAATTTAATTAAATTTCTATATTTTGAATAATAAAAATAAAATATAAAATTTATTTATAAATATGGTTATTCTCTCATTTTAAGTCCAACTGTGATAAAAATAATAATAAAAAGGTAACAGATCTCGAAAACTCTTATAGAGTTTAGCGTATAATAATTTTCTTTATTATTTATAAATTTTATATTTTTTCAAGCTTAAAAATTCATAATTTTTATAAAATTAAAAATAATTTCAAACAACATAATTTGGATAGAGGGATATGGCATCAAAGAGGTTTCGAGTCTACGCAAAATTTTTCATATGCATTTGGCTGGTGTATATAATTTTTTATTAATTCACTTCTGAAAAATTTATTAATTGCATGGTGGCTAAAATTTCTACCCTTATTGAGCATATATATATATATACAGCATATAGAACTCGAAGAGCTATATGCTCGGAGGTTCTATCCCCCCGTGGCTCTGATACTAAGATGAATGGGAGATACCCAAAATAAGTATAGACCAGATATACAAAACACCCAAAATAAATTTCTTTAAAACAGATTATACCATTAAAACCGAAGAAAGAGATATTCAATTTTTAAAATCTTTTGAAACTATACAACTATTTTTCAAAAAATCTTTAGAAAAACATATGTCCAAAGGATATAAATATGTCCATATCGGATTAATCCAAATCGATCTTAGACCATTATAAATATATATATAAACTTAAAAATACTTACAATTTTTGAAAACATTTGTATACCAGATATCTAACTAATAATAAATGGATCCCATCATAAGTTGTAATTGTAAATATTCTTAAAATTTAATATTTTGATTGTTGTAAGGAACATTTAAAAGAGAAAGAGGAGAATAGAAGAAAGAACACAATCCGTTTGCATCTATAGAGTCTTTCCATAGTGGCCATGGCTGTTGCTGGCGAGTGCTGTTACTGGCGAGTGAGGAGAGTAGAGAGAGAGGAGAGAGGAGAGAGGAGAAGAGAGGGGAGAGTAAAGAAGATGACCCTATAGAGCTTCTCTACAACGACCATAGCCGGTGCTGGTGAGAGAGAAGAAAGGGGAGCGAGAGAGAGAGAGAAAGAGAGAAGAGAAAATGTGAGTTTTAACCTAGATTGACATGGTATATATACCACGTTAGCATTTCTGTCTCATATATGCATCAACTCAGTATTTTTCTAACGTGTCTCAACAAATAAGTGTTAACTATTTAGAGTCAAGACTAACATTTTAAAAAAAAAGTATAATAAATATTTTGCGTATCTCAATTACATTTTTGTTTTCTTTTGCATCAACTTTTTACTTTTTCGAAATCACATAGGATAAATTATAACTTACCCCACAAGAAATTTCAATATTTAAAAGTACAAGGAAAAACAAAATATTAAAATATCTTAAATCACTACAATCTATAATAGTTACATATTGTTGCACCAAGTAAATTATTATTTTTTTCTTTTTTTGTGTGACTAAAATTCAAATATTATCAAGAAATTTGTGTATTTTTAAGTCAATCATAAAGACTATTATTTCCTAATTGCAGGTGAAGCTTTTGAAAAATTGAAGACATGAGAATGAGTGAGACCAACATAATGTGACAAAAGTTTTCCTATTTTTGTGTTTGACAAATCAAGTTTAACATAAATCTCAAACAAAAATCATTATATTCGAAAAATAATAAAATTTTTTTTATGACTTAATAAAATATTTATGTAATACCAAGAAAAGTCAAAGAGTAAAAAAAAAATGGTCAACTTTTGACTTTCCTAATTCTTCTTTCCTATTCACCTGAGACCCATTTTCTCCCCTCCCAACCTCTGCTTCGTCTCTCTCTCCCTCACCATTTCACTTTCTCCATCTTCTCTCCCTCCCTTGGCTGTTTTCTCTCTCTCTCGATTTTTTCTCTCTCTCTTTCTTGCTCTCTTCTACACTTTCTCTCTCACAAGAGACAGAAGGCTAGAGTTCCCATACAAAGCGAAATTTGGGGATTTTTGGAATCCAACACGTCCGACTTCAAAACTAAAGTAATTTCTTACTCAAAACATTATATTTAGCTTCATTTATACTAAATTTAGGTTTAATGTTGAGATTTGTGGATGTTGGTAGAGAAACCGAAAACCCTAGGGTTGTAAATATTGGGTTTAGGGTTTTGATTTATGGGAATAACATGCTCAATGATCTGAATGTTGCCTGAATATTGGATGTGTTGGAATAAAATGAAAACCCTAAAATTTTTTGCAAGCTGGACAGTTCATACATGTTGTGGTCTTTCCATTATAACTTCATCTACGTGCAGGAAAATTAAGTGAGGTTTTCTTTTCATGAAACTAGACTTGCAGAGCTTTGTCGTGAGTTTTGCTACGTATTTGAGCTATCTTCAAGGTAGATTTAGGTTTAAGTCTAAACATAAAAGTTATAGATAAATATTTTATCTTTAAATTGAGACTTGAATCACTTAAATCCGATATGTATGGTGAAAGTTATGATAATTTTTCCGGAACTATGTATATTGAGTTATAAATTCTGGTCTATGATATTTATGAACTTAAATACTTTTATACGATTTGAATATATTAAGATCATAAACATAAATGTTGTAGTTTTATGTCTAAGTTTTAAGTGAAAATTGAAATTTCCATGATCCGAGTAGTGTAGATCAAGATACGGTTATTTTTCTATAATATGTTGTGCCAAAAATGTATTGAAAAATTAGAAATTGTGATATATTGGAAAGAACAAATTTACTCTAGTGTAGGTATACGATTTAATGATTTAATTATGATCAATAAATTAGGTTAAGGTCTTAGAAGAGTTTAAGGAGGGGTAGTTCTCATTTAATTGAGAAATTTGAGAGTGGTTAACCTCCCAAGAGTTGAGTGGATGGTTCATTGTAATTTTAAATGAGTAAATTATTTAAAATTCTTTATAAATGATTTTGAATGATTTTTACATGATTTATATGAATTGTTTTGTAATTGTGAAATGTCTGAAATAAAAATTTGAATTGCGAATGCATCCATTAAGTTTATAAATGAATGTGTATCATATATTGTGGAATATTTGAATTATGAATGTTATAGTATGATTTAGAAATTATTTTGTTGAAATTTTGACACATGAATTGTAAATTTGATATTTGCGAATAAAATGGTGTATGTGATTAATGACTATAGTCATTTCCTCCACCGAGCAACCCAACGGAGACACGTGATTGGGGTTAGATAAGTGGGGGAGGCAGATGTGGCTCCCTTTGCCGAAATCATGCTATATCTGAAAATACCCTGATGAAGTACGAGTCAACGCCAAGGAAGTGGGAACTAGTGTTGTGAAACAAACGGATTGAAAACCCATTGGTGGGCTTTCATCCGGATTCAGCCAAACCTGGACGGGAGTAATTTTTTAGGGAGACCTCATGATTTTGAGAAGACTGAAATTTATGAATGTATATTTGTTTGAATTATTATGATTTGTTAAGATTATTTTGTATTCAAAGACTTGTTTATGAAATATGTTTTGACTTCCCCACATTCACCTCTCATTTATTGTTACAACACCATTACACTCCACTCGCTGAGTATTCCTAATACTCACTCATCTTTTTATACTTTTCAGAGGATACTTAGCCAGGAGATTTCACTTGGAAGTTGCGGAAGAATTATTTTTGCTGATTTGCATAGGTATTTAATGATGTAGGGTTTATTTTCGGATGATATGTAATTCATGGAAGGGAAAACTTTGTATTAATCTTTTGATTTGGATTTAATCGATACTTGTCCTATGACGAACGGCAAGTATTGATAGAATTTATGCTTGTTCATTGTGAAACTTTGTTATTTTCGTTTAAATTCTCCTTTTGCAAAACTTATTGTTTCATATGAGACATTTTGACTTTTAATTTGAATTTTTAGTTGTATATGGATGAGAGGATGTTGAAGATTGTCTCGAAGGCAGGGTTGGCAAAATTGTATGCGTGCATGTATAGGGATGGATCCAGTGGTTCCTATGTTTGTGTGTCCTTCCATATCTTTGATAATTGATGACCTAGAAGGGTCATTTGATTGCTGTTGAGTTGTTTTTAAAATAGGTTGAACTGGTGGAATGTCTTGTGTTGTCTTGGTATATGGGGAGATGCTACCCGTATGCCGAGATAATACGGCGGTTGTTACGTATTCGACTCGAGAGTCGGGGTATGACAACTTTATTGATATCAGAGCACAGGTCGATTTTTAAAATGTTTGAAGATTTGAAATGTCACCAAATGTCCCGAATCATTTTTTAAAAGTTTTAAGAACAGTTTTCTGTTGAAAATTCAGATTTTTAAAATATTTTCCAAAGAATATACAAAAGTCTTCCATGGATTCTTAGGGAATTAGGGATAACTTTTTAATGGGTTAAGTTATTAGTTCTTCTCTTAACCTTATTTGCTAAACATAGTTTTTCTCTTGTAGATAACCATGACTCCACGTAAAAGTATGAGGAATGCAAATGAAATTCCTCACCAGGAGCACGAGGATTAGTCATCCTCACATACTCTACCTCCGTCAATGTGCATACACCCGGCTCCTTCAACCGGGATTCCTGCTCCTCCTATAGCCACCCTCTAGGAAGTGATGGAGTGGTGGAGTACTTTCGGAGCACAGTACCAAGCTCCGCCTCAATCTTCAGCTCTTCCGTCGGTTCCTCCTCCTATGCCAGCTGTTGCACCAAGTATTCCAGTGGTACCTCCTCCAGTTGCTACAATGATTGATAACCCTACCGTAGAGTTATCTAAGTTGATAAATAAAGCAAGACAATTAGGGTGCGAGACATTTTCCGGCACGTATGATGTTTCGGTGACCAATGAATTGATTGGCCGAATTCAAGAGATTGTCACTGATATGAGACTAGATGATAAGATGAAGTTATGGGTGGCAGTGAAATTACTAGATAAGAGTGTTAGAAGTTGGTAGGAAAATATAAAGGCTAGAACGACTACACCACCTACATGGGGAGAGTTCCTCAGAGCTTTTGAGGAGAAATATTACACACGATTGTATAGGGACCAGAAGAGAGAGGAATTTTTCAAGGTTGCTCAAGGTAACAAGACAGTATCTGAATACGAGGTAGAACTGAGGGAACTTGCCACTAATGTTCCCAAGTTTGTAAATTTCGAAAAGTTCTTGTGTGCAAAGTTCGAATCGGGATTGAACTTGAGCATAAAAGAGAAAATGTATGTCATTAAAGAGCATACATTCCAAGAGGTCCTAGACTTGGCTTTAAGGGCCGAGAAAATGGTAATGGAGAGAAGCAAAGTCAGAGAACACCATGGGAAAAGAAAGAGATCCAATGGTTTCATATCAGGCCAAAGTTCCAAGAAGAACAGAAGCATGGGATTTTATAGTGTCGGATCCGTTTTAGAATCGGTTGGCTCTCCTCAAGACTAATCATTTTTCAAATCAAATGCTCCTAGCAGAAATGTTGGATCAGGAGCAAGACCGAGGGGGAGTAAAGTAGAATCTTGCCCTACTTGTAAGGGGCATCATATAGGTCAACGTAAGGGACCCAAACAATGTTATCATTACGGAAATGAAGGTCACCTCCGATATGCTTGCTAGAGTTGAATGCAGAAGGGTAAGGAAGTCGTCAAGTTCGGGGTTCCCCTAGTGGTTCCCAAAGAGACTCGGCTACTATTTCGATAGTTTCTACTGTCACGCCCCGAACCGGGGTCATGAATAGCTGCCTGTTGTCTTATATGCCAACTACATTTTTACAAAAAATTGGGCAAAATCTCCCCATATTTTGGAGGCCTCCAAGTATAATTTGACTTGATATTAACATTCATCCTGTAAAATAAATAAATGGTCATCCCAATCTCTCTAAAATCAACCAATATCATAGCCAACATTCAAAACAACGCAAAACTATAAAAATTTCTAACAGATCTAGTCACAAACCTCTACTGTAACACCAAAAAAAAAAAAAAAAAAAAAATGGAGACGTAGCGTTTTGGTGCAAAACTCTGCGTCCCCAATTGATTTGGGGATTAGGGTCCAACTTGAATCTCTCTCTCTCTCTCTCTCTCTCTCTCCCTCTCTCCCCTGACCCTTCGTCTCTCTCCCCCACTGCGGCGCCGCTCCTCCTTCGTCGCGAGCTCCGCCGCCAACGGATCGCCTTCTTCTTCTTCTTCTTCCTCCTTTTCTTCTTTCCCTCTCAGTTTCTCTCTCATAGCCTCTCCCTCGCGATCTCCCGTGGCTCTCTCCCTTCCGCCACACACCGCCGCGAGCCGCGACCGATCGTGCCTTTCCTCCCTCGAGCACCGCCTTCCGCCACAACGCGCGACTACAGCGCCTTCTGCAACGCGATCCCCCAGCCCGAGCCGAGCGTGCCTTAGTCCCTGAGCAAGCAGGACCCAGCCTGCGAGTGCGAGCCCAAGCTGCGAGCAGGACCTAGCCTCCGAGCGTAAGCCAGGCCACGAGCAGGATCGAGCCCGCAGCCCGAGCCTAGGCCGCAAGCAGGACCAAGCCCGCGAGCTCGAGCAAGGCCGCGAGCAGGACCGAGCCTGCAAGTGCGAGCCAGGCCATGAGCTAGCGCACGAGCACCAGCCCGCAAGCCACTGCGGCCCGCAAGCCACTGTAGGCCCGTAGGCCCATCAGCTGCAGGCCCATCGGCCCGCAGGCCCGCCAGCCGTAGGCCTGCTAGCCCGCAGGCTAGCCCATTGGCCCGCAGACCCAGAAGCCCGCTAGCCGAAGCCCATTGGCCCGCTGACCCGCGACGGCCCGTGAGCCCGTGAGCCCGTGACAGCCCACGAACCTCCATGCAGGTAACTAATTTAGAGTTTTGATTCTGATCTAAGTGTTTAGATCTAACAAATAAATTTTGTTTTGATAGAAAACACTACAGACTTTGGAGTGACCGAAGAGACATTTGGACGAAACTTTGCGCTTGGAGAAAACCCTAGGTGAGGTGATTTCGGCTTTAATTTCTGAATAGAATATGTTTAGAGTATAAGTAGAATGTGAATAGAATACAATTTCTGAAATGATTATATGAGTTTTTTAAGGTTAAGTATAGAATGTTACAGAAACTAGATGGTCTGATACGAAAAAAGTATGTTATAGAATTATAAAATCATATTGAATTAATTCGAATAGTTTCCCTTAGAGTTAAACTTTGAAATATGCATCAAAGTATCTGGGTTGTAGGGTTGGAATGAAATGAGCCGTAAAGTGGAGAATATTGTACATTTTATATCTTTCTTAGGTTGTTTTGAGTAGTTAATTGACAAAATGGTATGTATGAAGAAAGGTAACTTCAAAATGGTGATCAGAGTTTAGGGATGGTTGAAATCGTTTTCATTATAAGTTATTTTGCATATAGGCAATTTAAATACGATCTCAATATTATGAAAATTGATAAACCCTAAAAATACTTGAGAAATTGATATTAAATTTTGGTAATCTGATTAGGTTGATCTTTTTTTTGAAGACTCGAGCAGTCAGATTGGATTTATTTTGAAAATAGGGAGCGACCACCCCCCCTAGAACAGTGAGTGGGATTTTGACATTCGCTATTGATTGAAAACCATATTTCAAAAATACTTTTTCTTAAATGACATATTTCTGCAAATGTATGATTGTTATAACTTTCGAATATTTTATAAAATATTTGTGACCTTTGGAGTGTCTAAATTTCTGACTTTATTGATATGCTTCCATGAGTTTTGATAACTGAATATTGTGCCACATTTTTGATATATTGATATGTTTTAATGCTTCCATTGCATTGGCACATGGTTTTAAATAGATTTACTTATATATTTGGGCTATATGCCCGACCGACGTTATGATATGATGCATGGGGCTATATGCCCGGCCGATATGGTGATGGGATGTATGAGGCTACGTTCCCGGCCGATATGATATTGTGATATGCTTCCTATAGCATCCGTAGCTACGAAGGACATCTGATAGAGGCACCCCTTGTGTCCGGATACGTTTTTGCCGAAGGTATCCGTCAGATCGTCATGTGTATGGGTATCCCAGATTGACCCTCATCGGAGAGGACATTGAGTACGGTTCCGTCTAGCACCAGGCGGGGGCACCATACACGGCCGACTAGTTATATGTACATTATTATTATTTACAGACTAGTAGGAGTAGCCTGTGGCCAACATTGGGGTAGAGAGTCATTATTTAATACTTATATTTAGAAAAACCCCCAATGCGCCATCCTTGGTTGAGGTAGACCATTGCCGGGGTTGTTTAATTGGCCGGCTCTTTATGAATTGATTTCCACATTGGATGCATATGTTATTTTAAAATGTGTGCCTGATAATATCTGATTTGTTGAAACAGCACGTTATTTTTCCCATACTTGATATTGTGTTTCATGTTTTGACGCTTCAAATTCACCCTCAATATTGATAGTATGATATCAATCCCCTCACTTACTGAGTATCCTCCCATAGATACTCACCCCTCGCTTTCTTTCCCACAGGATTAGTGTTGGACCGAGAAGATATTGTTGGGTTTGTATAATTGTGACGCGAATGTGATATTACTGGGCTTGAGTATGGATATTTTCATCTCTTCCGCTATGATGATTGGTGATATCGTTATGTATTGAAAATTTTACTTTGACCAATGTATTTATCTAATTTTTTATGGGATGACTGTATAAATTATGAATATTTATTCGTAAAACCCTCGTATTGATTTATTTCATTGTATTGAGACATTTGTGAATATTTAAAAATAATTTGAAAATTTATTTTGTATATGTATAGAATTTAGATCCGCTCGGTGTAGCGGCTGCTCATGCTCTAGTTGGGCATGACAGTAGAGGTCTGTAGATAGGTCTGTTGGAAAAATTTTATAACTTTGCGTTGTTCTGGATGTTGACTATGGCAGTAATTGATTTTGGAGAAACCGGGATGGCCATTTGTTTATTTACAGGATGAATGTGGATATATATGTCAAATTGTACTTGGAAGACCTCCGAAATATGGGGAGTTTCTGTCCGATTTTCTGTAAAAATACAGTCGGCATCCAAGGTAACGAGCGGCTGCTTACGACCCCGGTTTGGGGCATGACATCTACCGTCATATCCAACTATAGTATGAGCAGTTGCCACACCGAGCGGACCTAAAATTTTACATAATATACAATCATTTTTCTCAAATGACATTCAAATACGTACAATCAATCTCAATGCAAATAGACTATGAGAGTTTCACAAATAAATATATATAAATTATACAATCATTTCAAAAATAGATAAATTAGTACATTTATCAAATTAAAATCTCCAATAATCGTAGTGGAAGATATGGTAACATCCATACCCAAACTCGGTACTATCAATTCCACGTCATAACACAATAATTCTTCTTTAGTCCAAGACTAATCCTATGGGGATAAAATAAGGGGTGAGTATCTATGGGAGGATACTCAGCAAGTGAGAGGATTGATATTGTGCTATCAATATCGAGAGTGAACTTGCAGTGTCAAAGTATGTAACAAAATATCGAGTGTGTGAAAATAACATGCTATTTCAGAATAAAACATATCTCAAGGCACACAGCAAAAAATAACATATGCATCCATCTATGTATCAAGTCACAAATGTAGAGTCGGCCGAACAAACAACCCCGACAATGGTCTACCTAGACCAAGAACGGGTGCATTGGAGGTTTTCACTATGCAAATATTAAATAATGGCTCTCTACCCCAATGTTGGCCACAGACTACTCCAACTAACCTGTAAATAATAATAATGATACATATATATAGTCGGCCGTGTATGGTGTCCCGCCCAGTGCTAAACAGAGGTAAACTCATGTTCTCTCTGATGAGGGTCAACCTAGGACACCTATACACATGATGATCTGGCGGATATCTCCGGCCGAAGCGTATCCAGGCACAAGGGGTATCTCTACCAAATGTCCTTCGTAGCTACGGAATGCTATAGAAAACATATCACCATATCACCAAGTCGACCGGGCACGTAATCCCATGCATCACATCATCACGTCGGCCAGGTATACAGCCCCATACATCATAACATAATATCGGCCGAGCGTATAGCCTAAATAGTGCATGTAAATCCATTTAAAATTATGTGCCAATACAGTAGAATCATTAAAATATGTCAATATGTAAAAAAGGTGGCACAATATCAGTTATCGAACTCATGGATGCATAATCTATAAAATCAGCAGTTGGGACACTCCAATGGTCACAAAAATATATCTATCAAAATCCAAAAATTTAGTTTTCACACGTATAGCAATCATGTCGTTTGAAATTCGGTAAAATATGATTTATCAATCAATAAAAAATGTCAAAATCCCACTCACCGATCTAGAGAAGGTGGTCACTCCCTATTTTCAAAACAAATCCAATCTGACATCTCGAGTCTCCAAAAAAATCAACCTAATCAGATCATCAAAATTTAACATCAAATTTCAAGTATTATAGGGTTTATCTATTTTCCCTAAATTTATACAAATTTTAACTCTTCAATTTATGAATACACTCTAATGTCATCAGTTGCAATTCAGTTAGAAACAATTAACGTACTTTTAATCTAAATCAAATTTAACTCTAAAACCACTCAAGGTCAGAAATAAGGTTTAAAATAAATAATTTTCCTATAAGATAGAAAATTTTTGAAAAATCATACACTTTTCGATTCTCATCCAAATGTTTCAAGCCATATGTCATTTTCAAGGTATATGAGTCTATTTTCAAGGTATATGAGTCTATTTTCATAATACAGAGATCGTATTTAAATTGCCTATAAGCAAAACAATTTATAATGAGAAAGGCTGGATTAACCCTTACACTCAAATCTCAATTTCTGACTATTTTCATGCATAGGTCAATTTAAACTCCAAGGCGAAACTATTCAAATCAATTTACTTTGATTCTATCATTCTGAACAGTCCCATTTGATATAAATTCTGACATTTAACCTAATGAGTCGCATATAATATCCGAAAATGCATTCATTTAGAATCTAGTGTACATTCTAGTATATACGAGACTTCTTATCTTAAATTTATCCTAAATTGATAACAAAATCGAATGGGTCTGAAATCACTCACCTAGGGTTTTTCTCGGATCGCAGACCTTTCTCCAAATGCCTCCTCGATCACCCTAAGAACTAAAATACTTCCTATCAAGATAGGGTTTATTAGTTAAGTTCAAACATTTAAATCGGAAGCAAAACCCTAAGTCAGTTACCTGCGTGGAGGTTCGTGGGCTGTCATGGGCTCACGGGCCATCACGGGCTCGTGGGCTACAGCGGGCTCGTGGGTTCGCGGGTCAGCGGGCGAATGGATTTCAGTTAGCGGGCACGCTGGTCTGCGGGCCACTGGGCTAGCTGGCCTGCAGGCTTGCAGGCAGATGGGCCAGTGGGATGGCGGGCCTGTGGGCCGGCTGGCCTGCGGGCTGGCGGGCCTACAACTGATGGGCCTGTGGCTGGTAGGCTTGCAGGCTGGCAGGCCTACGAGCTGATGGGCCTGCGGGCCTGCGGGCTAGTGGGTCTACGGCTGATGGGCCTATGGGCTAGTATTGGCTTGCTGGTTGGTGCGCGCTTGTGCGCTGAGGCGCGCTGGCTCGCACTCACGGCCTGGCTCACACTCACGGCCTGGCTCACGCTCACGGGCTGGGTCCTGCTCGCGGTCTGGCTCACACTCGCGGGCTGGGTCCTGCTCGTGGTCTGAGTCGCACAGTGTTCGCGTGGGGAGGTTCACGCAGCGCGATCGTGCTCGCACTAAATGGATCACGCAAGGGCGCGCTCGGCTCGGGCTGGGGAGATCGTGCTGCAGTCGCGTGCTGTAGCGAAAGGTGGTGCTCACGGGAGGAAAGAGTAGCTACGGCGAGCGGCGGCGATGGCGGTAGGGTGCGATCGATCGTGGCTCGCGACGGAGAAAGGCGAGGTGGCAGATTTGGGCGAAACCGAAGGGAGAGAGAACGAAGTAAAGAGAGACAGTGAGCAAGATAAAGAGAGAAGATAGAGAGGGAGAGGGTGGCAGCGATGGCGGTGGTGGAGGAAGGCGATCGACCACGGCAGAGGAAGATGAACGGCTGCAGAAGAGGAAAAGTCGGGGAAGAGAGAGAGAGAGAGAGAGAGAGAGAGAGAGAGAGAGAGAGAGAGGGATTAGGGTTTCCAGCCCTAATCCCCAAATTTTGGGACGCAATGTTTTGCCCCAAAATGCTGCATCTCCATTTTTCTTTCTTTTTTTTTCTTTTTTTGGTGTTACATCTACAAATGCTACTCCTAGGACAGGCATAGAAAGTAATACCGTAACCACCCCCACTCAGCATACCTAGTCTAGATCTCAGGCTAGAATCTATGCTTTGACCAATGAAGAGGCCCAGGCCAATCCAGACGTGGTTACAGGTAAACCGCTTTGAACTTGAACTAGCAATTTAAAATGTGATATGAATGGTTTATTATTATGATTTGAGGAATAATGATGATGTGATTTTGTTTACGATCGTTAGATAAATATATAAAAGTATTCATGATTGTGTGGGATGATAAGATGTCATAGGGGGTCATATATATATGAACTGTGAAATTTGTGGATTGACTACCGATTTCCTTATGGTTTATGCTGATAGGTATGATGAAAATCTTTTGTGTTGATACTCATGTGCTCATAGATACTGGGTCTCATAATTCATTTGTAAGTTCGAGATTTGCTAGATATTCTGATAGGTCTTTAGTTCCACTTGTTGAAGAATTGTTGGTTATTATACCTTGGGAGGGCACTTGATTAGGGATGCAGTGTATAAGGATTGTGAGGTGAAGATCAATATGGTAACTCTCGAAGCGAACTTGATTCTGTTGGATATGAGAGATTTTGATATCATTCTAGGCATGGATTGGCTATATCTTTACCGAGTTTCAGTGAACTATTTCAGTAAGGAAATGGAATTCCATAAGCCAGGGCATCCTCTACTTGTATTCACTGGTAAACGACGAGTCTTGCTGAGCTGTATAATTTCAGCTCTTGAAACACAAAGATTAGTACATAAAGGATGCGAAACTTATTTAGCTTATATTGTTGACACCACGGTAGAAAGTTCTAATCTAAATACTATTCCTGTGGTGAATGAATTTTTGAATATTTTTTTGGAAGAGTTACCTGGGTTGCCACAGATCTGGGAGTTCGATTTCACCATAGATCTGATTCCTGACACCATACCAATTTTTATTCCTCCTTATCGAATGACACCTATAGAGTTGAAAGAATTGAAAGTTCAGCTCCAAGAGTTGTTGGACAAGGGGTTCATCAGGCTAAGTACTTCATCTTGGGGTCCTCCGGTTCTATTTGTGAAGAAAAATGACGAAACCCTCCGATTATGTATTGATTTTCGATAATTCAATAAGGCAATAATCAAGAACAAGTATCCTCTCCCGAGAATTGATGATCTTTTTTATCAACTTCAAGGGAATAGTGTGTTCTCAAAGATAGATTTGAGATCGAGATATCATCAACCGAATATCAAGGGTGATGATGTACCCAAAACCGTGTTTAGGATACTATATGGATACTACGAATTTTTAGTAACGCCCTTTGCGTTGACGAATGCTCCTGCAACCTTCATAGATTTTATGAATCGAGTGTTTCATCCCTATCTCGATAAATTTGTCATAATCTTCATCGACAATATCGTGGTATATTCCAAGAGTGATAAAAAATATTCCGAACATCTCCGAACCATATTGTAAACTCTTAGGGAGAAAGAGTTGTATATGCCAAGTTTATGTAACACCGATACTTCGGTGTAATCTCTTTTGTACTTCTCTTCATTATATATATATGATGTTACACATATTCTAAGTAGAAAAATTTGCTAAAAAATTTTTCCGCTAAAATCCCTTCTAAAAAAATTTCGATCCAAATCGTCGGAAATTAAAAATTTTCAAAATGACCACCGATGGTCCAATAATAATAAGGATGAAACCAGAGTATATAGGAACTCCTAATTTGAGTAGATTTCACTTTGTAGAATTAAATCACAAATTTTCTGAAAAATCATCGGTAAAACCCCAACTGGGTCGAATGTGTTCTGAAAAGGTTAAATGATCACATTTTAATGTGGAATAAATTAAATTCGGCCTAATATGACGTTTTGGGACTAATTTGAAATAATAAAAATTTTTTGGGTCAAAATATAATTTTTATAAATCAAGGGACTTATTTACAATTAACAAAAATTAAAAATATTTGGCAAATGATTCTCCCTTCAAAAACCATGACCCAACAAGAGTAAAAGAGAGGGAAGGTGAAAAAAATCATGGATGCCATGAGGAGGGAGAAAAGAGATTTTTTTTTTTGGAGTTTTGAGAAGCAATCCAAAGGTGGAGATTGAATTTAAGTAAGATGAAATAATATGGACCATTGGATTGAGTTAGTGGGGGACAAGACACTATTCATTGTATGGAAGCATATGATTTTGACTATGTTTAGTAAATGTTGCTTTTGTGGTTAATGGAGTGTCTCCAATGATTTGATTCAAATGATATGCATCCCTAATTTGTGATAAAATGATATTATGTCGTATTTTGAAATTTTGAAATATGATTTCTGACATGACTATGCATTTTGACACGTTTGATGGATATTGGTTTGATACTTGGACTGAGAGTCCATAGAATTGACGGATATGATGATGCGATAATATTTTTTATGGATTTCGTAGCTACAAAGGGCGTTTACAGAGGCACCCATGTTGCCCGGATGCGCTTCTCAGGAGGTATCCGCAAATGTCATATGTATAGTTACGCTCGAATGAACCAAATTGGGGAGGATGTGTGTTACGCCACAATCTAGCTCCAAGTGAGGTATTATACACGATTTGTTAGGTATATGTGTAGACACAGGCTAGCCGGTTGAACCAAATGTGGTGAGAATATGTGTTACGCCACTATCTAGCACTCGGTGAAGCTTGTGGCCAACGTTGGGGTAGAGAGCTAAATTATGAAATTATTTTGCATATGAAAAAAAAAAACCCAATGCACCGTTCATTGGTCGAGGTAGACCACTGTAGGGAATGTTTTATTGACAAACTCTATATGATTTTGGAATTGTAAATGAATGTATCCTTTGACACTACGATGTGTGATATGTGATCACTTAATTTCTTGACATGACATACTTGGTTTTGATATCATATTGGTTTTGAAATATACTTTGAGACTCCATGCTCACACCTATGATTGAGACATATTGTCGATCCGCTCACTTACCGAGTATTTTCCCATAATACTCACCCCTCATTTTTCCTTATTTTCAGTTATAGACTTGGCAGAGAGACGTGTCGAGAGAGTTTGACACATTGATTTGTATTTGGAGACCTCAGACTTGGATATGGTATCGACCATTCTTTCACAACAATTGTATTCGATGTTGGATATTGTATGTATACATTTTGAGGTTTATAGAATGACCATTGTATAATTACATTGGGATGACTATAATTATATTATGTAATGTAATTGAAACTCTCGAATCATTGTTTATTCATGCATTAAGGCAAAGTGTCGTGTACCAAGTTTACTTTTACTTGGGAACATGTTTTTTAGGAAAATAGGTTTTGGACTAGATTATAGGTTGATTTTGATAGCCTTGTTGTATCCTGATAAATTGGGAGGTTCTGCCCGTATATCGAGATATCGCAGCAGTTGTCACGTGCTTGATCCGTGGGTCGGGGCGTGACATTTTCCAGAGTTTGGGTTGAGGGAGATCGGCTTTTTAGGGCATGTTGTTTCCAATTATGGGATTTTTGTAGATCCAAAGAAGGTAGAGGCCATATTGAAGTGAGAGTAGCCTAAAAATATCACTGAGGTGAAAAGTTTCCTCGGATTAATAAGGTATTATCGGAGATTCGTAGAAGAATTTTCTAAGATAGCAGCTTCAATGACTAATTTGACTCGGAAGGGAGTCAAGTTTGAATGAGATAAAAAGTGTGAAGTTAGTTTTCAAGAGTTTAAGTAAAAATTGACCTATACTCCTATCATTGCTCTCCCTACTAAGGTAAAGAATGGAAGGTTACTAGCATCTTGTTCTCTTTGATTTTGAAGACAATTTTGCTGATTGGTTTCTTCAGCAACTCTTTACTTGAAGAAGCATTCTTTTTTTTTTACTCGATTGCCCTTCGATAAGTGGTTCTCTTTGTAGCCAAAAGTTTTCTACTTGTTCCGCTACCCTTGCTACTCTATACTTGGGAGAGCACGTATGAGGTAACTGTCACATCATGTATCACCGCTGTTATCTCAATATCCAGAGGACATGACAGGGCCTTCTAGTGGATACCTAGAGTTTTTGTTTTTCTATATATCTGTGTTTTATTTCTCTCATATTTCTACTCCAAGAGCTCCACAGATAAGAATTCGTATAGATGAGACACTAACACAAGTTGTGAGAGATGATGCACGATTCGTCTATCATATGTCTCCTCCACAGTTTACTGATATCCACAACTATAATATAGAACCCTTTCAAATTACACAGAGAGATGATTTAGATTTAATATCTTATGATAATATTACATATATCAGAACTGATTTAAGTGTTAAACACTATAATAAGAGAAGAAGACGACGTTAACAATTACGTATTATATATTTTGTATATTGTATTATATTAATAAAAATTTTATTCCCTTATATGTTTATTTGCCATATGATTTGTTTTGTTTTTTATTTCTGTTCTATTGTTTAGAAATTTATTTATGTATTTTTTAAAAGTTTAGATCTGATAATTGATATAGTTTCGGTATAAGAATGTTGTTTTTGTGGCGTTGTTCAGAGATTGATTTTTTATGTTATTGAGAATTTTATGTCTAAAAATATTGTATTTTTGTATTTTCGAATCGGAGATAAGATGTAATTTTGTATTGTTTGACAGGAGTTGGGATGTCGGTTTGGGGAGACAAACATGGTATATCACAGGTCGAAGTGACACATCATGTTGTGGGTTTAACCCACGATTTACATGGGTTAAAAACGAAATTATTTTTTCTTTGGATTGTTTTAAATTTTTTTTTATATTTTTAGGTCAGATCCGTTTATGTCTCCCTCTGTCTCTCCCTCTCTCTCTCCTCTCCTGTCCACTGTTGCCAAGAGAGTACAGAACCAAGTTTCAGAAGTGCCACATACAGTCATAGAAGAAAGAACAGATTGGGAGAAAGATGGTTCTATAGATGCAGTTGCTACATCAAAACCAGCTAAGATGAAGCCTAATGGTACCCCATAGAAGCCACTGGCAAGAGGAAATATGTAAGGAAAAAACCATGTCAAACCCTTAAAAACCCCCTCAGCAGAAGCAAGAAGTGGTTGATGGCAGTCAAAAAACCATATGTCAAACCCTTAAGAACCTCTAATTCATCATCTTCCTCGCCCGCTTCTAGTCTCCAATTCTTCAATCACTATCTCTGTTCATCCTTTCAACATCATCAACATTATTCAACATCACCGATGTTAAACTTTAATTTAATATATGTTCGACATTCGCAAACTAGACCACATTTTATGTTAAGCTTTTCCTCATGTACCTTCCACATCTAGAACTTACGACTCATGGATGATGAAATAGGGGTTCTCTACCACCACCACCACTTGCCCAAATCAAGGTGAAGACCTGCCTAAGACCTATAGATCTGCAGCGTGCTTGGACAAGAGTACAAAACCTATCTTCCACCTGACATCGGAATCTCTAAGCTTCGGTCAGCTATAGAGCACCCATCAACAAAATATTTTTTCTCATCTTCTCAGACTTTCAAGAGCAGGCTTCACACTCCCTTTGAAGGTGTTAAAAAAAAAAACAAACAAACTATTGAATGATCAGAAATCTTCTTATGTGGTCCTTCAAGCACATTCACATAAAACACAAAAATATTGCCTTCGGAAATTATCAGTAATCACCTGTTGGAATTGTTAGGGGCAAACCACTAGTTAAAATGAAACACGATCGGTTCAAATTTGCTTAAGAAAATCCTTTTCCAAGGAAGCCACTTTATGGTTATAGATGAATGGGGAAGGGCCAGAGAGATTTTTTTTTGGGTTTTGCCAGAGGTTAAAGATGAATGGGGAAGAAGGGAAGAGAGAGAGAGAGAGGAGAGAGAGAAGAAAGAGAAAAGAGGGGAGAGGAGAGAAGACAACTGTAATACCTAAAAAAAATAGAGAGGGGGAAGGAAATGCAGCGTTTTGGACCAAAATGCTGCACTCTCCCCAAGAGTGAAATTATGGCAAAAAGCCCTAATTTTTCTCTTTCTTCTTCCCGTCTCTCTCTTTCTCTCTCAGTCTCTCCCTCTCCCGATTCTCTCTCACCCTCCACCTCCCTCTCCATCGCTATCCACCACCGCAGCTCTCTCTTTCATCTTTCTCCCTCTCTCGATTTTGTGCTCTGCTCCATCTCTCTCCCGCGTGCGCAACAGTTTCTCTCCTTGCTTACTCGCTCGCACGCGACAGCTTTTGCCTCCTTGCTCGCTCGCGCGCGACAGCTTCTCTCTCCAGCCACATGTGATAGCTTCCCTCCCGCGAGCACGTGACCGCCTCGATTTCTCTCCTACTCGCACGCGACGGTCACTCTCTCCTTTGCTCGCTCACGCGCGCTGCTCCCTGTGAGCGCCACCCTTCTGCAACCTTCGCAAAAGCCCCAAGCTGGCAGTGGCGAGAGGTATCCGAGAACCCTAGGCCGCGACTCTTCCACTGCCTAGGTAAGGGTCGATTTTTGATCAATAAGTTAGAGGTTTTAATTCTCTTGGTAATTTAAGCATAATTAATGAATTTTGTGTCGGTCTAAAAGTACTGTAGGTCCCAGACTAAATTGTAGACACACGGACGTTAGGGCTACAAGTTACGAAAACCCTAGGTGAGGAATTTTTTTTAGATGCATGCAATAATTGAGCAAATTTAGACTAAATTTAGAATGAGTGATTTTATATATGTTTTGAAAATGTGTGGAATTTGAAGAGAATGTATTTTCCTGAATTTGATATGTGATTTCGAGGGTTACGTCTAAATTCTACGTGAATTTAGGCTAATTAATACGAAAGAAATGTGTTGGATGAAATTAGGAACTTATTGGGTTGATTAGAATAGATTTCCTTGGAATTTGAGTTAAAATTGTGGATTATTGATTAGGTTAAATCTGCTGTTGGGGGCTAGAAAGGAATCGATTCAAATTTGATTGAAAAATAGAGAGTGAATACTCTCTCTAAAAGTGAGTGGATGGTATATTGTGTTATAAATGAGCAAATGAGTTTGAAATTGTTTTATAAATGATTTTGTAAGATTTTTACATGTTTTATATAAATTGTGTTGTGATCGTGGGATATCCGGACTGGATTGTGAAATATGAATTCATCCATTGTATTTATAAATGCATATGTGTCATATGTGATTTGATATTGCTCTATGAATTGTTATGACATGAAATTGACGATTGTTTGCTAGAAATTATGACACATGACTTGAGAAATGACATATTTGAGAAATGCATGGTGCTAATAGTTAATGGCTATAGTCATTCCCTCCACGGAATGACCCGACGGGGTGACGTCGGTGGGGTTTTATTGCGAGAGGTGTACGCGATCTCTTCTCTGTCACGTCGGACTATTAGGATTGCACCCCGGTGAGGTACGAGCCAACGTCAAGAAGGGGATAGTATTTTGAAATACAGAAATAGAAAACCCCTTGGCGGGCTTCTGTTTGGCTTTGGCCAACTCAGAACGGAAGTGATTTCGATGGAACCCTTGTGAATTTCTAAAGGAATGATTGATGTGAATGCATAATTTGTGAACTACCTGATTTATTGAGAATACTTTTACATATAAAGTATTGTTTACGAGATATATTTTGATTTTCCCACATTCACCCCTCATTTATCACACAATCATACCATTACACTCCACTCACTGATTATTCCCCAATACTCACCCCTCTTTTCACATTTTATAGAGAATACTTAGTGCGAAAACTGTACGGGGATTGAACCTTGCGAAGAATTTTTGCTATTTTGTGTAGATATTATAGTGATATATGGTTATTTTAGTTGATTTGGAAATTCATGAAAGGGAAGACTTGTATAATTCTTTTATTATGGATTAAATCAATACATGTTTCATATACTGGAGTAAGTATTGATGAAATCCTTACATAGTTTGTGTTGGAATTCGTATGAAACTTGTTCATTTTCTCTTAACTCTCATTTAGGATATTTAAATTGAAATTCTGAGTTTCGATACTTTCTTTTGGATTTGTGAAGTTCTATATATCTTATACTGTTTGGATTTTACTGACGGTAGCTCGTTTCTTCGTGTAAGTATTAGTAAAATCTTGTGATTATGATTTGAGACTTTTTTTGTTTTAAATGTATTAATTGTGCTGAGAATTCTGAAACGACTGGAATGGCTAATTCTGCATGCATGCATGTACAGGAACCCCCGCCCCATTTGTGTGTCGACGTATGCTCGTGTGTATAAGGATGGATCGGTTGGGTCCTTTACATGTGTATTGTTATATGATTTTCTCATTTCTGATAGGGTTGTGTATTTGATGAATTATTGAACTGATTTGTAACCTTACGGAATCCCGGTATATAGGGAGGTGCTGTCCGTGTATCGAGACAACGTGTCGACTGTTGCGTGGTTGATCCGAGAATTGGGACGTAACAACAACCACTTCTTTACGGCAGCCATGGTTGTCGCCGCCAAGAAAGGAGGGGAGAGAGAGAAAGAAAAGAGAAAAGAGTTTGTGAGTTTTAATAAAAGGGTATAATGGATTTTTTTTTATGCTATTTTGTTGAATCTTAGTTAATTTTGAAAACTTTCATATACTTGTTATATTTTTTAAAACTATAGAAACATAATTTGACTTTTTTTATACCGTAGAAAAAGTACATGAATTTCGATCAAATCATATGAGAAAATATAATTTATCATGTTTTTAATTTTTGCAACTTTTATCATATTTCTGTCTGAAACGATTACCATTATGCAATATGCCGTGAGATATTTAGTATTGAATTTTTAATACCAAAATTATTATCCATTAAGGTAATTTATTTTTAAAAAAATACTTTCAGTAATATATTTTTATAGTTCTATAATTATTGTTCGATTCACGAAGCGGTTGCCTTCCACGCTCCACAAAGCAGACAGAGCTACCTCCACACCGCACTTCTCTTAGCCCCTCCGACATTAGACCTGTAATTAAGGCACCAAAACCATAAACTAAACAACTTTATTCTTCGTGTAGTGAATTTTACACATTAAAAATTAGCAAACTGACATATTCTCTCTCTCTCTCTCTCTCTCTCTCTCTCTCTCTCTCGCCAAGTTTGTTAAAGCCCACGAAAGTCACATGATTGAACTGCCAATCCCCTGAACCCTCAAACCTAGGACACCATCCCTCCCTTTCCCCATCTATATGCACAAAACGCGCCTCCCCATTGACACTAATTTACTCAAAGCCCTTTCCAACATTCTGCTACTGCTAGACCACAAGTTCATTATTCCCATTAAAAGGTACAATTGTTAATTTTGTGCCTTGTGCTATGTGTTTATTTTAATTACCAAATAGCTTTTTTGGCAGCATCCCATATGAGTACTTTTTTTCATGCCGCAACGAAAATTTCCATATGCTTTTAATTTCGGTCTATTTCTTTTCACATCAACATCCAAAGTCGAATGATAATCTGAGAAGCTTACTCGAAGAGACTCTGTGATTTGCATTGAAGCTATTTGTTATAGCCTATAGGAAAATCAACACCCCTAATTGAATCCCATCAATCCCAGTCAATGTAATCATCTGTGATTTCATTTTCTAGCCAACAAATTTTTATTTTTTAAAAAGAATAAAATAAAATTCACATTTCACTGTATAAATGATTTGTAACTCTGAGGTTGGGCCTCACATTGATTTTTGGATGATGAAGAAAGACAAGGCAAAGACAAAAATGAGAGGAAAACAAGTTCCGGCAAAAGCCATGTTGTTGTTGTGCTTTGGTAGCTTTCTTGCTGGCTCACTTTTTAACAGCAGGACTTGGACACGTTCTTCCGATGGAAACGGCCGTAAATTGCCATCCCTCGCACCTGATTACGATCATAAGCGCGTAAGAGAGAGCATTTTTCATTAATTACCAACTCTTCTTCTTCCTTCTCTTCTTCTTCATGAGAGTAATAGGACATTATTTATGTCGATGTGGTAGAAACTGGTTGAAGGAAGTTCCTCTGATATTATGGGAGAAGTCACAAAGACCCATCAAGCAATCCTGTGAGTCATAAAAATCCCAAAATTTATTTGAGGAATTTGGTGCAATTTGTGTATGTGTAACGTTTTTCTTTTTTGTATTTTATAATTCTTTATGACTATAGGTCACTTGATAAAACAATAGCAACATTGGAGATGGAATTAGTAGCCAGACGTACGAGGGAAATCAAGACACAATCCAACATGCAATCAAGGTCTTCTAATCACACTCTTCAAAAGGCCTTTGTTGTCATTGGAATAAACACTGCTTTCAGCAGCAAGAAAAGAAGAGATTCCGTTCGCCAAACTTGGATGCCTAGAGGTCTCTCTTTAGTGATTTGCAACATTTATTTTTATTTATTTTTATTTATTTTTATGTTATTTGTAATTCTAATGTCATATATTATAGGTGCTAAATTGAAGAAATTAGAGAAAGAAAAAGGGATTGTAATAAGATTTGTGATAGGACACAGTGCGACCCCAGGTGGGGCTCTTGATAAAGCAATAGATGAAGAGGAGGCTGAGAACAAGGACTTCTTGAGGCTTAATCATGTTGAGGGATACCATAAGCTTTCAACCAAGACTCGCACCTATTTTTCTACTGCTTCCTCTGTTTGGGATGCTGATTTCTACGTTAAAGTTGATGATGATATTCATCTCAATTTGGGTTCGCTTCTTCTTTTCTCATTTTTCTTTATTTTCTAACAAAAAAATATTATATGTTTGTTGTCAGTATTTAAATAGGTTTTGTTGAAATTCTTTGTTTAGGTATGCTGGTGAGTACACTTGCCAAGCACAAGGCCAAGCCCAGAGTTTACGTTGGATGCATGAAATCGGGACCGGTTCTGTTCCAGAAGTAAGTTTCCTGGTCATGAATTGAACCAGTTTATCAACTCCTTTTCTATGTAAATTCTAGTAATTTTCTCTGTGCTAAATTGTTGGCAGAGGAGTGAAATATCATGAGCCAGAGTTTTGGAAATTTGGAGAAGAAGGGAACAAATATTTCAGGCATGCCACTGGCCAAATATATGCCATTTCCAAAGACTTAGCAGCCTACATCTCCATCAACCAGTAATTCAAACTCTTTCTTTAATTTTCAAGATTCAGTTGTTAATGTTCATCCATTAGATTTAATAATGTACATGTCACAGGCCCATACTGCATAGGTATGCTAATGAGGATGTGTCTCTTGGGTCTTGGTTCATTGGTTTGGAGGTAGAGCATGTGGACGACCGTTCTTTGTGTTGTGGCACTCCGCCAGGTCCCTTCTCAATTTCCTTTACATCTTACCTTACATCTTATCATTCATGGGGTCACAATTTGTGGCCTTAACATTAATTTTTTTTAATAATTAACTAATATCTGAAATTATATTTCGTTTAATTTGTTTCGAGCATTATCAGACCCAAATTAAAAAAAAAAAAACTTTCTCAATATAAATTTTTATATTTTTAAGTTTAGAATCTAAAATTTAATTAAGCAATATATCTTTACTTGTTAAATTAACTATATGTCTTGTGGCCTTAACACCGTGATGTACTTTGTATCTCAGCGTGGGGTTTTTTTTTTTGTGATTTAAAATTGTAGATTGTGAATGGAAGATGCAAGATGGAAATGTTTGCGTGGCATCATTTGATTGGTCGTGTAGTGGGATATGCGATTCAGTAGAGAGGATTAAAGAGGTGCATAATTTGTGCGGGGAAGGAGACCAAGCCGTTTGGAAACTTGCCATTTGATCTTCATTACTGCAAAGTACAAAGAGGAAAATCCAAATTCATATCGTTGGTAAATAATGTAATAAAAAATAATAATTTATTATAAAATATAGAGAAATTATATAAAAAAAATCACAGATTGAGACACGGATATCTCGCTCTCCTTAAGGAGATTCAAGCCTTCTACGATAATCAAAAAAACCCAAGAATAGGTGTAAAAGAATTTACTTGACTTGTCCCCTCCGGGATACACCCTAACGATTTGTTGTTTAGTTCAAAAAATTTTATACAAATATTTAAATCCAAAATTTTATCAAAAAAATATATCTCTTTAACAATATTCTCTCTCTAGTATACTTGTAGAATTAGATATATAATAGAAAATTAAAAATAAGACTCATATTTATAAGTGTACAAAATTTTTATTTCATTAAGTGGAGTATTAGTGGCGGAGAGAATTGTAATCACCACTCACTCCTGTACTAAGTAATTTAATCTCCCACTATCCCTACTATTATATGAATTACACCTAATTATTTATATTAAAAGTAGTCATTCGTAACTTCCATCATTACACAAAAAATAAATGTGTCTTCATACTACTTCCACTATTTACGGTCTATTAAAATTATACATAATTTACATGTATGTTGCAATATTCTCCCACTCATTTTTAAAATTAATGGAAGTGATATCATATTGAGAAAGAAAATACTAATTAGAGATAGATTTTTATATTTCATGAAGGTGTGCTCTGCATTGAATCTCCACTTAGTGTAACAAAAATGTTCACTCTAGAGTCAAAATATATTTTACATTGAACTAAAACTTCTTTTTGGGAAACGAAAATTATTGTTTACGCATAATAATCTAAAAGTTAATATGAGCTTTAATAACTAACACATTACACTCCTATGCTATCTCGGTTTTCATAAGTATTTTTTAGAATAAACCTAATTCTTATTGGAAACGGTCCCACTTCCACACTCACATAGGTGAAATCCGTCAAAGGTATTCCCACAACTTTTAATAGCCCACTCATAAGAGATACAGATTTTCATTAAGAGTTCAATAACTCAACCCTCCAATCGTTATAAGAAAAAATGCAGAATGCTTTAAAAAATGCATTTTTACAACCACCATATGATTCATTCTTTCCGTTGATCTGGTCCTTGGGTTGGGTATCCTCACACATGGTTCATGAATTTATGGGCTTCAATCCCATCCCCCCTCGATGTGCTTAAGATCATTTCTCTTGCCAAGGCCTTAGTAAATGAATTTACAAGAGTGTCAAGAGATTTAATATAATCCACATTAATGATGTCATTATCAAATATGATCTCACAATACTATGTTTTTTTCTGATAGATCTAGATTTACTATTTTAATAACGATTTCTTATTATACCAATTGCAGCAGTGCTATCACAATTAATGAATATAGGAGGAATTGGTTTTTCCCAAATAGGATTATCAGGTAATAAATCTTTTAACCAACATGTTTTCTTACTTGCTGATACTAATGCGATTAGTTCAACCTTCATGGTAGAATTAACAATTATAATTTATTTTTTAGATTTCTAACATATAACACTACCACACATCATAAAAATATAACCAGTGGTAAAGAGAGAATTAGTTGACAATGGTTCCAATCGGCATCACTATAACCTTCAATTACAGTATGATATTTTTTTATAAAACAAGCCAAACTTTTTTGTATTAGATAAATATTTCATTATCTTTTCCATGACATGCCAATATTCCATACTTGGCTTGCTTGTAAACTTGCTAAGTATTCCTACTGCATATGCAATGTCAGCTCTTGTACAATCAGTTAAATATCTCAAACTTCTGATCATACTAACATACTCATTTCACTTGTAAACATCATTCTCATTTTCAATAGTAAATAAATGAATACTTGCATCAAATGAAATAGTCACATGTTTGCAATTATCAAAATTATATTTTGTCAAAATTTTCTCAACATAATATGATTGATCAAGAAAAATTACAATCACTAATCTTAGTGATTTTCATACCCAAAATAAAATTTATCTTACCCAAGTGTTTCATATCAAAATGTTTCTTAAGTATATATTTGGTATATTGGATAATATATAAATTTGATCCGAAAATCAACATATCCTCCGCATAAAGACAAATAATCATATTTAAATTTTCAAAAGATTTATAGTATATGCATTTATCACACTCATTTGTTTTAAAGCTATTAACAATCATGCAAGAATCAAATTTTTCATGCCACATTTTGGGTGCTTCTTTAAGACATAAATAGATTTTTCAAATTTATATACTTTATTTTCTCCTTCAAACTCAATGAATACCTCAAGTTAATCTATATAAATTTCTTCAGGTTGATCCAAGTCTCCATTTAAGAAAACAGTTTTGACATCCATTTGATGAATATGTAAATTATGAATTGCAGCAATGGCAATCAAAAGTCTAATAGATGTCACTTTTATAACAGGAGAAAATGTATCAAAAAATCAAGATTTTCCTTTTGCGTAAAACCTTTAACCACAAGCCTTAATTTATATATATCTATGGTTCCATCTGGTTCTAATTTTTTTCCAAAAATCCACTTGCAACCAATTATTTTACACTCTGGAGGTAAATCTACTAATTTTGAAGTTTGATTTGAAATTTAGAGATTCTATTTTATCATTTACAGTTTTTTTCCAAAACATAACAATTTTAGAAGATAAAACTTTTTCTAAAGTTATAGGTTTCTCAATATTGTATACAAAATAGTGAAAATCAAAATCGTTTTCAATTCTATCTCTTTTACTTCTTCTTTGTTCAA
This sequence comes from Dillenia suffruticosa, assembly GCA_033439265.1. Lineage (NCBI taxonomy): Eukaryota > Viridiplantae > Streptophyta > Magnoliopsida > Dilleniales > Dilleniaceae > Dillenia > Dillenia suffruticosa. The sequence continues at coordinate 16,821,514 of JAVTVX010000020.1, forward strand.
AAGTTTTTTTTTTAATTTTTAAATTCTGAACTAATGAAATATTTTATTGATTTTGTAAATCAGAAGTAAAAATAGAGATTTTAAAATTATTTTGTAAACTAAAATTATCTCCACTATTTTTAAATTTGTAAGAAAATTTTTCTTCATGAAAAATAGTATCACTTGATTCAAAAATCACATTATTTTCAATATCAAGAAACCTATATGCTGTATTGGTTTTTGCATAGCCAAGAAAGTGACAACTCTCACACGTAGTTTGGATCTTTTAGGTAATCTAGCATTTTCCAAACAATCTTAAACTCTCAAATTTCTCAAATTTGGCTTATACCATTTTCACAATTCATAAGTAGTTATTTTTGTATTTTTATGTGGTACACGATTCAACACATGATATGCTGTCAAAAAGGCTTCACCCCATAAATTTTTGGACACACATGAATCAATCAATATGACATCACACAACTCTATAAATTTTCTATTTTTTCTTTCTACTATATCATTTGATGCAAGTGAAAGTGAAAGTGTAGTTTCATGAATTATTCCTAAAAATTGAACATATGAGTTAAATCCAAAGATTTCATATTCACGAACTCTGCCACTTCAAATTCTTTTAATTTTTTTATCAAACTGATTTTTAACTTCTATGAGATAAGATTTAAAAATCTCAAATGCATCACTTTTATTTTTAATCAAATATATATAAGTATATTTATAAAAATTATCTATAAAAGTAATAATATATCTATTTTCTTCTCGACTCAAAATTCCTTCAAATTCATATAAATCAGAATGTATTAATTTGAGTAATTTAGTTTTTTTTTTCAACAGTTTTGTGAGATTCTTTTGTGATTTTCGCTTTACTACAAGTTTTATATTTTTCAAAATTTTTGTTCAATTTTGGGATTAATCCTAACTTACTGATCATATCCACATATCTAGAATTGATATGATACAAATGAGCATGTCAAAAATTAGTGCAAGACAATATATAAACAAAAGTAATACATATTTTATTTTCAATATTTAATTTAAATATTCTATAGTGAGTATAGCCCTTCCCAACAAAAATTTTCCCTTTTCAAATCACATATTGATAAGACTTTATAGTGTGTTTGAAGTCAACCTTGTTTAGAAGAAAACTTGATACAATATTCTTTCTCATGGAGGATGCATACATCACATCCTTTAAAAGCAATTTCTTCCCAAATGTAAACTTCAATTCAATTTCACCATTCCCCACGCTTGAATAGTGTGAGAATCACCGAGTATAATAATTTTAGGCTCTTCATAGGGAGCATATTTTTTGAACCATTCTTTGTCATAACAGATATGTTTATTGGCACTAGAATCTGCCCACCACCCTTCAGAATTTTTTACTAAAAATATGTCTGTCACCACAGCCACAAAGGGTTCTTCGGTAACGTTGGCTTGATTTAGTGTCTCATGTTTCCGAAATTTGCAAATTCGAGCAATCTGCCCAGTCTTGCCAGAGATGTAACATATACCGTGTTTTTTTATAAAAAGGGTGGCCATAGTTCTTTCTCTCGTAATTGAAGATTTTCTTTTTATAATAAAATTTATCATGTTTGTTTCCAAATATTTTATTTAGCTTCAAATATGTTTTTTGGGAATTGTTGGGCAAACTATTGAGGATATGAGATTTATCTTAGTAGAGTCCACATTTATATTTTGAATCTTTGCATTTTGGCCTCTTGCCTCCTCCACATGAATACCTGTGATTAGATCCTCCAAAGTGATGTCCTTCTGTTTGTAACGTAAGACCTTTTGAAATTCTTTCCAAGTTGGTGGCAACTTGTCAATGATTCCAAAAACTATCAAGTTGTTGCCAAAATTTTTTTCTTTAGACCACTTCTCATAAACAATCATTTGAAAATCTTGTACTTGGTCTACCATAGATTTTCCATCCGTCATTTGGTAGCGAAAGAAGTGACTAGCTGCATATTTCTTTGCACCGGCTTGTTCAGTGTCGTACTTAAGTTATAAAGCCTTCCATATTTTCTTGGCGGTAGAGAAGTGTGCTCATAGTAATCATAAAATTGATCAGAAAGACAATTTAAAAAATAGTAATGACAATTATACCCATCTATTTCATATTGTGCATATCTTTCTAAATGTGCAATTTGTTCATCCTCCGACATGCCTTCAATATTCTCCTTATTGGGATTCTTTTTGGTGAGAACATAAGCCATCTTGAGAAGGTTAAGATAGAACAATATTTTTTCTTTCCATCTCCTAAAGTGAGCATCATGAAATTTGAAGGGTTTGTTGAGATCTCCAACTTGGTTGAAGGGCTTTTCTTATACAATTTCTATATCGAATCTCCTTAAAATTGTTAGTGAATAATATAATAAAAAATAATAATTTATTACAAAATATAGAGAAATTGTATAAAAAAATCACGAGCTGAAGCACGGATATCACACTCTCTTTAAGGAGATTCGAGCCATTTACGATAACCAGAAAAAACTCAAGAACCGGTGTAAAAGGATTCACTTGGCTTGTCCCCTCCAGGATATAACAGCCAAACGATTTGTTGTTTGGTTCAAAAAATTCTGCACAAATGTTTGAATATAAAATTCCACCAAAAGAACATATCTCTTTAACAATATTCACTCTCTAGTATACTTGTAGGATTATATATATATTAAAAATTTGAAAATGAGAGTCCTATTTATAGATGTACAAAATTCTTATCTCATTAAGTAGGGGTATTAATGATAGAGAGAATTATAACCACTACACATCCCGCTACTAAGTAATTTATACCCCTATTATCCCCACTATTACATAAGTTATACCTAATTATTTATATTAAAAGTGGTTATTTGTAACTTATATCATTACACAAAAAATAAAAATGTCTACCCACCATTTTCACTATTTACGGTCTATTAAAGTTATACATAATTTACATATAAGTTACAATAAATATTTCTATAAGAGAATAAAACTTTATTTTATTTTATATGGTTATCATATGATGGTCTCCATTTTTTTGTTTTTCCTTTTCAACTAAAATGGGTACTTTCACCGTACATCATTTTCTTGAAGAGATGCTGTCCACTTCCTATGTTGTTAACAATCTTTATGTGGTATTTTAATTGATCGTATTAATGACAATATATAAGAAATTGTTACTTTCAATCTTCAGTTCTTTTTAGGTTTTGGCTTTTACAGGTAAAACGGATTATTAAAAAGAAAAAACAAATCCCTACTTGGAAAATACTTCTTTTTTCCTCTTGCCCAAATATCAATAGATGAGAAAGATACACTTGACCAAAAGGGGCGAAATCAAAGATGGGGTCAAGGGTGACTGCCCTCCCCCAAATTGGAAAAAAAAGAAAAAATTTAATCATGAATATATATATATATTAAAGTTACAAAATAATTATTCTATAACAAAAACTTTTGTGGTTATATTTTTTTAAAAAGTATTAAAATATATTGACCGGAGCTTTTGTATTTTATTACTTGGAAAAGAAAAAAAAAATAACGAATACATAAATTATTTTTAAATTTAGTATTTCCTTTTAGATTAAAGATAATATGTCAAATGATGGCTCATTATTTCTAAGTTACTGGTTATTATTTTTTAAAACACTACACCAGAATTATATGGAAGATTTTATAACCAAGCAAATATAAGTAATACTTCATGTTTACAAGCTCCTAATTTGAACGTATTTGTAATAATAGTACATAAATTAAATATTATATGTAAAATACTCCATGAATGGGTGCATTATAACAATGAGATCACCCTTTGGAGCAATAACTGTTGGTCAAGTGAGAAAATTTATAAACATGCATGATGAATGTCTAATTGATTCGGTGTTTATATATTAATACCTTTGTAATTGCAGTTGGTCATAAAATAATATAATGATACTATTTTCTCTCCTTTTTTTTTTTTTTTTTTTTTTTAACTAAAGGCAATATTTTTTCTTTTTGTCTTTAGCTTAAAAAAAGAAAAGAAAAATTAATTTGATTTTTTATAAAAAGAAAAGTTAAAATGCATGTGTAAAGACCGAGCGCATGAGAGTATGAAAATAGCACTGGATGTCGCACAAGTCGGTTAAAAGAGAAAATAGCATCATTATATTACCCTCGAAGGCGTGATGAGGCAGGCCGCCATTTCAAAAGATTTAATTGAGCCAAAATTTTTCTCTCTCTCTCGCGGCTCATATACAAGGTTAATGGACAAAAGGAGTATAATATATCATACTATTGTATAGCAAAAATATCTCTCCGTGATATTTTTCTTTTTATAAGACTTTAGACCCACTGATATATTTCCTCACGAATCATTTCTATGTGCAGAATCTCCTCGTTTCCTAACTGGGAAGGGGGGAAGAAGTGGAGAAAGCAATGGGTGATTTATAAAAGCTCAGCAACGATCAAGAGAACACTGAAAACTAAGGAATAAACATCAATTAAACCATATCTTACAGGCGTTGCAGGAATTTATCTCATTATTAACAAAACTAGCAAATCATAGAAAATACCAAAATAAGTCGGATATGATAGCAAATGTCAGATCTAGGCAATACCAAACAATAGTTGTATTAATGGCATTTGGGAGTCTGAAAACTAACTATCACTTTTTTTTTCTGATAAAATGTAATTAAATAGAACCGTATTAAAAGAAAGAGAATAAAAATAAAAATAAAAAAACTTTACTATTTAAGTTATCCTGAGGGACAAATAAAGACCATTTTTGACCAAAATAAAGAACATCTCTTCTCCTTTCTTAGTCTTTCTCTCGTACCATCACAAATTAGTTCCTCTTTCTTTTTCTCCTTTCTCCCTCACTCACTCCCCCCTGTTTGTGCAAAGCAAGGTCTTTTGCTTATTCTTCGAGTGACATGTGCAAATTCAAATTAGAAAAATTTTATATTTTGGCAAAATTAAATTATTAATAAGAAGACAAAACAATGAAGAAATCATAGCTACAATATATGATGTATCGTAGTTGCAATAGCACAAGATATACGACCCTCATTTATGTTATGGTGACTAGGATAACCTATTATGGTCACAATGTTTTCTAAATACAAGTGTCATGAAAATGACATCGTAATGATAATATTGTATCAAGGCTACGATAAACTTGTACTATTTCTATATGATAGTTTATTGTTACGATGATAAACACTATCAAATTTCATGTTTTTCATATGATTAAAGATATTTTTCAAACCTTTTTGTTTAAACTTTTTATGTTTTTTAACGAGATATGATATATATATTTGACATCTTATTGTTTTAATAAAAAATTAGAAATAAAGAGAGAATTTTTACGTCTCTACGTCACCTGTATAAAAAATTTTATCCTTTTGATTGAATTTTCTCGTAGATGTTTAGGGGATTTGCTGGGGTATTTGAGGAAAGCACAAATGAGTTATACTCTTGAACTTTCCTTTTTAAATACTTGGATTTTCCATGTAGCATCCTTGGCTAGATTTTGAATTAGGATTTGATGGAAAAGATATTGCACTTGTGTCTTCTAATTATATAGACAAACATGGATAAACATGATTCTCATGGAAAAGATACCTCACTCACCAAATCTACGATGCACCCATGCGAGAGTATGGTTAATCCACCAGAGGACAACACAATACAAAAAATAAATAAATTTGTCTTTCATTTAAAATTGATGTGATTAGAAAGAAAATTTAAAATAATTTAATTTTTGGAGCGACAAAAAAGTTAAGTTTTCCTTGCTAGGTTAATTAGAATAAAAAAGGGGAATTTACAAACACTTACAAAGTTTTTTTTTTTTTGTAATTTTTTTTTTTCTAATTGAATTTTATAAAGTTAGAATTCAACTCCACAAAAGACGTGAAGCTCATTTAGTTCCCCCATAGCCTTAAAACTTAATATTACTAATTAGGATACAGAATTTTCAACTAAAAAATAAGTGATATTCTTATAATTTATTCTGTTGAAATTATTTAAGTGACAATAGTCTTCCGATTTTAATCTTTCTTTCTCAAATTAATTCATTTAATCACACATCCTTATATTAAAAAAAAAAAAAAGAAAAAATACGTATGCAAAGTCGCAAACAAACAACTAGAGATCGAGTTAGAAATATAATAAACTTTTGAAAAATGGTAAAATACTGTGTGGCCCCACCCAAACCCAAAGCATGTTCTTGTCGCCTACCACTCCCATGGAAAAAGAAAAATAGGTAAGAAAAGTGGTTCAAATTGGCGCCATTTTTTTGGCGCCATATTTGCATTTTTTTTTCAATTTCTAAAAAGGACCGCCTAAATTTCCTCCGGTACATAAATATTTATAGTTATACATACATATATATACATATATATATATATATATATATATATATATATATGTCATTTTTAAGAAATATTGAAAGTTTCATGGTCAGACATTTTTTTAGTATAAAACATTGGTACACCATAATTATATTAATTTTAATTAAATTTGATTCGAAACATATTAGATTTTAAAAGATAAATTTCTTGGCATATCTAATTTCACATAAGGGTATCAATTTTTTATCATTATACCAACTATATATATATATGTGTTAAGAGAGTTTTTTTTTATGATCTTGAATCATGTGCTTTTATTTTTTATTAATTTAATAATATTATAATTTATAACCTTATATACCACAATTAATTATTTATAATTAATATCGTTAATAACTATTGTATCTAATTTATGAGATAGTTTAAGTAATAATGGTCTCAATCAATATATTTAGTGTTCAATTTTTTTTAAATTTTTCTTCTTCTTATAAGGAAAAATCCTATTAAACGATATTTTTTAAAAACTTTTAAAAAAAGGAATTTTTTTTATGAAGAAAAATTTTAAAAATAACTTTTAAGAATTTTTTTTAATACTTTAGTTTTTCTGAAAATAGATATTTTTTTGTTTCATTTATATTCTCATATAATTATTTTTATTCCATTAATATTCTCATTTAAATGATATAAAATTTTAAAAATATCCATTAATTTTTAATTTTTAATTTTTAATTTTATTTTAAAAGTAAAAAAAAACTAAATAATTTTTAATTTTTTAAAAATGGTATTAATTTTAATTTATCCTTAAAAAAGAAAAGATAAACCGAAAAAGAAAATCTTTTAAACGGACGATTAATATTTGGTTTGATGAGTGTAATTTTTAATAATTATACCCACCAAACCAAATATTAATTAATTGAATAAATGTGACATAAGCGAGCCCTCGCTCTCCACCCAACCAAAGTGTACAAATACGTGGCACCACACAAAAATAGAAATTAGAATAGAATCGAGGTGGTCAAACCTCACTCCCCAAATCTGAAGGAAAAGAAAAGGAAACTGGGGATAGAGAGAGGAGAGAGAGAGAGTGCGAGTGTACTTATATAACAACTTTCAATCCTAGCCCTACAATCTCATCGAGAACCACCAAATCCAACGATTTACGAAACACCCAACAGACTATCTATAATCACTGCCAATTTTTTTCAATCATCATCGCCATCATCAAGAAGGAAACCCTAAACGACGCCGCCGCCTCCGCCTCCGCCGCCGCCTCCGCCTCCGCCTCCGCCGCCGCCAAAACCGTCGAGGAGACGAAAGCATGGTCGTAAACGATCGGCCGTTGAAACGCATAAAGAGAAGACCACTCGTAGATCTCCAAGATTTTCACAGTTTTCCGGCGGCCGGAGACGACGTCGTTCCGTTTAGGGAGGGAGTGCAACGCTTCCTCTCGCAACACGCGGGAGCTCCTCTTCCTTCCTCGCTGTTCTCGAAGCTTCTGATATGGCAGATCATGCTAAATATCTCCTCCTCCTCGGACGATCTGTCGCCGCAGATTGCGGCGCTCGATGTCGTGGAAGAGGACGTCACGAGATCTAGATCTATCTACTGTGATCAGTGTCGTGTTGTCGGTCAGTTTCTCTCTCTCTCTCTCAGATATGTCGTTCTTCGTCTTTCTTCTTTGTTACGTTTCTTCGTGACTGTAAGCTAATATGCTGGTTCGTCGAATCTTTTCTTAAAGACGATAATGCCCTTGGTTCTTATTTTTATTTCGATAATGACATACGCGATGACACTTGGTGGTGTGCTGACTTGGTGAGAGAGAGAGAGAGAGAGAGAGAGTGAGAGAGAGAGAGAGTTGTGCTTTGGTATCATGTTTCTCAGTATCCAAGTATGTTATGGGTATTAATTTTTAAAGAGGTTATTGGGAATATAAGTGAATAATTTGAATATTGAATACGTGAAGGTTGGGGAGAGCATCCTGTATGCAGAAAGAGGTACCACTTCATAATAAGAGCGAAGAGCGGTCCTGTTGAGGCTTATCAGAAGTCATGCACTGCCTGCGGAGCTCTCATGCATTTGTTGGACGCCAGGTCTGTTTCTATCTATGTTTCTCCACTCCATTCATGCCCTAACTACACTACAAATTCAAACCATCAATGACTCTTTTCTTATTTTATATATGGTCGTTGTAGCAATTTCACTCTTCTTTGTGTATCCCTCAAAAGGGGTTTGGTTTTCTTTTGAGCATTGATATTCATGCTCCGTATTTCGGACTCCAAACTGATTCCATCTATGCTTTATGATGGAGTTTAGGTTATTTTTTCCTTCCAAGGAATGAGCACTCAATGATCAATCCTCGTATCAACTCCACTTGTGCTTCATCTTTGAGCTACTGGAAGTGGGACTGTCAAACCTATGTCTATTAGGCCTTCTGGTGAAAACAGGATTGTTCATTGGGACAAGGCAGATCTCATGCTTCCTTTTTTCTTTTTTAAATTACTTTTGGGTTGGGTGGTTTTCTTATTTTTATTGACTTAGATAATGAGGTTGTGGCAATATATGTTTTCCCCCTAAAACTTTGTTAAGGTATGTTTTCTAAACCCACCAAATGCAATTCCTTCCACTGATAAAGGATTGGTAGTAGTTATTGATTCTTCTTCAGATGTTTAAGACTATTGAACTTTCTTAAGATGGACAGGGGCTAGGGCTACTACCCTTGTTATCCCATCTTCTGAGAAGATAATTGGGAAGGATATATAGACACCACCTAAATTAACTGTTGGGTAGGAAAAGGAGGACTTTTTTAGGTTAAAATTGGTTTTAAGTCCGTGACTTATTGGTTTTTATGGAGTCCTTGTCCAGAGGGTTGCATTCATTAGAACTCCTTTTGTCAATAAAGCTCAACATGGAATTTCAATTGGGTTACTAAGAGGATAAATGCCTTGCTTATGGATAAACAAGTAATTTGTTGCATGTCTTACTTTGATGAGGAGGATTGCCTTCCTGATTTGTAGTTTATTCTGGCAATCCATGGATGCCTAGAACTGGAGCCACCATAACCAGTCACTCTGATCAATCCATTTGATTTCTGCTGCTGACTACTTCCTGTTGGCATTCAGCCCTTGTATGTACATGAAGAGTGAATTGTTGTCATTGCTAATGTCAGTGGCAGTATTAGATTATCCTCATATACACTAATTGGTGGTATTTGTTTGATCCAGTTGATGCAAAAATAGATGTCACGCTACTTTGGTGGAAGGTTGTTTAAGTATGATATTTTGGATGACTAGAGGCCGGTGAGAACCCAGAAGAATTTGAAATCTTTCTTGGAATGGGTTCTGATAGATTTTTGCAAGCCTTTCAATCATTGTGTTTTCAGAGAATGCAAACTATCCAGAGATCAAGCAAGCAGAAATTATGCCACTCAATTCACTAGGAATAACCTAGCTTGTGTCAGTTATACTACGTGACTTAAAAGAGACATTAGATTGTATAGCTTTTAGTTCAAATTTAGCTTGGACATGATGCATGGTTGTTTTGTAACTTGTCAATGGCTAGGCATGTTAGCCATGTGTTTTGTAATTTTTTCATTGAGGTAATGGTAATTCTATTTTTGACTTTCAAAATGTCTATATATAGAACTTTATTTACACCATGCATTTTTTCTTCATTTTTGTTATTATTAGTTGTAGTAGTTAGGCAGTATTACCAGTAGGGATGACTTTGTCTTTATTTTTGTTTATGTTTTGCAATGGTAGACATTTCTTCATACCCAATAGTACTAGAAGTCTCATGACTAAGGTGTAAATGGTTCGTGGTTTTGGCAGTATGAGATAGTCCATATCTTGGTGGAAATTTCAGCTTACCTTGTTAAGTAGCTTTGGATTGGCATGGACTTGTGAACTTAATGTCACATCTCATTCGCAGGTGTAAGCTATGCAGTTGTGATGTAACCGCAAATGACCTTGAAGACTGGGTATATCTGCAATTTGATGATGGCACACATCTATTGCATGGCGTTGTGCACTCAAATGGATATGGTCACCTTCTCACCATCAATGGCAGAGAAGGAGGTTCGAAGTATCTGTCTGGCTGTGATCTCATGAACTTCTGGGATAGGCTATGCAGAGCCCTTGTGGTCAGGTTTGGACTCCTCTCTTTGCTTATTACCTTAAGTTATTTAAGTCCTATTCATTCCATGATTTCTTCAGGATGCTTGGTGACTCATATTTGAACTGGCACTTGAGTTTGCATTAATGGAACTTCTAAAATCACTGCTTAGGTATTATTTGGCATCTCTTTCTCTCTCTCATTCAAAGGTGATAACTAGTCATAACATGGGGTTGAACTATTGTTTTACCTTTGTCGTGTTGTCCAACCTCGGAAGTTTGCTGTTATGTTGGTGCATGACAGGAACTGATAGGGTTGAACCACAATCGAACTCACTGACAGCTGTTTAGGCTGAGCCAACTTTTCCAGCAGTTAGTTAGTCTTCTTCTTCTGAGTTCTAGAGGCAGATACACCCAAGTTCACAATTATAATGCTCTTGGTGTGCATCTGAAAGTAAGTGGCGTGCAAGGTCTTGAGAAGAATTTTAATCTATTTTCTATTTTTGAAATTCCTAATCTACCTGTCTTTGATGAGGTGCAGCAAAATGCCCACTGTTCTTGCCTCCATTTTATGCTTGCACACAGCACTACCTCGCTTCCCCTTGCCTTGCAATAAGGTTTTTGAACCTTTCAAGTTGCACCTGGTTAAAAACCAGTTGGTATATCATAATATATATATATATATCAATGCATGGTAATGAAGCTACGTATTGAAATCCAATATTAAGCAGCAGGCAATTATTTTTCTTTAATCATCCAAGCCGATTCTGGGCAGCTGTGTCAGCCAGACAATGGTGAATAACACTTTGAATTTCAATTAACTTTCATATTCTACTTGTTGAACAGGAAAGTTAGCGTGATGGATGTTTCAAAAAAGTATGGAATGGAGTATCGGCTATTACATTCGGTTGCTAAAGGACATACCTGGTATGGCAACTGGGGTTTTAAGTTTGGTGCTGGGTGCTATGGTCTCACCCTAGATGATTACAATCGAGCCTTGGACACCATCTCTTCTTTGCCTTTGTCAATATTCCTCTTTGAAAGACGGAGATCCCAAACTCGCCTGAAATCTGTAATTGCATTTTACCAGTCCCTATCAGATAATGAATTGGTGACAGTGGGGGATCTCTTTAGCTTCTTGTTAAAATTAATTTTTAAGACTTGTAATTCTGCAATGTGCAATTCTGTAATGCCCTATCAAATATCATCAGAGAGCACCGACTTTGGCAGTGTGAATGATAAGTCATTGTCTATATGGACAAGAAATGACATTGAACGAACTGAACAAGCCATGATTAAAGTATTAGCAGCAGCCAAGGTTGTTGGTTGGGTGACAAGGCGTGCTCTTAAAGGTGCGCTGTCTAAGGCAGCATCACCTGAACTTCTTGACTACTGTCTCAAGAGTTTGCCAGGAACACTGACTGCCAATGACATGGTTGTTGAGGCTCGATATAATCAGGTTTCCAAAGTCATTGAATTTAGGTAATAAGAGATACTGCTACATTTCAGAATTTACTTTGTTGAAAAAGATGCCATTCGGTTTTTCTCACTTTTTTCCTCTTATTTTGTGCTGATAACAGGCTTCAGCCTCGGAATGTGGGAAGTGTTTTGACCGGTCCATGCATGATGCAACTGCCAAAAGAACAAATTGTTGGTGACCTAAAATTTTTATATGATACGATGCTCAATCCTAATGCCAAGGAAAACTTAAAACCACCGGTGACAAGGGAGCTTTTGGCGGACTCTGCAACAATACTTCTCGATTGCAAACAATTTGTTAAGGATTATGAGTCTGACCTGCCTGGAAATATCAATCCATCCAAAATCTACATCACGTGTTGTGTGGAGGTAGAAGACCAAAAGGATGGTCCTATGCCACCACCAGAGCTTATTATTTTACCCTCATTTGCCACCACCGTAGGAGATCTGAAAAGTGAAATTAGTAAAGCTTTTGAAGAAGTATATGTGATTTTCAAGAAGTTTCAAGTTGAGAGATTCCCTGAGCACGGCAAACTTGAGGAATCAGTAGCCTTGGAGTTATTGATGGGACCAGGTGCGACGGTAACAGTTAAAGCCAGAGGTAAAGTCGCCATAAAAATTGTCAACAGTCGTTTCTGTATGGAAAAAGGTACAGAAAGCTGGACGGTCGAATGCATGTGTGGGGCTGATGACGATGATGGAGAGAGAATGTTAGCTTGTGATACCTGTGGTATTTGGCAACACACAAGGTGTGTTGGAATTGATAGCTTTGATGAGATTCCTGCAAAGTTTGTGTGCTTCAGTTGTCTAAACTTGTATTGCAAAGAGTCAGACAACTCTCCAACACCAGATGAGAAAGCTCCAAAAACCTCATTATCCAACTCGTCAACAAAGGATGGAGCTGTAGATATTACAAAGAAAACCCCGCCTCTAGTTGCCACTTGCAAGGATGAAGCTGCCGGAGATATTGGCTTAGCTCTTGAATCTGGCTTGGCCATGATCTTTGGCGTTCGCTGAGGTACTGTACATGCTTTTTGTATAGTTATGTTTTATGGTATTGTGATCTGATCTTAGGAAGGGTTAAAGAGGGGAGTTTGCAGCACCCTGTTTTGTTATTACCCTTCCCTAGGCAGTGCATTTCTGAAGCTTTCATTGTATATTCAATGAGAAATGGAAAGGAAATGATTGTGGAGGTCTCGATCTTTCCTGCTAAAGCACTTTGTTTTTGCTGGTGTCTGTATATTTTCTTTCATTTTGCAAATATACCCACTATTACAAAATTTATGCATCTGAAAATGGAGACATTTAGAATGGAACATATAGACCACATAAAGAGAATGTACTTATAAATATGTTATAATCCTCGAATTTCCTTTTCTTCATCAAACTTTAGACTCTTTTCCTCTTCATGAGGCAAGATGCTGCCTAGAGGAGCAGGAGATTGCCTATTAGAAAAAGTTTGGCCTTCGACTGCCCTGCACAACCTTGTATACTTCGTAACCACCTCCTTGTACAAGCCCAGCAGTTTTTCCACATCCCCAACTGTAAGTTCACCAGCCTCAGCTTCCAGAAAGGGGTACTCCTTGGATCCTGATAATGAAATGTCACAACTCATTACAAGGTCATTGACCTTGAAGCAAAAGAACAATACAAAATGGGTTTGGTGCACTTCAAAACCCAACCACCCCCCCTCCGGGCGGTGTGGGGGCCAAAGTATAGGTCATGATGCAAATTTCCCTAGAACCTCTTCGTTATTTATCTTAGTCCTCATACTCTTACTATGAGTATAGAGGGATAACATGAAGAGTTTTGAGGGCCTAAAGAACAAAATGAAACAAGCTTTCCTATATCAAAATTCACAAAGCCATGTTAATCTTGTGCACACTCGTTCATGTAACATACTATGCAAAACAATGAGTGATATCAACCTATTACATTTTTCCAGCTGATGGTTCTAATACATCAGCTGTCAATCGCTAGGTTTCACAAAAATGGAAATATACAGCAGCCAGTGGGCCACCTCATCCGTTAAAGAATTGTCACATTGCATCACATGGTTGGAACAAAATGGCCTTGGATGGCAGTCACACACCACTGTGTGCATATGAGATGTGTGGTGATCAATAGTGCAAACTTACCAGTCACTGATGTTTCTATGCTGCGCAAACTAGAAGAGGAACTAGGATCCTGATGTCCTGCCAAAGCCTGCATCTGCCAAGACATGGATTGGGAAACTGGCATCACTTTGTTAGCTGTTTTAGCTGCATCCATGCACATCTGGAATTCAGTTTCATCCATGGACAATGACTTGGCATTCAGGTCAACAATGAAAGACTTGGCAGACACAAGATTTGTGAAGTAATAAGCCGATTCTGATATAAGTTTGTCCTGCCTTCGGTATAGCTGGATGAATTTAAGATTTGAATGCAACTGTGGAGGATTGGCCTGTTGACAATAAGAAAAACAATGAAAAAAACAAATCATATACACAGTGATTTGTTATATATTACAGCAAGTATTACAAATTCCCTAGCTAATATTTAAGTGTACAGTGTTTCATGCATGGGCTTAACTAAAATCTCCGGAACAAACCAAAACAATTTAAGAAGCAGTCTCTGTTGTGAGTTATTACTAGCTTCAGTGGGAAATTAGATTCTGAACATTTTTCTTTTATAGATCTCCTAGAATCTTGAATTTTTTTCAACAATTTGCCCTCCTGTTATATCTCTATCATGCCGTATCATTGCCCTTATTTTCTAAACGAGTCACAGGAAAATAGACAAATATCATATCTTAGATCCTTTCTGTTCATTGATTTTATTAAGGAAATTTAGCATCAAAGTAAACTTTCCAATAATATATCATGCATTAAGGAAAACAGTGAAAATTCGAGAAAAATGATATTTTTCTTCGAAATTGCACTGAAACTTTTCAGAAAACGAATGGACTAGCCAACGTAACTTACAACAGCGGACCTTACAACAGCGGACACTATCCCCAAAAGTATCTTATGATAGTTGGGGAAAGAAAGGAATTATATAAGAAACTACAACCCAAATAGAAAAGCAAATTAATATGAAAAGTGACTCACCTAGTCAGAAGAATAATAGGAACTGATATAAAACTGGCTACTAGAAATAGTAATACTACATAACTAGCCAAGAGAGATGTAGCTTATGAGACAGGCATGCTAGAACAACCGCCTTGTCAGAAATTGTTTTCTATAAGCTGAAAAGCCAAAAGTTGCACGAAAGAAACAGCATCTCTGCATTGAAAAGCCACAATTGCAACCCCCCCCCCAAAAAAAAGGTAGGTGGCTTAATTGAACTGAGGAAGAAATAATGTAACTAATAACTTGGACTGGACCAGATTTTAACATATTGAAACTCTTTTCCTACTTCAACATTTTTCTTAGGCCATGCCACAAACCCCTCTGATCTTTAGGCCTGCCTTCCAATAGCTCCAAGAACTTTTATTGCAGTCAATTATCACAAGAAACTTTTAAAATAAAAATCAACCGGCCCTATAAGTAGATGGAGTTGGGATTCGTCCACTTACATGGGAACCCCCTTATCTTTCTTTTCCTCCTCTCTCAGACGAGAGCTCCAGTGAAAGAACACATTTCAGATGGAGGAAGGGAGAGAGAAAGATTCATTTAGAAACCAAATATGAATTCCTTGCAAAAAGATCAAGTTGGGAGAATCAAATTTAAAGAAAATTATAAATCATGAAGAGAAAAATCAAAATCAAAAGGGTTTGCCGGAAAATGTTAGTTTTTGCTAGAATTTTCGTGAACTTTCACTAAAGACAGGAGAAAGGAAGAAAAGCAGAGGCCCGATATGAAGGTCATATTGAGATTTTTCATGAGAATCCAAGTAGGATGGTCAGTTTTTATGTAGAACAGATGTTAGGATTCAGAGAAATCGAAGCCTAAATCTTTTGTTGGAGTCATCATAGCCAGGAAATCATGGTTCACTCGAGAAGATAAAGAAATGGATGGAACTTTAGCATTGTCCACTTACATTGATAACTACATGAAAAGTTCAGGGGTACCTGCCTCCAATAAAAAGGGTTATTTCTGGTTTTGACATTTTTTTTTATTATTGTTTTTTTATATAGAAAAAGAAATTATATTTGATGTACACAAAAGGCTCCAATGAAAAGAAATCCTCCCAAGTGAAAAAAAGAACAAAACATAAACTAATAAATAACTACACTCCAAACCCTTTTCAACTCCTTTAAACTATAATCTTTATAGATAACCAAGGTATAAGCCCATATAAAAAATAATCTTATCCCATAGTATAGAAAAAATCAATGGTCTAATTTCTGAAAATTCTAGCATTCCACTCCTCTAATTTTTCTTATTATTGTTTATCTAGAAGCAACTTGAATAAGACTAAGAATTGTAAAGGCAAAATTCAAATCAACAACTCCAAACTACAAATGATGTATATGAAAAATAAATCTTGGATACCATCAATATACTTGAAATACACTAATGCAACTTCAGCAAAAATTGTGTTTCACTGCCCAAATAAGAAAGAACAAAGGAATCAATTGCTCAAACTGAACTACACTAGTTCGTAAAAGGTAAACCACTTCCTAAAGAGGAATGTTGTACGATTGCAATTCACCAAATTTAGAACAGGAAATGAACACATATGCCTGCAAGTTTGCACTTGATCTGTACAAGTTCAGTCCTTCACCTCACCATGAAAATCTACCTCTGCATTTGTATGTGTCTGTGTATGCATGTGCGTACGTGTGTCTGCGTGTTTGCATGTGTGAATTTTCCCTTTTTTTGGGTGGGAAGAAGAGAGATCATGAAATGTTTCTATACAATATTGGCAGAATCGTTTATTACCAATAAGGGCTTGCCTTGATCGTAACATATATTAGAACAGGAAGAAAATCATCAGCTCCAGCTATAATGTGATTCTCTGACATCGACACATTAAGAAGCAAATTGTTGATAACACGACAGCAATTTAAAATGCATAAAAGCTTTTCACGAGGAGCTTTGAAAGCATTGATCTTCTGCAATTCTTTCTCTGCAAGCTGAGAGAAAAGTTCGAAACAAAATTAGAACAAGTGTAGAAGAAACAGAATAATAATCAGTAATTCAGCTTCACTGAGCTCTATTCAGTTCAATCAAGCTTTATAACCAAATTAATTGAAGCAGGCCGTGTAACACCTTTTTGAAACAATAGAAACCCTGTTGAGCCACATAAATTGTTAAATTTCTAGTACCAACTTCACAGGCTCAATCTGTGATTCCTTGGTCTTTCCGGCTCATTCCTTAAATGCAAGAATTTGTATTTTAAAAATGCATTCACCAGCCTTCTTTGTGTAGAATCAAGCCATCTCATTCTATTACTTTAATCTTGTTCGCAGTTGAAGGTACACTTAGTTTTACTGGAACATGTTCCCCTAACCCATGCACGGTTGTAACCAATGAGGAAAAAAAATAGAAATAGGATAATTAGTTTGATTTTTACAAACAGGAAAAAAAATTGTATAGGTTACCAAACACATTCAACCTACAACAAAACAATAGTAGTATTTATGGAGATTGCCTGTCACAAGAATCCTTGTCCATTAAATTTTGCTTGAAACCTGGGTTTGTGGTTATGGGGACAGGAGCATCAACAAGAAAACATTTTTGACCTCCAAAAGAACAAAACAGTGGATATCATACTAGTTCTTTAAGTCTTTGATTAAATTTCAGGTGAGAAGTCATCTTGTTCTTGCTATTATTAGTGGACTCATGTGTCATTTCATTAACTATCTAACTACATATATATAAGTATTCGTAAAGAGAGTATGGGCTTATGGCAGTTCAAAAAATGTCAGTATTTTATTTCCTATATTGCCCTTAAATGTTCAAATGCCATTTCTTGTTAGGAAAATGATCGGGATAAAATAGGTATATGAATATCCACCGCCATCTTAGAAAACTACTTACATTTTTCTAACATATTACCCAATAATCATCCATAACTCCAGTTCCCCATGTTTTCTTTTGAATCTATGATTTCAAAAATCCTTCCAATTATGTGATCAAATTCACCACATTGCTTTGCAGGCATCACACATCCATGATAACACTAGTTTACTCAAATAGAAGAGGTAGAACCCTACTATGTAGGACAGGCTTCATAGCCAACTCCAACAAGTGGGAAGATAATAATATATTCTAGCTAGTATTTTCACTTAGGATGCAGAGGTAGAGAATATTATTCTATCAAGAAATACAAAACCTAGCAATGAATAAGAGACATCTAGAAACAACTTAATCCAAAACATGAGCTTGAATTCTCAGACAAATAAATCTTACCAGCCATGAAGCTTCATTATGAAGGACCGGAGGAATATCTAGGTGTTCAGGCCTTAAAAAGTTCTGCAACAGGCTTATTTTCTCCGAAATTTGCTGGTCAATCTTAATGTCCTCCGAAGAAACAGCAAATGTCCGAGAAAACAGTTTTGTCATGACATATTTCTCCAGACCCTACGATATAATAGAACAAAAATACAATGATAAAAACTTTAAATGAGATAGTGAGTGCAAAATATTGGCACAAGGGAAGCAAGCATAGACTATGTCTCCGTTGCAGATAAGTTCTTACAGCGCCTCTCACTTAGTTTATTATCCATGTCAATTTACTTGTACTTGGAATATGGTTTGATGTGCTTTGGATACAGTCACTCCTAAAATTGTAACTCAAGCTGCTAAATCCAAAGAAATATGTCAAGTGTTTCGCTCTTGTAAACAATAACTTTATTATAGGTGCATTGTTCACAGTATTCAGGTATATGTATTCCTCTTGTGAACCAGTTTTTCTTCAGTTATAAGTTCTATCTATAAAATATTTAAACCTATAAAAAAAATCCATTTTTAGCAAGATAAAATATTCCTAAAATAATGCCTCTGCTCAGCAAGCTCCTCAAATCACGGGCTCCTTGCACCAAGGAGGCACATAGAGCTTTTAACAACACGGGGGAAAATTGGTTGGTTTTAACAAACACTTCTCAACCATGAGATATCAGTTGGGGTCAAGGCTCTGATAAAAAACAAATTAATAAATAAGTAAATAAATAAATAATAATGGAACACTCTAGGCTCTCAGTCAAGGATAACTAGAATGTTGGCTTGGGGCCCTATATATTTTGTCTCAAGGTTTAGGGACAAGAAGTTGGGCATCTGATGCAGTATAGGGTAATCAAGTAGATGTGTCACATAAGGGTCAGCATTGGATGGTCATCCTACAGAATTGTGGTAGATATAAACTGTAAACCCTTTTAATGAAGGTCATCTTTCAATTTAAGGGATCCTAGCTCTGTGTCTTATACAATCTGCAACAAGGGAACCGATTTCAGATACCCTTTATCTAAGCCGATTCTCTGTAGAATGCAGCATTTGTTTATCCAATTCAGGGAGCATTTGAAGTCCTTTTCAGAGAATATGCAGAATGCCACTACAACTGTGCAGATCTTTTCTATAAATATATTATATATATATATATATATATATAGAAAAAGAAATTATAATAGATATATGAGAGAATGTATGAAACCTCCAAAGGATAAGACATCTGCAGAAGTGAAAACAAGAACAGTATAATAGATTTATGAACAAGTGATTTACAATTGTTCCTCAAATCATCTAAATTATAATCCTTATATATCCTTCAGCCATGAGCCTAAAAAGAAATATAAAAATTAATCTTATAAAGTGCCCAGGCTATCAAAACGCCCAAAGTGCTATGCGCTAGCCTAGGCACCACCCGTGTGAGGCAAGGAGCGATGCCAAATTTTCAAATAACATATGTATATAATATTAAGATTTGATTATTATAAAATCAAAATGACATTCAAACTACTAATGCAAAGACATAATCATATGGAATCATATTTTCGCCCTTAAACAAAATAAAATAATCGAAAACAAAAAAAAACAAAAAAAGCATGTAGCCAAAAAACACCATCAGTTCTCATTCATATCATCATCTTCTAAACTTACACTGATGCAGAATGAGATTAAGAACTTGATCCCCCTTCTCCAGTACTTGATGCTCCTACACCTCTAAGCTTGCTTTGTTGCCTAGCGTTTGTTCTAGGTTCTTCAACTCTGGTTCCCGTTGCGACATTGCCCCAAGAAGAAGAAAAGAAAGTAATGAAGAGGGGGGGGGGAATGGCAGCATAACACTTAAGAGAAGAATTCAATGATGAAGAGGCAATAAAAGGCTTGCATGAAGAAAAATTGCCTTTTGTGGGTTTGAGTGGGCTCAGCAGCAGCAGCATACTCTCCTTCCTCCTCCCTCTCTTCGCCTTCTTCTCCCCCCCTTTAGGGCTCGATTCTCTGTTCTCTTCACCTCCCCCAAATCTTGTTTCTTACTCTAGGGCTCCAATGTGTATTTTGACACAATTATCCCTCACTTATACCCTACCCCAACTAAAACAAATGAGCAATCAAGTAAAATAACATCTAAACCATTTTAAAGGAAAAGAAAGGTGGGTCTCGAGCACCAGGACCTGAGGCCTAGTGGCTTAGGCCTTTTGAGCCATTTGGTCTTCGCCTTGCCTCGCCTGGTAGGGGTGACCACGATATGATTTGAATCGTGAACCGTTATTCCAAAAACTGAACCAAACCATCTTTTCAGTACTCATTCAAAAACCAAAACTAGAACCGGAGACTTATGGTTTGGTTCTGGCTCCCGATTTTTAAAAACTTGAACCAAAATCTAAACTAAATATTTTGAAAAAAAATGGTCTTTGTTTTTGCATAAGAATCAAAATCACTTTAAAAACCGGATTAGAACCCATTATTTTTGCACAAAAACCAAAGTCATTTAAAATTCAAATTTTTTTGCACAAATACCAAATTTATTTAAAATTCAAAATTTTCATTATTGTGTTACAACAATGAACAATACTGTTGTTGTGTCACAAAATTCAAATTTTTGATAATTACTTTTATGCTCTTCAAAATTAATTATTATACAATTTTTAAGAAGATAATTTTAATCTTAAAAAAATGTGAAAACTCTATAAATATCACTTCAATTCCATTTCTCTTTATAAATCAATTTTCACTTCTTACTTCGTATTATCAATATATTTTCACTATTTTCATTTTAATTCATATATTCAATTTCTCAAATTTCAATTGATATTTTCAATTTTTCATTTTTTTCCCATATTCAAATGCTTTTTTTTTTCAATTTCTAATTCTATTCAATTTCATATATCAAAAAGATATGTCAAGTGATAAATGTAAGAGTAACGTTAGACAATCTTTCCAAAATAAACAATTTTATTTTGAAAATTTTTCTACGCAAGAATCTTAACACATAAATATTAAATCTGAAAATGATGATCAATAAGAAAAATGTATAGAAAAAGAAAAAAATGTTGAAATTCTATATTTTTAAAATATATTTCAAAAAGAATTATTTGCCAAATGGTTCTATACAAGTTATTTGCAATTACTATGGACAACAATTCAAATTCAAAAAAGGTAGAGAATATGAGATATTTTGAAAACACTTGAATAACAAGCATTCGACTCAATCTGGTCTTAATAAAACATAAAGTCAAATTTCCAGATTTGTATCTTCTAATTGTTCTTCTCTTTTTATTTATTCCGATGAAAAAATAGAAAAAAATTAGTTAACAAGATTGTTGTTGAACATTTATATTTTAGTTTTGGTGTAAAAATAGGATTTGTTAATTATTGTCAAAATATTTTAAATTTTATTGCAAAACATGTGCTTAGAATCACCTTATATGTACAACTCGTAAACTTTATAGAGAGAAGAAAAATAATTGACAAAAGTTTTTCAAAAATTTAAATTGTCAAATTTCTATATGTAGTGATGCTTGAAATGATCATTGCCAAAGACATTCATATATGCTATTATATGTCACTGGATTGATGATGGTCAGGTTTCTCTTGGTATTGCTTGGGGTGCTTGGGCTAGGAGTGACCAAAATTTCAAAACCATCGATTTCGATTCCAACCATTATCAATCCAATGACATGTAAGAGTGATATATGAATATCTTTACCAATAATCACTCCAAATATTAATGCATATAAAAATCTGACCATTTAAGTTTTTGAAAAACTTTTACAAATTATTTTTCTCCTTTTTATAAAGTTAATGAATTGTACAGTAGAAGGATTTAAAGTATTTTGACAATAATTAACAAATCATATATTTACCAAAATTAAAAGATAAATGTTCAATAGTAATCACTTTAGCTAATTCTCTCTTATTTTTTCATAGGAATAAATAAAAAGAGAAGAAGAATTAGAATATGCAAACTCAGATATTTGAGTTTGTGTTCTATCAAGACCGGCTTGAATTGAATGTTTGTTATTCAAATGCTTTCTAAATGTCAAATATCTTCCACCTTTAAATTTGAATTGTTGCCCACATTAATTGTAAATAAGTTGTATAGAACCATTGGCAAATAATCTTTTTTGAAATGTATCTTAAAAATGTTGGATTTCAATCTTTTTTTCTTTTTCTATATACTTTTTTTGTTGATCATCATTTTCAGTTTTAATTTTTATGTGTTGAAATTCTTATACAGAAAAAATTTCAACATAAAATTGCTCATTTTGGGAAGATTCCCCAACCTTACTCTTGCTTCTATTACTCGACATACTTTTTGATAAATGAAATCGAATAGAATTAAAAATTGAAAAAAAAAAAGAGTAATTGAATATGAGAAAAAATGAAAAATTGAAAATATCAACTGAGAGTTGAGAAGTTGAGTGTGTGAATTAAAATAAAAATTATGAAAGTATATTGATAATAAAAAGTAATAAGTGAGAACAGATTTGTGAAGGGAAATAAATTGAAGTGATATTTATAGAGATTTCATATTTTTTAAAACTAAAATTATTCTCTTAAACTCTTTGAAGTTGGAGAATTTTAGACCAATCAATCTCACCACCGGTTTTTATCGAATTGAGTCTAAAGTTTTAGCTAATTGTATGTGGTGCTTGATGATACCAACTCTTGTAAGTTATGAAGAATGATAGTGATGAAATTCTAAACCTAGATTTTTAGAAGGCCTATGATAGGCTAACTTGATGTCTCCTTATATAATGTGTTAAAGAATAAAGGTTTTGGTATTCATTGGAAACGGTAAATGAGAGGTTGCTTAGTTCAGCTAATTTTCTTTCATCATTAATGGACAACCTAAAAATTAGTTTGTAGCTTCTCATGGATTAAGACAGGGAGACCATCTCCCCCCCCCTTTTCCGCTCTTGTGGCCAACCCTGAGTAGATTGATTGAAAGGGGAGAGGGTTTGGATATTTTCTTTTTCTTGGACTTAGAGTGGGAGTTGATGATGTTTATGTTTCCCATCTGAAGTTTGTGGATAATACTATCCTCTTGAAGAGGATAACGAAGGTATTGGAGATGTGATCACCTTGCTTAAAATATCTGAGAAAACTTTTGGGTTTATAATCAATATGGCCAAGAGTGTGCTTCTGGGCATTAATGTGTTTAGTGAATTCTTGATCATCTGGCAGAGATTATTGATAGTGCATTGTGCGAAGAGAGGGTGACCCATCTCTTATCTAGGGATTCCTTTGGGGTAGTTTGGGTTCCTATTGTGGATAGAATTCATTAGAGATCAGGATGTTGAAATGGAGCTGCATTTTTTTTTTTTTACCTCAAGTTGATGCATCACTCTTATCCTTGTGTGTGTGTGTGTGTAGTATTCCCTTTTACTTTCTTTTCTTTTTCAGGATTTGTGTTGTGTCGGAAATATGATTGAGAAGTTGATGAGAGACACTTCCTTTGGTCCGGAAGTGGCTTGCCTAAAAAAGAACATTTTATGAGGTGAGATTAGGTTTCAAAATCTTTAGTCTAAGGGTGGTTTGACGCTGGTAATGTGATATCCAGGACTATTTCTTTGGCAAGCATATGATTTTGGAGATTTTGCTATAGAATCTAATTTTTTATGACATAAGGTTATAAAAAGTATGGTCTCCGACATAACGGATGAGATACCATGCTTGAGGAAGAGTTTCTCATCGTAGTCTTTGAAAATTCATCTCTCATTTATATCATTCCTTTCTTTTTCCCGCTTGCATCTCTTAAGGTGAGCAATGGTTTTTGTATTCGTTTTTATAGTATTCTTGGATTGGCAACTCATCATTGGCCACATTGGCCACTTCTTTCCCTCGAATTTTATGTTGCGTACTATTCATTTTGCTCCTATAAGAGATTTTATAATTAGGTAGGACATTTGATCATTTGGGAATTTCACTTCTTACAAAATCTTAATGACATAATTAGTGTTGATTTTTTTCCTAATTTCCCTTTACTAGGAAAAATGAACTTTCTCACAATGTTCCTTGGCACTAAGATTATGTCTTAACACTTTAAGATGCTTTTACTTGTATCCCTTTTCCATGGTCTAATTATCACTTAAATAATTTTTATTTGTAAGGCAAATATTCTTTCCAAAGGTAATGCTTTTACTTGGTCCATAGTGTTTAGTAAAATTAATGTCAATAATCTACTTAAAAAGAGGCCTTTAGCTTTGAGTAAGATCATTTATTTCTACATTATTGTATTTAGACATGTCAAAGGTTTTGGTTCTGAACTAAAACCAAATTGGAACCAAATCTTGTAGAACCAAACCAAAAACGTGAAAATGGTTTTGGTCAGGTTCTGAAAACTGGAACCTTCAAGCCACTAATTTGGTTTTAATTCTTGATTTTTTAGGACCGGAACCGGAACCTTTAAAGATTCTTGCAAACAAACCTTGAAGGAACCATAAAAACCAGTGAAAAGTGTAAAAAACCATGTGAATACTATGAAAATTCTTAAAAACAACGAAAATTGTAAAAATCGAAATTATACCAGGACTGATGAACCGGAACAGGAATAATCTTGGTCTAGTATGAGAATCGGGTTGGAATGAGAACCTTTAACTCGACTCTGGTTCCGGTTGTTTTTCCCACCACAATGGAACATCTGGTTCTCATTCGATTCCGGTGTGCATTACCTTAGGCATGTCAGTTGTATATCACGAGAGATGTGGGGTCGTGTGTTTAATGTGCCCAACAATGATTGGTTTTGTCCGAGTAACCCTCCAAATTTGTTTCTCATGAAATGCAGAGGTTTTGAATGGCGGAAGGATACTTGCTTTGCTTTGGAAATGAGTCCTTCTTGCTATTTCCTTGGCATTTTTTGGAGAGTGCAGAGTGCTAGAATCCTTAGAAATCTTTTATGTAGTGTTGTCATGAGGAGCCCAAGCTAGGGGTGATCACGGTTCGGTTTGAACCGTGAACGGAACCGGAACCGTTAGTCCAAAAACCGAATCAAAACCATCTTTTTGATGAATCGGAATTGGAACCGGAGACTTACGGTTTGGTTCCGATTCTCAATTTTTAAAAACCGGAACCAAAACCGGACTAGAATCGGGATTGGTACCAAGACCTGAATCGGAATGGGAACAGGAACCGGAACCGAATCTTTTGAATAAAAGTGGTTTTCGTTTTTGCATAAGAACCAAAGTCACTTTGAAAACTGGACTAAAATCCATCGTTTTTGTACAAAAATCAAAGTCATTTAAAATTCAAATTTTTTGATTGTTGTATTACAGCACTAAATATGTACAAAGATCAAAATCATTTAAAATTCAAATTTTCGTTGTTGTGTCATTACAATTAGTATCGTTGTTGTGTCACAAAATTCAAATTTTTTACAATTACTTTTATACCCTTAAAACTAGTTGTTATATAACTTTTAATAGAATAATTTTAGTTTTAAAAAATATGAAAACTCTATAAATATCACTTCAATTTATTTCCCTTCACAAATCTGTTCTCACTTATTACTTTTTATTATCAATATACTTTCATAATTTTTATTTTAATTCACACACTCAACTTCTCAACTCTCAGTTGATATTTTCAATTTTTCATTTTTTCTCATATTCAATTACTCTTTTTTTTTTTTCAATTTTTAATTCTATTCGATTTCATTTATCAAAAAGTATGTCGAGTAATAGAAGCAAGAGTAAGGTTGGGGAATCTTCCCAAAATGAGCAATTTTATGTTGAAATTTTTTCTGTATAAGAATTTCAACACATAAACATTAAAACTGAAAATGATGATCAACAAAAAAAGTATATAGAAAAAGAAAAAAATATTGAAATCCAACATTTTTAAGATACATTTCAAAAAAAATTATTTGCCAATGGTTCTATACAACTTATTTACAATTAATGTGGGCGACAATTCAAATTTAAAGGTGGAAGATATTTGACATTTAGAAAGCATTTGAATAACAAACATTTCAATTCAAGCCAGTCTTGATAGAACACAAACTCAAATATCTAAGTTTGCATATTCTAATTCTTCTTCTCTTTTTATTTATTCCTATGAAAAAATAAGAGAGAATTAGCTAAAGTGACTACTATTGAACATTTATCTTTTAATTTTGGTAAACATATGATTTGTTAATTATTGTCAAACATATGATTTCTTAGACATAAGAATAATAAAAGAAGAATTCATTTCTTTTACTCACCAACCCATTGGTATAAAGCTCATATAAATCTTCACTAATAACATCCCAAAACTTCTAGAAGAAACTCCTAGTAAAACCATCAAGACTAGGGGCTCTACCGCTATTGAAAACAAAAACCGCTCCTCAAATCTCATCCCTCTCTAAAGGTCTCTTTAACAAACGGGCCCTAGAATTCGTAATATGGAACCAATCAAGCCTTTCAATAAGACGGCATTCCCTAACCTCCTCAGTATACAAATCTCTATAGAAACTAGTTATGGTTTCAATGGAGGCCGGATTTGTTATCACATTACACTCGTCATCCTCTAATTCTCTTATAAAACTTCTTTGCCTCCTACCATTGACAATCCAATAGAGAAACACTTTGTTAAAGTTTTCTGACATCAACTAATCTCCTTAAGAATAAGCTCCTCATGATTATTCCAAAAATTCTCTACCTGAGTAGAAAGATCCTCAGATAAACCTCTATCGATTTCAAACTTATCCATTTCATCGATTTCCCAAAGAACAGCACTCTTCCTTTCCCTAATATCACCAAAAATCATGGGGTTTTAAAATCTTCAATTTCCTCAAAAACTTAAAGCCTTCCCACCATTCTACCTTGGTATCTTCCCAAGTTTCTTTGACCACCCTCTGTTTGGCCTCTGATCCACTCTCCAGGAAATAAGGAGATGTTTGTGCGTTCATGATACTTATTTTGTGAGAGGTCACGAAGAAAGGTTGTTTTTTTTTATGGGATTTGGATGGGTCAGCTGTCAAGGTGGCACTGGAATGGAGAGAAAGAAGACAGGAAAGGTTTGACAAAGATGGGGGTAGATGTTCTGGATGCATCCACTTTATTAAACACTTCCCAGCGGCAAACGGAGGTATGAACTGGTGCAAGGCTCTCTGCGGCTGAATAAAAAGAATTACCAAGATAAATGTTTAGGTTGGGTGGAGAGGGCCACAAAATTTGGTCAGCAAAGCCATCAGATGCTCCAAAAGATAAGAGTCCATTATCTTGGAGGAGGATGGTGTGTCATTTGTAGATTCACTGCTTCCTTTCTAGTCTAAGTTTTGAAGGCTGCACTTACTTGGTGATTCCTTTTCTACAAATTTCCTTTATCCGGAAAGAGATAAGATTCTATTGTTCGCAGATATGGACATGGAGGACAAGAGCTAAGCAGCCTTCTTCTCTTTCATATTTGAGCAGGTTTCTCAAACATTTTGAGAATGACCATTTGGGATCAAAAAGCTTAAATTGGAGGGTAAAGCGGGTTGGAAGGACCATGAATGTAGAGCGCTTTTCAGGTTAATAATAGCTTCCAAATTCTACCAGGAAACTATTAGGGACTCCAAGTTTGCTGGAGAAAAGATATGCTCCTAGGAGAAATCACCTGCATCTATGGAATAGAGTCGGAGGACGGTCTCTCTCAAGGGGAAACTTAGAAAGGACAATCTTAGGAATTTGGCCAAACTTGTCGTGGCTGAGATATCCTGGGCAGAAAATCTAGCATATTATTGCTCAAAATGGGGCAATAAAACTAAGGGTGACTTACTCAAAAAGAAGAAAATGATAAGTCACTAAACATAATGCGATAAAGAAGAAAATTGTCATGGATGAGATATCCAGGGGAGAAAATCTAGCACATTATTGCTTAAAATGGGGGGAAAAAACTAAGGGGGACTCACTCGTAAAGAAGAACATGAGATAATGATAAGGCACTAAACATAATGTGATAAAGGATTCTAACGTATAATTGATGCATATAGATTATTTCTAGCAATGCAGGGGCTAATTTAACTACATGCCAACCAAGAAAACATGGCATGCAACTACAACAGAAGACATGATAATTTGGCACCTTTATGGAGACAAGCATCAGACAAGCCTGAAGTTGGAGAAAGAAAGTAGGAAGGTTAGACCTTAATTCTGCTCTAATTCTACTGTAGGTTAGCACCAATCATCGTATGTCATAAGAGATATCCAACCAAGAAATGATTATCTGCAGCAACAATTACAATCTTCAATTCCAGCCAGAAAACAATGGTCTTAAGCATCTGGAGGTCAATGTAACTTGAATTTACACTAGATGCTATGGTCAAATTTATTTAAAAATACATATTAGCATAACTCCATCACGGCCGGTTCCAAACATGGGTAAAGGAGGAGGGTTGTGCTAGGCAGTTTGGTAGCATAAAACTAAGGCAAAGGTTTATGTATCAATCCTTTACAATATTGTGCTAATGTTAGGTCATTCCTTGATAGGAACACGTTACAAGGTCTGACTACGTCTCGACAAAGACCACTACGTCTCCATGAGAACTGGGGTGTAGCATTAAGTATGCAAGAGTTCTCACATCTGCTAGGTCAAACTGTGACATTTAGGCAAGGATGGCCACATCTTCATGGGAACCCGGCTATAGTGTTAAATAAACAAGAGTTCTCAAGTCCTAAGTTTGATAAGAAAATACAGCATAGGACTAGGGATGGTATTAAATTTGAAACTTGGAACCTAGGAACCCTCAATGACAAGGACACGGAGATAAAAAATACAATAATCAGGAGAATGATTAATATTTTGTACTTATAAGAGACGAAATGAGCAGGTGAGAAAGCAAAAACGTTAAAAAATTCAGGTTTTAAGCGATAGTAGACAGGAAATATCAAAACAAGAAATGGAGTAGGTATTGTTGTAGATAGTTTATTTAGGGAGGAAATAGCAAGAGTGATTAGAAAATGAGATAGAATTATAGCACTTAAGATAGTGATAGCAAAAAAACCTATTAATATACTTAGTGAGTATGCACTTCAAGTAGGATTAAATGAAACTACTAAACAAAGGTTTTAGAAAAGACCTAAATAAGGTAGTACAAGAAATTCCGCAAAATGAGAGGATTTTAATAGGAGGAGATCTAAATGGGCATATAAGAGAGAAAGAAGAGGAATATGGAAGGGGACATGGGGATATGGTCATGAAGGAAGAAATAGAGAAGGAAAGCCATTTTGGATTTCACAACGGTATATGAACTTATCATAGTCAACAAGTTTTTCAAAAAGAAATAAAAACATTTGGTTACTTTTAAAAGTGGAAACAATAAGTCGCAAGTATAATTTCTTATAGTTAGGAATAAGGATAGAAAAACTTATAAGGATTGTAAAATCATCCCGAGAGAGAGTTTTAACACCTGGCATAGATTACTGGTATTAGATATGCGTATCAATCATAGTATTCACAGAACGAAAGTGTGCATAACCCCTAGAATTAAGAGATGGAATTTAAAGAATGAGAAACAAAACAATTTTAAGAAGAAAGTGGGAGAACAAGGCTTGAGAGAAATATATAGTGACGTTAATATGACATGGGAGAAGATGACACTTCATGTGAAAACGGTGATTAACAATGTACTTGGTGAGTCAAAAGAACGTGTACCTCTAAATAAAGAATCTTGGTGGTGGAAAAAGGAAGTACAAGAGAAAATAAAGGTGAAAAGAACTGTGTATAAATTATTTTACACTAGTAAGAAAAAGGAAAACATAAATAAGTATGCAGTAGCCAAGAAAGAGGCAAAGAGAGTATTGAGTGAAGCAAAAAATGAAGCTTTAAAAGACATTTATCGATGGCTTGATATAAAAGAAGGGGAAAGGGACATCTATAAAATAGTTAAAGCGAGAGAGATGAAAACAAGAAATATTACACAAATAAGATGTATTAAAGATGAATCAAATAGGACGTTAATGAATGATGGAGACATAAAAGAGCAATGGAAGAGATATATATATATATATATCAACTCTTTAATGAAGGTCAAGATGAGATCAAATTAGTTTAGGTAAACTAAGTAACTCAGGGGAGTATAGAAATATGAACTTTTATATAAAAAAAAAAAATTCAACTCTCAGAAATTGAAGAGATTTTAAAAAGGATGAAAAATGAAAAAACTGTTCGACCCGATGATATTCCTATATAGGTATGGAAGTGTCTAGGAAAGTAGGGTATCCAATGACTTATGAAATTATTCAACATGATATTGAGAATGAACAAAATGCATGATCAGTGGAAAGAAAATATTTTAATACCCTTATTTACAAACATGGGTGACATACACAATTGTGTAAATTGTAGGGGTATTAAGCTAATAAGCCATATCATGAAATTTTGAAAAAGAGTGATTGAAAGAAAACTACGGAAGAAGACCAAGGTGACTGAAAATCAATGTAGATTTATACCTGGAAGGTCGACGATGGAAGCCATATGCCTCCTCCAACAATTAGTTGAGAAGTATCGGGTGAAAAAAGCAGTACTTACACATCGTGTTCATCGACCTAGAAAAGATGTATGACAGAATTCCCAGGAAAATTATGTGGAGGATTTTTAAAAAGAAGAGTGTCTGTTGTTTGGAGATGACATTGTCTTGATCGATGAGACATGTGAAGTAGTAAATACGAAGATCGAATTTTGGAGAGAAACATTCAAAATGAGAGGATTGATAGACATGTATTATATAGAATACAAGCAAGATGATCAAAATGGAGAAGCGCATGGGGTCTTCTATATGATCAAAAGGTACCTCTAAAACGGGAAGTTTTATAGGATGACAATCAGATTTGTTTTATTGTATAGTTCTGAATATTACACAATGAACCAAAAGCATGAACAGAAGATGAGAGTTGCAGAAATAAGAATGTTAAGATAGATGTGTGGATACACAAGGATAGACAAGATAAAAAACGAGGGTATCGGGAGAAAGTTAGGATTATGTCTATTGAGAAAAAATTGATAGAAACATAATTAAGATAGAATGGACACGTAGATAGATAACTGATAGAGGCTCTAGTTAGGCAATACGAGATTATGATAAATACTCATATCAACCGAGGTTGAGGGAGACCTAAGAAGACTTGGATAATAATAATAAAATATGAAATGAATTATCTAAATATAGATAAAGATACGATACAAAATAGAGTACAATGACGTAGAAATATCCATATTATCAACCCTTCTTAGTGGGATAAAAGCACGATTATTATTGTTGTATAAAAAAAATCATATATGTGAATATGCGATATGAAATAGAATACAATGGTATAGAAAGATCTATATAGCTGACCTCATTCAATGAGATAAAAGTTTGATTATTGTTATTGTGTATATATAGATATAGATATATATAGATATATATATATATATATATAGATATATATATATATATATATATATATATATGCACACAAATCAAAGTAATCGATTCAATAAAAAACACTTTACAACTAACTTTAGGACAATAAATCACAAAAGAGTATCTTAACAAATTACATCAATCAAAAGAGAAAATGATTTATAATCAAATTTATAGAAAATTCAAGAAGATTACCTCAAGTGCACAATCAATTTCCTCCTCCGACGCACCAGCCCACAAGGGATGATCACGTATAGAACCTTCCATTGTCAAGAGGAAATCTTGCAGTTTTTTGCCATCAGTTTCAGAGTTTGCAGTGTGAAATGAGAAAGACACAATGAAACTGCAAAAAGAGTAAACTTGAAAACATTAACAGTGATCATATTTATTTCCAAAAGAAGAAAACAAGAAAAATGGAAATTACAATGTGATCGTTGAACGGCAACTATTAATTCACTTGGTTAGACTTAATTAAAAGCACCATAGACACATTCCCTGCCTGAGAAACACACAAACACAGTTGCAAATTTTTGCTTCCTTTGCCACATCATTCATGTGTTAATTTCTTTATTTAATGCCACAACATTAAAAATGGCCCTAACAAATTGAAATATATTTATATATCACAAATTGATATTCAGCCAATATAATGCAGTGAAGAAGAACCATATCTTGGGAACCAAGACAAAAATATGCAGGCTGCTTTAGCTATGCAATTTTGATCTAATAAATGCATATCATGCAATTACTCTCAAGACACAGAATGTTTATCAACTCAATGCAGTGATTCTTCTTCTGAGCTCTTTAGTGAATCAGTCAAGTATTTCCTTCATCGTCCAATTTGTCATATTCAGCCAATCTAATGCAGTGCAGAAGAACCATATCTTGGGAACCAAGATAAAAATATGCAGGCTGCTTTAGCTATGCCATTTTGATCAAATAATAAACTCATATCAGCCAATCTAAGCTCTTTTAGTAAATCAGTCAAGTATTCCCTTCGTCGTCCAATTTGTCATATTCCAGCACAAGAGTATAAAACAGCACAATCCCATTTTGCAAGAGTTCAAATTAAGAGCTTTTGAATTTAAAATCCCCAGCTTACTGTTAGCAGTATCCGAACAACTTGCTTCAATTGTTTATCATCTATAGTTTGATATATTGCACGAATGAGTATCAAAAGCCATGATGGTCTTCTCTTTTGGTAAGAAAGGCTTGCATTAAAAATAAATTCTGATTACGAAATTTTGCAAGGTCTAGAAACTCCTCACACGTCATCAAGGACACGAAGATAAACAAAATCTGGTGGAGATTCAAAAACTACCAAAGCTTCCACTTGAGCATGTCCTGACTGGCTAGCCAATCTGCATCATAGCCATCAAGAAAACGATGGTCTTTTGATTCTGCAATTATTGTAATTTAAAGTTTTTGGAAAGAGCAAAAATTCATATCCTCCAAATGAGTAAACGATAAATTCCCCAACAAAGTCTCATTGTCAGAAGATACCAACTTTGGTTTGGAAACCTCCCAAGCATCTTTACCTAATTATAGATGCATCTAACCAACACTACTTCAACTTCTTACCACCTAACATAGCATGCATTCATTATCTGTTATCCGTTTTCCTTTTTTCTTTCCTTCCTTTTCATAATTTTTGGTGATTAAATAACATTCTACAAATGCAAGCATAAAAATATGCTGGCAACCATTAAACCATCAATGAATCAGTCCAACAATCTAAAGAGCATCAAACTGTATCCCTTTATCTAGAAAAAACCAAGCAAAGGCACCAAACCGTCTTTCAAGGCCATAGAATCAAAGGTACCAGGGAAAACAGGGGAAAAGTTCTACAACACATACAATCAGCTGAAATTGGGCTAAAAAAATTGAAATTGACCAAATAATCAGACCCTTTAATACAATTAACAGATTACTAAATTGCAAGAAATGCAAGCAAAACTCATGAAATATTCAACTCAGCCCTAATTAGAACCACCACCCCCAAAAAAAATTCATAAAGATTTATACCGGCGTCCAGAATTAACAAGAATGCTACTAAAAACCCTAGACTATGCAAAAGAAAATATGAGTTGAAGGAAATACCTCTTGATGGATCGAACGAGATCAATGGAAGGATTAACAAGAATGAGTTGAAGGAATTATGGCTATCACACACACTGTACGCACCGTCTTTCAAGGCCATAGAATCAAAGGTACCAGGGAAAACAGGGGAAAAGTTCTACAACACATACAATCAGCTGAAATTGGGCTAAAAAAATTGAAATTGACCAAATAATCAGACCCTTTAATACAATCAACAGATTACTAAATTGCAAGAAATGCAAGCAAAACTCATGAAATATTCAACTCAGCCCTAATTAGAACCACCACCCCCCCCCAAAAAAATTCATAAAGATTTATACCGGCGTCCAGAATTAACAAGAATGCTACTAAAAACCCTAGACTATGCAAAAGAAAATATGAGTTGAAGGAAATACCTCTTGATGGATCGAACGAGATCAATGGAAGCAGGATTTCGCATTCTGTCAAGAAAATCAAAGAAGGGGAGAGAGAGCTGCGAAGAATCCATTTGCTGAATCTGAAGTGAATCTTAGGAAGTGCGAATTGGAGGATAGAAGCGAATCTGAAATACTTTGTTAGGTAGAGGAGAGAGAACACGTATAGCAGTTGAGACATTACTGTGCAAAGCAAGAGCGAGAAAGACGACTTCTTAATTCTGGTCTGGGGAGAAGACCAAGCAGACGAGATAGGGAAGAACGTTAGGTTAGATTTCCACGCACATGAAAATCGCTCTATTCGATTTCTTTTTCTTTTTTTGTTTTTTCAAAAATGAACGGAAGCAATGAGGGCCTTTTTTTATTTATATATATAGATATATAGAGGAGGGTTCTTAATTCTTTTTTTTTTTATTCAAAAAAGAATCCGGTAATAGTAAAACAAAAAAAAGAATGAAAAAAAAGTATACAGGGTAAAAAAGAAGTAAAAATAAAAAAGTAAAAGAAGAAACCAAAAAAATAAAAAAAAGGTGTAGGGTAAAAAAAAAGAAGTAACAAAAAGAAGGATAAATGAGTAAAAAAAAAAAACAAAAGTAGCAAATTAATAATATTGGAATATCAAAAAAAGAGTGAAAAATAAAGGGTGAAAAAAAAAAGAAAAAAGGAAAAAGGAAAAAAAGAAGGAAAATGGTGAAAAAATAAGAAAAAAAAGTAGATAGATGAAAAAAAGAAGTAAAAAAAAAGATGAAGAAATACCAAAAAAAGAGGGAGGAATAGTAACACTGTTTTCTTCCCAGGTGACACTCCCAAAATACTCCCTCTCCCCGAAGAAGAAAACCCATAAAAAAAAAAGAGAATAGTAGTCAACTATTTCCATTCGATATGGCATTCCCTCCCACTCTTCTATGAGTGAAGGGTGAAAAAAAAAAGTAAAAAAGGAAAAGAAGAAACAAAAAAAATAAAGAAAAAAAGAATAGTAACAAATTGGTAACAACGGAACAAAAAAAAATGAGTAAAAAAAATGGATGAAGAGTGAAAAAAGAAGTAAAAAAAGAAGAAGAAAAAAACCCAAAAAAAAGTTTAAAAAAAAGGGTATAAGGTGAAAAAAAGGTAAAAAAAAAAAAGAATAAGCAAAAAAAGGGTAAATGGACAAAAAAAAGGTAAAAATAGTAAATCAGTAACAGTGGAATCCAAAAAAAAAAAACAGAAGGACGAACAGTAAAAAAATAAAAAATAAAAAGAAAAAGAAGATATCCCAAAAGAGTAAAAAAAAAAAAAGAAAAAAAAATGAAGGGAAAATGTGAAAAAAAAGGAAGGAAAAAAAGGTAAATGGGTGAAAAAAAAAGTGACAAAAAAAAGATAAAGAAACACCAAAAAAAAAGAGAAAAAAAAAAGGGGGAACAGTAGCACACTGTCCCATCTGACATGGCACTCCCAAAGCACTCCCTCTCCCCACTTGTTTGTTTCTTGGGAAATAGTAGGAAATCGGTAAAAAGGGAATCCAAAAAAAATGAATGAAAAGAAAAGAAAGGTAAAGGGTGAAAAGAAAAAAAAATAAAAAAAAAAGGAGAAGAATAAGAAACCCAAAAAAGCAAAAAAAAAAAAGGAAATGTGAAGAGCGAAAAAAAAAGAAGCAAAAAAAAAACGAAGGATAAAGGGTGAAAAAAAGTAAAAAAAAAAAAAGAACAAGAAACCATAAAAAAAAGAGGGAACAGTAGTCAACTATTTCCATCCGAGATGACATTCCCTCCCACTCCCTCCTCCTACATGAGTGAAAGGTGAAAAAAAGAAAAAAAGAAAAAGAACCCGGTAATAGTAGAGCAAAAATAAAGAGAGAAAAAAAGAAGGGTAAATAGTGAAAAAAAAAGAAATAAAAATAAAAAAGAAGTAAAAAGAAGGGTAAATGGATAAAAAAAAGCCAAAATAGCAAACTGGTAATAGTAGAATTCCAAAAAAAAGGAGTGAAAAAAGGGTGAATGCTGAAAAAATAAAAAATAAAAAAAACAACAACAATAAGAAGAAACCCAAAAAAAAGTAAAAAAAAAAAAGAAAAAGAAAAAAAGAAAGGGAAAAGGGTAAAAAAAGAAGAAAAAAAAGGTAAATTGATGAAAAAAAAGGAAAAAAAAAAGATGAAGAAATACCAAAAAAAAAGAGAGGAAAAAAAAGAGGGAGGAAAAGTAACACACCATTCCCGTCCTAGGTGGCACTCTCAATGTACTTCCCCTCCCCAAAGAAAAACCCCAAAAAAAGGGAACGGTAGCCAACTATTTTCATTCAAGATACATTTCCTTCCACTTCCCATGAGTGAAATGTGAAAAAAAAAAAGATAAAAAAGGAAAAGAAGAAATAAAAAAAAAGTAGTAAACCGATAATAATGGAACAAAAAAAGAGGAATGAAAAAATAAGGTGAAAAGTGAGAAAAATCAACAAACCTATACGTGAGACCCAAATACAAAATCACTAAGATCTACTCTCAACTACATGTAATGCTTCACAAACAAATATCGTAATGACTCGCAGAGAAAGCTGTCGTTCATCAATTTTTCTTTTGTTCCTTTCCATCCAAATATAATAAGACATTTAAAAAACCTATTCCGTCGGAGATGTCTAGCAAAAAGTCTAGTGGAGGAGATAAGGGTCGCCCAAATACTGTACCAGGAGATAGGAAAGATCACAAAAACATAGTTCACCATGATCAGTCTCCAAACCTCTCTCGAGAAGGGGCATCTAAAGAACAAATGATCTACGATCTCTTTTTGACATGAACAAAGGTAACAAGTTGAGGAACTCAAGAATCCAAATCTGAATTAATCATTACTCGTCTAAAGCTACTCCATAAAAATCAGTCACAAGATAAATATAAATCGAGAAATCATTTCAGGGAACCATATCAGGTCCGTCCACGGCACATCAAAATGGGAATCTCTAATGTGCCTTTAAGCAGAAGCAATGGAGAACTTACCACTAGAACTAAGAGTTCACACAATCCTATCACATCCAAAAGTAGATGACAAATCAGGTTTTGGGATAATCTCCCGTATACAATAAAAAAAGCACTCATTGATCTCAAAATCCTCTTCTCAATGCCCTGGATATACTCTAACCAATGAGTGTTAACAAAAACATTCCGAACAGAATACCCACCAGGAAAACCTGATCTCTTCGTGACATGCCTCCCAAAGGCTTCTATTAAGGCAGCTACAGGGGACCAAATATCATACCAGAATGAGATACAGCTGCCATTACACATCCTCCAAGCCACTAGGTTCCAAACTAGATATCAAAGAGATAGGAGTTTCAAGCGCTAACCACATGCTCGGGGTGTTTTTTGAAAGTTTTTGCTAAAGATATTTATTGACACTAGGATTCCAATCTCTCTCCCCTCCCGCTTCAATTCTGTAGCTTTGAATTCCTTTAAGAGTGGAAAATTCACTCTCATGATTGATTTGTGTTGGTTTTGTGGCTATTTTTCTGACATTTTATTTCACTACAGTGTCTCCATCTTCGATTAATTTTCATTCTCTACCATGATTTTGTATTCAATTTTCTATATTTTCATCAAATTAGATGCTTTCTTTGTATGATGTTTCAATTGCTCAACATTTCACCTCAAAATTTGATACTCTCAACTTAATATGATACCCTCAAGATTTCTTGCTTAATTTGACACCCTCTTCATAGATTAGACGTTTTTTTTTTAGTTTTCTCTAATCTTGTTTGTTTGGAGTTGGATGATTATAGGTTTGTCGACGAGTGTGACCAGCATAGGGTCGAATCGAACTGGTTAGATAAGGAGGATGGGATGAAGACGATGGTGATGATAGCTTAGACGATGATAATGATGATGACCTAATGGTGGTTTCTGGGAATAGGCTAGTTATCTTGCCATGAAGAATTAATCCAAGGTCTCTAACCTTTGTCTCCAATGAACATTTTGAATATTCTGTTGGCTATTTTTTGTAAACTCAGCAAGTGAAACTTTATCTCCATTGTTAAGTCAAACCATCTTGCTTGTTAATGCTTCGATCATCATCATCTGAGGTTAGCGTGTTCTCAACTCCCTTTCTCTCTCTATGGATGGAAAATGAAGAACTAGCACCATGGGGAGGAAGTCTAGAAATCTTAATCAGAAATCTCTTTCTCTCTTCTTGCTTGTTAATGAAAATGGGTTCTCACTCTTGAAAAATATATAAAAAAATAATAAAAAACCTATACTATCATTCTCGATAGTCAAAAGACCAGAAAGCCCATTTCTTGCTGACGTGGCAGTGTCATGTCAGCAATTAAACAATTGCAACATGAGATGCCTTCTAGTGCTAGCCTATCAATGACACGTCAGCATCCATACGACTACGTAGGATGCTACATCAGTTTATGTCAGTACTTAAAAGTCACCCTGTCACCGTCAATAATGGAATGATCAATATGTTACGGGTTTGAAAGTTTGAGAACCACAAGATAACATTTCTTATTGTAGGGATTAATTTGTGAAATTTGGACAAAGTTTAGGAATTGAACATGTAATTAACCCAAAAATAATTTGAAACCTAATTCATGTTTGTCAAGTTTTCAAAACTTAGTAAATAGTGTTTTTTCAAAACTCAGTAAATAGTGTTTTTCAAGTCTTGAAAACTCAATATATTCGAGGGTTTCTTCAAAACACTTGCCCTTCTTCTTTCTCTCATTTCTTTCTCTTCTCTTATTCTCCTGCGGCTGAGCCCTAATTCTAACCCTAACTCCCTATAATCCGGTAACCTTCGGCGTATTCTGGCGGACGTTGTGTGTTCTACAACATCTGGCAACTATGTTCTACAACTTGGCGCATTCCATACTCGTCGTGTATTCTGCAACCTCCTAAAGTATATCGTTCTCTTTGTTTCATTTAAAATGTTTATATTGATGGTGAATAATGTATGTTATATTTATTGAAATAGTTTTGTTGAAAAGTTTAATTATTATAAATTTAGAATTTAGTATATTTAGGGTTTAATATATTTGTTGAATTGTTTTAAGTTTACATTTAGGGTTCAAATTGTAAAAGTTGGGTTATTTGTATAAATTTATGATAAAATGAATTAGATATTAATAAATTTAATTTTGATATTTAGAAAAAATGTCGAATATTGTGAAATTATTATACTATTGTAATGATATTTTGTCATGAGTGAAAATGGAGTAGATTATGACTGTAGTATTTTGAAGTTGTTTATAGTGAGCAAAAATATATGTTTTGATGAGTTTGGATCTGTGATATATAAGCGTTTTCAGATAAATTATATGACACAATATATAGAGATTTTTCATCGGTGTCCCATCTCAAACATCCAACTTTGGAATATAGACTATGAATTGATGCCGATCAGTAATGATGACGATATTTTTAATTTAATAGAGTTTGTGGTGAGTATAAGAGTGGGTTTCACTCATGAGTTGTATATAAAATCTTACGATGGTGGAATGTTCTCGCAATAAAGTTGTGACTATATAGATAATTATTCATATATTGAATCTCGAGTGGATTTTACTTTTGCAGAAGTGGATAATGATTTTGATGATAAAGAAATGGTGGAAGAAGAGGTAGAGAAAGAGGATGATAAAGAAGATGAAGATAATGGAGAAATTGGTGACAGTAGTGATGGTGGTGATACCAACGAGTTAATGATCGGGTACTCCTTAGTCCCTGCAGCATCCGAAGGTAGTGGTCGTGGTAATGCCTTTAGCCGAATGATGACTCAATGCCCTTTATGACCACTACACCTGAAGGTAATAGTTATGTGACTTTTGAGGAAAATAGTAAATTGACAAGTGATAGTTGAAATTTAAGCAATAAATTGAAGAAGGGGATGCGGCTTGAGTCAAAAGAATAACTTATTCATGTTGTCAAAGTGCACAATTTGGAGTATCTCTATCAATTTCGTATTGAAAAATCAACCCCTATAATTTGGACAATAATATGTACTCAAAGGAATGAAGGTTATAGGTGGAGGTTGCATACTCATAGAACAAGACTTGTTAGTATTTTTGTGATTACTATTGTTGACGGACCATACATGTGTGAATGCTGAGTCGATGCAGGATCATAGATAGCTAAATTTAAATTTGATGGCTTAATATTTTCTTAACTATGTGAGAAAAGATCTCAATATCAAAATTTCTTTCCTGTGAATTGTTATATAAAGAGAACCATATATGCAGTTTCCCGTAAAAGAGTTTGGAAAGCGAAGAAAAAAAACTATAGAGATGGTATATAGGTATTATGATGATTCTTACAAACAATTATTTCAGTTGTTGGATACAATAATGAAAAGGAATATGGGGACACAAGTCATCTGCCAAATGCAAATGGTGAAATGGTATTTGAAATTATGTTTTGGGCATTTGATCCTAATATCATAATTTTTTGAAGTTGTAAGCCATTAATAAGTGTAGATGAGACTTACATATATGGAAAATTCAAGTACATGTTAATTGCATGCAGTATTGATGACACCAATCATATTATCCCATTGACATTTGGGTTGGTTGATGGGGAGTCACTTATTTCGTGATTATGGTTTTGGAGTTATGTGCGAGAGCATGATGTTGGAGATAGGGAGGGTTCCATTTACTTAATTTTATATCGGCACAAATAGATAAGGGCAATAATTGCTAGTCCAGAATTTGAATGGTTACCTCTAAATATTATGTAGCAATTTTGCATGTATCATGTTGTTAACAATTTCAACACGCATCACAAAAATCAAATTTATAAAAAAGTTGCCACCATTGTTGCATTACAGTCATAATGTAAGAAATTTGAAATATATATGGCCAGTATGAAAGAGATAAAAGAAAATGTTCCCGATTATTTTGCAAATATTGTCTCTGAAGAATGAACTTTCTCTCATGATGGTAGCTTTCATTTTGTATATATGACGACAAATATAAATGAAAATTATAATACCGTGTGAAAGGATGTAAGGAATTTATATGTTTCTGTCTTGGTTTTTAAGACTTTTTACAACTCGATAAACTACTTTAAGACTCGATTGGGTGAGGCAAGAGTAGGAGTGACAAAAGAAGAGCGGTATACAAAGCATATTTCTACTATGCTAGGGAGATGGATGAGCACGACTAACCTTTATACAGTTGTCTCTTTTAGCATGAAATATGAGATTTTTTAGATAGAAACAGATCATAAATAGGTACAATATGACCACAACAGAGGTAATAAATAGATTGTGGATATGATAAATGAATATTGTACATATGAGAAATGACAAACATAGAGAATTCCATTGTGGATATGAAATGAATATTGTACATATGGAAAACGACAAACATATAAAATTCCTTACTTTTATGCAGTTATTGCACTAACACAAATAATGATCGATGTGCATATGATTTTTAGGAAATAGATGATATGGGAACACTAACTTAGGGTTTATGAGTATCGTTTCTTACCGATGAAAGACCATTTGGATTGGTTCGTGGGTTCGTACCAAACAATCATTTCTGATATATCACTTCGATGTGAGAAAAGAAAATCTAGATCATCTCGATATCACGACGAGATGGATTTTCGAGAATTATTCTTGCGGATATCATGTGGGAATTATAGTGCAGGGGATCACAATAGGAGGTGATGTATGAGACAAATGAGGTGAGGGACTTTATGGTAGATAGGGGCACAATCGAAGACATTGTCCAATCCAAACAAATAATCTTGATTGTTAATGTATCTTAAATGTATTTATTGTGTTTCTTGATTGTATTAATATATTTCATAATAAACATTAACTGTTATTATATTTTATGATTTTCTTAAAATGCTCACTCATAAGATTGATGACTTTCTTAATGAACATTTTAACTGTTATTATATTTTATGACTTAATCGTATTAATATATTTTTTAATGAACATTAACTATTTTTATATTTCTTATATTAATGTTTTTCTTTGCATTCTTTCTCAAATGGATCTTGAACCTTCTGCTTAGAGGATTCTATGCTTCCAGCAAAGTTACCGTCCTTCAAGAGTTTGGAATGGAGAGAACACTATTTAACTCACTTGCCATCGACGTGAGATAGTTTTACAGCATTGGGAGTATGGTCATATTGACGAGCGGATTTTCCCTCTCTTAGAGAATTTGGGGTTTTTGGGTGTCGCACAACTGCGATTTATTCATGTGGATTGGCATTTGATCATTGCCCCAGTGGAGATATGTAGGCTAGGGAGACACATCTTTCATATGCCCCATTGTAAGCTTACAATCATACTATAGGATGTAGAAGTTCTTTTAGCATTGCCTATAGATAGGATTCCTATAGTAAGTAAGTCAATGAGTGTCTTATGGGGGTGATGTGTAGAGAGATTGTTAGGTGTTAGGTCTCCATATTTAGCGGTTAAGGGTAGTTCTTTGAACATGTCTTGGTTATTTGAGTTTTTTAGTGTGTTGCCCAATAGTATAGATGATATATATATTCTACAGTGGACATGTGCATATATTTTATTGTTGTTAGGGGTGTATTGTTTTGTGATAATATTTCGTACATTTATAGTATTTGATACTTTTAGAAAACTTAGATATTTCTAATCATCGTAATTGAGATTTTGTGTGCTTGACATACTTGTATAGACAGATTTATATAGCCACACATGCAGACTCACATGAGATGGTGGGGCACTCATTTTTCTCCAGATTTGGGCATACAAGAAGTTTCCTTATGTTGTTCTTATTTGGCGATCATTGGATAAGGAGGAGGATGGCCCACTAGTTTTGCGATGGAAGCCAGATTTGGTATGACTACTCTCCTTACGTACGTGGTAACAATGTATGGAGAGATATTTGATAGACAGTTGATCGATTAGATCGTGTGGATACCTTGACTGAGAATGTATTGTCTTCCCTCCTCGACTATTGTTATGAGGGTAGGGATATTTGGTATGCCTGCATACCATTTATCTGCTTTAGTATTATGGAGTGATATTTCTTTGATATTGTGATCCATCAATTTGAAAGTATACAATATATTTCGATTCATTGTGATACTAAAGATCGAATTCATGAGACCAGTACATGTGGTCCACAGGAGATTGATTAGTCTATCGAGCATGTACGGTATGTTGATATTTAAACTTTATGACACAACCATTTAATTTCACTTGACACGTTACTTGGATCTACGGTCAACCTGCTTATAATGCCTGGTTCCATGCCATCACCTGCTGATTCATAGGTTGTCGAGAAGTATGTCTAAATTATGTGGTAAGTGTATAATTTGCTATTTTTTTTATTTATATCAATAACCTAGAGTTTTTAGTTCAACTAATAAATACATAATACTTTCTTGTACTCGGATACTCTACATCAAATTCGAGACTCCGACAGTGTCGACGTGCATGGGATGATGAATTCTACTATTACGGTTTTGGCAGATGATATGACACACCTCTTGAGATATAGACCGACTAGAGATGGTGATAAGAAAGATAATGAGAACTGAGAATGTGGATGACGATGAGGGAGAGCACGTCTTAGAAGACCACCACTATCACCATGTCATACATCACCGCCACTATCTCATCATCCACCGACATCACAGGACTTTCGAGTGGGTATGTAGAGTTTCCATCTTTTGTCACACATGTTTTTGATGATTTCTTTCATATTTTTACTCCGGAGGTTACACAGAGGAGAGTTCGTTCTGATATTTATATGGATGAAGGATTGTGTCACGCCCCGACTCTCGAATTGAGCATACGACAACCGCCGCATCATCCCGATATACGGGTAAGCTCTGCCTATACACCGGGATAACGCAAGACAATCATCATGTTTTCAAAGCACACAATAACATGCAAAGAACTCACTCGGTCCATCCATGTCAACATGCAAAGGACCCACTTGATCCAATCCTGTCAACTTGTAAGGGCCATCCCAGCCATCTGTAATCCAATCACATACATATAGCCAACCCGGCTATCAATATTCAATCACATATTTCAAAAATAAAACAAGTTGCTATTCAAGGGATCTAAACCAAATCTAATAAAAATAATTGACAAATGAGATTTTCAAGAAAGTAGAAAGAAGTAAGGTTCTCAATATAAATTGACATAACCCAATAGAATTTAATTATCAAGAAAAATCAAAATATAGTCTTAAATACAGTTTTTTTTAAAGTAGTCATCA
Source organism: Dillenia suffruticosa (assembly GCA_033439265.1). Taxonomy (NCBI): domain Eukaryota; kingdom Viridiplantae; phylum Streptophyta; class Magnoliopsida; order Dilleniales; family Dilleniaceae; genus Dillenia; species Dillenia suffruticosa. The sequence continues at coordinate 16,865,829 of JAVTVX010000020.1, forward strand.
TCATTCACCTCCACCTGGGCCTACTAATACCTCAAAAATAATTCAAAGTCGATACCCGAAGGAGCTCTCAAAATATTTTCCTTTTGACTAAAGACAAGAGTAATCCACTAAACTAAACGTCATCTGTAAAAATGAAATGAGAGAAATGAGTATAAACAATACTCAATGCGTGGAATAATATATTATGCAATGAATAAGGGGTAGGTGTGGATATATCAAATAATATAAAAAAAATCGTTTATATCATATTCAATTTAATAAATGTTCTGCATAAATATCAAGAATTTCCGGTCAAGTCTAAATATCACAATAAAATGAGTTTTATGTATCCAAATCATATCACGGTTTTCAAATAAACAATGGGGATTGCCAAAATATTATATCCGACAATGGTCTACCATGACCAATGGCGAATCCGCCATGGGGTTTTCATACATTTCACATTTATCAAGTACCCATAACCTTGGCGTTAGCTCGATACCTCCCTAGCGATGCAACCAAGTTAGTCCGATGGAACAAAAAAGGCGTCTCCCGGGCTCGACTAACCTCTCCGTCTAATAAAAGCCTAATCACGTGGCCTCGTCGAGCTACACCGTGATAGGGAATGACTATAGCCATTAATAGGGGTTCAGGTTCACACCCCAATTTAATACATACACCATTCCATATTTAACCAATATAACAATTATGTCAAATTTAATTCACTATTTTTCAAATCAATTCATATTCAATATATCATATAAAATATGACACATTTTTTATTTATAACAAATTGGATACATAATTATATCAAAAATTATATATAAGAACACATACAAAATATTGAAAAACTCATTTTAAAATTATTTAAAAATATGAAGTAAAATACTTTATTCATTTGAAATAAACAATAAAATCTATTCATCTTTTGGGAGCGTCAATACTGCCAATTTATAATCTAAAACTAAATTAATCATTCCAAATCTTTCGATTGTCCCAACCTACAATAATAACCACCATTTTATAATTAATCATAAATTATATTTAGAATTAGTTGATTATTATTATTATTATTTTCTAACTTATTCTTGTCACGTCCCAAACCGGGATCGTGAACAGCCGCCCGTTACCCTTGGATGCCGGCTGTATTTTTACAGAAAATCGGGCAGAATCTCCCCATAAATCGAAAATTTCCCGTATACAATTAAACCTGTATAATCAAAATCAACCTGTAATTTAAATAAATGGTCATCCCGGCCTCTCCAAAATCAACACACACCCCCGCCAGCATCCAGAACAACGCAAGGCTACAAGTTTCTAGCAGTTCTAGTCACAGACCTCTACTGTCATGCCCAATTTGAGCATGAACAGCCGCCACACCAAACGGACCTAAATTTTATGAAAGATACAATAATTTTTCCAAGTAACACTCAAATACGTACAATCGCCTCAATGCAAAGAAAATATGAGAGTTAAATTATACAGTCATCCCAAAATAAGTACACGGCCAACTACGGATTTCAATGTCAAGATCTCGCAGGGTCGAAACTAACTTAAGAGTTCATATTTCTATTTAAAGTAAATCTCACCGTCGTGAATACCAAATCCGCTCTAGAGCCTATAACGTCGTTCTATCACAATAAACCTGTCTGAGGAAGGAAAAGAGAGGGATGGGTATCATAGGAAGATATTCAGTGAGTGAGGGGGATAATATCAAGCATAAATAGCATGAGTGACAATTTGCAGTGTCAAATAATATCATTTGAAACAAAATTTACATTTTCACGGCAAAACATGATATGTTTAGCAATTTGAAATTCATTTAATCAATTACACGATAACAAGCATGTATGCATCTATTTAAAATCAAGTAACATCAGAGCGAGCCAAAAATGATCCTGGCAAAGGTCAACCGTGACCGAGGACAGGCGCATCGGGGGTTTTATTATGCATAGACTTTAAAACGCTCTCTACCCCGACGTTGGCTACGAGTTCGCTGGGGCTAACTCATCAACGTGTATGGGACCCCGCCCGGTACTAGATGGTGGCGTCACACACGTCCTCCCCCTACGTGGGTTCAACCGGCCGCGCCTATAGCCTTTAGAGTAAATGACGTTTGTGGATACCTCCTGCAGAAGCGTATCCGGACAACCCGTGCCTCTACAAACGCCCTTCGTAGCTACGGAATTATCATAGTATCACAAGAGCACAACGTCCCATAGTATCACAAGGGCACAACGTCCCAGGGCACAATGTCCCACAAGTAACATCACATCATCGTATAACTAGTGGGCATCCAACCCATATAGTTCATCAAAACATTTCAAATTTGTGTGCCAATACGTTTCATCGAATCATTTCAAACAGCATATCAATGCAACGGTAGAAAAGGAAATTTTAAAATTTCAAATAATGGCACAATTATTGTTTCATTTCAAACCATGGATGCATAATCATGTAAACATATTTCGAGACACTCCAATAATCACAAAACGGTTTTGAAATTCAATATCATACGTCAGATCAATGCATATCAAAAGCATGTTTTATCAAAATCACGGTAGAAAACACGTTTTACTATTTTATGCAAGAGATTAAAGTTCCACTCACATATCTAGAGAGGGTGGTCACTCCCTACTTTTCAACGACTCTCCAAAAGACAAAACTAGTTAAATAATCAAATTTTATATCAAATAAAATCCTAATAAGGGAAAATTTATTCACACTGTGAAGTGAGTGCGTTTCTCTCACCTAGAATTTCTCGGGTTTTAGACCTAGCTGTCGTTTGCCCGTCGGTTTGGTCTAAAACCTTCGCAGAGGCTCATGAACTGTCACGGGCCGTCGCGGGCTCGTGGGCCGCAGGCTGGCAGGCTGATGGGTTGGCCGCCTGGTGGGCCTGCGGGTCTGATGGGTCTGGTGGGCCGCGGGCCAGACTGGGCCACGTGCTGGACTAGGCCGTAGTGGCTAGGGCTCGCGCTCGCGAGCTGGATCGAGTGCTCGCACAGTGGGTCGCGCGCTGGAGCACTCGCGCTCGTGCTGGGGCACGCTCGAGCAGTGGATCGCACGCTGGAGCGCATTGTGCTCGTGCTGGGGCATGCTGGAGGGCGCGCTGGCACAGGGGAGCCCGTGCTGGGACACGCTGGGGCGCGCAAGGGCGCGCTGGTGCTCGTGTAGGAGCGTGCGAGGCGCACATGGGTTTGTGCAGAGGGTTGCGCACTGCTCGCGCTGGGCTAGCGCGCTGGCTGGCGCTGGGCTGGCGCTAGGCTGGCGCTGGGCTGGCGCTGGGCTTGCGTTAGGCTGGCGTTGGGCTCGCACTGGGCTAGCGCTGGCCTTGTGCGTTGGCTCGCACTGGGCTAGCGCTGGCCTTGTGCGTTGGCTCGCGCTGGGCTCATGCGCTGGCTCGCGCTGGGCTTGTGCGCTGGCTCGCGCTGGGCTTGTGCGCTGGCTCGCGCACTATCGCTGTCGCGTGCGCTGGTACACTTGCGGTGGTACAGCGATTGTGCTCGGCGGAGGATGGCAGCGGGAGATCATGCTCGCGTGAGGAGGGAGGAGTGGCAGCGGCTGGGTGCTAGGGCTCGCGCTTGCGAGCTGGATCGAGTGCTCGCGCAGTGGGTCGCGCGCTGGAGCGCTCGTGCTCGTGCTGGGGCACGCTCGAGCAGTGGATCGCACGCTGGAGCGCACTGTGCTCGTGCTGGGGCATGCTGGAGGGCGCGCTGGCACAGGGGAGCCCGTGCTGGGGCACGTTGGGGCGCGCAAGGGCGCGTTGGTGCTCGTGTAGGAGCGTGCAGAGGCGCGCATGGGTTTGTGCAGAGGGTCGCGCACTGCTCGCGCTGGGCTAGCGCGCTGGCTGGCGCTGGGCTGGCGCTGGGCTGGCGCTGGGCTAGCGCGCTGGGCTGGCGCTGGGCTGGCGCTGGGCTGGCGCTGGGCTTGCATTAGGCTGGCGTTGGGCTCGCACTGTGCTAGCGCTGGGCTCGTGCGCTGGCTCGCGCTGGGCTCATGCACTGGCTCGCGCTGGGCTCGCGCTGGGCTTGTGCGCTGGCTCGCGCACTATCGCTGTCGCGTGCGCTAGTGCACTTGCGGTGGTGCAGCGATTGTGCTCGGCGGAGGATGGCAGCGGGAGATCGTGCTGCGCGGAGGAGGAAGGCGCTGCAGCTAGCGCGCTCACGTGAGGAGGGAGGAGCGGCAGCGGCTGGGTGCGGTGGCGATGGTGGCGAGCGACGGTGCTGGCGGCAGCAGCGGGAGAGGAAAAGACGGAGTGAGAGAGAGAGAGGGAGAGAGAGAGAGAGAGAGAGAGAGAGAAGGGAAAATGAAGAAGAATTAGGGCTTTAAGCCCTAATTTTAATTCCCCCCCCTTTTTTTTTTTTTTGGTATTACAATTCTAACTCTACATTTCCAACATTTTCAAAACTATATTCAAATCCTCCCAATAAATATCATATATGTAGGAAACAATTTTTCTTTAAATATTTTCCTCAATTTCATCATTATACAAACACTAGGGTTACACCCCTAAGCTTAATCCTTCCAATCTTATTACAACAATTCAAATACATGATAAAATAACTCAAATCTAGATAAGAGGAGGAGATTACCTCAAATGGAGTTACCAATTTTGTCCTCAAGTTGAGTTACACTAAAAGCTTAAATTTCATCTCTCTACAAAATCCCAAATTTCCAACATAAGTTGCAATTTCATGTATCAACAACACAAATATGAGTTAAGAATGGGGATCACCAATTTCATCCTTTGTTTTACCACTCCAAACCCTATGTTTTTCTCTCTTTAGAAAAACTTGGATCTCTCTTTATGCTCAACCTTCTAGGGCTTTATTGAAGAGTTTGGAGTTTAAATCTTTAGATGTTTGGAGAGATTTAAGTAAGGTTGGTTGGAGAGAAGAGAGGGGAGAAGAGAGATGGCGAGAGAGAAGAGAGGAGGCAAGCAGAGGAGAGGGCAAGAGAGAAGAGGAGGTGCAGCAACAGGGGTCTCGGGGGAGGGAAGAGAAAAAAGAGCGTGGGGAGGGGGAAAAGAATGAGTTTTTTTATTATTATTGTTTTTCCTTTTTTTTTCCCTTTCCTTTTTGACTTTTCTACTCCCATTTTTTTTGTTTTTTTTTTCGGCTTTACAATTTCTAATTTTCTAAAAAAAATTTTGTCATCAAAATTTAAAGACAAAAATTATATCTAAAAAAGATGAGGGTATTGCTTTTTTATAGTATCCTTAGGCTCCCAAGTCTCTTTTTCGACCCGATCATTTTTTCATTTGATCTTAACAATAGAGAATTGTCTGTTCCGCAATCTCTTGATTTGGAGATCAAGAATAGCTACAGGTTGGATTTTGAAATTCAACTCTTCCCTTAGTTCGACCGGTGAAGTCTTTAGAGCATGTGAAGGATCCGGTAAATATTTCTTTGGCATGGAGATATGTAATACATTGTGAATTTTCTCCAAATTTGAAGACAATTTTAGCCGATATGCCACTTTTCCTATCTTCTTGAGAATTTTAAAAGAGCCAATGTAGTGAGAATTCAATTTCTCCCATTTTGGAACTAGATCACACCCTTCCAAGATAATATCTTTAAAAACACAATATCTCCACACTACAAAAAAATACGCTTTTAACCACGAATTTTGACGACGAAAAAAATTCGTCGCTATTTTGTGATAAATTTAGCGACGAAAACTTTTTCGTCGCTAATTTGTCATAAAATTTGCGACGAAAAGGAAGTCGTGACTAAATTAGCGACAGACACATCATTCGTGGCTAAATTCGTCGCTAAGTAGTGACGAAAAAATTTTTGTGGCTAAATTTATTGCTAATCGGCGATAAAAAAAATTTCATTGTAAATTTTATCGCTAATTAGCGATAAATAATATTTCGTGACTAAATTTTACCACGAATATAGTTATCCGTAGCTAAATTTAGCAACAAAAAAAGTTCATGACAACTTTCGTCGCTAAATTTAGCAACGAAAAAATTTCGTGAAAAATTCTATCGCTAATTAACTACAAAAATTTTCGGTTATTAAATTCGTCACGAAAAATATTTGTCTCTAAATTTAGTAACGAACTTTAAAATTCATGACTAAATTCGTCACTAATTAGCCACAAAAAAAATTTATAGCTAAATTCGTCGCTAATTAGCCACAAAAAAGTATTCGTAACTAAATTCGTCGCTAACTTATTATCTATATTTCAAAATTTAAGACTAATTTCGTAACTAAATTTTTTCTATACTATGTTAGGAAATATTTTCAATCGTGTCCCCCGTTTTAACCAATTGTGAATGACAAAATTGAATTAAATATATAATAAATATTATAATTTTCAACAAACTGAGAATTTACAACAATAAATAATTCAATAAATCTGTAACAGACAATTTTAAATAAGTTGCGGTTGTGGAGTTTACCATTTATATTTTTCATCTTCTATATCTGTTCGTTTTTCTCATATAATTCAATCGTATTTAAAAATTCAGTTGTTTATTTTCAGTTATCATTGTTATAAACAAGAAAGATATAGATGATACATTCATGTTTGACGATCCATCTCGTTTGTCAAGTAGATAAAACATTAGTTTTCGGAAAATGGAGATAATGATACGGATGGCACGGATGGTTAGGTTAGGCGGTTATCGATTTTTAAACTATTTTATGGATTCAAAAAAATAAAATAAAAATGAAAAAGAATAATAAAATAATAAAATAAAAGAAAAAAGAAGAAAACAAAATATAAAATACAAATTTATATAAAAAAAGATTAAATTAGCGATGGATTTTACGACGGATTTAGGAATCCGTCACTAAGTTAGAAACGGATCAAGAAATTCATCGGTAACTTAGCGACGAATAAAGAATTCGTTACTAATTTAGCGACGAATTTATATCCATCGCGAATTTAGCGATCAATTTAGTGAAAAATTTATATCTGTCGCAAAATTTAATCTTTTTTAAATAAAATTTTATTTTTTTTATTTTTTATTTTATTAATATATTATATTTAAATTAAAAATTAATTTAGCAATGGATTTGTTTTCCGTCGCTAAATTTAGCGACGATAATCCCAATTCGTCGTTAATTTTTTTTATATAATAAAATAAAATATAATATTAATATAATATTTAAATTAAAAAATTAATTTAGCGATGACGAATTTTATCCCTCGGTAATTTAGAGGCAGATTTTCAAATCCGTCGCTAACTTAGCGATGGATTTTAAATCCATTGCTAAATTTAATCTTTTTTAATTAGAATTTTATTTTATTTTATTAATTTATATTAAGAAATCATATTATTATTTTATAATATTTTAATTTAACATTTTATTTTATTATATTATATTTCATTTTTTTAAAAGAATAATATTATTTAAATCTAAAAAAAACTATATATTTTATTTTATTTAAATTATATTATTTAAAACCATATGAACAAATCAATTTATTATATTATAATATTTTAAAATAGCATTTTATTTTATTTTTTATATTTTATTTTTCTAAGAATAATATTAATATATTTTTTAATTAATTTATTATCTGTTTTTCTTTTTTATTTTATTTAATATTTTTTATTATTATATAGGTACCTTTTATTTTATTTGAATTATTTTATTCAATAATACAAATCAAATTATTATTGTTTTATAATATTTTTTAATTAATATTAATCCAGCGGGTCTGCCTGGGCGCGAGCCTGCACGAGCGCCCGCACCTGCACTGGCGCCCGCACCTGCACGCACGCACGGGCGCCCGCCCTTCATTGTTTTAATGCTAAAAAAATACTATTGAAGGGATTCGAACCCTGGAGAGATAACGGGTCCAGAGATGGATGCGCCACCGATGGATGTGCCACTGTAAGAGCCTGAGCTCCTACTCTTCTTGGAACTTTGCTCTAATGCAAACCTGAACTTCTTCTTTTTTCCTTGTCAATCTCTAACTCTTTCCTGCTCAATTACCATTTTCTTAGCCCTCAAAACCAATTCCAGAACATTTTGGAATGTATTATCGACATCTTCTCCCTTTGTTCAAATTTAACCCCGATTTAAATTTTGCACACAACGACTCCTTGGAGTTCCCAAACTTTGGAATATATATTGCTAACTCTTTTAGCTCTGTCTCATATTCCGTTATAGTCCTATTCCCTTGTGCTAATTTGAAAAATTCATCTCTCTTTTGGTCCCTATAGAACCGAGTGTAGTACTTTTCGAAATCATTACGAAATTCTCCCCAAGTAGGAGTAGTAAAAGTCTAACTCTTCACATTCTCCTACCACATCTTTGAACCCTTGTCCAACAACTTCACAGCCACTCACAATTTCATCTCATTCTCCAACCTCATGTCGGTGACAATCTCTTAGATTCGGTCAATCCAATCTTTAGCCACTGAGGCATCACACGAGCCCAAAAATGTTTCACATCCAAGTTGTCTTGCCTTTTTAATCAATTTCGACAGCTCAATGGTAGGGCGATCGGCTGAAGCAACAATCAGAGGAGGAGGTGTTGCCATTGGGGCACTCGGTGTGAAGGTAAAAGTCAGAGGAGAAGTCGGTACTTGTGGTAGAGTTTGCATCTGAGCCCCATAGGTCATCCATCACTTTATCACTTGTTGGAGTGCAACAAACGGTAGGGTTGGAGTTCCAGTTAGTGGAGCCGGGTGAGTAGGAACCGAAGGAGGCACATGCGAGGACGATACGGTCTCTGGTCGATGAGGTACAGTAGGATGAATCTTATTTGGATTGCTCATTCTTCTTCGAGGGGGCATAATTTTACAAAAGAGAAACTGTATTTAGTACGTAAAATTAGGTGAAAAATTAGATATCTAACCCCCTAAAAATAATGAAATCAACTTCCTAAAACTTATAGGAAGCGTTTTAAAAACCATTTGAAAATATTTTAAAAACTTAAACTTTAAAATAATTTGAAACAATTGAGAACTTTTGAAATATTTGGAAATATATGAAAATCTCTCAAAATTTTATAAAACAAGAGTCTAATTTCTGATACCAATAAAATTGTCACGTCCCGACTTTTGGATCGAGCACGCGATAACCGCCTCATCATCCCGATATACGATTAAACCCTGCCCGTACACCGGGATAACGCAAAGCAATCATCCTATTTTCAAAGCACACAATAACATACAAAGAACTCACTCGGTCCATCCCTCTCAATATGTAAAGGACCCACTCGGTCAATTCCTAATTTAACACAACAGTATGCAAAGAACCCACTCAGTCCATCCCTGTCAACATGCAAGGGTACTCCAGCCATATGTAATCCAATCACATGCACAAGGCTAACCTAACCATCAATATCCAATCACATATTTCAAAAGTAAAATAAGTCTCTAATCAAGGGATCCAAATCAAATCCAACAAAAATAATTGTCAAATGAGGTTTTTAAGAAAGTAGAAAAAAGTAAGGTTCTCGATATAAATTGACATAATCCAATAGAATTTAATCATAAAGAAAAATCAAAATACAGTTCTAAATACAATTTTTTTAAATTAATCATCATCATTCATCTCCATCTGCACCTACTAATACCTCAAAAATAATTAAAAATCGATATCCGAAAGAGTTCTCAAAATATTTTCCTTCCAACTAAAGACAAGAGTAATCCTTCAAATTAAACGTTCTCTATAAAAAGAAATGAGAGGAATGAGTAGAAATAATACTCAATGAGTGAAATAATATATTATGTAATGAATGAGCGGTGAGTGTGGATATGTCAAATAATATAAAGAAAATCATTTTAATCATATTCAATTTAATAAATGTTCCGCACAAATATCAAGAATTTCCAGTCAAGTCTAAATTTCACAATAAAATGAGTTTTATGCATTCAAGTCATATCATGGTTTTCAAATAAACAATGAGGATTGCCAAAATATTATGTCCCGTCAAGGGTGCTCTTAACATTGGCGTTAGCTCGGAATCTCCTTAGCGGTGCAACCAAATTAGCCCGATGGGACAAAAGAGGCGTCTCCCAGACTCGACTAACCTCTCCGTCTAATAAAACCCTAATCACGTTATCCCGTCAAGCTACACGATGATAGAGAATGACTATAGTCACTGATAGGGGTTCAGTTTCACACCCCAAGCCAATACATACACCATTCTATATTTAACCAATATAACAATTGTGTCAAATTTAATTCACTATTTCTCAAATCGAGTTATACTCAATACATCAAATAAAACATGACACATTTTATATTTACAACAAATTGGATGCATAACTATATCAAAATTATATATAAAGTCATTTTATACATACAAAACATTGAAAAACTCATTTTAAAATCATTTAAAAATATCAAGTAAAATATTTTAATCATTTAAAATATAACATAAAATCCACTCATTTTTTTAAGAGGATCAACACTCCCAATCTACAATTCAAAACTAAATTAATTCTTCCAAATCTTTCGATTATCTCAACCTAGAATAATAACCACCATTTTATAATTAATTATAAATTATATTTAGAATTATTTGATTGTTATTATTATTATTTTCTAACTTATCCTAACTCTACATTTCCAACATTTTCAAAACTATATTCAAATTCTCCCAATAAATATCATATATCCAGGGAAATAAATTTTCTTTAAACATTTCCCTCAATTTCATCATTATACAAACCCTAGGGTTACACCCCTAAACTTAATCTTTCCAATCTCATCACAACAATTCAAATACATGATAAAATAACTCAAATCTAGATAAGAGGGAGAGATTACCTCAAATGGAGTCACATATTTTGTCCTCAAGTTGAGTTACATAAAAACTCTAAATTTCCTCTGTCAAAAAAATCTTAAATTTCTAACATAAGTTACAATTTCATGTAAGAATAACACAAATATGAGTTAAGAGAGGAAATTTATTTCCATAGGGATCACCAATTTCATCCCTTATTATGTCACTCCAAACCCTAGAAAAACTTGGATCTCTCTTTATACTCAACCTTCTAGGACTTTATTGAAGAGTTTGGAGTTTAATCTTTAGATGTTTGGAGAGATTTGAGTGAGGATGGTTGAAGAGAAGAGAGGGGAGAAAACAGATGGCAAGAGAGAAGAGAGGAGGCGAGTAGAGGAGAGGGCGAGAGAGAAGAGGAGGCGCAGCTACAGGGGTCTTTGGGGAGGGAAGAGAAAAAAGAGAGTGGGGGAGGGGGGAAAGGAATGAGTTTTTTTTATTGTTTTTCTTTTTTTTTTCCCTTCCCTTTTTGACTTTTCCACTTTCTTTTTTTATTTTTTGTTTTTTTTTGGCTTTACAGATTGACACAAATCGAAAGAGATGATACAATACCTCTGTATCACGTGTCCCCACCAATTTTTTCTAATTCCCACCACAATGATATATGATTCTCCCAAATCACACAAATAAACAATCTGAAGTTAGTGCTTCATGATAATTGTATAAATGTTAAATTTGATTTAGATGTTAGACAGTATATTATGAGAAGAATAAAACATTAAAACTTATGTATTTTGTATTTTGTATATTTTATTTTACCAATAATTATATTATGAATTGTTATAGTTTATTTATTGGTTTTGTAGTGTTGGTGAGAAGTTAGATATGAAAATTTGTGAAATTATGAGTTGGTGACCAATTCCAAAAGTTGGTGTTTAAGTTTGTGTATATGAAAATTAGAAACTATTGTTTGAGTTGGGTATATGAGAATTGGAATGAGGTGCAGGATCAGGTTTTATCAAATCTTGAAAACTCTACAAATATGAGTTAAAACTTCATAATTTTTTTTACGTTGAATGTCTTTTTAAGAATTTTTTTTAGGTTAAATATATACATGACTCGCCTTTGTCATGTGTATGCCCACTACTCGTCTTGCCACTCGCTCCTTATTTTTTTTAAATTAATAATTTAAATATCCTCATTTTTATAAATTTAATATTTATTTAATTAATAATTCTATATACCATTATTCGAAAATTATTATTTTTATAGGATAAAATGATAAAATTATTAATGACTACTGAGTTATAAACTAACAAATATCATTAAAAATTATAAAAAATTTTCATTATTTGTTATATATCTCATAATTATTATTTGTAAAGTCTTATAATTGCAATTTATAAAATTTGTCATTATAATCGGTGCATTTGTCAAATAGTTACAGTATTTTTTGATGGTATCCTGACCAAGCTAAAATTGAAGCATTTTTTAATGCTAATTATGTTATCACAAACACCTCCTTTCACTTAATTAATTTCAATTGCACTTTTATTTCGCATACCCGTTTCTTTTAGATGAATGGTATTGCTAAATATGGTACGAAGGATTGAACCGAGCCATGCATACAAAGCCTCGTGGCCTACGTCTGGTCTCTTTTTTCTTCATCTATGTCTACCTAAGGAGACTACATAAAAAGCCATACGTATAAAGGTGATCATGTCACCTTTCTGTTTTCAGCCAACACTTTGAAATGCTGCCTGTGGTGTCCTCTCCTCAACATCCACCAAAGGAGGCTCTGAGATTTTAAGCTACATGGAGAAGCCCGGTTTTACCAGAGTTTGTGATCATGCCACTGAGATGTATGCCATGCTACTATTCTCTGTTTTCAGCCTACACTTTGCCACGTTGCTTGTTGCCTCCTCTTCTCAACAATCACCGAATGGAGGCTCCAAGTTTTAGATTCTTTTTGGTTAAAGTCAGCCAATTTGAAGCAAGTCTGGACTCCGGAGAAGATGAGGAAAATCATAAACTTACCATACGTATGTACCTATATTCGATAATAATAACAATAGATTCTTCTAATTTGAGTTTCACTCAAGCAAACAAAGCTACAGTTGCGATCAAACTTGCTCAGCTCATCAAATGCAGTCAGGCAAATTGAGTCATGAGGGCAAGGGTTGGTCCAAATCTCAAAATATTAAATACTCAGACCCAACCAACCGCACTAGCCAAATATTTTGCGGACACTGTGCACTATAATATACCATCATTTGACATACACAACCTTTCAACCAGCTCATTCTACTCTACTCCCTGCATACAATATTGCAATCTCATAATCCGTAAATATTTATTAAATTAATGCAATACAAACATCCGAAGGTAGGAATTGTTCAAACCGTGTGAAGGAACAAGCACCAGTGGAAAGGAATTTTACAATCTGGAGGTCCTTACAGATACCATGCAGCAAACAGAATATCCATACCATTTCAAACAATGAATAAAAGTGACCCCAAACAAAAACAGGGACATAAATAATTAGCTCCTCCCTTCTACCCTACACAACATATCTGCATAGCTGATCTGTATGATGCAATCAACTAGCTCATTAGATGATTTCTCATTTATAGCCATTTTCGAATACACTAGAACCAGAACACTATCCACAGTTCAATAGCCAAAAATAGCAAAAGCTCCTCGCAGAATGTCTGAAGCAAAGAAAACCAAGCCTCATGCCAAAACCTACATAATTCACATGGGTGGAGAGACAAGTGAAATACAGTGGCAAACTAGTCACCATGTGTATATGGATAAAATTTCAACAAAACATAAAAATAGCATTATCCAGAAATATATCCAACCTGTTGATAGGAACCTCATAAAACTAACATAACTTGATAAGGCTTAAAGATAATATTTTAGTTCAATGCCTTCCGTTCTAATTAACTAAGGAACCAGAACCCATGCCCCTTCCCCACTCTTCTCATAACTCTTAGCAGCAATGTATTGCAGCACCATTTGACAAAAAGTAGTTATCCAGGTTCTAGGTTCTACAATTGGATGGTGACAAGATTACAACCACTATGTCAATCTCATTTCAAACCATAAAAGCACAGTTGGTGAATTCCAGAAAACCTGAACATGGTCGGGACCCAATAACCTCCTGTTACACTTCAAATCTTTATAAAGATATTTTAGGGAAAGATGCAAATATCCAAGGCCTCCATCATATCCACATTAATATAATGTTGCAGCGATGTTTGGCTGAGATGCGCCACATATTAGATGAAAGGTAGTGCGTACTATGAGGTATATGAGGTGAAAGACAGATGAGAAAATGATAAAAGGATAATCTTTTCTCCATCTCTATTTTTGGTATGCACATTAAGGCGTGTAAACTTTACTCTTCTACAATTTAACAATTTTCTTTCTCTTGCTAAAAGTAAGCCAAATATAGATTCATTCTCTAGAACTGTAAATATTTCTCGTCTCTCAAAAAAAAAAAAAAAATCAACTTAGTTTTGATTTTTTTTCCTTTCAAAAACTAAATTTATTGAACTTTTTTACCTAAAAAATCAATATAATTTGAATTTCTCTCCTAAAAAGCATTTTTGTCTTTCCACAAAAATAATTTTAGTTTGTTTTCTCTCTCAAAAGCTAACCTTATTATTTTTTTCTAGAAAAAATAGATTATGATTTTCATCTCTCTAAATATTGGTTTTAACTCTCTCTCTATTAAAAAAATTAAATTTATTTTTCTCTCTCTTAATTTAAAACATTCTCTCTTTAAAAGTATTAAATTCCTATTATAATTTGTCTAATTAAATATATTGTTTTTAAATTTCTCTCAAATAATTTTTCCGTCTTTTCAATGAAACCATTTGTTTTTTTTTTCCCCCTAAAAAATCTATTTAATTTACATTTTCTCCCTGTAAATGGATTGATTTTACGTCTTCCCTCTCCAAAAAATTAAATTAAGTTTTTCTCTCTTAAAATTAAACACATTAATTTTCTCTCTATGAAAAAATTATTTTTTTTAATTTGTATTTCTGAACATATTGGTTTTAAATTCTCTCTCTATAAAACTAAATAATTTTTTCTCTCTAGAATAAAAGAATTAGTTTTCTCTTGCTAAAATATCTATTTAATTCATATTTTCTCTCTCTCTCTCTAAGCATGATGGTTTTGAACTTTTTCTATTTAAAGCTAAGCATTAATTTTCTCTCTCTAAAGATCAATTTAATTTATATTTCTTATTTTAAACTTTCTATCTTCAAAAAAGTTAAATTTAATTTTTCTCTCTATAAAACTAAACATATTAATTTTCTCTATCTAAAAAGTTAATTTAATTCATATTTTCTATTTTTAAACTCATTAATTTTAAAATCTCTCTCTACAAAAATTATATTTAATTTCTTTTCTTAAAACTAAATATATTAGTCTTCTTTATCTAAAAAATTAATTTAATTCACAATTTTCTCTCTCTAAACGTATTAGTTTGAACTCTTTTTCCAAAATAAATAAATTTAATTCTAGAAGAGTGAATTTATGTGAACCTTTCTCTTTAGAACAATTAAAAAACATTGGTTTTAAAAGGGGGTAGGTATGCTTTTAACCCATTTATAATATATTTGAGTTTCATTGTATATTAGATATGGGGAAATGGGGTAAAAGGTTACATGAGTAACCTTTGAAACCCTCTTTTACCCCATTATCAAAATGTACGCAAGCGATTTTCAATATACATTTTTCACATGGAAATTCAATAAATGAAAGTTTAAAGTACTAGAAGAAAACCACCAGAAATAACAACAATAAAGAGAGTAACACGACAACATAAACAACGACACTATCAAACTCTTGCTGAAATAGTAAGTAAACAAAAACTAGAATTTGTTTTAATTTTGTTTGCCATGTTCTAAGCAAGAAAGCTTCCATCGATTTAATTTACCAATAAATAGTTTAAAGAAACAAGAGTTTCCAATAAAGCAAGATTGAGCCACTGAAAATATATTGTAATCACTCTTTCACAGAGAAATCACAGAATAATGTGTTAGTTTCTTTGTGCAAATGCATAGGTTATCCCAAAAAAAGTTGAGCTTACTCTTAAAGAACCAACGCAAAGGGGGCATTTGGATCTTCTATTCTTCTCTAAAGATACGACATTTTGTCTTCTTCCATTTTGTAGCATTTTCAATTAGAACCAAGAAAGTACTAGAAACATATGACACTTTGTTTGATTTTAATTAAAGTGCCTTCAATCTCATACGAGTCATAAGAGTGTAAATTTATTATTATATTAATCTATTTTAGCATTGAATGCAAACTCTACAGGAGAAGAACCTAGTGGAGGTTGCAATTCAAATGCCCCTAAAGTCATGTTAATGAAGTTGCTATGAGAAATGGCACAAGTGTCTAATGAAAACAGAGCAAAAGATAGTGGCTACATTTGGACAGAAACCAACAAGAGTTCATTCACTTTGCTAGAAGAGATTGAAAAGTGCCAACAAGAATATGAAGTTTCAGTATATTATTTTCTATTTAACAAAAACAAAACAAAACAAAACAAAACAAAACAAAGAGAGACGAGCCTTATCAGCCAATTTATCATATTTGCACAACAATACTAGAAAACATTTAAAGCCTGAACAAGTGCTTCAAGGAGCTAAAAGGAGGATAAGGTGAGAATAAATGTTCTACAGGTCAGTTCCAGAGTTACCTCAGATTAAATGCATCATTCGTAAATACCACAGGCTTTCTTACCATTCTAGAGGAACCTTGCAACGTTATAACATGAAATTACTAAGAATATTGCTGTAGAAAATAACATCCTACAAATAATGTACACTAAGACTCAGATCGCCACTGATAGCTACATACAGTAAGGGCATAAGTGCAGCAAGCTATTATTATTGAAGAAATGGGTTTTCCACAAAAGCCACCTTTATTGTGATGTTTCCGCGGATGACATAAGAAATCAGGAAGATGGGAAGAGATTTTTCCCAAATTATACACAATGAGAAGCAATTTATAAAGCCCCTAACATTTGCATTAAGGACAGTACTTACTTGAGAGCCAGCTCAGTTTGTTGAGATCTATTATAGAACACAAAGAGATCCACATAGCTCTTCATTGAATCTGGATGACCCAAGTTCTTTTGCTGACAAATAGTGGCCTGCAAAAGGCCTAGTGGACCTAATGAAAAAAAAAAAAAAATCACTTTAGAAGGTATCAAGGGAATTGCAAGCTGGCAAAACATCTGTAGAAACAAAATAAGACAAGAAGGTAGCAAGTCTCCGGTGTGATACAAAACTATGATAAGCAGGCTGTAAGCCTTTCCAATTGTATGATTTACTTGGACATCAAACTGCAACCAGCTTCGTAAACACCTGTAAATATCAGTTCATACGCCACAAAATGAACATAAAACAAGATCATCAGAACCAAGGTGAGCTCTTAATAAGATTTTTATCAAGGAGCAAACAGTTGTTCTCAAAAGAAATACCTTAGTTCCATAGTTGATGGAATCTTTAAGTTCTCTTTTACCTAGAGGGGTTTTTGATGACTCCAAGGCTGTTTTGCGAACCGAGTCGAGTTTGAGCTGCTTAGTCAACGGCTCAACTTAACTCGATTTTGACCGAACTCAATCGAGTTCGAGTAATAAAATTTTAGACTCAAAAACTCGTCGAGTAGCTTAATAGCATATATTGATATATATTATATATATTTATATATGATTATAATCTAAAAAATAAAATAAAATAAAATATATTAATATATTATATAATAATCGAGTTTTCGAGTCCTATTCTTTACTACTTGTCAAGTTTGCATTTGAGTTGGAGTCGGGTTAAAAAAATCGAGTTCGAACTTGAGAACAAGGATACTTGGGATCGACTCGATTTGAATACGTCCCTAACTCCGGCAGTTGATTCCATCCGCAGATGAGCATGATGCTTGCTGCAAGTGGATAGTTAATGCAATTTAAGTACTAATATCAATGAGATAATAGATAAAAAGAGACTTGCATTATTACATAACGCAAATTCTTTGTGTACCTCGTTGCCCAAGGCTGACAATGTTTATTCTTCAGAAAGGGTTCAATCTTCTGCTGTAGCATCACTGACCTCACCAAGTTAAACATAATATCGATGAATGAAAGTTTCTAACACATTAAAATATTAATGACCAATTAGAACGCAACCTCTCTAACTATAAGAAAAGATGAAATTATAATTAAGAAGAAAAATCTACAGAAAGAGAATAAGGCATTTAAAATAACAAGGAACAAAAAAGAAAGTAGAAGACTAAAACAGGAAAGGGATATGGCTTGTACAATACATATGACACAATCTATGTAAAGTTGAAATTTGATTAAATTACAAACTTGGATTATAAATAAACAAAACAAAGGAGTGAGATATGTAAAATTGCCATTTTTGATTCTCTTGTGTGGTGCAAGTTAACATATGACACAATCTATGAAAAGTTGAAATTTGCTCACATCTTTGTGACTCAAATTGCCAAGATCTCCCAAACCGCCGGCCACTTCACAGAACAGAATGGACATTAGAAGATTGATTTGAATATGCCTTTCAGGAACACAAGATTTAAATTCAATGTGGCAGCTATCGCTCCAGCCATCTACTGAGGGTATTCCTAATAGCAGCAACAACGGCCTGCAAGACCTACCTAAGAGCTCGCACATTCAACTCATGGAGACAGAAACCATACAGAGAATAATCTTTCATTACAAATATAATCAGCATGTGTTCATTCAAATTAGTAGCATGCTTGGGATATGTGAGAGAGAGAGAGTGAGAGAGAGTGAGAGAGAGAGAGAGAGAGAGAGAGAGAGAGAGAGAGAGAGAGAGAGAGAGAGAGAGAGAGAGAATTTTCATTCCTAGATAACTCTAGAATTTACAGTCATCACATGTTAATTTTCCCAACATCCACAGAGAATTCATAGAACATGCAACCAAATGTTCAAATAGTATACCTTGGAGTTAGAACAGTAAAAAACATGAGATTTCAATGCACAACTTTAAGAGAGAAAATTAATCCCCCACAGAGCAAATACAAATAGGGACAAAGCTAAAGCATTTGAAAGCTAAGGTTAGAACAATTAATTATGACATAGCCCAGAGAATGCACACAAAGACCTCTTGTATGAGAGAAAACTGTCAAATTCCTTGCATCAATCGGAAGAGTTACGTAGAGAATCTGCTCTGCGCTGCACAATAGGGTTCAAAAGATAGTATCTCTGCTGCCAATAGAAATGGCAATGAAAGTCAAGCAAGCAACATGACTACCAACTTTGCTAGCATGATTTTGTTGTAGTACTGTTGCCATATCATGCAAGCTCATTTCATTGAGTATTTATTAGTTTCAAACCAAGATTCCGTATCATGTAGACCTTTCAACTTCCCCAGTAATGTCTTCACTTTGGAATTTGGCATCCTCGAACAGCAAGTTTAGTTAATAAAACCTACAACAAATTTATTAAAGAAAACCTTCAAAGAGTATCAACCTAACATTTTAAACTCAAAAAATGGAAACAAAAATCTTCCAAGAGCATAATTTATGTTCATCTCTGCATCTCATTTTCTAAATACTCACCCCTACTCAATCCTTCCAAACTCTCTCCATCTGATTCACATTCAAAATGTTATCAAAAATAGCAGTTGCCTCTGCAACCAAGGAATCAAAGGAGAAGGTCGAAGTGTTAGCAAATCAATCAAAATACAGCCATACTTTAGAACAGCTCAGTGCCAAATAACTTTCACTTTTGACTTTAAGTTTTACCAAATGTATATAACCATAGCAAGTAATTTCCAACGTCCACTAGGTTCATGTTACAAAATTATGACCAGAGAACCATATCTAAATATGGATTCCAGAACAAGAAAGAGAAAGTGTCTGCCTTACATAATTTCTTAAAACCATATTTCCTAAATACTACTTGTAATTCATTAAGTTCAAATTCTCTGTGTTCATCTCGCGATCAAAGAACCAGCAGAAATAGAGTACAGTGACTTCTAGCAACTGTACTCAATCTAACCAAGATGTTAATTAAAAAAAAAAAAAAAGAGAGTTTACTAATGAAATTTTCAGGTCTTAGAAACTAAATCATTAGGGTTCATATGGGTTGGCTTAGAGAGAGAGAGAGAGAGAGAGAGAGAGAGAGAGAGAGAGAATTGTTATCTACTTTTCCCTTTTTAATTTATATTAGAAGATTTTATTACTAATGTGGCTACGCCACATCATCCTTGAAATTTCTTTCCCCCGTGGCAAGGAAGAATAGCATCTCTGTTGCACTTTACCACCCAATCTCATGTGAACTTGGCTCATAAATCAAGAATCCTAGGTTATACCAATGGAAAGGCACATCCACGAGTTTGGGTTTATACAATCTCAAATTCATTGCTGACATGGGGTTCATGTCCTCATGCAAGTCCTCATGTACACACGAGGGCTGGCACATAGCATTTCATTGCTGTAAAACCCTCAAGCCTTGCTGCATTTCACCTGATAATTATATCGACTTAGGACACTAGTCATTCAAAATTCATCGTACCACTCCACAAGATTTGAAACCCCATTTAAGCAATTGCTCCATATAAAATGTCATAAAGTAAATATCAATATCATCAAGTCAAAACCAACCTTTAGAAGGCTTCTTAGGCATAAGAGTGAGTAACAAAGAGATCTTGATTGCCAATTCATTGCAAGGTAGTAATGGGAGAAAAGTACTCGCTTCAAATTAAAAGGTCAAAATTCACCAGCCGGCTCCTATAATCAGATGGCAGGAAGCAAGAGAAAATAGCCTTGAGAAGCAGATCATATGACAACGACAGAGAGCACGCTAGTATACGGCCATGTCCATTGCATGGATGCTGACAAGCGTGCTCTCTCTCGTTGTCGAGCAATGACTTCTCCAGGCTATCGAACCTACAACAGAAAGTAATCAACCAAAAAAATGTACACATATCACTATGACCCAATTATTAAACCTGAAACTGCTTGTTCGCATTCTATGGTTAACTGCTAAAGATGAGCAGAAGGACAAACTTTTGAAACAACAAAATGTGAATATAAGGATAATCTCTAGGCTTCACAATTCCTGTTCCTTATTCTTCGACTTTTAGGCAAGTGCACAATGACTCACAACATTACTGATACAAACTATTTAATAAATTTTCTTTAAATAATTTATAATCAACATCCGCCTACCAAGGATGAAATCCATAACCCCATCATATAAGCCACCCTTCTAGAGTCATCTGCCAAAAATAAACATAAAAAGGAAGCACAAGCATTAAATGCATGCCAACTAATAAATCAGGCATATCCGATCCAACTAACCAAAAGTTTGAATGTACAGAATAAGGATATATACACTAAAATCTGATAACTTGCATGGAATTGGTATGTCAATTATTATTTTTCTTTATTCTTCTCTTTCGTTCTTGTTTCTTTCCTCTTCTTGCTGATTAGCACTTTGGTTTGCGCAGCGTGTTCTCTATATTCTTCCTTCAAACAAAATCAACATCTTTAACATTCCTTTTTCTTCTTTTTCTTTTTCCCTTTTTGGCCACCTAACCTGTAACACTGCACAAAAAAAAAAAAAAAAAAAAAATATATATATATATATATATATATATATATATATATATAAATAAATAAATTTGGGGCTTAAAGCCCTAATTACATTTTCTTTCTCTCTCTCTCTCTCTCTCTCTCTCTCTCTCTCTCTCTCTCTCTCTCTCTCTCTCTCTCTCTCTCTCTCCCTCTTTCCCTCTTTCTCTCTTTCTCTTCTCCGCCACGGCCTTCCTCCCGCCACCGCACGCCGCCCACTGCTGCAGCGCCCTCCCGCGAGCAGCTCCTCCCTCCTCAAGCGAGCGCGCGGTCAGCTAGTGAGCAGCGCCTCACCTCTGCACAGCGCGCATTCGAGTGATCTCCCGCCAGCGCTGCCGCCTCGAGCCATCGCGAGCCTCACGCGATCTTCCGCGAGCCAGCACGAGCCAGCGTGCGACCCAGCTCGCGACCCAGCGCGAGCTAGCACGCGACCCAGCGCGGGCCAGCGCGCTACCCCTGCTCGACCCAGCTCGCGACCCATCGCGAGCCAGCTCGCGACCCATCGCGAGCCAGCGCGCGACCCAGCTCGCGACCCAGCGCGCGACCCAGCTCGCGACCCAGCGCGAGCCAGCGCGCGACTCAGCTCGCGACCCAGCGCGAGCCAGCGCGCTACTCCTGCTCGACCCAGCTCGCGACCCATCGCGAGCCAGCACGCGACCCAGCTCGCGAGCCAGCACGCGACCCAGCTCGCGACCCATCGCGAGCCAGCTCGCGACCCGGCGCGAGCCAGCGCGCGACCCAGCTCGTGACCCAGAGCGAGCCCTAGCCCGTGAGCCACCAGCGGGCCAGCCCGCTAGCAGCCAGCCCACCGGCCCGCGAGCCCGTGACGGCCCGCGAGCCCGCGACCGGCTTTCCCCTGTGAGAGCTCACCTGCATCTTCTGTACTGCAGGTAACGACTGTATTGATTGAAGTTCTATGGTTTGCTGGTAGAAATTTAGTGGTTTCTAATACATCTGAAGTTTGGGAAATATTACAGGTTTTAAACCAACCCGACGGGCGAACGACAACTAGGTCTGAAACCCGAGGAACCTTAGGTGAGAGATGAATAAATTTTATTGATAGAATCCCTTATTAGGGTTTTAATCGTTATAAATTTGACGATTTGATTAGGTTTGTCTTTTGGAGAGTCGTTGAAAAAAATAGGGAGTGACCACCCTCCCTAGATAATGTGAGTGGGACTCTAATCTCTTGCATAAAATAGTAAAACGTATTTTCTGTCGCATTTTCGATAAAACATGCTTTGATATGCATTCGTTGACGTGTGATATTAAATTTGGAAATCTGTTTTGTGATTTTTGGAGTGTCTTGAATTATATTTGCAATGACTATGCATCCATGGTTTGAGATGAATCAATAATTGTGCCATTTTTTTGAAAATGTATAAATTTCATTTTATACCAATGTAGTGATATGCTGTTTTGAAATGAATTTGATGAGACGTATTGGCACGCAAAATTTAAAAATGTTTTTGATGAACTATGTGGGTTGGATGCCTACTAGTTGTGCGATGATGTGATGATACTCGTGGGACGTTGTGCCCTTGTGATACTATGGGACGTTGTGCCCTTGTGATATTATGATATTCCGTAGCTACGAAGGGCGTTTGTAGAGGCACGGGTTGCCCGGATACGCTTCTGCAGGAGGTATCCGCAAACGTCATTTATTCTAAAGGCTATAGGCGCGGCCGGTTGAACCCACGTAGGGGGAGGACGTGTGTGACGCCACCGTCTAGCACCGGGCGGGGTCCTATACACGTTGATGAGTTGGCCCCAGCGAGCTCATGGCCAACGTCGGGGTAGAGAGCGTTTCAAAATCTATGCATAATAAAACCCCCGACGCGCCTGTCCTTGGTCACGGTTGACCTTTGCCAGGACTATTTTTGGCTCCCTCTGACATTACTTGATTTTAAATGGATGCATACATGCTTGCTATCGTGTGTTTGATTAAATGATTTCAAAATGATAAATATATCATGTTTTGCTGCGAAGTGTAAATTGTTGTTTCGAATGATATTATTTGACACTCCAATTGTTCACCTATGCTATTTATGCCTGATATTACCCCCCTCACTCACTGAGTATCTTCCCATGATACTCACCCCTCTATTTTCTCTCCTCAGACAGGTTTATTGTGATAGAGCGGTGTTACAGGCTCTAGTGCGGATTTATTGTTCTGACGGTGAGATTTACTTCTAATTTAGTTTCGACCCTGCGAGGTCTTGACATTGAGGTCCGTAGTTGGCCATGTACTTATTTTGGGATGACTGTATAGTTTAACTCTCATATTTCATTTGCATTGAGGCGATTGTACGTACTTGAACGTTACTTGGGAAATGTGATATATATTGTATAAACTTAGGTCCGCTCGATATAGCGGCTGCTCATGCTCTAGTTGGGCATGACAGTAGAGGTCTGTGGCTAGGTTTGTTTATAGCCTTGCGTTGTTCTGAATGCTGGCTGTGGTGTTTGTTTATTTTGGAGAGGCCGGGATGGCCATTTGTGTATTGTACAGGATGATTTGGATTATACAGGTATAATTGTACATGGGAAACCTCCGATTTATGGGGAGGTTCTGCCCAATTTTCTGTAAAAATACAGCCGGCATTCAGGGGCAACGGGCGGCTGTTCACGATCCCGGTTTGGGGCGTGACATAACCCCAAGGATAGAATCAACTTAAATAGATGACAACTAAGAAATTCTATACTCAGACCACTTCATATCTGTGTGTACTACTCAAAGCCTTCTCATCTTATCAATCATGCAACGTAGTCTGCATTAAGCAATTTACATTTGTATCATATATCTGCAAGTCAGACAAAATATTATCACTGATCAATATATAATTCTTAAACATGCATGACAAGCGCAGATAGACCACCAAACATAAAAGGTGGATAGCTAAAATTCAAATCCTGCAAATATTAATTCACTAATGTAGCTGTAAGAATTTTTTCCAACAGTTCAAGTTTATTATCTTTCAGAAACTTATATGCGCTTCTCATCCATACAAATGTATAGACACATACCTCATGCGCACTTTAAGTTCCAAACGAATGTGTGACAAAGTTTAGCCACTTTGTCTTACAAGCAAAAAAAATTAATTGTGGAAACTCTTGTAAAACACCTAATAAGTTTAGTTTGCAATTATAAATCTATGCAGAAATTTGAATCTGATGGAGTCGCTCCAAAGGATAGACTATGCCGATGGTTGCACACGAAAGTTACACAAGCTCTTACTTGTTTGCATTACTACCCAAAACAAAGACAATGTTTACTCATTAGAAATATTGCTGTCACCAACACACACTGATTAATGTCCTGTTTCAATGACCAAGTTGAAAAGTAGTAACCCTGGTTTTGACATGAACCATGATAGTTTCCTTCAAATAAAACATGGTTTTTCTAATCTGATGGTATCTTTATAACACCAAAAATACACAACCCGAAAAAACTCTAACAACCCACCTTAAACCCTAAATCAAGCAAAAAATTTAAAACAAAAAGGAACCAAATTTACTCAAACAAAAATTTCATACCCATGATCATGAAAAACGAGATATCCAACTTTACCAAAAGTTTATGGTGACATAAACATATAATTAAAAAAAGGAAAGAACACAGAAAAATAATACTTTACCAAGTAGGGTTTTGAGTTTAGTTTTAAGACAAACAAACCAACATACGATATGGACATTTCGTTTGGGAAAAAAATGAAAATAAAAAATAAAAGAGAGTGAAGTCACCAAACCGTTACCTGGGTCCATGATAGATTCAGGATTCGTGAATAATGAATCAGAAACTAAAAGGATTCTGACAAACATAACTCGAATTCAGTTTCACACCCCCACAACATCACAAACATAAATTATAAAATTAAATTAAATTAGAAAATAATTTCGCGAATATGAGAACCATGTCAAACTCATTGGCTAAATTAAGACTAGCACTTGGATTCCGCAAGAAAAAAAAAAAAGGAAATTCAAAAATTCCAACAAAGAATACTAAGAACCCAGAGAGGAGCTAAGAACATTGAAATCAACCTTCAAATAAGAAACCAAAATTTCTGAGAGAGAGAGAGAGAGAGAGTCGAGGAAAACAAACCCCGTTGACCAAGGGTTTTAGAAGGTAAGAACATGAAAATCCAGAAACATTTGTGGGGGGAGAGAGAGAGGGAGCGTGTCACGCCCCGATCCTCGGATCGACCACGCAACAGCCGCCGCGTCGTCTCGGTACACGGGCAGAACCTCCCCTTATACCGGGACTCCGCAAGGCTACAATTCAGTTCAAAACTCATCCAATACACACTCCATCAGAAATGAGAAAAATCATATGACAATACACATATAAAGGACCCATCCGGTCCATCCCTGTACACACGAGCATGCATCGACAAGCGAATGGGACGGGGGTTCCTGTACATGCATGCATGCAAAAATTGACAATCCCAGCCATTTCAAAATTCTCAGCACAATTAAAATATTTAAACAAAGAAGTCCCAAATCATAATCGCAGGATTTTTCTAACACTCGCATGAAGAAACGAGCTAGCGTCAGTAAAATCCGAGCGGTATGAGATGTACAGAACTTCACAAATCCAAAAGAAAGTATCGAAGCTCAGAATTTCAATCCAAATGTCCCATATGAGAGTTTAAAAGAAAATGAACAAGTTCTGTACTAACCACGTAAGGATTCCATCAATACTTGCTCTTATATATGAAACAAGTATTAATTTAATCCATACCAAAAGAATTATACAAGTCTTTCATCCCATGGACTTCAAAATCAACCCAAATGAACTTGCATTTCTATGTACATACACAAGTCAGCGGAATAAATCTTCCCTAGCTCCAATTTCTGCAGCAGACCTAGACTTCCTCTGAAAAATGTTAAAGGGAGGGGTGAGTATTGGGAAATACTCAGTGAGTGGAGTGCAATGGTATAATTGTGTGATAAATGAGGGGTGAATGTGGGAGTGTCAAAGTATCTCTCAAATAACATTTCATATATATCGAAACATTTTTCAATAAATCAGATAACTCGCAAAGTATGCATCCACATCAAGTATTCTTTCAGAAAATCACAAGGGTCCCATCGAAATTACTTCCGTCTTGCGTTTGGCCGAACCAAGACGAAAGCCCGCCAAGAGGTTTTCCATTTCAGTATTTCAAACACTACCCCCTTCCTTGGCGTTGGCTCGGACCTCCCCGGGGTGCAATCCGGATAGTCCGACGTGGCAGAGCAGAGGCCGCGTATACCTCTCTCGCAATAAAACCCCAACCACGCCACCCCGTCGGGTCGCTCCGTGGAGGGAATGACTATAGCCATTAACTACTAGCACCATGCATTTCTCAAATATGTCATTTATCAAGTCTTGTGCCATAATTTCTAGCAAGCAATAATCAATTTCATGTCATAGTAATTCATAGAGTAATATCAAATTAAATGTGGCACATATGCATTTATAAATACAATGGATGCATTCATACTTCATAACCCAGTCCGGACATCCCACGATCACAAAACAATTTATATAAAACCTGAAAAAATCTTACAAAATCATTTATAAAACAATTTTAAACTCATTTACTCATTTATAACGCAACGGACCGTCCACTCACCTTCTAGGGAGGGTATTCACTCCCTAATTCTATAAGTTTTCCAAAATGGCTCTCTTCAAGTCTCCAAAAAGTCAACCTAGGCCAATAATTCACAATTTCAATTCAAACTCCAAAGAAATCTATTCAAATCAGCCCAATAAGTTCTAATTTCATCTAACACGCTTCTTTCGTATTTAATCAACCTAAATTCATGTAGAATTTAGACCTAACCCTAGAAATCATATATCAAAATTCAGGAAAATGCACTCTTTTTAAATTTCAAACATTTTCAGAGTATATACAAATCTCTCATTCTAAATTCGGACTAAACTCATTCAAATTTCTGAAGGAACTAAAATTTCCCTTACCTAGGGTTTTCGCAGCTTGCAGCTCTAGCGTCCGTGCGTCTACAACTCGGTCCAGACCTCTGTAATGTTTCCAAATCGAAGCACACTTTAGCAATTAACCCTAATTTCCAAGAGAATCAAAACCCCTAAGCTATTGATCAGAGAATCGTTCTTACCTGCACAAGGGATGAAATGCAGGTCGCGGCCTAGGGTTTCGAATGTCTCTTGCTACTGCCGGCTTGAAGCTTCTGCGAAGGTTGCAGAAGGGTGGAGCTCACAGGGAGCAACGCGCATGAGCAAGCAAAGGAGAGAGTGACCGTCGCGCTCGAGCAGGAGAGAAATCGGAGCTGTCGCGTGCTCGCGGGAGGGAGAGATGGAGCAAGCACAAAATCAAGAGAGTGAGAGAGATGAAAGAGAGATAAAGAGAGAGAGAGAGATAGTCGGGAGAGGGAGAGAATGAAAGAAACAGAGAGGGAGAGATTGGGGGTGAGAGATGAGAGAGGGTGACGGGAGAGAAATGAGGGAAAGAATTGGGAAAGTGACTTTGTCACTTTCCCCTTTTTTTTTTTTTTTTTTTTTTTTTTTTTTTTTGTCGGTGTTACAACACTTAACCCCCTAAAAACAAATTTCGTCCCCGAAATTCCAAGATACAATTATACATCAAAGAGCTGCGGTTGTTGCTTCCGCATTAATTCTTCGGTTTCCCAAGTCTGTTCTTCAACTTGATTATTTCTCCATAGCACCTTAACCATAGGAATCTGCTTATTCCTCAATTGCTTGATTTGCCTATCAATGATCTTCACCGGTTGTACCTTGAAACTCAAATTCTCATTCAATTCCACTGGAGGTGCTTCCAATGCGTGTGAGGGATCCGGTAAATACTTCTTCAATATGGAAACGTGAAAAACATTATGTATCCTCTGCAACTCCGGTGGTAATTCTAACCGGTATGCCACTTGACCAACCCTTTCAAGAATTTTGAAGGGACCAATGTAACGAGGATTTAGCTTTCCCCGTTTCTGAAAACGGATTACGCCCTTCCAAGGAGATATCTTCAAAAACACCATATCTC
The DNA here is from genome assembly GCA_033439265.1 of Dillenia suffruticosa. Lineage (NCBI taxonomy): Eukaryota > Viridiplantae > Streptophyta > Magnoliopsida > Dilleniales > Dilleniaceae > Dillenia > Dillenia suffruticosa. The sequence continues at coordinate 16,894,162 of JAVTVX010000020.1, forward strand.
CTTCTTCAAATTCCAAAGGTCTTCTTCTCTTGTCAGCATAGCTCTTTTGTCGATCTTGAGCCGCCTTCATTCTTTCCCGAATCAGCTTCACTTTTTCTTTAGTGGCCTCGATCATTTCTATGCTTTCCATCTTTCTCTCTCCAACTTCATCCCAACACAAGGGAGTACGACACTTCCTTCCATAAAGGGCTTCATATGGAGGCATCCCTATGCTTGCTTGGTAACTGTTGTTGTAGGCAAATTCAACCAACGGAAGGTGTCTATCCCAACTATCTTGAAATTCCATAACACATGCCCTAAGCATGTCCTCCAATGTTTGGATGGTGCGCTCCGATTGTCCATCGGTTTGGGGATGAAAAGCAGTGCTGAATTTCAACTTAGTCCCTAAGGACTCTTGTAACTTTGGCCAGAATCTAGAAGTGAATCGAGGATCACGGTCCGATACAATAGACACCGGTACTCCGTGAAGCCTTACGATCTCATCAATGTACAACTTTGCCAATCTTTCCAAGGAATAAGTATTCTGAATCGGCAAGAAGTGAGCCGATTTGGTGAGACGGTCTACAATCACCCATATGGCATCGTGACGGCTCGGAGTACGTGGCAATCCCACTACGAAATCCATAGTGATATGCTCCCATTTCCATTCGGGAATTGGTAGTGGTTGAAGTGTCCCTGCCGGTTTCTGATGTTCAACCTTGATCTGCTGGCATACAAGACACCTCGCCACAAATTCGGCTATCTCTCTCTTCATCCCAGACCACCAATATGATTCTTTGATGGTTCGATACATTTTGGTACTCCCCGGATGCATAGCATAGGCCGAGGAATGCGCCTCTTCGAGTATAGCCTTCCGGAGGTCTTCATTTTTCGGAATGCACATTCGTTTCCCATACAATATAATTCCATCATCCTGAATATGGAATTCACCGCCTTCCCCTTTTCGGATTTTCTCGACCATGCCCTTCAACTCATCATCTGTAGCCTGAAGCTCCCGAATGCGATCCAACAATGTAGGTCTGACCACAAACTTGGCTAATAATGCACCTTGATCATCCTTAGCCAACTCAACTCCAAGTGCTCGGAGTCCAACTAAACAAGAGAGGTAAGAACTCCCTTGGGATGCCGTAGATGAGGATTTGCGGCTTAAAGCATCAGCTACGACATTCGCCTTCCCGGGGTGGTAGTCAATTACTAAATCAAAATCCTTGATCAGCTCTAACCACCTTCTTTGTCTCAAATTGAGCTCCTTCTGAGTGAGTAAGTATTTGAGACTCTTGTGATCGGTAAAGACCTTGCAAGTAACCCCATACAGATAATGCCGCCAAATCTTTAAAGCAAACACAATGGCAGCTAGCTCCAAATCATGAGTAGGGTAGTTTACTTCGTGCTTCTTCAGTTGGCGAGAAGCGTAGGCAATCACCTTATCACCTTGCATCAGCACGCACCCTAATCCTTGCTTGCTAGCATCACTGTACACCACATAATCACCACCGCCACTAGTAGGGAGAGCAAGGATAGGAGCGGAGGTCAACCTTTGTTTAAGCTCTCGAAAACTATCTTCACACTTCTCGTCCCATTCGAACTTGACTCCTTTCCGAGTCAAATTGGTCATCGGAGCTGCTATTTTCGAGAATCCTTCTACAAATCTCCGATAGTACCCTGCTAATCCGAGAAAACTTCGCACCTCGGTGACATTTTTGGGCTGTTCCCACTTCAAAATGACTTCCACTTTCTTTGGATCCACAAAAATCCCGTCACTAGAAACCACATGTCCCAAAAATCCAATCTCTCTTAGCCAAAACTCGCATTTTGAGAACTTGGCATACAACTCTTTCTCCCTAAGAATTTGCAAAATAATTCGGAGATGTTTGGAATGCTCTTCATCATTTTTGGAATACACCAAAATGTCGTCGATGAAGACTATGACAAATTTATCAAGATAGGGATGGAACACTCGATTCATGAGATCCATGAAGGCCGCAGGAGCATTCGTCAATCCAAAGGGCATTACTAGGAATTCGTAGTGTCCATACCGCGTTCTAAATGCGGTCTTATGAACATCACCATCCTTGATCTTCAACTGATGATAACCAGATCTCAAGTCGATCTTTGAAAAGACACTTGCACCTTGAAGTTGATCAAACAGATCATCAATTCTCGGAAGAGGATACTTATTCTTTATCGTTGCCTTGTTGAGCTGTCGGTAGTCAATACATAATCGGAGGGTTCCATCCTTTTTCTTTACAAACAAGACCGGAGCACCCCAAGGTGAAGTGCTCGGTCGGATAAACCCTTTCTCCAACAACTCTTGGAGCTGAACCTTCAGCTCTTTCAACTCTGCGGGTGCCATTCGATACGGGGGAATAGAAATTGGTGCAGTACCGGGAATTAGGTCTATTGTGAAATCGAACTCCCGGTTTGGTGGCAACCCAGGCAACTCTTCCGGAAAAACCTCCGGAAACTCATTCACCACAGAAATATCGTCCCGACTAGGACTTCTCACAGTGGTATCAACAATGTGTGCCAAATAAGCTTCACATCCCTTATGCACTAGTCTCCGTGCTTCAAGAGCTGAAATTATACAACTCGGTAACACTCGCCGTTCTCCGGCGAATACAAGCAAGGGATGTCCTGGCCTTCGGAATTCCACTTCCTTAGTGAAGCAATTCACGGAAGCTCGGTGAAGATACAGCCAATCCATACCTAGAATGATATCAAAATCTTTCATTTCCAACGGAATCAAATCCGCCTCGAGAGTTACTTTCCCGATTTTTACCTCACAAGACTTATACATTGTTCCCTTGATTAAATGTTCTCCCAAAGGTGTGATAACCAATAATTTCTCAACCAGTGGAACTAAAGGCTTATCAGAATGTCTAGCAAATCCCGAACTCACAAAGGAATGATTAGACCCGGTATCTATAAGCACATGTGCATCAACATCAAAAATTTTCATTGTACCTATAATTATAAACCATAAACAAAGTCATATCATCCACATTCTTTAAGCCATGATCACAACTATCAAATTATAATCATAAACCATTTATGTCACATTTTCAATTTCAAAACTTAAAATTTAATAGAGATTTACCTGTGACTACATCAGGATTCACTTGGGCCTCTTCATTTGTCATGGCATAGATTCGGGTCTGAGTTCTAGGTTGAGGGCGTTGTGTGGGGGCAGCTACAGTATTACTTCCCGTGCCCGTCCTCGGTGCATTGCTAGTGGAAGGTGTGGGAGCAATCGTCGAATCTCTTCTAAAACCACTCGAGGGACCTCTAACTTGTCGGCTTCCTTGCCCTTCTACATTTAACTCCGGACAAGAGTGCCGAATGTGACCCTCCTTCCCACAATGGTAGCATCTTTTGGGTTCCACACATGGACCCGGATGACGTCCCTTGCAATTTGGGCAAGTTTCTCCTCTGCCACCCATGGACCCTACTCCCATACCAACAGTTCTGCTGGGAGCACTAGGCCTAAAAGTAGATTGCCTTGGAAGAAAGCCAACCGATCCCGAAAAGGATCTACCGCTATAAGAGCCCATGTCTCGACTTCTTTTAAAATCTTGACTCGAACCGGAGCCACTAGGCCTCTTTCCTTTCCCATGATGCTCTTTGACTTTGTTTCTCTCCATCACCATTTTCTCGGCCCTCAAGGCCAAGTCTAGAATGTCTTGGAAAGTATGCCCCTTGGTGATGGGCATTTTCTCTCTGATATTCAAATTTAGTCCCGACTCGAACTTTGAACTTAGAGACTCCTCGGAGTTCACAAACTCCGGAACATAATTAGCAAGCTCTCTCAGTTCTGTCTCGTACTCAGATACTGTCTTGTTTCCTTGAGCTAATTTGAAAAAATCCTCTCTTTTTTGATCCCGATAGAATCGGGTGTCGTATTTCTCCTCGAAGGCCCTAAGAAATTCTGTCCAATTAAGAGGAACAGGAGCCCTTCCCTTCACATTCTCCCACCATGTTCTTGCACCTTTATCCAACAGTTTCACCGCCACCCATAATTTCATCTCATCGCTTAATCTCATGTCGGAGACGGTCTCTTGAACTCGGCCAATCCATTCCTTGGCCACTGAAGCATCAGAAGTACCCGCGAATGTCTCACATCCTAATTGTCTTGCCTCCTTTATCAACTTAGATAACTCCACAGTAGGGCGATCGGTTGTTGTGACAACCGGAGGAGGAGGCGCTAGTGGGGTACTAGGAGTAGCAACCGGCACTGAAGGAGTGGTCGGTGGAGGAGCTGAAGTCGCATGTGGAGCTTGGTACTGCGCTCCGAAGGTGTTCCACCACTCTATTACTTGCTGAAGAGCAGCAATAGGAGGAGCCGAAATCCCGGTAGGAGGAGCCGGCTGTGTAGGTACGGAAGGAGGAAGAGCATGCGAGGACGACTCATCCTCATGCTCCGGCGGAGGAATCTCATTCACATTCCTCATTCTCTTTCGTGGAGGCATAGTGATCTACACAACAAGGAGTTACAATTAAGTCAAACGGTTAAGCGAAGGCTAATATTTAACCCCCTAAAAAGAATGTTTCTAATTTCCTAAGAAATCCATGGAAGACTTTGTACATTCTCCGAAAACCTTTTTCGAAAACCAAACATTTCAAAGTTTTTACAAAACTCTCGGGACATTTGGAAACATTTGAAATTATATCGAAAACCATCAAACTTTTAAAAATCGTGAACCTCGCTCTGATACCAATAAAACTGTCACGCCCCGATCCTCGGATCGACCACGCAACAGCCGCCGCGTCGTCTCGGTACACGGGCAGAACCTCCCCTTATACCGGGACTCCGCAAGGCTACAATTCAGTTCAAAACTCATCCAATACACACTCCATCAGAAATGAGAAAAATCATATGACAATACACATATAAAGGACCCATCCGGTCCATCCCTGTACACACGAGCATGCATCGACAAGCGAATGGGACGGGGGTTCCTGTACATGCATGCATGCAAAAATTGACAATCCCAGCCATTTCAAAATTCTCAGCACAATTAAAATATTTAAACAAAGAAGTCCCAAATCATAATCGCAGGATTTTTCTAACACTCGCATGAAGAAACGAGCTAGCGTCAGTAAAATCCGAGCGGTATGAGATGTACAGAACTTCACAAATCCAAAAGAAAGTATCGAAGCTCAGAATTTCAATCCAAATGTCCCATATGAGAGTTTAAAAGAAAATGAACAAGTTCTGTACTAACCACGTAAGGATTCCATCAATACTTGCTCTTATATATGAAACAAGTATTAATTTAATCCATACCAAAAGAATTATACAAGTCTTTCATCCCATGGACTTCAAAATCAACCCAAATGAACTTGCATTTCTATGTACATACACAAGTCAGCGGAATAAATCTTCCCTAGCTCCAATTTCTGCAGCAGACCTAGACTTCCTCTGAAAAATGTTAAAGGGAGGGGTGAGTATTGGGAAATACTCAGTGAGTGGAGTGCAATGGTATAATTGTGTGATAAATGAGGGGTGAATGTGGGAGTGTCAAAGTATCTCTCAAATAACATTTCATATATATCGAAACATTTTTCAATAAATCAGATAACTCGCAAAGTATGCATCCACATCAAGTATTCTTTCAGAAAATCACAAGGGTCCCATCGAAATTACTTCCGTCTTGCGTTTGGCCGAACCAAGACGAAAGCCCGCCAAGAGGTTTTCCATTTCAGTATTTCAAACACTACCCCCTTCCTTGGCGTTGGCTCGGACCTCCCCGGGGTGCAATCCGGATAGTCCGACGTGGCAGAGCAGAGGCCGCGTATACCTCTCTCGCAATAAAACCCCAACCACGCCACCCCGTCGGGTCGCTCCGTGGAGGGAATGACTATAGCCATTAACTACTAGCACCATGCATTTCTCAAATATGTCATTTATCAAGTCTTGTGCCATAATTTCTAGCAAGCAATAATCAATTTCATGTCATAGTAATTCATAGAGTAATATCAAATTAAATGTGGCACATATGCATTTATAAATACAATGGATGCATTCATACTTCATAACCCAGTCCGGACATCCCACGATCACAAAACAATTTATATAAAACCTGAAAAAATCTTACAAAATCATTTATAAAACAATTTTAAACTCATTTACTCATTTATAACGCAACGGACCGTCCACTCACCTTCTAGGGAGGGTATTCACTCCCTAATTCTATAAGTTTTCCAAAATGGCTCTCTTCAAGTCTCCAAAAAGTCAACCTAGGCCAATAATTCACAATTTCAATTCAAACTCCAAAGAAATCTATTCAAATCAGCCCAATAAGTTCTAATTTCATCTAACACGCTTCTTTCGTATTTAATCAACCTAAATTCATGTAGAATTTAGACCTAACCCTAGAAATCATATATCAAAATTCAGGAAAATGCACTCTTTTTAAATTTCAAACATTTTCAGAGTATATACAAATCTCTCATTCTAAATTCGGACTAAACTCATTCAAATTTCTGAAGGAACTAAAATTTCCCTTACCTAGGGTTTTCGCAGCTTGCAGCTCTAGCGTCCGTGCGTCTACAACTCGGTCCAGACCTCTGTAATGTTTCCAAATCGAAGCACACTTTAGCAATTAACCCTAATTTCCAAGAGAATCAAAACCCCTAAGCTATTGATCAGAGAATCGTTCTTACCTGCACAAGGGATGAAATGCAGGTCGCGGCCTAGGGTTTCGAATGTCTCTTGCTACTGCCGGCTTGAAGCTTCTGCGAAGGTTGCAGAAGGGTGGAGCTCACAGGGAGCAACGCGCATGAGCAAGCAAAGGAGAGAGTGACCGTCGCGCTCGAGCAGGAGAGAAATCGGAGCTGTCGCGTGCTCGCGGGAGGGAGAGATGGAGCAAGCACAAAATCAAGAGAGTGAGAGAGATGAAAGAGAGATAAAGAGAGAGAGAGAGATAGTCGGGAGAGGGAGAGAATGAAAGAAACAGAGAGGGAGAGATTGGGGGTGAGAGATGAGAGAGGGTGACGGGAGAGAAATGAGGGAAAGAATTGGGAAAGTGACTTTGTCACTTTCCCCTTTTTTTTTTTTTTTTTTTTTTTTTTTTTTTTTTGTCGGTGTTACAGAGCGGGCGTGCGAGCGAGCGGAAAAAGAAAAATAACGGGTTACGGGAAACCCTAAACCCAGTGAAAATGGGGTGACCTATTGGAAAAGTCGAAAGGGGATCAATCAGCGTACACGTGGCAGACTAAACGGCCATAAGGAGATGCACATCATACAAAAGTACAAAACGCTAGGTAAGGCAAGGGCAGTGGTAATCTCAAAACCACCCCTCTTTATGCGGTAAGCTCCCTAGAAAACCCCGTTGATAAGACACATATAAGTACCTTTGGTGAATGGAATCATTATGGTCATGGAATGCTTAAACATCATTATCCACAAATCTTATTATCCTTAACTAAGCCTTTTCAATCCATCAATTCACCTTATAGGTTAAATAATAATTTACTATTTATAAAAATTAAAAAAAAATTCAACAAAATAACTCTATATTGCATTAAAATTAATAAAAAATTCTTTATACTCAATTTTAAATATATACAAATGTATACCAAAGATAAAAGTTTTCGTAGTAAAAATTATTATTATTGAATTATATAGATTCTCCTGAGTCTGAATACGCATGCTACTAATATATATATTAGATGGGACAATGCGTAATTCTTGTGGAATAATATAGAGGAGAGTAAATAGGTTGTTATTAATTTTTGGAGTTTCCTAAATTTTGTAATTCATTTAGGTTGAATATAAAGTTTAAAGAGAAGAAAAAAAAAACAGAAGGAATCAAAGACACGAGTTTTATAGTGATTTCACCAACTCAGTATACATCTACTCTTAGACACTTCTTGGATTTTCTATATTCTCACAATAGTATAAACTTGATTATAAAGTCAAATTAGATCTTTATAGTGTTTGTCTACAAACACTAACTTTTCGACTTTACATAGATTAACTTTCTCTTTGTAAACCACGATTGTGAATCCCTCAAGGGTCTTTAAAATTTACAGCACAATAGAAGAAAAATGTTACAGAGAGTGAAAGTTGAATTTTCAGATATAACGAAATTAAAGTTTACAAGAAATTATGCTTGAGAGAATAAGTAAGAATGAAAAAAATAGAAAGCGTATAAGAAATAGAACACTACGTTTGTTGGGTTTGCAATCAATGGTTTATCCACTTTTATTTTTTCTTTACTTCAACATTTATAACTAGAATAAAAGAGAGCTATTGCGCACTGGTTGGGTTCGAACGTTCTTCATTTAATGAATTTGAACGTTTTTTATTAATGTTTCTATGGTCTTCATTTAATGTTATAGACGTTACTATTTCTTCTTTTTCATTGTCACCATTTCTATTTAAAAATGAGTACTTTTCCTATATAAAGCTATTAGTTCTCTAAAACATTTGATTGGCCAAAATAAGTTTGTTTAGATCGTTTGATTTGTGTCCAACAATAGAGTGTTAATAGATTCAAAGAATTGCATTAGTGTATTTACTTTGTGTCAATAAAATTTGTTTTGTGTCAAAGTGAATTTAAAAATTTTGACCATTAAAATAAAGGATACGAGTGTGTATCAACATATTAAATTCCTAGTATTGACTAATGTTCTTTGTGATTTTTGTTGACATAAGTGATGTTTGGTCGACACACAAGTGGCTTTTTATCTTCTCTAGGTGCTTGTGTCGACATTTAATTGCATTGGGTCGCCAAAATGGTGAGTGGTTTATTTTGGTCGACATAGATATGTTTCGATCGACACAATTCTATCTACTAGCTATGTATTCTTCCTTGTCGACATAATACTAGGTATGTCGAGATATGTGCTCATCCAAGATAAATGTGTCAAATAAGAGATGATTGTGTTGACGTTTGTGTGATTGTGTCAATATAAGTATGATTGTGTCAAAACAAGTGAGATTACAATACAAGTGAGGTTGTGTCAACACAAGTGAGATTGTGTCAATACAAGTAAAGTTGTGTCAACATAAGTGTCGACACAAGGATTTGAACTCTTTACATCAACATATATTCATGAGAATGTCGACACAAAGTCTTCAAATGTCAAGATCTAAGAAGGTTGGATCATTATAAGTTTTGGATGCATCGACACTAACACGTTTACTCTAGGGTGCACACATTTTTACTTAATTGATTATCATCAAAACTTACTTTGTTAAGAATCTTTTCCTTTTTAATGATGACAAAATCTCAAAGTTTGGGAAATGTGTTCTACTTTTGTGACTTAGGATCTTCCTTGTTTGTCACTTTCTCCCTTTCTCTTTTTTTTTTTTTTTTTTTTTTTTTACATTATCCCCCGTTTTTATCATCAACAGAAAGGGTCATATCAGGGTGAAAACCGAAAGGGAAAAAACATGGACCGAACTTGAGATCATTAATCTATTTTTGTAGAACAAAACTCCTCCTGAAAATATGTCTAAATGTTTAAGTATTAGTAGTGTGGTCGTGTAATTGTCTTATTATTAACCAAAATACAATTTAAAGTCCATAAGACAGCAAGGAGGCTTGAGAACAGATATAGATACATGATTTATAGCAGAAGAAAACACAATAGAGGATTAATGAAGGTTGACACAATTAACATTTAGAGAACATCGGTGCAAAGAATTAGGAAACATAAAGTAAAAATCTGACAATTAAGACATAAGCTAGTGTTTCTAAAGATTACATGTCATAAAACTAAGGTTTGTTAGATGTCTTAAGTTATCACAAGTCAAGAGTTCAGTACACAGTTCATCACAGGTATCACATTTGTAGGTCTAAGTTCATCAAGCCAAGCTTCCCGGACTTTGGGCCTTACTTTTTCTTTTCCCATTTTCCTGGTGGTTGAAGGATCAACACTTGCTGAGGCTTGAGTTGAAGTTTGGGGCATGCGTTGAGGTATGGAAGCACGAATATAAGTAGCAGCCCTTACACCAAAGGGATTGGCAGTGGATGCTCGAATAGAAAATGGATTAAGTGTCGGAGTAGGAGGAGGAGCAGATGTGGGTGATCTAGGGGCTATGGCTCTAGAAGCAATTGTCCGAATAAAGTTTGTGACAATTTTTTGCTCAATTTCAAAGAAAATCATTTTGAATTATATATCTCTATGATCTTTAGTTATTTTTTGTCTTAATTCTCCCACGGATTTCTTTACTTCCTTTATCTTATAATCTAGATTCTCATGATTCTCCCTTAACTTATTTTCTAATCCATCAAACGTTTTTATCATCTTTGTCTTCATAATCTCTATTTCTTCAAAAATCTCATTCAATTTGTTTTCTGAGGGCGAAGGACCCTCGGTTGCTACAATCTGAAATGAGTGCTTCGGTGTAGTTCCATCAGTTTCACGTCTTTCCTCCTTATTTGTTCTACTAGGTCCTTCCTCATTTCTACCCCTTTTCTCGTAATCATCCTTTCTTACCCAATCATTATCCGTGAGTGCCCAATTTGCTCTACACAACGAGGTTGCACTAATACTATTCTTGTTACTAAGTTCAATCCAAATTTCTTTTCGCAAGCTAATATTATGTGCGTCCAAGATAGCCGAGATGATACTAACATATGGCAAATTTGGCTTCTCTGACCTTTGGGCTACAATTATGAAGTGGGGAATGAGGTAGAGTAGTCCAAGATTCTTTCTTTTCATAATACATGCCATTAACCATAAGTCCTCCTTCAAAATGGCCATGTGATTTCCCCTCTTGTTCGATAATATGAGTAGTTATCAAATACAAAATTCTTCCATGCAGTCCTGGATTTGTTGCATTTGAGTTTACTGTTGTCATCTCAGGATTGTCAAATACAGTTCTAGTATTTTCTAAAATGTTTGATGATAAATATGGCTCATAGTCACTATATGAAACCTATTTTAATGCATTTTCTCTACAAATAATCTTATAGTTAACTTCAATCTCCTTCCCATCTAAGTGCGTTTTAAATGCACATGGCCAAGAGTGTTCTCCAACTGTCATAGAAATATCACTTTACTCAGTTTCTTCCTCATTGCTAACAACCTCCATATTATAGAATATCCTAACTACCCTTTCAAATGTATACTTATTTGGAAATCACTACAATACGGATGGTTTTTAATAGCAAAGATTAGTGGTGGTCATAAGAAAGTGGTCACTATATGTGCTACTTAGTGGGGTCACTTTCGCCACCACTAAGAAGTTGATCTATTACGATAGCCAAAATTTCCCATCGCAAAAATATGTTTTTAATGACAACAAAAAATTTTGACTGCCACTAAATTAAATACGAAAATGATGACCACCACTAAATAATAAATTTTTAGTGATGAACACATGCGACAACAACTAAAACTATTTTTAGTGATAAAGTGAAATTTTGGCTACCACTAAATATGTATTTTTTAGTAACGGTCTCCACAGACCGCCACTAAATCTCTTCTCATCTCTAACAACCTAACTCTTTAATTATTGAGATTTAATAATTTTTAAGTTAAAAAATATTTAACTTTTTTAATTATTTTAAATTGTTAAATAAATATTTCAAAATAATAATTGTTTTTATGACTTGTTAATAAAATTCATAATTACTTTTCGGCCTTTTCTTATTATATTCTTTTCTTTTTTAATGAAAATCTCAATTAAAAAAAAACAATTGTATCTTACTTTATTATGAATAAAATTTTTAAAAATTTAAAAATATTAAATAATTCTTTAGAAAATTAAATGTTCTCTTTGGTAAAGTTAGGCAAAACTAGTACTTTTAGTAAAAAACTATAATTATTTATCAGAAGTGAAAATTAATAAAAAATTAATAAAAATAAAACAATTGTGTATAGCAATTGTGGCGGCTATCAAACTCACTATAGCTTCAGAATCAAGTTTATTCATAGAAAATAAAACAGTAGCCTCTCTCTCACGTCTATCCTTGGAAACCACTCTGTCTGCAATTTGGGGCTCTTTCTCTCTTGGTCACTTTCACCCTCGCTCTTGTTGTTGTGATTCGCTGCTTCAACCAAAATCTCTCTTCAATCGATACCGGAATCTCTCTTCAAATCTTCCATCAATTTCTAGGGTTTTATTTTTTTAGGGTTTTGTCTTGATCTTGATTTAAAATATATATATGAGATTTAGATTTGTTATAATAGGAAAATTATGTTGTAATCACAATAAAACATACGCCCAATATGGAAGAAATATTGGATCTTTTTTCCTTGGAAGTTTATTCGGAATCCCCCTGCCACATTGCTACCACTGAGGCAAGGTGTTCTTTGCTGGGAGGTTACATCGATTAGGATTTTAACCACGATAATATCATATCTTTGTTAAGAGTTGTATTTTATGCAAAACCAATCTGGACTATGTGGTTGCTTCTTACTGCCTTTGGGCTTGTCCTTTGTGGGTGAAGATTTTCTCTTTTATGCATATACACTTGGCAACTTCAAGCTGTGTTTATAGAGAGTACTAGGCTTGGAGGGATGCAAGAGTTTTGGTCGGTTTATGTCACGATCTTGCATAGAGCCAAAGGAAAGAGGGACGTTGGACTTTAGACTATTCAAAAGTAAAGAAAACAGAGCACTGTGATGCAGGGGCAATGAAGAACAGAGCAGAAGGAAGCTTCTATAATGGGAAGAATGGTAAATAATGAGGTTTGAGTATCAATGGATCATTGTTAATGAACATAGAGAGGAAGAAAGAGAAAGAATTCAGAGGGAGATTAAGAGACAGAGAGAGAATCTAGAGAGAAAGAGAGGATAGAAACATAGGGAGGGAAACCAGAGGGAAGAACATTCATCTATTCATGTATGTACATTCTCATTACAACGAACTATTTATATACACTGCCAATTGACTATTTAACCAACATAACTATTACTAACTAATCTTGTTATTCTGCTAGATTGAATTGCAATTGGTTAGGATAGTTGAAGTTGTTAGGTTGCTACTGAAGCAGTCGTTGCCTTTAACAGATGAAGCCTGTTTGCTTAATGTTGCTATTCGTTACATATCCCGCCCCTTTAACACATCCCTTGTCCTCAAGGGTGAGGAACATAAAATTAAGCTGGACTATGGTGATGGGTGAGTGAACCTCCTCAGCTACCATGACAAGAACAACACCTACAAGTCTGAGAACAAAGTGTGGGATATCAAATTTTGTCACAGTCTAGAGAGAGAAGAACTAAAACAGAAAGTGGGTGAGTTGAGTTATAGAGAATTGCAAAATTGAGCATGAAGATGACTCCATCTTCATAGTTTCCGAAGTTGTGCAATCAATGGAATGACAAAAGAACTTTACAAAGGTTGTATATTGAGGGAGAAATGAGAGAGAAGGGAAGGGGAAGACTTATAGAGAGGAGAAAGAAGAAAGAAAGAGAATGGGGTTTAGAGAGAGAGAGAGAGGAAGAGTAGAAATGAACATTTCTCTTCTTCTTCTTCTTCTTCTTCTTCCTTTTCCTGTATTTCATCTTCTTCTTATTCATCTTGTATTTCTTCTTATCTTCCAATTCTTCTTCACCCAACTTCTCAAGTTTTCCCATAGTTTCCTCTGTTGGTACCACCTAATGGTGATAGTACAGTTCAATGCGGTCCACATCAAGATGCCTTATGTTAGTTTGACAATAAGAATGAACATTTTCTGGAGTACTCTTCATTATCATTCCAGTAGACCCTATTCCTGCAATACCAAACTTTGTGGCTAGCTGGATTTGATCTTTGGGCAATTGCTTTATGGCCTTTCCAACTAGGATTTCATTAGAATGTGATTCATAGACATTAGTGGTATCAAAGAATGTAATCCCATCATTACAAGCATGTTCCAATTCACTCAGATTTTTTTATCTCTTGAACAGAACTTGGAATTTTAATTCTATCCTTGTTGGTCTCTCCAACTTGAGACATTCCAATTTCATCTTTTCCACAATCTTTGCATTCTTTATTAATAGAGATAGCCAAGGTGCCATCTTTATTGTAGGGTTTAGGCCCATCATTGACAGACCCTGAAACTCTTGATGGGGATTTATCAAAATCCTACTCACAGTTGCTATTTGATTTTTTTTTTCATTTTCTTGTTCCTTTTCCATCAAAGTTTTGATATCCTAATCGATACCAAATATTTTCAATAAAATATCTAATTTGTTGTTAATTTCATCTACGAGAGTGTCTATTTGTCACGCTCCGAACCGGGATCGTGAACAGTCGCCCGTTGTCCCTGGATGCCGGCTGTATTTTTACAGAAAATCGGGCAGAACTTTCCCATAAATCGGAGGTTTCTCATATACAATTTCACCTGTATATGACATTCATCCTGTAAAAATAAACAATTGGCCATCCTGGTCTCTCCAAAATCAACAAATACCACAGCCAATATCCAGAATAACGCAAGGCTATAAAGTTTCTAGCAGTCCTAGCAACAGACCTCTACTGTCATGCCTAACTAGATCATGAGCAGCCGCCCCACCGAGCGGACTTAAATTCTACGCATATATAAAATAAATTCTCAAGTTATTTTTAAATATTTACAAATGGCTCAATGCAATGAAATAAATCAATACGAGAATTTCAAGAATAAATGTCCATAATTTATACAGTCATCCCAAAAAATTTATATAAATACATTGGTCAAACTAAAATCTCCAATACATAATAATATCACCAATCATCATAGCGGAAGAGATGAAAAATATTCATACCCAAACCCAGTGATATCTCCTCGGTCCAACACTAATCCTGTGGGAAAGAAAGTGAGGGGTGAGTATCTATAGGACGATACTCAGTAAGTGAGGGGATTGACATCATACTATCAATATCTAGGGTGAACTTGGAGTGTCAAAGTATAAGATAAGAAAATATCCACAGTGTGCAAACCGATCATGTTATTTCAAAATTATATATAATACACACACATCAGAAAGCAAGATATGCATCCAATATTTACATCAATTTCGTGAAGAGCCGACCAATGTAATATTCCCGGCAATGGTCTACCTCGACCAAGGACGGCGCATTGGGGGTTTTTCCAAATGCAAGTATTAAATAATGACTCTCTACCCCAACGTTGGCCACAGGCTACCCCAACTAGCCTGTAAATAATAATAATGTACATATAACTAGTCGGCCGTGTATGGTGCCCCCGCCTGGTGCTAGACGGAGCCGTACTCAACGTCCTCTCCGATGAGGGTCAACCTGGGACATCCATACACATGACACTCTGGCGAATACCTCCGGCCGAAGCGTATCCGGGCACAAGGGGTGCTTCTACCAGATGTCCTTCGAGCTACGGATCACAATATCATATCGGCCGGGCACGTAGCCCCATGCATCCCATCACCAAGTCGGCCGGGCATATAGCCCCATGCATATATCATAACGTCAGCCGGGCATACAGCCCAATGCATAATATCATAAAGTCGGCCGGGCATACAGCCCAAATATGTAAGTAAATCCATTTAAAACTATGTGCCAATGCAGTGGAAGCATTAAAACATATTAATTTGTCGAAAATATGGCACAATATTCAATTATCAAAACTCATAGATGCATATCAATAAAGTCAAAAATTTAGACACTCCAAAGGTCACAAAACATTTATCAAATATTTAAAAATTCTAACAATCAGACATTTGCAGAAATATGTCATTTAAAAGTATTTTTGAAACATGGTTTTCAATTAATAGCGAATGTCAAAATCCCACTCACAGTTCTACGGGAGGGAAGTCACTCCCTACTGACAAACCAAATCGGATCTGATCGCTCGAGTCTCCAAAAGATCAACCTAAATCAGATTATCAAAATTGAATATCATTTTTTCAAGCATCTTTAGGGTTTATCCGAAAAACATGAAATGTATAATATCCTCCACTTTACGACTCATTTCAATCCAACCCTACAACCCAGATACTTTCATGCATATTCCAAAGTTTAACTCTAAAGAAACTATTCGAATTCACTCGATATGATTTTATGATTCTATAATACGCTTCTTTCGTATCATATCATTTAATTTCTGTAACATTCTATACTTAACTTTCAAAGTCACATATAATCATTTCAGAAATTATATTCTATTCGCATTCCACTTACACTCTAAACATATACAAAACCTTTCATCTTAGATTCAATCCTAGATTCATCCAATTTATCAATTAGAGCCGAAATCTCCTCACCTAAGGTTTTCTCGAAGCGCCGAGTCTCGTCCGAATGTCGCTTCGGTCACTCCAAAGTCTGTAGGGTTTCCTATCAAAACAAAATTTATTTGTCAGATCTAAACACTTAGATCAGAAGCAAAACCCTAAGTCATTTACCTGCGTGGAGGTTTGTGAGCTGTCATGGGTTCACGGGTCGTCACGGGCTCGTGGGCTACAACTAGCGGGCTCGCTGGTCAGCGGGCCAGTGGGCTGACGGGCTAGCGGGCTGATGGCCTACGGCTAGTGGGCCTGCAGGCTGGCAGGCCTGTGGGCTGGTGGGCCTCTGGCTGATGGGCCTGCGGGCTAGCGGGCCTGCAGGTGATGGGTCTGCGGCTGATGGGCCGATGGGCCTGGTGGGCCCGTGGGCTTGCTGCTGATGGGCCTGCGGGCTGGTGCTTACCTGTGCGCTGGTGCGCTGTGCCGGTGCGCGCTCGTTTACCAGCTCGCGCGCGCTCGTGTACCAGCTAGTGCGCGCTCGTGCGCTAGGCCGGGCGCTGGGCCGCGCGCCTGTGCACGCTCGTGCGTTGGGCCGTGTGCCAGTGCAGGCTGGGCCGAGCGCGCTCGTGCGTTGGGCCGCGTGCGCTTGTGCGCTGGCTCGCGCGCTCGTGGCCTCGCTCCCGCTCGCGGCCTGGGTCCTGCTCGTGGCCTGGGCTCGCGCTGTAGGCTGGGTCCTGCTCGGGGCCTGGCTTGAGCTGCGGGCTCGAGCTGGGGGATCGCGCTGCGGGCACGAGCTATGGCAGAAGGCGATGCTCGCAGAAGCTCGCGGAGGCTCGCGGCGTGCGGTGGTGCTCGATCGTGGCTTGCGGCGATGTGCGGCGAGGCGGAGAGAAGGCGATCGTGGATGATCGCGAGAGAAGGAAACAGTGAGATAGAGAGAGAATCCGAGAGGAAAAAGAAGAAGACGAAGAAGAAGAAGAGGAAGAAGGTGGCGATGGCGGTGGCGGTGGCGGAGTAAGGCGAACGGTCGCGGAGGAAGATGGACAGCTGCGGAAGATGAAAGGTCAGGAGAGAGAGAGGGAGAGAGAGAGAGAGAGAAAGGGGGTTAGGGTTTTAACCCTAATCCCCAAATTGGGGACACAGCGTTTTGTCCCAAAACGCTGCGTCTCCAATTTTTTTTTTTTTTTTTCTTGGTGTTACACTATCATTTTATTTCAATCATCTTCCGCCATGATTATGATTATATCGAGGAATGAATACTCTGATACCAATTTATCACAAATCGGTAGTAAAGGAAGAAGAAAGAGGCTTTCTTAGCAGCCTTGCTTGAGATACATGAAAAACAGAGCATGGAAACCAGGAAACAGAGCAAAAGAATAGCTAAGTTTATACACGTTCATGGGTGGAATGGTCATAAAGAACATGCTGAATTGAGCTTACAAGTTGACTGTAGTTATGGATCAGTCTAACTATTGATGAAGGATATTGAAAATACTGTTGTTGCTTGTAGTACTTTTTTTTTTCTGTTTTCTTCTTCTTCTTCTTATAGTCCACAATCAATTTTAATGAAGTAGGCACAAACTTGTACTCTTCAGTTATCTCAACAAACCAATCCATTATTACTGTACGCATGCCAGCATGAATGTCTTTTTGAATCATCTCCATGAAATCAACAGAAGGCCTCACATTTGCCTCAGATGCATGCAAATGCTTATAAATGTCACAAGCAATGGTTGTGCAATGTGGGTTCATGAAGTTGTCATCTACATTTACAACACCATCAATTGTTTCATTTCTGCAAGTTTCTTTAAATGGAGAAGTTGCTATATGCTTTCTTCTCAATGGAATTGACAGCTGAAATTTTTTTCTTGTCAAGATCCTTATCTTTTGTGCTCTTTAGAGAATCACAAATGGGCATTGTTTCGTCCAAGGAAACTAAACCATCGCAGATCTACTAGAAGAAATATCTATAATGCTCGAAAGAACAGTTGGGGAAACAGTGTTAGTTGCATCTTGTTCACTTTTTGGTACAAACATATTGCTAGAAGAAACATCAACACTTGGATTCATGGACAATGTAGGCAAACGGCTTCCTCCATGTCCCGATTCGATATTGGCGGATAAAATACAAAATCTATACATTTTTTCATATTCTTCGGATTTGTTTTTGTACACAATCTTTATGATGGCAATGAAGTTGTCATCCATTCTTGCCAAAAATCTTTCTATTTTTTGGTCTAATTCTTCCATTCTTCATTCCCATTGGAGACGGTCTTCTTTGATTTTGATGGCTTCATACCCAATTTCCATTCATACCTAATTGTTGGAGAACCAAATTAGGAGGCAAAATGCAAGAATTCAAGAATTGGCCATTGAGCTCAATGAAAAGCACATTGAGTTAGGAAGGAGGATCGAAGATCAAAACAAGAAGTTTGAAGAACAAAATAAGAAAATAGACAGTATCCTAGCTATCATAGAAAATCAGTTCAATACCATCATGCGAATGATTAATAAGGACAGAAACGAGGAACATGAAGTTGATCAACTACTTAAAACTCCTATCTTACTCACGCCAATAGAAGGAAGGATGAAAGGAGATGATGTGAACCTTCCAACCAAGAAGGATTTGCTTCCAAAAAAGGCCTTACCAAATCCACTCAGAATAGACATGCCTATGTTCACCGGAGAGAACCCACGTATATGGCTCAGAAAATGTCAAAATTTTTTTACGGCTTATCAAATATCTAGCCAAATATGGGTAGATAGAGTTGAAATGTATCTTGATGGTAAAGTAGAAATCTGGTTCCAAGGCTTGAAAATGGTAAAAAAGAAAAGTTGATTGGGATGAGTTTTCACAACTTCTGTGCCAGCGATTTGAGCACAAAAGAGTACGAGATGAAATTGAAGAGTTTAACAAGCTGCAACAACATTGGATCATGGCAGAATACTAGGAAAAATTTGAAAAACTATGGTCTATTATGCTCTACAAAAACCCAAAGTTTACCGAGTCCTACTTTATCTCTAACATCATTAGCGGGTGAAGGAGGAAATCAAACCAATGCTAAGGATGTTGAAACCAATGACCCTACTACAAGCTTTCGACATTGCAACACTATCAGAGCAGGCATTGGAATTAGTGAAACCAAGGAGAGCTAAAATGGATAAGAGTGGAATTAGCGAAACCAAGGAGAGCTAAAATGGATAAGAGTTGGGATTTGGGAGGAACCAAGAATATGGAATTTGTCTACTCCCAGCTCCAATTCCCCATCCTTGAGGGCAAGGATGCTTTTGACGGGGGGAAGTTTGTAATAGACATGGTGAAGAAGAAAGATGTAAATGCAACGGCTAGTAGGTGATCGGAAGTTAGGTTAGTTAAAATCAACAAACTTGTAACCAATCTAACTGATATCATTAAGATAGTTGGAAGACTATTGGAAACCTTTATATGCATGTAAAGATGAGAAGCCATAACACGAATAAGATATCATAGCTTCTTCTTCTGTCTATACTTCTTTTCTTTCTCTCTCAGACCCGTCTCTCTCTTTTTAGCTCTTTCTCTCTCTTTAACTCTTTCTTTCTCTTCTCCCTTAACCCTTCTTTCAATCTACACCCTTTCACAACACTTCTTTTATCACCAATCCATCCATTAACGTGTATAAATTTACATGTTCTCATGCTTTGTTTCCTGGTTTCCATGCTCTGTTTTTCATATATCTCAAGCAAGGCTGCTAAAAAAGCCTCTTTCTTCTTCCCTCATTACCGGTTTGTGACAAATTCGTATCAGAGCATTCCTTTCTCGGCATAATCATAATCATGGTAGAAAATGATTGGAATAAAAGGATAGACACTCTCGCGATAAGGATTAACAACAAATTGGACATTTTATCGAAAATGTTTGGTATTGATAAGGAAATCAAAACTTTGATGGAAAACGAACAAGAAAATGAAAAGAAATCAAATAGCAGCTGTGAGTGGGATTTTGATAAATCCCCATCAAGAGTTTCTAGGTCTGTCAATGATAGGCCTAAACCTTATGGTAAAGATGGCACCTTGGCTATCTCTATTGATAAAGAATGTAAAGATTGTGGAAGAGATGAAATTGGATTGTCTCAAGTTGGAGAGACCAACAAGGATACAATTAAAATTTCAAGTTTTATTCAAGAGATAAAAAGTCTGAGTGAATTGGAACATGCTTGTAATGATGGGATTACATTCTTTGATACCGCTGATGTCTATTGTAATAGTTTGGATCCTAATTGTTGAACAACAATACAGGGCAGTGGATGCAGAAGAAGAAGAAGAAGAAGAAGAGAAGGGACAAAAAGCAAGAGAAAACTTTATTCTTCAACACTACTTCTGCCATTTTTACAAGTATTTATAGTTGTCCAACAAATCAACTAGCTGCTGCAGTTAAGAAGAAGAAGAAGAAGAAGAAGAAGAAGAAGAAGAAGAAGAAGAAGAAGAAGAAGAAGAAGAAGAAGAAGAAGAAGGGACAGAAAGCAAGAGAAAACTTTATTCTTCAACACTACTTCTGCCATTTTTACAAGTATGTATAGTTGTCCAACAAATCAACTAGCTGCTGTAGTTAATTGATGCTACAATTGGTTCTGTTACAATACAGTTACAATCCTAACTACCAACTACCTATCCGTTACTGCTATTTATTACAATTTTCCCCTCCTTTCAAAAAGGATCCTTGACCTCAAGGATTAAAGGTAGAGAATTGTGCTCTGATGAAGTCCTAGTCCTCCCATGTAGACTCTTCAGGGCTGAAATTAATCCAATGAATCAGTGTTTGTGTCACTGGTTGATTATTTCTCCAAATGACTCTCCTCTTCAGTATTGCTTCTGGTTCAACAAGAGCCTGTTTATCTATTCCCAACAGTGGTAAAGTAGACATAGTAGATTGGTGTGGACCCAACTTTTTCTTCAATAGAGATACATGAAATACGGGGTGTATTTTTGATCCTACAGGTAGTTTGAGTCTATAGGCAACTCTCCCAACTTTAGCTATCACCTGAAAATGGCCATAATACTTGGAAGAGAGTTTTAGTTGTCTCATTATCTCGATGGATTGCTGTCTATAATGCTGTAACCTTAGATACACCCAATCTCCTATTTGAAATTGCCTCTCTGAATGGTTCTTATCAGCATAAAGGTTCATTCTGTTTTGAGCTTGAGCCAAATGACCTTTGAGAATTTGGATTATTACCTACTTATCTTAGATGAAATTCCCAGCTGCTAGAGTTGCAGTATCCGTACCCAAAGGTATTTACCTTGGCTGAGATTCATATAAAGCCTCAAAGGGAGTCAATTGAAGATTGTAGTGGAAGTTAGTATTGTACCACCATTCAGCTAGGCTCAACCACTTAAACCACAATTCTGGTCTATCAGATGTCATGCAACGAAGATAGCACTCCAAGCATTGATTTAATCTTTCGCCTTGCCCATCCGTTTGGGGGTGATAAGCACTACTAAAATTAAGTTGTGTCCCCATTAACTTGAACATCTCTTATCAAAATAGACTTGTAAAAATTTTATCTCTGTCAGAAATAATCGAGTCAGGCAACCCATGTAACTTGAAAATATGATCCAAGAACACTTGTGCTACCTTGGTTGCTAAGTATGGATGTTGTAGGGATATGAAGTGATTGAACTTGGTGAGTCGATCAATGACAACTAGGATGGTGATGTATCCTTCAGACTTAGGTAACCTTTCAATGAAATCTATACTAACTTGTGACCAAGCCTGTGAGGGAATGGGCCGTGGCTGTAGAAGTCCAGGGTAAAGAACATTCTCATGTTTGTTTCTCTGACAAACATCACATTCCCTCACAAACTTAACCATTGTATCTTTCATGGAAGGCCAGTAAAACACAGACTTCACTTTCTGCAATATTCCTTGTTGCCCAGAATGTCCTCCCATAGATGTGTTGTGTAATTGCTCTACTATTTTTTTTTCTCAGCTCCATGCCTTTTCCAATCAAAATCTTTTTCTTATATTTCAGAAGTCCATCCTAAAAACTGAAATCAGGTTTGCTGTCTGGTTGCAGACTCAATTGGCCTATTAAATTTTGACACTCCTAATCATTTTCATAGCTGTGAATCACCTCATTGATCCATTGTGGCACCACTATAGAGACTGACAAAACTGAACCTCCTTCTTGTTGCTCCCCTCCCGTATGTCTCTCTTTAATAAGGTATCAGCAATCCTATTTTCAGTCCCTTTCTTATATTGAATTTTATAGTCTAATCCCAACAGCCTAGTCAGCCATTTGTATTGCATGGTATTTGTTAACTTCTGCTCCAGTAAATACCTCAAACTCTGATGGTATGTTTTTATTATGAAGTGATGGCCTAGCAAGTAATGCCTCCATTTGGTTACTGCCATTACCATTGCCAATAACTCCTTTTCGAATATAGATAAGTCTCTGCTTTTAGGTCCTAGAGCCTTACTTAGGTAAGCAATAGGTTGTCGTTCCTGCGTGAGGACTGCTCGCAATCCATACGAGCGAGCATCAGTCTTCACAATAAATGGTTTGGAGATGTTAGATAACCTCATCACTGGTGTAGTACACAGCTAACTTGAGCTAATTGAAGGCTACTTCAGCTTCAGCTGACCAATGAAACCTATCTTTCTTAAGCAATTCATTCAATGGCCTTGAAATGATCCCATAGCCTTTTATAAATCTCCTATAATACCTTGTCAGTCCTAGAAATCCCATGAGTGCTCTGACAGACGTAAGAACTGGCTAGGATGATATACATTCTGTCTTCTAGGCATCCATTTTCACTCCTTTAGTGATTACATGTCCCAAATATTCTATTTGAGATTATACAAATACACACTTAGATATCTTAGCAAATAATTGATGCTGCTTAAGCAAGGCTAATACTACTCTCAAGTTCTGAGCATGAACCATAATGTCAGGACTGCAAACTAATATGCCATAAAAAAAACCAACACAAACTTTCTAAGATGTGGCTTGAAGACATGGTTCATCAGAGATTAAAAAGTGGCCGGGGCATTTGTTAACCCAAAAGGCATAACAAGGAATTCAAAGTGGCCATGGTGAGTTTGGAATTCAGTCTTCTCAATGTCAAAAGATTTCACTCTGATCTGATGATAGCCTGACCTTAAGTTTATTTTGGAGAAGACTTTTGAGCCATACAATTCATCTAGTAGTTCATCAATGTTAGGAATGAGATACTTGTTCTTGATGGTGAGCTGATTTAATTGTCTGTAGTCAACACACAAATGCCAAGAATTGTCTTTCTTTCTAACTAGCAAACTGGAGACGTAAAGGGACTATTACTGGTTCTTATTATGCCTTTATCCAATATTTCTTGTACCTGTCTTTCTATCTCTATTTTCTGAGAGTGAGGGTATCTATAAGGTTTGAGCTTGAATGGTTGAGAGCCTAGTTTCAAGGGAATAGAATGGTCATGCTGCTTTTTAGGAGGGATTGTTGAAAATTCTAAGAAGCCATCTTCAAACTCAGACAGTACCTGAAATATAGCTTCTGGTAACCTAACATTTTGACCCTCTGAATTGAGTGTGAGTGCCATACAGCTTTGTAATTGCTGTTTCCTTAATTCCTTGGTTTCTTTTTCCCGAATTAAAGGTTGTTCAGCTTTCTCTTCCAAAATGACTTCATCTTCTTCATTAAAGAACCTCACTTGTAGCTTCTTAAAATTGAAAGTAATTGGACTGTAGTTGTACATCCAATCTACTCCCAACATCATATCCCACCTTCCCAATGCTATTATTCTCAGATTGAAAGAGAAATTATACCTTTGTGTTTTCTATTTCACATTTCTAACTCTTACAGTACTCCTAATCTTGCTTCAATATGCTATTTCAACTTGTAGGAGTTCAGTTGGTTCTGCAGTCAATTGTAGTTCATCCACCAATTTCTCATGTAAGAAGCTGTTTGAACTTCCTGGGTCAACATGGATAAATGTTATTTTCCCATTTAATGATCCTTGTAGTGCAATGGTTTGTCTCTGTATTGAGTTGGATAAAGCACAAAGTGATACCTCTAGTGCTTCCTTACAGTTGTTGTCCATTTTTTCCCTAACAATAGCAGTTTCTTCTTCATTTTCTTCTTCTGCTGCTAATATAAAGTTCAAGTGTTTGAACTTATATTGATGTCCTGGTACAAATTTCTCACCACACTTGAAGCATAAATTGTTACTTCTCCGGTATTGAACTTCTTGTGGAGATATCCTATGAAACTTGTTGTTACTGGTATGCTCCTACTGTGGCTTCTTACAAAAGGTTGTCTCCTACTGAGTAATGGCAGTAAAAGTTGTCTCCTGCTGAGTAGTGACAGTAATTGATCCGATATTTCTTCCTTTCTTTGCTAATTCGAGGGATTGTTCTTGCAAATTAGCAATTTCAAATGCTTGTAAAAGAGTTACAGGTTTCATCATTCTAGGCATGGTTTGATTTCTTCCTTAACTCCACTGATAAAACTTGAAATAAAATAAGATTCCTGAAGGCTTGGATTGTTGATCATCATGTTGGCCCACAAATCTTCAAACCTTTCCTGATACTCTATCAAAGAACCTTTTTGCTGCAACTTGTTGAATTCCTCCACCTTGTCCTGCATTCCAGTATTTTCAAATCTCTGACATATCATTTTGAGAATGCTCTCAACTAATCTCTCTCTTAGTCATCTTCAATCCCTGGTACTAGACCTCTACTTTACCATCTAGGTACATCTCAACTATGTCAACCAATTGCTGTTGAGGTATGTGATACATATTGAAAAACTTCAAACACTTGCGCAGCCACACACGAGGATTATCTTCTGCAAAGATTAGAAGTTCAATTCTCAGAGGATTTGGAATCATTCCTATAAGGTTGAGGTCTTTCTTAATCACTTGGGATTCTGCTTGTGTTCGTATTCTTCCCTCACCGGGAGTAGGCAGTATTGGAGAATTAAATCCTCTATTCACATTTAGTCCTTGTCTTTCTTGATGGGAAGGTTTGCCAATATTGTTTATCTTAGCTTCGAGATTAGCCATTTGTTGGTTATTGATGCCCATTATGGGCATTTGGGTAATTAAGGAATGGGGTAACTCCCATCCTTAATTACCATTAACCAATATTTTGGTAACTCCCCACCAATTAAGGGAATTGGTTTTACCTTCCTTCTGAGAGAGGGAACAATGGAGCAAACTCTCCTTCTCCTACCTTGTGTGTGGAGAGAAGCCATGGGAGGCTACTATGGAGGCTAGGGTTTCACATATTCTCTAGAGAGAGAATAGAGAGAGGGATGGAGATTTTCGCGTAGGAAAATCTCCCATCGTCAGACGATTCACCGGACACGAGGCTTGAGGCGTCGTGGATTTGAGGTGGTGGTTCGATTGCGTGATCACCATCCGACCGTGCGATCCGTTCGAGGGACATCACGACACGGTGGATTTTGGAGACCGCCCAATAGAGGTATTTATCCCGAAAATTCCGATCTATTTAATTCACGCTTCCGCATGCGCGATTAAATCCAACATTGGTATCAGAGCGGGTTGGATTTAATTTAAAATAATTTTCGGATTATTTTTTGGGGTTTAAAATTTTGGGGTCCGGATCACGGATGAATTTCGTAAATCCGAGAACACCGTAGGAATACCCATGGCCCAAGGATTACAAAACTAATTTTTATTTAATTTTCGGAGCATGTTTGGGCCATGAAATGTCCGGTCGAAGTTTGCGACCCTACGGACATAAAACCCTAGATCTATGGCTTTAGAGGGCGGATCGATGCATGAAAATGAGAGTTCCTTGCATCTAGATCTACGGTTTTATATATTTTATTGTGTGATTTGGGTGTCGGAAACTGGGATTTCCGAATGGCCGCGGAGGGCCGCGATTGGGGTGGTTGAATCCCACCATTTTTGGGCTTAAATCCTCCTAAAATCGAGTGTAGGATGTTTGGACGATACCCACAAATATTTCCCAGTCGAAAAATGCAAGAAAAAACAGCCGGATTGGTGTTTTCCAGAAAACGGGTCGAAAAACCCGTCGCAGGACCCGTCGGGCGAAGAAGACCCGACCCAGACCCGCGGGCGCGTGACACACACGCGCCAGAAGACGCGTCTGACTGGCGCGTGTAGTACACGCGCCACACAGGCGCGTGAACAGGCAGGGGTCAGCGGCCGGGTCGGACCCTGACCCGGACCGACCCGCCACCGACTCGACCGGGTAGGGTCGGACCGTTGACCGGGTCAACGGGTCAACCCTGACCCGTTGACCAACCCGGTCAAAACCCGGCTCAACGCGGCTCAGCGCGTGACAGCGCGTGAGCCGTGCGCCGCGACTGGGCGCGCGTGAGCCGAGCCGGCCCTGGCGCGTGGCAGCGCGTCTGAGCCGCGCCGCGCGTCTGGCGCGTGAGCCAAACTGCTGCCAGCGCGTGGAGGCGCGTGGCAGCGCGTGGAGGCCCACCGCCGGCGCGTGGAGGCGCGCGGCGGCGCGTGGAGTGTACCGCCGGCGAGCGGCGGCGCGTGTGGGCCCCCGGGTGGCGCGTGAAGTCGCTCAAAATTGAATTTTTTCAATTTTTGGGGGGTCCTATATCCATAAATGTGACTTTTTGTGGGTTTTTGTGTGCCGAATCACAATCCAAATGGTAAGATGCGATTCCAAGTTATGGTGTATGGTGTCCGTTGACTCATACGCTCGCTTTGGGGTCGTACTCAAGTCATTTTGGTCTTGATGATTCGTAGGGCGTACAAAAATGTGATAATAAGCATCTCCAAGTCACATATATCTCTCTTAATGCGTTGAGAACTGTCGTATTAAATTTTTGCAAGGAGAGCAAACTGAATGATGTGATCTACGCGATTTTATCAGAAGATTCAGTTTATTCTCGAGATGCAAAATCTAACGGGAATCTAAGGCAAGAGATGATGGGCCCCAGGGTGGGTACCGCGCCTCAGAATATACGAGATAAAGAGATCTAGTGTGTATGGTACAAAAGATTTGCCAAGTTAGGGCAACGCTTAACAGTGGCATACACGATGACTTAGTCTCGTTTTTCGAGTCATATTCTATGAACATGTCGGTTCGACTCGTCCCTAAAGAGCATAGTGTTGCTCTCTTCGGCTCCTATGTGAGGATGCAGAAGAAAAGGGTTAATCATACAATGAAGCAAATGTCGAGTATGATCACCGAGTTAATATATATGGACGAGTAAATTTCGGATGAAATTTAGGTACTGGATGTGATCCAGTTATTTACCTGATTCATAGGAAACCGTGAAATCCTATCTCACATTTGACGAAAGTATTCGTACTTTCGTTGACGTGAGTACATATTGTGAGCTCGATAAGGAGCACCTAGAGGCGAGTAGGCCACACTCGAGTCATGCTTATTCAGAGGAGTCAAGTAAGGACTTCCCCGGCGCTAAGTCTAGCGAACGTGACTCGAGATCTAGGTAATAAAAATCATCCGAGAAAACCGACAATGAGGTACAAGAACGCAAGACGAAGGAATTTGTTTAGACCAAAGAAATTGCTACGTTTGAGGTAGATTTGGTCATTTCGCTCGTGAGTGTGACGAGCAGAAATTAATATCCTTTTTCTTTACGTGGTTTGAGATTTGTCTCATTCACTATAATACTCGCTGATTTCTCTCCTTTGAAATCAGGAGCAACCGACCACGTAACTCGAGACAGGAGTGCGTAAATATAGTTCCGTCAAGTGAATCCTTAAGTTTGGAGGATTTACGTTAAGGACAGAGCATTTGTCGTTGTCAGAGGGAACGACACTTGCTATGACGTCCTCAATATTGTAGGCATTCGACGGATCTACAATTTTGTACCTTGTCTAAAATTGACTACGATATGCGTGAAATTATTCCTTTCTTTTAATACGACAATTTTCTGAATTATTCTGGTTTTAATCCATGATGGAATGTATGCACTGGGTGTTACTCCTTCTAATGGTTTTTTGTCGTTCTACTATTGTCTTTACATTTGATTGTGTAGATGATAATGTAAATGAATGACAAAGTAGACTTAGACACATGGGGTAAGAGATGATGAATCGGTTAGTAGCGAGAGGTTTCTTGGACCCGCTGACCAGATTCGAGTTACCCGTATGTGAGTTTTGTCTAGCCAACAAAATGACGAGAAAACCATTTGGCGATGCAATGAGAGCTGGGACTCCATTGCAGTTAACTATTGTGCCTTCATTCTTTTTATTGTGGTCTTATGAGCATGAGAGCCGGAAATGGAGTTGTGTAGATAATTATAGACGCTTACATGCGTTTCGGTTCATTTATTTGATCTCGCATAAGTCTGAGGCATTAGACTGTTTCAGGAGGTTTATAAGCGAGATTGAGAATCAGTTAGATTTGAGAGTAGAGACTCTCAGAACCGAGCGAGGACGCAAGTATTCGTCTAAACTACACATGGGGCTCTGTTTCGATAAGAGTATTACGAGACTATTGACTAATAGTCAGTTCCCCATTTGAGCTTTGGACAGGGAGGCAGCCTGACCTTAGCTACTTGAGGTTATGGGGTTGTGTCACGATTTCTCGTATTAACACGGTGAGTTAGACCCGCGAGAAAATACGTGTTCATAGGCGAATACGAACGGCACTATAATTGAGACTGAGTCTCGTAATACTATATTTCTTGAGAATGATTTCCCTAAGAGAGGTGAAATCAATTAGGACCTTACCCTTTATGCGATGGATGAGCCTAGTGGCTCGGGGAGCCCAGCGGCTGGATACAAGAATCCACTACGGATCTTGATCTCAGTGGGAGCGATCCATCAAGAGGTAAAGATTTTTCTCTCCTCCTAAGAGTGTCGAGAATGCGTATTTAAACGTTGTTTTCTCGATTGAGGGTGAGACCCTCATTGCGACTCTAGAGGATGATGAAAAATCTAAAACAGGTCCAAAAGGCTCTCGAGGGTTTTGCAAAAGATGCAACAATACCGTTTATTTAAGGCCATAAATGAAGAGAAGGAATTGATGAGGTTAACGGATTGATGAAGAGATAAAGAACCCGTCTAGTAATCAATGGTTACACTTAGACTGAGGGGTGGACTATCGAGGAGTCATAGTCCAATTTATCTCGATCCGTTTATTTTAGAGCGATTGTCATTAACATAGATCAAGGAGTCACATCACAAGGACGTAAAGACCGCTTTCGTAGTGGAAGTCTAGATGAGGCGATCTACATGGAGCATCCCTTTGGATTCGTTCTAGTAGATCAGGTGGATAAGGTCTATTGATTTTAGAAATCAAAATACGACCTTAAGCCATCATCTAGACAGCGGCGTTTGAGATTTCACGAGAAGGTGATATCTTATGGTTTAGTAATGATCGAGTAGGATCATTGTATCTATCAGATACGCCCCGATGACTCCTTTATGAGCATGTTCTCATATGTAGGTGACATACTGTTGGCCGGGAACAACAGAGAGTATCCAATGACCATTGTAACATGGTTATGAGGTTTTAGTTCATTCTCAGATTTTGGATCCATAGGGATCGCTTGAGAATGGTGTTGACTCTTTAACAAGAGTTTTACATCAGGTAAATTCTTAAGCATTTCGAGAAGAGCGATGACAACCTAAAAGATACTCTAATCGCTGAAGATAAAAAGACTTGAATCTTGACATATGCCCTAAAATTTATAAAGAAATAAGGGAGATGAGTAGAATCCCTTATTCCAGTGCAAAATACATTTCTAGTGTATGCGATGAGGTATACACATGTGATATACAATTTGATGTATGCGATGAGGCATACATGACCAGACGTTTATTTAGCAGTCGATCTGGTGAGTAGGTATTAATAGAATCCTGAAAGGGATCACTGTAGAGCATTGAAAAAGGATTCTGAAATATCTCATTTGAACTGCGGATCTCTCCATGTGTTACGGATGAGGTGATTTGCGTTTTGTGGTTGAGATTCAGATACTGACTGGGAGTAGTGATCTGAATAAACGCAAATGGTTTTATCTTCTTAGAGCAGTAAGAAGAGAACCCGAATATCTCTATTTACGATAGAGACTGAGCTAGTAGTATGCTCAATTGCAGTTCATGAGAATGGTTGGCTTCAGAAATTTTCTGGAAGACTTAGAGGTTGTGACAGATAGTGGGAGGTCAGTGATGATTATTGTGATAATTAGACCGACACTGTCAACAAATGAGACCCTAAGTATAATAGTAAAGCCACATTAATACCGAAGACCACTATGAGAGATATTACCGAGAAGGGTATTGTGACATCTAAGTACACCTCAGCATGAGAGCTGATCTCTTCAGAAAACCCGTTGTGAGAGATTCCTTTGTGAGATAAGGAATCATTGGGTTTAGTGTACTTTAACATTTCTCCTTATATACTGTTTTAGATGCTTATTTTAATATATGACATGTATGCATTATTGAGTCACATATTTATTTCATGCATCATTTGTTGTCATATATTATGATCTTGTGATAAAAGATGTGTCAGGCAGGCGTGGTTGACTCTCTCACACGAGTGACCACCTCCGACTCTGAGTGAGCGGAGATGAGACGGATTCTAGTTGTAAGAGGCTTTGAGAGTAGCCCTACTAGAACATAAGTCGCCCTGATATGTGTTCAGGATGAGGTCATATGCGATATGACCGGCATGGAAATACCCACATCCATGTTACCTGTAAGTAGCCAGGTTTGAGATCTCAGATATCACCTGCGATTTGTGATATTGTCTCTGAGTTGCTCTCTCTGAGATCTCTGGGTAAAGTCTTATGTGTAGACTGAGTCCCGTACCTGTATAGTGTTAGAGAAATCTGACATATGCCCTTTTGAGAGATGGGGGAATAACACTGTGGCACGTGTTTCATACCACGTGTGATGAGACGACCATGAGACAGTGGGAGCTATTATTTGAGACGATAGTTTGATCTTGATCCCCGTTCCCACTGTGTGAGACCTGAGATCCATTGGGTGGGATCTCATATGCCCTTATTACTTTCGGCTGTCTCTAGAAGTTTTGGTTCAGTGTTGCTACTTTAGTCTGTTTACCTATGGCCCGGAAGATAAATTGAGGTCTAAGGGGCAGGTCTAGGAAAGCAGCTAAATTGAGACCGATAGATTCGAGTTTGGGAAAAGAAAGGCCAATAGACATTACATCATTGTCATGTATTCATAGGTCGACCTATTGTGTTAATCCATGTTGGGATTCAAACATAATAATGAATACATAGTCGAGCAAATTGATTGGGGATCACTTTCGATGAGGAAAGTGGCTCGATGGATGTAAATGCATTGAGTCTGGGGTATAGCGAGTTATTTTTATACTAACAGTGACTCTTCGATCATCCTAACAGGTGTATCGAGAGTCTTTGCTTGCAGGTGTACTCGCCGGTCGCACGACGCCCAATCCAGTATGAAGGTCCAGTAGGGTGATGTGATAGATCGCATGAGTTGCGATCTTGTGATTAACGGAAGTGAAATGCCCTAATGTGCAAGTGGGAGATGTTGGTTATTGATGCCCATTATGGGCATTTGGGTAATTAAGGAATGGGGTAACTCCCATCCTTAATTACCATTAACCAATATTTTGGTAACTCCCCACCAATTAAGGGAATTGGTCTTACCTTCCTTCTGAGAGAGGGAACAATGGAGCAAACTCTCCTTCTCCTACCTTGTGTGTGGAGAGAAGCCATGGGAGGCTACTATGGAGGCTAGGGTTTCACATATTCTCTAGAGAGAGAATAGAGAGAGGGATGGAGATTTTCGCGTAGGAAAATCTCCCATCGTCAGACGATTCACCGGACACGAGGCTTGAGGCGTCGTGGATTTGAGGTGGTGGTTCGATTGCGTGATCACCATCCGACCGTGCGATCCGTTCAAGGGACATCACGACACGGTGGATTTTGGAGACCGCCCAATAGAGGTATTTATCCCGAAAATTCCGATCTATTTAATTCACGCTTCCGCATGCGCGATTAAATCCAACACCATTAATGCTTACATTCTTTCTTTTAAATCTTCTATTTTTTTATCAAGACAAGAGTGATTATTCTTACATTCAAGTGTCAATGCTTGCATACGAGCTTCATGTTTCTTAATTTGTTTAATTTGTCACGATCTTGCATAGAGCCAAAGGAAAGAGGGACGTTGGACTTCAGACTATTCAAAAGTAAAGAAAATAGAGCACTGTGAATGCAGGGGCAATAAAGAACAGAGCAGAAGGAAGCTTCTATAATTGGGAAGAATGGGAATGATGAGGTTTGATTATCAATGGATCATTGTTAATGAACATAGGTGGAAGAAAAAGAAAGAATTCAGAGGGAGATTGAGAGAGAGAGAGAATCTAGAGAGAGAGAGAGAGAGGATAGAAATAGAGGGAGGGAAACCAGAGGGAAGAACATTCATCTATTCATGTATGTACTTTCTCATTCAACAAACTATTTATACATACTGTTAATCGACTATTTAACCAACCTAACTATTACTAACTAATCTTGTTATTCTGTTGGATTGAACTGCAATTGGTTAGCATAGTTGAAATTGTTAGGTTGCTGCTGAAGTAGTCGTTGCCTTTAACAGATGAAGCCTGTTTGCTTAATGTTGCTGTCTGTTACATATCCTGGCCCTTTAATACTTCCCTTGTCCTCAAGGGTGAAGGAATATAAAATTGAGTTAGACTA
This sequence comes from Dillenia suffruticosa, assembly GCA_033439265.1. Classification (NCBI taxonomy): domain Eukaryota; kingdom Viridiplantae; phylum Streptophyta; class Magnoliopsida; order Dilleniales; family Dilleniaceae; genus Dillenia; species Dillenia suffruticosa. The sequence goes on from JAVTVX010000020.1 coordinate 16,926,939, forward strand.
TAGTGATGGGTGAGTGAACCTCCTCAGCTACCATGACAAGAACAGTACCTGCAAGTCTGAGAACAAAGTGTGGGACAACATATGTCACAGTCTAGAGAGAGAAGAACTAAAACTGAAAGTGGGTGAGTTACGTTATAGAGGATTGCAAAACAGAGCATGAAGATGACTCAATCTTCATAGTTTCCGTAGTTGTGCAATCAATGGAATGACAAAAGAACTTTACAAAGGTTGTATATTGAGGGAGAAATGAGAGAGAAGGGAAGGGGAAGAGTTACAGAGAGGAGAAAGAAGAAAGAAAGAGAATGGGGTTTAGAGAGAGAGAGGAAGAGTAGAAATGAACATTTCTCTTCTTCTTCTTCTTCTTCTTTTTCTTCCTTTTCCTGTATTTCATCTTCTTCTTATTCATCTTGTATTTCTTCTCATCTTCCAATCCTTCTTCACCAAACTTCTAAGTTTTCCCATAGTTTCCTCTGTTGGTACCACCTAATGGTGATAGTACAGTTCAATGTAGTCCACATCAAGATGCCTTAAGTTAGTTTGACAATAAGAATGAACATTTTCTGAAGTACTCTTCATTATCATTCCAGTAGACCTTATTCCTGTAATACCAAACTTTGTGGCTAGCTGGATTTGATCTTTGGCAATTGCTTTATGGCCTTTCCAACCAGGATTTCATTAGAATGTGATTTATAGACATTAGTGGTATCAAAGAATGTAATCCGATCATTACAAGCATGTTCCAATTCACTCAGATTTTTTATCTTTTGAACAGAACTTGGAATTTTAATTCTATCCTTGTTGGTCTCTCCAATTTGAGACATTCCAATTTCATCTTTTCCACGATCTTTACATTCTTTATCAATAGAGACAGCTAAGGTGCCATCTTTACCGTGGGGTTTAGGCCCATCATTGACAGACCCTGCAACTCTTGATGGGGATTTATCAAAATCCTACTCACAGCTGCTATTTGATTTGTTTTTCATTATCTTGTTCCTTTTCCATCAAAGTTTTGATATCCTAATCGATATCAAACATTTTTAATAAAATATCTAATTTGTTGTTAATCCTTGCTGCGATAGTGTCTATCCTTTTATTCCAATCACCTTCCGCCATGACTATGATTATGCCGAGGAAGGAATACTCTGATACCAATTTGTCACAAACCGGTAGTGAGGCAAGAAGAAAGAGGCTTTGTTAGCGGCCTTGCTTGAGATACATAAAAAACAGAGCATGGAAACCAGGAAACAAAGCATCGAAACTAGGAAACAGAGCAAGGGAATAGCTAAATTTATACACGTTAATGGGTAGAATGGTGTTAAAGAAAATGCTGTGAAAGGTGTAGATTGCAAGAAGGATTGAAGAAGGGGGAGAAAGAATTACAAAGAGAGAAAGAAGTAGAGAGAGGGAAAGGGGTTAGAGAGAGAAACAGAGAACATGGAAGAAAGGAGAATTCTTTTCATTCATCATTGCCTGACTTCTGTCACAAAGGTTGTAGCTTTTATACATCCTTGTCTAGTTCCAACAACTTCCTGACTAAATTCAGTTGATTGACAAACTACTCAACTGAATTCTAACTGTTCTAACCTCCTAACTTGCTGGTGCTTGTTCTAAAAAGAAGACCTCAGCTGCAGACTGAAGCTCACTATTACAGACCTCAGCTACAGATTAAAAACTCCTGCTGTAGAATGTTACAATTTCCTCCCCCATTAAACCATCCTTGTCCTCAAGGATGAAAAAAACAAAACAAAACAAAAAATTGATCTTACAAGTTGACTGTAGTTATGGATCAGTCTAACTGTTGATGAAGGATATTGAAGATACCGTTATTGCTTGTAGTATTTTTTTCCGTCTTCTTCATCTTCTTCTTATAGCCCACAATCAATTATAATGAAGTAGGCACAAACCTGTACTCTTCAGCTACCTCAACAAACCAATCCATTATTATTGCATGCATGCCAACATGGGTGTCTTTTTGAAACATCTCCAAGAAATCAATAGAAGCCTCACATTTGCCTCAAATGCATGCAAATGCTTATAAATGTCACAAGCAATGGTTGCACAATGTAGGTTCATGAAGTTGTCATCTACATTTACAACACCATCAATTGTTTCCATTTCTACAAGTTTCTTTTTCTTGCAAATATTTCTTGCGATTTTCTCATTTTCTGAAATGGAGAAGTAGCTATATCTTTTCTTCTCAATGGAATTGATAGCTTAAATTTTATTCTTGTCAATATACTTATCTTCTGAACTCTTCAGAGAATCACAAATGGGCATGGTCTCATCCAAGGAAACTTAACCATCGTCAGATCTACCGGAAGAAATATTTATAATGCTCGAAAGAATAGTTGGGGAAATAGTGTTAGTTGCATCTTGTTCACTTTTTGGTACAAACATATTGCTAAAAGAAATATTAACACTTGGTTTCACTAACAATGCAAGTAAACAGCTTCCTCCATGTCCCGATTCAATAGGGGTGGATAGATAGAAAATTTATACATTTTTTCATATTCTTCGGACTTGTCTTTGTACACCATCCTTATGATGGCGATGAAGTTGTTATCCACTCTTGCCAAAAATTTTTTATTTTCGGACTAATTCTTTCATTTTTTGTTCCCATTAGAGATGGTCTTTTTTGATTTTGATGGTTTCATACCTAATTTCCTCCGTCATTTTCTCAAAGATTCACCGAGGAATAGGAGAGTTTTAGTGGGTGCGGAGTAACACTTGGACAATTTTCCTTCCTGCTTGTTTTTTTTGGTCTGCCTCTTTTAGTCATTTGATTCTATTGTAATTGATTATAATGTAGATTACTTGGTGTTGTAACTTGGATGGTTGATCACTTCCTTGGTGCTTTTCCCCATTTCCCTCATTCCTCCCCCTCCCCCCAAAAAAAATAAATGAACATGGGTGGTTTTTGTCCTTTGTGACAAATTTTTTTTTTTTTTTTTTTTTTAACTTACAATAAGATGTTTCCCTTTATATAATAAACTTCACATGATCCGAAAAGGATTAATATCAATTATAATCTTTATGTGAATTACATTATAATTATTTTGCCATTGCTACATTTATAAGTGGCATTTAATAAGTGAGTTGCAGATAACATTATATCCTAATATGTGCTTATTCATACTATGCAAAATACCATAACTCGAGTAGGAGACTGACTTTACCCTAGTAAGCCTTATTTCCCATGCTAGTCGCATTCAGCTAAATAAGATTTTTTTTTTTTTTTTTTCGTATGTCCGTATATGAACTTGGTTCTATGATATTATATTTCAAATCAAACATACGATTTATTCATATATATCAATGTTTTATAGCGTAATTTTATTTCAAATTTATGTTACTTTCGGCACTACTTGACGTCAAAATTTTAACAAGAAAACGCACTGCTTTTGTACTTTCATTATGCCATTTTAACTTTTTTTAGAATTGCCGGAGAAAGATCCTCAAGCATTCATATGCCACTTTTATGATGTATATTTTGGCCACTCTGCTAAAGGCAGATTGCTCGGGAAAAGGGTACTTGAATTTATCCATACCCATTTTTAGAGACTTCACTACAAAAAAACACGTTTTTTGCGACGAACTTTAGCGACAAATTTTTTTCGTTTCAATTTTGCGACGAATTTTACGACGAAAACTTTTTTTGTCGCTATTTGCAACGAAATTTCCAACGAAAAAAAAGTTGTAGCTAATTTAGCGACGACCGGAAATTCGTCGCCAAATTCGTCGCAAAATTTGAAAAAAAAAAATTATTTATATATATTTATTAAATAATTAATTAATTTTGCGACGAATTTAGAAATTCGTCGCTAATTTTGCGACAAATTTCGGAATTCGTCACAAAATTTGAAAAAAAAATAAAAAAAATAAAATATTAATATATATTTATTAAATAATTAATTAATTTTGCGACGAATTCTAAATTCGTCGCTAATTTTGCAACGAATTTTCGAATTCGTCGCAAAATTTGAAAAAAAAAATAAAATATTAATATATATTAATTAAATAATTAATTAATTTTGCGACGAATTTTAAATTCGTCGCTAATTTTGCAACGAATTTTCTAATTCGTCGCAAAATTTGAAAAAAAAAAATTATTTATATATATTTATTAAATAATTAATTAATTTTGCGACGAATTTATAAATTCGTCGCTAATTTTGCGACAAATTTCGGAATTCGTCGCAAATTTTGAAAAAAAAATAAAAAAAAATAAAAAATTAATATATATTTATTAAATAATTAATTAATTTTGCGACGAATTCTAAATTCGTCGCTAATTTTGAAACGAATTTTCGAATTCGTCGCAAAATTTGAAAAAAAAAATAAAATATTAATATATATTAATTAAATAATTAATTAATTTTGCGACGAATTTTAAATTCGTCGCTAATTTTGCAACGAATTTTCTAATTCGTCGCAAAATTTGAAAAAAAAAAATTATTTATATATATTTATTAAATAATTAATTAATTTTGCGACGAATTTATAAATTCGTCGCTAATTTTGCGACAAATTTCGGAATTCGTCGCAAATTTTGAAAAAAAAATAAAAAAAAATAAAAAATTAATATATATTTATTAAATAATTAATTAATTTTGCGACGAATTCTAAATTCGTCGCTAATTTTGCAACGAATTTTCGAATTCGTCGCAAAATTTGAAAAAAAAAATAAAAAAAAAAATAAAATATTAATATATATTAATTAAATTATTAATTAATTTTGCGACGAATTTTAAATTCGTCGCTAATTTTGCAACGAATTTTCTAATTCGTCGCAAAATTTGAAAAAAAAAATTATTTATATATATTTATTAAATAATTAATTAATTTTGTGACGAATTTAGAAATTCGTCGCTAATTTTGCGACAAATTTCGGAATTCGTCGCAAAATTTGAAAAAAAAATAAAAAAAATAAAATATTAATATATATTAATTAAATAATTAATTAATTTTGCGACGAATTCTAAATTCGTCGCTAAGTTTGCAACGAATTTTCGAATTCGTCGCAAAATTTGAAAAAAAATAAATTTATTTATATATATTTATTAAATAATTAATTAATTTTGCGACGAATTCTAAATTCGTCGCTAATTTTGCAACGAATTCTAAATTCGTCGCAAATTTTGCAACGAATTTTCGAATTCGTCGCAAAATTTGAAAAAAAATAAATTTATTTATATATATTTATTAAATAATTAATTAATTTTGCGACGAATTCTAAATTCGTCGCTAATTTTGCAACGAATTCTAAATTCGTCGCAAATTTTGCAACGAATTTTCAAATTCGTCGCAAAATTTGAAAAAAAATAAAAAAAAATAAAATATTAATATATATTTTTTATTTTTTATTTTAATATAATTATCATATTTATTATTTTTAATTAATATCTTATATTTTATTTTTATTTTATCTTTTTTAAAAATAGTATTATTTTTTTTTTTTATCTTTTATTATTTTATTTTAAACTAATATTTTATTATTTTATAATAAATTGTTATTTTATATTGTTTTATTATTATTAGAAATTTGTGAAGAAAGATAATAAGTAAAAAAAAAAAAAACTTATAACAAATACTAACATTTAGCTTGATGGTTACAGGGTCTTAAACGTTTACAGAAGTGCAAGGGTTCGAACCATGGTGGGAGCAAAATGTAGACATTTTCAAGAATTAAGTGAGGGAGGGCTTGTGGGCGCCGGCTCGGGCGAACATGCGGGCGGATACTGGCTCGGGTGGGCGGGCGGGTGGGGTTCAGGCGGGAGCGCATTTTTTTTTTCATTGCTAATTTAGCGACGGATTTAGCGACGAATTTATATCCGTCGCTAAATTTGAAAAATAATTAAATAAAATAAAATATTAATATATATTTATTAAATAATTAATTAATTTTGCGACGAATTCTGGAATTCGTCGCTAATTTTGCGACGAATTCCGGAATTCGTCGCAAAATTTGAAAAATAATAAAATAAAATATTAATATATATTTATTAAAAAATTAATTAATTTTGCGACGAATTCCGAAATTCGTCGCAAAATTAGCGACGAATTCCGGAATTCGTTGCTAAATTTGAAAAATAATTAAATAAAATAAAATATTAATATATATTAATTAATTAATTAATTAATTTTGTGACGAATTTTGGAATTCGTCGCTAATTTTGCGACGAATTTAGCGACAAAAAATTATTCGTCGCTAAATTTAGCGACGAATTTCTAATTTTTCGTCGCTAAATTTTTGCGACGCGTTATTAGCGACGAAAAATTTTTCGTCGCTAATTTCGTCTCTAACGTTTTAGCAACGAATTTTTATTAAATTTTTGTCGCTAAATTTGTGGCTAAAAGCTGGTTTTTTTGTAGTGTTGTTATAGTGTTTAAATTTTGAGTTTATTAATGAAAAAGGAAGAGAAGTCAAATAATTTTGTGATTGTTCTCTACCCATTAGCATTTTTCCTTTCCTCTTTTGGACCCTTTTGTTTTTTCATGTTATGGTTTCCATTTTTTCTCCTCCTCGAGGGTGCCGAATGATCCCAATTGAGGATGCCTCTGATTCATCTAAATGTTCTTTGATTTAATTAAAGAATTTTTTGTATAAATTTTTGTAATTTTATGTGTTCAACTAATTACAAAAGTTGTGGTAAAAGAATAATTCAATAATACTTTGAATTACTTGACTTGATTTTTGTGTCTGAGTTTTTGTTTTTTATTGGAAATTAATATTTTAAATTATTGGAAATGCAGCCCATATTGGGGTGGGGCTCTAAGTTGTTCAACTTGGAGGAAAAGAACTGACTCTAAGCCTGGCCTGTAACACTTCAAGGAAGAATTTATATTTTCAAACACACGATTTATTATGAATTTATGATAATGAAAACTAAAATTTTGATTAATATAAATATTTATGTGGGTGTCTTTTTTTCTTTTCAAAAAAGTAATTATTAAGTTAAAAAAAAAAAAAACTCTGGAATGCTTGTACAGGTATATATAACCATACATCCACACACAATTGTGTCAAGAGTATGTGGATCCTATCCTACAAAGCCATTGGGAGAGCCATATTGTATCCACGCCTAATGCTCTTGTGCTTAAGCCCATATTGTACAGGTAGATAAAAATATTTTTTGGAGTCGTGGTTGGTGCTTTTTAGACAAATATGACATACATTTAATTGAATTTCATTTCTCTCTTCTCTTAATTATACCATGTTTAATATTTATTTGTATTTAAAATCTTTCAAAGTTTGCTTATTTAGAAGTTAATAAAACTAATAACAATTATTTCACTTTCACATGTGATTTGAGAGTCATTCTTATAGATTAAAGTAAGGGAATTTTTGCTTCTCATTACTTTCTTGTAAGCAATCCCCCACATTTTTTTTCAATGGATAAAAATTAGATGAAAGCACATCGACTTAGTGATGAATACATGAATGTAGTGGAAAATTTTCTTGTTTTCACCTTTGCTAATTTAACATGAAATGATAATAAAATTCGTTGTCCTTGTATGAAATGCAGCAATGTCTATTATGAGACCAAAGATGATGTGAAGTATCACTCAGTGGCTAAAGGTATGATTCCAAGATAAACTACTTGGGATTTGCGAATTAGATAATGTATCAAATGATTCAGAAGATGAAATGACATGATTGGGATGTTACATGAAGGTTTGGGAATATCAGAAATGGGTAATAGAGAGTCCAATATTAGTGAACCGAATGAGAAAGCAACAAAGTTTTTTAGACTGTTGAAAGATTCCAAACAAAAGCTTTATCCAAAATGCACCAAATTCTCAAATCTCTCATTTTTATTGTGAAACTTTACATGTTAAGTCTCTCAATGATGGGAGTAACAAATCATTTACAACTTTACTTAGCATTTTCATAGATGCATTTTCAGAAACTACCATACCTAGTTCATATTATGAAGTTAGGAAATTTATTAAAGACTTGGGTCATGATTATTTTAAGATAGATGTGTGTCCCAAGTTTTGTATGCTATTTTGGAAAGAGTATCATAATCTTGATTGGTGTTTGAAATGTAATGCTTCTAGATGGAAATTGGATAAGAGAAGTGAAGAAGATGAGACAACTTCATCATCAAAAAAAGATCCTTTGAAAACTATTCATTATTTTCCTTTGATACCTAGGCTTCAAAGGCTATATATGTGTTCCAAAACAACAAATGACATAAGGTGGCATGATGAAGGGCGAGTTGAAGATGGTAAAATGAGGCATCCTGCTGACACTGAAGCATGGAAGAAACTTGTATATGATCCATCATTTGCTTATGATTCTCGTAATGTTAGGTTGGGGTTAGCAACTGACGATTTTAATCTATTTGGGATAATGAGTGTTGCATATAGTGTGTGGCCAATAATTTTAGTTTCTTATAATTTACCACCTTGTCTTTGCATGAAGAAATCATTACTCATTTTATCAGTATTTGTTCCAATCCAGAATCTCCTGAGAATAACATTGATGTGTGTTTGCAGCCTTTGGTGAAGGAGCTAAAAGAATTAGGGAACATTGGAGTTGAAACATATGATGCATCCAAAAAACAAAATTTTCAATTGAGAGCTAGTATTTTGTAGACTATAAATGACTTTCCAGCATATATATATGCATAAGGATGGAGTACCAAATGAAGGTTGGCTTGTCCTTCATGTAATAAGTTTACTTCATCGCTTTATTTAAAGAAAGGAAGAAAGTCGTGTTACATGTGTCATAGGAACTTCTTATCCACTGATCATAGATGACGACATGATAAAAAAAGCTTTAATAGCAATGTAAAGTTGAGTGAGAAGCCTCCATTATTTGGAAATGATGTTTTGGAACAATTAGAAACATGAGAATATGAAAATGAGATCTCAGGAGGGAAGAAAATCCCCAAGGAGAATTATTTTAGTAATCGAAAGAAAAAATTGTTTCTTCTTTGAATTGCCATATTGGAGTTCACTTTTGTTAGCCTACAACTTAGATGTGATGTACATTGAGAAAAATTTTCTTGAAAGTGTGCTGGGAACATTATTCAATATTGAGGGAAAAACAAAAGACAACGTAAACAGCTAGTTAGATATGAAGAACTTAGGGATTAGGTCTGAACTTCATCCAATTCAGGTAGATAATAAAGTGATATTGCCCGTTGTATATTATATGTTGTCTTCAACTGAGAAGTTAAAGGTTTGTGAATTTTTGAAGGAACTGAAGGTACGGGATGGTTATTCCTTGAACATCTCAAGATGTGTGCACGTTAAGAAGGAAGATAGTTTCTCTCAAAAGCCACGACTGTCACATTTTGATACAACAATTATTGTCTCTAACAGTTCGAAATTTGTTGCCTAACAATGTGTGTAAGACATTAATTGAATTGCATCGGTTCTTTAAAGAGTTGTATTCAAAAGTATTAGTTGTTGAAGAATTAGAACAACTTGAGTATCACATTGCCCTAACATTCTATAAATTGGAAAGAGTGTTTCCACTATCATTCTTTGATATTATGGTACATTTGTCTATTCATTTACCAAGCAAAGCTAAGATTGGTGGATCTGTGCAATTTCGGTGGATGTATTTCATAGAAAGTTTAGTAGTTCAAAATTATGGTATTAAGTAATTTAATTCACTTTATATTATTATCTTCATATTCAATTGATTATATTATACTTATATAGGCATCTACATGAATTAAAATTATCTTGCCGATGAATGTTTGACTTTTTGCTCAAGATATCTTCATGGTGTTTAGACTTTATTTAATAGAGTAGAAATGAATTTTGATGGAATGGATAAAGGCAAAAATTCATTGTCAATTTTTAAACAATATGATCACCCTACAATAAAGGTAGCATCATGTGAGGTTACTAAAGAAGAATGGAGGCAAGCTCATCTATATGTATTGAAAAATTGTGATGAAATTTCTTCATTTATAAAGTGAGTTCAAAATAATTTTACAAAGAGTTAATAAGAAATTAATTTGATGATTTGGTTTTAATATTGTCATTTTCATTGTCATTATAGGAATTACAAGTACCTCCTAAGTGCAGAACTTGGACAATATGCATTACAAGGAATTTTTAAAATGGTTTGAGAAAAAAAGTAATTAAACTAATCTTAATATTAATGTTAGGTTATTTTAAATTATATTAAAACTAATTTGATCTCAATATTTATATACATGTTACTCAATTATACAAGCAACACAATGAGCAAGTTGATGAAAAAATTCTTTCACTTACTTGTTGTCCTGAGATGATTGTGACATGTTATAAATATTATAATGTCAATGGTTATAGATTTCACACTAAGGATCAGGAGAGAGAATTAGAAACTCAAAATAATGGAGTTTTTGTTATTGGAGATACAAATAGTTTTGCATATACAAGAGATAATTGTTCCATAGTTGACAATGTGGAATGCTATGGTATATTATTAGAGTTTACTGAGCTACATTATATTTGAGAAAATCATATGGTTTTGTTTAAATATGATTGTGAGAGATGTCCATAATAGAGATAGAGGAATAAAAGTTGATAATTATGGATTTACTTGTATAAATTTCACAAGGTCTTTACGAACTAATGAGCCTTTTGTGTTTGCTGCCCAAGCACAACAATTTTTTTATGTGAAAAAAATGTTAGATTTTATTTGGTATGTGATCAATAAAACTCAACCTAGAAACATCTATGAGATTCGTTGTGTAGATGTTAGTGTTAATGATAATGAGTCATACCAACTAAATGATTTATGTATTGGTGTATTCTCAAGAGTACTTTCAGATGTTAGTGATGACATTAATTGGTAAAGGATTGATGTTGAAGATGAAATACTATAAAATCAGAATTCTTTCTTTGAAAGGCATACAAATGAAAAGAAAAGGAGGAGGAAAAGGAAGAAGATGAGAATGCTAAGTGAATTTTTAATTAATAATGATGTTGATGATAATATAAGATACACTACTAGAAAAGCGTGTATCAGCGACAGAAATATCCGTCGCTGATACAAAATTTTCCATCAGTGAAGACTTTCACCGACGGATCAGCCCGTCGCCTAGGCAGTTGTTGAAAGTGGCCCCGCAAATCAGTAGCGACGGATCTAGTTTCCGTCAGAAATTTTGCAAAATTACCGAGGGAATGCTGAAGGAATACCAACGGATGTTTAACAATAGGTTTACGATCCGTCGGTAATGGTATCCCTATTATCGATGGATTTCATTCGTCCCTCGCTAATTCTGACGTAAATCCATCAATAATGGTCCCTCTACTAGAATGTGTAACCGACGGATTACCAACGGATTTTTTTGGATTCAGGGCAAAATCTTACGAAAATTCATCGGTAAAAATGTGGATTTGTAATCTGCCCGATGCAATTGTTAAACCCGGGAACCCATTCACCTATATACCTGTAACATATAATTCCAAGCACCTATTACAATCGATATCTCCTGCTACGAAAGATACTAGCCCCAACCCCACTTCACCAAAGGAAAAAAATTGCCCGATTTGGTACAACATCATACTTAAAAAATCATGTGTACAAACACAATGTATATGAAGTCAAATACATCAAAGTTAATAAGATGAACTACAATCCGTAATGTTATACAACGTAATCGTGAAATATATGAAAATAAAGTCATCAATGTCACATACATGGGGGATTAGAGTCTGGTGGCTCTGTGCTATCAAGGTCAGGTGGTATAGGTGATATACCTATTTGTCCAAGAATTTCACGAATTTGTGCTCCCATTTCCTACCGCATTTGACATTGCACTTTTTGTAGCATTTTATTTCTCAATTCCTCCTTCATTTGACATTACGCTTCATGTAGCATTTGATGTCTCATTTCCTGCATCATTTTATCAACCTCTTCCTTAGTGTACATCTAAGTCGAAGGCAAATATGGAGAGGAAGTGAGACCGGAGGAAATTCTAGTCTGTTTGTCATCAACACCCTCCCCAAAACCATATAGATGTTCCTTAATTGGACCCCCAGTAACCTCACGCCACGATCTTGTATCATAGTCTGGCTGCGAAGAGGCATCTAAGCCATATTTCTCATCAAGCAGTTGTTTGTACTTATCCTATAACAACCATATGTAATTACGTTTGTGAATTTAATCATATGAATATGTTATGTAAAGTAGATGTAATAATGTTTTTGTTTTACACTAATTGATTCTAATTCCTTGTCCACAAACTGTCATTTTCCTTTTTCTAGCCTGTGCGTTCGATTGAAGAGGTCGAGATGTGAAACTGATTGGTTGCTTTCTTCGGACTGAAATAAGGAAAAAAGAAAAACAGAAAATTATTATTACAATATAGGAGTAGAAAAATATGTTGAACAAAATTTGGATAAAAAAAATTATATACAAATCATCATTTTCATGTGTGTCACAAAGGGGATCGAATCAGAAGTATGCTTCGTAATTTCTCCATCCTTTTCTGTGTTCCGGTTTTGCTTCGCAGCATTTGACTTCTGTTGCCATTTTTCTGTAGTCCAATGTTTATCAATTAGTTCATTCAAAATATTAGATGTCAAAAATTACAGGAGTGGCCTTTTATTTCAGAAATGTTTGTAGTTCCAACGGCCTGCATTACTTGCTTCCGAGCTACCCCAAGCATGTCCGCATACCTCCTCGTGCATGAAGCTTTCCATGCATGGTCAATCAATCATGATTCCCCGTCACACCATGTGAATTTATACTATACATAGTGAAGTGTGAATGAGCAAGTTAATTTGATGCGATCAGTGAGAACAACGAAATTAATAAGACAACAACCCACCACGTATTCAAACATAATAAAAGGGATCAAAGGCAAAACCAATGAACATGATCACTGCATTAGTCTAGCAAACCATCCCTACATTCTTTTAATTTTGAATTAGTCTACACATGGATATCTTCATGAGATTTGTTTACCCCAATTTTCACGTGCCAAAAAGTTGATATCTTCATGGATACAATCAAAGGATAAACAATCCCCCCCCCAAAAAAAAGAGCAATGCTATTTATCCAAATTGTTATATAATATTGATAGTAGTTATTGAATAACCCCATTATTGAATGAAAATCAAAACCTTAAAATGAACCAGTCATGAGCTAGTATCATACAATGTTCGCACGAGGCTCAAATAAATAACATTTCCCAGAAAAGAATAGAAAATGTTAATCAAGGGTGTGATGCTCTTTTACTGTCTCTGTGCTTGGCTTTGAATAGCAAACTCGCCATTGAAAAGTGAGCAATAAAAGCTGGCTCTACACTTGAGAAAACAGTTTGTAGTAAGTCTAGAGTAACCATAACTAAGAAATTGCGATTTATCATTTATGAGATTATAAGGGACTGCAACTATTATTGCAGCTACTATGAGGGTATTTGGCACCACCATAGAAGTCTCAGAAAGGGAGCTCAAGTTTGGCACCTGAATTTGCTTACGTGAATGTCATAAATAATTCTTTCCCAATTCTTTGTACAAGAGCCATCATTCAGGACAATAATATTAACATATAATCAGCTCATTAAGGACACATTCTCATTTCTGTAACCAATTAGAACCGCACGCAATTGTCTCATTTCTGTAAGGACATATTCTCTCTCAAATAGTGGTGACACAACTGCGACTCCTTTTAGGTTTGGAACACCAATTTCCATTACAGAATGTGCATTTGAAATACAATAATGCCACCCATGGCAACCACGGGTAGCTTCGAATTCAAGCAAACCTTCTTCAGCCCATCCAACCCAACAGTGATATTGTTCGCTTTAGTATTAGTTGGATCATGTGACCACAGTCCAAACCACCTATTACTCACAACTTTTGATCCTCTGCATTCCTACCCAACAACTTCTACTACACACATAACCCCAAAGGAAAACTTTCACGGTCTGCTTGACACATCACACATAAACTTTTAGCTAGAAAAGAAACATTCGTAGTACTTCCACATAAAAAATTATTGAAACTTTCTTCAAGGCTTAGTTGACCTTTGCAATCTTAGCTAGAGCTATATACACACTCATGTAGAAATTAAATTTCAATGATAAAGAGAAGTATATATAATTCAAGTTAATTATATAGAGAAATAATTAATAAATTATATTTAATTTAAATGAAATATAAATTTCAACTTTTGGTGATATTGGTGTATTTGTTCAACTTAATAATTTCACCATGAAAAAAGCTTGTCTTGAGTTAATCACAAGTCCAGAGGTGTACAGAAACAAATGAACCACGCTTAGGACCCAAGACCTTAACCAGAAACTGTATGTGATACACACGAGGATGATACCAATTCCAACAAAAGTAAACAGGGTGCAGGAAATAAGAGAAGAACATAAGGATCAACACCAAAGAGGCTAAGCAGAAAAAGTTAAACGTTTTGATATGGCCTCCAATAGGATTTCTCTTCTGTTACAGAGCTAATGGTTATAGCATTAATAGAAAGAAATGAACTAGACCAACAAACGTTGGTCCAGTTGGTAAGGAGCTGTCTCATATCCCTAAAGGACGTGAGTTCGACTCCCGCTGTCGATGTGAGGACTTTGTTGGTGGGCGATCTGTAAGTACCTTTGTAGGTGCTCTGTGAGCCCTGAGGCCTGCCCTGGCCCTGGTGAGCCCCCGGGACCAACTCACCTAAACTTTTTATCACCAAAAAAAAAAAAAAAAAAAAGAAATGAACTAGACTTAGGACCAACAAAACTGGATGTCTCGATCCAATCATAAGTACAGAATGACAACCTTTGAATATACTAATAAACTGAGAGCAAGACAGCTGCCAGCAAACACAATTTCTAGAACCCGGCCACTAAGAGAACTTACCAGAAGCAACACTAAGAGAACTTACCAAAAGCAACGGAACAAAGAAGAGATGCAAATTTTTCCATTCCAATTCCAGTTTCAGAAGATAAGTAACCAAACATTGTAATGTAATAGTAGAAAACTTCAAGCAAAGGGGGGAAAAATTATACATCTATCAGCATACATCAAAATGGCTCCTACTAAAACCATAAGACTGATGCACACAGTATTGGATACATACGGCAGGGACAAGCAATAGTCTCTTAAACTTTTAAAATTACTTTTTTCTAATCACTTTCCCTTCTTTTTCCCAAATTACCTTATCATTAACCCACCTGATTATGCAGGTCGCTACATGTAGGAATAAACTTAAAATTTTTCAAATATATACTAATCTGAAACTTCTCCCAAAATCATCTTTTGTCTCCTATGGCACCATCCACCAAGTAGGTCATGGCCTAGTGAGATGTCCCTTAATGTCCTCAGTTATAGAATGGACAACTTTTAGATCAAAAAAACTATTTTTAAATAAAATAATGAAATTTCACTTATAAAAAGACATAAGAATATGAAATTAAATTTCAACCACGAAATGGACTTACGTATGGTTCGCCGCCTCAATAAATGTTTGACCATCTAGATTGTCAGGCACGTTGGTGCCATGGTTTGGGTCTCTACCCGGAGCGGAAGAGGACCCCACAATACCATCATCTTCAGCATCGGGAGCTTGAGGGACAGCAATGGTCCTTGGGATATCACTTATATTGATAGACCCTCGACTGCTCTCGTTGCTTCTCATTGAGCTTCTCCTAGAAGTAGATCCTCTGCCTCGTATCATATTTGTAGACCTAAACGTTATTATTTAATAACAAAATATATAGATTAACAAATTTGAATTGGTTAGCAACATTTAAATAAGAAAAAACCAAAGAAAAAGGAGACCGAAAACATAGACATACACAATTGAACGGGTAAGAAATAAATCATTGATAAAATCATTTAAAACCTAATACAACATAAAACCAAATCCAACAAAGACATTGGTCTATGCAAAACATTTGAAATCTACAAAAACATAACTTAACTAAATATGTAAGGAGTGACATGTCATCATTCACCACCATCAAGATCAACTTCTTCAATGTGTTCTGTTTCTGAAGAATCGAACTCTTCCTCTTCCTCTTCTTCTTCTTCTTCTTCTTCTTCTTCTTCTTCTTCTTCTTCAACATTAGGTGACAATTCCAATATGTTATGTTGCTCTTGCATTATATCAATTGGATTTACCTCGTCCATATCATGACCAATAAGAATTGTTAAATCATCAAGTTTAGTTGTCGGCTCTACAAGAAAAGGAATTGATGGTTCATCTTCTTGGTAAAAAATATCATCTACCATCGGAAGCATAACACCATCATTAGCTGATTCTCGAGCCTTTGTTTTACATATAACCCACCAATCACTTCTCTCTCCCATCTTACAAGGTTATGGTGTATAATACAATTGTTATGCTTGTATTGCCAAAACAAAAGGGTCATTAGAATGTAATCTTGATTTATGATTAATTTCAATAAGTCTGTGACGATGGTGTACCCGGACTCCTTTTTCAGTATCATACCAAATGCATTTAAATAAGACCACATTGTTACCAAGTCCAAAGTACTCCAACTCAATGATATCAATCAACATCCCACAGAAATCACGTTCGAAATCATTATAACAACTCCCTTTCACATATACGCCACTATTTATTGTTGATCTATCATGTCCATACTCGTGTGTGTGAAACTTGAAACTGTTTCAAAATATCCATTGAAATATTTCACTACGTGTGATGGCCCTTGTGCTATGTCCTTTACATTTTTACTTACGGAATTTCTCTCATCAGAGACCTATTTAAAAGTATTAACAAATATAACATAGTTAGCTATAACATTGATATACATATACATTAGAAATTAGTCAATAATTGTAAAGTGAATGTTATACTTACAAATCTCCTCAACCAACTATAAAATTCTTATTCACGTTTTTTCTTTAGTTTCTCTTCGGTAATATTTGAAATATGTTGTCTAACAACAGTATTATATATCCTATTCAAACAAACGATATAAGATGTCATGATCTTTTCCCTTCCATTGGATATGAAACATAAAAGGTTATCAACATATGTACTCTATAAACTCATATAGTTCAATACAATTCAACAAGATATATATTACTACAGTTTTGTATTCTGCTTCAGTTAGAAATCTCCAAACATATCTCCCAAGTGGGCGACCTGAGAGAGAAAATATAGATAATCTTCCTAGAGATTAAGTAGCTCCCCCATCATCATTTCGAGGAAGTCGGTTCAACTTTGTCTCAACATGAGGTTCAAAATAGAAGGAGCAAAATGTTGAAATCTCCTTGATTATATAGTCCTCACATACGGAACCTTCAACGCATGCTCGGTTTTGTGCTTTCTTTTTCAATCGAAGTATACACCTATAAAATAATTCACTAAAATTATAAGATGAATCTATAATGTCAATTAGAGAGAAGGCAAAACAATGCCTCTCAAATAGGTACATTCATCTGTATTGAACGAGTCCTTCGACCTTCGCTTTTTAAGCCAAATGGGCAAATGCTCTATGCTATCAAAGAATGACGGCATGAATATTTTCTCAAGTTTACATAACGTCTCAACTATATTTCTATCTAACAACTCTATATACGTCATATGCAACTCAGTCGCACATAAGTCTCTGAAAAAATTACTAAGTTTTGTAAGAACGTCCCAAATAGTGTTAGGCAGAAAATCGTGAAAGGCAATAGGGATCAATTTCTGCATAAATATATGAAAATCATGACTCTTCATCCTATAAAAATTGCATTTCTCCTACTCACACATCGAGCAAATTCGAAACATATCCATAAGGGAATTTCAAATTTTTTACCTACCAGCATACTTCAAACACTTGATCTTTGTTTAGTGTGTATAAAGCTTGAGGATTCCAAGTCCTCCCATTAATTACTTTCAATTCTAAATCAATACGTTTGCAATGCAACCCCAAATCAAATCTTCCCTTAACGGTGTCCTTTGTTTTCCCTTTAACATCTATAACCATGTTAAAAATATTATCAAACACATTTTTCTCAATATGCATCACAATCAAATTATACTGAATAAGAATTGTTCTCCAATAGGGCAACTCCCAAAATATACTTCTTTTTACCCAATTGTGATCGATTCCAAAATCTTGAATAATCTGTTTGCCACATTTTGTACCAAACACAATATCAGGTAAATGAGACACTCGATAAAACATCTCTTCACCAGATAGTCGAGGAGAAGGCTCATCCATCTCCACTTTTCCTTTCCGAAATTTATCTCTTTGATTCCGATGATTAATTGGAAGAAATTGACGATGACAATCAAAATATGAAATCTTTCGACTATTACTAAGATAAAATGATTTTGTATATTCCATGCAATATGGGCATGCTAACTTCCTATGAGTGCTCTATCCGAACAACATGCCATAAGTTGAAAAATCACTTATTGTCCATAGAAGTGTAGCCCTCATCTGAAAGTTTTGCTTTTTTTAAATATCATACATATTAATCCCTTCAAACCGTAAAACTTTCAATTCTTCAAATAAAGGCCTAAAAAATACATCGATATGTTTATTCGGATTTCTTGGGTTCGGGATAATGAGGTTCAGAAAAATGAACGGCTGCTTCATACATATTGAGGGCGGCAAATTATATACAGTGGTAAATACTGGCCAACAAGAGTAAGGAATGTTTGACTTACCAAAAGGGTTAAATCCATCTGTGCATAACCCTAAATGCACATTTCGACATTCAGAGGCGAAAGATGAATGAGTACAATCAAAATGCTTCCAAGCTTCACTATGGGCCGGGTGAGTAACTAGATCATCATTACTATGTTGATTTCCAGAATGCCAGGTCATGTGCTATGATATTGCTCTCGATATGTAAAGCCTTTGAAGTTTTTGTATTAGAGGAAGGTATCGTAATACCTTGTTTGGTACCTTACTCAGGCTTCGACTACCTACTGTTCTTAGCTTATATCGAAGATGACCACATACCACACACTCGGTCCTATCCTCATATTCCTGATAATATAATATGTAATAATTCTCACAAACATCAATCTTCTTATACCCAATTCCAAGTTTTTTCAACATCTTCTTTGCTCTATAGAAATTGCTTGTCAAATTTGAATTTTCGGGTAACTACTTTGTACAATCGCATTCATGCAATCATAGCATACCTCATTCATGTTGAACTCTGACTTGCAATTCAACAATTGTGTTACAATAGACAACGTTGTCTGTATTTTGTACCCATTCCATAATGGTTCTGCAGCCTTTTTGAACAAGTCATAAAACAATTCCGCATCGGGATTTGGTTTCTCATTATTGTCATTATTCGTAGAAGCATTATTACAACTCCAATCAGATACAGAGTCTAAGCCATCTAAAACCATGGATTTATATGGAGCCTCAACATCCTCTCCATATCTAGGTGATTGTCCCTCATTTGTTGCTTTATTTCTGAGTTCTCTGTGACAATCCCATATGCTGTAACCATTTACAAATCCTTTTGAGAACAAGTGGAATGCGACATCATCTCGACAAAAGAATTTTTGATTCTGACATTTCTTACAAGGACATTTAATATTTAATCCATTCATGAAGTTATGTTGAGAACATGAAAAGTTCAAGAAGTCATTCACCCTCTCCACAAATTCATCTCTAAAGTATCCATTTGCTAAACGACGATACATTCAACTACGATCATTGGACCCCATATGCAAGTACTGACTGTATAAACAATTAAAGAATTAGAAAATTGACAGTTAATCGGCGTATGTTAATGAAGTGGGGTATGTAAAAAAAGGTTAATCTTAATACTTCTATGTTAACAGTCAATTCATATAGCATTAGAAAATGACTAATATGGCATATTCAATGAAAATATATGTAAATCTTTTCAACTTTATGGAGGACAAAGAACCCAAATTTTTTAGATTGAAGAAACAATGTTTTTCTTTACACTTATCTGATGTTTTTCTTCACCAATTAAGGCGAATTATTTTTGAAGTATTCTTACAGTCAAACAAATAAACACTATATTTGCAACTAAATTTCATATCTTGTATATCATCCCCATAATTCACAAGTACCAATTAAGAGACCCAATATATTCATGATAGAAAAACCTTTCTTGAATTCCTTGACATGGGAAAAAGGTAAACAAAAAATAAAGAGATTGATAGCAAAAAATTACTTGTTTTGCTGATAATTGATGAAAAGATGGTCTAATGTTCTTTTGCTACCAAATACAATATAACAAAAATCTAAATTGCTATTTGGAATGTGAATAGAACTTGTTAATTTGTATGCAAATAAAATTATTATTTTGTAATAAAAAAATTGTAAAATAGGATAGAGTCTTTGTACACTCTTAATCCATTCAGCCATTGAAGTGGGTTTATTTAAGTTTGGTGCTATTTAATATAAAATAATGTTTTTTTCCTTGGAAAATTAGACAACTGTTGAAAGCATGCAGTCTCCCCTAACAAAGGGACATGCACAGTGCTGGACGGAGCTCAAACTACACATTAATTTGTACTTAGAAGGAAAAAAAATGGAGAAAGAACATATGAATCAAGCAATACTTGAAAACTAGTATATTTCAAGGAAAAAAAATGAACCCCCCCAAAAAAAAATAACGCTTTGAATCGAAATATTTTTGAAAAATCCTTAATAATGTTGATTTTCATGCTGAGATGGCATAATATGATTGGTTCTCTAAAATGATGCCAGCGTCATAAGATTGTTATGTTTATTACCAAATACCTCACATTAAACGTGCAATTCACCTCTGAAGAAACAAAATCCTAAATTTTTATCAAAACAGAGAGGGGAAACCCTGAAGCTAAGTCTTGCTCTTTTTGGGCTGGCTAGTCTTTTTCTAAAAGTTAATGAGACATAAATCAAAAAAGTAAAAAGACCTAATAGATTAGTGGCAAGCAAGAGAAGAGACGAGCGAGAGAGAGAGAGAGAGAGAGAGATGGAATGATATCTTGAGAGATATGGAAGGGAAATAAAACATGAAAAGGATGATTACCTGAAAGAAAGGGTGTGTACTACTAGTTGGAGGGGTCTAGGGAGTCTATCTAATGAGGTAAGCTACTCATCCTCCTCAGGATTTTAGAGAAGAGATAGACAGGGAGGCGAAGGACACAGACCCTTTGGACTTACAGTGTAATCAAAGTCTCTCTTTAACTTTTTCTAACTTCATCAATAGATAGAAACTGAAAAACTAGTGACTATTGCATTGAGCAAAATTTATTAAATTTTAAATCCCACCACCATCTATGCCACAGAGAGAGAGACAGAGAGAGGCAATGTAAATGCATGATAAGGAAAGGAAATCTCATGATATCTTCAAATCCGAGGAAAGCAACATGTGTTAAGCAATGTGGTACTAGTAATGTATAAAAAGAATATCGATTAAAATTGTAAAGCCCCTCAAGTATTAGGAGGCAAGACCTTGAAAAAAATATTTCTAAAAACTAGCAGTACTCGAAGACCATTTATCTGCATAATTATCAAGACCATCCTCACAAATTCAGAAAAAACATACCTCAAAGCAAAGACAAAAAAAATGGGGGAAGCAAATTCAGTACCAATGACTTCAACAATCAAAAAATAGATAGGGAGGGGAAGGACACATAGACCTTTGCACAGAGAAACCTTAATCTAAGATGCAGAAACACAGAGAGACAGAGATGGATAGTGAGACTAACCTGAGGAGAGGGCGCACGGCGATGCTGACGGTGACGCTAAAGCTTAGGACAACCAATCTCGTAGCTCGATCAAGAATCTCCCCAGCAGAGACGTTGAGGAACATCCTCCATCGACTACAGTTGAGGGAGGGACAGAAACAATTGTGAATAAGTTAGTAGCCCTAACTTAGTTTACCGATGGATTACCGATGGATAAATCCATTGGTAATTTCCATCGCTGATAGGGCATTCCATCAATAAAGTGTTATGCAAATTACAATCAGAAGTGTTGCGCCCCGAACCGGGGTCATGAGTAGCCACCCGTTGCCCTGAATACCGACTGTATTTTTACAGCAAATCGGACATAATCTCCCTATAAATCGGAGATTTTTCAGGTATAAATAAATCTGTATAATTTAAAATCAACCTGTAGATAGAATAAAATGGTCATCCCGGCCTCACAACAACCTACCAACCACAGCAGACATCCAGAACAATGCCAGGCTATATAAACCTCCAACAATCCTAGTCACAGACCTCTACTATCATACTCAACTAGAGCATAAGTAACTGTCACACCGAGTAGGCTTAAAGTTTATACAAATTAACAACAAATTTCCCAAGTAGAAAGTTTAAACGCTTACAGAAGCCTCAATGCAAGTAAAATGAACCAAAGTGAGAGTTATGCACACAACTGCCCATAAGTTATACAATTATTCCATAATATACATGACCAACTACGGATCTCAATATCAAGACCGCGCAGGGTCGAAACAAAGTACAAAATTCATATTTCAAATTTAACGTAAACCTCACCGTCATAATTAACAAATCTCAGGATATGTTGTCAAACCCTCTAGAGCCTGAAATGTCGCTCTATCACAAAAATCCTGTATGAGGAAGGAAAAGAGAGGGGTGAGTATCATGGAAAGATACCCAGTGAGTGAGGGGGTAATATCAAGCATAAATAGTGTGGGTGAACCATTGGAGCGTCAAATAATATCATTTGAAACAAAAATTTATATTTCGCAGCACAATATAATATGTTTAGCAATTTGAAATCATTTAAATCAATCACATGATAACAAGCATGTATGCATCTATTTAAAAATCAAATAATAGTATAGCAAGCCAAAGATAATCCCGACAAAGGTCAACCATGACCGAAAACAGGCGTATCGGAGGTTTCATTATGTATAAACTTTAAAATCGTTCTCTACCCCGACGTTGGCCATGAGTTTGCTAGGGCTAACTCATCATCGTGTATAGGACTCCGCCCGGTGCTAGACGGTGGTGTCACACTCGTCCTCCCCCATCGTGAGTTCAACCGGCCGCGCCTATAGCTATTAGAATCAATGACGTTTGCGGATACCTGCTATAGAAGCGTATCCGGGCAACCCATGCTTCTACAAACGCCCTTCGTAGTTACGAAATCATCAATGTCATCATCATAGTATCACAAGGGCATAACGTCCCACAGTTAAGAATCATATCATCGCATAACTAGTGGGCATCTAACCCACATAGTTCATCGAAAACATTTCAAATCCATGTGCCAATACATTTATCAAATCATTTCAAATCAAACCAATGCGACAACAAAATATAAAACATATTTAGTTCTCAAATAATGGCACAATATCATTTCATTTCAAATATGGATGCATAGTCATCAGAAACATAAATTTACGACATTCCAAATGTCACAAAACAAGTTTTGAAATTTAATATCACACGTCGAGTCAATGCATATCGAAAACATGTTTTATTGAAAACACGGCAGAAACAAATTTTACTATTTCATGCAAGAGATTAGAGTTTCACTCACTTTTTTAGGAAGGGTGGTCACTCCTTATTTTTTAATTCAATCCAATTGACTCCTCGATTCTCCAAAAGACAAACCTAATCAATCATCACAATTTAATATCAAATAAAGGTCTAATATGAGATTTTCAATTTTTCTTTCAAATTTAAATACAACTTTAATTGACACAATCCCCTTTCTAGATTCTCGTTTCATCACTTTCGAATCATTTGGCTTACCAATAATCAATTTTTCAATATTTATCATTTTCTCTAATTTTCCTCGAATTTAACATTATATAGTTTCCGATTTTAAATTCTACCAAATTTCAACAAACTTAATTCAAATATTGAACTAATTGCATTTCTCTCACCTAAGATTTCTCAGATCTCAGACCTAACTTTTGTTCGTCCGTCGAACTGGTCTAAAATCTGTAATATTTCCAAATTTGAAATGAGGTTAGCAACTAATTAAATTTCTAAATGCCAAACCCTAAAATTACATCCAATTATAGTCGTTACGTGCTATAAAGAAGATGCAGGTGAGCTTTCGAAAGGAATAGCTGGTCGCGGGTTCGCGGGCTAACGAGCTGATGGGCTGGCGGGCTGGCCCGCTGGTAGGCTCGTGGGCTCGTAGCCTGGCTTGCTTGCCACAGTGGGCTTCACGGGCCGTAGTGGGCTCGCGGGTCAGCAGTGGGCTTCGTGGGTCAGCAGGGGGCTTCACGGCCTGGTGGGCGCTCACAGGCTAGGGCTCGCGCTCGTGAGCTGGATCGAGCTCGCGAGTGGATCGTGCGCTGTGAGGCACGGGCGCTCGCGTAGTGGGTCGCACGCTCACGCTCGTGCTGGGGAGCGCTCGCGCTCGTGCTGGGGAGCGCTCGCGCTCGTGCTGGGGTTGCGCTGGAGCGCGCTCGTGCTCGTGTTGTGGTGCACTAGTGCAGGGAGGAGCGTGCTGCAGGCTGGCGTTCGTAAGCTAAGGTGCGTGCTCGTGTGAGGATCGCGCTCGTGGGGAGGCTGTGGTCGCAGGGAGGGAGGTCGCGCAAGGGCACGCTTGGCTCGCGGAAAGGCGTTGCAGCGGAGGCAATCGCGGGAGGAAGGCGAGGCGGTGGGCGGTGGGTGGCGGTGATGGCGGAAAGGGCGCGGCGGTGGTGTTCGGGCACGGCGGTGGCGATCGGGCGTGGCTACGGGAGAGGAAGAGACGGAGATGAGAGGGAGAGAGAGAGAGAGAGAGAGAGAGAGAGGGATTAGAGCTAAAAGCCCTAATCCAATCTTTGGGAGGGGGTGTTGCGTTGTGCCTAAAAACACAGCACTGCGTTGGCCTCCCCTTTTTTTTTATCATTATTATTTTTTATTATTTACATATATATATATATATATATATTCATTTTACTCTAATTTTCACGGAAACGGTAATAATTTAAATATACCAAAAATTCAATTTAAATACCCCAAAAATAAAAAATCAATATAATTAAATAAAATTTCTCGTGCAAAAATACGAAATCATAGAGTCAGCATTACAAGAAGTGACGATTGTTTTAGCATCTAAATTACCGACGAAAATTAATATGTTGGTAATTTTATCACAAAATCTAATGGAAATCCCTCGCATAATTTGACCTATCTCCATTTGCCTAGTCCGACGGCAATCCATCGGTAATCCGTTGTTATTACCGACAGATTGTATTCCCACGCTAATTATCCATCGCTGAAACCCACTTTTCTAGTAGCGGATATGATGTAATTTATTCATTATTTATTTTTTCACATAATATATATTATAAAATATTTAAATTTATTGACTTAATAATATCTTATTATTGAGTTATATATGTAGTTAATCTACATTTGAAATGACTTCTCAGCAATTAAGTGACAACAACATTAGTAAAATATCACCCACACCACCTAAGTATAGGTTCTTGATATCAATTATAATGTGACTTAGTCATTTTTATATTTGCAATCTCGAATTTAGGTTCAACTTCTGAAAGGAAAAGGACTAGAAGAAAAATAAGAAATTTTCAACTTTGTGGATTGAGTCAGAAGCTTAAATTAAAGTTCAATAGTCAAGCTCAACCAACAGACGTGAATGCAAATAAGTTGACCAATGAAATAAGTGTCATAGTTCGATCATCTAGTGATATTTCAATTTCAAGTATCAAATGGGAAAACATTCTAGAAAAGAAAAGAGAAAAAAAGTAATAAAAAATAAAAGTAATTGGCTTCTTTTCTTTTACTTTCAAGTGAAATATTTTTATTAATATAATTATATATTAATTTACAAATATTTAGGACAAATTTGAGTTTGAAGAAACAACGACTCATGAAAAAATTTAACAAAAAGTTCACTACTTACAAGCATAAACTAAAAGTGGAGTACCATGATAAGTTTGACACCAATGAAGAAAGAATTGCAAACATACCAGAAAATGTTGATAAGAATGATTAGAAGATATTTTGTACTCATAGTTACCCTGAATATCAGGTATTATAATATAACACATTTTATATATATTGAATATGATTAACTCGTTTATTTTTCAACTTATTTGAATAGAAAATGAGTGCAAGGAGTTAAGAGAAATCGAGCAAAGTAAATAGTTCAGCATACAATAGACACAAGAAATTATGCAGTAATTAGAGCAATAGAGGTAATGTGTAATTTTAATATTTAATTACAAGTGTAATTTTTCTATCTTATTCAATTTTCAAATGAATACATGTAGGCTGAGAAAGATCCAAAGTATCAGGAACATTTTCAATGCAAAATGTTTCAAATAATTCATATAAAAAAATGAAAGTATGGTTTCTGATACTGGTCAAGAGATTGTAATAAGTATTCAAATTCAAAATAAATGTAAATAGTTTATTGAAAGTTCATACTTATGTTTTGAATAATATTTTTGCAAGATAAGTTTAATAGTTTATATTTTCAATCAAGTGACTCTTCAGAGCCAATCGAAGAAGATAAGATTTTTGAACAAGTTATAGGACCAGAGGATAGAAGAACGAATTATTAAGTATGTTGGAAACAACCAAAAAACAGAATGACATTATGCAATCATAGTCGGATGATTTGAGAAAGGAGAATGAAGATGAAAGAAAAAGGAATGAAGAGGAAAGACAGAAAAATGAAGAGGATAGAAGAAAGAATGAGGAAGAAATTATGAGGAATGAAGAAGAAATTAAAAAAATAGAGGATAAATTTGAAGCGTTACGTGCCTTAGTAGAGGGTAGAACAAAATCTTCTTGAGGTGAGTTAAACTAACACTAAAGCTAATTACAATTACATCTACTTGACTTAATAATTTTGTTAGGTTATACTCTGTTTTTATCTCAAAGAATTTATGATGTCAGAGATTGAAATTGTTATACTAATAGCTGATTGCTATCTATATAAGTAACACATTACTTAATTGTGCATTTTTTAGAACATAGATCCTTATGATGATCCATTTTTTTAATACAAAGCCATTAATGATTATTCATGTCTCTAGGTTGCATTGTTATACTGCACTCTATCTTTTAGATTCAATATCCATTCCCTCCAAAAAAAAAAAAAAAAAACTAATTTGTCAGTAGTCTGGAGCTTCGTTTTATATGTTTAACTGTTTTTTCTATCTAAACAAAAGAGTGTGCAAAGGTACTAATGTTGCTACACCTTTTAATGATTCTAATGAGCGTTTACCAATTTTTTTTTTTAAATGGTGTAATTGGCATCCTATTTAAGACTGATTTGGATTTCGAGAGAGGCTGGTTTTTAAGCATAAATCTTTCTTCAAAAATCCATGTTTAAAACTCTACAGTTATTTTTTTTTATGTATAACATTTTCTTTTCTCATAAATTTCATTCAAAATTTGCTCTAGGTACTCACAGCTAGCTTTCAGGGGATTCGTGGTTCAACAATCAGCTTACTTAGGAACCGGGCCACTAGAGACCTTGGTTACTCACTTGGCTGATCCAAGATATAACAAATTTCCCACTTTGTAGACTGATTTTTGACATACCTATTTTTTCTTTTAATAGTTCATATAAACCC
Source organism: Dillenia suffruticosa (assembly GCA_033439265.1). Taxonomy (NCBI): domain Eukaryota; kingdom Viridiplantae; phylum Streptophyta; class Magnoliopsida; order Dilleniales; family Dilleniaceae; genus Dillenia; species Dillenia suffruticosa. The sequence goes on from JAVTVX010000020.1 coordinate 16,954,386, forward strand.
TAGAGATTCAAGTTATACTGATTCAATTCTTGTATTTTTATATTATGTTAATCAAATTATAATCTTATTTTTTTAATATTATTAATTATCTTTCCAAATTGAATTGTAGTTTATATCTATTTTGAATGGAGAGTGTTTAGTTATGATTGGCCACAAAAAATGTATAATCTTTTTTGTTAATTACATTTGCCTTTAAAGGTGGTCAAATAGTTATCACTATAAACTCTTTTAATAGAGTTTCATTTTGTTGTCACAAAATGCCAATTTGGTAGAGGCTATTTTGGTTGTCACAAAATGTCAATTTAGTAAGGATTGTATTTTCCATCACTAAATATTAACACAGATAGTGGCGGCCGTTTCAGCATCACTAAAGGGCAATACATTTAATGGCAAACACTGTGGCCTCCACTAAGTGTGACTACCACTATAATATTTTTTAGTAACAAGGGAGTGGCCACTTCTAAAAGTTCTATTTAGTGGCGACCATTTTGTAGACCGCCACCATTGACCGCGACTAATACTTTTAGTGGCAGAATTTTTAGTGACGATAGTTGACGATCACATGGCCACTATTATAGGGTTTTAGTAGCGGCCATTAACACATATAGTGGCAACTTTTCCCCCTCTGTAAGTGGTTTGTATTGTAATGAATATAAGCCAATTAGGACAACTTTTCCTAAAATATTCTTCATATTTGAACCCAACTTTCTACAAAAATCTCCAATCTATTAATCTTCTTTTCTCCAACGAAGGAAAGTTCTTCTCGTTGAATGACGTCTCAGGGGATGGTTCACTTGAGAATGCTTCCTTCCCTTTAGCTTTCCTAGTTTTGGGTGCCATCAATAGATAATAAAGCTAATGGAGAGAAGACAAAGTTGGGAATCGATTGAGAGTTGTTGAAGATGTGAAGAAGTTTTCAAAAATTAAATGAGAAGATGAAGGGTTATTTCGGTGAAGTGGAACATGAACCGCCACCAAGAGAGGAGGTTTTGAGGGAGAAAGAGAGAAAGAGATTTAATTAACTATTTAGTCTTAGGGCCTCTTGTGTTGGCAACTAAGTTTGTGTTGACACCTAGTGGTTTGAATTCCCTTTTGACCTAACATGTGTTCAAGCATGTTACAAAGCTTATCCAAGTATTCTCATACGTGTCTCTCTAAAGTCTATCTCTCCCGCCGCATGTGTAATTATGTCGACATAAGGGTTTCTTATGTCAACACATATACTTATGTTCACATGTAGGCAACTTGTGTCGACACATGTTTTTTTTATGTGTTTATGTCGACAGAATGGTCACTTGTGTTGACACATGTCAAGTTGCATGACTCTACATATACTTATGTTGACACACCTTATAATTGTGTCGACATATACGTGTCTCTTGTTGCACTTATGTTTTTCTGATGTCTATTAGTGTTGACACAAGTCTACTTTTGTCGACCTAAAATCTATTAGTATCGACATAAATCTTAAGGTTTCTGCAATCTTAGCATACTCTATTTTTCGCTCTTAATTCTCTATTTTTTCGTGCATTTGAATTTTTTTTTCAAACTCTATCATTCATAATTCTCCTCTTAGCTCGTAAAACCTATTTTTATACAATGCTTTTGTAAATATATCAGCAATTTGTCTCTGTGTATCTATGTACTCAAGGATTATTTCATTCTTCAGAATATGGTTTCTAATGAAGTGGTATCTCACTTCAATGTGTTTTGTTCGTGAATGATGTACATGGTTTTTAGTTAAATTTATTGCACCAGTATTATCATATTTTATTGAAATGCATTCAAAGTTTATATCATAATCTTGCATTTGGTGTTTTATCCACAGAATTTGGATAATGCACTGCCCAACTGCAATGTATTCAGTTTATATGGTTGAAATGGCTATGTTATTTTGTTTCTTGAAAGACCATGACACTAACATGCTTCCACAGAACTGGCAAGTACCACTAATATCTTTTCTATCCAATTTACAACCTGCATAATTCACATCTGAGAAGCCATACAAGTAAAAATTTGAATTCAATCATATCATAGGCTTAAGTTTGTGGTTTTTTTGAAATATCTAAAAATTTTTTTAACTGCAACTAAATTTTTTGGATATAACTGGAACCTAGCAGAAAGACATACTATAATGTATGTCAGGCCTAGAGATAGTTAGATAATAGAGATAGTTAGATAAAGAAGGAATCCTATCATGTTTCTATATAATTTTTGACATACTTATTTTTTTTTCACATCTTTATTAATTTTGGGCACTCGTGCTCATTGGAGTAGTATTTCCCTTAAAATCTCCAAAGCCAAATTTATTGATGAGTTCTCTTATAAATTTTGATTGATTTATAAATATTCTTTTCTCATATTGCTTAATTTGCAAACCTAGGAAATAATTCTGTTCGCCTATCATACTCATTTCGAATTCAATTTGCATCTTTTCTATGAATTCTTGACATGTACTTTCACTAATCCCTTCGAAAATCATATCATCAACATAAATCTACACTATCAGTAGATCTGTAACATCGATTTTCGGTAATTGTGTATTATGTACCACTCCTCATAATTTTATATATATAACATCCTTTTGAGATATTTAAAATGAAATTTCAATTTTTTCCTTATTTATTTTGAGGTTTCGCCTCAAAATCGTTAAAACCGAAAATTTTATCGGCAATCCGAAAACATTTTTGGCAAGCGCTAACAAGGCCTAAAAAAATGAAAAATAGTTAAGAAAATGCTTACACACTTAAATAAAGATATTTAAATGAAATTTTACATTTTTTAAGAAATTTCGAACAAAATTTCATAGGGATAAAAATACAAATTATTAAAAGTTAGGGATCTAAATACAATTAAAGAAAATTGAGGGACTAAGTTATAAACTACTCAAAGATGGACAATTAGAACTAAATGATTAGTCAAGAGGGCAATAAAGTTGGTTAACGGCCACATAGGAAAGTTTCATATTCAAAGAAACTCATTGGATGAAAGTTTATGCATAAAAACTAATTGGATTAACTTGTACTTCTCTCCTTTGACATGGCCGGCCAACAAGACATGTAATGGAGTGTATGGAGTTTGCTTGAATCAACAATTGCGTGGTTTGAGTGTTAGGACAAATGGATGGTTGAGATAATGCATGGGATGAACCAATGATTAAGAATACTTTGCTAGGTTTATAAAGGAACTTGTTTTGAGAAATTTGGTTCATTTTTTTTTCATTCCTCCTCCCTTGGCCGAAAATATGAAGATTCCCTTTCTAAAATTGAGTTCAACCATGAAGCTAAAGAAGTAAGAGTATTGTTAAAATTTTAATTTCAAGATTGAGGTATAGAAGTATTGTATTCATGTGTTGTGAATTGATTTTGGTATTGAGGTAAGAAAACAAATTTTAAGGATTCAAAGGAAGTACTAGCATATATTGTTAGTAAGAAAGCTTACAAGGAAGGTAACATATTTTAACTTGTGCAATAATTAAATCATTTGTTGAGTAGTTACATTAGTATCCATACTAGCAAACCAGATATTAAATTCCAGATTTGAGTCTTGTGTAATCTTGCTGTGATATCTTATTCTATAGAAATAAAAAATCTAAACCGTTCATTCATGTTAAACTAGACTCCCTATGCTTTAAAATGGTATATTATATGAAACATTTCATGAAGAAATCGATTTTTAGAGAATTTTGGGAGTTTAGCATGATTCAACCATTTTGTTTTCATACTCTGTGTACAACCAGTATATTATTCAAATTTTTAAGATACCTTTTGTGTGGAATTTGAGAAACTTAAAACATGAAAGTTGATGGTCTCTATCTTATCTTTAATTTAAGCTAAAAATCACTTGAATCGGAATAGTAGGCAGAAAGTTATAATATTTTTACTAAAACTACGTAGAAGTAGTTTTTAAAACTAAAACTGAAATTAAAAAATAATTTTATAAAATTATACACATAAAATCTGAGCATAGTATAAACTAGAAGATTTTAGATCGATATCTTTTTTTCAATTAGAGATAAGAATCACTTAAATTGGAGGAATACACAAGGAGATATGAAGTTTCTCCCAAAATTGTTCAGATTTGAAATTTGGAAACTTGGATTTGAAATTTTTCTAAATAGAAAACTTGAGATTTTACCTTAAAGAAAAATATTTCCATATGCAATTCGTAATCCTATGATATAATATTATTGAAATAATTGATGAATTATATATTGTTTAATCTAAATGTAATATACGTTTTCATACGAGAGGTGACTCATTCGAGAAACGAGGATAGTTCGGGGAGTGACGTAACCTCCCCAGCCGAGATGATTGGGATGAATTATTTCTGACTTTAAATGAAAAATAGTTTGATCATGATTTTTATAAATAAATTTTGAAATATGATTTAAAAATATTTTAGTATTTGTGTCATGTCTTGAAATGTGATTATGGCTCATATATATGATTATGGGATGGAGTATAGTGGCTATAGTGCACTCCCTATCACGGAATTGCGTGTTTACCCGAGGGGGTGACGTGGTGGGGTAATACGAGAGCAGAGGTTTGAGCCCCCGACTCTAACTAACAGATCCAATAGATAAGCACCCTTGAGAACCGCGTCAACACCAAGGGAAGGGGTTTAAAATAAATAAATAAATATATATATATATATATATATATAAATGTTTTATTTTTATGACATTATGGTGACCCATTGGTAGATTTTACCCTAATTAGGCCAAACTATAGGTAGAATAGGATTTATTACCGTCTGACACCCTAGGATGCGTGATTATGATAAAAATGTATATTATTTTGAATTATACGATATGTTGCAAATGAATATAAATTTGAAAACGATGATTTGATTTGCTATTCTCACAAATTTATTTATTGTCATTATATAGTCCTTACACCTCACTCACTGAGTATATTGATTATACTCACCTCTCATATTTAAAAATTTTCAGCTTATACTCCACTTGACTTATTTTGAGATACTATTCCATGAGTTTTACTGAGAGACGCTACCGGGTAAGTATTCATACCCATCCTTATTTACAATTGGACCACGCATATAAATATAATATATAAATCGAAGGCAAATGTTTTAAAGAAAATTTTGAAAATATTCTTTTTCAAATCTTCCGCTATATGATTTGACTTAAGATGTCAAGTATGGTCATGATATTAGTCATAATATTAGCCTTGCGTCACCCCGGCGTGCGATTAGGGCATACCTGTACCTTGAGGAGTCGTGGCGGTTTATTCGCGTGCTTGACTTGAAGGTAGGGGCGTAATAGATTTCGGTGGTATCAGAGTGCTAGATTCTATATCTACTCTATTCCGTTTACGGTATTTGTAAAATATTTTTCAAAGAGTTTATAATTTGCCTTATATGGTCCTATTACGTCAATCCTTATTAGGGGGTTAAGTTGGCACCTAACCCTTTACTTTTCTACTCTTAAGTACTAAGCATAGTCCTTTATGTAGAACTATGCGTCCCCGAGAATGACCAGGATGTATCATCGAGACCACGCTCGAGACCGCATCATCGTCTCAAGCACCTCAGGGCATTCTTACTAGAGAAGTACCCCCACTACTCTCCATACTCAAGGAGATAATGGGGTAGTGGACGGCCCACCGAGACATATGAGAGCACCACCTGCATCGACTGTTAAGACTCCGCCTGTACCCGTATTGGCACCAGCGCCCTCTCTTACGCTGACGACTACGCCGACTACTCGACAGATAACAGAGGTCTCCACCTTGCTGAAAGAGGCTAAGAGTCTAGGATGTGAGTCCTTCTCTGGGACCCACGACCCCATTGTGGTTAGGAAGTGGTTCAAATGAATCAAAGAGGTTGTTGAGGACATGAGAATTGAGGATAGACTCAAACTAATAATAGCAGTTAAAACTGCTAGAGGATGACACCCGTGACTGGTGGGATAGCGTCAAGGATAAAGCGGATGAGCCGCTGACCTGGGATGACTTTCTGAGGAGGTTTAATTCCTGGTATTACACAATGTTCAACCGCAACATGAAATGGTGAGAGTTCCTAGAGTTGAAGTAGGGGCAGAATTCTGTGTTAGAGTATGAGACTGAGTTCTGCAGATTGGCGACATTTTTCCCAGAGTTAGTGGTGACTGAGGAGACCAGGAGATTCAAGTTTGAATATGGACTAAATCTCACCATCAGAGACCAGATGACAGTCTCCAAGGAGAATACATATGCTAGAGTTCTGCAATGGGTACTGAGGGAGATTGACTTTTTAGGTCATGTGGTTTCTGCTGATGGGATCTTTATGGACCTGAAGAAAGTTGAAACTATTATGAAATGGGAGCAACCATGAAGCGTTACGGAGGTGCGGACTTTCCTTGGAATGGTAGGATATTATCAGAGGTTTATAAAGGGATTCTCTAAGATTACCGCTCCACTCTCTAACTTGACATGGAAAGAGATTAAGTTTGTTTGGGATGACCATTGTGAGGTGAGTTTTCAGGAGTCAAACAGTAACTAATGTCAGCACCCATCCTCACTCTCCCTACAAGCGATGGTAAGTACGAGTTATACTACGATACTAGCTGAAAGGGACTAGGTTGTGTCCTGATATAGAAGGGTCAGGTCATCGTTTATGCCTCCCCACAACTGAAGAGGCATGAACTGAATTATTCTACCCATGACTTAGAGCTTATTGCTATTGTGTTCACCTTGAAAATTTGGCGACACTATCTATACGGGTTTACTTGCCGGGTATATACATATCACAAAATCTCAAAGTATTTACTCAATAAGATGGAGCTCAATCTCAAGCAGAGGTCATGGTTGGAGGTTCTCAAAAACTATGATCTGATTATTAACTACCACACGGGGAAAGCAAATGTTGTTGCAGATGCATTGAGCCGCAAGTCATCATCGTCAGCACCCATCGAGAGTTCTTATCTCTCTTGTCTTATTGGACTCCGCTTCCTAGGAGTCAGACTGACCATAGATAATTTTGGAGCACTTTTGACCAGATTTGAGGTGAGACCAACCTGCTTGACAACATTCAAAAACTTTAGTCTACCGATGAGTAGATTTAGGGATTGTTGAGGGGATCAACAAAGGGGAAGGTGGAGACTTCAGAATCAGGGATGATGGCTTAGTAGTTTTTGGGACACGTATCTACATTTCCAAGAATGATGACTTTAGCGTGCGATATTAGAGGAGACTCACTTTTCAGTCTACACTATGCATCCTGATAGCACAAAAATATACCGGACGATTCGAGAGAGTTACTGGTAGGCGGGCATAAAGTGTAAGATAGCCAGTTTTGTTACCCGGTGTTTGGTATGCTAGTAGGTGAAGGTTAAGCATTAGCAGCTCGCCGACACACTACAATCTCCTCCTATTCCTGAATGGAAGTGGAAACATATCACCATGGATTTTGTAACGGGTCTTCTGTGAATTTGGACAAGACACAATGCTATCTGGGTGATCGTAGATAGACTCACCAAGTCCACACATTTCCTTCCCATCCGTAGTGGCTATCCACTAGAGGGTTTGGATCGCCTGTATATTAATGAAATTGTTCGACTGTATGGAATTCCAGTATCTATTAGATCGGACGAGACCCGCATTTTACTTCCAGATTTTGGTCAAAATTGCAAGAGACCATGGGTACCCGACTGAAGTTCAGTACTATATTTCAGCCCTAGACGGTGGTCAGTTTGAGAGGATCATTCAAACACTAGAGGACATGTTGAGATCCTTTATCATGGACTTCAAGGGTAGTTGGGACCAGCACCTCCCGTTGATCAAGTTCGCCTACAACAATAGCTATCAAGCTAGTATTGAGATGCCACCATACGAAGCCTTGTATGGGAGAAAGTACTGGATGCTCTTGCATTGGGATGAGATCGGGGAGAAACAGTTTAGTTGTATAGATTTGATTGAGCAGACCTGAGAGAAAGTGAAAGTCATCCATGATCGGATGAAAGCTGCCCGGGATAGGCAGAAAAGCTATGCGGACAGACGATGGCGACCTTTGGAGTTCGGGGAAGGAGACATGGTGTTTCTAAGGGTATCCCTTTGGAAAATGGCGTATAGGTTGGACCTGCCCCTTGAGTTAGCACGGATTCATAATATATTCCATGTCTCGATACTGAGGAAGTATCTTCCTAATCCTTCCTATGTATTGAAACCTCCACTGGCAGAGTTGAGTGATAATTTGAGCTTTCTCGTCCAACCCGTAGCCGTCTTAAACAAACAGACCAGGAAACTACGGAGCAAGGAGGTCCCCCTCGTCAGAGTACTTTGGACAAACGACCAGGTTGAGGAGCAGACTTGGGAGCCCGAGGATATTATGAGAAGACAGTACCCCCAACTATTTGATATATAGTTTCAATTTAGTGTGGAATACGAAACTTTTTATTAGGGGGTTATAAATTATAATACCAATTTTTGGTGACTATGTATGATATACCACTCCTCATGGTTTTATATATTTAATATCTTTTGAGATATCTAAAATGAAATTTTAATTTTTTGCTTATTTATTTTGAGATTTCGTCTTAAAATCACTAAAATCAAAAATTTTATCAGTAAGCCGAAAACCTCTCGGTAAGCCGAAAACCTTCTCGCAAGTGTCGACAAGGCCTAAAGAATCAAAAATAGCTAAGAAAAGGCCTAGACACTTAAATAAAGATATTTAAATAAAATTTCATATTTTTAAAAAATTTCGAATAAAATTTCATAGGGATCAAAAAATACAAATTGTTAAAAGTTAGAGGTCTAAATTAATTAAGAAAAGTTGAGAGACTAAATTACAAACTACTCAATGATTGATAATTGGAGCCAAATGATTGGTCAAGAGGGTAACAAAGTTGGTTAGTGACCACATAGGATAGTTTCACATTCAAGGAAGTTTATTGGATGAAAATTTATACATGAAAGCTAATTGAATTAACTTGTGCTTCTCTCTTTTGATATGGCCGGCCAACAAGACATGTAATGGAGTGCATGGAGTTTACTTGAATCAACAATTACATAGTTTGAGTGCTAGGACAAGTGGATGGTTGACATAATGCATGGGATGATCCAATGATCAATGATACTTTGTTAGGTTTATAAAAGAACTTCTTTTGAGAAATTTAGTTCACTTTTTCTCCATTTCTCCTTCCTTGGCCGAAAATATGAAAACTCCCTCTCTAAAATTGAGTTCAACCATGAAGCCAAAGAGGTAAGAGTATTATTAGAAATTTTAATTTCAAGATGAATATATATAAATATTGTATTCATGTGTTGTGATTTGATTTTGGTGTTTAGGTGAGAAAAAAATTTCAAGGATTCAAAGGGAGCACCGGCATATATTGTTAGCAAGAGAGTTTACAAGAAAAGTAACATATTTTAACTTTTGCAAGGATTAAATTTGTTACGTAATTATATTAGTATCCCTACTAACATGTTAGATATTAAATTTCAGATTTGAGTTTTGTGTGGTCTTGCTATGATATCTCATTTTTATAGAAATAAAAAATCTAAACCGTTTTTTTATGTGTAAACTAGACCCCCTGAACTTTAAAATGGTATATTGAAACATTTCATGGCGGAATAGAATTTTAGTGATTTTTTGGATTTTAGCATGATTTAACCATTCTATTTTCATACTCTGTGTACGACTAGTATATTGTACAAATTTTTAAGATACTTTCTATAAGAAATTTGGAGAAACTTAAAACATGAAATTGCTGATCGCTATCTTATCTTTAATTTAAGTTAAAGATTATTTGAATTGAAATAGTAGGCAGAACGTTATAGTATTTTTACTAAAACTGTGCAGAAATAGTTGTTAAAACCGAAACTGAAATTAAAAATGAATTTTATAATATTATACACATAAAATCTGATGATAGTATAAACTAGAAGATTTTAGATCGATATCTTGTCTTCGATTAGAGATAAAAATCACTTGAATTAGAGGAGTACACAAGGAGATATGGAGTTTCTCCCAAAACTACACAGAGTTGAAGTTTGGAAGCTTAGATTTGAAATTTTTTTAAATATGGAATTTGAGATTTTACCTTAAAGAAAAATATTTTTATATGCAATTCGTAATCCTATGATATGATATTATCGAAATAATTAACAAATTATATATTATTTAAACTAGGTGTAAAGTTACATTTTCATATGAGGGGAGACTCATTCGAGAAACGAGAACAGTTAAGGGGAGTGACGTACCCTCCCCAGTCGAGGTGAGTGAGACGAACTATTTCTGACTTTAAATGAAAAATAGTTTGATCATGATTTTTATAAATAAATTTTGAAATGTGATTTTAAAATGTTTTTGAGAATTTATATTTTCTGTAATTTCCAATTTCTTAAAGTGTTCTGTTAAATGTTTATCATTAGATCTCCTGCTGTCCAATTTATTATTTTCATCATTGATTCTTCTATTATCATGGTTTGTTTGTTGTATATTCTATACGCTTTACTTAAGTTTGAATAGTTTTAAAATATTTTTTCATTACTCTTAGTATTAAATTTGCTTATAACATCTTTATCGTTATTCAGAATATAATATTTACATCCGAAAACTCAAAAACATGCAATATTGGATTTTCTACCTTTGTAGAGTTCATAGAGAGTTTTCTTTAAAATAGATCTAATTAGAGCCCTATTGAAGATATAGCAAACAGTGATTACTATTTCTGTCCAGAAATATTTAAGTAGATTATACTTACAGAGCATTGTTCTAATCATTTCTTCCAACGTTCTATTTTTCTTTTCTATTATCTCATTTTGTTGAGCTATTCTAAGAGTTGAGAAATTGTGATCAATATCTTGATCACCATAAAATTATTCCATAGCCTTATTTTCAAATTCTTTCCTCTGATCATTCTTACTGCTTTTAATTGAAATTCCCTTCTCATTTTGAATTTTTCTACATAATTTGATAAAATCTTTACTTGGCTACTCTTTCTTAGCCGAGAATTATACCCAAGTGTATTGAAAGAAATCATCAATAATCACGAAATCATAATATTTTCCTCCTAAACTTTGAGTTCTAGTTGGTCCAAACATATATAAATGCAAAAGCTCCAAAGGTCTACTAGTGGATATTATGTTTGTCAGTTTGGAAGTGGTTTTAGTGTGTTTTCTATTCATACATCTATTACATAATTTATCTCTTTCAAATCTTAATTTTGGAAAGACTTTTACAATATCATTCATAAGAAACTTTGATATTGTATCCATACTGGCATATTCTAATCTTTTATACTATAACTAAGAATTGTGTTGATTTACTACAATTAAACAGGATTCATTTTTGGTTTCTGACTAATCTAAATCTATCACATAGATATTACATCTCCTATGACTAATAAACTTAATGCCGTTGGAAATTTTATCAATGATAGAACAGATATATGAATCAAATATAATTCTAAAACTTTTATCATATAATTGACTAACACTTAGCAAACTAAATTTTAAACCAAAAATAAGAAAAATATTTTGAATTTAAGTACTAGTGGACTATCTGTTGTCTATTTTGATGATTTTCTCTTTGGAGTTATCTCCAAAAGACACCTTTCCTCCTTTCTTTTCTCCAATGAAAAGAATTTGAAAATATCCCTAATCATGTGTCTTAAGCAACCGCTGTCAATATACCATATTGACCCTTTAAGAGATTCACTTAATTTTAGACATACCTAAAAGGAGAATTAATCACACTTTTGCCTTTGGTATCTATATTTTCTTGGATCTGGCTAAGTTAGTTCTGATTTAACTTTTAAGAACCCATTTCATATTCATAAATGAAGAATTTTTTAGCTAACAGTCATTAATTGAATATTCATTCTTTTTATAGTAGGCGCATCTAAGTTCATTGGACTTGATATTCTTTACAATGTCTAAGGTGTTTTTCTTTAATCTACAATTGTCTGACTTATGACCAAATCTCATACATGTATAGCATCTTTATTGTTTAACAGCTTTAGAATTAGGTGTGAAAAATTTATACAACTTTTTCTGAATCTAAATTGAATTAAATCCTAATCTAGCCTTATTAAGACTGTTGTTTGAGCACCTAAGATGGCATCTAGTTTTTCTTAACCCTATATAAACTTCATTAGAATACCACTTTGCCTAATGTTCTTCTCTTTCTGTTCTATTAACTCTTTTTTTAGAAGTTCATTTTCATTGATATAGTTGTTCTTGATTTCAGCATGCTCTATTTTGTTTTGCAGTTTCAAACATTTGATCTTTTCAATGAGAAGCTTTTCATGTAGTTAACTAAACTTTTCTTTTTCACTTTTTATTTGTTTACTAAGTTCGGTATTTTTTAATTCTAGATCAATATTTTTATTTCTCAATTTATTAGTTTCAGTCTTAAGTCTTTCTAATTTGTTTCAAGTTCAGACATGTTTTTCTTTAAGGAGTTATTTTTCATCTTCAATTTTTTTGATTTTTTAAGTGATTCAAGCAATGATTCATGCAATTCAGTTACTGATAAATTATTTTCATCAGAATCTAAGAAAAAAGAGTAAGAAGTTGAGGTTACTTCATTGTGAGAAGACTCTTCGATGGCCATAAAACATAGATTGACTTGTTTCTCCATAGAATCATCCTCATTGGAACTTGAGTCTTCATCGCTCCACGAGAGTCTTCTTCTTTTTGTTCTCTTTTCTTGCCTTCTTGTGTTTCTTATTGGTCTTTTTCAATTGATGACAATCAGCTCTTATGTGTTTAGACTTCTTGCATTTGTAGTATCTAATATCCTCTTCCTTTTTGGCCTTTTGAGGTTTGGTTTCCTTCTATTCCTCTTTCATATCATAAATCTTTTGAATCTCTTAGTCAGTAAAGTCTCATTTTCTTCATTCTTAGAATTAGAAGAATTCTTCTTACTTTCACCTTTGAGAACCACTCATTTTCCTTTTTCCTCTAAGCCCAACCCTTTGACATTTAGTTTCATCTTGTGTGTTATTAATGAACCTACGAGCTCACCCATGATTAGAGTTTCAAAATTTTTCGATTCTTCAATTGCAATTACCTTAGGTTTTTGATACTTTGGTAGACTTTTGAGAATCTTGTCTATCATATCTTCCTATGGAATTCCTTTTCTAGCAGCCTCAACTCATTCGTTACTTTATTGAACCATTTCATCATTTCACTGATAGATTCTCCTTCTTTCATCTTAAAGACTTCGTATTCTTGTTTCAATATTCTGATCTTACTTTTGCGAACTTGATCAGTGTCTTCGTAACTAGTTTTGAGTCTTTTCCAAATTTCTTTAACTATGATGCACGATGAGTGTAAGGTCCCGTTCTTAGAAAACATTAGGGCATACATTTTCGTTTACATTTATACTTATTATGCTTAAATTCTTCTACATTGCATTGTGATAAATTGGATGCATTTGCAATGCATGTTGTGATTCTTGGGTTTATGACCCCAACTAGAGATGAAGTATAGTGAAATTAGTATAGACTGTGGAACATAGTGGTTAATGAAAATGATTGAAAAAATACCGCAAGAGACCAAATAAGGGTTTGATGTGTGACCCACAAAAAGAAAAGAAAAAGAAAAAGAAAACCAAAATAAAACAAAACAAAACAAAAATAAAACAAACATAATTTGGGGACACCATGACACTTTATTACTTAACACATGACAACCTTAGTTTTGACACCTCACCATATTTGGGCCCCACATTCCGCTTAGGTAGAGAGATAAGGATGGAGAAAGAATTCAAAAACTTAACTTTCATCTTCGAAAATGTTCATTTTTGGATTCCATCTTCTTCCTCCAAAAACTCACTCCTACCTCCATTAAAACTACATTTTAAGCTTGAAATAATACACATCCATCTAAATATATGTTAACCCTAGCCTTTGGGAAGTAAAAGAAAGTGCAAAATACCTAAAAAATAAGTTAGAAATCCAAAAGAAGTTTGGAAAAAAAGAAAGGAAAACTCAAAAGAAGAATTGCATGTTGAGGCAAGTACCTTACATTTTTTTATTAAATTGATACCCATTAATCCTGTAGAACATATTTTTTGATGTAATTGTGTTGTTGGAACATGAAGGAAATGAATTATGGAAAGAGAATTTCGTCCCTGAATGAAACCCTAGAAAGTTGGTATGCTGGACAATCTGTCTATGATTCAGTATTTGATCTATAATTTTTTCTGCACAACTCCAAATTGAGTACGATTTTCTCCTAATGAAACTAGACTTCTGTAATTTTAAAATGACATAGGATTCAAAGAGTTTCGAGGAGAATTGGAGTTTTGGAAAATTTTTGAAATAGCATGTTCTCTGTAGAAAAATTGTTCTGTTTGCAGTATGACCATGCTCTGTTCTTTGTTAAATATCTTTCTCTGCAGAATTGTAAATTGAATGAGGTTTTCTTCGTAAAAAACTAGACTTACATAATTTAAAATGACATATATTTTAAAAGCTTTCATCGAGAAATGAAATTTTGGTGAATTTTTAAAATGTTACATTTTTTGCAGAAAACCTTGTTTTAGTCTATTTCTATGTTGAATTTTGTCTTGATTGTTGGCTGCCTTCTGGGTTGAATTACACTAGCCTCTGAACATAAACATTGTAGCCTTATGTCTTATCTTTAAATGGTCATTGGAATCATCTCAATCCGATATTTTAAGAAGAAGATATGATAGTTTTTCTATGACTGCACAAGTTATATTGTTAAATTTGGGATTAACATTGCTTGATATGGCATGTTTTGTACAATTAGTACCGAATCTTGCTACGAATTCTATATGATCCTTGTGATGAATTGGAATATTTATGATTATCACTCATGTGAATATGAAGTAATATGAAGAGAAAGTGATACTGCGATGATAACTCCGAAAGCTTTGCAAAGCATGTGGGCGAATCTTGAGGAACTATGAATCTATCTCCTTTCCTTACGAGGGTGGAATTAAAAACACATGAAGTGTTTAAGCTGTCTAACCTAAAAAGATCTAGATTTTATTTAAAAATATCGAATTTTTGGCTTGCTCTTCAGACCCTCATACATTAACTGGGTTCGACACTCTATTCCTTTCTTTAAATGTCAAATTAAATTAGAACAATAAATATATAAAAAACATAATGATTTTAAATGTGGTAATTGAGATTGTCCTTTTGGGTTAATATGATTCCTTGATATATTTTGCTATAATTCTGATTCTTATATAGTGATGTTAATGTTCTTGTACCTGCTACTTGTATTGCTTGCTATTAGTTCACCGTGTACTTACTCAGCTTATATTGACTCTGATATCCTCATTTTTAGGTGACTTGGGAGAAAAGAGGGAAATGCAGAGTAAAGGACTTTGAGCAAAGGGATTTCATTCCCTACACTTTTCTGATCTATTTATAATACTAAGACATGTTGTTTTTGCATTTTCTTTGGGTTTGTATAAGTATTTGATATATGTAATTGAATAGTTGGAGGCCAATGAAGACCTTACATGTATAGTTTTGGTTTATGTTGAGACTATATTCTGTAGTATATTGTTGGATGGTCGGGAGAGCCATTAATGTCGTTTGTTTAATATTATCAGGTTACCCCAGGTGGCTAAATAATCATTAAATAGGAAAAATATTGCCGTGATTTTATTTGAAAAGAATAAGTGATTTATTTATTTTTAATATAAATTTTCTTCCGTATTATTACACACGGGGAGTGCAACCATCGCGAGTCCATACGTCGCATTTTAATTGGATTGATTGTTTTCGCATTTGCATATTTATCTCCTTTTGCTATGGGGTGCGACGCCTAAATAGCGAGTCGTCACAATGAGACTCGGTTGTATTCGTTGACACTCAGAGTAAGGTGAAAAAAGTTGATAGCTTTACAATTGGTTTGATACGCCTTCTTTTGCTTCGGTGTCATATTTTCAACTCACTGGTACACGGATATTATCAATCTCTTTAGTTGAAACTCGATTCTTTCTTCAATAATTTCTCAGGCAGTTAGATCTTGAGCTATAATAAAGTTGTGCCTTCTTTGTTTCTAATAGATAAAGTTACTCTAATTAAAGAAGGGAGCCCGTAAGTCTCAACAGGAATAAAGTCTCTGTTCACTGCCATTTGAGGTTTTTGAGAATACAGTAGAAGTAAGGATCTTTAGTCTAAAGTTATGAGATCTAAAAACTAGATATCCGCTCTGATACCAATTGTAAAACAATCTAAAAGGGAGAGAATAGGATATTGGTAATTTTTGGAGCTTCCTAAATTTTGTAATTCGTATAGGGCAATACAGAGTTTAAAAAGAAGAAAAGAAACAGAAAGAATCATAGATGAGTTTTATAATGGTTTCTCTAACTTTGTGTACATTCACTTCCAAACTCTCTCTATATTTTCCACTATTCTCACAATAGTACCAATTTGATTACAGATTCAAATTAGACTTTTATAGTATTTTTTCACAAACACTAACTTTTCCAACTTTACACAGGTTAACCCTTTCTCTAAACCGATGACTGTGAATCCCGGAATAGTCTTTAAAATTTACAGTACGAGAGGAGAAGAATGTTATAGAGAATGAGACTTGAATTCTTAGATATAACGAAATTAAAATTTACAAGAAATCATGTTCGGAGAATATATAAGAATGAAAAAACAAAGAGCATATAAGAAACAGAGCACTTTAGTATGTTTGTTCGGTTTGCATTCAATGGTTCATCCACTTCTGTTTCTTCTTTATTTCGGCATTTATTACTAGAATAGAAGAGAGCCGTTACGCGATAGTTGGATTCAAACATTTTTCATTTAATAAATTTGAACGTTTCTCGTTAATATTTCACCGGCCTTCATTTAATGTTATAGACATTACTGCGCTTTTCCAATAACAAGAAACTATTTTTCTTCTTTTTGATTGTCGTCATTTCTATTTAAAAATGAATTTTTTTCCTGTATACAGCCGTTAGTTCTCCGAAACATTTGATTGGTCAAAATAAGATTGTTTAGTTTATTTGATTTGTGCCCAAAAATTAAGTGTTAATAGATTCAAAAAATCGTATTAGTTGTTTAATTTGTGTCTACATGATTTATTTTGTGTCGAAGTGAATTTAAAAATTTTGACTGTTAAAACAAAGGATCTGAATTTGTGTCGACATATTAAATTCCTAGAATCAACTGATGTTCTTTGTGAACCTCATTTTGGTTGACATAAGAGACATTTGGTCGATATACAAGTGGCTTTTCATCTTCTTTAAGTGCTTGTGTTGACATTTAAATGCATTGGGTCGCCATAATGGTGAGTGGTTTCCTTTGGTCAACACAATTCTATCTACTAGCTATGTATTTTTCCTGTATCAACATAAATACTAGGTGTGTCGATATATGTGCTCATCAAAGATAAATATGTCGACATAAGAGAGAATTACATTGACATATGTGAGATTGTGTCAACATAAGTATGATTGTGTCAACACAAATGTTAGTGTGATTGCATCAACACAAGTAAAGGTTGTGTCAATACAAATAAAGTTGTGTCCACATGCGTGTCGACATAAGGTTTTGAACTCTTTACATCAACATATGTTCATGAGTATATTGACACAAAGTCTCCAAATGTCAAGGTCTAAAAATATTAGATCATTATAAGTTTTGAGTGCATCGACTCAAATATTTCTGTCTTAGAGTACACAAATTTCCTCTTAAAATTAATTATCATTAAAACTTAATTTGTCAACAACTCCTTTTTGTAGTTTAATTTAATAATTAATTTAATGTTAATTAAATGAGATTTGTATAACTATATATAACTTGGCAGTTATATATTTGATAATTTTTTTTAGATAATATATAATTTTTTAAATTTATTTAATAATTATATAAATACCTATTCTGCTTGTATAGCCACAAATTGAGGATCCTATTAAAGGAGAAAAAAAAATACAATCCTAAGTGGATCTCATATACGGGAAAGTTGCCCTCCTTCCATGGGTCCGCCACTAAATAATGTATTGTCCTTTTCACCTTCATTACTTTTTAAGGTCGTGCACCGAGGACCAGCGAATCTACCGCTAGGTCACTCCAAGCCGGCGAGTGCGCAACATCGTCAAGACCTTTTTCCCCTGAGCAAATTTGCCCAACGTGGCTGGGGCAACCTCACTTTTTCTATAATTTTGTTTTACTCTCAAAAAAAGGGAAAATTTTGTGCTTGTCAATCGAAGGGAATGCATGCAAAACTTGATATTAAGCTGCTCTCAATTGATATGAGATACATATAGTGACTAAACTAAAAGCAACCCCTTCCCTTTCATAAGTTCTACACCACCCATGGCTCCACCAAACTGGCTTGTATAAAATAAGAGCTTAGCAATACAAATTAAAATTTAGTCTTTATCTTTTGATTGAGAAAAATAACAGACGAAATCCTTTTTTCTTTTTAACAAGAAATAAACTTAAAAACCATTTCTTTTGTATAATATTGTTAGTTTTCTTCGTACAATTTCGGACATAATTTCAATTTTGTATCACCATCCTGCATAAATTATACCATACGTGCAGGTCGTTAATGAATCGGCAGCTAATGCTTCTTTTAGTCTGAACCTTGCCCGCTGGGTAAAAGCCAAAGCATAGGTTAATGGTCTAACAGAGAATATATAACAAAAACAGGGATATACATTATTTCAATCATACAGAAATCAATTGTCTTCCCCAATGAGGCATTGGCAATTGATGCATCGCAGCCTAGGTGTATTAATCCAACATATATACTATGAATCTTACCGCAGAGAAGCTTGGAAAATCATTTTTTCGTGGTCAAATATTAGCGAAACATGAATTTTTAGAGTCTACTTGTTTTACTAATAAGGCCTGCAATTATTTGTCCAAGTTCTTCACCACAATCCTCCTGTACATGATGCCCAGCCTGAAATCTCATATTAAAAAGGGAAAAAAAAAAAAAAAAAAAAATAATCGCACATCAGGGACTATAGATGAAGAACGTGAAAACAGCATTAAGATGAGCTCATACTTGCAGTTATCGATGTCATGCAGCAGCCTTAGCATGAGGTATCAAACTAAGTCCTACTGTATAGAGGTGAGATAAGGAAAAAATCATTTATATAGTCATTTGGAGAGACTGAACCTCGACAAGTAGTAGCAAAATGGGCTTTATGGCCACGTGAGAATCTCACATTTTATGGGGGAAGACCTGAAATTTGCATTTTCTTGATGAGGACGTTGGTGGATGGCATGACAGAATCTGTCGCTGTAGTATTGACATAGCGTCCCACATTGAATAGGTGAAAGGACATCTGACCATCTATTTTGAATGCAATGCGAGCATCCATGGTTTGCGAGATCAAATCTACAATTTAATGTTGTTTTGATTTAGATTCAGTGGCCAAAAACTTATGATTTAAGGTTTAGTTACTTCATGTGTTTCTCATCTAGTGAAATGACCATGTACAACATGCCCATGCCTGCCCAAAAACACATAAGGAGTCATGGTTGTTACCGTCGGAAGCTCAACCAATTTATGCTTTGCCTCCTTGCAGAATTCTGCAACACCATCGTAACTCAACCAGCGATCTCTCAGGCCCCAGCATATTGTTGTAGGAACTTTCCAATCTTCACCTAATAGATTTGCTCTCATTTGTTCCATGTAATTCTATAAATGAAAGCACCATGTTTAGACAAGCATCAGTAGTTGTATTTAAATGTAAAAGTATTCCTTTTGTAATAAGATCATTTTGGAGTTGTATAAAACAACTACAAACTAAAATGTAGGAAAATGTGGCGCACAAGCATGAAAATCTCTTCCAAATGCAAGCACAAGAAACAAATTTGACAAGATACATGATAAGTGTTCAACTTGTTGGGAGGATGAACCTCAGCACAGTGGTAAGATTGCTTCTTTAACATGCCTGTCACAGGCAGTCACATAATACTGCTTTCCAAACCACCAATTAGACTGCACACATATAACTTGCCCATACAAGATAATGGCCAAAGCCTAAGGCACTGGATGCCTGCTAAGCATAACTATAGGCATTTCCAAGTTAAAGTGTGACTGCACAGACATGCAGATAGGCTGCATAACTATAGGCATTTCCAAGTTAAAGTGTGACGGCACAGCATAACTATAGGCATTTGAACACCAAATGCTCCTTGGACACTTACTGCAAACTTCCACACAACTGTACAGTACCAGTTTATGAATAACTGTTTTCCTCGAGATAAAATTATTATGGAAGTTACGTTTGAACTATATAAATTGCTCATTTCTATCATTTATAGAAATTTAAGATATATATCTATAATATATTTAAAATTTCATTTAGCTTTAGTGCTGACCCTAGCCGTGCCAACTTGTCCAAAATTATACCATATTTTTGTGTCCATCCATTCTTCATTTCAGGAAGCAAAAAAATGTTCTAATCATCTATAAACACCTGACATGAATTGTAAAAAGTATGAAACATATTTGACAAGTTATTTAAGCAGCTGCAGATATCATCATATATAGAATTCAAAAGATACTTAATTGCATGCTGAAATATAAACTAGATCGATACGTACAAGAAGATTCTCAGTCACCCAACAATGAGGGAGCTAGATCATGCCGAAGCTCATATCACCATAATACAAGGTTTGAGGACTCCAAAAATGAACATTAGATTGGTCTAAGTTAGGCTCTTTGGATCCATGAAAGGTAGCAATTACACCATGTAAGTCCAGTCTGATATCCCCATTTCAGCAGTTTTAGAAGGAATTCAAGTAGTTCTTTTATCTGGTTAACAGTCACGTAAGTATAAATATTTTGTCCAACCTTTAAGAATAGACCTCCAACTCCAATAGTGAAATAGCAGCTAGCACTAGGCAATTCTCCATCCAAAAATTCATTTCCAACATAGCAACCCCACCCAAAACCCCCAAATCAAAAATAATAATAATAGTAAAATAATTCACATGAAGTAAATGCAAAATTATTCAACATGGAGAATTGGAAAGCTTAGTGAAAATATTCTCCCACACCTACTTTTGCTTCCTTTCTTTATTTAAACACAACCAGATTATACACTTCATGACTTAAAACATGTCTCAAATATAAAACTCGCTTAAAAATTGTAAATATCAATACAAGAAAGAACTTAGTAACACTTAAGTGAGTTTTCCACCTTTGAGTTTCTAATAGGGAGTGTTATTGGCACTCATAAAATTGTTATTTGCACCAACTCTTAACATTTTGTATATTAAACTCCCCAAAATATCTTTCTTATTTATTTAATAACATAATTTATTCTCAATAAATTTTACTCTATGTTATTTTATTTAATTTACTTGTTTCCAAACCCAAAAAAGCCCTAATGTCTATCCACGTCTTCTTCCGTTGTCTCTCAACCTTTCTTTCTCTCAATGTCCTGCTTGCTTAGTTCTCAACCTTTTGATAAATTAATAGAAGCCATAGAACAAAATAGTAGAGCAATGAATTGGATGAAATACTAAAGCTTGTGAAAACTAAGACAATTGATGAAATTTTAGAGTTTTATCAAGAATTCAATCATTGCAATACTAATGAAAGCGGTAATATTCTTTTTATATTCTTGAAATCACCATTATATAATATATATATTTCAATGAAAATTTTAACCAAAAAGAATTGTTCAGTTGGTAGATATATTCTAAAAATTATAGAAAATTTGGTATAATTGTACTATTATAGATTTGTCATGTGTCTGCTTCCATGTGAATGCTATCATTAAATTATATGAGCGAATAAAGAAGTGCAAATTTACTTTGAAAACACAACCAATTCTATGTGATATGCCTAGTAATTAGGCACTAACCCTATCTCTAAATTCTTAATAAATGATTTTTGCAATGTGGTATGTTAAGAAACCAGAGGACTAATTATGGGATTAAAAAGGTAAAGCAAAATAAGCAAAAATTCAAAAATAAATAAATAAACAAATTGAGGATAAATTGTGCTAATTAAATACGAAAGACATTTTAATAACTTTAATATGTAAAAAAGTTATGAGTGCTGATAACAATTAGGTAAGTGTCAATAACACCCTCCTTTCTGATATTATTTGGAATAAAGTGATAATGTTTCCAAATACCACTTTCAAATAGGAAACATCA
The DNA here is from genome assembly GCA_033439265.1 of Dillenia suffruticosa. NCBI lineage: Eukaryota > Viridiplantae > Streptophyta > Magnoliopsida > Dilleniales > Dilleniaceae > Dillenia > Dillenia suffruticosa. The sequence goes on from JAVTVX010000020.1 coordinate 16,976,473, forward strand.
ATGGGAAGTGTCAACTTTTTACACACAAGACATTATATAATTTAGTTGGTCTTATCTCTATAAATAAGATTAATAAAAGTCCATAGATTGGTTAAGATTACCCTTAATTAAATACCTCACTTTCTTTTAACCACATTTATAATTTGAGGTTGTCACATCAGACAAGAACTTAAAGTATATGTATACTGCTGCAGCACACACAGATGTTCTGCCACACTTACATGTAATGACTAAAAATATTACCACAAAATTTTGTTCTTGTTATGATGTTCTGATTGATACACTTTGAAAAGATGCTTGTGTGCTCCTTGACCAAAGTCAGGCTCCATTCTACACTAGTTTCATGGAACATAAAATTAAAGCTCTAATTGAACAATGCTAAAGGTCCGCACAGAAGAAAGAGAAACAAAATTTCTAGGTAATCAGAATCAGGAGTGCTGGATGAGAACCTTTAGCTCCCTTTTCATGGCTCTGCTGATCGCATTCAATGCAAACCCCGATGAACCAGAAGTGAGATAAGGCCTTCTGTATACCATGGCATCATCCTCTTTCATTTTGTAAGGACCACAGCTTGTTAGTGCTTTATCACTCGCCCTAAGCGGGTCCTGGTTGAATAGAAGAGGAATTTCAATAAGCAAGATTATTTGTGGTACTCTCAAGAACCAATCAATCTTGAGGAATGCACGGTCATATTCCTCCTACATAGGCACAAAGTAATTAATAAAATTATAAACCTCTGTGTAGCCTTCATACCTGGGAGAATATTTCACCTAACAGAAAGTTGCTGAAGATAGATAGTGTTGATGGAAGGTTGGCATGCTTGGCCATCAACTTCATGGAAACAGAAAACAAAATATTCACAAGTTATTATGGTTACCAAGACTCAGAGTTACAAATGTATGTCTAAAATCATGCATGATTTTATCAATCTCATTACAATGTCTCATAACTCTAGTCTTTCTTGTTAAATACCAGCCACAACTTGATTACACTATTCCCCCCCCCCCCCAAAAAAAAATAAAAAATAAAAAACCAGAGTTTTCTTGGAAATGGACCAGCTTGATTTGATGATATAGAATCTAACCCTGCTCATCACGAGTTGCTTGCAAAAGAACATATACAACAACAACAATAACAACAATCTAGATTTTAATCCCAAATTTGGGGTCGGCCACGAGAGACAAATATTGAAAAAATGAAATAAATAAATAATAAATAAAATAAAATAAAATAATATTGATTTAATTAGTGCGAATTCTTCTACGTCACCCATTCCTATCGAAGACATTTCCTCAATTAAACTCTTAACAATTATATCTTTACGGATAACTTGCATTCAAATTTTTAATGGTTTATCTCTATATTTTACTAAATTTTCTATATTTAAATTCTCGATCTTTCTAATTTGTGGGTCTTTGAGTCTTCTTTGCACATGTCCAAACAAACTTAGACGATACTCTTACATCTTATCCTCAATTGAACTAACTCCCAACTTATAACGTATCTCTTCATTTCTAATTCTATGTTTTCTAGTTTTGCCGTAAATTCGTCTAACCATTTTCATTTTAGTTATAACCATTTTATATTATTGTTGTTATTTAATAACCCAACACTCGGTGTCATACAATAGTGCAAGTTTATTGACAGTTTTATAGAACTTTCCCTTCAAATGCAATGGTATTGTACGATCGCAAAAAACTCTAGATATCTTTCTCCATTTCATCCAAACCGCTTGAATCTTATAATTTACATTCTCATTTATATTGCCTTCGTTCTGAATGATGGAACCAAAATATCTAAAGCGTTCACTATTTTGTATGTGTTTTCCTTCTAAACTAATCGTTTTTTCATCATTCTGATGGTTGTCACTAAATTTACATCTCATAAACCCCGAATTATAGGAAAAATGGAAGAATTTTTGTCAATTGATTCCAAATCAAAGAAGGAACCGAATATTCATTAATCAAATCATTCACTCCATAGTCTGATAAATCTTTTGAAAAATTGATTAATCGGATAAGAATCAAGATAGAGTCCCATTCTACATGTCAATGCTGACAACAATGAAATTTATAGTAAGAGGAAAATCCGTCGACTTTAGAAATCGTGAGGGTTCAAGTCCCTCTATCCCCAAGCCCCTTTGATTTGACTCCCTAATTTTTTATCCTATCCTCTTTGTTCGTTATCAATTCAAAATTAGTTATGTTTTTCATTTTCTCTACTCTTTTCTTTTACAAATGGACTTTTACAAATGGATCAGAACCGAAATGTTTTTCTCTTATCATAAGTCTTGTTATATTATTGTATATATAATACACATACAAATGAATATCTTAATCCCATTTAAATGATTCACACACAGTAACAGTATATATAATTTTCTTACTCGTACTGAAACTTACAAATACTGAAACTTACAAATACTGAAACTTACAAAAGCTTCTTTTTGAAGATGAAGATCCAAGAAATTCCAGGACCTAGATAAGACTTTGTAATACTTTTTCGTTCTTTTAATTGACATAGAATTGACATAGACCAAAGTCCTCTAGTAAAATAAGGATAACGCGCCGGGAATCGGTCGGGATAGCTCAGTCGGTAGAGCAGAGGACTGAAAATCCTCGTGTCACCAGTTCAAATCTGGTTCCTGACACATTATTCATTTTTATGAATATCTATTCCAGAAATGAATTGATATGGATCAACATGCATATTCATTAATAGTCTAGATCATGATACATACTCATACATTTATATATGGAAAGATATACCTTCAATTTTATTTTGTAGGAGGGTTTTATTTTGATAATAATAAAAGTATAAGAGTATATAACATATTATAAGAGTATATAACATATTATATAAAATAATATAAAATAATAAAAATAATAAAATATTATATAATAAATATATATAATATTTATATATTATATATATTATATTAAATTATATATTTTATATATTTAAAATTTAAATTATATATTAAAATAATTAATATTAAATATTATTAAAATTATAATATTTATAATAATAATAAAAATAAAAAAATAATAATAAAAAAATATAAATATTATTTTTTTTTATTTTCCTTCTTTTTTATTTTTTATTTTTCATACTCTATCTCCTCTCCTTTCAAAATAATGTTAATTTAAGGATGGGAATAGACAAGATTCATCTCAGATAAAATACACATAGAATTCGATCCCCTTTCATTTCTTTGTAGTTTTCTTCATATCCTATTTCTTTGTTTCCTTTTACATGACTTTCTAAACACCTCTAACTGAACTGCGCGGTACAAAGTTCATGATGCAGAACTCTTTTTGTTCATCCTATTGGCTTGGCTCATCCGAAACAAGTATCTTCAAAATTGAAGAATCTCAATGAATCCTTAATTGCATTATCTTTTTTTTAGTTTTCCCGTCTATAATTCGATCAATTAATTCGATCAATTACTCTGTTTAATCTAGAATAGAACAGACAAATATTCCTTGAGTATCTGTAATTGTAAAAGTGAAGATTAATTTCTTATCATTCAATGAGCATCTTGTATTTCATAAAAATTAGGGGCAATATAATCCTTACGCAAGGGCCATCCTATCCAACTTTCAGGCATTAAGATACGCTTCAAGCGCGGATGATTATCATAAAAGATTCCCAACATATCATAAGATTCCCGTTCTTGAAAATCCGCACTTTTCCAAACCCAGAAAACAGACGGAATTCTAGGATTCCCCCTTGAAGTAAATACTTTTATGCATACCTCTTCCGGTTGATCTACACCATACTCTATTCTTGTAAGATGATACACACTAGCTAATAGCCCGCCTGGTGCTACATCATAGCCACATTGGGAACGTAGATAATTGTAACCATATACATCGAAAATGACAGCAATGGAATGCCAATCCTCAGGCTTTATTTGTAAAGTCTCTACTCCTTGGTAATCGAAACCCAAAGATCTATGAACTAGTTCATGCTTCACTAACCAAGCAGACAAACGGCCTTGCATCTTTTTCAATCATTTCAATTCTAATTACAATTCATTTTATAACCCTATTATCCGATGAAACGGTAGGACTATCTAATTCGGAAAAAGAGGGCATGATAGTGACTTTTTCATGTATAACAGGATTATTAATTACTCGTTGGATTTATTCACAGCATTTCCCATTAAGTGATTTATATGAATCAGTAATCTTCCTTTCATGGGCTTTCTCTATTATTCATATGCATATGATTCCGTATTTTAAAATGCATAAAAACTATTTAAGCGCAATAACCGCGCCAAGTGCTATTTTTACCCAAGGCTTTGCTACTTCAGGTTTTTTAACTGAAAGTCTTTGACATGCTCAATCTTAACTCTCTGGATTCTAATGTGTCTCTCAATAATTCTAATTTAGTGCTAATACCCTCTTTAGTTTTATCAACCAACAGTTATCATCTGCAAACAACATATACCATGGTATCTCATCTTGAATATTTTTTATGATTTCATCTATCACTATTGCAAACAGGATGTGACTTAATGCTGAATGTTGATGAAACCCAATGTTAATAGAAAAGCTATTAGACAGACCCTCACAAGTTTTTACGTCGGTTACAACTCTCTCATACATATTTCTAATAAAATTAATGTATTTTAAGGAGATTACTTTCTTCAACAACGTCCACCACAATATGTCTCTAGGAACCCTATCATACACTTTTTCTAATTCAATGAATACCATATATAAGACTCTCTTTTGTGCCCTAAATCTCTCTTCTCCGCAAAAGAACATATAGGCTTTTTTTTTTCCTTTTCATTTACCATCTGAGTTGCGCAATTTAGATTATTTATCTAATTTAAACAGAAATAAGAACATTCTTTCAAAAAAAAAAAAAAAAAACCACTGAAGGAGGGATATTCTACTATTCTTGGGTGGTAGTAAAAAATAGAATAGCAGCAAAGCAGTAATCATACAGGAGGGTTCAGAAGGATCAGATTGTTAAGCTTCTCAGGATTACTGCCAGCATATTTGACAACGACAGGTGAAAAGTAGCCCTGAAATGCACAGCACATTTTAGGTTGCTTGTCACAACAACAAATCAAATTTAGCTGCTAAATGCTGCTATTTATTATGTAAATTTCTTTTAAAAAAATAATCCCACCTGGACGACAAGTGAAACCTTATCATTATGAGCAGCAAGTTCATTAATGAGAGAATCCAAAGATGAGACATATTCTGCAAGAGAGCAAATTTAAAAGGAAAGAACAGTTAAAGCCCATTTGTAATACTTCTCTCTCTATTTGTTCAAAAATATTATTATCTGTATTAGCTTTCAGCAACTGTCCTGCTACAGCTCATTCCAACACAACAATTACCATCCAAGGTATAGTCAAAACCATATCTAGGTTGAGGTTTGTCCGAAAAACCAAAGCCTGCAAAAGAAGAAACAGAAAGCACAAGAATTATCCATTTATCATCATGAACTCAAGAATTTTGGTTAGTGATACAGCAAAATTTCAGTTTGAGAGAACAGCTGCAGAAGATTTTATTAGCAGCTCCAACATGCATAACAAAAACGTGGCCTAGAGCATAAATAGAAGAAAATGAAAGTTCAAAGCACACTCCTCTAACAGCCACAGGGCTCTCTTAAAACCAAAAACAGATGTGCAAAAGATAAAAATAATTTTTTAGAGTTGGAAGTGTACTCACAGAGTTGCCAGAGTGAAACATAAAGTAGGGGCCTTGACCGGGTTAAGTGCAATAGGCATATATTGAACAAAAAGTAGATTCAAAATATACAAAAATGCAAAACAACAAGGGGGAAACTAAGAACTCTAAACTAAAGATCAACTATGCATCAAGGTAATTTAGATGTGCATGCTCTAACGTGCAGATACTCAGATGGGACATGAGATATTATATAACTAGGGGCAAAAACAAAGGGAAGCAATCCCCCCTCCCAATTTTTTAAAGATTTTGTTGGGTTACTAAATGATGTATGATAAACTTTTTCACTAGATGTACATTTTGTTACTAAAATTATGAATAATTCATTTAAGTTTATATTATCTAATAGAAAATTTTATATGAAATTTAATTCCCTTTTGTTAAGCATTACTTGTCATGACCAAAAATAATTTTTCAACTTTTAATAAAATTTTTGTCAAAGGTAACAAAAATATATTTTGCAGATTAAAATTTAGGGTTTTTGACCATTTTGTGTAAAGATATTGCAATACCTCAGCATAAAGATTTTTGCCAATGTTTGTAGATAAAAAATATCTCAATTATCCCAACATTTAGATACTAAAAATATAGCCACAAGTATATGCATTTCCTGATGTTTAACAAGAGAAAACATCACAACCAACGTTTTTTCCCAATGTTTTATGAAAAAAACATAGGCAAAATTTACAAGTTATACCGACGTTTATTTAGAAATGTCAGGAAAACTGTTCTTTGTTAGTGATGAGATTACATTGCAAAAGCTTTCAAAGATGTTGATATAGACTGAACATACATGTACTCACAGCAGCATGCCTCCATGCAACAAACAATCCTTCTATATTATTTGTCTTCAATGGGAAATTGTTGCATAAGATGGTCATACTCATTACCCTATTGGTCCTGGCCACCCAAATATATTTCTGTCATTTGAAATTCCAAGTCCAAACTGACATCCTCAAGACCTTTGCCCATAATTTTGCATGTGCCTCCAAGCAAGTTGATTAGGAAAAAACTCAAAAAGTTTATAGCTGTGAAGGAAGCATTAACTTTCAAGTCTTAGCTCATCACATTTATGTGACTCCAACCAACTTAATTAGGCAAAAACATCAAATATTTGCAGCTTTCCATTTCATGAGTGAAAAAAACATTAACCTTTCCAATGTTTGCTTATAGTCTTCTGATAGGATTTATAAAAATCTTTTTCCAAGATGTTCCAAATTGTTACAAAAACAACAACAATAACAACAACCCGAGTCTTAATCCTAATAATTTGGGATTGGTCTTTTGAGAGAGAAGCATGAAGATTTAAAAAAATAATAATAATAATAATAAATATATATATATATACATATAAATATATAAAAATAATAATAATAATGATGATGATAATAATAATAGTAAAATGAATAGATAAAAAATAAATAAATATGATCGTTTAATTTGTGTGAATTATTCTACGCCATTCATTCCTATCAAACGTTATCCTCTTGTCAAAATCGTTAACTATCATGTTTTTACGGATAATTTGCATTCAAATTTTCAGCGGTTTACCTCTACATTTTACTAGATCTCATTATTTAAGTTTTCTATTTTTCTAACTCGTACGTTTTCGGGTTTTCTTTGCACATACCCAAACCATTTTAACCGAAACTTGCATTTTCTCCACAATTGAGCTAATTCTCAATTTGTTACGAATCTCTTCATTTCTGATTCTATCTCTTCTGGTTTTATCACACATTCACCTAAGCATTCTCATTTCTACTACTACCATTTTTTGTTTTGTTATTTTTTAATTGTCCAACACTCAGTACCAAATAATAATGCAGGTTTTACTACAGTTCTATAGAACTTTTTCTTCAAATATAGTGACATCGTGCGTTCACAAAGAACTCCGGATGCTTTATTCCATTTCATCCAACCCACTTGAATCCTATGATTCATATTTCCATTTATATTGTCATCATTTTGAATGATGGAACCAACATATCTAAATCGTTTACTTTTTAGTATATTTTGTCCATCTAATCTAATCATTTCTTTATCGTTCTTATCATTGTTGCTAAACCTATATCTCATATACTCAATTTTCGATCTATTCAATCTAAACCCTCTGGATTCCGGTGTGTCCCTCCATAACTCTAATTTAGCATTAATACTTTCTCTAGTTTCATCAACCAACACTATATCATCTGTAAAAAACATATACCATGGTATTTCATCTTGAATGTTTTTTGTGATTTCGTCTATTACTATTGCAAAAAGGACGGGACTTAATGCCGAACCTTGATGGAGCCCAATATTAATGGGAAACTATTGCTCATACCCCCACAATTTCTTACATTAGTTACAACTCCATCATACATATCTTTAATGAGATTAATGTATCTCAAAGAGATCATTTTCTTCATTAACGCCCATCACAATATGTCTCTATGGACCCTATCATATGTTTTTTCTAGATCAATGAATTCCATGTGTAGATCTCTCTTATGTGCTCTATATGTCTCCATCAAATGTCTTAACAAGTGAATTATCTCCGTGGTGGATCTTCTCAGCATAAATCCAAATTGATTTTGAGACACATTTATCTCCAATCTCAATCTATGTTCTATCACTCTCTCTTATAATTTTATTGTATGACTCATAAGTTTAATTCATCGATAATTTGAGCAGTCTTGTACGTCTCCTTTGTTCTTATATAGTGGTACAATTATACTCTCTCTCCATATTTGAGGTATTTTCTTAATTACCAAATTTTGTTAAAAATATCCGTTAGTATTAATATACCAAATTCATCCAAACATTTTCATACTTCTATGGGAATACCCTCTGGTCCTATGGCTTTATTACTTTTCATTCTTTTTAAACCTTCCTTAACTTCATTGCGACGAATTTTACGTTTAAAATCTCTATTAATCTCTTTTACTGATATATCGATATTTTCTATATCTGTTGTACTCTTAACATTAAAGAGATGATCAAAATAATCTCTCCAACACTTTTTTATGTACTTATTCTTAATAAGTATACTATTGGTTTCGCTCTTAATACATCTAACACCATTTAGATCTCTTCCCTTTTTCTCCCTTAGTTTGGCAATTCTGTAGATCTCTCTTTCTCCATCTTTAGTCTCTAGTCTTTTGTATATATTATTATACAAATTACTATTTGCTTCTTGGATAATTTTTTTCACCTCTTTTTTTGCACTTTTGTATTTTTCACATACATCGTTATTACTATTACATTTAAGGTTCCTATAACACTCTCTTTTGGTTCGAATAGCAGTTTGGATTTTTTCATTCCACCCACATGATTCCTTGCCTATGGGGGCTTAACCCTTAGATACACCAAAAACCTCTCTACCTATATTCTTAATATTAGTAAACATCTCTTTCCATATTGTTTCCGAATCATCATTAGTGGACCAGTTTGCTACTTGAATTAATTTATCTTTAAAGGTGTTCACCTTTTCTCCTTTTAAATTCCACCAACTAATCCTTAGCTCCACAAATGGACGACACTTCTTTTGCCTTTTAGGCACAGATATATCTAAGACTAGGAATCTATACTGAGTTGCTACACTCTCCCCCGATATAACCTTTCAATCCTTACAGGTCATTTTATCATCTCTCCTAGTGAAAAAGAAATCTATTTGTCTAACATTAGATATACTTTTATATGTAACTAAGTGCGTTTCTCTCTTCTTAAAGATGGTGTTTACAAGTACCAGATCAAATGTTGTGACAAATTCTAAAATGGTATCTCCCGCATCATTCCTACAACCAAATCCAAAGTTTCCATGTATGTTCGAATCCTTCATTCCTCTCTCCTACATGTCCATTTAAATCTCCTCCAATAAATAACTTCTCTCTACTAGGTATGGTTTGTATAAATTCATCTAAATCCTCTCAAAATTGTCTCTTACTAATTGCATCCGTATCAATTTGGGATGCGTATACACTGATTATATTAACTATGTTTTCTCAATCTACTAACTTGACAAGTATAATTCTATATCCCTTTCTTCTTATCCCTATTATATCTTCTAGTAGATCTTTATATACAATTATTCATACCCAATTCTTAGATCTATCTGTCCCTGTATACCAAAATTTATGACTATAACGTTCTACTACCTTAACCTTTTCCCCCACCCACTTAGTTTCTTGAAGGCAAATGATATGAATCTTTTGTCTATTTATAGTTTCTCATATCTCTCCTAACTTGCCGGTCAAAGATTCTATATTTCAAGTGGTTAGACGAATTCTATTTTCATGGACTAACTTATTTAACCGCACCTTAGAATCCCTTATTAATTTGTCACTACACCCGGGATCTGATGTAACGCGTCACTAAGGGGGTAATGCCCCAAAAGTTTGTAATATTTGTCTCTCAATTTTCATTTGACAAAGATTTTTCGCTGGCTGTCGATCTACCGCAATCCTACTCCTTTATTCGGACTTGGGACCGGCTATGGCGGAGTTCTTAAAAAGAAAGATATTTAAAACGAATTATGGAAACATAAATATATAAATGAATTATAAAGAAATATAAATATATCTATAATAGGAAAGTAATAGTAAATAACACTAATAGTAATAATATTAGTAGTAATAAGTAATATTAGTAATAGTTATGTTAATAATATTAATAGTAATAATAATAATAATAATAATAATAATAATAATAGTGGTAATACTAAATATTAATGATAATAAAATGAATGTCGGCCAATACTAATAGTAATTATGTTAATATTACTGCTAATGAATGTCGGCCAATACTAAATATTACTGTTTCCAAATTGTTACAAAAATGTTGAATAAAATCCACTAGGTTTGGACCAATTCCCTGATTTCTCCAGTAATCCCTAGCACAACAATTCTAACAATTTACAAGTTGTGATATCCCATATACAAGTAGAGGCCCAATTCTTTGCTAAAGATATCGTCATTAGTCAAGTTCAATATCTCCTTTCATTTTTCCTCACCACAAGCTTGTTTCATCCTCCTTCAAGTTATCAACATATTTAGCTCTCAAACTTGGTCTAGTCCACTTATATTTATATGTGGCCCACATCCTTTTTAGTAAAGAGATATTGTCAAGATTACATAATCTCCCTTAACTTCTTGTAACAAACATATTTGCTCCATCCAGCTCCAGTAATTAGGAATGGAGTTGTATGCTCTAAACAAGCATCTAATGCATTGAATTGAGGATAGAAGAATTGAAAAGAGGAGCAAAGCCTGTAAGATCAAAAAGGAAAAACTCAAAAACTAAAAGTATTTAAAAACCCTTTATGAATGAAAGTAAAGGGCAGCTTAGAAAATGGTCCTGTCTTATAATGGGGAGAGATCCAAAGACTGACTTCCAAAAGTTCTTGCAATTCTTATTAGCCATATACACCAAGTCAACACTATTATAGCACTTTCCACAATAAAGAAGCATGCTTTTGGGAATCTGAAGCCTCCAAACTTTATCATAAGAAAATCAAGATCACTTCTAAGAAAAAGCCGCTAATCATCTGAAAATGGGGGGAAAAAAAAGTGAATTGATTTCCTGTCCAGGAACACTTTTTGCTTCTTCAATTTGGGATGCCAATTGGAAATGGGGATCATTGTTTCTGGCATGTTCTTCATGCTACACAATCTAACAAGACTCTCTCCTCCTCCTCCTCATCTTCTAATGTCTTTCCCTGAGTGTTTCTGACTATATACCTTTTCTTTAATGCCTATACAGGTGATACTATTTTTGTTTGTTTTTCATTGCTATGAAAGGAGAGATCAATCCACCATATCTTGCACATGTTTACATCACCACTGTTACATTAAAAATGAGAATGACAATTTTTTTCAAGACAACATTTTCAAACATATCTAATCAGACACGTCACTTTATTACTCAATTTCACACTCAAATATGCATTTCGTGCTTCCAAACGTCACCAAAGTCACTCCTTATACAATTTAAAAATAACACAAAAATGTATGCTATTTGACATTTATCCTTGAAATTCCACTTATGGCTTTTTATCCACACAATGAACAATGTGCATTCAAAACCTTGTGCTAGTAAACATCAAAACAAGTTGTCATATGCAAAGATGGGAAAGATTTTATTTTTCAAGAAGATCAAAATTGTACAAAAACTATCTTAACTCACCTAACCAATCAAAAGCAATGGCATGAAAATCCTTGGCAAGTACCGGAAGAACTTTGCGATAAGAGTATGCCTGTGGAAAGTATCAACTATTACCTAACAAGAAAGAAATCCTGAACAAAGTAATAAATCATCCAACTACCTCTACAGCCATTAGCAAAACCCATGGACATATTGATGAAGATGAACACAGTAAGTATTAGCGATGGTGAACCAAAGAACTATATTTGAAATTATTAATGAACAACTAAAATATATATAGCTCTACACAATTCAATGATATGTAAAAGGCTGTTGCTGCTATAATGAAATTTTGACTTGTAAATTTTATGCACACTAAAACTATTATAGCTCCTCAACTAAAAAACTACACAGGAGTTCATGTATCTAGTTAGGCCAATGATCTCATTATGTTTAGAAACTCATAAATATCAAAAGAAATGCAGATAGAGTAAGACTTTCAATGTCCTCCGTCGACCTTGACATAAGACAACATTTCTTGCACATGTAAATGACTACAACCTAGGAAACACAGATATTTTAAATGGTAGTCATATCTGAATCAACAATATTATCAGATACAATACTCCACAAATACTCTCTAGAAATGTGTTGTGTGGCATATCCTTCTTAATTACTATTTTCATATATCGGATACTTGTTGGATACTTGATGAATTCTTTTTTGAATACTTGGCGGGTACTTGATGGATATTTCATGTGAACTTTTTGTGATAATAATATTCACATGCAACATATATAATTTATTTATGTTTTATTTGTTTACACAATATGTGAAAACCGCGATTGTAGTACCTACTTCTTATTTGTCGATTAACACCTATTTTTAAATATTTAAATTACTATTTTATCAAACTTAACTTATTAATAATTACAAATAAAATATAATTATAGTAAAATTTTGGAAATTTGTCGTATAGCCATATCTATGTCGTGTTCAATATCTTTTAGATCTTCAAAGTTAAAAATAGAATTGTTTTCTTCATTATTAATAAAAATTGAAAAATAAAAGTTGTAGTGTTTGAAAATTTGCTACATCTCGTATCCAAATTGTTTCAGATATGATCCCATATGTATATCCATGCTTCCTAGACTATGACAATAGAGAAAGAGTTTGTGGGGGAGACAAACATGGGACCAATTAGAGAATATGATAGAGAGGGGAGAACTACAAGAGAATATAAGAAGCAACTAAAAAGAATTCAATCAGAGGGGACAGGCGATACCGAGAAACTCAATTCAGTAATTTAGTTATCAATAATCAAACTGTAACAAACAGAATCTCATAGTTATGTATTTCAAATGACTAAGGAAAGAAATTGGAACAAAATATTCTCCAAAATCTTAATTGGAGACTAAAAAACTATATGTCTTATGTCACTAGAAATATACAGTTGCCTATAAAAAATGTTTTGATTAGAAAACCTTGAGTGATAAATGTATTCAAAATTTACTCTAACATATAAACTTTGGACGTTAATATAAGGACCAACTCGATAACAAATGATTTTTGATGGCCACAAGGATAGATCACTTGTCCACCTTGAACCAAAAACTCCTCTTTCTTCGCTATCTTTCCAATTGGAAATTACCTAAGCCCAGGATAGTTAGGGGATTCTTAACCCTTCCTAGCAGATCTATCCATTCGTTGACTGACCATAATGTGCCACTCATGCATTATCTTACAAGTTTGTCTGAATGCATACAGCACTATAGTAAGAGACGAATATAACATTCAGCAATAAGATATTGCATTTGCTACAAGCAAAGCGTGGTTATTTGAAAAATATGGAGAGAATTTCTGGATATAAGAAGGCAACACTATTATAAAACTACACAAAGAAATAACAGAAACATACTCACTTGTGAAGGAAAGCCATGAATTAATATGATGGAAGTGTTCGCTGCACTCCCCATTTCAATGCAAAACCATCTATTGCACAAATCATACATAAAGAATGTTCAAAGGCAAACCCTGCAAATAATACATCCTTAATATATGCAAGTCATGGTGAAATTAGGGCCTCTGAGAATCGACTACCGGAATCATGTTCTCTTTCTGATTAAAATTCCAAAATAAAATAAAAATTCGTAAAACCACTACTGGATTCACCTGAAAACATCTGTAGATGCTTGTGAGCCAGCTCCCATTGTAAGTCCAAAAATTGGATCCTTTGCCTTCTCGCCAGAACCTCCAACAGGATGAGCTTTTACCTAGACAAGGATGAAATCCAATTAATAGCCTCCTCAGTTCCAACTTGATTAAGGCAGTTGTCCTCATAACAAGTGACGGACAAAATGATTTTTATGCTTGGATGTTTCAAAAAGTTGATCACTGACACCGATGGCATGAAGTCCACCTTCAGAAAATAATGAATTAGAATTTAAGGGAATACAAAACAAATGTATAGTGCATAAGATGGAAAATAAGAATTGAAGTCTATATATGGCTATATGCAGCAAAAAAGACAGAAAAACTGAAGAGGTCCCAAACCTAAACGGTGACTGAGAAAGTACTCACAAACTTTCCTTGCTTGAACCATTCATCTGCAGGACTTGGCTCATCTGCATATTTTCCTGTGCAGAAGAATTTCAAGCAAGATCTGAAAAGAACAAAATGCCTTTATTTTCGAACAAAGCTCTCACTCTCTATAACTTGAGCGACAGAAGGTAAACAAAATCAGGGTTTCCATGAGAAATGAAAATGGTCGAGCGGACTAGTGGGGTAAGCATAATTATCTCATATGGACATTCTTAGGTTGTAATTGCCCAAAGGAAAGGCAGGAGCAAGCTGGGAGAACGACGCAGGTTAGAAGAATCTAAGTTAAAATTACCGTAATTTTCAGTGAGGAAGACAAGGGGCTAATCATGAGGCGCCCATTTAGCATTTTTGATATGCCAACACCCATACATACAGACACGAGAGAGACAGAGAAAGAGAGAGAGAGAAAGAGAGAGAGAGAGAGAGAGAGAGAGAGAGAGAGAGAGAGAGAGAGAGAGAATTCACCTACCGATTGCTGAAGCAGAAAAATCAAATTAAAAAATAGGAGAGTGAGTCAGACAGACCTCCGGTGAAGGAGAAGCCATCTCCAATTGAAACAGGAGCATCAATCAAATAGTCCTCCTATGACAAAAATCAAATTCACAAACAGAACCGGTACTTAAATAAATAAAAAAAGATGATCATTGGAGTTACTTGATTTTGATCATCGGCACTCCTACTCCTCGATATACATCGAAATTGAAGATGTTTCCTCGTCACGATTCGAGTCTTGGAGGGATGACGATGAGCAAGAGATTGAAATGAATGGAATTGGAAACGAAAGGAGGTGATGTGGAGTTGCACTGCCATTTTTTAGTTCAATTCAATTCAATTTCAAGTGAGAGAGCGCGAGCGAGCGAGCGAGCGAGTGAGTAAGCTTTGGCACATACAAGTTCGAGATGGTATAGTGGAGTTTAACGGTTTCGGTTTGAATATCTGGGGAAGTGGTAATCGTCCGTTTTGAAAGCACTGAACAGATAGGGTTTCCATGGCTCTGCTTAGATTACACTGGATGGCTGATGCCGAGCAATGTACCAAAATGACACCAAAAAAAAAAAAAATTAAAAAATCTAAGCGGGAAAAAATTTCCCCAAATAACCCATATTTATCACGAATTGAACCCGCGACCGTATTTGTCGCGGGTTTGACCCGCAACAAAGCCACGTGGGGCCTTTCCGCGTCTTGAAGACGCGGAAAGCTGGGCTCTCCGCGTCTTCCCAACACAGAAAGCCCGGTTTTCCCATTGTGGCCGCGACACGTGGCATCCACGGTTGGATGATGCAGAAACCATCCCTTCACTCGGACTTCACTCTTCACTTCCTCTCCCATTTTGCATGCGAAGTCTCCGCTTTCCTCTCCTCCTCTCCTCCTCTCCTCTCCTCTCCTCTCCTCTCCTCTTCTACACGGCTCTCCTCTTCTACAGACGAAGAACCCTAACCGAAGGTCACAAATTTCCCTAGATCTAACATTTCAGAGAAGAAAAAAGCTACTGAAATTGCTGAAATTATTGAACCATTCAAGATTAGACAATATTTTGTCTAAAAATTTTAAAGGTATAAAATTTTTTCTATCTCAATTTAAATTATTTTAAATGTATAATTTTATAAGAATGTGTATTTATGAATGCAATTGATATTTTAAATTCAGTAGATTTGTATGAAATTTGCTGTTAATTTTTAATTAATAACGTTTATAATTAGGTTTTAGTGAGATTAATTAATATAATAAATATTAATATGTAGTTAATATAAATTAATATGAAATAGTAATAGTTATATTAAACTATTAATTATTATAAAATTTGTAATTTAAATTATTTGAAATGACTATAATTATATTAAAATATTTTTGATTAAATTAAAAAATTTTAATATAAATGAATAATAATATTTATAAAATATTATAAAATAAATATTTACAATTTATAAAATAAATATTTGAAAATACTTTTAAAATATTTTAAAAGATTATAAATTAATACTTTAAAAATACTTTAAAAATATTATAAAATATTATAAATTTTAAAATTTAAAATAAATGACTATATTTAAATATTTTTAAGTGACTATATTTTAATTACTTAAATAAATTAAAATTTTGACTAAATATTAATGTTGATATTTGAAAAATTTACGTTAAAATATTTTAAATTAAACGAATATATTTAAAATTAAAATGTATTAACGTGTAAATGGTATAATATATTAATACTTTTAGTTTAATATAAAAGTATTAGTAAATATTAAAAATATGTAAAATTTGTTATTAATAATTTAAAATATTTATTTTAAAATTATTTAATAAATGATTTTAGTTAATATTTAGTAATTTAATTCAAAATATTAAAATTATTAAAATTAGTATTTTTATGAAATTGTAAATTTATTTTTATCATTCCATTATTAAAATTTGTATTATAAATATAAAGTGAGTTTAGGCTTTTAGATTAAATTTAAATATAATGAAAATTAAAATTTAGTTAGTAGTAAGTTAATATAATAATTTAGTAGTAATTATATTTTTATTGGTATTTTTAAATAAAAAATAGTAATAGTTATATTAAACTATTAATCAATATAAAATTTGTAGTTTAAATTATTTGAAATGACTATACTTAGATTAAAATATTATAAAATAAATTAAAAAGTTTTAATATAAATGACTATATTAATACTTATTAAATAATATAAAATAAATATTTTTAAATTATAAATTAAATTTAGAAAATAAATATTTGAAAATACTTTTTAAATATTTTAAAAGATTATAAATTAATACTTTTAAAATAGTATAAAATTTTATAAAATTTAAATTTTAAAATAAATGACTATATTTATTGTTTTAATGAATATAGTATTTATTGTTTTATTAATTGATTTAATTTTAAATTGTTCAATTTTTTGTATGTTTGTTGAATATTTATAAAATGTTTAATTTATTTTTTTATATTTATAGAATAATGACGGATATGATAAGTCTGTTATGTTATAGCAATGGTGAAATTGTGATGGGAGACGATGGAGTCCGTTATGACCGTGGTCCAACAAAGTTGATTAAGGTACGGAGAAATTATAATTTTAATGAGTTGCTGAAATTAGTATGCAAAGGTGTTCAAATAAATCTGTTGAGACAACATGTAGAGATTTTTCATCGGTTTCCCGTGTCGTATATGGGAGCTGGTAATGTATGGTTTGAATTGGTTCCGATAAGTGATGATGACGATGTTTTGAATTTGATAGAATTTGCAATGACTAGGGGAGTGGGTGGGACTATTGAGTTGTACATAAAATCATATGATGGTAGAAATTCTATAGTACAAGATTGTGATTACATGGAAGATTATCCGCATATCGAATCTCAAGTGGATGTTGCCTTTGCAGACATAGATAATGATGTTGATGAGGAGGAAATGGCGGAAGAAGAGGTAGAAGAATATATTGAAGATGAAGAGGAAATGGGAGTGGTGGCGGTGGTGCAAACCAGTTAATGGTCGGCCCTTCGTCAATGTCTGTAAACATTGGTGGTGGTAGGAGATATGGGGGCGGTGGAGTAGAGGAATCCATTTCATTCATGACGATCGCACCGGGTGGTGATGGTTATGTGACATTTGAGGAAGAACACAGATTGACATCTGATAGTTAGAGTTTCAGCGATGAATTGAAAAAGGGTATGAGATTTGAGTCGAAAGAGCAGCTTATTCATGCTGTTAAAATGCATCATGTTGAACACCACTATCAATTTCGAGTTGGTAAATCAACCCCTGAACTTTGGACAGCAATTTGTATGTAAAGGGAAGAAGGTTGTAGATGGAGGTTGCGTGCTTGTAAAACACGGTTACTTGGTGCATTTGTGATTACAAAGGTCGAGGGACCCTACACATGTGTGAATGCTGGGTTGACGCAGGATCATAGGCAGTTGGATTCAAATTTGATGGTTAGGCATTTGCTTAATTATGTGAGGGAAGATCCCAGCGTGAAAGTTTCTTTTCTTAAAACTGTTATGACCGAGAGAACGACATATGTAGTTTCTCGTAGAAGGGTTTGGGCAGCAAAGAGAAGAGCTATAGAGATGGTTTACGGGGATTGGGATGAATCTTACAAACAACTACCTCAGTTGTCAAATGCAATAGTGGAAAAAAATCCGAGTACACACGTAAATTGGAAGTTGGGTCCACCTAATGCTAGAGGGGAACAGGTTTTTGAGGCTTTATTTTGGGCATTTGGTCCCAGTATCTTGGCTTTTAGGAGTTGTAAACCATTGATAAGTATAGATGGGACTCACCTTTATGGGAAATATAATCACAAATTGTTGATTGCATGCAGTATGGATGGAGAGAATCATATTGTCTCGTTGGTATTCGGATTGGTAGATGGAGAGTCACTCGCTTCTTGGTCATGGTTTTTGAGATGTGTGCGAGAGTATGTTGTTCGAGATAGGGAAGGTCTCATTTGTTTAATTTCAGATCAACATGAAGGGATAAGGGCAACAGTTGTACGTCCAGAGTTCGGGTGGTCACCTCCCAATACTGTATGGCGATTTTGTATGTGCCATGTCGCTAGTAACTTCAACACGCACCACAAAAGTCAAGCTTGTAAAAGAGTTGCTACGATTGCCGCGTTGCAATCACAGCGGAGGAAATTTGATTTATATATGGCGAAGATGAAGGAGATTAAAGAAAATGCTCCTGATTATTTTACAACTATTCCTCTTGAACAATGGACTCTATCTCATGATGGTGGTGTTCGTTTTGGATATATGACCACAAATATTAGTGAAAGTTATAATGTCGTGTTAAAGGGGGCAAGAAATCTGCCAGTTTCTTCTTTGGTACTTAAAACTTTTTATAATTCCGTTAACTATTTTCAGACTCGTTTTGGTGAGACGAATGCGGGAATTGGAAGAGGAGAGCGGTACACTAAATATGCGTTCGCCATGTTAGGGAGATGGATGAACACGGCTAACCTTCATACCGTCGTTTCTTTCAGTAGGGAGCATGCGATCTTTGAAGTCGAAACTAGGAATAGACAGACATGGTATGGGTACAAGGGAGGCAATAAACACATTGTCAATGTACAGGAAAAGCATTGCACATGCGGGAAATGGCAAACTTATAAAATTCCTTACTCTCATGTAATTGCTGCATTAACACAGACGATGATTGATGTGCATATGATCGTCGGAAAATGGTATACATGAGAACATCAACTTAAGGTTTACGAGAGAAATTTTTTCCCCATTGGAGACCACTCGACATGGTCCATTGATTCCTACCCTACAATAATTCCCGATATATCCCTGAGACGTCAGAAAGGAAGACCTAAATCATCTCGATATCACAATAAGATGGATCTTCGAGAATCATCGACACGGACATCATGCGGTAGTTGTAGCGCTGAGGGTCATAATAGGAGGAGATGTCCGAGACGAATGAAGTGCGGACTTTGTGGTCGAGAGGGTCACGATCGAAGACATTGTCCAACAACAAATTAATGAGATTTTCTTGTATTTGTATGATTTTCTAATTGTTGTACTTCTTAATGTATACTATATTTTGAAAATTTAAACATGTTGCTGTATTTTTGTTATTATGTAATATATAACATATTTGTGTGAATATCTTCTTTTCTTTTTTTGCATTGAATAATGTGGTGATATATTATTAATTTTATTTGTACATTTATATATTTATGCTAATTATTATACTTTTTTAACATTTCAGATGGATCCCGGACCTACTGATCCGAGCCTTCTACGCTTGCAGCAAGGACACCGCTCTACTAGAGTTTGGGAGGGAGATGATACTGATTGGCTTGTCTGCCGTAGACGTAAGGCAGTATTACGACGTTTTGGCAATGACCATATTGACGATAGAGTAGTTCCTCTCCTACAGGCGTCGGGCTTTTTGGGGGTCGCTCGACTTCGTTTTATACAGTTGGATTGGCATCTCATCACGGCTCTAGTGGAGAGATGGAGGCAGGAGACACACACATTTCATATGCGTCACGGTGAGCTTACAGTTACGTTACAAGATGTAGAAGTTATTTTAGGTTTACCTTTAAATGGGATACCCGTTGTCGCTAGGACAACGGATTTCTCGTGGATTGTGCTGTGTCATAGATTATTAGGTGTTATCCCTCGCTCGGCTTTTAAGCGCCATTCATTGAGTATGCCATGGTTGTCAGATTTCATAGGTGACTTGCCCCACGATACAGATTATGATCATATTTTGCGATGGACACGGGGGTATATATTACTATTGATAGGGGGTGTTTTATTTTCTGATAAGAGTGGTTATTATGTATATTTACAGTATTTATTAGTATTAGAGGATTTAGATTACTCTAGTTGTCGTAGTTGGGGTTCTGCGTGCTTGGCTTATTTGTACAGACAGCTTTGTATAGCATCGCACGCAGACTCGCATGAGATTTGTGGGGCCCTGATTCTTTAACAGATTTGGGCATGGGAGAGATTTCCATGTATAGCTCCTATTAAGCGATCTTTATATGTAGAGGGGGATGGCCCATTGGCTTTGCCCTGGAGGACGGAATTTGATGTCACTTCCCTTTCTACACATGTCGTGACCGTGTATAGGGAGGCATTAGATAGACTGACGAGCGATGATATCGTGTGGCAGCCTTACATTGAGGACGTGTTATCTTTCCTCCCCGATTATTGTCATGAGGGTAGGGATATTTGACTGGCTCGGGTACCGCTTATCTGTTTCTCTATTATAGAGTAGTACTTTCCAGATCGAGTGATCCGTCAGTATGGAGGATTTCAGGTCATTCCGGATCACTGCGATACTGAGGATTGATTGCACCAGATTAGCTTGCGTGGTTCACAGGAGATAGATTGGTCAGTCGAGCATGCCTGTTACATCGAGATTTGGAATCACCGACGCGATTATCTAGTCCCTATTGACACGTCAGTTGGACCCACTGTCCATCATTCTTACAACGTATGGTACCGCACCATCTCTCGTATATTTATTAGTCGGCATGGAGCTTATTTGGGATATGTGGTAAGTGTATAATTTAATTTTTTTTTAATTTCATTTTTCATATTTTAACTAACGTGTTTCGAGTTCTTTATAGCGTGATTCACTACGTCAGATTCGAGAAAACTCTGAGGATGTTCATATCCGTGGAATAGCGGATACAGCCATGTCAGTTTTGAATGATGACATGACATCTCCTGAGACCTAGACATCCTAGAGGTCGTGCTGAGAGAGGTGACGAGGAGCATCGACCTCGACGGAGCCGAGCGCGACTACGTCCGAGGCCATCTACTCATGATGCGTCACCATTTCCATCTCAGCATCAAGAGGACGTCGCAGGACCTTCGAATACATGAGGACTCCTCTTCTTTCTACACACCAGTGTTTGAGTTCCCTCATTTCTCTACTCCTGACGCCCCACAGAGGGGCATTCGTATAGTTGAGGGACAGACACAGTTTCAGAGAAATGATGCACGCACGATGTACCATGTTTCTCCTCCTCGTTTTAGTGACGTAGGACCCTTAAAGATCACACAATTACATGATATGGGTTTATCATCCCAGGACGACACTACATATATTAGGAGAGATTTAGATGTTAGACATTACGATACAAGAAGGCGACGACAACGTTAGTTATATATTATATACTTTGTATCCTATATTATATTAATAATAATTCGATTCATTTACATATGTTCATTTCTCTAATCTTATTTGTTTCGTTTCTCCTTTCTGTTTTATTTATAAGAAATTAGTTTTTTTTTTTCAAATTGTTATTTTACTTTAACTATTTAGATAATACACATATATCGATAATATCGTGGGCCCAGCCCATTGCACCGCTGGTTAACCGTTGACTCGCAGGCGGGTCTGGTGGATATACATTTAATTATTTTGATTTATCAAACCACCATTACGAGTGTTATAAGGGATAGCATGCAAAAATATATATATATAGATAGATGACAAAACAATAATTTATTATTAGTTGACTTCTCTAAAAATTCTAATATTTATTTTTGTCTGTAATTTTAATTATTTTGTATATTTATTTATAATTTAAATAATTTTAATATAATTAATGGTTAGCGGATTATGTTACAATTGTTTTAAAAATCAAAATAAATTCGTTATATATTTATTCACTAATTTGAGAATTTTTGTGACTGTTTTCTAATTTTTAAAAATTTTTAGGATTATTTTTTTTATTTTGAAATTTTTCATAAAATTTTTAAGGCAAACTAGCCTGATTTTTTTTTATTATTATAATACATAATTTTGGGTCCTCTAAATTAGATATAATTACAAAAATTGAAATAAGATATAATTATAAAAATTAAAATTATATATAATTATAAAAATCGAATTAAAAGAGGAGGGGGGATTTGCGCAAACACGGAGGAGTTTCCGCGTTTTGGAAACGCGGAAAGGGCATTTCCGCATTTTGGAAACACGGAAAGGCTGAAACGCGGAAAGGGCCCAGGACGCCTACACGAGTCTTTGTCGCGGGTTGAACCTGCGACAAATATGGTCGCGGGTTCAATCCGCGACAAATATGGGTTATTTGGGGAAATTTTTTTCCCCTTAGGTTATTTAAAAATTTTTTTTTCAGTGTCATTTTGGTACATTGCTCGGCTGATGCCTATAACTGAATCGAATTTATAAAAAAAATTAGAATTTCGATTTTTTTTTTGAAAATTTAGAAATTCTGGAGGATTTTAAATTTTGCTTATTTTAAAAATAGCAATAAAAATAAAAATAGATAATTTCAGCCCCACATCATCCATAAATAGAACCTAAACAAGGGTGGGTTAATAGTTTTGGAGTCTAAATCAACATTTAATTTATTTAGTAATTAAATATTGATATTTTTTAAATAAAATTTCGATTCGAGTTTTGTATAAAAAAAATACATATCGCAAGAGTTTTGTTTATTAAAAATCTAATTCGATTCACATTAAATTTAGTTAAATTTAATATAATTATCAAATATTAATAGTTTATTAAAAAAAAGTTTTGATCTCTGAAACTAATCTTTGAAATCCTTTTCCCTTCTCAATAAAATCAATAAAAATTTTTACTCGCTAAATTTTTATGCTATTCTTTAATAACACACCTATAAAAATAATTAAATTGACAAATCAAATATATAATAAAGAAAAATTAAATGTAGGAATATATAACTTGGTCACATATGCAAATTGATTACATAAAAGATCACTTATAAGAGAGTTCCAATGCTGGAATGATATTGCATCTCAAAGAAATAGTGTTTTTTGCCTTGTGAGTCAAAAAAGAGAGATACCCGATACATCAATAGTGAGTCAGAAAATTTGAAATTATAATTAATAATTAAAACTAAAATGTTGCTATTCATAAAGAAATATTAAAGTTAGAAGAAAAACAACTCCAAAATAATAAATGAATTAGACCGAAAGTTACGTGAGAATTTGGAGTGACCGTGAAAAAGAAAAAATAAAAAAGAATTGTGAGGAACGGAACGCTTAACTAATTAATAATGAGATTTGATATAGGTCTTAATTGTTATAATTTTGTTATATAATTGTTCAAATTATAATTGTACAAATAAAATATTTAAAATTTTGAATTATTAAAATAAGGGTTTCACTTCTTTCTATTATTGTCCGCCTTAAGCCAAAAGTAGAACCCGAGCAAAACAAAACTTTGATATTGAACCATGATCAGAAGAGCACAAGAGAGTATGATAGCTATCATATGAGGTATAAAATTAGAGCTTTGTACCGAAATATACCATTTAAAAAAAATTTAAATGACCCGAAAAGAAAAAAATTTCTCAAAATAATCCATATTTGTCACGGATTAGAACCGCGACCGAGTATGTTACAGGTTGGACTCGCAATTGAGTATGTCACGAGTTGAATCCACGACTGAGTTTCGCGGTAGCTACACAGTGGCTGTTGGTTACGGGCCACAAGTGTGTCGCGTTTTCAAGACACAACACACTGTATCGCACTTATAAGACATGAAGAGGTTGTCGCGTCTTGCAAGCGCAACACCACATGTCGCGCACTGAAGCGACAAGGCCCCGCGTGAGCCCAGCCTGCGGGCCAACTGGCTTAACCGCGGACTCATGACTCAAAACACATAACTCAGAAGCCTCACCATACTATCGATATATATGTTAGGCAAAACCGAAATTGGAATTGCAAAGACCCTCGAGCCCAACGGATCCAACCCGCGAATTAGTGGGTTCGTCTGTATCATCCATATCTGTATTCGACTATTCCAACATCCAGCTTCCTAAACATGCTGCGAATCGAACCCGCAACACAGTGGGCCCCGTCCTACCATCCCTATCTATGTTGGACAACACATTATCACCCTACATTCCTGTATGAAAAAAACATAATTATATCCGATATGAAATTCGAAAATTACATTCTGAATATCATATAAGTGAATTCTCTTAACAATTAAAAAAAAACAACAATCTCGGACCAAAAACTACAAGAAATCACATCTGGATGTCCTCTGGATGCTGAGATAGGAACAGTGACGTATCATGAGATGGTGGCCTCGGATGTGGTCTCCCTCGGCTACGTCGACGTCGCTGCTCCTCGTCGCCTCTCTCAGCATAACCTCTAGACGGTCTAGCTCTCAAGAGATATGCCATGTCATCACTCAAAACGGAAATGGCTGTATCCGCTAATCCACGGACATGAACATTCTTAGAGTCTCGAATCTGATGAAGCGAATCCCTCTACAAATATCTCGATACACGTTAGTTAAGCAAAAAAAATAAAATAATTGATATAAACAGAAATAAAATAATTGATATAAATAGAAAAAATTAATTTATACACTTATCACATATTCTAAATAAACTCCCCGCCGACTAATAAATATACGAGAGATGGTGCGATACCATGTGTTGTAAGAAAGATCGACAGTGGGTCCAAATGACATGTCAACAGGGACTAGGTGATCGCATCAGTGAGTCCAAATGTCGACGTAGTAGGCATGCTTGACCGACCAATTTGTTTCCTGTGAAACACACGAACTAGTGTCGTGCAATCGATTCTCAATATCGCAATGATCCAAAATAAATTGAAATCCTCCATACTGACGGATCACTCGATTTGGAAGGTGCCACTCGACAATAGAAAAACAAATAAACGATACGCGGGTATGCCAAATATCTCTACCCTCATGACAATAGTAGGGGAGGGAAGACAATACGTTCTCAGTGTAAGGCAGCCACACGACATTATCGCTTGTAATTCTATTGAATGCCTCCCTATACACGGTCACAACGTGTGTAGGAAGCAAAATGACATCAAAATCCGTCTTCCATCCAAAGCTAGTGGCCCATCCCTCTCTACATATAAAGATTACCTAATAAGAGCTATGAATGAGAATCTCACCCATGTCCAAATCTGTAAAAGAATCAAAACTCCTCAATCTCATGTGAGTCTATGTGCGAGACTATACAAAATTATCTGTACAAGTAAGCCAAACACGCAGAACTCCAACTATGACGACAATAATAATCTAAATCATCTAATGTTAATAAATACTGTAAATATACATAATAAGCACTCTTATTAGAAAACAAAATATCCCCTATCAATATTAAGATATACCCCCATGTTCATCGCAAAATATGATCATCATCTGCATCGTGGGGTAACTCACCAATGAAATCTAACAACCACAACATACTCAATGTATAGCCCCTAAAATCCGTGCGCGGAAGTCTAACACCTAATAATCTCTCACACAGCGTAACTCACGAGAAACCCATCGTCTTATCTACTATGGGTATTCCATCTACAGGTAGACCTAAAATAATATCTACATCCTGTAGGGTAACTTTAAGCTCATCGTAGGGCATATGAAATGTGTGTGTCTCCTTCCTCCATCTCTCCACTAGGGCCATGATGAGGTGCCAGTCCAACTGAATGAAATGAAATCGAGCGACCCTTAAAAAGCCGAACACCTATATGAGCTGAAGTACTCTCTCATCATTATGACCATACCCTAAACGCCGAAATACTACCTCACATCTTTGGCAGACAAGCCAGGTACTATCATCTCCCTCCCAAACTCTAGTAGAGTAGTGTCCTAGCTGCAAGTGTAGAAAACTCAGATCAGTAGGTCCGGGATCCATCTGAAATATCAAAAAGTATAATAATTAGCACATATAAATTTGTATTAAGAATTAATAATATATCACCACATTATGAAATGCACAAAAAGAAAATAAGAGATTTACACCAACACGTTATGAGTTGCATAATACATTAGCACATTATGACGAAACATAATAAGAAAAATACACTGACACGTTTAAGTCTTCAAAATATAGTATGTATCAAGAAATACAACAATTACAAATTTATAAAAATACAAGAAAATATCATTAATTTGTTGTTGGACAATGTTTTCGATCGTGGCCTTGTCTACCACAAAGTTCGTACCTCAATTGTCTCGGACATCTCATCCTATTATGACCCTCAACACTATAACTACTGCATGATATCCGTGTGGATAATTCTAAAAAATCTATCTTGTTGTGATATCAAGATAATCTAGGTCTTCCTTTCTGACGTCTCAGGGATATATCAAGAATGATTGTAGGGTACGAATCCATGGGCCATGCCGAATGGTCTCTAACCGGGAAAAAATTTTGCTCATATACCTTAAGTTGATGTTCCCATATATACTATTTGTCGACGATCATATGAACATCAATTATCATCCGTGTTAATGCAACAATTGCATGGGAGCAAGGAATTCTATAGGTTTGCTATTTGCCGCATGTGCAATGCTCGTCTCGTACATTGACAATCTATTTATTGCCGCCCTTGTACCTATACCCCGTCTGTCTGTGCCTGGTGTCAACCTCAAAGATCCCATACTCCCTACTGAAAGAAACGACGGTACGAAAGTTAGTTGTGTTCATCCATCTACCTAGAATGACAGATGCATATTTAGTGTACCACTCTTCTCTTCCAATTCCCGCATTCGCCTCTCTCAAACGAGTCTCAAAATAGTTAACGGAATTATAAAAAAGTCTAAATACCAATGCAAAAACTGGTAGATTTCTTGCCCCCTTTAACACGGTATTAAAGCTTTCACTGATATTTGTAGTCATATATCCAAAACGAACACCACCATCATGAGAAAGAGTCCATTATTCGAGAGGAATAGTTGCAAAATAATCAGGAGTATCTTCTTTGATCTCCTTCATCTTCGCCAAATATAGGTCAAATTTCCTTCGCTGTGATTGTAATGCGACAATGGTAATAACTCTTTTACAAACTTGACTTTTGTGGTGCGTGTTGAAATCACTATCTACATGGCGCATGCAAAATTTCCACACAATTTTGAGAGGTCACCATCCAAACTCTGGACGAACAACTGTTACCTTTATCCTTTCATGTCGATCTGAAATTAAACAAATTGGACATTCCCTATCTCCAACAACATATTCTCGCACACACCTCAAAAACCATGACCAAGAAGTAAGTGACTCTCCATCTACAAATCCGAATGCCAACGGGACAATATGATTCGCTCCATCCATACTACATGCAATCATAATTTGTGATTATATTTCCCATAAAGGTAAATCCCATCTATACTTATCAATGCCCTACAATTCCTAAAAGTAATGATACTTGGACCAAATGCCCAAAATAAAGCCTCAAATACCCTTTCTCCTCTTGTGTTAGGCAGACCCAACTTTCAATTTACTTGCGTCCCCAAATTTTTTTGCGCTATTGCATCTAATGACTGAGTAAGTTGTTTGTAAGAGTCATTCCAATCCCTGTATACCATCTCATAGCTCTTCTCTTTGCTGCCCAAACCCTTATATAGGAAACTGCATATGTGGTTCTCTTGGTTATAACAGTTTGAGAAAAGAAACTTTGATACTAAGATCTTCCCTCACATAATTAAGCAAATGCCAAGCCATCAAATTTGAATCTAGCTACCTATAATTCTACGTCAACCCAGCGTTCACACATGTGTGGGGTCCCTTGACCATAGTAATCACAAATGCACCAACTAGTCGCATTCTACAATCACGCAACCTCCATCTACAGCCTTCGTCCCTTTGCAGGCAAATTGCTGTCCAAAGTTCAAGGGTTGATTTACCAACCCGAAATTGATAGTGTCACGTCCCGATTCTCGAATCGAGCATGCAGCAACCGCCGTGTTGTCTCGGTACACGGACAGAATCTTCCCATATACCGGGACTTCGCAAGGTTACATTACTGAACAATAAAACTTCTAGTACACAAATCTATCAAAGTAAGAAATTCAGAAAAACAATACACATGCAAAGAACCCATCTGGTCCATCCCTATACACACAAGCGTGCAGTGTGGCCATCCCAACCATTCCAGAAATCTCAGTACAAATACAGCATTCAAAATAAAAGAGACCTTAAATCATAGTCGCGGGATTTTTACTAATACTTGCCTGAAGAAAACAAGCTAGCATTAATAAAGTTCAAACGGTATGAGATGTACAAAACTTTATAACACCGAAAATAAATATCGAAATTTAACATTTTAATCCAAATGTCCCAATACAAGATAAAATATTATCAAAAAACAGTTAAATCAAAATAATGAAATTCCAAATCATAATTGTCGGATTTTACCAATACTTGCTAAGAACTCAACCAGTATCAGAAAAATCCACACGACATGAGATGTACAAAACTTCCTTCCCATGGTTCTATGAACTACAATTCCCAAAAATTCTACATTTGCTAGATACCTATACAAGTCGGCGAAATATCCTTCGCAAGCTCCAACGTTCAGTTTTTGAACTAAGTATTCTCTGAAAAATGTGGAGTGAAGGGTGAGTATTGGGGAATACTTAGTAAATGGAGTGCAATAGTGTGATTGTGTTCATAAATGAGAGGTGAATGTAAGACAGTCAAAACATATCTCATAACCACACTTTATATATGTAAAAACATTTCAATAATTCGATCAATTTGCAAATCATGCATCCACATTAATCATTCCATTAGAAAATCATAGGGTCCCATCGAAAGCACTCCGTCTTAGGTTGGCCGAACCTAGCCGAAAGCCCGCCAAGGGTTTTTTCATCCAATGTTTCAAAACATACCCCCTTCCTTGGTGTTGGCTCGTATCTCACCGGGGTGTAAACCAGATATAGCACGATTTCGACAGAAGGAGAGACGTTTAACACCCCTGCACATTCAACCCCAATCATGCCACCCATCAGGTCACTCCGTGATATGAATGACTATAGCCATTAACTACTAGCACCCTTCATTTCTCAAACACCTCATTTCACAAATCATGTGTCATAATTTCCAACAAATAATCATAAATTTCTTTCAATAGCAATTCATAAAGCAATATCAAATAACATATGGCACACATGCATTCATAAACACAGTTGATGCATTCATAATTCACAACCCAGTTTAGATATCCCACAATCACAAAAAAATTTATATAAAATATGTAAAAATCTTACAAAACCATTTATAAAGCAATTTTAAAACAAATTACCCATTTAAGAACACAATGAACCATCCATTCACCTTTTGGGAGGGTAATCACTCTTAATTCTCAAATCGAATAAAATCCAACCCCTTCTTTAATTCCGAATGCCTTAACATAAGACACTGGTCACAAGTGAATCATTAAATCATATACCAAACTCTAAGGAAAGCTGTTCTACACCACCTAACAAGTTTCTAATTTCATCCAACACGTTTCTTTCATATTAATCAACCTACATTCATGTAGGATTTATACATAACCCTGGAAATCACATATCAATTTTTTAGGAAGGTGCACTCTTTTCAAATTCCGTACATTTTTTAGAATATATACAAAGTTCTCATTTTAAATTCAGCCTAAACTCATTCAACTACCGAAAGGATTAGAAATTCCTTCACCTAGGGTTTTCAGAGCTCGCAAACCTAGCTTTCGTGTGCCATTTGATTCGGTCCAGAACTTATAACGCTTCCAAATTGAAGCACATTTT
Source organism: Dillenia suffruticosa (assembly GCA_033439265.1). NCBI lineage: Eukaryota > Viridiplantae > Streptophyta > Magnoliopsida > Dilleniales > Dilleniaceae > Dillenia > Dillenia suffruticosa. The sequence continues at coordinate 17,006,929 of JAVTVX010000020.1, forward strand.
AGCAATTAAACCTAATTACTAAGCAAATTCAAAACCCTAGAGCTAGGGTTAGGAACCAGTCTTTACCTACGCAGAGAGAGAATCGTAGTCGTAGGCTAGGGTTTTTCGAAAGTCTAATTGGGTTCCGGTTTGGGATTGCTGCAGAAGGGAAGTGCTCACAGCGAGCACTGCGCGAACGAACAAAGGAGGGAGAGGGAAAACTATTCGCGCATGAGGGAGAAGAAAAGAAAGCTCTGTTCGCGAGCTCGAGGGAGAGAAAAGGAAAAAGAAAGGGAAGGATGGCCACGTGCAGTGGTCGGAGGAGGAAGGTGTTGGTCGTGGGAGGTAGAGAAATTGAGAGAGAGAGATTGAGGGAGACGGGAGAGAGAGAGAAACAGAGAAACAGAGAAACAGAGAGGGAGAGATTGAGGTCGAGAGATGAGAGAGAGTGACCGGGAGAAATGAGGGAAAAGGGAATTGGGAAAGTGATTTTTGACCATTTTTTTTGTCGGTGCCACAACACTTAACCCCCTAAAAAGATATTTCGTCCTCAAAATTTAAAAGAAAATTTATACATCAAACAATTGGGATGTTGTTTTGATATTAGCTCCTCAGTCTCCCACGTTTCCTCTTGTACTTGATTACTTTTCCACAATACCTTGATCATGGGGATTTGTTTACTCCTCAACTGCTTGATCTGTCGATCAATGATTTTCACTGGTTGTATCTTAAAACTCAAATTTTTATTTAACTCTACCAGAGGAGCTTCCAATACATGCAAAGGATCTGGTAAATATTTCTTCAATATTGAAACGTGAAACACATTATGGATCCTTTACAACTCCGATGGCAATTCTAGCCGATATGCCACTTGTCCAATCCTTTCAAGAATTTTGAAGGGACCGATGTATTGAGGGTTTAACTTTTCTTGTTTCTAAAATCGAATTATTCCCTTCCAAGGAGAGGCTTTCAAAAATACCCTATCCCTTATTTCAAACTCCAAGGGTCTCTTCCTCTTGTTGGCATAGCTTTTGGCGATCTTGAGCCATCTTCATTTTTTCCCGAATCAATTTCACATTTTCTTTAGTGATCTCGATCAATTCTATACTTTCAATTTTTTTCTCTTTCCAATCTCATCCCAACACAATGGAGTCCGACACTTCATTTCATAAAGAGTTTCATAGAATAGCTTCCCTATACTAGCTTGATAGCTGTTATTATAGGCGAATTCAACCAATGAAAGGTGTCGGTCCCAACTTCCCTGGAAATCCAAGACACGCCCTCAACATGTCCTCTATAGTCTAGATTGTACGTTCCGATTGCTTTTGGTCTGAGGATGGAAAGCAGTACTAAATTCCAGCTTAGTCCCTAAGAACTCCTACAACTTTAGCCAAAATTTAGAAATAAATTGAGGATCACGATCTGATACAATGGATATCGGAACTCTGCGAAGCTTCATGATCTCATCAACATATAATGTAGCCAATCTTTCCAAGGAATATGTGTTCTGAATCGGTAAGAAGTCGGCTAACTTCATGAGACAATCCACAATCACCTAAATAGTATCGTGACGTCTTGGAGTACGTGACAATCCTACAACGAAATCTATAGTAATATGTTCCCACTTCCATACGGGAATCTGCAGTGGTTGGAGAATACCGGCTGGCTTCTAGTGTTTAGCTTTGACTTGTTGGCACACTAGACATCTCGCCACAAATTCGACGATCTCTCTCTTCAATCCAGATCACCAATATGACTCCTTGATAGTTCGGTACATCTTGGTACTCCTCGGATGCATAACATAGGTCGAGGAATGTGTCTCTTCAAGTATGGCTTTCCAGAGATTCTCATTCTTTGGAACACAAATCCTTTCACCATAGATGACTGTACCATCCTCTTGAATACAGAAATCACTATTTTCACCCTTGCGAACATTTTCCACTATCTCCTTTAACTCTTTATCGGTGGTTTGGAATTCTTAATACAGTCCACCAATGTTGGTCGAATTTCAATAATACACCATCGTCATCACAAGCAAATTTAGTTCCAAGAGCACGAACTGTCACGCCCCGAACCGGGATCGTGAACAGCCGCCCGTTGTCCCTGGATGCCGGCTGTATTTTTACAGAAAATCGGACAAAATCTCCCCATAAATCGGAGGTTTCCCAAGTACAATTTTACCTGTATATCATATCCATCCTGAAAAATAAGTAAATGGCCATCCCGGCCTCTCCAAAATCAACAAATACCACAGCCAACATCTAGAACAACGCAAGGCTATAAGTTTCTAGCAGTCCTACCAACAGACCTCTACTGTCATGCCCAACTAGAGCATGAGCAGCCGCCACACCGAGCGGATTTAAATTCTACGCATATATAAAATAAATTCCCAAGTTATTTTTAAATATTTACAAATGCCTCAATGCAATGAAATAATCAACACGAAAGTTTCAAGAATAAATATCCATCATTTATACAATCATCCCAGAAAATTTATATAAATACATTGGTCAATCTAAAATCTCCAATATACAATAATATCACCAATCATCGTAGCGGAAGAGATGGAAAATATCCATACCCAAGCCCAGTGATATCTCCTCGGTCCAACACTAATCCTGTGGGAAAGAAAGTGAGGGGTGAGTATCTATGGGGGGATACTCAGTAAGTGAGGGGATTGACGTCATACTATCAATATCGAGGTGAATTTGGAGTGTCAAAGCATAAGATAAGAAAATATCCACTGTGTGCAAACCGATCATGTTATTTCAAAATCATATATAATACGCACACATCAGAAAGCAAGATATGCATCCAAAATTTACATCAATGTCATAAAGAACCGGCCAATGAAATATTCCCGGCAATGGTCTACCTCGACCAAGGACGGCGCATTGGGGGTTTTTTCAAATGCAAGTATTAAATAATGGCTCTCTACCCCAATGTTGGCCACAGGCTACCCCAACTAGCCTGTAAATAATAATAATGTACATATAACTAGTCGGCCGTGTATGGTGCCCCCGCCTGGTGCTAGACGGAGCCGTACTCAACGTCCTCTCCGATGAGGGTCAACCTGGGGCACCCATACACATGACGATCTGGCGGATACCTCCGGCCGAAACGTACCCGGGCACAAGCGGTGCCTTTACCAGATGTCCTTCGTAGCTACGGATCACAATATCATATCGGCCGGGCACGTAGCCCCATGCATCCCATCACCAGTCGGCCGGGCATATAGCCCCATGCATAATATCATAATGTCGGCCGGGCATACAGCCCAATACATAATATCATAAAGTCGGCCGGGCATACTGCCCAAAACATAATATCATAAAGTCGGCCGGGCATATAGCCTAAATGTGTAAGTAAATCCATTTAAAACCATGTACCAATGCAGTGGAAGTATTTAAAACATATCAATATGTCGAAAATATGGCACAATATACGTTTATCAAAACTCATGGATGCATATCAATAAAGTCAGCAGTTAAGACACTCCAAAAGTCACAAAACATTTTATCAAATATTGGAAAGGTCTAACAATCATATATTTGTAGAAACATGTCATTTAAAAGTATTTTTGAAACATGGTTTTTAATCAATAGCGAATGTCAAAGTCCCACTCACAGTTCTAGGGAGGGTGGTCACTCCCTATTTTCAAAACAATTTCCAATCTGCTTTCTCGAATCTCCAAAAAGATCAACTCGACATGATACTTTCATGCATATTTCAAGGTTTAACTCTAAAGGAAATCATTCGAATTAACTCGACATGATTTTATGATTCTCTAATATGCTTCTTTCTTATCAGAGCATCTAGTTTCTGTAACATTCTCTACTTAACCTTCAAAGTCACATATAGTCATTTCAGAATTGGTATTTTATTCGCATTCTACTTACACTCTGAACATATACAGAACCTTTCATCTTAGATTCAATTCTAGATTCATTCAAAGTATCAGTTAGAGCAGAAATCTCCTTACCTAGGGTTTTCTCGAAGCGCAGAGTCTCGTCCGACTATCGCTTCGGTCGCTCCAAGGTCTGTAGTGTTTCCTATCAAAACAAGATTTTATTTTGTTAGATCTAAACACTTAGATCCGAATCAAAAACCCTAAGTCATTTACCTGCGTGGAGGTTCGTGGGCTGTCACGGGCTCACGGGCTCACGGGCCGTCGCGGGCTCGTGGGCTACAGCTAGCAGGCTCGCTGGTCTGCGTGCTATGGGGTAGCGGGCCGGTGGGCTGGCGGGCCGATGGGCTGAACTGGGCCGCGGGCCGGTGGGCTGGACCTGCGGGCTTGGACGGGCTGTCGGGCCTGGTGGGCCCGTGGGCTTGCTGCTGATAGGCCTGCGGCTAATGGGCCTGCAGGCTGGCGGGCCTGCGGGCCGACAGTGGCTCGCGGGCTGGTGCTCGCCCGTGCGCTGGTGCGCTGTGCTGGGGCGTGCTCGTCTCGGGCTGGTGCTCGCCTGTGCGCTGGTGCGCTGTGCTGGGGCGTGCTCGTGCACTGCTCGCGCGCGCTCGTGCGCTGCTCGCGCGCGCTCGTGCGCTCTGCTCGCGCGCCTGCTCGCGTGCCTGCTCGCGCGCTCTGCTCGCGCTCCTGCTCGCGCGCTCTGCTCGCTCGCTCTGCTCGCGTCTCTGCTCGCGCGCGCTCGTGCGCTCTGCTCGCGCGCTCTGCCGCACGCCTGCTCGCTCGCTCGCTGGCTCGGTCGTGTGCTCGCCTGCTCGCGCGCTCGCTGGCTCGGTCGTGTGCAAGGGCGGGTTGCGCTCGCGGAGGTTCTGCAATCGCGCTGTGGAGCACTCAAGCTCGCGCGATGGTGGCAGAAGGAGGGGTTGCTGCTGGTGGCGGCTGTTCGCGGACGGAAGCAAGATCGCGCGGTGGCGGCGCTCGGCGGAGCTTGCGAAGGAGGTGAGATCGCGAACGATCGCGACTGTAGAAAGGAGAGAGAGCCGCGAGAAGAAAGAAGAAGAAGCAGAAAAAGAAGAAGAAGAAGAAGAAGGAGAAGGATGGAGGTGGCGGCGGCGGTGGCTGTGGCGAAGGAAGCCGAACGGCCGCAGGAGAGGGAACGTCAGGGAGAGAGAGAGAGAGAGAGAGAGAGAGAGAGAGAGAGAGAAAGGGGGTTAGGGTTTTAACCCTAATCCCCAATTGGGGACGCAGCGTTTTGTCCCAAAACGCTGCGTCTCCAAATTTTTTTTTTTTTTTATTATTATATTTTTTTTAAGCTTGGTGTTACCGTCCCATTAGACATGAGAGGTAAGAATCTCCCTGAATTAGAAAAGAAGATGAGGACTTGCGGCTTAAGGCATCCGTAACTACGTTCGCCTTACCCGGGTGATAATCAATCACCAGATCATAGTCTTTAATATACTTTAACTATCTCCTTTGTCTCAAATTGAGTTCCTTCTGGGTAAGCAAATACTTGAGGCTCTTGTGGTCGGTGAAGATTCTACAAGGGGTTCCATATAAGTAATGTCATCAAATCTTCAAAACAAATACAATAGCAGCAAGTTCTAGATCAAGGGTAGGATAATTCAGCTCATACTTCTTTAACTGTCAAGAAGTGTAGGCGATAACTTTATTGCCTTGTATCAAGACACATCCTAACCCCTGTTTACTAGCATCGCTGTAGACAACATAAGCATCACCGGTGGTAGGAAGAGCGAGTATGGGAGTCGACGTGAGTCTCCTTTTGAGTTTTTGAAAACTCTGCTCACATTTATCCGTCCATTCAAACTTGATTCCCTTCCGCGTCAAGTCAGACCACGAAGCTGCAATCTTGGAAAAACCCTTTACTAATTTTCTGTAGTAACTCGCCAATCCAAGAAAACTCTCACCTCCGTGACGTTTTTGGGTTGTTCCCATTTCAAAATTGGCTCAACTTTCTTTGGATCAACAAATATCCCTTCTCCCGATACTACGTTCCCCAAGAAGCCAATTTTCTTTAGCCAGAATTCATATTTTGATAACTTAGCATACAGTTGCTTATCTCGGAGAGTCTGCAGCACAATCCGAAGATGATCTGAATGCTTTTCATTATTTTTGAAATACACAAGGATGTCGTCAATGAAAACAATGACGAACTTATCAAGATAGGAGTGAAAAACTCTATTCATAAAGTCCATGTAAGCTACTGGAGTATTCGTCAAACCAAATGGCATCACCAAGAATTCATAATGCCCATACCACGTCTTAAACACAGTTTTAGGGACATCATCTTCCTTTATCTACAACTGGTGATAGCTAGACCTCAAATCTATCTTAGAGAATACACTGGCCCCTTGGAGTTGATCAAACAAGTCATCAATCTTCGGCAAGTGGTATTTGTTTTTTATGGTCACCTTATTTAATTGCTGATAATCGATACACATCCGAAGCGTGCCATCTTTCTTCTTTACAAATAGAACCGGAGCACCCCAAGGCGAGGTATTTGGTCAGATGAATCCCTTATCTAACAATTCTTGACGTTGGACCTTCAACTCTTTCAATTCTGCCGGTGCCATTCGATAAGGAGGAATAAAGATTGATGCTATGACGGGAACAAGATCTATAGTGAAATCAAACTCCCGGATTTGTGGTAACCCAGACAACTTTTCTGGAAAGATATCCGAAAACTCATTCACTATAGGGATATCGCTCAGATCAGGGCTTTCCGCCGTAGTGTCAATGATGTGAGTTAGTAAACTTCACAACCCTTATGTACTAATCTCCGTGTTTCAAGAGCTAAAATCACACAGCTTGGCAATACTCGCCGCTCACCAGCGAACACAAGTAGGGGATGCCCTGGCCTATTGAATTCCACTTCTTTAGTGAAGCAGTTCACTGAAACTCGGTGAAGGGTTAGCCGGTCCATGCCTAGGATGGCATCAAAATCTTTCATATCCAACGGAATCAAATCCGCTTTAAGGATTGTCTCACCAACTTTCACCTCACAAGACTTATATACTGAATCCCTAATCAAATGCTCTCTCAAGGGGGTGATAACCAACAATTCTTCATCAAGTGGGACTAATAGCCTATCAGCATGTCTCTCAAATTCCAAACTCACAAATGAATTATTCGACCCGATATCTATGAGTATATAAGCATCAATACCAAAGATATTCATCATACCTATAAATATGAACCATAAACAAAATTATATCACCATACTCCTTAATTCATAATCACAAATCATCAAATCATAATTATAAATCATAGGTATCACATTTCAAATTCTGAACTTAGATTTAAATGAAAATTACCTGTAACTATGTCGGGATTAATTTGGGCTTCTTCATTAGTCATAGCAAAGACTCTAGCTTGAGATCTAGGTTGAGATCGCTGAGCAGAGGTGGCTATAACATTACTTCCCGTACCCGTCCTAGGGTTAGTACTAGTAGAAGGTGTCGCCAAACCAACTGGGCTAGTTTTGGAGCTGCTAGAGGGACCTCTGAATTGACAACTCTCTTGCCCTTCTTCCTTCAACTTAGGGCAAGAATAACAGAGGTGTCTCTCCTTTCCACAGTGATAGCATCTTTTAGATCCTTTGCATGGACCCGTGTGATACCCTTTACAATTAGGGCAAGTCCCAATTTTACTTCCCCATGGTTTAGCTCCTAATCCAACATTCCGAGTGCTAGGAGCACTCGATCTATGAATTGGTTGGCTTTGAGGAAATCCAACTGATCCCAAAACAAATCCACCGCTTTGATAGCCTGTAATTCTGTTTTTCTTAGAGCTTTGGCCCGGTATAAATCTGTCGGGCCTCTTCTTCCCATAGTGGTCCCTAATATTTCCCCTTTCAAGCATCATCTGTTCGGCCCTCAAGGCCAATCGCAACACGTTCTGACATGTGTACTCATTCGTGACTGACATCTTCTCTCGGATATTCAGATTCAAGCCATCTTCAAACTTGAAGCGTCTGTACTCTTCGGAGGTGATTAGCTCTGGTACGAATGAGGATAGACTTTTAAATTTCGTCTCATATTCCATCACAAACAGATTTCCATGGCGAAGCCGAAGGAATTCTCTTCTCTTTAAGTCCCGATCGAATTGAGTATAGAACCTCTGGTCGAATTCCCTAAGGAAATCGTGCCAAGTGAGAGGTGTAGCTACCCTTTCCTCTATAGCATTTTCGTCCAATAATCTCACAGCTACCAAGAGCTTTAAACTATCCTCTATCTCCATATCCGTTATAGCTTTTCTAACCTTCTTGATCCATTTCTTTGCTTTTATAGGATCACCACATACCGAGAAGGTCTCACATCCTAGTTGCCTTGTTTCCTTGATTAGTTTGGACAACTGAACTAGGGAACAGCTAATTGGTGCAACAACCGGAGGAGGAGGTGCTACTAGAGTACTGAGTGTAGCAGCCGGCATTGAAGAAGGAGCCGGTGGAGGAGCTGAAGTCTGAGGCAGAGTTTAGTACTGTACTCCGAAAGTGCTCCACTACTCCATTACTTGCTGGAGGGCAGCTATAGGGGGTGCAGGAATTCCGGTTGAAGGAGCTGGGTATGTGGACACTGACGGAGGTAAAGCATGTGAGGACGACTCATCCTCGTGCTCTCGGGGAAGAATTTCGTTTACATTCCTTGTCCTTCTACGTGGAGGCATGGTTATCTATAAGGGAAAAGTTATGTTTAGCAAATAGGATTAAGAAAAATACTAATAACTTAACTCCCTAAAAAAGATATCCCTAATTCCCTAAGAATCCATGGAAGACTTTTGTACATTCCTTGAATTTTTTTTTTTTTTAAATATGAATTTTCAAAAGAAAACTATTTTGAAAACTTTCGAAAAATCATTAGGGACATTTGGAGACATTTCAAATCTTCAAACATTTAAAAGAAAATCGAACCTACTCTCTGATAACAATAAAGTTATCATGCCCCGATTCTTGGATCGAGTACACAACAACCGTTGCATTGTCTCGGTATACGGGCAAAACCTCCCCATATACCGGAACTCCGCAAGGCTACATTACTGAACAATAAATCATATAATACACAAATCCATCAAAGTAAAAAATTCATAAAAACAATACACATGCAAAGAACCCATCTGGTCCATCCCTATACACACAAGCATGCAATGTGGTCATCCCAGCCATTCCAAAAATCTCAATACAAATAAAGCATTCAAAATAAAAGAAACCCCAAATCATAGTCGCAGGATTTTTACTAGTGCTTACCTGAAGAAAACAAGCTAGCATTAATAAAGTCCAAATGGCATGAAATGTACAGAACTTTATAACACCGAAAATAAATATCGAAATTTAACAGTTCAATCCAAATGTCCCAATACACGATAAAACATTATCCAAAAACAGTTAAATCAAAATAATGAAATTCCAAATCATAATTGTCGGATTTTACCAATATTTACTGAAACTCAACCAGTATCAGAAAAATTCGCACGACCTGAGATGTACAGAACTTCCTTCCCATGGTTCTATGAACTACAATTCCCAAAAATTCTACATTTACTAGATACCTATACAAGTCGGCGAAATATCCTTCGCAAACTCCAACGTCCAGTCTTCGAACTAAGTATTCTCTGAAAAATGTGGAGAAAGGGGTGAGTATTGGAGAATACTCAGTAAGTGAAGTGCGATTGTATGATTTTGTTCATAAATGAGAGGTGAATGTGAGACAGTCAAAGAATATCTCATGGCCATACTTTATATATGTAAAAGCATTTCAATAATTCGATCAATTTGTAAATCATGCATCCACATTGATCATTCCATCAGAAAATCATGGGGTCCCATCAAAAGCACTCCGTCTTAGGCTGGCTGATCCTAGACGAAAGCCCGCCAAGGGTTTTTCCATCCAATGTTTCAAAACATACCCCCTTCCTTGGTGTTGGCTAGTACCTCATCGGGATGCAAACCAGATATAACACGATTTTGACAGAGGGAGAGATGCCTAACTCCTCCGCACATCCAACCCCAACCACGCCACCCCGTTGGGTCGTTCCGTGGTGGGAATACTATAGCCATTAACTATAAGCACCCTTCATTTCTCAAACACCTCATTTCACAAATCATGTGTCATAATTTCCAATAAATAATCATAAATTTCTTACCATAGGAATTCATAAAACAACATCAAATAACATATGGCACACATGCATTCATAAACACGGTGGATGCATTCATACTTCACAATTCTGTTCAGACATCCCACAATCACAAAACAATTTATATAAAACATGTAAAAATCTTACAAAACCATTTATAAAGCAATTTTAAAACAAGTTACTCATTTAAGAATATAATGAACCATCCACTCATCTTTTGGGAGGATAATCACTCCCAATTCCCAAATCGAATAAAATCCTATCCTTTTTTTTAATTCCGAATGCCTTAACCTAAGACATTGGTCACAAATGAATTATTAAATCGTACATCAAACTCTAAGGAAAGATATTCTACACCACCCAACAAGTTTCTAATTTCATCTAACATGTTTTTTTCGTTTTAATCAGTCTACATTCATGTAGAATTTATATGTAACCTTAGAAATCACATATCAATTTTTTAGGAAGGTGCACTCTCTTCAAATTCCGCATATTTTTCAAAATATATACAAAGCTCTCATTTTAAACTCAGCCTAAACTTATTCAACTACCGAAAGGATTAGAAATTCCCTTATCTAGGGTTTTCGCAGCTCGCAGACCTAGCTTTCGTGCGCCGTTTGGTTCAGTCCGGAACGTGTAACACTTCCAAATTGAAGCACATTTTAGTAATTAAACCTAATTACTAAGCAAATTCAAAACCCTAGATCTAGGATTAGGAACCAGTCCTTACCTGCGCAGAAAGAGAATCGCAGTTGTGGCCTAGGGTTTTTCGAAGGTCCAATCGGGCTCCGGTTTGGGATGACTGCAGAAGGGAAGTACTTACAGCGAGCACTGCGCGAGCGAACAAAGGAGGGAGTGGGAAAACTGTTTGCGCTCGAGGGAGAAGAAGAGAAAGCTCTATTCGCGCGTGGGAGGGAGAGGGAAGGATGGCCGCGTGCGGTGGTCGGAGGAGGAAGGTGTTGGCCGTGAGAGGTAGAGAAATTGAGAGAGAGATTGAGGGAAACGAGAGAGAGAGAGAAAGAGAGAAATAGAGAGGGAGAGATTGAGGGCGAGAGATGAGAGAGAGTGACGGGAGAGAAATGAGGGAAAAGGGAATTGGGAAAGTGATTTTTGACCATTTTTTTTTCGGTGCCACAGATTGTGGTGTTGAACATGATGCATTTAAATAGTATGAATAAACTGCTCATTCGACTCAAATCTCATTCCCTTTTCTAATTCGTCGTTGAAACTCCAACTATCGGTTGTCAATTTGTGTTTTTCCTTAAATGTCACATAACCATCACCTTCTAGTGCGGTCGTCATGAATGGAATAGATTCGTTTACTCGACCGCCCTCATATCTCAGACCACTACCAATGTTTACAGGCACTGATGAAGGCCCGACCATTAACTGGTTCACACCACCACCACTACTCCTACCACCAATTTCATCATCTTCCTCTTCATTGTATTATTTTTTTCTACCTCTTCTTCCGCCATTTCCTCCTTATCAATATCATTATCCATGTATGCAAAGGCAACATCCACTCGAGATTCGATATGTGGATAATCTTCCGTGTAATCACAATCTTGCACCATAGACATTCCACCATCATATGATTTTATGTACAACTCAATAGTCCTACTCACTCTCCTACTCATCGCAAATTCCATCAAATTAAAAATATCGTTCCCATCATTTATCGGAATCAATTCAAACCGTACATTACCACCTCATATGTACGACATGGAAAAATGATGAAAAATCTCCACATGTTTCTCAGGAGATTTATTCGAATACCCTTACATACTACCTTCACCAACTTATTAAAATTACAATTTCTCCACACCCTAATCAACTTTGTTGGACCACGGTCGTAACGGACTCCATCCTCCCCGTCACAATTTTACCATTGCTATAACATAACACACTTACCATATCCGCCACTATTCTATATATAAAAAAATAACAATTTAAAACATTATATAAATATTCAACAAACATACAAAAATAATTTAAAAATTTAAAAATAAATCAATTAATAAAACCATAAATACTATATTAATTAACAATTTATATTACTAAAAAAAATTATTACAATATAATACTATATTATAATAAACATTTAATTAAATTGGAACTCTAAACTCACTTTAAATTTATTTTACGGTTTTATGAATAATTTAACAATTTTAAAATATACTAATTTTAACAATTTTAATTTTTACAATAAAAATACTAAATATGAACTAAAATTATTTATTAACTAATTGTACAATAAAATATTTAAATATATTTATAAAAATGTTACATGTTTTAAATACTTCTTAATACTTTTATATTAAACTAAAAGTAATAAATTATATTTTATAACTATATTTATTATAACTGTAAATATATTTGCACATTAAGACTTACTAAATTTAAATATGGTCATTTAATTTAAAAGATTTTAATGTAAATATATTTAAATATCAACATTATTATTTAATTTAAGTATTAAATATATTTTAGTAAATAAAATATGGTCACTTTAAAATATTTAAACATGGTCATTTAAAATATTGTCAACCACAAAGTCTATAATAATTAATAGTTTAATATAACTATTATTATTTTTTATTTAAAAATCCCAATAAAAATTTAATTTGCTAATTATTGTATTTTATTTTGTAATTATTAATTTAAAATTTATATTAATGTACATTAACTAAATTTATGCCTATATTAAATTTATATTAATCTACATTAATTTTAATATTTACAATAAAATTATTAAATATCAACTAAATTTCTTATATTAACTAAATTTACAATAAAACTATTAATTTAATATTAATCTAGATTAACTAAATATTTAATAATTATTATATTAATTAATCACCCTAAATCATAATTAAAAATGTCATTAATTCAAAATTAATAAAAAAATTCATAAAAATCTATTCAACGTAAAACACAAATTTCATTCACAATAATTCAATAGTCATCAAATTATGCATTTCAAATAATTTAAATTGAGATAGAAAAAATTTTATATTTTCGGATTTTTTTAAAAATAATATCATAAAATGTTGAAAACATTGCCGCAGTACGTTGAAAGTTACAAAATAATATTGCAGTAGCTTTCCTCTTCCTTCCGAATGGCTAGATTTGATGGATTTTGTGGGAGAGGGTTAGGGTTTGTGAAGCTTTTGCCACGGGAGAGGAGAGGAAGAGGAGAGGGGAAAAGGAGAAGGAAAATTGGGGAAAGGGAAGAGGGGTTCGGGGGTAAGGAGGCATATGTCATGAGTTGAACCTGTGACATATGCCATCGCATATTCAATGCGCGACACGTGGTGTCACGCTCGGAAGACGTGACACACTTGTCGCCTGTAACCAACAGTTACTGTGTGGTTGTCACGTGGTTCTGTCACGAATTTAACCCGCGACATACCCGGTCATGGGTCCAACTTGCGACAAATATAAGTTATTTTGGAAAATTTTTTCCTTTTCGTGTCATTTAAAAAATTTTTTAAATGGTATATTTTGGTACAAAACTCATAAGATTATGTTCCCCTCTAATAATTACGCAATAAATAAAAGTTTTATAGTAATATTTATAAAAAAGAAAAAAAGTATAGTTTATGTATGAATATTTAGTTTCTATTATAAATTTGTGAAAATTACTTTTAATTAAAAAATAAAAAGTATAAAGATGTCTGATTTGAATTATAAAGTTAGAAATAAGATTTCTCTTACTTCTAAATATTAACATGTCTTTATAGTTATATTTGACTGAGTAAAAAATGTTTATTGATTATTTTTAAAATATTAAAACTAATTTCATTTCAATTTATATCAAACAAATCTTAAAAATTCGTCATTACCTTTCACATATTCACTCAACTTTGCACATCATTATATTTTAATTAAGTTTAAATGGTTATATATCTTTACTTAAAAAAAACTATTTATAAGATAAAAATTAAAAATAAATAACCAAATCAAGCGTGCTCTTAATATTTTTATCACTCATATGGCTTCTTCATTTATGTGGAGATTTTGTGTTTTCACATAAATAGTGTTTGATACGGGCTAAAAGGTGTTTACAGGTTATTTGGGTAACATATTTCCTATGTTTGTATACAAAATTTAACTTGGCTATGTTTTTGAAAAGGTTAAAAGCTTTGTCTCCTTTCAAAGTAAAATAATAAATTAAATTAATATGTCCTATTTTAGAGAATTAAAAGGTAAATTTGTATTTTTAGCTGGAAAAAATTAATGTGTCTATATAAAGAAAATTGGAACTAAATTGATTTTTAAAGAGAAATTATATTTAGAGAGAAAAAAATTTAAAGTAAATTTGTTTAGAAAAATAAAATCTTATATTTTAGGGAAATAAAATTAATATGTTTGATTTTAGAGTGAAAAACTATATTTTTTGTGCATGTAAGGAAGAGAAAACTTAAGACCAATGTTAAGAAAATATGAATCCAATTATTTTTGTTAGAAAAAGAAAATTAATGTGTTTAGTGTTAGAGAGAAAACTAAATTCGATTTTTTTAGACAAAAAAAAAATTTAAATTAGTGTATTTTAAAAAATATTAATTAAATTATTTTTTATAAAATTAAAACTAATGTATTTAGTTTTAAAGAGAGAAACTTTGAATTTAGTTTTGTAGGTAAATAAAATTAAAAATCAATGTATTTAAAAGGACAAAATTTAAGATAGTAAATTTTTTTTAGAGAGAAAAAAATTAAATGTGCTTAGTTTTAGAGAGAAAAAGCAAAATCTGTTTTTAGGGAAAAACTCAAAACTAATATGTTTAATTAGAGAAAACATAAATTAAATTAATTTTTTGATGAGAGAAATCTAAAATATTTAATTTCAGAGAGAGACATTTTAAATTAATGTGTTTAAAGAGATACGATTTTAAATAATTTAAATGTTCTAAAAAATTAATAAACCTAGTTTTAGAGAGAAAAACTAAAATTTTATTTTCTTTAGTGTGAGAAAATCTAAAAAAATACTTTTAGAGAGAAAAAAGGTGATTAAATTGATTTTTTAGAAAGAAAAAATTAATAATTTTAGTTTTAGAGAGAAAATTAAATTAAAATTTTCTAAATAGAGAAAATTTAAAATTAATGTATTTAAAAAGATAAATTTGATAATCAATTAACTTTTAGAGAGAGAAAATTAATCTGATTAATTTTAAAGGAAAAAACTAAATTTTATTCTTTTTTAGAGAGAAAAAATAATGTATTTAGAAAAAAAAAGAAGTAAATTATTCTTTTATATAAAGAAAATTAACATGTTTACTTTTGTTGAAAGTCAATTTATATAAATTCAATTTGGAAAAAAAATTATAGTGAAATTATAGATAGGCAAAGATTATCTTTTTTTGGTACTATACTAAACAGTATCCGGAACCATACTCTGATTAATCCATTTCGGAACTTGCAGTGGCCCATTGAGTGGGCTACTCTTTCAACGTAGTTTTTTCTATATTCAAGTTACGAGTCGAATTTGAAAACTTAGTTAAGAGTTCTAGCGTCATATTCAACTAATCAACTATCCATCGGTGATGGGCAAAGATTATCAAAGTATTGATATGTAGGACAAACATGGAAAAATCAACAGACATTGATCTAGTGAGAAAAATATTAAAATTTTTAATTAAAATTCGCATTCGAATTTTAGAAATGAAAAAAATTACGTTCGGAAATCTTTCTAATAGATGGTCGGATAGTAGTTTGAGTCGAATTAGTTAGATTATAATTTTAAATACCGATTAGTTAAAAAAAAAAAGACCTTTTCCCTCTTTGCTTTTCCCTCCCGCCTTTTCTCATTAATCTTTTACACTATATCAAATGCTACCCTAACAATAAGTTAAAAAGTATTTTCACCAATCTAGTATTACCTTTTACCCTATTTTCTCATATCTGGAATGCAAAATTTAATTTGGGTATATTATGGAGTAGTTAAAAACATTCTCAAATAGAGGTATAAAAGTATGACTATTTGCAAGAGGTTATAAGTATTATCCCCTTCAAAATAAGTAACAAAAAAAAAACTAAATTAATAATTCTAGTAATAGAAAAGTTAAAATAAATATGTTTAGAAAAACAAACATAAATTAAATTGATTTTTAAAAAAAGAAAACCAACGTCTTTACATATAGAGAAAAAAATTTAAAAAAATTTAATTTTTTTATGGAAAGAAATTAATGTGTTTAGTTTTGAAAATAGAAAAAGAAGATTTAGTTTTTTTAGAGAGAAAATTTACAAACCAATATGTTAATAAAGAAAAATGTGAGTTAAATTGATTTTCTAGAAAAATGGAGTGTTTGATTTTAGAGATGAAAATTTGAATATTATTTTTCTAAAAAGAGAAATTAAAAATCCTTGTATTTAGAGTAAAAGAGAAAAAGTTAAATTGAGTTTTTACAGAAAGAAAATTTAATTCCAATATATTTAGAAAAATAAAATTTAAAATAATTTACTTTTAGAGGGACAATTAATGTAATTAGTTTTAGAGAGAAAAAAAAAACTTTAATCCAATACGCTTAAAAAGAGAAAATATCAATTGAATTGATTTTTTATAGAGGGAAAACTAGTATGATTAGTTTTAAAATTTTTAAGAAAGAGAATCACTAATGTGTATGGTTTTACGGAGGAAATTTTAATTTAATTTTTTAAAGAAAAATATAAAACTAATGTACTTAGAAAGATACTTAAAATAATTTTACTTATTTAGAAATTAAAAAATATTTAGTTTTAAAGAGAAAAAATAAATTGGAGAGAGAAAATATGGAATAAATTAATTTTTGAGGGAAACAATATATAATAATTTA
This sequence comes from Dillenia suffruticosa, assembly GCA_033439265.1. NCBI lineage: Eukaryota > Viridiplantae > Streptophyta > Magnoliopsida > Dilleniales > Dilleniaceae > Dillenia > Dillenia suffruticosa. The sequence goes on from JAVTVX010000020.1 coordinate 17,023,777, forward strand.
GTTTTTAAAGAGAAAAAAATAATGATTAAATTATGAAGAGGTAATGGTTATCCATATCATATCTTAAAATGCATATCAAATACCGAGAATAAAAAAAACATTACACCTCTATTATGTCCCTGTTTATGTGTGTTTCCCCTCTATTTTTATTTTTATTTTTTTTAACGTTTTACCCTTACATCCTTCAGAGCCAAAGCCTTTAGTCGGAGCTTTCCACCACCTACACCACCTAAAACCTGCAACCCATCGGGCCCAAAGCTTTCAGCCGAAGCCTTCTGCCTATCAACCTCTCATTGCCTACCCCCTCTATCCTGTAGCTGAAACAAGCTCTGCCTTGTGTTGGTTTAATAATAATTACTAATATTATTAATAATACTAATATAATAATATTATTATATTAGTTATTAACTTTGTTATCAATATTAACACGATTATATTATCATCGCTATTATCATTTTTATTATCATTATTAGTGCTATTACTATAAATAATATTATTTCTTATTAGTGTTACTATTAATATAAGTAGTATTACTGTTATTCATTAGCATATTTTAATATCTATTTATTTATTGTCCGTATCATTTCTCTCTGCTTATCATTAGCATATTTTAATATCTATTTATTTATTCATTTATGTATTTACTTATTATTAGTAGTTATCTTTACATCTAATTCGTTTTTATATATCACTATTTTAAGAACTCCGCCATGGCCGGTCCCAAGTCTGGGTAAAGGAGTAGGGTTGCGGTAGGTTGACAGTCAGCGTAAAATCTTTTGTCAAATGAAAGATGAGAGAGAGAGATATAAATACTTTTGGGGCGTTTCCTCCTCAGCGACGCGCTACATCAAATCCCTGATGTAGCGACAAGTTAACAAGGGATATTAGGGTGCGGGTAAATAAGTTAGTCCACGAAAATATGATTCGTTTAGCCACTTGGAATATAGGATCTTTGACTGGTAAGTTAGGAGAGATTGGAGAAACAATAGATAGACGAAAAATTCACATCATGTGTCTTTAAGAAACTAAGTGGGTCGGGGAGAAAGCTAGAGTAGTAGAGCCGTATGGTCATAAACTTTGGTACACAGGAAGAGATAGGAGTAAGAATGGGGTAGGAATAATTGTACATACAACTTTATTAGAGAATGTGATAGAGATAGAAGAAAATGAGATAGAATTATACTTGTCAAGTTAGTAGATGGGAAAAATATAGTTAATATAGTCAATGTGTAAACGCCCCAAATAGGTATAGATGCATTTAGTAAAAAACAATTTTGGGAGGATTTAGATAAATTTATACAAACCATACATAGTAGTGAAAAACTATTTATTGGAGGAGATTTAAATGGACATGTAGGAGCAAGGAACGAAGGATTCAAAACCGTCTATGACAACTTTGGATTCGGTATTAGGAATGAGGCAGGGGATACCATTTTAGAATTTGCTACAGCATTTGATCTAATAGTTATAAACACTACTTTTAAGAAAAGAGAAGCGCACTTAGTTACATATCAAAGTGGATCTAATGCTAACCAAATAGATTTCTTTCTGACTAGAAGAGATGATAGAATGACTTGTAAAGATTGTAAGGTTATATCGGGGGAGAGTGTGACAACTCAACATAGACTTCTAGTTTTAGATATGCGCGTGTCTAAAAGGAGAAAGAAGCACCGCTCTTTTGTGGAGTCAAGAATTAAGTGGTGGAACTTGAAGAGAGAAAAGATAATGGTTTTTAGAGATAAATTACTTCAAATGGCAAATTGATCTATTAATAATGATTCGGAAATAATGTGAAAAGAGATATCGACTAACATTATGAGTGTTGGTAAAAAGATTCTTGGAGTATCTAAGGGTCAGGCCCCAATAGGCAAAGAATCATGGTAGTGGAATGAAAAAATTCAAATGGCTATCCGTACAAAAAGAGAGTGTTATAGACATCTTAAAGGCAATAGTAGTAACAATGCATATGACAAATACAAAAACGCAAAAAAAGATGTGAAAAAGATTATCCATGAGTCAAAAAGTAAGGTGTATAATGAACTATACAAACGATTGGAGACTAAAGAAGGAGAGAGAGATCTACAGAATTGCTAAGTTAAGAGAAAGAAAGGGTAAAAATCTAAATGATATTAGATGTATTAAGAGTGAAACTAATAGTATACTTGTAAAAGATGAGGATATAATGAGACGCTGGTGTGATTATTTTGATAATCTTTTTAATGTTAAGAGTTCAACAGATATAGGAAATATCGAGATACCTGTAGGCGAAATTAATAGAGATTTTAAACGTAAAATTCGTCCTCATGAAGTGAAAGAGGCTCTAAAGATGATGAAAAATAATAAAGTCGTAGGACCAGATGACATTCCTATAGAAGTATGGAAATGTTTGAGTGAATTTGGTGTAAAAGTGTTAACGGATATTTTTAATAAAATTTGATAAAGTAAGAGAATACCCCAAATATGGAGAAAGAGTGTAATTATACCGTTATATAAGAATAAATGCGACATACAGGATTGCTTCAACTATAGAGGAATTAAAATTATGAGTCATACCATGAAATTATGGGAGAGAGTAATAGAGCATAGATCGAGATTGGAGATAACTGTATCTCAAAATCAATTTAGATTTATGCTAGAAAAATCTATCACGGAAGCAATCCACTTGTTAAGACATTTGATAGAGACATATAGAGTACAAAAGAGAGACTTACACATGATATTCATTGATTTAGAAAAAACATATGATAGGGTTCCTAGAGAATTATTGTGGTGGGCGTTGATGAAAAAAGGGGTATTTTTGAGATACATTAATCTCATTAAAAATATGTATGAGGGAGCTACAACCAGCGTTAGAACTTGCGGGGGTTTGGGGGATAGTTTTCTCATTAACATTAGACTCCATCAAGATTTGACATTAAATCCCCCCCTTTTACAATAGTGATAAACGAAATTACAAAAAATATTCAAAATGAAATATCATGGTGTATACTTTTTGCAGATGGTATAGTGTTAGTTGATAAAACTAGAGAAAGTGTTAGTGCTAAACTAGAATTATGGAGACTCACACTAGAATCTCGAGGGTTTAGATTGAGTAGATCGAAAAACGATTATATGAGATGTAGATTTAGCAATAATGGAATGATGAAAAAACGATTAAATTAGATGAACAAAATGTCTCTAAAAATGACCGATTTAGATATCTAGACTCTATTATTCACAATAATGGCAATATAGATGGAAATATGAACTATATGATTCAATTGGGTTGGATGAAATGAAGAAAGGTATCCGGAATTCTTTGTGATCGGACGATACCATTACACCTGAAGGGAAAATTCTATAGAACCACGGTTAGACCTACACTATTGTATGGTACTGAGTGTTGGGTTGTTAAATAAAAATAAAAACAAAAAATAGTTGAGCAGAAATGAGAATAGTTGAGTGGATGTGTGGAAAAACTAGAAAAGATAAAATTAGAAATGAAGAGATTCGTAATAAGTTGGAAGTTAATTCAATTGTGGATAAAATGCGAAAGTGTCGTTTGAGGTGGTTCGGGCATGTGCAAAGAAAACCTAAAAATGCACCAGTTAGGAGAACAGATAATTTAATTATAAGAGATATAGTAAAACGTAGAGATAGACCATTGAAAATTTAAATATAAGTTATTCGTAAAGACATGGAGGTTAAAGATTTAGAAGAGAAAATAGTTTTAGATAGGAATAGATGGCGTAATAAAATCCGCACAAATTAAATCAATATATTTATGATATTTATCTATTAACTTTTATTTATTTATATTTTATTTTTCTCTTATTTTATTTTCGTTATTTTATTTTCCTTTTTATTTTTTTATCTATATATATTTTATTCTTATTTTTCTCTTTTTTCTATCTTTTATAAATTTGTCTCTCAAATGACCGACTCCAAATTTTAAAAATAATGTTCGGTTTGTTGTTATTGTTGTTAACGTTTTACCCGATGCTCCGCACGCTGCCCAATATTGATGTCAAAGCTTAGTTATAGTTACGATATTTATTATAAAAAATATATACTTTAGGACCAAAAAGGAAAATGGTCTCTTTGTTTCAAAAAATGTTCACATAGGTAGGGTCAACGCATGATAAAAATATATATATATATATATTGTGTAATAGCTTGCAAATGCAAAAGCACCCCCCCCCCCCGGTTCGGTGAATCGAAAGAGAGAAACAATTCCTGGTATAAGGTAAAATTTGAGAACTTCATAATCCCAACTATTTTTTTTTTTATTTTTTTGGCCCAATTGGAACCTTAAAAGGTTTTGGGACAATTGTTTCCTGTCGGTGGGTAATTTTGTTTTACCAAATAATAGAAGTTGGGTTTTGTGTGTCTCTCTCGTTAATTAAGATTTGGTTTATGCCATCCTACAGCTAGAATTGATTTTGATTCTTGCTACATATATACACCTTTTTTAGCTCCTAAGATTTCTCCCATTATCATTATCATCATCATCGTCTAAAGAGGATTCTGCATGTGTAAAGATGCGGGGGTTGGTGACTGGTTATCCCATGCGGAAAGGTTTAGTTATGGTAAGTGCTTGTGAAAAGAAGTGGATAATGATCATGTCCGGTGGCTCAATGCATTTGCAATTCTTGAATCAATCTCTGGCCTCCGCTAATAAAACCATCTCCTCTCCCAACACATGCCAACCTTCAAAACTGCAATCTCATCTGGGACCCAATATCCTTTTATGTATCAGATTGCAGATCTGAAGATCAATTCGATGTGACACGTCATCTGGCTTGTGCTTGTGCATCGATTGGGTTATTGATAGTCGAGATTGGAATTTTTCCATTGAAAGGAATTTATGGAGGAGTGGGAGAAACCGGGAGGTTTACTGTTGAGATCCGTCATAGAGGCCGGATTTTTGATAGTCGCGGTCAGCGCACGAAGGGGTTTGCCACTGAGAGGAACCAGGAGAGCTGGGGGTGGAGAGGGGCGGAGAAGGTTGTGGAGGCAGCGGAGGTTCCGGGTAACATGCCAAAGGCCCAAAATGTTCAAAGTGAGAAATGGTATTGCCCTAAAAAAAAAAAATGTTTGGAGGATACTTGGATGAAAGGAAACTGATCATTCTGGATATACCCCTGATTTAGGATTAGGCCTTCTAACATGCCAAAGGCTTGCAAGGCATTGCAAAAATGATGGAAAGAAGACGAGCGTAATCATCCTTTTGAAACAAAATGTTTGTCCCAACAAATATACAGACACTTTTCGATAGACGTACAGAGTTAAAGCATCAGAACAAGCTCATTACCAACATAAAAATCAAGCCTAAATTGTCATTCTACTTGACAAAGTAAGGCAGGTTGAGAACATAGAGAAGGAAATAAGCCCAAATGACACCAGAAATCCCACCAAAAAAAAACCCTCCCGTGAACTTAGCCCACCCATCAGCAGTTTGCAACTGGTCAGGCTCCTTCTTCCTTCCTGTCAATGTCAATGAAGGTGCAGTTGATGGCTCTCCTTCTTTGAATGATGAAATCCCATATATTGTCAAGCAAATGCTGAGGATCACCACTAAGCCTCCTGCAGCTAATGACCCCGCTGCACCCGCAATCTCTGTGTTCCTTAGTGGGCCGGTCTTCACGAACGGGCCCACCAACAGGAACCCATGGGCCAGGCCCACCTCCACACCCCGGAGAAGAGGGCTCACCGCCGTCCGATAGGCAGGTAGGTTGGACAAGTACCAGGCTATCAATGGGCTGGATGTGATGGGGGTCTCTAGACTTCCTATGAATGGATCTCCATTAATTGGTTGGATCACTTGATATGTTGGCTGCACGATATGAATTGTGAGCCTATATAATTGAATTTTGATCTAACGAACAGAAATTTTATCAAATCTTTCATTATATCTATATGGGTTTTGGTAAATTTTAGTGCCCTTTATTCAATTCCTAAGAAATTAAAGTCTGGACAATATTTGGTCAACACTCTGTGGAACATTGATTCGGCCAAAAAATAAAAAAAGGAAAAAAAAAAAGAAAAAGAAAAAAACCCAAAAAATAAATGAAACTAATAGGGCACCAAATCCAGTTACATGAACATGCTATTTGTTATAGCTAAATTTACCTTTTGTTAATACTTTTTTCTATACGGCAAAAAGAAAATTTTCTCAAATTGAACTTCATGAATTAATTAATTTCGAAGTTAATAGAATAAAATGCTGACCTTCTCGGACTGAACGGCTTTGATAGTGAAGGAAGAAGGTCTCCTGATGGGTGAAACTCTGAATGGAGCAACAGGGATGCCTCTGGGAGTTACAAGTGCCCTTGTTACAGAGGAAGTAAAGCTGCTCTTTAATTGGCTGGCCATTGGAGAAGCACTTGCAACAGCCATTGAAAATCGTGTGGTAGAAGGTTCCTCAATCTGAGGATATATTCAAGGAAGGGGGGGGGGGGAGAGAGAGAGAGTGTTGAATTTGTGGGCTTGAGAGAATGAGGTGTAAACTTGGCACTCTGTGAGTGGTTGAGGAGTCTATGTAACCCTATCCCTTTATCCATGTTTAACAAGTAGATTTGGTGATGTCTTGCGCTGTTCCAACAATTTTTGTTTTGAAAAAAAAACATACTTCCATTATGTAACAACATTCACCCAAAGAGTAGAAATTGTGTCATTTTCCTTTTCTTCTAATTTTAATTGAAATTTTATGCGGCTAGGCTTATGACTTTCGTTTCCTTCATTTAGAATATAGAATATGTCGTCAATCACAAATGCTACTTTGTCGTCGGTCACTTCAATCTGCGTAACAAGATTTTGAGACATCGTATTCATCCTTTTTGAATTTGAAATATAGTAGCTCGACTTCGACTTTGAATTGAAATTATTGTGGCTAGCCATTGTTGCATTTCTTTCATCAATTTTGCATTAATCTTGAACCTTGTGACATTTCTCTCTTATATTTCGAGTTAGGAATCTTGCAACAAGACAGTCATTTGACCAGGTTTTTGCAAAGTTGATAGAGCCTCTAATTTAATGATGTACTGACTTTTTATTTTGTATTTGTATTTTAAGGAGTCTTTGATTCACATTCGAAAATCGTAATTGTATTTAAAATAAAAAATTTTAAAATGAGTTTAAGAAACTTATACTTTCACTTGGATTTCAAAAACCCCATTGTTAGATTTATTCTACGTTAGGGAAGTGTGGAAAAATAAATGTTTCACAAAAATAAATATAGATCAGAATTTTTGGATCACACCCGAATGCACGGATCTCTAAAAGATTGTGAACTGCGAACCTTTCTTGAACCAATCACACAGCCAAGTTGATGGTTACGTAATGTGAACCATCACTACAGTTCCATGATGTCACAACCCTAACTCCGATGAACCACAAATAATCGGACAAAATTTTCTATTCGAAAATTTTCTCAACACCCTAATGTATATCTCTCTAAAAATTGTTTCTCTCTCGATCTTTCTCTTTTAGCAATGTGCAGAGAGAATTATTCCAAACTCTAAAATTTAATTGTTAAACTATGTTAAATATGTAAACCCAGAAAGAGAGAGATTTTGAGGGGTTATTAGGAGTTATGGATAATGGATTAACCATTCCTTACCCTTAAATTTACAATTTAAATATAACTCACTTGTGGTAAAAAAGCCCTCATAGATATATTTTATCAACATCTCATACTTGCATATGAATACATTTTACATCTGTTACAAGATCACAATTCATGCGATCTTTCATATTACTCTACTAGATTTTCATATAAGATTGGGTATCGTGCGACTGACAAGTATAGCTGCAATCAAAGACTTCTTAATGCACTTGTTAAAATGATCACGAAACCACCGTTAATATAAAAAGAACTCGTTATACCCCAAACTCAATGCATTACATCCATCAAGTTATTTTTCTTATCGAAAGTGATCTCTAATCTTTAATCGATTATGTATTCAATATTATATTTGAATTCTAGTATGGATAAATATAACAGGTCGACCGATAAATATAACACAACAATGCAATGTCGATTGGTTTTCTTTTCTATACTAAAATCTATTAATCTCAATTAAGTTGTTTTCCTAGATATATTCCACAAATCTCATTATTTCCCAAACCATTAGTAAGCAAACTAAAGTAGTATTCATTCAACCAAAAATTCACGAAATAGCCGAAAATGATAAACGTATAGTAGGCTCACCAATGGGTCTCGAGTCTCACACAATGGGTATAAGGATCAATATCACATCATCTTCTCATATAATAACTCCCACTATTCCATGATCGATTTATCACACGCGGTATAAAACACGTACAACAGTTTTATTTCCTCATTTATCAAAAATGACATATGTTAGATTTCTCTAATATTGTGCAAATATGAGACTCAGTTTACACATAAGATTTTACCTAAAAATCTCAGGGAGAGTATTTCAGATAAGATATCACCAGATGCAGGTGATATTTGAGATCTCAAATTTGATTACTTATAGATAACATAGATATGAGTATACCCATATCGGTCATATCGCATATGATCTTATCCTGAACATGATCATGGTGATTTATATTCTAGTATGGTCACTCTTAAAATCTTTTACGATTAGAAACTGTCTCATCTCTACTCATTCAGAACTAGAGGTACTCACTCATGTAAGAGAGTCAATCTTGCTTATCTAAGATATCTTTTTATCACAGCACATCTCAAAGATATATGATAATAAATAAGTGTTATAAATAAATCAACTCAATATATAATTGAATAATGCACTTATATCATATATAGTAACAAATATCATAATATCAATATAGTACATAATGAGAAATATCAAAATATATGTAAAGTTAAAGATTTTCCATATCTTATAAAGGAATCTCTCGCAATGGGTTTAGTAAAAGCATCAGCTACCATGTTATGTGTGATAATATATTTGGTTGTCACTCCATCCTTCTCGATAATATGTCTCACAAAGTTGTATCCGATATCAATGAATTTGGTCCTGCTGTGATATTTAGAGTATCACGTATAAACAATAGCGAGTTGATTATCAAAGTAAATTATCGGTAGTCTTTCACTATCTGCTACAACCTTTAAATCAACCAAGAATTTTCGGAACCAAACACTCTTCTAAACTACTACTAAATATGTCACAAACTCAGCCTCCATCGTGGAAAGAGATACATAGATTTATTTTTTTTTGCTCTAAGATATGACACTGTTATTAAGTAACATAGCAAAACCTGATTTAGATTTTTGTCCATCCTCCAGTCGGCATTTGAATACCCGACGAGATGCAAATCACCTTCTCTATAAGACAAAGAGAGATCCACAATTCTCTGTATAAAGAATGCCATGTAGATAAGGTCTGTCCACTTTTCAACTCCAGCTTGCAAGTTTAGGAGATGGTGATACAGGGATAAATTGTGACAGACCTTATCTACAAGGCATTAAGAGATAAGGTCTATGATGGATATACCTTATCTACAGACCTTATCACCATCACTTTTCAACTCTCTTTATTAAAGTAAAATATATTTTATAAAAATTAAGTATTTTTTTAAGTAAAAGTAAAATTTCTTAATAAAAATACCAAAATTATTATTATATTAGCAATTTTTTTTTTCATATTAAAAACTCTATCTAAATTCAATTGATTTTAGCTTTAGACAAAAAATAAATTAAGAATTACATGCCTTAACTTTAAACTTTTAAAATCTTTAAAATAATTATTAAAGGAATTATGTTCAACTAGACAAGATAATGTCGTTTGTCAATCTATTCATTCTTTTCTTTTCTTGTGATAAAAAAAGGGGGAAAAACATGTATGAAAACCAACTTTTTTTGAGTCACAAGTAGAGGAGCTTGTTGATTTTCAAAACACCACAATATTCTACCTTTTATTATTATGACATTTCGTACATTTTTTTATATATTTGTTCGATTATATAATTTGTGAATTATTGTATTTAAACACAATTATCTTATCTAAAGTATCTTTTAAGAGTAAATCAAAAATAGAATTACCATCTAATGTATCTCCTTAGGGTAAATCAAACTAGGAGTTAAGTCGGGTATATCCAAGGATATTTGCTTGATCTTACATTGGGCGGAGGATATTCAAAAGCATGAATATCACTTTGGGTGGTTGAACAAATATTATATGTAAATTATTTTTAAAAAAATTATGAAATCTTTAGGGCAGGCAAAGGAATATTCAAGAAGATAAGTAAAACAATGAAGAGAATTATTTTTTAAACACTTCTAATAATGACACATAATGCTGCGGGCCAACTAATAATTGGCACTCACTATTTGATGGAAATGGGAATCTTAATCTTTCTAGGGTACCCTAAATGTAGATTAAAATTATAACCCTAATCATAGAAAATAACGTACCATACCAAATTGTCATAAATAACCGAAGGAAATTACGTTCACAAGGGTATTTTAATTTAAAATTTAAATAATAAAAGAGATTAGAGGGAATAGTTAAGCGGAGTTAACCATTCCCCCTCCCTTCTTCTTCTTCTTCTAATTTTCCGAGTCGGGAAAATTATATGAATATGATTGAACACAACCTAATATCATATAAAAGTACACAGACTAAATACATTACCTTTCTTTTCCAAAAACAATCCACTTAGACTATTATCTTTCTAAGGACATTAGTTTTGAATTTTTTCTCCTTGATGAAAATAATCCTAAATTTAATTTTCATCTACATAAACTAGACATATTCGTTTTTTATTTTAAAAAATCAACTTATTTTAAATTTTTTCTCCCTAAACACATTACTTTCAATTTTTTCTCTATATAAAAACAAAATCTGGTGCTTACCTTTAACCAAAAAAAAAAAAAATTAGTTTTTTTTTCTTTATTTCTAAAAGAATCAATTTAGTTCAAATTTCATTTTTACAATGCATGATTTTGACTTTTCTCTTGAAAAAAAATTAACTTTTCTCTACCTAGACTAAATACATAACTGCTCTGTCTTCCTCTCTGAAAGAATCCGTAGATAAATATGTCCACGAAGGGACATTAACCTCATTGGTAAAATTTAATTAAGTTTAAATTTTAAAATTAGGAGATTTACCCATTATATCCACTCTCTCACTAACTTCCTCCTTGACACACTACGTGATATGACATCCTTGATTGAGGGTTGAGAGACATTCTTAGAATGAGGAAGAATCCTCTGCACATTGATTGATTGAGTACACACGTAATTCTCTGGAGAGAGATCAATAGAGGGCTTTAAAAAAAAGTCTAAATAGAAAATTTTTCTGCATCATTTTCTGTTTCAGACATTGGATTAAGGAGTCGTGAATTCATGGTGGTGATTCGATCTCGTGATTACTATCTCGACTGAGTAATCTATACGAGAGAATTTGCGACTCGGTTAATTTTTTGAAGACCCACGCATTAAGGTCTTTACCCGAAAATTCCAATCTAATTAATTTTTATAATTTTCCACACTTCTTTTGCATGCGATTAAATTTAACATTGATATCAGAGCGATTATTAAATTTAATAAATTTTTTTTGAAAATTTTGAGGCATAAAATGTATAAGGTAAAATTTATGGTTCGGATAACGAATGACTTTCGTGAATTTAAGTATACCATGAGAATACTTATGGCCCAAAAATCATGAAAATAATTTTTATTAAATTTTTCGAGTATGTTTAAATTATGAAAAATCCGGTCGAAATGTATGACGTACGGACTTTAAAATCTTAAATCTGTTAAGTTAGATGACAAATTGATACATAAAAATGGTCTAGATATGTTCCTAACACTCAGATTTATCGATTTAAGTGATCAATTGCAATTGTTCTTATCGAAAACTGAGATTTCCAAAATAACAACGAAGGGTCGCGACTGGGGGTGGTTGAATCCGCCATTTTTAGAGCTTAATTCCTCTTAAATCGAGTTAAGAATGTTTTGAGGATACCTAATTACAATTTTTAGTCAAAAACAGCATTAAAAGTGGTTGGAATCAGGTTTTTCAGCTGTAGGGTCGTGCGGACCTAGTTGCAGGGAGTTGGGCAAAGAAAACCCGACCCCAACCCACGAGCGCATGGATTACATGCGAAAAGAAGTATGCGTGGTTCACGCACCAGCTGGGGCATGAGCCGAATTAGGTGGTCTAGGTCGGCTGTGACTTGGATCTGCATATTGACCCGCGTCTCGACCTGGGATGCGACTCGGGATGTGGGTCGCACACGTGTAGGCACGTGGCCCACTCGTTGTATGTCGGGTGCATGAAGCAGCATGCTGCCGATGCATGCAGACATGTGGCAGCACTTGGGTGGTGCGTGGGACCTCTGGCGGCATGTCAGGTCATTCCGGATTGGATTTTTCCACTTTTTTTAGTGTTCTATGCTATTAAATGTGATTTTTTGTGGATTTTTATGTGTCGAATGTAAGTTCAGATGATAAGATGCGATTTCAAGTTGTGCTGTATGGTATCTGTTGACATATACGCTCATTTATGGGTCTATACTCAATCATTTGGAATTTATTGATTCGATGGGTGCACAAAATGTAAGAATAAGCATCAGTAAGTCATTAAAATTTCTCTTGATACATTGAAAGCCGTTGTATCAGATCTTTGTAAGGAAGATAAACTAAATGGTAATAACTATGAGATTTTACACTTGAAGATTAAGTTTGTTCTCGAAAAGTAATATTTGTATGAGATTTTGAGGTATGAGATGGTGGGCCTCGGGCAAGATACCACACCTCAGGCTAGACGGGATAAGGAGGTCTATTGTGTATGGAAAAAAAGGGATAGCCAAGTTAGAGCAATTCTTATCAGTAGTATGCACGATGACATGATTCTATTCTATTAACAGTATCCTATGGATATGTTAGTTTAGCTCGCGCTAAAAGAGTATTATGGCATTTTTTAAGTTCCTATGGTGAGGATACTAAAGAAAAGGATTGATCATACAATGATTCAACATTTGATACAAATGTCGAGTATGATCATCGAGTTAAGAAATGCGGGCAAACCCATTTCGGATAAAGTTCAGATACTGGTATGATCCAATCTTTATACGGGGAGACTATGAAAACCTATCTCACGTATGATGAGAGTATTCATACTTTCGATGATGTGAACAGACACTGTAAGCTCAAGGAGGAGCATCTGGAGGTGAGTAAGCCGCACTCATGTCACGCTTATGCAGAGGAGTCGAATAAGGGCTCTTGTGGCTCCAAACAGATAGCATAAGTATGAGAAAGAGACTCGAGGTCCAGGTAATAAGAAACTAACCAAGAAATCTGGTAGCAAAGTACAAAAGTACAGAAAGAATGAATTTGATAAGACCAATGCAAAGTGCTACATCTATGGTAGATTTGGTTATTTTGCTCGTGAGTGTGACAAGTAGAAAGAATTTTCTTCTTCTATACGTGATTTGAGTTTTTTTTTTTGTATAGATATGGTTTGAGTTTTGTCTTATCTATTGTGATACTCGTTAATTTCTTTCATTTGTGAATTGTAAACTTAGAAGCCACCAACCATATAATTCAAGATAGAAGCGTATACATGGAGTTCAGTTGAGTGAATTCTCGAGTTAGGAGGATTTACGTGAGTAATGGAGCATTTGTCGTTATCAGATGGATTGTCACTTACTATGACATTCTTTATACTCTGAGTATTTGACAAAACTTCATTGTAGTACTTTGTTTAAGATTGCCGATGATATGTTCTGTCATATAGAAATCATCTGTTTTTAATTAAATACGACAATTCTTTGACCGGTTCTGATTTTATGCATGATGAATTGTATGCACCGGGTGTTGCTTTCTTTTTAATAGTATCTTTGTTTTTTTCTATTGTCTTTATATTTGATTGCGTAGATGATAATATAAATATATGGCATAGTAGAATTGGATACATAAGGTAAGAGAGGATGAACCAGTTAGCAGGGAGTGGTCTGTTGGACCAGTTAACTAGGTTCGAGTTGCCCGTATATGAGTTTTGCCTAGCTAACAAAATTACAAGAAAACCATTTGGCAACGCAATGAGAGCGGGACTCTATTGCAGTTGGTTCACTCCGATATCTGTAGTCCTATGAGCATGAGAGCCTGAAATAAAGCTATGTACCTTGTGATGTTCATAGATGATTACACACGTTTCGGTTATATCTGCTGATGTCGCATAAATCTAAGGCATTGAAATGTTTCAGGAGGTTTATTAATGATGTTGAGAATCAGTTAGAATTGAGAGTGAAAACTCTCAAAACCGATCGGGGGCATGAGTATTTGTCAGAACTATTTAGAAAGCTTTATTTTGAGAAGAATATTCCGAGACAATTTACTATTCTTACTATTTCTCAGTAGAATTGAGTAGCCGAGAGAAGAAATAGAATTTTGTTAGAGATGGTAAGATTTATGATGGCGCAGGTTAAGTCCATCTCCCATTGGGGAGATGTTTTATTGATTGCAACATATATTCTCAACCGTATTCATTAAAGTTCGCAGTCAGTACTTCATATGAGTTTTGAACAAAAAAGCAGCTTGATCTTAACCGGCTGAGGTAATGGGGTTGTGCTACGTATGATCACGATTTTTCGCATCTATATAGTAAGTTAGATCCGCGAGAAAAGATTGTATTTTTGTAAGATATTCAAAACACTCTATGGGATATGTGTTCTTAAGTAAGCATACAGATGATACTGTTACTGAGATTGACTATTGTGATACCATATTTCTTGAGAATGATTTCTCTAAAAGATATGAAATCGATCTGGATTTTACTTTCTATGAGATGGATGTGCTAATGGCTCAGATGAGCCTAGCGGCGAGACCAAAAAATTGATTATAGATCTTAGTTCTAATGGGAGCAATCTATCTAGATGTGAAAAGGTTCTCTTTTCTCATAGGAGAATCGAGAACGCGTACTTAAACGTCACTTTCCGATTGAGGGTGAGTCCCTCATAGTGACTTTTGAGAATGATGAGAAATCTAAAACAGTCCTAAAGGCTCTTGAAAGTTTTACGAAAGATCATTTGTTGAAGGCCATAAATGAAGAGAATGAATCAATGAAAATCAACGGGGTCTAAGACCTAGTTGATTTGCCTGAGAACAGAAGAACTATTGTCAACGAGTAGGTTCTTAAGGTCAAGAGCAAGGCCGAGAGAAAGCTTGACGGATCGGTGTAGAGGTATAAGGCCATCTGGTAGCCACATTTACTCTTAAACTTAAGGGCGTAGACTATTGAGGAATCGTAATCCAATTTATTTCGATCCGTTTACTTTTAGTGATTGTCGCTAGCATAGATCTCGAGTTATACCAGATGGACGTAAAGACCACCTTCCTTAATGTAAGTTTGGATGAGGGAATTTACATGAATCAACCCTCTGGATTCGTTTTAGTAGGTCATGAGGACAAACAGTTTAAAGTAATCATCCAGGCAATGGTACTAAGATTTCACGATGAGATAATGTCTTATGATTTTATAATGGCCAAGTAGTATTTTTGTGTCTATCTGATACATTCTAATGATTCTTTTTGTGATCATGTTATCATATGTGAGTGATATTTTATTGATTGGGACAGCGAAAAGTATCTAATGACCATTAAAATATGGTTATTGTTGAGTTTTGATATAAAAGACATGAGTGATGTTTAGTTTATTCTCAGGATTTGGATCTAGAGGAATCGCTCGAGAATGGTATTGACTCTTTAACAAAAGTTTTACATCAAGAAGATTCTTGAACATTTCGAGATGAATGATTGCAATCCAATAGATACTCCTATCGTTAAAAGTGAAAACTTGAATTTTGACATATGTCTTAAAATTTAGGAAAAAATAAGAAAGACGAGTAGAATCCCTTATACCAATGCAATGAGTAGTCTTGTTTATGCGATGAGGTATACATGATCGGATATTTATTTTGCAGTTGATTTGGTGAGTAGGTATTAATCAAATCCTAGAAGTGATTATTAGAGAACAATAAAAAGGATTCTAAGATATTTTAAGGGAATTGCGGACCTCTCCTTGTTATGGAAGAGGTGATTTGTATTTTATTGGGTATTCAAACGTCGATAGGGAGTAACTATCTGGATGATTGCAAATCGAAATTAAATTTTGCTATCTTGCTCAATAATGATATCATATCTTTGAGAAACAAAAAAAAAATCTGTATATCTCTATTTACGATAAAAACTGAGCTTGTGGAATGCTCAGTAGCAGTTCAGAGTTCTGGATGATTTAGGAGTTATGGCAAATAGTGGGAGTTTAGTGATAATCAAGCCGTCATTGCCAACAACTTAGATCCTAAGTATTACAGTAAAACCAAAAATATTGATACCAGATATCACTCTCTGACAGATATCACCGAGAAGGGTATAGTGATGATTAAGTACACTTTTACACAAGTATGGTGGCTGATCCCTTCACCAAACCTATTGTGAGAGTTTCCTTAATGATACAAAAAATCATTGGATTTAGTGTATTTTGACATTCTCACTAGTAAGCGGGGATGAGACGGCTTCTAGTCGTAAGAGATTTTGAAAATGGCTCTATTAGAGTATAAGTCGTCCTGATATGTATTCAAGATAAGATTATATATGATATGACTAACATAGACATACCTACATCCATGTTGCCTATGAGTAGTCAGGTTTAAGATCTCAAATATCACTTTTGTCAATGATATTTTCTTTGAGATCTTTGGGTAAACTCTTATGTGTAAACTGAATTCCATATCTGCATAATATTAGGGAAATTTGACATATGTCATTTTGAGAGATAAAGAAATAACACTGTAGTATGTATTTCATACCACGTATGATAAGACGATCATGGAATAGTGGGAGCTATTATTTGAGACGATAGTATGATCATAATTCCCGTTCCTACTATCTGAGATCCAAGATCCATTTTGTGGGATCTCTTGTGTCCTTATTACTTTCAGTTGTTTATAAAATTTTTAGTTCAATATTTGCTATTTTAATCTGTTTATCTATATCTCAGAAGATAAATTGAGATTTAAGGGACAGCTATAGAAAAACAGTTAAATTGAAACCGATGGATTCGAGTTTAGAAAAAGAAAAACCAATCGATATTATATCATTGTGTTGTATTCATAAATCGACCTATTATGTTAATCTATGTTGGAATTTAAGTATAATGATGAATACACAATCGAGCAAATGATTGAGAATCACTTTTGATGAGAAAAGTGAATCAATGGATGTGACTGCATTGAGTCTGAAATACAGCGAGTTCTTTTTTGCACTAACGATGACTTCTCAGTCATTCTAACAGGTGTATTGAGAATTCTTTACTTGCAGGTATATTCGTCAGTTGTACGATACACAATCTTGTATAAAAGTCTAGCAGGGTGATGTGAAGATCGCATGAATTGTGATATCATGACGGATATAAAATACTCTTGTGTGCAAGTAGGAGATGTAGATAAATATATCCATGCATAGGCATTAACCTCATTGATAAAATTTAATTAAGTGTAGATTTTAAAATTAGGAGATAAATGGGTTGTTACCCATTATCTTCCCTCAATCACTAACTTCCTCCCCAACACAGTACGTGATATGACATCTTTGATTGAGTGTTGAGAGACATTCTTAGAGTGAGGAAGAACCCTCCTGTATATTGATTGATTGAGTGCACACATGATTCTCTAGTGAGAGATCGATAGAGAGTTTAAAGAAAATTTCAAATAGAAAATTTCAAATAGAAAATTGTTTTTACGTCAATTTTTTCACCAGACATTGGATTGAGAAGTCATGGATTCATGGTGGTGGTTCGATATCGTGATTACTATCCCGATCGAGCAATCTGTACGAAAGAGTTTATGGCTCGGTTAATTTTTTTAAGACCCATGCATTGAAGTATTTACCCAAAAATTTTGATCTAATTAATTTCTGTAATTTTTCATACTTCTGTTGCATGCGATTAAATCTATTAGAATCAATTCATTTTAAATTTTCTTTTGCTTCCGAGTTTTCTTTTATAGAAAAAGTAAATTTAATTTTTCTTTAAAATTAAGCACATTAATCTTTTCTTTTAAAAAATTAAATTATTTTAAATTTAGTCTTTCTAAATCAATTGATTAATAATTTTCTCACTTAAAAAAAAAACTCAATTCAAATTCTATCTCCAGAATTAAAGAGAATAGTTTTATTCTGGATCAATTTATTTAAAATTCCTATCATAAATGTATTTGTTTTGAACTTTTTCTTGCTAGATAAATAAATTTACCTTCTCTTTCTAAAAAAAAATATGCATATTAATTTAGTTTGTAATTAAATTTTAAAAGGGGATGGTACTTTTAATATAGTCAAAAGTGGGTATGATTTTACCACTTTTTTTAGATTCTATTACCTCCTCTGTGTTACCTGAGTTGAATTTTGTATTTTACACGTAAGGAAAGAGGGTAAAAGCTTATCCAAATAATATTTAGACCCCTTTCCCTCAAACCAAATCATAACTTGGAGATTTCAAAGGCTTGCTAAATTGAGTCCTAATATCATACTATTGATCCTATGTGCACTTATTTATTTATTAATTTTTTGTTTTCATTACGAACATTCAAAATTATGTTTCGATTAATTTGATTCAAATATATACAGAGATCTTATTTAGGGGACGATACTCACAGTATAATCTTTTTCATTTTAGTTTTGAATTTAAAATTTAATTAAAATATTTAATATTTTATCTAATTAGACGGACTATTTGTCCATCCTCTGTGCACTTAATGAGGTTTCCATTTATAGACTTGGGTCAAATTTCAGAAATTTCTCCAAATTGTTGGCTTTTGGCATTTTTATCGAATTTACTACTCATACATAGCTTTGTCCTACAGAGTATCTAACTTTAGTCTTCATTGGAAGAATTTCTCCAAATTCTTTTGGAACGGCTACTTTTGACTATTTTTTGCCTTGTACGATACAAAACGTAACACTGTAGATTTTGAGGGTGGAGAGAGTACTATTATTATTATTATTTTTTTTTTGGAAATTAAGTGATTATTTGTTGTTATTTTTTGGGTTACGATGGAAACTCTGGATGCAGACGTAACCTTTTTATTTTGTTCTGAATTATTAGCTTTGTAAGGCTTTCTTAGAAAATTCCAAGAATATTAGAGGCTTGATCCATAATAAACCCTAAACCCTAAATCCATAATAATTGTGTTAACGTTATACTATTCAATAATATTGATTTTGATAATAAGAAAACATATATATTGTGTTAGAAAATTATAATTATATTTTAATTATTGCAACACATTATAGTGTATTCAAACTAACATTCAGTACTCAAGTCCTTAAGTACTGAAACCCAAAATAATATTTTTTTCACAAGAGTACACCGGTTTGAGCAATTCGTCACACTGATTCCACAATATGCCAAGCTGTTAAACTGTAGAATGAGACACTTCAAAATCCATTAGATCCACCAATTGTTTAATTGCAAAAGAAAATACGTTCTTTAATTTAGTAAAGAAAAGGTTTTTTTTTTTAATATATAAAAAGAATATACATAAGAAAAATGACTGGATACACAGGAACCAAAATACGTCCTAAGACACCCAAAAAATCAACATGGCCAATCAATCAAATAATCTAAGTTCTAGTCTTAACCGAGGGCAGAACCATGCTGACAAGAGCCGCAATGATACGCGGTGGAACACAAAGGTTTTTAATTGCAAAAGAAAATCCATTAAATCTACTGCCCTTGTGTTGATCAGAGAATTAGTCATCGGGTTATACCGAACCTGAACCACGAACAGTCAATGGATTGGAATACGTTCGGTTCGGGTAACACAAAGGTTTTTATTTTTTAATAACATTTGGTCGGACCGGTTACAAAAGTAAGCGAGATATAGATGTCGAATTGTTATTTTTTATACTACAAATCAATTATTAATTTAGTAACTTCTTTAATTTTTCACCATTAAATTTGATAGTTTATTTTTTGGGTCGATCATATATTGGGCCCACCCCCTCTGTCCTTAGGGTTTATTTGAGAAAATTGAGATTAAAATTAATTAAAATTTTTGTTAGATTTTATTTCTTTTTTTTTTTTTTTTAAAGATAAAAATTTCCACCATAGAACTTTTGGCACGGTGGTTGTGGCCCCAGGTGGGATTGAGACCACGGGCCAAAGTTCGATTTATGGTACCAATACACGCGCACACAACCACAAAAAAAAAAGATAAAAATTTCCCAAATAGGGAGTTGGCAGGGAAAATAGAAAGAGATGTACTAATCATTGACAGGATTAGCAGCAACGGCTAACAGCTGTAGCACCTTAGCTTAGTATGGCAGAACCACATGGTCCCAAACATATTTAGTTGCTATTTTCCGAAGTTGGTAGCTAGGAAAAAAGGTTTGGTCATTTGCCTGTAGTCTTGCCATAATATATGGTTATTTTATATGTGATGTACTGATCCAAAAAAAAAAGGGGGTTTGGGTAAAGTAGCCCCCAGTCTTTCATTTATGCAACTTAAAATGGCTAGGTTTTCTCATACATGGTAAAAAAATCACTAAGAAAACAACATGCATTTTGGAGCCTACCAATTCCACCATAAGCAGCATGAATGGCATCAATTTGATACAAAAATTGCCTCCATCCAAATACTGAAACTTCTTCAAGTCTACAAACATCTCCATATCTGCAGATAATAAAGAACTTCAAATCACCATTTATCCTTTACCTGAACAAGCCTCCATGCATCTGAAATTTGGCATCATGTTTAAGGCTTAGATGGAGTTGGCGAAGATGGTGGTTTCAGATCAGGATACTACATCCACAAAAGTCAGAAAATTAGCTACATTTAAAACTATCTGCATAGCCATTAAATTTAGCATTGAAAAGGATTGTCTGCTTTGATCATACATTAGTGTATGGAGAAGATGATCGAGAACCATATTTGATCTGTGGCGATAAGTTTACATTGTTATTTCCCATCTTTACACTTCCACCAAGGGGAATGCCGGTGGATGAGTC
The DNA here is from genome assembly GCA_033439265.1 of Dillenia suffruticosa. Classification (NCBI taxonomy): domain Eukaryota; kingdom Viridiplantae; phylum Streptophyta; class Magnoliopsida; order Dilleniales; family Dilleniaceae; genus Dillenia; species Dillenia suffruticosa. The sequence continues at coordinate 17,044,759 of JAVTVX010000020.1, forward strand.
AAGAGAATTATCACCATTCTGCCCAGACGCACTACCATTGCTCTTAAGTTGTCTCATCTTTTTTCCTTTCTTCTTGGTGGTCATATGTACAGATGGAGGCAAAAGCCCTTCTTGTATGGCCTGCAAAGAAGACAGGAAACAATCCAGAAACAACCAAACCTCATTGACACCATTTTCCTGTATATTCATTTCTAATGAAAATCCTTTCACAATTTCATCAATAGAACCGGGCCCCCCGCGGCGGGGGGGGGGGGGGGGGAGATAAAGCGGGGTGCAACATATGTGTTGCCAGTCCATGAAACTACCAAGAAAACAAATTAATCGACAACATAGACAAATGAATAACCAACTAACTATTTGGCACAATTGGAACTAATTAACCATAGGATTGATGATTATTATTATTTTTTTTTTTTTTTGGAAGCAGAGTTCATTCTGTCACACCATTTTATGATGTTCCCATTCAAATCAGATATTCAGAACTTTGTATGGCATTAAATTACTATTGTTGTTATGCTACTCTATCCACTCCGCATTATCTGGAAAGAATACTAGTCTTATACTCTCCTGGTTGAAGTGAGCATTGTAGCTTTAGGATCAGAAAACTACAGATACAAAAAGTGAGGACCCGGGGGAAAACATCCATATTCAGCCAAACTGAAAAAATAATAATGATCAGGAACCTAACATGGATTTAAAATCCTCAAGTTCTTCATAGATTTAGAATGTGTCCATTTTAGCATGTCCACTGTAGTTTCAGAACTTCTTTGTATCAGCCAAGCTAAGAAATAATAGTGATCAGGGCCCCAACACAAATCCAAAATCCTCTGGTTCTAGCTGATATGATTCATTTTTCTTTTCTCTAATAATTTCTTGCAAGCTGCAACAGAATGGAGGACATGCATTTGCAAAAGTAAACATCAATAGTTCACAGAGACAAGATTCTGGTAGAAAAGATAGACATATACATGCTACAAGAAAAATGGGCATGAATATATCAGCTTGACCTCTAAAAGTACCACCAAAGCAAATCTAAACATGCATCTCAAAATAAACAGAACAAAAAAAAAAACACAAAATTAATGTGGTTAGACTATGTCCAATATCAAGAGATGCTCTCACTCTTAGAGAGAGAGAGGGCACTTTGTTACAATTTTTCAAACCATAAATTAAAAGGGGCTCACCGGTGCACAAAGTGCTCCCCGGCTTAGTGCAAGGGTAGGGGGAGGGTGGGCTTATATGTAAGGACATGAGGATTTAGTGAAATGTATTAAGGGCATAGCCTACCACCGCCGGGGGGGGGGGGGGGGGGGTGGTTAAAATCTACAAACAAAGTAAAGCATAGAGGTTACCTCAATACATGTTGAATCACAGGGAAGTCAAGTAATTTTTGTCCAAAAAATGCAGGGGGTCAAAATAGAGCTCTTATTTTGTGTATTACCAAGTAACTTGCACAACTGATCAAATTTGAAATTCTACCGATTTAATACTGTTGCAGATTCTCCACAATGAATCATAGAAAATAGAGAGGATTAAAGGCCTAAGCAGTTTTCCTTTTAAAGATGAAGTAGAAACTTTCTGTCATTGCTGGAAGTACAGCCGCTCTTTATTCTTTTTCCACTAAATGCCCCACATAGGAAACAGTGCAGGAAATCCAGCACAAACTGCCTAACAAACATAGAAAATAGAAAAAGGACTCACCCAGTGCACAAAGTGCTCCCTGGCTTAGTGCGGGGGTAGGGGGAGGGTGGGTGTGTATATACGCAGTTTTCCCTTTGCATTTTTGCAAAAATATAGAAAATAGAACAAAAAAAAAAAAAGAAAAAAAAAATGGGCTTTTAAGCAATAGAAAATTATCATCTCAATTGCCTTGTCCTTTAAGAATTGGGCTAAGAGATTTTTAGACAAATCTTTTCCAATATGGATTTGGTAAAGACAAAAAAATATTTTTATTTTCTTCAGATGACTTCTCCACTGACAACTATTGATATATTTTAGAATTTCCACTTTTCTTTAATAATATGCAGGAAGGAGACGCCAATCCAATAAAAAGTTATCCACCTCATCATGTTCCTTTGTGAAATTTGTTGAACCACATAAATGACGAGTCAAAAATAGAAGGAACCTGGGGTGGTTTTGATCACCCACCATGTAAGATAAAAGTTAACTTCATATGGAGCTATATGTAAAACAGTCATAATCGAAGAAGTCGGTAGAAGGTAACTAATGAAGAATGAAAAGAAATACCTGCCAACCATCTTTGCCTCTGGCCCCTCCCCTAATTGCATAAGCCTCTTTAAAACCACTTTTAAACAATAACTCAGCAGCTTTCATTGAATTACCATCAAAACTACCTTGCACATAGAAAGAATGAATATTCATGAAGTTATTACATACCAATGACGAAACAAATTCATTATAAGAAATTAGCACTTGACTGTTAAGTAATTGCTCAATTCATTTTCTTCTCCCATTAATACTTGCTTAATTAGCATTGTAGTTACAAATCTATTGGTCAAGTTAATTAAAAAGCGTAAGTGTTTCCAAGTTGAGAATGGTTCTAAGATAGTATTAATTAAGTCAAAGAGTCACTAAGATCTAAAGGTTTACAAAAAGGTCATTGTGTGCTTTAAGAAATATTGATAAAATAAACCAAATCAGAGACATTGTTCTCATCTGCAGCATTATAGAAGTTTATCTTTCACTTTTGCGACTGTCATGAACTCCACTCCTGATTACTCTATATATCAGCCATTATTTGCCTATCCTCCTAGGAAATCTTGCTAAGTGTTTTAAACATAAATCCACTGTTATCTAACTAGTTAAGCAGACCTCCTTGTTTGTATCAGGGAAACCTTGAAATTTTGACTATTCTCAATTTCCACTTGAAAAAAAAAAAAAAAAAAAAAATTGACAGCTCATTTTGGACAAGTCCAAACTATCTTCGCATCCTTGAAGATCCAAACTCCCTAAATTGCTCACAATGAATTCATCCAATCTTCCGAGGAGACCACCAACACTCACTGAAGATCGTAAAATTATTACTTCACATGCATTCACCGAAGATCCTAAAATTATTACTTCACATGCATCTGGGACTTATAAAAAATGGCCCCGGGATTCACTAATGTACCAGCACATCATGCACGCGTGGAGACAAAGCCCAATTTGGCATCCTTACTTGCAACATCAACATGTCACACCAATCTTATTTATAGTACACAACAATGTCACACTGAAACTTATAGCCCAAAATAACTTAGATATTAATCAAAGCCTTGACTTCTAACAATAAGAATCACTTCTCATGAAAAGCACTGGAAAAAGAAAAGTAGCATCATCAGAAACATTCATTAGCACAAACCCTATCCTATGTCGGTTCCCATCCAATATCTCATACATAATAAAATTAACCAAACAAAAAAGAATTTCGATTCAAGTGCACTCACTTGTCTAATATGCACAGAATGGTATTTTCCGGGTCAGAGAAAGTCTCTTTCACCTTCTTCACGAACCCATCTTCGTCACCTTCCAAATACTCAGCCTGAGTCACACCCTTATTCAAAATCTTCAAATTGGGAGATCCCAAAGCTGCCAAACTTTTCCCGCCCCTGATATCTAATAACTCTGCACTGGGGTCATCGCGAAGCTTCCGAAATGCATCAATTGCTTTGGTGAATTTGTATTTCTTGAAGTAATTTCGTGTGAGTGGGATGGCAATTAGCCAAATGAAGGCAACCCCGGAAACAAAAAATGGGTTTCTGTTGAAGAAATCGTCAATTGCTATCAAAATTGACTCAAGACTGATTTTATCAGAAGCCGGGTCAGCTGTAGTAACAATTTCAGAAGCAATAGAAGGGGGAGGAGACAGAGGGAGACTCATTAGAGCAAATGACAAGTGGGGCTTGAGTTTAAGAGAAGCTTTGAGGTGAAGGAGAAGGTGTTTGGTGTTGGATAAGCTGGTGTTCTTGACATGGGAATTGGGGGAATTTGAAGTTTTGGAGGAAGAAGTGCAGTGGTGAAAGCATTTTGGGAGGTTAGTGGAGGGTTTGTGCGGGGTTTTGGGATGGTTTTGGACTGGGGAAGAAGATGAAAGGCCAACGGAAAGAGATTTCATCACTCCGAGAGAGAGAAGTTTTGGATTGGGTACTGGTAAAGGGGTACTTTATCCCAAATCGAGAATTTTATTGCGTTGGCACAGTCGACTGTTCACAACCCCACTCTTCCGATCGCAATCCGAGATTCGAATATAATGTAATTATTATTTAAATAAATATAAAATTGGGAGGGTTCAATGTAATCTTAGATATGTGCATAATGCATTTTTAAATTTATTATAGCAAATAGAAGGATTTTAATTTTTGCTACTGTAATAGAATGCAGTATTAGTGAAAAATCCTAATTATGATCAATTTTTTTTTTGTGAATTTTTATCATATCTAATAATTGTGATAAAATAATAAATATTAAAAATAATGCACTGCATGTCTCTCTTTCTCAGTTTAAAACACCAGTCTCTCTGCGGCAAATATGGTTGGAAGTGGGCCAAGTTTGCATTGTGAAAAATTGATCTACATCTAGCTTGTTAGCCTAATTTCCGGTCAAAATCTAAGCTTCATCTGACCTATAAAAATGGTCGATCTAGCCATTAGCTTGTTTAAAGGTTTAATTTCACAAAAATATAAATAAATAAGAAAATAAGACAAGACCTTGAAGACCTCAAATAGACTAATGGGGCTAGTCATACCTATATATTTTGAACATAACGTAAATTTATTTCTTGAATTGTCTAATAATCAAATTAAATAAAATACAACAATAACAACAAACTAAATTTTAATCTCAATATTTTGAATTGGTCATTTGAGAGATAAATTAAAAAAAAAAATCGAGAAAAGAAAAATGAAATAAATAATATATATATATATATATATATATATATAAAGAAAGAGAAAAAATAAATAAATCAACAAATTCATATCTATTCAATAAAATAAATTAAAAAATAAATAATAAAATCTAAAGTATCTAATAACACAAAAATAATATCTAAATAATTAAAACAACTATTCGGACTAATTTAAAGTAATAGAAAACTCATTATATATCAAGTAAATATAAAATCAGTTCAACCAATTTCGAAATCTAAATTCATGCATTTTTCTATTCAAACCATACTTATTTTGAGGCCAATATCCGCCACATTCATTACATTCTTCATTCGATTTAGCATGACATTCATCGACAACTATTTCTCCAACACTATGATCATTATTGCAATGATAGGGATACGGCTTACATCGCCTCATACATGTTTTTGAATTCCAAAAGAAACTTTTGTTGATGTTTTATTAATCTTCCTACCTGGTCTTATAGAAATATTTCTTTGCATTAATTTTCATGAATATACAAGTTCATTGTCCCCAATGGGATAACCTAATAGTGCAAACTCTCATTCCCTAATATGGTGATTCTATATTTAAAATTTTATATAATAAAAAAAAATATACAAGTTATTTCCCATCACAATTTAATCAAGCATAATTTTTAATCTGTCTGAGTTTCCAATCACCTAAATTAAAAGAATTATAAAATACATCAATTTAAGTAATAAGCATTAGTTAAAACCATCAACTTCCATCATATTATATCACAGATACGTTTATCTGAAGAAATTCTTTGGCTAAGTCTGCCACATGCATAAATTTGAGAACTCTTAGACTACTGGATCATGAAACTAGACCAGAGTGGATCACGATCAACGATTCAAAGAATCGTTGACTGGTTCACGTTGCTGGAACCATGTCTATAGAATCAACTTCTATTTTTTATTTTAAAGAATCAAGAATTGTCGGTTCAAAGAATTCTTTTATTTTTAAATAAATATTGATTAATTATATTGTTAAAAACAAAATATTAGAATTATTTATTAAATATAGTAAATTATATAGTATGTCAACTTTTTAATCTATCATGCTAATCAGCATAGACAAATTTTTAAGTAAAATCATACAATATTTGCAAAAATTGTAGAAAGACTAAGAGCTTAGCGTGCTTTTACTTAAATTTATATCTAATAACTACTTTTGAGATCGGAAAAAGCTTCGACAATTTATATTGGTGAAAAAAAAATCATAAATTTCAATTTCCAATCTTGTCATTAATTGTTTAGAAAATTCTAAGTGTTCGGTGAGTTCAGTTGTAATAGAGCAATCATTTAGTATTTGTGGCTTAATAGTAGACTTATAATGCTCTAACTAGATACCGCATTTGAATTTCCTATGTGTCGAAAATTGATTTAGAGCGGAGTATCAACAGCGAGAATGTCCGATCAAGAGATTTGAAATTCTTTAAATTCAAAGCAACAATTGTCATTAGTCTGGGAGAGGATGACTGTCACGCTCCGAACCAGGGACGTGAGCAGCCGCCCGTTATTTTGGATGGCGATTATATTTTTACAGAAAATCGGACAGAATTTTTTCATATTTCAGAGGTCTCCCAAATACAATTTAACCTGTATAATTCGATGTCAATCAAATAAAAGGATCATCCCGACCTCAAGACAATGAACCAAACCATAACAGACAACCAGAACAACGCAAAACTTTTTAATTTCTAACAGTTCTAGTCACAAACCTCTACTGTCATGCCCAATTAGAGTATGAGTAACCGACACACCTAGCGGATCTAAAGTTTATACAATGTATAACAATTTCCCAAGTAAAATTTTTTTATGCTTACAGGTGCCTCAATGCAAGTAAAATGTGAGAGTTTTCCAAACAATGTCCATAATTTATACAGTCATTCTATATAAATGTACATGGCGAACTACGGATTTCAATATCATGATCTCGTAGGATCAAAATAAAATAAGGATTTCAAATTTTTATTTGAATTAAATCTCACCGTCGTGAATCTGAATCCACAAATATACTACGAAAATCTCTAGAGCCTGTAACGTCGCTCTATCATAGTAATTCTGTCTGAGAAAGGTAAGGAGCGGAGTGAGCATCAGGGAAGATATCCAGTGAGTGAGGGGATTAATATCAAACATAAATAATGTGGGTGAACCATTAGAGTGTCAAATAACATTATTCGTAACAATAATTTACATTTCACAATAAAACATGATATATTTAGCAATTTGAAATCATTTAACCAATCACACGATATCAAGCATATATGCATCCATTCAAAATCAATTATTATTAGAGCAAACTAAAATGATTCTGGCAAAAGTTAACCACGATCAAAGACAGGCGCATCAGAGGTTTTATTATGCATAAAGTTCAAAAGTCGCTCTCTACCCCGACGTTGGCCATGAGTTCACTGGGGTTAACTCATCATCGTGTATAGGACCCCGCCCAGTACTAAACGGTGGCATCACACACGTTTTCCCCTTATGTGGATTCAACCGGCCGCGCCTATAGCCATTAGACATATGACATTTGTAGATACTTCCTGCAGAAACGTATCCGGGCAACCCGGTACCTCTACAAAAGCCCTTCGTAGCTACGGAATTTATCAAAAAATATCATCTCATCACAAGTGGGCACTCGGCCCATACAGATCATCTCATCACAAATGAGCACCCGGCCCATACAGATCATCTCCAGTGGCAAACTCAAGAGGTCACTGCCTACGATCGGCATATGCCTTCTCTCTGTCTGGGCAGCTTTCATCCACTCACGGATGACCTTACTTTATTTTTCGTTTCCTCAATTAACTCGACACTGCTGAGACGTCGCTCTCCGACCTCATTCCAGCATATCGGGATGCGACACTTCCTGCCATATAGTACCTCATATGGGGGCATCCCTTACTGGTCTGATAGCTATTATTATATGCAAATTCGACCAGTGGAAGGTATCGATCCCAACTATCTCAAAAATCCATCACACATGCTCTCAATATGTTCTCAAGGGTCTGAATGGTCCTCTTTGACTGACCATATGTCTGCGGATGATAGGCCGTACTAAAATTCAGCCTTGTGCCCATTGTCTTTTGTAACTTGGGCCAAAACCTAGATGTGAATCTAGGATCTCTATCTGACAATATTGACACAGGTACTCCATGAAGTCTAACAATAGTATCAATGTAGAGACGTGCCAATACTTCCAAAGAGAAATCGGCATGAATAGCAATGAAGTGTGCAGACTTCGTAAGTCTATCTACAATTACCCATATGGTGTCATGCCATGCTGAAGTCCGAGACAGTCCCATCACAAAATCCATCGTGATATATTCCCACTTCCACTCAGGAATGAGGAGGGGCTGTAATGTACCAGCCGCCCGCTGATATTCGGCCTTTACCTGTTGACAAACTAAACATTTAGCCACAAAATCTACGATCTCCCTTTTTATCCCGGGCTACCAATAACTATCTCGGATAGTCCGATACATTTTCGTGCCGCCCGGATGCAAGGCATAAGCGGAGGAATGAGCCTCCTCAAGAATAGCCCTACGAAGATCGATGTCAGTGGGAATGCAAACTCACTCTCTGTATATAACTAATCCATCATCGGGGACTCGGAAGTCTCCACTCTTGCCTCTGCTGATCTTCTCAAAAATATTTTAGAGCTCCTCATCTGACCCCTGAAGCTCTTTAATGCGATCAAGCAAAGTCGGCCTCATCTCAAATCGAGCTAGTAGTGCTCCTTGATCATCACTAGTCAAACTGACTCCGAGTGTACGGAGTCCTATCAAGCAAGAGAGGTAAACACTCTCTATCATAGTAGAGGGAGAAGAGGAGGATGATGACTTTCGACTCAATACATCCGCCACCACATTTGCCTTTCCCGGATGGTAATCAATGATAAGATCGTAGTCTTTCAATAACTCCAACCATCTCCTTTATCTGAGGTTCAATTCCAGCTGGGTGAACAAGTATTTTAGACTTCTGTTATTCGTGAATAGCCTACAAGTCACCCCATATAAGTAATGTCGCCATATCTTCAAGGCAAAGACTATGGCGGCCATCTTAAGATCATGCGTCGGGTAGTTCGACTCATGCTTCTTTAACTGCCGAGAAACAAATGCAATGACCCGACCATCCTGTATTAGAACATAACCCAATCCCTATCGGTTAGTATCATTATACACTGTATATTCTTGACTACTAGTGGAAAGGGCTAAAATAGGAGCAGATATCAACCGTTGTTTGAGCTCCTGAAAGCTCGCCTTACAACGGTCATTCCAAACAAACTTGAACCCCTTTCGGGAGAATTTAGATAACGGAGTATCTATCCGGGAAAAGCCCTTTACAAATCGACGATAATACCCGGCTAAATCAAGAAAACTACGGATCTCGGTGACTGTCTATGGCTGCTCCCACGTCAATAGAGTCTCAATCTTTCGCGGATCAACATAAATACCTTCCGCGGAGACAATGTGCCCCAAAAATCCTATCTGTCTCAGCCAAAACTCACATTTTGATAATTTGGCATATAACTGCTTTTCACGGAGTATCTATAATATCACCTGAAGGTGCTGAACATGATTTTCATCACTTTATGAATACATCAAGATGTCATCGATAAATACGATGACAAACTGATCCAAGAAATCATGGAAGACTCGGTTCATCTAATCCATAAAAGCAGTTAGGGCATTAGTTAACCCAAATGGCATGACTAAAAACTCATAGTGGCCGTATCGGGTGCGAAATGCTGTCTTACACACATCTCCGGCCCAAACCCTCAACTGATGATAACCCGAATGGAGATCAATTTTTGAGAAAACCGTATCTCCCTACAGCTGATCAAACAAATCATCTATACGTAGTAGGGGATATCTGTTTTTTATGATGGCTTTGTTCAACTGTCTGTAATCCACACAAAGCCGAAGTGTACCATCTTTCTTCTTTACGAATAACACCGGAGTATCCCAAGGTGACGTGCAAGGTTTATAAACCCCTTGTCTAGAAATTCCTGCAACTAAATCTTAAACTCTCTCAGTTCAGCAGGCACCATTCTATATGGTGGAATAGAAATAGGATTGGTCGCCGATACTAGATTAATCTCAAAATAGAACTCCCGAACTGATGGTAATTCGGGAAGCTCCTCGGGGAACACATCTGGAAACTCCTACACCACAGGGACATCTTCAAGTCTCGGTCCCTCAACGGTGGTGTCAACAATATAAGCCAAATAAGCCGCACAACCACGGCATACCAAGCGTCTGGCCTTCATAACATATATAATACTACGGGGCAATACTCGTCTCTCACTCTGGAATACTAACGGTGGCTGCCCGAACCTCCGAAACTCAACTTCCTTCATGTAACAATCCACGAAAGCCCGGTATAAATTCAGCCAATCCATCCCTAAGATGGTATCAAAATCCGTGATAGGGAGCGGAATCAGATCTGCCTCCAATACCGCCTCCCCAATACTGACCTCATAGCCCCTATAGACTGTATCTCGAATGATATATTTGTCACGAGAAGTGACTACCATAATGTCCTCATCAAGTCGCGAGAGATGCCTATCAGAATGGCGAGCGAACGTGTCGCTCACATATGAAAAATTCGACCCGGTATCTATGAGAATACAGACGTTGATATCGAATATTCGCATGGTACCTAAATGTAAGAAAAAGATTAAAGGTATTTAAAATGCGAAGAAAAATAGACATCTTTATATATATATATCTAACTAGTTAAGTTTCTAAAACTTTAACTAGTCAAAACTATATATCTATATCATATTATACAAAATCTCAAAAAGAGAGTACAACTAAAGTACTACACTAAGGGGTCTGCGGGAGGATTATCCATAACTAGGCAATACGCGATGGTTCTGGCACTATATTACTCCCGGCTGCAGTCCGAGGAGCTGTAAGAGCTGAGTGCGCAGGTGCCCCCTACTGGCCTGTGCCAGAAGTACCAGTACGACCTTGAGAAGTCTATCCTCCTCAACCTAACTCTGGGCAAGTACTCTTAATGTGACCTTGCTTCTCATACTAGAAGCAAAGAATTGGTACTCTACATGCCCCAAAAGCATCGTGACTGCCGTATCTACGGCAGAAAGACTGTCTCTGTATAGTAAACTGTGTAGAGACATTAGGAGCTGATAGCCCAAAACCCTGTGGTAGAGGTCCCTGTCCTGGTCCTGCTGGTCTGAAGTTGAAAGAACCCCCGAGATGTCCAAAACCTCTACCCCTCTTCGAAGACTGTTCACCCGGTGACCCAGTCTTTCTCTTTTGGTGACTCTCTCTCTGCCTAGTCTCAGCTCGGACGATCTCCTCTATCCGATATACTGAATCAATCACCTCTGATAGTGTAAAAGAAGGAGTCACTGTCATATACTTTCTGATGTTCAATTGGAGACCATCTTCAAACTTGAATCTTATCTGAGCTAGTGTAGCCATGTCGGGGACAAAGGCCACTAGTCGTTTAAGCTCAGCCTCATACTCTGAGACTAACCTAGTCCCTTGGCGTAAGTGTAGAAACTCCTTCCTCATACGATCCTACTGGAACGGGGTGAAGTACCTGCGGTCGAACTCATGTAAAAAGTCCTCCCACTGTAGGGTTTGTGTAGCACTATCACAGATAGCCTCACACTACGAGAGGCCATCTCCGTCGAGGAGTCTCTCAGCAACTCTCAACCTGAGTTCCTCTGTCAACCCCAGATCAGTAAGGATCCTATAAGTCCTGTTGATTCAGTGCTTCGCCGCTACGGCATCAGTAGATCCTGAAAAGTCTGTGCATCCAAGCTGCCGAGACTCTTTCACCAACTGAGTACGCTCATGGATGTGCCTCAAAATAACCGATGTTTCATCGGTCGGAGTAGAAACAGAAAGACTGGCCACCGAAGGAGGAATCAGTGTCGTAGGCGCAGGTACGGCCGCAGGTGCGGTCGCTGGAGTCTGTAGTGGAGGTGGTGGCATTTGTACCCTATATCTACTGTACTACTCCGACCACTGCCTCAAGGTATCGAGTGGTGGTGGAGGAATCTCGGCTGTAACAGCATGTGGAGGTGCTGGGGGTAGCACTGGTGAACGTGCTCGAGTAGAGGAAGCATCCTCTGGTACTCGTGGAGCCTCGGGTGCCTAGGTACATCGGGCACTGAGGGACTCTCGGGTGGTACGACTCTAGCATCGCACCTACCATGTCTAGGTGACATAATTCTACAAAAAGAGTATCTTTTTATTAGGTAGAAATCAAGAATTAGGTTAGTTACTAGTAACTAACCCCCCAAAAAGAATTTGAGTTATGAATCAAAGTATTTGAATGCGAAATAATGGGTTAGATGCATCATGTATCTAACCCCATAAAATGGATTAACTTATATGCATATGGCCAAGTATGGGACTTTAAATGACTGTATGAAACATTCTAATACATTGAGAACTTTTAATATATTTGGGAAGACTTTTACTACTATCATTTCTTTAACCTAGACGCTCTGATACTAATAGAACTGTCACGCCCCGAACTGGGGGCGTGAGCAGCCGCCCGTTACCTTAGATGCCGACTGTATTTTTATAGAAAATCGAAGAGAATCTCTCTATATTTCAAAGGTCTCCCAAATACAATTTGATATGTATAATTCACAACCATCATCTCAATCAAATAAAAGGATCATTCCGGCCTCAAGACAATTAACCAAACCACAGCAGACAACCAGGATAATGCAAGACTTTTTAATTTCTAGCAGTTTTAGCTACAGATCTTTACTGTCATACTCAACTAAAGTATGAGCAACCGCCACATCGAGCGGACCTAAAGTTTATACAATATACAACAATTTTTTAAGTAAAAATTTTTTTATGCTTATAGGTGTCTCAACGCAAGTAAAATGTGAGAGTTTCCTAAATAATATCCATAATTTATACAGTCATCCCATATAAATGTATACGATCAACTACGGATCTCAATATCATGACCTCGCAGGGTCAAAATAAAATAAGGATTTCAAATTTTTATTTGAATTAAATCTCACCGTCGTGAATACCGAATCTACCAATATGCTATGAAAATCTCTAGAGCCTGTAACGTCGCTCTATCATAGTAATCCTGTTTGAGGAAGGTAAGAAGAGGGGTGAGTATCAGGGAAGATACCCAGTGAGTGAGGGGATTAATATCAAACATAAATAGTATGGGTGAACTATTGGAGTGTCGAACAACATTATTCGTAACAATAATTTACATTTCACAGTGAATCATGATATGTTTAGTAATTTGAAATCATTTAACCAATCACATGATATCAAGCATATATGCATCCATTCAAAATCAAGTATTATTAGAGTAAGCCAAAAATGATTCTGGCAGAGGTCAACCATGACCAAGAACAAGCGCATCGGGGATTTTATTATGCATAAAGTTCAAAAGTCACTCTTTACCCTGACGTTGACCATGCGTTCGCTGGGGCTAACTCATCATCATGTATAGGACCCCGTCCGGTACTAGACGGTGGCATCACACACGTCCTCCCCTTTACGTGGGTTCAACCGGCCCCACCTATAGCCATTAGACATATGACGTTTGCAGATACCTACTGCAAAAGTGTATTCGGGCAACCCGGTGCCTCTACAAACGCCCTTCGTAGTTACAGAATTTATCAAAGAACATCATCTCATCCCAAGTAGGCACCCGGCCCATACAGATCATTTCATCACAAATGGGCACCCTGCCCATACAAATTATCAAAATATTTTAAATCCGTGTGCCAATACAATTATCAAATCATTTCAGATCCACGTCAATGCGATGGTAGAATAGAAAACATATCTGGTTCTCAAATAATGGCACAATATCATTTCATTTCAAACCATGGATACATAATCATCGGAAATATAAATTTACGGCACTCCAAATATCACAAAACAAGTTTTGAAATTTAATATCATACGTCGAGTTCATGCATATCGAAAACATGTTTTATGAAAAACACGGTAGAAACAAGTTTCACTATTTCATGCAAGAGATCAGAGTCTCACTCACTTTTCTAGAGAGGGTGGTCACTCCCTATTTTCAAAATAAATCCAATCTGACTTCTCGAATCTCCAAAAAAATTTCCCTAATCAATTCATCATAATTTAATATAAAAAAAAAGCCTAATAAGGGATTTTTAATTTTTCTTTTTAGATTCCCGTTTCATCAATTTTGAATCATTTGGCTCACAAATGATCAAATTTCTAATATTTCTCATTTTCCTAATTTTCCTCGAATTAAACATATTTCAGAATATATATGAATATAGCTTCCGATTCTAAATTTAACCTAAATTCAACAAAATCAATTCAAATGTTGAAGTGATTGCATTTCTCTCACTTAGGGTTCCTCAGATTTCAGACCTAAGTTTCGTTCACCCGTCGAATTGGTTTAACCTGTAATATTTCCACATTTGAAACTATGTTAGCAACTAACTCAAATTCTAAGCACCAAACCCTGGAACTATAACCAACACAGCCGTTACCTGCAGTGAAGAAGCAGCGAACTAGGGTTCGGGGGTCGGTTGATGACTGCGGTTTGGGCTTCAGCTGGGGTTACAGCAAGGGGGCCCGCGCGCAGGAGAGCTCTTGAAGGAGAGAACAGATTGCGGGCTCGCGGGCTGTCATGGGCTCGTGGGCTGGTATGCTCGTGGGCTGGCGCGCTTACGGGCTGAGGCGTGCGCTCACGAGCTGGACTCCAGTGGCGCGTTCGCGGAAGGTCACGCGCTATGGCGCGCTCATGCTGTGGTACGCTCGCGCGCTCGCGTTTGCGTTGTGGTGCGCTGGCGGAAGGTCGTGCGCTGTGGCGCGCTGGTGGAAGGTCGCGCGCTCGCGCGAGGAGGATCGCGCTGTGGCGTGCTCATGCTCATGCTCGTGTAGGGAAGCTTGCACTGCGGCACGCTCGCGCGGGAGGGAGGAGCAATGAAGAGAGAGCAGCGGAGGGTGGCGGAGGAGAGGGAGAGCGCGACAGCGAAAGGGAGAAAGGGAGAGTGAGAGAGAGGCTTTTGGCCGAAAGGGAAAGAGAGAAGTAGAGAGGGAGAGAAGAAGAAGAGGATGGTGGTGGTGGTACGTTGCGGAGGAGAGCGGCAGATTCGGGCGAGGGAGGGCGGCGGGTCGCGGGAAGGGGAAGAGGCGGAGAGAGAGAGAGAGGAAGAGAGAGAGAGAGAGATTAGGGCTTAAAGCCCTAATCCAATTTGGGTGGGGGGTGTTTCGTTTTGGCTCAAAACGCAGCACTCCTCTGTTGTGTTTTTTTTTTTTTAACTCTTATTATTATTATTATTTATATATATATATATATATATTTCTTTTTATAAATAAATTTATAAACAATTAAATTTGTAAATAAAAAATAATAATAAATGGTTGAATATATATATATATATATATATATATATATTTATATTCATTTTATACTAAAATTCGCGGATACGGTAAAATTTAAAATATACCAAAAATTCAATTTAAATACCCTAAAATCAAAAATCAATATAAATAAATAAAATTTCTCTCCACACATAAATATATATAGACTGAAGAATATTTATTTATATATATTTTTCGAGAATAATACACTTTTACGGACACCGCATTGTTGGTATTACAATGACAATGATCGAGCCATTTTGGCAAATGGGTCAAAAGTAAGTGAACTACATGAAATTTGAATCCTTAACACCCCCCACAAAAACACACAGGTATCTTAATTTTTAGAAACAAAAATTGAGTTCATGCCCTTTTTTCTTTTTTTAATTTTTATTATTTATCTTTTTAATTTTTTTTTTAATTTTGATTCACAAATCAAAATTGGAGTCACCCATTTAAGGGTGGTTCTGATTTTTCCCAATCTAAAATCGAAAATCAGTATTTCCAAAATTGAAACCAGAGGCTTTAAAATCGTTAGCCCACAATTTATACTACATAAAGTGAATATGGAGAAATCAATTAGGCACAATTCGTCGATACATCATAATGCACCGTAGCAGCTTTTTAAAAATTATTATTATTATCTTAAAAAATTAAAAAATAAGGAAAAATGATTATTTGGTAATACTTAAAAAAGGATTATTTTAGAGCCCCGCGTTTGCTTTAACAACAAAATTCCACATCTCTCGCTCTATAATACTTTCCCATGTTAGTAAAATTTCTCCAAAATATAAATAAAATCTTAATATTTACAAAATCATCATGGCAAGATTTTCGAATTATATGATTTTCACAAAGATATAATTAGAGAGAAAACATATCTTTATTCATCATGAAATCCTATTAACAACGATTAATTGAAAAGAAAATATGTTTTCCTCTCTTTAATTTTGACATAATGCTTTTCTTGATAGTGAGAAAAGAATTTACATAGGGCTAGAGAGATGACCAATTTCTTAGGATTTTCTTTTATATGCACGTACCATCAATGGGTGATACGCAATTTTGATATCACGATTTCGGAGAAATATACTCTAGTCCAGTATTGAGTGTAGTGCAAGTAAATGTATCCCCTAAAGATATTTTGTATTACTAAGTGTGAATAAACCTATCTAAATTGGACAAACTAATCACAATTGCAATTATATTAAAGAACTAAAATCCAAATCCTAATTCACAAGAAACCCTAATTTATAAAAATTCTACAATATCGATTTCATTTATTTTCAATCTTTTATATAGTCGAATCCTTTCAAACACCTTAAATTTATTGACAAAAGAGTTATGATTGATGATAACAATTTTTTCAAAATTAGATTCATTTAGTGGTCATGCAATAAAACCCTAATTTGACTAACAAAAATCCAATAGCCATGTAATTTTGATTAAATCAAATTGTATTAAGTTCCGTGAAAAATCCATATTCCAAGGTTTCCCCTAAAAATCTCTGCATATGAAATTAATCTTCTGTCGATCTCATAACCTCATGTGGATTTCATTGTATTGGACTAATTTTCTGTGATTATATTGGTCATGCATGCATTTAATTTCAAATAATCAAAACGTAAGATCCTATATATTTGAAGCATTAAAATCAACAATAAAATCTCATTATACAATAATGATACCAATAATTTATTTTTAAAAAAGAAATAAATTCAAATCATACTATTAATTGAATAGAATCTATCGAGTTCTAAGAATAATAAAATTAACAAGACATAATAATGACAAGCAATAAAAAGTAAAACCTTAAAATCTATGTGGACAGAATGCGTATAAGAAATGTTATTTTTGTGCCTAGGGTGTGCTATATTTATAGGACTAAGACCCTTAAGAAGTTGAATCTTGAAAATTTGGTAATGTCGTTTGATTTAAAGACTTGTTATTGTTGTAATAAATATTATTTTCTTTATTCTACAATGTTTGGAAACTTCCTCCTTATCATTAAATTTGAACATTCCTGAATCATCAACTTTATCCTAGGGATTAATTCAAGTAATTGTAACATCGATACTGCGGTGTCTGTAATTTAATTATAAAGAGAGAGATTTTATTTATTTAAATTTGATTTTTTTGATTTTGGGTTTTTAAATTAAAATTTTTGATATATTTTAATTTACCGAATCGACAAATCCAAGTAAAGCCCATTTTTTTTATGAAATTTGCATTTCTAACGAAATATGGGTGTGAAAATATATATGCATAAATATATATATAATTATTTATTTAGTAAAAAAAAACAGAGAAAAATGGAGACGTAGCGTTTTGGGGCAAAACGTTGCATCCCAAACTTGATTTGGGGATTAGGGTTGGAAACCTTAGTCCCTCTCTCATCTCTCTCTCTCTCTCTCTCTCTCTCTTTCTCTCTCCCCGACCCTTCGTTTCTCCCCCACCGCGGCACCGCTCCTCCTTCGCTGTGAGCTCCGCCGCCAACGGGTCATCACCATCTTCATCTTCTTCTTCTTCTTCGCAGTGAGCTCCGCCGCCAACGGGTCATCACCATCTTCATCTTCTTCTTCTTCTCCTTCTTTTTCTTCTTCTTTTTCTTCTCTCCCGCTCGCAAATCTCCTGCGGTCTCTCTCCCTTCCGCCACACACCGCCGTGAGCTCCACCACCGCACGCCACCGCTCGCGACTGCCGCTGCTCCTTCCTCCCATGAGCCTTCGCGAGCGCAACCCAGCGCCTTTGCACACGATCGAGCCACAGCGCGCAACTGCAGCGCCTTCTGCAGTGTGATCTCCCTAGCCCGAGCAGAGCGCGCCCCTGCGTGATCCTCCCCGTGTGAACACAGCATGACCCAGTCCGCGAGTAGGACCCAATCTGCGAGCAGGACCCAAGCCGCGAGCACAAGCCAGGCCACGAGTAGAACCCAGCCCGCGAGCACGAGCCAGCCCGCGAGCAGGACCCAGCCCACGAGAACGAGCCAGCCTATGAGAGCGAGCCAGGCCGTACACGAGCCAGCTCACGAGCGCAAGCCAGCTCACGAGCGCGAGCCAGCGTACTAGTGTGAGCCAGCACACCAGCGTGCAGCAGCACACCAGCGCGCACCAGCCCGCAAGCCACTGCGACCTGCGAGCCACTACGGCCTGCGAGCTACTGCCGGCCCGTAGGCCCATCAGCCGCAGGCTCGCCAGCCTGTAGGCCCATCAATAGCAGGCACATCAGCCCACAGGCCTACCGGCCCGCTAGCCTACTGGCCTGCAGACCAGCGAGCCCGCTAGCCGAAGCCCACTGGCCCGCTGACCCGCAAACCCACGAGCTCGTTGTAGCCCACGAGCCCGCGACGACCTGTGAGCCTGTGATAGCCCACGAACCTCCACGTAGGTAACTGACTTAGGGTTTTGCTTCCGATCTACGTGTTTGAACTTAACTAATAAATCCTATCTTGATAGATAGCATTTCAGTTCTTAGAGTGATCGAGAAGACATTCGGACAAAGGTCTGCGATCCCAAAAAACCCTAGGTGAGTGATTTCGGACCCATTCGATTTGGTTATCGAATTTAGGGTAAATTTAAGATAAGAAGTCTTGTATATACTAGAATGTAAACTAGATTCGCAATGAATGCATTTTTGGATATTATATGCGGTTCATTAGGTTAAGTATATAAATTTATATAAAATGGGACTGTTCAGGATGATAGAATCAAAATAAGTTGATTTGAATAGTTTCCCTTGGAATTTAAATTGACCTATGCATGAAAATAGTCAAAAATTAGGATTTGAGTGTAAGGGTTGATGCAACATTTCTCATTATAAATTGTTCTGCATATAGGCAATTTAAATACTATTTCCGTATTATGAAAATAGACTCATATACCTTGAAAATGACATATGGCTTGAAACATTTGGATGAGAATCGAAAAGTGTATGATTTTTAAAAAATTTTTCATCTTATAGAAAAATTTTTTATTTTAAGGCTTATTTTTTACCTTGAGTGGTTTTAGGATTGAATTTGATTTGGTTTAAAAGTACGTTAATTGTATATAAATGAAATACAACTGATGACATTAGAGTGTATTCAAAAATTGAAGAGTTAAGGTTTGTACAAATTTGGGGAAAATAGATAAATCCTATAATACTTGAACTTTGATCTTAACTTGTGATGATCTGATTAGGTTGATCTTTTTGGAGACTTGAGAAGTCAGATTGGATTTGTTTTGAAAATAGGGAGTGACCACCCTCCCTAGAACTGTGAGTGGAACTTTGACATTTTCTATTGATTGACAAATCATGTTTTACCGATTTTCAAACAACATGATTTCTATACGTGTGAAAACCAAATTTTTGGATTTTGATACACATATTTTTGTGACCATTGGAGTGTCCCAACTGCTGATTTTATAGATTATGCATCTATGAGTTTGATAACTGATATTATGCCACCTTTTTGATATATTGACATGTTTTAATGATTCTACTGTATTGACACGTAGTTTTAAATGGATTTACATGTACTATTTGGGCTATACGCCCGGTCGAAATTATGTTACGATGCATGGGGCTATAAGTCCGGCCGATATGATGATGTGATGCATGGGGCTACGTGTCCGGCCGACTTGGTGATATAGTTATATGCTTCCTATAACATTCCGTAGTTACGAAAGATATTTGGTAGAGGCACCCCTTGTGCTCGGATACGTTTCGGCCGGAGGTATCCGCCAGATCATCATGTGTATGGGTGTCCCAATTTGACCCTCATCGGGGAGGACGTGAGTTTACCTCTGTCTAGCACTAGGCGGGATACCATACACGGTCGACTATATATATATGCATCATTATTATTATTTACAGGCTAGTTGAAATAGTCTGTGGTCAAAATTGGGGTAGAAAGCCATTATTTGATATTTGCATAGTGAAAACCCCCAATGCGCATGTCCTTGGTCTAGATAGACCATTGCCGGGGTTGTTTGTTCGGCCGGCCCTACATATGTGACTTGATACATGGATGGATGCATATGTTATTTTCTGATGTGTGCCTTGAGATATGTTTTATTCTGACACGGCACGTTATTTTCGCTTACTCAATATTTTGTTACGTGATTTGACACTCCAAATTCACCCTTGATATTGATAGTATGATATCAATTCCCTCACTTGCTGAGTATTCTCCCATAGATACTCACCTCTCACTTTCTCCCCATAGGATTAGTTTTGGACTGAAGAAGAATTATTGTGTTGCGACGTGGAATTGATAGTACCGGGTTTAAGTATGGATGTTACCATATCTTTCGCTATGGTTATTTGAGATTTTAGTTTGATAAATGTATTTATTTATTTATTTTTGGGATGACTGTATAATTTATATATATTTATTTGTAAAACTCTCATAGTTTATTTGCATTGAGGTGATTGTACGTATTTGAATGTCATTTGGGAAAATTATTATATATTATGTAAAATTTTAGGTCCGCTCGGTGTGGCAACTGCTCATGCTCTAGTTGGGCATGACAGTAGAGGTTTGTGGCTAGATTTGTTAGAAATTTTTATAGTCTTGCGTTGTTCTGGATGTTGGCTGTAGCATTGGTTGATTTTGGAGAGACCGGGATGACCATTTATTTATTTTACAGGATGAATGTTGATATATAGGTCAAATTATATTTGGAAAACCTCCGAAATATGGGGAGATTCTGTCCGATTTTCTGTAAAAATGTAGCTGGCATCCAGGGCAACGACGGCTGTTCATGACCCCGGTTCGGGGTGTGACAGTTCGGTTAGTATCAGAGCGTCTAGGTTAGAGAAAGGATAGTAATAAAAGCATTCCCAAGTACATAGAAAAATCCTCAATATATTAGAGAGTTTCATACAGTCATTTAAAATCTCCTATATAGTGGTAGACCAATAATTTTATTCATTTTAGGGGTTAGTTACTACGTAACTAACCCTAATTTTTCAATCATGCCAAACTCTAGAATTATAGCTAATGAAAGTTCTCTCTTTGCAGAATTATGCCGCCTAGACATGGTAGACCAGCGGGACGCGGAGCTAGACTCGTGCTACCCGAGACTCCTCAAGTGTCTGACCCTTCGAGGGGACTTGAGACCCTTGGAGTGCCTGAGGCTGCTTCCTCTTCGCGGGCACCCCCTGTAGCGCCTACTTAGTCGGCTGCTCTAGCCGAGGTTTCACTACCGTCCCTTGAGGCGTTTAGGCGGGGTGTATGAGTGGTACACCTCCCACCGGATTCAGATGTCACCCCCACTACCACCGACGGCAGTGTCAACTTCTACGGCCGTACCACCTCCACCAGTACCGGTAGCCACGCCAACTCCTATAGCCGTGCCACCTTCAGTTGTACCAAATCAGCCCCCAGTTGTCGGTCCTTCCACTGTTTTAGGACCTAGTGACACTACCTCCTCCACCTTGAGGCGTATTCACGAGCTCACCCAATTGGTGAAGGAGGCGAGGCAGTTAGGCTATATGGAGTTTGTGGGAATAGGTGATCCCACAGCAGCGAAGTACTGGATCAACCACACCCGCAGAATTTTGACGGATCTGGGGTTAAGCGAGGACTACCGGCTTTAGATAGCAGAGAGACTCTTGGATGGTGACACCCTCACTTGGTGGGAGGTGATTTGTGACGATACTACCGAGCCGCTGCGATGGGAGGACTTCCTGCGGAAGTTCGATCACAGGTACTTCTTTGAGTTCCAGTAGGACCGCAAGAGGGCAGAGTTTCTGTACTTGCGGCAAGGAATCAGGACAGTGATAGAGTATGAGACGGAGATGAGGCGACTAGCTACTTTCATTCTAGACTTGGCAACGCCAAAACAGCTACGGTTCAAGTTTGAGGATGGCCTCAACTTGAACATCATGAGGTATATGACAGTGACTCCTAATCTCTCCTTTGCGGAGATTGTGGACTCAGTACTTAGGGCGGAGGACATCGTTCGTGCTGAGGGCAGACAGCGGGAGAACAGAGAGCTAAGGAAGAAGAGATTTTGGGCTTCTTCGGGACTCAGCTCAGTGGCACCCTTTTTGCCGCCGATGTGGTAGATACCACCATTTTGGAGAGTGTATGGTGTCTGTTACATGCTTCCGGTGTGGGAAGCCAAGGTACATTAGGAGCGCCTGCCCTGATTGGGATTTGGAGATCAGATAGCTTCAGAACACTCGAGTGTTTCCCGAGGAGGATAGCAGGAAGCACTTGCGCACTCGAGTTACACCGCTCCACGGACAGCAATCGGGAGCAACACAGTGCCAAGACCATTCCGACAACAGTAGAGGATTCAGACTCGTGTATACTCCATGACGTAGGAAGACGTTCAAGCGAGTCCTAACATGATTATTGGTGCTCCTCCCACCGATCCTCATGTTTAGAGATATTTTCTTTTTATGTACTTTCTTTTGAGCACCATCACTAGTTAAATCCTTAGAGGCTTAACTATGTTGGTATGTATATACATTTTGATATATATATATGAGAGCATATATTTTCTTTCATATTTATCAACTGATCTTTTTATTTTCTCACATTAGGAGTTATGAAAATATGGAGAGTCAATGCTCGTGTATTATTTGATACCGGGTCGAACTATTCGTATGTGAGAGCGTCTTTTGCCCACGGGTTGGGTAAGCCTTGTCGCCACTTGATGAGGAGATATTGGTCATTTATTCTCTCGGTGGGCAGATACTTAGAGATTCCATCTACAGAGGGAGCGAAGTCATGGTCAAAGATGCGGTACTTGAGGCAGACTTGATTCCAATTGAAATGACGAATTCCGATGCCATCCTAAGGATGGATTGGCTAAGCATGCATAGAGCCTCAGTAGATTGCTTCACCAAAGAAGTGGAGTTTCGGAGACTCGAGGAGCCGTTGTTAAGGTTCCTAAGCGAGGGGCAAGTGTTACCTTGCTGTGTTGTATCAGTGATGAAAGCTAGGAGATTGATACGCCGAGGGTGCACGGCATACCTGGCTTATATTATCGACACCACTGTGGAGGGGCCGAGGATTGAGGAGGTCCCAATGGTGCAGGAGTTTCCATATGTATTTCCCGAGGAGCTACCTGGACTACCACCAGTTCATGAGTTTAATTTCGAGATTGACTTAGCTTCAGGGACTACTCCCATATCTATTCTGCCATACTGAATGGTGTCAGCTGAGCTTAGAGAGCTCAAAGTCCAGTTGCGGGAGTTACTGGACAAGGGTTTAATCTGTCCGAACACTTCACCGTGGGGTGCTCTGGTGTTATTCATGAAGAAGAAGGACGAGACTTTACGATTGTGTGTGAACTATAGACAGCTAAACAAGGTTTCTGTAACACCAGAAAAAAAAAATCGGGATTTGGGACTAAAAAAAAGCCCCAATCCCTCTTGTTCCCCCAATCTCTGTTTTTTCCCTTTCTCTTTCTCTCTCTCTCTCTCTCTCTCTCTCTCTCTCTTTCTCCCTCTCTCCCTCTCTCCCTCTTTCTCTCTTTCTCTTCTCCTCCGCCGAGGCCTCTCCCTTCCGCCACCGCACCCAGCCGCAATGCGACCTCCCTGCCGCGGGCACCGCCCTCCTGTGAGCACGCCACTATGCAGATCGGCCCTCCCGCGAGCACGCCACTGCGCAGATCGGCCCTCCCACAAGTGCTGCCGCCTCGAGCCATCGCGAGCCTTGCGCGCGATCTCCTGCGAGCCAGCGCACAAGCCAGAGCGGGACCCAGCACGAGCAAGCGCGCGACCCAGCACGAGCTAGCACGCGAAACCTGCGCGAGCCAGCGCTCGACACCTGCGCGAGCCAGCGCGACCCCAGCACGAGCGCCAGTGCGCTCCAACGCGACCCTCTGTGCGAGCACGAGCCCTAGCCCGTAAGCGGGCCAGCCCACCAGCAGCCCAAGGCCCACAACCCGCGGCCTATTTTGGCCCATGCACCCACTGTTGACCCGCGAGCCCACTGCGACCCGCAAAGCCCGCTACGGCCAGCAAGCCGAGCTGAGAGCCCGCGAGCCCGCAACCGGCTTTCCCCTTCGAGAGCTCACCTGCATCTTCACTGCTGGTAACGACTATGATTTGGTTGAAGTTCTAGGGTTTGGTGTTAGAAAATTAATTGTTTCTAATATATTTGAAATTTGGAAATATTACAGGTTTTAGACCAACTCGACGGGCGAACGACAGCTAGGTCTGAAATCCGAGAAACCCTAGGTGAGAGAAATGCACCCACTTCGAAGTTTGAATAAATTTTGTTGATAAAATCCCTTATTAGGGTTTTATTTGATATAAAAATTTGATAATTTGATTAGATTTGTCTTTTGGAGAATCGTTGAAAAATAGGGAGTGACCACCCTCCCTAAATATGTGAGTGAGACTCTAATCTCTAGCATAAAATAGTAAAACATGTTTTCTGTCGTGTTTTCGATAAAATATGCTCTTGATATGCATTGATCTGACGTATGATATTGAATTTCAAAACCGTTTTGTGATTATTGGAGTGTCTTGAAATATGTTTACGATAACTATGCATCCATAGTTTAAAATGAAAACAAAATTTGTGCCATTACTTGAAAATTTATGATGATTCCGTAGCTACGAAAGGCGTTTGTAGAGACAGGGGTTGCCTGGATATATTTCTGTAGGAGGTATCTGCAAACGTCATTTATTCTAAAGGCTATAGGCGCGGCCGGTTGAGCCCACGTAGGGGGAGGACGTGTGTGACGCCACCGTCTAGCACCGAGCGGGGTCCTATACACGTTGATGAGTTAGCTCCAGCGAACTCATGGCCAACGTCGGGGTAGAGAGCGTTTTAAAGTCTATGCATAATAAAACCCCCGATACGCCTGTTCTTGATCACGGTTGACCTTTGCTAGGATCATTTTTTAGCTCGCTCTGATATTACTTGATTTTAAATAGATGCGTATATGCTTGTTATCGTGTGATTGATTAAATGATTTCAAATTGCTAAACATATCATGTTTTGCTACGAAATGTAAATTTTTGTTTCAGATGATGTTATTTGACACTCCAATTGTTCACTCATGCTATTTATGCTTGATATTATTCCCCTCACTCACTGAGTATCTTCCCATGATACTCATCCCTCTCTTTTCCCTCTACAGACAGGTTTATTGTGATTACAGGCTCTAGAGCGGATTTGGTATTCCCGACGGTAAGATTTACTTTAAATAGAAATAGGAAATCTTAATTTAGTTTCAACCCTGCGAGATCTTGACATTGAGATCCGTAGTTGGCCGTGTACTTATTTTGGGATGACTGTATAATTTAACTCTTATATTTCATTTGCATTGAGGTGGTTGTACATATTTAAATGTTACTTGGGAAAATTTTTGTGTATAAGATAAAAGTTAGATCCGCTCATTGTAGCGGCTGTTCATGCTCTAGTTGGGTATGACAGTAGAGGTCTGTGGCTAGAACTGCTAGAAACTTGTGGCCTTGCTCTGGATGCTGGCGGTGGTGTTTGTTAATTTTGGAGAGGTCGGGATGGCCATTTGTTTATAGTACAGGTTGATTTTGATAATACAGGTTTAATTGTACACGGGAAACCTCCGATTTATGGGGACGTTTTATCCGATTTTTTGTAAAAATACAGCCGGCATCCAGGGGCAACGGGTGACTGTTCACGATCCCGGTTTGGGGCGTGACAGTTCTATTGGTATCAGAGCGTCTAGGTTTGAGAAAAGATAAAAGTCTTCCCAAGTATAAGAAAAATTCTCAATGCATTAGAGAGTTTCATACAATCATTTAAAGTCCTGTACTTGGCTATAAGCATATAAGTTCGTCTATTTTATGGAGCTGGATACATAACGCATCTAACTCATTACTTCGCATTCGAATGTTTTAAATCATAGTTCATTTATTTTTAGGGGGTTAGTTACGAAACAACTAACCCTAATTCTTAATTTCTATCTACTATCAATATATTTTTTTTTCGCAGAATTATGCCACCTAGACGTGGTAGGAGAGGTGCTAGATTCGCTTCACTTGAGGGTCTTACAGTGCCTGATACACCTAGGGCACCTGAGACGCCACGAGTACTAGAGGTTACTTCCTCTACTCGAGCACGCTCACCAGCGCCACCCCCAGCACCTCCACCAGCTGTTACAGCCGAGATTCCTCCACCACCACTTGATGCCTTGAGGCAGTGGCAGGAGTGGTACAGTAGATATGGGGCGCAGATGCCACGACCTCCACTACAGACTCCAGCAACCGCACCTGCGGCTGTACCTGCTCCTTCGGCATCGATTCCTCCATCGGTGGCCGGTCTTTCCATTTCTACTCTGACCGATGAGACGTCGGCTACCTTGAGACGCATCTACGAGCTCACTCAGTTGGTAAAAGAGTCTCAACAGCTCGGATGCACAGACTTTTCAGGATCCAGTGATGCAGTAACGACGAAACACTGGATCAACAGGATTCGTAGGATCTTTACGGATTTGGGATTATCAGAGGAGCTCAGATTGAGAGTTGCTGAGAAACTCCTTGACGGAGATGCCCTCTCATGGTGGGAGGCGATCCGTGACAGTGCTACATAGACCCTGCGGTGGGAGGACTTTCTACTAGAGTTCGACTGCAGGTACTTCACCCCGTTTCATCAGGACCGGATGAGGACGGAGTTCCTATACTTGCGCCAGGGGATGAGGTCAGTTTCAGAGTACGAGGCTGAGCTTAGACGACTAGCGGCCTTTGTCCCCGATATGGCTACACCGGCTCAGATGAGGTTCAAGTTTGAAGATGGCCTCCAATTGAGCATTAGGAAGTATATGACGGTGACTCCCTCTTTTACACTATCAGAGGTGATTGATTCAGCGTATCGGGCGGAAGAGATCGTCCGAGCGGAGGCTAGACAGAGGGAGAGTCACCAGAAGAGGAAGACTGGGTCATAGGGTGGATAGTCTTCGAAGAGGGATAGAGGTTCTGGATATCCCGGAGGTTTTTCTAGCTACAGACCAGCAGACCGGGACAGGGACCTCGACCACAGGGTTTTGGGGCACCAGCCCCTAGTGTCTCTACACAGTCTACTATACAAAGACCGCCCTTCTGCCATAGATGCAGCAGCCACCATGCCTTTGGGACATGTAGAGTACCAGTTACTTGCTTCCAGTGTGGGAAGCGAGGTCACGTTAGGAGTGTCTGCCCCGATTTAGGTCGAAGAGGATTGACTTTACAGAGCCGTACTGGTACGTCTGGCACAGGCCAGCAGGGGGCACCTGCGCACTCAGCTCTAGGGCCCAGGCTCGTCGCGACAGCAGCCTAGGGCCCAGGCTCGTGTGTTTGTGATGACACATGAGGACGTAGAGGCAAACCCTGATGTTATTATGGGTAATCCTCCTGTAAACCCCTCAGTATAGTACTTTTGCTATACTTTCTGTATGAGCTTTTTGTATATCATGGTGTCAATGTACAGTTTTGACTAGTTAAAGCTTTAGAAGCTTAACTAGTTTGATATATATATATTCGTTCACTTTTTCTTCGTATTTTAAATGCTGTTGATCTTTTTCTTACTTTTAGGTACCATGCGAATATTCGGTATCGACACTTGTATTCTCATAGATACCGGGTCAAATTTTTCCTATGTGAGCGACACGTTCACTCGTCATTCTGATAGACCTCTCTCGCCACTTGATGCGGAGATTCTGGTAGTCACTCCTCTTGACAAGCATATCATTCGAGATACAGTCTATAGGGGCTGTGAGGTTGGAATTGGGGAGACAGTATTAGAGGCAGATCTGATTCTGCTCCCTATCACGGATTTCGATGCCATCCTAGGGATGGATTGGTTGAGTTTACATCGGGCTTCCGTGGATTGCTTCATGAAGGAAGTTGAGTTTCGGAGGTCCGGGCAGCCGCCGTTAGTATTCCGGGGCGAGAGACGAGTATTGCCCCACAGCATTATATATGTTATGAAGGCCAGACGCTTGGTACGCCGTGGTTGTACGGCTTATCTGGCTTATATTGTCGACACTACCGTTGAGGGATCGAGGCTTGAAGATGTCCCTGTGGTGCAGGAATTTCCAGATGTGTTCCCCGAGAAGCTTCCTGGATTACCACCAGTTCGGGAGTTCGATTTCGAGATTGATCTAGTATCGGGGACCAATCCTATTTCTATTCCACCATACACAATGGCACCTACTGAACTGAGAGAGTTTAAAACTCAGTTACAGGAACTTCTGGACAAGGGGTTTATTCGTCCGAGCACCTCACCTTGGGGCACTCCGGTACTGTTTGTAAAGAAAAAGGATGGTACATTTCGGTTTTGTGTCGACTACAGGCAATTGAATAAAGCTACCATAAAAAACAGATATCCCATGCCACGTATAGATGATTTGTTTGATCAGCTGCAGGGAGCCAGGGTTTTCTATAAGATTGATCTCCGTTCGGATTATCATCAGTTGAGAATTCGGGCCGAAGATGTGCCCAAAACAATTTTTCGCACCCAATACGGCCATTACGAGTTTCTAGTCATGCCATTTGGGATGACTAATGCCCTAGCTGCTTTCATGGATTTGATGAATCGAGTTTTTTAAGACTACATGGATCGGTTCGTCATTGTATTCATCGATGACATCTTGATATATTCACGGAGTGATGAAGATCATGTTGAGCACCTTCGGGTGGTATTGCAGATACTCCGTGAGAAGCAACTATATGCCAAATTCTCGAAATGTGAGTTTTGGCTTAGACAAATTGGGTTCTTGGGGCACATTGTTTCCGCGGAAGGTTGAGGCTATAGTGAAGTGGGAGCAGCCACAAACAGTTACCGAGATTCGTAATTTTCTTGGTTTGGCCGGGTATTATCACAGATTTGTAGAGAGATTCTCCCGGATAGCTGCTCCGTTGTCGAGATTGACCCAAAAGGGGGTCAAGTTTGTTTGGGATGATCGTTGTGAGGCGAGCTTCCAAGAGCTCAAACAATGGTTGACATCCGCTCCTATTTTAGCCCTTTCCACTAGTAGTCGGAGTATTCAGTGTACAGTGATGCTAGCCGACAGGGATTGGGTTGTGTTCTAATGCAAGATGGTCGGGTTATTGCATATGTCTCGTGACAGCTGAAAAAACACGAGGTTAATTACCCGACACATGATTTGGAGTTGGCAGCCATAGTCTTCGCATTGAAGATATGGCTGCATTATCTTTATGGGGTGACCTGCAGGGTATTTACAGATCACAGGAGTTTGAAATATTTATTTACCCGAAAGGAGCTGAATTTGAGACAGAGGAGATGGTTAGAACTTCTCAAAGATTATGACCTCATTATTGACTATCATTCGGGCAAAGCGAATGTTGTAACAGATGCCTTGAGTCGGAAGTCAGCATCATCCTCACAATCGACAGAGAAAGCCTACCTTTCTTGTTTAGTGGGACCCCGAGTCTTAGGAGTCAGTTTGACTAACGATGATCAGGGAGGCTTACTAGCCAGATTTGAGGTCAGGACGACTTTGTTCGACCGTATCAGAGAGCTCTAGAGTACAGATAAGGAGATTCAGGGTTTTGCGGATAGAGTTCGTAGAGCTGAGGGTGGAGATTTCAGAGTCCGTGATGATGGACTCATGGTATTCAAAGACAGAGTGTGTGTCTCGACCGATAGTGATTTTCGACGTGCTATCCTTGAGGAAGCACATTCTTCTGCATATGCTATGCATTTCGGGGGTACGAAGATGAACCGGACCATCAGAGGTAGCTATTGGTGGTCAGGCATGAAGAGGGATATAGCAGAATTTGTGGCACGATGCTTGGTGTGCCAGCAGGTGAAGGCCGAGTATCAACGTCCAGCGGGCACACTGCAGCCTCTTCCCATTCCTGAGTGGAAGTGGGAGCATATTACTATGGACTTCGTGATGGGATTGCCACGGACTTCTACACGACATGATGCGATTTGGGTGATTATCGATCAACTCACCAAATCTGCACATTTTATCCTTATCCGCGGTGACTATTCTTTAGAGGCGTTGGCACGTCTCTACATTGATACCATAGTTCGGCTTCACGGGGTGCCTGTGTCGATTGTTTCAGATAGGGACCCCAGGTTCACATCTAGGTTTTGGCCCAAGTTGCAGGAGACATTGGGTACTAGATTGAATTTCAGTACAGCATATCATCCTCAGACGGACGGCCAGTCTGAGAGGACCATTCAGACCCTTGAGGACATGCTGAGGGCATGTGTGATGGATTTCTGGGGTAGTTGGGATCGGCACCTTCCACTGGTCGAATTCGCATATAATAACAATTATCAAGCCAGTATAGGGATGCCCCCGTATGAGGCACTATATGGCAGGAAGTGCCACACCTCGATATGCTGGGATGAGGTCGGAGAGCGACGTCTCAGCAGCGTTGAGTTGATTGAATAAATAAAGGATAAAGTTAAGGTTATCCGTGAGCGGATGAAAGCTGCCCAGGACAGACAGAAGACGTATGCTGATCGTGGTGGTGACCTCTTGAGTTTGCTACGAGAGATATGGTTTTCTTGAGGATATCTCATTGGAAGGGAGTTATACGGTTCAGGCAGCGGGGCAAATTGAGCCCCAGATATATTGGGCCCTTCCATATTCTTGAGAGGGTCGGGAGTGTGGCATATAGATTGGAGCTGCCAGATGAACTATCCTGTATTCACGACGTATTCAATGTCTCAGTACTCAGGAAATACTTGACCGATCCTTCTCATGTACTTGAGCCTCCACCTCTTGAGTTACGAGAGGACCTTAATCTTCCAGTTCAGCCAGTGGCTATTTTAGATCTACAAGTCAGGAAGCTGCAGAGTAAGGAAATTTCATTAGTCAAAGTTTTGTGGAGAAGTGATTAGGTCAAGGAGGAGACCTAGGAGCCCGAGGAGGCTATGAGGAGTCAGTACCCCCATTTGTTTACAGTTTAGTCTTCTTTTAATTTCGAGAACGAAACTTGATTTTAGGCGGTTAGAAAATATAACACCAGAAAAAAAAAATCGGGATTTGGGGCTAAAAAAAAGCCCCAATCTCTCTTTTTTCCCTTTCTCTCTCTCTCTCTCTCTCTTTCTCCCTCTCTCCCTCTCTCCCTCTCTCCCTCTTTCTCTCTTTCTCTTCTCCTCCACCGCGGCCTGTCCCTTCCACCACCCACAGCGCGACCTCCCTGCCGCGGGCGCTGCCCTCCCATGAGTACGCCACTGCGCAGATCCGCCCTCCCGCGAGCGCTGCCGCCTCGAACCATCGCGAGCCTTGCACGCGATCTCCCGCGAGCCGGCGAGCAGCCAGCGCGCGACCCAGCACTAGCCAACGCGCGGCCCAGCGAGCGACCCAGCACGAGCCTTGCGCACGATCTCCCATGAGCCAGCGCGCAAGCCAGCGCGCCAGCCTGCGCGAGCCAGCGCGCGACACCTGCGCGACCCAATGCGACCCCAGCACGAGCGCCAGCGCGACCCTCTGTACGAGCGCGAGCCCTAGCCCGTGAGCGGGCTAGCCCACCAGCAGCCCAAGGCCCAGTCCAGCCGCGGCCCACTACAACCTGCGGCCTATTTCGGCCGTGCACCCACTGTTGAGCCACGAGCCCACTGCGACCCGCGAAGCCCGCTGCAGCCAGCAAGCCGAGCTGAGAGCCCGCAAACCCGCAACCGGCTTTCCCCTTCGAGAGCTCACCTGCATCTTCACTGCAGGTAACGATATGATTTAGTTGAAGTTCTAGGGTTTGGTGTTAGAAAATTAGTTGTTTCTAATATATTTGAAATTTGGAAGATTACAGGTTTTAAACCAACTCGACGGGCGAACGACAGCTAGGTCTGAAACCCGAAGAACCCTGGGTGAGAGAAATGCACCCACTTCGAAGTTTGAATAAATTTTGTTGATAAAATCCCTTATTAGGGTTTTATTTGATATAAAAATTTGATAATTTGATTAGTTTTGTCTTTTGGAGAATCGTTGAAAAATAGGGAGTGACCACCCTCCCTAGATATGTGAGTAGGACTCTAATCTCTTGCATAAAATAGTAAAACGTGTTTTCTGTCGTGTTTTCGATAAAACATGCTTTTGATATGCATTGATCTAACGTATGATATTGAATTTCAAAACCGTTTTGTGATTATTGAAGTGTCTTGAAATATGTTTACGATGACTATGTATCCATGGTTTAAAATGAAAACAAAACTTGTGCCATTACTTGAAAATTAATAAATTTCCTTTCCTATCGTTGCATTAATATGCTGTTTTGAAATGATTTGATGAAACGTATTAGCACGCAGACTTGAAATGCTTTGATGAACTATGTGGGTCGGATGCCCACTAGTTATGCGATGATATGATTTTACTTGTGGGACGTTGTGCCCTTGTGATACTATGGGACATTGTGCCCTTTGTGATACTATGATGATTCCGTAGCTACGAAGGGCGTTTGTAGAGACACGGGTTGTCCGGATACGCTTCTATAGGAGGTATCCGCAAACGTCATTTATTCTAAAGGCTATAGGCGCGGCCGGTTGAACCCACGTAGGGGAAGGACGTGTGTGATGCCACCGTCTAGCACCGGGCGGGGTCCTATACACGTTGATGAGTTAGCCCCAGTGAACTCATGGCCAACGTCGGGGTAGAGAGTGTTTTAAAGTTTATGCATAATATAACCCCCGATACGCCTGTCCTTGGTCACGGTTGACCTTTGCCAGGATCATTTTTTGGCTCGCTCTGATATTACTTGATTTTAAATGGATGCATATATACTTGTTATCGTGTGATTGATTAAATGATTTCAAATTGCTAAACATATCATGTTTTGCCGCGAAATGTAAATTTTTGTTTCAAATGATGTTATTTGACACTCCAATTGTTCACTCATGCTATTTATGCTTGATATTATCCCCCTCAATCACTGAGTATCTTCCCATGATACTCATCCCTCTCTTTTCCCTCCACAGACAGGTTTATTGTGATATAGCGACGTTATAGGCTCTAGAGCGGATTTGGTATTCCCGACGGTAAGATTTACTTTAAATAGAAATATGAAATCTTAATTTAGTTTCGATCCTACGAGATCTTGACATTGAGGTCCGTAGTTGGCCGTGTACTTATTTTTGGATGACTGTATAATTTAACTCTCATATTTCATTTGCATTGAGGCGAATGTACATATTTAAATGTTACTTGGGAAAATTTTTGTATATAAGATAAAAGTTAGATCCGCTTGTTGTGGCGGCTGTTCATGCTCTAGTTGGGCATTACAGTAGAGGTCTGTGGTTAGGACTGCTAGAAACTTGTAGCTTTGTATTGTTCTGGATGCTGGCGGTGGTGTTTGTTAATTTTGGAGAGGCCGGGATGACCATTTGTTTACAGTACAGGTTGATTTTGATAATACAGATTTAATTGTACACAGGAAATCTCCGATTTATGGGGAGGTTCTGTCCGATTTTCTGTAAAAATACAGCCGGCATCCAGGGGTAACGGGCGGCTGTTCATAATCCCGATTTGGGGCGTGACAGTTTCCATCAAGAATCGGTACTCTCTGCCGCATATTGCTGATTTATTTGATCAGTTCTAGGGTGCGCGTGTTTTTCTCAAAGATCGATTTTCGATCTGGATATCATCAATTGCGGATTAGGGCTGAGAAAGTGCCCAAAACCGCATTCCGCACCCGATATGGACATGATGAGTTCGTGGTCATGCCGTTTGGGCTGACCAACGCACCAGCAGCCACAGACAGTGATCGAGGTACGGAGTTTCCTTGGTCTTGCGGGGTATTATCGGTGGTTCGTAGAAGGATTCTCCCAGATCGCTGCTCCACTTTCCAGAATGACGCGGAAGGACGTCAAGTTCTTATGGGACGATCGTTGTGAGACGAGCTTTCAGGAGTTCAAACAACAACTGACGACGAACGGCCAGTCAGAGAGGACCTTAGTTTTCTAACTCAGCACGTAGCTATTCTGATCGATAGGTTAGAAAGCTGTGGAGCAAAGAAGTTTCATTGGTTAGAGTTTTGTGGAGGAGTGACCAGGTCGAGGAAGAGACCTGGGAGCCCGAGGAGACTATTAGGAGACAATACCCCCATTTGTTTGCTGGTTAGTTCTCTTTTAGTTTCGAGGACGAAACTTATTTTTAGGGGGTTAGAAAATATAACACCGACACTGCGGTGTCAGTAATTTAATTATAAAATGAGAGATTTTATTTATTTAAATTTGATTTTTTTGATTTTGTGATATTTAAATTAAATTTTTTGATATATTTTAATTTGCCGAATCGGCAAATCGAAATAAACCTCATTTTTTATGAAATTTGCATTTCTAATGAAATATGGGTGTGAAAATATATATGCTTAAATATATATATATATATATATATATATATAATTATTTATTTAGTAAAAAAAATAGAGAAAAATGGAGATGCAGCGTTTTGGGGCAAAACGCTGCGTCCCCAACTTGATTTGGGGATTAGGGTTGGAAACCCTAATCCCTCTCTTATCTCTCTCTCTCTCTCTCTCTTTCCCCGACCCTTCGTTTCTCCCCCACCGCGACACCGCTCCTCCTTCACCGCGAGCTCCGCCACCAACGGGTTATCACCATCTTCATCTTCTTCTTCTTCTTCTCCTTCTTTTCTTCTTCTTTTTCTTCTTCTCTCCCTCTCGCAAATCTACCGCGGTCTCTCTTCTTCCGCCACACATCACCGCGAGCTCTACCACCGCTCGCGACTGCCGCTGCTCCTTCCTCCCAGCGAGCGCAACCCAGCGCCTTTGCACGCGATCGAACCACAGCGCGCAACTGCAGCGCCTTCTACAGCGCGATCTCCCCAGCCCGAGCAGAGCGCGACCCTGCGTGATTCTCCCTACGCGAACACAGCACGACCCAGTCCACGAGCAGGACCCAGCCCGCGAGCGCGAGCCAGGCCACAAGCCAGAGCCAGGCCGCGAGCGCGAGCCAGGCCGCGAACGCCAGCCAGGCCGCGAGCGCGAGCCAGCGAGAGCGAGCCAAGTCGCGCGCGAGCCAGCTTAAGAGCGCGAGCCAGCTCACGAGCGCGAGCCAACGCACCAGTGCGAGCCAGTGCACCAGTGCACGAGCACGCACCAGCCCGCAAGCCACTGCGGCCAGTGAGCCACTGCTGGCCGCAGGCCCATCAGTCACAGGCCCGCTAGCTGCAGGCCCATCAGTCGCAGGCCCGCCAGCCCGCAGGCCCATCAGTCGCAGGCCCACCAGCTCGCAGGCTCATCAATAGTAGGCCTATCAGCCCACAGGCCTGTCGGCCCACTAGCCTACCGGCCTGCAGACCAGCAAACCTGCTAGCTGAAGCCCACTAGCCCGTTGACCCGCGAACCCACGAGCTCGCTGTAGCCAACGAGCCCGCGACGGCCCGTGAGCCCGTGACCGCCCACAAACCTCCACACTGGTAACTGACTTAGTGTTTTGCTTCCGATCTACGTGTTTGAACTTAACTAATAAACCCTGTCTTGATAGATAGCATTTCAGTTCTTAGGGTGATCGAGGAGACATTTGGATAAAGGTTTGCAATCCGAGAAAAACCCTAGGCGAGTGATTTAGGACCCATTCGATTTGATTATCGAATTTAGGGTACATTTAAGATAATAAGTCTTGTATATACTAGAATGTAAACTAGATTCGCAATGAATGTATTTTCGGACATTATATGTGATTCATTAGGTTAAGTGTATGAATTTATATAAAATGAGACTATTCAGGATGATAGAATCAAAGTAAGTTGATTTGAATAGTTTCCCTTGGAGTTTAAATTGACCTATACATGAAAATAGTTAGAAATTTGGATTTGAGTGCAAGGGTTGATGCAGCCTTTCTCATTATAAATTGTTTTACTTATAGGCAATTTAAATACTATCTCCGTATTATGAAAATAGACTCATATACCTTGAAAATGACATATGGTTTGAAACATTTGGATGAGAATCGAAAAATATATGATTTTTCAAAGATTTTCCATCTCATAGGAAAATTTTTTATTTTAAAGCTTATTTCCGACCTTGAGTGGTTTTTGGGTTGAATTTGACTTGGTTTAAAAGTACGTTAATTGTATATAAATAGAATACAACTGATGACATTAGAGGGTATTCAAAAATTGAAGAGTTAAGGTTTGTACAAACTTGGGGAAAATGGATAAACCCTATAACACTTGAAATTTGATGTTAACTTATGATGATCTGATTAGATTGATATTTTTGAAGATTCAAGAAGTCAGATTGGATTTATTTTGAAAATAAGGGGTGACCGAGTGGGACTTTGACATCTTCTATTGATTGACAAATCATGTTTTACCGATTTTCAAACGACATGATTTCTATACGTGTGAAAACTAAATTTTTTGATTTTGATACACATATTTTTGTGACCATTGGAGTGTCTCAACTGCTAATTTTATAAATTATGCATCCATGAATTTGATAACTGATATTGTGCTACCTTTTTGACATATTGACATGTTTTAATGATTCTATTGTATTGGCATGTAGTTTTAAATGGATTTATATGTATTATTTGGGCTATACGCCCGGCCGAAATTATGTTACGATGCATGGGACTATAAGCCCGACCGACATGATGATGTGATGCATAGGGCTACGTGCCCAGCCGACTTGGTGATATGGTGATATGCTTCTTATAGAATTCCGTAGCTACAAAGGATATTTGGTAGAGGCACCCCTTGTGCTCGGATACGTGAGTTTACCTCTGTTTAGCACTGGGCGGGACACCATGCATGGCCGACTATATATATATGTATCATTATTATTATTTACAGGTTAGTTGGAGTAGTCTATGGCCAACATTAGGGTAGAGAGCCATTATTTGATATTTGTATAGTGAAAACCCCCAATGCGCCCATCCTTGGTCTAGGT
Organism: Dillenia suffruticosa; assembly: GCA_033439265.1. NCBI lineage: Eukaryota > Viridiplantae > Streptophyta > Magnoliopsida > Dilleniales > Dilleniaceae > Dillenia > Dillenia suffruticosa. Next base: position 17,081,854 of record JAVTVX010000020.1, read on the forward strand.
AGACCATTGCCGGGGTTTGTTTGTTCGGCAGACTCTACATATGTGACTTGATACATGGATGGATGCATATGTTATTTTCTGATGTGTGCCTTGAGGTATGTTTTATTCTGACACAGCACGTTATTTTCGTTCACTCAATATTTTGTTACATGCTTTAACACTCCAAATTCACCCTTGATATTGATAGCATGATATCAATCCCCTCACTTGCTGAGTATCCTCCCATAAATACTCACCCATCACTTTCTCCCCACAGGATTAGTTTTGAACTAAAGAAGAATTATTGTGTTGCGACGTGGAATTAATAGTACCGGGGTTGGATATGGATGTTACCATATTTTCCGCTACGATTATTGAAAATTTTAGTTTGATAAATGTATTCATTTATTTATTTTTGGGATGACTATATAATTTATATATATTTATTTGTGAAACTCTCGTAGTTTATTTGCATTGAGACGATTGTATATATTTGAATGTCACTTGAGAAAATTATTGTATATTATGTAAAATTTTAGGTCCGCTCGGTGTGGCGGCTGCTCATGCTCTAGTTGGGCATGACAGTAGAGGTCTGTGGCTAGGTCTGTTTGAAATTTTTATAGCCTTGCGTTGTTCTGGATGTTGGCTGTGGCATTGGTTGATTTTGGAGAGTCCGAGATGGCTATTTATTTATGTTACAGGATGAATGTTGATATACAGGTCAAATTGTACTTGGGAGACCTCCGAAATATAGGGAGATTCTACCCGATTTTCTGTAAAAATATAGTCAGCAACCAAAGCAACGGGCGGCTGTTTATGACCCCGATTCGGGGCGTGACAAGTAGTTGTGTTATTTAACAATGACTTATCTTTCTTAAATTTCAACACTATTACAACTTGTTTTTAATTTTTGGATATGTTCTGCTTTGAATTAGTTTTTTTCACTTTTCACAAGATTTATAGGTCATGAAGTATTCTTTCTAATGTTATAAGAATCAGGTCAATCAGAAATCTGAACAAAAAGTTATGCTAAAAATACTAACTGCTATTTGTCTATCCGAAATTACTTAATTAAGCCCAAAGTTTTCTAAAAAAATCCACAAAATTAATCGGTGCAATAACATAAAATATGATTATAATCAATTTTAAAATTAATAAATAAAATTTAAAATATTATAATTCAAGTGCATATAAATATTGGTATCAAATACTCTCACGCTTGAATATTTTCTCATCCTCAAATAAGAACAATAACAAAAACAATTTTTCTCCAAAACAAATTCAACTTCCCAAGATCCCAATTATGTATATAACAAGTTCAAACTAGATTTGTAATCAAGACAACTAATATTTCATAATATTCAGCAATAGATCAAATATTGCATCTCTTATAATCTCTTTGAAACCAAGAACAATGCAAAATTCATCCATCTTCACAATTGATTCACTTGATAGAATAAAGAAACTAAGATTCAACTACTCAATGCATTCAATTTAATGAAAGAGACAAGTCTATCACTCAAATCAATATAATGAGATGACATTACTATAAATTTGTTAATATATCAAATTTCTACCACTCATATATATGAAATCTATGAACCAATCAAAATATTTTTTATTTGGTTGTAACGGAGTTAGGGTTAAGGGTAGAATAAATAGGTAAATATGTTGAATTAAAATAATTTAATAAAAATACTAAAATATCAAGACATGATATTATTTACCTCAAAATAAAGAAAATACTAATTTCTACAATTTCAAATCTCAAAACATATAACACTCTAACTATGAACAAGTAATGTGCTATATCATTTATTCAAAGTAAAGAATAATATAATGAAACTCCAACTCAAAAAAATGAACAATATCCAAGAATGAAAAAAAAAATGTTTTTCTCAATTTTTACTCTGTTTTTTTTTCAATTTTTTCCTCGTTTGTTTCTTTTCTTTTCTTTTTTTTTAAATAGCATCATTTCTTTTTCTTTTTTCGAACTTTGATGTTTTTTTTTTCTTTTATTTTTCATAACTCAACTTAATAATGACTAATATATATATAACTCTAACATATAAAAAAAAAACATAATGTCTAAAAATACAATATCATGCTATCTACTATAAATTTATTAGCGAAATTTTGTTCAAATTCTGGAATAAGGAAAAATAGGTTATGGGATAAATTATGTGAGTAATTTAAGAAAGAAAAAGTCTAGACTCAAATGGATTAACTAAGAGATATAAAATATTAGCGATAGTATTTTTCAAAATTCAAAAGTGTGTAAAACTAAATGTTTTAATCATTTTTGTGCATGAAAATTAAAAATATAGTTTTAAACTATATAACAAAGCAAGTTATAGAATGACCATTCAATATATGATATCGCTCAACAAGAAAAATGAAAGTAAAAAATTTGGTTTTTTAAGACTCAAATCTTCACTTAGATAAATTTTGAGTCAAATTCTACATATTTATCTTTCAAATCAATCATTAAAAAATGAATAATTTATCACATATCAAATAACCACTAATGCCGATCATTTCTCATATAACCAAATTCAAATCAAGTAACACACAAGAACCAGAAAACTTGAGAAAATTTTATTGGTATGGAAAAAAATTCAGCAAAAACCTAAATTTTCTTTTTAAAAATTTTTAAGTGTTTTTTTTTTTCAAAAATTTCCCAAAAAGAAAACAAAAAAAAATTGTTAAAAAATAAAAAAAAATTGAAAAAAAATCAAAATACATGCTCTCTCCACATTTAAATTAAATATTGTCTGCAATGTGTAAGAAAAATAAAGATGATAAAATAAACAAAATAGAATAGAAAACTCCCCTAATAAAGTAGATAATTTTGTAATTTCCTCTTTAACAACTTCTTATCCTCTCTTCCTCATAGATCTTCACACTATACCCATTTATAGTATCGTGCCATGTGTTTGCCATTTTCTTATCAATTCTTACATTCTCATATTTTTTGTTCTGCCCTTCTCCAAATTATTTAATCACAGCATCCTTTCTTTACCTGCATCAAAACTTCTTTTTGGTTGAAATTCAATTAAATTCACACCCAAAACAGCACATGCATCAATATATTCATTGTTTAGGAAGTCATGATTTATATACAATGAATTAATAATACCATTTTCAAAAGAACAACAAAATAAAAAATATTAAAATCATGATCGTGCTCTGTATGCAATTCACTCTAAAAACTTATTGTTTATCGAAATCTCTCTTGAAATAAAAAACATTGAACTCAATTTTTTTTTTATTTTTAACTCGCAAATTAACTTTCTAGTATAAACATTTATCAGGGCTCATGCAGTGGCAAGACAATGTCGATCTAAAATCAAAAAAGTACCAACATCATCATCTATATCCAAGACAACAAAATCAATAGAAAAAATAAATTGATCAATTTTAACTAGTATATTATCGACAATCCCTCTTGAATATCTTATACTTTTATCAGCCAATTGTAAAAAAAATATTTGTAAGTTGACATTCCTTTAATCCATATTTGAAGAATATGAGGAAGGCAAGATATTCACACCAACACCGAACCGGGTACTATAGTGATTCGGGCCGGTTCAATAGATTTTGGAACCGGGAACCGGCCTAGCAATGGAACTGGCCCAGCCTGGCCGGTTCCAACGGCTCCTTGTCCCTTTTTTTTTTTTGAATTTTTTTCAAATTTACCCCTCTCAACAGTTATAAAACAACTAGTTTTGATGTCATTTTGGTCTATAAGGTCAAAAAAATTTCCTATAAATATCTTACACCCCATTATCAAAATCTTCATAACAAATATCTTTCTCTCTCTCACATCTACATTCTCTCAATATTACTACATTTTCTCAATTTTTATTACTATTTTCATTATCATTTCCTTTTCATTATTTTTACAATTATCTATACCATTTTCATTACCATTTCTATCAATTTCTATACCATTTCCATTATCATTTCCATCATTATCGACATTTCCACCATTATTTTTATTTCCATCATTTTATTCGTTAAACACATTTTTATTAAACACATTCTCAAATTTGTACTCTAAACTTTTGTGAAACCTATTGGCTCAGTATGCAACGGCATAACATTTCTAGAAAAGTTCTGTCTGAGGGTAACTAATTGTTGAAGAAAAGAGATACTTAAGCGAGAACAAATAAACTCTACCTCTTACCTGTGAACTTTCCTGGTACTCTTGCTACAGAACGGTTTGGGTGAAGAAGGGAGGATTACAAATTTTTTATGACCTTCAACATTGATTAAGATTTGACAAAATTTCAAAGTTAGGAGTTCAATTTCAAGATTTTACAAAAAACAACTGCGATATCCGTCAAGTGGTACATTTAATTTTTTTACATCTTTATTTTCTTGCATTTGCATTACTTTTTTTTTTAAAAAAATTAAATCTTAAAAATTTTTTTAAAAATTTAATCTTAAATTTCCTTTTAAAAATTTAATCATATATTTTATTTTAAAAAATTATTCTTAATTTTTTAATAAAATGGCCAGAACACACTTTTTCCAATTTTCTCAACAATCTCCTCCTCCTTCATTTTTTTTCAAGATGAAATTCCCAATATTATAAATATTGAAACTCTTTTGGAAGAAACTGAATATAGTAGTACAGAATCTAACACAACACAAACTAAAAAAGATGATATTAATATATGGACATTTTTTGAAAAAAAAAATGATGAACAAAAAGTAATTTATAAAATTTGTTATAAAAAATATAAATTTTTGAAGGGTTGGGGGTAGGCATACTTAGGAGACACTTAGCTAATAATCATTCAGATAAATTACCACAAACAAGATAAACACAAATTGCTACAGGGGAAGGTAATATAACTGGTATATTTAAATATAATTCGGATAAAGAAAAAATTACACAAATAGAATAGGTAGCAAGAAAATAATTACCACTTAGTATAGTTGCATGTTCCGTATTTGAAGAATATGTACAAAAATATTTACAACTCGGTTTAAAAAAAGTAGTAGAAATAGATTTTAAAAATCATTGTAAATAGAAAAAAATCAAAATGATGTAAAAATCAAAATAATGTAATAAAAAAAATTAGTGGATTTTAAAATTCAAGTGATGAGTTTGATAGTAGATGTACACCCAATTTGGTGGAACCACTCTAAAAATTTTGTATTTTTAATTTTTAATTTATTTTTTTATAAAAAGTGAATTAAAAAAAACAAAATTAAGAAATAATCATTGCATGAGAGTAAAAAAAACACAATAAAGTTAAAAAAAATGAAGTTACAAAAATAAAATAGAATTAATAGAGTTACAAAAAAAGAGAGTTAAAAAAAGACAATAAAGTACAAAAAAATTTCAGGCCGAACTGGGCCTGGTCCGGTGTGAACCGGCCCTTCGGTTCCTGTTCAGCGGGCCGGTTCAACTAAAAAAAAATTAGAACCGGCCCGGACTGGCCTAGGAACCACAACTAGCCCGGCCCACGGTTCTCGGAACCGCCCTTAAACCGGACCGGGCCCGGCCTAGCCCGGCCCGGTTACAACTCTAGTATAAGGAATAGAAAAACCCCATGAATCCTTGAGTTTTAGTAACAATTTTCTTTGCAGAATCGCTAAGCACTCTTTAATAAGTTTGACTATAGAAACATCCAACTTCCTCTTGGTAGCGATCACATCCTTGAGGAATTCCCAGTAACTTAGTACCTGTTTAATTGCATCCAAAAGATGAATATTAATATGCAATTTTTAAAAAATTTCTAAAAATTTTTCAAACTTTGTATTTGCATGTAAAAAACGTCCAAGAAAAGGAACAGGGGGTTTATATTCATTCATATGAAAAGTACTTCCCTATTTAGAATCTGATACTTTGGACTTCTCATTTATAGGTTGTTGGATTTCTTTCTTGGCCTCTTGTTTATCCTCTTCATCTTTGAATAGATCTGAAACCTCTTGCAATTCTTTCCCAGTCCACAATGAGACTATGTTAATCTGCTTTCTGGGGTTCTTCTCAGTGTCATTTGGTAGTTATATGGCACATAAGAATGAAAGAAATTAGTTAATCGATCAATTTTATTTTCACACCTCTCGAACCTTTCATTAATTGTTATTGCCAAACGTTCAATTCTTTCATTGATTGTTGTTGTTAGATGTTCAATTCTTCCATTAGTTACTATTGCCAAACGTTCAATCGTGGCCTCTTATGATGGCTTGTTCTCCCTTGGCTATGGATTCCTAAATTAAAGTCTAGAAGATTCACTCTCGTAGTGCTCCTTGACTCCATGAAAAGTTGGGATGGTTCCTCCACTCAGGATTGTACATGTTGATGCAAGGATTATTTTGTGGCTAGCCAAATTTAGAAACGAAGTTTGCTTCTATACCCGTGGACACTCAGAAGACATGTGAGTAGAATCACCACAATAATGACAATATAAAACCTGATTAGCCACAACATTAATTAAATTAGCTTTCAAATCATTAATCAAAGGGTCTATTTTTGCATTAAGCATGGTAAGACTATCGACTTCATGCACTCCAGCTCTTTGTCTAGGGATTTCACACTCATTAGACCAATCATATTGATTAAAGGCCATATCAACAAGTAATGGACATATTTCATGATAAGAAAATACACCCCAGTTGCAGCATCAATAGTACTTTTGGCAGAATGTAAAAGACCACTATAAAAAGTTTACAAAATTAACCAGTCAGATATATCATGATGTGTACATCTCTTAATCAAATCTTTAAAATGCTTTCGAGTATTATACAAAGTCTCACCCACAAACTGTTTAAAACTAACAATATTATTATATAGTTTAGCCGTCCTACCAGATAGAAAATATTTAGCAAAAAATATTTGAGACAAATTTTCCCAATTTATGAAATGATTTCCAGAGAATGAGTTAAACTGTACATATGTCTTTTCACTAAGAGAGAAAGGAAATAGTCGTAACTTTATTACATCATGGTTAACTCCATTTAGTTTGATTGTGTCACCGATTTCCTGAAAGTTTTTTAGGTGGCTGTTTGGATCTTCATAAGTATCTCTACTAAGCTGATTTGCTTGCACCATGCCAATGAGACTCAGTTTAAGCTCATAATTGTTTGCTTTCAAGGCAGGTCATGTGATGCTAATCTGTATATCTTGAGATCTAGGTATCGAATATTCCCTCAAAACTCTATTATTTTGAGCCATTACTTCTTCCCTGACTTCCCTAGCTTATTTACAGATGGTCCTCAAGGTTTTCTCTATCTTAGGATCAAACTCGGCTAGATCGAGGCTTTTCGATTGCAGTATACACTGTATCAACACCAAAAATAAGAAAAAATAGATATTCAAAATAATTTGTAAGTACTACTCAAGAAAATTTAGATTACCTATATAAAAGTAGAAATTACAAGAAAGTAGCAAAATAATAAACGAAAACACCCAAGAAGACAATCGAAAAAACCTAAAAGTTAAGAAAAAATTAAAGAAAAATAGAAGAACTTATGAAAAAGATGGAATTTGGCCGAGACTGGGTGGTGCCCGTAGCAAAGTTATGGGTTTTGTTACAAAGGCTGAAATCCCTCGGGACAAGTGGTCGCACAACCTTAGATCTAAAAAATCTTTCAGACAAAAAATACCAAATCCGGAACAATTCTAAGCCCTAAATAGTGACTATGCAACCATAAAAGACTGTATAACAAGAAATATGAGAAAGAAAGTAACAAAAAATATAAAATATAGTATCCAAATTCAAACAAGATTATTTGAATTGACATACAAGAATATCCCTGGCAACGGTGTCAAAAACTTGATACGCGATTTTGATATTATGATTTCAAGCAACTATACCCTAGTTGAATGTTAAGTGTAGTGCAAGCAAATGTCATTGCCATAAGAATATTTTGTATTACCAAATATGAATAAATTTTTTTTAATTGGACAAACTAAATCACAATTGCAATTATATTAAAGAGTTAAAATCGAAACTCTAATTAACAAGAAATCCTAATTTATAAAAACCCGATTTCTTCTATTTTTAACATTTTACATAGTCGAATCCTTTCAAGCACCTTAAGTTTATTGATGAAAGAGTTATTGTTGATGATAGCAGATTTTTTCAAAATTAGATTCACCCGATAGTCATATAATGAAACCCTAATTTGATTAACCAAAACCTAATAATCATGGAATTTTGATTAAATCGAATTACATTATGTTTTATGGAAAATATGTATTCTAAGGTTTCCCCTAAAAATCCATGCACATGAAATTAATCTTTTGTCATCTCATAACCCCATGTGGATTTAATTGTATTTGACTAATCTCCTGCATTTATATTGGTCATGCATACATTCAATCTCAAATCATCCAAATGTAGGATCCTATGCATTTGAAGCATTAAGATCAATAATAAATTCTCATCAAACAATAATCATATCAATAAATTTTAAGAGAAATAAATAAATTCAAACCATTCTATTAATTAAATAATAGAATCCATCAAGCTCTAGTAATAAGAAAATTAGCAGGACATAATGAAAACAATAAAAAAATAAATAAAACCCTAAAATCTATATGAAGAGAATGTGTGTGAGGAATGCTATTTTCATGCCTAGGGTGTACTATAATTATAAGACTAAAACCCTAAGGAGTTGAATCTTGAAAACATGGTATTGTTATTTGATTTAGAGACTTATTCTTGTTGTGATAAGTATTATTTTCTTTTTTCTTCAAAATTTGGAAACTTCCTCATCATCCTTGAATTTGAAGATTCCTGAATCAACAACTTTATCTAAAAGATCTCTCTTTGGATAGCCTCAGGTAGTTTCCTTTTTTAACAAAGACTTATTTTTCTTGAATTTCAACACTACAACAACTTGTTTCTAATTTTCGGATATCTTCTGATCTGAATTGTAGGCCATGAAATGTTCTTTCCAATGCCATAAAAATTAGGTCAATTGGATATCGGAGCAAAAAATATGCCCAAAAAACTAATTGCTATTTGTCCGGTTCAAAATTTCTTAATTAAGCCAAAAGTTTTCTAAAACAAAACTCATGAAATTAATCAGTGCAATAATATAAAATATTGTTTAAAATAGTTCTGAAATAAATAACTAAAGTCTAAAATATTATAATTTAAGTATATAAAAATATTGCTATCAATGAGAAGTTAACAAAATAAATAACTCTGACACATGGACATAAATATCCAACATTTCCACTTGGTCCATGTGACACTATTTATCATTTTGATTTAATAATAGAACATAATGCACAAATTGTAACCAAAATCTTTTATTATATTGTTCAAATCCTAAATCAGTATTAAGTGAGAAATTAATACTACTAGAAAATGGGCTTTCAGCGATAAAAAAATCTGTAACTGAAAGTCCATTTTCCGTCGCCAAAGGGTATTAGCGATAGATTTTTTCCGTTGCTGATAGTTACGTTGCTATATCAGTGACGGATTTGATCCGTCGTAAAAATCGATGACGGATTTAGCGACGGAAAAAAATCCATCGCTAAATATGCTAAAAAAAAAAATTCACTTAGCCCACTAGCGGACCCTCTTAATTCCTGAAAAACTGCCTCCAACGCGCCTCGAACCTGGGAACAAAAGCACCTCTATGAGCAACACAACTACGAAGCCAAACTCTATATCTAATCATATTACTTTTTTCTACTTATTAGCTTTATTTCATATTTGTAATATAATAAAATAATATAAAATTATAATTTTTTAATAATAATAAAATAAAATAAAATTATAATTTATTATAAAATAATGAAATAATTTTATTTTATCTTAAAATAAAATAATATTATCCTTCTACAAAATAAAATAAAAATAATTATATTAAATAAAAATTAAAAAAATTAAAAAAATTAATAAATTAATAAATTTAAAAAAATTAAAAAAATTAAAAAAATTACAAAAATTACAAAAATTAAAAAAATTAAAAAACAATCTGTCGCTAATCTGTCAGTAATCCGTCGCTAATTTTTTTATCGGTAATCCGTCGGTAGTCCGTCGCTGATGGGTTTACAAAAAATTAAAAAAATTTTAAAAATCCGTCGGTAAAATTTTCGTCAGTAATCCGTCGATAAAATTTCCGTTGGTAATCCGTTACTGATAGATTTACAAAAAAAATTAAAATTAAAAATTAAAAAAAATAAAAAAATTAAACCAACCGAACTGTCATATCTCAAACCGGGGTCATGAACAGCCGCCCGTTACCCTGGATGCCGGCTACATTTTTATAGAAAATCGGGCAGAATCTTCCCTTATTTCGGAGGTCTCCCATGTACAATTTAACCTGTAATATTTACAACCATTCTGTCAATTTAATAAAAGGGTCATTTCGGCCTCACAACCATTAACCAAACCACAGCCGACAATCAGGACAACGCAAAACGATAAAAATTTCTAACAGTCCTAGTCACAGACCTCTACTGTCATGCTAAATCAGAGCATGAGCAGGCGCCACACCAAGCAGATCTAAATGCTTATACACTTGTACAATAAATTCCCAAGTTAACATTTTAAATACATATAAGTGTCTCAATGCAAGTGAACCAAGTCAATATGAGAGTTTCTAGAATAAATGTCCATAATTTATACAGCCATTCCATAAAACAAATAAATGAATACTTTGATCAAACTAAAATCTCCAATAATCGTAACAGAAGATATGGTAATATCCATACCCAAACCCGGTGCTATCAAGTCCACGTCACGAGTATGAAATCACAAAATTTCTCTTCACTCCAAAACTAATCCTGTGGGAAAGAAAGTGAGGGGTGAGTATCTATGAGAGGATACTCAGCAAGTGAGGGGATTGATATCGTATTATCAATATCAAGGGTGAATTTGGAGTGTCAAAGCATGTAACATAATATCGAGTGTGCAAAAATAACGTGCTGTTTCAGAGTAAAACATATCTCAAGGCACACATCAGAAAATAACATATGCATCCATCCATGTATCAAGTCACATATGTAGAGCCGGCCGAACAAACAACCCAGGCAATAGTCTACCTAGACTAAGGACGGGCGCATTGGGGGTTTTCACTATGCAAATATCAAATAATGGCTCTCTACCCCAATGTTGGTCACATGCTACTCCAACTAGCCTGTAAATAATAATAATAATACATATATATAGTCGGCCGTGTATGGTGTCCCGCCCAGTGCTAGACAGAGATAAACTCACGTCCTCCCCGATGAGGGTCAACCTGGGATACCTATACACATGACGATCTAGCGGATACCTCCGGCCGAAACATATCCGGGCATAAGGGGTACCTTTATCAAATGTCATTCGTAGCTACGGAATGCAATAGGAAGTATATCACCATATCATCATATCACCAAGTCGACCGGGTACATAGCCCCATGCATCACATCATCATGTCGGCCGGACATATAGCCTCATGCATCGTAACATAACGTCGGCCGGTGCATAGCCAAAATAGTACATGTAAATCCATTTAAAAATACGTGCCAATACAGTATAAGCATTAAAACATGTCAATATGTCAAAACGAATGGCACAATATTCGGTTATCAAACTCATGGATGCAAATCAATAAAATCAACAGTTGTGACACTCCAATAGTCACAAAAAATGTCTATCAAAATCCAAAAATTTAGTTTTCACACGTATAGAAATCATGTCATTTGAAAATCGGTAAAATATGATTTGTCAATCAATAGTAGATGTCAAAGTCCCACTTATTTTTCTAGGGAGGGTGGTCACTCCCTATTTTCAAAATAAATCAAATCTGATTTCTCGAGTTTCCAAAAAAATTAACCTAATCAGATTATCATAATTTAACATCAAATTTTCAAGTATTATAGGGTTTATCCATTTTCCCTAAATTTGTACAAAACTTAACTCTTCAATTTATGAATACACTCTAATGTCATCAGTTGCATTTCATGTATAAACAATTAACGTACTTTTAAACCAAATTAAATTCAACCCTAAAACTACTCAAGGTTGAAAATAAGCGTTAAAATAAATAATTTTCCTATAAGATGGAAAATCTTTGAAAAATCATACACTTTTCGATTCCCATCCAAATGTTTCGAGCCATATGTCATTTTCAAGGTATATGAGTCTATTTTCATAATACGGAGATCGTATTTAAATTACCTATAAGCAGAACAATTTATAATGAGAAAGGCTACATCAACCCTTGCACTCAAATCCCAATTTCCGACTACTTTCATGCATAGGTCAATTTAAACTCCAAGGGAAACTATTCAAATCAACTTAATTTGATTCTATCATTGTGAACAGTCCCATTTCATATAAATTCCTACACTTAACCTAATGAACTACATATAATATCTGAAAATGCATTCATTGCGAATCTAGTTTACATTCTAGCATATACAAGACTTCTTATCCTAAATTTATCCTAAATTTAATAACCAAATCAAATAGGTCCGAAATCCCTTACCTAGGGTTTTTCTTGGAGCACAGACCTTTGTCCGAATGTCTCCTCGATCACTCCAAGATCTGAAATGCTACCTATCAAAACAGGGTTTATTAGTTAGGTTCAAACACTTACATCGGAAGCAAAATCCTAAGTCAGTTACCTGCGTGGAGGTTCGTGGGCTGTCACGGGCTCACGGGCCATCGCGGGCTACAACAGGTTCGTGGATTCGCGGGTCAGCGGGTCGGCAGGCCTGCGAGCTGATGGGCCTGCGGGTTGGCGGGCCTACGGGCTGGCGGGCCTACGACTGATGGGCCTTCGGGTCGGCAGTGGCTTGCGGGCTGCATGCTAACGGGCTGGTGTGCTCTCGTGCGCAGGAGCGCTCGTGGCCTGGCTCGCGCTTGCAGACTGAGGCGCGCTTGCTCGTGGAGTGGGTCGCGTTCGCGGACTGAGGCACCCTCGCTCGCGGACTGGGTTGCGCTCGAAGGCTCACGGGAGGAGACGGTCATCGTGCGCTGTGGCTCGATTGAGTGCAAAGGTGCACGCTTGCGGGAGGTAGCGCAGTCACGTGCGGTGGCGTGCTGTGCGCGGGGAAGATTGCGTGGTGGCACGCTGGTGGTGGAGCTCGCGGCGGTATGCTATCGGGAAGGGAGAGCGATCGCTATAGATCGCGAGAAGGAGAGAAACTGTGAGAGAGAAACCGAGAGGGAAAGAAGAAGAAGAAGAAGAAGGAGAAGAAGATGGTGGTGGCCTGTTGGCGGCAGAGCTCGCGGCGAAGGAGGAGCGGCGCCACTGTGGGGGAGAGAAACGAAGAGTCGGGGAGAGAGAGAAAGAAAGAGAGAGAGGGATTAGGGTTAACCCTAATCCCCAAATCAATTTGGGGACGTAGCGTTTTGCCCCAAAACGCTGCGTCTCCATTTTTTTTTTTTACACATATACATATATTTCGTATTCATTTTTCGCTAGAACGCGGATTTCGTGCAAATTGGGTTTATTTCGATCGCGAACCCGGCAACTTAAGAATATACCAAAAATAAAATATAAAAACCCCCAAAATCAAACACCAATTTAAATAAATAAATTTCTCTCTATATAATTAAATTACAGACACCGCAGTATAGGTGTTACACAAAATCCGTTGCTAATCCGTCAGTAAAATTTCTGTCGGTAATCCATCACAATTCTATCGCTAATTTTCCGTCGCTGAAAGTCTATTTTCTAGTAGTGTAATAAGGATCACAGCAGTCATATGTTATTGGATCAGTCCTTTCTATATTTCACAATATCTCTTTACTTAACATGACCTGTAATAAGAGATATATCATAATGGTTCAACTATAATATTTTTGTGAGAGACCAATCTTGTTATATCAACACAATTCATTCATGTGTATACAATAACTAATATAATAAACAGAATGCATTAAAATGTCATAAACATAAATTAATTGAGCTTAGTGTGTTAAGTATATAAAGAATATAAAATATCATTATATGTCAATAATAGTTTCCAAGAATGCCCATTCTTTTGACTTGTTCATTAAATGTCTTTGGTGGCAACCCTTTTGCTAATGGATCCGCAATCATAAGATTTGTGCTAATGTATTCAATTGACACCCTTTGTTTATGAATTTCTTCTTTAATGGCAAAGTATTTCAATTCTATGTGTTTAGCACCTTTCAAATGCTTTTATTAGAGAAGAATATTGCTATGACATTATCACAATAAATTTTCAGCGGCTTTGGCAATACGGTCGATAATTCCAAGTCCTAAAATAAAGTTACGCAACCATAATCCATAAACAATGGTCTCAAAACATGTCACAAATTTAGCCTCCATGGTAGATGCAGTTGATGACCGACTGCTTTGCACTCTTCCATGAGACTACTCCTTCAGCCTAAAGAAATAAGTAGCCAAATGTGGATTTTCTTGTATCCATACATCTAGCGTAATCTGAATCTAAATATTCTATCATCTCAAAATGATTGGTTCTCCTATTAGTGAACATATGATCTTTTGTTTCTCGCAAATATCTTAATACTTTCTTTACAATTTTCCAATGATCCAACCTAGATTACTTTGATATCTGCCCAATATTCCTATGGCAAAATTTATGTCCGATCTAATACAAGTCTGGGCATACATCAAGCTACCAACAATAAAAGTATAAGGAATCCGTTCCATTTCTTTGCATTCCAATTCATTCTTTAGACATTGCATAAAGCTCAATTTGTCTCATTTCTGAATTGAAACAGCACTTGCAGAGCACCTTTCCATCTTAAATCTCTCTAGAACTTTATTAATATATGCTTTCTGAGACAATCCTAACAATACTTGTGATTTGTCACAGGATATTTCAATTATAATCACATAAGATGCCTCACTCATATCTTTGATTTCAAAGTTCCCAGAGAAAATTTTCTTAGTCTCACATAATAAGTTAAGATTATTAGTAGTAAGAAAAATGTCATCAACATATAGAATCTGAATTATGAACTTGCTCCTACTGACATTCAGATATATATATCAATCAACAAGGTTCTCTTTAAATCCAAAGGAAGTGATGGTAACAATGAACTTAATATACCATTGTTGGGTAATTGGTTTAACTCCTTATCTTGATTACTTAAGTTTACACACCTTCCTTTAATGATAAAACCCTCAAATTGATCCATATAAACTTTTTTTATCTAAATTTCCATTCAGAAAAATGGTTTTCATATCCATTTGATGAACCTCTAAATCAGAATGAGCTACCAATGCCATAATGATTCTAAATGAATCTTTTTTAGAAACAGGAGAAAATGTGTGTTTGTAATCAACACCATCTTTCTGAGTGAAATCTTTGGTAACAAGTCTAGCCTTGTGCCGTTCAATATTGCCATTAGAGTCGTGTTTGGTCTTAAGGACCTATTTACACCCAACTCTTTTACATCTTTCAGGCAATTCAATAAGATCCCAAACTTATTGTAATCCATTGTTTTCAACTCTTTTTTCATGACATTTAACCACTTAACAGAATCATTGCTTTCAATAACTTGTGAAAATGAAACTGGATCATCATTAATTCCTAACTCTTCTTTGTCTTTCAGACTTCTTAATACTATCTTATGTGGTTCATCTACCACTTGTTCATTGACAACAATTTCAGTGCAGAAAATTTTATCATTTATTTGTTATTCTTTCAAATTGTCAAAATTTTCAACAACTGCAAGAATAACAACTTGAGTAGAAGTTTCAGGTAAAGAAATTTCTATCCTAACTTCTTGAATTTCCACTTTATGTGGTTCCACACTCCCACTGAATATACCATTTTTAATGAACCTTGCATTTTTAGATTCAATGATTCTTGTACTATGATTAGGACAATAAAATCCATACCCCTTCGATTTTTTTAGATAACTAATGAAGAAAATACCGATAGTTCTTGAATTTAGTCTCTTTTCATGTGAATCATAAATTCTTACTTCTATTAGGCAACCCCAAACATGAAGGTGCCTTAAACGAGGTCTTCTTCCCATCCACAATTCAAAAGGTGTCTTTGGAATTGTCTTACTAGAAACCCTATTCAACAAATACATGGCAGTTTTTAAAGCATACATCTACAATGAAAAGGACAAAGAAGAATAACTTAACATACTCTTAACCATATCCATTGATTGATGATTACGCATTTCAACAATATCGTTCTATTCTAGTGCTCTTGGCATTGTGTATTGAGCATAAATGCCATGTTTTTCAAGGAATTTAGCAAATGGACCAAAATGTTGTTCAAATTCATCATACCTTCCATAATATTCACCACCTGTATTAGATCTAATAATTTTCACTTTGCTATCTAATTGTCTTTCAAGTTCAGTAATAAACACCTCTAAGGCATTAATTGATTGAGATTTCTCATACTATTAGATCTAATAATTTTCACTTTGCTATCTAATTGTCTTTCAAGTTCAGTAATAAACACCTCTAAGGCATTAATTGATTGAGATTTCTCATACAGCAAATAGGCATATTCATAATGTGAAAAATCATCGATAAAAGTGATAAAATATTTTTCTCTACCAAAAGATGGAACATCAAAAAGTCTACATATGTCGGTGTGCATAAGTTCATGGAGTTGTCTGCTTCTTGTGGGCTTTTTCTTGAATATATGTTTTGTCTACTCTTCTTTAGTACAATCCACACAAATAAAGATCAATAAAATTCAAATTCGGAAGGATTTCATTCTTCAGTAATCTTTGTATTCTTTTTTTGGAGATATGACACAAACGCTTATAACAAAAGTAAGCTGAACTTTCATTCACTAAATCACGTTTAATACCAACATTATGATGCAAGGTCAATGGGGTTTTAACAAAAAAATTATCAAGTTTTAATCTATATAAACTATTACTAAGAACACTAGAACCGAGAAATGATTATTTAAAAAAAAAACTGTAAAATCCATTTCCAAACTTAAAACTATATTCAGCTATATCAAGTTTTGACCAAAAAATTAAATTAAGAGAAATAGAAGGAATATAAAGAGTTTGAAAAAAATCTAAATGATATCTGGTGTTTAAAATCAAACAATAAATTCCAATGGCCTCAACTGGAGCTTTGTCTCTATTCCCCATGAGTACAAAATTTTCATTTACATTTATGATTTGGTTCGTAAGAAATCCTTATATTATATTGGAAATATGAGTGGTATAAACATAATCAATCCACCAAATATTATAAGGAATTTATGCTAAATTTGATTCGAAATATACGAAAGTACTAGACATATCTCTACTTTCAAACCATGTTTTACATTTCAGGCAGTCATTCTTGTGGTTCAAGACTTTCTACAAAAATGACATCCATTCCTTTTATGTTTTTTCTTATAGATTTGGGCAGATGACTCATTAACCTTTGGTGGTCCTTTATTGCCCTTTTGATTTTTTTTCCTGGTTTCTTTCTATATCTTGAATGACCTATGAGATTAACTGAGTGACTTGCTTGCTTCTTAAGTCTTGCTTCCTCTTGAAGAACCAATGTTTTCAATTCTGTCACATTCTGTTTGTCCTTTGTGGTGTTGTAATTTATTTGGAATGAACCAAATTGAGGAGGTAAGGAATTTATGATGAATGTCACAAGGAAACTTTCATTCACTTTCAATCCCATAGATTCCAATTTTGTTGTTATATTTATCATTTCAGTGACGTGCTCATGTATTGTATGAGAACTATCGAACTTCATGGTGATTAATATACTCATCAATATCCCAGCAACTGATTTATTAGTAGTGTTAGATTAGGACATATTTTGCACAGATTCTATAAATTCCTTAACACTGTAAGTTTTAGGAATTGTTGACTTGATATGGTTTACTATTGTCATCCACATGAACATGAAGCATAGTTTGTTTGATATTTCCTAAGCTTTATAGAAAGATTTCTACTCAGTACTACTAGTGTCCATAATAGCAATGGGCATATCATGTAAGAGTGCTAAATCAAGATCCATAACACCTAAGTAAAACTGTACTTCTTCAGATCATTTAGGGAAATTAAACCCACTGAACTTCTTAATAGAAGTTTGCAAATGAAGAGCAACAGGGTAAAATATTGCAAATAGATAGAAATGCTCATACATTAATGCTTTGAGTCATAAAATAAACATGTAACACAAATTCAGATAACATTCACATAAACATAAATGTACATTGAATTTCTCTTTTAGGTAATCCAATAATGTATGACAATAATCATAATTGATGCTCATTATTATTATTTAAATTTCACATAATTGGTAATTAAATATTATTGGTCCCTATGACAACTAAGAAGGGGGTTGAATTGGTTGTCTTTGATTGACTTTTTCTTTTTTTTTTTTAAAAAAAAAATAATTTAACTCCACTTAAATTTAAAATAATTCTATAGTCATTCTAAATATATGTAGTAAAAAATAAAAGTAAGAATAGAGAGATAAATCCGAGTTTATAGTGGTTCAGCCTTTTACCTGCGTCCACTCTCCAGCCAACAAGTCGGGATCTAGCAACTTGTTAGTTTTCTACCATGATAAGAAATTACAAAATACAACCTAAGCTATTGACTTTTGATCTTCCTTAATTGAAGATGCCTTCGTCCAATAGTGGTAGACTCTCAACTCTCACCAAAACTATCTCACAGAACTCACACATAACTCAACTCAAAAGAATACAAGTGCAAAAAATATTTTGTAGATGATAGCAGACCGTGAACATATGACACACTTCATACGCCAAGATTTTTTAACTTCAATTTTTTCTATAAAATATTCTTGAGTATATCTGTGTATATATGTCTCTTAAGTCTAAAGTTCGTGTTGTCTTTCTATTTTAGTTTTTTAGGTTCAAACACTTGTTGTAACAATACAAATTTACCGGCAAACAATAGTAATTTTCATCGAAAAATGTCCTGATCTGTAGGTTGAACCTCCTCCTGACATCTTGAGATGAAGCCAACAATAAAAATTCAAATTTGAAATTTTAACATCCCTTATGACATCTGGACAAACTGATTTGAATTTATGCAGAAGATAAGCCTTGCTGAAAATTTGAAAGTCCTCAAAAAACTTAGCTTTTGGATGATGCTTTTTGTTCAGAAAAATCATATGACCTGCTAACTTCACCCATATCTTTCTCCACCTTATCCTCAAGATTTTAGTATTGTAAACATTTCAACAATTTATATATTCTTTTAATGAAATTTCTAAAATTTCTCTAACTAATTTTTCTTTGAACAATTTTTCTAATTACTTAAAATTTATATGACCTAATTTCTTTTGCCATGCAAAAATATCATTACTAAACATCATTAAACAATTTTCTTTTAAACTTTTTAAAATTACTGAATCTATTACAAATATTTCCTAACCTAATTCCTTCAAAAATTTGTTCTTGTGTCTCACTATTAAACACAATACATTTTCTCTTTTAAATAGTACATCATACCCTAAATCACACAATTGACTAGCACTTAGTTATACGTCAATTTGTCAACAAATAACACATTTTTAATTATTGTAGAATTTATACCTACCATTTTCCAATAATTTTTCTTTTTTTGGTTTTCTCCAAAAGTCACCACTCCATATCTTTTCTTTCTAGCTTTTTGAACAAAAAGGCATCTGCCATCATATATCTCGAGCGTCCGCTATCGACATACTATTTTCCTTTCACTATAGCCTCTTGCTCCTGCACAATAAAGAAAATCATTTGTTCTTAGGAATCTGAACAAGTTTGGATTCTCTAGAAAGTAAGCTTGTATTAGAATTTAATTTTCCTTGAGATGCACTAAGTTTGTTCATGAAAAATTATTTTTATTTCTTAAATAATTAGATCTATAATTTCTATACTCGTAATCATTTTGAACAGTAATTGGTTTTTTATATTTAAACCCATTATTGTATTTTTTTGAAATTTTATATTTTCGTGATAATCTCTATGGGTGTCTCTATGGGTACTTCTATGGGTTCCTCTATACATATTTCTATAAACATTTTCTGCAATTTGTGAATATTTAATTTGTCATTCGTCTATAGTTTTAATAAAAACAGTTATGTTAGTTTGTATAGTTATTTCTGAGTCATTTTAAAACCTCAAGTCGGTTTTAGAAAAATCTTTTCTTTGGATTGAAAGTAGTTTTGACAATATTTTATCACTTTCATGAAATTTTTGAAACGTGGTTTCTATAAATTTTGACAAATTTTCTATTCTATTTTTCATAACTTTGCTTTCAGTTTTTAAACTAGCATTTTTAGATCTTATTGATTCCAATCCTGAGTTCAATAAGAGATCTATTTGTCTTCGCATATCTTTTTTATTTTCTAAGTCCATATTCTTATTTTTAAGTTATGAGATAATGTTTAGTAGCCTGTTAGTTTTAGAAATGTTCTGGGAAGAGCAATTAAAATGGGTTTTAGAGTTCACTTGAGTATTGGCTATTAAATAGAGGTTAACTTCTTCAGAAGTTTTAGAATTTTCAGAATCTGAACTTTCCACTTCTGAATCACTCCAAGTAGCCCCTATTGTCTTACCTTTCTTTTTGAAAGTCTCAATTTTTCGCAACAAGATAGGATATTCATATTTTATATGACCCAGCTTCTTACATTCATAGCAAATAATTTCTTCCTTCTGCTCATTTTCCTTGCTATCTTTTCCTACACCATTCTTGAGCTTTCGTGAGTTGTTAACCTTTTTAGATTTAAAAAATTTCTTACCGAATGGAAACCTCACCACAGTCAGGCACAAAAGGGGGGGAAAGTTCTCTGTTCCATCCAATGGTACTTAACATCCAAAAACCTGCCAAATATAATGCGTCAGCCGATTGAATCTATGGAATCATTGGTTTATACATTCCTCTTAGTCTCAACTCTAGGAATAATTTTTTTTCCACAAAATTTCTCCACCAATTCCTTATAGCCGAGCCTCCTGCTTTGTCATTATACCTCACGAAGTAGAAAGAATTAAAAGAAGCTCTATTTATATACTTTTTTTAATTCAGTCGATTGAATACATTCAAATAGAATCAAGTGAAATCAGATTAGGATGACTAAGTTTTCTTACTAGCATATTCTGCTCTTGTTCGCTACCATTTCTTCTTCATAAACTTCATCATTTTTTGCTACAAAACCTATTGTTTTCCACTTGCCTTCTGTTTCAACAGCATGAAAAATTTCTACCTCATAAGACATTAGTTTGCCTTTGAACTCATTCAATGAAACCTTGTTCAGATCTTGTGCTTTTTCAATTATTGTTTTCTTGGCATCTCATGCTCTCGACAGCATACAAAGGATCTTCCTAACCTGATCAGTATCTAAAAATTTTTTGCCAAATGAGTCTATTTCATTAGTAATAATAGAAAATCAATTAAACATATTTTTGATTTTCTCTTCTTGCTGAAACCGAAAAATCTCATACTCTTACATTAACAAATTTATTCTAGCTTCCTTCACCGTGCTAGCTTTTTCACGAGTGATGCAAAGTCTATTCCAAATTTCTTTAACTGAAGCACATGAAGAAATGAGATTAAATTCGGTAGGTGAGATAGCACAAAGAAGTAAATGTTTAGCTCTAGAATTTATAAAAATTATTCTCTTATCATCTTCGATTAGTATTGGGCCTTTCACATTTAGATCTACAGAGGTAACAACCTCTCAAACCTCATAGTCAGTAGTTTTTATAAATGTCTCCATCCTACATTTCCGATGAAAAAAATTTACACCATTAAAATATGGTGTTCTATTGATAGTTTGGTCAAATGTATAAAGAAAAGCCTTGGATCTTTTACTCTAAAGAGGTCTTTTTAGTGGAGTAGAGCAGCATGCTCTAATACTACTTGTTGGTCCCTGTGACAACCAAAAAGGGGGTTGAATTGGTTGTCATTGATTGGTTTCTTTTTTAAAGAAAATTAATCTAATTCCACTTAGATCTAAAATAATCCTATGATCATTGTAAACATATGTAGCAAAAAATAAAAGTAAGGATAGAGAGACAAATATGATTTTATACTGGTTCGGCATTGTGTCTACGTTCACCATTCCAACCAACAAGGTGGGATCTAGCAATTTGCTTGTTTTTTACTATGATGAGAAGTTATAAAATACAACCCAAGTTGTTGACTTCTGATCTTCCTTGAAGATGCCTTTGTCTAATAGTGGTAGACTCTCAACTCTCACAAAAAATATCTCACAGAACACACACACAACTTAACTTAAAAGAATACAAGTGCAAAAAATATTTTGTGGATAACAGCAGACTGTAAACAAGTGGCACACTTCATACACTGGGATTTCTTCACTTCAATTTTTTTGTGAAATGCATATCTCTGTATATATGTCTCTTAAGTCTGAAGTTCATGCTACCTTTTTCAACTTCAAATACTTGTTGTAATTGCACAAATTTACAAGCAAATAGTAGTAATTTTCATGAAAAAATGTTCTAATTTGTAGGTTGAACTTTCTCGTGATATCTTGAGATAAAACCAATTGAAAAATTCAAATTTGAAGTTTAAATATCCCTCTTAACATCTGCATAAATTGATTTGAATTTCTCCAGAAGATAAGGCTTGCTGAAAATTAGAAAGTCCTCCAAAAACTTAGCTTTTGGATGATGCTTTTTGTTCTGAAAAATCATATGATCAGCTAATTTTACCCATATATTGCTCTACCTTATCCTCAAGATTTTAGTGTTATAAATATTCAAGTTTGAAGTCTTCATCCCTTATTTGATGTGTAATTTTCAAATTTGAAATTATTTGATTACCCTAGAAGATATAATAGGCTGAATATGTCTAAATGATAATGTTACTCTCCCTGGAAATTTACCTAACTCTTTCGAATTTTAAATTTGAATTTCAGCAATTTTGATCTTCAGTTGTTGAATGATTAATATGTGTATTTGAACAATTTTTTATGTTAAGTGTAGTATCCAAACTATACTTACATTGCTGGAATGGATCTTCAATTAAAAATCTTTCTCTATAGTCTAAAATAACTTGTCTCTATGGCAATTTCTATAGATCCTCTACCTTGCTTTCTGCCTTACAATAGACTGTGTTTCTCTATAATAAGTTCTAGACTGTTTCTATGACAACTTCTACAATATCCCTGAGTCAACACAATTTTGACTTTCACATAGAAGAACGGACAGTTTCTATGATCTTCTATAATAACCTATATATCCAACTTTTGTGAGAATTTCCAAACAAATTTAATTAGCATATTTAGTAAAACTGTCATAATAATATGAAAGATTTTGTTATCATCAAAACCTAAAGAAGACAACAATTTTCCTGACAAATATATTATAATCAGACATGCTTGCAATCTTAAAATATATTATGTAATATTGAAAAACAAAAAAACGAGGGAAAGAGAAGAAAAATCAGACCCCCACTTTTATTTTACTCTCTGTTTCCCTTCCTCCCCTACTTTCTCATTCTTTTATCTGAGAACCCATTTCCCTTTCCCATTTTCTCTCTCTCAACTCACTCTCCCTCTCGCGTTCTCTCTTTGCTCTCTTCAAGAGCAATAAAGTTCAAGCAAAAACTCACATATTGAGACTTTTAAAACTCCCAACAAAACTATTGGAAGTTGGGTCTAGTGAGAGAAGTGAGTTTTCTAGGGATAGAAAAATTTAGGGTTTTGATATAATTCAACAAGGGGTGAAATCGATGGTCCCAATAACGGTAATTTTCTCACTAAGTTATTCTTGCATGAAATTATAATTTATGTTGAAATTTTAGATTTTGTAGAGAGAAAAAGCTTAGAGTGTTGGTGTAACTCAACTTGAGAACAAAGTTAGTGACTCCATTTAAGGTAATCTTCTCTTCTTAACTAGATTTGAGTTATTTTATCATATTTTTGGATTATTATGTTGAGATTTGATGGATTAAGTTTAAAGATTTAGGTGTAGAGTTTATATAATGATGAAATTGAGAGAAATATTGAATGGAAGATTGTTTCTCTAGGTCTATAATATTTATTAAAAGGATTTGAATATACATTTGATGATGTTAGAAATCTCAGGTTAGGAAAATTTAGGAAAAAATCAACTAACCTTAAATTCGATTTCTGATTAACAATGAAATGGAATTTATTATCTTAGATTGAGACAATTGAAAGTTTAGAAGGGGTTAACTTAGTTTTGGATTGTGGATTGGGAGTGTTGACCCTCCCAAGAGGTGAGTGGTTGGTTGCTTGTACTTAAATAAAAAAATGTTTTTGTTAAATTTTTTAAATGATTTTCGAAACTTGAATTTGTATACTTGAGTATGTGTAAAATATTCCAAGAATTGAATTTTGAACTCCTATGCATCCTATATGTTTTTAATGAACAAATGTGTCATGTTGATTTTATTGATATTGAATAAATTATCATATTGACTACTATTAAACAATTGTTAAATTGATGGCACATAAAACGGATTTGTGAATTTTGTGAAATGATGCATATGATTGGTTTGGAAGAAAGAGCCTGAACTCCGAAAAATGACTAATCATTTCCCTCCAGAGCATGACTAGACGAAGTGACGTGGTGGGGTTAGTCGACCATAGGATATAGCCAATCACGTGCAGTGCATTCATAGCTTGATATTATTGTAATAAAAAAATAACTTGATATTATGCTTAAGGTCGTAGGATAGTTAGTTGCACAATCAATAAAACACCATATCCAACGCCAAAGATGAGGGTATTTCTGAATTTAAATCCCTAAAAGCCCTTGGCTATCCTACTCTAGATCATGGTAAACTTTTGTCACGAACAATAATTTTGGTTGTTCCATGTTTGGAAATGTGAATAAGTTGGATGCATATGATATTGAATCATGATAATTGGGAAAACCATTTATTATTGAACGATTTTGAGAATGACATGATTATTTAAAATATACATATTTGATATGTCCGCTATACAAATTTTATTTATATACAACATGTACATCACTCACTGAGTATTGTTTATACTTACCTCTCCTACTTTCATTTTTACAGAGGAACCCTACTTAAGACTTGTGGTCACATAGTACCAGATTTATAAAAGTTTATTCTGTTGGATCTTTTGGGTACTAGTTTACTTTTGGTTTAAAGTATTAGTGGTTCCAAGCAAATTTTATAACTATTTCAGGAACCTATTGAACTATATGTTATGTCTATTTGAATTTGGGATTTGGATACAGTTTTGTATATGTAAATTAAGCATCTATTGATTACTGAAAGTTCATTTGGGAATTATTTTTGATTGAGTTGATTTTAATCCCTTGAGTAAGGATTGATTTTATATTCTATGGATTTGATTGGAATGATCGGGCTGACCTTGTGTATGTACTTGGATTTGAATTGTCAGGATAACCCTATGTATGTATGTTTTGAACAGAAATGGACCGGATTAGTCTTCTAGTTATGTGATGAATGCATGTTGACTTGTTTGGATTTGTTGAATTATTTTAAAAAATGGATAGATATTGATAAATGTCTTGTTATGCTTTGGTGTATGGGTTAAGATTACCCGTATCTCAGGATAATACGGTTGTTGTCTTGTATTTGATCCGAGCGTCGAGGCGTGGCATACTAAACATATCTAACTAAATATATTAATCAACCACAGTCATGTTCATGATTATAAAAAAAAACTAAGCAACCTTTGGGAGATCATTAAATATTTTATAATCAATGAAATTCAATTTATCCATTACAAAGAAAATCTAATCATTATGTCATCTCATTAGAAGTATCACAGGATAATGGGTAATTGAATTTTATTTAATTTGACATTTATAGCAATATTCTAACTTGGCCACTTTGGTGACTAACAAATTATTTGCAATATAGATATCAAATTAAACAAATAAAATTATACAATTTAATAAATATTAAACTTTAAATTTTTACCCTTTTATTTATTTATTTATTTATTTATCAAGGTTAATCATCAAAGGTCAAAGTCAATGGTCACTAGTCAATGATCAACGGTCAACGTTAGTCAACGGTCAGCGGGTCAGGATTGAGTTGGGATAGGTCAATCAGACCCATTCTTTTTTCAACATACCTTATAGTCTTTCAGCCCAAAGGTTATATATCCTATGTGGTTGCCTTGGGGCCAAGGTTTAAGTCATGGTAGCAACATTTTACTTTTAATTTTATTATTTTTTTTAAAACTCGTTTTTTGAATTTATTTTTTTTTAAGACTCCTAATTCCCTTTACTAGATTTATGATCCAAGATTTTTTGGGACTATGTTTGAAGTGGGCTAAAAGCCCAACTTCTTTAATTATTTTGGACTTTGAGCCTTAGACCCTTTTGGGTGGACTTTAACCCCAACTTTTTTAATGTATTTATTTATTATTTTTTTTAAAAAAGAGTTTTACCCGACATGACTCCTTATTTCATGAAATACGGGACAAGTTTATCAAACGAGAGTGAGAGAGAATCTCCCATGACTTTAACCATTATCTACATTTGAATTTGAAAATTTTCTCATTTTTTAAATCCATAACGAGAGTGAGAGAGAATCTCTCTTCCTTAGACAGACTGCTCATTTTTGGAAACCAGAATGATTTTGACTCTTTAATTTAATTTTTTTATTCTTTTATTCTTTCAGAGAAAGATAAAATTTTATCGTTTCAACCAATCCAGATGTAAGCATAAAACTTTTTTTATCAATTCACTAAATCCAGATCTGAGCAAATAATTAAAAGGAAAAAATAAATAATCACCAAAGGAAAGTTATAAGTCCTGTAACCATGCTCGATACAAATGTAAGCAAAATTTCTCTAAGATGTAAATAAAAACCTAATATTTATATAATCATCATGCCAAGATTTTCAAACTATATGATTTTTTTACAGAGATATAATTAGAGAGAAAACTACCTTTATCCATGATAAAATTCTAATAACAATGATCAATTGGAAGAAATTTGTGTTTTTCCCCCTTTATCCCTCTTTAATTTTGACAGAATACTTTTTTTTACGGTAAAAAAAGAATTTACGTAGGGCTAGAGAGAGTACCAATTTCCTTAATATTTTCTTTTATATGCACATACCATCAATGCGTAGTTAACAAAACAAAAAACTTCCTCCTTTATGACCAATAGAAGTTTGACACATGTACATAAATATCCAACATCCTATCGAAAGCCAAATTTCTCCACGGCACCTCTCGTATATCTGTTTCAAGCCAGGTTCGTCATCTCTCTAGTTGATGTTCTCAATGCATCTCCAACCAACATTTTCTTAAACATAAACCTAATGATTTGACAATTACAATTTAGGTTTTTGAAAAAGATTGGGAATTCAATTAGGATTAGGAAAGCAAAGATATAGTTTCGAAACCATAATGCAAAGGATTGTTGAAAAAATTTGGATCTCCAACTTCAGTTTGTTAGGAATATTTTTTAGAAATTCAAATTATAGGAGTTAATACATTCAAAATTAAATTAATAGGAAAAACTTAATTGAAAGAGATTAAATATGATAAAGAATAGAAAGAATTTAAATAGCATTGCATTTGATAGGATTTGGTGAACCATTCAAACTTTCACACAGTTAATAATTGTTTTTCTATTTTGAATGTTTAATTGTCTTCCTGCAACATCCAATAATAATTTAGAGTGACAATTATAAAATTTTAATGATTTTTTAATAATTGAGAGCCTATGTAAACCCTTTCTAGTGCATTGAGTTTCTAAATCCAAATTTGTAACTCTACACCATTAATTGAGTGAAATTGAGGGTTTAAAAAACTTATACCCATCCCAACGCACATTTTGGAGTTTTATAGTTATCAAAAGTGAAAAAGACAAGTATGGTCGGAAGTAACCCTAAATCCCCTTTTTCCCTTCCCTATTATTTTGACTCAATTTTTACATTAGAAATATGCAATAGGACTGCCATGCACTCTTGATATTAGTGCCAATTTTGTTTTTGCCCGCATGTTTTCCATTGAATTTTCAAAAAACTTCTCTTGTTAGATTTTTTAAAATTGGCCCAAAATAATCACTTTTAGAAAAATTGAAGACCGAAATGGATTGGATATAAATTTTCACACAATCTAATATTTTCAAAACTCAATTTTGGTCACTTTTGTAGTTTCTAACAAGTCTCCGGTGTCGAAGACCTACCAAATTGGGTAGGGACCCTCGGGGGTATTCCAAGTGAAGAAGACCTGAGTGTTAAGTACACTGTGTGTAAAGTTAGAAAATGGGAGATACGTGATTTGAAAATAGCATTTAATGTTTGAATTTTTAAAGTAAAGGGATGGCCCCACCACTCAAGCCAACACTTAACGCGTGGAACAGTGTAACATGTTTTAGAGAATTTATATAGGAATAGTCAAAAACAAATGGGAAAAAAAAAGAAACCAAAGGAATAACCATCACGTGACTTGTTTGGGACAACAATTCTTTGAAAGTCTTGGGTCTCGACTTCCTTATTTCTTGTTGGGCTTTACAATTAAAAAAATTGTGGTCATGTCCATAACCTTTCAGAAATTTCATAGTTTTTTGAAATTATTAATATATTGAAATCCAGTCCCTGCACCATTTCAAAAAAATTCGATAAAATATATTTTTTAATACATGAACTTTTTTAGAATGAATGTTGTACATAAGGATAAGTACAAATTTGACAAAATGCATAAGGAATAAATATTGCATTTGAAATTAAATTTATGTATTTCATACGGCATAAACATATAGTAAAATATCTTATTGGTCAATATAATTTCTAATTAATTAAGGTATAAGCATAACAGTCATAATTATAATAGAAATTATACATTAGGATATAAATGATCACATTAGGAAGTGATATTTGGTCATAGTAATTATTTTTATATACTAAATCTTATTTCATATGAATTTTTATTGTATAAAATAATAAAATTAGAAATAAAATATCAAAATAGTTATTTTTAATAATAGTCTATTCGGTTGAAATCCCTTTTCTCTATAATATTATAAATATGAATGATCTATTGTATGTCTAGATTGGTTATGTTAAAAGGATGAGGCTAGATCTAAGGTTGGATGGTTTATGAGTAGCTCAATCAGAGAGCTCGCCATCTTACCTAGGAACCTATCTAGTGCATTAAAGAGGTCATCTTATAGAGCTAAATAGAAAAGAATAAAGTGATTAGAGATATATTAGTTATTGATAGTTTTCTAATTATTTCACATGCATTGTGGAATAAGCTGTTTTTAGTAAATTTTATCATAAAATCAAATAAATCTAATAGAATTAGAAATTTAGATTATAGGCAATTTCTATGTTATAGATTTATTTTCATATATTTGTATTAATAGATATATTTATGTCTTATATATAGTTAGTTAGTATGCTTATTTATTTTGTAGTATTCCATATCATAGATTTGAAATATGATTTTTTCGATTTAAATGAAGTGAATTATAAGAAATGAAGAGAAATGATGCTTCTACATTTGGGATGCTTGAATATTAATTTTGCTATTAGGAAGGATGAACCATCTCCGATGACTGATACCAGTTTCGAGACTGATAAGACTCTTTATGAATATTGGGAGCAATTTAATCGTCTAAATATTATGTTCATAAAAAGTAAGATCTCGGCTAATATTTATGACTCGGTCAACCAGTATACAAACGTTCATACTCTTTTTAAGGCTATAAATGAACAATTTGTAGTATTGAAGAAGTTTTTAACCAAGACTCTCATTATACAGTTCTCCATGAATCTCACTATCGTCCATGGTGTATGCGAACATATCATGCGGATGTGGGACATAGGGATTCAATTAAAACCCTGGAGGTTGAGTTGTCAAAATCTTTCCATATGCACTTTATTCTAAACTTTTTTTCCGCAACCTTACGGTCCTTTTAAGATCTCTTACAACATACATAAGGAGAAATGATCCATCAATGAATTGATGGCCATGTGTGTGTAGGAGGGAGGAAGGCTGTTTATGGAGATGAAGTAGAGTTCTGCAAGTATACATGTAACAATCAAGGGAAGAAGAAAGGCAAGTCCAAACTGAACCAAAATGACACAAATCTGAAAGCGCACATAAAGAAAAGGTCCAAATGTTTCTTCTATAAAAGGAAAGGATACATGAAACAGAATTGTATAAGTATAAGCGGTGGTTTGAGAACAAAGGTATATAAATCTCATTAATTTATTATGACTCTTATATGACTGAGATTTCTCATGACATATAGTGGATTTATTCTATTGTATCATCTATATTATGAATGTGTTGTAGGGTTTGCAAAATCTAAACTAGTGAATCGTAAATAACTTATCTATTCAGACAACAAAATGAGCTCATAGGTAAAGGGAATTGGCGATAGCAAGCTTGCTCTATCCGGTGGGTATATCTTGAAATTGAAAAGAGTGTTTTATATGTTTAAGTTTCTTAGAAAATTAATTTATATTTTAGAACTTGTACAATTTGGTTACTCTTTCTAATTTAGCAATAAAATGATATTATTTTTTGATTCAAATGTCACCGGCTATGGCCCATTACTGGATAGATTGTATATTAATACTTTACAAGAAAATGTTAACACATATAGAGGTTAAAAGAAGTGTAATTGAGAAAAACTTTTCTATATTGTGATATCGAATATTAGGACACATTTTCATAAAGATGATAGAAAAGTTGATAAATAATGGGCACTTGATATCCTAGACCTTAACGACTTTGAGACTTGTGTGGACGTATTAAGGGAAAGTAGACCAACAAGATTCAAAATAGTATTAGGAATAGTTTAGAATTACTTGAGATCATACATATGGACATTTGTATTCCAAGTACAGCTTGTAAGGTCATAGTTAGTTCATCTCATTTATAGATGACTGTTCACAATATATGTATCTCTATATCATTCACCAAAAGGGCAAGGTATTGGATGTTTTTAAAATTTTCAAAATAGAAGTAGATAAATAATGTGATAAACAAAAAAATATTGTAAGATCAGATAAAGGTGGAGAATGCTATGAAAGGTATATAGAGGATAGACAAGCACCAAGTTCATTTATAAAATTTCTTCAAAAAAATGGGATTGTTGCCAATACACTATATCTGGTTTATCTAACTAGAATGGGATAGCTGAAAAAAGAAATATGACCTTACCTAATATAGTTAGGAGCCTATAGTTAGCTCTAAGCTATTTAAATTCTTGTGCACCGGAACTCTCAAGACAGCAGCGTATATCTTAAATAGGATTCCAACCAAAATTGTAGTCACTCTTTGAATTATTTAAGGATAGGAAACCTAGTTTAAGATATAGATACATTTAAGACTGTCCTGCAGAGATAACCATCTACAATCTATGAGAAAAAACTAGACTCAAGAATCGTGAGTGGATACTTTGTCGATTATACCGATAAGTCCAAAGGATATTAGTTTTATTTTCTATCCTACCTACTTGGTTTGTGAAATCTAAAAATTCTAGATTTCAGAAGAATGATTTTGTCAATGGGAGAGATTATTTTCATGACTTAACTCTTGAAAAGGACACATCAAGTATCCAATCAAGTACAAGTACCAATTTAGTTGTTATTTAAAATGACCCTTAAGTGCCTATGGACATAATTTAGAGTCCGGATAACAACTAAGAAATTTCACAAACAACTGACTAAGATCAAGTTGGTCAATCTTTTACTATGAAGAATATTGAATCAATATGAAAGAGATCTATTTGAGAAAGAATGTCAGTTATATTCGATGACTATATAGTATATTTTCAAGAGTTTGACTATAACGTCATAGCCATAGATGACCTAAAAATGTTTGCACAAGAAATAAACTTTAAGGACTCGAACTTATGACCAAATTCTATGAAAGATGAGATGGATTCCATAAGAAGCAAGGAGTCTTGCCAGATAGGAGAAAACCAATCGAATATAGGAAGCAATATCCCCAACTGTTTGAGAAATAATTATGTAACAAAATTTTGAGGACAAAATTTTCTTTTAGGGAGTAGAAACTGTAACACTGAAAAAGTTTGGTTGTGGTGTTGACACTAAAAGAGACTATTTGACATTTTTATATTTTTGTAAAATGTAGAAAAATAATTAATTTTTGATATAAATGTGGATTTTGTCCTTTGGGTTACACGGAAATTTTCTTAAACTCTCGGATGATAAGCTTTTAGTTTTTGAGTGTTTGGTTACTGAAGTGCTCTGTGTTCGGTAGGTCTAGAATATTTGATTTCTCAGTAAAAAATTGATTTACTATCTTTCGGTAATATTTTTCTATTTTCTTTTTGAATCTTAGTTTTGGATACTCTTGGATCTCTTGGTTACCGAATCATTTGCATTTGCTTTTACTGAATCATTTGTACACTTATCGAACCATTTGCATTTATATTTATCAAACCAGGTACACCAATACTTACCGAGCATTTACACTTACCACCTAGTACTATATCATTTACTTTCTTATTGGTACACCCATCTCAGCTAAATGAAAACTATGAACATCCTTGGTATATTGTGAAGTTTATAGGTTGTTGATGTATCTATGTTGAAATCCTGTCGGTATCTATGTTAAGACTACTTCTCGGTACAATTTTCCATTCACCTCACGGTTATCTTGGTGTTGGTATCTGTTGGTATCTTACTCTATTTCTCACTGTCAGTACACTCTATTTTCATTTACTTGTTGGATTGGTGATAGTTACCTCACACGCAATCACATCCATTCTCGGAACTTGAAATGCCATGAAGAATTCAACTTGACTTGTGCTTGCAATTTCTTGTTGGTGCATGTAGTCCTTGAGAATTGAATCTTGGCACTCCAAGATTTCCAAAAAAACTTTCCACCACTAGACCATTCAAACACTTTAATTATATTATATCCCATATTTTGAATATTGTATATTTTTATTATTTTTAATTTATTTTCCATAGATTATATTTTACTCCAACTTATCCTGTTCATCATCAAACACAACTTATCGATAAAACAAATTTTCAAGTGCTTAAATTCATAGGAGTGACCTTCCTAATAACCCAAGAGGATATGTTGGACATTTGCCAATTTAAAAATATGAGAGATCACTAAGTAAATGTTGAAAATGGGTTAAGAGATAAAAAGTAAAATAGAGACTTTGAAATTCATGAGATCGAAGGACTTCACTTCACTTTCTAGACTATTCTTCTATTACTTTCATTACTTTTCTTTTTTCTTCCAAACCCAAACTCAATCGATCCACCACAAAACTCAAAATCAAAGGTTCCATACTACCCACCCAACTCTCCAAGGTTAGAGAAGTCTGTGAGTGACTACTCTCTCCTAACACTATGAATAGATAGTTTGTTGGGTTTGTGAATGAGAAAATGTTTTTTTGGCTTTTTCTAAAATGATTTTTAATTTGGATTTATAAAATGTTTTGTGAACGTAGAGTGTCCTTTGAAAATATTTTGATACTGCAATATGAAATTATGCACTTGAAATTATATTTTGTGCCATGTTACACTTCTTGTTGGATATGGTTATTGAAAATTATGAATTGAGAACTTTGTTGAATTTCTATGGCACATAATATACTTTTGTGGAATGGTGCATGCATGGGGTGTGAGCACCCATGGATATGTGATGACCAGTCTAAACTTTTACGGACTAATTCGATGGGGCAACATTAAGAGCTTATTAGACTTAAAGAGGTAGACGCGGTAGAGAGATACCCCCAACTCCCTATTGGACTAACTTTGTTATACCATATCGGAAGTCTCGAGCTAATGCCAAAGTTAAGGTTGATATTTATGATTGATAATGAATGAAAATCCCTTGACGGTTTCACAATTGGTCTGGGCAAGCCTTTGATGGAAAGATTTTGAGGCAAACTCATTGGTTTTAAAAACAAGTTCATATTATTTATAGTAAATTCTTATTTTGCTTCATGGAAACTGTGACAATTATTGAGAAATGTTTTAATGGCTACATGATGATTTGGTGAATCAAAAATGTGATTTTCAAAGTATTGCTTGACATTCCCATATTTACCACTTATTTGCTTACCTACTACGCTATTGCACTCCACTTACTGAGTATTTCACACTCACTCCCTCATTTTACTCTTTTCAGAGGAAGTGTAAAGATAGAAATCACTCTACTGCTAGCTAGATCCACCCGAGAAGAGATCCTTCCTGGACCAACCATTGGTATTGGTCTTTCTTAGTTGAGGATTTCCGAGACATGTGGACGGACCCATTGGAGTGTAATTTGGAAATTGAAAACTTATGTTTTGGAAAACATATTTTGAAACTCTTCATATAGCATATTTTACATATACATTTTACAAAAGTTGAAACTTATGTTTTTGAAATATTGAATATTTGGTGTGTTAGATTTCTAAAACTTGGAAAAGGTGTTTTCATAGCTTTGCGGGATCATGGGGTGCATGCTGGTGATTGCATGTACTTCTAGATTGCACAACCACTGTCGCGTGCTCAGAGTCGAGGGTCAGGGAATGACAAAAACAATTTTCCTTAACGGAGAAGTAGAAGAAAATGTTTACATGTGTCAACCTGAAAGATTTTCCTTTAGTGATAGTAATATAAACTTAAGAAATCGATATATACGCTGAAACAAGTCTCCCACTGGTAGTATTTGAAATTCTATAATGTAGCCACTTCATTCGTTTTTGAAGATAATATTGTGGATCAATGTATATATATTAAGATCAGTGAAAACAGATTTTTTTTCTTTGCCCTGCATGTGGATGACATACTACTTGCCACCAATAATAAATTGATGTTGTATGAGATGAAATAGTTCTTTTTTAAGAATTTTAAGATGAAAGATTTAGATTATATATTTTATGTCATTGACATAAAGATACATTGAGATAAATCCTATAAGATCTTAAAACTATCTCAAAAGATTTATATCAACAAAATGTTTAAGAGATATAAGATAGAGAAATGCTCATCAAATATAGTTTCGATTATCAAAGGTGATAAGTTTGATTTGAACTAATGCCTTAAAACAGATTTAAAAATGGAATAGATGGCTAACATTCTATATGTTTCCATTGTTGGATGGTACATGTATGCACAGGTCTATACAAGACCTAATATTGTGTATGCTGTGCGGGGTAGATATCAAAATAACTCGGGTTGGAACATTGGAAGGTTGCAAAGAAAGTGTTAAGATATCTATAAGACACAAAGAAGCATATGCTTACATATAGAAGAACCGAGAGTTTGAAAATAATTGGATGCTCGGATTCCTACTTTACTGGTCGTGTTGATTTCTGAAAATTAATATTGGGTTACATTTTCATGATATCCAGTGGAGTTGTATCGTGGATGAGTGCTAAACAGATATTGATTGTGACCTCCACTATGGAAACTGAGTTTGTGACATGTTTTGAGCATACGTTACACGTGGTGTGGCTCAAGAGTTTCATATCAAGATTTAGAATTTTAGATTCTGTACCTAGACCAAGATACATATTTTCTGACAATTCAATTGTTATATTTTTTATTAAGAATAATAAGAGTGATAGTCAAAATAAATATATCGACATAAAATAGTTGGTCATTAGGGAAAGAGTGTTACAAAATAAAATTATAATTCAACACATTAACACTGATTGCATATCGGCTGATCATTTAACCAAAAGCACATCACCAAGTAGGTTTAGGAATCATATTATAAATATAGATTTATTGTCTTATTTAAATGAAACTCATATTTGAATTTTCTCAATAAAATTATACACATATTTTTTGTTTTGAAATAAATTCATCATATTTGAATATCAAATAAATGTAAAGTTTATTCATAAAGTAATGTTATTATAATATTAGAAAATAAAATATATTGTAATACACGGAAGATAATATTCATTTTTAGAGAACTTATCGCAGTGAATCATGTATTCCATTTTCATAAAAAATTGATTTGATTTTGACTTCAAGTCAGCTTATTGAACTAAGTGAAAGAATGTTAAGAATATTTAATAGAAATTCAAATTTCATGAGTTAATTTATTTAAAATTAAATTAATGAAAAAAATATAATCGAAAAAGATTAAATATGATAAAAAAATAAAAAGAATTTGAATTGTATTGTATTTGATCGGGTTTTAGTAACCCATTCAAATCTCTATACAATTAATCATTATTTTTTCATTTTAAATATTTAATTGTTTTTTCATAATGTTTATTTTTATATGATTTTAAATATTTTTTTATGGTTAAGAGTTTATATAAAACCTTTTCTAATGCATTGGATCACTAAATCTAAATTTCATGATTTTATATCATTTATTAAACAAATTTAAGGATTTAGAAGATTTGCGCATATGCTAAGAAACGTTTCGAAATTTTTGTAGTTGGCAGAAGTTGGCAGAAATGAAGAAGAGAAATATAGATAGATATAACAATCTTTTTTTTTTTCATTTTTTCTTTA
Organism: Dillenia suffruticosa; assembly: GCA_033439265.1. Classification (NCBI taxonomy): domain Eukaryota; kingdom Viridiplantae; phylum Streptophyta; class Magnoliopsida; order Dilleniales; family Dilleniaceae; genus Dillenia; species Dillenia suffruticosa. The sequence continues at coordinate 17,118,169 of JAVTVX010000020.1, forward strand.
TTTTGACCTAATTTTTTATATTAAAAGCATGTATTAAAACTGTCACGCGCACTAACATAGTTATATTTTTGAAAAGAGGAGAATCGTGTTGTGCTGTTCTTTATTTATTTAGTTTTTCCTATTTGCACGCAAAATCCCATTTTTGGAATATACAAGGTATCTTTTTTCAAGTTATCCAGTTTTCTTGGACAATTGGTAATACTCTGTTTTTGAACATTTTCAAAGCACGTGTTCCTTTTCCTTTTTTTCTTTTTTTTTTTTTTTTTTTTTTTAATTCCAAGGTCTCCGGTCTTGATAATTAGTAAAATAGTTGTTGGTCATTGCAGGACATTTCTGCTCGCTCGCTGGCTCAGAGTCGACCTTGGACATTTTAGATCGGGTAAGCATCTCTCGGCAATAGATTGATTTCTGCAACTAAACAATTAGGGTTTGAGTCGTATTGCCTTGTGTAAGTGTTTGTTGATTTGCTAATTAGTCTCCCACTTTGTTTGGGGATGTGGTATTCATTTTAGTCTGTCACGATTTCGTAGGTTTTAATAATTGTTGATTTGAGGTATATGGGAGAGACATGTGATAACTTGTAGGTAAAAAGAAAAGATATTTGTTTTAAAATCAAAATTAAGTAAAGAAGAATAGATTTGTAAAGCCTTTTTTTGTGGGTTTATGCACAATTATAAGCTCTACAATATCGTCATGTTCTTTATTACACAAACCCTTGCAATTTTTGTGAATCCTCTGTCATTAAATTTGAGAATAAATTGCGAAACACACACTCTCTGTCACTCTCAGCTTTGAAAATTTGCTTGGGCTAACTACGGATGCTGTTTCATGTTTGTGTTTTCCATTTTGTGACATCCTTTCCTTGTCTTATTTGAAACTTAGATAATCTTTGTCAGTCATTTATGTTAAATATGTAGTCAAGTTGGTTACACGCCTACAATCCATGGACATTTTGTAATGGAAGCCATATCTATACCTTAACATTGTAAATGGTTGTTATAATCACCTATTAGTTTTTGGATAAGATGTCAAAAACACTTCACATATTTCATGTTCTATATTTGAAGAAAATAAGAATTTCTTGGTTTTTTATTGGGTAGGCTTTGAGTGTATTCATCACTTGTGATATTCGATGGAGACTTTGAATCAAGAAAAGACTATTTTGGTAGTCCCGTTGTTAGGTTGGAATGTTTTGAAGTAAACTCTGGTAATAGAATACTAAAATTCATTCAAAGTTAAACTATCAAAATGTATTCTCGTACTGCTTGGTGCTGTATACCATTAATTAGAATTCTGCTGTAACTTAGAGGTTGTGAAATTTTCTCGCTGAGATGTTGGGATGCCATGCTTATAGACTTTACATGAGATTATATTAGCAAATTGGTTTCTGTAGGGGAACGTGGATAGCTTGTTTGATAACCCGTTCATTTAGTTGAGGCATCCCCAATCTTTGTTTAACTTTTTTTTTGTTCTCCCTACATGTTAGACAAGTTTGCAACTGAAAGAGAGCATATTTTGGCATTTTCCCAATTTGTTGTCATTTATTGCTGCATTAACCTTGTATTGCAATGATTTAGCACAAGTTGTTTTTGACCAATGGAAGTCTAGTCGAGTTTCTGAGGTGAAAGCTGGCATGCTTTATGTTGCTTGGTTACATTTCATTTCATAATTTTAACATCTTTTTACTGGATTTATTAGCTTTGAGTTATAATTCTATTGTACAAAAAGGGTTTTGTCTTCACCCTTGAACCACAAAAATTTCCCTGTCATCCTAAATTATTGTCTTTACAGACATATTCAAGCAGTGAGTAAGCATGGCTTCCTTCCGAGCCTTCTTGAACAGTCCTGTCGGCCCTAAAACGACTCATTTCTGGGGACCTGTTGCCAACTGGGGCTTTGTTCTTGCTGTATGCCCCCTTTTTACTTCTGATGTCATCAATTTAATTATTTAAACTATATAAAATTGATTCATTTGATTTCACTATGTTGGCAATCGGTGACTGTTGCAGGGATTGGTGGACATGCAAAAGCCCCCAGAAATGATTTCTGGCAACATGACTGCAGGTTGAAAATGTCTTATTTGTAATAATGTTTAACTAGTTACTGTTAATCAATTGAGATTTAACTGTAGCTCTGTTTTTTCTGCAGCAATGTGCATTTATTCTGCATTATTCATGAGATTTGCATGGATGGTACAGCCTCGCAATTATCTACTTTTAGCATGCCATGCCTCAAATGAGACGGTGCAACTCTATCAACTCTCTCGTTGGGCAAGGGCTCAAGGGTAGGCGATTGAACATGTTATTTGAGAGAATTTTCTGTTATATGGTTATGTACATTCCCATGAAATTGTGCATTCATAGTTAAAGGACTAGCTTATATTGAAACCCCTGTTTGCCCTCTATAGAAATCGATGCCATCAAATACGGATGAGCATGCTAGAATCCCTGAATGAATTTTCAGTCCGTTCTCAGCAATCACTTTGGTACTTTGTCTTGGCAATTGATATGTCACTATCAATTTTATGAAAATAAAATAAAAAAATAATAGAAAAGAGATCAAAGCGATTTAAAGGATGAGGGCATGCTATGGCATGATGTGAGACTTGCTGTTCACCATGTGGAGCAACAGTAACATTGGCTGGGCTTCGTTTGAATTTAACCAAATTCTTAGATTCTGCCTCGTGAATGTTTTCATCTTGTACTTAATTGCATCAGTAAAAGATTTTAAAGGTTGTGCTTTTCTCATGCCAGGTACTTGCAGGAGAAGAAAGAGATAAATGAATCCATGTAATGCTGTTTTATATTGTTGTCCAGGCAGTTGTAATTCCTGATGGAACCCGTTTTCCTTCTGTCGGACAGGTTGAAATAATTGTCTCCATTTAATCACATTATTGCAGAAAAGGTTCACTTTTAATCAAGTGGAGCTTCTAGTGAAATGATGTTTGCCTAATAAGGCCTGTAAGATACTTTTGTAACCATCATTTGTGTTTAACTATTGGTCCAAAAAATGGAGCTTAATTCGAGGCTTTATCCTGATCTTCGAGTTGAGAGAGAATGTCTTTTAAGTTTATGCGTTAGGAAAAAGGGTGTCTTAGCCAATTACCTGAAAAATCTACATTCCTGGTTTAGCTTTGTTCTGAAGTTTTGCCCTCTTGGCAACTTATAAGTGAGCTTTGTAATTAATTTATGTGAGATATCCTCTGCCATTTTCAGTTGTTAAGACTGGGTGGCTAGCAGGGAATCATCACCAACTTTGGCACCAGCACAGCGAGCGCAAGCTGAGTGCCAATAACACAAACAAGTGCTACTTCCGGAACTCGGTAATTTTGGAATCTCCATGCCAATAATACCAGATTCCTTGTCCATTTGCTTCTAATGGTTTGACTTTTACAGGTCGAATATTTTATTTCTGCCTGCGAGAGCTCTACTTTAACAAGCCTTGACTGCACCCAGGAACGACTCGTGACTGGTGAGTGTTGAAAGGCCAAACAAGATAGGAATTCTAGTTCTCCACAAAATCTAAACATAAGATGCTGATGGCCTGAGGAAGAGTGCTCAATGAGCTAAAGTTGCCAAGCCAAACTTAATGCGCGTTGCACGCTACAAAGGCACCGGTACAAGTAGGCATCACGGGAGGTACACAAAAGTTTCACTAATCAAAAGTGACCATGTACATTAATGGCAACAAAGGACACTAAAATGGCACAAGGACAGACCTTATGAGGTGGGTATGATTTGTGATTCCCAGTCACTTCTGACAGATTTTTAAGCATTCCGGTGACCTGTTGAAAGTGCCTACCTAAACCATTCCAGGAGGGAAAAGAAAAATTGCCAAGGTGCTATTATAGGCCATTACAACCTGCAATCACATTAGTTATGCAAAGCCAAGGCCATGCACCAGATGTATGCCTGACGAGCTAGACCACGACACATCATGGTGTGTTTCACTCGCATGTTGAACTAACTACACTTTCCTTTCTCTTGGAATTTCAGCTTTATTGTCGGGCTCTTCCGAGTTCCTTGAAAGCTTTATGTCATTTTACAGGAAGCATTCTTCGCCATCTTCACCATTTTACCTTTAAGATAAATATAAACTTTTGATTGAACTAACATAATTTTTCTGAGCTGATAAACTAAGCTCATAGATTCCCCCCCCCCCCCCCCCCCCCGGGGAAAAAAGTGCTTTACTCTGTACACAAAAGAAAAGCCCTAGTAAGTAATAACACTCAGATCCACCCTTTTACGGAAACTTTTTGACACTTTTGCTGTACATTCAAAGGATTCAAATCTATACATGGCAGAATTAAAGTCGCTAGCTTCACAGAAGCCTACTTCTGTTTGTATGTGAATCACCTCCTGTGTAACCCGCTGAAGGGCTAAAAAAATGGATAACTTTTCTGTGCAACCAAAAAGAGATGATCACATGCCATACCACTAGCTGAGATCTGCTTTTTCTACATCTTCATGTCCTCCGTGTTTCCCACGAAAGCTAGTAACTTAGTCTTCCATGTACGGTATATAAGTTTCTGTCCCTGCAACATGCCTAGCAAGTTCCAGTCCGATATCTATCCACCTTTTTTCCATTTCAAATTTTCCCAAGCCTCACCAGCAGTGCTGCATGATACCATGCTGTCATGCCAAGCCATTTTCCCATTTCAGTTGGATACTCTCCTTCAAAACCACCATGATCATATACTTGCCTAAACATGCCACACAAGGCATCATCTCTATTGACCTTGTGAATGGAGGTTAAAGCGATGAGCTTCCTGATAATAAGTGCCAACTTCAGGTAGTCTGGTGAAGAGCCTAACGGAGAAGTAAGGCAGGCACTTAAGGCAAAGGTGGCTACACCTGAGTTGGACCATGGACACTGGGTTTAGGGCTAGGCCAATTTGGAGGAGGCGCTTTGGGTTGCAAGCCTTTGAATTTGCAAAATTCTTTACAACAAGCAGATGTTGCAATTTTAAATCTGTTATCCTCCCACAAAAATCGTAAATATTGAAAGTGTACACGAAATCAGGTTCATTAGTGGCAAAATGTTCTGTGTCTGTGCTGAGCTTGACATTAGTATCTACATAATGGGAAAAAGAAGGCCATTGCTTAAGAGTAGATAATAAGATAGTCCCAAGAGTTTTCAACCAGATAATGCAAGCTTCGATTTATTACTGAACATAAATATAGAGGAGATGCCAAACTTAATGCATCTTGCCTGCTCTACTAAGCAATTCCACTGCTTGTTTCACTTCTGCCTCCAGCAATGCTGCCTCATATACAGACAATATGAATGACTTGTGTTAGAGTATTTCATGACTCTATCATGCAGCGGAAGTAATAAATAATTTCGGAATTAAAAGTTTAGGATTTTGACAATACCTCAATAAACGATGCAGTAATCTATGGGGAACCATGAAATCCATGCTTCGATCTACCTCGTAGTCGGGATGATAATCACAGATCGGATTATCAACACAGTTTCACGATACCTCAACTTTAGATCCATTGATGGAAATGCCGTACGATAAAATCTCTTAAGTTTTCTCTAGAGTAAATTGTCAATTTTCTCTCAAAAGGAATTGTGTTCATCTGAAAACCCTAATTCAAATTTTTGTCTACATTCATCCCTTCCAATATTGTTTTTGCTATTATTGGTAGACAAATCAATTACTCAGAATTGATTTGATAGGCCACCATAATTGTGAAAGTTACATCCAAGGCCTTCCTTATTTGGAAGATGCCTCACGTGGGCACATTTGACCTTCATCTCCCACTTGCACAAGAGAGCATTTTTACGGTCATCTCAAAATAACGATTGATGTGATCTATTCACATCACCCTATTAGATTTTCATACTGAGTTGAACGTCGTGCGACTAGCGAGTATACCTACCAATAAAAGACTTATCGATACATCTGTTAGGATGATCGAGTAATCAACGTTAGTACAATAATAAGCTCGCAGCACCCCAGATCCAAGAATGGTTATATCCATTGAGCTGTTTTCCTCAACGAAAGTAATTCCTCATATATCACTCGACTACGTATTCACTATTGTGTTCAAATCCCTACATGGACGAACGCAAGAGACCGGTCAGTGAATACTATATCACGATGTAATGTCAATTGGTTTTTCTTTTCCCAAACTTGAATCTATCAGTCTTAACGCGGTTGCTTTCCTAGACTTGTCCCTCAGACCTTAATTTATATTCCAGGCCATCGGTAAATAGATTAAGGTAGCAGACACCGAATGGAGACTTCAAGAGTTAGTCAAAAGTAATAAGGGTACCAGAGATCTCACCCCGTGGATCTCGGGTCTCACACAGTGGGACTCGGGGATAAATTTTTTTAAATCAACGCCTCAAACAAAATAACTCCCACTATGCCTAGTCGTCTTTATCACACGCGGTTTGAAACGCGTACCACAGTGTTATTCCCCCATCTCTCAAAGGGCTTATATTAGATTTTTCTAACACTGTGTAGATACGGAACTCAGTCTATACATAAAACTTTACCCAGAGATCTCAGAAAGAGTACTTCAGAGGCAATCTCACAGATCGCAGGTGCTTTCTGAGTTCTCAAACCTGGCTTCTAGCAAGTAACATGGATGTGGGTACGTTCATGTCGGTCATATCACATATAACCTCATCCTGAACACATATCAGGGCGACTTATATTCCAATAGAGCTACTCTCAAAACCTTTTACAGGTAGAAACTGTCGTATCTCCGCTCGTTCAGAGTTGGAGGTGGTAACTCGTGTGAGAGAGTCGACCTGGCCTGCTTGACATCTATAATAACATCACAGAATATATATATATATGAGAATAAAAGTAAGTGCATTAATTAAAATGCAATACTTATGTGACTGAATAATGCATCATATATATATAAAAATCAAGAAGTATCAATGTCGTCAGCACAAGATGAGTAATATCAATAAATCCTCAAACACAATGATTCTCTATATCCTAAAAAGGAGTCTCTAGTAATGGTTTGGTAAAGGAATCAGCCACCATATTATGTGTAGAAGTGTACCTGATGGTCACTTCACCCTTCTTGATGATGTCTTTTACAAAATGATATCTGGTGTCAATGTGTTTAGTTCTACTATGAAATTTAGGGTCTCGAATATAGGGATAGCGGCCTGATTATCATAATAAATCATTACTGACTTCCCACTATCCGTTATAATCCCTAAGTCATCTAATAGTCTTTGGAGCCAAACACTATCTTGAACTGCAAAAGAGCAAACCACGAACTCAGCCTCCATCGTTAATAGAGCAACAGAAGTTTGCTTTTTACTGCTCCATGAAATGACACCACCATTGAGTAAGAAAACAAAACCTAATGTCGATTTATGCTTATCTAAATCGCCTCCCCAATCGGCGTCCGAATAACCCATAAGGCGCAAATCGCCTCCTCCGTAACATAGGGAGACGTTTGCAGTTCTCTTAAGAGATCGGAGAATCCTTTTCACTACTCTCCAGTGATCTCTTCCAAGATTCGCCTGATGCCTGCTCACTAGACTGACTGCATAACTTATGTTCGGTCTTGTACACAACATTGCGTACATTAGACTTCCCACCGCACTAAAGTAAGGTACTTTACTCATTTCCCTTACTTCATCCTGAGTTTTAGGATATATTTCCAGGCTCAGGCCTTCACCTTTGACAATCGGAGTATCTATGGAATTACAATCAGCCATCCCAAAATGTTCAAGAATTTTCCTAATGTATGTCTCTTGTGAAAGAGCCAACATTTTTCTCAAGCGATCTCTCTGGATCTTAACTCCAATGATGAACTCAGCTTCACCCATGTCTTTATGTCGAAACTGGATGACAACCATGCTTTGATGGTCATTAAATACTTAATGTTGTTCCCTGTCAACATTATGTCATCCACATACAATGACAGGATCACAAATGAAGTATCATTCCGTATCAGATAGACACAATGATCCTCCTCGACCATCCTAAAACCATAAGATATCACATTCTCGTGAAATCTTAGGTACCACCACCTGGATGACTGCTTTAGGCCATATATCGACTTTCGAAATCGACAGACCTTGTCCTCTTGACCTACTAGAATGAACCCCGGGGGTTGTTCCATGTAAATCTCTTCATCCAAATTCCCGTTAAGGAAAGCGGTCTTAACGTCTATCTGGTATAACTCCAGATCCATATTAGTGACAATCATCAAAAGCAAACGGATCGATATAAACTTGACTACAGGGGAGAAAGTCTCCTCATAATCAATACCCTTTGTTTGCGTGTAATTTTTGGCTACAAGACGGGCTTTATACCTCTCGATCGATCTGTCGGCCTTTATCTTGATTTTGAGAACCCACTTGTTCCCAATGACCTTTCTTTTCTCAGGTAGGTCAACTAGATCCCAGACCCCATTGACTCTCATTGATTCAAATTCTTCCTTCATGGCCTCTAACCATTGGTCCTTAGCAGAACTCTCGAGAGCCTTACCGAATGTCCTTGGCTCTTTATCGTCTTCGGGAGTCATATTCAGGATCTCATCCTCAATCGGGAAGTGATGATGTGGTACGTGTCCTCGACTACTCCTTCGAGGAGGAGGAGCCTTTTCACCTTCAGATGGAACGCTCCCACTAGGACCAAGATTCACAATAGGTTCATCAGTCCCGCCGCTGGGCTCGGCTGAGCCGTTAGGCTCATTCATCTCATAAAAGGTGATGTCTCGATCGATTTCACCTCTCTTAGGGAAATCATTTTCGAGAAGCGTGGCATCACGAGACTCTATCTCAGCTACTGTGCCGTCCATATGTTCTCCTAGGAACACATATCCCTTGGAGTGTTCAAAGTATCTAATAAAAATACACTTATTTTCTCGCGGGTTTAACTTGTCATATTTGTGCGAGGATTCAAGAACATACGCGACACAACCCCATGGTCTCAAATGGCTAAAGTCAGGCTATCTCCCTGTCCAAAGCTCATACGGGGTGCTGACTACGGACTTTGTTGGGATACGGTTAAGGACGTAGGCAGCAGTCAATAACGCATCCCCCCAATGGGAGATGGATAAATTTGCCTGCGCCATCATCGACCTCACAATCTCTAAAAGAGTCCTATTCCTTCTCTCGGCTACTCCGTTCTGCTGAGAAGTAGAAGGAATAGTCAACTGTCTCGTAACGTCTCTATCGAAACAAAGCTCTTTCATTTGTTTCGACAAATACTCGTGCTCTCGATCAGTTCTAAGGGTTTTCACCCTCAAGTCTAACTGATTCTCAACCTCGCTTATAAACCTCATAAAGCACTCTAGTACCTCAGATTTGTGCAAGATCAGGTAGACATAACCGAAACGCGTGTAATCGTCAATGAACGTAATAAAGTATACGGCTCCGTTTCTGACTCTCACATTCATTGGTCCGCAAATATCGGAATGGACCAATCGCAATGGAGTCCCAACTCTCATTGCTTTCCCAAATGGTTTTTTAGTAGCTTTGCCCGTAAAGCAAAATCACACACGGGCAACTGGATCCTAGTTAGCGGGCCCAACAACCCACACGAAGCTAACCGGGCCATCCTCTTTTACCCTATGTGGCCAAGTCTACTATACAATACAAACACATCATCCACAATACTATCAGAAGCAAAGGCAATAGGAGATGAAGGAAAATTTTCATAAAAAGGAATAAAATCCAGTACATAAAGTCCCTCACGGACTAAACCAGAATAAACCAAAAGACTGTCATTATCATAAATGAAAACTTTAGAGTTTTCCAACAAAACAAAATATTCCAGCTGGTCAAAACATTAAATAGAAATGAGATTCCGGCGAATCTCAGGAGCATACAATACGTCATGCAGATACAAGGTTTGGTCATTTCGAAGCATTAGCTTGCGTGTACCAATCCCTCTGACTTCCACAAATGCTCCGTTCCCCACATATAGCCTCCTCGCATGGGGACTCAAACGGCGGAATTCTACATACGCGCTCCTATCACGAGCTACATGGTTTGTGGCTCTTGGTTTACAATCCACGAAGGAGAAGAGTTAGTGAGCATCAACTAGATGACACATAACTCAAACCATGTAAAGAAGGACTTACCTTTCGCTCATCACACTCGCATGCGAAATGCCCATGGTTGCCACATATATAGCATTGGACTTTGCTTTTGTCGAGCTCCTTCTTCTTGCGTTTCTGTCCTTTGTCGTCGATCTTGGCAGATGACTTCCTTTTGCCTTGGCCCTTGGGCTTCTTCTCATGTTTGCGCCACTTGCGCTTAATCCCTCGGGAGCCCTTGCTCGACTCCGCGATGTTAACATGAGTAAAAGTGGAACTCACAACTCCTGGCGCTCCTCCTTGAGCTCATAATGCCTGCTCACGTCCTTGAAAGTACAAATACTCTCAGTGTGTGTGAGATAGGTCTTAACCACATCCCAAGAGTCAGGCAAAAACTGGATCACTCCCAATACCTGAAGCTCGTCAGACATTGACTCCCCCATACTCTTCAGAAAGGCGATCATACTCGACATGTGTATCAAATGCTGTTTCATGGTAAGATCGGGCCTCTTCTTGTATGTAATGAACTTATACATTAGCATCCTCAACTTCGGAGCTGACGTGGAGCCAAAGTGCTCTTTCAGAGCAAACCAAATTGACTTTGCAGTGGAATACTGCTCATAAACCGGGATTAACTCATCGTGCATACAACTGAGAAGGATTACCCTAGGTTAGCCATCCTTCTTCTTCCAAGCACGATACACCTCCTGATCCAGTTTCTCTTGTTCTGTTGGAACCTCCCCTGGATCCACCATCTCGTGTCGAAGAACCTCCCCGAGTTCTTACTCCTCGAAGACAAACTGAATTTTTCGGAACCAAATGTCATAGTTGTCACAGTTCAGTTTGTCTCCCCTAATGAGATCCAGAACTACAGTCTTTGTAGCAGCATGTCTCTGTCACACAAAAAATAGAGACATTAGTGACAAATGATACTTAACTCATAATTTTATGTACCCTACGAATCACCAAAACCAAAATGAATCGACTACAAACCCCAAAACGGGCATATGAATCAACGGATACCACATATCACAATTCGAGATTGCATCTCACCATTCAAACTAGGATTCGGTACATAAAAATCACACAAATAGTCACAAAAATAAATATAGGACCTTTAAGAAATTGAAAAAAATTCAATTTTGGACAGTTTGACGAGCCGCTGGGGTCTCCATTCGCCGCTACAAGCTGGCGGCGCATCTATCGGACCTACTACTCACCTCTACACCCTGACAGGAGCCTGGCTCACGTGCCAGACACACGGCGTGCTTCACATGCGCCGCCACGTGCCCACTCGCGGCACGAGTGTCACGCGCCCACACGCGCAGGAACCAGGTCAGTCAGGTCAGTCAACGGGTTAGGGTTGACATCGATCGGGTCGGTCAAGGGTTGGTCAACGGGTCGGTCCGACCCCGCCACGTGTTGGTTCTCGGGTCGGAGCGGTCAGGCCACGACCCGATCCGGGTCAGCGACCGCCTCACGCACCTTGCTCACGCTTGAGGTATACACACCCGCGTATTCTCCTGTGACGCGCCTCTCAGCGTGTGTCTGCCTTGCGCCCTCGGGTCTGGATCCTTTCGTCCTCGCCCGACGAGTCTGCAACCGGGTTTTCCGACCCGATTTCTGAAATACTCACTTCCAGCCTGTTTTTCACGGCGATTCCAACCGGAAAATAATTTTAGATATCCCAAAAATATCCTAAATTTGATTTTTAGGTTATTTGCGCCCTAAACTCGGCGAAATAAATATTCAAAGTTTTGGCCCTCCACGGCCTTGCCGAAAAACCCAGTTTCCAACAACGGCAACATGCAATATGCATACCAAAATATAGATCTAAATGTCAGGAACTCAAATCGATAAATTTTTTGTGAAAATTCCTCCTAAATCTTAACAAATCTGGGGTTTAAGTGTCGCAGTCACTATTCACGGTTTAGATTTTCAACCGGAATTTTCATGGCCTAATCGTGCTAAAAAAATTGTAAAAAAATCATATTCGTGACCTACGTGACATGGTTGGTACTTTTAGATTCACGAAATTCATTCGTGATTCGAATCCCAAATTGTAAACGCTCAAAATTAAGTCCGAAAATTTGTTTTAAAATTAATCTAATCTAACTCTGATACCAATATTAGAGTATTTCATGACTCTATAATGCAGCGGAAACATTAAATAATTTCGAAATTAAAAGTTTAAGATTTTGGCAATACCTCAATGAGCGATGCAATAATCTTTGGGGAACCACGAAATCCACGTCTCGATCTACCTCGTAGTCGGGATGATAATCACAGATCGGATTATCAACATAGTTCCACGACGCCTCAACTCTAGATCCGGTGATGGAAACACCGTACTACAAAATCTCTCAAGTTTTCTCTAGAGTAAATTATCAATTCTCTCTCAAAAGGAATTGTGTTCATCTGAAAACCCTGATTCAGATTTTTGTCTACATTCATCCCTTCCAATATTGTTTTTGCTATTATTGGTAGGCAAATTAATTACCCAGAATTGATTTGGTAGGCCACCATAATTGTGGGAATTACATCCAAGGCCTTCCTTATTTGGAAGATGCCCCACGTGGGCACATTTGACCTTTAACTTGCAAACCTGAGTTTGTTTTTCCTCATCTGTCCCATCAGCCATGAAACTATAGAATCTTGCTGAAAATCTTAAAAGCTGCGCAAAGTCCATACTCTTTTCCAGTTCTTATGCCAACATTCCATGAATTAACTGCAAACCAATTCATTTCTCGTCTTCCAACTTCCTCTTCGCCAAAGAAGTTGTCGTCTTCAAGCTCAAGTATTTGGGTCTGAAGTTGTTTCATAAGTTTTAAGAATTTCTGGCTCATTGCCCGGTTCACGAGTGATAATTGTGATCAGGGTATGAAATACAACTGCTTCTGTAAGTAAAAATATACCCATGAGGGACATTTTTACCATGAGTTTAAATTTATTCAAATTATTTTCAATTATGAGATGATGGGTAGTTAATTATTATCTCTAGCTCGCCAAAATTCTCTCCGTTACTCTCCCATTATTGTGTGTTAACTTCTCTAGCGTAGGAGAAGTCTTGAGACAATTGAGAATTGCCGAGAGAGAAAATGAGATATTCAAAAAGCATATATTCTATAGAGTGAAAAACAATTGAGGGCATTGAGAAAATTTTGTGTAAAATGTTACACTCCGTGAGAACACGACAACTGCCACGTTACCCCAAAATACGGGTAAACCTAATTCGTACACCAAGATACTACAAAACATTCATAGATTTTCACAAAAAAAAAAAAAAACCATTCATGGATATCCATCAATTTTCAAAAAAAAATAACAAATCCTAATAAGTTAACATGCATTCATCACACAAACAAAAGATCAGTCCGCTATTTAAAACAAGCATGCATAAGGCCATCCCAGCCATCTGTAATTCAATCACATACACAAGACCAGCCCGACTATCAATATTCAATCATGTACATCAAAAATAAAATAAGTCTCTACTCAAGAGATCCAAACCAAATTCAACAAAAATAATTGTTAAGTAAAGTTTTTGAGAAAATAAAAAAAAAAGTAAGGTCCTCAATATAAATTTACATAAGCCAATAAAATTTAATCATCAAGAAAAAACAAAATATAGTGTCAAATATAGTTTTCAAAACAGTCACTAACATTCACCCCCACCTGAACCTCCTAATACGTAAAAAATAATCAAAAGTCGATACTCGAAAGAGTTATCAAAATATTTCCCATCCGGTTAAAGACAAAATCTAACCTCCATGCTAAATGTTCTCTGTGAAAATGATATGAGAGAAATGAGTATGAACAATACTCAATGAGTGGAATAATATGTTATGCAATAAATCATTTTCATCATATTCAATTTCATAAATGTTATGCGTAAATATCAAAATTTTCTAACCAAAACTAGATATCACAATAAAATAAGTTTTATGCATCCAAATCATATCATAATTTTCAAATAAAGAACGAGAATTACCAAAATACTTTGTCTGATAATGGTCTACTGTGACCAATAGCGAATCCGTCCAGAGATTTTCATATAATTCACATTTATCAAGTGTCCCTAACCTTGGCGTTGGCTCGAAACTTCTCTGGCAATGTAACCAAGTTTGCCGGATGGGACAAAAAAGACGTCTCCCAGACTCAATTAACCTCTCCATCTAATAAAACCCTAACCACGTTATCCCGTCTACCCACACCATGATAGGGAATGACTATAACCACTAATAGGGGTTCAGATTCATACCCCAAGCCAATAAATATATCATTCCATATTTAACTAATACAACAAATGTACTAAATTTAATTCAACTATTTCTCAAATCAAATCACACTCAATACATCGTATAAAACATGACACATTATCCATTTTCAACAATTTGGATACATAATTATATCAGATTTATGAATAAGGACATTCAACACACACAAAACATTTCAAAATTCATTTTAAAATCATTTTAAAAAAATCAAAAAAAAATATTTTACTCGTTTAAAATATAACATAAAATTCACTCACCTCCTGATAAGGTTAACACTCCTAATTCACAATCCAAAATTAAATTAATCATTTCTAAACTTTTAATTGTCTTAACCTAAAACAATAGATACAATTTTACCATTAATCATAAATTACATTTGAGGTTAATTATTTTTTTTTTCTAAATTTTCCTAACTCTAGATTTTCAATATTATCAAAACAATATTCAAATATTTCTAATAAATATTATAAACCTAAGGAAACAATTTTCCATTGAAAATTTCTCTCAATTTCATTATTATACAAACTCTAATTTTTCAAAATTTATTAATCCATCATCTAATTTCATCAAATCATATCACCAATTTAGGAAAATAATTTCCCTTTCAATATTTTCCCAAATTTGAACAATATATATACCATAAGTCTAAATCTCTAAATTTTATTTTTTCAATCTCAACATAAAGTTTATATACTAGAAAAATACACTTAAATTTAAGATAAATGAAGGAAAATTACTTTATTTGAATCACCAATTTATCTCTTGATCACGCCATCTTCAAACTTTAAAATTTTGTCTCTCTACAAAATCCCAAATCTCAACATAAATTCAAAATTTATATAAAGATAATTAAAACCCAAGTTTAGGAAAAAATATTACCTCTATTGGAATCACGAATTTCATCTATTGTTGAACCACTTTAAACCCTAAGTTTTTCTCTCTTTAGGAAAAACTTGAATCTCCATCTAAATTCAACCTTCTAAGGATTTTTTTAGAGAGTGTGGAGTTTAAATCTGTGGGTGTTTGGAGAAATTTGATCAAATTTGGTTGGAGAGAAGAGAGGGAGGAAGAGAGAGGGCGAGAGAGAAGAGAGGGGGCGCAGAGAAGAGATGGCGAGAGAGAAGAGGGGTTTTGGGTGAAAGAAAAAGAGAGTGAGGGAGGGGGAGAATAGGTTTTCTTTTGACTTTTCTTTCCCCCCTTTTTTTTCTTTCCTTTTTTTTTGTCTCATTCGGGGTTACAATTTCTAACCCCTTAAAAATTAAATTTTATCTTCAAAATTTAAAAACAAAATCATGGCTCGAAGAGATAAGGGTATTGCTTTTTCAAAGTATTCTCGGACTTCCAAGTCTCTTCTTTGACCCAATCACTTTTCCATTGGACCTTAACAGTAGGGATTTATCTGTTTTCTAATCTGCTAATTTGGTTATCAAGAATAGCTATGGATTGGATTTTGAAACTCAAGTCTTCCCTTAGTTTGACCAGTGGAGTCTTTAAAACATGTGAAGGATCAAGAAAAATTCCTTTCTCATGGGGATATGAAATACATCATGGATTTTCTCCAAATCAGAGGGCAATTCTAGTCAATATGCCACTTTTCCTTAACCTCTCGAGAATCTTGAAAGGGCCAATATAGCGGGGATTCAATTTGCCCCACTCATGGAACCAGATCACACTCTTCCGAAATGATATCTTCAAAAATACCATATCTCCAATCTCAAACTCCAAAGGTTTTCTTCTTCTATTGGCGTAACTCTTTTGTTTATCATGAGCTGTCTTCATTCTTGTCCAAATCACCTTCACATTCTCTACGGTTGCTTCAATTAACTCAACATTTCCAATCTTCCTCTTTTCTACCTCATTCCAACACAATAAAGTTCTACATTTCCTTCCGTATAGAGCCTCATGGAGTGGTATCCCAATACTTGCCTGATAATTATTATTATATGCAAACTCAACCAATGAGAGGTATTTATCCCAACTCCTTTGGAAGTCCATTACATACGCCCTAAGCATGTCTTCCAAGGTCTGAATTGTACGCTCCGATTGCCCATCAATCTGAGGGTGCAAAGATGTGCTAACTTCAATTTAGTCTCCAAGCCCTCTTATAGTTTAGGCCAAAATCAGGACATGAATCGGGGAATACGGTCAGATACAATCGACACCAAAACCTCGTGGAGCCTCATAAACTCATCAATGTAGAGTTTAGCCAATTTCTCCAAGAAATAGGTGTTCTGAATTAGCAAGAAATGAGTTAACTTGATGAGACGGTTTACTATCATCGACATAATATCATGTCGACTCGACATGCGTGGCAATCACACTACAAAGTCCATAGTGACGTGCTCCCATTTCCACTCAAGTATCGATAGTGGTTGTAGGGTCCCAACTGTCTTCTGATGTTTGGTCTTGATTTGTTGGCACACAAGTCACCTAGCCACATATTCAGGTATCTCCTACTTCAACCCGACCACTAATAAGTCTCCTTAATAGTTTGGTATATTTTGGTACTCCTAGGATACATCACATAAGTCAAGAAATATACCTCTTCAAAGATCATCACTCTTGGGAACAAAAATCCGTTTTCCATATACCACCCTGCCATCCTCCTGGATATGGAACTCACCACCTTCACCCTTATGAACCTTCTCCATTATGCCCTTTAACTTCTCATCAGTTGTTGAAAGCTCTCTAATATGGTCCAATAAGGCTGGTCGCATTTCAAATTTGACCAAAAGTGCACCATACTCATCATTGGCTAAATTGACTCCAAGTGCATGGAGTTCTACCAAGTATGAGAGATAAGAACTCCCATGAGATGCTGAAAAAGAAGACTTGTGACTTAGGGCATCCGCGATTACATTTGCTTTGCCTAGGTGGAAATGTATCACTAAATCATAGTTTTTGATTAATTCTATCCACTTCTATTGCTTCAAATTTAACTCCTTTTGAGTGAGTGAGTACTTGAGACTTTTGTGATCAGTGAAAATTTTACATCTAACCCCATATAAGTAGTATCGTCATATCATCAATGTGAATACAATGGTGGCTAGCTCCAAATCATGCGTGGGATAATTCAACTCGTGCTTTTTCTACTACCGAGAGGCATAAGCAATCACCCGTTTATTTTGTATTAACAAACAATCCAACCCTTGTTGACTAGCACATTAAATACCATATAATCACCACCGTTAGTAGGGAGGGCAAGGATTGGAGTGGATATGAGTCTCTTCTTGAGTTCTTGAAAGCTCTCTTTATATTTGTCACTCCACTCAAATTTGACTCCCTTTCGAGTCAAGTTGGACAATGGAGTTACAATCCTAGAGAATCCTCCGACAAATCTCCGGTAATATCCTACCAATCTGAGAAAACTCCTCACCTCGGTGACATTCTTAGGTTACTCCCACTTCAATATGGCTTCCACTTTCCTCGAGTCAACAAATATCCCATCCTCAGATACCATATGCCCCAGCCTTAACCAAAAGTCACACTTAGAGAACTTGACATACAATTTCTTCTCCTGAAGAATTTGCAACACAACCCGAAGATGTTCCGAGTATTCCTTACCACTCTTTGAATACACCAAAATGTCATCTATGAACACAATGACATACTTGTCCAAGGAGTGGAACACCCTATTCATTAAGTCCATAAAGGTTATAGGAGCTTCTGTCAACCCAAAGGGCATTACCATAAACTCATAGTGGTCATATTGCATTCTAAACACGGTCTTATGAATATCATCATCTTTTATCCTTAATCGATGGTACCCAGACCTCAAATCTATCTTCGAGAACACTAAAGCCCCTTGCAGTTGATCAAACATATCATCAATCCTTGGCAAGGGTTATTTGTTCTTGATGGTCATCTTATTTACCTATCAGTAATCGATACACAATCAGAGAGAGTCATCCTTCTTCTTTACGAATAAAATCGAAGCACCCCAGGGTGAGGTACTCAGTCGGATAAATGCCTTGTTTAATAATTTTTAGAGCTGGACCTTTAATTCCATCAAGTCTGCAAATACCATCCTATACAGAGGGATTGAGATTGGTACTGTATCAGGAACCAAATTAATGGCAAATTCAAACTCCCAGATCGGAGTCTAACCGGGCAACTCATCTAGAAAGACATCCGAAAACTCATTCACCACCAAAACATCTTTCAAGTTAGGACCCTCAACTGTGGTGTCAATGATGTGTGCAGGTAAGCTTCACATCCCTTATGTACTAACTTCCTTGCCTCTATAGCCGAGATCACATAACTCGACAGAATCCGTCACTTACTAGTAAATACCACTATCGGACATCCCGATTTTCAGAATTCCATCTCTTTCTTGAAACAATCAACAGAAACCTTGTGGAAATATAGCTAATCTATACCAAGGATGGCATCAAAATGTACCAGTATCAAGTCTGCCTCAAGAATAGCTTCCTCAATTACCACATCAGAACCCTTGTACACCGTATTCCTAACCAACTACTCACCCAATGGAGTGATCACCAATAATTCTTCATCAAGGGGACACAAGGGTCTATTGGTGTAATTAGCAAACACCATATTCACAAAAGAATTATTATAACCCGTATCAATAAGTAAACGAGTATCAATATCAAAAATTTTTCATCATACCTATTTAATGTAAACTATCAAGCAGTTACTAATAAATCTTCAAAATACAAACTCTACAGATGACCCCCAATATCATGATATTACACCATACTAATCAAATGTATGTATATACAAAGACTTTAGAACTTACTGTTTTAGGCTTAAAGGTGTTATGGATTTGTAGGATTCAATACCTTTTGGCCTCAAACTAGCCGCGACTAAACCAAAAAAAAAAAACAAAGATTTTTGATTGCCATCAAGTAATCACTCATCAAGTGACACTCACTTAAAAAGTTCAACGGTTAGCTACTTAATGACATATTTCTAACTTAGTCATCATCAATCATAGAATACTTATATTATCACTTTCAAATAACCAATGAAAAGATTAGGAGAGGTACCTGTAACCACATCTGGGTTGGCTTAAGCTTTCTCATTTGCCATAGCATAAATTCTCGTTTGAATTCTTAGCTGAGAACATTGGGGAGGAACGGTCACCGTGTTGCTCCCGATCCCTATATGTGAAACAATATTTGTTGAATGAGTCGTGGTATTGGTTTGATCACCCTTAGATTTACTAGGTAGATCCTGACTTTGTTGGCTTCTTTGTCCGCTCATTCCCAACTCTGGGCAATTGTTACAAAAATGCCCTTCATTCCCACATTGATAACATCTCCGCGGCGCCCTACATAACCTAAAGTAAAACTTCTTGCAATTTGGTCAAGGGTCCTTCTTACTCTCCACCAACTTACTTCTAGAGGTGGCACTAGCTGTGGGAGCACCAAATTGAGGTGGTCATTGGCCTTGTGGAGAGCCAGCAGATCTAGAGATAGAGGTGCCACCATAGGAGCCTAAGCTCCTACTCATCTTAAAGTTTTGCTCTGATGTCAATCTGAACTTTTTCTTTTTTTCCTTCTTTGTCTCTCACCTTCCCCCTTTCTTCTACAATTTGCTCAGCTCTCAAGGCTAACTCCAAAACATTTTGGAAGGAATGGTCCTTGGTTACCGACATCTTCTCTCAAATGTTCAAGTTCAAGCCATCTTCGAACTTGAATCTCAAGTACTCCTCGGAGGCTATATCCGAAACAAAAGAAGACAGTTGCCTCAACTCATTCTTGTACTCCGTCACCATCTTATTGCCTTGGCGGAGATGAAAAAACTCTTTCCTCTTCAAATCCCAATGAAACTGAGTATAATATTTCTCATCGAATTCTTGAAGGAATTCGCTCCAAGTAATTGGTACCAGAGATCTTCCTCTCAAATTATCCCACCACACATGGGTATCTTCATCTAAAAGTTTCACAGCTACCATGAGCTTCCTCTCATCATCAAGCCCCATATCAGCCACCACTTCTCGGACACGGTTAACCCAACTTTTGGTTACTATGGCATCACAAGTTCCTAAGAAAGTGCCACATCTTAGTAGCCAAGCTTCCTTAAGCAGCTTAAATAACTCAACAGTTGATCGGGTGGTTGATGTTGTCACGCCCCGAACCGAGATCGTGAACAGCCGCCCGTTATCCTGAATGCCGGCTGTATTTTTGCAGAAAATCGGGCAGAACCTTCCCATATTTCGGAGGTTTCCCAAGTACAATTTACCATGTATAAAACACAATTATCCTGTATTAAAATCAAATGGTCATCCCGGCCTCTCCAAAATCGACCGATCTCACAGCCGACATCTAGATAACGCAAGGCTATAAAAATTTCCAATAACCTAGCCACAGACCTCTACTGCCATGCCCTCGTCAAAGGCATGGACAGCCGGCAGTCGCCCCTCCTGTGATTTAGAGGAGGCACCGAGCGATCCTAGAGGGCACTTCTAAGACTTGACACAACTCCAAGTACTTACACAATGAACCAGAAATACCTCAATGTAATGTTATGCAACGACATGTCCATATTTATACAGTCATCCTAGAATTATACAATAGTCGTCTATCGATCTCATAATACATATACATCACCAATACAATTACTAACTCACGAAATTTCAGCGGAAATATACAATAACTCCTCAGATCTAGATCAAATCTCCCAATGATACTGAGCGTCCTAAAAGCAACGCTACTTGTCAAATACTATCTCTGAAACAAAAAGGGAAATGAGGGGTGAGTACTCAGGAAAGAATACTCAGTGAGTGAGTGGGTCAATGCAATCGTCAAATATGGAGTGTGAAGCTGGAGTGTCAAAACACAAGTATACAAATCATATTTCACATCATCATGCTTTTCATTTCAACAATATGTCATTTGCATGCATTATCAAATCAAATATGCATCCAAAGCACTGTCATTAAAATCATAGAGCTGCCAGTTGAAAATGTCCTGGCAGAGGTCTACCGCGACCTATGACAGGCGCACCGGGGGTGTTATATGCAAGTTTATTTAAAGTGCTTTCTACCCCAGCGTTGGCGACGAACCTCGTCCAGGTGCTAGACTTGGAGAGGATATCAAAATCCAAATCCAAATTCTCCCCCTTTCGGGTTCAACCTGACTAGTACCGTGTCGATAATCAAATCACGACAACTCATGGGATACCCTAGGCCTAGGCATATCCGGACGCCACCAAAGCGTCTCTCACGGTGTCCTTCGTAGCTACGGAACAATACAATCCAAAGCCCTCAAGGCTAAAATCAATATCGCATAAAAAATGTGCCGAAATCAGGTTTAAAAACCAAATTCAACATCTAGCATAAAATGGCACATTATACATTTCAACCACATGGATGCATAATTTCATAATTCAACACAGTTTTTGGACACTCCATCGGTTCACAAAAATCAATTTTAAAAACAGTCAAAACATTTCAAGCATACGACAAATCATGTTCATTCATCAAAATGTTGTAAAACAGAGTTTACATATTAAACAAAAGCATTGAAATAAATCTCACTCACAGTTTTTGGGGAGGATAGCGCACTCCCCAATAAAACCACAATACGTAAAGCAATGCTCCCCTCAATCGAATCACCAAAATAGCTAACCTAATCAATTATCACGATTTTCATCAGATTTTGACTATTGTCAGGGTTTATCATTTTCCTTAAATTCGTACAAACCCTAAATTCCTCAATTTATAAACATATTCCAATGTCATCAATTTCATTCTATTTATAAGTAAATAACAAAATCAAAATCAATCTTAATTCGAATCTAAAACCAACTAATACTACCTAATTTGACAAAATTTATCCAAAGGTTGAAGAGATTTCATTTCTCTCACCTAGGGTTTCTCGAATCTCGGATCTAGCTTTCGTTCGCCCCTTGGTTTGGTCTAAAACCTTCGCAGAGGCTCACGGATTGTCACGGGCCGTCGCGGGCTAGCGGGCTGGCGGGCTGGCGGGTCTGCGGGCCTGATGGGTCTGGTGGGCCGCGGGCCGGACTGGGCCGCAGTGGCTAGGGCTTGCGCTCGTGAGCTGGATCGAGCGCTCGAGCAATGGGTCGCGCGTTGGAGTGCTCGCGCTTGTGCTAGGGCGCGCTCGAGCAATAGATCGCGCGCTGGAGTGCGCGCTGGCTCGTGCTGGGGCGTGCTGGAGGCGCGCAAGGGCTCGGCAGAGGCGCGCAAGGGTGCGCTGGTGCTCGTGTAGGAGCGTGCAGAGGCGCGCTGGGGTCGCTCGCTGCTCGCGCGCTGGAGGTCGCGCACTGCTCGTGCTGGGCTGGCGCTAGCTCGCGCTGGGCTCGTTCTGGCTCGTGCGCTGTTGCGCGAAAGAGAGCGCAGTGGCGCTCGTGCAGGGAGGAGCTGCAGCGGCTCGCTCGCGGGAGGGAGGAGCTGCGGTGGCTGGGTGTGGTGGTGACCGGCGGTGCTGGCGGCGGCAGTGGGAGAGGAAGAGACGGAGTGAGAGAGAGAGAGGGAAGAGAGAGAGGGAGAGAGAGAGAGAGAGAGGGGGGGAAAAAGAAGAAAATTAGGGCTTTAAGCCCTAATTTTAAATTTCCCGTTTTTTTTTTTTTTTTTTTTTTTTTTTTTTTTCTGGGTATTACATTTTCTAACCCCCTAAAAACAAGTCTCGCCCTCGAGACTAAAAGAAACTATACAGAGAAAAGTTGGGGGTGCTGTCTTCTCATGGCTTCCTTAGGCTCCCAGGTCTGTTCCTCGATCTGGTCGCTCCTCCACAAAACTCTAACAAGATGAATCTCTTTGCTCCGTAGCTTTTTGACCTGTCGATCCAAAATAGTCACGGGCTGGACAGGTAAGCTCAACTCCTCTCGAAGCTCAACTGGCGGAGCCTCTAAAATGTGTGAGGGATCTGGTTGATATCTCCTAAGTACTGAGACATGAAATACATCGTGAATACGCGATAGGTCTGCTGGCAGCTCCAATTTATATGCTACATTTCCGACCCTGTCAAGGATACGGAAGGGCTCAATATACCTGGGACTCAATTTCCCTCGCTGCCCAAATCGAATGACTCCCTTCAAGGGAGATATCTTTAAGATAAGAATACCATGTCTCCCATAGTAAACTCTAGAGGTCGTCGCCTACGATCTGCATAGGATTTCTGTCTATCTTGAGCGGCTTTCATCTGCATACGGATAATCTTCACTTTCTCCTTCGTCTCCTCTACCAGCTCAACATTGGTGAGTCATCGCTCACCAACCTCATCCCAGCACAACGGGGTACGACACTTCCTCCCATACAATGCCTCGTAAGGTGGCATGCCAATGCTCGCCTGATAGCTATTATTATAGGCGAACTCCACTAACGGAAGATGCCGATCCCAACTCCCCCAGAAATCCATAACACATGCCCTAAGCATGTCCTCTAAAGTCTGAATGGTCCTCTCTGACTGACCATCTGTCTGGGAGTGATATGCTATGCTGAAATTCAGTCTAGTACCCAAAGCCTCCTGCAGACTGGGCCAAAAACGGGATGTAAATCTGGGGTCTCGATCTAATACTATCGACACTGGAACCCCATGCAATCTCACAATCATATCAATATATAGGCGTGCCAACGCCTCAAGTGAGTAATCACTCCTAATCGGGATGAAGTGTGCGGACTTAGTAAGTCGGTCAACTATCACCCAAATAGCATCATGCTGTGCCGAAGTCGCGGTAATCCCACTACAAAATCCATCGTGATATGCTCCCACTTCCACTCAGGAATGGGAAGGGGCTGCAAAGTGCCAGCTGGACGCTGGTGCTCAGCCTTTATCTGCTGACATACAAGGCAACGAGCAATAAATTCTGCAATTTTCCGTTTCATACCCGACCACCAATAACTGTCTCTGATGGTGCGGTACATTTTAGTACTACCGGGAAGTAAAGTATAGGCAAATGAATGGGCGTCCTCGAGAATAGCCCTACGAAGATCACTATCTGCTGGTACACATACCCGATCTCGAAAAACCAACAGTCTATCCTTGCGAACTCTAAAGTCGTCAATGTCACCTCTGCTGGCTTTCTCATAAATACCTCGGAGCTCTTCATCACTCTGCTGAAGCTCCCTAATACGATCGAGCAAACTCGACCGAACCTTAAATCTGGCTAGTATAGCTCCCTGATCATCATTAGCCAACCTGACTCCCAAAGCTCGGAGTCCCAATAAACATGAGAGATAAGTACTCTCGGTAGTCTGAGAAGAGGAAGACGACTTCCGACTCAAGGCATCAGCCACTACATTAGCCTTGCCCGGATGATAGTCAATGATGAGGTCATAATCCTTTAGCAGCTCTAACCATCTCCGCTACCTCAAATTCAGCTCCCTCTGAGTGAACAGATACTTCAGACTCTTGTGATCTGTAAACACTCTGCATGTGACCCCATATAAATAGTGGCGCCATATCTTTAGCGCAAAGACTATGGCCGCCAACTCCAAATCGTGCGTAGGATAATTCACCTCATGCTTCTTTAGCTGTCGCGAAGCATAGGCGATAACTCTACCATCCTGCATCAATACACAGCCCAATCCCTGCCTACTGGTGTCATTGTACACCACATACTCTCGACTACTTGTGGGAAGGGCTAGAATCGGAGCGGACGTCAATTGCTATTTGAGCTCCTGAAAGCTCACTTCACAACGATCATCCCATACAAACTTGACACCTTTTCGCGTCAATCAAGATAACGGAGCAGCAATTCGAGAAAAGCCCTCTACAAATCTGCGGTAATACCCGAATAGACCAAGAAAACTCCTGATCTCAGTCACTATCTGCGGCTGCTCCTATCTCGTAATGGCATCGACTTTCTGTGGATCGACAAAAATACCCTCCGCAGAAACTATGTGGCCAAGAAAACCAATCTGCCGCAGCTAAAATTCACACTTGGTGAACTTGGCATAAAGTTGTCTCTCACGAAGAGTCTGCAGAATCACCCTAAGGTGCTGAGCATGCTCATCATCACTCCGCGAGTAGACTAAGATATCATCAATAAAAACAATAACGAACCGGTCCAAATAATCATAAAAATTCGATTCATCAAGTCCATGAATGCAGCGGGAGCATTAGTCAGCCCAAACGGCATGACTAGAAATTCGTAGTGCCCGTATCGAGTGCGAAAAGCTGTCTTTGGCACATCTTGACTCTTAATCCGCAACTGATGATATCCCGATCGAAAATCAATTTTTGAGAAAACTTGAGCACCTTGTAATTGATCAAATAAATCATCTATGCGAGACAGTGGATATCTGTTCTTCACAGTCACCCGATTAAGTTGTCTGTAATCCACACACAATCTCAATGAGCCATCTTTCTTCTTTACAAACAGCACTGGAGCGCCCCAAGGGGACGTGCTAGGACGGATAAACCCCTTATCCAACAACTCCTGCAGCTGGACCTTGAGCTCCCTCAGCTCAGCCGGCGCCATCCTGTATGGCGGCATAGAGATAGGGGTAGTCCCTGGAGCTAAATCGATTTCAAAGTCAAACTCCCGAACCGGTGGTAATCCGGGTAGCTTCTCGGGGAAAATATCTGGAAAGTCCTGTACCACTGGGACATCCTCTAGTCTCGGTCCCTGAGCAGTAGTGTCAATGATATGAGCCAGGTAAGCCGTACATTCATGGCGAATCATGCGTCTGGCCTCCAAAATTGAAATGACACAACGGGGTAAAACTCTCCTTTCGTCCTCAAAAATTAACACTGGCTGATCGGGTTTTCGAAACTCCACCTACTTTTTAAAGCAGTCAACAGAAGCTCGATGCATATGTAGCCAATCCATCCCCAAGATGGCATCAAAATCAGTCATGGCGAGGGGGATTAGATCTGCTTTCAGCACTGTATCCCCAACTTTGATCTCACATTCTCTATACACCGTGTCGCGCACAATCTGCTCACCCAGAGGAGTGATGACCAATAGCTCTTCGTCCAATGGTGAGAGATCGGCCTGTCAGAATGCCAGAAGAATTGATCGCTCACATACGAATAATTAGACCCCGTGTCAATAAGGATACGAGCATCTATTCCGAAGATAGGTAGAGTACCTATCATTGAACAAAATGCACATAAACTTAAATTGATTTCAAACTTAATATGTATATATATATGTCAAAATAGTTGAGTCGCTAAGGCCTCTACAACTTCAGTGTACAAAGATGTCAGAATAGTATCATGTCGACAAAAGGGAACACAACATAAAATACCTATACAACTGATACAATGCTGACATCCTCAAAAGAAGTGAAAATACGAATAGAGATCCTATTCTACAGGATCAGAAGGAGGAGTACCCATGATGATGTCGGGGTTTGCCTGGGCGTCATGGCATAAACCCGGGCCTGAGCCCTAGGCTGCTGTCGTGCCTGAGTCTGTACTGTGTTACTCCAAGTGGTCACCCTGGGAGTAGAAGTTGCTGGCCGAGCAGGCTGCCCCTGCTGTCCCATACGAAGAGTACTAGTGCGGCTCAGTGAACTCTATCCTCCGAGTCCTAACTCAAGACAAGAACTCCTAATATGCCCAGACTTCCCACAGTGGAAGCAAGTGACCGTTACTAAACAAACTCCTATCGGATGAGACCTATTGCACCTGCGGCAATAAGGATGCCGCTGAGTAGTATATTGTGAAGGGTTCGGAGCAGGCTGTCTAAACTCGTGGGAGTACTGTCCCCGTCCCAGCTCAGGAAATCCAGATCCAAATCCGTCTCTGTGTGAACTGGATCCCCTGCCCCTCTTTGAGTTTTACGCAAACTGAGACTTCTCTTTCTTTCTTTTCTGCAATCTGCTCTCTTTCTGCCTAGTCTCTGCGCGGACCAAAGCCTCCGCGCGGTGAGCAGAGTCTATCACCTCGGCCAGTGTAAACTGCGGAGTAACAGTCATATATTTCTTTATGCTGAGACTAAGACCGTCCTCAAATTTGAAGTGCAAATACTGAGGTGTAGCTAGATCTGGTATGAATGCAGCGAGTCTCCGCATATCTGCCTCGTACTCCGAGACAGATCTGGACCCCTGTGTAAGCCATCCCAACTCTGACCTCATCCGGTCCTGCTGGTAGAGTGGGAAAAATCTGCGGTCAAACTCCCAAAGGAAGTCGTCCTACCGCAGTGGCTCTATCGCCTCATTAGTGAGGGCCTCCCACCATGAGAGGGCCTCTCCCTCTAATAATCGCTCTGCCACTTTCAGGCAGAGCTCCTCTCCAATCCCGAGATCAGTCAGAATCCTGCGGGTGCGGTTGATCCAATGCTTGGCTGCCGCAGCATCACCAAGCCTTGCAAAATCTGTGTACCCCAGCTGACGGGCCTCCTTAACCAACTGAGTCAACTCATGTACCCGTCTAAGAATAGCCGATGTAGTCTCACTCGACTCAGACAAAGTAGAAGGACCGGCCACCGGCGGTGGAACCGGTGCCGTAGGAACTGGCGCTGCTACAGTGCAGGCGCCGCTGTAGGAGGTGGTGGGGGCAGAATCTGGACCCCATGCGAAGCGTACCACTCGTACACCTGCCGAAAGGCGTCGAGTGTGGGTACGGGAGTCTCAGCCTGAGCAGCTGGCTGAGTAGGTGCCGGTGGTGGCACGCGAGTCGAGGTACGATCCTCCGGCTCGTCTAAGTCCTCTGGTACTCGTGGGGTCTCGGGTGCCTGAGGTGCATCTGGCACTAACAGACCCTCAATGATGCGAATCTAGCACCTCTCCTACCACGTCTAGGTGGCATAATTCTGCAAGAGAAAGATGTTTATTAAGTATCATTAAAAGAATAGGCACGGTTCAAGAATTTTGGACCAATCATAGCATGGCTACCCTCACAAAAGAATGAAATTCTTAGTTCAATAGGAGAAGAATATAGCAAGTTAGGTTAGATACAACCGTATCTAACCCCCTAAAATAGATGAACTCATATGCCTATGACCATGCACTGGGACTTCATGACTATATGAAACTCTCATGCATTGAGAACTTTAAAAACCAACATATTCGGGAATGTTTCCAAGACTCTCTTCCTACATAGCTCTTAACCAAGTCGCTCTGATACAAATCCAACTGTCACACCCCGAACCGGGATCGTGAACAGCTGCCCGTTATCCTGAATACCGGCTGTATTTTTACAGAAAATCGGACAGAACCTCCCCATATTTTGGAGGTTTCCCAAGTACAATTTACCCTGTATAAAACACAATCATCCTGTATTAAAATCAAATGGTCATCCCGGCCTCTCCAAAATCGACCGATCTCACAGCCGGTGGGGCGACTAGAGTAGGTGGAGGTGGAACTGGTGCTTAAGGCAGAGGTTGCATGTAAGCCCTATAGGCCATCCACTACTCCATCACTTATTGGAGTATAGCAAACGGTAGGGCCAGAATCTTGGTCGGTGGAGCCGGGTGAGTAGGAGCTGAAGGAGGCACATAAGAAGACGATGTGACCTCTGGTTGAGAAGATGGTGGAGGAATCTTATTGGTATTCCTCATTCTTCATTGGGGGAGGCATTATGATTTTACAAAATAAAAGTTGTGCTTAGTACGTAAGATTAGGTGGAAAATCTAAATACATAACTCCTTAAAAATAATGAAGACAACTTCCTAAAACACATTGGAGGCGTTTTAAAAAACTTTTGAAAACTTTTGAAGATTTAAAGTTTAAAATAATTTGATAACAATTGAGAACCTTTGAAAATATTTAAAAAATCTCTTTTTTTTTATTTTACAAAATAAATGGTTAAACTCTGATACCAATAAAATTATCATACTCCGACTCTCAAATTGAAAACGCAACAGCTACCATATAACCTCAAAATACAGGTAAACTTTACTCATACACAAGGTACCACAAGACATTTATAGATATTCATTCATTTTCGAAAAAAAAAAAATTCAACAAATCCCAATAAGTCAACATGTATTCATCACACAAATAAAGAATCAGTCTGATCCGTACTTGTTCAAAACATGTATGCATAAGGCCATCCCATCTATCTGTAATCCAATCACATGCATAAGACTAGTTCGGCCGTCAATATCCAATCATATATATCAAATATAAAATAAGTTCATATTCAAGAGATCAAAACCAAATCCAACGAAAATAATTGACAAGTAAAGTTTTTGAGAAAGTAGAAAAAAATAATGCTCTCAATTTAAATTCACATAATCCAATAGAATTTAATTATCAAGAAAAATCAAAATATAGAAATAGTCACTAACATTCACCTCCGTC
The DNA here is from genome assembly GCA_033439265.1 of Dillenia suffruticosa. Lineage (NCBI taxonomy): Eukaryota > Viridiplantae > Streptophyta > Magnoliopsida > Dilleniales > Dilleniaceae > Dillenia > Dillenia suffruticosa. The sequence goes on from JAVTVX010000020.1 coordinate 17,147,661, forward strand.
TGAGCCTATAATACCTCAAAAATAATCAAAAACCAATACCCGAAAGAGTTATCAAAATATTTCCCCTTCGGTTAAAAATAAAAACTAACCTCCAAACTAAACGTTTTTTGTAAAATTGAAATGAGAGGAATGAGTATAAACAATACTCAATGAGTGAAATAATTTGTATACGATGAATGAGGAGTGGGTTAGGATATATTAAATAATATTCCAAAAAAATCATTTTCATCATATTCAATATCATAAATGTTCTGCACAAATATCAAGATTTCCCAACTAAATCTAGATATCATAATAAAATAAATTTTATGCATCCAAATCATATCATAATTTTCAAACAAAAAACGGGGATTGCCAAAATATTTTGTCTAACAATAGTTTACCGTGACTAATGACGAATCCGCTAAAAGGTTTTCATACATTTCACATTTATCAAGTGTCTCTAATCTTGGCGTTGGCTCAGAACCTTCTTGGCGGTGCAACCAAGTCTGCTCGATATGACAAAAGAGGTATCTTCCAGTCTCGACTAACCTCTCTCTCTAATAAAACTCTAATCACATTGCTCTATCAAGCCACACCGTGATAAGGAATGACTATAGTCACTAATAGGGGTTCAAGCTCACATCTCAAGCCAAATGTGCCAAATTTATTTTAACTATTTCTCAAATCAAGTCATACTCAATATGTACATTGCATAAAATATGGTACATTATCCATTTTTAATAATTTGAATACATATATCAAATTTATATATAAGGACATTCTACATAAAATATTTCAAAATTCATTTTAAAATCATTTAAAAAAATCAAATAAAATATTTTATTCATTTAAAATATAATATAAAATTCATTCACCTCTTGGGAGAGTCAACATTCACAATCCATAATCTAAAGTTAAATTAATCTTTTCTAAACTTTTAATTATCTCAACCTAAAATACTAAATACCATTTTACCATTAATCATAAATTACATTTAGTTTTAGTTGATTTTTTTTCCAAATTTTGCTAACTCTAGATTTCTAATATCATCAAAATAACATTTAAATTCATCTAATAAATATCATAGACTTAAGAAAATAATTTTTCATTGAACATTTTTCTCAATTTTATCACTATGCAAACTCTAAGTTTTTAAAATTTATCAATCTATTATCTAATTTTATCAAATCATATCATCAATTTATGAAAATAATTTTTCTTTCAATATTTTCCCAAATTTTAACAATATATATACACTCTAAGTTTAAATCCCTAAACTTTATTTTTCCAATCTCAAAATAAAGTTTATATAATAGAAAAATGGACTCAAATTTAAGATGATGGAAATAAAATTATCTTATTTGAACCACCAATTTGTCTCTTAATCACATCACCTTCAAACCCTAAATTTTTTTCTCTACAAAATCTCAAATCTCAACATAAATCCAAAATTTATATAAGGATAATTAAAACTCAAGTTTAGGAAAGAGTATTACCTCTATTGAAACCACCAATTTCATTTATTGTTGAATCACTTCAAGCCCAAACTTTTTCTCTATCTAGGAAAAACTTGAATCTCTCTCTAAATTCAACCTTTTAGGGATTTTTTTGGAGAGTTTGGAGTTTAAATCTATCGATTGATCAAATTTGGTTGGAGAGAAAAGAGAGAGGAAGATAGAGGGCAACAGAGAAGAGAGGGGGTGCAGAGAAGAGAGGGTGAGAGAGAAGAGGGGTCTTGGGTGAAAGAAAAAGAGAGAGTGAGGGAGAGGGAGAATAAGTTTTCTTTTGACTTTTCTTTTCCCCCTTTTTCTTGTTTCTTTCCTTTTTTTGTCTCATTCAGGGTTACATAGAAAATTTTCTCCGATCATTTATGATTCACGATATTATAAATTGAGATATTGTGATATTATGGTGGTGGTTCATCTTTGTGAGATTTGTTCGAGAGACTTTGTAATTTGTATTTTTGGGAACCTATATATAGAGATACAATTCAGAAAATTCGAACCCATTCATTTTTGTGAAATAATTTTATTTCTCCAGGCTTCCATGCTGTAGAATAAATCTACCATCTTCTTTTGCGGGCATTGCCTTTCCTATGCATAATAAATGGAGGAGATTGGAAAGATCAGCAACAGCAACAGGAGGAGCATGGCAAGCAAGAGCTTCATGGGCTGAGAGAGCTAAGAATTCTTGAGTGAAGTCCAGACAGGTCATCATGGCTTGAATTTGCACGGTAGCACTGTCATATTCATTCTTTTGCAGATAGATCTTGAACTGCGTGCAAAGGATCATGTTTAAGGCTTCCATGTGTTAACGTATTGTGCAGCTTGTGCTGATCTAGTAGCACAGGAGGGACAGAATACCTTTAGGAAGGCAGAGGTTATGCTTGGTTGAAGCTGCGGAAAATAGAACCGATCAGAAGTTGTCACGTTACAAAAGGTGGCTTGGCTCAGGAATGTCTCCAGTGTTTCAGAGACCAAACTGTAGCCTGTAATGGTTATTAAGTGTACCTTTTCGGCCTCCGTGACATATTCATGGGCTTGATCAAGCTGGGAGAGGCAACGCTGCCAGAGAGATAATACTCTAAAGCCCTTGGCACGCAGTATTCCTTTTTCTACAACTGTGGAACAAAAAGCATCGACTTTTCAAACATTTCTGCACTTGCCTAATAGTCATTTGACCGAATATGATCTGCAGCACTGTAAGAACAAAGGAATTAAATATTTTCTTTCAAAAGAAGTACTTTTTTCTTCAGTAGGAAAATATATTTCGTTCACATAAGAGGACTGGAGAGGTGAACTTCTGAAAGAACTACACAGACGGGATGTCTACAAAATCTGCTACATCTACATCCCAGAACAAAGATTTTGAGTAGAACCAATGGTAAAGATTTAAAGAGTTCTTATAAGAGCTCGATCTCACTTTTGGAGTCAATATGGCATCAAGAAACAAAAGAAAAACACAGATATCAACATTGTCCTCCTTATCTACAAAATCGCAACATATTTCCATGAGTTTTGGATTAATTTCTTCATTTTGCTTAAAAATCCATCCTCTCACATGCACTCTTTTGTGATCTCTGCTTCCCTGCTTATATGATGATCTAAATCCTACAAATGTAATCAGGGAGTGGCATGACTTATCGTGTAAAGATTTTCACGGCTATAACTTTCCTGGGGAATTCTCTTTCTATCATACAATAACATTCTAGTTAAACTCTTGGAAAGAACATTTTCCTTCTTAAAATAATGTGTCACAAACTATATAGAGATTAAGAGCATAGCATGTTTCAATTCTCAAGGTAAAATTGCGATAAAGACCGGTCATAAGTGAGTCGAGTGAATTTTACCCATTTTAAATTGGTTGCTGCAACTAATAAGCAATATATCATTGGCAACTTAATTTATCATGTCCAGATCCAGACCTTGGTTTGGGAGATTGATCTTGAAAGGAGGTTTTATAACGGAAATACAGAATTAGAACCAGAAATTGATGTTATAAGGACTCTTTTCAGAACCCTATATATGTATTCATGATTTAAAACCAAGGACACATTATAAAGAAAGGCAGCACTCGTTGAACGCTAGCTGGGGCATGTGTCAGTATGCCACGCGGCAGATCCAATTCTCATCACTCTTTTAAGCATTGGACACTTCTAAGACACTTGCTTGACACTCTATAGATGCTTTACATTATTGATTAATAGATGTATTATTTAATATATTTAGAAGGTTCTCTTGTTACTACATAAATTGCTTATCCTGAATTTGCTATATATAGGCAGAACTTATTACTTTGAATAACATGCATGCACACTTCTGCTGTGTTCTTGCAATGTATGTATTCTTCTTCTTTTTTTTTTTTTTGAAATTATTATTATTATTTAAGTGCCCATCTTGATGTATCTATGTCTGTTGTTCATAAGTGAGAGTACAAAGATTATCCCAAAATTCTCCTGGTTGTAAGAAGAAAATACAAAATCAATAAGTTACTTTAAAGCCATGGCATTTGACAGGAGAGAGAGTAAAAGGAAGCATTTTATGGCCCTAATCATTTGATTTCTGCACCAGATAAGAGGATGTCTAGCCCATCACTTACATGGAAACCATGGTCTGGGAAATTATCCACCTTAGAATGGTTACACCATTCTGTATTCTAGAAAGGGAGACAGCTATAGCAACTTTATATTTACAAGAGAAGTAATTCACTGTTTTTGGTCACTTTGAATGGGATCTTTGATGTAGGGAAAAGGCCAGGAAACCAAAATTAAAAGATTAAATTAACTGAGATTCAAAATAAATTGAAACTGGAACTGAAAAAATAGGTTTAGGATTTGAAACCTCTCACTTGCAATTCTAAAAACAATACCCTAATAATGTGATTACTATTGTCCTCTTGCTAATTAGAACAAATCCTAATTCTAATCTGAAAACCTTCCAATTTCTTAAAAATTTCTAAATAGTTAAATAGAATAGAAAAAAAAATAAACAAGAAATAACATAAATTTTTTAAATACTGTAACACTGCACACAAAAAAAAAAAAAAAAAAAAAAAAGAAGGGGGCTTAAAGCCCTAATTTCCTTTTCTTTCTCACACTCTTTTATCTCTCTCTCTCTCTCTCTCTCTCCCTCCCTCTTTCCCTCTTTCTCCCTTTCTCTTCTCCGCCGTGGCCTCTCTCCCGCCACCGCACGCCGCCCACTGCTCCACCTTCCTCCCGCGATCGCGGGAGCTGCAGCGCCTCCCGCGAGCAGCTCCTTCCTCCACGCGAGCGCTGCCTCCTAGCGCGCGAGCCCAGCACGCCACAGCTCGCGATCTCCCGCGAGCCAGCGCGCGAGCCAGCGCGCCACAGCTCGCGATCTCCCGCGAGCCAGCGTCCCGCGAGCCAGCGCGCTACCCCTGCTCGACCCAGCTCGCGACTCATCGCGAGCCAGCGCGCGACCCAGCTCGCGACCCAGCGCGAGCTAGCGCACGAGCCAGCGCGCGACCCAGCCCGCGTCCCAGCACGAGCCAGCGCGCGACCCAGCTCGCGACCCAGCGCGAGCTAGCGCGCGAGCCAGCGCGCGACCCAGCTCGCGACCCAGCGCGAGCCAGCGCGCGACCCAGCTCGTGACCTAGAGCGAGCCCTAGCCCGTGAGCGGGCCAGCCCACCAGCGGCCCAAGGCCCAGTCCAGCCGCGGCCCACTGCATCCCGCGAAGCCCGCTGCGGCCAGCAAGCCGGGCTGAGAGCCCGTGAGCCACCAGCGGGCCAGCCCGCTAGCAGCCAGCCCACCGGCCCGCGAGCCCGTGACGGCCCGCGAGCCCGCGACCGGCTTTCCCCTTCGAGAGCTCACCTGCATCTTCTGTACGGCAGGTAACGACTGTATTGATTGAAGTTCTATGGTTTGCTGTTAGAAATTTAGTGGTTTCTAATACATCTGAAGTTTGGGAAATATTACAGGTTTTAAACCAACCCGACGGGCGAACGACAGCTAGGTCTGACACCCGAGGAACCCTAGGTGAGAGATGAATAAATTTTATTGATAGAATCCCTTATTAGGGTTTTAATCGCTATAAATTTGACGATTTGATTAGGTTTGTCTTTTGGAGAGTCGTTGAAAAATAGGGAGTGACCACCCTCCCTAGATAGGTGAGTGGGACTCTAATCTCTTGCATAAAATAGTAAAATGTATTTTCTGTCGCATTTTCGATGAAACATGCTTTGATATGCATTTGTTGACGTGTGATATTAAATTTAGAAATCTGTTTTGTGATTTTTGGAGTGTCTTGAATTATATTTACAATCACTATGCATCCATGGTTTGAAATGAAACAATAATTGTGCCATTACTTGAAAATGTATAAATTTCATTTTATACCGTTGCATTGATATGCTATTTTGAAATGAATTGAAGAGACGTATTGGCACGCAAATTTAAAATGTTTTTGATGAACTACGTGGGTTGGATGCCCACTAGTTACGTGATGATGTGATGATACTTGTGGGACGTTGTGCCCTGGGACGTTGTGCCCTTGTGATACTATGGGACGTTGTGCCCTTGTGATATTATGATGATTCCGTAGCTACGAAGGGCGTTTGTAGAGGCACGGGTTGCCCGGATACGCTTCTGCAGGAGGTATCCGCAAACGTCATTTATTCTAAAGACTATAGGCGCGGCCGGTTGAACCCACGTAGGGGGAGGACGTGTGTGACGCCACCGTCTAGCACCGGGCGGGGTCCTATACACGTTGATGAGTTGGCCCCAGCGAGCTCATGGCCAACGTCGGGGTAGAGAGCGTTTTAAAGTCTATGCATAATAAAAACCCCCGACGCGCCTGTCCTTGGTCACGGTTGACCTTTGCCAGGACTATTTTTGGCTCGCTCTGACATTACTTGATTTTAAATGGATGCATACATGCTTGCTATCGCGTGTTTGATTAAATGATTTCAAATTGATAAATATATCATGTTTTGTCGCGAAATGTAAATTTTTGTTTCAAATGATGTTATTTGACACTCCAATTGTTCACCTATGCTATTTATGCTGGATATTATCCCCCTCACTCACTGAGTATCTTCCCATGATACTCACCCCTCTATTTTCTCTCCTCAGACAGGTTTATTGTGATAGAGCGGCGTTACAGGCTCTAGTGCGGATTTGTTGTTCTGACGGTGAGATTTATTTCTAATTTAGTTTCGACCCTGCGAGGTCTTGACATTGAGGTCCGTAGTTGGCCATGTACTTATTTTGGGATGACTGTATAGTTTAACTCTCATATTTCATTTGCATTGAGGCGATTGTACGTACTTGAACGTTACTTGGGAAATGTGATATATATTGTATAAACTTAGGTCCGCTCGATATAGCGGCTGCTCATGCTCTAGTTGGGCATGACAGTAGAGGTCTGTGGCTAGGTTTGTTTATAGCCTTGCGTTGTTCTGAATGTTGGCTGTGGTGTTTGTTGATTTTGGAGAGGCCGGGATGGCCATTTGTGTATTGTACAGGGTGATTTGGATTATACAGGTATAATTGTACATGGGAAACCTCCGATTTATGGGGAGGTTCTGCCCAATTTTCTGTAAAAATACAGCCGGCATTCAGGGGCAACGGGCGGCTGTTCACGATCCCGGTTTGGGGCGTGACAGTTCTATTGGTATCAGAGCGTCTAGGTTTGAGAAAAGATAAAAGTTTTCCCAAGTATACGCAAAGTTCTCAATGCATTAGAGAGTTTCATACAGTCATTTAAAATCCCGTACTTGGTCATAGGCATATAAGTTCGCCTATTTTATGGAGTTGGATACATAACGCATCTAACTCATTACTTCGCATTCGAATGTTTTAAATCATAGTTCATTTATTTTTAGGGGGTTAGTTACGGAGCAACTAACCCTAAATCTTGATTTCTATCCGTTGACAATGTATTTTTTTCGCAGAATTATGCCACCTAGACGTGGTAGGAGAGGTGCTAGATTCGCCTCACTTGAGGGTCTTACAGTGCCTGATACACCTAGGGCACCTGAGGCGCCACGAGTACCAGAGGTTGCTTCCTCTACTCGAGCACGCTCACCAGCGCCACCCCCAGCACCTCCACCGGCTGCTACAGCCGAGATTCCTCCACCACCACTCGATGCCTTGAGACAATGGCAGGAGTGGTGCAGTAGATATGGGGCGCAGATGCCACCACCTTCACTACAGACTCCAGCGACCGCACCTGCGGCCGTACCTGCTCCTTCGGCACCGATTCCTCCTTCGGTGGCCGGCCCTTCCGTGTCTACTCCGACCGACGAGACATCGGCTACTTTGAGGCGCATCCACGAGCTCACTCAGTTGGTGAAAGAGTCACGGCAGCTCGGATGCACAGACTTTTCGGGATCCAGTGATGCAGTAGCGGCAAAACACTGGATCAACAGGATTCGTAGGATCCTTACGGATTTGGGGTTGTCAGAGGAGCTCAGATTGCGAGTTGCTGAGAGACTCCTCGACGGAGATGCCCTCTCGTGGTGGGAGGCTATCCGTGATAGTGCCACACAGACCCTGCGGTGGGAGGACTTTCTACGAGAGTTCGACCGCAGGTATTTTACCCCGTTCCAGCAGGACCGGATGAGGACGGAGTTCCTGCACTTACGTCAGGGGACGAGGTCAGTTTCAGAGTACGAGGCTGAGCTTAGACGACTAGTGGCCTTTGTCCCCGATATGGCTACACCAGTTCAGTTGAGGTTCAAGTTTGAAGATGGCCTCCAACTTAGCATCAGGAAATATATGACGGTGACTCCCTCTTTTACACTATCGGAGGTGATTGATTCAGCGTATCGGGCGGAGGAGATCGTCCGAGCGGAGGCGAGACAGAGGGAGAGTCACCAGAAGAGGAAGACTGGGTCACAGGGTGGACAGTCTTCGAAGAGGGGTAGAGGTTTTGGATATCCCGGAGGTTTTTCTAGCTTCAGACCAGCAGCACCGGGACAGGGACCTCGACCACAGGGCTTTGGGGCACCAGCCCCTAGTGTCTCTACACAGTCTACTACACAGAGACCGCCCTTCTGCCGTAGATGCAACTATCACCATGCCTTTGGGGCATGTAGAGCACCAGTTACTTGCTTCCAGTGTGGGAAGCAAGGGCACGTTAGGAGTGTCTGTCCCGATTTAGGTCGGGGAGGATCGACTTTACAGAGTCGTACTGGTACGTCTGGTACAGGCCAGCAGGGGGCACCTGCGCACTCAGCTCTTACCGCTCCCCGGACTGCAGCCGGGAGTAATACAGTGCCAGGATCGTCGCGACAGCAGCCTAGGGCCCAGGCTCGTGTGTTTGCGATGACACAGGAGGACGCACAGGCAAACCCTGATGTTATTATGGGTAATCCTCCCGCAGACCCCTCAGTGTAGTACTTTTGTGTACTTTCTGTATGAGCTTATTGTATATCATGATGTCGATGTACAGTTTTGACTAGTTAAAGCTTTAGAAGCTTAACTAGTTTGATATATATATATATTCGTTCACTTTTTCTTCGCATTTTAAATGCCGTTGATCTTCTTTCTTACTTTTAGGTACCATGCGAATATTCGGTATTGATGCCCGTATTCTCATAGATACTGGGTCAAATTTTTCCTATGTAAGCGATACGTTCGCTTGTCATTCTGATAGACCTCTCTCGCTACTTGATGCGGAGATTCTGGTAGTCACTCCTCTTGACAAGCATACCATTCGAGATACAGTCTATAGGGGCCGTGAGGTAGGAATTGGGGAGACAGTATTAGAGGCAGATCTGATTCCGCTCCCTATCACGGATTTCGATGCCATCCTAGGGATGGATTGGCTGAGTTTACATCGGGCTTCCGTGGATTGTTTCACGAAGGAGGTTGAGTTTAGGAGGTCCGAGCAGCCACCGTTAGTATTCCGGGGCGAGAGACGAGTGTTGCCCCGCAGTATTATCTCTGTTATGAAGGCCAGACGTTTGGTACGCCATGGTTGTGCGGCTTATCTGGCTTATGTTGTCGACACCACTGTTGAGGGACCGAGGCTTGAAGATGTCCCTGTGGTGCAAGAATTTTTAGATGTGTTCCCCGAGGAGCTTCCCGGATTACCACCAGTTCGGGAGTTCGATTTCGAGATTGATTTAGTACCGGGGACCAATCCTATTTCTATTCCGCCATACAGAATGGCGCCTGCTGAACTGAGAGAGCTTAAAACTCAGTTACAGGAACTTCTGGACAAGGGGTTTATTCGTCCGAGCACCTCACCTTGGGGCGCTCCGGTACTGTTTGTAAAGAAGAAGGATGGTACATTTCGGCTTTGTGTGGATTACAGGCAATTGAACAAAGCCACCATCAAGAACCGATATCCCCTGCCTCGTATCGATGACTTGTTTGATCAGCTGTAGGGAGCTAAGGTTTTCTCTAAGATTGATCTCCGTTCGGGTTATCATCAGTTGAGGATTCAGGCCGAAGATGTGCCCAAGACAGCTTTTCGCACCCGATACGGCCATTACGAGTTTCTAGTCATGCCGTTTGGGCTGACTAATGCCCCAGCTGCTTTTATGGATCTGATGAACCGAGTTTTTCACGACTATTTGGATCGGTTCGTCATCGTATTCATCGATGACATCTTGATATATTCACGGAGCGATGAAGATCATGTTCAGCACCTTCGGGTGGTATTACAGATACTCCGTGAGAAGCAGCTATATGCCAAATTCTCAAAATGTGAGTTTTGGCTAAGACAAATTGGATTCTTGGGGCACATTGTCTCCGCGGAAGGTATTTATGTTGATCCGCGGAAGGTTGAGGCTATAGTGAAGTGGGAGCAGCCACAAACAGTTACCGAGATTCGTAGTTTTCTCGGTTTGGCCGGGTATTACCGCAGATTTGTAGAAGGATTCTCCCGGATAGCTGCTCCGTTGTCGAGATTGACTCAAAAGGGGGTCAAGTTTGTTTGGGATGACCGTTGTGAGGCAAGTTTTCAGGAGCTCAAACAACGGTTAACATCCGCTCCTATTTTAGCCCTTCCCACTAGTAGTCGGGAGTATACAGTGTACAGTGATGCTAGCCGACAGGGATTGGGTTGTGTTCTGATGCAGGATGGTCGGGTTATTGCGTATGCCTCGCGACAGCTAAAGAAACACGAGGTTAACTACCCGACACATGATTTAGAGTTGGCAGCCATAGTCTTCGCGTTGAAGATATGGCGGCATTATCTTTATGGGGTAACCTGCAGGGTATTTACCGACCACAGGAGTTTGAAATATCTGTTTACCCAAAAAGAGCTGAATTTAAGACAGAGGAGATGGTTGGAGTTATTGAAAGACTATGATCTCATTATTGACTATCATTCAGGCAAGGCAAACGTTGTAGCAGATGGCTTGAGTCGGAAGTCAGCATCATCCTCACAGTCGACAGAGAAAGCCTACCTTTCTTGTTTAGTGGGACTCCGAGCCTTAGGAGTCAGTTTGACTAACGATGATCAGGGAGGCTTATTAGTCAGATTTGAGGTCAGGCCGACTTTGTTCGACCGTATCAGGGAGCTCCAGAGTACGGATGAAGAGATCCAGGGTATTACAGATAGAGTCCGCAGAGCTGAGGGCGGAGATTTCAGAGTCCGTGATGATGGACTCGTCGTATTCAGAGATAGAGTGTGTGTTCCGGCCGATGGTGATCTTCGACGTGCTATCCTTGAGGAAGCACATTCTTCTGCATATGCTATGCATCCCGGAGGTACGAAGATGTATCGGACCATCAGAGGTAGCTACTGGTGGTCAGGCATGAAGAGGGATATAGCAGAGTTTGTGGCACGATGCTTGGTGTGCCAGCAGGTAAAGGCCGAACATCAGCGTCCAGCGGGCACACTGCAGCCTCTTCCTATTCCTGAGTGGAAATGGGAGCATATTACTATGGATTTCGTGATGGGGTTACCGCGGACTTCTACAAGGCATGATGCGATTTGGGTGATTGTCGATCGACTCACCAAATCTGCACATTTTATCCCTATTCGCAGTGACTATTCCTTAGAGGCGTTGTCACGCCTCTACATTGATACCATAGTTCGGCTTCACGGGGTACCTGTGTCGATTGTTTCAGATAGGGACCCCAGGTTCACATCTAGGTTTTGGCCCAAATTGCAGGAGGCATTGGGTACTAGATTGAATTTCAGTACGGCATATCACCCTCAGACGGACGGCCAGTCTGAGAGGACCATTCAGACCCTTGAGGACATGCTGAGAGCATGTGTGATGGATTTCCGGGGTAGTTGGGATCGGCACCTTCCACTAGTCGAGTTCGCATATAATAACAGTTATCAAGCCAGTATAGGGATGCCCCCGTATGAGGCACTATATGGCAGGAAGTGCCGCACCCCGATATGCTGGGATGAGGTCGGAGAGCGACGTCTCAACAGCGTTGAGTTGATTGAACAAACAAAGGATAAAGTTAAGGTTATCCGTGAGCGGATGAAAGCCGCCCAGGACAGACAGAAGACGTATGCTGATCGTAGGCGGCGACCTCTTGAGTTTGCTACGGGAGATATGGTTTTCTTGAGAATATCTCCCTGGAAGGGAGTTATACGGTTCAGGCAGCGGGGCAAGTTGAGCCCTAGATATATTGGGCCCTTCCGTATCCTTGAGAGGGTCGGGAGTGTGGCATATAGATTGGAGCTGCCAGATGAACTATCCCGTATTCACGACGTATTCCATGTCTCAGTACTCAGGAAATACTTGACCGATCCTTCTCATGTACTTGAGCCTCCACCTCTTGAGTTGCGAGAGGACCTTAGCATTCCAATTCAGCCTGTGACTATTCTAGATCGGCAGGTTAGAAAGCTGCGGAGTAAGGAAATTTCATTAGTCAAAGTTTTATGGAGAAGTGATCAGGTCAAGGAGGAGACCTGGGAGCCCGAGGAAGCTATGAGGAGTCAATACCCCCATTTATTTACAGTGTAGTTCTCTTTTAGTTTCGAGGACGAAACTTGATTTTAGGGGGTTAGAAAATGTAACACTGCACACACAAAAAAAAAAAAAAAAAAAAAAGAAGGGGGCTTAAAGCCCTAATTTCCTTTTCTTTCTCACACTCTTTTATCTCTCTCTCTCTCTCTCTCTCTCCCTCCCTCTTTCCCTCTTTCTCCCTTTCTCTTCTCCGCCGTGGCCTCTCTCCCGCCACCGCACGCCGCCCACTGCTCCACCTTCCTCCCGCGATCGCGGCAGCTGCAGCGCCTCCCGCGAGCAGCTCCTTCCTCCACGCGAGCGCTGCCTCCTAGCGCGCGAGCCCAGCACGCCACAGCTCGCGATCTCCCGCGAGCCAGCGCGCGAGCCAGCGCGCCACAGCTCGCGATCTCCCGCGAGCCAGCGTCCCGCGAGCCAGCGCGCTACCCCTGCTCGACCCAGCTCGCGACTCATCGCGAGCCAGCGCGCGACCCAGCTCGCGACCCAGCGCGAGCTAGCGCACGAGCCAGCGCGCGACCCAGCCCGCGTCCCAGCACGAGCCAGCGCGCGACCCAGCTCGCGACCCAGCGCGAGCTAGCGCGCGAGCCAGCGCGCGACCCAGCTCGCGACCCAGCGCGAGCCAGCGCGCGACCCAGCTCGTGACCTAGAGCGAGCCCTAGCCCGTGAGCGGGCCAGCCCACCAGCGGCCCAAGGCCCAGTCCAGCCGCGGCCCACTGCATCCCGCAAAGCCCGCTGCGGCCAGCAAGCCGGGCTGAGAGCCCGTGAGCCACCAGCGGGCCAGCCCGCTAGCAGCCAGCCCACCGGCCCGCGAGCCCGTGACGGCCCGCGAGCCCGCGACCGGCTTTCCCCTTCGAGAGCTCACCTGCATCTTCTGTACGGCAGGTAACGACTGTATTGATTGAAGTTCTATGGTTTGCTGTTAGAAATTTAGTGGTTTCTAATACATCTGAAGTTTGGGAAATATTACAGGTTTTAAACCAACCCGACGGGCGAACGACAGCTAGGTCTGACACCCGAGGAACCCTAGGTGAGAGATGAATAAATTTTATTAATAGAATCCCTTATTAGGGTTTTAATCGCTATAAATTTGACGATTTGATTAGGTTTGTCTTTTGGAGAGTCGTTGAAAAATAGGGAGTGACCACCCTCCCTAGATAGGTGAGTGGGACTCTAATCTCTTGCATAAAATAGTAAAATGTATTTTCTGTCGCATTTTCGATGAAACATGCTTTGATATGCATTTGTTGACGTGTGATATTAAATTTAGAAATCTGTTTTGTGATTTTTGGAGTGTCTTGAATTATATTTACAATCACTATGCATCCATGGTTTGAAATGAAACAATAATTGTGCCATTACTTGAAAATGTATAAATTTCATTTTATACCGTTGCATTGATATGCTATTTTGAAATGAATTGAAGAGACGTATTGGCACGCAAATTTAAAATGTTTTTGATGAACTACGTGGGTTGGATGCCCACTAGTTACGTGATGATGTGATGATACTTGTGGGACGTTGTGCCCTGGGACGTTGTGCCCTTGTGATACTATGGGACGTTGTGCTCTTGTGATATTATGATGATTCCGTAGCTACGAAGGGCGTTTGTAGAGGCACAGGTTGCCCGGATACGCTTCTGCAGGAGGTATCCGCAAACGTCATTTATTCTAAAGGCTATAGGCGCGGCCGGTTGAACCCACGTAGGGGGAGGACGTGTGTGACGCCACCGTCTAGCACCGGGCGGGGTCCTATACACGTTGATGAGTTGGCCCCAGCGAGCTCATGGCCAACGTCGGGGTAGAGAGCGTTTTAAAGTCTATGCATAATAAAAACCCCCGACGCGCCTGTCCTTGGTCACGGTTGACCTTTGCCAGGACTATTTTTGGCTCGCTCTGACATTACTTGATTTTAAATGGATGCATACATGCTTGCTATCGCGTGTTTGATTAAATGATTTCAAATTGATAAATATATCATGTTTTGTCGCGAAATGTAAATTTTTGTTTCAAATGATGTTATTTGACACTCCAATTGTTCACCTATGCTATTTATGCTGGATATTATCCCCCTCACTCACTGAGTATCTTCCCATGATACTCACCCCTCTATTTTCTCTCCTCAGACAGGTTTATTGTGATAGAGCGGCGTTACAGGCTCTAGTGCGGATTTGTTGTTCTGACGGTGAGATTTATTTCTAATTTAGTTTCGACCCTGCGAGGTCTTGACATTGAGGTCCGTAGTTGGCCATGTACTTATTTTGGGATGACTGTATAGTTTAACTCTCATATTTCATTTGCATTGAGGCGATTGTACGTACTTGAACGTTACTTGGGAAATGTGATATATATTGTATAAACTTAGGTCCGCTCGATATAGCGGCTGCTCATGCTCTAGTTGGGCATGACAGTAGAGGTCTGTGGCTAGGTTTGTTTATAGCCTTGCGTTGTTCTGAATGTTGGCTGTGGTGTTTGTTGATTTTGGAGAGGCCGGGATGGCCATTTGTGTATTGTACAGGGTGATTTGGATTATACAGGTATAATTGTACATGGGAAACCTCCGATTTATGGGGAGGTTCTGCCCAATTTTCTGTAAAAATACAGCCTGCATTCAGGGGCAACGGGCGGCTGTTCACGATCCCGGTTTGGGGCGTGACAAATACAAAACCTAAATAAAGAAGAAAAACTAGAAAAAAAAATAAATAAAAAAAATCTACTACAATCTATCTCATTTGAAGATGCTCATGCATCATTCTCCCGAAATTGAAAGATAGCTGCATCTGATGAGAAAGCTTTTGCAGCTTGTGTATATATCTCTTGATTAATTTTCTTCAATTTATCTTCTGTTATACAAGCACTTTCACTGGCCGGTTTTCCCCACCACTTAACTAAGAAGCATCTATAAGCATTTCCTCTTCTAGACCTCACCTCTTTGAGATCAAGAACTTTTTGGATGGTATCAGATTGCTTTTCTGGAAAATGGTTAATATGTTCTACAAATGTAGTTACTGCGACATCAAAGCCCTCAAATGAATATAGATTGGAAATATTGAAAATTGGACTAATCTACGTCTAAAGTAGAAGCTCTATTAAATAAGCATTAGAGCTAATCTTCTTTAAAACCTTACAAGGTCCACATGACTACCTCGTGGAACGCCTTACATCTCTAAGAGGCATTATTTTTATGCAGCACCAAAGAAGAAAAAACTTGCAGGAAAGGAAAAGATAAGATTAAAAGACAAGGAAAAAAAAGACAAAGAAGAAAGGAAGCTAAAAAACAGTAGCACAGATCATGATACTGAAGAACTGTTTTAGCAAAACAAGGACTTAGTTTAAGTTATAATCAGGGATACCCGTGACCTATTTCTAAGTATCTCAACCCCCCCCCCCCCGGGGGGAAACAATAAATAAATAAATACAGAGCCCTTCTCTCCCAAGGCACTAGCCCTCTTGTGGTATAATCTGTAAAATGACTGGGAATGATGAAAGCTGTAAAATGCAAAGCTAAACATTATGAATGCACTTGATCCACAAAGTTGCAAAGAAAAGAAACAGTCAAGTGGCGAAAAAAATTTCTAATTTTATTGACATTTTTGCAAGATAACCACATCACTTCATATACCCCCACTCACCTCCCCCCCCCCCCCCCCCCAAAAAAAAGTTTAAACCCTTCAAGCATCCAAGAAGCATCTGATATTTGAAAATCGAATAAAGAAAGCCTAGAATATTTGAGAAGAAATTCATGTTTGACACACTCACTACATCAACATCGCAATCCATGGCCTAGGAGAGAAGAGAAGTTGCAAAGCAGTTGATATCAAAAAGTCGGTTAACTTCTGGAGTCATAGCTCGAATAATAATCATTAGTGCCAATACACCGGCCTTGTCAAATGAATTGTACCCAAGACTGGAGAGACATTGTAAAGATCATGCTGACATATGTAATCAACATATTAATTGTGTTGGAAAGGCCTTGGACCTACATATCTCAGAAAATACATTAAACTAATAACTTTGAGGAGAACAAGGATGGTGGGCAAGTGGTATCAGAAAAATATCCATGACCATAAGGGGCATGGATACTGCATAATGGGCGTTATGAAGATATGTGTCATGGCAGTGGCAAGGGATTCAAAATGGAACGCAAAAGCCCATATTTTTCCATGGCAGATAAGTGAGGAAGGTCTTTGAACTTGATGAAACCAGTTAGTGATTTTGAGATGAACAAATCAATAAAACAAGTCGATACCTTCTTTAAACTAATAGGTCTTTTGAGCATCAGAGAAAGTAAGTGATTTAACTTCTCATCAAGCTATCTTCTAATGGCTTGAGAAAGCAATTACAACAGCACCATCTAAGGTAATTAATTATATGAACTTACCATTTTCAGAATATAATACCAAGTCCTAGTCTTCCAAGAATTGTAATTTTCCCTGCTCAAGATCACAATAGATGGGAATATAAAAAGGGACCATAACATATGTACACCTGCCGTACGAAAGCAAAAGCATGTACTTACCAGTTCCACAGAACAGCATGCACTGTTCTCTCTCTTGCCGCCCCTTCGCCGGTGAACAATGCCGCAACCCACTCATCTGATACCAGCTTAGCCACTGCCTTACCTGTGATTCTCGACACATCATGAGATGTACTGCCAGATCTATCGCCAATCACTCTATGAGCCAGTCTAATAGCCGAACCAGCACTAGCACGACACCTCTCCAAAAGGCCCCACAAACATCTTCACTGTCTCCGCACCAGCTGCTCCAGCAGCTTGAAGGTAATCCTCAATTGCCGATACCCAAACAGCCCCGGGAATTCCATTACTTAAAACCATTCCCCTGAATCACCGGCATGAACAATTCAAGCTCCTTGCTTGAATTTATAAGAGCAAGCTCTTAAACACTTTACCTGGATCACTCCAAAATCAACTTCATCTTGAAGCAATTTTGAAGATTTTCTCCACAACCTGACGCAGTACTCTTTCTAGAATCCTTAACTATCTACTATTTTATCAGTTGTTGTGATTACGGTGCGTAGAGAATGAGATTTAGAATCTCTATTTATGGACTCCAATATGCTCATTATAATTACTATTACACTTATTGTAATAGTGGTTACAAGTAACATTATACTCATCATAATGAGTATTGCACTTATTGTAACAGTGTTATAAGCACCATTATGCTCATTATAATTGCTCAATTAAATTTGAATTTAAATTCAAATTTAAATTCAAATGAAACTAATTATGTTTTCTCTTAAGAAAATAATTTAACTCGTTACACAATCATTAAGTTAGTCAAGATAATTTAATACTCTAGTATAAGATTCCTCTGGTATAAGATTCCTCTCATGTGGATTTAAATCCTACTATCGATACTTTTTAATATTTTTATATGTTTTAAAGTGTTGATACATTCTGGTCATGTATGTGCCCATGTGGCAATGGACAAATCATGTGTGTGCCCATGCGGCAATCCATGTGTCATGATGAAATTTTGCACAATCTTATTGGATTTGGAGGATCAAATTAATCTCATAAACCCTAACATACTTTTGTGAAATTAAGGTATTCATGCTTGAGGAGTTGCATATGTGCGTAGGCCGTGTGACCTTAGGCATGCAATCAAACTCATCTCTTTATACTACTCTTAAGTAAAGCATGAAAGATTTCCTTTTTAAGCCATTTATGGCTTATCATAAGTGTCGATTTAAAATATTCATTCAAAATCATCTATAACTTCTAGTAAATTCGATTTGAAATAGTTAAAATGTTTATTCAAAATCATCTATAATTTCTAGTAAATGTCGATTCGAAATAGTAATTGAGTTACCATGTTAATGATCCATCAATCATTAACCATACCTCATGCCCTAAGATATGTTGATGCACAATTTGACTACATTCAATCCCTTCTTGTGAGTTGAAATTTATTTCAATCTCATTAATTGTAACAAATGCAAAGTGCACTTGTTTGTTTAAGTCATCTTTATATTTGAAAGTTTATTGCTTAAAGTAATATGTTCACGTCTTTAAATTACAAATGACCATACATCTAACACATTCTTTGCTTTTACACTAACTATTTGAAGAATCAAGACTATGTCTTCACCCAACCGGGGTTCCATCATACTATATCTCACGTAGTCATTTAGGACACACCCGTCAAAATGAGTACAATAAGCTTTATTCATCAAATATTAGTCAATAGTCATGAAGAGCGTTAAATGATCAAACATAAATGATCAAAGAATCTAATACACAAGAAGACAAGGATCATTTCTTGTTTTCTTTCTTGGTCAACTTATACATACATGATACGCACATGTGTTACAGTGTTACATTCCACTTTAAATAATTTATGACCCCTAAGTAGGTTGTCACTCCCACTTAAATCATTTACTATAGACTTTTTCAAATTCTATTCAAGTAGACTTCTCCCACTTGAACCACGACGACTTCAAATGAATATCTGCCACTTGACCAAGAAGACTTTTCGCACTTGTTTCTTGGAGTATATGGTAAAAAAAAAAAAAAAAAAAAAAAAAAAAAAAAAAAAAACGAATACTATGTAGGTCAAAATTGAACATTTTCAATTTACACTATGAATGGCACATACATGTTCGATAAATCGTTCATTACCTCATCTTAATTTTCATCAAGGTGACTATCATACTCATATATTGAAACTTCTTTCAATATTGTCATTGGAATAAATAACATATTTACTTTTTCATTTGAAAAGTTTTATTTCTATCTTTAACCAAAAAACAAAAAAATAGAGACAAATTGTATATGTGAGAAATACAATCCTCTGATCGGATATATCTTAATAATTTGTTGTGATGTAAAATATGTTTTGAAAAAATAATTGTATTAAACAGATAAATACAATGCATGAATACAACTTTGTGACAAATGAAAGTTTATATCACAATCTACGAAAACCCATTTCCATTACATGTTTGACAAATATATTAGGAGGTACTATTTTTGTTAAGAGGTCTGCACTATTTGTCTAGTAGATATGTGTTCCATTCCAACTTCCTTTTTTTCAATTGTATCTTTAATAAAGTTATATTTTATCCCTATATGGTTGGTCTTTTCATGATATTTTGGATCCTTAATATATGCCAAGCCTACCATACTATCACAACAAATAGTAACCGACATATTATTAGGTGTTACTATATTGAAATATATGGAAGGAAGCAACCAAACCAGAAGGCTTCTTACACAACAACAACTCCTGCTACAAATTTAGCCTCCATGGTTGACAATGTTGTACAAGTTTGCTTCTTGCTATTTCAAGAGATAGCTCCATTATAAAGCAAAAAAATATAACCTAATGTAGACTTGTACACATCTTGATCCCCTCCCCAATCTGCATCAGTGTATCCTTTTAACTCTAAGTTACCAACTTGGTAACATAACTAACAATCTTTCATTCCCTTACGATATCAAAAAATTCTTTTGATACACTTCCAATGTTCTATTCCAAAATTGGATGAGTAAGGGGTTAATAGACTAACAGATGGACTAATATCTGGCCTTGTACACAATATTGTATACATGAGGCTTCTAATGGCATTCAGATATCGAACCATTTCCATTTCTTTCTTCCCTTCGGGAGTGCTCGGATGCATTACTATACTAATATTACTATTTTGTGCAATATAAGCATTCATCGGTTTTGAGTGTAGCATATTAAAACATTCAAGAATCTTATCAATATAAGATTCTTGAGATAATACCAATAGCCTCTTCAACCTATCTCTCATAATCTTAATTCCAAGAATTTGATCGTTTCACCTAAATGTTTCATTTCAAATTTAGATAGCCATGTTTTGACATCATTTACAAAACTCAAATTATTATTAACTAATAGTATGTCATCAACATATACTGACATGATTATAAACTTGTTCTTAGATTTTAGGACATACATACAATGGTCTTCATTTGGCATCTTGAATCCAAAAATCAATGCAGATTTAAGAAACTTCAAATATCATTGTCTTGAAACTTGTTTCATTCTTAAGTCTACATACTTTATTTTCTTGACCTTTTTTAGCAAAACGATATGGTTGTTGCATGTATATCTCTTCACTCAAATTGCATTGAAGAAGGTTATATTTACATCCATTTGATGTAATTTCAAATCCAATTTTGCAACCATTGCTAGTAGCAATCTGATGGAGGCAATCCTCACAATATGTGAGAAGGTATCTTCGTAATCAATACCCTCCTCTTGTATATAACCCTTGGCAACCCATCCTTTTTTGTACCTTTCAATGGTACCTTCTACATTCTTTTTTATCTTGAGAACCCATTTATTTCCAATCGTCTTTCGATCTTGAGGAAGATCAACCAAGTCCCATACTTGATTGTCATGCACCGATTTCAATTTATCTTCCATTGCAATTATCCATTTGTCATAGTCTGGTCTATTTATTGCTTCTATGATGTTCCATGGTTCATCTTCTAAATTCGCAATGAGGCTTTCTCTATGATACATACTCTACCATTTTGGTGGTCTGGATTCTCTTCGTGAACATCTAAGTGCAAAAATGTGAACTTGTTCTTCTTTTTGACTTTACACATTTGCATTTTCATGAAGTTCCTATGGAGAATCTTCATCCTCAACTTGTTGATTCGTCTGTTGATCATCAAGATGAACTTTATCATCTCTGTCATTATGATCTTCGACTTGGCTCCTTCTTAAACCAACAATGATCGCAGGAGGCTCTATCACTTCAATATTATTATTTGAACCAAATTCAATAACTTCTGATATTAAATGAGACTTGTCCCTATTTCCTTTCTCAAGAAACTCATTTTCTAAGAAAGTTTATCCCTAGAATCGAATTCAACATTTCTACCCTTATTTTTCAAATCAATAAATACATAACCTTTAGAGAGTTCTGATTATAGAAGAAAAACACATTTCTTTCCTTTTGGCCCTAATTTCTAAATTCATGATTTAGATTATGGACATAGGCTACACAACCCCATGGTTTAAGATAACTTAAACTTGGAAGTTGTCTGATCCATAATTTGTAAGAAGTAAACTCAATAGATTTGGATGGCACCCTATTTAAACTGTGAACAACCGTGAGTAATGTATCTCCTAAAAGGAAATGTCCAAATTGGTCTATGCCATCATGGATTTCACCATGTCTAAAAGAGTTCTATTTTTTCTCTCCACCACACCATTCTATTCAGTTGTATAAGAAATAGTTAATTGTCTTGCTATTTCTTTTTTCATCACACCATTTCTTGAATTCATTTGACATATACTCTTCACCCCTATCAGTCTGTAATGACTTGATGGTTCTTTTTAATTGGTTTTCAACCAATTGTGTATATATTACAAAGCAATATAATGTTTCACTTTTGTGTTTTAACAAATACACATAGATGAATCGAGTATAGTTATCTATGAATGTAATAAAATATCTAAACCGTTGCCTATATGTTACACTCATAGGTTTGCATATATCAGAATGAATTAAATATAGTGAATATTGACTTTTTCCCCGTTTTAAATGGTTTCTTGGTTGTCTTTTTTTTTTGGTACCTTTACTTGGCCACTACCCAATATTCAGAGTTTTGTCCCAATTAATCTGGATCAACCACTAAGGGTCCACTTTGTGGGGGCGAGTCTCTCAACATTGTTTTTTTCATGCTCAGAGATATTCGAACTCCCGATCTATTTAAAGGACGAAAATGTCCATCTCACCTATGCCAACAAATGTTGGTTGTCTTTCCAGTTATGTAATATTCACATATTGAATTATTCACATTTGATAGAGAATCGAGCAAACCCCATTTGGCTAGTTTTTTCGCTTTCTCTATTCCAATGTGTCCTAACCTTGCATGCCAAATATTTGCATCATTTGACTCAATCATATGACAACCATGTGACTACTACAATTTACATGATCATTTAATGCAAACAAACCATCACATAGGAGATAAGAGCAAATTTAATATTATTGCGATATATATTCAGTACATCATCATAAAAGTTCAAATGGAAGCCAAACTTCAACAAACAAGTAACGGAGATCAAATTTCTCCTTATTTGGGGTATATAGAGAACATCTCTCAGGGACAACATGTGTCCATTATGTCACGCCCTGACCGACCCCCGGGCCGAGCACATGAGCAACCGTCGCGACACCTCAATGCACGAGCACAACCCTTCGAGACATCGAGGTATTGTAAGGCTAAAAACACATATGTCCAAATCAGTTTACAAAATCACATGAGTTCCCAAGTAATAAAAGTAAAATATCTCAATGTGTCTCAAATGCATAAATATGTAAACCCAAGATGAGAGCTACCATTTACATGCGCCAATAGTAATATGCAGCTATCCCCAAGCAAATAAGTACAATGCTCAAACTAAATACTCCAAAATAATATAATAACCTCAAATTGAATACAGCGAAAGAAACGGCTAACCATGCCCCAACCCAGTCTCCAATATAAGTCCAACGAAGTCATGTCTCTACCATTCCCTCGATCCAAGACTATACCTGTGAAAGGGAAAGTAAGGGGTGAGTATCTATGAGAGGATACTCAGCAAGTAAGGGAATTGACATCGTGCTATCAATATCAAGTGTGAATTTGGAGTGTCAAGGCATGTAATACAATATCAAGTGTGCGAAAAACAGCGTGTAGTTTTAACATAACTCAAGGCACACATCAAAAAATAATATATACATCCATCTATATATCAAATCACATATATAGAGTCGGCCGAACAAACAACCCCGGCAATAGTCTACCTCGACCAAGGACGGGCGCATTGGAGGTTTTCACAATACAAATATCAAATAATGACTCTTTACCCTAATGTTGGCCACAAGCTATTCCAACTAACCTATAAATAATAATAACAATATATATATATATATATATATATATATATATATATATATATATATATATATATATCTATAAATAGTCGGCCGTGTATGATGCCTCACCCCGTGCTAGACAGAGGTAAACTCACATTCTTTCTGATGAGGGTCAACCTAGGACAACTATACACATGACAATCTGGCGAATACCTCCGGCCGAAGTGTATCCGGGCACAAAGGGTGCCTCTACCAAATGTCATTCGTAGCTACAGAATGCTATAGGAAGCATATCGCAATATCATCAAGTCAGTCGGGCACGTAGCCCCATGCATCACATCATCACGTCGGCCGGCATATAGCACCATACATCGTATCATAACATCGGCCGGATGTATAGCCCAAATAGTACATGTAAATCCGTTTAAAACCATGTGTCAATACAGTGGGAACATTTAAAACATGTCAATATGTCAAAAAGGTGGCACAATATCCAGTTATCAAACTTATGGATGCGTATCAATAAAATCAGTAGTTGGGACACTCCAATGGTCACAAAAACATGTATATATATACTTATCAAAATTTAAAAATTTAGTTTTCACACGTATAGAAATCATGTCGTTTGAAAATCGGTAAAACATAATTTGTCAATCAATAGGAGATATCAAAATTTCACTCACAGTATGGAGGAGGGTAGATCACTCCCCTCAATACCACTATAACAGCAAATGGAACTCCCTCGAATCGATCATCAATCACGTCACTACAATGATCATATATGCACACATATGTCATTATAGGAAAATATATGTAATAAATTGCACTTAACAATTTCTTAGTGTAGGACGAAGTTGTAGGGCATCTTAAATAAATCTCTAAATGTATTTGTACAAAAATATCAA
Source organism: Dillenia suffruticosa (assembly GCA_033439265.1). Taxonomy (NCBI): domain Eukaryota; kingdom Viridiplantae; phylum Streptophyta; class Magnoliopsida; order Dilleniales; family Dilleniaceae; genus Dillenia; species Dillenia suffruticosa. The sequence goes on from JAVTVX010000020.1 coordinate 17,171,819, forward strand.
AATTTTCAAATTTTGGTCCTATCAAAATCACTGCACGGACATCGTGCTCATGCCGCGCCCATGTCGGCCCATTGCCCGGCCCCCATGCGCACAAAGCCTATGTCCCTATATGGTAGAAATGACTTAGCTCTTTGCACACAGCTCCAAATTAAGCAAAATTTTGATATATGTTGTAGGAAATTTAGGGCCCTATAACTTTCACGTTATACATTTTCTCAAAATCTCAACGCAGAATTTCCAAAAATACTTATTTTGTTTCTGTCGCGTTCTATATTTAGATTATGTCCTATGTTCGTGCAGAAACAATAACTTTCACCCTACTCAGTCCTATTTTCATGTTTTGAGTTTTACTCAATTATGCCGAGAATAATTCATGATCAGAACTGTCAGGTTTCAATTGGAAATAAGGTTTCTGTCAAAACGTTTTTAGGAAAAAGGGAATAACTTTTGATTCCTTTGTGCGGATTGGCTGAAGTTTTTCCAGGCAAGGGTGATACCTACAACTTTTATATTTTGAGTTTCTCTAAAATAGGACTGAAAAAGGGTCGTTTTTGCACACTGTTTGTATGTTCCGAAACAGAACAACTTTTTATCGTGTTTCAGGAAAAGTGTCATAACTTTTGGCACAAGTATCAGATTAAGGTGGTTCTTATTTCATTAGAAAGATGAGACTAGATCTAAAATTTACTTAACTAGAGCATTTGCTAAGTTAGACTGTAAAATGCATCAAAACAAAGGTAAAGTCACGGATAGAACTATGAACAAAATTTAAAACAAGACAGAAATCTCTTTACCTAAAACTTGGAATTTTAAGTCCACCAATCTTCACCTCAAGGCCCTTTCTTCCTTCTTTGCAACTTGATTCGGCCTTCCTTAAAATCATAAGACAAGGCTTAGCTTGGCTTAAATCGACATGTGCTAAAGAAAATGAAGAAAGAACATGTTCTTACCTAAGGAAGCTTGAAGAAGGGTTGCAGAAATTCCAGATTTCCTCTCTTTGAGGCTCTTGGTTTTGCTCTTGTTCTCACTAACAAGTGTTCTCTTTTGGTTCTAGCCTTGTAGTATGTTGTTCTAGGATGAGAATAGGTGGGATTTAGGAAAGAATATGAGTGGGCTTTTGTGGAGAAAATGGAGCTTCCTCCTCCCACGGTTTGGACAAGGAAGCAACAAGGCACTTGTTGGTCATTAAACCTTAATTGCACTCAACCATGATCTAAGATCCACAAGTCTTGAACTTCTCCATGCAAAATCCCTACCCTTGATTTGCTTCCACACTTTAATCATTGGAAAGGTCTTGTCATCCACTATCTCAATCCAAAGGCTTACATTTGCATGCAACTTCAAGCAATTTTTTACCCTTGGATCAACTTTCAAAAATTACACATTAGACCCAAAATTGCTAACAAGTCCTTTAAATTATAAAAATTTAAATTTGCCCCCTAAAAATTTTTATAATTACACATTAGACCCAAAATTTCATGTTAGGCCTAATTAAATTTATTAAATGTGAAACTAAGGTTATTGAGTCTCTTTGAGTCAAACTGACCCAAGTTTACATTTTACCGGTAAATTTCTTGGGTCGTTTTATCGAAAAATTTCTTATTGAAAATTCATGAACGTAGTTGTGGAAACATCATATATATATATATATATATACATGAACTGGAATACACCATAGGATATACTGAGAGTCGGTGTTATATTTTCCTAACCCCCTAAAAACAAGTTTCGTTCCCGAAACTAAAAGGAAACCATACAAGGAAAGGAAAACTATGCAGTGAACAACTGAGTGTACTATCTCCTCATAGTCTCTTCTGGCTCCCAGGTCTCCTCCTCGACCTGGTCGCTTCGCCACAAAACACGAACTAATGGGACTTCCTTGCTCCGCAGTTTCCTAATTTGGCAGTTAATGATGGCCACGGGCTGAACAGGTAAGGTCAAATCCTCCCGCAGCTCAACTGGTGGGGGCTCTAGCACATGTGAAGGATCTGTCATATACTTCCTAAGTATTGAGACATGGAAGACATCATGTATGCGTAATAACTCCTCGGGCAGCTCCAATCTATATACCACACTCCTGATCCTCTCAAGGATACGGAATGGCCCAACATACCTGGGGCTCAACTTGCCTCGTTGCCTAAACCGAATCACCCCTTTTCAGGGCGAGATCTGCAAAAATACCATGTCTCCAACCTCGAACTCAAGAGGTCTCCGCCTCCGATCTACATACATCTTCTACCGATCTTGGGCAGCCTTCATCTTCTCGCGGATGATCCTCACCTTCTCCTTCGTCTCCTCAACAAGCTCGATGCTGCTGAGTCGCCTCTCACCTACCTCATCCCAACACTGAGGAGTCCTGCATCTCCTTCCATACAAAGTCTCATACGGTGGCATCCCAATACTCGCCTGGTAGCTATTGTTATAAGCAAACTCCACTAATGGCAAATGTCGATCCCAGCTATCATGAAAATCTATCACGCAGGCTCTCAACATACCCTCGACCGTCTGTATGGTCCTCTCTAATTGTCCATTAGTCTGAGAATGATAAGCTGTGCTGAAATTCAGTTTAGTGCCAAACGCCTCGTGCAACCGGGGCCAAAACCTAGACGCGAACCTGGGGTCTCGGTCTGAAACAATTGACATGGGTATCCTGTGCAATCAGACAATGATGTAAATGTAGAGGCGTGCCAACGCCTCCAATGAATGATCATTGCGGATGGGGATAAAATGTACAGATTTGGTGAGTTGATCGACAATCACCCAAATCGCATCGTACTGTACAGAAGTTCGCGGCAATCTCATCACGAAGTCTATAGTAATATACTCTCATTTCCACTCAGGAATGGGAAGAGGCTGTAACTTGCCTGTTGGTCTCTGATGCTCGGCTTTCACCTGTTGACATACCAAGTATCGAGCTACAAACTCTGTTATCTCCCGCTTCATACCCGAATACCAATAGCTACCTCTGATGGTTTGGTACATCTTTGTACCCCCGGGATGCATAGCATATGCTGAAGAATGAGCCTCCTCAAGGATGGCTTGCCGAAGATCAGCCTCGGCTGGGATGCACACCCTGTCTCGAAATACCATGAGTCCATCATCACGGACTCGGAAGTCTTTGCCCTCTCCACTGCGGATCTTGTCGTAAATACCTCGGAGTTCCTCGTCAGATCCCTGAAGCTCCCTAATGCGATAGAGTAACATCGGCCGCACCTCGAACCTAGCTAGTTTACTCGTCGGTCGCACCTCGAACCTAGCTAGTAGTGCTTCCTGACTGTCGCTAGCCAAACTGACTCCTAAAGCCCGGAGTCCCACCAAGTAAGAGACATACGCACTCTCTGCTGTCTGAGAAGAAGGAGCTGAAAACGACTTCTAGCTCAAGGCATCTGCCACAACGTTCGCCTTGCCCGGGTGATAATCAATAATCAAATCATAGTCCTTCAGTAACTCTAACCATCGCCTTTGCCTGAAGTTCAACTCCCTCTAAGGGAACAAGTATTTCAAGCTCTTGTGATCAATGAAGACCCTGCAGGTTACTCCATACAGATAATGACGCCATATCTTTAATGCAAAAACTATGGCTGCCAACTCCAAATCATGAGTAGGGTAGTTCAACTCATATTTCTTCAACTGTCGAGAAGCATAAGCAATCACCCGACCATCCTACATCAAAACGTAGCCCAATCCCTGCCTGCTGGAATTGCTGTACACAACGTACTCTCAGCTACTAGTGGGGAGAGCTAAAATTGGTGTCGATATCAATCATCGTTTGAGTTCCTAAAAGCTCGTCTCACAGTAATTGTCCCGAATGAACTTAATGTCCTTCTGCGTCAATCTAGAAAGTGGAGCAGCGATCAGTGAGAATCCTTCTACGAACCGCCGGTAATACTCTGCTAGACCAAGGAAGCTCCGAACCTCAGTTACTGTCTACGGCTGCTCCCACCTCAGTATGGTCTCAACTTTCTATGGATCAACATAAATACCCTCTACAGAAATAATATGGCCAAGAAAACCAATCTACCTCCGCCAAAATTTGCATTTAGTAAATTTGGATACAACTGTCGCTCGCAGAGAATCTGCAAGACTGCCCTAAGGTGCTGCACATACTCCTCATCGCTCTGCGAGTATATAAGGATGTCGTCAATAAATACAATGACAAACCGATCCAGAAAGTCATGGAAAACCCGATTCATCAGATCCATAAAGGCAGCTGGTGCGTTGGTTAACCCAAACGGCATAACCAAGAACTCATAGTATCCATAGCGGGCGCGGAATATGGTCTTGGGTACATCCTCAGCCCTGATTCGCAACTGATGATAACCAGATTAAAGGTCGATCTTCGAGAAAACCTTCGCTCCTTGAAGCTGATCAAATAGGTCATCAATACATGGCATTGGATAACGATTCTTGATGGTAACCTTGTTTAGCTGCCGGTAATCTACGCACAACCGTAGGGTCCCGTCCTTCGTCTTCACGAACAACACCGGAGCACCCCAAGGCGAAGTGTTCGGACGGATAAAACCCTTGTCCAGCAACTCCTACAACTGGACCTTGAGGACTCTAAGCTCAGCTGGCGCCATTCTGTATGGCGGAATAGATATGGGAGTAGTCTCTAGAGTTAGATCAATCTTAAAATCAAACTCCCGAACTGGTAGAAGTCTGAGTAGCTTCTCGAGAAATACATCTGGGAACTCCTGCACCACTGGGACCTCGTCAAGCCTCGGCCCCTCCACTGTGGTGTCAATAACATGAGCCAGGTATGTCATGCACCCTTGGTGTATCAATCGCTTGGCCTTCATTACCGATACAACACAACGAGGTAACGCTCGCATCTCGCCTGAGAATCTCAACAACGGCCCCTCAGGTCTCTGAAACTCTACTTCTTTGGTGAAACAATCCACTGAAGCTCTATACATACTCAGCCAATCCATCCCCAGGATGGCATCGAAGTTCGTCATCTCGAGTAGAATCAAGTCTGCCTCAAGTACTGCATCTTTGACCATGACCTCGCTCCCACTGTAGACAGAATCTCTAAATATCTGCTCACCGAGAGGAGTGATGACCAATATCTACTCATCAAGTGGCGACAAAGGCCTACCCAACCAGTGGGCAAAAGATGTTCTCACATAAAAATAGTTCGACCCGATGTCAATAAGGACCCGAGCGTCGACTCCCCATATTTTCAAAACACCTAATGTGAGAAAATAAAAGGATCAGTTAATAAATATGAAAGAAAACACATGCCCACATATATATACATATCAAAATATATGTACAAACCAACATAGTTAAGCCTCTAAGACTTCAACTAGTGATGGTTCTCAAAGAAAGTACATGGAAAATCTCTAAATATGGGGATCAGTGGGAGGAGCACCAATAATCACGTCAGGATCCGCTTGAGCGTCCTCCTATATCATCGAGTATATACGGGCCTATGTCCTTTGCTGCTGTCGGGATGGTCCTGGCACCGTATTGCTCCTGACTGCTGTCCGTGGAGTGGTGTGACTCGAGTGCATAGGCGCTCCCTGCTGTCCTTCTCGGGGAACAATTGAGTGTCCTGAACCTGTCTGACCTCCAAATCCTAACTTAGGGCAGGTGCTCCTGATGTGCCCTAGCTTCCCATACCGGAAGCATGTAACAGGTATCCTACACTCTCCAAAAGAGTGGTGTCTACTACATCGGCGGTAAAAGGGGTGCCGCTGAGCTGAAGTCTGAGTAGTGTCTTAGGGCTGGTGCTCTGAACCCCTGAGATCGTGATCCCTGCCTAGAATATGTCTGTCTCGGCTAAGAAGGGCCTCCATGATATCCTAAAGTCCTGCCTTTCTTCGAGCCTTGGTCCATAGAAAACCCATACCTCTTCTTCCTCTGCTCTCTGCTCTCCTGTTGCTTGCCCTCGGCATGGACAATCTCCTCTGCCCGATGTGCCGAGTCCACTATATCCGTAAAGGAGAGACTAGGAGTCACTGTCATGTATCTCCTGATATTCAAGTTAAGGCCGTCCTCAAACATGAACCGTAGCTACTTTGGCGTCGCCAGGTCTGGAACAAAAGCAACTAGCCTTCGTAACTAGGCCTCGTACTCCGTGACCGACCTCGCACCCAGATGCAAGTGCAAAAATTCCGCCCTCTTGCGGTCTTGCTGGTACTCAAAAAAATACGTGTGATCAAACTCCCACAGGAAATCCTCCCATCGTAAGGGCTCGGTAGCATCATCACAAATCGCCTCCCACCAAGTGAGGGTATCACCATCTAAGAGTCTCACTGCTACTCGAAGCCGATAGTCCTCGTTAAACTCCAGATCAGTCAAAATTCTATGGGTACGGTTGATCCAGTGCTTCGCTACTATGGGATCACCGGCTCCCGCGAACTCCGTGCATCCTAACTGCCTCGCCTCCTTCACCAATTGGGTAAGCTCATGAATACGCCTCAAGGTGGAGGAGGTAGTGTCACTAGGTCCTGAAATAGTGGATGGATCAACTACCGGTGGAGGCTCCAGTATAACTGGAGGTGGTACGGCCGTAGGGGTTAGCACGGCCATCAATGGTGGTGGCATCTGAATACCATGTGTAGTGTACCATTCAAACACCTATCTATAGGCATCCAGTGGTGGTGGTGGTGGAGCTGTGGCTGTAGTAGCTAGTGGAGTGGGTACTGGAGGTGGTGCGTGTGAAGAAGTCGCATCCTCTGGTACTCCAGTAGGTTCGGTAGGTGTAAAACGTGTACCTCGCCTAGTCGTCATACTTTTGTGGGGAAATAAAATCCATTAGATAAAAGGGTAAATTTTAGGGTTAACTGACCCTCTAAAATAAAGGAAACATCTGGTTTAGGAACCAATGGAAAAGATGTATTAGGTTAGATACGACCCGTATCTAACCCCTTAAAAATGGATGAACTCATCTGCCTATGACCATGTACTGGAATTTCATGACTGTATCGTAACTCTCACATGCATTGAGAACTTTCAACACCAAGTTATTTAGGAATATTTTCAAAATCATTTCATAAGGCATAGCTCTAAACCAAGAGCTCTGATACCAACCGAGTGGTCATGCCCCGACCCACCCCCGGGCCGAGCACGTGAGCAACCGCCGTGACATCTCAATGCACGGGCACAACCCTCCGAGACATCGATGCATCGTAAGGCTAAAAACACATATGTCCAAATCAGTTTACAAAATCACATGAGTTCCCAAGTAATAAAAGTAAAATATCTCAATGTGCCTCAAATACATAAATATGTAAACCCAAGATGAGAGTTACCATTTACATGCACCAATAGTAATATGTAGTCATCCCCAAGCAAATAAGTACAATTATCAAACTAATACTTCAAAATAATATGATAACCTCAAATTGAATACAGCAGAAGAAACGGGTAACCATACCTCAGCCTAGTGTCCAATATAAGTCCAACGAAATCAAGTCTCTACCATTCCCTCGATCCAAGACTGTACCGGTGAAAGGGAAAGTGAAGGGTGAGTATCTATGGGAGGATACTCATCAAGTGAGGGAATTGATATCGTGCTATCAATATCAAGTGTGAACTTGGAGTGTCAAGGCATGTAATACAATATCAAGTATACGAAAAACAGCGTACAGTTTTAACATAGCTCAAGGCACACATCGAAAAATAATATATGCATCCATCCATATATCAAGTCACATATGTAGAGCCGACCGAACAAACAACCCCACCAATAGTCTACCTCAACCAAGAACGAGCGCATTGGGGGTTTTCACAATACAAATATCAAATAATAGCTCTCTACCCCATTGTTAGCCACAGGCTACTCCAACTAATCTGTGAATAATAATAACAATATATATATTTATATCTATAAATAGTCGGTCGTGTATGATGCCCCACCCAGTGCTGATAGAGGTAAACTCATGTCCTCCCCGATGAGGGTCAACCTAGAACAACCATACACATGACAATTTGGTAGATACTCCAGCTGAAGCGTATCCGGGCACAAGGGGTGCCTCTACCAAATGTCTTTCGTAGTTACGGAATGTTATAGGAAGCATATCACAATTTTATCAAGTCGACTAGGCACGTAGCGCCATGCATCATATCATCACGTCGGCAGGGCATACAGCCCCATACATCGTATCATAACGTCGGCTAGGCGTACAACCCAAATAGTATATGTAAATCCATTCAAAACCATGTGCCAATACAACAGGAGCATTTAAAACATGTCAATATGTCAAAAATGTGGCACAATATCCAATTATCAAACTCATGGATGTGTATCAATAAAATCAGTAGTTGGGACACTCCAATGGTCACAAAAACATGTATATATATACTTATCAAAATCCAAAAATTTAGTTTTCACACGTATAGAAATCATGTCATTTAAAAATCGGTAAAACATAATTTGTCAATCAATAAGAGATGTCAAAGTCCCACTCACAGTATGGAGGAGGGTAGATCACTCCCCTCAATACCACTATAACAGCAAATGGAACTCACTTGAGTCGATTATCAATCACGTCACTACAATGATCATATATGCACACATATGTCATTATAGGAAAATATATGTAATAAATTGCACTTAACAATTTCTTAGTTTAAGGCCAAGTTTTAGGGTATTTTAAATAAATCTCTAAGTGTATTTGTACAAAAATATCAAATTTTTCAAAGTTTGGTCCGGTCAAAATCACTGTAAGGACATCGTGCTCATGCCGCGCCCATGTCGGCCCATTGCCTGGCGCCCATGCGCATAAAGCCTATGTCCCTGCATGGTAGAAATGACTTAGCTCTTTGCCCATAGCTCCAAATTAAGAGAAATGTTGATATGTTGTAGAAAATGTCGGGCCCTATAACTTTCATGTTATACATTTTCTCAAAATCTCATCACAGAATTTCCGAAAATACTCATTTTGTTTCTGTCGCGTTCTATATTCAGATTCTGTCCTATTTTTGTGCAGAAACCATAACCTTCACTCTACTTATCTAAACTTATTGAAATTTAAATATGTTATACCTAAGACATAAATCTACAACTTTCATGTTTTGACTTTTACTCAATTATGCCAAGGAAGGGGTTGAAATAATTTATGATCAGAACTGTCTGATTTCAATTGGAAACAAGGTTTCTGTCAAAACTTCTTTAGGAAAAAGGGTATAACTTTTGATTCCCTTGTGTGGATTGACTGAACGTTTTATATGTTATAGGCAAGGAGATATCTACAACTTTTATGTTTTGAGTTTCTCTAAAATAGGACTGGAAAAGGGTCGTTTTTGCACACTATTTTTATGTTCCGAAACAAAACAACTTTCTGTCGCGTTTTAGGAAAAGTGTCATAACTTTTGGCACAAGTATCAGATTAAGGTAGTTCTTATCACATTGGCAAGATATGACCTAGATCTAAAATTTACTTAACTAGAGCATTTGCTAATTTAGACTGTAAGATGCATCAAAACAGAGGTAAATTCACGAATAGAACTAAGAATAGAATTTAAAACGGGACAGAAATCTCTTTACCTAAAGCTTGGAATTTTAAGTCCACCAATCTTCACCTCAAGGCCCTTTCTTCCTTTTTTGCAACTTGATTCGGCCTTCCTTAAAATCATGAGACAAGGCTTAGCTTGGCTTAATTCGACATGTGCTAAAGAAAATGAAGAAAGAACATGTTCTTACCTAAGGAAGCTTGAAGAAGGGTTGCTAAAATTCCAGATTTCCTCTCTTTGAGGCTCTTGGTTTTGCTCTTGTTCTCACTAACAAGTGTTCTCTTTTGGTTTTAGCCTTGTAGTATGTTGTTCTAGGATGAGAATAGGTGGGATTTATGTAAGAATATGAGTGGGCTTTTGTGGAGAAAACGGAGCTTCCTCCTCCCACGGTTTGGACAAGGAAGGCACTTGTTGATCATTAAATCCTAATTGCACTCAACATGATCTAAGGTCCACAAATCTTGAACTTCTCCATGCAAAATCCCTACCCTTGATTTGCTTCCACACTTTAATCATTGGAAAGGTCTTGTCATCCACTATCTCAATCCAAGGGCTTACATTTGCATGCAACTTAAAGCAATTTCCTACCCTTGATCAACTTTCAAAAATTACACATTAGAGCCAAAATTGCTAACAAGTCCTTTAAATTATAAAAATTTAAATTTGGCCTCCAAAATTTTTTATAATTACACATTAGACCCAAAATTTCATGTTAGGCCTAATTAAATTTATTAAATGTGAAACTAAGGTTATTGAGTCTCTTTGAGTCAAACTGACCCAAGTTTACATTTTACCGGTAAATTTCTTAGGTCGTTTTATAGAAAAATTTCTTATTAAAAATTCATGAACGTAGTCGTGGAAATATCATATATATATACATGAACTGGAATACACCATAGGATATACCGAGAGTCGGTGTTATACATTATTTGTCGGAATTCTACAAGTCCCAATTCCTTTCGCCTCAATCTTCGAGTTGCCACCAACTTAAACCCATTTGGCCCCCACTGGCATCTTTCGAAAATATGTGAATAGATAACAATCCCATAAGAAATGGTCGATTGCACCTGAATTAATAACCTAGTCAGAGTTAGATCCTACCATGAAAGTACACAACAAAACATGTACAAATGAGGTAAAAAAGGTATATACCCTTTTGGGCTCTTTGCAATCTTTTGCAAAGTGTCCTTTCTTGTCGCAATTGAAACACTTGACGTTTATCATGTTTTTGACTTGACTTTTCCCATTCTTCTTGAACTTCTTGGATTTATTTTTGAAATCCTTTTTCTTGAATTCCCTTTTTATCTTTCCCAATATAAAAACATTCTCAGCAACATATGCTTTCAAGGAATTCTTGATATTTATGATTTCTACTTTCAAAAACAAATGTCGTGCGATATCATCAAAGGTCTTGATTTTCACATTGTAGCGTAAATTGACCTTCATCAATTGCTACTCATCATCTAGTAAAGATTGAACAGCTTAAACTTATTGTTCCTTCGTAAGAGCTTGTCCAAATGATTTCAAATTTGAGATCATGCATGACATTTCATGCAAATGATGACTCATTTGATGATCATTCTTCTTGGTATAATTCTCAAATCTAAGAATCATCCCTCTACGTTTCTCTAAAAAAAATCACCAAACTTCTTCTTCATCGCATCCCATATGGCTTTGGCAGATTGAAGTATGGAAAAATCCACCATTTGCTCGTCAACCATCATACTTAACAATATTACATGAGCTAAGGTATCCTTTCTTTTGAAGGTCTCATATGCCCTTTTTTCTTCCGCTGTGGAATCTTGAGTTGGTTCATTAACCACTTGAGATATAGTATCGATCAATTTTTACTCAATCAAGATGAATTGAACCTTCTGTTGCCATATGGCATAATTATCTCCATCAAGTTTAATGTCTTTATTCAATTCGGCTGCAATGCCCTTTGTGGTTGTTGCTATTTACATCATGCAATTGTGTATCCATTATTAGTATATTTAATCACAACTAGACATTTTTAAATTAATAAAACAATTTATTAATGCAAAAACAAACCAAAAACATGCAAATTGCATGTAATCAAATTCATTTATACATGAAATTGATTATTAAAAAAAAATTCTTTCATTTTAATTAATCTCTTGCAATCATACATTGATGAACAAAGTCATTAGGTTAGTTGTTCCAAATTCTGTAACAGAGAGTACTAGGTAGGTTATCAGGTATGTGATAAGTTACTTGAATCTCTTAAGTCACCAACTATCTTAGATTTATCCCTATTTTTTGATAGAACCAGCCTAGACATGCTATGTTTTTCACAATAATGAAAACAACCTTCCTTCAAACTTTGAACGGTTTGAAAATGTTTCTCGTTTTATTCTTTACAACTCAACAAATTGAGTATCATTTTCTAATTGATTGTAGTTGATTTTTGTGATTACTTATAATTACATTTTCTAATTCAACCATAGTCAAATTTAATTAAGTTTTCCAAAAATTGACATTCAAATATATTTGAATTAAAAAAAAAAGATTTTCATGCAAAAAACATTTTGTGGTAAATTTGAATTCAAACATAAGTTCTGATATCATCCATATCCATGGAAACTCTTTCTGATGTGAAAGATTAGACTAAACCGCAATCACAGAACATATTTAGAGTAACCATGATCATTATAATATTCAAAAAATAAATTGACCAAAATCGAATTCGAACTATAAAAGAGAACGAGTACAAAATTTTCTTAGCTTTGATACCAATGTTAGAAAAAGGCCGTGAGGAGAGTTAAATCGCCGAAATGAACCTTCAAGCTCCTTACTTGAATTTATAAGAACAAGCTCTTAAACACTTTGCCCGGATCACTCCAAAATCAACTTCTTCTTAAAACAACTTTGGAGATTTTCTCCGCAACCTACACACCATTCTCTCTAGAATGCTTAACTCTCTACTATGCTATCACTTGTTGTGATTGTGGTGTATAGAGAATGAGATTTGGGGTCTCTATTTATAGGCTCGAATATGCCCATCATAATTGCTATTATATTTATTGCAATGGCGGTTACAAATACCATTATGATTATTATAATGGTTATTGCACTTATTGCAATAGTGGTTACAAGCATTATTATGCTCATTATAATTGCCCCAATTAAATTCAAATCTAAATTCAAATGAACCCAATTATGCTTTCTCTTGAGAAAGCAATTTAGCTTATTACATAACTATTAAGTTGGTCAAGTTGGTTTAATATTCTAGCATAAGTTTCATCTTATGTGGGTTCAAATCGAACTATCAACACACCATGTGTGTGCCCATGTGGCAGTCCACGTGTCATGATGACACTCGACACAAACTCATTGGATTTGGAGTTGCAACTTGAACTTTGATCAAGTTAATCTCATGCATCAATTGTTATATTTGTATACTTAAATTCAAATATATCCTACATAACCATGCCTTCGTTGTCAATACACTCAGGCTCGGATTCTGATCAGTGGCACATCCCTCAACACACTCTCAAATTCATTTCTCTGCAAGTGCGAAGCCGCAACAAACCTGAGAATCTTCAATTTCGGATTCTTGAGCTTGCCAGTTTCGCTTGGCATCTTTGTTAGTCTCAATCCTTTCTCACAAGCCTCTAAAGCTTCATTTGTGAGGTTTAGAGCTTGATTAATCTTGGTACTCTTATTCCTAGCCAATAAACTCTTCCCAAACATATTGATTCACTATAGTCCTATAATTCTCTCCCAATCCAAAAGGTAAATTCTTTGATCTATTCAACAAAGTAACAGCCGGATTCTGATCCAAAACCTCCCATGCCATTCTAGATCTACTAATATTTAGATCCATCAGCGGCCTCCTCTCTTCTACAGCAGTAATTGAAGCAATCTCAATGTTCTTAGCTAGATCTGTGGCTTGATCCAAACAATTGGCGGCAACATCAAATTTGTGAAGATTGTGCCAGATCAAACCGGTCCTGCAGCAAAACAAAGCCAAATTGGCTGCTGAAGATGGAATTCTGGAGATGCCTTAGGCGAGGAATAACACGTCAGCGGTGACATGATGAAGCTCGACATTCTCTTCGTGTAGCTATGGGTGTAGAGCGTAGGGATGAGAGGAATTTGAGAGATCGACGCAGGCGTTCCAGAGATGGAAGCACCTCCCGAGAGAGAGCTTGAGAGAGTTGGGGAAAGGGGAGAGGAGAGGAGAGGAGGAAGAAGAGGAGAGGCTTTGGAAGGGAAGATTGAGATTGAGGTTCGTTTAGGGTTTGGTGAAGATCGGGAGATGAAAATCTCTGTGATGGTTTTCTTCTCGACTTGAAACTATTGAGGATTTAAAGAGGCTTTTGGAGGGAAGTAATAATTAATATCTAAAAGATTTCTCTCCCTGAAACTAAGAATAATTATGAGAACAGTAATATACACATAAAAAGTTAGACAATTTTAGAGAAATATGTATCACAGTAAATAAAAATTAGACGTATTCAATTATGAAAAATTCATAATATTTTTAAACTTTAAGAATAGATTACCATGTAATACAACCATAAGAATCTGTTCCCTACAATTACAAAGTCGAAATTGTAACATTTGAATATTTGAAATATATAAATAAGTTTTATACTAATTTCATAATAGTCACATATAAAACTATTGATACCAATAATATTTTATAAGATGTTTCAATTGTTTCTATATTTTATATTTCTTTTAAAAAATTAATGTCACGTGTTTCACTTTCATTTTTTATGTATGTTTTAACAAATTAGTATTTGATTGTATCTCAAGTATATAAAAAGGTCTGTAATACTAACTGATTTTAGTGAGACTAAACTAACATATCACAAGTTACACACAACTAAATATAAGTTGCACAGATTAGTAATTACTAACTTTTCAATTTTAAAAGGAAAAAATGCTTTTCTTTGGGGGGGGGGATTCAACGTTACACACAATCTACAAAAAAACATAACTATATGTTCTATTAAAAATTTTCATTAATTAAAAAATTATGAGTAGAATAAAATAAAGGTCAATTAAGGCAAAGTAAGTGATATATCTTATTTTGTGTATATTTTTATATGTATTTATATAACATTTATCAACTAATTACATCATTTATGGCTTAAACTTGCTTTTAATGCAATATTTCTTTCTTTTGTAGGTTAATCGTGAAAATATGAAGATTATGGAACAAAAAGAGAGAAAAAGATGAACAAGGACCATGGAGAGCGTGCAGAGTAGAAGATATCAAGTTCATGAAAGGCTAGCAAGCCAGCATGGGTCGCACCCACAAGTAGCCCCCACCTGTGCTCGCGTGTTTTCAAGTTATCATCAAGCCAGCATCGCAGGCGCAGTGGTCCTGGAGTGCACCTCTAGTTGATTTTAAAGTAGCCTCAGCTTTCGCATGCAGTTGCGCCCATCTTGGTTACTCCATTGCTTTTTAACAGAAGCCTGTCAGCCCCATCCTTATGGCACTCAAAGCCCCAAGCGCGGTCACGCATTGCAACAGAAGTGCAGAACGCTTCGTGTGGCCGCACCTTGCCTAAGCACCTTACCTTAAGCTTGCGGCCATGTATTCTCTTTATTGGGCCAACACTTTGTAGCAGAAACATCTCAGCCCAACCTTGCAGGCACCCAAAATCTTTGAGCACGTCCACGCATCACTTCAGAAACCTCACAACTTCTCCGCGCGGCCAGGCAAATATGCCATCTCAGCCGCACATGACCTAATTCTTAATAAATACATTGTTCACAACCGCAAGGCCTACGGAGCATAGTTGTGCCAACAACAGTCTAGCTCTTTAAAAATCATAATTTAAAAGCTCTTTCACATCCAAGCCCCATTATTCATTTCTAACAATAAGAGCCATCTAGAGAGAGTTGTAGAGATTAGATTAGATTAGATTGGGGTTTGATGTAAGAAATAAGGGTGACTTGGAAGAAGAAAGAGGAGATGCATTGAAGATTGAGAGATTTAACATGAAGAAGAAGGTGCAGGGGCTTCAAGGATGAGATTGTGAAAGGGTCTTGTAAAAATTTTCACCAACACGTCAGATATCATTTATCCTTCATGTTTTCCATATTTTTCTTTTTTATTTCTATTTCTTTGTCTTTGATTTTTGGAAAAACTATATATTATACTTTGAATATTTTTTTATGAATATTACATGTTTCTAAAGATTTATAACTTAGACTATTGATAATTTATGTGCTTATCATGATTATGGGGTTGATTAATTGTTATTACATATTAGGTTTTTATATCTCATGCCTATAAATTGAATGAGTTATGATAATGCCCAGGTGGATGATTTTTGAGTCGGTTTATATGGATTTTATAGATTTCATGTACTTTTGAATTTATATATTATTCAAATATTTTTTGCTTATTTTGTAGAGAGTTTGTGGTTAAAGTATTTGATATTATTTATTAACGATTCTTCTGATTATGGATGTTGGAGCTATCCAATGATATGATTAGATTGTTGAACATATGAAATGAATATGTTATGCTAGATAGATGATTTACGACACATTAAATTGTTGAAGAACAAGATAATCAACCATTCAGGGCTTAAATTCAAGTCCTCGAGATTTTAGAATAAAGCCCAATTAATGACACCGTTAGAAAACAAACTTTCAGTGATGAAAAAATCTATCGCCGAAAATCCCTTTTTCGTAGCTAAAAGATATCAGTGACAGATTTTTTCCGTCACTAAATCCGTCACAAAAAGTGACCCCGCTAATTTTCAGTGATAGATTTTTTTTCCGTCGTAAATATCAGCGTCAGATTAGCGATGGAAAAAATCCATCGCCGATATTAGCGATGGAAAAAAATCCGTAACTGAAAAAAAAAATGAAAAAAATTTGGAAATAAATCGACGGAAAAAATTCCGTCGCTGATTTTTTAGCACATTTTTAAGCTCTCGGCAAGCTCCATGTGCTTAGCCATGTGACACCCGCCCCCCGGCCCGAGCCCGGCCCACACACCCACTCATGTGCTGACTTGCTTTATTATGCATAAAATTCCTCTTTCACCATGTCCATCACTACCGTACACAAAGAGAAGCACAAGTACACCACAACCACCACACCACATTACACTCTCTTGTTTTTTCCTTTATTTTTTGTATTTGATCTCTTCACCACACTCTATTTAATAATAATAAAATAATTTAAAATAATTTAAAATAATATTTTATTATAAAATAATAATAAAATATTAAAAAAATGAAATAATAAAATGATATTTATTATAAAATAATAATAATTTAAAATAAAATATTACCAAATTTTAAAAAATAAAATAATATTATTTTTTCACAAAATAAAATAAAAAGAAAAGGAAAAGGAATTATTAAATAAAAAATTAGAAATTAGAAATTAAAAAAATTAAAAACTCCGTCGGTAATCTGTCGTTAAATTTTCCGTCAGTAATCCGTCGCTAATTTTTCCGTCGCTGAAAGTTATATTTTTTTTTTATTTTTTTCACCAACCACTGTTATACTAACGGATTAGTGACGGAAATTTTCCGTCGCTAAAAATTTCGTCGATAATCCGTCGCTGATGCGTTTCACAAATTTTTTTTTCTTCTGTGGACCACTACAGTAACGAATTAGCGACGGAATTATTTCCGTCATTAATTTCTGTCACTAATCTCTCGGTATTGATTCCGACATTAATCCGTCGCAAATCCGTCGCTATTACCGATGGATATTTTTCTATCGATAATTTTTCGTCACTGAAGCAGTGTTTTCTAGTTGTGTGACTCAAATGTTCTCATCATTCTGGAACAAAAGTGGGCGGTAACCTACCCAGAAAAATCATCACAGTGTTGTCCAAAATCTAGGCAGATTACAACCCAATTTGGTGGTATGTTTCAAACAGCAAGAAAAGCATGAAAAAGACATGGTTGAAGGGATGAAAATCCATTAAGGGAGTTACAAAATGAAAACCCAAAGAATCCTAGAAAAGCCCAAGAAGACAAGTAAAACAGTCAAAAGGGTATTTTGGATAGAATTTATAACGGATAGTTTTTTGTCTTTCTCTATAGACAAGTTTTTTTGTATTTACCGGCTAGTTTTTATGTTTACCAGTTATTTGAGTCTCATTCCTCTATAAGTAAGTGTCTCACCTCTCATTTGAAGCATGAAGAAAAATTTAGAAATCTTGGAGAGCAATCTTCTTCCTAAAGTGGAACAATCACCTCCACAACTATCAAATAATACACCACAACAATCAAATGAGGAGAAAATAACAACACAAGAGGGAGACGCTCTGAGGACTTGTGAACAATGTGAGGAGGAAAGCACCATACACCACAAGAAAACACACTTTCAATGACGAAAACTTATCGACGAAAAAAAAATTCATCACTAATAGCTTCAGATTTGTGACGGATTATTGTCAAACAAAATATCAAGAGATTTGCGACGGATTAGTGACGAAAATTAATGACGGAAATATTTCTGTCACTAATTCGTCGCTATAGTGATCAAATGTGAAAAAAAAAATTTATAAACCAATCGACAGATTAGCACGACGGATTACCGACAGAAATTTTACTGATGGATTAGCGACGGATTTTTTTTAATATTTTTATTTTTTATTAAATAATTCTTTTATTTTTATTTTTATTTTATTTTGTACAAGAATAATATTATTTTATTTTTTACATTTTTTTATTATCTTATTTTAAGCTAAAATTTTATTATTTTATTATTTTATAACAAATTATCATTTTATATTATTTTATTATTATTAAAAATTATGAGATAAAGATAATAAATAAAAAAATATATGGTTAGATGACTAACTGTGGTCTGATGATTGTGTTGCTTTGATTATTTTACGCGTGGGGGTTCGAATCACGCTGGAGGTATTGAAGCATTTTTCACAAATTAAAGGAAGCGGGCGGGCAGACGGGCTGTTAAGCAAGCTGGTGGGTGTGCGCATGCGGGGGGGTTTGCAAGCGCGAGTTTGCAGGTGCGGGCGGGTGGGCGGTGTAGGACGGGTTGTGTGCATGATAGCGCATGGGCAAATGAGGCGTGGGCGGGTCTATGCATAGGCGCATAAGGCACGGGCGGGTAACGCGTTTGTGCGTGTGCAAATGCTTGAGGGTTCCAGAATTAGAGACGAAAAAAATCCGTCACTGATATTGAATTATCAGTAGCGACAAAATTATTAGCGATAGAAAAATTCCGTCGCTAATTTATCACTGATTTTTTTATATATTTTCTAATCAACGATAAATTAACGATAGATATTTTTAGTTACGGAAAAAATCCATGGCTAATCTATCGCTGATATCAGCGACGAATAGTATTCCGTCGATAAAAATTAGTGGGGTAATTTTCAGCGATGGAAAAAATCCATCGCTAATACTCTTTAGCGACGGAAATTTCCGTTGTTGATACCTTATTCCTAGTAGTGTTAGAGACTAAAGGAAAAAGGAAGCAAGAGAGAGATCAACCTCAAGAAGACTCAGCTCTAGCCCAAGAGGGAGATAGGGAATCTCCACCATCTCCTGCACCTCTCAAAAGATCGATTAGATTGCGGCTACCTCTATCGGAATGGGTGAACAAGAGAATTTACTAAACTCAAGTGCAATCACCTAACCAAGAGCAAGGAGAAGGCCACAAAATCTGATGAACTCTCTCTCTTTCCCTCATACAACAAAAGGTTCATCATTTTAAAGCCATAAAACAGCAAGAAGAATCAAAAGGTAAATTGTCCAAGAACTTTCTGATAGTTTGGCTCCATAGTCCTTTATTCGCCAAACTTGAGGGGGATGTTAAAAAAGAAGACAATCAATCATTCAAGGCTCAAATCCAAGTCCTTGAATGTCATAATAAAGCCCAATTCATGACTCAAATGGTCTCATCAGTCCAGAATAAAAACAGGCAGTAAGCCGCCCAGAAAAATTATCGCAGTGTGTTATCCAAAATCTAGGCAAATTACAGCCTACTTTGGTAGCCCATTTCAAGCAGCAAGAAAAGCACAAAAAAAGGCATGGTTGAATAGATGAAAGTCTATTAAGAGAGGTCCAAAATGTCACGCCCCGAACTGGGATCGTGAATAACCGCTCGTTGTCCCTGGATGCTGGCTGTATTTTTACAGAAAATCGGGTAGAATCTCCACATAAATTGAAGGTTTCCCATGTACAATTTCACCTGTATATCACATTCATCCTGTAAAAATAAACAATTGGCCATCCCGACCTCTCCAAAATCAACAAATACCACAGCCAACATCCAGAACAACGCAAAGCTATAAAGTTTCTAGCAGTTCTAGCAACAGACCTCTACTGTCATGCCCAACTAGAGCATGAGCAGCCGCCACACCGAGCGGACTTAAATTCTACGCATATATAAAATAAATTTTCAAGTTATTTTTTAATATTCACAAATGCCTCAATGCAATGAAATAAATCAATATGAGGGTTTCATGAATAAATGTCCATAATTTATACAGTCATCCCAAAAAGTTATATAAATACATTGGTCAAACTAAAATCTCCAATATATAACGATACCACCAATCATCGTAGCGGAAGAGGTGAAAATATCCATATCGAATCCCAGCGATATCATGTTTGCGTCACAATTATACAAATCCAACAATACCTCCTCGATCCAACACTAATCCTATGGGAAAGAAAGCGAGGGGTGAGTATCTATGGGAGGATACTCAATAAGTGAGGGGATTGACATCATACTATCAATATCGAGGGTGAATTTTGAGTGTCAAAGCATAAGATAAAAAAATATCCACAGTGTGCAAACCGATCATGTTATTTCAAAATCATATATAATACGCACACATCAGAAAGCAAGATATGCATCCAATATTTACATCAATGTCATGAAGAGCCGGCCAATGAAATATTCCCGGTAATGGTCTACCTCGACCAAGGATGGCGCATTGGGGGGTTTTTCCAAATGCAAATATTAAATAATGGCTCTTTGCCCCAATGTTGGCCACAGACTACCCCAACTAGCCTGTAAATAATAATAATATACATATAACTAGTCGGCCGTGTATGGTACCCCCGCCTGGTGCTAGACGAAGCCGTACTCAACGTCCTCTCCGATAAGGGTCAACCTGGGACACCCATACACATGACGATCTGGCGGATACCTCCGGCCGAAACGTATCCGGATACAAGGGGTGCCTCTACCAGATGTCCTTCGTAGCTACAGATCACAATATCATATCGGCTGGGCACGTAGCCCCATCCATCCCATCACCATGTCGGCCGGACATATAGCCCCATGCATAATATCATAACGTCGGCCGGGCATACAGCCCAATATATAAGTAAATCCATTTAAAACCATGTGTCAATGCAGTGGAAGTATTAAAACATATCAATATGTCGAAAATGTGGCACAATATACAGTTATCAAAACTCATGGATGCATATCAATAAAGTCAGAATTTAAGACACTCCAAAGGTCACAAAATATTTCATAAAATATTCGAAAATTCTAACAATTATACATTTTGCAAAAACATGTCATTTAAAAAGTATTTTTGAAATATGGTTTTCAATCAATAGCGAATGTCAAAATCTCACTCACAGTTCTAGAGAAGGTGGTCACTCCCTATTTTCAAAATAAATCCAAATCTGCTTCTTCGAGTCTCCAAAATAATCAACCTAATCAGATCATCAAAATTGAATATCAATTTCTCAAGCATCTTTAGGGTTTATCCAAAAGACATGAAATGTACAATATCCTCTACTTTATGGCTCATTTCATTCCAACCCTACAACCCAGATACTTCCATGCATATTTCAAAGTTTAACTCTAAGGGAAACTATTCAAATTAACTCGACATGATTTTATGATTCTATAATATGATTCTTTCGTATCAAACCATCTAGTTTCTGTAACATTCTATACTTTAACCTTCAAAATCACATATAATCATTTCAGAATTTGTATTCTATTCGCATTCTACTTACACTCTAAACATATACAGAACCTTTCATCTTAGATTCAATCCTAAATTCATTCAATGTATCAGTTAGAGACGAAATCTCCTCACCTAGGGTTTTCTCAAAGCGCAGAGTCTCGTCCGAAAGTCGCTTCGGTCACTCCAAGGTCTGTAGTGTTTCCTATCAAAGCAAGATTTATTTGTTAGATCTAAACACTTAGATCAGAAGCAAAATCCTAAGTCATTTACCTGCGTGGAGGTTCGTGGGCTGTCACGGGCTCATGGGCCGTTGCGGGCCGTCGCGGGCTCGTGGGCTACAGCGGGCTCGTAGGTTCGCAGGTCAGCGGGCCAGTAGGGTTCGGCTAGCGGGCTCACGGTTTGTGGGCCAGTGGGCTAGCAGGCCGATAGGCCTACGGGCTGGTGGGCCTGCGGGCTGGCGGGCCTGCAGCTGATGGGCCTGCAGGCTAGTAGCTTGCGGGTGATGGACCTGCAAGTTGGCGGGCCGATGGGCCTGCAGCTGATGGGCCTACGGGCCGACAGTGGCTCGCGGGCCACAGTGGCTTGCGGGCTGGTGCTCGCCCGTGCACTGGTGCGCGCTCGTGCGCTGCGCTGGCTCGTGTGCGCTCGCGCGCTACTGCGCGCCCGTGCGCGCTCGTGTGCTGGGCCGCGCGCACTCGTGCGCTGGGCCACTCACGCTCGTGCGCTGGGCTGCGCGGGCTCGCTCGCGCACTTGTTCGCGCTCGCGGCCTGGCTCGCGCTCGCGGGCTCGGTCGTGTGCAAGGGCGGGTTGCACTCACGGAGGCTCTGCAGTCGCGCTGTGGCATGCGGTGGTGCTCGATCGTGGCTCGCGGTGGTGTGCGGCGAGGCGGAGAGAGGGCGATCGTGGGAGATCGCGAGAGAAGGAAACAGTAAGATAGAGAGAGAAACCGAGAGGGAAAAAGAAGAAGAAGAAGAAGAAGAAGGTGGCGATAGCGATGGCTGTGGCGGTGGCGGAGGAAGACGAATGGCTGCGGAAGAAGACGAACGGCCGCGGAAGAGGAAAAGTCGGGGAGAGAGAGAGAGAGAGAGAGAGAAGGGGGTTAGGGTTTTAACCCTAATCCCTAAATTGGGGACGCAACGTTTTGCCCCAAAACGCTGCGTCTCCAATCCTGAATTTTTTTTTTTTTTTTTTTTTTTTTTATATTTGGTGTTACACAAAATGAAAACCCAAAGAAGGCTAGAAAAGCTGAAGGAGACAGTTCAAATAGCTAAGAGTATTTTTTGCAGAATTTATAACGGCTAGTTTTTTGTCTCTCTCTATCAGCTAGTTTTTTGTGTCTATTGGCTAGTTCTTGTGTCTACTGCCTAGTTGAGCCTCATTCCTTTGTAAGTAAGTGTCTCACCTCTCATTTGAAGCATAGAGAAAAGTTGAGAAGTCTTCTCTCTCAGGTGGAACAATCAACTCCACTTTCTCTCTCACTTTCTTTCTTACATATTAAAAGCATTGTAATACTCATAGTTCACTTGTAAAATTCTAACATAAATATTGGGCAATCGTCCCACATTCAATTGTTGTATATTTTTGTTCATAAATACAAAAAGTTCTTCTTTCATTCTTGATCTCACTTGTACAACACATTCAAAATTTCTACATTGATGTATGATTCATGTTAAGAACCAAATAAATTACGTCTTTCGTCACATTTTAGCACATAATTTATTATTATTGTTAATTATATATTTCATGCTAATGCTAGGTGGATTACATCACATATGATGAATTTTGAATGCCAGATTTAGGTGGTTTATGCCTTTTACTGCATCACAAGGTATATGAGATATATTTGATAGTTGTTCCCCTAATCCCCCTAGAACATTTGGACTCCATACTAAATCAAAATCATACGGTGACACATGTAGTAGACTTAAGGTCAGTGGTTTTTATCCGTACACAATATGTTAAGTTATTAATAGGCATTGTTTAATTATTCCATTATATTTCATTTTCATCTTAGATCACAAAATTCCTTTTTAATTATTGTCGGATCAGAGGACATTAGAAATGTAAGTTAATTACACCGTCCCTTGAAGACGAGTTGGCCTTGTGTATTCGCAAGTTCAGTGTTATAAAATAAAACTATAATGATGAGTAAGGCTTGTCAAATAGACTAAAAGAGGTGTTCATATTAGATTTATCATCACCCTTATTTTAAACTTCGGATTATTTTCCTAACAAAATGTACCAGGGACAAAGTTTAATTATTTTTTTTGCCTAAGTTACTAAACATACCCGTAATATTTATTCTACATAGGTTGTCTCAAGAAACCTCGACTTCCCTCTCAAACGCTTCACTTTATGTTTATTTTGTCATATTTTATATAATATTTTTAACTAAAAATTTTTAATAAATAAATATAATTTTTAAAATAAAAATCCAATTTCCCAATAAAAAGAATTTAGATTATGATGATACAAATAAATTTTTTCATCGAATAGTCCACCTCATCTCAGCCCAATCTTAACTTTTTCAAACGAAGTACAATTGACTAAGCCTGGTAAATATGCAAGCTTGTGGGTCAGGCTATGCCGAGCAGCCTGAAAGCAACAAGACCCACCTGTAACAACTATTAATTATAATGGTTAATAGTTAATCATGATTAGTAAAAAAAGTTAGTGATTAATTGAAGGGTTATTAGTTAGTTAGATGAAGTTGTTAAATAGTTAGTGAAAGTAGTTAGTAAAAATATTATAAATAGTAATCAAATACATGTAATGAGAAATATAATGGAATTGTAATAAAATCTTTCTTTATCTCTCTTGTATTCTCTCTCTCTTTCTCTCTCTAATGCTCTCTCTCTTTCTCTCTCTCTCTTTCTTTTCTTCCTAACCCCCCTCTTTCTCTCATACTCAGGATTGTAACAAATTAGTATCAGAGCTTACAAATCCTTGGCTAATATTGAAAAATGGTAGAAGAAATTGGGTATGAAGCCATCGAAGAGGAAGCCTTCTATGAAGCTATCGAAGAGGAAGCCTTCTATGAAGCCATCTAAGAACATCTCAAAAGGCAAGAAATTATAATACAAGAAATGGTCATAGAAATCAAAGAACAAAACCAAAGGATTGACACTTTTATGACAAGTTTTGATGACAAATTCAACATTTTATTGAAAATATTTGGTATCGATGAGGATACCAAAACTTTCGTAGAAAAGGAACAAGAAAATGAAAAGAAATTGGAAAACAATAAAACAAAACAAGTGGCAAATGAAACAATATCAAAACCCATGGAAGAACAAGGTATTGATATATTTTTTGAGTCTTCCATTCTATCTACTCCTTGTGAAGAAATGTTAAGGATAAAAGGATTTCAAATGTTCAAGAAAGAAGGATCTTGCATGTCCAACAAAGAGTTGTTGACAGTAGGTTCTTGTCAATCGCTCCAAAGATTGAATTTTCGATATTCATTGAACAAAATCCTTCACTAAAAAGAAGTTCAAGAAACGTTTCTTTCAAGCTTCCTTGTCTCTATTTTTCTTCCACTATTCTCATTGCAATTCAAGTTACATTCATCGTTCATCTCCATCACCTTATCTTTCAATACAAATACAAGTCTTAGTTCAAGATTCATGAATTCAAATCTCAATTTTGGGTTTTCCATCCTTGAGGACAAGGATGTTTTCAAAGGAAAGAAGTATTGTAACAACTACTAATCATAGTGGTTAATAGTTAATCATGATTAGTAAAAAGAGTTAGTAGTTAATTGTGTGGTTATTAGTTAGTTAGGTGAAGTTATTAAATAGTTAATGAAAGTAGTTAGTAAAAATAGTAAAAATAGTAATCAAATACATGTAATGAAAAATATAATTGAATTGTAATGAAATCTCTCTTTATCTCTTTTGTATTCTCTTTCTCTTTCTCTGTCTAGCTCTCTCTCTCTTTCTATCTCTCTTTCTCTTTCTTTTCTTCCTAACCCTCCTCTTTCTCTCATATTCAGGATTGTGACACCACCCAATTCTTATATCTAATCTGCCTCCTTTGAAGTCTGAATAACCTTTTGTACACGGTTAAAAAGACTGAAATGCCATGATATCTGAAACCCAATTTACATGCACAATTTCCCTATTACTAGGTTGGAATTTATCTCATACCTATCTCAGCAACTCGGCACATTATGATCTCAGCTCTGTTGCATTGCAAGGATAAAGAGTGATCTGTCACAAGATGGAACCTAGTCCTAGCTGTTGAAGAAGATTTACAGGCATCATTTTGCAAATTGATTGTGCCACTTGCCAATTTTGATCAAGCTAGTCCAAAAATTGTAAAATGAAAATATAAAAGGAAAAGGGTATTGCTGCAACAGAGCATATAAGCTACGGTATGGGGGGCGAGTGGGAGAAAGGGAGAGGGCACTAGATAGATACAATAGCAAGGATGCCAATAAACTATAACTTAACCGGTACAGTCTCCCTCCCCTTATAAAAAGTCTCAAGTTTGAACTTTCTTATATACAAAAAAAAATACAATCGCAAGGATATACATGAGAATGCTGAACATTAAGTACTAGAAAAGAAGTGCATATATTAGGAGATCAAATACCTGCTTTTATATCAAATTCAAAGCTACGCCTTTTGTCTTTTTTTTGTTTTTTATATCACGCCTCGACCTTTGGATCAGTATGTGACAATCGCCGCGTTATCCCAAAACACGTGTAGACTCCACCCATGTTTTGAGATATCGCAAGACATTCCCATATCTACCCGTGTTCCATAATAATCTAACCATAACAATAAAATAGAATGCATTCATTCACAAAATCAAAGGACCAATTCGGTCCATCTCTGCTCAAAACCTGCATATATCGGGCTAATCCGACCATTCAAATCAAATCCACAAAATATAAATAAATCTCTACTCAAGAGATCCAAATCAAATTCCACCAAAACAATTCTAAAAAAATTCAAGAAAATAAAAAAAAAATGTCCTCATTTTAAATATACGAACCATAATCAAATTTCAAACTTATGAACATCGTAGAAAATAAGTTTTCAAAATAAATATACGGTATGCCTCCTCTTGTATCCACTAATACCTCAATTCAAAAGAAAAATATTATCCGAAGAAGTCCGACAAACAACTTTCTATGAATCCAGCACTATACATCCACAAGTCTTGAATAGGCTTCCTTTGTGAAAATGAAAGTAGGAGGGACGAGTATATACTATACCCAGTGGTGATATACAAGTTGTACAAAAATAACAATCATGTGGTGGATATATTAAATGCATATATTTCAAAACCATTATGTTTTTATCAATTTCATCCAATAAATAAATAACTCAAACTATTGTTTCCAAATTTATCATCATTCACAATTGTCAAAATTCAATTTTATATGCATCCAGTTATTTCATTTTTTTCAAACACAAGGCCAACCAAAATCATTATTCCCAACAAAAGTCTACCATGATCTATAGTGGAACCGCAAAAGGATTTAATAATTTTACATTTAAAAATGACCACATTCTTGACATTGTCTATAAGCTCTCATTGGTGGTGCACCTAACTATCCCAAACCCGTGGGCACTTTATCCGGCCATAAATGTACCGTATGTACTCGGATATATCCCATGGTCTATTAACCGCACTACGTCATCCCATCGGATTACTCTGTAGAGGGAAATGACTAGTCATTTATTGATGTAGATCTCTTGAAATAATCCCAAAACCTTAAGGGATCTATCTCGATGTATCTATATGTCGGTGACTTAAGATGTATTATCTAAATCTTTAATCTCAAAGTTCTTAGATATGAACTATTTTACCTCATACAGTATCCCCTTATCATTGTAACAAATAATATATCATTCACATACAGGACAAGAAAATAAAACCTACTCCGCTAACCTTGAGGTATATATATTGATCCACAATATTCTCTTCAAAACCGAATGAAATAACTATTTTGTAAAATTTTAAATACCACTGATAGGAAGCTTGCTTTAGTCTATATATGGATTTCTTGAGTTTGCACAGCAAGTGCTCACTACCACTAAAGGAGAATCGTTTAGGTTGATACATGTAAATCTCTTCCTCTAATTCCCTATTAAGAAAAGCCGTTTTCACATTCATTTGTTGCAATTCTAGGTTGAAATATGCAATAAGTGTCAGAATGGATGCGGGGGGAATCTTTCTTAGATATCAAAGAAAATATCTCCGAGTGGTCGATTTCTTCTCTTTGGGTAAACCCTTAAGCAACGAGTCTGGTCTTATATTTCTCGATGTTACCTAATAAATCAGTTTTACCCTTGAAAACCCATTTACATCCCATAGGTTTTATCCCATCTAGCAACTCTATAAGATCCCAAGCTTTATTGCTTCTCATGGAGTCCATTTCATCCTTCATGGCGTTAAACTGTAAGTTCAAGTTCTTAAAACTCATGACTTGTGAAAACGTTTTCGAATTCTCAATGGCTCCAACATTATAGTCATACTCTTGAAAGTATACCACATAGTAATCATGTATAGCTGACCTTCTTTTTCGAGTTGATCTCCTTAATGTTGGTTCAAATTCTCCTTCTCTGTATGAGAGGTTGACCAACTTAATTTTGTTCAATTGTTTGTGGAATTTCTTAATTGTCATCTGTATCCTAATTTTTGTCCATATGGACTTGAGAGTCATTTTGAATGACAACTAACTTGAAACAAGAACTTGACGAGATAATGAGTCCCTTTTCGGAGTTAAATTCTGAAAGTAATCACTCCTACTAACTAAGTCATTTTTGAAAAATTTAGCAATTTTATATTCTACAAATCTAGTATGGTAGGATATACAATAAAATCAGTATCTTTGGACTCATCAGCATAACTGATAAAGTAATCATTCACGGTTCTTAGGTTCGGTTTCTTTCTCTCTGTAGGATAGCCCAAAATGCGTACATATTTCAAACTAGGTTTCCAACCCTGGCTACACTCTTGGTTGGAACAATATCTAGGATGTACACTACTATTTTGAGAGTTTCAATCTACTAGAATTTAGATAGTTTGGAGTTAGCTATCATGCTCCTATCAATATCAAGCAAGTTCATATTTCTTCTTTTAACTATCTCATTCTAGTTAGGTGAATTAGACATGGTGTATTGGGTAACAATCTCATTTTCCCTAAAGAACTTTGCAAATAGATCTGAAACTTGTTCATCCTCTGTATACCTTTCATAGTATTCTCCATCTCTATCTGAACTTACAATATTTATTTGCATACTGCATTGTTTTTTTACTTCTACCTCAAAAATTTTAAAAGTATCTAATATCTTGTCTTTATGACGAAAGATATAAAGATACATATATCATGAGTAGTGATCTATAAATGGGATGAAATAACTATGATCAAACGAGTCTATATCTGGAGTACAAATATCAGTATGTATGATATCAAACAATTATGAGCTCTTCTTAACATCTTTTTTAATCTTGTTAGTCTGCTTTCCCTTAATGCAGTCCACACAAGTCTCAAAATCATTAAAATGTAGTGTATTAAGTATCTCATCCTTTACCAACTTTTCAATTCTCTTTATGGAGATATGTTTTAATCTCTAGTGCCACAACATGGATGAGTTTTCCTCAATGACATTTCTTTTAACCGATGTATGTGTTACATTCATGTAACTATTGTCTTGCAAAGTAATAATATACAATCCATCCAATAATGAATCATAACCAATGGCATTTGAACCAAAAAATAATGTCATTTTATTATCAAATTGGAAAGAGTAACCAAATTGTACAAGTTTTGAAATGAAAATTAATTTATTAGAAAACTTAGGTACATAAAACATTCTCTCCAATTTCAAGACATACTCGCTGGCTAGAATGAGCTCGCAATCACCAATGTCCTTTACTCGTAAGCTCATTTTATTATCTGAATAGATGAGTTGTTCACAATCTATTAGCATTTTTAGATTTTTCAAGCCTACAACACATTCATAATGTAAATGGTATAATCAGAATCAATCCACAATGTGTCATGAGAACTCTCAGTCATGCAAAATTTATAACAAACTAATGAAATTTTCGTACTTTTATTCTCAAACTACCGCTTGTATTTACCACAATTATGCTTCATGTGTCCTTTTTTTACAAAAGAAATACTTGGACTCTTTCTTTATGTCTATTTTCGATTTTGTGCTCCTTTGATTCAACTTGGACTTACCCTTCTTTTTCCCTTGCACTATCACTGTGTACTTGCAGAACCCTGTTTCATCTCTATTGGCAACCTTCATTCCTCCTACATACACATGGCCATCAACTCATTGATGGATCGTTTATCCTTATGTGTGTTGTAGGAGATGTTAAAGTATCGTAGGGTTGCAGGAGGGAGTTTAGAATGAAGTGCATGAAAATAAATTCGGACATCTCAATCTCCAGATTGTTTTAGTTGAGCCACTTTGTCCCATATACGTATGATGTGCTCGTGCACACCGTGGATAGTAGTAAGTCTCATGAAAGAGAATTGCATAATAAAGGCACTAACCAAAAATTTCTCTAATATTGCAAATTGCTTATTTATAGCCTAAAGAAAAGTATGAACATTGTTATGCTGGTTGATTGAACCAAAAATAACAGCTAGAATTTTGCTCTTTATGAATATGGTATTTAGATAATTAAATCACTCTCAGTATTCATAAAGTGTCTTTTCTGTTATAGAACTCGTATCGGTTACCCGAGGTGTGTCTCATCTTTTCAGATAGCATAGTCAATGTCCAAGCAGTCCAAATGGAAAAGTATCATTTTCCTTGATTCCTTATAATTTATTTCATTCAAATCGGAAAAATCGGATTTCAAATCTATGATTTGGAATACTATAAAATAAATAAACATAATTACTAACTATATATGAGATATTTAATATATGTGTATCAATGCGAACATATAAAAATAAATCTGACATAAAAATTGTCTGTGAGTTAAATTTCATCTGACCTTTTTCATAAAATTTATAAAAAAATAACTCATTTCCCAATACCTGTGTACTAATTAAAAAATTACCAATAGTTAATTTTTCATTAATCACTTTATAATTTTTTATTTAACCCTATAAGACGATCTCTCTAATGCACCAGGTAAGTGGTGGGTCATATAAAACCGCTTAACAACTAATCAGCCTTAAACTTATCCCTGTTTTTTTTTTACAAAACTAGTTTATACATACACTAGATCAACTGTACTTATAGTATCACTTAGAAAAAAGATTTCAATCAAATAGACAGCTATTGAATATAACTATTTTGATATTTTATCTTCAATTTTGGAGTTAAAAAATATTTTGAAAATTTTTGAAAATTTTTTCAAAAACTTTTCGATCCAAAAATATTTTAATAATTTTATACACTCCCTTATATACAAGAATTAATTTTGTACTTATCTTCATGTACAAGAATTAATTTTTTTTAAGTCCAAAAGATCAATATGTTGTATTTCAAAGTTTATTGAGCCTTTTTAAAAAATGTTGTAGGGATTTGATTGCAATAAGCTAAAAGAATTTTGAGTAACCATGAGGTTATTGAAAGTTTACAGATAAAACCATAATTCTTTAAGAGTACATACCAAAATGTGTTATGCTACTATTTCTCGTGGATTCTCTTTTAAAAAAATAAATAATAATAATGATAAATGTATATACCAAAACATGTTTTCACGTTGTGGGTATTGATGTTGACTATCCAACAAGACATTAATTGCTTATTCTTACACGGGATAACAATAGTGTTGGGTCTTCTCTGCCCAAAAATTACACGAGGGTTCCGACCTATATCTAATTAATTCTGATAGATCTCAATACCGGAAATTCATCGGAAATTTTTTAAAAAATATATCATTTCTTCATTTTAAAAATACTGAATTGTGCATAATTTCATACCCAACCCATTTTCGATCTCAAAATGCCCAAAAAATGAGCACATTGAGCCAACATTTTTTAGAAATTTGGTTTTTTTTTTAATTCAAAATTCACCGAAAACATACAGGTAAATGCAAAATTGACTCTAATACCCAACGTTAGAATGCATGGCAAACCTAATTCATGCTTCTAATACAAAAATTAAGCCAAAATTTAGCGGAAACAAAAAAGTGGTTTTAGAGTTACCTCTGGTCATGCTTTTCTCTTTAACTTTTGATGATCGCGAAATCTCCAAAATGATTCTTGGGATGTGCACAAATCTTCTAAACCCTCAATTTCACTGAATAGATGGTATGGAATTAAAAAATTTAGATTTAGAGACTCAATGCACTATGAGTGATTTGTATAGGCTCTCAATTATCCAAAAACTATTAAAACCCTATAATTGTCATTTTAAATTAAACATTCAAAACGAAAAAATAAGATTAATTATGTGTAGGTTTAAATAAGCCACCAAAATCTGATCAAATACAACCCAATTTAAATTATTTCCATTCTTTATCACATTTATTCCTTTTAGTTATGTTTTTCTCCATGTTAGAGGTGGGTTTAGCTAGACAGATAATGGCTCTAATAACTCAAACGGGATGACTTGACCATCTATGATCTCGATCAAAGAGACCTGCAAAAGATTGCTAGAGAGTGCTTCGGCGGGGAAGGCTCCGATACTCAAATTAGAGAGTGGTTTTTGAAAAGGAAGAAATAGATTGATACCAAAAGAGAAAGAGAGCGAGAAAACTCTGTATGCTTTGTGTGATATTTGTAGGTCAAGAGGACTTATCTAGACGATAGACACATTAAAATTCATATAACTTCTGCTTGTAAGAGTCATGTCCATGTGGGTGATAAAACCCTAATTTTCTTATTAAAGTGTCCCGAAATTTCAGAGAATTAGATCATAGGATTCTCAAAATTTGTAAAATCTTACCTGTTTGAGAAGTTTAAATCATCATGGAGATTTTTTTCCTTATCAACTATAGTTGTAGATTTCTTTTTCATTTACATAAGATTCTCCCTATCTTTTTAGAAAAATGAATATTGTCTTAACGGATTGGGCAGCTCATACCGGGTGCCAAGGAAGTCTAGGATCCAATTGGTCTAGGTGCCGACCAGTTGGCTATGGAGAGAGAGAGAAGTGATCGGTGAGTACCGAGAGAGTACGTTCGTGAGTCTGGCTGTCTTTGGGTCCCACATGATTTGGGCTACATATCATCGTTTACCCCTACTCCTTATGTCACTTCAAAGAAAGGCGTAAGAAGAAAGTCAAGAGTTGTTACTAGGAAGGTCGTGAGAGTGTAAATGTGCTTATCCCTCGAGTAATGATCCTGAAATAAATGTTTCATGGGGAGATAAAGAGGTTGAGCCTCCTCATTCATTGCCCACATTTCTCATTGAATCATTTCATCTGCTCAAGATCGCAAGAATCACGTCTTCGCAGCTATAAATAAGGCTTGTATGACCCAACATCGTCCCAGAGAGATCTTTGTGCTTTCATGAGTGATTTTATGAGTTTTCACTGCTGAGAGTCTATATTTCCGAAAGATATTTTGATTATGGGTTTTGAGCCACAAAAACTTGTAGTATAAGAAATTTTTGCCGATGCGAAGTTCCATCAAAGATGGGGCTGCTAACATGAGATTCCATTATGTCATTTGGTGTTCGAGCATTATGGTGGAAACAGTCATGGCTCTCATCAGAGTTCTCAACCTTGTGAAGAAAGAAATATTTGTCTATGGAGGAAACTCTCTTCCCAAAGTCAGAACCATTG
This sequence comes from Dillenia suffruticosa, assembly GCA_033439265.1. Taxonomy (NCBI): domain Eukaryota; kingdom Viridiplantae; phylum Streptophyta; class Magnoliopsida; order Dilleniales; family Dilleniaceae; genus Dillenia; species Dillenia suffruticosa. Next base: position 17,204,921 of record JAVTVX010000020.1, read on the forward strand.
TCTGGTTGCTTGGTGTAGCAGAGGTTGCCTAGGATACTTCATGGTGCTCTATTGAGTCAAGCGATAAAAGGAATTGGTAAATGGTAGAGTTTGGGCAAGGCAGAGGGTTTGAAACCTGATACACCTTTTTTGTCTCCTTTTTAGCCAACTCCTACCCTCTCAGATTCCTTTTCATCTTCTGTTAGGAAGGGTTTGTAGTTTTTACCTTCCTTAACTCCACTACTCCGGGGTGGTTTGACAAACTATGAAGGCTCATGTGGTTTGGTTGTGCAACATTGATGAGTCATGGGGTTTCCTCCAGCTCTCAGTTGACTTTCTACTATAAATTCCTCATGTATTTCTTTCGATATAATTCAGCCTAATTTTGGGACTTAAAAAGTTTCTTTTTTCTTTGTACCCAATCATGTACTCTGATATGTATCTGTTATATTGAAATGAAAGAAGAGTTTTTGTTACTTGCTTGTCCATCTTGCTATTGAGTAATCGTATTGTCCGTTAGTAGTGTGTCAATGTGTATAAAGAGTACAAAAACATTGAGAAAATGACTTAATCGATAGGATCCGACTGATAGGAGGCTTCATGGTCGGTTAGCTATCTTGCTGGGACGATATTGTTCTTTAGTCCTTCATGTAATCTTTGACTGAGAGAGTGAGTTCACTTGAGTAGTGATTCAGTTTGTTTGAGAGCATAATCGAGTGAGAAGGTCATGTACATCTTGTTCGTGAGACTCATTCCTTAGCATGATCGTTTGTTAGATAGGGCGATACTTGCCCATTTGGGAAGATGGATCCCAACAATAGACTTCATTTGGGAGGATTGAGCGATATTTATCCATTCAGGGAGATAGATCGCAACAATATATTGCGTTTAGGAGGATTGAACGGCATTTACCCATTCGGGAAGATAAATCCCAATGATAAGCTCCGTTTGAGAGGATTGGATGATATTTGTCTATCAAACGATAGGCTCCATTCAGGAGAACTAGGCAACATTTGTCTATTTAGGAAGATAGATCCTAACGATAAGCTCCATTTGGGAGGATTGGGCAATATTTGCCTATTCGGAAAGATAGATCCCAATGATAAACTCCGTTCGGAAGGATTGAGCGATATTTGCCCATTCAGAGAGATAGATCCCAACAATAGGCTCCGTTCGGGAGGACGAGGTAATGTTTACCTACTTGGGGAGCTAAATCCTAACAATAGGCTTCGTTCGGAAGGACGGGATGACGCTCGCTCAATCGAAGGAAATAGATCCCTAACTGACGGCATGTCCTAGGAAGCACAAGAGAATATCAATAGGTTAACACAACAAGATAGATGACCGCAGGGGTTTTACCTGATCATTCGATTATGCACGAAACGGGATGTCTTCCTTCGATAGAGTATTGACCCTTATTGATGTTGAGAATTATAGGTTTGATGATAATAAATTGGAAAAAATAGATTTAAGTGTATTAGAAAGTTATCAGAAAGCAAAAGTATGCAGACCTTGTTAGCCTGTTCTTGACACATGTTAACTTGCTCCTATAGGTCCACAAATTTTCAGAATCATATCGACCAATTTTGGTAATACCTTGAGCATGTTGATCTATTAATAATTCTTGTCGACCTGAATGAAACAAATATAATTATTGTCTAAGTAAGAATATATCGACAATCTCGAAAATATGTCTATTTGACTTAAACACTCACACATCGTGTAAACATGAGTAAAACCTTGTCAACCTGTCTTACACACAACCTGAATTAGACTACACATCGACCTGTTGACCTCAGATGAACAAATTTAATATGACAGGTCCACCAATTTTAATAGTGTGCCAACCCACTATTTATACATATCGACAAACATCAAGCAAAAATTTAGAAACGTCAACATGCCCGACAATTTATTGATCTGATTTAGTTATTCTTTAGAAATCATACGACGACCAACATCGTAACTATGTCAACACCTTAAGCACATCAACAAATTTCAAGAGTTAGGTTCACCAATTGAATATAAAAATAGGATTGTGTCAATGTGGACTTAAAACATGTCGACCTAATGTATTTGTTCTTTAGAAATCATACGACGACCTGCATTTCAACTATGTCGACACATTAAACATATCGACCAATTTCTAAGGTTAGGTCCACCAATTAAATGTAAGAACACCACTGTATCAATGTAGATTAAAACATGTTGACTAAGTCTGTTGATTCATAACTTAGACATGTTGAAACTTGATTAAAACTATGTCGACACATCAGAACATGTTGACCAATTTAATCCTATGTGTCCACCTATTTAATTTCAAACATAACATTGTCAACCCAAGTTCTCATCATGTCGACTTGATTAAGGAAGTCAATAATACAAAATTTTAATTCAGGTCGATGTGTTAATTAAGGTTGTAGTCATGAAATTGTCAAAAACCAAAATTTCGAAATAAATTTGAACACAATGGTCATCTCTTTTCTGATCTATCTGTATATGGATGGGTTGTTAAAACCCTTCAAATTAATTCTGATTCCCCCTTTTGAAATTGACTTCAAAAAATTGCATGATCACGCTCTAAGAAAAGGACTGCTTCTGCCCATTGTGAACTTGACTTCAGAATTCAGCGTGATCATGCCTTAAGAAATGAGTGCTTCTGTCCAACTTCTCAATTATCCTCTATTCATCTCTTGTCTTGAATAATTACATCCCTTAAAATTCTCATCTTGGATACCTACAAAAATTAAAAGAAGAAACTAATGACACTAATCAAATACCCCAAATTAAGTAAGAAATCAAATAATAAACTAATGAAACTCAAGAAAAAAAAATATTGGGTTGCCTCCCAATAAGCACAATTGTTTAACGTCTTTATGCTCAACGTTCTCCACTTGTTTCTCTTCAAAAAGGCTTCAACTTCACTTTGGGAGTCTAATATAATTTTCCTTCTATATCTAATTGTGCATTCAATTGAAAATCAATATCATATTTTTCTTCACAAATTTCCTGCACAATTAAATAAAAAATATCAGCAGAACAAATTGATTGACACTAATTTGGATACTTCATAGAATCAAAAATAATAAATTTAACAATATCACCGTCGAACTCAATGGAGAGAGTACCGTCATCCACATCTATTTTAGTCTTTGCTGTATTCATGAATGGCCGTCCTAATAGAAGTGGAGTTGAATCTATGATGGTGTCTCTTTCTATTTTCAAGATGTAAAAATCAGTTTGAAAAATTAATTCGTTAACCTACACCAAAATATCTTCAATAATACCCTCTGGGTAAGCATAAGAGTGGTCAGCTAGCTGAATAATAACCTCAGTTTCTTTTATGGGACCCAATTTCAGAGTATTATAAATTACATAAGGCGTGATATTAACAGGTGCTCCTAAATCTAGCATGATATGCTCCATTTTTTCCTTACCAATAACACAAGGTAGAGTGAACATATCTGGATCTGTACATTTTTCAGGTAGAGTTCCCTTGATGATATGAGACACATTCTCACCCATCTCATCACCTCATATCTTCCTAACTTCATTCTCGTATTCTTCTGTCTTGGATTCCTCAAACCTACAAGGAAAAAGGTGGTACAATTGTACTAGAAGCATTAGGCAAAGAAGACTTGGATGTTATCTTGATTGATTTTTCATGTTTGCATTCATCTTCTCTATCCATATACTTCCCTTCATTCCCCTTCTTAAATGGAGTGAAACTCAAATGAAGTTCCTTCTCACTTCTCAACGTTATTACACTGACGTTCTCTTTGGGATTTATCATCGTTTGTGAGGGTAGCTTCCTTGAGGTTCGAGCTTCCAAATTGCTTAACGAGGTTGCCAGTTGAGTGATTTGATTCCCCAAATTCTGTATCTCACTTTCGTTTCCTATTGAAATTGTTGAGTGTTAGTCACAAGAGCATTAACTATATCCTTTAAAGACATACCAGAATTTGAGGGTTGCACAAGTTCGGGTGTTGGTTTGTTAAAGTGTTGAGATGGATATCTCGTCAGTCCTCCTTGGTTTTCATAGCTCAGGTTTGGGTGATCCCTCCATTCAGGATTATAATGGTTGGAGAAAGGATCATACGTACATTAAGGTTGACCAGGGAATCCTCCTACAATATTTACTTGTTGAGTGGATTTCTTGTAGGGATGGACACATATCCGTCGGATGTCCAGGAAGTAAGCATATGCCACAAACCTTGGTTGCCTGAATTTGCCCTACAACTATTTGACGAACCAAAGCAGTTAGTTCAGAAATTTGATTTTCAAGATTCGAGTGACTTACCTCATGAGCTGGATACTCAATGCCCAAGGGTTGTTGGTTCAAAACTGGTATAGCTAACTCCTTCAGAATCCTTACACGATTTTCCATCTTTTCTTCCTCATCAAAAATCAGTAAATAAGTGAAAAACACAAACTAAAAAATTAAAATAGTTCCCCGACAACGGTGCCAAAATTTGGACGGGTTTGTCAAAACCCTCAAATTAATACTGATCCTCCAATACAATAAACTTGTAGCAATAGTGGTACTAGGTCGAATCTCACATGAACTATATTAACTTAATCTTTTAGTTATTGCTAAAATAAAATTATGGGTTTATAGAATAAATTTCTAAATCAAAAATAAATAACATAAAATTAAAAGACAAATCAACAATGCAAGAATACTAAAATTAAAGAAGAAAGTCAATATGTTAAATTTCGATCCAAAAGTTCACACACTCGATTGTTTCACTGTTTATCGGTTAAAAATATTATTCTTACGATTCAAACATTTAACCTTAGATTTATTAGGATAGTCGTAATAAATCTTACATTTTCCTAAAATAATTGACCAAACCCAACATCCAATCAAAACTTATCATTAATCGACTGGCCACGATAGCGTTCCATATCAATATAATGACTGCATTAAGATCTGTGAAAATAGTTAAACCAAAATACAAATAACCAGAATAGCCGTACAATTATTTTATTTTGTTCCATTGATTCCTTAGATTAAAATGAATATTGGCAAATAGCCCATAAACATAAATAATCTATTTGCTACTCATACCATTTATTCATGAGAATTACGAATCACTGAAATTCTAGATGCAATAAAAAATTAATATTGAATTAAATTGTCAGATTAACCAATAACAATCGTTCATGTAAATAATCAAGAATCGACAAATATTTGAATTAAAATGGTAAGAAATTAAATGAAGTACAGAACCTCACAGTGAAAATAATCAATGAAATTCCCTTTGAAAAGAAACTAGCCACTCATGGTGGAAACAAAAGAGGAAAAAATGTTCTTGAAAGAAAAAGAAAAACAAAAGGAAAAAAAAAAAACAAAAACCTAAAGAATTGAAAAAGTATGCAGCCGCCTCCTTTGTAAATTGAATGAGTAGTGCCGTGAGTCCCCTTTCTTGGAATATATATATAGGCATGAGGTTCCCAAGGAAAATTAGAAGTCTTCTTGTGTTGTGACCTAGATCTAGATCTAGATTTAAAAAGATTCTCCTCTCTAAAAATAGGAAAACAATTAACTCCTTAAAAACGATTTACTTGAAGTAAAAATTTATATACAAGTAAATTTTCACTCTAGATCTTCTTCATTCATTTGTAGGCCCAATTGATATCTTGAATTATTTAGATTCAAAATACCTCCTTAAACCCATTTTGATGCAAACTTTGATCTTGATTCCCTAAAAATAAAAAATCATAAAAACATTTATTAGGGTACTAATCAATCCAAAATTATATCATAATATCAACAATAAATGAAACATTTAGCGCATTATCAGTGTATTTCCATTTCTATCAAAATTTAACATTTAAATGCAGCAATATTATCACTTGATTGATTAAAAAGAAAGTGGCGCCAGTAAAAAAATGAAACTTCAGCGCGAAACTAGAATTTGTTACAAAACATTAATAAACAACGTTCGGTTTCAACAACTGCACAACGGATCTCTTCAGCATCACAATAAATAATAGAGAGATGAGATATGAAAAAGTGAATGCTCAATTCAAGATCTGATCAACTATGAACTCAGTGCATTTATTACTCTGTTTTAAAATTCTTATACTTTGTTTTCTCATATTAGTTTTCTTTTTGAGTGTTACCACTTGTAAAATCAAGTTTGTCTAATCTAAGAATTTGAGCCTCACATCTTAGACTTTTTCCCTTTCATCTGTACTGAGATTTACAAAGACCAGAGAGTATATCACTACTTTGGGTCTAGAGAAAGAACCAAATTCTGTAGAGTTGGGAAAGCAGTGTTTGTGAAAAAATACTGTAAAGGTCCAACTTGAACCTGCAATCAAGTTTGTATCAATAAATTGATAGTGAAAAATTCAAGAGAGTTTGGGAGTGATTAAACACCTAATTTGGTAGAACCGCTATTAAAACTATTGTATGTCTCCTATTTTTTTTCTGTTTTAACAAATGAACACCTCTATCCCTTTTTTATACATGAATAGACAAATTTCTTTTTAAAATATCTTCATTTAACTATTCACCTACTCTAATTGAATAACAATTAGTATCAGAGAGTGTGTGTTGATAAAAAGTCTAACAGCTTCAACATCAAAAATCCAAATGGTCATAAACGGAAACAATGTATCAGTTGAAGCATGCTCAACAAATCATACACACTTTTTCAATGGAAGCAACTTCAGCTATTGGAAACAAAGGATGCGCAATTTCATCATTGCACAAGATCTAAATGCTTGGAAAATAATCGAAAAATGTGTTGAATTTCCAACCGAAGAGGTTGTTAGTATATGTATACCAATTAAGCTAAAGAATATGACAATTGAGTAGAAGAAGACATATCAAGGAAATTGCAAGACCATAAATCTCATTTATCTTGCCTTGAGCATCAATGAATATAATCGATTATCTTCATGCATCACAACTAAAGAAATCTGTGAAAAACTCAAAGCCACCTATGAAAGTACTGATCAAATTCACGAAAACAAAATTAGATTACTGAAACAAGAATATGAAGTCTTTAAGATGAAAGAAGGAGAATCTATTAGTGAAATGATCACAAGATTCAACAAAATAACCAATGAATTGAGATTGCTTAGAAAAGGAATTCCACAAGAATACATGATAGATAAGAATCTCATAAATCTACCAAAATCTTGGGAATCTAAGCTTACTACAATAGAAGAATCGAAAATTTTTGAAACCTTAACCATGGATGAACTCCAGGGCTCACTGATAACTCATGAATGAAGTTAAATATGAAGGAGCCAAGAAAAGAAGAAAAAGACAAAGGAGTAACACTCAAAACTGATAGTGATGAGAGCTCTTCAAACTCTGAAGAGGAAGATGATGAAGAAAATGAATCATTATTGGCCAAAAGATTCAAGAAATTTATGTTATGAAGGAGGAACAAGAGCAAATCACATTTCAAAAGACTAGAAAAGAAAAAGAAAATCAGATGTTTTGAATGTAAAAAATTGGGACATATAAAAGCTGATTGTCCCTCAACTGAAGAAAGATGATAAGAAAAACAAGAAAGAAAGAAAGGAGAAAAAAAAGAAGAAAGCTCTTGATGCATGGAGTAATAAAAATTTCAGTTCAAGTGACGAAAAACCAACAAAAGAACAAACCAATCTATACTTCATAGCCAATGAGGAATTCTCCAACAATGAGATAGACTCTACTTCCTATTCTTTCTGCTCTAATTTTAACGAAAGTAATTTCTCTGCTATTAAATTACATGAAACATTATTAGAATCACATAAGGAGTCAAAGAGGTTAAAAATGAAAAATAATCTACTGAAGAAAAATATGACTAAAACTGTGAAAGAATAAAAAAACTTAAAAATAAAGGCTAATAAACGAAGAGAGAAAAATACTAAATTAGAATTGAGAATCACTGAACTTGAAAAGGAGTTAGAGAATGAAAAGAGTATCGGATGAAAACAAAACTCTGAGAAAAGAGCTAACTGAACAAAGGAGAAAAATATTAGATAAAACAGCATTCTAATAAAATTCATACAAAGTCAAGAAAAATTAAATGCCATCATAAGAGCACAGAGAGCAATTTTTGATAAAGCTGGATTAGCATTTAATCCTACTTAAACCCAAAAAAAGCCATATAAGTTTTTCACACCTAGTTTATAAATTGTTAAACTACAAAGATGTCACACGTGCATGAAAATTTGGGCACAAGTTAGACAATTGTAAATTAAGGAATAACACTTTAATCACTGCAAAGAACATAAGGGTAAATGATTTCAAGTGTACCTACTGCCAAAAATTTGGACACTTAGTTAATGTCTGCTTGCTTAAAAACTCCTTGGTAGTAAACTTGAAATGGGTATCTAAAAATCAAATTAGAGCTAACCCAGCCAGATTCAAGAAAATATGGGTATCAAAGGTAAAAGTGTGATTGAATCTTGTTTCAAGTTTGTATAAAATCAAGGGAATCTCCTGAAAAGTCAATTTAGTGTATTGACAGTGGCTGCTCAAGTTATATCAAATTTAGAATGTTTTTCTTGTCTCTGGTCTTAAATTCAGCTTGTTGAATATCAGTCAGTTATGTGATAAAGGTTTTAAAGTCATATTTAATTCTGATATTTGCTCTATCATTGATAAAACTCTAGTTATATCAAATTCACTAGTTTTAGAAGAGAAAATATCTATATAATTGATATAAAACAGTTGGAAACTCAAAATGAATCATGCCAGTTACAGTAAAGAAAAACAATTCATGGCTGTGGCATAGAAAGTTAGGACACGCAATCATAGACATAATATCAAAGATAGTTAAAAATGACATTGTGAAAAGTCTCCCTGAATTAAAATTTGAGAAAGATAGATTGTGTGATGCAAACATGAAAAGAAAGAAAATGAAACCAAAACTTCCTTTAAATCTAAAACTGTGTATCCACTAGTAGTCCTATGGAACTTTTGCATATAAACTTATTCGAACCAACTTGAACTCAAAATTTAGAAGGAAAACATTATGAATTTGTAATCATCGATAATTTCTCTATATATATTTGGGTGTTATTCCTAGTCAAGAAGGAGAAAATTAATGAGACTTTCATTAAACTATGCAAGAAAATACAATATGATGAAGGGGTTTCAGTTAAGAGTATCAAAAGTGATTATAGCAAAGAATTTAAAAATAAAACTATGGAAGAATTCTGTGATAATCACGATAATGATCGCAACTTCTTAACTCATAGGACACCTTAATAGAATTGGGTAATAGAAAGGAAAAATAAAACGTTACAAAAAATGGCTAGAACTATATTCTATGAGCATAATTTCTCAAAATTCTTTTAGGAAGAAGAAATGAATACAGCCCGTTATATTCTAAATAGGGTCTTAATTAGACCTATTCTAAAGAAAAGTCCCTATAAACTCTACAAAGGAAGGAAACTGTGTATGTAGAACAACCCCCTGACTTTGAATATCCTAAATATCTACAACATATTTTTAAATTATCTAAAGTCTTGTACAGATTAAAACAAGCTCCTAGAGCTTGTTATGAAAAATTTAGCAACTTTTCAATTGAAAACAAATTCGAAAGAGAAAAGTTAGATATAACTCTCTTTATCAAAAGAAAAGAAAATAATTTTCTAAAAATCCAAATATACGTAAATGATATAATATTTGGAGGAATAAGGGTAAAAATGTGTAAAAATTTTACAGAAAGATTATAAAGAGAATTTGAAATTAGTATGATAGAAGAGTTAAATCATTTCCTAAAACTTCATATTAAACAATTTAAAAATAAAATATTTATCAATCAATCCAAATACACCAATGATCTCATTAAAAAATTTAGGTTCAATGAATGCAAAGGAAATGTCACACCCATAAGCACGAACCTAAAATTAGATAAGCATGAAAATGATAAATTAGTATGTCAAAAATTATATAGAAGTACGATTGGATCACTTTTGCATCACTCTACCACGAGACCAAACATATAATTCAGTATATCTCTTTATGCAAGATTCCAATCAGATCCAAAGGAATCCAATTTGGTAGCAATTAAAAAAATGTTTAGATATCTTAAGGACACCACACATCTAGGCCTTTGGTATGATAGAAATTCAACCTTTCAATTATATGGATTCTCTGATGTAGACTTTGCAATATGCTAATTGAATAGAAAATGTCTCAGTGGTACTTGTCAATTATTTGAAAATATGTTGGTATCATGGTCTTCTAATAAACAAAATAGCATAGTACTGTCAACGACCGAAATTGAAAATGTCTCTGTTGGACAATGTACTGCACAGATTCTATGGATTAAGTATCAAATGAAGGATTTTGACATAGATTTTGATTGTATTCCTATAAAATATGATAACACAAGTGTCATAAATTTAACTAAAAATCCAGTATATCATTCTCGAACCAAATACATTAAAGTGAGACATCACGTCATCAGAGATCATGTATTAAAAAACGAAATTGTTCTTGAGTATATAGAGACTCAAAAACAGATTACTGATATTCTTACCGAACCATTGGATAAGAATAGATTTTGTAAACTAAGGAGAGAGTTAGAAATGACTGAAATAGAGAAGTAAGAAAGAAATCTGAAAAATAGAGTATATACGAAAATCTGGAAATGAAATTTAAGTCAACTTATTTCACAAAGTTATCAACAAATTGAAAAATATACAACCTTGTCAACTTACTAATTATTGTCTTAGAAATCTTGTTCATCTATTACTGAAAATCAAAAACAGACATGGTATTGTCGACCTGTATGTAAATATGTCAACATGCATAGTAATCGAAATCAGATCGATATCTTTAAAAATATATCGACCCGATCACTTTTGAACTTCCTTAAAATAGGTCGGCGTGTACAAAAACATGTCGACCCATGACATGTAAAAAGAAATATGAACGATTAACATATCGATCCGTCTCTCTCTTTATTCCCAAATTAAAATTTTCCTCTTTTTCTCTGAAACCTTAGGTGAATTACATTCGTAAACCCTAATCTACGATGACTCCTAAACAAAAATTGTTTATCTCTAAACAATCAACATCATCTAAACCTCCTACCAAACCTACAATTAAGCCTTCATCATCAAAACCCTCATCTAAAAAACCTACTTCTTTGAAACCTCCTTCGTCGCATCAATAGACAAAAGCAATTCCGCAATTCAATACTCATGAGTTTCAATCACTCAAACAGAGCAAACTATATGAGAAATTATTCTCAAGAAGGAAAGTCAATAAGAGGAGATTGATTGATTGGATATTTTTTAAAAGGGTAAATTTCAAGTATAAAGAGTATTTGAATAAGGTATGCCCTAATTGGTTTATGATTCCGAATAAATTTATTTATGAGAAGGTGATTAAGTTGTTCTATAACAATATTGAAATAATCACTGATAAGGTTGAGAATGAAACACGGATTACCCTAGATGGTCACTCTGTATCATGCGCTTTTAGGACATATATAATAGGAAGGTGAATGAAATTATTTTTTAGATTATTTACAAAGAAAATGCTCTTGTATGGGTAACATATAACAAATGTGAAGCCTACATGAAATCTAGTTATATGGAAAATGTTATAATAGTGTTTAATGATGATAATTTGACTATTGTGAACACAAATGCTATAGATTTAGGATTCCATGAAGGGATTCTGGGATTCTGCATTTGATTGTTGCTCATACACTTAGATCTAGAGGAGGAAACTATGTAACCATCTCTAGAGAAAATTTTTAGCTTATGGCATGCATTATGAGTAGGAAAAATCCTATATTACACTTTGTTGTTTCACATTTCATGATTGCTGCACATAGATCAGAAAACTCTCATCCACCATATGCAAGTATGATTTCTAAGATTCTATCATCCAATCGTGTGGAATTGGATAAAGATATGGTGATAGAGTTAAATGAGAAAAATGGAATCAATGCATCTTTCTTGTTTCAAGTAAGCTAGATGTGCAATAGTAAAGGAGAATGGGTCAGAAAAGATGGTGGGACAGACAAGAGGAACATAAAAAAGCAATAGAGATTAAGCAAAGGGAAGGTACAAGGGAACATGATGAACAGCCATCCAGCTCTCTGCCTATTACTCTTGAAATGATTTAGGAAAAATTAGATAAAATTGAGAAGAGACAAATTTTGCAAGGTCAAATGAGTTATGTTTTGAAAATGAAACTCCAAAGCATTAACAATAGATTGGACTTCATAGCAAAGGAAAACGAAAATCACCTCGTGACCCTAAGCCTTCCCATTCCTATTGATTGTTAACTGTTAGTTTATATTTTGGTTGTTGTAATGGTTTTCTAATGTTTTGTACTTTAGAACTTTATGTTATTTAAATGTTGCTCTAGTTTTCACTCCTTGAACTAAGTATGCACTTTATTGCTGAATTCTAATATTGCTTAATGTTGATGCTGAGTATACGTATGTTTTTGTTGTAACAAAATTCTAATGCTACTAATTAATGTATTAAGACTTGTGCAATTCTGAAAATGACTATTGTTGTGACTGTTGTCGCTGTAACTATAAAGAAATTGTCCAAATGTTAGTTGTTGGCTTGTTGGCTGGCTTGATGAAGAGAAGTTGGTGCTTAGTGCTAGTCATTATTTGAGAGGGAGCAAAACAATATGTGTGTTCTGATTTCTGAATTCTAATTGTATGCTTATAATAGAGTATATATATGCTTATCAATGTCTTGTTCTAAATTCTAATTGCACTGAAGAAATCACCGAGGGGGAGTACATGTACATGTCTAAGTATATTGAATGATTAGGACTAGTTAAAGGGAGTGTTATCCCGTAGAGTTAGAAGCTTATTATCTGGTAACAGTTTTGCACTTGTTTGTTCTAGCTTGGTAGAAGTTAGAGCCCTTTTTATTGATGACAAAAGGAGGAAAACAGTATGGTGATGGCTTTGTGATTAAGGAAATAAGACCGATGGCTTTGTGTGGTGATGGCTTTGTGATTAAGGAAATAGGATTGATTAAGACTCATTAGCACCGGTTAACGAGAGTGTTAGGAAATAAACAATTGCTCTGTGGTGATTGTGGTATGACACTAGTGTGAATTAGAATCAGAAATGATTCTATTAAAATGGTTCTGAAATTGACAAATTAAAATTTTCAAAAAATAAAAATCAATAGGCTCAGAAGCCTTAGATATGTGTTTAAAGTTTTGTTATCTTCAAAAAATTAGAGATTGTTGAGAATGATAAGTTTTGATGATGATAAATTAGAGAAAAATAGATTTAAGTATACAGAAAGTTATCAGAAAACAAAAATTTACAAATTTTGTCGATCTGTTCTTGACATACGTCGACCTGCTCCTATAGGTCCACCAATTTTCAAAATCATGTTAACCAATTTTAGCAATATCTTGAACATGTCGATCGATTAATAATCCTGATCAACCTAAATGAAACAAACATAATTATTGTCTAAGTAAGATTATGTCGACAATATCGAAAATATGTTGACCTGACTTAAACACTCACAAATCTTGTCAACCTGAGTGAAATCTTATCAACATGCCTTACACGTCAACCTGAATTAGACTACACATCGACCTGTTGATCTCAGGTGAACAAATTTAATATGTCAAGTCTATCAATTTTAATAGTGTGTCGAACCACTAGTTGCACACATCGACAAGTCACAAGCAAAAGTTTAGAAAGGTTGACATACCTGATAACTTGTCGACCAGATTTAGTTGTTCTTTAGGAATCACACAATGACCTGCATCTCAACTATGTTGACACCTTGAGCACATTAACAAATTTCAACAGTCAGGTCCACTAGTTGAATATAAAAATAGGATTATGTCGATATCGATTTAGAACATGTCAACCTGATATATTCGTTCTTTAGAAATCACATAACGACCTGCATTTCAATTATATCGACACATTGAATATATCGACCAATTTCTAAGGTCAGGTCCACCAATTGAATGTGAGAACACCATTATGTCGATATGGAGTTAAAACATGTCGACAAAGGTTATTGGTTCCTAATTTAGGCATTCCAATGCCTAATTAAATCCATATTGGTACACCAAAACATGTCGACCAATTTAATCCTACATGTCCACCTATTTAATTTCAAACATAATCTTATTGACCAAAATTCTTACCATGTCAACCTGATCAAGGAAGTCCACAATACAAAATTTTGAATTCAGGTCGATGTGTTAATTAAGGTTGTCGACCTGAAATTGTCAGAGGCCAAAATTTCAAAACAAATTTGAACACAACGGTTCTTTCTTTTCTGATCTATCTACGCATTTCCATTTCTATGATAGTCTAACATTCAAATTGTCACGCCCCGATTCTCCCGTCGAGCACGTAACAACCGCGCGTTAGCTAGGTATACAGGCATGACCGTCCCATATACCGAGATAGCGCAATGTATTCCAATTTTACAATAAATCTTCAAAAATGTAAAACCTATCAAAATAAAAAATCATAGAATCATTACACATGCAAGGAGCGCATCCGGCTCATCCCTGTGCGTACAAGCATACATCAGCACACATTTGGGGAGGGGTTCTTGTATATGCAATGCATGCAATGTGGCCTTCCCAACCATTCCAAAGTTTCACATAATTCACAATCTCAAAATATTTCAACCATCCCAATAAAAGTCCAAATATCCCAAATGTGAACAATAAGTTTTGCAAAGATAAGTTTTAAACAAAATTGGACACTTTCCACATGAACCAAGCTTGGATTCCACAAATACTTGTCCCAAAAGATATGACAAGCATCAATTAAATCCAGACCTCAGAAAGAATAGTACAATAGTTTTCCTTCCATGGATGAAACTACATCAAGTCTCAAGAGAATAGAATCCACTACTGATACCTATCGTGGATCATCAAAAGATCTCTGAATCAGCCAATACCAACCACAATCTAACCTTCCTCTGAAAAGGATTTAAAGGAGGGGTGAGTACCCAGTGAGTGGAGTGCAGTGATATATAACATATAAATGAAGGGTGAGGGTTGTAATGCCAAATACATATATCAACTGTTATTCAATGCAATAAATACAATCATTTGCATATAAACAATTGTATCAAATTTTCATAACTCAATTATGCAGTCTCACAACTTAAATTTTCATTTTCACAAATTTTGAGTTATACCGAAAGCAATCTCCTACCAACGGCCGTTGGCAAGATCCATCAAGGGGTTTTCCATAATTTTTATAAAATCCCCTCTACCTTGGCATTGGCCCAAAACTCCGTGGGGTGCTACCACATTATCCGGTAGCCTGAGGAGGCTCTCCAACCTGCCTACCACCAAGCTAAATTAAACAGCCTTAGCCACGCCACCCCAAACAGCCCGATCCATAGCAAGACTTAGACTGCATCATTTTTTCCGGTACCATGTTACCAAACTCAATTTATCAATCAATGCATGCTCAAATATAAAGTAGAGCAATATTTCACAATTCACATTAGTATCACAAAGTAACATGGTGCAAATAAGTCAATAATCAACTCAAGAGTCATGGATAATTCACAATTCCATTTTAGGCATACCACTGTTACAAAATAATTTCAATTTCCATTTGCAAATTTATTTCAAAACTCAATTTATAAATCATAATTGAAAACAGTTTACTCATTCATATGCACATAACCATCCACTCACCTCGGGAGGGTATTTACTCCTTATACATTATCAGTTTCCAAAGAAAATCTCCTTTCAAGCTCAAAGGGATTGTCCTAAATCAGCAATAGCAATTTTTGAGTCATTTCTTCTTAAATTCTAAGGTTTACAAATTTTTCCCAATTTTATTTATTCCCCAGCATCTCATCTATCTTTTGGATCCTTTTCTATGAGTCCACAAACTCCAATAAAAGAAGATTACATTAGATTAAAACAAACTACTATTTTTCCACAACATGAACAAGAGTTAACAAGGCAAATATAGAGAGATGTGAATATCACATCATATAATTTAGAACTTTCAGTTTAGAGATCGGCGATAACAAGGTTAAAAGATTTAAAAATCAATTGGTAGGCACGAAATGCAGAAGGCATATTTTTCTTCTTTTTTTTTTTCTTTTCTTCCAATTTTCTTGAATTAACATAACCTAATTTCTTATCCTTATATTTTTCACTGTCTGTTTAATGAAGATAAATGTTGATGCACTAGAGGGGAAGTGCAGATACCTAACTTGCCCTAGTGACATATCAAAAAAACTCATGGGAGGTCAGTGAGAGATACCTGGACCATGTGAGACTTCTGATGCGCCAACATGCAAGAAGTAACAACCTTAGTATTGAAATGAGAATTTGAGTGAGCAACATGATGTTCGTTTAGTACATTGAAAAAGACATAAAGGTGATATGGACCCTCAACCTCTTTATGGGAAATCAATGCAAGTTTTCAGTTCCTTTCTCCCAATTTCACTATTCATGAAATTTCTAGGGTTTGTCTTTCCTATGAGATTTCCATCAAATCTCAACAATACATTTAAATATGATAATAAAAAAGTAAAATCCAAGATTTAGGGTAAGAAATTACCTTAATTTTGGGATTGGATTGAGTTTTAGAGGTTGGGTTTCAAAAACCCTAAGTTTCTCCCTTTGTAAAGCAACCCTAGATCTTTCTGTTTAATCCTCCGTTCTTGAGTTTAATTAAAGTTTTGGAAGTCCATAGGGTAAATTTAAGTGGAGAGTGATTGATTGGTGGGAGATTGAACAAGAGAGGGAGAAGGAGAGGAACACAGAAGCACGAAGAGAGAAAGTCGGGAGCAGGGGAGGAGAAGAGAAAAAGGAAAGAAGAAGAAAAGGAAAGAAAAAGAAAATGAGAGAAAAATGTTAGTGGTGGTGGGACCCACCCCATTCTTTTTTTTTTCTCTTCTCTCGGTGTTACAACACTTAACCCCCTAAAATAAATTTCATTCTCGAAATTTCAAAATACAAATCATACATCAAAAAGCTGCGGGTGTTGCTTCCGCATTGATTCTTCAGTCTCCCAAGTCTGTTCTTCCATTTGGTTGTTTCTCCACATACTTTCACCATTGGGATTTGCCTATTCCTTAATTGCTTGGGTTGTCGATTTATAATTTGTATTAGTTACACTTTGAAACTCAGATGTGGGTTCAACTCTACAGGAGGAGATTCAATTATATGAGAAGGATCCTGCAAATACTTCTTTAGCATTGATACATGAAATACATCATAAATTTTCTCCAAATCCGAAGGTAATTCCAATCGGTATGCCACATTTCCAACTCTCTCAAGGTCTTGAATGGTCCAATGTACCTTGGATACAATTTGCCTCGTTTTTTGAACCGAATTACACCCTTCCAAGGTGAAACCTTAAGGAAAACCACATCTCCGACCTCAAATTCCAATGGTCTTCTTCCTTTATCGGCATAGCTCTTCTGCCTATCTTGAGCCGCTTTCATTCTCGCCCGAATCACCTTCACTTTTTCTATCCTGACCTCGATCATTTATACACTTTCAATCTTTCTCCCTAATTTCATCCCAATACAATGGGGTACGACACTTTCTTCCGTAAAGGGCTTCATAGGGAGGCCTCCCTATGCTAGCTTGATAACTGTTGTTGTAGGCAAATTCAACCAACGGAAAATGTTTATCCTAACTGCGTTGAAAATCCA
The DNA here is from genome assembly GCA_033439265.1 of Dillenia suffruticosa. NCBI lineage: Eukaryota > Viridiplantae > Streptophyta > Magnoliopsida > Dilleniales > Dilleniaceae > Dillenia > Dillenia suffruticosa. The sequence goes on from JAVTVX010000020.1 coordinate 17,222,537, forward strand.
TAACACATGCCCTAAGCATGTCTTCCAATATTTGAATGGTGCGTTCTGATTGTCCATCAGTCTGAGGGTGGAAAGCAGTACTAAATTTCAATTTAGTCCCTAAGGACTCTTGCAGCTTTGGCCAGAATCTAGAAGTGAACCGAGGACCACGGTCCGATACAATTGACACCAGAACCCCGTGAAGTCAGACAATTTCCTCAATATAAAGCTTGGCTAGTCTTTCCAAGGAATAAGTATTCTGAATCGGCAAGAAATGAGCCGACTTGGTGAAACGGTCTATAATCACCCATATGGCATCGTGACGGCTCGGGGTACGTGGAAATCCCACTACGAAATCCATAGTGATATGCTCCAATTTTCATTCAGGTATAGGCAATGGCTGAAGTGTCCCAGCCAGTTTCTGATGTTCAGCCTTGATTTGTTGACACACTAAACACCTTACTACAAATTCGGCTATTTCCCGATTCAATCCCGACCACCAATAAGTTTCTTTGATGGTTCGGTACATTTTAATATTCACGGAATGCATAGCATAAGCCGAAAAGTATACTTCCTCAAGAATGGCTCTCCGAAGCTCATCATTTTTGGGAACACAAATCTGTTTCCCATACATCACCTTGTCATCCTCCCGAATATGAATATCAACAGTTTCACCCTTATAAACATTCTCTACTATCTACTTTAGCTCCTCATCAGTTGCCTGGAGCTCTTTAGTACTGTCCACCAGGGTTGGTCGAATTTCAAATTTCGCCAGTAATGCACCATTGTCATCATAAGCAAATTTGGTTCCAAGAGCACGAAGTCCAACAAGGCATGAAAGATAAGAACTCGCTTGAGAATGAGAAGATGATGACTTGCGACTTAGAGCATCTGCAGCTACATTCGCCTTACCCGGGTAATAGTCAATCACCAAATCATAGTCTTTAATCAGTTCTATCCATCTCCTTTGCCTCAAGTTGAACTCTTTTTGGGTAAGCAAATATTTGAGACTCTTGTGATCAGTAAAGATTCTGCAGGTGGCTCCATATAAGTAATGTCGTCAAATCTTCAAGGCAAATACAATAGCAGCAAACTCTAGATCATGGGTAGGATAATTCAGCTCATATTTTTTTAAATATCCAGAAGCGTAGGTGATAACTCTGTCGTCCTGCGTCAAGACGCATCATAACCCCTGTTTACTGGCATCGCTGTAGATAATACAATCACCACTAGCAGTGGGTAGAGCAAGTATAAGAGCTGACGTGAGTCTCTTTTTGAGTTCTTGAAAGCTCTGCTCATATTCATCTATCCATTCAAACTTAATTCCCTTCCATGTCAAACTAGACAACGGAGCTACAATTCTAGAAAAACTCTCTACAAATCCTCGTAGTACCCAGCCAAACCGAGAAAACTACGCACCTCGGTGACGTTCTTGGGTTGTTCCCATTTCAGAATTGTCTCAACTTTCTTTGAATCAACAAATATTCCTTCTTCGGATACCACGTGTCCCAAAGGGCCAGTTTCCTTCAACTAGAATTCACATTTTGAGAACTTAACAAACAATTGCTTGTCTTGGAGGGTCTGCAACACAATCTGAAGATGATTTAAATGCTTTTCATCATTTTTGGAATACACCAAGATGTCGTCAATGAAGACAATGACGAACTTGTCAAGATAAGAATGAAAGACTCGGTTCATGAGATCTATGAAGGCTGCCAGAGCATTCGTTAGGCCAAAAGACATCACCAAGAATTCATAGTGCCCGTACCGCGTCCTAAACGCAGTCTAGGGGACATCATCTTCCTTTATCCGCAATTGATGATAGCCGAACCTCAAATCAATCTTTGAAAAGACACTTGCCCCTTAGAGTTGATCAAACGAGTCATCAATCCTTGGTAAGGGAGTATTTATTCTTGATGGTCACCTTGTTTAACTACCGGTAGTCAATACACAACCGGAGTGTGCCATCTTTTTTCTTCACGAATAGAACCGGAGCATCCCAAGGTGAGGTACTTAGTCGAATAAATCCCTTGTCCAACAATTCTTATAGTTGGACTTTTAACTCCTTAAGTTCCGCGGGTGTCATCCTATTCGGAGGAATGGAAATAGGTGCGGTGTTGGGAATCAAGTCAATAGCAAAGTCGAACTCCCAAACAGGAAGTAAACCTGGTAACTCGTCTAGGAAAACAACCAGAAATTCATTCACTACTGGGACATTCATCAGTTCCAGACTTTGCACAGTCGTATCAATTATATGAGCAAGATAAGCTTCACAACCCTTGTGCACCAGTTTTCGTGCTTCCAATGCTGAGATTACACAACTCGGTAAAACCCGCCGTTCACCAACAAATACAAGCGGAGGATATTCCAGTCTACGGAACTCTACCTCCTTCGTGAAGCAATTTACTGATGCTCTATGAGGGTGCAGCCAGTCCATGCCCAATATAGTATCGAAATCCCTCATTTCCAACAGAATCAAATCCGCTTTAAGAATTTCTCCATTTACCTCTACTTCACAAGCCTTGAATACGGTGTTTCTGTACAACCGTTCTCCCAATAAAGTGACAACTAATAATTCCTCTTCGAGTGGGGCTAAAGGTCTATTCGAATGCTTGGCAAACTCAGTGCTCACAAAAGAATTATTAGACCCAGTATCAATTAAAACACGAGTATCAACCCTAAAAATTTTTATCATACCTATATATATGAAAAATAAGGATCAAATTCCAAAATTAACCAAATAAAATCAGAATTTAAAACCCTCAATGTCATCAAATCATCATCAGTATCAAAATCACCTCAATTCTTCTTAATATCATGCAAATTCTCTAATATACCTCACATTCAAAATTTAGCAACTAAGATCTCATAATATTCTAAAATATTAAGTTCGGGTTCAAAGAGATTTACCTATGACTATATCAAGGTTGTTCTGGGCATCCTCATTAGTCATTGCGTAGATTCTGGTCTGTGCCCTTATTTGTGAACGCTAAGCTGGAGCAGTTACAGTGTTGCTTCCAGTCCTTGCCCGAGATATACCAACTAAAGGTGGAACATGAGTGTTTGCTTGGCTGCCCATCAATCCACTAGGGCAATCCCGCCTTATCTAACCTCCTCGTCCCAATTCTAGGCAAATATTACGAAAATGCCCTTCCTTTCTGCAGTGGTAGCACCTCTTGGGTACTTGGCAAACCCCAAAATGAAACTTGCCGCAGTGCTTGCACGGTTCCTTCCTATTTCCCGTTGATTGGCTTCCCGAAACAGCACTAGAGGTAGGGGCTTTAAATTGAGACACGTGTTGACCTTGCGGAGAGCCAACCGGTCCTGAAACAGATCCACCACCGAAGGAGCCCATGCTTTTACTCTTCTTAGAACTTTAGCCCGGTATGAAACCACTAGGCCTCTTCCTTTTCCCAAGCTCTCAAACTTTTCCCCATTTCAGTCACCATCATCTCGGCCCTTAGGGCAAAATCCAGAACATCTTGAAATGTGTGCCCTTTTGTGATTAACATCTTCTCTCTTATGCTCAGATTCAGTCCCAATTCGAATTTCGCACATAGGGACTCCTCGGAGTTTACAAACTTCGGAACATAAGTAACAAGTTCCCGTAATTCTGATTCGTAATCAAACACCATCTTGTTTCCCTAAACAAGCTTAAAGAACTCCTCTCTCTTCTGGTCCATATAGAACCGAGTGTAATATTTTTCTTCAAAAGTTCTCAGAAAATCTGTTCAAGAGAAAGGTGTGGTTGCCTTGGCCTTCTCATTCTCCCACTAAGTTCTGGCTCCCTTGTCCAGCAATTTCACCGTCACCCACAACTTCGTCTCATCACTTAATCTCATATTGGTGACGGTCTCCTGAACTCGACCAATCCATTCATTGGCCACTGAGGCATCACAAGTGCCTAAAAAAGTGCCGCATCCGAGCTATCTTGCCTCTTTGAGTAGCTTTGACAACTCGACTATAGGACGTTCGATTCATATAACAACCGGTGGAGCAAATGCTATGGGAATACTAGGCGCCACAACCGGTGTAGGTGGAGGAATCGGCGGAGGAATAGAAGATTGGGGCGGAGCTTGATACTATGCCCCAATAGAACTCTACTACTCCATCACTTGCTGGAGGGCGGCAATAGGAGGTGGAGGAACCCCAGTTGAAGGAGCCGGGTGTGTGCTCGTGACAGCTGGAAAAGAAGTCGGAGTATGTGAAGACGACTCATCCCCGCGCTCAGGAGGAGGAATCTCACTAACATTCCTCATCCTTTGTCTAGGCGGCATGATTCCTATAAAAAGAGACATTATGCTTAGCCCACTAAATTAGGTACGTGGCTAGGTATTTAACCCCCTAAAAATAAATTGAGTCCTAGCCCTTTTTGATCCATGGAAGGCTTTTGTACATCCTTTAAAAATTCTTTTAAAATCTGAAATTTCAAAAGAAAAATGCTTTTAAAACCTTTGGAAACCTTTGGGACATTTGGAACTAGTTCAAACCTTTAAAATTTTAAAATCGTGAGCCTATACTCTAATACCAATAAAATTGTCACGCCCCGACTCTCCCGTCGAGCACATAACAACCGCCGCGTTATTTCTGCATACGGGCATGACCTCCCCATATACTGGGATAGCACAAGACATTCCAATTTTACAATAAATCTTTGAAAATGTAAAACCTATCAAAATAAGAAATCATATAATCAATACACATACAAAGAGCCCATCCAGCTCATCCTTGTGCATACAAGCATACATCAGCAAACATTTGGAGAGGGGTTCCTGTACATGCAATGCATGCAATGTGGCCTTCCCAGCCATTCCAAAGTTCTACATAATTCATAATCTCAAAATATTTCAACCATCCGAATAAAAGTCCAAATATCCCAATGAAAACAATAAGTTTTGCAAAGATAAGTTTTAAACAAAATTGGACACTTTCCACGTGAACCAAGATTGGATTCCACCAATACTTGTCCCAAAAGATATGACAAGAATCAATTAAATTCAAACCTCAAAAAGAATAGTACAATAGTTTTCCTTCCAAGGATGAAACTACATCAAGTCTCAAGAGAATAGAATCCACTACCGATACCTATCGCGGATCACCAAAGATCTCTGAATCAGCCAATACCAGCCACAGTCTATCCTTCCTCTGAAAAGGATTTAAAGGAAGGGTGAGTATTGGGAATACCCAATGAGTGGAGTGCAGTGGCATATAACATATAAATTAGGGGTGAGGGTGGTAATGGCAAATACATATATCAACTGTTATTCAATGTAATAAATACAATCATTTGCATATAAACAATCGTATCAAATTTCCATAACTCAATTATGCAGTCCCACGACTTAAATTTTCATTTTCACAAATTTTGAGTTGTACCGAAAGCAATCTCCTACCAATAGCCGTTGGCAGGATCCGTAAAGGGGTTTTCCATAATTTTTATAAAATCTCCTCCACCTTGGCATTGGCCCGAAGCTCCGTGGGGTGCTACCACGTTATCCGGCAGCCTGAGGAGGCTCTGTAACCCGCCTACCACCAAGCCAAATTAAACAGCCTTAGCCACGCCGCCCCAAATGGCCTGGTCTGTGGCAAGACTTCGACTGCATCATTTTTTCCAGCACCATGTTACCAAACTCAATTTATCAATCAATGCATACTCAAATATAAAGTAGAGCAATATTTCACAATTCACATGAGTATCACAAAGTAACATGATGCAAATAAGTCAATAATCAACTCAAGAGTCATGCATAATTCACAATTCCATTTTAGGCATACCTCCGTCACAAAACAATTTCAATTTTCATTTGCAAATTCATTTCAAAACTCAATTTATAAATCATAACTGAAAACAGTTTACTCATTCATATGCATATAACCATCCACTCACCTCAGGAGGGTATTCACTCCTTATACATTATCAGTTTCCAAAGAAAATCTCCTTTCAAGCTACAAGAGATTGTCCTAAACCAGCAATAGCAATTTTTGAGTCATTTCTTCTTAAATTCTAAGGTTTACAAATTTTTCCGAATTTTATTTAAACCTCAACATCTCATCTATCTTTTGGATCCTTTTCTATGAGTCCACAAACTCCAATAAAAGAAGATTACATTAGATTAAAACAAACTACTATTTTTCCACAACATGAACAAGAGTTAACAAGGCAAATATAGAGAGATGTGAATATCACATCATATAATTTAGAACTTTGAGTTTGGAGACCGGAGAGAACAAGGTTAAAAGATTTAAAAATCAATTGAGAGGCACGAATGTAGAAGGCATATTTTTCTTCTTTTTTTTTTCTTTTCTTCCAATTTTCTCAAATTAACATAACCTAATTTCTTATTCTTATATTTTTTACTGTTTGTTTAATGAAGATAAATGTTGATGCACCAGAGGGGAAGTGCAGATACCTAACTTGCCCTAGTGACATATCAAAAAAAACTCATGGGAGGTCAGTGAGAGATACCTGGACCATATGAGACTTCTGATGCGCCAACATGCAAGAAGCAACAACCTTAGTATTGAAATGAGAATTTGAGTCAGCAACATGATGTTCGTTTAGTACATTGAACAAGACATAAAGGTGATATGGACCCTCAACCTCTTTATGGGAAATCAATGCAAGTTTTCAGTTCCTTTCTCCCAATTTCACTATTCACAAAATTTCTATGTTTGTCTTTCCTATGAGATTTCCATCAAATCTCTACAATACATTTAAATATGATAATAAAGAAGTAAAATCCAAGATTTAGGGTAAGAAATTATCTTAATTTTGGGATTGGATTGGGTTTTGGAGGTTGGGTTTCAAAAACCCTAAGTTTCTCCCTTTGTAGAGCAACCCTAGATCTTTCTGTTTAATCCTCTGTTCCTTGAGTTTAATTAAAGTTTTGGAAGTCCATAAGGTGAATTTAAGTGGAGAGTGGTTGATTGGTAGGAGATTGAACAAGAGAGGGAGAAGGAGAGGAACACAGAAGCACGAAGAGAGAAAGTCGGGAGCAGGGGAGGAGAAGAGAAAAAGGAAAGAAGAAGAAAAAGAAAGAAAAAGAAAAGGAGAGAAAAATGTGAGTGGTGGTGGGACCCACCCCATTCTTTTTTTTTTTTTCTTTTCTCTCAATATTACAACAGTTAACCCCCTAAAATAATTTTCGTTCTCGAAATTTCAAAATACAAGTTATACATAAAGGTGTTGCGGCCGTTGGCAAGATCCACCAAGGGATTTTTCATAATTTTTATAAAATCCCCTCCACCTTGGCGTTGGCCTGAGGCTCCGTGGAGTGCTACCACATTATCCGGCAGCCTGAGGAGGCTCTCCAACCCACCTACCACCAAGCTAAATTAAACAGTCTTAGCCATGCGCCCCAAATAGCCCGGTCTGTGGCAAGACTTAGATTGCAGTCATTTTTCCCAGCACCATGTTACCAAACTCAATTTATCAATTAATGCATGCTCAAATATAAAGTAGAGCAATATTTCACAATTCACATGAATATCACAAAGTAACATGGTGCAAATAAGTCAATAATCAACTCAAAAGTCATGAATAATTCACAATTTCATTTTAAGCATACCACTATCACAAAATAATTTCAATTTCCATTTACAAATTCATTTCAAAACTTAATTTATCAATCATAACTGAAAACAGTTTACTCATTCATATGCACATAACCTTCCACTCACCACGGGAGAGTATTCACTCCCTATACATTATCAGTTTCCAAAGAAAATCTCCTTTCAAGCTCCAAGGAATTGTCATAAACCAACAATAACAATTTTTTAGTCATTTCTTCTTAAATTCAAAGGTTTACAAATTTTTCTCATTTTTATTTAAACCCCAGCATTTCATCTATCTTTTAGATCCTTTTCTATGAGTTCACAAACTCCAATAAAAGAAGATTACATTAGATTAAAACAAACTACTATTTTTCCACAACATGAACAAGAGTTAACAAGGCAAATATAGAGAGATGTGAATATCACATCATATGATTTAGAACTTTCAGTTTGGAGACTGGAGAGAACAAGGTTAAAAGGTTTAAAAATCAATTGACAGGCACGAAATGCAGAAGGCATATTTTTCTTCTTTTTTTTTTTTCTTTTCTTCCAATTTTCTCGAATTAACATAACCTAATTTCTTATCCTTATATTTTTCACTGTCTGTTTAATGAAGATAAATGTTGATGCACCAGAGGGGAAGTGCAGATACCTAACTTGCCCTAGTGACATATCAAAAAAACTCATGGGAGGTCAGTGAGAGATACCTGGACCATGTGAGACTTCTGATGCGCCAACATGCAAGAAGCAACAACCTTAGTATTGAAATGTGAATTTGAGTCAGCAACATGATGTTCGTTTAGTACATTGAACAAGACATAAAGGTGATATGGACCCTCAACCTCTTTATGGAAAATCAATGCAAGTTTTCAGTTCCTTTCTCCCAATTTCACTATTCACAAAATTTACAGGGTTTGTCTTTCCTATGAGATTTCCATCAAATCTCTACAATACATTTAAATATGATAATAAAGAAGTAAAATCCAAGATTTAGGGTAAGAAATTACCTTGATTTTGGGATTAGATTGGGTTTTGGAGGTTGGGTTTCAAAAACCCTAATGTTCTCCCTTTGTAGAGCAACCCTAGATCCTTCTGTTTAATCCTCCGTTCCTTGAGTTTAATTAAAGTTTTGAAAGTTCATAAAGTAAATTTAAGTGGAGAGTGGTTGATTGGTAGGAGATTGAACAAGAGAGGGAAGTAGATGAACACAGAAGCATGAAGAGAGAAAGTCGGGAGCAGGGGAGGAGAAGAGAAAAGGGAAAGAAGAAGAAAAAGAAAGAAAAAGAAAGGGAGAGAAAAATGTGAGTGGTAATGGGATCCACACCTTTCTTCTTTTTTTTTCTCTTCTTTCGATATTACTCAAATGCAGTAAGATCATCTCTCGATTGGTTAAAAAGAAAATGGTGCCAGTGAAAAAATGAGACTTCAGCGCGATACTAATATTTGTTGTATAACAGTAATTGACAAACATTAATGAGCAATATTTGGTTTAAACAATTGCACAACAGATCTATTCAGTATCACAATAAATACCAGAGAGATAAGATATGAAGAAATGAATGCTCAATTCAATATCTAATCAACTACAAACTCATTGCATTTATTATTTTGTTTTAAAACTCTTACACTCTATTTTCTCATTTTAATTTTCTTCTTAAGTGTGATCACTTGTAAAATCAAGTCTGTCTAATCCGAGAATTTGAGTTTCGCTTGTTAGACCTTTCCCTCTCATCTATACTAAGATTTAAAAAGACCAGAGACTGTGTCACTATTTTGAATCTAGAAAGAGAACCAATCTATGTAAAGTTGAGAAAATAGTATTCATGAAGAAATACTGTAAAAATCCAACTTGAATCTGCAATTAAATTTGTAGCAATAAATTGATACTGAAAAATCTATGGGGAGTTTGGGAGTAGATGTATACCTGATTTGATAAAACTATTATAAAAACTTTTGTATATCTCTTATTTTTTTTTCTATTTTAATAATAGAACACATCTGTCCCTTTTTTATACACCTGAATAGTCAAATTTCTTTTTAAAATATCTCTATTCAACTATTCACCCCTAATAATTGAATAATAATTGATAACAGATACGTAGGTTCTCAGAGTTTCATGTTCTGGATACGGTCGAGCCGTCTAGGAGTTCGAGATGACAAGTGTCTGGGTGAACTTGTAAGCGTATCCTATAAGGTTCTTCCAAATTGGGCGCTAGCTTGCCCCTTGGTTGGGGTTGACCTGTACTTCGACCTTCCTAAGTATCAAGTTGTCTAATTTGAACGTTCTAATTCTGACCCATTGGTTGTAGTACCTTACTATCTGTGCAGATAAGTGGCCATTCGGATGGATGCTGTTTCCCTCAGCTTAGGAAATAGGTTCAGCCACTTGCGTTGCATGGATTCATTTCGCCTTTCTTCATATTGATTCACCCTTAGCGAATGAATCCCAATTTTGACTAGTATCACTGTCTCACAACCCTATGTTAGGTTGAACTATGTCTCCCCTGTGGCCATTTGAGGCGTTGTTCAATAAGTACAAATGATGTTATAGGGCTCGTCCACCCAATAGCTTTTTACCTCGTTTAGTGTGATTTTTAGTCTTTGTAAGGTTGTTCAATTGGTTATCTCTACAAAACCATTTGTTTGTGAGTAGATGATAGAAGCGAAGCGGTATTGGATCTCCAATACTATTCCATATTCTCTTAGATCCTTGACTATGCAGATTTATACCATATTAAATAAGTTTGACTACGTGAACATATTTGTCGACCTATCTAACTTTTTCAATAATGGCCTGTTTTGTGAATAATGTATTAAAAATTTGACCTTTGAACAAAAAAATTTTCTTTATCAATAGAGTGGTACTACAGCAATTTCGGGCCTACAAAGCAAGTTGTTACCCAATCAACCATGGGGTGTTCTCCCCTTGGCTTCACCTATGCTTGTATAGTTCGTCCCATTTTCTTAATCCCTGAAAATTCAACCTGCTTACCTTTCCAAAGAATTCCCCCCCCCCATGACTCTTTTGTATAATTTTTTCCAAAACCATTTTTTAAAAAGAAGAAAAAAAAGGCAAATGCATGTTATTAGCAATACATAACTACAAAAACAATGATAATGCATAAGCAATCATAATTTAACAATAGGTGTACTCAGTAATTTTCTACAGGAGAACATGTTAGAATGATAATAATGACTCTAGTTCATTAAGTGGCATTATGAAATCTTATCATGAAATTTTAAACCCATAGATTCAGTATTCATAGATTTAAAATTGAACTTGAACAACTAACTATTTTACTTAAACTCAGATTTCATTTCATCTGTCTATGCTTACCATCATCCTAACTTCAAAGTTCCATGTTCGGAACACAATCGAGTCCCAGGCAAAGAATCAGAATTATGGTTACAAAATATGGCGCTCAGTTTGATTCTGGGAAAAAGACAATATATTGTTAGGACTAAACTCTTCTATTCTCTTCTGAACATTACTTATATGATATTTTATTGCATTCTACATATTTGAATTCTCAAATACAACTAAACATGTTTATATAAAAATATAAAGTTCTTCAAAAAATTATAAATATTTTATGGGAAAAGAAAAAAGAAAGATGAAAAGTGGGCATTGTAATGAATTTGGTATTAAAGGTTCTAAGAAGAATCAAAGAAAAGGGAAGAGAAGATGACCGAAGGGTGACCCCATACCCTGACCGATTGACCCATTCAAAACCATAAGTACCAATATTTCGTACTTAAACTTGGTTACTATTTTAAAATTATTTTTGGGTAGACTTTCATGTTTTTGGTTTGGTTTATTGAATAAATTTTTCTAAAAGTTTCGGGGAAAAAAAAAAGACAGAGACACAAGACGAGAAAGAAAGATGGAGAGAAATAACATAAGGCAAGGAGAACAGGAATTCTGCATTGCCATGGCAGTGTGTGAAAAGGGCATTGGTAGAAAATAAAAAAAAATAAAAAAAGAAAGGAAATGAAGAAAGGACATTAAAATCAGCTTTGCAATTTTTTTTCTATTCTTTCTGATTTAATTTAATAAAAAAATACAGTGAGTTAGGCACTCACCAAAGACTCTGGCAAGTCTCAGTCGTCCCCTCTTGACAGAACGAACGTCCCTTGTTGACCCGATTTCCCTTTTTCCACGCGCACTAACACACTCTCTCTCTACCTTGCAAACTTGTATTTTCCGATTCCCATTTCACACACGTACACATTCGCAAACTTGCATTTTGTTTAGGTGCACCATCTCCGACTTTTTTTGGGTCCTGAATTTTGTTGGGTATCCAACGTTTAGATCCATTGCATGAGAATGAGACAAAATATGAAAACCATCCCCTTCATTTTGAGATATAGGACTGAATTTACTTTTAATATATATATAACAAATCTCTACTGAATTAATGTCAGATTTCAATTAAAGGGAATTTTTTTAACATAATTTTTATTATTATTATTAAGATTCAAATTTTGATTTTTAATGAGAGATATCAACTTCATTTTCACTGTACGAATGATATGTTGGTACCATCTCCAACTTTCTCTCTTTAGTGTGCCCCAAATGTCAAGCCACTATTTAGTGTGATTGGTCTTTCTCCCTTGTGAAAAAGTTGTTTTGAATATTCAAACCACGAAGACTTGCTTTTCCGAAACCTTCTTTTCCAGGGGGTGTCTTCGGACCGGCTTTCAAGGTTTTTGAGCTCATAATTGGTTGATTCAACACCCCTTTTGCAATTAGTTCCCGATGATGATTTCTTAATTCTTTGGGCGTTCACATCATCGGATTCTCAGGTGGGTGGGTTTGTCCACATTCACTTTATTTTCGTGAAATTTTGGCTCTTTTCCTCTTTGGGTTCTGTTAAATACGCGTTTTTTTTTTCTTTGGAATTTTGTAACTTAATTGGGTCATCAAGTTTCGGTGAATTTGAGAGTCTAAGACCATTTTGTGTTTCTATTAATGATACTTATGCTTTGATGGTTGATCAGTTGAATTTATTGCTTTATTTTGTATATTACTCAATTGGGCTTGCTCAGTTCTTGTGTCTATTTTTGGCAAAACGTTTGCAGATTGCTTATTTGGGGTTGTTTTGTAATTCCATTTCAGGGGTTTGGCTTGGTTTGGTTGTGATTGTGTTTGCCATGTTGTGAGCTGAGGTGTGTTTAAAGCAGTCATAAGTAGACTGCTGATCATTTTTCATGGACATGGTGATGAAGAACAGGGGTCTTTATGTTGTTGTTGGGATTTCTATCTGGCTATTAACTAGTAGTGCTCAAACTGATGTTGATTGCTTGAAATCAATAAAAAACTCTGTAGAAGACACTTTTGGGTACTTGAATTCTTCATGGAATTTTAACAACAGTACTCAAGGATTTATCTGCAAGTTTACTGGCATCGATTGCTGGCACCCTGATGAGAACAAGGTTCTAAATATCCGGCTTTCTGATATGGGACTGAAGGGTCCCTTCCCCCGTGGTATTAAGAACTGCTCGAGCTTGACTGGTTTGGACCTTTCAAATAACCAGTTTTATGGAGAAATTCCATCTGATATCTCGGCCATAGTCTACTATGTGGTAACCTTTGACCTCTCGTTCAACAATTTCACAGGAGAGATTCCAGTAAACCTCAGTAACTGTACCTATCTGAATACTATTAAGTTAGATAATAACCGATTATCAGGTCAGATTCCTCCTCAACTGGGGAGTCTCAGTCGGCTGAAAACTTTCAGTGTTGCCAACAATTTCTTGATTGGGCAAGTCCCTACTTTTACCAATTTTACTCCTTCAGCAGATAGTTACGCAAATAATTCAAAACTCTGTGGGGTTCCTCTGGAAGCTTGTTCTGCACCTTCAAAGGGCTCAAATACTGCTATTATTGCTGGAGCAGCGGTAGGTGGAATCACTGTTGCAGCAGTAGGTGTTGGGATAGGCATATTATTCTATTTCCGTAAGGCTTCCAAGAAGAGGAAGAAGGATGATGACCCTGATGGAAACAAATGGGCAAAAAGCATTAAAGGAACAAAGGGCATCAAGGCAAGCTAGTTTTATTATTATTATCTTTGATCAACATCCATTTTTTCTTTAATAAGTAGCTATCTTTCTATTTTTGAGTGCTGTTTTGTGTATTGTACGAGTCATATTGCTCATCATCTTTTCTAAAGATATGCATAAATTTCTTAATTTCCAGGTTTCCATGTTTGAGAAGTCGCTTTCAAAAATGAAATTTAATGATCTGATGAAGGCTACTAATAATTTCTGCAAAGACAACATTATTGGTTCTGGCAGAACAGGTACCGTATACAAGGCTGTGTTGGAAGATGGGACTTCACTTATGGTAAAGAGGTTGCAGGAATCTCAACACTCTGAGAAAGAATTTATATCTGAGATGGCTACACTAGGGAGTGTAAAACACCGGAACTTGGTTCCTCTTTTAGGGTTTTGCATGGCTAAGAAGGAAAAACTATTGGTATACAAGTACATGTCACAAGGCAACTTGCATAGTCAGTTGCATCTGGCAGAGGAAGGTGCTAAGGAGATGGAGTGGCCTACAAGGCTTAAGATTGGGATCGGTGCAGCCAGGGGCTTGGCATGGCTCCATCATAACTGCAACCCCCGTATCATTCACCGGAATATAAGCTCCAAATGCATCTTACTTGATGCAGATTTTGAACCAAAAATATCAGATTTTGGATTAGCCAGGCTCATGAACCCAGTTGATACTCATTTGAGTACATTTGTGAATGGGGAATTTGGGGATTTAGGTTATGTGGCTCCAGAATATACTCGAACTTTGATGGCCACACCAAAGGGAGATGTCTACAGCTTTGGAACTGTACTTTTGGAGTTAGTGACTGGTGAGAGACCTACACATATCTCTAAAGCCCCTGAAAGCTTTAAGGGGAACTTGGTGGAATGGATTACAGAGCTGTCAAAGAACTCTAGTCTCCATGATGCCATTGACAAATCCTTGGTTGGAAAAGGCTTTGATGGTGAGATTTTCCCAGTTCTCAAGGTTGCATGTAATTGTGTGTTGTCTGCTCCAAAGGAGAGGCCAACCATGTTTGAAGTGTACCAGTTGCTAAGAGCTATTGGAGAGAAGTACCATTTCACAACAGAGGATTATATCTTGATGCCGACCAACTCTTCAGATGTTGATAACCTAGAGGAGCTCATTGTTGCCCGAGAAGCTAAAGAGCATCACTAAAATGGAAGGAGAAAGATAGCTATCGTAAGTATGGTGATATGAGTTAATATGTAATTATTTGCTCTTTTTTTTTCAAGAAGCTTAAAATATGTTTATATTTGTGTTCTCTATGGCTGCAATATTGACTTACGTTTTAACCTTTTGATGTAAGGAAGCAATCTTGCAATATCCATAGTTATTCTTCTAGATTAGTGGGTTATTTGCAAACTTCAAACATGTAGGTTTTCCTAACTGCAGCATCCTTAGTATCCAGGGGACTGGCTAATTATCCACCTTTATCATAATCTTAAACACCCCCCCCCCCCAAAAAAAAACCCAAAACTTGAAAAAAAAAATATATCATAAGCATCCCTAAAACTTCAGTTGTTTCTACTAGTGCTATTGTTTTAATACCCCAGGATCTGTTGGCTAGTAGTTTCTGGAAAATGTGTGGCTACTTCTGTCCAGGGGAAGTAGACATGTATAGCAGGAAGGGCATCACGAACTGATTCTCGTTCATTTACATTCTTAGCTCACTACTTTCTTGGCATTGATATGTTCATTATCTTTGTTTTGTTTACTTCTTCTCTTATATACATATATATAATTTATATAATATGTATTATATATATGTATATATATTTATATAATATGTATGTATGGATATATGGATATATGGACTGTTTTTACTGCTGCTATTGTTGTAGGTATATCATGTTTGTTCTACTGGGAAATTTATACAGGTTTTATATCAAAAATATATATATACAGGTTGCAGAATGTCTGGAGCATTCCCTGCAATCTTTGTAATCCATTGTAGTAGGTATGTTCTTGCAAACCCCGGTTGGGATTTGGGTCTTAAGTATATTGGGTTTTAACTTGGTTTATTTGCTCGAAGGATATACAGAATTGATGGCTGAGTAGAGAAAAAAAAATGAAGTGATGCTTGATAATCGCTTTGGGTTTTTGTAATCTCATAAAAAACTTCTATATGGAGTTATATAGCTTTTTTCGGATAAAGAAATAACGAATAAGAGCTGCGTTTGAATGAAGTAGAGATTTTGAAGGAGGGAGACAAAGGAATCCCATCAAAATAGCTAATTGTTTTCTAAAACCAATTTGATTTTCATGGAGAACAAGAGAAGCATGCAATCAAAATACTTAGGACAAAATTTGTCAAGCTTATGAAAGCATGTTATGAAATTAGAACAAGAGAAGCGTTCAATCAAAATACATGTAGAAGATATTAATACAGACTTTAAACGTAAAATTCGTCCCAATAAAATTAAAGTCTTTAAAAAGAATGAAAAGTAATAAAACCATAGGACCAAATGGTATTTTCATAGAAAAATAGAAATGTTTGGATGAATTTAGTATATTAATGCTAACAGATATTTTTAACAAAAATTGACAAATTAAGAGAATACCCCAAATATGAAGGGAGTGTATAATTATATCGCTATATAAGAATAAAGGAGACAATCAAGATTGCTCAAATTATCGAGAAATTAAACTTATGAGTCATATAATGAAATTATAGGAAAAAGTGATAGAACATAGATTGAAATTGGAGATAAATGTCTCTCAAAATCAATTTGGATTTATGCTGAGAAGATCCACCACGAAAGCAATTAACTTGTTAAGACAATTGATGGAGACATATAGAGCACATAAGAGAGACCTACATATGGTAATCATTGACATAGAAAAAGTATATGATAGGGTTCCTAGAGACATATTGTGATAGACGCCGATGAAAAAAGGGACCTTCTTGAGATACATTAATTTCATTAAAGATATATATGATGAAACTGTAACCAATGTAAGAACTTGTGGAGGTATGAGTGATAGTTTCCTCATTAACACTGGACTCCATCAAGATTCGACATTACGCTCTATCTTTTTTACAATAGTGATAGACGAAATCACAAAATATATTCAAAATGAAATACACTTTTTATAAAGATATAGTGTTGGTTGATAAAATTAGAGAAAATATTAGTGCTAAATTAGAGTTATGGATCGACACACTGGAATCTAGAAAATTTAGATTGAATAGATCGAAAACTGAGTATATGAGATGTAGGTTTAGCAACAATGATCAGAACGATGAAGAAACGATTAGATTAATGAATAAGATGTACCAAAAAGTGAACGATTTAAATATCTTGGTTTCATCATTCAAAATGATAGCAATATAGATGGAGATGTGAATCATAGGATTGAAGCGGATTGGATGAAATGGATAAATGTATCTTGAGTTCTTTGTGAATGCACGATGCCACTGCATTTGAAGAGAAAGTTGTATAGAATCGCAGTAAGACCTACATTATTATATGATACTGAGTGTTGAGTTATTAAAAAACAATAAAAACAAAAAATGACGGTAGCAGAAATAAAAATATTTAAGTGCATATGTGGTAAAACTAAAAAATATAGAATTAGAAATGAAGAGATTCGTAAAAAATTGAAAATTAGTTCAATTGAAGATAAAATGTAAGAGTGTCAGTTGAGATGGTTTGGACATGTACAAAGAAGATCCGAAAACGAACTGATTAGAAGAGTAGAAAACTTGAATATAGGAGATCTAGTAAAATACAGAAGTAAACCGCTGAAAACTTAGATGCAAGTTATCCATAAAGACATGATAGTTAAGAATTTAGACGAAAGAACGACATTGAATAGGAATAAATAGCGTAGAAGAATCCGCACAAATTAAACCATCATATTTATTTTTTTATCTATTCATTTTATTTTTTTTTCATACTTGTCTCTCAAATGGCCGACCCCAAATTATTGAGATTATGGCTCAGATTGTTATTGTTGTTGTATGAAAACATGTTATGAGAATTTTTCTTCCGGTACTTATGCTGTAAAAATTACGTTACGACGAGGAATTAGGTAAAGGTAATTTTGATACGGTGTTTTACATAGACATGAGTTGAGCAGAGATTTATGCTTAAACCAAATTGGGATTTTGCGAACAAAGATCATAGCTGCATGGTAAAATCACCCAAATATGGCTATGAAATCAAACATGACAAGTTCGAGTAGAAACTAATGCTTCTAAACTCGCAAGAAGAAGCCATCAAACACCTAAAAAGATCACCAATAAAAACCCTATTTTCCAGTTCCTTGGGACTTAAAGAATGTTTTGTAGCACTACTAGGAAGATGAAACCAAGCCAGCAACGAAATCGTTGACGTTCCTATCCGAACTTCCGCTTTCATCAGCATCCTCTATGGCCAATTTCCTCCATTTGCTTGTGTTCTTCGTCTCTTTCTCCTTCTCTCCCTCCATTACTTGGCAAATGCACCGCTCTATCTCCTCCTCACATCCCACTTTGATCTCCCACAGCTCGAACTCCTATCCCCGATACATCCTCCACAAACTTGGCGTTGGTGGTGATTTGATCGTCTACCGAGGCATTCCCACCATAGGCACTCACAAGCATATTGCTTCGAGCACCGCGTTTAGTCTAGTGTGTTACAAAACATCCTATAGATTCATGTCCTAAATCTACCGATTGTGGACTCCAAGAAACTACTAGACCATTCTCTGACATCTCTTCAATGAATTCTTTGGGAAGTTCGGGCATTTCCGAAGCCCTTAGAGACCACAAAAAACATAGTGATTGCTTGCCTTCAATCCCCAAGCAAAGTCTTCTACTTGTTCTGGTCCTAGTTCTGCCATGCTTCCAAACGAAAGGTAAACAACAGACCCACTTGGCTTACATTGAGCCAGTTCATGCATATGCTTCTTTCTGGTCTGAACAGATTAATGCCGTAGTCTTTGTCATCCTTGAGCCGGTTGTCCAAGTACTTGGAGGAAATTGTTGGTCCTACTGTCTTCAATTGCCAGCAGCGCTTCTTCATCCAACCTATCACCTAATCATAGACAGAGTTGGAACCCCACAAAATCCATGGGAGAGAGTGAATTTCTGGAATAAACAGAGAATACTCTTTATGTGAATTTGATGGATGGAAGTGAATACTCTTTATTTGAATTTTATCTAAGTATTTAAGTAATAAATATCATTTCTTTTAATAAAAAAAATACAATGAAACGAAATTAAATCAAAAAAATAAAAAAAAAAAAATAGGAACACTCTGCCGTTTAAACTGTTTTTGAGTGACTTTTAAGTAATAAATACTCGTGAGAAGAACTTGTCATCGAGATCCAGAAGTGAGGGTGTAATTGATTGTTGGCTACTGAGCTAGTGTGATACTTGGGAAAAGAGAAGGTATCCTAAGGATCGAGAAGAACCTCTATAAATTTGGCTTAGTTTGTCATATGCGAATTTAATTTTGTTAATCTCAATAAACCCAAAAAAATAAAATAAAAAAAATTCACCACCTCTTAGTTATCTCAAGTGTGCCAATAAGAGGGTTGGGAGGGGAGTGAAAGATACAATAATTGATGAAATTGGAGAACTAAACATACGATCATATTGTAGAACTTCCGACCCTCTTATGTATATAAATTTCTCACCACTAATATTTTATATTTCTAATCACCAAACTAAATTAATTAATATTTATATAATAATCCTTATGATTTTATATTTATATTTTTTCACTTTTAATAAATTATTTACTTATTTAATTATAACTTTTGTTCTTTATTTTAGTTATTTTAGGATTAATTATTATATATTTAATCATTTTAGATTTCATTATAAAAGAAAACTATTCTATTATTTCCATAAAACAATTAATACAAACATAAAGATTTTTATAATTTTTATATTTACTTGTTTCCTACGATTCCATTTTTAATACTTTTATAAAGTGCCATTTATTTTTATCCTTTCATATCCGTTTCTAGCTTCCACATAAGTGTATCAATATACAACTGACTAAATTTCAAGGACAACTTAATACAACTAGTTGTCTACATGTTTGACAACATTGCACATCTTGAACTTCAAGTTGACAAGACAAGAATGTTTTGGCACAAGGGCATTACTGGAAAGCAGTGAAAAGAATTTTAAAATATCTCAAAAGAACTGCGTACTTCTTCTTATATTACGGAGGAGATAGTTTGTGTTTCATTAAATATTTAGACACCAACTAAGGGTAACGATCTGGATGAACGCAAACTGAAATCAGGTTTTGTCTTCTTGCTCAATGGAAGTGTCATTTCTTGGAGCAATAAGAATCAAACTTGTGTAAAAGTGTTTAGTTCCAGAAATTTCTGGATGACTTAATAATTGTGGCAGATAGTGGGAGGTCAATAATGATTATTGTGATAATCAGACTACCATTGCCTACAATTGAGATCCTAAGTATCACAGTAATACCAAACACAAAAATACTATATATCACTCTGTGATAGACATTACCGAAAAGAGTATTGTGACAATTAAGTACACTTTTACATACAACATGATGGCTAATCCATTCACAAAATCTATCGTAAGATATTCCATTATGAGATATGAAATTATTGGATTTAGTATATTTTGACATTTTTTACTATATACTGATTTTGATACTTATTGAAATATATTGCATGTATACATTATTAGGTCTTAAGTTTTTTTTTCTTACACTTATTTATTGTCATATATTTTGTAATATATTGTGATAAAAGATATGTTAGGCAGGCGTTGTCAATTCTTTCACATGAGTAACCACCTCCAGCTTTGAGTGAGCAGAAATAAGACGGTTTCTAATAGTAAGAGACTTAGAGAGTGGCCCTACTAGAATATAAGTCGCCCTGATATGTGTTCAGGATGAGATTATCTGTGATATGACCGACATGAAAATACCCACATCCATGTTTTCTATAAGTGGTCGGGTTTGAGATCTCATATATCACTTGGAGCTAGTATATTGTCTCTGAGACACTTTTTCTGAGATTTTTGGGTAAAATCTTATGTATAGACTGAGTTTCATAACTGCACAGTATTAGAGAAATCTAACATATACTCTTCTAAGAAATTGGAGAATAATACTATAGTACGTATTTCATATCACGTGTGATTAGATGATCATGGGAAAGTGGAAGCTATTTTATGAGACGATAGTATGATCGTGATCCCCGTTTTCACTGTGTGAGACCTGAAATCCATTGGGTGTGATCTCTTATACCTTTATTACTTTCACCTATTTCTAGAAATTTTGGTTCAGTGTTACTAGTTTAGTCTGTTTACCTATGACCCGAAAGATAAATTGAGATCTAAGAAGCCGGTCTAAGAAAACAGTTGAATTGAGAACTATAGATTCGAGTTTGGGAAAAGAAAAATCTATTGACATTATATCATTGTATTGTATTTATAGGTCGATCTGTTATATTAATTCATATTGGATTTAAATATAATAGTGAATATATAGTTGAACAAACAATTGGGGATCACTTTCGAAGAGAAAAGTGGCTCGATAGATATAAATGCGTTGAGTTTGGGATACAACAAGTTCTTTTTTGTACTAACGGTGGATTCTTGATCATCTTAACAGATATATCGAGAAATCTTTACTTGCGAGTGTACTCACCGAACACACGACACCCAATCCTGTATAAAACTCCAGCAGGATGATATGATAGATCGCATGAATTGCGATCTTGTGACAGATATAAAATGCTTTCCTGTATAAATGAGAGATGTTGAAAAATGCCCACGAGGGGCATTTTGATAATTTTGAGAAAATGAGGTAACTCTCATTATCCCATTAACCAACCCCATGAATTCCCATAATGTCTCTCTAATTGGCTATTGGAATATCCCAACGTGAATGGGCTCTCCCTCTCCTAAGTGAGAGTTTGGGGAATAGTGAACATGGCTAGGGTTTTGAGAAAATGAACGTATCTAGATAGAGATCTACAAAGGGCCAAAGGAAAATTCCGAATTTTAATCACAGGACTTAAGGATTGAGATGTCGTGATATTACGATAGTGGTTTGATCATGTGATTATCATCCCGACCGAACAATCTGTTCGAGAGATTTAGCAACTTGATTGGACTTTGGATATCTCAAAAATTTTGTACTATTTTATTTTGCTTCCATATGTGTATGTTGTAACGATTAAATCTAACATAAAACATGTGCCTTCTTGCTGGCATTGCTAACTTAATTCCTTCCTTCCTTCCTTCCTTCCGTCTTCTTCTTCTTCTTCTTCTTCTTCTTCTTCTTCTTCTTCTTCTTCTTCTTCTTCTTCTTCTTCTTCTTCTTCTTCTTCTTCTTCTTCTTCTTCTTCTTCTTCTTCTTCTTCTTCTTCTTCTTCTTGGGTGTAATAGGCTGCTCTCTACAGAATCTAGTTCTAGAAAATGCTCTTTTCTGTCACATAAAAATACTATAAAGATATGATTTCATACTAAAATTTTATTTCAAATCACATCTTGTCCGTTATATGACTTTCTCAAAGGTGTATATAAATAAATATTTAGGGTACGTCCCTCTATTCCTTTCCCATAGGACTTCAGAATAAGCATTTAGGGATCTTTATTTGTGTATTTCTTTTTTAATATTTAATTTTTTTAATGAGCTGTGCTTTAAAACGCTTGTTGTAATCTCCTTGCTAGTAGAAAGATTGCATGTCCCTCAAGTACAGCTAAGTCGTAAAATCTTCTCACTTTCATCTTCACCTTCCCTAATTCAATCTCGTTTCATTGCATCTCCTTGTACCCAAAAAAAAAAAATTGTATAATGATAAGCATCACTTTGCTGTTTAAATATACAAATTACAAAAAATAATTATTATATTTTTATTTTGTGCAAAAGCCTTAATAAAACATAAAGGCAGAGTAATAAAAGTCACTCCAAGACTTTTTTTCTATTGAATTTTTTTTTCATTTGATGGATTTGCAAATTTTGTAACATTTTGCCATAAATAATTGGAAAATAAATATTATTCAATACGCTTTTCATATCAAATTAATTAAAACTTTTTTATTTAAAAAAAAAAAACCTTTAAGAAAGTCACTATTCCAGTTTCCAATATTTTTTGGATTTGAAATAGTAATTACCACATGGAATAGGTTGGCAGCAATTTATAAGCTTAGGACGGAGGAAAATAAAGGGGGAAGTCATTGTAATCCGCAGATTCGTTTTATTTGCTAAATTTCATTTTTCTTTTTAAATGGTCGATGGACCTTTTTTTCGGTTTTTTAACCGATCTTGTATTCGATTATTTAATTAATTTGATTTGAGTATTATGACATTTAATTTAAAAATTACTCTCTCAATATTTGTATTTTAATTTCAAAAACTCGAATTTAAGATTATAATTAAAGAAAATTAATAGACCCTTAAGTCGTTGAGACGTACACTTATCACACATGATTTCTTCTCCCATTCTTTTTCGATGACAACAAAGGGTCTAAGACAGCCTTGTCCGAGAAGAAGATAACATTAAGTGGGACGAGTCTAATAAGGTCGCATTTTTGTCACTGGTGTGGCCAAAACCCGTTTACACAATAGTAGTCTCCCCAAAATGCTCAAATTACGATCCTTAAAGCCAGGATTTCACAAACCTCTAGTAAAAGAAATTGAATGAGGAGAATTGTTACTTTAAATTATTGATCAATGAAATGTATATATTCTCTCTCTCTCTCTCTCTCTCTCTCTCTCTCTCTATGTTGTACAGGATTGTGGGCATGCTATTTTGAATTTTAACAAGGCCGAATCCAAAAATTTTTTATGGCCCCGATTTCAAAATATTAAAATTTAGGTTACACATAAACAAAAATGGGAAACGTAAACATATACAAAATAATACAGGAAACGACATATTGTAAGAATACAAGAAATGGAAACATGAAAAATACATAAATAAAAATATATAAAAATTTTTATGTAATATTAATTATTTTGTGAAAATAATAGAATACTCATATTTTATAATAAAAATCTAAAATGAAAAAATATGTAATTATTAATCACAATACAAAATAACATAAAAAATAAAAATCATAGTTAAATAAGAAAATAATTCATTAAAAATAAGAAAATGTGTAAATAAAAAAAATATAAGTAACTTTGCATAAATATTAATTTAATTTAACTTGTTGAGATATTTTGAAAATGGAACATATTTCTAAAATAGAAAACATTAGGGTAAGTTTGGTTAGAATATAAAACGGAAGCAAAAGGGTGGGGAAGTAAAAGTTGAGTGAAATAGCTCTTTTCATTCATTTGGCAAGGAAGGCAATGTAAAGGGGAAATAAAAGTGGAATGTAATCACAATCCCTCCCCCTTATATTGTTATTTCTAACCCAAAGTGTACGGGTTGGTTGGGAAGGAAATAAAAATTTTGAACAAATTTATCCCTATTCTTCTTTAATATTTATGAAATTATCCATTGATTTTTTAATTTCAATTTATCTAATATAAAGTAATAAAATTTAATTTCCGTTATCAATTTTATTGAACAAATTATTTTTTCATTAATAATAGAGATTTTTACTATTTCAATTTTATTTAATATAAAGTAATAATTAAATAATTAATTAGAAAATATATTAAAGAACTACTTTTTAGAAAAAAAAATTATATTTTTAGAAAATATTTTAAATTAGAAAAATAAAAAATTATGTGGTTTGAAAAAATTTAGAAAAATATTTTAAATTAACAAATACTTTTAACATATTGACACCACCGCGTAAACATGTCAACACATAGAAATATATAAGTCGACTCATCAAAGCAAAGTACTAGTATTTTGCCTATTGTGTCAACATGCCTAGACACTTATGTCGACAAAGCAGTATATTAAGTTTATATATCGAATTTGACTCCATCATATAGACAAATAAGCTTAATATACTGCAATATTGATATAAGAGTTTAGGCGTGTCGACACGATAGGTAAAATACAGTATAGTGACAAATATGAAATAGTAGTAAAATAAATCAGGTAAAAAATAGAGGAAGTAAATCTACTATAAGAGTATAGTAGTCAAGTTAAAAATAAATAAATTAGTATTTTCTTTCACTTTTCACTCTAACCAAATAAGAGAAAGTAATAACTATTTCCTTCCTTTCCATTTCAACCGAATAAAATAAAAGAAAATATATTTACTTCTACCAGAAAAAGTAAATCTCCCCCCTTCCCTTCTCCCTCCCCTTCCATGAACCAAACTTATCCTCAGTGTTAAGAATTTTTTTGGGCATTAGAGATACCAGGTCTAGTATAAAAGTTGGGTAATGGTGAAATTGCAATATACTTATCTTGACGAGGTCTTTCGGCAATTAAAAATGTTCATGGTCTAGGTTGGTGGCTTCCATTGCACTTGGGAAGGGCACGGTGTAAAATCTCCTCAGAGATAGGAGAACGTGAGTCATAATTTGTGGTAGCAGTGCCTGCGTTCACCCCTATCTAATTCTCGAATCAAACATTTTACAAAAATAGTAAAATAAAAATATAATATAAAATTAAGAAATACAAATAAAATTTTATTATTATTATTATTATGATTATGATTATTATCGAGATTATATCGTTACTAAAAAAAAAAAAGAGATGTGAATTATTGTGCTGTTTTTAGAAGTTAAAAATTAATATTTTCCATGTTTTAGAAATTAATATTTTCTAAATTATTCACTTTTTTATTAGATAGATTTCAGTCAATTACTGCGTTCGCATTCCCATAATCAAGAGACTAGGGAATGTAGAGGATAGTAAGTCTAGTGTAAAAGCTGAATAATGGTGAATTGCAAGATACTTACTTGGACGGGTCTATGGATGATCAAGAACGCTCGTGGCCTAGGTTGGTGACTTCCGTTGCACATGGAAAGGGCACCAGCGTAACATCTCCAGAATGTATGTCATAATTTGTGATAACAGGGAACCAGTATTCGCGTAGCCCCTACTCAATTCTCAATTCAAAATTTTCAATATAATGTAAATTAAAAAATTATTATTATTTTTATAATTAGAGATTATATTGTCACCGAAGAAGTGGTGTGAATTATTTTACTCCAAGAACTCACAATAATTTTAAAAGTTAATATTTTCTAAATTATTCAATTTTTCATTAGATAGATTTTGGTCGGTTACGGCGTTCGCATTCCCACATCGAGAGACAAGGGAATATAGAGGGTAGAAAGCATTCTATAAAAGCTGGATAATGATGAAATTGCCGCATACTTACCTTGGTAGGGCTTATGGGTAACAAGATCGCTCATGACACAAGAAAGAAAGCTGTTATAATTATCATATCGGATCTTAAAAAAATTATAAAATAGTATTTAAATCAAATAGACTCTCTCATTCAATAGGTCGATCTTTTAAACTGAGTTCTCCTATTAGAATTGAGTCTACTACTTGAATTCGTGACAATTTGATATTAGAGTTTTCGTCTAATATGGAAGAGAGCTACTTGGAAAATGGTTACCTAATGCCAGAGTGAGAGTAGTCCAAAATGGAAAAGGGTTACCTGGTGTCGGAAAGAGAGCCGTCCAAAGAAGAAAAAGGCTACTCGCCAAAGTGAAACCCATCCAAAGTGAAAGCCGTCCAAAATGAAAAAAGACTACCTGGTGTCGGAGTGAGAGTCATCCTAAGAGGAAAAGGGATATCCGCCATAGTGAAATCCGTCCAGAGTGAGAGTCATCCATAGACGTCTGGCTTCTCAAAGGGAGAATAATGTTACGAATCTCATATCGAATTCTCAAAAAATTATAAAATAATATTTAAGTCCAATAGATTCTCTCACCTATAAGTCAATCTTTTTGGTTGAGTTCTTTTATTGGGTTTGATCCATCACTTAGGTATGTAACAAAAGCATGGTATAAAAGATGGATAATGATGAAATTGCAGCATACTTACCTGGACGGGGTCCATAGGTGATCAGAAACGTTCATGACCTATGACCTAGGTTGGTGACTTCCATTGCACTTGGGAAGGGCACCGGCATAACATCTTCTCAAAGTAGGAGAATGTACATCATAATTTGTATTTGCGTGGTCATTATCCAATTCCTGAATCAAATATTTTTATGAAAATAGTAAAATATAAATATAATGTAAAATTAAAAAATACAAATAAAAATTTATTATTATGATGGTTATTAATGATGTTATATCGTTACATGAAAAAACAAGAAAAAAAAAGAGAGGTGATTTATTGTACTACTCCTGGAAGCTAAAAATTAATATTTTCTAAATTTTAAAAGCTAATATTTTATAAATTATTCACTTTTATATTTGATAGATTTCAATTAATTACAGGGTTTACATTCCCGCATTGAGAGACCAGGGAATATGAAGGATCAAGTCTAGTGTAAAAGTTGGATGATGGTGAAATTACAATATACTTACATGGATGGGGTCTGCAGGCGATCAAGAACACTCATGGTCTAAGTTGGTGAAAGCATTCTATGATACAATTACAACGAAATAAATATTTAATGTCACAATATCTAGGATCGGATTACTTACCCTTTTGATGTACGGGTCCGAAAAATATCACGAATGGATCAATCTCCTTTTGTTCACGATCCAAGAGTCTTTGATTATGATGTATATGGTGTAGATCTTTTACTAAATTTCTCCTCCTTTTTTTGTGTGTTCATTCTCTACCTTCAATGTGCATGTTTTTGTTGGTTGAGTTAGGAGTTGATTTTTCTCTTGAAAACCACTTCCTCCCTTCTCTCCTTTGAATTTCAAAATAGGTAAGGGAATAGGTTTGGGTCAAACCCACATGGGCGACCCGACCCACCATAACTTACATCTCTGATTCACACATGAGGGTTAGATCTACATTTTATTCAATCACTTCCATATACCATCGATGTCATACTGACAAATGGATCGTGTGACTAGCGAGTATATCGAGAGCTTATAGCTATACACCGGTTAAAGATATGTAGCAGCTCAAGATCTAATACAATGAGAATATCAAGTCTCGCTATACCACAGACTTCTTTTGCTACACACAGAGTTATCGTACCTCTTATCCCTCTATTAATAAATAAAAGTATACTTGACTCATCTTAATTATACATTCACAATTATATTTCAGAATATCAAGTTAAAAATATAATTGACTAGTCAGTGAATACAAAAATTACGTGCAAACTTTATGACAGTTTTTCTTTTACATTACTATCTTTCACTTCATTTTAATTGTTTTCCTAGTCATACACCGCAAAACCGAATCAATCATGATCTATTGGTTACATGTTAAGGAAGTAACACTAAAATAAAGTTTCAAGAAACAGGTGAAAGTTTTAAAAGTATTGAATGTGCTTAATTACAAATCTCTGGATCTCACACAATGAGATAGAGGGATTCATTAACTCATTACCTATAGGGTCACTGAAAGCGTACGTGGTATGAACACGTGTTACGATACCTTTTCTATTTATTTAGAAGCGTATATCTATTTCAAAATTAGAATACATTGTACAGGTGTTAGTCCAAGTATATCACGACACTGACTTGATTCTCTCTTCTTATAAATCCTCTAAAAAATCACTTTTTCAATAGAGAACCACACCTGGCTTCTAGACAAGTGTAATGAATTGTGGGAAATCCATTTCGATTATCAAATAAATAAATATCAAGGATAATCATATCTTAGTTCTGTACTAAGGCGGCTAATTTATGTTAATTATCTAAAATTAACATTGCCTCATCTCTACATATCACACAGATATTAGAGGCGATTGCTCGTGTGGGAGAGTCAATATTCCAAACTTGTCCGATATACTTTTTAATCAAGATATAAGAACTCGCAAATGCAAACAAATTCAGATGTCATTTATTAATAAGTATTACATCACGTTCATTGCATACACATACAATTACACTCTACGCAATTCTAAAGATTTTACATGTTTTAGAAATATATCTCTAGCTATCAGTTTCATGAATAGATCGGCCACCATTAAATGCGTAGATAAATATTTTAATATCACCTCTCTCTTTTCAATAATGTCTCGAATAAAGTTGAATTTCGTATCAATGTGTTTGGTTCTCCCATGATATTTGGGATCTTTCGCGTAAGCAATAATTGATTAACTATCACAATAAATTGTCACAACTCCCACTGTGTCGTTTACGATCTCCAAATGTTGTAAAAACCATTTTAACCAAACACACTCCTGAACTGCTAAAATACAAGCTACAAACTCTGCTTCCATCGTAGACAGTGATACGCACGTTTGTTTCTTATTTCTCCAAGAGATGGCGCCATTATTTAGCAAGAAAACATAACCTGAAGAGGACTTACATTCATCTAAGTCACCACCCCAATCGGCATCTGTGTATCCACTCAATAACAAGTTATTTCCTTGATAACAAAGGAAATAATTTACAGTTCCTTTCAGTTATCTTAAAATTCTCTTTACAGCTGTCCACTGACTTTTACCTGAATTGGATTGAAACCTGCTAACCAAACCCATGACACATCAGATGTCAGGGTGAGTACACATCATAGCGTATATTAGAGTCCCAATAGCGCTGAAATACGATACTTTTGACATCTCATGTTTTTCTTTAGCAGTCTTTGGGCACATCGCCAAACTTAATCCTTCGCCTTTAACCACAGGAATATCAATAGATTTACGCTATCTATCCTAAATCGTTCCAAAATCTTTTTAGTGTAAGATTCTTGAGATAAGGCTAACAATCTCTTGGAATGATCTCTATAGATCTTAACACCCAGTATGTACTCTGCTTCACCCATGTCCTTCATCTCAAAATTTGATGAAAACCAATTTTTTATATTCAGGACATACTCCGTATCATTTCCGATTAACAATATGTCATCGACATACAGATTTAGAATTACAAATCTATCATTGGACTCTTTCACGTAAGCACAATGGTCTTCGTCTATCTTTACGAAGTCGTAAGAGATTACGGCTCTGTGAAATCTCAAATATCATTGTCTTGAAAACTGTTTGACACCATAAATTGATCTATTCAATTTGCAAACTTTATTTTCTTGACCTTTAACTATGAAACCTACTGGCTGTTCCATGTAAATTTCTTCTTTAAGTTTTCCGTTAACAAACGCAGTCTTCACATTCATCTGATATAATTCTAAATCTAAATTGACTACAATAGCCAACAATAGACGAATAAAGACAAATTTCACTACTGGTAAAAAGGTTTCTTCATAATCAATACTCTCTTGTTGGGTACAACATTTTGCCACCAACCGAGTTTTGTACCTCTCAATTGTTCCGTCAACCTTACGTTTAATCTTGAGAACTCATTTGTTCCCAATAGATTTGCGTCTAGGTGAAAGATCAACCGGTTTCCAAATATGGTTGGAATCCATCGACTCTATTTCTTCCTCTATTGCTTTTACCCACTTATCCTTGGCAGGACAAGACAAAGCCTCGTTCACATTTTTCGTCCCATCCTCGTCTTATGGAGAAATGATAAAAGTGTGCCCTTCAATTTCGTAATGACGTTTGGATACACCTTTCCTAGCACTTTTCCGAATCGATGATTCAGTTGGATCGTTAGAATTTGAATCCCTCCCACTAGGATCATCTAGGGATTCAACTTCTCGTAGTTCCCTTAATTCATCCAGCACAGAACCATTATTTGAATTATTTAATTCAAACAAAGACTCTCCTTTTGTTATATCACCTTTACTAGGAAAATCATTTTCTAAAAATATCACATTTCGTGATTTAATTTCGGTTACAGTGCTATCTTCCCTTTCACCGATAAACACATAATCTTTTGACTGATCAGAATATCTAATAAAAATACATTTCTTCCCCCGGTAACCAAACTTTCCAAATTTATTAGAAGGGTCATGAACATATGCTACCGATTCCCAAGATCTAAAACCAGTCAAACTTGGTTTCCTACCAATTCAAAATTCATACGATGTTGTGGATACTGTTTTTGAAGACACTTTATTCAAGATATAGGTCAAAGTTAACAATACATCTCCCCAAAAGAAAATTAGCAAATTAGTCTGCGCTATCATAGATCTCGTCATTTCCAACAACGTCCTATTCTTCATCTCAGCAATATAGGCGTGCGGGGAATAGTCAATTGTCTAATTATTCTATTTTCATTATATAGATCATTGAATTGATCCAATAAATATTCACGCTCTCGATTAGTCCTTAAGGTTTTAATCGTTCTATCCATTTGATTCTCCACTTCATTCATATAGCGTCGAAAACACTCAAGTGTTTCAGATTTGTGAGTAATCAAATAGATATGACCAAAACGCGTGAAATTATCAATAAAATTAATAAAATATGATGCTCCATGCCTAGCATTCACATTCATTGGACCACAAATGTCAGAGTGAACCAATTGTAATGGAAGTACAGCCCTCACAGCTTTTCCAAATGGTTTTCGAGTCATCTTCCCAGCAAGACAATATTCACAATTCAATAAATCAACTTTAGTGAACCCAATAGTCCTGCTTACAGAAGTCGATTCATCCTGTCCTGTCCTATGTGACCGATTCTAGCATGCCATACTTTGTCATCTATATTAGCATTACTAGAAAAATAAATATTTAACGAAATATAATGATCAACATAACAGTTAAACATTTGTCTATCACAATCCAAAATAAGAAATCCATTTAACAAATATTCAGTACCATAAAACACATCATTATTATAAATACAAACCCTATGACGAGAAAATTTTAAGTCATAGCCTAGTCTAAGAAAAACAAGAGTTTTTGCAATTGTAGCACTTCAGTTTGCTTTTATCCATCTTTTTCCAAAACCGCTTACGCTTGTTCTTGCGGTTGGAATTGTTCCTCTTAGACCCTTCCACAATTTACTTCCCTTTCTTGCCCTTGTTCTTGTTCCCCTTGTGTTTGAAGGCCGGAACTTTCTGGGAACTGGACTCAGCTACAAAGGCATTAGAAATTGATTTTACAGCACCAAGCCGCTCATCTTTGAGTTCTACGGGGCGAGCAGCATCAGTGAAAATCTTAATACTCTCATTGTAAGTCAGATTGACTTTCAAGTGCTCCCACTGGTCTGGAAGGGATCGGATTAAAGCTTGAACCTACTGCTCATTAGATAAAATATGACCTGCTGACTTCAATTCCCTTATCATGTTTGACATGGTTCTCAGCTATAGTTTGATACTGTGATCAGACTTCTTTTTGTATGTGTCAAACTTAATAGTCAACTGTCTCAGACGGGTCACACTGGTATCTCCATGCTTCTTTCTAAGGTACACCCATATGTCATGAGCAGTAAGGAATTGCTCACATTCATGTATGAGATCATCAACTATAGAATTAACCAGGATGTCACATGTAGTGAAATTTTTCTTCTTCCACGCCTGATAAGCTTCTTGATCTCTTCTCTGTTGAGCAATATTTCCAATTCCAGGGTCTTACATGATATGGTTGATACCCTCTAAGGCATCTTACTCTTCTAGCACATATCATATCTTATGGTACCAAATGTCATAATTGTCGCCATTAAACTTATCACATTTATTTAAATCTGCTATTATTGATTTCGATACCATGATCTAGGTTTTCAAAGGAGAGATTATTGTAAGTATTCATACTCATTTATTCATATAATTTTGTACTTAAAATCTAATAAATTTATCATAAACGAACATAAGGTGTAGACTCGAAAGATTACCAAGTTCCCGATCATCATTCATTATCCAAATGTTTGATCATCATAAATTTGATTTCAAAATAGCAAAATTATTTAAATCTTAGGTAAGAATTACTTAAATTCTACCAACCTAAAAATTCCTACTAAAATCATGTGAATTTAGAACATATCTCTTCACATGCTCACATAAATATACAAATATACACATTCTTGATATATATATTTAAAGAGAGAAACATTACATCACATGTTCATGGCATTGTTCTCATCACAATGCATAACTATGCATCAAAGAAAGAAGAAAAAATATATATACAATCAAATTTCTTTTTCTTTTCTTTCTTATCTTCCATATACATACGAGTAACCATATTGACCATCCCAACTGAAAGTCTATCTCTTGGAGTGAATCTTCTAACAGCTTGAGGTGCAAAGCCATTAATCTTTAGAGACAACGCCCTTGTCATTTTAATCTCTATCTCTCTAACTCTCCACATCCTAAGCAGTTTTAGTCTGAAATCCTTGAGGTAGAGCCACTTATTATCCTCTCTTATTTTATCAGTCATTCCAACCAAATGATCAGGGAGGGAATTCCTTATATTCTTATTATCGGCTTCGTCGCCTCAGAACCAGTGACCCAAACGCCGAAAGTCATAACGTTTTTGACTCATAACCCACAGATGTTGCGGCAAAGTGTGCGTTACTTTCATCTTATAATGCAACATCATATACAGTTTCGCCAAACGTTTCGGGGTCCTCTCGTTTCTGCATCTCCCCCGGATAGGTGCAAGGATATGTCTGATTCTCACCATATCCCTAAAATGAGGTAAATATTATATTGGACATGAAGTCGATCAAAAAAATTTTAAAACACCATCCACAATTATTTAAACTCATTAATCAAAATATTTATGTCGAAAAAAAATGAATTTTTCATACGTATATAAACGAGTACAAAATCAAATAAGTGTTATAAAATTTAATTCAGATAGACAAAAGTTATAAAATATTTTTTCAAATATGTGAGAAATTTTCAAAAATTTGTCTCACTTGCTGATTGATTTTTCTACAATTTCCAAAAATTTTACAAACTTAAAATCAATAGAAAATAATTTTCGGTCTAGAAAAAAATTAATTTAAAATTACAAAAAATTTAAAAAATAAAAGAAAAATAAAAAAAATTGGAGAAAAAAAATTCCGGCCTGAGAGGGCCCGTCACACCCCCTCACGCGCCACCCAAAGTGGCGGGCGCGTAGATGACCCGCCCACGAGCCCAGGCGGCGCGTGAAGCCCACGCGCTGTTTTCCCGGTTGAATCCGGCCGTCGAATTTTGCCTATCGTCGAATTTTGCCTACCCCGCATTTTTGGGGTCTTTGAATCTAATGGTGTCATCGGTTTTCCAATCTAAGGTCTGGATCTTGACGTTTGGGCTTCACAGGCCATGGCTCGAGAGAGGGATTTTTTTTTTGCATTGTTTATCGTCTTCCCTAAGTCCAAATTTCTACACCTCGAATAGTTTTTTCAGATTTTGATTTCTCCCTTATTTCTAAACCATTTGTTTTGTTATTTGTATAGTTGGAAAGGATTTTTGATAAGGAATTGAACTATGTATTTTTCTTTTCATGAAATGCATTATCTAAGGAGATTTTTTTATCATGAGTCTCGGCAAGGGTTTCATGATTCTCCAAAAATACAAGACGACCATGCATGAAACTTTGCAGATCAATTCCTAACATCATGGGTACTCTACCTTTCAAATTTCAAAGCTTTTCGTGGTCTATATTCAAAGTTATCATTTTCAATTTTTTTTAAAAAAATGGAACTCGAATATACATAAAAAAATAGAAAACGCCATAAATCATACTCTGATACCAATGAAAGCATTCTATGATGCAATTACAGCGAGATAAATATTTAATGTTCTAAGATCTAAGGTCGGATCACTTAACCTTTTGATGTACGGGTTTGAAAAATGTCACGAATGGATAAAGCTCCTTTTGTTCACGATCCAAGTGTCTTTGATTATGATGTATATGGTGTAGATCTTTTATTGAATTTCTTCTCCTTTTTTTTGTGTGTTCGTTCTCTATCTTCAATGTGCATGTTTTTGTTGGTTAAGGGAGTTGGGAGTTGACTTTTCTCTTGAAAACCACTCCCTCCCTTCTCTCCTTTGAATTTCAAAATAGGTAAGAGAATGAGTTTGTGTCAAAGCCACATGGGTGACCCAACCCACCATAACTTACAGTTGGTAACTTTGAATGCACCTGGTAAGGGAACCGGCGAAACATCTCCTCAAAGTATGAGAATGTATGTCATAATTTGTAGAAGCGGGGGCCTACATTCATGCGACAGTGTGGCCCCGATTCGATTCTCGAATCAAAATTTTCATAATAATACTAAAATTGAATATAATGTGAAATTAAAAAATGTAATTAAAGAATTATTATTATGATAATTAGAGATTATATTGTTATTATTGAAGTGATGTGAACTATTGTATTCTTTCAAAAAGAACACAATAATTTTAAAAGCTAATATTTTCTAAATTATTCACTTTTTTATTAGATAGATTCTCATCAATAACAGTGTTCACATTCCCACTTCGAGAGACTATGGAATATACGGAATAGAAAGTATAGTATAAAAGCTAGGCAATGGTGAAATTGCAACATACTTACCAATACGGGGTCGTGAACAAGTATGCTCATGGCCTAGGTCGGTGACTTTCATTGCACTTGGGAGGAACACCAGCGTAACATCTCTGCAAGATAGGAGAATGTACTTCAGAGTTTGTGCTTGCAGGGCTTTCGTTCGCGCGTCCCCTACCAATTTTTGAATCAATTTTTTTACAAAAATAGTAAAATATAAATATAATGTAAAATTAAAAAATACAAATAAAAATTTATTATTATTATGATTATTATCGAGATTATATCATTATTGAAAATGCTTGTGAACTGCACGTCATAGTTTGTG
Source organism: Dillenia suffruticosa (assembly GCA_033439265.1). Lineage (NCBI taxonomy): Eukaryota > Viridiplantae > Streptophyta > Magnoliopsida > Dilleniales > Dilleniaceae > Dillenia > Dillenia suffruticosa. The sequence continues at coordinate 17,257,765 of JAVTVX010000020.1, forward strand.
AGTTGTACGCGCCCATGGGTTGGGTCGGGTCTTCTTCGCCCGACGGGTCTGCAATTGGTCCTTTCAACCTGATTACCGAAAAATGCTTTCCTGTACTGTTTTTCACACGGTTTTCATCGGCAAACTGTAATTAAACTTCCAAAATCATTCTAAACATGATTTGTTTGAAAATTTGAGCCCCTAAATTTGGCCATTTAAATGTTCAAAGTTTCGGCCCTTCGTGGCCATTTTAGAAACTTAATTTCCAGCAACCAAATCACACAAGTCATATGTCAAAATATAGATCAGGATACAATAAACACATATATACCAATTTCATATATCAATTCACCCTCTATAGCGATAAATCTAAAATTTTAAGTTTCGGATACCATTAAAATCTGAAACTTTGGCTTCACATTTTATAACCAAAACATACTCCAAAAATTACAAAATATATATATATATATATTAATGATCTACACATCATGGGCAATATCATGGTATAATCGGATTCACGAAATTCATACGTAATTCGAGTCCCAAATTTTTTGACCCTATATTTTTATATCCAAAAATTCTGAAAAAAAAAAATTTAAATAAATTCAACGTAGCTCTGATACCAATGAAGTATTTATTATACTATATGCGTATACGGAAGCGTATAAATTAAAAATTCAGAATTTTTATATAAATACCTCAATACATAGAGCTCCAATCAATCAATCGAAATCGCGTAATCTCTTGTACGGATTGCTCAGCTAGGATAATGAACACAAGAACCACCACCACTTTTTCACGACATCTCAATCCAAAATCTGGTGACTCAAATGACAGAAGGAATTTTCCTATGTGAAAATTTTTCAAACTCTCGATTGTTCTCTCTAATGATTTTTCACCTTTTTTATGGCAATGTACCTTAAAATAAAATTCCATCCTTCAAAGGCACGTACACACACTCATTGTTCATCATTGTTTTCATCATTACGTGAAGAGGGAGAGCCCTTTTCCCTTTTGTTTCATTGCAATGTACAGAGTAATGTAAAGAGTGTACTTTTGTTGTTCTTCTCGTTTCCCCCCTCCCCCAAGCGAGAGAGAGAGAGAGAGAGGGGGGGGGCAGTTATGGGTGGTTTGGGATAACTGCCCTTATGCTTATGTCCATGTGGGCTTACAATTCCAAAATATATAAAATTAGTAACCAAATCCAAGATCTCACAGCTTAATGAAAATGAGAAAATAGAAACGGATATAAAATGTACAAAGAAATAGTATTTTGTAAAAAATAATAATAATAATAAAAACGTGAATAAATATATAAATAATAAAAATATAAAAATTTTTATATAAATATTAATTAATTTATGAAAATAATAGAATAGTAATATTTTATAATAAAAATTTAAAATGATCAAATATGTAATTATTAATCATAATATAAATGATATAAAAATTATAATTATAATTAAATAAATAAGTAATTCATTAAATATGAAAAGGTGTATAAATATAAAAATATAAAGATTTTGATATAAATATTAATTAATTTAACATATTAAAAATATTTTAAAATATTTTGAATACGAAAAACGTTTCAAAAATAAAAAAACGCCGGTGCTTAGAAGTTTCAATGTATTACTGCTCACATCTAAAATATGTCAAATGATGAGATCCTTTATACATTAAATAATATATCTAAGGATATCGATTTTTCATATTTTTACTTTAATGGAATTCTTATTTGGTGTCATTTAAAATTCTATCTTATACATTTTTAATATTTAAATTCTAAAAGTTAGACAATAATCTATTTCTTTATGAACTATCTCTCTAAAAACATACTAAAGTTTTAACATCTTTCTTTCTCTTAAAATAATTTATGTTTTTAATTTCTCTTTCACTTTTGCTTCGTTTCTAAAAAATTATTTAATTTTTATATTTCTCTTTCTTTCTCTCTTCAAAATATTACAATTTTCTATTATCTCTTTAAAACATTCAACATTTCAAATTCTCATTATTACATCCAAAATTCTTTATTTACTGCTTTATTGCTTTCAATTAATTTTTCTTTTATAGTTCTTCGGTTTTAATTTTAATAAAATTCCAAATTCTTCATTTTGCCATTGTCATTCATCTCACAAACTATGATACCCTACAGTCGAATTATATTGCTTAATCGATTGATATGGTATTTTTAACGAATAGAGTTGTGGATCCACATGAACTAACCAATTTTACCCGATTAATATCAAATTATTCTAATTATCTAAGTGAATAACAAATTGTTGAGTGGAATTGAGATTTAAATTTTAAACCTAAATCTATAAAATTCAAATAAATAAATTGTTGATCCCAAAGACAATCAAGAAGAGGGGTCGAATTGATTGTTTAAAATTTGATTTTTTAAATTTTTATTTAACTCCACTTAAATCTAATTGAACCTATGATCAATCTATAGAATATATAGCAAAAATTAAAAAAAAAATAAAAAGAGACAAATCTGGTTTATAATGATTCGGTTTTATGCCTACATCCACTTTTCTAATCAAGCAAGTAAAGATCTAGCAATCTACTAGTTTCTACTATTATCCAAAACAATAATATACATCCATTTGTCGACTTCTGATTTTCACACCATAAAAATTATTTCGTCCAACAATGGAAGACAACAAAAGTTCAATCAAAATATTAAAATATATGTAAATGAAAATGTGACAGTAATAGGGCAGATTGTTGTTATTTGGCCACTGTATACACTTCTGAAAAACCCGCTAATTTATTGCTTTTGTTGATATCTATGAAGCTCAACATACTGCGTTAAAAAAAAAAAAAAATCCCCAAAGTCACTTCAACAGCCTCAGTAGCTATCTTGAAAAATAGACTTCAAATTCTCATGAATTTTAATGTTTACCAACGGTACATAATTTTCTTATAAAATTTAAACATCCATTTATCATATTCAAGAACTGTTTTGATTATATCCAAAAATTCGAAAACCACTCTAAATGATCAATCACAGTTTTGAATTTTTCAAAACAAATGCTGACTTTACCCATTTATTTCTCTACCAAAATCTCAGAATAATTGTACCACGAATTATCATATCTGCTGTTCAACTATAATATTATAATATAGAATAATTAAATTCACAAATCCAAAACCAACGGTAAAGATATTGAAGGCCAAATATCTCTTGAAAACCATTTTTTGATAAATAATTCTAATGTGTAAAATAGGTAACCAATCAATTTCTAACTGATTTTTCTCCAACATATCCGTAAGATATTTGTACTGTAAATGATTGAAATTGAAATTCCACACATCTTCTTTGAAATATAATTTTCGGTTTTTAAAAATATTTCAACATATAAAAAAATATGATTATTCAAACATACCAAAATAATCGCATTTCAACACTTAGAAAAATTTATAAATAGTGGAATATGAATTATTCTTATATTGTGAGATCTTTTATATATATTTAGTATTAATTATAGGTTAAGTGTAATACCCAAACTACACTTATCTTGTTGGCTGGATTTTCAACAAGTATAAAAAAATTTTGTTTCTATAACCAAATAAGTATTGTTTCTATGATCGATTTTATGATTGGTTCTATGACTTTGTTTTAACAAAAGCTATCTATTAAATAAAAAATCTATACGCTCAATAAATTGTTTACCGTGATATGAGAGATTTTGTTATTATCAAAACTAAGGAACAATAATTTTTTTAATATAAATAATCAAGAAATTAAATCTAATTAAACGCAAAAACCCTAAAAATTATACATATATGAATTAAAGAAACAAATTTAGAAATTACTAATACCTCAAATCAAAAAAATAACTAAATAAATAGTAGATTAAATCTAACTAAATATAAATCCTAAAATAATCCCTAAACTAAATTATAAAATAAGAAAAATAGAAAATAGAAAATTATTAATTCTAAAATTACAAGAAGATGCCAATTAACCCTAAAATTATTAATGAGATTTAAAAATAAAATTTATGAACTTTTATTTTATTTTCTTAAATTTGAAAATATAATCATGAAATTAAACTGTAATTAAACAAATAAAAAATAAAAAATCTTAAAATAGAATGCAAAATAATATTAAAAATAGACATAAATCATAAAAGCTTTGTAACATTATCACACAGTTACCCATGCAAACAAACAAGACCTTAAACTGGAAGTGAAATTCAGATAGAAATTGAAAACCAAACAGTGGATTCGAAGGGTCAAAATCTGAAGAGTGGTGTCTATTGGAATTTCCGACGATGAAGCACGGCGGAGGAATCCCAATCGGCAACCGGCAATCCTGAATCGGATGAAGAACGGGGAATCGGACTCAACAAACGGCAAAAATGAAGGTAGCAGTCGAATCGGCAGTTGGGCAAACTCAAACATGCGGCGGAGAACTCGAGGAAGCGAATTTAAATTGGTGCCTATGGTGGATTCAGGCGGGAAAGCGTTGAATGGCGGCTGTCAAACTAACGGTGAAGAATGAACGACCGGTGGAATTGAAGTTAAATGAACGATTGAAGGTGAGTTCTAGTTTTGTGGTGATGATCGTGTCAAATTGAAGAATAATACATGTTGATGTAGAAAAACAATAAAAAATGGCGAATTAAGCAATTACAATTCAAAAACAATAAAAGAACAAAATTGGAGAAGTGATGAAACCAAGAATTGGCCGCTGTCACCGGCCAAGGATTCCTTCCTTTGTCTGTGCAACGATCTATTTTATTGACTTTTTTCCCCTAATTTGAATTGAATTCCAATTTGTTCTTCTTTGTATTCTTCTCAAACTCTAAAGACTTTTAATCTTTGATTGAATGTAGGATTCTTCTCAAACTCCGGTTCATCCCTTGTTTTTCGATCAAATATTCTTGGGCTTGAAATACCGCAAACCAATTGTGCGCTTTGGATTTAATATTTCAACTGGTTATTGCCTTGCGCTAACGCGCAAAGCATCGAGCGGATTATATTTTTTCATTATATAAATATTTATTGTTAATAGTAAGTTGGTTTAGTAAAATGTGATACTGATCTTTTAATCAAAATTTTGAATTTAATTCATAACTTGGATATAAAATAAACTATATTAGGAGGGTAACTCCTAAATATGTCACTGTAGTCTCGGATCGAATTAATTAAAATATGATTCTGAATACCAGTTGATATAATACAACAAATTATATAAACACGTATTAGATTTATAATTAACTCAATATCTGAACTAAATTATTGTATAAATCAGTAAAAAAATACATGTATTAATAATAAAAAAAAAATCTAATTATAGGAATTAAAAAAAAACCAACGAATGAATAAAAAAAAGGATAATAAATAGAGTAAAAAGTTAATAGAAAAAATATATATATGAGACTAACAAGTGGGGTCACAAAAAAAGGTAAAAAAGAAACTAGGTTAGAAAAAGAGACTAACAAAAAAAAAAAGATGAAAGATTTAAAGGAAAAAATTATGTCAAAAAAAGTAAGAATCTAAGTGAAAAATAAAAACTGTGGTTTAAAAATAAAGAAACAATCATCCGTGAGGTCAAAAATATAAAAGACGAAAAACCTATGTTAAAAAAAAAAAGACTAATGACTTAGCAAAAAATGGATCAAAAAATAGGAGACATTTGGTAAGAGGGTATGAAAATGGAAAATGGAATGAAATCCAAAGCTGGTGTTTGCATTAACACCATGGGAATAGAAATTTTGAAGTCAATTCTAAAAATATGGGAATTCACGGTACTCAAATAAATAGGTCGGTTTCATTCCAAACCCACATTTGATTCCCAAATAAAAATTTTATTTTTTAACACTACCCCTTACTCTCCCCACTTTCTTCGTCTTTCGCATTCTCCTTTCTCTCTTTGCATCTCTCACCCTCAAGCTAGGGTTTCAAATGATAAAATAGGCCCATCATCCCGTTAAGATCCGGTAAAATAACTCTCTCTCAATTTATTTATTTTTTTGTCACTACATCTTTATCCAGTAAAATAACTCCCTCTCTCTATGGTTTTGCAAACCCCAAAAACTCAAAATTTCACATTCTGTCTTCCTTCTTTCGTGATTTCTCAGTGAGTTTTATCTCTCTCTTTCTGATTGTTTTTGTTAGGATTTTGAAATATATTGTTGTCAGATTTTTTTATTTATTAATTTTATCTTAAATTTGTTATTTTTCTTATTTACTTTTATCAAAAGATCAATGCAAATAAGGTTTCTCACTATAATACTCACCGGTTGATACAAGAGCAAATAAATAGGGTTTCTTATTTAATTTGTTATGCACGTCACTATAATGATTTTGATTTTGTTTTGATTCATATTTGGATTAAAACTTTTCTTTTTTCTAATACTCAATCTTTTCCAGAGGTATGATTAGTATTAACATTTCTTATTCTGATATTATTTTTAATTTCAATTTTGTTTTTATTCACATTTGGGTTAAGAATTTTTTCCTAATATTCATTTTTATCTAAAGGTATAATTAGTATCAACATTTTTTATTCTGATATTGATAACAAACAATGCTTTTCATGTGTTATGCACATCATTTTTTTATATATAACTTCCCAAAAAGAATTAGAAAAAAGATAAGATAAATTATTGTTTGTTTAAATTTCAAAAACAAAATTCATTGTGTTCAAAAAAAATTCTCTTGGAACAAGTTAGAGTTGTTCTTTGGAATTCGCTGTTGTTATTCAAAGCCCACATAGAAGAAGATAATTTTGCTTATAAAAAGAAAAAACCAAAAACCAAAAGTGGTAAAGACCCAAATCTAGATAGCTTTGAAGAACGAAATTTTAATCTCTGAGAATTGCAAAAGGAAGCATTTGAAGAGAGAAAAAAAGGGAAAAAAAAAGAGTGTTAGTGTTGATATTCTCTTGTCCTCTCCTTTTCATTTTGGAATAAAATGTAATATTTTAAGCAAATTTTAATTTTGGTATTATTTTCGTGTGTGCACTATTAGAAAATGGACTTTCAGTAATGAAAAAATTTATCGTTAAAAATCCATTTTCCGTCGCTGATAGTGACCCCACTAAATATCAGCGATAGAATTTTTTTTCGTAACTAATATCAGCGACGAAAAAAATCCGTCACTAAAAAAAAAAATTCAGTGATGGATTGGGTCCGTCGCTAATTTTAAACCTCTCAAAAATATATATATATATATATATATATATACTCTAAGCAGCCCCAGCCGATCCGCGACTCAACCCGCTAGCCCGCCTACCCACTCCCTTTAATTTGTGAAAAATACCTCGAGTGACCCCAAGATGAAGAGACATTTCACGAGCAACCCAACCATCGAGCCACGCTTCACCTTTAATCATATTACTTTTTTTTATTTATTATCTTTATATCATATTTTTAATAATAATAAAATAATAAAAATTTATAATTTATTATAAAACAATAAAATAATTTTATTGTAGATTAAAATAAAAAAATAAAAAATTTAAAAAATAAAATAATATTATTCTTTTACAAAATAAAATAAAATAATTATATTAAAAATTTTAAAAATTTAAAAATTTTAAAAAATTTTAAAAATTTTAAAAATTAAAAAAAAAATTAAAAATTAAAAATTAAAAAAAAAATCCGTCACTAATTTTTCTATTGGTAATCCGTCACTAATTTTTCTGTCTCTAATTTTTCCGTCGATAATCCGTCGGTAATAAATTTACAAAAATTTAAAAAAATTAAAATTTAAACAAATTTAAACAAATTTAAAATTTTTTAAAAATTTAAAAAATCCGTTACAATTCCGTCAGTAATCTATCCCTAAAATTTCAGTCAGTAATCCATTGGTAATCCGTCGGTAAAATTTTCGTCAATAATTCGTCGCAATTCCTTCGCCATTACCGATGGAAAAAAATCCGTCGATAATTTTCCATCGCTGAAAGTCTATTTTCTAGTAGTGGTGTAATATGGGGTTTGATTGTTGGATTATGTAATTGTCAAATTTTGGTATTATTTTAAATTTGTAATTTTGGTATTATTTTTTTTATCAAATTTTTTCCTCTTCATTATTTCTTGTAAATGCACCAAGTAATCCAAAGTCTTGGATTGGAAAGTATCTTCGGCAGTCCCATGGTTTGAAATTAATTATGACCTATTTTGAGATTAAGAAAAATGCTCTTTTGATTGTATTGATTTTGTCTATCATCAATGTTTTGTAATGGAAAAATAAACTTGATTTATTAATAGTTTAGAACACAAAGACACTCCAACTCATTAGCACTTACAAAAATTATCCACTCACTGAGTACAAATTGTACTCAAGTCTTTTCTTTTCCTCTTATATTTTTTTAGGCTTGTAACTAGAAAACTCTCTTTTGACCCTCATGACATTCACTTCCATCGGTGCCACATATTTTGTGTGAGTTGTCCCATTTTGATATATTTAGTTTGTAGATGGATCCATGGAGTGGAGTTAACGGAAGTTGAATTTTGTCATCTTATGGATTTCATGTAGAAGATTCATTGTATATGTGTATATATATACTTTCTTATTTTCATTTGCCGCCATATTTAAAAATTATTAGGACTCTACCCATAACATTTTAAAAGAGATCCTTTGGAGTATGATTTATTATTATAGAGAAGAGGTTGGGGATTGAGATGTGATGATGCTGGATTAACCTTGTGGGGTCTCAGGGTGCGTGCCTAGGATTGCATGCAGTTCGAGACAACACGAGATTGTCGCGTGCTCGGTTTCAAGAACCGGGGCGTGACAAATATAATATGTATAGGAAAATCTAAACAAGTAAAGTTTTTATAATTAAATTAGAGTACTTTCTTTTTTCTTAATCTTTGAAAATGATAAAATTGAAAAACAAAAATTACATATCGAAATTAATATGTAGTTTTTAAAATTTTTAATGACAATCTTTCAAACCCAAAATTGAAAGATTTTGTTTAAATAATTATTTTTCTCAAGTTAAATTAATTTCATATAATACTTTAAAACAATTTATTTTAAGTTATTAATTTTTTTATTGTACATTGGAGTAGGAATAAAATTGGAAAATTATGAATTCTTATTTCGAGAGAATCAGTCAATCAAATACCAGATATAATAATGATATCTATTTTAATATACTGAACCAAACAGATGATTTGGAATGATTCTGTCATTGCGATTCCAATGTTTATGATTCCAATTCCCAGGACTAAACCAAATGCCCTCTAAAAGAGCAAAAACCAAAATGGGAAAAAAAAATACCGTTGTCTAAAAATAAATGGACAACTATCTGTAGGGCAGAAAAAGGGGAAAAAGGCTATGTTAAAAAAAAAAAAAAAAAGCAATGGACATTGGAAAACAAAAGGCAGATGGGGCCAGAAAACAAAATAGCCGGTTAAATTAATTTCATATAATATTTTAAAATAGTTTCTTTTAAGTTATTAATTTTTTTATTGTACATTAGAGTAAAAATAAACTTGAAAAATCATGAATTCTCATTTCAAAAGAATCAGTCAACCAAACACCAGATATGTTAATGATATCTATTTTAGTGTAATAAACCAAACAGATAAATTAGAATGATTCTATCCAGTGCGATTCCAATATTTATGATTCTGATTCCTGAACCAAATGTCCCCTAAAAGAGCAAGAACCTGAATGGGAAAAAAATAAAAAACTATTGTCTAAAAATAAATGGACAATCATCCGTGGGGCCAAAAAAACAAAAAGGAAAAAATCTATGTTAAAAAAATGAAAGATGAAAAAAATAAAAAAACCGTTGTCTAAAAATAAAGGGACAATCGTCCGTCGGGCCAAAAAAACAAAAAGGGAAAAATCTATATTAAAAAAATGAAAGACTTAAGTAAAAAAAAACTGAGTCAAAAAAAGAGTAAAGATCTGAATAAAAAGAATTGCGATCAAACCATCTGTGGGACAAAAAAAAAACAAAAAGGGAAAAACTTATATTCAAAAAAGACGAAAGATTTAAGTGAGAAAAAAAAAGAATCAGAGTTAAAAAAAGAGTAAGGATTTGAATTAAAAAAAAAAGGGCTATGATCCAAAAAAGATGAAAGATTTAAGTGAAAAAAATTAGATCAAAAAGAGAGTAAAAATCTGAATGAAAAAAAAAAAAAACTATGATAAAAAAAGATGAAAAACTTAAGTGAAAAAAAACTAGGTAAAAAAAGAGTAAGGGGCTGAATGAAAAAACACTGCGAACTCAAAAAGACGAAGAATTTAATTAAAAAATGGTCGAGCAAAAACATGAATGAAAAAAAAAAAACAGAAAAACAAATAAAATATATGGTAAACAAATTGTGGGATGACCATCCATGGGCGTCCGAAATCTTCTGAATGGTAGCGGTGAACAGTAGCACATCTCGGCGCTTTATATATATATGGGAACATGTGTTAGCCATTTTGGCCCAATACCCAACACCCCAAGTTCATGATAATATTATAACGAACAACTAACCCATCTTCCTCACATTAGAGTCGGCTTTTCCTAAAAACATGAAAATTGTAAAGTTTGAAACAATCTTTCCTCCGCCACTTGAACTAGGCAATTCTCTAGTTTAAGAGATAAATTTCTAAAATTAACCATTCAAACAGAATTTTCTGGATTTCCTTTCTGTGACCCAAATTCAACAACATTTTTCTCTCATCTATGATCAAAATCTCAGAAAGTGCTGAACTAAAGATGATAGTGTTGTCTTCAAGCTTTCCAACAACATAACAATCATTGAAATCCAACAACTGTAGCTCAAGTTATGAATTTTTAAAATAGAACAATTGGCCACAGTGTTATGAATTTCCAACATTCTTGATTTTGTTCTTTCGATGTACATTCTTACTCATTTTGATAGAATTTCAGTCAATTTTAGACCTAAAAGCATAATTAACCAATTTGAACAGAAAATAACCAATTTGAATAGAAAATATATCTAATTATACTAAAAACACTTAATAGGCTTATGAAATTAGCCACAAAATACATGCATAAGATGGATTTATCACTAATACAAAAGGAATGATGAGTATTTCCTTTGTTTGTTAAGTTGACTCAACACTCTTTTTGGCATGTCCGGTGGGACACTCCCCCTTGATTTTGCAGATTCTCGTAAAAGTTCATGTTTTTGTGATCAAGAGCTCTCGTACCAATGGAGGGAAATAAGAAAAATCAAACATGGAACTCGAATCACCATCCAATGACTTTGAATCAGCAAATTTCACCAAACACTTCTCAGCCTACCAACTTTGTTAGATTTAATTATCACAACATGTGCATGCGGAAACAAAATTAAGTAGTTCTAAATTTTCAGAAAAATACCTCAACGTGTAGGTCTTCAAAAATTCAACTGAATCGCAAAATCTTTTGTACGAATCACTCAATCGGGATAATGATTATGAGATTGAACCACCACCGTAATCTCACGACACCTCAATCTTTAAGTCCGATGATAAAAGTGACACAAAAAATTCCTTATTCAGAATTTTTCCAAACCTTCAATGGATCTCTTTCTCTAAAGGATCATATGTGCTTGCTCTAAAAAATGTTCTTCCTCCTTGTCTGCAATTCACTCAATTGAAGAATGAGAACCCTTCACGTGGGGCACATTCCAAACTTAATTAGGGAGTCATTATGGGAAATAAATAGGGTTGGTTAATGGGATAATGGGAGTTACTCATTTTTCCAAAATTACTGAAATACCCTCATGGACATTTACCAACATCTCTCATTTGCACACGAGAGCATTTTTCATCTATCATGAGATCACAACTCATATGATCTATCATATCATCCTGTTAAACTTTTATATAGGATTGGGTATCGTGTGACCAACGAGTATACTTGTAAATATAAACTTTCGATACACATATTAGGATGACCGAGAAGCCATCGTTAGTACAAAAAAAAATTCGTTGTACCTCAAATTCAAAGTATTTACATCTATCGAGTCACTTTTCTCATCGAAAATGATTCTCAATCAATTACTCGACTATATATTCACTATTACGTTTGAATCCCAACATAAATTAATATAACAGGTCGATCTGTGAATACAACACAATGATATAATGTCTATTGGTTTTTCTTTTCTCAAACTCGAATCCATCAATCTCAATTCAGCTGTTTTCCTAAACCTACCCCTTAAATCTCAATTTATCTTATTGGCTATAGGTAAACAGATTAAAGTAGCAAATACTAAACCAAAACTTCTAGAAACAGCCGAAAATAATAAGGGCACAAGAAATCCCACCCAATAGATTTCAGATCTCACACAGTGGGAACGGAGATTACGATCACACTATTGTCTTAAATAATAGCTCTCACTATTCCATAGTCGTTTTATCGCACGTGGTATGAAACACGTGCCACAGTATTATTCTCCCATCTCTCAAAAGGGTATGTATCAAATTTTTCTAATACTGTACAGTTATGAAACTCAGTCTACACATAAAATTTTACCTAGAGATCTCAGAGAGAGTATCTCAGAGACAATATTATTAGTCGCAGGTGATATTTGAAATCTCAAATTTGGCTACTTACAAGTAATATGGATATGAATATATCCATGCGGTTCATATCGTATATGACCTCATATTGAATACATATCAGGGTAACTTATATTCTAGTAAAGCCACTACCAAACCTCTTACAATTAGAAACCGTCTAATCTCTGCTCACTCAGAGATAGAGGTGGTCACTCATGTGTGTGAGTCGACCACGCCTGCCTAACATATCTTTTATCAAACACATCACAAAATATATGACAATAAATAAGTACAAGAAACAAACTTGTGACCTAATAATACACACATATCATATATTTCAACAAGCATCAATATCAGTACTTAGTGAGAAATATCTAAATACTCTAAACCCAACAATTTCATATGTCTCACAAAGAAATCTCTCACAATGGATTTGGTAAAGGGATCAGCTATGATGTTGTGTATAAAAGTGTACTTAATCGTCATTAAATCGTTCTCAATGATATCTCTCAAAAAATGGTATCTGGTATCAATATGTTTAGTCTTCCTATGATACTTAGGATCTTGGTTGTTGGCAATGGTGGGCTGATTATCATAATAAATTATCACTGGCCTTCCATTATTTACTACAACTCCTAAACCATCCAGAAATTTCTGGAGCCAAACACTCTCTTAAACTACCGCTGAGCATATTATAAGCCCAGTCTCTATCATATATAGAGATACATAGATTTTGCTTTTGCTTCTCCAAGATATGACACCATTATGAAGCAAGATTACAAAAACTGATATTATTTGCATTCATCCAGATTGTCATCCCAGTCGATATCTAAATACCCAATGAGACGCAAATCACTTCCTCCATAATACAAGGAGAGGTTCGCAATTCTTTTGAAATATCTCAGAATCCTTTTTACTACTCTCCAGTAATCCCTTCCAGAATTCGACTGATACCTACTCATGATCCCTACTCACCAGAGCGATTGCAAAATAAACATCTGGTCGTGTACGCCTCATCGCATACATTAGACTATATATTATACTAATATAAGAGATTCTACTTATCTCACTTATTTCATCCTAATTTATAGGACACATATCAAGGCTCAAGTTTTCACCTTTAGCTATAAGAGTGTCTTTTGGATTGCAATCGCTCATATCGAAATATTCAAAAATTTTCCTGATATAGAACTTTTGTTAAAGAGTCAACATCATTCTGAAGCGATCCCTCCAAATCCTAACTTCAAGAATAAGTTAAGCCTCACCCATGTCTTTCATACCAAAACTCGACAATAACCATATTTCAATGGTTATTAGATACTTTTTGTTATTCCCGACCAATAGGATGCCACTCACATATAAGAGCATAATCATAAAATAGTCATCGGTACGTGTAAGATAGACACAATGATCCTCCTCGATCATTATAAAACCATAAAATATCATCTTCTCGTAAAATCTGAGGTACCACTGCCTAAATGACTAGTTTAGGTCGTATATCGATTTTCAAAGTTGACAAACCTTATCCTCGTTACATAATAAAATGAACCCACAGGATTGCTCCATGTAGATCTCCTCATCTAAACTTCCATTATGGAAGGCAATCTCTATGTCTACGTAGTGTAACTCCAGATCCATGTTCATGATAATCGCTAAAAATAAACGGATTGAGATAAATTAGACTACAACTTCTCGGTAGTCAACGCCCTTAGTCTAAATGTAACCCTTGGTTATCAACGGGCTTTATACCTCTCCACCCATCTATCGGTCTTTCTCTTGACAATGAGAATCTACTCGTTCTCAATGGTCCTTCTACCCTCAGGCAAATCAACTAGATCTTAGACCCCGTTGATTATTATCGACTCTTTCTCTTCATCTACAGCCTCCAATAAAGGGTCCTTCGCAGAACCCTCGAAAGCCTCTTGATCGTTAAAGATTCCTCATCATTCTCAAGGGTCACAATGAGGGTCTCACCCTCAAATCAGGAAACGACATTTAAGTATGCGTCCTCAATACTCCTACGAGAAGAGAGAATCTTTTCACCTCTCGATAGATCGCTCCCACTAAGACCAAGATCCATAATAGATTCTTGTGTCCCACCGCTAGGCTCGCCTAAGCCACTAAGCTTATTCATCTCATAGAAGGTAAAATTCTGATCGATTTCATCTCTCTTAGAGAAATCATTATCAAAAAATGTGACATCACGAAACATAATCTCATTGACAGTGTCGTTCGTATGCTCACCTAAGAACATATTCCTCATGGAGTGTTCGATACATTTCTTTTCTCATGGCCTAATTTGAAGTATGAATGCGAGAAAATGTGAATATACGCGATACAACCTCATAATCTCAAGTGGCTAAGGTTAGACTGCCTTCCTGTCCAAAGATCATATAGGGTACTGACTATAGACTTCAATGAGACACGACTAAGAACATATACTACAGTCAATAAAACATTTCCCCAATAGGAAATGGATACATTGATCTGCGCCATCATAGATCTCAACATTTCCAACAAATTCCTATTTCTTATCTCGGCTATTTCATTTTACTGAAAAGTAGTAGGAATAGTCAACTGTCTCATAGTACCCTTCTCAAAATAGAGCTCTCAAATGTAGCTGATTATCAACCTCGCTAATAAATCTTCTAATGCATTCACATGACTTAAACTTATGCAAGATAAGATGACATAACCGAAACACGTTTAATCGTTTTTGAACTAAATAAAGTACACATCTCCATTTTCAAGCTCTTATGCTCAGAGGACCACAAATATCAGAGTAGACCAATTGCAATAGAGTCCCAGCTCCCATTTTGATGCGGTCCTTACGTGCTAGCTTCCAAGAGCTAGACGCTCTTCCTTCACGTGTATGCATCACACGCCATGCCTTGTGCGCCTCACGCGCCTTTTCGCTCCTGAGCCGCATGCGCCCACAGGTCTGGGGCTGTTCTTCTCTGCCCGACGGGTTCTGTAACGGGTGCCCTCAACCCGAATACTGGAAAACACCATTCCGTTTGGATTTTCAAGTGATTTTCACTAGAAAATTGCTATGAAACATTATCCAACCATCTTTGACTCGATTTTAGTTGGATTTAGGCTCTAATCTCAGCAAATCAAATATTCAAAGTTTTGGCCCTTCACGGCCATTTTTGAACCTCAATTTCCAGCAATTGAAACTCATAATTAAATGCATCAAAATGTAGATCCAAGCATGAAAAACATGTTTAAACCATTATCACAAATCAATTTGCCCTCTAAAGCAATAGATCTAAGGTTTTAAAATCTATATAGTTGAAAAATTCAACTGGACTTTTCATGGGCTTAACATGCTCAAAAAATTCAACAAAAATCATTTTTATGATCCTTGGGCCATGAGTATTCACGTGGTATTCTCGGATTTACGAAAGTTATCTGTGATCCAGACCATAAAATATTTATACCCTACTCATTTTATGCCAAAAAAATTATGAAAAATTTTTTTATTAAATCTAACGAATGCTTTGATACCAATGTTAGATTTAATTTTCACAACATGCACATGTGGAAGCAAAATTAAATAGTTCAAAATTTTGGGGAAAATATCTCAACGTGTAGGTTTTTAAAAATTTAACCGAGTTACGAAATCTCTCATATGAATCGATCGGTCGGGATGATGATCACGAAATCGAACCACCACGTAATCCCATGATACCTCAATCCTTAAGTCTGGTGACGAAAGTGACACAGAAAATTCCCTACTCGGATTTTCCTAAACCCTCAATGGATCTCTCTCTCTAAGGGATCATATGTGCTTGCACTCAAAAATGTTCTTCCTCCTTGTCTACAATTCACTCAATTGAAGAATGAGAGCCCTTCACATAAGGCACATTCCAAACTTAATTAGGGAGTCATTATGGGAAATAAATGGGGCTGGTTAATGGGATTATGGAAATTACCCATTATCCCAAAATTACTTAAATGCCCCTTGTGGGCATTTACCAACAATCTTCAAGCAGGAGTGCTCTAGGAAAAGATCCAAACTCGACTTTGTCTGGTGGAGTCGGCATGGTAGAGTATCAGCAAAATTGCTATTCAAAGATACCACCACCCAATGGTGATCATGGCTTCATCAATCTGAGAGAAAATCATAGTAGAGATAGGTAATTAATCGAAATGGTGTGGCTCATGATTCAAGACGAAATTGCAAATGCAAGGGAGCACCCAACGTCGAACATACTTAGTTTCATAAAACACAGCACGCCGTTCAACACCCTTTGTCTCATAAGCCAAATTTAGGAATTTTAATGTGAACAGGAAGTCGGCCAACATTTTAGGTATTAAGCACACCCGATATACCGTCTGAAAACACTTTGAATGGTTATACTCTATTTTGTACGTAGGGAAACTCGGTGTCAAATTTCTATAATGGCATGGAACCAATCAAGTCGACGCTTCCTATTGCCTCAACAACATATATTACATCAAATATCCAACCAAACTATATACCAACAAGGCCGACATACTTTCCAAATACCAGCTTTCACATGCAAATCGTAGCATAAATGATCCCTACATCTTACCAACTCAAACGCAACCAGTGCTGGCACATGTCCTCCAAACTACCACACCAAAGAGTTTGGCACAAACACCAAATGCGCCACCAAGGTACATTGTCCCGCGAGCACCTCAACTGTGATGTTGATTCCTCAACCAACAATATAGCTATTCATTGACCCTAAATTGATTGCTAACAATGTTAGGAGGCACTTTCGCATAGAACCCATGTAACACCGGATAAATCAAGATTGTGATGTTGACTCTAAATGGACTATTTGAAAATTTTTATATTTTGTGAAAATATGAGAGAATAGTTGATTTAGATAAAAATATGATTTTTGCCCATTTGATTGTCCATTTAGACACTTGGTCGGTAGAGTTTCAATTTTTAAGTTCTCGATTACTAGAGTCCTCGTTTACCAAAGTGCTTATTGAATTGAATTGCTCGGTAATTCATCTCTGTCGGTACTCTACTAATATGGAAATTACTACCTCTTGGTACAGGTTACCATTTGCTGTTTTGCAAATGGGAATCCAATCGGTAAACTCCCCTTACCTTCTCGGTATATATTGTGAAGTCGTGGTCTGACAGTATATGGTGAAATTTGTAGGTTGTCAGTACCCTTGTATTCACCTTCTCAGCTTCCTAGGAAAACTTCTTGGTACTTACCTTAAGCGAACACCTCTCTCGGTACATTTTTCACACCTGCACTTCTTGATACCATCTTTATAATGTTTACTTACCTATCGGTACTTAGTATAAAATCCTTGTACTTGTCGAAACTTACTAAATTTCAATACGCCTCGGTAATCTCCCACAAATTTTCACATGCCGTTGCTTGCACTTGTAGAGATCCTTACACTTTCAATCATCTCTCGCTGATTGCATTTAAAGAGACTTGAACCCATTCCCAATGTCTGTCCAAAAAATAAAATCTTGTTACCGCCATGCCATTTAATCTCTTTGATGATACATTACACAATTTATATTATAATCCATATTTTTTAATATTCCAAAATTTTAATTATTCGAGTTTTTTTTTTATAAATTTGTAATCTTCATTTCAACATTTCCTGTCCATCACCGAATGCATTCTCTCATCAAAACAAAGGTTCAAGTGTTTAAATCTCTTGGGTTGTCCTTCCCAATAAACTAAAAGGGCATATCGGATACATGTAAATGGAAGTGGATGAGGGTCATTAGATAAATATTGAAAATGAGTTTGAGAATAGGAGGAGAAATGAGATTTCAGAGTTCACAAAACCCAAATTTCATCTCTCTCTTTAGACAATTCTCCTCTTCTCGCTTAAAGCCAATCAATCAACTACCAAGATTCAAGATCAAAGACTTTAGCTACTCACCAAACTCCCCAAAGTTAGAATATAGTCTTGACTTAGAAAGAGTTTAAGGATTTGGAGTCGTCACAAAAAGGAAGAATCAAAGGTTTGGTGAAACCCAAACTGGACGAATCTTTTTTAAGATGAAATCAAGGTGTTATGATCTTTCTAACCCAAATTTTAATTTTTTTTAGTTACCTGTTTACTTGGATTTGGAAAATATTAAATCACAGTTAGTGATAGAGAAATTAGGTTTTGAATAATAGGGTTTTCTTTGGGTTAATTTGAAAATTATATTAATGATTTTGGTTATTTGATAATTTCCTTTAGGAGCTGGACAATCAGTTCGTGGCAAAACTTTTGCTATTGAGGAATTTGGAAATGGCCACCCACCCCAATACTATGAGTGAACGGACCATTGTGCTTTTTAAGGAGAAAAATTGTTTTCTAAATTCTTTTGTGAATGATTTTTTCAAATATTTGTGATAGTGGGATATTCCCAAAATGGGAGTTTAAAACATTTATGCATCCAATTTACTTGTGAATGAATTTGTATCATATGTTATTGGAAATTGTATTCATGATAGTGGAATAGTGGGTCACAACCATGTCCTTGTATTAAGTGTTCCAAATTGTATTCCCAAATTTTTGGATGCATCGAATTTACTGTCACAACTATGTTCTTGTGCTCCACTTACTAAGTATTTTATACTCATCCCATATTTTTGTTCTTTTTCAGAGGAAGTGTAGACATAAAAGTAGCCCCACTGATGGTTAGATTCAGCCAAGGAGAAAGTTATCAGAACCAACTATTGGTATTGGTTCTTCTTAGTTATGGATCTTTGAGGCATGTAGAGAATCCATCAGAAGGTATTTTGGAAGTTAAAACTTATATTCTGCAAATCATATTTTAAATTTCTTCATATAACACATTTCACATATATTTTACTAAATTGAAACTTATATTTTGAAATGTTAAATATTTGGTGTGGAGGATTACTTAAAATTGAAAAATATATTTTCATAGCCTTATGGGATCTTGAGGTGCATGCTAGTGACTATATGTACTTCTAAATCATGTGAGGATTGTCACGTACCTAGACCTATAGATCGAGATGTGACAATTCTATTGGTATTAAAGTAAACGTTTTAGTGTTTTTAAAATGTTTCCAAATATTTTTAAAAGTTTACAAATACCTTTAAATGTTTTCAAATGTTTTTAAAGGTTTTTGTGTTTCCAAGTGTTTTGGGAAGATTCAAAAGCCACTTATGGATCCTAGGAAGTTGACACGCATCTAGCTATAGGTGCCTAGCATCATCTCAGTATAATGAGCAAAAGATAGTTTTTCTTTTGTAAACCATCATGCCTCCCCGTAGAAGAATGAGAAATATAAATGATATTCCTTTTCAAGAGCACGACCATGAATCAGCCTCGTATGCTCTACCTCCTCCGGCACCCACTCACCCAATTCCTCCAACCAAAATTTCTCTACCACCACTTAATGCTCTTCGGCAATGGGGTGCATCTTCAAGCACCACCTCAAGTCCAAGTTCCTCCTTCACCTTCTAATCCATTTGTTCCACCGGTCCATCATATGGTGTGGGTGGCACCTCCTACTTTGGTAGCTACGCTGTCTACTCAACCATCTATTGAATTATCCAAGTTGTTGTAAGAACCAAGACAACTTGGATGTGTGACCTTCTCTGGGTCCAACGACCTTACGGTAGCCAAGAAATGGATCAAGAGGGTCCAAGAAGCAATAACGGACATAAGAATTGATAATGCGATGAAGTCGATGGTGACTGTGAGATTGTTGGATAAGGATGCTAATACTTGGTAGGATGGTGTAAAGAAGAGATCCATTGCACCCCTTACCTGGAATGAATTTCTTAAGGAATTCGATGAGAAGTTCTACGCACGGTTTGATCGAGATTTAAAAAGAAGAGAATTTCTCTACCTCCGTCAAAGAAATAGGTCGATGGCAGAATATGAAGCGAAGTTTAGGTTCCAGAGATAGTAGCCTCCGAGGAGTATAGGCATTTCAAACTTGAGAATGGCTTGAACCTGAACATCCGAGAGAGGATGTCAATTACAGAAGTCACATCTACCAAAATGTTCTGCAGTTGGCCTTGAGGGCCAAGCAAATGATGCAAGAGAGAGGCAAGATTAGGGAATACCATGGGAAGAAGAAAGGGTCCGAGTTCACTTTGGGCCAAAGTTTCAAGAAGAGCAAGAACACGGGCTCATATAGTGGTTGTTCCATCATAGGGTCAATTAGCACTACCCAAGGCCAATCTTCTTCAAGCAGAATGCTTCTAGCAATAGTATTGGATCAGGAGTAAGTTCGGGAGGAAGCAAAGGCGATCCTTGCACAAATTGCAAAGGATACCATACGAGTCCGTGTAGGGGACCTAAAAGATGCTATCATTGTGGGAAAGAGGGCTACTTTCAACACATTTATCCCGAGTTAAATATGGAAGAGCAATATAACCAACTAGTTCGGGGTCCTTCCGGTGGCCCCAAAGGTGGTCTAGCCACTACTTCAGCACCTCCCATTAGTGCCACTCCAAGAACGGGGATGGGAAGCAACACTGTGGCTATCAATCTCCAATGTCCTCAACCTCGAGCCCAAACTAAGATTTATGCAATGACTAATGAAGAGGTTCAAAACAATAATAACATTGTCACAGGTAAATTTGCTTAACTATAAATTATTAATTTAAATGGGCATGTCATTGGTGTTGTATGACATTAAAAGTGTTGCTTGGTGATGAATATGTGAGTTTTGTTGAGTGTGTTGCATGATATTGAGGTATTGATGATTATTCTAGGAGAATACTTTGAATGATTGATATTTATATATAAATTCATGCAATGTTATAGGAGTTGCATATCAAATGTGCATTATAAGTTTTGACTGATGATCACTTGATGGCTTATATTAATAGCTTTAATGAAAATGTTTGGTGCTGATACCCGCATACTTATTGACACAAGGTCTAATAATTCATTCATTAGTGCAAACTTTGCTGTGCATGCCAATAGACCCATGACCCCATTTGAGGAAGAGTTGTTGGTGATTACACCTTTGGGTGTGGAGTTGGTTAAAAGTGTATTTTACAGGATGAAGGATTTTAATGTCATTATGGGGATGGATTGATTACACCTATATCGGGAATTTGTAAATTGCTTTTCTAAGAAAGTAGAGTTCCAAAAATCAGGATACCCAGTATTTTTTTTTACTGACGAATGTCGGGTAGTACCAACATGTGTAATATCGACATTAGAAATTCATATGCTGAAACACAAAGGATGGGAAACATATTTAGCCCATATCATCGATGCAACCATAGAGAGCTCCACTCTAGATAATATCCCAGTAGTAAATGAGTTTTCGGATGTTTTTTTCAAAACATTACCTAGTTTACCTCCAAACTAGGAGTTTGATTTAACCATTGATCTACTCCTTCGCACTATACCCATCTCCATTCCACCTTACAGAATAGTACCCACAAAGTTGAAGGAGTTGAAAGTGCAATTCCAAGAGTTGCTAAACAAGGAATTTATCCAGCTAAACTCTTCTCCTTGGGATGCACCGGTCCTGTTTGTGAAGAAAAAAGATGATACTCTTAGATTATGTATTGACTACCGGCAACTAAATAGAGTCACCATAAAGAACAAGTATCTACTTTCTAGAATTGATGATCTTTTTGACTAACTTCATAGTGCATGTTCGTTTTCAAAGATTAATTTTTAAAAATTAAGGAGAGCGATGTGCATAAGACAGCATTTAGGACTCATTATGGATACTATAAGTTTTATGTGATGCCGTTTGAGTTAATAAATGCCCCTACTACTTTCATGGACTTGATAAATGGGGTATTTTACTCTAAGTTTGTGATTGTATTTATTGATGACAAATTTGTGTATTCAAAGAGTGATAAAGAACACTCGGAATATCTCAAAATTGTTTTGCAAACTCTTCGAGAGAAGCAACTATATGCTAAGTTTTCAAAATGTGAATTTTAGTTGAAAGAAATTGGATTCTTAAAACATATAGTGTCCAGTGAAGGAATATTTGTGGATCGAAGGAAAGTTGAAGCTATTTTGAAATAGGAACAAACAAAAAATGTGACAGAAGTCAGAAGTTTCCTTGGGTTAGCAGGGTATTATAGAAGATTTGTTGAGGGAAGATTTGAATTCTGGAGTCCAACTCGTAGTTATCCTAGAGAAACAAGTTAAAATGTTGAAAAATAAACATATTCCAATTATCAAGATTTTATGAAAGAACAGTCATGTTGAAGAAATTACATGGGAATCTGACAAAACAATGATGAAACAATATCCCAGTTGTTTGAGGAATAATTATGTACTGAAATTTTAAGGACAAAATTTTCTTTGAGGACAAAATTTTCTTTGAGGGGGTAGGAATTGTAATACCGGACAAATTCGAATTGTGATGTTGACTTTAAATGGATTATTTGAAAATTTTTATACTTTGTGAAAATATGGGAGAACAATTAATTTAGATAAAAATGTAAATTTTGCCCTTTGGATTGTCCAGAAACCCCTTTAGACACTTGGTCGGTAGAGTTTTAATTTTTAAATTCCCAATCACTAGAGTTCTCGTTTACCAGAGTACTCAATGAATTGAGTTGCTCGGTGATTCATCTCTATCGGTGCTCCACTAATTTGGAAATTGTTGCCTCTTGGTATAAGTTACCGTCTGTTGTTTTGCAAATGGGGATCTTATCGGTACACTCCCCTTTCCTCCTAAGTATATATTGTGAAGTTGTGGTCTAATGGTATATGATGAAACTTGTTGGTTGTCAGTACACTTGTTTTCACCTCGTTGGCTTGCCGATGAAACTTCTTGGTACTTACCTTAAGCGAACACCTCTCTTGGTATATTTTCTATATATCTATTGATGCCTCTATTTCCATGTACCTGTCGGTGTTGGAATCGTCTTTTATAATGTCCACATACCTGTCAATGCTTAGTATAGAATATTTGCACTTCTCGGTACTTGCTAAATTTCCATACTCCTCTCGGTGATCTCCCAAATTTTCACATGCCTGACGGTTGCCTGCACTTGTAGAGATCCTTACACTTTCAATTGTCTCTCGGTGATTGCGTTTAAAGAGATTTGAACCCATTCCCAAAGTCTATAAAAAAAATGCTTATTACCAACATGTCATTTAATCTCTTTAACGATATATTACACAATTTATTTCATATCCCACAATTTTGAATATTCCAAAATTTTAATTATTCTAATTTGTTTTCTATAAATTTGTATTCTTCATTTCAATCTTTCCCGCTTGTCACTGAACCCAATCCCTCAGCAGAACAAAGATTCAAGTGTTTAAACCTCTTGGGTTGTCCTTCCCAATAAGCTAAAAGGACATACCAGATACATGTGCAAATTGGAAGTGGATGAGGGACATTAGATAAATATTGAAAATGGGTTTAAGAATAAAGATGAAGTGAGATTTTAGAGTTTACAAAACCCAAATTTCATCTCTCTTTTTATACTATTCTCCTCTCCTCACCCCAACCCAATCGATCCACCAAGACTCTAGATCAAAGATTCTAGACTACTCACCTAACTCCCAAAGTTAGAATATAGCCTTGAGTTAGGAAAAGTTTAAAAATTTGGAGTTGTCACAAAAAGGAAGAATCAAGAGTTTGGTGTAACCCAAACTGAACGGATCTTTTTTGGAGACGAAATCAAAATATTATAATATTTCTAATCTAAGTTTTAATTTGTTTAGCTACCTGTGCACTTGGATTTAGAGAATATTAAATCACAATAAGTGATAGAGCAATTAGGTTTTGAATAATAGGGTTTTCTTTGGGTTAATTTAGAAATTATATTTCCGATTTTGGTTACTTGGTAATGTCTTTTAGGAGCCGGACAATCAGATCATGACAAAACCCTTGATGTAGAGGAATCTAAGAGTAACTATCCTCCCGAATACTGAGAGTGGTTGAACCGTTGTATCTTTAAATGAGAAAAATGATTTTTTTAATTCTTTTATAAATGATTTTAAATGATTTTTACAAATGTTTGTGATGGTGGGATGTCCCCAAAATGGGTGTTTGAAACATGTATGCATCCAATTTACTTGTGAATGAATAAGTTCCATACATTGTTGGAAATTGTATTCATAAATATTATGACTTAGTTTGGTAACCATTTGTTAATATCTGGCACATAGGATAAGATTTGAATATTTGTGAAATGATGATGCATGAGATGGTAAATGACTATAATCATTCCCTCCACAGAGCAATCCGATGGGATGACGTGATTGGAAGTTTATTGGCAAGGGATAATAGACGCGGCCTCCTATGCCCCAGTTGAACTATCTAGATTGTTTCACCGGTAATGTACGAGTCAACGTCAAGGAAGGAAGAAATAGTGTTATGAAATAAACGGATTAAAAACTTCTTAGCTTCCCCCACCCAGGTTTCCACCTAGGTTCAACCAAACCTTGGGTGGGAGTGATTTTTTTAGGGAGACCCCATGATCTTTGGAAATATGAATTTGTTGATATATCTATCTTTTTAATTATCTGAATTATTTTAAACTACATATGTTTGATGACTTGTTTGAAATTATGATTTTGACATTATTACACTCACTACTCATTTACTGTCACACTCACTAAGTATTTTATACTCAACCTATATTTTTGTTCTTTTTCGGAGGAAGTGTAGACATAAAAGTAACTCCATTGATAGCTAGACTCGGCCGAGGAGAAAACTGTTAGAACTAACTATTGGTATTGGTTTTTATTAGTTGTGAATCTTTGTGGCATGTAAACGAACATTTTGGAAGTTAAAAATTATGTTCTAGAAATTATATTTTGAATCTCTTCATGTAGCACATTTCACATATATTTTACTAAAGTTGAAACTTATAGCATGTATTAATTCACATATAGCACGTATTAATCACATAGCTATGCTACCACCAACTATCTACCATTTAGGAGCATGATTCAGAAATCACTTATAGAAGGAAGATTCAAGCTAGTCAATAGACTGACTTAGGAATTAGCAACTAATAAAATTCATTTTCTGGATACATCAACAACTATGGTTTTAATTAGTAAATTGCCTTTAGGCGAAAATCGGCTAATATTGGTATAGACACGTTTAGAATAGTGCCCAAAAGACTCTTCATTGACGCCAATTTAGAGTAGGGGCATAACCAAAGTGAGAAGAATTTCAGAGATTGAACCTGAGACCATAGAACACGAAGCATGAAAAGAAGGGGTTGGTTTTCAACATGATATATTTCTCTAAGGTTGAAGTTGAGTTAGTCCCTGAAGAGCAGAAGAAGGTGACAGGGTTCAATATCCAGGATGGGTTAATGACACTTTCTTAACAACATGTAAATCACACGCCAAAAGCATGCCAAAGCCAAGGGAAAATTCTGCAGATAGAAAGTGGTATGTTTGTAGACATCCTAGCTAGGCAAGTATTCTAGAGAGGTCACGAAGATCGACTCATACGCAGAAAAGTTGAAGACAAAAGCAAAGGTGACCTAGTAAAAATTGATACGCTTCTTTGAAATGCTAGATGAAGCTAAAAAAATTCAGAGAAGACCCTCTCAGAGTCCCAAACCTACCTTGGAGCTATCCAAGTCTAAAGATGAGCCGCAATTGGCTACAAAAGTTCAAATCGACATGGGAAGGCTTTTCCAATACAATTCCTTTTCGAGAATCATATATTTTCTTTGGAAGAGGATGTGCTCTTAATAGAAGAAAGAATGTGTCAAGTTGCCTGATGAGGTCAGAAATGTCAGAAACCTTCAATGAGCCAATTGATAACATGTTGAGGTATCTCAAGCCTGGTATGTAAAGCTTTGGAAGACAAGCTAGTAGCCTTGGTACTTGTCAATGAAGGAGTGGCTTTAAAAATAATGTTAGTGAATACCATGAGGAAGTTGGGGAAGTCAAAAACCAATGTAATTGGGACTAACATGAAGATGACTAACTCACTAGAGAGGCAATTACTACTATTGGAGTTCTAGTCGATGATGTCACCGTTGGGACCAAGACCAACACATTGATATTCTTTGTGTTTAATGCCAAACCAGTATATACTCTTCTATTGGTGCATGACTTGATTCATTAGAGCAAATATGTGTCGTCCACAGTCCATCAGCAATTGATGTTTTGGAATAGCAACGAGGTGGAAGTGGGGGCAGCCAATTCAAATCCATTCTCAACTGGCATTGCCTGTGAAGCCATCTACTATTCTCAAGATATGAAGCCGATTGAAAGCATTCTCTTATACAATTACAGCTAAATAAATATTTAATATCCCAAGATTTAAGGTCGGATCACTAATCTTTTCGATGTACAGGTCCGAAAAATATCACGAATGGATCAATCTTCTTTTGTTCACAATTCAAGAGTCTTTGATTCAAAAAGTGTATATGGTGTAGATCTCTTTCTTTTGTGTATTGCCTCTCATTTCTTCAATGTGCATGATGATGGTTAAGGGAGTTAGGAGTTGGTTTTCCTCTTAAAAAACCACTCCCTCCCTTCCCTCCTTGAATTTCAAAATGGATTAAGGGAATGGGTTTGGGTCAAACCGACATGGACGACCCGACCCAGCACCCATAACTTATATCTCTCACTCGCACATGAGGGTTAGATCTACATTTTGCTCAATCACTTCCATATACCATTGATTTCATACAGACAAATGGATCGTGTGACCAGCAAGTACATCGAGAGCTCATAGCTATACACCGGTTAAGGATATGTAGCAGCTCAAGATCTAATACTATGAGAACATCAAATCTCGCTATACCCCAAACCTCTTTTGCTATATACAGAGTCACCGTACCTCTTATCCCTCTATTAATGAACAAGAGCATACTTGACTCATCTCAACTATGTATTCATAATTATATTTCGGAACATCAAGTTAAAAACATAACTGGCCAATCTATGAATACAAAAATTACGTACAAGTTTTAAGACAATCTTCCTTTCGCATTACTATCTTTCCACTTCATTTTAACTACTTTCTTAGTCATGTACCGCAAAACCGAATCAATCGCGATCTATTGGTTACATGCTAAACTAGCAACACTAAAATAAAATTTCAAGAAATAGGCAAAAGTCTTAAGGATATTAAATGAGGTTAATTACAAATCTTTGGGTCTCACACAATGAGATAAAGGGATTCATTAACTCATTACCCATAGGGTCACTGAAAGTATATGTGGTATGAACACGTATTACGATGCATTTTCTATTTATTTAGAAGCGTATGTCTATTTCAAAATTATAATACATCGTACAGGTTTTGGTCCAAGTATATCATGATATTGACTTGATTCTCTCTTCTTATAAATCCTCTAAAAAATCACTTTTCCAAGAGAGAACCACATCTGGCTTCTAGACAAGTGTAATGGATTGTGGGAAATCTATTTCGATTATCAAATATATAAATATCAAGGATAATCTTATATTAGTTTTGTATTAAGTCGGCTAATTTATGTTAATTATCCAAAATTAACATTGTCTCATCTCTACATATCACACAGATATTAGATGCGATTGATCGTGTGTGAGAGCTAATCTTCCAAACTTGTCCGACATACTTTTTAATCAAGACATAAGAATTCGCAAATGCAAACAAATTCAAATGTCATATAATAATGAGTATTACATCACGTTCATTGCATACACATACAATTACACTCTACGCGATCCTAGAGATTTTACATGTTTCAAAAATATATCTCTAGGTATCGGTTTCATGAATGGATCAGCCACCATTAAATGCGTAGATAAATATTTCAATGTTACCTCTCTCTTTTCAACAATGTCTCGAATAAAGTTGAATTACGTATCAATGTGTTTGGTTTTCCCATAATATTTGGGATCTTTAGTGTAAGCGATAACTGATTGACTATCACTATAAATTGTCATAACTCCCACTTTATCGCTTACGATCCCCAGATGTTGTAAAAACCGTTTTAACCAAACACACTCCTGAACTGCTGAATCACAAACTACAAACTCTACTTCTATCGTGGACAGTGATGCACATATTTGTTTCTTGCTTCTCCAAGAGTGGCGCCTTTATTTAGCAAGAAAACATAATATGAGGTGGACTTACATTCATCTAAGTCACCACCCCAATTAGCATCTGTGTATCCGCTCAATAACAAGTCATTTCTTTAATAACAAAGGGAATAATTCGCAGTTCATTGCAGGTATCTTAGAATCCTCTTTACAGTTGTCCAGTGATCTTTACCTGGATAGGATTGATACCTGCTGACCAAACTCACGGCATAACAGATGTCAAGGCGAGTACATATCATAGCATACATCAGACTCCCAACAGCGCTGGAATACGGTACTTTTGACATCTCATGTTTTTTTTAGCTTTCTTTGGGCACATTGCTAAACTTAAACTTTCGCCTTTAGCCACAGGAGTATCAATAGGTTTATACCTATCTCTACTAAATCGTTCCAAAATCTTTTTAATGTAAAATTCTTAAGATAAGATTAACAATCTCTTGGAACGATCTCTGTGAATCTTAACATCCAGTATGTACTCTGCTTCACCCATATCTTTCATTTCAAAATTTGATGATAACCAACTCTTGATATTCAAAACATACTCCATATCATTTCCGGCTAACAATATGTTATCGATATACAGACTCAGAATTACAAACCCATCATTGGATTTTTTCACGTAAACACAATGGTCTTCATCTATCATTATGAAGTCGTAAGAGATTACGACTCTATGATATCTCAAATACCACTGTCTTGAAAACTGTTTGAGACCATAAATTGATCTATTCAATTTGCAAACTTTGTTTTCTTGACCTTTAACTATGAAACTTACTGGCTGTTCCATGTAAATTTCTTTTTTAAGTTTTCCATTAAGAAACGCCGTCTTCATATCCATATAATATAATTGTAAATCTAAATTGGTTACAATAGGCAACAATAGGTGAATAGAGGCAAATCTCACTACTGGTGAAAAAGTTTTTTCGTAATCAATACTCTCTTGTTGGATATAATCTTTTACCACCAACCGACCTTTGTACCTCTCAATTATTACATTAGCTTTATGTTTAACCTTGAGAACCCATTTATTCCCAATAGGCTTGCACCCAGGTGGAAGATCAACCAGTTCCTAAACATGGTTGGAATCCATCGACTCTATTTCTTCCTCCATTGCTTTTACCCACTCATCCTTGACAAGACAAGACAAAGCCTCATTCACATTTTTTTGCTCATCCTTATCCTGTAGAGAAATGATAAAAGTGTGCCCTTCAATTTCATAATGACATTTGGGCACACCTTTCCTAGTACTTGTCCGAATCGATGATTCGGTTGGATCGTTAGAATTTGAATCCCTCCTACTAGGATCATCTAGGGATTCAACTTCTCGTGATTCCTTTGATTCATCCTGCACGGAATCATCATTTGAATTTTTTAATTCAAACAAAGGTTCTCCTTTTATTATATCACATTTACTAGGAAATTCATTTTCTAAAAATGTCATATTTCGTGATTCAATTTCGGTTACAGTATCATTTTCTCTTTCACCGATGAATACATAACTTTTTGACTGATCAGAATATCTAATAAAGATACATTTCTTCCTCCGGAGACCAAACTTTTCAAATTTATTAGAAGTGTCATGAACATATGCTGTCGATCCCCAAGGTCTAAGACCAGTTAGACTTGGTTTCCTACCAGTCCAAAGTTTGTACGGTGTTGTGGGTACTATTTTTGAAGGCACTCTATTCAAGATATAGGTCGCAGTTAACATGCATCTCCCCAAAAGAAAATTGACAAGTTAGCTTGCGCCATCATAGATCTCGTCATTTCCAACAACGTCCTATTCCTCCTCTCAGCAACATCATTCTGTTGAGACGTGTAGGGAATAATCATTGTCTAATTATTTTCTTTTCATTACACAGATCATTGAACTCATCTGATGGATATTCACGCCCTTGATCTGTCCTTAAGGCTTTAATCGTTCTATTCATTTGATTCTCTACTTCATTCATATAACGTCGAAAGTATTCAAGTACTTCAGACTTGTGAGTAATCAAATAAACATAACCAAAACGAGTAAAATCATCAATAAAAGTAATGAAATATGACCCTCCATCTTAGCCTTCACATTCATTGGACCACAAATGTCAAAGTGAACCAATTGTAATGGAAGTTTAGCCCTCACAGGTTTTCCAAATGGTTTTCGAGTCATCTTCCTATCAAGACAATATTCACAATTCGGTAAATCAACTTTAGTAAGCAAACCCAATAGTCCTACTTTCAGAAGTCGATTCATCATATCCTGCCCTATGTGACCAAGTCTAGCATGCCATACTTTGTCATCTATATTAGCATTACTAGAAAAATAAACATTTAACGAAATATAACGATCAATATAACAGTCAAACATTTATCTATCACAATCCAAAGTAAGAAATTCATTTAACAGATGTCCAGTACCATAAAATACACTATCATTATAAATACCAACTCTATCACGAGTAAAGTTCAAGTCATAGTTTAGTCTAATAAGAACAACAACAGAGACTAAATTTTATCGAATTTTCAGTGCAAAGAGAACATCATGTAAGGTTATGGTTTGGCCACTTCGTAACTCCAGTTTGCAAGTGTCAATCCCTTTGACTTCTACCCTTGTATTATTCCCTACGTATATCCATCTTGCATTAGGAGGAACTCGACGAAAGTCCACTAACGCTTCTCGATCTCTCGTCACATGGTCTGTTGCTCCTGAGTCTATAATCCACACATGATAAGATTCAGAAAGTAAAACAGTGCAGTAAAATAGTGCTAGAGACATATATAACACTTAGAGAAGCATTACAGGGTTCTACCATTTTCAGCTCGGGGCATTCTCTAGCGAAATGACCAAGAGTTTTGCAATTGTAGCACTTGACTTTGCTCTTATCCTTTTTTTTCCAAAACCGCTTGCGCTTGTTCTTACGGTTAGCATTGTTCTTCTTAGACCCTTCTACATTTTCCTTCCCTGCCCTTGTTCTTGTTCCCCTTGCGTTTAAAGCCCGAAACTTTATGGGAACTGGACTCAGCTACAAAAACGTTAGAAATCGATTTTGCAGCACCAAGCCGCTCATCTTCGAGTTCTACGTGGGGAGCAGCATCAGCAAAAGTTTTAATGCTACCATTGTGAGTCAGATTGACCTTCAAGTGCTCCTACTGGTCTGGAAGGGATCAGATTAAATCTTGAACCTGTTGCTCATTAGATAAAACATGACCTGCTAACTTTAATTCCTTTATCATGTTTGACATGGTTTTCAGGTGTAGTTTGATACTATGATCAAATTTCTTTTTGTACGTGTCAAACTTAATAGTCAACTATCTCAAACGGGTCATACTAGTACCTCCATACTTCTCTCTGAGGTACACTCATATGTCATGAGCAGTAAGGAATTACTCACATTCATGTATGAGATCATCAATTACAAAACTAACGAGGATCCCACATGCAGTGGAATTTTTTTTTCTTCCACGCCTGGTAAGCTTCTTGATCTCTTCTCTGTTGAGCAGTATTTCCAATTTCAAGATCTTGTATGATATGGTTGATACCCTCTAAAGCATCTTGCTCTTCCAGTACATACCATATCTTATGACGCCAAATGTCATAATTATCGTCATTAAACTTATCACCTTTATTTAAATCTGCTATTATTGATTTCGATGTCATGGTCTGGGTTTTCAAAAAGAGATAATTGTAAGTATTCATATTCATTCATTCATATAATTTTGTATATGAAATCTAATAAATTTATCATAAATGAACATAAGGTGTAAACTCGAAAGATCATTGAGTTCTCAATCATCATCCATCATCCAAATGTTTGATTATCATAAATTTGATTTCAAAGTAACAAAATCATTTAAATCTTAGGTGAGAATTACTTAAATTCTACCAACATAAAAACTCCCACTAAAATCATATGAATTTAGAACATATCTCTTCACATGCTTGCATAAATATACAAATATGCACATTCTTGATATATATTTAAAGAGAGAAATATTATATCATATGTTCATGGTATTGTTCTCATCACAGTACATAACTATGCATAAAGAAAAGAAGAAAATATATATATATATACAATCAAACTTCTCTTTTATTTTCTTTTTTATCTTCATATACATACGAATAACCATATTGTCCATCCCAACTGAAAGTCTATCTCTCAAAGTCAACCTCCTAACAGCTTGGGGTGTAGAGCCATTGATCTTTACAGACAATGTCCTTTTCATTTTAATCTCTATCTCCCTAACTCTCAACATCCTAAGCAGTTTTAGTATGAAATCCTTAAGGTAGAGCCACTTATTATTCTCTATTATTTTATCAATCATTCCAACCAAATGATTAGGGAGAGAATTTCTTATAATCTTAGTCTCGGCTTCGTCATCTCCGAACCAGTGACCCAAACGCCGAAATTCATAACGTTTTCAACTCATAACCCACAGATGTTGTGGCAAAATGTGTGTTGCTTTCATCTTATAATGCAACATCATATACAGCTTTCCAAATATTTCGGGGTCCTCTCGTCTCTGTATCTCCCCCGGAGAGGTGCAAGGGTACGTCTGATTCTCACCATATCCCTAAAATAGGGTAAACATTAGATTGGACACGAAACAAACCAAAAAAAATTTTAAAACACCATCCACAATTATTTATACTTAAATCAACAAGTACAAATCAAATATGTGTTATAAAATTTAATTCAGGTACACATAAGCTAGAAAATATTTTTTTCAAATATGTGAGAAATTTTCAAAAATTTGTCTCACTTGTTAATTGATTTTTCTACAATTTTAAAAAAATTTTACAAACTTAAAATCAATAGAAAATAATTTTCAGTCCAAAAAAATAATTTAAAATTACAGAAAAATCAAAAAAATCAAAAAATCAAAAACAATTTTAAAAAAAACGCGGCAAGAGGGTGCGTCACGGGCCCTCATGCGCCACCTGGTGGCGGCGGCGCATGGGTGACCCGCCCACGCGCCCAGGCGGAGCGTGAAGCCCACGCGCCCAGGTGGAGCGTGAAGCCCACGCGCTCAAGCTGCGCGTGAAGCCCACGCGTTGTCTTCCCGGCTGAATCCGACCACCGGATTTTGTCTACCCACCATTTTTGAGGTCTCTGAATCTAATGGTGCCATCAATTTTCCGATCTGAGGTATGGATCATGACGTTTGGGCTTCATAACCCACAGCCCGAGAGTGGGATTATATTTTTTGCACTGTTTATGGTCTTCCATAAGTCCAGATTTCTGCACCTCGAACAGTTTTTCAGATTTTGATTTCTCCCTCATTTCTAAACCATT
This sequence comes from Dillenia suffruticosa, assembly GCA_033439265.1. Taxonomy (NCBI): domain Eukaryota; kingdom Viridiplantae; phylum Streptophyta; class Magnoliopsida; order Dilleniales; family Dilleniaceae; genus Dillenia; species Dillenia suffruticosa. Next base: position 17,291,500 of record JAVTVX010000020.1, read on the forward strand.
TTACATGTTTTTTATATGATTGGAAAAGATTTTTAATGGGAAATCTAACCATACAAGTTTTAAATTATAAAACGTATCATGCAAATAAATATAAGTATTTTCATTTTCGACTAGGGTTTCATTGTTCTCCAAAAATACATGACGGCCATGCATGAAACTTTGCAGATCAATTCCTAACATCATGGGTACTCTACCTTTCAAATTTCAAAGCATTTTGTAGTCTATAATCAAAATTACCATTTTCAATTTTTTAAAACAAAATGGAATTCGAATACACATCAAAAAAATAAAAAATACCCTAAATCATGCTCTGATACCAATGAAAGCATTCTCTGATACAATTATAGCGAAATAAATATTTTATATCCCAAGATTTAAGGTCGGGTCACTAACCTTTTTGATATACGGGTCTGAAAAATATCACGAATGGATCAATCTCTTTTTGTTCACAATCCAAGAGTCTTTGATTCAAAAAGTATATATGGTGTAGATTTCTTTTTTTTGTGTATTGTCTCTCATTTCTTCAATGTGCATGATGATGGTTAAGAGAGTTAGGAGTTGGTTTTTCTCTTAAAAAATCACTCTCTCCCTTCCCTCTTTTGAATTTCAAAATGGATTAAAGGAATGGGTTTGGGTCAAATCTACATGGACGACCACCCAGCACCCATAACTTACACATACTAATATCCCAAATGAGTATAAGATTTGGTCCGCATCTTCTTCCATATTCACAAGTGAGGAGTTTTGTTTGGAGCCCCAACTCGAGGCTAATCGACAGACTGAATCAGTCCTCTATGAATCAGAACCATAGAGATACGAAATAAGAATTATGGGGTGTGGCATTAGTTAAGTTTAACTCGTTTTTTGAGATTTTTAATTTGCAAATAGAGATGGATTCTAACACCGCAGTAGTAAAAACAAATAACTATTTAATTAGTTTTTTTTTTTTTTCCCCTTGTAGCACGGTAAGTCAATATCATCGATTTCTGTCCTAACATATTTCTTAAAAATTTTCTCATATTTTTAGAGAGACAAATCAATGTACCGATAAGAAAGGTGTGTGTGTGACAGGAACGTTGTTTTAAACTCACCTCCCATGGAGGTGATCCAGCTTTTGTAGTAAGGATTTTATCGGCCACGAGGTGCCAAAGAGATTCTCTATGTAATGTAATCCTTTGGTGTTGCGCTCGTGTTTTTGAGTTTTTGACCCCCTCTCACAAAAAGAATATATATCTAATCAAGAGATTACATAAATCATTTGAAATTTTAAAATAATAAAAAATAATTTTCAAAAAAAAAAAATCTCATGCCAAAACCTTCACAATTTGTTTATTTAATTCTTAAATAATATTCTAATAAATCAAAACAATTATATTTTAGAAATCATGGGTGGAACGCACGAGGGGAGCAGATAAATGTTGCCTCCGACTTGCGGGATCCTAGTAAGTTCAAGGAAAAGGGCAAAGTGGTAAATTTGTTGGTTTACTAAAACGCGTGGTTTGATAATCATTGAAAAAATAAAAGAAAAAAAAAAAAAAAAAAAAAAGAGGTCAGAATTGTGTGTTGTGTTTTTGAGGTCAATCTCTGACATTCTTCGTCTCACTCGGGGGTCCGGAGAGGGTTCTCTCGATTTTCTCTATCTTCCTCTCTCTTTCTTCGGTCTCTTTCATCTATGGAGGCCAAGCCCCAGCAATCAGGTGACCTTTTCCTTCTCTTGATTGATTATTATACTCTAGGGTTTTCTTTGGATTTGAATTGTTTGCGTTTTTGTTTCTTTAATTCGATTTTAGAAATCACTTGTATCCCTGATGATTGTCATGCAATCGAAAATCTTCTTTTGGATTGAAATGGTTTCCTTGTTTTTGAATATGAATTCTTCTGCAATCTGAAACTGATGGTTTGTTGTATTTATTCCCATATACAGGAAGCTATTAAGTTTGTCCTTGATTTTTTTACTTTCTGTTTAATTTTTTCTCTTGAAAGCTGTTAGCTTCTAGGTAACGTAATTCAATTTGAGAAAAAAAATGCTACTTGGAAAATTTCAATCACTTATGGCCTAGAATTATTGTTAAATCTTATCCAAATATTGAATATAATTGGTAACAACTTTTGGGGAATGGCAGTAAAGATAGTTGGGCAGGCATATACACTGCTAAAGAAGAAGAAAAAGGGGGAAAACAATTTAAAGAAAACACTAGTGAACTATGATTGTGCAAAGATGCAAATTACAGATTTTTACAGTCTTTGCCCATCAAAATTAAAAATGCGGTGTTCTTATCTTGACCAGCATTTTTGCTTATCTAAGCCACCAATCCTTCCTTATCACAGACAAGGAGCGAATATCTTTCTGTAAGCTAGAACTATGAGGCAAGGTCCTTTCATATTCTTTACAACAATTTTTCCTTTGGTAATTTAATGGCCTCTTGTCCTCAGCCTACCTACCTGTATAGGGGCACAAACTTATCCCTTGTGGCCAATTGTATTTAAGTTTCTTGACAAAACTCCCCTGAAAGTTTCCTTGTGGTCTTTATTCAAGTGACCATCTTGTGGTGAGCTGGGAATGAGCATAGAGTGGTTTAACTAGAAATGGTAAAGTGGCATAACCATGGCTTACCTTCATTTAAAACAATAAACTTGCTTCCACATACCCATCTATTTCTATGTTCTTTAATCTAGATTTCAAATTCCACTCCCCATAGATGTCTAAGTAGCTGACCAGATTTACTGTTCTCCAAGGCTACACCTTAGCATAAAGTTGAAAATTTTTCAATGCATATTTGTAGCTAGATTCAGAATGAATGTATTTAAACTGGCCTTCAAGGAAAAATTATTATAATTTATTGTGATTGCATCGAGTCAGTACCAGTAAAACAATATTCAAATAAGGTTGTGGTGGCATGAACGAAGGTTATGTTTGTTGGCATCTGGTTTTAATTTAAAGACGAGAATAGACATAATATGGGATTTCGACACAACAACTCAATTTCAATCAATAGAAAATTGTAACAGATGATCTATATATGTCTCCATATATCTTTAGAAATTTTGTATACAAAATAACCTTCTTGCCTGTAAGTCCTTGAAAATAAATTAATAGAAGTTCATTGCAATTTTAGGGTGCCCTGCACCCAGGCTAGGCATTTTAGAACTATTTTATATGTATTAGGAATCTTGTTCACATTGGCGGCATTTTAGAAACAGAAACTGTTTTTCTGCTTTCCCCAGACCCCTTCTCTTAATCAATTTTGTTTTCAAGGCACAGGTCCTGCCGGAGTTAAGGTTTTTACTAGGTCTTTGGTGCTTAACAAGATTAGTACCAATGTATTCCTACAGAAGAGGAGACCTTTTAAAGCTTATCACTCTAATATTTGTCATGTCTTACGATAACTATGAATCAAAAGTATCCCTTATTCCTGCATTGTTTCATCACTTGGAAATGTGGAATTGCCCTTATGATTTGTGTGATAATGAGTGGGTTTCTCCTACCAGCTTCCTGGAGTTGCTTTTGATAAAATTTAGAGGTTTTAGGGAGCAGAAAGATACTTGTCTGTTTTGGTGATGTGCTTTTGTAGCTATTTCATTGTGTATTTGGAGGGAGAGGAATTGGTCGTTCCCCGGTCTGGGATAAGGTTGTGTTTTATGTCTCTATGTGGGCTTATGCCCGTCTATGATCACTAGTCTATGTGTTGCTTTTTATTCACTTATTGGGGATTGCTCATCTTTGGAATTTTTGTATGTTCTTACATCTAATATAATCATTTTTCTATCTGAATCTTGTTTTGAAATTATTTAGGCATTGACACGTATTTGGGGGTTCTTATAGAACATCTCTGTCTGACAATCAGGATTCTTCATAGTTGTTGTTGGGCCACATTTCATCCCGTTTTTGGTAGCTTTTGGGTACAACTTGGTGCCTTTATGTATGTATTTTGTCAAAAGTCTCCAGCTTTAACAATACATCTGAGACTTCCATTTGGTTTTTGATGCCTCCTGTAAATTTCAACAAAGATGATGTTCATACCAACCTATGAAGCACAAATGACGTGTCCATGTGACAGACTTAAGATTCAACACACTGCTAACATGCTTTGACACGAATCCTTACATGTCTAAACAAAAAATAAGTATTTTTAATTTTGGACAGTCTGGACATGAGACATTGTAGCACCTTTATTCCTAAAATTTTATATTTAAATTTTTAATAAGTAGATAAGCATATGCGATATGTATAGCTATTATAGATCTTGATTGTTATTCCCGTTTTAATCATCATACTAGTAACATACTTTATAGTAATTTTTTATACTCATAAATATTAGTATTTATACATTTACATGTATGGTTCAATAACCATACCTTTAGTGTCATTGTCCTATGCTTTTTGAATTTTGTTGTGTCATTGTGACCGTGTTGTGTTGTGAGGCCGAGTCTTTCTTCATGCTATATATGTACCAACCTAATGGTGAGAATCATCATGATTATTGACCTTAGATTAGGAAGTATGTTCTAGGAAGAAAGGGGATAAGAGGATGGAGTTATGTGTACAAGATCAAAATCTTGAGCATGTAATGTTGCCACCTATTTGAATGTTATCTTATTATGCTATTTTTGTTTCCTTAAGAAATATGTTATGCACGTGCAATAGTTTTGATCTGGCAAATAGAAGTTATGGCTGACCAAATGAAACCAATTCTCTCATACTTGGGGGACTATTTGATTGTCTAAGTAAATTGATTTGGAGGTAGTTTTGAATGAGGATAAGATGGAGAAAACAGACTATTTTCTATTTGACAGGGTAATAATTTTCATTGAATGACTTGTGTCTCATCTCAAAGAAAGAAGAAATTTCTAGAGGAGGAATTTTACTAACAGTAAAAATGGGAGGTTTGATTATGAATCTAGCTTCAGGCACTTTAACACAAAAACATGTAAATGTTTTCAACTTTCAATTGGAAGCCTGCCTATTCTATGTTTGATTTTAATGTTTATCTTAAATGAACCAAACAAGTGATGTAAGAAATTTTAACTATGATCAAGGCTGTGAATGATTTCATGACTTTATTTTTAACAGCCAATCAAGTGAAGAGTCCAAAATACCATTTCTCCCTCACAGGCATGTAAGAGAATAACTGTTGTTACTACTTACATTGACTTATTCAGATTGAATAGCCAAGAATCTGATATGAGGGCCGAAAGATTTTCAAGCTGCCCTCCAAACTTCACTTACTAATTTACATCTCCATTGGACCTGAGAAGTAGGCAATCTATGTAATCTAATGATGTCCAAGAAAAACTTGGCAAAACTTGAAGCATCTGTATGAGTTTCAAAAGGCTTTCAAGCTGTCTTCCAAACTTCACTAACTAATTTACATCCACATTGGACATGAGAAGTGGACAATCTGTCTAATCTAACAATGTCCTTGAAGAAAAACGGGGCTGAATTTTGAGCATTTTTTAACAAATGGTTTCTTTTCTATTATTGTATAATTTTCTGTTGCTTCCTATCATGTTTTCATGTCTATGATTGTTCCCCCTCACAAAAGACAATTTGCCAAAGTCATATCAATTCTGCCTTCTAGATATATGTTAAGGACTTACCCATAGGATGGTCTTGGCCCAATATATTATGAATTCAATTCCAAAGACATCAATTCTAGATTGAGATGTTGTATTATATAAAAAGGACTCAGACTTGTTGAGCCTACATATTGTCAACTGGGTAATTAGTTACTAGTTGACAAATTGAAAATCCTTCCTTAATATCTCTGACGTAGTTTTTCCCTTTAACAATTTAGAGAATTGGCCAAAAAAATTTGAGTACTATTCCTTCTTAGCTTCTGTACTTTGTAACTAATGCATCTATGATCTTTATCAACTCTTTCTAATGACATTTTTTATGTATATAATTCAGCAAGTAGCCCTCCTCCAAAACCTTGGGAACGTGTAGGAAGTTCATCTGGTCCTGCACCTTTCAAACCCCCCGCTGCCGGTAGTACCAGCGATGTAGTTGAGGCTTCCGGCACTGCACAGCCAGGTGAAATTGTCACACCTACCAACAGGAATACAACAATAAATAGAAATCCAGTTGGAAGACCTCTGCCTACAAGACCTTGGGAGCAGCAGACATATGGAAGTAACTACGGAGGTCTGATCAATTGTTGCACCTTCTGATAACCTTCTTATGAGGATTATGGTACTCACTTTTTTTGGTAAAATTGCAGGTTACAACTCTGGCTTGAATTATAATTCAAGCTATGGAGGGACATATGGTTCATATAACGGCTTTGGAGGCTCTTATGGTGGTGGATTGTATGGTAACAACATGTATAGAGGAGGTTATGGTGGCCTTTATGGAAGCCCTGGCTTATATGGAGGAGGAATGTACAATGGTGGCTTTGGGGGTCCAATGGGTGGTTTCGGGATGGGTCCATATGGAGATCAAGATCCAAACAATCCATATGGCCCTCCACCATCTCCGCCAGGCTTTTGGATGTCCTTCCTTCGAGTGGTAAGAATGATGTACTTGGTTCTTTTTCTTTTGATGCAAAGTCTCCTTTATAGCAAATAGAAATTTTCTGATCCATGTCTGAAAACCTATTGTTACCAAACTCTTGTTATTCTTATCATATTATTATAGTTTTATCTTCTTTGAGCAAACTTTCTCATTCTAGTGGTTCAGATTCATTCAAGATCTGCATGGATGATACTGGTTATATTTTGAGTCAAAAGTGTAGTCTGACAACTGAACATGTTTACTAGTAATGTCCCAAGGTAGCATGCAGTCATGAGATCTAAGCTGAGGGGCTCCAATATAGTCATCCAATATAAGACACTGTTACATGATAAAACCCCAATTTCGGTTTTGTCTCTGGAAATTCTATTGGTTTATTTGGTAACTTTTGTTACACCTTAGCTAACCTCCAGACTAAATACTGTATTCCAAAATAATGGGGGTCAAATACGTAAATTTATTCTCAGTTTGATTATATGAAGGCTCTGTAAGTATCATAGTTTTTCTTACTACTTCATTTGACAAGTTCTCTTGAGGTCTCTCTTTCATCCAAGTTCTGAAGCATTTTCAAGTTGTATGAAAGTTGTGTATGAAGTAGCTCATTGTGATTGAGTTCTGCCAAAGAAGTTATTTGAGTTTTCTTAGATGTCTCTTTCCTGCAAGATCCTTTTTCCAAAACCAATGGATCTATCACATCATAACTATTTTCATAATCTTGGTGCAGCATCTTACATGTTTCATTTTCTAGTAATGATGGTTTCTTCCTCAATCATGACAGATGCAAGGTGTGGTGACCTTTTTTGGCCGGATTTCTATCCTTATAGATCAAAATACTCAAGCCTTCCATATGTTTATGACTGCCCTTCTCCAGGTACTTTTCCTAACTTTTCACACATTCAGATCTCTGCTCAATTAGGACATGTTGAGAAGTTAAACCCTTCCTGATACTTAGGGGGTGAGCACTATTCAATTAAAATCGAAAAAACCGTTTTCACCGAACCGTTTATTTATATTTTGAATAGTTTATTATGTATTTGATTTGGTTTTAGATAAAATCAAACTTTAATTTGATAGCAATTTTGTATTTCGGTCAAACCGAATTAACCAAATTAATTAAAAATATAATATATATTTTTTTAATAATTTTTATTTATATAAGTATTATTATAATATTATAATTAAAATTTAAAAGAGAAAAAACATAAAAATTAAAAGAGAAAAAACCTAAAAATTAAAAATAATATAGTGGAGAGTGCACAATTAATGAAAGACTTTTAGTTTCCATCTTTCTAGTTTCAAATTTCCAATATCCAATATCCAATATCCGATCCATTTTTCGGTTCTTCTACTCCCAAGCTTGACTCTCACTCACGCATCTCCCTTACCCTCTCCTATATTACTCCTTTTTCACTCCCAAAATTTAGTTTATTTCAAATTTCAAATTTTCAAAATGACATTTAGTAAACTAAAATTATAAATAAATTTTGAATTTTAAAATTATAATTTATAATTACAAATTGATATGAGTGATATATATTATATTTATATAGACATGAATAGAAAGCAATATTATTTAAAAGTTTTTTATAATATGAGATTTTAATAATTCTGTTAATTTGGATAACCAAACTAAATTAACGGCCTATTTTGTTTTAACGAATCTTTGTTTTTTAGTTTATTTGATTAAGTTATAGTTATGAAAACTGTATAATTGAATTAAATTGATTATATCAATTTTGATCATTTCAGTTACGGTTTAACCAACGGTTTAACCTAATACTTACCCCTACTAATACAAAAGGTGAGTTTTTGGAGTCTTGCTTTTAAATAGTTTAATGGACCCGGTGAAATTTATCCATCATGTGCAGCTTTTCGATCGTTCTGGAATGTTATATGGAGAGCTGGCAAGATTTGTGTTGAGACTGCTAGGTATTAGAACAAAGCAGAGGAAAGTTCATACTCCTGGTCCCGAAACACTTCCAGGCCCTCACCATCCTCAAGGGAACCAGAACTACATTGAGGGACGAAAAGCTCCTCAAGGTGGTGCCTGGGACAGTGTATGGGGAGACAACTCTGGTAACTAAGTACGATTTTTACCCAACCATAATGTGATTTTGCCAAGGAACTCGACTACAATCAGGGCCAGTCTGCAGAGCATAGAAGGCATTATTTCCTGTAAAAGATTGGCCTCCCCAGATAGCGACGTGATACAATGTTCGGACAAAATGAGAATTAAAGAGGATATATATATATATATATATATCTCATGGAGTGTAAGGATTCCCTCCCCCCCCCCCCCTTTTATTTTTTGTAACAAACAACCTCTCTCTCTCCTCTCTCTCTCTGTTATGGAGTGTTATGATTCCCTCCCCCCCCCCCCCTTCTGTAACAAGGAACTGGTGCATAAAATGTCAAATTGATATAAAAATTTTAAGTCGTTGGTTATGGTGTTGAGCCAAGTAAAAGTCCACTCTGCCCTTGTTTCTTCATTAGTTAAAAGATCGTTTTTGGCACATGGAATGCGATTAGATGCCATTGGATTAGTAGGCATCAGATTACAGTAGATGGGAATATTACAATAAAAATTAACATTAAATAAATATTTAGATAAATATATTTTATTGGATAAATATTTGAGTATGGGGATGGATGGATCTATACGTGTTCAAATGTAAATATTTTTTTGGCACATGGAAAATGATTTGATGCCATTGGACTAGTAGGCATCAGATTACAGTAGATGGGAGGCGTGGTATAATAAAAAATTAACATTAAATAAATATTAAGATAAATATATTCTATTGGATAAATATTTGAGTATGGGAATGGATGGATGTATATGTGTTTGAATGTAAATAATTAAACTAAGTTCCACGAAAAAAAAATTAATTGAACTAATCTATCTAAGCCCAATTAATCTCATGGGTATGGGTAAAGATTAGTTTATCCACTGAGGTGCATTAATCTCTTCACCGACATACGTCTTTACCATGAGATATATTGTTAGAATTTAACTATTTTTTATTCAATTCAAACCAATCCTCTCGTTCTGTCAACCAATGGCACCTAACTGGATGGGATTTACATTAACCACAACATCCTGGGGCTGAGGCTTCATTAGGTGCAGGCTTGCAGAAGATTTCTACCTTTTTTATTTTTAATACTTAAGAAGAGCGATAGAAATAGAAGTAAGAGTTTGACTAACAAAGTAGATGAAGTCTCCAGAAATGCAAATCACCATTTTATTTTCTGCTCTATTTATCAAAATAAATGAATGGTAAAAATAACAAATTTGGATTAGAACATGGGTTCTACCATGCCTACATTTCACTGAAGGAAAAGAATAGAATACTTAGCTCAAACTTTTTCATTAATAATACTCACAATAATGATATCCACTTTCATAGGCAAACACAATCTACACAGTATGCTTAGCAAAAAAACAGAAAAAGAAAAAAAAAATCTGTACAGTACGGTTACCATTTTATAATTGTCTGACTTTACACTTCAGTTGGGTTAATTGAATCCATTTAGAGCAAGGCGTGTCTTGTCCCCATGAAGTAGGCCGGGACAATGTGACCATAGATCCAAAATGTAGAAGCAAGCACATTCTCCCTCATCGCATGTACAGAACTCTGGGTTAGATCATCTCGAATACAACTGCAGAAGAAAATTCATAAAAAATTAATTAGACAACTAAAAACAACCTTATTAAGTTCACTTTAAGAGAAAATAAAGCTAAGACCAAAAACTGGGTCATGGCCTATTTCAAGCTCTGATTGATGCCATCAATCTTCATATGCCCATAATGCTAACTATGATAAGTAAGAACTTTGAAACCCCATCACAAAAGAAGAAAAGAGAGAGAGATATAAAACTTATAAGACAATTAAATAAAAGAAAAAGATCAGGAAAAGAAAAAGAACTTTATACCTGCATAACTTAATTTTAGAGAAATGCAGTATCCTGGTCTTTTATGCGCATCCCTTATCTTTAAAATTTTAAAATCACAATCACACACAAGTATAGTGATATTGATGACAGGAACATAACTGAGACTGATAAGCAATTTGGGGGAACAAGAACCCAATAAAGAAGTTACTTGCCTCTTGTTAAGTATAATACTGTTGGAGTCACGCTGGAAGGATGACCATAAACTTGGTCCAAACTCAATGTGCACACTGTAATTAAGATTTATATGATGGTTAAAATCTGTGCATCGGAACAATCTGCAGTTCCATATGCATACTTCACTGCCATCATACAAAACTTTCTGAATCCACCCCTATGACAAAACCACTTATTTCTTGGGGACTGTTTTCCTTCTCTCAGAGAAAAATGTGAGGTGCTAATATTGCCAATTCAACTTCCAACCCAGAGAAATGGAAATTGGGGTCACTCCATCTGTGGACAAAACCCTTCTTGAGAATCAAACCTCACCACACCACTTCATGAAAACCCATTTCATCCATGTAGATAGGCAATGCTTAGATAGGTATTCTGGTAAATCCACCTACAGACAATGAACTCATTTTAGGTAATGTACGCATCTGAATCTACAATATAGTAATACCTCCCAAACCCACCTAGCAATACCATAGAAAATTCACAACCATGGAAGCCAAGGACAGGCTCAAAATCATTCAAACATAAGAAGCAGAGTGAAAAACAAGAGAGCATGAATCAGGAAGGATTCAAAACCTAAAACTAAAAGCCCTTTATAAACAGTGCATGAATTAGAACAGTCTGAAATTTTGATATAAAAAAATACCAAGTACACAGAGGCTTGAGGATAAAAGTTCTCCAGCTACGGGGGATAAGGCAGCTTTGAGGAGGCAGAACAAGTTTTTTCTTATAACAAAAACAAGTTGGTCAATTTCTTAAAGACTGTCCTCCAACAAAACACCCCCCCCCCAAAAACAAAACAAAAAAAAAAAATCAACTTTAAACCAAAAAGCAGATGGATAGGGAAAGAGGTGTTTTTATTTATTAAGCATGGGAACATAACATTATATTACTATTAGTATTTACTTCATTTTTTGCCCTACCCGTATGTATTTCTTAGTCTAATATTTTTCATAGCATATTTCGTATATCCAGTGACTTCACAGCCTAACCCAAAAACTTTCCTGTTTGGTAACATATTATCCCTCCTAGGGCTTAACACTAGCATCCTCCCTTTGGTTCAACAACATGAGTCAAGCTACACCTTCTATCCTTTTCCCTTACCAAACATCTACTGGAGAAATTCTTTCACAACAGTAAGTTTATCAAACAGAAAATTTAGAAAATATCATGCAAACACTTCCATGTTGCATTGCTTTGACGATGTTCATCAATAGGTGAACATGATATTTCTCTAGGCACCTTTGTGCTTCATTGAATCACCATCATGTTCTCTCTCTAACTGTATTCAACATTGAGCAACTCTAAATAAATAAATAAAGGTTCGGCAAATATTCATATTGACTGATTATATATTAATCCCAGATTTACTAATAACCCCAACATGATATGTGATACCAGACTAGAAATGACTTAGTCCTGAACTTACATTATACAGTTGAGCCCTTTGTTTCAGTTTTTGTTGACCAGCTCTAGATTTCTAACCGTTTGAACTTACTGGTCTGAACTAGCTAAATGAGTTCCTCAAGGTTTTTGCAGAAGAATCAAACCCTCAAAGTCCAGAAAAAGATAACCATCATGAAATAACTGTCATGATTTTTAACTGGTGCATGTGGGGTGTCATCTCAAAACACAAAGAAACCTTGAAATTCAAGTTGAGTCGGATGACAAACTTACAATGCTCCAGGAAGTAGTATACCCATCTGTTGAGAGCAACCAGCTTCCAGCCTTAGCCCTTGAGCTACTAATATTTGTCAAATCAAAATCGAGCAACTCATCATTCAGATCATCGTCATGATCAAAGTCCGTTCTCCTTCTCTTCTTCTTACTACTTCTCCCTTTTCTCTTGAGCCTGTCTGTCTTTGAACTCCCATCAGAGTTGCATTCTCCAGAAGACCCATTGTCATGAAGCAATTCGTATGCATTGGATGCTTTAAAACTTATCCCACTCCTAGTGAATAATGACTCCCAGGACTCTCGAGTTCTGCATTCCTCAAACAATCTGTAATGAAGTACCCATGACCACAGTCCCAAAGGCTTTATCACTTTTATGGACTTTGTCTTGAAGCATTCTTTCATTATCAGCGCAAAACCACTAGTGTTGCTCGAACTTGTGCTAATCTTGAACACAATATCTTTGATATATTCTTTTTCGTTAAGGAATTCTTCATCTTGCACAAGCCGCTGTAGCTTGCGGCCTTGGTTAACAACCGCATTTAGGAACAGTAAATTGTCAATGGACTCCCAGTCTTTGCATTTGGTAAGTACAATCTCAAGCCAAAGAGATGGGTCATCCAAATCCAGTGATTCAACTCTCGGGTTGAGAGATTTAGACATTAACTTCAGAAAAGCACAGAGATCCTGCTCTTCAAGAATAATTAGAAGATGGTGGCATAAAGAAGAGAATGATTCTTCCATCAGAAACTTGTTGATGGCTTCCCATACTTCTTTGGAGTCCTCTTTGTACATCCAATCCATGAATAATTCTACAAAGAATCTGGTATCTGTGAATAAAATTTCACCATCTTCCAATGATTTAGCAAATTCACCAGAGGACCAAAATTCAGGTACATTCTCAAGGAAATTCTCTACTGTTTGTTGGACATTCAAGTCAAGAAAATAATGAGGCTTTGTAGCAACCATTGCAGGTGATTGCCCATGTTTTCCCTTCCACTCAAGCTCCTCCCAGCAAATATCTCGGTTCACAAAAGCAAACTGGGATAGTGCCTTAGCACCTTTTCTGTGCTCAGATTCACCAAAATTGGAGAACCATTTCAATATACGTCTTGGATTCCCTGCATAAGTCAAGTATTCAGGCACAACTATTACTCCAAAAAAGGCAGTATAATACCACACCAATCAATAGCAAAACTAGGAACCAAATTAAAAAATTGTAACGATTTCCAAATACATCCAATGTTCTTGTTATGTATATGAACTTCACATCAAATATATCCAACTGATGAGAGGTGTGCAAAACAGGTTTGAACAACTAAAAGTGAAGTTTTCAAGGAACCTTCATGATAAGAAGCTTGTAATATATTTAAATGGAAAATTCACCAATTGACATATAGGAAGCTCAAAGATAAGAAAACTTGCCTTCAAAGAAATTCTCAAGCATGTGACTTTTTTTGGCTAAGATGTGCCCTGCTTTTTGTGGCCTCTTTTCAAAAAATATTTGCAACAGCTGGGTGGATAAACCCTGTCTGAAGGGCTTAGACCTCAAGAAGTTCACAAATAGATCACAGTGCTGGTGAGAAGAGATGGAGCTCACGCACGATATAGCATTGCAAAGCCAGAGTCGAACCTCAGATCGACCTCCAGATATCATTATTGACCAGATGATTTGTTCCAACTTATTCAAAAGAGAGAGGATCGGCTTAGTTGATTCATCATTGCCATCATCATTTAATACTGAATGAGACAGAAATAACTCAACCATTGTATGAAGTACTGCAAAACAATTTGCATGTCAAGCTTTAATTAGAAGGAATTGACTTGGAGAAAACTGACACAACATTGCAGTTCTGATTCTTATGATAGAAACCGTAAAAGACCGTCTTATAGAATACGCCAGTAGAGTTGGAAAAATATCTTGGCATATTAAGATCCAATCTCTAAAAGCTAATGCTGAGAAAAGAAAAGAAATATAAAATATGAGTGAATAGATGTCAAATCTAAAACATCAACCAACCCAAAGAATGAAAAAGACAAGAACTTACATTTCCCAGTAGGATGTTGGCTTGGTTAGAGATCACGAAATGAAGCTACCAAACAACCCCAATCATACAAAGAGAACAACCTAGAAAGCAAGACCTGGAAAAAAACAGGAAATGGGTATAGATGCAGCATTCAACAATTTGGAAAGCATGTTACCAAATTCAAAGATGAAGTAGCACCAATCAGCAACTTCACACGCAGTAAAAGTTTTGAAACAGATCAGCATGAATCACATTAGAGCCATCCTCTAATGAAGGGTGTCTAGGTAATATATAGAGAGAGAGAGAGGGTGCGACATCCAAAACAAAGAGTCTGGCTTATAGACAAGATGCAACCAAGATGTACAAAAAGAATATTTATGGGCAAGTTTATACAACAAATCACACATAGGCTCAAAATGAGAAACATGAGTCGCACAGGGCTTCTTCTGTTGATGTTGCCCCATATTGCAGTTTTGGCCATACTCAATCCAATCCCAACATTCTGTAAATCCAGGGAGAGGCAACACCAAGAAATTACAGTGCCTCATTATCTATTTTTGGAGGACATACTTTTATTCTAAAAAGAAAATGCCCTTAGAAGCACATATTCCTCCCTTCACACTCTCACACTGCCTCCTCCCCTTGCACTCCCTTTCTCCTCTATTCCATGAAACAATTATTCAAGTCCGAAAATGAGGCAAAAAAAAAGTTCTTCTGAATCTTTCCTCATTACTGCTTTACTCTTTCACAAAATACTCTAAGCCAATTGTTCAAATCAAGGGCCTAGGGTCTTAAGATTTACATGAATAAAGAAGGGGAAAGATTCTCAACTGAAGAAAGAAATGCAAGCCCTTTTTTCCTCAAAAATCCTCTCATTTGAATACTCACAAGAAGCAGAAAATCTGTTTGGTGAAAGATCTCCAACTAAGGTCTCAACTCAAAATCATCAAAGGGAGCGAATAAAAGCCACAACAGAGGAAAATTAGCAGGCAATTAAGCTAACAACATGATTCATAGACTCAAGTAGAACCTGAAAAAATTGTTGAAGATAAGTTGATTATCACACAAATAATGACTGCTATCTAGAAGGGTGAAAGATGGCATGAATTTATACACCAAAAAATGAAATGCCCTTAATGTCATCCTTCTTTGCTATTTTCAAATAAATTTAACCCGTAGAAACTTTGGTCTGTCAAGGATGGATATGAACACCAAACATATAACACAGTAGAACACAATAATATCAGAAAAGTAGGGCATGGCACAGATTAACACAATATTGAAGAAATACATATATCAATCCCACTATCCCGAATCAAATGACTATTCTTTCAAAACACACATACCAAGGGAAGGGCATTAATCTTTTGATTTTCTTCCTCAGCCCCTAAATAAAGTGGCAGAGTAATAATTGCTTTCGCAATATAGGAAAGCGATTCTTTAATTTTGTTTGCCATTCATTTTGGGAGAAGCAAAACTTTTGTCATCCATGTTGGCATGGAGGGAGCAAACAGAAACAAATAAACTGTGAATCTACATTAATATCAACACCATATTCACCTAATTCATTTTGAAAACAAACTTTTTTATTATTTCATTTCACAACTAGTAAAGAAAAAACTGCATAAATCTAAAAATGAATTCGTTCCTTTGGCGGCTGTGAATTATCAAACAAATGACCTCTGATTTTCAAGAGGAACCTAAAATGTCCCGGTTGGAAAAATAATTTATACTGGCGTGTGATGACAAGACGCAGATAAGATGTGTCAAATACAACATACATTCAAAATGATAGCCAACAAAAGCCTAACTCTATGGGAGCATTACTGAAACATGGCTTTTAGTTTGCGAGTAAGACTGTCTCTGTGTGAAGATGCACTAAAAGGACAATGGTTTCACTTGTCTTTTGGCTTTAAATCCACCCTCCATCAGCCCACAGAAAGATATCCTAGGAAACAAGGAATCTTATTGTAAACATAGTTTTCAATGGTTTCTTATGAATAGTACTATGAGAAGACCAAAACCCTAAAAGACCCCCCCCCCCCTCCCCACAAAAAAAAAAAAAGAGAAATCGATGATCAAACAAACCCTAAGAGAGAGAGAATATTTTACCTGACCGAAACCACTCGAAAATTCTTAAAACTTTTACACGTAACGCATTCGAAGCGCCTCTTATTCTACCAACACCGCCATCGATTTAACTGGCTTCGATTGCGATCGGCTTTAAATCAAGAGACCACCAAAATTAAAGAATGTAATAAAATTGGGCCTTCCGTCGACAATGCAATCTTTTTGAGACACTTGTAAATATTCCCTAAATTTCAATCATACCCCCCCCCCCCGGGGCCCAGAAAAAAAGTTTAATTATTTGTTTTGATGACTTGCACGTGACTCCTCCTTTTTCCTTTTCCCAAAACTGCCCTCTAAAATGAGAGAAACGAGAAGAGAAAAACGAATCGAAGATTGCAACAAAAAATGAAAACAATTGGAATTCTATGTTAAGGTTAGCTTGAAATTTTGTGCCTCAAAGACATTTAGAAAAAAAAAAAAAAAAAAAAAAGCATTCTTCTCACTTGCGTGTTTTTTTTTTTATAGAAAACCCTAAATTTTATATTACAAATGAATACAAAAATTCTTAATTTCAGAAATTTTCAAAAAAAAAAAAAAAAAAAGGATTTCTACTATTTTTTTTAAATCAATCAAACTATGAACTTTTTTTCTATATTAAAATCCAAAATTATGGCCGACCAACCTAAGAATCTTGATTTCACAAATTTGATTTCTACTTATATTAAAATCAACCTAAGAATCTCATTTGCATTTGTTAGCTTAATAATTATTGAACTTGCGATGAATTGGTCAAGAAAAAAAAAAAGCACACAATGAACTTACAGAATGTTGGCCCATTTTGGGTGCTCAATGTTTCCGGTGGCACGATACATATATATTATTTTTTTCTGTATAAAATTGATTGGTTCAATATAAAAAAAAAATATATATGTGATTAACTTGACGACGTAAGTAATAAGTATTAGTAGTAGTTACATTAAACTAAAATAAAGTTCATAACTAATTAATGAATCCGATCACTTCATTATATTTAGACTATAGTTTTTAAAGTTTTTTGTTAATTAAAGATGGTTTATCTTTATTATTGTATAAAGTTTGAACTAAATAGAAATTAGTGCAGCTTATTAGCATTCAGTATAACATGTAGGGCAATTTTCTCAAATGTATTACAAAAGAGAAATTGGTAATCTACCATCATATATAATTCATGTACCCTTAATATTCAGTATACGTTAATAAATTTACGAAACCAACATTATATATTTTAATACATTATGAGTCATTTAAAAAAAAAAAATTCAAGAGTTTTGTACGTTGGGTAAATAGTTCTAATTAGTTGAGACATACACCTCTAATATGAAATTCATGCTGACTATGTCAGATATTGGCCCTTGACTATCCTAATGGATTATCATTTTGAATAGTCTTAAACTTGTTCAGCACCATCATATAACTCGGGAAAAACATTCGGAGCTCTGGGTGTAAACTTCAGCATTACACACATCACATAGCGCTATTGATTTTCATCACAATGTGGCACAAAACCTATAACCTTTTTTTTGTGCATAATGGGGACTCAAACTCAAGTATATTACATGGGAGAGGAGGAATGTGTGATTTGAACCGAAGCTCATTGGCTGCACAAAACCTATTACCATCACCATCAAAATCATGACTAAGGCAATATAACCTGTCAAAGCATAAAATGAAGGCAATATAGCCTATTACTCTCAAAGGTATGAAAAATAATTCCCAAAACCCAGAGACAACAGAAACAATTGTAGGCGCCCAAACTTGCCATTGATAACATTAAAATAGAAAACATAGTATATGATTTTAGGAGAAAAAAATCACATTCTTCGCAAATGTGCAAAACAAAATGATTCTCCAATTAAAAATATATATATATCAGGGCTCCAAAATTTAAATGTCAAAAACTTTGTTAAAGCTCACTAAACAAAAATGAACTCTAAAACTTTCGATCTGCATGCTAATAACTCCTTTACTCATCATCTTCATCGTCATCCTCATCAACAGAAGCTGCAGAATTGAGGGCATTCAACCTCTCTATCAACTTGGCTTTTCTTTCCTCATAAGTCAACTTCTTCAAGTTGAACCTGCCATGCAAATCAAAAAACACCTAATATAGCCAATGCAAAACTCAAAAAGAAATTGCAACTTATAGTGGAGGCTTTAAGCTATAGTGAGCACGAAGATCTGTTAAAGTAAATTCTCAAATTTTCAGTGTGATTAAGCAAGCTCAATTGCATTCTTATTTAGGCATACTCTTGTACTTCATTAGCACAGAAGAGTAGAGAATAACAGACCATAATTTTCCAAGAATATAAGCAACTTTTTGCTTCCATTAATATGAACCTGAGTCTCCAGCAATGGCACTTGACACTATGCATATGTCTATTGATATACCATTTCTAACATAATAATTAGCACAAAAGATTAACAGATTAAACCATAGAACCATATCCGATATAGTCTTACCTCTTATGCTGCTTTGGAGGCTCCTTCTCGGTCTTCTTTGCTGTAGGATCAGCACGAATTGAAGCATGAACCTTTTTGTACACCTCCTCAAGATTATCTGGCCCAATGCCTCTTTTGATGTACTCACTAAAGTGAGATTGGTACTTCTCTGGCTCATCTTCCATTAAAGTCTACCAATTACATAAGTAAAATAAGTTTCTAATTGTAGGAAATAAATGCTTGTATGCAACAATAATGTAACACAAAAACATGCATGTGCTCGTGCACACATGCAAGCACAAGAGAGCAGTGAGACAAAACCTTTTACAAAGAGAGAGAGAGAAGGTTGCATCACTTTTAAGACCAACAAATAACAGAAGATTTTGCATGAATGTGATTGATTCAGCTCACCCTCATGTATGAAGCGACATGGCCACCAAAGATATACTTGCGGTGAACTTCAGCATCAAGCTGCTTATTGTCCTTACTGAATCCAGCAAACCTCTTGTCACTATGAGGAATGTCAAGTCCACCATCCAATGCCCCCTAAATTAATGCCAAAAAAAAAACACACATGTTACAGATGTAAACCATATACCAAGTTCAGAATAAATTATTAGTTCAAGAAAAAGCAATGATCACCAAGTCATCATATCATCACAGCAACACAAAATGCCATTAGAATACATATAAACAAAAAGGGGGACAAAACAAACATCCACATGCATATAAATGTAATAGAGACTATTGTTATAATCAAAGTGATGACAAACCTTAAGAGCACCAAAAACACGATTTCCTGTAGTTGTTCTTACAAGCCCAACATCAAGAAGAGCTCGGAAAGGCCTCCTGCTGTCTGCTGGTTCAACAGAGTAATCCTCACCTAATGACTAAATAAAGAAATTCATTGCAACTACTGAGAAGACAGGAAAATACAATTCATTTTCTTCGCCCAAGGCATATTAAATACCTCTAAGTTTCCTTGATAATCCTCATCCATCTCAAGCATTTTGAGAACACGGCGGGCCAAGAGAAGTCCAGTGCAGTAAGCTGAGATCATTACAACCATCCACTACACTACATTATGTGTTCACTAACATAAATAATCACAAAATACTTGGTATACTCAATACCTGCTGCATAATTTGTAAGACCGACTTCCAGCCCATATCTAGGGAGCTCATGTGAATAAGCAGCGGCAAGAACCATATCACCAGCAATACTAGCTGACGTGATTTGTGCAACCATGTCCTTGTTAGACTAAAAAAGAAGAAGAGGGGGAAAAAACCAAAAAAAAAAACCACTATCAAGGTTCAGACGAGATAACATGGAAGATCCAGAGTCAAAAAATTGTTAGTCTAATTCCATGTGAATGACTACACATGAAAACCACATTCATCAACTCCACTGTATCGATAGAATCATGGTCGGGGTTAATCAAAATCAAAAAATAAAATCCCCTTCCATGTAAGTCTTTCAGATTATAAAACAGTCAAATTGCATCAAATTCAAGGATATAGACCAATGATGCCCATCAAAGAACAGGATAAAGTGGGTCAGATCATCTTTGATGAATCAGAAACCACCGAATACCAACATCCCATCATTCATTTTTCTCCATTGCTTCACAAAAATGTGGAGGGAATGGAAATCACTGTAAAAGAACACTGATCTTCCAACCAAATACGCATATACGCACATGACTAAACATCCTTAAAATAAAACCTAATACACAGAAACCCCAAATACCAACATGCCATCATTCATTTTTCTCCATTGCTTCATAAAAAATATGGAGGGAACGGAAATCACTGTAAAAGAACACTGATCTTCTAACCAAATACGCATAGGCACACATGTCTAAACATCCTTAAAATAAAACCAAATCCGCGGGAAACCACCAAAATAAGGAAAAAAACCCAACATGATTTGTGAAAAAAAAAATGGATTTATGAACATACAGATCGGACAACAAAGCGGTATTTGGGAGTGTTGTATTTGTTCTTGTCCTGATTGATCAGACGAATCCTTGCACGATAGTCGGTCTTCCCCTCTAATACAATTTCAAAAGGAACCAAAATCACTCAACACATAAATTCCCAATCACATAATCGAAAATTGCATTAAAAAGAATCAGGTGAAAGTGAAAATAATACCTCGCCTTCTCTTGTACTTGACCTGAAATCGCTTAAAGTAGGGTTTGGTCTTCTGGGCTTTGATAAATGCCTGTCATCAAATCAACCCATCCACATTTGTCAAGCATCCAAGTACATACATAATGAAACGCTAGAAGCTTAATCAAATGAGAGCAAAAACAGAATATGACGTAAGAATTAGATCGGTTCAAGCAAACGCAGAGAGAGAGAGAGAGAGAGAGAGAGAAGCTCACCATTGTTGCGAGACTGGGTCGAGTCTGCAGAGAAATGGCGGAGAGTAAGCCGCTTGAATATATTAAAACCCTAGGGAGGGAGGACGATGAGAAGTGAAGTGAAACCCTAGAGGCTTGACGTTGATAAGTGCAAAGAAAATGATCGACGGCGGTGATTCGTTCTCAATATCAATAGGGGAGCTCAGCAGTTCTCTGCTCGGGCCGGTATCGGGTAACGTGCTCATGTGTCTCAAGGGTCGGATTGTGACATTTTTTAACACTAATTTGACCAAATGGGCTCGTCCTTAGAGCCAGCCATGTGTAACTATCATACTTGCTAAATGATTATGATTAGAAATATTAAGTAATTAATTAATAAAATTATTTAATAATTAATAAATTACTTAATAATTAAATGAAATGATTAAATGATTAATAAAATTAGTTGGTAGAAATAACATAAATAATGCTCTCCAAAATATATAATGGATAATTGAATACAATAAAATTATAATGAAATTTCTTTTGTATTCTCTCTCTTTCTCTCTCTAGCTCTCTCTCTCTCAATTCTCTCTAAACCCATTTTTCTCTCTCTAATTTCTCTTTTTCTCTATCAATGTAAATTGTTATAAATTGATATAAAAATTTACGATTCTTAAAAGATTTGTTTGAGAAATATGATAAAATGATGAACGCTCTCATGACAAATTAAATATTCTATTAAAAATATATAGTATCGATGAAAATATCAAAATTTTGATAGAAAATAAGTAAGAAAATACAAAAAATTGGAAAGTAAGAAACAAATCAAGGGACAGAAAAGACAATGTAACCAATGAAAGAACAAGATATTGAAACATTTTTTGAATCTCTCATTTTATCTACTTCTAGTGAAAAAATATTCAAAGTAAAATAATTTCAATTGTTCAAAAAAGAAATTGTTAATAGTGAATTCTTACCAAACTCTCCAAAGCCGAAAGTTCCATTGTTTATTGGGCAAAATCTTTCACTAAAAAGAAATTCAAAAAATATCTCTCTCAACCTCTCTTATATCTATTTTTCTCCCACCACTTTTTATGCAATTCAAGTTATACCGATTGTTCCTCTCTATCAACTTATTTTTCAACAGAAATACAAATTTTGGGTCAATATTTATAAATTCAAAATCTCAAGTCTTGATTTTCCATCTTGTCCTCAAAGGGAAAGTATTATAACAAATATGATTACTAGTCGATTATAGTTAGAAATATTAATTAGTAGTAAATATGATTAATCAGTAGTTAATAGATTAATTAATATTTAGGTGAAGTGATTAAATGATCAGTAGAATTAGTTGATAGAAATAATATAAATAGTGATATCCAAAACATGTATTGGATAATTGAATAGAATAAAATTATAATGAAATCCCTGTAATATTCTCTCTCTAGCTCTCTCTTTCTCTCTTAATTCTCTCTAAACCCCTTCCCTCTCTCTAACTTCTCTTTTTTTCTATCTTTTTACCACTCTCTAGAGTGGATTGTTACACCATCACGAGAAGCGCACTGAATTTGCTCCATTTCACCGGCGAAGCCTCTTTCGTCTGGCCTTTTTTTCACACTTATTTTTTTGTTGATAAGATAATATAAAAAATACTCTTTTCTATAATGAGGGTGTTTATCGAAATAAATTATATAATCTCAAATATTTAATAAAATTATAATGAAAGATAATTAATATTAAAGTTTTAAATAATTTATAAAGTAAATAATTTCATAAATAATTTTAAAATATTCATAAATTAAATATAAATATTTAAAGTTTACATATTTTTTGAAAGAGTTACTAAATTCCTAAAAAAAATTAAAAAAAGTAACGATTTTTATTTGCCATTAATGTCAGAGCAACTTGGTGATGAATTCTAGCCATGCAACTATTATCATATGTTCTTCGGGTAGACGAACCAATTTCTTACTTCTTCTTCACCCGGATATGATTGGGAATACGATCACATCTATTAAACTTTTCATCTGCGACACCACTTGTTCAAATCAATTTATGAAGTGTCATTATTATAACAATAAATTTTTTCTTGTTTAATCAACGGAAATGTTTCATATCTTACAAAATATGCTTTCCAAACTCTAATAGTTTGTTCAATGACATTTCTTAGTAAAAAAATATGCATGATTGAATATTTAGTATAACAACTAATCAAATTTAGAATAACAGCCGATTGAAAATTAAATATATTTTCATACCACCATTATTCATATCGTGTTTGGTCTACTTATCATATAACTGTACATGTGTCTATGTATTACTATAAGACTTGCTAACCCATATTAATTAGCATTTTATGCTAATCATGAAAAAACGAGTGACGAGTTTAAAGAATTAATGACGACCAATCATAAGTCTATTGATCTCCAACTTTTATTAAAAAAAAAATTTGTCGCTTATATTTTTAAACTCTTAATAATAAAATTTCTATTGAAATATTCACAAAAAAAATTCTAAAAGATTACATATATAAAGTATATAAATTAAATTGAAATTTTTATTAATCGACAAAATAATTACAATGTAACTATTGCTTATAACTAACAATAATTGATACATTATATATTCAAAAAGTAAAATAATAACCATTTTTATGAAAAAGAAATTAATTTGAATGATCAAAATAATCACTCATTTGCATCCACTTTTTTCTTGTTTTGCAACAACAAGAATGCCATTTATCATCGATGAAGTATAGTTCAAACACATATCATTCTCTTTCACTTAAAGAGACTTCGAGTTGAATTGCATGAAATGTATAAAATTTAAGATTTTGATAAGCAAGTTGTCGAATTTGAAAGTATAACAATATCACGTAATAATAAGAAACTAAAATAAGAATGAAATGTAGTCACGTGCCAAAACCCAAAGCCCTTAATTATGAGGCAAACAAGTCTTATAGTCTCGACTAATCACATATAATCAATTATTCGATGAGGACAAAGTAATAATGTTGAAGCATCATTATACTAATGCTAAATACTCCATTTCCAAAAGAGAAGAAAAAAAAGAAAATATAAAATAATAAATGGATGAAATAATAAGTAGCTACTAAAATAAAGAAACAAGAATTTAAAGAAGATCGTGTAAGAATATTGAGATAGAAATATATTAGGGACAATTCGAGCAATTTGATTATAAAATTCAAGTTCAAGAAAGAAGAACACAAATTTGAACTTAATAACCCTATAAAAATTACCAAATTTAGAAATATTGGACTTTAAAAGGTTGCTTAGATTGGATTTTGAGTGAATGCTGGTGCTAAAAATAGGCTTGAATGTTCATCAATGGAGATGAGATCTAAGAAAAATTCAAAATTTATTTATTTTATCTTTTAAATAAATTTATTGATTCTTAAACAAAAAAAAAAAAAAAAAACCCAAGGTGAAGTCATAATTAGCTCCCTCTATGAATATAAACATTATTAGATTACCATTACGCCCTCTCTAATTATTATATTAATTATTTTTTTGGTAAAAATTAATTATTTTATTTTATGAGAATTGATAGGGGTTAGATATAGATGTCCTCTTCCTCCCAAAATTAATAAGGATGGGATTTAGTCCGTTCGGTTTTTGGGAACTTTAAAGGTATAAGTATTGTGATGTAATTGAGTTGTTGCGCTAAAATTTACTTTTTTGTCCATCCGTAACGTGATCGTCCAGAGTACTCCCGAGTTATGCACGAATATAACTTTAGTTTTAAATTTTTTTTTAAATAATACCGTTTAAAAAATATTTTTAAATTTAACATTCTTATATCGTATTTTCAAATTATGATACATACTGTTTCTTAAACAGTATTATGAATAATATATCGTGACTTGAAGTCATGATATGATATTGTTCGTCATGATATGATATTATATTTATCGTAACTTGATATATTACTTATGATATTATTCAATAAATAATATATGTTGTGATTTTAAGTTACGAAATGACACGAATATATTAGATTTAAAAATTTTTTTCGAAAGATGTTGTTTTACGATTTGTTTTTTTTTTTTGTTTTTTAGGGTAGTTACGAACAAAGCTCAATAATCCCCGGTTTCCAAATCCAGACCAGAACGAAAGAAAACAGAGCCAATCAAAATTTCCTAATCAGAGAGAGAAGCCATTTGGGAAGGGTGAAGAAACATAACACCTCTTCCTCTCTCTCTCTCTCAGGCGATGGCTTCTCTTCCTCTTCTCATTCTCATCTGCACTTTGTTGTTTTTGACCGGTAATTGTGAATCGCTGAAGGTCAATTACAGTGAAGGAGAGAATAGGAGAGAGTTCGATTACTTCGCTTTAGCACTTCAGTGGCCAGGCACTTATTGCCAGAGATCTCGCTATTGCTGTTCGTACAATGCTTGTTGTCGCGGGTAAAATATCTCTTTCCAATTTTACAACTTGCTTCCTGCTTTTTGGATTCGTGACTTTGTTTGGATAATAAGCTTTAATTTTGGTTTGAAATTGTTACATGTTAAATTGGATGATATCCTGCCTTTTAAGTTGTTTTGCAAGATTTGTAGCTTTTGTCAGATGAATTAAAAACTGGAATTCAATTCATTCTTGCAGTCTTGTGTAATGCATATGCACTTGCAACCTATGTTCATGTTCTTAGTTAGTGGGCTGTGGATGAATCAATCTTAGGTTTGGTTTCTATTTTGGTGGTGACAACTTACAATTTATCTCTCTGACTTTCCAGATCAAACGCCCCAACAGAATTTACAATTCGTAAGCATAGCCTCCCCGCCAAAATCCCCCTATTTAGATATATTTTGGTGTGCTTTTATGTTTGATTTGTTTAATGGCAGATGGACTGTGGCCTGACTACAATGATGGAACTTGGCCTGCCTGCTGCACCAAAACTACCTTTGACATCAAAGAGGTACCTGTACCTTTATCTTCCTCGCTTCCCTGTTCTTTTTTAGGGCAAGTGATGGTTTAAATTTACTGAGCAAGTAAAAAAAAAAGGAAAATCTTGTATGGGCCTTATCTAAGCTTGCTGCTCTAAATGATACTTTTCACCATGTATCAACTCAGCTCCTAGTCTATGCCACATGTATTTTTGCATAAGTTTTTTGATTACCTGATTTAAAGAACTTATCAATGTCACTCAAATCTGGAGTTTAATTTGCGGGTTTCAAGATTATCAAATGCTTAGTGTGGATGGAGATCCTAAACATATTTGTAACATTGTGGGTAGAATCAGAAGACTACATCTAAGTCGGGACTATGTGGAGCTTATTGTAGTTCATCCTCACAGAAAGTGCTCTAATAGTTTGGCACTGAATTATTAGAATCCTCGATTGAATGATTTAGGAGATCTGTGTCCAACATGAATGTGCAACTATCCTCCATCCAATTGTATTACTTTTGATCTTCACTACAGAGACCATGGTCTTCTTCTTCAGCAGACAAAAATGTAGAAAATGACTTGGACTGGCATAATATTTCTCTCATTTTTTGTTTGTATGTATGAAGAGAAATTTTAACCTACTTATTATAGAGTTTCCCATTGAAGAGGCATTATGTGTGTCTTTTTTTGCGATTAGTGACATAAGAAATGAAAAGCCAAAAACCGATGTATATTCTAGGTTCAACCAAGCTCTGATGCTGTTTCGATCCCTCTTGGGACTCTTCTTGGATGTCTTATTAAGCAGAATAGTTGGTGCTGACAACTGTTCCTTAGAATCTATTAATTGCTTGCTCTTGGTCTTCTTCACTTCCTCCTTTTCTTGTGCATGTGTCAATCTGTTCCATGAATGTAATGGATAATGCTAGTTTCATTTATTTGCAGTGCTTATTCTTTCCTAAACAGAATAAGTGAGAAAATCCTGTTAGTCTGTCTACCCTAATGAACAATTTTTAGTACAGAACTGTGGAGAGGCATTGGTACTCCAATTTTGTTAAATCTCATCTTACACTAAAGATAAAAAAGGCAAAATGGAGCTGTCAGCATTTTCTTCATCGAATGTTTTGCTTTTTTGGTTTTAACAACATGGCTATTTTGAGTGCGTGTCATATTCTCATCTTCAGGTGATATATAAGGTTTTAATGTGAATTCTGATGCCAATTTTGGCAATGCTTATCATTTGCAAAATTGTAGATCTCAACACTACGTGATGCCTTGGAAAAGTATTGGCCATCTTTGAGCTGCGGGTCACCATCAACCTGCCATGGTGGAAGAGGCACATTTTGGGGCCATGAGGTGGTTATAACTTCTACCCTCAATTTTTTAAAATCTTCTTCATCATGAGGGAAAACTGATCATCGTTTCTTTCTTATGTTTCCATCATGGTTGAACCGGCTGATGCTCATGGGCAGTGGGGTAATTATCTTTATACATTGCTCTGTTCAATACTTAGGGAACATGGAGAATATATGTTCTATAACTTGTGTTCCTTAGAAAAGAAAAAAAATATTGCTGTTACATATCGATTGATGCATGTCAACTTTTTCAAATCTTAATTGTATAGCAATAAGTCCAAATTGTTAACCATGAGAGTCAGATGAGCTTAGCTGTATTGGGAACTCATGAAGTCATTTAAATTGTTGATCTGTTTGCTTTGACGGGATAGCTGAACTCCATCTCCATGATTCAAGGTGGTTCCTATGTAGTGCCATGTATGAAAGAGTGATAGGGATGTAATCTAGGAAGAAAGAAATCAATATATAATTAACTCTAGCTTTGATTCTTCTTCCTTTCTCTTGGGGGGGGGGGAAGCTTGATTGACTATGGTTTTCTGAGCTGGTAAGGAAGCAATATTGTTCACCTCAATTTAGCGGCCAATATTCACGGTATGCAGTTTTCATTTTAAGAAGGTTAGTAGTTAATCAAGTTTTTATTTTTGGTATTTAGTTATTTCTAAACTTCTTTTTATTGTTAAAGAACTAATGCTATAACTATTTGGACGTATATAAATTTTGGTCTTGGTAGTAGTTTCTATTTTTTACGGGGTTAATGGCATATTTTATGGTTTGTACCTCATTATAGTTGAATAATAATTAAAATTTCTAGCAAATAGCTTTAAGTTCTCTCAATTTTAAAACGTAACATTTTCTTGCCCTTGGTATGATGCTTAAGAATCTAATCTTAGAAGGTGTGATATTTTCTAGCTGTAAGAGTGATGCGTTATGAGATACTAGCGTGTTGCTAGTAACCTATCCTCTTTCTTCTCATCCATTGCTATTTCCTTTCAATTTTAGTTATTGAATAAAATCTCGTAGAACCCTAAAACTTGTTCGGAAAATTGCCTTGTCAAATCCATCAAAATTTGCCAACCCAACATTGTTTAATCTAATTTTGATATCCTAGTTTTTCTTGTTAGTTATGCCTTCATGTGGGAGGACTTTTTGAGGTAAGCTAACTAATTTTAGCATGATGAATTGTTGTTAAAAATGTGAAAACTTAATGATTTTTATAAAAATAGATCTTTTAAAGTTATCTCTCCTGATGTTTATGTCATGCATTACGATTATTCTGAAACCAGAGATCAGATATTTTTGCATTGTCTTATGGTACAGGAGATAAAGAATTGTCTTTTTGCTTTGCGTGATAACTAGTGGTTTGTGAAGTAGCCTCCTTGAGAAGTTTCTCACAAAATTTAATCATTTTGGAGGGTAGAAAAAGCTTGTTTTCTTTGACGATGTGTTTTGTGGCTATTTCTTCGTATATTTAAAGATAGTGGAATGTTAAAATTTTTAGAAATCAGACTATTAGAATTGTTATATATTTAGGGTTTTTTTGGAGGGGGGATTCTGCTGTTTTAGATAATCTTCACTTATAATGTCAATGTGCTTTTGTGGCTATTCCTTCTCATCTATTATTATTATTATTTTCATTTTTAATTGCTAAAATGAAATTCTGCAGAGCATAAAATTTGTTTGTAAAATGAGCCTGTTAATCTATCATAATCTGCATGCAAAACTTTGGATCCTTTGTTGTAAAATCATCTCAAGTCATCCTACATCAAAGAGTAAGAGAAATTCTATCTTTTTGTTTCTGTTTTGTTTTTTTTTTTTTTTTTTTTTTTTTTTTGTTTCAAAACCTCTTATTCTCAATATTCGAACATCAAAGATACTTGTGAGGATAAATAATTGGACAGGCTGCCAATGAGGTCATGCATCTCTGATCTAAGGAACATTGCCGAATAATCATAGTGTATATTTCCTTGGGATGGGTATATACTTATGCACATGAGATGTAATATCACTGCATATATTTCCTTGGGATGGATGTGTACTTATGCAACATGAGATGTAATATAATCCCCTTGCCTACATGTCAATTGTGCTTGAAAGAATGCGAACTTTGTATTTGTTTTCGTATTTTAGGATGGCGCGACTTTGAAGTCCATTCATAAAAAATAAATAAGAAGAGTTTTCTCTACAAAGAAATTTTTTTGAGATTTCATATCAACTGCTAGCCACGTCCTTGGAGACGACAATTTGCTCTTAGGAATTAAAATAAGTTTGAGCTTTGGTCTTTTATCTCTTCTCCATAGAGCTACCACTAAATGTTGGAGGGACCATAGTTGTAAAATTGAGTATTGTAGCACATAGTGATTTGCTATTGTTTTTCAAATTGTAACATATAGTGTTATATATCTTAAGTTTTTTACACAATAAAAAACTAATTTTATAGAATATGTGTTTTTAGTTAGACAGTGGTGACATCAAAATGAATACATAGACTTTTAACTGATATTGAATTAAGTTAGGTAGCAACTATTGTTGCAATAAATGCTCATCTTTTCCTTGCTTATGTGATGCAAACTATATGGCTGGGACATTTGGAAAGTACTATAAGAGAAGGGCAAAGAATGACTTATGAGCCAGTATTCTTATTATTATTTGAAAAGATTCTAATTTAGAACTTGCCCGAGAGGTGTTTCTTTTACTTTTAGTTTAGGAGTTTCTAATTTTTTTCTTTATTATTTGAGTTAAAATTATTTAGAAGTTTTTTGAGTTTTGGTGGTAATGGTAGTTTCTACTTTTTTAAGGTTTGTTGTCTATTTAATATTTGTAACCTATAATAAATCTGTGAATATTTTTGAGAAAATTGCTTAGAGCTGTTTCAAATATAGGAGGT
Source organism: Dillenia suffruticosa (assembly GCA_033439265.1). Classification (NCBI taxonomy): domain Eukaryota; kingdom Viridiplantae; phylum Streptophyta; class Magnoliopsida; order Dilleniales; family Dilleniaceae; genus Dillenia; species Dillenia suffruticosa. The sequence continues at coordinate 17,321,876 of JAVTVX010000020.1, forward strand.
TTGATGCTTTCTTCTTCCAGTGAGTGATTTCTTAAAATTCGTAAGTGTAATTCATAAGTTATTTTACTTCTCTATTTTGTTTATTCATCCTTCCCAACCATAAAAAAACCTGCATCATTATGTGTCTTGTTTATTTTTATTCTTTAAATTTTCTACAACTAATTATACTTTTCAAGAAGTATCAATTTAAAATTGCTAATAGTATGTAATTTTATGCTAAACAATATCATTAAAGATATACAAAAAAGGAAAAATATTTATATTATTCTTAGAATTTGAAAACTTAAACAAAGACCAAAAAATCGTGTGCCATTGTCAACTTAAAACTTGAAACATGGCAAAATTGTTCATGGAATAGTATAAAACCTGAAAAAAACCGTAGAAGTTCTTCAAAGACACTTATGAAAGTAATGTAATAATAAAAAATTGGGTTGAAAAGTGAAATATATATTGCATATCATGAATTTGTAGTGTCATAAATCACGCATTTGGTATCCTAACTTAAGAGCTTTATTCAACATATGAGCATTATATTTGCATGAATTACCTCCATTTTGATGCCTATTGAGCATTATAAGTTTTTGGCAACTATGGGGCTACCAAATGGCATGTGCAATGACCTAGGCATTAGTTTTGAAAACCATGCACATATACTAGTCCTTTATGATGTTGCCTCTAAACATTTTCTTTGCATTGTACTTGCAGAAAAACATGGGACTTGTTCCTTTCCGGTGATTCGAGATGAGTACCATTATTTTCTAACTACCCTCAATGTTTATTTCAAATATAACATCACGGTGAGTTTGCTGATTGATTCCTTTTTTTTTTTCTTTTATTACTTTTGTGTTTATTATTTAAATGCATATCCATATGAAAGAATCTATGCTTTTGAGTTGCGAGACTTGGCTTTGATGCTAATGAGTTGTGAGATTGGCTTTATAAATCACAGAAGTACTAAGTTAGAATGCTTCAGAATATTGCGTTTTTGTGCCATCATATTTTAGAGAGCATCTTTCGCCACGTCATGATGAGAGTAGTATGGCTTTTTGTGCAATTAAAGTCAAAAATAAAGAAAAATTTAGTCCTCTAGAAACTTATTATCACATTTCTTTGGGGAAAATTTCTTGCATTTGGTCGTTCTCAGGGGGCTTGGGTAGTTAATCAAGTCATTGAAGTGGTTTCCTTTCTCTCTCTCTCTCTCTCTCTCTCTCTCTCTTGCATTCTACCATGTTTTCTTTAAAAAATTTTTTTTTTTTTCCTTTTTTGGGGCAAGGAATTGAACATTTTATCTGCTACCCCCTATTTTGATTGTTCATCACTGGTTGGGCTTTACCTTTTGCTGAAGAATTTTTAACAATCTAAAACAAAATTGACTAGAATTTGTTTTTCCTTATAACTTAACTGGGATTTTTTTTATTAAAAAAAATGATCTGAGTTCACACTCTATAACAAAATTCTATGGTTCAAAATAGAATCATCTGAGTTCACACTCTATGAAATTTGAAATTTGAAATTTTTATGATTTAAATACTATTTTCAATAAAAAAACATAAAATTCGATAAATTGTGTGATTTAAAAATCTCAAATTGTTCTCGAGTTTTAAAAAGTTTTGCAATGTAGTATGATGAACAAAAGTTACAAATTTAACCAAAGTCAATCCATATTGTGTTGAATTAAGGTGTCTTTATAAAGAAAAACTAATTAGATGTAAAATAAAAGTAAATTGTGAGTGATTCCTCCAGTTTAATGTTCATTTCTCCATAATGAAGTTTAGATTCAATCACCGTATTTCATAGAGTTTGAGGTTTTTTGCTTATTGATTATGCAATTCCATATATAAACTTATCTTGTATGCTTATCTTGTGTGTGTGATTTGCATGCTATAGTATATGATCGTTGCAATTACCCTTGCATTTAACTGATATAAGTCATATTATCATTTTATAAATTGCCTATATTTTGCAATAGTTGACACAACAACCACAAATATATTTATAATGCTTAAATTTTACTAAGTTCACGCATGAAATATAGTTTATATACTGAATATATATATTTCTATTTAGATATTATTTCACCTAATCATTTATATGCATGGGGTGTAGATTGGACTTAAAAATGCAATTTAAGCTTAGGCCTGACACCAGCCCATCGACGTGTCCAATGCCCACATCTAAAGCTGCAAAATTAGCAGTTAAATAATTGATTAAAATATGACAAAATGTAGAGTAATCATTATAGCTTTGTTTATAAAATCACGCCGCATATTGTGATTAGTTTCATTTACAATCTTTCTTGTGATTTTACAAAATATGAAACAATCCCCACTTCATTTTGTACTTTTTTTTTCAATATAAGTTATAATTCTACAAATTTACAAAATTAAATGTGATACTACAAGAAATTATGTAATTTTGCATATTATTTCTGAACTGGTCAATTTATACAGTCTCTTACAAAATTACAAAATTTGACATACTTAGTTTACCTGAATCTTGTAAATGTACATCACAAATTACAATTTTGTTTGTAAATTTTCAAACTATGACATAATTCTTGCTCTTCTACTTGTAACTTTTCATTGTCTTTTAATTGTCTTCTATGAAATTACACGTGATAAAAAAAGGGCGTACCCAGTGCCAAAGCTCCCACATTGTGGGGGTCTGGGGAAGGGAATACCTATGAAATTACATGTGATGTTACAACAAGTTACATAACTTTACCCTTTCATTTGTAATTTAACCAATTTGCATAAGTTGTAAAGTCAGAAAATGTGAAGTATCTACTACTCCTAATTTTATAAATAAGAACTCTTTTTGTTGTTGGTTTCCTTACCCTTTTCCTTGTAACTTTACAAAATATGAAATAATCAATACTCTTTTATTTCTAACATTGTGTTTTACAAAATTATTTGTGATATTTGTAACTTTAATATGTTAAACAGGGCGAGCTTGTCCAATAACCTGTCCAATAACCTGTTATAGAGGTTGCAGTCTTCTCTTTCATCCATCAGTCAAAAGATGTCAACGACTTATACTACTTATTGAAGACCTATCCATTGGTATTCAACCTCCTCAAACAAGTCAGGTGACTTGATTGAATACTCAAGTCACCTAAGAATTTCCCATATCATGCATCTAAAGCTTTGTAATCACTGTAGGATGCCTCTTTCTGCAATCCTTTTTCGTTTTCACCTTTTGATCAATCATTTATTAGAAAGCAGAAAGCTAAACCTTCTTGTCTGAAGATGAATACAATTAATCTGGTATCACTTTTGCCTCGGTCACTTGATAAATTGAGTATTTTCCTGGTTTTGTATTTAGCATTAAAATCTTCCTCTTTTAGCAGCTGTATTAACAATTGTTTTGGAGCTTTATATTATGGATTGATTTATAATTTGGGCATACAGTATTCCCGAAGTAGATAAAATGCATATGATGTGGTTTTGTCAGAATAACAGACCACAAGAATCATATAAAAGTTGTCAACCTTTCCAGCGATGGTAGTTGTGGTTATCAATTCAATAGGATCAAAATGGCCTTGAATGCTGGTCTTCAAAGCCTGAGCACATCAGATTTCTTTTTTCTGAATTGAAACAGGACAAATAATTAGTCATACATAGAAATAAGCTAATTCAATCACATAAAGCAAAAAATTATCTCAAGTATGATTTTCTGACATTCTATTGCCCTCAGCAAGGGACAAGATAGTACAATGCTACTGCAAAGCATTGTAACTGCCAAACTTTGCGTGCTTTGAGAGAGAGATCAGGTTATCAGAAGCTGCAAATTGTGAAAAATCATGTGGTAATTTTTGCTCTTGAGGGGGCCGGGTAGATGGGTGGTCCAATTTTGGCGGCCCCTTGGTGATAATTGTGCTATAATCCCATGGTCAAAATAGGCACAGTATAACATCTTAAAATACACATATTTATCCAGGAATAGAACTCTATAATTTAGTTCAACTGGAAGCAAAATTAAGTTTTAGAATGACAGGAGGACATGAGAAGTGGGGTGTCTATGTGAAATCAATTCCAACCTAGCGCAGGAGCACCTCTTATCGGTCCACATCATCTATTGAGCATTTTTGTGCCATACCTCCAAAATTAAATATTTGATTCACTTTCTTTTAATTCAATTAAAAAAAGAGTCCTTAATCTAAAAAGAAAACAAATTATATTTAACCTATTCTGATAAAATATCAACAAAATAGGAAATTATTTTGAAGTAAATTAGTGTTTATATAAATCTAGCCCTCTGAAATTCTATATCAAGCAGCCAACTTTGTTCTTTGCTCTGTCTTTTTTTGCAGCATAGCACCTCCACTAAATTAAATGCACCACTTCTTTGTTTTGATCAAAAAGTACCTTTTCTAAAATCTATTTGTATTCGAGCAACATATTGAATAATGTTAAAATATTTAATAGCATCCTTTAAGAAAGACATCAGTAGAGGCTAACTGAGCAAAGCATAAAATCCCTAAGATAGAAAACTTGAAGCACAGAGAACTTAGTTGGTTGGTTCATGTAGAACTCCCAAGTAGCTTAATTATTTATTGATATATATTTTATATTTGCATAGTTTCCAATTTTATTTGAGATTTTATTAGAATACGTTAAATATATTTTTTTATAATTTAATTAACGGCTCTTTTTAATTAAAAGAAAGTTTAGGATTGAATGTTTTTTATTTAAGAGATATTGCACATAAATTGTGAATGAATGATGTGGACCAATAAGATAAATGAGGAATAGAAAGGGGAACGATAAAGGGGAGAGAAGTTGAATTCTCAAAAAATGAAATCAATCAATAAAATATCTAGTTTTCCCTTTGATGTAGAAGCTGCGACCAGATAGATGCATATCTAAGTTGAACAATCTCAGATACATCAGCTGATGCTTAGGTCTGCCACTGATACATAGACTCCGGGTCTATTTTCAATAACAGTTGAATGACCAATGTCCCTCCCTATGATTTCGGTTTATGACAAATTCCTAAACTAGATTTAAACAAAACAACTTTGTGTCAATACAACATCTATAACAAAGTGAATCTTAAAGACAAGAATAAATGTTGGAGCCGTTTCTATCAGTACATTCATTTTATTGAGGAAAAGAATTTTCTTGTCACAATTACTAATATGTCCTTTATTTGCAACCTATGCTCATTTGCTGCTTTCAACATTATCAATCCTTGTTGTGTTCCTTTAGATTGTGTTGACTTTTTGTAGTTGTTTTGATAATCACAGCTTCTATTTGATTACAGAGAGTCCTGTTTGAAGCTGGATATGCACCTTCAAACTCGGAAAGATATCCTCTTGGCGGTATCATTTCTGCTATTGAGAATGCCTTTCATGCAACTCCTTTGGTGCATTGCTCAAATGGGGCAGTGGAGGAACTCCAGTTATGCTTCTATAAGGATTTTAAGGTTAGAATGCATTGGATTTATATATCAGAATTGGCCTTGAATTTATCAAAATTGATGACAGGACATGTTGCTGGTGCTTTTAGAGGCACGTATATAACTTCACTTGAAGCTTGTAGTAGTCTTGTATGTACTTGATTTGCGTAGCATATATAAATATGCACACGGGTTCTAATGGCTTGCAATATACATTTTTTTTTTTGCTTTTACGTCTTGGTCTCATTTTCTTTCCATGATCAATTGCTTACGTCACTCTTTCATGGTTCTATTAGGAAGATCCTATGTGAATTTGTTGTGCACGTCATCCTTATCTGAAACGTCGTCTGATATCTTTATTGTTTCAGCCAAGGGATTGTGTCATTCGGTCAAGCATGCAAATGAACAAGCTTTTTTCAAAGAGCTCATGTCCCAAATATGTCAGTTTGCCTGTTTTCTCAGGTATTTGCACTTCGTCAAATGCTTATTGTTGCAAATCACTTGTATAGTTCCCATAAACACATAAGGAAACAACTGACCAAGTGATCGTTTGATAACAAGAGTGTTACCCCAAAAGGAAAAAAATGATAATGAAGTTCCAAGGCTGTATATAAATTAACTTTCTGGGTCCTGGCTACTTCGCTAAAAGAATTTTGTATAATTATCAAGGTAACCTTACCATGACATATTATTATGGCATGACCTGAAAGAATTTGCTAAAATGTGTTCTTAAGAGTGAAAAAGTTGACAGGTTTTGCTCGTTCTAAAGTAGACCATTAGGAGTTTGACTTTTTCCTGATGAGAAATAGGTATTTCATACTAGTCTGCTGATAATGAGCTACTCGTGCATACATTTTTCTAGATATGGCTACTCCTAGATTATTTTCCAATTTTGGAGCCTTCTCAATCTGTAGGTGTACTTTTTTGCTGAGTGCTTCAAACAAAAATTTTGTATTTGCAACAAATCTTCTGGTCCCTTTTGTTTTATTGTCATAGAATTTCTATTGGTTGTGCATTCTATTTATGAACCGAAGGCTTAAAGTGGAATTAAGATGTACTTAGTTTCCCCTATCCTTTCGACTGCAAATTTCTTGATAGCATGTATGGCTCAGGTTCAGATGCTCATATATTGGACTAGCCCATATTTCCATTTGTAGAAAACAAAATCAAGATGAATGAGGAACAGGGTACTCATGAAAAGCAGCCTTTGAAATATTGGTCAGAGTTTAATGGTATCTGAATGTTAGAAGCATAAATATGGAAGGATGTTTGTTTTCTTGACTAGGCATAATTATAGACCTTGTAGTAACATTAATTTCATTGTACTAGTAGGCACAATATTACCTGGTGTGCGGTTGGCACCAAAGCCTTCTTCTGTAGAGGCAGGTTTCAATGTCAAAATTTGTCTATATAATGATCAACTTATGTTATGTTATGGTGAAATTTCAAGTTTTCTGAGAAGATTTTACACCTCTTGCAAAAATTTTGTCCCAATTGAGCAGTGTTGCAAACGGAATAAGGAAATAGAGGTTAGGAGAAGATGGAAGAGCAGAAGCAATTGTGCCAAGTATTTTCCTAATATGAGAAAAAATAGTTAGTCCAAAGCAGTGTGCAAAAACATATCCTACTCTATGTAATTTGCTGGGGCTAATGATGGCTAAATTTAAATAATTGGCTTGTCACTCGTGTTAGATGTGCTCCTAACCGCGTGCTCCATTATCATCTGATCACGCATGGAATTGGAAAGAAGGAAAAAAAAAATGGATTATAAATAAAGTTATTTCTAATTGGATCAAACTGCATAGACTAGAATGATATTTTTGTGGTAAATAAGAAATACTAGTGACGCTTCAAGGTTTGAAATTCATTCTCATTTTAGCTTTCATGTCTGCATCATAACTTTCAGGGCTTGGCAATGTTGAGGACTCGATATCAACCTATGGTCTTGAAGCTCTCTAAACTCAACTTCTTGTGGAAACTGATAAGCCATCTACATGTAAATCCTAAGCTCCAAAACAAGCTGTACATTTTAAGGGAAGGGCTAGATTGGCTCTCCCATGAAATGCAATAATTTCATTTACATTTGTGAATAACATTTCTCCCGAGAAATGAAATCATTTTCTCCTGAAAATGTAACCATCTTGATTTGGGCCCTGTGTTTCTGCTTGAAAATGCGCAAGCGTGTCTCTGCATGGGTGTTGTCTATGCGCATAGTCAATCCTACGGCTTCTTCCACTCTGGTGGAAAGGGCATTGTAGTTGATAGTTTTGAGGAGTTCTGCACCCAAGGGATGTGATTTTTTGTGGCCTATGTAAGCATGCTATGGGATGTAAGGTTTCAAATCATAACCAAATCTCTCCATCCACCAAAGAAAGACTAATTATGGGTGTCTATTGATGCTGCTGATCAAACGCATCAAATCCGTGGAGATGAAATCTCTCAGAGATTGCACTCCCAAATAGGTAGGGTAGCTGTTCATTCTAATCTTGCGGAAGCAAGCTTGGTCTCGTGAAGAGCTTATTCCCCAACCAGTGTTCTTTTCCCTTTTTGTTCAATGGGAAGTCCGCACGACTTTTAATTTTTGGGACGGGACATGTTTTTCAAGATGAGTACAGAACCACACACATGAACTAAGTATATGAAAGGCCGTCTCCAAAATGCAAGGACTATTCTCTCTTTTACTAAATTACATTTTCACTCTCTGTATGATGCTCTAAACCACCCACCTCAAACCCCCTTCCCCTCGGGGGGCGAATTACCGGAAGGGAGGAAAAATGGAGAGGTGAGCAAATGATGTCTTACGAAGTAATTTACACTAGTTACATATATACCGTTCTGATAACATATTTCTTCCACACATTGCATAATGGCATTAGATATAATTTTCCTCCCAAAAATTGAAAAATATTTTAAATATTATTTACGGAAAAACATTTTACTTTGAAAATAATTAAATGGCAAGCAAACATCTCCTAAACTCTTGCACAGATTTTTTTTATGACCTTGTCATCTCTCTCTCTCTCTCTCTCTCTCTCTTTCAGTTTTTGATTAATCCATCAATTGTTTTTCTTTAATTGATAGAGTTTTTAGTTGGTTACCATCATCTTGTCTTTAATTGGTTACTACCATAATCCATAGGATTATTTTTTAACTAAAAATGTTAAATTGGAAAAAAAAAAATAATTTACAGAGACATTATATATATTAGTTTCATGGGTCAAACAAACAACGATGAACAATCAAAATAGTTTATAAGAGTCTATGTCTTCTTTATCTATCAAATAATATTACAAGTTAGATGTTTTTTTTATATATATATTTTGATAGATAAATCTGATCATCAAATTAGCACGCCTCTTCAATTTTGATGCAAATTTTTTGTTATTTTTAATTATATCCTATTACAATCGACAATTTCATATAATACGGGAACACTAGAGGTATATATATTGGAATTTGCCACCATTTTGTGGCATTCAAGGGCTGTTTTGGCATGACGCTGAAGGACAACCATGGTTTGGTCATTGTCGTGGGAAAGAGCTGATGAATGGGGTTACGTACTACGTAGAACCAGGAAAATAATGGGCGTGGACCGATTGAGAGTTTACTTTGTGAAATTAAGTGTTAGTTTTTTTAAATAAATATTAAATTTAAAATTTGAAATGAATGTTGAGATAATTATTTTTTAAATAAGAACTCTAGATATTAAAATCAGATTAATCTAAATATAATTACATATATCAATAATAAGAATCAAAAGAAGAAACAATGGGTATGGAAATTCCAAACATGGGTTTTTCTCGACATCCTCAGAAGGCACATTCAATGGACAGGACCAAGAGGGGCCGGCCTAGTCAGATCATTTAGGGGGTAAAAGTGACGCTAAAAAAGCCTCAATGTTCAAATTCTTTTTATTTGAATGATTAAATATTTTATTTTTTTAATCAAAAATTTTGAATTTAAATTCTAAAAATAATAAAAAAATATTTAAAAAAGTCAATCCCTAAAATGGATTCACAATACTTGAATGGATTAATCGGATAAAGATCGAATATCATCGATAAAAAAAAAAAAAAAGAAAAGCCTCGTTGAGCATTACCAGTGGAGAACTCTTGTTGCAGGCTGCTGCCTACTTCTCTTCACTTAATTTCTTTCTTTCTTTTTTTTTTTTTTTTTTTTTTTTGCAGGGGACACACTCTTTATTTACATTTTTAAGAAGTTAGGAATGAGGAATATCACGAAATGAAATGGGTTAGGTTGTTGTTTTATAGCAATGCCAACAAGGCAATAGAACATATTACGTGCATTGAAATCTTGAACATTTTGAGAGGATACGCATATTGAAAGGTACATCCTCCCCCTTTTGAGTGTTTTTTATACTTAAATTCTTCGCATGGGTATACACTTGTTTTTGGAGCTTATTTTTTTATTTTTATGAAGCCATTAAATATAAATTTGATTTTGGTTTTTGTTTCCACTCTTGGATGCAAACCAGCTACATACACCCAATGCGTTGAGTAGGGACAAGAAAACATTGAGAGAGAGAGCGAGAGAGAGAGAGAGAGAAGCAAAACAAGGGACTGAAATTATTATTTGGTTGCATCATATTTATAAAGCTTAGTTGTCCTCCATGTGAAGTGACATCCAATGATATGGCAAGAGGGAAAAGATAGAGGGGGGTTACTCTTCCCTGTGCTGGCATTTTGCTTGAAGGAAATATTCATAATATCTACACTTGGATAAAACTTTCTCATTTGGATTTATTGTATTAGCCACTCACATATTAAAAGAAAAAAAAATACTTGTCATGATCTTCCTTTTTCAAGCTTCATTTTTCAAAATTTGTTGTTGGCATTTGAGTTCATTTCATATTTTATACCAAAAATGTAATCTCAAGGAAAAAGGATCACAGCCCTAAAACAAAATATACTGTGACCTCTAATTCTAATTTGGAGCCAATCTAATTCAAATCATGGGATAAGATAGCTAAGGTTTTCATAGAGAGCTATTATTTTATTTCATTTTTTTTTGGATAATGAAGAGAGCAGAGACAAAAATTAAAGAAATATGGCATTTAGAATTTATCTTTGTAATTAAAAAGAAAAAATAGGCTTAGTTGTCCTCCCATGTGAAAACGAGAGAAGATTAAAAATCTTACATGACAATCTATCTTCTTATATAGATTGTGTTTATGTCATTTTCGTTCAAGGCAGACACGCAGTTTCTGAAGGAGATACGAATAATGATCAAAGCTCAGCCCGCATGGTTGACGAATATACTTGAATCTTAATGATATGATAATCATCATGATTACAAATTGTTTAATCCTGAGTTTTTGAGTTTATAGTCTTATCACCCTTCTTATTATGTCTGTTTTGGTGTATACTTATAAAGAATTTTTAAACTTATTTGATTTAAATGATTGAATATTTTATCTCTTTAATTATAGATTTTGAGCTCAAGCATCGGAAAGAAAAAAGAACGATTTGGGATAACCAACCCCTTAATGGACTTTACAGTATTCAAACTGGATTAATTGGATAAAATCTAAATATCGATTGATCTGGTGTAAAAAAAATTATAAAGGATCTAAATAATATTAAATGTGGTCCAACTTTAGGTAAGGTGAGATACCCACCTTTATGAATTAATTAATATTAGGTCCTTTACGTTTGTAGTATATTTTAGCTTAGGAATTTATCAATTGTTTAATGGTTGGTCTTGGTGTAACGGGGTTTCATATATTTTCTATCATAAGAACTATCTCAACAAGGAGAAGCTTGCGGCCGAGTCAAGATAGGGAAAGCAACTAAAATTAGCAATTTATAGCTTTCACTCTTTTTTCAACTTTGTTTTTTGGTTTTCTTTTTGAATTTCTCTTTAACACAAAAGTTTTCACTTTTGGGGGTGCCGTTTATAGGATTCCCTAACTGGGCCAGAGGCAAAACTTTACTACAGGGATCTTTTACCTACATGAAAGGGGCTTGACGCTTGAGGCAATGATGTTTATTAGACCCAAGTCATTCCCACCATCCCCCTTCCACGTGCAACCATCACAATCACCTCCCCATCCCCATTTTTTTAAATTAAAAATAAAAATCAAAATATATTTGATTTGTATTATTTTTTTTTTTTATCGTATAAGAATTCAAATTTAAAATTATCAAGTTAGTAAAAGAGAATTTGTATCACTATACTATTCTTTTAGAAACTTTGATTTGCATTATAAGTAAACTAAACAACTTAAAATAAGTAAAAAAATAGATCTCCTCGTGCATGTTCAAAACTAATTGAAGAAAAAATGCACATAATTTTTAAGTACCTAGTTACCGATAAAGGGCCATTGTCATATCATATTGATCGCTCACCCGTACTATACATGTCACCATAAACAAAATTCAACTCATATAAATTATTTCCTGTCATTCCATTAGCCAATCAATAGAAAATTTATCATGAAACGAGACAAATTAACCTGTCACGGAGAGACGAGATAAAAAGTAATATTTCAAAGGCAAAAAGGGAGACCCATTACAAATCTAGTCTAGAAATGATGAGCTTCGTCAATAATACGCTCAATTGCCATCGATTATGGTCGGAATCCTTAGATTGATCGATATTTAAAATCGTACTTTAATTAGTTTGAATCTAGTGTTTGTCAATCCATTTTAAGAATAATTTTTTTTATATAGTTTTTTTTTTTTTTTTTAGTTTTGAATCAAAAAATTTAATATTTTTATCTATTAAATCGATTATACGTTGATAAATCTACAAAATACATTGATAGGGACGGTGATCCATTAACAAATTTTGTTTAAAAAAAATCCAACACAAAGCGAATTTGACCAAAATTTACTTAGAGATTAATTTAACTTGCAGCCATCAAGAGAAATTTGAATTCTGGAAGTATTTATGAGCAAGGAAAAAGAAGAGATCGTGAGAGAAAGACAGAGAAAAGGCAGCTACCAAGGATAAATGAATCATCAACCATTTCGCGACGGCTAGGGGTCTCTGGTGGTTATATGCATTAAATTCTACTCCTAAGTCCTAAATCAGTACCAAATCAACAAGAACAAACTATCGTGAGAGAGACAATTTGTTGACTAAAGCTAGTTAACATGTTCAACTACACCTTTAAACAAATCCTTTCGTCTCTTCCTCAACCATGATGATATAACTACCGGGCCATCATAGGGGCCATCTTAGGCACCATATGCCCAACCCTAATTGAAGATGAAGAAGTAACAAATTGCTTTTTGCCTAATTTAGTTGCATTTAGTGAAATATGTAAACATTTTTTCACCTAATCAGGTCTTCTTCTTGTGAATAGGGCTTGGAGAATAAAACAAAGTCCTCTCGTTAAACCCCATAATGGGGTCAGCCATCAATCAATGACTGGTACGACCTTTTAATTGCCTTTTCTTTTGGTCTCTCAGTTAAAAGCTTTGAAAATATGTTTTTACGTACGTATTTGTTTATGGTTGTTGGGGCGCGATAACTGATCTTTGCTTCGTGAAAGCAAGTGTCGGTGCTCCACAACGTGGTGTCCACGATCCATACATGGGTTGCTGCCGGGGTGTGCGGGGAGGCAGAAAATAATAGCAAGGAAAAGGACGACACGGTGCAAATACTTATGTTTGACAATTGTCTGTTACATAATTTTTTTATTACAATAATTTAAATTATAATAATATTTTTAATTTATTTAAATATTGGATAGAAAGAGTTGCTATTTATTCTGTAATTTTAGACTTATTTAAAAAGAAAGAACAGAAATAAAAAGTATGTAATCCATTTTCAATATTTGCATGTATAGAGGGATTAGAAATCGTGCGCCTTCCCTCGTTTGAATTAGATCCCTATCGATAAGTATTTGAGTGATAAAAAATTATTGTTTAAATGATTTTTTTGATATTAATATTTAAATTTTTATAAGTCCGTAAAATGTGACTTCTCATATTTTAAATAAGAGTGGATAGTTATTGAATTATCATTAAATAATTATTAATTATTTTAATATTTTATCATAAAATGTAGTGTTCATTAAATGATAATATAAGGATCATTAATTTTAAAAATATTAAGTCTATAAAAGAAATAAAAAAGTACTTTTATTGAATCGGCTGAAGATGATACAGAGATTAATCCGAGGGTGTGCTTCAAATGATTAATTGCTCCAACAACTTACCATAAAAGAGGTACAGAGAGCGGGAGAAAGATTGGGTGGGGTTGATGGCGGTGGAGATTGGTGTTTACAAAGAGGGGATAGGTGCAAGAAGATCGTCACATTTTATTTTATCCCTCATGTTTCCGCCGACACCATTTCACTTTTAATCATTTCAACACAAAGAATAGCTTATAAATACATCTTGTTATCAAATAGAATAATAACTTATAAACTCAAAATTTAATTTTCTTTTTTGTAATAAGCAGGGCCGTACCTTTCTAATATCACTTTTTAATACATAATATTGGTTAATAGGTGGAGAAAACAACTTATGAACCCCTGGAGGGGCCAATAGCCCCAGTTTAGTCAGAATATTTGTACATCTATTGCCCTCCCGATATACAAATTGAACCTTCCATTTAGGGTTTGACGCATAAGGATTTGACGATCGCTGATGATAAGAAACTCAAGATGTAAGGGGGGTCACCGTGGAAGTCAGATCTTCCACTAGCTCGGAAGAGTTACTCTTGAGGATGGTAGAGAAAAGTTTGGCCCGGTACAGAAGAGAGAGGTCCTCTCGGACACCGCATAGCTCTGCAGTATATGGGTTTGCTATCCCCAAGTAAACCATTAAACCAATGATCCAGAAAACCCAACTCATCATGAATAAGTCCTCTAGCACCCGCCGCTAAGTAAGAAGGAATACTAGAACAAGCATACATATTTAGCTTGTAAAAACGTGGGGGAGGGGGTCCAATAAACCAGCTATTAGAGTGTGGGGCATGTTTAAGACGACGCCCCAAAGATTAGCATCTCTCCTGGTTGTAGCGGGATTCAGTTAAGGCCACTTTATTCGGGGAGAAGATGAGTCCTTGAAAATACACTGACATCGAGCCTTCCAAATGGTACGGAGAGTGTACATAAAGGAAGCCGACCATGAGAGACCCCAGTGAATGGCATGACAGCAACAATTGCTTGATAGCCGCTCATCCATTTGTCATAACTTTGTTATGTTTCATTTGCCACACCAAAAAGTTTGACTTTTTCTAGACATTTTAGCTTGCGAATCCAATCGTAGACTTCTGCAGGATGGGAATTCTCATCCTTTAATTGGCAAAGAATGGTATAAGTTGATCGGACCAAGAAAACCCTGAAGAATCACCCACCCAATAAACTGCGTCTCAAGTCTCAAAATCACGTGGAATCAAAATAGCCCGAACCTCTTCTATGATGTCTGGGGGAGAAGGGCTGCAAGGCTCGTGACATCCCACTGCCTATCTGTAGTTATGAAACAATCCACCGTCATCATCGCCGTTGGATCTTGAAAGCCCCCTAACAGATGCTGAGCTAGCGAACCTGAGTCAATCCAATAAATTCATAAATTTCTTACAAATAATCAAATCTTAGTTTATTTAAACACTTTAACATCTTATCCTGAAAATAAGATATCAACATTTTTAAGTGTCAAAAATATCACATTAGCTTTACGAGCTTATAAATTGTTCAATAAATTGTTCAACATAAATTCAATAAACCAGATCCTTACAATCAGCTTAACTTAGAGGGTTTTCAGTTAAAATTTTCATAAGATATTTTAAAGTTTTTCATGAAATTTTTGGGTTTTTTTTTTTCTAAAAAGGTTTATAAATTTAAAAAATAAGGTATTTATAACTTATAAGTTGTTTATTTTTTAAAATACAAGTAGCATCATTTTAACATTTTAGAGAGAGAGAGAGAGAGAGAGAGAGAGAGAGAGAGAGAGAGAGAGAGAGAGAGAGAGAGCTTATAAACTACATTTTACACATAAAAAAATAACCTTATACCTAGCAAGATAGATCTTCTTCGATATTAGTTTTATGTGACCTGTTTTAAACGACTATATTAAGTGGGAAATTGATTTATATTTTAAAATTTAATTATGAATGTAAAAGAAATTCATAATTATATATTAGTTCCGAATATTGGATTAATAAATGTAAAATTTAGAATTCCCCTCTACTAACTCAATATATATATATATATCGCCTTAAAGGGAAGTGAACCATCCAAATAGATTAGAGTTTTAATATGATTTTTTAATTATATTATAAGAGAAATTAAAATCTATCCTAAAATAATATATTTTATATGAATTTTTATTTTTATTGATAGTTGTCATTTTTAAAGATAGATAAAATGATTTTTGTATATATTATTTAACTTATTTTGGTGATATTTAAAAAATTTCAATTTTTTTGTCTTGTATTAATATACCTATATTTGTTCTATTTTAGTTATAACATATTATAATTAACCTAAAAATTTTGAAAAAAATATTAAAATTTGTAAATAAAAGTTGAATTTGTGTCAAAAATTAATATTATTATTTTTATAATTTTTATATAAAAATTTCTTATTTCAATTAAAAAAATAAAATACAAAGATAAAAATAAATAAATAGATAGATAAATAAAGAGAAAAGAGAGGGTGAGGAAGGGCAGAATAGAGATTACGCTCCGAATGCAACGCAATGCAATGCATTGCAGTGCATGGCAGAAGGGACCGTACAAACTGACCGTTTTTATTGACCCCTCCGAATCTAATCCCCCGCCACCCTCGTCGGATAAATTAATTATTTTTTTTCGTCACTTTCGGTTTTGTTTTCTATGGGCCCTCCCCCTCTCTTTTTTCCTATTTCCACTCATACCCTTATTTTATCTGCTTTTCTGTCGGTAAATTAATCTTTTTTCGGACTGTCCTTTTTACTTTTTCACAGATTATGGATTCTCGCAGGATTTAACAATGCCTATATTAATATCAAGCAATTCTCAAGTGTAGAAAATTTTACTTTTTGTATTTAAAAGAGGGGGCTTTGAGAGGGTAATTAGTGGAAGTAGAAATGTAACAACAAGAGTAGAAGAATACCCAGCAGAATCTTAGCTGGATGAAGCCCTTTGTCTTCCATCAATCCTTTTTTCCAAACTTTTCAACTTTTCTGGTTTTTCATTTTAACACGATCCCCTCTCTCTCTCTCTCTCTCTCTGGGAAACAACACAACAGTGTCCCCACAAAAATACAAGAGCAGTAAGCAGCACCCCCACCCCAGTACAACACCGCATACCTCCCTCTCCAGAAGAAAGTTGCAGGGCATGAACAATGCTCAACTTCACCATACACCTCCCTCTCCTTCTCCTCCTCCTCCTCCTACATTGCATCTCATCCCGCACACAGATCACATTCGCTCACAACCGTCGGATCCTCCACGAACCCTTCTTCCCCGTCGAATCCAGTCCCCCAATCGAACCCCCATCCCCATCTCCACCTGCACCACCATCCCAAACCCAGAACCCCAAACTCCCATTTTCCACAACTACCCCTACCCCTAATCAACAACCCTTTTTCCCATCCTACCCTTCTCCACCACCGCCGCCATCTCCGACTGCATTTGCTTCCTTCCCGGCAAACGTTTCCTCTCTAGCACTCCCCCACGCCCCCAAATCAAAGCCCATTTCCGCAACCCTCATCTCAGTCGTCGTCACTCTCGTCGTCTTGGCCGCCATCGCCCTCTTCTTCGCCTTATTCTTCTACTTCCGTGATCGCAGGAGGAGACGAAAATTCAGTGAAACCAAAAGTCATACATCGAACAACAGTCATGCTAGAACTGAAAATGGAGCAGCGCATAAGCTGCGAGCGACGTCTGCGACGAGCTCCGAGTTTCTGTATCTGGGCACCGTGGTGAATTCTCGTGAGGTTGATTCTGGGGCAAACAATCAGAACGGTGGTGTTCAGAGATTTTCGCCTCGAAAATTCGATTCGCCGGAACTCCGGCCGCTACCTCCGCTTGCACAGCAGCTGACTTCTGAGCAGAATAAGGGAAATAGGGATGCGGATTCCGGCGGAGAGGAGGAGAGCGAGGTGTTTTACTCACCGAGAGCGTCTTCGGGAGGAAGAGAGAGCTCAATTGGCACTGGATCGGGTTCTCGAAGAATGTTCGCCGGCATTGCTGCCGATAATCTCGTTGTCGGCAGAAGCAGTGATTCCAGTTCTTCCTCCTATACCTCTTCTTCTTCTGGTTCTCCTACTCGATCCATCTCCCTCAGCATATCTCCCCCGGGTAGCGCGAGTCCCAGGCCAAAATCTCCGGAAAATGTGGCTTCTCCGGCTCCACTTGTCACTGATCCACCTCCAACACCGCCGCTGCCACCTCCACCGCCACAGCCTCGGGAATCTTATGAGGGTCAACCGTCTTATAAACTGAAGTCTCTGTCTCCATCGGCGGTTTCTTTCTCGGAGAGAGTGATAGAACAACACCCAGATCCATCATCGTCATCACCCGGGGATTTGGGTTCTGAATCTCCAGAAGGAATTGAGAGGACTTGTTCGTCGCCGTTGAGAGTTTTAGAGAAACACCCAGATTCATTATCGTGGGTATCAGACAATTTAGGATCAGAGTCTCCGGAAAGAGTTGAGAGAGCTTGTTTGTCGCCGGAGAGAGTGTTGGAGAAACACCCTTATTCATCATCGTCGGTATCAGATATTTTAGGAGTAGAGTCCCTGGAAAGAGTTGAGGGAGCTTCTTTGTCGCCGGAGAAATTATTAGAGAAACACTCGGATTCATTTCTGGCGGAATCAGATGATTCTAGTGATAGTGATGGTTCGGCATCTCGAGAAAGAATTGAGAGAATTCCATATTCACGGGAAAGTTTAATTGAGAAACAGCCAGATTCATCAGTGCCTGCATCAGATGATTCGAGTAGTAGTTTAGAATTCCCAGAAAGCATTGAGAATGGTCCGGAGCAGCAGAATTCTATTCCACCGCCGCCACCTCCTCCTCCGCCGCCGACGCCGCCGCCGCCGACGACAATGCTAATGGCAACTACACCAGCACCTGCACGACAGAGGAGGCAGTGGGAGATTCCAAGTCCTTCGACACCAGTGCGTAAGCCAATTGTTAAGTTGCCAGAACTTGTAACCCCATCAAGACCTGTTGTTCTACAGACTTCAACAACAGTATCTCCAATGGAATTGCCTCCAAGTTTGGAATCTGAGGAGAAAGCTGAAGAGAACCAGAAACCCAAGTTGAAGCCATTGCATTGGGATAAGGTCAGAGCTAGTTCAGACCGTGAAATGGTCTGGGATCAGCTGAAATCAAGCTCTTTTAAGTAAGATTCTCTGTCTTTGGCTTCTTCTATTTATGTGTTTTATTCATGTTTCATGTTTGGGGCTGAAGTACCTTTTAATAAGCTTGTGGAGTTTTGGTTGGTTGCAGGCTGAATGAGGAGATGATTGAAACATTGTTTGTTGTAAATACTGCAAACGCCAATCCGAAGGAAACTGCCCGACGCCCAATTCTTCCTTCGCCGAATCAGGAAAGTAGAGTACTTGATCCCAAAAAGTCCCAAAACATTGCAATTCTGTTGAGGGCACTCAACGTGACATTAGACGAAGTGTGTGAAGCACTTTTGGAAGGTGATCACTTGCTCACTTTTTTCAAATCTGGTCTAAGATGCATTTTTGAATGCTTTTTTGTTGCAATGAGGAGAAGGATGTGTTGATATAATTTTTGTAGTGTCATAATTGAGTGCCTTCTAAGTCTTGGGCCTTTTGAAGATAGAATTTGAAGCTTCCAAAAAGAACAAGAAAAAAGAAAAAGTTTTAACGGTTAATTTATTGGTTTGGCTTCCTATATTCTACTTGACGTCTTATGGGCAATCATGAATGCATATTTGATGGAAGATTCGGTTGATCAGAACTGGAGATGATCGTGATGAATCAATAGTTCTTATAGGTGTAGTTGAAGTGCTTCACCCAGCAATAAATTTGTTTAGAAGTTGTGTTTAAGTGAAATAGAATTGTCTAAACTTCACAAGGTGCCCTACTGTCTCAAAGAACTCATTGTGTTTGATAAACTTGTGTAAACTTTGAAGGGTGTCTTACTGACCGACAAAATTCAATGGGGAAACTTGTTAGTGGTGAAAGCAGGCAGAGGTTTCTGGCCTCTACTCCACTTTCTTACTTGAAAAATTTTTGTATGAAGCTTTACCATTACCGATGTTCAAATCTTGTCTTCCCAGTGTCCATTTTCTTATATTTTGTAGTTTGCTTGTTCCAAGCCAGCAAATATCTGTTGGAAGTGCTTGCATGGGTTGAAACATGAGAACTGCTTTAAACTTTTTCTTTTTGCACTGTAGTTGGGCAAATATGATACATTTATTTATGGCTGAAGAAGTAATTATTTGTTTGGCTATTGCAGAATCCTCTGAAATGAAGAACAATTTTTTCACTTGTCTTTCCTTGATTTGCAGTTTCCTTAAGTTTTTAGGGACATTAATGTCCTTTTTATTTTGTTCATTTCCATACAACTCTTGAGGAGATATCTGGGAACTGGAACTATTTTGTATCTTCTGACGGTAGGTACAGAAAGTAACTTGTATTTTATCTATTCAGGCAATGCCGATACACTTGGAACTGAGCTTCTTGAAAGTCTACGGAAGATGGCTCCAAGTAAGGAGGAAGAGAGAAAACTGAAAGAATACAATGATGACTCACCTGTCAAGCTTGGTCCTGCTGAGAGGTTTCTGAAAGGAGTGCTCGAAATACCTTGTGCATTTAGGAGAGTGGATGCTTTGCTATATGTAGCCAATTTTGAGTCAGAAATCGAGTATCTTAAAAGATCTTTTGAAACTCTGGAGGTACTTCTACTTCATGCTTACCAGCGCCCCATTTTAGCTTTCTTTTCTTTCATCCATTTTTGACTGCTTGTGTAGTTAGTGTGGTGAAGTTCTTAGGCTAATATTTTTGCCAAGTAGCATAACTCCACTAATTACAGGCTTAGCCTGTCTGTACAAATAGTGAGATGCCCTGGGTTGCCTGGTGGCTACACTAATATTTGAGTGTTTTTTTCACTGAAGAATGACTTACTATACAATTACCACAAGTGTAAAATTTGGGTCTTAGCTTAATCTTGGTTTCTTGATCTGATAGGCTGCTAGTGAAGAGTTAAGGAACAGCAGGATGTTCCTGAAGCTTCTTGAAGCTGTTCTCAAGACAGGGAATCGCATGAATGTTGGCACTATCCGTGGCGACGCCCATGCCTTCAAGCTAGACACACTCCTTAAGCTTGTTGATGTGAAGGGCACCGATGGGAAAACTACACTATTGCATTTTGTCGTGCAGGAAATTATAAGAACTGAAGGAGCTCGCCTTTCAGATGCCAGCCAAACTCCAAAACCAACTCCCAGTGATGACGCCAAATGCAGGAAGCTTGGCCTGCAAGTTGTTTCAGGTCTGAGTTCAGAGCTCACCAATGTAAAAAAAGCTGCTGCGATGGATTTTGAAGTGCTCAGCGGTGATGTATCAAAGCTTTCAAAAGGACTTGGCAACATTGGGGATGTTGTGAGATTGGTTAAAGAAATGGGTTCCGAAGAAAGCGGCTTAAAATTTTCCCAATCTATGCATGGATTCATGGAAAAGGCCGATGAGGAGATTATAAGGATTCAAGCCCAAGAGAGTGTTGCATTGTCTTTAGTAAAGGAAATAACAGAATACTTCCATGGAGACTCAGCTAAGGAAGAAGCTCATCCACTTAGAATCTTCATGGTGGTAAGAGACTTCCTTACGATACTTGATCGAGTATGCAAGGAAGTGGGAATGATAAATGAGCGAACAATAGTCAGTTCTGCACATAAATTTCCTGTTCCAGTAAATCCAATGCTGCAACCAGTTTTTCCAGGTTTGAATGGAAGGAGACAGGATAACTCCTCGGATGAGGAAAGCTCCTCTTCTCAATGAATGATTATTGTATGCTGGGAGCTTGGAGGCCAGGATTTGTATTACCTTTCAAGTATATTGTTTAAAATATTGGCACCTGTATAAAATCCATGTAAAGGATTTTGTAAATTTGTTGATCTATAGATTATATTGGGAGGGGGAGTTCTTGAGGGGGATCCCTAATACTTATTGTAAACTTGGAAGGTGAAGCATTCATACATTTGTTACTTTCATGATTGAGCAATCTTTAGAACTAGTATTCTCTACAACCTTTCACCTTCGCTCATCTTTCAGATGATTGCCATTGTTATGGTTTTTAACTTGAAATATATTGGAACATAAGGAGCTAGAGTAGGTGATTTTCCTCCTAATCAAAACCATGAGCAAGTCCTGATGAAGTCTTTTACGAGCTGAGCTAAAAGACACCGACTAACAATTCCCTATGGGAATTACAACGATAGATTTTTATTTTTATTAATAATCCCCTGATATTCAATAATTAATTTAAATTTGACTATTTTAGGTTAAAGTCGAATTAGACCTTTTGAGAAATAAAACTCTTTAAATATTTATTTTTTTTTATATAAAAGAGTCTGAAACCAAAACTCTATCTAAGAGATACTCATATTCAGCCGCGAGAGCTTGTGAGCCTGTTCCTGAATTACAACATTAGATGACAATACATAACTCTGCCCCCACATGCAGGCCATTTTTTTTTTCCTTTTGGAGGCTAATAGAAGTGGGACAAGAATTGAACACAAAATTCCCCCACCTACCGAGGCAGTGAAGTGCCAATCTCATCTCACTAACCTGTAGCAAGAAAATTTGAGTCTCGTATGATTTAGAACTTGTTGAAAGAAAAACAGCACTGGGACCAAGTGAGAACATACATTGATTGGACAGACTTTGTTGGTAAATATACCCGGGGCATTTTATTACTCGTAAAAATAAATAAATAAATAAATAATTTAAATTTTAAATGTGAAAGTTATCCCATGATCTTTCGAAGATCTCTTTAATCTCTCCCACATGAATAAACCTTTGGAGAATGAGAGTTTGAATATAATTCAACTCTTTACATTACTTGTGAGTTTGTGAATAAAGAACAACCGAGAATTATCGAGACAGATTGAGACATTTATGAAAAGCACATCTAGGGATTGAGAAATTTTCAAATAGAAAAATTTTTCTCGTCATAGGATTCATTGAACCTTGAATTGAGACGTCATGAACCTGTGGTGGTAATTCAATTTCGTGATCACCATCCCGAATGAGAGTTTTGATCGAGAGATTTTACGGTTTATAATTTGGTTAATTTTTGAAAACTTATATATCAAGATATTTATCCAAAAATTTTTATTTTTTAATTTACACATTTCCGCATACGCATGTAGAAAATAAATCTAACACCGGTATCAGAGCGAATTAGATTTATTGAAAAATTTTCAAAATATTTTCAGGTATAAAATATGTAGACTAAAAATTTAGTATTTAGATTACGAATTAATTTCATGAATTTGATAATATCATAGATTACCCATGATCCATAAATCATGAATATATTTTTTGTTGAATTTTTAGACCACTCTGAGGCCGTGAAACTGTGGGTCAAAGTTTCCGGTCATGAATAGTGACCATGAAAGATTAATTCTAGATCTATCGAGTTATAGGTAAAATTAATGCATAAAAATAGTTTAAATGTGTTCCTGATACTCGGATTTGTTGATTTAAGTGGTTAATCAAAGTTTTCCGTCACCAGAAACTAGGTTTTTCGACTTGGCCGCGAAGGGCCGTGATGAAGGTTGTTAGATTTGCCGAATTTAGCACTTAAATCTTCCAAAAATCAAGTTAAGCATGAATTTGGAAACTCCAATTTTGAATTATAGTCAAAATCTGTGTCAAAATCCAACCAGAAATGCATTTTTTGGCAACCTGATTGTGCAGACCTGATTTCAAATAGTTGGGCGAAGAAGATCCAGCCCAGACCGACAGGTACGTGTGGAGGACCGTGAATAGGGTCGGGATGATCCGGATCAATGTCCGACCCCCATCCTGACCTGGTCCATGACTCACGACGCAGGTGGATATATTTATTTGGCCTAACTCGGCTCGTGATCCACGCGCTGCGCATTTGGCGCATGTGCTAGCACATAGGTGGCATGTGTAGGTGCTTGAGGCACCGCCATTAGTGCATGGTGGCACATGGATCTCTCTGGTGATGCGTTTGGCCTTTCTAGAATGAAAATTTTTACTTTTTTGAGAGTCACAAGCTATTAAATGTGACTTTTTGTGGATTTTTCTATATTGGATTCAAATTTAGATAGTAAAATACAATCTCGAGTTGTGATATATGTTATCCATTGACTCATATGCTCGTTTTAGGGTCTATATACGAATCATTTAGAATTTGTTAATTCGAAAAATATACAAAATATGAGAATAAGTATCAATAAGTCACTAAAGTTTCTCTTACTGTAGTAAAAATTGATGTTCTAGATTTTTACAAGGAGGATAAACTGAATGATAACAATTATAAGATTTGGCACCAGAAAATTCAATTTGTTCTTGAGGGGTAAGATCTATCTGAGATTCTAAAACACGAGATGGTGGATTTTGGGTAGGGTACCACATCTCAGCTTAGACGGAATAAGGTGGTTTATTGTGCGTGGAAGAAAACGGATAGTCAAATTAGGGCAATCATTATCAATAGCATGCACGATAACATGATCCCGTTTTATGAGCAATATCCTACGATTATGTCAATTTGGCTAGCCATAAAAGAGCATTATGATGATCTTTTTTAGCTTCTAAGATGAGAATATTAACTTATAAGTTTATCACTTTTATCACTTATAAGAAAATGACTGATCATATAATGATACAATATTTAATACAAATGTCGAGTATGATCACCAAGTTAAGGAATGTGGACAAACCTATTTTGAATGAGATTCATGTATTGAATGTGATTCAATTTTTACCTGATTTATGAAAAACCATGAAACATGATGAGAGTATTTGTACTTTTGCTTATGTGAACAGATATTGTGAACTCAAGGAGAAGCGACTGAAGGCGAGTAAGCCGCACTAGGGTCATGCTTATGCAGCAGAGTCAAATAAAGGCTCCCGTAACACCAAACGAATAACATAAGCATGAGAAGAAGACTCGAGGTACATGCAAGAAGAAACTCTTTGAGAAATCCGACAAGATACAAAAGCACAGGAAAAATGAGTTTGATAAGATCAATATGAAGTGTTATGTCTATGGTAGATTTGATCATTTCGATCATAAGTATAACGAGTGGAAGGAATGTCTTTTGTCTTTACATGATTTGAGTTTGTTTCATCTAGTATGATACTTACTGATTTCTCTCATTTGTGGATCGTAGATTCAGGAACCACCGATCACGTAGTTTGAGACAGGAGCACATACTTTGTCTAGATCGTTTAAGATATACTCTCTCTTTTGGAAACTCATTTATTTCTATTAGTTACAATAGTTTTTTCATTTGTTTTAGTTTTATCCATGATTGACTGTATCCATAGTATGTTATTTCTTTAAACGTATTTTTTGTTATTTTTCTATCGTCTTTATATCTAATTGTATTGATGATGGTTTGAATATATGGTATACAAGACTTGGATATATAGGGCAAAAAAGGTTGAACCGGTTAGCAACAAATGGTTTGTTGGACCTGCTAATCAGAGTCAAGTTACCGTGTGTGAGTTTGTCTAGCCATCAAGGATACAAGAAAACCATTCAACAAAACAATGAGAGTTAAAACTCTATTGCACTTTGTCCACTTTGATATCTGTGGCCCTATGAACATGAGACCCCGAAATGAAACTGTGTATTTTATTACATTTATAGACAATTATACGCATGTCAGTTACGTTTATTTGATCTTGTATAAGTTTGAGATATTGGAATACTTCATGAGATTTATTAATGAGTTTGAAAATTAGTTTAAATTGAGAGTGAAAACTCCTAGAACCGATCAGGAGTGCGAGTATTTATCTGAATAATTCAGAGAACTCTGTTTCGAGAAGGGTATAATGAGACAACTGGCTATTCTTCTACTACTCAGCAGAATGAAATAGCTGAGAGTAGCAATACGATTCTATTGGAGATAGTGAGATCGATGATGACATAGGTTAATTTGCTCAACTCCTATTGGGAAGATATTTTATTGACTGCAGTTTACGTCCTCAATCGTGTCCCATCAAATTCCGTAATCAGTACCCTATATAAGATTTGGACAGGGAGACAACCTGGCTTTAGTCACTTGAGACCATAGGTTGTGCCGCGTATGTTCATGATTTTTCTCATTCATACGGCAAGCTAGACTCGTGAGAAAATAAACATATCTTTATAAGATATTCAGAGCACTCTAAGAGGTATGTATTTTTAAGTGAGCATACAGACAACATTGTCACTGAGATTAAGTCTCGTGATACCACATTTTTTTAGAATGATTTTTCTAAAAGAGGTGAAATCGATAAGGACTTTATTTTCTATGAGATAGATGAGTTTAGTCACTCATGTGACCCCAACGGAGGACCCAAGAACCCATTACAGATATTGGTCCTGGTGGAAGCGATCCATCTAGAGATGAAAAGGTTCTCTCCCCTCATAGGTGTAGTCGAGGACACGTACTTAAACGTTACTTCCTGATTAAGTGTGAGACCCTCATTGTGAGTTTTGAGAATGATGAGGAATGTAAAATGGTCTAAAAAACTCTCAAGATTTCTGCGAAAGACCATATTGTAAGGTCATAGATAGAGAGGAGTCAATGAGAATCAATAGGGTTTTGAACCTATTTGATTTGCTTGAGGGCAGAAGGACCATTAGGAACAACTAGGTTCTCAAGGTCAAGAGAAAGTCTGATGAATTGGTGGTGAGGTATAAGACTCGTCTAGTAGCCAATGGTTACTCCTAAACTAAGGGCGTAGATCTGTTTACTTTTAGCCATTGTCGCGAATATAGATATGGAGTTACACTAAATGGACGTAGAAAGTGCCTTCCCTAATGAAAGTTCGAATAAGAAGATTTATACGGAACAATTCTTTGAGGTCATTTTAAAAGATCAGGAGAATTAGACTTGTCGATTTTGGAAATCGATATACGACCTTAAACAGTAATCTAGACAATGGTACATGAGATTTCATGAGAATGTGATATGTTATGAGTTTGTGATGATCGAGGAGGATCATGGTGTGTACCTAATATATTTTACTGATTTCTTTGTAATCATATTCTTATATATGGATGACATTCTGTTGGTCAGGAGTAATAGGGAATAACCGATAACCATTAAAATATGGTTATTGTTGAGTTTTGATATAAAGGACATGGATAAGATTTAGTTCATTCTTGAAGTTAGGATCCAAAGGATTGCTCGAGACGAGTATTGGCTCTTTCACAAGAGTCCTATATCAGGAAGATTTTTGTGCACTTCAAGATGAGCGATTGTAATCCTATAGATACTGCTATTGCTAAAGGTGAGGGTCTAAGTCTTGACATGTGTTCTAAAACTCAAGAAAAAATAAGAAAAATAAGTAAAATCCCTTATGTCAGTGCAGTAGGCAGTCTGATATATGCAATGATATATACTTGATCAGACATTTATTTTGCAGATGATTTAGTGGGCCTATCAATAGAATACTAAAAGGGATCACTGGAGAGTAGTGAAAAGAATTATGAGATATGTCAAGAGAATTGCACATCTCTTCTTGTATTATGGAGGAGGTGATTTACGTCTCGTTAGGTATTCAGACGCCGATTGGAGTGACAATTTAAATGGACTCAAATCAACATTAGATTCTGCTATATTGTTTAATAATGTACCACATGTTGAAGTAGTGAGAATAAAAATGTGTATCTCTATTTACGATGGAAGTTGAACTTGTGACATGCTCAGCAATGACTCAAGAGAGTGTTTGACTCCGAAGATTTTTGAATAATTTAGAGATTGTGACAGATAGTCATAGGTCAGTAATGATTTACTGTGATAATCAGACCACTATTGTCTACACCCAAGACCCCAAGCATTATAGTAGGACCAAACACACTGATATCAGATATCATTCTGTGTGAGACATCATCGAGAATGGTGAAATGACGATCAAGTATATTTCCACACATAATATGGTGGTTGATCTTTTTACCAAATCATTGCGAGAGATTTCTTTGTAAGACACATGAAATCATTGGATTTACATGAATTTTGATAAATCTTATTTGTATTATATTGATATTTTTTATATTTATTGATTTATATAGTAAATGTGCATTATTTAGTTGCAAGTTCATTTATTATACTTATTTGTTATCATGTATTATGTGATGTGATAAAAGATATGTCATACATGGTCGATTCTCTTACATGAATGACCACTTCAAACTCTAAGTGAGTGGTGATGAGATGGTTTTTAATTGTAAGAGACTTTGAGAGTGGTTTTGCTAGAATATAAGTTACCCTAATACGTATTCAGGATGTGATCATATGCGATATGACCGAAATAGACATACCCACATCCATATTGTTCACAAATAGTCAGATTTGAAATCGCAGATATTACCTGCGTCTAGTGATATTGTCTCTAAAATACTCTCTTTGAGATTTTTGGATAAAGTTTTATATATAAACTGAATCTCATACCTTTACAGTATTAGAGAATTCCGACATATATACTTTTGATAGATGAGAAAATAACACTGTAGCACGGATTTCATACCACGTGTGATAAGATGACCATGGGATAATGTGAGCTATTATTTGAGACGATAGTGTGATTTTAATCCCCATTCTCATTGTGTAAGACCTGAAATCTATTGGGTGAGATCTCTTGTACTCTTATTATTTTCGGTTGTTGCTAGAAGTTTTGGTTCAGTATTTGTTATTTTAATTTGTTTACCTATAGTCAAAAGATAATTGAAATCTATAGGGCAGATTTAGAAAAACAGTTAAATTAAAACTGATAGATTCGAGTTTAGAAAAAGAAAGACAAATTGACATTACTTATTGTGTAGTATTCATTGGCTGACCTGTTATATTTATCCATGTTGGAATTCAAATATAATAGTAAATATACAGTCGAACAATGATTGGGAATTACTTTCGATGAAAAAAGTGACTCGATAGATGTAATTGTGTTGAATTTGAAGTACAATGAGTTTTTTTTATACTAATGGTGGTTTCTTGATACTCCTAACAAGTGTATCGAGAAGTCTTTACTTACAGGTGTACTCGACGGTCACACGACATTCAATCTTGTATGAAAGTCCAGCAGAGTAATATGGTAGATCGTATGAGTTGTGATCTTATGACGGAGGTAAATACCTTCGTGTAGAAATAAGAGATGTTGGTAAATATGCTTACGTGGGGGTATTTTACCACATGTAAAAAAAATTAAATTATTTAATTTTAAATATGAGAAGTCATCCCATGATCTCATGATCTTCCTAAAATCTCTCTAATCTCTCATACGTGAGTTAACTTTTGGAGAATGAGAGTTTAAATGTAATTTAACTCTCTACACATTATTAGTGAGTGTGTGAATCGAGAGTAATTGAGAATTATTGAAAGAGATTAGAACATTTATGAAAAGTATATTGAGGGTTTGAAAAATTTTTAATTAAGAAGATTTCTTTCGTTATAGGATTCACAACACTTTGGGTTGAGACGTTGATTTGATTTCGTAATCACCATCCCGATCAAGAGTTTTGATAGAGGGATTTCACAGTTCATAATTCGATTTATTTTTAAAGATCTACACATCAAGTTATTCAGACAAAAATTTTAACTTTTTAATTTATATATTTTTACATGTGCACGTAGAAAATAAATTTAACAAACTTGTATAACGGAAAATACGGGCTATCATTGACATGAGAATAATTTAGTATTTATATGCGGGTGTTTTCTCGTGCAGTGTAAATTGTATCTTTTCTGGTTTGATTCCTCTAAACATAAAAACATACCGTCCCCTGGTCTTCAAATGGCTATTACGGTACCATCTCAACGGGAAGAAACTTGCAATAGTGATAGTAATAGTGATATTATTATTATTAAACTTGTAGTGAATTCATGAATTTTACCGGATATTGTGGATTTTTTTTGGGGAAAAAATCAAACTATAATTGATTTTATCTAATATTGCATGGCCAGTCAGTGTAAATCTTCAGCCTCCATAAGTTCTAGAACTCTTCGTGCTTCCTCTTCTGTTGCAGGAACTACATTTCGGATCCTAAATCCGGTTGTTCTTGGCAGCTGCTTCTGGACGGACAGAGAAGGTGAAGTAAAAGGTGTTCGACACCAATACCACAGAAATAGAAAGTAAACAAACAAATAAATAAAACTCCAAAAGTTAGAAAAGAAAAATGATTTGGTTACTATAAAGGCACACTGGGATTTTCATGATTTGTGAAATTTGTATTTCGTTGTGGGACCTGTGAAGAAAAATGGTGCAACAGAAGGTCACACACTCCAGAGATTTGCTGATATATTGTGAAGGAAATTATAGTCACACTCTTAATATTACAGGAAAAATAGAGGATAACACAAAAGTATTTCTTATAATGACACAAAACTTGTGGAAAAATCTAAGAAAATTTCTAGAAAAAGGCAGACACCACAATAATATTTCTAGAAAACTAAACATCAACTTAAACATTTTCAACGGGATCAAGGGGTCCAATCACGGGAAATATCATGGGGAGTGTATATCAATGGAAAGTATGATACATCTCAAGCAGAATCCCACCTCGCTGGATCTAAGCACAGGCTTCGTAACATGGGCAACAACTTCAACATTTATTAGAGGTTGATCCGGGTTCTCGAGTTCCGCATACAGGACACATGATTTGAACCAAAGGAAATCACCAACATCCACCTGTATCATTTGCAGTCTAATGTCAGTGAGAAATGACTACAGCCGTAGAGTAGTAAGTAGCACACAAACTACTTCGGAAACTCACAGGTCTTCGGAAATCAACGTAATCAACTTCTAGGAATGAAGGCATCATTCAGCAAAAGCATATGCTGTTGAGAAAGCCATTTTAAAGGCTCGGTGCATTAAAAAGCCTCCAAAGATAAGTCCATGGATGTTCTTTTGCCGTGGCTGACATATCAATGAGTTCTCAAGGCGAGTATCCCTCAGTAAAATGCTGTCTGTCTGCCAAGGCTGGCATGTCACAACCCGCAGCCAGCATTGCCTTGATTCTACTAGCTTTCCCATTTTCAATCACTCTTATGTCCTGTCCCTTCTTCCTTTTTCTTAAAAGTACGTCTTGCTTCCGCTTTTTCATGCAGTAACTTCTCTTGTTCTGTTTCAGGAGAGAACCGGTTCACTGGAGCAGCCTTCAGTCTCGTGCCACAAAAATGAAGTTGGCTGAGAGAGCCGCAGAGTCTGTAGCACTAGAATTCTCTACAAAAGAAGACATATCAATGGGGAATAACAGCCACAGATAGAATTCTCAATGGCATTACTGACCTGTGGAAAATGACAGAATCTTACAAGAAGTTTGAATCATTTAATGTTAAATTGAAGATTTATTACCAACTTGATGCCGACAGGAGATGCCATGAACAACAATGCTTAGTGGATACTTCATATGAACTTCAATTAAGAATAATTTATGAACATGCATAATTTATTTATGTATTATTTTATTAGAAAATATGTTCATAACAAACCACAGTTGTTTTATCTATCAGTTCTATCTAATTAACACCCTCTTCCAATTATTTAAATTAGTAATTTACTAGACAAGACTCATTTATAAATAAATTTATACCAACAGCAAAATTTATTCGATCCAAATGCATTAGTTTTGTTATTTTAAAATCATGACCACCTCATATTGGAAATTTGTTGTATTGTCATATTTCGATGTCATGTTCAGTACCCATATCCTTGTATCCTAATTTATGAAAATTTGCCGAATCCCCATTATCTGTATCATGTCAAATACAATATGGTAATTGTATCTGTGCTTAGTGGGCTCTTCCTTGTTTAAATGTTAGGCAACTTAGAGTTCTGTTTTATGTGCCTAAATGACATTTTTGAATTACTAACAACAACTATAAATAAACTAAACCTTAATTTTAAAATTTGAAATCGACCATTTGAAATACCAATATAGGAGAGAGAAAAGAAAAAATAATAAAATTAAATAACATAACATAAAATTAAAATTTAAAAACAAAATTAGAGAAATTAAAACTAAAAAATACAAATAATAAAAAAAATAAAAATAAAATGATGATAATGATAAAAATAAAAAAAAAGTATATTAATTCTACTTTATATTCATATTTTCAATGCCATATTTTACTATTTCACTAAATCTCCTAAATTTAAGGGGGTGTATTTTTAAGTTTTCGTTATACATATCTAAATTTTCTGAGATGATATTCTCTCATTTTATCCGTAATTGAATTTACTCTCAACTTAATATGAATTTTTTTATTTCTAACTTTATATTTTCTAATTTTACTATACATCCATCTGAATATTCTCATTTCAGTTATAACTATTTTATATTCTTATTATTGTTTAATATCCAATACTCGATATCATACAATAATATATGTTTTATTACAATTCTATAAAACTTTCCTTTCAACTGCAATGATATCGTGCAATTGTAAAGAATTTTAAATATTTTTCTCTATTTCCCCACTTAGATCCTATAATTCACATTCTTATCTATATTATATCGTTTTGAATAATAAACCCAAAATATCTAAAAGATTCACTCTTTAGTACATCATATCCCTTTAATTTAATTATTTATTTAATCATTCTAATGACCACCACCAAATATATATCTCATATACTCAGTATTAATCAAGTCAATTTAAATTCTTCAAATTCTATTATATCTCTCCATAACTCCAATTTAGTGTTAATATCCTCTTTGATTTTATCAACCAACACTATATTATTTACAAAAAATATACACCATTATACTTCATCTTAAATATTTTTCGTTATTTTATCCATCAATATTACAAAAAAGAGGAGATTTAATATCAAATCTTGGTGAATTCCAATATTATTGGAAAATTATCACTTAAACTTTCTTAAATTTTTACATTGATAATATTTCTCTCATACATATCTTTGATGAAATTAATGTATTTCAATAAAAATTCATTTTTTATCGATACCCACCACAATATATCTCTAAAAATCTTATCATATATTTTTTCTAAATCAATAAATATCATATATAAGTCTTTCTTCTATACCCTAAACGTCTCCATCGAATATCTAAGCAAGTAAATAGTTTTGATGGTGGATTGTTCTGACATGAATCAAAATTAATGCTGAGACACACTAACCTCCAATCTCAAATTATACTTCATCACTCTCTCCCACTAGTATAACTAATAAATTTAATTCCCATGTAATTGGAGCAAACTTGTATTTCCCCTTTATTCTTTATATAGTGGTGCAATTATATTCTCCCTCAACACTTTGGGGCTTTTGCTTGGTTTGCCAAATTTTATTTAAAAGAGCCAAAATTCCTATTTCTATTTCAACCAAACACTTTCCCACCTCAATAGAGATGTTATCGGATCCTATAGTGTTATTATTTTTCATTTTTTTAATGCCTCCCTTACTTCATATAAAAAATTTTACATTTAAAATCTATATTAATCTCTTCTATAGGTATCTCGATATCACTGATATCACCAACATTTCTTGTGCCTTCAACGTTGAAAATGTTATCAAAATAATATCAACACTTTCTTATATCTTCATTACTTACAAAAACACTATTGAACTCACTGTTAATACACGTAGCACTATTTAAATCTTTTCCTTTTCTATCTCTTAGTTTAACAATTCTGTAAATCTCTTTTTTTTTCATCTTTAATTTGTAGTTTCTTATACAATTCATTATACATCTTGCTTTTTCATTCATTAATAATTATCTTCGTATCCTTTTTTGCAATCTTGTATCTTTCAAACGCATCACTATCTCTCTTACTTTTAAGATTCATATAATACTCTCATTGGGTTCATATAACAATTTGGATTTTCTCATTCCACCACCATGATTTATTTCCTATTGGTGCTCGACCTCTAGATATGTAAAGTACCTTTTACCACTACAAAAAAACAGTCTTTTAGCCACAAATTTAGCGACGAAAATTTTAAAAAAATTCGTCGCTAAAAACATTAGCGACGGATTTAGTGACAAAAAATTTTTCGTCGCTAATAACGCGTGACAAAAATTTAGCGACGGAAATTAGAAATCCGTCGCTAAATTTAGCGACGAAAATTGAAATCCGTCGCTAAAATTCGTCACAAACTTTAGCGACGAAAAATTATCCGTCGCTAAATTAGCGACATAAAAAAAATCCGTCACTAAATTTAGCGACGAAAATCTAAAATTCGTCGCTAAATTTAGCGACAGATAATTTTTGTCGCTAAAATCCGTCACTAATTTAGAGAAAAAAAAATCTGTAATAATAAAAAAATCCGTCGCTAAATTCAGCGACGGATTTGGAATCCGTCACAAAAATCCGTCGCTAAATTCAGCGACGGATAGCGACGGATTTTTTTATTATTACAGATTTTTTGTGTCTTCAATGGTAGTACCATTGAAAACAACTAATTTTGCCGGTTTAAACAAGAAATCAAGCATTTAATTTAGATTAAAAAGCCATTTAATCCACTTTTAATTAATTGTCATAATTATATCTTATCAGTAATTAAACAGTCCTAAGTTGGCTGACTAAAATATTGATTAGTGTGACTTGGCAAAGGATGGCCTAGTCTAGTGGGTCAATAACATTGCACTAATTATCTCTTACATAATTCAAATAAACCCTGCTTTAGTCCTTGCCCATAATTTCGATTAATTGACCTTAATAATAGGAAACTACGGAGAATTTAGGTCTAAAAGACTAAAGAGAATGGCAAGGCAATGATGTCCACATACGTTGCATTTGGGGGGTAAATATTAGTCTAGTCTCTATGCCCATGCAACCCCATTTTCTTTACAGTGACATACGGCCTAATGACTAGAGGAAACTGTTGGGGTTTCATGTAGGAATATGCCTCACCTCAAATAAAAAATAAACATGAGAGAGAGAGAGAGAGACCATAATTTATTTATTTATTTATTTTTAGAAATAATTGTGCTAAATTTGCTCTGGTGTCACTATAGTTGAATTATGGTCTATTATTTGGGTAAACCCTTGAAAGGGTATCGTTGAATAGAACTCGTGAAGTTGTTCTAGATTACTTTTGTTTGACTACGTTGGCCTTTCGAATTAACTTTGTTCCACGCAATAGGAACTTTTAGACTAACTGTTAAGCCAATGTATCTTTTTCATGCGTAACATGCCATCAGTGAAGAATTTTCTCTCTCTCCTGATCTGTGTAGAAAGTCATAAAATCTTGCTTTGTATGAAATGAATCAATATTTGGGTCGAATAAAAATGCTCGTTTTGTTCAATAAGAAAATACTTGCCCTACCATTTCATGTCTTCAATACATGGCCTACCATTTCAGCGACGGATTCAATAAGAAAATAGCGACGGATTCAATACTTGCCCTACCATTTCATGTCTTCAATAACAAAATTCTAATTATTGAGCGACGGATTTGGAATCCATCGCTGAATCAGCCACGGATTTGGAAATCTGTCGCTAAATTAAATTCGGTTGTTAAATTAATTTTTTAATTTAAATATTATATTAATATTATATTTTATTTAATTATATATAAAAAACCTATTTAGCCACGGATTTCGAATCCGTCGCTGAATCAGCCACGGATTTAGAAATCCGTTGCTGAATCAGCCACGGATTTAGAAATCCGTCGCTAAACCATGGTTGTTAAATTAATTTTTTAATTTAAATATTATATTAATATTTTATTTTATTTAATTATATATAAAAAACTTATTTAGCGACGAATTTAGTCACGAAAATTTTTTCGTCACTAATTAGCGACGAATTTAGCCATGAAAATTTTTTCGTCACTTATTAGCGACGAATTTTGCTACGAATGATGTGTCCGTCGCTAATTTAGCCACGACTTTCTTTTCGTTACAAATTTTGTGGCAAATTAGCGACGAAAAAGTTTTTGTCGTTAAATTCGTCGCAAAATAGTGACGAATTTTTTCCGTCGCGAAAATCCGTGGCTAAAACCGTGTTTTTTTGTAGTGGACCAAAATTCTTAATATTATTAGACATTTCCACCCACATGGTTTCCGAATCATCATTAACAAATTAGATAGCTACTTAAATTGTCTTTAAAGGTTGCCAGCTTTTACTTTTTCAGATTCTAACACTTAATTTTTTACTCCGTAAATTGATAATCCTTCTCTTACCTTTTAAGCACATACATATCTAAAACTAAAAGATTATGTTGAGTTGCTACATTCTCTTTTGATATAACCTTACAATCTCTACAAGTCATTCTATCTCTCCTCCTAGTCATTCTATCTCTCATAATCCGATTGTGATTTTTTTACTTCACATTGAAACTTCCAATTAATTATTTTATCATTTTTAAAGCAAAATATGAAATTATCGCTTTAATTCAAGTTATAATTCATGAATTTGTTGATTTCATCCTTCTTTGTTTTCCTTGAAAATAGCTCTAACCCGGCCTCTCCCTTTCCAAAATCTCAATATCTCAACTTTGTTTTTCCTTCGATAAAACATTCTACACTATCTTTCAAGCAAAAGAGATGTCCCCATCCTTGTTTTGCTTCAAATTACCCAAGAAGTGCAACCATGAAGCTTTGGCAGCCATAGTCAATGGAAAATCTTCTATCATCAAATTGAAAGTTAAATTTAGCAAATTTATCTTATGTAAAAGTGTCTAAAGCATTAACTTAGTTTTAAATCTCTATGCATCATCAATATCGAGATCCACTTTTGTTTGCAAAATCTGACATTAATACCTTATGGAATTAATGCCCACGTAGGGCATCTTTTCATATATGAAAAAATGGGAATTATTCCGCTTTCTATATCCAAATATGGTAATTGATATGATTTAAATATTCTTCCATTTGTGGTTATGGGAGGATATGGAAACTAGGGCAAAAACCCTAGAGAGCATATCACAATGGTACACCTTGAGTGACAACACAATAGAGAGAAAATATACTCCCTTAAGAGAGGGTACTAGAAAAAATTCTGTGTACAGATTTTTCTGTGCCGTCTCTGTTACCGGATTTCGATTGTGGTGTCGTGGTGCTATGGTGATAGTTCGATTTATGTGACTATCATCCCGAAGGCGAGGTCGTTTGTGCAAAACTCGTGGTTCCTTGAATTTCCTACGATCTGCTCATTAAAATATGTCCGAAAAATATAAAATTTTTCGATTCCGAAAATTATTCACACTTCCGCATGTGTATATGCATATAAATCCAACATTAGTATTAGAGCGTGGAGTTAGATTTATTAAATAATTTTCAAAATATTTTCGGATATAAAAAATATGGGGTTGAAAATTTGGGATTCGGATCACGAATGAGTTTCGTGAATCCGATTATATCATGACGTTGTCAATCTTACGTAGATCA
Source organism: Dillenia suffruticosa (assembly GCA_033439265.1). NCBI lineage: Eukaryota > Viridiplantae > Streptophyta > Magnoliopsida > Dilleniales > Dilleniaceae > Dillenia > Dillenia suffruticosa. The sequence goes on from JAVTVX010000020.1 coordinate 17,358,757, forward strand.
TAAATATATTTTTTTAGAATTTTTGAAACACGTTTTGGCCATTGAAATTGAGGCCAAAGTTTTTTGTCCAAAGGGTATCCGAAACTTAAAACCCTAGATCTATCCGTGTAGAGAGATTTTTGATCTAAATAAATCACATATTTGTGTTTCATGTGCATTGATCTACGATTTGACATGCATTTTGCATCGAGTGGTTGTCGGAAACTGGGTTTTGCGGCAAAGCCACGAAGGGAAAAAAATTTAGATATTTGATTCATCGTTTTTAGGGTTTGAATCTCTAAAAAAAATGAGTTCAGAATATTTTTGGGAAGTCCAAATATATTTTCGGTCGAAATCGCGTGAAAAATAGGTCGGAAATGGGTTTTCCAAGAACCGGGTCGAAAAACTCAATTGCAGACCCGTCGGGCGAGGAAGAAGACATCCAGACCCGCAGGCGCGTGACGAGCAGACTCGAAGTGGGTGCGTGTACTTCATACATGAGTCAGGCGCGTGAAGTGGTCTGGGACCGGATCAGGGTCGGAGCCTGACCCTCTCCGACCCATGAACCGACATGTGTCGGGTCGGACTCCTACCTGTTTACCACAAGTCGGGTCAACCCTGACCCGTTGATCGACTTGGCTAACTTGGCTCCGCGTATGAGGGCGCGCAAGATGATCGTCGTGACTAGAAGAGCTGAGCCTAGTCGCGCCAAGCATGTGGCAGCGCGTTTGAGGTGTGCTGCGCGTCTGGCGCGTGAGCCAGGCTCATGTCGGCGCATGGAGGCACATGGCAAGGCTTGCATACACGCTGCCGGCATGTAGCGGGACGTGGGAACCACGACGGCATGTCAGGTTGTCAAAAATTGAATTTTTTAATTTTCTGAGGGTTCTATATCTATATTTGTGATTATTTGTGAGATTTTGTGCGCCGAATCCAAGTCTAAATGGTGAGATAAGATCCCGGGTTGTGGTGTATGATGTCCGTTGACCCATACGCTCGTTTTGGGATCAATACTCAAATCATTTTGGACTTAATGATTCGTAGGGTGTACGAAATTGTGAGAATAAATATTATTAATCATTGACATCTCTTTCTTTCTGTGTGACAGAGACTATGGCTACGACGAGAAGTATCGTACTTGATTTCACTAAGGGAGATAAGTTGAATGATGACAACTATGAGATTTGGCACCGTAAAGTTTAGTTTATCTTTGAGGAATAGGACCTAGTGGAGGTGCTACTACACGAGATGACTAACCTCGGGGTGGGTGATACGCCTTAGACAAAACTGAATGAGGAGGCGTATCGTGCATGGAAAAGGAATGATGGCTAAGTTAGGATAATCACCTTAGCAGCATGCACGATGATCTGATTCTGGTATACGAGCAGTATCCTACTGCGATATCAGTTTGGAGTGCTTTGAGAGAGCACCTTGGTTCCCAGTCAGCTCCTAAGCTGAAGATGCTGACCTATAGGTTCACACCTATAAGAAGAGACCCGATCATACTATGAAACAACATTTGATGTATATGTCAAGTATGATCGCTTCTCTAAAGAATATGGGAGAGCCGATATTTGATGAGATTTAGGTAATGGGGGTAATCCAGTCCTTGCCTAACTCTTGGGATGTAGTGAAGACCTATCTCACGTATACTGAGAGTATTCGTACTTTCATGAACGTGTGTAGGCATTATGAGCTCGAGGAAGAGCGTCATAAGGTAGCTAGGTCCGTTTCCGGTTATGCGTATGTAGCGGAGTCGAGTAAGAGATCCAAAGGCGTCAAGTGGAAATGGCGCAAGCATGACAAGAAACCTAACCTAGCCTAGCCAAGCCAAGAAGAAGCAATCAGCAAAAACCGAGGACAAAGGGCAGAGATGCAAGAAGAAGGAGCTCGACAAGAGTAAAGTCTGATACTACGTTTATGGCAAATCTAGGCATTTTTCTCGCGAATGTGGCGAGCGAAAGGTTTGTCCTTCTTCTTTACATGGTATGAGTTATGTTTCATCAATTGTGATGTTTACTAACTCTTCTCCTTTGTGGATTGTAGACTTAGGAGTCACCGACCATGTAGCTTGAGATAGGAGTGTATATGTAGAATTCCACCGATTAAGTCTCCAAGCGAGGAGGCTGTATGTGGGGAACGGAGTATTTGTGGTTGTAAAGGGAATTGGTACATGCAAGCTGATGTTACGAAGTAACCAAATCCTATATCTACATGTTGTATTATATGCTCCCGAGATTCAACGGAATCTAGTATCTGTCCTTTGTTTAGATCGTTTAGGATACTCTATTGTTTTTAGAAATTTGAGTATTTCTATCATGTATGATAACTGTCTTTTGTGTATTGATTTGGTCCATGATGGATTTATGCGTTGGGCATGGTTTTCTATAATGAAATTTCTGATTTGTCTTCTATTGCATATACATCTGATAGCATAGTTGATGATATTTCTGTTTGACATAGTAGATTTGATCACATAGGGCAAAAAAGAATGAATTGGTTAGTTACGAGTGGCTTGTTGGGCTCGTTAACCCGGGTCGAGTTGTCCTTATTTGAGTTTTGCCTAGCTGGTAAAGCGATGAGGAAACCATTTGGAAATGCAATGAGGGCTGGGACTTAATTATAACTGATCCACTCCGATATTTGTGAACCATTGAATGTGAGAGATCGAAACGGAGCCACAAATTTCATTACGTTTATAGACGATTACACGCGTTTCAGTTACATTTACCTGATTTCATACAAATCTGAGACATTAGATTGCTTCAGGAGATTTATCAGTGAGATTGAAGATCAGTTAGATTTAAAAGTCAAGACTCTCATAACAGATCGAGAACGCAAGTATTTGTCTAAGGCATTTAAAGAGCTCTGTTTCGAGAAGGGCATTACGAGACAATTGACTGTTACTGTTACTCCCCAACAGAATGGGGTTGCTTAGAGGAGGAACATGACTTTGTTGGAGATAGTGAGATCGTTGATGGTACAAGCCAACTTAGCCATTTTCCATTGGGAAGATGCGTTATTGACTACTGCCTACGTTCTTAACCGTATTCCAACTAAGTCCGTAGTCAGTGCCTTGTACGAATTTTAGACAGGGAGGCAGCCTGACCTTAGCCATTTGAGGCCATAGGGTTGTGCTGCATACGATCACGATTCTTTGCACCCACATGGCAAGTTAGGCTCATGAAGAAAGAAGTGTATCTTCATAAGATACTCCGAACATTCTAAGGGACATGTGTTCCTAGGTGGACATCCTGATGGCATGATCTCCGAGATCGAATCTCGTAATATTACGTTCATAGAAAATGATTTCCCTAAGAGAGACAAAATCGACCAGGACTTCACCTTTTATGAGATGGGTAAGCCTAATGGCCCAATTGAGCTTAGCGGAGGGATCTAAGAGCCTAAAACGGATCTTGGTCCTAGTAAGAGTAGCCCATCTCGAGGTGAGGAGGCTGCTCTTCCTTGTAGGAGTAGTCAGAGACACGTACACTGACGTCGTTTTCTGATTGAGGATAAGATCCTCATCATGACTCCCGAGATGATGAGGAACTTCGGACCTTTGAGAAGGCTCTCGAGAGTCTTATGAAAGACCAATGGTTAGAGGCAATGAAGAAGGAGATGGAATATATGAGAGTCAACGAGGTCTGGGACATAGTTGACCTCCTTGAGGAGAAAAAAGCCATTGGGAACAAGTGAGTTCTTAAAATTAAAAGAAAGGTCGATGGATCGGTGGAGAGATACAAGACCCGTCTAGTAGCCAAGGACTATATACAGACAAAGGGCATTGACTACAAGAAGACTTTCTCCCCCCGTAGTCAAATTTACATCAATCCATTTACTCTTAGCGATTGTCGCAAGTATGGATCTAGAGTTGTATCATATGGATGTAACGACCGTTTTCCTTAACGGAAATCTGGAAAAAGAGATCTACATGGAGCAGCTCTCTGGATTCGTTCTATTAAGTCATGAGGATAAGGTTTGTTAATTTCAGAAGTCGATATATGGGCTAAGCAATCATCCAGACAGTGGTATCTAATATTTCACAAAAATATGATATCTTATGGTTTTACAATGATCGATGATGATCATTGTGTCTATCTGATACAATCTGATAACTCTTTTGTGATCCTGTTCCTATATGTGAACGATATCTGATGACTCTTTTGTGATCCTGTCCCTATATGTTGGCTCGAGACGAATGTTGGCTCTTTCACAAGAGATCTACATTAGGAAGATTCTCGAGCACTTTAGGATGAGTGATTATAATCCTATAGATACTGCAATCGCCAAGTGTGATGGTCTGAGTCTTGAGATGTGCCCGAAAACTCAGGAAGAAATAAGAGAAATGAGGAAAATCCCTTATTCCAGCGTAGTAGGAAGTCTGATATACGCGATGTTGTGTACACGACCAGATATATATTACACAGTTGGTCTGATGAGTAGATATCAATCAAATCCTAGAAAGCGTCACTAGAGAGCAATGAAAAGGATTTTTAGATATCGCAAGAGAACTGCGAGCTACTTCTTGTGCTATGGGAGAGGTGATTTGCGCTTTGTGGGATATTCAAACACCGATTGGGGTGGTGATTTGGATAAACGCAAATCAACGTCAGGTTTTACCTTCTTGCGCAATGGTGGTGTCATTTCTTGGAGTAGCAAGAAACAGACCTGCGTAACTCTATTTACGATAGAGGCTGAATTCATGGCTTGCTCATTCACAATTTAGGAAAATGTTTGGCTCTAGAGGCTATTAGATAGCTTAGGGATTGTGGCTGATAGTGGCTGATAGTGAGAGATCGGTGATAATCTACTGTGATAATCAGGCCGCTATAGCCTACTCCCAAGACTCTGAGTATTATAGTAGAACAAAACACATCGACACCCGACATAATTTTGTTAGAGATATCATCGAGAAGGATGAAGTAACCGTCAAGTACATCTCGACACAGTATGGTGGCTGACTCCTTTACCAAACTCATCGCGAGAGACTCATTTGTAGTACATAGAGAGTCATTGGGTTTGAAAATATTTTGACATTTCTCATTTTGTACTAAATTGACGATGTGATACTTATTACATTATATATGATTTTGTGTATTGTTCAGTCAAAGTTGAGTTATTATTTTTCCTTAAATAATGCATTTGTTTTATATCATATATATTTTGATGTGATAAAAAATATGTTCGATAGGCGATGTCGACTCTGTCATATGAGTGACCACCTCCAGCTCTGAATAAGCGGAGATGAGATGGTTTCTAGTCGTAAGAGACATTGAAAGTGACCCAATTAGAATATAAGTCGCACTGATATGTGTTCAAGATGAGATCATCTGGGATATGACCGATATGAAAATACTCACATCCATGTTACCTGTGAGTAGCCAGATGTGAGATCTCGGATATCACCTGCGATAGTGATATTGTCTCTGTGACACTCTCTCTAAAATTTTTGGGTAGAGTTTTATGTGTAGACTGAGTCCCATATCTACACAGTGTTAGAAAAATCTGACATATGCTCTTCTGAGAAATGAGGGATTAACACTGTGGTACGCGTTTCATACCGCGTGTAATAGATGACTAGGGATAGTAAGAGCTATTATATGAGATAATGATCTAGTCATGATCCCCATTTCCACTTGCGAGACTCGAGATCCATTGGGTGAGATCTCTAGTACCCTTATTTTACTTTCAGCTGTCTCTAGAAGTCTTGATTCAGTGTTTGTTCCTTTAGTCTTTTTACCTATGATCCGAAAGATAAATTGAGATCTAAAGGGCAAGTATAGGAAAGCAACTGAATTGAGGCCGATAGATTCGAGTTTGAGAAAGGAAGACCAATTTACATTACATCGTTGTGTTGTATTCACCGACCGATCTGTTATATTTATCCACATTGGGATACAAGCTACTAGTGAATACATAGTCGAACACATATTGAAAATCACTTTCGATAAGAAAAGTGGCTCGATGGATGTAATTATGTTAAGTCTGGGGTACAGTGAGACTTTTTTCATACTAACGGTGACTTCTCGATCATTCTAACAAGTGTATTGAGAAGTCTTTGCTTGCAGGTGTATTCGCCAAGTCGCACGACACCCAATCATATATGAAAATCCAGCAGGGTGATATAGGAAATCGCATGAATTGTGATCTTGTGACGGATAAAAATACCCTCGTGTGCAAGTGAGAGATGATGGAATTAATGCCCACGTGGGGCATTTTTCCATGTATGGAAAATGAGAATTATCCCACTTTCCATATCCAAATATGGTAACTAATGTGGTTTGAATATTTTTCCATTTGTGGTTACGGGAGGATATGGAAACTAGGGCAAAATCCCTAGAAAGCACCTCACAATGGTATACCATTGAGTGACGGCACAATAGAGAGAAAATATACTCCCTTGAGAGAGAGCATTAGAGAAAATTCTGTGTAGAAATTTTTACGTGCCGTTTTTGTTACCGGATTTTGATTGCGGTGTCTTGGTGCTGTAGTGATAGTTCGATTTCTGTGACCATCATTCCAATAGCGAGATCGTTCGTGTAAAACTCATGGTTCCCCGAATTTCCTGCGATATGCTCAGTAAGGTATACTCGAAAAACATAAACTTTTTCGATTATGAAAATTAGTCACGCTTCCACATGTGAATGTGTATATAAATCCAACAATACCTACAATCAAAAAATTCACACTCGACCCATAGAGCTTCAAAACCATGTCATTTTATCTCTAAATCATGTTAGAAACTTTGAAACACTTCAGAAATCTTAGAACTTAATTTGAAGCTTTTTTCTTGTTTCTTATTCCACCATGGTTTTTGATCACCAACATATGACCAATTATTTTATAAATTAATAATTATAATCAATATTTTATTTCAATTTGAACATGTATGAAACCTAAAAGATGAGTTTTCAAGTTATGGGTTTCATCAATTGCATGCATCCATGTCATGCATTTCATTTTTTTTTTGTTGATTATGGTCATTGAAATTTCTGGTTTTCTTGGTGGCCAAACTGAAATCCTCATGTTCAATCACTTGTGCACTTTATTTTCATTAGAAAAATTGTGGTTTATAGCATCAAAAAATTCAAAAAAAAAAAAAAAACTCCATTTGCAGGTTTTGAAAGCTAAACATCCCATTTTGAAAATATTTTAAAATGTTATCCTTATTTATGAATAGTTAATTAAAGTTACAAGGAATACACAATCTTATACGAAAAATATAACAAGCAATAGAAGGAAGGGGTGTATATTTTCGAAATTAATGAGAAGTTATTAAACAAAAAAGTAATGTTTAGGGGACTATTTGTACCGACTCTAAATTATGAGGTAATTTTATACTTTTTAATGTCTCAAAATATAAAGTAACAAAAATCTAATATTTACAATAAACTAAGCAATGCATAAAGAATTGGAAATTAAACTATAACTTAATGTCATATATATAGTTTACAAGTATAAAAGACCTAACATAGAGTTTAGTCATCTCTAAGAAAATAACTAATGTCAATTAGCTCCTTTTTCTTACAATTCGTTGAATTTGGGAAGAGAATGGAAAGAATTATCCCATGAGAATAAAATAAATGATAAACACTATATATCATAAACATATTATCATACCAATGTTATATAGATTTAGTGACGGAATACTAAATTCACTTAATCAAAATCTCAAATTCAAATTTTTAAATTAGAAAAACAAATATTATGAGAGTTAGTTTCTAAATTGGTCGACATTACTTAAACCAAATTAGTCAGATAACCCAACTAGTAGTTAATCAAGACAAAAATATAAAGGTATGATCATAATAGGTTTCAAAACATTTTTACGCAACATGCAAGTTATAAATAAAAAATATCGGCATATTATAAAATTCATACTTAACAATCCGGCTATTGATCCATTCGCGTGGGGGGAAAACTAAATAGAAATACCACCAAAATTCACCGTGAACTCTAGAGGGAGAGCTCTTAATAGAAATAGAATAAATTAACTGATGCATGACATATAAAAATATGAAAAACATACATGTATGCTGTCCATGTGTACACATATCTTAAATATTGAAGAAAATATCATAACTGAGTGAGTGGAGAGAAAAATGATCATACGCCGACTATAATGGGACATACGTATGTCCATCGATGGTAAAGAAAAGGTACAACACAATAGTTTAAAGCATGCATTCCTATAGAACAAACATACAATATCCAATTACTTTACAAGGACACGCAAATAAGTAAAACTAGGGTTTGGGCTATAGCGGCCTCAACTAAGAACATTGAGGTTAAATCGGCCAAATCGGTTCAAATTAGATCAAAACAGTCAGTCCAATCAAATTCGGTTTAACTAAGTCAAACAGAGTTAACGGGCCAAACTAGGTCCAACTGGTCACAAATAGTAAGAGACAGGTGATATCCTTGAGTTGCATCCTCATATGAAGTGAGTGGGACTGTTGTGTGTGCACATGTGTATGCATACTCACGGTGGTAGCACTAGACCCATCATGCATGGACCAAATGTTGAGTAATTAAATGTGATAATAAATTTTGATAAAGGACTCAATTTTTGAGTTTACCTTTGATAATTTTGATGATAAAAGTTAATAACTAAACTAATAAGTTAAAATAGCTATCAATTGAGTTATAGTTGTGCTTTAATATGATTTTTCCATTCTTTGATATGTTTGATTACATGTTGAATTATTTTAGTATCGAAATAATTTTGGGAGATGTTTGATTTAAACTTTTTTTTTTTTGGTATAATATCACTCACCATTCCTATAAACACATACTCCTCTCACCAAGACCTATTCTATCAAATTTTTTCATGTCATTGTACTTTGACTTTCATGGTTTCTATACTTTTTAATATATTTCTAGTGAAGTACAATGAACAGACCATTTTTTTATTTGAAACCCATTTAACAATCATAGTATTGATTATTACGATTTTACTTTTATATTATATTGCCACTCAAATGGAGATAAGGTATCGTAATTTATTCTATTCTCATATTTCTCGTATCCTTGGCTCTTTATCCATAGCTTTCTTAACATTTTCTTTATTTTTCAAGTCGAGTTGGTTTATTCATTATATAATTTATGTTTTGACAATAAACAAAAAATTATTTATACTATTTTATTTGATTTTGGATGTTCACAAAAAGTTAGAAAAAATAATAGATTAACGATTCTATTCAATAAATTGTATGATCATAATACTGTTACCATGAATAAATAGTATTTTTATACCTATTCTCCTGTGCCGCCACACCTACATTTGTGAAACATAAATTATTTCTCATGCCAATATGTTTTCTTTATTAAAAAATATTATGTATCAAAATCAAATCAGTTATTCAAAAATATTGTATATTATAATTAATCAATAATTAATTTAATTTTGAAAGTATTTGACTTTCTTTATTTTATATTTTCATGAGTTTTTTCATAAATTTAATCTATATAATAATTTATTGAAATAATAAATCATTTGGTTTTCAAATTATTATATTGTTTCTCATCTTTAACAACATTAATCTCAATTCATTAAATTATTTATATTTTTTAATTCATTTGGAGGCTCAAGGTATATGGAATTATGTATTTGATATACACCCTACAACTATAATATTGTTATTTTTCATTTTGATATTCTCATATTTTTCTGGATATATTGCTCTTTATCAAAGGATTTCTTAATATTCATTTCGTTTTGGAAGTGAAAATAGTTGTCTTGTCATTCGCTACTACCACAAGGATTATTTAAAATGATTCCATTGTATGCAAGAGAAATATAAGAGATTGATTACTCAAAAGTTATCTCAAACAAATGCCTTTGAAATTTTGATGTGTGATCGAGGAGTTCCGGTTGGGGTAAATTGTGCTTCCTAATTCTTCCATGACTGGTTCTCCCATATAAAAAATGAGTCAATTCGTGAATTCTATAATAATTTATATCTTTATGTTTGTACTAGGTCATTCTTTACTAATTTTGTATGACTTATCTATTTTTCCTCAATCCTCAAATTATTAGGAGTCAGTAGTTTACATGTTTATTTGGGAAGTGATAAATTACTGCAATGTGAGATAACTTAAACTAAAGCAATTGAAAGTTATATCCAATAAAAAAGGAACTTTAAAATAGAATAATTGAAAACCATATCTAATAAAAAATGAACTATTATAAAGCTATGTATAAGATAAAATGAAATCTTTATTTCCCTATGATTGGATATTAAAAGTCAATACCATGCAAAAAAGAGTTTTGCTTTTGTGAATATGTTAGTTAACATGTAAGACCCTTAGCAATCACCCATTTTGTGAATAGTGTATGAAACATTTGCTGAACGAATAAAAGAGTTGGCATGTTCCATATTTGGTTTCATTATAAGAACTAAAACATGAAGGAACAAATATTTGGGAACAATTTTAGAATTTCATCATCAAATGAAGTAAAAACATACATTTTTTGTGAAAAACCAGAGAATTATTCCCTTAAAACCCAAAATCCCTTTTGTGCAGACGATTGGCATTGACTAAAGTTTTCTTAAAAAGTGTTGTATCTAAACTAAACCTCAAAATTTTTTGGAGTTTTGAACTCCACATTCATAAGAGAAGTGTGCCCAAAATCTCTCTGTGATGGAAGTTTTGTGGATGAGTGATTTCAATTTTGAAGAGACCAAAAATGCATTGGTGATTTTGTTTTTCAATTAGATTTTAGAATTTAATCACCATCTTGCCTTCTTGTTAGACAATCTCATCGGTGCATTATCAAATTTCAAGTAAACATTCTCTTTTTTTTTTTCCCTTATCGCTCTTCCTCACTTCTCTTTCTTGAATTTTTGTTTTTCAATTTATCATTGAAGTCTAAATTGGTATCTAGAAAAGGGATATAGGTGGTGATAGAGTGGTTTATAAGTAGAGATTTAAATGACTGTAGTGATCGATTATTTGAGAATAGGTATACATGAGTATACACGGACTAGATCTGGCCACGGTTACAACTACCAATTTTGGTTTCAAAATCAACGGTTCTCAGTTCCTAATTTAGAGGAATTGAAATTGAAACCTAAAGGAGCGGTTTCGATTTTAGATCCAAATGGTTTTGAAATCATTCTCAAATATATGTTCATGTTTTTTATATTTGTTCGGACTTATTTGATAAAATTCATTATCAATACATAAACCAAACAGTTTTAGATCTATATACCAAATTGTTAAGAAATTGCAAATAACTGAATATAGCAAATGAAGGCATGTATAAGATCTCCTTTGATGATGCAAGCCTTCAAGATTTCTGAGTGGGGAGTAATCTTCCAAAATTTTGTGTTTTTTTTTTGGTTAAGAATCTTTAACTGATGGAATGTTAAGAATAGGAGAATACACTAGATGGGGGACTACAACCCCTTTTTAGGATACTGTATTATTTTTTATATCACTATTTTAATCCAGAAATCATCCTTAGGTTTTTACATATTTATAAATTTCTCACCCTATAAAATACTTTAGAATTCAAAATTAACCAAAATTTTATCAGGTCTTTTTTTCATAAATTCAATTTTATATGCCACTTTAAATACATAATTATGTTACATATTAGTTTAACGTTGGATTAAAAAATCCAACAATCTTCTAGTTAGATTATATGTATATTTTTATAATTATGTATAACCGAATGAGCGTTCAACTTTATTATCAATATTGAATTGTATCTATAACCAACTACATCTATCAATTATATCAACATAGGATCAAAGTGACTTTTGTTATATTTATCATAATTCAACCCGTCAATGGTCACGTATGCCAATACAACCGAAAAACATGGATCATAATATGAATGAGTAGTATAAAAATTACATGTAATATGATCTATAACATGTCGATTTTCGATTGGTCCTCCCTAAACTTTAGTAAGATCAATTATACTTAATATTAGAGTGTGATCCAAAAACTGAATCTTTATTTTTACATAAATAATCTCAAAATAATTTAAACTGAAATAATCGAAAATGTTTGTATTAGATGAGCACTAAAATCACAAACTCCTACGAAACTAAATATCCTAAAATGATATAACACTCATACGAGCAGTGTACTTATAAACCTTTTGGTTGGCAATCCCATAATAAACAAATATGCAATCATGGAGTTTGTGTCAACGTACTCTATAGACAACAGTCCACTCTGAATTATTTTTTTGACAATCAGAAATTTGATATCAATACACTTTCACATTGTTGAACTCCTATTGTTATAGGAATATTAGACTATTAAGTTATTGTCATATAATAACTTAAGTGATCTGTAAATACCATCCACTATGTGTAGCCTCATGAAAAAATTTTGTATTCATATTCCGCGGTAAGTGTTTGGATGACATATAAGACACTAGCTCGATATAGATTTCATGCTACCCTAATATCCAACAAAATTGAAGTCAATCTATTAAATGATGTCAAATTGATCTAACCTCCAATATACGAGCATGTATCCTTTTTGCTCTCTGTAAGTACCACAAGATCTGTTTGACTATCTTCCAATAGTCCACTCTTAAATTACTTAAGTACCTATCCAATATTTCTGTAATATATATAATATCCAAACGTATACAGATATGAGTACATATTAGACTCCATACTGTTGACACATAAGAAATCTGCATTTCTCTTCGTTTAATGTCCTTTTTGAGGCACAGGTTGAGACTAATTTTGTATTTGTTAGCCACAATGGCATCTTTTGGTTTATAATTCCAAATGTCATATCTTTTGAAAATTCTTACTTCCATAAAACTTGTGGTATACACAATTACCAATCAAATTTATCTCAAAACCAAATGGGATAATGACTTAGTGAAATTTGAAATACCATTGTCGGAATACCTAATTTTCGCAGATCTCCTTAATGACATATGTTCTAGAGATAGTTGAATTTGTTCTTACGAAATAGAGGTTTTTCAACATTGTTCTGATCTATTGTGTTTTAAGCATTATTAGGAAAGTGCTAAATAAGACCTAAGACACCTGTTGGAATATTTATATACTCCTCTTCAAAGACAATTTTCTGACTATATTTCCTCCTACAAATTCAATATTTTCAAAAAATTGGATATTTTTTTACTCAAATATAACATTATTTATGAAATTATAAAATTTTTTACCCCTTAAATCTTTTAAAATACTCTATAAAATAGCAACTCATGGTCCTGATATCCAATGTACTTTCATTAGGTCAGAATGACCTAACCTCAACTAGACAACCCCAAACATACAAATGTTTTAAACTAGGACATTTCCCAATTTAGAGTTCGTAGGAGATTTTGATAGTTATTTTAATAAGAATTCTGTTGAGAATATATGTTACAATCTTAATTACTTCTTCCCAGAGTGACTTGAGTAATATGGAATAAGAAATCATATTGCTTACAATATTTTTAAGAGTCCTATTTCGTCTTTTAACAATACCATTCATAGCAAGAGAGCTAAAAATAGTGTACTATAAGATGATACTATATTTTCTAGGAAGAGAGTGAACGGTTCTGAGCGTTGTTCACCTGATCTGTTATTTTTGCAGTAGCACTCTCCACCATGATCAGATCTGACACTTTTAATTCTTTTGTCGAATTAGTTTTCAACTTTAGGTTTGTAAATTTTGAATATGTCTGGTGACTAAAATTTATCCGTAAGAAACCATATATAGCTATATTATAAAAGTAGTATGATAAGCTATCATTGACCATTCCAAGAAATCAAAGGAAATGACATACAAATATCCATATGTATCAATTTTAATACGTTGAAAGTCCTTTTGGCTTCATATCTTCTTTTGTTGATATGTTTTTCCTTTAGACCTCATGTACTTATATGCAGGGATTCATTAAAATAAAATAACAGCATCTGTCATATAAAAATTATCGAATTCTGATAAAGAATCGGAACCAATCAATTTGGATTCAAGAAACAAATTTACTTTTTTATTTTCGAAAGAACAAGTAAAACATGATTTATCCAATACAAAAATAGTAATCAAATTCCATATGAAAAACTATATAATAAATGTTTCATATAGATCTAAAACAATACAATTGTTAACAATAATCTAAATCTATGGATTGTTTCAATAGGAATTTTATTATCATTGTTCACATAGACATATCATTCACCATGAATTTGTGATCGACAATTTAGACAACTTTGCATAGACACACTAATGTGAGTAATAGTAGTGAAATCTGACCACCAAATATGTTTTGGTATCAAAATTAAAATAATTTCAAAACAAACCAAACTAAGGAATATAACAGTATCCTTATTCTATTTTTTTTTCATTTCTTTCCTTTCTTATCCTTAGTACTCGAGTGTTGTTGACTCTTATATCGTTTTGAGATAAAATTTGTCAAAATTGTACTAATTCAACCTTATCATTCATGACAAACCGTCTCTCAATATATGTAAGAGAAGATTTAGCTATTATAACTGACTCAGACATAGTGCATCCGAATGTTTCTAAGATGGCCCGCTTTATCATCATTAGACACATGCAATTCAACCTCTTTCACCTTTTTTTCTCTATCTTTCCCTTAGAGATACTCTTATCCGTAAGTGATAAAACACTCTTATCCATAAGTGGTAAGACAAAATTAGTTCTTAACGCAAAATCTAAATCCATGTCTTTGAAAATGATAAGCAAATTCTTTTGTTATGATTTGAAATTTAAGCCATTCAACTTAAAAATCAATCTAAATTGGACAATGATATTAGTAGTAATAATATGTAAAAACTAAACAAAAAACAATAAACGATCGAATTCTTACAATAACTTACATCACAAGATACCGATAACTTCATTAATATTTTATTTTTGGACAAAATAATTAACTTGTTAGTAGTACCATAATGCAGTAATCAAATTCCGATAATAAATTAACATGTCAAATTATAAATTTTCATTGAAATTGATTCACAATTCACATGTAAAACCAAATAATTATTACGTGTTTAATATCTCAGATGCACACACAATTCTGATAAAATACTAATCTTTATCTGAGTTGATATTACACCCACAAAAGAAAAAAAAAGGGAAGAAAGGACAAAAAAGAAAAAAAAACCAATCCCCACCCCACTCACTCTCTCTCCCACTCCCCCACTTCCTTGCCCTCTCTCTTCTTACCCGAAACCCACCCCGCCCTCACACTCCCCCTCTTGGCTCTCCCTCTCTCCCTCTCTCCCTCTCTTCTCTCTCTCCAAGTTGATCAAGTGTCCCCAAACACCCATAAATTTGAACTCCAAACCCTTCAAAAAACCTCTAAAATAATAAATTTAAGGAAAAATTCAAATTTTCCTTGAGAGAGAAAAACATAGGGCTTGGAGTGATTTAACGAGGGATGAAATTGATGGTTCCAATAGAGGTAATACTCTTTTACTAAACTTTAGTTTTAATTATTTTTGCATAAATTTTGGATTTATATTGAGATTTGGGATTTTATAGTGAGAGAAAAATTTAAAATTTGAAGGTAATGTGATTAAGAGACAAAATTGGTGGTTCAAGTAAGATAATTTTTCTATTTTTTAATCTTAAATTTGACTATATTTTACTAGTATATAAACTTTATGTTGAAATTGGAAAAATTAAAGTTTAAACGTTTAGACTTAGAGTATATATAATGTTAAAATTTGGATAAAACTTGAAAGGATAATTATTTTCCTAAATTAGTAATGTGATTTGATCAAATTAGATAATGAATCGGTAAATTTGAAAAAATTGGAGTTTGAGTTGTGAGGAAAATATTGATTTTTCATAATATTAGTTTGTGATTAAATGATAAACGTATGTATATTGTCTTAGATTTAAGATAATATGAATCTAATAAGGAGAAAATCATTGATTTGGACTCGGACTGTCACCCTTTCAAGAGGTAAGTAGATGCATGATTATAATTTTGAATGAAAAAAATATTTTACTCAATTTTACAAATATTTTTAAAATTGATTTATAAATCAATTTGTGATTATGGAGTGTTCCAAAATAGAGTTTAAAATGAAAAATGTATCTAAATATTTTATTAAAATAATATACCATATTTATTAATTCATATTGAATATGTTGATATTGAACTCATGATTTGAGAAACGTTTGAATGATTATGACACACTTTGATGTATACTATGAGATTTGTGAAATGGTATTCAAATACATAATCTATGGCTATAGTCATTCCCCCCATGGTGTGACCCGACGAGACAATGTGGTTAAGAGACCTTAGGAGATAGCCATGCTCAAGAGTTATTTTCAAGACCATTATTATTATTTCTCGGACTAACTAGGTAGCACCTCAAGAGAGGTCTAAGCAATGCCAAGGTTAAGGGTATTTGTGAATTAAAAAAGTATGAAAACTCTTTGTGGTTCCATCCTTGATCACGGTAGACCATTGTCGAAAATTATAATTTTAGCAACCTTATGATTTTGAAAAAGTTATGGATATAATTGGATACATATGATTTATTCATTATGAATATTGAATTTTATTTGAAAAATTTTATAATTGATGATAAATCTTGAATTTTTATGGACATGGTAATATGATTTTGAGATAATTGTTTGATATGTACATAATCATCTTTCATTTATTTTTATAATATATTATTCACTCATTGAGTATTGTTGTATATTTATCTCTCTTATTTTAATTTTTCATAAAGTAAACTTAAACTAAGGTATTATCGGCATTAGTATCTGGAGACAAGATCATCTCGAAAGATTTATTGCGGATACTAGTTTTGTCCCGATTTCTCTTTTTTTTTTAAAAAAAAATTTAAATAAACCCTTTGAGACATTTTTGTATTTTGAAAACTTATTTAACTTTTGTATTTTTTATTTTTTTAGTTGGAATTATATAATTTATCTTGAAAATTTTGTATTTCTTTCTTCAAATTAATTTGAATTTTTTTTTGTGGCATTTGATATGGATCCATTTAGTAGGAATTATTTTATATTGTGGGTTTGATTGGAATGGTCGGGTTGCTCTTGTACATGTCTTTAGATTTGAATGGTCAGTTTAGTCTTATGCATGTTTGTTTTGAATAGAAACGGACTGGGTTGGTCTTTGATTATGTAATGAATGCATATTGATTTGTTTGAAAATATTGAATTATTTTAGAAAATAAATGGATATCGATAAATGACTTATGATATTTTGGTATGCAGGTTAGATTCACCCATATTTTGATATAACGCAACGCTTGTTGTGTGCTTAATTTAAGAGTCGGCATGACAGTTGATCAATTTTTACATAAATTGTATATATATATCCTTTTATATTTCGAAATAAAATAATTTTAACATGAAATTTCACTTTGGTGAGATACTATTTTAATTAAAACATCTCAATATATATATAACAATTATTTGAATTAAAAATTATATTCTTAATTGGATCTATATCCAATTTTGATCTTATAAGCTTAAATATGAAAATTGGTCCTATCTTAGGTCAAATTTTATAATCTGTTTAGATCACTAAATTTAATGGCTCATACTTTTTAAGTTGGGTCTGAAAATTGACCCAATTTTATAATTTAAATATATTAAAATAAACAAATTTTATTTAATGGGATTTACTATTGGGGTCTGCTGAAAAATCTAATCTTATACCAAAAAATTGGATCAGGGACTATTCAATTTTAATATTAAAAATAGTTTATAATTTTGACCCAATTTTTCCTTAATGGATTAACTAAATTTAAAATAGAACCAAACTGCCCTTATCAACCCAATTTTTTTAGAATCTGGAATGTCCTTTTAAAAAATCAGAATGTAATACCTAAAAAAAAGGTTTATAAAAAGAAGAAAATGAAGACAGACTTCCTTAGGTGCTATCCTTTTTTTTGGGAAATCTAAACAGCAGGGAAAAAAACTTGGGTTCTCAATCCACATTTTTATATAAGAACAAAAACATCTTAACAGAAGGAAAAAAAAACTTGGGTTCTCAATCCACATTTTTATGTAAGAATAAAAACATCTTCCTTGATTGTGTGTATTGAACTGTGAAAGAGATGAAAATTCTTTATTTTTTTCATTTTTCTTTTATTTTTTATTTCAAATTTGAGTTACTTTCACACAATCTTAAAGTCACTTAATTTCTTTTAAAAAAAAATTTAGAATCTGAACACCCAAATTTTTTTAATTTCTTAATGATCCAAATATGTACGGCTCTGATACCACTTGTTAGAACTTATTTAATGAAATTTATTATCAACACATAAACCAAACAATTTTGAATTTATATTCTAAATATTTGAGAAATTACAAATAATCGAATATAACAACTGAAGGAAAACATACTTAAATCTATACTTTCCGAATCTACTTTGATGATGTAAATTTTCAAAAATCCCAAGTTGGGAGTAGCTGATGAGACATTAGAGATGGAAGAGTACACTAGATTTGGGGACCATAACCCCTTTTTTAAAAAAACTGTGTTTTCTTTTGATATCTTTATTTTAACCTATCACAAAAATAGGAACCATTTTTTAGATTTCTGCACATTTATAAATTTCACAACCTAATATAAAATCAATCAAAATTTTAGTAGATAACTTTTTTCATTAATTTAGTTTTCTATGATAGTTTAAATACATAATTTTTTGTGACATTTGATATGGATCCCTTGAATAGAAATTTATTTTATATTCTGTGAATTTAATTGAAATGGTCGGGCTGCTCTTGTGCATGTATTTAGATTTAAATGGTCAGATTAGTCTTATACATGCATGTTTTGAATGGGAATAGACTGGGTTGGTTCCTTGATTGTATAATGAATGCATGTTGATTTATTTGAAAATGTTGGATTATTTTAAAAAATAAATTGATATCGATGAATGGTTTATGATATTTTGGTATGCACGTTAGACTCACCCATATTTTGATGTAACGTGATGGTTATCATGTGTTCAATTTGAGAGTTGGGCATAATAGTTAATCAATTTTTACATAAGTTGTATATATATATATATCCTTTTATATTTTGAAATAAAATAATTTTAACATGAGATTTCACTTTAGTGAGATACTATTTCAATTAAAATATCTCAAAAATATATATATATATAACAATTATTTGAATTAAAAAATATATTCTTAATTGGATCTATATCTAATTTTGATATGATGAGCTTAAACTTGAAAATTGGTCCTAATCTTAGGTCAAATTTTATAATATGTTTAGACCACTAAATTTAATGGCTCATATTTTTTTAAGTTGGGTCTAAAAATAGGCCCAATTTTATAATTTAAATATATCAAAATAAACAAATTTTATTTATTGGGTTTTACTGATCGAGCTTGCTGAAAAAACTAATCTTATACCAAAAAAAAAAATTAGAGTTATGAGTGTTCAATTTTAATATTAAAAATGGTTTATAAATTTGACCCAATTTTTCTTTAATGAATTAACTTAATTTAAAACCGAGCCAAACTACCCTTATCGATACAAACTGGTCCATTAAATTAAATTAATTATTAATTTTATTTTGTTTTTTGAGAATCTAGAATGTTCTTTTAAAAAATCAGAATGCAGTATCTTAAAAAAAAGGTTTAGAAAAAAATAAGAAAATGAAGACCGACTTCCTTAGGTGCTGTATTTTTTTTTTTTTTGAAAATCTAAAGAGAAGGTAAAAAAGATTCTTTTAAAAAATCAGAATGCAGTACCTTAAAAAAAAGTTTATAAAAAAATAAGAAAATGAAGACTGACTTCCTTAGGTGGTGTCTTTTTTTTGGGAAATCTAAAGAGAAGGAAAAAAAACTTGGTTTCTCGATCTACATTTTTATGTAAGGACAAAAACATCTTCCTTGATTGTCTATATTGAACTGTAAAAGAGACAAAAATTCTATTTTTTTTTTCATTTTTTATTTCAAAATCGAATCACTTTCATACAATCTTAAAGTCACTTAATTTCTTTAAAAAAAATTCAAAATCTGAACACCTAAATTTTTTTTATTTCTTAATAATCCAAATATAAATGGTTCTGATACCACTTGTTAGAACTTATTTAATGAAATTTATCATCAATATATAAACCAAATAGTTTTAAATTTATATTCTAAATCATTGAGAAATTACAAATAACCGAATATAACAATTGAAGGAAAACATACTTGAATCCATACTTTTTAGATCTCTTTTCATGATGTAGATTTTCAAAAATCCCAAGTTAGGAGTAGTTGATGAGACATTAGAGATGGAAGAGTACACCAGATTTGGAGACTACAACCCCTTTTTAAAAAAAATTGTATTATCTTTTGATATCTCTATTTTAACCCATCACAAAAATGTGAACTATCTTTTAGATTTCTACACATTTATAAATTTCACATCCTAATTTAAAATAAATTAAAATTTTAGTAAATCATTTTTTTTTCGTTAATTCAGTTTTATATGATAGTTTAAGTACATAATTATTTAACATATTAACCCAACGTTGTATTAAAAAATCTAATAATATTTACTTTTATTAAATTTTTTTTTTATTTGAGCATTATAGAAAATTAAAAGTAGATAATTTTGTTAGATTAGAAGACACATCCATCTAAACATAGACTACTTACAGAATATATAGATAGAGAAATGACAAAATTACCAAATAATTTTTTTTCCATTTTTATAATGACCCAAAGTTTGGAAGTAACTTTTTCTTATTTTCTTAATTTTTAATAATCAGTAAAATATGTAATAAATTTTTTAATAATACCTAAACTAAATTCTTGAAAAGAATGCCCAAAAGAAATTAGAAAAAGAAAACCAACTTGAAAATTTGAAATTACGCAAACAAAAAGCACCAAATCAACAAATGGATTTTCCTCTTTCTGAGGCATTACATTTTTTTTAAAGCATAGGTTTACTATAATCCAATGAAGGATACCAAAGATCAATATACAAAATCCACGTGTAATGGTATTTTCAAAAATTGATGGAAGTAGTATTATATTTGGTTGTTTGTTCTTCCTTCATGTGACAAAGAGAGCATTGTTCTTCCTCTGACTATTTAGAAGGACACTTGTTTGTGTCTTTAGTAGTATGAGTATGAGGCAATATTGTCCAAACAAATTAGAGATTTATTTATGTTGAAATTGAAAACCGGGTCGCCCAAGTGGGTTTGACCTAGCCCAATACTATTTAAATTCAAGTTTGTAATTAATAAATAAAAGGGAAAAGAATTGAAAATGAGGGAGTAGTTTTTTAAGAAAAACTAGCTCTCTCAACTATCTTGTTTTTGAATTTTGAATACTATATGGGAGGTTATTTTTTTCCAAGAAAAAAGCATATGTGAGTATGTGTTGCTCTCTCCCTCTCCCTTACTCTATTGAAGAACATGCAAAAGAAAAAGCTTCCAACCTTTTGAGGGTTTGAAAAAGTGATCAATTCATATATCATACTCAAAAGTATTTGAATCGTGAAAATCAAAAGCAAACCGTACGTGATTGCTTTTAGACCTGCATATCAAAAAGAATTAGTAATTCAATCCTAGATTTTAGATTTATTTTGATTTTTAAATCTTGAAAATCATGTGTTGATTATTAGAAAAAGTTTTCATTGGTATCAGAGTATGCAATGGTTGTTTTCTAATTCTTTTATGTATGGAAATAATGTGTATTGTATTAAAATTTAGATATTAGAGCACATTTTTTTTTGAAAATATTGTTAATGGTAACTTGTATGATTACCAATGAAAATGTTTAAAATTTTAATGGATGAATATCCATATGATAAGGAATCTCTTTACAAAAAATAAAGCATACACGTCTAGTAATTTTGAAGAAAAATGAAGCCCTAAGCGAAAATAAAAATGCTTATATTTCTTTGCATGATATGTTTTGTAATTTAATATTTATATGGTCAGATTTTTTATTAAAAACAATTTCCAACCACATAAAAAACATGCAAAACGGTCTAGAAATGAATGAGATAATTTAGGGAAATTAGGATCAAAATGCAAAAAATTTCTACATGAAGAAAATGATGAACAGGAACATCATACCAATTCTACTTTCAGCTGTGAATGCGTGAGACCCAAACGCCAATTTTTAGACGTCTAATCTGAAAACTAAGACTACCATTAGAATTAAAGACACCAAAAATGGGGGGATAGCCAGAATTTGGGAAGATAAAATTGTTGGGAAGGCAGCGCATGGAGGCTAGGTGCCGCCCTAGGCGAGTGGGCGCATGGCCCAACTTGCCCAAACATCCCGACGGCGCATGAAGGCGCGTGCGGCTAGCTTTCTGGCCTCGATTTTGACCAAAATTATTTTCAAAATATTTTAGATTTTTTTGTAATTTTTATTTATTTTTCTAAGATGAAAAATATTTTTTATTGATTTTAAAATTGAAAAATCCTTTAATAATTACAGAAAAAATTATTTTTCAGTTTAAAAATTTTTTTTAATTTTTTTCATATGTTAAGAAAATTATTTAATAATTATTGGCTACCTAAATTAAATTTCTCATTACCTATTTGATTTTATACTCTTTAATTTATATGTGAATTTTTCAATATAAATTCATTGAATGATTAAATATAATTATTATAAATGCTATTTTAAAATTTAATGATTGGCTTTGTGACCAATCTGTTACACTACAAAAAAACACGGCTTTTGCGACAAAATTTTGCGACAAAAGTTTTTTGTTGCTATTTTGCGATGAAAGAAAATTCGTAGCTAACTTAGCGACAACTGCAAATTCGTTGCTAATTTTGCGACGAAAGAAAATTCGTAGTTAACTTAGCGACAACCGCAAAATCCGAAGAAGTTGATAGATGTTTATATGCAACCATTGATTGCGGAGTTAAAACAATTATGGGATGACGGTGTTCTTACGTATGATGTTAACACTGATCAGATGTTTGTAATGAAGGCAACTCTTCTTTGAACGATAAATGACTTCCCAGCTTATGGCATGTTATCGGGATGAAGTACTGCTGGGGTTTTAGGATGTCCAATATGCATGAAGAGATCTAAGTCATTCAGATTGAAATTTGGTAAGAAAGCGAGTTATTTTGATTGTCATAGACAATTTTTGTCACAAAATCATAAATTTAGAAGAAATAAATAAGAGTTTACGAAGAATAAAGTTGAAAAAATACCTCCTCCGTTGAAATTAACTGGTCAACAAATTTGGGAGCGACTGTCTCACTTTCCAACTGTTATTGAAGACCCACATGGTATAACGTATAGATATGGAATTGTGCATAAATGGACCAAACGGAGTATTTTTTGGGATTTACCATATTGGAAGACCCGTCTGATTCATCATAATCTCGATTTGATGCATATCGAGAAAAATGTTTTTGAAAATGTGATTAATATATTGAGGGATGTCTCTGGAAAAACAAAAGATAACTTGAATGTGAGAAAAGATATGCGGTTTCATTGTAATCGGCCTACACTTGATGTGAATGGAAGTAGTAAGGGATCAAAACCAAAGGCAATTTATACAATAAATAAGGATCAGGACGAAAAGTTTGTGAATGGTTGAAATCGCTTAGATTTCCTGATGGTTATGCCTCAAATCTTGGGAGATGTGTCGATATGAAAGAATGTAAATTGATTGGTTTGAAAAGTCATGATTGTCATATATTTATGGAAAGATTGATTTCGATTGCTTTTAAGGAACTATTGCCAGATTTTGTATGGGGCGTCATTACAGAGTTAAGTATTTTCCTACATGATATTTGTTCGACAGTATTAAAGGAATCACATATGGCGAAATTAGAGAGAGATATCTTCATCATTTTGTGTAATTTTGAAAGGATTTTTCCTCCATCATTTTTTGATTCCATGGAACACCTTTTGATTCACTTGTCTTATGATGCTAGAATTGCAGGTCCCGTCCAATATCGATGGATGTATCCATTTGAAAGGTAAATTTTGCACCTTCTCTTCAAAAAAATATTTAGAGTGCATGCCATTGTACTAAATTCATTATATATCATTTTCTGATACACTTTATTTAATCACAACTAGATTTTTATATCATTTGAAGAGAAAAGTGAAAAATAAGGCACGGGTTGAAATCTCTATTGTTAATGCATATATTGCGGAGGAAGTGACAACTTTTGCTTCATATTATTTCGAGTCTCATGTCCAATGTAAGAGACGACGAGTGGGCATAAATGATGAGAGTCCTGTTGATCCTAATTTAAAATCATTCTCTATTTTCAATTATCTCGGTCGACCAAGTGGGTCATGTAAGGTTAGATATTTAACTGCTAAAAAATGGCGGGCAGCTTATACATATATTTTACTGAACTGTCCAGAAGTTACGCCATATTTCGAGTAAGTCCTTTTTTCTCAAATATAAAAAATGTATTCTTTGTTTTGTTAAAATTGTTGACATAAATCGTCTTCTTTAATCGTAGGATTTTTCAACATTCACAGTCTGAACTATCGATGCATGAGTTCAATCGTGTGTGCAATGAAAAATTTGCAGCATGGTTCAAAACATATGTTAGTTTTGCGAATGTTAAATTTTATAAATATTTGATTATTAAAAAAATAACACATTTATTTTACTTTAGGTTCAATGTAATCAAGATCAAATTGAACAAGAATTGTTAATTAATCTGTCATGGGGTCCAAATTCAACGGTACGAACTTGGCCATCATATTTTATAAACGGATATAATTTTCACACTCAAGAATATAAAACCAAAAAAGCTACTATGAATAGTGGTGTTTGCGTTTAGTCATCTAACGATGGAGGTGTAAAATATGAGTTTTATGATTTGTTGGATGAAATTATTGAGGTAAAGTATATTGGAGCAGAGTTACGAGTCGTTTTATTTATGTGCCAATGGTTTGACCCCGTAAAAAGGATGAATGTGCATCCAAAGTTTAATTTGGTTGATATAAATAATAAAAAATTTTATAAAAGATATGAACCATTCGTATTGGCACAACAAGCGATTCAAGTGTATTATGCATTATATCCTAGTTTGAAACGTGACAAAATTGATTGGTGGGCTGTTTGTAAAACGCAAGCATGAAAGAAAATTGAGAAACGTTGGGAAGACATAGTATATCAACAAGAGGAAGTTGTCAACACGTTTCAGACAGAGGAATATATTATTCCAACATTACGAGATCCACGTGGAATAATGATAGATGTGGATCAAAATGAAATTCAAGAGGCTGGCGATGAAGAACCTGATTTGGAGACAGATGATGAAGATGAGGATGAAGATGAGGATGAATTTGATGTTGAAGAACCTGATAATGAGGATGATGATGACAATGATGACTTTGATTTTTTATCATTGGTAAGTATTGTTTTTTTTAAATTTATTATAATTGTCTAACATCAGATTAAATTTTATTTTACTGTTTGAATGTGAAAATACATTTAGATTTGCATATTTCGTTTCTCAATTTGTATGTTATATTTAGTATCTTATGTTTCATTTTCGAAATATTATTTGCTAATACGTTTTTTTTTATATAGATCATTTCGGACGACAATTGAAATATGGTATGTTTCTTCATATACTCTATTATATTTTTTATAAACATGCAATTTTCATTGCTTGTAAGAAAAAACTCTTATTACAGTTTCAACGTGGAGGACATAGACGATCTTCTGATACTCTTCGGCATCAACGTCCGTTTCAGTTGCACCTTCCCATGCCGCTTCGCCTTATACTGATACACCTTCACCGTTTTCTTCAGTTGTACCTTCAGTTGTACCTTCAATGCAAGATTCACACGTTGAGGGGGAAGATACGCGAGAGGTGATATCCCCTTGCGGAGATTCATAAGTAGTAAATTTTGAAATATTATCATAATAGTTTCTTTATTTATATAACTGATTAGTTTATTTAAATATTTTTTTTACTAACCATTTTTTTGTTTCTAATTTTATGATAGATTCACAAATTCTGTGTATATTATTCATGAGCTGAATAGAATCATTAACAACCATTGGGAATGAGCATCGATGTCTTACACAAGTACTCCAGATGATATCAAAGAGTTATGGTGGAGAGAATTCAAGATAAATGAGACCTCTAAGTTTAAATATAAAAATAAGTGTATAATTTAAATATAACTATTTGTTTTTTTTATTGAAGCGAAAATTCAATTGGGATGAGACCGAGGAGCTTGAAATAAGAAGAATTTTTAAGAAAAAATACGGTCATCACATCCGAGGTGTACTAAATCATGCAAAAAAGAGCCGAAAGAAACTACACTGCATCACCGAAGAAAATTGGCTCAAGATTTTAAACTTCTGGGATTCCGATGAGAGTCGACAGAGGAGTGAACAGAATAAAAAAAATCGATCTTATAATTCTAGGGAATCATCTGTTACATATACGGGAGGCTCAATCAATATTGATGAGTATAGAAATAGAATGGTAATTTCTTTCAATTATTATTTTTTTGAATTTAATTCATTAATTCATCTAACAGTGTTTTGTTTTTTTAGACCAAGGAAATGGGATCACCGCCATCATTTAGAGAGACTTTCGCATGGACTTTTCAGAAAAAAGACAAGACCTGGAGTGGGGAGAGAGCTAAAGCAGTTATGGTATGTAATTTCAAAATTTTAAATTGTTTTATAGAAACTTTGTAACAAAAATTTTAACATATTATCACAATTTATCATAACAACATTAGAACAAGAATTTAATAGATTTGTCTATTTCAATATTTTTTCCACTACTTAAATTGAACTTTTCATTTTTAATTTTTTTATATATATTTTTTTCATTATTAATTAAAATTAGAGAATACATAAGATCAAATTTGTTATATCAATTCCAAATGGTTGGTTCATTATGTTACGTACTAGTATAACTTTTTCCTTTATTCGATCTGTTATAGTTTCAAACTCGTAATAGTAGTTGAATTTTAATTTCAATTACAACACTCCTCATTATCTAAATATCATTCTAATGCATTAAGCAACTAAATATATAAATATAAGTATGTGTAATTTTAATTCCATAAGTCTATTAAATTTATAATAATTGATTCACATATTAATTTTTGTCTTATTGTTTATTGTCAATCGCTTAATGAGAAATACAATTTTGTATTTTGAATTTATTTGTTGGATATTTTATTACATTGTTAAACTATTAATTGACACTTGTATTTTTTTTGTTGGATATTTTAGTATATTGTTATTTTAATTATCTTCTAATTTCTTTTTTGAAAATGCAGGAGAAATATGATCGGCTTGTACTTAGAAATTCCAGTGGTAGTGATGATGCTGCTACGTCAGAGCCATCTATTAATGATATGGCTTTATGGCTCGAGACAGCTGGTGGAGCAAAGCAGGGAAGAGTACTTGGGATGGGCTCGTTGAGCAGAACTTGCAGATTCAGTGGTCTATGTTCTTCCCCCCAGACACCAGTAAGAGCAGAATTAATGCAAATGAATCAAAAGCTGAGCCACATGAAGGAGCTGTTAGCACAAAAAGACAATAAACTTCAAGCCATGCGCGTAAAACAGCGGCGAAGAGACAATGAACTTCAAGCCATGCGCGTAGAACAGCAGTAAAGAGACAATGAATTTGAAGAGTTTCGCGCACAATAGAGGCTTATAACGCAACATCTTCAGTTAATCTCCGCTTCAAGTTCGATTCCCCCTTTTCTATCTCCTCCAAATGATGGTGATGATGATTATGACATATTTGGTGATGGTGATGGTGATGGTGACGGTGACGGTGACGGTAACGGTGATGGTGATAATGTTTTTTGAAACAGTTTTTATTTCACGTTTATATTTAATTAGACTTGTCATTAGAATTTGGTTTATATTTCTAAATATTTGATATTCTATTACTTATTTATTACTGTTTATTATTATTTCATGACGATGGTAGTGTTTTTATAATTATTATTTGATTGATACTATTAGATGGTTAGTTGTTTGAATGAATAGAGACTGCATAAATGTCGTATTATTGGTTGTTGGATGGTACCCTGGATGGTTTGTTGATGATAATGTTGGCGGTTTAATTCATAAACCGGTTGGCTGAGACTATCAAGGAGGAATATGATATATATGGAAATTTGGTGCAAAAATTAAACAAATCAAATTTTTTTATCGCAAATTTTCCAAATTCGTCGCTAATTTCGTCACTGATTCTGATTTTCGTCGCAAAATTTGTTGCTGAATTTTTTACATTTCGTTGCAAAATTCATCGCAAAATACGTCGCCGATTTTGTCGCAGAATTGCGACAAATTGTTCGATAAATATTCGTCGCACTTCAGCGACGAATAAAATTTGTCGCAAATTGCGACACAATTACTTTCGTCACAAAATTTGTTGCAAATATTAGCAACAAAAAATCTTTGTTGGAAATTTGCAACGCAAAAAATTCGTCGCTAATTTGTGACAGAAAATATTTGTCGAAAATTGATCGCAAAATTACAACAAAAAAATTTTTGATACTAATTTATCCGACGAATTTTGTGATGGATAATTTTGTAACAGAATTTTTCGTCGCAAAATTGGTCAGAAAATTACAACAAAAAAGTTTTGGTTGCTAATTTTTGCGACAATTTTTTGCAACAAATATTTTGTTGTTGGAAATTTTTCCGACGAATTTCAGGACGTTTTTTTCATTGCAAAATTTGTCGGAAAATTGCAACAAAAAAGATTTGGTTGCTAATTTTTGCGACGAATTTTGCGACAAAATAATATCCGTCGCTAATTTGCGACAAATATGATATTTTTTGTTGCAAAATTTTGCGATGAGTTATTAGCGACGAATTAATTTTTGTCGAAAAATTTGTCGCAAATTTATTTAGCAACGAATTTTTCCTAAATTTTTTTCACAAATTTCATCGCAAATTAACTGTTTTTTTGTAGTGTTACTTACCCTATTTTTAGGATATGGTGAGAATCAAACGATTGTTCTTCGGGGGAGATACAAAGTCGAGAGGACTCCCGAATATTTGGTGAAGTTAGCTGAAATGATGAATTATAAAATGAATCCAATGCATATTTTGCCACAACACTTGAGAGTGATGAGCCGAAAAAGATTTGAACTTCTACATTTGGGTCATTGGTTTGGGGAGATAGAGATGAGATCGATATAATCAGGAATTCTCTCCCTGGTAATCTAGCTAGAATGGTTGATGAAATAATAGAAAATGATGAACAGAGCATTCTCAAGAATTTCATACTAAAATTACTTAAAATGTAGAGATCTAAGCAGATAAAGATTAAGATGAGAAAATCACTATCTCTAAAGTTAAACGATAGTACACCACAAACTGTTAAAAGATTTGCTCCCACTGATAGACTTTCAGTATGAATGATTAATATGGTTACTCGCATGTATATGGAAGAAAAAAAAGAGACAGAATAGAAGAAATAAAATATTGTATTTCTTTTTCTTTCTTTGTTATATAGTTATATACTATGATAATGTATAGTAGGAATCTATCGACATGCGTTGTAGACCAATTTTTTTATATATGTATGTATTTAGAGTGCCTTTAGTATTTTCAAAGGAATGCATATCTATGTGAACATGTAAGTATGTGAAAATGATATGTTCTTATTTCGCATGATTCTAAATACATGAAGTATTTTAGTAGGAGATTTTAGGTTGGATGGATTTAAGTAATTCTCACCTAAAATCTGA
Source organism: Dillenia suffruticosa (assembly GCA_033439265.1). Classification (NCBI taxonomy): domain Eukaryota; kingdom Viridiplantae; phylum Streptophyta; class Magnoliopsida; order Dilleniales; family Dilleniaceae; genus Dillenia; species Dillenia suffruticosa. The sequence goes on from JAVTVX010000020.1 coordinate 17,388,399, forward strand.
TAAATTTCATTGTTTTAAAATTAAATTTATGGTAATCAAATATTTAGATCATGGATGATGATTGGGAACTTCGTGAACTTTTGATTTTATACCTTGTGTTCATTTATCATAAATGTTAGTTTTAAGCATAAAATTGAAAGTATTATATGAGTATGAAAACTCACGTTTACCTCTCTTAGAAAACCGAAACCATGGCATCAAAATACATAATAGCTGACTCTATTAAGAGTGATAAGTTCAATGGCGACAATTATGACATTTGACGCCATAACATATGGCATGTGCTGAAAGAGTAGGATATTTTAGAGGGTATCAACCATATCATACAAGACCCTAGAGTTAGAAATACTGCTTAGCAGAGAAGAGATCAAGAAACTTATCAGGAGTGAAAAAAGAAAGATTTCACTGCTGTAGCATCCTTATTAGTTCTGTAGTAGATGATCTCATTCACGAATGTGAATAATTTTTTACTACTCATGACATATATATGTACCTCAGAGAGAAGTATGGGAATACTAGTGTGATCCGTTTGAGATAGTTGACGATCAAGTTTGACACATATAAAAAGAAATCCAATCACAATATCAAATAGCACTTGAGAACCATGTTAAACATGATTAGAGAATTGAAATCAGCAGGTCACATTTTATCAATGAGTAATAGGATCAGGCTTTAATCCAGTCCCTTCCAAACTAGTGGGAGTACTTGAAAGTCAATCTGACTCATAATGATAGTATTAAAACTTTTTCTAATACTGCTCGCTACATAGAACTTGAAGATGAGCAGCTTGGTGCTGCAAAATCGATTTCTAATGCCTTTGTAGCTGAGTCTAGTTCCTAGAAAGTTTCGAGATTTAAGTGCAATGGAAACAAGAATAAGGCCAAGAAAGGGAAGGAAATTGCGGAAGTGTCTAAGAAAAATAATTCCAACCGCAAGAACAAGCGTAAACGATTTTGAAAAAAGAAGGACAAGAGCAAACTGAAGTGCTACAATTGCAAAACTCTTGGTTATTTCGCTCTAGAATGCCCAAGCCGAAACATGTAGCACCTTATAACGCTTTTCTTAGTGTTATATGTGTCTCTAGTACTGTTTTACTTTCTAAATCTTATCATATATAGATTATAAATTCAAGAGCAACAAACCATGTCATGAGAGATCGAGAAGCATTCGTGTACTTTCGTCGAGTTCCTTTTGGTGCAAGATGGATATACATAAGGAATAGTACGAGAGTGAAAGTCAAAGGGATTGGTATTTGCGAACTAGAGTTACGAAATTGTCAAACCCTAATTTTACATGATGTTCTTTATACATAGAAAATTTGACAAAATTTAGTCTCTATTGTTGTTCTTCCTAGACTAAGTTATGACTTGAACTTTTCTCATGATAGAGTTTGTATCTATAACAATGGCATGTTTTATGGTACTAGATATCTGTTTAATAGATTTCTTACTTTGGATTGTGACAAACAAATATTTAACTATTATGTTGATCATTATATTTTGTTAAATGTTTATTTTAATATTGATGACAAAGTATAGTATGCTAGACTTAGTCACATTGGGCATAATATGATGAATCGATTTCTGAAAGTAAAACTATTGGGTTCGCTTACTAAAGTTATTTTACCGAATTGTGAATATTATCTTGCAGAGAAGATGACCCAAAAAACATTTGGAAAGGCCGTAAAGGCTTAATTCTCATTATAATTGGTTCACTCTGATATTTGTGGTCCAATGAATGTGAAGACTCGATATGGAACGTCATATTTCATTACATTCATAGATGATTTCACACGATTTGGTTATATTTATTTGATTTATCAAAAATCTGAAACACTTGAATATTTTAAACGTTATATGAACGAAATGGAAAATCAAATGGACAAAATAATTAAAACTTTAAGAACAGATCGATGACGTGAAGATCTATCAAATCAATTCAAGGATCTATGTAGTGAAAAGGGAATTACTAGACAATTGACTATTTTTCATACACCTCAAAGAATGGTGCTGTTAAGAGGAGGAATATAACAGTGTTAGATATGATGAGATCCATGATGGTACAAACTAACTTGCCTATTTTCTTTTAGGGAAATGCATTGTTAACTGCGGCCTATATTTTGAATATGGTGTCTTCAAAATCAGTACCAACTACTCCGTCTTATGAACTTTGAACTAGTAGAACACCGAGTTTGAATGGACTTAGATCTTGGAGTTCGAGAGCCTATATACATAACTCTTCCAATAAGTTTGGAAAACTAGATCCCCGAGAAAAGAATTGTATCTTTATCAGATATTCTGACTAGTCAAAATGTTATGTATTCATTGATGAGCACGAAGATGGTACTATAATGGAAATTGAATCATAAAATGTGACATTTTTGGAAAATGATTTTCCTAACAAAAGTGATATAACGAAAGGAAAGCATTTGTTTGAATTAAATAATTCAAATGATAGATCTGTACTGTATGGATTCAGGGATCCACGAGAAGTTGAATCCCTAGATGATCCCAGTGGGAGGGATTCAAATTCTAATGATCCAACTGAAACATCGATTCAGAAAAGTGCTAGAAAAGGTATGTCCAAATGTCATTACGAAATAAAATGGTATGCTTTTATCATTTCTCCACAAGACGAGGATGAGGCGAAGAATGTGAATAAGGCTTTGTCATGTCTTGCCAAGAAAGAGTGGGTAAAAGCAATGGAGGAAGAAATGGAATCGATGGATTTCAACTATATTTGGGAACTGGTTGATTTTTCACTTAGGCACAAACCAATTGGGAACAAGTAAGTTTTCAATATTAAACGTAAGGCTGATAGAACAATTAAGAAGTACAAAACTCGGTTGGTGGCAAAATGTTATACCCAATAAGAGAGTATTGATTATGAAGAAACCTTTCACCAGTAGCGAGATTTGTCTTTATTCTCCTATTGTTGACTATTGTAATCAATTTAGATTTAGAATTATATCAGATGGATGTGAAAATTGTGTTTTTCAATGGAGAATTTAAAGAAAAAATCTACATGGAATAACCAGTAGATTTCATAGTTAAAGGTCAAGAAAACAAAGTTTGCAAATTGAATAAATCAATTTGTAGTTTCAAACAGTTTTCAAGACAATGGTATTTGAGATTTTACAGAACTATAATATCTTACGACTTTGTAATGATAGACAAAAACCATTATATTTATGTGAAAAAATCCAATGATAAATTTATAATTTTAAGTATGTATGTGGATGACATATTGTTAGCTGAGTACGTTCTAAATATCAATAGTTGGTTATCATCAAATTTTAATACGAAAGACATGAGTGAGACAGAGTACATACTGAGCGTTAAGATTTACATAGATCGTTCGAAGAGATTGTTAACTTTATCTCAAGATCTTACATCAAAAAGATTCTGAAACAATTTAGGATGGATAACTACAAACCCATTGATACTCTTGTGATTAAAGGTGAAAGTTTAAGCTTGGCGATGTATCCAAAGACTACCCAAAAAAAAGACGATATGTTAAAAGTATCATATTCCAGTGTTGTTGGGAGTTTGATGTACGCTGTTGAGAGTCTGATGTACACTGTTGAGAGTCTGATGTATGCTATGATTTATACTTATCTTGACATCTACGATACCGTGGGTTTGGTTAGCAGGTATCAATAGATATGAGATCGGCTCGGTTTGGGCTCGAAAATAGGCCCGACTGGCCCGAAAAAAGCCCGCCCCGTGAATCGACCTGATGCTACAGTAATCCGAACCGGCCCGAACCGGTTACTATAACGGGCTGGGCCGGTTCAAGGGATTTTGGAACCGTGAACCTGCCCGGCCAGGCACGGAACCGGCCCGGCCCGGCCGATTCCAACGGCTATTCTCCCTCTTTTTTTATTTTTTTGAATTTTTTCCAATTTTACCCTTCTCAACAGTTATAAAACGGTTAGTTTTGAGATTATTTTGTTCCATAAGTTTAAAAAATTTTCCTATAAATACCTTACACCCCATTTCCAAAATTTTCACAACAAAATATTTCTCTCTGTCACATCTACATTCTCTCAATATTACTACATTCTCTCAATTTTCATTACTATTTCCATTATCATTTCCTTTTCAACATTTTTTAAATTCTCTATACTATTTTCTATACCATTTCCACTAATTTCTATACCATTTCCATTATCATTTCCACTATTATCTTTATTAAACATATTATCATTTTCTTTTCACCATTGTTTAAATTCTCTATACCATTTTCTATACCATTTCTATCAATTTTTACACAATTTCCATTATCATTTTCATTATTATCATTTCCATTATCATTTTTACTATTTTTGTATTCTAAACTTTTGTAAAACTCATTGACTCAGTATGCAACGGCATAGTATGTTTAGAAAAGTTCTGTCTTGAGACAACTAATTGTCGAAGAAAAGAGGTATTTAACCGAGGACAGACGATCTCCAGCTCTTATCTGGGAACTTTCCTGGTGCTTTACTACAGAACGGTCTGGGTGGAGAAGGGAGGATTACAGATTTTCTACGACCTTCAACATTGATCAAGATTTGGCAAAATTTCAAGGTTGGGAGTTAAAATTCAAGATTTTATGAAAAACAACTACGATATCCGTCAAGTCGGTACATTTAATTTTTTTGTATCTTTATTTTCTTACATTTACATTACATTTGTATTACTTTTTTTTTAAAAAAAAATTAAATGTTAAAAGTTTTTTTAAAAATTAAATCTTAAATTTCATTTTAAAAATTTAATTGTATATTTTATTTTAAAATTTTATTATTAATTTTTTAATAAAATGGCCGGAACACACTCTTCACAATCTTTTCAACAATCTCTTCTTTCATTTTTTTGTAAAATAAAATTTCCGATAATATAGATATTGAAACTCTTTTCGAAGAAACTGAACCTACTAATACAGAATTTAATACAATACGGATTAAAAAAGATAAAATTAATATATGAATATTTTTTGAGAAAAAACATGAAAAATAAAAAGTAATTTGTAAAATTTGTCATTAAAAATATAAATTTTTGAAGAGTTGGAGGGTAGACACACTTAGAAGACACTTAATTAATAATCATCCAGATAAATTACCATAAACAAGACAAATACAAATTTTTACAGGGGAAGGTAATATAACTGATACATTTAAATATAATTCGGATAAAAATTTGAACAAATAGAATGGTTAGCAAGAAAAGAATTACCACTTAGTATAGTTGTATATCCCGTATTTGAAGAATATGTATAAAAATATTTACAATCCGGTTATAAAAAAAGTAGTAGAAGATCCGGTAGGAGAAAATCATTAGATAGATATCAAAAATTAAAAAATGATATAATTACACAATTTATTATTAGTGATTATAAATTTTCATTAATTTTGAATAGTTGGAAAAATGAACATAAAAAAGAATATTATATTGTAATAACATGTCATTAGATAAATAATTCATGGTTTTTAGAAAAAAGAATTTTAACTTTTCAACGTTGGGAATTTTCATATTCCGGTTCACATATAATTAGAATAATTTCAAATATTGTTTTTAACTATGGAATAAGTGATAGAATTTTTTCTATTTCATTTAATAATATTTCGACTAATACTATTATGGTTAATAATTTAAAAAATTCTTTAAATACAGTTTTAAATGGAACTTTTTTTCATATTAGATATGCATGCCATATAATTAATTTATGTGTTAAGAATGGTTTAGCAATGGAAGAATTATTTTTAAAAGTTATTCGCGATTTAATTTATCAAATAAGAAATTATTCTGCAAAAACCCAAAAAATTAGACAATTATATTTGTTATATAATAAAAAATATAAAAAAATTTAAAATGGAATGTGACACTAGGTGGAATTCAACATATGACATGTTACAAGGTGTACTTTTTTTTTTCAAAATATTTTAATTTCATTTGTAAATTCAAATTACGAATATGGTTTTATTGATAATAACGCTTTCGATTTTTCATCTACACTTACTAAATTATTGGAAATTTTTTATTTATATACAAATTTATTTTTCGGATATTATTAACCAACTATTCATTTAATATTACCAAATCTTTGTAAAATTATTTATATATTTAATGAATTTGAAAATGAAGAAACATTTGGTGAAATTGTTCTTTCTATGAAAACAAAATTTTAAAAATATTATGAAAAAATTTCAATTTTATATTTAGTTGCAAGAGTATTAGATCCACGTATTAAAGTTGAAGGTGCTGAAATATTAATTGATTGTTTTGCATAAACTTTTCCATCAGAAACGTCTATTAACCTATATTTTTTAAAATAACAAATATCTCATACTTTACCATCAATATTTGAACTATATGAAAAGGAAAAAAATAATTTAAATACTAATAATGTAGGTAGTAGTAGTAGTAATAGCACTCAATTATCTTCATTTTCATTTAATCCCTTACACATGTTAGGAAAAAAGTAAAGAATTTCGTCATCATTTAATAAATTATTTTGATATAAACAAACACCTAAATTAGAAAATTTTGATGATACTGATTTATATGATATATTAGGTTGGTGGAAAAATAATGTATCGTATTATCTAATTTTGGTCCAAGTGGTTAAATATGTACTAACCCCTCCGGTATCCACAGTGCAATCGGAAAGTGCTTTTAGTGCACGTGATCGAGTGTTAACCGAGAAACGTACAAATTTAGTGGACGATACTTTAAAAACCTTAATTTGCATTAAAGATTGGAAGGATGCAGAAAAAAGAATGCAGAAAAAAGAATGCAATGAATCATGAAGATCTCGAAAGATGATGAACAAGAAATAGAAGAAGAAAAAGAATAATAATAATAATGTAACAAAAAAAATCAAAATGATCTAAAAATCAACATAATGTAACAAAAAAATTAGTGGATTTTAAAATCCAAATGATGAGTTTGATAGTAGACGTATACCGAACTCGGTGAAACCACTCTAAAAATTTTATATATCTAATTTTTAATTTATTTTGTTATAAAATATGAATTAAAAAAACAAAATAAATAAATAAATCATTACAAAAAAATAAAAAACAAAACAACAACTAAGTTAAAAAAAATAGAGTTACAAAAATAAAACAGATTTAAAAAATAGAGTTACAAAAAAAAGGTTAAAAAAGGGTAAAAAAAAAAAGGCCCGAACCGGGTCTGACCCGGTGGTTCCGTTCAGCAGGCCGGGCCGGTTCAACTTAAAAAAAAATTTGGAATCAGCCCGGCCCGGTCCGGACTGGCCTAGGAACCGCAGCCATCCCCGCCCGCGGTTCCCGGGAACCTCCCTTGAATCGGACCTAAACTGGCCCGATTTCAACACTAGGTATCAATCCAATTTAAGTCGGAATCACTGAACTGTTGTAAAGAGGATTTTGAAATATTTGAAAGGGACTGCAGACTATTCCCTTTGTTATTAAAGAAATGATTTGTCATTAAGTGGATACACAAATGTTGATTGGGGTGGCGATTTAGATGAATATAAATCCACCTCAGATTATGTTTTCTTGTTGAATAATAGTATCAGAAATGTATTTGGTTAAGAAAATTTTTACAACACTTGGAAATTGCAAGCGACTCAGTGAAAATTGTGACAATTTATTGTGATAATCAATCAGTTATCGTTTATACGAAAAATTCTAAATATCATGAGAGAACCAAACACATAGATACAAAATACAATTTTATTCGAGACATTGTTGAGAAAGGGGAGGTGATGTTGTAGTATATGTCTACGCATATGATAATGGCTGATCCATTTACGAAACCTATACCGAGAGATATATTTTTAAAATATGTAAAATTTTTGGGATTGCGTAGAATGTTATTGTATTTGTATATACAATAACTATTATGTATTACTAATAATTTTATAGCATTTGAATTTGTTTTCTATTTGCAAGTTCTTATGCCTTGATTTAAAGTATGTCGGACAAATTTCAGATATTGGCTCTCTTACACGAGCAATCGCCTCTAATGTTTATGTGATATGTAGAGATGATACAATATTAATTTGTGATTAATTAACATATATATGCCGTCTTAGTAGAGAATTAAGATAAAATTACCTTTTATATATTTTCTTGATAATCGAAATGGATTTCCTACAATCTGTTACACTTGTTTACGAGCCAAGTGTGATTTTCTCTTGAAATTGTGATGATTATGGAGGACTTATAAAAAGAGAAAGTAAGGTCAAGTGTTGTGTGGTACACTTGAATTAAGACCTGTAGGATACATTATAATTTTGAAACAGACATACGTTTCTAATTAAATAGAAAATGTATCGTAACACGTGTTTCATATCAGGTGTACTTATAATGACCCTATGGGTAATAAGTTAATGAATCCCTCTATCTCATTGTGTGAGATCCAGATATTTATACTTAGTTTCATTCAATACCCTTAGAACTTTCTCCTATTTTTTGAAACTTTATTTTAGTGTTGTTAGTTTAGCATGTAACTAAGAGACTATAATTGATTCGGCTTTGCAATACATGTTTAGGAAAGCAGTTAAAATAGCGAAGATAGATAGTAGTATGGAAGGAAAACTATCTTATCGCTAATTTGTTGTTTTGTATTCACAAGTCGGTCAATTATGTTTTAATTTAGTATTTTGAAATATAATTATGAATGCATAATTTGTATTGAGTCAGTATGCTCTCATTTGTATAGTTTAAGAGATGAGAGATACATTGGCTGTGTGGCAGAAAGAAGTTTGGAGTATAGCGAGAATTGATATCCTCATTGTATTAAATGGTGAGCTGCTATATATTCTTAACTAGTATATAACTCTGACCTTTTGATATACTCGTTGGTCACACAATACATTTGCTTATATGAAATGATATGTAAAAATGATCGGGCTAAATATAGGTCTGACTCTCATGTACGAGTGGAAGATATTGGAATTGAAAATCGGGTTGCTCATGTGGGTTTGACCCGGCCCAACACTATTTAAATTCACGTTTGTTATTAATAAATAAAAGGAAAAAGAATTGAAAATAGGAGAGTAATTTTTTAAGTAAAAACTCTCTTAACTCTCCTGTTTTTTAATTTTGAATAGTGTATGGGAAGTTATTTTTTCCAAGAAAAAAGCATATATGAGTGTGTGTTCCTGTTCCTCTCTCTCTCTCCCTTTGCTCCATTGAAGAACGTACAAAAGAAAAAGCTTCCAACCTTTTGAGGGTTTGAAAAAGTGACCAATTCATATACCATATTTAAGGGTATTTGGATTGTGAAAATAAAAAATAAATCATATATGATTGTTTTTAAACCTGCACATAAAAAAGGATTTGTAATTCAATCCTAAATTTTGAATTTATTTTAGTTTTTAAAACATGAAAATCATATATCGATTATTAGAAAAAGTTTTCGATTTATACAAAGGCAGCTGAAGTCTAAACTGCTCTCTCTAAAGCAGCAGCATGTTGCCTGGCAGAAGATTGGCAACCCGGGCACGAGTAATACGGCAGGTTGGCCCAATACGAGACCAGACCAGACACCGGCTGGGCGAATGTTATCCGGATATATTCGTTGTTGCCTTTACTTTTGCATATTACAACACATCACAAATATAAGTAATACTATATTTTTTCTGTTATATGGAAATCCTAAATCTTCAGAAATAAAGCCCCTCTCTATGAGCATTTACTTTGACTAACAAGCAATATTGGTAGTGCCCCTCTGAAATCTTGTCCCTGCACCGCCAAATTCTTGTAGAATTCTGAAAACATAAATTTAATTAATATCAACAAAAAATAATAAGAAAAACATGACTGTTGTACGGTTTGGTCACCGCAAAGATAGGAGATTATGGAACAAATGATGTAATTGCAACACAGAGGAGAGCGATCATCATCATCAAAAAAAGAGGAGAGCGCGGAGTAAAGTGGAGGCCACAATTGCTATGCAACCTATTTTTGTTTATGGTTCTTATTTATAATACTGGAGTCGGTTCTATAAATCTTGTTTTCCTTTACCAACAAGATAAAGCATATAAAAACTTTTTTTTTTCTTTGATTAAATCATAGCTAATAAACTACTCAAAAAAAAAAAAGGAAAAAGAAAAAAATGGAGCCGGATGGTTTGGCCCGGTTTGGCCGGTTTCATGGGTTTAATGTTATTTTTACCCACCCATAAACTTGGGCAAGATGGAGTCAAAAATGTGAAAAAACAGATATTCTTGCGCGTGGCATGTTTAATCGGGCTTTCAGGGTTCAAGCCACAGGCTTAGGGTTCACGTGGGATTCCGATTTCAAGATCTGTCCCTCCCCCTCTACATCTGCTCTACAGTGAAACTAATAAAACAATAACAATTATTGCAGAGAGAGAGAGAGAGAGAGAGAGAGAGAGAGATGGCGGAGTTGATGGAGGGGTTTAGTCCTGCGGCAATGGCCCCCGAAGAAGAAAGACTGATGATAAGAGACATTTCAATGACTGCCGAAGCTCACATCAAAGAAGGAGACATTTTCTATCTCATCACTCAAAGGTTCTCTCTTTATCTCTCTTTCTTTTTCTCCGTCCTTGTTTTGCCTGCTTAAAAGCTTTAGATTGGTTTGAGGATTCTGATTTTCTGTGACAAATTACGAATCCCCATTTCTTGGCTATTGTCAAAGTTTGAATCTGAAACTTAGTATTTCTGGTACTTAAGTGGAACAGAACCCTAACCTTCTGAGTGACGGATGTGATCATAAGAAAATGTTGGTACAGGCGACTCTGACACTAGGGGAAAACATTGGCCAATTCTGTATTGAGTTCATTGAGAAATCAAGTAGTCAGAGCTCTCATTTTCATTATGTTGGTGTTTTTTATCACAAATATGTCATTACTGCTACAAGGATTGAACCCTGTGTCCTACATATGTGAGTCTTTCGGTTAACATTTTGTTCCTCCTTAATGAGTTCAAGAATATTTGCTACAAGGATTATTGGAATTTGAAGATTTTGAAATGTTAAACGTAATCATCCTTGTTAATTGCCTCAATCAAACATGGTGCTTGATTTAGCAATTATGAATTTCAACCTTGAACTTGAATTGATTGCCATTTTCTATCTTGGTTTGCTTAGACTTTGAAGTTTAATTGGCTTTATTTCTCTAAGGAGAAAAACACCACATACATGCTCTTGAAAGATCTCCTACTTTTGTTGTATGAGCTTGAAGTTTGATTGTTGGGCATTTTAGTTCAATGCATGAGAAATTGCATTGTCCAAGACAGGGTTGCTTAATTCGCCCCTCCCCCTATAATTTCCATTCTGCTATGCGCGATCCTAAACGCAGATTGTTTGCATTCCGGAATGGTAAAACCATTGTTCCCCATTAGAAAGATGAAATTGAAGAAAAAAAAAAAAACTAGTTTTAGGAGTTGAAAAATTAATAGATTCAAGCAAAAATCAGAAAAATTATTCTTTCGAACAACAACCGGAGCTTGAAGGATGGTGGCTATGGTGGATCCTGGCAGCAGGCGATAGAATTGGCAACGGGGATGGGTCTTTAAGGGTATTTGAAGGATGAAGATGATTTTAGCGGCTAAAATCAAAGAGGAAAAGGGGTAATATTTCAGAGATAGGTGATATTGGGAAGGGGGAGATGTGCTCGCGTGGGAAGAAGGTGTCTGTGGGAAAGGAAGGAAGGAAGAAACAAAGAAGAAGAAAAATGTGATTTGCACAATGCATTCATAGGAAAGATATATTCTAAGATAATATTTAGGAGATGATAGTTATCTCTTAAAAAATATTTGGAAGTTGGTAGTTATCTTTTTAGAGCAATAGTTTTCTTATTTTTGGAATTCTTAATTTTAAGAGTTTGTGTTTTAGTAGAAAATTTATTCATCTTAGGAGTTTGTTTTAATAGGAAATCTATTCTATTGTAAAGTCTATTTTCCTTTATTTAAAGAGGGTATGATCAATAAAGAGACAAATTTAATTCTCCTAAAAAAAAGGAATTGTGGTAGGAATCTTGTTAGAACATGTTTCTTGACTACAATCATGGGTCTAAGAAAGGGAAAACTCTAGCAAGGGAAGAGAGGATTTCCTTATAGAGTATCATGTGACTAGGTCTTCCACTAGGGTTCATATTAACTTGGTATTAGAGCCAATCAGTATAGAAAACTCTGCAAAATAGCCTAATCGGATGGAGCGGTTCATGAGTGATCTCGAGCATCGACTGTCTATGGTGGAGGAACACCAATTGTCCGGTGAGAAGCTGCTTCAGCAACAATAGAAAGTGATGAACTCACAGTTGGAAGGGATTCTGCGAGAGATGCATGGGTGCAGCAAGAACAATGAGGTGGAGAGTAGCAGCTGCACCCTTACAGACCAAGGGGAGGAACGAGGAATCTGGTAGGAACAAGGGACTGTCATCCCCAGGTTTTCTAAACTAGAATTCCCATCATATGATGGTACTGAGGATCCTTGATTTGTATCCATAGGTGTGAGCAATTCTTTAAAAATCAGAGAACACTTGAAGGGGAGAAGGTGGGCTGGCAGCATTGCATCTTAATGGAGAAGCGCAGCTCTGGTTTTTTAAGGTGAAGCAAGAAGGGGCGAGCAATGAACCGGGAGACATTTTCCGAGTAGTGCCACTTGAGATTTGGCTCCCCCTTGAGCCTCAACCCTCTTGGCCAGTTGATCAACTTAAAAAAATATGGACGGTGGAGGAGTATCAAAGGGAGTCCCGGTCTTTGCTAGCTCGCACTTCAGAACTCATCATAAAACAGCAAGTTAGCCTATTCACTGCTGGTCTTATGGAGGGCCGCGACTGGAGGTACAATTGCAGCAACCCAACAACTTAGTAGCTACCATGAATTTGGCTCGCACATATGAAAGGAAATAGAAGAGCAACCAAGAAGAGGATGAGGGAGAAGGCTTCTTGGGAGTTTCTTGATGACTTTGAGAAGATCTATCCTGAATGCAAGGTTGAGGACAAACTCTTTGTCAAGGAGCGGAGTAATGATATGCACAATGCATTCATAGGAAAGAAATATTCTCCTCGAATATTTAGAAGATGATAGTAATATCTTAAAAAATATTTAAGAGTTGATAATTATTTCTTTAGAATAGTGGTTTTCTTTTTTTTGGAATTCTTAATTTTAGTAGTAATTTTAAGAGTTTATGTTTTAGTAGAAAACCTATTGCTTTTAGGAATTTGTTTTAGTGGGAAACTTATTTTATTGTAAACTCTATTTTTCTCTATTTAAATATGACATTATCAATAAAGAGGTAAGTCTAATTCTCCTAAAAAATAAGGAATCTTGTTCGAGAGCAGGTTTTCAAACTGCAATCATAGGGTCTAAGAAAGGAAAAAACTTTAGCAAGGGAAAAACCTTAGGAAGAGAGTATTCTGTGACTAGATTTTGCATTAGGGCTCATATGAGAATGGTTAAGACAATTTTAAAATCTTATCAACTATGATTAGTATTGCTGACTATTTTCCTGTTTTAATCTTATTTGTTAAAAATGTGAATATAGAATAATCTTTTACTATACAAATAACAATGAATATATATTTGTTTATTTAAATTTAAGCGAATTAAGACTAATATACCATAATGTGGACCGGAAACATACCATACTTGAACTCGTGTAATGTTCCACGATGAACTACGTATTAAGGAGCACCGGTCCAAGATATAACTAGAAATTCGTTATTCTTGCTTATATTTCCTATGCATTGAAGGGTCAGTTTTAGTTAATATGGAATTATGTTCACCCACATATATTAATATATTTATGGTACTTTCTTGTGTCGGTGCATTCTTCTCTGTGATTTTCAAAGTAAAACTACAATGATTTGATTGAAGGTATTAGTGTCAGCCAAAAGGTAATTAGCTACTAGAAGAAGTTCGTGGAGAGTGTATTTTCTTCTAAACAAAGGAAGAGTTCTGGTATTTAAGTGTGCCTTATTATCATTTTTGACTTCCTTTTCTCAACTATTGCTTCTGCAGTATTACATCCTCATAAAAAAGCCTTTTGCCTTGCCTCTTGAGTTGAAGATTAGAATTCCATTGTTAGACTTCAACACAACTTTTGTCTTATAAAGAGCCTCTTTCTGTGAAGCACATTTAATTACAAATCTATTTATGTCTATGCCGATTATATAATTTAGCATGGAGCTTAGATACTGCGTAACAGAAAAGTGATTAATGTGCCTTGTGAGAATAAATATGTGAACAAAGATAAATCTCTAATTATTTATCTCTAATTATTTTTATGACAAATAATAGTGTGTAATCTTTGTATTTAAATGTGGGGAATGAAGATTGATAAGACCTTTTCTAATGGCACCAAAACCCTCTAGTTCAGGAAGCGAAACTGAGATGCGGTATTGCATTTTTGCCACAATTATAGTAAGTTCTTAACTTTTTTAGTTGTTACTAACAGGTGGTGGCAACATTGGCTTGATTATGTTAATCAAGATCATGAAACTGCCACAATCACTGAATCCTCCACGGGCCATTCGGGAATTAATGGATCACTGAATTCAATAATGTTAAAGCGGCCTCCTTGTATTGATAATTCTGATTTAATATATGACGGGGCATCAGATGACTCCAGCTTGGGAATTGAGCTTCATGATACGTTAGTTGAAGGCCGTGATTATATTTTACTACCTGAAGAAGTGTGGACAAGATTGTATGGATGGTGAGTACAAATGGACCTCCTCAAGGTTAATTGTGTGAGAACAGCTTTTACTCTTTTTTTCCCCCTTCTCTTTCATTTGAAAAAAAAAAAAAAAAAGAGAAAGTTGAAATTTCAAGTTATTATTACTAGTTCACTAGGGTGCATCTGAAGTTAATTATTTTGGTTACTATATTTTGTGCACAGTTGTTCTTTTTGTCATCATGATAAAAAGAATTTTACTTACTGTAAAAGAAATTTGAAAAATAGTGGAAGAAGAACAAGGAAGTGCTCACCCATTTGTTTACTACGGTAGAGAATCTAAAAAATCAATAATAAGATTTAAAGGACTTTGCAGTGGACCAAAAGCACAAGGACATGATTACGATTTTCTACGAAGACCATCAAGGAATTCTCCACTCTCTAAAAAATTCTTCCATTCTTTGTACTTCAAACCAGCCAAAACATGGCTGGAAGGAGCATCCTAGCATGTCTTCTCTCTTGCTATATAAACCCTTACACCGTTCCAGGCCCAAAACTCTCTATATATGGATTTTAAATTACCCAACGTAAGTGCAAAAGGTGAGAATTTTTTCTCACAACAAATGAGTCCATGTGTAATGAACAAGGAACTGATCCACAAATTTAGGCTTTTGTTTGCATAACACATTTATTTACCAAAACAATGCTCTCCTTTGAAAATTATCTTGAGTTAAAATCCTTCTCAATCTATGTCCCACATAAAAATGTCTACTCTTGGGGCAAAGTGAAATTCCAAATAAAATTCTGCAGAAAGAGAGTCTTCTCCTCATTGTCTCCATTCGATCTAGCATGTTATTGTGTATCTTGACCTCAAAGGCCCCAGTTGTTGATCTGTTTTGTCACATATTTAACATTGAAAAATATCAAATAAGCGGAAAAGCATTGTAATTATGAGAATAAATACAATACATATAATTCTTTTGAATAATTAAGGTATTTGAGGGATTGAGCTTATGTATGCAACTTCGAGAAAGTATCATAAACTCTAGATTAGAAAAAGAAACAAAGATATTCAATAAGGTTTTGTGCCAGATAGGTCAACCATTGATGCTATTTGCTAAGTCATACACTTGTAGAAAAAGTACAGAAAGCAAAAAAGGACTCATGTATCATTTTGATAGATATACAAAGGCTTCTACTGGAGTCTTTAGATGAGTGACTTGGAAACAAAGAAAGGCTTTTCTGTTGAGTTATGTAAATCTATTTGAGATACATACCTTGGAGTTATGTAAATCTATCTGAGGTATGTACCTTGGCCAAAGTATTTTCACTCCATTTGATCTTGCCAAAACATTTCTTCTATTTTTAAATAGGTTGCCATAAGTTCTGTTCCACCCATTTAATTCCTCTATTTAGGAAGCCTAATTGGACATAACATCAGCATCGATATTCCATTAAAGAAACCCACATCATCAAAATCTAAATGGTACATACACATTGCTTGAAATCGAAAGGGTCTTTTCTTAACTCAGGGGAGGTCACATCATTCGATGAATTGAGATTAGAATAATGGTCAGAACTAGTCCGAGGAAAATATTTTTTGTTTGCTTTTGTGGAAAGGTCGTCAAAGCCCTCTCTAGACTGTGTTGAATCTGATGATGTCTGAACTGTTTATTTGTCCATCTAAGAGGTGGTCCTAGATATCTTAAACTCCAGCAAGCTACACTCTTCGATCAGCTCATTGAATAGATTGCATCTACAGAAGTTCACATCTGCCCCACCTAGTTTCTCATCTGCACTAGCAACTTCATTGAAATGGCCTGCAACCATCCATGGCAAGAGCGTACCACATGATATCTCTTCTAACGTCTTCCAGAAATTCAGCCAATTTGTTAAGTCGGGGAAATTGCCTGCACTAAGGTATAAATTGCCTGTCTCGCCCTATAACCTCACGAGCAGGTGCAACCTCATTCCATAAAATCCAAATTTCCCCAGCAAAACCATTTGGATCAACTTTCCACCATTTACAAAATCTAATTTGCCAAATTACATGATCAGCTTGTTTGCTCCCAATATGAGGCTCAAGCACTGCCACTACACTAGGTTCATGAATTCTAATCAGATCCTTGATAACTCAAAAGAAGCCATCATGTTCAGCACCTCTACAATTCCATATCATCAGAGACATAATTGGGTTCTTTACCATTTGATTCTGGGCTACAGACTCAACTTAGGTCATTATTTATATCTTCAAACTTCATCACAATCCTCTCATCATCCTGATCCACATTCTGCAGCTCTTCCTTATATTTATCATGCTTTCCTATACTACTGTCAGGTAGTTGGTTAGCTGAATCATTCCTGCTCTGCTGACATTCTGCAACTATTCATCCGGATGTATTTATGCTATTCTCCCGGGATCATCTCACATATTCATTGTCTTGGACAGATTTCTCCATATTAGTTGTCTGTTAAATTGAGAGGGGACACTCTTCTTTGTGCCTATATTCACAAAGGTGACTCTGGAGGTTGGAGCAGAATTAGGGATTGAAATTGCTTATCATATTATGTGCACTTTTAAATGGTTCTAAAGCAGTTTTATGATACTTATTTGATGGTTTTACCCTTTGCTCCCTGACCCATCTTCAATGGTTTCCTAGATTCATTTCTTGGTCCTTAACCATGAGGTCTTTTCCCCTACCTGTTGTGACCTTTGATTGGGTGGCCCTAGTGATTGGTCGAATCCAGATTCTACTGATCTCTCAATGTTATCTCCCACCAGTATTTCCTCATCATTTTTTTGTTCAAAACATTAAATCTTAAATCCCTTGAAAAGTTAACAGTTGATCCTTCCATATCCACAATTAACTTGGAATGGCTTCCCTTCTTTCTAGTAATCATCCATGGACCAAAATCAATTTTCATATTTCCTTCCTTCTGTTCCAAGCTTTCCCACTTGGGACTTATGGCTGGAAGGCAATTCAGTTCATTCTCCGGTGAAGCTTCTGAACTTGGATTGTCAATTGCATGAAACTTCTCTGTGAGTTTTGTGTTCGCTCTACCACAACCAAAATGTATCATACTAAGCCCTTGATATGGGGCTTTGGTCGCAGGCTTCCCTGTCATCACGTCACCAACTTCCTTGACCTTCTGGGACTGGGCAGGCATCAGCCCCCATATATGGTTGTTCGACATGCTGCCAATGCCCGTCTGAGATGTAAGTGGCATATCTAAATCCACATACTGCCAAACTTATACCGTGCCACAAGAGTAAAGTTCAAATCTGCTTTATGTGCTCTCCCAGAGGTCCACCCAATTGCTAATTGCACGTCTTCATCAAAATACTCAATAGGTAGATCTGGTAATCTCACTCATGCCTTGGTAGTATTGATGGATGCCTTTGATGGTCTGAACTATAGCATCCATTTCCCACTGTAAGATAATGCCCAAGAATAACCCTCGTATCCTCCTCCAAAACAAACTTGCAGTCATATTCTAGTGAAAAGTTACAAGAAGATAGAAATCTCTCCCTAATCAATTTAGCCTTCCCTTTTGGTTCAACATCTGTTGAATTCAAGTGCATATGGTTTTATAGCCTAGCCTTCATCCTAAGTGTTTTGCAATGAGTCATTGCTGCAAGTTTTTGAAAGTTCCCCTCTTAATCATTCTGATCTGGTCATATAATTCTTATCCATCAGTGAGACGATATTGTCCTTTTTGATGCTGAATTTTCTATTCTTCGTTCTTTGCTTACTTGTTCTCTTAAATCATCATGCATAAGCATGTCCCTAAATGAAGTTTGACTAGGTTCCATCCTATTCCTCCCAGAATTATTGCTTGAATCTTATAATACAGGGCCAACACCTATCAGGGTTTTCACAGTGATGGTCTCTTTGATTTTCTTGGTACACCATATGAGGTAGTCCACCACCTTCGGAGATCAGTGTTCACGCCTAGCAATGCTCATTAGGTCAGTAGCTAGGAAGATGAGTTACGACTTGATAGTATTTCAGAAATCATTTTTGCTATATTTCAAGTTTCAGCTTGACAATGACAGCATACTCTTTTGGTATTCCTGTAACCTTTTAGATTCTAAGAATAATAAATTATTCTTTTGTTTTTGGGATCATTCAAACCTCTGGCTCCATGTTTGCAAAACCTTTGTGTCTGAGGATTTTGTTGACAATGTTAAAAATGTAAGGCTTAAGCAGCATTCTTAAGCTTGGGTATTGTAATGCTTGCGAATGCCAATGGATTTATGGGAGGTCCATCTTACTGCTTGTTTGGTTTGTGGGTTTAGGTATGGAGGTGGTCCAACATTGGCTCGAAAAGTTATAAATTCTGGAATTTCTCAGATGGAATTGGCTGTTGAGGTTTATCCTCTACGCCTTCAGCTACTTGTAATGCCAAAGGGTGACCAGTCTACCATCAGGATAAGCAAAAAGGTACTATGGAGGACTTCCTTTGTGATCCCAAAGTTTTCATGCTTGGCCATTTCCATTAATGAAACACTTTTGGCAGGAAAGTGTTGGAGAACTTCACAAACAAGCATGCGAGATCTTTGATCTTAACCCTGAGCAAGTAAAGAGTCCATACATCCAAAACTACTTTAACTTGTATTCCCCTTTTATTCTATAGTTTAATTTTTACGTTTCTTTTTTGGTCTTGCAGTTTTTTAGCATATGCTTGCTCCTTTTTTTGCAGGTATGCATCTGGGATTATTATGGCCGTCAGAAACATGCTTTGATGAATGACATGGATAAAACACTTGACGATGCCAACATACAAATGGATCAAGATGTGAGTGCCATGTTTTCCTAACCTATGAATGTACATTGAAAGTTGCTAATTAATTGAATTCTTGAGGGGCTGCAGTTCACATGCTCATAGCAACATCCTTAAAGTGTCATTTATGAAACCAATCCCATATCTGATTGCTGGAGAAGAATGCTATTTGCCTTTTTCTTGAGTTTACTTAAGGGGCCCATCATTGAGTATTTGGAACTGAGGAGGATAGCATTTGATGTTACAGGGGGGAGAGAGATATATTGTTATTTCTTCTGTTTATTCTGGTTGATGGAGATTTAAGTTGATAATGGTCAATGGCTTAGTATTAATTAGTCTAAAGTTTTAAGGTGGATCAAATGTTTGCATTTCTTATCTCCTTTTTGCAAGTGGCATTTTTATTTATTTATTTTTGTGGAGGAGAATATCTGAAGTTACCATACTTGAGATGGTGAGACTGCCTTGAAATCAGTTTTCCTGTTTTTGCCTGGGGGTAGGGATATGGAGACGAACCTCTTAGCCATATTCTTAGTGTGTAAGACTCAAATCATCCTTCTTTTTCTGTTATTTAATAAACTCACAGCCTGCCTGTGGCCTTGTGCTAACTAAATATCTAAGACCAAGTGAAATGGATTATTTAGCAAAACCCAGAGTATCGATGCACAACAATTTTCTTTTACATCATATTTTGGTTGTTAGATAATGTTGGATAAACAATTTATGATCTCTTCTCCCCTCTCATTGAGTCACATGAAGGTGATCCTTCTTCATGACCTCAAAATCCACCATCAATATTTTCTTTTCTTTGTTATCTTTTTCAACATTCTGAGCTTTGTATGTGTCATTGTTCTAAATGATTTGGTTGTAGCATTAGCATAGGAAATGGTGTTAAAAGTTCTTTTGTGAAGAGAAAATTCTCTCGCCAAGGCTGGTTGTAGGCCTTGACTTGTTCAATGTGCAAAGATAGGACTGAGTATTACAACAACAACAACAAATTGAGTCTTAATCCCAAATTTTGGGATCAGTAGTTTGAGATACCAATATAGGAGAGAGAAAATATAAATAAATAAATAAATAAATAAATAAATAAATAATAAATAAAATTAAAGTTTGAAAACAAAAATAAAGAAAATATTAAAAAATAAATGATAAAAATTATGAAAGGAGAGAAGTAAAAATAAACTATTCGTAGAAATTTAAAATAATAATAATAATAATAATAATAACAATAATAATAATAAGTTAGTTGTTTCGGATTTTTTTACGCGACTCATTCTTATCTAAAGTTATATTCTCAACTAAATTTTTGACACTCAAATCTTTACGGATAATTTGCAATCAAGTTTTCAATAGTCTATCTCGATATTTCACTAAATCTTATACATTTAAGGTTTCGCACCTCTTAACTAGTGCGTTTTTTGATTTTCGTTGCACATTCAAACAATCTTAAACGATACTCTCTTATTTTATCTGCAATTAATTTACTCCCAACTTAATACGTATCTCTTCATTTCTAATTCTATCTTTTCTGGTTTTACCACACAACCTTTTGAGCATTCTCATTTAGCTATAACTATTTTATACTCTTATTGTTGTTTAATGGCCCAACACTCGGTGCCATACAATAATACAGTAGGTTCAATTATGCTAGTGAATCTTAAGACCAGTGGCTATGCATGTCCTTTGCTACAGGTCCAGCATACTGGGTGTAGATTCTAGCAATGGATGAATTGCAAACTGGAGAGTTGGGTGAACCAGCATGTTGTATCCAAGAGTGGAAGAGATTGAATATCACCTTTTAAAGCATTTTGTGGTTAAAGAGTCCTTGGATACAAATTTTTCTTACATTTGTCATTGTTTATCTAAGCCTTTGTGACTGAAAGGAATTTAGTCTTGCTTGTTCAGGTGAGGAAGAAATTTTGGGATCACTCTTGCGTGCTTTGATTAGATTGGAATTAGATATACATGCGGGTCGCTGTTGGAGAGGAGAAATCCTTGCCCTCTATTGTATGCTATGTGGTGCCTCAAAATTTTGTATTAATTTTGGTGGATACTATTGTTACAAAAGATTTGTTGATTCTCCTTGTATACCTGTCTTGTTTTTGTTACTGCACTCTCTTGTTGCTTTTAGTAGTCTTTACTGCGCAATTGTCTGCAATTGTGTTTAACATTTTTTAGATAACCCAAGCAGATTCTGGTGGAAGTTAATGCTACTATGTCTGGTGGCTGCATGAGCTCCATTCAAGAAAATGGATCCGTGGAGAAGGAAGCTACTTCTGTTCTTTTGGAACCCTCTAAGTCAAACCAATCAATTGCAGGAGGGTCGTCTGCTAGCAGGGGTGGGACCAGAAGTTGCAGTTCTGAATTATCACAGCATCGGATCCTGACATCCCCTGTAAGAGAATCAGAACATACATATGGGACCAGTGGAGTTAGTACAAGAGGTTCTTCTTGTGGCCTGACAGGGTTGCTAAATCTAGGAAATACATGCTTCATGAACAGTGCAATACAGTGCCTTGTTCACACACCAGAGTTTGCTAGATATTTTCAAGAAGATTATCATCAAGAGATTAACTGGCAGAACCCTTTGGGCATGGTCGTAAGTTTCATTTTCCTCTAAACAACTGAGGTTATTTTTTATCTCATTTTTTGTCCAATGGTTTCTTCAAACTTGATCTTGATAAGCTCATTCATTGATTGCTTCTGAAGGCTCAAAAAACTTCTAGTTCGCACCATGGAACTTCTTGTTAGTTTTCTGAATAAAAGTACTTGGTAAGAAAGAAAAGCTAGTGTATCCAAGCAGGCATATCAAAGAAAAAGCTAGTGTAACCAAGTAGGCATATCCTTTAGGGATGGGAATGGGGAAGGGCAAGAATGGTAGGGACCATAAGAGGAGATTTTGATAACCCATAACTGCCTCTATATGGTGTGTAGATACCCTAATATAATAAATTTCAACTAAATTTTAAATATCAATGTTTTACTAATAATGCTAAAAAAAATATCAAACTATCTATGACAATATATATCTCATTCACCTAGAAAAAGCTGGCCTCAACGTCACCCCAAAATGGTCCACGAGAGATGCCATATCAAAGTTGGGATTCAACATCTTCCTGGCAAGTCAATATGCTTTGCCCGTTTCATACTCGAGGGATGAGACCTTCTTTCTGAGATAAGGTGACCATGGGGAATTCAGTAAAGCCAAGTAAGTGAGAGAGCGAGATAATAGGACGATAGGATGATGCTTGGTGTGATGATGAGTGGGTTTGGCCTCACCAAGTTATTTCTGACAAAATTTTGAATGTTTTGGTGGGTAGGGAGATGCTTCTGCCCTTTGGAGATGTGTTTTGTGGTTATTCTTTGGTATATTTGGAGAGAGTGGGATGATAGAATTTCTAGAAGTCTGACTATTGGCCCTTCTCTCATTCTCTCTTTGGGATAAGTTGTCTTTTTTGTTTCTCTATGTGCTCATGCCTCATGTGTTTATAAAAATTGTACTGTAGAGAAGTTGAAGAGGGAATGGAGAAGTGGTATAGTAGTTTATGTTTTTCTCTTTTTCAATCAATTTTGAGAATTTCTCATCCATGGAGTTTTCTATATTCTGTATTAAATCTAATAAATTGCTTTTTCTATATTAAAAAAAGGATAATGCTAGAACAAAGGAGGGAATATATACCAGCTAACAAGCATATCTTTCATATGATACGATGCTGCTGGAAGTAGCACTATTTGTGCTAATAATGTCAATAAAACGTTGATCTATTGAAAATTTATTATCAAAAATATAATTTATCACAATCCCACATACTAAAAGTTGGTATCTAATACTAATAATCATTGTTTATACATATATAGACAATTTAGGAAAATTACATAACAGGGGGATGAGCAAAACTCCAGAACTGACTACAATAATTAATCAAATTGCATCCTTGTTTTGTGTGGTAATGAGTAGGTTTGTCCTTGGAGCCTCTTTGAGGTGTTTGTTGTTGTTTCTTTAGAGCAAGAGTAGCTGTGGATTTATGTTTTTGTCATGAGACATTTGCCCTTAATGTGACATGCAAATCAATTTTGTATCCTTGTGTTTGGTTTAAATATTATATTTGACATGCTAATGAAACTGTAATGCATTCTTAGACAAAAATTATCTAGATTACACATTGCTGTCGCAGAGGGAAGCTGGCCCATTGCAAACCATATTCCAATGTATCAATCTTTCCTCAAGCTGGCACAAATTATCATTCTGAAATTTTCTAAGTTTTTGTACCACAATTTCATTTACTGTTCAACCTTTTTGACTCCCCACCCTCTTCAATGACTTCACATAACTGAATGTGTCCACATTGGGTGCTATTTGTAGGTTGCAACATTGATAATTTTTGTGTTCTATTGATCTTGGATGTCAGACATATCTTCTTTCTTTAAGGCTGTTGTTATTTATTGTTTATGCTTTAGAGATTTGCAAAACTGTTATTTAAATTGCTTGAGTATTGCTTAGTTCCATTCCTTCTCTCTCTCTCTCTCTCTCTATATATATATATATAGTGTTTGTTGGGCTAGAAACCTGAATTACGTAAGACTGTAAAATTACAAGGAAGAACGAGGAAAAAAGGGAAGCAATGCGATTCCTCATTTGGATTTTAATGGGTATAAACTGGAATTGGCTACCTTTTAGGGCACACAAGTTGAATTCATTTTGAATTTGATTCCCCCCCCCCCTCCCCAAAAAAAAATCAGCTTGAGGTCCTAGTGTTGGGAATTCTATTGAGATTATGCATGCTACTTTGTGTCTCTTATGTATTTTGTGGCTACTATATTGAATTAGTTTAATTGGTAAATTTATTTGAAGGAAAGAAAAGTTATTTTTGAACCTGGATTTAGTATCACACTCCTTTGAAATTTAAAGTGGCTATGATATAGGGTGAGCTTGCTCTGGCATTTGGTGAGTTACTTCGGAAATTATGGGCCCCAGGGCGAACACCAGTTGCCCCACGACCATTTAAAGCAAAACTTGCTCGCTTTGCACCTCAGTTCAGTGGATACAACCAGCACGATTCACAGGTTTGTTCCCACCATGGTTTCTGATTCTCAATATTAGCAGGACATTCTTCTATGAAGTTCACTTTCCAAAATTTTATGTCTTTCAGGAGTTACTGGCTTTTCTGCTAGATGGTCTGCATGAGGATCTCAATCGAGTTAAAGACAAACCTTATATAAAGTCACGAGATGCTGATGGCAGACCTGATGAAGAAGTTGCAGATGAATATTGGGCAAATCACATTGCTCGTAATGATTCTATTATTGTTGATGTTTGCCAAGTGAGTATGCTTTGATGATATCCACATATTAATGTGCCTTACTGAATTGCCATAGCATCAGATCTTTTACAATGTACATGTTGATCATAGCTGTCACGCAGTATTGTGAAATTTGATATCTTAGATTCCCTGTTAGCTTAAGTGCCAAATGTCTGATATTGTGAGCCACCTCTTAGACACAAAAGCTGACATTTGTATGAAAGAATTCTCTTTGTGGCTGTGCTTGTCTCAGTTTTTTCCGAATGAAACCATATCATGTTCGGGAAAAGTGAATTTAGAATGGATTATGAGAAGTGCATTATAAATTTGAACTTCTAATCAGAATGTGTAATGAAAATAATGTTTGGCTTTCTAATCTCAAAAGTCAAATTTTGATTGAATATTGAGTTTGTTAGTATTACATCAAAAGACATATAGGCCTTTTTTTTTAAAATTTTTTTGCAACAAAAGATTCTACACAAAACATCTACATTTGGTTGCAGAAATTTATTTTGAGAATAATGGAAGTAAGAAAAAGTTCATTCTTCTTCTTCTTCTTCTTCTTCTTGACCAAAACGGGCTTTTTGCTTATGATGCAATTCTTATAATGGAAAACAAACAAGTAAATTTCCTATTTTGGATTTAGAAATACTCCTTAAGGGGAGTATGCACTGCTGTCAATTGCATGAATAAGCATCACAAAGATATGAAGCCTTTTGGATATTGGATTTTTTTTCTCCAAATTATGGTAAGCCTCGGATGCAGAGAGGGCTTATGTTTCCAATTCTAACAGATTCTTCACATACCACATTAATGCTTGTCTCTTTACTGCATATTTGCAATGACAGCATTCTGAAATGTCTAAGTTGTACTAGTCTTGACTATTCTTCTAGATGGAGGTAGGAAGCAATCAGATATTATAGTGATCTTAATGGTGTATGTGTCAGGAAATACAAGGATCTTGCTATATTGGTGTTTGTTTTTTCTTTAAGAAGTGCATTATTATAAAGATTTTTGTCATAAGTAAATTTCCATCTCAATGACATCTGCAAATAATCTTTGAAAATTGTTTCCTTCGAGCTCCAGAATGATGATTGAAAGTTGCATTTCAAGTCCAGGGCCAGTAGGGGCCTTACTTTTAATTGTTGGAAGTTTGTTTTTAATATGCATATAGCACCAGATGATTAGTAACAGTAGGTGTCACCTTATTTGAGATTCTTACAATATTCCATGAATTTCTGCTTTTGTGGAGACCAAAACTGGGGAAACCACAACGGTGGATTTGTCTGCTATCAATAAAATTACAAATTGTTGTTGGCATCCTTATAAATGGTGTCACTTTATTCAAGTTGGAGAACCTTATGGGCTTAAATAATTAATTTTATACTGTGTTTGATTTTTGGTTATTTATTTTCCATGGATGTGAATTCCTCCTTGTAAAGGCTTAATGCTATGTTTTGTGTATGTTATTTCATTATTTTTTACAATGTTTTCCTCTCCATGATAAATGTTTTCCTCTTTGTAAAGGCTTCATGCTTATAAATGGTGTCACTTTGTTCTAGTTAGAGAACCTTTGGAGCTTGAATAATTAATTTTAAGCTATATTTGATTTATAGGTTTTTTATTTTCCAAGGATATGAATTCCTCTTTGTAAGGGCTTTATGCTATGTTTTGTGTATGTAATTTCATTCTTTTCTTCAATGTTTTCCTCTCCATGATACTGTTTTTCCCTTGAGCACACATTGCATTGCAAACATTTGCAATTGCTTGACGAGTTTTATTCTTTTTTCACTTTTTCTCTGCCTCCTGCATACTGGATGCTCTTTTATGGTTTTCATTCCTAAGGTATTGTTATATTGTTTTGTTCATTGACAGGGCCAATACAAATCAACTCTTGTCTGTCCCATCTGCAGAAAAATCTCTGTTACTTTTGATCCATTTATGTACCTTTCCTTGCCGCTACAACCAACGACCATCAGATCCATGACGGTTACTGTGTTCCCCATTACTGAGGGTGCCCTACCATCTACTTGTACTGTGACTGTCCCAAAACAGGGTCGTTGCAGGGACTTGATCCAAGCACTAAGTGGTGCCTGTTCCTTGAAACAGAGTGAGAAACTTTTGCTTGCAGAGGTCAGTTGTAAATTATTTGAGGCTCCAATGGATGAGATGATCTATATTACAGAGTTTGTTAAATGTCTTAACAGGTACGAGGCCATTTAATTCATCGATTTCTGGAAGATCCTCTAATGTCATTATCCACAATAAAAGACGATGAACACCTTGCGGCCTACAAGATTCCAAAACTACTGAACAATACAGTTTTTCTTCAATTGGTTCACAGACGGCAGGAACTGTATGTTTTGTTATTTGAATTCTTGCTACACCAATCTAAATTACATAGACTATATTATGAATATTCCTGGTTTCGCTCATTCTCTCTCTGGAATAGGGATGCGATTCATGGTTGATTTGGTTATCTATTCCTAGCCATTTGGCTTAAAATTCTTTACTTATTCTAATCTATACTAATTTTGAGTTTCCAGGAAAAAATCCATTTTTGTGGTTGGAAATGTGAACTTAATGTTTAATTTGATTTGCCAATTTTGTGGTTCTAATCAGTTTGCCTTAGAATTGCTTAGGAAATTGCATGGACTTCAGTATCATTGGTTGTGGCACAAGTGCCATGTATGTACTAATATTTTGGATTCTTCTTTCTGGGTGGGGATGTGTTGCCTTCAGATGTTTGGCACTGAGGGTCCTCTCTTGTCCAGTTTTATTTGGTCTCAAATGTTAAATGTATTTATCTGATGTTTCAGGGAAACTTGCAATTCTCTAGGACAGAAACCTTATGGAACGCCTATTGTTACTGCCATATCTATTGACAATGCTATTACAAAAGGGGACATACAATCCATAGTACATAAGATGCTCTCTCCCATGTTAAGAACAGAGTGCCAGGAGTATCCTGTTGATCCTGGTGCCAGCAACTCCAAAGCTGCATCAGATGCTTCTCATGGAATTATTTCAAGCGAAGTGGATGCAAGCTCTGCCATGGTGGCTTCTACAGATTGTGCAAACTCTAAAAGCATGACAACATTGAAACTGCCTTTGCAATTGGTTGATGAAAATAATGCATGCATTGACCTAACAGTGGGTGAAGAAAAGACCATTAAAATGCCTTCATCATCAAAGTCGATTCTTGTGTTTATTGACTGGTCAGAAAAGCTTTTAGAAAAGTATGAGACCCATTACCTGGAAAACTTGCCAGAAGTGTGTAAATATGGGCACGTGACCAAGAAAGCTCGCACCGAACCCCTCTCATTGTACACCTGCCTGGAAGCCTTCTTGCGTGAGGAACCTCTGGTACCAGAGGATATGTGGTTTGTTTCTTCTTCTTCTTCTTCTGTGATTTTTCTTATGTATTCCTCATGATTTGTGCAATCTTGTTCCAACTGAATATGTTGATCAATAAATGAGTTAGCAAAGAAGTTGCCACGGGAGAACCAAATTTTTTGGGTTCTTGATGCTGCACTTCCGGGCTGAAAACCCCTCTGATTTGTGCAGTCTTGGTCCAACTGAAACAAATTGGATCTCTGACAGTTTTTGCTACATGCACCCTACAATTACTTTACTGTGCAAGATACGTGCTTCAACTGGCGAATTTTGCTAGTGACTGTTGTGCCATTTGGATTTGTAATGTTTTTGTAAGAATTTCTCAGATTCTCCATCCTTTTGTATGGGGAAGGGGTATGAGCTTTAAAGATATCAAACCCGAAATAGTGTAATATTTCTGCTATAGTTTATTAGTTTTATCAGTAGCTTAGTTGTGAATCTTTATGAAAATTTGAACTATTCAGTTCTGCAACAATCTGAATGGTATAACGTAGTTTGTTTATTTATTTAGTAATGCCTTGCTTCTTACAAGGACTTTCCTTGCTGATATTGCCGGGTAATGCCTTTTGGTGAAGGTACTGTCCCCAGTGTCAAGAACAAAGGCAGGCAAGTAAAAAGCTAGATCTGTGGAGACTTCCTGAAGTTCTAGTCATTCACTTGAAGAGATTCTCCTACAGCAGGTCAATGAAGCATAAGCTGGAAACCTTTGTCAACTTTCCTATTCATGACCTTGATCTGACAAATTATGTAGCCCACAAGAACAGCTCAAAACGTCAACTCTATGAGCTCTATGCCTTGACGAACCACTATGGTGGCATGGGAAGCGGGCATTACACAGCGCACATTAAGGTGAGAAAGTCCTTTAGGGCATTTCTTTGGAATACGTTGGTTGGCTTATATGTTTGCCTATTAATGTTAATTTTAAAGACTAGATTTGCTTATTATTGTTAGTTCTAAAGACTACAGGCTGGTTTGTAGTGGAATTCTGTATCCAAGAACTATATGCTAGTAAACTTTCGCATGTTTTAATATACCTCACCTCAAACTGTCCCATCTGATGGAACATCTCCTAACGGGCTCTTTGTGGCTTTCACATAGTGCTTCAAGTCTGGCTGATGGGCATGAAGAGATTTAGCTACTTTTTCAATTTTTTGTCTATTGAGATTTTATTTGATTAATGTAGGTAATTGCCAATTAATATTGGTATATAGTTTCTTTTTTTTTTTTATTTGAGCAGCATCAGGGATTGGATCAATGAATTGAAGTATTAATTCTCTACTTGCTTTTTTTCCCCCCTTTCTTTTTATCTCCCCCTTTTGAGACTCTGATTTTACTCGTTGCCATTTTTCTCTCCTGTTCCTGGTTTGTTTCTCTTCTTCTCCCTTTTTCCTCATCCTTTTGCCTTCTTCCACCACCTAGTGTTAACATTATCCTGGATGTTCAAATATGAATTGTTGTTGATGTCATTTGGGACAATTGCCTAGTTGGTGTCTTTTGGCCAAAGTTGCTCTTGTTTGCTTCTGCAGCTTCTTGACGAGAATAGGTGGTACAACTTTGATGATAGCCACATATCTCCCATAAATGAAGAAGATGTGAAGTCAGCTGCAGCTTATGTGCTTTTCTACCGAAGGGTGAAGACTGAAAGAGGTTCATTGGGCAATGGCTCATAGCCAACTTGAGGTGAAGAAATATTGTGTCAAAAGTAGTCCTCAGGACTTCATCCCCTGGCCAATGTAGTAAATTCAGGTTTGCATATTTTGCTGAAACTAGAAACAAATTTAGGCTGCTAAGAGGTGTTTCATAGGATTGATTATGCAATTCACAAGTTATCTTAAGTGGCGCTTTTAACTTGCACATAAAAAAATTGCAGGTAACTGAGCTTTATGGTGATTGGCAAGTTAAGGGCAGGCTGTTCAATTGACCGTTCAGAGTCCTTTATGAGTTGCACGAATATCAGATGCATAGACATGAACCGAATGATCCACATGAATTTTCTCCAGACTGGTAGGCATGTATATTAAACTAATTATCCCTAGGCTGCTCATGGGCAACGGCACTGGCCAAATGATCATGGATGTTGAGTACTAATATATTTACAGATATTCATGTAAAGTTCATTGTAGTTTTTGGATGCTTAGAAGCCCTGTACTACCATATCTGTGTACTACCATATCCCGCCATTTCAGATTTTCTTTGAACTAGATGAACCATTTGAACAGAAAATAATGACTTGAAAGATCCTTGAATTTATGAGTGGTGCCTACGCTACCGGAAGAAGAAAACAACATATAGCACGATGATTATAGCGCTTGCGTTATTCCAAGCAATCAAAACACGACAGCACCATATGCTCACAGGCACCGAACAAAAGAACTTCCGGCACTTGTCTTACCAGCAGATTATGGAAATCAAACTAGTGCAATTAAGCACACCATGCACCAAGTAGGGTATGCATGACTTGATTTCGCGGTATCTTGTGTGCCTTATCTAATTTCTCATTTTAAATATCATTGCTTTCTTTAATTTCTTGTTCTCTGGAAATCTTGGTTGTGGGCTTAGGATTCTTGATAGGGCAAATTAACTACCAGGATTCTAAACTCAAGTAAGATTTTAAATTTTGAATGCTACACCAAAAATTTTAAATTTTAATTTAGTGACAAGTAAGATTTTGTTATTAAGGGATGTTGACAGCTTCCTAATAGAATCAGAATTTTTAATGAACGTTTCCTCTCTTGCATAATCTCCATCTCCGCTAAGCTAACCGGCGGGAATTTCTCTCTCTCTCTCTTTCTGGCTCTGCACCTCTCTCTCGGCCTGCCATGAGAAACCACACGCCCACTCTCTCTCCCCATGACAAATCAACCACTGCATACAACATCCTTGATGAAATCAACACCTGGACCAAATACAAATTAAACTTGCAGACAAAATCAACACTTCGAGAAAACCATCACTGTCCTTGCTAAAACCATCACGGACCAGACTGCCACTGAAGTTCTCTCTCTTCTCCAAACCATCACTCCCCGAACCTATTGCCTAGGTCTCTTTTCTCCAATCCATAGAAAAGGTGCTCCCTCTTACTTCTCTAACCCCTCAGTTGGTACTTTGCCCCTCTCTCTCATTTTTCTTAATTTATTGCCATAGTCCTCTATCTCTTTCTCTAACCCTATAGCTTTGTTAATTAACATAGCAGCTATTAAAAGTTCATTGTTGCAGAATCTCATTTGTTACCAAATCAAAGTTTAAAACTTAAAGATTATCTCCCCGAGGAGAGGGATGTTCAATTTTTTTTCCTGGGACCAGTTGCATTATAAGCGAAGAAGGTCTTGATCTCAGCATATGGCAAGACTAAATCAATGAGGTGTTTTCAGCGTATGGAAAGACTGGGACCACCGTTGAAGCAGAACCACACACACATACGTATGGTGAGGGCATGAATGTGAGCGGGCTAACAATACTGAGGAAAGAAATTAACTTGCAATATGCAAAGCCGGCGAGCTACTTCCTCATGTGAAGAGTTTCAGTTGAAGTGTACCACCGGGAGATGACTTGCGAGTTAATGGAGTGCGTGTGTGCGCCTGTATGAAGTTGTCCGTTCATGCACATCCCCTTCTATATACATCATGATGTATATAGAAGGGGATGTGCATAAACGGACGTGGATGTATATAGAAGGGGATGAGCATAAACGGACGGGACATTTTAGTAACCAACTTTATATAAATACACACACACACTCCATTAACCATCGTGAGTATCAAACTCTTTTAGATTCAGTGATCGGATACTTTACTTTCTTAATCAGAGATCTCAAGTTTAAACTTTGAGAGTGACGAAAAAGAATTTGGAAGAGTTAATCCTTAAAATGGGTTTCACAGTGATCGAACCGAATTAATCGGGTAATATCTGAATATCGATGGTGAAAACAAAAATATATATATACATTGCGAGTAAAATTTTTGTATGTATGTATTCATTCTGCCACTATCAATTCACTTCGTTGCATCCCTGATAATATTTAGAGGAAGTCCCTTGAGAGATATATTTTCCTAACTAATTTTATTAGCATGAAAAACAATCATCATATGAGCAGCCATAACTGAATTTCACAATAACAAAAATTTAAGAAATTTTGCTTTTGATCTTGAAGATAAATATTTAAAAGTCAATAACAACAACAATAAACTGAATTTTAATCTCAATATTTAAAATCGGTCATTTGAAAGACAAATTTAAAATAGACAAAGAAAAGAAAAATACAATAATATATATAAATAAAATAAATAAATAAATCAATAGATAAATATCTAAAATATATTAGTTTAATTTATGTGGATTTTTCTACGCTATCATTCTTATTTAAAACTATTTTCTCTTATAAACTCTTAACTTCTATATCTTTATGAATAATTTATATTCAAATTTTCAGCAATCTATCTCTACGTTTTACTAAATCTCATATATTTAAGTTCTCAATTTTTCTAATCGGTACATTTTTAGGTCTTCTTTGCATATACCCGAATTATCTCAGATGACAATCTCGCATCTTATTCACAATTGAATTAACTCCCAACTTGTTACAAATCTCTTCATTTCTAATTTTTTCTCTTCTGGTTTTTTTACACATCCACTTAATTATTCTCATTTCTGTTACAGCTATCTTTTGTTTTTGTTATTGTTTAATAGTTCAGCACTTAATACCATACAATAGTCTAGATCTAATCGCAATTCCATAGAATTTTCCCTTCTGTTGGATTTAATCGCGCATGCGGAAGCGTGAATTAAATAGAATCGGAATTTTTGGGATAAATACCTCTATTGGGCGGTCTCCAAAATCCACCGCGTCGCGATGTCTCTCGAACGGATCGCACGGTCGGATGGTGATCACGCAATCGAACCACCACCTCAAATCCACGACGCCTCAAGCCTCTGTCCGGTGAATTGTCTGACGATGGGAGATTTTACTACGCGAAAATTTCCATCCCTCTCTCTATTTTCTCTCTATAGAGAGGTGTTTGAAAAACCCTAACCTTGGTCCTTCATAGTCTCTACACACAGAAGGAAAGAGGGCTCTATTTTCTTTATTGGGTGAGTTACCACTTGAGTGGTTAATAGGGTGGTTATTGGGGATAATGAGAGTTACCCCATTATTCCCAAATTACCACAATGCCCCTCTTGGGCATATTCCAACATCTCCCACTTGCACATAAGGGCATTTCATTTCCGTCAATCACAAGATTCAACTCATGCGATCTATCACATCACCCTACTGGACTTTCATACAGGATTGGGCGTCGTGCGATCGGCGAGTACACCTGCAAGCAAAGACTTCTCGATACACCTGTTAGGATGATCGAGTAGTCACCATTAGTATAAAAATAACTCGCTATACCCCAGACTCAATCATTTACATCCATCGAGCCACTTTCCTCATCGAAAGTGATCCCCAATTAATTTGTTCGACTATGTATTCATTATTATGTTTGAATCCCAACATGAATTAACATAATAGGTCGACCTATGAATACATGACAATGATGTAATGTCTATTGGCTTTCCTTTTCCCAAACTCGAATCTATCGGTCTCAATTCAGCTGCTTTCCTAGACCTGCCCCTTAGACCTCAATTTATCTTCCGGGCCATAGGTAAACAGACTAAAGTAGCAACACTGAACCAAAACTTCTAGAGACAGCCGAAAGTAATAAGGGCATAAGAGATCCCACCCAATGGATCTCAGGTCTCACACAGTGGGAACGGGGATCAAGATCAAACTATCGTCTCAAATAATAGCTCCCACTGTCCCATGGTCGATTCATCACACGTGGTATGAAACACGTGCCACAGTGTTAATCCTCCATCTCTCAAAGGGCATATGTCAGATTTCTTTAACATTGTACAGGTACGGGACTCAGTCTACATATAAGACTTTACCCAGAAATCTCATAGACAGTATCTCAGAGACAGTATTACAAATCGCAGGTGATATCTGAGATCTCAAACCTGGCTACTTACAGGCAACATGGATGTGGGTATTTCCATGTCGGTCATATCGCATATGACCTCATCCTGAATACATATCAGAGCGACTTATGTTCTAGTAGGGCTACTCTCAAAGTCTCTTACAACTAGAATCCGTCTCATCTCCGCTCACTCAGAGTCGGAGGTGGTCACTCGTGTGAGAGAGTTGACCACGCCTGCCTGACACATCTTTTATCACAAAATCACAATATATGACAACAAATAGTGCATGAATTAAATATGTGACCCAATAATGCATGCATGTCATATATTAAAATAAGTATCTTAAACAGTATATAAGGAGAAATGTTGAAGTACACTAAACCCAATGATTCCTTATCTCACAAAGGAATCTCTCACAACGGGTTTTCTGAAGAGATCAGCTCTCATGCTGTACGTCAAGGTGTACTTAGATGTCACAATACCCTTCTCGGTAATATCTCTCATAAAGTGGTCTTCGGTATCAATGTATTTGGCTTTACTATAATACTTAGGGTCTCATTCGTTGACAGTATCGGTCTGATTATCACAATAATCATCACTGACCTCCCACTATCTGTCACAACCTCTAAGTCTTCCAGAAAATTTCTAAAGCCAACCATTCTCATGAACTGCAATTGAGCATACTACAAGCTCAGTCTCTATCGTAAATAGAGATATTCGGGTTCTCTTCTTACTGCTTTAAGAAGATAAAACCTTTTGCGTTTATTCAGATCACTACTCCGAGTCAGTATCTGAATCCCAACGAAAAACGCAAATCTCCTCATCCGTAACACATGGAGAGGTCCGCAGTTCAAATGAGATATTTCAGAATCCTTTTTCACTGCTCTACAGTGATCCCTTCCAGGATTCTATTAATACCTACTCACCAGATCGACCATAAAATAAACGTCTGGTCATGTATGCCTCATCGCATACATCAAACTGTATA
The DNA here is from genome assembly GCA_033439265.1 of Dillenia suffruticosa. NCBI lineage: Eukaryota > Viridiplantae > Streptophyta > Magnoliopsida > Dilleniales > Dilleniaceae > Dillenia > Dillenia suffruticosa. The sequence continues at coordinate 17,423,446 of JAVTVX010000020.1, forward strand.
GCGCATGTGTAAACCTCATCGCATATAAATGTCTGGTCATGTATGCCTCATCGCATACATTAGAAATGTATTTTGCACTGGAATAAGGGATTCTGCTCATCTCCCTTATTTCTTTATAAATTCTAGGACATGTGTTAAGATTCAGGTCTTTTTCCTTTAGCGATATGAGTATCTTTTAGGTTCTGTTCGTTATTCTCGAAATGCTCAAGAATTTACCTGATGTACAACTCTTGTTAAAGAGTCAACACCATTCTCAAGCGATCCTTATGGATCCAAAATCTGAGAATGGACTAAAATCTCATAACCACGTTACAATGGTCATTGGATACTCTCTGTTGTTCCCGGGCAACAGAATGTCCCCTTCATATGAGAACATGATCATAAAGGAGTTATCGGGACGTATCAGTTAGATACAATAATCCTACTCGATCATTACAAAAACATAAGATATCACCTTCTCGTGAAATCTCAAACGCCGCTGTCTAGATGATAGCTTAAGGTCGTATGTTGATTTCGAAAATCAATAGACCTTATCCACCTGATCTTCTAGAACGAACCCAGAGGGATGCTCCATGTAGATCGCCTCATCTATACTTCCAATACGAAAGCGGTCTTTACGTCCTTGTGATGTGACTCCTGATCCATGTTCGTGACAATCGCTGAAAGATAAACGGATCAAGATAAATTGGACTATGACTCCTCGATAGTCCACCCCTCAGTCTAAGTGTAACCCTTGGTTACTAGACGAGTCCTTTACTTCTTTATCAATCCGTTAACCTTTATCTTGAATTTGAGAACCTACTTGTTCCCAATAGTCATTCCGCCCTCAGGCTAATCAACTAGGTCCCAGATCCCGTTGATTCTCATCCACTCTTTCTCTTCATTTATGGCCTTCAATAAACGGTCTTTTGCTTCTTTTGCAGAACCCTCGAGAGCCTCTCGGACTGTTTTAGATTTTTCATCATCCTCTAGAGTCGCAATGAGGGTCTCACCCTCAATCGAGAAAACAACGTTTAAATACGCATGCTCGATGCTCTTAAGAGGATAGAAAAATCTTTACCTTTTGATGGATCGCTCCCACTGGGATCAAGATCCATAGTGGATTCTTGTATTCCGCCGCTTGGCTCCTCGAACCGTTAGGCTCATCCATCTCATAAAGGATAAGATCCAAATTGATTTCACATCTTTTAGGGAAATCATTCTCAAGAAATATAGTATTACGAGACTCATTCTCGATTATAGTGTCATCCGTGTTCGCCTAGGAACACATATTTTCTCGCGGGCCTAACTCACCGTGTGAATGCGAGAAATGGTGGCACAACCCCATAACCTTAAGTGGCTAAGGTCAAGCTGCATCCCTGTCCAAAGCTCAAATGGGGAACTGACTAATAGTCAATAGTCTCGTAAAACTATTTTCGAAATAGAGCCCCATGTGTAGTTTAGACGAATACTTGCGTTCTCGCTCGGTTCTGAGAGTTTCTACTCTCAAATCTAACTGATTCTCAATCTCGCTTATGAACCTCCTGAAGCAGTCTTATGCCTCAGACTTATGCGAGATCAGATATATGAACCGAAACGCATGTAAGCATCTATAATTATCTACACAACTCTATTTCCAGCTCTCATGCTCATAAGACCACAAGAAAAAGAAGGCACAATGGTCTAATTGCAATGGAGTCCCAGCTCTCATTGCATTGCCAAATGGTTTTCTCGTCATTTTGCCGGCCCGGCAAAACTCACATACGGGTAACTCGAATGTGGTCAGCGGGTCCAATAAACCTCTCGCTACTAACCGATTCATCATCTCTTACCCCATGTGTCTAAGTCTACTATGTCATTCATTTACATCATCATCTACACAATCAGATGTAAAGACAATAGCAAAACGACAAGAAACCATTACAAGGAGTAGCACCCAATGCATACAATTCATCATGGATTAAAACCAGAATAATTCAGAAAATTGTCGTATTAAAAGAAAGGAATAATTTCACGCATATCCTAGTCAATTTTAGACAAGGTACTAATTGTAGATCCGTCGAATGCCTACAGTATTAAGAACGTCATGGCAAGTGTCGTTCCCTCTGACAACGACAAATGTTCTGTCCTTAACGTAAATCCTCCAAGCTTAAGGATTCATTTGACGGATTACGCACTCATATCTCGAGTTACGTGGTCGGTTGCTCCTGATTTCAAAGGAGAGAAATCAGCAAGTATTATAGTGAATGAGACAACCACGTAAAGAAGAATGATATTAATTTCTGCTCGTTACTCTCACGAGCGAAATAACCAAATCTCCCTCAAACGTAGCAATTACATTGGCCTAATCATTGCGTTCTTATATCTCATTGTCGGTTTTCTTGGATGATTTTTATTACCTAGATCTCGAGTCTCGTTCGCATGCTTATGCTATTGGCTTAGCGCTGGGGAAGTCCTTACTCGACTCCCCTGAATAAGCATGACTCGAGTGTGGCCTACTCGCCTCTAGGTGCTTCTCATTGAGCTAACAATATGTATTCACGTCAACGAAAGTACGAATACTCTCCTCAAATATGAGATAGGATTTCACGGTTTCCCATAAATCAGGTAAAAAATCGGATCACATCCAGTACCTTAATTCCATCCAAAATTTGCTCGTCCGTATATATTAGCTCGGTGATCATACTCGACATTTGCCTCATTGTATGATTAGCCATTTTCTTCTGCATCCTCACATTAGGAGCCGAAGAGAGCAACACAATGCTCTTATGGGACAAGACAAACCGACATTTCCATAGGATATGTCTCGTAGAATGAGATTAAATCATTATGCATGCCACTGCTAAGGATTGCCCTAACTTGGCAATTCTTTTCTACCATGCAGGATGATCTCTTCATCTCGTATATCCTGAGGCGCGGTGCCCACCCTAGGGCCCATCATCTCGTGCTTCAGATTTCCGTTATATTTTGCTTCTCGAGAATAAACTGAATATACTGATAAAATCTCGCAGATTACATCATTCAGTTTACTCTCCTTGCAAAAATTTAATACGACAGTTCTCAACGCATTAAGAGAGACATTTGTGACTTGGAGATGCTTATTATCACATTTTTATACGCCCTACGAATCATCAAGACCAAAATGACTTGAGTACGACCCCAAAGCGAGCGTATGAGTCAACGGACACCATACACCACAACTCGAAATCGCATCTTACCATTTGGACTTTGATTCGGCACACAAAAAACACATAAAAAGTCACATTTATGGATATAGGACCCCCAAAAAATTAAAAAAATTCAATTTTTTAGCGACTTCACGTGCTGCCTGGGGCCCACACGCGCCGCCGCTCGCCGGCGGCGCTATCCATGCGCCGCCATGCGCCTCCACGCGCCGGCGGCGGCTTGCATAACGCGCCAGACGCGCAGCGCGGCTCACACGCGCCGCCACGCGCCTAGCGCGGCTCGGCTCACCCGCCCCCAGTCGCGGCGCGCGGCTCACGCGCCTTCACGCGCTGAGCCGTGTTGAGCCGGGTCTGACCGGGTTGGTCAACGAGTCAGGGTTGACCCGACTGACCCGGTCAACGGGTTCGAGTCCGACCCGGTCGGGTCGGTCCAGGTTAGGGTCCGACCCGACCTCTGCCTTCCTCCCACTCCACGCGCTTGTGTGGCGCGTGCACTACACGCGCTGCCAGACAAGCTTCCTGGCGCGTGCGTGTCACACGCCCGCGGGTCTGGGCCGGTTCTTCTTCGCCCGACGGGTCCTGCAGCGGGTTTTTCGACCCGTTTTCTGGAAAACACGAATCTGGCTGTTTTTTCATGCATTTTTCGACTGAAAAAAAATTTGTGGGCATCCTCCAAACATCCTACACTCGATTTCAGGAGAATTCAAGCCCAAAAATGGTGGGACTCAACCACCCCAGTCGCGGCCCTCCACGGCCATTCGGAAATCCCAGTTTCTGGCACCCAAATCACACAATAAAAGGCATGAAACTGTAGATCTAGATGCAATGAATACACTTATATCATTTTCATGCATCGATCCGCCCTCTAAAGCCATAGATCTAAGGTTTTCATGTCCGTACGGTCGCAAATTTCGACCGGACGTTTCATGGCCCAAACATGTTCGGAAAATTAAACAAAAATTAGTTTTGTAATCCTTGGGCCATGGGTATTCCTACGGTATTCTCGGATTCATGAAACTCATCCGTGATCCGGACCCCAAAATTTTAAACCCCAAAAAATAATTATGAAAATTATTTTAAATTAAATCCAACCCGCTCTGATACCAATGTTGGATTTAATCGCGCATGCGGAAGCGTGAATTAAATAGAATCAGAATTTTTGGGATAAATACCTCTATTGGGCGGTCTCCAAAATCCACCGTGTCGCGATGTCCCTCGAACGGATCGCACGGTCGGATGGTGATCACGCAATCGAACCACCACCTCAAATCCACGACGCCTTAAGCCTCGTGTCCGGTGAATTGTCTGACGATGGGAGATTTTCCTACGCGAAAATCTTCATCCCTCTCTCTATTTTCTCTCTCTAGAGAGGTGTTTGAAAAACCCTAGTCTTGGTCCTTCATAGTCTCTACACACAGAAGGAAAGAGGGCTCTATTTTCTTTATTGGGTGAGTTACCACTTGAGTGGTTAATAGGGTGGTTATTGGGGATAATGGGAGTTACCCCATTATTCACAAATTACCACAATGCCCCTCTTGGGCATATTCCAACACCTTCAAATGTAATGGTATCATACGATCGCAAAAAATTTTGGATATCCTTCTCTATTTCATCCAATTCATTTGAATCTTATGGTTCACATCTCCATCTATATTGTCATTATTTTGAATGATGGAATCTAGATATCTAAATCGTTCACTTTTGGGTACGTCTTGCCCATTTAATTTAATCGTTTTTTTATCATTCTGATAACTGTCACTAAACTTATATCACATATATTTGATTTTCGATCTACTCAATGTAAATCTTTTGGGTTCCAATGTAAGTCTCTATAACTCTAGTTTAACACTAACACTTCCCTAATTTCATCAACTAGCACTATATTATTTGCGAAAAGTATACACTATAGTATTTTATCTTAGATATTTTTTGTGATTTCGTTTATCACTATTACAAAAAAGAGAGAACTTAATGTCGAATCTTGATAGAACTCAATGTTAATGGGGAAACTATTGTTTAAACTCCCGCAAGTTTTTATACCGGTTACAACTCCCTCAAACATAACTTTAGTGAGTTTAATATATTTCAAGGATATCCCCTTTTTATCAGCGCCCACCACCATAAGTTTCTAGAAACCCTATCATATATTTTTTCTAAATCAATGAATATCATATGTAGATCTCTTTTCTGTATTCTATATATTTCAATCAAATGTTTTAACAAATGGATTGTTTTCGTGATAGATTTTCCTGACATAAATCTAAATTAATTTTGAGATATATTTATCCTCAATCTCAATCTATACTCTACTACTCTCTCCTCTAGTTTCATGGTATGACTTATAAGTTTAGTTTTTTTATAGTTGTAGTAATCATGTATGTCTCCTTTATTCTTAAATAGTGATACAATTACATTCTTTCTTCATATTTGGGACATTCTATTAGTTTGTCAAATTTTATTAAAAATATCCGTTAACACTTTTATATCAAATTCACTCAAACATTTCCATATTTCTATAGAAATCCTATCAGGTCTTATGATTTTATTATTTTTCATTTTCTTTAAAATCTCTTTCAATTCATGAGAACGAATTTTACGTTTAAAATCTCTATTAATATTTTCTACAGGTATTTCGATATTTTTTATATATGTTTTACTCTTAACATTAAAGAGATCTTCAAAATGACCACACCAATACTTTCTTATGTTCTCATCCTTTACAAGTATATTATTGGTTCCTTTTTTAATACACTTAACACCATTTAGATTTTTACCCTTTCTTTTCTCTAGCTTGATAATTTTGTAGATCTCACTCTCCATCTTTATTCTCCAATCTCTTGTATAATTCATTATACACCTCATTCTTTGACTCTTGGATAATTTTTTTACATCTTTTTTTATATTTTTATATTTGTCATATGTATCACTACAACTATTACTTTTAAGATTCCTATAACATTCTTATTTGGTACGAATAGCCATTTGAATTTTTTCGTTCCACTACCATAATTCTTTGCCTATTGGGATCTGACTCGTAAATATACCAAAAACCTCCTTACATATACTCATAGTATTAGTAGATATCTCTTTTTATATTATTTCTGAATCATCATTTGTAAGACTTAAAAGAAAAGAAAAAAAAAACAACCTAAGAAAAGTTAACTCACTTATTCTCTCCCCTCCCCGACTTTCTCATTTCACTCACCCAAATTCACACCTCTCTCCCTCTCAGCTTCTCATCTCCCCTCTCGTCTCTCGTCTCTCTCTCATTCTTGTCTCCCTCTTTCTCTTCAATTTTTATTTTCCTTCCAAATATCATCCATGATTCTAGCTTTCCTGAAATATAAGGTCACGTTGGAGGTTGCAATTGAGGTTTAGAATAGCCGGATTTTATCTCCTCTCGGCTAGGGCTTGATTCATGCATCTTTTGAAATCTTTTCGATTCTTCATTAGTTTTCAAAATCTCTTCTAAATCCAAGTATTTCTGAAGGATTTGCCATGTTTTATAAGTACTACAGTGGTTCGATTTAGTTGCAAACACCAGGGAGTGTCAGGGAACTCTAGGTGAGCGAATATTCACTTTCTTTAATTTTATTTATTTTTCTTTACTAATTTTGGAGTATAGAAACATGTAAATGATTCACAATCTTAACTTTGAGTTTTGTAGCTCCTCATATAATTGGATGTTGTGTACGTGAATTCCCTAACTTGTGTGCATGCAAATGTTGGGGTTTAGGTTTGGGAACAAGTTTTCTGCAAAACAAAGGCAAGTGCTTCTTACTAACATATTTTTAGGTTGCTTTTGAGTTGTTGAATGAGTTCTTGTATGTTTATTGGTATGATCGTTTGAAAATCTGTGATTAGACCTTATAAACTTATGCCTAAGTGAGTTTGGTTAAATTGATTTGGGTTTTTACTAAAATTTAAAAATGAAAAGCACACATATTTTAGAGTTTATTCAAATGCTATGGTATTTGGGCTGAAATTCTTAATTTTTGCATAATGGGTAGTTGTATATGTTGTGATCTTTCCATCATAACTTTCTCTGTCCAAGAGCAAATCAAGTAAGGCTTTTTGTATATAAAACTAGACTTCTCATATCTTGAAAATGAGATATGATTAATTAAAATCTGATAAAAACTGGATTTTTTTACTATTTTTCAAAACATCCAAGAGAGGATGTCAGTTACAAAAGATCACACATACCAAAATGTGTTGCAGTTCGCCTTGAGGGCCGAGCAAATGGTGCTTGAAAGAGACAAGGTTAAGGAGTATCATGGAAGAAGAAGAGGTCCGGTGTGTTCATATTGGGCCAAAGCTCCAAGAAAAGCAAGGGCGTCAGCATTGGTAGCGGTGGTTCTTTTTCAAGGTCGATTGGTACTCCTCAAAACCAATTGTTCATAAAACCAAATGCTCCTAGCACTAGTGTTGGATCAGAAAAAGATCAAGAGGAAGTAAAGAAGATCCTTACTCAAATTGTAAGGGATATCACTTAGGTCAGTGTAGGGGATCTAGAAGATGTTATCATTGTGGGAAGGAATGTTACTTTTGGCACTCTTATCCCGAATTGAATATGGAAAAGTAAGGGAGTCAACAAGTTCGAGACCCTTCTAGTGGCTCCAAAGGTGGCCCGAGTACTATTTCAACACCTCACACTAGTACCACTCTGAGAACAGGGACGGAAAGTAATACTGTCGTCAACTTTACTCAACGTCCCTAACCAAGGGCTCAGGTGAGAATTTATACCATGACAAATAAAGAGACTCAAACCAATCTGGATGTGGTCACAGGTAAAATCTTTTGAAACTTGAATTAGATAATTTAGAAATATGATGATATGATTTTCCTATTGTCATTAGTACATGTACAAGGTTGAATGTAGGGAATGTGTTTAGAATTATTGAGTTGTAGAGTTCCATTAAGCAGATATTATGGGTATATCAATAGTGTGGATTCATAGGGTAGGTAAATATATGAAATATTCATGATTGTATGGCGTAATGAAATGTTATAGGGAGTCGCATATGAATCATGTAATTTATATATCAACTAATAATTGTTTTATGATCTATATTAATATGTATGATAAAAATATTTGATATTGATGCTCGTGTGCTAATAGATACTGGATCTAATAATTCATTTGTGAGGGAAAGTTTTGCTAGGGATTCTGATAAATCTCTAACTCCACTTGTGGAAAAGTTATTGGTTATCACTCATTTTGGGAACAGCTAATTAGAGAAACTGTGTATAAGAATTGTAAGATGAAAGTTGGTGAGATAACTCTTAAAGCGGATTTTATTCTGTTAGAGATGAGAAATTTTGACGCCATTCTAGATATTAGTTGGCTGTATTTTCAACAGGTATCAATGGATTGTTTTATGAAAGAAGTAGAATTCTAGAAACTGGGGAATCCGACACTTGTCTTTGCTGGCGAGCGTCAGGTATTACCGAGCTATGTGATTTCAGTTCTTGAAACACGGAGACTAGTACACAAAGGGTGTGAGACTTACTTAACTCATATTATTGATACCATGGTGGAGAGTCCTAATTTAATGATATTCCTGTAGTGAAAGAGTTTCTAGATGTTTTTTCGGAAGAGTTATCGAGATTGCCATTGGTCTGAGAGTTCGACTTCACCATAGATTGGGTTCCCGATACCGCACCAATTTCAATCCCTCATTGTCGAATGGTACCCACAGAGTTGAAGGAGTTGAAGGTTCAACTGTAAGAGTTGTTAGACAAGGGGTTCACTCGACTGAGTACCTTATCTTGGAGTGCTCCGGTTTTATTTGTGAAGAAGAAGAACAAAACCCTCCGGTTATGCATTGACTATCAGTAACTTAATAAGGCAACAATCAAGAATAGGTATCCTCTCTCGAGAATTGATAATCTTTTCGATCAACTTCAAGAGGTTAGTATATTAAGATAGATTTGAGGTCGAGTAACCACCAATTGAGGATTAAGGTTGATGATATCCTCAAAACTGCATTTAAGACGCGGTATGGGCACTATGAGTTTTTGGTGATACCCTTTGGACTGACGAATGCTTCTGTAGCTTTCATGGACCTCATGAACCAAGTGTTTCATGCTTACCTAGACAAGTTTGTTATAATTTTCATTGACGACACCTTGGTGTATTCCAAGAATGATAAAGAACATTCCAAACATTTTTGAACTGTATTGCAAACTCTTAGGGAGAAAAAGTTGTATGCCAAGTTTATCAAATACGAGTTATGGCTAAAGAAAATTGACTTTTTGGGGTATGTGGTTTCTGAGAATGGAATTTTTGTAGACCCCAAGAAGGTAGAGACTATTCTGAAGTGGGAGCAACCCAAGAACGTTACCAATGTGAGAAGTTTTCTTAAGTTAGCAGGTTATTACTGGAAATTTGTAGAGGGATTCTCAAAAATAGCTACTCTAATGTCTAATTTGACTCACAAGGGAGTAAAATTTGAATGAGATGAAAAGTGTGAGAATGGTTTCCGAGAGTTTGAACAAAGGTTGATATCTGCTCCCATCCTTGCTCTTTGTATTCGTTGCAGCGGTGGTTTGTCATATATAGTAACGCCAGCAAGCAATGGTTAGGGTACGTGTTGATGCAAGGTGATGGGTGATTGCTTATACCTCTTGCCAACTAAAGAATCATGAAGTAAACTATCCTACCCATGACTTAGAGCTAACTACCATTGCCTTTGCCTTAAAGATTTGGTGGCATTACCGATATGAGGTCACATGCAAGATTTTCACCGATCACAAAAGTTTGAAATATTTGCTCATACACTGAAGGAGTTCAATTTGAGGCAACGAAGATGGCTAGAGTTTATCAAGAATTATAATCTAGTAATAGACTACCATCCTGGGAAATTTAATGTGGTTGCCGATACTTTGAGTCGGAAGTCCTCATATTCTAGTTTGGAATCTCAAGGAATCTTTTACCTCTCTTATGTAGTTAGACTCCTAGTATTTAGAGTCGAGTTGGTTAAAGATGATCATAGTACACTCTTGACCAAGTTTATGGTGATATCTACTTTGGTGGATCGTATTCAGGAACTTCAAGTGATCAACGAATAATTGAAGGGCATAGTTGAGAAGATCCACAATGGGAAAGGTGGTGAATTCCAAATTCAAGAGGATGAGATTGTGACTTATAGGAGATGCATTTGTATCCCGAAGGATAAGGAACTCTAGAAGGCTATATTTGAAGAGGCACATTCATCGGCCTATGTCATGCATTCGAGGAGTACCAAGATGTATCGAACCATCAAAGAGTCATATTGGTAGTTCGGATTGAAGAGAGAGATAGTTGGGTTTGTGGCTAGATGTTTAGTATGCCAGTAAGTCAAAACCGAGCACCAAAGGCCGGCCGGTCTCCTCCAACCACTACCAATTCGTGAATGGAAATGGAAATACATTATTATAGATTTCGTGGTGGATTTACCACGTACTCTGAATGGACCGTCTCATCAAATCGGATCATTTCTTGCCGATTCAGAACTCTTATCCCTTGGAGAGGTTGATCAAGTTGTACAACAATGATATTGTGAGACTTCACGGTGTTCAGGTATCAATTGTATCAGACTGCAATCTCGATTCATTTCTTGATTTTAGCCCAAGTTGCAAGTCGCTTTAGGGACTAAGTTAAAATTTAGTACTGCCTTTCATCCCCCAAATAGATGGATAGTCCGAGTGCATTATTCAAACCTTAGAAGACATGCTTAGAGCATGTGTTATGGACTTCCAAAATAGTTGGGATCGATATCTCTCATTGATCGAATTTACATATAACAATAGGTACCAAGATAGTATTGGGATGCCACCCTACGAAGCCTTTTACAGAGGAAAATGTCGAACTCTGTTATGTTGGAATGAGGTTGGTGAGAGGAAAATTAAAAGCGTAGAGTTTATTGAAGCCACCAAAGAAAATGTAAGAATGATCCGAGAAAGAATGAAAACAACTCAAAATCGACAAAAGAGCTATACTGATAAGAGGAGGAGGCCCTTAGAATTCAAAATTGGATATATAGTATTTTTGAAAGTATCTACTTGGAAATGTATAATCCAATTTCAGAAACTGGAAAAATTGAATTCTCGTTATATCAATCCCTTCAAAATTCTCAAAAGAATTGAAAAAATGGCTTATCGGCTTAAATTGCTGCTGGAATTACAAAGAATCCATGATATTTGTTATGTTTCAATGTTGAAGAAATACTTGTTTGATCTCTCACATGTATTAGAAGCTCATTCGGTAGAGTTAAATCAAGACTTGAATTTCAAGGTATAATCAGTGAAGATCCTTGAACGACAACTCAAACAATTGAGAACTAAACAAATTTCCATGGTCAATGTGTTACGGTGAAGCAACAAAGTGGAAGAGGAAATTTGGAAGACCGAAAAGTTAATGCGAAAACACTCCCCAACTTTTTAATATATAATTTTCTTTTAAATTTCGAGAACGAAATTTCTTTAAGAGGGTTAAGTGTTATAAACTAAAAAAAAAAACATAACCCAAGAAAAGTCAACCCACTTATTCTCTCCTCTCCCTGACTTTCTCATTTCACTCACCCGAGCTCACAACTCTCTCTCTCTCAACGTCTCATCCCACCTCTCGTCTCTCTCTCTCTCTCTCTCTCTCTCTCTCACACACACACACTCTCGTCTCTTTCTTTCTCTTCAATTTTCATTTTCCTTCCAAATATCATCCATGATTCTAGCTTTCCTGAAGCATAAGGGCACGTTGGAGGTTGCAATTGAAGCCTAGATCAGTTAGATTTCATTTCTTCTTGGCTAGGGCTTGGTTCGTGCATCCTTTGAAATCTTTTCGATTCTTCATTAGTTTTCAAAATCTCTTCCAAACCCAAGCATTTTTGAAGCATTTGCCATGTTTTAGAAGTACTACAGGGTTCAATTTAGTTTCAAACACCAGAGAGTGTCGAGGTACCCTAGATGAGCGAATATCCTCTCTCTTTGATTTTATTTCATTTTTCTTTACTAATTTTGGAGTGTAAAAACATGTAAATGATCCACATTCTTGACTTTAATTTTTGTAGCTCCTCATATAATCGGATGTTGTGTACGTGAACTCCTTAGCTTGTGTGCATGCAAATGTTGGGGTTTAGGTTTGGGAATGAGTTTTCTGCAAAGTAAAGGCAAGTGCTGCTTTCCAACATCATCTCTAGGTTGCTTTTGAGTTATTGAATGAGTTCTTGTATGCATATTGGCATGATTGTCTGAAAATTTGTGATTAGACCTTATAAACTTGTGCCTAAGTGAGTTTGGTTAAATTGATTTGGGTTTTTACTGGAATTTAAAAATGAGAAACACACATATTTTAGAATTTATTCAAGTGATATGGTGTTTGGAGTGACATTCTTGATTTTGGCATAATGGGTTGTTGAGTATATTGTGATATTTCCATCATAACTTTCTATGCACAAAAGCAAATCAACTAAGATTTTTTGTATATAAAACTAGATTCTCATATTTTGAAAATGAGATATAATTTGTTAAAATCTAATAAGAATTGGATTTTTTATGATTTTTCAAAAAATTTTATGGTGCAGAAAAATATTCTAATCTGCTCTATTTTGGCTGTTTATTTTTCTTTAATTTTGAGATACTTTCTAGACTAAATTAGGCTAAACTCTGAACATAAAACTTTTAGATCTATATTCTAGCTTTAATTTGAGATAAAAATCACATGATTTGGATGTGTAGTGAAAGTTACAGCCATTTTTTCATGACTGTAAAGATTGAAAATTGATTAAAAAACTAAAATTGTGAAAATATTAAAGAGAAATCGATTGTCTTTGTATTGGTATATGATTTAATGATTAAATTATGACCGATATCTTAGTTAGGGCATTTAGAAACAAAGGAAGATTTTGTTTGATTTGAAATTTGTGAGTGATTACCCTCCCAAGAGATGAGTGGACGGATCGTTGTGCCTCTAATAAGAAAAATTAATTCAAAATTCTTTTATAAATAGTTTTAAATAATTTTGTATAATTTTGTAGCATATTTGTGATTGTAAAATGTCCCAAAATGAGAATTTGAAGTATATATGCATCCATTGTATTTATAAATGAAAATATGTCATATATTATTGAGTAATTTATTCATGAAAATTGTGAAATTGGTTGGTAACCTTTTGATGAAATCATGACACATTAAATGAAATTGGAATGTTTGTAAAATGTTGGTGCATATGTGGTAAATGGTTATAGTCATTTCCTTTACGGGACGATCTGACGGGATGCTATGGTTAGCGATGACGCAATCTCATGCGCCCCTGTCGTACTATCCGGTTACAACACCGACGAGGTACCAGTCAACACCAAAGACGGTACTTTTTTCATTTTTTAGATACACGTATATCTAAAACTAGGGGTCTATGATAAGTTATAATACTCTCCCCCTGTATAACTTTGTCATCCTTACAGATTATTCTATCACCTCTCCTAATGAGAAAGAAATTTATTTGACTAATTTTAGACCTATTTTTATATGTAACTAAGTGTATTTCTCTTTTCTTAAAAGTGATATTTATAACTATTAGATTAAATATTGTGGCAAACTCTAAAATTGTATCTCTTATCTCATTCCTACTACCGAATCCAAAATTTTCATGTATGGTTTAGAATCTTTCGTTCCTCTCTCCTACATGTCTATTTAAGTCTCCTCCAATAAATAGTTTTTCTCTACTATGTATGATTTGTATAAATTTATCTAATTCTCTCAAAATTGTTTTTTACTAATTGTATCTATATTTATTTGGAGTATATACACACTAACTATATTAATTACGTTTTTCTCATCTAGTAACTTGACAAACATAATTTTATCTCATTTTCTTCTTATTTCTATATCTAATAGATTTTTACGTACAATTATTCATATCACATTCTTATTCCTATCACTTCCTATGTACCAAAGTTTATCACTATGAGAATCTACTACTCTAGTTTTCTCTTTTCTTTTTGGTATTATATCAACCGGTATCCGAAATTATATTCCGACTAATCCGATCTGGAACTTACAGTGACTCATTTAAGGAGACTACCCTCTCAACGTAGTCTGCTCCATGCCCAAGTTGTGAGTCGAATTCGTGACTTTGGTTAAGAGATCTAGCACTATATCCCACTAGGCCAATTGACCGCTGGTACTACTCTAACTTTCTCCCCGACCTACTTCTTATCCGTTTGGTATGACTTTTTTTTTGTTTTTCTTTTTCTTGTAAGGAGAAGCAAAAATTAATAATTTTTAAAATTAAGTTAAAAGTTGTTTGGTATTTTTATTTTTAAAAATAAATTGATTTCATAATTTTTGAAATAAAGTTAAAAGTTAAAAATTAAAAATTAAAAGTTAAAAGTTAAAGTTAAAGAAAAAGAAAAAGAGAAGATATAAAGGTAAATAAATTTATGATAGAGATATATTTAGAATTTCATATCTTTCAAGAGAGGATATAAATGAAATAAAAGAAAACAGATTTCTTAAAAAGCTGACATATTTTTAAAAAGAGAAGTTAAAGCTCCTCTTAAGAGCTTTTGCTTTTTTTTTTTTTTTTTTTGTTTCTCTTCATTAAAAAAAAGCTTATTTTTTATTTAAAAACTTCTAAAATAAATTGTTTGGTCGAGTTTCTTATTAAAAGGAGAAGAGAAACTGAAAAAAAGATTTGTCAAACAGGCACTTAGTTTTTTGAGAACACGTGATATGAATTTTTATCTATTTATTATTTTTCTGATTTTTCCTAACCTATCGGTCAAAGATTATATATTTCAAATGGCTAAACGAATCATATTTTCATAGACTAACTTATTTACCCGCACTCTAAGATCCCTTGTTAATTTGTCGTTATATTCGGAATTTGATATAGTACGTCGCTGAGGGAAAATGCTTCAAAATATTTATATATTTGTTTCTCATTTTTTTCATTTGACAAAAAATTTTACATTGACTGTCGACCTACCGTAACCTTACTCTTTTACCCGGGTTTGAAACCGGCCGTGGCGGAGTTCTTAAAATATTGATATATAAAAATGAATTAGGTGAAAAGATAAATAGTAATATTAAATGAATACATAAATAAATAAATAGATAGGTAATAAAATTATATATATATCTATAATAATAAAGTAATAGATTTTATATTGAAACTATACCGGTATGAGTTTAAAATATTTTAAATTTTAATAGTTTTAAATTCATAATAATATATGTTATATTAATAATACTAGTTATACTACTAGTAGTAATAATATTAATAATAGTAATATTAGTATTATTAATAGTAATGATAGTGGTAGTAATGAAAAAATAATAATAATAGTTATAGTGATAGCAATAGAAATAACGGTAATGTTAGTAGCAGTAATGAAATAATAATAATAATAATAGTTACAATAATAACTATAATAATAAAGATAATTTTATTAATAGTAATAGCAATGATAATAATAATGCTAATAGTAATAGTATTAGTAACAATAATAGTAATAGTAGTAAATGTTGTTATTCCACAATGGGCTGAAGGAAGTGGAGAGAGTTTTGATGGTTTCGGCTGAGGTCTAATAGGAGGGTGGGTGGGTCGGGTAGGGGAGGTCAAGGGAAAGAGATAGAGGGATAGGCAGAATGATGAAGGCTGAAGGCTCAAGGCTTTAGCACCGATGAATTTTTGGTTTCAGGTGGCGGCGGTGGGAGGCGGGAAGGGTTGCCATGTTCTTAGGTAAAGAGAATGGTGAAGATGAGGGTTCTCATCGAGTCAATGAAGAAATACAGAGTGCAGATCTGGGCTGAAGGGAGATGGATCTAGGAGCAGAAGATAGATCTGAGTACAAATCCAGGGTTTCTGTGGCCGGAAGGGAGGTAGATCTGGGGACGAGAAGCTTTGGATAGAGAGAGAGAGAGAGAAGGAAAAACATCTAAAAGTTAATGCATTTTGTTAGTAAGCCCTCCCTGTCTGGAGTGTTTAATTCTAGTCTTTTAAATGCAAAATTCATCTATTAGCAAAACAATTTTTTTTTTTTTTTTTGTATCATGGTTAGGCTACAAATCCAGTATCCGGGATTTTACACCGACTAATTTGGGTCGACCGCTTACAGGAACCAATTGAGGGGACAAGTCTCCCAACGCTGATTTTTTCGTTCCCATGGATTAGCAAAACAATTTTGGGTAAATAATTTTTTGATGGGTCTGAATCTTGTATTAGAATCATCCATTGCATCAGCAATAAGACCATAGAGCAATTCAGGATGCTTCTAGATTTATGAAGCTCTTATTGTCTTTGAAGATAATGAGTTGTTATTCACAATGTTTTAGCTACAAATTGGACAAAATTCACACCAATTAGCCTTTTATTCTTTATCTAAAAAGAAAAATGGCTTTTACCGATCTGTAAAGATAATTCAAAGCTATGAAAACTATAAATTGACGTCATGTAACAATTTTCACTGAGGTTCGGGAGGCCAACTTAGCCTGGCTCACGGCCGAATGCTGCACGTTAAATAATCGCCTTTTCAATTCCTAGATGAACAGCGAGGACCTTAATAAATAAACTAACTAAATAATGGGTGTTCAGCTCATACAAAAAAGGCCCACTTATTTCATTCAAGCTAATGACATGAGGATAAGCCTGCAGCATTGGATTGCAAGCTTTGTATCACAAGAGGTCAAACTACTCATTACGGCTCCTAGAACAAACATCAGGGGCAAAAAAACATTGTGTTTCCCACCAACCCACCCCAGAAAAGACGCCTAAATTTTCAGCTATATGACTACCTCATATATGTTGCAGTGCTGACATTGAATAAATAGTGCAGTAAGTTCGAACATTGTTTTGATGCAGAACACAGGCTTCATTCTGCAACCCCGGTCAAGATGCTCTGCATGAGCCTCAGCAAGCCGAGCTTCCAAAAACTTCAAGTTTACCTGGAACATTAAAAGAAAACAAAGAACTAGTAATGAAAAAGAAAAAAAGTAAGCATTTCGTATACTTCATGGTCATTTATCAGCTTTGACATATACACCTAATCATTAGAAACAAGGGCATCAGAGTCTTAGAATCCTATGGTAAGAAATTCATAAGGAACTTTTCCCAGATATGATTCACAATTACATTAACTGGAAGGGCCACATGCTTTCTAGAGATTCTAATGATTTCTAACAAGCTGACATATGCATCTAATGATTCCCAATTATGTTATATCTGAAATTCCAAACTCCTTTTACGCAGCTACTAAGGTTTTAAAGGTCCCACACCATGCAGTGTAAACAAATTATAGCAGAGGGAATATTGGAGCCAAACCTCATTTCCTCTACTTATTTGCAATTTACAAAGGTTGCAATAAATAGCAAGATTGTTCTCTTGCAATTCTCCATGTGTACAGATGGGGCACCATATTTGTTTGTGCACCTATGACCACCAAGAGAAAATATTATCAACATCACATCTTCAAATGGCAATTGAGAGATGGTGACAATGATAAGCGATCCAACTTATATTTGGATTTCGGATACATTGTACTTTAAATAAGCCTGTCGAAAGGTAGCCTCATGCCCATAGACCTCCAAATGAATAATAAAAATAAAAAATAAAAACCTGGAAAGGAAATATAGCACTTATCAAAGAAGTCCATTACATATTCTGTGACACCTGATATAGGGAAGCATTTCAAGTACAAGCACCCAATGAAAAGATTGAAATTGGGCAGCTACAGCTTTTCAAACAGGAGGACATTTCCGTGAAAGTTGATAGATATACATCTATAATTTTCACCATAAAGAGCATTTTAAACACAAGCTATTCATATTTGAATACTGCATCGCAAGTTCTTCAAATGCTACAATCTTCTTTTTCCTTCCAACGGTCCCACACAATTTCTTTCTTTCCAAATACACCAAAGACCATCCAAAGAACCGTATGCAAGTTGATGAATTTTTCTTTGACCATCCACACTATTTTACCGATACAAAATCAGTTGCATAATTTAATCCCCTTTGCTTATTGCATGTTAAGTGATGCAAACAATATGCATGGGAGATTTGTAAAGTATGACAAGAGAAGCACAAAGAATGACTCAAGAGCCAACGTTGTTATTTGGCAAGATTCTAATTTAAAATTTGCCTAGAGGAGTTGCTTTTAATTTTAATTTTGGAGTTTCTAAATTTTAGTTTTGGTTGTAGTTTTTATTTTATTCTTTTTATTGTTTGAATTATCCTTAGACTTATTTAGGAGTTTTAAAGTTTGGTCCTACTAGTGGATTCTATTTTCTTGAGCTTCATGGTCTATTTAAGATTTGTAACCTTATTTTGAGAATAATAAAACTTTGAATACATTTTTTTTTTAGCTAAAATATTTTGAACTCTCTCAAAGCTAAAAGTGGCGATGCCTTCTTCTAGTAAGTGATTTCAAGAAACCCTAAAGTGTGATTCTTTGGTTTATTTTACTTTTGCATTTCGTAAAATCCTGCAACAATAAGCACTAGGAGTTCCCTTCAAAGTTGTTGTTAGGGGGTGAGCACTATTTGGTTAAAACCAAAAAAACCGTTTTCTCCAAACTGCTTTTTATATTTCAGATGGTTTGTTCAATTTTCAATAAAAAAAAAATTTAATTTGATTATTTGAGTGGCCGTCGGTTTTAACAATTTTTATTTCCGTCAAACCGAATTAATCGAAATAGTTAAAAATCTATATACTTTTTAAATAATTTTTATTCATGTAAATATTATAATTAAAAGTTAAAAAAGAAAAATACTTTAAAGGCTATTTTACTAAATGATGATATAATATTAGTTATTTTTTTATTTTAGGAACTACTAATAGATTAGTAAAGTTAGTATAAAATTTTCATATTTTGTTATTTTGTTTGAAATTTGAATTTTGAAGTTTTGAAATTAATATGTGGTAAACTATAATTGTTAGTGAATTTTAAACTTTAAAATTACAGTATATAGTCATTTGTTGATGTGAATGATATATATTACGTTTATATAGACAGGAATAGAATGCATCGTTATTTAAGTCCCCTATAGAGATTTCAATCATTTGGTTAATTAGGATAACCGAACCAAATTAACCTCCAAAACTATTATTTATTTTTTTAACAAAACAAAGAAGAAAAAGGAAAATTATTATAATAAGGACAGAAGAATGATACAGGAAAGATGATTAATGCACTAATGCTACTAATTATTGAGGTTTGCATGAAAAAGCACCCCCCAACCTCTTTATTAGGCAGTTCGAATGCATAGAAACTTAACATGATCTTATTATTATATCATACACATGCTAGAAGAGAGAGACAGAATAGAGTCCATCTGATAGTAGCTCAAACTAGGTCAGACTCATTTTGAGAAGAGACAAGAGAGAGCATTGTAGAGTTAAAGCTCTAAAAATGGGTAAGTGTGATAATAGTATAGGTTTAAAAGGTTCTACAATGACTCTTTTTCAGACAATAAATATCCTAGTAACTCTAGGGTTTAGAAAAATCTCTCACAGAACCATTTATATGGTTATACAGAAGTTTGGCAAATAAGCTAAAGAAGGTGGCTGTAAGTGTGGCCCAACCTTCTAAGAATGAGAATGTGGAGGGAAGAGAATAACATGCAATGTTAACTATGCATGGGTGGAAGTGGAACCAACTCCAGGATCCATTACCTCCGCAGATTTATTAATTGAAAGGGCAATATTAAACAACAACAACAATATTCACTAGCTCATGCTGATTAAAGAGGACCATGTCATGTATCTAGATTTCTTATCAGGTTAGCTGTTGTTGCTTCGTTTATAATCTTCAATAGAAAAAAAAGGATCATAGAATGGTGTTATGTTCCTTCTTGTCGCTTCTATTTTACCACCTGTTCTATAGAAAGCTAAAATTGCAGTCCAGAGCATCTCAATAATCATGTAAATATAAACTTATGTGCAAAATTTGTGGAGTACTTCCAATGCACTGATGCAATCAAGTTTATATTTCAAACCCTCAGAATAGGAAAACTCTAACCTGCTTACTATGCAAATCCATATGCTCATAGACAGCACGAGCTAAGGACTCGTCTTCTTCGTCTTCCCAAGTTTCAATGTAATTTTCTGGAGCTCCACTTTGCTAGATTACACATCAAAATTAACAAGAAAAATCAACCACCATGCTTCATCATTATAGATTACTCAAATAAAGAGGATGTCAAGTGTGCCCTTATTTGTTTATCAAAGGTCTATATAATTTTCCATCATGGTTGCCACTCCAAATGTATGGCAGACAAAAAGAATGATTGAAACTGAAAAGTTAAAATAAAAACAGGTAATGACGGTCCTTGACTACAAAGAGGTGAATGCAGAAAGTTGAATCATCAGGAATTATATCAGGAAAAACTGAAAAAGGACCACTCATCAGAAATCTTCTGTTTTTGGGTTTCACTGGTAGTAAATGAATAAGTTAAAGGACTTTCTCAATAAAATTTCAATCGGAAGGCTTTTAACTCTTAAAAACCATGGCAAATTTCTTCTGGAAGGTCAATTTAAGAATCAAATAAGGTAAAGCAACTAGATTTACCTACTTTTTCTGGTTCTTCTTCAAGACCCTCATAAAAGAGTCTTTGCATTTCTAACAGTATTTCTACACATTCACCATCATACGCTGTGTGAATACCATCATACTCCCACAGAACATCATCTACTTTAGGACCACAATTTGCAATCTCTCGATTCTCATCCAAACATGAAGTTTTGATTCTTTTAAGTTCATCAGAAACTATATCCTGGAAAGCAGATCTAATGAACTCCTGGAAGAAGATGAAGGCGTAAATAAGTAGGTAATAGCTCCTGGAAGCTATGAAGCATATACTCTCATCAACAATAGAACGAAAAAAATTTTAATAAAAAAATGCCATCAAGTGTGGACATGAAGAAGACACAGCATTGACAGAATTATCAATGACATGGCCTGAACATGCATATGAAAAATAAGCAAATGTAAACATATATTGTTATAAAAATTCATACTACCTGCTTACTTGTCAAAACAAATTCAGAAACATGATGTTGAACATAAATTACGTCCTCTACTTTCCAGAAACCTAATGGTTGCCTTCATGATGAGTTTTGTATTAGTCGCTATTAAGTTGTTAGTTTCTTTATATAGGATCCCAACTCAAATAATATACGAGCCCTGTGTGTTATCAATTGGGTCTTACTCTAGCTAAAAATGTAGTGGTAAAGTATATGGGCATGGCTAAGATGTGTTCCATAAAGGTCATCAAATTGTGACCCACACGCATTGAAACAAGTTCATGAATAATGAAAGGAAGTCAGTCAATCAATTCACAATAATGATGAACACCCACATATCAACATCATGAAATATACGAAGTGTTTGTGAACACAGTGTAGAGTAATATAATTTCTAATAAGTCAATCAATGGGAAAAGCAACCAAAAGCTACAAAACAAAGGTATAAATGAAATCCCCAAGTGGGAGAATCGTAAATTGTTTGCTACTAAACCACACAAAATCGAACAAATGAGAAGTTAAACCACCTTAGGATTGGAAGCTTGTGAATTACAAATACCAGGTAACCTCATTTTCCAAAGCAGTCGGCTCCTATCCTCTTTCACTCTCTTGCAGCACCTTTCTCTCAGCTGCAATATCCCCCCAAATCAACAATTGTCCAAAATTTGAAACAAATCGAAATTAAAATCGAATTTCAAACACAAAGAGAGAGAGAGAGAGAGAGAGAGAGAGAGAGAGAGAGAGAGAGAGATGTAACCTTGTGCTTCCAGTTGGAATTGTGAGATTTGACTGAAGGTCGATTCAGGGTTGAGCTTGTGGATTGACAATTTTGCTCTTCCATTTTTTTCTTTGCTCATTGGATTAAACTCGTTCTTGGGAATCATCAAGGTCCTGTTAAGGCCAAACACGAAACCGGCGCTCTCCCCCCTTCGCTTTTGTCGTCGGATCCGGTTTAACTGCCCAGGTCCCGTGATAGCCTAGCCCCAATACCTATGACCCGGCCCCATTAAAAATTCTGAGCTAAAATTCTTATTTATTTTATTTTTTATTTAATTAAATAAAAGATATTTTCAACACTAAATGAAAACACGTTGAATTCTTAAAAGAATCATCACATTGATAGTCGTTTATTTATTCACCTATAACTTATAAATTATAATTCAATTGATATCATTTTTTTCTCTTTAAAATTTTTAAATTCTAAGTTTTATTATATATCAAAAAATTTATTTGATCCGATTATAATTTTTTTAAAAAATTAAACAAAATAGAAAAGAAATTGAAAATTCTAAAAGAGAGGAAATCTAGAGAGAAATTAAGCATCGTCTCTTTTGTCGTGTTTTCAAGTTATATGCCATATCCCCTCACACTCCAAACACATTAAGGAATTTATTTATAATTGACGTATCTCATTAAATCAAATGATTTATATGTTTTACTGAAATTGTAACAAGCCTTGACCTCTTTTGGTATACAAGGTGCCTTAAATTAATTTTTTTTTGGTTGTAGGTGCCTTAAATTATGGTTGGCTCCTGGTGGGTACCTTGCTATCTTAGACTTAATTTTTTTTTTTTTTATTAAATTAGATACATGCAACCCATACTTGAAAACCAATTCAAGAATATTAATTAACTTTTATTATCCAAATATTTTTATTACGAAATATTTTAAATATAAATAAATTAAACAATAAATATTAAATAAATTAAATAAACAAGTAACACGTGATCTAAGTAACAACAATGTTTATGACTAATATAATATAAAAAAAAAAAAGTACAATTTACTAGCAATGGAATTCTTGAAAAACTATATAATAAGAGTCTAGAAATCTTCTTTTTTTAAGTTTGTTTCTCTAAAGAGTTTTATAAGTATTTCAAGTTAATTAAAAGGAAATATTGAAATATTTGAAAAGTTTTGAATTAAGTATTTTTTTTTTTTTTTTGTTTCTAAACTTTTGCATACGATCACAATAGTTTATGTTCTCTAATCACCTAATACTATCTTTTCTTATTTTTATAATTTTTTATAAAATCTTTAAAAATTACAATATAAAATATAACAAAAATAAAATAAATAAAAATATAGCTTCATTTACAAATAAAAACCTTACCACTATATAATTTTACTTCTAAAATAGGTCAAGTTCCCAGTTTTGAGAAAAAACTCCTCAGTGAATTAAGTATCGCTGCTTATTAAAGTTGGTATCACTACAACACACTTTTACAATAGCCCAAATAATATGGTTGCTCACATATTTTATTTATTTATTTATTTATTTGATGCTTAAAATAATATTTCTTTTGCATGCCCTTTAAATATAAGTTTCAATAAGATTATAAAAACTTTGTTAAGAAAATTAAAAGAATAAATTTTTATTAATCGTCATAATTATTCTTCATTTTTCTTTATACTTGCAATAATTTATGACCTTTTATTTATTATTGATATTCTAAATTCTATCTAAGATAGAATTTGTGTGTGTGTGTGTGTGTGTGTGTGTGTGTGATTTTTTTTTTTTTCGAATTGATAATCAATTTAGGATTGGGTTGCGTAATATTCAAAACTTGAACCCCTTTGTCTTGTGTTATGTTACTGTTAAAAGTAAAATTAGAAATTGAGAATAGATATTTAGAGTCAGATAGACCGCAAAACCAAAAACCCAAAACCCTACCCTCTCTCCCTATTTCATGGGCCACGGTGGTTATCTCCCTCACTTCATCTTTGCCATGTATCTAATCTTATGAGTCTCGACCTTTCGCTCCCTCTCTGCAGGTGAGTGAGTGAGTGGGTTGAAGTCTTTCATACAAGTTGTCGAGCACTGAACTTCTTGTTTCTCTTGGTCTGCCTCTAGTTGAAAGAGTGGAGCATTCTATGGGAATTTGATTCTGCAAAATTAAAGCTAGAGGCGCTCTAACTATGGATAGTTTTAAACGCAAAACGCCGCATCAGCTTCAGGCTCTTGAATCTTTCTATTCAGGTTCATCATCCTCGTCACTGATAATTTTAGTCCTTGATTGAAAATTAGTTTTCATTTCTCTCCATGCGCTTGTTTGTTGCTCTTCCAAATTATCAACTGTTGGAGTGGATTCTTGAAATGAAATTGTTTTGGCCTTAACTCTCGCAGACGACAATTATCCTACACACGAGGCTATGGAAGACTATGCCTTGGAGTTGCAATTAACTTACAAGCAAGTTCGAGGATGGTTTGTTGAAAGACGGCGAAAGGACAAAAGGGAGGTTTTGGTCTTGCCAAGAAGAGCAAATTTGCTTAAACAGCATGGGGATGGTGGGGAGTCTTCTTCTTTGGACTCCGCCTGCAATTCTCCTAGTCCTTCTCCTCCCGATGCTCAAATGCCTGCCACATTAAGGGCAACAGATCAAAGAAAGAAGAAGCAAATTCTTCTCCAGGATCCTTTGACTCCAGACTACATTCTCAAGAAAATTTTCCGAAAGGATGGTCCTCCACTTGGGATTGATTTTGATTCTCTTCCTTCCATGGGGTTCTCCAATCCTAGAGGTACACTTTTGCACTGTTTTTTTCTATATTTCAATAAAATCTCCAAATATTATAGTGATTTCTAAGTACAAGTACCACAAGCAATAACCCATTTATCCTTTTCTTTGATTGGCACACACACATATCATTTTAATATCATTTTAGGAAGTGAATGTGCACCTAAAAGAAGAAGGATAATAGAAATGGATTGTATGGGTCCATTGCGAGGTGTTGATCCTGCAGTTGCAGTTCCCAATGAGATGAGTGCTCCTGTGAAGAAACATGGCATTGGGAAAGGCCTCATGACAGTTTGGAGAGCAACAAACCCTAATGGTGGTGATTTTCCTACTGGACTTAGATTTGCCGGCAAAGAAAAAATAATTCAAAAGAAGAAACTGCACCAGCGACGTCCTGTGATTGTATGTCAACTGCTTTGCGATTCCTACAAACTTCTTACCTGGTTTTTTTTTTTAATATAGAATTTGTTATTAATTTTCTGCAAGTTGGCTAACATCTAATGTTTATCAGAAACGGAGACAAATACAAAAGAAAATTCCAGAGAAGAAGAAGAAGGCTCCCATTAATAGGAGAAAGGTAAATGTGGACTTGCTTTGTTTTGGTTATTTTTTAGAAAACATGTCTATTTACCTGGATATTGCATTTTATGTTGAAGTTGGAATGTGAACAAGAAGGCAATAAGAAGAGACCACAAAGAACAAGATGCGAACTTGCTCTACAAATGGCAAAACCTCCAGAAAATATTGAATCAGCTGCAATGCTAGTGGATGATGAGGAGCTGGAGCTAAATGAGTTACAAGCAGTAAAATCCTGCACCCATTTTGCCGCCAATCCATTGCATGGTTGTTCTCTTTGCAAAGGTTGGTTCTAGAATTTTGAGCTTGAATACAAAGAGAGTTTCCTTCACTATCGGTCATGCCTTCCTTGTAAACAAAATTTCAAGTATTCTTAATTTTGAGGTTATTGCTCCCCCCAACAGATTTGCTGGCAGCATTCCCTCCAGAGTCCGTCAAAATGAAGAAACCATTCTCCATCCAACCCTGGGAGTCTTCTCCAGAACTTGTCAAGAAACTGTTCAAGGTTAGTCATGAATTGCTGTGGCTGATTTGGTGATTACATTGGAAAATCAATTAGAGTATGAGTTTGATTTGCACGATGCATTTGTAGGAAAGAAATATTCTAGGAGAATATTTAGGAACTAATAGGCATTCATAGGAAGGAAAGATTCTAGGAGAATATTTAGGAGATGATAATTATGTCTTTGGAATAATAATTTTCTTATTTTTGGAATTATTAATTTTAGGATAATTTTAGAAGTTTGTTTAATAGGAAACCTATTCTATTGTGAACCCTTGTAGGAGTAATTTTGGGAGTTTATTTTAGTAGAAAACTTATTCTATTGTAAACTCTATTTTCCCTTATTTAAAGGGAGTACGATGAATAAGTAACTAGTTTAATTCTCCTATAAGAATTGGTCTAAGAGAGGAAAAAATTCTAGCAAGGGAAAAGGGGATTTCCCAACAGAGTATCCTGTGACTAGATCGTGCACTAGGGCTCATATCAACTTGGTATTAGAGCTAGCTGTCATGGAAAACTCTGCAAAATGACCTAGCCGGATGGAGGGGTTCTTGAGGGATCTCGAGCAGTGACTGTCTATGGTGGAGGAATGCCAACTGTCTAGCAAGAAGCTGCTTCAGCAATAGCAGACTGTGATGAACTCGCAGTTGGAAGGGATTCTACTAGAGCTGTAGGAACGCAGCAAGAACAATGAGGTGGGGAGCATGCATCCTTACAGATCAAGGGGAGGAACAAATTACCCAGCAGGAAGCAGGGATTGCCATCCCAGGTTTTCTAAACTAGAATTCCCATTATATGATGTTACTGAGGATTGCTTGATTTGGCTTCATTGGTGTGAGAATTTTTTTGAAAATCAGAGAACACTTGAAGGGGAGAAGGTGGGCTTGACAGCGTTCCATCTTAATGGAGAAGTGCAGCTGTGGTTTTTTAAGGTGAGGCAAGACGGGGTGAGCATGAACTTGTAGACATTTACCGGGCAGTGCCACTTGAGATTTGGCCCCCCTTGAGCCTCAACCCCCTTGGTGAGTTGGCCCAATTTAAAACTAACAGGGACGGTGGAGGAGTATCAAAGGGGGCTTCAGTCCTTGTTGGCTCACACTTTAGAACTCACCACAAAAGAGCAAGTTAGCCTATTCAGTGCTGGACTCATGGAGGGGGTTGTGGCTGGAGGTAGAATTGCAGGAATCCAACAGCTTGGGAGCTGCTAGGAATTTGCCTCGCACGTATGAAAGAAACAAAGGAGCAGCCAAGCTGTTTTGGGGGGGACTGTGGGGCAGCACCTGCTCGGAGCAGTCTGAAACAACCACCAGAGGGACAGCTGCAGGAAAGGGAAATTTTGGGGCGGCATCCGGTGCCGGGAGCACAAACATGCCCTTTTTTAGGAAGTTAACTGCAGAGATGGACGAATGAAGGGCGAAGGGGCTTCGCTTCAATTGTGATGAAGCATTGTCTTGGGGACATGGATGCAATAAGTTGTTTTGGGTAGAATTGGCAGAGTCCGAAGAAGAAGATGAGGGAGAAGGCTTCTTGGGAGCTTCTTGATGACTTTGAGAAGACCTATCTTGAATTCAGGCTTGAGGACAAGCTCTTTTTCCAAGAGGGGAGTAATGATATGCACGTTACATTCATAGGAAAGAAATATTCTAGGAGAATATTCGGGAGCTAATAGACATTCATAGGAAGGAAAGATTGTAGGAGAATATTTAGGAGATGATAGCTATCTATTAGAATATTAGTTTTCTTATTTTTGGAATTATTAATTTTTGTAGTTTGTTTTAGTATGAAACCTATTCTATTGAAAATCCTGTTTTCCATTATTTAAAAGGGGTACGATGAATAAGAAGTAAGTCTAGTTCTCCTAAAAGGACAGTGGTAGGAAGCTTGTTTGAGAATAGGTTTCCAGACCATAATCATAGGGTCTAAGAGAGGAAAAAACTCTAGCAAAGGAAAAGAGGATTTTCTTGTAGATTATCCTCTGACTAGATCATGCATTAGGGCTCATATGAGAGTTCTTGGATTCCAAAAGATATTTGGGCTAATTTATAAGGTCTGTTAACATTATTGCTTTATTGATGTGTTTCATGAAATTTAACTTGCTTTTTTTGTTTGTTCAGAACACATAGCGTAAGCTAATCTGATAAGAGTTATAGATGTTCTTTGTAATGAATTTGACGTGTGAAATGCTGTCCAAAATTGAAGAAAGTGGGTTGATTTAGGGTTCTAAGGTGGTAAGAGGGAAGGCAAGGTGGTTGAAAGTTTTGCACCTTTTGTTTCAGAAAAATTCTTGTGGTGTTAAGTTATGAATATAAGCTAAAAGTTCACTCTGCGATGGAGGTGGCTTCCTGCCTTAACTAAACTTGGGGAAGGTGAACTTGTTCCTAAAGGGGTGGTGTAGATGGCTAGGTTTTTGCCACCATCCTTAGAATGGGGTTCTTGCTTATAACCTACTTAGGACTTATCCTTGGTTCAAATCAAAAGGTTTGGTCTTGCGATCTTGTTTTAGAGAGATTTAGAAAGTAGACAAGTTGAATGAGGTAGTATTGTTCCAGGAGTCTTGATTAAATTCGCTCAAAAGTACTTTCTTTGTTTATCCAGTCACTCCATTTTTATATTTCTGTGTCACTGCTTTTGCTTAGTTGCTAGCTGTTGAGAGGAATCCTTTGTGTCATACTGCTAGGAAAGATGTTAAATGTCATTTCGTGGTGCGGGAGCTTGTTAAACAACCTTTGTCATGATGTGGGAGTTGTACCTCATTTCTTAATTAGAGGGATCTTTGTCTCAAATTTCTGTTCTGTTCCATATGACACTCTTCAGCCGGTGGATGTGGAGGCTCATGGTGGAAAACGACTCTTTTGGGTGATTCATTTTGTTTAATAGTATTTAGTTGATGGAAATTGTGGCTATAATTATGTGGATGTGTTGTGTGACTGGTACTCTTAAGGGGTGAGAGATTGTGAAGTGTAGGCAATCTGGAAACTTATTTAGAATAAGGTTGATGTTCTCTTTTTGTCCTTTGATTTTAGTAGTGGGGCTATGGTTTATTTTGTATGAACAAATGCTGCAAACTCTTGCTATTGAAGAATCATCTCACAAACTTTACGTTCTTGTTTGGAGTAGATAAGTCTTAATCAGTGCTATAATGGTTCTTGTCTCTGCAAACTTTCCTTGGGACGCTTGCGATGGAGCTGTTTAGTTGCTCAAAGAGAAGACATGGTCTCCTATGCTGGGAGCATTTTGAGGTATGGTAGAAAAAGGATATGAGAGTGATGTTTTGAGTTGTATGGGCATTGTGAGAACTGTGGTGGTAATGGAAGGGGTGGAAGCAGTACCAATTTTCTTGGAAGAGTGTGGGGGAACCTTCCCTGAAAGTAAAGGAGACTTGAGTATGTGCATTTCTTGCCCTCTATATCATCTGGATGAGGTTCTTACTGTAACTTGCAATGGGGTGATCAGTTATACTATATAGGTGCTATTTTTGCAAGGGGGATTCTAAACATATTGGGAGTTTTGTTGGCATTCTCATCATTTCTTGTTCCGACGATTCTTTTAGCTGAAAGAACGTATGAAATCACATCATCTTGCAATGTGGATGTTGGTGCCTTGACTATCTGTCGTATAGATTTGTTGGCTGTTAGCCATGTTATGAGGGTAAATAATCTTTCTTGTATAAATGAGAAGAAATGTGTTCTCAATACCTCTATCTGCTTTTTGCTTGGTGCAGAGAGAGTATGAGAAGGGGTGTTTGAGGGAGTGGGGGAAAAAAACCTTTGGCAGCAGCTTAATTGTTCTCATTCTTTCCAGAGAAGAGTTTTTTTTTTTTTTTTTTTAATTATCATTTATCTCTTAATTGATAAGATTTTTCAGAGAAAAGTGCATGCTTAGTTGGTATCCATTCATGCATTTGAGGCATTTTATACATTTCTTATAAGTTGTATCTTAATACAACTTATCTTACAACCTTGAAACCAGAGAAGTTTGCCCGGTAACCTAGTGAAAAGCCTTTGATCTTTTTTTCCCTTTTGTTTGTTAGTTGGCTTTCGTTTTTTATTACTCTCTCTCTCTCTCTCTCTCGCTCTCTCTCTTTTATGTTGGTGAGGGGTTTTTTGGGGCGGGGGTTTGGAAGTGTGCCACTTTGGTGGGCTTCAGCTGTTCTTTCGGGTCCAGCTTAAGGATGCTTGTTCACACCTAAATTTGTGGACTTACAATAGTGATACTTGGATGGGCTTAGGAAAAGCCCGAAGTTGTCCTGCTCACAAAGATATCCTCTTGCGTGGTTTGGTTAGGGCTGTCTTTTCATCCAGTCTCTTAGTAGGCTGGAACCTTAGGTGATATAGAGTGGCATATGATTAGACATCTTCAAAAACTTTTTAAGCATAGCATCAAGCATGCCAAGTTCAAACAATGGCCAATCACACTTATAATTGATATTTTGCTTATGTATTCTCGCCTTGAATAGCTTTCATTTCCATGAAGTGAGCTTAGACTAAGTTATTTGACAAGTCTTTTTGTAATTAATACTAATATACTAATCATTCCCATACCACTGCAAACTATATACATGTAAGAAAGGACTAAGACTCTTCATCACTTTCAAAAGATCTTCTAAAAATTATTTGGAAACAATAAGTGAATTAAAAAAGGAAAAAGAGAAAACTGAAACAAATATTTGAAAAAATTGAAGTACCTTCTCTGTGAACATGCTGAACGGGTCTCCTAGTTTGGTCAAAACATATGTGCCTATTCAAGTCATTCAGTTGAGTCTATGTATTTAAATATTACCCAGCAGCTGATAAGTATCTGGCAGTGCCGTGGTTGATCTACTTAATATTAGTTAATAACTTGTTCTCCCTGTATTTATTTTCTTTTTTTATTTTTATTTTTTGGGGGGTCATAATTGTCTTGTTGTGTACCGTGGCAAAATGTCAATCTCAATGGCTTTGATATGGAGTTGTAGTGGCTGTTATGGATGCTATAGAGAAATAAAAGGAACTCTTCTGCCAGCATTGTGATGGCCGGGCACTTGCAACATACCCATACCCTGTTCAGCCTCGACCATGTACAATGTCACAATTTTTGTCTTTGTCCACATGCCTTTTCAGTTCCCTCTCTTTATTGGTGGAATAGGGGATAAAACTTCATTAAAAACACCATGGAGGCACACCATGTAAAACCTAAAAGAAAATCAAAGAATCTACGTACAACATTGCATCTGAAGTTTCCTTTGAAATTTTTGTATGCTCTGCAGCCTTTCTTGAATTTGGTTAACCTGGACCACAATCTAGTAGGTAGTACAGTCTTGTTATCTTGATTTCCTTAGCTCCTTTCTTTCCAGATATACTTGACAGTTCATGGTTGTTTGCCCCTAATCAATATTTTGACTTGTTTTGCTAAATTTTGATTGATTCTTCTGTAGGTCCTCCATTTCATCTACACTCACGCCGTAAAACTTGATATATGCTCATTTACCCTTGATGCATTTGCTCAAGCATTTCATGACAAGGTTAGTTCTCATTTCTATATTTTGATCGAGTAATTCAACTTTGTTTTATTGGTTAAATTTGAGTGCCTTCCGATGAAGCAGATGTTGATTTTTTTGCTTTTCTCACCTTTTCTTTGGTGGTATGATCAGGATTCTTTGTTACTTGGAAAAGTTCATATTGCACTTCTCAAACTTCTGCTTCGTGATATTGAAGCACAGCTAACTAATGGATTTTTCCCTAGCATCAGCAAAAATTGCATGTATCTCAGGCTACTTCACTTGGTGAGTGTAAAAACATGCATGTATGGGTTGATTTCTTGGAATATGTCGATTATTGTTTCAGTTAATCCTAAGTTACTTTCATGGAACAGTTCAGCATGAAAGACTTCTTGTCTTGCCGTTTGTATTATTTTTGAGGGGCTTCCCTTTCTCTAATTTCTCAATTATTTGGGTTTCCCCTGCATTATTTTGCATGCTTTGACTTCGAAGGAAATATCATATTGCATGTAATTAACCTACACGTTTTCAAATATTTCACGGTACAAATGACTTATTTATTTGAATACTTGATTTACTTTTTCCTTCTTTCTGACATAATAAATGAGCCAGTCTACAATTTCCTTATTTTATGCGCTCTGTTCAGAGGGTGCTTGTTTATTGCTATTTTGATCAGATCCACATTTGCTTATTTTGGTTTCTGAGTCTATCTAAATCTGGAGTTCTCAAGTGAAGTTTGACTTGAATTATTGGCATTAATTCTAGTTCTTGGGTTTTGGCTGGATGATCAGGCATGCAAATTGAATTTAATCTTGTGGATGTGAATAAATATTGCTAAGTTTGGTGCAATGCTGTTGATAAAGCTGCTAGTGTGTTGAAATCATAAATTCCGATGCGGCTTCTTTTTTCTTCTACTAGTAAAATAATAACTTGTAGGTTTAGGAAATGTTATCAAAATCACCTGCATCAGTTTTCTGGTAGACAAAGAAAATAATTATTAGGCGGATTAGAACCATAGAAAATGTGGTAAAGAAAGATACCATGTTCTTTGTAATAGGAAGGAAAAAAAAGGGAAGAAAAGTCGTGTAGTCATTTTGCTGTTTATTCATTTCAATAAGGATCTCTGTCCATGTAAAATTGTAAAATGTTTATGTAAATGTGTTGAACATATGATATGTTTCATCCTTTGTCTTATCTAGTGTCTGTAATTTTTCAAAAAGTGTATTGTAGCTAGGACTAGCAGCATAGGACCTCTATTACTAATCAATCACTCACATATTCTCTCCTATTTTCAGTATAAGATCTTTCAGTGTATCATAGTAGCATTTAACTAATCATTAGTCAAGACTTTTTGTGCCTCTGTGCTTAAAAGATCAGTCAAGTATTCGTGGGCAACTTTTAAGCTGCGATCACTTTTATTCCCTTTGTTGTAGGTATTGCTTAAAAACTTTTAGCTCTTGTATAATCAAAGCTGTTAATGTTTTTAAATAGCGAACTTCTTTGTGTCCTAAATTTTCTCATAGTGAGTAATCTTTAACATCAGAGATGTTATTAAAGAAAAGAAAAGCAAAAACAACATGGGATGACACTCGCCAGCAGTTGTTGTTGTTGTTGTTGGGTCACAAGCGAGACAAGAATGGATAGAAGCACCCAATGCGGGAGTGGCCCTTCGAGCCTAAGGAGCCCACAACAAATCTAGAAACAAAGCTACATTCAATTGGTTAGAGGCACACACAAAAAAAATAAAAGAAATCTTAAGCCAAGAAACGCCAAAACTTGTCTGGGCCTTTTTGGGGCCTTTGCAAATTTGCCGGATCTTAAAAATTTTTTAAGAGGAGAATGATATAAACAACACTTTCCATGTGTGCCATTCAAAGATCAATTTGTCATAGAAACAGTTGGCAGACTTGCAACATGTCATAGTGTTATATAACAATGTAAATTGTACACTACATGGTCTCTGAATATGGAACCTATAAATTAGTGGCCTATCCTAAATGGCTATAATATTAAATGAAATACTTATGTTATGGCACAAAGTATTTATTACTTGAGGAAAAATTTCCTTTGATTTCCTTTGATTTCGTTCCTTGGTAGATTAAATGTGTTTGTCATAGTGTTATATTACAATGTTAATTGTACACTACATGGTCTATGAATATGGAACCTATAAATTAGTGGCCTATCCTAAATGGCTATAATTTTACATGAAATACTCATGTTATGGCACAAAGAATTTATTACTTGAGGAAAAATTTCCTTTGATTTCCTTTCATTTCATTCCTTGGTCGATTAAATGTGTTACCATGCTTTTAATTAGGAATTCTTCAATTTGTAACTCATTTCTTATTAAAATTTGATTAGTTTAATTTTTATTCAATTTTTATAATTGCAAAATAGTTGATACATAAATGGATAAAGTTGGAATGTCAAAATGATCATTCCTGAGCTGGGCAACTTGGTAATGTCAAAGTTTGCCCCTTTTTAATGTATGGTATTACTTTTTCATTTTGCTTGTGCAGTTTATGGAACTCTAGAAAATTATACAAGCCTTGTGATTTTGCAGGTTGAACTTCAAGAATATTTGGTAAGGATTTGGATAAAATCTCTGAATCCTTTAACATGGACAGAGATACTACGTCAAATTCTAATAGCAGCTGGGTTTGGTTCAAGACAAGGTCTTCTACGAAGGGACATCCTTGGCAAGGTAATTAGGTTTCAGTTGCTTGCTGCTTTTACCTTCCCCCACCCCCCCCCCCAAAAAAAAAAAAAAAAAAAAAAACTATGGCTTCAATGATATTGGCCGTCTTTATTTCTCCCTAACTTTATAACAATCCGCCTAGAAACCTGTTTTGGCTAAGGATAGAGGTGACCTATAGGAGAAAAGGTTACACCAAGATGTCCTGATATAGAGGTTAACAAACTGGCATACAGGATAACAATGAAAGGGAACCGTGGGAGGTACTATGTACATTTCAAAACTAGAAGGATAATTTACCAAATTCAAAAAGGCATCTACATCAAAAACCTCGCTACAAAGGTCAGTCAGAGGCATAAACACAACCTGCTACAAAAAGGGCTGGCAGGGCAAAAACCTGTCAAAATACCAGGCCTTACATCTATCCAATCAATTCCTTCCTTTTGCACCTCCCTCATCTGAAAGCAGCAAAAAAAAAGGAAAGAAAGAAATAAAGGAAAGGAGTAAGCATAACATGCTTAACATGCAAATTACTATGCATAACCTTATTGTTTGCTCGATTGTCCAAACAGAACAATTATAAAGTAGGTGTATAACAAAAAAAAGGGGTCCATGCATGTTTCTGTTCAAATGAATAACTCCTTTTGTACCTTATATTGGTAATTTGAGACTTTATATGCACATCCAGTTTGTAAAAAACAAAATCATCTCAATTATGTTATTGACTTGAAAATTGCAAATGACGACTGGTCACATTCTTTTTTCTTATTCGATTTAACTAGTTGTACCCCCCCCCCCCAAAAAAAAGAAAAAAGATCTTGTCTGGACCAGTCTCTGGCTGCTGGGAAAGCCCTGTGGAAAGTTAATTTTGTTTGCTTTTAGAATGTTGAGTTTAGAGATCCACATCATTACTATTCATTCACACAAACTAAGTTTTGATGGCACTTTTTATGTGATAACGATGACACTGCTTTTGAATTCAAGTGGAGTACTCTTCATTCGTTGAGAACTTGAAATATATTTCTTAGAAGCTCTGAAGTCATTGCTTTAATATCCACGCATTCTGTGAACTTTTAACTGGAGTTTAGTAATGTATTGTTATGTTCATACTGTCATAATTCAAAAAATTTATATCACAGTTCAATAACCACAGTTTTGCATTGAAAAATTTATATCCAAAAAAAAAAAAGAAATTGCATTGAAAGGTCAATAACCACAGTTTTTCTTGTAAAGGATTGTGGTTGTGAAGGCTCATAATGGGCATATGGTGGAGAGTATAATGGTGGTAATAAAGTGATCAAGTGTTGTGGTTAGTCCGTGAGTTTGGTTGGGGTGTAAAGTGAGAGGAAAAGAGCAAGTAAATGTGGGGTGAAATAGGAGATTATTCTTGTTTGGTTCAAGTAAAAAAGGGAATGGAAGTAAAAGAGGGTGAAATAGCACCCCCCCCCTCCACGTCAAAAAAATGTCCTTCCTCTTATGGATGGATTGGGGCTGCTATGAAAATTTGTGAAAAAAATGATCCTCTTTTTTTTTTTTTTTTTTTTTTTATTTTTTCATGGCATAGGAAGACTGATACCCATTTCCCTCCCTCTCTCCTCCACTTTTCACCCAACCAAACAAGGGAAAGTAATACACATTTTCTTCCCTTCCACTCCTACCAAACAAAATAGAAGAAAATGTATTTACTTCCACCAGGTGAGTAAATCTTCCCCTTCCCTTCCCCCTCCCCCTCCCCCTCCCCTTCCGTGAATCCAACTTACCCTTAAAGAGGGTCTTTTGGTAAAGAGGTGAAAATATCTATTTATTTTAATAATCTTTGAGGCTTTATTTGTTTTTGGGAAAATTGTTACGTTGAAGAAGTTATTTTTTCTGCATAAGTTTTTCCGGAAAGCATTTGCCTCAAACATATTTTCCCTTGTTTGGATGGTTTTATGGTGTTTCATAAAACAAAATCATCCAAGGTTCAAGAATTAAAAATTGAAAAACAAAAAGTAGATGCTAGTTCAATATCACCCCCCAACAAAAGAAAAAAGAAACGCCGGAGGTGCATTCCTCAAAACCACTCCCAAGTCCTATTTTCAGATTGACGAAATCCCACTGAAACTGATTTCTTATTTGATGAAACGTCACTAACAAGTAATCCTAATAATTTTGCTCATGATCATTTAATTTCTAATGCCCAACCTTGATATCATTCAAGGGGAAGAAGTTTGGAGGTGCTCCCAAGTCTCAATTTGATGATCTGGTGAGTGAAGTATACAACAAAGTATTCGGGGGGGGGGGACCTTGGCAATGTGGTACATACCTAGAAGATGACTTTGGTCCTAGAATTAGGGCATCTCTTATATTGACTGACTTCTTTTTTCCATTGACTGATTTTTCTTTGACAGCTAAACATTGGAAATTATGGAAGCCATATTCTGAATGACTATTTTCCATGAAACAAATGGAGCCACAGTTTCTTTCTTTCTGTCAACTCTTAATGTTGTTTTTTTCCTTTGCTATTTGATCTAGGTTTCTATATGTTAATTATCCTCGAAGAATAAGAAATATATTCTCTTTATCACGTCTTTCATGATAATCTATCCAAGAAAGTCCCCCGGGGGGGGGGGGAAGGAAAACTGCAAAATAGATTTTCTTGTTTTCTTCGTGTTTGGTTGTTCAAAGTATTTCTGCTTGGAATTTATATAAACAGGCTCAAAGCAAATTTGTCAAAAGTTCAGGACATTAAGGAGGGCCATGTGTGTATTGTTGAAATAGTTTTATCATGATATGTTTTTGAAAAAATGTTATAGGTTCTTGTCATAATTTCTTGTTTGTTCTTCTTCTTTAGAGAAATCTTATTCTCTTCTATTTTAAAATTTCATCTTAAAATAATCTTTTGTTGAGGGCATTTTTATGTGGTCTGCTTGGGAAACCACCTTATCGTCTCATAGATTTCATTATTTTTCTTTTCCCTTTCCGTTCTAATAATATACCTTTCCTTTTCTGTCAAAAAGAAAAACCTTAAAAAAGATGAGCACCCTTAACTGAAAACCTGACTTAGGAAGGAAGTTGCAGAAGAAAGTAGCCATGTACCTTATATAAGAGATGAAACCATGTAGAAGATGAATATGAGAGAGGAACAAAATTGATCTCTAAAGTCATACAATCTGTTAGAAGAAAATCCTGTTTTATCAGTTCTTCAATCTGCCTGTCAGTTAAATTTGAGTTGCTGCCTGTTTGTTTGCATGAACTGGTCAGTCTCCTGTGAAATATAGTATGGTGGAAGCAGTATTTTTTTGAATTGATCTTTAATTTGTCTCTACCATTACTATTGACATTTGATTTTTTTGGTTGACTTTTATAGGAAGTGAGCAACCTAATGAGACTTGGTTTGCGTCCTGGTACTTTAAAGGGTGAATTATTTAGTATTCTGTCCGAGAAAGGAAGAAATGGGTCTAAAGTTTCTGACTTAGCTAAGTTTCCACAGGTATATTTACTTGTATGGAATTAAATGATGTCATGTAGACAGCTGCTTTTGTTAAAACATGTTTCTTGATGCAAATTCGTAGTCTATGATATGAGTTATACTGAGTTGTGATTCATTTGTTTTAAAGATTGTTGACTTGAAGCTTGCAAGTACAACATATGAAGTTGAGGAGTTGATATATTCTACTCTCTCGAGTGATATCACTTTGTTTGAGAAGATATCTGCTTCTGCCTATCGCCTACGTATTAATTCCCGTGCAGGGATCTCTGGGGATATTCTGTCGGATACTGAGGATAGTGGAAGCGTGGACAATAATTTTTGGAACAATGGCTTGTATCTTACTGCTGATGAATCTGAGTGTGATTCAACTGCTAATCTATGTCATAAAAGAAATAATAACCAGTTGGCTTTGTGCACCGAAATTGATGAGAGCCACCCTGGCGAAGTATGGTTGTTAGGACTAATGGAGAGTGAGTACTCGGATTTAAGTATTGAGGAGAAGCTGAATGTTTTAGTAGCTTTGATTGATCTTCTTGGTGCTGGATTGAGCATTAGAATGGAGGTAAATTACTTGTTTACTGATTTTTATTTTTGTAACATGGCTTGTATTGCTTACTCAATTGTTTTCTTGTGAGATACTGCTTTCCTTTTTTTGTGATGTAAAAACGTATTTGTTGAGGGGTCTAAGTCACCAACTTTATTCAATTTGTCCTCTAATGCATGCCAGAAATTGTAGTTATGATTATGATTATTATTTTTAATTTTGTGTTGTTTTCCTTTCTCAATTTATATTGTTGATACAACTTTTGCCATATAATCCTTTCATCCCTGAATAACCTAAATTCTTCCATAATTACAATAAATAAAAGAATGTTCATTGTGATGGTGAATTGTATCTTTTCCTAGAATCCTATTATTCTCAGTGCAGAATCAATTAGTATGGCTCTGGAGTACAAGCAAAGAGTGTGTTAATGAGTTGTATCTTTTACTAGGATCCAATCAATGCTGTTGTGGAATGTGTTCCTAGCATCAGTCACTATGGTTCTGGAGCAAAACTAAAGAGATCATCGGCAAAGCTACCTATTCTGTGGGGACCAGCCAGTGCCAACATTCAACAAATGCATTCAGATGTCGCACATTCACTGTCAGGGATTTATCCTATAGATTCATCAGCTTCAATTGGAGAATGTTTTCAGAAAGAAACATCCTCCAGCAAGAAAAGCAATTCAGAGGTCAATGAATGGGAAGTTCATCCAATGCAAACTGTGCTTCTAGGTTCTGACCGTAGATATAACAGATACTGGCTCTTTCTGGGTCCTTGCGATGAAGATGATCCAGGACACAAGCGTGTGTATTTTGAATCTTCTGAAGATGGTCACTGGCAGGTGATTAATACCAAAGAGGTAATCTTCTCAGCCTTTCTGTGCCATATCTGTTGAGTTTTGACAGCAGAGGTTTATTTCCCCATGTTTTATTTTGCTTAATGCATTGCAGACTTTTAGTGCACTTCTCTCGATCTTGGATGGTAGGGGTACACGGGAGGCTACCCTTCTTGCATCTTTGCAGGGCCGAGAAGCATCTTTGTGCCAAGCAATGCCTAGTGGAGTTGCAGATGATGAACAGAGCAGGCGGTTTGGGCTTTCTGAACAACAAGGACTCAATATAACCGGAGAGGAGAGCTCATCACCAATATCAGATGTAGATAATAATGTTTGCCTGACAGAGATTTCAAAAGATTCTTTCATTTCCAATGGTGCCATAGTTCTTGAAGTTGCAAAGAAGGGGGAAGAGCAGACTCAAAGTTGGAACAGTCTGAGGGCATTTGACAATTGGATATGGAGATCCTTTTACTCTGATCTCACTACAGTAAAACATGGGAAAAGATCTTATTATGATTCATTAACCAGATGTGAAAGTTGTCATGATCTATACTGGAGAGATGAGAAGCATTGTAAAACTTGCCACACAACATTTGAGCTTGATTTTGATCTAGAAGAAAGGTATGCGATCCATGCAGCCACATGTAGGGAGAAAGAGGATAATAATAATGTTCCCAAACACAAAGTTTTGTCATCACAATTGCAATCACTCAAAGCAGCATTGCATGCAATCGAGGTAGGCTTCCATTTGGCCTTAACAGTGTTTGCTTGAGTACATGCTTGAGCCCGTATGCGTTCAGTTTTAAACCACATAATTTTCATGTCATGTAGTATGCCTCTTTGCTCCCCGCGGGGGGGGGGGGGGTTTATGCTTCTTCGTATGCATAAGTGTGTGGATGTATTTACTTAGGCAAATGAATCTCATTTAGTAGGTGTGCCATTTTTACGCCTGCTTTCCAAGGGACATGGTAGGAGATGGTGCTTATGATTTATTTTGGCAAGACACCTCAATAAAGTTACTGCAGGTGACATGTTGCATGAAAGAAACCAATCAACACTCTTATGTCTTAATATAGGGAGAGTTTGCCATGGCTGTTTTTGAAACAAAATTTTCACATCAATGTTGTTAAATGAGCTTGAATTTTTTTATTTATTTTTATTGTGTTTTGGATATTGACTGTCCTAGTAAGAATGCTCACCAAATAAAACAAAGATAGAAGAATAAGTAGTGCAGGGGCAAATACTGTTTTAGAGACATAATGTGGCTGATTTTAGAACTTCTTGTAGTGTAACATGTTTTTAGGATGGAGAAATTTATATGTTTGTAAGATAGTTACTCGGGTATATAGAAATCTGCATCCGGTAGCAGAGTTAAGTCTACAAGGGAAGATTCCTCTACACCATGTAGCCTAGCCAATTAATTAGGGTGCAGCGCTGGGCTTAGCTAATTTTGCATGTATTTGTATATATCTGGCTACTAATTTTTCTTTAACCATTTTATATGCAGGCAGCTATGCCTGAAGGTGCTCTGATCGATGGTTGGATGAAATCTACCCACAACTTGTGGGTGAAACGGCTCAGACGAACTTCATCTTTGCCAGAGCTACTGCAGGTTCTATTTGATTGTTGAGCTTATCTTTGCATTTGTTATATTTCAGACATGGTTTCTGATAAGTCAGTTACTTGGCATGGCCCCAGATAAATGTGTTCTCCAACACTGCATATGATAGCACAGCTTCTGTATATCTTGCAGGTTCTTACTGATTTT
This sequence comes from Dillenia suffruticosa, assembly GCA_033439265.1. Taxonomy (NCBI): domain Eukaryota; kingdom Viridiplantae; phylum Streptophyta; class Magnoliopsida; order Dilleniales; family Dilleniaceae; genus Dillenia; species Dillenia suffruticosa. The sequence goes on from JAVTVX010000020.1 coordinate 17,464,000, forward strand.
GTTGGTGCCATTAATGAGGACTGGTTGTGTCAATGTGATGCTACACTAGATCCTAGTATTATTCTAGGGGAAGTCATTGAAAGCTTTCCAAGTTTGCCCCAGACATCATCTGCAATTGCATTATGGTTGGTAAAATTAGATGGCTTCATTGCTTCCAGTAAGGAAAGGGTTAGTTTGGAAAAGCCAGATGATAATGGTGATACAGACAGAGGTAAGTCGTTTTGCTGCTATGACTTAATTGATCATGTGCTAAATTTGTTTCCTCTGGATCTTTCCTAGTCCTTTGGTTTTTTATGTTTGTTCATGTGCAGTTTTTCCTTCTTTGATTTATTTATTTTATTTTTGGAGTATATGTATTTTGATCAGGCTAGTAATACCTTCGGTGGGCTTAGTCATGAATGACCAATGCATGTCTATTCATAGGATCAACTGGATTTTGTACTCAACACATCTATATTTCTGGTGTGCTATGTGTTCTGTACTGATCCAACAATTTCTTTGTTAGATCTTTTTAGCTTTCTGGTGTATTTTTCTTTCCATCAATCTGGGTTGACTTTATTATATGTTGGTTTTACCCTGTGCTGGGCTTCTACCTTTTATCATTTTGGAAATCTCTGTTAATGACCTGAGAAGCTCTAATGACTTGGATACTATTAACCAAAGTGAGGTATTTGAGTAGTTCATCCTTGCAAATTATACCTTGAGCCAGATGCTGGTGTTTTGGCATTCCTAAAAGTGAGAATTATTATGCTATTCATTTGTGTATTTAGTTTGACCTTTTCTAGTATTGGCGTATCAGTATAACTAGCCCTTGGATTCATGTTGGTTTTAATATACTTACTACTAATTTCTGCAAAGATTCATGAATATTACATGAATAATTATAAACATTAATCAGTATTTCTTGCATTGAATTTTACCTTCATTAATACCATGAATGGTATGCACATATACATGGTTGTGAATATACTATTATATCGTGAGTTTAAAATTACATATTTTTCGAAGTGCCTGATGTACTTCAGGAGCCTCAGGCCAACATGGTAAAGGGTTGTAGTGTAGCCCAGTTTTAAATGTACATGACATGTTTGATCCCGCAATTCTTGCTGCAAGTTTGAAGCCCCATTCTGCAGCACCTGGCATACTGTTTTGCAAAAACAGAACTTCCAGTTTGAGAAGTATCTTATTAAAATTTTTTAGTTTCTTAAATATTTTAATAAGGTGTTTTGTTGCAGCTTCTTAGTTACAAGGATAATGGCATGTGTATGTGTGTGATACTTGTCTGGTACATCAATATGCCTTTAGCCCACATAACTGGCAATAGTCCGTGATTCAAGCAGCAGCATAATTTTGTTGGACCCACAAGTTACACTTTGTTAAATGCTTATATTGTCGCAACCATGCCAGAGGGGCAGATAAGAACATTTCTGCCATTTTATGATCTTAGCCACTAGCTTTCGTTCTTGTTTATTAATTTCTTAATTTTTTTTTTCTTGAAAAAATATTAGTTTGTGTTTGGGGCTTTTTGGCATTATGTTAACATTCTTTTACATGTGGGTGTGCTAAGAAGGAATGTGCTATCTAGTTTTCCTTTTGCGTTAGAGTTGCATGAACTTGAAAAAGTGCATACAAAATGGAAATAAAAATGGAATTGTCGACTCTTGCATGTCTTTTTGTGCTGCAACTTCCTGGGACTTTGTATTTATGATCCACATTTTAAACTGTCACTGACATGGAAGTGCTTGTTGGTATCGCAGGTAAGCTGGCTTTGCTGGCATAGTAAGTCTGCCGAGTAAGATTTTGTAATATGTATGCTAAAGGCGTGAAAGAAATAGAGGAAGAAAAAAATGGTTGCACACTTACCATGCGATGACTCAAGCATCCAACACTTAAAATCTAAAGCAACAAGAGCACGTGAATGGCATTGATGCTATAATAATAGTGGGTGTCGCTGGTTGGTGAAATATCTTTTCTGGCATGAATTTTCTTAGAGCGTTGGTGTAAGGTTTTGATGCCTGACTTCTGTGGAAGATGAGTAATACAGTCTTGGAGTAATACAAGCTCCACGCAATTTTGATACCTTTTGTCCTTTTGGATGCAGTATGATGAGATGTACATCACATCATTAAACGATAGTTTCAGAAGTTGAGTATACTTTAGTTGGCATTCGTGGTTATATCTCGACATTTTTTTGGTCATACAATGCTGATTTGATCTGATAGTTGGGAAAGAGTTTTGGGCATTTGCTCTTGAGGAGGACGGAACGATATCTTTGTAAAGGCACCCTTGCATGGTTTAGTGCCATTTGACTCCCAGTCTTGTAGCTATACGTAAACCGAAAGTAAGAATGTTCATGTTGTTTCGCATAATAAAAGGGAGTTGAAACCTCTCTGTTTTCCCCCATTTTGGTCAAAATGTACCCTTTTTTTTTGGCTTCAGAGAATTTGAATGAGGCTCCAGTTCCCTTGGACATCATTAGGCGTGGTAGGAGATGGTGAAGAAAGTAACCCCTCCAAGGTAGGATTGTGTTTTATATTAATCCAGAAAAATTGAGGCTCGATCAAAATCATTTTTGTTAAACTTTCCTAGTGTACTTTCCTCAAACTGCAAGCTTAAGCAGAGGCATTAGCACGGCATTGACATGATTCATTAAGTGAATGGTCTGGATTCCTTCAAAGAGTATAGTGTTTGCCATGTAATTCACTAACCTGTACCTCGAGCCCTTCTTTTGAGCAATTGTGATTCAAGGAGATTTTCGTGATGCAAGTACCAAAATGTGTGATTGCTTTTTCAATTGGTGTGTTGTGGGAAAAGAATAGAGAGAACTTGTTTTTGCTCCGAATATTGAATTTCCATGCCCAATACGCTGACATCATATTTTCACATGATTAAAAATATAATTTTGTGAAAAAAATCAATTTTAAGTAATTTCCATAAAGCAATATTTTAGATGACGTGAAAATTCCAGGTAATAACGTGGATATCTTATACCAGTATTTATGACATGGGAACATCACGGAGGGTTAACGGTCATGGGGACCTCACTAACTTTTTTTATTTTTTTATTTTTTTATTTTTTGATCGTACAAAAATTTGAATCTGAAATCTTCATAATAGAAGATGTGAGTTTGTACCATTAGACTGTCCTCTCAAGAATCTCACTAACTTTCAAATTAACAGAGATATTAGTAGAGATTTATCAAAAAGAAATCTCCGACCATATAAATTGAATAACCTTAATTGTGTCAACATGTGAAAAATATTTTACTCTTAAAAAATATATTTCTTATTATCATTTTTTTATCACTGCAATAATTATTACATATTCAAAAGATAATGATAATTGAAATTACGATTATGATAAAAAAAGAAAAAAAAATCATAGTAAGTTGTAAATGTAACGAACAAAAACCATGATTAATCATAATTGTTATACTAACGTGGATTGGCTCAACTGAATGTTGGATTAAGTTTCCTTAGACATTACCGAGGTTCAACTCCTGGTGGGAGTATCGGCCCCTCATGTGCATAAAACGTTCCCCGTTGGGAGACCCGCCCTCTGAAAAGGAGTCACTGTAACGGTCGGTCTGAATTAGTCGGAATGAAACCCTAAATATCGGGCGATATCTAAAACATGGTATAAAAAAAAAAATAATAATAATTGTTATGCTCTTGCTCGACTGGAGCCTTTGTGTAAATATGAAAATTCTTGTAAAGAATAGATTAAAATCAAAAGAAAGCTCACAATGGAGATGAAGTGAAAGGAAACTTTTTTAACAGGCTTCCTACGAAAAATGGTTCGCTGTCCCATTACACATGATTAAATTTACCAAACAAAAGCCATCTATGTTCACACACACACGATTTCTTCTAAACAGTACAACGAGGCTTACTAAATATTTCTCTATTATCTATTGACATCCCTAATCTTTGTTGTGAAGAAAATTCAATTTCTCCACTATGGAAGCGTTTTAATTTAACAGACTAGAGTTTTTCTTTGGCCTCTTCATCATCATCATCATCATCATCAAACACTACCCATACTTTGCTTATTTTGGTCTCTAACTTGCAAGAAAAGAGACTCATTGACAGGCTACTTTCACCACCTCTTTTTTCATGGGCTTCGTCACCTTCTTTGTCTGCCACTGTTGCTTTCAATTCAGTTGACTTCTTGAGACAATTAAAAATTAGAAGAGATGAACAACTTTTAGTTGTTGACAAGAGCCCATTTGGAGCCTTTGGCGTAGAGTAAACCAATTGCTCAAGTGCCAAAACATGATCTATAGCAATCACTTGAACATATGGGAATTCCAAATTCTTACTTCCCATAATTCTCTTGCAAGTTTCATACGTGTCATAAAGTTCTTGACTTTGCTTTGAAGCCCTCTTGAGTATGTCACAAGCTAAAGCTCTTGCCGATCTTTTCAAATCAAAGAACATGTTAACGAGGGCTGCCACTCCTTCACAAAATGTCCTGTAAACTTGGAAACTTTCTTTAAGTGTATTGCACATAGCTGCTTGAGCTAAGCTATCTGAAGGCAAAATATTGAGAGGTGAACAGTTCAATACCTTTTCAAGGAAAGCCTGGCACTTGGGAAGTCTCCAAAACACCAAATCCATTGTTATCTCATCGTAAAATTGCAAGTCCAAGCATTTAGGCATTATAGGCTCTAACTTACCAGCTTGGTTGATGAGCCAACTCATTCTCTCTTCAAGATATGCAGAGTAATTGTGTAAGAAACAGAGGGAAAGATCAGAGTTGTTCCTAGGAAACCATTTAGTGCTCATTTGGAGCCGACCTGAAACATGGGCACTGCGCAGTTGTTGCTCGAAGGATCTATTTCCCCCACGTAGGAGACGATGGATCAGCATGAGGCTCTTCAAGGCCACAAGACGGTCTCTAGTCTTTTCAAGGCGGTATGAGATCCTTTCTGCAAGAAAAGGGATTGATCCAGGAGAGTTTGAGACAAGGAAGAGGATCTCATGCATGTACTTATCATCGATAGGGCTATAGTTGTGACCCGTTGCTCGAACCACTGCAATCTCTAGGCTTGAAAAGCCATAGGGATTGTAAATGGCGGCTTTGCCTATCGATACATGATCCTTCACCATGCCAAGTGCTAGCCTGATTTTGCTTCGTAAGTGCATCCCCATTTGTTGGGTGTCTTTTGGATCTATGAACATGAAAGAATTATGAAAGAGAGATCAGGGTGGGGGAGTCAATATATTTATATGAGAGAGAGAGAGAGAGAGAGAGAGAGAGAGAGTTTCAAAATCAAAATGGAGAAAACAACTAGAAATCAGTTCCAGTTCAGAATTTATTTGTGCCCAAACATGAAAGAGAGACAATATGGGGTCTGATAATGCATCGGTACAAGTGGTTCAAACGAAAGTCAACTGCGACCCATCTTATGTCTTTACAGTGTGTGTCTGTGCCCTTGAGACCATTTTCTTACTTGCGATAACCTCACCCTGGTTGCATAAATTGCCGGTAAATTATGCGGGATTTCTCCACTCGTTCTTTTTATTTTATCTATTTTCAAAAATTCCTTGTAAATATAAATATTTTCTCGGATTTTCAATAAAAATAGTAATAAAAATTGTTCATCGAGATCTAACTTATCAGCAAACCAATTCAATAGAACTGTGACAACTACAATTAATATCTACACTGTTTGTTTAACCCTCCCAGCAAAATATAACCAACATCAAAGTAGATTCAAATGTATATACATATATATACATTTTGTGCAACACAAAGCTAATGCAAATAAAAATCAAAGCTAATGGTTTCTCCCAGAAACCATTGTTTGCAAATCTCCTACCCCCCTTGGCTCGGCCTGTGATTAGCGTACTAGAGTCCAAAGAAAGAGAGAGGTTGAAGAATTCAAATCCAATCAGAGGATTGGAATGGAAGAAACGGACATATTTTGGTGATTAGCACACCACTAGGTAGAAAAGGTCTTAGGATTCTCTTTGCTTTTCCAAATACCCAAATCAATAATGTCTATTGATTAGTAATGGAGTCTTTTGAAAGGTCAACAAGTCGTCATGTATAGATGCAAGGAAAAGTGACAGAGAGAATAACAGGAGTGCTTTAGAAGGCTCTTTTCTTTTGTAGCTAATGGGATTTAAGTTTGTTTGGTTTTGTGGTGGGGGAAAGATGAACCTCATTCTCAACGAATAGGATTCCTCTTTTTTCCTATTTGCCACCTCATGGGGTCACAAAAACGTTTGATTAGAGAGAGAGAGAGAGAGAGAGAGAGAGAAATTCCCCTTTTTTTATTGATAGACAATTGGTTTAGTGGGAAGAGCGTTAGATTTTTAAATCAAGAATCGGATTTTGAATTTTAGGAATAGAAAGAATTATATTGAAAGAATTTCTTTAAAAAAAAGACTTAATTGTAATTTTAATTGAATTAGTCGGAATGTGATTTTAAATATCGGTGTATGAGAAAATGATTTATAGAAAAAAATTAGTCTTTTTCACCCTCATATGTTTACTTATATTATATATCGATATCATATTCTATGCCAGCAAATAACATAAGACTTTTCTGCCTCTTGACAAGGATATAGCCAAAAAAGATAAAGTCTTAGCTTTGCTTGATTCATGGGCACATTCTGCTCTCTCGTGCATCTTTGTTAGAAAATTTTAGCAAATGATGGAAATGAAGTTAGTGAAAGAAGAAGAATGTATATACATGAAAAAGAAAAGAAGAGGATTGGTTTGCAATATTGACCTCTGAAAATTTGAAGAGATACACATAAAGGGTCTTTATCAAGGCATACAAAAAGGTTTAGCATCAGTGTATTCGGTAAGTTTAGCAAGTGTCCTTGTTGTTTACTCTGAAACTCTAAATAGGAGAAAGGCTGAAGTTAAGTTAATGCCCTTACCCTTGACCATGATTTCGTATTTATGCTTTAATCGTACTTTCATGCCCTTTCAAGTTTCAAAAATGGGATTTTTTTTTTCCTTTCTTTAATTAATGGCAGGATTTAACAATTTTTGTGCTACTTTTAGGAAGAAATAAGTATACTTAACTTCCTTGATTTTTTTTTTTTAATCGACTGAAACTAAATTTTTGTGATTTCAAAATTGCAAATTCTCTCTTACGCTTTGTCACTTTACCCTTCCTGCACTACTTTTTTTTTTTTTTTTTTTGTTCAGATTATATCTTAATTTTTTATTAATTTTATTATTTTATATACACAGAATTCTATATATTGATTTGCCTATATTATGATAATAGTTTGGTTTAGTTATTCAACTAAATAAACCGATTTTCATATTATTTATGTATATATAAGTTAAATTATTTATACAAGGGATAAGGTTGATGATAAATATTATAGGTATAAATTATGGTTATATTAACTTAAAGTAAAATTCATAATTGATCGATAAAATTTCATACTACATCATATACAAACTATAGTTTGATAGTTTTCTATTAATCACGAATGATTCATCTTGATAACCGGGCAACGCGGTTGGATTCAATGGAAAATAGCATATGTGGTTAGTACCAAATAAGATATGTAAAATAATTTTCTCAAATATACTACGAAATGGAAATTAATATTCTATAATTATGTGTTTTTAATTTTAAGTAGACACAGATGAACTTGCAAAATCAATGTTATATATTTTGATATATTATAAGTGAGATTTTTATGAATCAAAAGTTTCATATATTAGATATATAATATTGGTTAATTAGAACATACATATGTAATATGAACCCTTTAAATTAACCGACTCTATTGGATATCAACCCTTTAAATTATTCTAATTGATTATTCAAAAACTAAATTTAGTAATATGATATTATATCAAATCAAAAGTTTTTAAAACTTTTCTAACACATCGGATATTATTAGATATCTTCTTTTCGAGCGAACACTCAATAAAATTAAATAATTAAAAAGGTGATGGTATATTTAATTTACATAGCCTACAACAAGTAAAACTATATATAGGTCAAGGACAAAATAATAAATTATTATTTATTGATTTCTGTAAATAATACGGTTTTTATTTTGAAATATAATTCTAATTATTTAGTAAAATTAATTAGAGAAAATGAATTTTGTATAGTTAATGGTTCGAGAATTACATTATAATTTTTTTGAAATCAAAATAAGTATGTCCTAGATCATTTCTTCATAAACTCTGTTAGTGTTGATTATTTACTCAATATTGGAATATTTTTGTATTGTATTAACTATAAAAGAAGAATAAAGTAAGAGAGAGAAATATAGCGCAAAAATTATAATTCTTAAAAAAGTATTATGAGTTGTTTGTAATTTTCAGAAATTATTATGATTATTTTGTAATTTTGAAAATTATTCTATCTTTGTTATGTAATTTTTGAAAGTTATCACAACTGTTTTATAATTTTGATTTGTTTTATGAATTTAATCGGAAAAGTATACCAATCCTAAATATTTGTTTTTAGTTAAAAACATTAATTTTAAATTCTTAATTTATCTTCTCTTCTATTATAATTAAAACACAAAATTTATTAGGAAAAGGATAAAAGCAAAATGTCCATAGCTAAATTTTAGAGTGACTGTCCGTAACTTTCTCCAGAGACTTCCAAATATGGACTCTTGCATTGAAAATAGACTTTTAAAACTTTCCAACAATATGTAAATGCACCGTATTCAAAACAGACAAAAGTATGATTCAACTTCTCAAACTCAAAGTTTGAGATGAATTTTGATTTCATGACAACTCTGACTAAATTGATATTAATTAATTAATTATTTTTTTTATAGAACTTCAAATTACATGTGATCTTTTATTTTGAAAACTAACTTCTGTTCTCAATGGAACAATTTAATAGTCACAATTAATTAATTAATTAATTATGTAAATGCATATGTTATAGTTAGTTGAATTGTACTTAGAATTAATTATATCTGTTAGACTGTTAGGTAATTGGTTAAAATATTTGTATAAATGATGGATTAAATCGGAGATGAAAGGCTAAGGAATTTGGATAATCTTCTTCGCTCTCTCTCCCTATGTTTCTTCTATATATCCTCTCTCTAACCTCCTCTCTCTCTCTCTCTCTGCTTCTTTCTCAATTCTTCTCTTTCTCTCCTTTTATCCTAATACTCCCATTTCGGACAATTTTCTGTGAACCCTATCACCAACTATCGTGTTATCTCAATTCACTTCCCTTGCATTTTCCCATGCTCTATTTTCATTTCATTTTGAATTCAAGAGTCACGGCTCAACCTTTGTCAAACCAGTGAGTTAAATTATAACAAATTGATATCAGATCTTACGATTTTTAATATAATCAATGGCAAAAGGAACTTGATTTGAGATTTGCGTGCAAGAATGAAAGAAAAAAAATTGAGAGAACTTGATAAAGGATGAATGCTCTCATAACACACATTGATGATAAATTGAATATTATATTGAAAATGTTTAGTATCGATGAAATTGTCTAATACTTTGGTTAAAAAGGAGCAAAAAAAAAAAAAAAAGAAATTGGATAGCAGTAAGACAAATCAAATAATAGAAAAAACAATATCAAAATTTATGAAAGAACAACCGAAGAAACAAGAAGTTGAGGTACAAAAATTTTGCGTAGAATTTGATGGAACACAGGTTCAATTGAAAGAGGAAATGGAGGCAGAACAAGAATTCTTCGTGGCCAGTGATAATACCCTTGTGAAGATGCCGTCCAATGATAAAAGTTTGCAATTTCCACTGCTTTCAACTCCATTCAATGGTAGAACAAATGTAGAAAAAAATGTATCTAGAAACAACTCTCTTGGTTTTCTTTCATTTAAAGAAATTCATGTATTGGAATATGTTATTCAAGTTCCAATGTTTGAAGTAGAAGACGCAAAACAATGAGATAAGTCATTTGGGAAATTCAAGAAATAGAAGCGTGATAAGGTTGAAGCAGCTTCAGGTGATGCATTCGATATTGTTTTGGAAGAAGAAGTGGAAAATAATGAGAAATATGAGAAGAAGAAAAAGAAAAAGAAGAAGATGACATTATAAAAAAGAATATATATTTTTGCTGCTTATATTGCAGTCGACTCTTCGATACCTACCCTTACAAAATTCGTCCACATCAATCAATTCACCCATCACTATAGTCGACTCATTAAACTCAATTTTCTATTTTTCATCCTTGAGGACCAAATGCTTTCCTGGGAAAAGAAATTGTAACAATCAATAGCCAAATTTCAAATGTTGGCCAATAACAAACCGTAAACGCATATATTATAGTTAGTTGAATTGTAATCAAAATCAGTTAGAGATGTTAGATCGTTAGACAATTGGTTAAAACATTTGCATAAATGGTGGATCAAACAGAAGGTTAAGGAATTTGGATAATCTTCTTCACTCTTCTCTCCCTTTGTTTCTTCTATCTCTCTCTCTCTCTCTCTCTTCTCTTTCTCTTTACTTTTTTCTCCCTCAATTCTTCTTTCTTTCCCTCTTTTTGTCCCAATACTCCCAATTCTGACCATTTCCCGTGAGACCCATCACCAACCACCGTGTCATCTCAGTTCATTTCCCCAGCATTTTCCCGTGTTGTGTTTTCATTTCATTTTGAATTCAACAGTCACAGCTAAACCTTTGTCAAGTTAGTGGGTTGGATTGTGACAACATTTGACAATAACTTCAATATTCGAGTAGGCATACACTCTAACCTTGGGCTTAGGAGCAGGTGTCAGGTGTCATGTAGATGGAGGATTTTAGACACTGTAACTCTCTCTCTCTTAATTCATGCTATGAGGCCCAAACTTGTTTGATGACTTGATGGATTAGTGTAACCCTTTCTCTTGTATATTGAAACTTAACTTGTACTTTTACTTGATGCAAGTTTGAAGGCCAAAACTTATTTGATGATACAATTTTTTTTTTTTATTGTATAAAGATTTGAATCTAGAATTACCAAATTGAAAAAAGGGATTTATACTACTAGAGTGTCCCCTTGGGGACTTTGATGATACAATGGATTAGTGTAAAACTTTCTCTCTTGTATTGAAAAAAATCAACATATCATTATTTATTTATTTATTTATTGGTACTTGACAACGGATATTCAAAAATCTAATTAATTCGGTTTGAACAGTTATGAGATCTAATTTAAACGCTTACTCTTCGTACGTCTCCTTTTCCATTTCTAATTTAGGACCGGCCTAATCTAGTTCCATGTGATTTATATTGTAAGCCATTTCAAATCAAGATTTTTAGAATATATATATATATTTTTTGTAACACGAAATCGTCAATTTTGAGGCAGCTCAAAAGAATCTAAAAGTGATTAAGTGATAGCTTCCCTCGCGAAACAAAGGGGACTGCCTTTCCCTTTCAGAAAAATCATTGAAACAACATTGACTTAAACTTTTCTTGGTTCGACCGTGGGCCCACATTGTGGCCAAGATCGGAAAGCCAATCTGTACACGTATGTGCAATCGAAATCGTTTCCCAGCTTGGGAGTCCATCTCCACTTCCATATTCTTTATACCCAGCTCCTTAACTAAGACCAACCCATACAAGAGAGCGCCAAGCTCACAATGATCATTGCAGACTCCTAAGTCGTGCGCAAACCCCTCATTCAATTGGCCTTCGGACTTCCAATTGAGCCACCTGCCTCAACCCTACCCCCTTCATTTGAACAATCAGCTACATTTGGCTTGAAGGAGTATGACACATGGAATTACTTTTCGTACGCGAGTGTGCAACCTGGCTAGAAGGATACACAGGTTTTTGTACAATCTAAGCTATAAGCTCCTTTAAGAAAATATAATATAATATATATATATATATATATATATATTTGGTACCATGATTTGACCACCATCCAGAATCAGAAACTTCATTTCGATTAATCTGAATCGATCGCTGCAGAGTCCAGTTTGTGAGGACGGATCTCCCAACATTGTTTTTTCCATACCCAGGAGAGTTGATCTCCGGACCTGATTAAGAAACGACGATGTCTATCTCAACTACGCCAACAAATATAAATACATATATAATATATATAATTCTGATTTTCAGTTCTTTTTTTCCTAATTCAAGGGTGGAGGGAATGAGCATTCCGGGAGTTGTTAGATGAGGAAACTATCACCATGGTATTATCAAAATGTTAGTAATTCAATATCCAGTTATAAGGTATTTGGTTTATCTATACCACCTCTTGGATCTGGACTTTTCTGTTATGCTAGCCTTCTTGGACATATTTATCATCTTATCACTCTAAAGTTGTCTAAAATTCAATTATCTTTTGTAAATTTTCTTGTTGGAACAAGGAAGTGATCATTAGTAATTAATCTTTTGACACACTTTCATATCTCTTCTTCCAATATTTGTTGTGTTCATAAACTATTATTGCAAGGGAAATTTAAGTCATGGCATTGCAAAAGGTACGGGAGACTAGTGATAATCAAAAATAGAAAGATTTCAGGCAGCAGCAGGAGAAAAGTTTTCGATCGTCACATAGAACAGAAATGACCAAAGTGAGGAATTGTTCGAAAAAAAAAAATTTCATTTTTTTTAAATTGCAAGATTTTTTAAGTTTATATAAAGGATTTATATTAAAAAAAAAATATATATATATATATATATATATATATATAGGGTTCGACAAGAATATTTCAATTTCCCTATAAAATAGATTAAACATATTATATCACTAATTCCTTTTGTGTTAAAAAAATAAAAAATTTTTATAATTTGACCTTGTGAATTTGGAAAGTAATTCTCATCCCTTTTGACATTTTGGGAATAGATCCAATGATCAGATAATTGCAGTCTGGTTTTTGAAGTTTAGGAAGACAAGTGGTGTTATTCATTTCTCAACATTTTGGTGGTCGAGGCTTGTAAGCAGGAAAAGGAAAAGAAACTAGCTTGGTTTGTGGCATGAGCCACAATGATCATTTTCACATGTTAGGGTTGTACAAGTTCTTTATCAAATCTAACACGCCCTACTTTATGAGAATAGCTTTGCTCCAATCAGTGCTGTCATATGAGTCGACTGGGGGATTCACATAACAATAAGCCCAAAATACCTTGGTCAGCTCATGTGACACCAATGGTTAGTCACCACATCAATGACCTCACCATGAGGGAAGGGGCAAGCGAAGCTTCCCTCCCTTAGTGGCGGCCAATCTTCACAAGCCTAAAAAATGGATTACTAGTTTTTACTCTTTGTTTTGAATGGTTGCATACAGATCTAGATATTGATTTAACAGTCCATATCCATTTGATGAGTAGTAATACAATATAAGAGAATTTATGAAAATGAATTAGCATTCCTATTGCTTATTTGTCCTTAGTCACAAAAGAGCAATTAGAAGCTTTGCATGGAAGCACAAAGATTTATATCTAGTGCGTCGGAAATGTAGTCAGAAAGACTCTTTGGAGTTACATTTGGTTCCTGAGCTTTTTGGTGCTCTATTTTATATCTGTAGAAATATCTGTACAACAGAAGGCAGCATGTAGACCCAAAAAGGGAAATGCTAGACATTGCAGATATGGAAAAGAAAATAGTGTCAATTGAATTCCCTTGTTTCAACAGGTCTTGTACTTTGCAGGTTGTCTTCTTTAAATTTCCACATATATTTACTGCAGTTACAGTTCTTTAACCAGCAGATGGAATGAGAACTGGAAGACGGGGCTGAATCATGAAAAGATGGCCAAACAACTAATAACATCCGTATATAAAATACAGAGAGCAAGCTGATGTATGGAATTACCGGAAACAGGCAAACATAGCATGTGAAAGAGAATTAAAATGCCTGTTAGAACTGATCCCCAGAAGAAAAATAAATAAATAAATAAAAACAACTCGTGAAGATCTTTGCAATCAAGGATGCACCAGATACGAATTGTTACCGTGAAATGTGTAGACATAGGTGAAACCGCTAAATTCTCTATCTAGCACTCAGTTATAGGAAAAGGGGCTATAAAGCAGGGCACATACAAAACAGTCCAAACTCTGCTGCCAATTTATTGAGGAACTGCTAATACATTCTTTTTACTTTCAGAAAAATGAAGCAAGCGGGGAGTGCAGCGGACATGTACAAGAATGTTACTAGAATACAATATGTAAGTGAGTTGATGACCCAAAAATCTGAGCGAATAACTTTATGTATAATTGAAATCAATGTTATTCATGAAGCTGGAAGAGAGGCCAGCCAAGGTAATAGCTTTTCATGGACCAAGTCTGGTCTGTCATCATGAGGACAATGTCCTACCCCTTCCAACACAAATAGGCATATATTTGGCATCTTAGAAGGTAATGATAAAAAATATTTACCTACAGGACCATCAATAGGGGTAAATGGGTCTTGATCACCCCATAACACCAAAACAGGCAAGGAGATTTCTGGCATTAGCTTCACCGGATTTGGACCGGGTGGACCTGTCACAATGGAAACAAAAGCATCGAGGGCCCCCTCATCACATGCTGGTCCCCTGATTATCTGCCAAAAAAAAAAAAAAAAAAAAAAAAAAATTGCCCTGTGAGATTATGTTTGGCAAGGAGAGGAAATGTGGAAACAGTTATATCATACCTCTACTAGATCATCATCCACAAATTCTTTATTTGCATAAACCGACAATAATACATTCTTCAGCCTTTCTCTACAGCAGCCAGACAGAACATGTTATATTCAAGTTCATTTACAAGAAAATGTTACAACTGAAGCCAATAGTGTTACCTCTGCTTGACCCGCTCAAAGATTGCCGAGGCAATAGATTTTTGCTTTAATAAGAGATCAAACAACCACAGCAAAGGCAACAACAATTTTATCCTCCAATCATCCACAATGGCTTTATTGTTCATGCCACCAGCACAATTCAGTAGAACAAGTGCTCGAACTGTCTCAGGGCTTGACTCTGATTGAGGAAAACCAACGAAAAAATCAGCAGACATCAAGAGGGTAAGATGATACAGAAGAAAGCACGCTAAGTCTCACCCGAGGCAGCAATTACACAAGCAAGACTCCCAACGGAGTTTCCAATTAAGACAGTTGGTTTCTTAACTACTTCATTGATAAAATCCAATATTAGCTGCCCAAGTGAATGAAGGAGTCAGGTGACACAACTGCAAAGTTAGAATTGATTGCACATATCTGATTATCAAACTTCAAGCTCAGCCAAGGACATACCTCAGCCCATACTTCCATAGAATACGCAAAACCTGCAGGCTTATCAGATGCACCAAAACCAAGAAGGTCAATGGCATAAACAGTATAACTTTGAGACAGTGTCTTGATGTTCCTGAAATACGTATATAAAACAAATTACATATTACTACCAAAATTTAAAAAAAAAAAATGCCAAATCACACTTGTGGAGAACTTTAGGAATCACAAGGAAGAAGTTAACATTAATCTTAAAACAATTTAAGAATAATTCAGAAATGCATCACAAGAAGACTGAGATAAGTAGAGAAGTAACTTTGACTCCTTTTCATATATGTTATAGCTCAACAACCAGATGTTTTGATCTTCCGAAATTCCATTTGTGTGTGTGTGTGTGTGTGTGTGTGTGTGTGTGCGCGTGTGGCAGAGAGAGAGAGAGAGAGGTGTATGATTAAACTAAAAAAAAAAAAAGAGAAAAGAACAAGTAAATTGAATAGAAGAGAAGGAACAAGAAAAACCAACCTACGCCAATGAGGAATGGAGGCACCGAAGCCATGAACGAGAAGCAGAGGAGGCTTATCGTTTTCATTAGTAGAAATAAAGTAATTGATGGAATGCCCCTTGCCCTTCCATTCCCATTTTCTACAACTCTCCCTTATCTCTCTCACTCCTAAGACCCCTTCTTCATTCCAATAACAATTGCTCTCCAATTCCCCCAAAGAAGTCGACACCATTGATGCAGATATAGAGAGTGACTTTTTAAGGATAGGCTGAGGCAGATTTCGGGATTGAAGACAAGCAAGAGAGGAGGATGATGATGTTGGTGTTGACAAAAGACAAGATTTAGATGAAGCACATACAACTGATATTGAGATTGAGATTGAACCCATTCCTAATTACCGATTTCTCCACTTGAACAAACCTTCTATACCTGAATATTTGGGGATGCCGTGTTCTTGTTTCTTTAGCCAAATACATCCATTCCAAGATAACTCTGCTTCTCTCCGGTCTCACTATGACAGACTCTCATCCCACCTCGCTTTATCTTTCTTCGCCATTTTTTTAAGATAATAAAATAAAAAAATTATTTTCAAAACAAAGAAATTACAGCAGTATTATGTATCACACAAACACACACAATATATATATTCTGATAAATATCCTTATCGATCAAAAAATCTCAATTTAAATTATTTCATTTTATTTTATTTATAATAATTTTTAATAACTAACACTTAATTATTTTGTGACCGAGTACAGTTATGTTTAGATAAGATGAGCCTTGTGCAGACAGTATATAGGTGAAAGTTTTATCCTTTAATGATTCAATTTAATTTGAACTGAATTAAACTGAATTTAGTTAAATTTAATATAATTATCAAATATCAATAATTTATAAAAAATTAATAAAAGTAAAAAAAGTAAAAAAATATAAAATTTTGCAAGTATGACAAATTTCCCCATAAAATATAAAATAAAATTATCCTTATCAATAATTTTTTTTATTAAAACCTTAATATAAGTTAAATCCAATTTCAATTTTTTCAATCAGAAGTAAAGATAACTCCGGGCACATAGTTGTACCCTTTGAAACTCTAATATGAACTACACTTCCTTTTTGATCTCATACCCATGACCATATAATAATTATACACATTCTAGTAGTCTTATTGTTGGACATTAAATTCATTAATGAAATCCTTTAGCAAAGCAGAAATTTTGATTCAAATTTATTGAAAATGGGTTAGACTCCATAGATAATAGTTCTATTAACTCGCATGGAATAGTTTATCCATCTGATGATCATATACAATTAGACCTACAGAAAAATCGTCAGAGAGTATTTTGGTGGAGGAGACTTTGACACTCAATTTAGAAAACGGTTTTCGAAAGGGAAAAGAAATATTGATACCGAAGGATAGCGAGAAAGTTCTGAATGCTTTGTGTGCGTTTGTGTAGGTCTAGAGGACTTAGTTGGGTGGTAGACGCACTAAAGTTTATATATCTTTCACTTAGGAGAGTTGTATGTATGCAAGACAATAAAACCATAGTTTCTTTATGAGAGTGTCCTGAGATTTGGAGAATTAGATCATAGAATTCTCAAAGATTATGAAATTTTATCCATTTAGGAAATCCAAATCGTCATGGAAATTCTTTTCTTTAACGATTATGGTTGTAGATTTCTTCTCCATTTACGTAAGATTCTCCTCATTTTCTTTGGGGACGTAAATACTGCTTTATCAAATTGAGTAGCTCATACAGGGTACTAAGGAGGTCTAAGAACCGATCAATCAAGATGCCAAGCAATTGGCCATCGAGAGAGAGAGCGAAAGAAGTGATCGGTGAGTACTGAGAAGGTCTGTTGACATTTGTAGGTCTGGCTGCCTTTGGGTACATATGATTTGGACCACGTACTATCAGTTGCCCCTTCTCCTTATCTCATTCTGAAGGAGAGGCGTAAAGATTAAGGAAAGGGTTGATACTTGGAGAGTTGTGAGAGTATTAACGCATTTAACTCCTAAGTAAATGATCTCGAAATAAATGCTTCGTGGGAAGTTAGGAGGTTGAGACTTCTCGTTCATTGTGCACATTTCTCATTAGATCGTTTTGTCCGCCCAAAATTGCGAGAATCATGTCTTTGTGGCTATAAGTAGGGGCAGTATGACCTAGCATTGTCCTAAAGAGATATTGTGTACTTTCATGAACGATTTTATAAGTTTTCATTGCTGAGTGTCTGCATTTCTGAAAGATATCTAGATTATGGGTTTTAAGCCATAAAACCCTATAGTTTAAGAAACTTCTGTTGATATGAGGTTCCATCAAAGATGGGGCTACTGATGCGAGATTCCATCATGTCATTTGGTGTTCGACGACATGGAGGAAACTGTCGCTCTAATCAAAGTTCTCGACCTTGTGAAAGGAGAGATATTTGCCCGGAAGGGAAACTCTCTTCCCAAAGTCAGAACCATCGTCCAGCTGCTCGGCGAAGCAGAGGTTGTCTAAGATACTTCTTGGCGATGCATTGGGTCGGGCGATAGGAGGAGTCGGGAAATGATGGAGTCTCGACAAGGTAGCGGGTTTGAAATCCAATGCATCCTCTTAGTTTCTTTTTGGCCAACTCCTATGGCTTCTACTAGGAAGGGTTTGTGTTCGATTATGCGTAGAGTGGGATGTGTTCGTTCGATAGAGTATTGACCCTTATTGATAATAGATGCGCAGGTTCTCAGAGTGTCACGTTTTGGGTACGGTCAAGCCATCTAGATGGTCAAGGCGATAAGTGTCCAGACGAACTTCAAAGCGTATTCTATAAGGACCTTCCTAATTGGGTGCTAGCTTGCCCTCGAGTTGGGGTTGACTGATAGCTTCCACCTTTCTGAGTACCAAGGCTCTCGATTTGAATGTTTTGGTTTTGACCAATTGATTGTAGTACCTTAGTATCTGCTATTGGTAAATGGCCATTCGAACGAAGGTGGTCTCCCTTAACTCGAGAAGTAGGTATATGTGTTCGTGTAGTATGGATTCGTTCCGCCCTTCTTTGTGTTTGTTTACCCTTAGTGAGTGAATATCAATTTCAACTGGTGTGACTGCCTTGCAACCATATGTTAAGCTGAACGGTGTTTCCTCTATTGCCCTTCGGGGCGTCATTCGATAAACCCAAAGGATGCTATAGAACTTGTTTACCTAACAGCTTTTGACCTTGTCCAGCATGACTTTTAGCCTTTGTAGGATCCTTCGTTAGTTATCTCTACAAGACCATTGGTTTGCATGTAAGTGATAGAAGAGAAGTAGTGTTGGATTTCCAATCAACTGCAAAAGTCTCGGAAGCTTTTCTTGTCGAACTGCTTACTGTTGTCCATGATTAGGATGTGAGGTATGCTGAATCTGGTGATGATGGATGTCCATACGAAATATTGTATCTTAGTAGTAGTGATTTGGGTTAATGGCTCGGTTTTCACCCATTTTGTGAAATAGTCTACGACTATGATTAAGAACTTTCACTGTCCACTCGTTAGGGGGAGCAGTCCTAGGATGCCCATTCCCCATTGGGTGAATGACCACGGGTCATTGATTGTAGTACCTTAGTATATGCTATTGGTAAACGGCCATTCGAACGGAGCTGATCTCCCTTAACTCGAGAAGTAGGTCTAGATGTTCGTGTAGTATGGATTCATTCCGCCCTTCTTTGTATTGACCTACCCTTAGTGAGTGAATCCCAATTTCAACTGGTGTGACTACCTTGCAACCATATGTTAAGTCGAATGGTGTTTCCTCTATTGCCCTTCGGGGCATTATTCGATAAACCCAAAGGATGCTATAGAACTCGTTTACCCAATAGCTTTTGACATTGTCCAGCATGACTTTTAGTTATTGTAGGATCCTTCGATTAGTTATCTTTGCGAGACCATTAGTTTGTAGGTAAGTGACAAAAGAGAAGTAGTGTTGGATTTCCAACCAACTACAAAAGTCTCGAAAGCTTTTCTTATCGAACTGCTTATTGTTGTCCATGATTAGAATCTGAGGTATGTTGAATCTGGTGATGATGGATGTTCATACGAAATATTGTATCTTAGTAGTAGTGATTTGGGTTAATGGCTCAGTTTTCACCCATTTTGTGAAATAGTCTAGACTATGATTAATAACTTTCATTGTCCACTCGTTAGGGGAGTAGTCCAAGGATGCCCATTCCCCATTAGGCGAATGACCACGGGCTAACTATAGGGCAGAGCTCCGTGTAGGGTTGGCATGGCACCAACAAGAAGCGTTAACACCTATCGTATCTTTTGACATAGTTATCCGCGATAGCTTTCATGGTTCGCCAATAGTACCCTTGTCGAAGGGCTTTGATCGCCAGATTTTAGATGTCCAAGTGACTACTGCATATTCTTTCGTTGATTTCTCTGATGATGCAATCCCTTTTTTTGGGTGTTAGGATTTATTGTAAAGGTTACTATTGATGATGGCATAATGGGCGGTCTAGCGCCTCAACTTGTTGGTTTCGGAGGGTGAGCTCAACAGTTGCTCATGTTTCAGATAGCCTTCTATGGGGTCTTTCCAAATCAATGAGCTATTTGCCAACAGGATCTATTCGGACTCTTCGATGCTAGGATATGATAGGCTCTCTATGTAGACGGTGTAGCTAGTCGCCACTAAGTCAAAGCACTAAGTCAAAGATGGCTAACTTTACGAGCGTATCGGTTCGCATATTCTCGAACTGAGAGATTTGTTGTATGTCTACATTATAGAATTTGTCTGCTGTTTGGCGTATCTTGAATAGATATTTCGTCCTTGTTGGCTCTTTAGTCTTGTAGACCCCCTTAATCTGCTTGACGATCAACTGACTGTCGATAAAGACTCGTATACTTTGGGCCCCTAATGATATGGCGATCTGCGGCCTAGTCAGAAAGGTTTTGCATTCGACTTGGTTATTGGTCGCTTGGAAGTCAAAATGGAGAGCGTATTCAGTTTTAAAATTATTTAGTTCTACTAGAATGAGTATGGCTCCGCTCCCTAAAGAATTGGATGACCCGTCGACATGGAGGGTCCATTCGGATTATGAGTGTTCTTCTTTGTCATCTGCAGGGGGTTGCTCAATGGACGTCGGGAGTGTGCACTCGAGGATAAAGTCTACAGGGGTTTGACCTTTGATAACTGGTCTGGATTGATATTCAATGTCGAGCTCAGTTAGTTCGATACTCCACTTGATGAGTCAATCTGAGGTATCTCTCTTCTATAGGATCTGTTTTAGGGTTGGACGATGGCGTGGGCTTGAAAGTAAGGCCAAAAACGTCTGGCGATGATGATCAAAACAAAAGCCATCTTCAATATGGGTATGTAGTTTACCTCAGACTCATGGAATATGCAGCTGACATAGTATACTAATTTTTGTACAGTGGATTCCTACCTCACCAAAACAAAGCAAAGCACATAGTCAGAAATAGAGAGGTAGAGGTGTAGTTTCTCATCAAAGACCGGTTAGGAGAGAAACAAGGGTGACATGAGATATTCTTTGAACCTTTCGAGTGCAACTTGGCACTTTGGCATTCACATGAACTTTTGAGACTTTTTTAAAGTATCGTAAAATGGTTTATACTTTTTTCTAACTTTTGACATGAATCAGTTCAGGGTTGCAATTCTTCCCACGAGGCGTTGCACATCTTTTACTGTTCTGGTGATGTCATGTCTAGTATGAATTGAATTTTCGTTGAATTTGCTTTAATTTCCCGGTGGGTAATTAGGAAGCCCACGAATCTCCCAGATGTGATCCTAAAGGTGCACTTCACGGGGTTCAGCTTCATATTGTATTGTTCTAACATTTGAAATGTCTCTTCTAGGTCTATGACATGAGTGTTGGCATTAAAGCTTTTGATGAGCATGTCGTTGACATAGACTTTTGCATTTCTGCCGAGTTGTTCACTGATGATTTTGTTCACGAAGTGTTGAAAGGTTACCTCAGCATTCTTAAGGTCAAATGACATGACTTTGTAACGATAGGTACCGAACTCCATAATAAAATTGGTTTTTCCTCATCTTCAGGTGCTATACATATTTGATTGTAAACAGAGTATGCATACATGAAACTCAAGAGTTGGTGACCAGATGAATTGTCGACCAGTTTGTTGATATTGGGGAGTGGATAGCTATTCTTTAGGCACGTTTATTAAAATCGGTGAAATCTATGCACATTTTCCATTTCCCGTTTGCTTTTTTCACCATAACTATGTTGGCTAATCACTTGGAGTACTCTATCTTTTAGATGAACCATGTAATTAAAAATTTTTGAATCCTTCTTGTATCGCATTTTGGATTTTAGTGCGAACTCCCTTTTCTTTTGCTTGATGGGTTTGCGATTGTTTTCAACAATCAGCTTGTGAACTATGATCGAGAAGTGAATGCTTAATATGTTTTCAAGGGACTATGTGAAGACTCTAGAATGGCGTTCCAGACAATCCATGATTGCCTCCTAAAGGAATGTCGGTAAGTAGGCATCGACCCGGACGATTTGGCTGGGTGTGTCAGTGATGAGAACTTCAATTAGCTCCTCTTCAAGGAGATGTTTTGATTGTTGCTCGGTGTCATCATAGTGTCTACTGTCAAAATTTTCGCTTCTTCTCCTACTATGGGAACGGTTAATAGATGGGGTCATTGTGAAGTGTCGCGATCCCCAAAAGCATTCTGAATTTGACCTTCATGTGTCTAGTGCTCGGTAGTGTTTCGAGACTATTTAGGCTACGATGGCCCAGGATGGCATTATAAGGGTATATAAGCTTCACTCGTAAAAAGTAGTTTTGATAGTAGTATGATAAAGAGATATTCTTAGTGATACAACGAGCAAAATAAGGGCTTTTGGTTGTATGCGTTCACCAGCGAGTTCTCAGTGCACTGATTGGAGGATTGAAGTTGAAATAGGGCAAAACCCATCCGCTGAAAGGCATCCCAAAAGAGAATGTCATGTTCTAGTCCTTGATCTATGAAGGTCATATATACGAGATAAGAGCTGATTCTTACAGTAATGATTAGTTGATTGTTTCGGTGGGTATCAACTCCCATTAAATCGTTATTATTGAAACCGATTGTTGATCTCTTTTGAGTGATGCCATGATGGAAAGAATAAGATGATAGTAACGGTCGGTTGGGAGATCGGTTTGTTTTCTACGAATGGTAACAATCTGTTGGAGATGGGTTAGTCTCCACAGACAATGGCTATACTAATTCGAACGGGATGTTTTGGACATCTGGCGATCATGAACAATGAGACCTGCAAAAAGACTATCGGAGGGTACTCCGGCAGGGGAGGTTTCGACTCTTAAATTAGAGAGCAATTTCAAAAGGGAAGAAACAGATTGATACTAAAAGATAGCGACAAAGCTCTAAATGCTTCGTGTGCTCTGTGTAGGTCTAGAGGATTTACTTGGGTGGTAGATACACTAAAACTTATATATCTTTCATTTGTAAGAGTCGTAAGTATGTGACGTGATAAAACTTTAGTTTTCTTATGAGAGTGTTCTAAGAAATTTCTGAGAATGAGATCATAAAATTCTCAAAAATTGTAAAATTTTACTTATTTGAGAAGTTTAGATCGTCATAGAGATTCTTTTTTTTAACAGTTACGGTTTTAGATTTCCTCTCCATTTATGTAAGATTCTTCCCATCTTGTGTGAAAATGAATATTGTTTTAACGAATTGAACAACTCATACAAGGTATTGAGAGACCATATTGAGTAATTGGTTGTTGAGAGAGAGAGAGAGAAGTCGTCGGTAGGCACTGAGAGGGTCTATCAAAGTTGTTGAGCTTTGTTACCTTTGGGCCTCGCATAATTTGGGTCACGTGGCATCAAAAGCTAAGAATATAATTACTTGCCCAAGTGATTAGTGATTTGTCCATTTTGAAAGAATTGATCATAGGGAATGAATTGAGAGAGAGAGAGAGAGAGAGATTGAGAGAATCAACCATTAACAAAATTGAGAATGATAATCAGAATTTTCAATGAAATACATCAATGCCAGGGTATATCTATGACTTCACTTTTGCTATTAGAGATTTTAATGGTCTGCAACATTCTCGATTTAATTTCCTATAAACCAGAAACACATTTTTATTATTATTATTTTTAGATAGCCTGCCTTCAGATAAGTAAGGATGGCAGCTGTTGAACACTTTCAAGAGGATGTACCGTTTAACCGTCTCTGGAGCTCCTGCACAATTTTATTTCTGGGCACAACCTCTTCTTTATTGGCCTCAATGTCCTTCAATTTCACAATCCCTTCATTCAGTTCCCTCTCACCCACTATCACCATCCATGGAATCCTGGACTCTTTGGCCCGGTCGATGTGCTTCATCACCCGTTTATTGACCATGTATTCTGCTTTGATTTTTGCATTCCACATATCTTTTACCAGCTCTGCAGCTTGAGACAGATCGTCCCCCAGTATACTCACTAGCACCTGGGTTTCAGTAGCTCGAATTGCCTAGCACACAAACAAAAGACGTAAACAACTTCAGTACACGTGGCTTTACATCTATCCAAACAAATCAGATCAACTTGAAAAGATAGCAACAACTGCCAAACCCATGCCGTGGTTCAAGAAAGGAAAAGAGAAGCTGGGAAAAGAGAAGCTGATACGGAGAAAGGAACGAACTTTGCAGGGGGACAAAACCAATTGAGTTTACAATGGCATTAAAACAGAGAAAATGTGGACAGATTAATAAAACAATGGAACATTAAAACAAATGATTAACATTATAAATGACGCCAATGCATTTGCATGGTTATTGAGATAAAGCCAATTAAAAGGCAGTTAACATGGATCATATATTCTGAAACATTGGTAGCTAACCAAGGCAATGGTACTGTACTGAGTGGCAATTAATTTGGACCTAGAATTCGTCGAAATATTGAGATACATAAATTCCCTCAGGCAGATGGAGAAAATCAAGCAAATAAATGTGAAACCGAAATTAAAGAAAAAGAAACTCTGTCACATGTTGTCACCCTAACTTATTTCTCTTCCCTTTTACGGATTTTTTGGTTTTGTTTTGCATGCTTAACTCTTTATTTTTCATCTTCCTCTCACAAACCAAACAGCCAAATACAATTTATACAACTAATTCAGTTACAAGCATCAACAATGACAATTTAATGTGTGTATGCGTGTATATTGGTGCAAAGCATATCAGATTGGAGTTTAATTATTTTAATATTCATAAATATTGTAACCACTGAGCTTTTCATGTGGATTTACAGAATAAATATTCACTGATGTAACTTGTATATTGCCCCTAGGAATTAGTACATGGAGATTGTTAGATAATAACATCGTAGTTCAAGAAAATTGCAAATTTTAATCTTATATATCCGAAGAACAACAACAAAAGTAATAAGTGCAATAATATAGAAAAAGAGTCATACTATTTGAAGGGGAAAAAAAAAACAGATATACGAGAAAATTAGCAATTAAATTTTGCATTGTTCACACATTTATGGATTAATTACCACAGGCCTACACAAAATGATTTGGAGTTCACCACAAATTTCACTCCCAGGCTCTCCACATATTTTAAGTCTGTGTGCAAAAGGCATCAAAATAGTATACATGTTACCAACATCAGGTGACCGACTTGATCTTGCACTATGCTGTGTATATCTGGTATACTGAACGTTTCTAAAGCTTACCCATCTTGATAATTAAAGGGAACTTCAAACTTCAGAAGTAAAGGATAACGAACCGCGAAGTTTCATGAAAACAACTGTTAGTCATGTTGCAATGGCATTATGTAGTCATGTTCACTGTGATAAAGGTTCTATCAACCTCATAAGGAGTGTTATAGCATTGAATATCTGATGGCATAGTATGTGATTCCTGGAAAGCCTATCAAAATTTTATTGCACAGGCCAAGTATCATGGTATCATGCAATGCCATGCAGCATTTAAGTCAAAATTCAGAATTTCTTGGTTCTAGTCACCTGATTTGCCCGACTTTGCTCCATAATAGCAAAAACTCGCTCAATCCCTAGACTGACTCCAACAGCTGGAACTTGTTTTGACCCAAACATCCCTATGAGATTGTCATACCGTCCACCGGCAGCAATAGAACCAAACTGAAGACAATAAAATGTTAGCCATAATTTGTTAAATGCAATGCAAAGACAATACAGGCATTACCAGTCAAACAGATAAACTTCTAACACAGGCATAACTAGTAGGAAGATACCATGGTATCCTTTCTTTTGCAATTGTCTTCTCTTTTAGTCTTACATCTGTTTCTTTGTTAGGGTTGAGTGGAAAGTAAACAAGAGAAAAAAAACAAAAAATATACAAGGGAGAGAAGCTATGAAAAACAAACTTCCTTTTCCAGTAAGCTTGTGAAAAGAAACTACAAAAATCCTCGAGGTACACAACCTAACATCTATGACATTACTAACGGTGGGCATGTCAATGTTCCCCATCTAAGGAAATTATTGGTCTACTATCCAGTCCAATATCCGCATAATACAATGCAAAGAATTCTTGGAGAAAAATGTGAAAGAGCCAAGGTGTTAACATGTAGCTAGAAAACTGCATTAGAGCAGGCAATATTTCAGCAACACTCAAACAATAGTAGAAGGGCCTAACTCACTTACCCAGGCTACTTCTGAAGCACCTCTGAAACCCTATGCTATGTCAGCAAGAAGGATCATTTCCCCTCATGCTTAGATGGCATTGTCTAAACATGGCAAGACTTAAGTGCAAAGAGCCTTACAGCCATGCAATTGAAGCATAAGGCAACGAAGCAAAGAACAAGTTCAAGAAATAGCAAAATCACTGACATTTATTATAAAGTAATTTAAAATTTGAAATATCCTAAGAGTGTGAATATATACATGCACAAGCAATCTCCATGTAGTCTCACAGATGTACATTTCGGGGCATGTATTTAACTGCTCTCCAAAAGAATCCTAGCTACATAGTGCTTCAAGAGGGATTTGCTTTAGAAGAACATTTAAAGGAAAAAGAACAAGAGAAAAAAAATTAATAAAAAATAAAAGGCACCAAGCCTCTTCAGATATAACTGCATGATAACCAGCATGAGTATGCATAATTCAGTTACATAATACATATGTAACATGTAATATATATATATATATATATATATATGAAGAAACAGACAATCTGTGTCTGCCAGCTATGAACAATCCAACGAGTGGCCACGAGATGTAGTAAATGGTATGAATCCATCAAAATTTAAGATGTTTACATGTATTGCAATATGCAATATTACATGATAAATGCATCCTATGCATGGATTATGTGAGAGAATAAGGACTCGTTACATTGGCAAGAACAAGACTGCAAGAACAAAATGATAACTACACACTCTCTTAGTTCCAAATAAAGTGCAAGATGTGATGTGCCATAAAAAATGTTATTTTACCAATGTCAACATCAAACACTAGTGAATGAAACTAATGAATATATATATATATATATACACTAATCACCACAGAGATATGTTCTATGTGGAGCCTCTGAATTCGCCAATTGTCACACGGATCCTGCTATCAAAGCTTACACCAAACTAGAGACAATGAAAAGTTGAAAAGAGAAGAGACAATCACCTGTCCCCCCTCAAAAACAGCTTCAAATATTACTCCAGTATAATAATCAAGACCTCTGGCAAGACTCAAGTCAAAAACAACTTCATTGATGCATTCAGCTTTTTCTAGAGCCCTGAACAGTATCTCCAACTCTTTCAAGGCAACCTTAGATGAGTCGTTTTCCAAAAATGGGCTGCCATCCTGTTTAAGCTTTGACAATAATTCAAGAGGACGTCCCTTTTCATTCACAAAACTGCCAATCTTTTCTGCTGTCTCTATTGTAAGGCCTTTCTCCTCAATCTATGCAGAATAAACACATTATTTCATCAGCATGCTTACCATGTTCAAAGCAACTGAGAAAATAGAACGCGGAAGCAAGATTATGAAGAAGAAGATAGAATTTTGGATTCTGGGGAAAACTAAATTGCAAAAGAATAAGTCATGATCACAGAGGATTATGATAAATTCAACAGCTTCTGTGCCAGGAACAGTTATAATAATTATCTGGCATGTTTTCTAGATATTCTTGATCATTGGTAAGTCACCATATAACATGCACGATTCTATGGGCTGTAAAGTAACTTCTCTTTTGTCAGCTCGTGTGGAGCAACAAGATCTTACTTTGACATTAAATATCTAAAATTAGTAACAACTCATCTAGGGATATCACCGTTGGCTTCTTGTGATTGACTACAAGAGGTGTCCAATAAAAAGAACCCCCCCCCCCAAAAAAAACAGAGAAGAAAAGGAAGGTGGAACAGTCATTTAGAACCAAAGAATTTCTTTTAGACAAGCAATAATATAGACTAAGTAAAACTGATACAATAAGTAGGGGTTGAAATTACTGGACAATATACCAATCTGTTATCTAATATATTTCATCAGAGATATGGATATTGAAATTGAACTGGTATAGAGAATGAAAAAACTGTGAATAAAGTGGACAACTGCTTGAATTGTTGTATAATTTGGTACTAACTTCAAATAAGAAACAACGAACCAGCAACACATACAAAGTATTGGGAAATCAAAAACAGCAGATGCAGAAATTGAAATGCAGCAGAAATGAGGATGACAATGTGAATGACTGGTTTGAGGATTAGAAATAAGTGCAGCATACAATTTTACGAATGGTAACAGTGGGGGATGAAATGAGAATAGACAAAGATGTTCTAATCATGTGCAAAAGAAAACCATTAAATGCCCCCATAATCATATAGTGACTAAATAAGAAGAACTTCAAAAACAAGAAACATTAAGAAGAAAAGGGCATGTATAACCAATTAAAATTATATAAGATAGACAAGCTGTGTTAAGGAGACAGTACTTCAATCGTCAAAAGAAGATAAAAAGAAGATAAAAATAACACGAAAGCAAAAAAAAAATATTAATAAAATAAAATCCAATTAAGAACAAACCAAAAATATTCCTTCACCTTCGGATAGAAAGTGATGTCACAACAACAACAACAACAACAACAACAACATAGACTCTTACCATTTCCTTTTTTATTTGCGCAAAATCTTGCTTGTCTAACTTGTCAATACTTGAGCTAATTGCTCTAAACTTTTCAGCGGGCACTCCACATAACTGCATCATCCCATCCAGTAACTTTCGATGGCTTAGTTTAACCTGTGAGGAATGAAATTTCACGTTCAACTTTCCACAACCAGAAGAACTCAAAGCTAATAGAAACCTTGACCTAAAAGGTGAGAAAATACATCTTTGGAAAGAAACTCTACAGATATCTGAAAATGTGATGCGAATGGAAGAAAAATAACGATATAATAATATCAGAATTAAGGAAACACCAAGTTACACTCCTTGTAATGAAGTGTTGCAGCTTAAGTCAGCAGCACACCTTGTCTTCTACTCAAACTTTTCTCTTTCTCATGTTATTCTTTAGTTTTACTAGACAATTTATATTGCCAGGGGGGGACAGGAGTGGTTTTACAAGAAAAATATCTTAGCAATTCAGTTCCTTAAACAAGGAATTGAATTTTTATATCAGATTTTACCAAAATTGCAGCATCATGAAACCAAAACAAACATTATGACCTAGCTTCCAGCTAATAAAAATATCTACTGAACCCCACCTCCCAACAAAAAAAAAAATGTGACTCTTTATACTGTAGTGATGATCAAATGTTTATGCAGCGCATTAAAACACTACAAAATTATGTATGCTCGCAAAAGGGGTACAGGTTAAAACATCTGCAACTTTACATACCTTATAATTTCCAATATTTAGTTCATCAAGCAATTCAGTCAAGATTCTTATGACCTCAAAGTCTGGCCCCATTGTTTCATGTTGACCAGCAATATCAAAGTCACATTGGTAGAATTCACGATATCTTCCCTTAGAAGGATTGTCCCTTCGATAAACCTTTGCTATTTGGTACCTTTTAAATGATGTTAAACCATTCATGGCCATATATCTTGCAAACGGAACAGTTAGATCATAGCGCAGTGAACAAAGCTCTCCACCCTGTCAATTAATAAAAATGAAAAGAAAATCAGTATCCTCATCAGGAAAAAGAAGAAGAAAATTATATATAAAAAAAGCAAGCAACTAGTTCAAGAGAATATCGACATGCCACCACATGTATCATTTCCAATTTTTATCATTATTTTAAACACCAGACACTTCTTGGTAGCAACACTATAGAGGTACTTTATATAATTAGTATTAATTTGATGGAAATGCTTGTGGTGTTTCCAATATTTTGAGTGTCTGATTCAAGAATACGTTTTGATATTGTCCCACTTTAGCCATATAAACTGTTACTTTATTAAGTTTTACATGATTTATAGCCATACTTGTTAAGATTAAACAAATTTCTTAAATATGTTTTACAAAAATAGCATTACCTCTATGCATAGTTCTCGCAAAGTCAATATTTTTTTTTTTGGGGAAAATTTGGTGTGTAACCAATTCCATGCCATAATGTGTACGGTGTCTATTCTGTGTTTCATATAGAGTAATCATATATCTAAATAAGTCTAACCTTGAGTTTGAAAGGCTGAGGTTAGATAAGTTGTCCCAAGGGTAAAAAATATAGGATTTTGAAAACATAGTACAGACCACTCAAAGGTCTTTCCATCTGGTATGCATCAGAAGACCAAACAACCAATCTCAAGACCTCTTCCAATGCTTGATGATGCAAAATTGCCTTCTCTAAAATTAACCAGGCTTAGAAATTTTAACATGCCAATAACACCTCTCTATTGACAAAATCAAACATTCCACACACAACCAAAAAGCGTAATTAAACACTATAACATGACCTTAAACAAACTAACAGGGCTCAATATGAAGGTGCTCAAGCAAAAGCCCCAAGTTTTAAAGAATTTTAGAGTAACTTTTTTGAATTGAAGAAATATAACACCTCTCTATTAAGCTGCCACTGCCAGCGACGCAGCAAGTGGATTCAAAAGGCACATTCACAGGAGGCTCCAAAATTTCCCATGAGAAACACCTCATTTTCTAACCTAATTTTATGCACACATTGCAGTTCACAAAAGTCCAAAGTCTGTTAAATGAGAACCTGGGGCTGTAGGAAGAGAAATTTTTGAAACGCTCAGGAGCTGCAACTTTTGAGACAAACATACTTTCACAAACAAGATTCATATGGAAAACTTGGGAAAATAAATTGCTCCAATTGAAGCACATGGCATTCACTTCTTAACAGTAAACAATATAAGCATATGAATTACCTGGTCAGCAAGATCATAAATCAATTTTGAATCTTCTCCATATTTCCCCATAAGAGTCTCTCTCAATTCAAAAACAGGAGTATCAAGAGCTGTAGCGCCATGTCTCTTGAAAACATCAACTATGATCGAAAATGCTCTCTCTCTTATGGCCATCTGTTCTCTTGCAAAATCACGTGTACCCTGAAAGATGTTGAAGATTCAATTTAAAGACATTTGAAACTCAGCTAAACCCAAAACAGAAAGTTTGTAACGAGGAAACTTGCACACATGACAAAAAAAATCTAAAGTTTGTTAAAATAAATAATTCAAACAGGATCTTTCGGAAAATATTTAGAGACAAATTGATTAATAAGTCAGAATGAGTTCCAAAATTTAGTACTTTTCTCAAATGCATATTCCAAGACATTCAAAAGAACGAAAAGGAATGTATCCATAACAAAAGTAGTCTCCTTAAAATTTTTTAAGCAAAAGGTAACAACCTAATATTAGATTCACAAACGATGCTAGCATTTTCCTTCTCCCCATTCTTTGACATTACTTTTTTTTCTTTTCCTCCTAAAGTGGGAGAAGAGGGCCAAGCAGCCAAGGCTGGAATTCTAAAGGATGGACAGCTTTTTTTAAGGCAAGTATGCTTATTTGATTATTTTAGCACTAGTCTTTAGTCTTCTGTTAAAGGTCTAGTTTCCATATTTTTGGTTTATTTTCATTTTTATATTTGAGGGTTTCTAGCCCATAAATAGCATTGTTAATAATTGTAATATGAGCCCTTTTTTATTGAATAATATTTCTCTTAGAGAGCTTTTCCCTTCTTTTAGTGGATTCCAAAAATTTGTTTGGTGTGTTCTAAGTATTTCATTCGCTTGATGAGTGACAGCATATTCTTGTTTCACGCTTCCATCTTGCATCAAATGAGAATAGATTTGAATAAGTTGTTGCTGGATAACCAAAAAGGGAGAGAGAAAGTTGTTTCTTACAGATCTCTAGACTCCTGTGCTGGAGTTTGATCATGGAAGATGGATGGGCTTGAAACTTCCTTTAGTTGGGAACAAATGGGTTATAGAATGATGTGATTTGAAGAAGAAATACGAGTTGAGAGAGAGAGAGAGAGAGAGAGAGAGAGCAGCGTCTTTTAGTTTTGGGAAGGTATTCAAGTTCTGTGTTTTCATTCACTTTCATTTCTTCTTTTCACTTGGAATCATTAAACCCATATAAGTGGGTTTCCAATTCCTCTTTTTTCTCAATCCGAAACTCAACAAGGCAGCCACAAAGACTGGAATTGGATTGACATTCCCATTCCTTGATTCCAAAACATGCAATCCAATTGAGGCCTTACAGAATTGTTTTCTTTGCACTGCAAGAATCACCCCAATTTTTAATCACTAAATTCATTGGTTTAGGCAACCTAATTTCCAAGCATCACCAGAAAAGAGTAACAGAAAACCAATCATGCATCAAATATGCAAACAAACAT
The DNA here is from genome assembly GCA_033439265.1 of Dillenia suffruticosa. Lineage (NCBI taxonomy): Eukaryota > Viridiplantae > Streptophyta > Magnoliopsida > Dilleniales > Dilleniaceae > Dillenia > Dillenia suffruticosa. The sequence goes on from JAVTVX010000020.1 coordinate 17,496,391, forward strand.
TTGTAGCTTCTCTAGTTGTAGTTGTTTTTCAAATTTTGATAACATACTGCTTTATATTGGTGTTCATAAAGCAGTTTCCTTCCCCATGAACAATAACCTAAAACTTGGCAAGGGACAAGGCCTGTCTCTTGGTCTGATTCACCAGCAGCAAGGTATTATTAAATGAAAAATAAATAACTTATACGATCCCTGTTAGCTTTCTTCATAAGCTAGTGATTTATTCCTCCTTTAGGAAGAGTCTTCTGAAATGGGAAAAGAAACATATACTCCTCCACTAGGGACAAAGTATGCGGCAATCCATGGATGAGGAATGGTGTAGGGTTTTAATTTTTTTTGGATAGAAAATTTTCATTTTTTTAACTTTGCAAGAACTTATGACATTAAAGATGTTGTAATCAATGGGGAAATGGCATTTAAAGTTGCCCAGATGCAAGTTACAAACACAAACAACATCTCAGGAAGGAGTGACAAAAATTTACACCAGAACTATCCTTTGACAGAATGAAAACCACACATCACATAATAAATAGATCCTAAAAATTTTAGAAATTTAAGTACCTTTGGAAGCTTTGGCAGCCTTCTGCTCTCATTGCTTTCTAAAACCTCTTTCACTTTGTCCAGCAGAGTACCACACTTGGGGTCCCTAGGGTCCAAAAAGGAGGAAAAAAAATCCTCCCATTTCTCCACCAGGACAAAACTCTCAACTATATTTCCCACCATTTTCTTCCGTCTCTCATTTATATGCTGTAGTATAACAGTTGTCCCTTTTCCCAAAACCTTCTTCTTCTTTTCACCCTTGTTGCCCACATTTGCGTTCTTCCCATTTGTCCCCGCAGTTGAATTCTCAGCAGGCTGAGTTTTTTCACGTCCCTCCTTGAGCGCTTCAGCTATAGACTCACTCCCCAGGAGTGAAACTATAGCGGCCGTCGCCTCCCAAGCAACAATTGCCCTAACTAACCCCAAACAACTATACAATTCATGGATTGAGTTAACACAGTTATCTTCAAATGCTAGCCCATTTAAAGATCCAAGAGCACTCTTCAAACCATCAAGATTAGGGCACTTTTTGTCGAGCATTTGAACCAAAGCAGACTTTAAACTATCATCACCCACTGAATTGACATTGCTTTTGGCACGAGAATAACTACTCTCCCCCATATTCCAGAGCGCAGAAGCCAATGCAGACATTACGTTAGCATGTACTCTAGCAGACCCAGCTTTCCATACCGAATTCAATTCCACGCGCATTTTAGAGTGCACCCATCTGACTATCTCTCTCAAACTACCATGAACTTTGGGAATCTCAGATTCTGCATCACAGTCATTTTTACCCACTAATTTTGATCCATTAAGCATGAGCCTCAAATCACTAGCAACACCAACCTCGTCCTTGGCAACAGAACCATCGCCCGAATCCATCAAATTAAAGTTTGAAGCATTGGCTCTCGTCGCCTCACACGACAACGCGGCAACAGTATCAGCCATTGTGGACAACACCGAAGCTGAGTGATTGACAATCGCAGAAATTCCATCTAAAATTGAGGGAACTGTAAACTTCTCAATTGCAGCGAGCTCTTCTGCAGTTACATCAAAGATTAGCGATTGAGAATCCAAGTGAAAACTTCGATTAAGGGTTTCAGATAGCGAAGTGAGAAGTAGAGGGCGGATTTTAGAGTGGGAGAGCAAGAGCCTATTAAGAAGGACCACGAGAAACGCACGAGACTCTTCAAGGGTTATGGTTTCGGGGATAGCGATTCGGGTGCCCAACAAAGATTGGGAAGTGTTGTCAGACAGCTTGTCGAGGACAGCCGAGTCAATTCGGACATGAGAACTGCCGTTCGCGACGGAGAACACCGCGGATGAGGAAAGGGAAGAGCCTTTGCCGCCCAATCCCACCACCGAGACTTCATGTTTCTCCGCCATTGACAACGCTTCGACTGCGGCGACTAGGGTTTTACTGGATTCCATTTTTACGCCCTCCATGTGTAATATTTGTGGAAAAGTGCAAATAACCTCCCTTCCTTCTCAACATTGGCAAGTTAACCCCACAGAGTTTCAAAACTTGCAAAGAGCCCCTCTGATTTACATTTTTAACAAGTTGCTATTTGAAGTTTTAAAACCACCAAAAAGTCATTTGTGATCGGCAAATTCGACTTGCTACCAAAATACATAGATCCACAAGACAAGTCAAAACGGATGAATACTATTAGGCACATCAAAACATCATCTAAGGCTAAATAGTACCTAAATATTCTTTAAAATATTATATAGAAATATTCATTGATATAAAATCATCTAAAATCATCTGACCTCCATCATTTGTCATGTTCTTCCCGATAGATAAAAAAAGAGATGGTAAATCAAAAGAACTCCATAAACATTAAAATCATAGTTTTGAACATATATACATATACATATATAGAGTAAAAATAATCATAATTTCTCAAGAAAAAAAATAGTTAAGGGTATATTTTCAAAATGAAATATTTCACAGATAACTTTATTAGAAAATAGACTTAGTAACTAAGTATGCTCCAAATATACATATACAAAGTTCAATTTCCAAATTACCATAATCAACAATTATAATTATATGTCATATCAAAATAACTAGAAGACAAATAATAAGTTATTCATAATTTTAAAATTTATTATTTGATTATAAGTATTTTCAAAAGATTGGCTAATTGAAAGAACCCCCAAATTGGATATAACAAAATATTGTCTCAAAAAAAGAATCTAAAACATCGTCTCAAAAGATAAATTGAATATCACGACCTACGTTTTGGGTCTTGGATCATAACGACATAATACATAATCAAATTATGAACAAAAAAACCCTTGGGTAATCAATATTTGTATACAGTGCTCACAAAACGAGTTATTACTAACAAGGTTGATCACATTTTTACTCAATTTTTATAAGTTAAACTTTTGAACATACTCTTAGTCCACATATTCCCTTTTTTTTTTAAAGAAAACTTTATTCTACTCTATAAAGACCAAACAAAGTTCTTTCATAATTGGACACATGTTAAATTCTAGTTTTAAGCTATTTGATACGGCGGTAGCATTTCATTGGCCAATCTTGAGTGCATGAAACTATTTTGAGTGCATGAAACTATCGCCTTGATTTTCTAAAAGAAGTGAAAAAGATTAAGTCATATAGACTTAATAAAAATTAAGATCCAACTTATCTAAAATGATGTATCTAATACAAATGGTGACAAAATATCTTAATTACAAATGGTGACGAAATATCTTAATTAAGACTGAACAAATAATAATTTGCTAAATTGTAAATCTATGGTTGAATTCTGCGAGTGGATTGTGCTAAATATGTTATTATATGTGCGTTAAATTCCTCATACATAGAATCTTAACTGATATATATATATATATATATATATATATAATGTAGAGATACATAAGACTCATAGGTAATTTAGTTACTTGTCATCATAAGTTTTCTCGACTAATGATGCAATATGTGAAAAATCAATAAGCTACACGTCGAATATCCTAAGCAGATGGTATTTGAAAGTTAGATATATAGATATATATTTATGTATGTATAATTGATAGATAATTCAGGAACTAATGAGCACAAATTTTCCTTAATAATAAAATGTGGAGTGAAATAAATAATAAACAATTAAATTTTAAAGTTTTAATTAAGTTTATGTTGCTTAATTCTTATCCCTTGATTCATCCATGTTTTGAAAAAACTACTTCAAATTTGTAATATGAACATATGATTTTATATATTAATAATATTTAATATTACATTTATTGAATCAAATTCTACAAGATGCTTTGAAAGTGAAAACCGTCGTTGCCTCATCATTGAAATTGGAATCATTGTGCATGACGAGAAGTCTATCCAGCAAGTTACATCTAAATCGGCCATTGTACTCTCATTGTATATCTGAAGGTGAGTCTTTATGAGATCACTTATCTTTACCAAGAAAATTGTTTCTAATTTAAACACTATAGAGGTAAAGTACAATGAAAATGATTTAGAGTTGATTTTGTTATGCTCGTTACCTTCATCATATGCTATGTTCATCATATGCTATGTTTAGGATACTATTCTATATAATTGTGATACTTTAACCTTGGATGAAGTATACAATGTATTGTGTTCTAAGGAGAAAATGAAACACTTTGTGGTTGGTTTTGAGACTTAGGGAGGTGGTCTAGTTCTTTGAAGGAGGATTCAGGAAAGGAATTCTAAAGATGATGTGAGAGGTAGATCAAAATTTAGAAACAAAAATAAAATATATAATTACTGTAAGAAAAAAGATTACATCAAATCTGAATGCTATAAATTATAGAAAAAAGAATAAACATTTACTCCAAACTAAAAGAAAAAGCATCCAGAGAACCCAAGTAAATTTGGTATTATTGATGTTGGTGGTAGTGACAAAGAACTTTTGATTAGTTTTTATGGTGATATCAAAACTTATGCGGATTGGATTCTTACTTAATCTATACTTTTCGTATATATCCCAATCAAGACTAGTTTTCAATATATGAAAGTATCGTTAACAGTGTTACTTTAATGGGAAATAGTGCACCTTGTAACATAGTCAATATTGAAACGGCAAGAATTAAGATGTTTGATAGGGTTGTGATGACATTTAGTAATATTAGACATGTTCCAGATTTGAAGAGAAATCTTATCTCTTAAATATCTTTAACTCAAATGGGTATCAGTACACCAGCGAAGATGGATTTCCAAAGGTCAACTAATGTGCTCTTATTATGATGAATGACTAAAGAAAAACTAAGTTATATATCTTATAGGGTTTTATATTTATGGGTGACACAGTTGTTTCCACTTCTTTTTTTGTCAAATGATGGTGTTACTAGACTATTATTGATGAGTTAAAAGGGTCGGTAAATTGAATTTTGTGAGCTGTGTTTTTGGAAAGCAAAAGAGAGTCAAACACATCAAAAATATCCATAATTCAGAGAGAATACTTGATTGCATATATTTTGATCTCTAGATCCAAAGTGTCTTCTAAGAGAGGTTCTAATTATATGATCACTATTATTAATAACTAAAAAAAAACTTTGGGTGTTTTTTCTAAAATAAAAGGGTGATATGTTTGAAACATTTAAAAACTAGAAGACTATGATCGAGAAGTAGACATAATATCTTTGTACCGATAATGATTTGGAATTTTGTTCAATAAGTTTAATGTCTGAAGGAATTATGAGATATTTAATAGTTCACTATAATCTACAATAAAATGGTGTGGCAAGTAGATGAACAAAACTTTGATGGGGAAGGCATGTTTTGCGCTCTTCAATGCTAACTTACCTAAATGCTTTTGAGTCGAGACTATTTCTATAGTTCACTTTCTTGTTAATAGGTTTCTCTTATCTGTTACTGACAAAACGACTTTAGAAGAGGTATGGTCATGTAATTATTTTGATTTAAACATATTTGGTTGTCTTGTTTATACTCTAATTTCACTATCTAATTATTTTGATTTAAAGATATTTGATTGTCTTGCTTATACTCATATCGATATGGAAAATTGGAACCCAAATCTGTAAAATTTATTTTTCTTGATTTTAAGTCTAATGTTAACGGATGTAAATTATAGTGTCCAAAAACTCAAAAGGTAAAGTTAATAAAGATTTTATTTTTTATTAGAACATTATATTTCTTAAGACATTTTATGGAGGATTATACAACAAAATTCAGGAAAAATCAAGCACATAGGTGGAGTTTGAGATTAGGTCAGAAACCATTATCTTTATCAAGTCTACGTCACATGATATTGTTTCATGACTACCACTAGTGACGTCATAATATTATATTACTAAAGGCAAACCTAAGAGAGATATTAGACCTCTTCATAGATATGTTGAGACTGATTTGGTTGCTTATGGGTTAAATGTAACAAAAAGAATTCATTCAAGTGAGAAACCTTTCTAGTTATTAAGAGACAATTTTGGTATATAGATAATTGCTATGTAGAAGGAGATAGAATCACTCTATAAGATTGACATATGAGATTTGGTAAGATTTCCTAAAGGTAAGAAAATAGAATGTTTCAAATGAGTGTTTAAAAGGAAAGAAAGAACACCAAGAGATAAAGTCAAGATTAATTACAAAAAGGGTAAAGTCAAGTTTTAAATGTAAACTTCATAGATATATTTTCTTTAGTTATAAAGTATAGTTCTATTCGAACTTTACTTGGTATTATGCTCATGTGCAACCTTAAGTTTGAATTGTTAGATGTTAAGACAACATTTTTACATTGAGAATTTGTGAAAGTCATTTACATGTAACAGTATGAGGGTTTTACAATTTTAGGAAAAGAAAATTTATGTGTGTTTGTTAAAAAGTTCATTTATGGCATGAAGCAGACAACTATATAATGGTATAAGACGCTTGATCTTTTTATGACCACCCATGAGTTTAAAAGAAGTAGTTATGACCATCCATGAGTTTAAGAGACAGTTATGCCCACTTTAAGGAGATAGGTAATAAGTCATTCGTGTATTTTCTCTAATATGTTGATGATATGTTAATAGTCGCCAAAGATAAGAAGGAGATAATAAATGTTAAAATCCAAATAAGTGAGGAGTTTAAGATGAAAGATTTGAGAGTAGTAAGAAAGATTCTAGAGATATAAATTTTAAGGGATAGATATTACGGAAACTATACGTATGTCAAAAAGGTATATTAAGAAAATTTTTCATAGGTTTAACATGTAGAATATCAAATCTGTGAATATACTACTAACAACTCATTTCAAACTTTAAGCTGTTTTATCTCCATGGATTGATAATGAGCAAAATTATATGTCCTCAGTTCTATATTCCACTGTTGTCGGGTTCCTCATGTATGCTATGGTATGTTCTTGAGAGAGGGCGCCGTAGGGGGGAGGGTGGGAGAGAGAGGGCGACGGGGGGTTTGCCGGGGGAGGGAGAGAGAGAAAGAGGGGAGGAGCGCGGTGCCGCCGTGCTCCTCCTCTGTCTCTCTCTCCCTCCCCCCTCCACCCTCCGCTGCCCTCCCTTCTTTCTCTCTCTCCCTCCCCCCTCCGCACCCCGCCCCGCTTCTCCCCTCTTTCTCCTTCCCCCCTCTGCCCCCCGCCGTACTCCTCCCCTCTTTCTCTCTCTCCCTCTCCCCTCCGCCCCCGGCGTGCTCCTCCCTTCTCTTTCTCTCTCCCTCCCCCAGCGGACTCCTCTCTCTCTATCTCTCTCTCGAACTATGTCGCGAATTGAAGTCGCAACACAGTATGTCGCGCCTTCAACTCGTGATATATACCGGTCATAAACGGAAATATTTTTTCGTCTAAGTTAATTTAATTTTTTTTTAAGGTTAAATCAGTACAAAACTCTTAATAAACCCTTACTAAACCTAAACCAATCCGCTTCAAATTTGCCTTTGGCTCAACCGTTGTCGTATGTTTCTCCTCCCAATTATTATCATTCGCCAATCTGCAAGCCACTTGAGTTCATCGCTTCAGTTTCCATCTTTGTCTTTCGTCACTTTCATTGTTAAGGAGTTCGATTACAGTCATCACCATCTTCATCATTTAGTCTACCGCCACCGTTCGAACTCCATCATTGGATTTCATTCGTCGCTACTTGTGTTTGAGTTTATTTTCCCCTTCTTTGATTCCAGATTCCACCATCGACTCTAAGATTCATTGTTGACATCACTTCGATTTCTCCTGTCGTCATTCATCTAGTTGCCATCCAGATTCATCATCTTTGTCGAGTCTTCGATTTCTTCGTCCTTTTGTCAACATCTAAGCCCCAATTCATTAATTCTCTCCATCTTCGAACACTTCAAAGGTAAATCTATTTGCACTTCCTAAATTTGAGTTTTCAATTGTTAGAACATTAGGTTTGTTTGATTGTCAAATTTTAATGTTAATTCTCACACTACTGTTTATTTTATGGTTTAATTTTAATTTTAAAAAATAAAAAATTTTAATTTTAAGTTTTATTAGTATTTTAAAATTAATTTAATTTTTGTAAGTTAACATTGCATAAGAAACATGTGAAAAAATGTGCATATTCGGATTGGATATCTGCAGATACAATCTACTAAATGTGGATATCTACACTTGCGGATATTTTCATTTACAGATATAGATTCAGATAGTAAAATTCAAAATTCGTAAATGTAGATTTAGATAGTAAAAATTCCTTACGGATTGGATATCCGATCCGTGTAAGAAGTCTTGTGATTGAAGGGTCTGTGTGGTAGTTTAATCTATATTAAGGTGTTGTTACTATTCATTATAATAGTCAAAGTGTTTTGTATTTGACTAAAAACTAGATGTTTCATGAGATGACGAAATATATTGATATGAAGTTTAATTTCATTTGGCATATTATTGTTGAGGGAAACATTCTTGTTCAGAAATCAATACCAATGATAATATTGCTAACATGTTCATGAAATCTCTTCCGGTTTACAAGTTCAAACAGTCATGATTAGCCCACTGGGCTTTTTGTCGAGAAGGTGGAGTAGGTTTATTGCTTGTTAAAGTTGGAACAAGGCAAGGTCGAGATTTGTAAAGTGGCTTGTCTCATATTGTCTATTTGAAGATGCAACTCTCATTTGTACATGTTTAAAAGGACCTATCCCACATTGGATATTTGTTAAGACAACACTCAAATTTACAAATATAAATAGGTAGACCTTTTGGTAGGATAGAGAGCATCAAAACCAAGAGAGCTGTTAGTAGATCATTATTATGATTTCTTGAGTCATTAATTTTTGAACCCCTTTTATTAATGTTTTTAAGTATTTTGAGTTTAGAAACACTTTATTAAAATATTTATAATCTTCTTCTTTTATAGTGAATTTTGCTCCCACTCGCTCATGGACGTAGGTCTATCTAACCGAACCACTTAAATTTTGTATTTTATCTCTCTATTTTATTATTTTTATTTCTCTCTCTTTATTTAATTTTTATTTTGTTATTTATTTATTAGGTTGTTAAGAGTTTTTTGGTTAACTTCCTTGCATCACAATTCTAACATATTGTTGTGAGCAAGATTAGTACCCATGATAATTTTACTAATATAATGACCAATGGACTTCCAATTTTCAAGTTCATCGGTTGATTTTAGTTATTGTGTTTTGTTTGTAGGTGAAAAATTTTGTTGATGGAGATTGGAGTTTACATTTAAAATTTATTTTAATGTGAAAATAGTTATACTACGGTGATCCAAATTATATTGGTTTAGCTAAATAATGGCCATGTTATTTTTTTGGATTAGATTTTTTTTTGAAATAGTGCGGATTAGGGTATGACAGTGTACGTTTAATTAGAGTTGTAACCGGGCCGGGCCGGGCCTGGTCCGGTTCAAGGACGGTTCTCGGAACCACGGGCCAGGTTGGCTACGGTTCCTAAGCCAGTCCGGACTGGTTCCAAAAATTTTTTTAGTTAAACCAGTCTGTCCCGCTGAACCGAAACCGGTGGGTCAGTTTGGCACTAAAAGGAGGGACAAGGAGGGGTAAAATTAAAAAAATTAAAAAAAAAAGAGGTATAAGGAGTCGTTGGAACAGACCAGTCGGGCCGGTTTAGTGCCCGGGCCGGTTCCCGATTCTAAAATCTGTTAAACCGGTTCGGACCGCTATAGTATCCGGTTCGAGTTGGGTCGGTTATTGTAGCTCCGGTCCAATTCACGTGACTAAGCTTTTTCCAGGCTGGCTGGGCCGATTTTTAGGCCCAAACCGGCCCGGATACATCTCAACATTTAATTACTATATTCAGTAGACAATTCATTCTCCATTTTTTTATACAATGAATTTCTCCTCTTATGCCGGCGAGTTTTACTTTAAGATTTTTCAAGTAAATTTTTGTGTATTTCCGTTTGTTTTCTAATAATGATTGTCCTACCCTCCACAATATTTCTTTTTCTCTGACAATCTAAATCTTCCTTTTTTCCAATATGGACCAAGGGTGTTTAATTCATGATGCGACACAAATTTTCTTGAAGCCCATGATTGATCATTGTTTTGTGATTTATGAATTAGCATATATATATCAGAGCTGATCAAAAGAAATGAATGATTTTCTTAACTTATTTTCCAATTGATTTAGGAGCTAGAGGGATTAGAAGACATTAAAATTAAAGAAATCATTCTGTCATTTTCTGTCGTCCTCCGCTCGGCACTCAATGATGCTTTGGATGACCAGAGTGCAAGTGGGGTCAACATTTTGTCTGCTTAACTGTCCTTGATTGTCATGTACTTGGTCCACCATAACCCGGTTGGCACAGGTTGTAGTAGTGATGTGTTCGGGTCGGTTTGGTCCCGAAAATCGGCTCAACAGACCCTGAAAAAGATGGCTCGTGAATTGGACCAGAGCTACAATAACTCGGTCCAGTCAGAACCGGGTTACTATAGTGGTCTGGGCGGATTCAACAGATTTTAGAACCAGAAACCGGTCCGGAACTGGCCTGGACACGGAACCGGAACTGGCCCGGACACGGAACCAGAACTGGCCCGAACATAGAACCGGCCCGGCACTGCCGATTCCAACGACTTCTTGTCCCTCCTTTTTTTTTTGAATTTTTTTTAATTTGACCCCTCATTGTCCCTCTTTTTAGGGCAAAACCGGCCCGGCCCGTCTGTTCCGGTCAGCGGGCCAGGCCGGTTCAACTAAAAAATTTTAGAACCGGCCCGAACGGGCCTAGGAACCACAGCCAGTCCAACCCGCGGTTCAGGGAATCGCCCTTGAATCGGACCGGGCCCGGCCCAGCCGGGTTACAACTCTAGGTTGTAGAATCTAGGAAAAGTGCTCCTATCCCTCACTTTTTCTGTTCTTCATGTCTATATCGATGAAATGCCGTCTGCTTTCCCAACGATGATGGCCTTTCTGAAGGCTAATTCTTAGTTCAAGAGTAGGATAGAGGACTTAATGCTGTTAACAAAGTCCTCTACTATTTTTTCTTTTTTTTTGGGGCGGGGGTTGGGGGGGAAATAATAGGCAAAAATCAAGATTTAATTCTTCTGAAAATAGTTCAAAACCTATAATATACATTAAAATATATCTTACAGGGTGACCGCAGTTAACAGGAATAACATAAAAGAAAAAATAAAAAAGGAGAATACCAAAGAAAAATATTCTCACTGGCTGCTGCTAATCCTTGATGATCCCGCATCTGAGAACTCATAGCAGTCGAAATCACTGCAACCAAGTATCTCATCTAATGGCCATAGAGTTCCTGTTGGTAAGCAATCGTTCATGAAGGCGCTTGTGCTCTCCATTTCAATGGCTGTTTCGGCAGGGTTTGATGGAGCCAAGGGAGAGCTATGGTCTGACATTGGAGAAGTTGAAGGGAGTTTTCCGCTGCTCCAGTTAGTGTTGACCTTGTTTGATGATTCAAGTGCAACCTTGATGCCTGTGATGAGAAAGCGTTGATGAAATGACGCATTAGGTGTGGCCTTGTGCATTAACAAGTCGCAATTTTTGCAGAGTAGAGCCCGGTCTTCCAAGCAGAATAAGTACCCGGTTTTCTCCTGCATGCAAATTGCAAAATAGAAACAGTAGTTTGAGAGAGAGAGAGAGAGAGAGAGAGAGGAGGGAGCAGAAAGGTATGATCATTGTCTAGGTGTGGAGATTATGATACCTTGCAGTTATTGCAGGATGGTAAGTTGGAAGAGGAAGAGGAAGATGGAGATGCTAAATGGTTGAGGAGAGAAACACGTTGATGCTTGAGGGAGAGCTTGTTTGCAGCATGTACCTTTTCATCACATGTCCTGCATAAAACTGCTTCATCGGCACAGCAAAGAACCTCTGCATCAGCCCTCTCACATACATCACATTTTATCTTCATCACTTTAGGTACTATTTCTATTTTGCAGCTGCTTTTTATCTTTTCAGGAAAATTTTCGAAGCTATATGTTAGTAAGGAATATCATTACAGTGAGCTCTTCATCTTTGTGCCCAAGTGTCCAAGTCCAGCTATATATATATTTTAAATGTGTATTGTGGTGATTTCTTCCTTTAGCTAGTAGCAACTCAACTGGCTACATATATTTTTAATTTATTAATTGGGTGTGAAGGCAAATATGGTGGCAAATTGGGGATATATGTTAATGCGATGCCTTCTAACATATCTTGGTCTAAATAAGTCTATCTTGTCAATCTTTTGGAGAACAGTTAAGAGGACTATTTTGTTGGTTACTAACGGAATCCCATTCCAAAGAAGACCAAAATGAATACTATGGTCTCATCTTACAAATAAAAGCAGTCCAAGAGCAAGGAAAAAATGTAATATATGCCATTCTTAAGGTTTTTTTTTTTTTTTTTTTTTTTGTGGGGGTGGGTGGTATGGATTTAATAACTTTATTATGATAAGAATCAGCATGGCAATCTGAGAATAGCAGCGGTCCAGGATGAGTGTGCGTACATTCGTTGGTGGTTGAAAATCTGCTCTCTTTTGGTTCTGTCCTTCATGACAAAATTTGGAAAGTTCATGTTTCCAGAGTTTAGGCCAAAAGAAACAGTTTGCCATTACTTTTCACATGTAGGGTAACATTGCCCTTGACATATTCAGTTTGAGTTTGGCTGGTCTCCTTTATGTAGGGTAACATTGCCCTAGTAGCAAATGAATAGCAATGTCACACCTCCCACTTTTCACATGACTCCCGAAGACATAATTAGGAGAAAAGACAGCTCCAGACATTTGAGATTGAGTTCATAATTTAATATGGTTGACTGTTTCTATGAGCTGCCTCTGAAACAGCCAAATCACAAAGAATACCAACCAGAACTGAAAATTGGTCATTTCAGTCTCAAGGGAGAGCGGTTGGTGGAAGGTCGCATAGGTAAAATAGAGATATGCCAAGGAAATTGTGAATTAGGGACAGTCTAGACTTGCCAAAAAACAAAGGGCAAGTTGCAATGCAAATTTAATCGAGTCTAGAGAGGACCAGGGTACAGTTGGGAGCAGCTGAGTTTGGGGACCATTTGCCAGTTTTTGAGTGTGCCATCTTTTTTGTTTGCCTTTTTGTGACTTTGTGTCAGTCATTTGTGGGAATGGGTTGGGAGATCGATACGATTGAGCTTTCAATCCTTTTTCTCAACCATACCCCCCCATATTTAGGTGTTTGTGTGTATGATGTGTACACAAGGACAAAACATGGACATTCAAATGTCTGCAACTTGACGCTTGGCATCTTTGGGGTATGCACCTCTAATAACTCTATTTATCATGTTAGACATTACACTAACTATATGTCCCTCTCTATAACCTCGCAAAAGGGTCTCTCCCTCTCGGTGAGCTTGGTTGATCATTTCTGGCAGATAGAAGGCAAACGCTCAACAGGGGGAAAAAATCAGAAAAAGGGCTTTGGTCCCATTTTAGAAAACCTTATTTTCATTCCAATCATCTTAACTTTATTCATTTTATTTTACTTGGTAATATTTTTTTCACTTATAATATTTTTTAATTAAAGTAAAAAAAAGATTGAAATTATATAATTCTGCTAACAAAATGGCAGATCGTTCACCAAAAACAGCCACCAAGCGCACATGTCTTGAACCAGTACATTTGTTCATCCAATAAACGAGTGGAATTGAATTCGAGTATTCGCAATCGACCATTAAGGTGTACGGGGGCGGTTGGTTTTAACCATATACTCTCTAGTATATGAGACAAACTTTAGACGAGTGAGTATTCAGGTTTCTTCTACATATGCGACGGTGTAGTTTACCTAAATTTCTAATATCTCGTGATAAGAAAATGATTAAAATCAAGTTTTGTATTTAAATGTCAAAACAAGTAAATTAAATAATCTATACTAACCTAAATGAACCTAATGGGAATGGAAAAGGGACAGTGCACTAAGATCTCAAATCCGCCTCATGTATCATACTCATAATTCTATCCTAGCATGGTTTTTTATGTTCTATGCAGGAATTTGGGTAATAACTTATAGATACACCTCATATGTCTCGTAATGCAATTAAAAACATAAACCACCTCACATTAACTATTGATCATGTGAAATAGTCCATCTTTTTTTTGGTACCTACCATCGGTATCCAGAGACAGCGTAATATTTTTCATTTTAAATTTCGAAACTAAAATTTAATTAAAGAACGTATCATTTCATTTTATTAAATTGATTACCTATCGGTAAAATAATCCATTTTAACTTAAAGATGGAATGTACGATCAATAACAAGCACAAGTTATGTTCTAATCATGGAGAATAACATAATTTATCTATTTCTAAAATAAATTATGCATCTAAAACTAACCTAAACTAATCCTAATTTGATAGACACTATTCAACTATTACATGGCATAAACTATTCATGTCATATAATTTACAACCCAATAACTCTATTGCATAATTCTTATAGTTAAGACTATAAGAATCGAACATAGAAACCTATATCAAATGCTTTAACTACAAACCAACACTCTACAAGATGAGCGAGAGAGAAGCTTGAGCAAACATTTAACTCAAAAAATATACTATATTTATAAAACATCAATACCATCAAATTTTTTTTGATTAAGTGGTCGGATACTCTATTCCCTTAATCAGAAATCTCGAATTTGAGTTATGGGAATAGTGAAAAATAATTTGGGAAAATCAACCCCTAAAATGAGCTCTACAATTCTCAAACCGGATTAATCGGATAAATTTCAAATACCGATAGTAAAAAAAAAAATAAAAAAAAAATAAAACATCAATATCAATTAGTTCAAATAAGTATCCATCTAAGTTTAATTTTAATCCATTTAACACATTGATATGGACAACACAAGCCTATCATAAAGATATTATAAGAATCAATTATATAAACACATGAAGCACATAAAATAAGATTTGGTCTCCACTTTGGAATTTTAGACCAAGTTTCCTCCCTAAAAGATCAAAAACAAAATACTTTACATGAGTTTTTTCAAGAATAAAAGACCAAAGATTACAAAATCTACCGAACCTTTTATTATTGATCTGGTGGAAAGGGCACTAATATCCTATACTAACAATCGGAATTCGAGTTTTGATAGTGAAAAAAATGATGTTGGGAGAATTTCTTTCCGATTGGAACCCGATAATAACTCAGCCGAGATTAGTCGGAGTAAAGTTCTGTATACTTAGCGGTGAACTAAGTCCAGAAAAAAAAAAAAAAAGATTTTACAACACAAGCAAAATCAAGAGAGAGAGATTGCCTATACATTTGATGAAAAAATCCTTCGAAAATCTTTGATCGAATTAATTTTCAAAGCTCATTCTCTCTTTTTGATGATCATTCTCTTTCTGATGATAATGATCTTTAATTCCTTGCAATCTCTCTTTTTTGTTATCCCAAATCCCCTTATATCTACATCTAAACCTCAAGTCTAGACCTAATTTATTCTCTCCCTGTATCTCTCTCTTTCTCCGATAGCTTTCTAATTAGGAATGAAATATATGTAAAATGAGGGTAAAGAGAGCTTTTATAGTGGAGTTCCAAACTGAAGATACAAAATAATTTGTCTTTGTGTCGCGGTGGCCGGGTATTAGCATCGTGGCGCTGGTACTTTTTTCTTCATTTTGAGGTCGTGGGGATTGTGGCACGGTCTTATGGCGTCGCAGTTGTGGCCTTCTAAGAACTCTTTGTCAAATTGCTGAGAGTTGTACCATGGCTGCATAATGCACACCATGACAATAAGGATTCGTTTTTGTTTCCTTCATCTTTTCTGGACTTTGCCGCCACAGCCATAGCCTCCGTTGTTCTTTTGCTTTTCTTGGCTCAATATTTTCATCAAATGCTTTGCATGTCATATCTGATGGAAAATAATGTAAAATACTGATAAATCTTGTAAAAGAATACAATACAGTATGCGCAAATACGCGATTATCAGTTTTGGATTGGTATTTTGTTGTTTGACATATACAATGATTTGTAAAAAGACAAATTGTATATATATATTTTTATTACATCTAGTGCAAAAAATCATGGTCAAAAACCGTTCTTTATGAACTGTGTTATTCTGAATAATGATTGTAATGATTATCTTCTTGTTTACCTCGCTCTTCGACTGTTGTTTTCTCTCTCGCTTTTTGGCCTTTTTCTCTTCTCTCTCTCTCTCTCTCTCTCTCTCTCTCTCTCTCTCTCTCTCTCTCTTCCAGACCACAACAACAACCACGATGATGACACCAAGCCTCCACCGTTCAGGTCCAAAAAGTTAGATAAAGTCAAAACCCATCAAGCCAAATTCATTTAAAGCCTCAAACATGACTAATGGGTCATAAACCTGTTAGTCACACTCATCCATTTTTACCATCAAGATGCCTAATGTTTTTAATTGGAATCAAAAGGTACTCCTTTGTACCGAGAGAGATTGTAATTGAGGGACTCAATGTCCTAAATGGGTCCTACCCAAAAAAAAAAAAAGAATTAATATAAAATTACGAGTAAAATTGTGTTGCCTCAAATTCATTTTAGGAAAATATTCTACAATCAACTTAATTAACATTTTTGCCTAATAAAAAGAAGTAGTATCTAATGTAATACAATCAGCATGCTTTAGGCCTCTCTGCACGCCTACCAGTCGTGAATTCTATATATTGTCTATATAATAATATAAAAATTAGTTTCAAGTAAAAAAAAAAAAAAAGATCATCTGATTTGCACATGATAAACTTCACGACATGAACAATTACTTTACTATCCATAATTATCATCAATAGAAAAATCTCAACAAAGGAGGAAACGATCTCTCTCTCTTTCCCCGTCTCTCTTTCCGGCAGTTAACATACCTTGCGATATGTATATTGGTCCTCCTATCATTGCTTGCTTGTTTTCTTAAAACAGATTATGCAATTATTATCATCGGTAAATTAGACCATGACCGGCAAACAAAAACCTCAATAAAAATAAATGAAATAAATACCAACGGTCAGTTGACATAGTGATATGTGATATTAGATCTCTTAATCAAGATCACGAATTCGATTCGTAACTTGTGCATGGAGAAGACTACGTTGGGAGAATAACCCCTTAAATGGGTCACTATAAATTTCATATTGGATTAATCAAAATATGATTCCGAATATCAATTGATATACTATTAAAATAAAAAGAAATGAAATAAACAATGCATTTTAATTTTTATTGATTGCAATGAAATGACTCGAGAAGATTAAATGCATTAATCAGACCAACAAATAAAACTAGCTCAATTAAACTGCAAATCTAAGCCCCATCTTTGAAGGATTTACGTTTGACTTATTAAAGTAAATTCTGAAAAAAGAAAAAAAGATCTTTTAGCAAAGAAAAATTTAATAGACATAGAAGGAGACATGCAAAGGAAAAACCATTTGAATTCTTTTATGGAGAGAGAGAGAGAGAGAGAGAGAGAGGCCCAACCCTAATTCCTTTTGGGATCTTATTATTTGGTTGAAAAGCAAAGCAACTATTACTATATCTGCGGGATACAGAATCTTTTATTTTCATCTCATTTTGGTAATAAAGCGTTGAATACTTGCTTTTAGAAACTCTGCTGTATTAATAAATTTCTGTTGCTTTCCAAATAGGGAGATCACCTTTGAAGTTCTATATTTACCAATCTTGAATCCCATGCTGCAAGTTTCATCATTGCTGAGAGAGAGAGATCTTGCTATGACCTCCGAGAAGAAGGTATTCTTCTAATTTTTGCCCACTCATGATAACGGTCCAGTTTTGATTTGATTGTTGCAATAAGGAATGCGCATAGCATCTCTACGCAACGCTCATTCGGTTGCATGCACATGGACTCTATATATATATATATATATTTTGTTACGGATATTTAGAATCATATTTAAATTAATCTGTTTTGAATTTTTATGAAATTCTATTTAGGAAACGATTCTCCCAACACAATCTTTTCTGTTTCTAAGTTTTAAACCCGAAATTTGATTAAAAAGTCTAATACCCTATCCCATTAGGCTGAACATCTTCGTTGCACATGAACTATATTGATTTTTTTTTTTTATTACATAGAGATTTAAATTTAGAATTTTAATATGAAGGGAGAATGATTGTGATGATTAGATTGTCCCATCGGAAACGACTATATTGACAATTGCAACTTAGCTAAACACCCTCTTTCTTTGCAAGCCCATATTTATGTTTGATTTTTTTTTTTTTTTTGAATACAAAGAGATACGGCCAAATGGAGGAAGATTCTTCCGCTTGAGTTGTAAACCGTCTTTATAGTTTTCTCCTTTTGCGCTTTAATAGAAGAAAAGATGCTTTGTTTTGTTGTTTCATGATTTGACTTGAATTTTTAATGATCTCAAATTAGCTATGTGTGCTCAAAGTGCGCGTACGCTGCAATTGCTATGGATGTTGGAAGAAGGTCAAAAGGGCATTGCAAAAAGTTGAAGGTAATTTCTGGTATATTTTAAATGCCTAAAGATCATGACCATACTATGGTAACGGAGGGTTGAATGAAACCTTTTCTATGTTAAATCATGGAAATTTGAAAGTACGACTGTGTACTACAATTAATCATTTGATGCATTGAACTCCTATTAGGTGTAAAATCACTTCAAATTGAGAGAGGGGAGGAAGAGGAAAGAAAGGTCTCAATAACTGGTGATCTAAACTACTCCTTACTTGTGAAAGCAATTGCCAAAGTCAAGAAAGAGGCAGAGTTCTGCTACTTCGGACCAATTCCTCAGGCTCAACCACCGCCATTGCCAAATCATGCTCAACCAGAAAACCCACCTCAAGTTCCTGCTCAAGTCCAATATCAGCCCGCGGGAGTAGCTCAACAGAGTTCTTCTACTTGGGTAAAGTTCCTTTTCCGATCTGCCAAATAATGGGCCAAGCTGTGGTCCAATTTGACCATTGGGCCCAAAACAATGAGTGAGGAGAATACAGTTTATATAGCATTATGAATGATTAGATTCCAAAGCGACAAAGCGACAGTTTGGTGGTCACAATGTTTCACCCTCAATCCTGAGATCTAGGGTTCAAATCCTTATATAACAAAAAAAAAAATGAATGATTAGAGTTTTACTTGGATTTTGGTTTTTCCTTAGTTTTCCAGTCTTTGTTGGCTTATTTATAAAGTCAAATATTTTTATTAGTATATGTTAAAAACTGTTACAGCGATAGAAATAGAAGAATCGTATGTTTTGAACTGCCTAGAAAATAGTTTTTTTAAAAGTGATATTTGCCCGTATTTAGCAACTTTGTTGATGTAATTTATTGCATACAGTGTCTAAATAGAATAAAAGCTATTATATCGGCGATTATTAAAATCAAGAATTTCTAAAAGTTTTAATACGATCGAAATAGGGAGAGAAAAATGTGTAAGTCCAAAAACGCCATGGATCCTCGATGTATAAATATTGAAGGATTATGTATCTTATTCCTTCATACAAATACAACTCTTGGCGTACTAATTCAATTTCACCTATCAACTAATTTAATTATAAAAGTTACAACCTTATAGATTTAATACAAGTTTGCACTCGGACTACACAATAAGTCAACAAATAAATTAATTAATTGATCTCGTGAGATGTGATGTTAGATCCTTTAATCAAGTTTTCAAATTGAATTATTCTAAATATCAATCGATATAATAACAAAAAAAATCAATAAATAAATCAAAATTATTATTAAAATTCAAACTACTCTCTTAAAAAAATTACAAAATACATCTAAATATCATATTATATTTACTTGTATATTATCTACCATAACTCCAACAAAAATAATTTTCGCAAATATCAAAATAATGAGAAAAAACATGTGTATTCCAACAATAATTATCAAGTGTATGGATTATTCAAAAGGCCATTTGAAGTAGCTTTATCAATCATGTGTCAAAAATAAACAATCATTTCTATTAGCGAAAATCAAAATGATAAGTCTAGACCAACCCCGTGCAAGTGCCAAATGCCAAGTTTTCGATTAATTGATATCAAGTCATATAGTTTAATATCAATATTATAAATTAATGAAAACACCAAATTTTTTTCTCCACTTGGGTTTTATTTTTTTTCTTTTAATGTTCCACTAAAGTACATAGTATACGAAGAACAGGGCATATCAATCAAATTTTCTATTGTTTCTTGAGTTCCATCTTATGAATGGCCGTGAGTATAATGGTAGAATATAGAATTTCTTAATCAAATCTCAAATTCAAAATTTAAAAATAAAAAAATATGTATCAAAGAGTTAATACTAAATTAGACTTAATAATTAATTAAATCGAATTAATTATATTTTTAAAGAGCAATGATTAACTAAAAAAATCTCATAAAAAAGTCTGTTTCAAATTTGGTCTTGATATAATATTATAGGGACAAAATGATTACATGAAAAGATTGACGTTCCAACACTTTTTTAAAGTTATTTTATAATCTTTAAATATGAGATCATTAAATTATTATTTAATTGCTATCAATTATTATATTATCCCATTTTAAGAGAAATGATGGTCATTGATAACGAGCCCACTCTAGGTACAATTTGTACATTGATATATTTTACTAATAATACTCTACCCAACATAATTTTTACTATAAATTTATTAACAACATATAATTCCACTCAAATAAGAAAATATTAAAATGAAATTAAACATATTTTATGATATCTCCAAGATATTATTGAAATGAATTTATTTTATTCAAATAGATCAAATATACAATTAATTAGATATACAGATGTTGGATATTTGTCTGATCTATATAAAACTCATTTTCAAACGGATTTTGTATTTACATGTAGTGGCATTACCATCTTAGAGATTTATGAAACAAACAATGACTACTATACTATCGAATTATGTTGAGATATTAGCAATTCATGAAATAAGGCGTAAATGTGTGTGGATCAAATCGATGATTAATCACATTCAAATATCATATGGTTTAATTAGTATCAAGACAACTCCTACAATATTATATGAGGACAATGTTATATGCACGTCATAATTAAAGGGTGGAAATATTAAAAGTGACAAAACAAAGTATATATCTCTCAAATTTTCACAAATAATTTAAAACAAAATTGAGATATTGATATTCAAAAATTTAATCTAGTAAAAATTCTGTAAATTTGTTCACAAAAATATTACCCATCACAATATTCTAGAAAATGATTTATAAAATTAGGATGTGGCGTATTAAAAATATTATGTGATATTTTCATTAAAAGGAGTATAATATGAAGGATTTTAAGTATAAACATGTACTCTTTTTTCTTTATTAAGGTTTTTATCCCACTAGATTTTCCCTAATGAGATTTTAACAAAACATATTTCTTATATAATGGACATCCAATGAGAGTGTTATAAATTTTATGAAATTTGAATAGATGTTTATATTCATTATGGATAAGAATGACCATTTGAATGGATGACCATATTTAAAAATAAACGTTGCCTTTTGGGTAACTTCTTTTTAAATATTATGATAACTTTTGGCTTTTAGGATCATGAAGGACTATTAATTTTTGGTTTGTCACATTAATGAAAATGTCTTTTTTTTTTTTTGGTATCTTAGCTAGGCCACTGTTCAGTATTTAAAGTTTTGTCCTGACTATTCTGAACCGATCACTGTAGGGCCCGCTTTGCCAGGGCGGATCTCTCAATATTAGTTTTTTCTGCTTTTACCTCGAATCAAACCCCAGAAGTGGTGGAATGGCAAAACTCCCTTGGCCAGTTGCACCAACCAATGTTGGTATTAATGAAAATGTCTATTCGTACTTTCTCTAAGTGCTTATAAATAAACCCTTGTAAGCTCATTTGTGTTTTAAAAAGAGAAATGAAATTTTATTCTCTCTAGTCTCTCTATACACATTATGCTTAAGTTTTCTTTTGAATTAGATTTTTGTTTTGTATTATTTCAATTTCTAGTTTGAGCATATCAAATTTTGGACTTCAAAATCAAAGTTTTATAATATATTTAAATTAAATGGCAAACCATTAAAGTTTATTATGCAAAGAAAAACATAGTTTGGCCAGAAAAAACCAATATAAAGAGTAATGATGAATTCTATTATTACATATTATACAAAAAATTCTCATATTTACTTTTCAATTATTAATTATTAACAAAACGTGCTATATAAATCAATTTTATTATTAATATTTTTTATATACGTATTATTTTGCAAAAATTATCTAATTTGATATACTTTGATATAGACATGAAACATCCGGGACTTCCTTGTACTGGCGTCTCACCCGAAAAAGATCACCCTCGAACTTTCTCACCCCACATTTCCTTGTGACATCATCCTCCTTCTCCTATGGTGTAGCACCTAGAAACTGTGACAAAAAAAAAAAAAAGAAAAGAGATGAACAATCAATAACCAGACTCTCTCATCTCTTCTCCTTACACACTCTCTGCCACACTCATTTCACTTTACCAATTCTTCACATTCTCGAAAATTCCAAACCCCCAATCTTCTCATCTCTCTCTCTCTCTTTCTCTCTCTCTCTCTCCTTTAATTCTCAAATCTGGAGAATCCTCCAGCTTCTAAATCATAGCCCTATGAAACCCCAGGGAAGATTCAAATCGTAACCCTCTCACGCGGAAGCTCAGAGAAAAAGGAAAGATTGCAAGAGATGGGTTCATCGGAAAAGATGTGAACAATTTCTGTGTCTTGTCAGTGTGAAGAAGAAGGCGGTTCCAGAAGTGGATGTTCTGAAAAATGCAGTCGAGATTTGTCATTTTGCTGATCTATTGAGCAAACGACGATGCTTAATGTTCGACGGTGCTGATAACAACTCAACCGTATTGGACTACAGGTTGTTCTATTTATTTAAAATGACTTTCTAAAAAAAAGGGAACTTTTATTTGATTTATATATTTTAATTGCAGAATAAATTTATGAAAAATATCTACCTGTCAACAGGAAAAGTAAAGACGAATTTGGGATACTTACATCACTTGTTTGAAATTTGACCAAAAATTGTCCTACAAGCGTATTTTAAATTTTCAATGCGTGTCTGAATTACAAAATTAGATACTTTAATATGTAATTTTACACACACCACATGTTATGTTTCCTTTTTATATTTCCTTTGATCATTTTGGTCAGCATTGGAGTCCGTGCATACTTAAGCAAGAGATGTATGAAAAGCATTTAAAACTTGCTACATTTTACCCGTTCAAGTTTAGCTTGTCCACAATAAATGTTAAGATGAATGGTTAAGATGAATGGTGTCGAATTGCAGAATGTTTCATGCTTACAACTACACAAATGTAGGTTATGAGTTTAGAACTATAATATTCATAAATTTAGAAACTTTTATATGATTTGAATATGGTTGGGACATAAACATAAAATTTGTATTTTTATGTCTAGCCATTAAGTAAAAATTGGAATTTTCATGATCCGAGAAGTGTAGATCAAGATACGGTCATTTTTCTATAACATGTTGTGTCAGAAATTGTTGGGAAGTTAGGAATTTGAGATATATTGAGAAGAACCAATTTGCTCTAGTATTGTTATGTAATTTAATGACTAAATTATGACCAATAAATTAGGTTAAGGTATTGAAAGAGTTAAAGGAGGAAAAGTTCTCATTTAGTTAGGAAATTTGTGAGTGCTTACCCTCTCAAAATGTGAGTGGATAGTTCATTATAATTTTAAATGAGTAAATTATTTAAAATTATTTATAAATGATTTTGAATGATTTTTATATGATTTATATGAATTGTTTTGTGATGTTGGGATGTCTGAAATGAAAATTTAAATTGCGAATGCATCTATTGAGTTTATAAATGAATGTGTGCCATATATTGTGAAATATTTAAATTATAAATATTATGGTGCGATTTAAAAATTTTTTTGTTGAAATTTTGGCACATAAATTGTAAATTGGATATTTACGAATGAAACGGTACATGGGATTAATGACTATAGTCATTTCCCCCGAGGAGCGATCTGACGGGGTGACGTGGTTGAGGGTTGGATTAGATGAACGGGGGAGACAGAAATGACTCCTTTTGCTGTATGTCGAGCTATATCTGGATGCACCCCAGTGAGATACGATTTAATACCAAGGAAGGGAGTTTTGGTATTTTAAGATATATGAAATGAAAACCCCTTGGTGGGCTTTCGTCCTGATTCGACCAAATCTAGTACGGGAATATTTTCATAGAAAGACTCCATGATTTTCAGAAAATATGAATTAAATGGATACACATTTGTTAAATTATTCTGATTTATTGAAATCATTTTCTTATATATATAATGTTGTTTATGAGTTATGTTTTGACCTCCCCACCTTTACCCCTCATTTATTATCACAACACCATTGCACTCCACTCACTGAATATTTCCAATACTTACCCCTCTCTCACATTTTTCAGAGGAAACTTAGGTGAGAGACATCGATTTAAAACCAGTGGAAGACATTATTTTGCTGAAATTATATAGGTATTGCAGGTGTATGTTTTTTTTTTGGATTAATGTAGTATAACCCATGGAAGGAAACAATTGTAATATTTTTTTGATTTAGATTTGATTGATACTTGTCATATCTCTTGGGGCAAGTATTGATAGAATCCATGCTTAGTTGTTGTAGAACTTGTTTCATTTTGTTTAAAACTTTATTTTTAAAAGTTTTATTGTTTATTGGAACATTTAGACTTTACTTGTGAACTTTGAGATATTTGGAGTTTGAGAAAATTTTATTAATATTTTTTTGATCGGCCGAGATGACCTTATGCATGTATTTGATTTTGATTGGCTGGGATGGCCTCTTGCATGTATGTTGTGATAAAATGGACTGTGATGGTCCTTTGTATGCTGTTGAGTTGTTTTGAAAATAAATTGAATATATGGAATGCCTTGCGTTGTCTCGATATATGGGAAGATGCTGTCCGTATGCCGAGATAATACGACATTTGTTGCGTACTCGAATTGAGGGTCGGGATGTGATAACTTTATTGGTATCAGAGACCGATTTGATTTTTTTAAATATTTGAAGATTTGAAATATCACTAAATGTCGCCAATGATTTTTCAAAAATTTTAAGAACAGTTTTCTTTTGAAAATTCAGATTTTAAGAATATTTTTCAAAGAATATACAAAAACCTTCCATGAATTCTTAGGGAATTAGGGATATCCTTTTTAGGGGGTTAAGTTATTAGTATTTCTCTTAACCATATTTGCTAAACATAGATTTTTCCTTATAGATAACCATGCCTCCATGTTAAAGGACGAGAAATGTAAATGAAATTCCTCCTCAAGAGCACGAGAATGAGTCGTCCTCACATGCTCTACCTCCGTCAGTATCTACACACTTGGTTCCTTCCACCAAGATTCCTGTTTCTCTAATTGCCGCTCTTCAGCAAGTAATAGAGTGGTGAAACACTTTCGGAGCACAGTACCAAGCTTCGCCTCAGACTTTTGTTCCTCCACCATCTCCTTCTTCAATGTCGGCTGCTACACCCAGTACTCCAGTAGCACCTCCTCCTCCGGTTGCTGCACTAATCACCCGCCCCACAGTTGAGTTGTCCAAGCTAATCAAAGAGCCGAGGCAACTCGGGTGTAAGACTTTCTCGGGATCTGGTGATCCTACGGAGATTAAGAAGTGGATTAAGAGAGTCTGACAAGCTATGACGGACATTGGAATTGATGATAGACTGAAACTCACAGTGGCTGTGAGATTGTTGATGACGATGCCAACACTTGGTGGAAAGGTGTGCAAGAAAGGGCAACCGCATCTTTTACATGGGACGATTTCCTTAGGGAATTCAATGAAAGGTTCTATACCCGATTTGATCGGGACTTGAAGAGAAGGGAGTACCTTTGACTTTGCCAAGAAAATATGTCCGTAGCGGAATATGAGGCGAAATTTAGAAACCTATCCTCTTTGTACCGGAGTTAATAACCTCCGAGGTGTACAGGCACTTCAAGTTTGAGGACGGTTTGAATTTAAACATTCGGGAGAGGATGTCGATTACAGATGAGCACACGTATCAGAATGTATTGTGATTGGCCTTAAGGGCCGACCAAATGATGCTTGAAAGAGGCAATGTGAGGGATCATTGTGGAAAGAACAGATCCGACGGGTTTACATCGGGCCAAGGTTATAAGAAAAGTAGGACTACAAGTTTTTATAGTGACAGATCCGTTTCAAGATTGATTGGCTCTCCTCAAGGCCAACCATTTTTTAAACCAAATGCTCCTAACAGAAATGTTGGATCGGGAGCAAGACTGCAGGAGAGTGGAGTAGAACCTTACCCTACTTGTAAGGGGCATCATATGGGTCCATGCAGGGGATCCAAATGATGTTATCATCGCGTGAAGGAGGGTCACCTCCGATACGCTTGCCCAGAGTTAAATGCAGAAGGGCAAGAAAGTTGTCAAGTTTGGGGACCTCATAGTGGTTCCAAGAGAGACCCAGCTACTATTTTGACACCTTCCACCAATGCTACTCCTAGGACCGGCAAGGGAAGTAATACCGTAGCCGCCCCCACTTAGCGTACGCAGCCTAGATCTCAGGCCAGAATCTATACTATGACCAATGAAGAAGCCAAGTCAATCCAGACGTGGTTACAGGTAAACCACTTTCAAACTTGAACTAACAATTTAAAATGTGATATAGATGGTTTGTTATTATGATTTGAGAAATAATGATGATGTGATTTTGTTTAAGATTGTTAGGTAGATATATGAAGTTTTATGATTTTGTAGAATGATGAGATGTCATAGGATGTCATATATATGAATTGTGAAATTTGTAGATTGACTACTGATTTCCTTATGGTCTATGCTGATTCGTACAATGGAAATCTTTGGTGTTGATGCTCATGTGCTCATAGATACTGGATCTAATAATTCATTTGTGAGTTCGGGATTTGCTAGCATTCTGATAGGCCTTTAGTTCCACTTATTGAAAAATTGTTGGTTATTACACCTTTGGGGGCGCACTTGATTAGAGATACAGTGTATAAGGATTGTGAGGTGAAAATTAGTGAGGTAACTCTCAAAGCAGACTTGATTCTGTTAGAGATAAGAGATTTTGACGCCATTCTAGACATGGATTGGCTATATCTTCAAAGAGCTTCAGTGAACCGCTTCACTAAAAAAATGGAATTATGTAGGCCAGGGCATCCTCAACTTGTATTCACCGGTGAACAACGAGTCTTGCCGAGCTGTATAATTTCAGCTCTTGAAGCACGGAAATTAGTGCATAAAGGATGCAAAGCTTATTTAGCTCACATTGTTGACACCATTGTGGGAAGTCTCAATTTGAATGATGTTTCCGTGGTGAATGAATTTTCGGATATTTTTTCGAAAGAGTTGCCTGGGTTGTCACCGGTCCGAGAGTTCGATTTCACCATAGATCTGACTTCTGGCACTATACCAATTTCTATTCCTCCTTATCGTATGGCGCCCGCAGAATTGAAAGAGTTGAAGGTTCAACTCCAAGAGTTGTTGGACAAAGGGTTCATCAGGACGGGTACATCGTCTTGGGGTGCTTCAGTTTTATTTGTGAAGAAAAAGGATGGAAACCTTCGCTTATGTACTGACTACCGATAACTCAATAAGGTAACAATCAAGAATAAGTATCCTATTATGAGGATTGATGATTTGTTCGATCAACTCCAAGGTGTAAGCGTCATTTCGAAGATCGATTTGAGGTCCGGTTATCATCAGTTGAAGATAAAGGATGATGATGTTTACAAGATTGCATTTAGGACGCAGTACAGACACTACGAATTTTTAGTAATGCCCTTTGAGTTAACGAATGCTTCGACAGTTTTCTTGGACCTTATGAATCGAGTCTTCCATCCCTACCTTGACAAGTTTGTCATAATCTTCATTGATGATATCTTGGTGTATTCCAAGAGCGATGAAGAGCATTCTGAACATTTTCGAATCATCCTGCAAACTCTTATGGAGAAGAAATTATATGCCAAATTCTCCAAATGTGAGTTCTGGCTTAGGAAAATTGGGTTTTTGGGACATGTTGTATCTAAGGATGAGATTTTTATGGATCCAACAAAAGTGGAAGCTATTATGAAGTGGGAACAGCCTAAGAATGTCATCGAAGTGAGAAGTTTTCTCGAATTGACTGGTTATTATCGGATATTAGTAAAAAGGTTTTCGAAGATAGCAGATCCAATGACTAATTTGACTCAGAAGGGAGTTAAATTTGAATGGAGTGACAAAAGCGAGCAGAGTTTCCAAGAACTTAAAAGAAGATTGACTTCAGCTCCTAGCGGCGGTGGTGATTTCGTTGTGTACAGTGACGCTAGCAAACAAAGATTAGGGTGTGTGTTGATGCAAGACGATAGAGTGATTGCTTATACCTCTCGCCAACTAAAGAAGCATGAAGTGAATTATCTTACTCATAACTTGGAGTTGGCTACCATTATTTTTGCCTTAAAGATTTGGTGGCATTACCTATATGGGGTTACCTGCAAGATTTACACCGACCACAAGAGTCTCAAGTACTTACTCACTTAAAAAGAGCTCAATTTGAGGTAACAAAGGTGATTGAAACTGATCAAAAACTATGATCTGGTAATTGATTATCACCCAGGAAAAGCGAATGTAGTTGCGGATACCTTAAACCGCAAATCTTTATCTTCGGCATCCCAAGGGTGTTCTTACCTCCCTTGTCTAGTTGGATTTCGAGCACTTGGAGTCGAATTGGCTAATGACGACCATGGTGCATTATTAGCCAAGTTTGTGGTAAGGCATACTTTGATAGATCGCATTCGGGAGCTTTAGGCTACCGATGATGAGTTGAAGGGCATAATAGAAAAGATCCAGAAAAGGGAAGGTAGTGAATTCTAGATCTGGAAAGATTGACTTGTAACTTATGAGAGACGCATATGTGTTCCAAAGAATAAAGATCTTAGGAAAACCATACTTGAAGAGACATATTTCTCGGCCTATGTTATGCATCCAGAGAATACCAAAATATACCGAACCATCAAGAAATCATATTGGTGGTCCGGATTGAAGAGAGAGATAGCTGACTTTGTTGTTAGATGTCTAGTATGCCAACAAGTCAAATTTGAACACCAGAGGTCAGCCAGTGTCCTCCAACCACTGTCGATTCTCGAATGGAAGTGAGAACATATTACTATAGATTTCGTTGTGGGATTACCATGTACTTCAAGATGTCACGATGTTATTTGGGTGATTATGGACCGTCTCACCAAGTCGGTTCACTTCTTACCGATTCAGAACACCTATTTCTTTGAAAGATTGACCAAATTATACATTGATGAGATCGTGAGGCTTCATGGAATTTCGATATCCATTGTATCGGACCATGATCATCGATTTATTTCTAGATTTTGACCAAAGCTGTAAGAGTCCTTAGGGGCTAAACTTAAATTCAGTACTGTTTTCCATCCTCAGACTGATGGATAATCCAAGCGCATAATTCAAATATTGGAAGACATCCTTAGAGTATGTGTTATGGATTTTCAAGACAGTTGGGATAGACATCTTCCGTTGGTTGAATTTGCTTATAATAATAGCTTTCAGCTACCATAGGGATGTCTCCCTATGAAACTCTTTACGAAAGAAAGTGTCGGACTCCATTGTGTTGGGACGAGGTTGGAGAGAGAAACATTGAAAGTGTAGAATTGATCGAGACCACCAAAGAAAAGGTGAAATTGATTCGAGAAAGAATGAAGGCGGTTCAAGATCGACAAAAGAGCTATGCCGATAAGAAGAGAAGACCTTTGAAATTTGAAGTAGGGGATAGGGTATTTTTGAAACTCTCCTATTGGAAGGGTATTATCCGATTTAAAAAACGAGAAAAGTTAAACATTCAATATATCAGACCATTCAAAATCATTGAAAAAATAGAGAAAGTGGAATATCAGCTAGAATTACCATCGGAGTTACAAAGAATCCATGATGTATTTCACGTTTCAATATTGAAGAAATATTTATCGGATCATTCGCACGTATTGGAAGCACCTCCGGTAGAATTGAATGAAAATTTGAGTTTCAAAGTACAACCGATGAAAATCATTGATCGATAGATCAAGCAGTTGAGGAGTAAACAAATCCCCATGGTTAAAGTATTGTGGAGGAGTAATCAAGTGGAAGAGGAAACATGAGAAACCGAATAATTAATGCGAAAACAACAACTTTTTGATGTATAATTTTCTTTTAAATTTCGAGAGTGAAATTTCTTTTTAAGGGGTTAAGTGTTGTAGTACCGAGAAATTGTGACCAAGAAAAAGAAAAAAAAAAGAAAAGAGATGAAAAGTCAACAACCCACTAACTCTCTCTCCTCTCTTCTCCTCATACACCCTCTGCCACACTCATTTCAGTTTACTAATTCTTCACATTCCCGAAAATCTCAAACCCCCAATCTTTTCATCTCTCTCTCTCTCTCTCTCTCTCTCTCTCTCTCTCTCTCTCTCCTCTAATTCTCAAATCTGGAAAATCATCCAGTCTCTAAATCATAGCCCTATGAAACCCCAGGGAAGATTCAAATCGTAACCCTCTCACGCGGAAGCTTAGAGAAAAAGGAGAGATTGCAAGAGATGGGTTCATCGAAAAAGATGTGAACAATTTTTGTGTCTTGTCAGTGTTGAAGAAGAAGGTGGTTCCAAAAGTGGATGTTCTGAAGAATGCAGTCGAGATTTGTTACTTTGCTAATCTATCGAGCAAACGATGATGCTTAATGTCCGACAAAGCTGATAACAACTCAACCGTGTTGGACTATAGGTTGTTCTATTTATTTAAAATAACTTTCTAAAAAAAAGGGAACTTTTCTTTGATTTATATATTTTAATTGTAGAAGAAATTTATGGAAAATATCTACCTGTGAATAGGAAAATAAAAAGGAATTTGGGATACTTACATCACTTGTTTGAAATTTGACCAAAAATTATCCTACAAGCATATTTTAAAATTTCAATGTGTATCTGAATTACAAAATAAGATACTTCAATATGTAATTTTACACACATACATGTTATGTTTCCTTTTTATATTTCCTTTGATCATTTTGGTCAGCATTGGAGTCTGTGCATACTTAAGCATGGGATGTATGAAAAGCATTTAAAACTTGCTACATTTTACCTGTTCAAGTTTAGCTTGTCCACAATATATGTTAAGATGAATGGTGTCGAATTGCAGAATGTTTCATGCTTACAACTATATAAATATAGGTTATGAGTTTAGGACTATAATATTCATAGATTTAGAAACTTTATACAATTTGAATGGGGTTGAGACATAAATATAAAATTTGTAGTTTTATGTCTAGTATTTAAGTAAAAATTGGAATTTCCATGATCCGAGAAGTATAGATCAAAATATGGTCATTTTTTTATAACATGTTGTGTCGGAAATTGTTGGGAAGTTAGGAATTTGAGATATATTGGGAAAAACCAATTTGCGCTAGTGTTGGTATGTGATTTAATGACTAAATTATGACCAATAAATTATGTTAAGGTATTGGGAAAGCTGAAGGAGGAAAAGTTCTCATTTAGTTGGGAAATTTATGAGTGATTACCCTTTGAAAAGATGAGTGGATGGTTTATTGTGATTTTAAATGAGTAAATTATTTAAAATTTTTTATAAATGATTTTTACATGATTTATATGAATTATTTTGTGATGGTGGGACGTCTGAAATGAAAATTTGAATTGCGAATGTATATATTGAGTTTATAAATTAATGTATGCCATATATTATGGAATATTTGAATTACGAATGTTATGATACGATTTAAAAATTGTTTTGTTGAAATTTTGGCACATTAATTGTAAGTTGGATATTTGTGAATGAAACGGTGCATGAGATTAATGGCTATAGTCATTTCTCCCACTGAGCGACCCGACAGGGTGACATGATTGAGAGCTAGGTTAGATTAGCGAGGGAGACATACGTGATTCCCTTTACTGTTTGTCGAGCTATATCTAGATGCACCTCAGTGAGGCATGATTCAACGCCAAGAAATGAAGTTTTGGTATTTTGAGATATATGGAATGAAAACCCCTTGGTGGGCTTTCGTTCGAGTTCAACCAAATCTGGTACGAGAGTGTTTTCATAGAAGGATCCCATGATTTTAGAAAAATATGAATTAAATGGATGTACGTTTGTTGAATTATCCTGATTTATTGAAATCATTTTCTTATATATATAATGTTGTTTATAAGTTATGCTTTGATCTCTCCACTTTCACCCCTCATTTATTGTCACAACACCATTTTACTCTACTCACTGAGTATTCCTAATACTGACCCCTCTCTCACATTTTTCAGAAAAAAGTTTAGGTGAGAGACATCGATTTGGAATCAGTGGAAGGTATTATTTTGCTGAAATTATATAGGTATTGAATGTGTATATTTTATTTTTGGATTGATGTAGTATAATCTATGAAAGAAAACAACTGTACTATTTTTTTGATTTGGATTTGATTGATACTTATCCTATCTCTTGGGACAAATATTGATAGAATCCATACTTGGTTGTTGTAGAATTTGTTTCATTTTGTTTAAAATTTTGCTTTGAAAAATTTATTGTTTTATTGGGATATTTGGACTTTACTTGTGAATTTTGAAACATCTGAACTTTGAGAAAATTTTATTAATATTTTTTTGATCGGACGAGATGGATTTATGCATGTATTTTATTTTAATTGGTTGGGATGACCTTCTGCATGCATGTTGTGATAAAATGGATTGGGATGGTTTTTTGTATGCTGTTGAGTTATTTTTAAAACTGGTTAAGCAGATGAAATGCCTTACGTTGTCCCGATATATGAGGAGATGCTATCCGTATGCCCAAATAATACGACAATTGTTGCATACTCGATTCGAGAGTTGGGAAGTAACATATGGTCTTAAGTTTCAAGAAGTTTCAAGAAAAGGAACCCCATAGCGTCCCCACCGCCATCCTCTTCGATCTATATTATTGGTTAATGCCCACGTGGGGCAAGTTAAAAATTTAAATTTCAAAATAAATGGGGGTAATGGGAAGTTACCCATTACCCCACTCTCCCCTATTTTTTTCTCTCTACATAACTCCTACGGGAGTGATAACTCAAAATAATAAAAAGGTGATTGGTTGATTGTTGAATAAAAAAAAAAACAGAAGAAATCATCACTTAAAGAAAGAAAAAAAAAATATATAATTGAGAGTGTGAGATATCTCAATTCAGAGAGGGTTTTTCCGATCGACATAAAAATCACCGGGTTAAGGGTTGGAACGTTGTGGTATCGTGTTAATAGTTCATTTTACGTGACTATCATCTCGACTACGAATTGTTCCTGTTCAGAATTTGCGGTTTTCGAGATTTTCTGTATCACCGATTGAAATATACCGTGAACTTGATATTTTACGATTTTGAAAAAATTATTTTTATTGCTTCCGCTGCGTGATTGAGTCACCATTTTGTAACATTGGTATCAGAGCGAGATTAGAAAAATTTTTAATATAGTTTCGGAATCGTAAAATATCAAGTTCACGGTATATCTCAATCGATGATACAGAAAATTTCAGAAACCACAAACTCTGAACAGGAATAACTCGTAGTCAGGATGATAGTCATGTAAAATGAACTATTAACACGATACCACAATATTCCAACCCTTAACCCGATGATTTTTACGTCGATCGGAAAAACTCTCTCTGAATTGAGATATCTCACACTCTCAATTATATATTATTTTTTTTTCTTTCTTCAAGTGATGAATTCTTCTTTTTTTTTTATTCAACAATCAACCAATCACCTTTTTATTATTTTGAGTTATCACTCCCGTAGGAGTTATGTAGAGAGAAAAAAATAGGGGAGAGTGGGGTAATGGGTAACTTCCCATTACCTAATTTATTTTGAAATTTAAATTTTTAACTTGCCCCACGTGGGCATTAACAAATATCTCCCACTTGCACACGAGAACATTTTATTTCCGTCATAAAATCACAACTCATGCGATCTACCGTATCACCCTACAGGGTTTTCATACAGGTTTGGACGTCGTGCGACTAGCGAGTACACTTGCAAACAAAGACTCCTCGATACACCTGTTAGGATGATCGAGTAGTCACCGTTAGTATCATAAGAAAGCTCGCTGTACCCCAGATCCAAGAGTAATTACATCCATCGAGCTACTTTCCTCATCGAAAGTAATCACCAGATATCACTCGACTATGTATCCACTTTTTATGTTCATCCATGTAGGGATTTGAACATAACAGTGGATACATAGTCGAGTGATATCTGGGGATTACTTTCGATGAGGAAAGTAGCTCGATGGATGTAATTACTCTTGGATCTGGGGTACAGCGAGCTTTCTTATGATACTAACGGTGACTACTCGATCATCCTAACAGGTGTGTTGAGGAGTCTTTGTTTGCAGGTGTACTCGCTAGTCGCACGACATTCAAGCCTGTATAAAAACCCTATAGGATGATATAGTGGATCGCATGAGTTGTGATTTTATGACAAAAATAAAATGCTTTCGTGTACAAGTGGGAGATATTGGTTAATGTCCACGTGGGGCAAGTTAAAAATTTAAATTTCAAAATAAAAGGGGTAATGGGAAGTTACCCATTACCCCACTCTCCCCTATTTTTTTCTCTCTACATAACTCCTACGGGAGTGATAACTCAAAATAATAAAAAGGAGATTGGTTGATTGTTGAATAAAAAAAAAGAAGAAGAAATCATCACTTAAAGAAAGAAAAAAGAACAATATATAATTGAGAGTGTGAGATATCTCAATTCAGAGAGGATTTTTCCGATCGACGTAAAAATCACTGGGTTAAGGGTTGGAACGTTGTGATATCGTGTTAATAGTTCGTTTTACGTAACTATCATCCCGACTACGAGTTGTTCCTATTCAGAGTTTGCGGTTTCTGAGATTTTCTGTATCACCGATTGAGATATACCGTGAACTTGATATTTTACGATTCCGAAAAAATTATTTTTATTGCTTCCGCTGTGTGATTGAGTCACCATTTTCTAACATATATAAATAAAATACGACAGTAACCAGCACAAGATGCATACGCCAAGCTCAGCACCCTCTCTGTTCTATTCCACTGCACAAGAATGAATAAGATACCTCTTCTTGTCTCGTTGTTTCTCTTCTCTCTCTCCAATGCCTCTCTCATGCCATTTCTGGACCGCTACCGTGACATCTTCCACCGGCCCGACCCCTTCTTTCCACCATCGGACCCCTTCGAGGCGTTGGAACAGATCCCTCTCAGCTATGACAAAGATGACACTGTGGCACTCCTGCCTGCCAGAGTAAACTGGAAGGAGACTCCCGAGTCTCCCGAGTCTCACCTGATCATGGTGGACGTGCGGGGATGAAGAAGGAAGAGCTGAAGATCGAGGTAGACTGCGAAAATCGGGTGGTGAGAGTGAGCGGAGAGAGGAAGAGAGAAGAGGAAGAGAAGGAAGAAGAGAGGTGGCACCGTGTAGAAAGGACTTATGGCAAGATTGTGAGGCAAATACGGCTGCGATAGAAGTCCGTGAAGGCCAAGGTTGAACATGGGGTACAATGTCGATAGGCAAGGTGGCGCGGGATAGGATAAAGGGTCCGAAAGTAGTGAGCATTGAAGGTGCCGAGGAAGAAAAGCAGCAGCAGCATAAGCTTACTAACACCAAAAGTAACGAGGATGTTAAACCATCGTATGCAGAGAGAACATATTTATCTCGATGGGGTCAATGGGTGATAAAGAAGGTCCATAGCTTCGGTTGGTGAGCACTATTGCACTTGTCCTTGGGTGTGTGCTCGCCTAACATCTCTGCAAGTCATGGGAACTTGTGTGTGCTCTTTTGATTGAAAGTACAGGTTATAGACATACATCAAAACTGCCTTAACAGATAGATCCTATAGGATTCGTCTTTCTTGAAATCACGTCTCAGGCATCACAAGGGGGCTATGATTATACCTGCCTGCCCATAGTTCACCAGGTGTATGATGGCTTGACAATGAAATGAATAATGCATTGTTATACAAACATTCAATGCCAACCTTATTGGCAATAAAAGATCATTTGGTTAAACTAACAATAAACCCAGACGGAGACTAACTATAAAGTGTAAGAACAGGAGGGTGGCCCATCACCCTCCATAACCTGCAAAACCATTCCTGAAAATAAGTGATTTTTCACTCACCAAAGGGGTAACCAAGTATGAGCCTCAATAATGGTTATTGATGGCACAACCACTATAAATAGGGGCAACCATAGGAAGGGTCCATAATCTCAATTCATTAGTCTCACACACTATCTAGAGAGAGAATTGAGAGCTTGGAAGGCTTCTTGCACGTCCAGAGGTGCTGCCAAAGGGAGTTACAGTCGCCGGAATCCATGGCTGGAGGTACACTTGCTTCCGCTTGTTCTATGGTTCAATTTTGCTTTTAAATTCATGTATTAGACTTGTATGGATGTTTTACATTTGGTATCAGAGCCATTAGAACCTCTGTCTGTATTTTCCGACAATGAATTTCAATTTTTTGGCTTCTGAATTTTTTTTTAAAATTGGCCCAAATTTGAGTAAATTTTGGGGTTTTGAGTTTGGAAATGAGTTTTGCATAAAATTTTGGATGATTTTATGTTTTCAGAGCAAAAAATGGAGTTTTTTGGCACTTTTCCGCGATATTCCGGCATTCAGACCCGCCGGATCCGGGTCGGGACCCTCAGGGTCCATTCGGGTGAAGAAGACCCGGATGCAGACCAAAACGACGTCGTTTTGGTCTGCAATTTTTAAAATAATGGATCTGCCCGAAAACTTTCTGTAATTACGAAATCGCCCAAAACGTTTTTGATCTGTTGCAATATGGTCCCTGTAACCTTTCAAAAACTCACAAAACGTTAAGATTTTGCACATTGGTCCCCGGCCTTTATACAAAAGCCGATAAACCTTGAAATGTTACAGTTTGGTCCCAACATATTTTGAAATGTTACACATTAGTCCTTTGGACTTAAAAAAAAAATGAAAAATTTAATTTTTAATTTTAAATTCATATTTGGGTCATTTTTGAGAATTTGAAATTAAAATTTTTGATTTATGTGTATTATGGTATCACACATAAATGAAAAATTATGTATTTTACACAAATTAATTTTTATATGGTCTTTTACACATTGAGAGACGTGTAAAATAAAGGTTAAGATCCGTACAAAATTATAAAATTATTGAAACTTTATGATTTTGTATAAATCAATTTTTGTATGGTTTTTGTATATAAAGACGCATGCAAAATAAAGTTTAAAACCTGCATAAAATTGAAGAAAAATATTCTTGTGGTTCGTATGATTTCTGATTGTTGGGGTATGGCCACAGCAGCTCTAATATGGAAGAAATTATATATTGAGATAGTTTTGACCAGATAAAATAAAGAATATTATTTGTGATTATTTATTTTTGTGTGACAAATTTTATCCCACAGGAATTTTTGTCGTATTAAAAATAATTAATCAGTATTAGATGGCAAGATTGGATAACCTAATTATGTGGATAGTCTACTTGACTTTAGAGTTTTCTCCTACAAGGTTTTTCGAGTTCAGCAGATCAAGTGCATGTCTAGGAAAGTCCTGTCAACAAGACGGGGATAAGTTTAAGGTTGGCTGGTTCTTAAGCGGTCCCATGTAACCCACCACCTACCTGGGGACTTTCCTGGTGCACGAGTGATGCTGTCTTGTAGGGAAGCTCTAATTTAGGGAAAGATTTTCTATATAATTTCTCCTAATTAGCCTACAGACATTAGGAAATTAAGTAATCTTGTCAATATTTTCATAAAGTATAATAAATCTAATCTGAATTAGAAATTTAGCCCACAGGCAATTTCTATGTCAGGAGATTTATTTTATATGTTTTACATTGGTAAACATATGTTAAAGCCTCAACTAAAATTTGTAAGCATTTTTGTTGCAGCTATACAAACCGTTGATATCGTTGAAGTTCTCATATTAAATGGTGAGAACTATAAGGTGTGGAAGGAGAAAATACTTCTCAATTTGGGATGGCGTGACTTGGATTATGCTATCAGGCATGACGAGCCACTTAGGATAACGGATGCCATCTCTACAGCGGACAAAGCTCTTTATGAGTGCTGGGAGCGATCTAATCGTCTCAGTACGATGTTCATTAAGGATAAAATATTAACTGGCATCCGCGGCTCTGTCAATCAGCATAATGACATCCGTGCCCTTCTTAAGGCAATTGATGAGCAATTCGAGACGTCTGATAAAGCTCTTGCTAGCACCTTGATTATGGAGTTCTCATCGAAGAAACTCACCACTATCCACGGAGTGCGCAAGCACATCATGAGGATCCGGGATATAGTGGCCCAACTAAAGACTCTTGAGGTTGAGATGTCTGAATCCTTCCTAGTGCACTATATTCTGAATACCCTTCCACAGCCTTATAGTCCCTTCAAAATTTCCTATAACACACATAAGGCTAAATGGTCCATCAATGAGTTGATGACCATGTGTGTACAGGAAGAAGGGAGGTTGCTAATGGAAATGAAGGAGGGAACCAATAGTGCACATTTCGTCATGAAAGGAAAGGCGAAGGGAAAAGCCAAACTGAAAGGAAAAGCAAAGGGACCTACCCCAATTGTAAAAAAGGAGTCTACGTATTTTTTCTGTAAAAAGAAGGGACACATAAAGAAGAACTGTGCCAAATTTCAGAAATGGCTTGCTGCCAGAGGTACAGAAATCTCTTTTGTATGTTATGAATCTCTTATAACTGAGACTTGTTATGACACATGGTGGATTGATTCTGCATGCTCAATTCATATTACGAATGTGTTGCAGGGCTTGCAAAACCCGCGAAAACCAGTGGACCGTGAGCAATTCATCTATTCAGGAAACAAGATGAGTTCGCATGTAGAAGCCATTGGAGATCGCAAGCTCATTTTGACTAATGGATATGTCTTGCAGTTGGAAAGAATTTTTTATGTACCAAGTTTTTCTAGAAATCTAATTTCTGTATCAAAACTTGTACAATTCGGATATTCTTTCCAATTCAATAATACAATGACATTACTTTTGTATTCAAATGTTGTTGGTACAGGTCTATTGATTGACGGACTATATGGAATTAATTTGCAAGATAATACATGTTGCAACACAATACATATTGATGTGAAAAAGGTGTGCCATAAATGAAAATTCCTCTATGTTGTGGCATTGGAGATTAGGACATATCTCCATCGAAAGGGTTAAAAAGTTGGTAAAGGATGGAGTACTTAGTACTCTAGATTTTAGTGACTTTGAAACCTGTGTTGACTGTATTAAGGGTAAACAGTCCAATAAGTCAAAAAAGGGTGCCAAGAGGAGCTCAGATCTATTAGAGATCATTCATACAGACATATGTTATCCGGATATGGACTCATATGACCAAAGGTATTTCATCACTTTTATTGATGATTACTCACGTTATATGTATCTCTATCTTCTTCGCCATAAGGATGAGGCGTTGGATGCCTTTAAGGTTTTCAAGGCAGAAGTAGAGAAACAATGCGATAAGCAAATAAAGATAGTGAGATCGGATAGAGGTGGAGAATACTATGGGAGGTATACTGAAGATGGACAAGCACCTGGTCCATTTGCTCGATTTCTTCAAGAAACTGGGATTGTCGCCCAATATACCATGCATGGTTCTCCAAACCAAAATGGTGTGGCTGAAAGAAGAAATCGGACATTATTGGACATGGTAAGGAGCATGATGTCTAGCTCTAAATTGCCTAAATCCTTGTGGATTGAAGCTCTTAAAACGGCTGTGTACATATTAAATAGGGTTCCAACTAAGCCGGTTTCCAAAACCCCATTTGAAATGTTCAAAGGTTGGAAACCCAGTTTGCGACATGTATGCATTTGGGGATGCCCGTCAGAAGTAAGAGTTTATAATCCACAAGAAAAGAAACTGGATCCAAGGACCATTAGTGGGTATTTTGTTGGATATGTTGAGAGGTCCAAGGGATACAGATTCTATTGTCCATCTTATCATACTAGGTTTGTGGAATCGAGAAACGCGAAATTTCTTGAGGATCACTTGATTAGTGGGAGGGATTCCTTTCAAGACTTAGTCCCTGAAAAGAATCTATCAAGTATGCCTTCCACTTCAAGTGAAAGGATGATTGTCATTCAAAGCGTCCCTCCAGTACCCATGGACGTTGACCCAATTACAGATGACAATCAAAATATTTCACAATCTGCTGACACCGGAACAGGTCAAGTTGGACAGCCCTTTCCTAGAGAGACTGTTGAGCCAACATTAAGGAGATCTGTTAGGATTAAGAGGTCAGCAATATCTAGTGATTATGTAGTATACCTCCAGGAGTTTGATTACAATGTTGGTGCCGTAGATGATCCTGAGTCGTTTTCACAAGCCATAAACTCTAACAATTCGAGTTTGTGGCTGGAAGCCATGAAAGATGAGATGGACTCTATGACGAGTAATGAAGTTTGGGATCTTGTAAAGTTGCCTGATGGGGTAAAACCCATAGGATGTAAATGGGTTTTTAAGACAAAAAACTGACTCATTTGGCAACATTGAGAAATACAAGGCCAGACTTGTTGCTAAAAGGTTCACTCAAAGGGAAGGAATCGATTATTCGGAGACCTTTTCTCCAGTATCTAAGAAAGATTCCCTCCGTATTATTTTGGCGATTGTTACACATTTTGACTTAGAGTTGCAACAAATGGATGTGAAAACGGCATTTTTGAATGGAGAATTAGAGGAAGAGGTTTACATGTATCAACCTGAAGGATTTTCCTCTAGTAATGGTAAGAATTTGGTTTGCAAACTTAATAAATCTATATATGGATTGAAGCAAGCCTCCCGCCAATGGTATTTGAAATTCCATGAGACAGTGTCTTCATTCGGTTTTGAAGAAAATGTTGTGGATCAGTGTATATACCAGAAGGTAAGTGGGAGTAAAATTTGCTTCCTAGTGCTGTATGTGGATGATATTCTACTTGCAACCAATGATAAAGGGATATTGCATGAGGTGAAACAATTCTTTTCTAAGAACTTTGCTATAAAAGATTTAGGTGATGCGTCTTATGTCATTGGCATTAAGATACATCGAAATAGATTTCATAAGATTCTAGGACTATCTCAAGAAACCTATATTAAGAAAGTTCTTAAGAAATACAGAATGCAGGACTGCTCACCGAGTGTATCTCCTATCGTCAAAGGTGACCGGTTTAGTTTGGACCAGTGTCCCAAGACGGAATTGGAAAGGGAACAGATGACCAATATTCCGTATGCTTCCGTAGTTGGAAGCCTTATGTATGCACAGGTCTGTACTCGACCTGACATAGCATATGCAGTTGGAATGTTAGGACGATATCAATGTAATCCTGGTTTGGAGCATTGGAAGGCTGCAAAGAAGGTGTTACGGTACTTGCAAGGCACCAAGAACTACATGCTCACATATAGGAGGACCGACAATTTTGAGGTGGTCGGATACTCGGACTCGGATTTCGCTAGCTGTGTTGATTCTCGAAAGTCAACATCTGGATATATTTTTGTTTTGGCCGGTGGAGTTATATCGTGGAGGAGTGCTAAACAGACATTGACTGCGACCTCTACTATGGAAACTGAATTTGTGGCGTGTTTTGAGGCTACGTCACAGGCGGTGTGGTTACAAAGTTTCATGGCTGGGTTAAGGATTTTTGACTCTGTACCTAAGCCATTAAGCATATTTTGTGATAATTTGGCTGCGGTGTTTCTGGCTAAAAATAATAAGAGTGGTAGTCGAAGTAAGCACATCGACATTAAGTATTTAGCCATAAGGGAACGTATATTGGAAAATAAGGTTGTAATCCAACATCTAAGCACCGAATGTATGCTTGCTGATCCCCTGACTAAAGGCATGCCTCCAGTTAAATTCAGGGATCATATTGTAAATATGGGTTTAAATCCCAATTTTAATGGAATTTCAAATTGAATTTTCTCGTATAAAAATTTGTGCACATTCCAGTTTTGAGAAAATTTCATGAAAATGGATCCCGAATAAATATAGGGTTTATTCATAAAGATGGTTACCATAAGGATAGGGAGTAGCATGCATTGTGATACACAGGAGACAATACTCGCTGAATTAGAGGACTTGTCACTGTGATTCATGTGTGCTTTTTCCATTAAGTTTCGGCTTGGATAAAGTCACCAAGTCGGGTGAGTGGACCAAGTGGGAGAATGTAAGAACAGGAGGGTGGCCCATCACCCTCCATGCCCTGCAAAACCATTCCTGAAAATAAGGGATTTTTCACTCACCAAAGGGGTAACCAAGTATGGGCCTCAATAATGGTTGTTGATGGCACAACCACTATAAATAGGGGCAACCATAGCAAGGGTCCCTAAACTCAATTCATTAGTCTCACACACCATCTAGAGAGAGAATTGAGAGCTTGGAAGGCTTCTTGCACGTCCAGAGGTGCTGCCAAAGGGAGTTACAGTCGCCGGAATCCATGGCTGGAGGTACACTTGCTTCCGCTTGTTTTATGGTTCAATTTTGCTT
The DNA here is from genome assembly GCA_033439265.1 of Dillenia suffruticosa. Lineage (NCBI taxonomy): Eukaryota > Viridiplantae > Streptophyta > Magnoliopsida > Dilleniales > Dilleniaceae > Dillenia > Dillenia suffruticosa. The sequence goes on from JAVTVX010000020.1 coordinate 17,538,835, forward strand.
TTAAATTCATGTATTAGACTTGCATGGATGTTTTACATAAAGCTCATATCACTACAAAAAAACACGGTTTTAGCCACGGATTTTCGCGACGGAAAAAATTCGTCGCTATTTTGCGACGGATTTAGCGACGAAAAATTTTTTCGTCGCTAATTTGCCACAAAATTTGGAACGAAAAGGAAATCGTGGCTAAATTAGCGACGGACACATCATTCGTAGCAAAATTCGTCGCTAATTAGTGACGAAAAAATTTTCGTGGCTAAATTCGTCGCTAATTAGTGACGAAAAAATTTTCGTGACTAAATTCGTCGCTAATTGGGGACAAAAAATTTTTCGTTGCAAATTTCGTCGCTAAATATGGCAAAATTTTGCCACCGATTTAAAATTCGTCGCAAAATTTAATCTTTTTTAAATAGAATTTTATTTTTTTATTTTTCTTTTTATTTTAGTAATATGTAATATTTAAATTAAAAATTAATTTAGCGACGGAAAACAAATCCGTCGCTAAATGAAAATCCCAATCCCAATCTCCGGTAATTTAGCGACGGATTAAAATCCGTCGCTGAATTTAATTTTTTTTAATTAGAATTTTATTTTATTTTTATTTTATTTTAATAATTTAGCGACGGATTCCAAATCCGTCGCTGAATTTTATATTCTTTTAATTATAATTTTATTTTTATTTTTATTTTTATTTTATTTTATTAATTTATATTAACAAATCATATTATTATTTTTAAATTATATATATATTTTAATTAATTTATTATTTTTTTTAATTTTTTTATTTAATATATAGGTAATTTTATTTTATTTCAATTAATTTATTTAATAATATAAATTTTTTAATAAAATATTAATGCCTGCGCGGGCGCCAGCGCATGCACGCACGGGCGTCTGCCTGCCTGGGCGTCCGCGCCCTGCGCGCGCCTGTCTTGGCGCCCGAGCGCGCCAGGGCGCCCGCGCCTGGGCGTGCCTGCCTGCGCGCGGGCACCCAGGCAGGCAGGCGCGGGCGCCCGCGCCCCAGCAGGCGCGCGCCCGCGCCTGCCTGGGCGTGCCTGCCTGGGCGCCCAGGTAGGCGCGCGGGCGCCCAGGCAGGCAGGCGCGGGCGCCCGCGCCCCAGCAGGCGCGGGCGCCCGCGCGCCCTTGGTTTTAATACTAAAAAATCATGCATGCAGGTAGAGGGTGGAGGGAATCGAACCTTGGACTTCGGATTTGAGCATAGTATATATCACCACCATACCACCTAGTGTTGCGTGACGATATTTTTATTTTCTTTCCTCCAACTTTTTCCACATTTTTGTTTCCTATTCTTACTTTTTTTTTCCATTGGTTTTTTTTTTATTTCTATTTTCATTTCTTATATATAATAATTTTATTGAAATTTGAATAAAAATATTTTGTGAATAAATATATAGATTTTTTAAATTATTAATATGTTATAATTTATTGATAATTATAATTTTATAGTTTTGAGATACATTTTTAAATTATGGATTAAAAAAATAAAATAAAAATGAAAAAGAATAATAGGATAATAAAATAAAAGAAAAAAGAAGAAATCAAAATATAATATTAATATATTTTTTTAATTAATTTATTATTTTATTTTAAATTAGTATTTTATTATTTTTTATTTTATTAAAAATTATCATATTTATTATTTTTAATTAATATTATTTTAGATTGGTGGTATAAATAAAAAAAGTTTTTATTTTTATTATTTTAAATTGTTATTATATATTATTTTATTATTGTTAGAAAAATGTGAAAAAAATGTAATAAATAATTAAAAAATAAATTTATATCACAATAATATGTTTGGCTCAGTGGTTTGGTTTACACATTGCGTGTGTGTGCAGGGGTTCGTGCAGGAGTTCAGAGTTCGGAGTTCGGAGTTCGAATCACGAATCACGGTGGAGGCAGAAGCGCGGTATTTTCTAGCAATTAAGAGTTGATGCTGCGCGGGGATGCTGACTCGGGCGGGCAGGTGGGGGAGCTGGCTTGGGCGGGCTCGGGCGGGCAGATGGGGGTGCTGGGGTGGGTGGGCACGTGGCTGGGGATGCTGGGGTGGGTGGGCACGTGGCTGGCTGATGGTCAAGGCATATGGAATCAGCGACGGATTTGAATCCGTCGCTCATTCAGCGACGGATTTGGAATCCGTCGCTCATTCAGCGACGGATTTGGAATCCGTCGCTAATTCAGCGACGGATTTGGGCGACGAATTCCAAATCCGTCACTAATTCAGCGACGGATAATTTTTTGACGGGTTTGTTTTCCCCTAAATTAGCGACGGATTTTAGCGACAAAATTTATCTGTCGCTAAATTTAGCGACGAATAATTTTTCGTCGCTAAATTTTGTGACGAATATTAGCGACGAAAACTTATTTGTCGCTAAATTTAGCGACGGATTCCAGATTTTCGTCGCTAAATTTAGCGACGGATTTCTAATTTTCGTCGCTAAATTTTTGCGACGCGTTATTAGCGACGAAAAATTTTTCGTCGCTAAATCCGTCGCTAATGTTTTTAGCGACGAATTTTTTTAAAATTTTCGTCGCTAAATTTGTGGGTAAAAGGCTGTTTTTTTGTAGTGTATGGCCAACTTGGATCAAGTTAACAATTTAAAATTCAGTTTTTTTCTTCATTTATGGGTTAAAAGAACAGTACTGGGAGCACAATTTACTGAGGAAATAGAGAAGATAAGTAGCCAAAATTGCATTATTAACGGATACAACACCACGAAAGGAAAATGGAAATGAAACAAAGAAGGAAGCAATTAATTAAGGTGGAAACTCGAAAAAGAAAACTTTGTGCCAAGCCAAGAGGACTACCACTTGAGATAACATAGTGCTAGAACTATTTGCCTCTTGTTGTCCACCTCAACCCCAAGAAGAAAGGGTTGTGTACGGAAGCACCGCACTTTTTTTTTGGTAAGCAGGAGAGAAGAACAGCAACTACACAGGCAATCCGAAACCTTTCGGCATATTCAGCCTTGGGACCATTCTTAGACCTAAGAGACTTGACACCTAGCATATCATCCTGAAGGAGACTTTGCATGGAAGGCGGAGGAAAAGCAAATTCATGAAGACCTGAGCTACAACCATGACCGAGAGCAGTGAGATAATCAACACATTTGTTACCCTCCCTCAGCGTGTGGCGGATATCAACAACATTAACCTCCTTTATCAGCTCCCGACAGTCCTTAACTATATCTCTCAGAGGGTGACTGACTGAGGTTTCCTCAATGAGCATGTTGCGGACGATCAATGAATCCACCTCCAATTCAATGCTCTTGAGGCCTTTCTTAAGCGCAACGAAGCACCGCACTTTGGAGGAGCTTAGCTTATTCCTGCCTGGAATCCCAAATCCCTGCAGCACCCTAAAGCACTTGAATAGTTATTTTAATGTGCGCAAAACCCGACTAGGCAGACCATCAAAAGACCACAATCTAGCCACTGTTTATAAGCACATGCATCATAGTTTAAGTTTGACACCAAGCATTACAGAAAACGGAAAAGGTATTGGGTTGATCCCTATTTTGTCAATAGAGAAAGCAATATGAGATTCGCCGATTACTTATATATTGTATATGATGTGTGTGTAATGGGTGCAGTGAAAGAGGTGTGTATGAGTTTTGATTTTGTAGAGAGAGAGAGAAAGTGAAACCCCGGAGTAATGATCAGTTAATCCAATTGGGCTTTTAGCAAGTAGGCGACCCATCTATGTTTCAATCGGATACCAATTGTTTGGATGCGTTTGAAAGCCTTGAGATGACTTACAGATAAAATTCTTTACTCCCTGGAACTCTAATAATACCCATATTTATTAACCAAACTTACAATAGGTCTAATACTATACTGGTGGTGAATTCGAGCAAAACCCTCGTGCTTAACGGGATGCTAGATTGGTCAATTTAGGAGGGGGGAGGCATACATATTCTTTGACTACAGGTTACCAACCAGTCTATCAATTGAACAAGGAAATCTAAGCTATCTATAGAGAGCAATAAGAATCTGTACCCAAAAGTAGTTGGTTCCTGTACCCAAAAAAAAAAAAAAAAAGAGCTATAAGAACACTATGGGAGCGAGAGGGGGAAACTTGGACAGAGCAGAGAAGGAAAGTGAGAAGAAAGAAAGAGGGAGGTTAAGAGAGGAAGAGATTGTTCTATGTATTCCATATTTTCTTTCCTAATGAAATTTTTTCTTCATATTTTTCGTCTCGTTATGTTTTTCCTCCCAATTCATTGTGCTGGTGACCCATGCGAATAATCCCAACAAAAATATCTGCACGTATGTGTATGGCAATTGTTCTTCGCTTTTCCAAGCATATCAACAGCAAAAATTGCCGCGTGAGACACGGAAGCTTGATACAATTTGGCGACTCTTGACGGTTGGGCATCAGATTCCTACAAAGGAAGAAACCATTTCTTATTCTGTCATTCTGCAGTTTATATAACAAAAATAGGTAGCCTTCCGTTCCATATCCTTTTTCTTCCACAACGAGCTACATGGTACCAGACTATTATCAGGTCATCATTGCTACATGGTACCAGACTATTATCAGGTCATCATTGCCTGGAAATCACATGAAAGGTTCTACATTGAAAATTTTCAGAATTTACCTTAGACAAAAATGACGCAATCAAATCTCTCAAGAACAACTTGGGCTGCCTTAAAATCTTCTGGGATAATCAATACAATTTCCCATTATCCCTGAGATCCTGGAACCCCATAATTATTTTCTTTCGAAACCGACACTTTCATTTCCAGAGTCCTGATGTGCTCGTGTATCAAAGTACTGAAAAAAGAAGTGGACTGGCCCTTTTATCCCTCAAATGTTTTTGTGCAGATGGAATTCATGGTTAAAGTTAGAGCACAAGTCAAAGCTTGGAACGTTCCTTATGGTAACAGTGAGGATTAGCCGGAGCAGCTCAACTAATACAATTATGCAAAGGCTTCTAAAGCTTCATATATCTCCTCTGATTTGGGATGTGTTTTATCAGCAGAATAGAATTGATGAACTAGGCCATCAACTTCAATCCAACTGCAACCGGGTGTTTTGTGAGCATTTTGCTCCTTCAACACTTTCCTCACCGTCTGCACCTCATCCCACTTCCCTAACTCCACATATATGTTTGCCAACATTACGCCATAACCACCATTATTCGGATCCATCTCAACCAGTTTTTTGACCGCAAACTCCGCCAATTCCGTTTGGCCATGAATTTTACAACCATTAAGCAAAGAACCCCATACTACCACATCTGGTTCAATCCTCATTCCATTTATAACATCCATGACTTCTTTAAAACGACCAGCTCGACCAAGAAGGTCTATTAGACAACCATAGTGCTCAATCTGAGGCTCAATACCATAATGTACAGTCATAGCCTCAAAATAATGACGACCTCGATCAATCAAACCTGCATGGGTACAAGCATTCAACAACCCAACAAATGTGATGGCATCTGGCTGAACATCCCCAGACTGCATCATCTCCTCAAAAATACTAATTGCAATCTCACTTTGACCATGAAGAGCAAAACAATTAATTATTGAATTCCAAGATGTCAAGCTTACTTCCAAGGTCCCATCAAATATCCTTCTCGCCGTGTCCAAATTCCCACATTTTCCGTACATATCAATCAAAGCATTTGAGATAAATGAATTAGTACCGAGGCATGAATCGAAACCGAGGTTATTCCTGTAAATGTAACAATGAATGGACTTGCCAAGCCGAAGCATGCCAGTATTGCTGCATGCAGAGAGCACGGACCCAACTGTAATTCGATTAGGCCGATTCCATTGAAGCTGATTTGTCTCCATGTGCATGACCATCCGTCTGAAAAGCGAAATTGCCTCGGCAAACAACCCATTTTGCGTGCAACCAGCAATTATAGCATTCCATGCAGGCGTGTCTCGTTCGGGCATCTCCTCAAACAACGACATAGCATTTCCAACATCACCGAGCCTCAAATACCCCGATATCATTGCTGTCCAAGACACAACATTTCTCTCAGACATTGCATCGAACAATAGTCTTGCAGTTCTCAGATCAGAACAAAATCGGGAATAGGAATCAAGAAGAGCAGTTTCCACAACTGGGTATCTCCCAAAACCTGATTTCAAAATATGGGTGTGCACCAATTTCGTCCCATACGAATCCAAGACCTCAGGGTAAGATTTTAAGACATAAGGAAAAATAAAATGATTGGGTTTAGGCCGGCCATGACGAACCATGTCTTTAAACAAATTGAATGCAGATTCATGGTGGGATTCAGAAACATAAGCAGTGACCATAGCAGTATAAAGGTAAATACTTGGTGAATTCAAGTGATTGAAAATGAAACGAGCATAGTCAAGGTTAGAGAGAGTAAGAGTGCAAAAGCGAACGAGTTTAAACGCGTAAAATTGTGTTTGACCATGGCCTAATGTTACAAGAAATGCTTGGAGCTGCTTGAGATGGTTGAGATGAAAGCATTTTGAGAGAGCTGTTAAGACATATCGGTTCAGAGTTGGTTGGCTTGGATCACGAGGACAGGGGACTTTGATCATGGTATTTTAGGCGTGATTTTTCATAAGACAATTGCTTGCTTGTTTTGTACCGTTTTTATTGTGACTATGTTAATCGTAATAAACCAAAACAAAAAAAATCAAAGGTCAGAAAGTAATTATCAACTGGGAGGTGCCTCGCTACTTCTCTACGTACTGCGTAACATTTGGTTAGCTAGCGCACACGCAGCAACGCGTGTGACAATTACTTCTATTATTTAAATTTAAATTAATTTAATGATCGATTAAAAGTATAAAAATAAATCAATGATACAAAACTAAAACATTTTATAATTACAAAATTAAAATGTATATGTTTTATGATAGATTTGCTCAAATTCTAGAATTTTGATATGATCACTTGAATAAAAAATTATTATATATAAAAGAAATTGTTATACATACACAATATCCATACACTGCTTATGTTTAAATAATAAAATATTGTAATGTTTGCGTGCACGTATTATTTTAGAATTACATTTCGAATGATAGATTCATGTATATACTCTGATATTATATATATAATTATATCTATACATAACTTTTAAAGTGTAAATTGAGCAATTCTTTTTTTTTTTTAATTGTGGTATAATTTTCATGTACATATTATTTTAGAATTGCATATCAAATAATAGGTTCATGCATATCTTATTCTTATTTTTCTTAAGTCTAAAAATATGAAAAGAAAAATATGATTTTATTACAAAAAGAAAAAAAAATAAATGGAGTAATATCAACACCTCCAATTACTCATTTTTCTTATTCTTATATTTTTTTTTTTTATCTTTTTGAAGGAAGCGAACAACTCAAAATCATAACTTTCTATACGTAGTGATTCTAATTCAAGCCAAGTACATCCATTTTATTTTTCTTTCTTTAGAAACCAAGGCCATTCTTTTTTCTTTTTCTTTTTTTTTCCTTAAGCAAATGTATAAATTCTAAAATCTAAAACTTAGATATATCTACGTGTATTTATGAAATTAGTATATTTTTTATTGGTCGAGTGTTGAACTAGACCAAGAACTCATGTAAAAGCCAAAGAACTGCATTAGGCCGAGATGTTTCCTATGCTATCCATTCATTGCCCCCTCTCTCCACCTATAAATAGGCATATATTGTACTTAAAACAATTAAGCAATTTTAGAAATATCAAGTTAGTTTGTTCCTTTAAATCTCTTTGAGAGACGGTGAGAATTAGAGCATAGGAATCTAAGTATTAAGCCATTGTCTTTGATGCCTTAGCCTTTCTTTGATTGACGCAAGTGATCCTCATGTGCAGTGTGGTGAGGCTACCAATCATTGATGAACAGTTCTTGTCCAGGTGATCCCTGCGATGCAGGATAAGTTCTCTCCCAAAAGTCATAAGTTATATCTCTTTAGTTTTTTATTTTCTTTATTCTAAAACCACATAAATAACTTCATATCTATCATTCCCTCCGTATTTCATTCCATTCCCCCTAGGCCAGCCTTCCTTCGTAAGGCTTTCATAGTTCGAATTGTTCAACTCTTGACCATCTTGAATTAGTTTGAGGATTATTTTCTCAATAGAAATCTTTTAAGATTTGTTTTTTTAAACGGACATTTCCGTACAAAGCTTCGTGTATATAGTTAAAAGACGGGTTAGGTAAGGTGGTGAATTTAGTTTCGGTTGAGAGTTAAAAGAGAGTGATGCTTTGCCTTCACACGCTCTCTCTTCTGTCTCTTACATTGTGCTTGTGGTCCCAAAAACGCTCTCAGCTTCATCTTCTTGTTCAATCTCTTTCCCCCATATGCTTTTTCTTCTTTTCACTCTTCACTCTCTCTTTTCTGTCTTTCCTCCTTTCTTCTTTCTCACTCCACCTCTTTGTATAAATGAATAAATAAATCCAATCCCCAAGTCCAAGGCATGCAAACACAGTTGTTTATATATAAGACACATACACATACATACTTATAGCACGACACCAGAACTCTCTCCAAACTCAATTCTTTCTCTGAAACCGTGCATTGTTTCAAAGAAGACGATGTCTGGATCTCTGAGATGGAAGAGGCTTGTAAAAGAAATGGCGTCCAGAACACTCGCTCGCCGCCCCCTGTTAATTCAGCTCAGTCATCTTCACGTCGCGTCCTATCGGCGTCGGGACCCATTGATTGGGGTTCAGGAGAGGTATAAAAGGGACCATGGAGGTTCCGATGATTTCCAGACTCGCCGAATTATGGCAGATGCCAATTGCCCTCGCTGTTCCAGAAACATGGACCTCTTTTTCTCCGATCATCATCTTCCTATTCCTAATTCTTCCTCTTCCTCTGCTACTACGGCCAATAATGGCAAATCCGTCGGCAATTATCAGGCTGTCAATTTGTGTCCTAATTGTAAAACCGCTTATTACTTTAGGCCTCATGAGATTGCCCCATTACAGGGCAGTTTTGTGGAGAATGGTAGGGTTAGTAGACCTAGAGATTTGGACAAAAGACCTAAGGAGGATGAACAGAGTTACACGAATCGATTGCGTGCTACCTTCTGGGAGACCTTGAGGACCTACGGGGTTGACCCGCCAGAGAATTGGTCAAATCCTACAGGGATTCCGTCCCCTTCCCCGTCCTCAGGGAACGGGCTTGCAGTGCATACGTCGCCTGGACCGCCATTTGCACATGGTGTTAATGTTATTCGGGCATCGGGGCCTGGTGGTGGCGGTGGCGGTGGCGGCAATGGCGGCGGCGGCGGCAATGGTGGTGGACGAGGGTCTTTCGGGGAGAAGAATGGATGGGGAGGGTCAAGTTTGGGGAAAGATTTACCCACGCCCAAGGAGATATGTGAGGGACTGGATAAGTTTGTCATTGGGCAGGAAAGAACTAAAAAGGTGTGGATTTTGTTCTAATTCTGTTCTTGAAGTGATTTAATTATGGAGTAAATATGATACATTGGCGATCTTAATGTGAGCATTACTGGATGAGATTAAGTGTGTGATTCATTTCTCTACATGCATATTAGAGATCATTGTGGTTTATGAACTGTGTGCCTTTTCTTCCTTTCTTAGATGGTTTATGCCATTACAGTAAAAGTACACAATTTGAGTTTAAGTTTTCAGCAAAATATGGCGCTTCTTCTGGGATACGATGAATTGCTTTTCATTGTGAGTTGGATGATGTCTTCTCTCCACCAGTTTCATCTGCCAGTCTTTGGTGGAAACAGGACCGAATCTAGCTTGTTTCTTCTAATCTTTTATTCTTTTTACTGGCTATTTTGATTGTGTTTATCAGTTTTGTTGTTTCTTGTTTTTATTAGAAGTCCTTCCAAACTTATTTCTTTGTGGTTGATTCCATGGTTACTTACAGGTCCTTTCCGTAGCCGTCTATAACCACTATAAAAGGATTTATCATTCCTTGCTAAAAGGGTTAGTTTTGAATGGTTTTCCTGTCTTTGAGGTGTTTCATTGTTGTAATAATTGCAATTCACTTGCCAGTTATTAAAAGGTCCTTGGATATGATTATGGATCTTATTTCCATGTTTAGTTAATTCCTTTTGACAACAGCAAACTGATTGGTCTGAATCCTAGGCCAGGAGCAGAACCAGAAGCTTCAGAGGTGGAAAATGATGATGGAGTGGAGCTTGAAAAGAGCAATGTTCTTTTGATGGGCCCGACTGGCTCTGGTACGGCTTCTGTGATTCTAGATTATCTGGTTCTGACGTTGATTGCATTAAATCAAGTGGCTTCCTAGTAATTAGTTGGTGTCTATCAATTCATTGATGTTGTTTGAGAGAGTGGAGCTCATGATTTTACAGAGCCAACTTAACCTGGATGTTCTAAAACAGGAAAGACATTACTTGCAAAGACACTAGCACGTTTTGTGAATGTACCTTTTGTCATAGCTGATGCAACAACCTTAACACAGGCAAGTCTGTTGTTAACTTTCTTGGTTTCTTCCAATATCTTAATCAACAAAAAATTTGCTTTTCTGTTTCTTCCTCTCTCATCATGCTCATACTGGGATTCAAACAGTTCAAACGTTTCTATTTCCAGTATTTTCCCTTTGCTGAAGGCTGTTAATATTCTTGCATTTTACGCAAATTTGAGTTAATTGTGGAATTCCAATATCAAGTTTTCTTGATAAGATATTAGCTGATTGCTTTATGTTCAATATTACTGCAAGTGGGAGTAAGAATGGAAGTGGGAGATTGTTGCCTTATTGTTGAATTTTTATGCTATGTCAAAATGACTACAATTTGATATGTAGTTTCCTTCTTGGCAGTTTTTTATGTCATTTCAAAGTCTGAATGACCAAGTATATTAGCTAATTCCCTTCTTTCTTGATGAATTTACTTTTTCAATGGAGAGTCTTTCTGCTAGAAATTAGTTTCAAGGATTTTTTGTTGATGAGTATGTTGATTGACTTGGCTTTTGGACTTTAGTCATACATCTTGGGAAGGAAAATGTCATCACTTTTAATAAGGTTCTTTGCAGTAGAATAGTTGGAAGGTATATGTCAAAACTTGTGAGCTTAATAAATTATCTCACATGATATCAAGAATAAAAGAGATGGACGGTGCAATGGCATTCATTTTATCTTTCTAGTAGATTATCCTCAAACATTTAACTACTATTGGGGCAGATTGTCACTCCACATTCCTCTGTCTACATTATTTTGATATGTGATGGTTGCCATGTTGTGATAAAACCTCCTATATGTGCTAAGTCATTGTCCCAAGTAAGGATTTAAATACTATTTTCTTTATATTTTTTGCTTTTTCTGTAGGCTGGCTATGTAGGAGAAGATGTTGAGTCAATATTGTACAAGCTACTTGTGGTATGATTTACTCTTAGCATGTTCTGAAGCACCTTGTCTTATTCTATCACTGTTTATTAATATGTTTAAGATCGCATGAAAATTTTCAGCTCCTTGACTTCTTATTTTGGTGATGATGATGAGATATGAGTAGCAAGTTCTCCTTTGAGATTTTTTATGCATATGTCTTATTCTCATGTCTCGTCTTATTTCTCTGTTTTTTATCAGAACAAGTGGATGCATCTTTTATTGGACACAACTTTACTTTCTATCAGAAATGAAAAACAGACATGCATATCTTATGGTATTCATAGCTGATATACATTTGGAAGTTATTTTGCTTCATAAATGGCACAGTTACCTAGTCTTGTTGGAAGAGTGATGTTGCCTAGAGTATTTAAGTAATTATGCAATGCAAAAAAGTTCTATATATCCTTGGTGTGAAAAGCAGGAAGTAAGCATATTGGGTGCTACAGGGTACATGGATCCCATGATCTTTAGATTGTTTACACATGCTAAAGAAGAATGGTTTTATTAACATCTATTTATCAAAGAATTGTAGGTGTTGGAGCAAGTCTGGATTATCAATTTGCTGTTAGGTGGGTTTCTATTATCAAGTTTAACCATCACACATGGGATTTCTTCTCCTTGATGAAGCAAATGCCAGAGGATGGATATTATTGAATGTTCTTTAACTTGGTGTTGGACACATGACTAAATTTGGTGCGGGCACAACATCATACAATTTGGAAGTAAAATAAGAAATAGTATAGGACGAATTGATTTACTGAAATTCATTTAGGCATGTTCGATGAAAGTTCAAAATAAGTTACTGATTCGAAGTTTTATAGAATGTCGATATACTTTGATGATGTGACTCTTGAATGCCATCCAGTGGAGTCTAGATTTTTCTCTAATTTTTTGAACAGTAAAAAGGAATCTAGCTAATCCACAACCTTTGATGTCTTTCTTCTATGTGCTCTCTAGAGCGTATGTGCAATGAAATTTTTACATTTTTTGTTTCATTGTAGAATATTAGGTTAAAGCTCTCATTAGACATGGCCACGGATCGAACCGAATTGTGGAACCTGATTGGACCGAACCGTTGACCAGTTCATGGTTTTGGTTCCTTATTTTGAGGTCCAAATCGATATTCTTTTTTTTATTAAAAATTAAATATTTATGTGTTACAATGTTTGAAATAAAACATTAGAATTATCTATTAGATACCGTGAATTGTGCGGTATTTCAACATTTCAATCTACCACGCTAGTTGGCATGGGTAACTCTTTAAGTAAAAATATGCAATACTTACAAAAATAGCAAAATCAATCGAGAGATTTAGGTACATCGAGTGAACTGCATAGATTTTGATTCCTTTACACTGTATCTTCCTGGGAATACTTATGAAGCTCAATTCTTAGAAACAATGTAGCATTCTAGCCCTCCTCCTTTTTTTCTTAATTATTTTTCTGGAACAGGATCAGAACCAGAACCTGCGGTTAGTTCCTCTAAATCTATAATGGGAACCGACGGTTTTGGAACTATGGCCATGTCCAGCTCTCATACTTGTCAAAATTTTCATGTTCTCATATCATATCGCTGTTCTCATAGCTTTTGTGTGGAAGAGCTACCGGATGAGATAGGTGGATATCTTCTTTTTTAGGGTGTTGTGTGGCATTGTATTTCTTTGCAAGGATCATCTTTCACATATTAATTTATAGTTGTAATATTTCTGTTGGTATTGTGGGTTGACGCAACTCTTTATGCAAGCATGGAAATGAGCATATCTTTCGATGGTGTTGTGGTGACTTTTTCCAATATGGTGATGTGACAGCCATGAAACTTTTCAGTGTTTGAGGCCTGATTTTAATTATGTGCCATTTGTAAAATTTTGCATCGTTATTGATTGTGAGCACAACTTTACTGCAAATGTGATTTAAATTTGTGGTTTAGTTTAGATGCCTGAGTTTTGAAGAATTTATATGAATTTCTATATTGAAGTGCTCACATATTCATACATGTATATGTTGATGTGGCTGTGGTTATTTATTTCACTGTATTATGGTGTAACAACCATGAAAATTTCAATATTAGTGTAGTTCAAGGCCTGCTTTTAACTGTGTGCTAGATATTATGCTTTACGTCACTATGAATGTGAACACAACTTCGATTGCAGCTGCAAATGAAATTTACACCTGTGGATGATTTAGATAAACTTATATGATAAAGTCTTCACATAATTAATACATCATATACTTCTAGACACTATTCCCCCCAGGGGGTTGAGGTGTGCTTGGGAGCTGTAGTTATTATTCCTTGATGTGTTGATGTGTGCTGATGGCACAATGTTGGGATTTGAAATTTGAGAGTGCTAATTGGTGAAAAATAAGAAAAGATTTTTTCCACTGATCATGGACTTCTATTCATGTGACACTAACATTGTCTCATGATCTTGCAATGCTTCTCTTCCACATTAGCTACAGTTCAAAGAAATTTTCGAGAATATTTGGGAATTCAAGATATTCCAAAAGATTTGTTCTAGTTTTTGTTATCTAAAATCTTGTTTCTTTAATTCTCTGTGATGGTTAGTTTCTTATTGTCCTTCATATTCATTCTCTTTAATTGTCTCCTCACTGGCAAAATTTCTATAATTATGCTTTTACTTTCTTTACATAGGTTGCAGACTTTAATGTACAAGCAGCTCAACAGGGAATGGTCTATATAGATGAAGTTGATAAAATCACCAAGAAGGTTCTATAATTTAGCTGAGGATTCATTTGTTTGATGTAAGGCACCAAGTGAGGAAATTATCTAACCTTTTTGTTTTCTTTTGCAGGCTGAGAGCTTAAACATTAGCAGGGATGTTTCTGGTGAAGGTGTTCAGCAGGCTTTACTGAAAATGCTTGAAGGAACTGTGAGTAAATGGTTATGTACCTTTGTATGGCAATAGTTAATTCATTTATATATCACTTTTCTTGGATAACCTTTTTTCTTACTAAAATTCTTTTGGGAGTATCTTTGTTATCCTTCATTCAAAAGACCTTTAGAGTTTTTGTACATAGATTTTCTAGATCGCCTCTTCCATCCTTTAAATGTATTTGACCATTAATTTCCTGTTCTAGCTTCTAAAAGAGTTGATTGTAAGGAACTTAGATCGGAATATTTGATACTAAAGTTAAACAAGATTAGTACAAATAATTTGTTACAAAAATTCACAGTATATATGTGTTTTGCATAGGGAAAGATTTTGAAACAAGAGGTCACTTGTTTTTGTATTGCACTATAGATTGGGAGATAGGAAATCGCCTCTTTGCAATATGTGATAATCAGTGGGTGGGTCCCTGGTTTGCTTAAAATTTAGAGGTTTTGAAGTATGAAAATATGCTTCTTGATTTTAGAAAATTGCTTCCTTATCTATTCCTTGTATTTGGAGGGAGTGAAATGCTGCCTAGTACTAAGGACTAGACCATTGGTTCCTCTATCCATTGGGATTAGATCATATTCTATGCTTTTCTTTGACTCATGCATCTCAGTCCGTAGACCTTAGTAATGTAGAATAGGAGAATACAGAAGATAGAAGTAGAGGAAGAGGAAAGAGAAGGAAGAGAACAAAGGCATGAGGTATTAATGAAACAAGAGGCAAGAAAGATCAATAATGCATAATCATTCAACAATCAAAAGTAGGTTTAGGAATAAGGCCTAATGTATAGGCCAAAACCCTAAACTGATTCAGGACTGTAGTCAAACTAATAATAGAATCTATTCTAAAGCCTTAAATATTAATTAACTTTGAATATTTCAACATGAGTCATACTAGAGGTCTTGAAGATTTGGATGGCTGTCCTTTAGTTGGTCTTCTTTGTTTTCATTTTTCTTTTTGTTTTTGTTTTAGTCTTTTATTTTTTTGTATCTTTGTTTCTTTGTCCCTATGGATTCCTTAACCTTTGAGACATTAATATTCTCTTTTCAATCTAATACAATTCTTTTTTCTATCAATTCTTTATTTTTATATTTATTTATTTATTTGTTTTTTGAGATTAGAGCTTCACTAAAAGAAGTTCATAATTGGATTATGAAGAACACAACATGACTTTAAATAGAAACCTGGAAAATCCTTGTGCAACGGAGCAAACATGTCTAAATAAGAGAATAGCTCCTTCATGAAAGTTGGTGCGGGACAAATAACCTGTTGAACAGGTCGAATATGCGTAATTAGTAAAGCAGCTGGAAGAAGATAACAGTGTAACATAACCAGTCTAGAGGGGAAATGAAAGAAGCTCTGGCCATTGTTCATTTAATGGCTTGCTGTCAGAACTTTTAGGAAGAGTTTCAGCAAGCACTTTCAACCTGATCTCTGTGAAATCGCTGATAAGTTCAAAAACATGGATTTTTTAAATATTGCAGTTTGTTAAAAAATATTGTTATGTTTCCAGGTCCTTTTAGGTATTTTTCTTGGAAGACTGCAAATTCTTTAAAACATAATCTCTCATATATAGTAGTTTTGTTGACCATGATGTGTGGAACTCTGGGTTATTGCTTGTACAACAGCATAGAAGAGAGTGTATTTATGGTAAGTTTAACTTTGAAGGAGAAGAAACTTTGGCATGAACTTGAGGACCTTCTGAGGTGACAATGGTCTCAATTGGCTAGATTACTTCATTTTATGCATGGAAGGGAAAGGTGGATATCATTTGGACATAGACAGTGATAGGATTAGGCCAGAAAAGTCATGTTCACCAGGGAAAAGTTGGTTCTCTACTAAAAAACACAGATGCTGACATGGGAATTGTATACGGCATGACATGGATGCTAGGGTATAACAAATATTCCAAAATTAGGATATAGGAACATGACATTGAAATAATACAATGATATTATATAGGCTATACTTTGCTATTGTATGTAATTTTTATTTATATATAGATTTAGTTATTTAAGATTAAGGCTCAGTTTGTTATTGTTGTATATAAATTTAGTTCAGTAAATTATTAATTTAAATATTTAAAAGTCAGTGCTAATGATATATGACAACAAGGTTTAACAATTTTGGTTTTTTTATCCACATATTTTATGATCAATGAAAAAACTAATGGTAAATATTATTGTCACGAAAAGTTCACATGAAGTATCTACCAAGTATTTGAAAAAATAATAAAAGACAGATACCCCATGTGAAGTGTCTGACATGTTTCATTATGGTGTCTTGTATCTGTAACGCATCCAATAAAGGTATGACTTCCATTTTGAAGTAGTCGTGCTACCTAGACATCCAATTTTGGCAATGCACCAAGGATTATAGGCTTGCATTTTCAACTTATTACAATTATTACTAGCATCCACACACACACACACACATATGGTGCATTTGCAAAATAAGTTGAATTAGAGATTGCAAACTAAAAAAGCATATATAAGTGAAAAATGTTAAAAGAGATACGTGAAAAATAAGGAAGAAGCACATACACTTATTGAAACAAGCTCAGATACTTATTACATTGGGTGTACACACAACACCAATTGGGTACAACAATTGGGAAAAAAATATGTGAAAGCATAAGGTAGAATTTGACAAGTGTACTTAGAGCTCACTCGGTGCACAAAATGCTCCTCGACTTAGTGCGGGGGGTAGGCCGAGGGTGGGCGCATATGTATGCAGTTTTTCTCTTGCATTTTTTTTGCTAAGAGGCTGTTTCTATGCCTTGAACCCGTGACCTCGAGGTCACCAATGAAGCAACTCCATTGTTACATTTTTATTGCATGTGTACTTGTCACCAATGTGACAAGTGTACTACTTTAAAATAATATTTTAATATATTTACAATGATAAAATTTATAATTTTATTTTCAAATAAATTTGACTTCACAAATATGCAGTTTAAATTTTTTAAGGAGTGAGTGTTAATGAGATATAACAAGTAAAAGTATTGTGCTCGCCTCATTAATATATTATGTGATCAACAAGCTGTTAAGAATTATATGTACTGTTAGTGAATAATAGTTATATAGTGTTTGTACAAATAAGGTGCCCCATGCAGTATTGTGTATGTATCTGATCAGTATCATTGTGGTGAGTAATTATCCAATTCGCAAAGGATCTGGATATGGATTCAATTTTGAACATTCCATGCTTTTTAGAAATGTTTTTCTCCAATAAGTATTAGTTCCTTAAGCAAACCTTTCATTTTCTTCTCCTTTACTCCTTTATTCTTTTCCCAATGAGGAAAATAAAGTTGTGATTGTTAAAAGTCATAGTAAATCTCCTTGGGAAATCTGTGAAAGGTTGTTTGAGTTACACTGGGAAGAGCGTTTAATGCGAGAACCATGCACCATGTGAACAATTGTTTAACTAGGAAGTCATTCGGCTAAAAGCATTTGGTGTATTATGTCCATTCTTACTGGTTTCATGGAAATTTTGAAGGATTGTTATGATTTATTTTTTTATAGAAAATTTTGTAGAATTATCAGTTCATTGGTACTCATGCCTGTAAGTCCTTAACATTGTTGTGGTCCTCTTCTCTGATTTCATCCTCTAGCTATTTGCACCATCTGATTTTCTATGCACCAAACTCTCCAATTTTTGGTATATGCTTGTTTCTGATTTCATGCTGCCTGCTACACATACTGTGTAAGAAAGCTTAATGATATAAGCACCACCATGCCTTGCTTACCTGAAACCTGTAACCATTTTCTTTTTCTAGATAGTCAATGTTCCAGAGAAAGGGGCAAGAAAGCATCCCCGTGGTGATAATATTCAGGTATGAAAAGTTTAGAAGTCATCCATAGCATGATTTTAATCATTAACATCACCATAAATATATTATATATACACACATCTATTATATAATATGTCTGTGTTTGTGAAGTTTGACCATTCTGGGAATATTTTTTTTATTTTTTTTTTGTACTTCATTGTGATGATTTGTTTTCATTGTTGAGGGTTTTTCTCCATCATCATTTTGTTGAAATAGCTATCTTTACCTTCTGTTTTGATGTCTTTCTTGAACGGGTTTAAGGCATAATGCCCTTTTGTTAATTTTGTTTTCTTTGCTTTTTCCAATCATTGGCTTTGTCCTATGTAGCTGGTAGAGCCTAGATGCTAGCAACTACCACCTTTTAATCCTGGTAATGTATGAGATTTTTAGTAGTTTTCATGGTTTCTTCTAGAATTATGATAGGAGTGCTTGGTGAATCATAAAAGTCCCCTTCAAAGTACTTGTCTGTTGAGTCTTTGGAGAGTTTGGACCATGATGGATGACTTATTTGATGAAATTACTGAAGAATTAAATAAGGATGGATATTTGCAGTTGGTAAAAATGAAGTGGTAATTTCAGAACAGATTGCCATCTTCTGGCAAGAAAGAGGTCCTAGTGTTGATGGGAATGGTTTGTGGTCAAGGGCAAAGCCAGAATTTTTTTTTTTGGGGGGGGGGGATGCAACATCCATTAAGAGACATGGTTTCAAGGACAACAGGGTTTTAATTTTTAGTGGGGCAAACAACATTCTGGTTATAATTTTTAAAATTGTACACAACATTCTGGTTATAATTTTTAAAAAGATATGAAACATAGTGTGACAACATAGTCTCTGGAGCTGTACAAGTGGAATATGATTGTCAGTCTCAAAGAACATTTTCTAACTGGGAAAAGTGCATTTGACAATGCAGTGGTCAAATAAAAACTCTGTGCATACCACCAACAGGGTCCTATTTTAGGTGATGCTCGTCGAATAAAGAAAGTGTAATACCTTCGCAAATGCTTAAGTATTGGCCCAATATTCTATATAGGAAGACCTGAAGGGATGCTTGGGGCCAACTGCAACAAACTTCAGCATTTTTCTTGTGCTGAAATATGCAATTGAATGTCTTTCTTTGGAGTTTGATCTAGAAAATTATAGAGTTTCATATTTTGAATTTCAAAGAAAATATGGAAGAGGAACAGAAATAAACACTTGTAGCACACATAAAAGACCAAAAATTCGAATAGTGCAGACCTTCTAATGTTTGAAAGTAAAAGAACATCAATTAAAGCTTCATCTGGATCATTCTTCTGTAAAGTCTACATCACTATTCCTATGGGGTTTCCTGGTCTGACTGAAGAGGTGTATGAGAGATGGTTCATGGCCTATTTTAACTGCTTTATTCTTGCCTGACTAGCATCAGGCTTTGCTTTTTAGGAGCTCTTATCATTGATAACCAAAATTCTCATAATTTTATGTGTATATGGACCTGAGCATTTTGGCTGAGAATTTGTCTGTATTTATTTGTTTGTTTATTCTCTAAGCCATAAAGCATACCATGTTATCCAATTTTCCAACATCTTTTTGTTGCAAAGGCAGAAATCAATGGCTATAACAATTTGTTTAGAGTACGTTGTTGGATGTATTAGTTCAAGTCTATATGGCTTATATGCAGTTCAGCTGCTTTAGTGTACAGATAATGTCACCAAACTGATCACATCAGTTTCATCTTCTCTCTCTCTCTCTCTCTCTCTCTCTCACACACACACACACACACACAGAATAAAGAATAGCATCCAATTTGACTAGACAAGTAGGCTTCAGCAATCTGTTGGCTACATTGATGATTGAAAAAGGAAAAATAAAAGAACTCAAGGGGCTCAAAAGAATTGACTGGAGGGACAAGTGAGTAATTTTAAATCACAGAGAGGACCAAGCCCAATCTGACACAGAACAGGAGAAGGCTTTCTTTGAGCCCTTTGATATATAACTAGGGGACTACATGCATGTTGCCACGGTTGTGAATAAATTAATATATTGTAATTTTGAGTATAATTTGAAATTTATACTAAATAGATAATTTTAAGTAGCGAAATAATTTTAGGTTTATCATCATAACATTGAGGACTATATAAATTTTAAAAATGATCAACTGATTTCATGTAATATATATATATATATATATATATATATATATATATAATCTTTTTTGGGAAATGCTATAGGTGATCATAGAGAAAAGAAAAACTGGACGAGCTTAAAGGAAGCAAAAGCTAGGATTTCTCTTTGGGTTTGGCTTGGAGATAAATAGAGGAAGCAATTTGTGGAGCCTGTTAGAAACATGGTGAGAGAGGATAATGACTAAATGTCAATTAAATATTTCCTGTAGTGCATTTTAGTTTATTAGGTAAATTTTGACTTTTAAAAC
Organism: Dillenia suffruticosa; assembly: GCA_033439265.1. NCBI lineage: Eukaryota > Viridiplantae > Streptophyta > Magnoliopsida > Dilleniales > Dilleniaceae > Dillenia > Dillenia suffruticosa. Next base: position 17,559,317 of record JAVTVX010000020.1, read on the forward strand.
AGGGGAAGGCTTCTTTTTGGATTTCGATTTACAAAATAAGAATGACAATCATAGTTGAACTTTTGTCACACACACATCTCTACAATACATAAATACATTGCGGTTGCTGCCCCCTCCCCCCAAAAAAAAGAAAAGGGCCAACCATCATATTATATTTTGGAAAATCATGTGAATCCTTACTCTTTTACCGCCAAAAGTGCTAATTTTGTTTTGTCTTCCCTTGTTCAAAAGGTGGCTTTTGTAGTCATTCCCCTACCCCCCCTTTTAAAACATCATGTTGTTGCTGGTGTTTTTGACTTGCCTTCTTATTTTTGCACGTAGTTATAATGATAGTATTTCCTAGTCTGGTCTAATTTGGACCTATAAAGCACAAACATGGGTACAAACATGTGCAAGGGGGACATGGCTTGACATTGACATGCATATTACAAATATGTAAACATAATATGGTTTTGCATAGATATTAAACATCAACTAAAATGTTAGACCTTTGTGTTCTTGTCCATTTTTCCCTCCGACCCATTGTTTGGAGATTTTGACCTCACCTTCTTGTCTAAGAACTTTGAAAAAAGTAGAAATACAGGACATAATATCACATGCATTTGGCCTCTTCTTGTCATAGAACCTTATTTATGCCTTCACCTCCTTTATACACAAAGATATTCTTTCCAACTTTCAACTAAATTCTACTTATGTTTTTCCTTTTGCTTCTTCAAGAAAACATTTAAGTCATTATGCCAATCATGCATTTTCATTTATTGAAGTATCTAAACATTTATGGTATGGAAAAAAATATTAAAATTTCTGAACATGGCTGTTATGTACCTTGTGTCTTTAAAAGTCTATCCAAAGATGTGACCAATATGGACATGGTTCCTTCATAGAATTGTTGGTTCAGCCTAGATTCACAAAGTAGTTTCTTCACTACCATATTACTCTGAAACAGATCACCATTTTGATTTCTCCACACTTTTTGGTCTCTTTCTCTCGCTCTCTGCCCCCTTTTTCCTTTAATGTTTTATTTGGGCAGCTTGTCACAGACCACAAATTTCTTTGATTGGCATTATATGTGATACACAAGGTGATTATTGGCAGAAGTGGACTTTTCAAGATTTATTTAAGAGTAGGCATAGGTGCAAGGATGTAATGCAGATCAGTTGTCATAAGAGAAGGTTTATGGTCCCTGTTATCAAAGGGAAGTGCATGCTTCTGCTGAAAATTGTCCTTCTGCAATTTGAATCAACCAATGGCATCTTATACTGGGCACTTTGTATCCCTTAAATTGGTAGACTTTGTGGCAAGGTCCTCAAGAAATTCTGGTTGGTGCAAGTAATAACTTGTTAAAGATTAGTTGAATTAGAGCAACTGAATGGTTAAATTCTCATTGTTTCCTTCGTGTAAAGTCATTGTTCCCTGTTGATTCCAGGAGATTAGACCAAGTTTTGCCTGTCAGTAAAATTACAAATTCACTTTTGGAGGCAGATGCGAACAAATAAGCCTTTTGCTATCAATTTTTGAATGACTGTATGCAACTCATGTGGTGTTATTAATGCACAAACTTTGTGATTTTATGGTCTGTAAACTGTGGCATGGCAGCTCGTTTAATTTTTTTAGTGGGTGTATTTCTGATGGGAGTTTGATTCTCCAAATTTTGACTGAGTGAGATACATGTTGGCCATTTTGTTAATGTTTCGAGTTGTTTGCTGATGCTAGAGATATCTTTGTTGCTTTTATTCTCTTAAGCTTGTGATGTTGTCCTTTATTATGTCTGTTTTGGAGTAATCAAGTTACCTACTCTGTAAACAACTGAACTAATTGATGTGCTTTTATCAATCTGTAGAGACTTCTCAATGTAGCTATATCTATTTTACTTCACTAACCTTTCTGCTTCAAACTGATTTTTAGATTGATACAAAAGATATCCTTTTCATATGTGGTGGAGCCTTTGTTGATTTGGAAAAGACGATTTCAGAGAGGTAATAGCTCCTCATTTGGCCAACTAATCTCCATTCTTTGTCCTATATATGGTGTCTGAGCAATTTGTTAAGAATATTGTTCATCATGTATATGATACAGACGGCAAGATTCTTCAATTGGCTTTGGAGCACCAGTGCGCGCTAACATGAGAGCTGGTGGAGTCAGTAATGCTGTAGTTACATCATCATTATTAGAATCGGTGAGAATTAGAATGATAATTATGAATATAACAGATGTTTCTTTTATTTTATTTTCATAATTGCCTCTAACATTTATACTGTAATATTAAGTTCAAAACTGAAGACCTTAGTAAATGTTTAAATTCTTTTGGAGCTCATAAATTTGCTACAATAAGCCTGAACCGTTTGATTCTTCAGGTTGAAAGTGGTGATCTTATTGCATATGGCCTTATTCCAGAATTTATTGGACGCTTTCCTATTCTAGCTAGTTTGTCAGCCCTAACCGAGGACCAACTTGTACAGGTAAAGTAATTTTCTTCAGCACAATATAGCTGTGTTTTATTTCATTGTTCCATTCACAAGAGCTGCCATTGTGTTTCTTTTATCTTTTCTTCGGGGTGTGGCATAGTTCTTAAAATTGGACCCGCTACTAAACTGGAAAAGAGAGTGGGTCATGGTTCACCAATTCAACCGTAATTTATCTGTGGGTCGAACCACTGATGTCAGAATGACATCATCTTACCTTTTAATATATTTTTATTCTTTAGAATAGTCTCAGTACAACAAGAATTTAACTAATAAAATGCTTGATCTCAGAGAAGAAAAGGATTTCAATTGTTACAGTAATCCAAGGTTACAAATCAGATTTCATTTCATCCTTTTTTTTTTGGGAAAAAACTACAACAGCAATTTCTGAAGTAGAATTTCTATACAACTACTCATCTAGATTTCAAAAATAATAAAAAAAATGGTTTCATATATTCTCATGGCAATAATTCACTACAGTACATAGAAAAGGCCAAGGTAGCTAATGGCCGAAAATGACAGAAACTGAGAACCCAGATATGAAATTGCGTGAAGCAACTTTGCTGACGCCAGAGAAAGAGAGACTACATATGAGAAGAAAACAAGGTGATATTTGAATAGGAAGAATAGGCTAGATCTGAGGTGAGAAGAAGAGATCTGATATGAGATGAAAAGGTAAATACAATTCTCAGCGGCAAGGAGAAGGCAATGTGCTGTCTGCCTGATTGGGGAGAGAGAGGGGAGGAGTGAGATTTGTGGGATTACACTATTTGGGTTTTGGTTGATTTACTTATTTTCAAACTCCAATATTTTTATTTATTTATTTATTTTTTTGGGTTATGGGCTTACGTCAGTCTTGATCTTTGGTCCAGGACCAATATAGTGGTTCCAGTCCAACTTTGGTTTTAATCAGTTTTTGAATGGGAGCAGTTTTTGGCTATATCTGGGATTTCAACTATATCTGGACCGTAGCAGGCATTGGTTGACAGCTGACGGTTCAACCAACCAGTCTGGTGTTGAAAACTATGGTGTGGTTTTTGAGAGCAATTTATGAAATGTTGTTGGCAACAAAGGCTGAGCACTATGTTGGATGTGATGCACTTGAATGATAATTAGTTTTATGTCTTAATCATAGTTGCCTTGCTAATTTAGTGTAGGAATTGATGAGACCTGTTATTGTTTCCTCACCCTCTCTTAAAAGTAGCTGATGGATGTGTTTTTTTAGGTCCTCACAGAACCAAAAAATGCTCTTGGTAAGCAGTACAAGAAACTGTTTAGCATGAACAATGTAAGCCCTTCAAATTCTTAATGTACTATCTCTGTCTGGGTATGCTTGTGCACACGTTGCTCATGCCTGCGCTTTCAGGTAATTATGCTTGTGCACACGTTGCTCCGACCTTGTTAAGGTAATTATGTTCACTTCTCTGTTTCAGGTGAAATTGCATTTTACAGAAAAGGCTCTGAGACTTGTAGCGAAAAAAGCCATGGCCAAGAACATTGGTGCAAGGGGTTTAAGGGCAATACTAGAGAGCACTCTAACAGAAGCAATGTATGAGGTATGTAAAGGCATGAGATGATTATTGTAGAAACTATTACTTATCTGTCTAGGATGCAGCAATTATAGATACTAAATTAGCAACTTTTGTGCCTCCAATTACTTAGATTCCAGATACCAAGACAGGAAATGATAGAGTAGATGCTGTTGTGGTAGATGAGGAATCAATAGGTACAATAACTTCCCCAGGATGTGGAGGGAAGATTCTTCATGGAGATGGTGCACTCGAGCGTTACCTTGCTGAAACCAAATTGAAGGATTTGACGGTATGTTCTTTATGGTTCCTCTTGACTGCACACGCCAATTTTGAATGGCTATGTTGGCATGCTCGCCCTTTGTTTAAATATAAGCTCTTCTTGTGCTTTTTCTATCCCGAGCCAAATGAACTTGTTATTTTGTTTGTGGAATCTTTTTCACCCTTGTATTTTTCTTTAATTTTATGTTTTGGTAGGAAAATATGGAGGCAACAGCAGATGAGTTGCTTGATCAATCAAGGGTCTCATCAAGAGCAGTGAGCATGTAACATCACTGCCAGATTCTTTTACTTGTGTAAAATTTCTCCCTTTTTCCATTGTAAAATCACATTGATAATTTGGTGTACTTACCCAATGTAAACAGTACAGCTTCTTGTTCAGGTTCGACTAATAGAGAAAAAAGGAGTAGAAATTAGTGGAAAAATGTAGCATTGCTTAATTTAAGCAGAACATTGTACAAAAAAACTTTACTTAATTTGAAAATGGCAGATTTTTATTCAAAACAATAGCTTCATCTTCTGTTTTTGCCCGAAAATTTTGGTCCATGGTTAGGTGTACGTACAGACACTGGTGAATTAGAGTAGTTAATCAGACCACACTTTTTGGCGTGGGAATCCCTCACCATTTGTTTATGCGAAGTTAAGAGCCATGTTATAAGCTTCGTTCCATGAAAAGTTTGTTTATAGACAATTCAAGACAATGAACACATTTCAGAACCTGATTTTTGTGCCGCTAATTATGCTTTGTATTGGATCAAGGACTCACCGTTCTTTAATCGGTTGTGGATCAATATAAATCATGGGTTTCAACTTGACAGCTAAGCAGACTGTTTAGCAACCCTATACATATGTAGGGTGGAGAGAGAGAGAGAGAGAGTGTGTGTCTGTGTGTGGTATAAAAACACAGTCTAAGAAAGAAACTAAAAAGTTTATTGCAGTTGGCGGGACCCAAAACAAACATAGTAAACTTTAAAAGAAGGTGCGTAGAAAGTTTAGGTTGAAGGACGGAAAATGTGCAAATGGAAGGATAAAAAAAGGATGAGAGAGAGAGAGAGAGAGAGAGAGAGAGAGTTAATTGCAATGTCTTATTTGGACTTGGACTTGGAAATGAGATTTTCAGCATCTGCCGTGGTTGGAAGAGCAGGAATGGCTCCCTTTTGAGTCGTGGAAATTGCACCACATGCATTTGCAAATGTGAGTGCATCTCTCAGTTTGGCTTCATTCTGAACGATGGATTGGTCTTTGGCAATGGAGAAGAGAAGCGATCCAACAAAAGCATCACCTGCTCCAGTTGTGTCCACTGTGTTAACAGCATACCCGTTTACACTTCCTTTGAAGGCCTTGGTAAAATATCTACACCCCTTCTCTCCATCCGTCACCACCAGCAACTTGAGGCCATCATGCCATAGCGAGAGAACCACCTCTTCCTTTTCAGGATCCCCATTTGTAAGGAATGCCACTTCATCATCACTAACCTGCGCACACACAAAATTCATTTGGTGGAGAATTCCCAAAGCCCTTCCCTGGAAAGGGAAGGCACAACCTGCTACAAATCGTTTTCTGCAAATAATTCTAGCATTAGATCAAAAGCCATCCTCAGAAAATTTTTAACTTTTTGCACTAGAAAAATTTTCAACATCAAAAGCTATCATGTTCTGGAACGAAAACCGAACCGGGGACTCGCGTTTGCACTCTCGAAGCCAGTCAATAGTCACGTCTTAGTAATAAAACCGGGGTTGGTCATGTAGTGTCGAAGGAATGTGGTGGCACGTGGCCTATGGCTCATGGCCCTTTGTGGTTTCGTTACACGCGTGCAGTGGCGGACCCATGTAGAGCCTATGGTGGACAACTGCATCCCCTCAAGTTTTCAAAATTTAATTAGTATTTGTGACTTATATTTATTGTACACTTACTTAACTATATAATTTTATCATCACTTGTTTTTTTAAAAAATCATTTAATTAAATTCCACATAAATATTTTTTTTCTTTTTCAAAAACTTAGGCATAACAAAAAAATATCTTAAAAATTTTTTACACCCCTATCTCTAGGTCTTAGATTCACCACTAGTCACGTGTTCGAGCCATCCCTGCCCTTCAAGGGCCGTGCTCTCTTTCATAAAAAAAAAAAAAAAACAAAAAGAAAAAAAAAGGCTCGCATAGCGGTTGATACATATGAAGAGAAGTATACCTTGATGAAATCAGGTTCTTTCCAGATGCTCATGATGCCACTCTTAGCAGCCTCAGGAGAAGACCAAAGAGGAAGCCTAACATTGGGATCATAGGAGAGAAAAATACCAGCTTGCTTGGCAGCTCTCATGGCTGCCATGTGAGCCGACCTACACGGCTCGGAAATCAGGCTAATGGATCCATAGTGGAATATCTTGGCTTGCTTTATCAATCCCATGTTCAGCTCAGATTCCTTGAGCAACATGTCAGCACTAGGGTTTCTGTAGAACATGAATTCTCTCTCTCCATCCTTCTTCAGTGTCACAAATGCTAGTGCAGTTCTTGCATTCGCATCAAAGCACACTCCCTCAGTGCTCACGTTGTTCTTCTTCAATATGTCTACTAGCATGTGCCCAAATTCATCGTCTCCAACCTAAAATCCGAATCAAATTATAACACTCTTTGTTTCTTTATATAAGTTATATTTGCATGGCATTGTACAATCAAATCAACATTTATTTTGTAAAATTTCAGATAATAAGTACTGTTTTATTAGAATGCCAAAAAGGGTATCAATTCAAATATCATTAGAAGAGAAAATTAACAAAGTTATTATAATTAATAATAAAGCACCTTTTAATTAAGAAGACAAGGAACTCTCACATCTTAGAAAAGCCTAAAAGATAATATGTGCCCATAACAAGATACAACGATGGTTCTTCAAATAAATTAACAACATTTTATTTTTGCTAATATCACATTGAACGGATCCATGCAAACAAGAGAGAGAGAGAGAGAGAGAGAGAGAGAGAGAGAGAGAGAGATCAACCTTGCCAATAAAAGCAGAGCGACCACCAAGTTTGGTGATGGCACAAGCAACATTCGCAGGAGCACCACCAGGGGCCTTGAGAAAGCCAGTGGACTCGGCCAATGAAAGTCCTGCAGTATCCGGAACAAAATCAATTAACATCTCTCCAAACGCCACCACCAATGGGTTTCCTGATACCGTCATCTTTCCAAAACGAATAATAATTCAGATGCGCAGAGTTGTTTCGGTTCTTTTTGTATAGTAATGACACTAAATCTGAGATTGACGAGGAGGTGTAGAATGCAAATGGATGAATCCCTTTATAGTAAAACTAGGAACCTTTTTCTAAGGATTTTCCTTTTTTATCCTTTTAATGAATTTTGAATTCATCATTATCCTAATCCCTTATATTTAATCTGCCCGATAAGGATCAATCTCCATTGAAGCCCCCCACCCACCCAACCCTATATTGTGATAATTTTTTTTTAATATAAAAAAATACATAAAAAAATATATAATAAAAAAAACTTGGTCAATTGTATTTTTAAAAAAAACTCATTAATTTCCAGTTAATCATAATTAATGGATGGGATAAAATGCCCATAATGATGAATCACGATCATCGTGCAAGGCAAGGAATAGTAGTTATGGAGACGAAGCAGGGAGAACAGAAAAATAGTATCAGCTTCGATTCTTTGGGCGGTTCTAATGGCTTCTCCGAAACAAACAAAATAGTAATTAACTTTTACTAAAACTCATCCGACGCGTACCTTTTAATATTCCAAGTGCCCTCACCAGCTAAACGACATGATAATGCTTCATTTCTCTCGTTTTCGACCCTTTCAAAACGCAACATTCTTAATTATTAAAATTTGAAAATCCAATTTATTTATAATTTTTCCTGAAAAAGAATTATTCAATAGGATAATTCCATATATTCTATTTTTTTAAAATTTTTTATTTAGTAATAATAATATATTTTATAACTTTACTCGGTTATTTGTTTTATTTTATATTTAAGTGATAATTACATAATTTAATTAGCAAACAAACAAGTATTAGAATTATGATTTTGGAAGAGATACGTAAATATGTGGATTAAATTATGTTTCTCTTTAAATTGAATTATCCAAAACTATAATTTCATTCATAAATTTGAGGAGATTGATGAAACAGGGAAGAGAAAATAAAAATGGTTTTACGATCCTAACCAGAGATTCTAACCTTCCAAACCCTGAGATCAAATCTACCATGTTTCCAAATTTGAAATATCTATGTCAACCATATTAAAAGTGGGTTCAATCCCATGAGTATTAGTTTTTAGTTACCGTAAAATTTGTGGATTAAATTATGAATTTAGCCCTTTAAGGGTTGTTCAAAAGAGTTAAGTTTAGATTCAACTGCAATTAGTTAAGATTTTCTAGGACAAATCCTAATTTTTGGGTTAACTAATTAATCTTTATTTTAGTGGCTATATCAAATTATTTCAGGTTAAGGTGTTTACTTAGCCTTTTTTTTTTGTTCCTTTTGAATTCATATTTCAATTAATTCGATTCAAACGCCTATAAAACTCTATTTAAAATGACAACTCTCTCAATATAATTTTTTATATTTTTAAATTTTAAATTCGAAACTTAATTAACAGAATCTATCTCATCCTGCGTTGGTTTTACTTGACCAATACGCTTTTTTCTTTGGCGCATCAAAATAAAAGTTGAGATGTGTCAAATAGATGAATTGTGAAAGATGTATTCATTTTATTTGACAACGAAAGGTGTTTAGTAGTTTTTATAAAAACCTGCCCCAAAAAAAAAAACATATGATATCAGAGTTGTGAGGGTGGAAGTTCAACCATTTCGAGTACTAGTTTTAAAGATAGTGGTAACAGACATGTTCAACATACAATGAGATCCATCCGGTTAAAATAGCAAATCAATCTTCATTTTCCTTCTCCAAGTAATAGTGCTTCTTCACAGGCTCCATAATGTCCCAAGTGATCTTCATTCCTTTCGGAAACACAACCAAATCGCCACCCCCTATTTCAAAAGACCCTTCATGCCCGTCAACAGTAACCTTCACCTTTCCTTCCAGAAAATACATGGTCTCCGTAGCATCAAAGAACCAGGGAAATTAACTGGGTTGGCCTTCATATCTATACACAATATCAAGTAGAGCTTCCTGAATAGGAGCAAACAGAGAAGACGAAACTAGTACTTGCAAAAGAAAAGCAAAGGGTATTGTTTCTATTTGCATTTGGAATTGCTTATACCTTGCATGGTCATCAGAATTAACGGAGGTATTTCAGCTAACACAATAGAACACAATAGATTTTATAACCTTTTCCAGACAACCATGGAACGTATCTGTTGGTGATGCCGGTGATTCAGTCCTTAAAAATGGTTTTCACCAAGTTACTGCAAATGTTCTAATAAGGGTCCAATCGCTATTGTTTTAGTACTAGACATAAGGATCATATATTTACAAATTCTTCTATTGGACTAGTCTTCCTTGAGTCGTGCATGGAAAATTAAAATAGAATGCGTGATACCTATTTAACTTTTCCTGCTTGCTTATCTCTGGCCTAAAATGAAGCCACCAAAAGGGTGAGATGAGATTTGATAGTGAAGGAGAACAAGTCTGATCTGCCTGGTCCTTGACTTTGCGTGAGCCAATGGCAAAATGATAGCCTTCAATCAGATGGGCAAAAGAAAATGGATGCCGGAAAAGCCTATTATGGCTCATGTGGCCTAAAGTTCATTATAGTGGTTAACTGAGATCTATGCCAGCACAAATTTGGAAAAAGGATCAAATAAAGTCCCTGGACAGCCTTCCGCAATGTTGCCATTTGTCTGATTTATTTAAATATCTGAAGATTTCTTACAATGATATCCCGTATAGTCAATATGAATCACTTGCGGATATCGTCAAAGGAGACCAGATACAAAATACATATATTAAAAAAAAAAATTATCTTGTTCGTGTAATTTTCATGAAAATGTTCAAAAGTACATACAAGTCCTTTACATCATGTCAGGAATGAGTATTTCCTCAAGAGTCTACCAACAGTTGATGTAGGCTCTCTAGCTCTTGACATGCATCAAATAGGTTGACCATTATGATGACTTCGCAGGAATAATTCCTATAGGCCAAGCTTAACTGGCTCATTATTTACAATACCAGGTACTTGTGGATGTTTATTTGGATCGGCACAACTTGTTTGCCAGTTTCAGTCAGATAGAATAACAAGCTAGACTTTAACCCATGGTTTTTTTTTGGGGGGGGGGGGTTGCAGGGGGAAGAAAAGGATAAATATTCTATGATTGGATGTTCAGAAAGGAATAAGGGTGTCAACCATCTCTATTGGCAAAAGAATAGAAATGAACCGGAAAAGCAAGGAACACAAGAAAGCTTATATTTTGCAACATGATGTTTTAATGGGCAAGCTGTAAATGACACTATTAAGATCATCTAATACATTTTCTACTTTATATTTTTCAACATTTTCAAATCTAGCCGTAAAAAATGTAGCTTTACATATCTCTGCAACATAAGTAGGGCTATCTAGATACTCAAATGAAGCTATGCATAACTCGCAGGGTCCAATGTCCTTTCCTATGACTACTTGGACAAAAAGCCTGCATCTTCATCTACAACTAGTTCTAGGTAAATATTGAATATTCTCCCACCATCTTCTTCAAACAAGGTATCATCAAGCCTCATATTTCCTTTGATTCAAACTAGAATTATCTACCTCTCAATCACTTTTGTTTCATAAACTTGTTGTGACCTTGTACTAAGTCCACAATTTTGCAGACCCAATCTTAACTAGTTAGTCAAATATTTTGAGATGATAAGGATGGCAAAGCATACTCATTCCCGAATTCTGGAAAGCTGTTTCTATTTGCTTTTGATCATAATAGACATGCCATTCCCTCTCCCAATATCAGAAATCAACCTTTCCCATCTTTTTAATTCTTGAATAAATGCCTCTTAGTTGACTTTCAAACAATTTATTGCAAGAGTCAAGTAAACCCATAACCACATATCTCTTGGTTGGTTTGCAGCTGTTCTACATTACGTCAGAATGAGTCGTGAATCTCCAGAGTCAAAATTGGAACCAACATAGAGTCAGATCAAAACTGCCGAAACCAAGTCCAAAGCAATGTATAGGATGGCACATCATCTTTCAGGAGAAGTTTGCAAACGACAAAAATCTAGCAAAAAACTTCAAATTCAAAGATGATCTAGAAAACTCCGAGCTACATCAAAGTTTAGCAGAGACAACATCAAAGGGATGAGTGGGTTAATTTGAATAAGAAATATATTTCTCTCAAGTGAAAGTAAGCTAAAATACTTTGTGACCATAATAAGGAAAGAAAAGGTACACACAAACAGCTTCATATGAAGAAGAATCTATAACTAAAGATAAGCAAACCCCAACAAGCAAATTATAAGGAAAACAAGAAACAATCTAATAAACCCAGAAACACGTTTTCTCTAATTCAGATACCCATTAGGCCAATCCTTTGAAAATTGTTCTAATCAAAATGAACTTTTGAACCACAAAACGAGAACTGAGAGAAAAACATACGCACGTTTTCCAAGTGGTGACTCCAAATTGATCGAGCTTGGACTGGGGAGGGTTCTTGTGAATCTTCACGCCAAAAATCTCGGTCTCCATCGGGGGTTTTGGGATTGAACTGAACATGAGAAATACAGCAGAGGCAAATAGAGGCACTATAAGTGATGATTGATACATATTAGAACGCCCCATCTTAAGATTTTTTATTTAAAAAAAAAATTAATGAGAGATGGTTCCGACCGGGGGGGGGGTTTCTTTGTGACGGAGAAAATTTTGGGAAGGTTTTTGGGATTGATATTGATCATTCATAGGAATCTGTTCTGGTTTCTTCAAGGTATTTTCTTCTTTTTCCGCTTTTCCAATTTTGATTAGGGGGGAAGGCGAGCTCCTTAGGTTCCTTTACCTTGTTCTTTAATTCCTTGCCTTCCGATTCCGATTCCGATTCCAATTCCAATTGGCATAAAATTATATGAAAATGGTAACAAACCTTTGGGCACACGTGAACGTGATAAAATATATATATTTTTAAAAAAATTACTCTTTGACAACTAAATTTTTTCTTTTCCTAAACTTTAAATTTTAAGGTAGAACAAACAAAATTTAAGGGCATTGGATTGCAGGTTAACTATTGCCCTGATTCATGGTAGGGCAGAGGGAAGAGAAAATCTAAAAATTAATAAATAATATAAATTATTAAAAAATTTAAGTTTCTCCGATGTTTCTTTACTTTTTTCTCTCTTTAAAAAGGGACATTTATGTCAAACTTATTATGAAAAAATTTCTCAAAGGCAAAGAATGGTTCTTAAAGGAATAAATTTTACTCGATAGAGTAAATTTTAGACCTCAAAATATTACGCTTCTACCTAAGATGTCCCAACAAGAAAAGAAAAATCTATATTTTCATCTTTACTTCAAAAGAAAAAAGATGTTTGAAAGTTGGATGTCACTCTTTCTTTCTTTATAAATTAATTTTTCCTCAAAACAATTTTTATCACGACCATAGATTAAAACAGACAAGTTTTGGATACATGGGGGGTGAATCCAAATTTTGAAAACCAAGTTTGTGTCTGTCTATGCTTGTGTCAGAGAGACAGAGAGACAGAGAGAGAGAGAGAGAGAGAGAGAGAGAGAGAGAATCTAAGAAGACCAATAAAAGAAAAAGAAGAGTTCCACTCATGTGCCTCTTTCCTACCCTTTTATGTGTGTATGTGTGTGTGTTTAATTCTGTGAAATGGAAAATGTTTCAAAAGATTAGCCATGAGATGCGTAGCGCCCCCATGAGCATATACAACCAAATCCAGCCCATGTAACACATCCATCAGCAATAGCCTGCGTATCAGAGAGATTGTCTGTCATGACCAGCAAAAGAAGTTTCATGTTAAAAGAGCATAGAGGTACTTGGACCGAACCAGTTTATACAGGATTTAATAATTTGCACCAGTGATATTAGAACTACAACTAGAGAAAGACGGCCAAAACTAGCTTCTCAAAGTTGTAGTGCTTGTCAACTGCCACAGAGACATCCCAAGTGCACTTCATTCCCTTTGGAAACTCAACCAGGTCACCGGCCTCAATCTCCACCGCCTCATCCGAACCATCAGGATATACCTTCACTTTTCCCTCAAGCAGATAACATGTCTCTTTTGAAGCATAAGTCCACGGAAAATTGCTTGGAGGGCATCCCCACCTATCAACAAATGCACAATTTAGGAAGATTGTAAGAATTTTTCACACATTGCAGATTGTAAGAATATTCAACTCTCTTATTTCCAACCAGCACCCAAAAAATAAAAAAATAAAAAAATTCTATAATTGAAAAAATGGTACAACTACGTGCATGGAAAGGATAGAAATCACAATCACTATCAACAAAACCTGGTTTTGAAATTGTTTATAACTTACAGTAGACGGTAGAAATCAGTGGGATCTTAATTAATGCATATTTACCCCAATTTTGTAGCAAATTGAAATAGACATATCATACAAAACCGTGGCAAACTATTCTGAGGGCACACTGAGGAAACAATCTTCCGTGGCAAACTATTCTGAGGGCACACTGAGGAAACAATCTTTCAGTTCTTCCTTGTGATAACATTTATCATCTTCTGAAGTGACAAAATTTATGGTCCAATTTTACAATAATTTACAGAGGTATTCGAATGCCCATAACCATGCAATTATTGATTGATAGGGCCCTTATGTAACACTGATGTTTTTGTTATCAGAATAAAATAAAATAAAAGTTCATAATACTTTACCTAGGATCAACAAGCCAATGGATTTTTTTAATTACATAAAATGGTAATCAAGACAATGATGACAAGAGCAGGATTGAAAATACACATGAAAAATGAAAATATCTATGATAAAAGTTGTCTCATAGTCTCCACTAAAGATGCAGAAGAAAGGGACACATGTTATCTCAAGGGATGGCATAAAGTGGAACTCGGGAGCAGGGAAGAACCACCAGGCTCAACTCTTGTAGGGCAGTTGCATGAATAACACTGTGTCATGGAAGCGACACTCATACACATTTGAAATGATACTTATAACATTTACCCTTCAACGGTTTTAATTTCTAGCATCAGTGCTCAATTGTATTGTGATCTTGTAGGCCTCTATTAGTTTTCTTCTTGTAAATATCACAAACTTCAAATTGAGCATGAGCGAGTTTTCTGCTGTTCTTCACCATACAATGCTAGTCCTTTCTTCTGTAAATCTTTGAGAATTTTTAAACCTCCACCAAGTCCAATTGCTGATACACAAGTCTAACATCATACATAGTAATAATTAACAACATAATTCAATAAAGAGCCACACTATGATCCATCACCATTATAGTCATGAGAGATACCTCCATCACTTATGTAGCATATGGGTATTGGACAAATTATCTGTCCAGATTATATAATTAATTGACATATCAATTTTAGCAACTCAAACTCAACTCCATCAAAATATTGTCTGCTTCGGGCGTGGGCATGATGATTTTGTCCATCATGTGATATTGCACCCAATGCGGGCTGCTTAGTAAGAGCTCATACTAGAATTACGAGATTCAAACCAGTGTTACTAAAGGACATCTTGACGTTACAGAGTTCATCCCCAATTTTTAAGGGATAATGTAATTTTCCCCATATGTCCTCATAGCATGTACAGCCAAGAACTCATGGGTAAGCGATGCAAATTCATCTCTATAGTTCTAGCAGTGAATAGATTCAAAACGATTTTTAACATTGCTACGACTATAGGTCTCACATTTTTTGTCTATCTGGAATTAAGCTACTTCCCTTATAGGTCATCCATTTTAGAATTACTCTCACCAAAACAAATTTAACTCAAGGGTTCTGATGAGTTTAGGTCTGAATCATCCAAAAAGTGTCTCATATCACATAGTTTAACGCAACTATATTTAAGGGCAGGGATGAAGGTAGAAATTTATTTAAGGGCACAAAGTACAAAATGTTCAAAACGAGGGAAGAGGAGGCAAATGTTATAATTTTGAGGTAACAAATAGGAATGTGAAAGAACTAAAATGCAATTTTTAAGAGTTTTACAGTCAATTTTAGTGACTTTTAGTGGCATTTCTGGGATTTTCCCCACAAATGCAGCTATATTTACCATTTTACCAGCATTTTAGCTTACTTTTACCGAAATTTTTGTGGATTTTTCAGAAATGCCGTTAAAACTTGAACACTATGAAATTTTTTCCCAAATTTTTAACCACCCCTACGCCACGCACACGCGTGCACATCAATCATGGAGCTTTCCATAACCAAATGATAGCAAAGCATAGCATTTTTCTTCTATTAAAAAGCTAAAAAAAAAAAGAAACATAAAAGATAATTAAACAAAAGAAAAGCATTCAAATCAAGGTCTCCAGATAAATTTTGATTTAAGGATATGATTAAATAAATTAAGGTTTTTAATAGCGTTAAATTTGATTCAAATTGAAAGGAAAATTGAGAAAATTACTTCAAAGACATATTACATACCATGCATTGTCTGTTTGTCAAAATATGAATACTATGTAAAGAAAATTTATCAATTTAAATTAGATTTCTTCAACGTTGGAAAATTTTTCTATTTTATTACCCGAATTATCAATAAAAACTCCAAGCATCTGAAACTTTCAACTATTATTTTTCCATTCATCATTTTACAATAGCAATATGACTTTTGTTATACAATACTGTTAACTCCTATTACTTTGCATTATTTTGCCGAAATTTAAAAGGAGCAATGAATTAGCCAAAGCAATAGCATGTTAGTGCCTAAAGCTCCTAGTGAATTGATAAAGAAAGAGCCCAGTGAGTTAAGGCCATGAGAGAATTCACAAAAAACTTTAGTAACAGGATGAAAGCATCCAAAAAGAAAAATACTTTAAGATGTTTTAGATCTCTTTCTTCCCCTATTAGGGGGCTAATTATGTTCATTAGAATAGGACAAACTGACAGGGTGCACTAGTCCTCACTCACATATAAAACACATACAACCGGTCATATACATAAAAATTTACAAATCATGTCAGTCTTACCAATCGAAAATAAGAAAGGGTGCATATGGTCCAAGACCACAATATAATCTCTCCTAGAATAGTGTCACTATAATATAATTGAGATGCATCTCTCCTAGAATAGTGTCACGATAATATAATTGAGATGCATGATTTGATGAAAGAGGTTCTTGAAATTATTAATGAAAGACAGCAGCAAAGGACAAGGCTTAAACAATTTATGAATCCATCTAAAGTATCAATTGTAGGCCAAGGATAAAAATTTCGTCATCCAAACAAAACGTGACCTAGCATGACCAGAAAACAGGTCCATCATGGACACGGACCATGCCAAACAAGGGAAATTCTAAAATCACATAGTACAAATAGAGTGGTTATACCATACCCAGATAAGGATTCTGATAAAAATGAAGGTTTTTAGAATAGGGATTTCGCCAGGCTCGATTTCTTAATTTAACAACACTGTAATGATCTGAATAGGGATTTCAACAACTAGGATCAACATGATTTTGTAGACATAAGTCACAAGTGAAATGAGGGAAGAGACGGGAGACTAGCTCACATCTTGATTTTAAGAATTATAATTCTGTTGCCATATTGTCCGCATATATTATAAAACTCTCTTTTTCACCATCAAATCAGATGAAATTGCAGACAATTGATTTGATTGGGCTTTTAGGTTTAAGGATAAACCATGTTTGAACAGACGATTTGTAACAACCACACTGTCAATTTAAAGAAATAAAGAAAACCCTTAGGCTGAAACAAACTCGAATCTCAAGATATTTGAGATAAAGGAAAAAAGTAAGAAAATGAAGGAAGGACATACTTGGACCATTTACGGACGCCGAGCTCAGAGAGTTTAGATTCAGGAGGATTGTTACCTATCTTGATTCCCAATTTCTCAGTCGCCATTGTTTCTGTGTCTGCTTCAACTCTAAACCTCGACCTCGGGTATAGTCTGCTGTTTGCAAAACAAAGAGACAAGAATCCTCCTCCTCCCCCACTTCTACTTGGGTAAGCGTAAGAAGTCACATATAGCAATTTTCTTTTGGGCTTTTGGGTTAGTGACTGCAAAAGAACTACTTGGGATGGAAGACGCAACCCCCACTCCCATCAAACTAAAGCATGCCATTTCAACACTCTACCAATCTTCAATTCAATCCTGCTTTCAAAATGTACCAGGTTTGCTTTCCTGCTTTACGCGCGGTAGTGCCATGGTTGATGAAATAAAGATTAAAATGATGTTTATAAGTTTTGTTATATATATATATATATGTGTGTGTGTGTGTGTGTGTGTGGGTGCCTCGTTGATAAATTTTTTTGGATACTTTTGGTTTATATATATATTTTTAACTATAATTGTGTTACATTTAAAAAAGAATAATTATATTGGGAAATGATTCTTCATAGTTTGATTATCATTAATATGAATTATTCTCATTAATAAAATTTTTTATTAAATATTTGAATTCAATATATGTAATTTGATAGTAGTGTATATATGATTGTTTATATTTTGTTAATAATGTGTTTGTCTTTGAATATTTTTTTTTTTTTGTTATTCATTATATATTTATCATTTAGTTTGAATAGTCAATCTTTTGATTCATAGACATATAAGATTATGTTTTTTTTTTTTTTATCTTTTCGATAAATAAAGAAATTGTATTTTGTTATTTTTATAATACAAATAATATAATTTAAATGTAAGTATGTTGAACATTAATATTATTAAATTAATTTGTAAATATGTTTAATTTTATTATGATCTAAAGATTTTAATATTTTAATAAGAGAAAAAATGACAATTTTGTCATAAATACTTTATCAGATAACTAAGTCACGTGAATGAAAAGAAATATGTGTTTACTATATTTTGGAGTTGAGTTTGGTTTGTTGTTTATACTATTTGATTCATGTGTGAATATTTATGTATTTAGTTATTTATTATAACAAGAAATACCATACAAATGATAGAGACAAATTTTAATATTGATTCATCTTGTAATTTGTATCGTTTTTTAAATATTGTTCAATTAGACTTTGGCTTGTTAATAAGTTTATGAATCAAGTTTGATTATCATTCCTTATTATCATTGTTTGGGGCTAATGATGTGCAACCGGTGGATGTGCAGATTGGAATGTATTGAAAAATATAACATTTAATTTTATGAATTTAGATATAAGTTATAGTATTGGTTTAAAAATGGTACATGAATATATATTGTATATTAGGTATTGTGCATTTTTTTGTTCTATAATAGATGAAAAAACTTGATATCTGAATGTCTAAAAAAACATTTGGGAATATAAGAATAATAAGAATAAATATTGTTAAACTAGATCATGGTTTGCCTCTAGGAGTAATAATAGAATTTGTGTAGTTTCTTTCTCAAAACATCTCCAAGAAGGTATTAAAAAAATATAATACATAAAATCTAGTATTTAGCATGATGGTGAAGTTGTGGGAACAAAAATATTTAAGAATCTATCAAAAAACATGATGTCTCAAATGAAATACAGTAATAACAAAAAAAATATTGTAACTAAGCAATGTGGTGCTAGTGTTCCAATTTAATATTTTGCACATTGATAGACCGATTGCTTACACTAAGTTATAAGAGATTAATATGAGCTATTTACATCTATGTTTAAAAAGTTTTTTGTTACATAATTAGATTTGTAACTTACTACTACATTATTATTTTTAGGACTGCTGTCTAAGTTGCAATGCACAACTGGTATAGTAGTTAGTTACATATCACAAAAGTATGGGTGCAAAGTGATTGTACCAAAGACACAATATAGACATATATACAACTGTCTGTCATATTACATATTGTTAATTACATAAAGCAAAAATGTGAGTTTTGAAGTTTCTGGCAACTTAGAGTTTTTGTTTTTTGTTCTCTTGAGATAGTTGCTGATTTAAACTTTGTTTTGCAATGATTGATCCACTTGTTTTTGGTGGAGCAGATATGTTATATGTCATTACTAGTTTTGATACAAGAATTGTATCTGATATTTTTTCAAGAGCAGATGGTAGTTGTTTTTCACTTGATGTTAAAACAACATATTCTATTCTTTCAACCGAAACAGATGGTGCCATTTTGTCTGCCATTGATTTATAGGATATCCGTCTTATTTGTGACCGGAAACAACGCTAAAAGTGCTTATCCTATACCAAGATTTTGTTTGGAATGAAAGGCGAAGGCTTTAAGTTGAATGTTGAATATCTGTTGACTATTTTTTGAATTGATGGCATGGATATCCAAAGTTTGTCCTTGTAATAAAGAAATAATATGTAAATAATTTGACATCTAATTATTTTGAGTCATAATATAGATAAAGAAAATTTCAGAATACCTATTATTTTTTGTTCTAAACATCAAAAGCTAATGAGTTCAAAATAATTTTTCCACAACTATCATCAACATATGCATTCAAAACACCAAAATCGTTAGAGACTTGAATTTGAAATTTGTACCTGCAAATTTTAAATAGATTCAGTATCTTATTTAGTTTGGTGTGGATTATCGTTAAAAAAATGTATGAAAATAAATGAGATTTAAAATGATATTCGTACTTTGGTACTGGTTTTCCAGTTATGTGCTTGCAAAATCCATAATTTACATCCATGTCCATAGGAGTACCAGTCCGTTGTCCACACTTGACATAGGTTGTGGTGTAAAACTCTTGATTCTGGTTTGCTATGTTCAGATTTCCATTTATCAAATAAGTTTGCTTCTTCATAGATGATACGTAAGTAGTAATAGTAAGTTTATGGATATAAGTATCACTTGGTCATTGATCAAGTTGTATGAAAAAGTTATATCAAACCAGTGCCAATATGGATGTGCTAGGAGTAAAACAAAGAAAAGTCTATGTATATAGATGTTAGGTAAATAAACAGGAACATGAAAGTAACATTTTATATAACATTTGGTTGAAAGAGCAATTAAATTTATGTAGAACAAAAAAACATAGTATGCAAGAATATTTTAAAACGTTTAGTATATATAAAAGAATTCTTTACCAATCATAGTTCATACATTTGTAATATCTTATTAAAATCTTAAATGTGGAATTATGTTTTTTATGAAAGATTGAATTTTGTCTTTTGATTCTAAAATCCTTGCACATGGATGGAACTAATAATTCAGATAAGGAAATTGTACATATACTTTGTTTGTCATGGACGTAGAAAGTAGTTTCAATGCATAAATTTTCTATTCAAATGTTTGTTTTCAAGTTAAAGAAGTTCAAAAGTTGAATTGAAATGTGTACAAATTGGATCTGATGAATGCAAGTAGGCTCAGAGTGTACCCATGTGGGAGACGATGTACCAAAAAATAATGAAAGGCTATTTCTTATAATTGCAATATAGAAATTAAGCCCTCTTTTGGTTTAAAGGTTAAAGCAAGATTTTTGAAGAGAATAAAAAAATAATGAAACATTATCAATATTTAAAAGTTGCTTGGGTTTGAAACAGATTCAGACAACAGATGTATCAAGGTAAATATTTGTCACTTTTTATGTTTCACAAACAGAATTTTGCAAAATTTAGGATCCAAAAAAATACGTATGGAATTAAACATTAACTATACTAAGATTAATGAATTTGTACAATGGGAATCTAAAATATTATTGACACAGTAGGTTTCAAAACATAAGAAGATAAAACAATAAATGCAATGAAAGAGTTTTTATTTTCCTGTAATTGGTAAAACTTTATATGAAATATTGATTTAGTGACATATAACTAAATGAGTTACATAAATATATGGTATTGGATAATTTAAAACAAATTATTAATTTTTCTTGTTATCTTTTGAAAATTCATCCAACAGTACAAAAAAAATGTTTTAGTATAGAACTTGTACATGAGAGAATTTATGATTTTTTTCCAAATGAAATCTAATAAAATTTTATGTTTAAGGTAATAACATTTTCCATTTTAATCAATTAAATGGATGATTAAAGAGATAGACACAAAATCATAATATTGAGAAATTTTAGTTTAGTAAAACTTGGTAACATTGTATTAATCATGTGATAAACCTAACAAGATAAACTAATAGCACGAAAGTTATATGACTTTTGGAAAATCAACATTTTGATCAATCATAATACATTTAGAAGAAATTTTATATTTTATAGTGCAACTACAATGCTTCCTTTATAACTATAACTCAACAGTTTTGGTTCTTAAAGATATTAGAAATAGAGTCAGGACAGTTGTTTAGAATGAAAAGGGAACATAAAATGAATGATGAGTAATGGAGAAAGTAAAAAACAGGGAAAATCTCATAAATGACTTTTAAGAACATAATCTGGAAGTAACATATAAGTAAGATAAACTAAAAATTAGGTTATTATAGAGGGGATACTCTGAAAGTAATTGTCAATATATTGACTTTGTATATATGTACCGTAACTGTTGATGCAAGGAGTTGGTTTATAAGGTGCACTTGATGTTGAGCTAGTGGCTGTATTATCTGATTTGATTTGTGAAACAATCTTTCTGAGATCACTTTTTGGAGATAGGTGTCATTTTCTGTCAGCTTGTAAAAATTGAAACAATTTTTTTTGTTTATATACATGATATATGTTTTTTAATAGTTTTTTGTATTTATATACATACCATGTTTTAAGTGCAGAGACTTGTGGGATTGGTGTATCAAAAACAATACTTGTATTGAGTTTTATTTGCAAACAAATATCTATTCTCCCCAAGTAAATATTAGATGTGATGTAAGAAAATCGAAATGTAAGTGAAATCAATATCTTTATATTTTGAATTTCATGTTACCATGAAAGTCTTGAAATTTGGGCATAATGATCAGAATAATTCGATTTTTGTAAATATTCCTTATGAAGTCAGTGACTTCATAATCTATGTAGGCTTGCTGAAGATCATTGGTTTGCATCTGTAACAAAGAAGGTGATTAATTGCATTGTTAAAAGAAAGATAAATGATATGAATTAGTATATTAATAATACTTACTCTTGGTTAACGATGATAAATTTTTGGAATTTTTTTTTTGTACCTTTGATTGTTAGAGTTGTCCTCTGTGGTAATGCATGAATAACAATATAAAAAATATCTATAATTTGGATTACCAATTAGTGTATAAAATGTACAGGGATAAAAAAAAATTATATTGATATTAATTGTTAAGTAAATGATAGTAATATTGCTTGAATTCTTTTGTATTTCAAGGCAAAATGAAGGAAAGATGAGTTGTTAAAGAACTTCATGAGAAAAATTTTTTGTGCAGAAATGACTTAAAATCTTTATAAAAATGCATGAGTATTGGACAAATAATTATCATCAATTGAAATAAACTATCAAAAATATAAAACCGATATATGAAAAAACTGAAATGATAATTATAATTGAAATATAAAACCGATATATTATTTCACAAATTGAAATTATAAAAACAATTTGTATCAAGTAATAATTATCAATTGAAATAAACCATTAGAAATGCAAAAATGAAATATAAAAAATTTGTAATGATGATTAAATAGAAAAATCAGAAATTTATGAAATTGAATAGTTTTAAATAGAAACTGTTGTTAAAAAATTTAAATTATTATTAACATTTATGAAATAAAACAAATATTTTTTGAAAAAAATATCATTTCTTATTGGATTTGGCAAGGGTTAAACCTTTGTTATCATATTTTGATATTCTACGAGTGGTTTACTTACACATTTTTTCATAGACCTCAATTAATTATTTGCATAGTAAAGAAAAAGGGGGCTGTTAGGAGATTAGGAAGAGGATGTAATGATCGTAATGTGATAACAAATGGAAGGAGGGAGAATGAAAATGATTGGGGACCGATTTGGGACAGAGAAGATGGCAGAATTTGGATAGAGAGGAAGCAGTGGAAGTAGGAGATGTGGCCAGATTTGAGGTGGGCTACTGAAGGAGTAAAAAGGAGAGAAGCAAGAGAAAAGAAAATGGTAGCAAAGGGGGATTTTTGCTCGCTCCAGATGTGAAAAATTAGCTATCGTTTTTTGATATTATGGTTTTAGATTACTTATAAACTTGTTCAATTTCAATTAATTATTTAAACAGTTATGTAATAGGGCGCTTGTAGTAAATTTGAGAGAGCATTTGGTGATGACGATGTGACAGAATAATAGGAGTGTAGTTGAAAAAAGTCTGATCAAGATTTGGAATCAACAGTAAAGAAGAAAAAAAAATCAGTATAGTTAAGATTATAAATGTAAAACTATTTGATTTCTATTTTCTAATAATAAAAAAGATAGACAACTATAAGAATAACTACAAATTCAATTTCATGTGAAAAAGAGAAACTAATTGTTTAATAATGGAAAAGAATATACAATATTAGTATTCATAAAACTTACTGAATCTTTCGCCTTCTTTTCCTATGTATGATTCCAGTTTCTAGAAAGAGGTCAATGGAAAATAATTTTCAGGTGTGAGTTAGATTTTTAGGTGTTTCTTGACAGTAAAGAGTTCTATTTAAATTTAGTTGATATGGAACTGAATCCATTTGTAGTTTTTTGTCATCCATTAAAGTGACATTTGCATATCCAATGTAATATGTGTGATATAACCGCTGGAGATTTGAAAGATACTCAACATCATCCTTATTGGCAACAGTTTGAATTGTTTGACCCTACGAATAACATGAAAAAACCTTTAAGTATATCTTATATTTTAGATATTTATAAATATAGCACATAGTTCAATTGGATTTATGGCAGAGTAATTTTTTGTTTGTAGTATTGTGCAAAACATAAAATTACCTTACTATCTCCGAATAAGTAGCACTAATATGGTGTGTTTTCCTCTGATATAAAAATTTGAGATTTTTCTATGACAAAGAGTTTTGAATACCAATTTTGCTGTCCTAATTTTAGATCTTCAATTGAAAACACATCTATTTTCCATAGTTAAAAACTGAAAATTGAAATAAAATAAAATTAACATAAAAATAGATATTGATATGATAAAACAATCGAAAGATATCAAACAGGAAATTAATGTAAATAAGATAATTAATATAGATAACAAATAATGTTAACCTTAAGACAACATATCAAAGATCTCATGAAAGACAATATTTCATGTGCAATTTTCATCATCTCCACCCAAAATTGCTGGACGTATCAAAATTTTTACATGTTTTGCAGTTTTAGCTCTAGATAATGCAACATATAATTGTCCATGTGAGAAAAGCAACTCTTTTAAGTGTAATCCAACAAAATCTAAAGTTTGATCTTGGACTTTATTGATGGTTATAGCAAAACATAATCTTATTAGAAATTGTGTTCTTCAAAAAAGGTTAGCAGAATTTAAAGGTATTCGTGGTATAAAAACTTGTTTGCCATTGAAATTTCCAATTGTTATTTTTGCATGTATGACATTCTTGTTAAAACTTAAGCATAACATGCGAGTTCTATTGCACAATTTTTCAGTTGGATTCTTATTTCTTAGAAACATAATTGGACAATTGATTTTAAAATCTAAATCATGAGGAAGTAAACCACGAGAATGCAAACTATGCAAAAAATCTTTATTTTTAGCATGATTTTTCTGATCTACAGTTTCGTCAAAACTTAAATATGTGAATGTTTCTCCTAGAAGCTTTTGTATCATGCTATTGTTTATTTTATCAACAAAATCATTTTTAGTGGTCAATATATCTCTATTCATAATAATAGATAGATCAAAAGGAAAATTATTTATAAGAGGAAAGATTATATCTATTAACAAATTAAGTGATATTTTATCATCTGTAAATAGGATAAGTAGAGATGAGAGAATTCTTATCTTATTATCTAAAAAGGATAGTTTTTTACCATTTCATACTCTCAACAAAAATATAGAAAATAAAAGGTCTAAACAACCTCGCATGTTTTAATAAAGTTTTATATGTTGCAAGTGTGACCGAAAGTAAGAAACAACAAAACTTGTAGATATAATATCATTTCGTTGGCCATTTCATACGACAAGCAAAGTTTGCCTAAAATCTCCACAAAAAATGACAACTTTACCTCCAAAAATGGTATCAATAGACATAATATCTTTTAGCATCTGATTAAAAGACTAAATTTCTTACTTTTTAACGATTATAGCTTCATCCCATATGATAACTTTTTCTTTTCTTATCAACTCGCTAACAAAACTTTGTTTGTTTATATTACAAACTTGTCTATCATCATTATCTATTGATATCTTGAATTTAGAATGGGCTGTTCGGCCTCCTGGAAGAATTGATGCTGCAACTCCAGAAGTTGCAGTAGCCAAAGCAATATGACCTTTTAATCTGATGGAAGCAAGTATAGCACGATATATGAAAGTTTTTCCTGATCCTCGAGGGCCATCTATAAAAAATACTGCAGACATATTGCTTTCTATTTTGTCTATAATCAAAGAATATGCCTTTTTTTTACTCTTGATTCAGCATTGAAATTGTAGCTAAGTTTTCAGGCATCACAATTATATTCATTTCAGCTACAATTTCTTTTCTTTAGTTTTCAATGTTTGAGATTCTTAACAGGAAAGATATCAACTTGTAGTCATTTATGTCTTTTCCCATGAGTTTCAAATGGCCTTGGATAAGATAGAGCACTTGGTTTCTGACTTGATCTTGTGATAGTGATTTATCTTTTATTATGTCTTCTGATAAACATCTTTCATATTTGCTTTAAAGTTCTTTAAGATTATTTGGACTACAATGTACTAAAATAACAACAAACAAATCACGTAATGTAGATGGCATTTGGTATAAAGAGGCTTATTGAAAACATTCATTCGTGGCATCATTCGATTATAAAAGACCTCTCCATTCTGTAGCTTTTCTAAAAGTCTCAGCCAAACGACCATTAACAAGTTTGAGGTCATCAAAAGATGTTGGTGCTTTGACATGCATCAATAGTAATCGCAAATAATATCTCCCGCCTTCAATTGAATGAACAAATACAACACGACCAATGACAAATCTGTTCTTTCTAACTTTCCATATCCTAGCATCACTGTTTCATACAAAGTGTTGTGGAAAATCTTTATACAGACATTTCAGATCTTTTGCTTTTTGATCATATAGATTCATCCAAAAAAATTTAGTCAGTATTGTTCTAGAAAATCTTTCTTTATCAACAATATCTTCCAATATCTCATTCTCATCAAATAAAATAGTCTGAAAATTTTCAAGATGAACAAGTACAGTAATGACTAGACGATATATCTCATTTAAATAACTTGAAAATTCTTCACATTGACTCTGGAGCACATATCCATCGAGCAGACTGGAAGTTGACAATTTCATCAACTACATTATCTTCCTGAATTGCATATAAATGATACATGATCTTTGTATGACCTTTATAGATATATTTGTAGAGATATTTAACTGCCTGAATTGTTAAACATATCACCACATTTATATGGCTGTCAAACTTAGAAAGAAGATATGGATTATAAGATACAACACAATGATTATCTAACTTTTGATTATGAAGTATAACGGAATTTCCATCATTACATCTTCTATAAATAGGATAAGAAGTATCAGAATGGGTAATGAATTCACAAAAGTGCTCTACATATACAAATTTACATTCTTATTTTGGTGCATGCATGGACTACCGGGATCTAAGGTCCATGGATCATATGTTTGAGTACTGGTTTGTATAAATGTTGAGAAGAATTTTTATCTGGTAACTCTGCACACACAATCCTATCATAAGGAAATGTGCATGTGATAGTCCTCTTTTCTGGAATTCTATCACGTATGTGTAAGCAGCTATTTGTCCAAAGAGATTTTTTTAAAAAAGATCAATTTTCATCTCTTCAAGTTATGCTCAAAAAATACGGGTAATCAAATCTTGTCTATTTTGAGCTTTATCCATTTCTAGTGAGCATTCTTTTATCTTAGGCGAAGATGGATTACATGTCATCATAAGGAAGATATCTGGCTTTCCATACTTTTGGACAAGTGCCATGGCATCTATGTACGGCCACCTCGTATCCATAGGACCACCAATGAATGATGCTGGCAGTACAATACATTTTCCAACTTTTTTTGCACTTTTTTTTGCCGGCAACTATAGTATCTAAAAGGTCTTGATAAACATCGGTTCTGATTTTCTTTTGTTTATGCCTAAAGTAGTCGAGGGGAGCAGATTCAATCTTGATATAGTTATCAACTAAAAATTGTTGCAAGAGTTTTCTAGTATGTAACAACCATGATGTATCATTTTGACACATTTGAAACTTGTACGCATAATATTCTCAACATGATACAATTGTCCTTTTCTTTTGGCTTTTTTTCTTTGCAACTGTAACATAAAATAACATGTATAAATTAGGATCTTAAGCAAATTAAGTGAATATCAAGAAGTGAAATATGCATATATAACCTCTTCAATAGTTGTATAATTTTGAATAGAAGTCATATTTTGGCCGGGACATGTAACTTCAATGGACAGACCGTTTGCATGTGTAACTCTTCTTTGTATTACTTCATGCCAACCGGTTTCTCCTTTAACAAACAACAATGGATATTGCAATGTATCATAGCATCCAAAATAATGTTTGATAATCTGTGTTTTTTTAATTGTGGTGTAGACTTGTATTTCATTTGATAAGTTTCCATATTCGTCATCATTTTCTAACCACATGGTTACAACTTGAGAGACTGTTGGAGTATAAAATGTACGCTGATCTAGAGCAGGATCAGATCAAAGAATAATTTTATAATCCGATAAGTTGGGAATATTGGCAAGGCTCCGAAAGAAAACTGAATAAGGATTCTTATCTAATAAAAATGTCAGCTTTTTTACTAACGATTCTCGAAATTTACCCAAAATTGCCATTCGATTGGTAATTTCATGTACAGTATCAAACATGAACAACTGAATATTGGAAATGTTACAACCAGAAGATGGTGACAAAGGTTTCATATAATGATATATCTAACCCTGGAGCTTGAAAGTGTACACTCCGTTATTTCTCTTAGTCAAATTAGTATCACAATGGACACGAAAAGATGTACATCTAAACATATTATTATAGCTCCTAATGCGTTCCCAGAACATTTTGGCCTCTTCACTATTTCCTGTGTATAACTCCACCAATTCTGTAGGCGTCTCACTTTGCACCAAATGAATTTCACCAGAGGAACAACAGAACCTGGGTAGCTCTTGATAAAATCTTTTAGCTTCACAATAAGAACAATTCGGAATGGTAGGTAATACAAAAACTTTACCTAGAATTTTTTCAACTAATAGTTTCTTTCTTGAACATGCCCGATATCCTAACAATAGAATTAAACTATTTGTTTTTTCAATGCCTAAGAGAATCATATATTCTTTTTTGTTTTGAATAAGTACATGAGTACCACCTTGATGAATCGTGCTTGAATATGTATCTGTTGGCAAGGACCGAAACGATGAGGCTGAAAAAAAATAAGAACCATGAAAAATATTTTATATACTAAGTTAAAAACAACTACAAAAACTTTCTTTGTTGCTTATAGTATAAAATAGGTGTAAAAAGATAAAGTTTTGTTGTCAAAAAATAAGAAAAAAAATGGAGCTTTGATTTTAGAAAAGAGTAAACCAATAGAAGGAAATCAATGTTGATCATATTATCATAATACAAAAAAATTATTGAACTATCAATGAGGGGAATAGATATATTTTTTAATTTGTCAAGACTTTGTATATCCAAAACGTTAGCGGTAGAATATGTAGGAAAATAGATATAAATATATAAAAGATAATATCAAGATTACAATTAAATTTACAGTGATAAAAATTCAAAAAAAAAAATAACTAAAAGGCTAAAAAAATATTTGCATATTGAGATGTTCACCAATGGAGATGGAATTTAAGATGTCAAATGCAGGTCCTTGGGAGCATGATTATCAATGGAAGCACAATTTTGATTCCGAGGTGTTGCTACATCAACCATGCTATGCAGTATAGGTTCTTTTTTTTTCCTCTTACCAACTAAATTCCTTTTTTGTTCTATAGACATAGCTGCATACCTTTCTCTTTGACGTCGATTTCTTTCAAGCCGATGTTCTTCGTCTTTTAATTTTCTTTTTGGAGGCATTATGCTTGTAAAGAGAAAACATAGAAGCCATTGAGAAAGTGAAAAATTAAGAACAATACCCAAACAATACCATTTAAAATTTCCAATAATTATGCATATAAACTATTAAAATGTGATAAAAATATATGTAAAAACCAACATACAACGACAAAAATTAGATATAGCACAATTGATTCCTCTACAAATAATAAGAAAACAATGAAGAAAAACAACTAAGAAATAAGAACCAAATAAAAATGAACAAAGTCATATTTACATGTATAATAAAAATAGAATCCATAAGAAAAATTATGTTCAGCAGTGATCGGTTCAAAAACAATAAGAAAACAACGACAAAAACAAACTAAAAAATTGTTATTTTATCAAAAATAGAAAAAATTATATTTATATTTATAACAAAAGTAGAATCGACAAACAAAACAGTGAAAAAAAAATTGTTTTATTACCTTGAAATGGAACTTAAACCATCAACAAAGAGAGCACGTGTCGAACCTACAATAGATAAGAGAATGATGTAAATAGAGGAAGAAAGACTATTGAACAACTAAATCAAAGAAAGAACAAATGATTTTTAGCCCAAAACTCAAACCCATGATAAGAGAATTCAGAATAAATTCTAAAAACATGAAATAGGCAAGAAAACAAAAGAGAAAGAATAAAAAGCATTAAATGAAGCATATGTGGTTAACAAATATCAAAGCATTAAATTTTTAGAACAGGAAACAAAAAGTATAATCATTAATGCAGATCGTAATGAGCATTAAACCACAATACAAAGAATAGAGACTTGACAAACCTATTGTTACATTGTAGAAAAGAAATGGATGATTAACCATAATAGGAGGAAAGAGCTATTGGAGCAAGACAATGAAAACCAAAATTTTTAAATGGTGGAACAATAAAAATGGTAGTGAAACAACAAATAAACATTTGCCGGTGAAAATTCCAATGAAATAAGGAATACACGGTGGGGATAAAATGATGATAAATGAGATAAGTGATCAACATTAGGCAAAAGAGCATAGAAGCCAAAGCACTGATAAAGTACTAAATGCAATCTTGGAATGCAGTGACAAAAGGAACAAACAATCACAACAAAACCGACCGAAAAAAAGGACGATTAACCACAGTAGGAGGAAAAAGCTATTGGAGCAAGAAAGTGAAAACCAAAATTTTTAAGTGGTGGAACAATAAAAATGACAGTGAAACAACGAATAGACATCGGCCAATAAAAATTCCAGTGAAATAAGGAATAGACGGTGAGAATAAAATAATGAGAAATGAGATAAGTGATCAATATTATGCAAAAGAGCACAGAAATCAAAACACCGACAAAGCACTAAATGCAATTTTGGAATGCAATGACAAAAGTGCCCCAACAAAGAACAAACAATCACAACAAAACCGATCGAAAAAATCCACTGTTTATAGGACCCATAAGCTCTTTTAAGAAATTAGATATATATATATATATATATATATATATATATATATATTATTTTTATATTACTTATTTAACAAATACTCAAGAAACTTACTAGGTATATTCCATTATTGTTATATTTTTAAGAATTTATTATTAGAAGAATTTCTCATTTTTGAGAGTCAATAGGTAACAACTCTATAGATAATTAGAATTTGGAATTCATATGTTTCTCATTTTATTTTCATCCATCCATGTCTATTCTTGAATTGGAGCCATTAAATGCTTCCACATGCGGTATTGTTTCTTTTTTTATTTTTTCATTTACATATAAATCAAATAAATTATGAAAATATACGCATTCAAAAAAATTCTAATATCAAAATTTAGGAAAAATATTTAAATAATAATTCTTTACTACTCATATCTCGTTGGAAGAATTAGGGCATCGTCTCTCTGTAAACACTTGATATCCATTCCTATTAATAATTACTAATTTTGTAAATCAAATAGTTTTAGGCTTCCAAAAAAGTCAAGCTTGGGCCAAGTATTGCTCCCTCTGCCCCCATTATTTTTTTATTTGATTATCTATATTTAAAATTTTAATTAATTTAATTTAAACAGTTATAGATTCAATTTAAAAATTGTCTCTTTTAACGTATATTTTTTTATTCTTAAAATAAAAGTTTAATATCCTACCATTAGATTCATAAGTTATTGATTCTATACTCTTTTAACGAAAAAATAAATATCTCCCGTAGCATAACTTTAAACTTTGAGTCCCATTGGATTTAGATAACCTCATTGTAATGGACATAACTTTGAACTTTGAGTTATTTCGAGGGCTTTTTTTTAGAAAGTTTGTAGGTCTTAGATTATGTAATAGAGGGTAGCACTTTTCATATAATTATTACATAAATTTTATTATTACGACTCAAGAGAAAATAAATTACATATTGTAGAACCACTACCTAAAAATTTATTATTTTAACTAAGAAGTAAAACAAATTAAAAAAAAAAAAAAATTATCACACTGCGGTGGAGATTCTCAAATGGCTTCTTGTTTCCTAAAGTTCCATTTATACAATTGTCCTATAATCATTTTCCTTTTTCTATTTAAATTTCATTTTTTATTGACAACATATTAAATAATAAAAACATTTACCAAACTCTTTTGAATTGAGTGGTCAGCCACTCTACCCCCTTAATCAGAGATCTCAAGTTCAAGCTCTAATAATGACGAAAAATGATTTGAAAAAACCAACCTCTAAAATGAATTTTATCGTATTCGAATCAGATTAATTTGATAAAATTTGAATATCAATGATGAAAAAAATAAAAAAAATAGAAAAAAAAACATTTCAAAACAATTATGACTCCATCTTAAATTGTTAATGCAGAAAAATGATGCACTTACTAAACAAAAAATGCGCAAGCCAGAAAACTCGAAAAGTGCGAAAACATATGAAAATCTTGGTTGTGGTGGCCAAGCTTTAACTTAATATGGTTGGAAGCATTTGGCGCAGCCACATCCAAAGAAGAACTGGTTATCAAAATATTAGTAGTAGTTGATGTAAGCTGCAAAGTTTTTTTTTTTTTTTTTTTTTTTTTTTAATTCCTAGATTTTATGATATATGTCAGATTTTTTTTTAATTTATGTTATTTGATTTTTTAAGTAAAATAAAATATTTTTCATAAAGTCTTAATGATTATAAATTCGAACCTGCCTATGATTGGTTGTTCTATGAGTAGTTGTACCTATTGTTGGTTATTTCCACGCCTGCGTAGAGTTGAACTTTGGGATTTGGGAACAACCTTAGAGAATGAGATTGAAAAAATAAAGTTTGACTCAAATTTTAATTAAATTTTTAAATTTTATTTGATTATGATTAAATGGTTGATTTTTAAAATACATAATAATTGAGTTTTTTGAACTAATACAATTCATAATACAGACATCATATACCGATGTATTACGTGATATGTCAGCACCACATGTCCATGTTAGTACCTCAACTAACCAACCAAGCATTACCACATTACTACATGATGTCCACGTTATTAGTCTGTTAACTCAAATATTTATTTATTTTTCTTGTTATAAAGTTTAAAAACTTAATTAAAATTTTGGGTTCAAGTTTAAAGACTCTATTTATAATTTCCAGACTCTATATATAATTTCCTCTGGACAGTGGCGACCTACATATACACGAGGGTGGACAATTGCATCCCCTTAATTTTTTTATTTTTTAAAATTCAATTAAAAAAATACAATCCTTTTGGTATTAGATTATATGTTTTGCACAAAATTTTAATGATAGTAGTTCATACTATATTTGCACCCCCCCACCTTTTAATTTTTTACACCCTCTGGCTCTCTGGATCCTAGGTCTGCCACTGCCTTTAAGATTAGAGAGAGAGAGAGACGCATTACTCGAGTGTTAGGATTAACTAATTTTTATTAAATTATCAAGAAAATATGAAATAATTTGATTTGAGTAGTTATAGAGTCCAATTGAGAGATTAATTTTATATGCATATTTTTTTTTAAAAAAATTAAAACATGAAATCTTGATTAATAGAGTATAATATTCTGTTTTTGCAGTTAAAATTCGTTAATTTTGCGGTTTTTATGTGTTTATGTAAAAATCCCGGAGGCTGTCATGCGGGCCGGCTGCCCCAGCCCGATTGAGCTTACGAAATAGGGGCCGACCTAGCCCGACCCCGTTGCCGAATAGGCTAAAAAAATTAAGCTTAGGTGGAAGTCCCAACCATGTACGGCTCTTTTCAGAGGTCTAAATGTTACGGTGCTTTTAAAAAAGTACATGTGGGACTATGACCTATATCATCTCAAGAGAAGAAACGCCTCCCATTTGAGACAACCGGATTTTGGTCTTAATGCAGTTGCGTAATTGCCTTCTTGTCCAATAATTTTGTGATTTCGGAGGCACATAACAGAAAATCTTTTCATGCTTGTGGTCTGACATGATGTATCATCGTCCAATAATTATATATTCTACTTTAAGATCATATTTAACCTCTCCTGATAATTAATATCTGAGCGAATCCTGTGTATACTTTAAATAATCATATTATAGTTATTAAATTTTAAATATTTTTTCTATTTTTTTTAAAAGGTTATAACTATCATTAACTAATATCCAAGATTAAATATATTAGCAATAGTTTCATAGGCAACTAGGATATCTCACGTTATGCAGAAACTTTTTACATGACAAAAACAAAACGGAACGCACAATGGACAAGCCCTTTCACACCCATGTATACTCACTTCTATGATCACAATTTTTACACACCGGTCATCACCCGCTTCTATGCTTACAATTTCTCTCCAATTCTCTCTCCCTCCCCTTAGATGAGTCATTTAAATTTTTTATTTGGACCCACTAGTGAGCATAGGAGGAATACCTTGTTGATGCTTGAAAAGGTTGTTTGGGTCAATATATGTCTTGGCTCTCACCAATCTGTCATAGTTTTTCAAGAAGTACTTCTCACCCCAAGCCCTAGCCAATTCCACAGCCTCAGCACCAGATGAATCACCAGGACTCACCAAATCCATCACTCCAAGATCAAGGTCCATGTAATTGATATAAGCCGCTCTTGGACCGGATGAAACGAAAGGGGTCATTGCATCATACAACTTCCTCATCCAAGCCAAGTACTCATTGCCTTTTTCATGGTCTACTTCATACCATTCCACCAAGTATTGTACTGAAAAGATGTTGCCTTTCCTATGAGGGAAGGCAATGGCTTCACTACTTATATTTTGCATAATTCCACCATATGGGTCTAGAATAACATACCCTTTTGGCTTCTCTTCAAGCATGTCTATTAGAGTGGTTACTCCATTGAGTGACAGAGTGGTCTTCACATAGTCTGATTTGGCTTTAAAGTACTTTTTGTCAAGCAAGTATCTGTTCTTCAATTCAGATACTGAGCATCCCTCACCTAGGCCTGAGAAGAACACAACCGACTCAATCCAACTCATTTCTTTGCAGTCATCTTCCATAACACCTAGTTCAGGAAAAACGTGGCTTATTATTGACAGGGCTTCGGATTTTGATCCAAGATAAAACCCCTTAAATGTGGCCGACATTCCAATTGTCTTTGTTTCCGGCAAACCAGCACCAACAAAAGATGATAGATAAAATGAACCATCCAAATTGGGGGCAACGAATTGCCACTTGTGAACTAGTTCAGCTACATCATGCTTCGAACCAGGTCTTGACACAACAAAACTTGTGACGACCTCTGGTACTCTCAACAATTTGATCTTCCAAGCATAAATGATCCCCCAAATGCCGCCGCCCCCACCTCGGATTGCCCAAAACACATCCTCACCCATGGCCTCCCGGTCCAAAAGTCGACCTTCTGCATCCACAAGTAGTGCATCGATTACATTATCAGCAGCGAGCCCATACTTCCTTGACAATAGACCAAACCCACCTCCTGAAATATGGCCTCCACTTCCAACTGTTGGGCAAGAACCAGCAGAGAAGCCAAGGCAGTTGCTCAACTCTGCAATTGCATGATACAACTCACCAATCGTTGCACCACCCTCGACCCAAGCGACTTCAGATTCCAAGTCCACAGAAATCTTATTTAGGTTCATCATATCAATGATCACAAAAGGGTCTCCATCAGTAGTAACTGATGAAGTCCCTTCATAGCTGTGCCCACCGCACCTCACTCTTATCCCCCATGAACCTTTTCTACAGCACTCCACACTCCTCACCAATTCATCTCTACTCTCAGGCAAGATTATTGCAGCCGGCTTGGTGAATGAGGGTTCTGCAAATCGGAGATTCTGGAGGGAGAAATTGAGTAGTTTGTAGTATTCAGAAGAGTCTGTTCCCGAGTTTGGGAAAGTAGTGAAATTCTTAATATTATGACAAGTTAAGCAAGCAGTAATGACGTCTGAAGCAGTAGGCATATTACACAAAATAGGAAGGACAAGAGTGATAAAGCTGGTACATAAAAGTAATATGTTCATGAAAGACTTCGTAACAATGACAATTTGAACTGATAGCGAGTGAAAAGATGTGAACTTAAATAGAGTGTGAGTAGTATGTGAAAAGGCTGAGAGGACAACAATGGATGGAGAGATGAAAGCAAGGAGAGTGTAAAAGGAGGCCGGCCCTGTGTGTTGATTATAGTGGAAGCATTACAAATGTGGGCTTCCTTTATATACTACACTTGGTAAAGGTCCAGGGGGTTTCCTGATAATGACAAAACGTTGTTGTATGAGAGAGTAAATACTTGGTTTGTATCAACACAACAGTAACATAAAGGAAGCGAAAAGGTAAAATGACGACAGAGACAGAAGAGTTTAAGCCGGCCAACCGCAGGCGGGATGCTTCCTGCTGCTGCTAATCCTATTCTAATGGATACGTCTCCGTGCAACGACAAGCATGATTCTGCTATATATATTATTTGTGTTTCTCTCACTCTTCGACTCTAGCTAAACTAGCTCATTTTCTCGTCAGTCCATGCAACCTCCAACATGCACAATTACATAATTTAAAATAATTTATCTTTAAATTTGATTTAAAATTCATGTATTTTGAATCAATATTTTAAATTATATGAGACCACGAACGAAATATCAAAATATTTTGATACCCGAATATATTATACTAATTAAAGAAAAGAAAGAAATCACACCTTGATCAGGAAGATCCCGCTCAATGACAAACTAGTGTATTTTGTTGTTTGGTTGTGGGAGCCACCAAAGGTTAACCTCTATCCAAGTTCTCCTCGTGAACCAGACGGGGACCCGGACCGGTCAGGCTCAAAAATTGCCCCACTCAAACGCATCAATTAGGGTAGTCATTTTTTGTTTAACCATTACCCACATGTAATCATACTTTGATTAATTTAATTCGAGTGTCTGTTCTGATTAATTTAATTCGAGTGTCTGTGAACCCCTATTAAGGGAATGGCTCTCCAGCGTAATCTTTTCCATTTTCAATTTTCGAACCTCAGATTTGATTAAAATATCTAACACTCCATCTCATTTAACCGATTGTCCATTAATATTAAATTGAGGTAGCTAGTAGTCAATAGACCACACCCAATTCAATCCTATACAAAATAAAAGTATGTTCATCCCAATTAAACTGACCCTAAATTGTAACCGTTTGAAAAGTACCCATCAATCGTCAATTGTGATATTAAAAAAAAAAAAACATGCATGTTCAGTGGTTGGAATCCCAAATGAATAGGCACTTTCGACCTTTTAATCCGTGAAAATTCCCGAGGGCGGGGGGGGGGGAAGGAAAAAAGGGCAAGGGGGATGTAATGATCCACCTATCAGATTAAGAGGATCAAAGCTAACATAGGTTAATTAAGAAGTTATAACTGTATTTTATTTTTCAGGATAATAAGGTGCAACTTTGCTTCAGTCACCGCAAAAAGAGTCCTAGTGTGAGTTCCAATGAAACACCAACATGATAATAAGGAGCAACATTGTAATGAAATGAAGGCACTCAAGATCTTCAAGAATATCTGATAGGAATACCCTTTCAAGTCTCTCTGCTTGGAGCAAGAACATAACCAACCTAATCCAAATCAAGTCCAATCACAAGCAAAAAACATGAGTTTCCTGCAATACCATTTGTAACAAAACGTGACTTTTAATAATAAGGTACAACATAATTTTTTGATCTTATATTACTTCTTAAGATTTTATCAAATGTGAAATAAATTACACACTCCAACAATGCAGGCCGTACATCAAGATGTGGATAATATTTTAACTAATTGCACCAAAATACACACTCCATAGGAAACAAATATCAAAAGCAGATATTCAAAGAAACTCATCTGCATGCAGTTCACAGAGAATGGAAAATTTAAATTATACAAGGGAAGATGGTTTGGAGGCAAATTAAAAATTTAAAGGCTTATAATAAGAATGCTTTTAGAATTTTTTGATCACACCATCTCCTTGGGATTTAATAAACTCGTCACTTACACCTAAAGAGCAACAATATCAAACAAAAACACAGCATATACAAAACATACACATAGGACATCATGAAACACATGAGAGATAGCACATGGAGTAAAAATGGCAAACTACAACAATACATCATCCAAAAGAACGGCTAGCTAGCCACCACAAAGACTTTGAACCCATAAATAATTCAAATTCCTTCTTTGTTTATCTTTCTTTTTCTTCCAACTGGACCACTTTGTTGTCCTCTGAAACTTTTGTCTTTGATTTTTGTCCTTGAGTTGGTGTTAGCTTATGGTTGCCATATTGTGTGCAGTGAATCAGGGGTAAAAAGAAAACCATTGTCTCTTCTAATATTTCATTCAAGATTTTATACCTTTTTTAAAACCAAGGGACTTAAACTAGCAACACGGTGTTTCCAATGACTAATGAAGATTCCTTCCAAGTAAGATTCAAGAAGAACCTGACAAAATAGATTATCTTTCAGTTAGGTCAACAATTTAATTAAGGTTTCCTGTTTGACATTTATAGCTCAGCAAAACAAACACCTTACAAATAGGATAAGTTGTGGGATAAAACAAGCTTTCTAACATGCTTAAAGATATACTAGTGCAAGGTGTGGAAGTAAATTACAATAACCAGCTTCTTTCATCATTTATAGAAACTATCATTCAAGTTAAAAGAATGATACATTTCATATCACATTCTACAAATTACGGAAAGCAAATAGCAATAATTAGCTAGGAGAATTATTATAATACATAAAAAGCATATATCAACTTCAAAAGAGTAACCGTACAAGAATTAGGAGTATATATCACAAAGTTGATGAGAATCACCTAGATCCCATCTCCATCATAGGTCTTCCATCTATCGATTATTACTTTGAATTGATCATCCCTTCTCCTTACCTGCATCCTCAATACTCAAGATCTCAATATGCATGTAACGAGCTTAAGAGTGCATGTCAATGTATGTATTTCATCACTCAACCAGAAACCATAGACCACATTTCACATCCAACACTGTTCTTGCCAACTAATCTAATTGACCATGCAAATTAAGCACTCAGTTCTTCCTAATACACATCTTCAAAAAAAAAAAAAAAAAAGACAAAAATTTATATTTTTTTTCCAAAATAGACATGCTATTTATTTATTATATATTCTACAACAAAAATATGGATAAATTAGCATGACCTGAGAGCTCCATAAAATGAGAGAACTATATTTTTTTTATTGGAAAGCTTGTATTGCTAATTGAATCACACTTACTGTCAATATATTCTTCTTTCCTTATTTAGTTTTGTTATACTTGTATATCTCTTGATTAACCCCTTGATTAGCTCTCTAAATATTTTTATTATTGTTATAAATATTCTTACTGTAATTAATACTATAAATTTTCTTGTAATAGGCTTAGAACTAAAGACTCTGATTATACTTACTATATTAGACCATAGAATTAAGGGATTTGATTATTCTTGATATCTATATATTATAATTCTCTTAATGAAATGAGTAAAACAATTTTTTAAAAATTCTCTTTTATTTTGTCATGGTATTAAAGCCAAAAGTCTGAAATCATTTCATCTTGTGTCTGGTTCCTTGTCTATCTCCAAGATCTTAGTATTTTGTTCCTTTGTTTTTTTTTTCGTATTCTTTTATTCTGTTTTCTTGGACTGGTCTTTTAGTTCTTGTTTCTAATTGGATCATGTCTTTGGAATAATCTGAACACTTTCTTGTTTGATTTAATGGCAAGAACTATTCTGCTTGGGCATACCAATTTTAGATCTTTGTCAAGGGAAAGGAATTATGGGATCATATTGACGGGACAGATCCTGTCCCAAACAGCGAGAAGGAGAAAGAGAAATATGTGAAATGGGAGGTGAAGGATGCTCAGATTATGTCTTGCATCCTTAGAAATGTGGAGCCCTCCATACTTCTCAATCTCAAACCTTATAAGACCTCTAGAGAAATGTGGGATTACTTGAAGAAAATTTACAATCAATCCAATGCAGCACGAAGGTTTCAATTGGAACTCGAGTTGGGTCAACTCATTCAGGGGAGTATGTCAATCCAAGACTTTTATTCTTCCTTTGGTAATCTTTGGGCTGAGTATACTGATATTTGTATGCAAGTGTACCTCCCGAAAGACTCATTGCTATCCAACGAGTGCATGAGACTAGCAAGCATGACCTGTTTTAAATAAAGTTCAGGGAGTTTGAACCAATTAGATCCAACCTGATGAACAGAGAACCAATTCCTTTATTGGATACTTGTGTAGGCGAACTTCTTAGGGAAGAACAACGGCTAATTACACAGACTGTTTTTTAGCAGAAAACTCAAAATTCTGCTCTAATTCCTATTGCCTATGCTGCTCAAGGGAGATCAAAAGAAGGCAGAGATATGACTAATGTCCAGTGCTATAGTTGCAAAGGATTTGGGCACATTGTCACTAATTGTGCTAAAAAATTTTGCAATTATTGTAAGAAAACGGAGCATATCATCAAAGATTGTTCCATTCGGCCTCCAAAGAAATTTGAAACTGTCTACAATGTCTCGGCTGGTTCCTCAAATGCCCCTAGTCCTGGATAGTCTTCTATTACTCCTGAAATGGTCCAACAAATGATCGTTTCTGTCCTTTCTCCTTTTGGCCTTTCAGGTAAAAAAAATTCTAATCTTAAGTTTTGGTATTTTGGTTCTAGTGCTTCCAATCATATGACCAACACTGCCTTACCATTAAATAATGTTAAAAAATACAAAGGCAATCTTCAGATTCATACTGTCGATAGTAATTCCTTACCTATCATAGCTGTTGATGATATTTCAGCCTTTTTAAATACTGTTTTTGTGTTTCTTTAGCTGTCCACTAATCTTATATTTGTTGGTCAATTAGTTGACAACAATTATAGTGTTCAATTTTCAAATTCTGATTGTCTTGCGCAGGATCAAGTGTGTGGGAAGATGATTGCGAAGAGACCTAAAGTGGGACGTCTTTTTCCTTTATTTTTATCTCCCTCTCCGATGTCAAATTATGTTGCTTGTAACGCTGTTCAATATGATAATCAGGTGTGACATAGACATTTAGAATATCCTAATCCTCATGTTCTTCGACTCTTGCTTAAATCTGATTTACTTGGAAATAAAAATTCGACTTCTTCTCATAATGACATTGTTGACTGTGCATCTAGCAAACTTGATAAAAGCAAAACGCTTCCTTGTCCATCGCATAAAACCCGCACCACCAAGTCTTTTGAACTTGTACATACTGATGTATGGGATATTGCACCTGTAATTTCTCATGAACATTACAAATACTTTGTTACATTTGTCGATGATTTCACTCGCTTTACTTGCGTATATTTCCTTCGGTTTAAAAGTGAGGTTTTTTTTGTATTTAAAGTCTTTTTTGCTTTAGTTGAAATACAATTTTCTGTCAAAATCAAAATTTTACAATCTGATTTGAATGGTGAATATATGTCAAATGAATTTCAATTTTTTCTTCAAAGTCATGGGATCATATCACAACGTTCTTGTCCTTTCACTCCACAACAAAATGGTATGGCTGAAAGAAAGAATGTCATCTTCTCGATATTGTTCGAACTCTTCTAATTGAGTCTTGTGTTCATTCTCATTTTTGGTGTGAAGCTTTGTCTACTGCTGTTTATTTGATCAACAGATAACCATCTCCCAACTTGAACAATGATTCTTCCTACTTTCGTTTGTTTGGGCATGCACCAAATTATTCCAATCTTCATATTTTTGG
Organism: Dillenia suffruticosa; assembly: GCA_033439265.1. Lineage (NCBI taxonomy): Eukaryota > Viridiplantae > Streptophyta > Magnoliopsida > Dilleniales > Dilleniaceae > Dillenia > Dillenia suffruticosa. The sequence goes on from JAVTVX010000020.1 coordinate 17,600,946, forward strand.
ATGTTTCTTTTGTTCACCTTCCTGCACATGAGAGAAATAAACTTAGCACCCAATCTGTCAAATGTGCCTTTTTAGGATATGTGGAACCCAAAAAGGATTTGTTTGCTATGATCCTCATGCCCATCAAACCCGTGTCTTTAGGAATGTCATTTTTTTAAAAATTAGTCCTTCTTTAGCACACAACAGATTTCAGAATTCCCTTCTCTATCTGCTTTACCACATTTTCCTGAGTCGCCAACATTAGTCCAAAGGTTTAAACCTGGTTATGTTTATCGTCGACGCACTCCTACATCTGATCCTCGTACAAGTCTCACTGAGGTCCCTCCACATCTTCCTGCAGCATCTGATTATGTTCTACCCATTCCCAATGATCCACCTCCTCTTCAAAGAAGCTCTAGACCTCACAAACCTCCTTCAAGGTATGGGTTTTCAAACCCTTTGGCCATGTCTACTACTTTGTCTTCTATTTCCATTCCCACTTGTTATAAAAAGACTATGGAACATGAGTGTTGGTAACAAGCAATGGAAGCAGAACTCCAAGCACTTGAGGAAAACCATACCTGAGACATTGTTTCTTGTCCTCCAAATGTTAAACCCATTGGTAGTAAGTGGGTCTATACTGTGAAACTCAAGTCTGATGGCTCTTTGGATAGATACAAAGCTCGATTGGTTGCTCTTGGCAATAAACAAGAATATGGCATCGATTATGAATGAAGAAACATTCTTACCAGTTGCTAAGATGACCATGGTGAGAACCATTCTTGCTATTGCATCTTCTAAATCTTTGCCTTTACATCAAATGGATGTTAAAAACACCTTTTTGAATGGGGACCTTAAGGAAGAGATTTACATGAAACTTCCACCCGGTATGTCAATGACGACTTCTCATGAAGTTTGCAAATTAAGACGCTCTTTGTATGGGTTGAAACAGGCACCTAGGACCTAGTTTGAGAAGTTTCGCAGCACTCTTCTCACCTTCTGTTTCACACAAAGTCAATGTGATTTATCATTCTTCTTTCACAAAACAGCCACTGGTATGGTCTTTCTTTTAGTCTATGTTGATGATATTATCATCACTGGTGATGACAATCGGCTGATCACAAAGCTTCAAAATATGTTGCATAGTACATTTAAAATAAAAGATCTTGGGCATCTCACATATTTTTTGGGACTAGAAGTTCACTCTCGAGATCATGATTTGTTTTTAAATCAACATAAATATATCCAAAATCTCATTGAATTAGCTGGTTTAAAAGATGCTACTGCAGTTGATATGCCAATGGAGGTGAATGTGAAATACCAAAAAGATGAAGGTGAGTTTTTGCCTGATCATTTTTTATATAGACAACTTATTGATAGTCTTATCTATCTAACAATTACAAGGCCCGATATCTCATATGCTGTCCATATAGTCAGCAAATTTATGCAATCACCTCGACATCTTCATCTTGCTGCAGTTCGTCACATTATTCGATACGTAATTGGGTCACCTACTCGTGGGTTGTTTTTTCCTACAAAATCTGCTCCTCATTTGACTGCATATAGTGATGCAGATTGGGCTGACTGCCCGGATACTAGGAAGTCTACAACAGGGTGGTGCATCTTTTTTGGCGATGCCTTAATTTCTTGGATGTGTAAGAAGTAGAATTTTGTCTCTAAATCTTCTACGGAGGCTGAGTATAGAGCCATGTCTTCAGCTTGTTCTGAAATTGTGTGGTTACATGGTCTTCTTTCCGAACTTGGATTTCCTCCGACTAATCCTACTCCACTTCATGGTAATAATACTAGTGTCATTCAAATAGCTGCGAATCCCATATATCATGAACGCACAAAGCACATAGAGGTGGACTGTCATTACATTAGGGAGCCCTTCACTCGGGGTGTTATCACTTTTCCTCATCTTACTACTGATCTTCAAATCACTGATATCTTTACGAAAGCTTTGACACGCCAACGACACAAGTTTCTCAGTAGCAAATTGATGCTGCTCGACTTACCCGCATCAATTCGAGGGGGGATGTCAATATATTCTTCTTTCCTTATTTAGTTTTGTTATAGTTGTATATCCATTGATTAGTCCCTTGATTAACTCTCTAAATATTTTCATTATTGTTATAAATATTTTTACTGTAATTTTTTTTGTAATAGGCTTAGGACTAAGGGATCGATTATGCTTACTATATTAGACCCTAGAATTAAGGGATTTGATTATTTTTTATATCTATATATTGTAATTCTGTTAATGAAATGAGTAGAATAATTTTTCAGAAATTCTCTTTTATTTTGTCACTTACTACCTCAACGAATGGCTTCTTCCCATGAAGCAACATATCCACACTTCTTTCCGTCTGCAAATGCACAAAACATACATTAGTTTCAAATGATTTGATCTATAGCATGTGGAGTGTAGACTTCAAATTATTTGTAACTTTCATAATAGTTGTGTATGACAACACAGGTGCAATACTCCTAGGTCTTTCCAAAGGTTTTCAGCACAATTTGCAAACCTTAATTGGTAAATTTTTATTTCTCCTCTCTTTCTCTTACTGCTCTTCCTTTTTTTTTTAACTCTAGTGCTTTCCAGGAGGATCCCATGCCCTCTTGAATTGTGTTGCTGTATGGTTTTTCTTTTAAGCGATTATGTTAACTATATAATGTGACAATTAAATCAATAATTCCACATTAATGAGGTGTGAGGACTTCATAGGTCCAGCTCTAAACAACATACCCGATGTGCAACCCAATGGTGCCTCTCCCGCATCTCAATCACAAAAGCAAAAGTTGGAGGACCTTTTCTCTCAAGAACACTTTTCTGACTCCTTCTAGCCCGGGCTTCCTCATCCCCTAAGGTAACAGTTTCAGTTCCTCCGACCTGAATTTCACAAAACCAATTACAAGCTGATCGGCAGATCATTTGAAGCAGAGCTAGATAAATAGTCGTTGCAAATATTTTGAGATTCCTATGTCCAATTTGTAAACTGAATATGAATTCAACTTAATGCCTAAACAGGCACAAAGCATATTAATATCATGAAAAGAATCGGTTCAAAGCTTAACAAAAATTCTTCACTGACATCCTTTCTAGCTGATATAAGCTACATGTGTTTGCAGGCAAGTAAATTGAGGACCTCTCTAGATTGGGACGAGAAATCGAGGTCAACAAATATATAACGCAAGGGCCACTTGAAATGGTTACAAAATGTTAAAAACAAATGAAGACAAATATTGAATTTCCAGTGGTTCACATACCATGACAAGGACATAAAGCACCTTGATGTTAGGAACGGAAATTAAACAATTAGTCTGTTCATTCGAACATAAGAGTTTTTGCATCTTGACAACAATAAAAAAGTTTAAACTGATAATAGAAACAAGTGGGCTATGCAACAAATGGATTTACTGGTGCACCAGCCACTGGAAAGAAGCAAATAAAGGGAAATGAAAGGGAGAGGGGAAGAGAAACCAAGATAGAGAGGTAGAACTAAGGTAGAAGACATTATTAATATCATTACCAAACAGTAAAAATCAATTACATTCATTTAATCATCAATTCCACCCAAAAAAAAAGCCCTATGACAATATTGATAGGCATTTAAATGTCAAACCCAACGAGAAACGGAACCACAAATTTTCCACATCCTAACAACATAAATATTGTCCAGATCTTAATCTAATAAAGATTATATTAAGAAATCTACAAACATCCCATACTCAAGAGCACCTTGATGTCGTGATGTGGTGAGTCCTTCACATAAAAAATATGTACTTCGCTTTGCAGGTAGATAAACAGTCAATCTTAGGTTCAAATCAATTAAAACTAGAAAAGAAAGTGAGCAGATCGTGCAAAAAATGTTAAAAAAATAAATAAATAAGAAATCACCATCTGCAATGAAGGCTCAACTGTCTACTGTTTTTAGCTTTTCATTTCTTTTCATCTTTGGATAAAAATAGAAACAAATAGTGATCAACCAAGATGTGATTCCCTCTGACTAAATGTGGGTAACCTTTCCAGGAGTCCCTAACTTGAAAATTTTCAGAGCCTCAAATATTATTTTAGACTCCATGGGAATTACTTTAGTTGGCAGAGAGAGTTCAGAAATTTCAGTAAAAATAATTATATTTATTACATATTTTTGGTTTTTTAATTGAAATTTGAAATAAAAATTAGAAAATTATGTTTTGTCAGGCTTGGGTCTATGAACTCCAACAAGCATTAGCATATTGTCTTCACTGAATCTTGTGATAATGAGCATGCTCAAGCACTTTCTTATGGCAATTTCCAATAATTAGGTTTAGACATTGGTACAGCACATAGAATCTCACCCTAGATGATCATCCAGACAATGTCCTATGTAATTATGATAGTTGTGTAATAAATATCACAATAATAAGCTGTGTGGAAGGCTTCTTTGTGGAACACTAAAATCAACTTAGGATGGAAAGCACATCCACCAGTATAGTAGCTTATATAATCATAGGTGGCCATATCACAACTTCTAGAGTCACAGGCAAATATATTTGGGCTTTCTACAACAGCTATAGTCATGAATTTTGCAAGTGCAAGAAAGAGTGAATACTATAATGTCAATCATGACCATTAAAAATATATTCTAAACCAACATATAGGTCAGCAAAATATTATGTAGGATCATACAAAACCATGAGAAAAGGAAACTAGGACTAACTAAATGGGCAACAAAAAATATAATTTTGTTCACTAAAACCATGAATAAGTTAAAATTCTAAATAAGTACCTGATAAAAAAAATAAAATAAAATAAAATAAAAACAGTAAGAAAATTTAACATTCTCCAAGTCCTATATGGTATTTCTTCCAAAAGGGTATGACTTCCAAAGTTGGTTGTTAAAACAGAATCCATAGTGTATGTTGTCCTGAGTCGCTTTTGATAATTGAACAATCAAAGAATGAAGATTTTGATTTTCTCAGTTCCAATACAGTGCTCAGCAACTCAAGCAAATATTGTGTTAGCATTCCAAATAATGCAGCTTCCCCTAATCTCAGTTTCTAACTACTAACTAGAAGTTATTGATAAGAGATGTAACGCAGCCACATAATACAGTTGAAGAGGTGATGAAAAATAATGAGAGTTACTTCTAAAATTAGAAAAATACCAGATCAGAGAGGATAGGGTTCTTTATGATATTCTCAAGCCGCTCCCCATGTGCAGTGCCAATGAGCATGACACCTCTCTCAGCAATCGAACGACAAGCAAGTGCTTCAGCTTCTGTGCCAATCTCATCAACAATGATCACCTCAGGCATGTGATTTTCTACAGCCTCAATCATGACTTTATGTTGCATGGATGGCTCTGGAACTTGCATTCGGCGTGCACCCCCAATTGCAGCATGAGGAATATCCCCATCACCTCCTATCTCATTGCTAGTATCCACAATCACCTACTCCGGTTATCATAATATCTTAAAAATCAACCTTAGCAAATAGAGAGCGAGAGAGGGGATGATCATTCAACTTGAAAATTTGACTTACCACTCTTCTTTTGAATTCGTCCGATAAAACACGTGAGATCTCACGCATAACAGTCGTTTTCCCTACTCCAGGTCTATTAAGTCAAAGATAAGTTATTAGAATGACTGTGCCTTATGCACCATTATTCTAGATAATACCACTAAGAAGGAATTAGATGCTAAATAGTTATAATTGGTGACAGAATATTAATTTTTGCAATATTCACAAAAGGGGGGAAAATTGAAAGAAAAAAGAAAGGCTTTTCGCACTATTAAGCATTTCATGACTCTTTCAACTCACTTGCTTCTCAATATCTTAGGGAAACAAAGCCAGTCTTATCAAACACAAATATAAAGCACTACAATAACTAAACATCCATCATGTTACCACAAGGTTTGACAGGTTATAAGCTATTACAGTTTATATCTTTTCAAATCCTTCAAAACTTAAATGCTATCTAGAAGGGAATGGAATAATATCATTTGAATGCATATCCATATGCCTTGTGTGCCACATGTTAATAGATTTTCAACTACTTTGAGAACAATTGGCATATCTACCTTCCAACAAACAAGAGGCTCTCGCCATATTGAAGCAGATCATAAACCATGTCAATATGACCACTGACTGCCCTGCCAACACGGCAAGTTAATCCAACTATAGCCCCTTTTCTGCTTCTGATTGCAGATATCCTGTGCAATGTACCCTCAATGCCAGCTCTGTTGTCACCTCCAAACTCTCCAACAGCTTGCTGAGCATACTCCAATTCCTTTATTGACACCTAGTTAACAGATAATACTTAACTAGGTTTAAAAATAAAAAAAGCGCTGCATTTAGTAATTCTTGCCCTTATATTATCCTTTATAGCTTTTCTCTTGATTTTATTTTATTTTTTTTAAAAAAAAAAGAATAGGTAGGCTGAATATTTAAAAAAAAAAAAAATCAGCAGTGCCAGACAGCAGAACAGACAAGATCACACAAACAAAATCAGTATCGAGGAAGATAAAAAGCATCTCGTATGTTTCACTAGAGCAAATATGGTAATCACCAATTCTCAAATGGATGGTTTACCTCAGTGCTTCGCAGGTAGTCCCCACCAGATTCACCAAGATAACGTGCTTGTGGGAGCCGGCCTAGATCCAGAACAACCTACTGAATACAATATACAATAAGCGTTGCCTGTTTGATAGTAGAATGAATGTTTCGAGTTTGCAGAGATAAGGCAGACATTTAACTCAAAGCACCTAGCTGAAAACTTGCACACAGATTTATTTTTCTTCTTTTAAGCATCCATGTTTCCTCCTTTTCAAACAGATGTTAAAAGTTCAAGGTCCTTTATGTCCCAAAAAACGAAAAGGTTCCAGTCCCAGTGACTTAATGCTCTAATTTATAGTGATACAAAACCTAGGGTTTCCATGTTTGTTATCGTCTCATTATAATATAAGAAACCTCCATGTGCTTGGTTATGTTAGATCAAGCTATCATTCTTGCAATTAGCGATGCAGAGATTATTTTAAAATCATATAAAATTTTTAAACAATAAAGCAGAAAAAATATCGGACTGAATGGGAACAGGATTCAACAAGAAATGCTTGAAATTGTTAAAACATTAGGTCCTTAATGTGCCAGGACCCTCAACCACTGAAGGGCATAGGCATCAGACTAAGCTTGCTGGAATGAAGCGGTAATGCTTTTCTAGCAAAAACCTTATAAAGTTAATGAATGCTCACCCATAGATAGGCCAAGTCGTTGATCATAAATCCATATGCAACATATTCCATGTGACATCTCCATTATTCACTTACACCATGGTTTCTAAATTACTAGATTTACCCTCAATCCCTGCTATCCCTGTTCTTGTAAAGCAAAATCGGGCCTTCTCTAGCAGAAAACGTAAGCCAATTCACATGATGATATTATCACATCTCTTTTTAGGTTTACTTCTTGAGGACCAAAAGAGGAGAATCAATTCAATAAGATTATATTGTGAGGATTCATCGTTATTTTTATTTGGAAAATAAGAGAGTTGGGGCCAATTTTGAAGGAGCAAAACTGTAAGCATATAAGGGAACGGATATGGTAGCTCAAGGATGTAATCTATTGGTGCATGAACCAATAGGGAGGAAAGGAGGGAAAGGGGAGGGAGAGAATTAGGGAGAAAATAGATTCATCTTCGATAAATGGGACTACAGCAAGAAAAGAAATAAATAAAAAGAAGGCAAAATATGAACAAGAAAACCAAGAAGCGACACAATCAATACAGTTCAATTAATCAATCATCAATTTTTTGAGAACTAACAAAACCTATTCCCTTCTAATAGGCTGCAAGTCCTAAACAATTTAGAAACTAAATATATCAAACACCAAGCAAAGCAAAAAACTAAATATTCTCGGAAGTCCTGGCATTAATAGAAATACAATCTTCTACATTATGATCATATAAAACTCTAGATGCTCAGAGAAGAGGAAGTGCTTGGGCAACAGGATTGAGTGTATCAATCTTGTGGAAGGTAAGTGATGAGATCATCAAGATTGCAAGGAATTCACGAGATCCAACTCAAGTCCCAATTGGGCCGGTGACAAAGGCCCGAGTTAAAAGATTCAAAAAAGCACTGAATAACTTAATTCAGGGGACTTTACAACAAGAAATTGGAGTCCAAATAAATAAAGAACCAAAAGGGGCCTTAATTATGCTCATACAAGTCCAGTTGGAAGACTGAAAGGCTCAAAACTATCCAAAACCAAGGGAGGACGAAAATAAAGAAAAATAGCAACAAGACTTGATCAAAATAATTTGATTTATTTAGTTTCCTAATTTTTATTTTTTGTAACTTATGTTTTAGTTTCCTGATTCTTTATTATTTAGGGAGTTACTAAATTTTTAGTTGCCAATCAAGTTTTGACCTTTAGGCTATAAATAGGCCATTATACATTGTGTAAAAGACAACACTTTGGAGAGAATTAATGAAATTGTAAGGATTCTTCACACGGATCTTGTTCTTTTGAGAACTTTGAACTTATTCAAGATAGGAGTCTTGTTTAGTTCTTTGACTTATCAATCTAGGTTTCAAACCATCTAGATTGTGGCATCATTCATTCCATCTTTATACCAAGGTTCTTGATCTAGTGAGAAATAGGTCTAAGGTCATATACCTTAGGTTCTTCCTCCTTTAGGACAAGGGTTGAGGTTTTTAATTCCACCGGTTCAAATAATTCGTTAGAACGATTTTTGGACGAAATTAACTTGTTCGTGGGTTCTAGGGTTTTTATACCCAACGGGTACACATCAGTAAGCCTAATGTCTATATGTTATTGCCCCCCCACAACCAAATAAAAAAAAAATACGCTGACTAGGAAATGTTGGTTTTGCTAAGGGACTAGAGGAGCTACATATCCAAAAAAGTGAATAGAAAGATTTCTAGCTCATGCTAAGAGATTTGAAATACTAATGAAGCTGATAATGGCTTTTCAACCACTTCCATAAATCATTTGGTGAGAACTGCTTACATAGGAGAGTGAATGACAAAACTGAGGTAACCAAGGAGAGCTGTCTGTACATTATTTTCACATAAAAACATATTTCCCTTCAAGCGGAATGCTGACTGTGGATTCTTATAGATCAACACTGGTAGTACAGGAACATTAAGACTTCATACATGCCACAGAATTTTTAAAGAATTTTCATTTGAAGGATATAATATAAGCCAATATATTGTTGGTCATGATCAATATTTTCCACAATGAATTTCTAAATGCCAATTTCCACTCACATATCCAAGCACTCAAAAGGGAAATCAAGAGAAAATTGACGTGGTTTGCCATAAAATGAAACCATAATTTAGTTACATAACAAGTGTAAGATCTTGCAAAACAGTGAACACATAATGAGGTCTCCAAAATTATCAATAAATATTATAAAAGGTGTAGGGCAACAAAATCATGCAACTAATTATACAGCAGCCAAACATACCTCTAAAAGCTGTGGTCTTTTTGGTTCATTCAGAAGATTGTCACGCAAATCAGAAGGAAGAATCTGTTAAAAAAAAACAAAGAAAAAGCAAAAGGATGAAAAATACTTTAATAACTATGCTCAATATGTGAACATTAAAAAATATTATTTTGGTACAAAAGTAAAAGGGTATTGAATTGGAAAAACTCATATAATAATTGTTTGCAGTCTTAAGTGTGAATGTTTTGCGCTACGAAAACCAGAGGAAAATACTAACAACAAGATAATGACCATTTTGAAGATATCTCCCGAGTTTGAGTTTGATTCGGGGGCCTATTGACTTGAACACTCGTTTGAAGGTTATCATTACTTATGGGGCCTTTTTTTTCATTTTAATTGGTTATTCCATTAAAAAAAAAAATCTCCTCAATTCTCAAATTCTAGGCGGGTTCCAAGCACTCGTCTTTTCTCTTAGGCTGAAGGCTTATAGCCGGTCGACCAGTCCCACTTAACTTCTATAAATCAGTCCTACACTCTGTTGTTTCCTTTGATCATTACAGTGTAATCACTTCTGCTCTTCACAATAATCAGCTTTCAAAATAACTCATGGCTTGGAGAAGGGTTTCCAATTGTATGAAAGTTGAATGTGATAAAAAGAAAGCAAAAGGCATGCTAATTGGAGTAGGAAACCCTAAAGAAAATAATTGAGTAACGAAGAAAAACCTGTAAGAAGGCCTGGATATCGTCCTCCACAACCAAGTGAGCACCATCTCTTCCGTTAGCAGTGGCGGTGGCAGCAACTCCAACTCCATTGGAGAAATTGTTCCGATTTGAAACGGGATTGAAAAAGGGTTGATAATCATATGGTGAGAGTGAGAGTTTCGTGGTTGAAGAAATCAATGGACACCAATTGCAGCAGCAAGAGAGCATGCTTGTGCTGTTATCCTTTTCTCTTATAAATGTATCGTTCGGAATGTACATTTTAAATAAGAAGGGAATAAAAGGTAGAGAACAAATATGAAATTTTAATAACAATTTAAGTTGATAGAGCTACAATTAGTAAAAATTACCTCAATTGAATTTTAAAATAATTTATAAAAAAAGGTTTAAAATTTCATGAATTTTTGTCAAAAAGGGAGGGGGAAAAAAAAAAGAAAATTAAAAATACAATTAGAATGCTAAATTCAAATTTATTTCCAAAAATTTGATAGAAAAAGAAATTAAATACAATTCCTTAACATTATTTATTTTAAGTGACAAGAATACTTAAAAGTCCTAAAACATAATCACCGCAATAAAAATTTAAGAGAAAAAATTGATTGTGAATGGTGGGAAAGTGTTTTTTTTGTTTTTTTTTTTCTATGCACATTTGTGTCATGCAAAAATTTAATTTTACTTTCACTTTAAAATTGAATATAAGGATTGACAAAATAAATTTTATTTAAATATGATATCTAATGTTTTAATTTTTATGTATATATATATTTTGTTAATTTTTTATGATATTTTATATAAAAAATAGTTTAATAATGATTGTAATTAGCACAGATAACGATACAGATAGAGTAGATCGTCCATACGTTGATGTCGATCACCATTATTAGACTTCTTCAATGCAGCTCGGCAATGATGGTTATTAGGTGACACTAAGGGAAAGAGAGAGAAAAACGAAGGTGGACTTCTCTCAAGCACACCATTAGATTAAAGTGCAAGAGAGAAATCCTCATTTGCTATCATTTTTTTCTCTCTTTTTAAATCCTTCACGAGAAATCTGAATTTAGCCTCCAAATTTTATATGTGTTTTTCAATGATGATTTTTTACTAATTTTTAAATTTCTTAACTGAAATTTTTATAAAAGATTTATACTTAGTCTCTCAACAATTTTTTTTTTCTTTTTTACTTTTATTCTGGTCGCAGTAGTTTTGATTAATACTATCTATTCAGAGTCTTGGGCTACGCTCGATAGCAACAGCATCCAAATCCAACACTGTATAATCTGTATGTATTTTTTTTTTCTTAATTAATAATGCATTAGTAATTTAGACTAATATTAAAGGATCACATCTTTACCAAAAGTAAGAAATATACTTATCTTGAAAACTTTATGGCTTACGCATCATGGTGCCTAATTAGTCCCAATATCTCCCATTCACATAAGATAAAATGAATAACAAAGTACCTATAAAATCAAATTCTAATATTTTTTTGTTATCGATATTTATAACAATAATTGTGTAGTGATTGTATAGAAACTATAATAAAAACTCTTAAACCAGAAGTTTTTCTCAGAATTAGCAGAACAATCTACAACCCTTTTATTTATTTGATATTATCATAAATATGTCTCGGATGCTCTAATTTTGTCTCTATAATTTTTTGCACACTATCTCTTTTATCCTATGAATTATAATCAATCAATCTTAGCATTTGTATCCATGCTTATGAAGGTACCAAAAATCAGTGTCATAACAACAATATTCGGTTATATCAATTCCATCTCGCTCATATATCACTAAGATTACATTCTTCTAACATGGAATTATCATAACCCTTGAATAAATACCAGAGTAACATACCCGGACCAGAACCATCACTCAGGATGCAACTAAGTCAAGTACATGAATTCAATTAACTTTATTTTTTAATTACTATTTTATTCTTATTAATATGGATATTTCACTTCTTTATAAACTTCTCTATTAAGAGTTTTTGTACTTCTTATTGTATTGTTTGCTGGCATTCCAATGCAAATATTCTCTTATTTTGTTTCACAGGTTTGCGGCTTGCGTCCACCGTCAACTTATGAACAATCACTCAGAGTTGGATCTTCATCATGTTTTTAGGCGATCATGCAAAAACTCTAGAGTGTTATCATAAGCACTCTGTCAGGGCATCTTGGAAAGGTGTTAATAGATGGAATCGAATTTAAACAGTTTGATAAGACACATTCGTAATTGGAACCTCAACCACCTTCTCATAGGCTTGAGTTTAGCAACTTTTTCGATATTGTCTCTGAATTCTATGGTTTCTATGAAGAGATTCTTCTTTCTCTTCTTTTGTCGGTGGGAATCGTAGTCCAGCGTTCCAATACCAAGATATGTTATGAATTTGACCTTCATGATCTTCCAAACCATCTAGGCTAGACCGGCCCAAGATGGTGTTGTAAGGGGACGGTTGTTTAACCACATTAAAGGTAGTCATGGTAGTAGCATGGTTGGATGGTGTTCCCAAAGTTACTAGGAGCAAGATGATACTCTTGAGTTATGGCCATTAGTCAAAGAGTCTCCTCAAAGGTCTAGTGTTGAGTTGAAGTTGCGCTCAATTAAAGATTTGCTAGAAGGCATCCCAAGAGAGGAGAACACAACTCGCCCCTTGGTTGACGAAGACTCTCTTCACGATATACGGGCTTAGCTTGGTGATGATAACTAGTGAGTCATGTCGGTTCGGGTTGACTCCACTAGGTCATCGTCATCAAAACCAATGATTGGCCTTTTCTCTTTGGCCCCTTCTTGATTGTGTGTTGAGAACTTCTCTATAGGCGGGAGTCTTGATCTTCCAGAATACAGGTGTAGCTGATGGCACGGTTTGAGGCTGTTGTGTTGTAGGAGTTTTCCTTTAATGAACCAAGGTTGTTGGTGGTGGGAGGTCTAGTGGATTGGATGTTCGTCCCCTAATCCCAAGCATGACGATAAGAGAGGGAAAGTAAAATGGAGTGTGAAGTTTCTTTTACCAAATAATTAGTCTATTCCCATAAACGGCGTCAATCTACTAAAAGTGGGTTTACTCCACAAATAAACTGTTTTATCGACTTAAATGAGAAACTGGTATTGATGCGTCTGTTAGGCTTTCGTGAATGGAAAGACCTACAAAATGTATGCCAAAAGTGGTATGACAGAGAAAATTCTGATACTCAAGTCAAAAAGAGAAATAAAATAAAGGTGAACAAAATGAGAAGAGTCATAGATTTGCCTTACATAGTCTTTGTATAATATATGTATAGTACATAAAAAACGTATCTAGTAAGTTGCCTCTATTCAGTATATATTGCATGCATATGCATGACAAGTCTCTTGTTTAGGCATACAAACACCCTAGTTACCTTATGAAAAAATTGTTGGAGATTTTTCGAGATTATAGAGACTATAGTCAAAAATATTTAGAATATTTAAGATCTTATGGGATTAAGAGAAATTCAAGTTGTCATCAAAATTTTCTTTATTGTCGGATGAGATTACTTCCGAAATTAGAGAACGTTCAAATATTGGGTGATTATGATCTTGATTTGCCTGATGGAGATGTTACTCGATGGGAGACCACTTAGTAGTAGTTGAGAGATTTAACCGAGAGTTTTCGACCGAGTAGTGTTAGAGAGGTTTAACCGAGAGTATTTGACCAAGCAGTAGTCGAGAGTGTACGATCGGGCACCTGGGGCACCTGCTCGGTCCTTTTGGGTGCTTACCGAGAGGTCCAGAGGTTTGTGGAATTTGCAGTTATAGTCTTTATAGTTATAGGCTGTTGGATCCTATACCATCAATCCCGAATATCAATAAGAAGATAATGATACACTTCATGTAATATTGAGGAAAAAAAACAAAAATAAACCAAGAAAAGTCAAAGCCATTTATTTTCTTTCTGCCCCCACTTTCTCATTTCACTTTCCCAAATTCACAACTCTCTCCTCTCTCGGCTTCTCCTATCTCCTTCTTGTCTTCCTCTCATCTCTCCCCCCCTCTCTCTCTCTTTACACAAAACCAATTAAGATCACTCCAAAATCTTTTGATCTACACCCTAAACTCTTTAATAAGCTCAAGAAATTGGTGCTTTGAAGAGAGAAATTTGAAACTTGAGGAGGGAAAAAGTTAAGATTTTACCAATGGTTACTCTTGAGCAAAATTTATGGATTATGTAGAGGTAATCTTGCTCTTTTAACCTAGATTTATGTTTTCCCAACAAGGATTAATGATATGAATTTATAGGAAGGGCGGATGTTAGATTAAACTAAAAACCACTTGATTTTCTGCATGATGGGCAATTTGAGTATGTTGTGATCTTTTTATCATAACTTTCTCTGCACAAAAACAAATCAAGTAAGGTTTTTTGCATATGAAACCAGACTCCCATATCTTGAAAATGAGATATGATATGTTAAAATTGGATAAAAACCGGATTTGTTATGATTTTTCAAAAAATTTTATGGTGCAAAAAAATGTCTTGTTCTGCACTATTTCGGTTGCTTGCTATCCTTCGATTTGTAGATACCTTTTAGACTGAATTAAGTTAAGTTTTGAACATGAAAGTTTTAGATCTATATATGATATTTAATTTGAGATAAGAATCATGTGATATGGATGTATGTAGTAACAGTTATAGTCATTTTTTTATGACTGTGCAGATTGAAAAATTTATTGGGAAACTAAAATCGTGAAAATATTAATGAGAAATTGATTGTTCTAGTGTTGGTATGTGATTTAATAATTAAATTATAACCAATAAGGTATTGGATGAGGTGAAGGAGGAATAATTCTCATTTGGTTGTGAAATTTGGGAGTGATTATCCTCCTAAGAGATAAGTGGATGGATCGTTGTGTCTCTAATGAGAAAAATTATTTTAAAATTCTTTTATGAATGATTTTAAATTATTTTATATGATTTTACACAAATATTTGAGATTATGAGATATCTCGAAATGAGAATTTGAAATATGTATACATCAATTTTATTTACGAATGAAAAGGTATCATATGTTGTTAAATAATTTATTGATGAATATTGTAACATGGTTTGATAACCATTTGTTGAACTTATGCCATATTGAATGAGATTTGAATAATTGTGAAAAAATGGTATATGTGATATAAATGACTATAGTTATTCCCTTCATGGAGCGATCTGACGGGATGCCGTGGTTAGAGATTATTGGCAAAGGAGGGTAGACGCAACCTGTTATCCCCCATCGTACTATCCGATTGCACCACTAGTGAGATACAAGTCAACGCCAAGGAATGGGGATATTGTAAATCGAATGAATTGAAAATCTCTTGGCGGACTTCTATTTGGGTTTGGCCAAATCTTGGGAGGAAGTTGAAAAATATGAAAATTGTGGATATATTTATTCTTTTAAACTATCATAATTGTTGGAACTATATTGTTTGATAAATTGTTTGAATTAAATGATTTGACATTCCTACACGCATCTCTTATTTGTTATCACAATCATGTTTTTATACTCCACTCATTGAGTATTTTTATACTCACCATTATTTTTTTCATTTTTCAAAGGAATCTTAAATTAGGAGATCTAGTCGGTTCTAGTGTCGGACCTTACTGAGCTCGAGTTAGTTTTGAGGAGATTCCTACAGTCGGTACTAGTTTTTGTTTTGGATAAAATTTTTTTGAGGAGATTAGTTGGGGCATATAGAGGGTATTTTTTTGAATTGTAATTAAAACTCTACCTAATCATTCTATTTGGATTTCTAAACTTTAAAATGTATTTAAATCTTTTATATTTTACGTTGTTGGATTTTCTTTCGAAATTGTGAAATTTTATTGGATTTAGAAATGGTTGGGTTGGCCTTATACATGCCTTTGAGACAGGGATGGACCGAGTAGATCCTTTGCATATTGTTGTGTTGTTTCAAAAACATGATGGATATTAATAAATGTCTTGTGTTATCCCGGTGGACGGGCATGACTTACCCATATGTCGGGATGATACAACGGTTGTTGCGTGTTTGATCCGAGAGTCGGGACATAATACTTTATTGGTATCAGAGCCATATTTGATTTTAAATGTTTTGAAAGTTTAAATAAATTATTCCAAATGTTTTTAAAGAATTTCAAAATTTTTCGAAAGTTTAGATATTCAAAATATGTTCGAATGGTTTTTAAAAGTCTCTTATGAGTCTTAGGACAATGACATACCGCTAAACATAGGTGTTTAACATCTTCTTAGAGTAGTAAACTAAAGATAGCTTTTCTCCAGTAGATTATCATGCCTCCACATAGAAAAATGAAAAATATAAATGAGATTGCTCATTAAGAGCATGAGAATGAGTCATCCCCACATGCTCTACCATCCCCGGCAACTACTCATCCTATTCCTCCAATCTAAATTCCTCCACCGCCACTGATACTCTTCGGCAATGGACCGAGTAGTGGAATGCATATGGAGTACATTTCCAAACACCACCTCAAGTGCAAGTTCTACCCTCACCTCCAAATCCAACGGTTTCACTGGTCCCTCCTACGGCGCCGATAGCACCTCCTATTTTGGTAGCTACACCGTCTACTCGACCACCATTGAATTGCCCAAGTTGTTGAAGGAAGCTAGACAACTTGGGTGTGAGACATTCTCAAATTCTAACGATCTTTCAGAAGCCAAGAAACAGATCAAGAAGGTCTGAGAAACTATAACAGATATGAGAATTAATTATGAGATGAAGCTTACAGTGACTGTAAGATTGTTGGATGAAGATGCTAGTACTTGGTGGGATGGTGTGTAGGAAAGAGCAGCCACATCCTTAATTTGGAACGAATTCCTTAGAGAATTCGATGAAAAGTTCTACACCCGGTTTGATCAAGATTTAAAGAGGAGAGAGTTCCTCGAACTCCTTCAAGAAGGTATGTCGGTGGCAGAATATGAAGCAAAATTTAGAAATTTATTCTCATTGATTCAGGAGATAGTAGCCTTCAAGAAATATAGGCATTTCAAATTCGAAGATAGCTTAAATCTAAACATCCAAGAGAGGACATCGGTTACAAAAGATCACACATACTAGAATGTACTGCAGTTGGCCTTTTAAAAGAGGCAAGATTAAGGAGCATCATGGGAAGAAGAAAAGGTTCAGTGGATTCATATCGGGCCAAAGCTCTAAGAAAAGTAAGGGTACCGGCTTTTATAGTGATAGTTCTTTCTCGAGGTCGATTGGTACTCCTCAAAGTCAATTGTTCATAAAGCCAAATGCTCCTAGCGCTAGTGTTGGATTAAGAGAAAATTCAAGAGGAAGTAAATGAGATCTTTGCTCAAACTGTAAGGGATATCACTTGGGTTCGTGTTGGGGACCTAGAAGATGTTATCATTGTGGAAAGGAGAGTCACTTTCGGTACTCTTGTCCCGAATTGAATATGGAAAGACAAAGGAGTCAACAAGTTCTGGATCCTTCTAGTGGTTCCAAAGGTGGCCCGAGTACTATTTCAACACCTCACACTAGTGTTACTTTGAGAACAGGGACGAGAAGCTCTATTGTAGTCAACTCTACTCAACATCGCAAACCAAGGGCTCAGGTGAGAATTTATGCCATAACAAATGAAGAGATTCAAGCCAATCTGGACGTGGTCACAGGTAAAATCCTTTGAAACATGAATTAGATAATTTAGAAATGTGATGTGGGTGATACGTAATTATGATTTGAAGCATGTGATGATATGATTTCGTATGGTCATTAGTATATGCACAAGATTAAATGTAGGGAATGTGTTTAGAATTATTGATGAAAATCTTTGATATTGATACTTGTGTGCTAATGGATATTGCATCTAATAATTCATTTGTGAGCATAAGTTTTGCTAGGTATTCTGATAGGCCTCTAACTTTACTTGTGGAAGAGTTATTGGTTATCACTCCTTTAGGAGAACAGTTAAGTAAAGAAACTATGTACAATAACTGTGAGGTGAATGTCGGTGAAATAACTCTTGAAACAGATTTGATTCCATTGGAGATAAGCAATTTTGATATCATTTTGGGTATAAATTGGCTTCATTTTTATCAGATATCAGTGGATTGTTTGACGAAAGAAGTAGAATTCTGGAAACCGAAGTGTCCGACACTTGTCTTTGTTGGTTAGCGTTGGGTATTACCAAATTGTGTGATTTCGGTGCTTGAATCACGAAAACTAGTGCACAAAAGGTGCAAGGCTTACTTGGCTCACATTATTGACACTACGGTAGAGAGTCCTAATTTGAATGAGATTCCCATAGTGAATGAGTTTTCAGATGTCTTCTTGGAAAAGTTATCGGGATTGCCATTGGTCCAGGAGTTTAACTTCGCCATAGATTTGATTCCTAGCACCACACTGATTTCAATCCCTCCATATCGAATGGCACCTACGGAGTTGATGGAGTTGAGGGTTCAGCTCCAGGAGTTGAGGGTTCAGCTCCAAGAGTTGCTGGATAAAGGGTTCATTCGACCGAGTACCTCACCTTAGGGTGCTCTGGTTCTGTTTGTGAAGAAGAAGAATGGAACCCTCTGATTATGTATTGACTACCGGTAATTTAATAAGGCGACGATAAAAAACAAGTATCCTCTCTTGAGAATTGATGATCTTTTTGATCAATTTTAAGGGGTTAGTGTGTTTTCAAAAATAGATTTGAGATCGGGTTACCACCAATTGAGGATTAAAGGTGATGATATGCAGAAGACTGTATTTAGGACGCAGTATGGGCACTATGAGTTTTTGGTGATACTCTTTGGATTGACGAATTCTCCTACAGCTTTTATAGATCTCATGAACCGAGTATTTTCATTCCTACATTGACAAGTTTGTCATAATTTTCATCGACGACATCTTAGTGTATTTTAAAAATGTTGAAAAACATTCAAAATATCTCTAAATTGTATTGTAAACTCTTAGAGAGAAGAAGTTATACACCAAGTTTGAGTTTTGACTAAGAGAGATTGGCTTTTTAGGGCATGTGGTTTCGGAGAATGGAATTTTTGTAGACCCCAAGAAAGTAGAGGCTATTCTGAAATGAGAGCAACCCAAGAATGTTATTGAGATGAGAAGTTTTCTCGGGTTTGCAGGTTACTATCGGAGATTTATAGAGGGATTCTCGAAAATAGCGGCTCCAATGTCCAATTTGACTCGAAAGGGAGTGAAGTACAAATGGGATGAAAGGTACAAGGGTATTTTCCAAGAGTTTAAGCGGATGTTGACATCTGCTCCCATCTTTACTCTTCTTACTAGTGGCGGCGATGATTTTATCGTATATAGTGATGCCAGCAAGCAAGGGTTAGGGTGCATATTGATGCAAGACAATAGGGTAATTACTTATGCCTCTCGCCAACTAAAAAAACATAAAGTGAACTGTCCTACTCATGACTTAGAGATAGTTGCCATTGTCTTTGCCTTCAAGATTTGGTAGCATTACCTATATGGGGTCACAAGCAAGATTTTCATCGAACATAAAAGTTTGAAATACTTGCTCACACAAAAGAAGCTCAATTTGAGATAATGAAGATGACTGGAGTTGATCAAGAATTATGATCTAGTGATAGACTACCATTTCGGGAAAGCTAATGTGGTTGCCGATGCCTTGAATCGGAAGTCCTCTTCTTCAAGTATGGAATCTCAAGGAAGCTCTTACCTCTCTTATCTAGTTAGACTCCGAGTGCTTGGAGTCAAGTTGGTTAAGGATGATTATGGTACACTCTTGGCCATATTTATGGTGAGATTTATTTTGGTGGATTGTATTTGAGAGGTTCAAGCGATCGATGAGAAATTGAAGGGTATAGTTGAGAAGATCCACAAGGAGGAAGGTAGTGAGTTTCAAATTCGGGAGGTTGTGATTGTGACTTATAGGAGATGTATTTGTGTCCCAAAGAATAAGGATCTCCAAAAAGTCATACTGAAGAAATACATTTCTCGACTTATACCATCCATACGAAGAGTACCAAGATGTACTGAACCATCAAAGAGTTATATTGGTGGTCTGAATTAAAAAGAAAGATAGCCGAGTTTATGGCTAGATGTTTAGTGTGCCAGCAAGTCAAAGCCGAGCACCAAAGATCGGCCGGTGTCCTCCAACCACTATCAATTCTCGAGTAGAAATGGAAACATATTACTATGGATTTCGTAGTGGGTTTGCCATATACTCCGAGCCGTCATAATGCCATTTGGGTAATTGTGGACTGTCTTACCAAATCAACTCATTTCGTGCTGATTCAGAACTCTTATCCCTTGGAGAGGTTGGCCAAATTGTACATCAATGAGATTGTGAGGCTTCACGGTGTTCCGGTATCTATTGTATCAAACTATGACTTTTGATTCACTTCTCGATTTTGACCCAAGTTGCAAACCGCTTTGGGGACTAAGTTAAAATTTAGCACAGCTTTCCACCCTTATACTAATGGATAATCTGAGCGTATGATTCAAACTTTGGAAGACATGCTTACGGCATATATTATAGCTTTTCAAGGCAGTTGGGATCGGTATCTCTTATTGATTGAATTTGCATATAACAATAGCTATCAAGGTAGTATTGGGATGCCACCTTACGAAATTTTTTATGGAAGGGAATGTCGGATTCCGTTAGACTGGGACGAGATTGGTGAGAGGAAAATTGAAAGCGTAGAGTTAATTGAAACTATCAAGAAAAAAGTAAGAATGATCTGAAAAAGAATGAAAACAGTTTAAGATTGACAAAAGAGCTACACCTACAAAAGGGGAAGGCGCTTGGAATTCAAAATTGGAGATATGGTATTTTTGAAAGCATTTTCTTGGAAGGATATAATAGATTTTGAAAACGGAAAAAATTAAATTCTCGTTATATTAGTCCCTTCAAAATTCTTGAAAGAATTAGAAAAATGGTTTATCGGCTTGAATTGCCACTAGAGTTATAAAGAATTCATGATATTTTACATGTTTCAATGTTGAAGAAATACTTTTCAGATCCCTCACATGTGTTAGAAACTCCTCACGTAGAGTTGAATCAAGACTTGAGTTTTAAGGCACAACCAGTGAAGATCCTTGATCGACAACTCAAACAATTGTGCAAACTCTCATGATCAAAGTGTTGTGGAGAAGTAACTATATGGAAAAGAAAACTTGGGAGACGGAAGAATCGATATGAAAACAATACACTCACCTTTTTAATGTATAATTTTATTTTAAATTTTGAAAACAAAATTTTTTTAGGGAGTTAAGTGTTGTAATATTGAGGAAAAAAAAAACAAAAAAAAAAAAAAATAAAAACAAAAATAAAAACAAACCAAGAAAAGTCAAAGCCATTTATTCTCTCCCCTTCCCCACTTTCTCATTTCACTTTCCCAAACTCACAACTCTTTCCCTCTCTTGGCTTCTCCCATCTCCCTTTTGTCTCCCTTTCACCTCTCCCTCTCTTTCTCTACACAAAACCAATTAAGATCACTCCAAAACCTTTTGATCTACAACCTAAACTCCTCTATAAGCTAAAAAAATTGGTGCTTTGAAGAGAGAAATTTGAAACTTGAGGAGGGAGAAATTTAAAGCTTGAGGAGGGAGAAATTTAGGGTCTTGCCAATGGTTACTCTTGAACAAAATTTGTGGCTTTTCTAGAGGTAATCTTGCTCTTTCTACCTAGATTTATGTTTTTCCAGTATGGATTAATAATCTAAAATTATAGGAATGGTGGAATGTTAGATTAAACTAAAAATCCTTGATTTTTTGCATGATGGGCAATTCGAACATGCTGTAATTTTTTATCATAACTTTCTCTGCACAAAAGTAAATCAAGTAAGGTTTTTTTGCATATAAAACTAAACTCCCATATCTTGAAAATGAGATATGATTCTTTAAAATCTCTTAAGAAATGGATTTGTTATGATTTTTCAAAAAATTTCATGGTAAAGAAAAATGTTCTATTCTGCTTTGTTTTGACTGTTTATTTTCTTTTACTTTTTAGATAACTTTTAGTCTGAATTAGGATAAACTCTGAATATAAAAGTTTTAGATCTATATCTTATCTTTAATTTGAGATAAGAATCATATGATTTGGATATGTGTAGTGAAAGTTACAGCCATTTTCATATGACTGCACAGATTAAAAAATTTATTAGAAAACTAGAATCGTGAAAATATTAAGGAAAAATTGGTTGCTTTAGTGTTGATATGTGATTTAATTATTAAATTATGACCAATAAATTAGGTTAAGGCATTCGAAGAGCTGAAATAGGGATAATACTCATTTGGTTGGAAAATTTGGGTGTAATTACTCTCCCAAGAGATAAGTGGACGGACCGTTATACCTCTAATGAGAAAAATCATTTCAAAATTCTTTTATGAATGGTTTTAAATGATTTTATATGATTTTGTACAAATATTTGTAATTGTGGGATATCTCAAAATGAGATTTTAAAATATGTATGTATCCATTTTATTTACGAATGAAAATATATCATATGTTATTAAATAATTTATTCATGAATATTGTGATATGGTTTGACAACCATTTGTTGAAATTTTGATATATTGAATGAGATTTGAATGGTTATGAAATGATAGTGTATGTGATGTAAATGGTTATAGTTATTCCTTCTATGGAGTGACCTGACGGGTTGCCGTGATTAGGGATTATTGGTAAAGAAGGTAGACATGACTTGCTGGTCCCCGTCATACTATCCGGTTGTACCACCAGTGAGATACGAGTCAATGCCAAGGAATATGATATAGTGTTGTAAATCGAATGAATTAAAAACTCTTTGGCGGACTTCTTCTCGAATTCAATCAAATCTTGGGAGGAAGTGATTTCTTTAAGTAGACCCCATGATCTTTGGAAAATATAAAAATTGTGAATACATTTATTCTTTTAAACTATCATAATTGTTGAAACTATATTGTTTGATAAATTGTTTGAATTACATGATTTGACATTTTCACACGCGCCTCTCATTTGTTGTCACAATCATGTCATTGCATTCCACTTATTGAGTATTTTTATACTCACATTTTTTTTTAATTTTTTTAGAAGATCTAGTTGGTCCTAGTATCGGATTTTACCGAACTCGAGTTAGTTTTGATGGGATTCCTACAGTCGGTACTAGTTCTTGCCTTGGATGAAATTTTTTTTTTAGGAGATTAGTTGGACCATATGAAGGATATTTTTTTGAATTGTAATTAAAACTCTGCCTAATCATCCCATTTGGATTTTTAAAGTTTAAACTGTATTTGAATTTTTTATATTTTATATTGTTGGATTTTCTTTCGGAATTGTGAAATTTTATTGGATTTAGAAATGGTTGGATCGGCTTTATGCATGCCTTTGAGACAGAGATAGAATGAGTGAGTTTTTTGCATGTTGTTGAGTTGTTTTGAAAACAGGATGGATATTGAGAAATGTCTTGCGTTATGTTAGTATATGGCCAGAGCTTATCCGTTTACCGGGGTGATACGACGGTTGTCATGTGCTTGATCTGAGAGTCGGGACATGACATTTCACACTTGGAAAAGTGACAAAATCATGGACTCCGGGAGTAGCCGAACACCCAAGTTTTGCTAACATATTAGCACATTTATTACCCTCTCCGGGAATAAGTAAAACTCTATGTACTTGTGTTTTCTGCGTTAGCTCTTGGCATTCTCTCAAAATGTGATTATGAGAGTGCATGGGCTCAACGGTAGATGACAATGCTATGGCCTAACTCTGTAAGTCTAGCTCAAAAATCAACAAAAATAATTTCATTCTAACTAGGAAATATCGGTTTTCATGGATCTCACAACTTTACTATAAATGCATCAGCTAAGAAATAATTTCATTCTGAATATTCATGTCGAGTGTCATAAATGTCTTGAATGCTCTAATTTTGTTTATATAGCTCTAATTTTGAATAAATGCTAGAGTAACATACCCGGACCCATCACTTCAAGATGCAACTAAAGTTAAATACATGAATTCAATTAACTTTATTTTTTTAATTACTAATTTATTCTAGTTATCCTTAAAGAAGGAGAATTTTAATGGTAGTCAAATAAATAACAATATTTATAAATAAATTTAATTGAATTCCATATTTTAATTTTTGATTTTAATTATATGAGTTTATTTTTGTAAATAAATTTCATAATTTAATTTATTTTAAATTAAGTAACTTATTTTTTATTTGGTTCGGACCAGAGGTGATGAAACTTGATTAAAAAAATTTTCATGTGCCGCTTGGGAAGTCCACTTTCTGAGGGCGAAATGGGGAAATAAGAAAAACGAGTGGAAGTGAACATTCCGTAAGCATCCAGCGCTGGCCGGCTCCTTAAGAGTTCTCATGGCGTAAAGGCCTAACCGAGCAAAACACATACATTTTTCATGTGTTCTCTCCGCTTTCTGCTCTGGAAGTTTTTCTTAATTTTTACACTCAATCGCAGCGAGAGAGAGAGAGAGAGATGAGCAGCAGAGGAGGAGATAGTAATGAGGAACAAGAGAAGGGATTGCTATGGAAGCTTCCGGTAATTAAAGTGAGGCAGGTTGGAAAGCTTGGTCCTGCTTTTGGTTTAGGCGCTGGCTGTGGTTTCGGCTTCGGTTTCGGTCTCATGGGTGGTTTGTTTCTTAATTCTCTTTTCCCTTTTCTTCTTTCAACTATATTTATCTTCAATTTTACTCCACTCCTTCCCATTTCTTTTTCGGCGTTTTTAATTTTCTTTGACTTGCAAATTGTTTGGTTTTATTGCAAATTAGATAAACTTCACCTTGTTGGACAGGAGAAATGGATCACTGTTATTATGAATTTTGGACCTTTGTTTAGAAACTCTATTCTGTGAACCAACGGCGAATGCAACGAGTAGTGCTCTCAAAATACAATTCGGGTTTTATGTTTGAAAAGAAAACCCTAACTTATTTGTGCCAAATGAAGAGAAATGTAGAAAATTTTCAAGGGTCTGGTTAATAACTTCTTTGTTCAAGTGCGATGTCTTTCCTATTGTCCAAGTGATTATCTGGCCTGCCTAGACCTCGGAGGTGTTTTTGATTTGTTTTCCTATGAACCCGGGAAAGCTTTACCAAATTGGTATTCTTTTGTTTCCCTTTCCCTTCCCTTCTTCCTAAATGTCCTATTGAAGTAATGCGGAACTGTGTCTAATTTAGACACTACACCAAAACCTTAAGTTGATGGAAAAAAGTATTTATACAAACACTCTTCTTGGCAGTTACATGTCCCATATATGTTAAATTTAAATGGGATGAAAAGGGGTTAGGGAAATGTTTTACCAAATGCATATACAAATGTGCACAAACATTGTAACAAACACATAACATATTTGTCGAAATCCATAAAAAGTAAAACACACAAAGACACTGACATTTTGATAATCATGTGGTACATTTGGAGCCAAGGATTCTTTAAAATGGAAGAAGTATCCCACATCATACATCTATTTAATACAATCCTTAACCGAAACTCACTGGTTGCATGTCAGGTCCCTTCCTTTTCTATTATTATTATTATTGTTATGTTCATCATCATCATTTTCAAATAATAGATACTTTTCACATCCTTAAGGGATTTTCACATGGAATTTCTTTTAGGACAACTATTTTGACTAATAGTATGTGCAAATTTAACTCATCAATGATACAATATGTTAATAGAGGTTGCTTGTGAATCAATAAACCACAATTGTGATCAGCTTGGGAAGTAGCAAAATTGAAGTGTTTGAGGAAGCTTGACTTAACATATAGATATAGATTTGCAGGATAACTGAAGGGTTGGATGATAGATATTTTTTAGGAGTTTCTAGATATGTGGTTCTTAGCTTAATTACAAACACGTTCTCTCTTTAGCTGAATAATTAGTCTGCTTACTGAAAACAATTTAAATATCACTGGGATTCTTGTTTCAGGTTTGATGGTTATTGTCTTTTTTATTTAATATTGAACAAGTTGCATAGGGCAGATACCTCAAGGGAAATGGGAGTTGAGTGGTTTACAGAATGGTTCTAGAGATATTTAAGAATGACAAGTGCATGATATTCATCTTTAATGCAACTGGAATAGGAAGCACATTCTCTGTTTTAGTTTTATTGAGCTTGATGGACTGCTGATCCAAAACAGTGAAGGAATGCATATAACCGAAACAATGGTGGGAAAAAAGTTGTAGAACTGGTCCTATTGGGCAGTGGAAGAATTTTCGCAGTAATTGGTTGAAAGAGTTTGAAGTTGTTGAGATTTAGAAAAGAATTTGGTGCTGAAGGGGCATTTGAACATTGCTAGTCAGTTTCAACAACCAGAGCACTACATAGAAAGATGAAAACCAGGAGGCAGAAAATAATGGTTGAATGAAATGGTAGGTATGTTAGGAACTTATTTCCAAAGCCTTTGATAGAGGGACACCTTGTCTAGCTAATGCCAGATATCGATGAATCTTCCAGTTCCAGTCCTAGTGACCAGTGTAACACCCAGCATGGCCTCCATCCTTTAGCTATTCTGGACTGGTTATTGTTCAATAACAGTTCGTTGGCTTTTTGTACAGACTTGTCCAGTTTGAAATATGTAATACAAAGAAAGTCCTTGTCTTCTCTATAGAAAATCTTTATTGGAGGAAAGCAATTTTCCGAACACCCCCTAAGTGCACTGTGAAAAGAAGTGGAAGATATAAAGGAGATAAATGACCTTCTAGGCAAACATACCTAATACAAATAGTGAAATACATGATGACAAAGCAAAATTTTGGATTTTATGTTGAATTTTGCCATATAAAACCTACATATAAAATTTCTTGACTCAGTGCCCTAAACAAATTACTCACTCTAGAATTATAATAAAATAGAAACTTCTGGATGTAAGCATAGAGTCAAATTTCTTTGTGTAATAAGCTCTTCTATTGATTTTACTAAACTATATCGATCAAACAAGACTATAAATAAGTCAGACAAAATAAATTACGTTATGCTTTTAAATAGAACTTGTGATGTTCTCATAATTTTTAATCTCCGTCATGATGTTTTAGTTTGCTGTCGCTCTCCATCAAATCACCCGAAAGATTCTCTTGGATTTTGCAATTTATCTTAGAAGATACATGGATATCTCCTTAGCTGCTATGAATTGCTAGGCCACCTTGTTCCATGAAAATTCAACACTATACAGAGAATGCTTGATAAATTCATTTTTCTGCAAGTGCATCTTATGTCAAGGGTTTGATTCTCCATCAAGGAGGAAATGAACCTATCCTGTTTGCATGTAGGTGCAGGCTTTGGCCCTGGAATTCCTGGATTGCACTTAGGTTTTGGACTTGGTGCTGGATGTGGTGTTGGCTTAGGTTTTGGTTATGGCCTGGGTAGAGGTGTTGCTCATGATGAGCACCGCAGACTTACTAATATTGGGAAAATTTTCCATGGACCTGGCAATCTTCCAACTCAGTGAGTATAAATTTGTAATACTTGAATACTAGTGCATTCTTTGTGCCATCTTGGTCATTTATGTTGATACTAAGTTTAAGTGACATCTTGGCATCTTATTCTGATTTTTGTTTCTGTTTGTTATCTCTGGCATCTAGATTTCTATAAGGTTTTCTTTCTTGTTATTTCCATGCCGGTCCATTAGACTTTATTCTTTCTATAAGATTCTTCTTCTGATGTAATTTGATTTCAACCTATGTCAGTGGGAAGGTATATATTTAATGAGCTTACTGAGGCTTGCACAATCGTTTCTTGGCTAACGTTGCTATCTATTACACTGAGGTTTCTCTGTATACTGCAATAACCCGTGTAGGAAAGGCAAAAAGACAATCACGCATTGGCCTCGTGAGGCATGGTCCAGTACTAACAGTTTGGAAACATGGTTTTGTTGTTAGTAATGTTGTTAATGACAATATGTCTCTCTTAGCCAATAGGGGGGGGACAAAAACCAAAAGGACCTAGGATTCCAAAGGCATTAGGAACCCTTTCACTATAGGCGCTAGGCACCATGTTAGGCACTTGCT
Source organism: Dillenia suffruticosa (assembly GCA_033439265.1). Classification (NCBI taxonomy): domain Eukaryota; kingdom Viridiplantae; phylum Streptophyta; class Magnoliopsida; order Dilleniales; family Dilleniaceae; genus Dillenia; species Dillenia suffruticosa. The sequence continues at coordinate 17,629,038 of JAVTVX010000020.1, forward strand.
TGAGTGAATGAAGCACTTAGAGAAATATTCATTTTGTGAAAATTAATGTATATATATGGTTTAAAACATATATATTATTCATACAGACACATGGGCACATATATATGCATTATGGTGTGCAGTTGTGATGTGTCTGCATGCTTTGGCAGGTATGTTATTAACAGCAATTAAGTCATCTCTCTTACATTAACAATAGTCAATAGAAAGAAAGAAAAAAAAAAAGCTATTGACATCATACATTTCAATTTAATTTTCATTATTGGATTTTGTTTATATACGGCTCAGAATAGAAATCAAGCAACAGTCTTATGTTTACTGGTCTGAGTTTGGTTTTTGCAGGGAAGAAATCGATGTTCTCATAAACGATCTTGTCATAAATACCAAGAAGCTAATTAGAGCTACATCAAGAGAGATTGAGAAGTGGAGAAGATAAATTGACCTTGGTGAATATTCCTCCCAAGTGGACTGCTTTTAGGTTGTACTTGTCAGTAAGGTCTTTGCAGTTACATCTACTAAGAAATGCCGAGGTTATTTAGTTGTATCCATTTTCTGCTATCCTGGGACTTCGTTAAATTGCGCCCCCTTGATGCTATAACCGTAATATATGATAGAGGGAGGTGTACCTTGTTTATTAATTGGAATTGCATATTGTCTTATACAGGTTGCCTTTTACGTTTTCCAATTAATGTAATGAAATTAAGCAAGTTGCCAGGCATTGTTGCATAATTAAAGCTTATTTGCAGCGGGAGCCGAGGTTCAGATAATTTATTCATTATTCAAGTAAAGTTCATTATTATACTGGGCAAAATGCTACTGGAGCGATGGCTAAATTCTTGTCTTGGGTATTATCAGCAGTGCCTAAGATTGTAATGAGAAATTTGATAGACCCAAATCCTGTGGCTGCTGGGGTCTTTTTCCCTTTTTTTTTTTTTAGCGTGGCTTGGATGGTGTTGCTGACTTGCTGCAGATTGAACTTTTAAGAATCTAAGCCCCACCCTTTTCTCTCGTCAAACTTGGAAGAATACTTAAACTCCTCATTAAGAGATACTCATAGACGAGGTTGCGAACCAACACATATTGGTGTAGGAAAGGGTATTTTTATTCTTTGATCCGGTTGGGAGTTTGATTTCGACCGGGTATAAAAAAAATATTATTGGGATGAGTACGGAAAAAATATTATTAGGAAATGATCCTTTCAATTGAGGCCTGACAGATTTTTTAGTTTGAATTAATTAGGGTGAAACTCTATATACCGAACAATTAAGATACAAAAAAAAAAAAAAAAAAAGAGACAAAAAAAAAAGAAGAGACGAGGCTGCGAGGACTGACCTGGCTTCACATACGAGCCATTGTGACCTCTTAAAGACTTGGGCCCTTTGGAGACAGGAAATTCTTTCAATATTCATACTGAGACTAAATATAATCATTTATTATTCGTCTAATTTTTAATTTGGACCACGTCCAAACTTTAACTTGTAAGCCAAGGGACTTTAACGGGGTGTATCAGGATGACTCCATTTTTTACACATGAAAGAAAAACTATGCTAACATTTCTTTTTTTTTTTTCCTAATAAGTTGGACGAAGTTTAATCTCTTGCCACATTCTCGGTATGGTACAACATAAATAATAGAACAGCAAATCACACAATCTTTCCAGGATAAAGCATATTATCCAAACCCTTACTCCATGACCATGTCAGATCAACCCATCATCTCCCATGTCACCAAACTCAACCTATCAAATCTCAGCATCAGATTTCGCATTTTCTACTCCATCCAATCACAGCCATTCAACATGAATCTTACATGTCACCTCCATCTCCACCAGCTCAACCTTTTAGTGTCTACCCTTCCACAGCCTCTCATCCTCACAAAAATCTCACTCCCCACTCCATACCAGAGAAACCTCCCAAGACAATGGCTTCTCTGGCAGCATCTACGGCAGCCGGCTCCCTCGGCATATCGGAAATGCTCGGCAACCCATTGAAGTTCAACAGCCCAGCCCGGCCCGCTCCATCCGCTTCAAGCCCGGGTTCTGTGAAGACAGTTGCCCTCTTCTCCAAGAAGGCTCCATCCAAGGCAAAGCCTGCCCCCGTGGTGGCCGACGAGGAGCTCGCCAAGTGGTACGGTGAGTTCCTCATTCATTTACTTCACTATGCAATACCCACTAAGTTTGAGCATGTTAACTATGTAGCTAATGAGGGTTTTTTTTTTTTTTTTATATATTTTTGTACAGGTCCTGATAGAAGAATTTTCTTGCCGGAAGGACTCTTAGACAGATCCGAAATCCCAGAGTACTTGACCGGAGAAGTTCCTGGAGAGTAATGCCCCTTTTCTAAGCTTACATGGTTGATAATTTAGAGACAAAAGTTGGTAATATTTTCTTTTCTTTCGTTTTTTCTTTTTTATTTTTTTAAATTTTTTTTGGGTGTGCAGTTATGGTTATGATCCTTTTGGGCTCAGCAAGAAGCCCGAGGACTTTGCCAAGTAAGTCAACACTGCTCAAATCTCTTATATGGTCTCTCTCTCTCTCTCTCGCGACTAAAATGAGATTTTTGTGGCGCGGTACAATTGATATGCAGATACCAAGCATATGAGTTGATTCATGGAAGATGGGCTATGCTTGGAGCAGCTGGATTTGTCATTCCTGAGGCATTCAATAAATTCGGTGCTAACTGCGGTCCTGAGGCTGTGTGGTTCAAGGTTTACATCTCTTATTCAAAATTATCAAGTAATTCAATTTGGACCATCTTGTTAGTGAAACTCTACTGCCAGATCCACATTTCTAGTTTTTGAGTTCCAAAAAGAAAACAGATCTCGCAGTCGCATTAGTTTGGTATGTAGACTTGAATTTGTTCTCATAGTTGAACTTACCCATTGATTAATCTATGCATGAACACAGACCGGAGCTCTTCTCCTTGACGGAAACACTTTGAATTACTTTGGCAAACCCATCCCCATCAATCTTATTGCTGCTGTCATCGCTGAGGTTGTTCTTGTTGGTGGTGCTGAGTACTACAGAATCATCAATGGTTTGGTATGTGTAGTAGAAACCCTTAACTATTTGTCTTGGATTTTATGGTTTGTAGAGACCCTTAACTATTTGTCTTGGATTTTATGGTTTTACAAGTACTATGTATTCTGTATGCAATGAGAGGTCATACATAGTAATGCTATCCTCGCATACCCATTATTTATCTAAACACCAAAAGAACTTGCAAGTATAAAACAAAGACTATGTTTGAAATTTATGTATGTATAAATCTCCTGATTGCATGTCTATATGTGGCAGGACTTGGAAGACAAGCTACACCCAGGTGGTCCGTTTGACCCATTGGGTCTGGCAAAGGACCCAGACCAGGCAGCATTGCTTAAGGTGAAGGAGATCAAGAATGGCAGACTAGCGATGTTTGCAATGCTTGGTTTCTTCATACAAGCTTATGTCACCGGAGAAGGACCAGTTGAGAACCTTGCAGCCCATCTCAGTGATCCTTTTGGCAACAATTTGCTCACTGTACTTGCTGGAACTGCCGAAAGAGCTCCTACCCTGTGAATCATACCTAATCAATTCTCCATGCATTGTACATCTTAATGTAACATTGTAAGAGATTTTAGCCTCAATGTACTTGAAAATCCTTTTGTCATTTGTAGAGCTCTCTACCGTTTTTGGAATTTTTTTATGGAAAAATCTTTAGGGCAGTTTGCTTAGAAACCCTCTAGTATTGATTGATCTCACTTAAAGATTTCTACGTGGGTTGGGTACTTTGGCAATGTTAAAACTTGGTTTTGTCACAATGAAAAGAAGGAAAAGGAAGGAAATGGACGAAACAGGCAATTTACACTTCTCTTGTAATAAGTCTGTAGGAGTTGTTCTGTTTTTCCCACTCCATATGCATTTAACCTGAGCTTAGTAAGGACAATTATATTCCACCAAGAGACACAGTGCAACTGTTGGATTTATTACGCTACATATATATATATATATATATATATATATATATATATATATATATATATATATATATATATATATATATATATATATATATGCAGAAGCATAATAAATTAAAAGTTTAAAATTTTTGGATAAATATCTTGATATGTAGATTTCCAAGAAATCAACTGATCCACGAACTCTCTCGTACGGATCTCTTGGTCAGGATGGTGATCATGAAATGAACCACTACCATAGATTCATGATGACTCAACCCAAAATCTGGTGAAATAGCGAAAGAAGAAAATTTTCTCGTTGAAATTTTTTTGATCCCTTTAGAAAATGTGTTCTTTTCCTCTCACTTTCAATGTACAGAATTCTCTCTTGGAGAACCAGCAAAACCTTCTTTGTGCCTTTTTATTTCACGTAACCATGAAAAGTATTATCCCACTTTCAAAGACAACTAACGTGTTAGGCATTGAGGGAGAAATTAGGTTTCATTAGGAAGTTATTAGGAGTTATGGGGAAGTTAAGGGGATAATTTGAATTCTCCCAATAATGCTCCTTCATGAATTGAATATCCCAAAAATGTCTCAACGTGGCATAATTTCTAACATCTCCCACTTATACACAAGAACATTTCACATTTGTCTTAAAATCACAATTTATACGATCATTCACATCACTCTATTGAACTTTTATACAGAATTTGGTGTCGTGCTATCGATAAGTATACCTACAAGTAAAGACTTATCGATATATGTGTTAAAATGATCAAAAAACCATCGTTAGTTCTAAAAAGAACTCACTGTACCCTATACTCAATACAATTATATCCATCAAGCCACTTTTCTGATTGAAAGTGATCCCCAATCATTTGCTTAACTATGTATTCATTTTTATGTTTGAATCCTAACTTGGATTAATATAACAGGTCGATCGGTAAATACAATATTATGATATAATACCGATTGGTCTTCCTTTCATACTGCTAAATTTCAATCTTATCTTAGCTGTTTTCTTAGACATGTATTACCAAACTGAATCAATCATGGTTTCTTGATAATATGCTAAATTAACAATATCAAAATAAAATTTCAAGAGATAGACAAAAGTCATAAGCGTATAAGAGATCCCACAAAATGGATTTCGGGTCTCACACAGTGGGAACAAGGATTAGAATCACACTATCGTATCAAATAATATCCTACTATCCCTTGATCGTCTTATCACAATTGCACGACATATGTGCCACAGTGTTATTCCCTTATCTCTCAAAATGACATATATCAGACTTCTCTAACACTGTGTAGGTATGGATCTCAATTTACGAATAAAACTTTATCCAGAGATTTCAGAGAGAGTATTTCAGAGACGGTATCACTTGACATGTGATATCTGAGATCTCAATTTGGCTACTTACAGGTAATGTGGATGTGAGCATGTCCATGTCGGTCATGTCGTATATGATCTCATCCTGAACATATATCTAAGTGACTTATGTTCTAGCAGGGCCACTCTCTAAGCCTCTAATGACTAGAAATCGTCTCATCTCCGCTTACTCAGAGCTGGAGGTAGTCACTCGTGTGAGAGAGTCGACTACGCTTGCCTGACATATCTTTTATCATAACTCATTACAGAATATATGACAATCAACAAGTACAATAAATAAGCTTGTGACTGAATAATGCACATACATCATATATATCAATAAGTATCAAAATCAGTACACAATAAGAAATGTCAAATCACATGTAAACCCAATGATTCCATACGTTTTACAAAGGAATCTCTCACAAGATGAAGGGACTAGCCACCATACTCTATAAAAAATGTACTTAAACATCACTACACCTTTTTTGGTGACATCTCTTACAAAATAATATCTGGTATCAATGTGTTTGGTTTTATTGTGGTACTCAGGGATTCAATTGTAGGCAATGTCGACCTGATTATCACTATAAATCATCACTGGCTTTCCACTTCTACCACAACTTCTAAGTCATCCAAAAATATTTAAAACCAAATACTTTTATGAATTGTCACTGAACATGCCACAAACTTAGTATCTATTGTAGATAGAGATATGCGGATCTGCTTCTTGCTCCTCCAAGATATGACACCTCCATTGAGCAAGAAGACAAAACTTGATATCATTTTGCATTCATTTAGATCACCATCCCCAGTCGGGGTTTGAATACCTAATAAAACACAAATTACCTCTTCCATAACACAAGGAGAGGTCTACAGTTTGCTTGAGATATTTCAAAATCCTTTTCACTACTCTCCACTGATCTATTCCAGAATTTGATTGATACCTACTTACCATATTGATTGCAAAATAAATGTCTGGTCGTGTATGCGTCATTTCATATACAAGACTGCCATTTGCATTGGTATAAGAGATTTTACTTATTTCTCTTATTGTTTCCTAACTTATAGAGCACATATCAAGATTCAAGTATTTGCTTTTAACGATAAGAGTATCTAATGGGTTGCAATCACTCATCTCGAAATGTTTAAAAATTTTCCCGATGTAAAACTCTTATTAAATAGTTAACATCCTTCTCGAATGATTTCACTTGATCCTAATTTTGAGAATGAACTAAGTCTTACCATGTTTTTCATATCAAAATTCGACAATAACCGTACTTTAATGGTCATCAGATACTATTTGTTGTTTCTAGCTAATAGAATGTTACTCGCATATAGAATATGATCACTAAAAAGTTATCAAAACGTGTTAGATAGACATAATGATCTTTCTCGATCATTATAAAAATGTAAGATGTCATATTCTTGAGAAATCTTAGATAGCACAACCTGAATGACTGCTTTAGGCTGTATGTTGACTTCTAAAATCGATAGACTTTATCCATCTAAACTATCAGAATGAATCCAGAAGGTTACTCCATGTAGATCTCTTCATCCAAACTTTTATTATTGAAGGTATTCTTTACGTCCATCTGGTATAACTTTAGATTTATATTGGCAACAATCGCTAAAAGGTAAATAGGTCAAGATAAATTGGATTATGACTCTTTGGTAGTCCAAACCCTTAGTCTGTGTGTATAACCATAGCTACCAGACGGGGCTTATACCTCTCTATCGATCCATCAGATTTTTTCTTGACCTTGACAACCTTCTTGTTCCCAATAGTCCTTTTGCCATTAGGAAAATCAACTAGATCCTACACCCTGTTGATTTTCGTTGACTCCTTCTATTGATCTATGGCTTTCAATAAATGGTTCTTTGTAAAAACTCATGAGAGCCTCTAGGACTGTTTTAAATTTCTTATCATTCTCGAAAATCACAATGAGGGTCTCACCCTCATTCGGTAAGCGACTTTTAAGTACGTGCTCTCAATACTTTTGCGAGGAGAGAGACATCTTCACCTTTAAATTGATCGCTCCCATCAGAACCAAAATCTGTAATGAGTTCTTGTATGCCAACACTAGGTTCACCTGAGTCACTAGATTCTTCCATCTCATACAAGGTATAGTCCCGATCGATTTCACCTCTCGATGAATCGTTTCTACTCGGACCAAGATCAATAATGGATTCTTGTATTCCGCTGCGGAGCTTACTTGAGCTACTAGATTCATCCATCTCATATAAGGTAAAGTTCCGATCGATTTTACCTCTCGATGGATTGCTCCCACTGGAATCAAAATCCTTAATTGGTTTTTCAGTCCTGCCGCTAGGCTCAGCTGAGCTACTAAGCTCATCCATCGAATAAAAGGTAGAGTCTTAATTGAATTCACTTCTCTTAGAGAAATCATCCTTAAGAAATATGGTATCATGAGACTCAATTTTAGTAACAGTACCGTCAGTATGCTCACCTAAGAAGACATGCTCACTGGAGTGCTTTGAGTATCTTATTAAAGATATATTTCTTTTCTTGCAGGCCTAACTTGCCATGTGGATACGAGAAATCGTGATCATACGCGGCATAACCTAATGATCTCAAGTGGTCAAGGTCAAACTACCTCTCTGTTCAAATCTGAAATGGGGTACTAACTGCGAACTTTAATGAGATACAGTTGAGAACGTAGGCTGCAGTCAATAAAATATCTCCCTAATAGGAGATGAGCAAATTGACCTGCGTCATCATAAATCTCACTATCTCTAGCAAAGTCCTATTCCTCTTCTCGATTGCTCCATTTTGTTGAGAAATAGCGGGAATAATTAGTTGTCTCGTAATACTTTTATCAAAATAGAGCTCTTTGTATAGTTATGACAAATATTCGCATTCTTGATCAGTTTTGAAAGTCATTCTCAAATCTAACTAATTCTAAATCTCGTTAATAAACCTCCTGAAATATTCCAATACTTCAGACTTGTGTAAGATCAGATAAACTTAACCGAAATACATATAATCATCTATAAATATAATAAAAATACATAGCTCCATTTTAGACTCTTATACTCATATGGTCACAGATATCAGAGTGCACCAACTGCAATAGAGTCCCAACTCTCATTGCATTGCCAAATAGTTTTCTTTTATCTTTGTCGGTTAGGTAAAACTCCTATACAGACAACTTGAACCTGGCCAGCAAGTTTAATAGACCACGCGTTGCTAACCGGTTTAACCTCTCTTACCCAAAGTGTCCAAATCTACTGTACCACACATTTACATCATCGTTTACGCAATCAGATGTAAAGACAATAGAAAAATAACAAGAAGTACCATTTAAGAAAATATATCCGGTGCATATAATCAATCATGGATAAAACCAGAATAGTTAAAAGAATTATCATAACCTATAGAAACATTAGAGTTTTCAATAAAAAGCAAAGTATATCCTCGGCAATCCAAGTACTGAAATTAAGTTCCATCAAATATTCAGATCGCAAATAACGTCATTTAAATACAGAGTCTGTCCATATTGCAACTCAAACTTACAACTGTTAATCCCTCTGTTGACTAACAAATGTTCCGTTCCTCATGTGAATCCTCTTAGCATGAGAACTTACTCAGCGGAACTCTACGTACATACTCCTATCTTGAGTTACGTAGTCGGTGGTTTCTGAGTTTACAATCCATAAAAGAGAGAAATCAATGAGCAACACAGTAAATGAGTTAAAACTCAAACCATATAAAGAAGAAAGACATTCTTTCTGCTCGTAACACTCATAAGCAAAATGACCAAATTTACCTCAGATGTAACACTTCACATTGGTCTTATCAAATTCATTCTTCTTGTGCTTTTGTATTTTGCTGCTAGATTTCTCAAATAGTTTCATCTTGCCTGGATCTCGAGTCTTCTTCTCATGCTTATGCTATTTGTTTGGTACCACGGTTGCCCTTACTCGACTTATCCGCATAAGCATGACCCGAGTGTGATATACTCGCCTCCAGGTGCTCTTCCTCGAGCTCATTGTGCTTGCTCACATTAGCGAAAGTATGAATACTCTTGTCGGATATGACACAAGTTTTCATGGTCTTCCATGAATCATGTAAAAGACTAGATCACACATAGTACCTGTAACTCATCCGAAATAGACTTACTCACATCCCTCAAATCAGTGATCATAATCGATATTTGCATTGAATGTTATTCCATTGTATGTCAACCCTTTTAAAGTTGTAAACTTATAAATCAGTATCCTTACCTCAAGAGCTAAGAGAACACCATAATGCTCTTTTAGGGTGAGCCATAACTGATATATCTGTAAGATACTACTTATAGAGCGGGATCTAGTCATCGTGCTTAACAATGATAATGATTGCGTTAATTTACCTATCCTTTTTCTTCAATGTATGATATACCTCCTTATCCCATCTAACCTGAAGTGTGGTACCCTCCCTAGGACCTACCATTTCGTATTTCATAATCTTATATAGATTTTGCTTCTCAAGGACAAACTAAATTATTTGATGTAAAATATCGCATATCTTACGATTTAGTTTATCTTTCTTGAAAAAATCTAATACGACAGTTCTCATTGTATCAAGAGAGATTTTAGTGACTTATTGATATTTATTTTCATATTTTGTGTCTCTTTCGAATAAAAAAATCCTCAATGATTTGAGTATATGAGTCAGTGGATGTTATACACCACTAACCAAAATATCATCTTATCATTCAGAGTTGGATTCGACATATAAAAACCACTAAAAGTCTCAAATATGGATGTGGAATGCTCAAAAATTTGGGAAAAATCAATCTGGAACGACATCAAGCGCTGCCGGAGGTTCCACGCACCCCCACGCACTGCTGGAATGCATCCACGCGCCGTTAAGAGCTCCCACATGCCTGTCGCTTTCAGTAGCACACGCCAGATGTATAGCACGTCTGGCACGCGCTTATATGCACGACCGGATTGTGTCCTGATCGGGATGTGGGTCAGCTCACTTGTCCGGGTTGTAATCGACCCAGACCTCCAGACCCTATTCATACGCCGCGGAGCATGTGAACTGCATGCACCTGCTGCCAGGAGGTTCATGCATGTACTGTACGTGCCCACGGGTTGGGTTGGGTTTTCTTCGTTCGACGGGTCTGCAATCGGGTCCTTTCAACCCGGCTATCGGAATATGCTTTTTCGACCAGATTTTGGCATGAATTTCGATTGTAATTCAAAATTCAACCTTCCTAATTTATCCTTAACTTGATTTTTGAGAAAAATAAGCCCTAAACCTGGTGAATTTGAAATTCCCTTTCGCGCCCCTTTGCAGCCAACGTAGGAAATCCATTTTTCAGTGACCAAAACACATAATTAATATGTCAAAATGCAATTCTGTGCATGATAAATATTTCTAGATCATTTTTACAGATCGATTCATCCTTAAATTTGATAGATTTAAGGTTTTTTGTCCGTAGGATCGAAAAATTCAACCGAACTTTTAATGACCTTACTGTACTCCAAAAATTCAACAAAATTATTTTCATGATCCATGGGTTATGAGTATTCCCATGGTGCTCTCAAATTCACGAAACTCATCCGTGATTCAGATCCTAAATTTTGTACCATACACATTTTATGTCCAAAAAATTCCAAAATTTTTAAAAATAAATTCAACGTCACTTTGATACCAATATTAGATTTATTATACTACATATGCATACGAAAACATATTAAATTAAAAGTTTAAAATTTTCGGATAAATGCCTCGATATGTAGGTTTCAAAAAAATCAACTGATCCGTAAACTCTCTCATATGGATCGCTCGATTAGAATGGTGATCACAAAACAAATCACCACTATGGATTCATAATGCGTCTACCCAAAATCCAGTGAAATAACGATAGAAAAAAATTTTCTCATTGAAATTTTCTTGATTCCTCTAGAAAATGTGTTCTTTTCCTCTCACTTTGAAATGTACAGAATTCTCTCTTAGAGAACCAGCAAAACCTTCTTTGTGCCTTTTCATTTCACATAACCATGAAAAGTATTATCCCACTTTCAAAGACAACTAACGTACTAGGCATTGAGGGAGAAATTGGGTGTCATTAAGAAGTTATTGGGAGTTTTGAGGAAGTTAAGGGGATAATTTGAATTCTCCCAATAATGTCCCTTCATGAATTGAATATCCCAAAAATGTCCCAACGTGAACATAACTTCCAACAGCAACTTTACTCATATGAATGATTTGATTTTAGTTTTAAAATAATTTATGCAATGGCTGGAGTTGAGATTTATCTTTTAAATATAAAGTACACGTTACTACCATTAAACAAGAACATGAAATTCATTATGAACTGCATTCAGGGGATCAAAAGGGAAGTTGAAGAGCGATTACTAAAATTCAAAGCCATAATTAAATCAAAATGCTAAGTAATGAAGTTAAAAATCAGAAAATAATCCTTTTAGCTAGAAATACAAGGTAGATAAGCGAGTAAAAGGGTAAAGCCAGAGGCATTTGAACACCAAACGTGCACAGTTGAATGAACATGTAAAGGTAAAAGGTTGTGTCATCCTTAAGCACAATCAAAATTAAAATAATAAAAAAAAAAATTGAGAGAGCGACCTCTTACATGGGTAAGCACGTTGCATTGTTGAGTAAATAACAAGAGTTATAGCTGCAAGGTTGGAAAATACGGAAAGCAAATTACAAGATAAGAAGCATGACAAAATTCCAGAAACAAGGACTTTTTACTAAAGAATTTTGAAGGGTAACTCTTGCTCAATATAGATAGAGCTAACAATCGAGCTTTCTAAGCCAGACTTTACAAAGATTAGGCTCACCCCATTTAAAATTTGATGGTCTGAATCTGAGCTTGACTTTAAAAAAACCTGAAGAATTAAGGCTCAAAGTCGGCCTGAAAAATTAAAAGGCCCTTGGGCTTGTTTTGGACCAAACTCGGGCTCGAATTAAATCAAAAAAACGAGAGAGAGAGAGAGAGAGAGAGAGAGAGAGAGAGGCGCGAATCAAAGACTTTCAACTTCTGCCACCCTTTTCCGGCGTCGGTAGCCATCGTCGACACCAAAGCGGCAGCGGACATTGAATGGAGTGTCTTCTCCAACCTCTTGGCTATTCGATTTTATCTTGAGAGATGAAATTAATCTGTCTTACGAGGAGTGTAGAGGAGTCAAGGCATCATTGAAGTTCAACGGTCGTTATGAATTGCCAACAATCCAAACCATCACCACTATAATTGGGAAGACGATTATCATAGTCAAAGACCATCCATTCGTCTTCAAATATCGATTTCATCGTCAAACTCCAGTGGAAGAGAAATCCTCTCAAGTTCAATGTTGCATCGCCGAACCCAGGAAAATCGTAAGAAGAATTTTAGGGATAAACTCTGAGAGAAAGGGAGGGGGCTTTCTCTAATCCTGGTTCTAGCACGTGGGTAAGGATCGAAAAATGAAGGGGATTTCTCTAATCCTAGCTCTAGCACATGGGAAGAATCGAACAAACGAGGTCTACTTATAGATGGATTAAGCTATGCTAGAAGAAACATGGGGTAGATTGTGCGGGCATGTGACTAGAGTTAAGCGTGGCTCAATCATTTTTGTAGGGTTAGTGACCTAATTTCGGTTCATATGCCTTGCATTTTTATACGAGCCGAGCCTATAATAGGTTGAACCAACTAGCCTATAAATTAAATGAGTCCAAATAATAAGCCTAAGCTCAGTCTAGCCCTAAAATGGGGAGGGCTCGGCCCTTCAAAACAAGCTGAGATTGGGTCAGACTGGCCCAATTGCCAATCTTAAATATAGGCAAATTATGTCATTTAAAAGTCTATTTTCCTATGCAAAAAGATTCAGAGTTATCAAAGTTCCCTATGAAAACTTAAGTTCAAATTTCTTCAACCCTTTCAGCAGAAACTTAGAAGATATTTTGGAATTTAAAAGTGCATCTTGGAGATTCTAATCAATCATAGAGATTATCAATTTGAAATCATGTATTGGAGGAGGCAAATGAGTGTGACAAATTAGTATAAATAGGTGTGTTGGTAAGAAGTGTAGGAAGTTCTTTTGAATTAGCCAAATGCTATACAAGTTGAAACTCAAGATTAGACAAGTAACCGGGCCGGTTCAAGGTCGGTTCGAGGAACCGCGGGCCGGGCTGGCAGCGGTTCCTAGGCCAGTCCGGGCCGTGCCGGGCCGGTTCCCATTTTTTTTCTTGTGGAACCGGCCCGGCCTGTTGAACCGGAACCGGCGGTTCCGGGTCGGGCCCGGTTCGGCCCAATTTTTTTTTCTTCTCTATTGCATTTTTCTAAATTTTTTTTGTAACTCTATTTTTTAATTCCATTTTAATTTTATAACTCCATTTTTTTTAACTTTGTTTTTTTTTAATTCACTTTTGATAATTCACTTTTAATTAAAAATAAGAGACACAAGATTTTTAGAGTGGTTCCACCGAATTCGGTGTACGTCCACTACCAAACTCATTACTTGGATTTTAAAATTCACTATTTTTTTGTTACATTATTTTGATTTTTACATCACTTTGATTTTTTTTTCTATTTAAAATGACTTTTAAACAAAAGAAAAATATTAATATTATTATTATTCTTCTTTTTCTTCTTCTACTTCTTGTTTATCATCTTCCGAAATTTTGATGATTTTTTGCATTCTTTTTTCTGCATCCTTCCAATCTTTAATGCATATTAAAGTTTCTAAAGTATCGTTCCCTAAATTTATACGTTTTTCGGTTAACACTCGACCACCTGCACTAAAAGCACTTTCGGATGGTACTGTGGATACCGGAGGGGTTAGTACATCTTTAGCAACTTGGGTCAAAATTGGATAATACGATACATTATTTTTCCACCAACCTAATATATCATATAAATCTATATTATTAAAATTTTCTAATCTAGGTGTTTGTTTATATAAAAGTAATTCATTAAATGATGATGAAGAAATTCTTTGTTTTTTTCCTAACATGTGTAAGGGATTAAATGAAAATGAAGATACTTGAATACTATTACTACTATTACTAACTATATTATTAGTATTTAAATTATTAATTTTCTTTTCATATAATTCAAATATTGATTGTAAAGTATGAGATATTTGTTGTTTTAAAAAATGTGGGTTAATAGACATTTCTGATGGAAAAACTTATGCAAAACAATTTATTAATATTTCAGCACCTTAAACTTTAACACGTGGATTTAATGCACTTGCAACTAAATATAAAATTGGAATTTCTTCATAATATTTTAAAAATTTGGTTTTCATTGAAAAACAATTTCACCAAATCTTTCTTCATTTTCAAATTCATTAAATACATAAATAATTTTACAAAGATTTGGTAGTATTAAATGAGTAGTTGGATAATAATATTCAGAAAATAAATTTGTACATAAATAAAAAATTTTCAATAATTTTGTAAGTGTAGACGCAAATTCAAAAACGTTATTATCAATAAAACCATATTCGTAATTTGAATTTGCAAATTCAATTAAAATATTTTGAAAAGGAAGAACATCTTGTAACATGTCATATGTTGAATTTCACTTAGTGTCACATTACATTTTAAATTTTTTATATTTTTTGTTATGTAAAATACATAATTGTCTCATTTCTTGAGTTTTTACAGCAGAATTTCTTATTTGATAAATTAAATCACGAATAGGTTGTAAAAATAGTTCTCCCATTGCTAAACCATTCTTAACACATAAATTAATTATATGACATGCATATCTAACATGAAAAAAAGTTCCATTTAAAATTATTTTTAAAGAATTTTTTAAACTATTAACCGCAGTAGTATTAGCCAAAACATTATCAAAGGAAATAGAAAAAATTCTATCACTTATTCCATAATCATAAACAACATTTGAAATTATTCTAGTTATATGTGCACCGAAATGTGGAAATTCCCAACGTTGAAAAGCTAAAATTCTTTTTTCTAAAGACCATGAATTATTTATCCAATGACATGTTACTACAATATAATATTCTTTTTTATACTCACTTTTCCAACTATCCGAAATTAATGAAAATTTACATTGACTAATCATAAATTGTGTAAGTATACCATTTTTTAATTCCTGATATTTATCTAATGATCTCCTCCTACCGGATTTTTTACTACTTTTTTTATAATCGGGTTGTAAATATTTTTGTACATATTCTTCAAATACAAAACATGCAACTATATTAAGTGGTAATTCTTTTTTTACTAGCCATTCTATTTGTCCAATTTTTTCTTTATCCGAATTATATTTAAATGTACCAGTTATATTACCTCCTCCTGTAGAAATTTGTGTTTGTTTTATTTGTGATAATTTATCTGGATGATTATTAATTAAGTGTCTCTTAAGTGTGCCTATCCCCCAACCTTAAAATTTATATTTTTGATAACAAATTTTACAAATTACTTTTTGTTCATCATTTTTCCTTTAAAAAAATGTTCATATATTAAAATCATTTTTTTTAATTTGTGTTGTGTTAGATTCAGTGTTACTAGGTTCAGTTTCTTGTAAAAAAGTTTCAATATCTATATGATCGGGAATTTCAAAAAATGAAGGAAGAGGAGATTATTGAGAAGATTGTAAAGAGTGTGTTCCGGTCATTTTATAAAAAAATTAAGATTAAAATTTTTAAAATAATATATACGATAAAATTTTTTAAAGGAAATTTAAGATTAAATTTTTTTTAAAAATTAAAAAATTAAAATTTTTTAAAAAGGTAATGCAAATGTAATGTAAATGTAAAAAAATAAATATGCAAAAAAATTAAATCTACTGATTTGACGAATATCGCAATTGTTTTTTGCAAAATCTTGAATGAGCTCCCAACCTTGAAATTTTGTCAAATCTTGATCAATGTAGATAATGGGGTATAAGGTGATGAAATGGTGTAGAAATTGATGGAAATAGTATAAAAATGGTATAGGTAATGTGGTATAAGGTAATAGAAATGGTGTAGAAATTAGTGTAAATGTAAATAATTGTGGAAATGTAAATAATGGAGAAAATGAAAATGGTGTATAAAGTGATGAAATGGTGTAGAAATTGATGAAAATGGTATAAAAAATGGTGTAGGTAATGGTGTAGAAAATGATGGAAATGATATAAAAAATGGTAATAGAAAGGAAGTAATAATGAAAAATTAATGAAAATTGAAAGAATGTAATAATATTGAGAGAATGTAGATGTGAGAGAGGAAGAGAGATTTTGTTGTGGAGATTTTGGAAATGGGGTATAAGGTATTTATAGGAAATTTTTTTGACCCTATGGACCAAAATAACCTAAAAAATAGCCGTTTTATAGCTGTTGAGAGGGGTAAAATTGAAAAAATTTCAAAATTTAAAGAAAAGGGGGAAAATTTGAACCGGAACCGGCGGTTCTAGCTGGTTCGGGCTCGGGCCGGTTCCCGGTTCAAAATTTTTTGGAACCAGCTCGACCCGCTACAGTAAACGGTTAGGGGCCGGGCCGGTTTACTGTAGCAGGGGGCCGGTTCCGGGTCCGGGCTTTACCCGGGCCAACCGGACCGGTTTTCGGGCCCAAACCAGCCCGGTTACTTGTCTACTCAAGATTGTGTTCACTTCTTTTGATTTTGTTGATATTGAGCAGACTTCTAAGATATATTAATCATAGCACATTTTTTTCCTTTTTATCTTTCTCTTTCATCTATAACCATTCTGTTAGAATGCATGACAAATCTAATACATGTTTCTAATGTTAAAATTAATCCAAAATAAAGTAGAAGCAAAAAAGGAGATTTAGGGTTACTTCTGGGCATACTTTTCTCCTTACCTTCTGACATCTGCAAAACTACCAAAATGATTTTTGGGACATGTACAAATTTTCTAAACTCTCAATTTCACTCAATATATGGTATTGAATTAAGAAATTTAAACTTAACAATTAAATACACTAGGAGGGGGTTTATATTAATTCTCAACTATCAAAAAACTTTTAATACTCTATAATTATTATCCTAAATTATTGCTGAATATTTTGGAAAGATAATTAAATATTCAAAATAGAAAAACAAGATTAATTGTGTGAAAGATTGTATGAGCCACCAAAATTTTGGCAAATGCAATGAGTTCAAATTCTTTTAATTTTTTATTACATTTAATCTCTTTTAGTTATGTTTTTCCCCTTTAACTTGATTTTGAATGTACTAACTCATGAATTTTAAATGGAAAAATTTCTTACAATCCCCCACTTGGTCTAACAAATCAAATTGAACTCAAAACCAAGTCAATTTTTTATGAAAATAATATACATGAGTCATGCCGATAATTCCTTTATAAGCAAGTATTATCTTCCGTGTACCATAGTGTATTCTATTTTCTAATTTTATGGTGACATTTATTTTATGAATAAATCTTACATTTCTTCAGAATCCAAACTTGATGAATTTATTTCAAAACAAAAAAATGTGTGTACAACATTCTTTAGAAAATTTGACTTTAAGTTTTATTTAAATAAGACAATAAACTCATATTTATAATATGATCTTTGAATCTACTTGATAGTATGCCTTTGGTTAAGAGATAGACCAACATATAATCAGTGTTAATGTGTTGGATTATAATTTTATTTTTCAACACTCTTTCCTTAATGACTAAGTATTTTATGCCAATGTATTTATTTCGATTATTACTCTCATTATTCTTAACAAAACATATAACAATTGAATTGTCACAAAATGTATATAATAATCTAAGTACAGAATCTAAAACCCTAAACGCGGATATGAAACTCTTGAGCTACACCACGTGGAGGTCACAATTAATGTTTACTTAACACTCCTTCACGATACAGTTCCATCGGCCATTATGAAGATATAATCCGACATTGATTTCTGACATTTAACACAACTGACAAAATCTGAATCCAAGTATCTGACGACTTCCAGATTATCGATTCTTTTGTATATAAACATGTGCTTCGTAGTGTCTTGTAAATATCTCAATACTTTCTTGGCAGTCTTCCAATGTTCCAAACCCTGATTACTTTGATATCTACCCAACATCCGTCACAACATGCGTTAAATTAGATATTGTACAGATTTGTGTATACATGAGACCTCCAATAATGGAATATAGGATGGTAGCCATTTATTTCCTTTTCAAATCTGTCTAAAGACATTGGTCTAAATTGAATTTATCCCATTTGACTATTAAAACTATACATGATGAATAGTTCTTCATCCAGGGAATCATTTTTAGAAACCGGAGAAAATATTTTCAAAGAGTCAATTCTTTCCCTTTGGGTGAATCTTTTAACAACAAGTCTAGTATTATATTTCTCAATATTGTTTAATGAGTTAGTCTTAGTTTTGAAAACCCATTTACATTTTATGGGTTTTACCCCATTTGCCAACTCTATAAAATCCCAAACTCCGTTACTCCTCATGGAATCCATCTTATCTTTCATGGAATTCAACCATAAATTCAAGTCCTTAGAGCTCATTACTTGTGAAAAGGTTTTGGATCCTCTATCACTACAAAGAAACAGTATTTTTGTGACGAATTTTGCGATGAAAATTTGAGAAAAATTTGTCGCTAAATAAATTTGTGATGAATTTTTCGACGAAAAATAATTTGTCGTTAATAACTCGTCGCAAATATTTACGACAAAAAATATCATATTTGTCACAGAATTAAAGACGTATACTATTTCGTCGCTAATTTTGTCGCAAAAATTAGTAACAAAAATTTTTTTGTTGAAAATTTTTGACACATTTTGTGACAAAAAATATATATTGCACATCTATTCCTCACAAAATTCGTCGGAAAAATTAGCATAAAAAATTTTTTTGTTACAATTTTGCGACGAATATTATCTGTCATAAATTGGGGACGAATAATTATTTGTCACAAAATTGGTGACGAATTTTTTCGTTGCAAATTTTTAACAAAAAATTTTTTGTCGCTAATTTTTACAACAAATTTTGCACCAAAAAATAATTTCACCAAAAAATAATTTCGTAAGAAATTTACGACAAATTGTTTTCGTCGCATAAGTGCGATAAATATTTATTTGTCGTATAATTTATCGCTAACCTGCGAAAAATTCAGCGACGAATTTAGCGACGAATATTGTGACGAAGTATGAAAAATTTAGCAACAAGTTTTGCGACGAATATTAGAATCAGCAACGAATTTTTCGACGAATCTGGAAAATTTGCGACAAAAAATTTGGATTTTTTTTTTTGCACCAATTTTCCTTATATATCATATTTCTCTCTACTTAGCCAATCAGTTTATGAAGTAAACATCCAACATCATCATCAACAAACCATCTAGAGTACCATTCAACAGCCAATAATATAAAATTTATCCACTCTCTAGTTATCCAAATAACTAACCATCTAATAGTACCAATCAAATAATAATTGTAAAAGCACTACCATCGTCATGATATAATAATAAACAGTAATAAATAAGTAACAGAATATCAAATATCTAGCAGTATGAGCCAAGTAATAATAACAACCATATTTAAATGTAAGTGTGAAATAATAAAAAACTGTATCAAGAAATATCATCATAACCATCACCATCACTATCACCATCACTGTCACCGTTACCATCATCATTACCAAATATGTTATAACCATCATCACCATCATTTGGAGGAGATTGAAAAGGGAGAATCGGACTTGAAGCGGAGACTAACTGAAGATACTGCATTATAAGTCTCTGTTGTGCACGAAACTCTTTAAATTCATTATCTCTTCGCTCGAGTTCTGCGCACATGGCTTGAAGTTCATTGTCTTTTTGTGCTAACTGCTCCTTCAAGTGGCTCAGCTCTTGGTTCATTTGCATTAATTTTGTTCTTACTGGTGTCAGGGTGGAAGAAGATAGACCACTGATTTTGCAAGTTCTACTCAACGAGCCCATCCCAAGTACTCTTCCCTGTTTCGCTCCACCAATAGTCTCGAGCCATAAAACCATATTATTAACAGATGGCTCAGATGTAGCAGCATCACTACCACTAGAATTTTTCAGTACAAACTAATCATATTTTTTCTGTATTGTCATAAGAGAAATTAGAAAAAAATTAAAATAACAATATAATAAAATATCCAATAAAGGAAATAAAAGTGTTAATTAACAGTTTAACAATGTAATAAAATATCTAACAAAGAAAATCAAAATACAAATTATATTCCTCATTAAGCGATTGACAGTAAATAATAAGACACAAAAATTAATATGTGAATCAAATATTACAAATTTAATAGACTTATGGAATTGAAATTAAACATACTTCTATTTATGTATTTAGTTGCTTTATCCATTAGAATGATACTTAGATAATGAGGAGTTCTCTAATTAAAATTAAAATTCAATTACTATTAGGAGTTTGAAATTATAACAGATCGAATCAAGAAAAAAATTATATTAGTACGTAACATAATGAACCAACAATTTGGAAATGACGTAATAAAATTGATATTATGTATTCACAAATTTTTATTAATAATGATCAAATAAAAAAGTATAAATTAGAAATGAAAAAATCAATTTAAATAGTGAAAAAAATTTTAGAATAGACAAATCTAATAAATTTATCTTCTAACGTTATTATAATAGATTCAGCATAATATGTTAAAATTTTTGTTGCAAAGTATTTATAAAACAATTAAAAATTTTGAAATTACATACCATAACCGCTCTTACTCTCTTCCCACTCCAGGTCTTGTCTTTTTTCTGAAAAGTCCGTGCGAAAGTCTCTATAAATGATGACTGGGATCCCATTTCCTTGGCCTAAAAAAAAACACTGTTAAATATAATGAAAGAATGAAAAAATAATGAATTAAATTCCAAAAAATAGTAATTTAACCAAATTATCATTCTATTTCTACACTCATCAATATTGATTGAACCTCCCACATAAGTAGCAGATGATTCCCCAGAATTATAAGATCAATTTTTTTTTTTATTCTGCACACTCCTCTGTCGGCTCTCATCAGAATCCCATAAATTTAAAATCCTGAGCCAATTATTTTCGGTGATGCAGTTTGGTTTCTTTCGGTTAATCTTTGCATGATTTAGTATATCTCGGATGTGATGACCGCATTTTTTCTTAAAAATTCTTCTTATTTTAAGTTTCTCGGTTTCATCCCAAGTGAATTTTTGTTGCAATAAATAAAAATACAATTAGTTATATTTAAATTATACACTTATTTTTATATTTAAATTTAGAGGCTTAATTTATCTTGAATTCTCTCCACCATAACTCTTTGATATCAACTGGATTATATAATTCTGCATTATATAATTTTTTTTATAATTGCAACTATTTAATATATATAATAGAACATTATATATAATATATATTGTTAAATATATATAGAACATTAATTATATATATTATATAACATTAACTATTTATTATACATTGACATTATATATATTATATATTGTTAACTATATATATTAACTATATATTATATAATATTAACTATATATATTAACTATATATAGCATTATATGTATTATAAATTGTTAAATATATATAGAACATAATCTATTTAAAATTCTGCATTATATATATTATATATTATTAAATATATATAATAGAACATTATATAAAATTATATAATTATAATTATGTTATAAATTTATAATTATAATATATAATATATATAATATGTAATAATATATGTTATAATGTTAAAATTATAATATATAATATATTATAATATATATAATATATAAAAACTATAAATTAACATATATGCTATAATGTTTAAATTATAATATATATAATATATAAAATTATATATGTTAAAATTATAATATATAATGTTATAATATTATTAAAATTATAATATATCATATAGTATAATAAATAATATATAAAATTATATATATAATATATAATTTATAATAAAAAATTAATTATATAATTAAAAAAAAAAATCGGTCTGGTGGCAACTGCCGTCGAACTTGGGGACGGGAAGACACTCCCCTGCCCATATCCTATGGCAGCACCATCGGATCGGGCCAGGGGGAGGACTCTCCCCCGTGGGCCTCGGCGAGGTCCTTCGCCAAGGCCCGTAAGGGAGGGAGCCTCCCCCACCTAGATCCGGCGGTGCTATCGCTAGATTGGGGGAAAGGGGGAACCCTCCCCCTCTGTTTGCCTCGACGAACCTCGTTCGCTGAGGCGGAAGGGGGATCCTCCCGTTGGTCACCTTGGTGATCGAAGGGGAGGGCCGGCCCCTCCCCAAATCTGGCTGTTGCGGCCGGATCTTGAAGGGGGAGGCGGCACCTCCCCCTCTGTTCGAACAAAGTCGGGGGAGAGGCGCTCTGCCCCTCCCCAGCCAAGATCCGGTCGCATGCCACTGAAGGGACTGAGTCAGAGAGAGAGAGAGAGAGAGAGAGACAGAGAGTACCTTGTAGCGCTTGAACCCGTGAGAGAGAGAGGGAGAGGCACCGTGTGGGGAAGTTTACAAAGCACACATTAAGGATAGGTTTTTTAAAAAATCAACGACGAACACTTGTTTCTTCGCTGCAATCAGCGACGAATGCGGGTTTCGTCGCTGAAATCAACGACGAACTTGTGGTTCATCCCTGAATCAGCTACGAACTCGTGGTTTGTCGTTGAAATCAATGACAAACTCGTTGTTCGTCACTGAAGTTCAGCGACGAACACGTGGTTCGCCGCTGAAGTTCAGCGACGAACCATGTGTTCGTCGCCGATTTTGCTCTGGACTCTTTTTCTGTAGTCAATTTTTATGACAAATTCATTTCTCGTCGCAAATTTTAGCGACGAATAGAATTATTGATCGCAAATTTTAGCGACGAACAATATTTCGTTGCTGATGTTAACGACCAATAAAAATGTTTGTCGCTACTTTACCGACCAATTTAAATTTGTTGCTATGATCAGCGATAGAAAAAATATTCGTCACTAATAAATTATTTTTTTGGTCGCAAAATTAGCAACGATAAATTTTGTTTATCGGTAATTCAGTGACGAAAAAATATATTTGTTGCAAATCTGCAACAATGTTTGTGACGAACATTTAAATTTTTTCTTGAATTTTTCTAAAATACTTTAAATTCTTTTATTAAACTGCTAAATGAGATGCAAGTTATTAATTAATAAATTAATAACATTAAACAATAAAATTATAGATAAAAATATTTTTATCTTGTTAATTATACCTAACATTCTTTACATCTTCATAAATGTTTCAATGTTGGTTATTATTAAATTCATTTGTTTATATCAATAAAATTTACTACCGCAAACAATAATACTTAATTACAATTTTTTATATAAAATGAAAAATAAATAAGTATTATTATTATGAAAAGTGATTATGACAAGATAATACTCATTCATTATATATCAAAAATCGATTTCATTACTTTAAAAATGTTAAAAAATTTGGACAACTTGAAAAAGTTACATAAGTAAGTGAAGTAAGAATTGATTCACAATAATAAGAAGAGAATTAAACAAATCAGCAACGAATTTAGGAACAAATAACTTGTTTGTGGCCAATCAGCAACAAATTTAGCAACAACATTTAAAAATTTTGCAACGGAAAGTGTATTTTTTGCTATTTAGCGACAAATATGCCGATCATTTTTTTTCGTCGCACTATTAGCAACGAATTCTAATTTTTGTTGCAAATTTAGTGATGAAGAAATTTTTTGTTGCAAATTAGCAACAAATTTTGTAACAAAAATATACCGTTGTTGATTAGCATCAAATTAATTTTTGGTCACAAATTTAGCGACCAAATTATCTTTTTTCGCTAAATTAACGAAGAACTTTCTTTTTTATTACAGATTTAGTGACGAATGTTTTTTTTGTCGCTAATTAGAGACGAATTTCTAACAAATTATTGTACTCTCTCACGAACTTTGCGACAAATATTTATTTGTGGCTATTTTAGCGATAAATATTTTTTTGTTATAGATTTGTTGAAAATTTGCGACAAATATATGTTTTGTCGCTAATTTTGTTGGAATTTTGTGACGAATAGTATTTGTCGCAAAATTCGATCACTAAAACTGTATTTTTTTGTAGTATATGACTCCGACGCTATAGTCAAACTTTTAAAAGTATATCACATAGTTATCAAGTATGATTGACATTTTCTCTCAAGTAGATCTCTTGAATGTTGGTTCAACATTTTTCGTAGGAGAAGGTTGACCAACTTGGTTTTGATCAACTGTTTATGAAATTTCTTGATTGTCATCTGTATCCCGATTCATGTCCATAGGAACTTGAGGGCCACTTTGGATGACAACTAACTTGATACTTGAACTTGATGGGATATTTGATAGGTTCTTTTCATGAGTCAAGTTCCAAAGGTAATCCCTCCCACTGATCAAGTCATGCTCTTGAAATTTAGTATTTCTTGATTCTACGAACTTAATATGGTAGGATGAACAGTAAGATCAGTATTCATTTGACTTATCAATATAACCGATAAAGTATTAAATCATGATCTTTGAATCCAGTTTCTTTTCTCATGAATTGTAAACTCTTATCTCTACAGGATAGTCTCAAATGTGTCCGTGTCTTAAACTAGATTTCCAACCCTTAAATAATTCAAAAGGAGTTTTGACTAATGTTTTGGTTAGAACCCTATTTAGGATGTATACTACTATCTTGAGAGTTTCAGTTCACAAAAATTGAGATAGTTTTGAGTTAGTCATCATACTTTTAACCATATCAAGTAAGTTCCTATTACTTAGTGCATTGTTTCTCTACTTCAACATTGAAAATTTTGAAGCCATATAACGCCTTGATCTTATGGAAAAGGATATAGAGATACATATATCATGAATAGTCATGTATAAATGAGATAAAATAACTATGACCATATAAGTTTGTATTTGGTGTATAAATGTTCGTATATGTGATTTCAAGCAATTTTGAGCTCTTCCTATCACCTTTGTAAGTCTTGTTGGTTTGCTTTCCCTTAATGTAATCCTCACAAGTCTCAAAGTCGTTAAAGTCTAGGGTATCAAGTACTCCATCCTTTATCAATTTTTGTATCCTCTTTATGGAAATATGTCGTAATCTGCAATGCCACAACATAGAAAATTTTTCCTCAATGACACTTCTTTTAACTCCTATATGTGTTACATTCATAGAAATATTATCCTTTAAAATAATACTATAAAATTAATCCAATAATAGACCATAACTAATGACATTTAAATAAAAAATAATATCATTTTATCACTAAATTAAAAACAGTGACCGAATTGTACAAATTTTGAAATATAAATTAATTTTCTAGAAAATTTAGGTATATAAAATACTCTCTCTAATTTCAAAATATACCTACTTGCCAGAATGGGCTCGCAATCATAAATACCCTTTACCTGTGAGCTCATTTAGTTGCCCGAATAAATGAGTTGTTCACGATCCATTGAGTTCTTAGGTTTTGCAAACCTTGCAACACATTCGTAATGTATATGGTACAACCAATATCAATTTACCATGTGTCATGAGAAATTTTAGTCATGCAAAATTCATTGATAGACAGTTTTCATAAGCAGGCTTTCCTCCTCTTGTACATACATGGTCATCAATTTATTAATAAACCATTTTTCTTTATATGTGTTGTAGGAGATTTTAAAGGGGCCGTCGAACTACGGGAGACTGTTCAAAATGAAATGCACAAGGAAAGATTTTGACATCTCAATCTCTAGATTCTTTAATTGAGTCACAATGTTCTGCAATCGCACGATATGCTCATGCACACTTTGGACATTAATGAGCTTATGGAGGAGAACTGCATAATGAGAGTATAGCTAAAATTTTCCCGATGTCGCAAATTACTCATTTATAGTCTTAAGAAGAGTATGTACATTGGTGTACTGGTTGACCGAGATACGGATGCTATTCGCAAATTTTCTCTTTGAGTATGGTATTTAGACGATTAGATCGCTCCCACTATTCATAAAGAGTTTTTTCTACCTAGAGTTGTATCAGTTATCAAAGATGGTTCGTCCTTCCGTATCGTATAGTTAATGTCAAGACAACGTAGATAGAAAATGACCATTTCCCTTCTGTGAGCTAATTAGAAAATTATAAATAGATAGTATATCTTTGATCACTTTATCATTTTCTATTTAGACCTATAACATGACCTCTCTAGTGTATCAAGTAAGTTTTCAAGTAGGCGACTGCTTAAGAATTAGTCAGTTTTAAATTTATTCCCGTCTTTTTGACAAAACTAATCTAGACATGTATTAGATTAACCGTACTTATAATATTATTTGACAAAATGAAGAACCATTGTGATATCTTAGTTAAAATTAGGAGAGGCATGTGTATACATTCTCAAGTATAAAGGTTTAGAAACCAGTGTGGTCCACCCTTTTAAAATTATGTGTAAAGAGAAAAAGCTTTTATGCACAATAAGCCTTAATTTCACAATCCGGGTCTTCTTCACCCGAAATTCTCCTTGAGTGTCCCAACTGGACGTGATAGGTTCTCTAATCGGAAAGTCATTGGAAAACTTTAAAATCGCTTCATTTTAAATTATGAAAACATTGGATTGTGCGTGTCACGCCTCGAAACGGGGTTGTGAGCAGCCGTCCGTTGTCCTAAATGCCGGCTGTATTTCTACAGAAAATCGGGCAGAATCTCCCCATAAATTGGAGGTTTCCCATGTACAATTAAACCTGTATATGCAAAATCAACATGTAATTTAAACCAATGGCCATCCCGATCTCTCCAAAATCAACAAACTCCATCTCCAAACATCCAGGACAGCGCAAGGCTTTACAATTTCTAACAATCCTAGCCACAGATCTCTACTGTTATACCCAACTAGAGCATGAGCAGCCGCTACATCGAGTGAACCTAAGTTTATATAATGTATAACATATTTCCCAAGTAGAAAGTTTAAAACGCTTACAGATACCTCAATGCGAGTAAAATGAATCAAAGCGAGAGTTATGCACACAACTGCTCATAAGTTATACAGTTATCCTATAATATATACGGCCAACTACAGACCTAAATGCCAAGACCTCGCAGGGTCGAAATAAAATAAAGATTTCATATTTCTATTTGAAGTAAATCTCACCGTCGTGAATACTAAATCCGCCCTAGAGCTTGCAATGTCGCTCTATCATAATAAACCTATCTGAGGAGGGAAAAGAGAGGGGTGAGTATCATGGGAAGATACCCAGTGAGTGAGGGGGAAAATGTCAAGCATAGATAGTATGGGTGAACCATTGAAGTGTCAAATAATATCATTTGAAACAAAAATTTACATTTCGCAGCAAAATATGATATGTTTAACAATTTGAAATCATTTAATCAATCACACGATAACAAGCATGTATACATCCATTTAAAATCAAGTAATATCAGAGGGAGCCAAAAATAGTCCTAGCAATGGTCAGTCGTGACCAAGAACAGACGCATCGGGGGTTTTATTATGCATAAACTTTAAAACGCTTTTTACCCCGACGTTGGCCATGAGTTCGCTGGGGCTAACTCATCATCGTGTATAGGACCCCATCCGGTGCTAGACAGTGGCGTCACACATGTCCTCCCCCTATGTGGGTTCAACCAGCCGCGCCTATAGCCCTTAGAATAAATGACGTTTGTGGATACCTCCTGCAGAACTGTATCTGGACAATCTGTGCCTCTACAAATGCCCTTCATAGTTACGGAATCATCAATGTCATCATCATAGTCTCACAAGTGCACAACGTCCCAGAGCATAACGTCCCACAAGTAAAATCATATCATCGCATAACTAGTGGGTATCCGACCCATATAGTTCATCAAAACATTTCAAGTTTGCGTGCCAATACGTTTCATCAAATCATTTCAAAACAGTATATCAATGCAATGGTAGAAAAGGAAATTATCAATTTTCAAGTAATGACACAATTTTTGTTTCATTTCAAACCATAGATGCATAGTCATCGTGAATATAATTTCAAGACACTCCAATAATCACAAAACAGATTTGAAATTTAGTATCATACGCCAAATCAATGCATATCAAAAGCATGTTTTATCGAAAACACGACAGAAAACACGTTTTACTATTTTATGCAAGAGATTAGAGTCCCACTCACATATCTAGGGAGGTGGGTCGTGCTGGAGCGCACTGTGCTCGCACAGAGAGTCGCGCTGGAGCGTGCTGGCGCTCATGCTGGGGTCGCGTTAGCTCGCGTAGGGGTCGCGCGCTGGCTCGCGCAAGGGTAGCGCGCTGGCTCACGTGTTGGCTCGTGCGCTGGCTCGCGTGCTGGCTCGCGGGAGATCCCGCGCAGGGCTCGCGCTGGCTCGAGGAGGCAGTGCTCGCGTGGAGGGAGGATCTGCGCAGTGGCGTGCTCGCGGGAGGGCGGCGCCCGTGGTAGGGAGGTCGCTCAAGGGAGTGCTCGGGTTCGCGCAAGAGAGATTGTGCTGCGGTGGAGGAGCTGCAGTCGCGTTCGCGGAGGGGCAGCGCTCACTGGAGGAAGGTGAGGTGGCTATGGCGCACTCGTGGGAAGGAAGTAGGAGCAGTGGCGGTGGGTGGGGGAAGGGGAGAGGCCGCGGCGGAGGAGAAGAGTGGCGGCTGAGGAGAAGAGAAAGAGAGAAAAAAAGAAAGAGGGAGAGAGAGAGAGAGAGAGAGAGAGAGAGAGAGAGAGAGAGAGAGAGAGAGAGAGAGAGAGAGAGAGAGAGAAAAGAGAGAGATTAGAGCTTTTTAGCCCTAATCCAATTTTTTTTTTTGTTTTTTTTTTCTAGTGTTACAGTGCGAAACCTCATGTCCAACTCATTGTCGGTCTCCATCTTTTCAAAAAATATTTTGGACCAATTTGAGAAAAAATCGAGAGAGAAAATTTTGAAAATTCACCGAAAACCTGTAGTCAAAGGAAAATTTGACTCTGATATCAAATTTTAAAATGTATGGTAAACTAATGTATACTTCTAATATTAAAATTGAGTCAAAATAAAATGGAAGAGAAAAAAGGGATTTAGAGTTATCTCTAACCATACTTTTCTCCTTATCTTTTAGTAACTGTAAAATCACCAAAATAATCTTTTAGACGTGTATAAGCTTTCAAAATCCTCAATTTCACTCAATAGATGGTTAAAGTTAAGAAATTTAGATTTAGGGACCCAATGCACTAGGAGGGGATTTATATAAACTCTTAACTATCAAAGAGTCATTTAAATATTTAAAATGGAAAAACAAGATTAATTGTATGGAGTTTTGAATCAACCACCAAAATCCGATCAAATGCAATCCAATTCAAAATTTTCTATTTTTTATCATATTTAATCTCTTTCCGTTATGTTTTTCCCCATTAACTTGATTTTGAATGCATTAACTTATGAATTTGAATTTGAATGGAAAAATTCCTAACACATTCCACATTAAATTGGTATAGAGTTTTGATTTTGTCCATGGCTACTTATAACAACTTGCTTTTGACTTGTAGACTTGTAGCACCCCAAGCAAAAAGGATAACCATATGTAAACGTATAACTAAATATCGAAACTTGTAATAGCTGTTTAAGAATCACCATCTACATGCTTGAAAATATGGAAGGAAAATGTAAGAAAAACATTGAAACTTTTATTCCTCTTAAAACTTTCAAGAAATTTTGGCAACCCAACCCAAGGCTTTCATTTACAACATGCAAGCCTGATAAAATATGAAAGCACTTTTATATCCATCGACAAGCTAGCAACAAAGGGTTCCCCTAGCCCCAAAGCGACTGACAACAACAAAAGTTCACAATATATAAAGATATCATAAATAGTACATATAAAACATAAACATATCCCTAGAGCATAATCATAAGCATGTCAAAATTGTAGCTATTCTAGGCCACTAAACATATCTACGTCATGGTAATAGCATCATATTTGGTCTTTAGCATATTATCATAACATAACATATTTGGGGCTTCGAGTCCTCACTGACATCTGTCCTGTCATAATGAGAAGCCTTACAAAAAGATAAAACACCATAAACATGGAACATACCAGCATATGTATCACAAATGGTCCCTGAAATGGGTCATAAATATAAAGGAGCATGGGGCCTAGTTTCCGTTGGCTCGAGATTTGCTACCTTTACATGATGCTCCCTTGTTTGCATGCAAGACATCTAAAAAGATAAAGAAAAGGGTCAAAGCAAATAAGGGTACACGGAACATGGATCGTGAATGATAGTTATCAAAAATCAAGAAAACAACAACAAGAAATAGAAGAATAAGAGTAATAATAAGGAGGAAGATGGACTGGTACAAAGATCCCACTTGCTCGTATATCTTGTTCAAGAAGTATGCCTGCCAAGTTAAGATCTTCACCTCACCTACCTTATAGGAAAAAGTGAACTACCTTTGCTCTTCCTTTCCTTCTTTCTTTATTTTCTTTTCTATCTTTACTTATTTTTATGTCAGAATGGAGGCCTTCAATTGGAAACAGAGCTAGTTATAGAGGGTTTAATAGTTAGGTCACTCTATCACTATGCTTAATTCCCACATCTCTCTTAGAGGAAAGAAGAGAGTGTTTTGTTTCATTTCTCTCATTATACTTTCTTTATTATGTCTCTACTCTAAGCAGGTGGAGCCATAGAGCTTAACCATAGAGTAGTGTCCCTGATGTAGCACATTGGCAACAGCCTTTTAAGGTTTACAAGAGACATGCAGAATCAAAAGCACAAAATTCGGTTTGTTATATGGTTGATAATGAAGGATTTAGTTGGGATTTATTTTAAGTGTTTTAGATTTTATCTTTTAGATTTAAATTCAATTTTAAGATTTTTTTTTATCGTAGATAAGATTTATCTTGATTTGATTCTTACTTTTAGATGGAGTCTTTGTTTTATATGAAATGGTTTTCTTAGTTGGATAGTTTTTTATAGGAGAAGAGTTATATTTGGTTAGAGTTTTTTTCTGTCACACCCTAACCCGTAGGTCCCAGTATGTGACAATCGCTATACTACCCTGAAACACGTGTGAGCCCCACCCCATGTACCAAGGTACCGCAAAGCATTTTGAAATTCCATTCATTTTTAAACAAGTGCTAATCACCAATAGATCAACATGACCTTTCATTTCAAATCCAAATGTCAAAGGAATTCATATCAAATTCCATAAAAACAATTCCCAAATAATTTTTTTCTTTTAAAGAAATAAAAGGAGGTTCCTAATTTATGTATAGAAAACCAAATCCAAATTCCAAATTCAAATAGATATAGTATAGAGTTCAATAGGTTTCCAAAATAGTTACAAAGGTTACCTCCATTTGGTTCTATTAATAAATATCTCAAACCAAAAGTAGATTGGTACCCAAAGGTGGTTTAACAAAACAATCTTCTTCAAATCTGGAACTAGGTAACCACAAGTTTTAACTAAACTTTCTCTATAAAAATAAAAGTAGGAGAAGTGAGTATAAATAATATCCAATGAGTGAAATAACATGTTATGCGATAAATAGGGGTGAGTATGGATGTGTCAAATAATTTTCGTAAAATCTTTTCATTGTAATCAAATATATCAATGATATCACAAAAGTCAAGATTTTTATCTAAATCCAATCATCATGATGAGATAAAATTTATACATTCAACATATTTCATATTTTCCAAACGTAAGGCAACTAAGATCATTATTCTCGGTAGTGATGCGTATGACAAATACAAGAAAGCAAAAAAGGATGTGAAAAAGTTTATCCTAAAGTCAAAGAGTAAGGTGTATAATGAAATATACAAGA
The DNA here is from genome assembly GCA_033439265.1 of Dillenia suffruticosa. Taxonomy (NCBI): domain Eukaryota; kingdom Viridiplantae; phylum Streptophyta; class Magnoliopsida; order Dilleniales; family Dilleniaceae; genus Dillenia; species Dillenia suffruticosa. The sequence continues at coordinate 17,661,058 of JAVTVX010000020.1, forward strand.
AATTGGATACTAAAGACGGAGAGAAAGAGATCTACAAAATTGCCAAACTAAGGGAGCGAAAGAGTAAAGATTTAAATGGTATTAGGTGCATTAAGAGTGGAACCAATACTATACTTGTAAAGGATGAGGACATAAGAAAACGTTGGCGTGATTATTTTGACGATCTCTTTAATGTTAAGAATACGGGAGTTATAGGGAATATCGAAATACCTATAGAAGAGATCAATAGAGATTTTAAACGCAAGATCCGTCCTCTTGAAGTGAAGGAGGCTTTAAAGAGAATGAAGAATAATAAGGCCATAGGACCTGATGGCATTCCTATAGAAGTGTGGAAATGTTTGGGTGAATTTGGTATAAAAATATTAACGGATATTTTCAATAAAATTTGGGAAACTAGGAGAATGCCTCAGATATGGAGGAAGAGTGTAATTGTACCGCTCTATAAGAATAAAGGAGATATACAGGATTGCTCTAACTATAGAGGGATTAAGCTTATGAGTCATACTATGAAATTATGGGAGAGAGTAATAGAGCATCGATTGAGATTGGAGATAAGTATATCTCAAAATCAATTTGGATTTATGCCAGGCAGATCCACCACGGAAGCGATTCACTTGCTAAGACATTTAATGGAGAAATATAGAGTACAGAAGAGAGACCTACATATGGTATTCATTGATCTGGAAAAAGCATATGATAGAGTTCCTAGAGACTTATTGTGGTGGGCGCTGATGAAGAAAGGGATATCCTTGAGGTATATTAACCTAATTAGAGATATGTATGAGGGAGCTATAACCGGCGTAAGCACTCGTGGGGGTTTGAGTGATAGTTTTCCCATTAACATTGGACTCCATCAAGGTTCGGCATTAAGCCCCCTCCTCTTTGCAGTAGTGATAGACGAAATTACCAAAAATATCCAAGATGAAATACCATGGTGTATGCTTTTTGCAGATGATATAGTGTTAGTTGATGAAACTATAGAGAGTGTTAGTGCTAAACTCGAGTTATGGAGATTTACACTAGAAACTAGCGGGTTTAGACTGAGTAGATCAAAAACAGAATATATGAGATGTGGGTTTAGTGACAGACCCCGGAATGATGAAGAAACGATTAGGTTAGATGGGCAAGAGGTACCCAAAAGTGAACGATTTAGATACTTAGGATCTATCATTCAAAATGATGGTAACATCGATGGAGATGTGAACTATAGAATTCAAGCGGGTTGGATGAAATGGAGAAGGGCCTCCGGAATTCTTTGCGATCACACGATACCATTGCACTTAAAGGGAAAGTTTTATAGAAGCGTGGTTAGACCTACATTATTATATGGTACTGAGTGTTGGGCTGTTAAACAACAACAAGAACAAAAGATGTCTGTAGCAGAAATGAGGATGCTTAGGTGGATGTGTGGAAAAACTAGAAGAGATAGAATAAGAAATGAAGAGATCCGAAATAAGTTGGGGGTTAGTTCAATTGTGGATAAGATGCGAGAGTGCCGTCTGAGGTGGTTCGGACATGTGCAACGAAGACCCAATGATGCGCCTGTTAGGAGAACCGAGAACTTAAATCTAGACAGTTTAGTAAAACGTAGAGGTAGACCGCTGAAAACTTGGATGCAAGTTATCCGCAAAGATTTGAAGATTAAGGGTTTAGAAGAGGAAATGGTTTTGGATAGGAATGGATGGCGTAGTAGAATCCGCACAAATTAAACCAATATGTTTTCAAATATTTATCTATTGATTTATTTATCTATTTTTCATTGTATTTATTTTATTTTATTTTATTTTTATTTTATTTTTATTTTATTTTTATTTTATTTTATCTTTATTTTTATTTTATTTTATCTTTATTTTTATTTTATTTTTCTCTCCTTTTCAAGTTTGTCTCTCAAATGGCCGACCCCAACTATTGGGATTAAGGCGCAGTTTGTTGTTGTTGTTGTTGTAGAGATCTACCACGACTTAGAGGGGGACCGTCAAGAGATTTTGGTAATTTAAGTTCACAAATACCCTTATCCTTGGCGTTGGGAGTGATATTTTATTGGTGGTATAACCAACTATTTTATGACCTTATTTATAATATCTGGCCATGAATACACCGCACGTACTCGAATATATCCCGTGGTCTACTAACTCCACTACGTCACCCCGTTGGGTCACACTATGGAGGGAAATGATTAGTTATTTAATAGGGTTTCAGACTCTCAATCCAAACCAGTTATATGCACCATTTCACAAAATTCATAAATCCATTTCAAATGCCAAATTTAATTCAACTATTTCTCAAATCAAGTCATATTCATTACATTGTATAAAATATGACACATTATTCATTTATAACAAATTGGATGCATAACTATATCAAGTTCACATATGGAGACATTTCACTCATGCAAAAGATTTCAAAACTCATTTTAAAAGTCAAGTAAAGTATTTCACTCATTTAAATTATAACATGCAATCCACTCATTTCTTGAGAGGGTAAACACCCCCAATCCATAACTCAATCAAATGTAAATCACTCATTGAATTCCAAATGTAATACTAGTGTTAAACGGTTTCTCCATGTTATTTTACAACCCTATTTTCTAACATATTTCTAAATCTATAAATATGATACTCCTAAATTCATGACCCACATCTGTGCAGTTATTGAAAAATTACCATAGCTTTCATTATACATACCAGATTTAAATAATTCAAATCTCAAATTAAAGATAAATAAAGATCTACAACTTTGATATTCAGGGCTTTGCTTAATTCCACCTAGAAGGCAATTCAAAATTGGAGTAAGATGTGCATCCAAAACTGGATGAAAATAGGGTATCCTTTGCAAAACATATCTTTTTGAAAAATGTCAAAAATCCAATTCTCAATGAAATGTCTACTGTGATTCGCCATTTTAAAACCCTATAAGTCTAATTTCTGCAGGAACAAACTCTACTCAGTTTACTATTGTATAGAGACAATTATGGTCGAATTATTATCAATAGGTTAAGTTAGCTAGTTTTGCAAAAAATCCAAATTTTCATTCTTATTCTAACATTATCAAGACACAATGGGTTCAATCACCATGCCAAGACATTTATCATGATACAAATTGTAGATTAAATTCTAAAACCATGTACTCAACATATCTTGTTCTTGGTTCACAAGCTCATAACTTATTACCTTAAGATCACCTCCAAAATTCAAACTTCTTTGATCTATCTTGATAAATTTCAAACTCTCCCACAATCAAGTCCAAGGATTGCTAGAAATTGTTGAAAGTGAACTAAGAGAGCTTAGAAATTAAGACTTACTAAGAAATTGTTTGGAAGATCCGGATAGTTTGAAAAAGGAAAGAAAAGAGTGCAAGGAAGGCAAAGAAATCAAGAGTCTCACCCTCTTTCTCTCTTCCTCTCTTTCTGTCTCTCTCGGTTATGCACACATACACAAACACAAAACCCATTCAAAAAAGTTTCAAGAATCTCTCTCTCTCAGCCATACACAGACATTCAATTTTGTTTCTTTTTTTAAACCACACCAACCCTTACTTCTTGCCTCAAATGCTACCCTTTAATGTTCTTTTAACTTTTCTACACTTTCTTTCACAAAAAAAAGGAGAACAAAATGTGGGGTAGGTCCTGTGAACCTCAATTTAGGTGTTAGACTCCTAAAATTAGGTTAAAAATGGATGAATTGTAAACTCAAAAATTGGGCTTTAAATTGGGGTCAGTGAGTTGAATAGTTTGTTCAAGGATTAGGCTCCAAGATTAAACTCTATAGTTGGATTGTTAACCTTAAGGATTACACTTAAAATGGGCTCAATTTCTAGTTCAATCCAAATTCAATTCTCATATTTTTTAATTACTTTAAGATCAATTGGTTCAAATTTATTGCCCCAAAATTCACTTTAGAGAATACAAGTCTTTAATACAACTAGGGATCACGTAAAAACTGCAAGAAATTTTATAAGGCTTTCATTGAAAAGTCAAAATTGATTACAACTGATTTCCCCTGGTATTGATAAAGAAAAATTCTATGAATTTTCTAGCACCGAATTTTTGCTGTTATTTCTTTAGTTTTATTTTTCTATAAATAGTCACTTATGTAACCTTTTCAAGGCAAACTTTTCAAGTTAATAAACAATCTTTTAGATTGTGAGATGTAATCTTCTCTTAGGTGTGAAGCCTAAGAATCCTAGGTTGTAATCTAGGCCAATTTCCCTAATTTTTTTTATCATTGTTACTATGTCCACTACTTTGTCCTACATCAGTTGGTGTCGGAGCTGAAGTTTTCTTACCTTTAAAATTGTTTTCTCATGCACAACTATGGTGACTAATGCAGAGTTGAGTTCAAGAGTTGAGTGCCTAAAGGGCAATATGCCGAAGTAACGGAATAGTTAAAGAACTTAATTGCAGTAATTAAGCTGCTGTTGAAGGGGCTAGCACAATCTACTGATGAAGGAAGGTCTGAAACTCCAACTATGGCAACCCAAAATCTTCAAGTAGTATAGCCATATCTCCGAGGAGGAGCTGAACATGATACACTTAGAGATATCACAAAGAAAATCAAGATTGAATTCCCAAATTTCGAAAGCTAAATCGATACTGTCATATTTTGTGATTGGTTTAGTTCTCTTGAAGAATTTTTTTACTGGTATGACATGAATGATTCTCGACAAATTTGATTTGCGAAGATGAAGATGGCTGGTTTGGCAAAGTTATGGTAGAGTACGGTGGAGAGCAACATACAATGACCGGGCCAACAACCATTAGAATTTGGCAAGAGATGAAAGCTAAGGTACAACAAAAATATTTGCCTTATAAATATTTTGATTAGATGTGTGAAAAGGTTTTTACATTAAAACAAGACATCATGAGTGTGACTGAATATATACAGCAATTTGAGGAACTCAAAATGTACAACCAAATTGAGCAAAGTGCAAAACAAGCAACAACTCGATTTAAAGCAAAATTAAGAGTAGATATTAAGCGAGAACCAGCTAGACAACCCATGTACAGTCTTGAGCACGCCTTACAAGTTGCACTTGATGCTTAAACCATCCAAATATTAAAAGAATTAGGGTTGAAAGTGGAGAATTTATAGCAAAAAGACAATTTCGACAAAATCGACAAGCCACAACAAGATCTAATAGGGCCATTCCCAATTAAAAAAAAATCAGTCAGGAGGAAAAAATAATAAGGGTGTTACCTACTTCTAGTGTGGAGAGAAATGCCACATGGGTTTCCAATGCTCACAAAAGAATAATCTACATATAAGAGCATAGCAAAAGAGGCAACCAAGGACAATGAAGTAGACGTCATCCCTATGCAAGTGACGCACATTCTTTTAGATTGTCCATGACTATATGATCGAAATATTAGTCATAATGGTAGAAAAGTACTTATACATTCTCATATGAGAATAAGCTCATTGTGTTACAACCTTTGAGCACTTTAGAGAAAAATAAATATGGGGGAAAATATCAACAAAGTCTGAGAGCAATGTTGAAGGCAGCAAAAGACATCTTTATGTCCTATCAAAGAAGGAGTTTGATATAAAAGCCAAGAATCAAAGGTGGTGTTTATTGTTGTTACAAGAGAAGCAAGAGACTTAGAAGAAACTCTTATCAATGACAAGCCTCCAGAGCAATAGAGCAATAAAGCTACAGATTGAATTTTCTAATATTGTGCATGAAAAATTGCCTAAGGAACTTCTTCCTATGCGTAACATCCAACATTTTATTAATTTGATATCTAAAACCCAATTACCAAATCTACTATCTTATAGGATGAATCCAAGAGAGCATGAAGAGCTGAAGAGGGAAGTTGAAGAGCTGCTATCAAAGGAGTTTATTTTAGAAAGCCTAAGTCCATGTGCAATCCTAGCATTACTCATGCCAAAGAAAGATGAGAGATGGCGTATGTGTGTTTACAATTAAGCTATTAACAAGATAACCATCAAATATAGGTTTCCTATACCTAAATTGGATGACATGTTGAATATGATGAGCGGTTGCACTATTTCTCAAATTTAGACTTGAAGAGTGATTATCACCAAATCAGAATAAGACCAAGAGATGAATAAAAGACTGCTTTTAAAACCAATGATGGTCTTTATGAGTGGTAGTCATGCCCTTTGGATTTTCTAATACTCCTAGCATGTTTATATGGTTAATGATTCAAATATTTCACCCGTTCATTGGACGACTCCTTGTGGTCTATTTTGTTGGACAACTCCTTTGGTCTGTTTTGATGACATTCTAATTACAACAAAAACAAAGAGCGGCACATTTTCCAATTGTACTAGATATTTAGAATTCTCCACCAACAGAAGCTTTATAATAATTTGAAGAAGTGATTATTTTTTAAGACTAGTATGGTGTTCTTGGCTTATATTATTTCCTTTAATGGAGTTAAGGTGGATCGTAGCAAGATTAAGGTAATTAAAACATGGCCAACCCCTACAATGCTGCATGAAGTCAGGAGTTTTCATGATTTGACCACATTCTATAGGCATTTTATTTGAAATTTTAGCACTATTATGGTTCCTATCACATATTGTATGAAGAAACGAGTTTTGATTATAAGGAGTTTTGTGTTCTTTGTGGTTGAATTGCTATTCTAAGTCTTTGTTTTCAAGGCTTAAGCATAGATACGTGCTTGAATTGCCTAAAATTATAAGGAGTTTTGATTATATCTTTGTGGTAGTTGATTGCTGTTCTAAGATAACTTACTTCATTCCATATTTAACCTTTTTTTTAGAGTTGTGAGGCTTTATGGGATACCATTTACAATTGTTTCTGATCATGATGTAAAAATACACTATAAGAAAATACGTTATCAGCGACGGAAAAATCTATGATTGAAAGCCAGAAATTTGTCATTGAAGGGTCAGCGATAGATTTTTTCTATCATTAAATCCGTCGGTAAAATCGACCATGGTAAATTTCAACGACGGATTTTTGTTCCGTCACTAATATCAACGATGGATTAGTGAAAAAAAAATCTGTCGCTTATATTAGTAACAGAAAAAAATCCGTTGCTGAAACAGAAAAAAAAAATCAGCGATGGATCCAGTTCCATCGTTGTTGCCAGAGTTTTGAAAAAAAATAAATCTGTTACTCCAAGCGTCTGCCGTAGAGCCAATCCACCTTTTATTTGAGTGAAAATTGCCTCTAGTCAAGATCAAACCCAAGCACAAGGAGAGAAATGAGAGCAACCCAAGCACAAGGAGAGAAATGAGAGCAACCCAGCCACCAAGCCAACTTACTTATTTAATCATATTTTTATTTATTTATTTGTTTACTTTATCTCATATTTTTTAATAATAATAAAATAATATAAAATTATAATTTATTATAAAATAATAAAATAAATTTTATTTTAGCTTAAAGTAAATAATAAAAAATTGAAAAAATAAAATAATATTATTTTTCAACAAAATAAAATAAAAATAAAATTGAAAAGAATTATTAAATAAAATTAAAAAATTAAAAATTCAAAAATTCAAAAATTCAAAAAATTAAAAAATTTAAAAATAAAAAAAGTAAAAAAATAAAAAAAATTTTAAAAAATTTTAAAAATAAAATAATATTATTATTCTACAAAATAAAGTAAATAATTAAAAATAATTAAAAAATCCATCGCAAATCCGTTGGAAATCCGTCGGTAATCCGTTGTTAAAATTTTTGTTGGTAAATTTTTGTCGCTAATCCATCAGTAATCTGATGCTGATAGTTATAAATATATATATATTTTTTTATTTTTTTTCTTTTAACAAATCAGCGACGGATTAGCGACGGAAATTTTTTATCGCTAAAAATTCTGTTGGAAATCCGTTGCTGACAGGTTTTAACTTTTTTTTTTTCGGTTTAGGCTTTATTGATGGATTAGCGATGGAAAAATTTCCATCTCTAATCCATCGCAAATCTCATGGTATTCTATTCAACGGTAATCCGTTGCAAATCCGTCGCTATTAGCTACAAATTTTTGTCCGTCGGCAATTTTTAGCCACTGATACCGTGTTTTCTGATGGTGATATGAGTTATTTTTTGTGTTCTTTGTGTAAATTGCTAAGCAACAAACTGAAGTTTTCATCAACATTTCATCCACAAACAAATGGACAAACTAAAGCGGTTAATAGGAGTTTGGGAGATCTTCTACATTGTTGTGTGTGAGACTATACTTCTAGTTAGGATTTGACACTTTCTATGGTTAAGTTTTCCTAAACAGCTCAGATAATAGGAGTACAGGTCACAGTCCTTTCGAGGTCATTACAGGAATGACACCTAAGAGGCCAAATTGAAGCTCGTCCTAGTATAGGAGCTGAAGCCTTTGCCAAGAATATGTTAAAGTTATATGATGAAGTTAGAAGGAAAATTGCTTCACACAATGAAACCTACAAGTCAGATGCTGATTTGAAGATGAAGTTTGCTGAGTTCAAGGAAGGAGACATGGTCATAATTTGACTAAGACTTGAGAAGTTTTCTAAGATGCGATATAAGAAGTTTCACTCAAGGAGTGCAGGTTCTTATAAAATCCTTAAGAGGATCGGTTAAAATGCTTATATCCTTGACTTGCTAGATGATATAGGCATAACCAATGTCTTCAATATTGAAGATTTGAACTTATACCATGGTAATGATACATTTACAAATGACACCACTATTTCTAAACTTCCATTTGGGCCACAATTGAAGGAAAAAGTTAAAGAAATTGTAGACTTCCAAGACGATTACATTGCAAATGGCGTTCACTAGAAGTTTCCTGTTAGGTGGAAGGGACATCTACTTTTAGATTGCATTTAGGTTACAAAAAAGGAGTTGCAGCAGTTTAATCCAGTTCTTTATAATAGTTTTCATGCTTTTAACTTGCCAAAGTCAAGTTCTTTCAAGCCGGGGAGAGATGAGTTCTTTCAAGCCAAGGAAAGATGATATAGCAAGTTGGCAACAATCTCTTAAGGTTTACAAGAGACATACAGGATCAAAAGCACGAGTTTTGGTTTGGGATATGGTTAATAATGAAGGGTTTAGTTGACTTTATTTTAAATATTTTAGAGTTCATTTTTTAGTTTTGAATTCAATTTTAAGATTTTTTTATAGTAGATAAGATTTATCATGATTTAGTTCTAATTTTAGAGGGAGTTCTTGTTCTATATGAATTGGTTTTCTTAGTTGGATAGTTTTTCATAAGAAAAGAGTTATATTTGGTTAAGGTTTCTTTAGTTTTATTTTTCTATAAATAGATACTTATGTAGTCTTTCAACAATAGAGTTTTCTAGTTAGTAAACATTTTTTCAGATTTTGAGATGCATTCTTCTTTTAGGTATAAAGTCTAAGAACCCTAGGTTGTGATTTAGGTCAATTTTCTTAATTTTTCTTTCACTTTCACTAATATTACTATGCCCACTATTTTGTCCGGCATCAATCCCTTTCCTGGCAACTTGGGACTCTATTTGTTCTTAAGGTGAAAGATGGAAATCTCACCTAAAGCCCAACTAGGGTCTTCAATCCATATGCGTTCTTCAAATCGGAGGGTGTCGACATACCAACTTCAGACCCACCAAGGAAGTTTTTCTATATCTTTCTTAAATTTTTCTTTATCTTAGTTACTCCGTACATGAGAGTGCACACCTCTCTTATATCTCTAGAGTTATGGAAACAGCTCAAAAGCTCTTATCTCAATGCCTTGAGATTTTTGCATGCTTACCCTCACATAGGAACAATGACTTGCATGAAGAAGAACTAAAGAGAAAAGGCTTTTTTTTGATATAGAACTCATGGTACCAACGTGGTCTCCTCTTGCCTAAGAATGGTCTCTCTAGGGCAAAACCCAATTGTCACACTCTTTTTCATTCTCATATCAATCTCTCTTGAAGGTGTATTCTCACAATTAGGTCTAGGTAGCATAGCATAACCTAGATTAATGTCATGAGCAAGGTTCTAGTAAAGGAAAAACATGAGCCAAGTTAAAATAATTGCCTTAGAAGTTTGAAACTTGTTGCTCTTCCTCCTAACTCAAACACTTAAACATATCTTCACAAAAACCTAACTTTAAGAGCCCAAACCTTGGAATCTCTAATCCGAACTTAAAATCAATCTTGAAGACAACCTTGAGCATAATTCTTTGACACATTTAGGTAGAGAAAACACAACAGAACCAAGAGATAATATCATACCTTCCTTAAAACCTTTCTACGACCAAGAGAGGAAGGGGATGCTTTTGGTGTTTTGAAGATTATTTGAGCTATAAATTACATCAAAAGGTATTCTTAGATATGGAGGATTAATAGGCTATCAAGAGATTTGAAGATTGAACGAGAAATTGGAATAGGATCGACAGAATATCTTACTTTAGAGTTCCAACTCACGGCTGGAATTTTGGGGTTTACTTGGTTGATTAGAGCTTTTATTCCTCCATTTAATACTTGTAAAGTCTTGATCTTTGTTGGTTCTTGAAGATTGATGAGCAGAGTGAGTAGAGGCTTGGAGAGTGAAAATGAGAGAAAGAGAGAGGGATCGAATGAGAGAGTGAGAATGAGAGTTGTGATCACTTGCCATTCATGTGTTATTCCCTTGAAAACGAAGATAACTTTCAAATGCTACAAACAACACCCATTATAGTAGTTTAAGAATCACCACGAGAGCAAAATGGTTCAAATTATTAAAAAAAATCAACTTTTTATTCTCTAATAATCTCAATAGAATACTAAAAACATATCTACTCAAATCTACTTCGAAGTGAAAAATGATTTTCTTTGCAATGTACAAGAAATAACAGAGTAGAAGTCATAAAAAAATAATTGAAGATAATTAAATTAAACTAAAACACTTGCATCTTGCCTTTATGAAGTCAGAAAAATGGAATTGGAGTTTTTGAGTTATATATATTATATATAATCAAAGTCCCATTATGGTATTGTACTTGTTGAACCAAAAGATATGCATCGTGTAATTATAATTAAAATTTAGTTCATAGTGTCATTATAAAGGAACTTATCTTCATGGGTGGAATGACTTTGAGAAGAATGGGCACATGAAGACGTAGTTAACAAAAGGGACTTTCAAATCTCTAGTTCCCTCTAATGTCAGATGACATAAATGAGCGATCAACACATGTTGCATGCCTTTTAACCGATTAATCTTATTTTGATAGCATGTTCATTGTTATAAATTTTAAATAATTTAAATAGATATTCATAAAATATTTAATACCATATATATTTAACATATGAGCTAATACACTACTAGAAAATACGGTTTCAACGACGAAAAATTACCGAAAGAAAAAAATCTGTCGGTAATAGCGATAGATTTGTGACGGATTAACGTCGGATTTTTTATCGAGAGATTAGCAACGGTTTCCGTCCCTAAACCCTTAAAAAAAATTAAAAAAAAAAATTATAAAATTATCAGCGACGGATTATCGACGGAATTTTTAACGACGGAAATATTCCGTCGCTAACTTCCGTCGGTGAATTGGTGAAAAAAAAATTAAAAAATATATGTACAACCTTTAGTGACGGATTAGCAACGGAAAATTAGCGATGGATTACCGACAGATTTTTTTAATTTTTATTATTTATTTATTTATTTATTTTATTTATTTTATTTTATTTAATAATTCTTATTATTTATTTTATTTTGCAAAGAATAAAATTATTTTAATTTTGAAAATTTTTTATTTTTTATTTTAAGTAATAATAAAATTATTTTATTATTTTATAGTAAATTATAATTTTATATTATTTTAATATTATTAATAAATAAGAAATAAAGATAATAAGTAAAATATATATATATATATATATATATATATATAAATAAAAATAAATAGATAACTTGTTTGGCTTAGTGGTAAGGGTATTCTCCTTCCATCTAAGGCGTGGGTTTGAATCTCACCACCAGCGTCTGGCACTTTTTTTCTTTTTTCATAACTCAAATTAGCGACGGATCCCCATCCATCGCAGTTTTTTTTTTTTTTTTCTTTTACTTTTTACGACGGATTTAACGACGGACAAAATCCGTCGCTGATACCTTTCAACGACGGAAAAAAGATTTTCAGCAATGGATTTTTTCGTTGTTGAAAGTTGGTTTTCTAGTAGTGATATATAGAAAGTAAATATTTTCAAATGATATACATGATACCATATGACGTTATATTATTATTACCGGTATCTTTTTATATATGTTAAGGTATATTACCCCAAATGTTATAATATGTTGGCATATCATATATTCGAGAGAATATTTGATTAGTTTGACTTTATATTTTTTCTTTTATGTATATATCCTAGTATGTGTAGATACCTACTTTGTTCAATGTATTGAATATACACAAAAATAATAAAAAAATAATTTCATTCCCTCTAGGACCATTCTCTCTCTACATTGCATTCTATTTTTTGAATTTATCATAGTTTTTAAATCTTACGGGACGTTATTAGTATGAAAATCTAACCAATTGATCACGAAATTCTAACCATATCATGAAATAAGTATAATCTATTATTGTGTTTATCATTTTATAATTTAATATAGAGCTATTTTACAAATTTTTAATATGATATCTCTATTTATATATATTTGTTTATTAATTATATGAGTATCAATATCATTAAATACTGAGGAATTTGTATTCCAAAACTTGGAGGAAAAGTTTAACCATCAAAAGACAATAATTTTTTCAAAAACTCATTATGATTTGATTCATTTGAAATTCAAAAATTTCAAACTGAATATAATTTAGTTGTATTTAAAATTAGTTTTCAATTGAAATTATATGAAGAGAAAATTATTGATTCTGATATGCTAGAGAAAATATTCTCTACTTTTCATGTGTCAAACTGATTTCTTAATTGATCGTGACTCAATAAAATAATGGGATACTAATGAAAAATCATCAATTTCGTCCAACCAGTTCTATTCCAGGACAATAATGTGGAAATGGTTATGATCGTGTACGTGGCTGCAAAAGTAACCATGGTCATAGTTAAAAAGTTTATCATAATGATCATGATGGTCATGCAAATTCATCGAACTATCAAAAGTGATGTGCAAATTTATCAGATCACTAGAAGTAGAAAAATCATGATGAAAAATAAAATAAAAAAATATGGATCTAATTAGAATTTCGATAGCATGTGTTATCAATGTGGGGTGATTAGACACTGGTTGTGTACTTGCCGTATGCTAAAATATTTTGTTGACATATATCGGGGCCCTTTGAAAAAAAAATATAATGATAAACATGTGGATTGAAGTGTGAATTGAAATCCTTGGATTTCATGTGTTGTTTGTTTTTAAGAAAAATTTATTGCGAAATCTTCATAAATTAAAGTGTGAATTGAAATCCTTGGATTTCTAAAAAGAATTTATAATGATATACGTGAATCAATTTATCCATCATGTGGATTTTTTTAGATATTTTTATGGTGTTAATTCATATATTTACAAAATGGTCATGTGTTTATTTATTATCAGCTTGCAAACTGACGACAAATTATTAAATTAAGAGTATAGTTTCCAAATTTTCTAATTAAAATAATTTGATTAGACAATTCTGATGAATATTCATCTCATATCTTTGATGACTATTGTATGTTTATTGGTATTAATGTCGAACATATTCACACATAAAATAGTTTAATTGAATTATTTATCAAACGATTGCAATTAATTGTTAGATTATTATTAATAAGAACAAAACTCCATATATCTACTTAGCGACATGCTATTTTTGCATATAACAACACTTATATGATCAATAAATTACCATACATACTCCGCTCTACAATTGGTTTTTGATTATAAGACTAATATTTCCCACATGAGAATTTTTGGATATGCGATTTATGTTTGTGTAATGACACCACACTAAACTAAGATGGGCCTCAAAGAAGGATGAGAATATACATTGAGTATGATTCATCCTCCATCATCATATATTTTAAATATTTGACAGGTGATATTTTACTATAAGATCTGCAGACTATCATTTTGATGAAAACTAATTTATCGACATTAAGGGGAGGAAATAAATAATCAGAAAAGAAATCATATAGAGTATATCTTCAATAGCATCTCTTGATTCTTGTACAAAAACTTATGAATCAGAAGTTCAAAAGATAATACATTTGCAAAAGATTGCAAAACAATTATCTAATATATAACACCGACACTGCGGTGTCTGTAGAAGAGTACCATTTTTAAAATATATATATATATATATATATATATATATATATATATATATAAAATGAGATAAAATTTGATTTTTTTTATTTTGGATTATTTAAATTAAATTTTTGGTATATTTTAATTTGCCGAATCGGCAAATCGAATTAAACCTCATTTTTATGAAATTCACATTTCTAATGAAATATGGGTGTGGAAATATACATGCATAAATGTATATATAGTTATTTATTTAGGAAAAAAAAGAAGAAAATGGAGACACAGCGTTTTGGAGCAAAACGCTGTGTCCCCAAAGTGATTTGGGGATTAAGGTTTCAACCCTAATCCCGCTCCCTCTCCTTCTCCCTCTCTCTCTCTCTCTCTCTCTCTCTCTCTCTCTCTCTCTTTCCCTGACATTTCCTCTTCCGCGGCCGTTCATCTTCCTCCGCCTCCGATACCGTCATCGCCACCACCCTCTCCCTCTCTGTCTTCTCTCTCTATCCCGCTCACTATCTCTCTCTACTTCGTTCTCTTTCCCTTCGGCTTCGCCAAATCCGCCGCCTCGCCTTCCTCCGCTGCGAGCCATGATCGATTGCACCCTTCTGCCATCGCCGCCACTCGCCGCAGCTGCTCTTTCCTCCCGCGGGATCGCCTTCCGCCACAGCGCGTGACTGCAGCGCCTTCTGTAGCGTGATCTCCCCAACCCGAGCCGAGCGCGCCCTTGTGCGATCTACCCAGTGCGAGCATGATCGCGCCCCTACGCGAACCTCCTCGAGGGAACACAGCGTGACCAGGCCGCAAGCAGGACTCAGCCCGCGAGCGCGAGCCAGGCCACGAGCAGGACCCAGCCGCGAGCAGGACCCAGCCTGCGAGAGCCAGCTAGACCACGAGCAGGACCCAGCCCACGAGCGCGAGCCAGCCTGCGAGCGTGAGCCAGGCCGCGAGCAGGACCCAGCCCGTGAGCACGAGCCAGGCCGCGAGTGCGCCTCAGCGCACGAGCGCGCTCAAGCACCAGCGCGCCTCAGTGCACCAGTGCGCTCCAACGTGCCTCAACGCACCAGTACGCACCAGCGCACGAGCGTGCACCAGCCCGCCAGCCGCAGGCCCGCTAGCCGTAGGCCCATCAGCAGTAAGCCCGCCAGCTCACAGACCCATCTACCCACAGGCCTACCGGCCCACTAACCCACTGGCCCGCAGACCAGCGAGCCCGCTAGCTGAAGCCCACTGGCCCGCTGACTTGTGAACCCACGAGCTCGCGATGGCCCGTAACAGCCCACGATGGCCCGTGACGGACCGCGACGGTCGTGAGCCCGTGATAGCCCACGAACCTCCACGCAGGTAACTGATTTAGGGTTTTACTTCCGATCTACGTGTTTGAACTTAACTAATAAACACTGTCTTAATAGGTAGCATTTCAGTTCTTTGGGTGATCGAGAAGACATTCAGATAAAGGTTTGCAATCCGAGAAAAACCCTAGGTGAGTGATTTCGGACCCATTTGTTTGGTTATCGAATTTAGGGTAAATTTAAGATAAGAAATCTTGTATATGCTAGAATGTAAATCAGATTCGCAATGAATGCATTTTCAGACATTATATGCGGTTCATTAGGTTAAGTGTACGAATTTATATGAAATTGGACTGTTCAGAATGATAGAATCAAATTAAGTTGATTTTAATAATTTCTCTTGGAGTTTAAATTGACTTATGCATGAAAATAGTCAGAAATTGGGATTTGAGTGCAAGGGTTGATGCAGCCTTTCTCATATAAATTATTTTGTTTATAGGCAATTTAAATACGGTCTCCGTATTATAAAACTAGAATCATATATCTTGAAAATGACATATGGCTTGAAACATTTGGATGAGAATCGAAAAGTATATGATTTTTCAAAAATTTTCTATCTTATAGGAAAATTATTTATTTTAAGGCTTATTTCAAATCTTGAGTGGTTTTAGAGTTGAATTTGACTTGGTTTAAAGATACGTTAATTGTTTATAAATGAAATGCAACTGATAACATTAGAGTGTATTCATAAATTGAAGAGTTAAGATTTGTACAAATTTAGGGAAAATGGATAAACCCTATAATACTTGAAATTTGATGTTAAATTCTAATGATCTGATTAGGTTGATCTTTTTGGAGACTCGATGAGTCAGATTAGATTTGTTTTGAAAATATGGAGTGATCACCCTCCCTAAAACTATAAGTGGGACTTTGACATCTTTTATTGATTGATAGATCATATTTTACCGATTTTTAAACGACATGATTTTTATACGTGTGAAAATTAAATTTTTGGATTTTGATAGGCATATTTTGCTGATCATTGGAGTGTTCCAACTACTGATTTTATAGATTATGCATCCATGAGTTTGATAACTGATATTGTGTAACCTTTTTGACATATTGACATGTTTTAATACTTCTATTGTATTGGCACGTAGTTTTAAATGTATTTACATATACTATTTGAGCTATACGCCCAGTTGAAATTATGTTACGATGCATGGGACTATATGCTCGGCCGACATGATGTGATGCATGGGGCTACGTACCCGGCCGACTTGATGATATGGTAATATGCTATCTATAGCATTCCGTAGCTACGAAGGACATTTGGTATAGGCGCCCCTTGTACCCGGATACGTTTCAGCTGAAGGTATCCGCCAGATCGTCATATGTATGGGTGTCCCAGGTTGATCCTCATCAGGGAGGACGTGAGTTTACCTCTGTCTAGTACTGGGCGGGACACCATACACGGCCGACTATATATATGTATCATTATTATTATTTACAGGCTAGTTGGAGTAGTTTATGGCCAATATTGGGGTAGAGAGCCATTATTTGATATTTGCATAGTGAAAACCCCCAACGTACCCGTCCTTGGTCTAGGTAGACCATTGTCGGAGTTGTTTGTTCGGCCAACTCTATATATGTGACTTGATATATAGATTGATGCATATGTTATTTTCTGATGCGTGCCTTGAGATATGTTTTATTCTGAAACAGCATGTTATTTTCACACACTCGATATTTTGTTACATGCTTTGACACTTCAAATTCATCCTTGATATTGATAGCACGATATCAATCTCCTCACTTGCTGAGTAATCTCCCATAGATACTCACCTCTCACTTTCTCCCCACAAGATTAGTTTTGGATTTTGGATTGAAAAAGAATTATTGTGTTGCGACATGGAATTGATAGTATCGGGTTTGGGTATGGATGTTACCATATCTTCTGCTACGATTATTGGAGATTTTAATTGATAAAGGTACTAATTTATTTATTTTTGGGATGACTGTATAATTAATATATATTTATTTGTGAAACTCTCATAATTTATTTGTATTGAGGCGATTGTACGTATTTGAATGTCATTTGGGAAAATTATTATATATTATGTAAAAATTTAGGTCCACTAGGTGTGGCAGTTGCTCATGCTTTGATTGGGCATGATAGTAGAGGTCGGTGGCTAGGTCTGTTAGAAATTTTTATAGCCTTGCGTTGTTTTGGATGTTGGCTGTGGCACTGGTTGATTTTGGAGAGGCCGGGATAACCATTTATTTATTTTACTAGATGAATGTTGATATACATGTCAAATTATACTTGGGAGACCTCCGAAATATGATGAAATTCTGCCTGATTTTTTGTAAAAATGTAGCCGGCATCCAGGGTAACGGGCGGCTATTCATGACCCTGGTTTAAGGCGTGACAGTTCGGTTGGTATTAGAGACAGGTTAGAGAAAGGATAGTAATAAAAGTCAAGTCTTCCCAAGTACATTTAAAAGTTCTCAATACATTAGAGAGTTTCATACAGTCATTTAAAGTCTCCTATATGGTCGTAAACCAATAATTTCATTCATTTTAGGGGGTTAGTTACTACGTAACTAACCCTAATTTTTCAATCATACCAAACTCTAAAATTATATCTAATGAAAAATTCTCCCTTTGCAGAATTATACCGCCTAGAAGCGATAGACCAGCGGGACGTGGAGTTAGACTCACGCTACCCGAGACTCCTCAAGTTCCTGACCCTTCGAGGGGAGCTGAGACCCTTGGAGTGCCTGAGGCTGCTTCCTCTTCACGGGCGCCCCCTACAGCTCCTACTTAGCCGGTTGCTCCAGCCGAGATTCCACCACCGTCCCTTGAGGCGTTTAGGCAGGTGTATGAGTGGTACACCTCCTACGGGATTCAGATGCCACCCCCACCCCCACCACCACCGACGGCAGTGCCGACTCCTACGGCCGTGCCACCTTCAATTGTACCAGATTAGCCCCCAGTTGTCGGTCCTTCCACTGTTTCAGGACCTAGTGACACTACCTCTTCCACCTTGAGGCGTATTTACAAGCTCACCCAGTTGGTGAAGGAGGCGAGACAATTAGGCTGCACGGAGTTTGCGGGAACGGGTGACCCACAGTAGCGAAGCACTGGATCAACCGCACCCGCAGAATTTTGATTAATCTGGGGTTGAGAGAGGACTACCGGCTTCGGATAGCAGAGAGACTCTTGGATGGTGACGCCCTCACTTGGTGGGAGGCGATTTGTGACGATGCTACCAAGCCGCTGTGATGGGAGGACTTCCTGCAGGAGTTCGATCGCAGGTATTTCTCTGAGTTCTAGCAAGACCGCAAGAGGGCAGAGTTTCTATACTTGCGGCAAGGAACCAGGACAGTGACAGAGTATGAGACGGAGATGAGGCAACTAGCTGCTTTCGTTCCAGACTTGGTGACTCCAAAGCAGCTACGGTTCAAGTTTGAGGACAGCCTCAACTTGAACATCAGGAGGTATATGACAGTGACTCCTAGTCTCTCCTTTGTGGAGATAGTGGACTCAGCACTTAGAGCGGAGGAGATCATCCGTGCTGAGGGCAGACAGTAGGAGAATAGGGAGCTAAGGAAGAAGAGATCTGGGGCTTCTTCAAGCCAGGGCTCGAAGAAGGGCAGATATCAGGAAGGCTTTTCTCAGCTGAGACAAGCACATCCTGAACAGGGATCACGATCTCAGGGATTTATAGTACCGGCCCCTAGTGCCACTACTCAGATTTCATATCAGCAGCACCCCTTTTGCCGCTGATGTGGTGGACACCACCCCTTTGGAGAGTGTGGGGTGCCTATTACATGCTTTCGGTGTGGGAAGCCAGGGCACATCAGAAGCACCTGCCATGAGTTGGGATTTGGAGGTCAGATAGCTTCAGGACACTCGAGTGTTCCCCAAGGAGGACAGCAAGGAGCACCTGCACACTCAGGTCACACTGCTCCACGGATAGTAGTCGGGAGCAACACAGTACCAAAACCATTCTGACAACAGTAGAGGACACCGGCCCGTGTATACGCAATGACGCAGGAGGACACTCAGGCAAGTCCTGATGTGATTATTGGTGCTCCTCCCACTAATCCTCATGTTTAGAGATATTTTCTTTTATATACCTTATTTTAAGCACCATCACTAGTTAAAACCTTAGAGGTTTAACTATATTGGTTGTACATACATTTTGATATATATATATATATATATATATATATATATATATGTGAGCATATATTTTCTTTCATATTTATCAACAGATTTATTTTTTATTTTTTATTTTTTATTTTTTATTTTCTCACAATAGGAGTTATGAAAATATGGAGAGTCGACGCTCGTGTCCTTATTGACACCGTGTCGAACTATTCGTATGTGAGAAGCGTCTTTTGCCCACAAGTTGGGTAAGCCTTGTCGCCACTTGATGCGGAGATATTTGTCATTTCTCCTCTTGGTGAGTAGATACTTAGAGAAGTTATCTACAGAGGGAGTAAGGTCATGGTTAGAGATGCGATACTCGAGGCAGAGTTAATTCCACTTGAGGTGACGAATTTCGATACCATCCCAAGGATGGATTGGCTAAGCATGCATAGAGTCTCAATAGATTGCTTCACCAAAGAAGTGGAGTTTCGGAGACCCGATGAGCCATTGTTGAGATTTCCAGACGAGGGGTGAATGTTACCTCGTTGTTTTGTATCGGTGATGAAAGCCAAGAGATTGTACGCCAAGGGTGCATGGCATACTTGGCTCATGTTATTGACACCACTGTGGAGGGGCCGAGGCTTGAGGAGGTCCCAGTGGTACAGGTGTTCTTAGATATATTCCCGAGGAGCTACACGGACTACCCCCAGTTCGGGAGTTTGATTTCGAAATTGACCTAGCTCTAGGGACTACTCCCATATCTATTCCGCCATACTGAATGGCGCCAGCTGAGCTTAGAGAGCTCAAGGTCCAGTTGCGGGAGTTGCTGGACAATGGTTTAATCCGTCCGAGCACTTCGCCGTGGGGTGTTCCGGTGTTATTTGTGAAGAAGAAGGAAGGGACTCTACGATTGTGTGTGAACTATAGGCAGCTAAACAAGGTTTCTATAAAAAATCGGTACTCTCTGCCACGTGTTGTTGATTTATTTGATCAGTTCCAGGGTGCGTGTGTTTTTCTCAAAGACCGATCTTCGATTTAGATATCATCGGTTACGGATTAGGGCTGAGAAAGTGCCCAAGACCGCATCCCACACCCGATATGGACATTACGAGTTCGTGGTCATGCTGTTGGGTTGACCAACACACCAGCAGCCACAGACAGTGACCGAGGTGCGGAATTTCTTGGTCTTGCGGAGTCTTATCAGCAGTTCGTAGAAGGATTCTCCCGGATCGTTGGTACACTTACCAGACTGACACAAAGGGCGTCAAGTTCTTATGGGACGATTGTTGTGAGACGAGTTTTCAAGAACTCAAACAACGACTAACGACGGATGGCCAGTCAGAGAGGATCTTAGTATTCTAGCTCAGACGTAGCTATTCTAAATCGATAGGTCAGAAAGCTGCGGAGCAAAGAAGTTTCATTGGTCAGAGTTTTGTGGAAGAGTGACCAGTTCGAGGAAGAGACCTGGGAGCCCGAGAAGACTATTAGGAGATAGTACCCCCACTTGTTTAGTATATTACTTTCTTTTAGTTTCGAGAACGAAACTTATTTTTAGGGGGTTAGAAAATATAACACCGACACTGCAGTGTCCGTAGAAGAGTACCATTTTCAATATATATATATATATATATATAATGAGATAAAATTTGATTTTTTTTTATTTTGGAGTATTTAAATTAAAATTTTGGTTTATTTTAATTTGCCGAATCGGCAAATCGAATTAAATCTCCTTTTTAAGAAATTCGCATTTCCAACGAAATATGGGTGTGGAAATATATATGCATAAATGTATATATAGTTATTTATTTAGTAAAAAAAACCAAGAAGAAAATGGAGACAGAGCGTTTTGGGGCAAAACGCTGCATCCCCAAAGTGATTTAGGGATTAAGGTTTCAACCCTAATCCCTCTCCCTCTCTCTCTCTCTCTCTCTCTCTCTCTCTCTCTCTCTTTCCCCGACTTTTCGTCTTCCACGGCCATTCATCATCCTCCGCCACCGCCATCGCCGCCACCCTTTCCCTCTCTATCTTCTCTCTCTATCCCGCTCACTATCTCTCTCTACTTTGTTCTCTTTCCCTTTGGCTTCGCCCAAATCTGCCGCCTCGCCTTCCTCCGCCGCGAGCCACAATCGATCGCACCCTTCCGCCATCGTCGCCGCACGCCGCAGCTTCTCTTTCCTCCCGCGAGCACCACATTCCACCACAATACGCGGCTGCAGCGCCTTCTGCAGCACAATCTCCCTAGCTCGAGCCGAGCGTACCCCTGCGCGATCCACCCAGTGCGAGCACGTTCGCACCCCTGCGCGATCCTCCCCACGCGAACACAGCGTGACCAGGCCGTGAGCAAGACTCAGCCCGCGAGCAGGACCCAGCCCGCGAGTGCAAGCCAGGCCGAGAGCAGGAGCCAGGCCGCGAGCGCGAGCCACGCCGCGAACACGAGCCAGTCCGCGACCACGAGCCAGGCCGCGAGCGCGAGCCAGGCCGCGAGCTCGAGCCAGGCCACGAGCACGACCAAACCCGTGAGTACGAGCCAAGGCCACGAGCAAGACCCAGCCCGCGAGAGTGAGCCAGCCTACGAGCAGAACCCAGCCCGCGAGCACGAGCCAGGCCACGAGTGCGAGTCGGGCTGCGAACGCGAGCCAGGCCGGAGTGCAAGCCGGGCCGCGAATGCCAGCCAGGCCGCGAGCGTGCTCCAGTGCGCTTCAGCACACCACGTGCACCAGCACACGAGCGCGTACCAGCCTGCCAGCCACAAGCCCATCAGCTGTAGGCCCGCCAGCCGCAGGCCCATTAACCGTAGGCCCGCCAGTCTACAGGCCCATCAGTCGCAGGTCCGCTAGCTTACAAGCCCGCCAGCCTGCAGGCCCATCTGCCCATAGGCCTGCTGGCATGCTAGCCTACTCGCTCACAGACCAGTTAGCTCGCTAGCCTAAGCCCACTGGCCCGCTGACCCCCGAACCAGTGAGCCCGATATAGCCCACGAGCCCGCGACGGCCGTGAGCCTGTGACGGCCCACGAACCTCCACGTAGGTAACTGACTTAGGGTTTTGCTTTCAATCTACATGTTTGAACTTAACTAATAAACCCTGTTTAGATAGGTAGCATTTCAGTTCTTAGGGTGATCGAGGAGACATTCGGACAAAGGTCTGCAATCTGAGAAAAACCTTAGATGAGTGATTTCGGACCCATTCAATTCGGTTATCGAATTTAGGGTAAATTTAAGATAAGAAGTCTTGTATATGCTAGAATATAAACCGGATTCGTAATGAATACATTTTCAGATATTATATGCGGTTCATTAGATTAAGTATACGAATTTTTATGAAATGAGACTGTTCAAGATGATAGAACCAAATTAAGTTGATTTGAATAGTTTCTCTTGGAGTTTAAATTGACCTATGCATGAACATAGTCAAAAATTGGGATTTGAGTGCAAAGGTTGATGCAGCCTTTCTCATTATAAATTATTCTGCTTATAGATAATTTAAATACGATCTCCGTATTATGAAAATAGACTCATATACCTTGAAAATGATATATGGGTTGAAACATTTGGATGAGAATCGAAAAGTGTATAATTTTTCAAAAATTTTTCATCTTATAGGAAAATTATTTATAAGACTTATTTCAAACCTTGAGTGGTTTTAAGGTTGAAAATACGCTATTTCATAAATGAAATGCAATTGATGACATTAGAGTGTATTCATAAATTGAAGAGTTAAGATTTGTATAAATTTAGGGAAAATGGATAAACCCTATAATACTTGAAATTTGATGTTAAATTCTGATGATCTGATTAGGTTGATCTTTTTAGAGACTCGAGGAGTCAGATTGGATTTGTTTTGAAAATAGGGAGTGACCACCCTTCCTAGAACTGTGAGTGAGATTTTGACATATTCTATTAATTGACAAATCATGTTTTACCGATTTTCAAACGACATGATTTTTATACGTGTGAAAACTAAATTTTTGGATTTTGATAGACATATTTTTGTGATCATTGGAGTATCACAACTGCTGATTTTATAGATTATGCATCCATGAGTTTGATAACTGATATTGTGCTACCTTTTTGACATATTGACATGTTTTAATGTTTCTACTGTATTAGAACGTAGTTTTAAATGTATTTATATGTACTATTTGGGCTAATTATGTTACAATGCATAGGGCTATATGCCCGGCCGACATGATGTGATGCATGGGGCTACGTGTCCGACCGACTTGGTGATATGGTGATATGCTTCCTATTGTATTCCGTATGTAACACCGAAGAAAGAAAAATCTCAAATTTGGATTAGAGCTAAAAAACCCTAATATCTTTTTTTCCCTTTCTCTCTCTCTCTCTCTCTCTCTCTCTCTCTCTCTCTCTCTCTCTCTCTCTCTTCTCCTCCGTCGCTGTCTTTCTCCTCCGTCGCGGCCTCTCCCTT
The DNA here is from genome assembly GCA_033439265.1 of Dillenia suffruticosa. Classification (NCBI taxonomy): domain Eukaryota; kingdom Viridiplantae; phylum Streptophyta; class Magnoliopsida; order Dilleniales; family Dilleniaceae; genus Dillenia; species Dillenia suffruticosa. Next base: position 17,685,093 of record JAVTVX010000020.1, read on the forward strand.
CCGCCACCACCGCCGCTGCTCCTCCCTCCTCACGCGAGAGCACTAGCCTGCAGCGCCTCCTTCCTCGCGCGAGCAGCGATGAACCTTCTGTCCGAGCGCTCCACAGCGTGAGCGTGTGCCTGCTCGGGACCACACCTGCACATGATCGCGCGCCTGCGTGGGACCCGTGCGCAAGCACGTGCGATCCCAGCACGAGCAAGAGCGCACTCCAGCACACGACCCACTATGGCTCGTGAAGCCCTCTGCGGCCAGCAAGTCGAGCTGCGAGCCTGCGAGCCCACCAGCGGACTCGCCCGCTAGCCCGCGAGCCCGCCCGTCGGTCCATGAGCCCGCGACCAGCTTTCCCCTTCAAGAGCTCACTTGCATTTTCACTGCAGATAACGACTATGATTTGGTTGAATTTCTAGAATTTGGTGTTAGAAATTTAATTGTTGCTAATATATTTCAAATTTGGAAATATTACAGGTTTTAAATCAATTCGATGGGTGAACGACAGCTAGGTCTGAAACCTGAGAAACCTTAGGTGAGAGAAACGCACCAATTTCAAAGTTTGAATAAATTTTGTTGATTTTAGGTTATATTAAATTGGAAAGAAAAAAATTAAAAATCCCTTATTAGGGTTTTATTTGATATAAAATTTAATGATTTGATTAGATTTGTCTTTTGGAAACTCGTTGAAAAATAGGGAGTGACTACCCTCTCTAGATAAGTGAGTGAGACTCTAATCTCTTGCATAAAATAGTAAAACGTGTTTTCTGTCGTGTTTTCAATAAAACATGCTTTTGATATACATTGATTTGACGTATGATACTAAATTTCAAATCTGTTTTGTGATTATTGGAGTGTCTTGAAATTATGTTCACGATGATTATGTATCCATGATTTGAAATGAAACAAAAATTGTGTCATTACTTAAAAATTGATAATTTACTTTTCTACCGTTGCATTGATATGCTGTTTTGAAATGATTTAATGAAACGTATTGGCATACAGATTTGAAATACTTTGATGAACTATGTGGGTCAGATGCCTATTAGTTATGCGATGATATGATTTTACTTGTGGGACGTTGTGCCCTTGTGATACTATGATGATGACATTGATGATTCCGTAGTTACGAAGGGCGTTTGTAGAGACACAGGTTGCCCGGATACGGTTCTGCAGGAGGTATCCACAAACGTCATTTATTCTAAGGGCTATAGGCGCGGCCGGTTGAACTCACGTAGGGGGAGGACGTGTGTGACGCCACCGTCTAGTATCGGGCGGGGTCTTATACACGATGATGAGTTAGCCCCAGTGAACTCATGGCCAACGTCGGGATAGAGAGCGTTTTAAAGTCTATGCATAATAAAACCCCTGATGTGCCTGTCCTTAGTTACGGTTGACCTTTGCCAGGACCATTTTTAGCTCGTTCTGATATTACTTGATTTTAAATGAATGCATACATATTTGTTATCGTGTGATTGATTAAATGATTTCAAATTGCTAAATATATCATGTTTTGCTGCGAAATGTAAATTTTTGTTTCAAATGATATTATTTGACACTCCAATAGTTCACCCACGCTATTTATGCTTGACATTTTCTCCCTCACTCACTGGATATCTTCCCATGATATTCATCCCTCTATTTTCTCTCCTTAGACAGGTTTATTGTAATAGAGCGACGTTACAGGCACTAGGGCGTATTTGGTATTCACGACGATGAGATTTACTTCAAATAGAAATATGAAATCTTTATTTTATTTTGACCCTGTGAGATCTTGACATTTAGGTCCGTAATTGACCGTATATATTATGGGATGACTATATAACTTATGAACATTTGTATGCATAACTCTCGCTTTGGTTCATTTTACTCATATTGAGGCATCTGTAAACGTTTTAAACTTTCTACATGGGAAATGTGTTATACATTGTATAAATTTAGATCCACTCAGTGTAGCGGCTGCTTATACTCTAGTTGGGCATGATAGTAGAGGTCTATGACTAGAATTGTTGGAAATTTTATAATCTTACGTTGTCCTGGATGTTTGGGATGAAATTTGTTGATTTTGGAGAGATCAGGATGACCATTTGTTTAAATTACAGGTTAATTTTGAATATACAGGTTTAATTGTACACGGGAAACTTCCGATTTATGGAGAGTTTTTGTCCGATTTTCTATAAAAATACAACCGGCATCCAGGGGCAACGGGCGGCTGTTCACGATCCCGGTTTGGGGCGTGACACCATAGCTACGGAGGACATTTGGTAGAGGCACCCTTTGTGCCCGGATACGTTTCAGTCAGAGGTATCCGCCAGATCGTCATGTGTATGAGTGTCTCAGGTTGACCCTCATCAGGGAAGACGTGAGTTTACCTTTGTCTAACACTAGCGGGATACCATACACGACCGACTATATATATGTATCATTATTATTATTTACAAGCTAGTTTGAGTAGTCTGTGGTCAACATTGGGGTAGAGAACCATTATTTGATATTTGTATAGTGAAAACCCCCAATGCGCCTGTCCTTGGTCTAGGTAGACCATTGCCGGGGTTATTTGTTCGACCGGCTCTACATATGTGACTTGATACATAGATGGATGCATATATTATTTTCTGATGTGTGCCTTGAGATATGTTTTATTCTGAAACAGTATGTTATTTTCGCACACTCGATATTTTGTTACATATTTTGACACTCCAAATTCACCCTTGATATTGATAGCACGATATCAATCCCTTCACTTGCTAAATATCCTCCCATAGATACTCAACCCTCACTTTCTCCCCACAGGATTAGTTTTGGATTGAAGAAAAATTATTGTGTTGCGACGTGGAATTGATAGTATCAGGTTTGGGTATAGATGTTACCATATCTTCCGCTATAATTATTGGAGATTTTAGTTGAAATGTACTCATTTATTTATTTTTGGGATAACTGTCTAATTTATGTATATTTATTTGTGAAACTCTCATAATTTATTTGCATTAAGGCGATTGTACGTATTTGAATGTCACTTGAAAAAATTATTGTATATTATGTAAAAATTTAGATCCGCTTGGTGTGGCGGCTACTCATACTTTGGTTGGGTATAACAGTAGAGGTTTGTGGTTAGGTCTGTTGGAAATTTTTATAACTTTGCATTGTTTTGGATGTTGGCTATGGCATTGGTTGATTTTGAAGAGACCAGGATGGCCATTTATTTATTTTACCGGATGAATATTGATATACAGATTAAATTATATTTGGGAGACCTCTGAAATATAGAGAAATTCTGCTCGATTTTCTGTAAAAATGTAGCCGCCATCCAGGACAACGGGCGGCTGTTTATGACCTCAGTTTGGGGCGTGACATAATATATTCACTGACTTGAAAATAATTACGAAATCATATTTTTTTATAGAAAATATACCAATTAAATTTTATGTTCCAACGGGACAATACACAACTAGTATAGAAAATGAGTCTAAAATATGTTTAAAATATGGTAGATTTTTTGATGCTGAAGATAAAAATTTTCAAAAGAAAAGAGAATGTATTGATCATGATCTTACAAATGAGTTGAACAATAAAGAATCCCAAGAGATTCAGAGTTCTATAGATCCAAATATAGCTTCCAAAGAGCTCAAATTTCAAACTCCTGAAGAGAATATAAATGAAACTTTCATAAATTTCACCATTACAATAATTTGTTGGGATAGAATTGAAACAATTGTTGGTAATGTTTTTACATATAATGTAACACTTGAAATTATAGAAGAAATTGAGAATCTTAAACCAAATTCAATTGTGGAATATCAGTAAAAAAATGATTGGACAAAATTAAAAAATGCGATCAAATTTGATTTCGATTCACTTACTAAATATAAAGTTTTTGGATCTGTAGGCTAAACACCTGAAGGCATAAAACCCATAGAATATAAATGGGCTTTTGTGTGAAAACAAAATACGAAAAATGAATCATGTGATTGAAAGCACAACTTATAGCACAAGAGTTTTCGCAAAGATCATGTTTTGATTAGGATGATACATATTCACCTATTGTATATGCAATTATATTATGGTTTCTTATAATTCTAGTAGCACATGAAAAACTCAAAATACATTTGATGGATGTAGTTAGTGCTAACCTATATGGGATATTAGAAAATAACATTCACAGGAAAATTCTCAAAAGATTAGATTGCCTAAAACATATGATCTAAACTCTCAAGAAATCTATTCCACCAAGTTGCAAAATTTTTGTATGGCTTAAAACAACATAGAAGAATATAGTATAATCGTTTAAGTGAATCTTTGCTTAAAGAAGACTATACAAATGATCTAGTATGTCCGTATATTTTTATTAAGAGAACTGAAATGAGTTTTATAATCATTGCTGTTTATGTTAATGATTTGAATTTTATTGGAACTGCCGAAAAGATTTCCAAAATCATTGAATATTTAAAAAAGAATTTAAAATAAAATATTTTAGAAAACAACATTTTTCTTGCTTTACAAATTCAATATCTAGAAGATAAGCTATTCATTCATCAATCAAATTATACTGCTAAAGTTTTAAACTATTTCTATATAGATAAAGTACATCAATTAAGTACCTCAGTGGTCGTCTGATCACTTAACGTCGACAAAAATTCTTTCAAACCATTGGAGAAAAATGAGGAACTTCTTGGTCTTAAAGTTATCATATCTCAGTGTAATTGGGATACTTATGTATCTTACTAATTATACAAGATTTCGTATATTATTAGTTATGAATGTATTACCAAGATTAAGTTATTGTCTTGCACAATGACATTAGAACGGAGTCAAACATATTTTTTGATATCTTCAAATAATAGTTGATCTTGACTTGTTTTATTCTAACAATTTTAATCCAATACTCATTGGATATGTAGATATTAGCTTTTTATCCGATCTATAAAAGCACGATTCTAGACTGGATAATTATTTACATATAATAGTACTATTTTATCATGGCGATCTATAAAATAATTTATAACTGTCGTTTTTTCAAATCATGCAGAGATCATGAATGTATTATTCATGAAATAATTCATAGCAATTTTGGAAAAGCTGTGATCTATCCTCCAATGAAGATATTCATACAGTATTATGTAAAAACAATACTGCTTGCATTGCTCAATTAAAATGAGCATATATCAAAGGGGATAAAATAAATATATTTCACTAAAATTCTTTTTCACACATGATTTTCAAAATAACAGTGAAATTGATTTACAACAAATCCAATTAAGTGAAATTTAGTAGATTTATTTATCAAGATACTGCCAACTGCAATATTTAGATGGTTGATAAAATGAATTGTAATAAATCTATTTAAAGATCTTAAATGATATTCTCAACAAGGGAGTAAATATATTATCAAACATTTTGAATAGTATACTCTTTTTATTTCATTAGATTTTTTTTACAACTGAGTTTTTTCCTAATAAGATTTTAAAATAATATATTCATATGTAATAGATATTTAAAGGAGAGTGTTATAAATTTTAAGAAATTTGAATTGATGTTCATGAAATATTTAATGTCACACATATTTAACATGTGTATTAATATATTGAAGGTAAAGATTCACGAATAATATACATGATATCATATGACGTCATTATTACTATTATCAACATCTTTTTATATATTAACATATTATATATTTGAGAAAATATTTGATTAGTTTAATTATAAATCTTTCCTTTTATGTTTATATTCTAATTTGTGTAAATACTTCTTTTATTCAATGTATTGAATATATAAGAAAATAATAGAGAAAACAAAAATCATTCTCTTTAAAATTATTTTCTCTCTACATTGCATTCTATTCTTTGGCTTTATCATAATTTTTGAATTTTACAATATAATATTTATTTAATATTTGCTATTGTGGTAACACAATATTCACAATATATTCACTGTATAGACTATGTATATATACTATATTCTGTATATTTACTATATATACAGTATATTCACTATATATACAGTATATTCACTATATGTACATTGTTTGATTTAGAGATCGAATCTAATCTATATACAGAGTACATCTCTACTGTCCATTACATATCTAATAATAGATCATATTTTAAAATTTTTTTGAAAATGAGAACAAAAGTCTAGAAATAGGGTGGAGGACGAAGGAAGAGATCATTTGAACAGTCTTCGGTTGAGGGGAAATGGAAGTAGTTGACGAGAGAGATGTAGTTATAGTGGGCGGTGGAATTTGTGGGCTTGCTACTGCTCTTGCTCTTCACAGGTTCATAGTCACGATACTCTCTCTCTCCCCCCTCCCAAATTGCTTTTCAGAGAGGGATGTAGAACAAAGTAAGAATATACGGACCCACCCTTTTCATCTGAAATAAATGCAGGAAGAACATAAGGAGTGTAGTGCTGGAAAAGTCAGTGATACTGAGAGCTACAGGGTCTGGCATCAACATCAGGCAAAACGGTTGGCAAGCACTTGAGCAGCTTGGCATTGCCTCCAGACTCAGATCCACTACTATTCCTCTCCTGGCGTATGTATTATTTTTCTAAATAATTTGGATATTTATCAACTATTCAAATAATCGTTGTTGATTCCAACACTTCGCAAATTATCCTGAATATTTGTTTTGTGCGTGTGTGTGTGCGTGTGTGTGTGTGTGTAAGTATGTATGTATGTGTGTATGTATGTATGTATGTATGTATGTATCTTTGGCAAATCATTATTGCTATGCTGCAGGCAAAGATTTGTAAGGCTTGACTCAGGTTCAGAGCGAAGAATACCCTTCAGGTAATTTTAAAGAAAAATAAAAATGGTTGGACTAGGAAAGATGATTGGTAGGATCTGTATGCTTTGAACCTTAACTGCATGCTGCATCTAATATGCTAAAGTACATGGCCTGCATATGCATCACATTATGCCAAGTGCAGCGGAGAAACTCGATGCCTGAGGAGGAGTGATCTTGTTAACGCAATGGCCAATGATTTGCCCCGTGGCACAATACGATTCGGAGCCAAAGTACTCTCAATAAAATTGGATCTCCACACTTCTTTCCCCACCCTCCACTTAGAGGATGGTAGTTTTATAAAAGCCAAGGTCATATTCCCTCGACCTCTTCCTCTTCTTTTAGTCTTTGCTCATTATTTCTATGCATATTCGATGAAGCTTATTCCATTGCATAATCTACGTTAGATTAGGCCTAATGTGTGGCCAAAAGCTTCCTTGGAAAAACGTTCACGAACTCACTGACTGTATTTTTCTTTTGCTGGAATATGTCCCAGGTGGTGATTGGCTGTGATGGAGTAAACTCGGCCATTGCAGATTTCCTTGAGTTGAAGCCTACAAAGATTTTCCCTGCTGGTATGGTGAGAGGATTTTCAGACTATCCAGGCTGTCATAGTTTCTCACATGAGATAGTTATCACAAGGAAGGGTGACGTTTCCATTGGAATAGTCCCAGTCTCTGATAAATTAATGAGTTGGTTTGTCTTTTGGGATTGGAGAAAAGGTAAATTCCTCCATTTTCTTACATCCAAATCATTCATTAATTCCACCATTTTCATAACCACTGAGGCCCGTATAAGTACATTAAGACATTATGCACCGGAATAAGTAGCAGTATGGTCTCCAGAATTCCAGTTTCCTATAGAAACCCAGTAATGTGGTGCTTATTTATTGAAGCATGCGCCTCTTTCTAATCGACTATAGTGCATGCAAAACAGGTATGAGGATATTGAAGGATGCCGACCTTATGAGGCAATCAACGCTAGAGTTGCTCGAGGGGTTCCCCGCAGAATTAGTGGAGATAATAAAGAAGAGTAACCGAGACTCCATATTTGTGGGACGACTAAGATACCGTGCACCGTGGCATTTGCTGTCAGGAAACTTTAGAAAGGGAACGGTTACAGTAGCCGGAGATGCCATGCATGCTATGGGTCCGTTCCTTGGACAGGGTGGCGCAGCTGGTCTAGAAGATGCAATAGTCCTTGCTAGATGCTTGCACCGAAAATTGATCGGATTTGATCTCAGCAGCAGCCCATCACAGACCATCATGCAGAAAGTTGAAGAATCATTTGATGAATATGTGAGAGAAAGACGGATGAGGGTGGTGATGTTGTCGCTGCAGTCATATCTTACTGGTTTTCCCCTGGGAAATTCTTCAATACTGGGAAAGCTTTTATGCATTATCTTCATGGCTATTTTCTTCAGGGACCTTTCACGTCATACCAGGTACGACTGTGGCAGACTCTGAAATGTCACTTATTCGAGCTTGTTGAGGATTTGTGGTATGTTATACACATGTAATTTCACTTATAAGTCCTGTTAAAACAAAACCCTTGTTTTGTATGGGAGTCACCCATTTGAATGCTCAAGTGTTAAAGAGTTACTCCAAAGACTAATTTGCAGGCAAGGAATAAAAAGTCCTCCATGGGGCTTGAGCGCTCGCAAATAATTAGTATTGTGACCCTATTTTGGTTAGACCTTGGTACCCACAAAAGCAATCTTTGTTTTTTTTTTGTTATATAAGAAACGTAAAATTCATAAAATATATGCATTTACAAAAATTTAAATATTAGATTTCAACTTTTTGAAAAATATATCAATAAAAGTTTTTTACTATTTGAGTGTGCGGACACAAAAGCACTCTTTTAGACAACATAGACAATGCATGACATTAATGTACCATCTGGGTTGACTTTTGTTGATATAGCATGTGTTTGATTAGTATGCTTGCTAATATTAGCTGGGAAAGCGATAGTTTAGTTGAAATGTGTTGCATCAAACAAACTTTGAAATTAAATTTCAGTTTCACTAGAGTTGAGAAGAGGAAAATTTTCTCCCATTATATTACTCAATTAAAAGAAAAGAGAAGAGAGAGAGAGAGAGAGAGAGAGAGAGAGAGAGAGAGAGAGAGAGAGAGAGAGAGAGAGAGAGAGAGAGAGAGAGAGAGAGGAATCAATGACGTAAGTTGCTTCAACAGGCATGGCGACTAAACACTGCTGGTCACGCATCCCTCTTCGCCACCACGGGCGAATCATCTAGCATTAAATACAAATAAATTACGCGTTGGGTGAACATAAATCAACCAAATCAGGCCGTTGCCCGCCATATAATATAATATATGATTTGTTTTATTTTTCTTAATTTGTAAATTATAAATATTTTATGATTATATATATACACACATAGATTATATGTATAAATTATTTGTTTTATTATAAATTTTGATTTTTGTGGTTGTTTTCCTTTTCTTTGATGCTGGTACTTAATTTTTTTTTTATTGTAATATGAATTTAAATTCTGTACTAATATTAGAAATGTATTTTGTAAATATCATTTCAAAGTTTATACTTTTATTATCTTCCCTTTATGTTCATTATGGAGTGTTTTGATTATAATCTTTTGTTAAGTCAACCATAGGTGAAATTTTGTAAACTGTGAATGTTTATACTAGTAATGACTTAATCATCAACCTGTCAATCCTTGCATGCGTGACTAATCCGAAGAACGTGACTTAGGTTGATAAAATGATGAGCAAATTGGAAATTTGGTTATTCAATTCAAGTTGGTCCAAGTTAATTATCCGTAATATATACAAAATTATAAATTATGCTAAATTTTCTCTAAAAGATAGGAAAGAGAATACATGTAAACCGTGAACAATTTCATCCACACATGGACGGATATATCAAAACAAGAGCCACCAAAACATATTCCAATATTGTAAGCGTAAAGGAATTACTTACAACACTTAGATTCATAAACCAAAACACAACATACACTAATATTTATATCTACATAAGTTAATATACATCTCACGGAAAGACGAGGTCTTGTATTTAATAGCCTTAAGACCATGCATATGTTGTTTGTAATAGCTATTGTTGTCATGGAGGTCATTAACAGATTAGCTTCATTAGCCTTCGGACCAAAGAGTAATGTTAAAGCTCAAATACATGCTTCTTGAAGGTATTTGAACTTTAAAAACCACACAAAAAATGTAAGAAGTTTGGAAGAAGAGAGAGCACTTATCTCATTGATTGATAATCTTCTTAAATAGAAAAATTTGTAACAAAAAAAAGAGAAATAATAGCAACAAACTTCCTAAATTTTAGCTACTAATAATAACAACTAGTAAATAATTAAAATTCAAAAAAGATTTTGTTTAAATAGTGCTGCAAATTTTTAGGAATAGCTACTGATGCATAGATTTAACGCTCCTCCTGCATCAGTAGGTGCAAATTCCAAACTTCTCCTTAAAAGCTCAAACCTACTTCTTGGAAGTGGTTTGGCGAAAATATCTGCAAATTGAATTTCAATCTTGCAATACTTCAAACAAACTGCTCCATCCTCTTGAACATCTCTAATAAAAAATAGTTTTATATTAAAATATTTAGTTTTTCTATAAAAGCTGGATTGTTAGAGATGGATATAGCTGTTTGATTATCTACCATCACCTCTGTATTCATCTTTTGCTCCAAGTGCAAATTAATTAGAACTTTTCTTAGCTACAATGCATAATTAACAGTTGCTGTTGCAGTTATAACTTCAGCTTCAGCCGTAGATTATGCAACAATTTATTGTTTTTTTGAACACCATGTGAATACCCATGATCCAAGGCTAAAGCAATAGCTTGAGGTGCTTTTCATGCCATTTAAAGAACCAGCCCAATCACTATCAGAGTAACCAAACAATTTGAAACTTTGTGATGAGCAAAACTTGATACCATAATTGGAGGTTCTCTTGGCATAACGTAGAACTCTTTTTGCTCCTTTGAAATAAAATTTGTTTACACAATTCAAGAACCTTGAAAGTACACTTACAGCATACAAGATATTTGGTCTTGTTGCTGTGAGATACATTAAACACCCAATTAAACTTTTGTAGAGTGTTTCTTTTACTTGTTCTGCACCATCATCCTTGTATATCTTCTCCCTTTGAGGCATAGGAGTATTTGTGCTTTTGTAGTCCTCCATATCGAATTTCTTTAGATCTCTTTCACATATTTTCTCTGACAAATGAAAATTTCACCATTTTTCTGCTTAATTTATATTCCAAGGAAATATGACATTTCTCCTAGATCTGTCATCTCAAAGACTTGCAAAATGTCTTTCTTGAATTGTTCAATAAGCTTAGCATTGTTTCCTATGACTAAGAGATCATCCATATATAAAGAGACTACAATAAAGTTAGTTTGGTCACCTTTGATATATAAAGTGAATTCACTAAGATTTTTGACAAAGTCTAGCTTCAGTAAGTATTCATCAATCCTACTGTACCAGACTCTTGGGGCCTATTTTAAACCATAAAAAACTTTCCTTAATAGATAGACCTAATTCTCATTCCTTTCATAACAAAGCCTTCAGGTTGTTCAATATATATTTCTTCCACCAGAAATCCATTTAAAAATGCTGACTTAACATCAAGTTGATAGATTTTTCATCCCTTCTATGTAGCAATAGCCAGTAGCATCCTGATAGTATCTAGCCTTGCAACATGAGCAAACGGATCAAAGAATCTACTCCAAAGATTTATGCATACCCTGTTACCACTAACCTTGTTTTATATTTGTTGATTGAGCCATATGCATTTAACTTTGTTCTGAATACCTACTTGACTCCAATCACTTTTCTATGTTACAACAATATTGCATTTCTGATAAATATCAAAAAGCAATCTAGTGCCTCTTACAAGAGGATCATCAACTAACTCATATGGATTTTGGTGAGGTTCAGCAATCAGCTTCTTTTCTTCATTATTCCAGCTCCATTACTCATTCTCCATGAAGTGCATATCCCTGCTTATCAGAATTTTCTTTGTGTGAGGTTGGAAAACTCTATAAGCCTTAGAGATTGAGCTATATCCCACAGAGATACCAAGTTCAACTTTCTTGTCTAGGTTATCTCTTTTACTCTGCAGCATATAAGTAAAACACAAGCATCCAGATACTTTAAAACTTTTCAATAAGGGTTTGTAACCATACCGGACCTCAAATGGAGTTTTCCCATCTATGGCTTTAATAGGAAATCCATTTAGCACAAACACTACAGTATTTGCAACCTCCACCCAATATTCTTTAGGTAATCCTTTCTCATGAAGCATACATCTGACCATTTCCATTATCGTCCTATTCTTTCTATCGCTGACTCCATTTTGCTGAGGAATGTATGGAGCTATAAGTTGATGCCCGATGCCTACATCTTCACAAAATTGATTGAATTGTTCTGAAATATACTCCTTGCCATTATTTGACCTCACAACTTGGATTTTGCAGCCGCTTTGGTTCTCAATCCACTGCTTAAATTTCCAAAACACACCTGCAGCCTCCGACTTGAATCTAAGAAAATAAATCTAGCACATTCTTGTGAAGTATCTATAAATGCAATGTAATATTTACTCCTTTTGAGTGAAGGAGTTGTCAAAGGTCCGGCCAAATCTATGTGAATTAATTGTAGCTTCTTAGTTGTTCTCTAGGTTACTTGTTTGAAGGGTAGTCTTGCCTGCTTGCCATATTGACATGCCTTACAGCTTGGCACTTCAGACTCCAAGTGAGATAGGCCTTCAGCCACTCCTTTCTTTGCATCTTCAATACTGTTGCATGATGACAATGGCCTAGCCTTTTGTGCCAAATTTCTGCATTGCTTATAGCAACCGAATAAACCGCTTGCTCCTCCTCCATTGGATCAAGTAAGAAACGTTTACCTCTCATTTTGATTCTGAAGACTTCCTTATCATTGCCATCCTTGATCAAACAGTGCTCATTTCAAAGATGACCTTAAATCCCTTCTTTACTAATGTCCCACACTTAGTAAATTTTGATCAATGTCAAGTACATACAAAACATCAAAATTAATTTTGTACCTATGCAACTTTCAATGGCCACTATTCCCTTCCATTGACAGTAATGAATTCACCATTGCCGATTTTGACTTTTGACACCTATGATCTGTCCAGGTCTTTGAAAAGTTCTTGATCATAGGTCATGTGATTTGCACAACCACTATCAACTAGCCAACATTCACTTGAGCTGCTGGTTGTAAAGCAGTTTGCTACAAAGAATTGCTCTTTTTCGTGATGATTTGCAACTTGAGCGTCATTCTTCTACTGAAAATTACTTCTGCAGATTCTCTCATGATGCCCCAGCTTGTTGCACTTATCACATTTGACATCGGGTCTTTTCTAACATTTGAAAGGAGAATGTCCCTTCTTGCCGCAATGCTTGCAAGGAGGAAATTCTTTGGTTTTCTCTCCATTGTTGTTGCTGGTGTTAGTGGCTGCTTCTTGTGTGCTGAAGTTCTCCTTTTTGTATTTTTTCTTTGGGTTGATTTGCAGTTTAACTTGCAATGCTCCTTTCACAGAACTTTCAGCCCTCATTATTCTTCTTTGTTCTTGTGCCTGTAAAGCATTTAGAAGTTCTGCAAGATAATTCTTGACAGATCTTTAGTATTCTCCAAGGAAGTAATTATAACTTCAAATCTTTCAGGGACAATTTTTAGTATTTTTTGAACTATTCTAGAATCAGAAAATTCAGAACCAAGCAATCTTATATTGTTAGCAATGCTAAGAAGCTTGTCAGCATATTGTTTGTCTCAGACTCCTTCATTTTCTGCATCTCTAATTCTCTGACTAGATTTAGCACTTTCATTCCCTTGGTCCTTTCATCACCTTCATATTCATTCTTGAGGAAATTCCAAATTTGAAATGCTGATTTCATGGTCATAATTCTAGCAAAAATTGTTGGTGAGACTGCAGCAAACAAAGAAGAAAGGTGTTTAGGCTTTTATGATGGGTTTCACTCAGTTCATATGTTTCTTTAAGAAGACTGCTCTGATACCAAATAAAGGTATTTTGAACTTAAAAAATCATACAAAAAACGTAAGAAGTTTGGAAGAAGAGAGAGCACTTTTCTCGTTGATTGATAATTTTCTTAAATAGAAAAGTTTGTAACAAAAGAAAAAGAAATATTAGTAACAAACTTTCTAAACTTTAACTGCTAACAGTAATAGCCGTTAAATAATTGAAATTCAAAAAAGATTTAAATTTTTAGGAACAACTGCTGGTGCATAGTTTAACACTTCTTTATTTCTGTTTTCCTTAAAACTTTCAAAATGTGTTGATCTTAAGCATGACAAAAACCAAAGAATAACCAGGGAAATTAGAATAAATGCTGTGAAGCTGTTGCCAACTGGTTGTAAAATAACTTTTAAGTAGCATGTAGGTTGTGTGAACGGCAAGCTTCCAGGGGTTCAGTTTAATGTAGAGGGAGAGGAAAGGGAGAGATAGTAGCGAGGTAACACTACAAAATAAATGACTTAATCAGACGGACGATAACAGTCAGGTAAATAAACTAAAACCGTTGGCAGATCCTTCTCCAATGGATAAAATTTTAATTGGCTATATACCAGTCGTGATAGTTTATACCGACAATCTTAATCACCGTTGGAGTATGTCATATATTTATAGTGATGGTTAGAAAGTGTTAGTAACATTACGCTAAGTATGAGTAAAAATTATTATATTTTATCGTCAGTTATCACTCGGTTACTATTTGGTTACGACTCAGTTATTACTTGATTTTGATTACCACTCGGTTACGACTCGGTTATTATCACTCACTTAGCACAAGTATTATCTTTTATTGTCAGTTACCACATAACTGTTAAGAAATGTAATTATCATTTAGAGACGGTTATTCATATATTAGGAAATGTTATAACTTTTATCGTCGGTTATTACTCAATTACCACTTGGTTACCACAATTGTTACCTTTGATTGTCGATTAGTATTAGTTAGTACATATGTTCATATGTTACATCGGTTACTATAGTCATTTATCCGTTAGCAAATATTACTATTTTGTCAGTTATCACATACTGTACGATTACCACATATGTTAACATTTTAGGAAATGTTATAAACTATAAAATAAAAAAATTACTAAAATAATATAACACCTTATATTATTGAGAATGATTGATACATTAATAAAGAAAAAAATATTACATATCAAATAACTATATATCTTCTCTTCTCTTCAGCATATTTTCTGTCCCAAAAATGATTCAGTCGCGGCATCCTTCATGTCAATCTATTCATAAAAAGGGTTCTAAAAAAATATTATCTTTTCTGAATAGAGTATGTCAATCCATTCATAAAAATAAAAATTGTTATAAATAAAAATATTATATTTTGGATACAGTCATGTAGAGATAATGATTGTTGGTTGGAAGCTAAGAATATAAATAATTTATATTATTATTCAAAAACAAAAATAAAATTGAAATTAGTAATATTGTGTGAAAATAAAGAAATAACATTTGTACTTAAATCTGTACTAAACCAGATGATTGGATTTCTTCAAAGTCAAGTTGCTCTGAGATGGTTGTGATTCTTCATGGTCAGTAAAAATACTCTTCCTTCATTTAATTCATTCAAAACGAGCACAGGTTGTAAAAATTTAAAATATTTCAAAATATAGTATAATCCAAATTTTATTTTAAAAAATATGTAATTACCTGTTTCACAAAAAATTTTGGTTGATTCACAAGCGAGAGCTTTGAGCGGAGAGGAGAGGTTTTGAGGGGAGGAAGGGAAAGAGGGTTCAAAGTGAATAATTTATAGAATATTTAGTTTATTTCACCGCCCAAATAAATTTTCAAAATTTTCAAAAGCTTATCAATTTTTTCCGGTTTTTTTTAACCTTTTTACCGTCTTTAGATCAAGTTTTTACCACCTTAGAATTTAATTTTATTTTAGTCTACCACTCTTTTTTATTACATCATCAAACATTTTTGTATTTTCATTTGTACTTTTGTTTCTATTACCAACTATTACTACAATATTACAATATTGTTATAATACTATCTTATGTTACAATATTATTACTAAATTACATTAAAACCTTTAATTTCATATTATTCCATTATTTAAATTAATAATATTAATTATACCATTATTCTACATAATTCATATTTAAAATTTTTTATATATTAATTATAGTATTATTGATTGAAAGGGCGATACTCGCCCCATGATGTATGCCTACACGGGCACTTGCGCGACATGCGTGGTAGCCCGTGCGAATGTGTGCATGGGCACCTGCATGGCATGGGTGACATATGTCCGCGCGTAGGGTAACAATGCATGCAAGCGCCTGAGCGGGCGCCCGACCATGCCAATGCGGGTGCCCTGGCATGGGGCATGCAGGAAACACCTCCGTAAATTAGTATATTATTAAATTAGTAATTTATATATTATTATTTTAAATTATTAATATTATTATTTAAAAATTATAATAATATTTAATCAATCAAGCAATTTTTAGAAAAATTAGACGGTAAATTTTGTTAAAATCCCAAAAATATTTTACATTTTGGTATCAATTAACTGCCAAAATTTTTTATTTGTTTTTTGTTACAACTGCGAAAATTTTAGTTTTTGCACCAAATTATCATATTATTTACTTGCTATATGTCTATTTCTCTTTTTTTTTTCTTTTTTACTCTCTTTGCTTGTTTATATTTAAACAAAAACAATCTAAAACAATTATTAAATTAAATTGATTTTGTGTTAAGAAAATCAAACCACCTTACCATCAAATTCAAATAAAATTCATTGTCTTATTACAAGATGGTTGGAAGATGATATGATGGCTTTAACAAAATTAATTAAACCCCTTGAAAAATAAAATTCATTATATATGATGTTTTGCCTCTGACAAAATTAGGACGAAAAGTTTGGATTACTTTATTGTTAAATTTTGTTAAACTACTTGTAAAATTAACGGGATGAACCAAGAGATATTACCTAAACATCAATTGTGTTTTTCTAAGATTGGTTACTTTAATCATTGAGCTAAAGTAAATTTGGTCTTGAGTATCTATCCAAGAATAATATTACTAGTGCAACATAAATTTTATCTTTGCCCCTAACAACATTAATTTTGTCTTGATATCTAAATGTCAACAATCGTAATTGAGCAATTGAGCAAATATTTATTGTATCATATCGTATCACTTGTTAGTGGGTGAGATGGATATTGTTAGTGGGTGAAATGGATATTGTTAGTGGATAGTACAACTAATAAACAAGATGTTGTTAGTTGTTAGTGAGTAGTGCAACTTTAAATTTATGGTTACTTGATATTATTTTTTTAAATATTATTCTTAAAAGAGATGACAAATACTATAGATACATACTATTCAATACATACTACTCAATAGTGAATCAATTGTTAGTGTAAGTATATACTATCATATATATATATATATATATATATATATATATTAAACTCTAATATCATATGTATTATTTCATATGAAGTGAATGCAACATGTTCGAAGAATAAATCAATCACGGAAGAAGTTAAATATTGAAACTTTATAGTAAATCATAGTAAAGACTTTACTATGTGGTTTAGTCATCATGTAATAAATGGGTATAATGATACTAATAAATGGAAACAGTATAATTAGTATTTTGATATGAAAATTTAACTGAAAACTAGATTTAATCATTTATTTAATTAGATTAATCTGACGAGACAAACCGCGAATACTCTATTACTTATAAAGAGTTGTAAGAGTATAGATATGAAAAGTTAACAAATTCTAAAAATTACATTGTATGAGAACCATGGAGAAATGGAGGCAATGAGTATAACAATATGATGACTAAGAAAAAAAGAGAGAAAAAAAGGTCAAAAAATTGTGAAATGTAGTAATTAGTTAGTAAGTAGTTAGTAAGTACTTCATAAGTAAGTAGTAAAAATCATAATACGGTATTAATTAAAAATATAAAAAAAAATTGTGAGAAATTAAAAAACACGGTAATGAAAAAAGAGGCAGGAGAAAAAACGCAAAAGCAAGGTTTTAAAAATTTGTTTGTGAAAATGATATATTATAAATTCAATACAAACTCCACTATTAAAATTTCTCCATCATTCCCTTCGAAATTCTTCTACCCTAACTCATTTAAACTTTTCACTCATACTTTATAAAATTTTATCCGCTATCAAAGTTTCTCTTTCCTTCTCTTGAAAACTCTTCTTCCCTAAATCATTTAAATATCTCACTCACACTTTGTAAAATTTTAGTTTAGATATTTAAAAGAATAACGGATGAGTATTATACGAAAAATCACAACTACTCCAATTTCAGTCGAACAAACTCAATCATCCAACATATTACCTAGGTTTTAAAAAATAAACATATTATTTTTATTTTAATTTCAGATTTAATATTAAAATAGAAAATTTTCAAAAAAATTGGCGCAGAAAAGGAAAAAATTTGTGAAAACTTATTTTCAAAATTTGTTTATAAAAATAGAGAGAGATTATTAGGGCGGAAGTGCTAAAATTTTGCAAAAAAATTGAAAATATTTTGGGAGATAAAGAATATAATAATTATATTATTATAAATTTACCAATTTAGATCAAATCATCGAGCTAATGTACTTTTTCATAATATATATTTGTATAATAATCATGTAATTATTATTAATATTTTATTATATAACTTAATTAATTATTTTAGATGTGAAATAATATTTCAAGCAGTCAATATTAATAATTTTAAATAATTGGATTCTCTAAACTGTAAATAATTTTATTAATTTTTATCGTTATTAATTTAAATAAAATTAATAGTAATTTAAACAATTTAAATATTTTTTGCCTGCACCGTGTTAGCCTACTACGAGCGCCTACCCTGTTCGCGTGGCCGCCCGCATAGGCAGGCACAGCGCGCAAGCAAGCGCGCATTTGAGTACCCGCATTGGCACCTGCCCATGCTCACGCGGGTGCCCGCGTGGGTAGGCGCCCTTCTCAAACAGTGCCCTGCTCAAACAGCGCCCGTGCAGGCGCCCATGTGGGCAGGTGACCCCGCTCAAGCAGCACCCATGCGGACGCCTGCCCCTGCTTGCATGGGCGCCCACGTAGGCAGGCACGCATGCGAGCGCCCACACTGGTGCCTGCCCATGCTCGCGCGGGCGCCGGTGTGGGCAGGTGTCCCATGCAAGCAACGCTCGTGCGGGCGCCCGCCTGGGCAGCCTACTCGTAGGCAGGCGCGCATGCGAGCGCCCGTACTGGCGCCTGCCCATGCTCGCGCTGGCGCCAGCGTGGGCAGAATCGCAGGCGCCCCATGCAAGCAGTGCCCGCGGGCGCCTACCCCTGCTCGGGTAGGCGCCCGTGTAGGCTGGCGCGCATGCGAGCGCCCGCACTAGCGCCTACCCATGCTCGCGCGGGGGCCAGCCTGGGCAGGAGCTTCGCGCAAGCAGCGCTTGTACAGGTGCCCACTTGGGCATGCGCCCCTGCGCAAGCAATGCCCGTACGGGCGCCTACTTGCTCAGTTTCCTTTTATTTGTACAAAAAAGGATGAAGTATTGCAGGCACCGGGACATTTTAGTTACACAATTACTAACTTATCACTAATTTACCACTATATGAACTTAGTTACCCAATTACTATCTATTTATTATTAACTTACTACTAACTTACCATTTATAAACTAATTTATCCACTTATCATCTAATTATAATCTATTTATCATCTATTTACCACAACTATATATCACAAATTTATCACCATATAAATTTACTTATTCACTTATCATCTACTTACCACAACTATATATCACAAACTTATCATTAACTTACCATTATATAAACTTATTTATCCACTTACCATCTACTTAGCATCTATTTACCTACTACTGCTACTTATCATTATCACATATTTACTAAACTATCACTATAAAAAATTTACCATAATTTATTATCTAGATTATTTTCAAATATAAAAGATATATGATACAAAAATAAAACAATATTAGGTTTTCACAGACATTACAATATATAGATTAGAGTTTAAACAAATCTAGTTTTAAAATACTGTAAAATTTGTTGTTACCATATATCTAAAACCTATGAAGACGGTATGAAAACAGTATTGTTAAATAGATAATAAAAAAGATTTATATTGAGATTGTTTTTAAACCATACAAAAAAAAACTATTACATTTACTGACCATAATTTTTAATCATTGCAATTGAATATTACTTTACAGACGGTTGTAGTAGTTTTACCTATAGTTGATAAACTTTTTTTTCACGGACATTTTAGTTAGTCGGGAAAAACCTATATTTTCTGATAATTTTGTCATATGGCATCTTTATAAACCATAAAAACCATCACTAAAAGTCACCGTTATTAAAATTTACTGTCGGTACAGGGTTTTAATTTTGTAGTGTAATAAATAGATGCATACAAAATAAACAATGATGTTTTACTTGCATGGTCCGTCAACTGCAGTGCAGAGCAAGTATCAAGTCAAAAAGATATAAGAAAAGAGAGAGATGGATGTAAGAACAGGAGATGGTAGCGAGATTGTGATAGTGGGTGCTGGGATCTGAGGCCTTGCCACTGCACTTGCTCTTCACAGGTCTTAAAGTGGTTTTGGTCTGTGAAGTTCACATCAATATTCACATGAAATGGGACTAACTCGCTCTGAAACTGAAAGAAGGGCATTCGGAGTTTGGTATTAGAAAGGTCAGAGACACTAAGAGCAAGAGGTGCAAAAATCATTATACAAGATAATTGTGGGCCGGCACTTGATCAGCTTGGTGTTGCCTCCAGGCTTAGGCAGGCTGCTATTCCCTCCAAAACCATGTAAGAATCTCCCTCCTTTTTAAAAAAAAAAAAAAATTCTGGGCAAAGAAATTTACTTTCCAAATTACAACCAAAACCAAGTCGTTTCCTTAGATGGGTTTGCATGTCACATCTATTATTGAGGTTTCAAAATCAGAAAAGATGAAACACACCTGGAGACATGATTCTTGAAAATCAATCATGGGTCATTCATTTTATAAAAAATATAGTTGAATTTCACCCATTTCAGTTAAGCTTAGCTGTTCTGTTGAAGAGCAGGGGACAACTTACTTTTCTCGATCGTGGTGAGAAACAAGAAATACTTCTCGGGTAAGCTCAAAAACTTGTGTATTGTATCAGCTATGCCCTCTAGTTCGAATGAATTCATTGAAACAAAGGGAGGGAGGGAGGGAGAGAGAGAGAGAGAGAGAGAGAGAGAGAGAGAGAGAGAGAGAGAGAGAGAGAGAGAGCATACTTGGAAGGAGATCATTAACTCCTTGCCCCGAGATTATCAAATCGAATTTATGTAATCCAGAACCAACGCTTCATTTGGCAGGAGAGGGGAATGCGCTGCTTGAGACGGCAAGACCTAGTTAAGGCTTTAGCCAATGATTAGTCTACGGATCGATGTACAGAATTGACCTCAATTAAAAAAAAAAAATTAAAATAACCCGAGATAAAAAAAAATTTCCGAAAGTGACCCGATTTTGTCGAGGTTTGAGGCCATGAACGTATTTGTCACGGGTTTAACCCGCGACAGAGTCACGCGGCACCATCTGCGTGGCTCTGAAAATCACGGGGCTCTGACGGGTCTTGGAAATGCAAAAGGCATGCCTTTCCGCGTCTTTCCGTGTCTTGAAGACTCGGAAATCATGCCGCGTCTTCAAGACGCGGCACGTGGCATTCCGTGTCTTGAAGACGCGGCCGCACCCCACCCCTGGCACTTCTTCCCTCTCTCCTTTCCCCTTCTGCATTTTGCCCTCCTCCCCTCTTCCTCTCCTCTCCTCTCTCGCAGCTGAGCTTCTGCCTCTCCCTTTCTCTCACAATCCGTTAGATCTGACAATTCAGAAGGAGGAAGAAAACTACTGAATCTGCTAGAATTTTCAACAATCTATCGTTCAACATTAAATAGTGTTTTTTCCAAAAATCAAAAGTATAATTTTTCTTATATCAATTTCAATTATTTGAGTTGTATTATAAGCATGTGTTGAATGAAATTTATATTTTATAGTCAATAGATTTATATGAATTTTGTAATTAATTTTTAATTAATGACGTTATTAATTAGAATTTAGTATGATTAATTAATTTAATAAATATTAGATATTTTGTTAATTTAGATTAATATTAAATTAGTTGATTAAATATAGATGCAATTAAAACTTTATTGTATATAGATTAAATTTAAATTTAATGTACGGTAAAGATAATTTTTAAATTAAATGACTATATTAAAGATAAAATTAGTTAGTAGTAACTTAATACAATAATTTATAAAGTGTAAACTATATTAATTTGATATTGATAAAATATAAATTTAATGTAAATTAAAAATTAGTTAGTAGTAATTTAAAACAATAATTTAGTACTAATTAAATTTTTATTGGGATTTTTTTTAAAAAAAAGTAAACTATATTAATAGTTATATTAAACTATAAATTATTATAAATTTTGTAGTTGAATATATTTGAAATTACTATATTTACATTAAAATATTTTTAATTAAATGACCATATTTAAATATTTTTAAGTGATCGCATTTTAATTACTTAAATAAACTTAAAACTTAGATTACATATTAATGTTGATGTTTAAATATATTTTCATTAAAATATTTTAAATTAAACAAGTATATTTAAATTTAGAATATATTAATGTGTAAATATATAAATTGTTATAATAAATAGAGTTATAAAATATAATATATTAATACTTTTAGTTTAATATAAAAGTATTAGTAAATATTAAAAACATGTAATATTTTTTATTAATAATATAAATATTTTAATGTAAAATTATTTTAGTTAATATTTAGTAATTTAATTCTAAATATTAAAATTATTAAAATGAGTTTTTTTTATCAAATTGTTAATTTATCATAATGTGATGATATATTATTAATTCTAATTGTACATTTATATATATATGCTAATTATTATATTTTTTTATATTTCAGATGGATTTCGGATCTATTGATCCGAGTCTTCTACGCTTGCAGCGAGAACACCGCTCTACTAAAGTTTGGGAGGGAGATGATACTAACTGGATTGTCTGTCGTAGACGTGATGCAATATTACGTCATTTAAGGCATAGTCATATTGATAAGAGAGTAGTTTCCCTCCTACAAGCGTCGGGTTTTTTAGGGGTCACTCGACTTTGTTTCATCCAGTTGGATTGACATCTCATCACAACCACAGTGGAGAGATAAAGGCAGGTGCTGTCTTAAGATGTCTTTTTGCTCCCTGGCAACGGCCCCAAAATTTGGTCGGATTGTCGAAACTCTCAAATTAATACTAATTCCCCCAATGCAATAAACTGTAGCAATAGTGATTACCTGGTCGAATTTCAAGAGAACTAATTAATTCAATCTCTTAGTTAATGAAAAAAATAAAGTTGGGGTTTTCAAACAATTTGCTAAAATGAAATTTGCCGAATAAAAATTAATAACCTAAAAATAAGAAATAATCAATAATACAAAATACTAAAATTTAAGGAAGAAATTCAATTTACCAAACTCCGATCCAAGGGTTCATATATTCGATTGTCTTATTGATCATTGGTTAAAAATATTATTCCTGCAATTCAAGTATTTAATCTTAAATCTATTAGGATAGCCATAATAAATCTTGCGTTTTCCTAAAATAATTGACCAGATCCAACATTCAATCAAAACTTATCATTAATCGACTGGACATAATAGCGTTCTATATCAAATAATGACAGTATTAAGTTTTGTGAAAATAGTTAAATCAAAATACAAATAATCAGGATAGCCATACAATTATTCGATTTTGTTCCATTGATTCCTTAGGTAAAATGAATATCGGCAACGACCCATAAACATAAATAATATATTTGCTACTTGTACCATTCATTCATGACAATTACGGATCACTGAAATCCTTAATAGCAATAGGAAAACTAATATTGAATTAAATTGTCAGATTAACCAATATTAAGTTTCCCTAAAAATAAATCACGAATCAATGAATACTTGAATAAAAGGCACGAAATTAGATTATGAACATAACCTCACAATGAAAAACAATTAATTAAAATTCTCATTGAATCAGAATAAACGAACTAGCCACTCATGGTGGTAAGTATCAACACAAGAAAACAGAGAAAAATAAAGTTCCTAAAAAAATAAAAAAATTAAAAATAAAACCTAATGAGAGAGTGAATGAATAGTCATGAAATCCCTGCAGGAGCAGCCCTTCTCCTTCCTCCTTGAGATGCAGCCGCCTCCTTGGAGTATGTGTTAATTGTGTACAACCCTTTTGTGAAAGAATATATGAAGTATGGGCAACTGACTCTCTTGAGAGAAAATAGGAAAGAAAACAGTCCGTCATTAGAGTTCTCCTAAAGAATAATACAACTTTCATTCATTCTAGTCTTCCAATTTAATTAGAACTCTTCCCATTGAGAAAATTACAAACCTCACTCCCACTAAAAAAACTTTTACTAAAAAAAAACGAACTCTACTAAAATGTTGAAATTAAAATTCAAGCTCCTTTTCTTCAAAGTTCAATAAGATGTCTTGACCCAATTAGTTCCAAAATTGCCTCATTAAATCCAATTTACTTCAAGTCTTCAATTTCAATCTCCTAAAAATAAAATTCAATAAAACCAACCATTAGGGTATTAAACAATTCAAATTTAAACCATGATAATAATAATAAATTCAATAAATTGCATGTTATCAAATTCCCCCATACCAAACCAATACTTGTCCTCAAGCATTTACTATCCCAATGTCGTACAACCATTCTCCTTTTCACTTCTTTCCCTCCTTCATTTCATCATTCAACAATCTCAAGCATTCACTAGATTAATGTCATACAAATATTCTCTTTTTCACTCATTCCCCTCTTTCAATTTATTTTCAAATAATTTCAAAGCAGCACATATCGAAAAATTCAAGTAAAAATAACAATTCAGAGAGCAAGTGATCATAGTTTTATAACTTTAAAAGAAAATATAAGCTTCCCATCAAACTCGATAATCTCATCAAATTCAATGTATCAAGATTCAATACCCTCACAAGGATTTCACTCTATATACTCAAAGTGTTTAAGGGAATTTATCAATAACTCTCAAATCAAATCAATGTATGTTATTACTATAAACTTGCTTATTTATCAAATCTCCACCACCACTTATATGAATTCAAAATAAAATCCCGGGGGTTTTTATAAGGGTTGTAACGTGGCTTGGGTAAAAGTAGGGTAAAAGGATAAATATATTGTGTAATAAATATATCAAAGAAGCATGTCAAGAACATATCTCCTATATCCCATATCATGAAATACAATCAAATCAAAAGAAAGATACTCCAATCAAGATCATTATCATTTCTCAATACTTTTTATATTTTCTCTTCAAATTCCCCAATTTCAACTTTTGGGAATTTCTTCTTTTTCTTTTTTTTTTCTTTTCCTCACTTGTTTTCTTTTTCTCCTTTTTTTTTTAAATAAGGAAACTAAATGAGGATCAATGAAAATGCCGCGCATATATAATCCACCCTAATCGACTTCCCGAAAATAAATCTCACAATAGAAGTACCTCATTCCCTTTGCAAATAACCACTCAATATATGCTCAAATCACATGTTTATTTAATATAAGGACCAAAAAGAAGGTAAAGCGTAAAAAGAAGGATATTGTGTTAATTAATGAGGTTAAAGCAAAGAAAAGGGATATAAGCTCAAAGGGTTTCATTAAGGGAAATATTATACACAAGAAGGTTTGTTTTCGAGAGCTAAAATAGGTAAACTTAAATGCCCCCGTAATATTAATGCATGAAGTCATGAATGTGGTCTTGAAAAGTATAGCAAAGCAAGTTCTAGAATAAACACACTAAGATTGATGCACACTCATGAAGAAAGATTAGAGCAAATTTGATGACATGCTCTTAAGGTTCAAATTCTCACAAAAAATGTTTAATTTGTATCGAATCTATCACATTTTCAAATGACTCAATCATCAAGATCAATGGGATACTTTAAAACAATTTAATCCAAAAATAACTAATCACGCTTGTCTCTTTCATATATTTCAAACTCAAATCAACAATATATACTAACTCAAAATCATTATCCGACAAAATCCAAAGAGTACAAAGTTCCAAAAAAAAATAGAAGAAATGACATTGGCACGAAAATCCTCCCCCACACCTAAATACTACATTGTCTTCAATGTATACAAAAGATGAGAATTTTAGACACAATACTAAAAATATTCACAACTAGTACAATTGAAAACTAATCTCAGAAATAAAAGATGCTAGGCAATGAAAGAGAACAACGACAAGGAAGAGAAAAAATGAGATAACTCCCCTAAGGTGATGGCGGGAATGGGAGTGGAAACACTACACAAAAACAGTTTTTTAGTCACAAATTTAACGACAAAAATTTTTAAAAAAATTCGTCGCTAAAAACATTAGCGACGGATTTAGCGACGAAAAATTTTTCGTTGCTAATAACGAGTCGCAAAAATTTAGTATCGAAAATTAGAAATCTGTCGCTAAATTTAGCGACGAAAATCTGGAATCTGTCGGCAAATTTAGCGATAAATAAGTTTTCGTCGCTAAAATTCGTCACAAAATTTAGCGACGAAAAATTATTCGTCGCTAAATTTAACGACGGATAATTTTTGTCACTAAAATCCGTAACTAATTTAGGGGAAAACAAATCCGTCAAAAAATTATCCGTCGCTAAAATCTGTCACTGAATTAGCGACGGATTTCAAATCAATCGCGGAATTAGCGACGGATTCCAAATCCGTCACTGATTCCATATGCCCTGCCCATGAGCCAGCAGAGCCACGTGCCCACCCACCCCAACACCAACCTGCAACCTGCCCGCCCTGCCCGCCCAAGCCAGCACCCCCACCTGCCCGCCCGAGCCAGCACCAACCTGTCCGCCCGAGCCAGCACCCCCGCGCAACATCAATTCTTAATTGCTGGAAAATGCCGCGCCTTCTGCCTCCACCGTGGTTCAAACTCCGAATTCCTACATGCACACGCGAACTCCTACACACACACACAATCTGTAAACCACTAAGCCAAAGATATTATTGTGATATAAATGTTTTTTTTATTTATTATCTTTTTTTCACATTTTTCTAATAATAATAAAATAATATATAATAACAATTTAAAATAATAAATATAAAAACTTTTTTATTTATACCACCAACCTAAAATAATATTAATTAAAAATAATAAATATGATAATTTTTAATAAAATAAAAAATAATAAAATACTAATTTAAAATAAAATAATAAATTAATTAAAAAATATATTAATATTATATTTTGATTTCTTCTTTTTTCTTTTATTTTATTATTTTATTATTCTTTTTCATTTTTATTTTATTTTTTTAATCCATAATTTAAAAATGCATCTCAAAATTATAAAATTATAATTATCAATAAATTATAATATATTAATAATTTAAAAAATCTATATATTTACTCATAAAATATTTTTATTCAAATTTCAATAAAATTATTATATATAAGAAATGAAAATAGAAAGAAAAAAAAAACCAAAGGAAAAAAAAAAGTAAGAATAGGAACGCCCGGCAGGCACGCGCGGAGGTCGAGACAGGCACACGCAGGGGGCAGGCACCCAGGCAGGCAGGCGCCCGTGCGTGCAGGTGCCCGTGCGTGTATGCACCGATGCCCGCGCACGCCCGCGCGTGCCTACCTGGGCGCCCGCGCCTGGGCGCCTTGCGCTCGCGCCTAGATGTCCTTTGTTTTAATACTAAAAAAACATGCAGGTGGAGGGATTCGAATTTTGGATTTCGAATTTGAATAAAAGATATATCACCACTGCACCACCGCTTAGTGTTAGTATTGTGTGATAATATTTTTGTTTTCTTTCTTCCTCCTTTTGTTTCCTATTCTTACTTTTTTTTTTCCTTTGGTTTTTTTTCTTTCTATTTTCATTTCTTATATATAATAATTTTATTGAAATTTGAATAAAAATATTTTGTGGTTAAATATATAGATTTTTTAAATTATTAATATATTATAATTTATTGATAATTATAATTTTATAGTTTTGAGATACATTTTTAAATTATGGATTAAAAAAATAAAATAAAAATGCAAAAAAATAATAAAATAATAAAATAAAAGAAAAAAGAAGAAATCAAAATATAATATTAATATATTTTTTAATTAATTTATTATTTTATTTTAAATTAGTATTTTATTATTTTTTATTTTATTAAAAATTATCATTTTTATTATTTTTAATTAATATTATTTTAGGTTGGTGGTATAAATAAAAAAAGTTTTTATATTTATTATTTTAAATTGTTATTATATATGATTTTATTATTATTAGAAAAATGTGAAAAAAAGATAATAAATAATAAAAAAAATTATATCACAATAATATTTTTGGTTTGATGGTTTACAGGTTGCGTTTGTGGGTGCAGGAGTTCGCGTGTGCGTGCAGGAGTTCGGAGTTCGGAGTTCGGAGTTCGGAGTTCGAACCACAGTGGAGGCAGAAAGCGCGGTATTTTCTAGCAATTAATAGTTAATGCTGCGCAGGGTGCTGGCTTGGGTGGGTAGGTTGGTGCTGGCTTGGGCGGGCAGGTTGCAGGTTGGTGCTGGGTGGGTGGGCACGTGGCTCTGCTGGCTCATGGGCAAGGCATATGGAATCAGCGACGGATTTGAATCCGTCGCTCATTCAGCGACGGATTTGAATCCGTCGCTCATTCAGCGACGGATTTGAATCCGTCGCTCATTCAGCGACGGATTTGAATCCGTCGCTCATTCAGCGACGGATTTGGAATCCTTCGCTAAGGATTTGGAATCCTTTGCTAATTCAGCGACGGATAATTTTTTGACGGATTTGTTTTTCCTTAAATTAACGACGGATTTTAGTGACAAAAATTATCTGTTGCTAAATTTAGCGACGAATAATTTTTCGTCGTTAAATTTTGTGACGAATTTTAGCGAAGAAAACTTATTTGTCGCTAAATTTAGCGACAGATTCCAGATTTTCGTCGCTAAATTTAGCGACGGATTTCTAATTTTCGTCGCTAAATTTTTGCGACGCGTTATTAGCGACGAAAAATTTTTTGTCGCTAAATCTGTCGCTAATGTTTTTAGCGACGATTTTTTTTAAAATTTTCTTCGCTAAATTTGTGGCTAAAAGGCTATTTTTTTGTAGTGCTGTTTGAGGAGCATTTGCGAGTTGTTTCTTACAAAATTTAATGGTTTTGAAAAGCAAAAATATGCTCGTTTTTGCTTTGGTGATGTACTTTTGTGTCTATTTCTCAGTATATTTTGAGAGAGTGAAACGTCATAACTTTTAGAAAACGAGTTTTGATTATTCTCTTCTTTGAGATAAACTTGTCTTTCCTGCTTCTATCTCAGCTCATGGATCAATGACTTACAAACGTCGTAATCTAGAGTAGTTGAAGAAGGACGGAAAGCAATCCTTCAGGGGTCTATTTATTGCTCTCTTTTTACATGCTTAGAAGGATTTCTAATCTTTAGAGTTTTTATATATTCTGAATTATGTCAAATATAATTTTTTTTCCTATCAAAATAAATAGAACTGTCACATATTACAAAAATAGTCCTTACACGATAGAGAGCACAGTTCGTTCAAGGTGCGGCCAATCAGCAGTAGGATGTAAGAAGTAATACATATAGCAATGCAGCGTCAGAGGAGCACCGACTAGAATGTGATTCATGGAGGAAGGGGCATACACTCTGGAGAATATGTTAATGGAATAGTATAACCATCCAAATGGTAACATAAATTTTTAAGAAGTTGATTTTCCCGAATGAACAGCAAAAATAACCACCGCTGAATCAGAAAATTATATTTAGACAAGAATTATCCAACACTAAAAGAGATGCTCTCTGGTTATCTTACCTCTTCATGGATGCAAGAATTGTTAGATTTATTTAACACCAGTGAAAGTATGGTAATTTTTGGAAAATTAAAAAATTAAATTTTGGGTGATAGCTTGATGCGTAGGTTTGCAAAATCCGTAAACCACGAACTCTCTCATACGGATCGTTCAATCGGAATGATAATCACGTACTACAAACCATCACCATACATCAATCTTAAATCTGATGAAACACAATAACAGGAAAATTTTCTACTCGAAATTTTTCGATCCCTCAATTGATTCTCACTCCTGAGAATTAATTTCTCTCACGAAATCAACCTTTACTCATTGATTGTGTTTATACAGAGGATGTTTCTCACTCAAACTCAATTTCAAGATGTACACTTACGTAGAAAGAGTGTTAGAGATTTATATGGGGAGAGATCAAGTGAGCTGGGATAATAAGCTAACTACTCATTACCCATTATCACTTAATTATAATTTAAATAAATTCAAATTATTTACATGTGGTAAAATGCCCTCACGTGGGCATATTTACAGCATCTCCCACTTGCATATGAGAATATTTTACGTCCATCATAAAATCACAACTCATACAATCTATCACATCACCTTGCTAGCTTTCATATAGGATTGGACGTTGTGCAATCGACGAATACACCTGCAAATAAAGATTTCTCAATACAGCTATTAGGATAATCGAGAAGCCACCGTTAGTACAAAAAAGAACTCGTTATACTTCAAATTCAACGCAGTTACATCATCAAGTCACTTTCCTTATCGAAAGTGATCTTTAATCATTGTTCGACTGTATATTCACTATTATATTTGAATTTCAACATGGATAAAAATAACCGGTTTGTCAGTGAATACTATACCATGATATATTGTCTACTGATTTTTCTTTTCCCAAACTCAAATTTATCGGTCTCAATTTAGCTGCTTTCTTAAACCTGCCCCTAAAATCTTTCGGGTCACAGGTAAATAGATTAAATTAGCAAATACTGAATCAAAATTTTTAGAAACAGTTGAAAATAATAAGCGTACAAGAGATCTCACCCAATAGATCTCAGATCTCATATAGTGGGAATGGAGATTCGAATCATACCATCGTCTCAAATAATAACTCCCACTATTCCATGGTCTGTTTATCATACGTGGTATGAAATATGTGCCACAATATTATTCATCATCTCTCAAAATGGCATATATCATATTTCTCTAATACTATACCAATATGGGACTCAGTCTATACATAATATTTTACTCAGAGATCTTAGAGAAAGTATTTTAGAGATAATATCACCAAACGTAGGTAATATCTGAGATCTCAAAACTGACTATTTACAAATAATATGGATGTGAGTATATTCAAGTTGGTCATATCACATATTATCTCATGTTGAATACGTATTAGGGTGACTTATATTCTAACAGGGCCACTCTTAAAATCTTTTACGACTATAAACCGTTTCATCTCCGCTTACTTAGAGATGGAGGTAATTACTCGTGTAAAAAAGTCAATCACGCTTGCCTGACATATCTTTTATTACATCTCATCACATAATATATGATAACAAATAAGTGCAATAAATAAACATGTGACTGAATAATATACATATATCGTATATATATATAAAACAATAAGCAATATAATCAGTACATAGTGAGAATTTTAACATACATGTAAATCCAATGATTCCTATATCTCACAAAGAATCTCATGTAATGGGTTTAATGAAGGGATTAGCCACCATGTCGCGTATAGAAATATATTTCATCGTCACTTCACCCTTTGCAATGATGTCTCTCACAAGATGGTTTTTGATAGCAATGTGTTTGAACTTACTGTGATATTTAGGATCTCGAGTGTAGGCAATGACTGTCTAATTATCATAATAAATTATCACTGGTTTTCCACTATCTGCCACAATCCGGAAATCATCCATAAGTCTTCAAAATCAAACATTCTCCTAAACTACCACTGAGCATGCCACAAGCTCAATCTCCATCATAAATAGAGATACACATGTTTGTTTCTTATTACTCCAATATATGACACCATTATTGAACAAGATAGCAAAATCTGATGTTGATTTGCGTTCATCCAAATCTTCGCCCTAGTCAGTAGTTGAATACTCAACGAGAAGCAAATGACCTCCTTCTTAATGCAAGAAGAGCTCTGCAATTCTCTTAAACTATCTCACAATCATTTTCACTGCTTTTCAGTAACCACTTCCAGAATTCGATTGATACCTACTAGATCGATTATAAAATAAATGTTTGGTCATGTACACAACATGATGTACTTTAGACTACCTATTGTACTAGCATAGGAGATTTTTCTCATTGCCCTTATTTCTTCCTGAGTCTTAGAGGGCATAATGTCAAGACTTAGACCTTCACCTTTAGCGATAAGAGTATCTATGAGATTGCTATCACTCATCTCGAAACGCTCAAGAGCCTTCCTGATATATGAGTCTTCTGAAAAAGCCAACACCAATCTTGTACGATTCTTTTGACTCCTAACCCCGAGAATGAATTAAGTTTCACTCATATCTTTTATATCAAAACTCGACGATAACTATATTTTAATAGTCATCAAATACTTTCTCTTGTTCCCAACCAACAAAATGCCATCCACATATAATAATATGATCACAAATGAGTCAGTATAACGTATTAAGAATATGCAATGATCCTCCTCGATCATCACAAACTTATAAGATATCATTCCCTCGTAAAATCTCAGATACCACTACTTGGATGATTGTTTAAGACCATATAACGACTTCTGAAGTTGACAGACTTAATCCTCCTAATCTTTTAGAACAAATCCAGAAAATTGTTCCATGTAGATCTCCTCATTTAAACTTCTGTTAAGGAAGACAGTTTTTTGTCCATCTGATATAACTTTGAAACCATATTTAAGACAATCGTTAAAAATAAACAGATCGAGATAAATTTGACTATCGAGGAAAAAGTCTTCTCGTAGTTCACGCCTTTAGTCTGAGTGTAACCCTTAACTACCAGACAGACCTTATACCTCTCCATCGATCCGTTTGTCTTTCTCTTGACCTTGAAAGCCTATTTGTTCCCAATGGTCCTTCTGCTCTCAAACAAATCAACTAGATTTCAAACTCCGTTAATTCTTATTGATTTCTTTTCTCCATCAATGGCTTTTTAACCAATGATTCTTCACAGGACCTTCGAGAGCCTCTTAGACCAATTTAAGTTCCTAATCATTCTCAAGAGTCACAATGAGTGTTTTACCCTTTACTAGTTGTTGACCTAGTGAAAACTTTGGATTCGAACACCAATCCTTTGATCAACATGATTTCATTTGTAAACAACACCATTCTCATTGATCCTGAATATTTGGCCTTACGTAGTAATTGTGAGTTGTATAGAGAACTGAGTTCGTTGAGGCCAATGACTGATGGTATGGCTTTTAGCACTATAGGAGAGGAGAAAGCAAGCAGGCTAGGGAGATCAAGTTGGCTAGAGAGACCTTTTCTAAGAATGAAGTGGCTGCAGCTTTAAAGAGTTGTAACGGAGATAAAGCTCTGGCCATGATGGTTTCTCCATGGCTTTCTTCAAGGAGAGTTGGGAAATGGTTAAAGAAAAGGCAATGGACTTCTTCACCAAGTTTCATGGCTCAAATGACTATGGGAAGTTTGAATAGCACTTTGCAATCCTTATTACTAAAAAGAAAGGGGCCTCAACTCTGAGAAATTTTAGACCCATACATTGATACAGTGTGTGTTCAAACCATTGTCAAAACAATAGAAGGAAGGTTAAAGGAAGGTTAAAGGAAGGTATTGTGAGTGTAGTTGGAAATTTTATAATCCTGTTGAGGTAAGAAGGCATATCAAGGATGCAGTCTTAATTGGAAATGAAGTTCTTGAAAAAACAATCTTCCAATCTCTCCAAACATTCTCCAAATGCTTCCAAATTACAATATGTGAAAAAAAAAATCTCTAATCCCATATTGTGTTAGTGGGAAGCCATTGCTGATTAAAAACCCAAGCATTTCCCTGTCCAAAGGCACCAACCAGCCATCCAGTTAACCCAACACCAAAGTATCTTGTCATTTCTAGAGAAACAAAAGAAAAAAATATGTACATGAGTCCTCCACATACTCAAGTTCAATCCAAAATTCACAAAATGTGTGATAAATATTACACAAAATATTCCGCAACCCCAAGCAATCACAACAGAGATGATCTTGTGACCCCAGTTACTACTTGTTGACATAGCAGGCCAGGCCAAGCATAGCACTCCTAGTAAGAGCCCAACCCAAAAATTAGGATGTCAGCAAACCATAAGTGGATTATTTTTTTCTTTTGCTTTAATTTTATCCTAGTGATTATGTTAGAAAAATGGAAATAGAAATATTCATGTACGCTGTTTTGAATTTCAAAATTCCTTTAGGAAATTATTTGCACATTAGGATTGGCAGATTATTCCATGATTCTAAGCATTAGGGCTTTCCCTTAGACCATGGATCAGATTCTTCATTAACTATAAGGTTATCAGGAAGAAAGAGGAGGTCAAAGACTCTGAGACTATTTTGGATTGTAGTTACTTAGTGCAGTCACAAGGAACAAACTAGCAATTTAAATTCTTCAGATTTTTCCAAACATTTTATAGGACAGATTTTTAATATTCTCTCTACTGCTTTTGAGACATTCCCATGGAATACACAATTAAAAGTTGATGAGCCATCGGTAGATAAATATCTATCAGGTCAGTCAAATCGAATATGACTCAAAAGATCGAGGACTTTGGTTTTCTTTTGATTGTATTAAGGGGGCAACAGATTTTTTTGGAGGACTAAGAGGTTCACATCTCTTTTGGTTGTTTTTACATTAAAAAAGCTTCAGGTTTTGGATTTTGAGGGGTTGAGTGCTATGCGTCTATTTCTTTTTCTTTGTCTTAAAAAACTTTATTTTGGCTTTTCTCAGTCACTCTCTTCTGTCAAGAAAGTTGCTTATTTTGTTGATTTTCTCTTTTATAATGTTCTCATACATGCCTTCACAATTCTTCAAATTTGTTAATATATTTTTTCTTTTTTCATCAAAAAGTTCTGGAATTTGAGATTGACATCACCTCTTTTAAGTATTCCTCACAACTGTAATGTAACGCCACCTTGCATGCTATCTCTCTTCATCCCCCCAACCACCCCAAAAAATAAGGGGGAAAACTTCTCTTAATCCCCCATCACCCAACTGAATATCATATAAAATCTAGCATTTCCCAAAAAAAAAAAAAAGTCACAAATGGAATCATTTCTACCTAGAATACATTAAGTCATCACCCAAAATATTGCAATATTAAAGACTAAAACTTCAAAAAATTCAAGTCAGTCCCTTGGATACCCAACACAAGATGTATATGCTATCAATTACAAAATCTCCTCCACATAAATGACTTGGATCTTCAGTTTGCTTTTTGTTGTTGCCTTTGGTTTGAGAGGAACTCAAGAATTTTTCGTTAATTGGTTTCATTCTGATCCACTGGATTTGGATAATGAGGTTTCTGTGGCCTCTCTATGTGCTGTTGCAGTTTGTTTGTTTCATGGTAAATACTTTTTAATGTACATGTGACTCAGGATCCCTTCTTTTCTTTTTCTTTTGTTTCCTTTTCTTTAGTTTTTTTGAGGATTTCTTACCCTTCTTTTCTATGTCTTTTAGTTTTTTAATCTAATAAATTCTTTTTGCATCCAAAATATTCAAAAAAATGATTAACGAAAAAACAGTGAAGAAAATTAATGACATGAAGTATTGTCCCACCTTTTTGCAACAAGAATGACTAGTTAACATGAATAAGATGGGTACAAAAAAAATATTACAAGACCAATTTCAAAGAACTTATATGTTACCAGCATAAGCGCATATATGGTAAAACATCCCTACTAATAACAACTGAGATAAGAAAAAGTAAGAAGAGTAGAAAAGGAAAACAGAAAGAAAAGGTTATCTTTGGTGATTGAAAAGTATTTTTCACTTTGAGCCAGAGTATCATACTCAAGATGCTTAAATTGCAAATAAGGCTGGACAATAGAAGCATCATCCTCTAGGAAATCCAAAGGATTCATCTCTCCATCAAACCTCCATGTATAACTATCTTCTCCAACATTATACATCATCATCATCATCATCATCATCATCATCTTCTTCTTCTTCTTCTTCTTCTTCCACTTGCTCTTCCCCTTCTACTTGTTCAAATCAATATCAACCTCCATGTCTGTCCTTGCCAAAGCCAAAGTCTCTTCAACCTCTTTGTTTAATTCCCCTCCTTTCACCACCATTGATTAAGACTATGATAACTATACAAGCAATGGCAATCGCCGCCAGACTATCTCAGTTTCCTCACATTGACATAAATCTATTTCATTATCGGATAAAAACTGGTTTTTCGTACATGTCAAAGTTGATCAAGCACCTAGAATTAAACGCTTAATTTTATGTTTATTTGATTAAAAAAATTCAAATTCCAATTAAATGCATGAAATTGCTGTGTTGGTGGATAGAGGGAAGCAATTAGCTCTCTGGAGTCTGGACTAGTATAATAGAACAGCAAATGTAAATAAACAGTCGCTCGGTGAAGATGATACTGTCACAACAAGAGGAAATAGAGTATAGTTACACAACAAATATCAGTTAGCTTAACTGAAAGCAGTTATGCAGTTAAGTGGTTAGGAGGTTAGAACATCAAACAATGTATAAATAGATTGTATCAGGAGAGAACAGGGTATGAAAAGAAAGACTTACTGGTTATCCTTCTCTCTTGCTTCCTTCTTCCTCGCCCTCTTATCCTTCTTCTTCTCCCTCTCTCTCTCTCCTCCTCTCTACTCTAATTCTTTCTCAAGCTATTCGTCAGACGTCTGCAGCAACTGGTGTGATAAATTGCTGTACAAGTAAGTAAAAGTATCAGCAGGTTGGTCAGTGTCGACTTGTTAAGTATACATAAGGCGACTCATCGTAAAGTCTGTGACAAAATTTGGTATCAGAGCTATCCTTCCTCGGCAAAAGCACAACCATGGTGGAAAGAACCAGATTGAAAACTATGGAGGAACAACTAAAGAAACAAGACATAAGGATGCAAGAAGTCCAATCAGAATTGGGAACCCAGTACCGGCAGCTGGAAGCAAGAATCGACACTCTTGCCCTTGATATGGACAAAAAATTCAACACCATAATGCAAATGATGAATAAAGATAAAGAAGAGATTTCAGAAGCAGATCGATTGAACAAAACTCCAATCCTCCCAACTCCGACGGAAGGAAGATTCAAAGGTGATATTGGGACTTCACAACTCAGGAAGGAAACCAATGGAAAGAACCACTTACCAAATCCACCAAAAGTTGAATTGCCCATATTCAGTGGAGACAATCCTCAAATATGGTTAAGGAAATGCCTTAAATTCTTTAAAGTTTACCAAATACCAAACTGCAGTTGGGTGGACACGGTGGAAATGTACCTGGATGGTAAGGCTGAAATATGGTTTCAAGGAGTGAAGACATCAAAACAAGAAGTGAACTGGGAAGAATTTTCCCAACTCCTTTGTCAAAGATTTGAAGGAAAAGGGGTACGAGATGTTGTGGAAGAATTTAACAAGCTGTTTCAGCAAGGAACCATGGCAGAATACCAAGAAAGGTTTGAAGAAATGTGGTCATTCATGCTCCAGGTAAATCCTAAACTGACTGAGAATTACTTTATCTCCAGTTTCATTAGTGGAGTTAAAGAGGAGATTAAACCCATTTTAAGAATGTTGAAACCAACCACCCTACTGCAAGCCTTTGAAATTGCATCTCTTCAGGAGCAGTCTCTTGAATTAACTAGACAAAAGAGGATGGGTATGGGTAAGAACTGGGATAATAGTGAAGAATTGAGGAGGAACAAGATTACGACACCTCTCAATAATCACAATAAACTTCCCAAGGTAT
Organism: Dillenia suffruticosa; assembly: GCA_033439265.1. Classification (NCBI taxonomy): domain Eukaryota; kingdom Viridiplantae; phylum Streptophyta; class Magnoliopsida; order Dilleniales; family Dilleniaceae; genus Dillenia; species Dillenia suffruticosa. The sequence continues at coordinate 17,722,784 of JAVTVX010000020.1, forward strand.
CTCCACAAGAGATACATTATCGTAGAACTAACAATTTGTGTTTTAAGTGTGGAGAAAAGTATGCTCCTGGCCATCAGTGCAAGTTTAAGCATTTGAATGTAATCATAGCAGCAGAGGAGGAAGATGGATTAGTTAGTAATGAAGTAATGGAGCAAAATGACAGCAGTGGTGAGGCACTCGATGTATCTCTTTGTACCCTCTCTGATTCATTAGGAAGAAAGACTATAATCCTTCAAGGAACACTACAAGGATTGATAATATCTATACTAATAGATACAGGGAGTTCAAATAGTTTCATCAATTGTATGTTGGTGGAGAGACTAAAAATGGAATCAGAAAAGGATGAACCCCTGCAGGCAGTGTTAGCAGATGGGAGCAAGGTAAGGAGTGACACTAAAATCAAGGGAGTTAAGTGGAGCATACAAGGGTATAGCTTCTCATTTGATTTAAAGGTCATTACCTTAGGAGGATGGGATATAATATTGGGTGTGGATTGGATGTACAATTTTAGTCCCATAACTTTTGATTTTAGAATGCTGCAAGTCAGACTAGCAGGTGAAGGAAGAGAAATGGTGTTAGAAGGAATGGTGAAAGATCCAAAAATGAAGCTAATCCGTGGGAAGAATACTAAGAAATTCAGAACACAACAAATACATAGTTGTGGTAACATTAACATATCTGCAGAAAACCATCAACTTCCACTGCACCAGTCCATTACAGACCTTCTGCAGCAATTCAATGATGTTTTCTCTACACCCACATCACTGCCCCCAGAAAGATCCCATGACCATTCAATACCTCTTAAACATGGAGCCCAACATTTCAAGTTACCACCTTATAGATATCCACATTCTCAAAAGGCTGAAATAGAAAAGCAAGTTCAAGATATGATCAATCAAGGAGTTGTCAGACATAGTAGCAGCCCCTTTGCTTCCCCAGTTCTGTTGGTGAAAAAGAAAGATAACTCTTGGAGGTTTTGTGTGGATTATAGACAGCTTAATAACATTACAGTCAAGGACAGGTATCCCATTCCCAACATTGACGAATTACTAGATGAATTACATGGTTCAAAGCTATTTTCCAAGATTGATCTTAGAGCCGGTTACCATCAGATTAGAGTCAAACCCAAGGATATAGCTAAAACAGCCTTTCAAACTCACCATGGACATTTTGAGTTCCTAGTAATGCCATTCGGCCTCACAAATGCACCTGCTACTTTTCAGTCACTGATGAATCAAGTATTTCAGCCCTACCTGAGGAAATTTGTGCTGGTTTTTTTTTATGATATTTTAGTATACAGTCCTAATTTGCAGTCCCATATCCAGCATCTACAAGAGGTCCTTCTAATGTTGAGACAGCATGAGCTGTATGCTAAACTATCCAAGTGCTCATTCGGTCAATCTCAAGTTGAGTACCTAGGACACATAGTGACAGACTCAGGAGTGAAAATGGACCCACTGAAAATCGACTGCATCATGAATTGGCCTACCCCAGTTTCTGTCAAAGCTCTGAGAGGTTTCTTGGGCTTAACAGGCTATTACAGGAGATTCATCAAGGGTTATGGAATCCTAGTCAAGCCCCTCAATGATCTGCTCAAGAAGGATAACTTCAAATGGAATGAGGAAGCTGATCAAGCATTTCAGCAACTTAAATCAGTCATGTGTTCAGCACCTGTGATGAGGTTGCCAGATTTCTCCAAACATTTTATACTGGAGACTGATGCATGTGCAAAGGGGTGGGGGCTGTGTTAATGCAAGAAGGACAGCCTATTGCTTACTTAAGCAAAGCTCTTGGAGTTAAGAGTCAGGGAATGTCTATATACGAGAAAGAGTTGATGGTTGTTGTTATGGCAGTCACAAAATGGAAGCACTACCTGATAGGCTACCACTTCATCATTAGAACAGACCATCAGAGTCTGAAGTACCTCTTGGAACAAAGGCTCACAAATTCCCTACAACATAAATGGCTTACTAAGCTCCTTGGATTGGATTATGAGATCCAATACAAGAAAGGTTCTGAGAATCGAGCAGCTGATGCTCTCTCCAGGAAGGAGTTACTAGTAGAAGAACAACAGGAAGGGCTGCTGATGGCCACCTCCCTGGTGAGACCCCAATGGATAAAAGAGGTAGTTCAAAGCTATATTGAAGATGAGGATTGTCAGAACATGATAGCCCAACTAACATTAGATCCAGAAAGCAGTTCCGAGTTCACATTACAAGGAGGACTTCTTAAGTTCAGAAAGAAGATATATGTAGGGACAGGATCCCAGCTGCGAACCAGGATAATCACCCAGATGCATAACTCTGCAGTAGGAGGACACTCAGGACAAAAGGGAACTCTGCAGAGAGTCAAATCTGCATTCTATTGGCCTTCCATGAGAGCAGATGTCACTAAGTATGTCCAGGAATGTGATACCTGCCAAAGGAACAAGTCTGAGCATGTGGCCTATCCAGGATTGCTTCAACTTCTACCTATACCCTCCCAAGCATGGGCTCAAATCAGCATGGATTTCATAGAAGGACTTCCTGAATCTCAAGGATATGATACTATCCTAGTGGTCATAGACAAGCTCACCAAATTTAGCCACTTCATCGCAATACAACACCCTTACACTGCTATGAAAGTAGCTCAAGTATTCGTGGACTATGTGTTTAAGCTGCATGGGCTTCCAGAAGCTATAGTGACAGATCGAGACAAGGTCTTCACCAGCTTGTTTTGACAAGAATTGTTCAAGCTGGTAGGAACTCAATTGAAATTAAGTAGTGCATACCACCCACAAACAGATGGACAAAGTGAAAGACTCAACCAATGTCTAGAATGCTATTTGAGATGCATGATTTCTGACAGACCAGGACAGTGGTATCAATGGTTAAGTCTAGCTGAATGGTGGTACAATACGAACTATCACTCAAGCATACGAATGACTCCCTTTGAAGCCTTGTATGGCTATCAACCTAAATCCATCCCAATGGGACCATATTTGGAGACTGTTATACCAGCTGCAGAGAATTTTGTCCACAATAGACAGGCAATGCTACAAATCTTGCATGATCACTTGGCAAAAGCTCAGAACAGAATGAAGATTGCAGCAGACAAGAATAGGACTGAAAGGCAGTTAGAAGTGGGAGATTTTGTCTATCTCAAACTACAGCCTTACAGGCAACAGTCAGTGGAGTTGAGGAAGCAACTTAAGCTGTCTTCTAAGTATTATGGACCCTTTCAGGTCATGGCAAAAGTAGGCCAAGTAGCATACAAGTTGCAATTACCAGTTGAATCTAAAATACATCCGGTTTTCCATGTCTCATTGCTGAAGAAAAAGGTAGGCCCTACTCAAAATCTGATGCCCAATTTACCTATGGTGGGGGCTAGTGGGCAGGCCTTGGTTCAGCCGGAAGCAGTCTTACAAAGAAGAATGGTCAAGAGGAATAATAAACCAATTAGTCAATGGCTAATCAGATGGCTGAATTTAAGTCCAGAGGAATCCACTTGGGAGGATGTCAGCTTCATCAACTCTCAATTTCCAGAATTCAGTCCTTGAGGACAAGGAATTCAAGGAGGGAAGATATTGTCACAACAAGAGGAAATAGAGTATAGTTACACAACAAATATCAGTTAGCTTAACTGAAAGCAGTTATGCAGTTAAGTGGTTAGGAGGTTAGAACATCAAACAATGTATAAATAGATTGTATCAGGAGAGAACAGGGTATGAAAAGAAAGACTTACTGGTTATCCTTCTCTCTTGCTTCCTTCTTCCTCGCCCTCTTATCCTTCTTCTTCTCCCTCTCTCTCTCTCCTCCTCTCTACTCTAATTCTTTCTCAAGCTATTCGTCAGACGTCTGCAGCAACTGGTGTGATAAATTGCTGTACAAGTAAGTAAAAGTATCAGCAGGTTGGTCAGTGTCGACTTGTTAAGTATACATAAGTCGACTCATCGTAAAGTCTGTGACAGATACCTTTCCCGAGCCCTTTCTCCTTGCCGCAAAGTACCGTCACCGCTGGTGGTCTCTCTCCCTCTCTTAGGGCTAGAGGTGCACGGTGTTGGCGTAGATCAAAGAGAAAAGTGAGAGGGAAGAAAAGAGTCAATTGGTGAAGAAGGGGGCAAGGAAGAGGGCATCTCCTCCAATTCGGTTTTTAGTTGCTGTATTGCTCTTCTTATTAATATACAATATTTCGAAACGAGTTCATTTGGACGTACAATAAATATATCCACATATAATTTTAAAATATTAACTTCGTAAACATAAATTAATTCACGAGCTTTGTACGGACGTGACACCCTTTAAAAAAAATTTTTAAATATAATCCACGATAAATTAATTCTAAAAATAACACAATATATCGAGTTTTGAAATCTCGACATGCACTATTAATACATGTCGGTTTTCAAAACTCGACACACTTAAAAAAGTAATATGTCGACTTTTCAAAACTTGACATGTATCAATTGTCACTTCCCTGCATCTCTCTCCCTCCCTGCCTCTCCCCTCTCTCTCTCTTTTCATGGGTTCGACTCCTATCTCTCTCTCCCGCCCTGCCCCTATCTCTTTCTCCCGCCCTACCCCTTTCTCTCTCTTGAAATGGAGAGAGAGGAGGAGGGTAACAGAGAGAGACAGGGGTGGGAACCACCCCTACCCCTACCCCCACCCTCTCCCTCCCCATCTCTCTCTCTCTCCTGAATTAGAGGGAGAGGGTGGGGTGGGTGTAATACCCAAATAGAAAAAAAAAAAAAAAAAGGAAAAATTAAAATTAGGGCTTAAAGCCCTAATTTTCTCCTCTCTCTCTCTCTCTCTCTCTCTCCCTCTCTCTCTTTCCCTCTCTCTCTCACTCCGTCTCTTCCTCTCCCGCTGCCACCGCCGCTCGCCACCGCACCCAGCCGCCGCTGCTCCTTCCTCCCTCCCGCGAGCGCCGCTGCGCTCTCCTTCGCGCGACTGCGCGCTCCTTCGTACTACTGCGCGCTCTCCCGAATGCGCACAACGAGAGCCTAGCGCGAGCAGCGTGCGAGCCCGGTGCGAGCCCAGCGCCAGCCCAGCGCCAGCCCAGCGCCAGCCCAGCACTAGCCCAGCGCCCGAGCCCAACGCGAGCCAGCGCACGAGCCCCTGCGCGCCCCAGCACGGGCTCCCCTGTGCCAGTGCGCCCTCCAGCACGCCCCAGCACGAGCACAGCGTGCTCTAGCGCGCGAATCACTGCTCGAGAGCGCCCCAGCACGAGCGCGAGCGCTCCAACACGCTACCCATTGCGCGAGCGCTCGATCCAGCTTGCGAGCGCAAGCCCTAGCCATTGCGGCCCAGTTTGGCCCGCGGCCCATTGCCGACCCGCAGGCTGTTTTATCAAGAAAGATGATTTTTAGACTGTTTTAGAGATAGATTAATTGTATACTTATAGAGTTTCCTTAGACTGTTTTATCAAGAAAGATGATTTTTGGAGGCCTGAAGGGCCACCACTGACGTTTGCGAGTGAGAGACGGGTGTTACCCCGTGGTATTGTATTAGTGAGGAAAGCCAGACGTATAATACGTCGGGGATGTATGACAGATCTGACACATATGATCGATACCACCATACAGAATCCGAGACTTGATGAGATTCTGGTGGTACAGAAGTTTCCTGAAGTATTTCCCGAGGAGCCACCCTAATTATCATTGATTCGGAAGTTCAATTTTGAGATTGATCTGCCTCTAGGGATTACTCTTATTTCTATTCCACCATATAGAATGGTACAATTCGAGCTGAGTGAGCTCAAGATTTAACTACAGAAATTGTTTAAAAAAAAAAAATTCATCAATCCAAGCACCACACCTTAGGGTGCTTCGATATAATTTGTAAAGAAGAAATATAGAACACTTAAACTTATTATGGATTATTGGCAGTTGACTAAGGTCACTACAAAGGATTGATATTCATTTTCCCACATCGATGATTTGTTTGATCAGTTTCTCAGTGATAAGGTCTTTTCGAAGATAAATCTTCGATCGCGTCATACTCGGTTACGGGTTAGGGTCGAGGATCTGTCCAAAAATCGCATTCCGTATAAGCATGGACACTTTGAGCCCTTGGTCATGCCATTTGAGCTGACCAATGTCCTAGTTGCATTTATGGACTGAATAGATCGGGTCTTTTATGAATTTCTTAGATCGATTTGTTATTGTTTCCACTGATGAAATCCTAATCAGCTTGCAGAGTGTTGAGGAGCATGCTCAGTGTCTTACTCTCAAACGACAGAGAGAGTGCTTACTTCTCTTTATTGGTAGGATTCCGTACCTTAGGAGTCAGTGTGGTTAATGATGTGTAAGAAGCATCATTAGCCAGATATGAGGACAGGCAAACCTTGTTCAATCATGTCAAAGACTTCGGATTCCGAGAGAACGGATAGATAGTGTTTGGAGAACGGATTTGTATTTCAGTTGACATTGATTTTCGCAAGGCCATACTTAAGGAGGCACACTCCTCAACTTAAGCATTCATCTAGGTAGTACCAAGATGTATTGAACTATTCGGGATAGTTATTGGTGGCCTAACATGAAACGAGAAATTGAGGATTTTATGGCAAGATGTTTAGCGCCAATAGGTAAAAGGCCGAGCACCAACGTTTAGCTTGTACTTCACAGCCTTTTTTTTCCCATTCTTGACTGGGAGTGGGAGTATGTTACGATAGACTTTGTAGTAGAGTTGCATCGGACTTTGACACAGTATGATGCCATTTGGGTGATAGCTAATTAATTTACTCGGTCCGTACATTTTCTCCTTAATCACAGCAGAAGCATGTTGAGCCCAGAATGCAAGAGGCTTTGGGCACGCGGCCTAGTTTTAGTACAGCATATCACCCATAGACAGATGGTCAGTTGGAGAGGACCATTCAGACGCTCGAGGATTTATTTCGGGTTTGTGTTATGGATTTTCGGGGTAGTTGGTACAGGCATTTACCGCTGATGGAGTTTGCGTATAATAATAGTTATCAGGCCAGTATCGGCATGCCACCCTATGAGGCACTCTATGGTAGGAAGTGTCGTACCCCGTTGTGCTGGGATGAGGTAGGCGAGAGACGCCTTACCATTGTTGAGCTAGTCGAGGAAACTAAAGAAAAGGTCAGAGTGATCCGCGAGCGGATGAAAGCCACCCAAGACAGATAGAGGGCATATGTGAATCGAAGACGCCGACCTTTAGAATTTGAGGTGGGCGATATGGTGTTCTTAAGGATTTCCCCCTTGAGGGGACTAGTATGACATGGGCAGCGAGGGAAGTTGAGCCCCAGATATATTGGGCCCTTCCGTATCCTTGAGAGAGTCGGAAGTGTAGCATATAAATTAGAGCTGCCAGTAGACCTATCGCGCATTCACGATATATTTCATTTCTCAGTACTTAAGAAATATCAGCCAGATCCTGTACATATTTTAGAGGCTCTGCCAGTTGAGCTTCGAGAGGACTTGAATTTACCTGTCCAGCCCGTGACTAGTTTGGATCGACAGGTCAAAAAGCTATGGAGCAAAGAGGTTCCTCTTGTTAGAGTTTTGCGGAGGAGCGACCAGGTCGAGGAACAGACCTGGAAGCTTGAGGAAGCCATGAGGAGACAGCACCCCCAGTTGTTTGCTACTTAGCCTTCTTTTAGTTTCGAGGATGAAACTTGTTTTTAGGGGGTTAAAAAATGTAATACCCAAATAGAAAAAAAAAAGGGAAAATTAAAATTAGGGCTTAAAGCCCTAATTTTCACCCCTCTCTCTCTCTCTCTCTCTCTCTCTCTCTCTCTCCCTCTCTCTCTTTCCCTCTCTCTCTCTCACTCCGTCTCTTCCTCTCCCATTGCAGCCGCCAGCACCGCCGCTCGCCACCGCACCCAGCCGCCGCTGCTCCTTCCTCCCTCCCGCGAGCGCCGCTGCGCTCTCCTTCGCGCGACTGCGCGCTCCTTCGCGCGACTGCGCGCTCTCCCGAGCGCGCACAGCGAGAGCCCAGCGCGCGAGCCCAGCGCCAGCCCAGCGCCAGCCCAACGCCAGCCTAGCGCCCAAGCCCAGCGCGAGCCAGCGCACGAGCCCCTGCGCCTCTGCACGCTCCTGCACGAGCGCCAGTGCGCCTCTGCACGAACCCCTGCGCGCCCCAGCACGGGCTCCCCTGTGCCAGCGCGCCCTCCAACACGCCCCAGCACGAGCACAGCGTGCTCCAGCGCGCGAATCACTGCTCGAGCGCGCCCCAGCATGAGCGCGAGCGCTCCAACACGCGACCCATTACGCGAACGCTCGATCCAGCTTGCGCGCGCTCGATCCAGCTTGCGAGCGCGAGCCCTAGCCATTGCGGCCTAGTTTGGCCCGCGGCCCATTGCCGACCCGCAGGCCCGCCAGACCCATCAGGCCCGCAGGCTCACCAGTCCTGCCAGCCCATCATCCCGCCAGCCCACGGCCCATGACAGTCCGTGAGCCTCTGCGTAGGTAAATGACTTAAAGTTTCGATTTTCATACTAGGGTTTTGAAATTCTCGAGTAATTGGATTTCAATTGTTCACAATTGTTTTAAATTTGGAAACATTCAGGTTTTAGACCAAATCAACGGGCAAATGAAAGCTAGATCCGAGATCTGAGGAATCCTAGGTGAGAGAAAGGAAATCTCTTTAACTTTTGAATAAAATTTGTCAAATTAGGTAGTTTTGGTTGGAAAGAAAAATTGAATATTCATAACTAGGCCCTTATTTGATATCGAACCGTGGTGATTTGATTAGGTTGGCTATTTTGGTGATTCGATTGAGGGGAGCATTGCTCTACGTATTATGATTTTATTGGGGAGTGCGCTATCCTCCCCAAAACAGTGAATGAGATTTATTTCAATACTTTTGTTAAATATGTAAATCCTGTTTTACAACATTTTGATAATGAGCATGATTTGTCGTATGTTGGAAATGTTTTGACTGATTTTAAAATTGACTTTTGTGAACCGTTGGAGTGTCCAAAAACTGTATTGAATTATGAAATTATGCATCCATGTGGTTGAAATGTATAATGTGCCATTTTATGCTATATGTTGCATTGGTTTATGAACCTGATTTCGGCACATTTTGATATGATATTGGTTTTGGCCTTGAGGGCTTTGATATGTATTGTTCCGTAGCTACGAAGGACACCGTGAAAGACGCTTTGGTGGCGTCCGGATATGCCTAGGCCTGGGGTATCCCACGAGTTGTCGTAATTCGATTATCGACACGGTACTAGCCAGGTTGAACCCGAAAGGGGGAGGATTTGGATTTGGATTTGATATCCTCTCCAAGTCTAGCATCTGGACGAGGTTCGTCGCCAACGCCAGGGTAGAGAGCACTTTAAATAAACTTACATATAACACCCCCAGTGCGCCTGTCATAGGTCGCGGTAGACCTCTGCCTGGACATTTTCGGCTGGCAGCTCTATGATTTTAATGACAGTGATTTGGATGCATATTTGACTCGAAATGCGTGCTAATGATATATTGTTGAAATGAAAAGTATGATGATTTGAAATATGATTCGTATACTTATGTTTTGACACTCCAGTTTCATACTTCATATTTGATGATTGCATTGACTCACTCACTCACTGAGTATTTTTTTCCCGAGTACTCACCCATCATTTCCCTTTTATTTCAGAGATAGTATTTGACAATGAGCGTCGCTTTTAGGACGCTCAGTATCTTTGGGAGTTCAGGTCTGGACTTGAGGAGTCATTGTGTATTTCCGCTGTAAATTTGTATTGGTGATGTATATGTATTTTGAGGTCTATAAATGATCATTTTTATAATTCTGGGATGACTGTATAAATATGGACATTTAAATTGTGGAACTCTCATGTCACTGCATGACATTGCATTGAGGCATTTCTTTTTCGTTGTGTATGTATTTGGGAATGTGTCATGTCTTAGAAGTGTCCTCTAAGATCGCTCGGTGCCTCCTCTAAATCACAGGAGGGGTGACTGGCGGCTGTCCATGCCTTTGACGGGGGCATGGCAGTAGAGATCTGTGGCTAGGTTATTGAAAATTTTTATAGTCTTGCGTTATTTGAATGTCGACTGTGAGATTGGTTGATTTTGGAGAGACCGGGATGACCATTTGATTTTAATACATGATGATTGTGTTTTATACAGAGTAAATTGTACTTGGGAAACCTCTGAAATATTGAGAGTTTCTGTCCGATTTTCTATAAAAATACAGCAGGCATTCAGGATAACGGGCGGCTGTTCACGATCCCGGTTCGGGGCGTGACAGTGGGGGTGGGACCCAGCTTGCCCCTCCCCCTCCCCCTCTCCCAAAATCATTTCGGGAGAGAGAGAGGGGCAGAGAGAGAAGGGGAGGGAGAGGGTGGGGGTGGGTCCCACCCCCTGTCTCTCTCTGCCACCCTTCCCATCTTTCTCCATTTCGGGAGAGAGAGAGAGAGGAGTAGGGCGGGAGAGAGAGACAAGGGTGGGACCTACGGAAAGAGAGAGATAGGGGGAGAGGGGAGAGGCAATAAGGGAAAGAGATGCAGGGAGGCAACAATTGATGCATATCGAGTTTTGAAAACTCGATTACTATTTTTTTAAAATATGTTGAGTTTTGAAAACTCGACATGTATTAACAGTGCATGTTGAGTTTTCAAAACTGGACATATTGTGACATTTTTTAAATTAATTTATCGTGGATGATATTTTAAAATTTTTTTCAAAGGGTGCCACATCCGTACAAAACTCATTAATTCACATCTACACATGAACTAATTTTAAGCTACATTATATAAACGCAATAGCATTTAAAGTTCAAATTTCATAAATTAAAATTACAAATTTGTAATTGTACAAGGATAAAATTACAATTAAAATCTTTTGGTTCTATCATAAGAAAATTATAATTTCCCCTATGTTGGTTAAAATTACTCTGGATTGGAACAAGTAGAGTATATTTAAAATGTTTGAAATGATATTTTCCTAAAAAATTTAAAACGGATCAAGATAAAAGAAATAAAATTTGTCCTATTCTTTTTAAAAAATATAATGGACATTCTACCTTTGTTGACCAAAATAAAACAAAATTGACAATGTTGAATCGAAGGATATCTTTTGCGAGATAATTAGAAGTTAAGTTTGCTCTCCGTAACATTTTGCATTCTATCATTTGAAATGGGAAAAACCACAACCCTATTTTGGTACACAACATTTATAAATTGCTCTCAATAGTTTCAAAACAAAATACACAAACAAACAAAAACTCATGCAATATATTGTCTTGGAAAATTATATCGTGTGATTTCAAAACTTCTAAAAAGCCTTGAATTCGAAGCAAAAGTGCAACCCACTAATTAAAGTGGACTTCACTGGAGAGCCCACAAACATGCATGTGACCCTGACAGTAAATTTGGATTTTTTTTTTTTTGCAAAATTAAAAGTAAATATGAGACGAGTATCTGAGGAATTGATAACAATTTATAAATTTAGTGAAAAATTAAACTCTTTCAAAGATTTTAATTTTGAATCAAAAGATCGGAAATCAAACATTATGAAAAAAATAAATATTTTAACTAGTATGAAAAAAGTGGAATTCAAAAATTATGTAAAACTTAATTTAAGATTACATGATTTTCTTATTGATAGCCTAGCGAATATTAATACTTACAATGACAAATTCCTTGATTCTCATTGAAATTATAAGAGTGAAAACACATCCATATGTCACAAATTATCATATCGCTAAAGTCATCCACAAAGAGGTGTCGTAGATGACATTGAGGATGTTGATCAAAGTAAAAGATATCAAACTAGTAGATAAATGGTTCAAAGTAACTTGAACAGAAGAAAAAGATCATAAGAAAGGGGGAGAGAGAGAAAGAGAAAGAGAGAAGTTTCTACAGAACTTCCAAGACTTCCTTCATGTTCATTTCTCTGTCCTTTAAGTATATTTTCCAATTATTTAGTTTTGCAAACAACTCCTAACTGACTCAACTATCGTAACCCACTAACTGAAATTGTTGCAGAATCAAACTAACTTTAACTTCCTAACTACACATTGAAATTTAATAAATTGTAACCGTTACATTTGAAGTCCCTACCCACATTGTTACAGTACCCTCCCCTTTAACAACATTCTTGTCCTCAGGGATGGAAATTTGGAAACTAGGTAGAGATAAAATCTTTGTCTTCCCATGTTGCTTCTTCAGGACTGAGATTAACCCATCGAATCAGCCATCAAGTAACCGGTTTATTATCCCTTAAGGTGACTCATCGTTTCAATACTACCTCAGGTTCTACTAACTTATCTATCCCAATTAGAGGAAAAGTTGGCATGAGAACCTGGGTTGGACCAGTCTTCTTCTTGAGCATGGAGACATGAAACACAAAATAAACTCATGACCCTTGAGGAAGTTGTAGTTTATATGCCACCTTTCTTACCTTTGATATTACTGGAAATGGCCTACAAAACTTTGAGAACAATTTCAACTACTTCCTAAGCTCTATAGACTGCTGTTGGCATGGTTGTAACTTCAAATATACTAAGTCTCCAATTTCAAATTCCCATTCTGATCGATTCATATAAGTATAAGTTTTCATCCTATTTTGAGCTTTTGCCAAGTGATCATGTAAGATTTGCAATATCGATTGTCTATCCTTGATGAAATTCTCAGTAACTGGATTAAAAGAATAAAAATAAGGACTAAAAGGGATGCTCCTAGGTTGATACCCATATAATACTTCAAAGGGAGACATTTTGATCCTAGAATAAAAATTAGAGTTGTACCAATACTCTGCTAAACTCAACCACTTTACTCACAAACTTGGTCTGTCAGAGGGCATGCATCTCAAATAACACTCTAAACATTAGTTTAATTTTTTACTTTGTCCGTCAGTTTGTGGATGATATGCATTGCTAAAGCTCACCTTAGTACCTACCAACCTAAACAATTCTTGCCAAAACAAACTTGTAAAAATTTTGTCCCTGTCATACACTATGGAATCCGATAACTGATGCAGCTTTAAGACATTATCCACAAAGGATTATGCCACAATTAAAGTTGTGTAAGGATGTTGAAAGGGTATGAAGTGGCTGAATTTAGTTAATCTGTCAATTATCACTAGGATGGTATTGTATCCTTAGGATTCAGGTAAGTTTTCAATAAAATCTACACTCACTTGAGTCCAAGCTTGTGAAGGGATAGGAAGTGGTTGCAAGAGGCCAGGATATTATATATTTTCATGCTTATTCTTTTGGCAAATATCACATTTCTAGACAAACTTTATCACAGTAGCTTTTAGTAAAGGCCAACAAAAGGCAACTCTAACTCTCTATAGAGTGCATTGCTGGCTTAAATGTTCTCATAGCAGAATTGGGCATTTGCTGTTTTATCTTGGTTCTGAGCTAATTCACTTTTCCTATATAGATCTTTTTTTGTACTTCAATATCCCTTTTTGAAATTGGAAATCTGTTCTAGTATCAAGCTCTAATGTGAGTTGAACAATTAAGGCCTGGCACTGCTTATCTCCCTCATTTCTCTTAGTAACTTCTCTTAACAGTTGTGGTCTAACTCATGATATGGCTATTATTTTCCCTACCTGTGCATCCTATGCTGGTTTCTCTCTTTTAGATAATGTATCTGCTACTCTATTTTTAGCACCCTTCTTATATTGAATTTCATAATTTAGTTCCAAGAGTTTGGTAAGCCATCTTTGTTGCAATGTGCTGGTCAACTTATGTTCTAACAAATATTTTAAAACTTTGGTGATATGTTCTTATTATGAAATGATATCTTATGAGGTAGTGTTTCTACTTTGTTATAGCCATCACCACCCTATCAATTATTTCCATAAATGGAGAGCCCTTGACTCCTAGGCCCTAAATCTTTGCTCACAAAGGCAATTGGTTGTTCTTCTTGCATCAGAACACCTCATATCCTTCTGAACAGAGGCATCTGTTTCTATTACAAATGGTTTGGAAAAGTTTGGGAGTCTCAAGGTTGGTGCTGAACACATGCACTACTTGAGTTGTTAGAATGCTTTCTCCACCTCCTCTCCCCACTGAAACTTAGCTTTTTAAATAGATCATTCGATGGTTTTGTTATAATACCATAAGTTTTTATAAATCTTTTGTAATACCTTGTGAGACCTAGAAACCTCTTCAATGCTTTGACAGAAATAGGTGTTGTCCATGTTTAAATACATTCAACTTTTTGAGGGTCCATTCTTTCTCTGGAATCAGACATTATGTACCCAGGGTATTCCACTTGACTTCGTGCAAATGTGCATTTAGAAAATTTTGCAAACAGTTGGTTTTGCCTTAAGACTAAGAAGACTTCCTTGAGGTACAGATGCATGTGACCAACTAGGACTATATATCAATATGTTATCAAAAAATATTTGTACAAACCTCCTAAATTATGGCTGAAATACATGTTTCATCAAGAATTGGAAGGTGGGCTGAGCATTTGCCAGATCAAAGGATATCACTAGAAATTCAAAATGTCCATGATGGGTTTAAAAGGCTATCTTAGCCACATCACAATGTCTCACTCTAATTTGGTGGTTTCAACTCTCAAATCAATTTTAGAAAATATCTTTGAACCATGTAGCTCATCTAAAAGTTCATCAATGTTTGGGATAGGATACTTGTCCTTAATGATGAGAATATTAAACTATCTGTAGTCCTCACAAAACCCTCATATGTTGTTCTTCTTTCTTAATAATAACATAGGGGAAGCGAAGGGGATGAAGTAGGGTTTGACAATATCATTACTAAGCATCTCTTCTACTTGTTTCTCTATTTCTATATTCTGAGAATGAGGGTATTGGTATGTTCTCAGTTTGAATGATTGAGAATTAGGTTTGAGGATAATCTGATAGTAGAAATTTGGAGTAGAAAAAATATCCTGGAACTATTGCAATAGCCTTTTAATTGGTTATGGTATACTTCGTATGTTGTTTTCAGGAGATACAGTTATGGTAGCATAGTTTTGGATTTGCTGTTTTCTAAATCTCCTGGTATCTTTACCCTGACTAATTTCATGACTAAATTCTCCACTTGATCCAACAGGACTACTTCCCCTTGGCTGCAGACAAATTTGATCTAAAATTGTTTGAAATCAAAGGTTATGGGGCTAGAATTGTACATCCAATCCACCCCAATATGATGTCCTAACATCCCAAACTGATTACTCTTAGATCAAATAAGAAATTGTATCCTTGGATGTTCTACTTCACATTCTTAGTTTTAGTGTAGTTATTGATCTGACTTCTATCTACAAGGACAGTATGTAAATGGTTATCAGTTTTAGTTTCCATCTTGAAGTCCTCAACCAATACTTGATGTGATCTTCAATCCAAGCATGGCGCCCTACAGTACTATTGTCTTCCTATACAGTGAGCTAGAAAGGGCACACAAGGATACTTCCATAGTCTCCTCCCAGTTGCCGTATCATTTCTTGTACATTTAATTCCTAACTTTTTTCATCATTCGCTGCTATAATCAAATTAAGGTTCTTATATTTGCATTGGTGTTTGGGTGCATATTTTTCTCAATATCTGAAACAAAGATTATTTAGTCTCCTGTACTGCATTTCTTGAGTGGAAATTATGGGTATCTTGCTTTCCAGAATAGCTCCTGAAGTATATCCTTTATTCTTATTTACAAAACCACTAGGGGTAGTAGTAGGATCCCTAACCTGTCTATGTTCTCTTCTATCATCCCCTGAATCCCAGTTCTTGCCTAATGCAGTTCTTCTTTGCCCCGCTAATTCTAAGAATAGTTCTTGGAGTGTATCTATTTCAAAGACTTGAGACAATATAGTTAGTTTCATCATTCTCAGTATAGGCTTTAATTCTTTTCTTACTCCACTTATAAAACTTGAAATGAAGAATGATTCTAGAAGTTTAGGATTTTTATGGAGCATATTGACCACAATTTCTCAAATCTTTCTTGATACTTAGCCATTGAACCGATCTATTGTAGTTTATTAAATTCCTCTGTTTTGTCTGGAGCTCCCTTGGCTTTAAAATGCCGACAAAGCAATCTAGAAAACTCATCCTACTCTACTTCTTTTTTAACTATTTCTAATCCCTAAAATCAAATTTCTGCCTTACTATATAAGTATATTTCAATAATATCCACCCATACTTGGCTAGATATATGGTAGACTGAAAAGAATTTGTGACATTTCCTTAGCCATATCCTTAGTTTTTCTCCTGTGAGCATGGGTTATTCTATTCGGGGTGGGTTTGGTGGACTAACTTTGTAACTGTGATCTTTCTTGCAACGTTGATGGCAAACATCTCCTTTTACTCTTCCTTTTTTTGGTGTGGGCGGAAGAGGTGATCTATATAGTCTATCTACTACTGATTCCTCATTTCTTTCCTTATTCAACATCTTCACAATCCAGGCTGTAAGATTATCTAATTTTTTTGCTTGTTCTTCAAATTGTCTACTCAGCTCCATATGTTTTTCATTGAGCTCAATGGCCAATTGTCAGGTTCAGGATTCTTGTTTCTTGATTTGTTCCTCTAACGACTTAGGCCTGGTTCCTTTTGCCATTTTTTTAGTCCCATCCAAGAATCGTTAGCTCTGATCCTACTCTGTCAAAGTCTAACCAATGCGAAGCTGCGTAGAGGATGATAAGCAGTTGAAATGGTGATGACTAATGCAATAAAAAATAGCCATGCTAATGGATAAATGGTTCAGAGTAACTCAAGTAGAGGAAAGAGATCAAAAGAAAGGGAAAAAGAGAGGGAGAGAGAGAGAGTGAAGTATTTTTGCAGAATATCCAAAACTGCCTTCCTATACCTTTCTATGTCCTTTAAGTACATTTTCCAATTATTTATCATTACAAACAACTCCTAACTGACTCAACTAACGGAACTCACTAACTGAAATTATTGCAGAATTAAACTAAATCTAATTTTCTAACTACGCATTCAAATTTAACAGTTAGTAGTCATTACATTTGAAGTCTCTACCCATATTGTTACACAAACACTTCATGTGACCCTAACAGTAAATTTAGATTTTTTTTTGTAAAATTAAAAGCAAATATGAGGTGGGTATTTGAGAAATTGATAACAATTTATAAATTTAGTGAAAAATTAAACTATTTCAAAGATCTCAATTTTTGAAGCAAAAGACCGGAAATCAAAGATTATGAAAAAAAAATCAACTAGTATGAAAAAGTGGAATTCAAAAATTATGTTATACTTCATTTAAGATCGCATGATTTTCTTCTTGACAGCCCAATGAATATGAATGCTTACAATGACAAAGTCAATGATTCTCATTAAAATTACAAGTATAGAAACACATCCATATGCCACAAATTCTCATATCGCTATAGTTATCCACAAAAAGGTGTAGTAGATGACACTGAGGATGTTGATTAGGTTTTAAAAAGGGTAAAAGATAATGATTCTAGTCGGAATCTTCTTTTACAGTAAACTCTAGTCAAAAGGTCAAGATGGATATAGTTTTGAAAAAGATGAGGAACATGACAAGAATAAAGAAAAAAAAAACATACATTTTTTCATCCTTTATTTTTTATTTTTCTAATGCCAATTGAAGGTGGGGCAAGCAAGTTTGTAAACCAAAAGGAGCTTTTTGTCATTTTTGAAATTATAAGGAGCAACTTCTAAAAAAAGTGAATTGTTGGGACTTTTGTGGGAAAATAACTTGTTGAAGCTAGCAACAAGGGTTATGTGCAATTTTTCTTTTAAGAATATACATATATTGTTGTAAAATGGGAGAAAAGAACGAGCCCCGACTCATAAACCAAGTAAAATCAGCCTATACCCCTGCCAATCCAGAACTATAAGGCCTAGGCTCGCTACCTCTCAGGGTCCCCAAACCTACTCTATCTTCTACCAGTGCTTGCTTAAAGACTATGCTCCAAGATAATTACTCCAAGGGAGACAGTGGCACCTTGAATAGTTAGAAAATTAGCATATCTATTCATTTTCTAACACATAGGACAGTCACAGCTCTAACATTAGGTTTTTGTACTCTAGCGCAATGAAGTGAAGAAGGTGGTCTTCTTCCTTCTCATCATCGAGCAATTGGACCAAGGAAAGGCAGTCCACCTCCACCTAAAACTAGTTTATCCGCATATCCTTAACTAAACATGGACCCTCTCCCAACCCATATAACTTAGCTGTGATAACATTTACGTTGCTAATATTAATGATAAAACCCCTTAACCAACTCCCACCCTCCCCCAATAGTAACAAACCCACACTAGGTTGGAGACCAAGGAAACATCTCCATCTGAGTTAACTTTACCCATCCTTTGCTAGAAGGCTGCAGTTTCACCCACCTACTAAGCTTCCCACTCCCATTACCCTTATCATCAAAGGTTTCAACCCACTCCATCTTTAACCTTTTTTCTTTTAAATATCATAATTCCTTTAATTTCTTTCACCTTATCCATAGTTACCCAATCACTAAGTTCCTAAATTTTCCATCTGCCTTCATTATCTATGAAATCTCTCCATAGTTACCCAATCACTAAGTTCCTAAATTTTCCATCTGCCTTCATTATCTATGAAATCTCCTACCTTAAAATGAGGAAGCTCCCTCGATTGGGGGGCAATGCATACTCCGATAACCTCATATCCCCTATCCACCTATCATTCCAAAAATCTGTCTCTCCCATTCCCTACTCTCCATTTGACTCCCTTCATCAAACATTTTCTACTGTTTAGAATATCTCTCCATACGCTTGATCAGCCTGTACCTTTCTTGCAGTTCAAGAGGGTGTCATTTTTAAGATATTTAGCTCTTAAGAATTGGGGAGAGTCTTATCACCCTTAGCCAATATCCACCCTAACTTAGCAAATATAGCCATATTTCTCTCTCTCATTTTACACACCCCCAAACCCCATCTTCTTAAACTTACAAACTATCTCCAAATTAACCAAATGGATCCTCCTATTTATATTATTTAACTTGTCCAATTTATTGCAAGTCTCCCTTGAGAGCCATGCGGTTTGTATAGTATACATGGGAATGACAATATTCACAACTTGAATGAGGACTCTCCTCCTTGTTGCACTTAACATTTTGATTTTCAATCTACTTAACTTGTTCTGAACTCTTGCCACTAGATGGTTATGATAGTGCATCCTTACCCTTTTGTTAATAGTTAGAACCTCGCGATATCTCCCTAAGTCTTCTGAAGGTGCAAACTTGCTCACCATAGTCAAAGAGTTTTTTGATGGTCCAGGGAGTATCTGGGGAGAATCCAATCTTGAACTTAATTGGATTAATCTCTAACCCACTCTCTACAAAGAACTCCCTTGAACATTCTAGAATGGCACTCAAGTTCAATTGCTTAGCCACCGTAAATAGCATAGATCATCTACAAAAAATAGATAGGAAATTGAGAGATTACTCCTTGTCACTTTGATGGGTTTCTATCTTCCCTCCCTAGTCCTCTCTTCAATCATGTAGGTTAACATTTTCATTACCAAGATGAACATGTAAAGAGACAAAGGATTCCCCTGTCTCAAACCTTGGCATGTCTTCATGGATGGCAACACTTCTCCATTCCAAATTACAGAGACTTCCCCACAAGTGACTACGTACATTATCAACTTCATAAGTGGCAAAGGAAGGTTGATATCTAACAGACTTTTCCCAAATAACTCTAACTTATATTGTCATATATTTTTCTTAAGTCCACCATGAGGATCATGCCATACTTCTTACTCTTGGATTTGCATAACGAATAAATGACTTCCTACGCCATCACTATCTTGCTTGTAGTTCATTTTTCAGGAAGAAAGCTACTTAGATGGGGACCAATCATTTCCTGGAGCAAATACCTTAACCTTTGAACTATGATGTTGGCCAACACCTTATAGAAGGTATTTAATAAACTAATTGGTCTGAAATCATTCATTGTCCTAGGGCTATCACTTTTGAGGACCAAAATCATATAGGTATTAGCTATCTCATGACATAAGTATCCTTCCTTCAAGGTTGCATTTACAAACCTACATAAGGATTCTTCGAGAACACAACATATCTGTCTTCTTCCTCATCTGCCCCTCTGGTTAGGCTAACGTGGTGGCATCCCTCAATTTTTTGAATACTCCTTTCAAATCTAGCACTGGGTTGCACCACTTTCTTTCCCTTAAATAGATCAATGAAGTGATTCGTTATATGATTTCTCAACTTCTCCTAATCGATGCACTATACTTCATCCACCAACAAAGTTATAGTTTTGTTCCCTTATCTCCTGATCTTTGTTGTAATGTGGAATAATTTGGAATTTCTATCTCCTTTAGTGAGCCGATTGATTCTTGACTTTTAATACTAGAATAACTCTTCCTGTTCTGACACTTTATCATACGCCATCAGAATCTTATTCTTCAGGTTCTGTAAAGCTTTTGAGTGGCTGTAGTTCCTAACTACTTGGACACCTTTCAACCTAGTTTCAAGTCTCCTCTTCCTTCCAAATATGTTTCCAAAATTCATTTTGTTCCACACCTTCAACTTTTTAACAATGATTTTTATGGCCTGTAGGAGAAACCCCTCCCCACTAGTTTAAGCTCTTTTAAAAATCTTATTGAACCTCTGATAAGACAGCCATGCCACTTTATATCTAAAGGGCTTTTAATTTAGTCTAGGAGGAATTGACAATGTTGTTTGCAAAATCACTGGGTTATGATCCCCATGAAGGCACGAGAGATTAATTATTTTTATTTCAGGGAAAGCTAATTTATCCTCCAAATTCTCAAGAACTCTATCTTTTTCTGTGAAACTATCCTACCCTCTTGTCTTCCTATCCATGTAAATTTGGATCCTAGAGTTTTGGAGATTGTATGCCACCCATCTCTCTCTGAACTTACTACCCATTCTCCAGTCTTGACATTTCTATTTGTGGTTTCTCTACTTCCAGCAAAGTCATTAAAATCATCCATCAGAAACCATGACCCTTGTACCCATTTAGCTATATGTTGTATCTATCTAAAAAAAACATGTATTGGTCGTAAGATTAAACATAAACACATGTTAACTACCATTTGAAACTCCCTTTCCTTATCTCCAAATGAACCCACTAATAAGAAAGCTTGAGAAGATCCACTTTGCTGTTGTTCCATTTAAGCCACAATCCCCCCCATAAAACCATTCACCTCTACAACATAATCTCCCTCCAAACCCTACTTCAATAGGAAATTTGGGAACTTGTTTGAGCCTACTTTCATTTCTACCAATTAAAGGATTTTTGACACTTGATTTCTCACTAACTCTCTACAAACTCTTTTGAATCTACCGTTACCAATGCCTCATAATTCCATGAGATGATTCTGTAATTTATTTTAAAACCCATTAAGGAAGATGATAGCTACTCCCCCAACTAGTGGCAATCAAAATCCATGCCATTGACCATCCACTTCTCTTCTCCCTTCCCCCTTGTTTCCCTCGACCTTCCCTCCCATCTTCAACCCCTTGATGGTGCATGATAGAGTCCTCAGTTACCTTTGAATTTGAATTCTTAATATATCCACCTGGACTCTCCTCTCCTGGATCAAGAATGAAGGCCCCCTCCCCACTTATGTTTGGAAGGCTTTGTGGGTTAGTAACCTTATCCAACTCCTTTCTCTCTTTGTTTGGCCTTTTAGGCCCATTTGCTATACATTCCAGCCCAAAAGTCCCTTTAAACCTAGACTTTGGTTCTCCTTCTCTGTTCTCCTTAAATCTCTCACCCATTTATTTGAGCCTCCCACTAGCAGTCCGTTACCATTTTCATTTCCACTCATGTTTCTCTCCTCTTAACTTATCACTTTCTCACCCCTACAATTTGACCCATCCACTTGAATCATCTTTCTCAACCTCTAGAAAACTCTAATATTCTGCCAAGCTTTTTTTCCCTTGATTCTTTCCCCAATGTCCCTCTTTCCTTTCCTATACATAACTCTTGTCTTCTGTTCTATCACTATTCCCCCTGTTGACCCCTTAGCTAGCTCCCTTTGTACTAGGTTTTCAATCTCCAAGGTATCAATGACCTTCTTTAAACTCTTAAACTTATTGATCTGGTACATTTCTTTCCCTCCTCTTTCTTTTTGATTTCTAAATTTAGTTGGTCTCTATTTTCTGGTCACAAGTATCTATGACCCTAGCCTTCATTTCTTCCTTCTCTGTTTTTCATCGGAATCTCACTATTGCTGGTCCCTTCTGGTTCTAAATCTGGGCATCGATGAGCCTCTGTTAGGCTAATTTTTTCATAGCTTTCACAATTATTTCTGAACCTACCACAAATGAAACAAAGTGTGTGAAACCCTTCATAACAATTCTCTACACTTTATTCTTGATACAAATTCTAGACACTGATACTTTACTCAGGTCCATTTCAATAAAAATTCACACAAACTTCCCTCTTAAAGCATTTGCTATATTACCGTCCATTTTTGTGGGTTTCTCTGTTGTCTGCCCAATTTTTAATAGAATCTCTTTTAAAAAAAAAAACTCAATTGGGAGTTGTGAAAGTCAAATCCATACTATTGTGGATGTGATTTTTTCTCCCTGGGTTAGGAACCATGGATGTCAATTCCTCACCGTTAAGTAGTGGTCACGAATCATCCATGGCCCCTAGTTAAAGCATGGTAGTAGTCCCGTTTCAAGGAGAATTTGGCTAAGAAGAACCCTCCACCCTAGTCAAGCAGCTCAATTGCTCCTTCATTCTTCTGCATTGCGTTTATCTTTATATTCATTAGCTGGTATCTGATGTCTTTCCCTAATAGTTTAATTATCAGTGATTTCGTTTCATGGTTTTCATATGTCACGCCCCGAACTGGGGTCATGAACAGCCGCCCGTTGCCCTGGATACCGACTACATTTTTACTGAAAATCAGGCAGAATCTCCCCATATTTCAGAGGTCTCCCATGTACAATTTAACATGTAATATTCACAACCATCCTGTCAATTTAATAAAAGGGTCATCCCGGCCTCAAAACCATTAACCAAACCACAGCCGACAATCAGGACAACGCAAGGCTATAGAAATTTCTAACAGTTCTAGCCACAAACCTCTACTGTCATGCTAAACTAGAGTATGAGCAGCCGCCATACCGAGCGAATCTAAATGTTTATTCACATGTACAATAAATTCCCAAGTTAACATTTTGAATACATATAGGTGTCTCAATGCAAGTGAACCTAGTCAATATGAGAGTTTCTCGAATAAATATCCATAATTATATAGTCATCCTAGAAATTAAATAGATGAATACATTAATCAAGCTAAAATCTCCAATAATCGTAACGGAAGATATAGTAACATCCATACCCAATCACGGTGCTATCAAGTCCACGTCACAAGTATGAAATCACAAAATTTTTCTTCAATCCGAAACTAATCCTGTGGGAAAGAAAGTGAGGGGTGAGTATCTATGGGAGGATACTCAGCAAATGAGGGGATTGAGATCATGCTATCAATATTGAGGGTGAATTTGGAGTGTCAAAGCATATAACATAATATCGAGTGTACAAAAATAACGTGCTATTTCAGACTAAAACATATCTCAAGGCACACATCAGAAAATAACATATGCATCCATCCATGTATCAAGTCATATATGTAGAGTAGACCGAACAAACAATCCCGACAATGGTCTACCTCGACCAAGGAAATAACATATGCATCCATCCATCCATCAAGTCATATATGTAGAGTAGACCGAACAAACAATCCCGACAATGGTCTACCTCGACCAAGGACGGGCGCATTGAGGGTTTTCACTATGTAAATATCAAATATTGACTCTCTACCCCAATGTTGGCCACAGGCTACTCCAACTAACCTGTAAATAATAATAATAATACATATATATAGTCAGCCGTGTATGGTGTCCCGCCCAGTGCTAGACAGAGGTAAACTCACGTCCTCCCCGATGAGGGTCAACCTAAGACACCCATACACATGACAATCTGGCGGATACCTCCGGGCGAAATGTATCCGGGCACAAGGGGTGTCTCTACCAAATGTCCTTCGTAGTTACGGAATGCTATAGGAAGCATATCACCATATCACCAAGTCAGCCGGGCACGTAACCCCATGCATCGCATCATCATGTCGGCCAGGCATATAGCCCCATGCATTGTAACATAACGTCGGCCGGGCGTATAGTCCAAATAGTACATGTAAATCCATTTAAAACTACGTGTCAATACAGTAGAAACATTAAAACATGTCAGTATGTTAAAAAAGAATGACACAGTATCCGGTTATCAAACTCATGGATACAATTCAATAAAATTAACAGTTGGAACACTCCAATGGTCACAAAAATATGTCTATCAAAATATAAAAATTTAGTTTTCACACGTATAGAAATCATGTTGTTTGAAAATCGGTAAAGTATGATTTGTTAATCAATAGTAGATATTAAAGTCCTACTCACAGTTCAGGGAAGGTGTGCACTCCCAATTCCAAACCAATCCGAATTCAACTTCCCTCTTTGAACCCGAATATGTTATCCTAAAGCAATGAATTATCAATTTCCACTTAAAATCGTTTGTCTTATACAAGTAGAAATTCTTTGAAAATTTCTAAACTCAAATCTCCAATTCCGGCTCTTTTCATGCGTATACAACACTTCTTATCCTAAATTTTTACCCTAAATTTGATAAATAGCTCGAATGGGTCCAAAATCCCTCACCTAGAGTTTTCTCGGATCGCAGACCTTTGTCCAAATGTCTCATCGATCACTCCAAGATCTGAAATACTACTTATCAAGATAGGGTTTATTAGTTAGGTTCAAACACTTAGATCGAAAGCAAAACCCTAAGTCAATTACCTACGAAGAGGTTCATGGGCCGTCACGAGCTGTGGGCTTCGGCTAGCGGGCTTGCGGGTCTGCGGGACAGTGGCTAGCGGGCCGGCTGGCCTGCGAGCTGATAGGCCTGCGAGCTGATGGGCCTGCGGGCCGGCAGTGGCTCGTTGGCCTCGAGCACTCGCGGGGTGGCGCGCTCTAGCGCAAGCGAGCGCTCATGCGCAGGCACGTTGTGGCGTGCTCGAGCTGTGGCGCGCTCGCTCGATCGCGCACTTGCGTTGTAGCGCGCTGACGGAAGGACACACTGTGGCTTGATCGCCTGCAAAGGCGCACGCTTGGGGAGGCAGCGGTAGTCACGCGTGGTGGCGTGCGGTGAGCGGGGGGATCGCGGGTGGCGCGATGGTAGTGAAGCTCGCGGCGGTGTGCAATTGGGAAGGGAGAGCGATCGCAAGAGATCGCGAGAGGGAGAGAAACTGTGAGAGAGAAACCGAGAGGAAAAAAAGAAGAAGAAGAAAATGAAGATGATGGTGGTGGCCTGTTGATGGCGGAGCTCGCGGTGAAGGAGGACCGGCGCCGCGGTGGGGGAGAGAAACGAAGAGTCAGGGAGAGAGAGAGAGCGAGAGAGAGAGAGGGGTTAGGGTTTCCAACTCTAATCCCCAAATCAAATTTGGGGACACAGCGTTTTGCCCCAAAACGCTACATCTCCATTTTTTTATTTTTATTTTTTTTACACATATACATATATTTGGTATTCATTTTTTGCTAGAACGCGAATTTTGTGCAAATGGAGTTTATTTCGATCACGGACCCGGCAACTTAAGAATATACCAAAAATAAAATTTAAAAACCCCCAAAATCAAACACCAATATAATTAAATAAAATTTCTATATATATATATATATATATATATTTATTTATTTATTTATTTATTTATTTATTTATTTATTTCGAGACCAGTACATTAGTACGGACACCACAGTGTCGGCGTTATATTTTCTAACCCCCTAAAAACAAGTTTCGTTCTCGAACTAAAAGGAAGTTGTACGGGGATAGAAACTACTCAGAGAATATCCCCTCATAGTATGCTCTAGCTCCTAAGTCTCCTCAACAAGCTCTATACTGCTGATGCGCCTCTCACCAATCTCATCCCAACACAAAGGTGTGCGGCATCGCCTCCCATACAATGCCTCGTATGGAGGCATTCCGATACATGCCTGGTAATTGTTATTGTATGCAAACTCAACCAATGGAAGGTATCGATTCCAGCTACCATGAAAATCAATGACACATGCCCGAAGCATATCCTCAAGCATCTGAATCATCCTCTCTAACTGGCCATCCGTCTGAGAATGATACGCCGTACTGAAGTTTAGTCTAGTGCCCAATGTCTCTTGCAACCTGAGCCAAAACCTAGACGTGAATCTGGGATCCCTATCTAAAACAATCGACACAGGCACCCCGTGAAGCCGAACTATGGTATCAATATAGAGACGTGCCAATGCCTCCAAGAGATAATCACTACGGGTAAGGATAAAATGTGCAGATTTGGTGAATCGATCAACAATCACCCAAATCGCATCATGCCGCGTAGAAGTCCGTGGCAACTCCATCATGAAGTCCATAGTAATATGCTTCCATTTTCACTCAGGAATGGGAAGAGACTGCAGCGTACCCGCTGGACGCTAATACTCTGCCTTCACCTACTGGCACACTAAGCATCGTGTCACAACATTCGCCTTGTCCAGATAATAATCTATAATCAAATCATAATCTTTCAGCAACTCTAACCATCGTCTCTGTCTAAGGTTCATCTCCCTCTGAATGAACAAATACTTTAGACTCTGATGGTCAGTGAAAACTCTACAAGTCACTCCATAAAGATAATGTCGTCATATCTTTAATGCAAAGACTATGGCTGCTAACTCCAAATCATGCGTCGGATAATTCAGCTCATGCTTTTTCAACTGTCGCGAAGCATAACAATCACCCGACCATCCTGCTTCAAAACGCAGCCCAATCCCTACCTATTGGCATCACTATACACAACATACTCTTGGCTGTTAGTGGGGAGAGCTAAAACTGGTGCCGACATCAGTCGTTGTTTGAGCTCCTGAGAGCTCGTCTTACAATGATCGTCCCAAAAGAACTTGACGTCCTTCTGCGTCAGTCTAGAAAGTAAAGTAGCGATCCTGGAGAATCCTTTTACAAACCGCCGATAAAACACCGCAAGACCAAGGAAACTCCACACTTCGGTCATCGTTTGTAGCTGCTCCACCTTAATATGGCCTCCACCTTCTACGGGTCAACATAAATACCTTTCACAGAAACAATATGGCCAAGAAATCCAATTTGTCTAAGCCAAAATTCACACTTGGTGGATTTGGCATACAACTGTCATTCACGGAGAATCTGCAACACCACCCTAAGGTGTTGTGCATGCTCCTCATTGCTCTGCAAATATACGAGGATATCATTGATTAACACAATGACGAACCAATCCAAATAATCATGAAAAATCTGATTCATCGGGTCCATAACGACTGGTGGTGCGTTGGTCATCCCAAACGACAGGACTACGAACTCGAAATGTCCATATCGGGTGCAGAATGCGGTTTTGGGTACGTCCTCAACCCTGATCCGCAACTGATGATATCCAGATTGAAGATCGATCTTTGAGAAAATCCATGCACCCTAGAACTGATCAAATAAATCATCAATACATGGCAGAGGGTACCGATTCTTGATGAAAATCTTGTTTAGCTGCCTATAGTTCATACACAATCGTAGAGTCTCATCCTTCGTCTTCCCGAATAATACCGGAGTACCCCACGATGAAGTATTTGGATGGATAAAACCCTTGTCCAGCAATTCCCGTAACTGGACCTTGAGCTCTCTAAGCTCAGCTAGCGCCATTCTGTATGGCGAGATAGTTATGGGAGTGGTACTTGGAGTTAAGTCAATCTCGAAATCAAACTCCCGAATTGGGGGTAGTCCGGGTAACTTTTCAGGAAATATATCTGGGAACTCCTGTACCACTAAGACCTCCTCAAGCCTCGGCCCTTCCACTGTGGTGTCAATAACATGAGCCAAATATGTCGTGCACCCTCGGTGTATCAATCTCTTGGCTTTTATCACTGATACAACACAACGAGGTAACACTCGTCTCTCGCCTGGGAACCTCAACAACGGCCCCTCGGGTTTTCGAAACTCCACTTCTTTGATGAAGCAATCTACAAAGACTCTATACATGCTTAGCCAATCCATCCTTAGGATGGCATCGAAATCCATCATCTCAAGTGGAATCAGGTCTGCCTCAAGTACCGCATCTCTGATCGTGACCTTGCTCCCTCTGAGACGGAATCTCTAAGTATCTGCTCACCGAGAGGAGTGATGACCAATATCTCCTCTTCAAGTGGCGACAAAGGCTTACTCAACCCGTGGGCAAAAGAAGCTCTCACATACGAATAGTTTGACCCGATGTCAATGAAGACACGAACGTCGACTCCCCATATGTTCATGACTCCTATTGTGAGAAAATAAAAAGATCTGTTGATAAATATGGAAAGATATATGCTTACATATATATATATATATATATATATATATCAAAATGTATATACATACCAACATAGTTAAGCCTCTAAGGGTTTAACTAGTGATGGTGCTCAAAAAAATGTACATAAAAAAATATCTCTAAACATGGGGATCAGTGGGAGGAGCACCAATAATCACGTTAGGACTCGCCTGAGCGTCCTCCTGCGTCATTGTGTATACACGGGTCTGTGCCCTCTGCTGCTGTCGGAATGGTTTTGGCACTGTGTTGCTCCCGACTACTATCCGTGGAGCGGTGTGACTCGAGTGCACAGGTGCTCCCTACTGTCCTCCTCAGGGAACACTTGAGTATCCTGAAACTATTTGACCTCCAAATCCTAACTCAGGGCAGGCGCTCTTGATATGTCCTAGCTTCCCACACCGAAAGCATGTAACAGGCACCCTACATTCTCCAAAAAGGTGGTGTCCACCACATCGACGGCAAAAGGGGGTGCCGCTGATCTGAAGTCTGAGTAGTGGCACTAGGAGCCGGTGCTCTAAACCTCTGAGGCCACGATTCCTGCCTAGTATGTGCCTGTTTCGGCTAAGAAGAGCCTCCTTAATATCCTGAAGTCCTGCCCTTCTTCGAGCCCTGGCTCGAAGAAGCCCCAGATCTCTTCTTCCTTTGCTCTCTGTACTCCCGCTGTCTTCCCTCGGCACGAACGATCTCCTCCGCCCTAAGTGTTGAGTCCATGATCTCCGCAAAGGAGAGATTAGGAGTCACTGTCATATACCTCATAATGTTCAAGTTGAGACCATCCTGAAACTTGAACTGTAGCTATTTCGACGTAACCAAGTCTGGAACTGTAGCTATTTCGGCGTAACTAGTTGCCTCATCTCCGTCTCATACTCTGTTACTGTCCTGATTCCTTACCGCAAGTACAAAAACTCTGCCCTCTTGTGGTCCTGCTGGAACTCAGAGAAGTACCTGCGATTGAACTCCCGAAGGAAGTCCTCCCATCGCAGCGGCTCGGTAGCATCATCACAAATCACCTCCCACTAAGTGAGGGCGTCGCCATCCAAGAGTCTCTCAGCTATCCGAAGCCAGTAGTCCTTGCTCAAACCCAGATCAATCAAAATTCTACGGGTACGGTTGATCCAGTGCTTCGCTGCTGTAGAATCACCCGTTCCCGCAAACTCCGTGCAGCCTAACTACCTCACCACCTTCACTAACTGGGTGAGTTCATGATTATGCCTCAAGGTGGAGGTAGTGTCACTAGATCCTAACACAGAGGAAGGACCAACAACTGGGGGCCGATCTGGTACAACTGAAGGTGGCACGGCTATAGGAGTCGGCGCGACCATCGGTACCGGTGGAGGTGGCACGGCGGTAGGAGTCGGCACTGCCGTCGGTGGTGGTGGGGTGGCATCTGAACCCCGTGGGAGGTGTACCACTCATACACCTGTCTAAACGCCTCAAGGGACGGTGGTGGAACCTCGGCCGGAGCAGCCGGCTGAGTAGGCGCTGCAGGGGACGCCCGTGAAGAGGAAGCAGCCTCAGGCACTCCAACGGTCTCAGGTCCCCTCGAAGGGTCAGGCACTTGAGGAGTCTTGGGTAGCGCGAGTCTAGCTCCTTGTCCCGCTAGTCTACCACGTTTAGGCGGCATAATTCTGCAAAGAGAGAATTTTCATTAGATATAACTCTAGAATTTGACATAATTTAAAAATTAGCCCCTAAAATGAATGAAATTAGTGGTCTACGACCATATATGTGACTTTAAATGACTGTACGAAACTCTCTAATACATTGAGAACTTTTAAATGTACTTGGAAAGACTTTTATTACTATCCTTTCTCTAACCTAGACGCTCTGATACCAACCGAACTGTCAAACCCCGAACCGGGGTCATGAACAGCCGCCCGTTGCCCTGGATGCTGGCTACATTTTTACAGAAAATCGGACAGAATTTTCTTATATTTCGGAGGTCTCCCATATACAATTTAACATGTAATATTCACAACCATCCTGTTAATTTAATAAAAGGGTCATCCCGGCTTCAAAACCATTAACCAAACCACAGCTAACAATCAGGACAATGCAAGGCTATAGAAATTTCTAACAGTTCTAACCACAGACCTCTACTGTCATGCTAAACTAGAGCATGAGCAGCCGCCACACCGAGCGAATCTAAATGTTTATTCACATGTACAATAAATTCCCAAGTTAACATTTTGAATACATATAGGTGTCTCAATGCAAGTAAACATAGTCAATATGAGAGTTTCTCGAATAAATGTCCATAATTATATAGTCATCCTAGAAATTAAATAGAATCTCCAATAATCGTAGCGGAAGATATGGTAACATCCATACCCAAACCCGGTGCTATCAAATCCACATCACAAGTATGAAATCACAAAATTTTTCTTTAGTTCGAGACTAATCCTGTGTGAAAAAAAGTGAGGGTGAGTATTTATGGGAGGATACTCAACAAGTGAGGGAATTGATATAGTGCTATCAATATCGATGGTGAATTTAGAATGTCAAAGCATGTAACATAATATTGAGTGTGCAAAAATAATGTGTTGTTTTAGATTAAAACATATTTCAAGGTACACGCATCCATCCATGTATCAAGTCACATATGTAAAGCCAACCGAACAAACAACCCCGACAATGGTCTACCTCGATCAAGGGCGGGCACATTGGGGGTTTCACTATGCAAATATCAAATACTGGCTCTCTACCCCAATATTGGCTACAGACTACTCCAACTAGGCTGTAAATAATAATAATAATACATATATATAGTCGACCGTGTATGGTGTCTCGCCCAGTGCTAGATAGAGGTAAACTTACGTCCTCCCCGATGAGGGTCAATCTCGGACACCCATACACATGATGATCTGGCCGATACTTCCGGCCGAAACGTATCCGGGCACAAGGGGTGCCTCTACCAAATGTCTTTCGTAGCTACGGAATACTATAAGAAGCATATCACCATAACACCAAGTTAGCCAGGCACGTAACCCCATGCATCACATTATCATGTCGGCCGGGCATATAAACCCATGCATCGTAACATAACATCGCCCGGGCGTATAGCCCAAATAGTATATGTAAATTCATTTAAAACTACGTGCCAATACAGTAGAAGTATTAAAATATGTCAATATGTTAAAAAAAATGATACAGTATCCGGTTATCAAACTCATGGATGCAATTCAATAAAATCAACAGTTGGGACACTCCAATGGTCACAAAAATATGTCTATCAAAATCCAAAAATTTAGTTTTCATACGAATAGAAATCATATCGTTTGAAAATCGGTAAAATATGATTTGTCAATCAATAGTAGATGTCAAAGTTCCACTCACAGTTCAGGGAGGGTGTGTACTCCCAATTCCAAACCAATCTGAATTCAACTTCGCTCTTTGAACCCGAATATGTTATCCTAGAGCAATGAATTATCAATTTCCACTTAAAATCGTTTGTCTTATACAAGTAGAAATTCTTTGAAAATTTCTAAACTCAAATCTCCAATTCCGACTCTTTTTATGCGTATACAACACTTCTTATCCTAAATTTTTACCCTAAATTTGATAAATAACTCGAATGGGTCCAAAATCCCTCACTTAGAATTTTCTTGGATCGCAAACCTTTGTCCGAATGTCTCCTCGATCACTCCAAGATCTGAAATGCCCTATCAAGACAGAGTTTATTAGTTAGGTTCAAACACTTAGATCGGAAACAAAACCCTAAATCAGTTATCTACGCAGAGGTTCGCCGGCCGTCATGAGCTGTGGGCTTTGGCTAGCGGGCTCACGGGTCTGCGGGCCAGTGGGCCAATGGGCTAGCGGGCTGGCAGGCCTGCGAGCTGATGGGCCTGTGGGCTGGCGGGCCTGTAGCTGATAGGCCTGCGGGCCGACAGTGGTTCGCGGGCCTCAGTGGCTTAGAGGCCGCAAGCACTCGTGGGGTGGCACGCGCTCGAGCGTAGGCGAGCGCTCGTGCGCAGGCGCACTAAGGAGTGCTCGAGCTGTGGTGCGCTCGCTCGATCGTGCGCTCGCTCTTGCGCTGTAGCGCGCTGGCGGAAGGACGCGCTGTGGCTCGATCGCTTGCAAAGGCACACGCTTGCGGGTGGCAGCGGCAGTCGCGTGCGGTGGCATGCGGTGCGCGGGAGAGATCGCGCGGTGGCGCGCTGGTGGTAGAGCTCACAGCGGCGTGCAATCGGGAAGGGAGAGCGATCGCGAGAGATCGCGAGAGGGAGAGAAACTCTGAGAGAGAAACCGAGAGGGAAAGAAGAAGAAGAAGAAGATGATGATGATGAAGATGAAGATGACGGTGGTTGCCTGTTGGTGGCGGAGCTCGCAGCGAAGGAGGAGCGGCGCCGCGGTGGAGGAGAGAAATGAAGAGTCGAGGAAAGAGAGAGAGCAAGAGAGAGAGAGAGAGAGAGAGAGGGATTAGGGTTGGAAACCCTAATCCAACCCTAATCCCCAAATCAAATTTGGGGATGCAGCGTTTTACCCCAAAACGTTGCGTCTCCATTTTTTTATTTTTTATTTTTATTTTTATTTTTATTTTTATTTTTATTTTTATTTTATTTTTATTTTATTTTTATTTTATTTTTTATTTTTTATTTTTTATACATGTATATATATTTTGTATTCATTTTTCAGTAGAATGCGAATTTCATGCAAATGGGGTTTATTTCGATCGCAAACCCGACAACTTAAGAATATACCAAAAATAAAATTTAAAAACCCATAAAATCAAATACCAATATAATTAAATAAAATTTCTATATATATATATATATATATATATATATATATATATTTATTTATTTATTTATTTATTTATTTATTTCGAGACCAGTATATTAATACGGACACCGCAGAATTATGTCAAAACTCATTATAATGTACATTAGTACATTAGAATGGTAGCTCGGAAGAGATTAGTGGCATCAATGATAATTCTCTATTGTTCCTTCTTCCAAGAGTCTCTCAAATTCTGACTCAACTCCTCCATCTTCGTCCATTTCTTTACTCCCTCTTCCATGTGACTGTCCCAATAATATGTCCTTGAAGGATAACTTCGATTGGTTTCCTGAAATACCTATGGTCTGTTTGACCTTTTTGTTATATCTCTACAATAGATCGACCTCCTCTTTATCTCTTCCAAGCTGCCATTCTCTCCTTCCACCTCAATCACCACTACCAGTTCTCTCTCTCTCTCGTCTTCTTCTTTGAATATCCTTATGTGCGACAGGATCAACCAAATGGGGATTTATCTAATTCATAAACAAATTTTAAGATAGCTTTCCTCTCTTATTTATTTATATTGCATATCATGACATTAGATTTTGATAACATTTTGGACTAGACCCTTAACAATGTTAAAAATCTCATTATAAATATTGTAAAAGTTTAGAACTATCATTGAGATAAAATATGGTTTTTTTCATACTTAGAGAAATGAATCATAAGACCGAGAGAAAAAATAGTTATATGGCTTTTTTTTGTCATCTTCTCTATTGACTCTTTTCTCTTCCTCCCTCTTTCTTAGTATTTAGTCTTCCTATTATCTCTCTTGCTTTTTTATGATCTCCACAACACAATGTTGTATGAGGTCATCTATTGAGCTTTGCATACTTTCGTATAAGAGTAACGGATTCAGACTTTGCTACTAAAGACTCAACAATGTAGATGTTCTTAAAAATTTTGTACAATAGACAAAAGGTTTCCCTCTCCTAATTCCTAATTGTTTCTTTCTATTAGCTTTTATGTGGGTTCATGATGATTCCAAAAATGTGCACGTCTCAATCACATCCAATCCGGCTTCCTTTGATTTCCTAATAACATTCAATCACATGTGACTTTACACACAAAACCCATCACAGATTTTTGAACTTAAAAATTTAACCAATCACGTGAGCAACATGTGGTTTGCCCTTTTTTGTTCACTTACACCTTAAAACCATTACTTAGGATTAGACAAGTAACCGGGCCGGTTTGGGTCTGAAAACCGGCTCGGCTGGCCCGGGTAAAGCCCGGATCTAGAACCGGCCCCATGCTACAGTAAACCGACCCGGGCCTGAACCGTTTATTGTAGCGAGCCAGGCTGGTTCCAAAAAAATTTGAACCGTGAACCGGCCCTGACCTGAACAGGCCCAAAACCAGAACTGGAACCGGAACCGGAACCGGCCCGGGCTCGGAACCGGCTGGAACCGCCGGTTCAGGCCTGGAACCCGCGCTGCCCGGTCGGTTCCGATTCAAATTTTCCCCCCTTTTTTTAATTTTACCCCTCCCAACAACTATAAAACGGCTACTTTTGAAGTTATTTTGGTTCATAGGGTCAAAAAATTTTCCTATAAATACCTTATACCCCATTTCTAAATTCTCCACAACAAAATCTCTCTTTCTCTCTCACATCTACATTCTCTGAATACGTTCTCTCAATTTTCATTAATTTTCCATTATTATTTCCTTTCTATTATCATTTTTCATATCATTTCCATCATTTTCTACATCATTTCCAATTTTCCATTTTCATTTTCTCCATTATCTATATTTCCACCATTATCTACATTTCCACCAATTTCTACACCATTTTTATTACCTTATACCACATTACCTACACCATTTTTTATATCATTTCTATCAATTTCTATACCATTTTATTAACTTATACCCCATTATCTATATTGATCAAGATTTGACAAGATTTCAAGGTTGAGAGCTCATTCAAGATTTTGCGAAAAACAACTGCGATATTCGTCAAATCAGTACATTTAATTTTTTTGCATATTTATTTTTTTACATTTGCATTACACTTGCATTACCTTTTTTAAAAATTTAAATTTTAAAATTTTAAAAAAAAAATTTAATCTTAAATTTCCTTTAAAAAATTTTATCGTTTATATTATTTTAAAAATTTTAATCTTAATTTTTTTATAAAATGGCCGAAACACACTTTTCACAATACAATCTCCTCTTCCTCCATTTTTTGAAATTCCCGATCATATAGATATTGAAACTTTTTTGGAAGAAACTGAATCTAATAACATTGAATCTAACACAATACAAACTAAAAAAGATGATTTTAATATATGGACATTTTTTGAAAGGAAAAATGATGAACAAAAAGCAATTTATAAAATTTGTCATCAAAAATATAAATTTTTAAAAAGTTGAGAGGTAGGCACACTTAAGAAACATTTAGTTAATAATCATCCAGATAAATTACCACAAACAAAACAAACACAAATTTCTACAGGGGGAGATAATATAATTGGTATATTTAAATATAATTCGGATAAAGAAAAAATTGGACAAATAAAATGGCTAGCAAGAAAAGAATTACCACTTAGTATAGTTGCATATCCTGTATTTGAAGAATATGTACAAAAATATTTACAACCCGATTATAAAAAAAGTAGTAAAAAATCCGATAGGATGAGATCATTAGATAGATATCAGGAATTAAAAAATTGTATACTTACACATTTTATGACTAGTCAATGTAAATTTTCATTAATTTCGGATAGTTGGAAAAGTGAGCATAAAAAAGAATATTATATTATAATAACATGTCATTGGATAAATAATTCATGGTCTTTAGAAAAAAAAATTTTAGCTTTTCAACGTTGAGAATTTTCACATTCCGGTGTACATATAGTTAGAATAATTTCAAATGTTATTTATGATTATAGAATAAGTGATAGAATTTTTTCTATTTCGTTTGATAATATTTCAGCTAATACTATTGCGATTAATAGTTTAAAAATTTCTTTAAAAACAATTTTAAATGGAATTTTTTTTCATATTAGATGTGCATGTCATATAATTAATTTATGTGTTAAGGATGATTTAGCAATGGGAGAACTATTTTTATAACCTATTCGCGATTTAATTCATCAAATAAGAAATTTTTCTATAAAAACTCAAAAAATGAGACAATTATATATTTTATATAACAAAAAATATAAAAAATTTAAAATAGAATGTGACACTAGGTGGAATTCAACATATGATATGTTATAAGGTGTTCTTTCTTTTCAAAATATTTTAATTGAATTTGTAAATTCAAATTACGAATATGGTTTTATTGATAATACCGCTTTTGAATTTGCGTCTACACTTACAAAATTATTGAAAATTTTTTATTTATGTACAAATTTATTTTCTGAATATTATTATCCAATTACTCATTTAATGCTATCAAATCTTTGTAAAATTATTTATATATTTAATAAATTTGAAAATGAAGAAAAATTTGGTGAAATTGTTCTTTCAATGAAAACAAAAATTTTAAAATATTATGAAAAAATTCTAATTTTATATTTAGTTGCAAGTGCATTAAATCCACGAGTTAAGGTTGAAGGTGTTGAAATGTTAATAGATTGTTTTGTACAAGATTTTTCATAAAAAATGTCTATTAACCCACATTTTTTAAAATAATAAATATCTCATACTTTACAATCAATATTTGAATTATATGAAAAGAAAATTAATAATTTAAATACTAATAATGTAGTTAGTAGTAGTAGTAATAGTATTCAATTATCTTCATTTTCATTTAATCCCTTACACATATTAGGAAAAAAATAAAGAATTTCTTCATCATCATTTAATGAATTACTTTTATATAAATAAACACCTAGATTAGAAAATTTTGATGATATAGATTTATAAAATATATTAGGTTGGTGGAAAAATAATATATCGTATTATCCAATTTTGGTCTAAGTGGTTAAAGATGTACTAACCCCTCCGGTATCAACAGTACCATCCAAAAGTGCTTTTAGTGCAGGTGGTTAAGTGTTAACCGAAAAACATACAAATTTAGCGAACGACACTTTAAAATTTATAATATGCATTAAAGATTGGAAGGATACAGAAAAAAGAATGCAAAAAATCATCAAAGTCTTGGAAGATGATGAACAAGAAGTAGAAGAAGAAGAAGAATAATAATAATAATAATAATATTAATATTTTTCTTTTGTTTAAAAGTCATTATAAATAGAAAAAAAAATCAAAGTGATGTAAAAATCAAAATAATGTAACAAAAAAATAGTGGATTTTAAAATCCAAGTGATAAGCTTGGTAGTGGACGTACACCGAATTCGATGGAACCACTGTAAAAATTTTGTGTCTCTAATTGTTAATTAAAAGTGAATTATCAAAAGTGAATTAAAAAAAAACAAAATTAAAAAAAGTTGAGTTATAAAATTAAAATGGAATTAAAAAATAGATTTACAAAAAAAATTTAGAAAAATGCAATAGAGACTAAAAAAAAAATTGGGCCGAACCGGGCCCGGCCCGGAACCGCCGGTTCCGATTCAGCGGGCCGGGCCGGTTCCACAAGGAAAAAAATAGAACTGGCCCGGCCCGGCCCGAAGTGGCCTAGGAACCACTGTCGGCCCGGCCCACGGTTCCTCGAACCAAACTTGAACCGGCCCGGCCCGGTTACTTGTCTACTTAGGATAATGGGTCCAAAACACCTAATTTCATTTTTTTCTCTAGTGTACTCTTTTTCACCCCTTTAGCAACGTGAAACCAAATCTCCTTCTTCTTTCTTCCTAGACTGCGCATTGCCATAGTCCTCACATCTTGTTTCAATCAATTTGGCCCACGACTCAACTCAATCATCATTACTTTTTTAAGTTTCATTTGCCATTTGCCATTCTATTTCAATTTCAACTTTCAATTTGGCCAACGATCAATTTCTTCTGTCAATCGATTTACTCCTTCCCACATACGCCTTCATCATCGCTACAACACTTAATTTTGACTGATTTAGCCAACAAATTAAATCAAATCATTTATTTTTCATTTTATTTGGTGTCTTTCATTCGATTTTAATTTTTGATTTTGTTTGCTACTAGCACCATGATGTTTACCATCTTACATTTTCTCAATGACGATTATTTCGATTTTATTAACTCAACGAGAGAGGGAGAGAGAAAAGTTTTTGGATGAGATCATAAATTCAACCCACTATGAAGAAGCGAATTGGAAAAATTAAAAAATGAGGATTTTAGTAAAGGAAAAAAAAATATATTCAAATAATCAAGTTGAATTTAAATGAAGAAGTTAATTTGTAATCTTCTTTATAAATTGACATCTAAATCTTCTCCAAAGATGGTAGCGCAGAGAAAGGGATAAAAAATGATAAAACAAATTGAGTTTTAATATCAAATTTTGACATTGGTCAAAGGGATAGAGAATAATAATAAAAAGAAATTGAAATTATTTTTTTAAAAATTATTGTAAATGATGGTGTGGCGAAAACTAAAAGTATGACTATTATATTAGAGATAATATGATCTATTATATTTAAAAAATAAAACTAAATTTTTAGGGACTTAAAATAAGAATTAATTTTATTTTAAAACCAAAATTAGAATTTCACCAAAATTTTCAATTAAAAAAATAAAAGAAAAGCAGGGAATGGAAGGATGGAGTTCTTGAGAGAGACATATATGGATGTAACACCATTTAAAAAAAATAAAATAATGTAGATTGAAAAAATATTCCAAATATGATCCACTCATATCGAGTTTTCAAGACTCGATATGATTTAAAATAGGGCATGCCAAGAAAAACTCAACATGCTCTATACCTAAATCCCGAAGCTTCTCTTCTGTCTTCTTTCTTCTCCCTTTCTTTCTTCTTCTGCTTCCTCCTACTCCTCCGCCGTAGCACTCGCCTTCTTCCTCTCTTCTCCTTCCTTCTTTGCTATATTTTGACATTGCTGAGCAAAATCTCAACCATGGGTGACTTGATTCTGCATCACAGAAAACTCCTACACGTAGAGGCACTTCAAAATCCGAAGGTAATTTTTTAAAATATGTGTTCTTTGATCCATTTAATTTGAAATTTTTAATATAATTGTGAATGTTATATATGTTGGGTGATATATTTTACGTTAATTAAAGTATTTTTGTTGAATGATATAATTATATGATAACAAGTTTTTTTTTTTTGAAAAAATGATAAATATGGTGATATTATTATGTTATAATAATGATCAAATTGTGACGGGTGAAAATAGAATTGGTTATGATCGTAGACCTTCAAAATTAATTAGAGTGAAGAAAAATGTATATTATAATAAGTTTGTGTCCATGATATGTAAGGGTCTTAGGATAAATTCAAAAAACAAAATGTGGACATTTTTCATTGTTGTCCCATTTCATACATGCAAGAGGGGAATATACGATACGAATTGATGTCGATTAGTGATGATGATAATATTTTGAACTTGATAGAATTTGTGGTGAGTATGGGAATGGATACCATGCATAAGTTATATATAAACTCATACAATGGTAGAACTCCGTACAATAAGATTGTGATTATATGGATGAATATCTACATATCGAATCTCGAGTGGATCTTGTTATCGCAAATGTGGAGAATGATGTTGATGAAGAAGAAATGGCGAAAGAAGAAGCGGAATAGAAGACGAAAGAAGAGGGTGATGATAAAGAAGAAGATGATGGAAATGTTGGTCATAGTAGTGGTCCTAGTATTATGAACGAGTTAATGATCGGATCCTCCTCAGTCCCTGGACTCATTGGTGGTAGTCGATGATGTGCTTATAGCGGAATGGACGACACAATTCCTTTCATGACCACCATACCCGAAGGTGATGGTTATGTAACTTTTGACTAAGATTGTAAATTTACAAATGATAGTTGGAGTTTCAGTAATGAATTGAAAAAAAGGATGAGATTTGAATCAAACGAGCAACTGATTCATACTGTCAAAATGCACCATATGGAGTATCACTATCAATATCGTGTTGGGAGATCAACTCCTACACTTTGGATAACGATATATATGCAAAGAGATAAACGTTGTAGGTGGAGGTTGCATGCACGTAAAACAAGACTAGTTGGTGCCTTTATTATAATTGTTTTTTAGGGACTGCATACATGTGTCAATACTGGGTTGACGTAGGATCATAGATAATTAGATTCAAATTTTATAACCCGATATTTTCTTAACTATATAAGAGAAAACCCAAGTATGAAGGTTTCTTTCCTCCGAACCATTATGACCGAGAGAACCATGTATACAGTTTCCCGTAGAAGAGTTTGGGCCACGAAGAGAAGGGTTATAGAAATGGTATACAACAATTAGGATGATTCTTACAAAAAATTGTTTCAGCTCTTAGATGCAATAGTGCAAAGGAATTCAAGAACACGAGTTAGTTGGAAGTTGGGTTCACCACAAGCAAACGGTGAAATGGTTTTTCAAGTTGTGTTTCGGGACAATTGGCTCTAGTATCATGGTTTTTAGAAGTTGTCGGCTATTATAAGCATAGATGGGACTCATCTCTATAGGAAATATAAATACAAGTTGTTGATTGTATGTAGTATGGACAGTGTGAATCATATTGGCCCGTTGGCATTCCGCTTGGTTGATAGATAGTCACTTGCGTTGTGGTCGTGGTTTTTGATGTGTTTGTGAGACTATGTTGTTATAGATAAGGAGGGTCCCATTTGCTTAATTTCATATCAACACGAAGTGATAAGAGCAACTATTATTCGTATGGAGTTTAGATGGTTACCTCTCAATGTTATGTGACAATTTTGTATGTGTCATGTTGGTAGTAATTTCAACACAAATCACAAAAATTAAGCTTGTAAGAGAGTTGTTACTATTGTTGCATTATAATCACAATGTAAGAAATTTAATCTATATATGGTGAGGATGAAGGAGATAAAAGAAGATGCTCCCGATTACTTTGCAAACATTGCCTCTGAGCAATGGACCGTTTCTCACGATAGTGGCTTTCATTTTAGTTATACGACAATCAATATAAGTGAAAGTTATAATGTCATGTTAAAGGGTGCAAGAAATATACCAGTTTCTGTTTTGGTACTTAAAACTTTTTATAATTTAGTAAACTATTTTGAGACTCAAATTGGTGAGGCAAAAGCGGGAATGGTAAGAGGAGAGTGGTACACGAAGTATTCCTCTGCCATGTTAAGAAGGATGAACACTGCTAACTTCCACACGGTTGTCTCTTTTAGGAGGAAGAATGAGATCTTTAAGATAGAAATAAGTCATAAACAAATATAATATAACCACAATGGAGATAATAAACGGATTATGGACGTGAAAAATGAACATTGCACATGCAAGAAATGGCAAAAATATTGAATTCCTTGCTCGCATCTAATCGCTGCTCTAACACGAATGATGATTGACGTGCATATGATCATCAGGAATGGTACACATGAGAATAACAATTTAGAATGTACGTGGATCATTTTGTACCGGTAGGAGACACATCTAGATGGCTCGTGGGTTCGTATCCAACTATTATTACTGATGTATTACTTAGACATGAGAAATGAAGACTTAAATCATCTCGATATTATAACAAGATGGATTTTCGAGAATCATTTTCGTGGACATCATGCAAAGTTGTAGTGTAGAGGGTTATAATAGGAGAAGATGAACTAAGCAAATGAGATATGGTCTTTGTGGCAGACATGACCACAATCAAAGATATTGTCCGACCCAATCACATCATGATTGATTGTATTTGTATTTTAATTATAATTCTTATATTTGCTAGTGTACCGGATATCATGTATTTGTTAAACTTTTGTATTAATTGTTTTTCTTATATTTGTTAATACACATTCCACTTATTAAGTGTTGTGTTGTATTCATCTTAAAGTAACTTGCACATTAACTGAATGTTGATACTTATACTTGTCTTTAAATTAATTGAGTGTTGATATTTATACTTGCCATTATACTGTTATCTTAATGAATTTTTCTTTCATTTTATCGTAGAACGATTCAAGACTTATTGATATGAGCCTTTTATACTTATAGCGAAGTCACCGTTCTTTGAGGGTTTAGGAGGGAGAGGACATGACCAGATGGCTCACTTGCCATCGACGTAAGGCTGTGCTATGCCTTTGGGAGTACAGTCACATCGACGAGTAAGTGCTTATTCTCCTAAAGCAATCGGGATTTTTGGATATAATTCAACTGCGGTTTATTCAGTTCGATTGACATTTATTACGACCTTAGTGGAGCTGTGGAAATAGGAGACACACACGTTTCACCTCCCGCACGATAAGCTTACTATCACCCTTCAAGATGTAGAGATATTTGTAAGCTTACCTATAAATGGGTATCCCGTAGTAAATAGGACAACGGGAGTATTGTGGGGTGATGTATGCGAAAGACTACTAAGTATTAGACCTTCACGGTTTGTGTTTAGAGATTACACATTGAGTATGCCGTGGTTGTTTAAAATTTTTGCTAAGTTGTCCAATGGAGTAGATAATGCACATATTATATGGTAGATATAGGTGTATATTTTACTGTCGATAGGTGGTGTACTGTTTTGTGATAAGACAGTATAATTTGTACATTTACAATATTTATTATTATTAGAGAATTTAGAGATTTTGGGAGCATATAATTGGGGGTTTGCCACATATACAGATTCACGTGAAATTAGTGGGCCACTAATATTATTACAGATTTGGGGGTATGAGCGGTTTCCTTACATAACTCCGATTAGATGATTTTTGCATGTTGAGGATGATGGTCCATTCGCTTTGCGGTGGAAGACGGAGTTTGATATTATTACACTCCCTACACACCTGGTGTTAGTATATAGGGAGACACTTGATAGGCAGACGATGCATCAGGTCGTCTAGCTCCCGTACACTGATGAGTTACTATCATCTCTCCCCGGCTATTATTACGAGGGGGGATATTTGGCGCGCATGGATCCCATTGATTTGTTTTAATGTAGTGGAGTGGCACTTTCTTGATACAATGATCCAACAGTATGAAGCATTCAGTCTATTTCTATTCATTGTGATACTCAAAATTGACTCCACAATACGAGCACGAGAGGTGTACTAGATGTCTATTGATCGGCGAAGCATGTAGCTTACGTAGATATTTGGATTCATCAACATGATCATCTAATTTCACTTGACACTTCTTTCGGATCTGCTCTCGATCCTACCTACTCCACATGATTTTGTACCATCTCCCACCGATTTATTGGTCATCGAGGAGTTTGTTTGAATTACGTAGCAAATCTACAACTTTCTTTTTTTCATTCTTAATTAATGATTTTAATTGTTTATTTTAACTAATATATGTATATATATATGCTTATAGTGGGATACATTACATGAGATTCGAGACAGTCTAGATGTTGACTTTCATGCACTTGTTGATTCAGCCATTTTAAGTCTTAATGATGATATGACGTATCTTTTGATAGTTAGACTGGCTAGAGGTGGCGACGATGGATGTGATAAGGAGTGAACACGTGGACAATGACAAGAGAGAGCACATTCTGGAAGACCACCACAATTGTCAGATCATACATTACTACCACCGTTTTAGTAGTTGCATAATGTTGTAGGACTTTCGATTAGATATGGTGAGTTTTTGTTTTTCTACACACCTGTGTAGATGATTTTCCTCAGGTTTTTACTCTAGAGGTTTCTCAGAGGGGGGTTCGTTCTGATAGTTATATAGATGATAGACTAACACAGGTAAAGAGAGATGATATACAACTATTGTATCAAGTGTCCCCTCCAGTTTTTTCTGATCCCCACATGACGATGTATACCCCTCCCACATCATACAGATAGATGATATATATTTAATATCTCGCGATAATTGTACAAATAATACAGTTGACTTAGGTGTTAGACAGTACACTAAGAGAAGAAAAAAACGTTAAAATTTTTATCTTTTGTACTTTGTTCATTTTTTATATCTTTTTTTAACTATACGTT
Organism: Dillenia suffruticosa; assembly: GCA_033439265.1. Lineage (NCBI taxonomy): Eukaryota > Viridiplantae > Streptophyta > Magnoliopsida > Dilleniales > Dilleniaceae > Dillenia > Dillenia suffruticosa. The sequence continues at coordinate 17,766,839 of JAVTVX010000020.1, forward strand.
ATTTGATTTGTTTGTTTTTTGAATTTATCGTATTGTTGAGATATTTGATTATATTGTTGAGAATTATGATTATATTATTTTAAAATTTGACTATGACAATTGACGTAATTTGAAAATTAAAATTATGGATTCAAAATTATGTAAATCTGAAATGGGTATAAAATTTCTAAAATGAAATGTTTTAGAGTTGTATTTGTATATTGAGTTTTAAAGAGTGCATATGTTTTATTTTAAAGTATGTCAAGTTTTTAAAATTCGATGATACGGGTGGATCCTGGTAGAAATATTTTTTCAATTTATATTATTTTAAATTTTTTTTAAAAATCGGGTAACAACCGTACATGTCTCGTTTTTGGGATTTTAATCAAACCCAACCTCCTATTCCCCTTCCCACTGCGATTTTGTCACCGGAGAATCACAGAAGCCCTTAGGTTTGAATATATATATATATATAGAGAGAGAGAGAGAGAGAGAGAGAGAGAGAGAGAGAGAGAGAGAGAGAGGGAGGGAAGACAAAAAGGTGTAATTGCTCTGCCCTCTTCTTCGTCTTTAATTGTTCCAATCTGAGAATAGAGGCCGAAAGGCCTCTTTGTATGTTATATTTCATTAGATTTGTAGAGAATATTTGAATTCGTTTAGTTATGATAATTTGAGGTCCTTTAGTATATGGATTATTGTCATGTTCTTTTCTAAAACAGGCCAGAGACGATTCATTCTCGTGAAAATTAGTTAATTCTCTCTTTTAGTGATGGGCTCTAAGAATTTTTTCATTTTGCCAATTGTCATGATAAATATACCACATTTGAAGGGCTCCAAATTCCCAAATCATGTCTAATATTAGTTAGGGCTTGGTTGTTGCTTTGATTGGTGCGATGAATCCAATATCATGATGGTCCTATTGCTTTAATGGACCTTTTCTCAAGGTGTTTGCTGGGGAAAAGGAAATCTTGATGAGTTGTTAAATGTCAATAAATAGGGTCTTTCTTCAATGGACTGTGAACTTCATGAAGCATGCACATGATTGGGCAGATTCTTTTTTGTTCCTGTGATATTCTATTGAAGGGGATGGGGTAATTCTGGTGCCACAATGTGTGGAACATTATGTGGCTTGGAAGGGGTACAATTCAAGGACTTTGTGTTAGAGGGGTTCCACACAGTTATCCATGGAGATGGAGGCAGGGAAAGTATTTTTCTCAGATAGCAATGTGGAAGGTCTTAGCCCCCTTCCAAGGTAGTATTCTTTTCTAGGGAAGCAGGTTTTTAGCTGGGATCTTGTCCTTGGGATTATTTGCAGTCAAGAGTAATCAAAAGTATTTTTCTCAGATACCAATGTGGAAGGTCTTAGCCCATTCCAAGGTAGTATTATTTTCTAGGGAAGCAGGTTTAGCAGGGATCTTGTCCTTGGGATTATTTCCGGTCAAAAGTAATCAATTCTGTTAAAAGATTCCTGTGTAAAGAGGAGTTGGAGTTGGTTGATCATCTTTTGTTACATTTTTCCTGGCTTGTTTTGTTTGATATTCACCGGGTGCCCATTAAATAGTGTATAGAAAACTATGGGAATAGATGGGTGCAAGGATTTGTACAACAAGGGGAATGTTATATACGACCCTTCTTAACTATTTTTTGGTTGGTGTGTAGGGAATAAAAGTTGAGTATTGTCTTGAAATATCCATCTTCAACCTCTTAAGGACGTTAATTACTTTTTTGAGTCCGATGAGGATGTTATTAGTTTTGTAGATTTCTTTATTCTCTTGTAGGCTTTATATGGTGTACTCTTCTGGCACTTTTAATGAATTTTCTTTCTTTTGGGTCAAAGATAGATTTAGTCTGGATGCATTGTACTGACGTTATGTGGATTTTTAAATCAAGCTATTTTAAAATTAATTAGGTGAAAAGTTCCTTGCTCATTGTGAATTATTTGGTGGAAACAAGATAGTATCTATGTGGTATGATATGAGCACTGGTAATCTATACGGTTTATGTGTTCTGGTTGTGATATATTGATGGGTGGCAGTGGCAAGGGTGGTGGTAGTGGCAGCGATGGGTAGTTTATGGTGGCAGACTCTGTGTGCAATGGAGATAAGTAGGTCGGTGACAAACAACAACAATATGGGGGTGGCAACAGCGGTGGCTAGATTGGTGTGCTTTGTTGTGGGGTGAAAGGGTGGTGAGAAAATAATAATGGTTATGCTTGTAGTGGTTGTAATAGTAGTAGGTGGCCAGTACCCGGTAATAGTGGTGAAATGTGCATCACCAGTTATAATATAGTAAGTGGTGGTAGCTATGGGCTGGCAGAATTTATAACTTGATTGGAAAGGAAGAACAATTCCTTATCATATTGCATGAAGATTCAAACTCTTGAAAACTGTAAGCGAAGAACTTGTGAACTATGGACTAACAAGTATCTTCTAATTGAGTGGCATAAAAGCAAATTTGATTTATGGAATTCTGGATGGTGCAAAATTGTTTGAATCTGGTTAGTATATGTGGAAGTGACAAACAATCATTGTAAAAGGTTGCACCATCACAACTTTGTTAGTAAATAAAGAAATAAGTTGGCCAGATAGTTGCATAACCTAATAATCATGCAATTTCTTTGGTCTGCCTGACCGAGTAAGGTTTGTTCTTAGAAACATTGAATTGAACTGGTTTTTGCTCAATATTAAAATTGGCTTGGGAAGACACGAGAATTTCCCCAATTAAGGGAGGCAATAATATGTGAGGGTCGGTCTTTGGGTTGGATTTTGAATGTCAAACTAATTTTTGGTAGTAAATAAGACAAATAGACAGGTGATGGTGTTGGTGACAGCATATGTTGTGTGAAGTGCTTGAAAGGCAGCAGAACCTCCTGTTGATCTGGTTCTTTTGAGCGTCTGTTGATTGTATTTGTCCGGGAAAGTCTTGGATATTTTCCTGCAGGAGAGCTGTCTTCAGTAGTTGGCTTGTGCTGATCTGCATGCAGTTCTGGAAAGTGTTCTGTCTTTCGGACCATGGTTCCGGCTTATGGGAACCACATTGGGATCATCTTCTCCGGAAAAGTATTGATTCAATATAAATTTATCAGTCTGGTTATATCCTTGACTATGTTTGGTAACTTTTTTCTGAAGCACTCAGAGTTCAAAATCGAGATCATGAGCCAATTTAAGTCTTTATGTGAGCCCAAAATATGATTTTTACTTATGTTTTCATTTCTATAAGTCCCATTCTTTACATTGGAGAGTTTTATGTTAGGTTTTTTTGATAAATAAAAGATGGGAATGTTAACAACATAGATCTATTGTTGTTTCTCTAAGTAAAGATTAGACCTGGCTATTAAAGTATCTAATTCTAAATTGCTAATGACCTGTATTTATCAGCTAGCTCTGAATTTTTTTTTTTTTTTTTGTGCTTCATGGGGCCTTGTATAAGCCAAATCTATTGTGTTTATAGTCTGTTGAATGTTGGTGTGCCTTTGTTGCATGTTATACTGACTGTGCTTGTTATTTTTTGTTTCTTGTCCAATTTTGGTGAACTTTTTGGCTACACCCCAAAGACGTAGCCATGTGATGTCGCCACCATAAATAGTGATCTTATATTGTGGAAATTCTTGTGTCTATTTCTATTTTATACATTAGGTTTCGAAATCAATTGACATGAATGTTACATAAGCTTAGGCACTTAAGGTAAATAACTTTTAGATTTTTAATTGATATTGTAAATAGTTTTTTAGATTTTTAATTGATATCGTCAATAGTTCTTTTGAAGGTCAAGAAGAATTTCACTCTCGAGGGATAGGAGATTCTAGATGCGGGTCTTTTAGCTCGTTTTGGAGGTTATGCTGGAATATAGATTGAACACACTGGACACATATTCAAGATCGATGTACTTTAACCACTAGTGTACGTGATTCAGGTGAACATGTTGATACAGAGTTCCTTTCCTAGTTCAATTGAAGCTGCCCTTTCTTTTGTATCTGACCATGGGAAGCATGACCTTCCATTTAATTGGATGCCTGGTGGTGAAAAATGGCAGAAGTGTCAAATATGTGATGGGCAACCTCAGAGTGGCTGCAGAAAGGCTGTTTCAATATCGAGGGAAGAAAAGAAAAATGGTGATATATGCTCCTTAAGTTCTCCAAGTTGTTCTCAGCTTTCAACACTGTGAAATGTCTGAAGGTTCACCTAATTTTGTGTATCATCGAAGGAAGATACAAAGGAACTCTAAGGCCATTCTATTAGCTCAAGACTTGGTAAACAATAACGTAGATGGAGGTTTACATTCTTCAATGTGTTCTGTAATGCCTTCCTTGGCATTCAAGGAAGGCTGTAAAGGTGAGCCTGAAGCTGAAACCTTTAATGCAAAAAACCCCAGTATTATTTGTTGTAGGGAGGCAGATGTTTCAAGGTCAGAGTCTATAAATGGATGTTCAGGAGGGGATGGGCATGGTGGTGTTGTGGCCACAGAAAATAGCTTGCAAAAACTTGAGTTTTATGGTTTAAATGATAGTTTCTCTTCATCAAAGTCCAATATGGAGCTTCGTACGAGGTCCAGGAGCACTGAAGCGGATGACCCTGGTGAGTGCTCCTCTTCAGGTGTATTTACAACCGAGGCCACAGCTGAAGACATAACAGAAAAAGAGTTTTGCATCTCCATCCTTAGAAGTGAAGGTTTGCTTGGAGGAACTTGGTTTAACCAGGGTTGTTCGTTCACTGAAGGTATGGCTATTGATAATAAAAGCAGCTGTTCCCAAAAATGCAAAGTTTGTGCACATCTAGAAGATGCAGTGAACATGTTAATTTGTGATCAATGTGAAGATGCATATCATGTTACTTGCTGCAACCCTCAAACAAAGAAGTTGCCTATTGATGATTGGTTTTGTCAGTCTTGTTTCAAAAAGAAACATAATTTACTAAAGGATAGATCAACCAAAAAACAGCTGAAAATTACAAGTGAAAGTTCTAGATGCAGGAGTGCAACATTTGAAGGTGATTTTGGTCCTATAGCATTCATGTTGAGGGACACTGAGCCTTACAAGTCTGGCGTTCGAGTTGGTAAAGGTTTTCAAGCTGATGTTCCTGACTGGTCTGGTCCAATAACAAGGTGTGATCACTAGTAGTTCTTAATACATAAGTTATTCTGATATTTAACTTGTTGCTCTGGGACTGTTTGACTATAGGAGCATCTTATGTGTAAGGGCCACATGCTAGAATCTAGTTGCCTTTGTTTGCATTCCCTTTTCTTTTTTTGTTTTTGTTTTCATTTTTTTTTGGGTAGCGATGATCAGATTTTGTCTATATTAGAAGCTGATGTATTATTTGAAGAAAAATTATATTTTGACAAGGGCATATTATCTGGTGCTTTTGCAAATGTGTGTTCTGTTTCTTGCTTATTGTTATCTAAGCTAACTTCCACACATCATAAGGTTAACTAGTTACGCTATTGTTTGAGGTTTTGATCTGGGGTCTTTTGTGCATTATCTTGTTTGAAGTGTTATGCTTTAATGCATTGTACGTCCTACTATAAGTCTCATTCTAACATCCTTTCATAGGAGGTGGTGTCTAGCCTTAAGGTTCACCTAAGCTGTACAATTATATGCTGTTATATACTGTAAACAAATTGTTGATCTCAACCTTGTTGACCTAGCAACAGACTTTCTTTGGCTGGTTTTATCAAATCCATCTTGTGAGTCCCTTCGTCTTCAATAGAATCATTTTTTAGAGATGGTGAACTTGGTTCTATCTTTTGTTAGTAACACATCAAAGTCATCGCTCTCATTCATTCTCTCATTTCTAGTATTGGTCTGTACCAATACTCTATACTTTGCAGAGTGTTGCTTAGAGCAACATACTTTGTAAACTTATGGTTGTGGAAAACATTTGTCATCTATGTTATTCTATTGTAGAATGTTTGACTTTTTTAAGATTGTTTCTATTGTGGAAATATAATGGATGGTTCTGTAGTGGAAATATAATGAATGCTCTGGCTATAACAACATCATTCATTTTTATAGGTGCCTGATCTTATTGTGTGAAAATATTGCTAGGATGCCTTGTCTTCCTATATTTTGGTTATTCATGTCATAGGGTATCTTGAGGCAGACACGAGTACCATTAGTGAATTTCACAATCCTGATAGTTTTACCAATTAAAAATCCTTTTTATTTCATTGCTTGTGTTGAACTATATATGCCATTTTGGACAAGTATAATCCAATTTTTATGCTAATTTTGGTGATATAGTGATGGAGATATATTTGGTGAACATTTAGAGTTGGATCCTCCAGAGCTTGTTAATTTGAATGTAAGAAACATGTGTTCTCTCTCTGCCTTCCGGAATCTAATTTGCAATGGCATTGACTTTAAGAGACATGACTGATGTTGCTTACCTTATAGGCAAAGAATTCTTGCAAACCTTCTAGGCTGAGCTCCATCGGAAATTGGCTTCGATGTCATGAAGTTATTGATGGAGTTGGAGATAGTGTTGATGGAATCATTTGTGGAAAGTGGCGCAGGTATGCTTTGTTCTTTTTCCTTCTTTTTTTTGTAGGCTATATTCGGCAAACACTTTCTCCCCCTTTTCTGGGGGTGGGGAGGTGGAGAAATGGCGATTATACTCCTTTTAGACAAATTTGAAGGAAAATGTAGACCATAATATATACTTTGCTATAAATGTGCATTTAATTAATGTTAATTTAAAAATATACCAGCTCTGACATTGCCACAAGTAGATATTATCTTGGATCATAAAACTAATACTGGAAATTGTCTTGTCTATGTTGTCTGATGCTTTGAAAATTCCTCTTGGAGACAATTTTATGATAGTAAAGAAGGCTTAAACTTATGTATCTTACTATATGTTGGCTTGCTCAAGATCATGGATTTGAAATTGTGGATGCAGACATAATAGTATTGACTGTTACAATTGTGATATAATGCAAATTGATATTTTGGAGGATTTTGGTTTTTCCCTTTCATATCACATTAGAACTCATTGATGTATCAAAATTTTCATAGGTTACAACAAATGTTAATAAATTTGAAGATGTTTTATCAGTTCTGTACATTACATTTGCTTTCAATATGCTTTAGTGTGATTTGAAGTTGTAATATATATTTACTTTTATTAAGAGTATCACTAAACTACATTGTGACAAGGTCAAAAGTTTGAATCTTTCTAGGTGATCATTGAATTCATGTTGCTTATGCTATTGATTACAATCTTTAAAAGGTTAAGGGTTATGAATTGAAATTTGTCTCCAAGAAGATTCTTATGATTATGTTCCCATGTAGAATAGCCTAAACCACTCTCAAAAATCAGTTTGTATTGATTATTAGCAGCTTTGACTGTGGTAAATGCAGCAGTTTAAAGTCAAAACAGGTTTTTAAGGTTCGCCTTATTGGCGATTCTTTTAATTGCTGTCAATTGGTGGAAAACAAGTGGTTAGACGTAGTGGTTTGATTTCTTTAGATCTATGTTGTAGCCAATGTTTTAGTGGCCTGTAAGACAAACTCTTAATCAATTCGGGCAATCAGTTTCAAGCTGAAGTGTTCAGAGAGAGAGAGCCATGTCCTTTGGGTGAGTAGGAGAAGTAATAATAGCCATTCTTCTTTGGAGATTATTTATTACTATGGTGAATGGGCAAAATATAGTTTTTCTGGCTTGTGGTGAGAAATATAGAGGTTGGCATGCTTTAATGCAGACTATCAAGTCAATGCTGCTAGGAGGGCAAAGATAATTTTGATTGGAAGGTTGTTCCTGGTAGATCTGAGGGGGAAGTGTTAATAGCAAAGGTAGTCTATCAAGTGTCACTGCTTTAAAAATTCAGGCACTGAATGATCAGGCGATATTTCATAGAAGAAGAAATTTGAAAATGTGGATTGATGTGGTGAAAGTTGATTCTTGCTTGAAGAGCAGTTTATTGGCAACGATAGAGTGGCCAAGCCTTCCTCTGTTTTTTGGACAGCTGATCAGACGAAGGAAGGTAGAATATTTAATCAACATAATCTATGGCTGGAATCATGGGGGTATATTTCAAATTTAAGTTTCAATGATGTTAGGAGATATGGTTGTCGTTGGCCATTGATGGAAGGACAGGAAAGGAGATTTGATTTTAGGCAATTGTCAAAGATGAAGGTGAATGAGAGTTAATTTAACGGGTGATGGGTCTGGTCTTGTCTCTTGGGCCAGGAGGAAAATGAGGCGGCTTTTATGGATTACAAAAGAGCCTAGTGCTAAGAATTGGGGCCATTTTGTGTGGGTTAAAAAAGGACCCGGTGCCAAGAAAAGGGCCTGTCTTATTTGCATTGAAAAGGGCCCAACCACATTCTGGTTAATGAAACCGGTTCGGTTCATGACCTGACGAATGAAATAAGGTCCAATGGGCACGTAAAAATCCACAACGGGGAGAACGAGGGCCCTTCGTCTGCAATTGTTTGGAATCTGCCATTACTGACCATCAAAACTCTTGGAATAGCTCCAGCAAGTATTCAGAATATGGGGAAGACATAGATTTAGCCTTCCATACCTCAACTGAGCCCAAAAAAAGCTCCTCCTATAAAATTCGATCTTCAGCTAAGTCAAGGATGCATATTTCCGCCATTACTGATGATTGAAGCTCATGGTTCATCTTCTGCAGATGAGGAATTGTTCAGAATGCAACATAAGATTCAAAATCAGCCGATGTTTTCAGATAAAGCTGCAGTTCAGATGACGAGTCGAAGGATGCCATTGGATCCTGCAATGCTGGGTTTGGCTGCAGATTCTGAACTTGAGGGATGATGATGATGGCTTGCTTTTGGAGGAAAGCGTTGGGGGATGAATTTCCAAAGGAGAGAGAAGATGAGGGTTTGAATGAGAAAATCCAATTGGCAGAATCAATTTTAGGTCAGAAGTTTCTGAATGTGGATGCTGCTTGTGGGGGTGATAGTTCCAGAGGTGCTGAATAATATAGCGTTAATCCATCCAAGGAGAAAAGGCTGACCAAGTCCTCTAATGTTCATTCTATTCAGTCTTTGCAGAGAAGGAAAAAAAATATTCCTGCTGTAATTGTTAGAACAGAAGCGGGTTGGCTCAGGGTGCAAAGTGGGTCCCAAGAGGGAGTTGACAATCAAGTTTGTTGGAAAGGTTGGCAATACCCTGTGAAGATGACAGTTAAATCAGAGAAATGCATTGTTAGGTCTGCATGGTGGGCCTGAGCATGAGTTTGAGAGGTTCCGGGTGTTGACTTGGATAGTGATTGGGAGGATGAATTACATAGTTTAATAGGGCCTGAGATGAAATGTTATTGTAGGAAAATAGGGAGCATGGGGACAATATTCCAAGTGACTTAGATGTCGAGGGTTTTATTGATGAGGTTCAGTTAGCTAACACTTTTTTGGGTAAAGAGTTCCATGATGGTGCTAAGAATGATTCAATTTTAGGAAGAGCATCCATAGGTATTGCTCGAGAGGATGATTCGCTTTTGGTGAGAGCATCCATAGGTATTGCTTGAGAGGATAACAAGGAAAGTTGGGAACAAACTCTTTTTAATAAATTGGACACCAGGTTCTCTGAACCTAGCATTGCTCCATTAGAAGTTAAGTCTGATCTTCTGGTCCATGTCACCAGAAGAAAAAAGAATAAAAAGGGAAGGGAGGTGAGGTCATTTAGAGCTCTGTAATCAGGTTGCTCAGGCGGATCGCATGGTTTTAATTGGAGATGGCAGACATGGGGTTTTTGGTAGAAAGCAGGATCCCAAAGGTGCTAGGTTTTTTTTCGTCTTCTCTTGTTCGGGTTTAGATTGTACCTTGTTTCTGTTGTCTGCGTAGGTCTGTAGTGAAAGCCCCTTTTTTTATTTTAGTTGAGTAGTGTTGAGGTGGGTTCATTGAATAGTTCTCCTTTTGTTCTTGTTTTTGATTGTTTCTTTTTTGAGGATTTCTTATCCTCAATGCTTTTGTACATTCTTCTTTCTTCTAATATAATTTCTTTTTTCATCAAAAAAAAAAAAAGTGTCAATAAACTACAAGTTGAAAGCTATAGGTTAAAACAGAAAAAACTAATAATTTGGTTAAGAAATTTTAAATTACTTGTGCAAGTTATAAATTTTATACTTGCAAAAAATGTTTTAGAAAGTGTATTTTTTTTTTTTTGTATTTATGTTATAAACAAATGGTTAAAAAAAAGGAAATTTAAAGCCGCTAGGGTGTTTAAGAGACCCAAGACCGGATTCAAGTCTCGTTGATTTCAGAACAAAAACATGGTCCTTTGCCAACCAAAAGTTGCTTCATCTGAGATTTCTCAGATGAAGTTTAGGGCTTCATCTGGGAAGATTCACTACAATCTCTGATTAGGCCTAATTTCTCACAACAAAAATGGCTCCTTTCATTGTTCATATTTGATGATGGAGGCTAAAAGCCTGATTTATATTTGTTGACCTGTACCGGCTATTATGGTTTTGTGGCCATAGCTGGCATGGAAAAAATCATCTTCCCCCTATTGCAAGATGAATTGACTGTAAGATTCAAAGTTACAAAAATACCCTACTTTTATGGATGGCTGTTGTGTGCTTGCAGTGGAATAAAGTGGTAGGTAGATAATGTTATGGAAGAAGTATGTGGTATGGAGGTGAATTAGATGTTGCACTTCCATCACCCAGTGTATGTTTGACAAGCCCTTGCTATGGTCTTTGAAACAAAAATTAGATGTAAAATGTGTTTGGTAGCCTTTTATTTTGTTTTATTTTTTCTTTCGTTCTCGTATGGCCGGGCGGTGCCATTTTTGGAAATGAAATTGATTTCTACTCCCATTTTTGTTCCCAGTTCTCTATCTATGTGAAATTCTCATTTATTCTCTTCACAATCACTATCATATCTTAAATGCAAAATTTTATTTTCCCCCTTTTCTCTGTGCTCTTACGTTGACTCTATTATCGAACACCGAGGAATAATGTGCCGTTTCATGCAACTCAACATTTTTTAGAGTAATGTGTTGTTTTTTCCTATTTATTTTATTTATCAGAATAGCCAAAGAATTTCTCTATGTGAAATTCTCATTTATTTTCTTCACAATCACTATCATATCTTAAATGCAAAATGTGATTTTCCCCCTTTTCTCTGTGCTCTTATGTTGACTCTATTATCGAACACCGAGGAATAATGTGCCATTCATGCAACTCAACATTTTTTAGAGTAATGTGTCTTTTTTTCCTATTTATTTTATTTATCAGAATAGCAAAAGAATTACTCACTAAAAGCATAAACAAGGACAAGCCTTGGGGGATAATAGAGGAGATGTAAGCCCGCTCAGCCTAAAGTTAGAGAATCTATAAACTCTACCACCTCTACAAATGATTCAAACAATTTAAGAGAAGAACAAAAAAAAAAAAAAAAATGGTGTTAAAATAAAATAAAATAAGGAAAATTTCCACAAAAATTGACAAGGACTTTTCCACCTTCTAAAAAATCCTTATACTCCATTTCCTGCAAACCAACCAAAACATAGCTAGAGGGACTAGCCTAACAACTTTCCTCTCATTGTACAAGCTCATACCTTGTGTTGTCCACAGCTTGCAGTCAGTCATTATAGGCACAAAAATAGAGAAGAACTTTCCCTTGTAGGAAGTCCTTGAGCAATAAAAAGGTCAGTGCACCACACACTTGAGATCTCCCTTGCATACCAGGCATCTATTAACCAAAAGAATATTATTATTTTTCTTTTTGATAGCAAAAGAAATTGTGTTAGATAGAGATTGTATTTACCAAAAGAGTTTCTTGTCTCAAGATCCTCTCCATGAAACCTTCCATGCTAAGAAAGTCACTCTTGGAGGAAGCATGGGATTCCACATAAACTTTCATGGAAAAAGATACCTCCATTCAATTGTATGTTTGATTGGAGCTGATTATCGAAACTCTTAAAATCAAAGACCCTGAGACTGACACCAAGCCCGTTCAATCTTCCATATCAGCGTCCACATTCATCTCTTCCAACAATTCAAAAAAAAAATAATAATAATTGAAAGAAATTTGCAACCCTGACATTTGCTTGTCTTGTGAAGGTCACATTCCACTAAGGGGTTCCCCTTGTAATGATGCCAAAGAACCCGTGAAGGCATCCTTGTCCCCTGCCAATGCAAATAAGTCTGGAATGGGCATTTTAATGGATGCAACTTGCACCAATCATAGTGCCAACAAGGGATTTTCAACCCATTACTCACTTCAAAGCCCACATTGCTTGAGAGGCCTTCCCAACACATTCTAATCTTCCATCCAAATGGCTACCCTGAAAGTCGGAACGACCTCGTTAGATATCTATCATTTTGAGTTGTCCCCATACTTAGCCACAATCACCACCCTCTAGAGTGAATTATCTCAGGTAAGAACCTCGACAACCATTTTCCTAGAGGTAATTAGAATCAACAAGGGAACTTATGTAAAGGGTTCCCAATAAATGACGAATTACTAATTCCCACTTCTCCGGACCTAATTTCTTTCTTGCATTCTCCTTGCTTCCCCATAAAAATCTTCTCTTTCAATTCTCTTAGCCACCAAAATTGGGTAAGCGAACGTGGGCATGAAGTACGTCGGAATATTGGAGGAGGTGTTTTTGATGAGAGTAAGCTTTCCACCCTTAATGAAAGATATCCTCTTTTCATCCAGCGGCCTTTTCTCAGTCTTTTTCAGCACCCCTCCCAAATAGCTTTATCCTTGTCCTTTGTTCTAAGAGGAAGCCCAAGGTCTGTAAAAGAAAGGTTTCCCACCTTAAACCCTGTCAATGAATCATAGTTAATTCCCTTGCCCACTCAAATAAGCTCACAATTCAACACATTCACCGTCAGCCAAAGACGATAAAACTCAATAAGATGCATTTGAGGAGAACTGCCCAACATTATCATTGAAGAAGATTGTGGTGTCATCTGCAAATAGAAGGTGTAAGATTAAAATCTCCTTACCTGCAATCTGAAACCCACTGTTCCATCGCAAGTCTACCACGCTGGAAAGAGGTGCCATACACTAAGATCAAAAACTATGGTGTAGAAATACATCTCCAAATCTAGCTTCCCTGTTTCACGCTGAAACTTATCCACTCCAAGATTTATAAGAGAAAGCTCCGGCAAACATGATGATAGGCCTTTTCAACTTATGTTACAGAGCACCACCCCTTCCTCCCCTTGGTCATTCATCTACCGCCTTTTTTACAATTAAGACTGTGTCAAGGATCTGCCTCCAAGGCACAAAAGGATGCTGATGCTTTCCCACAATCCCTCCAATGACTTCCTTAAACCTCCTAGCATGCACTTACGACAGACGTTTATGGAAACTTTCTTTGAAATGAATATTCCACTCATTTTCATCCTTGGACGTGCATTTTCCTTTACTCTAATGTTGAAATAATGGAATAAATTTCAATGTCAAACATTACCTAGGTGTATGGTGATATACCAAATAAACTGGAAAATTTGTATTCAAATAGAGAAAATCTATTAGGATTATTTACCAAGGAGGCATATTTGTAGGAGCTTCTCATGCTGCCAATGTTTCTAAGACTTCCAAAATTTGTCTTCACAAAAACAAAAAAAGAACTCAAACATAACCATAATAGAAAATTCACAAGACTTTAGAACCTGAAAGGGAAAATTTTTAAACTAATACATTGATGATATTCCCCTCTAAAACAATAGTGAAGCGCGCATATGAAATTTGTGTTTCTTTCTTTTAGTTCAAGCTTTATGATTTGAAGAAGTGGACCGAATAAGGTCTCCAAGATCTTCTACGATTTGTTATTCTGGCTGTAGATGGGGTGTGCTAAGATGTGTTAAAAATTCTGTTGCACTGGCATTTGTATAGGGAAGCCAAGTCCATGTTGGACACATATCGGAGATTCTCTACTGTTCAACACATATTGGACAATTATCAACTACACATGAAACTTAGACACATCAGAACACTGACCCAATACCTAAAAGTTACATCTTGAATGCAATGATTCATGTATTTGAAGCATTGTCACAAGAAATATAAAATGCTAATGAAAATTTATGAGTTATGTACTTAATATAAAGGCATTAATCATATATAACAATTGCATTAAAAAATTTTGAAGTCAAAATTGTGTGGATAAAAAATGCAATAATGTGTTACTGAGTTGTTTCAACATATTGGGTTCTTTCTTATATTTATATTGTACATGCATCATCATGTTTTAGAAAAAGAATGTTTGCATTATGTCATGGTTAATTACTTTTGACTGTTAAGTGTAGTAGTGTTCATATCATGTTATGTCTTGCTTCCTATGCCTATGTGTGCGCATCTTACTTGGAGGTTTGTGCCCTTGATGGTTGCTTTTTTTTTTTTTTTTTCAAATCATTCTGAAACAAGACCATCAAATGGTGTCTTATTTCCTGGTTCTCTTGATACAATTTTTTTGGTTATTGCTTATCATTGACCTTTTGTTATAATGCAGGGCTCCTCTATTCAAAGTTCAAACTGACAATTGGGACTGTTTCAGCTCTGTACTATGGGATCCACTTCACGCTGATTGCGCTGTTCCTCAGGTAAACTTTTGAGATCTATTGTGATGTCCTAAACAAGGTTCATCCTATCTGCAAAGATTCCCTTTATTGATCTCCAAGCTTCCAGCAGTTTGTTACGCATTTTTCCTTCCCTACTGAATATGAATCTTGTTATTGGTTTCCTTGAATATTTGCATAATTATCTCTAATTTCATTTTTCCTGAAGTGTGTAGCCATTCTGTGTTTTCTTACAATGCTGTTAATTTTTAGTTCTCTAACTTGTATTAGTGATTTTTATTTTCTCTTTTCTTTTTTTTTTTGAAGTGATACTTTTGTGTCGTAATGTTTTCCATGGAATTAGGATAGGTAATGACGTTGGGCTGGTTTTGCCACAATTTCTCTGCCCCAGCTCTTAACAGGGCAGAAAAACCTCCCTCTCCAATCTCCACCAGTTGGTTTTCCTTAGGGTCTAGCATCCCTAAATTTGCCCTCTCCCTTATCCCTCTCATCAATTGGTTTGTACTTTTCCCTTTTTTGGTTTTTTATTTTTATTTTTTTATTTTTTATTTTTTATTTTTGATCTTACAGTCTTTGGGTTGTGAACTCAAGAGTCTTACATCCTGATGTATTAGTATATTACAATCATCTACTTGGAGCATTTGGTTTTTTTTTTTGGGTATTATACCGATAGATATTCGTAGTCATATTCCGACTAATCCGATACGTGACTTGCAATGGCCGATTTAAGGGGCTACCCTTTTAACGTAATCTGTTCAATGCCTAAGTTGCGAGTTGAACTTGAAACTTGAGCATAAAGTAGACTACGTTGGGAGGATAGTCCTATATATGGGTCACTACAAGTTTTGGACCGGATTAGATGCAGCACAGCTCCGGATACTAGTTGGAGCATCTGTGAGATATAGGTCAGTTTCCTATGCAAAGTTTCAGAAGATTTACATTAGTTTCAGGACAGTTTCCTATATAATAGTATTATCCTTGTAATTTAATAAGAAGTATGTAGATTAACGCAATAACATTTGGAGATCAGCCATTTGTGCTCACTCTCTCTTTCTGATCTCTCTTGTCCCCTTTCTTTTCTTCCTTATTATTATTATTATTATTTTTTCCCCTCAATTGAGGCCTGAGAGAGTTCTCGATCCGGATTAGTGGGAATAAAACTCCGAATACCGGATGGTCAAGTTACCAAAAAAAAAATATTATTTTTTTTCCTTCCTATCTCTCTTCTTTGCTTCTGGAATTGGTGCTCGGTCAAAATTGCCAATAAAAGAACTAGAAAATAAGCTTATGATATTTGCCTCCTTGTACATTGATTAATCTTCAGGATGGTTTTTATTTTATTTTTTGCTTGCTCCTATAGTCTCATGAAAATCAGTATTATTCCTGTAAGGGAAGATCCATATGCAATAAAATTCCTCCTTCTGAAGATGGTCAAATCCTCAATGGTGTAATTCCTTTCTCAATTGGCCTACCACCACAAAGAAAAAGGGCCATTTTGAAGGCAGCATCAGGTTTTCCGGTTGCTCTTCCTTGAATGATTATGGCAAGTCTGTTTCATTGTTATCCTTCATAATTGTTGCACGACTTGACCTTTATGCAACCTTGCATTGGCCTTACATCTGATGTGATACTAGTTGGTTACATTATGGTCATTTTTGTCATTTGGCTTCAAAAACTGCCGGATATCTCTAGGATGATGCAGTTCAAGAAACCTACTAAATGGAAGAACAATTTTCAAATTAATTTGATATTTTGAATTTATTCTTAGATAAGTTTTAATATCTTTAGATTCATTATGTTTAGGATTTTATTTTTAGCTTTTGGTTTTTTCTTTTAGAATTTTTGTGTTCTATTGGCTATTGTGGTAGGGAGAAATTTAGGGATTTAACTTGCTGAGTAACATTAGGTGGGGAAATTAACTGAGTTAGCAAGTTAGCCTTGTGCTCTATCTGTGGGTGTAGTGCCTAATTTAACATGTGCTGGTGATTATTTTGAATGAATTGAGAATTGCTTCAACATAAAGGACTCTTCCTCCCATCTTTCGAATATTCTCTCTTGTTCTCTTCTCCCTTTGTCTGTTTGCCCTCATTAACTCTTGTTCACTCCTCTCTACCTCAACTCTTCCTTCTTCTCTCTTCTCCTTTCTTCTCCTCTCCTTCTGCACCACATGACTAGCATGGCAGATCCCCATTGGATGTAGAATAGATAGTATTAAATCATATAAAGATGTGTCAAAAATGGTGTAATGATAGTTTGCCATATTAGTCATGAAAGTGCTTTCTCCCTACAAATCATGAAGGTCCTCAACCCACAAAATGGCCAAGGATAATGGAATTGCTCTACAAGTTATGGATGGGTCTTATAAGAAAAAATATATATATAATTTTTTTTTTGGGTAGAAGAAGAGTTGTTTTAGATGTGTTCGAAAAGATAAATAATGCTCTAAGGATGAGAAGTTCTCAGAAGCATGAGAAACCAATATTAAAACGGGAAACTAATAGAGGACCCCTCTGCAATTTCTAAAAATCTAGCATTTTGATCTCTTCAAATGAGCCAAAATATAGCCCTTAGAGACCACTTATGAAGCAAAGAAGCATCTTTTCATTCTTCAGAACTTCTAGAATTTGTCAACAGCAAGTTAGGGAGATTTCTACGTCAAACCGAGTGCGTATTACACAAAGCAAAGAGATGGTTTTGCATTTCGCGCACATTGGAACAACGTAGAAACAGGTGGTCTCTAGTTTTAGAATTCTTGTAACAGGTGAGCTAAACATTCACAGAGAGTTTTAAAAGGTCTCTTTTTTTTGTAACAAATCATTTGTATTAATATTGCTAAACACCATACACTATCTAAAATCCTTGATTTTTGGCATGAACCTTTGTCTTACAAATGAAATTGGTCAGGGGAAGAGGAGGGTTGGGTGGAAGGAAAATAGATAATAAAAAAAGATTTGCAAGAGAAATTACTAGAAGCATCAAGGCTTCAAACTTTGGTATAAGAAGCACCAGGAGAAGGTTCATTTCCTTGCAATGTGGAAATTAAGGAAAACTCTATAACTTCCCTTTACTAACATTTCTTAAGAAAGGAAAAGTCTGAGAGATCTAAAGAGGCTTCCAATTATAGAAAGCTTTTGATAGGGCTGAATCAAGTATCGACAGTTGATTGAGTCAAGGAGAAGCAATGGAACAAGGAGAATCCTGAATCGAAGAATTCTCCTGACAGAGCACAAGAACCATCTCCCGCTTTGAATGATATTAAAGGAAGAAAGATATGATATAGCCAACAGTTGAATTTCAAGGGTTACAATGGGAAACTTTCACTTTAGTTTTTCTCCCCATCAATTCTATAGGAGTTCATATTTGCTTTTGATGATCTTATGCCAAAAATAATTGGGTTCTAAGGGGAGTCTTCATCGCAATTTACCTACCAGAGAAGCGCACTTCCAACTGACCAAAATCTTTGTGACCAAACCACTCCTTATCAACTTCTCAATCCTCTTTGTCACAGCTATAGAATCATAGAAAGGGAGATAAAATAAAAACGGATGCTACAAAGACATGCAAAGATAAGGGTAATTAATCAGTGGCATGGTGTATTTGATTGGTCAGAAAAATAATAAAGTGGCACAATATACTGAATGGGGTATTTGATCAGTATCAAGCATGTTATTCATTTTGAAATATACCTTGTGATGGCAACCATCATGGCATTCTGCAGTTATTACAGCATGCATGGGAATTATCTAGGGACTGATCATATTTTGATACGACCTTTTGTGGGCTAATTTATAATTTTTGGCCGACTTTATGGCTCAGTTTTTACTTTGCTTATATTTTCTTTTGTTAATTTTCTTTGAAGGCTTAGTATTTTAGAGCATTTTAGGGATTTTATGGTTGGGCACTTATCCTACATACTAAATTGACCTTGTAATAACATTTAAGAAAAGGCTTGAAACCCTGTTTTGTTTCATCCCAAGGTTAGTCCCAGGAATCTCCTTAATTTGTTCTTCACAAAATTCTGGCATTTTAAATGGAAGAACTCCCAATGGCTTTGGAAATGTGCCTTGTCGCCATTCCTTGGTGTATTCGGAGAGAATGGAATGCAAAAATTTTCAGAAATCAGATTAGTGATACCTCTCTTCTTTGGGATAAGATGGTTTTCTATACTTCTTGTGGACTGTTGCTTCTGGGAACTACAATAATTATAGTTTAGATTATTTGAAGGGGGATTGGAGGGCAATACTTTATTTTTATTTTTTGGTCTTCTTTTTATAACTTGTTAGTGATCCTAAGGATTATCATTCTTTGGAGTCATTGTACATTCTTATTCACTCGTGATATGAATTTCTTTTTCTATCAAAATAGAAAAAGATATAGAGAAACGGTTTGAAACCCTAATGTAGGTAAAAAGCTACAATAAATTGAATAGTAGTTTCCTTAGCAACGAGGTCCTTTCTCCCTCTCTGCCTCTCAATCATTCTCTCCCCCACCCTCTCTGTTCTTCCTTTCTCTTCCTCTTAGCTCACATTCTTCCTTTCCTCTTTTGCTTCTCCTTTCATCTTCCTCCCTTCTCCTCCCTTCTCGTTATCGTTAGTCTCCCTTTCTATGCCACTAGTTATATTCACTCCTTTTAAATTGTTTACCATCTTGCCTCATTGTTGAAGTAACTTGCAAGCAGTGTTTGTCCTCACCCATTGAGCTCCACTTTCATGTCCGCATTCAACATATAAGAAAAATTGAAGACAGAAAGAGGACTTATGATTTTGGAAGGTTTGGTTTTGTTTTGTTTTGTTTTGTTTCTTGTTTGTAATTTTTCTTCTTTTCTTTTGAAATGAAAATGAGGTTTGCTTCAAATGGGAGGAAGGACAGATTTAACACCTTCTGCTTTACTTGTATCCATCTTATTAATGAGTTAATTTTGTTTGCGCTGTAGAAGTTACCACATGCTGTCAAGTCATTCACCCAAATGTTAACAAATGCGACACCATATGTTTTCCTTATGTCTTTCTTCAAGCCTTTTGAATCTTTCGTAGAGGTAGTTGATTTTATAGAAGTTGATTTTATAGAATCTTTTGCGTGTAGCTTTCGTGCAAGCATTTTGTTTGTGCCTTATTGTTTTGTAATTTTTGTTTTTGTGACTAATATGTATACACATATATATACGTATATTGATTAAGAAAATTCCTTTGTGATATATAGTAAAGTTCACTTCTTTAATCCACACTGATCCTTTATTTTTTTTATTTTTTTCCTTTTGACTGCATTGCATTCCACTATTGCTCATTTATTGTCATATAAAGGGCTAGGCTATGAAGCAAATTTCCAAAATGTTGGATGTTGAAAAAATGACTAGGAGACTCAGAAAATAATGTATAGATTTTGATAATATATTTTTGTGTTCTAATAGTTCTTTGCACATCATAATGGTTCTGATTAGCCAAATGTTTGCACCCAAAGTCACATGAGAGAGAGGAAGAGAGAGAAAAATAATAATAAAAACATGCACTCACGTAAACACACGCACACATTCAGACACACACTAAGGCAGTCAATAAGCACTCCATTAAACATGAAACAAACAATCAACCATACAGAGCTTTATTTTTTCCTTTTTTTTTTTTTAATTTAACTTGGAAGAGAGAGGAGAGAAAAATAGAGAACATAGGAAGCAAGAACAAGAGCCCTACTTTCCAATCATAGGTGAATGTCGAGAAAAATATCCCCCTGTGAAAGCAAGATAGTTTCTTCTTTTCTTCTCTCCTCCTTTCTCCTCTCCCCCCTCTCTCTTTCTCTTGAGTTGGTTGAGTTTTGTTTTATGTGAGCCTTTTCGAGATTTTGTTTAGGCTCCCTTCAATTGTAAAGATATGAAAAAACCTTGTCTCCAATCACAGTTCCCACACATGTCCATAGTTTCAAAATTAATTAAAAGGGGATACGTGGTGTGTTTGACTCCTGTCCTGGCTGTGTCCAAAAGGCGTCCATGTTGGACACATTTGGACACTATTATGTGATATATTTTGGAGTGTCCGTCCGTCCATCAGGGCTAGGTTTGATTGGTTAGGATGCTATATTTCGAGAGGTGCAGTCTAAATATGGATTCTGGAACTTTGTTTGAGGACTTGTAAAGTCTCTTTGGTCAGTATCAAGCTTAGGTTTGGGCATTCTCGTTGTTTTGATGAATCTAATTGCTGGCTAGTAATGCTTCCTGCTTGCACCTTGATGAAGCAAAAAAAGTTTAATTAATCTCCTAGTTCTAGGAAACAAAATTTAAGAGCTACAATAGCACTGCAATACTTAAATTGGACCATAGGAGGAAATTGCTTTGCAGAACTTAAGAAGAAAGAGGTATGATAACTGCTTACCTTCACTTCTTAATCATAGGTGCTGATCCTCTTGGTGGGAAGAATTCTGCTCTTATTCAAGCTGTTGCAGGCCTCGTTTAAACTCTGCTCCAGGATCATAACAACCGACCTGACCTGAGCAAGCTCTATGCCCACAACTCCACACCTGTATCTGGACCACATAATTTGATTGCCTCAGCATCTCTCTCTTTTCCCCAAATGATGAAAAAAAAATGCACGTCCTTTTTTGTCTTAGAAAAGCTCATAATAAATACATCTTAAGTTAATTATGTACTTTATTATCACTTTCCTTTTATTTTTGGTTTTCATTCGGAACCATGGGATAAATCAGTTGAAACTAACTCTGGTTTTCTGTTGCTTTCTTTCCCAGTTGTTATTACTAGTGATGTTTTTGTAATTCTTACTTGAGGTTCGATTACCTTGCAATTTTAAATTTTCCCAATTTTCTGATCAGGTGTTAATTTGCTGGATTCTGTTTATTTCAGGAGCTGGAAACAGATGAAATTTTGAAGCAACTGAAGTACGTAGAGATGGTATGTTTTTGCATTTCCATTTGTTGTTATTAGCTTCTTTAAGCTTTTTGGCTCATGGAATTAGAAAGCTATAAAAGATTTTTGCTCCTTGATGTGGTTAAGGGAAGGCTTAAATGGCTTCCTTGCATTTTGTCTTCTCATCTCTGCCTGGAAAGCAATGCTTCAGCCTAGTCATCCATGCTTTTGTAATTTTAATGCCCTGAGAATCTTACAATCTCTTGTAGCACATCTTATGCATCCTTTTAAGCTGCCTCTCAGGCCTCTCTCCTGATGGGTCATGAAGTGATGCAAATTGTGATTTGATGAAACAGCAATGCAAATAAGGTGCAGTAGATTAAGATACAATAATGGAGTAAGTTGGGTAAAGTGGAAAGTATTATTGAACCGATATGGTGTTATTTGATGCATTTCTGGTAAGTGCTTATAGTTTGCAAACACCTTTGATTTTGTCCTCGCATAAATTCTAAAGTTTTTGACTAAAGCCATTGTTGATATTATGATAATTTTAAATCATTTTGAGGGAAAGGTTTTGTTAGGATGGAAAACAATACCATTCTGCATAGAATTTTTTTACTTAAGTTATTCTATTTGAATCAAACAAAATGGAGAAGTGTTTCATCATATTTAATGAAGTGGAATGGTTCTCTCTCTCTCTCTCTCTCTCTCTCTCTCTGTTTTTTCCTCCCCCTCCTGCTTGGGATACTGTTTGATAATGGGGTTTCCTGTGCCCAAAATTAGACATCCTCTTCACTCTGATTGTTCTTCCATGAATTATGATCATTTCTTTGAGCAAATGCGGTATTCAGTTCCAAATTTTGGGCAATCTGGTGGTGGGATCGAGAGCAGAGAAAAGCATTGAGAATTGTGGCATGGTGGTGGTGTTTGGCAGTGGTGTGACCAATGTTGGCTGGAAAAGAAATTCAGTAGTCGAAAAAAAAGGGCAAAATTGCACCCAATTTTTTTTTAATAGTTCATTATAATTTTTAGAGAAACCTAGTTAGTTTATTTTTATTTATATATTGCTAAAGTTTACAATATGCCACATCACCATTGGCTATTTTGCGGCAGCATTGACCATTAGGTATTTTAACGAGAGCAACAACAGTTGCTTTTTAGTGCATGTTGAATGTTTAATCTTTTGTAGCACTTTTTGTTTGTGTTTAGGTACTCATTTGAGCAAAATTGATAGTCTAGGTAATGGGCATTTAATTTTGCCTTTTGTATAAAAAGATGTGTGAGGATGACTTGGTTAGAGATGTAGATGAATTAACAAGGTGCTACTATAGTGTCATCTACTTATTGATATTGTCCTACATAAAGCTGGTGGTGGTAGGGAAGAGTCTTGCCAGCTTAAATTGTTATTTCTTAAGATGTGATTGGATAAATTTAATTTTTATTTCTTAAGGATCTTCTGTCCAGTAAACTTTCTATCCCTGGCGTAGTTTTAGAAGGAAAAAAAAAAAGGTTAATAGCTCACGAAGCAATTGTTTTATGCTAAATCTGACAAATTTGAGTGCTCTGCAGCTGAGGCCTCGATTGCTTGCTAGAAGGAGAAAATTAAGTTCCATGAAGAATGATGACCTACGAGAACCTAAAGAGGGTGGTACAAGTAAAGAAACTTTATAAACGTGTTTGAGTGGCTCTAAGAACTCTGTACCTTGTACATTTTTACTCATATAACCACAGGCTATCAATTTTGTTTCGTCAGCTGGTTTCCTTTTCCGGTTGACCGGTGTTGTGACAGCTTGTGATGGAAAAGTAAGGAAGTTAAAATCAAGGAGATAGTGTGTAGTTAGCTCAACTGCTACTATGCTTCGCTCCACATAATTTTGACATCTTTCCGCCACTCTGAAACACTTCAAAATTCTCTCTATTTTCTACACTTGCTATGGAATTCTTGTTGATTGCTTACAAGAAAATGTGGACTGCTGTGGAGGATCTGAAGTTGAAACTCTTGTGATACATATATTCAAAGAAATTTGATATTTCTGTGGATATGTATATTGATACTAGTTAGTTGCATGCTTGTTTTTATATTTATGTGTCTTTGTAATTGAATGTTATTGGGAGTTTTCTAGATATGATCTTTTTGTAGCACGATGCCCATCCCAGCAGCTCCCTTGCCCTCCATGTTCTCAATATTTCAACGGGTTGCCTCTTTGCAAGGCTTATCATGCTTGATGGCAAATTTCGCTTGCAACATATGGCCAATAGGAGAGGGTGGAGTGGCTGCATCTGTTTGTGTTAGACCTCTCTTATCTTTGCTGAAACTGTTGGGCCATCTTCATATGTGTATTTGAAGTGAATTATTTGGTGTGAGAGCCATAATAGTGGCTTAGTTTCCTACCTCTTTGTGGATTGATCTCCTTGGAGAAAGTATGTTGTGTGATTGCCTCTTCTGATCAAACCATGTATAGCTGTCGCATTGGTTTTTTTTTTGCCATGTGTTGGATACCGTTCGGTATCTGGGGTTTCGTCTCAATTAATTTGAATCGTGCTGCAATGGCTCCTTTCAGAGAACGGATCTCCCAACGGAGAACGCTCTATACACGTGAGGATTCGATACTCCTAACGGGAGTCGAACATCGATTATGCTTAAGAGTATTTAATCTCATATCCAGTTGACTTAACTCACGTTCCTTTTAAATAAACTTTAATCTTATTCGACAAAAATGAGCCCATTTAATTCAAATCAAATTATTTTTAATTAGAATATTAGCATAGCAAGCACAAGTAAGATTCTAAAATAGATTGACCCATACCCAGTGTTGCCTAAATTAAATATATATATATATATATATTTTTTTTTTTTTTTTATGCATGGGATAGGTTTGAATTTGAGACCTCCGAGAAGAAAGAGATGCTGACAGTTGAGTTCCGTAATTGACAGAAATGTTAGGTGTTATTAAGTGGTCAAGATAACATAAAAGACAGTATATAAGGTGTTTTGCACAGATTCAATTTCTTCCTCTCTAAAATGGGGGAAATCTAGGTTTTCTCTCTCCTCTTAAAATCGCTACTTTCTTCTGGATGCTAAGCTCGATTTTTGTTCTCTCTTTGCTTTTCTTGATATTTTCAGTTTGCAATGATCATAGCAATAACATCAATCAGCTAGATGATCCCAACTCTCTTTAATTCATACAATCACACAGGAGTTAAATTGATCAAACTACAGGTGTTGAAGATCCTTCTTTATGTAGTCTCAGTTCCTGGATATGTTTTTGAGACCGTGACCACTATGTGTTCTCTAATGATGGGATATTATAAAATATAAAACCCTAGGTATCATTTAGAGATTACAAATATATATATATATATATTCTAATTTGTCTATGATAAATTAGATATAGGATCTTAGGGTTTTCATATATAAAACCCATATTTAATAAAATGATTTAAACTCATTTAATTTCAAACTTTATTAGATATTTTAATTTGAATCAAACCTTATAATAGCATATATAATGTACAATTATTATTATTATCGTTATTATTATTATACAATATATGCGTCCAAAAGAAAATCTAACAAATGAATTATTTTTTTAATGCTTTTATTGGTATGACAGTAGGAGCTATTTTGCTATTATGAAAGTCATTTAGTTGCATTATTAGGATTCTAATAACTGCTATTTTTGTTGGGTATAAATCGCAGACAATGTTCAATTGTTAAGAGTAAGGGAATAAAGTGCGTGTCTGCATTCGAGAAAGTTGCAGGTGCCACCATTGCGAAGGAAGCTTTGGGATATTTTGCAGGCTGCTAAGAGGAGAGTTTGGAGCCTTGCGAATATAGGAGTCTAAATCTACGTTGGATTACTTAATAAGAGTGATGTCAATTGCAAATCCATCGAGAAAAAATGTGAGACACTCGATGATACAAGAGTGGTGGAGATAATTTTGCAATCGTTGGATCATAAATTTGATTATGTAGTAGTAGCAATTAAAGAGTTTTAAGGATTTGGATACCATGAAGATGGGTGAGCTTTTGGGTTCACTTCAAGCCCATAAGCAACGAGTTCAAAAGAAAACCGAAAAGAGTGTGGAGCAAGTTCTGCAACGTTAAGGCTGATGAATTTACATGAATGAGCATAGAGAAGATGAATGAGAAGTAAGCTGAAATTTTATTGCTCAAAGTATTGATATAGATTTAACAGCATCTTGTATTGGAGAATACAAGAGATGTTCATAGATTTTTCTTCTGCACAGCCCTTCCATTTATGAGGAAAAGAAGGGAGAACAAAAGAGAGGCAACAAGAGAGAGAGGGACATGAGAGTCCCATCCCAACGGCTAGTCCTAGCCGTTGGACAGATTCCAACGGCTAGTTTTCACTTGCTGTTGGGGGCTTCAACAGCAGCTTTTGTTGACAGTTGAAGCCCATTGAATGGGCCCTAATGTGGGCCATAAAATCCCAAGAAGATGGGCAGAAAGATCTTGAAAGGGCCGGACCAAAGGCAGCTTGGAAAGGTCTTGATTTTGGGCTGGAAGAAGGATGGTTCAGAAATTTTCTTGGCAGCATGCTGAGCTATTCTTCGGGACTGCTGTTCTGGCATTTGAAGTGAGGCTTGTCTGTGATATTTCCAACAAAGGCCACCCTCAATGAGAAGAAAGAAGAAAAAAAAAGAGTAAGAAGTCTAGGAGGGAATACTCATGTCCAAGGTCATGGTTATGGTAAAGGCCGTGGTGGATTGTTTGGATGCAGTGATTAAAGCGACAATGAAGAATATAAACAGTCTCTAGGAGGGAGAGGACAAAGATGTACATGCTGAATGTATGATGAAAGTAATATCTATTGTTTTCCTTGCAAAAAGTATGGTCATTATGCTTAGAATGTTGGTTTAATCCAAACAATCAAATGGAAGAAAAAGTCCACTATGCCGGTTGGCAGAATTCCCAAACTAAAGGCAGAGGTACTTACTCCAAAGTTAGCAACCATATGTGTGGGCACAAAGAGATATTATGAACCGGATGAATCAGGCAAGGCTTCTTTGGAGATGACACTGAGGTACAAGTGAGGGAATTGGTAAGATACTTTTCGAACCCAAAAATGACACCCAATAATTTATTTCTGATGTTTATTATTTGCCCCACATCAAGACAAATATTATAAGTCTTGGCCAACTCTTGAAAAAAGGTTGCAGCATAAAACCGGAAGATGGAGGCATCTATTAAGGATAGAACATGGCTATGGCATTTAAGTTTGGACAAGTGAACTTCAGTGCTCTCAAACCTCTCCTAAAAAAATGGAGAAAGGGCCGCCCTTTATTGATGAGCCTATTGAAAAATATAAAGGATGTGTATCTGGTGATCACCCAAGGAAGAGTTCTTTTAAGGAGTTATTTAAAAGAACATGGAAGAATCCACAGACATTTGCAGGCGAATGAATTCAACCTCTTATGAAGGTCAGCATTATTTCCTAACTTTTATTGACGAATTTAGCACAAAAAAGAAGTTGAATGTTTTTCAAGCTTTTAAAGAATTCAAAACCCTGGTGGAGAATAAAAGCTGTTATAAAATCAAGGCGATGAGGTCAAATTGCGGAGGAAAATTCACTTCCAAAATTTGAGGAAGTTTGCAAACATGGTATATGGAGGCCATTGACAGCACTTTATTCTCCTTAGCAAAATGGTGAAATGGAGCCAAAGATTCGATTCATTCTCGACATGGTTCGAAGTATGCTAAAACCAAAACAAATGCAAGGAATATTGGGTAGAGGAGATCAGTTGTTCACTATATTTGCTGACCATGCATCCTACAAAAAACTTGGAAGGAGTAACGCCTCTAGAAGAAGCATAGAGCAGTTTCAAACTAGATTTCTCTACTTGAAGGTGTTTGGATGCATTGTATGAGCATATATTTCGGATCAAAGGGTACAATGTATCTTTTTTTTTTGGGGGGGGGGGTGAAACAATGTATCTTCATTGGCAATGATGAAGTCTGGGAGCTTTATAAGTCAGAGGACAAGAAAATTATCGTGAGCGAAGAGGCCGAGTTCCAAGAAGATGAAATTTGGAATTGGAGCAGCAACAAGGGGATGACACTATAAGAAAAATGAGTGCAAGTTGAAAATTTTGTTCGAGAATCATTCTTGAATTATATAAGATAATTAGTCCTTCATTCTTCATAATAAGTACTTTCACTTAAAATAAGAAATATTTAAATTTTTAATAAGAATATTTTATATTTTTATATTATTTAATTTGCATATATAAATCGGAAGTCAAGGGAGAAATTTTTAAGAACAAAAACACAAAGGTTTGATTTAGGGGTGCCAAGGTAATTTCGGGCTCTATTTGAAAAGAAAATATTAATAATGCTTCCTTTGGGAGTCAAAGAATGGACGGAAAGGAAAGGATTCAGATGAAAAAATTATTGCTTTCCATTCTTTGAGAGTTTTTTGGGGAACAGAAAAGAAATCATTTATGATACTCGTGAAAAATTACATGTACGATGTTTGTTTGTTTGTTTGTTTGTTTGTTTGTTTGACTATATGAATATTGCAAACAAAATTTGTTTGCTCGGTGAATAAAAATTGTAAATTTTTTTATGGTTTTGTGTTTAAATATTGCAAAGATAAGAATCTTTATGGTACACATTTGAGTTGTTATTTGCTTTTTTATTTGTATATGAAGGTTTGCTCCTTATTAATACAAATGTCCTTTAAATAGATATGGAGCAAAATGGATTTGTAGAAGAGTTTGATATTCACGAAAGAAGGCCACAATCAGTTGCTGCCAAAATTGTTTGTCAGTACAATATTGTTGCAACTTAAATCAAACGGGCATTTGAATAAGGTTATTCGTATGGGATCGGAAACATTTAGGCATTTGTGTGAGTTATTACAAACACATGGGGGGGCTAAATCTTACTTAAAAGAGTCATTGTGGAAGAGCAAGTTCTAAAGTTTCTCCATATATTATCGCTTCAAGCCAAAAATGGCACAGTGTCATTCATTTATCGTCGTTTTATAGTGAAACTATTAGTCACCACTTTTATAAAGTTTTGAGAGAAGTTATAGCATTAAATGATTCGTTTCTTCGACAGACAACCTACCGGAGAATAAATTCCTTTCGAAATACTTAATCGCGAAATATTTTACCCATATTTCAAAGTAATTAATTCACTTGTTTAACAATTTCATATTTTTATTATAAGTATCTATAGCCATAAATTTTGATAAAGTACATAATTATTAGGATTGTATTGGTTCAATTGATGGAACTCGATCGTGTATGTGTTAAAAGTGTTTAGTAATGATGCAGCAAGATAGCGAGGCAGAAAAGAACAAACAACACAAAATGTGTTAGCTGCTTGTTCCTTAGAGATGAGATTCACTTATGTTTTACTCGGTTGGAAGGGGATTGCATCAGATTCAAACATCATAAAAAAAATGCACTCAATGGAGAAGATAAATTAATCATTCCCAAAAATGTAAATAACTATTTAAATTTTTATAGGTAAATATTACCTTATTGACACTGGATTCATGTTAAAAAGGGACTACTTACATCTTATAGAAATGTAAGGTATCACCTAAAGGAATACTCAAGTCAACAACCTAGAAACTACCGACAACTGTTTAATCTATATGACATGCTTCACTCGTAATGCAGTCGAGCGAGCATTTGGTGTCCTCAAAAGCACGATTTCCAAGATACTCAACCTACTTATGGTATTGATATACAGTCATAAACCGTTCTTGCTTGTTGCTTCTTCCATAATTTTTTAATACAAGTTGATCCTAATATGGAATATGGTAATGAAGTGGATGAAAAATTGTCACGACAATCCCACCGGAAGAAGAAACTGTTGTAGCTAGTACTGAACAAGACTCAGCACAAGGAGAAGAATTGAGAAATCAAATAGCTATTCAAATATGGAATGATTATGTATTATAACATTTTGGTTTGTTATCTTACATGCCTAATTTTTAATTGTCACGTTAAGCTGATGTAATTTTATCAAGTATGCTTTTGTTTCTCTTTGGCAGCTTAGTATATTTTTGCTTAGTATTTTTTTGTAAGCTGTTGGATGTATTTTGATTTTTATAAGCTAGTGGATGTTCTTTGTAAACTATTAGCGATCTGCTGTATGTTTTTGTAAACTGCTTGCTATATATTTTGAGAAATCAATTAGTACATTTTTATTTTTGTAATCTACTGTGTATATTTTGTTTTATTAATATATGTTGGTTGTAAGTTATGGTTGTGTGACTTTTTTTTTTTTGGGGGGAAATTAGCAGTCATAATTAGAAAGATACAAAAAATATCCCGGTATGAGAAAGGAAAATATGAAATGGACAACAACCATGGATGAAGCATTCATTAAAGTATTGTTGGATCAACATTATCAAGGATTTCGAGTCGACGGAACTTTTACAACCACTGCATACAACTATATTATCATTGAATTGAAAGAAAAACTTCAAATGGAATTTACTAAAAACCATTTGAAAAATCAAATGAAGACACTCAAGGAGCATTTTAACGAATCTTATGATTTCTTTACAAATGGAAAATTAAGTGGTTTTTCTTGAAATCCATTCACTAGAATTTGGTGTGCTAAACCAGAAGTTTGAGAATAACTTATAAAGGTGGTGTTAACTACATTTGTCAC
This sequence comes from Dillenia suffruticosa, assembly GCA_033439265.1. NCBI lineage: Eukaryota > Viridiplantae > Streptophyta > Magnoliopsida > Dilleniales > Dilleniaceae > Dillenia > Dillenia suffruticosa. Next base: position 17,796,829 of record JAVTVX010000020.1, read on the forward strand.
TTGTTGTTTTATGTTATTTCTTTTCATGGTAAATTGATACATACTTCTTGTCCATATTTAGGAGAAGCCTGATTCCATAAAGTGGAAGACCAAAATTGTCAATAGCTATGATAGTTTGGAGGAATTTTTTACTAAAGATAGGGCTATGGGACAAGATGCTGAAACAACAAAAGAAAAACAAAAGCAACGGATGAATGAAACAAATGAATTACAACATGAAAGTATTATTGAAATTGACATGATAGTGTCAGAAAATGAGATGAGTTTAGAAAACATTGGCTATTTAACTGAGGATTTTGATATACAACATTCAAAGTATACCGACAAAAAACATCCTCAAAGTACGTCAATTTCACAAGGGAAGAAAAGAAATGCCTCAAATAATGAAGAACTTGAGGTTCTAAAGTATGCTCTTGACAATGTTGCTGAGACAATTAGAGAGGGAAACTCCATTTTGCAGAATTCTAGAACAAGGGTGTATACAATGAAAGAGATCTTCAATATGGTAATTGCTATTGGGGTCGAAGAAAACCGAATTGATGATTGCTACATCTTTCTTACTAAAAATCCTGATAAGGCAATAACCTTTTTTTTGGGTATCCATCATAAAGGCGCAAGAATATTTTGAATGAATTGATGACTTCTTCTTAGCCTCATTCTTGAAGTTCGACTTGCTATGAATGATGAAATACTTATGACGTTTAACTTATTTTGAATGTTGGAACATATTACTATCAAGTAGAGTTTTTAATATATAGTTTTTGTTTTTCATTATAATTAAATTGATAGAACTATTTTTGTATATGGATTTATAAGCTTTTGTGGAACTATGTAGATCCTTAAATGTATATTTTTGTTTAGCACAAGAAAACTAATAGAAGTCCTTCTGTATTATGGTATTTATAATTATGTTCCCGTGAGAATGGTAAGTCTTTGATGGACATTGTGATTAATGTTCATGTAAGAAAGTTTGGTAGAATTTGGAGAAGTGGGGCGTTGTGCTTTATGTTCCTGTGATGGCAAGTATTTTGTATTACTTGCTTAATTGAATTCCCAAGAATGGAGTTTTGTTAGTGTTCTGGCAGCCGCTCTTGAATCCAAAAGGCAAGTTTCTTGTTTGCAAGAGTGATATATTTTTGATTGATTTTGTTCTGTCACTACAAATAATATTTTTTTCTGTTTGGCATGATTCAAATACCGTCTTTGTAGAGTCCGAATCTTTTTGGAGATTTGGAGAGTTTGAAGCTTTTGCTTATTTGTATTGTCATTGGGCTAGGAGCTTTACTCCTCATGAATTAAGCTTTGTGGCAAGCAAGATTTTGGGTACAGAGAATTTTAATAACATGCTATACTCACTCAATGGCTTTCTCAAGCAAGAGTTTGGCTTATCCACAATTTCTGGTGCAATTTTATCCATGTCTGCATGCATTCAGATTTATTCAACGAGATATTTGATCGCTCTCGATTATTTGGTATCAATTGATTTGTTTAAATTTTGGAATGATAACTAACTTATTGTCAAGGGTAAAAAGGTAAAATTAATATATTCTTAAAACATTTTCTTTTCATTTCACTCCAACTCTCAAACAAAAGAAATTTATTTGTTTTCTTTTCTTTCTTCAACTCCCAAATAAAATAATATCTCCTTCCTTTTCTTTTCCTCTCCCTCCAATCTTATTTTTCCTTTCTTTTCTTTCTTCTCTATACTCCCAAACTGGCCCTAAAGACGTGGGAAATAGAGTAAATACTGACGTGTCAAAAATGAGCGCGTCCGCAATAGCTGTTTTAGGCTTCTCCACCCTGTTCCCCGACACGACCAAATTCAAATCCTAACGTCTCTTCTTGGAGGAAAAATATAAAATCTTCACTGCAAAAGTGCAAAAACCATAAGCAAATTCTCCAAGTACAGGCCCAAATTATCAAAAGCAAGTATGAACAGGACCCCTTTTATTGTTTTTGAGCCACTTAGGCTTTGTTCCAAATTCAATTTCACTGATTATGCCTATAAAGTTTTTCAAAATACCCGAAACCCAAATGTTTATCTCTACACCGCTCTCATCGATGGGCTTGTTTTGTCAAATTTTTATGTTGATGCAATGTGGGCTTATTCCAAAAATGGTTAGAGAAGATGTTGTGCCTGATAATTATGCTTTCACTTCTATCTTGAACGCTTGTGGCCTTCAATTGGCTTTGAAAGAGGGAAGGAAAGTTCACGGGAGGGTTTTGAAACTTGGGTTGAGTTCTAATAGATCAGTGAATTTAAAATTGTTGGAGCTTTATGGAAAATGTGGAAATTTTAGTGATGCGAAAAGGATGTTTGAAATTGCTTGAGCAAGATGTTATTCCGTGGATAGTTGCCATTTCATCGTATATGGATTATGGGTTGGTTGGGGAAGCAAATGCAGTGTTTGATGAGACTAAGAACAAGGACGCGGTTTGTTGGACATCAATGATTGATGGGCTTGTTCGGAATGGTGAAATAAATAGGGCTTTGGATTTCTTTGGGGAGATGCAGAGAGTGAATTTGAGGCCTAATGAAGTTAATCTTATTTTTGTTTTATCTGCTTGTTCACAGTTGGGAGCGTTAGAGCTTGGAAGATGGGTTCATTCATATGTGGGAAGTATGCTTTTGAGGTTAATAATATTTTGGGCTTAATGTCGAGATCCAAGGATACTCTGTAGCAACCGAGGTTGCTTTACAAGATATTGGAGATCCCGGGAAGGAATGGTCTTTAGCTATACATGGTGAGAGGCTGGCTATTTGTTATGGGCTAATCTCAACAGAACCAGACACAATACTAGGGGTAGTGAAAAACTTGAGAGTATGCAATGATTGTCACTCGATGATCAAGCTTGTTGCTAAGGTCACCCACAGAAAAATTGTGGTCAGAGATTTGGAATAAGTTCTATCATTTTAAAAATAGGGCTTGGTCATGTGGAGATTATCAGTGAGAGGAAAGCAATCTTTCCTTCAGAGTGGCATAAACTGAATTTTTCTTTTAAGCCAGTGAAAGATCCTGAATGTTTTTAAGATGCCCCTGTTTAAGGGCACACTTGATGCATACATGTACGTGGACATTACGAATTAATCATGGTCCCTCTTTTAAGTTCTCTCTCTTTCTCACTCTGGAAAAGCTAGTTGAGGTCTTCTTTTTAAAAGCATGAACTCGGTGAACAACATAGCTCTTGCATAGTAGAGCCACAAATAGCTGTACTAGGAACTGCATTTTTATCTAAAAGCACTGAGATTCCAAGTCGCTTAGTATTTTGCATCTAATGAGGAGAAGAGAACATGTTCTTAAAGTTCATCATGAAATGCAATACAAGAATAAAGTGATTCATTTTGTGTTGTATTTCAACTGGAAATCCTAGAACGTTGCTTTCTATAGATGATCCTGAAATATTTGTCTTCGAAATCTCTCTCTCTCTCTCTCTCTCTCTCTCTCTTGTTGGGCTTTCACTCCTTAGTTGGAGTGTTCCAAGCCCATTCATTTTAATGAAGGGCATATTGGCCAAAAGGAAGGCAAAGCCCCTTCTTGAACAAGGAACCCAATTCCCAGAAAAAAAAAAACGAAAAAAAAAGGAGGGCAGCAAGCTGCTGCATTCCCTGTGAGAAAAAAGAAAGAGACGAGAGCGGAGAAAAGAAGGGAAAATTTGGTTTGCTTGGTGATATTAGTCTCATTTTGTTCTGAGATTTCACAAACCACGCTTCGGTTCAAAATCTTTGAGTGGGAGTTTCAAAATTTCTCTAATTATTTTGCCGTAAGGAGTTTAACTATTTATTGAAATCTCTCTGTCTTTTTTTATTTTTCTTATACTAGATACTTTGTTAGTTAGAGGTTGTGCTCTGGTATGGACTTGAATTTGAATATGTGGTTATGAACATAGTATGTGTTGAGTGTGAATCTGAATCTTTTGTTGTATAATAAATTTTTTATTTGATTAGATTTCATGATTTTTTTTGAAGGTTTTTTACGTAAAACTTTTTTTGATGTTGCGGTTGTATATTTATTACTATTTTTTTATATTATTTTATTATTAAAATTTGACATATTTGTTATATAATTGTGAGTTTCATCGATAAATAAATCAAAAAAAATTATTATTATAGTTAAACAAGTTGTTGGTTTGTTAGATTTTGATTTGAGTGAAATTATATATAACAGGGAATTGATGTCCATTTTTGCCCGATATCTCTCTCTTTCTCTCTCTCCACGGAAAATATCTTCTTTGGGTCAATGAAGCTTCCCCAGTTGTCTGCAAACAGGTCGTAGCAAGATTTTCTTCAAAAGGTGCAAGGCCAAAGATAAAATATCTGAGGAGAATCTTCCGCTGCTACGTGTGTCCGGCAAAATGCTAGGCTTTTGTAGCCTTAATCCTCTCATTAATTTCGGTTGGCTAAACAATTGGAACATCGATTTCAGGAAGTGTCATAGGGGAGAGTAACGATTTGGAACATAAAAATCGCTTCCAAAAATTATTCTTTCGCCTTTTGCAATTGGATTAGGCCAAAATTTTCCCTTAATAATTTTTATATATTTCTCATTTTCAGGAAAGAGAGAGAAGGAATTTGTACAAAAAGAGAAACAGACAAAAGTTCTTAGGTTTTTTGGTCTTTACTCTGCCTCCAACTAAGATAACTCTCCTTTTCAAGGTGCATATTACCTCACCTTAAAATTTAAAGGAAAAAAAAAAAAAAAAAAAGTTTTATCTCATTTTAACATTGACTAAACTAAATTAAATTATAGAATAATTTGTTAGAATTGTTCTATTAACATTGGTGAAATAGTTTTTTTTGCATGAAATTCATAAGTTGTTAATTCCTTAAACTTCTCTCGAAATTTAGGAATGAGAGATGGGTTTAGGCCAAAACTCATGTTTTTACTCAATTTTCACAAATAAGGATTCAGTTACAAACCTTCGTTTATATTCTATTAATCCAAATAATTCACAAAAATTTCAATCTGACTCTTGATTTTCATTCTCTTCGATTAAAAATCCCCTTAAAAATTCTCCTTCAAAATTATTTAAACATAAATTTGTTGTAGTAATCATTTGTTTTAGAAGTGACAAGTGGGACTGATAACAATGGATTTTTTTTGGGTATTCTCTTTTATTTTTGTAAAAATGGTAATACTTATTTGTCATATAAATATTCAAAAACATACAATAAATTGAAATCCAAGTAGTTATATCCTGGTTTAGGTTTGTATTTGTTTGCCAGAAAATATTATCTTAAAAAATATAATATACTAAATTATATTTTCTAAGAAAAAATTTGATTTTTCAAAATTAGCTTGGAGATGACTATTTTTTTTTTCCTTATCCAAAGTTTTTAAATTTTTTATTCTTTGGAAGATCTCCTCCATTCGATTCTCTTTTAATGCCACCTCTGAATACTTTCTTGGAAAACAATATCTTTGAAGAAAAAAAAAATGTTTTCTTCACTTTCAAAATAATTTCCAAATTTAGAAGATTTCTATAAAACAACCTATTCTTTTGCATATCATCAACAAACAAAAACAATCTTACTAATCTCATACATTTGAATCTGACTAAACCCATTATTTCTTTTGAATAGTGGCGTAAAAATCATAAAAGATTGTCTCCAACTATATATTATATCTTGATATTATTTTATATGAATCTTCTTTTGACAACCAAGAACAAAACCAAAAACAATTGGACCACACGTGTCAAAAAGAGGAAGAAAGTGGAGAAGGATCAAGCAATCCATAATCAACGCTTTGCAAGCAAAACATAACGCATATGAGATCCTTTCTATATCAAAATTATCAAGACAAGAATATGAATCTTGTTGTAAGAATAGGTCTTTACTATCAAATGGCTTTTCCTCCTACCCTATCTTGTGACAGGTTAACTTTAAAATTAGCCCTCCCACAAGTAGTGAGACAAAAGGATGAAGTTTGCCATTGTGGTATATGGTGACGATTGTACACAAAATGGAATTCTTTTAAGAAATAATCAAAAAGTTGTACTTCCTTCAAGATTGGTATAACAACGTAAAGTCTTGGATCAAAGAGAGAATACATTCTCTTTAAGCATCACTATAATGAGTTTTCCTTAGCATACAGAGTAACCAAAGGGGGCCAAGCACCAAAGAGAGTCACATTGTTCAACGTTTTCCTCCCTTGGAAAGGTATTTCTTTCTAAGCTCAACAACATCAATGACATCAAAGTGGCTCTCTGGTATCCAATTGCCGGTCTTTGGATCTCTCATCCAAAAAGTTTTGGAGTCCTTCAATGGAGCATCACCACCACTAGTCAATCCGGACGCCTTTTCCATCATAGGAGCCGGAGTCTTCATGTTCTCCCTTGCAGCAACTGAGTATGATCTCCGACTACAACAGACCACAATTCCAAATTTTAGAGACAACCCAAAAGAGAGAAAAAGGAAAACAATAGAAAGAAGAAGACCAACCTTGTATGTCGAAGAGAGGCTTGAATCATAGCCTTAGAAGCCATTATAATGTTCTAGTGAAAAGGGTTTTATGAGAGTTGAGAGGAGAGATAGGCTTGTGGTTTGTGGTACGTGAAGAAAGGCTTTTATACTTGTTGAGATGATGATATTCCTTAAGCTTTGTTTAGGCAAAAAAAATTAAAATTAAAGTACCGGAAGGAAATTGAAGATTCTTTTATGGGTGCATGCACTCAAATCACGTGAGCTAATTTGGTTAAATTCCCCCCTCCTTACTCGCAAATTAGGATTTAACTATACTAAAATTAGATTTTAAAGGGTTTCATGACATATGCTTTGAATATCTCTTTTAAATCCGTAAATTAATATGCAGTTATTTTAATTATTAAGATCGAGATTTTTCTTTATTTTCTTGCTTTATCTTTGTATTAGTAAAGGGTAATAAACTTTTTCTTGTGCATAAAACCAATTAATAAAGACACACAAATTAAAAAAAAATAAATAAATTCAACATGAAGGTGATGTCCAAACGAATCCTAGTTGAGAAAAGAGTAATTTCCATGAAAAATATATTCAAAAGTAAATGTAATTGCGTTCGATTATTCAAAACACACATAATAAAATATGTGATCTTATTATTTTAAATATTAACCAATATTACTAATTAAAATGAAAAATGAATTCTGATTTTGATGGCTATGAGAGGAGCAGAGTTGAGGGAGGATCAAAGACAGCTTCAGGCATAAAGGGCCATGTATCACATCAAATTTGAACCCTCCATATCCTATTGAAAATCACAAGGTTTCGCATTTCAAAAAGCTGCCCATGCTTGTATAATGGGGCATATTTTTATCCTTCTCTTTGTGATTCTTATTCCTCAATTCCCAAAAACCTAAAATATAAATGACATTAATATTTTCATATTTTGTACAAACTGCATAGATTTACGATTGTGTGATCGATGGCTACTTTTAACAGAATATATTCGATTTTGAAGTCTAATTTAAATTTATTCAATAATGACATAGAATAAGGGCGGCCTCATAGATATTTATATAAATGATGAAGTCACGAGGCTGCGTCACTCTATTAATCATAAATATTGTCATTGCTACGTGTGATTTGAGAGCATCAAAACATATTATCATTATCGCATTTCAAATTGCATGATTCCATTCTTCCACCTTTGTCCATTGATTTTTCCCACTGCAATGCATTCCGATTAGGATTTAGGAGATCCCACATTTTTTTCTTAATGACATGACTGTAATATTTTATAGAGAATACGTAACTCTTATAAAATATTTTGAGTAATTTTCCGTAGAGTAAATAGTTTTTGGACTAAATAAATCAAAAGGTGTTTGGTTTGCATTTAAAAATCAAAATTGGATTCGAAATTAAAAAAAAAAAAAATAAATTAAAAATAAAATATGGATTTAAATCAAAATTTATGTTTTTACTTGTATTTCACAAACTTTTTATTTTAAAATTTGTTTTTCAAAACTTCATTTTCATTTTATTAATATAAATAATTCATATCAATTTTGATCTGATTCTCGATTTTCATTCTCATTAATTATGAAAAAATATCATTTTATTAATACAGATAATTCATACCACTCTCCCATGAAAAAAATAGTTGAGCAAATCGCTGAGCAGATAATGCAAATCTAGATTTTGAAAACGATTTTCCTCTTTCGGAATATTTTCAGAATTTTTATTTTAAAAAAATGAATATTGCTCCCTTTGGCGGGCCCCTGCACCACGCAGAAAGTTGACATTTGTTAGAATTTTTCATACGTATATATTAAAATATCAAAATTTTTTAATAAATATTTTAATATATAGGCATCCAAAACAACCAGACTCTCTCAAACAAATACATAACTAAAATAGTGATCACAAAATCAAACCGTTATCATATGTCACAATATCTCAACCTAAAATCTGTGATTCAAATAACGAAAGAAATATTCCTACTCTAAAAATTTCTCAATCTCTCAAATATACTTTTTATAAATGTCTTAATCTCTCTTAACAATTTTTAATTACTCTTGATTCACACATTTACTAATAATATGCGGAGAGTTGAATCACATTCAAACTCTTATTCTCTAAAGGTTAACTCACGTGAGAAAGATTAGATAGGTTAATTCACGTGGGAGATATTAGAGAGATATTAGAGAGATCATGGGATCATGGGATAACTTCCCATATATAAAATTTATTATTATTATTATTATTTGGCGGTAAAATGTCGCTGAGTGGGCATATTTACCAACAACATTTTTAGCTCAAGTTCAAAACCAGTCTAAATGAGTTGATGGGTCGTTATAGGGTAAGTTGATCTTCCAATCAAGTCAATAGACTTGGTTAGATTACGGGCCATTAGATTAGAGGTTTTAAACCTTTCCTATTGTTTATCCAGCTACTTAGCTTTGCAGTATAGCTGTACAACAAGAGTAGCGAGTGACCAGGATGAGTACATTGCTCTAATCTTGACAAGATTCAGTAAATACCAGATCCCAAATGTTTCTGTCCCTTTAAGTTGGTGTTCCAATGTTTCAGGAATACATCATCTTCAATCAAAAGCCCATTCGGTAGTCGGAAACTATTATGATTTCTTAGAATAATGATTTCTACTTAATCTTTAAGATTGAGATTTGTCTCAGCATAAGTCTTTTGGTTTGTTCTGTGATTGTATGCATCAAAACTTGTAGGAACCAAAGCGTTTATCTATCATCAGTTCTATTTTATAGGAATTATTGGTGCTCTATTGGGATAATTGGCATATGTCTTCTGACCCTTTATTTGACAGATATTTTCTCTTCTTTCTCTATATTAAACTTCCTTGCTTTTTCCGCCATCTCATTTTTCTACTTTACTCTGATACTCCTCCAGAAATGGCCATCGATGATTTGTTCTCAATCCTACTTTTATGTTTCTAAAACTGTCCAAACACAGATTATCCGACTTTAATTTCCTTGGGTCTGACAGTAGGATTGACCTATTGTTATATGATGCCGCCACTTCCAGAAAAATAGAAGGTATCTCATCTCTCTCTCCTGGCCCGTGTTGCAGTTCTCTTTTAGCTGCAACTAAATCTCCAAAAGACTTCATTTTTCTTCTTGATAGGTCATGGCTTTATATATGTTATTACCGCACATATGTTGCGTTCATGGCATCACATATTCCTTATATAGAATAACTTCAGAGTCGGTGTCTCCAAATTGGCATCGGACTGGAATCTATTGCCAATCTGCATTAGATATGGATGAGGACTTAACATGTGCATTCCTGCTCCTTCCGGCCATACTACTGGATTTAGCACTCCGTTTGATAGCAGTGGTCAACTTGTTGATGTTCAACGATAGTCTATTGTAGTTAGACTATAGCAGTGCTCAGTCTTCATCTGCAGGTACTGAAATTCCTCTCCCAAGGAAGGCTTGACATTAATGATTGATAAAAATATGGATCCTACATATGGAATTTTACCATCTTCTAAGTACAATGATTTGAAATTCTTTTGGTTTGACATTTGCAGTCTTGAAACAAATCAACTAGTATCCCGATTGTAAGAATCTTTGATGTAGGAAGAAAGTCTCTAAACTTAAAAATCAAGATAATAGCACAAGAGAAGTGCTTAGGAATCAAGTTTGTTGTTTAAAAGATGGAAAAATGTACAGACAAAGCAAGACAAAGGCGGTCGGACTTGACCGTTGGTGCCAGGGCGGAGCCTCAGTGGGGCTGCGGTGCAACCCTTAGACGATAGCGGTGCGGTAGTGCCCCGTGAAGAATGAACAATATGTTTTTTCTGAATTTTGTTTCCTTTTTCTATTTATTAGTTATTTCTTAGATGTCTAGAGTTATTAAACTTTAAAATAAGGGTTTTAGGGTTTTATTATTTGTTTTCTAATTTAGGTCATAGTTTTAGGCTATTTAATATCTTATTCTTTCATTATAGTGAAAACTTTGGTATTATGTATTCAGAAACATAGTTTTTTATTTTGGGGTGGATTCTTTTGTAGAATTTCATTTCTTGGCATTGATTTGCAAGTGTGATCTACTATGCTTTTGAGTGTTAATCTTTGGATTTCTCTCCACATGAAAGGTTGAAACTATTCTCCACTGGCCCGGTCCTGGAAGTAGACATGGAAGCAAGGATTTGCCCGCCCTCAGATTTTTTCCGTAGTTTTAATATGGTTATAACTTGTATTTTTCAAATATAACAAATAAAGGTTTTGGAGAAACCGAGATAGACCAAGGTGGTGTTCAAGGATTCTTGATTCCTCCAGTTTGTTGAAGCTCATTTGAGAACCTGAGCTTTTCTTTGTCAAGAAAAGCATCATAAATTGAATAAAGCTACTTTCTGAAATTCTGTTTTATGTATATATAACGTTTTGAGGTAATAGTCTGCGTATTCACTCATTCAGATCTGTGGAGCAATCTGATCTTAAGGCATGATTCTAAAATTATTAGAATAAGACTTTTTCAGGCATAGCTATCTGTACTTCCTTTTACATTCGTATATTTATATTATATATAGCACAAACGTCCATATATTCTTTTTCATAGCGAAAGTAGAGATTTTGTTATCAAGATCACAGAATGAGAAATGAAGAAGAAAGGTCAAATAAATAAGAGGCGCTCTGATCTCTAGAATCTTTGAATCTTATTGTGATCAAGCAGAACAAACCCAGATGCCAAATAGCTCATCGCGCAAATGTCCCGAATAGCAGACAAGCCTCGGCCGTCGTGTTTTGAAGTGAGGAAGCTCTCTTCTTCTGAAGTAGTTTTGTTGAAATAAGGGTTTCTTTCTGGGAGGCATATGCAGAGGTGAAGGACATTGGTTTGCATTGATCTTTTCTTTTCTTTTGTATGCCAAAATTACTTGGAAGTCAATTGAGGCACCCTTTTTTTAGGAGAAAAGGGCATCAAAGAGTTATTGAGTGGACAGAAAGTGTTGAAAATGTAGTTGATAGCATTAAAGAAATTGAAGCAGAGGATGAAGAGCGACAGTCATGTCTAAAGTCCAAGACTGTTTTGTCTTCAAAGAACAATTCCCGTAAAAAATAGGGCCCTTTCTCGTAAAATGTAGGTGATATGGTCAGGTTTTCACTTTTACAACATGAGGTACATCTACGATCAGAACTCTTATATATATTGTTGCGAAAATTTGGATATGGATAGTGCTTTAACGATTCTAATGAAAAATCATCCCAAAATAATTTTTCAAGAAACACAATATATCACTACAACTATATTCAACAATAACAATTAAATAAAGAAAAAACACCAAAAATTTAACAAAATTCAAACAAATATATTTATATTCTCGGATATTACCAGAATAATATTTTATTAATATTTAATAAAATATTATAGAAAAGAAAAGAAAATTACCTAAAAGAATGAGAGACAACTAGGACGGTTTGGGTCTAGAGGGGGATCCCCTTTTAGAGCCATGCAACTCACCTCATTCCCACTTGCCATTCAATGTGGGATTCTACTTACCTATGTTTTTTTTTTTTTTTTTTGCCACATATTTACAAATCTCCCCCTTGAAAAAAAAATTCTTACAACTCTCTCTTACAATCTATACTAGTGTTTACAATTTTCAATTTTTAATAATATTGATCAAGTTCAAACAAAGTTGAAACTCGACCGCAATTATTATTTTTGTTATCATATCAATAGCATTCTCAAAGGTTGGAATTTTCTGAATTATAACTCCACCTTCTTCCAAAATCTCCCATATGAAATGATAACGAATATCGACATATTTCATCCTTACATAATAAACTTGATTCTTTGCCAAATGAATTATACTCTAACTATTACAATACACTTTGATATATTTCTGTTTCAGTCCTAATTCACCAAGCGACACTTGAAACCAAATTGTCTCCTTTATAATTTCTGTAATTGCCATATATTCTGTCTCTATAGAAGACAAAACAATTACTTACTGTAAGGTAGACTTCCAACTTATTTTTGCCTTTGTAAGAGTAAATATATAACAAATAGTTAATCGACATTTGTCTAAATCACTAATAAAGTTAGAATCACAATGTCTAACCATGCATTGACTATTTTGTTTGTCTACTGAAATATCAAATTAAGATTCACGATATTCAGAATGTACCATAAAATCCATTTCACAGTTTGCCAATGCTCCTTTCCAGGATCATGCATGTACCTGTTTACAACTCCAACTGCATGTAAAATATCGGATCATGTACACATTATAGCATATATTAGGCAACCAACAGCACTTGCATACAATACTTTTTATATGTATTCCCGTTCTATATCATTGTTTGATAACATAGATGTACTAAACTTGAAATGAGGAGTAAGCGGAGTATTAAATTTTTTTGACCTTTTATTATTGACAAAACGTTTTAATACCTTATTTAAATATTCTTTCTATGATAAATAAAACCTCCTTAATTTCCTATTTATGGTAATTTTCATATCAAGAATTTTCTTTACTTCACCTAGATCCTTCACTTCATACTCTCTTTTTCAACTAAATCTTCGAATTCTCAATTTCTATCTAATTTCCAAAGGTTATCAGAATGTCATCAATATAAAGAAGAAAATAAATAAAGGATCCATTGTATAACTCGTGCAAATACACGTAGTAATCATATTTGCTTTTGGTGTACTTCTACCCTATCATAAATTTGTCAAATCGATTGCACCATTGTTTTGGAGATTGTTTTAATCCATGCAACAATTTTTTAAATTTGCACACCATCTCTTCTTTTCCAGTAATTATGAATTCTTCTGGTTGAGTCATATAGATTTTCTCCTCCAAATCTTTATGTAAAAATGTTGTTTTTATATCTAACTGAACTAATTCCATATCTAACTGTACTACCAAAACCAACAAGATTCTAATAGAAGAAAACTTCACAATTGGAGAAAATATTTCATTATAATTAACTCTCTCCTTCTGAGCGTAACCTTTCACCACCAATCTTTTTTTGTAGTGAACACCATCATTATTGGGAAATCCATCTTTCTTTATATATATCCATTTGCACACAATTGTTTTCTTTCCATTTGGAAGACTAGTAAACTTCCATATATGATTCTTATAAAGGGACTGCATCTCCTCTTTCATGGTGATCCTCCATTGCTCTTGTTCTAAACTTTGGACTGTCACATTGTAGTTGGCAGAAACATCATCAATTTGAATTGTTGATACAAGAGCAACTATATTAGCATAACGAATAGATAGTTTAATGGCTCTTTTTCCTTTTCCTAATGCAATTGATTCAAGTTACTGTGGGGATTCTTGGGTGTGCACGTCTTCTTCTTTTGACTCTTCTTCTTCTATAGGAGAGTCACCATCAGTTTTTTTATTTACTGTAATAATTCTACTTTTTTCAAACTCCACCTGTTTGGAAGTACTGCCTGTGTGTTTATTTTTTAGAGTTATCTTTGATATGGTAGATTCATCAAAAGTAACATTACTACTTAAATTACTTTCTTTGTTTCTGGACACCAAAGGCGATAGCCTTTTACCCAATCTGTGATCCTCACGAAGTTGCCTTCTTTACTCTCAGATCCAATTTTGACTCCTTAACAAGATAATATGTAGTGCAATTAAATACATATAAGGAATCATAATTTATAGCAGACTTTTCAAACCATTTCTTTATTGGTGTTTTACTATCAATAGCTGTAAATGGTAAGCGATTGATGAGATGACAAGCATAGACAATACCTTCAACACAAAATTCTTTGACCAATCCAACATTGGATAACATGCACCAAACCTTCTCTGGCAATGTCCGATTCATATGCTTTGCCACCCCATTTTGTTGTGTTGTATTCCTGACGGTGAAGTGTTTGATAATATCTTCATCTTCACGGATTTTCAAAAATGGATCATTTTTTAACTCTCCACCATTTTTTGTGCAGAAATGTTTAATTTTTTTGCATGTTTAAAGCTCCACCATTTTTTTCATTTAATAAAAATTGCCAACACTTCATCCTTCGTTTTCATTGGATACACCTAAACTCTCTGAGAAAAATTATCAACAAATATTATATGATAATGCTTTCCTCCCAATGATATTGTCTTGGAAGGCCCCACACATCTGAATGAATATAATCCAAAACACTTTTAGTATCATGGATTGTTATGCCAAATTTTACCCTTATTTGTTTTCCTTTGAAACAATGTTTACAAAAATCTAATTTGCAAGTTCGTACTCCTTTCAATAATCCTTGATCTATCAGAAGTTTCAAGAATTTTTTTTTTCAGCATGCCCCATCCACATATGCACAATCTAGTTATTTTTAACTCCTGATCATAAGTAGAAACTGCTAATGTCACTGCTATTCCAACAACTGTACTATCCAAAAAATGTACACATTATTATTTTTCCAAATTCCCTTTGGTACCATAGATAATTTTTATTACTCCATCTTTCATTTTTATATCGAAACCTTTTGATTCTAACGATCCGATAGAGATGAGATTTTTCTTCAAATTTGTTGTATATCGAATACTTGTTAAAGTTCTGATTGATCCATCCTGATTTCTCAAACTAACCAATTCCATGTGAGTGAGAGGGACATTATTTGTTGTATAAACCATTCTGCCTTTCTGAAGAACTATTGTTGATTTGGAGACATATGATGGCCGCAAACAGAATCCAGCAACCACGTACTAAATGAATTAAATTTTATATTGAAAACTTAATTTGCAAAAATAAACTTATGAACAAATTAAAATTTTCTTTTGAATTATTTAATTCAATATTTGGGAGCTACACCAGTGAATTGGTTGATTTGATTTGATATAGGACATAATAAAAGTGTGAAAACTTTATAATAGAACTTTAGACATGGACGGAGGGTTGTGTATTTGACTTTTTTTTAAGTAAATTTAAATTTTAATAATTTTGATTTATTTAAGAATTATATAAATAAATATTATTATTTATTATATACAATTTTAAATTTTCGATTTTTTAATAGTAAAAAAAAAAAATAGAGTGGTTTTCAAACAGTGGTCTAGGTGGTGAAGTGGCTGTCGAGCGGAGTTTGTCGACTATTGTATCAAACTCCAGAAGGAAAACATCACACGCTTTTAACACGCCCCTCCCTTGTAAGTTTCCACTATCCAAAACCCAGAACCCACTTCAAAAGCAAAATAAAAAAAAAAATAAAGAAGAAACCCCATTAAAGCAGCAAAAAGATTCTTCAATCACACCTCACCATGGAAGAGTAAGCAATTTCTCTCTCGCTTTCTTAGCTAATTCTCTCTCAAAAGCAAAAAAAAAAAAAATAATAATAATAAATAAAAAAAAACAAAGAGGAAACTCCATTAAAGCAGCAAAAAGAGTCTTGAATCACACCACACCATGGAAGGGTAAGCAATTTCTCTCTCGCTCGCTCGCTCTCTCCCTCGCTTTCTCTCTTTCTAGATTAGCTAATTTTCTCTCTTACAGGTCCGATCCGTATGCAAAGCACTACTACGACAATCAAAGATCACTCTCGACAACATCCTCTTCCTCATCGCTTACAACCAGCGTTCACGTGACAGCCCTAGACGGTCTAGTGAACGTCAACTCCCTCTTCACCATCGCCGTCTTTGTCGGCCTTTCCCTCACCACCCCAGGCCAACAATCTCTCGAAAATCGCGACTCCTGCAACGCGGGCATCGACGTCGTTAAGAAACTCCTCGTATTCGAGGTTGTCTCCTTCAGCTTCTTCCTCTTCTCTTCCCTCATAGCCCAGGGCTTGAAACTCGCCATCAATCTTCTCAATTCTAAAGACGTCGACGAGGCTTTTAGGGCGCACATCAATCTCAAAGTCCTCCGTTTCGGAATGCTCGGATCTGCCGTCGGATCTGTCATGGGTTGCCTGTTCTTGATGCTCTCCATGATCAATGTCATTCAGATTCGGCTTGGATTGCTCTCTTGTGGAAGCAAATCTGCGGTTCATGCTGTTTCCGCTCTCGTCATTCTGGTTTCCTCTGCACTCTTGATTTATATTTCCACTGCTGTCTACGCTTTTCTTCAGTAATTATGTTTGAATTAACCTAATGTTATATCATGCTTATATTAGAAGCAATGTAGATTCTATGTTGGAGACTTATGGTGTGTGGGGGTGAAATTTTAATAAAGTTGCCCTTGATTTTGGTGCTTGGGGGAAGTTTGTTTTGCTCAATTTTCTGCTCAGGACTGTGCTTCTTGCTTTAGAGATGAATTTAGATGAGCCGAGAATATTTCAAGAATTGAGTTCTTACCTATATTTTGCTGGAATTGCTTATTTTGTAAGTCTAATTGGACTTGATCCTTTAACATTTCTTCAATTGATGACTAATGTTATTTGATTTGGAGCAATATGCATACTTATTCTTAAGTTACTGCTGGATTTGGTGATTGTAAATTCACCAAAGCAAATTATGTCTTTGGAGCGTGGGTGAAGCTTGTAAAGTTGTTTACATCTAATAGAAACAAGGTATGGCGCTGTTTAGGACAGCACTTTCAGCACCACACCAACTTCTAATAATGCCTTTGGGGTATTAATCTATTGAGGTATTGCAGAAAAACACATTATCATATTGGAAGGACTATCCACATTTTGTTATCTTTGCGGGGGTTTGGCACTTGCAATCTAAACTATAATTTTGTGGGAGTTTATGGGAAAATTATTTTGGATGAATTTGGATGCACCACTAGTGAAATTGGTTTAATGTTCCTTTTTTTTTTTTTTCCTCTCTCTTTCGGCTGTCCGTTGCTTACAAAGTTTGCTTCAACAAATGATTCAATCTATTTTGATGGTTGGTGGCTTGGTGTTGTTAATTTAGGGTTCTACTTGTTGCGTATGTCAGTTGCTCAGCCAGTCTGATTTTTATTTACTCGCTTTGAGCCTTGGCGAAATATGAATTCTAAAGAATTCATTGTGGGGATCAGTCAGAAACTGATTATCATCATCTTCTTCTTCTTCTTCTTCTTCCTTATGTTTGAACTGGCTCTTGCGGTGGCTCCATCTTATTTGTAATGAATATCATTAGATTTATGACTACTTTAGAAAACAAATACCTACTTTGCGTAGTTGCATCTGCCCACACAAAACTCGGTTTTGATAGCACAATGTTTCTTCCCTTCCTGTTGTTAGAAGGGCAGGATATTGATGGATGTTGGACTTGAGTTTTACATTCCTTCCCAAATATGAAGTTCAAGTATACCATTTTAAGTGCCGGGAATGTTCTGGGAAATTTAGTTTTATGCAGGAGTCCGGCAATTCGTTTTCATGCGGCTTAGTTGTTGTTATTTATGCTCTTAGGAACGGTAATTAAGCCACATATCCCTTATTGGTAGATGGGAGGATGGATGGGGCTGGGGTTTGCTTTTAGGCCAAATTGGCCCTTAGAAGTCTACCTCATCCAAACCAAAACTCTGTTGACCGAATTTGGGATTAGAAGTTTGATCTAATCCGACAATATTTTGTAAAACACGTTAGTCTTGGTCCTAGGTTTGAGTTTGATGGATGTTGCTGCAATCTTCTCCCTATACAAGCACAATCAAATTCCCTTGCGGAAAACAAAAATTCTTTGATGATGCAAATGGATTACCATCGTACAAGTTCCTCGCTTGATCAATTTGTAAATCTTTTAATTCAACTTTTTCTTTTTCTTTTTATTAACTTAAATAAAGAGTTAAGTAGCTTACACACATGTGGACATTATCAAAAAAGATTCCAACCCCTACTGTGACCAAAGCTTAGGGTTACCTTGAAAGTTGCTAAAATTCATTCATTCAAGGTGCAGATTTGGTGTCGATCTAAGATAGTAGTAAAGGGAACTGTCTGTGGTGTTAATGAGAAAAGCATTTGAACTAAACAAACACATAATTAGCTATTAATAGAGTTACCAGCACAATTATTGAATTTATCTGCAAAACAATTAATAAATAACTCTACTAAATTAAGATTTTGGTTTGGAGTGAATGGAAGTTACATAAAATATGAGATGGTGTCAAAATGGGTCACCCCGAATTTGAATTATGTCACGCTTCTTCTCACTTGATTTAGGAATTCCATGGGATTTTATGTATATTATTCAACATGTGATGTGAGGGGATATTAATATAAATAACAATCCCTCCAATATAAATTTTTATTTTATATAATAAGTATCCACTCCAAAAGGTTGAATCCGTAGAAAGGACATTATTAATCGCTTTATGTTTTAATACTTTTCCTCGAGTTTTCTTTAAGTAGGATCAAAGAAGTTTTTGCACATGGAATGGGGCAACATATCCCATGGAAAGGCAATAAGATTTGTTGCAAATATTTGTGAGACCCAGACTTCACGTAATCACGATTGGTCCCGACTCCGGAGTAGGTAGAAGCGGTGACTTGGAACCGGTACGGATCCATCGTTGCACCACGAAATCAAAACTCACCAACTCTTTGAAATTAATGCTTTTAGTAGGACTCCTTTTTTTCTTTTTATCACTGTTATTTAAGTTTTATTTGATTAATTCGATTCAAATATTATGAGAATTATTTTAAAAATTGATTCTTGAGATCTCAGATTAAAAATTAGAATATCTTATCGTTCAATTCAAAAAATTTATTTCTTTTTACATGTTAGGTACGTAGGTATGAACATGGATTAACCCCTGATGGGTAAATACCGAACACTTGAAGGCCCGCGAATTCGAGAATTGGTCGTGGGCCCCTCTGTTATTTTAACGGGCTCCATGATTTTGTCCTTGAGTTTTTTTTACTATTATTATACGATATTTGAATTTGAGATTACAAGATTGGGAGAGAAAGATTTATACCATTAAATTATTCTCTTAAAAACTGTTGTGTTCCAAACATGTAGGTTGTGGCTTCCTTTCCACAAGTTTCCACAAGGGGGCAGATTATATAAAATAGTTTAACTCCCTTTGGGTATAAAAAAATTAATATTTGGAGACTCATCTCTAAAAATGGATTCTACAGTGATCGATTTAAATTAGTCGGAACGAAACTCTGAATATGTAGTGGTGGCAAAGCCAAGATACAAAAAAAAAAAAGATTATATGAAATAAGAGTTTTTTTTTGGGGGGGGATATATGTGGATATCCATACACATTCCTCTTTGATATATAAGACTTGAATCCTCTCTTGGTTCATCTCTATCTTTATTTCAGATCAAAAGATGGACGACATAGTTATGTGAACACAACTCTTCACCATGGCTGTGTTTGTGGGACTTTCTTTTTCTTCATCAAAATGGAGTAGTCTAGAAAGTAGAACAGACTGCAACGCAGACATCAACACTGCACAGAGGCTAGTTGTGTATGAAGTTGTCTCCTTTAGTATATTTCTTGGCTCTAGCCCGGCAGCCAAGACACTCAAATTCTATCTCAATTGTCATATCAAATTCTATCTCAATGATTTTCTTTCATGCTTACTTAACACCCTGTCATTGTGTTAAACTATTTTATAGAATTAGGGAGGTAATCGATCAGCTGAGAGTTGCGAGAGGTGGTATGAGTTTTACTTGATATTTGATTAATCAGAAATTTGGTATTTCTTTTTTTTTTTCCCCTCTTCCCTTTCCTGGGGGGATAAAATGTTACATGAGAAATATCTATTTCCCCATTTTTTGTTCTGTTTTCTTGGCTGACGTTCCTTTCAAGAAATTGACAGGATAACAAGGAGAAGGAAACCCTGATCCAAATTTTGAAAATAAATTTGAATGATTTATTATATTAGATGCCCGTACGGAAGCATATTAAATTAAAATTTTTGAAATTTAAGGATAAATATTTTAATATATTGGGCTCCAATGAATCAATTGAAACCGCATAATCTCTCGTATGGATCTCTCGGTTAGAATAGTAATCACAAAACGAATCACCACCGTGGATTCACGATATTTTAACCCAAAATCTGGTAATCCAATGATGAGAGAACTCGAACCCTCATACTCTAGAGTTTTGTTTTTGACTCAAACCTAATCTCTTGATAACGTGCACTCACAACAAAAAAATTATATATATATATATATATATATATATCCTTTCATCTTATGTCCATGGCAATATACAGAAAGCATTCTCTCTCACGTAGCACTTTTCTTTTTTCACATATGCACACTTGTGAGAGAAAAGCGAGGAGTTACTATTTTTTTTCGTGAAGGTTGGTTAGTTGGTTATTAATAAAAACTAACCCTTGGTTAAGAAAAAATTGTTCCAAGTGAGTATAACTTTCAATATCTTCCACTTGCACAAGAGATTATTTTACATTCGTTATAAGATCATAACTCATACAATTTAATAAATCACCCTACTGAAATTTTATATAAGATTGGACGTCGTGCAACCGGTGACTGCACTTACAAACAAAAACTTCTCGATACACCTGTTAGAATGATCAAGAAGCTTTCGTTAATACAAAAAAAAAACTCGCGATACTCTAGACTCAACGCAATTATATCTATCGAGTCACTTTTCTTATTAAAAATGATCCACAATCATTTGCTCGACTGTGTATTTACTATTATATTTAAATCTCAATATGGATTAACATAATAGATCGACCGATAAATACAACACCATGATATAATACTAATTGGTTTTCCTTCCATATTACTAATTTTTAATCTTATCTTAACTAATTTCTTAGACATATACCACCAAACCGAATCAACTATGTTTTTTTTGATGAAATGCTAAAATAACAACACCAAAATAAAATTTTAAAAGATAGACGAAAGTCATAAAAGTACAAGAGATCACATCCAATGGATTTCGAGTCTCACACGGTGAGAATTTTTTTATCATACCATCGTCTCAAATAATAGCTCACATTATCCCTTAGTCATCTTTTTATATGCGTTATGAAACACGTGCCACAGTGTTATTCCATCATTTTTCAAAATAGTATATGTTAGATTTTTCTAACACTGTGTAGATATGGGTCTCAGTCTACATAAGACTTTACCCCAGAAATCTCAGAGAGAGTATCTCAAAGATGATATCATTTGACATAGGTGATATTTGAGATCTCAACCTGACTTGTCACAGACAACATGGATGTGGGTATGTCCATATCAATCATATCGTATATGATCTCATCCTAAACACATATCAAGGTGATTTATATTCTAGTAGGACTACTCTCAAAGTCACTTACGACTAGAATTCATCTCATCTCCGCTCACGCAAAGTTGGAGGTGGTCACTCGTTTGTGAGAGTCAATCACGTCTACCCGACACATCTTTTATCACAACATATTACAACTTTACGGATAAATATCTCGATATATTGAGCTCTAATAAATCAATTAAAACCATATAATTTCTCGTGCAAATTGCTCGGTAAGAATAGTAATCAGAAATGAACCACCACTATGGATCCACGACGTCTCAATCCAAAGTCTGATAATCCAATGATGGGAGAACTCAAACCCTCACACTCTAGAGTTTTGTTTCTGACTCAAATTCAATCTCTTGGTAACGTGCACTCACAAAAAAAATTCCTTCCATCTTACGTCCATGGCAATATACAGAAAGCATCCTCTCTCACAGAGCACTTTTCTTTTTTCACGTATGCACACTTGTGAGAGAAAAGGGGGGAGTTACTTTTCTTTTGATGAAGGTTGGTTAGTTGGTTATTAATAAAAATTGACCCTCGGTTAAGAAAAAATTGCCCCAAGTGAGCATAACTTCCAACAAAATTTGAATTGAAGAAACCCTAGTGTAGCTTTTTCGCACGCTGTCATACCACAACACAATTTCATTTGAAGAATAGAAAGAGTGAGTTAGAGTAGCGTCTGTGTTTACTCAAAATTAAGCTAAATAAATCAGCCATTGAATTAACTCCTTTCGCCATGCCTTTTACAAAACAACCATCTTTGGATCTTTGTGTTTTGCAGCCAACCTTAGATCGTCAAAAAGATGTATAATTTTAGGCTACCATTTAGGAATAAAGGGTTACAAAGTGTATGATCTAAATTTTAAAGTTTCTTTCATACCAGGGATGTACTCTTTTTTCAAACTAGCTTGCCAGATCATTACCTCCAATGGCTACACCTAACATACCAAATGATATATTAGCAATTAATTATCATACCTCGGGCATCAATTTTAATCCTACGATTCAAAATTCGTCACACTTCATCAAATCGTTTATCTGATCAATAAGTTCTTGATCATATAGCAACTCTTGTCAGAGTTTACAGCTGGGAACTTTGAGAACAAGTCCCAGAAGGTAGTCCAAGAAAAGACGCCTTATCTTCTGAATCGGATATGCACATGAGGGCCTATACAAATAGTGATTGGGGTCTTGTCCACACACTAGGAGATTATTACCTAGTTCCTGCATTTCCTTGGGACAATCTTTGATCAGTTGGAAGACCAAGAAACAAAGCACAGCCAGCAGAAGGTTCAGCAGAATCCGAGTATAGAGCTATGACAATGACAGCTTGTGAAGTTGTATGGTTACTTAAGCTCCTCAAAGATTTTAACATTCATCCCTGGCGGTTTAACACATCTCAAGAATCCTGTTTTTCATGAATGGGCAAAGTACCTTGAGCTTGATTGCCATTTTGTGGGAGAAAAGGTATTTTCGGGCATCATAAAACCTCACATCCTGCAAATGCTTTCACCAAACCACTCCTTCCAGCACAATAGAATTACTTGTTGGGCATCAAGCACAATTAGCATGTCACTAACCCAACAGACCAAGACGGCTGCATTAGTCAATTAGTTTAATAGCTAATTAATTCAGCTTAATCTTGTATTCTTCCAAATGAAATCATGTCAAATTAATGAGATCAAAGAGCCTTTGACATACCCACGGTTAGTTTAATCTAGTGAGATGTGGTATTAGATCTCTTAATCAAGATCACGAGTTTAACTTGTGATTTGGACATGGAGCAGATTATATTTGAAAAGTAGTTCCCTTAAATGAATCACTGCAAGTTTCAGACAAAATTAATCGAAATATAATTTCAGATACCGATTGGTATAATAAAAAAAAAAAAAAAAGCCTTTCTCATGATTTTAGATAATCAATAACTTGGATTATGCAAAGGTAGGTGGTTTCAGGTGGATAGAGGCTTTAGGAAGGAACCCTCGATGGGTCAATATAGTCCCTGTATCATTTTTTTCTAAAACTAGTTTAATTCCATAACTTAATATATTTTTTCAAATTATAAATTATTGTCATTTTTTTTATATTTAATTTTAATAGTGTCATTAGTTTAC
This sequence comes from Dillenia suffruticosa, assembly GCA_033439265.1. NCBI lineage: Eukaryota > Viridiplantae > Streptophyta > Magnoliopsida > Dilleniales > Dilleniaceae > Dillenia > Dillenia suffruticosa. Next base: position 17,820,507 of record JAVTVX010000020.1, read on the forward strand.
TATTCAATACTTGATTATAATTAATTCAAACATCGAAACAAATTTATTAAAAAAAATCTATTTTGTATTAAAAATTATTGATATACAAGGTTTTACATTTTTTAATGGGTCAAATCAGGTTTAAATTGAATGACCCATAGGGTCAAGAAAGATTTACATAATACTCATTATGTAAATATTAGATTAATTGTTCTTTTGGTCCCAAAATACCAAAATTTCTTATATCTGTAGAAAAGGTAAATACTGATTTAAACATTAGCGCATGGCAACTTCTATATTTCGAGTTAATATTGCAAAATTGGTAACATCGAATAGCAGCAGTTGGAGGAGAAATAGAAAAGTTTTAATGTCCCGTCAAACTCTTCTAATCATGACCCGCTAACTCTCTCTCTCTCTCTCTCTCTCTCTCTCTCTCCAAAGAAAATAGCATGGATTTCGACGTAACAAATTCAGATGACGAAGGGAACCCAATTAACGTGTATCGAAAGGTGCTGGATGATCTGGTCTATGTGAATTCCCTCTTCAGCACAGCAGTTTACGTGGGGCTATCACTAACCGAGACGAAGCCAACAAGTCTAGAGGGCAGAGATGAGTGCAATGCAGGCGAGGACATGGCTAAGAAAGTGGTGACATATGATGTAATCTCCTTTAGTTTCTTCCTCTTCTCAAGCCTGATTGCTAAAGCACTCAAGGTGTTTCTAAATTGTCATACCAGAAAAGAACAGAGAAACCCCATCAAGAAGGTTGTGAGAGTTGTTATGTTGATACTTTCTGTGATTGCATCCGTCATAGGCATTCTCTTCTTGATGTTTTCTATGGTTTATGTAATTCAAATTCGGTTGGGGAAGCTTTCCTGTGGGACTCATGCTGCGCTCTTTGCCACCATGTCCATGATTTCCATTGTCTCGACCGCTCTTATCATCTTTGTTGTTATGATTTTTTATTGTCTACACAGATCAATGAAACTTATGTAACACAAACATGCACCCGCCAAGCTATAGTAAATGAGGAAGAAAGAAAAATGGAGGTTTGTAGGCAATAGTGATGCAATTTACTTGATGATCAATTCAAATTGCCTATCAAGCATTCTTGGTTTCTTTGTTTATAATCTTTGTGAACTAGTTAACTTCTTTGAACAAGATATGTCTAAATTCTGTTTTTGTTGGCTAAAATTCTGGTTCTGTAATGTGGCGTCTCTTCTGCTTTATTAACTGCTTAATACCTCTTGACTCCACCCCATCCCCCACCCCCACCCCCACCCCACCCCACCCCCACCCCCACCCCACCCCACCAAAAGAAGTGATTACTATCTTCCTATTGGTCTTTATAACTTAGTAGTACCAAATTTCTTCTCCAACCAATTGGTTGGAGTTTTAATCGTTACAAAAATCTAAGCCCCCCCCCCCCAAAAACCGCTTGCTGTCCTCCAGGACTTTGATGTGTAGATGGTTGTAGGAATTTGCCTCCCAGTCCCCAGTCCCCAGCTGGTCTTCCATTTATTCTTTTTTCTATTCTGAATAGTAACATGCAACAATGGAGGGATCCCTGAAGCTCATTTTAGTAGCTTGAAATTGAACTAGTTTATGACATAAGAAAGATTGATCCGTTATGGTTTGCCAGGATTCGGTCTTCTGAATCCAGTTTGGTAAAACTAGCTAGCCACAGGAAGTTCAGCCTTTGTGTGACATAGATTCTTACATTTTCACTTGTTTTCCGGGGAGAGTAAATTCAGCATGGATGGAATAGCAAATACCAGCCCGGATATTCCTGAAATCATTTGAGTCTGATTACAACCACAAAAAAAAAAAAAAAAAAAAAAAAAAAATCATTTGAGTCTGCTTCCATCCAGCAACACATACCTTACTTTCCCTCTTTCTGTAGTTACATAGATATTTTTGGATGCATGTACATATATTCCTTTTCCTCCCCCAACATAGCTCTCACCTTGTCCTCATATTAAATGCACAGTAACCTTTTTCTCTATACAAATTGATATAGCTTGAAGCAATATTAGCCAAACAGCATCTAGTATATACTTGGGATACGCTCTCTCTCTCTCTCTCTCTCTCTCTCTCTCTCTCTCTACAATTTGATGGGAATCCGTTGAGGCCTTTCCCTTTTTTGAAGGCATCCAGATATTTTCACCGTGCGTACAGACTAGTAGAATAAGATAACAATGAGAAGCCCAGGTGTCAATCATGGATGCGTTATTCTGTCTCTTCCACACTCTTTCAATTTAATAGTGAAGTTATCACCAAATTCCATAATACCTCCATATTTTCTTTTCACTTCAAAACTTTTTTGCTCATGCTTGCAGACGATCCCATGTTCAGGTTTAGTTATCACTTGCCACTAATGTTTACACAAAAATTGCAAAAATTCTTTCTCTTAGGTATTGATAAATCTAACTTCTATTTCTTTGTCATTTTTCAGTTACAAAGAGAAGATCATAAAAAATGAAAAACAAGACCACCAAGACCCAATAGAGATATTTCAGAGAGCTTTGGATAATCTTGTCAATGTAAACTCACTCTTCACTATGGCAGTGTTTATAGGCTTACCATTAGCAACAAGTAGGTGACCGCCAAGCCCTGAGAGCAAGGAAGTGTTCCAGGCCGATGCTAGCATGGCTCAGAGGCTTGTCGTCTGCGAAGTCATCTCTTTTAGCTTCTCCCTCTTCTCAAGCCTTGTCGCCAAAACACTCATTTATCTAACTTGTCATAGCAGAGAAGGCTTAAGCATCTGACTAACAAGGTTTTAAGGGTCACCATGTTGCTCTATTGGTGTGTGCATCCATTGTAGGTATTCTTTTCTTGGTGCACTCTTTGGTTGACGTTGTTCAAGTTCAGATAGGGAAGCAATCTTGTGGGAGTAAAGCAACTCCCTTGGCTGCCTTGTCCATGATTTTGAAAGTTGCTTCTGCTCTTCTCATCTATGTCGTTGTTTCATACTGCATACACAAGTCCAATGATTTAATCTGATCCCAATTTCTAGACCCATCAGATAAAGGTTAAAACACTAATATCAGTAATGTTTTCCTCTTTTTTTTTTCCCCTTCTTTCTTTTCCCTGTTCTCTTAGTCCTATACCACTGTACCTGATCAATAAAATTGAGCCACTAGCTTTATCGGTTTAAGGTTAAGTATGACAATTAGTTTTTGGGAATGAATTCTTCAAATGTAGTAAGCGAATGTGGACTACAACCTATAAAAATGGCAGAGGTCTTAATTTCATATTCACCTTTTGATGCTCTTGACCTTTTATTTAAAACAAGGATTGATCACAATGGAAAAAGAACATGATGCCAATGCCAGACAATAAGTTCATCTATTTCTATAATGCTGAAAATTTTAACTACTACCGTTCAACTTTGCATGATTAAATCCATCAGGCAGTGTGAGCTCCCCCCCCCCCCCCAGAGAGATTTAAAATCTATCTATTATGTTCATCTTGGAATAATTGCCTGACATCAACCCTTCAAAAGGAACTTTTCTTTGATAAGGGAAGATGTTTCAAAGACTACAAGTGTGAATTCTGATCCTAATTATAATATTCCAACTGGTATTATCTAATAACTTCGTCTGAAGGCCTAAGCATTCACAATGGTACCAACAGCCTTATGCGTCTTTTCAAGTATGAAAGTGCTGAGCATGGCTTAGATTTTAGATAGTTGTCTTGATTGAGAAACTAATCTGACTCCAACCCCAATCAGGTCATATATAATGTACTTGCTCCTTAAGTTTTGGTGTTCTTTCCATTTCTAAGAGCAGTCAATGTTTCTTGATGACTCAACCTCCTTTGATTGTATAGCAAATCCTGATTCCCCTTCTCATCAGAAGAAATAGACTTCCAGGCCAAACCATATAATCAGCATTTTCCTTGTGTTAAAATATCCATCCACGTTTATGTGCAAGGTCCATAACAAGACTCAAAAGGTTTATGACTCTTATACAATCCCTCTATTCCAGCTTATCTGAAACACAACAATCTCTAAGAATGAATATATTGAGGGGGGGAATTCTAGACATAAAACCCTAGTGGCAAAAGTTGAGACAACCACATACTTGCTCCTTCCACTTCTCAGATCACACCCTCCAGAAAGCCTTCATAATTATATTGAGTTGTGAAGGTAGAGGTACAAGTGATATGAACGTACATTGTGACCAAAAAATATATTATTAAGAAGCAATGCATGAAATCACATGTATGCAGGAACATATTAGATCATATAAATATTAATGCAATTTCAACACTAGGGCTCAAAAATGCAACCAAAGCACCTTTCTCTGTCCATGATTCTAGTAATTTGGCCACCATAATGACACCAGAAGAGTTTGCTATTCCGAGGTTAAATCAAAGAAAGGAAATTCCCCGAAACTTCTGTTTAATGCCCAAGCAAAATGACAAGAGAAAAATAATGGCCATAAACTTGCAATGCAACATAAAGGGTCCCTACTTGTTGGCCTCAACAACCTACACAATCACCCTTATCTTGGCAAAAGAAAGTTGAGAATATTTTTTCTTCTTTCCTAGAACTGATTTCACGTGATTCAAAACTATATCCAACATTTCATTACATTAAGTTAGTAAGCAACTATATAAGCTAAAAATATCCATCAAAGTCAAGCTCAGCCAAAATATGAGCCTAAACAGTGCCAAATGTCAATGACCACCTGGGAAAAGGAGGGGGGGCCAAAACAAAAAGGAGAGTCCTCTTGATCACAAATACCAAGTAACTAAATTCTGCATATTTGTGAAATTAACTTTTGCTTCCCTTATGACTAACATTCTTCCATCAAACATATTGCAAATCATATAAATGGCTAGGTGTTTCCCCATTTACTTGTCAGAATGACATTTGGTATAGTCTAAAACTCCCTAGAAGTACAATCTCTTCGAACACTACACCTAGGTCAACCTACACTCTTTTACATGTACAAAAATACAGCTTAACCTACAAGTAAGATTTACAATCTATACAAACAATGGCACACCATAGAATTGAGCAAAGACAAATCAGATTGATGATCCAAGTAAGAAATGAACTAATGTAAGACTACCTTTTGGATTCAATTTCCCTTACTCTTCGTACTATATCATCGATGTTACTCGATATGTGTTTAGAGTGCTCCTCCATATCCTTTAGTACCATCTCCAGCTGTTCTTGTAAAGCTGCAGACCGTCTCCTCTCACGCTGCAACTCAGCTGTCAACTCCCGAATCTTTACATCTTTCTCATCCTAAAAAGTATGAAAATCATAAACAAGGAAAAGGACACATCAGTCGGAATTTCAATGATAGAGACCTGCATAGTCATTTTTTTAATAGAAAAAGAATAATAAATTAGATGTATAAAAGAATGTATAAAAACTCCTACAAATAGTAAATCCTCAGAAGTAATTAAAAAAAAATACAAATCAATACAATACAAAGTGACCAATACACAATTGCTCTCGGGTGCCTCTTCAAATTTTCTAAACTATAATCTCCATAAACCCTGGAGGCGTGAATCCATAGAGAAGTATAGAAATAATTTATCCCATAAAAGAAAAACCTCAATGCTTTTGATTCTAGAAGATTCTGACATTCCTCTCTCCAAATACACTATAGTATGGCCCAGAAAACATATTTTCACAATAATTGAGAATGTTTCTTCCCACCAAACCCTCTAAATTTCATGAAAAACAAATTGAGAACTCTCCTAGCACACACCCAAACATTGTCACATATAGCAAAGAGGCAGTTCCAAATTTCCCTTGCAACTGGGCAGTGAAAAAAATAAATGATGAATTGGCGTAGCATGTGGCATATACATTCAAGGAGATAGCTCTATAAGGTCTCCTCTTTTGAAAAACATCATTTGTATTAATCTTATTAAACACCAGAGACGAAATAAAAGTCTTAACCTTAATAGATACTTTAACCTTTCAAATAAATGGAGCATTTTGGTGAAAACTAATCAGATGATGAAAATCCCCCCAAAGAATCAAGATTCAAAACCCTAGCACCAAGAACACAAAGAGAAGGTTCAACACTGTGAAGCAGAGAAATCAAAGGAAAGCTCAACAGTTTTTCTATCGTTTAAATTCTTTAAAAAATGAAAATTCCAATAAGACAAATGTCCCTTCCAAATATAGAAATTTGATGGGAGTAAAATGAAGTATAGATAATTGACACAGACAAGGGAAAAAAATCAATAAAAGCAAGTCCCCCAACCCACAAATCAACCCAAAATAACACATGAGAACTATCACCTACCTCGAAAAGACACCAAAGGAATAAAAGTATTGTATAATTGACAAATGAATTTCCAAGAACCGCCATAAGAAACTCAAACTATAGCATTGTCATCATATCTATTTTTACTGAGACCATATTCGCTCTTTAAAATCGTATGTCAAAGGAAATATCCACAGCCATTTACTTGCTAAAGAAATGTTCTTGGATGTTACATTAATGACACTCGACCCACCATTAAGTTTAGACACCTGGTCCCAATTAACCAAATTTTTTTTCTTAGTCAATCCACTCTCACACCAAAGAAAGCCTTATCATCTTTTCTCGTCTACCCCAACGAGAATCCTACAAAGGGAGAGAAATAAACGTATACTAGATAGATAAGAAAGGGCAAGGGTGACATGCCTGCCTAAGGTAAAAAATACTCCTGTCCTCCCTTCAAGTCTCTTAAGGCTTCGATTCATAACAAGATTCCAAAAATGAAAAACTCCTAGAATTACCCCCCCCCCAAGGTAACCCCTAGATGGGAAATAGGAAAGAGGCTCCTCCCTAACACAATTACTGATGCCCCCAAGCAATCAAGAGATTTGCTAGAGATATTTATACCAAAAAGCTCACTTTTTGATATAATGATTTTATGCCCCAAAATTTCCTAAGAATATTAAAAAGAGTGATAATGTATCTAAAACACTCACTTCCTCCTTAAGAAAGAGGGCAGTATCATCTTCAAACTGAAAGAAAGAGGACACTATCATCTTCAAACTGAAGATAGGAAACATATACCCCATCACTCCCTACTCTACGATTGGAGAAAATATTAAGATGACTTCCTCTCTAAATTATCCTACTCAAAGGATCTAACACAACAGTAAAATGGAAAGCAGAAAGAGGGTCACTCTGTCGTAGCCCTCAAGATACCCTCAAAATGTTGAGGACCAAATTTTGGGCTGTCCATTGATAATGAAAAAGGCAAGCCGAACTCAAATACCCTCTAATCTATCTTCTCCAGCAAATCCAGAACCCCTTATTCTCCAACACATTATCTAAGAAACCTGCATAGTCAATTAGGTATGCATCTATGCACTCACACAAACACAAAGGAGTTGTATCCCTGCATTACGAAAGATGAAATAATTGAAATGAAATCCAAGCTGCCATTATGAGCCTCCAAATGAAACATCAAAAACATACTTTTCCAACTGCCCCAGATACTATCATATGGAAATTTGAATAATGAAAGAAAGATTTGAAATAAAGATTTCAGTGTGTTGCACAATGTGGCTTGCTTAGAAAGATCAAATTTAAAAATTTGAAAAATCATATTTATTCACAACTCAATGAACACAAATTCTGCGTATTTAAACATCAACAAGGAAATTCAACCAATAAATTTCCATGCACTACTGAGTGAAAACACTTTCACATATTCATGTAGGCATATGGGCAGACAACAGAAGTATCACAAAGAAAAAGAAACACACTATGTATGAATGTAATTGTTGTCAAAGTATACACATTAAATATTATTGGATTTCTTGCATTAAATGATTGGACAAATCAGGATTCTGGATCTGGAGATACCATACAAGACTAGCAGAGGAGCATGCACTCCCTTTGGAACTTACTGAAACAAGATATGATATCATCGCAATATTGATTCCAAGAGTAGCTTTTATATAAATTACAAGCTGTTCAGGAAGAGCACGTAGCTACAAGCTCACATACACACACCATCAATAAGCTCATGCAAAGACCAGATTTTGTGCATGAAGCTGATGTTTGGTGTAGAATCAGGGTGAAAAGTTTTTCAAACAAGCAAAAAAGCCCACCCCATTTCCGTCTCCTTTCAAAACTTTTAAGCTTCAAGTTTGTGATTTGTTTGGTATGTAAATTAAGAATGTCTGTATTTACAAAAAGATCTATGCTTTTGTTATGAACTTGAAACATTTATTTAGAGTTCATTTTGGTGGTTTCTGTAGGATTATAAAACAACCAAAATGGAAACCACCAAAATGGTCACATACATATGTAGATAGCCATCTCATTCTTCCTTCTTGGTTGAGCCTGCAAACTATTAATTATCCTCTTTTGAGCTAATCTAAAGCGCACAGACTTATTTGAAGCACACATTCATGAGAGAGAGAGAGAGAGATGCACATAGAATGTGTTTTCACTTAGTTTATGTTCAATAAAGAGCTCAGAAATGTATCTAATCATAGTTACCATGATTACTACACCCCCTAGCCATCCATCACTGAAACGGTGCAATCCAAAAACATAATATATAATGCACTACATCCCTAAAATGGGCAATCTGCTCTGAATATAGGTTTGAAATAGCTCACAAAATAGAAATTACATAAATAGAAAAGAATTTTTTAATGTAAAGAATAATTACGATATTCAATATGTATTTTTCTTTTCTTTGTTTATTTTAAGAAACCAGAACATAAAAACGTGTGAAGCACTAAAGTGAAAGCAAAATAACAGTAGCTTAAGTATCTAACCAAGTCTACCTCTATGTATGGCATAATGGGGAAGAGAGCATATCAAATTTGCATACTTGTACGCTTAACCAGAATGAACCACAGTCCAGGTAATATCAGATTCAGCATAAATAGTGAACATAAGGCTAAGGCTTGTGAGGACATGGGATGAAAATTTCACACCCTGAGCAACAAGGAACGCCCTGATGAAATTGTCATTTTGGTTGGCTTTGAAGAGAGTATCAAATGCACTAAGCATCAGAGTTCGTCAACAAATTGTAATAATCTCAATTAAAAGTGCAATTCTTTATGTTGAGAATAGTACAGCCATTGGGGAATCTTAGGCAGAAAAGTACAAAATTGGAAACAGACCAGAGGGCAGCAAAAGATAAATAAATAAATAAATAAATAAATAATTGAAATCATAAATTGAACATTGCGAAATTCAGTCAAAATGAGTCAAAATGTGATCTGGAATCAGATACTAACAATTTTAACTTCACAGTGAGCACCTTCAAACCTAGATTATGTGGCAATAAAAGAAATGTTACAGACATGTATTAGAATCCATAACAAAATAGCACCTTTGCAGCCAAACAGAGTTGTAAAAAAAAGCTCTGATATAGTGAAATATTTGAAAACTGTGGTAGTTTCACAAGCAAATTGCGTGTAGTTTCTGTTCAAATTAGAAAGCCATACCGGTGTCTGAGATATAACTGCAGTTCGACGATTATTGGCAGATGAACCTACTAGTGGATGATTATGTTCCTTCACAATTTTTGAAACAACCCATTTTCCAGTCTTCTCCTTCTTTACCACAATCATTGCCTTACAACCTTCCCGTGTGATGGCCCGTGGTTTCCTACTCTCACATCTCTTCGGTCTTAATTTACGAAAACCTTCTTTATTACACACGAACCGACGCCAAACAACCGTCCCATCACGCGTGGATCGGCGAAAGGCATCAACACGGATGATAAATCCTACTTGTGTAGCATATGCATCATAGAATGCTTTGGCAGCCTCTTCTGACTCAAACTCCATACCCACATGAGGTTCCTTCTCTGGATTACCTTCCACAAAAGCTAACTCCTTCCCATTGGAGCTCTCTATCATTCCCCCCTCCTCGCCAGCACTAAGATGTACATCCACTGTATAAAGGAACAATCATTCAGTAGAAATCAGCATAATGAAAACACAAATAAAGTGGAAAAGAAAAGTTCATAGATAATGCAAACACAAAACACCTCTTCCCCTTAAAAATCATTTAAACCTTTTTGGCAGAGCCAATGCCAAGATATTCTGTGCGTGTTTCTCTCTTCATTTTTCCTTTTTTTTTTGAGGGGGGGATGTTGGATAAAACTTAATTAATTATTGGTAAAAAAAAAGAGAGAGAGAGAGAATAGAAGAAGGAAAATTGATACAGAATAAGGACTGTTATAACAGAATGCAGCAGCCTTTACAGATCCCTAATGGCAGATAAAATCGCTAAGTCTTGGACCACTAAATAGATACTGATGCTATTTATAACTCCTAATTACAGTTTTTAGTTGTGGATCTTTGTTATCAAGATTATTTAGAGGCATTGAAGACTCCTAAAAGCAATGACAAGGTTAACTTGTCCCCTAAGATATTTTGTTGAATTTGCCAGGAGTTGGAGATTTGTACCTCCATGGAACAAGCCTTGGCATGACTTGGAGTGAGTTAAAATCATGATATAAGTATTGCTATTGAGTACTGATGCAGCACAAGATTGAGACAGAGAATTGTTAAATATGGTTAGGAATTCCATTAAGTTTTATTAGGATTTAATAAGATGTCATAGAGATTTTGTAGTATATTTATATTAGGATTAATTAAGCTTCCTATTTCATTCTTAATCTTTGCCTATAAAAGACCACTCTCTCTCTCTCTCTCTCTCTCTATTATATTTTTTCTTTTATTAACTCTCCTTGACCATGCATATCCCTGTTGCACAGCTTCTCTATGTTTCTTTATAGTTTTCTTCCCTTGGCTCTCTGTCTCTCTAAGATTTTCAATAACCTTGGACTTTAATCTTGTCTGTTTTCTCTCTCCTGCTCTAAGTCACTATCTGCTTTCCCCTGTGAGTCTATATTCCTTTCTCCATTACGGTTCTATATCAGTTACACTCATATATAATTTAGCTACAGGTCTTTTTCCATAAAGACACCTAGTATTTGTTGTCTTACCATTCCATTCCACTTCACTTTAATTAAAAACATACAAACTTCTCCATCCCAATCTCAGTGACATTTTTTGCTTTTTCTTATCCCAAAAATGAGTTCCAAAGCTTATAGGTCCAATGAATATATATGGTTCACTTTCCTGCATCACCCTTAAAAGGTAGAGTGAACCTCTACACCAAGGAGTACTTTTGGAAGGAAATGTCTATTCAGGAAAGATAAACAAAGGCATTAATGCTCTTTCTTAATATGCGTGTTTTGACAACTCTAACGCTTAAAGGGGCAAAGGTAAACCATGAACTAAAATTAACCAACTTCCAATATCATATATTGGTGTATCTTGGATACATGGAAGGGCATTTCAAACAGGGAAGCATGGCCCTAACAACCCCTGTGCACCTCACCTGCACCCCCACTACTTGGATTACGATCCTCTCCATTATATGAATTGAAATGTACAAAGGATCAAATGCAAGCACACCGTATATTGCAACACTAAGTCAGGTATATTAAAGTACTTATTCCAAAGGAAGAACTACCCAGACTCCATAGGCAACTCAATAAATAACCCTACCTGATAAATACCTTGATAATTGGTATTGTTGGCTCTTGTAAAAAACATATTTTTCTAATAATAATTTAAAAAAGGAAAGAAAAAGAAAACAGTCCTACTGAATTGACAACTAAATGAAAAGAGAACAAAGAACAAAGTAGAAACAAAATAATTCCAAAAGCCAGTCTTTGACTAAGAACCAGAATCAAGGAAGACAAGAACATCTTGGAACCAGAATCAAGGAAGACAAAGAATATCTTGCATTGTCAAGAGCTTTGTTAACAAAGCTTCACAGTTGAATCTACAAAAGAGCCCAATAAAGAAAACTAAACTAGAGGTTGCATTTAGATATGTACTCAGGAAAAACTAATGGCTGTAAACTACATCTTATTTTGGGTGGAAACAAAATAGTAAGCAAAATATTTTGCTTCTTGCTTATCTAATTTACATTTTTCTCTATTAAGTTCAAAATTTATTATTAAGCCCCGGGACAGCTCAGCATACAGATGTTGCGGCATAAATGTAATGGAGAGTCAGATCATAATTAGTTATGAGTGAAAGAATCTTGACCTGAAGAAAACACATAGAAGTCTAAGGTTGAGATGGGACTGAAGCACATGGTAATCTAGATAAAGTGTCGGTATAATTTTGTGTAAAAATATATATATACATATATATATTATTTTGGATGTATTTTTTAGCAATTTAATATTGTTGTGGAGTTTTTGGACCAAGTAGGTTCTCTTTCTTGTAATTGAAATCTTTTTATTTTTTTCACTAGTCTCCCATTCTTTAGGTTGCACCATGTTGGCACTCTTAGTTCATGGCCTGTCAAAAGAAAATATCTTATGGCAAGTTAAATCATTTGTTTGACAAAAGGTCAAGTAAAAAACAATAGCAAGCGGAACAAAAATGAGCACATTAACCAAACAAATTAAGAAGGCCCATATGACACCACAACAACTTGCTCACAACCAAAAAAGAATGCAAGATTAAACTTTTCAGCTTAAGCAAAAGCATCTTAGCTAGAGGTGGCATTCAAGCCGGGTCGGGCCTCACAAGATCGGATTCTTTTGGGTTAAAAAATGCAGATAACAAATCCTAACCCAGCGTGACTGGGTTTAGGTTAAAATTGGGTTTTTGGATCTAATTTTTCTTATTTATCATATTTTTCATTTATATTTAATTAATATATAATAATGGTATAAAACCTATTTAGTAACTTAATTTAAATAATTAACTAAAAGACAAGTTATTTTAACTATTTAATTGCTGTACATTGTGAAATTTATTATTTCATAAATTTAACCTTATATTACTTCTAGACATATTTTATTTTTGTTATATGGTGTCAAAATAATATTTGCCTGAAGTTTAATATGATTTACTGTACAAACATAAAACTCTTCTTGATTCAAAAAATATAATACAATGATTTTTTTGTCAATTTTTTAAGTTAAATTTGATGCAAAAAAAAAATTATAAATTAGTGTTATTTCTTTTCTCTTGAAAAATGTAAGTAATTGGTAGATTTTGTAGGGGCATATTAAAAAAAAATAATGAAAATAACATAATACACATAATAATTGATTATACTTTGAAATATTTTATTGGAGTATTGTGAAATGAATCTCAAGTATTTGAACTATTACTACTGTATTTTAATTTTTTAATAAAAGCTTAATGATACAATCATCAAGTAACACTTACCCAGGTATAATAATAGAAGAAAATTTCACAAAAATTTAAAATTTCTGGGTCATTTCTGGTTTTCAGGTCTAACACTAACCTAACCCCATATTTTTCACAGACCATAACCCTTAATATTAGGGGCTGGGTCCACCTCAAATTTTAACCCTATCAAACACCCAACTAATCCCTTCCATAGTCCCCAAAATACACTAAGAGGCAAGACCTCCATAAGCTTTAGACTTTGGCAATGAGTTGCCCTCTCTAAAGAACCTTTACCATTGAGACAGAATCTTCATAGAACCAGTTTAGTTTACTGGAATTTCAAAGTAGACCAAACTCTATATATAATCAATCTTCATTACATATGCTGGTTGTCCCAGTCATCTTGTCTTATCCTCCATTCTCGACCTAAGGAAAAAAATCTGCAAATCCATCTTAAATTTCCTTTTATCTGCTTAGGAAAAGGAAGAAAATCAACACTACTCTTCCTATATATATCATCCTGAACTAAAGACAGTTTATGGATGAATATAGTCATTTCACCATATTACTTGGTGAATGGGAATACCATTGTCATCACATCAATTTGAGTTTCAGTAACACCACATGTCACGTGTTTCTCTTGCTCATTGACCAAAATCATTTACAATATGTAAATTTCATGCAATACCTACTGTATCCTCCTTTATAGAGTAGCAGCTTCTTTGGCATGTCATTTTTTTAGGAGGTTGAGAATCATTAAGGGTGACTACAATTGGAATCATATAGCAGAAAAGTAATTTTATTGGACAAATAAATATAAATCATTTGAGTGATGCATTTAGAAAGCAAGAGAGGATGGAAAAACAGAAGCGATATTCCATTGTGATTATCCATTTAAACATAATCCTATCGGTGAGGAACCTTCAACATATTAGATAAAAAGGGGTAATGCACATATAGCCTTTTGGGGATTACTCTAAAAGGTCTCTGACTTGGCAAAAATTGCTGTTTTGCTGAAGATTTGAAGGGTCCTCCATCACTACAATAAACATACTGCAAATGGTTTTATTTATCATTAACACAAAACATAAAAGTGTCATGGACTGATCCCCAAAATAACTCTACACTTGTAGTTAATTTTAATTAGTTAGAGAACCAACCAAAAGATATTTTCCAAATTTGGTGCACATATTGGGCCCTTGCTTGCACATAGATACTGAATTACCTCACAAGATGCATAAGGTGAAGAAAGAATGAGAGGTTTTTTTTTTTTTTTTGGACGAGATCTATTAAAATCACCTAGAAGGTTTGTCTTGGCCAAAACACTGAGCTTCACGCTTTCTATAACAAATCTATTTGCATTTCTAGTTCTAAGTATAACCCATTTCATGTTATGATACCTCTTGTCTTCAAACAGATCCCCCGCACAGGGATGAGCCAACCAATTCTATTTAGGATCTAATTAAAGCCCAAACAAACAACAAAAGATGCAAATGCAGGAAGCAAAATTTTGAGATAAAGTCCAATTATGTGCAAATTCATGTCCGTGCAAAAAATAACATACAAACCAATCAAGGGTTTCATGAAAATTTCCAGATTCGTGTATAAAATGCCATCAAAATGAACAAGGGGTTGAAGAAATTAATATTTGAGACGACTTCAAAAATAGTAGATTTTTACCCATTAGCGACATGAGGAGCTAATTTCCTTCTGAATCTGCTGGCTTGTGAGAGAGAGAAAGAGATTAGCAATGGTTGGAACAAACGTTACTCTCAAAGCCCTAGCAAGAAAGATTCAGAAAGTTTTGGAGACTACCCGTCGAGCGAGCCACAAGATATGTTCTTGTTTATTCATTCAATTTACGATATAGAAAAGGCAAAATTTATTGAGAACTTGCAAAATGACCCCTCTTGTGTTATCTATTAAAATATGGAGCCATGTACATATTTAACTCTTTTTTTTTACAATAAAATTTTAAAATAACATAAATTAAAAAAAATTAATTTGACTCACCTATATCAAATTTTTTAAATTTGATTTGATTTAAAAATAAGACATATCGAGTTGATTCGACATGCACTTTAACAATACACGAGAAAGAGAGGCAGGAATCTAAAGGGTGGGAGAGAGAGAGGAGAAGCAAGCAGGAGAGAGAAAAAGTGCAAAGAGGGAAAGAGGGAAAGAGGGAAAGAGAGAACATAGGCATGTCGAGACTAGACATACTTTTTTTTTTTTAAATATGTCAAGTATTGAAAACTCGATATATCTTATTTTAAAATATATCTGGTCTACTCGACATGGATGGATCAAATTTAATTTTTTTTAATCTTAGTTGTTTTAAAAATTAAAAAAAAATATAAGTTAAATCTATACATGTTTTTAAAATATGATTAAAATTACATATTTAATCCCTTGACTGTTCATGTTTAACGAAATTAAAAATTTGGATCAAAAGAAAATATTATTTAAGACTAGGGATACTATTAATATATTTATTCTTTACGATTAAGATACAAAAGTTCTAATGATAATAATAAAATTCATATTTTTTAGATAGAATAACCATAATACCCTTAAAAAAATTTAGCTATCACAAATAATCACCCTATCATTAATTTATCTTGTGTCTGAAATCAAATGAATTTTTTTTAAAATTGTGAAATTTATTTTTAATTTTAGTTTTCGTTATTTAGAAAAAAGGAATATATTTTTAATTTTATAAAATATTATCATATATTCTAATTTAATTAAATAGAGAGAAAAAGACTCTAAATGTATTTTATATTTTATTTTTTAGTTTGAAAAAAGGATATTATTTGTAAATGAATTTCACAAATTTGGATAATTTGAAAATGATTATAAGGGAGTGATGAGTAATTTGGAATGTGAAATTGGGTTAGTTGCTCTCAGAAATTTGCTGAGTCTAACTTAATTTGATAATCCATTGAAAATTCTACACCGATTCCCATATTTCAGCTATTCTCTTCCTCTTCCTCTTGTGCCCATCCCCAGCACCTTTCTCGACTTCAGTGTTCTTTATCTCTCTCTCTCTCTCTCTCCGCACCACATCATAACGATAGTTAAGTTTCAATTCACTGTATCCGAATTTTTAATCCACCCTTTGAAACCATGATTTTTTGTTGTTTATCTCTTAACTCTTCAAAATTGTCATTTCTCTCCTTTCTTCCGTTCTTAATATTCAAAATTAACATAACTTTTTAATTCAATTTAATCTTACCTTCCGTCAAATTTTCTATTTTATTTTATTTTATTTGTTACATTTTATAATTAAATTTAAAAAAAAATTGTGAATAAAAATTAAATATTTACTTAAATTATTATTGTATTAATAATTTTTATATTTAAAATTATACTTATTCCAGTTGAATATAATCTCAACTTTTTTTTTTACATAAGTTACTCCCAATTAATAAAAATGTAATAGATATCATTTTAAATTTTTATATCTCCCTTGGTGAATGGTAACTTAAGTTTCTCTATTCTTTATTTACATTGAAGGGTCATTCGGGTGCCTATCCATGCCCCCCTAGCCGTCTTGGTCGGGTCGTGACTCATGACTACTATCCTTGTCCTAGGCTTTGTAACAACAGTAAGAGTACTGTAACGGCTAGTAGGAATAAAATGTAAAAAAGTAATACAGGTAGCTAGTAAGTTGTAACTTAATCAGTTGGATGGTTAAGTAGTTAGGTTACCTTATAATAAGAAGATGTAACTGCGGGTAGGAGGCAAACAATTGAGCATTCTTCTATGAGATTTTTCTTCTTCTTCTTCTTCTTCTTCTTCTTCTTCTTCGCTACAGACTGCTAACCTTGCACTCTGCAACCACTGCTCTCAATCGACTGCAACATATTTTATTCACATTCTTGAGCCAATTCATAACAAATTGATATCAGAGCTGTCCTTCCTCGGCAGAATCACTGTAACGGCTGAAGGAACTAGATTCAAGGCAATCGAAGAACAGTTAAAGAAACAAGATGCAAAGATAACAGAAAATCACGCGGAGTTAGAAAGAAAGATGGAGGCACAGTCACAGCGTTTGGAAGCAAAAATGGGGACCCTCGCTGCTGAAATGGACAAGAAGTTCAATGCTATGATGCACATGATGAATAAAGATAAAGGGGATGAGTCAGAAGTAGAACGAATGATCAAGACACCCATACTTCCAACTCCCATAGAAGGGAAACTCAGGTGTGAATCTGGAACACCCCTGTTAAAGAAAGAGACCAATGGAAAATTACTATTGCCAAATCCACCAAAGATTGATCTTCCAATGTTCAAACAACCCTCGAATTTGATTAAGAAAATGTCTCAAATTCTGTAAGGCTTACCAGATACCAAACTGTAGTTGGGTGGACTCAGTAGAGATGTATTTGGAGTGAAGGGCCAAGATATGGTTTCAAGGAGTGAAAACAGCAAGGAAGGAAGTGGCTTGGGAGGATTTCTCTCAACTTCTCTATCAAAGATTTGAGGAGAAGGGAGTTCAAGATGTTATAGAATAGTTCAATAAGTTATACCAACATGGATCCATAGTAGAGTACCAGGAGAAATTCGAGGAGATGTGGTCACTCATGCTTCAGGTAAACCCCAAACTGACAGAAACTTACTTTGTATCTAGTTTTATTAGTGGGGTTAAGGAATAAATTAAGCCTGTGTTGAGGATGTTCAAGCCAAGAACTTTGCCACAAGCCTTTGAAATAGCTTCTCTACAAGAACTGTCCTTAGAACTAACAAAACAGAAGAAAATTAGAATAAATAGGTATAGGGATAATGGGGAGGATATTAGGACGAATAAGAACACAATGATATCCAACAATAGTAACAGAATTCCTAGAATATCTCCACAGGAGATACAATACCGTAGAACTAACTACTTATGCTTTAAATGTGGGGAAAGGTATACTCCTGGCCACCAATGCAAACTTAAACACCTGAATGTGATTATTGCAGCAAAGGAAGAGGATGAAATGGTAAGTGAGGAAGTGATAGAACTAGGAGAGAAAGGTGGGGAAGCCTTTGATGTGTCACTATGTGCTTTATCTAACTCCTTACAGCGGAAAACTATAGCTCTACAAGGGCTGTTGAAAGGAGTAAAAGTCTCCATACTAATAGATACAGGGAGCTCGAGTAGTTTCATCAACCAAACACTAGTAAGGAGGCTAGAAATGAACACACAAAAAGATGAGTGGTTGCACGCAATGTTAGTAGATGGAAGTAGAGTGAGTAGCAATGCCAAAGTGAAAGGGGTACGGTGGAGCATACAAGGATATCACTTCTCCTTTGACTTAAGGGTGCTATCATTGGGAGAATGGGACATAATACTTGGTGTGGATTGGATGTACAACTTTAGTCCCTTAACATTTGATTTCAAAATGTTACAAGTTAAGCTGGCTAGTGAGGAAGGTGAAATGGTATTAGTAGAGATGGTTAAAGATCCTCAAATGAAGCTAGTACGTGGGAAAGACACTAAAGACTTCAGAACAAAGCAAATTCAGAGCAGTAATAGTATCTATCTGTAGAAAACCATAACAATCCACTACACCCTCTGTCTCTAACCTTCTACAGCAGTTTAGTGATGTTTTCTCTGAACCCACTTCATTACCACCTAAAAGATCTCATGACCACTCAATACCTCTTAAACTTGGAGCTCACCCTTTCAAGATACACCCCTATAGATATCCACATTCTCAGAAAAATGAGATCGAAAGACAAGTACAGGAGATGATCAGTCAAGGTATTGTGAGGCATAGCAACAGCCCCTTTGCTTCTTCAGTCTTATTGGTGAAAAAGAAAGATAATTTTTGGAGGTTTTGCATGGATTACAAGTAACTTAACACTATCACCATTAAGGACAAGCATCTTATCCCTAATATTGATGAGTTATTGGATAAATTGCATGGATCGAAGTTATTCTCTAAGATTGATCTCAGGGTAGGGTACCATCAGATTAGAGTCAGTCCTAAAGATGTTGCTAAGACTGTATTTCAAACTCATCATGGACATTTTGAGTTCTTAGTAATGCCATTTGGCCTTACCAATGCTCCCGCAACCTTCCAATCATTGATGAATCACATATTCCAACAATACCTTAAGAAATTTGTGTTGGTTTTCTTTGATGACATTCTAGTCTATAGTTCTTATCTGCATTCTCATTTACAACATCTGGAGTTGGTTCTCTTAACTTTAAGACAACATCAATTGTATGCTAAGTTATCTAAGTGCTCTTTTGGTCAATCACAAGTAGAGTATCTAGGCCACAATGTAACAGACTCGGGGGTAATGATGGACTCACAGAAGATTGAATGCATTATGGCTTGGCCTGTTCCCACATCTATTAAAGCGCTACGAGGGTTCTTGGGATTGACAGGCTATTACAGAAGATTCATCAAGGACTATGGGATTATGGCAAAGCCTCTCAATGACCTTCTGAGAAAGGAAAATTTCATATGGAATGAGGCAGCTGAACAAGCATTTCCGCAGCTCAAATCAGCTATGTGTTCAGCACCTGTTATGAGACTGTCGGATTTCTCTAAACCCTTTGTATTGAAGACTGATGCTTGTGCAAAAGGGTGGGGAGCTGTGCTGATGCAGGAGGGATAACCCATTGCTTACCTTAGTAAGGCTTTAGGAGTTAAGAGTTAGGGAATGTCCATCTATGAAAAGGAATTAATGGTTGTTGTCATGGCTGTCACAAAATGGAAACATTATTTATTGGGGTACCACTTTGTTATCAGGACAGACCATCAAAGTTTGAAGTATCTTTTAGAGCAAAAACTTACAAACTCCTTGCAGCATAAGTGGCTTACTAAACTCCTAAGATTGGATTATGAAATCCAATATAAGAAGGGATCAGATAACAGAGCTGCGGACGCCTTATCAAGGAAAGAAATGCTGACAGAAGAACAGAAGGAAAGATCATTGATGGCTACTTCCTTGGTGAAGCCTCAATGGATAGAAGACATAATTCGAAGTTATGAAACAGATGAAGTTTGTCAGACATTGATAGCACAGGCAATACTGTAGTCAGGGGACAATTCAGAATATGTACTGCAGGATGGACTTCTTAAATTTAAAAAGAAGTTATATGTGGGTAAGGGAACTCAATTGAGAACCAAAATAATAGAGCAGCTGCATAATTTTGCCATGGGGGGTGATTCAAGACAGATTGGGACTTTGCAGAGGATCAAAGCTATATACTTTTGGCCTTCTATGAGATCAAACATCATCCAATATGTTAAGGAGTGTGACACATGTCAAAGAAATAAACATGAGCATGTGGCTTTATCCTGGATTACTCCAACCACTACCCATACCATCGTAAGCATGGACTCAAATTAGTATGGACTTCATTGAAGATTTACCTGAGTCCCAGGGGTATGATACTATACTGGTAGTCATAGATAAACTTATAAAATTCAGCCACTTCATAGCATTGCAGCACCCTTACACTGCCATGAAGGTAGCACAGGTGTTTGTTGACTATGTGTTCAAATTACGTGGTCTTCCAGAAACTATAATATCTGATCGCGACAAAGTGTTCACTAGCCTATTCTGGCAAGAGTTGTTTCAATTGGTTGGTACCCAACTGAAGCTAAATAGCGCCTATCACCCTCAAACAAATGGGCAAAGTAGCTCAACGAAAGTCTTGAATGCTACCTGCGGTGCATGATCTCTGATAGGTCGGGACAATGGTATCATTGGCTAAGCTTGGCAAAGTGGTGGTATAATACCAGTTATCATTCTAGCATACATATGACCCCATTCGAAGCTTTATATGGTTATCAACCTAAATTCCTTCCAATGGGACCCTACTTAGAGACCACTACTCCAGCTGCAAAGAACTTTGTTCAGAATAGGCAAGCAATGCTGCGGATTTTGCATGATCACTTGACTACTGCTCAGAACTGGATGAAGGTCTTTGCAAATAAGAAAAGGACTGAAAGGGAGTTTTAGATTGGAGACCTAGTATACCTTAAACTACAGCCCTATAAATAGCACTCTGTTGAATTACGGAAACAGCTTAAATTGTCTTCCAAATATTATGGACCCTTTCCAGTTATAGCAAGGGTAGGACAAGTAGTTTACAGGTTGCAATTACCTCCTGATTCCAAAGTGCACCCAGTATTTCATGTCTCCTTACTCAAAAAGAAGGTTGGTCCTAAAACAAACTTGATGTCTTAGTTGCCTACAATAGGAGCTGATGGGCAGGTTTTAGTTAAGTCAGAAACAGTTTTAAAACGGAGAGTGATACTGAGAAATAACACACAAGTGTGTCAATGGCTTATCAGATAGGTAGATTTGAGTCCTGAAGAATCAACTTGGGAAGATGTAAGCTTTCTTCGATCTCAATTTCCAGACTTTAGTCCTTGAGGTCAAGGAGTTTGAAGGGAGGGAGAAATTATAACAACAGTAAGAGAACTGTAACGGCTAGTAGGAATAAAATGCAAGAAAGTAGTATAGGTAGTTAGTAAGTTGTAAGTGAATCAGTTGGATGGTTAAGCAGTTAGTAGGTTACCTTGTAATAAGAAGATGTAGCTGCGGGTAGGAGGCAGACAATTGAGTAATCTTCTATAAGATTCTTTTTTCCTCTTCTTTCTCTCTCTCTTATTCTTCTTCTTCTTCTTCTTCTTCTTCTTCTTATTCGCTACAGACTGCTAACCTTGCACTTTGCAACCACTGCTCTCAATCGACTGCAACATATTTCATTCACATTCTTGAGCCAATTCATAACAGGCTTCTCCTTTATAAGCCAAAGCTTTGACTAGTACAAATAAAAATTTTACAAAATGAAAATTAAGTTGCTCCATGGAGGATAGATTTATTTATTTATTTATTTTTCTATTACCGATATCCTAAATTATATTCTAATTAATCAAATTTAAACGTATGTAAATACCATATTTAAGAGATAACTCTCTCAACGTAATCTTTTTTATTTTTAATTTTTGAATTCGATATTTGATTAAAAAATCTAATATTTTATTTTACTAAATCGACTATTCATCACAGGGTTATGATGCTAAATTGGGCTAACTTGCCTGGGCTAAGGTACGTTGAGCCTTGCTAATTTGTTGGTCAAAATAAGTTAAAATCAGCGTAAATGCTTTAAGGTTGAAAGGGTAAAATAAATGTATATGGTATGTTAATATTTAGTTAATTTAGTATATAAATTTTAGAACCTTGTAGCAAGTTAGTCTTTGACATAAAATTCAGGTTTTACATATTTTATGAGCTTTGCATGGACGAGACATCTACGAACAAAAGATACCAACATAAAGAAAAGGGGAGGATGCACCAAAGTGTGAGAACGGTGAGATGCTCTTGATGTTGCACAAAAATACATACTTTGAACTATAAAATACATATCGCAAATGTCCAATTTTCATGTCATGAGCCTCCAATCCAAACGCAATGCAACAAATGGCACATCCAAAATCAAAAAAGATCAAGAAATTGCAACATAGTGTTAATTGATGAGATATTACACACAGTAGGAGGCAATCCAGAACAGAGATGTTTCCTCTGCTTCTCTCCATCTATTCCAAATAAACCCGAAAAAAGAAAATAATAAAAGCTATAAGTATAAAAAGTGTAAAATGGTTGTTGGAATTGAATTTCAGCTCAAGGCAGCAAAACCCCCACCTTTCATCATTTGCTTGAACTCCTTAAAATCAACCATCCCATCACCATCTTCATCAACTTTTCTAATCATTTGTTTGCAATCTTCTAATGTTCGGCCCTGTTTCAAACCCAACGATGACAATACAGATTTCAATTCCTCCACCGTGATAAACCCATCTCCGTTTTGATCGAATACGTTGAAGGCTTCCCTCATATCCTCTTCTTCGTCTCTCTCGTCCATTATTGACTGATATAGACCTCCGAATTCTTCCACGTCCACATATCCATCTCCATTTGCGTCTATTTTTTCAATCATTTCGACTAGTTCTTTATCGTGTATGTAAATTCCGAGGTTTTCTAAAGAATCGCTCAGCTCTTTCTTTGTGATTCTTCCGTCCCCATTTCGATCAAACATTTGGAAAACTCTCCGAAGTTCTGCCGGATCCATCACCCCTTAGATGAAATGCTGATCGATTGATACAATAGAACAGGACATGAAAAATTGAAAAGAAGAGAGGCAGAGTCTGGGGGGAAAGGGGGTTTGCCAAAACCAGAGATATCAAAAATGAGAATCCAAAGTTTTGTCTGGAAAAACCACTTGAGAGAAATGAAGTGCAGGACAGAGAGAAAATCGAGGCGGGATTTATGGAACATAATCCAACTAAACTAAACCAATTACTTATTTTTGGGTATTTGTCTGTTTGTAAACGCGTTTTTTGACCTTGCTTACTTTTTATTGGGGGTTAAAGAAACAGGTTTTGTGTTCAACCCATTATTTTCTTATATATATATATATATATATATTTTAATTTAGTTAAAATATATTAATAATTAAATTTAAAATTATTCAATCTGTGTGAATTATTATCATTATTTTTATTATTAGTTCTATTGTGAAGGATGGAGATGAATTCAGGATATGTGGGCGGGAGACGGCGACACGTGGAGGGCTCGAGAGACTTTGGGCGGACCGACTCTTCATTTTTGACTTTCACTGGTTATGGAAAATGGAAAATGGAAAATGGAAAAATGAAAGATATAGAATCGGCCGGTCGGTGCGGTTGACTTGGTGATAGTCATGCACGCCGGTCCTAGGGTTACAGACATAAAGCAAATATTTTCAAGACTTTGAAATTCAATGTGAAACTAAGTTTATCTTATTGAGGTAAAACAAATGATATAAAATTTATTTATTTTCTTAACAAGTTAAACTGAATTGTATTTGAATAGGAGATATAGGAAGGGATGAACTTGATACCATTTCATCAGCGTATTTTCAAGTCATGCACGCCGGCCATTTTTTCTTTGTTTTTTTTTGTCCCTTGGTCACCTTATTTTCATTTTCTTTTTTTTTTTTTGATTCGGTTCTGCTTATTATATTATTTTATATAAAAAAAAACAGAATAAGCTAACAATTGAGTTGGGCCGCCTTGGGCTTGGCCTGCTTCGAAGGGCCGAGTTTGACTCGTTTTATGATTTTATGGTTTGACAGAGATTGAAACTATTATTTAAACTCGTTTTAATTTTGTATTGAGTCTAAACACTGGTGGATTCAACATGTTATAGACTAGATTTGTTTAAAATCAAATATTGTAATATTTATAATATTATTTTGATTAATTTAATATATTACTTTTAATATAATTTTTTTAATATTTCATATTGTTATTATTAATTTTTATAACATATGTAATTTTTAATTTGATACGTTATATTTATTTTGTTTTTTATTTTTAATGATTAATATGTTTTTATTTTATATTTATTATACTATAATGAATTGAGTCCGAGAACCTGACCCTTAGTTCCATTGTCATGGTCACTACAGAATATCAAAAAAATCTTGGAAGAAGATAATACGTTCAATTTATAAAAAATAAAAAATATATAAAACAAATAAATTAATAATATATAGATTTTATTAAAAGCAAAATATGTATATATATATATATATATATTAATAATTAAATATTTGAAATATGTAACCTATGCATTAATAATAATTCATGTAATAGTTTGAGAGAGTTTTTAAAAGGGGTTTGTAAAATTGATGATATAATAAAGAAAATGTAATCCAACCATGTGCCTAATATGAGCATTGGAAGATGAGGATCATATAGGCGAGTAAATTGGAAACTCAAATCCCAACTAGGGATTTCATTAATTTCGCAAACGTAGAAATTGCCACAAAATATTCCAAACTAATTTTGGGACAGAGTGCGTTTGCTTTTTCTTCTTTTTTCTTAAAAAAAAATAAAAAAAGATGTAACATATATAATGTTCCAGTAGTAAAAGGACCTGGAAAATCATTGAAAACAGAACCAGGCGAGTGAAACTGGATTTTCCCATCGCAAGTTTCTATATTTAGAATTAATTGCCTGGATCCTCCGTTTTGTTCTCCATCCAGTCAAGAAGTTGCCTTGCTTTATACAATACAGAGAGAGAGAGAGAGAGAGAGAGAGAGAGAGAGAGCGCGAGGCGGGGCGGAGGAGGCTGCTTGAGGAGAATTGGTGAGAGAGGAGGGAGATTTTTTTTTTTTTTTTTTTTTTTTTTTTTTAAGAGGTGGGAGATGCGAAGATAGAGATTAGGGTTTCTACAGAACTACAGGGGGACGGGTGAACGAGAACATTTATTGAGGGGACCGAAGAAACTTGGGCTCAAATGTAACCCTGGGCCCAATCCTCGACTTAAAAGGCTAAAATTTAAATTTTAAAAAATAAAAGGAAAATGTAATTTCTCGCCAAATTTCATTATTTTTTCTTAAAAAAGGAATAATCCATTGATTTTTCTCTTTCTAAAAAAAAATCATATATATATTTTTTTCTTTTTTAAACATATTAATTTTAAATTTTTTCTTTTTAAATATATAAAATTAAAAATATTAATTTTCTTTATCTAAAAGCATTCAACTTAATCCACATTTTCTCTTCTAAACTAATATTGATTTTAAGTTTTATTTATAGAAATACCAAATTTAATTATTTTTCTATAAAAGTAAACACATTAATCGACTCTCTCTTAAAAAAATTATATTAAATTTTGATATTTATCTAGAGGGGAGTGTATAGTTGAATATAGATATTTTGAAAATTTTTATGTAATTAAAAATCTTACAACAAAGCTGCTTAAAAATCAAAACAGAAAAGTAAATAACACTTAAAACTTTTTATAGCGGTTTTACTAAACTAGGTATATGTCCACTTTTAGGCTCTCCCTGGATTTTTCACTATCAACTTAATGATACAAACTTGATTGTAGATTCAAGTTAAACCTTTATAGTATTTCTACGAAGTACAACTTTTCCAACCCTATACAAATTGGTTTTCTCATACTAGACCCAAAATAGTGACACACTTTTTGATTTTTTGAACATTCAGTATACGAAAAAATGCAATGTAAAAAATAAGAGACTCTAATTCTCAGATTTGACTGAATTAAATTCAATCTTAAAACACTCGAAAGAGGATTAAAAATAAAGTATAAAGAGCAATCAATACAAGTAATAAGGTTATTCAGAAAATTAATCGAGTATCTTACTTTTTCTTCATTTCTCTTCTCTGGTAGTCACTTTGATATTGGAGAGATCCGTTGAAACATTATTAAATTTAAACGTTTCACATTTAATATCCGTCGTTAATGTTTTATGTAACAGTACCCATTTTTCATGCAGAAACTCCATTCTCCCACTAGCGCACTTTCTTGTTATCTAATCAAGTTTACTTTTGTTGCATTTGAACGTTAATTTTGATAGAAATAGAAATATTTAGAGATTCAGAAAAAAAATATGTTTTCTGACAATTTCGGGTCAACATGTTTAAATAACACATCAAGCTGATTTCAAAAATTCAGTGTTATGTTCTTGATTAATCAAGTCGACAATGGAGTAGAAGAAGACATATCAAACTAATTGTAAAGTTATAAATCTCCTTCATCTTACCCTAAGTATCAACGAATACAATCGAATTTTATCATATATTATAGTAAAAGAAATCTGGAAAAGCTCGAAACTACTTATGAAGACACTGATCATGTTCGCAAGAACAAATCAAACTGCTGAAACAAGAGTATAAAGTATTCAAAATAAAAGAAAGAGAAAGTATCAGTAAAATGATTATAAGGTTTAATAAGGTAACAAATAAATTAAGATTACTTAGAAAGGGAAATCCTTAAGAAGATATGGTGAACAATATTCTAAAGAATCTTTTAGAGACCCAAAATTACAGCAATAGAAGAGTCCAAAATTCTTGAAACCTTGACCATGGATGAACTCATGGGGTCTTTAATAACCTATGAGATAAAATTGAATTCAAAAGAGTCAGCAAAAGATGAAAGAGACAAATGAGTGGCTCTCAAAACTAACAGTGATGAAAGTATCTCAAACTCAAAAGAAGAAGAAGATAAAGAAGATAAAATACTGCTAATCAGAAGATTCAAGAAGTTCATGATGAGAAGAAGAAATAAGAATAAATCATTCTTTAAAAGGCCAGAAAAGAAAGAAGAAATCAGGTGTTTTGAGTGCAATAAGTTTGGGCATATAAAAGCTGATTGTCCCCAATTGAAAAAGGACGAAAATAAAAATAAAAAAGAAAGAAAGGAGAAGAAAAAGAAAAAGACACTTGCAATTTGGAGTGATGAAGACTCTAACTCAAGTGGACAAGAACAAGTAGATGAACAAGCTAATGTATGTTTCATTGCCAATGAAGAATTTTCTGACAGTGAACTAAATTCTATTTCCTACTTCTTTTGTTTTTATTCTGATGAAAACAACTTCATCATCACTGAACTGCATGGAACATTACTAGAATCATTGAATGAATAAAAAAAAATAAAAGTAAAAAATAATTTGTTAAAGAGAGATGTGACCAAAACTATTAATAAATTAGAAAAATCAAAATTAGAAACTAATGAATTAAGAGAGAAAAATGTTAAATTAGAATTGAGAATTGCTGAACTAGAAAATGAATTAACAACTGAACATTTAGATCAGCAAAATAAGAAAGAAAATGAAATGAATGAAAATATAGCTCTAAAAAGGGAATTAATGGAATAGAAAGAGGAGAACATTAGACAAAATACCATATTAATGAAATTCAAACAAGGGCAAAAAAAATAAGATGCCATTTCTAGGAGCACATAGAGTAGTGTTTGACAAGACTGGGTTATGATATAATCCTAATCAATCCCAGAAAAAACTATATAATTTATTCGCTCCTAGTTCAGAGATTGTTAAGATACAGAGATGTCATACTTATATGAAATTGGGACACAAAATGAATAATTGCAAATTAAGGAATAAATATTTGATCACAGCAAAGAATACAAGAGTAAATAATCACAAATGCACATTCTGTCAAAAATTTGGACACTCAATTTATTTTTGCTGGTTCAAGAACTCATCGACAACAAACTGAAAAAGGATTCCCAAAAATCAAATCAAAACTAAATCAGCCGAACCCAAGAAGATATGAGTACCAAAAACAAAAATGTGATTGAATCTTGTTGGAGGTCTGTCTCAAATCAAGGGAATCTCAGGGAAAGTCGGTCTGGTGTATTGACAGTGGTTGCTCAAGACATAAGATTGGAGATATATCAAAATTCTCATTTCAAGAGAACAAGAAAGGATGAAAGGTGGCATTTGATGACAACTCAAAAGGGAAAGTCATTGGGATTGGCAATATTAGAGGTAAGTCCGTTGACTCCCAAATTCAATTGTTCTTCTTGTCTCTGGTCTTAAGTTTAATTTATTAAGTGTAAGCCAACTATATGATAAAGACTATACTATTATGTTTGAATTTGATACATGCTCTATCATTAACAAAACATATGTAGTGTTAAATTTACTGGTTTTAGAAAAGAAAATATCTATATAATTGATTTAGAAAAATTAGAAATTCCAAATGAATTTTGTTTAGTTGTAGTAAGTTAAAACACGTCATAGTTATGGTACAGAAAACTAAGACACGTAAGTATGGATACAATTTCAAAACTAGTTAAGAAAGATATTGTGAAAGGTCTGTCTAAATTAAAATATGAAAATGATATGTTGTGTGATACCTGTATGAAAAGAAAACAAACCAAAACCACCTTCAAACCCAAAAATTATGTATCAACTAGCAATTCTTTGAAACTTCTTCACATTGATCTATTCGGACCAACTAGAACTCAAAATTTATGAGAAAAATATTATAGATTTGTAGTAATCGATGATTACTATATATACACTTGGATTCTATTCCTTGCCAAGAAAGATGCCGGTGAGGCTTTCATCACATTATACAAGAAAATTCAAAATGAAAAAGGAATATCAATTAAAAGTATCAGAAGTGATCACAGTAAAAAATTTGAAAATAAAACTATAAAAGAATTTTATAGCAATCATAGTATTGATCATAACTTATTAGCACCTAAGATACCTCAACATAATGGAGTAGTAGAAAGGAAAAATAGAATACTGTAAGAAATGGCTAGAACCATACTCTATGAGCATAATTTGTCAAAATTTTTTGAACAGGAACTGTGAATATTATTTACTATATCTTGAATAGGGTATTAATCAGACCAATTCTAAAGAAAACACAATATGAACTTTACAAAAAAAGAAAACAAAATATATCATATTTTAAAATCTTTGGATGTAAATGGTTTATTCTGAATAATGGAAAAGAAATCTTATGAAAATTTGATATCAAAAGTGATGAAATAATCTTTTTAGGCTATTCAATAGTAAGTATGACACATAGAGTTTAGAACAAAGAACAATGACAGTAGAAAATCAATACATGTGGAGTTTGACAAAGAAAATGATACTAATCAAAGAAGATCAGATGATAAAAATGTAACAGAAAAGTTCAGTGAATTGAATTTACAGAATATTTGAATGCTCAAAAAGAAGAAATTAATGAAGTTACTGAACAAGGAGAAAAATATAAAACTTAACAAGAACAAAAAATCAAATATTTTCAAATCAAAAAAGATATAAATCTAGAAAACATAATTGTAGATGTAAATTCAGGTGTTAGAACTATATCAGTTCTGCAAAATCAATGTGAATATATAGTCTTCATATCTTGGAATGAATCTAAGAATATGAAGGAAGTATTAGAAATAAACTTGATAAATATGGAATAATCACAAAAAATAAAATAAGATTAGTGGTCAAAGGATATACCAAAGATGAGGGAATTGATTACGATGAAACATATACTCAAGTCACTAAATTAGAATCAATTAGAATGCTTCTAACATTTTTCTATTATATGAATTTCAAATTATTTCAAAAGAATGTTAAAAGTATCCTTATGAATGGCTATTTGAATGAAACTGTACATGTAGGACAACCATCTGGTTTTGAAAATCCGAAATTTCCAGAATATGTTTATAAACTAACCAATACCTTTTATGATTTGAAACAATCTCCTAGAGATCGGTATGAAAGGCTCAATAACTTCCTAATTTGGAGAAACTAGTGTAAAAATGTATGAAAAATTTGCAAGAAAAATGCAGGGAGAATTTGAAATGAATATGATGGGAGAGTTAAATTATTTTTTAAAACTTTAAATCAATCAAACTGAAAATAGAATTTTCATTAATCAATCAAAATATACGAATGATCTAATTAAAAGATTTTGATTTAATGAATGCAAAGGAAATGCTATACTCATGAGCACAAGTATAAAGTTAGATAAAGATAAAAATGATAAATCAGTTTGTCAAAAATTATACATAAATATGATTGGATCACTTCTATATCTTACTACTTTGAAACCAGACATACAATTTGCTATATGTCTTTGTGCAAAATTTCAATTAGATTCAAAAGAGTCTCATTTGGTAGTAGTTAAAATAAATTTTAGATATCTAAAAGACACCACACGTATAGACTTTTGGTATAACAGAAATTAAAGCTTTTAATTACACGGATTCTCTGAAACTGATTTTGCGGGATGCAAATTGAATAGAAAAAGTACTAACGATACTCATCAATTCTTTGGAAGTGTGTTAATATCATGGTCTTTCAAGAAACAAAATAGCGTAGCATTATTAACAACCGAAACTGAATATGTTTCTACTTGACAATGTGCTGTACAAATTCTCTGGATTAAGCACCAAATGAAGGATTATAACATCGATTTCAACTACATTCTAATTAAATATAATAACACAAGTATTATAAATATAACTAAGAATTCAATTCGTCACTCTCAAACCAAATATATTGAAGTGAGACATCACTTCATTAGAGATCATATTTTGAAAAACGAAATTATTTTTGAGTATATTGAGATTCAAAAATAAATTGCTGTTATTCTCACCAAACCTTTGGATAAGAATAGAGCATACGTTATAACAGGAGGTTAAAAATAAATTGCTGTTATTCTGTGAACTTAGAAGGGAATTAAGAATGACACAAATAGAGAAATAAGAAAGCAATATGAAAAATAGAGCATACGTTATAATTCTGAAAACGAACTCTAGGTCGACCTATTTTTTAAAGGTATCGACAAATTAAAAATTATAAAATCATGTCGATCTATTAGTCGTTGGATTAAAAAATCTTGTCGACCTGACACTTAAAATGAAAAACAAAGGTTAGCTTGTCGACCTGAGAATAAATATGTCAACCTGCATATGAGTCAAGGTTAGGTTGATGTCCTTAAAAATATGTCAACCCGATTATCTTTTGACATCCTTGAAACAGGTCAATATGCATGAAAAGATGTAGACCTATCACATGCAGAATGGAATATGAACGGTTCACATATCGACCAATTCTTTATTCTTCTCCCAAATTTCAAAATTCCTTCTCTCTCTGAAACTCTAGGTGATTTTCCTTTGTAAAACCGTAATCCCCAAATGGCTCCCAAGATGAAATTACCTATTCCAAGTAATTTGTATCCTCCAAGCCCCCTTCGAAACCCGCAACCAAAGCCTTCTCTTCAAAACCTTCAACTGTGAAATCTTAATCTGCAAAACCCTCTATGCCTCCTCTGTAACCAAATCCAATCCCGCAATTCAATACTCATGAATTCAAATCGATTGAATAGAGCGAGTTGTATGAGAAGGCATTTTCGAGAAGGAAGGTCAATAACAGGAGGTTAATCGATTGGGTTTTTTAGAAAATGATCAATTTCAAGTATGAAAAACATCTAAATAAGGTATACCCTAATTGGTTGATGATTCTGAACAAATTCATTCATGAGAAGACAATTAAACTATTGTATAATAATATTGAAGTGATTTTTGAGGGAGATGAAAATGAATCTCGGATCATCCTAGATGATTACTCTGTCTCATGTGTGTTTAAGACATATATGAATGGAAAGATGATTGAAATCACACATATGATTATATGCAAAGAAAATGGTCTTGCATGAGTACCATATGATA
This sequence comes from Dillenia suffruticosa, assembly GCA_033439265.1. Taxonomy (NCBI): domain Eukaryota; kingdom Viridiplantae; phylum Streptophyta; class Magnoliopsida; order Dilleniales; family Dilleniaceae; genus Dillenia; species Dillenia suffruticosa. The sequence continues at coordinate 17,852,685 of JAVTVX010000020.1, forward strand.
AATGTGAGTCCTATATAAAGTCTAACTATTTGAAGAATGGTAAAATTGTTTTCGGTGATGAAAACTTAACTATTGTAAACACTAGTATCACATAATTAAGTTTTCATGAACATATTTTGCATTTGATTGTGGCACATGTGTTAAGATCTAAAGGAGTAAATTACACAACCATTTCTAGAGAGGATTTCTAGAGAGGATTTCTAGTTGATAACTTGCATCATGAGTAGCAAGAATCCCAGATTGCATTTCATAGTTCTCTACTTCATGATTGATGCATACAGGTTTGAGAACTCACTTCTACCATATGCCAATATGATCTCTAAAATATTATCTTGTAATCGAGTGAAATTGGACAAGGATATAGTGATTGAGTTAAATGAAAATAATAGAATAAATGCATCGTCTATGCTCTGAGCCAGATGGATGTGTAACAGTGAAGAAGAATGTTATAAAAGAAGGATGAGACAACAAGAGGCAAATAGAAGAAATATGAAAAGACATTAAAGAAGCAACAGAACATGAACCAAGGGAAAGAAGGAGATAAGATGAAAGGCAACCATCAAACTCACAGCCTATCACTCTTGATATGATTTGGGAAAAGTTGGAGAATTTTGAGAAAAAACAACTTTTACAAGGACAAATGAGTTGTGTGTTGATGATGAGACTTCAAGATATCAAGAAAAGACTAGAATCCCTTAAAAAAACAAAAGAAAACTATGTCATCCTTCTAGACACTCTCATTCATGCTGATATGATTTGTATTGTTTTTTCTAGTTTCTGATTTGATACCTTATGTATTGTTTACATGTCTTTTTATTTCTCTTAGAGTTAACTCTGTATTTAATTACTAAATTTTCATATTACTTTGCTTGGTATGATTTCAATGTTTACTAAACAATGCATCTAGTTTCTATCTTGAAATTATGTATGCTTGTTGTTAATTTATGTAAAAATGTATGCTTGTGAAAATGTGCAATTCTAAAATTGTATAAAAGTTGGTGAATGCTTGCTGAAAAAAGGAATGAGATTGTATATTACTTCTGTTAGAAGTCAAGGATCAGAGACAGTTAATAGAGAGAAATTAGTGTTTGTAGTCTATGATGTATTTAATTGAGGGGGAGCACATAGTATAGTTATGCAATACTGGTGATCTGTGCTATGGTTGATCCTTTTTATTGATGACAAAAAAGGAGAGACAAGTCTAAAGTATGGATAAAAGTCTAAAGTATGGATGGTCTGGTCTGCAGTTTGTAGAGCTTGTTGTAGAGTAGAGCTTGCTGATAGGTGAAGCACTAAAGTACTAAGTAGTGCTAAAGTACTAAAGTATGGATAAAAGTTTGAAGTATGGATGGTCTAGTCTACAGTCTGTAGAGCTCACTATAGAGTAGAGCGTGCTGATAGGTGAAGTACTAAAGTATAAGTAGTGGAAAATGATGCTCATGCTAAGTAAAGTGCTAAGCAATGCACAGTGTGTATGAAATGCTAAGGAGTTAGAATAGTGTAGCATATGTGTGCAGTGGTTGCAGTATGTGTACACTACAGTACAAGTTGAAAAGTGTTAAGAGAAACTTGAGAAGAGACAAGTTGGTCAAGTGAAGTGTGAAGTACAGGTGCATCAAAAAGATCGGACTTAGACTAATAATACTAGGTACAATGAAAAGCAGAGTGCAATACTAAAAAGTATAGTGTGTAGTATATGAAGGGCTAAAATAATGATTAAATAGGATTTCTGAAAAATGAATGGTAGCTTAGTTTGGATCAAACTTTGAATCAATAGGATCAGAAGTTTTAGATAAAGTATTGAAAGTTTGGTAATCATAAAAAATGGGGAAATTATTAAGATAAATAAGTTTTGATAATAATAAATAGGAAGAAAATAGGTTCAAGAAAACCAAAAAGCCATTGAAAATTAGAAATTTGTATAACTTATCGACTTGTCTCTCAGGTCCAATAATTTTAAGATCTATATCGACCAATTTTAATTTGACCATAAATACGTCGATCTGATATGTAACCCTTATCGACCTGAATATAAGAAACATAATACATTTTGTTAAATAAATGTATGTTGACATTTCCATGAACACATCGACCCATCTCACACAACGACATGATTCTAGCACACATCGACCTGTTAGCCTCAGGTGGACAAATTTAGAGTATCATATTGACAAATTTTAGGAGTATGATGACCCACTTTTAGAACACATCGACAAACACAAGGCAAAAATCTAATAACTTGACTGGTACACGTACACCATCAATTTCTTTTGTGAGAAATTCAACTCATTTTTCGATTATTTCCTATACATTAAGATCCTGTGCAATTATGAAATTGCGTATTATTTACCTTCAGTAGTTAAAATTGCTTTCGTTGAAGAAGAGAGTATGATTTGTTGAGCATACTTCTACTGGTACATTTTCTTCATTAATGGTCATTTGGATCTTTGGTATTAAACTGTTAGGCTTATCACACACCCGTTCTGATACCAATTAATATTCAATTAGAGAGAGATGATTAGTTGAATATAGATATTTTGAAAAATTTTCTGTAATTAAAAATCTTACAACAGTGCAGTTTGAAAATCAAAACAGAAAAATAAAGAATATTCAGAACTTTGTATAATAATTCCACAAAACTAGGAATACGTTCATTCTCATACTCCCCCTAAATTTTTCACTATCAACTTAATGATACAAATTTAATTATAAGTTTAAGCCAAACTTTTACAGTGTTTTTACACAACACAACACAACTTTTCTAACTTTACACAGATTGGTTTTCTCATACTAGACCCAAAGCAGTGATATAGTTTTTGGTTTTTTGAACACTTAGTATATGTAAGAATGCAATATCAAAGATAAGAGACTATAATTCTTAAATTTGACTAAATTAAATTCAACCTTAAAACACTCGAAAGAGGATTAAAAACAAAGTATAAGGAGCAATCAATACAAGTAATGCGTTGTTCAGAAAATTAATCGAGCATCTCACTTCTTCTTCTTTTCTCTTCTCTGGTATTTATTGTGACATTAAAGAGATCCATTGAAAGATTGTTGACTTCGAATGTTTCACATTTAATGTCTATTATTAATATTCTGTAAACAGTACCCATTTTTCGCGCTGAAACTGCATTCTCCTACTGGTGCCACTTTCTTGTTAACCAATCGAACTTGTTTTTGCTACATTTGAACGTTAGTTTTGATCGAAATGGAAATATTTAGAGATTCAAAAAAAGAATATGACCGTTGAATTCAAATCTGTTTCGAAAATATGTTTTCTAATAATTTTAAGTCGACATATTTAAATAACACATCGATCTGAATTCAAAAATTCAGTATTATGTTCTTGACTAATCAGATCGACAAAACATATCCAGGTCGACGAGAGTATGTACCAAATTAAATAGGTGGACATTTAAACTTAAATTGATCGATATGTTTTATGTGTTGACATGATTCTAATAGATATTGACATGATATACTTTGAAAATCAATATTCTCGGCCGACAAGCTTTATCTCCACATTGACATATTCCTGTATCTGTTAGAAATTGGTGAACCCATTTTTTAAAATTGGTCGATATGTTAGGTATATTGACATGGTTAAAGTTCAAGTCGGTGTATGATATCTAAGTAACACTTACATCAGATCAATATGTTTCAAACTCACAACAACATGTTTCTATGCTAATATAAAATTGTGGACATGTCTCTTAAAATAGGTTGATATGTATTTCATGTCGACAAGGTCAACAATATAGGTCGTTGTGTGTCTCTTAAGAAACAAATGAATCAGGTCGATAAGTTATCGAGTATGTTGATCTCTTTTGACTTTTGCCTTATATTTGTTGATGTGTTCTGACAGTGGGTCATCATACTCCTAAATTAATTGACATAATACTCTAAATTTATTCACTTGATGTTAACAGGTCGATATGTGCTAGAATTAAGGTCGTTGCGTAAGACAGATCGATGTGTTCTTGGGAATGTTGACATACATTTACTTAGCAAAATGTATTATATTTCTTATATTTAGGTTGATAAGGGGTACATATTAGATTGACGTATTTATGGTCAGACTAAAGTTGATCGACATAGATTTTAAAATCGGTGGACTTGAGGGGCAGATCAATATATGTGAAAAGCAGGTCATAAGTCATGCAGACTTCTGATTTTTAATGGCTTTTTTTAACTTATTTTCTTCCAATTTATTATTATCAAAATTTATTCATCTCAACAAATTTTGTCCCTTTAAATATATTGATTTTTTAATTTTTTCTTTCTAGAGAAAACTAAATCTAATTTCTCTTTCTAAATCTACGACAACAACAATCATTAAACATTTATTCTATTAAATAGAGCCAGATGGATTATTTTATGTCATTATTCTCTATTTTATATTTCATATTCATCTATACAATTATTTTTTTATATGACAACAATAATTATATTTTTATTGCATTAAGTTTGCTCAACAATATATATATTTCTATGTGATTGCATTTTATCTTATATTATATTTTCATATATATTTAGATAATTCATATAATATTTTATAATCATTATACAAATTTTCTTAGATTTTTCTCTCTCAGTTAATATAGGTTGTTGTTATAATCTTGGACCACTTAACTAAACATTTATTGGTTACTTATGTACATGTCCATGGTATTTTAATCATGTTTTACTCAATTTTTCTCAATAGACGCAATCTCAACTTTTTTCCCAACAGATCCATTTCTTATCTTATCCATTTTTGTGTGTCCTACATCCAACCTACTATTAGCACAATATTATAAATGATCCATACATAAATTTTTGTTTAGTTTTATGTTGATTACCTAGCACGAGCATTCTCCTTTACCCAAATCGAGACTTGCCACGACGGAATTCTCTCTCTAAAACTAAACCTATTAATTTCCTCTCTCTAAAATTTTAGTTTCATTCATATTCTTTCTAAATTCCTTTTTTTTTGTTTTTTTCTCTCTTTGAGAAAACCAAAATTAGCTTTTTAGTCTTTAAAACCAGGGATATTAATTTTTTTCTAGAAAAAAGTAAAATTATTTTAGATTTTCTCTATATAAAGAATCAATTTTGACAAGATTAAATTTCCCCTTGTATTACCCTACCCTCTCTGAATAAAATTTACCCCACCCTGTGAAAATTCAGGAGAGGAAGGGGAAATTTTAAGGGAGAATTTTTCACCCTCTTCTACTCCTACCACACGTGATTAAATTTTGGGAGTGTAATCTTATTACTTGATACTAACGGAGCAATGCCTTTCAAAGAATTAATAAGGAGTGTCAATGAGTTATAATTCAATTAGTATCGTTCTTTTCTCTCTCGTAGAAGTCTAAAGTTCGAGACTCGCTATGTACAAAAAAAAAAAAAAAGAATTAGTAAGGAGTGGACAAATTGGAGGCTATACCATTCAGCTATAAAGGGGGTTTTGACCGAATTCTTTTAGACTGAGTGGTCTGATACTCTATATTTTTAACTAAAGATCTCAAGTTTAAATTTTAGAATAGAAAAAAAGGATTTGGAAGGACCAACCATTAAAATGAACCCTACAATATTTAAACCGAATTAATCGGATAAAATCTGTAAAAATCAAATAAAAAAAAAATAAAGGGGGCTTCGTCAAATTGAAAAGCCGAAGCGCATTCGGCGAAAGAATTTTAAGGTGTCCGGTCCTTTAATATCTGATCTCTGTCCTTCCTTTTATCTCTGCCGTCTCTGGTCTCTGCATTTCTTTCGGTGTGTCTGAACTTGTTCATTATTCAACTACCAACTAAACTCTACCCATAGTGCCTTTTTAAGTCTGGTCTCAATTGAAATGTTGCAACCAAATTGGCGCAAGAGAGTTGTTTTAAGAAGATTGCCAATCGGCCATTATGTATAATATAGACAATCTTGCATTGTATCCGAGTTTAAATTGAACCTTCTCTGCACGAGATACCTTAACAAGCTACTCCTTACCTATGGATTCTCAGTTTCCCTGGCACAATAATAAAAAGGGCAGGGATACCAACATTCAACACATGCCATGCAGCACCCAAACATGATGAACAAACGCATGCATTTTTCTGCAGTGCAAGTAAACAATGTTTCCACCTATGGGGGACAAACCATGGTACTTCTTAAGAACACCAGCCATTGGAGAGGGAGAGGGAGAGGGAGAGGGGGAGGGTTCAGAGGAATCCAACTGCCACACAAGAACTAACCAGGAATATTTGCTAGAGGAAAAAGTAACTGAACTTGATTTCAAGGGCATATAATCATAAACAGCAACAGACCTAAACCACAAACCTACAGAATACTTTTCCAACTTTTACATCTTCAACCATTGGCGGGAAAATAGGAGCATGGGGTTGCGTACAAAAAAGGAAATATAAAACCAGAAAATGTAAATTAATTAAAAAAAAATCAACAGCTTCCTGAAATATTCTTCTATTACTCTGCCTCCAAACCAATCAGAAAATGGACAAATGAAGCCTCCTATGGACTCTCAACTTTACTGCACAAAAACCCCTATCTCATAATTCATCATACACAGCTTCAAGTCTCCCGCTGGAGCTGAAGAACAGTTCCCAAAAGCAAACAAGTCCAACATGATTGGAGAAATGGAGATTAGGCCTTGGGACAGTGTCCTAGAGCTTCAAGCATCTCTCTCTCTGTTTTTTTTTTTGGTAGAAGAGCTTCAAACATCTCTCTCAAAGTTGCAAAATTGACAATTCTCATAAACGAAAGTTGTCACAAATACAAATATACTCCTTTGGATACTTATATTACACTTCTCTCTGCACGAATTTACCATCTGCCGAGTTTGTAAAATAAAAGAAAGGCGCTTTTTAGATTCTGATTATTACCCTCATAATTTTTGTCCATGTAATTTTAACATACTTGAAGCTATTAAGAATCCAACAGTGCACAACAATGGGCAGAAGCAATAACCTGCAGTGGCATGAAGCGGTTCTAGAGCTTCTACATGCACATATATAAGGCCACATCTTTAAGAACATTATCCTCTTGTTATACAAGGACAAGCATGATTGCCATCATAAGTTGACAAAACACTACCTATGCACACATATACATACACACAAAATTAACAATGATTGAAGCTTGTCCTGGCCGATCATCTGCCATTTACATAGGGAACTTAAGAATGTTATAAACACTTGTTTTATTCGTCATGCACCAAGAATCTATGAACCAACGTTCCAACATATATTGAACCAACGCTCCAACAGACAGTCATATTTAAACCAAAAATTAACAAAACTAATGACACCCTCCTGTACCTCTTCCTCCACACTAGCTAAAACATAGCATAAGACATTTAATTGAACAACCTTCTCTACCTACACACCACCTCGTTTTACTTCATGTACACCTTACTGTACACACTTTTAGCAGGCAGCCAATCAATTATAAAGCAAAGCAAAGCAATATATATATACACACACATATATATACACATGCTCATTTATATATATAAATGTATAATATATATTTGTGTATATAGATTACATATATCCCACAGGCATCTCATGCATGGACATCCAAGAAGAAGCTCAAACTGCTCCATTTCCACAATTTGCACCATTCTTGCAAGGAGGGCATCAACTCAATAGGCAAATGCCTCCTCTCTGAACTCTCTCCTACATAAGGATCCGTGCCAAACCACTTCCAACACAAAAAGCCCAGCTACAGAGCTGATATCTTCCACCCCCTCTCCACGTACAGGCTTCACTTCTTATCATTCCTTTGTTTTCCTCTGTCATCTCATTGCACATTCTAACTTCGAAAAATGGCACTTCTAGCAATATAGTCATCAACTTGGAAATTGACTCAAACACTTTGAAAAGCCTAAGAGTGCCTAGAAAAGTGATTAGATAAAAACAAAATAGTGCATTTGGGAATTGCAAATTAGAAACCATATTAACTTCTATTCTCACTCTTAAACTTCTTCAAAGTACTTCCTGGTACCTCTCTCCAACATCATATTTAAAGAATCCACCATTAGACTAACAAGGATGTAAATGATTCCAATGCAATTTTTTAAATGAGGACTATTATCAACAAACCTCCAAGAAACTTTGTCATAGGTGTTCCCAATGTACAACTTGAAATATGTTCCCTGCTTTTTCCTTCAATTTTCTTATCCACAATGTCATTTGCTATCAAAGCTGCAACAAAACCACTTTAAAATAAGGGGTAACTACACCCTATCCAAAAAGGAAGCGAAGCAAGTAGCTAAAACCTTTGGTAAAGATTCTATAATTACTAGTTGTTAAACTAATTCTAGAAACTTGAGGAATTCATACTCCTCCCAGTCACCCCCAACATGAAATTCCAGAAGCAACTTATACTGAATCCAACTTCACAATATGCCTACAAAAATCATCGGTTCCTAAAGCTTTGTCTCTACCAATATCAAAAATAGCTCAACACTTATCAAATTATCTGTCGAGCCATGAAAAATATTCAACAAAATATAGAAACAAATCCACTATCTGTTTTATGTCAAGAAATATATGGAGTAACTTATGATATAGCATTAAAAGCTTTGTCTCTACCAATAACAAAAATAGCTCAAGTAATCTCATCTAACCCAAAGCCCGCTCCAATGACAAAACCTTGGAGCCTTGCATGGGGAGCCAATCTTAGCCTTCAGTCAGAGGTCTCCCCCAAATTTCCTCTGCATAAAAGGACTAACAGAAATAGTGCCGTCCTTCTCAACAAGATGAGCCTCACTAAGACTCCCTCCACATTATCAATTGCAAGCAAAAAAAAAAAAAAAAAAAAAAAAAAAAAAATCATTTTTCGTCAATTTGCCATAAGCAATCATGCTGAAAAGTTTAATACTACAATCCCTCTCTTAAGTCCACATCTTCACCAACACACTTCTTTCAAAATCACTTCTTCGAGTTCATCCTTTGGATCAAATCATAGCAATTTCCCATCAAACAAACATGTGTGATCCTCAAGGCTATCAAATTTTCAATGTATTGCAAAAAAGAGCTTTCCTTATCCTAAACCCCACAAACGCCACAAAGTTGCATTTTTATATTCTAGTTCACAGCTAACGTTATCAGGAACTTGAAACCTTCCCAACCCTAGACAAATACCCCACCCTCACCTTTTCAGTCACACTCTTTACAGAGGAACGAGGCAGCCAAATGTGTTCAAAGATGGTAACAAACAAACCTTATCAGACACTAATGAAAGAGGAAATAGAAAAAAGCTCAGGACTGCAAAAGGTTCCTTGAACCCAAATCTTTTTTTTCTGGGCACCGATGCATTGTGTTGATTAACCTCCTTCCTGACTCTATTTAGCACAGAGAGTTTTCCGCAGCAAGACATTTAAGAAATTAAGGAAAATCTTTCTCTTATTAAAAAACGACCAAGATTACGCAAATGTCTCATACCCTTGCATAAAATTCTAAATGTTTTCAGAGGGGAACACCCAGAAAATCTTTTTGGTCAGGCATGCTATATCAAAAATCAACTACATGTGAAAAATAAACTAGCATGGTTCAACCGTGTAAACGGCTCCTAACACCATAGTTACTGCTCTTAATCAGATATCCACACTTTTGAGCATTAAAGTGCCAAATTCAGTCTGTGCAATAAAACATTCTTCAACATTATCAGAAAGAACAGCTGAGCAAATCCAGAAAACAACATCAACTTTAAAATTCCAGGTACCAAATTACAGCAAATTGAACAAAATCCACTTAACATGGAAACACATCATCCAGTGCATCATTGTTGTGCCAGATAAAAGAGTTTACATTATTGCATTAAACAAATCCCTAAATTGTATCAATCCTGAGAGAATGAATCTGTTACGGAATGTCCCAGGGTTTGGGTTCAGGGACGGCAACGACCATACCTTGAAGCTCAGGAGTGAGGACGACCTGACATCCAAGCCTGGAATGCTTGTTCAAAACCCTAGCCCTAGAATTCCTCTTGAGAACGTACTGCTCATCGTAGGAAGGAGGAGGAAGCTTTTCGAGCCATTCCTGAGCGATGTTGACCTCGCACTCCGCGGAACAAGCGTCGATCTCTTCCAGTCGGTGGGAGGCAGGATCGATCAAGCCGTGATTGATTAGGGCTTTGAGAAGAGTTTGACCAGAAAGGCCAACAATCTCCCGCTTCTTGCCGTCAAAGTCGATTGCGAAGAGCTTGACGATGCGATCAGAGACTTTCCTGGAAGAAGACTGTGAGGAAGAGGATGAAGAAGCGGAGGATCGGAAGATGAGGTATTTGGAGTAAAGAGAGAGTGAGGGAGTACTATGGAATCGTGAGGTGAATCTCCGCAGAGTTGCTATTGCCATTTTTGGTGGTGCTTCTGCACCCGAAGCGCTCCTCTACGTCACTTAAATGAAATGAAATAAGCTAAACGAGTCCAATGTGGAATTTTACGGTTTTTTTTTATTTATTTTTTTTAAGGAGTTCAATACGATGCGTCTCTGTTTTTCCTTTTCATTTTTATTTGGCTACAAGGGTGGCGGCCACGGCTGTGAAACATAGCTGCTATTCTTCGATCCACAAAGTTTTTTAAATCACCTTTAATCATTTTAAATTAATTAATATTTATATAAAATATTTATATTTTTATATTTAATAAATTATTTATTTATTTATAAATTTTATTTTTATATTATTTATTTTATAATTAATAATTACATATTTAATTATTTTAAATTTTTATTATAAAAAATAATTATTCTATTATTTTTATAAAATAATTAACATTTATATAAAAAATTTTTATATATTTTTATAGAGTATCTTTTTCATTTGTGAAATTTGTTTGTTTTCTAAATATGATAGAGTATTTTTCTTTCCACTTCAGAATATCTTTAAGTTTCAGCTGCCCAAACTTGTAATCTCCACATATACTTTATGATAATCCTACTATTATATTTCCAAAGATTGATCAAATAAGGCTCCAGCATAATTGGCTTGACCATCCATCTTTTCTTTTAATGCACTACAAAAAAATAGTTATTTTGTGACGAATTTTACGACGAAAATTTAGAAAAAATTTGTCGCTAAATAAATTTATAACAAATTTTTCGACAAAAACTAATTCGTCGCTAATAACTCATCGCAAAATTTTGTGATAAAAAATATCATATTTGTTGCAAATTAGCGATGGATATTATTTTGTTGCAAAAATTAGTAACTCAAATTTTTTTGTTGCAATTTTCTGACTAATTTTGTGATGAAAAGAATCTGTTGCAAATAATTCGTCGCAAAAATTAGCAACCAAAACTTTTTGGTTGCAATTTTCTGACAAATTTTGCGACGAACAAAATCTGTTGCAAATAAAGCTGTCGCAAAATTTATCGAAAAAATTTGCAACAAAAAATTTTTGTTGTAAAAATCGTCGCAAAAATTAGCAATCAGAACTTATTTGTTGCAACTTTCCGACAAATTTTGTGACGAAAAAGATCTGTTGTAAATATATTTGATGCAAAATTAGTCGCAAAATTTAGCAACTAAAACTTTTTTGTTGTAATTTTACGACCAATTTTGCGACGAAAAAGTTCTGTTACAAATTTATCCGTCCCAAAATTCATCGGAAAAATTAGCATCAAAAATTTTTTATTGCAATTTTGCGACCAATTTTGCGACGAATATTATCTGTCACAAATTAGCGACGAATTTTTTCGTTGCAAATTTCCAACAAAAATTTTTTTGTTGCTAATATTTGCAACAAATTTTGCGACGAATATGTATTTATCGTAGAATTTGTCGCAAATCTGCGACAAAATTGGCGACGAATTTTTCGATGAAATGTTAAAAATTCAGCAACAAATTTTGCGAAGAAAATCAGAATCAGCGACGAAATTAGTGACGAATCTTGAAAATTTGTGACAAAAAAAATTTGATTTGTTTAATTTTTGCACCAATTTTCCATATATATCATATTCCTCCCTGATAGTCTCAGCCAACCAATTTATGAACTAAACCGCCAACATCATCATCAACAAATCATTCAAGGTACCATTCAACAGCCAATAATACGAAATTTATCCAGTCAGTACTCATACAAACAACTAATCATTTAATAGTATCAATCAAATAATAATTATAAAAACACTACCATCGTCATGAAATAATAATAAATAATAATAAATAAGTAACAGAATATCAAATATCTAGAAGTATAAACCAATTTCTAATAACAAGTCTAATTAAATATAAACGTGAAATAAAAACTATTTCAAGAAATATTATCACCATATCGTCACCGTTACCGTCACCGCCATCGTCACCATCATCATCACCATCACCAAATATGTCATAATCATCATCACCATCATTTGGAGGAGATTGAAAAGGGGGAATTGAACTTGAAGCGGAAACTAACTGAAAATACTGCATTATAAGTTTCTGTTGTGCGCGAAACTCTTCAAATTTATTGTCTCTTCGCAGCTGTTCTACGCGCATGGCTTGAAGTTCATTGTCTTTTTGTGATAACAGCTTCTTCATGTGGTTAAGCTCTTAGTTCATTTGCATTAATTCTACTCTTACTGGTGTCTGGGTGGAAGAACATAGACTACTGAGTCTGCAAGTTCTGCTCAACGAACCCATCCCAAGTACTCTTCTCTGCTTTGCTCCACCAGTAGCCTCGAGCCATAAAACCATGTCATTAACAGATGACTCAGACGTAACAGTATCATCACTACCACTGGAATTTCTAAGTACAGGCTGATCATATTTCTCCTGCATTGCCATAAAAGAAATTAGAAAAAAATTAAAATAACAAGATACTAAAATATTCAACAAAAGAAATACAAATGTCAATTAACAGTTTAACAATGTAATAGGAAAATTATTGATAGAATAAAAAATAAAAAATAGGTTTTTACAATACCTTTTAACAAATATTATATATTTGTAAATATATATATATATATATATATATATATTTTGTGGCTAAAATTGCACAAAATAAAAAAATTTGTTTTAAAATTCAACGATAAATTTTAATTTCGTCGCTGTACTCAGCGACGAAATCGGTATTCGTCGCTGTACTCAGCGACGAAACCGTTGTTCGTCGCTGTACTCAGCGATGAAACTGTTGTTCGTCGCTAAACTCAGCGACGAAATTTTGGTTCGTCGCTGACATCAGCGACGAATCTCCTTTTCGTCGCTGAAATCAACGACGAAACCTTGTTTTGTCACTGAAATCAGCGACGAATCTCCTTTTGTCGCTGAAATCAGCAACGAAAAATTGGTTCGTCACACATATCAGGGACGAATACATATTTTGTCGTTTTATTTGTCGTAAAATTAGCGACAAAATCATAAATTCGTCACTAAATTAAATTATTATTTAATAATTTAATATTAATATTTTATTTTATTTATTAATTTACAAATTTAGCGACGAAGTAAGAATTTGTCGCAAAATTAGCGACGAATATTTTTTTCGTCACAAAATCAACAACGAATTTTCAGTTGTCGCTAAGTTAGCTACGAATTTTTTTTGTCGCTAATATCGTTGCAAAATAGCTATGAAAAATATTTTCATTGCGAAATTCGTCGCAAAATAGCAACAAAAAACTTTTGTCGTAAAATTTCGTTGCAAAAACTATGTTTTTTTTGTAGTGATGAAGCATATAATTCCTTCTTTGTTTGAATCAATTGATGCCACTACCTTACATTGCGATACTTGTCAGCTTTGTAAACATCACACAGTATCTTTTCTACTCCAAACTATCTCTATTTTTAGTCCTTTTTCTTTAATACATGTAGCCTTCTGGAATTCCTAACATCAATGGTTTTCTTTCTTTGCTTAATGATTATACTCCTATTACTTGGTTGTACCATATGTATAAAAAATTTGAAGTGACATCCATTGTTAAAAACTTTTATAATCTAACTTTGAATAAATTTAAGGTTTACATCAATTGCTTGGTAAAGAATTTTTGGCTACCAATTTGAGTTCTTTCTTTAAGAAAAATGTGTTCAAACTTGAGATTTCTTATGTAAATTCTTCTCATCAAAATGGAGTTGCTCTAGAATCACCTTCCTTCTACGGTATTTTTGGGGGGGAAGGTGTATTCAAACTCTTCAAATACTACATTTATGAGACCTAAGGTCTTTTAATGTATTGCTTATGTGCATATACATAAACATTTTCGAACGAAACTTAATTCTAGAGCTATAAAGTGTGTCTTCATAGAATATTCAAATACTCAAAAAGCTAAAAGGTGCCTTCATCCTCCTACAAGAGAAGTGTTTGTGACAATGGATGCTATTTTCCAAGAATCCACTTCTTATTTTCTTCATGCCAAACCTGTTGTTTCATTTGATGATGATTTGGATAATGTTGGATTGTTTCCTTTAAATACCACTCCATCTCAATCAATTTTTTTTATTACATGAAATTCAAACTCTGAATTATAGGATTAAAAAAGAGAGTTGTAACCATTAAATTGTTCCATTAGGACCATCTCAGTCGATTGTTAACTCTATCACTAAGAGCGACTTCTCCATAATAGGTTTATTCCTAACAAAACTAGTCAAATGTCTCTTTTCAACAAATGTAGTTAACAAATACGAATTCTATATTTTCACATCTGATCCTTCTTATGCTGAACCAAATTCTTTTTTACCCAATCTTGATTCTTCTAACGTTGATTATTCTACTTTGACCCTTCTAATGTTGACTTATATCTTGATCTTCCCATAGCCTAAAGAAAGGGTACTCACAGATGTACTCAACAGCCCATTGCTCATTATCTTTATTACGGATCTTCTCACCATAAAACTTTCCTAACAACCTTAAATACCTATGAGGTTCCTAAGTTTGTTGATGTAGCTACAAAGAACATGAATTGGCAGCTAGCAATCTGAGAATAGATGCAAGCAGAAAAAAAATAAAATAAAACTTGGGATACAGTTTCTGAACCATGTTAAACCTGTGGGCTGCAAATAGGTTTATACCTTGAAATATAGGGCTAACGGGACTTTGGAGACGTATGAGGCAAGGATTGTTGTTAAGGGATACTCTCAATAGTATGGTATGGATCATCTTGAGATTTTTGTCCCTGTTGACAAGCTAAATACAATACATTGTTATCTCTAGCAGTCATTATCATTGGCTTTTGCATGCATTTATGCATGGGAGTCTTATTAGAGGAGGTTTGTATTCCACCTGGTCTTCAGCATAAGGGAGAACCAAATAAGGTTCTACATTAAGAGTCAAGCTGATCATACTCTCTTTATTAAGCATTTGGACAGCAACTGACAGTTTTATTAACCACATAGTTATAAGTGTGAAAGGCCCCTGCCATGTTGGATTCGTCGTCCTCCGGTTTGCGGGAGGTGATTTGTCCTTGCTAGACTCTTGCTGGACTTGTAATGTGTTATTTTCTCTCATTTTTTTTTCGGGTGGCAGTGGTTTGAGAATGAATGGTTGGACAATTTGAGAAAACTTTATCTTTCTTTTTTTTTTTTTTTTGTTACAATAATAATGACACAGCCTATGTTGATGGGAGTGGTTGATGGGACTGGTTAGCAAGAGTGGTGTGCCATGATCTATGGGGAATGGAGGCATTCCTTTATACTCCCTATCTGTCTTTCTGTCTTTCTCTCTTCTCTCTCTCTGCGTGGAATGAATATAGGAAGAGGCATTCCTGTTTTACTGTGTTTTGTTTAGAACAAAAAGGGTCGAAAAGAAAGAGCCCAAAACTGTTGTGTGTGTTGCTACAAGGAGGACTCAGAAAGCCACTACTGGTGTCGAAGTGAAGTCGAATAAGGTGGAGAAGCAGGAGGGAAACTTATTCAGATTTATGCCAGATCTTGTAGATTTTCCTTTTTTGTTAGTTTTTTTTTTTTTTTTTTATAGTTTTATTCCATCATATGTATTAGAATTATTCTGTTTTCAATTATGTAAACAAAATATCATTTCAGATATTATTACAACATTGGCATGTTAAAAATATCAAAATAAAATAGTGTGTGTTAAATTGTGTTAAATTGAAAAGTTAAAAAAAATTCAAAAGTGTTTTACTTTTTTGGTATAACATGGGGATGTATTATGACATGACATACGTGATGTACAGCATAAGTCTTTCCTTTGCTATATATATATTTATTGTTTTATTTTTTTTACACATTTTGAGTTTGGGTTAGGCTTATTTTGGGTTTGATTTAACATACTTGACCCAAGCCCAGCTTTCTTCATCGATGAAAGTCCCAACCTTAGTCGACGTGAGTAGCAGGCTTCGTCGACGCAAGGATGCCTTGATCAAGCACTCAATGAGCTTTTTCTTTATTTTACTATAGTATATATAAAAATATATTTAGAATTTTCTAGATTTTATGATATGATAATACTATTTTTATAAAAACATCCATAAAAAGTATTTTTGTATTTTTATATTTCTTTGCGTTATCAGATATTAGCATATGTGTCATGGGTATAGTGCATGACTTTTTTTTTTTTCTGCTCAAATTGTGCTCCAACTATGACATCATTTTGTGTTCGATAAAGATAATAAAATATTATTCATACGTTAAAAACATTATCAAAATACATTCTAACTATTAATTTATTAATTTTGTGTTAAATTGAAAAGTAAAAAAAAAAAAATTGAAAGTGTTGAATTGAAAAAGCAAACAAAATAATCGAAAGTGTTTTACTTTCTTGGTATAACATATGGATGTATTATGGTATAACATATGTGATGTATAGCGTGGTTCTTTCTTTTACCGTAGTTCATTTTTTTTAATTGTTTTGATATTTTTTATACATTTTGGGTTAGGTTTATTTTGGGTTTAATTTAATGTACTTGACTAAATCCAGCCTTGTTTGTCGATGAAAGGTGGATGTTTCGTCGACAAAAGTCCCAAGCTTGGTTGACGAGAGTAGCAAGCTTTGTTGACGCAAGGATTTATGCAATCAAGCGCTCATAACCTCTTCAATGACACATGTTTTTCTTAATATTAACGTTTGCCTTTTTTTTTTGTGTTTTGTCACTAGAAAATACCTTGCTTTGTCCACTATTTCCTCAATGGTGAAAATAGTTCGATGCTAATTCTAAAAATTGGGATTTAATCGACTCAAGTTGGAATCGTAGGAATGCATATTAAGAAGAGTCAGAAGAATCTTGTTCTCAAACATAATCTCCAGCATAATGATATACTTGTCTTCATTCCAGAATCCGACACAACATTTTCTGTTATTATTTTCGATGCTTATGGAATTGAAAAAATATTTCCTTGGTATTATACATTCTCTGTGTATTCACAAAGTTAGAGTTATGTTACATTCTTCGCTCTAAGTTTATTTTCATATTTGGCCAATCAAGACCGTGTATTCCGCTTCATAATGAGAGAACTAATTATTAAGTTAAAATTTTAATTACTTTTTCATGTCCTTTTGTGTGTGGATACTTATATTTTAGAACAAAAAAAATAATTTTTCTGTGACAAATTTTCAGATTTTCCTTGATAGTTTGAAGATAATATTTGAGAAGATTTAAGAAGAGCATGGAAATTTAAATTTCATAAGATTAGAAATTTCATAAAATTTATAATTGATCTCTTATTTATATACAAACTATTAAAAATTTAATTAAGTTAATATGTTATTTATACACAAACTATTAAAAATTTAATTACTTTTTCATGTGTTTTTTTGTTATGTGGATAGACATATTTTATTTAAAAGAACAAAAAAAGATTTTTTTTTTGACAAACTTTCAGATTTTTTAGAAATAATATATGAGAAGATTTAAAAAGTTCATGAACCAATTTAAATTTCATAAGATTAAAAATTTCATAAGATTTATAATTTATCTTTATTTATACACAAACTATATAAACTGAAAAATAAAAAATAAAAGCAAAATTAAAATCACGCCCGAAACGCCAAACTCATTTTTGTCCACTTTAGTTGACCAGCTTTTCAGCCTTCGTTGACAAATCTTTTTTTTATTTCTTGATTTTTTTCTTTTTATTATTCATTTTTTTAAATTTATGTTGTAATCTTATATTATATTATTTTCCGTTTCCTCTTGTAAATTATTTCCAAAATTTAAAATTTCAACTAAATATTAACTGCATCTTAGCTACCTTTTATAAAATTTGCCTATTATTACTTTTTTTAATCATCAAAATTACAAAAAACTTAGAATTTTAAATAAATGTAAAATTAAGTTACGCGCCCGAACCATTATTTCATGATACACCTTAAATTTTACATTTTTGCCCTGTAAAAAGATTGTTAACCCTATCAATGTTTAAACTAACAAATGATAAGTGATTGAGCCATAATATTTGTATTTTAATACTCAAACCCTCCACATTGTTATGGTAAAATCTCTACATTGACCCAAATAATACATGTGTGTGTACGGATGTTGCAGTGACAACCTTAATTTTTTTGCTTGGTTTTTTTGAGATACACCGAAGTTTTTTATTTTTTTATTTTTTTTGAGATGATTGAACATTTATATAATTTATAAATCATTGAAAGAACTTATAGATAAATGGGAGCGACAAACAATACAAAGTGCCATCTCAATAGGGGTCAGCGGGGTGCCATGACTCCCGAAAATTTTACAAAATTTAGTCCCTAAAAAAAAAAAAAAATTATCGACGAAGGAACTAGCCTTCGTTGAATGTAAAAATTATATAAATAATTTAATATTCAATTTAATATTTTATAAATATTTTAAATTTAATTTAATATTGTAATCAACTATTTGAATATATATATAAAAAGATTTAATATTTAATATATAAATGATTAAATATTAATTTTTAATATTACGAATTAATATTAATACTAAAAAGAATATTCATGTCATAAGAATTAAATATTTTAAATATATAATATTTTATTATAAAACCTAAAGTATTAATATTTGATATATTAAAATGTTAATACTAAAATTTATATATTAAAAAGTTTTACTATTAGCAAAAAACAAAAAAGGAAAGAAAATAAAAATATAAAAAAGAAAAAGTTAAGTTTGAAAAATTATTAAAAGAAAGCAAAAATTAAAGAACTTTAATTTAGTATTCAAATTAAAATATTATAATTTTAAAATTATTAAAATTAGTAAGTTGTTTTCTTTTAATAATTTTATTCCGCAGTCAAATCTTCAAACTTACTTTTGTTATTTTTTCTTTCTTTCCTTTTCTTTCTTTTTTTTTTTTTTTTTTTGCTTTTTCCAATTTTAATTGTAAAATCATTTAAAAATTAAACCAAAAATAAAAAGATTACAATTTTGAAAATTTATAGCTTCGTCGACCAAGTGATGCAGAAGGAAGAAGAACTCACTGCTAGCTCAAGTGGGATTAGGATGAAATTAAGAAACCAATCGAACATTCAACCCAAAACAACATTCCATTGAAGAATACAGACTTTATTGAATGCAAGAAAAATTACAGATCACAGAGAGAGAGGAAAAGAGAGAGAGAGAAGAGAAGAAGATAGGAATACTCTGAACAACAACTCTTCTTTCGTTTTTCTCTTTTTTCTATCATTGATTCTCTAACTGTCTAACTACCTTTAACAACTACAACTAATAACTAACTCTAACAACCAGCTTCTTTGTCTTCCACTTGACTGCCACAGCCACTTCAACTTTTCCTTCAGCAGCTCAACTATCTATATCATTTGTTAACCCCTCAGCTAACTAACAACATTCATTCCTTGTTACTCAACTCAGTTCCATTCTTTGTTACTCAGCTCAGTTCCTATTGCTGATGCATCAATACCCTCTTTCCTCAAGGAAATCCTTGTCCTCAAGGATTAAATGCAGGATATTTTAGCTTAGGATCATGCCAATTGACCTAATTAGCATCTTCAGGAAAACTATCACTCCACTGAACCAGGACCTGTGTAACAGCAACATTCCCCTTCCTTATTATCCTCCTATCCAATACTGCTACCAGTTCCAATATCATCTGGCCTTGATCATTGATTTCCTTAGGCAACTATGGGACAACTGGTGCATCTCCAATCTTCTTCTTGAGCAGGGATACATGAAAGATTGAATGAATCTTTGCATCATTAGGAAGCTCTAGTTTGTAAGCCACTTTTCCTATTCTAGCTTGAATTAGAAAAGGACCAAAATACCTTGGGGACAACTTCTAGCAGTGGTGAGTCTTCAGGGAATGCTGGCGATAAGGTTGTAGCTTAACATAGACCCAATCCCCTACTTCAAATTCCCTGTCAGTTCTTCTCTTATCTGCCAGCTGCTTCATTCTATTCTGAGCATAGATGAGATGGTGTTTAAGGGTGTGAATGAGACATTCCCTAGCAGTTAAACTTCTGTCCACTGCTTCTACATCAGAAAACCCAGGAAGATAGGAATGAAGAATAGGAGGAGTTTGTCCATACAACACTTGAAAGGGAGTCATTTTAGTGGCTGTGTGATAGTTGGTATTGTATCAAAACTCAGCCAAAGGTAGCCATTTGACCCATTCTCTTGGTTTATCACTAACTATGCACCTTAAGTATTGCTCCAAACACCTGTTGACAACCTCAGATTGCCCATCAGATTGGGGATGATAAGCTGAAGAAAATAGCAAACTTACCTGCTGCAACTTAAACAATTCTTTCCAGAACTGGCTGAGGAAGACCTTATCCCTGTCACTCACAATAGTTTTTGGCATCCCATGAAGCTTGAAGATTGAATCCATGAATGCTTGAGCTACTGTTACAACAGAATAAGGATGTGACAGTGGAACAGAATGAGCATATTTGCTTAATCTGCTACCACTACCAAAATAACAGATTTTTCGTGGGAATTGGGAAGGCCTTCTATAAAATCCATTGTTATGTCAGTCTATACTGAGGTAGGAATAGGGAGCGGTTGTAATAATCCAGGATAAG
The DNA here is from genome assembly GCA_033439265.1 of Dillenia suffruticosa. NCBI lineage: Eukaryota > Viridiplantae > Streptophyta > Magnoliopsida > Dilleniales > Dilleniaceae > Dillenia > Dillenia suffruticosa. Next base: position 17,873,572 of record JAVTVX010000020.1, read on the forward strand.
CACTATGATCAGCCTTAGACCTTTGACAAACATCAAATTCTGCAATAATTTTGGCTACTTCTCGGTACATATGTTTCCAATAAAATGATTGTTTCAGCTTCCTATAGGAGACGTATACCCCAGAATGTCCCCCAATTGCACTAGAGTGCCACCACTGAATGAGTTTGGAACGTAACTCCTTTACATTACCCACTACTAATTTTCCTTTCCTGGTTAAAACTCCATTGGTCCAAGAGTAGTGTTTAACAGGTTTCCCTTCTTGTAGCTGTGACATGATTGCTTGAATCTTATTATCTGTTTGCCAACTTTGTTGGATTTCAGACATGAGGGTGGTGCTAATTACTGATATGGCTTTGATCTCAGCCAACTCCTTTTCTTCAGAACTGCTGATCAATTTTGATTCCTCAGGTCTTCTAGATAAGGCATCAGCCACCACATTGTCAGCTCCCCTCTTGTAAACTACTAAAAACTCATAACCCATTAGCTTAATCAACCATTTCTGCTGTGCAGGTGTTGCGATTCTTTGTTCCAAAATGTACTTCAGGCTTTGGTGATTTGTTCTTATCACGAAATGAACTCCAACCACATAGTGCCTCCATTTTTGTACAGCTAACACCACTGCTAACAATTCTTGTTCATAGACAGGTAGAGGCTTATGCCTTGGAGATAGAGCCTTGCTGAAAAAAGCCACAGGTTTATTATCTTGTAATAATACAGCCCCCACTCCATTATTGGATGCATCTGTCTCTATCACAAATTCCTTCTTGAAATCAGGAAGTGCCAGCAGTTGGGAATTACACAAGGCTTCCTTCAATTTTTTGAAGGCAATAAGTGCTTCCTCAGACCACCTAAATCCCTGTTTTCTCAGCATGTTAGTGAGTGGTTTAGCTATAAGACCATAATGTCTTATGAACTTCCTGTAGTAACCAGTCAATCCCAGAAAGCCTCTGAGTTCTTTGATGGAATTGGGTTGTGGCCATTCTTCTATAGCCTTCAGTTTGTCAGGTTCTGCTCTAACCCCCAAGTGGTCAATTATATGTCCTAAATATTGGATCTGATCAACTGCAAAAGAACATTTACTTTGTTTGGCTTTGAGTTGATGCTGTCTCAAAAGATCAAGGACTAGTTTCAAATACTGCATGTGTTCATGCCAATTTGTACTATATACAAGGATATCATCAAAGAACATTAACACAAATTGCCTCAAATATGGCCTGAACACATCATTCATAAGCTTTTGAAATGTTGATGGGGCATTGGTCAGCCCAAAGGGCATGACTAAGAACTCATAATGTCCATCATGAGTTCTAAATGCAGTCTTTTCTATGTCTGCAGCACTCATTCTGACTTGATGATACCCTGATCTAAGGTCCAACTTTGAAAATACTCAAGAGCCATGCAATTCATCCAATAGCTCTTCAATTAATGGTATAGGAAACTTGTCTCTTACAGTTGCCTCATTCAGTTTCCTATAATCTACACACATCCTCCAGGATCCATCCTTTTTCTTTACTAACACCACAGGGGAAGAATAAGGGTTGTTGCTTGGTTTTATGGTTCCATGCAAGAGCTTTTCCTTGATTAATATCTCTAATTCAGCTTTCTAAAAATGGGGATACCTATAAGGCCTCACATTAACTGGATTCTTTCTTTTAAGACAATGATATGATCACATTTTCTTGTAGGAGGTAAACTCATCACCTCTTCAAATATGTCTGAGTAAGTATGCAGAAGTTGTTGCAGCAGGAGGTGAAACTGAGCACCAAAATGATCTAGTGGTTTAGAATTTACCTCTGTCAAGGATAATTGTGGGGAAGGATCACTTTCTGAAATCTGCTCTTCCTTTACATGCTGAAGTTGGATCAAACATAAGTTGACTGATGGATTATGAGTTGAGGATTTCAAGAGTTTCTGCATTGTTGACCCTTTCACAATCTTCAACTCAGTGGAACCTCTCAGCACTATCTTCTTCCCATGGTAAGTAAATTCCATTCTAAGAGTTCCAAAATTCCATGTGATATTCCCCAAAGTTGACAGCTATTGTACCCCCAACACTACATCACACCCTTTAATGGGTAATACCATGATTTGTGTGCTAAACTCTTGTCCCCGCATAACCTACCTGAATTCTGCACACATGGTTGAGGTCTGAAGTCTTCCTCCATCAGCTAAGGCTACTGACATCATTCCCACTTCTTGAGTTTTCAATCCATATCTCATAACCATGTTAGGATGAATGAAATTATGAGAACTTCCTCCATCCAAAAGTATGCAAAAACTGTTCTTACCAATATGACCATGCACTCTCATAGTGTGGAAATTGGGGGGAGTTAATCCAGACATGGCACATATTGATACGTATGCATTTGCATTAATTTCCTCTTATTCATTATCAGTTTCATCGGAACCTTCATCTTCTCCTACCTCCTCTGACCACATCTCCACTCTATATAGCTGTTTGCCTTGGCATTTATGTCCTATTTCATATCTTTCATTACACCAGAAACAGAGACCCTTCTTCCTCTTTTCTTCCAATTCAAAAGATGTAAGTGTTCTGAATGGCTTCTTAGGAACACCATGTTGGATGGGTTTAGGTAAAGGTAATAGTGTAGTATCATTTCTAGTAGGAATTCGATTAAATCCTGCAGTGTTCATTGATCTTCCTGGAGTTCCCTTCCAGTTTCTCCCGGCTACTACTGACTTTTTTTCTTCTAATTTGGCTAAACTAACAGCATGATGTAAAGTCTTAGGTATGAACATCTTCACAGCAATTTGTATTTCTTCCTTTAGACCACTCAGGAAGCAGCTTACAGCATACATTTCAGACAATTCCACTCTATTAAGAAGTTCTTCAAATCTTTCATGATAGTCCTCCACAGTCCCTCTTTGCTTGAGAGCCATTAATTCTCCCATAGGATCATCGTACATGGTGTTTCGAAATCTGTTAGCCAAATTCTTCACATACTCCTCCCAATTAGGCAGCTCACGAGTGTACCTGGATTTCATATACACTTGGTGCCATTGCAGAACCCTGCCTTCCAAGTGCATAGCTACTAGCTTCACCTTAGTCTCAGATGGTGTGTCATCTACTTCAAAAAATTGCTCACACTTGTATAACCAACCTCTAAAATCATCACCATGAAACCTGGGAAAGTCTAACCTTGAAAGTCTTGCAGCTGCTGCTCCACCGTTACCTCCTATTCCATGAATTGGTCCCTGTTCTGACTGCCGTGGAGAATGGTTGTTGCTTATTGAATGACTCTCTAAGACCAAAGATCTGAAAGCATCAATTTCCTTATCAAGAGCCTCTTTATGCTCCTTGAACAAAGCCTTCATAGTGTCCTCCAGTTTTCTGCTCAGATCTTGAGATCGAGTTCCTTCTGCCATGGTGAAACAACCTTGCTCTGATACCAATTGATGCAGAAGGAAGAAGAACTCACTGCTAGCTCAAGTGGGATCGGGATGAAATTAAGAAACCAATCGAACATTGAACCCAAAACAACATTCCATTGAAGAATACAGACTTTATTGAATGCAAGAAAAATTACAGATTACAGAGAGAGAGGAAAAGAGAGAGAGAGAAGAGAAGAAGATAGGAATACTCTGAACAACAACTCTTTTTTCGTTTCTCTCCTTTTTCTATCTTTGATTCCCTAACTGTCTAACTACCCTTAACAACTACAACTAATAACTAACTTTAACAACCAGCTTCTTTGTCTTCCACTTGACTGCCAAAGCCACTTCAACTTTTCCTTCAGCAGCCCAACTATCTATATCATTTGTTAACCCCTCAGCTAACTAACAACATTCATTCCTTGTTACTCAACTCAGTTCCATTCTTTGTTACTCAGCTCAGTTCCTATTGCTGATGCATCACCAAGGCAGGAACCTTCATCGATGAAGACTCCTGCCTTCGTCGACAAAGACTGGTTTCTTCGTCGATGGCAACAAGCACCGCAATTCAAGAGAATTTAGACAACAGAAGACGTTCTGTTCGGCGACTTGAAGAGGATCTTTAATTGTTTGGTGTTGAGACTGTATGATAGAATAGTGTTTGACCAACTGGCTAAAGTGCAATTCAATTACATTTACATTTTACAGAAAGCCCAAGTTGATTGCACAACATTTTCTTGTAATGCCCTAAAGGTTTGCTAAAACAAGGAATTTATTTGCTCGTTTCTTTGCAAATTTGCCAGGCTAATTATCTTTGAGATTTTTGCCAATATTCTGAAAAATCTTGGTGCAGAATTCGCTTTATGCTGATTGGATGCAATTACGTTTTCTACCACTTTGTTCAAGTGTTTCTTGCATGGCACTACAGGAAGCTAAATAGAAGCTTGGTGCGCTCTCTCTCTCTCTCTTACATGCTACCCAAACATCTTACAAACTACCCTAATATTTTTTATTAGATGAGTATTTAAGAATTTTTCACATTGAGAATAATATATCCATTTTTTATGGCTCACTCTACTGATGATATCAGATGAAAGCACTATTTTTTTATCTCCAAGAAAACTCTTAAACATGCATCTATAACTGTGATCTTGTATCCTAATATCGTCTTTCTCCCTCTCTTCCTTACTCCCTTTATATGTTTCTATGTTATTGTAAAGCAATCTGACCAACCTATCATAATATGAATTTGTTAGAAAAAAAAAAGACTTTAAGGACATATTCTTTTTACATGATCTCCATATGGAAAGTTAACAAATTCAAGAAATTCTTCGTCGATCATTACACCATGGATAATAGATTTGGAAATAAAATTTTGATTAAATGACTCACTATGGTGTTTTAATAGAAAATCTTGATGGTTAAATCCTGAATTGCTACCTGCCATGTTAAATTGACAAGATAGCTTTTCTTTGTTTGAACCAAGATTGAAATTTACATTTCAGTTGATCCAAATAAGTTACGCGAGAGATGTTCTTTCTTGTTCCATTTTATAACACTTTGTTATAACTCCTTATGTTTATGAGAGAGATGGATAGATTAGATTATAGCTGTTGTCGAAATAACTTGACTTTAAAGATGATTTGATAGAACAATAGGTCATATCATTTCCTAAGTGTTCATCTTTTTCTTTTTTTGATATGCATGAGGTTTATCTCTAATGCATGCAATACATCTGTCTTCCAAAAAGCAACATTTAGCCTTCCAAAGAAGAATTATTTGTCTTGAGTTCCAAAATATTTTTTCTGAATTTATGTTTCATTATTTCATTAAAAGAGTTATCCTTCTTTATTATTTCTATCACAAATTACACTCTCTGAACTCTGTAATATCAAACTATGCATCCAGTCTGTCTCCAATGCATATCTACTAAATCTGCTACCCAATAGAAAAAGAAAACAAAAATGATAGATAATCACATGTGACTTCTTCACAGGTTCATGAATTGCCTGCCATACATAATAATGCATTTCAATAACAATTTATACACCACCACTACAATCAAAATCAAAAAACAATAAACAATGAGATTTCTGACTTCAAATTGTGTCACTTCAAACTGTGTTACATATATCACATAACTCTATGTCACAGAACTTCTGATTTCTAATTCGCAAAACAACTACCAATGATATTACACAATTATAGTTCACAACTATGGTTCACAGAACTTTGACTTACACAGCTGTGATTCTGCCTCTTTCTCTTTTTATTTACTTATTTTTTGTCTTTTGTGTTTTTAGTATAATTGTAGAATTTTAACCATATAATATAATAATAACATAATAACCCATCACCCATCGTTCATTTCAAATAATTTTCATATGTTTTTATAATTATAAATTCATAAATTAGAACGAAAAGGATATATACAATACAAATTCAATGCCTTATCATTCAAAGAAAAAAAATTGATAGACTATATAAGAATATAAGAGCTTTGTTACTTATTTATTAAAAAAAATAATAATTATAAAATCTAGATATCTCTTTTTTTTAATTCTTAAATTAATTTAGAAAAAAATTATCAAACAAAATTTTCAGATTTTTTAACTCTAAAATATCATGCTCTCAAATATTTTATTTTATAAAGTATTATCATTTATTTAAATTTAATTGATTTAAGATGCGTTGAAAAAAAAAATAAAACTCTTAAAACTATTCGCTCCCAAAGAAAACAAAAAATTTTTATTAAACATCTTCCTATGATATACACACATGTTACCTTTTTACATTTTTTCTTCATAAAATTATAATATAAAAAAATATGACGGGCCTTGAGTTCCCCTAACCCAAGGCCCAACCTTCCTCGACGAAACATACAGCCTTTGTTGATATACTTAAATCCTAAACCCTATCAAGTCACTTAGCTATACCACCAACCTTCAGCTGCGACTTTCAATCAATACCAGCACCTGGCACGTCACCTTATATTTCAAACCCACTTAAAACTCTCCACCGTGCAAGCGCGGTGTTCTCCTCCTAGTTAGTCTATATGGATGGCATAGTTGTGACCGACAATGATCTTTAAGAGCCGGTTGCGTTGCAACAAAAGTTAGCCTTTGAGTTTGAAATGAAAGTTTTAAGCAAGCTTAATTATTTCTTAGGGATTGAGGTATCATGCTCTAAAAGTGGTATTTTCATCTCCCAAAATAAATATGTTCTTCATTTACTCAAGGAGACTAGTCTTCCTGGTGGTCAAGCCCCTACTATTCCTCTTGAATGGAATCATCATTTGACTACCAAAGTAGAAGAGTAGTGAGTAAATAAAAAAAGATATCAGAGAATTGTATGCAAACTGAATTGTCTCATACAGTCTCGATATTGTTTTTGCTATGAGCAATATTATCAAAACCGTCCTGTACCGCGTTTGGACTATGTTCGATGATAATTTGAAAGAAAAAATGAGTCGGTTTGAATAAAATACCTATTCAATAATTGATTCGTGGGTCAACATGATTCAACTGTGGTTTTTTATTAAATCACGATTCAACCGTAATTTTTTGGTAAAACGGATCGGTTTATATTCAATTGTTAAATATGAAAAAATTTATTAGAATTTAATTTATTAAACTTTAGATAGAAGAACATTTAAGTCTTTTAAAATATAAGACATTAAAAAAATTCTACAAATAAAAAATTTTAAAAATCTCTCAAAAATATCGACTTCTCCTCTCCTTCCATAACTCTTCGCTCTGCTCTCTCAATCACTCAAATTGATTGAACAATATTGATTAATATGAATTTTAAGAGTGATTGTTGATTTTATATTTATTAAAATTTTATTTTTAAATTTTTATATGAAAACATGAAATTAATATATATTTATTTTAAAAAATAATTTTATATATTTTTTAATTATTATTAAAAAACCAATGATTCAACCTCGTTGACTCACGGTTGAGTTGGCTGAACATAATTTTAAAGTTCATGGATCGATATACCATATGGTTCTGATAACATTGATTATAACTGCAGTAAGTCAATTTATGCATAATCCTCGAAAAACTCACATGCAGGTTGTGGAAAAAATTCTTCATTACTTGAAGATTACTTCGGGGAAAGGGATTCTCTCTAGATCAGGAGAAGATTTGACCCTAAAAGTCTATATAGATGTTGATTGTTGACAAATTTTTGTTTTGATGACGAACAAATTAGGAGAAATCAAGTATAAATGAATTTGGGAATATCGAGTATAAAATTGAGTAGATCAGATCGACCCACCAAACAATGCAGGTCAACCCGCCAACCACATCAAGTCGACCTGCCATACATGATAGGTCAACCTATGATATTCATGAGGTCAACTCCTTGTAGCGCAGGTCAACCCAAGCCTTACCATTCCTTCATTTACGTAACTCACTTAGCAAATTTTTAGATAAAAACTGAATGGGTCGACCCAACCATTTATTAGGTCAACCCGCACACTCAATAGGTCGACCTATATACTCGACAAGTTGACCTCTTATCAATACAGGTCGACCGTTATATTCGTCAGGTCAACCCTTAACCTTTCATGTTGACCCTTAACTCTTCAACTCCTCAGGCCAATCTTTTATGCTCATCAGGCCAACCCTTTATGTTATTTAAGTTGACCACTCATGCTCAATAGGTCAACCCCTTCAACTCATCAAGTTGACCCTCATGCTCTTCAGGTCAAGTCTTAACTCTTCGACTCCTCAGGCGAATACAAGGTCGACCCATATGTCATCAAGGTCGACCTATATACTCACAAGGTCAACCCTTATGTCATCCGAGTCGACCCATATGTTATCAAGGTCGATCTATATGCTCACAAAGTTGACCCATCTGCTCAATAGGTCGACCTGCACTTTGTCTATTCATTTAACTCTTCAAAATTAGTCGACCTAGATGTTTAGTAATTCGACCAAACTTAATTTGCGAAAAACATAGGTGAACTCATATTTACATTTATGTCTCAACAGTTTAAAGATTTTAAATCTAAGTTTCAGGTCAACCCTAAGCAAACACATTTCATGATTATTGGGCTCTATATACTCTAATAAGCTGATGTGTAGGAAAAACAAATGTTTCTTTTGTAAAACATAAATTGATCGTCCAAAAGAAAAAAACCAGCTTCCTATTCGTCAAAGTATAACAATAGGCAAAAACATTTAATGAAAAAAGACAGAAGCAATAATGAGCAACGTTCAAAATCGACCTACCAATTCAACAGCTCTCTTCAAGTCACACTAAAATATCAAAGTTAAGAAGACACATAGTATTGGTTGCGATATTGAATGAACTTACAATAATGCATTGAATACTCTGTTTCTCACTAACACACTCTATTTTTAATTCCTCATGCATTCTCTTGTGTGTAATCTTTATTAAGATCAAATTTTGTTACTTCTGAGGATTAGCCTTACTTTCTTGTAACACCTATCATCTCTGTATTGAAAATTCTAAAGACAAGTTATGAGTATTTCTGATCAAAATGCTTGAAAAGTTTCATTTGTACCTATAAAGCAAGTAGGTTGTACTATTTGAGAAAATAGTGAAAATCCATGGGGTGGATGGGAGTAGACATATACTGAGTTGGTGGAACCACTATAAATCTTTGTCTCATTTTTTTTCTTTTATTTTTTATGATCATTTTTTGTTATAATATTTTGCAAATTTCAAAAATCAGAAAAATATAAAAAATCACCAAACAAGCTATTCACCTATTCTAGATTGATTTATAATTAGTATTAGAACAGGCGTGTTAGCAAAAAGTTTAACAGTTTCAACATTAAAGATCCAGAATGGCTTTGAATGGAGATAGTGTACAATTTGAAGCATACTCTACAAACCGAGCACCATTCTTCAATGGTAACAACTACAGCTATTAGAAGCAGAGAATATGCAACTTTATCATCGCTTAAGATAAAATAGCATGTGAAATCATTGAAGAAGGGATTGATTTCCCAACAAAGGATATAGATGAGTTCGTGTTCTTGTCAAAATGAAGAATATGATACCGGAAGAAAAGAAAGCATATAGAGTAAATTGCAAAGATGTCAACCTCCTACACTTAGTGTTGAGCCTCAACGAATATAATCGGGTCTCATCATGCATAACTATTAAGGAGATTTAGGAAAGACTTGAAAAAACCTAAAAACGAACTGATCAAGTTCAAAAGAACAAGATTAGAATGTTGAAGCAAGAGTATGAAACCTTCAAGATGAAGCAAAGAGAATCAGTTCACAAAATGGTGACTCAGTCCAATACAATCACAAACGAATTGAGACTGCAAGGAAAAGGGATACTACAGGAGGATATGATTGACAAAGTTCTGAGATGCTTGTCAAAGTTTTGGGAAACAAAGGTTATTGCCATAGAAGAGTCTAAGAATCTTGAAATAATGACCATGGACCAATTAGTTGGTTCACTTATTACACATGAGATGAAACTGAATATAAATGGTCCAGGAAAAGAAGACAGAGGAAAAGACATGGCTCTTAAAGTTGATAGTGACGAAAGTATTTCTGAAGGTGAAGAGGATGATGGAGAAGACATGGCCTTACTTACTCGAAAGTTCAAAAAATTCTTGACGCAAAGGAAGAACAAGGGCAGAGCTAGTTTCAGAAGGTCAGAGAAGAAGGAACAGATTTGATGCTATGAGTGTAAAAAGGTTGGGCACGTCAAAATAGATTGTCCACAACTATTGAAAAAGACAAAAAAGAATGATAAGAAAGAAAGGAAGAAAAAGAAAGCTCCAACAGCCTAGCATGATGAAGGTAGTAGCTCCAATGAAAATGAAGCAGCCGAAGAACAAGCCAACTTATACTTCATGACTATTGAGCAACCATCCGAGGATGAGGTAATATCTATTTCATAGTTTTTCTATCAATGAAATGCATGAGACACTTATGGAATCATTTAAAGAACTAAAGAAAAATGAATGAGAAAAACAATGCTTTGAAGAAAAATATGTCAAATTTTGAAAAGAAACTAGAAAGATTAAAAACATAAAATGAAGAATTAAAAAAGAAGAATAATCTACTTGAAGAACAAAAATCTGAGCTAAATGATCAAATTGAAAAGGCAAAGAAAATAATTACACATAAAAACATAGGAAAGATAGAAAACGAAGAGACATGCTACACAGAAAATGAAAATTTAAAAAAGGACAGGAAAAATTAGATGCTACTCCTAGAGCCCAAATGGCAGTTTATGATAAAGTTCGGTTAGGATATATTCTAAATCAAAACTCAAAAAAAAAATTATATAAATTCTTTGTGCCCAACTATCAAGATGTTAAATAATATAGATGACATAACTGTTTGAAAATTAGGCATATTGCACAAAACTACAAACTAAATGATAAATTCAAAAGCAGAAAAACTACACTTAGTAAAAAATGCAGTCACTGTTTAAGATTTGGTTACTCAACAAATGAATGTTATTACATAAATCAAAATGGAACCAAGACACAATGGTTGCCTAAAAGGAAATTGATTAAGACTAATTTAGTCGGATTCAAGATACTATTAGAAAACAGACCTTTAGCGAAGGAAAATTATCGATGAAAAAAATTCCGTCGCTAATAGTGACGGATTTCTGACGGAATACCATCGGACAGAATACCAAACTATTTCCGACGGATTAACGACGAAAATATTTCCGTCGTTAATCCGTCTCTGCAGTGGTCAACAATAAAAAAAAAAAAAAAAAATTATAAACCTATCAGTGATAGATTACCAAATCTATCAGCGATAGATTACCGATGAAAAAATTAGCGACGAATTACCGATGAATTTTTTTAATTTTTTAATTTTTAATTTTTTTATTTAATAATTATTTTTATTTTATTTTGTAGAAGAATAATATTATTTTATTATTTTATTTTAAGCTAAAATAAAATAATTTTATTATTTTATAATAAATTATAATTTTATATTATTTTTTTATTATTAAAAAATATGAGGTAAAAATAATAAGTTAAAAAAAACAAGAATATAACTAAAAGCTTAGCTTGATCTAGTAGTGGCGATACTCTTTTCCCTTTCATGGTGCGCGGGTTCGAAACTTGACGAAATCATTTCCTTATAAATTAAGGAGGTGGGCGGGCGGACGGGCATTGGAGTTGGTCTATTTCTTTTTTGAGAGATCAAAAATCAACGACAGATCCCTATCCATCCCTATTTTTTTTTCTTTTTGTTTTCTTTTTTTTAGTGATGAATTTTTTTTGTCGTTAATAATAAACGATGAATTTTTTCATCGTTAATCCGTCGTTAATATTAGCAACGAAATAAAATCCGTCGCTGAAGGGTATCAGCGATGAAAAAAAGACTTTTAGCGACGGATTTTTCCGTCGCTAAAAGCCTATTTTCTAGTAGTGAGAAAATTTGGGTGCCAAAAACACAACTTGATTGAGTTTTCTTTCAAGTTTATTTGAAATTAAAAGAGGATCTCAGTTCATCATCCTAGAACATTGACAGTAGCTATTCAAGACATATGACTAGAGATACTTTAAGGTTTTCGAGCCTGGAGATAAGAGAAAAAAGGAAGATGGCCTTAAGGGACAACTCCAAAGCAAAATTTTTGGAATTGGCAATAAGTCCTCCTCTACTCAAATTCAAAATTTCCTACTTGTTGATTATTTAAAATTTAGTTTACTGAGTGCTAGTCAACTCTGTGATAGAGAATATAGGGTTGTATTTGAATCTGATGCTTGTTTGATAATCAACAAAAAATCAAATGAAATCCAATTCACTGATTATAGAAAAGGTAACATATATATAATAAATTTAGATTATTCTAAATACGAAAATGAATTTTGTTTATTTGAAATAAACCAAAACATTTCTTGGTTATGGCATAAAAGGTTAGAGCATGTAAGCAAGGATTTACTAGCAAAATTATCTAAAAAAGATTTAGTAAAAGATTTATCAAAAATAAAATTTGAGAAAAACAAATTATGTGATATTTGCATGAATGGTAAACATACAAAAAGTTTATTCAAACCCAAAGATAGTCTTAACCTCTAGACTACTAGAATCACTGCATATTGATTTATTTGGTCTAACTAGAACCTAAGGTTTATGAAGAAAATATTATGGATTTGTAATAGTAAATGACTATTCTAAATATATTTGGTTTCTGTTTTTAGTTAAGAAAAAATAAGTAAATAACGAATTTAAAAACTCTATAAAAAAACTTTAGAATGAGAAAGGATATACTATCACAAGCATCAGAAGTGACCATGAAAAGAAATTTGAAAATAAAAATATGGAAAAATTCTGTGAACAAAATAGAATTAATCATAATTTTTCAATATCTAGAACTCCACAACAAAATGCAGTAGTACACAGGAAAAATAAGATTTTGGAGAAAATAACAAGAGCCATATTGTGTGAATACAATACTTTAAAATGTTTTTAGGCGGAAGCTATAAACATTGCTTGCTATGCAGTCAATAGAGCTCTAATTAAACCTATTTTAAAGAAAAAATCTTACAAATTATACAAACGTAGGAAATCAAACATAACTTACTTTCATATATTTGGATATAAATGCTATGTATTAAATAATAGAAAAGAGTAGTTAAGAAAGTTTGATATCAAAAGTAATAAAGACATATTATTAGGATATTCAACTTCTAGCAAAGTTTATAAAGTCTACAATGAGAGAACCATGAAGGTTGGAAAGTCCATCCATGTATAATTTGATGAAAATGATTATATAGAAAATCGAGACCTCGATGAACCAACAGTCATCATAAAACAAAATTCTCCAAAGAATGAAAATTCTAAGGAGAAAACATTTGAAATTGAAGAAAAAGTGAAAAATAAACAAGAGACTCTTGAGGTACATGATATCAAATTTCCTATGGTAAGGAAAAGTGTAAATATAGAAAATGTGATGGAAATGTAGAATCCCGAGTTAAAACTAGAACTGCCACCACAAAATTAATGTGAGTTTGTAACATTTATCTCTCAAATAGAACAAAAAAACATAGATGAAATCTTAAAAGATGAGAATTAGATAATGACTATATAGGAGGAACTCAATCAATATGAAAGAAATAGAGTGTGGAACTTAATCTTTAAACCATAAGATCAATCTATTATAAAAACTAAATGAGTGTTTAGAAACCAATTATATAAACATGGCATAATTACAAGAAATAAAGTAAAAGTGGTAGCAAAAAAATGCAACTAGAAGGAAAGAATTGATTATAATGAAACTTATACTCCAAAAACTAGATTAAAAGTTAACAGAATACTCTTAGTCTTCTCATATTTTATGAATTTCAAATTTTATCAAATAGATATTAAAAATATTTTCCTTAATGGATTAATAAATGAAACAATATATGTAAAACAACCCCCAAATTTTGAGAATTCTAGTAACCCAGACCTTGTATTCAAATTATCAAATTAATTCCTAGAAATTGGTATAAAAGATATAGCAATTTTCTTATTGAGAAAGAATCTGAGGGAGGTAAGGTTGACACAACCTTATTTATAAAGAGAAGTGACAGAGATATATTAATAGTTTAAATATATGTAAATGACATTGGTTTTTAGAGGAATAAGTGAAGAATTCTATAAAAAATTTGCTAAATATATGCAAACTGAATTTAAAATGAGTATTATAAGTGAGTTAAATTATTTTCTTCTATTACAAATTAGACAAACAGAAAGAGAAATTTTCATCAATCAATCTAAGTTCACAAGATAACTAATCAAAAAATTTGGTTTCAAAAAATCTGAAGAAAATGTCGCTTCCATGAGTACTAATCTTAAACTCAACAAAGATAAAAATGACAAATCAATTAGCCAAAAAACATATAAAAGTAAGACAGAATCCTTTTTGTATCTTACTGCTTTAAGACCTGACATATAGTGTAGCGTATGTTTTTATGCGAGATTCCAATTAGATCGTAAAGAATCTCATCTAGTTGCAATGAAGAGAATTTTTAGATATCTCAAAGAAATCATAAGCTTAGGACGATGGTATGATTGAAACTCAAATTTTTAGTTGTATAGTTTCTTAGATGTATATTTTACAGGATATAAAATAGATAGAAAAAGTACCAGTAGTACTTGTTAGTTCTTTGGAAACATGCTGGTGTCATGATTTTCTAAAAAACAAAATAGCGTAGTTATCTCAACCACAGAAACTGAATATGTAGCAGTTGACCAATGTTTGGCACAAATTTTATGAATTAAATATCAAATGAAAGACTACGTAGATTTTGAAAGCATTCTTATTAAATACAATAATACGAGTGCAGTAAATCTAACTAAAATCCAATACATTATTCGTGAACAAAAAATATTGAAGTAAAATGTTATTTTTTAGAGATCACGTGGGCTCGTAACTGGAAGAAAAAATGCCTTTTTTTTTTTATGGGAAGCTCGATTCCCTTGAGGAAATCGAGGAACCTCGGGAAGGATGGGAAAACCAAATGGTTTCCCCTCCCCCGAACCCCCTCCCCTTCCAGAGACGGGCCTCTCCTTACTCGATTTCCTAAGTAAATTGCGGAGAGCTCCCTCCTTGAGAAGAGAAGATCAGTCGAGAGCGAGCTCCCTCCTTTGCTTCTTAAGAGAAGAGATTTAGAAGACTGCCTTTGACAAGCCCATTTCTTGCCCCTGAACGGGGCAAAAAGCGACTCCTATATCTAGGGGATTGAAATCCCCCCTTAACAATCCCCAAGAGGTGAACTAGAGCTGAAGGCCCTTGTGTTGCACACGAAGCTATATTGGTCAATGTAAGGAAGGGGGAGGAGGGAGAAAAGGTAATATAGATCCCCCTTCCTTACGTTGTTACAGGAGATAGAGAAGTCGGACTACCTATCAAGGTAGTCATCCTTTGTTACTCTATTTACCTTACGGGAAATAGAACATCTTACTCTATTTCCCTTACGGGAAATAGTAATATGGAACGTTACCCCCCTAAGTTCCCCTCGGGGGGATTAGGTTATGGGCTCTCCTTATTCTATTTCCCGAAGGGAAATATAACTAGCTCCTCACTCTTTCTCTTTCAGGAAAGATTGATACTGCCCTATTTCCCTCAGGGGAAATAGTGCTTTCTAACTATTTCCTTTATGAGAAATAGTTTATTAGTTACACTAGTTGTTAATAAAAATAAAATGGTTTTTGGATTATCGTATAATGATCACAGAAACTATTCGCAGGTTTGAAGCGGAAAAAACTCTCTTTTTTTACATTGAGGGTTATTTTCCCGGGAAGAGCTTACTCTGAGGAGAAGCACTCCTGGAAGGCTGGGTTGTGTGTGCTTTTTAGCTCTTACTTAAAACAGCATGGCCAGACGCTTGCTGGTTGGGTTACCTCTTTCCTCAAACTATTGAGAATAGACGAGACGGCTGTGATTGAGAATTTAGGGGACTTGAAACCCAGAGTCATGCCTAACTCTCATAACAAGGGGAGTGGTGACCCCTTGTTACACGCCAAAACTGTGACGGTGGCTCCATACGGGGGAACTACGGATTGTTAAGAATATAGGAGTATCTTGAGGAAATGGAACGAGCCCTTACTCAATTCCTTATCAGGAATTGTGGGCTCGTAATTGGAAGAAAAAAAGGCCTTTTTTTGGATGGGAAGCTCGATTCCCTTGAGAAAATCGAGGAACCTTGGGAAGGAGGGGAAAACCAAATGGTTTACCCTCCCCCGAACCCCCTCCCCTTCCAGAGACGGGCCTCTCCTTACTCGATTTCCTAAAGGAAATCGCGGAGAGGAACCAGTCGGGAGCAAGCTCCTCCTTGAGAAGAGAAGATCAGTCGGGAGCGAGCTCCCTCCTTTGCTTCTCAAAAGGAAAGATTTAGAAGACTACCTTTGACAGACATTGAAAAACAAATCACTGATATTTTGACAAAAGTTTTAATTAAAAATAGGTTTTATAAATTAAGAGGAGAATTGGATATAATCGAATTTGAAAAATAATCCAAATGAACAAAAAAACAGAGGTTTAAGAACAAAAAAATAGAGTGTACTAAAAGTACAAATAAGTCAACCCTCAATGAGGTCAAGTCGACCTCCATGACCCGCAAGTGGTCAGGTTGACCTCCAAGGACAAACAGGTCGACCTATGAGGAAATAAGTCGACTTGTAGAAAACTAGGCCAACCCGTGAGCAAACAAGTTGACCCATGAGAAAGCACATCAACCCAAGAGTAACAGGTCGACCCATATGTGAAAATAGGTCAACCCATAAGTAATTAGATTGACCTGTAAGAAAAGGAGGTCGATTCATGAGATAATTAGGTCGACCCATGAGCAGACAGGTCGACCCATACATTGTTGTATTTGTTTTGGTGTTTAAAACTAATGAGGACATGTGTTTGATATTTAGAAGTCACAAGGACATGTGTTTGGTGTTAGAACTCACAAAAACAAGTGTCAACACCATTGAAAATCAATGAACATATGATCACGTCGACAAGTGTAAACATAAGTGGAAATAAAGTATGAAATGTCTTGAAGATGTGGAACCAAGTGCAAACATAGGTCGACCTAAGTCCAAACAAGTCGACCTGACAAAAGGTTGACCACAAATGCCATGTTAAGTCGACCTACTCTAGGTAATAGGTTGACCTGCATTCAAACAGGTGGACCCATGATTTGTTAAAGGGCATTTAAAATGCCTCATCTGTCAAAGTCTTTTTGCATTCTCTTTCTGTTGCTTCAAAACTCTCTCTCGAACTTTAAAACCCAAGAAAATCTCTCTCGTATAAAACTACCTTCTCTCTCTGCTTCTCTCTTTTTTAATCCTCAAGATCTACTTGTGTAATCACTCATTTCTCCAGAAATCTAAGTCGATCGAACAAATCTCTCTTCCATTCTATGGCACCCAAGACTAGAAAGGGAAATGAAGTTACACAAAGTGAATCCTCCTCTAAACTCATGCCTCCTAAGTTCAACAAGAAGGACTTTCAGTCCTAGGACAAAAATATGTTATTCGAAAAATACTTTTCAAATAGAAAAGTAACTCATAGGCGGTTGATAGATTGGCTATTTCTATAGAAAATAGTGTTTAAGTATGAGGGTTATTTGAATAAAATATGCCCAAATTAGCTTCTTCTTCCAAACAAGCATATGTATATATATGATAGGGCAGTAAGGGTTTTCTTCAGTAATCTAGAAGTTGTAAGTAGTGAGATAGATGAGGAATCTGATAAGACTCGTATAATGGTTGAAGAGCTTCCGTGGCCATGTGCATTCAGAACATACTTCGATGGTAAAAATCAAACCCCCTTATCTAAAGTTCCCACTCCTACATCTATACCTGCTCTATTCTCCGTTTGGGTCTCCTCTCCAAATCCCTTTAGTGTATGAGCCACTAGCTCTGGTGTCTTTGCTACCACTTGTACTCCTATATCTCCATTTATACCACCTCAAACTTCTACACATCTTATTCAACCAAATGTTGGTCCATTAACCTCCAACAAGAAGGGATAAGGAAAAGTTAGATCAAAAGTAAAAAACACGTAACTCTATCTTTTATGTACTTATGCCTAAGTCTGTTTTCTTTTGTCATGGTTGTAATGTTATTTGTAATGAACCTCTAACTTCTGTTATTTGTTAATCAATGCTTTCTATCATTGGTTAACTTATTTACTTTTTGTTATGTTTATTCATGTTTCTATCTCTATACTTACTTTATGTATTAAAGTTGTGACTTGCATTGATTCTTATTGATATAATCTTTTAACCACATACCTAAGGAAAGTAGGTACATTTTTATGAGAAGTTTTGTTCCCCAAAATAGGTCAATGACCTTAAATTTGAGCTTTTTTTTGCCCTTTAGGTTTAATTCCAGTGTGTCCCTTTTTGTTGATGACAAAAAGGGGAAAGTATAGCCAGTATAGCATAATGACTTATAGTAGATTTAAAGACTCAAACTTAGAGGGGAAGAGAAAATTTAACAATATTTAACAATTTTGACATTTAAATTTATCACATTTTCATATTGTTAGATATTTTATTATCATCAAAAAGGGAAAAATTACTGACAAAATTGTGTTTTGATGATGATCAAATTAGAAAAAATCAAGTATAAATGAATCTGGAAATATAAAGTACAAAATTGAATGGATTAGGTCGACCCACCAAGCAGTGCAGGTCAACCCGTCAACCACATAAGGTCGACCCACCATACAGACAGGTCGACCTAGTGACCTTCACTAGGTCAACCCCTTTTAGCACAGGATGACCCAAGCCTTACCATTCCTTCATTTGAGCAATTTGCTAAGAAAATTTTTGAATAAAAACTGAATAGGTCGACCCAACAATTCATTTTGACGACCCACATATTCAATAGGTCAACCCAATCATATACTAGGTCGACTCACACGCTCAACAGGTTGACCTCTTATCAATACATGTTGATCCTTTTGTTCATCATGTCTACCCTTAGCCTTTCAAGTTAACCCATAACTCTTCAACTCTCAGGCCAACCTCTTCTCATTAGGCCAACCCCTTATGCTTAATAAGTTGACCCCTTCAACTCATCAAGTCGACCCTCATGCTCTTCAAGTCAAGCCTTTACTCTTCAACTCCTCAAGCCAACACAAGATCGACCCATATATCATCAAGGTTGACCTATATACTCACAAGGTCGACCCATATGTCATCCAGGTCGACCAATATGCTCACAAAGTCAATTCATCTGCTTAATTGGTCAACCTGCGCTTTGTCTATTCATTTGACTCTTCAAAGTTGGTCGACCTAGAGGCCTAGTAATTCGACCCAAAACTTAGTTTGCAACGAATATAGGTCAACCCATACTCATATTTATGTTTTAACGATCTAAAGATTTTAAATTTAAGTCGACTTGGTATATTTTCAGGTAGACCTTAAGCAAACACATTCATGATTACTAGGCTCTATGTACTGTAACAGCTGATGTGCGAGAAAAGCAAATGTTTCTTTTGTAAAACAGAAGTCGACCTCCAAAAGAAGAAAATCAGTTTCCTATTTGTCAAAATACAGCAACAGACAAAAACATTTAATGAGCAATGACGGAAGCATTAATGAACAGCATTCGAAATCAACCTACCAATTAAACGACTCGCTTCAAGTCACACTTAAATATTGAAGTTAAGAAGACACAGAGTAGTGGTTGCAATATCGAATGAACTTACAAAGAACGTATTGAATACTCTATTTCTCACAAACATACTCTGTTTTTAATTTTTTATACATTCTCTTGTGTATAATCTTTATCGAGCTCAAATTTTGTTACTTCTGAGAATTAGCTTCACTTTCTTATAACACATCTCACCTCTGTATTGAAAATTCTATAGAACCAAAAGGGTTTCTTAATTTTGGTCTTAGAGAAAGATAAGTTGTGAGTATTTCTGGTTAAAATACTTGTAAGGTTTCATTTGTACTTGTGAAGCAAGTGGGTTGTACTATTTGAGAAAATAGTAGAAATCCAGGAAGTATCTGAGAGTAGATATATGTCGAGTTGGTGGAACCACTATAAAACTGTCTCCTGTTGTTTTCTTTTATTTTCTATTTTCACTTTATATTCTTATTTTCTGTAAATTTCAAAAACCCGAAAAATATCAAAAATCACCAAACAACTTATTTACCTTCCTCTAGGTTGATTTACAATTATGCTGTCTCACGTGCTGATAGATACTCTGCATCATAATATTATACCTTTTTTGGAAATAATTTGTTGACATGGAGGAGCAAGGAACAAAAAGTGGTGGCTAGATCGAGTGCAAAGGTAGAATTTATAACACTAACTCTGGGGTTGTTGTGTCTGTAAATTTTCCTTGAAGTTTGAGAGTGAAAACGGGGAAGAGTGTGCAGCTGTTTAGGGATAATCAGTATCCAATCAGCATAGCACATAACCTAGTTCAACATGGTAGAACAAAACATGTTGAAGTAGATACACACTTTATTAAAGAAAAGCTAGAAGCAGAACTTCTTGATCTCAGATACGTTTATCCAGAAGTTCAATTAGATGATGTCTTCACTAAAGGTTTAAGCACAACAAGATCTGAAACTACCAGCTTGAAGGAGGATGTTTGACAATAAGAGTTAGTTAATTATTTTGTAATTAATTAGTATTCCATTAGATCAGTTAGTTATGGATTAGTTAGTTAGATCTCTTCTATTTCTTATAACTAATGTTATCAATTTATGTGTATAAATAGACGATATAGATACTTATTCGAGAGATGAATGAAATCTTGGAATTTTCACAGTTCTGGAGATTACAAGTTGCGTGTCTTGTCAGAAACTGAAACCACCTGGTAGACATTGCAAGTAGATTTACTCGGGTCAACTTTGATGCAACTATAGAGATAGGCTGAAGCTGATTTCCTTGGACCACAACGACCATGGCTTTGTACTATGATCACTTTTCCAGTGATGCATAAATCATTGGCATTGGGAAGTGAATGATTGCTTTTCATATACACACAAAGCTTCATTTGTCTAATCTGTCGGCCTGCAAACTAACCCTTTACTCTCAGCAACAAATTGGAGCACAATGCAAGCTTAGAAAATGACTAGCAATGGAAGAAAGTTATTTGTTTCTTACATTTGCATATACAATCCAATTCTTTTCTAGTAGGTTTTTGTGTAAGCCATACCCTGAGAAAGCACTTGTGTTTATTGGAAAGTAAAAGCGTGTTTGTACCTTTTGAAAGAAATGGATTCTCTGATCTTGTTCCCCACAATACTCTTAACCATTGTGTCTTACAGGCTGAATGTGCCATGGGTGATCTAACTTGTTCCATGTTGTCAAGCATTGGTCTACGTAGGTGAATAATAATAATAATAATAATAATAATAATAACAACAACAACAATAACCACCACCAAAGAAATTGAGTAGTCGGTGATCTTAGAAGGGTCGACATGAAATACAGTCTTAGTTTGCAATCGCTAGTAGTCCTTTTGACTAGGTGTAGGGCAATCTCCATTGCTTAGATGCCTTAAAAGCATCTTTCAACTAGGTGTACGGAAGTTACATCTAAGTGGATCCAGCAGCCGCCAGTAGTCTTTTTTGATAATCTTTAAGTTACCAAGATATTCATATCTTCTGCTATATAAATCAAAGATAGATATGGAGTTTAGATTAATAATTATGACAAGTTTCATTATCAGGGCTGCATTTGTTCTGTATCAGCCAGAACAATACGAGACCGTGGAATGCTTTTGTATGTAGGCTCATTTAAACCAGATCTTCTTTCTTTATATTTATATTGGTTTTCCTTGCAACCAACGGCTGTAGAAGTCCAGGGCCTCCTTTGGTTTGTATTCTGGTACTGTATGTCCCGCTCCCTGCGCATTATAAACCCATCAGATTCAAGCCTTTTTTGTCGGACTAATGCCAGTGCCTCGGTATAATAGGGCAGGTGGTGGAGGGTAGTATAAATTATGAAATTCTCATTCAACTCAAAAAACATATGTTTCTGAAGACAGAAAAAAGGCACCTAATTATCTAGGACAGAAGAATATAAAACAGGGCATTGAAGCATCTAATTCAACACAACAGCAAGTCAATATCTGACACTAAGTTCAAATAAAGGCCCTTCTCGTCCATGAAAGCCATTAAAGACAATAAAGCATCTCTCGACATGCCAAAGACTATTCAGCATCTCATTCTAACCAATCCTAATACTCAGGAAAAGGTTGCTATTTCTTATGTTCTCTTAGTTTTTTCAACATTCTTTGGGAAAACTAGAACTGAGAACAGAAGATTAGCATACTAACCTTTATGGTGAGAAATGTGAGGTTGCTTTCATAGCCCTGTGTGTACCTGTAACATGCAAGAAAACTAGTTCAGCTTTCAACTTACAATGTTCAACTTCAACAGGGGTGTATACTTTAAAATCTTTTGCAATAGTAGCATCATTAAAAAAAAATGTATAAAATAAAAGTTCAAGATGTTGAAAAAAGCATTCAACTTGTGTGGAAGCTAAAAGGACCTTCCATGGTTTAATATAAGCATCCTTAAATACCATTGAGCCAAAAAAATAAACAAAAAACAAAAAAACAAAAAAACAAAAAAAAAAACAAAACAAAACAAAAATGAATCCTAAACTAGCAAAGAGACCATGTTTGACATTTGCTCCAGCATTTGCAGAACAAGGAAATTTAAAGTTAGAATCTTCATTTTTTGGGCATCAGATCACTCAGTATTCCATTGTTGGTAAAGAGATTCAACAGGGTATCAGCTGCAGATATCAAGTCAATGATCAAAAAAAGTTTTTCATCTGACTTAAAATATTCCAAGATAGGGATAAATTATAAGTGTTGTAAGTACCCAGCAACTTGATCGTTGGACATCCAAGGCCTCCACTCGTCAATGACTTTGTATCCAACTGATCTGGTCCATGCCTCACTTCCAGTGTATGGAACGCACATATCATGGTCCCCACTGGAGGAGAAAAGAAGATTGTCTCAGAGTATGCAACTAAGTTGATGTTGGACATTCACAGAAATTAAACTGCGGCATCATAGAGAGAGAGAGAGAGAGGTGATGATTAAGCACCAAAGTAGCGCTAGCATCATAATGAGGAGCTACCTGAATATCAGTGCACGGAATCCTCTTGAAGTCAGGTTCTTATGATATTTGATCATGCTTCCGGCATCATGGTAGAATGAGATTCTATCTGTACATAGATCCCAGGCACCTGACATGTTTGCCTAGCATATTGTGGTGATCGTAAGAACGCTTTCTATTAATCTTAGCACAGAAAATGGGAAGATGAACAGTTACCTGTTCAGCATGAATTGCCTTTCGAACTGACTCATTGTTTAGCCATGTAGATGCAATTTCATCATCCTACACATTTAACATTATCATAAGATGGTGCAAACAGCTTATGGCCATGCATAACCCCCCGGATGAACCATCATGGCATTAAATTTAAGTAGGCTATATTAACTGGTAACTAAGGATCTGCCAAATGCAGTCTACCAAGAAATTCACTCTAGTTATAGGAGACCACAGTTAATACAATCATCAAACCACTCAAACAAAATAATTTATAGTATTTGTTTTAATTTTGCTGAGCTGAGTGAATTATATTAGCCAAGATTGCACAACATGCCTCATGCATGAAGCAACAACATAATGCAGTCAAGTTTTCATTTTTTGGAATGTAAATTAGTTGCTCTTGCTCCAAATTCAATTTTGTGACAACCTTGTATAAATCAACTCTAGGTCATCTACAGGATTCTTTGATTATGCAAAAAAAGGACCCATATCACAGTATTTTTCACTTCTTACAAGCCATAAAACCCTAAAAAAAAATGAGAATAAATATTTTAAAAAAAACATATTTACTATAATATTGCAAATTATGCCTCATCTAAAGACCCGTACTGTCCATCAAATCAAGTAATGTGCATCTAGCGTTGCTTTATGACCTTATTGAAGCATCCAAGGAGAATGTGAGGAGTAAGATCTTATCCAACTTTTGGCATGTTTTAACTGAAAGGATCTAACAAATAAACATGTTTTTATTTCCCCTCTTTTCCTCCTAATTTGAGGATTAATTAGACTACATAATGAGAGGTGGTTCTTTCTTTGCTCAAACTTTTCCCAACTCCAGAACTTGTTCATCAACTGACATATATGCAAGCAAGGTTATTGTAAGTTTCTCTAAAAAACTAAAATGATTAATGCCTTATATGACTTAGTTCCCATGGAACAGACTCATTTCTGTAAGGGCATTTAGATTGCGGCATATTGATCTCCATAATTGGATTACAACATCTTGGTAAAATGATCCCGTTTACTTCTCTTAATCTGATGTTAGGAGGGGTTACTACTGAACATCTTATCTCTTTCATTCTTGCTTTCTCAATATATTAACATTTTCTCCTCTAGCCCATCCTTTGACAATGAAATGGGGTTAATTAGAATGTCCTATCATGCAACTTCAATGTAAAATTTTATTACCTTGAACAGACAGACATGCATGAAGCATATGCACATATTTTGAGTAAATGTGGAACTAGGGTCATTTCCTCCTCAGGCTCTTCTTAGGAGTAGCTCATGAAGTGTAAAAGAATTAGTGATGAACAATTAGGTACAGTCTTTATTTATTAACTATTTGTGGAAACTCAAAATCTCCAACATCTTACTATCTTTCGGCATTAGACTTGTCTTTGTGTCTCCTTTCACTAAGTACAATACATTGAGTGCATTCTTGCTTTTGAGTCTTTCTTGTCTTGAGCATGACAAAGATCAAGAACACAGCCTTCAGACTTTCGAACCGATTGGAACATGCACCACCTAAACTTATCTACAGTTCAACTTTGACATGACAGTCAATTCCAAACGATATGTAAATTCTAGCTTTAGGTTTAAAAACGTGAAAGGTAATTATCTAAGGCATGTAATTTAGGCTGCTTCTGCATGCATATACACACATCTACTTGATTGTTTATCAGTTTGAAGTATAGATATTTGCATTATAGTTCTTTGGAAAAAAATACAAACTATTAGTTAATAAAAATATTAATCACCAACCAGTGGAAAAAGTCTGCTCCTCAATGTAGTAGTTAATATGAGGTTTGCTAGCTCCATAATATTACTTTGCTATGGTTGTGCAAAAGAAGATATTTCCAAATCAAAAATGAAATTAGAGGAGTAAATAGAGGAGATCAGCATCGCTAGATAAAGCTGCATTGCAGAGACTAAAAATAAAATGAAATAAAAGTCCGTGCCTACTAAAATGCAGAGGATCTCATCCAAAGAAAACAAGCCACTGCAGCTCTTTTTGAACATAAAATAATTTCATAAAAATTTGGGTACTTACAGTGCATGGAACATTATTACTTTGTGAGAGTTGTGGCCAAGTTGGAACAATCCCTTCTCTTACAGGAGCTCTAAGAGGCCATGCCCGACCAAACATTCTTACTCGCACTGGAAGAGGCTGCTCAGTCTCCCCTAATTTCCTAAAACTGTCTGGCAACCTTGTCTTCTTGGTTGTAACCTCTCTTATTTCAGGGGCATGATAACACGGCTCTAGTATATCATATATATTTAGACCTTCAACATCCTGAGATTAAATTTAAATTAAATCATTAAAAGAAGGAGATTCAAAATATCAAAAGAACCAAATTCTATGAGCAAAATCAAGTGTCTTACCTCATCAACTTTTGCAAGCTTGCTTTCACAATTATCACTGAGCGGGTTATAATAGTTCCCATTACATGCAGCATTGACCTCCTATGGTAGCAGAGACTATCAGAAATATAACATATATGAAAGAAAATGCACATCAAGACCATGTTACTCTTGATTATGCTAACAACTGAACTCAAGTATTCAAAAGCCCCCAAACTTTTTCTTTTTTCTATTGAAAATTCACAATTCATTTCCCATACTTGAAATTCAACAATGTCTCAAGTTTTACAAAGAAAACACATTTTGGGCCGCATTCCTGTGAAAACCAAACCACTCCATTCTTTTCATTACTATCCTTATGTATCTAATTTTCGAGAAATTTGGAATTATACTAGCACATAGCGAATTCAGTAAAGAAGTGTTAGAAAGCCCTAGTTGAACAGAAAGAGCACACCACCTACCTCATATAGATCATCTGAGATCAAGCCCATTCCATGTGCAAATGGTATGAGAGCATTGCCATCAAATACCTCATCAGTAACTCCATTCCCCACAATGTAACCCTACAAAACAAGATCACAAGTAGCAGCCTCAACCTTTGCTTATAAACAAGCTTCTATAGACAAACATATATACCTTGAAATTCAAAATAGGCTTTGCACCAGCATCAATTCCTGCAAAGAATGTTGATTATATATGGATGATTATGTTAACACATATAACATACAGTACAATGAACTATCTGAAGTACCTTTGACAACTGCAGAAGCAAGAGTAGGCACATATACTCCAGCATATGACTCTCCAGCAATGAAAAACGGGTTTGAAAGAAACTCAGGATATAGCTCAAACCACTGTTAGAAAGATAAGAAATAATACCATAAATACCATATGATCAACAAGGCCATGACTACCTTCTCTAATGCATTATCCTTATTCTCTGTTCTCTAGTACTTTTTCCCCTCGCTATACCTTTAGCAAAAAATTGTGTGAATCAGAGGCAGTCTCTAGGTCTCCAGTGATGTAATCACTAGTGTTCCCTGAGTAAGAAAATCCAACACCAGCAGGGGAATCCAGATACAAAATGTTGGAAACCTAGAAGAACATGATGCCGATTGAGATCAACATAGGAACAAAAGAGGCAGAAAAACTCCACCCAGATCAAGAATGGTGAGGAAAAAAAAATCATTAATTTCATAAGTGAGCTGTTAAAAGCTAAATAGAGTGTTTTCAACCTTAGACCAGCTGTACTGGTTGAGTTGAAGTTTGGGAAGGCCATCGTTACTCTTTCCCTTCTCAAAATTGAATGGCCCTGTAACAAATTATGAAACATTCATTTCCACACGACAAGAAATACACAATAATCTGCAAGATGATAAATTGCAGATCAAATATATTCTTCTCAAGGAGCATGGATTAAAGTGGCTATGGAAAACTCAAGTTCAAAATAACCAAAAAAAAAAAAAAAAAAGAAGATTAAAGGAATGCGAAGAGAATGTTTTCTTGAAGCATTATGTAGAAATAATGTTTTAAATAATATACAATAAGCAAAGAGCAACACGATCATTGAGACTTAAGTAAACAAACTGCAATGAAGTACATTTCACAAAATAATCAAATTAGAATGATTTTCAAGACCTATTTAATAAAAAGTTCTAAAATGTCACACAATATAAAAGTTCCTCCACCAACGTTACGAAGTGCACAAAAGTTCCCAATACTTTGGAGGATATTTTCTATTTTCTTTTGCTTATCCGAAATGTAAGCATTGCTTGTAACATAAAGAAATGGCAAATTTGCTTCCGTAAAATAAGTAAAAACAGAGACGCGTAAGCCATTGACTTGAACATTAAAAAATTAACAAAAGATAAATTACATTACCGTGCTCATACACGAAACCATCAAAGCTGGAGCATCCAGGTCCACCATTGAGCCAAAGAACAACTGGATCCTCAGATGAGTTTCTCTCAGACACCACAAAATAATAGAACAATTTCTTCCCATGACTTTCATTAATTGTCACATACCTTCAATGCCCATTTATACAGAAAACAACTAAATTCATGGAAAAATTACAAATTCTCGCATATATCTTTAATACCCATTAAAGAAAAGCCAATCAAAGATAAAGCAAAAAATAATAGAACACCTTACCGTCACAAGCCTTGACTACCCATTACAACAAAAGTGTCAAATTCACAAAAAATGTAAAAGGAAATGACAAAAAAAAAGCACAAATTGAGTAAAAGTTAGGAATTTAGGAAATTACCCTGAATAATGTTTGGAAGGAAAAGTGCCGGTAAAGCCAGGAAGTTGGGTGACAAGAGCACTTTCAGGGGCAGATTCTGATGATAAGAAATTGAGTAACAAGTAAATGAGGAGTGTTTTTGGGAATATTGGTCTGTGGGTAGACATTGTTGGGAGATTCTCCTTTTGGGTTCTGTGTTTCAGAAACAGAAAGAAAAGAGGACAGAGTTTAAATCTTTGTCACGCAGTGTTGATGGTACAACTGTTGTTGTTCATGCACGAAAACTATTGTGATGGGGTAAAGCAACAGCTTCCTTACAAGGTAAGAGAGAGAGAGAGAGAGGGATCTAACTCATAACATAACAGACTCAAAGGTGAAGTAAGGAGCCCGGCAATAAAGAGAAGAGACGTGGAAAGAAACGGAATAATTGAAGTACCAATTTTAGCGATTGGTTAGGGAAAGAACTAAGAAAAGGAAATTTCAAGGAAATTATAATCAGAGATTGGTGCCCCGATTGGTTCTACTTCTAAGTATCGCCTATTTTAGACTTTTGCTGATGATCATGTTGGCCAATAAACGAAATCCCTAGTATTGGGTTTATTACGTAACCCAAATCCAAACAGATATATGCTTCTGACCCTGGATAATGATTCAGGATCATTGGAGAAAAAGCAGAAAACCCTTTTTTCTTATCCGTTAATTTTTATCTTTCTTTTTTTTTTTAATAAAAATCAAAGTTGATGTTAAGTTAATCAATATAAAATTTAACATTTTATTTTCTTTCACGGATACTTTGGTAAGTTGTAACAGCAGATGGGTTCTCGAGCTTTTTCTTTTTTTTAAAAAAAAAAAAAAAGAAATTGTTAAAAATTTTTAATCTAACCTTTTAAAATAAGGCCAGTTGGAGTTAATTAACAAAATTTATTTATTTTTTTTTTATATATAAAAATGCTTAATCTCTGAAAAAAAAGGTCGGGCATACAACATGGTTGTGCCTCCGAAGTTGATAAAAAGAGTTGTCTTCATGTTTTACCATAACAAGTAATTTTGATTTAATTTTTAAAATTTAACAATTTTTTATTTATATAAAACACAAAAACAAAAAGAATTCATAAATTTAATATTTAGCAAAAATGTCAGGGTTAATATCGCTAATATATGCATCTATGACAAGTTTTGATAGAGGAAAATTTTTTGACAAAACGTTTATTATTTTTAAATCGTTTATTATTTTAGAAACGTTTCAATATTATAAATTAATTAATATTTATATAAAAACTCTTATATTTTTCATATTTAATAAATTAATTATTCATTTAATTATAATTATAATTTTATATTATTTGTCTTATGATTAATTATTATATATTTGATAATTTTATATTTTTATTATAAAATATGATTAATCTATTATTTTTATAAAAGAATTAATATTTATATAAAAATTTTTATATTTTTTATATTTATGTATT
Organism: Dillenia suffruticosa; assembly: GCA_033439265.1. Taxonomy (NCBI): domain Eukaryota; kingdom Viridiplantae; phylum Streptophyta; class Magnoliopsida; order Dilleniales; family Dilleniaceae; genus Dillenia; species Dillenia suffruticosa. The sequence continues at coordinate 17,902,823 of JAVTVX010000020.1, forward strand.
TTTCTGAATTTTGTTTTCTTTATTTTTACAAAATGTTATTTCTCATATTATTTTATGTTCATTTCTATTTTTATTTTTTTATTTCTGTTTTGTACAATGACAAGAATGTCATAATTAATTTCAGTGAGGAAAAATGTCGAGATCTAAAGTATTCGGCATGATAGAGTAAACGGTTTTGAGGGGTTTGTTTTAGGAGCAGGGATTAGAGTAATGCGTAAGGTACTATTGGAGATGGATTTAGCATTACTTTTATGTGCAGGTTAGTCATGAATTGATTTCAATTTTCTTGTAATAATCCAGAGCATTAGCCAAACCAAAATATGTAATGCATGTTCTCGAGGGACAATTTATTAATTACAATTTCTTTCTTTTAATTCTATAATTCAAAAAAATTGTATATATACACATGCAGCGGATGTGATCAATCGGGCCTGATAAGTGTTTACCTCTGCTTAAAGATAATTCAAGGTCAAACAAGCTTGAAACATGTCATTCTCCATCCAGATAATCTTTTTCATTTTGATTATTGAAATCTCTCTAACAAAATTAACTTTCGCTTTCAAGAACAATTTTTTTTTTTTTTCTTTCATTGAGAGAGAGAGAGATGAGTGGGAGGGGAGGCCACAAAGCAGTGGACGAGTCAAGTCCAAGTGCATTATTCTCCTCCATACGAGAAGTGGGAGTGATTTTGTACTGTTCGACATCATTTTCGTTGGCGTCCTTTGGCCTGTTTCAACTTATTACTGATTTTGCCTCCTGAATATTAGAAAAAGGTACTGCCCATGTGTTTCTGTCTTCTCATTCGAACCAGCGCTCGCAGGGGACCACAGCAATTAGAGAATAAAAGGCTAGGGTTTCTCGGTCAAAGAACGCAACCACATGGTTACTAAACAAATTCTTGTCCAACATCAATTTTGGCTCTCACATCTCATCGAGCGTAAAGCGTGTTGTGTGTATATAAAAATTCTCTACATTAGAACAACTCTCTTGGGGCTAAATTTTTTTGGGTTGCACCTGCAATACAACCAGAGAATTAAGGTAAATTTTTACCGCTAAATGTCTAACACAGTCAAAACTTTTAAGGGTTGGCAATGGCCTGAACCGAGTAGTGTAAAGTTACATCCAGTCAAACCCAAATTTATAGCCCAAGGCCCAAATCTAAATATGTAGGGTAAAAGTGGAAAATCATGCCCAAACAGAAATTTCAGGTAGACATACCATTGCCTTGCTCTACCCATTCTATAAATATAGAATCTTTCCTATTTAATTAGTTCTAGCGATGAAATCAGTAGCAAATCCAAATAAGCTAATCACATTGATGCTGCTATCCAGGATCATGCTAAGAATAGGATCCGGAGGCTGACAACTTTCTATGGATATCTGGAAACGTCTCGAAGGAAGTATTCATGGGCACTTCTGCGAAAATTATCTGCCGAGGTGAGCTTGGCTTGGATTTATTTTAGGGAATTTGATGAGATCAGGTTTCAGAGACAGAAGACACGAGGGGCTTAAGAAAAAGGGATCGTCAGTTGAAGGCCTTTTGGGCTACCTTTCACATGGAGAGACATGCAATCACGCGAAGAGCAGGTTCGGGGAGGATTGATCAAGCCTTCTGCAACTTGTTATGGAGTCAAGTATTCCCTTCTACCACGGTAAAACATAGTGGTAACTACTTGACACAATGAACCAATTTTAATAGAGGTGGTTAGTGATGAGAATCAAGAAAAGAAGCATAAGAGAATTAGATTTGAGGGATGTGGGCAGAGTATCCGTAATGATTGGGATTCGGTTTGTAGGGGCTCTCCCAAGGGTAGTAGGGAGTTATTAAAAACACGTGACAGTCTTGTTATTTCTTTTCTTTTTTGTTTGTATCACCGTTATTCGGATTTTGTCAGACTAATTCGGTTCAATCATTATAGGGTTTATTTTAGGGGTTATATCTCCCAAATCCTTTTTTATCATTTCAGAACTCAAACTCGAGATCTCTGATTAAAAAAATAGAGTGTTCGATTACTCAACACAAAAAATTTTGCTGGAAAGAGGTAATGTGAATTGAGTAATAATAGGTGGGGAAGAGGGTGACAGGGAAGAAAGCAAGTTAAGAAAGGAAAAGGAACCACATCTTGGCCTTTGTTGATGGCGATGGTACATTGGGTACTTCCAAGGAGTGAAATGGAAAGGATAGCTCTAGGATACTTTCAGCATATATTCAGAACCTCAGCAGGGAGTGATGTTAATGTTACAGTTGATGATTTAGAGATGCTTCCTAGGGAAATCACTGAGGCAGAGATCCAGTTAGCTATTTCTCAAATTAATAGTTGATGCTAAAGCTTGGGTTATGGATCCCACTGATTATGAATTGCATTTCTATTATGTCGTAACTAATGTAAATGAATTAGGTTTTTTCAAGCCATCCAAGGGGTTAAAGACAAGGCAATTCCTGTCTTCGTATCTTTTTCTGTTTAGGTGCAGAGGATTTCTCATCTTTTTTTTTTTTTTTTTTTTTTGGTATTGGGAGAGAAAAGAAAAAACAAAACAGCAGAAGAAACAAGAAAGAACGGAGAAGCAGAACACCTGCTAACTCCCAGAGGTGCAAGCACCTCTGAGTCTTTCCATGCCCATGCAGTCCTCCCAAATGAGTCGTCGCAGAGACAGAGGAGGGTCATGCAGCTCATTCAAACCATTCCTACACAGACGGCCCAACTGAGCGAGGTGGTCAGCACAAACATTAGCTTCTCTAAGAGCATGCTTTACAGAGGTCACATTCAGAAGCTCCATCAGCTCCTTGCACTCTTGGAGAATGAGATACAGAGGGTGGTCAGGAGCCGAAAGACTATGAGGAGACTGATTAAAACTGTGGAGTCAGACTCCACCTCCAACTGAGAAATGCCCCTCCTTTTGGTGAGCAGAAGACCTTCCCTAAGACCCCAAACCTCGGCTAACAGAACCTTAGTCCTACCAATATTGACTGTGAAACCCGTGACCCACTCACCCTCACTGTTCCTAATGATTCCACCTACACTAGCTTTCCCCGAGGGATTGGACACTGCACCATCTGTATTGAGTTTGAAAACACCCACTTGAGGAGGCACCCATTTAATCCTTCTCATATCAATCCTACTACCAAGGCCAGGGTCTCTCCAGGTCATTGAAGCTTCTTTCGCCAACCTGGTAGCAAAGAGGGCCAAGTCTTGGGGAGATTTACTGACCTTTTGGAAAACTTCTAGACACCTTCCCTTCCACAAGGACCAAGTTGTGTGGATGAAAAGGGAGTTCATAGACAACTGCCCCCCCACCCCCACAGCCTTCCTAATGGCTCCTATGTGAAGCAACTTGCAAATACCAAAACTCCAAAAATCTGCATTCGAGGTCAGAGCAGGCTTGACAATTTCCCAAGCTTGCTTAGCCTTTGTGCAGTCTCTTAACACATGCAGGGTTGTTTCATCCTTCTCCCTACAGCTGAGGCAGATGGCATCTACATAGAAGTTGTGCTACATCTCTCCACATTAGTCATGAGTTTATCATGTTGAGCTAACCGTAAGAAGATCTTAATTTTCTCTGCTTACCTAAGCCTCCAAATCCATTTCCATTCTTGCTCGTCCTGCCTAGACTGCTGAAGATTTGGAGCAGCTATAAGAAGCCTATAAGCTGAAGCAACTGAAAAGGATTTGTCACTGGTCTCCTTTCAAATCCCTACATCCTTAGCTCCTTACACTTAGACACCACAATACCTCTGATTTCTTCAACCTTACTCCTAAGAAGGAGGTTTAGCTCCGCCTCCTTCTAGCAACCTTCTGGGGACAAAAAGTGACAAACTCTCTGGTCCAAGTTTCCCAGTTGATTCCCATCTTGGAGCTCTTCAACCAGAGGTTTGGAGCCTACCCAAATATCTCTCCAAAACTTTATACTTCTGCCATCACCCAATCTCCACCTTATCCCTTTCTTAATACACTCTCTGGTTTCAACAATCCGTTCCAAAGGCCGAAGCCACCTGCCTTCCTTTGATACTCCATAAAGTCTTTTCCTTTTAGGTATTTACTTCTCATAACCTCACACCAAAGATTGTTGTCTCCTTTCAACAGCTACCAACCCAACTTGGCAAGCATGGCAATATTATTTTCCCTCATCTTCCTTACCCAGGCTACCTTCTTGCTTCGGTCCGCATACTTTGTTCCAGTTCACTAAGTGAGTTTTCTTACCTGAATCCACATTTCCCCACAAGAAGCTCCTATTCAACTTGTCCAACTTGGAACAAAGATCTTTAGAAAGCCAAACAGCTTGCATTGTGTACACCGGACCACAGAGATGACTAATTGGATGAGGGTCCTTCTACCCGCCATAGACAATAGATTAGCTTTCCAATTACTAAGTTTCCTTCAAGCTTTCTCTAACAGCTGCTAATAGAACAACTTTCCCACTCATGGGTGGACTATAGGAACACTTAGGTAAGTTCCTAAGTTGTCAGTTGAGGGAAATTTGCTAGCAACAGATAAGGAACTCTTTAAAGTCCAAGGAGCCTTTGGGGATATCCAAAGTCTAGATTTAGCTGGATTGACATAGAGACCACTTTCAGTGGCGAACTCTTTCAGGCAACTCAAGACTGCACTGAGATTTAAGTGCTTAGCGTCTGCCAACAGAATCAGGTCATCTGCGAAAAAAAGATGGGATAGCTTGGGACCTTGCTTCGCGACTTTCACCGGAGACCAAGTCCCTTTCCTCACTTTCTCCTCAATCATATACACAAGTCTCTCCATAACAAGAATGAAGAGATACAGAAGAGAGGATCCCCTTGACGAAGACCTTGATCGGCTTTGATAGGAGGCAACATTTCACCATTCCACAATAAGGAAACTTTCCACTTGAGACAACGAACATGATCAACCTGATAAGGGCATGAAGGACATTTACATCAATAAGAACTCTTCCGAGATAGCTCCAGCTCACGGTGTCATACGCTTTGCGGAGATCTACTTTAAGCACCATATTATACCTTTTACTTTTCGCAATTGCAGATAGAGTGGATAGCTTCCTATAAAACTGTAATGTTGTCCACAGAACTCCTTCCGGGCAGGAAACTATTTTGGTGAGACCCTATAATCCTTTGGAGATAAGGCCTGAGCCTATGCACAAGCACCTTCGAAAGGATCTTACAAGAGGTATTAAAAAGGTTTATCGGCCTAAAGTCTCCCATACTCACCGGTCTACTCTACTTAGAGATAAGGATCATAAGAGCCTTAGCATAATCGGGGTAGAAGTATCCGTCTCTTAGGGCATCATTGATGAACTTAGAGATTGAGTCCTTTACTACGGGCCAAAGATTTTGAAAAAAAATTGGCTGCACACCATCTGGCCCTGGGGCTTTGAGGCCCTTCATGGAGAACATAACCTTTTTAACATCTACTTCCTCTGCCTTCTTGATGAGATCTTCATGGTGTTCCTCCCTAATCGAAGGATCCATCTGTTGAACCTCTCACCAGGGAAATCAACCTGCCTACTGGAACACAACTTGAAGAAGAAGTCTCAAGCATGCTCCTTAAGGCTATCCTGATCATAGCACCATTCACCTTCAATATTCAGAACAGTAATATTATTGTTATGTCTTCAAATTTTAATGGAGGCGTGAAAAAATTTAGTGTTTTTATCACCATTTTTTAGCCAATCAATTCTATATTTTTGCATCCATAAGATCTCTTCTTGACTCAACACACGGTTGTACTCCTCCTGCAGGTGCTTTTCCAAACTTTGTGGAAACTTTGAAGTCTCATACTGCCTAGATTTTTATATGCCTTGGAGTCTATTTTCAATCTCTCGTTTCCTTTTAAATATGTAGCCAAAAACCATTATATTCCAAGTTTTCAATTCCTCTACGGTGCCACTGATTTTTTGCAACAGAGGCCCATCATTGTCAGACCAAGCCTAAGCAAACACCTCAGCTAAATTTGGGTGCTCCAACCATGCGGTCTCATGAACTTGTTTTGATGCGGTTCCCATTTCATCTCCTTGTTCCTAAAATTTCCCGATTTGGAAGTTCTTTGTCTTCTCTGAACTATCATCCATGGACCTAGACCTTCTTCCTTCCCTAAAGTTTCCGGTGGTTGGAGGTTTTAGCTATGTTGACTGGGTTGGTTAACCTCAGTAGTTGAGCTCAGAGGGCTTTCGATTGAGGCCTGTATTGATCACTGCTGTGCCCTACTTTCCCACATTCAAAACAAATGGTATGTAATCCTTCATACTCAACCTTCTGCACTCTTTTTTTGATTTTGACTCTTGGCACTAGAACCTTCTCAAGATCTATTTTTATGCAGATCCTAGCGTATTTCCCTCTCAATGCGTGTGCGGTGTTCATGTCCACCTTAACGGGCCTCCCAATGGCTTTCCCGATCTCAAACAGAATTTCCTTGTTGAAGAATTCGATTGGATGGTGAGGTAACCTAACCTAGATGGTAGTTGATTTAATTTTGTCTGATTCGGGAGAGAACCGAGGTTTCCACTTCCTAACTATTAAGTAATGGTCATGTATTAGTCATGGGCCCTCTATCAACACATGGAGATAATCCTGTTGATATGAAAATTTTGCCGGATAATACCCCTCCCAAGTCCAAAAGATCCAATATTCCCTCTAACCTCCACGTATTCATAACTTTAGCAAGCATCAACTGATATCCGATCTGTTTTCCTAGCAACTTAATAATCAGAGAGTGCTTCTATGACCTCCACAACGTTCTGAGTTTATCATCCGTAACAATTATATGGGGTATTTCACTTGCATGTTCCGACTCTTCCTCACCCATTTCCTCTTCCTCTATACTTTCTAACTCGGACTCCATTTCTTTATCATGTTCCATTTCCCCGTCCGTCGGGTAATCCACTTCCATCAGCATCTCCTTAAACGATAGATTCATTTGGTTAGCCAAGTTATTATCACTCCCATTTGCTTTTACTTTCTTGTTACTTCTGTGGAGGTGAACGTCCTATTCTAGAGTAAGACTCTTTACTGGGCCTTCACTCATCACACCCTTCCCACGAAAACCCTACAAATTTGATCATAAGGTATATTTGCTGCTACGCTTTTGTCTTCCGCCTTTTTGGACTCGGTAGTATGATTGAGCAAAAAGTGAGAACCAAGCTCCAGGTATCACCGTTAGCAGGCGCAGCCCAAGAACCTAAAATCATTTTTCCTTTTTTTTTTGTTATTATTATTATTTTTTTTTTCCTTTGGCAGATAATCGCTTACCATTGGCCAAAGCTTCCTTTTTTGAGACTGGCTGTATAGCTAGAATGTTGGATCAACATGAGGTAGACACAGATCAGCAAATCAATATTGATAAATCCTCCTTCATGGTCCCAAACGTTGCGACTGAAATTAAAAATCAGTCAACGCAGGCTTTAGTCGACCAAGCCTACCACCCATGATATATATTCGGGTTTGCCTTCCATGATTGGAAAGTCGAAAAAACAAATCTTACAGGTAACCCTCGTGAGCATTGGATTTCCTTTTTAAAAAAAAAAAACAAAAAAAAAAAAGAGCATAGAAATGCTGACATCTCCGCCCACATAAATCAGGGAAAAGAAAGGTTTAGTTTTCAATTCTTTTCCTTTTAGATTGGAGCCAACTTTGAAGATCGTCGCAGTTTTCCTCAAAATATAAAAAGTAAAATATTTTTACAAGTTACCAAAGCAAAAGGACCCAAAGTTATGCTTTTACAAGTAACCCTTCCAAAAGCCATGCCATCCTAATATGTTAAGTCCTAGTGTAGAAACTAGAGAGGCCATCTTTGGCCCATTCACCCATTTGAAAATATGATGAAAAAGCCAAATTCAAAGTTAATCAAAATTTGAAGGAAAAAACAGCAGAGATTTCTAGAATAACAGCAGTACAAATTTGTGCTCACCCATTCCTCTCATAGCAAATTTGATATTAATAACACAATTATACAGTTAAAATAAAAATGCAGATTATCCAACTGCATGAATCGAATGTACACCTTGCAAATATCTAAATCCACTTTCAGGGAAGCAGGGAACCTATTTCCTTTCCATACTTCTACCAAGACTACTATAAACTACAATACACTTCTCCGAGTTCTTTAAACCCTACAACTTGATTACCCATGTTTATTAATATATTACCTGACCAAAGTTACAAAGAGACTTACAATAAGTGCAGCCAAAATTTTTCTTCCACCAAAGGGGACCTCAGTTGTCGCACCAGAGAATTTTACTCTCTGAGCTTGGTCCCTGTAACCAAAGATGATGAAAATTCGAGGATTTAAGAAGCCTGCTTTCTCAACACCATAGAATCATATATTGAACTTTGTCTTGCTCAATAAAATTCATGTGCAGTGAAAAACAAGTGTATCAATGCTTCTAAAAAGTAAATGTACATCCAAAAAGGGAAACCAAAGATATCTTTCCAATTTCCTGTACTTACTGCTGCATAGGTGAGAGGACACCGCAGTATATGGTGTTATCAGGCAAAGGAAGCTCAGTTTTGTCAGTGATCTCTGGATTTACAATATTAACATATACTTCCTGACCAAGATACCAAGAGTCAAGATTCTCAGCTCGAAGGTTCCAAATACCAACATTGTCAAGGTAAATAAGAATGGCCGTCCAAGCTCCAGGAAAGACCTGTAATTAACACTTGTAAGCAGAATATTTGTTTCTCAGGTTCTGTCTGTTGCAAGTGATATGATTAAAATTCTAGAAGTTATGTCATGGGCCTTTTCATAAGAATTAACAAGATTAGTTGAGAAGAAAACATTCCTAGTCAAGATTATAATCGTGTGATTACCAACAATAATCAATGTCCTCATTACTTTTATGGATGTGATAGGCTTGGCTTGACAAATTTCTTTTCATACAATACAAAGACAACCGCTAAAAATAGTTTCATTTTCAAATTTGCAGTGTGTTCCTACTGTCTGGTTTGCTCCAAATTTCAAAATTGCCTTTCAAAGTAGGAACATAAGGGGAAACATGTAGTGATAGGAGAAGAACCTGTGTTGAGCTCCGAGCAACCCCGTCCCATTTGTTGTAAGTGCTCCTGCTATTCTCAGTCCATATTCCATAATCCATTCTGTAGCCATGTGTTACAGATATTTTTTGAAATAGCATTTATAATGAACTTGGACCAAAGAAACAGATTATATCAAATTTAGACCTTACCCAACAACAAAGAAAGCATAGCCATCCATGTGGTAGGTTTGGACAGTGCTGTCATTGTTTTGAAATATAATTTCCATAAAACTTTTGTAAGTACCATTTATTATAGAGGTGTCAACTTTTGCAGGCCTGTTCATTAGTTTATTCGGAAAATCAAGCTTGTACACCCCAGGTATGTTAAATTGCTGGGCAAGCTTCAGGGGAGTTGAAGGTGCCAAGTATGAGATTCCATTAAGGGTGGTGTGCCACTTTCCATCAATAAGTTCAGCAGGTCTATTCAGGATGACATAAGTGTCAGTGACTGTAATTTGACCATACTGGAAAGAACCCTGAGGATTTGGACGAGCAGCACCGGCAGAGACATTCCATCTGCACATAGAATAAACATTCAAAATGGTCAATTATTCAAACATCATTTATTTCCAGATTTCAGATGCTTCTAGCAATAAATAAAATGCCTGTGCATAAGCATAAAAATGATAGAAAGTCAAAAATAAGAACATAAGGTTTAAAAGGGAATATATGATGTAATAAGAACGAAGCTCAAAAACCCTCCAAGGTTTTGTGGCGTCATAAGGTCTCTTATTTATAAAGGTGGATGATTAAAAAATGAGAAAGAACATCAGAAATTAATCAAACAAAAACCTTAGTAAGAATTAAGCTTTTTTCTGTTTTCATATTTTTCCTCAATCATTCAAGATAACCATATGCACATTGATGGAAATCAAAAACAATTTACAATAGGATTTTAAATATTCTTGTAAAGTAATGTCTGGTATTATATACTTAGCTACAACCTTATGGACCTCGCTTGATTCATCGAGTAATATGTGTCTAATTCATTAGGGGGATCTGGAAGAGGACCTGAAGCAGGCCCCTGAGAATTAGTGTAGTGCAGGATAGCAACTCCCATGGCTCTAGACCAAGCAGATGAATTGACAAATCGAGGACTGGCAACCATGTAGTAATCACTGCTAGCATTTTGATCCATGGTGACCAAGAACGAGTACGACTGACCCACATGAATATCCATGTCTGTATAGTTCTGCTGAACTGTATATGACCCCTCAGTCTCTACAAGAAGCAAGTTATGGTTGTGAATTCTGAAATTCAAGCTAGTTGAGATACCCACATTGTGGACGCGGAAACGATATGCTTTTCCTGTGCCACATAAACAATGTATTAACTTTAAACTATCATTTGATATAATATATATATAAGAAAAAAGGATCAAAATTTACTTAGCACGTGCAGATGCAAGGAAGACTGGAGAATACCTCAACCAAATCAAAATTCTCTTTGTTCTCCATTATATTTGAGAACCACCAAAGTATAATATTGTAATGTGTGAAAGCACATACATCTTACAATTACATCAATGGGATTTTGAGAAGATTATTTCAATGAAATTAAACAAAAGAATGCCACTTCCCAAAAGAACCTTGGGGTCAGGTTCACAAACATACTAGTTGTACATTAACATCAACCAAACAACGGAATAGTTGAGAGGAAAAAGAAAGTGGCACTTCATACTAATTTTCTTAGGGATAAGCATTTTAAACTTTGTTTTCCATAAGATTTGAAGGCACAAGCCTTCTGTACAGACAGCAGAGTTTCTTACTTCAGATGGACCCACAAAAAAGAAACAGTTTTAAAATGGTTTTAACATGTAATATAAACATATAACCATATGGCCAGGGGACATCAACCAGACATGCAGAAACATCATGTATTTTTTTCCTAATCACTTCGATGCTACAATTATTGTGCTTCAAGGCTTGTCTAAGGGAGGCAAAAGTAAACATCATCTTCCAGAAATAAACCTTGCCAAAACTGATGGTAAAGGATCATTATTATTGTGTCTCTTTTCTCTTCTTACATTACAAATTTATCTTTACATGTAGGCCACACATGAAGACATCATATTCTCCAATTTGGCCACTTTAAACTTCCAATATGTTAGATGCAATATTTATGCCCAGGACTAGCAGCCAAAAGACGGTAGCAGTTAAGCTATTGGAAGCCATTCTATTTAACTTTACACAAAGTGAATATAAATGGCAATTTGAGAGTGAAAAACTTTAAGAAACCATTAGTGATAAAAATAAAGTACTACATACTCTTTAAAAGATTACCTGGTTCTACATCTATTTTTAAATAAGGAAGGTTATCAGGAACAAGTGCAGCATCATAGCGATAGGGACCTAATCCATTAAATAAGATGCCATCTGGAACACCAAGGTCTACACCCTTTTCTGTATCTTTCCTAAGCTCCTGTTGCACCAAATCATTGTTTAATATGGAAGAAACCAACTTAATACACTAAACCATATTAGTCGTGGTTAAGTGGAACAGTATCTCCAAGGACAATGGGAAAGTCAACAAACCTTATGGCTCTTAGTGTACCAGTCACTGATAAAAAGTGTAATATCTTCATCCGGTGCTCCAAAAGGTAGTGGAATAACCGCTCTGTTGTTTATAACGATTCCCCCATATCCACCAGTGGCTCTTTGGAAATTTACTGAAGGGAAGTAAAAAAAGCTCCCTATCTGATCCTTCACTTGAAATTGGTATGTCCAATTCCATCCAGCAGGTATAGGGCAATTTGTACCAAGAACACCATCCTGCCAGGAGTTTTTCCTGTGTTGAATGCCATTCCTGCATTTTTTCTACTATAAGTATTATCATGATAATTATTCCATAAGTTGAATAAAACATAACAATACCATGTAAGAAGCAGTGGCTCATCAAGCTTATTCTTCACATTAACCATCACATTCCAATTTGTAGTGACGTTAAGAAGTGGTCCGGGAAATTGGCCATTTATTGCAATCACCTGGAAATAACAATATTATTTCTTGTGGCGCATAATACTTTTGGCAGGCATGCTTACTATAATAAAAACTCTCAGATAATCCAGAAAATGCTGTAAGTCAAGCTAAAACTAAATAGTAACAATAACAAGCTCCTAGGAGTACCTTGAGTCAATTTATTATAATAGAAAATGAAGTCAAAACGGAAAGAGAGTTGCAAAATTATCTCTTCATATCAACACACATTTTTTAGGAAGCAAAAGACCATTAACAATTCAAGTCAAATCACAGGTATAAAGAAGCTTCATGACTCACGAGTTTGTCTCACTATCTATCAAGCATTGATACACTGCTTGACTGGTGTTGGCGAGTTCACCACAAGTCAAATTTGCCATTAGAATGCCTTTAATACATGTCCAATATTCATTCATAGGTTTCCAATTTTTTAAAAATAAATAAATATAAATTTTGATCTTCAATAGACATGGGTTGAACATGCCACTGATATGGTTTGAACATTGTGGATCAATTTTTTTTTTAATTTTAAATTAAATATCTTGCTTATTAAATTTTAAAAATGGATAAATATAAATAGGATAAATCTAGAATTCATTGTATGCAATATAATTATGAACTCAATTATAGATTTGGACGAAAAACTCCATAATAGTCATTATGTTTTAACATATTTTCACATATCAACGTTGATACCACACTCGAAGATACTAAAATATATTTATATGTATTGATAGAATACTAAACATATATTTTTTAAAAACCATGGCATGCTATTATGTATCCAACTTTTTTGGGTTTTGCCCCATTGCCTTGTCCATGTGTGTTCATCTCGTGTCTCATGTCCATGTCCATTGTATATAGGTCATTATAGACAGGTAATACTTTTTTTTTTTTGGATAGCATACAACAGGTAAATTTAAATGTACTATAGATGATATAATTTCGATGGCAAGGGGAAAAAGAAGTTTCACAAGTTACAACATCCATATATACAAGCAAAAGAGAAGTTTCACAAGTTCCAACATCCATATATACAGGCATAAATTTTTTTTCACCATGAGATGCAGTTGAGGCTGCACTTAAGACCATCTGCCCTTTATTTAATACTTGATACTTAGACTGAATTATTCACCATGACTTTTTTGGGAGGTCAGATGGATACTTGAGTTTGTTACCAGCAAGCAAATAAACTAACATGCTAATGGCTTACTACTTTAGGGATGAATTATCGTTCTCTCCGGAACTCTATTTCTGTGGTATCCATGAAACTCTTCATATAGCGGCAGCATGCTCAATGACTATGATGAAAGCTGTTTTCTCTTAGGATCACAGATATTGATGGAAAGGACTTGTAGTTTGATAAAACAAATTTTAAGTAAGTCTTTCTCATGGGGAATATATCTTCTTAATTGATTCATTGATCAATTATTTGTTGTGGCTATTAATTTGATTGTTTGAACCCATCTATCGATAACCCTTTTCTTATCGATTGTGAAATCAAGGTTTAACCATGTTTCCTTTCTTTTGATAGTATCTTCTTCAGCTTGCCTAAGTACTCCTGCAGCGATATTATTACCAGAGTTGGGAATGTATCCCATATGCTCTCTTAATCTATCAAATGTTCTCATTCTTCTCCCTTGACTTTCTCTAGGGGCATTGCTTGAAGGTCTATCTTGATGTTCTCTAGAGGGTCCCGTTACTCCACTTTCCTCTTGCATAGGATGATCCTGAAATGTATGGGGATTGTTTCCTAAGGTTTGAGAATCAGCCATATATATTGCTAATTCAAAATTATCTTTAGAGAGATATTCTTCAATATCTTTTTCTGGTAATTTGGTTTCTAGATCTTCTCCTTCGAATTTAGTTTCCAAGAACTGTTTCTCATATTCTTCTAAATCAAGATTGACTACTAGTTCTGAAACTTCTTTTATAGATTCTTTCCCAAATCCTAGGATTTCAATCATTTATGTTCTTTATTCGTTTTCAAAGTTTTCATTATCTCTTGTGAGGGTGATTTTTTCTTTGGTTGATTTGAATCTTCTCCCACCTCTTTTCCTTTCTGTTCTTTAACAGCAAATCTCTTAGTTGTTGTATCTCTTATGAGTCCGAATATTATAATTTCTACCAGATTGTTCTTTTAGATAGTTTTCCTTCTTTAAGGTGTCAGAGTCTGAATTTACAATCTTCTAGTAATCGGAACATTGCTAAAATAACTAGCTCTGATACCAATGTGAGGGGTAAAAATAATCTAATTGTTTTTCTTTAGATTTTATCATAAAATTATTCTGAAATAGAGTATTTATGGTCATCATTAAAAATTCGCAATTCATTTTCCAGATCATAAGATGTAAACAATAAAAGAGTTAAGGAACCAAAATATACCTCTTGGTTTCTCATGGTCTCCAGGTCGACAACAAGCTTCTCGGTGTACCTCTAACCCAATCGCTACCTTCGCCTTCTCTTACGGCTACTATTCTGCAGTCAAAGACAAGCGCTAACCTAGCCGACTTCAAAATCAAGATGAATATCCAGATCCGAATGTCTCTCAAACTCTTCACAGTGACCATGTCTGTTAAAGAATTTTAAATTTTTTCGATAAATATAACAGATACCGACTAATTCATCAATTTATTTATGATAAAAGATTACAACAAAAAATAATATTCCAATGAGAACAGTTTTTAGGATACTTTATCCCAAAAGGAATTTTACAAGAGCTAAGAAACTAAGGGTATAGTGATTTGAGAATTAGTTACTGATACTTCAAAACTCGATACCCTCTTCCCATTTCCAACTCCCCTATTTATAAAACATAGAAGACCTTACATCTCCATTTCTCACCTATTCTTCTAATCACGACTTCAACTACTTTGTTGGGTGAGAATTTTATTGGCCGACATTCAGTTGTGGGGAGGACAGCATCTTCTGAAAAACAAAAGGTATCTATGCCTTTACTTTTTCTTTTTTGTTTACTAGCGTCAATGGCTAACATCTTCACGTGGATTCTTTATGTGTGGTCCCCTTCTCGGTCCTTGGCACAATATTAGCATCTGACTAACGCAGCCGGATAAATCATCTTGCATAGTTGTCATTGAGCATCTTCACTTGACGAACATTTGAAGTTAGCAATATTTTCCGTCATTCTTTCAAGCTTAGTGGCATCTTCTCTTCGGTTGATGATAATTATATTATAATCTCAAGATTTTGTCCCTTCATTCATTTAAACTGTTGATAAATGACGAGTAATCCAAGAGCTCTTTTGAAGTTCACAAATTCTAACCATTCTTTCTTAAGATCAGGGGAAGGGTATAATTTTTAGCGCTATCTTGACTTGAAGTTCACATTGTTTTGCCTTGATAGCTTGAATGCTAATGATGTGAAAAGTTTTGAAATTCTTCCTTTCTGCAGCATCTGGAAGAGCAAACCAGAATTTTATACAAAAAAAAAATTGATTTTTTTAATGATAAGCCATGAATTTTCTTATGGCTCCCTGTACCATTTTTGGAAGTAGATCTAAATTTGAAAGTCTCAAGTTAGATACAAAGATCTATAACTCCATAATTATAACTTCTTTCCATCATGGTAGATCAAACTCCTAATAGTAAGGTTAACCTTGGATATTTTCCTTTTTCTGAAGATCAGTTGGCGAGATTGATTTTGCTACAAGAAAAAGTTCGTTAACTTTTTTCGGGACATGTGATTCCCCTTTATCATCTTACGATGAGCTTCCAGAGGATTTCTCGCCTTTGGATTTTTTAGACTTATATAGATCGTTTGAATGATCATTTGCCTTGTTATGGCATATTTCTTCAAATATTTTCAAAGATTGTTGTTGTTAAGCTTGACTATGCTCAAAGGGACTTGCGTCCAAAGATTCTAATTTCTCTTCTTGGATATACCTGTCATAATCCATAAATAGGAAATGACATTGATCTGCTACTACTTTAATAACTTTTTTCATCCGGATATTTTTCTATATTAGCTACCTAATTAGAGTATTGATTTCTTCTTGCTCCTGAGAAATTTCCTCAACGGCTTGAGTTACCATTTTCAGTCTATCTGTAAAGTATTCAGATTGCTCTGCTATTTATTGATAAAATGATTTCCTATTATTAATTTTCTTACGAGTTCTTCAACAGGTTCTGAACTAATAGACCTTCTACTAGTTGAGGGTCTATTTTCGCTATATATATCTTACCTAAGTCATCTACATACAAAGGCCTTAGGGATCAATATCTTAATATTCCATCTCTTTCGATATCTAGAGATGTTGAAGATTTATTTTCTAATCTAAATCTTTTCATCTATTCTTGGTTTTCTTAGACTCAAGGATATTTCTATCATATTTATAGGATTTGTTTTTGGTGGTTCCAAAAAAGGTCTTACATTTTCAAAGATATTTTCAATTTCAATTATCTTCTTTTCTTCAAATTGCAGACTATATACACCGGAACTTAATGCAAATGTTGTGCAATAAATGATTGTAAAAGGCACATATTTTACTTTACTCATTATGTCTTTTTTGATATACTCATAAATAATCCTTAACTCAGATTTTCCTGGATCCATTAAGACTAATATAATCTGAGGATAAATTGTGAATTGAACCTGATTATAGTAAAGATTTCTCTTTATTATTCTTAGGATTTTATCTCTGAGATCTGTAAGTCTATCATCTACTATTACTAATAGAATTGCTAAATCTATTTTTCCACCATAGTTGGCTTTGACATTTATTCTAATACTTCCCATATGGATGCATTTCATTTTATTTCTTATTTCTCTAGGCATCTTGTCTAGGGTTGATTTGACTTTTTCTTCAGGAATTAGGCTAATACTAAAGCTTCCCTGTGCCTGTTTCATTGTTTGTGGAGTTTAGCATAATGGATTCCATATCTAATCTCATTTTTCTAATGGATTAGATTTCCAAGTGTCCAACTGGTTCTAAATCTAGTTTTCTCGTGAGATTTAAGTTTTTTATTTTTAATTTCTCTAGTTTGCTTATTACTAAGAATTGTTACTTGTTGATAACATTGATTGTCATCAATTTATTTTATATATGATCTTTCACTACTTATACTTGAAGTGTCACTCACCTTCTTCAGAAGGAGTCCCACTAACTCATATATAGTTTTATTTTCTAATATATAATTGCATTCTTCTTTTCCTATCGGATGCAGTTGCTTTGAAATCTCTATATGTTTAGAGATTTCTGTGTCTTGGTAATAGATTCTTCCTCTATATTTTTGTTTTGGACATTCGGCTTCAAAATATCCTTTATCTCCACAATTCCAACATTCACATGTAGATTTGTCATAAAATCTTACCTTCTTATGATCTTTTTTTGTATATTTCCAATTTCGCTTTTTTGAAACGATTTTTCTTTCATTCTTTTTCTTATATTTTCTGGATTTTATATAGATTCTATTTTTCTCGAACTTTTATTTCTTATATCTCTTTCTTTTATAATAGAATTTTATGCATCCTAAATCAGGAATATCATCATTGATTCGACACCATAGGCGATCATCATGATTTTTTAATTTGTTTAAGAGTTTGGCATGTTGACACCATTCTCTTAGTTTTATTCTTATGTATTCAATTCCAACTCCTAAATTATCTATAGGAGTCGGATTTTGACTTTCTTTTTCTATAATGAATTCTTTTTTAACTTGTATCCCAAATCTCCTAGGCAACCTATCAAAGAATTTGTCTAAATAGAATTTCTACTCATCCTCCGAAATACTACTTTGCCGGTGGTATATTTCGAAATGTGTTACATATTCATTAAACTATTTTAACGAACAACATTTCAATTTATCCAACTTATATCTATTTTGTTGGATTAAATTACTTTTATATAATAATTCTCGGATGACAAATTGTTGTCCCAATAATTCTAAGTATAGTGCTGCTTTAACTCTTTCCATGATGGATTCTATACTTTCAGTATTGAATATAGTTCCATCTTCGGTTCCATATAGGATGATCTTTTCTTCTGGTAAAGACATGTTATCCCACAAATTTCGAGTTATGTTTCCTTCCATAACTCGGGGAATATATCTTCTTAATTGATCCATTGATCAACTATTTGTTTTGGCTATTAATTAGGTTGTATGAACCCATCCATCGATAACCCTTTTCTTATCAATTGTGGAATCAAGGTTTAATCATGTTCCCATTCTTTTGATGGTATCTTCTTCAACTTGCCTAAGTACTCTTGCGGCTATGTTATTACCAGAGTTGGGAATGTATCCCATATGCTCTCTTAACTCATCAAATGTTCTTATTCTTCTCCCTTGACTTTCTCAGGGGCATATCACTCTACCCTCAATTTCTTAACTCTTGTAAAATCCCTTTTGGGAAAAAGTATCCTAAAAACTGTTCCCACCGGAACAGTATCTTTTATTGTAATCTTTTATTATAAATAAAATGATAAATTAGTCGGTATCTTTCATATTTATCGAAAAAATTCAAAATTTTTTTACAGATACGGTCATTGTGAAGAGTTTGAGAGACGTTCACATCCAAATATCCTTGATTTTGAAGTCGGCTAGGCTAACGCTTACCTTAGACTGCAGAATAGTAGCCGTAAGAGAAGGCAAAGATAGCGGTTGGGCTAGAGGCGCATTGAGAAGTTTGTGGTAGGCCTACAGACCCTGAGAAATCAAGACGTATATTTTGATTTCTTAACTATTTTACTGTTTATATCCTATGATCTAGAAAATGAATTGTGAATTTTTAACGATGACTATAAATACTTTAATTAAGAATAATTTTATGATAGAATCTAAAGAAAAACAATTAGATTATTTTTACCCCACATTGGTATCAGAAGTAGTTATTCTAGCAATGTTCCAATTACTAAAAGACTGTAAATTCAAACTCCAACACCTTAAAGAAAAAGAAAACTATCTAAATGAGCAATTAGGTAGAAATTATAATATCCGGACCCATAAGATATTTTTGACAAGCCTTCGTCATGTAAGAAAACTCATGAATGAAATAAATCAAACTTTACGAAATTTACATGCTTAAATATATACAGATGACATATAAGGCATTATCAAAAACCAGACACAAGATAAATTTGGTAAGATCTGAGATCAAGATACTGAAGATACAACTCAAACAAGAACGTCTTTGGGATGATGTCCTTGCCGTTCAACTAAGAATTAGGACCCTAGGAGTCCAAGTGTGGTTATTAAGAAATCAAATGTCAAGACTTGCCTATTGACAATGAAGTTGATAAAAAACTTTGTGTTGAGCTAGATCAGTTGAAGGCTGATGAACAAAGATACTTATTTATGTGGAAATTATCAGAATCCAATTCTTATGATATCTACTATGTACGATATAGAAAGAATCATAAGAAAATCAAAGAGATAGAAAGTCTAATAAGAAATCTTATAGGATAATGAATGGATCAACTTTTTAATATGTTTGCAATACCATTTGCCCCACTAAGATATACTAAGATGGCAACAGAAAATATCCCTAATGTGATATACTCTAAAGAGACGGGAGACAACTCTAGATGTATAAGAGCTACTGCATTCAAAGTAGGAGACCATAGGAAAATATGGAGACAAAATTGGACCAACCTATATTTGCTAAGAAATATTGGAATATCTACGGATGAGACATCTCAATTAAATGATTTAACTTTAATCATGCAAGTTAAAATCTTGAATGAGGATACAAGGAGAAACCTCGCCACTATAGCTAACAAGCTAGGAGAACCCTATGTAACCAGGATAAATCAAATAGGTACTCTAAATGACCTAATACATATTCAACAACTCATCAATGAGAAGTTAACACATAAAAGTCTATGCGAAAGAATAAAATGAATAGAAGAGAAACTAAGGAGTTTAGAATCAAAAGTGGAAATGATTTTACAAATGACTCTTAGAATACATAATAAAAGTATATGATCTCAGTTAGACGTTTGTGAAAATGAAGTGGAAATTCATTAATCCAAAAAATAGTGAAAATATTAATGAAATAATTTATGGAATGCATAAAGATTTGGATATCATAAATAAAAACATAGAAAGCGCATTGAATCTAATTTTGAGCTCTAAAGGAGCTAGAAAGGAAGCGCAAGAAATTAAACCTAAGAGAACACGATTTCTAGGTGCTCCTAAAAGGACGATAGATACTCCTACCACTTCGGTAAAGGAAGAAAAAGACAAGCAGATCCAAAAATTAGAAAAAGAGATACATTAACAAAGAGATTTGCTGTTAAAAGAACAGAAAAGAAAAGAAAAGAAAAGAAAAGAAAAGGTGGGAGAAGATTCAAAATCTAAGAAATAATCACCCTCACAAGAGATGATGAAAACTTTGAAAACAAAGAAAGAACAGAAATGGTTGAAATCCTAGGATTTGGTAAAGAATCCATAAAAGAAGTTTCAGGACTAATAGTCGATCTTGATTTAGAAGAATATGAGAAATAGATCTTGGAAACTAGATTCGAAGAAGAAGATCTAGAAACCAAACTATCAAAAGAAGATATTGAAGAATATCTTTCTGAAGATGACTTCGAATTAGCAATATATATAACTGATCCTCAAACCTTAGGAGACAATCCCCATACATTTCAGGATCATCATATGTAAGGGGAAAGTGGAGTGACGGGAACCCCTAGAGAATATCAAGATAGACCTTCAAGGGCTCTTGGGAGTATTAAATTACAGGGAACCTCACATAAGAAATCTAAGCAAGCTTAGACAACCTTTACAATGGATAATTAAAGGAGAAGTCAGTTTTAGATGAACTTCTGAATTAAACTTTATTGTTCAATCAATAAAGTAATGTGAAAAATTATCTAAACTAATCTTGTCCACAAAACAAGACAATTTATGTATTTTTGCAGATGCATCAAAATAATACTAGGACGCGGCTCTAGTAACTACAGAAAGAAAATTATGTCGATATTCAAGAAGAACCTTCAAGGGAGAATAAACTATTCGGTGGACGAGAAGGAGCTTTTGGCAGTCAAAAGATCTTTAAAAAAATTTTGCTTATTTATTATAAATAGGCATATAAAGATCTTCACAGATAATACATAAGTCAAGGCATTTATTTTTAATGAATTGCCTAAATTACCTTAATATAAAAGATTAATAAGATGATAAACTTATTTTATACATTTTGATTTGAAATATGTTCTGTTAAAGGCATTAATAATTTTCTTGCAGATTTTCTAAGCAGGGAATATGACCGAATCAATAGCAAAGCAATCTGAAGACTTTCTAGATAAACTGGAAATAGTAATGCAAGCCCTTGAGGAAATTTCTCAAGAGCAAGGAGAAGTCAATACTCTGATTAGACAGTTAATAGAGAAAAATATCCGGATGGAAAAAACTATTAAAATAGTAATAGATCAATGTCATTTCCTATTCATGGATTATGGCATCCAAGAGGAAAAGAAATCTGAATCTTTGGACGCAAATCCCTTTGAGTATAATCAAGCTCAACAACAACAATTTTTGAAAATATTTGAAAAAATATGCCCTAACAAGGCAAATGATCATTCACACGATCAAAATAAGTCTCAAAAATCCAAAGGCGAAAAATCCCTTCGAAATTCATCGCAAGATGATAAAGGGGAATCACATGCCCCGAAAAAGGTTAACGAACTTTTTTGTGCAGTAAAACCAATCACACCAACTGATCCTCAAAAAAAGAAATTATCACTTAGACCCCAAACCAAGGAAAAAGCCTCGACCAGTTCTATGGTAGAAAACCTGAGAAAACTAAGAGCAATAATCCCAACCAAGATCAGGATCATTAAGGATGACGGTTTCACAAAGAAATCCAAAAAGATTCATGCCGAAAACCCTTTGACGGAAAAAGATTCTGGAAAGAGTATACAGAGATAATAGATATACTCTACAACATGAATAATGGTGACATTCCCAACGTTTATGTCACTAGCAAAGGAAAGTATCCAAAATTAACCTTACTAATAGGAGTTGAATCTACTATAGTGGAAATAAATTATAATTATAGAGTTATAGATCTTTTGTACCTAACCCGAGACTATTTCAGATTTAGATCTACTTCCAAAAATGATGTAGGGAGCCATAAAAAAATTTATGGCTTATCATTCAAAAAATCAAATTTTTTATATAAAATTCTGGTCAGCTCCTCTAGATGCTACAGAAAGGAAGAATTTCATAACTTTTCAGATCATCAGTATTCAAGCTATCAAGGCGAAACAAATTGAACTCGAAGCCAAGATAGTGCCATAAAAACTATTCCCTTCCCCTGATCTTAAGGAAGAATGGTTAGAATTTGTAAATTTCAAAAGAGTCCTTAGATTGTTCGTCATTTATCAATAGTTTAAACGAATGACAGGACAAAATCTTGAAATTTATCCGTAAGATAAAGATAATATAATTATCATCAACCAAAGAGGAGATGTCATTAAGTTTGAAAAAATGGCAGAAAATGTCGCTAACTTCATACTCTCGTCAAGTGAAGATGCTCAAAGACAGCTATGCAAGATGATTCATCCAACTGCGTTAGTCAGATACCAATATTGTGCAAGGACCAAGAAGGAGACCACAAATAAAGAATCCATATGTAGATGTTAGCCACCGACGCTAGTAAAAAAAAAAAGAAAAAGGAAAGGCATATATTCAGAAGATACTATCCTCCCCACAACTGAATGTCGGCCAATAATATTCTCACCTAGCAAAATAGTTAAAATCATGTGATTAGAAGAATATGTAAGAAAGGGAGATGCAAGGCCTCTTATTATCTTTAAATAGGGGAGTCGGAATTGGGAAGAAGACATCAAGTTTTGAAGTATCTGTAACTAGTCCTCAAATCACGCTACCCTCAGTTTCTTATCTAATGTAAAATCCGTTTTGGGATAAAGTGTCCTAAAAACTATTCCCACCGGAACAGTATCCTTTGTTGTAATCTTTTATCATAAAAAATGATAAATTAGTCAATATCCTTCGTGTTCATCGAAAAAATTCAAAATTCTTTAACAGACACGGCCACTGTGAAGAGTTTGAGAGACTTTCATATCTGGATATCCTTCTTGATTTTGAAGTCGGCTAGACTAGCGCTTACCTTTGACTGCAAAATAGTAGCCATAAGAGAAGGCAAAGATAGCAGTTGGGCTAGAGGCGCACCAAGAAGCTTGTGGTAAGCCTGGAGACCCTAAGAACCAAGAGGTATATTTTGAATGCTTAACTCTTTTACTGTTTACATCCCATGATCTGGAAAATGAATTGCGAATTTTTAACGATAACCATAAATACTCTAATTCAGAATAATTTTATGATAAAATCTAAAGAAAAACAATTATATTATAATATCAGGTCCATTTACATTTACATTGACACCCTTACCATGACTTTCACCACTTTATGGGCCCGATCACAAAAAAAAAAAAAGAAGAAGAAGAAGAAGAAGGAAAGAAAACACACACACACACTCTTAATTTAATTTAAACCACTTAACCCTTGCAAACAAAGACAATCATGATTGGTGCTATACGCTCTCTAGCAGAGCTAATTGGCTTGTATGCACACCACGCTAGGATAGTACCAGGGGCTGCCCCATTTCTCCAACTGCCATATCTCCACACTAGTTCAAGAATCCCAATTGGCAAGGTCAACAACTCCCTCTCATCCAATCTACCTACTCTCATAATTGGAGAATTTCCCTAATAGAATAAAGAAGAACATTGGCAACAAATAGTACAGAGATGAAGCAAACCATAAGTCATAAACTAATTACCCAAGTACCATTGATGGTACCAAAAACCAATAGAGAGAAAGTAATTAAAATTGGAAGTAAGGAGGTAAATGTGAGTGTGTGTGTGTGTGTGTGTGTGCGTGTGTGTGTGTGTGTGAGAGAGAGAGAGAGAGACCTGCTGGTTGACTCCAAGAGGGGCAATAGTGACATACTCGACAGTCCAATCGAAAAAGGCGTAAGGATCGTCTGCAAATGCCCGAGGTAACAAGTACACCGCAAAGAGCACCCACCAGACGCAAACAGGAGTAACTGATACAGTGTTTGGCATTAGATCCCCTCTCTCCTCTCTCGATTTCTAATTTACTGAGAAAGCTACCGAATCTGAGAGAGCCCAACCAGACACACAGCAGCTCACGTTCACATCCAAAGCCACCACATCTGAGAGAGAGAGAGATTCGCCCTGCCTACGTGTCTGTGCGTTGAGTGAGAGAGTGAGGATGGCAATGTGGATTTGCGTTGAGGGGGGATAGAGAGAGCATGGGGGAGAAGGGAAAGGTGGCCATGGGAGACAGCTAAGCTAGCTATTGGGTTGCTTGGGGCGCCTGAGGCGCCTGAGGCGCCTCAGATTGGGCCCCATCCCCAAAATCTCGAAAATGGAGCTTCTCCCCTTTCTATGGTATTTCTCTCTCTACCGGGGAAAAATTAAATATAAAGCACGTCAACTTTAATTTTAAATTTTATTTGATTATAATTAATTTTAAAATTTTTAAAATACATGATAAATAAACTTTTAAAATAAAGTAACCGATAAGTTTGTACTGATATTACACATTTTGCTATTATGATTTTTTTTTTTAACTAAACAGTTGAACCTGAATTATGATATTGAAAGATGAGAATTATAATCACCGGAGCGAAAATATTTGGTTATTGAGATGGACATGTATTAAATATGCAAAAAGCATTTGCTTGGTTTCCTTCCTCTCTGGCTTCGTTGACATGAATTGATAAGCAAATTGATAGAAAATATTATTAATTTTAAAAAATTATTTGTAGATAGTAATTTTATATGATTTTATTTCGGAAAAGAAAATGTTTACTAATTTACATGCAATGCAATTAGAAGTAACTAATATTAAATTATAAATCATTAGAAAGTAAATACATTTATACATATTTGCATAATTATAATCGAAATGTTTATCTTTTGTCGGGTTAAAGCATTGTTTAAAAAGTTTATTTTTTTTAAATTTATGTTATTTGATTTTTTATTAAAATAAAATATTTTTATGAAATTTTGATAACTATAAATTAAATTTGCAATTTAAATTAAATTCTTAAATTTTTTTTTACCACAATTAAGCTTTTAATTTTAAAATATGTCATGTCAACACATAATGGCTGTATTATGAATAGCATCAATTCAAAAAGGTATTTGTTACATGTTTTAAAATTTAAGAAATCAATTATAACAAAATAATATTTAAAAATTTAATTGACATATGTAATTTTCCCTTTTTACTGCTAATAATAGTATTATTCATATTCACATTTCTTTTCCAGGAAATTACATGTAAAAGCGGCTTTGCTTTTAATCCAAATTTCAATTAAAATTTTTGACCGAAAAGGTAGCTATGTTGTTTCTAGTTGCACAAGGATGAATTTCCCTTTAGACCGAAAGCAAAATCATTTAAAATTTTTATATGAATACAATTTTTTGAAATCTACCCTATAGAATTATCTTTATCAATTTACTTAAAAGTTCATTTCGAGGATGCGTTTTCATCCTAGAGATGGTAAGTGGCAGATTTAGTATTCAAGGACAGTCAGGGTAAAATATTTTCATAAAACAGAATGATATATATTTTTAAGACTAAACATAATAATCCAGTTTTTTAGTGGTTCAATCGACGTGGTGATATTTTGAGTTAAATGGAGATAATATTTATTTAATATGTAAAAATTAACCAAATTATTTTGATATGGTAGGGACAATTGTTTACCCTCCCTGCTACGTAGCTCTGCCATCGGAGACGGTTCTTATACTTTGAGAGATAGAGGTAGAGCCGGTGACAACTGCAACCGAAGTTTACCAAACCTCTCCGGAATGTATGCATAGCATAAGACTTGCATCAAACCTAGACAGACAAGTGCTTCTTACAGATAATTAATTCTGAAATTATTTTTTAACAAATTATGTATCAAACTCTTAAACTATATTTTACTTAATAAATAAGGTTCTAAACTTTGAAATATTATATTTAAAATTTTAAATTAAATTTCATAATATATAAAGTCTCTACTATCAATGAATATTGTAATTACAATTATAATGACCATCAATCAAAGACACAAAAGAATAAAAGAGGATGACAAAGAGAAAAAGAGAAAAGAAAAGAAAGATAAGGTTAGTGGGCAATCGTTACCGATAAATGAAAGAGAGGAGAGACAACAATAGGAGGAGATAAAAAGCGAGAGAGGGTGCAATTATTGCGAGGAAAGATATAAAGAGGATGGAAAAAGAAACCATAGGAGTAATCAAATTATTTGTTCTACCACTTGGTTTGGTTTGGCAAAAATGGCACCCCGACCAAAAAGTTTGACTCTTTTTTCCCTCTAAATTATCAATTTCAATATTTCTTTTAATTCGGCACTAGCAAATCCAACCCTAATTTCAAATTTTTGATTATATGTAAAGTTAAACTTTAGCTCTAAATTTTAATTAAGTTTTTAATTTTTATTTTATCACGATCGAAAACTTAAATTTTAAAATACATAATAATTGAATTCTCAAATTAATATAATTAATGATGTGATATTGACATGGAAATTATTATTTACATGGAGACATATAAATTTATATAAATTATTTGGATTAAAGGAATAAAAATGAAAATATGGATTTTATGAAATCCAACTAAATTGACGGGGATCCACGCATCAAACCAAAAAAAATTTCTTGTCACTTTTTTCTCACGGATGAAACCCTCCAACTGGTTTTTTTTCCTCTCTCTCTCTCTCTCTCTTATGTAAAACCCATGTTCGAAGAAGAAAAAGGAAAATGGCGTTTTCCTTCGATCTTCACCTTCGACGGCCTTGATTCCGTTGGAAAAAGTACACAATAGTCTAATACCGAGATCGAGAGAGAGATTAGATAAAGAAAGTTTGAGAGAGAGAGAGATAGGAGCACGGGGATGAGACTGAAAAGCGAAGAGATCTTGGAGACTGAGAAGCAGAGGTTTCTTCTTATCCCCTGCCATGAGAGAGAGAGATATGCCTCTTGAGCTGGGGGGGAAATGGCTAAAATGAAATTACTTTGCCACAAATTTGACAGGAGAGAGAGAGAGAGAGAGAGAGAGAGAGAGAATTTCCCATTTACTAAATTGAAAATACCAAAATTGATGAAATGGAGAAATCTGGATGCATTCCATCTGTCGTTGCCTTCAATAGTCTAATTTACGGCCTTTGCAAGGCTTAAGAGCTTGAAAAAGGTCATTTACAGTTTTTCAAGATGGAAATTGGAAGGAATCCTTCCTTGTTTCTTCGTCTCAACCAAGACGCTGAGCGGATGCTTGATACTGACCCAGACGGACTTGCCTAACACCCGCGATGTCTTCTACCAAAATCTTGCTTAGTTTCCGTGGCAAATGCTCTACCATGATGACTCCTCTAGAAGCATTCCTTCCCATATTAGCTAGAAGATTTGCACATCTGTTCATCTTTCTATACACATGTCTCGCCCCAGACACACCCAAACCAACCATCAACTCCGTGCACTCTTTTGCAATGAGGTGGAGAGGATGATCCGCATCTTCTTGATTCTCCAGCAAATAGACTAAGGGAAAAGAATCCACCTCCACTTGAAGATTACTTATTTGCATATCTTGTGCAAGCCTCGGACCCTCCCTTAACCCGCCACAGTTCAACTACAATGGCATCAGTTCTACCAATATTCACAAAATAACCTTGGGCCCAGCTACCATCCTCCCTCCTTAGCACTCTACTTGCACTGGCTTTCCTGGAGATTAAGTTGACAGAACCATTTGAATTTAGCTTAACCCCTTCCTATCCAGGGGCTTCGATTTCACCCAAAACTATTGACTTCTCGCTCTCAATTTTGTTGTTCCCAAAAGCTTCTGACCAAGCCTTACACATACTGTGAATCTTTCTCAGTAGGGCTTGGATGTCCTCCTCCTTATTCTTCATGACTAGTATACATCTCCTTACTCACAAAGTCCAAACTATTGCTGAGAAAAAGATCCCATCTTCCAACTAAATGAAACCTTTCTTGCTTCTGACTCCCTTTCTTAACCAACTCTTTATATTTTCATCCTAGAACTTCCCTCTTCCATTGGAGCCTACTTCTACCAATTGCCACACTCCTCTAGACTCTCTGCAGTCCCTAAGCACATGAATCAAGGTCTCCTCCCTCTCCCCACACTATTAGTAGGTATCATCATTTGTCAAACCCCTTCTCTTTCTTTATGCATTCGTCAAGCATCTTCCCCACCCAGCCATCCACAGAAAAAACCTTATACTCTTCGGGCTTTTAGTCTTCCAAACCCACCTCCAATCCTTTCTCTTTGGGCACTATCTGTTTGATTGGAAAGCATCAGCTCATAGGCATTAGCAACCAAAAATTTTCCATTGTTTGTCCCTTTTCCAAACCATGGCATCTTTCTCTCTTCTGCTCCTAGAAATCATTATCCCATAGATTTTCTCAATTTTATCCTCAATTACCTATCTCCTAACCTCTTGCACCTTCCACCTGCCCTCCATATCAATGAAGTCCCATACCTTAAAATGAGGCAACTTCCTTTATAGAGAAAGAACAACATTATCTGAAAGTCTCTCCTCCCCAACCCACCTATCCTTCCAAAAATCAATATCTTGCCCATCCCCAACTCTCAATTTGATTCCTTCCCTAAGACATTCTCTACTTTTCAAGGTACCCCCCAAACACTTGACCCCCCGCCTCTATTTTATTGTTGAAAAAGCTCTCATTTCTTAGATATTTTGCTTTGACAACCTGGTACTGAAAAGATAACCTGGCATCGAAGAGTATCTTTCTCCTTAGCCACCATCCAACCTAGGTTCGCATGCATAGCCTTATTACTCTCTTGTATCTTGTACCCCCAGTCTGCCAAACTTTTTTAATTTACACATGGTATCCCACTTCACCAAGTGGATTTTCTTTTCTCATTCTTTGCTACCCCACAAAAAGTCCCTATTAATCTTATCCAACTTATTGCAGGTTTCTCTTCAGAGTCAAACTGTTGGCATTGTATACATAGAGATGGCAATAGTCACGGCTTGTGTAATACCTATAAAAAAAATAGAGAGGGAGAGACGCAGTGTTTTAAGCCAAAATGCCGCATCTCCCCCACCTCCAATTTGATTAGGGCTTTCAGCCCTAATCCCTCTCATTCTCTCCCTCTCCTAATTCTCTCTCACTCTCCGCCTCCCTCCGTCGCGCCTCCCTCACTCACCGGCGAGCTCCGCCGTACACAACAGTCATCCTTCTCTCTCTCTCTCTCTCTCTCCCTCTCTCTCGCGTGTACGCGAACAGCCTCTCCCTTGCTCACTCGCTCGCGATAGCTTCCCTCTCTCTTACAAGCGCACGAACAGCCTCTCCCTTGCTCGCTCGCGTGCGATAGTTTCCTTCTCTCCCTCGCGAGCGACAACCCTCTATCTCCCTCTTCTTCGCTCGCGTGCGGTGTTGCTCCCTTCTGCAACCTTCGCAGAAGCCTCAAGCCGGCAGCAGTAGTAACCCTTTGAAAACCCTAAGCCGAATCTGCAATCATCTACCGTGTAGGTAAGGATGACAATTTTGAGTAAATACTTAAGGGTTTTTTTGAGTATTCTTAGTAGCTAGGTTTAAATTCTGACGTTTGTTTCAAATTGGAAATGTTACAAGTTTTGGACTAAAATGAACGGTGCAGGGAAGCTAGGTCCGTGAAATGCGAATACCCTAGGTGAGGGAAATTCTAGCCCTTTTGATAAATTGAGTGAATCTATGGTTAAATTTAGGGTGAACGAATCTGTATATGTTTAGGATATATGTTAGATTCAATTAGATCGCATTTCTTAATATCTTATATGTGATCATTAAGGTTAGGGATAGGATTTATATTCAAACACCTGTCTATAGGCATCCTATGTTATTATCAATGAATCTGTACCATTTACATTTGATATTGGATTTGTAAATGCTTGTAGCATGAATTTCAGATTTGTTTGATAAAACATGTCACATTGACTGTAACTTGAATGATTGTGAAATGATGGTGCACGAGTATAATGACTATAGTTATTTCCTCCACGGAGCGACCCGACGGGGTGACGTGGGTGGGGTTTTATTGCGAGAGAGGTGTACGTGGCCTCTTCTCTGTCACGTCGGACTATCCGGATTGCACCCCGGTAAGGTACGAGCCAATGCCAAGGAAGGGGGTAGTATTTTGAAATACAAAAATGGAAAACCCCTTGGCGGGCTTCCGTCTGGATTCGGCCAAACTCAGAACGGAAGTGATTTCGATGGGACTCTTATGATTTTCTAAAGGAATGATTGATGTGAACGTATATTTTGTGAACTACCTGATTTATTGAAAATGCTTTTACATATAAAGTGTTGTTTACGAGATACGTTTTGACTTTATCACATTCACCCCTCATTTTTCACACAATCATACCATTGCACTCCACTCACTGAGTATTCCCCAATACTCACCCCTTTTTTTATATTTTACAGAGAACACTTAGTGCGGAGACTACACGGGGATTGAAACTTGCGAAGGATTTTTACTGTTTTATGTAGGTATTACAGTAATGTAGGGTTATTTTAGTTGATTTGGAAATCCGTGAAATGGAAGACTTGTATAATTTTTTTGGTATGGATTAAATCAATAATTGTTTCATATATAAAAGCAAGTATCGATGAAATTCTTACATAGTTTGTGATGAAATTAGTATGAAACTTGTTCATTTTCTCTTAACTCTCATGTGGCACATTTGGATTGAAATTCTGAATTTCGATACTTTCTTTTGGATTTGTGAAGTTCTGTACATTTCATACCGCTTGGATTTTACTGACGCTAACTCGTTTCTTCATACGAGTGTTAATAAAATCCTGCGATTATGATTTGAGATTTCTTTTATTTTAAATGATTTAATTGTGTTAAGAATTCTGGAATGGCTGGGATGACCAATTTTGCATGCATGCATATACAGGAACCCCCGCCCAATTTGTGTGTCGACGCGTGCTCGTGTGTACAGGGATGGACCGGATGGGTCCTTTGCATGATTATTGTTATATGATTTTCCTATTTCTGATAGAGTTGTGTATTGGATGAGTTGCTGAACTAATTTGTAGTCTTGTGGAGTCCCAATATATGAGGAGGTTCTGCTTGTGTATCGAGACAATGCGGCGGCTGTTGCGTGGTCGATCCGAAAATTGGAACGTGATAGCTTTATTGGTATCAGAGAGTATGCTCATGATTTTAAAAGTTTGATAGTTTTGGATATGATTTCAAATGTTTCCAAATGTCCCGAAAGGTTTCTAAAAACTTTGAAATGTTTGGTTTTCGAAAAAGGTTTTCGGAAAATGTACAAAGTCTTCCATGGATTTCTTAGAAAATTAGAAACATTCTTTTTAGGGGGTTAAGCATTAGCCTTTGCTTAACCCTTTGACTTAATTGTAACTTCTTGTTGTGTAGATCACTATGTCTCCACGAAGGAGAATGAGAAATGTGAACGAGATTCCTCCACCAGAGCATGAGGATGAGTCGTCCTCGCATGCTCTTCCTCCTTCCATGCCTACACACTCGGCTCCTCCTACTGGGATTTCGGCTCCTCCTATTGCTGCTCTTCAGCAAGTAATGGAGTGGTGGAGCACTTTCGGAGTGTAGTACCAAACTTCATATACAACTTCAGCTCCTCCACCGACTACTCCTTCAGTGCCAGTTGCTACGCCTAGTACACCAATAGCACCCCCTCCTCCGGTTGATACAACAACCGATCACCCTATTGTAGAGCTGTCAAAGCTGCTAAATGAAGCAAGACAACTAGGGTGTGTAACATTTACGAGTACTTCTGATGCTACAGTAGCCAAGGAATGGATTGGTCGCGTTCAAGAGACCGTCTCCGACATGAAATTAAGCGATGAGATGAAATTATGGGTGGCGGTGAAACTGTTGGATAAAGGTGCGAGAACATGGTTGGAGAATGTGAAGGGAAGGGCTCATGTTCCTCTTATTTAGACAGAATTCCTTAGGACATTCGAGGAGAAATACTACATCCGATTCTATCAGGATCAAAAAAGAGAGGAATTTTTCAAGTTAGCTCAGGGAAACAAGACAGTATCTGAGTATGAAACAGAGCTTAGAGAACTTGCCACTTATGTTTCGGAGTTTGTAAACTCCGAGGAGTCCTTGTGTTCCAAGTTTGAGTCAGGGCTGAATTTGAGTATACGAGAGAGAATGTCAATCACCAAGGGGCATAACTTTCGAGACATTCAGGACTTGGCTTTGAGAGCTAAGAAAATGGTGATGGAGAGAAGCAAAGTTAGGGAGCACCATGGGAAGAGGAAGAGACCTAGTGCTCCAGTCCGAGTTAAGGTTTTAAAAAGAGTCGAGGCACTAGCTCTTATAGTGGTGGATCCTTTTCAGGGTAGGTTGGCTTTCCTCAAAGTTAATCGACTTATGAGCCGAGTATTCCCAGCGAACCTAAAAGATGCTACCATTGTGGAAAGGAAGGTCACTTTCGTTACTCTTGTCTGGAGTTGAATGTAGAAGGACAAGGAAGCCGGCAAGTTCGAGATCCCCTGAGCAGTGCTAGAAGAGATCCGACAATTACTCCTACACCTTCCACTAGCAATGCACCGAAAACAGGCATGGGAAGTAATCTTGTAACTGCCCCCACACAACGCCCTCAACCTAGAACCCAGACCCGAATCTACGCCATGACTAATGAAGAGGCCCAAGTCAATTCTGATGTAGTCACAGGTAATCTTTATTGAATTATAGATTCTGAATTTGAAAATGATTATGATTTGATGGTTTGTGATTATGATTTAAGGAATGTAGATGATATAATTTTGTTTATATGTTATATTTATAGATATGATGAAAATTTTTTATATTGAAGTACATGTGCTCATAGATACCGGGTCTAGTAATTCATTTGTGAGTTCGAAGTTTGTTAGAATTCTGATAGGCCATTAGTACCATTTGCTGAAGAATTGTTGGTTATCACCCCGTTGGGAGAGCATTTGATTAGGGATTCTGTATACAAGTCTTGTGAGGTGAAAGTTGGTGAGACAATCCTTGAAGCGGATTTGATTCCGTTGGATATGAAAGATTTTGACGCCATCGTAGGCATAGATTGGCTATATCTTCACCGAGCTTCCGTGAATTGTTTCACTAAAGAAGTGAAATTCCGAAGGCCAGGATGTTCCTTGCTTGTATTCATCGGTGAACGGCGAGTGTTGTCGAGTTGTGTAAGTTCAGCTTTTGAAGCCCGGAGATTAGTGCATAAAGGATTTGAAGCTTATTTGGCTCACATTGTTGATACCACGGTGAGAAGCCCTAGTCTGAATGTTGTTCCTGTAGTGAACGAGTTTCCGGATGTTTTTCCAGAAGAGTTGTCTGGGTTGCCACAAAATCGGGAATTTGATTTTACCATATATCTAATTCTCGGTACCGCACCAATATCTATTCCTCCGTATCGAATGGCACCCGCAGATCTGAAAGAACTGAAGATTCAGCTCCAAGAGTTGTTGGAGAAAGGGTTCATCCGACCAAGCACGTCACCATGGAGTGCTCCGGTTCTGTTTGTGAAGAAGAAAGACGGAACCCTTCGATTATGTATTGACTACCGACAGCTCAATAAGGCAACGATCAAGAACAAGTATCATCTTCTGAGAATTGATGATTTGTTTGATCAACTCCAAGGTGCAAGTGTCTTTTCAAAGATCAACTTGAGGTCTGGTTATCATCTGTTGAAAATAAAGGATGATGACATTCATAAGACGGCGTTTAGGACGCGGTATGGACACTATAAATTTTTGGTAATACCCTTCAGATTGACGAATGCTCCTGCAGCCTTCATGGATCTCATGAATCGAGTGTTTCATCCCTATCTCGATAAATTTGTCATAATGTTCATCGATGACATGTTGGTATATTCCAAGAGTGATGAAGAGCATTCCGATCATCTCCGAATCATTTTGCAAACTCTTAGAGAGAATTAGTTGTATACCAAGTTCTCAAAATGTGAGTTTTGGTTAAGAGAGATTGGATTTCTGGGGCATGTGATTTTCAAAGATGGGATTTTTGTGGATCCAAAGAAGGTAGAAGCCATTTTAAGGTAAGAGTAACCTAAAAATGTCACCGAGGTGAGAACTTTTCTCAGATTAGCAGGGTACTATCGGAGATTCGTAAAAGGACTCTCCAAGATAGCAGCTCCGATGACAAGTTTGACTCGGAAGGGAGTTAATTTCGAGTGGGAAGAAAAGTCTGAGGGTAGTTTTCAAAAGCTTAAGCAAAGGTTGACCTCTGCTCCTATCCATGCTCTCCCTACTAGTGGCGGTGGTGATTATATGGTATGCAGTAATACTAGCAAGCAAGGATTAAGGTGCGTGCTGATGCAAGGTGATAAGGTGATTGTTTACGCTTCTCGCCAACTGAAGAAGCACGAAACAAATTACCTTACTCATGATTTAGAGCTAGCTTCCATTGTGTTTACCTTAAAGATTTGGCGGTATTATTTGTATGAGGTTACTTGCAAGGTCTTTACCGACCATAAGAGTCTCAAATACTTACTCACTCAGAAGAAACTCAATCTGAGACAAAGAAGGTGGTTAGAGCTGATCAAAGACTTTGACTTAGTGATTAACTACCACCCCAGGAAGGCGAATGTTGTAGCTGATATTTTAAACCGCAAATCTTCATCTACGACATTTCAAGGGAGTTCATACCTCTCTTGTTTAGTTAGACTCCGAGCACTCGAAGTCGAATTGGCTAAAAATGATCAAGGTGCTTTATTAGCCAAATTTGTGGTCAGACCCACGTTATTGGATCGCATTCGGGAGCTTTAGGCTACTAATGATGAGTTGAAGGGCATTGTTGAGAAAATCCAAAAAGGGGAAGGTGGTGAATTCAGGATTCAAGATGATGGAATTATATTGTATGGGAAACGAATATGTATTCCGAAAAATGAAGATCTTTGAAGGGCCATACTTGAAAAGGCGCATTTTTCGGCCTATGCTATGCATCCAAAGAGTACCAAAATATACCGAACTATCAAAGAATCATATTGGTGGTCTGGGATGAAGAGAGAGATAGCCGAACTTGTGGCGAGATGTCTAGCATGTCAGCAGATCAAATCTAAACATCAGAAACCGGCAGGAACACTTCAACCACTACCAATCCCCGAATGGGAATAGGAACATATTACTATGGATTTCGTGGTAGGATTGCAACGTACTCCGAGCCGTCACGATGCCATATAGGTGATGTAGACCGTCTTACTAAGTCGGCTCATTTCTTGCCGATTTAGAACACTTATTCCTTGGAAAGACTGGCAAAGTTGTAAATTGATGAGATTGTGAGGCTTCACGGAGTGCCGGTGCCCATTGTATCGGACTGTGACCCTCGATTCGCTTCTAGATTCTGGCCAAGGCTGCAAGAGTCTTTAGGGACTAAGTTGAAATTCAGCACTGTTTTTCATCCTCAAACCGATGGACAATCGAAGCGCACCATCCAAACATTAGAAGATATGCTTAAGGCATGAGTTTTGGAATTTCAAGGTGCTTGGGATAGGCACTTTCCGTTGGTTGAATTTGCCTATAACAACAGTTACCAAGCTATAGGGATGTCCCCTATGAAGCCCTTTACGGAAGAAAGTGTCGTACTCTCTTGTGTGGGATGAAGTTGGAGAGAGAAAAATTGAAAGTATAGAAATGATCGAAGACACTAAAGAGAAAGTGAAACTGATTCGAGAAAGAATGAAGGCAGCTCAAGATCGACAAAAGAGCTATGCCGACAAGAGAAGAAGGCCTTTGGAATTTGAAGAATGAGATATGGTGTTCTTAAAGATATTTTCATGGAAGGGCGTAATCTGTTTTTAGAAACAGGGAAAGCTAAATCCTCGTTATATCGGTCCCTTCAAAATTCTCGAAAGAATTGGACAAGTGGCGTACCGGTTAGAATTACCGCTGGAGTTGCAGAGGATCCATGACATTTTTCACGTTTCCATGTTGAAGAAGTATTTACCGGATCCCTCACACATATTGGAAGCACCTCCAGTGGAATTGAATGAGAATTTGAGTTTCAAGGTACAACCGGTGAAGATCATTAATAGGCAAATCAAGCAGTTGAATAATAAGCAGATTCCTATGGTTAAGGTGCTATGGAGAAATAATCAAGTCGAAAAATAGATGTAGGAAACTGAAGAATTAATGTGGAAGCAACAACCGTTACTCTTTGATATATAATTGTATTTTGGAATTTCGGAGATGAAATTTGGTTTTAGGGGGTTAAGAGTTGTAATACCTATAAAAAATTAAAAATTAAAAATTAAAAAAAAATAGAGAGGGAGAGACGCAGCGTTTTAAGCCAAAACGCTGCGTCTCCCCCACCCCCAATTTGATTAGGGCTTTCAGCCCTAATCCCTCTCATTCTCTCCCTCTCCTGATTCTCTCTCACTCTCCGCCTCCCTCCGTCGTGCCTCCCTCACTCACCAGTAAGCTCCGCCGCACACAGCAGTCGTTTCTCTCTCTCTCTCTCTCTCTCTCTCTCTCTCTCTCTCGCACTCTGCTTTCTCTCCCTCTCTCTCTCGTGCACGCGAACAACCTCTCCCTTGCTCACTCGCGCACGATAGCTTCCCTCTCTCTCTCGCGCGAGCACAAATAGCCTCTCCCTTGCTCGCTCGCGCGCGATAGTTTCCTTCTCTCCCTCGCACGCGATAGCCCTCTGTCTCCCTCTTCTTCGCTCACGTGCGGTGTTGCTCTCTCTGCCAAGAGCCCTTCTGTAACCTTCGCAGAAGCCTCAAGTCGGCGGCAATAGTAACCCTTTGAAAACACTAAACCGAATCTGCAATCATCCACAACATAGGTAAGGATGACAGTTCTGAGTAAATACTTCAAGGTTTTTTTTTAGTGTTCTTAGTAGCTAGGTTTAAATTTTGACGTTTGTTTCAAATTGAAAACGTTACAAGTTTTGGACTGAAATGAATGGTGCAGGGAAACTAGGTCCGTGAAATGCGAATACCCTAGGTAAGGGAAATTCTATTCCCTTCAATAAATTGAGTGAATCTAGGGTTAAATCTAGGGTGAAGGAATCTGTATATGTTTAGGATATATGTTAGATTCAATTAGAACGCATTTCTTGACATCTTATATGTGATCATTAAGGTTAGATATAGGATTTTATATGAATTAAACTGTTTGATACAAAAGAAGCATGCTAAGAGACGATAGAATCATATTAGGTTAGATAGAATAGTTTTCCCAGAGTTTAATTTGATGGTAAATTTCGATATTGATTAGGTTAAATCTGTTTGGGGCTTGAAAGGAATCAATTCGAATTTGATTGAAAAATAGAGAGTGAATACCCTCTCTAGAGGTGAGTAGATGGTCCGTTGTGTTATAAATGAGTAAAAACGGTTTTAAATTCTTTTATAAGTGATTTTGAATGATCTTTACATGATTTTTATGAAATCATTTGTGATTGTGGGATGTTTGGAATGAAAGTTTAAATTACGAATGCATCTTATATTATTATCAATGAATCTGTACCATTTGTATTTGATATTGGATTTGTAAATGCTTGTAGCATGAATTTCAGAATTTGTTTGATGAAACATGGCACATTGACTATAACTTGAATGATTGCGAAATGATGGTGCACGAATGTAATGGCTATAGTTATTTCCTCTACGGAGCGACCCGACAGGATGACGTGGATGAGGTTTTATTGCGAGAGAGGTGTACGTGGCCTCTTCTCTACCACGTCGGACTATCCGGATTGCACTCCGGTGAGGTACGAGCCAACGCCAAGGAAGGGGGTAGTATTTTGAAATACAGAAATGGAAAACCCCTTAGCAGGCTTCCATCTGGGTTCGGTCAAACTCAGGACGGAAGTGATTTCGATGAGACCCTTGTGATTTTCTAAAGGAATGATTGATGTGAATGTATATTTTGTGAACTATCTGATTTATTGAGAATGCGATATAAAGTGTTGTTTACGAGATACGTTTTAATTTTCCCACATTCACCCCTCATTTATCACACAATCATACCATTGCACTACACTCACTGAGTATTCCCCAATACTCACCCCTCTTTTCACATTTTACAGAGGACACTTAGTGCGGAGACTGCACGGGGATTGAAGTTTGCGAAAGATTTTTGCTATTTTGTGTAAGTATTACAGTGATATAGGGTTATTTTAGTTGATTTGGAAATCCATGGAAGAGAAAACTTGTATAATTCTTTTGGTATGGATTAAATCAATATTTGTTTTATATATGAAAGCAAGTATTGATGAAATCCTTACATAATTTGTGATGGAATTCGTACGAAATTTGTTCATTTTTTCTTAACTCTCATCTGCAACATTTGGATTGAAATTCTAAATTTCGATACTTTCTTTTGGATTTGTGAAGTTCTGTACATCTCATACCGCTTGGATTTTACTGACTCTAGCTCGTTTCTTCGTGCAAGTGTTAGTAAAATCCTATGATTTTGATTTGAGACTTCTTTTGTTTTAAATACTTTAATTGTGCTTAGAATTCTAGAACGGCTGGGATGACCAATTTTGCATGCGTGCATGTACAGGAACCCCCGTCCCATTTGTGTGTCGACGCATGCTCGTGTGTACAGGGATGGACCGGATGGGTCATTTGTATGATTATTGTTATATGATTTTCCTATTTCTGATGGAGTTGTGTATTGGATGAGTTACTGAACTGATTTGTAGTCTTGCAGAGTCCCGGTATATGGGGAGGTTCTGCCCGTGTATCGAGACAACGCAGTAGCTGTTGCGTGGTCGATCCGAGGATCGGGGCGTGACAACTTGGATGAGCTTCTTCCTACCCGCCATATTCAAAACATCAGTCTTCCAACCACTTAACTTGTTTCTAACTTTCTCCACCAAAGTGGGGTTCACTTTCAAACCACATTTGGCCGAAAACTCTCTAAGGCAATCCATGATAACACTCAAATTTAGTTGCTCCATTTTAGTAAATAAAAAGAGGTCATCTGCAAAAAAAAGATGAGAAACCGAAGGATAACTCCTTGATACTTTAATGGAACTCACCTCCCTTTATTAATCTTCTCTTAGATCATGTAGAGGAGCCTTTCCATCACCAATATAAAAAGGTAAGGACATAAAGGGTCCCCTTGTCTCAGCCCCTGACCCGCCTTCATGTGAGGTAGTACCTCGCCAATCCATTTAAGAGATACTTTCCCACAAGTAATTGCATGTATTATCAACCTAATCATGGGAATGGGAAGATTGATATCCAAAAATCTCTCCTTAAATAACTCCAATAGACATTATCCTAGACTTTCCTTAGATCTATCTTCAAAATCATTCCATGTTTCCTTCCCCTGGACTTACACAAGGAATGGATTATGTCCTTGGCTACAACTATGTTTCCTGCAATCCCCCTTCCTAGGAAAAAACTACTCTGATGATGGCCAATCAACTCCTTCAACAAAGGTCTTAATCTCTGCATTATAACCTTGGACAAAACCTTATAGGATGTGTTCAAAAGACTAATTGGTCTGAAATCATTAATTGTGCTGGGGCTTTCATTCTTTGGAATCAAGATCATGTGGGCATCAATAAGATCATTGCATAAAAAACAATCTTTAATGGCTTTATTCACAAGCTTGCAGAGAGACTCCTTAACAACTTTCCACTGACTTTGGTAGAAGATAAGTTGAAGACCATTTGGGATCGAAGCTTTTAAGCCTTGCATAGAAAACACAGATTGCCTAACCTCTTCTTTATTGGTTGCTCTGATAAGGATTCCATGATGCCTCTGCTTAATCTTTCTAATGCAGCTCTTGAACCTATCACTAGGTTGATCCACCTTTTTCCCTTTGAAGAGATGTATAAAATAACTCCACACATGCTTCTTGATCCTATCATGATCAATGCACCAAACCTCATCTACCTTCAGCGCTGCAATCCTGTCACGCTCCAGCCCACCCCCGAGCCGAGACATGAGCAACCGCCGCGACACCTCAATGCACGGGCACAACCCTCCAAGACATCGAGGCATCATAAGGCTAAAAACACATATGTCCAAATCAGTTTATAAAATCACATGAGTTCCCAAGTAATAAAAGTAAAATATCTCAATGTGTCTCAAATGCATAAATATATAAACTCAAGATGAGAGTTACCATTTACATGCGCCAATAGTAATATGCAGTCATCCCCAAATGAATAAATACAATCGTCAAACTAAATACTCCAAAATAATATGATAATCTCAAATTGAATATAGTGGAAGAAACGGGTAACCATACCCCAACCCAGTCTCCAATATAGGTCCAACGAAATCAAGTCTCTACCATTCCCTCGATCCAAAACTATACCTGTGAAAGGGAACGTGAGGGGTGAGTATCTATGGGAGAATACTCAGCAAGTGAGGGGATTGATATCGTGCTAGCAATATCAAGTGTGAACTTGGATTGTCAATGCATGTAATACAATATCAAGTGTGCGAAAAATAACGTACAGTTTTAACATAGCTCAAGACACACATCGAAAAATAATATATACATCCATCCATGTATCAAGTCACATATGTAGAGCCGGCTGAACAAACAACCCCGACAATAGTCTATCTCGACCAAGGATGGGCGTATTAAGGGTTTTCACAATACAAATATCAAATAATAGCTCTCTATTCTAATGTTGGCCACAGACTACTCCAACTACCCTGTGAATAATAATAACAATATATATATAAATATATATATATATATATATATATATCTATAAATAGTCGACCGTGTATGATGCCTCGCTCAGTAATAGATAGAGGTAAACTCACGTCTTTCCTGACGAGGGTCAATCTGGGACAACCATACACATGACAATTTGACGAATACCTCTGGCCGAAACATATCCAGGCACAAGGGTGCCTCTACCAAATGTCCTCCGTAGCTACGGAATGCTATAGGAAGCATATCACCATATCATCAAGTCGGCCAAACACGCAGCCCCATGCATCACATCATCACGTCGGCCGAGTATACAGTCCCATGTATCATATCATAACGTCGGCCGGACGTACAGCCCAAATAATACAGTATATGTAAATCCATTCAAAACCACATACCAATACCGTGGAAGCATTAAAACATGTCAATATCCAGTTATCAAACTCATGGATGCATATCAATAAAATTAGCAGTTGGAACACTCCAATGGTCAAAAAATATGTATATATACTTATCAAAATCCAAAAATTCAGTTTTCATATGTATAGAAATCATATCGTTTGAAAATCGGTAAAACATGATTTGTCAATCAATAGTAAATGTCAAAATCCTACTCACAGTATAGAGGAGGGTAGATTACTCCCCTCAA
The DNA here is from genome assembly GCA_033439265.1 of Dillenia suffruticosa. Lineage (NCBI taxonomy): Eukaryota > Viridiplantae > Streptophyta > Magnoliopsida > Dilleniales > Dilleniaceae > Dillenia > Dillenia suffruticosa. Next base: position 17,944,146 of record JAVTVX010000020.1, read on the forward strand.
TACCACGATAACAGCAAATGGAACTCTCTCGAATCGATCACAAATCACGTCACTACAATGATCATATATGCACACATATGTCATTATAGGAAAAATATATGTAATAAATTGCACTTAACAATTTCTTAGTTTAGAGCCAAGTTTTAGGGCATTTTAAATAAGTGTATTTGTACAAAAATATCATATTTTCTAAAGTTTGGTCCGGTTAAAATAACTGTACGGATATCATGCTCATGCCGCGCCCATGTCGACCCATTGCCCGGCGCCCATGCGCACAAAGCCTATGTCCCTGCATGGTTGAAATGACTTAGCTCTTTGCACACAGCTCCAAATTAAGTGAAATTTTTATATGTTGTAGGAAATGTCGGGCCCTATAACTTTCATGTGATACATTTTGTTAAAATCTCATCACAGAATTTCCGAAAATTCTTATTTTGTTTTTGTCGCGTTCTATATTCAGATTCTGTCCTATTTTGTGTTGAAACTATAATTTTCACCCTACACATCCAAACTTAATGAAATTTAAACATGTTATACCTAAGATATAAATCTACAACTTTCATGTTTTGAGTTTTACTCAATAATCACGTCAGAATTCACTTGAGCGTCCTCCTGTGTCATCGCGTATATACGGGTCTGTGTCCTCTACTGCGGTCGGGATGGTCCTGGCACCATGTTGCTCCCGGCTGCTATCCATGGAGCGGTGTGACTCGAATGCGCAGGTGCTCCCTATTACCCTCCTCGGGAAACACTCGAGTGTCCTGAAGCTGTCTGACCTCCAAATCCTAACTCATGGCATGCGCTCCTGATGTGCCCTGGCTTCCTATACCGGAAGCATGTAACAGACACCCTACACTCTCCAAAAGGGTGGTGTCTACTATATCAGCGGCAAAATGGGTGCCGCTGAGCTGAAGTCTGAGTAGTGGCACTAAGGGCTGGTGCTTTAAACCCCTAAGATCGTGATCTCTGCCTAGAATATGCCTGTCTCGGCTGAGAAGGGCTTCCCTGATGTCCTGAAGTTTTGCCTTTCTTCGAGCCTTGGTCCATAGAAAACCCATGCCTCTTCTTCCTTTGCTCTCTGCTCTCTGCTCTCCTGTTGCTTGCCCTCGGCACGGACAATCTCCTCTGCCCGGTGTACTGAGTCCACTATCTCCGAAAAGGAGAGATTAGGAGTCACTATCATGTAGCTTCTAATATTTAAGTTGAGGCCGTCCTCAAACTTGAATCGTAGTTGCTTTGGCGTCGCCAGGTCTGGAACAAAAGCAGCTAGCCTTCGTAACTCAGCATTGTACTTCGTGACCGACCTCGCTCCCTGCCGTATGTGCATAAATTCCACCCTCTGCGGTCTTGCTAGTACTCAGAAAAATACGTGTGATCAAACTCCCGCAGGAAATCCTCCAATCGTAGGGGCTCGGTAGCATCGTCACAAATCGCCTCCCACCAAGTGAGGGAGTCACCATCCAAGAGTCTCACTGCTACCCGAAACTGATAGTCCTCGCTCAACCCCAGATCAGTCAAAATTCTGCGGGTGTGGCTGATCCAGTGCTTCGCTGCTGTGGGATCATCGGCTCCCGCGAACTCCGTACATCCTAACTGCCTCACCTCCTTTACCAACTGGGTGAGCTCGTGAATACGCCTCAAGGTGGAGGAGGTAGCGTCACTAGGTCCTGAAACAGTGGATGGACCAACTACAGGTGGAGGCTCCGGTACAACTGGAGGTGGTACGGCGGTAGGGGTTAGCGCGGCCATCGGTGGTGGTGGCATCTGAACACCATGTGCAGTGTACCATTCAAACACCTGTCTATAGGCATCTAGTAGTGGTGGTAGTGGTGGAGCTGCAACTGTAGTAGCCGGTGGAGTAGGTACTCGAGGAGGTGCGTGTGAAGAAGTCGCATCCTCTGGTGCTCCAGTAAGTTCGGTAGGTGCAAAACGTGTACCTTGCCTAGTCATCATACTTCTGCGAGGAAATAAAGTTCATTAGATAAAAGGGTAAGTTTTAGGGTTAACTTCTAAAATAAAGGAAACATCTGGTTAGGAACCAATGGAAAAGATGTACTAGGTTAGAGTATCTAACCCCCTAAAAATGGATGAATTCATCTGCCTGTGACCATGTATTGGGATTTCATGACTGTATCGTAACTCTCACATGCATTGAGGACTTTCAAAACCAAGTTGCTTGGGAATATTTTTAAAATCATTTCATAAGGCATAGCTCTAAACCAAGAGCTCTGATACTAACCGAGTTGTCATGCCCTAACCCACCCTCGGGCCAAGCACGTGAGCAACCGCCGCGACACCTCAATGCATGGGCACACCCCTCCAAGACATCGAGGTATCATAAGGCTAAAAACACATATTTCCAAATCAGTTTACAAAATCACATAAGTTCCCAAGTAATAAAAGTAAAATATCTCAATGTGTCTCAAATGCATAAATATGTAAACCCAATATGAGAGTTACCATTTACATGCACCAATATTAATATTCAGTCATCCCCAAACGAATAAGTACAATGGTCAAACTAAATATACCAAAATAATATGATAACCTCAAATTGAATATAGCGGAAGAAACGGGTAACCATACCCCAGCCCAGTCTCCAATATAAGTCCAACGAAATCAAGTTTATAGCATTCTCTCGATCCAAGACTATACTTGTGAAAAGGAAGTGAGGGATGAGAATTTATGAGAGGATACTCAGTAAGTGAGGGGATTGATATCATGCTATCAATATCAAGTATGAACTTAGAGTATCAATGCATGTAATACAATATCAAGTATGCGAAAAACAACGTGTAGTTTTAATATAGCTCAAGGCACATATCGAAAAATAACATATGCATCCATCCATGTATCAAGTCACATATGTAGAGCCGGTCGAACAAACAACCCCGACAATAGTCTACCTCGACCAAGGACGGGCGCATTGGGGATTTTCACAATACAAATATCAAATAATGGCACTCTATCCCAATATTGGTCATAGACTACTCCAACTAGCCTGTAAATAATAATAACAATATATATATATATATCTATAAATAGTTGGCCGTGTATGATGCCCCGCCCGGTACTAGACAGAGGTAAACTCATGTCCTCCCCGATGAGAGTCAACTTGGGACAATCATACACATGACAATTTGGCAGATATTTCCGACTGAAGCATATCCGGGCACAAGGGTGCCTCTACCAAATGTCCTTTGTAACTACAGAATACTATAGAAAGCATATCACCATATCATCAAGTCAGTCGGGCATGTAGCCCCATGCATCACATCATCACGTCGGCCGAGTATACAGCCCCATGTATCGTATCATAACGTCGGCCGGGCATACAGCCTAAATAGTACAGTACACGTAAATCCATTCAAAACCATGTGCCAATACAGTGGAAACATTAAAACATGTCAATATGTCCAAAAAGTGGCACAATATCCAGTTATCAAACTCATGGATGCACATCAATAAAATCAGCAGTTGAGACACTCCAATGGTCACAAAAATATGTATATATACTTATCAAAATCCAAAAATTCAGTTTTCATACATATAGAAATCATGTCGTTCGAAAATCGGTAAAACATGATTTGTCAATAATATTAGATGTCAAAATCCCGCTCACAGTATGGGGGAGGGTAGATCACTCCCCGCAATACACTATAACAGCAAATAGAATTCTCTCAAATCGATAACCAATCACGTCACTACAATGATCATATATATACACATATGTCATTATAGGAAAATATATATAATAAATTGCACTTAACAATTTCTTAATTTAGGGCCAAGTTTTAGGGTATTTTAAATAAATCTCTAAGTGTATTTGTACAAAAATATCAAAATTTTCAAAATTTGGTCTGATCAAAATCACTGCACGGACATCGTGCTTATGCCGTGCCCATGTCGGCCCATTGCCCCGCGTCCATGCGCACAAAGCCTGTCCCTGCATGGTAGAAATGACTTAACTCTCTGCACACAATTCCAAATTAAGTAAAATTTTGATATGTTGTAGGAAATGTCATACCCTATAACTTTTATATTATACATTTTCTCAAAATCTCATCACAGAAATCCTTCTCCCCTAAAGCTAACTGCTGATTTTATTCCAGAAGATAGCCTTATCATTCTCGTAAGATTGAACATAAGCACATGTGAGCCATTACTTACAATTACCTTCCCTCACTCTCATATGGATCCACTGGTATGAGTGGAGAGCCACCTAAACCTCCACCTTATCCTTGTTACATTTGAGCCAAAGCCCTCCCCTAAAGCCACTAGTATCCATCACAAAATCTTCTTCCATTCCCAACTTTGACAAGAAACTAGGAAATTTGCTAGAATCGGCCTTTGTTTCAAGCAAACAGAAAATATCCGGTTCTTGAATACGCACCAATTCTTTACACACTCTTTTGAACTTTCAATTACCAATACCCTTACAATTCTATACTATAATTTTGCAACTCATAGAGAAACCCAAAAAATGAAATAACTCCTTTAAACACTCAGTAAGAGTCATAGTCCATTCCCTCCTCTCTTAGTTTTTCCTCACTTTTCTCCCCTCTCTCCCCAATAACCCATTCTATTCTTCCTTCCATTGGGATTTCTGACCTCTAGAGTTTTGGAGAATGCTCGGTTACCATTGGATTTGAATTCCTACACTCCCTGTCTGGACTCTTTTCTCCTAGGTCAAAAGTGTGTATGTCCTCCATATCTGGGCTTAGATAACCTCATGGGCTTCCACACTCCTTCCCTTTCTCTCTTATCATGTTCGGTCCTTTAATAGTTTTTGTTTACTCCACTCAGCCCATAATCTCCTCGTTGGAGCCTTGCAGCCACTCACTCGTCCAAATATTTACCATAGCCCATTTGCTTGAGTCCATTACGAAAGGCCCACTACCTCTCACCATCTCTTCAATATTGTTGTCTTTCCACCCCATCCTTAATTTTCTCCTACCTTCACCTCTTATAACCTGCGCCTCCCTTTTCGATTTTTGTACATTACCAAATGTTTGACCTACTCTTTTCCCTCTAATGTCTCCTCCTACTTCTCTCTTTTCTTTCCCATGTCTAATTTCTACATATTGTCCGATCTCTGCTTCCTCAACTGGCCCCTCAATCATCACTCTCTGTTGCATCTACGCAACCTCCAAGGTATCATTGAGCTTCCAAAAGGTTACAAACCTGTTATTCTGGTACATTTCTTTCCCTCCTCTCTCTCTCTCTAGTTTCTATTTTTGGATAATCTCTGTTATCAAGCTACTATCATCCATGGACCCAGCCCCTCATCTCTTTCATCCCTGTTGCTCGCCAAAGATCCACTAGCACTAGTCTCCTTCAGTTGAGTTTCATGATGCTTCATTACTTCTTAAGTCCTAATTTTCTTACAATTTTTGCTACACATGTGAAGCATATGGTATAAAGACCTCATACTCAACCTTCTGAACCCTATTTTTGATATAGACTCTTGGAATCAAAGGCTTGCTTAAATCCAAATTAATTTTATGCACGATTTTCTAAAATTTGGCTTTAAAAAATATTTTGAAAATTTTGAGAATTTTTTAAATCAAAATTTTCAGCCCAAAAAATATTTTAATAAATTTGTACACTCCCTTATATACAAAATTATTTCAAAATTAACTTTATACATAATTTTTAAATATTATACTCCAAATTTTTATTTATTTATTTATTTAATCCCAAAATCTAATATGAAACATTTTAAAGTTTACTAGGCCTTTAAAAAATATTATAGGAACATAATTGCAATAATTAATAAAAATTCAAAAATCATGGGATTATTGAAGATTTTAGGATAAAACCATAATTTTTTTTAAAAAAATACATACCAAAATACATTCAATGAAAATGTGTTAATTATTCAATTACAAGACATTCAAAATATAATCCACGTGGTGAATGTTTGACCATTCAATCATAATTCATAGGGTTTCTTTTATTCACACGTGAGAACTATATTTACACATTGAATATCCAAACCTACCCCAAGGATCTCTGGCGACAGAAACTCCATTGAAAAATACATGAATGTTCTTAAAATTATTTTTGAAAACATGGTTTTGATCGTAATGATGTAAAAAATTTAATTTTGGGCTCTATTTTTTGAAAAAAATTAAGATTTTTTGACCAAATATTTAAAAATCTAAAAATTCTAATTTTTGTAGAATTTTTAAATTCATCGGAATTTTGAAAGTGGAGGACAAAATTGTTTCGATACCAAATGTAATATTATATTATACTCCAAATGCAATAATAATTGTACACAAATAAAAATGACCCGAAAAAGAGTATCGAATGTATTTCTGACTATTCGTGATTCCAATGAATTTCGATGATTATGATAGACCAAAATGATTTTTGGGATGTGCACAATTCTTTTAAACCCTTAATTTTATTTAATAGATGATGTGAAGTTTAAAAATTTAGAATTAGAGATCCAATACACTAGTAGGGACTTTAAATAAACTCTCAATCATAAAAAACCATTAAAATATTATAATTATCATTCTAAATTATTGTTAAATATTATGAAAATTTAATTAAATATTCAAAACAGAAAAACAAGATTAATTGTATAAAGGTTTGAATAAGATACCAAAATATGGCCAAATATATCCAAATTTAAATCATTTCCATTTTTATCATATTTAATTTTTTTCGATTATATTTTTATTATTAATTTCATTTTGAATGTATTAATTCATGGAATTTGAATTTAAAATAAAAAAATTCTTACCAAAGTAAACTATTTCATTCTATAAATTAAGTATCCTCGTATACTCTATGTGTCATATCTATATATATATATATATATTAAGTTTTGTTTCTCATTATATTATTTTTATCTAATTTATTAACCTGTATATACTTTTTGTCTATACTTTTTTTCCTTTAATATTTTTATTTTGTTTCTCCAAAATTTTTAATTTAACAATGTTTTTTAATTTAAAATCTTGATAACTTATATATGTACAAATAGCTGCAATAAGTTTCATTAATTTTTTTTTTTAAAATAATGATAGTAAATATTTTAGAATTTTGCAAACATACAACAGGAGTTGGATTGTACATAACACGATGGATAGACAATTTGCTTTTCATATCATAATGCATAGCAGGTATAGATATATGCTTAATTTTTATTTCTTTATCTGGTGAGGAGTATTTTAATTAACTAAGCATTTTATTTTTATTCTTTTTTTATATTTTTTACTATATTGATTTTTTTTTTTAAATCTTAGGTAAAAGTTTCCTTTCTTGCTACATCTACAACTGAAATATTGCCCTTTTCAATGTAGCCTTTTCCCCTAATGTCAACAATGTGTAACCAAAATTTCAATTATATTTTGATTTATAATTACAAATTTATTTAAACAGTGGATCATTTATCATCTAAGAACAAAAGAAGTCGGGTTTAAAGTTGTTATAACACATGGGTAGTGTCACGATTAGCCATGACACTACCTGGTCAAGACTCGAGCTCAAGCCCATATTATGTCGAGCTCGAAGGCTCGTGGAGCTCGAAGGCTCGCCCCAGTATATGCAAAATTACATGTATGCCCCTACTATTTTTAACAAATTACAAATAATAATTCTTGGGTTTAAAAATTTGAATGATAGAAATGTAATTTTACCTTTTATTTCTCCTATCATTTTCGTCATTTCTCATTCAGGATCTAGAATTGTTCTCCTCTCCTCTCGCGGTGACCTTGCAGTTCTCGCGTTTCGCCTCTCATCCTTGAATTTTCGAAGTTCAAGCTCTGTATGCAACGAAGATCTTGTTCTCCTCTCTGTTGCCGCTACAATTTCACTACTTAGAGGTCGATTCAAAGGTAAACTCTCTCTCTCTCTAGGATTTTTGCAAGATCTGTGAACTTAGGGTTTTTGCGATTTTTTTCTTCTCCTTTAAGCTTTTGACGATTTGTTTGATAAATTTTCTTCTCTCACCCTGACCTAGCTCTCAAGTCTTCAAGCATCTCTTTCTCTACATCGCTTAAGTCATGTGCTAATCAGTATGGGAACCCTCCTGCACGAGTACAAAATTGTTATTCATTATGAGATCCAAAATTAAACCCCATTTTAGAATAGTGATAAATTATTTATTATCATCTATTAATCATCTCTGTGAGTTATTCATTTTGCATGAGTATAGAATTAATCCCTCCTACATCTTGTAGTCATCTCTTGTCTCATGCTCAACCAATTATTTATTGTTGCCTATTATGTATCCGGGTTTATTGTATGAGATTAGCTTAAGTAGTTCTATTTAATTTGTATACTAGATTGCTTAAGAAACAAACTTTTAAGAAGGCTATCCAACAAGAAACTCTTGGTGCCTTCAACCCCTTCAAAATTCCTGCTATCATGTGCCCTTCAAACCAACCACCAAATGTATAGGTGTAGCATCTTAGACACTCTCCTCTTTGTTGCACAGACTTTCAAGCCACTTCAACCTCATATATAACCATCGCAATTTTGGTATGATTTTAAATTATAGGCTTCCAAATTTATCCAAATATTGTGGCCTTTTAGAAAGTTATTGGTTGTGTTGAAAAAGGAAATTACTTGTTACTTGTTTAATCATGTTTTCAGAATTGTGGGTATGGTCAAGCATTATGAATTTATTGCAATTGTATTACTTGTTTGATCATGTTTTTCAGAATCGTAGAATCGTAGATTGCATTTGCATTTGATTGGTCTTCAAAAATTTTTTGGAAAGTTGGTACCCACGTATCATTTTGAAATGTTTATGCAATAGAGATACCTTTTACTTAGTAATTGTACTTGGATACACACTTATCATTTTGAAATGCTTATCGCATAGAGGCACATCTTACTCAGTATTTGTATTTGAATGTCTTTGAAGAACTAGAACTAGAGTTGCTTTCACTACTACAGACAGGGTCTTTCCCAACATTTATTTCCTAAAATTAAATGTCTTAATGCAATGATAATTATTTAAATATCTTAATACCACAATGTCTTAATGCAATAATGCCTTATCATTTTTAATGCAAATCTCATTCATTTTTTCTCTTTTTTTTTTCATTTTTAATGCAATGATCAACAATTATTTAATGGAAGTCCCTTCTACCATTTTTTTTCTTTTTTTTTTTGTATTATCATTGAATCATTCTTGATTTTGATTCTCAATTCTTTATTTTTGTTTTTAATAAAAGAATAGATCCAAAAGCAAGTATAAGTAGTGGTAGGAAGAAAAAGAGAAATGAATATGAAGAATCCAACTGAATTGTCGACTATACCTATTGTTGTATCAATTGGTTTTACTATGCCTATTATTCAAGGAGGATAAAATGTGCAAATCTCATATCAAAGTACTGATGATACTTCCATTCCGATGGAGGTACAAATTGAACAATGGACCAAGGAAATAGAGGAATAAGGACTTGGTGGTAAAGAAGGAGATGATGATGATGCAGAAGGAGAAAGAGATGGTAGTGAAATGTTAGCTGTACGTACAACTGAAATGATAGAAGATGATCCTTCTGGCGTCTGGCAAGCAGCAATGGAAAAAAATCATGAGTTTGGGAACACATTTCTCCTGTTGGCCTTATAAATAGTGTTGAGAAGGTGAAGTACAACCCTTGTGATTCAAAGTTGAAAGTTTATAAAACGAAGTCAACAAACACCTACATCAAACACCTAAAAAAATGTTGACAGTTTATGGGAAAGATGAGAAATACACAATCTACACTTATCAATTATTAACCAAATGGAGTTGTCTCATCTTCTAAAGGCGCTCAAATTGTTTCCATCAAGTTTGACATGCAGAGAATTATAGAGACAGCTACACGTTGGATTATGATGCATGAACATCCATTTAGTATTATGGAAGAGAAGGGGTTTAATCTAATGCAAATACGTGGAACGCCAAAGTAGAAACCAATATCAAGGTAAATAGGAAAAAATGATTGCATGATGGGAGACCGAAAAGAAGAAGTTGAAGAATGTACTTGCAAATGTTGTAAAGATTAGTTTGACAACAGATTTTTGGAAGTCAAAAACCCAAAAAATTGGGTACATAGTTGTAACAGGCCATTGATTGACTCTGATTGAAAATTACAAAAAAGGATATTAAACTTTATCAATATTCCACCGCTACATACGGATAGAGAAATTATAGTTATTTTATTCAAATATGCTAAGAAATGGAAAATTGAAAACAAAGTGTATAACGTATCGGTTGACAATACCTCTAGCAATGATTTGGCCATAACTATTATGAAAGAAGACTTCTATATCTATAGCAAGTTGATGTGTGATGGAAAGATTTTTTATGCACGACACTGTGCACATATTTTGAACCTATTGGTTCAAGATAGAATTGGGGAGATTCATGATATCGTTGACAAAATAAGAAATACGGTTAATTATATCAACCGCTCAAAAGTTAGGGCAATAATGTTCTCTGAATGTGCAACTGAAAGAAACTTGATTGGTTCTAGAAAAAAAATTAATTAATGGTTGTAGAAACCGTTGGAACTCAACATTTGACATGCTAAGATGTGCTTATAATTTTCATATTTTTTCCTCATTTTAAAAAACAAGATTCCAAATATATTTATTGTCTAACAGTGGAGGATTGGGAGAAAGTCGGTAAGGTTTGCGAATTGTTTAAATATTTTAACTCTGCTACATTACTTGTTTCTGGGACTGACCATCCGATAGCAAATTTTTTCCTCAAGGAAGTGGCTTCGATAAAAAAGATATTGGATGAAAATGTTTATGATTCGGATGATTTCATTGCAAAAATAGTAGAAAAAATAAAAATCAAATTTGATAAATATTGAGGAAAAGTAAATTTGTTTTATGGCAATAGCTAATGTATTAGACTCTACAAAAAAGTTAATTTCCAGTGAGTATTATTATAAATTCATGGTTGGAGAGGATGTAGCCAATCAGTATGTTACCGAGGTGAGAAATGTGCTATATAAATTGTATAATGAATATTTTTCCGCTGAATCCTTGCGTAACGAAACCTAACTTCATCATCCCATACGGATTCTTCTACTTGGAGATCAAAATTTTCACATGATACTGATGTTAGATTTGAGGATTTTGTTATGAGAAGATTTGGTACACGTTCTCAAATTCTCAAATCAATGAATTAGATAATTATTTGGCCAAATCTCCTGAAACAAAATCAGATAAAGATAAGAGTTTGGAGTAGTAGAAGGTCAATAGCATCACTTACAAAGTTTTATCTCATATGGCTCGAGACATACTAGCCATTCCTCTTAGAATAGTAGAATCAGAGGCTGTATTTAGTGTATGAACATGGGTCATAGATACATATCGTGGTTCTTTGGTTCTAAAAACAGTTCAGGACTCATGTGTGGTGGTGATTGGCTGTAAAAATTTTATGGGGTTAAAAATAAGCCAAAGGTAAATATTAATTTTTGTTAAACAATTAATATATATTTTGCTAATATATATTGTGTTAAATTTTTGTTAAAGAATTTTATTGTGTTAGATTTTATATATATTTTGTTAAAATATTGATTTTTGTTATATGTAGAAAGATATCATTGTAGTAAAGGAACGTCCGTTGGTACATCTAACAAAAAGTAAATAAATAAGTACATTCAACACATTTATTTTTATTGTTGGCATAATTTTATTTTTATAATACTTATGAATTGTGTAAATTGAGTTGTTGAATGCTGAAGGATATTGATAGAGAATGTTGCTAAATTATTGTTTTTTTGACATAGCTTTATTTCCCGAATGTTGTTATTGGGAAACTTAAATGTTAGAGGATATTGTTGGCTTATTGCTCGAGAATGCTGATCTTAGAGTTGATTTGAACACATTTATTTATATGATATCATGTTGTTGTTAGGATTTGACATAAATACAAATTTCGAAGGGACTGTTATAAATATAATATGTAAGTAGTTATGATTCGTATGGTTGTAGATTTATGTGGTTGGATTTATTCAATAGTTGTTATAGATTTATTTAATTTTTGTGTGGTTACAAATAAGATTGTGATTGGATTCAATTAGTATTCTCAATATAAGCAGATTTAGATTTTGAATGTCCAAAAATTAAGTAAAATTCTGTCAGTTTTGAAATTATGAATTTTAGGCAAAATTCTGTCAATTTTGAAATAGGGAACTAGAATTTGATCTCGAGTTTGGGTATGATTCCGGGTTCGAGCTCGGGCTTGGGTATGATCTTGGTTTTGGGCTCGAGCTTGGGTCGGGTATCATCTTGAGCTCGGGCTCGAGCTCATACCTGATCTTACCCTATGAGACCCATGACACTCTAGTTCGAATTCCTTGATGATACTTTGAGTTGAGATCGAGTTCCTTAATGACACTTCGAATCGAGTTCGAACTCTAAAATGACAAGCTCAACAAGTCAAGCTCACCTACAATAGACTTGAGCTAAGCTCAGGTATTATAATATCCGAACTTAATTCGAGTGTCATAATAAGGCTAGTTGAGTCACTTCGAGGTCCTGACCTTGTCCTCTAATGACGTCCCCTCAATAAAAGGGCTACATTTTTCTTCTTCTATTATGTTCTTCGTGCCTATTTAATAAAAGTAATGGACAAAGCAGTTAAGTAACTGGGCCGGGCAGAGCCCGGGCCGGTTCAAGGACTGTTCGAGGAACCGCGTGCCGGGCCGGCAGCGGTTCCTAGGCCAGACCGGGCCGTGCCGGGTTGGTTCCCATTTTTTTTCTTGTGGAACCGGCCCGGCCCGATGAACCGGAACCGGCGGTTCCGGGCCGGGCCGGTTTATTTTTTTTTTCTATTGCGTTTTTCTAAATTTTTTTTCTAACTATATTTTTTAGTTCCATTTTAATTTTATAACTCCATTTTTTTAAATTTTGTTTTTTTTAATTAACTTTTGATAATTCACTTGTAATTAAAAATTAGAGATACAAGATTTTTAAAGTGGTTCCACTGAATTCGGTGTACGTCCACTTCCAAGCTCATCACTTGGATTTTTAAATCCATTATTTTTTTTACATTATTTTGATAATTACATCACTTTGATTTTTTTTCTATTTAAAATGACTTGTAAACAAAAGGAAAATATTAATATTATTATTATTATTATTATTATTATTATTCTTCAACTTCTTGTTCATCATCTTCCGAGATTTTGATAATTTTTTGCATTCTTTTTTCTGAATCCTTCCAATCTTTAATGCATATTAAAGTTTCTAAAGTGTCGTCCGCTAAATTTGTACGTTTTTCGGTTAACACTCAACCACCTACACTAAAAGCACTTTCGAATGGTACTGTAGATACCGGAGGGGTTAGTACATTTTTAGCTACTTGGGCCAAAATTGGATAATATGATGCATTATTTTTCCACCAACCTAATATATCATATAAATCTATATCATCAAAATCTTCTAATCTAGGTGTTTGTTTATATAAAAGTAATTCATTAAATGATAATGAAGATGTTCTTTGTTTTTTTCCTAACATGTGTAAGGGATTAAATGAAAATGAAGATGATTGAATACTATTACTACTACTACTAGCTATATTATTAGTATTTAAATTATTAATTTTCTTTTCATATAATTCAAATATTGATTGTAAAGTATGAGATGTTTGTTGTTTTAAAAAATGTGGGTTAATAGACATTTCAGATGAAAAAGCTTGTGCAAAACAATTTATTAACATTTCAACACCTTCAACCTTAATACGTGGATCTAATGCACTTGTAACTAAATATAAAATTGGAATTTTTTTATAATATTTTAAAAATTTTGTTTTCATTGAAAGAACAATTTCACCGAATCTTTCTTCATTTTCAAATTCATTAAATATATAAATAATTTTACAAAGATTTGGTAGTATTAAATGAGTAGTTGGATAATAATATCCAGAAAATAATTTTGTACGTAAATAAAAAATTTCCAATAATTTTGTAAGTGTAGACGCAAATTCAAAAACGGTATTATCAATAAAACCATATTCGTAATTTGAATTTGCAAATTCAATTAAAATATTTTGAAAAGGAAGAACACCTTGTAACATGTCATATGTTGAATTCCACCTAGTGTCACATTCCATTTTAAATTTTTTATATTTTTTGTTATGTAAAATATATAATTGTCTCATTTCTTGAGTTTTTACAGCAGAATTTCTTATTTGATAAATTAAATCGCGAATAGGTTGTAAAAATAGTTCTCTCATTGCTAAACCATCCTTAACACATAAATTAATTATATGATATGCACATCTAACATGAAAAAAAGCTCCATTTAAAATTGTTTTTAAAATTTTTTTTAAACTATTAACCGTAATAGTATTAGCCGAAACATTATCAAAAGAAATAGAAAAAATTCAATCACTTATTCCATAATCATAAACAACATTTGAAATTATTCTAACTATATGTGCACCAGAATGTGGAAATTCCCAACGTTGAAAAGTTAAAATTCTTTTTTGTAAAGACCATGAATTATTTATCCAATAACATGTTACTACAATATAATATTCTTTTTTATGCTCACTTTTCCAACTATCCGAAATTAATGAAAATTTACATTGACTAGTCATAAATTCTGTAAGTATACTATTTTTTAATTCCTGATATCTATTTAATGATCTCCTCCTACCGAATTTTTTACTACTTTTTTTATAACCGGGTTGTAAATATTTTTGGACATATTCTTCAAATACAAGACATGTAACTATACTAAGTGGTAATTCTTTTCTTGCTAGCCATTCTATTTGTCTAATTTTTTCTTTATCCGAATTATATTTAAATATACCAGTTATATTACCTCCCCCCGTAGAAATTTGTGTTTATTTTGTTTGTGGTAATTTATCTGGATGATTATTAATTAAGTGTCTCTTAAGTGTGCCTACCCCTCAACCTTTTAAAAATTTATATTTTTGATGACAAATTTTACAAATTGCTTTTTGTTCATCATTTTTTCTTTCAAAAAATGTCCATATATTAAAATCATTTTTTTTAGTTTGTGTTGTGTTAGATTCAGTGTTACTAGGTTCGGTTTCTTCCAAAAAAGTTTCAATATCTATATGATCGGGAATTTCAAAAAATGGAGGAAGAGGAGATTGTTGAAAAAATTGTGAAAAGTGTGTTCCGACCATTTTATAAAAAAAATTAAGATTAAAATTTTTAAAATAATATATACGATAAAATTTTTTAAAGGAAATTTAAAATTAAATTTTTTTAAAAAATAATACAAATGTAATGTAAATGCAAAACAATAAATATGCAAAAAATTTAAATATACCGATTTGACGAATACCGCAGTTATTTTTCGCAAAATCTTGAATGAACTCCCAACCTTGAAATCTTCTCAAATCTTGATTAATGTAGATAATGGGGTATAAGGTGATGAAATGGTGTAAATTTTGATGGAAATGGTGTAAAATTTAATGGAAATGGTATAAAAAATGATGTAGGTAATGTGGAATAAGAGAATAGAAATAGTGTAGAAATTGGTGGAAATGTAAATAATTGTGGAAATGTAGATAATGGAGAAAATGAAAATGGTGTATAAGGTGATAAAATGGTGTAAATTTTGATGGAAATGGTGTAGAATTTAATAGAAATGGTATAAAAAATTGTGTAGGTAATGTGGTATAAGAGAATAGAAATGGTGTAGAAATTGGTGGAAATGTAAATAATTGTGGAAATATAGATAATGGAGAAAATGAAAATGGTGTATAAGGTGATGAAATTGTGTAAAAATTGATGGAAATAGTGTAGATAATAGTGTAGAAAATGATGGAGATGATATAAAAAATAGTAATACAAAAGAAATAATAATGAGAGAATGTGAGAATGTAGATGTGAGAGAGAAAGAGAGATTTTGTTGTGAAGATTTTGGAAATGGGGTATAAGATATTTATAGGAAAATTTTTTGACCCTATAAACCAAAATAATCTCAAAAGTAGCCGTTTTATAGCTGTTGGGAGGGGTAAAATTAGAAAAAAATTTCAAAATTCAAAAAAAAGGGAGAAATTTGAACCGGAACCGACCAGACCGGGCTGGTTCCGTGCCTGGCCTGGCCGGTTCCAGATTCAAATTCTTTTGGAACAGGCCCGGCCCGCTACAGAAAACTGTTCCGGGCCGGGCCGGTTTACTGTAGCCTTAGCCGGTTTCGGTTTCAGGCTTGACCCGAGCTAATCAGGCTGATTTTCGGGCCCAAACCGACCCGCTTTCCACTCTAGGACAAAGTTCAAATATAGCCAAAAAAAAAAAAAAAAAAAAAAGGATAAAGTTCAAAGAATGGTGTCAAGTGAATACACAAGTAGTCAACGAACTTTCCAAGTTTTGTCAAATCAAAAAAAGTAACTGTGTTGGCTGCAGGTAAGCCTGTTAAAAGCTTGAACGCCATTGGTCAACTCGGAGAACTTTTTTATAATAAATTATTAATATTTGATAAATATATATTTAATTTGTATTAAATTTTTAAGAGATAAAATTTTTTAAAAAATTTTTTTTTTGTATTAAAAATTTTAAATTTAAGAATTTATTTAAAAAATATAAGTACCTGAACGATAATCTAAAGATTTAATGTTCGCATGAAAAGGTTTCATACAAAATACGATTTATTAAAGAAACTGAAGGGGCACCGGAATCATTGAAAGCTACTGTTTATTATTAATGTCAAGACAAAAGCATAATAATTATCACACTACAATCTTCCATTACATCGCACATGCGGTCTGTCTGTCTGTCTGTCTCTCTCTCTCTCTCTCTCTCCCCTTGATTTCCATAACATTATTAGTACGATATACCCTGTTTGGATTTATGTTTTGTACACGGGATCCACCCTTCTCTTCCCCATTTGGATTTATGTTTTCTCGTTTCAAAATAATATTTTCTTAGGAAATAAACCAATAAAAGAAAAGAAAAACTTTTATTGAATCACAAAACTTATGAATATTTCACTATAAAAATGAGGCATATAACTTTGATAAATCTTTTTTTATTAGAAGGGATATATATTTTTATATTTATATTTAAAATAAATCCCTCTCGACTATATTTTCTTACAAATGTGTAATTCCAGTACTTTGGTCACCTATAAATTTATCTTACATAATTATTTTAATATGTGTACTATATTAAGGACACGACATAATTAGAAATATGAATATAAAAAGAGAAAGTATCGTATTTTTATGTTCCAAAGGCGGCCCTTTGGGTCGTGCACAGCCCTCCTTAAATCACGCTTTCTAATCTGGGCCACCCTTGGATGCCTCTAAAATCCAAATTCAATATCAAAGCTTCATGCCTCACCATTTCCCCCACACGAGCATTATTAGGCGCGTGGAGATTTATCTTTCCCAAATTGCCACTGATGCCCGACAGAATAAACGCTTGAGAAGCGACATTTGTTTTTGGGGGTGAAGTGACTTCCAAAATGAAAATAAAATGTTGGGAGTTTTGGAACGTGGCACATGCTTACCCATTGGCGTTGGACAAGGGAAAATTTATAATTTAATAAAAAAATATAAAAATATCCTCTAATTTAATATCGAATATAGATAGATTCCTAATCTTTTAAACAAAAATACAAAACATCCTATCGATTATATAAAAAAAAAAAAATGTAAAGTTAGTTATTTCAGCCATTTTATTTATTTGTTTGTTAAATTAATAAAATTAAATTTTTAATGAATTCTAAAAGGAAAAGTTAATTTTATATATTTTTTATAATTGGTGGGAGGTTTTTACATTTTTTTAAAATTTAAGGGTTTATTTGTATTTGATCCTAAATTCATAAGGGGTAGAGGATAGGCTAATAGTCATAATCTTTTCTCATAATTCAGTGATCCCGAATTTAATCTCAGTGTAAAAAAAAAATGAAACTCAAATTCTTAGAGGGGAAAAAAAAAACAAAGCATTTTTGTCAATAAAAAATGTATTAAATGCTATTTATATTTGATTCACAAGTTAGAGAACAAATGGAAAAAAAAAATTTACAAGCTCAAGTGAAAGTAATAAAATTTGTGATAAATTAAGTACTTGTACAAACTTATTCCTCAGTTAGTATGTGTGTATATGGTTTCAAAAGAAAATACTCATATTTAATTTGATTAATCATAGAATAACTAGACTTTTCAAAATTTAATTAATCCATATGCTTTTCAAGAATTTAACTTGCCAAACTCATGATAGTTCAAATTAATTTAAATTTTAGCCCAATTTAAAGTTGTTGGTTTAAAAATTAAATCACTAATTTGATAGGAAAAAATGAAGAACTTAGTGACGACTAATTAGCAATTAAGATCGTACAGGGTTACTAAGCAAACAAAGGTATACCATTTACCGTGAGAGAGATGGATCTCTAATAATATAACATTGATAATCTTTTAAAATTATCCCTTAAATACTTGATGTTGTTATTCAAGAAAAAAAAAAAAAAAAAAATTCTCATCTTGTCCAAAGGACCATAGGGAGTGCTAAACTATGGTTTCAAGATAAACCGATTTTATCCTATCATTTGATATTAGATTTTTTAATTAAAATTTTAATTTTAATTTTTGATTTAGTTATAAAGTAGATTATTTTAATTTATAATAATCGATAAAAAGAAAAAACTTATTTTATTACTTCTCGTGCTGGGATGGCCAACCATGGAGTTCATTGTTGTTAAGGTTTTTTATTGTTTTTCGATGAAAAGCAATCCTCTTTCTATTTCCATTGACAGAAATTAATTTTTTTAATTAAAAGATTTGGTTATTTATTTTAGTGTTGACACGTTTTTTACCTACAGTAATATATTTAATTTAGAGTATTATGCGTTTATTTTAGTAGTTATAATGAATTAATTACTATTATAATTTCACCAAAATATTAAATTATAATATTTCTTATAATTTTGAAAAATTATTATCAATAATTTTAATTAATTTTAAAATTGAATTTTTTAATTTTATGAAATATTTGATGCTTTTATTTCGTCTTGGTGGCTGAGAAAATTAAAGTTTGTTTTTATAGTTTACGTATATAAGTTAAGAAAAGATTTTTAAAAATCTATATTTTTACAAATATTTTTTATTTCAATTAAGGAATATTATATGTATAATAGAATTAAACAATAAATTAAATTAAATCAAAATAAATTGAGACTTCTATCCAAAGATTGAACACAATCGCATTCATTCAAATGAATAATCACGCAGAAAAATTAATTGAATTTTTGCGATGTCATCAACCTTAAAAGTAAAATTAAAGAAAAGCCCTTTCCTTGAAACCTAAGTTTTTTTGTCCCGTTTAAACTACGATATGAAAATATATATATATATATATATATATATATATATTTTTTTTTTTTTAAAAAAAAAAAAAATCCCAGAAAGTTCATATTTTTCCAAAATCAACCCTTATATGCCAACAAGATAACGTGTAATCTTTTCCTGTTCTCGTAACCCACAAAAACCAAATTTGTCCGTACACGTTGTCAGACAGAGGGCCCACCTCGGACTCATACTGCTCTCTCTCTCAGTCTCATGCTCATCGCCAATAATTGATCATCCTCCCTTCTCATCCTTTCTGTATTTACGCTGGCACCTCCCTCTCCGTCCTACCCCTTAAACCCTAGATAATTCCTTCAACGCAACATAGCGCAAATAATTTTCATTTCTTCAAACATAAAAAAAAAGGAATGGAGATTTCTGTTGCTTTCTCTAAATTCATGTACGTTCTCTTCTCATTATTAATGTTTGTTGAGGTTTCATGTTCGATTTCAGTATACGAAGAATTGAAATCACATGGATTGCCGATGGGGTTATTGCCGAAAGGAGTGAAGAATTTTAGCATTGACGGAGAGGGAAAATTCGAGGTTTATTTGGATCAGGCTTGCAATGCCAAGTTCGAGAATCAATTGCATTATGATGAGTATGTTTCTGGCAAGTTGAGTTATGGTCAGATCGGAGGATTGATTGGGATTTCCGCTCAGGAATTGTTTCTTTGGTTCCCTGTTAAGGGAATTCGCGTTGATATTCCTAGTTCTGGGATTATTTATTTTGATGTTGGTGTTGTTTTCAAGCAGTTTTCCCTATCTCTCTTCGAAATCCCTCCTGATTGTGTTGCCGTTCGTGATTCCGATGATGATCATGCGAAATCCCTTGAAGAGGTTGTTTTCAAGGTATACGAATATATGGGTTGATTGTCTAATATTGACTCTGTTGTTTATCCTATTGGTTCTTGATTGCTACTCTTTATTCTGATTAAGATTAGGTTAACTTTCCTAGAATCATGCTAAAAATTCATATCATAATATCATCACAAGTATTTTCATGAGCTATCTGCCCACTTCTTTGCAAATGGTCTTTTTTTTGGCTATATTTTTACACCCAACGGAGTGAGGGAGAAGCCATGCAATTGGACTTACTGGCGCTGGATAGGAGATATGTAGTGAACCGATAAGTTCTGGAAAATTACTATCTGGAAGAGAGATCGATTGATTACATTTCTATGTATCATTTTGCTTTCGTTCCTAACTGATGTAGGCAATGTCTTTTTCTTTTGCTATATTTGGGTGGGGGGAGGCAAGCATGCAATCGGCATAGCTGGATAGGAGAAAATACTAACATGTAGGAAGTCTTTAAGCCAGGTCTAGTACTTGCGTGCCGGGTCGAATCCCAACATTATTAGGTGGTATCTAGAAACTAATTATCAATTTGAAATATTATATAGAAGGTAAATTTGTGTAAGTCGATTTTTAGCCCCCAAAAAGAAATGTTGCTTGTATGGTTATCTGGTTTGTCAATTAAAGAGTTCATTGCTTTTTCTTGTTCTTTAGATGGTAATGCATTCCTGCCATATAATGATTTTCACTTTATAGGTTTGTCAAAATAAAGCTATATTTTAAAAAAATTGTTCTAATTTGAATTTGATATATGTTTGTTGAGAATTTTTTTTTTCAAAAAATTGAAAATTTCCTGGAATTTTGCTCCAAAAAATTTATTAAATGAATTTTACCAAGCAGCAAACTGAACTGAAAACACATCATCATGATTCTTTAGAATGAATATTTTGCATGTTGTTTTGGCTGTTGATAGAAACTTGAACCTTTGTGGCACTCTGTATGCAGGGTCAGATAGAAGAATTTCACTATCAAGGTGATAAAGAAAATCTTCTGATAGATGTCATCTAGTTTATGTGGGTGAAGATAATTCAAGTTGGTTAGCTTAATCATCTCAAGGCCACAGGCTTTCCTTTCTCTTATGTACATTTTGGGGAGTCTGCTTAGCAGTTATGCTTCAATTCCTTTGCTTGATTGAGATTGTGGTGTAGAGCAGAGTCTGCAAACTAGTTGGACCAGCTTCTGTTTATACAAGAACGGTAAAACACATTGGGACTTATCAAAGATGAAACAAGGAATTATCGATATAATCGATGCCTTTCCAACAGGGACAGGAGCTTCCGGTTCAAGTAAATTTCAGGTGATAAATTTTCGAAGATTATTTTGCATGTTGTGTTCATATTGTGAATTATATAAGCATGAGTGCTGCATTGTCCCTTTTTGTAGCATCAAAATCAGTTCTTTGGTCATACAATTTTCAGGATGGAATAAATCAGTAATAAATGGTTTTCATTTCTTGTCAATTGTTTTCGTGACCATTTTATCTTCTTTTTCAGTTTCCTTTTTTCTTTTGGTTTTCTGTGGCCCATGTGTGACAAAAGGAACAAATTCATCCAAAGTCTGCTTATTTGGTAGACAAAGATCTATTCCATCATCCTTGGAGTCATGTTTTACTAATTCAGCAGAAAAGAGAATTGTTGGGTCTGCTAAGAACAAGAACTGGATGGCAAGGGCTTGTTGATACTTGGGATTTATCTTGTAGGTATTTGTATCCAAGGAACTTTTAAATTTCTAAATTAACAGCGCTACTATTTTAGGCTGCTGAATATGGTGGATTATGTGGTTCTTTGAGTGGATCTAGATCAGATTTAGGTAAATTATCTAGTTGGGAAGTTATGCTCTCTTTTTTGTACCTTTCTTCATTTACTTATTTCATAGAAGACTAGGTAATTTTATTAGTTACTACTACAGTCTCATCTGATGTTGTTAAAATGAAAGTGTTCATATTGCTTTACCAATTTATTTGGATTGCTAACTAATCTAAGCAGTAAGAGAATGAGGTAGAGACCTCTCTTGGGACACCAAGGTTGTAAAAGGTCTGTACTATCTGTACTTCATAATACCCTTTCTAAAGCAGTTCATAGATTAGGAATCATCTTGATGCTTGAAATTTTCTGCACCTATTCATGTGGGAGAGAAAAGATAACAAAAGGAAATTGAGAATTAATGAGAAACATGCCAGCCAATTTGCTACGGTTGCTATCGCTGATTTAATTCCCGAGCATATTGACAAACCTATCGTCATGCTTGTAATGGCCATGGAATTTTCCATGAGGCTAACACTTGGAGACCTGAACTTCCACTCCCCTCCAATGGTGTTTCAGCAAGAACAATTCGCTGCTAACTTATCACTGCAAAGGGAAGTGATTATTTTCCAAGGTGAAAAACAATAAGCTGTTGCTTATGCAGTCTAACCTTTTACAGAATCTAGACCTCAAAGATAGGAAAATATATTCAAGATATTCAAGTACATACCAAGCAATAGAAGTCATAAGGAAAAGATTTGGCATCCTAGAAGAAGAAAAATGGGATATCTCGAAAGTTTTTGAGAAGCAATATGAAGATGAATGTACTATACTGTACTCGCTTGGGGCCAAAAACAAAAAGGGACGAGAGTCATCCTTATGTTCAAGTTTCTTCATATTCAACATCCAAGCACCATCAAGTGTCTTTTCTTTTGTTGATTCCCATGTGTCGCCTTCATTTATTTGCATCACAGTTTCTTGGATAGAGATAAGTATCCCATTTTAAATATCAAGTGTCAAAAAGTATTATACATGGCCTAGAAAAGGTGAACCTGATCAACCTGTTCCTGGTTTAGCGTCTGCATGAGTTTTACTGGTCATATGAGGTATTTAAATGCAAGTATTTCATTTGAAAGTGAATGAGTATCAGTTAATTATTAACAGAATGGAGCATATGTCCTAGGCCCGTGTGATGTGGATCTCAATTACTAGTGTTGATGTTTGGTTTCATACATCTGCTTTGATGCACCACTTGACTTCATGTCAATCTCATTGAATGAGAAGTTTTCATGGAGCAGCAATCACATGGCCCATTATCCTTAGTTCATCCCCCTTGCTTGAAAACTTATTCTGTTACATTCCTAAGTGCTCGACATTTCATGTGACATACTCTTCTCCCTAATTGATTGATTGTGAACTTAATCTGATGTTTCAAATAGCTTAAGCCTTTTTTTATCATTTCTGGTTTTGTGACCAAATGTCTTTGAAGAAACTAAAAACTTTTGACACTTGGGAGTCGCTAATAATAAGGTGCTACAGGCAGTTATTCTTTTTTTCTGGGATAAACCTTCTTGCTTGTTAAGGTTGGGGGAGATGCTCCTATGAAATCTATGGTACAGGTTGAGCTGTCTCTTTCAACTACGTGCACCAAGGCTTTTTCGGCCTTGTATTATTGTTTATTAGATATTGGTCCTCAGTATGGAACTCTGGTTTTCATCTTCCCAAGTAGTGACACTGGAGTCTGGTTTTCATCTTCCCAAGGTGTGACACTGGAGTCGACTAATGTCCGAAACTATTGAAATTCTGCTCCGCACAATAGAGCTTGCTCTTGTTATCTGGCTTTTCCCATGCTTATTTGAGGTGACCCCACTTAATTTGAACCCAACATTTACCAGCGTTTCCCTTGCTTTTGCCCCCCACAAGGTATAAATAGCGACCCCAGAAATACATTCAAATAGTCTGTTTTACCTTATACTGAAAAGGCCTTTGCTTTCAATTGGATCGGAGTAGGTGGATTGTTTCTTCAAAATTACTAAATACTAAAGGGAAGGGCTTTTGAAATTCATACCGATCAGGTGTGGAGCTTTGTGCATGTATTATTGTTTACGTTAGTGCGCTTTCCGTACCAGGACTTGACACGGCATGGAAAGAATCAGCAAGTGAATTTCTTGTTGCTAGGCTGCTACTTATTGCTTGCTTGCTTGCTACCATGAAAACGATGAAAGCCGTTTGACTACGCTGTTACTCTAGGAAACAAGCAAAATCACCCCTCAACCTCAACTGTGAATTATAGTTCTTCAAACCTGTGTTTTTAAAACCGGACCGGACTGGACCAGTCGGTTTGACCGGTTCCTTAAAGCTGTTTGTGCTAAAAAAAGAAAAAGTGTGACGTCATAAAATGAAGCATTAGTAAAGGCGCCCCATTCACAACTGAGGAACCAGTGAGACATTCTTTGCATAAGTAAACACCTTAGTTTGGGACGCTTTACCTAGATCAAGTAAGCACTTTTAACTAGTAATTACAAGGTTAATTTGGTTAATTTTTTTTTTTTTTTTTGTACAAACTGGACTCAAATCCGAGCATATAATGGGGAGGGGCAAGTAAAAGTTCACCGGCTTGTTTAAATTTTTTTGCCACATACACACTCACGGTGAAATCTGATTTTACTTTTAAAAGACATTGTCTGCGTTGAAAGAAAAGGAGCAGGTCCCATCTGAAACCTACAAATTGGAAAGTAGATGCTCGTCTCGTGAAATGAAATGGTCAACACTGGTGCGCTCGTGAAGAAGCATAGAAAGTAAAAAATAAAAATAAAAAATAAAAAAAAGGGGGAGAAGAAGCATAGAAAGTAATATTAGTGCACTTTTTTTTGGGAAATATTTTACATTAAGATATGGAAGTGTTGCAGAAGTATACGAGGATGATAATTTGATAGGTACAGGTCCTGGTCCACCCATCTAATTTGGCAGCATTATTTTGTTTTCACTTCTTGACACCAACTAAAGATTTTTTTCAGCTAGCATTTGGAATCAAAGAACCCACAAAAGAGATCTAAACTCCTTTACACATTTCATTTTCCTCTTAACTAAAAACACATAAGAAAGAAAACTTTTCCTTTGAAATATTCTGTGACTGACATTTTGCACTCTCCAGTATAAGGGCAACTAGTAGCTAGTATGGTGTACATGATACATACAATGAAGTACAGTGTATGTATTTCAGGGTTCTCATGGGACAACTTAGTGATCACAATTCTTTTCTCCCAACCTAATGATTCCAGGTTTGAATTTTTGTGTAACAAAAAAAGTATGTAATTCAGGAAAATAAGTATATATATATATATATGGGGAAGTATGGTTATGAATGGTTAATGTATAATTATTGGGTAATTTTTATTATATTTTAAATTTGTAATCCTAATTTCATCAATTTAAACATTTTTGTTACAAAGTTTAAAATGATAATATTAAGGGTATCAGTGTCACATAAAGTTGTGATGTAGTGCAGATAAGTCATAAATTTTAATTTAATTTTCATAATTGTTAAAAGCTCGTAATATGTTCTCAACAAGAATTTTATGCTAAACAGATAGTGTTGAACCACTTTTCTTGATACCAATTCAGTCCGTTGCCTCATGGTAATGATGAGATTTATGATGCACGGCTGGGTATCTCACAAATAGACTTATTCTACTGATTTCGAACTGGGAGAAGATATAGAAGAAATTATCATCGTGACAGCTTACAGCCGGGCGGGTCGGTGAGTAAAAATATCACGGTTCTATCATTTTTTTTAATTAAATTTTATATTTAAAATTTAAAAATAAAATAAAATCTAGAGTTTTCTTATAAATTGATTTTGATAACCAAATTAATCTTAATATAATTTTATGTATTCATCAATTATTAAAAAAAAGAATAACATGTCTCATCTTATTTTATCAGCACTCTTTCATGTGAAGCGTTTTAATTTTAATTCGGAGTCTCACACTTTTAATATAACACATTACTCTTTCCGATGATTAGCCATAATTTTCTCAAAATTAGTAGGTTTTTGGGAAGAGTTCTCAAGAAGTAATATCAAGTGGAAAGGGTATACACCATTACACATGTTTTGTTTTGTTTTTTTTTTTTTTACTTTGACTTGGTCACCGTTCAATAGTCGGAGTTTTATCTCGATTAATCTGGATCGATTACTGTAGAGTTCATTTTATGGGAACGGATCTCCTAATATTGTTTTTTTCTTATTCAGGAGAGTCAAACTCCCGATTTGATTAAAAAACGAAAGTAATCATTCTATCTACACCGATAAGTATTGATATCATTACACATGTTCACTATTGGATATGTGATAACTATTTTCTTGTTAGTGTCATCAATTATGATATCTACTTGTCCCCTAAAATAACAGTTTAGTGATCATAATTTTTTTTTAATTTAATAATTTTAAATTTAAATCTCAATATAAAAAGAAATAATGATATCTACTCTCTTGTTAGCGTAATGCTAAACATGTTCGGTCTCCATCTTATTGGATCAATTATGTTTCTATTGGGTTTGTGATGAGTTGCTACAGAGGTGTTGCATTCCCCAACAAGAGAAAACGTAGTTTTCGTTTTGACACTTAATAGTATAAATCCTCCACTCTCTAAATCTTATAATTTTAAATTTAAATTTTTATTAAAAAAAAAACCGTACTTACCATTACATGGCGAGCAACACCCAGAGAAAGCAGTTCTCGTTATTGCCATCCACTTCAAAACATGGTTTCTTTTTAAGATTATCCAAAGATCCGATAAAAGTCTTCCTTGAAAAAGTAGCCATGTGACCCACTCAGGGCACACCAGAAACATGTGATAAAGCATATAAAACACTTCTCTGCCATCATCATAGATGTTGCAAATAATGATCCATTTGACCACGCTACCTACAGCAACAACGAACTAAACATAACATCATAAAGGGCCACTATGGCCTCTCAAAATATATCATTTGAGTGGCATACTACAGCCCTTATATCGTAACATAAACATCACAACTATTGGTCATAGCCTCACAATGACTTGCTCCGGCTTCAAGCATCGACAAACATCATAACTATCGGTCATAGCCTCACAATGACTAACCTGGGCTTCAAGCATTGACAAAGGTTGCTAACCGTGTTATGGTACGAAACCCCATAAAAATACATAAATTAGCTTCAAAAATAATAAAATGTGTTGAAATTACTGTGAGTTTTAGGAATTTTCCTACACGTATGTCCAAAAGATGATGTAGTTTATGAAATTTTCATATTATACATTTCTTTTACTTGAGTCAAATGACATACTATTGTTTTATTATTATTGATAAAATATTAATACTTACATCTAATCTATTATTTAATTTAATAATCTTTTTTGTATTTAGTTTAAAAATCAATCATATATCTAACCATGCATCATGTGTATGTATATTTTTATACTTTTCTGTATATAATGGAATATAATTATTTAAAATTATTACAAAATTTATTCTCTCAATTTCAGTATCAGAACCTGAGACCCACGTCTCTCCCATGCTCATTGTCAACATCTAGTCACCTTCCCAAAAAAAATAAAAAATAAAAAAATCATGAAAAAAAAGGTTAATGCCCCTTCTCTCTGCTGCTTTCTCTTCTTTCAGAGTACTTGGAATCTTTATTAATTCTCTTCTCATGATCTCCCCCATGGGATCTTCCTTCCTTGTTTTTCTTCTTCTTTTTTGTCCTCGTCCTTTTCTTTCTCTTTCGGCTCTTCTTCTGCATCCTCCTTCTCTTTCTCCTTCATAGTGTATCATTTCAATATTCAATACCTTCTCTATCCCAAAACCAAAAGAGACTAAAAAAAAAAAAAATCATACCTACAAAATCTCTCTTTTTTCTTTTCAATATATTTCTCTCCCTCTACCTTAGAACCCTAACTCAATCTTCTCCAACACCCGACTAAAATTTAGTAGAGAAGACATGCAAATACACACAGTCTTATGATCTTTGTGTGGCAACAATTAGAGGTGCAAGTGCACAAGGCCCGGTGCTCTATCAATGATAGTAAACGACGTCACTTTATCGAAAAGAATATGAGATATTCATCACTTTTTCCTGATTTTCGATCCAATCTAAGAGTATGATAAAATATTGACTCTTATATCTAACCTATTATTTAGCCTAATAATTTGTTTATATTTTTATAATTCTCTATATATAATGGAATACAATTATCTAAAATTAGAATAAAATTTATTCTCTCAATGAATCATCTTCTAACAATTATAAAATATAACTATGTATATAAAGTCCATTGGTACAATATGTGTGATTTATGCATGTAATCAAGTTAATGATACATACAATAGGTATAAATTATGATTAGATTATCTGAAAGTAAAGTTCATAACATATTGATAAAACAGAATATTTCATCATATATATAGATTATAACTTACCCTCTTTTCTTATAAATGGATGAATTTACATAGATTATTAGATGGGGGTTCGAATTCGATAATAATTGGTGTAGACGACTAATACTTGACGAGATACCGTAGAGCGATTTTTTTAAATGTACCATAAAAGTAGCTATTAATATCCTACTGCTATATATAATTATGTACTCTTGATGTTGAGTATACGTAGAAGAATTTTTGAAATCACGACTGTATACTTTGACACATAACAAGTGAAACTTTTTATGAGTATAAGAGATTTTTAGGATTGAATTTATGGTGTTGGCCATCTGGGACGTACATGTGCAACACAAAAGTTATATCATTTGTGTCGACAATCACTTGCTTAGGTTGTCCTGGTTGGCATCTGAATACTAAATTTGGTGATTTGATTTATGTCATATCGGATAGTCTGAATATTATATTAATTAATGGTTTGAATATTTTGGAATTTGTCAAATCCCATCAATTAATATATATTTATTGACTTTTATAAATAATATGATATTTATTTTAAAATATAACTTTAATTATTGATCGAAAATTAATTAAAGTTGAATTATTAATATCTTATCTAATTGATTTTCTAGCAATTGTATTTTCCTTCTAGAAGGTGCACGATTGGTAGTCCCGAGAAAGTATAAAACTTGTATCTTTGCTCTCATATCCATTACTCATATGCGCAATGAATATGAATTCCCAAGCTTTATTTTGCAACTCCTTAACTTTAAGGAGTTTTGGTATGATTATATGAACTTTACTACATCCCCATAAGTTTAAGTTTAATAAATATCAAATCTTTTGGGTCATTCAAGTTGCAAAGATAATTAAATTTGAAAAATAAGTAAATAAAAATTTGCCATATTTGCATTAATTAGAGTAGAGGAGTAACAGTCAAAAGCAAGCCGGAAAATGGCCTCCGGAGAGAATCAATCGAACATGTGGACTCACCATGCAGTGGTCCGGCACTTGCACGAGCACCGTTCATTATAAGGTGACTTTGGTTATGGCAATCTAACATCGTTATTGTGGTCCTTTTCAATGTTGTGCATTAAGTAGATTAAGATTAATTGATTAACTTATCACTGGGAGATTTGTTTATTTTTCTTTTTTTGTTTGGGCTTGGCTAGTTTCTTTTTCTTCATGGGTACAAGAGTACATTTTTGAAACTTGAATCTTAAAAGGGTTTTTTTTTTTTTTTAATTATTATTATTATTATTTAAACATTAGATTAAGCATCAATAGATTGGAAAATAGTCTACTGTGGGAACTAGCATCAACTCTGTAAATATACATGTGGAATTTTGAATTATAAGTTACTATGCGAAGTAACCATCTGCAGAGTAAATAATTTTTTTATAGATTTAGAATTGGTATTAAGTTCTAAATTTATTTATCTCTATCATTTTAAAAAAAAAAACTATTGATATTTACAAACGTATAAAAATAAAATTAACCCAATATTTATAGGACAGAAAAGGGGATCTATTACTGGAGCTCATCAATCTTTTGATATTTACACATCACCCCGCATAGACCTTAGAGATCATCGTTGTCTTGAACTCACGTTGTGATATCGCAATAACACTTTAGATGTGGGATGAAATTACAAATACAGAAGGTTTGAGGGCCATAAAATGCAAAAACGAAGAAACAATTTGTCTGATTCTTCCACCACCGTACACTTGTATCAGATCTCGGACGAAGAGTCATACATCCATACGACTCCCTCTCACCCTTTTACTCCTATAAAAATTTTATTCGGAGAAAAAGAGATATTATAATTAAACTCAGATTTTTATCACTCTATCTAATCCTCTAGACCACAGCCACCGGTATCACTCTTACCTTCTTCCACTGCTTTGCTCTGCTTAGCTGGGGTTCTTTCTCAGAGAAAGAGCCTCGCCGAGCCAAAAGCGAAATTCCCCCGATTCAATTGTTACCCTGTTTAAATCTCTATCTCTCTTTCTGCAATTCAATGTCTACAATCCCATTACTGTCTATAGCTCCTCCAATCAAATCACACCATCTCAACTCGAATTCAAAATTTCCGCGCATAACAAAGCCTCCAATTAAGGGTGGGAATTGGGTAATCAATGGGTGCGTATGCAGAAATGGAATATATGCGTGTTCGACGACGCCGTCTATAGGAAGAGTAGGTTGGCAGAGACGAGACGGGAACGTTTCCTCTCTCTCCTTCAGTGCCACCCCTAAGAGCGTAGCGGAGCAAGTCCCCAAAAACGATGTTTCTCAACTCCTCTCTGCAATGCTTCCCTATGTTGTTGCTGCTACTGCTATTGCTGCTCTTGTTCAACCCTCTACTTTCACCTGGTTCTCTCTCTCTCAATCTTGCTTTGCCTAATATGAAATTCAGTTTAACTACTCTTAATTCGGTTTCCTGTTCTTTCAGTTTTATACCAACTTGGTTATTAGTTTATTTGATGATGTTTTTTGTTTTTAGTTACTTCCAGAATCTTTCCTTTATATATATATATATATTCATGTAACTTTTAGTTATGTTCTTTCTGTCTTAAAATTAGGAATTCAGTTGACCCTTAAGACTTTAGAGGTAAAGCAAAAATTTTATAATTTATTGGGTTTCTGTGGAAAGTAAGCAACTTGAGATAACTGAAATTGTTTTTACTTAATTCTCGGTCCTTTTTTTATTTAATTTTCTCTTTCCACCTGCTTTACAACGTTGCGTGACTTAGGTGGCAAAAGAGATTAGTGTTGTTAATGTTGTTAGATTGTGCAGGGTATCTAAGGAAATGTATGCACCTGCTCTTGGTGGGATCATGCTGTCCATAGGAATCAAACTCTCCGTGGATGATTTTGCTCTTGCTTTTCGAAGGTATTTCCTCTTTTTTTTCCCCCATGAATTTCTCTGCATTGATATATAGGAGAGGTCAATTTCTTAAGTATGCAGGCCATTGGCACTATCAATCGGGTTTATGGCGCAGTATGTACTAAAACCAGCACTTGGGGTGTTGGTTGCAAGAGCATTTGGGATGCCAGGGATGTTCTATGCTGGTTTTTTGCTCATGGCCTGTGTTGCAGGCGCGCAGCTGTCCAGCTATGCCAGCTTTTTGAGCCAAGGGGATGTGGCCTTGAGCATTTTACTCACAAGCTCTTCCACCATTGCTTCAGCACTTGCTACTCCTCTTTTAACAGGCCTTATCATTGGCTCCGTAGTTCCTGTTGATGCCATTGCCATGTCCAAGTCAATTTTGCAGGTAGTTTTTAAGCCCAATACTTCCACTGTTAAGTTGTGTGACTTGTGATCAATGAAATCCGGCAATTTTTGCAGGTGGTACTTCTTCCGGTTGCGCTTGGCCTGGTGCTGAATACTTATGCAAAGCCTGTTGTGTCTATTGTTCAACCTGTGATGCCTTTTGTCGCTATGTTCTGTACTTCAGTGTGCATTGGCAGCCCACTTGCAATTAACCGTCACCAGATTTTGTCAGCTGAGGGTCTCCAGTTAGTTCTTCCAGTCTTGTCCTTCCATGCTATAGCATTCACCTTGGGTTATTGTATTTCTAAAATTCCAGCATTCAGGTAAATTCCCTTTAGCATATTGACATTGAGAAAAGAAACTTTGCACATTTATTTTGCTATAGGAAAATGGTCATCCACATTACATCCTCATATTGCTTTTAATGTGGCTTCTGGTTAAAATACTAAAGAATTTTGCAATATTGTGCTGCCTGCATTCAATCAGCATGGCAAAATTTCTGTTGAAATCATTTTCTTTTTCTTTCTTCTTGTTTTGGGGAGGAAAATGTTACATGAGTGTCAGATGATTTAAATCAGGAATGTGTAGTAGTATGTAAACTGAATAAATTAAAACTCTATGGCACTATAGAGGATTAATCTCTTAATGACTTAGATATTAGGCAAGTGGAGTTGGCATTTGATTCTTCTTCAGTGACAGGCACTCATCCAGAGTAACCCATTGGTCTCACACTAGATAGACGTGTAGCTGTTATGGAATATCATTCAGCCCTTTTTATTATTTTTTTCCCTTCCTTTTGTATATTCTTCTTGATGCTTGAAGCCTGAAGTGATATTTCAGATTGAAAAATGAAATTTTCATATTGAACGGTCCTTGTAAGTTTTTTCTCTCCCAGTTGCCTTGGTCTCTGCTAATGATATTTGGACTAATGGCTTATATGTTTGGACCTTTTCAACTAGGATGATCCTACCATGTGCAACTCTGTGTAATCATTAACTACGTGTCTAGATTGTGGAGTGGGATGCATCTATTATTTCGACCCATCTTTTACAATAAGGCTATTTCAATGTTCAGTGTTCTAGATTCCTTTCTGGCGTTTAAATCTAGATAATGTTTCATGCAAGTAGTGTTGTTTAAGTTTCTGTTATATCCACCAAATCTAGAATTTATACTGCAGACTTGTGTAATGATGTACATGCTGCTCAAACATTTTGCAAATTTGACTATATAATGGGTGATGACTTTAAGAGAGTGTTTAATACTTGAAAGCTAGAAACTGTTGCATGGCACTCAAGATAAGGTTGTGGATATGGTGGCAGGCAAAAGGAAGAAGCTTGCAGGACGATTTCCTTGTGCACAGGAATGCAAAGCTCCACATTGGCAGGGCTTCTTGCCACCCAGTTCCTCGGGGGCAGTCATGCAGTGCCCCCAGCATGTTCTGTTGTTACAATGGCTATAATGGGACTTACTCTAGCATCTTTTTGGGGAAGGGGATATCGAATCAGAGATGTAGTTTCAAACATCTTCCCGCAAGCTGGCTCTACCATGAAGGCTCAATGAAGCAATACACAAATATAGAGCATTTTCTAGGAGCTACATCAGTACATACAGTGAGAAACTTGTCAAAGGGATGCTAATAGAAAACATGTTTGGAGAGTGTATTGGGTTGTGCAACCGACTGCTTTGATGACTGGGAGGGGTTACTGTATAGGGGGGGGGTATACTTTGTTTTAGATGGGCAAGTGTACAGTTTAATAGAGGTTTTTATTACAGGCCTGCTCCCGTTTCTTCTTCTGTACAGGAAAGAGTACACAGCAATGAAAAACAGGACGGTTGAAAAGTAAAATGGAAATGTTGAAAATATATAGAAAAGGGTGAAAAAGAAAAGATTAAATTCAGTTGGTGGCAAGTAGTATTATCTTTTTTTACTCATATGAATCACCCCCCGGGGGGGAGAGGGGGGGGGGGGGGTTTGGTTTGGGGGTAGTTTGTGCTTGCAAGCAAAAATTTGAGCTATAGGGGTGGGTGTTGTACCTGTTATTTTTGTACCTAGAATTGATGTACCGAATAGATTTGACTAGGAGCCTGATAGAAAAAAGGGTCCTCCAGATGATTATGATGCCCGCCAGGCAGAATTGATTCCATTGTGTGAAAGCTCCAGACTCCAAGCACCGAAGAATCAATTGGTCACCTCTAAATGTAGCTCAGGGTGGCCCTTGATCTTGCACTGAAGGGCTAAACATATAGCAGTTTTAGGGCACTGGCTGTCAATTTATACTCTTGTCATAATCACATTTAAATCGTAATTCATGGTTGTTTTCCCCTGGTAGTCGCTTTTGAAGGTTGGGCAGAAGGCAGGCTCGGTTTTGGATGGGCTCGGCACCGGCAATAACTAGTAGCTGGCCCAAATCTGGGTCTTTTGCTTCTGAAAAATGCCCAGACTGTCTGACTAATATATATATTTTTAATTTTTCTATTAATTTACATCCGTTAGTTTAAACATAAATTAAGCAGTTCAAAAAATTTGAAAAAGGGTTTCGGCGTTCTTTTCTCAAATCCCTTCAGTGAAAAAAAGACTTGCTCCAATTCCTAATTTTGAACATCAGAAGCAAAACGAACCTGCGATGATTTTCCATAAAAATAAACCCTTTTCTTCCTTTAACCTTTTTCCTTTTTCAAATGTAAAATAATAAATAATAGAGTATGAGACGAGCAGGTGTGTACTTTAAAAGTGGATACCCGAGTAGTAAAGAGTTCTTGTTTAAATATTTTTTTTGAAATTTAATATTCGAATCTTTAAAATTACGTATATTTTTATGATTTTTGAGGTAATATGAAAAAAAAAAAAGAAAAAAAACGGAAAAATTGATATGAAATCTCCTTTTAATGGCTCGTGCTGACCCCTTAACGATGGAGTAATCAGAATGTCTCAAGCTTTCCCATCTCTACCCATGTAGGCCCAACACGGCCATCGCCTATGACGCCAATGTTATCCATAAATTTTTTTTGTCAAATTATATTAATATTTGTCTACTCTAATTTACCAAAGAAAGAAGCCAATGGAAAACATTAGTGATTATCTGATTATTTAATGATTATACTTTATGTTCCTTTTTTTTTTTCTCATGAGTATCAATAATTTAGGACAACACAAATCATTCAATCACATACCGTACAACTGCGAGAATCAATAATTTTATTGAATACTTTGTCTCAAGCTTTTTCATGGCAAAGATGAAGAGGAGGGGGGGGGGGGAGAGGAGCACTTTATCTCAAACCTTGCTATGAAGGGAGTGAGCATTTCACATTCCAAAAAAGAGAGATTTCCCTGCAGCAAAACAGGATGAGCATGACTATTGGAAGGGGGGATTTAGAAGTCCTGAAGCATCCGATCAAGGAAGCTCCGGTTCAAATTGTCAAAGGTGTTTGTGGGGTCAATCTTCATAACCATGCTGTGGTTATTGCTCTTGGTGTGTGATTGAATCAATTCAACTCTTCTTTATATGTCCCTCACAAGGCAAAGCCATTACCATAAATACTTTCAGCGAAATCATACTTGAATCGAATCTCTAGCCTTCAAACCTTATAAGAACTAGTTTATTTTAGTTTATTGATTTTTATCTAGTCTGTATGCATTCATGATGGGCCTGGATATCAACATTGGTTGGTGCAGCTGGTCAAGGGGACTGCATCATTTCATTACTTCCGGGGTTCGACTTGGGGTGCAAGCAAAAAAAAAAAAATATTGAGATATCTACCTCTATAAAGTGGACCCTACAATGATCGGTTCAAAATAGTCAGGGCAAAACCCTAAACGCTGAACAGTGGCCTAGTCAAAATTCCCAAAAAAAAAATGATGGGCCAGGTTACTCAAATTCACCACTTGACTCACTATTCAATCTCGAATGCATACAACTATCATCTTACTTTCCTAGAATGATAAAGGAGGGAAAGAATGAGATAAATTTAGATTCCTATAGAGAGACACATAGTAATAATTTAATACACAAGTATTGGTATGCTTGGTATATTAATAATTTGTCCCACGATCTATTAACAAATAAATCACACAACTGCAAGGAGGGAAAGAATGAGATAAATTTAGATTCCTATAGAGAGACACATAGTAATAATTTAATACACAAGTATTGGTATGCTTGGTATATTAATAATTTGTCCCACGATCTATTAACAAATAAATCACACAACTTCAAACTTGAACGTCAAAACATGCACTTCCAAATCTAACTATCGTATAATATGCTTTCCGCCGATTAAATGTGCCAAAAAAATTCAATTTCACATGAATAAAAATTTCAAAAATTTCACCAAATTAGAATCACTTATCATTTTTAACGATCAAGTATTTTAGATATAAAAGAGTGTTATAAAAACGGATCACATTTTTATTCACAATCCAAATATATATTTTTTTCGTTCTCGTTCACATTCATTCAAAAGAAGTGGAAAGTTGAGGGGTGATTTTCAAACAACCACTCCCTCTCCCTTTTAACTTCTTCCTTATTTAAATTTAAACAATTGGATTTATTGGTCTACTCTAATAGGCGAACCACAACCATTTTCCAACATTTTCAAATCATATTATCAAACCATGCTTTCATATCAACATATCACAACATTATATTTAACTAGATTCGGCTTGTGAGATCACTTTTAGTATTAATGGATAATCGGCTTAATGAATAATAGTACTAACTTTTTTAACCAAATCCAGTACTAGAAAGCATGGCTTCAACGACGGAAAAATCCGTCGCTGATACATATATTTCTGTCGGTGAAGAATATCACCGACGGATTGTTCTGTCGGTGATTTCTGTTACAAAAAAGGGCCCTACTAATTTTTTCCGAGGGATTTATAATCGGACGCTAAATACACCGACAGATATTACCGATGGAATATTTCCATTGGTAATTTCCATTGGAATGCCATCGGTAATGGATTCATATCAGCGACGGATTGCTGAAGGGTTAGAGACGGAAATTTTGCGATGAATTTATAATCCGTCGGTGATCTGACGGAGATCGTATATCATCTTACTGATGGATTTCCAACGGTTTCGTAAATCCGTCGATAATTCCCTCAGAAATCCGTCGATGAAAATTGCTCTGACTAAAGTAATTCAGCGATGAATTACCGACGTGTTTTATTGGCTGGTGACTCAATCCGACGGTAATCCGTCACTGACTATGTTACTGTTTGGCAGATTCAATATTGTCATTGGACCCATTAACTAATAAATCTGTTCACCTGTAATATTCATTTCGAATAACCTGCTTCAATCGATTTGTTGTACCACCAAATATACTAGGTATACTCCACTTCAACAGAGGAAAGAAATGACCACATTTTGTACGACTTTATACGTAAAATATAATAAATTCTCATAACTTAAATTCTCAAAATATAATGTAAATATAATCAAATACATCAAATACGACATATTACATAAATTCTCATAACATGAATGTACAATCGATACATAATCAAAGACATTGAAGATATGAAAAAAAAAGTCATCAATATCGTAGACATGGGGGATCAGAGTCAGGTGGCTGAGTGCTATCAAGGTCAGGTGGTGCATTCGATATACCTACTTGTCTAAGTATTTGACAAATTTCTGCATGCAATTCCTCTCTCACTGGCGACATCATTTGATTTCTCATGTCTGCTATCATTTTGTCAACCTCTTCTTTAGTGTACATTTGAGTCGAAGTCAGAGATGGAGATGAAGTGACACTGGAGGAATTTCTGCTCGGTTTGTCATCAACTCCCTCTTCAAAACCATATAGATGTCCCTTCATTGGACCCCAGTAACCTCACACTATGATGTCGCATCATATCCTGGCTGAGAAACACTATCCGAGCTATATTTCTCGTCAAGCAATTGTTTGTACTTGTCCTGTAACAATCATATGTAATTACGTTCCTCAATTTAATTGAGGATGTTTGAAATGTTATATAAAGGAAAAAGCAAAAAAACATTTTTGTCTTACACTAATTACTTCTGATTTCTTGTCAACAAAGTCGCCTTTTCCTTTATCCAGCCTATGAGTGCGATTGAAGAGTTCAAGATGCGAAACTGAGTAGCTGCTTTCTTCTGCCTGCATTAATGAAAAAACAAAATAGTCATTATTAACTATACTTTTGTGAAAAGTAGGTTTGAACAAAATTTGTAAAAATTTTTAAAAAATTTTACTAACCATCCTTTTCATGTGTGTTGCAAAGGGGATCGAATCAGATGTGTGTTTCGTAATTTCTCTATCATTTTTCGTATTTCGGTTTTGTTTCGCAGCATTTGATTTCTGCTGCCATTTTGGC
This sequence comes from Dillenia suffruticosa, assembly GCA_033439265.1. NCBI lineage: Eukaryota > Viridiplantae > Streptophyta > Magnoliopsida > Dilleniales > Dilleniaceae > Dillenia > Dillenia suffruticosa. Next base: position 17,982,073 of record JAVTVX010000020.1, read on the forward strand.
GTACTCCAATATTTATCGATTAATTCATTCCATATAGCAAATGTTAAAAATTGTAGGGGATGACCTTTCGTTTCTAACAAGTTTGTAGTACCAACAGTTTGCATGGCATGCTTTCTTGCTGTGCCAAGCATATCCGCATATCTCCTTGTGCATGAAGCTTTCCATGCACGGTAGATCAATGCTGAATTCTCATCTCTCCAAGTAAATTTTTGCTGCACATAGTGAAGTGAGAATAAGCATGTGAAATATATGACAAACAATAGGACATACATTTTATACTTGCACAAAAAAACTTGACACATTAGATTTTGGAAAAGCATGATAAGATGCAGCCTGTACTTCGACTGACCAATGGGTGGCAAGCTTAATTGTAATACCGAGGGAAGAAAAGTCAACAAAAAAAAAAGAAAAAGAAAACAAACACACTCTTTTCTCTCTCTCTCTCTCTCTCTCCCACTTTCCCAATTCTCTTTTCCCGAAACCCATTTTCCCCTCTTATTCTCACTCTCTGCTTCCCTCTCTCTCGAATTCTCTCCCCTCTCATGCTCACTCTCTGTTTCTCTCTCTCTCTCAAATTCTCTCTCACTCTCTGTCACTTACTGATTCTCTTTTCCTCTCTGTTTTTTTTCTTTCTCTACCTCCCGCGGCCGACACCTTCCTGCGACAGTCACCACCGCACGACAGCCCACGCTGCCTTCCTCCCCTATCCGCTCAACCGCGCGCTGCTCTCTCTGTTGAGAGCCTTCTGCGACCATCGTAGAAGCTCCAAGCTGGCGGTAGCAGCACTGTCAAAAACCCTAGGTTGCGATGTCCTGCGATTTCTTCTCTGCGCAGGTAAGGGCTGGTTCGGCTCTGACTATAGTTTTAGGGTCTGTACATCTCATACCGTGTGGATTTTATTGATACTGGTTTGAGTTTCGGGCAAGTATCGGTAAACTCCAACGGCTATGATTTGGGATTTCATTATTTTGTGTAAAATCATGTTTAAAAGGTACTTGTTTTCCAAATGGGATATTTGGAATATTTATCTTGGATTTCTGTATTTATAGCTTATTTAGTAAACTCTATGAAATGTTTGAGAACTCTGGATTGGCTGGGATGGCCACACTGCATGTATGCATGAACAGGAACCCCTTTCCCGATTGTGTGCCGATGTGTGCTCGTGTGTACAGGGATAGACCAGATGGGTCCTTTGCATGCAAGTTGTTATAAATTTTTCTATTTTGATGAACTTATTATTTTGGAAGATTTATGGAGAAAAAAAAAAACTGGAATGCCTTGTGCTATCCCGATATATAGGGAGGTCATGCCCGTATGCCGAGATAACGCGGCGGTTGTTACGTGCTCGACGGGAGAGTCGGGGCATGACAATTCTATTGGTATCAGAGCCAGGTTCACGATTTTAAATGTTTGAAGTTTTGAACTACTTCCAAATGTCCCAAAGGTTTTCTAAGGATTTTGAAATGTATGTTATTTTGAAAATCTTTTAATGATTTATTTTTAAGAAATGTACAGAACTTTCCATGGATCCTTATGGACTAGATTCAATAATTATTTTAGGGGGTTAATTAGTAGGCTAAGCATAATGTCTCTTTTTATAGGAACCATGCCGCCTAGACAAAGGACGAGGAATGTTAGTGAGATTCCTCCTTCGGAGCGCGAGGATAAGTCGTCCTCACATGCTCCAACTTCTCTTCCAGCTGCCACGAGCACACACCCGGCTCCTTCAACCGGGGTTCCTTCACCTCCTATTACCGCCCTCCAGCAAGTGATGGAGTGGTGGAGTTCTTACGGGGCACAATATCAAGCTTCGCCCCAATCTTCTGTTCCTCCGCTGGTTCCTCCTTCTACACCGGCTGTGGCGCCTAGTATTCCCACAGCATCTGCTCCACCGGTTGTTTCACAGACCGAACGTCCTACAATTGTGTTGTCAAAGCTACTCAAAGAGGCAAGACAACTGGGATGCGATACTTTTTCAGGCACTTGTGATGCCTTAGTGGCCAAGGAATGGATTGGCCGAGTTCAGGAAATCGTCACCGATATGAGATTAAGTGATGAGATGAAGTTATGGGTGGCGGTAAAATTGCTGGATAAGGGAGCTAGAACCTGGTGGGAAAACGAGAAGGCTAGGTCAACCACACCTCTCTCTTGGACAGATTTTCTGAGAGCTTTTGAAGAAAAATATTACACTCGGTTCTATAGGGACCAGAAGAGAGAGGAGTTCTTCAAGCTTGTCCAGGGAAATAAAACAGTGTCTGATTATGAATCAGAATTGAGGGAACTTGCTACTTATGTTCCGGAGTTTGTGAACTCCGAGGAGTCCCTATGTGCGAAATTTGAATCTGGACTAAATCTGAGCATAAGGGAGAGGATGTCAATCACAAAAAGGCATACATTTCAAGATATTCTGGATTTGGCCCTAAGGGCCGAGAAGATGGTGATTGAAAGGGGAAAAGTCCGAGACCATGGGAAAAGGGAGAGACCCAGTGGTCTCATACCGGGCCAAAGTTTTAAGAAGAATAGAAGTATAGGCTCCTTCGGTAGTGGATCTGTTTCAGGACCGGTTGGCTCTCCTCAAGGCCAACGCGTGTCTCAATTTAAAGCTCCTACCCCTAGTGCTGTTTCAGGAAGCCAATCAGTGGGAAATAGGAAGGAACAGTGCAAACATTGCGGGAAGTTTCACTTAGGGTTTTGTCATTCGCTAAAAAGGTGCTACTACTACGGAAGTGAAGGCCATTTTCGCAATGTTTGTCCGGAATTGGGACGAGGAGGTCAGATGAGGCGGGATCGCCCTAGTGGATTGATGGGCAGCCAAGCAAACACTTCTGTTCACCCTTCAGTTGGTACATCTCAGACGGGGATTGGGAGCAACATAGTAGTTGCTCCAAACCAGCGCCCACAGGCAAAAGCTCAAGCAAGGATATTTGCAATGACTAACGAGGATGCCTAGAACAACCCTGACATAGTCACAGGTAAATTTTCTAGAACTTGAATTTGGTGATTTAGAAATTTGAATGCAAATATGATGAAATTTTGATTACTTGACTATGAATATGTGAAATATTAGTGATGTGGTATGATATTAAGGTCAATAGAGGTGATTTGGATAAATGACGATGATTTGACGACATTGGGGATTTTAAATTCTAATTGTGTTTGGTTGATTTAGAAATTGATCCTTACTTTTTGAATTTATAGGTATGATGAAAATTTTTGGAGTTGATGCTCGTGTTTTAATTGATATTGGGTCTACTAACTCTTTTGTAAGCACCGAGTTTGCCAAGCACTCGAATAGACTCTTGACTCCACTCGAAGAGGAGTTATTGGTTGTCACTCCATTGGGAGAATAGCTGTACAGAAGCACTGTGTTTAAAGCCTGCGAAGTAAGGATAGAAAGGGGAATTCTTGAGCGGACTTGATTCCGTTAAAAATGAGGGATTTTGACGCTATATTGGGTATGGATTGGTTACACCCTCATAGAGCATCAGTAAATTGCTTCACGAAGGAGGTAGAGTTCCGTAAACCAGGATATTCTCCGCTTGTATTTGTTGGTGAACGGCGGATTTTACCGAGTTGTGTAATCTCGGCATTGGAAGCACGAAAACTGGTGCACAAGGGTTGTGAAGCTTATCTTGCTCATATAATTGATATGAATGTGCAAAGTCTGGACTTGATGAATGTCCCAGTAGTGAATGAATTTTTGGATGTTTTTCCGGATGAGCTACCAGGTTTACCTCCAGTTCGGGAGTTCGACTTTACTATTGACTTGATTCCCGGCACCGCATCTATTTCCATTCCTCCGTATAGGATGGCACCCGCAGAACTTAAGGAGCTAAAAGTCCAACTACAAGAATTGTTGGACAAGGGATTTATTCGACCGAGTACCTCACCTTGGGGTGCTCCGGTTTTATTCGTAAAGAAGAAAGATGGCACGTTTCGGTTGTGTATTGATTACCGGCAGCTAAACAAAGTGACCATTAAGAATAAATACCCCTTACCGAGGATTGATGATTTGTTTGATCAACTCCAAGGGGCAAGTGTCTTTTCAAAAATTGATTTGAGGTCCGGCTATCATCAATTGCGGATAAAGGAAGATGATGTCCCCAAGATTGCGTTTAGGACGCGGTACGGGCACTATGAATTCTTGGTAATGCCTTTCGGTCTAACGAATGCTCTGGCAGCTTTCATGGATCTCATGAACCGAGTATTTCATTCTTATCTTGACAAGTTCGTCATTATCTTCATTGACGATATCTTAGTGTATTCCAAGAATGATGAAGAGCATTCAAATCATTTTCGGATTGTGTTGCAGACTCTCCGAGATAAGCAATTGTTTGCTAAGTTCTCAAAGTGTGAATTCTGGCTGAAGGAAATTGGCTTTTTAGGACATGTGGTTTCCGGAGAAGGAGTATTTGTTGATCCAAAGAAAGTTGAGGCGATTCTGAAATGGGAACAACCCAAAAATGTCACCGAGGTGTGTAGTTTTCTCGGTTTGGCTGGGTACTACCGAAGATTTGTAGAGGGTTTTTCCAGAATTGTAGCTTCGTTGTCTGGCTTGACACGAAAGGGGATTAAATTTGAATGGAATGATAAATGTGAGCAAAGTTTTCAAGAACTCAAAAGGAGACTCACGTCGGCTCCTATACTTGCTCTACCTACTGCTGATGATTTTATAGTTTACAGTGATGCCAGTAAACAAGGGCTAGGATGTGTTCTAATGCAAGGTGACAGAGTTATCGCCTACGCTTCTCGACAATTAAAGAAGCACGAACTGAATTATCCTACTCATGATCTAGAACTTGCTGCTATTGTATTTGCATTGAAAATTTGGCGACATTACTTATACAGAGCCACGTGCAAAATTTTCACCGATCATAAGAGTCTTAAGTATTTGCTTACTCAAAAAGAGCTCAACTTGAGGCAAAGGAGATGGCTAGAGCTGATTAAAGACTATGATTTGGTGATTGACTATCACCTGGGTAAAGCGAATGTAGTTGCGGATGCTTTGAGTCGCAAATTATCATCTTCTCATTCTCAAGCGGGTTCCTATCTTTCATGCCTTGTTGGACTTCGTGCTCTTGGAGCCAAATTTGCTTGTGATGACAATGGTGCATTATTGGCCAAGTTTGAAGTTCGACCTACCTTGGTGGACCGTATTAAAGAGCTTCAGGCAACTGATGAGGAGCTAAAACAAATAGTAGAGAAGGTTCACAAGGGTAAAACTAGCGATTTCCATATTCGGGAGGATGGCATGGTGACACATGGGAAACGGATATGTGTTCCCAAAAATGATGAGCTTCGGAAAGCCATTCTTGAGGAAGCATACTTTTCGGCTTATGCTATGCATCCCGGGAGCACTAAAATGTACCGAACCATCAAAGAAACATATTGGTGGTCGGGATTGAAACGGGAAATAGCCGAATTTGTAGCAAGGTGTTTAGTATGTCAACAAATCAAGGCCGAACATCAGAAGCCAGCCGGGACACTTCAGCCATTGCCTGTACCAGAATGGAAATAGGAGCACATCACTATGGATTTCGTGGTGGGATTGCCACGTACTCCCAGCCGTCACGATGCCATATGGGTGATTGTAGATCGTCTCACCAAGTCGGCTCATTTCTTGCCGATTCAGAATACTTATTCTTTGGAGAAATTACCCAAGTTGTATCTTGATGGGATTATCCGACTCCACGGGGTTCCAGTATCGATTGTATCAGATCGTGATCCCCGATTCACATCCAGATTTTGGCCTAAGTTACAAGAGGCTTTGGGAACCAAATTAAAATTCAGTACGGCATTTCATCTGCAGACGGATGGACAATCCGAACGTACAATCCAAACGTTGGAAGACATGTTGAGAGCATGTGTGATGAACTTCCAAGGGAGTTGGGATAGGCATCTACCGTTGGTTGAATTTGCTTACAACAACAATTATCAAGCTAGTATCGGGATGCCTCCCTATGAAGCTCTCTATGGAAGGAAATGCCGAACTCCGCTTTGTTGGGATGAAGTTGGAGAACGAAAAATTGAAAGTGTCGAGCTAATAGAAGCAACGATAGAAAAGGTGAAGGTGATCTAAGCAAGAATGAAAGCAGCTCAAGATAGGCAGAAGAGCTATGCCGATAAAAGAAGAAGACCTTTGGAATTCGAGGTCGGAGATATGGTTTTCCTCAAGATTTCACCTTGGAAGGGTGTAATTCGGTTCAGGAAACGAGGCAAATTGAATCTGAGGTACATTGGGCCATTCAAGATCCTTGAGAGGATTGGAAATGTGGCTTACCGATTGGAATTACCTCCGGATTTGGAGAAAATTCATGATGTATTTCACGTGTCAATGCTAAAGAAATATTTACCAGATCCTTCTCACGTAATTGAGTCTCTTCCGATAGAATTGAATCCAGATCTGAATTTCAAAGTGCAACCAGTGCAAATCATTGATCGGCATGTCAAGCTATTGAGACGCAGACAAATCCCCATGGTTAAGGTCCTGTGGAGAAATAAGCAAATGGAAGAGAAGACTTGGGAGACTGAAGAGTTGATGCGAAAACAGCACTCCCACCTTTTTGAGGTATGAATTTTAATTTAAATTTCGAGGACGAAATTTCTTTTAGGGGGTTAAGTGTTGTAATACCGAGGGAAGAAAAGTCAACAAAAAAAAAAAAGAAAAAGAAAACAAACACACTCTTTTTTCTCTCTCTCTCTCTCTCCCACTTTCCCAATTCTCTTCTCCCGAAACCCATTTTCCCCTCTTATTCTCACTCTCTGCTTCCCTCTCTCTCGAATTCTCTCCCCTCTCATGCTCACTCTCTGTCTCTCTCTCTCTCTCTCAAATTCTCTCTCACTCTCTGTCACTTACTGATTCTCTCTTCCTCTCTGTTTTTTTTCTTTCTCTACCTCCCGCGGCCGACACCTTCCTGCGACAGTCACCACCGCACGACAGCCCACGCTGCCTTCCTCCCCTATCCGCTCAACCGCGCGTTGCTCTCTCTGTTGAGAGCCTTCTGCGACCATTGTAGAAGCTCCAAGCTGGCGGTAGCAGCACTGTCAAAAACCCTAGGTTGCGATGTCCTGCGATTTCTTCTCTACACAGGTAAGGGCTGGTTCGGCTCTGACTATAGTTTTAGGGTTTCATCTCTCTTGGTAATTTAAGCCTAATTACTAAGCTTTGCGTCGGTTTGGAATGCACTGTAGGTCTAGGATTGAACCGGAAAGATATTCGGACGAGGGTTGTGAACTGCGAAAAACCCTAGGTGAGGAAATTTCAATCCCTTTAATATTCAAACTATTTTTATTGAATTTAGGTTGAGAATACGTGTATATTTATTCTGAAATTGTTAGATTCGAAGGAAACGCATTTTCCTGAGAGTTTGATTGGAAATGTGTATGAACATATTTGGATTTTGGAGTTAGAATGGGATAATCTGCAGAATGGAGGATACAGTTGCATTCATATCCTTCTTAGGTTATTTTTGAGGTGTTAAATGACATATGGCATTAGATTGTATTTATCAATTGGAGGAATTAAAGTTTATACAAAATTAAGGAGAAAATTGAAAACCCTTTAATGAGACCTCATTTAACGATTTATATGTGATCAATATTTTAGGTTAAGGCCTTCCGAATTAAAGAAGAGTTTGGATTTTGTTGAGTTAGAAATTGGGAGTGAAAACCCTCCCAAAGAGGTGAGTGGATGGCTATACTTCATGTAAATGAATAAATTGTTTTAAAGCAGGATTTGTAAATTGATTTTAAATTGAATTTGAAATGTTATTTGAAATGTTTTGTGAAATTGGTGTGCCCTGAAATTTGATTTGACAATTCCATGACTCGAGTATGATCATTGAATGATTTACACTGTACAATGCTTGGATACCATGAAAATTTGTGAGATGCTTGCTTTATCTTGAAATTTGAGCATGATCTGATTTATTAAATGGATATTTGATAACTAGGTGCTGAAAAATGACTATAGTCTAAGTTTTGCCACGGACCGGGCCATTGGGGCGGCGTGGCTAAGGCTGTTTAATTTAGCTTGGTGGTAGGTGAGTTGGAGAGCCTCCACAGGCTGCCGTGATAACGTGGATGCACCCCACGGAGTTCCGGGCCAACACCAAGGGTTGGGATTTTGAGAAAACTGTGAAAAATCTCTTGGTGAAATTTACCAACGGCCATTGGTAGAATAAAGTTTTCGGCATGTCCCAAAATTTGTGAAAAAGGAATGCAAATTGTTTGAAATTACTTATACGAGCCATGGTTGTTTGGAAATGACATTGTTTCATGTAAATGTTCTCGGTTTCTACAAATGTATTTAAATGTGATTGTTTGGCACATCCATTTGCACACCTCATTTATATGTTGCATACCATTGCACTTCATTCACTGGGTATTTAAAATATCACCCCCCTCTTAAATCCTTTTTCAGAGGACGCGTAGGGAGACGACGTCCACTATTGCGGATTGGAGACTTATTTTATTGATTTTGGGTAGGTATGGATTATGTAAATCTCTTTGGGAAGTTGTAGATCGATAGTCCATGGAAAGAAAGTTCTGTACATCTCATACCGTGTGGATTTTATTGATACTGGTTTGAGTTTCGGGCAAGTATCGGTAAACTCCAATGGCTATGATTTGGGACTTCATTATTTTGTGTAAAATCATGTTTAAAAGGTACTTGTTTTTCAAAAGGGACATTTGGAATATTTATCTTGGATTTCTGTATTTATAGCTTATTTAGTAAACTCTATGAAATGTTTGAGAACTCTGGATTGGCTGGGATGGCCACACTGCATGTATGCATGAACAGGAACCCCTTTCCCGATTGTGTGCCGATGTGTGCTCGTGTGTACAGGGATGGACCAGATGGGTCCTTTGCATGCAAGTTGTTATAAATTTTTCTATTTTGATGAACTTATTATTTTGGAAGATTTATGGAGAAAAAAAAAAACTGGAATGCCTTGCGCTATCCCGGTATATAGGGAGGTCATGCCCGTATGCCGAGATAACGCGGTAGTTGTTACGTGCTCGACGGGAGAGTCGGGGCGTGACATTAATGATCATATAAGGAACCTGAAAGTAGTTTCAGAAATTGGTTTTCTGCATAAAAGCACCCACCACCAGAAATACATGTTTTCATATAAGGAAAATGTTTAAATGATAGTTTAAAGAAAACATCAAACATACAAAACATGCTCAGAAGCAACCAAAAAACCCATTATCTAGGCAAACCAACCATCCAGAGCAACATTATAATTATCAAGTCTTCTACAATGTTCAGTATGATCACCATCTTAACACAGACCAGCTTCAAAAGACAGAACAGAGCATAGGATAAGAAGATTACAGAAGGGATAGTGACCTCTCCATTAAAACATAAATACAGTAAAAGCAAGCATTTCCTCCTTACCAACTAAGATGCAGCAAGCGATGATGAATATTATTGAAGAATCTTCTGCGCATAGCTGATACAGTACCCATAAAAATAGCAAATAATCTATACTTATCTAGAGTACATATCAACTCTCAGGCCCAGTTCTGCTGCGGGAGCAATTTGATTCCAGCAAGATAAGCAATTCACATGACAAAGCAAACAGGGAGTTGCAACACGTGGCAAAAAACTAAATTCCCTATGGTAAAAGCCAGAAATCTTCAACCTGATGGCAATGTCTGGAAAGGCTTGCCAAACAAGCACTCGTGTGGGTTCAAATGAATTTGCATCACGCCAACAACAGAATACCACCACAAAAACCACGTGAAGGCCATATATGCATTTATGAATCGTGCCAAGAGCAACATTTGAACACTAACAAATGACACATCAGCAGTATTCACCATAATCAGTACACGATAACGTACCAGATTTTTGGGTTGATACGGGGACTAATACAACCCATGATCGCTGGTGACGTACCCATGACATCTGACCTTCGTGGGCAAAACAAACCTCTTTCACAATCAAAATCACAACTAGTAGCAGCTATCATGATCAAGTACATTGCTGAATGCTATCAGATTAGTATTGAAAATCAGAAATCACAACCGCTATTACTAGTACTCCCAAATTCCTATGGACCAATCAAGAGGAACTTGATACCTCATCAAAGGTATTTTATTTTGCACCATCCCAACTTAAAAAGGAACAAAACTATATCAGTACTCCCACCCGGTTGGACTCATGTACAAAACCAACAAAATAGTCTCAAGTATTTAATAATAAAAGATAATGGTAGGAGTAACATAATTAACAACAATATTATTATGACCATAAGAATTATTGATCTCTTCCTGTGTGCATGTGTATGTGTGTTTCTGTGGCAGACGCATGTGGGCACATGTTTGTTTTTCATCTCTCAGTAAAGGATTAATCATAGAAAACAATCGGTACGGAATTCATGTGGTTTAATTCAATGAGCTGACTTATGATCGTTGTCCTTTGGTCGCATGGCTCATGTGACTTACACAAAAGAAGGTACATTCACTTGCAAACGTTACAGAAGAAACAAAGAAACAACTTCAAGTATAAATGAATCTCAGGGGATATGATAAGTGCCAAATACAAGAAATTTTATCAGGCAGAGGGCCTACATATTCATGGAAGCAGTATTATAAATACTTAACCAGTAAAGTAGAAAACCAAGTGGGGAAACTGCAGTGATGTTTTTTCTGCACTGATAGGAATGTCTACTCCTAAATTGTTTTTGCCACACAGCTCACAATACAACCAATTGACTATTTTGGCGGATCTTCTAGACACTTGCAAGATAGAAATTACTAAAGGAAAAAGTAAAGTTGTCTAATTATTTTTAAGCATTTAAATTCAGACACTGGGTTTTGCTAAAGATATCTTAGATTTTATAAATTTGCAATTTTAATTTGCAGACTAGCCTTACTCAAACTCACAAAGTAATTCTGCTCAGTTTCTTCTCTATTTTCAAAGTGGAAGCAATTAAGGGAGGTCAATCTAGCTTTATATGTGTCATATACAAATACAAATGTATGAGAGAATCCATATACAAAGATCTCATGTCAAGTTATGGGAAGAAAAAATTAATAAATATAGAGGACTCATGTACAAAATATATGTAAGAATGAGGATCAAGAAACCTATTTTCAGAAGAAATCCAGAATATGTAAGAATGAGGGAAAAAAATTTCTAAATAATTACTAACCTCGAACTTCTCCTAAAGTTCATCTTTTGTCTCCTTTGGCACCATCCGCTAAGTCGGCCATGCCCCCGTAAGATGTCTCTTAATGTCCTCAGTAATAGAACGGACAATTTTAGGATCAAGAAAACTATTTTCTAATAAAATAATATAATTATAGTCATAATAAGACATAATAATATAAAAATTGAATTTGTAATATCAAATCGACTTACGTATGGTTCGTCGCTTGAATAAATGTTCGACCATCAGCATTGACAGGCACGGGGGTGCCATGGTTTGGCCCTCTACTTCGAGCGGAGGAGGAACCAACAATAGCATCATCTTCAGGATCGGGATCTTGACGCGGAGCAATTGTCCCTGGGAGATCACATATATTTATAGACCCTCGACCGCTCTCGTTGCTTCTCCTAGAGTTTCCCCTAGAGCTAGAGCCTCTGCCTCGTACCATATTTGTAGACCTGAATAGATTAGTTAATAAATATTTAATAGGAAAAGTCATGTGGTAACATGCATTGCACTAACATTGGTAAGCGTTATAATACATGCATTGTACAAAAGCATGATGCAGAAGAAGGGGTTGGCAATTGTAAGCACAGAATGTTAGGAAACTACACCAGAACATTTAGCAAAATATATAATACAAAATTTAAGGAGCTGAACCAATTAATTGATTCCACATGGTTTAACATATAATACATGTTAGTGTTATATTTGAAACGTGTAATTACATAAGTCCACTAAATATCCAATCATTGCATGTCATCATCACCATCACTATCAACTTATTCAATTTCTTCGATTTCTGAAGAATCAAACTCTTCTTCTTCTTCTTCTTCTTCAACATTCGGTGACAATGCGAAGATGTTATGTCGTTCTTCAAGTATATCAGTTGGATTTACCTCCTCCGTATCAGGACCAATAAGAATAGCTGCATCACCAAGTTCAGTAGATGGTTCTATAAGTATAGGAATTGATAGTTCATCTTCTTGGTAAAATATTTTAGCTCCCATCGGATGCGTAACACCATTATTAATTGACTCTCGAGCCTTTGTTTTACATACAACCCACAAATCGCTTCTCTCTCTCTCTTGTTAGAAGGGTATGATGTATAATAAACTTGTTGTGCTTGTATTGCCGAAACAAAAGGCTTATTAGAATGCAGTCTTGATTTATGATTAACTTCAATAAGTCCATGAAGAGCGTGCACCCGAACTCCTTTTTCAGTATCATACCAAATACTCTTAAATAAGACAATTTTGTTACCAATTCCAAAATACTCCAACTCAATGATATCAATCAACATGCCATAGAAATCACGTTTCAAATCATTGTAACAACTCCCTTTAACACATACGCTGCTATTTATTGTTGCTCTGTCATGTCCATACTCGGCCGTGTGAAACTTGAAACCGTTGACAAAATATCCTTTGAAACATTTCACTGAACGTGATGGGTCTTGTGCTATGTCCCTTATATTTCTAGTTACAGAATTTCTCTCATCGGAGACCTAATTTATAAAAAGAAAACAATACAACATAGTTAGGTATTATATTAATATACTCATACATCAAAATTTCATCAATAATTGTGAAATAAATAGTGTACGTACAAATCTCCTCAACAAACCTTCAAATTCTTGTTCACGTTTCTTCTTTAGTTGTTCCTCTGTAATGCTTGAAGTTTGTTGCCTAACAATATCATCGTAAATCCTATTACAAACAACAATGTATGACGTCATGACTTTTTGGCTTGCAGTGAACTTAAAAAGTAAAAGGTTATCCACATATGTACTCTATAAATTTATTTAGCTCAATACAATTCAACAAGACATATATGACTGTAGCCTTGTATTCTGCTTCATCTAGAAATCTCCGATAACATTCCCCAAGGGGTCGATCTAGAAGAGAAAATAGTGATAATCTCCCCAACGATTGAACGGCTCCCCTATCATCATTCCGAGGAACTTGGTTCAATTTTGTTTTAATATGCGGTTCGAAATAGAAGGAGTAAAATGTAGAAATCTCCTCAATTACATAGTCCTCACATATTGAAGTTTCAATGCGTGCTCGATTCGCGTTTTCTTTTTCAATCGAGACATACACCTATCAATATACGTAAAATTATAAAATGAATATAAAATGTCTATTTAATAGAGGGCCACACAGTACCTCTCAAATGGGTACATCCATCCGTATTGAAGTTACGTGAATGGACAAATGCTCCATATTATCAAAGAAAGACGGTGGGAAGATTTTCTCCAGTTTGCATAATATCTCTACTATATTGTGATCTAATAATTCCATATGCATCATACGTAACTCAGCCGCACATAAGTCCCTAAAGAAATGACTGACTTCTGTAAGAGCATCCCAAACAGCATTAGACAGAAGGTCGCGAAAGGCAGTAGGGAACAATTTTTGCATGAAGATGTGGCAATCATGACTCTTCATCCCATAAAAGGTACATTTCTCTAATCTCACATATCGAGCCAAGTTCGAAACATACGCATTAGGGAATTTCAAATTTTTTACCCACCGACATACCTCAAATACTTGATCCATATTTAATGTGTATGAACCTTGAGGCTTCCAAGTCCTCTCATTAATTTCTTTCAATTCTAATTCAGGGCGTTTGTAATATAACCCCAAATCAAGTCTCCCCTTAACGCTGTCCTTCGTTTTTCTTTTAACATCCATAATAGTGTTAAAAATATTATCAAACACATTTTTCTCTATATGCATCACATCTAAATTATGTAGAATAAGAAGTGTTCTCCGTTATGCCAACTCCCAATATATGCTTCTTTTTAATGCAATTGTGTTTGACCCCAAAACATTTAATCATCTGTTTACCGCATTTTGTACCAAAGGTAATATCAGGAAGACAAAATACTCGATAAAACATCTCTTCACCAGATAATCGAGGAGGGGGGGTATCCATCTTGACTTTTCATTTATGAAATTTATCCCTCTGCTTTCGATATGGATGATGAGTAGGAAGAAATTGACGATGACAATCAAAAAATGAAATCTTTCGACTATTAGCAAGATAAAAAGACTTTGTGTGCTCCATGCAATAAGGGTATGCTAACTTTCCATGAGTGCTCCATCCAAAAAACATCCCATAAGCAGAAAAATCACTTGTTGTCCATGGAAGTGCTGCCCTCATATGAAATTTTTGTTTTCTTGAAATATCATACATGTTAACTCCTTCAGCCCATAATATTTTCAATTCTTCAATTAAAGGTCTCAAGAATACATCAATATACTTATTCGGATTTCTTGGCCCCGGGATAATAAGGTTAAGATAAATAAACGGCTGCTTCATACACATTGAGGGCAGCAAATTGTATATAGTAATAAATACTGGCCAACAAGAGTAAGGAATGTTTGCCGAACTAAAAGGGTTAAATCCATCTGTGCATAACCTCAAACGCACATTTCGACATTTTGAGGTGAATGATGGATGACTAAAATCAAAATGCTTCCAAGCTTCATTATGGGCCAAGTGAGTAACAACATCATGATCAGTATGTTGATTTCTATAATACTAGGTCATGTGCTTTGATGTAGCTTTTGACATGTAAAGCTTTTGAAGTCTTGGTGTTAGACGCAAGTATCGTAATACCTTGTTTGGTATGTTATTTCGTCTTCGACGAACAACCGTTGTTCTCTTATATTGAGGAAGACCACATACCACACACTCGGTCCTATCCCAATTTTTTTGATAATATAACATACAATCATTCTCACAAATATCAATCTTCTCATATCCAAACCCAAGTTTTTTCAACATCTTCTTTACTCTATAGAAATTGGTTGTTAAATTTGAATTTTCGGGTAACATATTTTGTATAATTGCCTTCATGCGATCATAACATATCTCACTCAAGTTGAACTCTGCCTTGCAATTTAACAATTGTGATATAGCAGACAATGTTGTCTATTATTTGCACTTATGCCATAATGGTTTTGCAACCATTTTCAACAAATCATAAAACAATGCCGCCTCTGGATTCGGTTCCTCATTATTGTCCAAATTCATATTATCATAATTACAATTCCAATCAAATAGAGGACGTAAACCATCCACAAACATGGATCTATTAAGGAGTCTCAACATCCTCTCTGTCTAGATGATTGTCCTTCATTTGATTCTATATTTCTGACTTCTCCATGACAGTCCCATATGGTGTAACCATTTACAAATCCTTTGGAAATAAGTGCACTGCGACATCATCTCGACTTAAAAACTTTTGATTCCGACATTTCTAATAAGAACATCTAATATTCAATCCATCCATGAAGTTTTGTTGACAACATGCATAATTCAAAAAGTCATTAACACCCTCAATAAATTTATCTGTTAAGTATCCATTCGCTAATCGACGAAACATCCAACTATGATCAATGGATCCCATTTACAAGTACAAATTGTATAACAAATAATACATTTTAAAAAAAATAAGATAATTTTGTAATATTTTACTTGGGATGTAATTTTAGTATTAGAGAACTAAATAATAGTCGCAGTATAACATGGGAGGTGTAATTATGAAGGAACAACAATAAACCCATTTTATGCGTAGTCAACCTTCATACTTGGTTTTGTCGAATTTATTGGAATACCAAAGTTCATTTTGATCAAATTAACAATTGACATGGTGATTATTGCACTAAAGCATCTACATGGGCAAAATGTCGATACGTTTTCTCCATATTTATTCAAAGCTTTGGGGGACTTGAAGTCTCTTTGAAGTTTTGGAGTTTTTTTCCTTTTTTTTTTAAATCTTTGCATAGTAAATATGATTGAACCAAAAGGTTGACAGGTTTTCTCACATGATTTTTTTTTCCCTTGCAGCAACACATGATTATTTGTCACACTAGTAATACAATCTGGACCAAAAATTCAAAGCTAGGATTGGTGTGAAAAAAGATTGCATCTTAGGAATCTAAGGAAACCCTCTTCATATACTCTGCAAACATTTAAACTTATATACTCAGCAAACATTTAAACTCATATGCAATCAATTAAATTATGAATTATTCAACCATTTATTGCACACATAATAGCAGAAACAATAGCAGTCTTTGGTATTTATAATATTTCAAAAACAACAGAAAGACATCATTTTGTTTGGCCAGACGGGGCATTACTATTTCAAACGGCAATATGAAGAACAAAAGAAAGAACACGCCTATTGTGAAAATTGACAAAAACTAGATCAAAGAACCTAAAGGAAAATAAAGCGAACATTTTTCTTGAGAGATAGCTATGTATCTACAGTTATGTATCTGTAGAGCCGACACAAACCTGATTCACAACTTAAATTAGTCTTCTTAGAGACAGAAACCCTAGATCTCTTCTATCGGATCCTTCCCAAAGAAACCCTATTCTAACGGACAAACCCTAATATGAGAGATAGAAACACTGTGAGAGAGAGAGAGAGAGAGATAGAAATAAATGGTGAGACTAACCTGAAGAGACCGCGGAAGGCGACACTGACGGTGACTGTGAAGCTGACGACGATGAATCTCTTCACTAGAGACAACGACCAACGTCCTCCACCAACACCAGTTGAGGGAGGGAGACAGAGACGCGAATGAATGGGGAAGACTTGTCGCATTAATTTGACCCAAAATCCTATTTCGACAGATTTTCAATGGATATTATTTCGTCGGTGATTTCCGTCGTTAACTCCACGCTAATCTTTCGATAAACATTTTCCACGCTAATTCCACGCAAATGAATGGCGCTTTTTCTGGTAGTGATCTTAGATTTGAAATTTGAAAATGTGAAAGATTACATTGGAAAGGTTTTCACTAAATTGAATGCAACAATACTCGAATCAAGTTAGTTAGGGAATGATTCTAAATATCGGTTAGTTATAAAAAAAAAATCACTCTTTAGTCCACGCTAGAGTGTTGATAAAGTATAAAGCCGTGTAAGTTATAGACAAAGGCATTCACTTCATACAAACAAGAGGAGGTGTTGTATCGATATTTATGGACGTACCATAGCTTATGCAGGAATTGGGAATTAATAATAGTTATCTCTATTCAAGAATAGGGACGAAATGACTCAGCAGTAAAATTGTTAGTCATATGTGCTAAAGCAGTATAAAATTTTATTTGTAGAATTACTATTGTTATTAATAAAGTTCTATTTTGAATAAAATTGTCTTCATTCAATTTAGAATTTTAGGTTCTTAAATATGTAAAAATGTTTCATTCAAGAAGTATTCGGAATATCAGTGACATAACACTTTAATTCAAATATTTAAAATAATTTGTGCATCCTAAATATAAAAATCATCATATATATGTCTAATCCACGGTCAATATAAAATACTGATAAAAATGGATTAGTGAGTCTTATGCTAGATTTCACATGGCCATTTCTATGATAAGTAGGTTGAATGCATTAGAATAATAATTGTATTGTACAGTGTCTATGATAACAAGTTGTCATTCAGATCATGACAATGAACATAGTATTAGAATGCATGACAGTTCTAATGCATGTTTCTAATATAAAAATTGAGTCAAAATAAGGTGGAAACAAAAAAGGAGATTGAGGGTTACATCCGGCCATACTTTTCATCTTAATTTCCAACATTGTAAAAACTCCTAAACATTCCTTGGAACATACTCAAATTTTCTAAACCCTCAATTTCACTAATAAATAGTGTGAAGTTGCAAAAATCATTCTTTAGTCCAACCAGAGTGTTGATAAAGCATAATGCAATGTGAGTTCTAGGCAAAGAAATTCACTTCATACAAACAAGAGGGGGTGTAGTATCGATATCTATGCACGTACCATAGCGCGGATTAAAGATAGTGACCTCTATTCAAGAATAGGGGTGAAATGACTTAGCAACAAAATTGTTAGTCATATGTGATAGAGTAGTATAAAATTCTATTTATAAAATTACTAATGCTATTAATAAATTCTATTTTGAATAAAATTGTCTTTATTCAATTTAGAATTTTAGGCTCTTAAATATCGTAAAAAAAAAGTTTTCATTGAAAAGTTATTTGGAATATCAGTGACATGACACTTTAATTCAAATATTTAAAATTGTTTGTGCATCCTAAATCCAAAAATCATCATGTGTCTAATCCACAGTCAATATTAAATATTGATAAAAGTGGATTAGCGAGTCTTATGCTAGTACACACATGGTTATTTATATGATATGTAGGTTGAATGCATTAGAGTAATAATTTTGTTGATAAGTGTCTATGATAACAAGTTGTCATTCAGATCATGACAATGAACATAGTATTAGAATATATGATAGTCTTAATGCATATTTCTAATATAAATATTGAGTTAAAATAAAACAAAAATAAAAACAAAAAAGAGGATTTAGGGTTATCTTCGGTCATTCTTTTCTTTTTCATTTTCGATGACCGAAAAAACTCTTAAAATGTTTCTTGGAATGTGCATAAGTCTTCTAAACTCTTACTTTCACTAATAAATGGTGTGGAGTTACAAAATTTGGAGTTAGAGATCTAAAACACTAGAAGGAGATTTATATAAAGGGGATTTATATAAACTCTTAACCGTAAAAAACTATTAAAATTCTATAATTATCACTCCAAATTATTTTAGATGTTATGAGAAAATGTAACTTAATTCAAATTCTTTCCCTTTTTATCGGATTTAGTTTTTTTTTTCTAGTTATATTTTTCTTATTAACTCAATTTTGAATGTATTAATTTATTAAATTTGAACTTTTAAAATTTTTTTAACATTCTCACACTTGACTTAACAAATTGATTTAAAATTAAAATTAAGTCAAATGTTTATGAAAATAGAGTACATGAGTTACGATAATAAATTTTCTAAAAGCGAGTATTATCTTTTATGTACCACTAGACACTCTATTTTCTAATTTTATGGTAACATTTATTTTATAAATAAACTTTACATTTATTCAGAATTTAAAATTGATAAATTCATTTCAAAACAAAATAAATGTGTACAGAATTTTATTGAAAAAATTCACCTATGAGTTTCATTTAAATAAGATAATAAGTCTATATTTACAATATGATTCTTGAATTTACTTGGTAGTATGCCTTTGATTAAAAGATCAGATAACATATAATTAGTATTAATATATTGGTTTATAACTTTATTTTTCAACATTTTTTCCCTAATGGCCAATACTTTATATTGATATAATTATATCAACTATCACTCTTATTATTCTTAATTTGAATTGTCACATAATATACATAAATTTTAGATGTTATGGGAAAATGTAACTTAATTCAAATTCTTTCCCTTTTTATCAGATTTAGTTTTTTTTTTTCAGTTATATTTTTCTTATTAACTCAATTTTGAATGTATTAATTTATTAAATTTGAACTTTTAAAAAATTTCTAACATTCTCACACTTGCCTTAACAAATTGATTTAAAATTAAAATTAAGTTAAATGTTTATGCAAATAGAGTACACGAGTTATGATAATAAATTTTTTAAAAGCGAGTATTATCTTTTAAGTACCACAAGACACTCTATTTTCTAATTTTATGGTAACATTTATTTTATAAATAAACTTTACATTTATTCAGAATTTAAAATTGATAAATTTATTTCAAAACAAAATAAATGTGTACAGAATTTTATTGAAAAAAATTCAACTATGAGTTTCATTTAAATAAGATAATAAGTCTATATTTACAATATGATTCTTGAATCTACTTGGTAGTATGCCTTTGATTAAAAGATCAGATAACATATAATCAGTATTAATATATTGGTTTCTAACTTTATTTTTCAACATTTTTTCCCTAATGGCTAAATACTTTATATTGATATAATTATATCAACTATCACTCTTATTATTCTTAATTTGAATTGTCACATAATATACATAAATTTTAGATGTTATGGGAAAATGTAACTTAATTCAAATTCTTTCCCTTTTTATCAGATTTAGTTTTTTTTTCCAGTTATATTTTTCTTATTAACTCATTTTGAATGTATTAATTTATTAAATTTGAACTTTTAAAAAATTTCTAACATTCTCACACTTGACTTAACAAATTGATTTAAAATTAAAATTAAGTCAAATGTTTATGAAAATAGAGTACACGAGTTACGATAATAAATTTTCTAAAAACGAGTATTATCTTTTATGTACCACAAGACACTCTATTTTCTAATTTTATGGTAACATTTATTTTATAAATAAATTTTATATTTATTCGGAATTTAAAATTGATAAATTTATTTCAAAACAAAATAAATGTGTACAGAATTTTATTAAAAAAATTCAACTATGAGTTTCATTTAAATAAGATAATAAGTCTATATTTACAATATGATTCTTGAATCTACTTGGTAGTATGCCTTTGATTAAAAGAACAAATAACATATAATCAGTATTAATATATTGGTTTATAACTTTATTTTTCAACATTTTTTCCATAATGGTTAAATACTTTATATTGATGTAATTATATCAACTATCACTCTTATTATTGTTAATAAAAAATACAACAGTTGAATTGTCACATAATACACATAATGGTCTAAATACATAATTTAAAACTCTAAATTTGGATATGAAACTCTTGAATCATACTGCATGTGACATAATATCAAAACATGCCATGAACTCAGCTTTTATAGTGGATGTCGCAGTCAATGTTTGTTTAGCATTCCTCCACGATATAGCTCTACTGGCTATCATAAAAATGTAACCTAATATTGATTTCTAGGAATCAACACAATCAGCAAATTTCGAATCAGAATACTCGACTACTTCTACAATGTCGGTTTTTCTATATGTACGTATGTATTTCTTGGTATTTTGTAGATATTACAATATCTTCTTTGCTGCCTTTCAATGTTCCAAACCTAGATTATTTTGATATTTTCTTAACATCCCAACAGCATGCGCTGTATCAGGTCTTGTACAAACCGTGCATACATGAGATCTCTCCAACCCCTCAACCCCGTCGATCCAGATCATAGATTTCCCCGTTACTCCTCTCTTGCCATATTGTTTTCTCACCTTACGCCTTGCGAAGCTGTCCATCTACCTATCTCGTTACACCCCTCTCTCAGCCCCCTCTGCATACCCCTTTCACCCTTCTAACTGCTTTCAGCCGAAGCCGAAGCCGAAGCCTCCAAATCCCTCTGCCTGCGGCTGAAGCTCCCGAAGCCTCCAAAATCGAAGCCTCCCGTGCTTCCTTCACAGATCTCTCCAACCCCTCAACCCAAGTCTGAGAAACACTTTTTATTATTATTGTGATTACTAATATTATTATTAATAGCATTACTAATTACTGCTATCCATTGTTATCATTATTGTTTTATCACTATTACTATTATTAACATTATTAGTTTGGTTCATTTTATTATTACCTACTATTAATATTGTTAGTAGTAATATCATTGATATTAGTATTATTACGATTATTAGATATACATATTTTATGATATATATCACTTATCTCCTCTATTTATTTATTTATCTACCTATTTAGCTATTATTACTTATTTTGGGCTTTGTCCCTTAGTTCGTTCTCTATACATCTATTTGAAGAACTCCGCCACGGCCGGTCCCAAGCCCGGGTAAAGGAGTAGGGTTGCGGTAGGTCGAGAGCCAGCGTAAAAATTCTATCAAATGACAAAATGGGAGACAAACGATACAAAACCTTTGGGGCGTTTCCCCCTCAGCGACGCGTTACATCGGACCCCGGGTGTAGCGACAAGTTAACAAGGGACTCTAGGGTGCGGGTAAATAAATTAGTCCATGAAGATAGGATTCGCATAGCCACTTGGAATATAGGATCTTTGACCGGTAAGCTAGGAGAGATAGGAGAAACAATGAATAGACGGAAAATTCATATCTTGTGTCTTCAAGAAACCAAATGGGTGGGAGAGAAGGCTAAAGTAGTGGAACCCTATGGTCATAAGCTTTGGTATACCGGTAGGGATAGAACTAAGAATGGGGTAGGGATAATTATACATAAGAATCTATTGGATGATGTAATAGAGATACGAAGGAAGGGCGATAGAATTATACTTGTTAAGTTAGTAGACGGAGAAAACATAGTTAATATAGTTAGTGTGTATGCGCCCCAAATAGGTACATATATAATTAGTAAAAAACAATTTTGGGAGGATTTAGAGGATTTTATACAAGGCATACCGAGTACGGAAAAGTTATTTATAGGAGGTGATCTAAATGGACATGTAGGCGAGAGGAATGAAGGATTCGAAACCGTACATGGAAACTTTGGATTTGGTTGTAGGAATGAGGCGGGATGTACCATTTTAGAGTTTGCTACCGCGTTTGAGTTAGTAGTTGTAAACACTTTATTTAAAAAAAGAGAATCACACTTAGTCACATATAAAAGTGGTTTTAATACTAGTCAAATAGATTTCTTCCTCACTAGGAAAGTTGATAGAATGACTTGTAAGGATTGTAAGGTTATCCCGGGTGAGAGTGCGGCAACTCAGCATCGACCTCTGGTTTTAGATATACGGGTGTCTAAAAGGCAAAAGAGACATCGTCTATTTGTGGATCCAAGAATTAAGTGGTGGAATTTAAAAGGAGAAAAGTTGACGACCTTTAGAGATAAATTATATCAAGTGGCAAATTGGTCTATTATGGACGATTCAGACACAATGTGGAATGAGATATCTAATACTATTATGAGCACAGGTAAGGAAGTTCTTGGTGTATCGAAGGGTCAGGTCCCTATAGGCAAAGAATCATGGTGGTGGAACGAAGAAATTCAAACGGCTATCCACACCAAACGAGAGTGTTATAGGAACCTTAAAGGTAATAGCGGTAGTGATGCGTATGACAAATACAAGAAAGCAAAAAAGGATGTGAAAAAGTCTATCCTAAAGTCAAAGAGTAAGGTGTATAATGAAATATACAAGAAATTGGATACTAAAGACGGAGAGAAAGAGATCTACAAAATTGCCAAACTAAGGGAGCGAAAGAGTAAAGATTTAAATGGTATTAGGTGCATTAAGAGTGGAACCAATACTATACTTGTAAAGGATGAGGACATAAGAAAACGTTGGCGTGATTATTTTGACGATCTCTTTAATGTTAAGAATACGGGAGTTATAGGGAATATCGAAATACCTATAGAAGAGATCAATAGAGATTTTAAACGCAAGATCCGTCCTCTTGAAGTGAAGGAGGCTTTAAAGAGAATGAAGAATAATAAGGCCATAGGACCTGATGGCATTCCTATAGAAGTGTGGAAATGTTTGGGTGAATTTGGTATAAAAATATTAACGGATATTTTCAATAAAATTTGGGAAACTAGGAGAATGCCTCAGATATGGAGGAAGAGTGTAATTGTACCGCTCTATAAGAATAAAGGAGATATACAGGATTGCTCTAACTATAGAGGGATTAAGCTTATGAGTCATACTATGAAATTATGGGAGAGAGTAATAGAGCATCGATTGAGATTGGAGATAAGTATATCTCAAAATCAATTTGGATTTATGCCAGGCAGATCCACCACGGAAGCGATTCACTTGTTAAGACATTTAATGGAGAAATATAGAGCACAGAAGAGAGACCTACATATGGTATTCATTGATCTGGAAAAAGCATATGATAGAGTTCCTAGAGACTTATTGTGGTGGGCGCTGATGAAGAAAGGGATATCCTTGAGGTATATTAACCTAATTAGAGATATGTATGAGGGAGCTATAACCGGCGTAAGCACTCGTGGGGGTTTGAGTGATAGTTTTCCCATTAACATTGGACTCCATCAAGGTTCGGCATTAAGCCCCCTCCTCTTTGCAGTAGTGATAGACGAAATTACCAAAAATATCCAAGATGAAATACCATGGTGTATACTTTTCGCAGATGATATAGTGTTAGTTGATGAAACTATAGAGAGTGTTAGTGCTAAACTCGAGTTATGGAGATTTACACTAGAAACTAGCGGGTTTAGACTGAGTAGATCAAAAACAGAATATATGAGATGTGGGTTTAGTGACAGACCCCGGAATGATGAAGAAACGATTAGGTTAGATGGGCAAGAGGTACCCAAAAGTGAACGATTTAGATACTTAGGATCTATCATTCAAAATGATGGTAACATCGATGGAGATGTGAACCATAGAATTCAAGCGGGTTGGATGAAATGGAGAAGGGCCTCCGGAATTCTTTGCGATCACACGATGCCATTGCACTTAAAGGGAAAGTTTTATAGAAGCGTGGTTAGATCTACATTATTATATGGTACTGAGTGTTGGGCTGTTAAACAACAACAAGAACAAAAGATGTCTGTAGCAGAAATGAGGATGCTTAGGTGGATGTGTGGAAAAACTAGAAGAGATAGAATAAGAAATGAAGAGATCCGAAATAAGTTGGGGGTTAGTTCAATTGTGGATAAGATGCGAGAGTGCCGTCTGAGGTGGTTCGGACATGTGCAACGAAGACCCAATGATGCGCCTGTTAGGAGAACCGAGAACTTAAATCTAGACAGTTTAGTAAAACGTAGAGGTAGACCGCTGAAAACTTGGATGCAAGTTATCCGCAAAGATTTGAAGATTAAGGGTTTAGAAGAGGAAATGGTTTTGGATAGGAATGGATGGCGTAGTAGAATCCGCACAAATTAAACCAATCTATTTTCAAATATTTATCTATTGATTTATTTATCTATTTTTCATTGTATTTATTTTATTTTATTTTATTTTTATTTTATTTTTATTTTATTTTATCTTTATTTTTATTTTATTTTTCTCTCCTTTTCAAGTTTGTCTCTCAAATGGCCGACCCCAACTATTGGGATTAAGGCGCAGTTTGTTGTTGTTGTTGTAGTCTAAATTGAATATATCTCTTTTGATAATTGGAGTTATATTTGGTGAACAGTCCTATACCATGTATTTCTTAAACACTTTGTTGATTTACATCTCTTAAGATAGTTTCAGAATCTTATGAGATCTATGTTGATATATTTTTATGCCAATAACATAAGATATATCAAAGTTCTTAAAGAGGAGCTGTTTCATCTCATACAGTATCTCTTTATTATTTGTGATAAATAGTATGTTATCCACATATAGAATAAGGAAACAAAACCTGCTCATACTGACTTTGAGATATATGTATTGATCAATAATATTTTCTTTAAAACCAAATGAAATGACTATATTGTGGAATTTCAAGTATTATTGACGAAATGTTTGTTTTAGCTCATATATGAATTTCTTGAATTTGCGTATCAAATACTTAGCACCATTAGAAAAAAAATATTTCATGTTAACACATGTAAATCTTTAATTCCCCATTAAACAAAGTCATTTTCATATCAATTTATTATAACTCTAGGTCGAAATGTGTAATAAGTTACATAATGATGTAGAAGGAATCTTTCTTAGACATTGGAGAAAATATCTCCAAGTAATCGATTCCTTTTTTTTGGGTGAATCATTTAACAATCAGTCCAGTCTTGTATTTTTTCATGTTGTCTAATAAGCCAATCTTAGTTTTGAAAACCTATTTACATCTGATGGGTTCTACCTTATGTGGTAACTCTACAAGGTTACAGACTCCGTTATTCTTCATAGAGTTTATCTCATCCTTCATGACATTCAGCCATAAGTTCGATTTATTAGAACTCATAATTTGTGAAAATGTTTCTAGATACTCTATGACTCCGACGTCATAGTTAGACTCTTAAAGTTATATCACATAATATTCATTCAACATTTTCAAGGAGAAGGTTGACTAATTTGATATTGGTCAACTATTTATAAAATTTCTTGGTTATCATGCGTTCTCTAATTTATATTCATAGGAGAGTCATTTTGGATAATAACTAACTAGATGTTTGAATTTGATGGTATACTTAATGAGTCTCTTTTAGAAGTTAAGTTTCAAAAGTAATCCCTCTCACTAATCAAGTTATATTTTAGAAATCTAACATTTCTAAATTTCATAAATTTAGTATGATAGAATGGACAATAAAATCGATATTTTTTGCACTAATCAGTATAACTGATAAAATATCAATCCACGATCATTAGATTCAGTTTCTTTTCTCATGGATTGTAAATCTTTATCTTTACAGGACAACCCCAAATATGTACATATATTAAACTAGGTTTTCAACCCTTAAACAAGTCAAGGGAATTTTGGTTATAGTGTTGGTTGAAACATTGTTTAGGATATACACTGCTATTTTAACAGTTTCAGTTCACAAGAATTTAGATAGTCTGGAGGAAGCTATCATACTCCTAATCATATCAAATAAGGTCCTATTCCTTCTTTAAACTAACTCATTCTGCTTACTTGAATCAGACATATTGTATTGGGTAACAATCCTATTTTCTTGAAAGAATTTTACAAATGGGCTTGGTACCTCTTTATCTTTTGTATACCTTCCATAGTATTTCTCATTTTTATCTAAACTCGTGACTTTTATTTGTTTACTGTATTGTTTCTCTACTTTTATCTTGAAAATTTTAGAAACATCAAATGTCTTGTCCATATAGTGAAAAATATAAAGATACATATATCATAGATAGTCATATATAAATGAGATAAAATAACTATATTCTTACGAGTCTGTATATAGAGTACAAATGTTCATATGTATGATCTCAAATAATTATGAACTCTTTACCAACTATTCTATCTTTTACTAACTTTTCTATTCTCTTTATAGAGATGTGTCATAATCTCTGGTATCATAATATAAAATAATTTTTCTCAATGACATTTCTTTTAATCGCTGTATGTTTTATATTTATACAAGTATTGTCTTGTAAATAATATTATACAATCCATCTAATAATATACTATAACCAAGGACATTTAAATTAAAAAATATTGTCATTTTATTATTAAGAAAGAATAACCGAATTATATAAGTTTTGAAATGGAAATTAATTTCCTAAAAAATCTAGATACATGAAATACTCTCTCCAATTTTAAGACATGCTCGATGGTCAGAATGAGTTTATAATCACCAATGCCATTACCTGTGAGCTCATCTTGTTATTCGAATAGATGAATTATTTACAATCCACTAACTTCCTTACATTTTGCAAACCCTGCAATACATTTGTAATATGAATAATATAATTAGAATCAATTCACTATATATCATGAAAAATTTCAATTATGCAAAATTTATAACAAACTATTAAAATTTTCGTACTTTTATTCTCAAACCACCACTTGTATTTGGTAAAATTTTGCTTCATGTATCCCAAAGAAAAAACATTTGGACTCTTTCTTTATATCTATTTTCGATTTTGTTCCCTTTTTGTTCGGTTTAGACTTGCCCTTCTTTTTTCGTTGTACCGCCACATGTGTCATGCCCCGAATCAGGATCATGAGCAGCCGCTCGTTACCCTGGATGCCAGCTGTATTTTTACAGAAAATCAGGCAGAACTTCCTTATAAATCGGAGGTTTCCCATGTATAATTTCACCTGTATATCACATTCATCCTGTAAAATAAACAAATGGTCATCCCGGCCTCTCCAAAATCAACAAATACCACAGCCAACATCCAGAACAACGCAAGACTGTAAAATTTCTAACAATCCTAGCAACAGACCTCTACTGTCATGTCCAACTAGAGCATGAGCAGCCGCCACACCGAGCGGATATAAATTCTACGCATATATAAAATAAATTCCCAAGTTATTTTTAAATATTCACAAATGGCTCAATGCAATAAAATAAATCAATACGAGAGTTTTACAAATAAATGTCCATAATTTATACAGTCATCCAAAAAAAATTAGATAAATACATTGGTCAAACTAAAATCTCCAATACATAACGATATCACCAATCATCGTAGCGGAAGAGATGAACATATCCATACCTAAACTCAGTGATATCACGTTCGCGTCACAATTATACAAACCCAACAATATCTCATAGGTTTAACACTAATTCTGTGGGAAAGAAAGTGAGGGGTGAGTATCTATGGTAGGATATTCAGTAAGTGAGGAGATTGACATCATACTATCAATATCGAAAGTGAATTTGGAGTGTCAAAGTATGAAACACAATATCAAGTGTGGAAAAAATAACGTGCTGTTTCAATAAATCAGATATCATCAGACACACATTTGAAAATAACATATGCATCAAATGTGGAAATCAATTCATAAAGAGCCGGCTAATCAAACAACCCCAACAATGGTCTATCTCGATCAAGGACGGCGCATTGAGGGTTTTTCTAAATGTAAATATTAAATAATGACTCTCTACCCCAATATTGGTCACATGCTACTCCAACTAACTTGTAAATAATAATAATGTACATATAACTAGTCGGTCGTGTATGGTGCCGCCGCCTGGTGCTAGACGGAGCCGTACTCAATGTCCTCTCCGATGAGGGTCAACTTGGGACACCCATACACATGACGATCTAGCAGATACCTCCAGCCGAAACGTATCCGGACACGAGGGGTGTCTCTACCAGATGTCCTTCGTAGCTACGGATACTATAAGAAGCATATCACAATATTATATCGGCCGGACACGTAGCCCCATGCATCCCATCACCATATCGACCGGGCATATAGCCCCATGCATCATATCATAACGTCGGCCAGGCATACAGCCCAAATATATAAGTAAATCCATTTAAAACTATGTGCTAATGCAGTGGAAGTATTAAAGCATATCAATATGTCGAAAATATGACACAATATTCAGTTATCAAAACTCATGGATGCATATCAATAAAGTCAGAAATTAAGACACTCCAAAAATCACAAAACATTTCATAAAATATTCGAAAGTTCTAACAATCATACATTTGTAGAAACATGTCATTTAAAAAGTATTTTTAAAACATGGTTTTTAATCAATAGCGAATGTCAAAGTCCCACTCACCATTTTAGGAAGGATAGTCACTCCCTATCTTCAAAACAAATCAAATCTGATTCCTCGAGTCTCCAAAAAGATCAACCTAATCAGATAATCAAAATTTAATATCAATTTCTCAAGCATCTTTAGGGTTTATCCATTTTTATAATACTGAGATCGTATTTAGATTGCCTATATGCAAAATAACTTATAATGAAAACGATTTCAACCATCCCTAAGCTCTGATCACCATTTTTAAGCTACCCTTCTTTCTTACATACCATTTTGCTAATTAATTACTCAAAACAACCTAAGAAAGATATGAAATGTACAATATCCTCCACTTTACGACTCATTTCATTCCAACCCTACAACTCAAATACTTTCATGCATATTTCAAAATTTAATTCTAAGGGAAACTATTCGAATTCACTCGACATGATTTTGTGATTCTATAACATGCTTCTTTCATATCAGACCATCTAATTTCTGTAACATTCTATACTTAACCTTCAAAATCACATATAATCATTTCAGAAATTGTATTCTATTCGCATTCTACTTACACTCTAAACATATACAGAACCTTTCATCTTAGATTCAATCATAGATTCATTCAATTTATCAATTAGAGCCGAAATCTTCTCACCTAAGGTTTTCTCGAAGCGTAGAGTTTCATCCGAATGTTTTTTCGGTCACTCCAAAGTCTGTAGTGTTTCCTATCAAAATAAGATTTATTTGTTAGATTTAAACACTTAGATCAAAAGCAAAACCCTAAGTCATTTACCTGCGTGGAGGTTCGTGGGCTATCATGGGCTCATGGGCCGTAGCGGGCCGCCATGGGCTCGTGGGTTCGCGGGTCAACGGGCCAGTGAGGTTTGGCAAGCGGGCTCGCGATCTATGGCCTAGTGGGCTAGCGGGCTGATGGGCCTGCGGCTGGTGGGCCGATGGGCTTGCAGCTGATGGGCCTGCAGGCCGATAGTGGCTCGCAGGCCGCAATGGCTTGCGGGCTGGTGCTCGTGCACTGGTTCGCTGGCTGGCTCGCGCTCGCGGGCTCGGTCTTGCTCACGACCTGGCTCGCGCTCGCGGGCTCAGTCCTGCTCACGGCCTAGGCTCGCGTTGCGGGCTCGGTCCTGCTCGCGGCCTGGCTCACACTCGCGGCCTGGGTCCTGCTTGC
The DNA here is from genome assembly GCA_033439265.1 of Dillenia suffruticosa. NCBI lineage: Eukaryota > Viridiplantae > Streptophyta > Magnoliopsida > Dilleniales > Dilleniaceae > Dillenia > Dillenia suffruticosa. The sequence continues at coordinate 18,012,256 of JAVTVX010000020.1, forward strand.
GGCCTGGCTCGCGCTCGCGGGTTGGGTCCTGCTCGCGGCCTGGCTCGCACTCGTGGGCTGTGTCCTGCTCGCGGCCTGGGCTCGAGCTCGCAAGCTGGGTCCTGCTCGCTCAGGGACTGAGGCGCGCTCGGCTCAGGCTAGGGGATTGCGCTGCAGAAGGCGCTGTAGTCGTGCGTTGTGGCGGAAGGCGGTGCTCGCGGGAGGAAAGGCACGATCGGTCGCGGCTCACGGCGGTGTGTGGCGGAAGGGAGAGAGCCGCGGGAGATCGCGAGGGAGAGGCTATGAGAGAGAAATCGAGAGGGAAAGAAGAAGAAGAAGAAGGAGAAGGAGAAGGCGGCGATCCATTGGCGGCGGAGCTCGCGGCGAAGGAGCGGCGCCGCGGTGGGGGAGAGAGAAGAAGGGTCGGGGGAGAGAGAGAGAGAGAGAGAGAGAGAGAGAGAGAGAGGGAGAGGGATTAGGGTTGGACCCTAATCCCCAAATCAATTGGGGACGTAGTGTTTTGCCCCAAAACGCTGCGTCTCCATTTTTTTTTTCTTTTTTTTTTTTGGTGTTACAACATGTGTACTTGTAAAACCCTACTTCATCTTTATCAATGGCCTTTTTCCTCTTGCACACACATGGCCATTCATGGACCATTTCTTTTTATGTGTGTTATAAGAGATCTTAAAAGTATGATGCACGAGAAAATATTTAGACAACTCAACCTCTAGGGTTTTTAACTGAGCCGCAATGTTTTGTGTCTGCATAATACGCTCATGCATACTATGGACAATAGTGAGTATCATGGAAAAGAACTACAAAATGAGGGTATTGTCAAAAAAATTTATCCAATACAACAAATTACTCAGCTATAGTTTTAAGAAGAATACAGACATTGGTATATTGGTTGATTGAGTTACGAATACCAGTCAAAATTTTGTTAAGCATGAACAAGATATTTAGATGATTAAATCGCTCCCACTGTTCATAAAAAGTCTTTTTTGTTGTAGACTTGGTATCGATTATCGGAAGTGACTTTATCTTTTTTGATAGCCGAGTCAATGTCTAAACATTTTAGATGAAAAAGGATCATTTCTCTCCGCTTCTTATAATTCTCTCAATTCAAATCGGGAAAATCAGATTTCAAATTTATAATTTGGAATATTGTAAAAAAAATAAATATATTTACTAACTATATATGAAACATTTAATATATGTTTATTAATGCAAACATATGAAAATAAATTTATAACATTAAAATTGTCTGTAAACTAAATTTTTAATTCTATTAACTTTATTTAATCTTTTGATAAGATTTCGAAAATTAGCTCATTCTCTAATACTTGTAGGCTAATTAGAAAACTACAATATAACTAATTTGTCTCTCATCATTTTATCTTTTTCTACTAGGCTTTCTAAGACGCACAGACTAATGCACCACGTAGGTTTTTAGGTAAATGGTGGATCACATGGGATCACATAAAAATTAGCCAACCTTATATTTATTCTCATCTTTTTGACAGATCCTTCCTAGATATATACTAGATCAACCACACTCATAGTATTGCATAGAAAGGGAGATTTAATATTAGATAGATTACCATATGAAAATAGTTATCTTGTATTCCTATTGTTAATTATATTATTTTATGCAACAAAAATTTCTGTAAAATAAAATTCATTATATCATGACTTTATACATAATTTACTAATTAATTGTGACTATTGTAGCTAAATCTTAATTAATTTTAGAAATTATATTGATCACCAGAATAATTTAGTATATGCTTGTATGATATAAAATGTATAAAATTTAATTTTAAATGTAATAATTATTCTTTATATATTTTGCTAATTTTGTACTTATCCTTATGTATAAAGATTTATGTCTTTATGCATTTAAAAAATATTTTACCAATTTTGTTCTTGTCTTTATATACAATTTTTTTTTTTAAATCTAAAAGTCCAATATGTAATATTTTAAAATTTATCGGATTTAAAAAGAATATTGTGAGGACCGAATTGCAGCAAGTTAAAAATTTTTAGAAAAACCATGAAATTATCAAAATTTTGGGACACAATTTTAATTTTAAATGTAAATCTCAACATAAAAAAAAAAGTGTCATGCTCCAAACTGGGATCGTGAATAGCCGCCCATTGCCCCTGGATGTCGGTTATATTTTTACAGAAAATCGAGCAGAATCTCCCCATAAATCAGAGGTTTCCCGTGTACAATTAAATCTGTATAAGTAAAATCATCCTATAATTTAACAAATGGTCATCCCGAGTCTCCAAAATTAACAAATTTCACTCCAAACATCTAGGACAACGCAATGCTATAAAATTTCTAGAGTCATAGCCACAGACCTCTACTGTCATGTCCAACTAGAGCATGAATAGCCGCTACACAGAGCGGATCTAACTTTTATCTTATATACAATAATTTTCTCAAATAACATTTAGATATGTACAATCGCCTCAATGCAAATGAAAGATGAGAGTTAAATTATAGTCATCCCAAAATAAGTACACAGCCAACTACGGATCTCAATGTCAAGATCTCGCAGGGTCGAAACTAAATTAGAAGTAAATCTCACCGTCGGAACACCAAATCCACTCTAAAGCCTGTAACGTCACTCTATCCCAATAAACCTGTCTGAGGAAGGAAAAGAGAGGAGTGAGTATCATGAGAAAATACTCAATGAGTGAGGGGGATAATATCAAGCATAAATAGTGTGGGTGAACCATTGAAGTGTCAAATAACAATATTTCGAATCAAGAATTTACATTTCGTATCAAAACATGATATGTTTAACAATTGAAATCATTTAATCAATCACACGTTAACAAACATGTATGCATCCATTTAAAATCAAGTAATATCAGAGCGAGCCAAAATGATCCTGGCAAAGGTCAACTGAGACCAAGAACAGACGCATCGGGGGTTTTATTATGCATAGACTTTAAAACGCTCTCTACCCCGACATTGGCCATGAGTTCGTTGGGGCTAACTTATCAACGTATATAGGACCCAGCTCGGTGCTAGACGGTGGTGTCACACACGTCCTCCCCCTACGTGGATTCAATCGGTCACGCCTATAGTCTTTAGAATAAATGACGTTTGCAGATACCTCCTGCAAAAGTGCATCCATACAACCCGTGCCACTACAAACGCCCTTCGTAGCTACGAAATTATCATAGCAACGTCCCAGGGCACAACGTCCTACAGTCTTTAGAATAAATGACGTTTGCAGATACCTCCTGCAAAAGTGCATCCATACAACCCGTGCCACTACAAACGCCCTTCGTAGCTACGAAAGTATCATCACATCATCGCATAACTAGTGGGCATCCAACCCACGTAGTTTATCAAAACATTTTAAATTTGTGTGCCAATACGTCTCATCAATTCATTTCAAAACAACATATCAATGCAACGGTATAAAATGAAATTTATATATTTTCAAGTAATGGCACAATTATTGTTTCATTTCAAACTATGGATGCATAGTCATTGTAAATATAATTCGAGACACTTCAAGAATCACAAAACAGATTTTAAATTTAATATCATACGTCAAACGAATGCATATCAAAACATGTTTTATCGAAAACACGGCAGAAAACACGTTTTACTATTTTATGCAAGAGATTAGAATTCCACTCACATATTTAGGGAGGGTGGTCACTTCCTATTTTTCAACGACTCTCCAAAAGACAAATCTAATCAAATCGCCAAATTTTATATTAAATAAAATCCAAATAAGAGATTTTATCAACAAAATTTATTCACACTGTGAAGTGAGCGCGTTTCTCTCACCTAGGGTTCCTCGGGTTTCAGACCTAACTGTCGTTCACCCGTCGAGTTGGTCTAAAATCTGTAATATTTCCAAATTTCAAATATATTAGAAACAACTAAATTTCTAACACCAAATCCTAGAGTTTCAACCAAATATAGTCGTTACCTGTAGTATAGAAGATGCAAGTGAGCTCTTGAAGTGGAAAGCCGGTTGCGGGCTCGCGGGCTCTCAGCCCGGCTTGCTGGCCGCAGCGGGCTCGTGGGTTGACAATGGGTGCACAGGCCGCAATAGGCCGCGAGTTGCAGTGGGCCACAGCTGGACTGGGCCTTGGGCCGCTGGTGGGCTGGCCCGTTCACGGGCTAGGGCTCACGCTTGCACAGAGGGTCGCGCTGGAGTGCGCTGGCTCTCGTGTTGGGGTCACGCTGGCTCGCGCTGGGTCGTGCGTTGGGTCGCGCGCTGGGCTCGCGGGAGATCGCACGCTGGCTCGAGTAGGGGTAGCACGCTGGCTCGAGTAGGGGTAGCACGCTGGCCCACGCTGGGTCGCAAGCTGCTCGCGAGAGATCGCGCGAGTGCGCATTGTGCAAGAGGTGAAGCGCTACTCACAGGTTGACTGTGCGCTCGCGTGAGGAGGGAGGAGGCGCTGCAGCAGCGGCGATCGCGGGAGGAAGGTGGAGCAGCCGCGGTGGGTGGCGGAAGGGAGAGGAGAAAGAGAGAAAGAGAGGGAGAGAGAGAGAGAGAGAGAGAGAGAGAGAGAGAGAGAGAGGGAGAGAGATTGGGAGAGAGGGAAAAAGAGAGATTGGGGCTTTTTAGCCCCAATCCCGAAATTTTTTATTCTTTTATTTTGTTATTTTTTTATTATGGTGTTACAAAAAGAGTTATTAATGTGCATTTCACATGTTGAAACAAGACTCTATAACCACCTATAACCACCTATGTGGCTTCCTTTTCAAATGTAGATTCACGCGCAGACCAATCATTAAAGCATATAAAAAAAAAGGAAAAAAAAAATTTGCGGGTCGGGTCTTCTTCACTTGGAAGAGGGTCCCGACTGAACCTGATGAATCTGTCACAACCCCAAGTAGGTTAAAGAAAGAATATGAGAAAAAGAGAGATAGAGAGATAGAGAGAGATGTAGAGAGAGAGAATACAAGAGAGAGTTTTCAATACTATTTCAATACATGTCATTACACTGGCTCGAGCAGGGGTAGCACGCTGGCCCGCACTGGGTCGCAAGCTGCTCGCGGGAGATCGCGCGAGTGCGCATTGTGCAAGAGGTGAAGCGCTGCTCACAGGCTGATTGTGCGCTCGCGTGAGGAGGGAGGAGGCGCTGCAGCAGCGGCGATCGCGGGAGGAAGGTGGAGCAGCAGCGGTGGGTGGCGGAAGGGAGAGGAGAAAGAGAGAAAGAGAGAAAGAGAGGGAGAGAGAGAGAGAGAGAGAGAGAGAGAGAGAGAGATTGGGAGAGAGGGAAAAAGAGAGATTGGGGCTTTTTAGCCCCAATGCCGAAATTTTTTATTTTTTTATTTGTTTATTTTTTTATTATGGTGTTACAAAAAGAGTTATTAATGTGCATTTCACATGTTGAAACAAGACTCTATAACCACCTATAACCACCTATGTGGCTTCCTTTTCAAATGTAGATTCACGCGCAGACCAATCATTAAAGCATATAAAAAAAAAGGAAAAAAAAAATTTGTGGGTCGGGTCTTCTTCACTTGGAAGAGGGTCCCGACTGAACCTGATGAATCTGTCACAACCCCAAGTAGGTTAAAGAAAGAATATGAGAAAAAGAGAGATAGAGAGATAGAGAGAGATGTAGAGAGAGAGAATACAAGAGAGAGTTTTCAATACTATTTCAATACATGTCATTACATATTTTGGAGACTACTATTTATACTAATTCTACTAATAATTTCATTTAACTACTAACCAAATTTTGTTAACTAGTAACTAATCTAATAATCACAATTAATCATTAACTATTCATTTTAACTGTGATTAACTACTAATTTTATGATTAATAGTTGTTACGATACTTCTTTTTTTTTGAAGATATCCTTGTCCTCAATGATGAAAAATCAAAAATTGAGATTTGAATCCATAAATTTTGTACAAAGACTAATATTTGTATTGATAGATAAGGTGATGAAGATGAATAATAAATGTAACTTGAATTGCAATGAGAATAATGGGAGAAAAGTAGAGATGAGGAAATTTAAAAAGTTTTTTCTTGAACTTTTTTTTTATGAAGGATTTGTTTCGATAAATACAAAAAATTTAATCTTTGAAGGAATTGATAAGAACCTACTATCAACAACTTCTTTTTTTAACATGCAAGACCATTCTTTTTTGGACATGCAAGACTCTTCTTTCTTGATCATGTAAGACCCTTATTTCTTGGACATGCATGACCATTCTTTCTTAAACATTTGAAATTCTTCTACTCTCAACATTTTTTTATTAGGAGTAGATAAAATGAGAGGTTTTGAAAATGATTCAATACCTTACTCTTCCATGGATTTTGATATTGCTTCTTCTACCATTTGATTTGTTTTGTTACTTTCCAATTTCTTTTCATTTTCTTGTTCTTTTTCCACCAAAGTTTTGATATTATCATTGATACCAAACATTTTGAATAAATTGTTGAATTTGTTATCAAGACTTGTCATATAAGCATCTATCCTTTGGTTTTGTGCATCAATCCTTTGATTTTGTTCGTCAATCCTTTGGTTGATTTTTTCCAATTTCTTGTCAACATGCAAATGATATTATTTGATTTCTATAACCATTTCTTGCATTATAATTTCTTGCCTTTTGATATGTTCTTCGATGGCTTCATAGAAAGCTTCCTTTTCGATGGTTTCATATCTAATCTCTTCTGTCATTTTTCAATATTAGCTAAGAATTCGTAAACTCTGATACCAATTTGTCATAACCTTGAGTAGGGTAAAGAAAGAATATGAGAGAAAGAGATAAATTAGAAGGAGAAGAAGGAGAGAAAGAGAAATAGAGAGAGAGATATAGAGAGAGGGAATACAAGGGAGAGTTTTCAATACCATTTCAATACATGACATTACATATTTTAGAGACTACTATTTATAATAATTCTATTAACCATTTCATTTAACTACTAATCAAATTTTGTTAACTACTAAGTAATCTAACAATTACAATTAACCACTAATTATTTCTATTAATTATGATTAACTACTAATTTTATGATTAGTAGTTGTTATAGAATCTTCCTACTAGAAAGTCACCAAAAAAACTAAAAAATGCTTAATTTTAAATTCTGAAAACACTGGATTGTGCAAAACCTCATGCCCAATCCATTTGTAGACTCTATTTTTTTTAAAAAAAAAAATGATTATTTTGGGTCAATTTAAGAAAATTTGAGAGGGAAAATTTTAAAAATTTATCAGAAAACATATACATAAAGGCAATATTGGCTCTGATACCAAATATTAGAAGGCATGACAGTCATAATATATATTTCTAATATAAAAATTGAGTCAAAATAAAGTAGAAACGAAAATGAGGATTTAGGGTAACCTCTTATCATGTTTTTCTTCTTCACTTTCGACGACTGTAAAAGCTCTTAAATATTCCTTAAATCATGCATGAACCCATTAATCTCTCAATTTCACTTAATAGATGTGTGAACTTACAAAATTTGAATTTAGAGACCGAATACAGTAGGACGAGATTTATATAAACCTTAAATATAAAAAAGTTATTAAAATCCTATAATTATCATATTAAATTATTGTCGGATGTTATGGGAAGATAATTAAATATTCAAAATAAATAATGATTAATTGTATGGTGGTTTAAATAGACCATGAATATTAGAGAGTCATATGTAGGTGGTGCAATTTCAAGAAGAGATTTGTTTTCTCGAAAAAACAAGAATATGACTCTATGATTATCCGGTCATTCTTGATAAAGTCCTTGGCCAAGCAATTAGATATCTAGGGTTTTCTAATGAATCTTGCGGATCGAGAATTGGGACCATGAGATGTCATATTATCTGTTCTTGAGGGTTTGACACTGACCTCGCATCCGAGGGATCAAGGACTTGAAACAAAGGTTTTTTAATTTTTTTTCATCAACTGATATTTGAATTTTATTTTATTAATCCGATTCGAATACTGTGGGTCTTATTAAGGGGTTGACTCTCACAAATCATATTTTTTTATTGTCATGACTTAAATCCGAGATCTATAATTGAGTGTAGTGCTCTGTCGCACCACCATGGGAGTTTGGTTGAAGCAAAGGAATTTGAGTTCACAGAATGCATTATAAGAGTTTATTAGCAGGTTTGAGGAACATTTGCTCATGGATGTGTAGTCTAACACAAATATTGACCAAATTGGGCTTTGTTTGGTTCGTTTCGGCTCAATCGACCCAATCTGACTTAATTTGACTCGATTAACACAAATACTTGGCCTACTATGATGACTCGTTTACGCCCAATATTTGTACTAATAAAGTCATGCATTAAAGTTCATATTGGCCCAATATGACTACCAACCATAAATTGCCATCCCCATTTATATATATATATATATATATATATATATATTGGTATGACCGCCTAGTATCCAGAATATACCGGCTAATCTAAACCGACTATTGTGAGACCGATATATTATGAGAGGTTTTCCAACAAATGTCTCTTTGTTTCCATGGGTCAAACTCCTGCATGGTTAAGGAGGAACAGAGCCCTTGTCATTTGCGTCAACATTTGTTAGTCCACTCATCTTTATATGTGTTAATAAAGTGATGCCCTCTTACAATCTTCTAGAAAATTAGTCTTTAATTTATCTCCGAGGCGAATTTAGTGACTGAATATTAGTATTTATAAATAAATTTTTAAATTCGAGTTTTGTGTATAACAAAAATATATATTGGGAGAGTTTTGCATCTGGTTTAGTCAAACTCAAATTAGATTTAATTGTATTTAACATGATTACCGTATAGTGATAGTAATTATAAAATAAAATAAAAAAGTCTTCAATTCATCATAAGTTGGACCTTTTTACTCAGGTCCAATGGTAGCAATAACACATATTTCTTTTCTGAAAATAAGGTGAATGTAATGCATTGAACGGAATAAAAGCAGCAAAGAACCACCTAGCCAATTGCCGTCTTATCTTTATGCACTGCTTCTTTACCGGCCACACATTCATGATTAAGAGCCGGCAGTTGTTCTTGGAGCAAAAAGATTTTTCAATACCACCACTTGCATTCTTGTTGCCCTTGTCTTGAACATGTGCTTGCTTCTTGGTTGGAAGAGGGCAAATTTCTTCAGAATCCTCTTTAGCTTGAGCAGAACCATTGTCAAAAAATTCATTAAAGTTTATTTTACCTTCCTTCTTATCTTCTAATTTATTCAAATTGCCAAGAATGATACACCGAGCAATGAACATCGTGGCAAAACCTTCTTACAAGGGGAGACAAGTTACACCAGTTAGATGTTGCTTCATCTATTTATGCCTCCTTCTCCATATACTTCTTGACAATAAAGGCATGTGTATATGTTAATTTCCCCCCATAACTTCTCAAAAAAACATGTTCCCATGAAGGATTAGTCCCCCCCCCCCGGGGGAGTTTTTATAGACGGTGTAGTAGCTTGCTTCTCTGATGATCTGGTATTATCTTCGTTAGAAGGCACATATCCTTTTGTGCAACCATGTTACCTTCAAATAAATTTATTTGTAGATTAAGACATACCGAACTATGGCAACAAGACCCAACTATCATAAGTGAGTTGAGTTGGGAGATGCTGAAGTTGAGTCACCAAAGGGTTACCCCAAAAAACCAACTCTTAGAGTAAAACAATCTCAACTGAACATCTTAAAGGGTTTTTTTTTTTTTTTATAACTATTTTGTCCTTGTAAATTTCAATTTTCTAAGATAAAAATTAATGAATTACACTATACAAATACACCCCTCCAAGAAAAAAGAATGTTTCCAACTAATTAATATACCGAGAAATGGAGACCTCTGTGAAACCTGTTTTCTGCTTTCTTTTTCTTTTTTATAATAAAAGCATAACATAATTAATTGATCAAATACAGATTTTTTCAAGAGTGGGTCTTAGACATAGACACTATAGGCACTGCAAGCCAATAAAGTAAATCAGTAGCAATCTTTGAAGGATTGTTTTTGTTTTTATCCATCTTTTCACGTTTTTTAAGTTTCCAAAATAATCTTCGTAATTCAAAAATAAAGTTTCAATTATTTTCTAAACCCAAATAAAGTTTAAGAACTTAAGAATTGAATTTTTGAGAAAATTTAACATTATTAGATTGAATGATTACAAGAATAATTGAAAAATTAAATGATCGTATGGTTGATTGATATAAATAAACGAATGATTTGTGGTAAGCAATGATCATAGACGTAAGAAATTGGTAAAATCATGTAAAATTTGTGTATTTATGTTTGATTTATTTATTTTTGCATATATGATAATTATAGTATGAGCAAGTTCCACAAACTGTGCGCGCGCGTGCGTGTGTATTTGAAAGTGTGATATAGGGACACTATTTGATTATTCTGTAACTAGTTTGTAAGGTTTATTATATCGTCCAGGTGCACTTGGGGAACCAAGGAAAGATGCCCCCGGAATTTTGTTAACTTGGGCATTTTTCATTTATATGGACTTCATTTTGAAATAGAATAGAGCTCAAGCCTTTGGCACCGAGAAGATGATAGGTTTGTCTATTTTCCAAGCATTTTCATCATCTATTTTTAAAAATTTTAATTTAATTTTGAATAAATCGATATAATTACTTTTTTTTCCCCTAGTATCGGATAAGCTACACAATCTTCCACCCAATAAATTTTCTTGTCTTTTCATTTTCTTGGATTAGAAAATTTTGTTTCTGTTTGTATAGTATACGATGTTACAATGATGAAAAAGAGTTAGATGATAATGATATTCAAGAGGGAGAGAATGACGACTTTTCTAGATTTGTCCTTTTTCACTCCTATGGTCGAGTCACCATGCAAAATATGTGGTAATGGGAAATTCTGGAAGCCATGGGATATTATTTCTGCTGGTTCACGACTTCCTCACATGTTTTTACACCTTCTCAAGGAGTTATACAGATATGATTTTCCATCATTCCACTTCATGAGGGGCAAAGGGTTTCAAAGATCTGGGTAATGAAAAAATCTATTGGACCTTAACATGTAACTATCAAAACAAAAGCTCTCTAGCTCCAGAGAGAGAGAGAGAGAGAGAGAGAGAGAGAGAGAGAGAGAGAGAGAGAGAGAGAGAGAGAGAGAGAGATAAAATAAAAGTTTTCAACATCGAATGTAATGTTTCAAATTCTTGAATTATGACTTAAGGGCTCAACTTTTAGAAAAAGATTTTTGGTCTGAATTATAAGCTCTTTGCTGTGGTAAAGTTGGAATAGATCCTCCAAAACTTGAGTTACCATGATGGAGGGATCTTTGATTTGTATTGCAATATCGTATACCTTCTAAAGAAGTAGATGAGTGCGCCGAATTTTCATTTCTTCATAGTAATTTGGTTGCTTAAATTAGATATCTTTCTCAAATCATTAGGGTACCAAAACTTGTGCTCTTCATTCTATTTTGAGAATTTTCTTTTGAGCGGAAATAGCCTTGCTAGTTTAGAGCCATGAATAAGTTTATTAGATCTAAAAGGTTGAAGCAAGTCTAGTGGGAGGTGTTTGCAAATGGTTGCCTCCTATTTAGGAAGTTGTAGGTTCCAAACATGGTGGTGTCGAAAAGTTTCAGATCAAGTGAAAGTTAGATTTGAATAGGAACACTCAGCTCCTTCCATGCTCAAATCCCATTAGCATCAGCATATATTAAATTTGATTCAGCTCAAATATTGCATGTGTATTTACTATTACCTAATAGCCTGCAAATCATCTGGCAAAAGATACAGGGTGATTTTGCTATGTTGAGATAATTGGATTCTATACAATATATGTTAGGATGGCTATTATTTTTGGCACCATGCTCTAGTTGCCTCTCAGAGAAAGGAATAGTTTTGCATATTCTTGCACATTTTATTTTGTAAAATCCTTTTGTTTGCCTATGAAAGAAAAGGAAAGAACTTAAAGCATATCTATCTTCTTTTGTTACTCTCCCCACTAGCTAATCATAGCAACCGGAGGTGCTTATGTAGGGTTATGTACGTGTCCTGTGCACCCACAAATATCCATCACACGAGAAATGCTATTTATCCCAAAATTTTTCTCATGATTCGATCATTTTCTCTGCACTATTTTTGTATTTTCATGACAAAGAAAAATATAAACTACAAAAACCTCACATCTACTTTAGCCCATCGTTTCCCCGTGGCTTAAGAACGTCAGAATTAACTATTTGGTAATTTCCTTCTTCGGCATTTTGCCACCCTCTATCCAAAACCCTAACAAAAAGTTGAATCTTCCTACAATTGTAAAACACAAAAATGTCATGGTGCTGCCATTTTTGCTTAAATTGATATAAGAACCATTCTAATTTCGATTCAACCGATAAATTAATAAATAAAGTTTTCACAATTTAGGATTGTGGAATCGGTTCTAATGATCGAATTGCAACTATATAGCATATTTCTATTAGGTTTTTGAACCGATGGTGGCAAGGTACAAACGGAGACAATCAAAGGCTCGGTTGGTTTTTTTTTTTTTGAACCACTTCATAATAATTTTGAAAATGAGGCAAACCAAAGGGGAGATTTTTCTACTTTACACGCCCCCACCAAAAAAAAAAAAAAGACTTCCGAAATGTGGGCTTGGAAGTGAGGTTGGATAAAACTTCGAGGTGAAAAGAAGTGAGCTTAATTCAATAAACTGTCCTTATTGAGGTGAAAAGAAGTCCGAAATGATATAACCTATTCAAACGCACAAGTAGTCTACATAATGTATGATTACCTTGTTTCGAGCTAAGACATCGTACATGCATGCTTTCCAAATCTTTAATTCTTCACAAGTACTTGTAACCAAAAGATTGCTTTACATGATTTTTGTTTTTGTCTTTGTCGTGTGTGGCTTTTTTTTTTTTTTTCCTGTTTTCCTTTTTGGCACCATCCCCTTTTTGAGTGACTTGCCCTTATTCAATTCATGCCAAGACCATCAAGGCCTTTAACTAATTATAGGAAAATATGGCCATCAATCGATTAAGAAGAACATATAAATGAATGTCATCTCACAAAACAACTTGATTAAAAAGATTATTTAAAGGAACCTAATTAGTGCAATGTCTGCCCCAGAAAGTAAAATTGTGTATAGAGAAGACTACTAAATTGAAAATATTGTGATTTTTTCTTACATCATTATTCTAGGAAAAAAAGGGGTTTCGTGCAACAAACCCTATGTTACCCCTGTATAGGAGATTAGTTGTTTAGAAACCCCAGGGACTGTGAGAAACTATATTTTCAAAATTTTCAACTACACCTTTTTAAATCTATTAGAAAGATATTATATATTTTGAGAATACAGGCCTTTATTTTTAAAAGATTTTGAGAATTGTTGCTATGCAATTAGAGAGAAAGATATTACATAGCGATTAGCCAGATCAACGGGTCAAATTTTAACTTCTATTAAAATTAAAATATAAATTATTTTTAACAACCCATTAGAAAAAAATATATTTTCTCGTCTTAATAAATCATTACAGTCATTACAGTCAAGACAATGAAAATAGTAAAACCTTGTCCCCCCTTTGTTTATGGTACAACTATACTTCTAAAGTATGAAAAAAAAAAAAAGAAATTAAAGTAATTTGTTAAGCATATATCCTCTTGAAGACAAGAATTTCTTTTTATTTATCTAAATTGCTGTTACATTTTTAGATTTATTAGTCCCAAATGCCCAAATAGATTTATGTTCCAAAAGGATGAATTGATATGTACATTTATAAATAAGAAATAGAGATTTTATTCAAAGGACTAGCAGAATCTCTCTTTTTTTTTTCACAATGCAAAAGGTTCAGTATTTAGTTTTAAATAAGTAGAATTACTAAACAAGAGTTTAAATTCCCCATTTCCACCTATGTTATTATAATTTTGCTTACTAGTTATATGGGCTACGAAAATAAAGTAGTAATAATAAATTTATTGGAAATAAATAGAAAACACACCACACAACACTTATCATAGTAAAGTAGTGATAATAAATTAGGAAGATAGTAATATAAACCTAAAAAGAAGAAAAAAATTTACAAGAATTATCAATCAGTCTAATTAAATAAATTCTCCAGCTAAACATTTGAGTAATAATGATTACACACGAATTCAATTTTCTTTTCTTTTTTTTAACATATATGAGCCGAATCAAATTGAACATAAGAGATAAAAACTATGAGTATTGGATAATTATTATTACAATTTTTTTCTGGATAGTTATCTTGTTATAAAAAATTATAAACCAAAGATATATGATGATGTGAGATCTTTAAGAAAAATAATAAAAATGAAGAGGACACCATAACAACTATAAATTCTCTTAGTAGTTGTTCTGGAAAATATTTTGCTGCACTACTATTATATGTAAAATTTGAATTAAGTTAAATACAATAAATTGTACAAAAGCCAAATCCATCATACATGTTTTTATAGCCATTGTTAGTTCAAACACTTATCATATAATAATAGACAAATGTTGTAATCATTAATGGATGAATAAAAATATTTTAATTGATTATTGTGCATGAGAATTTCCTTTTTTAATTGTTTCTTAGTTTATTAAGATTTTCTTATGATAATTTCAATTCCATTTATTTTCTATTTAAATTGATTTCGTTTCAGTAAAAGAAATTTAATCAACATATTAGATTAATAAAGATCAGAATGGAGGAGTGATACAAAAGGGGAGAGAGGATCCTGGCGGATTCCAAAATGAGTGCCTCAAAAAGTAGTGCCCTAAAACTCCTAGTTAATATTTCTTCAAGGGAAAAAAAACCCATTTGCAGTGTTGTTTAAATAGCCTCTCTTGGATGGAAGATAAAATCATACTAAAGGACCTTGCCCATTGATTATATATATTTAAAAAAAAAAAAAAAAAAAAAAACTCCCTGCACTATAAGATCAGCATAGAAATAGAAAGAGAATTAGTAAACAAACATATCTAGAACCTAGGTTTTCTTATGGAAAAAGCGAAGAAACATATATTATATGCTACATGGAGTGGACCAATTCACGTTGGTCAAATGCTTATCGGAGAAGCTTTGAATTCTCTTTCTTCTCCTTGTTTACTTTTGTTTTTCTTGGTCATGTTCAATAGTTTTTTTCCTTATCTGTGAGTGATATGATATTATGTTAACGTTTGAACCTTTCTTCTCAGGTTTTCTTTGTTAATTATGGTTAATGACTCCAAATATCCAATTATGCACATATTCTATCTACAATCTCACCTTTTACCAGCTCATCAATATATATTCCCACCTGCAACACTTATTAAGCTAAAGTCAGCTCAGTTTTGTTAGAAATGGAGTGCTTTTCACGCAATAAGAAGCGCAAGAAAAAGATTTTACCATTTTACCAAGTTCACGAAAAGGTAAATAATTCAAGAAAAAGATTTTGAAAAAAGGCACATAACTACAAAAAAGACCAGGACTGATATATACAAGTGAGGAAAAACATTTAGCATCACACAAAAGTCACTTTAATTTACAAGTCTATATATTTAAAAACAAAAAAAGAAAGAAAAGCTAATATATCATGCATTAAATCCCATATGATCTTCTAGATTAGCTTTCTTTCTGGATCTGAAATCTTACCACCAACCACAGGACCTCTCTTTCCTGAAATATGAAATTTCCTGTTTTTCTATGCACAGGTGTGTTTATATTTATGATAAGGAAAATGAAAAGATAATTTATATCTCAAGCAGAGAGCAAATCTACGATATTTCTCATGACCTGTACCTGAGTGGTAAGACACTTTATGTAATGAGCTGTTTCTTCCAACAAGTTGCTATATTCCATGGCTTCACCGCCCGGCACGAGCCTTCGAAGCTCGCTAGCTTGATCAAAATTTTCAGTCTTTGCTATTTTGGGCTTCACCACCTTACTTTTTCTCAATCTCTTTGCATGAGAATTCGATTTTTTTGCTACCAAACTGTGTCGTCGCGACTGGTTTCTTACTTTCCAAAGCATAGCCCTACTCCAAGTCCTTCTAGAACCAACTACGGAGGCCATGGATGCATCGGCCACCATCTTAACCCTAATACTTCGTTTGTAGAATTCTCTTGTTGATGATGAGGAGGAGGGTTTTCTTTGCTTGTTTAAGTGGTTTAGAGCTTGAAGAAAGCGATGAGCAAACCTAATTTGGAGAGAGGTAGGTTTAGGGTTTGTGGGTATGTTGTGAGGATCCATGGAGGGAGGGGGAGAGAGAGAGAGTGAGAGGAAGAAAGGTTTTAGTCAGATATATAAAAGGGATGGTGGTAGTGTAACTTAGTAGGGTTTCTTGGGATGGATCGAAAGAGAAACAACAGTCTTCAGATAAGAGATTTTCTTCTGACACAAAAGGGTCCTCTTCTCTTGTTCAGAAGTACGAGAGAGAGAGAGAGAGAGAGAGAGAGAGAGAGAGAGAGAGAGAGAGAGAGAGAGAGAGAGGGAGATGTGTTCTGACACTTCTGACACAAAAGATCTACTACTTATTTGCGTGTGATACCAAAACCAATGTGCGAGGAGAGAGAATGAGATGTGGTTAGGAATTTTTATAATACAAATATGATGAAATTTTTTACTATATACATATATGTATATGTATATATATAAAACATGGAGGAGAGCAAACGTGTGAAGAGAATATAAGAGAAAAAGAAAAGTGAGGAGGAGATTGAAAATGGGAGGTGGGAAGAAGAAGGAAGACTTAAATGGGAATCAATCTCTCTCTCTCTTATTGGCAAATATAAACATATACACACACAAAACAATATTTAATTAAAAGTGATTTGAAGGTTTCATCTTTATTTGTATCTTTCGTTTTCAGTTTATCAGGTTAGGAGTTGGAAAAGTAGAGTTTTGTGGGGGAACAAATGGCCAACCACCATATGATCGCACATGGTTCCATTACCCCACTTGGATTGTGGGACCCTTTTTTCTCCCATTCTCCATTTTCCTTCCCATAATTTATTATTTTTCTATAATTTTCTTTCATTCATTTTTTTCTCCTAATTATTGTGTCTTCTTCCTTTTTGTTTTGGTGAAAATTGTGTCTTCTTCCTTGGCATTCCTCCACAGTCCAAAAAGTTAGCCCGTCTGCGCCGCCTTGTTGCACAAGACTTTGTTTTGATGCATGGCTCAAGATGTGCTTGATCATTTCATCGGTTATATATTAATTTTTTCTTTTCTTTTTTTTTGGGTGGGGGGGGGGGGGGAGTAATTTTGATGGATCACAAAGTGTATCTCTTCATATTAGTTAAATAACTCCATAGATTTTAACTTAGAACCAAAGTTTCTGCGCCTTGAGCTACTGATCTTTGTGTTTTTATCCAAATATCTATTGATTAAAAGCGTGGGCTGCAGTGCCTAGTTTTTTTTTTTTTTTCTAAGTTAAATATAGTTTGAATTTTATAATTAAATTTACTTGATCATTAAGAAATTTCCTTCAATCAAATACCCTCTTCCCTAAGAAAGAAACAGTAAATTCCATTAAAAAGGAAAAGGAGATGCCGTCCATCTAATCAAAAGTTATCTTCTTGAAACAGATACTATTATTGGTAGGAAAATTACGTAATCATCCCACATAAAACATAATTACTTATGGTTGATGTTTTTCCTCAAACGGAGCCTGTATTTTGAAATTTAGTTTTAGTCAATTTCATTTGCAATGGAAAGGGAGAAGTTGTGCTTCATTTTCCCTTTAAACTCCACTGTGGTCAACCAACCCCTTTGTTCGAGGTGGTGGAATGGGTAATAATAAATGAAAATTTTCTGTTAATTTTTAACATGTTAATTAGTTGGTGATAAACGATGAAGTTGCACACGTGGCGTTGTCTAGTGATGAGGTTATTTACAATGTGGAAAGTAAAGGGGTATTAAGCACTAATCTTTTTTCTTTTGGGTACAAAAAAGGGGGTTGGGGTCTAGAATCCTTCGAATCTAATTACATATGGAGAGTCTTCAAAGTTGGGCTTTTGATTCATGGGAATATTTCGAAGTTTTTATATGAACATCCCCATAGTTTTGGTTCTTAATTTTGTACCCTTCGAGTGATGCAAATGGAAATAAAATGTTAAAATGTTTAAGGCCAGAACTAATACTAGGAGTCAAATTTTAGAAAAATCTGATCCGAACATTATGGGTCACATACATACCGAGATGAAGCATGCTAAAGCCAATAATTTAGATTGTCCGACTCTTGTCTTAAGGTGTAATGAATGTGGTTTCTCGAATCCGTGTCCTAAGTCAATTGCCTGCCTCATCAGGCTAATATTAGTCAAAACCATGGCTAGTTAAACAAGATAATTTACTTTAATCATCTTACAGTATATGACTTCAAGCAGTTCCGATGTCGACAGAAATGGAAAAGCCTCCGAATCTTTGCCATTCTCAAAATGCATTATGATTAACTTATTATACCTAATCCATCTGCTTATACAACACCCCGAAAAGTAGCTGGTATAAAATCAAGGTTATACTATAGGCAAGCAGTGTGAAATAAACTATTTCAAGCAGTTTAAATAAATTACTCACAAACCCATAAAACAATAACAAAAAAATATGACTCCTCATTCTCACTTACTAGGAAGCTTTTTAACATGTAATTGGTGAATTTTATATAAAAGAATACCCTAATATTACCAAATTTTTGTTCCTCAACGATTGTGATATATCTAATCACCTGAAGCAGCGGCCGGTTTATTCATGAAATGATAGAGAAAATGCCCATATTAGGAAAGTAATAACATTGTTCTGAGAAGTACATACGGTTCATATGGGGGTGTAGGACCATGATTCTCTTTTGTAATTCAAACATCTTTACTATTATTATCATTATTTGGTTTGGACTTTGAAGAGAGATACATGTACGATGGAGAAAATGGCTGTTTCGGTGGGTTCTCTTTCATGTTTGCTTCTTCCAATACTAACTGATGAAAATCAATCGCTTCACAGAAATTTAGGGCTTGCAAATAAGGTTGTGTTCAACTCACAGAAATTCTTTACCTGATTTTTTGTATGTTCATCACCCAAAACAATTATCAACACATATACATATACATATATACATACATATAGATATATGTATATTATAAGGTGATTTTCTGTTCAAGTCTAACCATCGAACCACAGACTACCCCCGATTTATATATAATATCTACTTCAACTTTGAGGGGAAAAAATAGTGGGATTGAGATATTATCCCTCACGGAATTTAGTGTTGAGATTAATTATTGGTGGGGGCAAGGGAAGAACTCGCACATCATAGGTACAACATATTTAATTTAAAAATAAAATTAAAATAGTAAACAAATAATGAAAAAAGGCGCAAATGATTTAGAATATAGCCACAAGAGTGGCGCACACTACACTCATGGAATTTATTCCAAGGTGGAATAGGATGGGAATAGGGTGGGAGAGTTGTTTGGAACAATGCAAATGATTTTTCAAGATGGTCCCAAGTTATGGGATTTGTTATATTCTGATAGGTATGTAGAGAGGGCCTCAACTAGAATTTACCCCCCCCCCCACTTGTTCCACTTTATAATAATATATAAATATGA
The DNA here is from genome assembly GCA_033439265.1 of Dillenia suffruticosa. Lineage (NCBI taxonomy): Eukaryota > Viridiplantae > Streptophyta > Magnoliopsida > Dilleniales > Dilleniaceae > Dillenia > Dillenia suffruticosa. Next base: position 18,031,751 of record JAVTVX010000020.1, read on the forward strand.
TTCTAAAATTCGTACATTTCCAACTAGGGTTAGCTAGTGGTCACAAGTTTGAACTCGCCCGTGCTGATGCAAGCTCTCTCATATTTTAGTAGTATTGTGATATATATTCACTTTTGAGTTGTAATTATTTTTAGATATATGAGATTTGAATCACGGAATATGTGATTGAGAAATAGGATTGTGACTAGTAGACTTTTTCTTTGAAAACTTTGAGTTGTAATCATGAAGTCTCTATTGTGATTCTTAGGAATATTATGGCCTTATTGCACTTTTCTGGCTTCTTTATTTAATTTATTTTTATAAAACATTTTTCACATGAAAAATATGTTTTTGAAATAAATTTATAGAAATTATATTCTAAGATTTTTCATGTATTTGAAATCACTCAAAATTGAACTTTTCTTGTGTATTTTTTTCTTGTATTTTCATTCTCTTTCAGAAAATATTTTCCCATATTTGAGGAGGTTTTATGGAAGTAAACAAAATTAAATTAAATGCAACTATTTTGGTTGAGTGATGGGTGTCATAAGACAATGTTTGATTCAGATTGGTATTCAGATGAGAATACTTTTTTTTTTCCTGATTTTATTTTCTTGTTTAAGGATTTTAATGGTTTTTTCTACAAAGGAAATTAATTATTTAACTTTCATATGTATAAAGTTGTATAAACATTTTGAACAAGGCCTGTATTCAGTTTCGTTCTTACTGTCTAGTCAATTTTTTTGGGGGAGGGGGGGGGGTTGATGGTAGGGTTTTGAGTGTTCTGTTTTTGTTGTGCTAGGGCTATTATATACCTTTGAAGACTAAAGGTGGGGAAGAAGGCAACGAATAAGGAATCAAACTTGACCCATTAAGAGGGCAGCTGTCCACGTTCTGTAATAGTGAGCCCCAAAGACTAAATGGAAATCAAACAATATTTAATATAACATATAAACTAATTAATTATAATCATGGCCGTATACACGCTTTTGTCCAACTCACACATATTTATGTACAAATATTTCTGGCAATTGTGAGCCACAGGTGTTAGAGATGAGAGAGTGTTGTAAATGCTTGACAGCTTCATTTCTTAATGCCCTATGAAATGAAATCTTGTTTGGTGAGCAAAGAACAATTATGATTCCAAATTTGTGTTTAAACGCAATCAAAAGGGAATCTAATTTTGTAATCTCGCATAATTATAATGGGTGGGTTTTGTTTTGTAAACATCACATGTGACTCGGTCTCTCCTAAAAGCAACATTTGACAACGGTTTTGAAATGGAAAAGTAGATAGAGATAGATTTATTTTGAAGAACCCAATTGGCTAGAAAAGGGTTCCAACATAATTATTATTTTTTTCATCCACTTGTCTGATTACATCACTCCAATTCCCGCTGCCTTAGTTTTGCCGATTCCTACTTTGGTTCTCTCTCTCTCCCGGTGCCTTTGTTTTGCCGATTCCTACTTTGGCTCTCTCTCTCTCTCTCTCTATATATATAACCATATGTACCCGCAAGATATGAATTGTATTTTTTATTATATAAATAATTATTAAATTTATAATTAACTAAATATTTGAATTAAATTATTATTTAAATAAATAAATAAATACAACGTATATTAATAATAGGAAAAAAAAAGTCTAACCATGATAGCTCTAGAAAAAGTCAACGGACGAGATAAAAAAGGGTAAGAAGTGGAGTAAAAAGATAATAGAAATAAAGTGGCGATCAATTATGGGATAAAAAAAGGGAGAAAAACTATGTCAAAAAAGATGAATGACTTAAGAGGGAAAAAAATAAGTTAAAAATAAAAAGATTAAATACCTTAATAAAAAATAAAAAATTAAGGTTTAAAAATAAAAAAACGATTATCTGTATAGCAAAAACAAATAAAATGGGAAAAACTTATGTTAAAAAAAAAAAGACGAACGATCCAAGTAAAAAAAAAGACAGTAAAAAAAAAAGTACAAGAACCTGAATTATGTCAAAAAAAAAATATAAAGGATTTAAGGGAAAAAATCGAGTAAAAAAATAAAAAGAGCAAGGATCTATATGCAAAAAAAAATTGTGATCTAAAAGTAAATGGATAACTATCCGTGGGGCAAAAATAAAAAAGAGAGAAAATTTTATTTTGAAAGCGACGGAGGACTTAAGTGAAAAAATGGGCAAAAAAATAACTTGAATGAAAAAAAAATTGGGATCTCAAAAATATGAAATGACCATCCAATGATGTCCGAAAAAGTGGTAAAAGTGTGATGAATAGTAGCCAACTTAAACGAAAAAAAGACCGGGCAAAAAAAAAACCACAAGGAACTAAATGAAAAAAAAAAAAAAAAATATGGGACAACCATTCAGAGATGTTCGAAAAGTAATAAACAATGTGCGGGAATAGTGGCACCTATAAACACTTTATATCCATAGGGATATATATATATATATATATTATAGAATGCAAAAAAATAAAAAAATATGGAACAACCATTCAGAGATGTTCGAAAAGTAATAAACAATGTGCGGGAATAGTGGCACCTATAAACACTTTATATCCATAGGGATATATATATATATATATATATATATATATATATATATATATATATATATTATAGAATGCAAAAAAAAAAAAAAAAACTTATTTTTAGTTCTAAAGCTTATTTTCCATGAGGAGAGAGAAAAAAAAAAGGAAAAAAAAAACATATGTAAACAAACATATTATGAGTTGTATTGTTTTACACAATGTTAAAATTATTTTTTAAAAAAAAAACTCTTGTTGGTCATTTCCCTGCTTTAACTTTTTTTCACAAGTTAATAGGCCAATCCCCCTTGTTTTTTTGGGACAAAAACTATAATCTTATTAGGAAACAAATTAAGAACTTGCTATTAAGAATTCTATAATCTGTTATTAGCATGGATGCTAAAAAAGTTAGAATTCATACTAAAGTTAGAAACAAATTAATAAATCCTTTTTCCTCTATTGGAATCAGAATAAATAACATTCCAAAGATAATGGTTGTCGTCCAATACCAAAAACAATTTGTTAAAATTCATTTGTATCTAGAGATGAAGAAGAATGAGGCGGAAATCATGAAATTCGCGGGTATGAAAACGACTAGCATTTAAAGGTTAAAATTTTTGCTTTTGGGGTGATTTAGGTATAGAGAAGTTTCTAGATTGGATTGCAACATGTGACTACTTTTAAAAATATATTGAAATCTCTAATTATAATATAGCTAAAGTGTTATCATATAAATTAACAAGAAGGGCTCAAATATGGTGGGATAACGAAGCATCTAAGAAAAGAAATGGAGGGTGACCCGTAGAGATTTGGGGAGTGATGAAAAATGTGTTGGAAAAGAAAATTTTCCACTCAGATTATGATCAATACTTGTTCAAGATTATATTTCGTTCTCAATGTTGATGGCGCAACGGATCTAAAAAATGGCAGGGGTGGCACAGGAGGACTCTTTAGAGACAGTAAAGGATATTGGATTCATAGTTACGGGATAAACGTGGGTATCACTAGAAGTGCTGACAAGTTGGCAGGGTTGAGAAAAGAGGTGAAAGCTAGCTGTCATGAGCTCAGTAGCCCCCCAAAAGCCTTAAAGGACTTACTGCTTATGGATGCTAGTGGTGCTTCGTGGATCAAAAGGAAGGGGTCTTTAACCATGAGCACTAAATCTCCTCTAAGTGTTGTCCAAGTTTTTTTTTTCTTTTTTATTGTTTCCTTGCCTTGTTTTCTTTCTGTCTCTTCTCTACCAAAAAAAAAAATGAACTCAATATTTGGTCGTTAGAAACAATTTAAACTAAACTCTTTGATAGTAGTGTTAGGTATATTATGGGGTTCAGGATAGAAATTTGGAATAGAATTGAGTTTTTAATATTAAACAATGACGAAGTAAGAAATATGGCATTGATGGTTGAGATGATGATATACGAAGTGGGTAATTTAGCATTGGACATCCAAGAAGAAGCACTAGTTTGGAAATTCGAATTTGGTAGAAGCAAGGAATATAACTCTATCAAATTTTCAGACAAGGGTAAGGTATTGGTGGTGGTTGAGAATGGAAATCCAATGAGGTTAGATAATCTGTATGTTAAAATGGGTTTTGAAAAGTGTTATAGGTATGATAAGGAAAAGCACAAATCCAAAAAGTGTTCCAAACAAAGGCGGTAAACATGGTTGACTGTGAGGAGGATTAGGATGATGAGAATGCTTGTGTAGAGATGTTGTGTGAGCTGGAGGACAACGAAGAGTATGAGGATGATGTCGAGAGGCAAATATACATGGTGAGGAAGGTGATGTTAGTACCAGAAGAAGGTAGAATTCAATATAATAGCTTGTTTCAAACTTGATATAGGAGCAAATCTTTGATTTTGTTATTGACAGTGGTAGTTATAATACTGCATTTTAGAAGGATCTAAAAATCGAAAAGTATTCCAAGCTATACTCAATATGGTGAATTAGAGATATACCAAAGATTAAGGTGATTGAACAATATCTGGTTCCTTTTTCTATTAGCAAACACAAGGATGGGATCTACTATGATATTATTGATGATGGAGGTGAGTTTGCTCTACAAATACCTACTCCATTGACTCAAGTGTGGAACCGGAGTGACGAGGAGTTTTCAAGGTCTTTGAAAATGATGAGACCTGCAAATACCATTGGAGGGTATTCCGACGGGGAGACTCCCACACCTAAGTAAGAAAAAGCAATTTTAGAGAATAAGAAACAAATTGAGAAGAGTTATAAGATAGCCTGGTGTTGTTTTTGTGTGATAAGTGTGGGGTTCCTGAGAACGTACTTGGTTGGCTATCGGTGCTAGTATATAGCATGTGTGTATGGTAAGTTCCGTACGAATTTAGAGATGTAGAAATCCTAGTTTCATTGAGGAGAGATCGCTGAGAATTTTTCAAAATTGTAGAGACTGTAATCAAATATTTCTAAGAGATTTATTGTCCTGTAGATTAAGGAAAGTTTAAGGTGTCATAGAGACTTTCTACTTTATCGAGAATATCTATTAAGATATGTTTTCTTGTTGGGAGAGATTTTCATGGGAACAATAAAGATTTATATCCAATTAAGAAAGATTTTAAATCCATTAAAAATTTACTTTCTTACTGGATGACTCCAAGTTGTGCTTATCGCGTAATAGAATGAATTATGCTCATATTAATAGGACGTATCTGTCGAGGAGTAGGATAATTGGGAAAGTCAAGTACCAAGATTTGAGATAACCGAGAGGTCAAGAGTAACTGGCTTCTCGAAAGGGCAAAATCAAGAGGGTCGGAAGGAGTGTTCGATCAAGAAAGCACTCGATCGAGAAACCGCGAGCAAGTTCGGTCGCTTATGAGCAGTTTGGCCTAATGGGTTCAGGTAGTTTCTATTTTGTGGTAATAGACTGTTAGACTATGTACCATCATTTGCTCCTACTCCTAAAGCTAGTTTGAAGGAGTAGTGTTAGAAGTAGAGTCGAGATAATAAGAATCAAGTAATTCAAAAAGATGTGAAGAGAAAACAACTTTGGATAAGTGGAACGAGTGTGAAAGTGGAATCGGCACAAAAGTGAAACATTAAATGTAGCTAATATTGATGTTTCAAAGCGGAAAATACGGAGAACCCACACACACTAACGTAATGGAAAGGTCATGAAAGTGGGATGGTTGTGTGAGTAGCATTAAGTAGGGGAACCAACTATTTCAATTTTGAAGCGTGCCACTTCATTCTCTGGATTTCTATTTAAGATACTAGCTAGAAATAATAGAAGGTGGCAATAGAGTTTCTTTAGTCCATCAAATGAGAATAGATTATAGGCTAGAGGCTTGGTTTATAAGTGAAGAAGTGAATGAAAAGTAAAAGTTAGAAAAGATTGTTTGTAGTAATGCTTTTAGTATTGATAAACAAAAGATGATGGTGGCTCTTCTGCTCCATGGAAGCACTGTTGATGTGAGATTCCTTCAATAATGGAGATTGCAATACAAGGTCCTATCACGATATCTGGGAATCCAAAACTGTGAGGGCTATTATTGGTGGTTCCAAGGGATGTTGCATTGAGTGGAGATGTTTTCCCTCCTTTTGAATTCCAAATTGGAAGGCGAAGGCGTTTCTCCTAAGTGGGTCTAATGAAGATGGCTTAGCACTAGGTTTGGCACCAGCATCTCTTGGTGGGACATAAAGAGGATGGGAGAACTTGATGTGCGAAGTGTGAGTTTAGAAGAGTGACGTAAAGACGTAACCTGACCGAATGCCTCCTCTTTCTTTATAGTTTTGTGTCCACGTATTTCGTTCTCTCTCTCTTTCTATCTTCTTCCAAACTTCTATACTATTGGTAGGTTGGCATTCTATTGCTTTTGCTTCCACTCGTATGAACTCTAATTTGCTTTGTAAAGATCTTATGGATAAATAAATGAAAGAGCTTTTTCTTGTACCTGATAATTTCATTGCTCTGTTTTGTTGGTGCACTTAGACGTCTAGCTCTTCTTTCTTTATTGTAATTGTTTTTCCATTGTATATTGAAACTGCTTGCCGTATTGAATGTAATTGTCCCGTAGTTAGAGGTTGCATGTTAGGACCTTCTCGAGGGGCTAGGGTAGCACCTTGTAACCTGGTGGAGGCGTAGGACCAAACGGGGGCAAGAACCCTTTATCTTGTTATACTAAAGTCACCCAGGGGCATGGCGTTAACGAGGAGTTCAATGGATGTATTGGTGCTGCGTAGAGAGAGAATTTGAGGGCATTACACGGAGGGTACTTGTTGGTGTTGCATTAAAAGTGTTTAAAGCCATTGCACCGAGAATACACATTAACATTATGTCAAGAGTGTTTGAAGGCATTACACCGAGAATGCTTGTTGGCGTTATGTCAAGAGTGTTTGAAGGCATTACACCGAGAATGCTTGTTGGCGTTATGCCAAGAGAAAGTTTGAAGGCATTGCGCTAAGAATGCTCGTTGGCATTGTGCTTAGAGAAAGTTTGAAGGCATTGCACTGAGAATGCTCATTGGCGTTACACCAAGAATGTTTGAAGGCATTGCACTGAGAATGCTCATTGGCGTTACACCAAGAATGTTTGAAGGCATTGCACCAAGAATACTCATTGACATTGCTTCAAAAGAAAGTTTGAAGGCATTGTGCCGAGAGAGTGGGTTGTGTATGCTCGGTTGGGAATTTCATCTCATATTAGCAACATGTTTGAGGGCGTTTGATACCCACGAGTTATTCTTGATTGCATGTGCTGGTTGCAATCATGATGTTATAAGAAGACAATAAAACATATAAAGTGAAAATGTTATTGCAAAAGTAACTATTAGTATCTGGAATCAACTTATTCAATCTGCAACCCAGAGTTGCCAACAAAATGATAATTGATAAAGTATATAGATTACTAGACTGGAGTAATGGGTGACCTAGGGGCACATGGAAGCATTCCTATTTCCAGAGGTGTTCTGAATTTGATTCTCATGTGTTGGGTGCTTGGTAGTGCTTCTAAAGCATTCAGGCTAGAGATAGCATTGTATGCTAACTGTAACTTAATCACATTGAACGTTGTTGTAGCAGTTGCATGATTGGTTAGAGTTTCAAGGGTAACAAGAAAAGGGATAGTGCCCTTAGGGTAGAACCACTCGCTCGAAGGTCCCTTTACAGGTCCAACAAGTGGTTGAAGTTGAGTATGATTGAAACCCATCTGTTAGAAGGCATCTCAATAGAAGAGGTCGTAACCGGCTTCCTAATCGACAAAGATCCTCTTTATCATGTAATGGTCTATCTTGGTTGTAATGACCAATGGTCGTGATGGTTTAGTTTGACTCCCGTTAGATCATCATCATCAAAGTCTATCATTGATCTCTTTTTCTTTTGTCCCTTCTTGATACAGGTTGTGAAAACTTCTTTAGAGGTGGGTGCCTTGATGCTCTGGAAGATTGGTGCAGGTATTCATTTGGACTGGCCCCGTTGGGTATCCATCGAGGCCATTAAGTTCACAATAGAAATGGCTTTGCTACAGGAGGAAGAAGCCAAGGAAAGTGTTTACTTTGTATCCGGAGGACTACCCCGTTGGCTTGGTTGGGGGTGACTCCTGGGAGTGGTAGTCCGTTTGGCTCGTTTGCTTATGTCAGCTCACGTAGATTTTGAGGAGGGTTATTTTCTCACTCCATACTGATAAACCTCTAAAGTTTATCATTCTAAATCTAGACCCTAAGCTCGTTCTTTTAATTTTGGCATTTATCTATTTGGTAGCCATAATCCCTGTTAAAGTGATAGTATTAGAATTTGTCCTTCTTTGAGTCGTCCCTTGGAAGACGTGGGGCTACTAATGTAAGTCTTATTCCTGATCTGCATCAAGATTTGATAGGGGAGTGTAGTTGGTGAACCTGCGATGAGAAGGAGCTCCCAGTTGGTTCCTTTTGGCCGATGGTCGCCAAGATGAGTAACTGCGCTCGCATTTTCCTATTCTGTTTCGACATTTATCAAATGCCTCAACTTCCTCAACTGCAACGTATTTTTCTACTCGTGCGTAGAATTCTTGGAAGGTGGATGGAGAATTTTTTGTTATAAAAGTTTTCATCTCTGATGGCCGTAAATCGATGAGTAGCACTACTAACGCGATGGAATGGTCTAGACCAGGAACTTTTATCATCTCATTCTTGAATTTGTATAAAAAATCTTATAGGGGTTTATCATCCTTTTGTCATAAAGATAGGAGGGAGTTAATTGAACCCGGTCAGGGCATTGCCCTTCAAGTGCGTAGGAAAGTGCTTGCATGTTGTGGCATCTGGCTTATCCCTTAAGATCATAACCGTCACAAAGTAGGCTGCATGGTCTTGAGAGTCGAAGAGAGGATCACATCTCATTGCATAGGCTCAGTGGAGACTTTAGGATTGAAAGGAGAGAGACTAATTGCATATTGGGTGGCTTCTTTATTTACACTGAAGCACTTCAATTTAGTGGCCACAAGGTCCTCGACCTATTTTCTCAAATCGTTTGGATTATGTTGGGAGGTGACTAAAGCCTCTCGGTGCTTTCGAGGTGGGAGTCTATGCCAATGTGACTATCTTGACCTCTATGGAGAGGATGACCTTTTGGTTGGCGAATGCGACTAAGTTCTTCCAACTGTTTACTCATCCCTTGTATCTTTGATTCTAGCCTCTCTATTTTTGAGTGGTGGACTCTTTTGGGAGAGAATGGAGTAGCGGGTGGAGTTAGCTGGTTCTCGCATTGCGTGACAAGTGCATGGTACTCCTCGCAGGGGAGAGCTTTTGTTGGATGTTGGTGGCAACCGGCTGAAACATCCGGTTGATTTTCAAAAGTTGTTGGTGAAGGCGTATTTGTAGGATTGGATGTCTATCCTCCAGCTACAAACACAGCCTTTGATGTGTTACCGCTCCTTCTTGGTGGCATGGTGATTAAAAAGATAGCAACACAAGACGTGAGATATGTTTAGCGGAAGAGTCAATTTGTTTCCCACAGACGATGCCAATCTAATGGAGGAGGGTTTGCTCCACAGATACTTGCTCCGCTGACTTAAGTGTGAAACTGGAGTGATGAGAAGTCTTTGGAGTCTTTGAAAATGAAGAGATCTACAAATACCATCGGAAAGTGCTCCTATGGGGGAGATTCCGATACTCAAGTCAGAAAATGCGATTTTAGAGAATAGAAAACATAAATAGAAGAGCTATGAGGTAGCCCTGTATTGCTTTTGTGTGATAAGTATGAAGTTCCTAAGAAAGTATCAAGCTGGCTACTGGTGTTGAGTATATATAGCATGTGCATATGGTCAATTCCGTATGAATTTAAGGGTGTAGAAATCTTAATTTTCTTATGGAGAGATTAATGAAAATTCTTCAAAATTACAAGGATTGTAATCAAAGATTTCTAAGAGATTTAGTATCCTATTGATTAAGGAAAATTCAAAGTGTTGTAGAGGCTTTCTGCCTTATCGAGAGTGCCTATTGAGATATGTTTTCTTGTTGGGGGAGATTTTTTCGAAAATAGGGAAAATTCATATCCGATTAAGAAATGTTTAAATTCATTAAAAATTTACTTCCTTAATGGATAACTTCAAGTTGTATTTATCATGTAATGGAATGAATTACGCTTGTATTAATGGGATGTTTCTACCAAGGAGTAGGATAACTGGGAAGCTCAAGTACCGAGAACTGAGATGACTAGGAGATCAAGAGTAGCTGACTTCTCGAGAGGGCAAGATCGAGAGCGTCAGAAGGAGTGCTCAAACGAGAGAGCACTCGATGAGAGACTGGGAGCATGTTCGGTCGCTTATGGGTGGTTTGGCTTAATAAACTCGGATAGTTCTAATTTTGTTGTAATGGGACATTAGACCATGTACCATCAGTTGACATGAACAATTTGTTGTTCGAGAGACGGTAGAAATTTGATGTAGATGCTAGGCATCGAGACAATCAAATATCAACTTGTGAAAGGAGGAATCAAGGTTGCCTATAGGCAAAAGTTTCGAAAGTTAACGAAAGACGCTTGTTGTTGTTAAACATGTGGGGGGATTTGGAAGTGGTTTGAGAAAAGGGCAACCTGAGTGCAAACGACTGAGGCAAGTGTGGTCGCATAAAACTAGAGTCAAGTTACTCTCAAGTGGGGATTCTCTTATAGCGTTTTAAGATTCATGCTCTAACAAATCCTACTACAATTTTCATACTACGTTAACAAAACACCACTACTGTGAATGATAATTTTTAAAGATTCAAAATTTTATCCTAATATTTTAAAAATAATAAATTAATCCATTATTTGACACGCAATTTTATTGGATACGATATAAGTGTGTGCTGAGTAAATTTTAGTTTTCGGAGAAGGATAGCGTTACATATCACAACTCAGATTTTATCATTTTGTTTAATTTACTACATTGAGAAAATTAATCTTTTTGTTGAGAAATAGAAGGGAAAAGAATTGCAGAGAGAAAAAGAAGGTTGTCAATAGTGATTATAAGGATGATATAGCAAGAATATAGAAAATTGAGTAATATTGTAAAAAACTAAAAAAAGTATGGTGGTGCAAAAAACATACAAGACAAACATAATGTAAAAAGCATTAGATAATGTACTCATAGTTCACAAAAGTTCGTTCATAGAAGGTAAAATTATCCATTTTTGTGTCGGTTTGTATTTAAAATGAGAAAAATACTCAATAATTCACTTTTGATAAGACAATTAGACGATTTGGATCGAGGCTACTAGATAATCAATTCCCCAAAGAGACTAATGAAAGCCCATGGGTTTTAATAAATTGTAATTGGAGATCTTGAAGGAATGATAATAGTAATAATGATACATGATTGAAACGGTCCAAACCATATTGGGCTCAAGGCCAGCCTAGAATGACTCTTAATATCTCTATTGCCCACTAGGTCGATAACCACTTGATCGAACAACCATTTAGTTTGAAAATCTGTCGTTATTACGAGACTTGATACCCTTCATGGGATTGATATACAATTTCTCGGTTATAACACCTCCATGGTATTCGGTGATTGTCATTCAGCCATATGAGGCAAACATTCACTTATTCTGAAAATATGGACAGAACTTTCTATAAATAGAAAGGAGACATCAAATCATGGAAATGAATTTCTACAACCACCAAAACTTTCCTAATCGATAGTGTTTGAAATCTTTTAGAATCCTTTCATCATGATCTCAGTAATCTTGGGTACCTTCTATAAGAAAACTAGGGTTTTAATACCCCGTATGCATACATCTCTCACACCAGAAAATTATATATATCTCCTTAAGTAAATCAAGCGAGGTACGCAGACTCTTATGCTTACGCTTATACACCCTCTTACCTTAAACACGATTGAAAGCTTTACTTTGATTTGTTTCTTCTCTCTTGAAAATTGTACTCTAATTTGAGCATTGGAATCTCCCCCGTCGGACCACCCTCTGATTGTCTTTTTACAGATCTCACCATTCGAGATCACCAAAATGGCCAAACCATCCCGTTTGATTTAAAGAGCCACTATCTATGAAGTCAAACCCATCTTCAACCCGTCCGATGAATAGACTAGAAAGAAGTTTGTCCTATGCAGTTTTATCAAGAGAGAATGCCTCCTCGGAGAATGACCAGAGCTACTTCCAAAACTGCATCCTTGATGGAAGGGCACGTCATCTCCCTGATGAATGCCGTACAGCACGTAGCGAATAACCCTATAAGACCTCATATCATCACCAATCCACCTGAGGTCCAACCCCGGTCAACTACCCAAATCACTCGACACCCTTTGCCGCTCCTGCTTCTCCCGCAAGAGTCACTCAACCTCAAGTAGACATGTTCGAATCCAAAATACACAGTATGAGTAAGCAGTTAGAAGAACTCAGTCGTACCCTTTGACCAGGAGCCCAATCCTCTTTTCACGAATCGAGCCACATGTGCACACGGAGGCTCGAGCCCAGAGAGCACCGAGAGCCCTCGGTAACATCCGGACATGACCCGAATGATCTAACAAATAGGTCAGGAGCTCGTGGCAAATGAGCTAAAGTGAGCGCACGTGAAGAGAGACGAGCCTGCTCAATATCACATTAGTCTCTCGCCATTTGACAGGCGACATAACCAACCAGCTCAGAAAGAGCGTAGTCGATCACCTTGTTGGTCTTCACCTAAGAATGCTTGCCAAGGGCCCCCACAACAAACCCATCTGAATGAGACTCCTAGCCAAGTGCTCCTCCAGATCCAGAGCAAGCCCTATATTAGGTGACCCCCTTGCCCATAGAGGATGATCCTAAAAACAATAAGACTCGATATTATCACTTCCATCGAGACAATGGCCATCTCATTGATGAATGCAAAAAACTAAAAGATGAACTCGAGTTCCTCATCCGAAGTGGTCAACTCCAAATATTCATTAGTGCGAAAAGAGAGGGCCTCCTTCAGAGCTCAAAGTGAGAGAACGAATGAATCAACCAGCCAGTCCTAGGAGATGCCCATAACCGACCAGATAGAGTGATCCTCCGAGTACAAGTGGGTACGACCCCTCGCAGCCTTACCTCCCGGCCCATATCTTATGAGCACTACATTGATGCGATCGAATACAAACACAAACAAATGAGGAGGGGCACCTAGTAGCCCCGATCTTCCAGAAGATAAAGCTATCTGGCTCCGCATCTAAAGAGGTTCTCGTTACCCATACTAGGGAACTGTCTAAAAAAAAGAGACCCATGATCAATTTTAATAATGATAACTTAATAGGGGTCGATCCAAATCGACACGATTCCCTCATTATCACAGCTAAGATTAGGCAATACGAACTCAGAAGAATCTTTGTCAACCAAGAGGCAACTACAACCTCCTTTATTAGATTATCTTTCAACAAATGAGTTTCTCCCTCGTACACCTACAGCCTCATACTGGATCCATTAAAGGGCTTTCAGGTAAATAGATTTACCCTGAAGGTATTATCTCACTGCCTGTGACCCTTGGGACTCCGCTCGATCATGCGACAGCATCAACCACATTCCATGTGGTTAAGCTCCCTTTACTCTATAATGTTATCTTGGTTCAACCTAACCTAAATGTTCTGGAGCCACTACCAAGTATGAAGTATATAAAAGTCAAGTTCAGGACCTCCAATGGTATCGAGACGTTGCTCTGTAATCTAGAAACCCTGGTGTTTCTTCTTAAGTAAACTCTATACTTTTCTCTCTTTACAATTGCATTCGTAGTACCCCTTGACGGGTGGCCTATAGCACCCAACCTTAGCGCTTAATCTGTTAATCATTGTTCATTATAACTATGTATTTCATTTCTCTTACCAAGCTGATTGCACCAAGAATGGGCCAGCATCACCCAGTCCTCTCGAACGGAGCCTATCATTAGGGATTTGTTTTCCCAATCGAGTTAGTATCGTCCAGTCCTCCTAAATGAAACCTATCATTAAGGATCTATCTCCCTAAATGGGCCAGTGTCATCTAGTCCTCCCAAATAGAGTCCATCGATGGGAATTCATCTCCCCTACACAAGTCAACATCACGTGGTGTATCAAGCAAACAAAACCTATCGGAAGTAGTTTATTATCAACAAGGGATCCATCTCCTTAAGGAATGCCTATGATTTGTCATATTGAACAGCTCATCGAAGAAACCTCAGTATTGGAAGAATGCATCACCGGCCAGGGAGATGTCCCCTGAGTAAAGCTACATCCATTGAGAGATAATAATATCAATGTGAAGTACACAACGAGACAAGAACAAAAGAATATTTCATTGATGATTTCAAGAGAAAGTACAAAAGAGAAAAGAAAATTACAATGGGGAACAGAAACCCCGATCAAGGAGTAGAAAGTGTATCGGGTTCAACCGGGGTAGGAATAGGCTCGAGTTCAAAAGAGGTATCCACGATTTTAGGGGCAAGGCGTTCGCCAATCTTGCTTGATGAATAATTTCCATAGAACACTAGAGCCTCTCAGATAGTTTGCGCTGAGTGTACGCATGTTGATCTATAATGGCCCCCCAACTTGGCTATCTTTCGCTTAGCAACTCAAAAAGATTGGTCACGCTTGTCAACCAGCCTCCTAGCAGCTTATAGGGATGCCTCATGAACTTTGGCCTCCGCCTTTGACTCTTCGCACTGAGTGAGTGTCGTATCCCTTTCAGCCCTCAGCTACTCCATTACTTTGCTACTAACACTCATGACTCGCCTCTTCAAGCTCTTTCTCCTTCTGTGAAAGGGCCTTCTTCAATCGAGAGATATCATTTACCGTCTGATTAGAATGATGCCTCATGTGACTTAACATCTACTCCTTCCGTCGCTTTTGAAACTCTGTCAGGACATAGTTTGAACTAATAAGCGCCAGTCAGTAGATTAAAAAAGGAAAAGTAGATGGGCGCGAAGAAAAGAAAAAATTGTTATAGTTACAGAAAATAAGATCCCATCGCCCTACTCAAGTGAGAGCTTGTTCAACTCTAGATCCGAATGGTAAGAGTTCAAATGATCGGCTATCTGCTTCCCTTCAACAATATCTACTAGCAATAACAATTGTCCCTGTCACTGATCATCACCGTTCCATGCTCCTTCGAACCTTGACACTCGTCAGAAAACTAAATAAGGAAACACCTCCTCCTAAAGCGCCATACACTAGCCCTTCCCCAAGGATAATAATGGAATAGCAAATGATGGCCCTGTACCGGGCCCTTCTGACAACTCGGGGCTAGAAAGTACCCCTGCCTCCGTTGACGCCCCAAGAACATAACCTTCTTCTCTCACTGGGGAACTCTCGCTAGTTCCACCAACAGAAGACTCACCTTTGTGTCCACTATCGCCAACCTTCGCCAACTCGTTGACAGCCTATTGAGCAAGTTCTTGGGCAGCCAGGGACTTCTCCTTTGGACTCTCACCGGTCTCTTCCTCAGGTGACTCTTTCAATTGCACTCTCCTCCTCTTGACCTTCAAACAGGCGAGCGGCGTCGAATTAGGCAAACGAGCCCTCGACATACTTTCGGTCTCTCCTGGGGCTCCTTTCGATCTCTCCCTCATTCGTCGAGTAGTAGTAATCTCTTTCAAGTCCTCCTTTGTGAACGAACGCAGAAAATCTATAAGGTTCTTTTTCTTCTTCTCAAGCAACAAAGGCCTTTCGATTCTCCTTTTCTCCCTAAGCAACAGACCTGTTAGCGACAACATCTCATCATCCAGGAGATGCTCGATCCAAACGCTGCTCTGTGAGGCCTCACAATATTCACCTACAAATTAGACAAAGTCTGAATTATGATAATCCTGATTAGGTTTCAACCTACTGAACGAGCAAGCATTGGGCACCAGAAGCTCCGACATCAGGCCTTCCTCCAAGGACTCAACAAAGAAGTACTTGTTCATCCAACTCTTATCAATGGTCTCACTGTAGAAGAACTTCTAGTTTGACTTTGGCTGAGTCTGCAAACAAAACCAATCTTTGGTGGAATCCCTCTTCTCACACTTCTTCAATGAAAACATAGATGTTGAAACTTCAAAATCGAAGTACAAATGATAAAAACTCATTAGAGAAATAACTGTGACTACCAAGCGCCATGCACTGGGAATCAATAAGGTAGGAAAAATATTTCAATACAACAGAACTCTAGCGATGGGGCCGATGTATGGCACCTTCAAACCATACTTTACCGACTGTTTGTACATTGGGACTCGATTCCCCGAGACCATATTGGCTCTACCGGCATCAGTCGCTGACACAATCTCAAAGTCATCACCCAACAGCATAACACTTTGGATGTCCTGAAATTCTACTTGTGACATGGTGCTTCTAATATCTCTAATGTCGAGAAAAAAACCAGATGGTGAACCTTTAGCCATTTCTCTTAGAAGATCTTCACAAAAAACTGAATCGCTATTGAAAAAGTGAAGGTAGTAGTGGGAAACCAATCAACAGACGTGCAAAATAAAAAGCATGTTGGAAATGGTTCGCGGTAACCAACGGCACGTACTGCATTAAATTTTTTTGATTTGCAAGATCCTAAAAGTTTCCACTATGTTGTACTCCTGAAACCCCTTTCTTAAAGTAACAATAGGAGTAGGGGCAAGTGATAATGCAAGAACGAAACGATCCAAACCACATTGGGCTCAAGGCCAGCCCAAAACAAGTCCTAATATCCCTATTGCCAACTTAGTCGGTCGCCAGCTGATCGATCAATTGTTTAATTTGACGACTTGTCATTATTATGAGGCTTGAAACCCTCAGGACCCATAGCCTAAGTGACTCATCGATGGAAGTATATCGTCAATATGGGATTTATCTCCCAGACGGGTAGACATGACCCACATTCACTAGGTGTTTATCGACCATGTTTTGATCGGTAAATAGTTGCTCAGTCACAGCACCTCCTTGGTGTTCAGTGTCGTCATTTGGCCTCATAGGGCATACATTTACTTCTCCTAATAATACGGACAAAATCTTCCATAAACGGAAAGGAGACTTCAAATTGTGAAAATGAATCTCAACAGCCATCAAAACTTTCCTAATTGATAGTGTTTGAGATCTTTTGGAATCATTTCATCGTAATCCCAATAATTTCGGATATATTCCATAAGAAAATTAGGGTTTTAATGCCCCGCATGCATATATCTCTCACACCGGGTAATTATATATATCCCGTTAAGTCAATCAAGTGAGGTACGCAGACTTTTACGCTTATGCTTATGCACTCTCTTACCTTCTGCATAATTAAAAGATTTCTTTTGATTTGTTTCTTTTTTCTCGAAAACTACTCTCTAATTTGAGTATCAGAGTCTCTCCATCAGAACACCATCCAGCGGTCTTTTTGTAGGTTTTACCGTTTGAGATCACTAGTCAACCAAGTCATCCCGTTCAAGTTAATAGAGCCATTATCTATAAAGTCAAATCCATCTCCAACAAGTAGAATAAAAAAAAGAAAAGAAAAAACTAAATTTTATTAATGACCAGAAAAGAAAAAAATGTTGAATTAAGTAACTAAATATTAAAGAAAATTCTAATTATTCCATGATCTTTTATAGATTATGGTCGACCTGCTTCTTTTACAAGATCAAACCTTAGTTGCCTCTTGCAGCAAATATTTTCCTTCCAAAATAGGCAAAAAAAAATTCAATGAATTTCCAAACTTTTATTTCTTTTGTCGATTGCATGACTAACAAACCTTTCCATACCTCGCTTCGATCACTAAACCCTTAGTAAGAATGCATAATACCCTGGGTTTGTTTAAAGGGTTGTACTTCATATCATGGCACAATTCTCAAAGCCATTAATTACCTATGTTTGAGTTGGATAATAGAGGCATGCATCTATTCTCAAACGTTATGCATAGTTAACTCTCCGGACCTGTCGCTATTATGAGGCTTGAAACCCTCCGGACCCCTAATCTATGGGACTCATCGATGAAAGAGTCTCGTCAATACGGGATTTATTTCCTAGATGGGTAGACATGACCCACACTCACTCAGTATTCATCGACCATGTTTTATTAGTAGACAGTTGCTCAGTCACAGCACCTCCATGGTGTTCAATGTCGTCATTCGGTCTCATGGGGCAGACATTTACTTCTCCTAAAAATACGGACATAATCTTTTGTAAACGGAAAGAAGACTTCAAATTATAAAAAGGAATCTTTATAGTTATCAAAACTTTCTTAAAAGTAAAGCCATTAATGATCTTCACATCTAAACATCTCATTATTTAAGTTGAATAACAAAGGTAGCCTTTCCACTTTCTTCTCTCCTTCGCTTCCCCTTTTCATCTTATAAAAAGTAATTTACTACTCATTTTTACCTTTATGTTCTCAATCCTCCATAAAACTCTGCAACTTTCTTAGACAACCCTTTTCCTCTCAAACTCACTCTTCCCCGACCATGTCTTCTATATTTTTATGATTCACTCTTTGAAGCTTTCTTAGATTTTCTTGATTCTCCAACTAATAATATGATTAAAAATTCAATCTCCGCAAACTCTTTTGTTCTAGGCCTATGGTGGATTTTAACGATTTAGAAGCTTCTATAAAGGTTTTTTTGTCACAAGAGGGACGAACTTGCTAATTTTAGTTGACTTGATTCATTTAACTTCTTAATCTTCTAGCATTAGGGCTTGCCCAACTGCTCTGAGGCATGCATCAACTTAGCTCGATCAAGTTCAAAAATTCAAAGAGTCGTAAAGTTAGACAAACAAAGATGCGCCACTCGACATTTACATTTTGTAGAGTTACATATTTTTCTCGGAGCCTTCAGTTCCCAATCGAGTTTGTAATTTTAATCTAATTTAGGCATATATTTTCCCAAATATGCAAAACTACTCATAATACTACTTAAATAATATTATATTTCAAATTTTAAGCTCAACCTTCAAAATTGGGCTTTTTACCAAAAATTTTCAAAAATTACATTTTGTGCCAAAACTTGTACCAAACACATTTTTCTCCGGTCTCCCGTCCTAGTGTGCTCGACATTTTGATCTCTTGGGGAGAAAAAAGCATGAAAAAAGGAGTAAGTTATGGAACTCAGCTAACATTAAATAAAACATGAAAAATAATATCAATTAAATTATAACTTATAAACTTGGTATGAAATATCAGCACTATCACTGAAAATCAATGTGCCATAGCAAACATCATACCAAAAGATAATTAAAATCAAATAGAGAGCAAACAATATTTGATTATTTTTAATTATCCAAATTATCAAAGTATTAAAGCGTTAGTCGATTTGAATAACCTCAAAATAAGGCGATTGATTAAAATATTGGACGACTAGAGGTTGAATCAGAAGAGATAGCCCTAAAATTGAATGAAAATTGACAACCATCATATACATGTACAATTCAAAAAAAAATTTGGAATAGAAATTCTGAAGAATTTAATAAAAATATGAGAATGACTAATACACCTATAATTTCGTTAATTGAATAATTAATTCTCTACATAATCTTTTTTTTTTAAATATTAGACAACCAAAGGTTGGATCAGAGTAGATAACCCTAAGACTGAATGAGAATTGACAATTGAAAATTTGAATTAAAATGTATAATTCAAAAAATGAATCAGAGTAGAAATTCTGAAAATTTAATAAAAATATGAACGGAATAATTAACTTTTTATAATTAATTTTCTTTATAATCTTGTTTTATACATAGGCATGATCAAACTTGGAGGATGGAGATGAATGATGGAATCAGCCATGCGTAGCGTGGAATCCTTTTGTCTAAGGAGTCGAGCAATGGGTCGTTATAGCGATGTTACACGATCAAAGGGTACAAGTTTTATGTTGATGGGTGATCGACGGCTAAAATCAAAGTAAAATTAATAGATAAGATTTTTAGAAAAATTAGTAATAAAAAGGTTAGAACAAAAACACAAGGAGTATTTGGAAAACATTAAAATAAAACTCAACTAATATCATATGGATTTTTAAATATATAAAATAATTGATATATCGATAATGCTAGTCTCTTTGTTTTTTTTTTAAAGAGATTCGATTTTTTTAAAAAAAAAATTAAATGTTTTATTTTTTAAAATATATTTATTTTAATTTAGAAATAAGTTATTTTTTATTTTTGGGGACGATTATGAGGAGAAAAAGGAGAAGTGAAATTGAAGGTTTTAAGAGATGGAAGTGATGGCTAACTTAATAATGGGAATCTTTTAAGAATTGAACACACACACATTTCTGGTGACAAAGGAAATTAATTTGGACAAATATAAGACTGATGTGACTAAATAACTAACTAAACATTAACTCAACATCTTAATCACACTTTTATATCACACACTCCAATACCAAATAACCACTAAAAACTTTTGTTATTATTATTATTATTATTATTATTATTATTATTATTATTATTATTATTATTATTATTATGATTGTGTGACAAACCAAGGATTATAACTCTACTCAATATTCATCAATTAAAACACTATCACACACCTTCCCTATCCGACAGATTTTATGAAATTCATATGAGAACAACCCCCTCCCCCCCCCCCCCCCCAAAAAGGAAAAAAATAAATCTACGCAGGTTGGGAGTATAAGTCGTCTTTGTTCTAAAGGAAAAAAACTAAATTAAATAAATTATTTTAAAAAAAAATACTATTTTCACAATCTCCAATATTAAGCAACGGAAAAAATAAATAAATAAAAGCATTTATGATTAAAAAATTTAATTAAAAAATAAAATGCATAAACCTATTTTGTATTATTTTGTTCACTTATAGTATATACAATATGTAAGCGTTAAATATATAGATCATAGTAAGAGATTTAAATAATTAATTATTAGTTTAGGATGGGATGAGATCAGCATTATCCACAGATACAGGCGTGCCGTGGGTTGAGCTGTACCATCCCATTCAATTTCAAAGGCAACCGACCCCACACCCGTCCCCAAAACATACATTGCTTTCCTCTCTTTATATTCTCGTTTGGACTCTTCTTCTTCCTTTTCGTCTTATTATTCGACCACCTCCTTTCAGAGCTTTCCGGTCTGCCGACTCAACCACAACTAAGATCGTAGCCATTTGTATCAGGATAAAATTTTATCAACATCCCACCTTCCTAAAAAAAACAACTTAAGCTTATATGGCAATTACGTGTGATGTGACTAAATTCTTTTGGATTAAAGAATCGGATATTTTATTTTTTCAATTAGAAATCTCAAATTCAAACTCTAAAAGAATTTGAGAGAATCAATGTTAAAAATAAATTTCACAGTATTTGAATCGGATTAATCAAGTAAAACTTGAATATCAGTGATAAAAACAAAAAAAGAAAAAGAAAAAGAAAATTACTTGTGTTGTACATGAATGGAGTTCTTCAACCTCATTCTCAATACCTCAATTTAATCTAATCTGTTAAGGTTCTCAATAATTTTCTCAAGCTTTTTTTTTTTGGTTTTTTGCTAAAAAGAAAAGGAGAAGTAATATATGACGGTTTACTTACCTTTACATTGCAAAAGGTTGTATTGATGGTGCCAACTGCCAAATCAACAGAAGAAAACATCAAAAGAAGCAGAGAACTTTTCAATCTTTCAGCGTAACACCAAACAAAAGATCCTAAATTCAAATTGTTACTAAAGATCTTCAATAGGATTTAGTATTTCACATGCTTAGAATCATTCCACAAGTCAACACCGTCAGTGTCATCCCCATATGCACCAACTAAAGTTATTAGACAAAATTTGACTTAAATTTTTTGTGCTGGAACTTTTACAACAAAATTTGTTAGTCCACGGCAATAAGCCAGCAAGTTAAAAAAAGTTGTTTGTTACAGTTACACTTATTACTCATATTTATACGTACGAGTATAGAATAAATATGAATATACTACAAATAAGTGTAATCAGAGAGTTGTATATTTGATTATTTCGTTGGTTGATTTTAATTTTTTTATTAACTATACAAATATGAACATTTTAACCATAAAGAAAACATATATATATTTTAAGGGGGAAGAAAAAGAAAAGAAAAAAACAAGAAGAGAGAGGAGAGAGGAGAGAGAAAAGAGACAGGCATGGTGGTGAAAACGCACGCTCGAAAGCAGTGGTTACTTAAAACTGGTTGGAACGAATAGGAAAGAAAGAACATGGGTAGGGCCATCTGATTGCCTCTGGCTAGGTTGACATACATCAACCCCCCGCCCCCCATTTCCATTATGTAACATTTGAATTTAGACTCCTTAACCAACTCATAATTATGCTTAACATTTAGATAACATTATTTTTTGTTAGGACCACTTCAATTGCCATAGTGAAGGAAAAGAAAATTGTTGTATATGCGGAGGTTAGATGATGCCAAACCAAACGCCCCACAACTCCAAAAGTTGACCTTTTGTATAAAGCCTTCGTTGGACATGTAAATTGAGGCCTTTTCAATCAGGGGGCAGTATCACTACTTTCTGAACCCAGATCTATCCACCGAGAATCAACACTTGTTGCTAGGTGGGAAAGATACTTTCATCTCTTAACTAAGTCAGGAGTTTAACTTCTATTGAGTACGGAGAAAACAATATTGGGAGATCTCTCCCTTAAAATAAAACCCGACAGTCAAGTCATTTTTGAATTAATCGAGATAAAATCTTAGATACCGAAAAAAAAAAAAAAAAAAAAAAAAAAAAAATCTATCCACTGAGACAACAGATTTCTCTATTTATTACCGCTTTTTGCTTTCGAAAGAAGCATAACCATAAATCAGTAAACCACAGAAAAGACGGAAACTAATTCCTTGAACCACGTCACCTGGACATAAATTGCACTAATTAAAGGGCACCCGTTTAAATTCTAAGGTGAGAAGATGTATCTCTGTGACTAGATTCAAAATTCAAGCTTTAGTAATTGCAGTAAGAAGGATTTGACTTTTGATTTTGAACTCAGAAACCGAGGTTGTGTGAGCTATTATGCGAGCCCAACAGATTTATTGGCATGTACATGCAAGGCAGTGGCTAAGGTTTTTACAAAAGGAAAAAAAAAATTAAAAGACACCAACAGCATATATTCCGGGAATAGCTGCAGCCACAACGGAAAGCAAGACATCATTGACATGTTTGGATGAATAAAACCAACCTTACTGAATAAACAATAAAACCCCAGAAGACCATCATATAAAATACCTGCAGAGGTTGGTATGATTAGCGGCAAAAATGCCAACTAATTAGCTCTGGCCCCGTTGGTCCTGAAGTTCTTATCACATGTGAAGTAGTTCAAAACATGGTCTAGTCTTGGAAAATACCCTTTTTTTTTGTATTTGGTCTGGCTGATGTTCGAAATCATACATTGACTATTCGATTCAAGCGTTGTTAAACCCAATTTAAGAGGAGCAATCACATTGTAATCTTTTCAATTCTCAAGTTTCAAACTTGACATTTGATTAAAAAAATTTAACACCCTTACTTACTGAACCAATTGTTTATAAAATAAAAATTTTTTTTTTAATATTTGGACCAACCGACATTCGGCACCATACTCCGAGAAATCCAATTCAAATATTGTCCAATCCAATTTAGAGAAAACTTTCCTAATATAATTTTTTTTTTCCAAATTTCGAACCTAATCTATTCGTTGATGTCTTGAAAAATACCTTAGAGCAAAATTCCATGTGAAGAACCTAAGGATATGTTTATGGTAACTAATTTTCTTAGCTGGAAGGACAAGAAAATGAAAAGCCTGCTCAAATAGACAACCAAAACCAATATAGATATGATGATAATACACAACTATTCACAAATACATCAACTACATCAAAATGTGCTTCAAAACCACACTTTTGCTCCTCGAAGGATGCCGCATACAGATCATTAACAACATTTCTTTAAAGGGGAAAGAGAAAGAAATAATAATAATAATGATAATAAATTTACAGAACTTAAAAATAAAGTTCTGATATTTTATCTGTTCCCGTTTTCTTCAGATGACTCAGAGGCTGTGTCATCTATAGTGAAATTTGAAGTTACATCCGATTGGCTTCCATTGTCACTATCTGAAGCTCCGGAGGATCTATCCTCAGCAGGCTGCTTCAAGAACCAGTACATAATGCTTGCTGTCAAGGTGAGGATCATCTTTTGATTGACCTACGAAAATAACATAATACAGTCTACACATCAGAAGTTTAGGACAGAATACATATAACTTCAATTGGAAAACAGGAGGGCAACATGTATCCATTATCAGATATCGCTTGTGAAAGTACACTTGAAAGTTATGGCAAAACTGAGCAATTGAATAGGTTTTGCATATGAAAGAGGACAAGATTAAATTGAGAGTTTAGTATCAATAATGGTAATTCATGGATCATATATGTGCAGGCATCTACCCAAATCACACATGCCATTAGGAACATGATGATTGCATTGTAAAGCAAATATGGAATTTTTATTTGATCTTTCGAATAACTCTCACAATACAAAATACTGATATAACCAATCAAAACCACTTTTATGGTCCGGTTATGTGTTTGAAAAGAACTACTAATTTGATTCTCCCAATTGCACAAACAAAGACAAGAACTTTCAATGCTTGAGGATTGTGTTACACTCAAAACTTATAAAAATCATGTCCATGTCGTGTCCATCACAACACAACCATGGTTCTTAGACACCACAACAGGCGACACTTGTAAAGTTACACTAATGTGAAATTTTTATAACTTGGAGGTGCTAGAGCTTGTCCTATTTTGTCAAACCAAGTCCATGGCTCAATAGTTGAAGGACAACCAATTCACATAACTCAAACCCAAGCATCCCCCTCCCAGAAAAAAAAAATATGGAATACATTGAAGTATGCTCAAATCCATTTACTAAAACAAAGACTAGCTCCAAGTCATCCTATCCGAGTCTCATTTCAACATTAAGATCAAAAAACTAGAGGACCTCAACCCTCCAATGTAAAACAGTGATTGTTTTAAAAGCTTAAATTTCAAGAACAGAGAACTAGATCAATAATGCTCCTCATCATGGACTAGTGATTAATTAAAGTAGAGGTAGCATTTTCGTACATGAAAAGAAATAAAATATGAGCAATGGCGGTCGTTTACTTTCATATAAAATATGCAGCTAAATAACTTATAATATCACAAATTTTATAGCCACAGTAAATCCTCTCCTATTCTTTTCTATGGCTTAAAAAATAATTTTTGATTAGAACGATGCCCAAGGTACTTTTGTCACTTTTGAGATGAAATATCATTCCATGCAAAGCAACCAATGTTACCTCTATAATGTCTTCTGGAAGTAGAAATATTGAACACCCAAGCTTCCTAGCTATGCTGATAATATATGTTGCGTTCATCTTTCTCTCATCATCTGCAAAACAGAAAACCAAAAATCATGCGTATCTTAAATCAAAGATAGACAAAGAATGCATCTAACATGACCAGAAGAAAATAGAAATTTGAGTAAAAGATTGTCGTAAGTGAAAGCTCTGAATCCTACATCATACATTATGCAACTTTACCCGGCATAAACTAGGAAAATTCCCCAGGAACATGGTTCACAAGTTCATGTTTTTTGGGGGGAAAAACTTTTACAAGATGGTATCCAAGTTATTGGTGGTCAGTGCCCACTTTACTCAGAATTAGAAAAAACTACCCCCAAAATGAAATTCTATTGGAGTTCCAAAATTGTGCTAAGATACCACTAAAATAGAAGGTGATGATATGCAGCACTACTCCTCAATGTTGGATGCAAACGTCTAATAATAATACAATTATAGAAAAGAACGAATTGCATTTCTCATTCTAACGTCTTCTATACTTCAGCACCTCTGTATAAGACATTTCAATTAAAAATGCATAACTTCTTACAAGAGGCCAATATGCTTTCACCAATATCTTTCAATGCGGGCATCTAAGATGAGCAGGTCACCCACCAAATTATTAAATCAACCATCATTCAAAAATTAAATTTCACCAATTATTCTTCTGTCTACATAAACACATCATCAAATAATCCACGAAATTATGCAATTTCATCTAAGGCATAGCACTACATGATAATATTAATTGTTTTCCTCTCAGAAGCATCCCAAATTCCAAATATTTCATTTTCATTTGAGTTTCTGTTTTCTTTTGTGACATGCCCCTTTGTTGATAAATTATTTGAGCTCCCATTCTTATATTTCAAATCATTTTCTTAAGCTTTCTGTCCTAAATAATTTAGACAGCCTTTAGTGGATCTTTGAAGCAAGCATAAAAGGGAATCTTTAAAGGAAGCATAAAAGGGATTCTAGCACTACAAGGCAGGTTTCCTCTTTTTTTTTTTTTTTTTAAGAATTTTAAACATACAGCTGCTGCTCTCACCCCAGCAAGGGTTCAAAGCTGGTGGAGAAATTGACTTGTAATCACTGGGGTTTGGATTGAGTTAGCTATAATTCTTGACGATGTTGTAGTCAGGTCTTTTAATATCCCACTTTGAGGTGTTGTAGGTAGCACCAAAATCAAGGTTTACAAGTATGGGCACACCAAAGAACACTTCATTTGATTCTCAAAAATTTACTTTTATATATGGATGGAAAATAGATGTGTGTGAAAATGATAATAGTACAAGTGAGTGGCTAAAGTGAAATAAAAGCAACTGGGAAAGTGTGTAAGATGTGCTTTGCATGACCATGAGTTGTTAGGAACAGGATTTAAAAGGGGATGCAATAAAAATGAGTATAAACACAAGATTTATGAAGAAACCTGCCTACATTCACAGAGAGATAAACAGATATTTATCATGTGACTGATTTAGCGCACATGTAAAATAAACTGAGGTCTTAATCATATCCCCAAATGCATACCATGTCAGAAATCCAAGAACCTGTGTTTTATACAGTTACCTAGAGAAAAGTAAGAAAGGAATAAAGAAATAGCCTAAGAAAGAACATCTCTGGTTCTACATCTCCCATTTCACTTGCATCATTCTTCACATCATTTTAATGACATTCTTATTTACATCCATTTCCTACAAACACATGCTCCCTTACTGAGAACATCTCATGTACTCTACTTTTACTTCATGCTCATCACATTTTACAGGATGTCACTTCTACCCGTTTCCCACCAGCAAAATAGAAATTTTGGCAAGTACAAGCCAACATCTCCGCCTTGGAAAGATTTATGACAAGGTTAAGAACAACTCCACCTTAAGTTTACTTGTAAATATTCCTTATTTGCATTCCATAAAAATTCCACCTTTTCAGAAATTCCTCTAATAGAGATCATCTTGATATCATTACACTGATGCATGTTTTAGAGATTGGTTATATGATAATTCAGAGTGTACAGAAGACCAAAAGGACAAGCAATGGCTCCAAGCCAATAAAACTACAAAAACAAAGACAATTTTGAATTATTGTTTGTTTGTTACTCTTTTATCAAGAATACGGTGGTCCAAGGACTGAGCCACCATTTTTTCTTTAGGAGGCTAAAACAAAATAAAAATACAAAGTCTATAACAAAAATATGAAACATATATTAAATAAAAAAATAAACATTTTATTTATATTGGACTCTTTGATCTTTCATACTATTAAAATCGTGTATTATTGTATCGATACTGAATATTTATTCAATTTCTTTTTCGGTGTATGCAACAATGCACATAAAAAATAATAATAATAAACCTTTACGAATCACAAACTAGTTAACATATTATAAAACGTTCTCAATATTTATAAAAAAGTATCAAGCATTCAATATTTTTCAAAAAATAATTATAAAATAAAAATACCCTAAAAAAAATTCTGAATTAAGAAAAAGCACACAAAAAAGATGAATTTAAAGTGCAGAGATAAAGGGAGTTCAAGAGACAGACCTCTTGATTTCACCAAAAAAAAAACATTTAAAAAAGGGAAACAGAGAGAGAAGCCACTGCCAAGCCCATTTCCCACATCCTCTGTCCTTATATTGGTTTTTGAAAGACAATTTGAATACGGTATCTCTATAAGACAGTTTAATTATGAATCATACGAAACTAATGTTATGATTGATTCTTCGTAGGTTGATTAAGATTTCAAGGGTTAATAACAAGTATTCAACACTTTTTTCTTTTTTCCTTTTTTTTGCAGTAACATCTTTTCCATTTAGAAATTTATTATTTAAATTAATTTCTCTATATTGTATCTAGTTAATTAGTAAGTTTTTTTAGTTTAATTGTTGTTATAGTCATTATTACGACTATTTAGGAATTTCTAAATTTTAGTTTTAGCAGTATTTTTTTTCACTTTTTTTTGTCTAAGATTAATTGTCTATTTAAAATTGTGTAACTTTATCATGAGGAAGAATAAGACTATGCTCAATTTATGGTTTAAGTTCTCTCAAACCCCAGAAGGATTTATACTTCCTTACCCAAAATATGTTACCCAAAGATCTATTAGTGTGATGTTAGTAAAACTATGCTCCTTCTTCCCATTTATTACTCTTGTTTATTTTAATTTAGTTGCTAAATCTCTGCAGTACAACCTAAATTCCTTGGCCCTAAACCTTTGCGTTAATTCCTTTAAAGTTGTCCTACTCACTGTAATTCTTACTTCTTTTTCCAGCACAAAATAAAGATGAAATTTACAAAATCCACTACAAGACAAGGTGTTTACTAGTGGGACAAAGAAATGACAAAAATGTTTCATTTTGGCACCATTATCTATGTTTATCAAAGTAAAATCTGGCTGAAGTTCGAAATGATTCCATATGTGGACCAAAAAAGGCATGTGATGTAGGAAACTTGATAAATAGTAACAACCAGAGAGTAAAAACATGCACATATGTTTGACCTAACAAACCACGACCATCTTATTCCTCCAGGATTTCAGCTACAACTAGTTCATGAGTAAAATACCCATGTCATCTACACCCTTCATCCAATATGGTGCCTAATACTGGTTGCTCAACCAAGTAGTAATCTAGTACCTATATTAGCACTTCCTATCATTGATTATATTTAACATTTTGGATCATGTAACTTGAGTACAGATAAATAACATTCATGAATTTCGGTTAGGTGAAGTAACAAAGTGCTTTCTAGGATTATTAAAATCCCTATGCAAGTGGCTGGAACTTTGCTAGCCTCCCTTCTACTAACTACATAACTCTTGCTTTGGACCACATAATACATCTTCATTTAGTAAGACTGCAAAGAGACAAAACATAAACGAAAAAATACAACATCATAACAATACAATAAGTAGACTGCATTAAAAAAACAAGGCCTATGATCCCTTTCATATTTCAAAAAACACAAAATACAGCATCAACAACATAGACTTGACGTAACCATGACACGGGTAAATGAAGAATAAGACCATGCCACATATTATGCCTTAGGGTCGCATAAGGAAACAGAAATTCCATTACCGACTTTAAGTGACCTACCTTTCTCGCCCTTGGTAACAAGACTCCAATTTACAACTCTAGGCTGCACAGCACTGAGGAGCTCAAGGAAAAAGATGCCACTGGACAGGCTTTTATCCTGAACAGTCAGATAGATAGTTAATTCATGATAGAGCAGAAAATTAGGTTAGGATGACTACCATGCAATGATGGCTCATACATGAAAACCATGATTCCATCCCAAATTGATAACTTTACTTAAAGAGAAGTGTGGACAATGAATTTTATGACAAATCAACCAAAAATATCTCATATTGTTGACCTGGTGAGATTTCAAATACTGTTGACTATATACAATGAACTTATACCAAATACCAAGTACCGGTAAAGTACATAAATGAGAAGATTGCCAAAGTAAAAGGCTTCAAAAGGGAACCTTGATACACTAAGCCCCACAATCAGGTCCCACGTGAATCTGAGGACGTCATAAAGTCGACTTCAGACAAAATAACAACTCTATGAAGAGAAAAAGGAAAACAAACTTCACAATTTGCAATAGTACCTTAAAACTATCCATGCGAGTCTGGCTCCCTGAAGTCCTTACTTTGGTATTAGCCCACTCTAAAATATCAGCATCTGTAATTTCTTTACCATTGGAGTGAAATCTCAAGTTCCTTAAAAGCTGTAGGATGTTGAATCGCATCAACTGCCACAAATAAGCTGCAGAGAGAAGCAAATATGTTTTATTGTGACAAAATGTTAATTTAATGTTTATAAAATTCAGTAGGAACATATTGTAATGCTTTGCCAAACAAAAAGCCTGCTAACGTGGCAGGATATGTACCCAATATTAGCTTCTTATTCCCCTGCACGATATCATTTCCCGCAACATTAACTAGTGAAAACTTCAGTTGCTTCCCAATTTTTACAACTTGGTTACAATTTTCTACTTTTCTGAAAGGCAATTTTATTGGAGGCTTAGTTGCAAGCTTCCAATTAACAATCCCTGGTGACACCTTGTCAAGAGTCTCCAAGAGCACCCAGCTGCAAAAGGATAGAGCTATTAATGAGATCAGAAAATAAAGAAATGATAGGAAAAACGTACCTGATGACAACCATAAAAAAACAATATTAGCAATCTACAAGTGCTATCTCATTCATAATAAAAGTGTTCCGATTGCTCAAAACTTCTCTTTTCAACCAAGGAACAAAACAAGATCATTTCGTTCCATTTTTACTAAAATAGTGAAGGATATACCATTAGTAATGAAAAAGGGGTGGGGGATCTGTATATGTTGTTCAGGTCGATTAAAAGGTGAAGAAATAGCTAGAACTGAGTGTGGAAAGTATGGAAAAACATCTCTCTTTTTTTTTTTTTTTTTGACAATCCACGTTTTCTTGAAAGAACATCATTTAATGCTGAGATTTGAAGGTACTGGTAATTTAGTATTTATCCTTGCCCTTATTTTAGGAAGAAACCTTTCCAGGATAGGCATGGAAGGACAATAAGGTAACTTCATTAGAGCTGGAAAACCGAATTTTCAAGGGTAAGTAATCATGGGACAACAAGAAAATTTTACTACAGGACTGTAAATATTTGGTGCAAGCATATGGGTGAATAGATTTAGCATATTGATTCAAGTGGCTTCTATTAAAAAATCAAGCAACTGCACAACCTCTATATGTTAACAAATGACTATGATTCAATTAAAATGCTAGACTTGCATTGTGCTCTGACCATGACGAATGAGATATATGCTCAACTAGACATCGTGAGTATGTGTAATCAGAATTTAATATTTTTCTATTATTTGGAGAACATGTTGGTAAATGACTCAATAGTATGTATCTACACATTAGGAAATTGACTGGGCATGATACAGCAATAGAGAAAAATAAGCATTAAGAAGATTATGATACTGATTGAAACTGTTGTAGAATGAATTGAACAAATGAATCACAAGCTCAATATTTTTATTCAAATGACTTCAAAACCTTTATATGTCACTGTCAATAGAATTCTACAAAACAATAAAAGAAATTTCACTGTGCTCTGGATAGGAGAGATGATTTACGTGCTCAGATGACAATAAGGAAGCATTATAATGTGCTGATAAAAATGAACATGCCACTCTTTTTTTCTCTATTAAAAAGCAAAAAAAATGCCAATGCTACTAGGACTATCAGTTGGAGTGAATCAAAACTACACAGCAATAAATGAAAGCACTCACCCATTTCTAACATCTTCGAACACATTATTTATGTATGTTGAAGTTCCAAGGCTGTTCATCCAGAAGCGAAACGCTCTCTCTTCTCTTGAGACTTGGGCATCATCCGGTAAAGTTTCCAGAAAAGATATTTGTTTTGTTTGTGTTGAGAGTCCATTCCTTGAAATGAAATGGAAAAGTTAAGTTCTAAACCAATATACTTCCGGTGCTTGTATCAAAACCATATGAATATCTACCCTAGACCCAACCCAAATATAAATGCAAAGCAAGCCATATCCTAATTTCATTTAAACAAAAACAATAACGGAGAATCATAAGTTATAGATTATTGATGGTAAAAGGTAAGCTACCTCCATCTGCATTCATGAGAAGCAACAATCAATTACATACTAAGTGAGATAGGGTTCTCAGCTCCTTAAATTCAACATAAAGAACCCCATGTCATTGTTGATAAAACTTTCTTAAGTTGCAGTCTTGTTAGGATAAAAGCAACCTCAGTAGTTAGATATGCTTCTGGACTAGATCTAGGAAGAAAAAAGAGACTGGATAAGGGGCACCATCAAAGATAGACAGTTAAGCAATCTTAAGCACAGCCTATTGTGGTGCTTCAGGAACAAAACCCACCCGCCTCATGCCACAACCAACTTTTGGGGAGATTTATTTCTTTGAACTCAAGCATTACTGTCTTGATACACATTCTTGTGTAAGATAGAAAGCTGTATCAAGGAACAAGCATGCGACTGATGACATCATATGGAACTAAGAGATGGTAAGACAGTATATTCAAAGCATTACAATTCAATCTGCCGCCTTAAGACCTATTACGCTCCCTAGGAAGGACTACAAACACAAAGATAAATTCAGTCAACCCCCCCCAAAAGCCAGTATTGCACTACACCAGTAATGCACATAAAACAGTCCACTCCAAAACTATTCTTGGGAGCCAGAACCTTGTGTGAAAAGCTAACCCAGTTGTCATTTGATATTTTGGTTTTATATTACCAAAATCTTTTCCATTCTCATCCGGTATGGGCTAAAAGCCAAATCTCATTTGTGGGTCCACATATGCACATTAGTGTTATATTGAACACCTTAGAGGCTGAACCAAGTAGATGTTTCTCCTTACCTATGCTGAAAAATATGTGCAACAAAAGCAAGATTGAGATTTGGAGAACCTTCCACAATGTCTCTTGCAGTTAAGTATCTCTTGCAGCCCATTCTATCCGCATGCTCAAGGACTAATTTTGCACGCTCCAGAGGATCTTTTACGGTTAACGTAGATGGATTACTGTGTTCAGGGGCAAGAACATTCAAGAGGTGAGCATAAGCCTCTCCATCCTGTACACAAACAAACGTTTAAATCCTAAGTATCAAGTGCCTGCATTTATATCAAGTTCAAAACAACTCCAAAGACAGAAGAATGGGACAAAGACTTGATATTTTACTGTAGAAACAGATCCAATATCTTCAAGTCATTGTTACATTGGAATAAAGCAGCAGTGAAATAAAAATTAATTTGCCAAACAGCTCTAGGTAATTGAGATACAGGTGAACAAATGAGACATGATTCTAGAATGGACATTTACTAATTGACCATGAGTAAGTTGGAAGTTTTTTATAATGCTTTAGAAGAGAATTGATATACCTGAGATAAAGTTAATTTCTCTCAAATTGCTAGGATTCGCAGCCAATTATTGTTCCTTACTAAAAGAATAAAAACTTATATTGAAGCTTTATAAAGAAATTAGAAAGAACAAAAGAATGGATGGTTCCAGTTGATGCAGATCTGTCCTATCTGGCATGTTCTACTTAAGAAGTAGAACTTGGCCAAAATCTGAGGTTGAATTGATTCACATATCCTGGAGAACAAGAGTAAAATGGACCAAACAAATGCTCAGCAATTGTTTTACTTGGACCTAGCTAATGTTACTAGTAAACTTTCTAAATTCTTGTGATGTTACAATAACTATGGAAATTTAAAGATGATATATATAAATATTCTGTTATATTCAGTTTTTTCATGTTATACGGGTCACAAAAGCTGTATAAGGGAAACAGCTATGAAAAGTCAGATGAAGTCATAAGAGAATGAAAGAATAAGCTTATTGACATCAAGAACAGGTTTGAACTCACCTTCACGTCGGAAGAAAAATTTGCTACCATTTTCTTGTATCCTGCTTTCTTCAACTGGAAATTCATCCACCTCAATAATATTTTCTCTGGAGGAAGGCTCATCAACTCTTCCACATCCTGATTATTTTAGAAACTAGATATTAGCAGGGCAATTAACCATTTGATGCCAAAAAACATTTTGCACTAAACATTAGAAAAACTGAGAATTCAAACAAGGAGCATATGTATTACCTTACTATCATCAACCAGCTCCACCAACTGAGGTGTTTTCTTTAGGTTGAGGTCTGCCAGCAGTTGTATCTAAAACAAGTATAAATAGTAGGAGTACCAATTAGTTGCATTATATTATAAAAATGTTTTTATTCACCACATCATGTTAACTTGGGGACTGAAAGACCCAAAAAAACTTCAAATCTACAATTGTAGAACCTGAAAATTTAAAACAAGAGAACTGCATGATGTGAATCCAGTAGCTGTAACACAATGCCATGAGAATCAGAATCTTACCTTGATTATTTGAGATATCAATCCAAGCACAAGATGGCGCTGAAGAAGAAAACAAACAGGATTACGCTTATGATAATGACAGTTTCAGTAATTGGTAAAGTAAGAATTTCATTGAGCATGTGGCCTGACTCCAAATTTCTCTTAAATAAGAAAGAGAAGGGAAAAAATTAACACAATTGAAGCTTGTTTGGCTTAGATCCATTTCTGGATGAACCTCCAGAGAAATGCTAGAATTTCTAATCCAAATTTATGTACTAGTTTTACAGCAATTATAACATTTTAATACACATTATATATGGAGCTAAGTTTGGAAGTAAAGAGAATGCCAATAGAGTCAAAGGTAATTATAGCATACCCTTCCTTCAATGAAGTCCTGAGTGCCAATGTTGACCACAGTACATCCAATAGCCTTCGCAGAGTTCAGACACAGGGTATGATTTTCATTCCTTTCCCATGGATTAAGCATCCTCTTAGTATTGATAGCTCGTTCATCAATTGTCCCAGGAACTGCCACATTGATGAGTTTACTGTAGTACAGGAAACAACACTTTCAAGTGAAAACAAAGAACAAAGTAACAAGTGCCAACAGAAATAATGACAAGAGACCAGTGATCAACCAGAGAAGAACCCCATCCTTGGCAATCTCAAAGAGATCATTCGAGGTAGGGTTAATTGGAAGATAACCCTTTAAAAATGAATCTTCTGCAAGATAGTTATTGATATGTGCAACGTAAGATGCTTTCTCAGATTCACTAATAGTATGAAGCAATGTAGTGGTAGCAGCCTTGAGAAATGCAGAAGAATTCTTCACACAATTTCCCATTCTGGCACTAGCTTGAGTTTGGAGTTTCAAATAAACCTGGAGTGCAAAACAAGTTTCTTGTAAGACTTAAAATAAATGAAAAAGAAAAAAAAATCCAACTCCTGAGATCCCAAATTCCCTTGCTACACAAGGCAACAAAAAGTACTGTAAATTTTTTGATTTCTTCTCCCCGGTCAAGAAGGGTAATGCGAATGTCAACTACTTCAACAAGTAAAGTCTCCAGGAATGACAACACAGACTTGGAACAACTGCAGCATGATTTCTTTTAGGGCAGTTTATGACTTTGCGATAAAGTGGCAGACAGTTTCATTGTTTACAACACCGACGGCAAGTGGGTCAGTCTAAGTGGGTACTTGGTTTCAACGATTGTTACGTGAACCTTCTAAAATCATGTTTAGAATTTTCAACTCTACATACTGTGATGCAAAATTTGAAATCTAACTGCAATTATGCTGAGCCAATAAACGCGATACGTTCATTCTTGAAATTTGCATGTTACAGAAGAGGAGGGCAAATCGACAAATTGAGACTGTCTGCAAGTAGATCAGTCTGAAACTAAATCAGAAAGACACAAAGATGAACCTTGAAAGCTTAAAAAAAATAAGTCATCAAAAACAGAAAATGAAATGACCTCATTACATTCAAACAGATGGCTAAAATTTCTCAAGATTCACGATTCATAGCATCAAATGCATAAAAAAAAAAGGAGTAATTCCAAAACTAGCAGATCGGGAGGAAAAAAAGAACTAAATCTGAGAAAACAAACGCTCACACGAAGAAAGAGTTCGAAATCAACATCTTGCTCCATGTTCTGATAAGACTGAAGAAGAACCGATGCTCTCTCTTCTTCGGTCAGATTCTCTCCTACGAGTTTCAATCTCGACATCGCCGATGCCAAGTCTCGAAGTGCGAGACCTCCATTTTCTCTCTTCATCGACATAAACTGCCATCAATTTTCGAAGATCACCGTCTCTTCAAATCAATTTAGCTCAAAAAATAAAAGCACAGAGAGAGAGAGAGAGAGAGAGAGAGAATTACTTACGTGAGATTTCAAGCTTCGAAGTTCGACCTGCGTGAATTGATTCTGAAGCCATGGATCTGACACTAGAACTCCGAAGTAACCAGCCATTCTCTCACTCTCTCTCTCTCGGATTTAGTTGATTGGTAGCAGAGTAGGGGGGAAAGCCAAACAAACACTTGGGGACGGGGAAGAGCTGTCAGGAGGAGTTGAATCAAAAGTTGTTTTGGGGAAATTCAAAAATGTGACGATATTACCCCTGTGAGTAACCGCTATTAAATGGGGCACTGGCCACTGTCTTCGTAATCATTTCATGGAGTTTAAAGGCAAATATGATGCCCCAAGGCACCCATCCTAATCTTTTAAGATCCCTGGGGCTCCAACATGTGTTCCTTTTTTAATATTTCTATTTTTTATTGCTATGTTTTATTATATTTCTAATTAGTACAATTTTTTTGTTTTTTTTTTTTTTTTTTGCCTTCTTGATGATTTCTTCTTTTCTTCCTTTTAGTCGGTGGCGCACCTGAGAAGGGCCCAAGGTGAAAAATTACACCCGTTTAATTTTTTTAAAATTCAATTAATATTTATAATTCATATCTATTTTATACTAACTTAACTATAATTTTATTTTCATTTATCTTTTAACTAAATTCCACATAAATCCCTTTTTTTAAAAAGAAACCCACCACATAACAAAAATAAATATGATATCACTATTATATATTTTAAATCAATAAAAAATATTTTTTAGTTTTTAAAATCAAAAAAAGATAAATAATATTATAATCTCAAAAAATATTAATTTCATATTTGTTACTTGTTATAAATTTTTTGTACCCATGTCTCTGGGTCCCAGGTTGGCCACTGCCTTTAGTATATGTGTTTGAGTATGATATTAGGGCATTAGTTGTCTAACAAGTGACAACATTGAAAATATTAACATGATATTTGATATAAAAATGTAAAATTCCACAATTGAATTTATAGTTTCTATTGGAGGTGGGATATTGGATTAACAGAAATAGATTTTATGCCGTTAAATAAAAATAAATTTATTATTAAAATTTCAGATCAGTTAATAAAAAATATAAATCATTCTGTATTATAGAGATTTTGAATATACTTAAAATTTTACTTAAAGAAAATAGAAAATTAATTGGTTTGATAATTTCTTAAATGATATATTTTCTATTTTCGTATTTCTCTCGCATAGGAATAGTTATTCCATTTTCCAATTATATAATTCAACTGGATAATAACAAAAAAGTTAGGGGTCCAAGCAAGTAACGCAATTTGACTGATGAAGTTCCTTTAACTTCATTTAGCAATGCAAAGCAACTCAATTTTGGTACTCACTCTTGAGACCATGGGACTCTAATTTCTGTAAAATCATTTATCATATTAAAGAAATACTCCCTAATATCATGCTTAGTCCTCCCATCTTATGAGATAAATTTATAAATAATTATTGAAATGGAATTATATACATATATATATATATATATATATATATATACAAAAAACTGATAACAAATTTAGAGGAGAATAAATAAAATTTTAATATAGAATATTATTGAATAATGATTAGATATTTATCTATTGATTTATTTATTTATTAATTTATTTTTATTTTTTTTAAATTTGTCTCTCAAAAATTAATTCCAAATATTATGATTAAGTCTCAGTTTCTTGTTGTTGTATTGAATAATTATATATTTATTATTTTATAAAGAAATTGGAATTTTACAGTAAAAAATATTATAAACCGAATAAAATAATATAATAATAAATTAAACTATGGTTAGGTTTTTGCAAAGACCGAAGAGAAAATGTTGACCAGGAATCTAAAATAAATTTTAATTTTAAACATGAGGGTGAGAGAAATGAAAATGATCTTCTCGCGCGTGCGTTACTTGGATGCCCAGCTGGGTTACGTTTGAATTTGAAGCAGTTAGGTGCAAGGTAAAGAAGGCGATTTCAAATTGGGGGACGATTTCGCCATTTTATAAATTGTGAGGGCCCACAGTGGAAAAGCAGAGATGCTTTTTTGAAAAGCATTGAGTTGATAACATTAACATTTTTTAAATATGATGTTTTGACGCTTACCAGAATTTATGCACACCCATTTATTGAAGATGATTTTTGTCCCAAAATTTTATTTTATTTTTTTGAATAATATTTCATTGCATCATATTTCATCGTCATGAGACAAATAATCATATTATATATATATATATATATATATATATTAAAAAACAAAAAAAAATTGCATGCATTTTTATATATAAAATGGCGTCATTTTTTTTTCATGCTACCCTTTCAATAATTCATCACAATTTATTATTAATCTCAACTTTATACTTTACAATGTGAATATAAAGCATACTTATGGCTGCATGAAGGGCCAAAATGTTTTGGAAATTACTTTAGGTTAAACAAAAAGACCCCTAGAAGACTTGGAAGTCATATGACTTCAATCATGCACCCATAAATCCTCAAACTATAATTTAATTTGACTCTTTTACTCCCAAATTAATCCTCAAGGCATAAAAGGGCATCCGTTTATAATAATTTTCAAGAATCATAATACTATAAATTCTTAAAATTTAACAATATGATCGATTTTATAATTGTATGATATCCATCCACCTGTCAATATTACGATTCAAAATCTTAAATTTATCATTTGAAATTTGTTATAATATTAAACTTTTAAATAATAATAATAAAGACCTTCGGATTATGATATTACGTATTAAAACTGTAATATTAGGTTTTTGAGAATAATGCACGGATAAGCAAGGCAATTTGAGGATATATTTTGTTGGTTTTACCAGAACTCGGATATGAAACATTAGATCTTTGATGCTCTTCACATGCTGCATAGTTAAGAAGAAGATGGTTCGACATCAGGGAGTTACTACTGGTTGCCATGGCCTTCGGTAGGACCACATGGTGTCACACTTAAAAAAGGGGTGGTAAAGTCTCTAAATGGTTCACATGGTTTGCTCAGAGGGAAAGGACACCAAAAGCAAAGTAGTAGGAAAACAATCAAGCCACTACCTTCATCTGATGATTCCCTCCATATATATCATCACACCATCAATCACCATATGAGCATATGAAATTCTCTATTTAAAAAAAAAAAAAAAAATTGGGATGGCATTGTTTAGATTAGTTTCTTTTCTTTATTTGGCTATACTGTATAGATCTAAATTTTGCTACTTATTACTTTCACGCATCGGTGATAAAAGTTTTATTAGTTTTTAAAATTATTAAATTTTTTGATCAAATTTTTTTACGGTTTTCTTTAGCCACGCTTGACATGCGTAATTTATAAATTATTGCACAACTCCCGAGTGTAAAGTGAGAGACGGTGGTTAAGAGTTTAAGCTCATTAAAATAGAAAAGTAAGTTACGTAGATTTAGCTATGCTTGATGTCCAAAACCTTTTTTTTTATTATATGAATTGGTATTCAGATTTATATCAATTCGAGATTTATAGTAATCTCTTTAAAAAGCTATCCTTTCAAAACTCTGTTGTATATCCAAATTATGAATCGAATTTAAAATTTTGATTTAAAAATTTATTATTAGATAAACTTATTATTGGTATCAAAGAGGGAATTTTTAACAATTCAAAGCATCTGACCGTAGGAAAATGGGGTCACCATCAAGCTTAGAAAGGAAACCAATCATATTCGAGGTTATATTTGCCAAACACTCCACGATTTGGAAAAATGGGTAACGGAGATGGTAGAAGTATCTAGGTGTGGGTCCATTAAGATGAAAGAGAAATGCACAGTGGAAGACAAGTAGGAGTGGGGGCTTAGGCTGTCTGGGCCGAGCAAAAAAGAGATGGGTTTGGTAAGTGTGTGGTTGTTGTCAGTTGAAATTTAAATGAATGAGAAGGAGAAGAAGGCGTGGTGCCAAATCCAAGCCGGTGGGAATTTTTATATTTTCTTTCTACTAAAGGAAGAAGGTGCTAGGATCACGTGGGGGCAATACCCTTTAAGCAATCCGGAAACTGCACCCCCAAACTAGCGAGAGAGAGAGAAAGAGAGAGAGAGAGAGGTGAGTTATAATTTTTTGTACCAATATTCTAATGGACGATCATCATTGCTCCTGATTGGGGAAGCAGGCAAAAGTATGATTTGCCAATAGGGCATCGTATCAGAGGGTTTGATTTGTTTCATCATTCTTTTCTGTTTTACCCAACCCATTTTCTCCTCACTATTTCTGTACGTTGCTTAGTAAATATATACACAAACATTTGGCTGGCTGGTCCCTGCATAAATATAGTATAGAAAAAATTCTCTCTACCCATTTTTTCCCCCGTGGTTGCTAGACATATGGAGCTTCAGGACGAGCCCATTCAGTACTTCGACTAATTTTGGTGTAGCAAATTTTGGGACTGTGATCAACGCCTGCCAAAGGTTCACCAACAAGTACAAGTAACCCAATATTGGAAATTCTATGATTTTCGTGATTATTATTACAAGTTAACTTACAACTCAAAGATCAAATATTACCATTCGAAAATCTAACATTGCCACTTGAGATTTGTTATAACACATGTATTTGAGGCGGTCACATTAAGTGCCTTTGAGGAGTAATGATAGGCTTTAAAGTGGTAACATTAAGTTTTCAGACTGTAACTTCGATAGATATTGTTGCAAGACCCCATAATGCATACCTCCAACGAAAGGACATATATAAGAAAAATGCCAAATTTCATTAAACAATGCCAGAGAAAGGATACTATCACTTAAGGAGGGTAGAAACCCCCCCCCCCCTCTCGGGAGTGGGGGGGGGGGTTATTAATGCTTTAAGAATTATTTTTCACTTTTGATTAATGTGAAAGGACCATTTTACTCTTTCTCTCTTTTGATTAGACGAAAACCAGCAATTATTCTCCGTCTTCTCTCTTCTCCAATCACCACTCTCTCTCTCTTTTTCTTCTTGATCTCTTTTCTTTTTATCTCGTCGTTGGCGACCTACAATTCTCTCTCTTCATTTTTTTTCTTTTGTTGTCATACATTTTTGTCTTGATTGATTTTCTGTCTCCTATTTCTTCTTTTCTTGATGAACCCATTTTCTTTCTCCCAATTGATTGACAAAGAAAGGGAAAAGATATTCATGACAAAGGCAAAGAGAGAAGAAAGATAAAGACAAAGAGACAATGAGTGAGAGAGAGAGAGAGAGAGTCTTCACAAAGCCTCCACATCAAGCTTCCCATGATTTGAATTCTAGTGAAATAATCCGAGATGGATTCACTCTTATTCATAAAGAGGCTCAAACTCAACTCTTAGAGTTTGAAATCTTATAATATTCACTTTACAAACAGTGATAAGGATACCCTTCAAAGCATCTTATGCTTGCTTGGTAGTGATCTTATCCATGATTTTCTCGAATATTTTTTCATCCAATCCTTGATGGATGAATGATTGTACGGGGGGGTTGATCTTTGTTTCTCTCCTTCTCTATGGCTTTTGTTTGTTTTCAAGTAAAGTTTTGAGATTTTTCCAAATTTTCTTCAACAATATTCCATGCTCCCCCAGTGTCCAAGAATTGTCTTCTAGTCCAATTTTCATAACCGAGCTTAGTAAGGATTATATATTTGAATGAGACAGAGATATCCTTTGAGACTACTTTCAAAATTCATCTTGAAGTTGAACCTATATTCTAAAACCACTGTGGTTATAGAGTAATTTCAGAAATACTGAACTTAGAATTTGAGAGTTCGATTTTCAAAGTATTGAAATTTTGATGGAGTTTGAATTTATGATCCAAATCATTTACACTCACGAGAAAGAAAAGAGAAGAGAGAATGAGAGGTAAATAACTACTTGAACTACTTATTGTTTTACTTAAATGAATTGTTTATAACTTGTTTCCAATTAAACACTAAGGTGGGCTTTTCCATTTGTCTATCGTATACCCATATTTAATAAATTTATTGCATGCTATGACTAAATATATCTAATAAATTAATAACTAAATAGACAAAAAAAAAAAAAACACATGTAAATAATTCTGAACCACAAGAAGTCCTTATTCTTGGTAGCATACACATGTTTTATATTTTTTATGTTGCCTCTTCAGATTTCGATAAAACTCGGGACATTAAAATTCAAATCCTTTGGCTCTCCATATTTTTATATTTTTAATAGAACTTAATTTTTCAAACTTTATATTAAAGTCGGCTCATATCACTAGGAATTATATTTCTATATAAAAATTAAATTTATTTTCCAACATCTTGAGGCCTTTATTAAATGTGTCAACATAATAATCTGAAAAATATGAATGTGGTTCCCTTCGATTTCTTTCTCAATAATAGGCCGACTCCTTCTAAGTTTCTATGTTTCATGTCTAATTTAAATTATTGGCAAAGATTTTAACATGTTCGATCCTTACATACAATCAATCAATATTTCATTGGAAATTTCTAAAGTCATGTATGGATTTTTTAAAAAATACTTTTGGTCTTCCATTTTAAAGAATTTTCTATTAAAATGAATTGTGCATGCATTGTGTGTGAATGTAAAGTTGTAATATATAAGAGAAGATCGAATTTACAAGCCACATGGTTACGTTATCGCGATTGCAAACCCTTATCTCCAATTTCCCCATCTCAGTCTTGTGTGAGATAATTATTTTGTTCAAATTGTTTTCACCAATATACATACAACAAAATATAATTAATTTGATTCGAAAAGAGAATTTTTTTTTTTTTTTAAGTAAAGTAAAGATTATAGAAAGGTATGCTAAAGTAGGTTATAGTTATGCTTGGTTTATTAGGTTTTCTTTTTATTCATCTAAATTAAGAATAACAAATTTTAAAAACATTTATGTTCAATAAACTTGTGATATGCTTCTCATAGTACATTCTCTTTATAGATGGTAGAAATTTTATATTGAGTCTCCTTTGTGATTTATCAAAAGAGAAAGGTGGGGGAGGAGGGGAAGAGCAGAAAAGTATACTAATATCTCAAAAGCACAGTGCTTTTCATTGTGTTCTATGTCAAACCTAAAGCAAACTACAGATGAAATCCTTACCGTATAAATATGCATATGCAAAACAAAAGAGAGTGACAAGCTTCGTTGAATGTTCCTTCGGATCTTAACCTTGGAAGAAAATGGTAAAGGAGGATATGCCCCATTATGGCCGAGTCCCAGGTCTAACTCATGATCCCCCAGAATGTTCTTTCCATTCACCACCAGTGAGCTGGCCTTGACGAATGGTATTTCTTTGGGTGATTGAAAAGAGCTGTGACACTGTTCCTTCGCATGCATATAGCTTGGAAAGAAGAAAATTTACTCGCCCCCTCCCACCAATATGCATTACTCAATACACTAATAATGGCATCAATGGCACTACATGTTGGTATTTAAATTCCAACTGCATCCAACTTACTTCAAGTCCATCCTCATACCCTTACAAAGCTCCAACTCTTCGTGAACCAAAATAAAAATACCAAGGCAAAAATTTTGAAGAAATAATAAGCTTTACAACTAGTTGATACACATACACCCATTGAAATAAACATGACCAAATGACAGCACTTGCTTTCCAGCACAATTTATACACATTTCTACTTGAGTCTCATTACATCCTATACTGCATGATGCACTCAAGCCCCCACTTTTTACACAGGGAAGACCATCCCATGGCCTTTCTCGGAGTTAATCATTCCGAGAATAGACTGTTGATAATCACGGGCTATCCCACAAAAATTTTCAGGGGTGATGACACCAATCTGTGGCAGAAAGCTTAGAAGCATTATTCACTAAACTCAGCCTCCGCGTTCTTTTTGCCAGCTATCACCTGCTTCTTGAGAAACTAGTATGCTATTTCTTGAAGAACCTGAAGTGTCTTCTGGTGCACCTGCATTCAACAAAGTACAACTAGAGTAAGTCCATTGTGCAGTTCATATAATGAAATTAAGAAGTACAGTTGGCAACTTTGGAAGCAGCACATATAGGCAAGGAAAGGTAGTGTATTTGAGTCAACATGCTTAACATGACTAAGAGTTTTACATTGTTTATTATCTCAATACACGAAACAGTAGAATCATATGCCTTGAGTAATATCTTATTAGAAATAGTGGTCATAAATTTTTATCTTTGTACACATGTAACTTAGGGTTATTCATAGCATGATATACACACGTCTTCCCACTAGCTAAGGGCTCAAAGATGGAAAATGATTGAGCATGTTCATTTCCACAGCGAGTCACAGGGAACCAGCTAGAAAAAGACTCAAATCAAGAAGGCAATTATGCATATCCCATCACCACAAAAAAAAAATCAAATATAACAAAAAATAACACAA
Organism: Dillenia suffruticosa; assembly: GCA_033439265.1. Classification (NCBI taxonomy): domain Eukaryota; kingdom Viridiplantae; phylum Streptophyta; class Magnoliopsida; order Dilleniales; family Dilleniaceae; genus Dillenia; species Dillenia suffruticosa. The sequence goes on from JAVTVX010000020.1 coordinate 18,076,049, forward strand.
GATAAATGTTTCATGGAAGAAGAAACATTTTCAGATACGTTATTCCAAGAATTAGGCATCAGGACAGAGAGAGCGAGAGGGTAGTATCACTATCACCTACCCATTCGAGATGTTGTGCAGTGATACCAGGAACATTTCCAGCATATATGCCACCCAAAACCTAACAAGTCAAGGTGAGGAATAGATCAGCATAAATCCTGATAATCTTCTATTTCCACAGGCGGAGAACATCCCCCCTTGCAATTACTGTGAAGACTTCCAACTTCAAATTGCAATGCATGTTCACCCCTATGTTGTTTTGTTCATTTTGACTACTCCAAAGACAAAAGTTTGTTTACTACCACTTCAGCACGTAGCCGAGATGTCAATATTTTCACTGTTTATGTTTATCTTGACAAGCACAAGCAAAAGTAGAGAATAGAAAGTCAAAACATTTCTGATACTATATATACATGACCAAATAGGACCACAACTTGGGGATCGGAGGTTAAAGATTCTGAACAATGCTAAACAACACAATCTATTCAAACTCATCCACACGAATGGCACAACTGATATGGCATAAATTATAGTGTACACTACAACAGGATATTCAAAAATAGACCAGATTTTTGCCACATTAGTCACACCAAAAAAAAAAGTGTCAAGCAACATGCCATGTAGCAATGCTCTAAAAAGTTAAGACTCTTTCTTTTAACGCATCAAATCTCACAATAGATGGTTCAGAGGAGAAGGGGGAAAAAAAAGAAAAAAGCCCAATGATGACAACAACAACACCGCGCACACACACACACATATATAGTCCACCATAGATGGTGTGGCATGTCAAAAGTGACACAATTTCAAAATCAACAGTTCCAAAATCAATTTTGTTTTGGCCAAATACATTTTCACTCTATCAACCATCTGATACACAAAAAGGAGATGTGTGGAGGACTACACCTTAGTAACAGTCTCAAGAAACATGCCAGGTCGCACAGGACGTGGTTTACGTCCAGTGAAGCTTCCCTGAAAATCAATTAAGACAAGTGTCAAACAATTTGAATATATTAATAAATAGAAGCTCTCGGTCTTCTTTTGCAGACAATTTCAACAGACAAATTGAGAATCCCCCACTAGCCATCAATAACATGATATACATTTTCAGCACATGAGTTCATTGAGGGATATGGCTTTCTGCTGATAAGCTGTCAATGAGACGGGCTTCATGTGGAAGATATTACAAAACTTACTCTTCCTGCTATTCCACTGGAAACATGCTTGCTGGTAGTGTCTTCTTCAGAGTTGTCTGCACCTTCATCTTTCCCTTGCATTACATTTTTTATCATCTGCTGGACAGTTTTTCCTGGTCTTAAAACAACTAGCTTGGTCAAGAAGTTCACCTAAACATTTAGAGATATCAATAATGTCAGGCATTATGAATCTGGGCTCAAGATATCATACACTTAGACACATGCAAACCTCAGATTCAGGCAGGGTATTTAAGCCACGATGATTCCTTTCATCGAGTATTCCGCCTCCCATCATGTTACGAGCTTCTTCCCTGATCAGGACAAGCCTTGCAAGTAATTTTCGATCGGGAACCACAGGTCGAGATTCCATTGTCTACCAAAGTAAGATTCAAATACTAAGGATATAAATTACATTCATCACACATAATGCTGCTTTTATGCTGTGCCAGACAGTTGCTTGACAAAATTTATATGAAAAGTTTTTGAAGTTACACTATCAACATTTCTCATTTTATGTAACAGTATGCCATATGCATTATTCACAACATAATCAGTGCTTCTTAAAGAAAGACCAATGAACAGGCTATCCTAAAATTTTTCTAATATTAGATGGGAAAGAATTTTATAATATCAGAAGACTGTAGTTAAAGAAAATGAACAGTTAAGAAGGCCATGACATGGATCAATACCCGGATCCACAGGTTTTCAGTCTGATTTGCACAACAAGTGGTCCACACTTATTAGTAAAAATGAGAAAAAACATGCAAGTAGGCACTGGCTTTACCTCTAGTAAATCATCAGCCTGGTTAGCTATCTCATTGAGATTTGCTCCAGGGAGATGAATTTTTGTACCATTTTCACCTTCAAATGCACCACCACCAGCAGCCACTCGACGTAGCAATTCATGTCTGCTTTCTTTTGATGGTGTCCTACAAAGTAAGCCAATGACTTGAACCTATAAAAATCAAAGAAACAGACATATCTTTTAGAAAGTACTACATATTGACCTGTTGAACAAAAGGGTATCAGACTAAATTAATGAATATCCTCACATGTGGGGGGCATTTTTTAGTTAGATGGGACAGAACAACCTCCTTGATCACCTCCAAGAGTGACTTCCGCTGAAATAAAACAGATAGAAATTATTGAGACTTGTTCTCACCCCACCAAATAAATACATATTCAAGAGTCTAAGAAATAGGTTCCAATGACTATGAAGACAAGCAGTGTGGAGGAAGTTCAATGCACAGAAAAATATTAAATGAGTCAAGGCCAGGCGTAAAATCTAATAAATATCATGAGTGCAACAATAAATGCCAAAATCAAGCACATCCTGCTTGAGGCAAACCCATGTTCAATTAAGATTTATCACAAGAAACTTGCATAAATTCCAAACAAGTGTCTGCTCATCAGAAGCTGTCAAATCAGCATAGAGGAGGTTTGGCTGCCAAGATCATTATAACTGGTTTTAGCATTTATTTATTTGAAAAGACAGGGAGGGTTTACTTTAATCTTATTCTGAAACTCTTTCATGAATAGCTATTTTCACAATATTGTTACAAATTCATTTTGTATTTATGTTTATTGAAAAAAAAGTCTCCGAAGAGAAAGACTTTTGATTTAAAAAAACACACACACAGTAACTATAACATCACAGCAGGCATTCTTAATACATCTGAGTAAATTTGTTGAAAACATAAATACTTGCAACAACAGAAACATTGCACCCATATTCATTTCAATGAATAAAATATATAAGAGAAATCATGGGCCTCACATAAATACTTGCAACAACAGAAACATTGCACCCATGTTCATTTCAATGAATAAAATATATAAGAGAAATTATGAGCCTTCTTTGTTTTGCTCTCTAAATCAATTATGATTGATTCAAAATTTGAGAAAAAAATGAAAATCCAGAAAACATTTTAAGTATTTTACATTTATCATAAGAATAATGTTTATTTTCAATTAATTACAAAAACAAGACATTGCAACTTGACAACTAGTCGCAGTGCTTGAGAAATGCAGAATTAACAGTATACAGCTCCACTCATACGCCCTATGGATACAAAGGGCCAAAAGTACCCAAAAAAAAAAAAGATATTCCTTTAGGGCTATGCTTGGACAAGACCACCCCAGTGCTAAGTGGTGAAATGAAATGGCTACCTAGTGCCCATGAGTTGAGAAACAATGCTTTCTTTAACAGAAGTAGCACCAGATACACAAAATATCATTCTTATAGCATTGATATTTGTAATGTTCCTTTCAATACTAATATGATAAAACATATAAGTTTAAAAGGAAAAAAATAAATAAAAATTGCCAGTTCACTCACACTCAATGAAAGCACCCTTGACATAATACTAGAAAGACTGCTCTCTGATCATTGTCTTTAGAACTTAAGATGTAGAACTAGTACCTGATCATCATTGTCCTTCTCAGCAAGTTGAATCATGTAATCAAGAGCCATCATAAATCCGGACTCCATTTCATCAACCCTCTTCCCAATAACACCCTGTGCAGCAAGCTCCACAGCTACCTTCTCAGATGCTTCATCCATATTCATATCCTCCAACTATATGATGCAAATCATACATCAGAACTTTATTTGGTAAGTACACTTGAACTGGCAAAAGAGTTCATAAATTGCTTGCAAACTTGGGGAATAATCTGTTTGGCACATTTTTATAAGATAGGATTACCAACACATTAACAGTTGTGAGTCCAAAACACATAAAATTGTAATCCCTTTTGTTAATATACGTGAAGACAATGATTCAGCATATATATGGCCAGATGCTCACTTCACACCCAAAGGAGAAGCACAGTGCCTTGCTCCCTCACCCTCCCTTAGGTGGACCATGGAAGGAGTTAAATCTTATTATTCATAAAATAAGAGGCACGGTTTAAGACAATGGCATGGCGTGTTCACATATACTCTAACTTGCAGTAAACTTCAGAGTAACTTCAAAAAGGGTCCTATATGTTTAATACAAATATGGAGAATAAGTTGTATTACTCCAATTTAAAAAACACAAACACACAGACACGCACACATGGGGCCAGCAGTAGAATGGTGCTGACATCTATTACAATACACTTGAAAAGAGAAAAGTGTAATTCTGGGAATGTTTGGCACAAATTTGAAAAGATTGGAGAATTCTATATGACAAGATATCCCTTCATGAAGAAGAATGGTGAACTTATCAGTTTCAATTGGTATCTCTTCATATTGGAAAGATCATGAAAATCGTATAAAGTGGTTGACAAAACCTTTCTGTGGTTTTATATTTGTCCTTGGGGTGAAGCACAAATTTATCTTGCGGGGGAAGGAGGTACATAATGTAGGGGGCACAGGCAGAGGGCAATGAGGGGGCAAAATGTATAATTATCAGGGAGCAAATACTATTTTAATGGTTTTTTCCGAAATTTTATGTGACATTTAGTGGCACTTATGCGACATTTTTCAGAAATGCCCCTAAGATTATTCATATTAAAAGTTTTTTCCCAAAATTTCAGGGGGGTCACTATCTTAGCCATTGTTTGTCCCTCCCAAGTATTTATTTGCTTTCAATCCAATAATTCCCTTTCAAATTTTCCTGTCTAAGATGGATCCTCGACTACATGTTAGTATTATTCCTTCTCGTTAACCAAACTTGACTTCCTGTAGTATACTGGTTGTAATATGCATCTCTAAACTCCAAGAGTTAGGTTCTTCTAGCAGGACAACCTAAAATTTTCTGCTCTTGCCACCTAATCTTCAGCAACTTTAGATGTTTGAGGCTACAATAGTCATCCAACAGTCCTACGAAGAATCCTAATAAACCAAAAGTTATTAATCAATTTTAGGAAGATTTAGGGCCGGTCCTCCTCCCTCATAAGAAACTAAAGAAAGAAAAAAAAATAGTAAAATAAAATTGAAAAGCACTGGACAGAAAAAAGGATCTATGAAGATCTCTTCTGAATATGCGAGGAGATCACGCACTATCTTTTTCACAATTTGGAATGCTCTTGCTGTGGTGACATAGCATTTTCGGCACATGCTATTCACTCATTCTTCCTTCATTTTTAATTTTCACATAAAACTGTAGTATAATTTTAAGTGTCGGGGAGCAGCCTAATGATAAACTTTCCATGAGGAGGCTAAGTTTAGGTACTTTTAGCTGAAAATGCCAATGATTGTGATTGTAATATGAAGACTGGATTCGCAATTTTAAGAAAATGTGAAGCTCAACAACTGGGTTTTTTGATATCCATGTCATATCTCTTCACAGCACAAGTAAAGCAGAAACGTGACTTGCAAACACAACTTGTAGCTAAAATTACCGATAAAGAAATTCATGACTTGAGTTCAAATTACAAAGCAATTCAATTTTGTCAAATTCAATTCTGCAATTCAACTACTCTGCCCAGAGAAAATGAAAACCACAAACCTAATCGTAATCAGTAAATCAAACACTTGCGAATTATTGAATGATATTCTCTTCTATCAAGTAAAGAAAAGAAAGCCCAGAAAAAGTAGACAAAAGAATTGGCAGGGGGAGCTTACAAGCTTGATCATCTCCTCAAGAACAGAAGTGACTTGTTCCCCACCCCTGAGAATAGCCTCGTACTCAGCAGAATCCCATTTCTTGGGTTGTTCTTCTTGGGGAGAATTACCAATTGAAGTGGCAGAAAACCCATCAGCGAAGCCCCCACCCACCTCATAAGAAGATGTACACCTCCGCTGAAGCTGTTTACTGGATGTTCTTGGTTTATAATAATAATAGTAACAATGATTGTGACGGTAAGGGTAAGGGTATTTTGACGAGGAAACACTTGGGTTTGGCTTCGAATAACATAAGCAGGGAGAATATTGCAAGTGTATCAAACTCATTTTTGGAGCTTGCAGGGTTTTACACCTGCCCAGGGTTTCTCTCTCTATCCAAGCCGCAGCAGGGTCTTGTGCTCGACGGAGGGAGACCAAAAATAAAATAAAATTAAATAAAATTAAAATGTCCCGATAATACAAATAAAAGAGCTGCGCGACTCGTGGAAATCGAACCCACGACCACATGCTTCTACACCCTAAGCGAAGACGGCAATTACCAAGGGCAATGGAAATTAAAAAACAAATATTAAAAAAACATAATGATGTTGACCGATGAGCATTGCGAAAGACAACAAAATTATAGTTGATCGAAGCTAATTTAATATAACTATTTTTTTAAGCACAGTTTATGTTTTTTTCCGATATACTACATTAATTAAATTTTATATGCAAATTTATCATATTAATCAATTGTTATTCAAATTATTAATATATTTTGATTAATTATTTTTAAAAAATATTTAATTCATGTGCCATTGCTCATTCTTATAAAGGAAGGGGAAAAAAAAAAGTGTTTTAGTAATATTATTATTAGTTAAAACCGTGAAGAATGGACTAACTTTTTGGGGTTATTTATTTATCAAATCTCTGAGGTTTGTACAAAATTTATAATTAAATTTCTGATTTTCAAAATACAATAATTGAATAGTCAAATTTTGAAAAACGTAACGATCTAGGTCAAGACGCATGAGGCGGACAAGTCAAATCTAATGTGGCATGCTAACCAGATAGAAATGATGATGTGATAGGTGACACATCAGCAATTTCAATGACATAGCACCAGTCACATAATCATTTCTCCCCCATTTTTAACAACGTGGACACAAAATGCTGACGTGGCTTGTGTCAAGTCAATTAAAATATTGACGTGGCATAGGTTGACATTAAGGGGGAAAAAATCTCTCCCATCTTTCTCTCTCTTCTACTTCTCTATCACTCTACAGTAGCCATGACAGACGATTCCTTGCCGGTAGGGTGGCCTCTCTCTCTTCGGGGAGAGAGGCAGCCATGAATAAGCTTCATAGAAAATTACAAAATAATTCATTTGTCTTTAATTGTACAAAATTCATAAATAGCATTGGAGTCATTTCCAGTTGGTTACAATAGAACAGAAGAGTCAAAGCAGAAAAGACAAAATCTAAGGTACAAAAGAAAAAAAAGGAATGAGAGATAAATAATACGAAGATTTAGTGCGTGTGTCTGTGAGAGAGAGAGAGAGATTTGACGTTGTCGCTGGTTGTAGTGGTTGAATCATAGTGAGACATGAAAACACACAGAAGCAAAAACCCAAATTACAATGTGAGAGAGAGAAAATCAGAATTGAGAAGAGAGAGAGAGAGAGAGAGAGAACTTACTATAAAGATCAAAAGCATATGTCTTTGCCTTCGTCTGATTGTCTTTGAGAAGGAGAGAGATGTGAAACCCTAACCTGGAGTTCTGATCATCGAATCGAGGAGAAGAAAGAGAAGGAGAGCGTCTGATCATTTGAGAGAAGAGGGAAATAGCATGTGTGATCATTAGAGAAGAAAGAGATCATTAGAGAAGGAGAGAGCGACAGACACATACAAAGGTCCTATTCTACTCTCGTGTGTGGTGTTTTGACCATTTATTTTCTTTTTTTTTTTTATAAAGCTTAGCAGGATACACCGGTCCATCCCATCCTATCCACCAGAAAGAACAATATTTTCAAGTCCGCAGCATCCCATGTCTAGGGGTGAACATCGGTTAAATCGCGATAAAAATCATCAAAAATAACTGATTTAATTTATTTATATAATTTTAATAATCATAACCCAATTTAATATATCAAAAATCGAAATTCAATTTAAACGATTAATTTGATTCGATTATTCAAACTGATCGTATTATTAAAATTTTTATAAAGAACTTAATTGATGATATTTTTTTTTCCTATTTATAGATGTAATATATATCACTCACGTTAATGTATGATTATAAATTATAATTTTAAAATTTATAATTTATTAATAATTATAATTTATCAAATATTAATTTAAAATTTAAAAAATTTAAATTTCAAACAAAATAACAAAATCTGATTTCTCTATAAACAAAAACCACCTGCCTAATCAACATATTAGGAATTAATTTGAATTGCTTCCTAGGATAATTGAGGAAAAATTTGTACGATTTAAAAGAATCAGACTCCCTCTGATAACACATAGTTCTGCCGTAAACAAGTTTGAAATCCCCAGATTTACTGTGAACCCCAAGACATATAACCCACACTCATCTCCAAGTGGACCCCTTGCACCTGTTATTCAGGAAGTAATACCTGAAAGATCCATTTGTATGTAACTTATAGCAATCCGGAAGAGAAGGGAACCAACTTATCCAATATACCATACGAGGGGGAAGCTGGGACGTACCAGCAACTGCTGTCTGCCCGTCCCTGGAACAATTAGAAGCAAAGGTCGCTACATAGTCTGAAGAAAAGGCTATATCCTCATAAACACTTTTGCACCGAGCTTTCTAAATGGCCCATAAGTTATAAACAAAACAAATGGTCCGTGGAATATTCCTATGAAGAGCATGAGATTTGCGATTCTTAACTAGCCATTCCTTCGTTGGTAAGCTTTCCATCACCAACCAACCTGGATAAGGAGGATGCATGAAGAATCCGCTTCCAAACTTGATATTTTTAAATTAAATCTATTAATCGCTAATAGTTCATAAAATAAAAAATAACTAATTTTACATTATCATTTAGTAAAATAATTTTTAAAATATTTTTCTCTCTTCTAAATATAACATTATATCTTTTTTTTAAGATTTTTTTATTATAATATTTTTTGTTTTTAATTTTTAGTTATAAATATTATATTAATGTTTACATAAATAAAAATTATCTAAAAAGTATGTATGTTTTTAATTATTTTAGTTAAATCAGTTTAATTGAAATAAAAATTATTAAAGTTGATAATCACTCAAATAATCAAATTAAAAATTTTGTATTATTTAAAATCGAATCGAAACTAAAAATCAAATAAACTTTCTGAAATATAAAAAATGGTTCAGAGATAATAATTTTTTTTAACTGAATAGTGTTTACACCTAGCCATATCAAGGGATAGGATGAGTTTGTCATGCGAAACAGATCCTTATTAATAGCCCTAGTCTTACTAATAATTCTAGTTTATTTGACAGTTATATAAAGATGATTATTTTTATTATATAATTTTAAATTTACAAAATTTTTTCATGTAATTTAAGGAAGATTACTCAATTCTTAAAGATTTTCACTTTTTTTTTTTATTATTAATATTGACCGTCAATTTAGATTTTTTTATGTAACATATTTTCATTTATTTTGTCTTTCAAGATTTGTGGCTAGATTTTCATAGGCATCAACGTTAACTATATTCAAACAAACGAACTAATGACAAGATTCAAAATAAAGAAAATTGTCCTTTGTGAAATTTTTTTAGAAACTATTTTTTGTTTACATGAAATTTGAATCCTTAATTACGGGACTAAAGAAAATGATTGTGACCACAAGTCCGTCGCTTAAGAACCTCGCTTAAACTCTTTGAGGCGTCCGTCCACCCAATTTCTTCCTCCTTGACCTTGATGTGCGGTTGAAATATCTCTTATCCACAACTCCTCCCTTGCAAACCATCCATCCAAACTTATTTATGTAATACTTGCTTTACACCATTTGGATCCTTAGAAATAAACTTGTGGTCGAGTCCATCTTTTCCCTTGTACTCGTTTCATCCTAGGGATGACCTATTCAAAAACCTCTGACTTCTCCATGTTGAAATGTGTATCACTCACCTGGTCAAAATGTTTGTTGTTTTAAATGGCACTCCCCTCAGAATTGCTCTGCCCTTAATAAAGTGAGAAAGCATACTATTATTAGCAATGTTATTAGAACCAGAATGGATTAAATCGGCTGGTTCAACTCAAGAACCGATGAACTGGCTTTATAAATAGTCCGGTCCTGGCTATTGGTTTGTCTATGCAGTTGAAACAAATTGAAGTGTGCAGCCAGTTCAACCATCAGAATTGGGGAACTGTGATAACCATACCAGGTTAATTTATTTTGTGGTAATTAATTGAAGAAATCGTTCATTCAATTCCATAAGATTGTAAATTGCCTCTATCATGGTTGACACCACAAAGGTTAAAATTTCTTTGGTCTTGTTATTCTCAAATATTATAAAAGAAACACACGAGCACTTCAAAAAAAAAAATGCCAAATTGAAGATATTTAGTGGTAAATTCATTGTTAGGGAATTTTTTTTACTTGATTTTGTGTTATAGGGACCTTAAAAGTAATAAAAGTAGTAAAATATATGAAAAATATAGAAGTGTAAAAACAGAGATAAAAAAAATCCATAAATAAAAAATTAAGGTGTATAATGAATTATACACAAGATTGAAACTAAAGAATCTATAAAATTACCAAACTAAGAGGGATGAAGAGAAAAAATATAAATATTATTAAGTGTATTAAGAGTGAAACCAATAGAAAGCGTCGGATGGATTGTTTTAATAATCTCTTTAACGTTGAGAGTACAATATATATACATAATATTGCGATATCTGTATAAGAGATTAATAGAAATTTTAAACATAAAATTCATCCCGATGAAGTAAAAGAGGTTTTAAAGAGAATAAAAAATAATAAATCCATAGGATCTAATAGCATTCCTATTGAGGTTTGGAAATGTTTTACTGAATTTGGTATAGTAATATTAACAGATTTTTTCAACAAAATTTGACAAATCAAGAAAATGTCCGAAACATGAAAGAAGAGTATACTTATATCACTGTATAATAATAAAAGAGATATACAAAATTATTTCTACTATAGAAAAATTGAACTTGCGAATCATATTAAAAAATTATGAGAGAGAATGATAGAGTATAAATTAAGATTAGAGATAAATGTATCTCAAAATCAATTTGAATTTATGTCAAAATGATCTACCACTGAAATAATTTACTTGTTAAAATATTTGATAGAAACATTTAAAATACAAAAGAGAGATTTATATATGGTATTTATTGATTTAGAAAAATATATATAATAGAGTTCCGAAAAGCGTATTATGGTAGACGCTGATGAAAAAATGGATCTCCTTAAAATAATGATAGATGAAACACAAAAAATATTCATAATGAAATACCATGATATATGTTTTTTGTAAATGATATTGTGTTGGTTGATAAAACTATATAGGGTATTAGTATTAAATTAAAATTATAGAGGGTCACACTGAAATTCAGAATATTTAAATTAAGTAGATTAAAAACAAATTATATAAGATATATGTTTAGTGGCAATCATTAAGATGATAAAAAAATAATTAGATTCGAAGGAAAAGAAATATAAAAAGTGAACGTGTAGGTTATTTATACCCATTGTGGGGCATTTTGGTAAGAATGGGATAATGGGGTAATTCCCATTATTACTTACCAACATTAACCATGCATTTTGGTAACCCCCACCAATTAAGAAATTGGTCTTACCTTCCTTCTGTGAGAGGGAACAATGCAGGAAAGTTTCATTCTCCTTCCTTGTGGCGTGAACAGTAACAATGGTTGAGATGGCTAGGGTTTTGCACATATTCTCTAGAGAGAGAATAGAGAGAGGGATGGAGATTTTCGCGTAGGAAAATCTTCCATCGTCAGACGATTCATCGGACACGAGGTTTGAGGCGTCATGGATTTGAGGTGGTGGTTCGATTGCGTGATCACCATCCGACCGTGCAATCCGTTCGAGGGACATCGCGACACGGTAGATTTTGGAGACCGCCCAATAAAGGTATTTATCCCGAAAAATTCCGATCCAATTTATTTTCACGCTTCCGCATGTGCGATTAAATCCAACATTGGTATCAGAGCAAGTTGGATTTAATTTAAAATAATTTTCGGAATTATTTTGGGTTTTTTTTAAAATTTTGGGGTCCAGATCACGGATGAGTTTCGTGAATCCGAGAACACCATAGGAATACCCATGGCCCAAGGATTACAAATATATTTTTTGTTTAATTTTCGGAGCATGTTTGGGCCATGAAAAGTCCGGTCGAAGTTTGCGACCGTACGGACATAAAAAACCTAGATCTGTGACTTTAGAGGGCGAATCGATGCATGAAAAAATTATAAATGAGTTCCTTGCATCTAGATCTATTGTTTTATGTCTTTTATTATGAGTTTTGGGTGCCGAAAACCGGGATTTCTGAATGGCCGCGGAGGGTCGCGACTGGGGTGGTTGAGTCCCACCATTTTTGGGCTTGAATTCTCCTAAAATCGAGTGTAGGATGTTTGGAGAATGCCCACAAATTTTTTTCCAGTCGAAAAATGCAAGAAAAAACGGCCGGATTCGTGTTTTCCAGAAAACGGGTCGAAAAACCCGTTGCAGGACCCGTCGGGCGAAGAAGAACCGGCTCATACCCGCGGGCGCGTGACATGCACGCGCAAGGAGGCGCGTCTGGCAGGCGCGTGAAGCAAGGGGCAGGTAGTGGTCGGGTCGGACCATGACCCGGACCGACCCGCGAACCGACCCGACCGGGTCGGACCGACCGTTGACCGGGCCAGTCGGGTCAAACTGACCCGTTGACCGACCCGGTCTGACCGGCTCAAGCCGGCTTGGCGCGTGAAGACGCGTGAAGACGCGTGAGCCGCGCGCCGCGACTGGGCACGCGTGAGCCGAGCCGCACCAGGCGCGTGGCAGCGCGTCTAAGCCGCGCCGCGCGTCTGGCGCGTGAGCCAGACTGCTACCAGCGCGTGGAGGCGCGTGGCAGCGCGTGAAGGCTCACCGCCGGCGCGTGGCGGCGCGTGGATCGCACCGCCGGCGAGCGGCGGCGCGTGAGAACCCCCGGGCGACGCGTGAGGTCACTTAAAATTGAATTTTTTTCAATTTTTGGGGGTCTTATATCCATAAATGTGACTTTTTGTGGGTTTTTGTGTGCCGAATCACAATTCAAATGGTAAGATGCGATTCCAAGTTGTGGTGTATGGTGTCCGTTGACTCATACGCTCGCTTTGGGGTCGTACTCAAGTCATTTTGGTCTTGATGATTCGTAGGGCATACAAAAATGTGATAATAAACATCTCCAAGTCACAAATATTTCTCTTAATGCGTTGAGAATTGTCGTATTAAATTTTTGCATGGAGAGTAAACTAATTGATATGATCTGCGTGATTTTATCAGTAGATTCAGTTTATTCTCGAGAGGCAAAATCTAACGGGAATCTGAGACATGAGATGATGGGCCCCAAGGTGGGCATCGCGCCTCAGAATATACGAGATAAAGAGATTTATCGTGTATGGTATAAAAGATTTGCCAAGTTAGGGCAATGCTTATCAGTGGCATATACGATGACTTAATCTCGTTTTTCGAGTCATATTCTATGGACATGTCGGTTTGACTCGTCCCATAAGAGCATAGTGTTGCTCTTTTCGGCTCCTATGTGAGGATGCAGAAGAAAAGGGTTAATCATACAATGAAGCAAATGTCGAGTATGATCACCGAGTTAACATATACGGACGAGTAAATTTCGGATGGAATTTAGGTACTGGATATGATCCAGTTTTTACCTGATTCATGGGAAACAGTGAAATCCTATCTCACATTTGACGAAAGTATTCGTACTTTTGTTGACGTGAATACGTCTTGTGAGCTCGATGAGGAGCACCTAGAGGCGAGTAGGCCACACTCGAGTCATGCTTATTCAGAGGAGTCGAGTAAGGACTTCCCCGACACTAAGCCAATAGCATAAGCATGCGAACAAGTCTCGAGATCTAGGTAATAAAAATCATCCGAGAAAACTGACAACGAGGTACAAGAACGCAAGAAGAATAAATTTGATTAGACCAAAGAAATTGCTACGTTTGAGGTAGATTTGGTCATTTCGCTCGTAAGTGTGACGAGTAAAAATAAATATCCTTCTTCTTTACGTGGTTTGAGATTTGTCTCATTCACTATAATACTCGCTGATTTCTCTCTTTTGAAATCAGGAGCAACCGACCACGTAACTCGAGATAGGAGTGTGTAAATATAGTTCCGTCAAGTAAATCCTTAAGTTTGGAGGATTTACGTTAAGGACAGAGCATTTGTCGTTGTCAGAGGGAATGACACTTGGTATGACGTTCTCAATATTGTAGGCATTTGACGGATCTACAATTTAGTACCTTGTCTAAAATTGACTACGATATGCGTGAAATTATTCCTTTGTTTTTAATACGATAATTTCTGAATTATTCTGGTTTTAATCCATGATGGAATGTATGCACTGGGTACTACTCATTCTAATGGTTTCTTGTCGTTCTACTATTGTCTTTACATCTGATTGCGTAGATGATGTAAATGAATGACATAGTAGACTTAGACACATGGGGTAAGAGATAATGAATTGGTTAGTAACGAGAGGTTTATTGGACCCGCTAACCAGATTCGAGTTACCCGTATGTGAGTTTTGCCTAGCCAGCAAAATGACAAGAAAACCATTTGGCGATGCAATGAGAGCTGGGACTCCATTGCAGTTAACTATTATGCCTTTCTTTATTTTTGTGGTCTTATGAGCATGAGAGCCAGAAATGGAGTTGTGTAGATAATTATAGACGCTTACATGCGTTTCGGTTCATCTATCTGATCTTGCATAAGTCTGAGGCATTAGCGAGATTGAGAATCAGTTAGATTTGAGAGTAGAGACTCTCAGAACCGAGCGAGAACGTAAGTATTCGTCTAAACTACACATGGGGCTCTGTTTCGAGAAGAGTTTTACGAGACTACTGACTATTAGTCAGTTCCCCATTGAGTTTTGGACAGGGAGGCAGCCTGACCTTAGCCACTTGAGGTTATGGTGTTGTGCCACGATTTCTCGCATTCACACGGCGAGTTAGACCCGCGAGAAAATATATGTTCCTAGGCGAACACGAACGGTACTATAATCGAGATTGAGTCTCGTAATACCATATATCTTGAGAATGATTTCCCTAAGAGATGTGAAATCAATTTGGACCCTACCCTTTATGCGATGGATGAGCCTAGTGGCTCGGGGAGCCCAGCGGCGGGATACAAGAATCTACTACTGATCTTGATCTCAGTGGGAGCGATCCATCAAGAGGTAAAGATTTTTTCTCTCCTCCTACGAGTGTCGAGAATGCGTATTTAAACGTTGTTTCTCGATTGAGGGTGAGACCCTCGTTGCGACTCTAAAGGATGATGAGAAATCTAAAACGGTCCGAGAGGCTCTCGAGAGTTTTGCAAAAGATGCAAAATACCGTTTATTGAAGGCCATAAATGAAGAGAAGGAATTGATGAGAATCAATGGGGTCTGGGACCTAGTTGATTAGCTTGAGGGCGGAAGGACTATTGGGAACAAGTAGGTTCTCAAAGTCAAGATAAAGGTCAACGGATTGATGAAGAGATAAAGAACCCGTCTAGTAACCAAGGGTTACACTTAGACTGAGGGGTGGATTATCGATGGGTCATAGTCCAATTTATCTCAATCCGTTTATCTTTCAGCGATTGTCACAAACATGGATCTAGAGTCATATCACAAGGACGTAAAAACCGCTTTAGTAGAGCGAGTCTAGATGAGCCGATCTACATGAAGCATCCCTCAGGGTTCGTTCTAGTAGATCAGATGGAAAAGGTCTGTTGATTTTAGAAATCATAATACGACCTTAAGCTATCATCTAGACAGCGGCACTTGAGATTTCACGAGAATGTGATATCTTATGTTTTTGTAATGATCGAGTAGGATCATTGTATCTAACTGATATGTCCCGATGACTCATTTATGATCATGTTCTTATATGCAGGTGACATTCTGTTGCCCGGGAACAACAGAGAGTATCCAATAACCAATGTAACGTGGTTATGAGGTTTTAGTTCATTCTCAGATTTTGGATCCATAAGGATCGCTTGAGAATGGTGTTAACTCTTTAACAAGAGTTTTACATCAGGTAGATTCTTGAGCATTTCGAGAATAACGAACACAACCAAAAAGATACTCTTATCGCTAAAGGACAAAGACCTGAATCTTGACACATGTCCTAGCATTTATAAAGAAATAAGGGAGATGAGCAGCATCCCTTATTCCAGTGCAAAATACATTTCCAGTGTGTGTGATGAGGTATACACGTGCGATATACAGTTTGATGTATGCGATGAGGCATACATGACCAGACGTTTATTTTATGGTTGATCTGGTGAGTAGGTATTAATAGAATCCTGGAAGGGATCACTGTAGAGCAGTGAAAAAGGATTTTGAAATATCTCATTTGAACTGCGGACCTTTCCATGTGTTACGGATGAGGTAATTTGCATCTGGGATTCAGATACTGACTGGGAGTAGTGATCTGAATAAACGCAAAAGGTTTTATCTTCTTAGAGCAGTAAGAAGAGAACTTGTATATCTCTATTTACGATAGAGACTGACCTTGTAGTATGCTCAATTGCAGTTCATGAGAATGGTTGGCTTCAGAAATTTTCTGGAAGACTTAGAGGTTGTGACAGATAGTGGGAGGTCAGTGATGATTATTGTGATAATCAGACCGACACTGTCAACAAATGAGACCCTAAGTACAATAGTAAAGTCAAACACATTGATACCGAAGACCACTTTATGAGAGATATTACCGAGAAGGGTATTGTGACATCTAAGTACACCTTGACACACAGCATGAGAGCTGATCTCTTCAGAAAACCTGTTGTGAAAGATTCCTTTGTGAGATATGGAATCATTGGGTTTAGTGTACTTTAACATTTCTCCTTATATACTGTTATAGATGCTTATTTTAATATATGACATGCATGCATTATTGGGTCACATATTTATTTCATGCATCATTTATTGTCATATATTGTGATCTTGTGATAAAAGATGTGTCAGGCAGGCGTGGTCGACTCTCTCACACGAATGACCACCTTCGACTCTGAGTGAGCGGAGACGAGACGGATTCTAGTCGTAAGAGGCTTTGAGAGTAGCCCTACTAGAACATAAGTCGCCCTGATATGTGTTCAGGATGAGGTCATATGCGATATGACCGACATGAAAATACCCACATCCATGTTGCCTGTAAGTAGCCGGTTTGAGATTTCAGATATCACCTGCGATTTGTGATATTGTCTCTGAGATGCTCTCTCTGAGATCTCTGGGTAAAGTCTTATGTGTAGACTGAGTCCCGTATCTGTACAGTGTTAGAGAAATCTGACATATGCCCTTTGAGAGATGGGGGAATAACACTGTGGCACGTGTTTCATACCACGTGTGATGAGATGACCATGGGACAGTGGGAGCTATTATTTGAGACGATAGTTTGATCTTGATCCCCGTTCCTACTGTGTGAGACCTGAGATCCATAGGGTGGGATCTCTTATGCCCTTATTACTTTCGGCTGTCTCTAGAAGTTTTGGTTCAGTGTTGCTACTTTAGTCTGTTTACCTATGACCCGGAAAATAAATTGAGGTCTAAGGGGTAGGTCTAGGAAACCAACTGAATTGAGACCAATAGATTCGAGTTTGGGAAAAGGAAGGCCAATAGACATTACATCATTGTCGTGTATTCATAGGTCGACCTATTATGTTAATCCATGTTGGGATTCAAACATAATAATGAATACATAGTCGAGCAAATTGATTGGGGATCATTTTCGATGAGGAAAGTGGCTCGATGGATGTAAATGCATTGAGTCTGGGGTATAGCGAGTTATTTTTATACTAACAGTGACTACTCGATCATCCTAACAGGTGTATCGAGAAGTCTTTGCTTGCAGGTGTACTCGCCGGTCGCACGACGCCCAATCCGGTATGAAAGTCCAGTAGGGTGATGTGATAGATCGCATGAGTTGCGATATTGTGATTGACGAAAGTGAAATACCCTAATGTGCAAGTGGGAGATGTAGGTTATTTATGCCCATTGTGGGGCATTTTGGTAAGAATGGGATAATGGGGTAACTCCCATTATTACTTACCAACATTAACCATGCATTTTGGTAACCCCCCACCAATTGAGAAATTGGTCTTACCTTCCTTCTGTGAGAGGGAACAATGCAGGAAAGTTTCATTCTCCTTCCTTGTGGCGTGAACAGTAACAATGGTTGAGATGGCTAGGGTTTTGCACATATTCTCTAGAGAGAGAATAGAGAGAGGGATGGAGATTTTCGCGTAGGAAAATCTCCCATCGTCAGACGATTCACCGGACACGAGGCTTGAGGCGTCGTGGATTTGAGGTGGTGGTTCGATTGCGTGATCACCATCCGACCGTGCAATCCGTTCGAGAGACATCGCGACACGGTGGATTTTGGAGACCGCGCAATAAAGGTATTTATCCCGAAAAATTCCGATCCAATTTATTTTCACGCTTCCGCATGTGCGATTAAATCCAACAGAACGCTTTAAATATCTTAATTCTATCATTTACAGTGATGATAATATAGATGAAGATATGTATCATATGATTCAAGTAGTTTGGATGTGATGGTAAAGGATATATAGAGTGCTTTGTAATCGTACAATACCATTGCATTTAAATGTAAAATTATATGAAATCATAGTAAGACTTATATTATTGTATGGTACTGAGTGTTGGACTATTAAATAATAATAAGAGTTTAAAATGGTTATAACTGAAATGTGAATATTTAAATGAATGTGTATCAAAATTAAAAAAAATAGAATTAGAAATGAGAAAATACGTAATAAATTGAGAGTTAATTCAATTGTGAATAAAATATGATAGTGCCGTTTGAGATGATTTGAACATGTACAACGAAAATCTAAAAACACATCGATCATGAGAATCGAGAACTTAAATATAAGAAATTTAGTAAAGTATAAAGGTAGATCGTTGAAAATTTAGATATAAATTATTCGTAAAGATTTTATATTTAAGTATTTAGTTAAAAAAATGATTTTAAATAGAAATGAGTGGTATATGAAAATTTATATAAATTAAATCAATACTTTTTTATCTTTTTTTTGTTTTAATTTTCTCGATATATGTCTTTCAAATAGTTAACTCAAAAATTTGAAATTAAATTTTATGTTATTGTTGTATTGTGTGTATTTACTATATTTAGGAGACATATTATTAAAAAAATTTAGTTATTGCAATTTAAATATTTATGTAAATTTACAAATTTTTAAATTTTCTTTTAAAAATTTACAAGATAAAATATATAAAAAATTTTCTATTAGAACTATTTGTATTATGGTAGATTCATTGAAGCATTGAACTTGCGGTTCCACTTGGTTTAATCACCATCTTTAGTGGTTCTCTATTTGGTTTGGCCATGATAATATCGATTGTTGATTCAAATTATAGGTTTTATTTGAAATATCACCTTCACTTAAGAAAATTTTTTGGGAAGGAAAGTCCGCATTAAGTAGAAATAATAGACATTTGATTGATAGCAAAAGATACGCAGGAACAAAAATTACATATCGAATTTATATACCTTATTATGAAGTCGTCAATAGGGAGGGATGAAGTTTATTTAATTTTTGATTTTTATGATCGGTAACTAAAGTCATATTAGAATAATTTGGTTCAAATATCTAGAAACTTTATTTAAGAATAACTCTTTTAATATAATTTTTTTTATTTTTAAATTTAAAATTTAAAATTTAGTTAAAAAACTTAAAATTTATACACATTTGGTAGTCCCCTCCAAACCCGTTCCCAACGCTTAAACGGGCTATTCATACCCTTCCAGGGCGGGCCGGGGCGGATTTAGTTGGCAATCCTACAGGTCCAGCCCATGCTGAAACTATTTGAAACCCAATGCGGCAATCGAAATTCAATTAAAAATCCCCCGGCTGGGGATTGCGTGGGAATTTGGAGTGTCGGAGTTAATAAAATGACCGTTCTCACACTTTTCGAGACCCGATGGCATCACTCCGTAATTATAAGAGAAATCCTAGGGCAATACTATTGCTTTCCCAGCATCTCGTGAGAAAGGCGGAGAAAACGGTTTCGCCTCACAACTTCTATAAATAACCCTCACCTGCCTCGGTGACCCAACTTCCATCTCTCTCTTAGACTACATCTCTCTCTCTCTCTCTCTCCCCCTGCCCCCTAGGGTTTCCTTTGTTAGTGTGTTTGGTCCTCTGTGCGTGTGACTATGGCGCAAGTTCAGAACGGAGGATCGGAAAAGGCGGTGACGTTCTTATCTGTGAAGCCGCAGTTGATCGTGGAGGCACCGAAAGCTGCGGACGCAGTACAGTTCTACAAGGATGCTTTTGGTGCCGAGGAAGTGAATCGCTCGCTTCATCCGAAGAGGAAGGCTGATCAAGAGCTCCCTCTCGTTCTGTCTGCTGAACTCAAGCTTGGTTCTTCTGTCATTCTCATCTCTGACCAAGTCGATGACTCTCTCACTTCGTAAATACTCTCTTATTTCTTCAGATCATGATTTACTTTGTTTTTTGGCTTCTGTTTAGTGGTTTATTTCTTATATACGGTATCTGCTTTAGTGTAGTCTTTGCTTGAAGGTTGTTTTGAGTGAATGATTGGCCCCTATCTCTTCATTTTACTGTGTTGATCTTTAATCTTCGTTTTTCTCTTCTAGATGTTTCATATGGACATTTTGTCTGCTTGTCTCTCAGTTTATTGAGTTTCTCCTGTGTTTCCTTCGTATCCAGAGCCATTTTCCTCTTGCGGAACATTTTGTTGTATGTTTTATGCTCCATTTTCGGTGGAGTAGATTGTTATTTTGGCTTCCTTTGTATTTCCTAGGTGTGTTTGTTGAGATTCTCCTGTAGTCGTTCATTTTGTCTATGCATATCTTTTTCTAAGTGTCTTGATCTCGCTTCACAGTAGTATTTGCAATTTGATACTTTCCGGTTTTCCGGTTTTGCTTCTACACTTTCGTTTTGTTTTTGTAGCCACCTTTAGTTTTCTTCCAAGTATGGAAATAATGAAGATCTCTCTTTGTCTCTCTCTATTTTGAGTTCGCGTTACTGGTTTGTTATATGGTGGCTTCTGTTTTGGGTTTGTGAATGGTATTAGTTCGAAGTCTGAAGGGGCGAATGGTGATTTCGTGATGTGCTTGGAGACGGAGGACGTTGATGCTGCACTGAAGAAGGCGGTGGCTGCTGGTGCTTCTGCCATCGGCGAGATCATGGAAGGCGAAGGCGCGTGCGGTGCTGGTGTCGTGGCCAAGCTCAAGGATCCCTACGGCTTCGTCTGGCTCATCTCCTCTGCCTCCACCAAGAGGATGTGCATCGCCGCTGAACCTGAAGCATGAAGAAACAATGACCCGTCTGATCTTTTACCTGACTTTCGCTGATTTTACTTTTTACTTTTTTGTAGGACCGATCTTCATGAAGTCGGGATTTATTATGTTTTAGTTGGGCTATGAAGATGTGATGGTAAAAGATGAAAATTGTTTAGCAATGTTTAATTAGTCCTTGGTTTAGGTGGTTTTTGCTCGTCTTTACTTGAGTAGTGGACAAGTAAATTACAATTATGATCCTGGAGGGTTGTTATGATTTTCTTGTTTAAAATCCGTTTTTCGATAGTATGACGCTTGTTTTTCTTTTTTTTTCCTTTAATATTTTGAATTTTATCGTCGTGGTTGAAATCCTATTAATGAAATTTTTGGGTACGCTTGTGTGTATGCACCTCATGGTTTATACGCTACCCTCGCGTATTTTCTGCTCGTTCATCGGAATCGCTGCGTTAATTGTGGGGGTGGGGTTTTCGGATAAGCAAGAGATGGGTAGTTTGTCCTCCAAGGGTTGGTTTTTCACTTTTTGTCTTTTGTGATTTTTAAAGGATTCCAAGACTTAGATGGGCAAATACAAATTTTGGAGCTTTGATGAATGTGAGGCGAATGGTTCATATTTCTTTTAAGATATTAAAAATAATTTATTCACCTTTAATAGAAATTAATAGAAATTATTTTCCACATGAGATGGGGTAAAAGGAAATTTCGCCAGGAAAGAAACCGAGAGAAGCTCGATTCTGACACCTCTCGTACGGCAGTGATTCTATTGGATGGGCTGACACGCGTCGGTAAAGTACAAAGCAGGCTTTTATGAGTATCGCGATACTCTGTGTGGTCGTGGCAGCTTTGGATAAGAAGAGAGAGAAAATATGGGGATGGCGTGGTCCCAGTCGCAGGATGGAGACCGTGGCTACACAACAAAACCGAGAGAGAGAGAGACAGAGAGAGGGAGGGAGAGAGAGCGAGAGAGAGAGAGAGAGAGAGAGAGAGGGAGAGAGAGGAAGAGGGTGCAATTCAACTCATTAACTGTCTTATATGCCCGTGATCGTCCACGGGATGGGTTGGTCAGCGGGTAAAATCGGTGCAATGTTTTTTTTTCTTTAATAAAAATTTAAATTTATAATCACTAAATTAAAAATAAAAATTTATATCAATAAGCTATTTCGTTTAGAAACAAATCGATGCAATACTTACAAGACCCTAAAATATGTAAAATCAAGGGAGTGGGTGGGGCCTACAAAACTGGTATTTTTGGAGTCTAGACTAGGCTAAGAGGCCTGTGGGACCATAAAAATTAAGAGAGTAAAATCTTTTGGAGTTGTGGAGCGGGGATAGAAGCAATAACATGAAAACGTGGGAGCAATAACATGAAAAAGGAAAAAAGGAAAAAAGGAAAAAAGGAAAAAGGAAAAAAGGCAAAAGTTTAGAATAAGAAGAGGGAAAAGGACAAAGGGTGTGGAAGCTGTGTGTGGACTGGGGAATGTAGATATGTCCGTAAACAAAGGTTTCACTGTTGGACTGGCGTATTCCCTTTCTAGATCACGGCTGGGAGGGGGTCTTCATTTTTTCGTCTCACGCTATCTTGTCTTTCCTCAATTTAAGGACGTGATACATATAATAATAAAATATATTTCTTACTACTTTTGAACTTATGAGATCGAATTAAGATTTATGCTTGCATAAAAATGAAATCAATAAAAATATAAAAAATAAAAATGTGGACAAATACATAAACATAAAAAAAATATAAAAATTTTTATATAAAAATTTATTATTTTATAAAAATAATATATTAAAATAGTTATATTTTATAACAAAAATTTAAAATAATCAAATATATAATCATTAATTATATGATAAATAATATATAAAATAAAAATTATAATTAAATAAATAATTCATTAAATATAAAAAAAATGTGTAATTATAAAAAATATAAAAATTTTTATAAAAATATAAATTAATTTAGTATATTGAAATGTTTACGGATGAATGGAGAGAAGACCACAAAGGAATGCAATCAAAATGAAGGCCTGAGTTACCATGTCAATGATCCATGCCATCTCTGACGAAGAGAAGTTTTCGTGAATCATATGCTACCATCACGCTATGGGGATGGTGTGGACCCAGTCACAAGGATGGTGACAGATCAATGGAGAGAGGAAGGGGAGAGAAGAAATGAAGATAGAAACAAAAGGGAAGTCAGAGAAAAAGCCTTGAAACAATCGAAGTTGCAGAACGAAACAAAGGCCGTGGTGATTCGGGAAAGAGTGCAGATGGGGAATGATGTTGGGAATGGGAAGGAGAAAAGAAGAATTGATGGATATGACAGTGATTGGGCCTGTCAAGGAATTGGGCCGAGGAGACTTCTGCTGAACCCAGTGAAGAAGATCATGGGTACATGGAGGAAGGAGCCCAGCATGAAGAAGACAGGAGGTCTGTGAAAATAAGTGGGACTGGGAAAATGGGCCAAGAAGAAAAGGAAGGGCCAAAATCAAGAGGGAGACAAAAATAACACACTGGGCTGGTAATTAATCCAGGAGAGAGGAATTATAAACCAACGGTCAGTTGGTCTAATCTCACAAAAAAAAAAGGTCAGCTGGTCTAGTAGAATATAGGATATGACACTAAATCTTTTAATTAAGATCTCGACTTTGATTTATAATTTGGGTATGAAGCAGATTACGTTGGGAGGATAGTTCTCTAAATGGATCATTGCAAATCCCAGACGGAATTAGTCGGAATATAGTTTCGGATATCGGAAAAAAAAAAAGAAAAGAATTATAAGCAGACCCAGGAGACAAATTCAAACTCAACGGCTTCCTTCAAAAATATTGGTTTCAGAAGTATTGAGGAACTTCTGCATGTTGGGGACGAAGAGATGGATTACATTCCTGATATAGAAGGTGGAGAAAGCACGGAGAAGGAGGTGATGGAGATCAAACTTTGATGTCAAGAGGTATGCTTGATGCACACCTTTTATTGTTTTCAATGAATACTTCTGCCATTTCTTGGAACTGCAGAGTGCAAGGAAATCACAGATTTGTAAGTCTGCAAGGAAATGATCAGGAATTACAAACCGGGAATCTTGTGTCTTCTGGAGACTAAAGCAGAGAAAAACGAGGCCCCTAGGTTTTTGGAGAATTGTGGTATGGACGGAACTTTCATCGTCCCTTCTTTAGGTTTAAAAGGTGGTCTTTGGCCCACATAGGATAGAAGTTCGGTTCTGCTTACGGTCTTCAACCACTCTAATCAATGGTCCATACCCTAGGTGAAAGATGGCACTGTGAAATGGGATATGACGTTTGTGTATATGCAGCTGCATCCCAAAGCAAAGGATATGTTTTGGAGGGATATGAAAGAGCTGACTAAGATTATATATGGTCCTTGGTTTGTCATAGGAGATTTTAATGACATTGCGGGTATCGATGACACCGGTAGTAAAAGAGGTAAAGTATGGAATAGGAGTAGAAGGTTTAGGGATAATTGGGATAGTTGTGATCTTAGTGATGCAGCGGTTGTGAGAGGAAAGTTCACCTAGATTAGAAGGTGCGAAGGAAGAGTTATTCTCCAACAAAAATTAAATAGGGTCCTTTGTAATTTGCCGACGAGATTGACCTTCCCTGAATTTAGAGTGTTTCATCTTCTTTGTCTTCATAGCGACCACTGTCCAATCATGTTAAACACCAGGGTAACTTCTCCTCCTAGGAGTGATAAGAAGCTGTTTAGATGTGAAAACGCTTGGTTGGATCACCCCCAGTTCAGTAAAGCATTTGAAGATGCTTAGAAAGCTATTGATGCCCTTTTATTACATAAGATAAAGGAGACAGTTGAAGAACTTAAAAGTTGGAACAAATTAGTTTTTGACAACATCTTCTATAGGAAAATGGAAATTGAACAGAGACTGAGAGTTATCCAAAATTCCATAAACTATTTATCTTTCTGCAGAATCTGGAGCAAGAGCTGATAGAAGAGTATTACTTGGTGCTAAAGAAAGAGGAAATATTATGCAATAAAAAATCCAGAATCAATTGATTCATTAAGGGAGATAGGAACACTAGATTTTTTCACATTTCTACTAAGATGCAAAGGTATAAAAACAGGATTGTCTCTCTGAAAATATGTGAAGAGTCGTGCAATGACCAGAAGAGGCTTAAGGATCGCACATTGGAGTACTTCTCAAAGCTCTTCTCAGGGAAGTCTGTAGAATCCCCCAGTAACAGCTTTCGAAGATGGATAGTTAAGATTTAAGAAGTAGATCATGCCAAGCTAATAAGAGAGGCTATGGAGGGTGAAGTGAAAGCCGCTCTTTTCTCCATGAAAGGCCTCAAAGCGCCAGGGCGAGATGGTCTTCAACCGGTCTTTCTTCAAAGACATTGGGAGGTCGTTAAAGAGACTGTGTAGATTTGTTAATGAGGCTCTAAGAGATGGTTATTTCTGTCCGGATTATGTTAAAGTGCTGATGGTCTTAATTCCAAAGTAGTCAAAGTCGAGCACTATAGGTGATTACAGACCAATTAGTTTGCTGAATACCTTGCATAAAGTGCTTGCCAAGCTTATTGTTCAGAGATTGAGACCTAACCTTCGGGAGATCACTGGTCCTTACCAAAGTCGTTTTCTTCTGGAGAGGGGGATAATTGACAATATAGTAATCATGTAGGTGGCCATTCACACTATGCGTATTTCTAAAATCAAGAACATAGCATGATTTTGAAGGTGGATCTTAGGAAGGCTAATGATATGGTGGACTGGAGCTTCCTGGGAAGAGTTTTAAGGGAGGCTACTCTCCCCAATCCTCTTATTAGATTGATGATATTTGCTGTCACCAGCAGTGAGATTTTAATTGTTTGGAATGGAGAGATGTTACCGGCAATCAAGCCTGGTAGGGGTTTGAGACAAGGCGACCCCCTTTCTCCCTACCTCTTCATTTTAGTAATGAAACGCTTGGCTTACATGATCCAAGAGAAGGTCAAGAAGGGCACGTGGAATCCAGTGAGGATTTCAAAAAGAGGTCCGACTATTTTGCATCTTTTCTTTACGGATGACTTAATCTTATTAGCAGAGGCAGAGCACCTCAATTTAAGTGCTGTTCTAAGTTGCCTGAAAAATTTTTCTGCTGAGAGTGGCTTGGAGATAAATCCTAAGAAGTTTAGGAAGTGGGTGTCTCCACGGGCTCCATGGACTTTAAAAAATTCGCTGGCGGCGGTGAGTAAGTTCAGCCTTACGGAAGACTTAGGAGTTTATCCAGGAGCTCCCATGATTCATAAGAAAATTGGAAGGAATTTTTATGAACATCTAGTTGAGAAAGTACAGAAAAAGTTGAGCAACTAGAAGGGTAAACTTTTGAGTGTAGCTAGGAGAAGAACCCTTGTTCAATCAGTTATTTCGGCTGTCCCTATTTACTCCATGCAATCTTCCTGGATTTCGAGTGAGGTTTGAAATAGATTGGATAGGATTAATAGATAATTTCTTTGGGGAAATTCTGATGAAGGTAAGAAGATTTCTTTAGTGAAATGGAATGATGTTTGCTGTCCAAAGAAAGAAGGAGATTTGGGTATAAGGAGAATGGGGGAGAATAATATTGCTTTGATGGCCAAACTAGGATGGAAGCTGATCACGGGAAGTAAAGATTTATGGTGTGAAGTGCTGGGAAAGAAATACTTGCACAAGTACTCTCTCCTGGAGTTCAAAATGAATAGTTCATGGAAAGGCATCATGAGAAGTAGGGATTGTATTAGGAAAGGTATGAAATGAAGGGTGGGAAATGGTAACGACATTAACTTTTGGAAGGACTTATGGGTGGGCAACAAGTGTCTGCAAGAGCATGCTGAGGGTATTAATCCTACGGTTACTAGCAACATGAAAGTAAGCCAATTCCTTAATCAAAATGGGAATTGGCTCGCTTCCTTCCCAGTGAGAAGAGAGAGGAGATTAAAAGTATCCCAGTGACAAGATTGGAGGGAGTCCAGGATAGGACTATCTGGAAGGGCAATAGTGATGGTACCTTCTTAGTCAGCTCAGCCTACAACCTATTGAGGGAAGAGGAAGATCAGAACCAGGAGGAAGCTGATAGGGGTAAGTGGAAAGAGATTTGGAAAGTCAACTGTCCGAAAAGAATAATATTTTTTCTGTGGCTAGTAAGAAGAGAGAGAATTTTAACTAATGTGGAGAGAAGAAGAAGAAGGTTATGTGAAGAAGCTCTGTGCTTAATCTGCAACAATGCGAAGGAGTCTATCCTGCACGTCCTGAGAGATTGTAGTAGAGCCAAGCAAGTTTGGATGTTGGTGTGCTCCCCCTGGAGTAGATGAAATCTTATGGAGTCAACCCCTTCTGCAATGGGTGGATGGGGGGTTTAAAAGGGTTGACAAATGGAACTCAATGTGCTTAAGGAGCATCTTCATGACAACAATTTGGAACCTTTGGAAGAGTAGATGCAGATGGATCTTCCAGCGTGATCAAACCCATCCTAGTGCTATAGCTAGAATTGCGCTCAGTATGGCTTTGGAAATTGATAATATGGGAAGGAATAAGGAGGTAGTAAGACCCAGAGTATGCTTGAAAGTTAGATGGAATGGTCCGCGGGAAGGGGGTATTAAGCTTAATACAGATGGAGCAGTTGGATTTCTTTCTGGCAGTGCTAGTGCTAGGAGGATTTTCAAGAACCGCTCGGGAGATTGGGTGGCGGGCTTTATCTCTAAGATAGGGAAGAGTCATGTACTCCTTGTTGAGATTTGGGATTTGAGAGAGGGTCTTACCATGGATAAAAGTAGGGGATTCTATAATTTAGAGGTAGAAGTGGACTCCAAAAGTTTAGTTAAGTTGCTCAAGGAGGGTCTTATTGAAAAGCATCCTTTGGGGGCTATTATTCTGGAGTGCAGAGATCTCATGACTTATCTAAATGTGCATCAAGTTTATCACATCTTCAGGGAAGCCAATGCCTGTGCAGATCACCATGCAGGGTTGGGTCAGTCTGGATATGAAGACTTTATAGAGTTCGATGAACCGTCTGATTCCATTCTTAGTTTGATCAAGAAAGATAAAGAAGGGTTTAAGGGGATCAGATGGAAGTCTCGTCCGAGAGACCAGTGCTGTATGGCTGAGTTCCAATAGCCTTGCTAGGCTTGTTTTTTTTGTGTTGTTTTTTTCTTTTCTTTGCTTTTTTTTTCTCCTGTTTGTACTTTTGCGTTTGCTTCTTCCGTTGTTCCTTGTCACAAAAAAAAAAAATACCCCCGAGCGAAAATAAAAGGAGTACCAGGCTTGTAGCCCAACCATGCCCTAGAGAAGAGCCCGGGCCGGTTTGGGCCCGAAAACCGGCCCGGCTGGCCCGAAAAAAGCCCGGCCCCTGAACCGGCCCGGTGCTATAGTAACCCGAAACTGGGTATTGTAGTGGGCTGGGCCGGTTCAAGGGTTTTTGGAATCGTGAACCAGCCCGGAACCGGCCCGGATATGGAACCGGCCCGGAACCGACCCGGCCCGGTCAGTTCCAACGGCTCTTTGACCCTTTTTTTTTTTTTTGAATTTTTTAAAAAATTTCCCCCTCCTTGTTTGGCCAAACCGGCCCGGCCCGACCCGGTGTGAACCGGCCCGCCGGTTCAGGTTCAGCGGGCTGGGCTGGTTCAAGCAAAAAAAATTTTGGAACTGGCCCGGACTGACCTAGGAACCGCAGCCAGCCCGGCCCACGGTTCCTGGAACCGCCCTTGAACCGGACCGGGCCCAGCCCGGCCCGGCCCGGCCCCGGTTACATGTCTCATGCCCGCCTCTAAAGTACACCTAGGCTGCCCCATTTCAATTGATACCATCATGAGTTCTGACTTGGGAGGTCTTTAATTTTGTTTTTCATTTTCATTTTATTTTTGTTTTGACCCAAAAGTTAGTCAAGCATGAATCTTCCTACCTAGATAACTCTCAACCCTCCAAATCTTTAAAATCACTTTGATTCATATTACCTAAAAACTTAAATTCGACTTATTTTTATATTTTAAGTTAATTAATATGTGATTTAATAGTGATTAATAATACATGAGGCTATTCTCTCACTATAAAATAAAAAATGGCTTTTAGTGGTAAATGTAACCTGATAAATAAGTGACTTTTAGTGATGTATGGATAATCTAACAAAAATGATTACTTTTCGTAAGTTATTTTTTTTTTATTTTTTATTTTTTGGTTTGTTTACTATGAAAATTTTAATCACTATTTTTGGGGATTTCACTGATAAATTTTTCGAGTAAATGCATTCCAATTTCGGGATATATAAAGTTGGCCGCTGAAATAAATAGGAGTAGTTCGCAGAGGACAAGTCACGGAACACATACAGATATCTTTATCTATTTATTTATTTTTTGTTATTTTGCTTTCCAGTCATTTTTGTAGCCATTTTTTTTATTCAATTATTAACAATAACCTATAGTTGAGTAGTCGAATGCCCATGGAATTGTGAGTTGTGTTTAATTTATTCAAATCTACACCATAATTATCAAAGATTGAAGATTTAATTTGATTAAAATAAAGGTATATCTCTCAATCGTTAATAGTTAAATAGGGATTTGAAAGCCATTTTTCATAAAATTTTCCTTCATAATGATAGTAAAAGCCTTTGTAGGAAGTACGGAGTGCGAATGAGTCAATTGTGTCCCTTCAAAGCTAGTCCAAGAAATTGAGTTCAAAATTGTTCCAAGGTTTCTTAAAAGTTGACTGAAGTTGTTCAGGTTGTGGATCTACGCGGGCTTCAACAATATCCTAGTTTCGAGGTACGTTTGTGAGCAAGGCAAGCAGGAATCCTTTTCTAGTTGATTTCGTGAGTGATTGTGTATTGATTTTTCTTAAATAAAATTTTAAATTTAAATTTTGTATATAGAGAAATAGATGTAAAGAGAGTTTTGCTTTTTAATTAAATTCAACTTAATTATTGAATACCGGTGATATGAATAAAAAAATTTAAAAGATGGGTTAATTTAGTAAAAAATGAATAGATGGGCTTGAGTATAGGGAGGGCCATCTGCAAGGCCCGATGAGCCCAGCCCGACTCACTTTTTCACTGAGCCGGCGTTGGAAAGTTTTGGGCTGATTTTGAGATTTTTAGCATATTTAGACCGAAATTACAAAAGCAAACTGGCACATAAGTCTGTTCCGTTCACATTACTATCATCCAGAAGTACAAGCAGCAAAGCAAACGGGGATATTACACGATAGGAAAGAAAGTCAAACACCATGGAGCAAAAGATCTTCTCAAATCCCTGAAACAAGAGAAATTTTACCAATGAGTTTCAAATTAATATGATAAATCCACTAAATTTATGCAAATGATTCCTGCTTATTTATGCCTGTTATTTTGGCCTTGAAAAGTGCAAGGGTTTAGTATGCCTCATCATGTTATGCATTAAATTAATCATAATTCTTTTTTGGAATACTTTGTCATTGAGAAAAAAGCATTTTCTCATTTTGTGTGTCGTAAATTTTGTGTGTGTGTTTTGGAAAGAAATAGTGACAATTTTACGAGATGGTTTTGTTAAAGATGAAAGAACAAACTGAATGGATGTCAAAATCCTAGAATGCGTAACATGTAAACCTTAAACAAATCTAATTCCGAGGTATATGGACGTATATGTCTGAACATATACACACATTTATTCTTTAGTTATATAGCATAGACTGTGGAAAGGAGAGAGATAGACCTCTCTAGCAATTGGTTGGAGGGGTGATGTTACACTTGGGCGGGAGTTGCATCGCAAGATGGGGATCAATGCCAAGAGCAGGCAGCCAGAGGGAGTTCCTATAAGAGCACAAACATTTCAAGTTCGCTCCCATCACCGCCTTGCAACACTCGGCCGAAGGATCAACAGGGTTTGGCTTGGTCACCGCAGGCTTACAACTCATCAAATCTTCCTCGCTCATATTGCACAAGCTCACTTCCGCCATCACCATTCCCTCAAATACCCCCAGCATTACTACAGCTATCACCACCAACTTCACTTCCATCTCTCTCTCGGTTGAGTGAGCTAACAAGGTGTTGCGCTTTCTCTTTATAGATAAATATAAAATCTTTGGCAGAGTCTTAAGGCCTTGAGAGCCAGTAGTTTAGAACCCGTGAATGAGAATTGGCCCCATTTGGGATCACGGGGGAACCCAGTAGGTCCACGTGGTAGATACTGGTTTTATTATTCTGGCCGTGCTTTTGTTTCCGGGCTTTTGTCCTGTTCTTAGTTAGACAGCATCTGGTAAACTTGAAACTAGATTCATTGATTTTCAACAAAAATTTTTAGTATTGTAATTATTTGATAATTTTTATATGAAAATTGTAGTTTTACTTTCGTTATTAGAAAACGGACTTTCAGCGATAGAAAAATCCATCGCTAAAGATCCCTTTTCCGTCATTGAAAGGTATTAAAGATGGATTTTTTCCGTCGCTAAATCCATTACAAAAAGTGACTCCGCTAATTTTCAACGATGGATTTTTTTTTCATCGCAAATATCAGTATCGGATTAGCGACGGAAAAAAATCCGTTACTGAAAAAAAATTTGAAAATAAATCAGCGACGGAAAAAATTCCGTCGTTGATTTTTGAGCACATTTTTAAGCTCTCAGCAGGTTCCATGCGCTCAGCCATGTGGCACCCGCCCGCCCAGCCCATGCCTGGCTCACACACACGCCCATGTGCTGACTTGCTTTATTATGCATAAAATTCCTTCTTCACCACGTCCGTTACTACTCGAACCTGCACACAAACAGAAACACAAGAACACCACAACCACCACACCACATTAAATTCTTTCGTCTTATTATTATTATTTTATTTGTTCTCTTCATAACACTCTATTTAATAATAATAAAATAATTTAAAATGATATTTTATTATAAAATAATAATAATAATAATAAAATATTAAAAAAAGGAAATAATAAAATGATATTTATTATAAAATAATAATAAAAAAATAATAATTTAAAATAAAATATTACAAAATTTTAAAAAATATAATAATATTATTTTTTCACAAAATAAAATAAAAAGAAAAGGAAAAGGAATTATTAAGTAAAAAATTAAAAAAATTAAAAAATTAAAAAAATTAAAAAAATTAAAAAAATTAAAAAAATTAAAAAAATTAAAAAAATTAAAAAAATTAAAAAAATTAAAAAAATTAAAAAAATCAAAAAATTAAAAAAATTAAAAAAATTAAAAAAATTAAAAAAATTAAAAAAAATTTAAAAATTAAAAAAATTAAAAAAATTAAAAAAATTAAAAAAATTAAAAAAATTAAAAAAATTAAAAAAATTAAAAAAATTAAAAAAATTAAAAAAAATAAAAAATTTAAAAATTTTAAAAAATTAAAAAAATTAAAAAAATTAAAAAATTAAAAAATTAAAAAAATTAAAAAAATTAAAAAATCCGCCAGTAATCTGTCACTAAATTTTCCGTCGATAATCCGTCGCTAATTTTTCTATCGTTGATAGCTATGTTTATTTGTTTTTTAATTTTTTTTACCTACTACTGTTATACTAACGAATTAACGACAAAAATTTTTCATCGCTAAAAATTCTGTCGATAATCCGTCGCTAATGCGTTTTACAATTTTTTTTTTCTGTGGAGCACTACAGTAACGGATTAGCGACGAAAATATTTCCGTCGCTAATTTCCGTCACTGATCCCTCGATATTGATTTCGACGTTAATCCGTCGCAAATCTATCGCTATTTATCGGTAATTTTCCGTCACTGAATCCGTATTTTCTAATAGTGTTTTAAAGTTTTATATCTATATAAAAATGATTAATAAAATAAGTTTAGATTCCACAAATATATATATTATCTATTTTAATGTTGACGTTGGTGATAAATTTTGTTTAGGGTGCAACATTCCTTCGCTTTAGTTTCAATATCTATGACAATGAGTCGCTGCGACAAGTGTAAACAAGTAAAATGTCTTGCAACATATCAGAAATTCAAGAAAAAACCTCGTCTTCAACATAGGTAGCAACAGGCGGGGGACAAAGAAGGTTTACCCCGAAAACAAGTTCAGCTTATGGTACATATTGGAGGTGGATCTTACTCATAGATAGTAGTTTTGCTGATGTGAATGAGATGAACGGTTGTAGGGCCTTCTGATTGATGGAATTTACCAACTACTGTCGGAGGGCTCACTGATGGAGGAAATTTCGACGCTCAAGATGGAGTAGATATAGACACTTAAATTAGTGAGTGGTTTTGGAAAGATAGATAGATTAAAAGAGAGAAAGAGCTTTGTGCTGCCTTTCGTGTGCTAAGTGCTGGGTTCCGAGAACATACCTGGCCAATGGCGTTGTTACATAATATATAGCTTGCATGTGTGAGTCTCGTACATATCCAGGGTATTTGAACCTTAGTTTTCTTATGAGAGTATCTCGAGATCACGAGATTTTTAGTGAAAGATTTTTAGGAGTTTTGGAATCCTAAGGGTAAGTCCAAGTTATTAAGGGATTCATTTTCTTATTGATAAGAGTCAAAGGTATTATTCCTAATTACGGGATTTTGTATTTGCAACTTAAGGAAAAGTGGATTACCTTAGTGGGTTAATACCAAGCACTGAGAGGGTGTTGGAATCGATCAGCCGATTAACAAAGAAGGAACTGGTCGAGAGGTATAGTGGGAGTAAACTGTGTCCACTCGTCTAAGGAATCTATCCTATATTGACGACATATTTCAGTACATTTTGTTTATTGGGCCATAGGTTTAGAGGATTTTAAATTCTATGATAATAGGCCTTTGGACCATTAAAAGAATAATTAGAATATAAAAGGTTATGTAGGAGTATCTAGTGGGCGACTTTGAGTTGCAGACACAATAGTAATATGAAAGGGTTTAAGATTATTTAAGGGAGAATGCTGAGGATTCTAGATCACATGATAATGTTCCAATGCCGGTGGATGTTCTAATTCATGTGTTTTGTGCTTGATAGTACCTCCAAGACATTTAAATCAGGTCGACCAAGAATGACATTATAGAGCGAAAACAGCTTGATCACGCTGAACATCATAGTAGCCGTTGCATGATTGAGCGGTGTCCCAAGGGTGATCGGGAGTGAAATAGTGCTTTCGGGTATATCCATTCACTTGAAAGTCCCTTGATTGGCCTGGCATGATGTTGAAGGTGCGTTTGATTAAAACCCACATGCTGGAAAGTATTCCGGTCAAGGAGGTTATAGCCAGCTCCTGGTCTATAAAAATTCTCCTAATCTCGTATCGTCCGATTTTAGCGGTGATGCCGAGAGAATCACGTCGATCTTGGTCGACTCTTATTAGGTCGTCATCATCAAAATCGATCATTGGTTTTTTTCTCTTAGGCTACTTCTCGACACGGGTAGCGAGAATTTCTTTGGAAGTAGGATCAGATGCCTCGGTCTTTTGAAAGATTGGGGATACCATTTGCTCTATTTTGTTCTACTGCATGTACACTTGACTGTATTGTTGCTGGACCATGAGGACATGAGTTGAAAGGAAAGGTACCGAGGGGTTGTACTCATCCTGCACCTGAAGTATTACCCCACCTGGTTGGTTAAGGGTGCTCCCTGGAACCGGTTGCTCATTTAGCTTATTCTCATGCCTTGTAACGGGCTGACGTTGAAGGGGAGGAACTTCTATTTCTACACATATGAATCTTTGAAGTCGACCATTCCGAATCAGGAACTCAAATTCCTCTTTTATCTTTCTACATTCATTTGTCAGATGGTCGTAATCCCATTGGAAGTGGCAGTATCTCATTTTGTCCTTCTTTGAGTCATCTTTTATGGAGTGAGGGGGCCACCTGATGTGGGGTTTGTTCTTGATTTGAAACAAAACTTGGCTTGACGCTTCATTGAGAGGGGTGTAGCTAGTAAATCTTCATTACTGCGTGGATCCTTACCGGTCTCTCTTGGGCAATGGTTGTCGGGGTGATCGGCTACGTTCATTTTGACATTGTTGGTTTCGTCATTTGTTGAACGTTTCAGTATCTTCTGCAACAATATACCTTTTCATACGAGTATAAAATTCCTGGATGGTAGTTGGGGGATTCTTCATTATGGACATTTTTATTCCTGACAGCCACAACCCAGTGAGTAGTGATGCCAATGTAATAAAATGGTCTAAATTCAAGACTTTCATCATTTCAGTTTTGAATTTGTCGAGAAAGTCTTTCAACGGCTCGTCATCCCTTTGTCTCAAGGAGAGGAGGGATATGAACTTCCTTTTGGCCTTTTTGTTGATCACAAAGTGAGTCTCGAACTACTATCAAAGTTAGGAGAAATTCTTGATACTAAACGGCAGGAGTGAGTTGAACTATGTTAGCGCGTTATCCATCAAGATCGTAAGAAAGTGCTTGCACATAGTTGCATCTGACATGTCTTTCGAGATCATCATGATCATGAAGTAAGTTGCGTGGTCCTGAGGATCGATAGTGCCATCGTATCTTTCCATGGAGCGGAGAAACACATTGCGAGACATTAGTTTTGTAGAAACCTTGGAGTCGAATGGTGAGAGACTGGTAGTGTATTGGACGGCTTTGTCCTTTCTCGCGTTGGTGCATTTTAGTTTGTTTGTTACAAGTTTTTTAACCTATTTCCCAAGATCATCAAGATTATGTCAAGAAGTAGCCGAAAACTCACTATGTGCTCTAGGTTTGAGCCTTTGTGAGTGTATGTGACTCGACCAGTGGGAGGAGGATTGTGCTTCTGTTCTGAGAACATGATTAATCTCTTCCAATTGTTTGCTTATGCCTTGTAACTTAGATTCGAGTCTTTCCATTTGTGGTTGAATAATCTCTTTTTGGAGAGACTGGAGTTGGGAGTAGAATCGGTTGATTTTATTGTATGAGCGGCGGTTGGGTCTCTACTTGACAAGGTGATACCATTGGAGGTTGATTGCCAGCGGCATGAGCTTTTGCAAGGTTATTCGGTACTACAGGTTGGACAGTGTTTATTGGGGTGGCTGTGTGTCTTTCTATCATGGACGTAGCTTTGGAAGTGGTTTTAGTTTTTTTCTTGGGAGACATAGTCTTTGGTAGTACAGAGCATGTGATAGGTTTCTTTTTAGTTTTTTTTCACAAACGGTGCCCATCTATTGGAGATGCGCCTTGCTCAACAGATAGTAATTTTGCTGACTCGAACGGGATAAACAGTTGCAAGGTCTTCTGATTGATGGAATCTACAAAATACTGTCCGAGGGCGCTTCGATAGAGGAGACTCCGCTGCTCAAATCAGGGAGCAATTTTGGAAAGAAAAACAGACTGAAAGAGAGAGAGCTTTGTGTTGCCTTTCATGTGTTAAGTGTTGGGTTTTGAGATAACACCTGGCTGATGATGTTGCTACGTATATATAGCCTTCATATGTGAATCTCGTATGTACTCGGGGTGTTGAAATTTTGATTTTCTTATGAAAGTGTTCCGAGAATACAAGATTTTTAATGAAAAATTTTTAAAAGGTTTGGAATCCTACTAATTAAAGAAAGTCCAAATTATCAATAGATTCCTTTTCTTATCAATAAGAGTCAAAGATAAATTTCCTAATTATGGTTTGTTATTTCTGCAACTTAAGAAAAAGTGCATTACCATAGTGGGTCAATAACGAGCACCGAAGGGGGTGTTGGAGCCGAGTAGCTGACTAATCGAGAAGGAATTGGTTGATAGGTACTGAAAGAGTGGTCGTATTTATTTGTTTGAGAGATTTGTTTTATATTAACGATATGTTTCGATGAATTTTGTCTGATGAGCCACGGATTCAAAGGATTTCAAATTTTATGATAATGAACCTTTGGACTATACTGGATCAATATACTTGGTGACAATGCAATAACAAAATAGTGAAGTTTACCCTTCTCTTGTAGTTCAATTAATTAAAAAAAAGTTCAAAATCATGAATAATCTTTTAAATTTTAGATTTATTTTTAAATAATTCCAATTTCTATTTTTATTTTTAAATAAAAGAATTAAAATAATTCTATATACCATTTAAAAATCATATGCAAGGCAACTGATTTTGTGTCTTTTAATTATTTGTCATTCCGATGAAAAAGAACAAATTACAAAGATGAAGGAAACAGAAAAGAATGAAAGATTTATTTAGAGAATAAATATGGAGGAAAGTCAATTTGGGTGATAAATTATTACATAACTTACTTTCAAGGGAGCAAGAACAAAAAGGAAGAAAGGGAGATGTGCATTCTTGAAGGCCACGTTCAAATTTCTCACAAAAAAGAGGAGACCAAATGAAAACCTTAAATGGATCTGCTTATTAGCTACATGGAAACCCTACCTCAAAAATTTCCAAAATAGTTAACTATGTAACTAAAATTTGGGGAGAGATTAAAAAATAAGTCAAAAATTTAAGAGATTATTTGTGATTTTGCTTGTTTTATTATTATTATTATTATTATTATTATTATATAAGTAAAACAAATTTATATATTAAAAAAGTGTTAAGATGGTATCAATTTTTTTTTTTATCAATTTGTTTTTTAATCGTCACCAATTTAGTATCTGAAATTTTATTTCGATTAATTTGAATCGATTGCTTATGAGATCCAATTGAGGAGATAGGTCTCTCAGTGTTGAATTTTTTATTTTTATAGAGATCAAACTCTTAACCATCATTAAAATACGTTACTTTTCAAATCAACTGAGTTATCATACTTTGAAAAAAATGATACCAATTTGATTTAGTTTGAAATCTCCGATCATGGTTATGAGTTCTACGAGGCCACCTTCAAATGTATGCACCATCGTAGTAATTTCTTTGTCTTGACCGGTGAGAGCATTTAATACTGGCCATTAATGTCGCAAGTAACGATGCTTCCTTTGGCTTCGATTGATTCTTCACTATTGTCTATCACTTGAGGGAAGACCTACTTTATTACCGATCGACGCAATAAATATATCAATAAATATATATGATTGAATTTGTCTGACACAGATTCCAAGATTCTAAAATCTTAATCCAAATATTTGATTAAAAAAATAACAAAATTCTATTGAAAAAAATAAGGTCACAAGTCTCCTACAACAATGAGACAGCGAAGGTTAATTCTCCAAAACCCTGACAACTTTAGACCAAAGAAATAGAATTTCGTTCAGAACACATTGTACATTGCCATCGCGGTACGATCACTGCCATAGCGATCTACTTGATAGCCTAAGTCCCGATAATATTGTTATGACCACCGCGATGGGCTTACAGCATTACTCCAATCTCCGTCATCCCGAGATAACTGCCATGCCGGTCTTGGTTATCGTCATGGCGATCTGGTTCTTCGCCTTTTTACTCCTCTTTTGTTCACGAGTCATTCTACGTAAGTTTGAAAGTTACTGTGTGTTTTTTTTTTTTTTTTTTTTTTTAATAACCAACTTATATATAAAATAAAATCATATTTCAATTAATTCGAATATAATTTAATAAAAATCTTTTTAATATAATTTTTTATATTTAACTTTTAAATTTTAAATTTAAAATTTTATTAAAAAATCTAATATTATCAAACACCGACTATATTATGCTTCTATTTAATTTCTCATTATGGATTCCTTTTGAATGGGTATCTCTGATTAATACCTAAAAATTACTGTCTACTTATTTTTATTGCCATTCATATTTTTGATAAAGGAGAAATAATATAGAAATTACAATAGTAAGAGTGCCATTAAAACTTAAAATTATCATTAAAAATTCAATCACAGAAAGTTTTAATTATATAGAAGTCATAAAATATCACAACCAACCTGATAAACAAGAGATTCACCTTTCTTAAATATAATGAGAGCTAAAATTTTATCCTTGAAAATTGTATTGTGGGCTTTTGTTTCCATACATAGGGGTTTGTCGTATCTGTGTTTGATTGGTGCACATAAATTGTAGGTTGTTGCATGTATATCACAGATTCACAGGTCCAAACCCAAAAGGTGGTGACCAAAATTTCAACCTTCATAACAAATATATATATCAAAAATATCATACGGGCACCTTAACATTCTCCATCAAATATGCCTCCATCGGTTAAGAGATCGAATGAATTATTGAAAGGAGAGTCAGGCAGAAGATTAGGATACCAAGGGGGAGAATAAAACTTCCAAAAGAAGAAAATGATATTAACTGTTAGTCCGTTAGATAACAACGTTTGATCTTTTAATCAAATTTGAGATTCGAAATTTAAAAATAGAAAATATTATGTTAGAAAAGTTTTTTTTTTTTTAAATTGAATCCGATAATACTCATATCGAATTGTTAGAATATAATTTTGAATATCAATTAATTATCTATATATATATATATATATATATATATATATATATATAAAAGAGTTTTATCATACGATGAACTTGTCATTTTAAGTTAGCTTTTCAAAATTTGAAATATTGGGTAGCTATATAAAATATGTACCATCTCCAAGGGGATAGTTTAATGATACAAATCTCACTTCTCCAACCTGATAGTCTCGTATTCATATTCTTACGTAACAAAAAAAAAAATATATATATATATATATATATATATATATATATATATAAAATAGCTACCCAC
This sequence comes from Dillenia suffruticosa, assembly GCA_033439265.1. Lineage (NCBI taxonomy): Eukaryota > Viridiplantae > Streptophyta > Magnoliopsida > Dilleniales > Dilleniaceae > Dillenia > Dillenia suffruticosa. The sequence continues at coordinate 18,115,876 of JAVTVX010000020.1, forward strand.
AAATTGCCAAATCCCATAATTTGGGGCACTGGGAAATCAAGTTTGAAATCATAGACACCCTTTAGTGCGAGCTGCGTGGCAAAAGCCAAGGATGTTAGTAGCTTTTACACATGACTCGTGCCCCATAGAAGGACCAATGGATTTTAGAACTCGGTAAAATGCAGCATCAAACCGACTAATTTGGAAGTCACAAGTGGTAAAGATTCTAATTAAGCACAAGCATAACCACTTCTCTATTTGGACCCACAAAAAGTTCCTCCGCCAATCAAAGGCAACCACGTGGACAGGAATTGGTTCTTGAAGTGATTAAAGTTGCCAATAATCAAAGGGTGCTACAAGATTACGTCTGCTTTTTCCTTCTCTTTATTTCAATTTATTCTCTTCTCTTTCCAAAATAATCTTAAAAACTTAAAAGCAAAGGAGAACAACTTAAAAAAGGATGGTGAATGTGGGTGCAAGTCTGAAGATACTATTCTCAGTAAGTACCATCTCCAAACTTTACTTGGCCACAAGTAGCTGGCTTTCTTCTTGTTAAATTGTTCTGGGTGTAGCTTTATTTTAGTCATATTTATAGCACTTTGTGATATACGTTGCAAGCAAAATAAAATCACACCCTCAACGACAAAAGATGAAAGATAACCCATCAAAATCGTCCTACCAATGTAATTTTTTTTAATCATTTACTGAGGGCGTAGATTGTAGAATTCTATTCCAATGTGAATGTTTACATGGCTGAGATTAGATTCAAATACCAGTGAATACAAAATTCAATTTTGAATTAAAATAACATTACTTTCTGAACAGTTGAATCAAACATGTACCCACCAGCATAAAAGTATATTATACATTCATATACAAAATCAGGTATGCTACTCTAAAATTGCTTCAAAATTTTAATCGGGGTTGATACATTTTTTGTGCAACTATTACTAAGAAATTTATGCTGCATTAATCTCGATACTTCTCGGCCAATTTGGCCTCGAAAAATAGATGACAGTAAGATGTATATATAGGTGATTCCTTATTGCCAAGGAATTATAATGATGTAAGAATTATGCACTTCTTTTAGTGTTCTTTTTCTTCCTTTGGTTGCTAAGGAGTTTATCTAGAGGGAAGGTGAAAAAAAAAACACGAGGAAAAAGAGCAAGGGTAATACTTTCACAAGTACAGGGTGATGCAAATAGTTTCACGGAATATTTGTGGAGTTTGCACAAAAATCTAAATGTGTGTGCTCAAACTATCACTTTGCCTGTGTTCTAATTGTGCTAATTTAGTTTATCAGCTTTAGTCCATTAAAGTTTGGCGCAGGTTTGCAGTCTGGGTGTAGGTGACAAATATGGGCTCCACCATTAGTATGCATTAAGAGAATAAAATAAACAAAAAAGCCAAGCGATCCAATATAAATAGGGTTTCCCACAAATGGTTTGAAGTCATTCCACTTCCATTCTCTTCAGAGTGCAGCCTACACTTGTCCCTCCATAGTTCTTGTCTCAATAGTTCTTAAGATCTTATCAACCCACCATGGCCTCCCTCCAGGTTCTCTCTCTCTCTCTCTCTCTCTCTCTCTCTCTCTCTCTCTCTCTCTTTCTACCATTGCATGCTTACACTTAGTGTAAGTAGGCTGAGAGTTTGTTTTTGTAATTTGAATTTCTGGTCTGCAAGTCATAGTGATTCCCTAAGACCCAAAGTGTGTCAAGAACACATGCACAAAAACAGTTTATACTAGAATACTGTAATAAGCATCATTGTTACCATATGGTGCCCACATATAAATTGGTACATGCTTTTCTTAAATATATTTGGTCCATATTTCTATTTTGCATTAAGAAAAGCTACAATTTTTAGGAATACATGTCCAGTTTGTTACTATTTACACTGGTATGCGATGATATTTCAGGTTGATGGTCCTCATGCAGAGGAAACAGAACATGTAGCTCCTGCTGTTGAAGAAAAAAGCACTGATAAATCCAAAGATTTTGACCTGTCCGAGTCTGAAGAAGAGAAAAATGAGCCAATGGAAGAAAATATCGAGTTAAATGAGGAAAAATTGGAGGATAAACCTGCAGGACTTGGTAATGAAACTGAGTTCTTTGCTGAGTTTCCGGAAGATGATGACTCCAAAGAGAAAGATAATGTAGATCTCCATGTTGAAGATGACGACGACGACGATGATTAATTAGATTAATGTTTCTTAATGCATAGTATAAGACGGTAGCTAGAGCTACTCTAGCCTTCCTACTAATATTTGATTGTGTTGTTATTAATTAGACTAAAATGCAGAAAAGAAGGCTAGCTAGTACTTGACTGTGTACTTGGGTTTACAATATCTTGGTTGTGATCACGTATGCAGTTGTGTTTCTTTTGCTCATGAAGTGGGTTTTGTGAAATTATCTTTTTTTCTTTTTCAATTAATTCATCTGTGGCCAAGGCAGAAAATCAAAACAATCCAAAGAAACGCCTAACACAACTGAGGATGCAACCCCAAAGGGAAGCAACCTCTGATAGGAACCAACACCACCAGGGGTAATGCCAAAACTGGCAGACAATGCAACTATGCCAAAGCTCGCTCCTAGCACAACAAATACGAATCTTAAGGTCCGGAGGAAAGAGCTCAACACTCTGAAGCTAGCAGAAATACATCACCTGCACAAGCTTAAACACCAACTGCACCGAACCTCAAGCATTGAAACTCAAGCAGACGATAAGGCAAGATCAAGGCCCTTAAGGGATGAAACTTTGGGACATTGATATGGCGTGAACTAGTAAAATAGCTTATAGGTGTGTGAATAAATGCTTGGTAATTTCAACTATAACGGAAGGAGAGAAGGGGCATAACTTCTCCCCCAAACAGTCTGCTATAATCCACTGAAAATGCTGTAATTTATGCCTTGAGAAAACCAATTGATTTGTATTTTGGTCTGTGAACAAGTGGTTTGTGAAACACTGTTTTCGATTAATCCAAGTCCATTGAAGACATTAATATGGCTTGAAACATTGTATTTTGATCTACTCTTACGATACCAATTTCATTCTTAGTAGACTTGAAAAGGTTGCAGAACATGTAGACTCCAGAGGGAGAGTGGATTTTACTTGCTTATACCATACTTATATCATGATTGAAGTTTTTGTTGAGACTCAAAAGAAGACCTCAAATGAGGCCGTTAGTCCACAAGGAAAACTATCGTGGAAGAGGTTCTATTTCTTAGGCCTGTCTTCAGGAGTAGGATGCTGATTTGACCATAATATATATATATATTTTTATTTATTTTTTCTTTCTTTTGAAATGGTAATCAATCAAGAGCTGAAGACGGTAATCTCTCGATTTGGAAAGATGTCCGGAAATCTCCAGGGCCTATGCTCCATATAGTTACTAATATTCACCAAACAGTTTGTTGCAACCCATGTGACGGTTCTGACCGTCTTGAAATACATACAATTTCGACAAGAACAACCATTTAGTGATGAGACGTCCCTCCTTGGTCCACTCCAGGGTCAACCTTCCTACTTGAGATGGAATTGTTAGAAATTAATGTGACTTTTTGAAATCATATCTTGCTTGGAATTTCAAGATGATTCTTGGAAATTATATTTCCGTTGAGGTTCTATAAGATGCTTAGTTTGTCTATAATTTTGTAGTTTCATTGATAGACCATCAACCTATTTCTTTCAATGTAATTAAATATGGGGTCTAGATTTTCCTTTGAGTAGTATGTAAGTATGTGTCTTTTATGCATTTTGTATAAGTCAAGTGATCAAATCATCAAATAAAATCACTTGTTTTATTCTTCTACATTTTTGAGAATTTTCTCTAATTCGGTTGTTTTCTTCCGCACTTGTGTGTACGATCTTGGGCCAATAGTAAAGTCCTTTACTATTGTTTTTATATATTTTTTTTACAGGAATAACCTCAAGGACCTTGACGCAAATAATCTCTTTTTCTGGTGTAATTGGGCTTTATACACATCTTGAATCGGGAAAGCATCTATTGGGTCGACCTACCAACCTGGTCTAGTTGACCCGTGGGAAGAGCGGCAATCAGGGATTAACCAATCTCTTCGGGTTTCACCAAAAAAAAAAAAAAAGACAAATCTCTTCGGGTTGAACTTGCCTAGTTGTAGCACTTATGCATTCTGGTGCCACCGAGGCTTAACCAGCCTCTAGATCTGACCAACCCACCTAGGCTTTGGATAATATCTGGCGCCGTTCATCCTAGACTTTAGTGGACTTCTTGGGCCGCTGACCTACTTGGATCGAGTTGATCATCACTTCCGCTGGTATAGGGTGAGCAATTAGATCTTAGAATGGAAAATGGAGAGTTTGGGAGCCGCCTCTCTGTCTCAGTCTCTCTCTCTCTCTCTCTCTCTCTCTCTCCCCAGTAGTACAAAAGGGCCACTGTACAAAACAATTGATGGGTAAAAACACCAAATTCTGCTAGGGTATCGACAAAAGAGTTAGCCTCCCACTTGAGTGATAGTAGAGGTAATTAACTTTAGATCCACCGGTTTCACCCAAAAAAAAAAAAGCTCTTTAGATCCACCGGGCAATCAGTTTGAATAAAGGAGATCTGAGGCTCATTTCCTTTATTACAGCAAGTTGCAACTGAATCCAGCCACCCTCTCTCTATATCTCTCTCTCTCTCTCTCTCTCTCTCTCTCTGTCTATAAATTATCTGAAAATATAGTTATGTTTTAAGCCACACGATTTATCCGTAATTAAATATAAAGTAGTTATTTCACCAACAGAATTTTGTATTAAATAAAAACAAAACGAAAAGGAAGTGAATATCGATGGGTCTAAATTACACCAGGGGTATCTTTGAAATGTCAATAATATTGAGTGTGGGAATCAACACCATTCCGCTAACGTGGCAAAGTATGGTTTGAAGCTACTTCTTTAGTACAGAGAGAGAGAGGACAAGGTAACAAAGGGGAAAGAGGACCAAAGAAACAAGCAAACTAAATATATCCACCGCCCTCAATTTAATAGATAAAATTATTAAATTATTAAAATTAAATATTAAATATAAAATTAGAAAATAAAAAATTATAAAAAAAATTTTTACGAATTAAAACTAACAATAATCAGATCGAATTAATTAAAATATAATTTTAAATATCGATTGATTATTAAAAAAAACCTAAATATGTTCGGATGACTTACAAGCTGGGGATGAGTTGCTGCTAATAACTATAGGTTTGTTTAAGGCTTCTAGAGATTGTTAAGAGACTACCAAGGATCAACAAGGAACCCATGGTAATAGTGAGAGGTCAAAGTAGGGGTGTCATGAGATTCGGATAATGTCACGAGTACCAATCAAAGTTCAACTCAATCTCGGATATTTCGGCATTGAACTTAAGATCGAGCCTAATAGTGTTGAGTTTGAAAATTTGTCAAGTTATCCGAGATCGATAAATTATATTTTTTTAAAATAATTTTTATATGTGATTATTTTTATAGGTATATATATTTTTTGAATATATTACACGATATCGATAAATTAAGAGAAAATATAATATAACCAAGATTGTGACACTATCCGTGATACTATCCAATGATACTACTCGATGATACGTCGAGTCAAGTACAAATTCGAACTCACCTAATCAGTTCTCAAGCCGAGCTTGAGTATTGACATTACATGACTTGACTCAAGTGTCATAATACCTTAGGTCAAAGTAGCCCTCTTGGTAACCAAGGGAAATTTCTTATTTATTTTAGTTTTTGAAACAGAAAATCAAGCAAATTTCTAAACTCAAATCTACAAAATATAGCTCAAATTTGGATAATGACATGGATTTGGAAAATAGGCTCTCTAAAGCTTCACCATGGCCTTTGGGCTCAATAACAAAACTACACAAACCATGAAAATAGTGGGAATTGCGTATAAAGAGTTTCTAGAAATAAAAAATATCACGATAATCACCTATATTGATGTTCAAAAATTAAATCAGGAATTAGAATATAGTCTTATTTAATTAAAAAATCAAAACAATTTTTAACAATCTGATGGTACATAGCCCAAATCGTGTGGGGTCCAAACCTGTCAGGCCCACGAACGTCAACAGATCTCGTTGACACTCACTGATCACTTTCTCTCTCTCTCTCTCTCTCTCTCTCTCTCTCTCTCTCTCTCTCTCTCTCTCTCTCTGGCCGATTGCTTGGCATTTCAATCGAATGGTCCCTAGACCTCCTAGGCACCCGATATGAGTTGTCTAATCTGCTAAGGTAATATTCGCTTGCCTAAAGAGATGGAGAGAATTTTATGTAAATGGAAAAAAGATTTGTAACTATAGCTTATAAGGAAAAAAATCTCCATGATATTTTGAATTTCCTAAATGGATAAAATTTCGCAATCTTTGAGAGTTTTACGATCTGACTCCCCGAAATCTCGGAATACTCTCATAAGAAAATTAGGATTTTATCTCCCGCACGCACACTCTCACTAGAAAAAGATATATAAGCTTCCATATGTTTACCGTCCATATAAGTTCTCTAAATCTATACAGAACACACAAGTATATAGAGTTTTCTTGCTCTCTTTCTCTTTTGAAAGTAGTCTTTTTTTTTCATTTTGAAAAATCACTCTCTAATTTGAGTATCTGAGCCTCCCCGCTAGAGTACCTCCTGGTGGTCTTTTTGCAGGTGTCTTTGATTGAGTCTACTAGATGGCTAATTCATCCTGTTTGAATTAGTAGAGCCATTATCATGGAACCAAATCCAAATCTAAATCCAATAAATTGGCGCGGTCCATGAGAACTGACTGATTCCTGACCCCAAATAGCCCTTACTGTTATCTTCTTTTCTCCATCTTAACATTAGTCAAAAAATGAGACCAATGATTGGTTTAGATGATGACAATTTGACAGGAGTTAATATTCACCGAAACGATCCATTAATCATCACAACAAGAATTAGTTCTTATCTCGTCAAGAAGATCTTCATGGATCAAGAAGCGAAATTCAATATTCTCTTTTGGTATGCCTTTTAGTAAATGAGTTTTGTCCCATCTCAACTTTAATCCCCCGATCAGACCATTAAAGGGCTCATCGGTGAATTCATATAGCCAGAAGGCCTTATCTTGCTCGTTGTATTACTAGAAATGCCTCCTCATCATGCCGCTACCAGAACCACTTTTTACGTGGTGAAAATTCTGTTTTCCTACAATGTCATCTTGGTTCGTTCTAACCTAAACAGTCTCGAAATACTACCGAATACTAAATACATGAAAATCAAATTCAGAATGCTCTTGAGGATCACGACGCTTCACGGCAACCCCGATCCATTAATCGTCCTCATAGTAAGAGAAGAATGGAAAATCTTAGCAATCGACACTATGGAATTCTGAAACGACACTGAGCAATCAACAACCAAGCCGAATACGAAACCCTTCTGACCAGGTTGCGAATCACTGCATCACTAGGGTCCCAAAGCTTACAGGTCTTTACTAATAGTCAGTCGGTCGTCAAGCAGATCAATGGGGTTTACAAGATTAAAAAGCCGACGATAGCAAAATATCTATCCAAGATACACCAAGCGGTGGACAAATTCGACGAAATGGATATATTACAAATCTCTCGGTTTGAGATTGGACGAGCTGATATGCTCTTGAAGTTAACTAACTCTAATTCAATGTTGACCAACCGCACTGTTTACAGAGAGAGCTTGCCATACCCTAGTATCGAAGACTCTGAACAAATCTTGTTGGTAAATAGCTTATTGAGTTGAAAAGACCCCATAGAAGTCTATCTGAAACACGAGCAATTGCCGAACTTGCCCCCAAAGCTAGTATGTTGAGGCGCAAGGTTGCCTATTATACCATCATCAACGGTAACTTCTACAAAAAATTTTATACCCATCTATATTTGAAGTATTTAACACCCGAAAAAGGAAATTACATTCTAAGAAAAATCCACGAGAGAATATGCGACAATCACTTGGCCACCCGAAATCTGGCAAATAAATCCCTTTGACAAGGGTACTACTGGTTAACTATGAAAGTCGATGCGGACAGCTATGTCAAAAAATGTGATAAATGTCAACACTTCTCGTCAGTATCCCGTCAACCCTCCACTGAGCTTTATTCGATAGTCAGTTCGTGGCCATTCGCCCGATAGGAGATGGATATTCTAGGGTTGTTCCCCAGCGATTGGGCAATAAAAGTTTTTAATCGTGGCTGTAAACTATTTCACAAAGTGGATAAAAGTCGAACCATTAGCTCAGATCATCATTGGCATGATACAATATTTTGTGTGAACATCCATCATTATTAGGTTTGGCATACCTCACGTTCTAATCACGAACAACGATAAAGAGTTCGACAACAAGAGTTTTCGAGACTAGTACAATAGATCGGAGATTTAAAATCATTTCACTTCTATCACCTATTTGCAAACCAATGGTTTCACAAAAATAACTAATTGAATAATCCTATAAGGGTTAAAAGCCGTGTCGAGAGATCTAATAAGGGCTTAGTAAGAAAGGACAGATGGCAGCTTACTTCTCTAGCAACTTAGCCTCCGATGCAAAAGCCTGGTGAGGCATAGAATGAGGAGAGAGAGCAGGGGGTTGATTGCTCCACCTGCCATGTGGCATGCTAACATGGCCATTTTTCTTCATTTTTATAATTAAAAAATTTCTCCAAATGTTTATAATCCCAAAAACTTTATAAATTTGAAAATTTCTATTTTCCAAATTTACATGTCTAATCTTCGTTTTGACACTTTCAAAAATATAAACCTTCTCTCAGGAATAATTTGCATATCACATTCAGTCATCAACTATAATTTCAATTTCATAATTCCAATTCCAGGTAATTACTGAAATCTCGAAATTTTATAATTACACATTAAAATTTGATATTTTAATTCTCATTTTATTATTGGTTAGTGTATTGAATGTGACTTTTTAAGTTCTTTATCAAATGAAAATTAGGAAATAGTGTTTGTCCCGTGACACTATTCAAGAAACACTATAAATTTTTAGAGTAACGCTGACAACCCTCCTTAAGCTCTCATAAATGTGTTTCACACCTAGCATAGTATAACACACTATCTATCTAATAATGAATATTTCCAAACGGATTTTAGAACATTCAAACAAACTTTTAATTATGGTTGTTATGCACTTGAATCCCTTTTGTCTCAAGATTCTGGTTCTTGCTAAATTCATGGATCTTAGTCAAACTCTCGGATCGAATGTTCTCATGTATCTGACTTACTTGGTTAACTTAATGTAGAAGCTGTATTCAAATTAAATTAGTTTACCTTGACGATTAATCTCCACCAAATATTAATTTAGATAACTATAGGATCTTATCATGTTTTACTCATGGTAATAAATCTCATATTTGTGATTTCCAAATACAACAAAAGCATTCACATATGGCTAATATAGATATTAGTAAATGTTAAGATAACTGTACTATCTCAACTTTAAGGATATAACATTAGTGTTGTCACGCCCCAAACCGGGATCGTGAACGGCCGCCCGCTGTCTTTAGATACCGGCTGTATTTTTACAGAAAATCGGACAGAATCTTCCCATAAATCGGAGATTTCCCATGTACAATTTCACCTGTATATCACATTCATCCTGTAAAAATAAACAATTGGCCATCCCGACCTCTCCAAAAATTCAACAAATACTACTGCCAACATCTAGAACAACGCAAGGTTATAAAGTTTCTAGCAGTCCTAGCAACAGACCTCTGCTGTCATGTCCAACTAGAGTATGAGCAGTCGCCACACCGAGCGGACTTAAATTCTACGCATATATAAAATAAATTCACAAGTTATTTTTAGATATTTACAAATGCCTCGATGCAATGAAATAATTCAATACGAGGGTTTTACGAATAAATGTTCATAATTTATACAGTCATCCCATAAAACTTGATAAATATATTGGTCAAACTAAAATCTCCAATACATAATAATATCATCAATCATCGTAGCGGAAGAGATGGAAAATAACCATACCCAATCCCAGTGATATCTCCTCGGTCCAACACTAATCCTGTGGGAAAGAAAGCGAGGGGTGAGTATCTATGGGAGGATACTCAGTAAGTGAGGGGATTGATATCATACTATCAATATCGAGGGTGAATTTGGAGTGTCAAAATATAAGATAAGAAAATATCTACAGTGTGCAAACCGATCATATTATTTCAAAATCATATATCATACGCACATATCAGAAAGCAAGATATGCATCCAATATTTACATCAATGTCATGAAGAGCCGGCTAATGAAATATTCCCGGCAATGGTCTACCTCGACCAAGGACGGCGCATTGGGGGTTTTTCCAAATGCAAGTATTAAATAATGACTCTCTACCCCAATGTTGACCACAGAGTACCTCAACTAGCCTGTAAATAATAATGATATACATATAACTAGTCGGCTGTGTATGGTGCCCCCGCCTGGTGCTAGACGGAGCCGTACTCAACGTCCTCTCCGATGAGAGTCAACCTGGGACACCCATACACATGACGATCTGGCGGATACCTCCGGCCGAAACGTATCCGGACACAAGGGGTGCCTCTACCAGATGTCCTTCGTAGCTACGGATCACAATATCATATCGGCTGGGCACGTAGCCCCATGCATCCCATCACCATGTCGGCCGGGCATATAGCCCCATGCATTATATCATAACGTCGATCGGGCATACAGCCCAAATATGTAAGTAAATCCATTTAAAACCATGTGTCAATGCAGTAGAAATATTAAAACATATCAATGTGTCGAAAATATGGCACAATATTCAATTATCAAAACTCATGGATGCATATCGATAAAATCAGAAATTAAGACACTCCAAAGGTTACAAAATATTTCATAAAATATTCGAAAATTCTAACAATCATACATTTTGCAGAAACATGTCATTTAAAAGTATTTTTGAAACATAGTTTTCAATCAATAGCGAATGTCAAAATCCCACTCACAGTCTACGGGAGAGAAGTCACTCCCTACTGACAAGCCAAATCGGATCTGACCGCTCGAGTCTCCAAAAGATCAACCTAAATCAGATTATCAACATTTAATATCAAATAAAAGCCAAATCAGGGATTTTCAATTTTTCCCTTCCAAATATATACCACCTAATTTACAAAATTTCGTTATAAATTCTCGTTTCCTCAATTTCGAATCATCTGACTCACCAATGGTCAAGTTTCTAATATTTCTCATTTTTTTGTCTAATTTTTCTCGGATTTCACACATTTCAATATATTATGTTACTCTCGATCTAAATTCGACCTAATTTCGATAGAATTAATTCAAATGTTGAAAATGTTGCATTTCTCTCACCTAGGGTTTCTCGGATTTCCGGATCTAGTTTTCGTTTGCCCGTCAACCTGGTCTAAAACCTGTAATGTTTACCATTTGAAACACAAGTGAGAAATTTAAGTCAAATTACCAATAATTTTCGAAACCCTAGTACATACACAAAATCGAGAATTCATTTACCTACGCAGCGGGTCACGAGTCGTCGTGGGCACGCGGGCCATGGGCCGGACTGGGCCGCGGGCCGTATTGGGCCTGCGGGCTTGGACGGGCTGTCAGGCCTGATGGGCCTGCGGGCTAGTGCTCGCCCGTGCGCTGGTGCGCGCTCGTGCGCCGGCTCGCACGCACTAGTGCGCCAGCTCGCGTGCACTAGTGCGCTGAGCTGGTGCGCGCTCCTGCACTACTGCACGCCCGTGCGCACTCGTGCGCTGGCTCGCACGCGCTCGTGGGTTGGCTCGCGCGCTCGCGGCCTCGCTCACGCTCGCGGCCTCGTTCACGCTCGCGGCCTCGCTCACGCTCGCGGGCTGGGTCCTGCTCGCGGCCTGGGCTCGCGCTGCCAGCTGGGTCCTACTCGTGGCCTGGGCTCGCGCTACGGGCTGGGTCCTGCTTGGGCTCCTGCACTACTGCACGCCCGTGCGCGCTCGTGCGCGCTCGTGGGATGGCTTGCTCTCTCGCGGCCTCGCATCGCGCTCGCGGGCTGGGTCCTGCTTGCGGCCTGGGCTCGCGCTGCGGGCTGGGTCCTGCTCGGGGCCTGGCTCGCGCTGTGGGCTGGGGGATTGCGCTGCGAGCTGGGGGATCGCGCTGCGGGCTCGAGCTGTGGCGGAAGGCAGTGCTCGCGGAGGCTCGTGGCGGAGGAAGGCAAGGCGGAGAGGGAGCGATCGTGGGAGATCGCGAGAGGGAGAGAAAGAGTGAGATAGAGAGAGAAACCGAGAGGGAAAGGAGAAGAAGAAGAAGAAAAAGAAGGAGAAGAAGGTGGCGATGGCGGTGGCAGTGGCGGTGGCGGTGGAACACACGGCGAAGGAGGGCGACGCCGCGGTGGGAGATGAAAGGTCGGGAGAGAGAGAGAGAGAGAGAGGAGAGAAGGGGGAATTAGGGCTTTAGCCCTAATTCGATTTGGGGAGGGCCAAAACGTTACGTTTTGGCTCTCCCTTTTTTTTTTTTTTTTCAAATATATATATATATATATATATATAATTTCAGTGTTACAAGTGTGACATAAATGATGACATTTATTGACTTTTGGGTAAATAGCCATGCGGTAAAAGAACTAATTTTTTAGTATAATGATTATCAATTTAAGAGTTCTTGGTTATAAACAAAAGAGATCGTGCAACATAATTATCTCTTGTATTCCTAATTCTTGACAATAGAATCATTAATCGATCTTTTGGGTAAATATTCTAATTAAATAGAAAAGTATGTTATGAACAAAATATATTTTTTTAAATAATATAATTATTGTCATTGGTAATATAGGTTTATATAATACAAGTATTGTTTTCTGGCATTTTCGTAACGGTCCTAATAGAAAATTTATAATTTTCATTAATTTAAACAATCTCCCAAGATTAACAATCTGGCTGATTACTGCGTGATTTGCTTGATAAAATCAATGAGACTGCTTTAACCCACTTTAGATTCTCATAGCTTATCCTCGAACGTGTGCCACTACCATCTTGCTTTCCTAGGAGGAAAATGGTGTGCTAAGTCATCACTACAAAAAAATACGGTTTTTGTGACGAAATTTAACGATAAATTTTTTTTTGTTGCTAATTTACGACAAATTTAGTAACGAAAATTTTTTTCATCGCAATTTCCAACGAAATTTGCAACGAAAAAATAGTCGTAACTATTTTAGTGACGACTGGAAATTTGTCGCTAATTTTGCAACAAATTTAGAAATTCGTCGCTAATTTTGCGATTAATTCAGAATTCGTCGCTATATCTGCAACAGAAAAGAAAATTTATCGCTAATTTAGCGACAACACATAATTTCATCACTAAATTTGTGACAAAAAATTAATTCGATGCTAAATTAGCAACAATATGTTTGTCACAAAATTTGTCGTTAATTTGCAACAAAAAAATTTTTTTCGTCGCTAAATGTGCAACAAAAATTAGAATTCGTTGCTAATAGTGCGACGAAAAAAAAATAATCGGCATATTTTTTGCTAAATAGCAACAAATACTCTTCCCGTAGCAAAATTTTTAAAAGTTGTCGCTAAATTTATTGCTGATTGGCCACAATCGAGTTATTTGTTACTAAATTCGTCGCTAATATATTTAATTCTCTTCTTCCTATGGAAGATCAATTGCTCCTTCACTTACTTATGTAACTTTTTCAAATTGTTCCAATTTTTTAACATTTTTAAAATAATGAAATCGATTTTCAATATATAATGAATGAGTATTATCTTGTCAAAATAACTTTTCATAATAATAATGCTTATTTTTTTGTCTTTTTATATAAAAATTGTAATTAAATAATATTGTTTGCGGTAGTAAATTTTATCGATATAAACAAATGAATTTAATAATGACCGACATTGAAAGCATTATACATTTATCAATATGTAAAGAATGTTAAGTATAATTAACAAGATAAAAATATCTATATTTATAATTTTGTTATTTAAGGTTATTAATTTAGTAATTAATAATTTGTATCTCATTTAGTAGTTTAATAGAGGAAATTAAAATGTTTCAGTTAAATCCGTGGAAAAATTTAAAATTTCATCGCAAACATTGTCACAGATTTCCAACAAAAATACTTTTTCGTCGCTGAATTACCGACGAACCAAAATTTATCGTCACCAATTTTGCGACCAAAAACAAATTTTGTCGCACATTTGCAACCAATAATCAAGTTCGTCACTAAATTTTGTGATGAACTTCGAGTTTGTCGCAAAAATTGACTGTAGAAATTAGAGACCAAGTTGGAATCGGCAACAAATGAATAATTGGTCATAGAAATTAGCGACGAATCACGAATTCGTCGCAGATTTTAGCAACGAATATCTAGTTCGTCACTAATATCCGCGACGAAAGATATATTCGTCGCTGATTTCAGCGACCGATTCATAGTTCGTTGCTGAATTTAGCGACGAATCAAAAATTGATCGTTGATTTCAGCGACTAAACCCTAGTTCGTCATGGATTTGGCGACAAACCAAGGGTTCGTCGCTAACTTCTACGACGAACCAAGGGTTCGTCGCTAACTTCTACGACGAACCAAAGATTCGTCGCTAATTTTAGTGACGAAAATAAACTTTGTTGCTGAATTTTAAAACAAATTTTTTCAATCTATGCAATTTTAGGGACCCAAAAATTTTTGTCTCAGATTTCCGCGACAAATACCAAAATTGTCGCTGATTTCAGTGACAAAAACACAATCCGTCGCTGATTTTAGTGACGAAAGTCTAATTGTTGCTGATTTCGTCGCTGAAATTTTAAAACCAATTCTTCATTCTCTAATTTTAACGACAAAAAAAAAATTTGTCACTGATTTCAGCGACAAATATGAATTTTGTCGATAATTTCAGTGACAAAAACCAAATTTGTCGTTGTTTTTTGCGACGAAAGTTCATTTGTTGCTGATTTTGTGGCTGAAATTTAAAACTTCTTTAATTTTAGCAACAAAAAAAAATTTGTCGCTAATTTTAGCAACAAATACCCAATTTGTCGCTGATTTCAGTGACAAAAATAAAATTTGTAGTTGAATTTTTAGAACAAATTGTATGCTGTGCAATTTTAGAGACAAAAAAAAAATTGTCGCTGATTTCAGCGACAAAAACCTAATTTGTCTCTGATTTTTGCGACGAAGGTTCATTTGTTGTTGATTTCGTCATTGAAATTTAAAACTTCTTTAATTTTAGTGAGAAAAAAATTTTTTCGCTGATTTCAGTTACAAATATCCAATTTTTCGCTGATTTCAGCGACAAATACCCAATTTGTCGCTGATTTCAGTGACAAAAATAAAATTTGTCGTTGAATTTTTAGAACAAATTGTATGCTGTGCAATTTTATAATATTATAATATTATAATTTTATGTATTATATATATTTTAACTTATTATATATATTATATGTTATAATTATGGTAATTATAACATAATTATAATTATATAATTTTATATATTGTTTTATGATATATATGTAATAATATATAATATATATAATGCAGAATTTTAAATGGATAATGTTCTCTCCATATTTAAAAATTTATAATACATATAATACTATATATAGTTAATATATATTGTTAATGTTATATAATATATTTTAACATTAGATTAATTATGAATAATATTAACGGTTTTGTGTTGCAGATGTGTTTGCTCTGATTGGACATGTTGTTCAAGTAGATGGGAGAAAAGTAGATATTGAAGCGGTTGAGCTATATATTTTTTCTTTGCATTTTTTCTTTTATTTTCTTTGTTTTTTATCCCTTGTTCCTAGTGTGTATGTATGTATGTTGTATTTTTGTGAAATGCAATAATTATAAATTATTTTTATATTTTTTTGCGACTCAATGTAAAAAAGATTATATTTACTTTTTATTATTTTGCAATAGTATGTCTTAATAATTTCTATTAACGTTTTTATATTTGTTAAATTATCTGAATATATGTTAATATTTTTTAAAAGTTTTGTTATTAGATGTTAATTATTTCTTATTAATGTTTTTGTTCAATATAATCTATATTTTGTTAATACTTTTATTTATTAATATTTTATAAATTTTAATTTTTTAAACAGCGACAATGCAAAACGAAAGAGATTGGATGTGTAATAAGAATTTACCTGATCGTCGTGGTTTAATTGATGAGTTTATTTATGGGGTGGAACAATTCTTGAATTTCGCTACTAGTAAGATTGAGTTTATGGATGAGAATAAGTTAAGGTGTCCGTGTAAAAAGTGTGTTAATGGCAAATTTCACGTATGTGATAAAGTTAGGGAATATTTTTATAGATTTGGCTTTACTCAAAATTACTACAATTGGACTTGTCATGGTGTACCGTTTATATTTGATGAAAAGTATGTGCGAAATATGCAATTTTCAGTTAGAGGGGATAACAATTATTATAATCAGTTAAATCCATATCAGCAGATGGTATTTGATGCAGCGGGTCAAAATTTTGTATGCCAATCAAACTATGCAAGTTCTAGTTTTGCACCAATAAATGAAGATATACCTACAAGTTATGCATCACCATTAGAGGGGGTAGAAGCAACATGTGTTGATTAGAATGTGCAAGATGAAGATTATTTGTCTAACCAATTTCAAGAAATGTTGAGAGCTGCAGATGAACCTTTATGGATTGGTTGTGACACCCACACTAAGTTGTCATTAACGGGTAGAATGTTAAATGTTAAGACAGAGTATAATTTGTCTGAGAATTGCTTCAATGATATTGTTCAAGTAATGAGAGAAATATTGTCTCGTGATCATATAATGCTGAATGACTTTTATAGTATGAAGAAGTTGGTGAATGACTTGGGTCTTCTGATGGAAAGAATTGATATATGCAGAGATGGTTGCATGTTATTTTGGGGAGCTGATGAAAATGTAGAATTTTATAAATTCTGTAACCAAAGTAGGTACAAGAGTACTAGGAGATCAGGTCGTAATCAGCGACCTAAACCATTCAAGCAAATGTTTTATTTGCCCTTCATTCCTAGATTGCAAAGACTTTATGCATCGAAATCTACTGCTGAATATATGACTTGGCATGCAAATCATCAAATAGAAGAAGGGTTAATGTGTCATCTTTCAGATGCAGAGGTATGGAAAAATTTTGATATGACATATCATGAATTTGCAAGAGAGACTCGAAACATTAGGTTAGGTCTTTGTGTTGATGGGTTTGCTCCATTTGAAAAATCAGGAAAAAATTATTCATGTTGGTTAGTAATCTTAACTCCGTATAATATTCCTTCGGGTATGTGTATGAAGACACCCTATATGTTTTTGACATTGGTAATACCCGGCCCGCAAAATCTGAAGAAGTTGATAGATGTTTATATGCAATCATTGATTGCGGAGTTAAAACAATTATGAGATGATGGTGTTTTTACATATGATGTTAACACTGATCAGATGTTTGTAATGAAGGCAACTCTTCTTTGAACGATAAATGACTTTCCAGCTTATGACATGTTATCGGCATGGAGTATTACTGGGGTTTTAGGATGTTCAATATGTATGGAGATATCTAAGTCGTTCAGATTGAAATATGGTAAGAAGGCGAGTTATTTTGATTGTCATAAACAATTTTTGCCACAAAATCATAAATTTAGAAGAAATAAAGAAGAGTTTACGAAAAATAAAGTTGAAAAAACACCTTCTCCGTTAAGATTAACTGGTCAACAAATTTGGGAGCGAGTGTCACTTTCCATCAGTTATTGAAGACCCACATGGTACAACGTATGGATATGGAAGTGTGCATAAATTGACCAAACGAAGTATATTTTGGGATTTACCATATTGGAAGACCCATCTGATTCATCATAATCTCGATTTGATGTATATCGAGAAAAATGTTTTTGAAAATGTGATTAATATATTGATGGATGTCTCTGAAAAAATGAAAGATAACTTGAATGCGAGAAAAGATATGCGGCTTCATTGTAATCGGCCTACACTTAATGTGGATGGAAGCAATAAGGGACCAAAACCAAAAGCAATTTATACAATAAATAAGGATCAGAGACGGAAAGTTTGTGAATGGTTGAAATTGCTGAGATTTCCTGATGGTTATCCCTCAAATTTTGGGAGATGTGTCGATATGAAAGAATGCAAGTTGATTGGTTTGAAGAGTCATGATTGTCACATATTTATGGAAAGATTGATTCCGATTGCTTTTAAGGAACTTTTACCAGATTTTGTATGGGGCGTTATTACAGATTTAAGTATTTTCCTACATGATATTTATTCGACAGTATTAAAGGAATCACATATGACGAAATTAGAGTGAGATATCCCTATCATTTTGTGTAATCTAGAAAGGATATTTCCTCCATCATTTTTTGATTCTATGGAACACCTTTTAGTTCACTTGCCTTATGAGGCCAGAGTTGCAGGTCCCATCCAATATCGATGGATGTATCAATTCGAAAGGTAAATTTTGTACCTTCTCTTCATAAGACAATTTAGAGTGCTTGTCATTTTACTAAATTCATTATATATCATTTTCTGATACAATTTATTTAATTACAATTAGATTTTTATATCATTTGAAGAGAAAAGTGAAAAATAAGACACAGGTCGAAACCTCTATTGTTAATGCATACATTATGGAGGAAGTGACAACTTTTGCTTCATATTATTTTGAGCCTCATGTCCAATGTAAGAGACGGAGAGCGGGCAGAAATGATGAGGGTCCTGTTGATTCTAATATAAATTCATTCTTTATTTTCAACTATCTTGGTCGACCAAGTGGGTCATGTAAAGTTAGATATTTAACTGTTAAAGAATGACGGGCAGTCCATACATATATTTTACTGAACTGTCCAGAAGTTACGCCATACTTCGAGTAAGTATTTTTTCCCAAATAAATATATTCTTTTCCAAATAAATGTATTCTTTGTTTTGTTAAAATTTTTGACATAAATCGTCTTCTTTAATCGTAAGATTTTCAACATTGACAGTTTGAACTATCGATGAATGAGTTCAATCGTGTATGCGATGAAGAATTTGCAGTATGGTTCAAAACATATGTTAGTTTTGAAATTTTTTGAAATTTTATAAATATTTGATTTATAAAAAAATAACACATTTATTTTACTTCAGGTTCAATGTAATCAAGATAAAGTTCAACAAGAATTGTTAATTCATCTGTTATGGGGTCCAAACTCAACGATACGAACTTGGCCATTATATTTTATAAATGGGTATAATTTTCACATTCAAGAATATGGAATTGGAAAAGCTACAATGAATAATGGTGTTTGCATTCAGTCATCCAACGATGGAGGTGTAAAAGATGATTTTTATGGTTTGTTGGATGAAATTATTGAGGTACAGTACCTTGGAGCAGAGTTGCGGGTCGTTTTATTTATGTGCAAATGGTTTGACCCCATAAAAGGGATAGATGTGCATCCAAAGTTTAATTTGGTCGAAATAAATCATAAAAAATTTTATAAAAGATATGAACCATTCGTATTGTCACAACAAGCGATTCAAGTGTATTATGCATCATATCCTAGTTTGAAACGTGACAAAATTGATTGGTGGGCTGTTTGTAAAACGAAAGCATGAAAGAAAATTGAGGAACGTTGGGAAGACATAGCATATCAACAAGAGAAAGTTACCAACACGTTTCAGACTGAGGAATATATTATTCCAACATTACGAGATCCACATGGAGTAGTGATAGATGTGGATCAAACTGAAATTCATGAGGCTGGCAATGAAGAATCTGATTTTGAGACAGATGATGAAAATGAGGAAGAAGATGATGATGAATTTGATGTTGAAGAATCTGAAAATGAGGATGATGATGACAATGATGACTTTGATTTTTGATCGTCGGTAAGTGTTGTTTTTTTAAGATTTATTATAATTGTCTAACATCAGATTAAATTTTATTTAACTGTTTGAATGTGAAAATACATTTAGATTTGCATATTTCGTTTCTCAATTTGTATATTATATTTAGTGTCTCATGTTTCATTTTCGAAATATTATTTGCTAATATGCTGTATTTTTTTGTATAGATCATTTCGGACGACAATTTAAATATGGTATGTTTCTTCATATACTCTATTATATTTTTTTATAAATATGCAATTTTCATTGCTTGCAAAACCAAACTCTTGTGACAGTATCGACGTGGAGGGCATAGACGATCTTCTGATACAAGACCAAACTCTTCAGCGTCACCGTCCACTTCAGCTGCACCTTCCCATGCCCCTTCGCCTTGTACTGATGCACCTTCACTGTCTCCTTCAGTAACACCTTCGGTTGTACCTTCAATGGAAGATTCACACGTTGAGGGGGAAGATACGCGAGAGGTGATATCCCCTTGCGGAGATTCGTAAGTAGTAAATTTTGAAATATTATCATAATAGTTTTTTTATTTATATACCTGATAAGTTTATTTAACTATTTTTTTTACTAACCATTTTTTTTGTTTCTAATTTTATGATAGATTCACAAATTCTGTGTGTGTTATTCATGAGCTGAATAGAATCATTAACAACCACTGGGGAGGAGCATCGATGTCTTACACAAGTACTCCAGATGATATCAAAGAGTTATGGTGGAGAGAATTCAAGGTAAATTAGGCCTCTAAGTTTAAATATAAAAATAAGTGTATAATGTAAATATAACTAATTGTATTTTTATTTATTACAGCGAAAGTTCAATTGGGATGAGACCGATGAGCTTGAAATAAGAAGAATTTTTAAGAAAAAATGTGGTCATGACATCCGAGGTGTACTAAATCATACAAAGACGAACCGAAAGAAGCCACACTGCACCACCGAAGAAAATTGGCTCAGGATTTTAAACTTATGGGATTCCGATGAGAGCTGACGGAGGAGTGAGCAGAATAAAAAAATCGATCTTATAATTTTGGGGAATCATCTGCTACTTATGCGGGAGACTCAATCAATATTGATGAGTATAGAAATAAAATGGTAATTTCATTAAATAACTATTTTTTTGAATTTAATTCATTTATTTTTTCATTATTTCATCTAACAGTGTTTTTTTTAGGCCAAGGAAATAGGATCCCCGCCATCATTTATAGAGACTTTCGCATAGACTTTTCAGAAAAAAGACAAAACCTGGAGTGGGGAGAGCGTTAGAGCGGTTATGGTATGTAATTTCAAAATTTTAAATTGTTTTATAAACACTTTGCAACAAAGATTTTAACATATTATGTTGAATCTATCGTAACAACGTTATAAGAAGAATTTATTAGATTTGTCTATTCTAATTTTTTTTTTCACTATTTAAATTTAATTTTTCTTTTCTAATTTATATATTTATATATATATATATATATTTATCATTATTAATTAAAATTAGAGAATATATAATATCAATTTTGTTTCGTCATTTCCAAATGGTTAGTTCATTATGTTACGTACTAGTATAATTTTTTCCTATATTCCATCTGTTATAGTTTCAAACTGCTAATAGTAGTTGATTGACACTTGTATTTCTTTTGTTGGATATTTTATTATATTGTTATTTTAATTTTTTTCTAATTTTTCTTATGACAATGCAGGAGAAATATGATCAGTTTGTACTGAAAAATTCCAGTGGTAGTGATGATATTGCTACGTCTGAGTCATCTATTAATAATATGGCTTTATGGCTTGAGGCTATTGGTGGAGTGAAACAAGGAAGAGTACTTGGGATGGGGTCGTTGAGCAGGACTTGCAGAATCAGTGGTCTATCTTCTTCTACCTAGACACCAGTAAGAACAGAATTAATGCAATTGACCCAAGAGATCAGCCACATGAAGGAGCAGTTAGCACGAAAAGACAATGAATTTCAAGTCATGCGCGTAGAACTCGGGCGAAGAGACAATAAATTTGAAGAGTTTCGCACACAACAGAGGCTTATAATGCAGCATGTTCAGTTAGTCTCTGTTTCAAGTTCAATTCCCCCATTTCAATCTCCTCCAAATGATGGTGATGATGACAGTGACGGTGACGGTGATGGTGATAATGTTTCTTGAAACAGTTTTTATTTCACGCTTATATTTAATTAGATTTGTTATTATTACTTAGTTCATATTGTTAGATATTTGATATTCTGTTACTTATTTATTACTGTTTATTATTATTTCATGACGATGGTAGTACTTTTATAATTATTATTTGATTGATACTATTAGATGATTAGTTGTTTGGATGAGTAGATACTGGATAAATTTCATATTATTGGCTATTCGATGGTACCCTGGATGATTTGTTGATGATGATGTTAGCGGTTTAGTTCATAAACTGGTTGGCTGAGACTATCATGGAGGAATATGATATACAGGGAAAATTGGTGCAAAAAAAAAAACAAATCAAATTTTTTTGTCGCAAATTTTCCGGATTCGGCGCTGATTCTGATATTCGTCGCAAAATTTGTTGCTAAATTTTTCACACTTCGTCGCAAAATTCGTCGCTAAATTCGCCGCTGATTTTGTTGCTGATTAGCAATAAATAAATATTCGTCGCACTTCTGCGACGAATATAATTTGTTGCAAATTCCGACGAAATATTTTTCGTTGCAAATTTTGTCACAAATATTAGCAACAAAAAAATATTTGTTGAAAATTTACAACGAAAAAATTCGTCGCCAATTTTGCAACAATAATTTTTCGTTACTAATTTGTGACAGATAATATTCGTCGCAAAATTGCAACAAAAATATTTTCGACGCTAATTTTTCCGGCGAATTTTGTGATGCATACATTAGCAATAGATCTTTTTCGTCGCAAAATTTGTCGGAAAATGCAACAAAAAAGTTTTGGTTGCTAATTTTTGCGACGAATTTTGTGACGAATAATTTTGTAACAGATATTTTTCGTCGCAAAATATGTCGGAAATTTGCAACAAAAATGTTTTGGTCGCTAATTTTTGTGACGATTTTTGCAACGAATAATTTTGCAATAGATATTTTTCGTCGCAAAATGTGTCGGAAATTTGCAACAAAAAAGTTTTGGTCGCTAATTTTTGCAACGTTTTTTGCAACGAATAATTTTGTAACAGCTATTTTTCGTCGCAAAATGTGTCGGAAATTTGCAACAAAAAGTTTTTGTTGCTAATTTTTGCGACGAAATAATATCCGTCGCTAATTTGCGGCAAATATGATAATTTTTTGTCGCAAAGATTTGCGACGAGTTATTTGCGACGAATTATTTTTTGTCGAAAAATTTGTCACAAATTTATTTAGCAACGAATTTTTCCTAAATTTTCGTTGCAAAATTTGTCGCAAAAATCCTATTTTTTTGTAGTGCATAGAGATTTGATAAGTATTGAACTATATTTGTTTAATAATCAACACATAGGTTTCACATAATTCCTTTCCAAATGCAACAAACTTGTAAGCTTTTAGGAGAACACTCTGTCATGATGATAGGTGTTAATGTAACCAAAAATAAAAATATATATTTTACAAAAGATGAATCTAAACTAAATAGAGTTGTATCTACAGGAAATGATAGATTTATTTTTTTAAGAAAAACAAAACAAAATAAAAATAAAAATAAATATGGGGTTGAATTTAACTAAACTAATGAATTAATCGAACAAAAAAAATAATCGACTAAAGGCAAATAACTAAACAACCCAAAATTAAAAGAAGAAAATTCAATGGGTAATCAATTTCTAACCAAATGAATTATATCAATTTTTATTTTATGCGATTGATCATCAATCTATTTAAAACTTTTAACAACCATAAATAAATTAATTCTAGTCGCTCAACAAACGCCGAACAACTAATATTTCCTTATTTCGTCGATAATTAAGAGGAACTTTTTAATTATTTCCCTAACCGAAAAACAAATATAGAGAAACCTTAAAATTTAAAGTTTCAATAGCATTAAAATCGAGAAAAATCTAATTCTAAGTGACAAATACACAACGAATTTATTTAAATTAGATTATTCAATTCTATGATATAGATATCATTTATCACTGAATTAAATAAACAAACAATTATGGATTTAGCATTTTAATTGGTTGTAAATTATTTTATAACTATTAAATATTGGTTATTATTCAATAAATCCTAAAAAATATAATCCATAAAGTGTAAGAATTAAATAAATATCTATGATATATTGAATTAATATACTCAATTAAATCTCACAATCATTGAAAATCAAGATTTCAATAAATTTTCAATTAGAAAAATAAATATTAAAAATAAAGTATGAAAAAGAAAAACTCACAAAATAATATTATTGTGCTGGAAAAATAAAAATGAAAAGAAAGTGTTGGGACTACATGGCTGCCTCCTCGGCTGCTGTCTTTACTCCATATTTATGTATATCCCAAAGTCAAGAAATAAAGGAGAATATATATCCCAACGCTGCTAGCTGCTAACCCTAAAATAAGGTGGTGTTTCCCTATTTTTTTATCTTAGAAAATTATTCAAATTGGTTTTTAAGAAAAAATAAAACTCTCTAAAAGATAATATTCTAGAAATTTCAAATAAAAGAAAATTTTAAAAAAATAGAATATTTTGAAATTTAGATTTTTCAAACTTTCACATCCCTAAATATTAGAAATGGAAAAAATATTCAAAACCTTCAATATCTTCAAATTAGACTCAAATTTCCTTGAATTTAAATGCAAACAATAAGAAAATATTGTTGACTTGGTCTCCAGAAAATTCTTCAATAGTTGTCATGATTCGTGTGGTCACGTGGTAGTAAAAGAGTGTTATTGTTCAATTTTCTATCATTTGTATAATTACTCCAATTTAACTCATTTTTTTCACTTTTCTTAATAAGTTTCATTCATCAATCCTAACATATCAAATATCACAAAATATAAATATTAGTTTATATTTATTTAAAAATAAAGCAAAATCAATCACAAATATTACACTTATTTTAGCCCTATCAAATTCCCCCACATCTAAATGATACTTGTCCTCAAGTATCTCTAATTCAAATAAAACTAAAACTATCAACTTATTTTTCCTCCGAATTCCCAAATCAATAAATACAATAAGAGTTAAAGCGAAAATATAATCGAAACATCAAATACTTCATAACGTTCTGCACTAAAACAACTACTACACATTTCAACAGTTCCTTATGAAATTCAAACAGTAAGATTCGATGATTTTCTCAAAGGGCTCACTCAAATGCACTCAAAAGAGTGAAAAAAATATATATACCTCAAATCAATAATATGGAATGATATTGCCATAAGTTTACAAATATATCAAATCTCTATCATTTAAAAATTTGAATTTCATGCATCAATCTAAAGGTTTTTCGTTTGGTCGTAACGGAATTAACGTTAAGAGTAAGATAAAAGTGATATTTAAGAGTTAAAGCGTATCAAAAGAAATATATAATTAATCCACATAATTTTTATGACATCAACTAATCTTTATCTCAAACAAATAGCAGATAGAATTGATTTCTTGTTTCCCATATAATTAGCCAATAGCAAATAGTATATAAGAAAGTCAATTAATTTCTCAATTGTTATAATTGAAATGCAAATGAAAGAATTTTCAATCAAGATACAATACTTCTCTTTCTCATCTTTTTTTTTCTTCTCTATCTTTGTTTTTTTTTTTTTTTTTTGAATGGGATATGAAAACTTCAACATTAAGATTCTAATCATTATCTTTCTATTGAGACAAACATATAACCAAATCCATATAGTTAACTACATATATTTTTGGTACAACGGTTTGAAATGAAAGCTAAAATAAAAGATTTGGTATTGTATTTAGTGGGTTATAAAAAAGAAAAAGGGGATAAAAACTCAAATTGGTTAACTAAGGGTTCATGAAATCAAGGTAACGTATTTTAGAAGGCCAAAATGGATAAAAAGCTAAGTGTTTTTGTCACTTCAATGTATGAAATCCTAGAATGTGGTCTTGATGTGCATAACAGAGCAAGTTTTAGAATTTGCAAACCAAGTGTGATAATTATTTATCAAGAAAAATAATTTTGAATACAAAGAATGGAATTGTTTGTTTTTTACTCAAAATATCACTATTTAAGTAGGGTTTATGTCAAATTTTACATGTTTATTTTTCAAAAGAAACTATCTAGGATATGAGCAGTCGTTTCAAGTACCAAAAACTATTGATATAAGCTATTTTTTAAATATCTCCACCCAACCAAATAGCATATATCAACTAAGAGAGCTCAATTTTTTTTTTTCATTTTTTTAATAAAAACCAAAGTTAAACAATTTCAAAAAAAAAAGATCTATAAAGCAAATTTCAATGTATGTATCTAGAAAAATATCTAACATTCCCCCACACCTAAATCATACATTATCCTCGATATATTCTCAAGTTAAGAGAGATAAAGAATGTAAGAAAATCAATCAAACAATGCAAAAAAAAAAAGAAATGAAATAAAAGAGTATGATAGAATAATACTCCTCTAGGGTGGAGTGGAGAATGGATGGTCAATTTCAATGAACTCAAAAAAAGGGCTAGTATGTGAGCACGCCTTAAACATCAAGCACTTCGGTCCATTCCTGAGTGTGGTTCTTGAACAAGAAGTAATGAACTTTTTGTAAGGTATGGACACGTCTTAACTCAGGAGCATTTCTGTCCATTTGCAAAGTTTAAAGGTAGAGAGAGAAATTCTAAAAAAATGAAATGTAAAATGTTATAATACGATTTCAATTCCTTTCTCTCTTTTGTATGTTTTGTGTCTTGTGTGTTTTTTTTTTTAATATTGGCATAAATGAAATTAGTTTAGGGCATGGGTACGCCCTAAACAATGACTGTTTCTGATTATTTGTGCTCTTTTGATAGAAATGAATTTGTTTTAAGGCATGGGCATGCCTTAATCATGAAGCATATTTGTTCAAAATGAAAATTTGTTCCAGATTGGACAGAAACGAAGGTTTATTAAAGTGTGGGCACGCCTTAACAACAGAGCACTTCTGAATTTTTTTTTTTTCAAAATCAACTAGAAATCAAACAAACATAAATGAAAATAAATAAATAAATAAATCATAAAAGAGAATATTGGATTGCCTCCCAATAAACGTCTTTGTTTAGTATTTTTGGCTCGACATGATCTCCTCACTTCAACCTCACTCAAATATTGGTCCGGTCTATTTGGACTTCAAGTTGTCTGACATAAATTTCAATCTTGAATTAAAGTGAAAGACTTTTTGGCCTACCATGGATTACTTTTGGAGTGAGAGTTTGTCTTGGAAAAGTTTTTGGAAAGTTTTCAAAATCTCTTTCTCATCATCTTGCTTCTTAGCACATGCCAACCTACCAAAAAAAGGATAGGAAATAGTTAATTTTGAATTTGAATTATTCAGTATCTCACTTACCTTTCTTGGTGTCGTATCAAGAGCTATTGTTTTATTTTCGTTTTCTTTCTCTTTTTGTGTCTCGTTTGATAAAAAATTCTGCACTTATTTTCTATCTCTGAGTAGCATATCACTTTCATTCTCACTTGGATTAATTTCCACTTGAGACAATAATTTTTCTTGATTAGTTTCAATTTTGCTTATCGCAGTCGTCAATGGTGATACTTGAATACTGAGATTTTGAATATTTGCTCTTGTTTCTTGCTAGAATTTTTGCATATCCTGCATAAAATTCTTCACAAGATCTTTCAAAGATGGTGTTAGGTTTTGTGAAGGTTGCTGCGGCTAAAACGGTGATCTTCCATATGATTGTTGCAAAAATCCTTGTGGTCTAACCCCATAACTTAAATTTAGATGATCTCTCCAACCTTGGTTGTAGGTGTTTGAGTGAGGATCGTATTGTCTTTGAGACTGTCTTGAAAATCCACCTACAATATTTAATTATTCATTAAACTCCTCTTGAATGACAGGACATATGTTGGTTGGGTGACCTATACTCGA
The DNA here is from genome assembly GCA_033439265.1 of Dillenia suffruticosa. NCBI lineage: Eukaryota > Viridiplantae > Streptophyta > Magnoliopsida > Dilleniales > Dilleniaceae > Dillenia > Dillenia suffruticosa. The sequence goes on from JAVTVX010000020.1 coordinate 18,143,714, forward strand.
GCAAATTCCTCATGCATTCAATTGTTGTATTTATCCTACAACCAACCTTTCTACCATAAAAGTTAAGGAATTCAATTTGTGATCAAAGGAAGAAATACTTATCTCATTGACTTTTTTTGGGACATCTTATCGTCTTTTAAATTGTTGTGCATTTACTATCATATTAAGAAAATCACTGCAATAAGAATATTCATTAATATCAGAGATTAATAACTCTTTTAAAGTTCTTTAGGTAACCATATCTTCGTGTTTAAAGTACTTATTTTCTATGTATTGACACTTTTTAGCAAGTTCATTGCAAATAATTAGTCTTGAAAATAAAGAAAAAACAAAACTTAAAAGAAATAAATCACTTAACACCGTTTTTCGGCAACGACGCCAAAATTTGATGGGTGTCAATCCAACCAAAAATCAAAATAGCTACTTCATAAAAGATGAGTTTAGGGTAACTAGGGTCGTATCCATAATAAACGACGGATTTATTTCTTTTAAGAAAAACAAAATAAAATTAAATTAAATTAAATAAAATAAAAATAAAATAAATATAGGGGTTGAGTTTAAATAAACTAATGAATTAATCGAACAAAATAAGTAATCGACTAAAGGTAAATAATTAAATAAATCGAAATTAAAAGGAAAAAATTCAATGGGTAATCAATTTCTAGTCAAAAGAATTATATTTACCTTGATTTCATGCGATTGATCATCGATCTACCTAAATATTTCAACAATCATCAATAAACCGGTTATAATAACTCAACAAATGTCAAATAACCAATCTCTCCTTATTTCGTCGATAATTAAGAGAAATTCTTTAATTATTTTCCTAACCGAAAAATAATCATGTAGAAACTCTTAAAATTTAAAACTTCGATAACATTAAAATCGAGAGAGATCCAATTCTAAGTAACAAATATACAACGAGTTTATTTAAATTAAATTATTCAATTCCATGATATAGATGTCATTTACCACTAAATTAAAACAAACAAACAATTACGAATTTATTATTTTAATCGGTTGTTGATTATTTTAAAATTATTAAATATTGACTACTATTCAATAAACTTTAAAAAATCATGATCCATGAAATATAAGAATTAAATAAATATTTATGATATGTTGAATTAATATATTTAATTATATTTCACAATCATTGAAAATCAAGAATTCAATAAATTTTCAACTAAAAAAATAAGAAAGACTCACAAAATAATATTATTGCTGCTGGAAAAATATAAGTGGAAAAAAAGTGTTGGGACTACATGGCTGCCTCCTCGGCTGCTACCTTTCCCCCACACTTATGTATGTCCCAAAGTCAAGAAATAAAGGAGAATATATATTCTAAGGCTGATGGCTACTAACCCCTAAAACAGGGTGGTGTTTCCCTATTTTTATACCTCAGGAAATTATTCAAATTAGTTTTTAAAAAAGGATAGAATTCTCTAAAAGATAATATTTTAGAAATTTTAAATAAAAGAAAATTCTAAAAAATAGAATATTTTAAAATTTACATTTTCCAAAAATTCACATCCCTAAATATCAGGAATGAAAAAAATCTTCAAAACATTCAATTTCTCTAAATTAGACTCAAATTTCCTTTACCTTTTATGCAAACACTGAGGGAAATTGACTTGACCTCTAGAAAATTCTGCAATAGTTGTCATGATCTGAGTACCCACGTGCGAATGAAAGAGTATTACTGTTTAATTTTCTATCATTTATATAATTACTCCAATTTAGCTCATTTTTCTTTACTTTTCTTAATAAAATCCTTCCATCAATTCTAACATATCAAATATCACAAAATATAAATATTAATATAATATTTTTTCAAAAATAAAACAAAATCAATCACAAATATTAAATTCATTTAAACTCTATCATATGCAAAGACAGAATCAATAACTTATATATAATGGAACCCATACAAAATCAAAATAGATTTATCATTTCATACATCAATAACATGTATGGATTTACGAGTTCCGATCAGACCGGAGTTGTATGACTTGGTACGGGCAATAAATGGTTCTGGCATCATATATGCTCAACAAGGCATGTGCGTAAGCTCTGTCCAGACAAAGGCCATATGACCCGATGTAAAGTGATGAACAAGTGGCATTTAAGCCTTAACAATAGAGAGGTATTCAAATTTTTTGGTGTATGACACGTAGAAGATGGTGTTCCATGCTCGGCTGGGGTTAGGTGTCGGATTCCCTAACAAAAGAAGATAGATATACAAATGTGAAAATGATTAAGATGATTAAATACAACAATTAAATTCACGATAGTCACTCTCCCCATGTATGATAACACGAAAATAATATTTATAATAAAAAAATAAATTACTGTTCTTTTAAAAAAAATATCGATAAATTTTTTTTCTATTTAGTGACTGCTTAGTCACCTAGAATTAACAAAGAAACTTGAGAAAACAATTAAAATACTTATATTATCAAATAAGTTAGTAACAATGACCCTCCTGACCGTCTAACATAGCACATTATAACATATAAATATCAAAATTCTACATTTGACTCTCTTTGACCAATAACTATACACCTAGATATATAGTGTAACTCATAACACCCAAAATAACACGTATATTACATGTGTCAATTAAAACAAATTGTCAAACACAAGTAGAAATCTAAATCCCTTGATTCAAAGGTGTCTACTCTCCGATTTCCTCTCGGATCTCGAATTACCTAAAAATAAGGATAACGAGATCAACATAAAGTGCGTAAAACAGAATATTTAAATGTATCACAACTTAATATAGAGAAATCTACAAAAAAAAAATATGCATTATCCCAAAACATTCTCAAGAAAATATGTGCGGTTGTTGATACATTGATAAATCCTCAAACTTTATCCGTAGGTTTCGCAAAACTTTTGAATCCATAAACATCAATTATGCTCAAGTTTCACTCACAAGTTTTACAAAGCTTTCAAAACTATATATTCCAACCATGCACCTTTATCTTTGCCCACAAACTTTGAAAAGTTTTTGGAACGATATACTTCAACCATGCTCTTCAAATTTTGTTTGTAGACTTTGCAAAACTTTCAAAACTATATACATCAACCATACTCCTCAAATTTCATCTGCAGGTTTCGCAAAAGTTTCGAACCTATATACACCAACTACACTCTCCAAGTTTCACCCACAGTACTCACAAAGTTTTTGGAGGTAATTATTGTGATCACATTTTTTCTTTATTTTTTTGTGATTCCTACAATGTTATAGTCACTAAGACAACTACTTATCAAAAAGGTTTATACAAAAGTTATAATAAAAAATTACAATTATACATATCATATAGTTTAGTAACTCAATGTACCCCAAAAAACTATTTTAACAAATTTTCAATACAAATGGATTTTAGTAAAAGTGTTATAAATTAAACTATAGATCTCAAATAGAAATGATTTCAATCAAAATTATTGTACAAAATTCACATCATAACATGAGCAATTTTAACAAAATTAGTATAATTTTTGCTACACTTATCAAATTGATATGATTCAAGCGTCTACTTAAAGATAAGATATAGAGCTACAACTATATGTACCAAAAAAAAAAATAGAGCTACAACTATTATACTTAGAGTTTTACTTAATTCAGTTTAAAAGATAATTCAAAATCGAAGCAACTTCAAAATTGAAATAAGACAGAAATATGGTAGTTTTCTACAGAAAATATATTATTTTGAAAATTACTAAAAATTCCATTTTCAATGAAACTCTTCGATTCATATATTATTTTAAAAGTATGAAATCCTAATTTCATTAAAATAAAATTTTATTCAATTTACAGTTGTATAAAAAAAGTTACAAACTAAATATTACAATATGGTCGAGCTGTCCGGTGCATAGAATTCATAATTTTTATCATTTTATGTTAAAAACGTGATTGCTTTCTTTTTTATTCTAATCTATCGTTATTTTAATATTATAACTATATGAGAAACATATTATCCATGATCACTAAGTATCAATTAAGTATACACAAGTATAATATTTGTCTCAAACTTATAATTTTTTTTTTTGAATTCTCTCCAAACTTTCTTTGAATTCCAATGTTGTTCTTTATGTTCTATACTCCCTTTTGTGCTTTTCAAATATTAGGGATAGTTTGTATATGAATAGTGGTTGCCTATTTCAAGTTTTAATGGTAATTTTAATCAAATTTGGGGTGGATTTTGTGAGAGAAAAGGAAAATTCGGGATTAGGGTCTTTAAAAATAGAAGAGGGTAGGATATGTTCTCTCATTCTTACGCTCTTTTCCTCTCTCTACCTAGGTGGGGTGTGGGGCCCCAACTTAATAAGCCTAAATGATATGTCAAGGAAGGAGGAGCGGAGTGCCATAACATGTGAAGATGTGAGATGTGTTCTTTGTGAATCCCATATTCAGTTATCTTGTTGGCTTATTCTAACCGTTCTCATTTGTCAGTGTGTTCTGTTATTTTATACTAATTTTAATATAGTCAACCATTGAGTAAAGCCATAAATATAAAAGCCAAAGTATATATAGCTCATAAAAAAATCAACAAATTTTAACATAATACAATATGAAAAATTTAAGTGTGTTCAACAAAATAAAAAATGTAGATACAAATGTATGTTTTATTGATTTCTGTAAACAGACCTTACATTGAATCCAATAGGTGTATTTTGACCTTGTTGTTTGGCTCGGCCCCTTTGTAAAAAACATTACAAAATATAAAATGTTATTTCAGATAAAATTTAGAATAATTTTTGTATTTTTTAATGAATGTGGAAGAAACTGATAGGGATTGTACATGAAGTAGAGTTGCAAATGAATAGGAGTCTTTGCAAACAAATTTGAGTGTGGTTTGACTTTTTTTTGTTTACGTATAAATCGCGAGAATTATAAAAATACACACACACATATATATATATATATATATATGTAAAATTCGAACACTATATCATGATCTTAAGAAAAATATTTAAACAAGAAGAGTATTTTACCTCTTACAAATCCTTACAAGAGCTCGAGTTCCGTTTTGATAAGAGCTCATGTCGAGTTTAATCAAGTGTGGCTTGACTTAAATATTAACCTCCATTATTAAAAAGTCAAGCTCGAGCTTTGCGAGCTCAGCTCGCGAACATGAACTCATGTCATCTCGTTTGTCGGCTTGTTTACAAACTTGTAATGACACATATACATATGCATATTTTTCTTTATAAACCTAATAAGGACCACAGCCCAACTTCATATAGGTCTGAGCTCATGAGCTGAGGTTTGGCTGGGGTTACTAATAAGCTAAGCCAAGCCAAGCCAAGCCAAGCCAAGCTTGAGCTGCAATTGTAGGGCTTCAGTTGAGTTCGGGCCCAATGAATACTGCATGAGTCGAGCTTCAACATTCCAAAAGCTCGAGTCAGCTAACTTGTGGCCCTAATGGAAAGTGGTGCTGCTGAGGAGAAATTTGGAAATCAATAACGTTGAAGTGCCGGGTAAAAGTGAACCCAAGCTCCTCTACACAAGCCCATTTGTGGACCTCTCTTTTCTTTTTTCATTTTTTTTATTATACAAGAAAATAGAGAAAGATTTATACTACTCCATTTTTTTTATTATACAAGAAAATAGAGAAAGATTTATACTACTAAGACGAATCTCTCCTTTCTCTTCAACCATGTGAGTAACCATTAATTTTCCTTCTTTAATTTATCCCCCGCCCCGACAAAATAAAAATAAAATAGAAAACAGTGGTACTATACTTACATATACTCTGTGCCTGTCGACAGCAGTGCAGGGTCTCAACTTTAAACTGCAGCGTGACAGTGCCATCAAAATCCTGTTGGGAAAGTTTGACTCTCCGCCTTTAATTAGTTTCGAGAGGGAGCAGAGAAAGCTTTCTTTACATTATCCTTTGGAGGGAGCCTGCGAATAGGGCATGCCCATAGCACCAAGGTTATTCTAGTACGCGTGTGAGGTTTACATTATTTTAAAATATTTGAACTTTACTTTTAACTGGAGCTTTGAAATACTATTCGCCAACGACAATAAAGGCAAAGCTAAAACAACAACCCCATCCTATTAATAAAGCGAAAAAGAGAGAGTGACGGAGAAATAAAAATCAAACTTGAAAAATACCTTACCTCTTTGTTTTTCTGTCCTCCACTGTAAATGCACTCCTTTTACTCAGTCCCTACGTGCTTAGAAAATTTATTTAGTTTTTACTTTGGATCCTTAAGACAACGCCTTTTCCCCTTCTCTCTCTCTCTCTCTCTCTCTCTCTCTCTCTCCATGTTCTCTTCAAATACCCATTTGGTCCAGCCCTTTCACGTCACACGCCAACAAAAGGAGAGAGAGAGAGAGAGAGAGAAGAGAACCCTATTCTAGAATTCTTCATTTTGAAGTTAATCTCACTAAAAAAATGGATGTAAGAAAGCCTTTATTCCACTTCTTGATTTCCTATGTTTTGTTTTTAGAGTAACACTAGTTTGATGGAATGTGCAGGAATACTACAACATTAGGAATCATGTGCCGGTATTTGGAAGCTGGGATTACAGCAACGAAGACCTCACATTCACACAGTGCTTCGAATCGGCCAGACAAGCTGGTTTGCTACGCCACTGTTACTCTCACTCAGATCAGTCTGAAGATAGAGATTACTATCTGTCCTCTTCTTCTGACCATCTCTACCCCAACCTCACCACCCCTCCTGCTCTCATTGTTGTTCCTCGTCGCAGGGTATGTTTTCTCTCTATATCCTGCCATCACTCACTAAATCTTCTTAGTAAATCTGCCACCACTGACTAAATCTTCTTTGTAAATGCATGTCTAGTTAGTGCGCGATTTATTTTCAAGTACTCTACGGTGCAATATTTAATAAATTTATGTTTTTTTTTAAATAATTCAAAATTCTTTTTTTTATAAGTAAAAAAATATGATTGGATATGTGAATATACGGGATCTTGGGCAACAGCGAAGGATAAGATTGTAGAAGATAGCTATTTTTCTTGTTTTCCTTTGGCAAGTTCAACATGCCGGTGGGACCCTCTCGGGTTCTCTTTATCTTAAGCTGAGAAAGAAAAAGAACCTTTCGCAACATGCACTAATTTGATCTAAAAAGATGTGCTAATGGTGCCACAATTATTCGTGCAGATGAGGAGCCATCACACAAGCGTCAAACCGGGAACCGGTGAAACTTGGGAATGTGATTATGATTATGACTGTGACCGTAACGTGAAAAAACCTACAACCCCACCGACACCGTCTCCGCCTAGGCCGACTTCCAACCCGAAGCCCATTGATGCAGATTTGTACCAAATCCCTCCCGAGTTTCTAAAGGTTAAGCCCAGAAGGGTAAGCTCCTTCCAATTGACACTATACATGTTTTGTTTTCTTTAGTCTCTTTTTAATTGTTTTTTCCTGATTTTAATATTGCAGAAGAGAGCACTAGGCTTCTTTACAAGTTGTTTGCTGCCAACATGTGTTTTTTGAGTCTCAAGTGGGGTAAATATTTTCAAAACTAGAGAGTGATTCTACTTGTAGAGAGACAGTGCGAGATAAGAGTGTGGTAGACTACTAATATTATGGGTGTTTATGACCTCAAAATTACTGTGTAATCAATCAGAAAAAGAAAATTGAGAGCTCATGATAGAAACACTCTATAAAAGATGATTAGTAGATAATGTGAGTTTGTCCTGTGAATGAATGTAATATGTAAGGAGAAGTCTTTTTCATGATTTGCTCTTTTTGCTGGGAAATCTTTTTTGGGTATCTGGTTTTTCGAATCTCTACTATGTTGACAAGATGGAGTAGCAGCATTAGCAGTTGTTGGAATTTCGGTTTTGAGAAAAGGGTCATCTGGAAAAAGGAAAAAAAAAAAGGATATGTCATGCGGAAATTATAATTTATGAATCTTCTTATGTGTATAAAGTTCAGTTCACATTGTCCCCGTGACAAGCCAACAAATTTTCATAATGCTTCAACAAGCTCTTTTTGAATGCAGTCACGCGCGCAGCACGTGATCTTCGTGAATTGAAATGCAGTCATTCCCTTTTTAAGTTCACGTGCAACATTTCAAACGTCAGATTTAATTGAGCTGAATTATAGAAGGAAATAGCATCAATATTTAACAAGCTTTCACCGTGAGATCGATACCACTGCAAACGAATTCAAACTTAAAAGTAAAGTTCGGCTCAATCCGACTCATTTCCAAAATGAATAATTAATGGAAATTAGTAAAAGAAATTGATACATGTGAGTAGATGAAGCTTAATTTTCTTGCCCATTTCGTAAGTTGTGGAAATTACTGTCCCACGAATGGATCATGTGAAACACAAAGTGCAATACTTGTCCATCTTCCCATCAACTATAAATTAAGTGATTACTAGTGGACATTTGCAGAGTTATGAGAAAGAAAGTCTATGAAGACAAATTGAGATTATGAGTAATATCTGAGAAGACTAATGGATAGGGACACGATGGTCAAATCATTTTTGGGTCTAATCGATCATAAGGAAATGCATTCATTTTCTTTGCATTGACTCGATTTATGATACTATCGGAGGAAAACAAGGGAGCTAAAGAAGAATAGAGGCTAGACTGTATTACTAACAAGTCAATGAAGCTTTCACAAGCTACGCCTTCATCGATGTAAATAAAGAAAAGAGAAAGGCCAGATCATAGATATAATTCCTTTTTCTTTTTGTTTTTCCAACATAAAAGTGAGAAAAGAGAAAAGATCAAACAAGTCACATGCCAAAGAACAGATTGTGAGTTTCACCAAAAAAAAAAAAAAAAAGAACAGATTGTGAGGCTATCAAAGTTGATATTTTTCAGAACTTCCTTCCAATTTTTACCGTTTTATATATTACCTACTTAAATTTCTGATAATTACATAAAGATTTTCTTATGAATTCTTTTTTTTTTAGATTATAAAATTGCAATTTTTGTCGAGAAACTATTGTAAGTTATATTGTCTTCTAGACGTGCATGATTATTATTTTATCACCATGCTTGCGAGACTTATCAATATCCTTTAACGATTCCTTGCCTTTAAGAAGAAAACGTCATTTCTTGCTTTCGCTTTAATAAGGGGAGAGAGAGAGAGAGAGATTAATGGAGGGCACTTGCAGTTAGTCTATACATACCTAAATGTAAGGAAAAGAAAGTGAATAAAGGGCGATAATGAAACGTAGAAAAGAAAGAAGGGTCTGATAAATGACCCTTATGTCTATGCTTTTCGTGGAAAATGCATTTCACTTATTCTAATTTCTATTGCTTTTAACAAAGCAGCAACTAACAAACTTTCCAAAGGGTGCCCTAAAATGCGTGAGGCCATATCTTAAAAGAGAAAAATTCAAACAGCTGTCACAATCCTTTTCCGTAAAGAAAATGCACAACAAGCATTACTTTTGATGTTGCACCCTCGTAGATGTGGGCACATACCTTAGGTACTAGTGCCCTTTTAAGAGAACCTAAAATCTTTTTTTTTTTTTTTTTAAATAAAACTTGAAACTCAAAGCTTTCGGCCACCAAAATTTTGATTCAATAACTTATAATTATGTTCTTATTTCTTGGTTGTCTTAAAAGGACTTCATTCATATTGCATTTCACCATTTTGTACTGTCATTGATTATTACAAATATCTAACATATTTATGTTACATATTAATGTTTTCTATTTTATGCATTTTTAATCCTTTTTTTGACATTTAATTTTCTCCTGCTCAATAAGAAAATCATTTTTACAGCATTAAATGAAATTGCTGTAAATAAACTGCTCATTCAATTATATTAGAATTTTTATTTTTTAGTGACGAATAGAATCCATATTTGAACTACTATTTCCTAATATTTTCAATTTTAGTTTGTCATAAATGCTTATACCTCAAGTAAGCTAGTATTTAAATTCATTAAAGACACCGTGGATATACTTTTTTGTATAAAAAAAATAAAATAAAATTTCAACATGAAAGATCTTAGTATTTTTAATTAATGATGAGAGATGAAAAATTAATAATTGAGATGATGGTTCTACTCCAACTAAATCATTTTGCCCCTTTACTTGGCGGTTATATAACTTGCATTTATAAAGCACTTGCACCAGATATTTAGCTCTAATCAAGATCAATGATTGATTCAAATCCAAGTAAGACTAAGATTGTTGATGATTCTAGCATACAAGTCCTACCATATCACTACCAGTCCGTCACTGATTTTTGAGTTTTAAAAAGAAGAAGCTTGCAGCTTTGTGTCCGTCACTAATTTTTGAATTCTAAAAAAAAGAAGCTTACAGCTCCAGGGGACCCATTGCCCAGCCCGACCCAGCCCCCTCTAATTTGTGAAAATTGCACAAGATATTTAGCTCTAATCAAGATCAATGATTGATTCAAACCCAAGTAAGACTAAGATTGCCGATGATTTTAGCCTACAAGTCCTACCATATCACTACCGGTCCGTCGCTGATTTTTGAGTTATAAAAAGAAGAAGCTTGTAACTCTGTGTCCGTCATTGATTTTTGAATTCTAAAAGGAAGAAGCTTACAGCTCCAAGGGACCCATTGCCCAACTCGACCCAGCCCCCCTTTTAAGTTGTGAAAATTGCACCAGATATTTAGCTCTAATCAAGATTAATGATTGATTCAAGTCCAAGTAAGACTACGATTGCTTATGATTTTAGCCCACAAGTCCTACCGGATCACTATCGGTCCGTCGCTGATTTTTGAGTTCTAAAAAGAAATAACTTGCAGCTCTATGTCCGTCACTAATTTTTGAGTTCTAAAAAGAAGTTTACAGCTCCGGACCCATTGCCCAGCCTGATCCAACCCCCCTTTAATTTGTGAAACTTGTCTCAAATTGCCTTTGTTGAGCTTTGCCCAGCCCGATCCGGCCCTCCTTTAATTTGTGAAAATTATCTCAAATTACCTTTGTTGAGTTTCGAACCCACGCACAAGGAAAATGTTGGGAGCAAAACAACCACAAGATCAACTTAATTATCTAATCTTACTGTTTTTTTTACTTATTATCTTTACCTCAATTTTTTAATAATAATAAAATAATATAAAATTATAATTTATTATAAAATAATAAAATTATTTTATTTTAGCTTAAAATAAAATAATAAAAAAATTGAAAAACTAAATTAAAAAAAGAATTATTAAATAAAATTAAAAAATATAAAAAAAAATAAATAATAAATAAATAAATCATTCGCTAATCCGTCCCTAATTTTCTGTTGATAATCCGTTGCTAATTTTTTTGTCGCTAATGGCTATACATACATATATATATATATATATATATATATATATATATATATATATATATATTATATTTTCTTTCCTTCATTAATTCACCGACAGATTAGCGACAAAATATATATGTCGCTAAAAATTCTATCGGTAATCCGTTGGTGATAATTTTACAATTTTTTTTTTAGGGTTTAGCGATGGAAATATTTTTGTTGCTAATTTCCGTCACTAATCCGTCAGTATTCAGTACGACGTTAATTTGTCAGAAATCTGTTACTAGTAACGACAGATTTTTTTTTATCGATATTTATCCGTCGTTGATATTGGTTTTTTTAGTACCGGATGTTGTATTCCTGGGCATAGCATGAACCTCTTCCATATACTCTGGCCATTGTTTCATCGGCCTTTGACATACATAACACGTGTAACACACACTAGGAAAGGATGATTCAAAAATGTCAACGAGCTCAATTAGTGTGGAACATTTTTGTTATACAATGCTTTGATTATAAAGACATCCATCAAAACAATCACAAATAAATAACATATAGAGGTAAACTATATAATTTATTAATTAATAAGAGTGATTATACCTTATTAGTGAATGAAATCTTTCTTAGCTACATCAAGGTCGAGGATTGTTCTGTGTGAATCCTTGTCTTCCAAAAGTGCTTTTGTAAGCACTTGACCAGGGGTGTTCATCATAGATTTTTGAGTTTTTTATTTAATGTGATTCAATTAATTCAATTTGAAATTTTTTGAATTTCCAATCAAAAACCGAATCGAATTCAATTAAATTCGAATGTAATCATACCAAATTTGAAATTCGGTTTTTCAGCTTGAATTTGAATTGAACCGAATAAATTGAATTTGACATTTGGGATCAAATTCTCACATAAATCCTATTTAATTGAAATTGGATTTAAAAAACCGAATTCGAAAGAGATTTTTTTAGCCACTGTTTTATTATTTGCTTAAAACAAAGAATCTGAGTATGTCGATATATTAAATTTCTAGTGTCAACTAATGTTCTTTGCGAACCTCATTTTGGTTGACATAAGAGATGTTTGGTTGACAAACAAGTAACTTTTCATCTTCATTAAGTGCTTGTGTTGACATTGAAATGCATTAGGTCACCATAACGGTCACTAGTAGAAAATGAATTTTTAACAACAGAAAAATTCGTCGCTGAAGTTCATTTTCCGTTGTTGAAAAGTATACGGATTTTTTTCGTCACAAAATCTGTCGTTGATATTTATCCCGCTAAATATCAACGACGGATATTTATCTGTCGTTAATATCAGAGACGGATTAGCGATAGAAAAAATCTATCGATAAAAAGAAAAATGAAAAAAAAAATCAACGACGGACTGGAGTCCGTCCACCTAAGTTTAACACCCAATAAGATACTAAAATTAGAAAAATAATTAGATGCTAAAGAAATTGGGAGAGAGAAAATAAAAATCGCCCTTCCAGGTCATTGATTCAAGCTCTAGTAATTAAGAAGTGTAAAAACAATGATGAGCTGCGAGAGACTAAATGGAACTTGCCAGCATAAACCCATCACGATAGCAAGCTTTGGCATTTCTACTATCATGACAAAATCTTATACACGCGATTCCTTCACTGACAGAACCCTGTACTTGTGGCTTTTGCCGCCAGCCACAACTCATTTGAATACCAAAACCTCAGGGGGGATAAAGGACACGGTACCTTTATTGATTCACTCCTCACGAACAACCATATTGAATCCAATCAGCCATGGTGATATATGTATAGACAAAAGGCAGAAACCGTTTTCACATGAGCCCCCAAAATAGAAGAGATGCTGAACATTTAATAACCACGGCCCATGTTTGGTGCTCCACTATTGCATCTTTTCCGCTTACACACAATATTTGATGCCTTTTTGAATTTCTTAATTACTATAGCATTTGCTCTACTCATAATGTCACTTTTCCAAATTGACATTATGAGTGGAGGCAAATGATGATACCAAATCTTGACGACCCATAATCGTGCAATTCACAGTCATCAAAGTCCTAATCTCACTAGCCCTATTGGGCTACAACCAAACCTGTAGAAAACCAAACTATTCCTCGACCATTGCCGAATAAACCCACTAACTCTCTGACTCCTCAGTCCCCTTACTCCTTAGTCATTTTAGTTCTCGACTCTCTAATCCATTAGTGTTTCATGTGCCTCATTGAGCACTTGCAAAGTAGTTCTTATTGCTTAACGAGTTTAAATTGTGATTATCCGATAACGAAAGAAATATTTAATAAATTCAAACTTTCTTACTCAGTACGAATCTATCGTAATATAAGAAATAAGTGCCCACAATAATCAAAGTCTTTCCTAATTAAAAGAGCTCATTCATTCTTCCTATAATCTCATAAGATCTCGTATGATCTCTCTATAAAAAAACTAGGATTTTTACACCAATGCAAGAATTGCCATACCGGCACGATGTATAAAGAGGAAGGACAATCCACAATGTATGAATAGAATCACAAACAAGAACAATAAAGGGCAAACATGCAACTCTCCTTTGTCTGTTTCTCTTTTTCTACAAATAATCCTTTCTGATTTGAGTATTGGAGTCTTTTTCGCTGGATTAACCTCCGGTGGTCTTTTACAAGTTTAATTCTCCAGAACAATCAAAGAATTTTATCTACATTGATTCTACCCTCAAGTCAAAGGAACAATTATCTATGGAGTCTAAACCTACCTCCAACACCATAGAATTCTCAAAAGAATAGAAGATGCAATGAACGATTAGGAACAATAAGCATGACTTCGTACAAAATCCTTCACCTTATCTCTTTCATTTTCAAGCCTTCTTCAGCTCCAAAAACTGCCCCATGATTGTCCCTCCTAGTTGAAAAAGCTGAGATGCTATCAAAGGCAAAGTCCAAATCTTCTCCCCATTGACATATTATGAGTATAAGCCCATTATCCAATATTATTTTTCAATATGTTAAACTTGCCCAGTTGAATAAAAAATTTCAATTCCATAAAATACGTTTGGTGCACATCAAAAAAGTTCCAGCTTACTCTAGGAAATAGGGCCATATCAATACTCCTCTTAATGAATAAAAGAGATAGCTAGGCATACTGGGTAATTCATCCTCGTACTGCTGGATTCATATTGTCGTGAGAACATAAAGGACAGTCCCTCTCGCGGCACTTTTGTGCATTGCATGAAATGAAAACTGGTTCCCAGCTTCACTAGGAAATTCGGCAAGCCTGAACATTTCAAAATGGTAATTAACTCTCAATTTCTCCTTGTTTGCATTGATTAGTTAGTGATCTATGTTTTCAGACATTTTAATGTTTTTGCAATTTTATAAGATTGAGATAAAAGTTGCTTTTCTTCGATTTTACATGAAACAAGACTATGACCATGATGCTAGGAATTGAGGTTGAATATGGAGAGTGGCCGAGTCTTATTTATGACATAATGACTAGAGATTTTAAAGAGGCTTGTATGAATCTCGATTGTCGAGGGATTTGGCACCAAAAAGATCCAGGTGTTCTCTGTTGCTGCAATTCCCATAAATTTCAGAGGTTGTTTCTGTAAGGTGCCCAGGCAGGAGTGGTTGTGGCCAAGGTTGTTTCTGTAAATGGTACTGCATATTGCAGAATTGGTTTGTAATTATCTTGCCAAGGATTGTCAGGGGTATGGAGAATTCAGGTACTTTCTCTAGGAACAAGTCTGCCTTCTATCTTTCTTGCCTATCTTACTAGGAATTAAGGGCTCATTGTTGGTCCATGTTTGGCTGGTTTCTGTTGATTTTTTTAAGCTCCTATTAATGGGATATGATTTTCCGAAGTTGTCGCTTCTATTGTTCGCGGCCTTGAATGTTAATTGATGCTGCTTATTATAGGCCTACAATCTTCTGATAAAGTTTTATTCTTGTGTTGACTAGCTGCTCTCTCTCTCTCTCTCTCTCTCTCTCTCTCTCTCTCTCTCTCTCTCTCTCTCTCTCTCTCTCTCTCTCTCTCTCTCTCTCTCTCTCTCTCTCTCTCGGTCCCATGACGGTCACCACCCAGTATCCGAATATTTGTCCCAACTAATTTGGGCCGACCGCTGCGGGGCACACGTTTGTGGGGCGGGTCTCCCAGCAAAGGTTTTATCCAAGCGCATGGGGGAGTCGAACTCCGGCTTAAGGGATGACAGATCCCTATCCATCTACGCCAACTTTTGTTGGTCTCTCTCTCTCTCTCTATGAGTAAAGAAAGTCAGAGCTGATTGGCCCCGATGATCTATTATGTAAGAAACAAATTTTTTCCAACACTGGTTAGATATATACAACCGCATAATTTGTTTTTCATTTCTCACTCAATATATAGACAGGATGCCTGTCGTTTCGGCCGAAAAGGAATCAACTGAAATGAGGTTAAATGGCACGTCTTCCAAATGTGACATGGTGCTTAAACCATGAGGGCCTAGACATGGTAAGAGCCTTAGGTGAATTGATTAGGAAAATATGATCCTTTACTGTTAGAATAGTTCTTTATCGTATGAATTTAATCCAGGACATGCAAATCTTTCTCCAGGTATGGTATATCCTGTCACAGCTGCAATGGGGAAATTATCTTTTGATGAACCAGAATGTATCATGGAAGTGAGGTGGATTCTCAATGTTGGCCTTTGAAGATGAGCCAAATCTTGTGTCAATGGGGTATGCTTTGTACATCATCCGCCAATATGAATTAGAATAATGAACCAGAAAGGCAGTTGCCCAGAGTCTATAATGAGTTGGATCAATTTCATCTATGTCGTCCAAAGAACTGTTAATGAAAACCGATACAACACCATGTCCCGCACCAGGAGTAAATGAAAAATAATTGACACGGTTTTGGCTTTCCTCTACTTTCTTGCACTAATGATATTATGAATGGCAAAAGGTCAAATCGAAGACACAGGAGAAAAAATCAATCTCTATATTTTTCTCTGTTAAAGGGACAAAATCCAGACACACGAGTTACAGGGGTCCCATAATTGAATTTCACCTGCGAGCGCAAGAGGAGATCGACACAAAGGACGTCATGGTGCACACATGGTGCACACATCATGTACTTCGGAAGGGAGCAAAATTTCAAGACATTCTAATGCTGTTGCGCTTCCAACCGAGGGAGCTGTAAAGCGAGTGAGGGACCATGACGAGTACAAAACCAAAGCGACTGGTGCAAGTCCAGCAAAGAAGAAAGCGAACTTGAAGAACGCAAGCGATGAACAGCCAACGTTGCACTCATACCTTGGGAAAAGTTAATTTCCATGTCTTAGGACACTTTGCGGATCAGGAATCATGGATGTAAATAAGCAGGTTTGGAACAAAGTTGTTGCCTGACTACAACCTTAAACCACTTTTTGTATGCCAGTGTCCTGGCAAACAGGTAAGGAAGGTTAAGGATGCTAACCAAAAAACCTCCTGTTGCCGGGTGAAATGTTTGTCCTCTGGGCTAGAGACATTTTCTGCTCCACATAATCATGAACTCATCCTCTTGTAGCTTTGTTGTTTACGCCTTTGGATTTAATTTTCCCAAAATACAAGGCCAGTCTTTATATTGAAGCAAATTAGAAAAAGGCAACTCAGAGCAGCTCTGTGGGAACATTTTCGTCCGTGTGTAGAATGGCCGACTCATTGAATTTGGTCCTATTCAAGCAATAACATTGGTTTGTTCCAACTCATTGATTTCCCCCTTTTCTGCATCTCATAATTATGGCCTCATCAACTTTCACCATGCAGCTAGCTTTCATCAACTTTCACCATGCAGCTAGCTTTCAACGTAATTTAATCAATTTACACAGAACAAATACAGAACACCATCGGGATAAGCAAACCCTTAAAGCATCAAGGGAAACACCATATAAAAGCACAAATCAAAAACAGCAACAAAAAGGACTTGGCACCACTAAAACAAATGAACCGCACAAGAAGGAATGCGGAGCCAGAGAAATTGACAGAAAAACAAAAGATTAAGATCTCCAAATAAAGACAGTGCAGCAACAAGAGCAGACACAGAGCGAGCACCAACCCAGAGACGAAAGCTTCAAAGCACCGTAAAAAATAAAAAAAAAATTGCTCCAATATTCACTAAAATGTAGCATTTACTTCAATAAGTATTGCCCACAACATGGAACTTGAAACCATCGTCTTTCCAACTCCCATTCAGGAAAAATAGCTTCTTGGGCTAAAATTAGTTTTAAGAAGCTAAAGCTTTAGAATTGACATAAACAAGATTCTCCGACATCCTCTCACCCAACCATTTAAACTTCTGAATGAGGACGTGGAACTCTCTGAACTTAAAGAAATGAAGAAAGTACCCAGGGACAACAATCAATAGGTAGTCTTGATGAACATAATCAAGCCAGCCAAGCAATGATGCCCTCTATCATATCCCTTTTTTCTTGACAAAGAACTAGAGAAATCAATTTCTAGTGGTTGCACTTTGTCTATAAGATTCTAAAAGGAAAATACAATAAGAAAATTCAGGAAGACTATCTCCCTTTCGTAGTACACGCCATGTGATCCAGGAATAGTTTTCCTAAGGTGGCTAATATGAGTTGGTAATCAGGATATTGAAGCCTCTGAAGTTTGGTAGATTTGATTAGGATACTTGATTTTGCTCTAACAAAACACACATTTATTAATCCCAATAAGTGTAACTCATGAAGTCACCTCTAAAAGCTCCAGCCTCACATCTAAGCTTCTGACGCTCGCTTAAATAAAGACACATCTACTAGTTCCGGCAGCTGCAATTCAGGATGTCCCCGTCTCCTCTGAACTCAGGCGGCAATTCACTTACTAATTGTGCTCATCCAATTAGTGACTGTTTTCAGTGAGCTATAATGGTTGACATGGTGGCATTCCAACAAAAGATTGTATGTGCATGTGTGCATGTCTGCTTAAATTGGGAAATGTATTTTGAATTTTTAAAAGTACGACTGGTTTTAGAATCTCCAATTTTGTTAAATGGGGTAAAAAACAAGGTCCATTGGGGCTTGTACAAGCATTTTGAGCATCAAAAGAAGCTGTCCTATCTATTTTATTGGTCACCTGCCAACTATTTATAATTTTTTTTCTTAGATAAAGCACATTTCATTAAGAATAAAATCATAATGAACGAATATTATTCTAGAACAAATATACGGACTCCAACAAACTATTACTCATCTTACTCAATATCTAAGTCCCCTGATTTGTTTGGCTTTTACCCCTGATGCCTTGCCCTCAGTCTTCGCATTTTTATATCAATCTTAAACTTAGCAAATGTATTGCACTATTCTCCAATGCTTCGCATTTAAAGGTGAACAGAAGAATGCAAAACTACAAAAAAGCATCGGCCACATAAAATGACAACCGAGAAACCCCTGCTGTGCAAAGAATTTGTATTGAAGGGAATGTCCAAATATATTCAATTGGAATAGAGCTTAAATCACCACTCTAGAGAGTACCAAGAGTTGGGACTTCATTGTCATTACTTGTACTCAAGACTGGCAGCAGCTCTATGCACCAGTGACAAATGCAGTCCCAACTTCCCCACATTCTATTTTCACAACTTCTACAAAAGTCGCCACACTTTGGAAATTTGCCCAAACCATACTCATCTGAACGTGGTGGAAAACAACTATGCTTCTTAGTAACAATTTCTACCTCCTGCTTATCTTAAGAGAACTTTTTGCGCATCAATAACTGCACAAAGTAATGTCATTGAATCTCCATTGAGCCAGGGGAAACCACGGTTTCCTTCTATGCATTTCCTCCAATATCTCCATGCTCCATGACTTGCAACTGAAATAGAAGGCTGCACTCAACATGGAATCAACAAACACCATGAATGAGTACAAAACCACCGAAAGAAAACTTTCTCATATCCGAGAAGACTGATCACCATGGCTCAATGTCTTTACTCCATGATCAAACAACCATCCACAATTGCCAACCCACTTGTTGATCCAAGAAATATCAAAAGACCCACCTGAATCTGACCCTTAATAATTAGCCTGAACTTCAACAACACCCCAGGCCCTGATAAATACTCTAAAATACAGATAAAGTAACAATGTTGCAAATAAAGACACAATTAGCAAACAATATTCAGAAACTAACCCTACCACCATCGCTGGGTAAACAATCAAGTCACCAGAAGAGCAAAATAACACAAACACGTTGTACTAGAGTTGGGGTAGGTGTGGGCAATGTTAACAACCACATAAAATGCAATATCAAATGAGTGGACTGCAGGTTTTTTTTTCTTTTTTCGATGCAAAAGATCTATTTTTGAAAATTTGATAGATACATTCATACAACTTATAAAATAACTATTACATCAGGGTATTTGAAACTCTTTGCATTGAAAGGTCAAAGTTTCCATCTTTTTCACCACTCAAGGTAATTATACATAAAGAAACATTCTCCTTATAACATGGCCAATGATTGCTTTACAACCTACAATACTTTAAAATATTCCAGTTTGCTAAAGGACTTCCTATTCTTAGACTTCAATTTGACTTCTAAGACATCCACAGGCAACAAAGTCCATCTGGTGTAGTTCCTTAAACTGTCCTCCAATGCATGATTCATTGTATAAAATAAGCATGCCCGATAATAATTTCACAACCTACAGATACTCCAGAAATCACCCAATCTACTAGGTGGACTTAAGATTGCCTGCCTCCAAGTTGACTTCTGAAACTTTTACAGGCAACCAAGTCCATCCGAAGTTGTTCCTCAATGGGCACTTCAAGTGGATAACAAGTGATACAAATAGAAACGCACACATGGCAGCAGTCAAAGGAACCAAACAGCCAATATTTCCTCTAGGCTAACTTCGTAAAAATCCTCAAGCAGCACCTTTCTATCAAGACTACTCATTGAATTATTTAACTTTAAGATCTCAACCCCATTTAAAATTGCATCAACAGTGTACCCAATGCTTGTGTTTGAAGGACCAACATTCACAGTATGGGAAAATTTTCATGATAGGTAAACACTGGCAAGTTCTATGATTTGACCATGTAAATCATAGATCCCGGAGTGATATAGCATCTACTGAATAATGATCACTTCTTTATCTTAGGTTTTTTCTTTTTTTAATTTTTCTTAAGCAATTACACTGCATGACAGATAGTGCCTAAAACTATAATAGTCAAATTGCATTCAACCAACAGGATGGCTTCTTTCAAGAACACAGAACAGATACATTTCATTTCATATAAGGGGTAAACACCCATTTCAAACAATTGAAAGCACCATAAAATATCAAATGCAACTCTAATTCGTCTAAAGTAGAAGACAATAAATAACTCATAATTCTTACTATGAAAAATACCAAACTTTACATGTACTTGAATAGAAGGCAACGATACTATTACATAACTCAGTAGCAAAGAGTAACGCAAAAATTTCAGACTAAGAGTACATACTTTGTGAAGAAGTACTTGTTATTGATGCTATCTCCATTGCCAACCAACCTTCAATCTCTCTAATAAGAACCCCGGCTGTTATTGAGAATTGAACCGAGCACACCCAACACAGCAAAAGCCAGAAGAGGGCTGACATCCAAAGTATCAAAAATTGGGGGAATAATATTCCTGAACAAATTCAAATAAGGATCACACAAATCCCTAATTGCAGACAGAGGCTGACGATCCCAAGGAATGTTAGGGAACCAACTCAGCAAAACCCTAACCATCAAAACCCCACTGTATATATCAAGCCACTTTGACATTCCTGAAGCAACCACCGTTAGAGGAGTATTCAAATATCCACTCGGCCTATCACGCAGAGAAGCAAAAAACAGAGGCCCAACAGTCGAAAAAACTTGTCTTTGGAAGGGCGGGGCTACAAGTATACCCTTGATGTTGAGGAGTGCTTGTTGAATTGCTTGAGAGAAGACCTTGGAGAGCGCTAAGGCTAAAGTGCAGAGTGTTGTGATTGTGCGAGTAGAGCCCGTGAGAGGGTTTGTGTTTGTTGGGGTTTTTGCGGGGATTGTGGTGGTGGAAGAGGAAGCGCAGACTTTGAGATGGTAGGATTTGGAACGGAGAGGAGAGAAGGAGAGGGGTTTGCGATGAGAGAGGAGAGAGAAAGAAACGTTGGTTGAAAGGAGAGAGAGAGATTGCTTCTTTGCATGGAATTTGGGGTTAGGATTAGGGTTTCGTAGGATGTGGGTTTCGAATGCCATGAGAGAAGCCATGGTCGCCTTCTGTGCGGAAGGGTGGACGGGTAGGGCAGAGCAGAGGGGAAGTATGGATTAGACTCTGACCAAAGTGAACAAAACAAATTGGGCGTAGCTTTTAAAGCCCAATTTTCTAGCATTTTGTTAAATTATTTTAATTTATTTTCCAATAAATTCTGATATATTATATTACAAATCATTAACAGATTTTTTTATTTTTTTTATTTTATTAAATTATTATGTTTGTATTGTACGATATTGTATTATTTCTAAAAAAATAAACTTTGACACATTACAATTATTTGTGTTTGAATCGAGTTAAAGGCTCTATTAGTTTATTTTTATCTGAATAGTACTCAAAGATTAAAGTTTATACACTGATACAATAGAAATAGAAAACTACTATATATATTAAATTGCAAGGCTTGAATAAATTTTTTAGAGAAATATTAATTTATGATTTATTTAATTTATGAGTTTTTTTATTTAATTTCTAGCTAATGTTGTATTATTTTAATAAAATAAACATAACTTGTCACACGATGAGGTATTTAGGTTCCATGATTCTTGTGTTTTACTTCCAATTAGAATTCTATTAAGCTATTTGTATTTAAATTTTCGCCTATTAAGTAATATTATTAAAATATTAAGTAGCTGATAAAGTGAGAACAGCCATAACAATAATCTCAAATTTTGAAATCAATAATTTGATAAATAAATATATATGAAAAAATATAAAATTAAAATTTGAAAGTAAAAATAAAGAAAAAAAAAACTAAAAAAAAACACACGTATAGACATGCCAAAGAGAAACGAATATAATTCATATATAATTTTATTTTTTATTTTTAATGCAGCGTTAAGGGTAGCGGACGTTTTGTTGGTATGGAGTTACCTTTCACATTTTGCAGATTTGAAATCTTCGAGGGAATTGAAAGAATTAAAGAGTAAACTCCACCGATGGGGGGTTATTTGCATTTTGATCTTTGACAATTTTAATTTTCTACATGCAATTAATAGTTTATTTTTATTAAAAATTATATTATTGCCTGTAGATTTTGGAAAATATTAAAACACATAGTTATTTAAGAATATTAAACCAAAGGATTTAAACAAAAAAAAAATATATATTGATAATTAATTGAGGGAAAAGCCAATTATCCTAATACAATCTCACAAATGATTGACCTTACCTTAATATGTGGGTGTTAATACAATCTTCCTAAAGTTAGTATTTAGCAATAATCTCATTTTAAAGTCTTCTATTGGTCTTGGTCTTTAAAATAATTTTATAGTACGTCTATCATTTTTGTTTGAATTTTCTATTATAAATATAAATATAAAATAAAAATAAAAATTGCTTAAAACATCTTTCAAAGCATTGATTCTCTCTCTCTCTCTCTCTCTCTCTCTCTCTCTCTCTCTCTCGCTTGTTTGGGTAATGAGATTAGTCCAAGTCAGTTCATTATTTATCTAATGACAACTAGGTTTGTTGTTTATACATTGGACTAGAATTTTGAAAAGATGATGATGATGAGCTAAGCAAGCATGCCCTGCAGTCTTATAGTTTCTCTCTCATCCCCTGAAATAACATAACACACACCAGGAAGCTAACCCTAAGATAGAGTGAAGCTAAAAGGCCACCTTGTGGGCTGCGAGGACCGTCACCAAATAATGTGTATGTTTTTATTGTGTTTTAGAAAATCGTTACTAAAAGTTTAATAATTACCATAAAAATCATATTGTATATACTTTTAAAAAAAAATGTCAATAAAAGCCCTATAGATATTAAAAATCATATAAAAGCCCTTGAACGTCTCAAAAATTATGATGTATACTTCTACTATCCCTATATTTTGTATTTTACCCTTGCTAGTGCCGGGAGTTTTCTAAAACATAGTTATAATCTAGATTCATACTTATTTATTATTTATCCCACTTAATATATTAAATAATGTTTGTTATTATCTAGATTCATACTTATTGTTTATCCCACTTAATTTATTAAATAATGTTAATTCATTTGAAGAAGCTCGAATCCCGATGATGCGCATTGCTCGGTTTCAACGGTTCTTGATTGTCTAGTCTGTTTGGGGCATGGTGCTGCCAACGTCATCAACTAAACATGCTGCTCGTTCGTGAATGGAGGAGGATGTAACAACCCAGCTCAAGAAAAGAAAAAATGGAGTCATTTGTGAAAAATGAGTTTTATAATGAATGTTAAGATTTATTTTACGGAAGTGCGAAAAAAATCATAAAAAATAAATATTAGATTTTGAAATAGTATCTCAATGCAGAGATTTTCAAAATTTCGAACCGTAAATATTCTTGTAAAAGATCACATGGTTATGATAATGATCGCAAAGAATAAACTATTATCATAATTTCATAATACATCGATCTTAAATTCAATGATCTAAATCATGGAAATATCTTTTTATTTAAAATTTTCTCAATCCTTTAATATTTTTACTATAAAAAATATAAAAAAATATGTGTTTTCACCGTCTCCCATCTTTCTTTGTCTCTCTACCATAACAAGGATGATGATCTCTCTACTATCACACGAACGATGGTCTCTGTACAATCAATTCTCAATTACTTGATTATCTTATTACTCAATTTCTTTTTTAGAAGTTAACCCAAAAAATAAGTGGGATCAAGGAGACAGATAATAGGGGAATTGAGGGATAATAGAAAGTATCTTATTATCCCAAATTCAAAATAATTTGAATTTAAATTAAAATATCTTTACTTTTTACCCAAAAGGTCATAAATGTCCCTCCATGGCATACCACCTAATAATGAAGATGTAAGAGGTGATTAGAATTGGTAGAGTTAAAGGTAAGAGGATAGAGAATTGAGAGAGAAAAAATACAAAGCGCAGTCAGAGAGAAAAAGAGAGAGAGAGAGTATGTTGAAAGATCAATTCAAATTATTTTCTCGTCTCAAATATTTATAATATTTTTTTAATTATTTTTATTTAACTACTAACTAACTAATTATTTAACTAATCAATTAATTCCTAATTACCGGTTATCATATAAATTAACTTATATCATTATTAAATGAAAATTGAGACTTTATGAAATCTATGAATTTTAAATCAAGATTTTTATTTTGAAAAATAAAGTGATAGAAACGAGCTTTGAATTATACTTGAGTTATAAGGAAAGTAGCGGGAGAAAATAAGAAATGATTTTCTTTGATTTTTATGACCATTTCTTGTATTTTAACTTTTTTTTTCTTGCATTTTAATTTCTCGCTTCTTAGAATGTTCTTTGATGGTTGATACTAAATTTTTTCCGTTATTTTTTCACTAATTTGTCAATGATCATGAGGTTTGATATCAATTTATAGCAATTCAATTCATTAAAAAGGAAAATAGAGCTGTTTGTGGAAATGAGTTTTGTGACGGAGGGCAATGGGGACGTAAGAAATGATTAGAATTGGTAGAATACCGACAGGAGTAAAGAGAAAAAATTGAGAGATAAAAGGATAGAGAGAGAAGTTAGAAAGAGATACAAAAAATAGTACGGAGAGAAAGAGCCGGAGAGAATTCTCAAAGATCAATCCAGTTTCATGTCATGTATTGTCTTGTTATATATAAAGTATTTATACTTTTTTTTCTAACTACTTTTATTTAATTACTCACTAACTAATCACTCAAATTCTAATTATTAATTGTTATATTAATTAACTATTAATTATTAATTGTTATTGAGAGTTTATTTAAGTGTGGTTTGGGTAGGATCCATGTAGCCGGACCTAGCCACGGGGAGGGATTCTACCTCCTCCAAATTATATATATATATATATATATTTATATTTTAATTCTCCACATTCTTCTGTTCCTTCCTACTCATTATGATTGATCCCTGTTTTGATTTTATCCGAACAAATCTTTTTCTACTAATAAGCATATAACGCATGTGAATTATTCCTTGATGTGGGTGTATTAAGCTGCTTCTGAAATTTTGTATGCGTCACCTTTGAAGGAAAACTTGGAAAAAGGGCGGGGGGGGGGGGAACAGAAATGAAAATACTAACACTAGGGAGAAATTGCATTCACAGCCATTCGATTGCATAGACAAAGAAAGAAACTGTAAATATTTCTCCCATAATTTCCACCATCGAGAAGTTACAGTAGATGGAAGATCAGAGGAGAAAAATAAAAAGTTTCAAGTCAGATTAGGGGAAAAACTTGGGGACGTAGAAAGGGCAATGACCAATAGTAAGCCTCCAAAATCGAAGCATTGGAGGTCATTTCCATAACAATCTTCTTCAACATCCTAATGCCACCTGTCAAAAGACCCCAACGGACCACTGGCCTGGGCCCAAGGCTGAACCCGCGGCGCTTGCTCCCGAGACGTATGGTGCCACCCTTGCGCCTCCTCCGCCGCGAACGGCCTCGGCACCACCCAACCAACACCGTGGAGTTTGACAACACTGAGATGGTAAAAGCATCCCTCTTCAACATTGCAAGTTTGTCTCTGTGCTATGTTCATATTCTCTCACTAATTTTAGTTCGTATAAATAGTATTGATGTTATCGGTGATGGTGAGGGACCATGCCTAAAGCCCTAACACTAATAATGATGTTCATTATAACATCAATTATAGCAATTGTATTTTTTTAAATGACACTTGGTGATTTTGTGTATTATAATATTTATTTTGTGAGTTTTATAATATTTGTAGCTTTCGGGGTAGTGGTCGCGATGATTACACAAGAGAGTGGCTTTTGCAGGAAATGTTGAATATAAAAGTGGTTAATGAGCTTTAAGGGCTTTTTTGGTGGACGAAGCAAGTTAGGAGGGGTGGGGGGGGGGGTTCTTTCTCTTTTTTTATTGGCAAAATTTTATACCAGTAAGGTTATCCCGTTGGGACCCCCCGGGACAAGTATCTGCGTGTGAAGAATAAAAGATATTCCATAATTAATTGAAATAATAAATAATTGCCTTACATTTGTTTATTAAAAATTTTACATTTAAAAAAAAATTATATTTATATATTAATATTTTTATATCGTAATTAAAAAATATTACGAGTAATATTAAATGAAATATAGAAAAATAGAGAAATAGAAGGAGAGAGGAAGGGAGTGGATTGTCAGTGGTGGAGAGAAAGGTTGATTGTGTGGATTAACTACAGGTAGCGAGTTGATTATTGTGTCGCCTGTGGTGGCAGAGGCCATGGAGTCTATTTAAAAAGTGGAGATGATAGGTAAGATGGTTTATTTTCTATTCAAAAACGCGTCGGGGTTGGATTGACGTAACGTCCCAATCTATCTCTCTGAGGCAACATTGACATCGGCCAGTGCCAAATTCTCAAAAACATTGCCATGCGGCACACATGGCATACAAGTTAGGTTCTAGGTCCACACAAATACAAATACGGCCCTGCTTCTCGTCCACAACCACTTTCAAATTGGAATCCAATCATGAAAAACTAAACTAGAGCTACAAAATCTTTAAATCACTAATTCAACTCTGAATTCTCTATTTTTAAAATTAAAATATCAAAAATCAAAAAATTAGAACCGGTATGAATTGGAAAAAACTAAATAATCGTAAAATGTAGAATTGTAAAAGAAAAACGGAACAAAAATCAGAACAATCAAAAATTAAAATTAAAACAACTGTGTGTTGTTTGTTTTTTTAAAAATTTTTTCCGGAACAAGTCAATTTTGGGTCAATTCACGTTAGTGCGCTTAATTTAGCTGTATAAGTGATAGTAAGACAGGTGTCATGTTAACTTCTCATAAACTGAAATTAAAGTAGACAGGAGCATAACTCAGTTTCATAGTAAGATAAGTGCCATAGCTAGGCAAACAATAACTATTGATTTTTGGTATTCATTCTTGAAAGAAAGAGACAGAAAAGATAAACTAAAATAAGGAAATTGACAGAGAAATGAAAAAAGCAACCAAGCTCAACAGTTGGGAGTGGGTCCAGCTTTGCGTGCACGACAAGAATGGAGAGTGTTGACGGGGTTGGAAATGATCAGTATGAAAAAAAAAACAAGAAGTTAGAAAATTCGTGATTGGGCGCACTTGATAATATATGATCTTTCACGGTCACTTGACAGGCTCCTTTCCCTCTCCCCCACTTCTTTTTCTGTTCTTGCCATTTATGCCATGGCACGGTTACTATTCAGCTCATGGTATGGACTAAGAACAATCCTGGTGGAGAATATGATCAGTTAGATTTTTTTTTTCCCTCTCTGTCATGATGTATTCGGTAATAACGAGGAGATGCAAGTTGAAGAAAATTTCACTTACTAAAATTACGTTACAAAGAAAAAAAAATAATTGCTTAAATTAATCCTAGTGCATATTTGGATTTTACGTTTCCAAAATTTGGTGTAAAATATATTATTAATAGAGTTGTTCTAAATTTGGAGAAAATATGAACTTAAAAGGGTAATTGTGACGGGAGGGTGAATGCATTCGCCATCTCACAGATGAAAATTTTCCCAGTCAAGTATTAATCGATTATGAATGATCATTGCTTATCGACCACATACATGATTTGTCTTCACCTAAACATAGACATACAAAGACTAAAGTCATATGAGATTCCCGAATTTGTAATACGAAATGTCCAGATATAATTAAACCAAACCAAAACCTCTCCCGTTTCAACCTTATTCATTAGGAGATTTATACTATCCTTAAGACTGTCTGCCCCACAAAAAGGGCAAAGACAAATTCTTAAATTGGAGTAAAAAATTAAAGCAAACAGATGCAGTGGACTGATGGGAAGAAATAAACATGTATTTGATTCTCCATATCTCTCATCAACTTCCAAGAAGATACAATCCCAGAACCCCAAAACAGGGTCCTCAGCAATTGCTGCCCCACCCAACACATCCCATCCCATACTACTAAACTTTATTACGGCCGGCACTGAAAAAGACCAAAATGTCCTGATGACTAGTACTGAAGTGGGATTATTCAGAAGAAGGTTTGGGGTATTTGATGGCATTGAGTTCAATCTTCCGAAGAGCAGCTTTGCCAAGATCAACACCACAGACATCAGAGAGTCTGACAAGGTAGAGAAGAACATCGGAAAGTTCTTCACCCAAGTGTACTTTTTCCTCTTCTTTCCAATCTGGCAGCCCCTTTGGTACTTCTCCTTTCCACTGAAATATTTTTGAGAGCTCTCCAACTTCACCCACCTACGTTCATTTGGTAAAATAAATGTTTGTTAACAAAATATTTGCCTCATTATATTATATTTCATTTGTAATATTTTTTTATTAAAGTAAAAAAATTGTCGGAGAAAATTCTTCTCCAAATTATAAATATTTTTATTTGGGACTTCTCCTTTCCACTAAATATTTTTCATTAAAGTGTAAATATCTGTAACATTTTTTATTTACCATAAGAAAATTATCAACATAGTTAACAAGAAGTATTTTTCTTAAAAAAGTTAATTGCTGATAAACTTCATTCATTAAGTAATTGAAAACTCAACTATATGATATGATATGATATGATATGATATGGTGGGATTGGGGCCGCGGGGGGGGGGGGGGGTTCTATGAATCTTATATAAGATGAAAACAAAAAGAAAGTGGTGTTTGTATCGTATGGTAACAGAAAAATAGATAAGATTAGATTAGACTTTACAATCACGTTAATTATTTGACCTAGGAGGCTATATACCTTGGGTTTAAAGCTTTACCTACAAGAAGAAGAAAAATGTAGTGACAAAAATTATAAGAAATAGGTCATAATAGAAAGTTAAAGCATTTGACTGTTAATGGGGATCCGTTAAACTGAATTCAATCATATCATATTAGTCAAATATTCAAAGCATCTTAAAGAGAATCATTTGTGATTATAATCTCGTGATTCTTATCCTTAAAAAACAAAAAACAAAAGGATAAACAAAATAAAAAAAATCGAATTCATCAGAAATTAAATCTTCGAAACAAAATCAGATAAAGGGTATTACTTAAGAGAGAGAGAGAGAGAGAGGGTACCAGAGCGAAAAGGAGATTTCTAGGACTGTGAAAATTTTCCCAGTTTCTTTCTTTGGCAAAGTCGGCCAATTTCTGCTTCAGCAACTCCAGAGTTACACACTCCCCATCTTGAACTCCAGTGGCCCCCGTCATGATCCTCAACTTGAGCACCCAAAAGAAAGACAATTTGAGAGAGAGAGAGAGAGAGAGAGAGAGAGAGAGAGAGAGAATACTAGCACTAGAAGGGGGTGACACCTGAAGAGTTGCGTTGGTTTCTACAACTTTAAAAAGAGCAGGGCTTTTGAGAGAGAGCGAGAGAGAGACGAAAACTAGGGGTTGGTGAGGATGTTCAATTCAATGTTCTTTTATTTTCTTTTTTTCCGAAAATCGCAATTATCATTCGAATTCATTGTATATTAAGACAGGTTACGGGCAATCCTTCCTTTTCCCACAGCGCCACGTGTGCCACCCGGATTCTAGGAAGCTCACAGCCGACCAAAGTCTTTTCAAAACCCTTCACGAAATACCCCACCTCTTTCACCAATAAAACTCTGCCACGTCACAGTCAAAATCCCTGGAAAAGTTTTAAAACGTAAACATAATAAAAATAAATAAATTATTATAATATAGATAATATATATATATATATAATTATAAATTATATTATTATTACTAAATAAAAAAATTTAACAAATTCTTAACTTATTTTAACCTCAAATTAATTTAAAATTAATGCCCACAGTGAAAATTTGAAAAAAGAAAAGTATAGTTTAGTGGTTTAAATTTTAAAATTTGCGGTATGCATCTACCGATTTTCAATATCTAAATTAATTCTCATGGTAATTATAGGTGAGATCTTTACCTTATTAAGTAAACTTGTTGACATTCAACTTTCCCTCTTTATTGCAATTATCACATGTACTTCTGTTGAGAAAATAAGAAAAAGGAAACAAAATCATGGAAAATCCAAACCCAAAAAGGGCAGCACGTGAGACCGCCTGCATCAAGTGGATGCTATTCGTCACGAGCTTGCTACTTCTAGAATAAGCCACCACATCCTTCCCTCTCCCCTCGGGTTCCATTTTTGATCTGCATCCGTAAAAAAAAGAAAGAAACTCAAAAATTCTGAATCTCTCTCAATCCCACATTAAATGATCCTTTTTTCACTTTTTTTTTTTTAAATTTTAAAACGGATAGTGATAATATATTTAATCAATATAAATAAAGAACCTAATTTACTGATAATTTTTTTGAAGAATTTGATTAAGAATATTTTTTTTTTGCAATAATTAATATTTTTGATGAACCTTTTTTGGGTTTCCATTTTTTTCCTCCTCCGTGAAAATTTTTCATTAGTTTCTCTCTGTTGAAATCTCCACAAGTATCAAGTATTCCATCTTTGGTCTTTATATGAAAGTTTCCCTCTCTTCCATCTATCTTTTTCGAGCTCTTGAGTTCTTGATGGAGCGATGAAGAGAAAGATAAGCATTAATTGTTGTGATTTTTAAGTAGATAAAACTTTAGCTGTATCTATTTGTAAATTGACTAATTTTTATTTTAAAATTATATAGATAATTCAATATGGTAAACTTTAGAATATTATTTAGAATTTTAACTTAGTACTAAATATATTTATTAAGGGATCAATTCAAAAACTCTCCATTCTGATGTTCAGCATGCGTCAAGAAAAGGAAATTTTCGTATCGTTGCCATTGCAAAGATGGGTCACACCTCCCAGGGATTCATACATTTCACTTCACCCTGGTGAAGTGTATCGACTTCTTTTGAAAGATATGAAAGAGTTGACATCTTTCATTCAGAGGCTAGTTGTTTTATTTTCTCCTTATAATATATATATATATATATATATATATATAAGTTTTTGGGGAAGAGCTAAATAAAAATTGCATTGCAAAGCAATGGGAACCTTGTTTTAAAAATTAATGTTGAGAGATGATATTTTCATGGCGTGAGGGAACATACGTCTCGAAAGTAGACAAGGCCAGTTTATATGGCCTTCTTGCTTTTGGAAGACAAAATGTATCCAAGAAGGAAAAAAGGTTAATATTCTTTTGTTATATATAAATAGTAGATAAAATAGCTGGGCATTTATGGTGCCATCCAAGGATATCTTTCCTTTTGGCTTGACGGTAGAAATGGGAATAAAATTCAAATAAAAAATTTTACTAGAGAAAAGGAAAAGATAAGGGTTTTAAATTAATCATGCCATTTTTTGAAACTTTTTTTTTTTGGTTATTTGAATGATGAATTTAAATATATATATATATATATATATATATATATATATATATCTTGGTATCATGACTAGACCACCAACCCAGTATCTGGGATTTCGTCCCGATTAATCTGGATCGATCGCTTGCAGGGTCCAATTGAGAGAGCAGATCTCCCAGCGTTAATTTTTCTGTTTCCACGGGAGAAATTTATATATTCTAACCCATGATGAAAAGAGGCTGACTCTGGTTTAAAGGGTATTATACCCAAAACATTGAATGAATCTTTATATTACTTAAAAATAATTTATTTCATATTTATAAATTAATATCTTTTAATAATTTATAAGTTGTGATTTCAACTTCAGTAGATATGATTTATTATAATAGCATCATTAGTACATTATTGAAATACATAAAATGGTTATTGATATTGAAAAGTTGAAGGAAATTGTCAATTTCATTAAAGAGTTACTAATTTTATTCGCCATGTGTAATTTACTTGTATGTACATGTCAAATCTGAACACGACTTTCTTAAAAAAGAAAAAACAAAGGAAGAAGAAGAAGAAGAATTATCTCTACAAAGTTTTCTTTTTCCTCTGGCTAAAATGTTTCTTAGCATATAGAGCATTAATTTTACAATTTGTTTTCTACCATAAGTGAGGTGAAAAAAAAAAAACCTACAATGCCATTCTCATTCTTATATTAATATAACTACAAATGACAATTTTTCGCTTGTATTTCAATTTTGTTGAGTGGAATCTATTGTCGGCGTGCTCAGAAAATTTTAACATATTTTTTTTATTTCTATTTGATTTTGATGATACAGGACCACGGGCTCAACCAACCCATAACCATAAAATTCAAATACTATTAAATCCACTAAATTATAACTAGAAAACCCACAGACTACTCGGTGCAGTGGGCACACAAGATGACCAAGTAGTCGCTTGGTCGAATGCTCTCACTTAAACCTTTCGGGCACTGCTTGGTCGAATTCTCTCGGTTAATTCCACTCGGTCAAACTTTCTCCATTAAACTTTTTGGTTACTACTGAGTGATCTTTTATCAAGCAATTACCAAATAACGTCTCCGTCAAATGAATCAAGATCATGATTACACAAGATATAAATTTCCTATAAGCTCGTTTGAAAAGAAAAAAAATTTCCATGATAACTTGAACTTTACTTACTCCTGTAAG
The DNA here is from genome assembly GCA_033439265.1 of Dillenia suffruticosa. NCBI lineage: Eukaryota > Viridiplantae > Streptophyta > Magnoliopsida > Dilleniales > Dilleniaceae > Dillenia > Dillenia suffruticosa. The sequence goes on from JAVTVX010000020.1 coordinate 18,176,545, forward strand.
ATTCCAAATCTCTTAAAAATTTTTAATTATAATACCTATAATTTCAAAAAATCTCTAATGATCTCTCCTTAAGCTATTTATTCTTCATAATTTCAAAAAATCTCCAACGATCTCTCCATAAGATAATTAGGGTTTTTACATCTTTAAACAAGAGACTTACCATATATACACATACTATATGTATTGAACAAAGGCAACACTCAAGGGAACATTAGGCATTGAACATGACACATTACACAAAGTCAACACTGGACAAGAAACTAGGGCTATTTTCAGTCTGTTCTCCCTTTCATTATTACCCTTTCAAATTTAAGCATCAGTGTTTCCTCTGCCCGACCACTTTCTGTGGGTATTTTGAAGGTTGTTCCATTCATGAAGATCCAATGAATGGGTCAGCATCGGTTTCCCTTTCGGATCAGAAGAGCAGTTTTACCTGTGGAGTAAACTCATATCCAATAGAGTTTTACCTACGGGGGAAAACCTATCTCCTACAAATTGGTGTTATCCATAAGAACAAACTAACTGTTAAACCAAGGAAACTTCACGCCCTATTTCTTTATTCCTCCTACCACCATGTCACCCAAAAGGAAAAACAGAAATAACACCTCAAAAGTAATATCTAAAGTGGGAGAACTTTAAACGTTTGACCCCATGGATCCTCTTCCACCAACAGCTCTGGCTAATCAGCTGGATACTTCTATCATCTACTCACAGCACCAGGCAAAGCCACTCTTGTAGGGAGATCCCCAGCTGCCTACTACCCAAGCTCAAGGTTGACTAACCCCTCCCCTGCTTCAGCCTCTCCCAATCTAGTTAACCGCTCAAATGGAAAGGCTGGAATCCTAGGTGTAAGGTATGAGCAAACGATTGGAAGAACTCAGCCATGCCCTAAGACAAGAAGTTTTGTTCTCCTCCAGGACGTTAGGGCACTTATGCTTACGTAGGCTTTAGGCTCGAAGGTATCGAGAACCCTCAGTGACCTCTTAACAAGATCCAGACAACTTAAAGAAGCAAGTTGAAGAGCTCGTGACCACTGAATTTAAATACACTAGCACGGGAAAGGAAGATACCATCCAACACGCAACTAATCCTTCGCTATTTGATCCAAAAATCTCCACCAAGCTGATACCGCGAGATGTTCTCCTTCTCCTTATGGAGATGTACGATGACACCACCAACTTTCAAGATCATGCGGCCTATTTTGTTACAGTTATGATCTTGAGAGACATGTCAGATGCTGCCATGTGTAAATATTTCCCCACAACCTTGAAAGACGATGCACTGAATTGGTTCAATTCATTTTCACTGCTTAGCAACAAGAGTTTTTCATAGCTCAGGCAGCAATTTGAGACCCACTTCGTGAATAGCTGAGGTGCAAAGAGAAAATCTACTTCCCTTTTGTCCTTAGGATAGAGAGATAACGAACCCCTGAAGAACTTCATCGACAACTTCAAGAACGAGATGATGAAAGTCTCGGGTTTAGACCATTCCATCGCATTTGTAGCACTATTTATTGGACTGTAGCCTTTGAGAATGAAGACATCAATCACGAAAAGTCTTTCAACCACCATCCAGGAAATTTATGCCCAGGTTGAAAAGTACATTGCAATGGAAGAAGTTGAGGTGTTCGACAGACACCAATTCAAAATATGAAGAAATGAATACAATCGCTCCCTACGACATAGATCCTCACCCAAGAAGAGTCGAGTAAGACCTTCGTCCCTTCATAGATTTACCATCTACACTCCTCTGAACGACACACCTAGCCAGATCTTAATATAGATAAAAAACAAACCTTATGTTAATTGGCCTCCTCGCCCAATGGGAGACGATTCCAAAAAGAACAAGACTCGATAGTGTCATTTCCATAAAAATTACGGCAACTTGATAGATGAATGCAAAAAGCTGAATGAAGAACTTGAGACCTTAGTTCAAGACAGTAGACTCCATAAATTCATTGACATAGAACGAGAAAGCAATCCCCCTCAGGAGCCAAACGTGAGAGGTTGAATGGAGGTAAACCCTATGGAACTAGTCGAGCCACCGGTTGCAAGAGCCATCTGAAACCATGGAATGATTCTTCATATACAAAGTAGAATGAGTTCTTTGGCAACCCCTATTCTCAATAATTCTCCTTCAGCCAAAAGTTTGGCTAACCAAGTGGTAACACGACAACATTAGGTCGAACGAATGGTCTCCCCGGTATTCTAGATGATAGAGGCATCCAACTCTAAGAAGGTTCTCATTGCTCGTATTAATAAGCAACAGAAAAGGAAAAGACTCATGATTGGCTTTGATGATGATAATCTAGTAAGATTGACTCAAGCTGACTTTATCCACTAGTCATTACCACCAAGATAGGCCAGTATATCATGAAAAGAGTTTCCATCGAACAAGGGGCGAGTTGCAATCTCCTCTATTGGGACGCCTTCTAATGAATGGTTTCAATCAAACACATTTTCAACCCCACGTTAAACCTTTAAGAGGGTTCTCTGGCGAGTGGCTATATCCCACGAGCACTATCCCACCCCCATTAACCTTGGGAACGCCACTCAACCATGCCATTACCACAATCACATTCACTGTGGTCAAACTATCTACTCTTTACAATGCCATCTTCGGTCGACCTAACCTAGATATTTTGAAAGCATTGTTGAGTATCAAGCATACGAAAATTAATTTAGGATGACTCTTAGCATTGGAGTATTTAGTTGTGATCCGAATCTATCGAATGCCATAGTTTAGTAATTTTTATCCACCACCTACCATTACTTTGTCAATGTTTTAGTATTGCTAACTAATTGTCTTAATATGGAATTTTGTCCAATGATTATCATTACAATAATATTACCATTTCACATGCTTTGCTGCTTCTTTATAGCACTTTGATCATATCGATCGTGCAACAATCAAAAACAACTTTCAAGTGGTAGTAATGAGACTAGAGGCACCCTTCTGTTAAGTAGCTCCAAAGATTGATCCTGTCAAGTTGCTCCAGAATCCAATTCTGTTAAGCAACAGCAAGACTCGACTCTTGCGTTTGGTAGTCAACAACTTCAAAGGGTAACGACCACTCTCTCAGCCTATCCTGGTTGTGCTTTTATGGGTCGTAACACCCGATCAGGATCATATTCCCATTCTCTTGACCTCTCTTGGTACAATGCTCTATACGGGTTCTAGCACCGGATTGGGATCATACTTCCATTCTCTTGGCCTCCCTCGACATAGCGCTTCATACAGGTCCTAACACCCGAGGAGGTTGGTGCACCCAATCTCTTGGCTTTAATGCCTAAAGGGTCTAACACCCTTTCTCGGCTACAACACCTTCGAAGATAATTTAGTATTTAAGTCATTCTATTTCAATAAATGATCAATATGGAAACAAGGACACAACAATAACAAGAAAGCAAATTCTCTATACATTCATTAATACAAACTCTTATATATTATACATGTAGGATACAATAGAAGAAGATAAAGATCATAGAAATTCAGGGGCAGGGTATATCAGAGGAAGATGAATACATAAAAATACATCGAAATCATGATGAAGGAAGCGGAGGAGGAGAATGAGTCTTTTGCCACAAAGGTTCAAAGTTGACTCAGAGAGCGATGACAAGAGAGTTCGCATCAACTTCTTCGCGAAAATAATCACTACCGGGAGCACCGATAACACACACTCTCTCTTCCCTCTCTCCTCACTTTCCCAATCACCCGAAGCAATTTTTTTCCTCTTATCCCTTTTCCCTCATCTCTCTGTCTCGTCTCTCATTCTCACTCTCTCCTCACCCAAATTTCTTAAGTCTCTCTTCTCGACTCTTCTCATCTTCGATCGGCCTCTGCATTAATCGCTCCTCTTTACTCTCCGCCTTGGGTTGCCAGAGACGGCGATGGTGATTTGAGTACGATACCCAAGTTTCGATCTCTTCTCATTACTGCAAATTTCTCGTCACAGTTTGTGGTCTTGTTTGACTCTCTCAACATTTCTGTTGTTTTTCGATCAACAGTGCTACGCTTCTTGCTTTGTCGGAGAACCATCTCCCGTCTCCCCTTGGTACTCTTCAATTCCTTCAAGAATATTTATTTTTATTTTTATTTTTATTCCGTTTTTTATTTTTTTTGGGAAATACTTGTTTATTGGTTGAGATATATGGTTTTGATTTGGAGGGTTTTGATAGAATATTGTGAACTACTTTTTGATGCTTGAATGTGGAAACCCCTTAGTTGGGTAGCAGCTAGAAGTTGCCCATTGTTTGGGTTTAGAGGATTTTCTGTTTCTTTCTTTGGAGAGGTTGTTCGACGGCTGTCTCTTGTGGGGGATTTTTCTATGCTATTCATGCTGGGATAGGGATGAGAAAAAAAATTTCGGGTTACATTTTTCCGTTGTGTTGAATTTGAAACAACCATCTGAGCTGATTGCACTTGGTATATAAGTTCATGTTCAGCAGGTCCATACACACCCAAACTTTAGTGAAGTTCATGTGACAATATGTTCATAAATGCCTTGTGATGTTTCTTTGGGATTTTTATGTAATGCTGAAGATTAAGTTAAAGATTAGATTCTTAAGTTACTAGACTAGAATGGAAAGCTTCAGATGGGCTGAATTTCATGATTTTGTATAATAAGCATACTGTGATTTTACCCCCATAGCTCCTTCTGCATATAGGCAATTCAAATACGGTTTTGTTCTCATGAAACTAGACTCCCAGAGCTTTAAAATGAGGTATGATTCGTTGAAATCGGATAGAACTAAATTTGTTATGATTTTTCAAAAAATTTTCATGGTGCTGTCTTGCCCCTGTTCTGCCTTTGTTCTGGCTGCTTGTTTACCTTCAATTTTGAGATATCTTCTAGGTTAAATTAAGCTAAGCTCTGAACATGAAAGTTGTAGATCTATATTATATCGTTCATTTGAGATAAAAATCATATAATTTGGATATGTGTAGTGAAAGTTATAGGTATTTTTCCCATGACTACGCAGATTTAAAAATTTATTGGAAAATTAGAATTGTGAAAATATTAAAAAGAAATGATTACTTTAGTGTCGGTATACAATTTAATGATTAAATTGTGACTAATGTCTTAAGTTAAGACATTCGAAATCAGAGAAAGGGTTGAATTTTGTTCGATTTGGGAATTGGAAGTGATTACCCTCCCAAAAGATAAGTGGATGGTTCATTATGTTTTAAATGAGCAAAATGATTTCGATTCTTTTTATAAATAGCTTTAAATGTTTTTATATGATTTTTGTATAAATTTTTATGATTGTGAGATATCTTAAAATGAGAATTGAACTATATATGCATCCATATTATCTGTAAATGAACTTGTGCCATACTAAATTTGAAATTGTGTTCATGATTGTGATATGTGATTTGGAAATCTAATTTTTGAGTTATGACACATTGAATAAGGATTGGATATTTGTGAAATGATGGTACAGTGAAAATGACTATAGTTATTTCTCCCCCCACGGAGCGACCCGACGGGGTGACGCAGTGGGGTTGGTAGATCATGGGATGTAGTTGAACTTGTGTTGTACGCCGAGGCACGAGCGGCACATTCATGGCTGGATAAAATGGTTACGGACGTGGGATAGTTGGACGCACCTCTAATAAGAGACGGACAACGTCAAGGATGGGGGCAATTTTTAAAAATATAAAAATTATTAAAACTCTTGACGGCTCTACCCTAAGTCGTGGTAGACCTTTGTTGGGAATAGTGATTTTGGTTGGTCCCGTATTTGAAAATATGAATTAGATGGATGCATGTTTGTTGAATTATCCTAATTTATTGAAATCATTTATATATATATATATATAATGTTGTTTCTGAGTTATATTTTGATTTTCTCATATTCACCCCTCATTTATTGTCATAACATTATTGCACTCCACTCACTGAGTATTCCAAATACTCACCCCTCTCTTTATGCGTTTCAGAGGAAGTTTAAGTGGGAGACATCGATTTGGAACTAGTGAAAGATATTATTTTGCTGAAATTATTTAGGTATTGATGGTGTAGATTTTACTTTTTGATTGATATAGTATAACCCGTAGAAGGAAATAATTGTATTAATCTTTTGGTTTGAATTTAATCGATACTTGCCCCATAATGAGAGGCAAGTATTGATAGAATCCACGCTTGTTTATTATGAAATTTGGTTATTTTCGTTTAAATTTTCCTTTGCAAAACTTATTGTTTCAAATGGGACATTTGGACTTTTAATTTGAATTTTTAGTTGCATATGGATGAGAATGTGTTGGAAATTGTCTGGAAGGCCGAGTTGGCCAAATTGCATGCATTATGTACAGGGATGGATCAGGTGGATCCTCTGTTTGTGTGTCTTTGCATGCCTTTGACAATTGATGACCTAGGAGGGTTATTTGAATGTTGCTGAATTGTTTTTGAATCAGGATAAACAGGTTGAATGCCTTGTGTTGTCCTGGTATATGAGGAGATGCTACCAGTATATCGGGATAATGCGGCACTTGTTGCGTGCTCGACTCGAGGGTCGGGGCCTGACAACTTTATTGGTATCAAAGATTGGTTCGATTTTTTTTAGATGTTTGAAGATTTGAAATTCCACTAAATGTCTCTAATGATTTTTCAAAAGTTTTAAAAACAATTTATTTTTGAAAATTCAGATTTTTAAAAATTTTCAAAGGATGTATAAAACCTTCTATGGATTTTCTAGGGAATTAGAAATATTCTTTTTAGGGGGTTAAGCAATTAGTTTTAACTTAACTCTTTGACTTAATTATTGCTTTCTATTTTATAGATTACCATGCCTCCACGAATGAGAATGAGGAATGTGAACGAGATTCCTCCTTAGGAGCATGAGAATGAGTTGTCCTCGCATGCTCTACCCTCTTTTGCGTCTACACATCCGGCTCCTTCCACTGGGATTTGTGCTCCTCCAATTGCTGCTCTTCAGCAAGTAATGGAGTGGTGGAGCACCTTCGGAGCTCAGTACCAAGCTCAACATCAGACTTCAGCTCCTCCACCGGCTCCTCCTTCAATACCGGCCACTACACCCAGTACTCCAGTATCACTTCCTCCTTCGGTTGCTACACTAATCACCCGCCTCACAGTTGAGTTGTCCAAGCTAATCAAAGAGGCGAGGCAACTCGGGTGTGAGACCTTCTCGGGATCTGGTGATTCTGCGGAGGCTAAGAAGTGGATTAAGAGAGTTCGACAAGCTGTAACAAACATGAGAATTGACGATAGACTGAAACTCACGGTGGCTGTGAGATCATTGGATGACGAAGTCAGCATTTGGTGGGAAGGTGTGCAAGAAAGAGTAACCGCACCTCTTGCATAGGATGATTTCCTTAGGGAATTCAATGAGAGGTTCTATACCCGATTTGATTGGGACTTGAAGAGAAGAGAGTTTGATTGGGACTTGAAGAGAAGGGAGTTCCTTCGACTTCGCCAAGGAACTATGTCCATGGCGGAATATGAGGCAAAATTTAGAAATCTATTCTCTCTAGTACCGGAGTTAATAACCTTCGAGAAGTACAGACTCTTCAAGTTTGAGGATGGTTTGAATTTAAACATTCGGAAGAGGATATCGGTTACAGATGGCACACGTATCAGAATGTGTTGTAATTGGCCTTAAGGGCCGAACAAATTGTGCTCGAAAAAGGCAAAGTGAGGGATCATCGTGAAAAGAAGAGGTTCGGTAGGTTCACATCAGGCCCAGGTTCTAAGAAAAGCAGGACCACAAGTTTTTATGGTGGCGGATTCGTCTCAGGGTCGATTGGCCTTTCTCAAAACCAACGCAAGACTCGATTTGAGAACCCTACGCCTAGTACGTCCTTGGAAATCAAATCAATGGGGAATACAAAGGAGAAATGTAGAACCTGTGAAAAATTTTATTCTGGGATTTGTCGAGCACTCAAGAAGTGCTACCACTGCCGAAAGGAGGGCTATTTCCATAATATTTGTCCAGAGTTGGGGCGAGGGAGTCAAGCAAGCCAAGACCATCCTAGTGGATCTAGGGTGGCCAAGTCAACGCTCCTACCCCACCTTCAAATGTCATTACACGGACAGGGACTGGGAGCAACACTGTGGCTGTTCCAGCCTAGCGTCCGCAAAAGAGGGTTCAAATGAGAATCTATGCAATGACCAACGAGAATGCCCAGAACAGCCCTGATATAGTCACAGGTAAATTTTTTAGAACCCAAATTTGATAATTTAGAATATTATGGGATCGTAATTGCTTAATTATGAATTTGAAGTATATTAGATTAGAGACTTTGCATGATATTATAGTGGATAGAGGTGATTTTGGTATTTGGTGATGACTTTGATATTGATAATGACATGGTGTCATAGAAGATTATAAATTCTGATTGAGATTGGTTAAATTTGGATTTAATTCTTATTTGTTTGCGTATATAAAGGTATGATGAAAATTTTTGAATCAGACACCTGTGTTTTAATTGATACGGGGTCTAATATTCTTTTGTGAGCACCGAATTTGCTAAACACTTAAATAGCCCTTTGACCCTACTTGAAGAGGAGTTATTGATTATCACTTTATTGGAAGAACGGTTAAATAGAGACACCGTATTCAAGCATGTGAAGTAATTATAGAAGGTGAAACTCTTGAAGCAGACTTATTCCGTTGGAAATGAGGGACTTTGATGCCATATTGGGCATGGATTGGCTTCACCTACACTGAGTTTCGGTGAATTACTTCACTAAAGAAATGGAATTCCATAGGCCGGGCACCCACTACTTCTGTTCGCCAGCGAGCGTCGAGTTTTGCCAAGTTGTGTGATTTCAACTCTTGAGGCACGAAGGTTAGTGCATAAAGGATGCGAAACTTATTTAGCTCATATTGTTGACACCATGGTGGGAAGCTATAGTATGGACTATATTCTTGTGGTGATTGAGTTTCTGGACGTTTTTCCGAAAGAGTTGTCTAGGTTGCCACCTATCCAGGAATTTGATTTCACTATAGATCTTGTTTCCGGCACGACACCAATTTATATTCTCCCCTATCGAATGGCACCCGTAAAGTTGAAAGAGTTGAAGGTTTAACTCCAAGAGTTGTTGGACAAGGGGTTCATCAGGCCGAACATATCGCCTTGGGGTGTTCTGGTCCTGTTTGTGAAGAAAAAGGACGGAACCCTTCGATTATACACTGACTACCGATAGCTTAACAAGGCAACAATCAAGAATAAGTATCCTCTTCCGAGAATTGATGATTTGTTCGATCAACTCCAAGGTGCAAGTGTCTCTTTGAAAATCAATTTGAGGTTCGGTTATCATCAGTTGAGGATAAAGACTGATGATATTTACAAGACTGCGTTTAGGATGTAGTACGAACACTACAAATTTCTAGTAATACCCATTGGGTTAACGAATGCTCCGGTAGCTTTCATGGATCTCATAAACCGAGTCTTCCATTCCTACCTTGACAAGTTTGTCATAATCTTCATCGATTACATCTTGGTATATTCCAAGAGTGATAAAGAGCATTCTAAACATCTCTGAATCATCCTGCAAACTTTTAGGAAGAAGGAATTATATGCAAATTCTCCAAATGTGAGTTTTGGCTTAGGGAAATTGGGTTTCTAGGACATGTTGTATCTGAGGATGACATTTTTGTAGATCCAACAAAAGTAGAAGCTATTCTGAAGTGGGAACAACCTAAGAATGTCACCAAAGTGAGAAATTTCCTGGGATTGGCTGATTATTATCGGAGATTCGTAGAAGGGTTTTTAAAGATAGCAGGTCCAATGACTAATTTGACTCAGAAGGGAGTTAAATTTGAATGTAGTGACAAATGCAAGCTGAATTTCCAAGAACTTAAAAGGAGATTGACTTCAGCTCCTATCCTTACTCTCCCGACTAGTGGCGGCGGTGATTTTGTGGTATATAGTGATGCTAACAAGCAAGGACTAGGGTGTGTATTGATACAAGGCTTTACGGTGATTGTTTATGCCTCTCGCCAACTAAAGAAACATGAAATGAATTACTCTACTCATGACTTGGAGCTGGCTACCATTGTCTTTTCCTTAAAAATTTGGCAGCATTACTTATACGGGGTTACCTGTAAGATCTACCCGACCACAAGAGTCTCAAGTACTTACTCACTCAAAAAGAGCTCAATTTGAGGTAACGAAGGTAGTTGGAACTGATCAAAAACTATGATTTGGTAATTGATTATCACTATGGTAAAACGAATGTAGTTACGGATGCCTTAAGCTGCAAATCTTCATCTTCGGCATCCCAAGGGAGTTCCTACCTCTCTTGTCTAGTTGGATTTCAAGCACTTGGAGTCAAATTGGTTAAGGACGAATATGGTGCATTATTAGCCAAGTTTGTGGTAAGGCCTATTTTGATAGATCGCATTCGGGAGCATCAGGTTACCGACGATGAGTTGAAGGGTATAGTAGAAAAGATCCAGAAAGGAAAAGCTAGTGAATTCCAAATTCGGAATGATGGAATTATAGTTTATGGGAAACACATATATGTACCAAAGAATGAGGATTTCCAGAAGGCCATACTTGAAGAGGCGCATTCTTTAGCTTATGCTATGCATCCGGGAAGCACTAAAATGTACCGTACCATCAAAGAAACCTACTGGTGGTCAGGACTAAAATGAGAAATTGCCGAATTTGTAGCGAAGTGCCTCGTGTGTTAACAAATCAAGGCCAAACATCAGAAGTCGGCCGAAACGCTTCAACCACTACTGATACCCGAATGGAAATGAGAGCATATCACCATGATTTCGTGGTGGGATTGCTACGTACTTCGAGTAGTCACGATGCTATTTGTGTGATAGTTGACAGATTCACCAAATCAGCACATTTCCTTCCGATCCAAACCACTTATTCTTTGGATAGATTAGCCAAATTGTACATAGATGAGATCGTGAGGCTTCATAAAGTCTTGGTGTCTATTATATCAGATCATGATTCTCGATTTACTTCCCGTTTTTGGCCAAAGCTGCAAAAGTTCTTAGAGACTAAGCTGAAATTCAGCACTACTTTCCATCGTCAAACCGATGGGCAGTCCAAGCATACAATCCAAACATTGGAGCACGTGCTTAGAGCATGTGTCATGAACTTTCAAGGGAGTTGAGATAAACACCTTCCATTGGTCGAATTTACTTATAACAACAGCTATCAAGCTAGTATAGGGATGCCTCATTAGGGAACTCTTTACGGAAGGAATTGTCGGACTCCATTGTGTTGGGATGAGGTTGGAGAAAGGAAGATTGAAAGTGTAGAGCTGATTGAGACTACTAAGGAAAATGTGAAATTTATTTAGGAAAGAATGAAGGTGGCTCAAGATCGACAAAAAAGTTATGCCGATAAGAGGAGAAGACCTTTGGAATTCGAAATAAGAGATAGGGTGTTTTTGAAGGTCTCTCCTTGGAAGAGAATAATTCGATTTTAAAAATGAGAAAAGTTGAACCCTTGATATATCAGTCCCTTCAAAATCCTCGAAAGGATTAGACAAGTGGCATACTGTTAGAATTGCCGCCGGAGTTGCAGAGGATCCATGACGTTTTTCATGTTTCAATATTGAAGAAATATTTACCGGATCCTTCGCACGTATTGGAAGCACCTCCGGTAGAGTTGAATAAAAATTTGAGAGGTACAACCGGTGAAAATCATTGATCGACAGATCAAGCAGTTGAAGAGTAGACAGATTCCTATGGTCAAGGTATTGTGGAGAAGTAATCAAGTTGAGGAAGAGACTTGGGAACCCAGGAGTGCTATGCAAAGGCAATACCCCTATTTGTTTGATGTATAAACTTTATTTTTAAATTTTGAGAACGAAATTTCTTTTTAGGGGTTTAAGTGTTATAACACCGAGAAACAAGAGAGAAGTAATTAAAAAAATAAAAAAATAAAAAAAATAAAGGAAAAGAGAGAAAAGTCAACAAATAACACACACTCTTTTTCCTCTCCCCTCACTTTTCCAATCACCCGAAGCAATTTTTTTTCCACTCATCCCTTTTCCCTTATCTCTCTGTCTCGTCTCTCATTCTCACTCTCTCCTCACCCACATTTCTTAAGTCTCTCTTCTTGACTCCTCTCATCTTCGATCGGCCTCTGCATCAATTGCTCCTCTCTACTCTCCGCCTTGGGTTACCAGAGACGGCGATGGTGATTTGAGTAACAATACTCAAGTTTCGATCTCTTCTCATTACTGCAAATTTCTCGTCACAGTTTGTGATCTTGTTTGATTCTCTCAACATTTCTGTTGTTTTTCCATCAACGGTGCTGCGCTTCTTGCTTTGTCGGAGAACCATCTCCCGTCTCCCCTTGGTACTCTTCAATTCCTTCAAGAATATTTATTTTTATTTTTATTTTTATTCTGTTTTCTTTTTTTTTTTTTGGAAATGCTTGTTTATTGGCTGAGATATATGGTTTTGATTTGGAGAGTTTTGATCGAATATTGAGAACTACTTTTTGATGCTTGAATGTGGAAACCCCTTATTTAGGTAGCAGCCAGAAGTTGCCCATTGTTTGGGTTTAGAGGATTTTCTATTTCTTTCTTTGGGGAGTTTTTTCGACAGCCATCTCTTGTGGGGGATTTTTCTATGCTATTCGTGCTGGGATAGGGATGAGAAAAAAAAATTTGGGTTACATTTCTCTATTGTGTTGAATTTGAAACAACCATCTGAGCTGATTGCACTTGGTATATAAGTTCATGTTCAGCAGGTCCATACACGCCCAAAGTTTAGAGAAGTTCATGTGACAATATTATCATAAATGCCTTGTGATATTTGTTTGGGATTTTTATGTCATGCTGAAGACTAAGTTAAAAATTAGATTTTTAAGTTACTAGACTAGAATGCAAAACTTCATGATAGGCTGAATTTCATGATTTTATATAATGAGTATATTGTGATTTTACCCCTATAGCTCCTTCTGCATATAGGCAATTCAAATGTGGTTTTGTTATCATGAAACTAGACTCCCAAATCTTTAAAATAAGATATGATTCATTGAAAACAGATAAGAATTGAATTTGTTATAATTTTTCAAATAATTTTCATGGTGCTATCCTATCCCTGTTCTACCTCTGTTCTGGCTGCTTGTTTACCTTCAATTTTGAGATATCTTCTAAACTAAATTAAGTTAAGCTCTGAACATGAAATTTTGGATCTATGTTTTATCTTTAATTTGCAATAAAAATCATGTGATTTGGATGTGTGTAGTGAAAGCTATAGGTATTTTTCCATGACTGCACAGATTTGAAAATTTATTGGAAAATTAGAATTGTGAAAATGTTAAAGAGAAATGATTACTCTAGTGTCGGTATACAATTTAATGATTAAATTGTGACTAAGGTCTTAAGTTAAGATATTCGAAATCAGAGAAGGGGTTGGATTTTGTTCAATTTGAGAATTAAGAATGATTACCCTCTCAAAAGGTGAGTGAATTGTTCATTTTGTTTTAAATGAGCAAAATAATTTCGATTCTTTTTATAAATAGCTTTAAATGTTTTTATATGATTTTTGTATAAATTTTGTGATAGTGGGATGTATTGATAGAATCCACAGTTGTTTATTGTGAAATTTGGTTATTTTCGTTTAAATTTTCATTTGCAAAACTTATTGTTTCAAATGGGACGTTTGAATTTTTAATTTGAATTTTTTGTCGTATATGGATGAGAGGGTGTCAGAAATTGTCTGGAAGACTAGGTTGGCCAAATTGTATGCGTGCATGTACAGGGATGGATCCGGTGGATCCTCTGTTGTGTGTCTTTGCATGCCTCTGATAATTGATGACCTAGGAGGGTCACTTGAATGTTGTTGAATTATTTTTTAATCAGGATAAACAAGTTGAATGCCTTACGTTGTCCCGGTATATGGGAAAATGCTGCCTATATGCCGGGATAATATGGCTGTTGTTGCATGCTCGACTCGAGGGTCGGGGTGTGACATCTCCAGCTCTGCTTGGCGGAGAGCTTCCTCAGTCCACCGCAACCTCTCAGAGAACTCATCCTGACTATTCGTGGCTCTTAATAGCCTTCATAAGCTTATTCCCCAACTCTACCAGATTTTTTTTTTGTTCGTAGCACGACATGATTGCTGTCACTCTTGTGCCAAGTTCTCAGTAACCTGCAGCCTTGCCTCATTCCCACTCATTTCGACTTCTAACCTTTCACATTCCATGATGGTTGCATCATACTGGTGAATTGCAGACACCAGGTTAGATTTCAGATACTCTACCTCCTAAAATCTGCTTCTAATGCCATGTTTTTTTAAATGAAATTAGGAGTAGGGGCAAATGATGATATAGGGTCCAAAGGTCCCAATAGCCCATAACCATAAAGTTCAAAGACTATCGAGTCCACTAAACCATAATTGCGAAGCCCATAGACCACTCAGTAGGCACTAAAGATGACTAAGCAGTTGCTCAGTTGATCTTTCTCGGTTAAATCTCTAGGGCACTACTTAGTTGAACTCTTTTGGTTAAGCATGCTAAATTGAACTCTCTCGGTTATACCTCTCAATTACTATCGAGTGATCTTCCATTTAGCAACTATCGAGTAACGTCTCTGTCAATCGAATCAATATCATGATCACACAAAATATAAATCTCCTATAATCTTGCTCATTAAGGAAAGATATTTCCGTAACAACTTAAACTTCTTTTAATATCATAAGATCTCAAATTTTTAAAAAATCTTTGATTATGTTTTCTATAATTTTGAAAACTTTCTAACGATCTCTCAATAAGATAATTATTTATTGTAATATTGGAAGATCTCCAACGAATTCTCTATAAAATAATTAAGATTTTTATACCCCTAAGTAAGAGATTTGTCATGTATACATATGCTATATATACTGAACAAAGGTAACCCTCATGGGGAACATTGGATATTGAATATTCGATACACACATTACACAAAGACAATACAGAGCAAGAAACCAAGTCTTTTCTCAATCTGTCTTCTCTTTTATTATTAGTCTTTTTAATTTGAGTGACGGAATTTTCTCTACTAGACCACTTCCGATGGATGTTTTACAGATCTTTCCATTCATGAAAATCTAGCGAACGCATCAATATCGGTTTTCCGTTTGAGTCGGAAGAACAGTTTTATCTGTGAAACAAATCCACATCAAACAGAGTTTTGCCTATGGAACAAATCCACCTCTAATAGATTTTATTTTATTCATAATAATTTCAATTGAAATAATTTTTTTCATGAAAATATTGAATCCAAAAACGTCACGTATTTATTTGGTCAACTATCTCGATAGCAGAGGGTAATTAATAAAGCACATATGAAAAGTATGATTAAGTGATAATCTTGTGAATCCCAAATTAAAATCAAATCATCAGGATTGCAAATTTCTTTATATAATTAATTCTTATTGTTAACTTTTCAGACATAATCGCATCATTTGTATTAATGTTTTAAAACTTATTTTGTTAAAAAATATATTTATTAAAAATTTAATTATATATTATTATTTTAAATTTAATAATATTAAAAAATAATATACAGAACAGAGTATATAGTTGTTGAAACGACACAAAATGATCTTTACAGTACTTTATCAGCGTTTTTTTGGATTAGAAAAATATTTCGACTTATGTCAGTACCCAGGTGACAGGTGACTGCTGACATAGACCTCTTACCGGTGCGAACATAGCCGACGGAAAGACCGGAAGACCCTAAATCCTTTGTTAGCAGTTCAGTAGAACACCAGAGGTTTTTGGCCGCTGGTAAAGTTTTTTCTTTTTTTTAGTGCCACTTAAAGTCAAATTAATAAAAAGGGTTTGTCGGCATTGGTGGTGATAAGACACGTACAGTTTGTCAATTTTCCCCGTGAAATTGTTCGCATTCACCGAAACGAGAGCTTGTTCTCATAGCTCTGACCGGCGAGTTAAATTTCCGTGCAGCACCTCATATCACATCTATAAAAAGCAAACCGTTTTCTTCTAAAATCAACACCACGAAAATCACCAAACATCCATGGTATAGTACTTTCTGTTCTTCATAACAGCAATGGCTCTTTTGAGGAAAATTCTTAACAAAACTGTAAAAATGATGCTGCTTTTGTTCTTGATCTTCACAACCTTACATTCGCAAAATAGGCCCCTCGATGAGCCAACGTCTCCAACAATGCATGTGAAGTCGCCATCGGGTTCGCTTGCTAAGGTTCCCACGCCGCCTGCTAATCCTTCTCCAACCATTCCTTCTGCATCCTCTACCTCGCTCTAGGGTTCCCACGTCCCCTGCTAATCCTTCTCCAACCATTCCTTCTGCTTCCTCTACCAACCCTTGAGATGCTCTGGTGCAACCTCAAACCTAAACCGAGCGTGTACGGAAAAAGAATTTTTCTTTTTCCTCTTTGTTTAGGTTGTTTTATGAATAAATGCATGCTACTGTTCTAATATTATTGATACATGTTGGTTTGTAATAGTTCCTAGTATTAGGGAACCAGCCATTATGAAATTTGCGAAATTATAAGATTTCTGGCTTTTATTCTTGTATTTTCTTGAGGTACAGCAATAGATTATTGAAACAAGGTTCAGATGGGTATTGGGGAAAAATGGAAAAGCAATTTATTATTGGTTGTTGCAGCTATGTGTATGACACAGTAAATTGATCACCTTCACATGACAAGTGAAACAATATTCTAAATGCCGATCATCCCATCCCCTCCCACTCTTTGAATGATTAACACACTTTGATCACTTTCACTTTGAATGATTAAGAATAAAATTTGAAGCTTTGTGTAATACCCAAAAAAAAAAAAAAAAAAAAGAAAAAAAAAAAACAAAATTAGGGCTTAAAGCCCAATTTTCTCTCTCTCTTTTCCCCTCTCTTCACTCTTCTCTCTCCCTCTTCTTCTCTCCCTCTTTCTTCTCTCTTTTCCCTTCTCCCCGCCGCCGTGTCTCTTCCCCTCCCGCTGCCGCCGCCGCCGCCAGCACCGCCGGTCACCACCAGCGCCACCCACAGCCGCTGCAGCTTCCCCCCTCCCGCGAGCGAGCCGCTGCAGCTCCTCTCCTTCGCACAACAGCGCGCGAGCTAGCGCGAGCCAGCGCGCGAGCCCAGCGCCAGCCCAGCACGAGCAGCCCGCGAGCAGCGCGCTGCGCGCGAGCAGCGCGCGAGCAGCGCGCGAGCAGCGCTCGATCAGCGCACGAGCAGCACGTGACACCCAGCACGCGACCCCAGCGCGCCCTTGCGCGCCTCTGCCCGAGCCCCTGCGCACCTCCAGCACGAGTGCAAGCGCTCCAGCGTGCGACCCACTGCGCGAGTGCTCGATCCAGCTCGATAGGGTGACCCTAGCCACTGCGGCCCAGTCCAGCACGCGGCCCAGTCCGGCCCGCGGCCCACCAGGCCCATCAGGCCCGCCAGCCCGCGGCCCACGGCCCGCGACGGCCCTTGACAGTCCGTGAGCCTCTGCGAAGGTAAATGACTCTAAGTTTCGATTTTCGCACTTGGGTTTCGAAATTCTTTAGTATTGGACTTAAATTGTTCGCAATTGTTTCAAATTTGGAAACATTCAAGTTTTAGACCAAACCAACGGGCGAACGAAAGCTAAATTCGAGATCCGAAGAATCCTAGGTGAGAGAAATGAAATCTCTTCAACCCTTGAATAAACCTTGTCAAATTAGGTAGCATTAGTTGATTTGTTTATAAATTGAGGAATTTAGGGTTCGTACGAAATTAAGAAAAATGATAAACCCTGAAATAGTCGGAAATTGATGAAAATCGTGATGACTTGATTTGGTTGGCTTTCTTGGTGACTCGATTGAGGGGCGCCTTGTTTTGCGTATTTTGGTGTCATTGGGGAGTGCGCTACCTTCCCCAAAACAGTGAGTGGGATTTATTTCAATGCTTTTGTTTAATATGTAAATCCTGTTTTACAACATTTTGATAATGAGCATGATTTGTTGTATATTGGAAATGTTTTGACTAGTTTTAAAATTGACTTTTGTGAACCGTTGGAGTGTCCAAAAACTGTATTGAATTATGAAATTATGCATCCATGTGGTTGAAATGTATAATGTGCCATTTTATGCTCTATGTTGCATTGGTTTATGAACCTGACTTCGGCACATTTTGATGTGATATTGATTTTGGCTTTGAGAGCTTTGATATGTATTGTTCCGTAGCTACGAAGGACACCGTGAGAGGCGCTTTGGTGGCGTCCGGATATGCCTAGGCCTGGGGTATCCCACGAGTTGTCGTGATTTGATTATCTACACGGTACTAGCCAGGTTGAACCCGAAAGGGAGAGGATTTGGATTTGGATTGGATATCCTCTCCAAGTCTAGCACCTGGACGAGGTTCGTCGCCAACGCCGGGGTAGAGAGCACTTTAAAGAAATTTGCATATAACACCCCCGGTGCGCCTGTCATAGGTCGCGGTAGACCTCTGCCAGGACATTTTCGGCTGGCAGCTCTATGATTTTAATGACAGTGCTTTGGATACATATTTGACTTGAAAATGCGTGAAATGATATATTGTTGAAATGAAGAGCATGATGATTTGAAATATGATTTATATACTTATGTTTTGACACTCCAGTTTCACACTCCATATTTGATGACTGCATTGACCCACTCACTCACTGAGTATTCTCTCCCGAGTACTCACCCCTCATTTCCCTTTTGTTTCAGAGATAGTATTTGACAAAGAGTGTCGCTTTTAGGACGCTCAGTATTTTTGGGAGATCAGGCCTGGACTTGAGGAGTCATTGTGTATTTCCGCTGCAAAAATTTGTATTGGTGATGTATTTGTATTTTGAGGTCTATAGATGACCATTTTTATAATTCTGGGATGACTGTATAAATATGGACATTTAAATTGTGGAACTCTCATGTCACTGCATGACATTGCATTGAGGCATTTCTTTTTCGTTGCGTCTGTATTTGGGAATGTGTCATGTCTTAGAATTGTCCTCTAGGATCGCTCGGTGCCTCCTCTAAATCACAGGAGGGGCGACTGGCGGCTGTCCATACCTTTGACGGGGGCATAGCAGTAGAGGTCTGTGGTTAGGACTGTGGAGAATTGTTTGTTAGTCTTGCGTTGCCTTGGATTGTGCAGTAGGATGATCTGATTTGTTGTTGAGGATAATATATGCATTTTGAGACCGGGATGGCCCCTTTTGGACAGGTAACAGGTTTATTTTAATATGGGAGACCTCCGATATATGGGGAGGTTCTGCCCGATTTTCTGTAAAAATACAGCCGGCATCCAGGGTAACGGGCGGCTGCTCACGATCCCGGGTCGGGGCGTGACAGTTGGATTGGTATTAGAGCGACTTGGTTAAGAGCTATGTAGGAAGAGAGTCTTGGAAACATTCTCGAATAAATTGGTTTTTAAAGTCCTCAATGCATGAGAGTTTCATACAGTCATAAAGTCCCAGTGCATGGTCATAGGCATATGAGTTCATCTATTTTAGGGGGTTAGATACGGTTGTATCTAACCTAACTTGCTACATTCTTCTCCTATTGAACTAAGACTCTCATCCTTTTGTGAAGGTAGCCATGCTATGATTAGTCCAAAATTCTTGAACCGTGCCTATTCTTTTTATGATAATAAACATCTTTCTCTTGCAGAATTATGCCACCTAGACGTGGAAGGAGAGGTGCTAGATTCGCATCGCTTGAGGGTCTGTTAGTGCCAGATGCACCTCGGGCACCCGAGACCCCACGAGTACGAGAGGACTTAGACGAGCCGGAGGATCGTACCTCGACTCGCGTGCCACCACCTGCACCTACTCAGCCAGCTGCTCAGGCTGAGACTCCTGTACCCACACTCGACGCCTTTAGGCAGGTGTATGAGTGGTACGCTTCGCATGGGGTTCAGATTCCGCCCCCACCACCTCCTACAGCGGCGCCTGCACCTGCAGCAGCGCTAGTTCCTACGGCACCGGTTCCACCGCCGGTGGCCGGTCCTTCTACTTTGTCCGAGCCGAGTGAGAGCACATTGGCTATTCTTAGACGGGTACGTAAGCTGACTCAGTTGGTTAAGGAGGCCCGTCAGCTAGGGTGCACAGATTTTGCAGGGCTTGGTGATGCTGCGGCAGCCAAGCATTGGATCAACCGCACCCGCAGGATTTTGACTGATCTCGGGATTGGAGAGGAGCTCTGCCTGAAAGTGGTAGAGCGATTATTAGAGGGAGAGGCCCTCTCATGGTGGGAGACCCTCACTGATGAGGCGATAGAGCTATTGCGGTGGGACGACTTCCTTCGGGAGTTTGACCGCAGATTTTTCCCACTCTACCAGTAGGACCGGATGAGGTCAGAGTTGGGACGGCTTACACAGGGGTCCAGATCTGTCTCGGAGTATGAGGCAGACATGCGGAGACTTGCCGCATTTGTACCAGATCTGGCCACACCTCAGTATTTGCGCTTCAAATTTGAGGACGGTCTTAGCCTCAGCATAAAGAGATATATGACTGTTACTCCACAGTTTACACTGGCTGAGGTGATAGACTCTGCTCACCGCGCGGAGGCTTTGGTCCGCGCTGAGACTAGGCAGAGAGAGAGCAGAGAGCAGAAGAGAAAGAAGGAGAAGTCTCATTTTGTGGAGAATTCCAAGAGGGGCAGGGGATCCAGTTCGTACAGAGGCGGATTTGGATCTGGATTTCTTGAGCTGGGACGGGGACAGTACTCCCAGGGGTTTAGACAGCCCGCACCGACTTACCCTGCACAGTTTACTACTCAGCGGCACCCTTATTGCCGCAGGTGCAGTCAGTCCCATCCAAGCGGAGCTTGTTCAGTGACGGTCACTTGCTTCCACTGTGGGAAGCCGGGGCATATTAGGAGTTCTTGCCCTGAGTTAGGACTCGGAGGACAGAGTTCATTGAGCCGCACTAGTACTCTTCGTATGGGACAGCAGGGGCAGCCTGTTCGGCCAGCAGTTTCTACTCCCAGGGTGACCACTGGGAGTAACACAGTGCAGACTCAGGCACGACAGCAGCCTAGGGCTCAGGCCTGGGTTTATACCATGACGCATGAGGACGCCCAGGCGAATCCCGACATCATCATGGGTACTCCTCCTTCTGATCCTGTAGAATAGGATCACTATTCGTATTTTCACTTCTTTTGAGGATGTCAGCACTGTATCAGTCGTATAGGTATTTTGAGTTGTGTTCCCTTTTGTCGACATGATACCTCTCTGACATCTTTGTACACCGAGGTTGTAGAAGCCCTAGAGGCTCAAATATTTTGACATATATATATACATATCAGGTTTGAAATTATTCTAAGTTTATGTGTATTTCTTCAAATGATAGGTACTCTACCCATTTTCGGAATAGATGCTCGTATCCTTATTGACACGGGTCTAATTATTCGTATGTGAGCGATAAATTCTCCCGACACTCTGATAGAACGCTCTCACCTTTGGACGAGGAGATATCGGTCATCACTCCTCTGGGTGAGCAGATTGTGCGCGGCACAGAGTATAGAGAATGTGAGATCAAAGTTGGGGATACAGTGCTGAAAGCAGATCTAATCCCCCTCGCCATGATTGATTTTGATGCCATTTTGGGGATGGATTGGCTACATATGCATCGGGCTTCAGTTGACTGCTTTAAGAAGCTGGTGGAATTTCGAAGACCCGATCGGCCAGTGTTGATTTTTGAGTGCGAGAGGCGGGTTTTACCCTGCTGTGTCATTTCAGTTTTGGAGGCCAGACGCATGATTCGCCGCGGATGTGCGACTTACCTGGCTCATATCATTGACACCACTGCTCAGGGACCGAGACTGGAGGATGTCCCAGTGGTACAGGACTTTCCTGATGTTTTCCCCGAGGAGCTGCCCGGACTACCACCTGTTCGGGAGTTTGATTTTGAGATCGATTTAGCTCCGGGGACTACCCCTATCTCTATGCCGCCATACAGGATGGCGCCGGCTGAGCTGAGAGAGCTCAAGGTCCAGCTGCAAGAGTTGCTGGATAAGGGGTTTATCCGTCCTAGCACGTCTCCGTGGGGTGCACTGGTGTTGTTTGTGAAAAAGAAGGACGGCACATTTCGACTATGTGTAGATTATAGACAGCTGAACAAAGTTACCGTTAAAAATCGGTACCCACTACCACGTATTGATGATCTCTTTGATCAGTTACAGGGTGCCAGAGTATTTTCAAAGATAGATCTCCGGTCGGGTTACCATCAACTGCGGATTAGGGCTGAGGATGTGCCTAAGACGGCTTTCCGCACCCGATACGGACATTATGAGTTTTTGGTCATGCCGTTTGGGCTGACTAATGCCCCTGCCGCATTTATGGACCTAATGAACCGAATTTTTCGTGATTATTTGGATCGGTTCGTCATTGTTTTTATTGATGATATCTTAGTCTACTCGCGGAGTGATGATGAGCATGCTCAGCACCTTAGGGTGATTTTGCAGACTCTTCGTGAGAGACAGCTTTATGTCAAGTTCACCAAGTATGAATTTTGGTTGCGGCAGATTGGTTTTCTTGGCCATGTAGTTTCTGCGGAAGGTATCTTTGTTAATCCGCAGAAAGTTGAGGCTATCTTGAGATGGGAGCAGCCACATACAGTGACTGAGATCAGGAGTTTTCTTGGTCTAGCCGGGTATTACCGCAGGTTTGTAGAGGGCTTTTCTCAAATTGCGGCTCCGTTATCTAGATTGACGCGAAAAGGTGTCAAGTTTGTATGGAATGATCGTTGTGAGGTGAGCTTTCAGGAGCTCAAACAACGATTGACGTCCGCTCCGATTCTAGCCCTTCCCACGAGTAGTCGAGAGTATGTGGTGTACAGTGACGCCAGCAGGCAGGGATTAGGCTGTGTATTGATGCAGGATGGTAGAGTTATCGTCTATGCTTCGCGGCAGCTAAAGAAGCATGAGGTGAATTATCCTACGCACGATTTGGAGTTGGCGGCCATAGTCTTTGCGCTAAAGATATGGCGCCACTATTTATATGGGGTCACATGCAGAGTGTTTACAGATCACAAAAGTCTAAAGTATCTGTTCACTAAGAGGAAGCTGAATTTGAGGCAGCGGAGATGGTTAGAGCTGCTAAAGGATTATGACCTCATTATTGATTATCATCCGGGCAAGGCCAATGTGGTGGCTGATGCCTTGAGTCGGAAGTCATCTTCCTCTTCTCAGACTACCGAGAGTACTTATCTCTCGTGTTTATTGGGACTCCGAGCTTTGGGAGTCAGGTTGGCTAGTGATGATCAGGGAGCTATACTAGCCAGATTTGAGGTTCGACCGAGTTTGCTCGATCGTATCAGGGAGCTTCAGCAGAGTGACGAAGAGCTCCGAGGTATTTATGAGAAAGCCAGCAGAGGTGATATTGACGACTTTAGAGTTCGCAAGGATAGACTGTTGGTTTTTCGAGATCGAGTATGTGTACCGGCAGATAGTGATCTCCGCAGGGTTGTTCTTGAGGAGGCCCATTCATCTGCCTATGCTTTACATCTCGGTAGTACTAAAATGTACCGCACCATCAGAGACAGTTATTGGTGGTCTGGTATGAAACGAGAAATTGCAGAATTCATTGCTCGTTGCCTTGTATGTCAGCAGGTGAAGGCTGAGCACCAGCGTCCAGCTGGCACATTGCAGCCCCTTCCCATTCCTGAGTGGAAGTGGGAGCATATCACGATGGATTTCGTAGTGGGGTTACCGCGAACTTCGGCACAGCATGATGCTATTTGGGTGATAGTTGACCGACTTACTAAGTCCGCACATTTCATCCCGATTAGGGGTAATTACTCGCTTGAAAGGTTGGCACGCCTCTATATTGATATGATTGTGAGACTGCATGGGGTTCCAGTGTCGATAGTATCAGATCGAGACCCCAGATTTACATCCCGTTTTTGGCCCAGTCTGCAGGAGGCTTTGGGTACTAGACTGAATTTCAGCACAGCGTATCACCCCCAGACAGATGGTCAGTCAGAGAGAACTATTCAGACTTTAGAGGACATGCTTAGGGCATATGTTATGGATTTATGGGGGAGTTGGGATCGGCATCTTCCGTTGGTGGAATTCGCCTATAATAATAGTTATCAGGCGAGCATTGGCATGCCACCTTACGAGGCATTGTATGGGAGGAAGTGTCGTACCCCGTTGTGCTGGGATGAGGTTGGTGAGCGACGACTCACCAATGTTGAGCTGGTAGAGGAGACGAAAGAGAAAGTGAGGATCATCCGTACGCGGATGAAAGCTGCCCAGGATAGACAAAAATCCTATGCAGATCGTAGGCGGCGACCTCTAGAGTTTACTGTGGGAGACATGGTATTCTTAAAGATATCTCCCTTGAAGGGAGTCATTCGATTTGGGCAGCGAGGGAAGTTGAGTCCCAGGTATATTGGGCTCTTCCGTATCCTTGAGAGGGTCGGAAGTGTAGCATATAAATTGGAGTTGCCAGCAGATCTATCGCGTGTTCACGATGTATTTCATGTCTCAGTACTTAAGAGATATCAGCCAGATCTCTCACACATTTTAAAAGCTCCGCCAGTTGAGCTTCGAGAGGACTTGAGTTTACCTGTTCAGCCCGTGACTATTCTGGATTGACAGGTCAGAAAGCTACGGAGCAAAGAGGTTCCTTTTGTCAAAGTCTTGTGGAGGAGCGACCAGGTCGAGGAACAAACTTGGGAGCCTGAGGAAGCCATGAGGAAACAGTACTCCCATCTATTTTCTGTATAGTTTTCTTTTAGTCTCGAGGACGAGACTTGTTTTTAGGGGGTTAGAAAATGTAATACCCAAAAAAAAAAAAAAAAAAGAAAATAAAAAAACAAAATTAGGGCTTAAAGCCCAATTTTCTCTCTCTCTTTTCCCCTCTCTTCTCTCTTCTCTCTCCCTCTTCTTCTCTCCCTCTTTCTTCTCTCTTTTCCCTTCTCCCCGCCGCCGTGTCTCTTCCCCTCCCGCTGCCGCCGCCGCCGCCAGCACCGCCGGTCACCACCAGCGCCACCCAC
Source organism: Dillenia suffruticosa (assembly GCA_033439265.1). Classification (NCBI taxonomy): domain Eukaryota; kingdom Viridiplantae; phylum Streptophyta; class Magnoliopsida; order Dilleniales; family Dilleniaceae; genus Dillenia; species Dillenia suffruticosa. The sequence goes on from JAVTVX010000020.1 coordinate 18,201,444, forward strand.
AGCCGCTGCAGCTTCCCCCCTCCCGCAAGCGAGCCGCTGCAGCTCCTCTCCTTCGCACAACAGCGCGCGAGCTAGCGCGAGCCAGCGCGCGAGCCCAGCGCCAGCCCAGCACGAGCAGCCCGCGAGCAGCGCGCGAGCAGCCCGCGAGCAGCGCGCGAACAACGCTCGATCAGCGCACGAGCAGCGCGCGACACCCAGCACGTGACCCCAGCGCGCCCTTGCGCGCCTCTGCCCGAGCCCCTGCGCACCTCCAGCACGAGCGCAAGCGCTCCAGCGTGCGACCCACTGCGCGAGTGCTCGATCCAGCTCGCGAGTGTGACCCTAGCCACTGCGGCCCAGTCCAGCACGCGGCCCTGTCCGGCCCGCGGCCCACCAGGCCCATCAGGCCCGCCAGCCCGCGGCCCATGGCCCGCGACGGCCCGTGACAGTCCGTGAGCCTCTGCGAAGGTAAATGACTCTAAGTTTCGATTTTCGCACTTGGGTTTCGAAATTCTTTAGTATTGGACTTAAATTGTTCGCAATTGTTTCAAATTTGGAAACATTCAGGTTTTAGACCAAACCAACGGGCGAACGAAAGCTAAATTCGAGATCCGAAGAATCCTAGGTGAGAGAAATGAAATCTCTTCAACCCTTGAATAAACCTTGTCAAATTAGGTAGCATTAGTTGATTTGTTTATAAATTGAGGAATTTAGGGTTCGTACGAAATTAAGAAAAACGATAAACCCTGAAATAGTCGGAAATTGATGAAAATCGTGATGACTTGATTAGGTTGGCTTTCTTGGTGACTCGATTGAGGGGCGCCTTGTTTTGCGTATTTTGGTGTCATTGGGGAGTGCGCTACCTTCCCCAAAACAGTGAGTGAGATTTATTTCAATGCTTTTGTTTAATATGTAAATCCTGTTTTACAACATTTTGATAATGAGCATGATTTGTCGTATGTTGGAAATGTTTTGACTGGTTTTAAAATTGACTTTTGTGAACCGTTGGAGTGTCCAAAAACTGTATTGAATTATGAAATTATGCATCCATGTGGTTGAAATGTATAATGTGCCATTTTATGCTCTATGTTGCATTGGTTTATGAACCTGACTTCGGCACATTTTGATGTGATATTGATTTTGGCTTTGAGAGCTTTGATATGTATTGTTCCGTAGCTACGAAGGACACCGTGAGAGGCGCTTTGGTGGCGTCCGGATATGCCTAGGCCTGGGGTATCCCACGAGTTGTCGTGATTTGATTATCTACACGGTACTGCCAGGTTGAACCCGAAAGGGGGAGGATTTGGATTTGGATTGGATATCCTCTCCAATTCTAGCACCTGGACGAGGTTCGTCGCCAACGCCGGGGTAGAGAGCACTTTAAAGAAATTTGCATATAACACCCCCGGTGCGCCTGTCATAGGTCGCGGTAGACCTTTGCCAGGACATTTTCGGCTGGCAGCTCTATGATTTTAATGACAGTGCTTTGGATGCATATTTGACTTGAAAATGCGTGAAATGATATATTGTTGAAATGAAGAGCATGATGATTTGAAATATGATTTATATACTTATGTTTTGACACTCCAGTTTCACACTCCAGTTTCACACTCCATATTTGATGACTGCATTGACCCACTCACTCACTGAGTATTCTCTCCCGAGTACTCACCCCTCATTTCCCTTTTGTTTCAGAGATAGTATTTGACAAGGAGTGTCGCTTTTAGGACGCTCAGTATCTTTGGGAGATCAGGCCTGGACTTGAGGAGTCATTGTGTATTTCCGCTGTAAAAATTTGTATTGGTGATGTATTTGTATTCTGAGGTCTATAGATGACCATTTTTATAATTCTGGGATGACTGTATAAATATGGACATTTAAATTGTGGAACTCTCATGTCACTGCATGACATTGCATTGAGGCATTTCTTTTTCGTTGCGTCTGTATTTGGGAATGTGTCATGTCTTAGAATTGTCCTCTAGGATCGCTCGGTGTCTCCTCTAAATCACAGGAGGGGCGACTGGCGGCTGTCCATGCCTTTGACGGGGGCATGGCAGTAGAGGTCTGTGGTTAGGACTGTGGAGAATTGTTTGTTAGCCTTGCGTTGCCCTGGATTGTGCAGTAGGATGATCTGATTTGTTGTTGAGGATAATATATGCATTTTGAGGCCGGGATGGCCCCTTTTGGACAGGTAACAGGTTTATTTTAATATGGGAGACCTCCGATATATGGGGAGGTTCTGCCCGATTTTCTGTAAAAATACAGCCGGCATCCAGGGTAACGGGCGGCTGCTCACGATCCCGGGTCGGGGCGTGACACTTTGTGGCCCTGACGTGTTAAGCGCAGCTCAGGTTCGATTCCGTTTGTTTCGAAAGAGATCGTGGAAATCAAACCTAGTAGAGATGATCATGGACACCGTCGGTGAAATGTGTGATTGATGATTGGGAAAAGAAAAGAGAGGAGAGAGAGGAGAGAGAGAGTATGAAGGAGATGAAGAAGAGTGATGATCGAATGAATCGGTGGTGAGTGAGAGTGAGAGTTCATCGACGATGACGACGAGGACGAGGACGGTGACGACGTCGGTGTCAGTGAAGGTGGAGATTATAGTCGGCGATAGTGGATATGGTGCGGCTTATCGAGGAGTTTTAGGTGATGGTTTTGTTGTCGCCGTAAATAATCTTCTTAATAACAAGTATTCTCTCTCTCTCTCTTCTCCCCGTCGTACAGTCAAATGCTTGTTTTGTTGGATCACTTACTCTCAAGAACGTGTGTTCTCTCTCGCTCTCTGTCTCTCTCTCTGTCTCTCTCTCTCTCTCTCTCTCTCTCTCTCTCTCTCTCTCTCTCTCTCTCTCTCTCTCTCTCTCTCTCTCTCTCTCTCTCTCTCTCTCTCTCTCTCTCTCTCTCTCTCTCTCTCATATACCATTTCCATTTTCTTTGGTAATACATGGTCTCTAGAGAGGTTTGATCAATAGTAGTTTAGTTTTGTAATTCTGAAATTTGAATGGGTGTTACACGAAAGGTGTATCATTGCCTTCACACTACATAAGCATATATTGAAAATTCCGACATTGAAGACTAATAAAACTCCTAATGCCAACCTCAAAATTTTCTGTCTCTGTCTATTGATTGATTACTATTTTTAGTCTGCAATTGTGTTATGATATATTCAAATGTGGTAGTGTTGGTTTTGTTTAGTGGGGGTAGGCAAGTCTTTGGGATCTGAATGATGTGTATCAGGTTGACATACATTTTTTGATTTTAAGTTGAGATTTGGAGTGTACTTCATTTAACTTATGTAATTTCTTAGATCTTGATTTGTTCCAACTTTTGTTTAATATGTTTTTTTTTTGGTATTTTTAACTAAAATTATTTGAATTTTTAATATATTTTTATTAATTATTGCTTTATGACCCTTAAGAAGAATTTCTTGACTCCACCCCTGAACATACTCATCGAAATATAAATAATACAAGTGAGTTTTTCTTATATACCTCTTTCTTTCCAAGATAAACCTACTCCTAATTTTCTGTCTGAGGATTGAATAGATTATGTTACAGAAGACCGTAGAGCATGTTCCTTCATCATGATCATGCTCATGAGATTCGAACCAAAATTTTCGGAGATGCTCTGCGCTTGTTCCAATGTCATAATCTTTTTTTCGCATACCATTCACAATTAAACTGCAATAACAACCAAACTTATATATTTAATTGTGAATAAATTTTTCATAATAATTGTAATTATGATGCATGTGGAGTAAAGGTTCCTATCTATGTATATTTAATTAACCTCAGCACAAACTTAACAAAAGAATAATAAAAAATAAATTAAACTATTGTGGAAACCCCTTATTCCTTCTCCTCTTTCTCTCTTAATTTTTATTTTATTATATTATTATTTAACTAAAACAATTTTTTATAAAAAAAATAATATTTTACAAATGAGAATTAAATTTTTTTAATGAATTTATAGTATGGCATTATAATGACACTTTAGGTTATTCATCCATAAATTTATTTGTGTATATTCAAAAGATAATAGTTAAAACTTTTCAATTTAATGACAATAAAAAATAGCACGTACGAATATATTTGATGGAGTTTTTGAATTCCTTACCCTTTTGGGAAGGGAAGGGATCCGCAGGAACATTGTATTTAGGTTATGTTTGGATTGAAATAAATTTTTTATTTTTATATTTGTATATTAGTAGAACATTTGTGAAATTAATTTTCAAATCTAAATTTTAGTATTTGGAACCAAAAATAAAATTTATAATTTATTTCTAACTTTACACAATTATGAATTTCTAAATCAGCAATATATATATATATATATATATATATATATATATATATATAGATCTTACAAATGAAGTCCAATTGAGCTTGCGGAGTCTCATGTGGTGCTATTTTATCATAATTATTCTTAAAGAAAGGAAAATTTAAGAATGATTAAGTAAATAATAAATTTCATATTTTATTTTTATCATTCCAAGCATAGTAATTCAATTAAATTTCAACTTTTTATTTTTATTTTTATTTTAAAATATAAGAGTTTATTTATAAATGAATTTCACAATTCAATACGTTTCAAATGAGGTCAGGTTAATTTATTTTTTATTTGATTCTAAAAAATGGTCGTGAATTTTGTATTGTCTGCATACACATTTATGTAGCGAAGTGCACAAAATATAATTAAAAATGAAAATAATAAATAAACAAACAAAGAGCCGTGTACATCTAGTAAAAGTTAAGTAATAACAAGTCAAAAACAAGAGTCATTTGATTGGGGTAGAGAGAGAGAGAGAGAGAGAGAGAGAGAGAGAGAGAGGAGGTTTGGACAAAGCGAGCAATCAGAATGACAATAAAGATTGCAGGAGGGGGAAAGACCTGTTATCTTTTATCACTGTCAAATAATTCAAAACAGATAATTTATACAAATCACATCAAAATAAATAGACTACACAATTCTAGAATCTCCAAACTCGAAGACTATTCAACCCTTCGTATTTCAAAATCACATGATTAATTAAAAAAAAGTTAATTTAATAAAGTAATATCATTCTCGTAAAACAAGGAGGGTGAATAGCCATTTTTAGTGCATGTGAAACTTTTTAACTCACTTGATTACGAATGTAAATAAAACCTTACAAATACTTCTTCTGAAATTATTATTTTTTTCAAAATCCAGATAGTGGATTGTATTCCCACACGATTTTTAGATTTCTTTAAATTATAAAGATGTTACGAAATATAAAGTTAATCCTTATATGTAATAAAATTGAGTATAGAGAATATTACGGTGTCTGTTCCTCATATGAATAAAAAACACATAAATTCCTTTAAAACTTATGTTGTTCTATCACAAAAACATCAAACTATTTGAACACATTAGTCCCTTATCACCGGCATTTTAATGCTCCAACAAAAATACAAATAATCATCTAAATTTTAATTTTCCATTAATAAAATTTCAAAATATGATTAGTTGTGTGTGAAGGGAGAAAAAAATATTGATGGGGTTGCAAGAGTATGAACACAACACTAATTGTTTTGAACCCTCGTCGTGCGTCCAATCGTCTCCGGATTTAATGCTAGAATCTAAACATCCTTTGGAAGAGTTATGACTCTGACAGCGGGAGCCTCTCTCCCTCGGGTGCCTTCCTTTTACCAGACAATTTTAGGCTGTTTCTAACTTTTTTTCCTATTATATATATATATATATTTTTTAAATTAAGAAAGTATAATTATTTTAATCTAATTTTTTCGTTGCTGTTATGTTTCATAGTTCTACTTATTAGGTTCTTTAATTTATTATTCCTAACTTTTTCCCCTAATTTATATTTTTTTCTAAAATTAATAAAGTATAAATGATTTTATTCTAATGTTATCATTGCTGTCACGTTTCTTATTAGATTCTTTAATTTATTGTTTCTAACCTTTTTTCTCCTTTTTATATTTTTTTAAATTAAGAAAATATAAATTATTTTAATCTAATTTTATCATTGCTGTTATGTTTTATAGTTCTATTTATTAGGTTCTTTAATTTATTTGAAATAAAAATAAAAATAGAAATAGAAACAAATTAATATGAACGTATTGCTGTGAACCCTCGTCGTGCGTCCAATCATCCTCGGCATTTGATGTGAGAATCAAAATATCCATTGAAGGGGTTGAGTCCGAGAAAGGGTGCGCCACTTCATTTCATTAGGTGCCTTTCTTTTTCCCGCAAGTCAAATTCTGTTACGTCCTTCACACGTCTATAAGCATGCATGCACCATGTCGAGACAATTCCCAATTGTTCCAACTCCCCTCCGCCACCCCCGCCCCCCCCCCCCCCGCCGCCGCAGCCGCCAAAGAAAAAACCTATATGTTTTTTCAAAAATTAAGAAAGTATAAATTATTTTAATCTAATTTTGCGGCTGCTGTTATGTTTCATTCGACTTATTAGGTTCTTTAATTTATTTGAAATAAAAATAAAAATAAAAATAAAAATAAAAAACAAAAAACAAAAGGTAGAAATTAAAAAAAAAAAAAAACAAAAACGGAAACACAGAGAAAAAAACATCTTTGATAAAAATAATTATATCAAATAGAATAGGATCAATTAGTATCAAATTTTGGATATCTTGATGAAAGGATCTTCATAATCTCCTCAATCGTGGTGGAGATTCCCAATGGGGCATCTTGGGAGGATACAATCCCAAATAGGGTATAACATTTCTTATAATTAAAATCGGATATCTAATTCTGCATTTGAATGTAAAGCAACCCTAAGTCTCTAATTTAGGTTTCTTGCTTACGAATTACTAACAAGTAAACCAAAGTTATAAATTTTGTGTCTTGTGGGTTTGCAAACACATTTTCCCAATCTTCACTATAGTATCTGGATTCTGTTGGAAAAGCACTGTAAGTTTGATTTCTAAATTAGTCAAATCTGTTTTCAAGAAAAAAAAAATTAAAAAAAAAACGTCCGTTTAAAATTATAATTAAATAAATAAAAGGGGATTTAACTAAACTTATAATATCTCTTAAAACATCTTATAAAATATATGAAAGTTTATAACTTTATAAAGTTTTTTATTTAATTTTTTTAAAATGAACTTATAAATACTATGAAAAAGTATCTCCACTTTGTAGTTTTATTTAAAGGAATAAATTTAATTCTTACAGTTATTTTAGTTTATTTAGTATATGTATGTGTGTGTGTGTGTGTGTCACGCCCCGAACCGGGGTCGTGAACAGCCGCCCGTTGTCCCTGGATGCCGACTGTATTTTTACAGAAAATCGGACAGAACCTCCCCATAAATCGGAGGTTTCCCAAGTACAATTTCACCTGTATATCATATTCATCCCGAAAAATAAGTAAATGGCCATCCCGGCCTCTCCAAAATCAACGAATACCACAGCCAACATCCAGAACAACGCAAGGCTATAAGTTTCTAGCAGTCCTAACAACAGACCTCTACTGTCATGCCCAACTAGAGCATGAGCAGCCGCCACACCGAGCGGATTTAAATTCTACGCATATATAAAATAAATTCCCAAGTTATTTTTAAATATTTACAAATGCCCCAATGCAATGAAATAATCAACACGAAAGTTTCACGAATAAAAGTCCATAATTTATACAGTCATCCCAAAAATTTAGATAAATGGAATGGTCAAACTAAAATCTCCAATACATAACAATATCACCAATTATCGTAGCGGAAGAGATGGAAAACATCCATACCCAACCCCAGTGGTATCTCCTCAATCCAACACTAATTCTGTGGGAAAGAAAGTGAGGGGTGAGTATCTATGGGAGGATACTTAGTAAGTGAGGGGATTGACATCATACTATCAATATCTAGGGTGAACTTGGAGTGTCAAAGCATAAGAAAATATCCATAGTGTGCAAACCGATCATGTTATTTCAAAATCATATATAATACGCACACATCAGAAAGTAAGATATGCATCCAATATTTACATCAATGTCGTGAAGAGCCGGCCAATGAAATATTCCCGGCAATGGTCTACCTCGACCAAGGACGGCGCATTGGGGGTTTTTCCAAATGCAAGTATTAAATAATGACTCTCTACCCCAATGTTGGCTACAGACTACCCCAACTAGCCTGTAAATAATAATAATGTACATATAACTAGTCGGCCGTGTATGGTGCCCCCGCCTGGTGCTAGACGGAGCCGTACTCAACGTCCTCTCCGATGAGGGTCAACCTGGGGCACCCATACACACGACGATCTGGCGGATACCTCCGGCCGAAACGTATCCGGGCACAAGGGGTGCCTCTACCAGATGTCCTTCGTAGCTACGGATCACAATATCATATCGGCCGGGCACGTAGCCCCATGCATCCCATCACCAAGTCGGCCGGGCATATAGCCCCATGCATAATATCATAACGTCGGCCGGGCATACAGCCCAAATGCATAATATCATAAAGTCGGCCGGGCATATAGCCCAAAACATAATATCATAAAGTCGGCCGGGCATACAGCCCAAATATGTAAGTAAATCTATTTAAAACTATGTGCCAATGCAGTGGAAGTATTAAAACATATCAATATGTCGAAATTATGGCACAATATTCAATTATCAAAACTCATGGATGCATATCAATAAAGTCAGAATTTAAGACACTCCAAAGATCACAAAACATTTCATCAAATATTTGAAAGTTCTAACAATCATACATTCGCAGAAATATGTCATTTAAAAGTATTTTTGAAACATGGTTTTCAATCAATAGCGAATGTCAAAGTCCCACTCACAGTTCTAGGGAGGGTGGTCACTCCCTATTTTCAAAACCAATCAAATCTGATCTGCTTCCTCGAGTCTCCAAAAAGATCAACCTAATCAGATCATCAAAATTGAATATCATTTTCTCAAGCATTTTTAGACTTTATCCGAAAGATATGAAATGTACAATATCTTCCACTTTACTGCTCATTTCAATCCAACCCTACAACCCAGATACTTTCATGCATATTTCAGAGTTTAACTCTAAGGGAAACCATTCGAATTCACCCGACATGATTTTGTGATTCTATAACATGCTTCTTCCGTATCAGACCATCTAGTTTCTGTAACATTCTATACTTAACCTTCAAAGTCACAATAATCATCTCATAATTTGTATTCTATTCACATTCTACTTACACTCTAAACATATACAAAACCTTTCATCTTGGATTCAATCCTAGATTCATTGAATGTATCAGTTAGAGCCGAAATCTCCTCACCTAGGGTTTTCTCGAAGCGCCGAGTCTCGTCCGAATGTCGTTTCGGTCACTCCAAAGTCTGTAGGGTTTCCTATCAAAACAAAATTTATTTGTTAGATCTAAACACTTAGATCAGGAGCAAAACCCTAAGTCATTTACCTGCGTGGAGGTTCGTGGGCTGTCACAGGCTCACGGGCCGTCACGGGCCGTCACGGGCCGTCGCAGGCTCGTGGGCTACAGCTAGCGGGCTCGCTGGTCTGCGGGCCAGTGGGCTGACGGGCTAGCAGGCCGGCGGGCCTCTGGCTGATGGGCCTGTGGGCTGGCAGGTCTGCAGGTGATGGGTCTGCGGCTGACGGGCCGATGGGACTGGTGGGCCCGTGGGCTTGCTGCTGATGGGCCTACGGGCCGACAGTGGCTCGAGGGCTGGTGCTCGCCCGTGCGCTGGTGCGCCGTGCTGGTGCATGCTCGTGCGCCGGCTCACGCGTGCTCGTGCGTTGCTGCGCGCTGGGCCGCGCACCTGTGCGCTGGGCCGCGTGCCTGTGCGCTGGGCCGCGTGCCCGTGCACGCTCGTGCGCTGGGCCGCGCGCCCGTGCACGCTCGTGCTCTGGGCCTCACGCCCGTGCACGCTCGTGCGCTGGGCCGCGCGCTCGTGCACGCTGGGTCCGCGCGCTCTCGTGCACGCTGGGCCGCGCGCTCTCGTGCACGCTGGGCCGCGCGCTCTCGTGCACGCTGGGCCGCGCGCGCTCGTGCACTCTGGGCCGCGCGCTCGCGGCCTCGTTCGCGCTCGGGGCTTGGATCCTGCTCATGGCCTGGGCTCGCGCTGCAGGCTTGGTCCTGCTCGGGGCCTGGCTCACGCTGTGGCAGAAGGCGGTGCTCGCGGAGGTTCTGCAGTCGCGCTGTGGCGTGCGGTGGTGCTCGATCGTGGCTCGCGGCGGTGTGCAGCGAGGCGGAGAGAGGGCGATCATGGGTGATCGCGAGAGAAGGAAATAGTGAGATAGAGAGAGAAACCGAGAGGGAAAAAGAAGAAGAAGAAGAAGAAGAAGGAGAAGGAGGAGATGATGGCGGCGGCGGCGGCGGCGGCGGCGGTGGCGGTGGAAGGCGCGGGGCAGCAGCCAAAGGAGAGCCGCGGGAAGATGAAAGGTCGGGGGGGAGAGAGAGAGAGAGAGAGAGAGAGAAGGGAATTTGGGGCTTTAGCCCTAAATCAAATTTGGGGATTTTTTTTTTTTCTTTAGCTTAGTGTTGCAGTGTGTGTATATATGGGATAATTACTCTTACAAAATAAATCTAGGTCCATGGGCTTCATATTAAAAATAAAAAAATAAAAAATTTCTGGCTTTGCATTCAAGAGCCACTTCATTTTAGTCAAAATAAAAAGGTTCAAATGTAATACATAGAACTAACAAATGCCAGAGCTCAAATGTTTGATCTAGAATAGATAGAGAGAGAGAGAGAGAGAGAGAGAGAGAGAGAGAGGGAGGGAGGGAGGGAGGGAGGGAGGGAGGGAGGGATGCATCTCCACCTATGGATTTGATTTATGAGAATTTTGAGTGAAACTTCTTCGTGCTTGAGCAAATTCTTACCGAGATGAAAACTTTTTGATAAGAATTGATTGTGAAAGGAAATGATTTTCCATTGAATCACTTTGTTTTGATACATATGTATATATACAAAATTGATATACGTAATTATAGAATACAAAGGAATCAATTAAGTAATGAAAGGGAAAAAGAATCAATTAAAAAGGAAAAGTCAATTAGACAATTAAAGGGAAGGGAATAATGGATGTCAAATCTTGTTCCTATAATCAAGTCTTCAATTGATGTTATTTCCTTAATTCTGTTAATACTCCCCCTCAAGCTGGTGCATGAAGGTCAGTAATGCCCAGCTTGCTTTGAAGAAACAAAAATTGGTCTTTGCTTATAGCTTTAGTGAAAATGTCAGCCGGCTGGTTTGTAGTAGAGATGGCACGTGGTTGAATGATCCCAGCTTCAGACTTTTCACGTACAATGTGACAATCAATTTCAAGATGCTTGGTACGCTCATGGAAAACCGGATTGGCAGCGATATGACGTGCTGCTTGATTGTCACAATATAGAGGAGTGGCAGATGATAAAGAGATGCCAAGGTCTCGAAGTAAAGATTGAAGCCAAATGATTTCTCGTGTAGTGGTGGCCATGGCACGATATTCGGCCTCAGCCGAGGAATGTGATACAGTCTGTTGCTTTTTACTCTTCCAAGATACCAAACTATGACCAAGGAAGATGCAGTATCCTGTAGTTGACCGACGGGTTTGAGGACAGCTTGCCCAATCGGAATCTGAAAAAGCAATAAGCTCCATTGGGCTAGAAGAAGACAATAGAATACCCTGACCTGGAGTTTTCTTTAAATAGCGAAGTAGCCGATGAGCAGCATCTAAGTGTGGTTGACGAGGTTGATGCATAAATTGGCTAAGAACATTAACGGCGAATGTAATATCAGGCCGAGTGATAGTCAAGTAGATGAGACGACCAACTAAGCGTCGATAAGAGGAGGGATCTTCTACCAAATTACCTATAGAGTCGGTAAGCTTGAGATGTTGTTCCATGGGTGTATGAGCAATACGAGCCCCCGTGAGGCAAGAATCGGCAAGGAGGTCCATGACATATTTATGTTGTGAGAGATAAATGCCATGAGAAGATCTAGCTACCTCAATACCAAGAAAATACTTGAGAAGGCCAAGATCCTTAATGCGAAAGCGTTGTAATAAGAAAGACTTGATTTGTGATAGAAGCTTGAGATCATTTCCGGTCATGACGATATCATCCACATAAACCAAGAGGAAAAGTGAAGACGACCCACGATGGAGACAAAATAGAGAATTATCAGCATGTGATTTTGTGAAACCGGCTTCTAATAAAGTAGCAGAGAATGTGGCAAACCAATTTCTTCCGGCTTGTTTCAATCCATATAAGGATTTATTAAGCTTGCAAACTAGATGTTTCTCCCCCTGCTGTGGATGGCCGGGAGGTAAACACATGTATACTTCCTCTTGCAGTGGACCATGTAAGAAAGCATTTTGCACATCAAATTGATAAAGAGGCCATCGTTGAGCAGCAGCAACGGCTAAAAGGACTCGGACAGTCACCAATTTTGCAACCGGAGCAAATGTATCATGATAATCTACCCCTTCAATTTGGGTATATCCTTTGGCAACCAAGCGTGCCTTGTAGCGTTCAATGCTTCCATCGGAGTGCCGTTTGATTTTATAGACCCATTTGCATCCAATAGATTTCTTATCTGGTGGAAGAGGCATAATAGACCATGTATTTGTTACTTCAAGGGCATTCAATTCTGTTTTCATAGCTTCTCGCCACTCAGGTATGTGTACAGCTTGGGTAAATGTTTTGGGTTCTGCAAGAGAGGTTAGGGCACCAAGAAAAGCACAATGTCTAGAAGAGAAACGATGGAAAGAAAGATAGTGTTCCAAAGGATATTTAGTACCTGAAAAAGTTGAAGATGATTGATGTTGAACTTGAGAACAATGATAGTCTTTGTATTTTGTCGGAGGGCGAGTCACTCGTTGTGAGCGACGAAGGGGTGTTGTGGAACGTGTAGAGGTGGGTTCAACATTGGAAGTTGGAGGTGGATAAGTGGAGTCACCGGTGTCGGTTAATGGGAGGGGAAGAACATTGATAGTATCAGTATTAATTGGCACTTGCAATTTGCATGGAAAAATATTTTCATGAAACACGACATCCCTACTCACATAAATTGTTTGAGATTTAATATCAAAAATTTTAAAGCCCTTTTGGCCATATGGGTAACCAAGAAATATACCTGGTAAAGCACGTGAATCAAATTTATGTTTGGGATAATTGTTTCGACCAAAAACCAAACAGCCAAAAACACGTAAATGGTGATATGTAGGCATTTTGTGGAACAAAATTTCAAAAGGGGTTTTACCATGAAGGACGGCTGTAGGAGTGCGATTGATAAGATAAGCTGCAGTAAGAATACATTCACCCCAAAATGTTAAAGGTAGGTGAGATTGAAATCGTAAAGCTCGTGCAACATTTAGTAAATGACGGTGTTTACGTTCGACCATCCCATTTTGTTGGGGTGTGTAAGCACAACTATGTTGATGGATGACACCATGGGAATTAAGAAAGTCATTAATGTCATTATTGAAAAATTCTAGTGCATTGTCACTACGCACTTGGCGAATGGAAGTATCAAATTGTGTTTTAACCATAGAAAAAAAATGGCGAATATAGGTAAAGGCTTGAGATTTAAAACGCATCAAATATGTCCAAGTAGAACGTGAAAAATCATCCACTATTGTGAGAAAATAACGTGCACCAGTAATAGTAGGAGTGGAATATGGTCCCCAAATATCGATATGAATTAAATCAAAACAAGATTTAGAAGAAATAGAGCTATGTGGAAAGGGAAGTCGTGATTGTTTTGCTAAAGGGCAAATCATACAAGTGCATTTAGATAAAAAACTGATACCAGAATCTAAACGAGAGAACAAAGGCGAGATACTGGAACTGGGGTGGCCAAGACGACAATGCCATAAGTCTTCTTTATCTTTTGTAGCAATCGATGACAAAGAAGTACTGTGGTTGAATTTTAGATCAAGGTAGTAAAGACCATCACGTTCTCTTCCCAATCCAATCATCTTCTTCGTTTTCAGGTCCTGAAAAACACAACAGTTTGAGAAAAAAATAACAGAACAATTAAGATTTTTTGTGATTTTGCTAATGGATAGGAGGTTGAATTTAAAAGATGGGACATACAAAACTTTATCTAGTGAGAAATCTGATGAAAATTTAATAGAACCTAAGTGAGTTACTGGAACAACACTACCATTTGGAAGTTTGACAGGTTGGTTGGTATGGCAAGAGGCATCATGTAAGGATTTTAGATCGTGAGTCATATGATCACTGCATCCAGAATCGATTACCCAAGTGTCATTGTAATGGGAAGAAAAACAAGAAACCATACCTGCCAGGTTAGCTAAAGGATGAGAATGTGTAGTGTTGTTGGATTGGATTAAGGAGAGGAGTTGCTGTACTTGTTCCTCAGTGAAGGGTAAGCTATGAGAAGAAAATGATGCACTATCCGCAGTAGCTGCAACTGGTCGATTATGATTTGGTGCATAATTCTGCTCATGCCGAGAGTGATTTGTTCTCGGTTGGTTGGATATAACAGAACGCATATCAGCTTGTTTCTTGCGGCACCACTTCTCAATATGTCCATCTCTTCCACAATAATTACAGTGTTTGTGATGTTTTGATTTATCTTGCCATGGAGAAGGAGAATTTTGTCTTCCATGGTGAGCCACGAATGCAGATTGATCTGGTATGGGATTGGATGTAAGTACTGACCTTTGTCGTTCTTCTTGTTGCACAAGCGCATAAGCTTGAGCAACAGATGGTAGAGGGTTCATGAGTAAGATTTGACTTCTTACCGATACATATGTATCATTCAAACCCATCAAAATTTGGATAAGACGGTCACGCTGCTGGAAAGTGGCGAGTTCTTGAGCAGAACCACAAGTACATGTAGTGGGTGAGTTGTAAATATTAAGTTCATCCCATAGTGTTTTCAAACCAGTATAGTAAACGGCAATGGAGTTATTTTGCTAAAGATGGTTAACGATGGTTCGTTGGATTTCAAAAATCCGTGGAGCATTTTGTTGGGAAAAACGATCTCGAAGATCATGCCATACATCATGGGCTGTCTCCATGAAGATGACGCTGCTTGCAATTTCTTTACTGACTGCATTGAGAAGCCAAGATAATACCATGCTATTGCAACGACTCCAAAGGGTGAAGGTGGGTGAACCTGGTTCTGGCTTCACAATCGACCCGTCTAACAATCCTAATTTGTTCTTTGCCTCAAAAGTCATAGTAATGGCACGATACCAAGTTGGATAGTTATCTCCAATCAATGGTTGAGAAACTAACATGGTACTTGGATTGTCTGAATGGTGTAAGAAGTATGGTGAGGTTAGATCTGCTTCAGCCATTGGATTTGACATTACCAAGGAAGAATGAAGCGACTAGGGTTTACAGGTTGAAGACCTGCTCTGATACCATAATAAGAATTGATTGTGAAAGGAAATGATTTTCCATTGAATCACTTTGTTTTGATACATATGTATATATACAAAATTGATATAAGTAATTATAGAATACGAAGGAATCAATTAAGCAATGAAAGGGAAAAAGAATCAACTAAAAAGGAAAAGTCAATTAGACAATTAAAGGGAAGGGAATAATGGATGTCAAATCTTGTTCCTATAATCAAGTCTTCAATTGATGTATTTCCTTAATTCTGTTAATACTTTTTATTTATTTATTTATTGATTGATTGATTTATTTGCACTATGATTGGTCCCAATCAAAGGGGAAAATGAACCTAGTAATTTTTATTGGAATTTCAGTACTATTTTCATTACTGAGTGATGGAATATAAAATTATAAATACATAAAAAAAACTAACTATTTTTCTAAACAAAAGGATTCAAATAGCTAGATGGCAATAAATTGCCAACAATTATTGAATAATGGAAATATTCTCTCTAACTTATTGACCAACTCCTACGCAAACAAAATAACACCAAATAAAATCAATAACAAATGAGACAAATCTTAAACCATAATCTGCAACCAACATGATCTACACTCAATCCTTATACCTTGAGTTCTTGATGGGCACTCAAGTTGATCTTTTTGGCTTATCATTGTCCCCTTCTTTCCATGGAACCATGTCCTCAAGGTTCAAGTTGATGAACTTGTTCCGCAGCTCTTGCATATTTTCCCATGTGGTATCTTCTTTTAGAAGCGTTTTTCCATTGAACAAGGATTTTCTCAACAAAACTTGACCCTTTCTTAACCCATCGAGTATCTAAAATGGCCGCGGGCTACATAATAATCTCACCATCATCAGCCATGGGTGGTAGTTCAGTGCTTGTGGCCATAGTCTCCCCTACTTGCCTTTTAAGCATTGAAATAAGAAAAATAGGGTGAATTCGAGACTCTTCCGGCTATTTGAGTTTGAAAGCTAGCTTTCCAACCTTTGCCTCAATTTGGTATATGCCATAAAAGCGATTAGCTAACTTTTGATATGCTCTCCGATAGATAGTTTGTTGGCGATAAGGATGGAGTTTGAGGTAGACTAAATCCCCACTCGAAATTCTACATCCCTTGTTTTTGAATCGGCCACTTGTTTCATTCAATTAATAACTACATGTTAATTGATTTGAGCTGCTGTAAAATGGGATTTCGTTTTACCATTGTTTGGTCCACTTCATCGACAGGAGATGCCCCAATTTGACAATGAGGACTATTTGGTGGTGGCCTCCTATAAAAAGCATGTAATGGCGTTATCCTTGCAGAGATCTGTTATGTAGTGTAATACCAAAAATAGCCCATGGAGGAAAAGAACCCCATTTTCGAGGCTGTTGAGAAACAAAATATCGTAGATACTACTCCATACACCTGTTAACTATCTCCGATTGACTGTTGCTTATGGGTTTGCGGATGACAGGCAAAGCTCATGTGGAGTTTAGTCCCCAGCATTTTGAAGAATTCCCATCAAAAGTGATAAAAATGGGATCCGTATCATCGATAATTGATTTTGGCATTCCATGAAGCTTGACAATACCTTCAACAAAAATTTTAGCTACCGTTTTTACCATACTAGTAGGAGTACACCGCGTTTGCACAGTGTAGAGTTTTAAAGTTAGGTTTGAAAAATAAGGTGATGTGTTCAGTATTAGTTGGAACTCGAAATTCAAGATCGGTATAGTTAAGTGACTTGATACATCTGAAAAATTGAAAAATATTGTTAGGCTGATTCCATGTATTTGAAAAGAAATGTGTAAATGCGCAAATACTCAACAACCGAACTATCATATTCGATGAATAAGAAGTTATGAGCAAAGTGGATTCTGTTGAACTAGCTATCAGCAAATTGTTAGCATGCAGTTGAACCAGATTTCAAATAGTGTGAGAATTACATGTTAAAATACAACTTTGATTGACATTTTTGAAGAGACCCTCTTTTATTAGTGTTAAATAAGAAATCTATTTTGGGTTAATGAAATTAAATTGAAATTGAGTCAAGTTTTGTTCAAGTATATATATTAACTATTAAGGGGAACTAATATAAGGATGTCCTTCAATTGAGGTAAATGATGATTGAAAAGAGTAGGACCTAACAACACACAATAACAGCAGTTGTATGATTTCATAGAACTCTTTTAAGAATTCTAATCTGATAAAAAAAAAAAAAGGAATTTGTTGTACTTCTGTATTAATTATCATTTGAACAATAATATATTATAATATCAGCGGTTTCATTCTTTTAATTGATTGAGTTATAATATTGTTAATTTGTCTCTCTTAGAGGAGGAAACTTAAGTTAGTAGTTAAGTCCCTTTTTTTATGAATGATTATCAATAAAATGGAGAAGTTATTTTCTTTGTTGTAGTTATGGTTATGGTTAGTTTTGAGTTTTTAATTAGTTGGATAATTTATGAAGGAAAATAATACAACATATAAAATACTATCTCTTATAGTAAAAAATTACAATAATTTTTTTTATAGTTTGATGTGTTTAATTACAATTATTTGTGAGATGTCTTTAACTAAATATATATAAAAAAAGGTTAATTTTCAACTAATGTTGGAAACTTTCGAGGTTCAATGTCCCCATGTTGTAATCTTCTTCTGATGCAGAATATGTAGGAGAAGATCTCATTAAGAGACTCAAGACAGTAGTTAATGATGTTTATTATGGGTACAATTATTATGACCTGCTTGAAGAAGATAGAAAAATCAAGCCAGGCTTCTTCGACGAAGGCTGGATCCTTCGTCGACACTACAAAATTAAATCCCTATGCCCACGGTAACTTTTATTATCGGTAACCTTTAACAACGGTTTTTTCTTGCTTATGCGGACGTCTTTTACAAAACCGTAGGAAAAAAACACATTTTTCAACGGTTTAAATTATAACGTCGATAAAAGTTTATGAACCATGAGTAAAATTAACACAGCCGTCGGTAAAAATAATATTCAATTTCTAATGGCTATTATTTGTCGTCGGTAAATATAATATTTTTAGGGATGGGTTGAAAATAATCTGACTCTTTTTTAGGGTCTACTGGATCTATTTAACCATACATAAATGATAATGATAATGATAATTGAAAATGCTATATACAATTATAATTATAATGGTTTTAGTTTATATATATTTATATAATTTTTAGGAACAATAAAATTTTAGAGTTAATATAAAATGGGTAATTTATAATGTGTATTGTAATAAGTTATAAGTTATAACATGATAAGCAATGGTAATAACCTAGTGGTAAGATGTTATAACACGGTAAAGTCTGCTATAATAAGTAATGGTAACAAATGATAATGGTAAGATGATATAATATGGTAAGATGGTAAGATGGTAAGATATTATAACTTGTGATAAGTAGTGTAATAACTTGTGATAATTCTGTGAGTATAAAAAAATTAGAATTACTATTTTCTAATAATATTACTGTAATATTATTATAACTTATAAAATATTAGAATTATTTTGAGATACACAATATACTATTTTGTAATAATATTACTGTAGATATTATTATAAATTATAAATTATTGGAGAATATATGTAAGTTAATATTAATTTAAATTCTCTTATATTAACAATTTAAAAAATTTAAATATTTTTGTATAGAAAAAAAAAGAAATAAGAAAAATAGAAAAATATTTTTGTATAGAAAAAAAAAGAAATAAGAAAAATAGAAAAAAGTGTGGAAGGTTGAGTGGAAAAAGAATAAAAAAATGAAACGTGGAAAATGTAGAGAGTAAGAAAAAAACAAAAAAAGGGAAAAAGGCCACGTGGTGGTTGCAAGCGCTTGGCCCACGGCTGCAACCGAACTCACGGGGATTGCGAACACCCCTGTGTGCGGTTGCATCCATGTGCCCCGCGCCTGCAACTGCACGAGCGCTCTAATTCCTAGCACCCCGCGGGCGCTTGCAACCACGTAGGGAGCGGTTGCAACCGCGGGGCATTACTATGCCCTTTTTTTATTTTTTTATTTTTTGATTTCTTCTTTCTTTTTTTTTACTTCTTTTTTTCACATATTTATTTTTTGCTTTTGTTTTTTTTTTTTTACTTTTTTTTTACCCTTCACCATTCTTTTTATTTTTTTTTTTGTTTCCATTTTTTTTACCCTTCACCTTCGGTTTATTTAACTTTTTTTTTGTTTCTTCTTCTTTTTCTTTTTCCTTTTTTTTTACTTTCTGTTTTTTTTACTGTCTTTTTATTCCTTTTTTTTTTCACTATTACAAGTGTTTTTATTCATTTTTTTCCACTATTACAAAATGGACGAATGAGAGAAATATATTGGTGGAATGATGATAATACATTAATTATCAATATTATATAATTTAATATAAATTCAAAAAAAAATAATAGTTATTTAATTTACAAATTTATCTTTTTAACATAACTCTACCATAAAATCTTGAATATTCTGTAAAAAATAAATTTCTAATTTAATCAATTTTTTTTCATGCCAAAATTTTTGTTTATTTATTCCAATTTAATTATTTTTTTACCAAAAAAATTAATTAATTTTAGACAAGCACTAAAAAATTTTATCATTTTATTTCAAATTCAAAGAAAAGCAAAAAAATTTAATCGTTTTATTTCAAATTTAACAAACAAGTGCTAACAAATAGAATTTATATAAACTATTTGATAAATAAATATATTAAAAAAATAAATTAAAACAGTAAAAAATCTATATATTTAATACAAAATTATCTAAAAAATATATATTGTTGTAATCATTTATAAATAATGAAAATAATGAAAAGTTGAATAAGAAAAAGATAAGAAAAAAGGGTGGGAGGTTATTAAAAATAATAAAAAACTAATAACCAAATGAAAAAAAATACAAATAAAATGTAAAAAAAATAATTTTAGTAGAAAAATTTGTTTTTTTCTATACAAACAAACAATAATAGAGAAAAAATTTAAAATTACAAGGTAATAAGTAATAATAATAAGTAATAAGTAATAATAATGGTGATAAGTTATGATAAAAAAGTTGATTTTGAGTGAATGTAACCGTAAGTATAAGTAAAGTAAGTAGTAATAAGTGGTAAATAAGTAAGTGGTAATTAATAAATAACTAATAAAATATAGTAAATTTATTGCTAAGAAGAGAAAAATTGGATTTATAATTAGTTTTTATACAACAATTTTACAATTTTTTAATAATTTTTCTTTTTCTTTTTCTCTCATTTTTTCTCTGCTCTTTTGTCTGAATTCCTTCAAACTTGATATTCTTTGTTTCCTCGGTGTTCATCCTCATGTTGGATATCATCTCCGCACGGACCGTATTATGATCAGACATCAGAAGTTTGAGAAAATATTCTTTTCTTAAGAAAATAAGATCCTGCATTTCATAAAATGAAACAATTAATAATTTTAATACAAATACAATACAAAATTGAAATAAGGTGTGGGAGAACATACTTCTTGACTTGGTGTACTTAAAAACATTCCCGGTTCCCATATTTCCAAAAACCTCATAACAAATATTCTGCAATCATTTCTGATATATAAAAAATATTTTAGGTATGCATTATCATAAAATCAAAATTATGTAGTAAATTGTAACTTACGTATTAGGCTGCTGTGGAACTTCAACACGAACAATGTTGGAAATATGGAGAGAATTTTCATAAATCCTTTCAATACAATTTTTCTGAAAATTAAGGAAAATATTATAGTTTATAATTGAATAAAATTTGATATTTAAATATATTAAGTAATAATTACCATAAAAGTTTGGAAGTTAATATCTTCGTGACCTCTATAACCAGAGTCTAGGTAGTACATAATTTGATTGTGTAAAGTAAAACAAAACCAATGTTCCTTGAAAAGAACAGGGATGAATACCTGAAAAAAAAATAAGGTATATATTAATATACCTTACAGAAATGTATAATAATAGAATGTATAATAATAGTGTCTAATGTTAAAGTACTCACTAGGTTACACAATCGATAGTCGAATCCAAGTACTTCCTCAGACAAACAACTATCGACCATCGAAATATTCCAGTTATTTTGATTGTCACAAGCAGAAACGACGGACATCTATATTAGAAACCATAACATCTATATGAGAAAACTATGATTGAGAAAAGAAAATAATGCAAGGAGTATTATGTGTATATGAATATAATAAGTGGTCTTGGCAATTGACTTAGGTGTTGAGGAAAGATTAAGAATATATCAAAAAAGAAGATGAAAACAGAAAAAAATACTTACAGAAAACCATAATGGCAAAACACATCTGGAGAAAGTGCAGTAGGTGATGTTAAGTAAACGTATATAGCAATCCATAGTCTGCAAACATAATATTATATAATTATAATCATAATTATGTGATCATAATAATGAAAAGAAAAAATTGATAAATTCATACCAGCGTGCCAATCCAGTGAGGTGGTACCAATTCATAACTATCGCTCCAGCTCATATAGTATCCATCAATATTACATAAAATTGTTCTATAAAAAAAACTAGATTTAGTAACATATATTACAATAATAATCAAATGAGAACGATTATAACACCCTTACCTATCATTATTTTTCATGGTTTTTCGTCTATAAAAAAGCCAAATATTTTCTTCTTCATCAGAAAAAATCTTTGGGTTAGCAAAGGGAAAGGGAAAGTTAGAAACTATAGATGTTGTATCCTTATCCTTCATTTCAGTTAATGTATTCACAACTCTATATAATTCAACATCATCAGGTTCATCTTCAGGCTCCTCAGGCTCCGACCCTTTATCCTCATACCTTTTATTCTCCAAACTATCCTCCAAATCTTGGCCTTTATGTTGTTGGTCCTCGTTAAAATGACTGTCCTTACCCTTTGTTTCGTCTGCTTCCTCCTTTTCTTGCTCATCATCATATTCAGAGAGTTTGCGCAAGAAATCAGACTGAATTCGAATTGACTCCTTCAAAAAATTTTTAATTTCCTGTTTTATATCAATTTTCTGCAAAATTAATATCACAGAGTAAGTCATTGGTAACTACACTGTGGTGAGATAGTAATGTTTGTAATTTTACCTTTTTTATTTTTTCTCCAACTGTTTCAACTGTTTCAATAGATTTTGCAACAAATCTTTTGACATTGGATAATAAACCCTACAGTGAAACTCAAATTATATACGATTCTAATCAAATATAAACAACTTAAATCATACAATACAACATAAACTTAACTTACATTTCCACGCTCGAATCCCACTCTTCGATTTACACGATCCGTCGTCCAATACTGAATAGGTTGTTTTGTTATTTTTCCTCCTAAATCACCAATTTTTACATTCTCAAAATAAAAGATCTGTGTGCACAAGACCAATATTATTATGGATATATTTATTAATACTAAATTATAATATTTATAAAAATTGAATTAAATTATATTAAAAACTTACCATAAGTAAAAATAAACAACCACCGATTCCTGTTTTCTTCCTCTCTTCCTCCTCTCTTCCATTATTTATAACACCTTTGAATTGATAAACTTCATCAGCTAACCATTGTAAGACAAATTTAGCCCAATTGTATTGGTCAGCATTCTCCACATCAATAGTAGCACTGAGGTGTCTTGAAGCAGGGTAAACATTTGTTGTGGGACATAAAAAACATCCAAGCAGAAATAAAAGAAAGTATTGTCTAAACTTCAGAGAGGAGGAGGCATCTTCCATCTGCATCTCTTGCATATATTGTTTTAATTGACTATGCTTAAGTTTTGAAAAGTTTTTTCTCATCTCCAAGGATACAGTAGATGAACAATCCAAAACATCCCGTCCTTTATAAGGAATTCCTAAAATTCGGCCCACATCTTCGACTGTCAGCTTAAAATTCTGATTTAAACCGATAGAGAGACGTTTTTCTATAGGTTCAAACCTCATTATCAGTTCTTCACATAATTTTCGACTTAGTGTATCACAACTAAGTTTCAAAAGGTTACCGAATCCCATATTTTTAACTATAACTTTCATATCATCAGTAAGAGTAGAAAATAACTCTTTTATTTGCTTAGGAGAGCACCTCGTTTGAATCGGCGTGGTCTTTACCCTTGTTCCAATCAATGTTGTTTCATACTTGTCATTTTCCTCCTCCTCCCATGACTATTAAAAAAACTCACATTAACTTGCATTAAAAACTTTATTCAATTCAAAATATACATAATCAAAATATAAATAATAATAATAATAATAATAATAATAACTAACGGTTATCGGAAGCAAGTGCCCTGTGATTTTCTTCGATGACTCCTTTATGATGCAAAAGAAATTCAAAATTAATTGAAATAAAAAATTTGTTTACATTTAAAATCATAAATCACAAAAAATTAAACTAATATAAATTTAAAAAATTTTAAAAAATTAGTAAGAACTAACTAAAATTATAACATAATTAACCTAAAATTAAAACTTAACTCACCTTTTCTCAGATGCCTCCTTCGATGCCTCCTTGTTCGTGTTAACTGTATCATTCATTTTTCCTTTGTTTTTTTGATTTTCTTTTCAAATCTAAGTGTAGAAATCTTCTTCTCAATCACAGCACGAAGTAGCCAACCAGATCTTCTTTTCTTCTTTCCTTCTTTCCTTCTTTTCCTATTTTTTCTTCTTCTTTCTTCTTTCTTAAAATTTTCAAAAAAATAAAAGATTAAAATGTTAAGTTTCTACCGTTAGATCAAATGTTAGTAATTCGAGATAATTTTACTCGTTGATATTATGTTGATGTTACTTGAAAAGACAATAGCCTGCAAATTTTGAAATTCCCGACAACAAAACCCAACCATTGGATTTAAAACTTTCAAGAACAAAATCAACCATTGGATTTAAAACTCTATCAATTATTTATGCAATTATAGCTGCTTATGACTTTCTTACTAGTTATTACTTTACTATTACTACTTGTAGCTAATAACTACTAACAACTTACTATGCTTCTTTCTAGCTTTAACTACTTACTACCTTACTACTGCTTCTTACTACTAGTACTACAGGTTACTACTATTACTTATTACATACTATTTACTACCTACTATTACTTACTATATACTCTTTACTACTTATATAAACCTACTATTACTTACTACATACTATTTACTACCTACTATTACTTACCACGTTACTACTTTTATATATATAATTATATAATACCTAGGAATTCAATATAAAATAATAAATGAGATTATAAATTAATTAAATATAGATATAAATCTAATTACATAAAATTAATAATAATAATAATAATAATGAAAGAGGATAATGATTTAATTATGAATTTAAAGAATGTATTATTTGTAATCAAAGCATAAACCAAAAAATTGTATATATATATTCTATATTCTCATATATATTATATATGGTATATATATTATAAATATTATTCTTATATATATTATATATGGTATATATATTATATATATTATTTATGGTATGTTAATGAAGTTGTGTGGAATTTTTATTATTTCTCTTGAATGCAGTCACACCTCTGCACATTTGTCCGCAAATGTCCGAAAGCTATTCATTTACATTTACATTTACTTGCATGCCAAACAAAAACCTAATCTAGAAGTTCACTTGCATGCATGCCATATGCAAACAAAAACGGAAGTTCTCACTTGCATGCCATATGCAAACAAAAACCTAATCTATAGCTATGTATATTAGGACAACAAAAAAACTATTCATATTCATTCATTTAGTGTTCACATGTGAGCCGTGGGTATGCAAACCCATAATATATATCCAAAAGAAAAAGAGGAAACAAACAATTTGCATTCTGAGAACTCTGAACCATTGTCTTGACCATTTACAAAACAAACAAAAGAAAAAAAAATTTGCTCCAAGCAAATCTTGACCTTTCACAAAAAGAAACAAAATAACAATAATAAAGTCATTGAATAGTATTATTGTATGGAAATTTCTTGCCGACAACACTTTTTTCACAATATCTCTCTCACTCACTCACTCACATATATAACAATTATCCTTCTCTCACTATCATCATCAAACTCTCACTCTAAACTTGTTCTTGTTCTCTCACTGTTCTCTCACTCACACCTCTTCTCCTTCATCTTCTTACCCTTCTCACTTTTCACATATCACTCACAAAGAGATGGGCTCTCGGAAAGGAAAACAAATTATGAGGGAATCGGAGCAATATAATAGAAGGGAGTTTCCATCTCTTAAAAGAAGCAAAGAATTTGACCAGGTATTTTCTGATCGGAATATTAGTGTTGGTCGTTTAATAGATTGGGAATTTTTGGAAAGTATAGATTTTAAGTACGGAAGTTTTTTAAAAGAAATATGTCCTCGTTGGATTCTCAATCCAAAAAAAAAAATTTATGAAAATGTTGTGAAAATTTTTTATAATAATATGAAAAAAATTAATAGTGAGTATTTTATTGATATTGATGGTGAAATTAATTCCTGTTGTTTTCAAACTTATTTTGATAGAAAAAAAATTGAAGTTAACCCAAAAATAATATGTACAGAGTGTGATCTTCCATGGGTGGATTATGAAGAATGTGCTCCATATTTGAAAAGTGATGTGTTAACGGACGCCCAAATTGTTTTTAATAATAATAGTTTAGAGAGTTTTAGTAAAAATGCAGCAGATTTAAATTTGCATGAAAGAATTCTTCATTTATTAATAGTACATGTTATTAAGCCACGGGGAGGTAATTATACATCCATTACTCGAGAAGATTTTTGGTTAATGGCACGTATTATTGAAAAACAAAATCCTGGTTTGCATGTCTTACTTCCATATTTTATGATATCCATAAGAGATTCAAATTCAAATTTATCATTTTGTAGTGTTGTGAAAGGTATTTTAAAAACTGAAGGAGTAAGTTTACGAAACGAAATAAATTTCAAATTAAGTTTTAAAAATTGTATAAATCATAAAACGTTGTCACGAGCTTATTGGATTTATGAGAATGGTTGTTGGATGAATCTAAAAAAAAGAGGTTTAGAATACAGGGGAGAGGGTGAGGAGTACAGGGGAGAGGGTGAGACAGTGGGCACAGATGCGAATGCGGATGAAGTTAACGTGGAAATGAATATGGATGAAGTGAATGTGGAAGCTGAGCAACATTATGTGAACGTGAACGAGGAGATCGGTGAGAATGTAAAGTGGGATCAACTTTTAGAATTGATGAATGATATGAAAACACAGATATCTAGTGTTGATGAGAAAGTTGACTGTCTTGATTAGAAATTTGAAAGATACGGGAGGGAAATGAGAGAAATGAGAGATAACTTCACCAAATTCAAGCAACACAATCACCAGCAGCATCTAAAAATGTCACTTAACTTGATGAACATGATTAATGATATGCAAGTAAATACTAATTTTATTTACTGTATTAGAGATCATTTACAACTGGGTAGAGTTCCTTTGAGACCGAGTGCGCAATCTTCCTCTCATCCTGCTGCTGGAACCAGTGGAGCATCACCTCCTCCTCCACAACCCTCGAGCAACCCATTTAGTGGATCACCTCCTCCTCCACAACCCTCGATCAACCCATTTATTCTACGTCCATTTGGATTCGGTTCACCTCCAAGGCCATTTGGTTCATTCAGTTCACCTAACAGGGATAATCCGTTTGACATTCGAGATTTTAGCAAAGCAGCATCACCATCATCTGGGAGTAGTGCAAGTGCATCGGCTTCGGATACCAGCAAAGAGAAAGGAAAAAAAAAATTTAGACCTAAAGTCCAACTTCCCTAGCTTCTAATTATTTTTTTTTCTTTTCCTGGTGATTTAAATTTTTTTTCCTTTTTTTACTTTTTCTTTGTTGCTGTAGTATTAATGTAATGTTGCTATTAATGTAATGTATATATTATTATAGTATTAATGTAAGATTAATGTAATGCATATATTATTATAGTGTGTGAATCTTAATTTTTTTTGTTTATATTTTTCCCATTTTATTTAAATATGGAAATGTTCATGCTCATGCAGCAGCTTAAACAGCGGGGCATGCATGCGGTTTCAACCGCCCAGCGCGCGGCTGAAATCATGCATACCCGGGCATGGGCGCGGCTTCAGGCGCACCACACGCAACTGAAACTGCGCATGCTCGGGCAAGGGCGCAGCTTTAGCTGCGCACCTCGCGGCTGAAATCGCGCCTGCCGCGGCTTCAGCCGCGCACCTCGTGGCTGAAACCGCGCCCACCGTGGCTGAAACCGCGCTTGTTTGGGCCTACGCGCGGCTTCAACCGTGCTCTACGCGGTTGAAACCGCGTAGGCCCGGGGTGCGCGCGGCTTCAGCCGCACACCTGCAAGGCTGAAGCCGCACACGCCAACGTGCCCCGGGCCGCCTGTGGACAGCTATAAATATTTTAATTATATAAATATATGAAAATTTTTAAATTTCTTAATATTATTATTTCATGATATTAAATTATTATTTGATAGTATATATTTTTTTAATTATGATATACATTAAGTTTTTTGATTTCAGAGAACTCACAACACAATTAACTAACTAACAATAAAAATAATAAAATTTGATAGAATTAAAATTTGGTAGAATTAAATTTTAAAATTTGATATGAAAATTTTTTAAATTCTTAATATGACTATTTCAAAAATATGATGATATTAAATTATTATTTCATAGTATAAATTTTATTAATTATGATATATATTAAGTTTTTGATTTCCAAACAACTCACAATTAACTAACTAACAATAGAATTAAACTTAAAATTTGGTAGAATTAAACTAGAATTAAACTGTGATCAAAATTATTTTTTTTTCACTTGCTTGAGCTTTAGCCAGATAAACAAAAAATTTTTTTGGTGCCATTAACAAAATTTTTTTGGCGCTAAAATTATGTTGATTTTGGCGCTTGATTTTGGCGCTAAAATTATGTTGATTTTGGCGCAAATGATCACTTATCACTTATCTTATTTATTTTATTTCTCTTCGCTTCTGTTTTTCTTTATTTCTTTCACAATCCGTTATTTCTCTTCCTTTTTCTAATCTAATCTGTTTCGTCTCAATTCCTCTTTATTTATTTTATTTCTCTTTTCACTTTTGCAATTTTCTCATGGATAGGAGATGGATGTATTCTAAATCAAGAGCAAGTGATGAATATATCAGGGGGGTTAATGTTTTTCTTGAATTTGCATATGAAAATATTCAATCGATTGATGGGAAGATATCATATCCTTGTGTTAAATGTTTCAATACATTAAGATTTCCTATATCCACAGTATTCAATCACTTAGTACGTCATGGCTTTCAACATGGATATGAGAAGTGGATATATCATGGAGAGGGAGAGGGTAATAAAGAAGGTAATAAGGAGAGCATTGAAAATGGATCCAACAACAACCTTGCTAATCTTTTTGAGCATGATATGTTTGGCATGTTACATGATACATTCACACATTTACCTCATGATTCTTCCTTCAAAAGTTCTCATCAACCAAATTCTCATGCATCCGTGGACGAATCAATTTCAGATAAGTTTCAAGAATTACTTGAAGATGCCAAAAAACCCGTATATCCAAAATCGAAATACAGTCTGCTTACAACTATTGTACATTTATATCATTTAAAGTGTTTGTCTGGGTGGACCAACAAATCTTTTTCATTATTGTTAGAGTTTTTGAGAGAATTGTTGCCTGATGAAAATATATTGCCAAATAGTTGTCATGTAGTGAAGAAAACTATTTCAGTTTTAGGGTTGAGATATGAGAAAATACATGCTTGTTCTAACGATTGTATGTTGTACTGGAAAGATAGATCCAAAGATGATGCATGTTATGTGTGTGGTGCTTCTAGGTGGAAACCAAATGGAGATGGAGATCAAGATATAAAAAAAAAAAAAAGCTGTCAAAATATTGAGATGGTTTCCTTTAATTCCTAGATTGCAAAGACTATTTACATGTAGTCAAATTGCTTGTTTGATGAGATAGCATCATGATAAGAGAACAAAGGATGGACTTTTAAGACATCTACATGGAAGGAGTTTGATTTCCTATACCCTACATTCTCTTCTGATCCAAGAAATATTCGATTAGGGTTGGCAGCTGATGGTTTTAATCCATTTAAAACAATGAATGTTACACATAGTACTTGGCCAGTGCTCATCATACCATATAACCTACCACCTTGGTTGTGCATGAAATCTACAAATTTCATACTCACATTACTTATTCCTGGTCCTAAAAGTCTCGGAGACAAGATAGATGTATATATGCAACCACTGGTAGAAGAATTGAAAGAATTATGGAATCAAGGAGTAGACACTTATGATTCTTCGGTTGGTGAAAGATTTAAAATGCATGCAGCACTGTTATGGACTATTAATGACTTTCCCGCATATGCTAATCTGTCTGGATGGAGCACTAAAGGTAGATTTGCATGTCCAGTATGCGCATATGATACATGTTCTCAATGGTTATGTCATGGCCGGAAGTATTGTTATATGGGACATCGAAGATGGTTGGATTCAACTCATCCATTCAGGTATGATAAATATTCTTTTGATGGGACAGAAGAACTTAGAGTTGCTCCTAAGCAAAGAACTGGAGCCGATGTATTGCGAGAATTAGATAGAATTGATTTAACAAGTCCCAATGATATGCATGGATGGAAAAAAAAGAGTATATTGTTTCATTTGTCTTATTGGGAAAATGTTTTACTCAGACATAATATTGATATGATGCACACTGAGAAAAATTATTTTGATATAATTGTTGGTACAATTCTTGGACAAAAGGGAAAATCTAAGGATAATTATAAGGCGAGACTTGATCTTGAAGAGATGGGGATAAGAAATGATCTACATGCACGAAGATCAAACTCTACAAATATATTTTTACCCAAAGCATGTTACCAAATGACCTTCCAGGAAAAAGATGCATTTCTCAAGGTTTTGAAGAACTTAAAACTTCCGGATGAGTGCTCTACAAACATTTCTAAATGTGTTCAATTGAAGCAACGGAAGTTAATAGGTCTCAAAAGTTATGACTGTCATATTTTAATGCAAGAATTTATTCCTATAGCAATTCGTGGATCATTACCCGACAATGTTAGCTCTCTTATCATTAAAATTTGTAATATTTTTAAATGTCTTTGCTCTAGGGTTCTTGACCCACGAGAACTAGAGCAATTAGAGGCAGCAGTTCCACAAATTATGTGTGACCTTGAAAAGATTTTTCCTCCTTCATTTTTTACTAGCATGATACACTTGATCGTGCACTTGACAACTGAAGCAAGGATTGGTGGACCAGTGACATATAGGTGGATGTATCCAATTGAAAGGTTTGTTTTATTTTGATCAATAATTTAATAATTGATACTTCTTTTATTTAATAATAGTATTTGTATAATGTATGTATATGTATATAGGTACTTGCTTCAACTCAAATCCTATGTACGTAATAGAGCAAGGCCTGAAGGTTCTATTGCGGAAGGTTACATAGCAAATGAGTGCCTGTTATTTTGTTCGAGATATTTAGATGGGGTTGAAACAAGATTTAATCGTGTATTACGGAATGATGACAACCATATTATGTTTGAAGAAGATGAGTCAACTTCAACCACTATTGGAAGGCCTTTGGGAAGAAGAAATATTAAAAGACAAAAAGGAAAAAGAAAAAAAATATCCCGAATTCAGCTAGACGAGAAATCATTGCAGCAATGCCATAGATACATATTATTTAACAGTGACTCAATTGCCTCCTTTAGAGTGTAAGTATACATTGCAGTATATTTTTAATTATTAAACTCTAATATTATATTATATAATTATATAATTATATATGTATTGTTTCTATTTGATATAGGGAACATATGCAATATGTTCGAAGAACAAATCGTGGAAAGAAATTAAACACTTTTCAAATTGATAAACTTCATAGTAAAGATTTCATTACCTGGTTTACTCATCGTGTAAGTATCAATATTTAATTTTTTTTAGTATTAATTTCTTCTAGTTAATCTTAGAATATTATTAATTTCTTCGTTTTCTTTTTCAGGTTACGAATCCAAAATATCCCGAAAAGATTACTGATGAAATTAAATGGATTGCTCGTGGACCAAATCCATTGGTTAGAAATTACAATGGGTATGTAATCAATGGATATCGATTCCATATAAAAGATAGAGAGAAATGCCTTCAGACCCAGAATTCAGGTATTGTGGTTGCAGTGGATGATATTAGTTATGCAAGTGCCAAGGATAAAACACCCATTCAAGCTAAAGTTAATTATTATGGAATATTACAGCAAATTATTGAAGTAAACTATAATGGAATGTATACATTTGTGTTATTTCGGTGTGATTGGGTTGACCTACAACGAGGATGCAAGAAGGATAGATTTGGTTCAACACTTGTAAATTTTTCATATCTCAATCATACAGGTGTAGATTTGTTGGATGATCCTTATGTGTTGGCAGCTCAGGCAAAGAAGGTATTTTATGTAATGGATGAAAGAGACAAAGGATGGCTTGTTGTAAAGCATGTTAAACTTAGAGATGAATTTGACATGGGTGATGAAGTAAACTTGAATTCAGAAAGTAACACTTCAAACAATCAGCACGTGTGGGTTCGGAGTAATATTGATGAAGACGAAGGGAATGTATCAATAGACATGAATGATGATGATGATATTGATAGAGTAGGATGTGATGAATATTTGTATGAAATGTAATTTTAATAGATTATATATTTTGTTTTCTCCTATAATGAATGGTAATGGTAATATGTATTGTAGAGAAATGGTAATAAGTGATAACGAATGATATTAATCATGAAATGATATGAGTATAACAGATCGTAAGAAGCGGTCACAAGTGGTCACAAGTGGTAATAAGTGGTAATAAGTAATAATTGATATTTCTCAACAAGTGTGCATGATAACAAAGTGGTGTATTCAAATTATAAGAAGTGGTAAGAAGTAATATTGTGTGCATTGACAAGTGGTATGTTATATAACCAAGTAATATTCCTTGTGTATGAAATGTATTTTTGTTAAATTATATCATCATTTGTTTTCTAATGGTAATGATAATATGTAGTGTAAAGAAATGGTAATAAATGATAACAAGTGATATTGATCATGTGAAGTGATATGAGTATAATAGACGGTAACAAGTGGTAATGAAGTGTGCATGGTAACAAATAGTATATTCAAATTGTAAGAAGTGGTAATAAGTAATCTTCCTTGTGTGCATGATAATGATTGACAAGCGGTATATTATATAATGAGTGACAGTAATTTTGTTAGATTATATAATTCCTCCATCTAATATACTTTAATGAATGGTAATGGTAATATATAGTGTACAGAAATGATAATAATATGTTGTAATGAATGGTAATGATAATATGTAGAAATGGTAATAAGTGATAACAAGGAGTATAATAGATGGTAACAAGTGGTAATAAGTAATAACTAATATTTCTCAACGTGCATGGTGCATGGTAACAAATGGTATATTCAAATTATAAGAAGTGGTAATAAGTAATAATCCTTCTGTGCAGATGATAACGAGTGATAAGTGGTATATTTAAGTGGTAACAAGTGATAACAAGTTTGAATAACAATACAAATATATTATTATTACAAAATAATTGGTTTTTATATAAATATTTAAGTGAAAATTATATTTAATCTTTGTTTAAATTTAGTTAAGCAATCAATGCAATTTGCAATTATAATTATTTAATTATATGTTATGTAGTAATTGGAAGTTATAATACATATGAATATAAGTTAACAAGTGAATGTGGAACTAAAAATAAAAATAAGAGTGTGTAGAGAAAAAGGAGAGGATAAATATCTTATTTTTTATTTTTCATTAATATAATAAAATAATAACTACCAACATAATAAAATAATATTAAATATAATTTAAATAATATTAAATATGATGTAACATAATTAATTATATCATTACATTTCATTTCATAATTTCATCCTCAATTATAAAATCAAAAATTAAATAAGTATTGTGATTATGTGGTATAATAAGTATTATTGGTATAATTATCACTACAATAATATAATAATGATATAATAACAAAAGATATAATATAATATATTAATATTAGAGTGATAATGTAGTAATAAAAGAATGTAATAATAAAAAAAATGTTGTTACAAATAAAAAAATATTTGTGTGTGGATGTGTACTAATGATAATGATAAAATGGAGGTAAAGGAAAAGTGGGTAAAGAAAATGATAATATTTTCCAAATTGTATATATGCATATATATATATATATATGTGTGTGTGTGTGTGTGTGTGTGTGTGTGTGTGTGTGTGTGTGTGTGTGTGTGTGTGTGTGTGTGTGTCGAGTCATTGCACCACTCCTCTAAATTTCTAATTCTCAGCCAAAATCACATTTCTATAAAAAAAATTAAACTATGAATTAATTAATATTATTAATTTAAATAACGAAATAACTACAATGAAGTAAGAAATGTTGTGAAGTTTTAAAAAATGGTAAAATATTAAAAAATGGGGTAATAAATAAAAGTGTGAAAAAAGCGGGAAAAAATTGCGCTATAAATTATTATTCAAAATATCAAAACTTTTCTTTCCCTCCAAAACCTCTCTAAATATATTATAAATCATTCGTCTCTTTCCCTCCAAAACTCTCCAAATATATATTAGAAATCATTTTGCCCTCCAAAAACTCTCCAAATATATAACAGAAATCTTTCCATCGTAAAAACTCTCCTCTACTCAATACCTCTCCTCCTCTCAAAACTTTCAAAACTTCTAACTCAACCAAAATTTTATTAGGTCCTTAATCACTCTGAATCACGTTATAATATATCTCCATTGCTGAAAAGGTAATCATTTTTTTTAATAAAAAGTTGGTTGTACTGTATTTAAAAAAAATTTTAAATTTTTTTAGATTGTGATAAATATGGGACGAACTAAACGACGGATGATTATTGTGGCTGATTACGAAGAATCACAACCATCCCAAGAACAGGTTGAGTCTGAAGAACTCCAGTCATCATCCCAGGATGTTACCCCAGGTTTGGTTAAAAAATAAATACATTTTCGTGAGGTGATTAATAATTATCTATTTCTAATTTTTTATTTTTAACAGTTGTCAAGAAATGTAGAGGGCCAACGCGCTGTCAAGATGTTTGGGACTTAGAAAAAGGAAAACGAATGATGGTTGAAATGAACGAATTAAATCAACCAATAGGAATTGATGGTATAATTTTTACCAGATTTCTGGGCTCTATAGTCAGAGTGCATTCCATTGCTCCAATAAACTATAAGACTTGGCGTGATATGCCAATAGAGTATAAAGAGGATATGTGGAAAATTGTACAGGTATTTAGTTTTATTAATTGTTTAATGGTTAATAGTATAAATGAAAATTAATATACCTAATTTTATTTTATTTTTTGTAGTCAAAGATTTCTTTCAATCCACTTAGAGATGAGACTAAAAAATGGGTTATTGCAAATCTGTGTGACAAATGGAAAAGTTTTAAAAATTCTTTGAAATCAAAGTGGTTCGATGATTCACTTGGAATAGAAGAAAATATCAAGAGAATGAGAGATGATAGGGTTGATCCAAATCAGTACAAGGAGCTTGTTACTTTCTGGTTGAGTGACAAAGGAAAGGTACAAATTAATAATTTCTTTTAGTACTCTGCTCACTTGTATTCTAATATTTCTTTTTTTGTGTTAGGAAATTAGTCAAAAAAATTCAGAATGTCGTGCAAAGTTGACAGATCCACATTGTTTAGGATCTAAATCATTTGCCAAACTCATACATGAAAAGGTATATTTCTAATTAATTTACTGCATAATATTTCAAATACTTCAAAGTAAATCTCTAAACCACTTTTATCATCACAGACGACACAATCTGGGATCAAACCTTGTAGAGCTGATCTTTATATTACCAGTAGAACCAAATCAGATGGCAGTTTAGTTTCTATGAAAGCAACAGAAGTTATGGTATGGATGACTATTTTTATATAATTCTATTTCATATGTTTATGGATATTAATGTTTCATTATTTCTTCTGATGATGACAACAGGAAATGATGAAAAATGGAATGAAGTCTATTGAAAATGAAGAAGGGCAATTAGAAAATGGGAATTTATCTTGGAAAAATGATACTGTATCTAAAGTTAAAGGGCCTGATTCGAGGGGAAGAATCAGATGTGTGGAAAAAGTTACAACTCCATCACAACGCCTGCATTCAACCATACATAATGGAGATGTGACTATTATGATAGAACGATTAATGGAACATAATCATAATCTTACTAATTTGGTAAGCAATGTTCTTATGCATGTTGTGATGCATGCCGAAAGTCCACAGCAAGATGGATTGATAAATCTGGTTAATGAAGCAAGGCTTGTTGGTGTTCAAGTAAGCTTTCACCATAATTTTACTAATTTCATTTTTATCTTTAAATAATAATTCAAATTATTTGTATTATTAGATTCCTTCAATACCATCAGATGCTGGGAGTACACAAAGAAGCGAACCATCATCATCACCACTTCACTCTATCCCAAGAGGTAATATTTTCATTTATAACTATTTTTTATAATGTACCAATATTCATTTCATTATTTCACTGGTTACTGGTTTTTATGAATAGATTGAAGGAATCTACTGTCTTATAAATAGATTGTACTGGATGTTGGGAGTTCAATTTTCAAATTTTGTGATGGTAACATTTTTGGCAACTTCATCACATACTGCTGTTGCTGCTGGTGGATCTGCAAATTATGATGATGACATTTTTTGCGAGAGAAGAACATCTTATATCTTAGAACAGGACATGTGATCTTTTTTTTTTTATGTATCCATCACTTTCATTTTCATATATTTTATATTATTTTTGTGATCAGTGTTATTTTTGTGATAATCAAAATTAATCTTCCTACAAAAATATTTGTCTACGATGATGATGAATCAGTTACAACCAAATAACTTTTCTAGCATTTTGGTCCTAAATAATATTTTTTCACACACCTGTAGTAATTGAGAGTAAGTTATAGTAAGATATAGTAAGATGAATAGAAATAGTAATTTATAGTAATTTATAGTAAGTTATAGTAAGAAATGGTAACTAAGATATAGTAAGATGAATAGAAATAGTAATTTATAGTAATTTATAGTAAGTTATAGTAAGAAATGGTAACTGAGAATAAAGAAAATAGTAACATGTAGTAACCGAGGATACATATGATAACATATGATAATTGAATCTTAATTCCTTTTTTTTAATAAAATTAGTAATTGTTCTAACACTTTACGAAAAATTATTTAATTTTCTGTGTGAAACAAATAATAAAAACTTAATTAGTACGTATCCAATCATAAAATAATAACATTACGAACATTTGTGATACTTACATAGATAAATAGTAATAAGAATTCTTAATATATGGTGACCGACGAATTTTTTTTAACCGATACAAGAAATAACAATTCTTAACCTTTAAGGTAACCGACAATAAATATAGTAATATTTTCTAACACGTGATAACCGATAGGTAGTAACTTTTACCAATATTTTTTAAACCGATACAAAATAATAACAATTCTTAACACTTATGTGATCGAGGATAAATGTAGTATTATTTCCTAATATATATGATAATCGATAATAATAAGTAGTAACTTTTACTAACGTTTTTAAACCGATACAAAATAATAACAATTATTAACACTTATGTAACCGACGATAAATCTAATATTATTTCCTAACACAATGTAATAACCGACGATAATAGGTAGTAACATTTACCGACGTTTTTTTAACCGATACAAGTCAAGACAATTTTCCAACACTTTTTTAACTGTCCGTATAGGTCTGGACATGCTCCAACGGTGACTAGAACCGTAGAGAGAGACCAATCCCGACTAGTGTATAGCCAACTGAAGATGCATCCGTTGGAGAAAATTCTCTCGACGGTTTTACTAGGTTTACCACACGGTTTTTGACCGTCTGCATAGAGCATTTATTTTGTAGTGCGACTAAGGATGCCTCCTTTGTCAACTAAGATTGGCAAAAATGTAAATGAAAAACTTAATTTGGATTGTGTGATAAAATACAGATTCTAATTTTATTATTGCATTTATTCTAAGATTATTGAGCTTTTTATAATTTATTGAATTGTGTTTGGTGATTAAAAAAAAAATAATAAGTTTATTAGAAAAATTTTTATATTCTTTAGAAATATATATATATATATATATATATATATATTCTTATTCTTGGGTGCTATGGGCGCTATGGCAATATTTGGATCGTGGGCCAATATTTGAGAATATTATTATTATTATTTTAAAAAAAAGTGTCAAGGAGGAGATGACACATGTTGTGAAGGGGGGTCGATATAAATAAAGTTCTCGGTTATAAATGATCACCCCTTAAGAAAGCTTACAATTGAAATTGTGTCTTTCGGTCATCATAGATGGCTCTCGGTGATGTAATAAGCTCTCGGTAGAAAAAGTTGTGAAAGCTCTCAGTGAAACCTATCAGCCTCCTAAATACCTCCTACAAGATCCTTGCGAAGGTGATTGTTGAAAGGCTAAGAGTGGTCCTCCAATCTATCATTGGTCCTCAACAAAGTAGCTTTCTTCCTAATGGAGACACTATGGACAACATCATCATCACACAAGAAATCATCCATACCATTCGAAACTCCAAAAGCAAGAAACCTAAAATGGTGATGAAGATTGACATCCAAAAAGCATTCGACAACATCAGCTGGAGTTTCTTGGGACAGGTCTTACAAGACTTCAACTTCTCTCACAACCTAATCAAGCTCATTATGCATTCTGTAACCAGAAGTCTCTATCCTTTGGAATGGTGGAGTCCTTCCTCCCATCAAGTCTGGTCAAGGACTAAGGCAAGGGGATCCGCTCTCTCCCTATTTATTCATCCTGCCAATGGAGAGACTCTCTTATATGATCAGAGACAGAGTTAGGAAAGGAGACTGGAAGCCCATCAAGCCAGCTAGAAGAAGCCCTGCCATCTCTCATCTCTTCTTTGCAGATGATCTTATGATCTTCGCTGAAGCTGACCACCACAACATGGAGAGTGTTCCCAACTGCCTGCAAGAATTCAGTGAGATAAGTAGGCTTTCTATAAATCGCTCAAAATCCAAGTTGTGGATCTTCCCTAAGGTCTCTTGGTCCCTAAAAAAATCCTTCGCAGACTTCAGCAATTTTAGAGTTACTGAAGATTTGGGAACTTATCTTGGAGTCCCCATTATTCACAAGAGAGTGGGAATGGACACTTACAAGTCTCTTGAAGATAAGGTCCTAGCTAAACTTGCCAACGGGAAAATGAATCTCCTGAACATAGCGGGCAGAGCCACTCTCATCAAGTTTGTCATCTCTTCAGTCCCAATCCACAATATGCAAACTTCATGGCTGCCTAAAGGTACCTGCAAGTTTCTAGATAAGTTTAGCAGAGGTTTCCTTTGGGGAGACCGCCCTGGTAGAAGAAAAATCCACTTAATTAACTTGGAGCAAGCCTGCAATTCAAAAATTGATGGAAGCCTAGGATTGAGAACCAATAGAAAAAACAATATTACCCTACTCTCTAAACTAGCATGGAGAATTTCTCAAGAAGATAAGGCTCTCTGGAGTTAGGTCCTTCGCAGCAAATACTTACAGAAAGAAAACTTTCTTCACCATAACCTCAAGCCCTCCTGCTCCAATATTTGGAGAGGTATTGCCAGAAGCAAAACCTGTTTCTACAAGGCATCGAATGGAGAATAGGCGACGACCCAGATATAAACTTCTGGCATGATCTCTAGGTGGGAAAAGAAAAGTTAGCCCATTATGCTCTCATCCTGCAAGACCAAATCCCCAAAGACACCAAGCTTAAATGCTATCTGCAGTATGGAAACAACTGGAACCTTGAAGAGCTCAGGAAAGTCCTTCACCATCAGAAAGTAAAAGAGATTAGAGCAACAATCCTCCCCACCTCTAACCTTCACAAAGACATTTTATATTGGAAAGAGACCGTTGATGGCACTTTCTTAGTCAATTCAGCTTATTACCTTCTCCAAAATGTCAACTCTCATCAAAGAAGTCAGGATCCCTCATGGAAATGGATATGGAGAATCCCTTGCCCGGAAGGAATTAAATTCTTCATCTGGCTTGTTGGCAAAGGAAAAATTCTAACCAATATGGAGAGAACCAAAAGAAGAATATCTTCTGATCCTCTGTGCCCCATTTGCAAAAGTTCAGAGGAGTCAACCCTCCATCTTCTGAGAGACTGTCACTGGAGTAGGGAAGTCTGGACCTTGATTGCTCCCATCAACTAGAGAACTCTCAAATTTAACTCCACCTCCACCTTGGATTGGTTGTTCCTCAATTATAATAAGCTGCACAATCAACCACCCTGGACAATGACTTTTCAGCAACCATCTGGTACATTTGGAAATCTCACTGTAATTTCATCTTTGATCGAACTCCTGATGCCCATCATACTGTTTTAATAGTTAGAAGACTTGTTGACAATATGGATGTTGCTTTGAAGACAACTCCACCATCCTCCCTAAGCAAATCAAGATGGTTTCATGGACCCCTCCTCCCACAAATATGTTTAAGCTTAACACCAATGACTCAGTCAACCCCAACTCTCAGAAAGTCAGTGAAGGAGGTATCATAAGAAATTCAGAAGGTAAATGGGTCATTGGTTTCACAGTCAATGTTGGCATCTCAGACAGTTTAATGGCAGAATTTTGGGGTCTCAGAGAAGGTCTTAAGCTTGCAGACAACGATAATATCAGGAGTCTGATCATTGAATCTGACTCTCTAACTCTAGTCACGCTCCTCAACAAAGGTGTTCACACTACAAAATAAGGGCATTGAGGTGACGGTAACACTTATAGGCGGTGACATGAAGTGTCCGTTTTTTATAGCGTATAGCAACACTTGTGACGAAACCGTTAGGAAATATATATATTTTACGACGGTATAATATTATTCGTTAGGAAAAGTTTAGCAATCGTCAGTAAATGTTAGATAACCGTTTGTAAAAAACGATGTACCAGTTTGACTGTTATTGTTTGTGGTCAGTAAATATAACACTTTTAGGGACGGTTTGCAAACAGTCAGTATATGACCGTTTTTATTGTCTATCTAACCATACCGTCTGCATAAATTCTTCATTTATGCTAACTCATATATTATACAGTCTTTAAAAATTATGTTCAATTCAGACACTTATTTTTTGTGGTCAGTAAATAAGGCATAGTTTTAGAAATGGTTTGAAAACAGTCTCGATACGAGTACTTCTACTCACTAGTTAAGCATATCGTCTTCATAAGTTTCACACAAAACTGATGATTATTATTTGTGGTTAGTAAATATGACAAGATTTTAGAGACGGTTTGAAAAATATCTCTAAATAACTCTTCTTTACTATCTAGTTAACCATATCGTGGATATAAATTGTATATCTATACTAACTTATTCATTGTACAGTTTTTAAAACTTATGTTCAATTTTGACTATTATTTGTGATTAGTAAATATGGCAAAATATTAGGAACAGTTTGAAAACAGTCTCGATTT
Organism: Dillenia suffruticosa; assembly: GCA_033439265.1. Taxonomy (NCBI): domain Eukaryota; kingdom Viridiplantae; phylum Streptophyta; class Magnoliopsida; order Dilleniales; family Dilleniaceae; genus Dillenia; species Dillenia suffruticosa. Next base: position 18,242,323 of record JAVTVX010000020.1, read on the forward strand.
GACTTTTTTTACAGTCTAGTTAAGCATACCAGTTTCGTAAGTTCTATTCAATTCTGACAATTATTATTTGTGATCGATAGATATGATAGAGTTTTAGGGACTATTATTTACTGTCTCTATATGTATATTCTTTACTATCTATTAACCATACCGTCTGCATACGTTTTTCATCTATGTAATCCATATTTTTTCCAGTCACTAAAAGTTATATTCAATTGAAATGCCCATCTTTTGCTGTCAGTAAATATTGCAGAGTTTTAGAAAAGATTTAAAAACAGTCTCGATATGACTACTCTTACTCACTACTTAATCATATCGTCTTCATAAGTTTCACTCAAATCTGACGATTATTATTTGTGGTTAGTAAAAATGACAGAGTTTTAGAGACGGTTTGAAAAATGTCTGTAAATAACTCTTTTTTACTATATAGTTAACCATATCGTGGACATAAGTTGTATATCTATGCTAACTTATACATTGTATAGTCTTTAAGACACATGTTCAATTCTGACGCTTATCATTTGTGGTTAGTAAATATGGCAGAGTTTTAGGGACGATTTGAAAATAGTCTCGATATGACTGTTTTTACAGTTTACGTAAACATACCAGTTTTGTAAGTTATATTCAATTCTGACAGTTGTTATTTGTGGTTAGAAGATATAGTAGTGTTTTAGGGACTGTTATTTAACTGACTTTATATGTCTATTCTTTACTATCTACTTAATCATACCTTCTGCATAAGTTCTTCATATTTCCTAACTCATATATTATGCAGTCATTAAAAGTTATATTCAATTGAAACGCTAATCTTTTATGGTTAGTAAATATGTCAGAGTGTCTCGATAAGACTATTTTTGATTGCTACTTAAGCATATTGTCTTCATAAGTTGTACTTAATTCTGACTGTCATTATTTGTGATAAGTAAATATGACAGAGTTCTAGAGAGGGGTTGAAAATGTCTCTATATGACTCATCTTTTACAATCTTGTTAACCATACCGTCGAGATAAATTCTATATTTATGCTAACTTATATATTGTGCAGTATTTAATACCTATGTTCAATTTTGATGCATATCATTTGTGGTTAGTAAAAATGACAGAGTTTTAAGAACGGTTTGAAAAATAGTCTCGATATTTATCTTTTTTCTATCTACTTAAGCATATAAATTTTATAAGTTCTATTCAACGGTAAGACTTATTATATGGAGTTTGAGGGACGGTTTGAAAACTGTCACTATATGTACCTAACCAAACTATCTGTATAAATTCTATATCGATACGAACTCAAATATTATACAGTCTTTAAAAGGTATGCCCAATTCAGACGTTTATTTTTTGTAGTCAGTAAATATGCAGAGGTTTAGAGACGGTTTGAGAACATTTTCATTATGACTATTTTAACTCACTACTTAAGCATATCGTTTTCATAAGTTCTATTCAATTCTGATAGTTATTATTTTTTATCAGAAAATATGACAGAGTTTTAGAGATATTTTGAACAATGTCTCTATATGACTCTTCTTTACTATCTAGTTAAACAAACTGTTGGCATAAGCTTTATATATATGCTAACTTATATATTGTATAGTCTTTAAAACGTACATTAAATTCTAGTGCAAAATCATTAGTGATTAGTAAATATGACAGAGTTTTAGGAACGGTTTGAAAACAATCTTGATGTGATTCTTTCTTCTGTTTACTTAAGCATTCCAGTTTCATAAGTTCTATTCACTCTGATGTACTTATAAAATTGGTAATTGTACAAGGTTGCCTGTAAGCGTAAAACATTTGAGAGCCCTTAAATTATCAAGTAATCAGTAGAGGGGTTGCTGAAACCTATATATCTGTCAAAGGCCCTCTTGCTCTTGGTATAACTATGACACCATTCAACACGCTGCAGACAAATCCACCACCAATCGGAGATAATGTACAGAAGATGTAATGAACTAAAACTTGGCCTCCTCCATTGTGAAAGTAAATTTCGTAAGCTATTTTATTGAAGTAATTGGTTCTCAATCAGTGATTTTGACCTGCTAAAGTTTTGCAATCACCTAGGGCCACTATGGCTTGATCTCTTCCTTTTGTTCGTCTTCCATGTTAAGAAATCCCTATTCAAATCACCTCCTCCAACACTTTCAGATTCAGGTTTCTCAGGCTTAACTTCAGTTTTGAAATCCTTTGGGGTAAAAACATTAGGTTCTTCACTTGCAGTTGGGATGTGAATACTTTTATCCTTTATATTTGTCAGGCTTTTCTCCTCTGCTCCTTTATTAATAGTGAAATACTTGCCCTCTGAGATAAGCCGCTAGTTTCCCTTTGCTTTTACCAAAAGCCTTGATATGTTCTCACCATTTTGTACAGCCTTCATCCACTGCAAATCACCAAGGGAATCAGCATAAACCACCTCTGTTCTCCTTCACTTTCCAATGATGCTACCACTTTCATATCCAAGGGCTATACCCTTTTCCTGATCTGCCAGTACAGGATATCCCCATTCTGGTACCTCATGTTGTTCCATAAGTGGAGACCTATAATTTTCTTTCTGCCTTCTCTCTTTGTCCATTTTCGTGAAAGGCCAAAATTCGTCATCTGATCTTGTTGCGACGTGATTAATTTCCCTTCACTAGGGACATCTGTTCCAAGTGAGTTTGCCCTCTACGCATGATTTCCTCCAACATTTCCGGTTTGTCTTCAGCTGCAAAAATAAATAGAAACTGTTAGAATGGTTTCTTCTACTCAAAGTAATAATCAAAGCCACAACAGGGAAACTCCTCATTCATTACCATACATATCCACTATAGCCCCACCAAAAGGGGTTTTAGATCTTAGGCTTTTGTATTACCCACCTGATCTTCAAAGTGCACCATATGTTCAGACCTCTATGTCCGATAAAGTTCTTAAATCCTCAGTTTCTTCTATGTATGATTTTAACATAAAGGGCTGGAATGTAATAGGTTCAGTATCCTAGTGCAGAAAGTAGGTTCTTTCTTTGGAAAAATGCAGCAAGGCTGTAACCAAAGCCAAGCACTGAGATGATTTCGATCATTGTTAATCTGACCTTGTCTAGTTGTTGGATAATAAAAAGATCTGGACTGAAGATTTCTCCATAGTACACACAAAAAAATGCTGTCAGACACTTGTGGGGGCATATACTACATAATGATAAACCTGCTAGTCCATTTGAATAGTCTAGCCTTTCTAATTGGATGACCTTGTCTAGCATGTGCTGCCATATTTTATAGCTTATTTGTTCCAAACTTGGCAACTGAGTTATTTACAAAATTTAAACAGTATTCGAACTGGTTAAGCAGTATCATAGCCTTAGGAGAAGCAAACTAGGCATGATGAATTTGAAGTAGAAATAGGCTAAAATGGTTTCTCAAATGGCTGAGAAAAGGAGGGAAACAATTTGAAAACAATAACAAAGAAAAGAAGAGTGGCTGCAAAGAGCATTACGATGTAAAAATAATTAACAAAAAGCGTGACGTACAAACTCTTTGAATTGAATAAATAATATTTGCTCAATTATTAAAAACTTTGTGGGGTAAGATCATTTAAGAAATGGAAAACTACAACGCATCGTCACTAAGTTGAGCAAGACATTATGTCACACTCCTGATGTTTTAGACAACTATAACAACTTGATAAAATCTTGGAAAAATGTATTGCCAAAATGAGAAGACCTTAACAGAATTATATAGAAAGAACCAGTGGGAAGAGATAGAGAGAAACTTCATCATATTCCCAATATTTCATCATATACCCAAAAGTACAACACCAAAGTTGATAGTCCCGATAGTGCAGGACACATACCCTGTGACAAGAGTCCGTGCAAGGGCATAGTCATGATTTTTCAACCGATGTCCCCCTCATCAACGATCATGTTGTGCGAATGAATTTTATACATAACACATGATTGTCAATAAATGATTTTCATTTTAAAAGCAATCAATTTGTCATCAGAGCTACATCATCACAAGGAGTACATCAGAATTGTTCTTCTCAATCTAGGCATAATGCAGAGGAAAACATGCACACAGTACAAGTGTCTAGAATAGGAAGTTAAGGTGGTAGGACTCAAGGGAGAGAATCAAATTATTCTTCATAAAATAAACCTATTTTTTCTTAAACCAAATCAAGGAAAATCTTAAATCCATGGGACTCCTACCTGAACCACTTTTACCTCTTCGATCGGCTCTCCCCTTTTGATCCCAATTCAGCCACTTTTGGGACAAGCATTGCAGGTGGTTAAGTAGACACGGAGTTAAATCTTACTCCAGCTACCGGACTTGCTGCAGTAGAAAATTCTAAAGACTATAGGACTGTATATCAAACCTATTCAAACTCCTTTTCACCATTACATTCAAGTCATTTTCACACTCCTTGTCCTTCGTACTGGTGCGGTCTTAGCTTTTGCTTTTCTCAAGAGTGGCTGAAATGGTTTGGAGATTAGTTTGATTGATTTTTTCTTTGTTTCTATCTTTTGTTGCATCTTTTCCATGATCTCAGATCGAACTGTATTATGCTCTGACATTAAAAGTGTGAGAAAATATTCTTTTCTCATGAAATTTAGGTCCTGCCATGAGATAAAGTTATGAAATCAAATCATCACTCATTCGACTAACACAATAATATTATTAATATGAAGAAGAACATGAACATACTTCTTGAGTTGGAAGAGTCAGCAACATCCCCGGTTCCCAAATCTCCAAAAAGCGCATAACAAATACTCCACAATCATTCCTGCACAATTTATGTTAGGTATGCATTTGTAGTGAAATTCAGAAAACCATAGGTATAGTAATAGTAGCAGTACGCACTTGTTAGGCTGTTGACGAACTTGAACAGGTACTATTTCGGAGATAACGAGGGAGTTTTCAAAAATCCTCTCAATGCAATTTTTCGACATAAGAAATATGAAAATTTTCTACAAAATAAATATGAAAATTATAGGTTTTAGTGAAAGAAAATTTGATATTTCAGTATATTAAGCAATTACCATCAAAGTTTGCAATACTTGGTCATCATTGCCCCTAAAGCAAGAACCCTAGTCCAAAATGTACATTATATGCTTGTCATGCTTGTCGATGTGAAGAGCATAACAAAACCTGTGGTGTTTTGAAATGACGGGAATAAAAACCTATTATGAAAACACAATAGTATGTTAAATGAAATATAAATATGTACTCATAAGCCAACTCCATAAAGGTAAAGTAACTCACTAGATTGCACGATTTGAAATCGAATCCAAGTGTTGTTGCTGACAAATAGTTTTGAACCATTGAAATGTCCCACCCGTTTTCATTGACTTTTTGTGTCTCATCCAAACCAGAGGCGCACACAACAGTCATCTACATTAGCATCAGTGCATAATTTGTAAAAGAAGGTTAAAACTAGGTGATAGAAAAAGTAGCAGACAAAACTATAACAAGCTGAAAAAATAATGTAGAGATTTACCTAACCAAAAACCATTGAGAAATTTACAAAAAAAAAATTACTCAGAAATAAGGTATGCAATTACATTAAACAGTGCATGCATTTCTGAAAAACACCGCATGCTTGTCAAAGGATAATTCACTATTATTTCCATCATCAGTGCAGAGCACATATCCAAATCCAATTTGAAGTCCAACTCGATTCTAAATTGATAAAGTGGATCAGTTAAGAGTATTGATACAAGAAGAAGAAGCATAAGTATAGTGTTGATGAAAAAAAATGATGTACACAATGAATGAAAGAAAGAGTAATGAGATAAATAATACTTACCGAAAACCATAATGGTAAAACACATCTCCAGAATATGGGAGAGGTGTTCCGGCGGTAAGTATTGAGGAGCCCCATATAGCATTCCTGGTCTGTGCATGTAGTATTACTCATTATGTCATAAAGTAATATAATAAAAATAAAATAAATTTCTTACCAATGTGCCAATCCAATAAGGCGGCAACACTCATGAGCATCAGTCCACGACATGTATTTTCTAGCAATATTACACAAGATTGTTCTATGCATTGTCAAAAAAAATCATGAGGTTTTAGTAATGTATAAAAAACAAATTTGGGATGTATGAATACAAATATGAAATGACAAATAATAAAGGTATCAGTAAGATTTAACTTGCCTGACTTCCTTTTTTAGGGGTTTTCGTCCATAAAATTTCCAAACACTCTCCTCTTCACTTGAAAACATTCTAATGTTAGCAAAGGTAGAAATTGTGTTTGGATGAACCTCCTTTACCTCCTTCATTTCGGTTAAAGCATTTAAAATTTCATATAATTGAGGATCTGGCTCCTGCTCTTTATCCAATGCCTCCTCCAAGTCCTCATCCTCCTCCCATACCTCTTCCCCCTCAACAGAATCATGCTTTTGCTTCTGCTCATCCTCCTATACATCAAACTCCTCTACATGATCAGAGTTGGACATTGTACGCAACAGATCGCAGTGCATTTGTAACAACTCTGACTAAATTTGAATTGAGCCCTTCAACATTCTGAATGACTTGTCCAAAAACATTTTAACTTTCTCATTGATCCCAATTCTCTACATAAGCAAAAAGTTGGTTAAAAGATAGAGAGATATTATAATCAATGGGTAAGTGCTACTGGTTTACCTTAGTTTCATCTCCACCAGTGTCAGCTTCAACATGTTTGTTCCATGTATTGATTTCTTTATTGTTATCGGCTTTCTTTGACAATAAACCCTATATAATATATATATATATGGCACAACATATTATCAAACAACTCACATTTAAGATTTGTTTCTTCAAAGAGAACTTACTTCAAAGTTGATACTTACTTGAAATAAATAATAGTTACCACAACAATGTTACTTCAATTAATAATGCAATGTATTATTCATTATACATTAATATTCACAGTTCTAAGAATAAGAGATCTTGCATCAAATAAATCACAGAGATCATACTAATACAACAATGTAGTTGCTTCCAACCATTGTTTTATCGAGAGTGCAGTTAACTTACGTTTACCCGCTCAAATCCAAGTCTCCGAATAACACGATCCGTAGTCCAATAGCGAATGGGTTCTTTCTGTATTTCACCACCCAATCCACCAACTTTCACCTTCTCAAAGTAAAAAATCTATGCATGCAGATGACCAACAAAATTTGGTTAGCAAAAATAAGATTTGCAATAGTTATAAACAATGAAATAATATTTATAAACTTACCATAAGTAAAAATAAACAACCACCAATAGCTCTGATCTTCCTCTCCTCCTGTCCCCTTCTTCTCTTCAAAACACCTTTAAATTGCCAGACCTCATCAGCTAGCCATTGTAAAACAAATTTGGCCCAGTTGTATTGCCCAGCATTGTCCACATCAATGGTAGCTGCAAGGTGTCTCATAGCAGGGAAGATATTTGTGGACGGACATAAAAAGCATCCGAGAACGAACAACAAGAAGCATCGTTTAAACCTCATGGACGAGGGATCTTCCAATTGCATTTGTTCTTTTAATTGGCTATGCTTTAGTTTAGAAAACAACTTTGTCTCCAAGGATTCAATGAAAGATGAAGAGCCTAAAACATCACGTCCGGTGCAGGGGATTCCCAGGATTCGCCCTACTTCTTCAGGTGTTAGTTTAAATGTTTTATTTGGACCGATACAAAGAAGTTTTTCCATAGGTTGGAATCTCATTATCAATTCCTCACATAATTTTCTACTCAGAGTATTGCACGAAAGATTCAAAAGCTTTCCAAACCCCATACGTTTTACTTGTTGTTTCATGTCTTCGGTGAGGTAACAATTAACTCAATTAGTTGCTTTGGAGAACACCCAGTTTGAATCGGTAGCATTGCCTTAGATATGGCATGCATATCTTTTCTTTGCCTCACAAAATTGTTGTACTTCTCCCTCTCAGCTTCACTTAATTCCCTCCAACTTTTATTGCATTCACTGATGGTCACATTGTTCTTTGAAAAAAATTCTTTTCTATAGTGGCCAATACATTCAAAGTTGGTGATATTACAGATATGTTTATATTAATTAAAAATATCTAAAATAGAAACAAGATTTGAAACACTCAAAATCAAACAAAGTAACAATGTAATGATATGAATCAAACAAAGTCATAAACAAAGTAACAATATAAACAACATAAACTAAGTAACAATATAATATAAACAAACTAACATTAAAATATCAACAAAGAATGAAAGAAACAAAGATAACTATATAACAACGTAACAGTCGAACAAACAGAGAAAGTAACTATATAAAACCCTCACTCTTTCCACGCCTGAAGTAACAATATCAAAAAATAGATAAAATCTGTGTACTCTCTTAACTAATAATAATAGAAGAGAAATTTTAAGCCAAAACAATGAAAATAATTTCCCATTCAAATACCCCTCAAGTAACCAAAGAAAGTATTCCATGCATATTTAGCAAATATTATATCACTATCGTAATTAGTACACAATTGGAAACAGAAACAAATTTTTCCCTTTGGAAATATGTAAGCAGACAAGGGAGTTGGCAGAAATTGGCTCCCTGTACACTACTTCCTTGGAATTTATGTTGTTGTTACGCACAAGCATGCAATGTTGAGTGTTCAGATTGAACTAAGCTAGCAAAGTTGCAACAGTATTATGACAAAAAGATCAAAATTAGGTGCTCAACACTTATTCTTCCTTTCGATTGACAGCTTTTTCAGGATGAATGTCCATATGAAAGCATATTTAAAGAAATCACCCAATATCTATGATTCCTGAAGGGGTCAGAGTGTTCTCGTCAAGGGAATGAAAAATATGGTTGAAACAGATAATATCAACGAGATTGGACGAAATGCAACTAAATTTTGAAAGTGGACCACAAATTCAAAACATAGAAAAACTTGAAAGCAAAGAGGTTACTTCTGCTGTCACTTTCCTCCTATCGTCCAAAGCAGAATTATTGGCATGTAATAGGTAATAAAAATAAATAGTAAAGAAAAAAACATAAAACCCTAACCTAAAAAACTTGTATCCGGAGAGATATTTCACTGATCTAGACGTAGAAGACTCGTTGGAAGGGCCACTTCTATCTGCATCTGTGTTTCCTATTTCTGGTAAGAAATTAAAAATCTACCCATCTCTGCCCCCTTCCCTCTTCCCTCCCGCCCTTCTGCATGCTTTATCTTCGTACGATATTCGCCTTCGCCGTCCTTCCTTCAACTTCCTTCCCGCACAACCCTGCAATCGGCACACAACCCGTTCTTCAAAAGCGAAAAGCTGCCTTCTTTGAAATATTCAAATTTGAAAAGACGGTTATTATTTCACAGCCGTCGGATGGTGGGGCATTAGGAATACGTGCTTACAAATTAACCCTAGCCATTGGATCAGCAAACACTCAGTATATTATTATGAATATTATTTATATTTAATCTTAATTTTTCATTATTTGTTAATGTTACAATTATTTTTATAACTATATATCATACATAATACATACATATACATAAACGAATATTAATATATTAATATATAAAATATAAGTATTATATTTTACTACTGTATGAAGAATATATACTATATGTTAGAATAATATTAATTATGACTATATATTACTATTTATTACTATGTATTACTATTTATTACTATATACTGTATGTTACTATATTTTAGTATTAAATTATATATTATTGTAATATATATTATTAAAAAATTATCATACTTATTTTTATGACTATATTAGTCTAACATATTATATATATTACTATGTAACATATATGTAAGATAAGTATTATATATTATGACTATATACTACCACCATATGCTATATTAGTTCTTAGTTCTGCATACTAATATATAATTATATAATATTCTATATTTTTGTATTATATATTAATATATCCATGATTACTTGCTATATCTAATATATATTAATATAAATTATATATGAATATATCGATGCAAATATTTACTACGATATACTATGATATATTAATAATTTAATTTACTAGTATATCCTTTTTATTATTATATATTATTATACATTACAATATATTACCATATAGTACAATATTTTAGTATTATTTTATATATTATTCAATTATATGTTATATTTTGTTTTATTATTTTACGACAAATTATATGGTTTATATTATAGTAAAGTATATTAATATTATATTCTATCATAAAATTTGGTCACTTACCTATTCTATTCCATTTACTTCCATTTACAAGACAATTCAATGGCAAGGTTACTATGCGATTGACTTCCATGTACACTCTACACAATGAGAACGATGACAACTCACTTTTACAACACTCCACTCCACAAAGACGGCAAACTTGACAAACACTACGCTACACTCCGTACACAAATGAGACAATAATATCAATAATACTAAAACAATCTACCTATTTAACTCAACAGTCTCACTATCTCACCACCATCTTTCTCTCTCTCACCCGTCCACTCTCTATCTCTCTCTGTCTCCCACTCTCTCATTCGTTATGTTCAAACCCTCCTTCAATCTTCACAAACACTACGCTCTCCCACTCTCTGTCAGCACACCTTCCTCAACCCTTCATCAAAATATCATTCCGCTCAATCGAACGCACGCACTCTCTTAGTCTTGCAAATGGCGTCCAGCTCTAGAAAAGGGAAGGAAATTGTGGGAGTAGAAAAATTCAACAAGAGGGAATTTCGCTCTATCGACGGAAGCAAATCATTTTATACCGTATACTGTCGATGTAAGATTACTCATGGTCGTTTAATCGACTGGCATTTTCTCGAGAGCATAGATTATAGGTATACTAGTTACTTAAAGGAAGTGTGTCCTTGTTGGCTTCTGAATCCGAGTAAAAAAATCTATGAAAATGCAGTTTGAATGTTTTATAATAATATGGACCCAATTGATAACACTTCGATGGCAGAAAGTGACGATGATGATGAGAATGTAGATAGAGAGTGTAATATAGTCATTGGTGATAAATATTGGTCAGCATCATTTCAAACTTACTTTAATCGTGAAACAATCATAGTGAATCCTAGATTTATATGTAGATACGGTGGTTTGGAGTGGGTTGCCTATGAGGATTGTAAAACATATTTGGAATTAAATATATTGGATAATGCTAGAGTAGTATTTGATAATGATCATTTAGAGACATCTAGCAGGGATGCGACGGAGTTACCTTTGCAGGAAAGAATTTTGCACTTCTTCATCGTTCACGTCATAAAGCCAAGAGCCGGTAATTATCAACACATCACGCGTGAAGACTTTTGGCTCATGGCTTGTATCATGCAAAGAAGAAATCCAGGTTTGCATTTTCTGCTTCCTTACTTTATGATGACTACAAGAGCTTCGAATTCTAATTTGTCGTTCTGTAGTGTGATCACTGGTATTTTAAAAAGTGTTGGGATAAGTTTAAAAAGAGAAAACAGAGTGGAACTAAGTTCGAGGGATAGAAGTATAAATCTGCAAATGCTACAAAGAGCACAATGGATTTTGCAAGATGATGTGTGGGTTCATCCGAGGCACAGATTTCTTAGGGAAGATAGGGAAGAAGAAGCAAGGAATGAAGAAGAATCGAATGAAGGAGGAATTGGTAACAAAGCTGAAGAAGAAGAAGAAGAAGAAGATCAACGGAATGAAGAAGGAGATGGGAATGAAAATGAAGGAAACGAGGGAGGAGATGGAGGATCGAATGACTACCATCGGAATGCCAACGACGAGGCAAGGTGGAAAGATTTGTTTCAATGTATTTATGGTCCGAAAACAGACATTGGCATGGTTAATGAGCAAGTTGGAGAACTTGGGACGGAAATGCGAGAACATAGGATAGAAATGGGAGAAACGAAGACAGATATGGGTCGACTGAGTAGTGAAGTGGAATCAATTGAGAGACGACTGTTTGGAATGCAACAATATATACATGAATTTGCATATCAGAATGCAGAGCAGCATCGCAAAATGATATGTCAAATGTTGAACATCAGAGCAGACCTTGGAGCAAATTCCAAATCTATTGAATGCATCAGAGACCATTTACAGATAGGCAACCCGGCCCGACCTTCATGCTCTGCTACTCAACCTTCTTTATCTCCCGGTCCTGCCACTCAACCTTCTTCCTCTGCCACTCCTACACCACCATGTCGCTCTGGCTTTGCCCACCTATTTGTTTTACATCCACCTTCTACATTTGGTTCTCCTCCTCCTGATACTCACCTTCGTGCTCCTGACACTCAGCCTAGCCGTGACAATCCTGCCCCTAGGCGTCCGTTTCCGACATTTGGTTCTCCTCACATACCCACAACAACTACCTGGGGTAACACTCCTACCCCTACTACTACTCCCAATCCTTTTACCATTGAGCAGGTTGTTAATGCTGTAATAGCAAATCCGGAGTCGAAAATTGCTACAAGAAAAAGTGTCAAAAAATTTAGACCAAAAGTTAAAAATAACAATTTGAAGTAATTATGTGTAATTGCTTCCCTTCCCTTGCTTTTTGCATTTGTATTTGTAGTTTTGTTCATTTTGTATTTTAATGTGTATTTCAATGTTGATGTGTTGATCTCTTGTGTTTGTTTTTCGATGTTAAAAAATTCCAGTAATTATCTCTATTTTGTATTTTTCTATTTGTATTTTGATATGTTTTGTAATTATTTTATTCTCATTGTATTTTGATTTGTAAGTTGATTTGTAAGGTAATGTTTAGTTGTATTTGTAAGTATCTCGATTTTAATTTTCTAATGTAATGATATGTTGTAGTTGTAATGTTTATTAAGAACGTGAGGCTGGTCGTGGTTAAATTTTGTTGATCAACCAAGCTGTTAGGTCAGTTAGGACAGTATAAGGAGTGTTAAACAAAATGTATAAAAAGGGGTAAGCTCTAGAAGAAAGAGGGAAAAATGATTGTTTCTTTAATTTGTTCCGAGTCTTCTCTCTGTGTCTCTATCTCTCTCCCTATCTGTCTCTATCTCTCATCTTCTCCATCTCTGCAACTCTTTCTTTATGCTCTCCTCAAATTTTCCAGTCAATCTCTAACCTTTCTTCTATGGCCCCTATGAACTGTATCAGAATGTACAAACCAACCATGCTCTGTTTTAACTTCTTACTCTATTTTTCGGTTCCATTTCATGTATATACTTGCTCTTTTTTTTATTTCCATTTGGGTTTGAAACCAATGTCTTCAATGTTCCAATCCTTTGCCACCTGAGCAATGGGTCGCAGGGTGAGCACCCGTGCAAGCCACCGTGCTTCCGTGTACCATGGGCGGAGGCCCCTGCTAGCCGCACAAGCCCGGAATCCCTCACGGGCTCAATCTCCTCTCATGCGGGCGCAGTCTCCTGCTCATGCTGCCCCCGCCCATGAATGGGCATAAGCCCGGGAACCCCTTTGCGGGCACAGTCTCCTGCTCATGCTGCCCCCGCCCATATATGAGCATAAGCCCGTGAACTCCTTTGCGGGCGCAGCCTCCTGATCATGCTGCCCTCGCCCAGGCATGGGCATAAGCCAGGCAACCCCTACCGGGCACAACCTAGTGCTCATGCTGCCCCCGCGTAGTCATTGGCATAAACCTTGCAATAATAATCAGCAGTAGTGGTAAGTATGATAAGTAGTGGTAAGTAATAATAAGCAGTAGTAAGTAGTGGTAAGTAATTTCAATTTTTATCTAAATATTTCTTATCAATACAATCTGAATTCCATACATCTCAATTCTATCTGTTCAAGATTTATTTATGATTTTTTTGGCTTTGCTTTGATTAGTTTTCTTTGCGGTGCTGATGATCGTGAGATCTTCTCCATAATGTCACTTCGAACACTATTATGCTCAAACATTAAAAGTTTCAAAAAATATTCCTTTCTCAACAAATTTAGTTCCTGAAACCATCCAGCCATGAAAATTCATAACTTAATCATATCAGTCCAATTAAAATAAAAAATGATGAAATGCAATAAGAAAAAATATGTACTTCCTGAGTTGGTGTAGTCATTATTATATCTGGTTCCCAATCCTCCAAAAACCGCATAACAAATATTCCACAATCATGCATGTCAATGTAATTTATTTTATTTTAGTATGCATTTGAATTCCTCTTCTTCTTCTTTTTTTGCATCTATACTGAATTTTAGAAATAGACGACAATATACTTACGGATTAGGTTGCTGTGGAACTTTAACGTGTACAATTTGGGAGATACCCGAGGAGTTTTGATAAACCCTCTCAATACAATTTCTCTAAAAAAAAAAAGATAAAATTTCAAAAAGCATGTATAAACAGTTTGCAACTCTGTTCGATGATTAAGTATATTAAGAAAATACCATCAAACTGTGTATTTCCCTGTCTTCACGTGCACGAAAGCTATAACCTGAGTCTAAAACATACATGATCCGCTTCTCTATGCAAATAGAGTAACAAAACCAGTGTTCTTTGAAGATTATAGGTATGAAAACCTATTATGATAATATAATAGTACATCAATGGTTGATAGAAATAAATATAGAGTGATAGAAATATTAAGTGAAGCTAAAGTAAATACACACCAGATTGCATGATTTAAAATCAAACCCAAATGCATTTGGTGACAAGCAATGGTCAACCATCGAAACATCCCAATCGCTTTCATTGATTTTTTGTTTTATATCCAATCTATCCAATCCAGTTGCAAAAATCACAGTCATCTAATATTAGAGGTTAAAACAAGTTAGGAAATAAAATATGGAAATTAACATGTTCTTCTTATTTATCAAATAATAATACTATGTATAGATGACAAAATAAGGAGTGAATAAGAGACTGATAATATAGCAATTAGTGTTCATTAGTGTTCAGTCAGCAAGATTCATGTGTGTGCACTCAGGAAGAGTAAATGCATATGCATTTGTAAGGTGTAAAGTGATGTGTGTGCACTCAGGAAGAGTATATGCATATGCATTTGTAAGGTCTAAAGTGACGATTATGGAAAAATCAAATATTGCTAATTCCTACGTGTATTGAAACACTAAACAACTCGAATTAAGAACAATATAAAGATTAAAGATTGTAAAGATTAAGAATGGTGACAAAAGCTAAAACAATAAAAAATTACCAAAAACCATAAAAGAAGAATACATCTCGAGAAAAATGGAGATGAGTTCCGATTGTAGGAATTAAGAAGCCTGATATAGCAATCTATCGTCTACAAATATAACCAAAATCATTACAATCATTAAGTCAACTATTGCAAATATAGCCAAAGTCATTATCATTATGTAAGCTATTGCAAATATAACCAAATTCATTAGTAATTCTGTTTGAAGGTAATAGTAAGAAAAAAAAAATTCATACGCTAGGTTAAATAATTTCAAATAATTAAAGATAAGATCAAAATTTTTTAAATTAAAAACTTTTGATACATACCAATGTCCCAACCCAGTGAGGGGGCACGAACTCATGAGCATCAGTCCATGTGATGTAATTTTCACTGATATTACACAAAATTGTTCTGTCATTCTCAATAATTTTATATATCAGTAATAATCAAAGCTATTTTCATGAAATTATATACCTGTTATAGGAAAACCATAACTTGCCTGGCTTTATTTGGTATGGGTTTTCTTCCAAAAAAATTCCATACACTCTCCTCTTTAGTGGAAAAATTTCTAATCTTAGCAAAGGTTAAAATTACATTTGTCTTTACGTCCTCCACCTCTGATTCCTTGCCCTCCTTCATTTCAGTTAAAACATTAACGACTTCACACAATTCACCCACCTCCGCCTCCAAACCTTTGTCCCCTTTCTCCTCCTCCTCTGCTACCTTTTCCTCATCATCATTCCTTCGCTTCTTTTGAATGTTGTCTTCTTCATCCAATGATGCCTTAACCTCATCACCAGAATTGTTGCAAAGTTTTGTTAACATAACAGAGTACATTTGCAATAGATGAGACTGAATTTGAATTGACTCCAACATCCGACTTGACTTTTGTATAAACATTTTCATTTCTTGTTTGGTGCCAATTTTCTACACAAATATATATACATTGTAACATTCAAAAATTGCGGGATATGATAATAACTAGTAAATTGTACCTTCATTTTTTCTCCGGTTCTATCAGGATAATACAATTGCATTTCCTTCACTTCTTTGTTTTTTTCATCTTTTGATGACAACAAACCCTATGGAAGAATAATGCAACATATATGAATATGGAATAATAATGCAATATATATAATTATATACGGAGACAATGCAGTTAACTTAATTAACTTACCTCTGTACGCTCAAAGACAAGCCTCCTATTTACACGCTCGCTAGTCCAATAAGCAATTGATAGTTTGTTTTCTTCACCACCCAAATTGCTGACTCTCACATTCTCAAAGTAAAATATCTATATATACACATAATTCATATAAAACAAATTTCAATATTTAAAAACCTTGAATTCATATTAATAACATTAAATTAATTTTATTCAATATTGACATTATAATTATGAACATACCATAAGCAAGAATATACATCCACCAATTGCCCTTTTCTTCCTCTTCTCATCTTCTCTTCCTCCTCTCTGAAGAGCTTGAAATTGGCAAATCTCATCACATAACCATTTTAATACAAATTCAGCCCAGTTATATAGACCCGCTTTATCCACATCAATGGTTGCCTTTAGGTGTCTGGAAGAAGGGAAGACACTTGTGGTAGGACATAAAAAGATCCG
Organism: Dillenia suffruticosa; assembly: GCA_033439265.1. NCBI lineage: Eukaryota > Viridiplantae > Streptophyta > Magnoliopsida > Dilleniales > Dilleniaceae > Dillenia > Dillenia suffruticosa. Next base: position 18,258,975 of record JAVTVX010000020.1, read on the forward strand.
AGAAGGAAGAGCAAGAAGTAGCGTTTAAATTTTGGGGAGGAGGCATCTTCCATGTGCATGTTGTGTTTCAGCTCCATATGTTTTAGTTTCGAAAAATACTTTCTGATGCATGGAGACTCAACCAAAGATGAAGAGCCCAAAAGTTCACGTCCAGTTGAAGTGATTCCTAGGATTCGTCCTACTTCCATAGGTGTCAACTTAAAGTTTTGGTTTGGACGAACACAGAGAAGTTTTTCCATCGGTTCGAATCTCATTATCAATTCTTCACACAATTTTCGGTTTAATGTATCACAGCTGAGCTTCAAGATATTACCAAACCCCATATGTTTTATCTCTTCTTTCATCTCATGACTAAAAGAAAGAATTACCTCCTTTAATTGCTTTGGAGAGCACCTCGTTTGAATCGGTGCCGGTACAGATGATGCCATTGCTCTACTTAGTGTAAGTAATTTCTTTGTTTCTTTCACTTTGTTGTAGTTGTCCCTTTCCCTTTCCTTTAATTCCGTCCATTCTTCAATACTTTGACTCTATTCTTGCAATAATTTTTACATTATTGTTAGTAATAATAATAAAATTATTAATATATGCAAACGAGGTTCGATTTTATTACCTTACTCGCATGCAAGGCACTCCTCTTCTTCTTGTTCTTAGTCACTCATTTCTTCTTCTCTTCTGTATCTAGAAACGTAAATAACGTATATTAAATTTCTATAATTTATAACATAAATCACTAAATCTCAAATCAATTACTAAAAATCCCTAAATACTCTAATAACCAAAAACCATAAATAAGCTCAAATAAAGGATAAATATATTGGCTGACGAACCTGCAAAAGCCTCATTATCGGAATAAACTGCCATTTGTAGTTCTGGTTAGAAATTTTCAAAATATTCAAAAATAATATCTTCAAATCTCTGCTCTTGGCCTCTCTGTTTTCAGAAATAGTCCTCGATTCTTCTTCTCTACCCTATCCTTATCTTCACTTTTCAGTATTCACTCTTTACTCCTCTTACTTTTTTCTTCTCCGCTTATTCTCTCTTTCTCTTCCTCCTCCGTCGTTCTCTCTTTCTCGTCCTCCTCCCTCGTTCTCTCCCTCTCTCTGACTCAGTTCTTGCAACAAGTATTCTTCTACAAATCTAACTTCGATGAACCATCAAAGTGAGTAATTCACAGAGCAATGGTAGAAAATGCCGAAAAAAACAAATGGTGACAACAAGTTACCGAGAAATGCTGAGAAATGCGGAGACATTACCATTATTTCACCACCATGGGATGAAATGCCTTTCACCGGATCAAATGGCTATCATTGATGGGGTTCATAGGGTGTTGTGCTCGTGGGTGTTGTGAGTTGTGCGTGCTTTGGAACTCTTTGTTGAAAAGACGTGTGAGTGACATGTCTCCTCTTCTGATGACTTTGAATCCCGGCCATTGGATCAAGCAAGATAATCAACAACCAACCCTAACCGTTGATGCTTTGCCCACTAACTTACCATCCGTTACCATGACTTACCATCAATTAATAACAACTATCAATTGCCATCGATTACCGCCATCCATTAATTGCTATTGAACAAAGCTTCTTGGCACGAATATCGGCGCCAACACCATATTTCCTTCTTTTTCTATTTCTTTTTTTTGGGCCAAAATATCAAATCAAAAATCACAATTTATTTCATATGTCATTTCATTCATTTATTTGACATTTACAAATACTTCTCTAATATTTCTATCTTTACTTTTACAAAACAGAAAAAATGGAGAGGTCGTGGATGTATTCTAAATCAAGAGGTAGTGATGAATATATTGGCGGGGTTAATGCACTTCTTGAATTTGCATCGGCAAATATTCAGTCTATGGATGACAAGATATCATGTCCTTGTGTTAAATACTTCAACACAATGAAATTCCCTACACACACAGTGTTCAACCACTTATTACGCCATGGATTTCAACATGGTTATTAGAAGTGGATATTTCATGGAGAGAGTGTTGCAACGTCGAAATCTCATCAATCTGAGGACACCAACCACAATCCATCCTACGTAACCAACCATGATCCATTGATTAGTAAGATTGACATTTTGTTTGATCACAACATGTATGGCATGCTACATGATGCATTCACACATTTACATAATCCTCAACCAAATTCTCATGAAACTGAACCAACTAAACAGTTGCATTTTCATGAATTACTAAAAAATGCCAAAAAACCAGTCTATCCAAATTCTAAATATACCATGCTTACAACTATTGTGCACTTATACCATTTAAAGTGTTTGTCCGGGTGTAGTAATAAATCCTTCTCTTTACTGTTAGCGTTTCTAGGAGAATTGTTGCCTGATGGAAACATATTGCCAAAAAGTTACCCTCAAGTTAAGAAGACAATTTCAGCTTTAAGGCGGGATATGAGAAAATACATGCTTGTTCTAATGATTGTATGTTGTACTAGAAAGATAGAGATAAAGATGATGCTTGTTATATATGTGGTATTTCCAGGTGGAAACAAAATGGAGATAAAGCAGATGGAGATCAAGGAGATCAAGATGGGAAAAAAAAAACCAGCCAAAATATTAAGATGGTTTCCATTGATTCCTAGATTGCAAAGACTATTTACGTGTGCAAAAATTACTGCTTCGATAAGATGGCATTATGATCAGAGAACAGAGGATGGACTCTTAAAACACCCTGCTGATTCACCTGCATGGAAAAAGTTTGATTCCTTGTACCTTCATTTCTCAGCTGACTCAAGAAATATTCGCTTTGGATTAGGAACAGACGGTTTCAATCCATTCAAAACAATGAATGTTACATATAGCACTTGGCCAGTGGCAATGATACCATTGGCAATGATACCATATAATCTACCTCATTGGTTGTGCATGAAATCTACCAACTTTATACTCACATTACTTATTCCTGGTCCTAAAAGTCCCGGTGATAAGATAGATGTGTACATGCAACCACTCATGGCGGAGCTAAAAGAATTATGGTACAAAGGAGTTAATACTTTTGATTCTTCAGTTGGGGAAAACTTTAAAATGTATGCGGCATTGTTGTGGACCATTAATGACTTCCCGACATATACTAATTTGTCTGGATGGAGTACAAAAGGTAGATTTGCATGTCCAATATGTGGATACGATATATGTTCTCAAAGGTTATATCATGGTCGAAAGTATTCTTATATGGGGCATAGAAGATGGTTGGAGTTAACTCATCCATTCAGATATGATAAACACTCTTTTGATGGGACAGAGGAATTTAGAGTTGGTCCCAAACCACGAACCGGAGCTGATGTTTTGCAAGAATTAGATGAGATTGACTTAACATGTCCCAATGAAATGCGAGGATGGAAAAAGAAGAGTATATTGTTTGATTTGCCTTACTGGCATAATGTTTTGATCAGACATGATATTGACATGATGCATACAGAGAAGAATTATTTTGATGCAATTGTTGGCACAATTCTTGGACAACAAGAAAAGTCTAAGGATAATTATAAGACAAGATTTGATCTTGAAGACATGGGAATAAGAAGGGATCTACACGTACGTAGACAACCTAACTCTACAAACATGTTTCTACCCAAAGCATGTTACCAAATGACTGTGCACGAGAAAGATGCATTTCTGAAGGTTTTGAAGAATTTAAAACTTCATGACGAATGCTCCACTAATATATCCAGATGTGTTCAACTTAAGCAGAGGAAGCTGATAGGTTTAAAGAGTTAAGACTGTCACGTTTTAATGCAAGAGTTTATTCCCATAGCAATTTGTGGATCACTACCCGATAATGTTGCCTCTGTTATCATTAAAATTTATAACATTTTTAAATGTCTTTGCTCTAGGGTTCTAGACCCACAAGAACTTGAACGAGTAGAGGCATTGGTTCCACAAATTATGTGTGAACTTGAAATGATTTTCCCTCCTTCATTTTTTACCAGCATGATACACTTGATTGTGCACTTGACAAATGAAGCAAGGATTGGTGGACCAGTGACATATAGGTGGATGTATCCAGTAGAAAGGTAATTTTTTAATATTTTATTTTAAACTGTTCATTCCATTGCGGAATGATGACAACCAAATTTCATTTCCAGAAGAAGAGTTCACTATTGGAAGACCTTTGGGAATAAGGACATGTAAAAGACATAAAAGAAAAAAAGAATCTTGAATTCATCTTGATGAGAAATCATTGGAGCAATGTCATAGATACATACTATTCAACAGTGCATCAATTGCCTCATTCAGAGTGTAAGTATACATTGTAACAATATTTTAATAATAATGTATATCTATTTTAAAGTCTATTATTATCTATTGTTTTATGTGAAGGGAATATTTGCAACATGTTCGAAGAACGAATCGTGGGAAGAAATTGAATACTTTTCAAATTGACAAACTTCTTGCCAAAGACTTTAGTAGTTGGTTCAGTTTTCGTGTAAGTATATCAATGTCAATAGCCAATCATTTGTATTGTTCTGAATTTCAGTCTTTTCGTATTTTTAACTTTAAACATTTTCTTTTCCAGGTTTTGAATCCAAAATACCCTGGAGAGATTATAGATGAAATTAAATGGATTGCTCGTGGACCATATCCATTGGTTAAAAGTTACAATGGATATTTAATCAATGGATATCATTTCATGTAAAAGATCACGAGAACTACCTTCAAACTCAAAATTCAGGTGTTGTTGTGGTAGTGGATGACATTAATTATGCAAGTGCGAATGATAAAAGGCCCACCAAAGGTAAAGTTAATTATTATGGATTGTTACGGCAAATAATTCAAGTAAACTATAATGGGATGTATACCTTTGTGTTATTTCACTGTGATTGGGTCGATCTTCAACGAGGATGCAAGAAGAATAGATTTGGCTCTACACTTTTGAATTTTTCCTATCTGAATCATACGGGTGCGGATTTGCTAGACGATCCTTATGTGCTGGCATCCTAGGCAAAGAAGGTTTTTTATGTGGCTGATGAAAGAAATAAGGGATGGCTTGTTGTAAAACATGTCAAAGTTAGAGATGAATTCGACATGGGTGATGCAAACCTGAATCAATATCTAAATTCGGAAAGCAACCCCTCAGCAAACCAGGTTTGGGTTCGGGCTAATCTTGAAGATGAAGATGGAGGAGATGAATTAACAGACATGAATGACGATGATGATGAGGTTGATAGAGTAGGATGGGATGCCTATACGTATGAAATGTAATGTAATGTAACGACATTTTATTGATGTGATCATTTATTTTATTTTTCCTCTTTTCTTATTCTTATTCTGATTCATAATAAAAATAAGAAATATTAAGTCTAATATGAAACCATGATTTTTTTTATATGATAATATAAAATGCATGATAACAAGTGATAATAGTTGAATGATATGATAACAAGTGATAATAGGTAAATAAGTAGACAATAATAACAGAGAGATCGCCTATAATTGATGGTAACAAGTGATAATAACGTGTAATTGATGGTAACAAGTGATAAAGCAAGGTAACAAATGATAATAACGGGTAATTGATGGTAATAAGTGATAAAGCAAGGTAACAAGTGGTAACAACTCCTAAAATTAAATATAGTAATAGTTTACCTTATGATATATTATTAATTACATGATTTCATATTAATAATTATGAATATTATATAAATCAATGTTAATTAATATTAACAATTAAAAAATTAAAATTAAAACGATATGTCTATGTGCCCAAGCCCATTACTACATATTACTATATATTACAATCTATTATTATATTATATTTTATATTATAGTTTTAAATATTGTTATTGGTATAGGTATATTAGTATTATTTAACTATTAGCATATACATAACCTGACACATTTTATACTCATACAATTATATAGTTAAGAATCAAATACTATTCACCATATATATTACTATTACATTCTAAAACCACTACTATGTTTTATTACGATGTATTACTATATATTGTTATATATGACTATATGTTACTATACATTACTACTATGTACTATGCAATTTGCCTAGTTTGAAATAACCACACACAAGTGATATTTAAAATAGGCAATTTGGATAACAAAAGTGATATTTTTATATGAATCAACAAAATTTCACAAAAATTGAAGGATTCTTATTCAGTATCAATATTATATAATTATATATAAATTAATTTATACAAAACCAAATGACAACATTATTATTATTTTGAATTTCAAAGTTCATATTTAAATTACACACACATTAATTAATTATTAAATTATTTAAAAAAATTAGGTAATTACACTATCTCATAAAATTTTGGGTATATTAGCTTTGGTGATAAAAATTTAAATGGAAATTAATCAAATCATAAATTTTAATTTAAATGTTTGATCTGGTAAAAATCCTAAAAATTCCATTAATTTACATGCTAACGAGTTATAAAAAATATATAAACTCAAGACATATGACCAACTAAAAAATTTAAAAGAATTTAATGACTAAAAGGATGAAAATTATGAACAAATATGATGTACCGTCTCCACTTGAAAGAATTCTAATATGAAAAAAATGCGGGTGAAAAAGTGCTGACAAATTATCAAATCTTAATTCCCCTAAAAAAAAGTTAATTCCCGCTAATGAAAAAAGTGCAGTAAATTGATTGGCGGTAATGATTTCTAATGACAAAAAAAAGTGTGGTAAATTGATTAGCGGTAATGATTTCTAATGATAAAAAAAAAGTGCGGTCAAACAATTGGTTTGGCGATTTAGTTTGACGGTTTATCTTATTGTTAATATATTATATTTATTTTAAAACTTTTCCTCAAATTGCATGACTTCAAATATTGAAATTTTAAATGTAGTATTAGTTTAGATAATGATATTTATCTAAACTTACATAATTATATTATATAATATATTATTAATTAATATTATTTTGCCATGAACATTTTTTCAAACTTAAAGAACTAATAATAATTATTAACACTCAACCAATCGTCAACTCTATGTTACTATATATATTACTATCTATTAATATATGTTACTATATATTACTATATGTTACTACACATTACTACTATGAACTACACATTACTATTATTATATAATTTTAAGTGATATTTTATATGAATCAATGAAATTTTACAAAAATTAGAAGGATTCATATTAATTATCAATATTATATAATTATATACAAATTATTTATACAAAACCAAATTACAAGTGATAAAACATTATTGTAACAAGTGATAAAGTATAGTAACAACAAATTATAGGTACCAAATCCCGAAATTGTATTGTATCAAATCTTAAAATTTTATATATACTATTACTTTAGATAATGATATCTATTACATAATTTATTAAGAATATTATATAATATAATATTAATTAGTATTAATTTCCGTCGGAAATTTTTTCAAAATTAAAGAAAGAATCTTAATTATCAAGCGCAAACCAATCGACAACTCTATATACACACGTTACTAATATTACTATATGTTACTAAATATTACAATCTATTACTATTTATTACAATCTGTTATTATATACTACTATATATTACAATGTTACTATGTGTTACTATATATTACTATATATTACAATTTATGGTGTATTTTTTAATTACAATACTATATACTTAGTATTAAATAACTATCACTATTACATAGTAGTATTACATACTAATATATATTATTATATATTAATATACATTACCATACTAGGTTATATTTGTTGGAGTGTCAATATATTATTATCTATTACTATATATTACTCTTGCCCGTATATTACTATTTTATTACATAATCTTGTTCTAGTATATTAGTACTTTTTTTAATTACAATTACTATTTTATTATAAATTACTATTATATTATTAATATATACAACTATTATAGATACATTTAATCTAACATTGGCATGCCACTTCTATTACCGATTTTATATACTAAGTTACATAAATAAGAGTAATATTTAAACAAAATATCTTATTATCAATATTATATGAACCAATAAAATTTCAAAGAAAAATGGAGGAATTCTTATTATTTATTCACATTATATAATTTTATATAAATTTCAAATTAAACGAATGACAACATTAATATTAATTTCAATCTCGATGTTCATTTTTATTTTAAAAATAGTGTATTAATTAATTAATTAATAAAATTATTCAACACCATTCAACTTGATATAAAATATATTCTATATATTTCTTTAATTTAATTTACATGTAATTTCATTTAATTTAGTTCATAAACATATATTTTGAATAGATGAAGAATTTTGAGATATGTGTTATCAATTTTATTTAATTGTTATTTACAATTATGCATACTAACCAGCGGTAATAAAGCGGTAGCAATTAAGTCATGATGAAATCTAATTTAAAAAGAATTTAATAATAAATTTTATATTGAGTGATTTTTTCACTATTCTAAGTTCTCGACATGAAATTGAAAATTATATAAAATTAATATGCAACCAATCTTACCGATTTAAAAATATGAAAATAAGAAATATATGAAAGAAGAAAAAGGCAGTGGTAAGAATTTTAATTTAAAAAAAGCGATAAGAAGTGCAGAAAAAAGGCGGGTGAAGAGAAAAAAGAGCGGTATAAAATGGCGCGCTTTGTAATTGGATTCTAATCCAAAAATATTATATTAAGTATGAAGCATATTTCTTTCCTCAAAGCTCCTCAAAACTCTTATTCTGAAAGCATCTGCTCTGCGAACCACCGTAGCTATGGGACGAACTAAACGCCAGATGAATATTGTTACTCAGCATGAAGAATCACAACAATTCCAACAACAAGTTCAATATGAAGAAATCCAATCTTGCGAAAATGTTACCCCCAGTATTATTTTAATTTGAGGTTTGACATTACTATGGTATCAACTGACAACTCATGTTTATTTTTTCAGTAGTTGTGATGAAATGTAGAGGTCCAACACGCTGTCAAGATGTTTGGGACTTAGAAAAAGGACAATGTATGCTGGTTGAAATGAACGAATTAAATCAATCAATATGAATTGATGGTACAATTTTTACCAGATTTTTTGGCTCTATAGTTAAAGTCCATGCCATTGCTCTAATCAACTATAAAACTTGGCATGATATGCCAACGAACTATAAAGATGATATGTGGAACATTGTACAGGTCTTTATTTTTTTACTCAATGGCTAGATGGAAAAGCTTATCTATAAAATTTTATTTCAATTGAAATCAATGACCATAAAGATGATATATTTTCTTTATTTCGATTGTAGTCGAAGATTACCTTTAGGCCACTCAAGGAAGAGACTAAGAAATGGGTTATTGGAAATTTGAGTGAAAAATGGAAGAGTTTTAAAATTCTCTGAAATCAAAATGGTTCGATGATTCACTGGGAATAGATGAAAATATCAAGAGGATGGAAGATAAAAGAGTTGATCCACATCAATATAAGGAGCTTGTTACTTTTTGGTTGAGTGATAAAGGAAATGTGCAAATGCAATCCACTATACATCCCATTTTTTCTCTGTGCCGTTCTTATACATTTTTCCATGTTCCTGGAAATTAGTAAAAGAAATTCCGAATGTCGTTCCAAGTTGACTGATCCATATTGTTTAAGATCGAAATCATTTGCAAAACTCATACATGAGCAGGTATAAATAATTCATCTCTCCTTTACTTTTAAACATTTAAATAATTCATCTCTCTTTTACTTTTAAACATTTCAAACTCTTTTGTTTTATTTTTTTTTCATTATAGTTGACACAATCTGGGAGAAACCTTCTAGTGCTGAACTTTATATTACAAGCAGAACGCGATTAGATGGTAGTTTGGTTTCTACAAAAGTATCAGAAGTTGTAGTATGGATGATTATCCTTTTATGTGTAATTGTAACTGTTTTATTTATGCGACTTCGACATTTTACTTTTTACTTTTTACAGGAAATGATGAAAACTGGAATGGAGTCTACAGAAGATGTGCAAATGGAAAGTTCCGGTTTGTCTTGGGAAAGTGATATTGTATCTAAAGTTAAAGGGCCTGATTCTAGAGGAAGAATTAGATGCGTGGGAAAGGTTGCAACTCCCAGCGTGTATTCAACGAAAGCTGAGAAGCAAGAAATGACTACTATGATGGAACGTTTAATGGAACAAAATCACAATCTTAGTAATTTGGTCCGCAATGTTCTTATGCATGTTACTACACATGCCGAAAGTGGACAGCAAAATGAATTGATAAACCTGATTAATGAAGCAAGACTTATTCCTGGTGTTCAGGTGTGAATGTGCGTAATCTTACTATTTTTATTTTTATCTTTTAATAATAATCCTAATCATTTATATTATTAGATTCCTCCAATACCAGATGTTAGTAGTGCACCATCATCATCAACACCTAATTCCATTCCACAGGTAATATTTTCTTTTATAACCATTCTTTATATTCTTTATAATGTTACTACATAATTGTATTAACTTCACTTTTTTATTTATTTTTTTATTGACAGAAAGAAAGTTTGACATAAACTTGTTGCTCACTGCTTTGCTTAGTTTTGGAAATATGGTGGGATTGTGACCTCCAAATTGTAATGGTAATATTTTTTGTGATGGAATGAACGTTTTTTGTTTCATTTTGGGTTTAACCAAGAGATGTTTTTTGTTTCATTTTTGTTTCACCCTCTTACTATTAGTATAAGACAGACATGTTATTGTGGAACGGGAATCTTTCTTTCCTCTTCGTCTTATATCTATTACTCAATGTAATGTACTGCTCAATCTTGGCATGTTAATACAATTCTGTTTAAATTTATAATATTTTTGTAATTCTTTTATACACATTTAAATTATGTGGTGGTGATGACTAATTTTATATCATTACATTATTTAATTTGATAATAATCAAGATATATTTATTTTAATAATAATATTTTTAAAATAAAAAATAATAAAGTAATCGCTCTGGTATTTTCTTACGCCCAGCATGCATGCACAGGCCCCTGTGAGGCATATGCTTACGCCCATCCATCATGCGAAGGCCCCTGTGAGGCATATGCTTGCGCCCTTCTTGCGCCCTTTTTGCGCCCATCCGCCCCTGTCAAGCGTATGCTTGCGCTCTTCTTGCGCCCGTCCATGAAGTAATTCCAGTAATCCATAATAACGCATAGTAAGACAGGGTAAGCGACGGTAACCGACGACGAAAGTAGTAACATTTTATAACATATGGTAACTGATGATAGATCAATAATATTTCCCAACTCAATCGTAACCGACAATTAAAGTAGCAACATCCAATAACACATGGTAAGCGATATTAAAATCAGTAACTTATTCTAACCATAGCCTATCATAAACGTAGTAACACATAGTAACACATAGTATGGTAACACAAAATAACACATAGTAACTGTATTTTGTGTAACACCAAATATATATATTTATAAAAAAAAAAAAAAAAAAAAAGGGAGAGCCAAAACGCAGCGTTTTGGCCCTCCCCAAATCGAATTAGGGCTAAAGCCCTAATTCGCCTCTTCCTCTCCCTCTCACTCTCTCTCTCTCTCTCTCTCTCTCTCTCTATCTCTCCCGACCCTTCGTCTCTCTCCCCCACCGCGGCGCCGCGAGCTCTGCCGCCATCGCCACCACCTTCTCTTTCTTTTTCTTCTTCAACTTCTTCTTTTTCTTCTTTTTCTGCTTCTTCTTCTTTCTTCCCGCGGCTCACTCTCCCTTCTGCAGTCGCGATTGTTCGCGATCTCATCTCCTTCGCAAGCTCCGCCGCGCGCGATCTCGCTTCCGTCCACGAACAACCGCCATCGCACGCGACTGCAGCGCGATCCCCCAGCCGTAGCCCGAGCCCAGGCCGCGAGCAGGACCCAGCCCGCAGCGCGAGCCCAGGCCGCGAGCAGGACCCAGCCTACAGCGCGAGCCAGGCCGCAAGCAAGACCTAGCCCGCGACCGCGAGCCAGGCCGCGAGTGTGAACCAGGCCACGACAGCGCCCGAGCGCGAGCGCGCGCGAGCCAGCGCAGGAGGGCGAGCGCGCAAGAGCGCGAGCGCGCGCGAGCCAGCACGACCGCGCGCTAGCCAGCGCACGAACGCGAGCCAGCGCACGGGCGAGCATCACCCGTAGGCCCGCCAGCCCTCAGGCCCATCACCCGCAGGCCCGCCAGCCCGCAGGCCCATCGGCCAGAAGCCCGCCAGTCCGCAGGCCCGCCAGCCTGCAAGCCCACCAGCCGCCGGCCCACTAGCCCGTCAGCCCACTGGCCCGCAGACCAGCGAGCCCGCTAGCTGTAGCCCACGAGCCCACGAGCCCACGACGGCCCGTGACGGCTCGTGAGCTCGTGACAGCCCACGAACCTCCACGCAGGTAAATGACTTAGGGTTTTGCTTTGGATCTATGTGTTTAGATCTAACAAATAAATTTTGTTTTGATAGGAAACCCTACAGACTTTGGAGTGACCGAAATGACTTTCGGGCGAGATTCGGCGCTTCGAGAAAATCCTAGGTGAGGAGATTTCGTCTCTAATTGATAAATTGAATGAATCTAGGATTGAATCTAAGATGAGGTTCTGTATATGTTTAGAGTGTAAGTAGAATGCGAATAGAATACAAATTCTGAAATGTTTGTATGTGACTTTGAAGGTGAAGTATAGAATGTTACAGAAACTAGATGATCTGATACGAAAGAAACATGTTATAGAATTACAAAATCATGTCGAGTGAATTCGAATAGTTTCCCTTAGAGTTAAACTCTGAAATATGCATGAAAGTATTTGGGTTGTAGGGTTTGAATGAAATGAGCCGTAAAGTGGAAGATATTATACATTTCATGTCTTTCGGATAAACCCTAAAAATGCTTGAGAAATTGATATTCAACTTTGATGATCTGATTAGGTTGATCTTTTTGGAGACTCGAGGAAGCAGATCAGATTTGATTGATTTTGAAAATAGGGAGTGACTACCCTCCCTAGAACTATGAGTGGGATTTTGACATTCGCTTTTGATTGAAAATCATGTTTCAAAAATACTTTTAAATGACATGTTTCTGCAAATGTCTGATTGTTAGAATTTTCGAATATTTGATGAATATTTTGTGACCTTTGGAGTGTCTAAATTTCTGACTTTATTGATATGCATCTATGAGTTTTGATAACTGAATATTGTGCCACATTTTCGACATATTGACATGTTTTAATACTGGCACTGCATTGGCACATTGTTTGAACTGGATTTACGTATATATTTGGGCTGTATACCCAGCCGACGTTATGACGTTATGATATGATGCATGGGGCTATATGCCCGGCCGACATGGTGATGGGATGCATGGGGCTACGTGCCCGGCCGATATGATATTGTGATCCGTAGCTACGAAGGACATCTGGTAGAGACACCCCTTGTGTCCGGATACGCTTCGACCTAAGGTATCCGCCAGATCGTCATGTGTATGGGTTCCCAGGTTGACCCTCATCGGAGAGGACGTTGAGTACGACTCCGTCTAGCACCAGGCGGGGGCACCATACACGGCCGACTAATTATATGTACATTATTATTGTTTACAGACTAGTTGGGGTAGTCTGTGGCCAACATTGAGGTAGAGAGCTATTATTTAATACTTGCACTTGGAAAAACCCCCAATGAGCCGTCCTTGGTCAAGGTAGACCATTGCCAAGAATATTTCATTGGCCGGCTCTTCATGACATTGATGTAAATATTGGATGCATATCTTACTTTTTAATGTATGCATATGATATATGATTTTGAAATAACATGATCGGTTTGCACCCTATGGATATTTTCTTATCTTATACTTTGACACTCCAAATTCACCCTCGATATTGATAGTATGATGTCAATCCCCTCACTTACTGAGTATCCTCCCATAGATACTCACCCCTCGCTTTCTTTCCCACAGGATTAGTATTGGACCGAGGAGATATCACTGGGCTTGGGTATGGATATTTTCCATCTCTTCCGCTACGATAATTGGTGATATTGTTATGTATTAGAGATTTTAGTTTGACCAATCTATTTATCTAATTTTTTTTAGATGACTGTATAAATAATGGACATTTATTCGTGAAACCCTCGTATTGAATTATTTCATTGCATTGAAGCATTTGTAAATATTTAAAAATAACTTGGGAATTTATTTTATATATGCGTTGAATTTAGGTCCGCTTGGTGTGGCGGCTGCTCATGCTTTTGTTGGGCATGACAATAGAGGTCTGTTGCTAAGACTGCTAGAAACTTTATAGTCTTGCGTTGTTCTGAATGTTGGTTGTGGTATTTGTTGATTTTGAAGAGGTCGGGATGGCCATTTATTTATTTTCAGGATGAATGTGATATACAGGTGAAATTGTACATGGAAAACCTCCGATTTATGGGGAGGTTCTGCCCGATTTTCTGTAAAAATACAGCCGGTATCCAGGGACAACGGGCGGCTATTCACGATCCCGGTTCGGGGCGTGACATTTTGTCACTCAATGCTAACTACGTTTATTAACACTTTTCACCCGTCAATATTTGGTACCATTTTATAACTCTATAGTAACCGATCATAAAAAACTAATTTTACTAACACTTTTCTATCGTCAATATTTTAAAACATTTTGTAATTTAATAACAATCGACGTTAAAATTAAAAATTTTACTAACACTATTCTACCGTCAACAACCATTTTGTAACTCAGTGGTAACCAATAATGAAGTAGTAAGATCTCCTAACACATGATAAGTGACTATAAAACCACCAATTTGACTGATACTTTTTTACCATGGACATTATGTACAATTTCATTACTGAATGGTAACCGTCAAAATTCAGTACAATTTTGTAACTCATTGGTAAGTGTCAATATTTTCTAACATTTTCTATCTCAATAGCAATCGATGCAAATGGTAGTAACATATGGTAATACATAGTAACCGACTATAAAACCACAAATTTTACTAACATTTTGCACCGTCAACATTTTGTATCATGTGATAACACATGGTGACTGTAACACAGGGTAACATATGATAACACATAGCAACTGACGGTGAAGTCACTAATTCTACTAACATTTTCTAATGTCAATATGTTGTGACATTTTGTCATTCAACAGTAACCGTCAATTTTGTAACGTGTCGTAACACTTTTCTACTGTCCACATATTATACAATTTTGTAACTCAATAGTAACCGATCATACAACACTAATTTTACTAACACTTTTCTACCGTCAACATTTTGTAACATTTTGTAATTCAATGGTAACCGATGATGGAGTAGTAACATCTCCTAACGCATGATAAGTGACTATACAAACCACTAATTTTACTAACACTTTCCTACCGTTGACAATTTGTATAATTTTGTAATTTAATAGTAACCATCAATATTTGGAACAATTTTCTAACTCATTTCTAACCCTCAACATTGTCTAATATTTTCTATCTCAATCGCAACCGAAGATAAAGGTAGTAACATATGCTAACACATGGCAACCATCACAAGTTTTACCATCTGATAACACATGGTAACTGACGATACATCACTAGTTTTACCAACTCTATCCTTCCGTCAGTATACATATGTAACATGCTCCAACAGTAGTCCATAGCGTCACGATATATGTATCTCGACTGGTATATACCCAACTGAATGTGTTTCTGTTAGAGAAAGTATTGCTGACAGACTTGATGAGTTATGCAGACGATTTTTGACCGTCACCTCAATGCTCTAATTTTGTAGTGCCATAAACAGCATCCTCTCTACCCAACTGTTGAAGAATGCACCCAACTCATCAGCAAGATTGGAGCTCCCGCCTTGATTCACATGTACAGAGAAGGAAACAAATTCACATGTACAGAGAAGGAAACAAATGTGCTGACTACCTTGCCAATCTTGGGCACTCTCATCCTGTAGGTCTCCATGTCTTGCATGACCCCCCAGACAGCATCTTAAAGCTACTGCATGAAGGCGAAAGAGATTGGTTTCTTTAAGGAGATAAGAGTTTTGCTTTGTTTTTGTTTTGGGCTTGTCCTTCTGTTTTGGGCCTTTTGGCCCTCTTCCAAATCAAAAAAAAAAAAGAGAGTTGGGTTACAATATGGTGGCAAAAGGGTAATATTCAGTAAGACATTGGTTTAGAATAAGGTTTCCCGAGAGAAAGATTGGAGGATGTGAGGAGAACATAATTATGAAGAAGGAAAAGACAAATTAGTAACAAAAAGGGTAACCACAGAACAAATAAACATAAAAAAAAATGGTCGACGAATAAATAAAAAATCTAATTTGAGATGTCTAAGAAAATACAGACTTTAATTTTAATTTTATATTTATTCTAAGATTATTCAGCTTTTCATAATAAATAATAAATCTATTAGAAAAATTTTTATACCATTTTAGAGAAATATATATATTATGATCTTTGGGAGTTATGACAATATTTGGCTGGTGGGTCAATATTTGAGAATATTATTATTATTATTTTAAAAAAATATCAAGGAGGGGATGACACTTGTTGTGATCTGAAAGGGGGTCGGAATAAATAAAGTTCTCGGTTGAAAATGATCGACCCTTAAGGAAGCTCACAATTGAAATTGTCTTTCGGTCATCATCGATGGCTCTCGGTGATGTTGCAATAAGCTCTTCGGTAGAAAAAGTTGTGAAAGTTGTCGGTGAGAGAGCTGGGTTAGAATATGGTGGCAAATGGGTGATATTCAGTAAGAGAGGGTTAGAATATGGCGGCAAATGGGTAATATTCAGTAAGAGAGACATAGGTTTAGAATAAGGTTTCCCGAGAGAGAGATTTGAGGATGTGAGGAGAGCATAATAATGAATAAGGAAAAGACAAATTAGAAACAAAAAGGGTTAACCACAGAACAAATAAACATAAAAAAAATGGAGTGGATTTGAGGAATATACAAAGGTGGAGTGACATTTAAGGATTATAAAAGTAAGTTAATATTGAGAGAAATTGTTGTAAAAGTGTACTGTGGAGCCTTCGTCAATGAAGGCGCGAGCTTTAGTCGGCGAAGGATATCTCATTTGTTGATTAAGATGGACAAAAACATAAATGAAAATTTTAATTTCGGGTGTGATATGAAATATAAATTTTGATTTTGATTTTATATTTATTCTAAGATTATTGAATTTTTTATAATTAATAATAAGTCTATTGAAAAAATTTTTATATATTTTTAAAGAAATTATATATTCTGATTTTTGGGAATTATTACGATCTTTGGATGGTGGGCCAATATTTGAGGGTATTATTATTATTATTTTAAAAGAGAAATGTCAAGGAGGGGATGACACATGTTGTGATGTCAAAGGGGGTTGGTATAAATAAAGTTCTTCGTTGAAAATGATCGCCCCTTGAGGAAGCTCACAATTGAAACTGTCTTTCGGTCATCATCGATGGCTCTCGGTGATGTTGCCATAAGCTCTCGGTGGAAAAAGCTGTGGGAGCTATCGGTGAGGGGGCTGGGTTAGAATATGGTGGCAAATGGGTAAATATTCGGTGAGAGAGACATAGGCTTAGGATAAGGTTTCCCGAGAGAGAGATGTGAGGACGTGAGGAGAACATAATAATGAAGAAGGAAAAGACAAATTAGTAACAAAAAGGGTTAACCACAGAACAAATAAACATAAAAAATGGATCGGCAAGTGGGTTTGAGGAATGTGTAGAGGTGAAGTGACATTTAAGGATTATAAAAATAAGTTAATATTGAGAGAAATTGTTGTGAAAGTGTACTTAACCAAACCAAATGTATATATCCATCGTTGAAAAGTCAATGCCCTAGCAACCATTTGCCATATTCATTTAACGGAGAGAAGGACGAGTGGCGGTGGAACAAAGCCTGGGTCGACTGCATTTTCTTAGTCTTATGTCTATAGAACTACAAATGACTATTTTTCCCTCGTATTTCAATTTTGTCGAGTGGGATCTGCAGTTGGCTTGTTTAGAAAATCTTAACTTATTATTTTGAATAAACTTATTTCTATTTGATTTTATTTTACTTATAACATTTTCAATTGAAATAATTTATTTTCAAGAAAATATTGAACCCAAAATCGTAACTTATTTGTTTGGACAGTTATCTCAATAGCAGAGAGTAATTAATAAAGGACATATGTGGAGTAAGATTAAGTTATAATGTTGCGTACCCAAAATTAAAATCAGAATGGTGTATTTGTCTATGGAACCATCATGGTTGCACATTTCTTTTTATAATAAATTTTTTTTGGGTTAACTTCTCTTGAAGACAAATTAATGTAAAGGTTTTTTCTGAATTGGTGGGCGAAATTGCGGGTTCAGTCCCCACTCCCCTATAAACTTGTTCACACTCGCCAAGACGAACCATGTCATACTGGCAAGTAAAATTACCGCGCAGCCCCTAATATCACACTTCTATAAAAGGAAAACCGTCGTCTTCCAAAATCAACACCACGAAAATCTCCAAACATCCATTGTGTACCACTCTCTGTTCTTCATAACAGCAATGGCTCTTTTGAGGAAAATTCTTAACAAAACTGCCATAATGATGCTGATTTTGTTCTTGATCCTCACAACCTTATATTCGCAAAATAAGCCCCTTGATGAGCCAACGTCTCCAACAATGCATGTCAACTCGCCATTGGTTCCCACGCCGCCTGCTAATCCTTCTCCGACCATTCCTTCTGCTTCCTCTACCTCGCTTGCTAGGGTTCCAACGCCGCCTGCTAATCCTTCGCCGAACATTCCTTCTGCTTCCTCTACCTCGCTTGCTAGGGTTCCAACGCCGCCTGCTAATCCTTCTCCGACCATTCCTTCTGCTTCCACTACCTCGCTTGCTAGGGTTCCCACGCCGCCTGCTAATCCTTCTCCAACCATTCCTTCTGCTTCCTTTACCAACCCTTTCGATGCTCTGGTGCAACCTCAAACCTAAACCGAGTGTGTAATGATTCAAGGAAAAAGAATTTTTCTTTTTCCTCTTTGTATAGGTAGTTTTATGAATAAATGCATTCTACTGTTCTAATATTATTGATACCTGTTGGTTTGTAATAGTTCCTAGTATTAGGGGAGCCAACCATTACGAAATTTGAGAAATTGTAAGATTTCTGGCTTTTATTCTTGTATTTTCTTGAGGTACTGCAATAGATTATTGAAACGTGGGTCAGATGGGTATTGGGGAAAAATGAAGAAGCAATTTATTATTGGTTGTTGCAGGTATGTGTATGACACAGTAAATTGATCACCTTCACATGACAAGTGAAACATTATTCTAAACGCCGGTCATCCCATCCCATCCCACACTTTGAATG
Organism: Dillenia suffruticosa; assembly: GCA_033439265.1. Taxonomy (NCBI): domain Eukaryota; kingdom Viridiplantae; phylum Streptophyta; class Magnoliopsida; order Dilleniales; family Dilleniaceae; genus Dillenia; species Dillenia suffruticosa. The sequence continues at coordinate 18,278,233 of JAVTVX010000020.1, forward strand.
ATTAACACACTTAGATCACCTTCAATTTGAATGATTAACAAGACTTTTGAAAATTTTTTCTTAGGCATAAAATCTGAAGCTTTGTGGCCCCGACGTGTTAAGCGCAGCTCAGGTTCGATTCCGTTGGTTTCGAAAGAGATCGTGGAAATCAAACCTAGTAGAGATGATCACTGGACACTATCGGTGAAATGTGTGATTGATGATTGGGAAAAGAAGAGCGAGGAGAGAGAGGAGAGAGAGGATATGAAGGAGATGAAGACGAGTGATGATTGAGTGAATCGGTGATGAGTGAGCGCGAGAGTTTATCGATGACGACGACGACAAGGACAGCGACGACGTCGGTGTCTTTAGGTAAGGTGGTATACTTTGAAGGAGCTTGAGATTGCGACAGTGGATTTTCCGATGAGAATATAGTCGGTGAAAGTGGATATGGTTTGGCCTATCGAGAAGTTTTAGGTGATGGTTCTGTTGTTGCCGTAAAGAATCTTCTTAATAACAAGTATTCTCTCTCTTCTCTCTCTCTCTCTCTCTCTCTCTCTCTCTCTCTCTCTCTCTCTCTCTCTCTCTCTCTCTCTCTCTCTCTCTCTCTCTCCCTCCCACCCTTTCTGTACAGTCAAATGCTTGTTTTGTTAGATCACTTACTCTCAAGAACGTGTGTTCTCTCTCTCTCTCTCTCTCTCTCTCTCTCTCTCTCTCTCTCTCTCATAAACCATTTTCCATTTTTGTGGTAATACATGGTCACTAGAGAGTTTCGATCAAATAGTAGTTTAGTTTTGTAGTCCTGAAATTACCCGACAAAAGGTGTATCATTGCCTTCACACTACATAAGCATATATTGAAAATTCCGACATTGAAGACTAATAGAACTCCTAATGCCAACCTCAAAAATTTCTGTCTCTGTCTATTGATTGGTTACTATTTTTAGTCTGCAATTGTGGTAAGATATATTCAAATATAGTAGTGTTGGTTTTGTTAATTGGGGCAGGTAATTCTTTGGGATCTGAATGAAGTGTACGAGGTTGACATACATTTTTTGTTCTTAAGTTGAGATTTGGAGTGTACTTCATTTAACTTATGTAATTTCTTAGATCTTGATTTGTTCCAACTTTTGTTTAATATTTTTTTTGGTATTTTTAACTAAAATTAATTGAATTTTTAATATATTTTTATTTTATAATTTTTATTGATTTTTGCTTTATGACCCTTAAGAAGAATTTCTTGACTCCACCCCTGAACATACTCATCTAAATATAAATAATACAAGTGAGTCTTATATACCTCTTTCTTTCTAAGATAAACCTACTCCTAATTTTCAGTCTGAGGATTGAATAGATTATGTTACAGAAGACCGTAGAGCTTGTTCCTTCATCATGATCATGCTCATGCTCATGAGGTTCGAATCAAAATTTTCGAGATGCTCTTCGTAGTAATTGTTGTTGATCCCTATGCAACTAACTAAGAAAGAGTTAAATTGGTTGACTTCAATTGTAAATTTTACTCCATTTAAAATTTAGCTTAAAACTTAAGGTCAAACTAAATGGAACATATAAATACAAATATATGGAAATGCAAAAAAAAATAAAGAGAAAGGATAAAGAGTTCAAGCTTGGTTTATAGTGTTCGGTCTCGTGCTTACATCCACTCTTCCAGCTCAGCAAGTTAGGATCCGACGATAACTAGTTTTCACTATATAATGAGAGTTACAAACACATATACATGGTTTCAATGTTGACAATCTGCATTTTCTTTCTTAAAGATATCTTAGTCCAACATCTACCCAAATTTAACTCTCTCACACTTAGCCTATCAACCCAAGAGAATATTCTCAACACTCCCTTTAGACTTGTGAGACTATATAAATATAAAATCAGAAAGTACAGAACAGAATCAACTCAGTCGGCAGTAGAAAAATGTAGCAAAAAAATAATCGAGTAGAGATTTTGAGAGTTTGTTTTTTCTTAACCCAAAATCCAAAAATATTTTGTAAAATCTTTTAAATAAGAACTGAATATTGTTTTTCAATGTTCAATTTGAGTTCTTCACAAAATCAGCTTGTTTCAAAATGATATATGCCTTTCAATATACCTTCAGAACCAGTATTGACTATTTTCACATCCTTATTTTCAGCCTTCAGTTCAGGAGATTCAAAAAAACTTTTTACTACTATAACTTTTGAATTTAAAGTCTAACAACACTCCTATTAAGAGAAAAAAATGAAATTTAAAAAACTTAGGAATTGTAGAAGATGTATGAAATCAAAATCTTGCTAAAAATCTATCAGAGTATACTGAATTCAAATTCTGAATTTGGTTTTATTTTCAATAAAATTCTTATATGAATTTAAATATGAATCACCCATTAGAATAGATTTCATGGTTAAATACAATTCCGAATATGTACTTAACATACTAAGCTAGAGATTGAAAGTAAAACAAAATCGCAACAGTTAAAAATTTGTCTGAAACTCTACTGTTTCTACCCATCACACTACTTCTATTCTGCTTCTGTGACAGTGTTTCTAGTTATATAGATTTATATATATAATATTGCATTACATAATCTAAATATCTGTATACTTGATAAATTATTAGAAATATATATAAAGTTTTGTTATCATCAAAATATGTTAGGATTCGACAACAATTTTCTTAACGATTGTGATTATGATGCATGTGGAGTAAAGGTTCCTATCTATATATATTTAATTAACCTCACACAAACTTAACAAAAGAATAATAAAATATAAATTAAACTATTGTGGAAACCCTTATTCCTTCTCCTCTTTCTCTCTTAATTTTTATTTTATTATATTATTATTTAACTAAAACAATTTTTTTTATAAAAAATAATATTCTACAAATAAGAATTAAATTTTTTTCATGAATTTATACTATGGCATTATAATGACACTTTAGGTACCAACATTGGTTGGTGCAGCCGGCCAAGAGGGCTGCACTATTCCACCACTTCTGGAGTTCGATTTGGGGTGGAAGCGGAAAAAATAAATGTCGGGAGATCCGCCCCCGCAAAGCGGACCCTATAGCGGTCTGTTTAGAATAGTCAGGACACAACTCTAGACACTGGACGGTGGCCTAATCAAGGTATCAAAAAAAAATAACACTTTAGGTTATTCATCCATAAATTTATTTGTGTATATTCAAAAGATAATAGTTAAAACTTTTCAATTTAATGGCAATAAAATATAGCACGCACGCTTATATTTGATGGAGTTATTGAATTCCTTACCCTTTTGGGAAAGGAAGGGATCCGCAGGAACATTGCATTTAGGTTATGTTTGGATTGAAATAAATTTTTTATTTTTATATTTGTATATTAGTAGAACTTTTGTGAAATTAATTTTCAAATCAAAATAGCATTTGGAACCAAAAATAAAATTTATAATTTATTTCTAACTTTACACAATTATGAATTTCTAAATCAGCGATATATATGTAGAACTTGCAAATGAAGTCCACTTGAGCTTGCGGAGTCTCATGTAGTGCTATTTTATCATATAATTATTCTTAAAGAAAGGAAAATTTAAGAATGATTAAGTAAATAATAAATTTCATATTTTATTTTTATCATTCCAAGCATAGTAACACCCCTAGAAAACGAATTTTTAGCGACGGAAAAATCCGTCGCTGAAAGTCCCTTTTCCGTCGCTGAAAGGTATTAGTGACGGATTTTTTCCGTCATTAAATCCATCGAAAAAAGTGACCCCATAAATTTTTAGCAACGGATTTTTTTTCCGTCGTAAATATCAACGTCGGATTAGCGACGGAAAAAATCCGTTGCTGATATTAGCAATGGAAACAAATCCGTCGCTGAAACAAAAAATAAAAATAAAAATAAAAATATATCAACGACGAACCAGGTATCCATCGTTGATTTTTTAATTCTGAAAAAAAAAACCAGAGAAAACTCAGGAGCCTCCCCAAATTGCCCCCGGGCAGAATCGAACCCATGCACAAGAGTGATGAAGAGAATTTTTTAATTCTGAAAAAAAAAAAAACCAGAGAAAACTAAGGATCCTCCCCAAATTGCCCCCCAGAATCAAACCCATACACAAGAGTGAGGAAGAGAGAACGCTAACCACTAAACCAAATTTATCTTTTAACCATATATCTTTATTTTATTTACTTATTATCTTTATCTCATATTTTTTAATAATAATAAAATAATATAAAATTATAATAAAATTATAAAATTATAAAATTATAATTAAAATAAAATAATAAAAATTTGAAAAAAAATAAAATAATATTATTATTCTACAAAATAAAATAAAAATAAAAATTATTAAATTATTAAATAAAACTTAAAAATTAAAAAAATTAAAAAAATTAAAAAAATTAAAAAAATTAAAAAAATTAAAACATAAAAAAAATAAAAAAATCCGTCGATAATCCGTCACTAATCTGTTGGTAATCCGTCGCTAATTTTTCCATCGGTAATTCGTCACCAATTTTCCGTCGCTAATCTGTCACTAATGATTGTGTATTTTTTTTTTTTTTTCCTTCACCAATTCACCGACAGATTACCGACGGAATATTTCCGTCTCTAAATATTCTGTTGGTAATCTATCGCTGATAATTTTATAATTTTTTATTTTTATTTTTTTTGGTTTAGCGACGGAATTAAATTCCGTCGCTAATTTTTGTCGCTAATCTGTCTCTAATCCATAGGTATTCAGCCCGTCGCTAATCCATCGGAAATCCGTTGGTACTACCGACGTATTTTTTTCCGTCGGTATTTATCCGTCGCTGATACTAGTTTTTCTAGTATTGTAATTCAATTAAATTTCAAGTTTTTATTTTAATTTTTAAATATAAGAGTTTATCTATAAATGAATTTCACAATTCAATACGTTTGAAATGAGGTCATGTTAATTTATTTTTTATTTGATTCTAAAAAATGGTTATGAGTTTTGTATCGTCTGCATTCACATATTTATATAGAGAAGTGCACAAAATATAATTAAAAATAATAAATAATAAATAAACAAACAAAGAGCCGTGTACATCTAGTAAAAGTTGAGTAATAACATGTCAAAAACAAGAATCAATTGTTCGGTGCAGAGAGAGAGAGAAGGTTTGGACATGTAGGAAGTTATGCCCACGTTGGGGCATTTTTTTTTTTTTTTACCAAGGCTTAGTTTTGTTTTTCTTTTTTTTATAACCCACTAACCAACCATAACTAAAAATAATTCCTCTCTTTGGTCTCTTAATGTGCCTACGTGGAAAAAAAAAAGGTTGTGTGAGGCACAGAATTCTCTCTTTACATTACCATGAACGGAGATGAGAGTGATTTTTCTATGAATACACATTACCGAGAGATTGAATATGATTCAAATACAAACTCTTCGGTAGGAGGGATTGATAAATTTTTAAGTAAGAAAATTTTTTCGATCATTAGATTCATCGGACTTTGAATTGAGGCATTATGGATCCTTGGTGATGGTTCATTTTGTGATCATTATCTCGATCAAGAAACAACATGTACGGGAGAGTTCGCACTGTAGTTAATTTCTTGGAAGTGTATATATTAAGTTATTTATTCAAAAATTTCAAACTTTTAATTTATACATTTTTATATGTAGTATAATAAATCTAATAGGACAAAAGAAACTGAGTGACCAATGAGAATGACAATAAAGATTGCAGAATGAAGTGAGAGTTAGTTTTGGGGGAGTGGATTTTATTTTCTCAACTTTACAGAGAGGATTTATTTACCAAAGGAAATGCTAAAAACTTACAAAATTACCAATATAAAGGTAAGAACTATATATTTTTTTTTCTATACTTTCCACAATGTTTAGTAATCATTTTTTCTATACTTAAATCAACTCTTAGTTTAGAAGCTTTTTGTTGAAGCTTTAACAACTGAGTAAGAGCCTGGGCTTGTATTAATAAAAAAGAAAAGTGAAGTGACAAAAATGGTGATGGCCCCATTTGTGCATGTGGTAGGTCAAATTTATGCCTTTTGTATATTTCCGGATGGTACAATATGGAAGAAAGTCATGCTGACTCTGAAGACAAAGTGCACTGCCCTATCAGGATTAAATTTGTCGGGGCAATATGACTTATTAATTGGTAATCGATAACACCAAGACAGATAAATCAGTTTCCATGGCAGAACTAACAAGTTGGTTTGGATTCTTGTTATATGTGTTAGAACCATGAAGGGGCAATTAACAGTGGGCATTTCCTATTTGAAAGTTACCTAGGAAAAACATTTTTATTTTCTTAAACAATTTTAATACCATCAGGTTGCCAAATTATTGGAATTGAATGATAGAGAAATAATTGTTTGAAAAAGATTGAGCTCCAATTTTTCGTGGCCTTTTGATATTTGATGGATTGAGATTGAGGGCTGAAAGCCTGGTAAGTGACGTGCATGTAAAGTAATCTTAGGCTTTGTCTATGTTCATTTCTATTTTAGTTCATTTTCACTTCGGTTATTCTCTCTCTTCAAATCAAGCACTTTAGCAGTAGTGGTGGCCCTATCAAGATTTTAAGCTTATCAATTCCCAAAATTCGTCTTCAATTTATGATTGCAAAAATTCAAGTAAAAACTGATTACTGCCCCATTGGATATCCATATAATTAGTAGCATTTACCATGTAAATTTCTCACTTTATTTTATTGTTTTATTTTGGTTTTATAGCTACTGTAAGTAAAATGTATGTTTTTGACTGCATCATATTAATGAAAGTCGAGGTTTCAATTTGAAAATGTTGTGTGTACACCAAGAATTAACAATAAATACCGGGAGCCTGAATCATGAAAGCTGAAATGGCAGAAAGAAATTTACCACCAATTGTAATATTTGGTCACAGGGCACATGGATAGAAAGAAATTTACCATCATTTGAGTTTATACCTCAAATGGCCTTTTGAAGTCTGTCGTTTGGCTGGAAACACTGGCTACTAAATCTCTCTCTCTCTCTCTCTCTCAATCTCCAGCCTTGAGTCGTCTTCTTTTTCAGCAGTACATTTTGTCTCACATGTTTGGTCGGTCGTCACTCTCAACCCTTTAGCCTTTTTAGGCTTACAAAAATTTCTATGCATTGCATTGGATTATAGTTTCTAATATTAGAATTATTGCCCACCCTAATAAACCCATAATTGTTCATGATTAGATACTGTGGCATAATGTGAACCTTTGATGTGATATTTTATAGATCATACATATATTATCTTTGTGATGACATGTAATCCAATTGCCCAGAACTATAAAGGATTAGTGATATTGTATGACTTTGTTGGTTGGGAGGTCGTGTGAAGTATACTAGGCTCGCAAAGATTAACTTGTTAGGATCCATATGAAGAAATTTCTAACTCATAATATGAATGATTTTTAGGATCCAGATGCTGACATGAGATCTATTCTTGAGAAAATAGGTGAACATTATTCCCAAGTATGCTTTATATATATATATGCTAGCAAAGCATTGTGTTTTTATTATCTTTTGTGCATCTTTTCTCGATTCACATTGGTTTCAATATTGATGACCATGGATGATGATTGTATTTCTCTTCTCTCTTGAAGTCATTCCTTTTATAAGAGGAAATACATATTGTATGTTGTATTTTTTTCCTTTTAAAATTTGGTAACTTTAATTTGTTTGGCACCCATGGATAACAAATGAAAGGCAAACATGAAGAGTGTTTCTCAATTGAATTTGAAAAAAAATTATAACAAAAAAAAGTGAAGAAAAAATATATGGATGCATATATTAGTGCTACACTAAGGCTTTTGTGTGGATGTATAAATATATGGGAGGCCTTAGAATCTGTCTCATAGCTTTTATTTGTTTTTTGGGGTAGATTTTGATTGGATCTAAGTTTTGGGGTTTTTAATCTGCTTGAAAAAGTATGCTGCTAAGTTTTATTGCATCCACTAGTTCATTCAAAAAGGGGGCTCCTTCGAATATGGCATATTTTGTGTATTTTCGGACATGTACAAATGGAAGAAATGGGTATGCTAACTCTTTTGTCTCTTTGTTTCACGTTTTGTTTGTGAAGTCTATGATGGGATTCAATCGATTCACCAAATGTATGTCAAATATGTTAAACAAGGTAAAGGGTTATGCAAGCGGTGACAAAGGTCTAGACCTATGCCAACGGTGACCCTAGACGTTGGCATAGTTTCATACCGTTGCCGGCGGTCATACCTGCAAATATAGCCCTTTACTAGCCCTTTATAGTGGGTAGAAATTTTGACCGCAGGATAAAACTCCACAAGCTTTACTAACGATTTTAAGGTTTTTATCACTTGTTTTTTACCGCTACTAAAAGTCATTTTTTTTTTTTGGTAGTGTGCTGAATATTTGTTCATTTTCTTTTTTTTAAAAAAAAAAAGGGAGTTCACGAGTCCCAAAAAACAATACACATTAAAAACTTCTTTGTAATTAAAATCGGATATCTAATTCTGCATTTAAATATAACGCATCCCTTAATCTCTAATTTAAGTGTCTTGCTTACAAATTACTAACAAGTAAACCAAAGTTATAAATTTTGTGTCTTGTGGGGTTTGCAAACACATTTTGCCAATCTGCACCATAGTATCTGGATTCTGTTGGAAAAGTACTGTAAATTTGATTTCCAAATTAGTGAAATCTGTTTTCAAGAAAAAAAAATACAAAAAAAAAACGTCCGTTTAAAATTATAAATAAATAAAAGGGGATTTAACTAAAAGGTTCAAATGTGATACATAGAACTAACGAATGCCAGAACTCATAAGTTTGATCAAAGAATAGAGAGGAGAGAGAGAGAGAGAGAGAGAGAGAGAGAGAGAGAGAGAGAGAGAGAGAGAGAGAGAGAGAGAGAGAGAGAGAGAGAGAGAGAGAGAGAGAGAGAGAGAGAGGGGGATGCATCTCCACCAATGGGCTTCAAAGTTAAAACTCAACCCCATATTGTAAAGTAGGCTTATTTGCTGTTGTTAAGATAGTTAGGCCCACCAACGTGGGTTGGCTCAACTGGATGTGGGGTTGAGTTCCCTTAAGCATGACCGAGGTTCGATTCCCACCGGGAACATCGGGCCCTCATGTGTATGGAGCGTTCCCCGTTGGGAGACCCGCCCTCCGAACAGGAGCCACTGCAGCGGTCGGTCCGGATTAGTCGGGGCGAAACCCCGGATACCGGGCGGTGTCCAAGACATGGTACCAAAAAAAAAAAAAAAAAAAAAAAAAAAAAAAAAGATAGTTAGGCCCACATTTACGCAATTCAAGACTAGGTCCTCCATCATTGGACAAGATTTGGGGAGAATCCTTCGATTTGATTTATGAGATTTTTGAGTGAAACTTCTGCATGCTTGAGCAAATTCTTACCTTTAGAATTAAGTGTAACTAAATGCGGGTGCCAAAGCAAAATTAAATAAAAATTCAGAATTTTCATATAAATACTTAAATATATTGGCCTTCAAAAACTCAATCGATCCATAACTTCTCTCGTACGGATTAGTCGGTTAGGATGATGATCACGAAACGAACCATCATCGCAATACCATAATATCTCAACTCAATATCCGGTGAATCTTTTGATGAAAGAAAATTTTTTATTAAAAAATTTCTCAATCTCTCAATCTCTCAATCATATTCTCATTTTAGAGAATATGTGTTTTATCTCTCAACTTTTCTCTCAAGGCAATATACAGAGGGCGTTATTTTTTCAAGCGAGACTCTCTGCATTCATTCACGTACTTAGTCCCCAACAAAAGAGCGGGAGAGAACACCTTTTGAGGAAATAGGAGTAAGTGGGCGGTTATTTTTGGAAAGGATTAACTACCCTTATTTAAATTTAAACTATTTACTTTTGGTAAAAGGCCCTTCATGGGCACATTTTACTAATATCTCTTATTTGTACATAAGAGCATTTTACGATCGTCATAAGATTACAACTCATGCGATCTATCACTTCCACTAATGGACTTTCATACAGAATTGGACGTCGTGCGACCAGTGAGTATACCTGCAAACAAAAACTTCTCGCTACACCTGTTAGGATGACTAACAAGCCACCATTAGTACAAAAAAAAAAACTCGTACTACAAACTCAATACAATTACATCTATCGATCCATTTGGTTGTTTTGTTATATAGTCTATATAGTGATTAGATGCAATACAAGGGCGGTTGTGGCATAATGGTTGATGGTTGTAAAATCCATGCTTCACACCTGAGTTTGAATATGCTCACCTACAACTTTTTTTTTTGGCATTTTCCTTGAATATTTCCCATTTGCATGAATGCCCCTCTCGCGGTTGAAACCGCGGGGGCACGCGGCTGCAACCGCGTAGGGGAGGGGCTCACATGGATTTTTGCAATTTCAATTTTTTTTTTTAGCTTCTCCACATGGTTTTTTTGCAAATTTTTTTTAAACTCTAAATAATGGTTTTTTTGTAATTTTTTTCTTTGCATTTTGCATGAATGCACATTTTCCATGAATATTTTTCATTTTACAAATCATGATTATTAATATTAATCTAAATTATAATATATTAATAATTTAAAAAAATTATATATTTAATTACAAATATTTATTAAAATATATAATATTAATAAAAAAAAAAGAAAAAAAAGAAAAAAGTGCCAAAGGTAGAAGGAAAAAAAAAAGAATATGCGTGGTATCGAAACAGTTGTGGAATAGTGATGTGAGATGTCGAGTTTGAATTCATCCTAATGCATTTTTTGCATTATTTTGATTTTGCTCTTTGCATGAGCATTACACAGTTGAAACCGTGGGATGCCCGGTTGCAACCGCGTTTTTTGATTTTTTTTTTTTTTTTTTGCATTTTTTTTCTTCTCTAGACATTGTACAAGGGTTTTTAGATTTCATTTTGGTATTCAAAAATTCATTATATCATTTTACTCTTTGCATGAGCTTTTCAAGGTTGAAACCGCAAGGCGGGTGGTTTCAACCGCGTTTTTTGCATTTTTTTACAATTTTTTTGCAATTTTGTTTTGTTTTGTTTTGTTTTATTTTGTGGACATTGTACAAGCATTTTTAGATTTCATTTTGATACCCAAAAATTCATTAGTTTGCATGAATTTTTGTATTTTGCATGAAACATGAATTTTTGCATCAAATGGCCGGTTGCAACGGCCATGCCCATGGTTTCTACTGCGTTTTTTTTTTTTATTTGCATTTTTTTGTTTTTTTTTTGCATTTTTTGTATTCTTTTGTATTTTTTTTTTTTTTTGCCTTTTTTCCTCTCTTTTTTCCTCTCTAGACAACTCTTGATTGTACAAGGGTTTTTAGATTTCTTATTTTGGTGTCAAAAAATTCATTATTTTGCATGAATTTTTACATTTTGCATAAAATATGAATTTTTGTTTTGCAATTTTTTTTGAAAATTTTTTCTTGTAATTTTTTTTTTCATTTTTATTTGTGAAAAAATCTTAAATTGTTTGTTTGGTTCTACTACTTGCTTTTCTAGAATTGTGTGACTAAAAAATAGATGACTTGTACGTGCTCTCCTATTCAAAACATAACTTTCTGCCACAAGGACCTAATTTGAAGTTTTTTTCGGAACAATCAACAATTCAACTTTAGTTGCGCGCTCGGGATGCCCGCGCACGCCAAAATGGGAGGAATATATTAGTGGAGCGCACCAAAATGGAAGAAATATATTGACATAATCGTTAAATTTATTTATATTTATGTTAATGAAATCAAACCAATTTATTTTAATATAAATATAAAATTCATTATCTCATTACAATATGATTACAAGATGATGTCGTCGTTTTGGCAAAATTAATCAAATCACTTTACCATTGAAAATGTGTTGTCTTTCACAAAATTAAAGTAAAAATTTTGGATTAATTTAAATTACTTTATATTAGCAGATGAATGAACCAAAAAGTAATAAACCTAAACATGTGGCATAACAACGAGTATACTTTTTTAATATTGGTTATTTTAATAATCATATAATTAGATTAATATATCTATCAAATATATCTATCAAGAATAATATTAATAATATTGTACAAAATAATATTAATAATATTACTAGTACAACATAAATTTTATCTCAACCCCTAACAACATTAATTTTGTCTTGACACCTAAGTGTCAACAATACTAATTGAGCAAGCAGTGATTACGTTTGTTGAGAAAATTATTGTTTTCTTAATTTTGATAATAACAAAATCTCTCATGTGATTCTAATCAATTTATTTAATGTGCATAAATTTTTATTTAATATAAAAGTGATAGAACCAGTCATAGAATCAATTATAGAAGCAAGACTTATTTGGTTCTAAAAGTAAGATTTTTTTATATATGTTGAAAACCCAGCCAGTAAGGTAAGTATAGTTTGAGTATTACACTTAACCTATAATTGATCCGAGATGTATATAAAAAATATCCTAACATGAGTACAATTCATATTCCACCACTTAAAAATTTTTCAAGTGTTGAAATGTGATCATTTGGACATATTTGGATAGTCATATCTTCTTATATGCTGAAATATTTCCAAAACCGAAAATTATGTTTCAAAGAAAGTGTGTGGAATTTCAATTTCAAGTGTTTACAGTTTAAATATCTTGCGGATATGTTGGAAAAAAATCACTTAGAAGTTAGCTGGTTACCCATTTTTCACAACAAAATTATGTGTCAGAAAATGGTTGTCAACGGGTATTTGACTTTCGATAACTTCACCACTAGTTTTGGATTTTTGAATTTGATTATACTATATTATAGTACTACAGTTGAACAGCAAATATGATGATTTGTGGCACAATTACCTTGAGATTTTGGTAGAGAAATAAATTGACAAACTTGGCTAGTTGTTCAGAAAATTTCAGAACTGGGAGCAGATTTTCTGGAGTAGGTTTCGAATGTTTTTGGGAAAGCAATCATCTGAATATAATCAAAACAGCTCTTGAATATGTTAGAGGGATATTTAAACTTCAGGAGAAAAATATTTACTTTCGGTAAATATCAAATTTCAAGAGTATTTGGAGTTTATTTTTTCGAAACTGTTGCAGTAATTCTGGAATTTTTACTGCTATTTGTTGAGTCTCTTTGCTATCAAATACAGTAACTATCAGCAGATTTTTCATGGTGTAAGAATAGAGGATGTGAGAGGTTGAATGACTATCAATTTTTGATACTTCATAGCACCAAAAACTCAAAGCGAATCTTTGCAATTCTGAGCACCGCTGCTGTTATTTTTATTTACTTATCTTATAATCTTTGATTGAACATTTGTGTGATTTGTCTTCCATTGTTGGACGAAACAATCTTCATGGAGTAAAAATCAGAAGTCAACAAGTGGATGTATTGTGTTGTCTTGGATCATAGTAAAAACTAGCAGATTGTTAGAACCCGACTTGCTTGGCTGGAAGAATGGATGTAGGCACAAGGTCGAGCCACTATAAACTAGATTTGTCTCCTTACTCTCTTATTTATTTTTGTTATATTTTTTATAAATTGACCATAGGTTTATTTAGATCTAATTGGAGTTAGAAAAAAATTTGAAAAACCAATTTTAGACAATCAATTCAACCCTCTCCATTCTTGGTTATTTTTGGGACCAACAATTGGTATCAGAACTGATTCTCTACTCCATTAAAGAGATCTTTTTAGAGTATTTAATCCATGACTTTTCCCTATAACTATGATCAAGCCGTGAATAGGACACCATATTTCGACAGTGTAAACTTTTCCCATTGAAAATATAGGATTGAGACATTCATTCAAGCTACTGACTATGAGGTTTGGGAAGTGATAAATTCTGGAAATGTAGAAGTTAAATTACCTATTTATCACAAAGGATATTAAAAGAAAAATGTCGATTAATTCTCGTGCTAAGCACTTATTTTTATGTGCTATTTCACCAACTGAGTTTAATTTAATTTCTTCATATGCAACAATAAAAGAAATCTAGAATAGGTTGTGTATTACACATGAAGGAACCAGCACTGTGAAAGAGATTCGAATCAATTTGTTGATACAAGAATATGAGCTCTTTCGTTTTCAGCAAAGAGAAAGTGTAAAAGACATGTTCAATAGATTTTCTATAATTACTAATGAATTTGATTCTCTTGGAAAAAAGATTTCAGATTCTAATCAAGTAAGAAAAGTTCTTCGAGTATTGCCAAGAAGACTGCTATTGAGGAAGCCCAAAACCTGAACAATCTGTCTCTCAATGAATTAAGAGAAAAATTGATATCCTATGAATTTGAATATTTCACACTGCTGAATCTGAAAACAAGAAGAAGTATATTACATTTGCTGCTAAAGAGAATGAAAATTCTACAGAAGATGACAGTAGTGATCAAGACATCAACATGTTGGTTCAAAAGCTCTCCCGTGTCTTCAAGAACAAGGGTAAAAAGGTTTTAAATCTAACAACTTTCAGAACTCACAAAATTTTAAATTTAGTGTAGGAAAGGACAATAGAAAAACAGAAAAGAATGATGAAAAAATCTGTTATGAGTGCAAAAAGAAGGGACACATTAAATATGAGTGTCCAGTACTGCTGAAAAAGATTAAAACATTCAAGAAGAAGAGCAAAGCAATGATAGTCATATGAAGTGATTCAGAATATGAAGATTCAGAAGATGAATGCTCAGACGCATCAGATGAAGTTAATCTTTGTCTTATGGCAAAAGATAAAGTGATCTCTAAAAGTTCATTCAATATCGCTAAATCTGACAAGAAGTTAAATATATTTTCAGAACTGAAAATAAAGTTAACATATTGGAAAATGAGAAGGATTTGTTTAGGCAAATTAAGAGCTTGTTGAACTTTGGAAATGAAACCAGTAGACCAGAAAATGAGGTACTGAAAACTGAAAACTATGAACTGAAAAATGAAATACATATTCTGAAAAATAAAATAGCTGAACTATCAAAATTAATAGAAAATACATTTCAAAAGTTTTATGAAAGTGATAAGAAATTAACTAAGTTGCTTTCCATATAAAGGCTAGATTTTTTCAAACGATGTTTAGGGTATGTTAATGATCATGAGAAGGTTTCAAGTTTTAACAATAGCTGTTTTGTTAAAACTACAGAAACAGAAAATAAAATCACATTTCAGCCTGCAGAAAATGCTCACAGAACCATACAAATGTCTGCACAAAAAAAATCTAAATTTTGCTTCAAAAATTGCCTAGCAAACTGCACAAAACCTGCATAGAACTCCTTTACAGTCTGTACAAAACAAGCACAGAAATTTTTCGCAAACTACAGAAAAGTATCACAAAGTACCATACAGAAGTTCATATAGAAGCACCCATAGAAATCTTAGGCAGAAATCAAACTTTTATAAAAAATTTTATTCTGGATTTGGATATAATAAATTTGACAATATACAGAATTATTTCAGTTATAAACCTTATTATGCAAAAAATAAAAATAATATTGGTTCTTGCTACATATGTCATAAAATTGATCATTTTGCTAAAAGTTATTTTTTTAACAAATTTAGTGCATATCAAGGCAAAATCAATTCATATACAAGCTTGTCTTCAAAAGGATCCAAATATGTTTGGGTTCCCAAGAACAGAAAATATTTTCTTTATGTGTAGGAACAAGAGGCAAAAATCAAAGAAAAATAGTATGTTGATAGCGGATGCTTGAGACATATGACTGGTGATGTCTCATTGTTCAAGAAGCTCGAAAGAAGAAACCATGGAGTGATGACCTTTGAAGATAATCAAAAAGAAAAAATAATTGGAAAATACACAATAAGTATAAACTCTACCTCTATAAAGAATGTGGTTTTTGTTGATAAATTGATACATAATTTGTTAAGTGTAAACTAATTATATGATTTAGCTTATGATGTGTTATTTAAAAGAGATAAATGCATAGCGTATGATAGTGAGTCGCATGAACAAATTCTTAAAGGAAAAAGATTAGGCAATATTTATATAGTAGACTCTACAATATTAAATAGTTTAAAAGAAAACTGTTTAATATCTTTTAATAATGACATTTTTATATGGCATAAAAAACTAAGTCACATAAACTTCAAGCAATTAGAAAAATTGTCCAAAAAAAATATGGTTAGAGGAATTTCTAAATTTTCATTGAAATAACCTATAACATATAGTGCATACTCTTTGAACAAACAAGTAAAAACATTCTTTAAAAATAAAAATCATATTTTCACTTCTAAACCACTAGAAATGTTGCGTATTGATTTATTTGGACCGGTTAGGAATCTAAATTTTGGAAAAAACAAATATGAACTAGTTATTATTATGATTTTTCTAAATTCACTTAAATTTTATTTTTAGCCCATAAAAGTGAAACCTTTGAAACATTTAAAATTTTTACAAAAAAAAAATTCAAAATGAAAAAAATGTAAAAATAGTTTGTCTAAAAATTGACCATGAAAAAAATTTGATAATTTAGAATTTATAAACTATTGTGACAAAAATGGAATAAATCAAAATTTTCCAGCACTTTACATACCACAACAAAATAGGGTAGTCGAACATAAAAATAGAATCATTCAAGAAATGACTAAAACCATGTTAAATGATAATAGTGTAGGAAAATATTTTTTAGCCGAAACCGCATCTACAGATGTTATATAATAAATAGAGTATACACAAAATCTATGACAAACAAAATCTCCTATGAAATTTTTAAAAAAAGAAAACCAAATATCTCATATTTTCATATATTTGGTTGCACATGTTTTATTCTGAAAAATAATATGAATATTAGAGATAAATTTGATGAAAAAGCCATTGAAGGAATATTTCTAAGTTATTCTTTAAATAATAAGACTTATAAAGTTTTCAATAAATAATCTAAAATTGTAAAAAAAACAATAAATGTTAAGCTTCATAAAACTGAATTTCAAAAAGTAGAAATGGAAGATGATCATGTTATACAAATTGAAATCTCTCTTGAAAAACAAAATGCAAAACAAGATGATGAAAATAAAATAAATCAAAATGAATAGAGAGAAGAAATAGTTAGAAGTTGAAATTGTTATCTATTCATTCACTTAATGATGTAATGGGAAATATAAGTGAAGGAATAAGAACTAGATCAAGTTATAGAAATATTAAAAATTAATTCTCATTAATCTCTACCATAGAACCAAAAACCATAGAAAAAGTCGTAGAAGATAAAAGTTGGATAGAGACTATACAATAAGAATTAAATCAATTTAAAAGAAACAATATCTTGACTTTAGAACCGAAACCTAAAGATAAATCAATAATTGGAACTAATGGGTTTTTCGAAATAAATTGGATGAAAATAGAAATGTTGTAAAAAAACAAATCTAGACTAATTGCAAAAGGATATTCACAAAAGAAAAGAATTGACTATGATGAAACTTTTGCATCCGTTGCTAGATTAGAGATAATAAGACTATTTTTAGATTTTGCATGTTTTAAATATTTTAAATTATATCAAATGGATGTTAAAAGTGTATTTTTAAATGGCTACATAAAAGAAGAAGTCTATGTTAATCAACCGCCTGGTTTTGAATAATATAATAAGGAAGATTATGTCTATAAATTACAAAAAGTATTGTATGGTCTAAAACAAATATTAAGAGTATGGTATGATAAACTAAGTGAATACCATGTGAAAAATAATTTCAAAAAGGGAAATGTAGACACTACTTTATTTATCAAAAATATTAATGATGATATTCTTGTTATTCAAATATATGTTGATGATATTGTATTTGAATCTATAAATAAGCATTTGTGTGATGATTTTAGCAATATCATGAAGAATGAATTTGAAATGTCAATTATGGGTGAATTAAATTTTTTTTTTGGATTGCAAATTAAACAATCTTCTCATGATATATTTATAAGTCAAGAAAAGTATGCAAAAGAATTAATTAAAAAATTTAGTATGAAAAATTTGAAACATGTTAGTACTCTCATGTTTACTTCTATTAAATTATATCTAAATG
Source organism: Dillenia suffruticosa (assembly GCA_033439265.1). Taxonomy (NCBI): domain Eukaryota; kingdom Viridiplantae; phylum Streptophyta; class Magnoliopsida; order Dilleniales; family Dilleniaceae; genus Dillenia; species Dillenia suffruticosa. Next base: position 18,296,150 of record JAVTVX010000020.1, read on the forward strand.
AAGAAGGGAAAGATGTGAATGAAAATCTCTATAGAAATATGATATGATCATTGTTATACTTGATCGCTTCTAAACCCGATATTTTATTTAGTGTATGATTGTGTTCTAGATTTTATAGCAGAGCTAAGGAATCTCATTTTAGAGCCATCAAAAAAATTTTAAAATATATAGCCGGTACCAAAAATTTAGAAATATGGTATCCCAAGAATTCAAAATTTGAATTAATTGGATATTTGGATGGCGATTACGCCGGTTGCAAAATTGATCGAAAAAGTATCTCAAATACTTGTCAATTTTTAAGTGATAAAATCATAAGTTGGGTATTTAAGAAACAAAATTCAGTTGTATTGTCAATAGTCGAATCAGAATATATCTTAATAGAAAATTGTTGTGCTCAAATTTTGTAGTTAAAACAATAATTTAGAGATTATGAGTTAGATTATAAAAATATTATCATAAAATGTGACAATACTAATGCCATTTGTCTTATCAAAAATCTCATAAATCATTCAAGATCAAAACATATAGAGATTAGGCACTATTTTATTAGAGATCATGTTTTAAATGGAGATATAATTTTGGAATATGTAGAAACACAAAATCAACTTGCCGATATTTTTTCAAAACCTTTACATAAAGAAATATTTGAAAACATTAGAAATTAAATAGGAGTGTGTTTTCCATTTTAAAAATTAAATTTAAAAAAAAAACAGCACATAGAACTTAAAGCTCACGGCACACATAGAGTCTGTACAACAAAACAGTCCATCTCTCTCTTCAAAAGCCCTAACAGAGAAGTCTAAATTCAAATCCAAAATGGTTTCACGCAAATCTTCAAGAATTATGGGAAGAACAAAAAAGAATTCATTTTTTCACGCATTAACATCTCAAGTTTTGATTCTTCAAGTTTAGATTCTTCAACTTTTGATTCTTCAAGCTTTCATTTCAATCATGACCCTCAGAACCCTAGATCAAATTTAACACCCTCTCGTGATTCTGATTCTCAATCTATTGAAAGTCAAACTCATCCCTCGAATCAAGAATTCCATCAAAACTTCTCAGAAAATCAGATTTTTCAACCCCTTTGAATCCAACTTCCCTATACTCCGTCACGTCCAATCATGTTCGAAGTTGGTTCCTGTAGGTTCGAAGATTTCAACTATTTTGAGCAAATGAGTTTGGAAATGCGAACTATTCTCGAGAGAATAAGAGGTATTGGATTGTGTGACAACAATAAGAACTGTATAAGGAAGATAATATTTTATTTCTACAAGAATTTAGATGCTGGAAATTCTGATATTTTGAGATCAAGAATATTGATTATTAGAATTGAGATTACCAAGAATGATATTACTCATTGTTTAAGACTTAAACGAACAAATGATCAATCACTTGAAAATATGAAGAAAAGATATATTTATAAGTTGTTTCATGCAAATTCTAACTCTGAAATAGGATACTTGTATGCAAAAGACTTTCCTCTCATTGTTAGAATTCTGCACAATATTATTTTGATGTGCCTCATCCCAAGATATGGAAGTTCTACCACTATGACTGTAGAGGATCGTAGAATTTTGGTTGCCCTGTTGTTGAATAGACAAATAGATATGGTGAATGTCTTTATCAATCACATTCATAGGAATAAGAGCAGCAAACCATATGAAAATGTTCTAATGAGTCTATTTGAGTTCAAAGGATTTGATTTTTCATGTTTAAATGATCCTGTCCCAGAGCCATCAATTTTAGGAAAATCAATGGTATCTCACATGGGAATAACTATTTCTGATGATAATGTCTGGAGAGGCAAAGATGATTCCTTCTGGAAAGGAAAATTTCAAGGAAATGGAGGAATAGGTTGTCCATTTGCAGAAAGAGCAAATCAAGAACCTCTGAAATCCATATTTGACCATGGTGAATCTTCAAAAAGGAAGAAAAAGCAAGCTAAGACAGCTGATGAAAATGACTGGAAGCAAAGGATTGAAAAGAAAATTGATAAGTGTATAGAAAGACAAAAAAAAACTCAATCACAGATTTCTGAAATTCTGAAGTTGCTGTCCAAAAATGCATCTTAACCTTACCCATTTCCTGTTCTAAAATTCTGAAGTGTATAAAAAATTGATAAGTGTATGACAGGGGCTGTCCCTATGCTCTATCATTTACTTCTATATTTTGACAAAGACATGTCTTTTATATTTTGATACTACTGTATCTTTGTCAGACTTCCATAATATCGACGTTTTCTTTTGGTATCAGAATGTTTTCAATAAAATTGTGCTTCAATATTTCACTATTTCAATCGTTTTATACTACAATATTTCAATATTTTATTGCTATAATTCTTTTTAATACAACAAAAAGGGGGAGAATAAATTATTAAAAAAAAAAAAGCTCAAGCTCCAGTACCAGAAGTCATTTTGTTTTATTTGAAACTGCATTCTGAAGACAAAAGGAATCTGCACACGTTGAGGGGGAGAACATTGAAAACATTATGCAACAAAAAGTTCAAAACCATTGACTGTATTTTGAAACTTAGAAGATTACCAATGTCTGCACAATGACTTGACTGCACTTTGAAACTTGGAAAATTACTAAGGACTGCACTTTGAATTTTGAAGCTCACAACTTAAATAAAATAAACAAGTTTTAAATTGGATGAATATCGGCGAATACTAAGTATATGTATTTACTTGTATCAATTGATATTGTGTTCATATGACTTACATGATTATCTGAGAACGTGCTATATCGAATAATTATTGTGTATTTATTTTTTAAAGGTTTTGTTGTCATAAAAAATGGAGAGAATGTTAAGAAAATTGTTATCTCCTTAATTTTGATGATAACAAAATCTCTCATGTGGTCTAATCAATCTATTTATTATGCAGAATTTTTATTCAATATAAAAGTGATAGAACCAATCATAAAATCAATCATAGAAGTAAGGCTTATTTGGTTCTAAAAGTAAGATTTTTGATATCTGTTGAAAATCCAGCCAGTAAGGTATGTGTAGTTTGGGTACTACACTTAATTTATAATTGATCCTAAATATACATAAAAAAATATCCCAACATGAGAACAATTCATATTTCACTATTTAGAAATTTTTCTAAGTGTTGAAATGTAATCATTTGGACATATTTGGATAGTCATATCTTTTTATGTGCTGAAATATTTCCAAAATCGAAAATTATATTTCAAAAAAGGTGTGTGGAACTTCAATTTAAAGTATTTACAGTTCAAATATCTTGCGGATATGTTAGAGAAAATCACTTGAAAGTTAGCTGATTATCTATTTTTCATAACAGAATTATGTGTCAGAAAATGGTTGTCAAGGAGTATTTGGCCTTCGATAACTTCACTACTGGTCTTGGATTTTTGAATTTGATTATACTACATTATAGTACTATAGTTGAACAGCAAATATGATGATTCGTAGCACAATTACCTTGAAATTTTGGTGAGAAATAAATTGGAAAATTTGGCTAGTTATTCAAAAAAATTCAGAACTGGGAGTAGGTTTCGAATTTTTTGGGAAAGCAATCATCTGGATATAATCAAAACAACTCTTGAATATATTAGAGGGATGTTTAAACTTCAGGAGAAAAATATTTACTCTTGGTAAACATCAAATTTCAAGAGGATTTGGAGCCTATTTTTTCAGAACTGTTACTGAAAACTGTTGCAGTAACTCTGAAATTTTTACTGTTATTTGTTGAGTCTCTTTGTTATCAAATGCAGCAGTTATCAGCAGATTTTTCATGGTGTGAGAATAGAGGACGTGAGAGGTTGAATGATTATCAATTTTTGAGACTTCATAACACCAAAAACTCAAAGAGAATCTCTGCAATTCTGAACACTACTTCTGTCATTTTTATTTACTTATGTTGTAATCTTTGATTGAACATTTGTGTGATTTGTCTTCCATTGTTGAACGAAACAATTTTCATGGAGTGAAGATCAAAAGTCAACAAGTGGATGTATTGTCTTGTCTTGGATCATAGTGGAAACTAGCAGGTTGTTAGAGTCTGGCTTGCTTGACTGGAAGAGTGGATGTAGGCATAAGGTCGAGCCATTATAAACTAGATTTGTCTCCTTACTCTCTTATTCATTTTTGCTATATTTTCTATAGATTGACCATAAATTTACTTAGATTTAAGTGGAGTTAGATAAAAATTTGAAAAACCAATTTTAGACAACCAATTCAACCTCCCTTCTTGGTTGTCTTTGGGACCAACAGCATTGTACAACTAATGCACAAGAGAAGAGAATGATGTTATTAGTTGGCAGTGTTGCACAATTTGATATTATTCTCTTAAATATTATTGTTAATTAATGTTGTTAGTAGAGTTTATTGTCTACTTTTGTATATGATATTATTCTCTCACAACTTTTGACTTGCCTCAAGTGAAAATTTTAAAATATTTTTTTTATGGATTAAAATCCTAAGTTTTTTATTTTAGCGTAGGAAATGTAATTTTGTTTATATATTGTCCAATCATTCTATATTTTTATATTTTTTCCTCTATTTTATTTAGTGTATCATAATATAATGCATGATAACAAGTGGTAACAAATAATAATAACCGGTAAAAAGTGATAGTGTATCATGGTATAATGCATGGTAATAAGTGGTAACAAATAGTAACAAATAGTAACATTATCCAATCATTATATATTTTTATATTTTTTCTCTATTTTATTTAGTGTATCATTGTATAATGCATTTTAACAAGTGATAACAAATAATAACAACCGGTAACAAATGATAGTGTATCATGGTATAATATATAGTAACAAGTGGTAATAAATAGTAATAAATGGTAGCAAGTGATATTCTTATAACAAGTGGTACAATTGGTATAAGTGCAGTAACAATGTAATAACAATATAGTAACAATGTTAATAGAAACGAAAATATAAAGAAAATCAAACACAAAATTTACAAAATAAAATTCATGATATAATAATAAAAGAAAGGTAAAACAAGATAAAATTAAACTCACAAGAGATAAAGATGCACTATACACCGGTGGGGATAGGTGAATTCATGGAGAGAGTAATGAAAATTTATATGAATCTAATGTATCCAACTATATGATAATTTTTTAACCATAATATGTTTGACATGTATAATTCATTTACTGATTTACATTATCGTAGATAAACCAATTTCACATGCATTTAATGTGGATGAAGATAAGTTTTATGAATTATTTTAGAATGTCAAAAAACCAATATATTCAAATTGAAATGCACTATACTAATTTTAAATAATGTTACATGTGAAATATTAGTGGTTGAGATATGCTTGGAATTAGTGGTATGTGTGTGTGATATGTGGAAGTTGTGTGTACAGAAATTATATGGAATGTGTATGAAAAATTAAATTTTTATTTATCGCGGATTATGTTTTATACTTATAAATTGTAATGGAATTTAAGACTCAATTTCTACCGATACAATAGATGTAAAATTTAGTATTTTTTATTAATTATATCAATATAATTAATTACACCATTACATATAATTACAATATATTGTCATATTTTTAAATTATACTCAATAAATTTTCAAAACGATAACACTATATTATATAAATTATTAATTTTATATCATTGTATTATTTAAATTAATAATATTAATAAGTTTATTATCATCGAATATAAAATATATATTATTTTTGATTAATCAAATAGATATAATATTAATCAAATGTAATGACTAGTTAGTTAGTAGTTTGTTAATAAGTAGTAAAAATTATAAATGATTTTTTCAAAACACATGAGGATTAAGAAACGCGGTAATGACAAAAGATGTGAGAGAAAAAACGCGGTAATGAAAAAAAGACGGGGGAAAAAGAGCAAAGGCAGAGTTTTAAAAATTTATTTGTAAAAATTATATATTATATATCATACGTGGGCGAAAGTTCCACAATCAAAGTTTATCTATTATTCCCTTAAAATCTCTTCTCCCCTAACCCATTTAAATCTCTCACTCATAATCTACAAAATTTTATCAAAAATTAATCACGTTGGGTATTTGAAAAATTTGACGAACAACGGATGAGTATTGTACGAAAAATTACAACTATTCAAAAAAAAAAATAAGTTCAGTCGAACAAGATTAATCATCCAAGATGTTATTCAGGTTTTAAAAATAAATATATTATTTTAATTTTAATTTGAGATTTAATATTAAAATATCATTTTAATTTTTTATTTTGAACAGTTGTGAAGAAATATAAATATCAATACCATCAAAATGTTTTGCGTTTAGAGAAAGGAAACGCTCTCTGCTCACTTCTCTGGTAATATTTTCATTTTCATTCATTATTTATTATTTATAATGATTTCACTATTTTACTATTGGTTTTTAATGAATAGATTGACACGAAAAATTGTGAATAAAAATGCCTTCAAAAACTATGATTGTGGATAAAGATACCTTCAGAAACTGTAACGAATATTTTTTGTTTGGAATATCTTAGAATACATGTAGTTGTGAGATATGTAATGTTTTCTCTATTTTTTTTGTCTTACATGTATCAATCATTCTAATTTGTATCAATTACAATTTTTATTATATTTATATTATTTTTGTAATTTTTTTATTTTTTAGTCTTTTAATTTACCTACCTTTAAAAAATAAAACTGTCGCTATTGATATTATGTGGTAATCATATGGTATCAGTGGTAATGAGCAGTAATTTAGTGGTAACTGAAATAGTAATTTTTTTTAACATTTGTAATAATAGAGAATAAAAAATAATAATATTTCTAACCTGATATGATGATAAAATAGAGAGAGAGTAACATTTTCTGACACATGTGTAACCGACGGTACAAAATAGTAACCATGACAATTAGCAATCATGTGGTAATCGACAATAACCGACAATAACCATATATTAATTTACAGTAATCTTATAGTAACCTATATTAACTTATATGGTAACCGATAATACAAACAATAACTTATACTAACATATGATAATTGATAGGTAATCGACGATAAAAGATAGTAATATTTCCTAATATATGTGGTAACTTATGATAAATGGCAGTAGTATTTCTTAATGGTTGTGATAACTGACGATAAAAGATAGTAACATTTCCTAACACATGTAATAACTGACGATAAAATATAGTAATTTTTACCAATATTTTTGAAACCGGTGATAAAATATAGTAATTTTACCAACACTTTCAACTGTCATTATAAATCAATCACATGCTCCATCGGTTATCAAAACTGTCGAAATAGATCTATCCCGACTGGTATATAGTCGACTGAAAGCGTATCTATCGGAGAAAGTTTTGTGTACGGTTTTAATATGTTTAGTAAACGGTTTTCGTCCATCTAAATAGTGTATTTGTTTTGTAGTGGAAGAAAGACAAGAAGAAAAAGAAGAAAAAGACGTTAGCTGCCTAGAGTGATGAAGATAGTAGTTTAAGTGATGAGAGAACTGAGCGAGAACAAGCCAACCTATGATTCATAACAACAGAATTCAACTACTACTTTCATTGCCAAGTGATGGAATTTAAATAAATCAAAGACTAACTACTTTTGTAAACTAAAGCAGTAAAAAGATTAGTTGGCAATAAAATAGCCAACAATTGTTGAATAATGGAAATATCCTCTCGAACTTATTCATCGATTTCTATACAAACAAATAATATCAAATAACATCAATAACAACTAAGAAAACCAATGGATTGTCATTCAAACAAAATGGAGTACTAATTTTTTTAACCAAATATCATGTTTGAAATTTAAAAATGGAAAAAACTACACTAAAAGAGTTATCCATAATAGTGCCCGTAGATGCTCGAACCGGAGCATGAGTTTGAATAAGGTGGTGGGAAAAAAAAATAAAAATAACAACTAAGATAAATTTTAAGCCATCATCCGCAGCCAGCATGGTCCACACTCAAGTCGTTCTACCTTGGGCTCTTGATGGAAACTTGAGTTGACCTTCTTGGCTTATGACACTAAGTTATATGACACTAAGTTATAATAGTTGAAAAATCCAAAATAAATTCTAACTTGAAAAAAAAAAGAAGGTCTGTCTATCTAAATTGAAGCATTTAGACAAAACTTCAAGACATGTGAATCAGGTACGCATGAAATGACGGAGACAATCTCTCAAAAGTAAGGGTTTTACTGATTTTCTTTGCAAAAGAGGCGTGAATAGGTGTATGTACTAACTACGGTTTGCTGGACAACCATACTATTCAGTGTACTTACTAACTTAGATGACCAAAACTTGCTCAATTCAAGAAACACTACGCTGCAAAGTAAGGCCAGGTTTTAAGCCGAGAATGCCATTTTCGTCATGAGCTTCTTCGATTTTTGTACACCGAAAAGATATGGGTCCTCCATTGTCTTCAGTTATCTTCTGGTTACATTTAAATTCAATTTTGCCATTCTCTGGAATTCAATTGATTCAAAACAAAAAGTTGCCCATGTGACTCGCTTGTTTGGGACCACTTTCATGTGCCTACTTGCAGAAAAGTTTTCACCATTTACATTTTTAAAACACCAAATTTAACCTTCAATTCCCCAACGCCCTCGTTTGTAATCATTTTTCTCACAAAGCGTACGACAAAAACTTCAAGGGCACCACCAAATTATTGCATATCATTGGTTCTCGGTTACAATCTAACCTTGTTGTGGTTCAAATTCAACTCTTTCTGGCACAAACATGGGGAATCTATGAGAGCTCTGGAGTAAACAGTCTTGCACTTCCATACAATTAATGTACACCACGGACATGGGGTCCAAAAAATGGTACATAATTGGCACGAATAACCTAAAGTTTGGTACACAAGATGAATTTGCTACTACTTAAGATTATTTTGTAAGGTAATATTGACAGGAACAGGAAAAGATTTTGGTTTTAATTTCAGAAAGAAAATTCTAGTTCTTAAAAGGAGTATTCTAAATATGAAAGGATTGTAAATAACTTAAACCGAACAACTCAATGCTTTTACAAGCAAAATTGACTCAAAAATTAGTGATATTGTAGGTAGAACTTAAAAAAGGACATTGCATAATTTCTTAGCTCAAAAGCCATATAATTCTAACCTCAATTTGTAAATATGGAGGCTAAATTATCGGTGACAAACACATCTGTAGTGGTATGCACTATTAATGGGATCATTCCCTTCAACTGGAACTTGCTCAGCTCTGCACCTGTACCTACATCCTCTGCATTCATTGTAAGTGCAAGTTGGTGCCGTTGATCCAATCATCAATCTCCTCGAGTTTTTCTGCACCCATATTCCCTCACTACTCTGCGGACCAAAAATAATACAACCACAAAACATGAACTTACTTTGTACTTCCAAAAAGAAAGAAACAAAGAAAGAAAGAAAAGAAGACTGCAATGGCAATAAAGAGATATATCGCCAGCATATGTTACCTGCAAACGTGCGATATTTTGGGATGGGAAAAGATGGGAGACTGATTGGTAAGGTACCACCGCTTCCGCTTTATTACCTGCAACATAGAGAACATTCCATAACAAGCAAGAAATTTTGCACTATAATACCAATTGGTCAGACAAAATTCCTTCTTCTAGAATGAGAATTGGATATTACCAAGTGCCAAGCTATTGCAATACAGAAAAAAAGTTGAAAAAATTTTCACGTCATAAGCAAGCAAAATGGGTAGAGCATAACACAGTGATAGACGTGAAGGAGAATTTGATAGAATTAAAATTACAAAAAAGAAAAAGATAAGTGAGAGTGAGAGTGACCTTGGATGGCATAAGCTGCAAAAAATAAGGTGCAAAGTAGTAGTAAGAGTCGGTTGGTGTGTTTTGGTGTCGCCATTTCCTCCTTGTGATATTGTTTGTTATAAACTTTGAAAGACAGAGATAGAATGCGATGAAGAGAGTAAAGAAATTAAAAGATTGGATTGACTAAGAGAGTAAGAAAGAAGGGGTTGTGGTTGAATAATGACCATAAGAAATAGACCGGAAAAAATGTAATTGGCGCAGTGTCTCAGAATAAGCACACACCAGGGGTCCCCAGCCGACAAAGGGGGGCTTATAGATTTTGGGCCAACTCAAGGGACTACTGGAGTTGTCTGTTACCAAATTGACAATAATGCCCTATGTTGTTTAAATCCTGTCTTGGTTTTCTGGTTTATTTCTGGAGGGCAAAACAAGGATTTAAGAGAAAGATTTGTATGCCTGTAGGTGGGGTAGAGATATCTCACCTCCCATCAAAAGAGCCAACGTTGAGTGGCTCCAGGTCTAGAAGATATACGGCCTGAGTGAAAGAGAATAGAAGAACGTGGAATATCATATTAAGATGTGATTTTACTTCATTGGAGACACTACAAAAAAACAGTCTTTTAGTCACAAAATTAACGATAAAAATTTTAAAAAAATTCGTCGCTAAAAACATTAGCGACGGATTTAGCGACGAAAAATTTTTCGTCGCTAATAATGCGTCGCAAAAATTTAGCCACGAAAATTAGAAATCCGTCGCTAAATTTAATGACGAAATCTGAAATCCGTCACTAAATTTAGCGACAAATAATTTTTCGTCGCTAAAATTCGTCACAAAATTTAGCAACGAAAAATTATTCGTCGCTAAATTAGCGACATAAAAAAATCCGTTGCTAAATTTAGTGACGAAAATCTAAAATTCGTCGATAAATTTAGTGACAGATAATTTTTATCGCTAATTTAGGGAAAAAAAAATATCCGTCAAAAAATTATCCGTCCATAATTTAGCGACGAATAAAATCCGTCGCTGATTCCAAATTTCCAAATTCGTCGAAATGTCCAGGAAGCGCACATGCCGTCCTTGCCCACCCAAGCCAGCACGTGCCTGGATAGCCCCGCTCACCCGAGCTAGCACCCCCGCGCAGGCGCTCCAACGTCAGCTCTTAATTGCTGGAAAATACTTTGCCTCCTGCCTCCACCGTGGTTCGAACTCCGAACTCCTGCACGCACATGCATAAACATAAACCTGTAAACCACCAAGTCAAAGGATATTATGTGATATAAATTTTTTTTTTATTATTTATTATCTTTTCTTCACATTTTTCTAATAATAATAAAATAATATATAATAATAATTTAAAATAATAAATATAATAATCTTTTTTTATACTACCAACCTAAAATAATATTAATTAAAAATAATAAATATGATAATTTTTAATAAAATAAAAATAATAAAATACTAATTTAAAATAAAATAATAAATTAATTAAAAAATATATTAATATTATATTTTGATTTCTTCTTTTTTCTTTTATTTTATAATTTTATTATTCTTTTTCATTTTTATTTTATTTTTTTAATCCATAATTTAAAAATACATTACGACATCTCAAAAATATAAAATTATAATTATCAATAAATTATAATATATTAATAATTTAAAAAATCTATATATTTAATTACAAAATATTTTTATTCGTTTGAATATATAAGAAATTTCAATATAATTATTATATATAATAAATTTCAATAAATAGAATAGAAAGGAAAAAAAACCTAAAAATAGAGATAAGAGTAAAAGGAAGAACAAAAAAAGTGAGAATAGAAAACAAATGAGAAGAAAGAAAGAAAAAAAAAATATGGTACAGTTGTGATATGTCCTCCATTCAAATCCGAGATCCAAGGGCATTTTATCAATTTTTTTACTATTAAAACAATGAAGGGCGCCTAGGCAGGTGCGCCCTTGCAGGCGCAGGCACCCGCTCCTGCCTGCCTGGGAGCCCGCGCGCTTGCCTAGGCGCCCAGGCAGGTGCGCCCCAGTAGGCGGGCACCCACGCCTGCCTGCCTGGGCGCCCGAGCTCCTGTCTAGGCGCCCAGGCAGGCACGCATGCGTGCCAAGAGGTACAGGCCAAGAGGAACGTGAAACCTATGGGGGATAGATTGCTATTTACCCTTCCATTTAAAAACCTCATGACTAATGCATGCTTATGATCATCTTGAACAATTGTGCACATTTCATGCTTATATCTCACCGAGATGAGCAGTCTATCCTTTTCAAACTTGTCGTAGTCTTACTTTTATGTGAAATGTGTATACCTGGAGTGTTGCCCTTTTTTTTTTTTTTTTGATATAAGTGTTGCCCTTTCCCTTTTTTTTTTTGGGGGGGGGGGGCTTCTGTTTGGTTCTTTCTATTTCACATACATAAAATTGTAGAGGTAGAATTTCATCCTTGAAAAACTCTTTACATTAGTGAGGTTTCCGTGTCTGATGGTGATTTCTTGTTATTGCAGAATATATGACCTCTGCATGAGTGATAATTCATCCTTCTTAGGAATGGAGCAGCTGCAACAATTTCCTCATTTACAGCAATGGCTTGGCCTTTCAGTGGCCGGTACTGTAGAGCTTGGCCACATAGTAGAGTCGCCAGTTATCCGAACAGCTACTTCACTTGTTCCTTTGGGATGGACTGGTAATCCGGGTGAGAAGAATGGGGAACCTCTAAAAGTTGACATTACTGGTTTCGGTTTGCATCTTTGTACATTGGTTCATGCTCAAGTAAATGGTAACTGGTATCATACTCTCCCTCTACCAACTGATTCTTTTCTTTCAAGAGTGGGCTCCTTATATCGTAATTGATTAGTGTTATGAATTTACTTTGGTGAAGAGCTTTGATGTTTGGATAATTTTGTGTGATTTTTTATATGTATCTGCCATTTTTAGGTAATTAGAACTTTTCTCTTGTTGGGTTTGACCAAGCAAGCGGGAATTAGCCTTACTTAACTATAGTTAAAATTATAGGTTAGTCACTCCTACCTTAGTTCGAAGGTCACAACTTGTATGACAGTTGAACCAAGAAGAAAAAAAGAAAGACCGTCTGTTTGCGTCGAAAAAATACTAATTATCAAAGAGGTTTCAGGAAATGTCTTAGTTTGTCATGAGCAAAAGGTTCAGAAAGATAAATACTTTTTTAATCTGGAAACAAGAATGCCGTTAGAAGAAAGAGGAAAAAGTGGTATATTTGCTACTACCCTTGGAGTTGCAAAACGCACAATTAGTACAAAGTCAGGGAGCCATGTTCTTGTCTGGATATTTCTTGGACATTACAATTTTCTACCAGTTACTAATCCCTTGCTGACTTGAAAGTGAATCAAGAGATGGGGAGGGATGTCCACACCAATTGTGTTTGATCATGATTTTTTATGAGGGAAGGGGAAGGGTGTCCTTTTTTTCGGTTTTTTAGGGGGGGGGGCACAAGAGGGCAATCTTTCCTGGTCCTCTCCAGTCCTGAATAAATTTTCCCTTTCTATCTCGCTAACCTTCAAAACAAACAAGACGGTATGACTTCAACTTTCCCCCTCCCTCTTTTGACTTGGGGTAATGAATTCAATCAAGAAGATGATTTGTTCTCTCCCCATCCAAAAAATGCCTAGATGAACGTGATTGTGTCTCAGCCTTCTCTCATTTTTTTTCTTCTTTTTTCTCCTCTCCCCCCAACGGCATAAGGAGGCTAGTTTTGTTTACCCATGGTTGAAAACTGCAATGAGTTCAAGCCCTTGAAACAAAGAATTGAGTATACACACCTTTTATCTTGTGAACATGCATTGGTTCGGATCAATTGTTGATTGTTGAATTATTCATGCCTCTTGTGAATTATGTACTGCTTAACTCTCAGAGGAAGGAATATATCTTTCCTTATGGCTCTGTACCTCTTGGAAAACAAGGAAGACCACTGACCCTGGGCATTGGAGATACATTTACGCTGCACTACAACGTGATGGTATTTTCGTGCGTGCTGTTGTGGGAGAGCAGGCCCTCGTAGGCGAAGGCCCACCTACTGTATTTACGTCATAATACACACCCTCAGGCCTCAGCCCCACCCCCCCCAAGAAAAATGGAAAAGAAAAAAAATAAAATCCGAATTCCTGGTGCAAGAGAAAAGGGACTCCTCTGGTAAACATGCGGGCGGCTTGGAACCGAACTGTAACGGTTCCGGTTTAGCCCAAAAAATGAAATTGAAATCGATGTAACAATTCAGGAAGAATAAAACAGTTTCAGCTTTAGTTTTTTATTCTTTTTGTTTTATTTTATTTTTAATGGGGGTTTTTACTTTTAACATTTTTTATGATTTTTAAAATGATTTTTATGGTTCTTTAATTATTCAATTATGTATTTTAGTTTAATAATTATAAATCAAAGCTAAATCAATTTTTGGAATTGAATTAGAACCGGTTTTATGGTTCCCGTTTGATTTTTCATAACTGGTTTTGGCTTCAAAACTGAATCAATGGGCACGTCCACCCTTTTGGGCAAAACAAAGTGCTCCTATAAAACCTCAAAATCATCGACCCTCTCATTCTGTGACTGTAGTAATAAAATATTAAATTTTTTTAATTAAGATTTTAATTTTGAGTTTTGAAAATATAAAAATAGTTATTGAGAGAATCGAATTAATTGAATTTTTAGTTATCAGTGTAAGTATGAAAAAAATAAAATAAAACTCCAAAATTCAATACTTTTTGAATGGAAGATGGTATGATATAAATGAGACTAAAATGCATCAACGTTGGGTTTGAGACAAAGCCCATTGGAGTGCGAAAGGAGAAGATGCTATTTTGTTTTTTTTTGGTGAAAAGGAGAAGATGCTATTCCAACTCCTCATCTGTTCCTAGAGGAACAACAAGTCAACTAGTGGTATGTGGCAGTGGAAATAGGGAAGTTAGGGTTGGGAAGAGCAGATATATGCTCTGTGAACAAGTCATCCTCATTACATTCACATATTCTGTATTTTAGGTCCAAACTTACGTCGGCTAATTTACTCCCAGCCCGATTCCCATATTTATATCACTTTTTTGAGACTTGATATGTGTAAAGCATGATTTCGAATTTATGCGAGAATTCTCAATTGTCACTCTTTGAGTGGTGTGGATAAAATATAGACTCAAAATTTGACAAAATTACTAAAAACTGAGTGTTGGATCTTATTTTGGATGTTTAATTTCTAGTCCTAAGAATTAATATGAACAAAAAGCATACATTATGATCGGGATGGGGTTGCTTTGTCCTAAAATTTTAGTCTAGTCGATTGCCTTGGCAATCCTTCCCTAATTTCATAAAGCTGTTTGTGTTAAGAGGCCTATAATCGTCCACAGCTATCCGAAAGATTTAAGGTCCATTTATGTTCGAGTAAACGGTGATGGAAACACTGTTGCAGCTTTTGATATGTTTGTTCCAAAAGTGAGCTCAATGATTGTTACACATAAGGGTCTGTTTAAACAAACGTCTTCTTCTGAGTATATATTTTTTGTGAACATTTACGGGTTGGAACATTGATCAGAGAAAGCTAAAAAATGACCGAGTTATATCTCAACTCGCACTGTTTCCTTCCCTAATGTCTCGTATTCGAATCTCTCCTATATATATTAAAAAAAAAAAAAAAGAGGAAGCCAAAATCAGGAGCGAATTAATGTGCTTAGTACAAGGTCAGGACTTTCTACTATTTTCCTAATCTAATATGGTTGATACTGGATTTGATTGAGAGACCTTGAAGCCTAAAAGCATGTTCAGTGGAAGACTTGCTAAACTTGTTCAAAGAAAAAGACTTGCACTTTGTCATTTTTCTCTTGACTTGCAATCACAAGTCACACCGCAGCCTAAAAGTCTTGTGCACTATTATTGCCTCAGACCGGACATTGCCTGTTTGTCATGTAACTACTCCAATTTTTACATGAAAGTCAACTGGAAAGGCATCATTTGCCAAAATCAAGATAATGATAAAATGAGCTTTAAAGGAGGAAAAATTTGAGACGCGTCATGCATTTTCAATGACACTAATAACTTGCACTAAATTTAAATGCAATCCTATGGCCTCGACTACTTCCTTTATTTTACCCATCTAAAGAAGCAGCAGCAGAAAACTCTTAATCCTTTTTTTTTTGGCTTCTGGTTTTCAGGATTACGGAAATGGGTCCAGAAAGAGAGCAGTAAGAATGGTACCTGGATCTTCGAAGGCATGGAACTGTGAGACACAGTCTTTAGCCTTGCATTCGACCTAATGGTTCTCTTTGCCACAGGCCTCGCTGATGTCAAAGAAATCATGCATTCCTTCCCAAAAAGTTATGGCAAAGCAAACTGCTAAGAGATTTGGCAGGGAAAACTAATACATGGACAGAGCTATGTTGACAAAGGAGAGTATGATTTTAACTCCGAGAAAGACTGAAATATGCATGACTGAAGCATCAACATTGCAACCAACTTACAGGTGTACATACGTGTATATAAAGATTAGAGTGAAGAGAACATGTACAACTTAAAATGTAAGACACCATAAATTTGTTCATTCATTTATAATAATAAGAACCAAGCTTGGCAGGACTAAAATCACATGATTTTCATGGTTTTACAAGTACCTTATAAACAGAAGTACTAGCAGAGGTGTTCTGTTGATCCAGAGGAAAGAAAAAAGGATACAGCTCATACCTAACATAACAACTACTATATAGTGCGCGACATCCCTTGCGATCTGGACAAAAAGAAGGAAAATTACCAACAGCTATGGCAGTGCACTGAGCGCAGGACAGTGGTGGTAGATCTCTAGTGCATTGAGCCAATGCATAGAGCGTTAAGAAGGGTGACAGTTGGGTCTCTCCTTTTCCAAGCCCTTTATTTGCAGGCTTGGTGGCCTCTGATTCTACATCATCCAGTAGAGACCCTAGTTTCTCGTTGAAGGTTTTCGGGTCTGTCACATTCTCAACATTGATATAGAAGAGACCAATGGTTGTGTCAACTTGACCAGTGAAATCTTTTGTGTCATATCTTAGAAAGCAATAGTCATACCAAATTCTCGCATCGTCTTGTGTTGGACAACGGTCACGGATTTGCTTTGCTGCGTCTTGTATGCAGCTAGTGCAATCCTTTTTATCCACATCTCCTCTGCACTGTGCCAATCCGTAGACCTTCTCATCGCCTTTGCCAAAGGATGTTGCGACATAGCCATCTTGTGGAGCTTTTGATACTAACTCAGCCAACAAATGATCAATATTGGCTGATAATTTGGCTCCAACAACTACGTTATTATTGCAGACATTCCATAATGGGTCATCTGCAATGCAATTGCGCAGTAAGAGGAGGAAAAGCAGAAAATAGAAAAAACTCATGTGGATGTGTGTTTTTTGGCTCAGTAGTGGGTTCTCTTTGAAGACTTTTGCTTCTAATATATTGTAAAAAGCTGGAATAGTAGTGGATGTGGGGATATCTAAGCAGACTTTCTTGACAATTGTGTGCAAATTGGAGGGTTGAAAGGAACTGTCGTTCACAGATATTTCTCCTTGACACCTCATAAACACATTCCAAACCTAAAATGGAGATTTTTCCATCTTCACAGGTGGAAGGTAAAGGGAACTTATTTCTGTCACCATATACTAGGTTTATCTTATCCGCTCTTTGGAGAGAACTAAACCAAAAGAGACAATTACCGCGAGTGATTGGGAAAGCATTTTTCCCTAGTATGGAGAAATTATCCAATAAAACGGGAACATGCTCACAGTTAATTGTTTGGATTTGTGTAGGTACTTGGAAACTTGTCCTGCCAAAAAGTTTGTCTTAAGTTCGCAAGAAGCATGAACAAAAATATGCAATTTGCTGTGGGAATTGTGTTGCAGGACAGAAGCATAGAGTAAACAAAACACATACCGCGTAAAAGAGTTATCATCTTCGATTGTTTGTCAATTCACTAGAATCTTTCACTTGGATATCTGAGTCATTGAGAAAAAACAATTGAACTCTATTAGTACACATGTTTTCCGACAACTAACTACATCGTACCCAACCTTTTTTTTTATGTGGTCAAAATGAATAAAATTTTCTCAAAAAAAGATATTTGGTATATCATAAAGCAGTTATAATTCTTTGTAACAAAAAGATATTTTTATCCTTACTCATAATTAGTGAAGGGTAAGGCAGATTATTGATATTGAAATATTATTTTTCTTTTGTTGCATAAGAGTCACGAAAATCGCGAAAATATACCTATCCACAAAAGTTCGAACACTAAACCTTAGGGAATATATTTGAACAGTAGCTTTTTACTACTCGAGAATCCCTACAAGGACGATATTGAAATATCATTAACTTACATAAAAAGATATTTAATAAAAATCTTAGCGATTCTAGCCAGCCCTCTCTTCTCATTCACATAGGAAGATCAAAGTCATGTCTGCAATGATAAATTGGCATTTCTTTTCGGATATCCCTCGCACAAAGTTGTTTCTTTGCATGCCCTTTTTTTGTTTGGGGGGGGGGGAGGAGAAGGTCTTAGAGGAAGGCCATGCATCTTTTTCGTTTATTTCTGTTAGAAATGTCAGAGACAATTAGGGTAAAATTTTACAGCGTGTGTAGCATTATTTCGCTTCTGTCATTATGGCAAAGGGTTCCCATGGTTCTTCTTTTCTACCAATTCTCGTAACCCAATGGTTTTATCAACGAGTATTAGCTCTATTCCAACGTTTGCTGTCCTCTGTCACAAATATGCAGGAAACTGAAACTTGGAACCAGTAATTCTAACTATGGTGATTATGCATTTCTGTCTGCTGGATGTCCGAATATTCCATTTCTTGTACTGCTTCTAGAAATTACTGGAGAAAAGCGTGCTAAAAGTCTAAATGACAACTTTTCTTGTTCACTTGACTTACAAATCGTTTGAATAGTCTTGTGCACCATTGTGCCTCAATACGCGGTTTCTTTTACTCCTAATTGGAGTCTATTTTTCATGGTATTACTCCAAAAACTTGTAATTGAAGGCATCTTTATCGAGTGGAGTTGAACACCTTCAAGCTAATGGTGAAACGTCCATTAAAAGGAGGCATCTTCATTGAGTGGAATTTGAACACTTTCAAGCTAGATGGAACATCCACTGGTTGTGATGGGGTGGGGTATTCTCGGGTGGTGCGTATATCTTAGCATAGCAGACTTTCTCGACACATTGGCTCCTTCGTATCATGTGCAAAGTGGATAAATCAAGCACCAGATGGATATTTTCCTATTAATGGTATAAAGGAAAACTAGTATGAATTTTTTCCACCACTCGTACGCATTGGATTATCATATCTCCTGTTTGGAATGCAGAAAACTAGGGATATGATTTGGGATGTCGTTGCTTTGAGGTGATATTGTTGTGAAAAAAAGTTGGAATCGTGGGCAATCCTACTGATATATTTGTCCAAAGCTTCAATTAGTCAAGAATAATTAGCATTATTAGGACGCGGTTGGTTAATGAATATTTGTTTGAGATTTGTGCTTTTGGGGTTTTGTGGAAGTGAAGCTTTATTTGCTAGTTTGTCATGAGCGAGGGAAGAGATTAATTAGACTTTAAAGCCCAATTATCTCCCCATGAATACAAATTTTCATATTACCTGAAAGTAAATCCCTATGCTTCTGATTTTGCCATAAGCAAATGTACTTTTGTCAGATCACTAGGCATTACGTCTAAAATCCAAGTATTATAAGAAGAGTACCAACATTTACCAAAAAAAATAAATAAATGAGAAGAGTACCAACTTTAATAGTACACGCGTTTTGTAAGGACCAAAATCATGGAGATACAGAGTAACACACTAATCTTTGTGGACAACAGTATGTTAAGATTGAGGAAATGGTGTGAGTTTTAGTTAGTAAAATCTAACCTAAACCCAATCTGTTCAGCAGTAGATGGCCAAAAGTGCTTTACAGGGACATAAAAGACTAGTGTAGCTCAATTATCCTTCATTTGAAAAAAATTAGTGGTCAAAAAAAAAAAAAAAAAAACCAAACCTTCAACAAAATCTAACCATCCCCAAGTGAGAAAAATCAAGACCAATTGTGGTAGATCGAAACTTTGTTTCAAATATGCCTAAAGCTTTCTGTTGCTTTGTAGGTAAGATAGTTTGAAGAGGGTTTTTAGTGGAAGCTCTGCATTTTATCTCCCCAAATTCAAATTTCGCTTCCACTTTGTATGCATATTATTTCAGCTTTTCATTATGACAAAAGGGTGGATCCCAGGTATTCCAGAAATGTGATACTGCACTAACGTAGGTTGACTCAACTGGATGTGAGATTGAATTCCCTTAAACATGATCGAGATTCGACTCCCGTTGGGAGCATCGAGCCCTCATGTGTATGGAGCGTTCCCTGTTGGGAGACCCGCCCTCCGAAAAGGAACTATTACAACTGTCGGTCCAGATTGATCGAGACGAAACCCCGGATACCGGGCGATGTCGAAGACATGGTACAAAAAAAGAAAAAAGATAGAAAGAAAGAAATGTGATGCTGCTGCTTCTTTGTTAACATTCTTCTTGCCTAGTTGTCCGAGATAATAGGTATAGGTATAGGTATAGCTTGACTTTGACTATTGTGGCCCTAGATTGCCACCACAAATAAATGGAAAAACCCGAACTTGGAACGAATAGTTCGACAATGGTCATATTGCATGCGGTCATTGAGGTCACTAGTCATTCTAAATCTAAATTCAGCCATCTAATATTATACACACAGCCTTACTCCATTTAAGATAACTAAAACTTGAGGATTGACAACTAGAAACGGTGGAAAAGCCTGGGTCAGTATTAGTAGTCTAAACCTTGGAAAAAGGGGGTTCACCTTATTATGATGCCTGTTAATTTGTTCTGCAATTCATTTGATTAGAAGTCACACCAAGTGCCAGACCTAGTGCTGCAAAATCTTTTGAATCCAATGAAGTTTTAGGCATTAAATTCATCAGGATGGCCTATCACATGTGGAATGGCATTTTCCAATAGTTCATCCTAAAGATGGTTTTGGATATGAGGACTCCCATATCCAAACAGGCATTATCCTCAAGAATTGACCAGAATATTCCCAACTAGACATTAATAATTTTATTTTTTTCTGGGTCAGTCAAAACAGATTCATTCCTTTATGTTGGAAATTATTCCTTCCCAGTGGGAAATTATTCTTTCCCGTCTTCAGA
Organism: Dillenia suffruticosa; assembly: GCA_033439265.1. Lineage (NCBI taxonomy): Eukaryota > Viridiplantae > Streptophyta > Magnoliopsida > Dilleniales > Dilleniaceae > Dillenia > Dillenia suffruticosa. The sequence continues at coordinate 18,317,089 of JAVTVX010000020.1, forward strand.
GTAACATGCCAACCCTAATCTAACTTCATATATATTAAAACTGTGGGAAAGATGGAATACGCAAATTTGACCATGCATAAATTGAATATTCATGATACATAGAAGGTGCACCTTTTTGCTTATAATAAACTTTAATGTGAAAACTTGTGCATGAAGTAGATATTGACTACTATGAACCTATAAATCCAGAGTGGCACGGGTACCTGAATTTACAGCTGAGAAGTACACCTCATCCTAACAAAACAAAATTTCTGATTTTCAAGGTTTTCTCAACGCGGATGCAGCACCCATGACAACTGCCAAAACAATGCCTAGACCAGCACCAAGGGAGGCTCCAACCGCAGCAGCAGTCATAGAGCTAGTCTTGGCCTGAGAATCTCTATCAGCATCTACTCTCATTGCATGCTCTAGTGCCAACTCCAACAAGAGCCTATCATGAGCAAATTCCTGGTAAGAGGGACAGAGGGAGGGAGAGTGAGAGCAAGTATATTTTCAAAAGCAGGAGGCCAGCTTAAAATGAATAGTAATTTATCATGTGCTGCCTTGAGGAAACAAATTCCCACATCATCTTATATTTGATAAGAAAAAATTTCAACTAAAAAATATTACACACTAATGATTGCCAAAGTGATAAAGTTCTAAATAAAAAGCAAGTCAACTACTGAAAGACTACAATAACTAATTTTGGTAAACTCATTACTAGGGGACTTTGTTAAATAGATTTCAGTAATACAGGGTAGTAACAAGACAACAAAAGGTCAATAATATTTTATAAGCTTCCAACAACAATCTGTACCCAAACAAAGGCACACTCTGGTTTGATTCTGTCAATGTTTATTTGTTTTTCATTTGCTTATAGACAACATTTTTAAATATTCATTGATATGCAATTCATCTTTATATACCAAAAATTTGCACTCCTAAAATAGCTAAAATATACAATGAGGATCAGACCTTAATTAATTAGGTGAGTCAACAAAATTTGACTAGTTTTTTTTAAAGCATGGATCATTTGCTTTTCAAAATAAGGTGCCTAACATGTTGCAGAACTTGTCGTTTGCATATTTGAAGACTTTTTATATCACTAACAAAGAGGTTAAATCATGTATACCTGCCGAGAGGCCTCCTCCTGGCTACGAAGTACATGGTGGGCAAGCTGACAAAAAGCAGTAACCCCTTCTACAGGCAGAATAGGAGCTTTCCTCTGAAAAGGCCTCCGAACAAAGTTGATTGGAGCAAATATAAGCTTCTGAGGAGATATTCTTTCCTTAGAAATCTCTTCGATTTCACTCCAAGACAAAGTACTTCCAGCACTAGGCAACACATATGGACAGGAATTGATTACTTCAGCAAAACTCGGAGATGCTTGATAAGCTTTCAGTACAGCATCAATTGCAGCTCGTTGCTGGTGTGCACTAACAGAAAATTTGTTGGTTATAGCTAAGATCCAAGGAATCCCAAGTGCCTTCGCTTCATCCAACAGAAGAGAAAGGGCTGGTTGTTGCTGCAATGCATCTGAGTGGTTGCAGCAAGGTATTCTGTGAGATAAATTATGCACAAGAACAATTAAATCAATCTTCCTATGAAGGTCGCGAATTCCCATCCATAGTTCATCCTTAAAATGAGAGACCTCTGTGTTAAGCTCCTGCAAGAAGTGAAAGAAAAAGGAAATTTGAGATTGCATCATCCTGGAAAGCAGGGGTAACAAAAGGAAAGGATAAAGGAAAAGAAAATCCATTCTAGCGCTAGGATAAAAGCATAATTCAAATTCTACATAATATTACCATCTAAAGTATAGACCAGTTCAATCATAGAAGTGAAGGATTTCAATTCCGATTCCCATTCATCACAGTGATCAAGTGCTTATAAACAAGGATCAATTCGGTTCAATTCATCCAACTACTAAGAAAGTTAACTAAAACAATTTGATTGCTGAAATTAAAGCATAACAAAGACTGTTGCAAAATAGTTCAGCACACTATCCCATGACACTATCTAATGAAAGTAACAATGTGAAAAGTATATAACCTTCCTCTTTAACTTTAGAAAGTTTAGAGCCTAATAATATTAATCCGGTATTAAGATCCTTCATCAGTACAATTTTTATCTTGAAAAGCAGTTTGAGGGAGGAAACTCCCCAAATGACCTACACTGTGAGTGATACGAGAAAATTTGCTGTAAGAAATTAATCTTTGGCAAGCTTAACCAACAACCTTAAGAACTGAAGTGGGCAATAAATCTAGTATGCCTCGAACACTCCTGATACTGCACTTCTAGCTTGGACGACTATTTGAGAGGGGATACACACCCAAGATAACCTTCCAGTCAATAATGTTGTCTGGGCCAATAGACATTTATATCAGCTTTGCACAAAACCATAATTATCTTCTTCTCACTTGCCTCAGACTAGGAGGGAGTAGGGAGGTATGTTGCCCATTTTGAATCGATCTAGGGTTATGACTGACTGGCCTATGAGCTTTATGGATAATGGCCATTCAATGCAATGGTGTACAATAAGAGCAGGGACATTGATCTAACTGGCCATTTTAGTTGGTACGTTTAAATAGGCGCTCACATTTCATGGCAAGGCACGAGGGCACTAAGACACAATGTGAGAGCCTTGTTAAAGTTTAAGCTTATTTGACTTGCTTCTGAGATTCTTTGCCCCCATTTTCTCCACTTCTTAATCTTACACCGTAAAATTACATGTAATCAAATAGCCCACTGCAACAAAGAAATCAAAGTGTTGCAACTGACACTCTTAATTAAGTTATAACATACAATATCACGCACACCAGATACCCAATCTTATCAGCAGATACTTTGCATCATAAAGAAAGGGCAGGGTCGAACTAGAAATGTAAAAAACAGAAACACCATGGAAAACTGTGTAACTACAGGAAATCCAAATTCAAGAGAGTGAAACCTGCAAATTCACTCCCTTCGAATCTAGGTAGCACAAACCACCAGCAATTCCTTCCCCCAAGTCATCCTCTAAGAGCATATTCTCAATTTTGGTAGAGGATGAGAATTTTCCTTGTCCCAAAATTGCTTTGAAAAGCGAGGTTTTACCAGCACCCTGCACAATCCATAGGCCATGGTGTTAGTGAAACAAAATTATGTGTTTTACAGGCTTTAAAGTTCAAAACGTTGTGTAATACATAACTACAGATACCTCGAGGCCAATTAGTTTCACCCTACGAGTTCTGAGTTGAACCACCTTGGAGATCGTATTGAAATCACTAATGCAGTAAATGATAAAATTGGTCAAACCTTCGGGTTGAATACAATGTCCATCATGAATAGTTCCTCTTTTGGATTCCCCACTGTCAGTAATTGAGTCAGCATCAATAGAAGGAAATGCTGATATCAATGAATCTGATATTATCTGATGCTTCGGGGGCTGTCTCAAGGGAGAACCAACTAATATCTGCATTTTTTGTAACTCTGGCTGTAATTCATTGTTTGAGGAATAATTAGGTGCAGAAGGAAAGGACTCCACCGTCGTTGCACACCTGAATGTCAAAGTAATATGACACCATTACACATCATATCTGAAAATACTTTGGCAGATATTTTAAGAGAGAAAAAAAAAAAGCCACACAAATTTCATAAATATTACGACCACACATGCAGATAAATTTTAAATCAGATGATTTTTTATAGGTGCTTTTTTGAATTGCATTTCCTATCAAAAGGAAATGACAGATCACTCGAAAGGCATGATGCAGGGTTCAAAAAATCAGCTTGCATCTTGCCATCATCCATGGTAGTTGGCTGCTCATAGAGCGAAGGAAACATAAATAGACAAGGAAGCATATAGATTAACAGATTATTATATATAGATTAGCTGCTTCCAGAATAATCCACAGTAGGTGGCTGCTCATAAAGCAAAGGAAACATAATACGAAGTTCAACAGAATGTCCCTTAACAGGAAAAAGAAATCAAAGCTCATCTCCTAGGAAAAGCATTCAAGTATCCAAAGGTAATTTAGCCTACGTGGAAGAGCATTCAAGTAGCCAGAGGTAATTTAGTCTACAGGGAGAAATAGAAGTGAACCTTAGAGCTTCATTAACCAAAAGGTTCCAAGTTTTTCAACCAATCAGAGAAAATAATTATGGCCATAAATCAAGACAACCATAAGAAATGGCACCACATACAAAGTAACAGAACAAGATTGTGAGAAAGCAAGACATTCCACAACCTGAGCAAACTAATAAAAAACCTGAAAAAGCAGGTGCCATATACATATACAATAACAACAAGTATAAAATGGCTTGATCTTCAGTCTTCCACTCCTATTTTTTGAGACATGGATCTCTTTCTGATGGAAACATTACTCGTCTTAAAATAGGCAGTAATGAATTTAGAATGATCATACATACATACTATGAAGGGCAGTAGAACAAGGCTTTTGGGAGGCCAAAGGGAGGGTTATTCAAGGAAGCATCCAATGAATGGCAGGGTTTTCCCTTGGAAGGCCAATAGGAGAAATAGCCTGTAGAAGCATCTCAGACTATGATAGTCGTAGAACAGTGTTTACAATTGACATTCCCATCAAAGGTTTTCTCTCTAAACAAGATTTCTTGCCCAAATGAAGCACACTGGAATTTAAAAAGCTGTAGTGCAGCGTAAATGTATCTCCAATGCCTAGGGTCAGTGGTCTTCCTTGTTTTCCAAGAGGTACAGAGCCATAAGGAAAGATATATTCCTTCCTCTGAGAGTTAAGCAGTACATAATTCACAAGAGGCATGAATAATTCAACAATCAACAATTGATCAGAACCAATGCATGTTCACAAGATAAAAGGTGTGTATACTCAATTCTTTGTTTCAAGGGCTTGAACTCATTGCAGTTTTCAACCATGGGTAAACAAAACCAGCCTCCTTATGCCGTTGGGGGGAGAGGAGAAAAAAGAAAAAAAAAATGAGAGAAGGCTGAGACACAATCACGTTCATCTAGGCATTTTTTGGATGGGGAGAGAACAAATCATCTTCTTGATTGAATTCATTACCCCAAGTCAAAAGAGGGAGGGGGAAAGTTGAACTCATACCGTCTTGTTTGTTTTGAAGGTTAGCGAGATAGAAAGGGAAAATTTATTCAGGACTGGAGAGGACCAGGAAAGATTGCCCTCTTGTGCCCCCCCCCAAAAAACCGAAAAAAAAGGACACCCTTCCCCTTCCCTCATCAAAAATCATGATCAAACACAATTGGTGTGGACATCCCTCCCCATCTCTTGATTCACTTTCAAGTCAGCAAGGGATTAGTAACTGGTAGAAAATTGTAATGTCCAAGAAATATCCAGACAAGAACATGGCTCCCTGACTTTGTACTAATTGTGCGTTTTGCAACTCCAAGGGTAGTAGCAAATATACCACTTTTTCCTCTTTCTTCTAACGGCATTCTTGTTTCCAGATTAAAAAAGTATTTATCTTTCTGAACCTTTTGCTCATGACAAACTAAGACATTTCCTGAAACCTCTTTGATAATTAGTATTTTTTCGATGCAAACAGACGGTCTTTCTTTTTTTCTTCTTGGTTCAACTGTCATACAAGTTGTGACCTTCGAACTAAGGTAGGAGTGACTAACCTATAATTTTAACTATAGTTAAGTAAGGCTAATTCCCGCTTGCTTGGTCAAACCCAACAAGAGAAAAGTTCTAATTACCTAAAAATGGCAGATACATATAAAAAATCACACAAAATTATCCAAACATCAAAGCTCTTCACCAAAGTAAATTCATAACACTAATCAATTACAATATAAGGAGCCCACTCTTGAAAGAAAAGAATCAGTTGGTAGAGGGAGAGTATGATACCAGTTACCATTTACTTGAGCATGAACCAATGTACAAAGATGCAAACCGAAACCAGTAATGTCAACTTTTAGAGGTTCCCCATTCTTCTCACCCGGATTACCAGTCCATCCCAAAGGAACAAGTGAAGTAGCTGTTCGGATAACTGGCGACTCTACTATGTGGCCAAGCTCTACAGTACCGGCCACTGAAAGGCCAAGCCATTGCTGTAAATGAGGAAATTGTTGCAGCTGCTCCATTCCTAAGAAGGATGAATTATCACTCATGCAGAGTTCATATATTCTGCAATAACAAGAAATCACCATCAGACACGGAAACCTCACTAATGTAAAGAGTTTTTCAAGGATGAAATTCTACCTCTACAATTTTATGTATGTGAAATAGAAAGAACCAAACAGAAGCCCCCCCCCCCCAAAAAAAAGGGAAAGGGCAACACTCTTATATCAAAAAAAAAAAAAAAGGGCAACACTCCAGGTATACACATTTCACATAAAAGTAAGACTACGACAAGTTTGAAAAGGATAGACTGCTCATCTCGGTGAGATATAAGCATGAAATGTGCACAATTGTTCAAGATGATCATAAGCATGCATTAGTCATGAGGTTTTTAAATGGAAGGGTAAATAGCAATCTATCCCCCATAGGTTTCACGTTCCACCACATACTACCCCTATATTTCAAAAATAGCCACATATCCCCTTGTGATTTTCAAAAAATAAGGGATGGAAATGAACAGACAGACACGTAGATTGAGAAACATGCATGGGAACTTCCTTTTTACCAATTCTACCGTCTGCTGCATCCCCAACCTCCGCTTCATCCTCAATCACACCAACCGCAGAACAGAGAGAGAGAGAGAGAGTTTTCTATGAAAGTCCGAGAAGAAAACCAAACACCCTTATCAAAGCAAAGCTTCCGGTGTCGATCTTCACCCTCCCTTTCCTCTCTGGCATAGTTCTCGATGACTCCTCTGATGTCTCGTTCAATCTGCGCACTAGCTTTTCCTCAAACCCTTCACTAAAGCTCTCTTACACTCCATCTCCAAACTCCACTTCCTCTCCTCCTTTCTCTCTCTCTAAAAGTTGGGGTTGGCCTCTTTGGGTTCTGGAGATGAAGAGGGCTCTTGAGATTGTAATTTACCCTATTTTGACAAAAATAAATAAATAAAAAAATGGAAACTTTGACAAAAAAATATCTAAAAATGTTCTCACCATTCTCTCTCTCTCTCTCTCTCTCTCTCTAAAAATATCAAAAAGATATCATCTCCTCTCCTAAATTTCACTCTCGAGAATTTCTCTAAATTTTATTTTCTTAACATTTTATCACCATTTTCTCACTTCCTCTCCTCCTTTCTCTCTCTCTCTCTCACCCCACAACTCCCCTATCACCATCTCTGCCAATTTCCGTCTCCTCTCGCCAAACCCATCTCCATCTTTCTCTCTCCTCCTCAAACCCCTATTTGGAGACTCTTCTCTCTACAAAAATACCCTCTTCATCAAACCCAAACCCTAATCCCAATTCTAAAAAATCTCGAATGGGATTCTTATTGTGGGTTGAATTTGAATAAGGCATGGAAAAAATGGGGTTTTGTCTAGTTTTTCTATGTTGACGAGGACATCTTTGCCTATTTCTGGGAAAAATGTGGTTGTCAATTGCAAGTGGGGTTTGAATTTTTTTGAGAAAACAAAGTTTCCTTATTTGACAATTAACAAAATTGGGGTTGAGAGGGTTGTGAAAAAATTGATGGTTGTATGTCTCATTTACTCTTATATAGTGGTACAAACACGCTCTCCCTCCATGCTTGAGACATTTTCTTAGTTTGCAAGATTTTGTTAAAAAGATGCATTAACATTCCTATCTCCACTTCATCCAAACATTTCTATACCTCAATGGGGATGCCACCGGGTTTTATGGCTTTATTATTCTTCATTTTTCTTAAAACCTCCTTTACTTCATGAGAACAAATCTTGCATTTTAAATCCCTATTGATCTACTCTACAAGTATTGTGATATCGCCAACATCTTTTATACCCCAACATTAAAGAGATTATCAAAATAATCACTTCAACGTTTTCTTATATTCTCATTCCTTACAAGAACACTATTGGTTTCACTTTTAATACACTTAACACCATTTAGATCTTTTTCTTTCTTCTCTCTTAGTTTGGCAATTCTATAAATCTCTTTTTCTCCATATTCAGTTTCTAATTTCTTATATAATTTGTTATACAATTTATTTTTTAATTCGTGAATAACCGTTTTGCAATCTTATACTTTTCAAATGTATTGTTACCTCTCTTAGTTTAAGGTTCTATAACACTCTCGTTTGGTTCGATAGCAGCTTGAATTTTCTCATTCCACCACCATGACTCGTAGCCTATTGGAGCCCAACCTTGAGATACGCAAAGAATCTCTTTACCTATATTTTTAATATTATTAGACATTTTTATCCACATAATTTTCGAATCATCACTAGCGGATCAGGTTGCTCCTTGCTTTAATTAGTTTTTTAAAATCGTCATTTTTTTTTTTCAAATTCCACCACTCAATTCTTGACTCTACAAATTAGTGATACTTCTTTTGCCTTAGGCACACACACATATAAAACTAAAAGTCTATGTTGAGTTGTTACACTCTCACCTGCTATAACCTTACAATCTCTACAAATTATTCTATCGTCCCTCCTAATGAGGAAAAAATCTATTTGACTGGCATTTAACCCACATCTATAGATAACTATGTGCAATTCTCTTTTCTTAAAAAAAGTGTTTACAAGAATCAAATCGAATACTATAACAAACTCTAAAATGGTGCCCCCCACCTCATTCCTACTTTCAAAGCCAAAGTCCCTATGTACGACTTCAAATCTCACATTATTCTCACCTACACGTCCATTTAAATCTCCTCCAATAAATAATTTTTTCCCACTAGATATTATTTGTATAAAATCATCAAAATCTTCTTAAAATTATTGTTTGCTAATTGCATTTAAACCTATTTGAGGTGAATAACACTAATTAAATTAATTACGTTTCCTCTGCTAACTAGCTAGACAAGTAAAATTCCATCTTTATTCCTTCTTATCTCCGCTACATTCTCTTGTAAATTCTTATGGACAATTATTCCTATCCATTTTTAGTTCTATCCTTACCTATCTATCAAAATTTGTGGCCTTGACTCTACTATTCTATCATTCTCCCCCACCCACTTAGTTTCTTGGAGACACAATATTAATCTTCCGTATAGTCATTATTTCTCATCTCTCCCCTAACTTACGAGTTAAGGATCTTATGTTTCAAGTAACTAAACGAATCCTATTTTTATAGGCTAACTTTTTTCCCACATCCGTCCACATAAATGTGGGAACCCTTGCCTATTTGACACCACATCCAAGCGGCGATATAACGCGTCACTTTTGGGCGACGACCTAAAAGCCCTTACTAACTTGTCACTACATCCGGGATCTGATGTAGCACGTCGCTGAGAAAAGAATGCCCTAACGGATTTCCTATCTTTATCTCCCATTTTGATTTTGACAAGAGGTTTTACGCTGGCTATCAACCTACCGCAACGCTCCTCCTTTACTCGGATTTGGAACCAACCATGGCGGAGTTGGCTGCGGAAAAAATGAAAGTGGAGAAAATGAAGGCAAATAATGAGGGTAATGCAAGCAAAGGAGAGTGGAGTTTTTAAAGGAGATGTGTTTTTGGGTGAAGAGAGATATTGAGATTTTGGAGAGAGAACATGGAAATGAAGAGAGTTATAGAGGAGATGAATTGGGGGCAATTTTGGCCAAAAAAAATAAGGTTTTAAAATTGGTGAAAGTTCTGCACATTTCCTGCGCGTGCTTCTCAATCTTCGTGAAGTCTGTCCATTTCCGTCACTTTCCACTTTTTGAAAACCACAGGGGGATATGTGACTATTTTTAAAATATAGGGATAGTACGTGATTGAACATGAAACCACAGGGGGATAAATTGTAATTTACCATAAATGGAACTGCAATTGTCATTGAGACATTGTATGTGCTGAACCCATCATCATCACCTCCACAGAAGGTGAACCCAGAGTCAAAAGAGTCAATTGCTAAATGAAAGCACCGCTGTGGGCCAAAAGATTAATGTAAGGAATCAGATTTTATGGGGAAAAAAATAAAAAACCATAAAAGGGGAACAACGTGTGATGGCATAGCCATTACTTGGTTAGAAAAGAAGTGATCCTCTTTGGAAGCCTAAGGCGATGAAGAAAGGCTTTTTGGTCAACAAATAAATGCCCATAGTAGTAACTTAAGATTTTGTAGTAATTCAGTACCATTTAGAGTGGGAATAAGTCACTAGAAATCTGCACTTTCCAAAAATTTTTCATTTCTTGAAGTTTTTAGTTTTACATATAAGTTTGTTTTGTGTAGATTCTAGTCAGTTAGGAGTCCTCAAACAACTAAGTCCTAAAAAGGTATCGAGTTCAATGATATTTGAGCATATAATATTTGCAATGACTCAGACAAGCTTTAAAAGATTTTGGATTGTCATTTGTTTGTTGTAGCACTTATCAAGAAGCCAACCATCTACTTATACTTCTCTATGGTTCATGCCTCAAGAATTTATAAAGATTACAGCTTAGATGAGTTGATGAGCGATTGGAGAGCAATTACCCATAAGATTATATTTTATCCTTCCATTTCTAAGGGTTTTTCATCCATGAAAGTTTTTACTGTATTCTTCTTCATCTAATACAATTTATTTTTCTATCTAAAAATTCATAACGAGCCAAAATAGAGGTGGGATTGGACCGGTTCCAGCCCAGAAACTGGCCCATCCGACTCGTTTTAGGCCGGACCGGTAACCGGCCAGGGGCAACAGTAACCCGAAACCAGACCGGCCACTACAGTAACCACACCGAGAATCGAGAACCAAGAACCAGCCCAGCACGGGCCTGAAACTGGCACAGAACCGGCCCGGGCCTGGAACTAGCACGCCGATTCCAACGGTCACTGAAACTGGCCCAGCCCAGCCCGCCCGGTTCCAACAACTCCTCTCTTTTTTTGAATGTTTTCAATTTTACCCTTCCCAACAGTTATAAAACAGATAGTTTTAGGGGTATTTTGGTCCATAAGATCAAAACATTTTCCTATAAATAGATCATAACTCATTTCCAAATCTCACACAACAAAATTTCATACTCTCACAATCTTCTTCTCTCTACTATACTCTCTCAAAATCTCTACACAACAATTCATTTCCAATTTCCTACAACTCTCTCTACCTACAACATTTTCTTCTCTCTCACACATTTAACACGACACATCTCATAATCTCCTACTAATCACACCACCAACAACTTACAATATCCCTCAAAATTTGATAAGATTTTAACATTAGAAACTCAAATTATTCATGATTTGGCTATAAACTGTGATTTCCGATCAAATCAATAATATTTTATTTTTTGCAATTTTACTTTTTTTGCATATTTAATTCATTCGCATTAATTTTTTTGGCATATTTAAACTTAAATTTAAAAAAAAATGGTCGGAACATATTTTTCATAATCTTTCCAGCAATCTCCTCTCCCCCCATTTTCATTTTTCCAAGAGAACATTCCAGAACACAAAGATATTGATATTGGTTTTAAAGAAAATAAACCTAATAATACACAATCTACCACAACATGCACTAAAAAAGACGATTTCAATGCATGGGATTATTTTGTTAAAAATTATGAAGAGCAAAGAGTAACTTGTAAAATTTGTCAACAAAAATATAAATTTATGAAAGGTTGGGGAGCGGAGACACTTAAGAGACACATAGTAAGAGATTACCCAAATAAATTATCTCAAGTTAGGCAAACACAAATCGTCACCGGGGGAAATGTCACCGTACATTTAGATATAATGCAGAGACAAAAAAAATAGAACAAATAGAATGGATAACACATAAAGAAATACCATTTAGTATAATAGAATGTGAAATTTTTTATAAATATGTACAAAAATATTTACAACTGGGTTACCAAAAAAGTAGTAGGAAAACAGATAGTAGGAGGTCACTAGATCAATTTCAAATAATGAAAAATGCTTTAATTGCAACTTTTATGGCCACTAATTGTAAATTTTCAATAATTTCGGATAGTTGAAAAGCAAAATATCAAAAATAAAAAATAAAAAAAAATAAAAAAACATTTTAGTGTTGTAACATGTCATTAGATTAATGATTGATGGAACTTAGAAAAAAGAATTTTAGCTTTTTTAATATTGAGAACTTCTACATTCAGGTGCTAATATAACTCGAATAATTACAAATATTTTTCATGAATATGGTATTGGTGATAAAATATTTTGTTTGCTTCAAATAATGCATCAGCTAATACTAATGCCATTAATACTTTAAAAACTGTATTAAATGGAATATTTTTTCATAATAGATATGCATGTCATATTTTAAATTTGTGTTAAAAATGATTTGGAAGCCGCAAAACTAATTTTACAATCTATTCATGACTTAATTTTTCAAATTAGAAATTCCTCGGCAAAGCACAAAAAATGAGACATTTATGTACTTTACATAATGTAAAATTTAAATGATTTAAATAGGTGAAACTCAACTTATGATATATTACAAGGTGTACTTCATTTCAAAAATGTTTTAATTGAATTTGCAACTTCTAATTATGAATATGGTTTCATTGATAATAGCGTTTTTTATTTTGCAAATACACCAATTCAATTATTGAAAATTTTTTACACATATACAAATTTATTTGCCGAGATTTACTATCCAACTACTCATTTGATATTATCTAATTTTTGTAAAATTTGTTTCGTATTTAATCAATTTGAAAATGAAGATAGGTTTAGTGAAATTGTTCAACTAATGAAAATAAAATTTTAAAATATTGTGAAGAAAATCCTATTTTGTATTTGGTAGCATGTGCTTTACATCCACGTGTAAAACTTGAAGGTGTTGAAACTCTAATAGTTTGTTTTTTTTTTGTTAATTTTTTAACCGAAATATATATTAGTGCACAACATTTAAAAACAAAAATATCATATACTTTACAAAGCATGTTTACATTTTACGAAAAGAAACATAATAATATAAGCGGTAGTGATGTAGGTGGTGGTGGTGGTAGTGGTAGTAGTAGTTCAACAATTCATTCATTTTCATTTAATCATTTACATGTCAGCAAAAAAACAAAAATCAACTACCTTGTCGTTGTAACTTAATGAATTGTTTTTATACCAACAAACACATTGGCTAGAAGGATGTGACGATGACGATCATTTTAATATATTAGGTTGGTGAAAAAAATAATGCAACTTACTATCCAATTTTGGCTAAAATGGCCAAAGATATGCTAACCCCCCCGATGTCCACAGTGCCATCGAAAAGTGCTTTCAGTGCAGGTGGTCGAGTTTTTTCAAAAAAGCATACAAAATTGGCAAACAACACTTTGGAAGCATTAATTTGTATAAAAGATTGGTGGGATACAAAAAAAAGAGACAAGCCATGGAAATAGTTCGATGGTGGAAGATGAAGAAGAATAATAAATTTGTAGTGCATAAGAAAATTATGCAAATATGAAATTTAAAAAAAAAAAATTCATTCTTGAAAAAATCAAAAAAGTATAACCATGTTGAATTAGTGAAGTTGAAAATCCAAGTGAAGAACTTCATAGTGGACGTACACCGAATTTGATGGAACCAATCTAAAAATTTCATGTGTACGCTTTTTTTATTTTTGAATTTCAGGCAAAAAAAAAAAAACCGGTGAATCAATCCAACATGGCCCAATTCAGTGGGCCTGGTTCACCAGGCTGGGCCAGTTCCAAGGAATTTTTTTGGGAACGGCCTGGCACGGCCAAGTAAGGCCTCGGAACCGCGGCCGAACCGGCCCACGGTTCCTGGGCCTGTCCCGGAACCAACCAAAACCAGACCGGTCCCACCACTAAGCCAAAAAGGAGATTGAGAGAACTAATGGGTGAATCAGAGTTTATTATTTTGTTCTTATGAAAAAACAAAGAAACAAAGATTTTTATTTTGTTATTGTTGCTGACGGTAAGTTTGCATAGACCTTTCTTGTCTTCTTCTAGTTATCTAAGAACCTTCCATCCGTAAATTCTTACATCCTTCTTCTAAAGTTTTAGCAGCTAATTCTTTTGTCCTATCAACAAATTCAGCCCTTTGTAAGCCGGTGTTCCCTCACATTCTCAATACCTATTTTACGAACATTTCCCATAGCTTTTACATGGTATTTGGCACGAACAACAAGAATTTGGTGGATTAATCACATTTTCCATACCTATTGTACAACATCTTTCCATAGCTTTTACCAGTATTTTCAATACCTCAGATTAGTTTATTGTGGCTACATTCAAGGGGACAACAAGAAGTTAGGGGATTAATCAGCAACACAAAGGGGATTGCGGAGGAGGGAAGGAGAGAAAACATGATAAAGAAAAAGATAATGCGTTCCAGGTAACATGATACGCATATCAGGAGAAACGAAACCAAAGTGCAAAAAATAAAATAATATATTTAAAGCAACCAATATAGCCAAAGACTACCAATGTTAGAACAGCAATGAAGCTGAAACAAGAGTAACAAGCAAAAGACAGACTATGAGACATACCAGAATATTACCTCTGAAAACGAGACCTATATGACCTCATTGAATGTGACTGAAATCGTTGTCTAAGTTCAGCAATCACAGATCTGACCTGAACATATCTTTGCCAAAAGAAGCAAACAAATCAAGAGATTCCTTCAGATATTACAAACCCACATCCCCCAGCAAATAGAAGAAAAGTTAAGACATGCAGCTAAGAAAAAATATAACAGAATCCACAAAAGAAGTGAATAAGCAGGTTCATACCGATGTCATCTTCGAATACTCTGCACCCGATAAATGTTCAACTGATGAATTCCCCAGTAGATAAAGCTGTTATAAAAGTGGGTTTCTTTATTCCATTGTCATGACAATAATATATGATTAAAGATAAACAGAGGATTCCCTTCAGGAACATCTGATAAAATTGGAATGAATCGAAGAAGATATATATTGGGGCAAAAAATTGATACAACGAAGATCAGAATAGCCCATGGGCTAGGATGGCATGCATAAATCGAAAAATGGTTCTGAAAAGATGTATAAAGCAAAAATCATCATCGTGCCTGCAATATTAAATATTTTCAAAACTACATTAAAAATTATACAAGAAATCAAGAACCCTTATCCCCCACCCCAAAAAAAAATATATATATATATATATTACAAAAACTTTGTTAAGAAAACAAGAAACTGGCTTGTAATAAAGGACATTGAAAGTCATAAAGCTCTGAAAACTTCATAGTACAAAACAGCGCCATTTGAATTTTACACACACTCAACTAATGGTTGTCCTAAGAAACAAAACAGAGAGTAACTTGTCAAAATCAAATATATAACAGGCCCATGAGTGAAAAAAAGGGAGAAAATAAAAAAAAAAAAGATAATAAAACACAATGAGCAAGTCAATGTCAATCTCTTTGCTGTAGTTTTCTACTAGAAAGGAGTGTGCATGTGTGTGTGTGTTCGAGAGGGGGAAGGGAGGGGGGATGCAAACACTATGACAAGAATTAACCCTGAACAGTTCAGCAACTGATAAAAGAAGGCCCAGTCTGACATTTCACAGTGACTTTTGGTCAGAATGACCACAAAACACATTGAGCTGAGTAGGTTTTTTTTTGGGGGGGTCCTTCCAACTTTAGTCTAGGGTTCCGCAGGGTTTATAAATCTACAAACATAAATATTCTAACGAAATTACAAAGGACTTTTTTGTTGAAGATTTAAAGTAGCAAGCAATGAGAAGGAATAAAAAACTTCAAGAATTTTATTGATCTTTCAAGAGAAGTGTACAAGAATTGAAGACATTTTTCATACCTTCAAAGAACAACTAGAGCCTCCTTAAATAGAGAAAGAGGAAAGAAAGCTAAAGAGAGAGATAAAGAGGGAAAACTGAGAGGAGAGGGCACTGCCCTCTCCTACTAGCCGTTGGGGACAGCCCCAACGGCTCTTTAAAAGAGCAGTTGGGGCCCCCTTTTGGGCCCCTTTGAGAGAGGAAAACCTGGGCCCTAAGGGGCCCAGCAGATGCATACAGAAAGGGCTTATTTAGGGCCTGATTTGGGTCTCTAGATGGGCTGGAATGACTGAACAAAGACAGGAGAAAACTGTCCTAAGATCTTACAAATGTGATTCCTAATTTGTCTTCATTTCAACACTCCCCCTCAAGTTGGGTGTGTATATATCTATAACACCTAACTTGTCCATATTTTTGAGGATGTGCTTTGCAATTCCCGGCTTGGTGAGAATATCAGCAACTTGATCATCACTCTTTGTAAAGCTAGGAGTGATGAGCTTCTCTTCAATCTTTTGTCTAACAAAGTGACAATCGACTTCGATGTACTTTGTTCTTTCATGGAAAACCGGGTTTGATGTTATGTGAATTGCCGATTGATTATCGCAATGAAGATGAATAGGGGTTGGGACGGAGAATCCAAGTTCTTCAATAAGAGCCTTCAACCAAACTATTTCGCTTGTTACGGCCGCCATAGCTCTATATTCCGCCTCAGCACTTGACCTTGAAATTACATGTTTTTTGCTCTTTCATGCTATTAGGTTTCCTCCAACAAACATGCAATACCCTGAGGTAGATCGCCTATCTTCCGAGTCTCCGGCCCAATCCGCATCACAGTAACCCATGATTTATGAGCTGCCGTTTTCCTTCATCCAAATTCCCATGCCTGGAGTGCCTTTTAGATAATGGAGAACCCTTTCCGCAGCTCGCCAATGCTTTCTTTTTGGCTTGTGCATATGTTGGCTTACTTGACTCACAGCAAATGAGATATCTGGTCTGGTTATGGTAAGATAGATAAACCTCCCTACAAGCCTTTGATATCTTTACTCATCCTCATACTCTTCATCATCATCCTTGAGCCCGTAGGAAGAACTGATGGGACTACATGCGGGCTTAGCACCTAACTTCCCTGTTTCCAATAAAAGATCCAGCACATACTTTCTTTGTGATAAAACAAACCCATTTGAACAATAGGCAAATTCTATCCCTAAGAAATATTTTAGTTTCCCTAAGTCTTTAATGTCAAACTTAGTTTGAAGAAATTTCCTAACTTGGTTGATTAAATTTAAATCATTTTCAGTTATAATTATGTCATCAACATAAACTAACACTACTATGATTTTTCCATTTTGATTTTTAACAAAGAGAGATGTATCACTATTGCATTTCCTAAAATCATGATTAAGAAGAGTAGAGCTAAGTTTTGCGTACCAAACTCTCGGAGATTGTTTGAGGCCGTAGATTACTTTCTTTAGTTTGCAAACTTTATTGCTATGATGAGCAAACTCCGGAAGAATTTCCATATATACTTCTTCTTCTAGGTCCCCTTGGAGAAATGCGTTTGCTACATCCATTTGAAACATTGGCCAAGAGTGATTAATTGCAAGAGACAATAAGACCCGAATTGTGTTCATCTTGGCCACTGGTGCATAAGTCTCTTTGTAATCTACTCCATATGCTTGAGTGAAGCCCTTTGCCACTAATCTTGCCTTGTACTTATCAATACTTCTATCACTCTTATGTTTGATCTTATAAACCCATTTGCATCCCACAGCCCTTTTTCCTTTTGGAAGCAGAGATATTTCCCATGTCTCATTCTTAGCCAAGGCATCTAGCTCATTCTTCATGGTTTGGACCCATTAAGGATGATTTTTGTCTTCTTCAAAGGTTCTAGGCTCTTGATATTGGTCTATATTTCTTATGAAGACTTGGTGGCTCAAGGAAACATGAGAGGTGGTATAATAATCACAAATTGGATATCTTCGACTCATCCACTCCGATGGAGGAAGTCTAAGTCTAGTTGATCTTCGAAGAGAAGGAGAATCATTTTGTTCTTCTTGCCCGTGTTCCAAGTTGGCTCCCCCGTGTTCCAAGTTGGCTCCCCCTTCCTCTTGGTCTATTTCATGATCCGTATGAGAAGAGACCAATTCTTCTTGGGATGGATGATCATCTTCCCTTTGAATTGGTTCGTCTTCTTCATGTATTTGAGGTAGATCTTTGATGGTAGGAAGTACTACATTCCAATGATCTTGGTCACCTTTTTCCCTTGAGTGTTCTTGATTCTTCATTTCTGCAAAATAAAATTCATTTTCCACAAATATCCCATCCTTAGATGTGTATAGTTTGTTAGTCAAAGGATCATAGCATTTATATCCTTTCTCAAATGTGGAATCGCCTAAAAATACACATTTTCTTCCTTTTTCATCTAGCTTATTTCGAAGATGTGTTGGAACATGTACATAGCAAGAGCATCCAAAAACCTTTAAATGAGAAATATTAGGTTTCCTATTAAGAAGCTCTAAGGGAGACTTTCCTCCTAGGATATTTGAGGGCATAAGGTTTATAAGGTGGGCTGCTATTTTTATGGCTTCACTCCAATATTCTTTAGGGACGTTTGAATGGAACATCATGACCCTCGCCGTTTCTAGTAAGTGTCTATTTTTTCTTTCGTCAACTCCATTTTGTTGTGGAGTATATACACATGATTTTTTATGGATGATTCCTTTCTCCTCTAAAAAATTCTCAAATGCATGACTAGTGAATTCTCCTCCATGATCTGATCTAAGAATTTTGATGTTGGCATCGAATTGCCTAGTTACATATCTATAATAACTCTTGAGTGCCTCAAAAACTTCAGATTTGGTCGTCAAAAGGTATACCCAAGTATATCTAGTCTTATGATCAATAAATGTCACAAAGTATTTAAAACCATTATGGAAAACTATGGGTGAAGTCCACACATCAGAATGAATGAGCTCAAAACCATTTTTATATATTGTGTTTGAAATTGGATAGTATATCCTAGTTTGTTTTCCAAGAACACAAGCTTTGCAAAGCCTATCTTCAATCTCTATGTTTGGAAATAGGCGTTTCAAAGCTAAGTCACCCAGATGTCCTAAACAAGCATGCCATATGGAAGGATCTTGACTCTGGACAGCAAAAACTTGATTTTCTCCATCCAAGTAATATATGTTGTTCTTTCTAGACCCCTTGTCAATCAAGAGATTCGACTTGAGATCCTGAAATACAACTTAGTTAGGATCAAAAGTGGCTTTGCAATCTCGTTCTTTGGTTATTTTGCCAATGGACATGAGGTTGGAGTTAAATTTTGGCACATATAGTGCTTTAGTTTTCTTGCCAAGAAGTTCAACTTCACCTAAGTAATCAACTCTCAATTTTTGACCATTGGCAACTTTGACAATCTTATGGTCTGAAAGAGGAATAAATTTCTTAATTTTGTTTCTATCTTTGACCATATGATTGTCACAACCGGAATCAATAAGCCATTTATCAAAATGAGAAGAGTTTAGATCATTACCAGAATGTGGAGCCATTTGATCGATGAGCCTTTTCATTTCTTTATGCATTTCCTCCATCTTAGATTCAAGGGCAGCCACTTGAGAGACTTGTTGAGTGTGTGCAGGAGAATCTACCTCTCTTTTATTGTTCTTGGGTCTCAAGTGTGGATAAAGAAACCAGCACTTTTCCCTTTTGTGGCCTGGTTTTTTTGCAGTTGGTGCACACAACCTTTTTCATGAAGTTCTGACTTTTGTTGGCCATATGCTGTTCCTGGACAGATTTGAAGGCTTGGGTTTCGGATTTCAGCATGTTGGATTCTTCTAGCCTCATGCTTGTTTCGGCCCTTTGTATCATAAATTGGACTTCTTGGAATGAAGGAAATACCTTCGTTCTAAGAATTTCTTGGCGAATTGAAGCATATTCTTCTCCAAGGCACATAAGAAGACCAAAAGTCATATCTTCATCATTTCTTTGAAAAAGAGTTTTGAGATTAGAAGTAGGAGGCCTTAGAAGATTAAACTCATTCCATAGATTCCTATATTCTCCAAAGTATTCGGGTAGGGATTTATCTCCTTTTTGGATTTTAGAGATCTTCTTTTTCAACTCAAAAATTCTGCCGGTGTTTGTTTCTTGGCCATACAGAGCATGCATTTGATCCCACAAGATCTTTGCATTTGGAATGCAAGTGACCATTGCTTTGTGGATCTTGTCAAGAGACATTTGTAGAAGCACCACCACTTGATCATCTCTTTTCTTCCATGCTTTGAATGATGGATCAGCATCATCAAGAGGATCTTCAAATATGTGATTTTCAAAATTGAAGAAGTTTAAAGATCTCTTGATGGTATCTTGCCAAGTATTGTAATTTGATGAATCCAAAAGAATGGAAGTGAACATGGAAGTGCTAATTTGTGGTGGTGGATCACCAAGGATGGAGGAAGAAGGAATTGAAGCCTGCTCTGATACCATGTTGAAGATTTAAAGTAGCAAGCAATGAGAAGGAATAAAAAACTTCAAGAATTTTATTGATCTTTCAAGGGAAGTGTACAAGAATTGAAGACATTTTTCATGCCTTCAAAGAACAACTAGAGCCTCCTTAAATAGAGAAAGAGGGAAGAAAGCCAAAGAGAGAGATAAAGAGGGAAAACTGAGAGGAAAGGGCACTGCCCTCTCCTCTACTAGCCGTTGGGGACAGCCCCAACGGCTCTTTAAAAGAGCAGTTGCGGCCCCCTTTTGGGCCCCTTTGAGATAGGAAAACCTGGGCCCTAAGGGGCCCAGCAGATGCATACAGAAAGGGCTTATTTAGGGCCTGATTTGGGTCCCTAGATGGGCTGGAATAACTGAACAAAGACAGGAGAAAACTGTCCTTCTGAGATCTTACAAATGTGATTCCTAATTTGTCCTCATTTCAACATTTTTCATGACTGAATTTGTCTTCTCCCTCCTCCCAACTTCTTTCAGTGTCCAATCTCTTCTTCTCCCACTCGTGTTACCCTACCCATCACTATTTGTATCACAGAAAAACCTCAATCGTCCATTTTCCCATGATTCTATTATATTCTGTTGTTTTCAGTAGAAAAACTTACAAAAAGAAGAAGAA
Organism: Dillenia suffruticosa; assembly: GCA_033439265.1. Classification (NCBI taxonomy): domain Eukaryota; kingdom Viridiplantae; phylum Streptophyta; class Magnoliopsida; order Dilleniales; family Dilleniaceae; genus Dillenia; species Dillenia suffruticosa. The sequence goes on from JAVTVX010000020.1 coordinate 18,337,914, forward strand.
AAAAATAAGGGGGTTTTTGGTTTACACTAGGGAATCGGAATTGTAATAGGAATCAAAGACCTTGGGAATGGAATATGGATTTGGGCCAAAACCATGCTTTTACTCGGGTTTCACAAACCCCTTATTTTGAGGATTTCATTCCCAAACCTCCATTTCCATTCCATTAATCCAAACAACTCATATGGGACTTAATCTGAATCTTGATTCTCATTCCCTTTAACCAAACACTCCCCTAATTTTGCAATATTGTCCACCAATCTACAATTGAAACAAAAGGTTTAAAGCACAAACATAAGAATGCAAAAGTCATATATGTAAAGCCTTCTATGCCTAATATCAACCGGAATTCTAGCATTACAGGCCTACGAGTAAACATAATCATATGTGTAATGCCTCCCATGCCTAATATCAACCAGAATTCTACCACTAACGGCCTAGGAGTAAAGCATGACAAGTAAAACTCTCCAACTATGCTTAGGAAATGATTATACGGTTTTAAGAAATTCCCATTACTCAATGAAAATCAGAAACCACATCACAGGGCATATGCAAGAAACAAAGACCATAAGTCTCTTTGGTCTTCTCTCACCATGAACCCTCTCTCTTTTTTCTGCGTTCTCGTACACTTTATGAATATCTTCTACTGCTCAAGCCTGGTCCTCCAGAAGAACCAATTTGAAACAAAAATTTCCATTGAAAGTATTTTTTATATCTAAGCTATGATGAATCCAGGCCAAGTGGAAGACTGTTTAGATCCTACAAAATAACTTGTGACCGGTAATCATAGACAACAAAAAATAAGTACAGACTTCCATTCAAGGTTCAATAAATTCTTGTGGTTATTTAAATATAGGTTATGGGATCTTTTTTGGTGATCTTATGCATAACACTCATTGCAAGCTCCAGGAAATCTTGATATCAGGAAATTCGCAACCTGCCCCCTACTACAGGACTAGATCAGAATCCATGATCACCAGATCACAAATAGCAACCATTGAACAAAATGAAGGCAATGAAGCACCAAGGACCTGCACCATTACAACCTAAGAGAAACCAGAAAATCTTCAAAATAGTCTATATTAACTCAAAATTCAATAAATAAATAAATAAGAAGATAAATAAAGTTAATGTTTCTTTAAACAAAAAAGAAAAAAAAAACCTCAAAATTCTCATTTTTCTTCCTCTCAAAACCAACAAGAAACTTGCTAGATGGATCATATGAATAGCCTTTGTGCTCCCACCAACAACCCCTGGCCCAATTAAAAAAAAAAAAAAGGAAAATGAAAAATGAAAAAGCTCCTTATCCACACTTCCAGCTAGCATCGAATCAATATAAAATAACAGCATGAACCAACTCTCATAGGCATCTAGTCCATGGCCTGTTTCTGCCTCTCTCTGTAAAGCAGATACCTTTTAACTAGAACGATCTCCCTTCTTTCCAAGTCATCTTCAGTTATGATTAGACCAAGCAGCTTCCCAGACAAAAGCACCTTTAGAGAAAAAGTCATACTAATGGCTTTCCATGGGAGACACTCTCTCCTGTCAAGCTCAAAATCCTCCACAAATAACCTTGTGGAACCCCCAAACCTTAGAGAAGCCAGAACCACTAGTGTCCTCCATGACATCATGTCCTCTCTATCTGGACAAACATGGGCTCTTTCCAGACACACAAAAAAACTGGAAACTGCTTCCAAGTCCCAATGAACTTACATTCCTCATGAATTTTAGAAGCTTATTCAGTGTCCAGAGCTGCCAAGGAACACAGAGAGAGAAAACTTACCTATGCCACCTTGTCCCCATGTCCTTCAATGAGGCAGGCATACACCAAACATCGAGCCAACAACACAGCAACATAAACAAAAATCACCATTATTTCTCTATGAATATCAAATGAGGACCAATGTTGTTCAAATAAAATGTCTCCATAAAGCAAACGAATTTGGAGTCAAAGAGAAAACCTCTTGGCAGAAGTTTCCGAATTTTGTAGGTTGTACAATTAAATCAAGATATGTCATATTAAACAAAGACAAATAAGGAATTTTCTCAGAGTTTTCATACTTTGTCTCCATAATTATATGAAGGACCTAAATTGAGAGTGCAGAACCTTTTAAAGGGAACCACAAAAACAACCTCACCAAAAGAATAAGAAGGCTCCAAAGCAATGTTGAGATCACATGGTTTCCTGTAGCACTACTTCCTACTTTTCAAATCTTAAAATCTATAATAAGCAAATACGTGCCAGAAAAAAAGTGAAACAATTAGTGAGTTTACTTTAACTACCTGTCCAAATGGAACATATGAAGGTAAATACGGCATCCTTCGCCATGATCTCTGATCGCTAGAGTTGATGTTACTATTTCCAGCTACTTTTCCAGCCGTTGCTTCATTTGATGGCTCTCCATCGGAATCAGAAACTGGTTTTAAAGATACACCGTCAGAACCCTCCTGGATTTCAAGAGATTGTGGCACAGCAACAACATTAATTGATGATGTTACTGCAGATTCAGAGCCTGAAGACTTTTCAGTGTCGGTTGGTTTTCCCTTGTATCTGTTAATTTGTCTCTTAACGCCTTCTAGAGGTACAAGCCTTGAAAGTCTCCAGAAAGAATTCTGTACAGGGCCCAAACCCAGGACAAGCTGCTCCCCCTCATTTTCCTTGGGTTTTTGAGTTGATTTCTCCACCTGTTCCTCGTTTCTAGACAATGTATTAGAATTCCCAACAGAAACAGTCACCAGTTGAGGCTGAGCATTATAATGATGAAAATATGCAGGTGACAAGATACGAGGCACCAGATCTTCAGGGATGCAGTAAGTCTTGAAATAATTGTGCCACCCTTTCCTATGAACATAACTGTAAGAAGAAAAAAAAATACTTGAGTTAAATACATGTGCATGTCAATGTTGGAGAATAATATCGCGATGGACTTCGTTAACAAATTACAATGACATTGAACTCACTCTCTTAAAGCAGCATTTCCTACAGGAGGCTGGGAGAATGTAATACATTTGATCTGAACCTTTTCAGATTCTTTTGCTGGTGTAGAAGCATTAACAACCCTCAAAATGGCTAGGGTAGCAAGGACTGCAACCTACATAGACATAAAATGGAACATCTAAAGGACACGTCAGAAAATAAACTCACATATAGCTAGATAAAATAAAAAGTAGGTTAGTCAAACTTACAGCTCCACCAAGTGAATGCCCACAGAGAACAAGTTTTCGTTTTTTCTTTTCAGCAAGCCTGTATAACTCCAATGCAGGTATTCCTTTGGCACGAGCCAAGAACCCCTGGAGATCAAAAATTTTAAACAGAGAAAATGAGGGGGGAGAGAGAGAGAGAAGTTATAATATGATTTAGATCTGAAAAAGGACAAGTCAACTTAATTGAAAAAAAATAAGATGTCAAATGCAGGATATCAGGCGGATAACAATAATGACACAAACCCGATGAGCGGCAGGCTTTGGTTTGCCTTCAACCACCTTAGGCATCAATTTGATGGGCTTCTGACCATTAGCTACGCTCTCGCTTCCAACTTTCGCTGATTCAGAATCAGAATCTTCAACCCCAAAAATATCTTCTGCACCATCTTCATGGAATATGGCACCTTGCAGAATGTTTGCATCGGCCATGACATCCCTTAATTGACAAGAAAATAATAACAAAAAGATTGGACTGGAATAGTGCCAGGGAACATAAATAAAACTAAAGGCTTGAAGTAGCTTATCAGTTGGCCATATAAGACACCTACTTATATTGTTTGGTTCCGATGAAGGAGGCAAATAGTGTATCACCAGCTTCTGCTAACAGGTACCTGTGAGAGATGTAATGTCAACAAGCCAACTCAATATGAGGAATGGCTAGGAATGGCTCACCCATTAGCACTTTAGCTAAACCATTACACAACAAATAACATGCCTCAGTGATTGGGGAAAAAAAAAAAAGAAGAAGAGGAAGAAGAAGAAGAACCCCAGAAGGAAACCAATAATAACACAACTCATGGGAAGTCCTTTGCACTAAAGCACCAAAGGCATGGCACACTAAAGAGAAAAAACCACTATCCTATTCCATAAAAGCTAAGTGACAAAAACTGGTATCTTCCTTCTATCAATAAAAATAAATTCACAGAAAAATTTCACAACACCAGAAGCTCTTCAGTTCAGCTTCAGTCTCATTTTTACAACCCGGTGCCTTGAAATTAATGAAGGAAATAAAATATTCCTGAGGGCGAGCCTATTGTACACCCAAAATACCAAATGTTTGTTCTGCATCTCTCAGATGGTTGGGCAAGATGGCGGTACATTTCACTACCAGCCCACGTAGTGAATCAGTTGGTGCTTCGCAATGTGTTCAGCCTCTTTGAGCAGATCAGAGCTGATTATCTTATAGCAGCTGTCAGAGAATTTCTAGGGAATCCAAAAAGATTCTTTCTCTCTTTTTCTCTTATTTTGTTCAAGATTATGCAGTATTATGTACAAAGGATTCATCTCTGACTCTCTTTATCTATCTGTTGTACCTGGGAGGTTCTTCCTCTGCTCCTATCTGTAGAGAATGGCTGGGAACTGTTGATTGTTACTCTCCAAGGAAGAGGCAGAACAAAACATAAGCAGCTTGAATTCAGAACAGCTATTTGATACCTTAGTGAAACACTTGAGTTGTCATCTCATGTCCGCTTTTCATGAAAAGAAAATGCAATAATCAAAGAAAAAGTATGGGAATGTAACAGAATTTTCCAGTAAAAAATTTCTCCTCACACTTTTTGGAATACTGTTAATAAAATAGCAAACATGGAATGGAAAACTTAACGCATAAAAACAGTTTAAATTAATGCATGAAAGACAATGATTACCAGCTTGTGGCTCTAGTCAAGAAAAAGAATGTGTTATTTGAGATTTTTCTAATTTGATTACCTTAAGCCTTATTTATTGAGTTCCATAAATCTCTAGTCACTAGTTGACTCAGTTTTTTTATAATTATAAGGAGGTTTGGAGCTATCAGTACTTCTAGCTCATTAAATGAATGTTTGCCTAGCTTTACGCCTTTCACTGAACATTTCTTCCCATTCCTCCATCATCTTCTTCTCCATGTCTTCTTGCCTTCAGCTTTCCAAAAATTTCAACAAAAAAATCTGAAATTCCGTGAATGCTTCTGCTTATAATTCAAGCTAACCTCAAAATGTTACAAATTAAAACTTCCCTCCATTCAAATTCCTTTAGGCCACTGAATGAAATTTGTTCAAACAAAAAATGCAAATGCCACAAAAATCAGAAATATCTTCTAGTAAACAGTATGATAGGAGGCACAAGAAGTCTTAGAAACTATTAACAGTGGTTGCAGTAGCAGGGTCCTCTATACACAAAAATAAATTAAGGAACCAAACATGCTCACTGACTTCAATGCCAACAATTAATTTCAAGCATGAGATTGGAACTTCAACGTTTTTATAAGTTGCAACTTACCAACACAAGAAGATGACTTAGTCTATCAGAAAGTGACCATTTTTAACTGATAAAATGGGAATACAAAATTTAATTACAGTTGAAATCCAACAGTCACTAACGCATAATGATCACTAATCATGACTACCACCATTATTGCAGGCCAATACAACCATTTTCACATTTACTTAAATTTAAATATGTAATTAGTTTGCTAATCATTACACAAGGGCAGAGCCAAAGACTTTTTGATGCTTTTATCATTGAAGAACAAAGAACAAATATTCAAATGCAGTATTTTTGTAATTCTCACAATTGTCCTCAAGCATGGAGAATTCCTCGAATTAAAAACACGAAATGATATATGATATTAATGCAGCAGCCATGACAAAACACCACATAACCTAATGTACAATATAAGGTTAATTTTAACTCCATAGCGTACTTCAACCTAGAAATTGTGTCATTTGACATTGACTGTAGCTTGCAAACTGCCAATGGTTGTGAACATAGCTAATCAGCCAGAGATATGGCAGTTCCATAGCAAGGAGAAACAAACTTTGGAGGCCACACATGTAGAAAGTTGGTACGAGGTATGTGCATTCCAATAACAAAAAATTGAATAATGAAAGAATTTACTTGGATAATGACCTTTTGCTTGTATCTTAGAAGGTAACGAAATTATTTAATATTGTGAAAATCTAAGATTTAATCGTAATGCTTTATTATAATCTTGTGTTTGTGCTTTTGACTAATCAATATGTGTAAAATAAATTTTACCTAATTATTTAAAAAAAAAAGAATAATGTGTTGAAAAAAAAAATCTTTTCCATTTATGTGGTATATATTATCTTAATTGTTCCGAGACAATAATAAGTTCGTATCTCCTATTTTAGTAATTGGGATTGCTATAGTACCACATTTGGGGTCTTATGCTCCAAATCACACATCACTGGGAGATATAATGATCCCAGTAACCATGGCATGGACACTATTACAATGCCATTACAGCTGCAACAGGCAACCCAACAGCCATGACAGAGCCTGGACACTGTTATAACAGCCAATGTGGCTGCAACAGGCCACAAAACTGCCATGACAGAACCCTGGCACGGCTGTTACATCCATGACATTGGTGGTAGTATCAGAAAGCCAAACAACCTGAAACAATAATTTAAATCTCTCTCCCTCTCTCTAGCTTTTTTTTTTTTTTTTTTTTTTGGTGAAAACATAAGTTAAAGAGACACACAGGTGACCATGCCAAACCCAAACCAAAATTTTTTCCATCCCATTAAACTTCACATCGTGACTCATTTCTTCGATCCTACCGTGTGTTTCATTTTCAACAGCCTTGCCCCAAACAGTTCCTTCAGCTTATTTAGCATCCATCCAAATACATGCTCCACCAACAACCATTCACAAACCCATTCGCAAGTTACTACAGAGTCATTAAGCCACTTTCCCAGTGAGATTGATCCCAAAACCACCATCTGTAAGATGTGTTGGAACAATAATTTGACCTAGTGACTTAAATTTTGTATCCTTAAATGGCCCAGAGAATCTTCTTTAAACAGTTTCCAATCTAATCACAGTCAAACAAGAAAGAAATTTGGTAACCTTTCATCAAATCAGCAAAAAAAAATGTAGAAAAGTAATCTACAAGACTAAAATGCTCCTGCTAAATGCCACTCCTGGAGGAAGTTGATCCCAAATCTTGAGGCCTTTCTCACCAATAACAGGTTTCAAATTCTTCTGCCTTCATGTATAACCATCCCAGTGGTATTACTCTCAAGATAGATACATCAAGAAGCAAGCAATGGCCCAACCTTACAATCCAAAGTATAGTCCAATATATAACTATGGCCTCTACTACCTAAAGAAATTAATGAAAGTCTTCCTTAGAGAAACTATTAGCCTAGACAGCACTATGACGCAAAGGAATGGAGGCACCTATTTAATAACCGGCTCATTGAGAAATTTATTAAAACAAAACAAAGAAGCATTGCCCATCACAGTACACATTCCCTCATCATCACTTCATACCCATCTACATAGACTATGATCTGTTGCATTTACAAAGAAACAGAAACTGACTCGACTTATGACAGACACCCACATGAAACCCCGATCAATCCAAAGCTGGATCCTGATGTCAAGCCTTGATGCCAGAAACTACACTTTAGCAATATGCGTAGGATGAAGCAAGTCTAACATTCAATAGATACCTAGATTTTCATTTAGGACTCAAATAACATACGAAGTGCATCACAAAGATCCTAAAGGCATCAGGTCACTGATGTCTTTGTTGCTACAAACTGATCACAGCCAAGAAGATGAATTTGAGAATTTTGGAAAGACAAATTCAAAATAGTTGCAAAACTTTCAATACTTTGGAATTTGAATACAAATATGCAGTTAAAAAAAATCTAAATTGATATGCAACAAATGACTCATCAGTGCACCTGTGAGTAACATGATCCGAAGATGGTTGCACACACTCAAGAGAAACAACTTGGCCTCCAAAATCAGCTTTGAACTTGTTTACAGCTCGAACCATCTCAGTTGCGGGTCTCTATAAATTGAAAAGTAATAAGCACTGTAGTAAATTATATTCCTCTGAACATGCTACAGAAATATTATTAATTACTATCCTAAATACGGAAAAACACAAAACAAAGCATCAACATAGAATCTGACATAAACCGAATAAATCCCTCTCCAGCAGCAAGCATAATTAGTACAAATCAGGAAAAAATTATTATTGATACATCAAGTCCATGCAACTACACAAAATTTACAGCAACCAAGACCACAAAATCAACAGCCTCTACAACTGAAGCAAATAATTTGAAAAACAACGAAAAATAGCAAACACTTGATGAAAATATCCATAAAACTCCTCAAAGTATTTCCTATCCCCTCAAAATCCTCCTATTTCATTCCCTCCAAACCAACCAAAACACGACAAAGGGAACAACCTAAAGATCTCCACCTCGATGCACATACACTCACACCATTCGAAGCCTACAGGATAATTAGTACATATATTGTTTGAGAACATGGCAATATGCTTACATTACCAAAAAATAATAATAATAATAATAATAATAATAATCTAAAGCTCTTCTATTCTACCACCATCTATTAAAAAAAATGAAAAAAGCACGTGCACGCACACAAAGCATAAGATATATAGCCTTGTTCCCTTGAACAAACAATATATAAATATATACATAAGTATATTGGCAAAAAATGTATACATATACATACATATATAAGAAGAAATTCATCTTCCTAATTTCAAACTATGATCCACAAAGCTTTTCCTAGTATGGAGTATTATCTTTAAGGATGCTGGCTCCACAGTTATTATATGGACAAATATTGTTTGTATTACTTTTGCCACGAAAGAGGCTAAACATAATTAAAATGAATTTGGGACAGCCATTTGAGATCTTTGTGGAAAAGTGGTTTTCTCATCTCCTGCCTACATTTTTTACAAAAAGAAAATGCAGTTATTTTACTTTTGTCAAAAAGATTAGATTGAAACATTGATATAGGACAGAGAAATGGCTAGAACACATGATGAAACAATATTATTTATATGTAAATAGATGTAGATATTCCTGGAAGCTATGAAGCATGGAAACAGATATAGGATATATCAAATTTTCAAAAAAAAAAAAAAAGGACATAGACACAGCTAGCAAACATTATGAAACAATATTATTTTTATGTGTATAATTATATAATTTAAATAGCATTATTAGATTTTATCAGTAAGTATTACAAAATTAATTTATAAGGGATTTATATATTTCAAACATTACAATAGTTGAATTTACTTTTGAATAAAAAACTCCTGTCTGTTATGTCATACAAGTTCTCTATTTTTAACAGAAATAATGAGTACAAAAATAAGCACGAAATGTCCACTATTTAATGTAAGGATTATCCAACACATGTCCCTCGAGTGTCCAACAAGTGTTGATGTCCAACACGTGTCAAACATGGACATGGCTTCCATTTTGAAGTGTTCATGCTTCATAGCCTGGTTGAAATGTTCCCCTTATTTTACAAGGGGCTTTGTCAACGGAAGTACAAGCATGGATTCAAAGCATGACAAATATATGCTTCATTCAACTCAAAGAAGTTACATCATGAACTGAATTTCACATAATGATTGGGGAAATCATATGCCTAACATAAAAAAAGTTCAAACAAGGAAGAGCATAGAAGATAATCACAACCAGGTTCACAATCATTATGTGGCAAATATATTAGGCAAATTCCTTTCTCACCCATTTAAAAGCAAACCATTATGCTCCCATTTTGAAACTTGGCAAAAGCTTACCATTGTTAACAAAATCAAGACTTAGTGGTCAAAGGGAAACCCTCATGTAATACAATCTCAATATGGATAGAAACAGAGGTCAGATTCAAATTCTGTACAATTTAGAAGCTAGAGGTAGATTTCTTGCCAAAAAATCAAGGAAAGAGACCAGATAACAAGCATTATCTTGTCCACTTAGGGGCACGTTAAAACCTATTTCAAAAGGTTTCTTTTAAGGGGGATTGACTGTAATTAAATTTGGTTTTTTTTTTTTATCGTAGGAGGGTTATTTGTGATTTTGGCCTATTAATTAAAAAAAAATTAAATACACTTGTGTGTAAAATTGAAACAAATTGATGGATGAGAGTTCAAAATAAAACTAAAACTAAAAGTTTAAAAATAACATGCTTGCCAATTCCCTCATTGGCTTGGGCATCATTCCAGCATCAATCTAACAGCTAAAAAATTAAATAAATAAAACCTTCTCCCTTTAATTTTTCCCTTTTTCCTCCTTTAGCCATTGCAATGGCTAATTTTGTTATGAATGATTGTCACAGATAATACCACATATTCTCAACGAGAACCACACATGGTAAAGTTTCAAGTAGTAGCATCCATATGATTGTGAATGAATCTTACATGATTAAATATACTTGAAACAACCATCTTCGCATTCACATTCAATCTAACTTTATCTTAAATATGAAACATCCTGATCATGAGCTCATAACCAGCTTTTATGATAGTGTTTCAGATATGTACATTTTAAAGAATGCAAAAAGTGAACTCATACACCTAATTAGTACACCACTCCTCATGAGTACCTAAAACACTGATGCTGCTCGAATTCATCATATATGAGAATTGTTCACTCTAGAATGTATCCTTTTGCATCCTCCAATTTCCTAAAATTACAAAAGTTGGGATATGGGAGTAAACATTCCGCAAATAATCATAACCGGAAGAGAGGAAAATCCCATTTACTGCAAGATGCTAAGTCAAAGCCAAATCATAAATCATATTTTAGGACATTTTCCAGATGTTTTCCCGTCCTAAACTAGTATTCTTAATTCTTCCAAATAGGATGGGACGCCCGGTGTTTTCTTACATAGCTACATTTGGAAATTTGATGAAATCATAAAGAAGAAAATTAAAATCAATAAACAAGCATTGCAAATTTCAGGTACTTGGGCACGTAGGAAGCAGCAATTGAAGACCAAATGGAAAAGGAGAATGAGCCAACCTTATAAACGCACTCGGAGAGGACCATGCAACAGAGAATATCCTGCAAATCGGAGACGGAATCGGCCTTGACGGCATAGCAAAGATCTTGAATTTGCCTCTTGTGCTTCTCGTACTCTTCCTGAATTTTCTTCCTCTGTTCTCGGGAGTGCGTCCAAGGCCATTTGTGAGTCCATTGAGGAGGCCATGACACCTTCAATATCTTCACTCTCTGGTCTCTGATCCATGACTCCACTTTGCTCTGTACCGCTTCCATAATCATCCCATGCAGAGAGAGAGAGAGAGAGAGAGAGAGAGAGAGAGAGAGAGAGGATAGGGGAAGTTTATGGCGGCAGCATATGCTGAGGGATCAGAAAGGTACTATCAGCGCGAAACCGAAAACGAGAGAGACACTTTCATTGCTTCTTCAAAGCTTTAATTTAACCCTCTTCCCCTATTCCTTTTTCCCTTAAAAAAAAAAGTTGGGGTTTCCGTATTTTATCGATTATTTTCAGTTTTTTTTAAAAAAAACCTGGCGGTGGCGTGTTTTTTTAAGGTTTGCGTAACGCAACGTTTCGACCATTTTTCTAGTTGGGCCAATCATCGATTGGATTATAGGTTTCATCTTCTCGGACACGTAATGTAACAGAGAGGACAAAAAAGGAAGGATCGTCTTCCATCTGGGCAACATCAGAATTAATAATTTCAACAAATTAATTACATTTAATGAAATCAAAAATGAATTTTCGAGGAAGGGATGCTTTTTAAGTTTTTTTTTTTTTACCGATCGAATCCAAATATTATATGATTAAACCGAATCCAGATATTAAGAAATTATCTCTCATAAATTTCATTTCTTCATTTTCATAACTCAAAACTTATGTTTGAGTGAGTGCGATATTCTACTACTATACCCATGGGAGTTTGATAATACTTTTTAACTTCTTTGCATAGGAAAATTCACTTTTCAAATGATTACTTGACTCACATGTTTATCTAAAATCTTTTCTAATAATTCATAGTTCAACAACCTATTATCACAAGATTAGAGCTACTCGAGCCTATTAGGTCACACCACCCATAAACGATCGAACATGTCCGCAATCTCTCAATTGAGTGCTCTCTAGATCCAACACTCTTTTCAACCCCACGGTCATCCCAGCTCTCGGTAACCAAGCTTCTCAATTACTCTGCTTCTTTGTAGATGTGTTCCATTAACATAAGCGTAATTCATTCCATTACGCAGTAAATACAACTTAAACCATCCATTAAAGAAATAAATCTCTAACAAATATAAATCATCCTCAATCGAATATGAATCTTCCATATTCCGAGGAAAATCTCCCTCAACAAAGAAATATATCTCAATAGCCACTCCCAATAAGGTAGGAAGCTTTTACGACAACTTAAACCTTCTTTAATCCACATGATACTAAATCTCTTAGTTATCTTTGACTATCAGCAATTTCTCTACAAGAAAATTAGGATTTCAATACATTTAAATTCATACGAAACTTATCATACACACAGGCTATATATATTCGGCACCAACAACCATCTAGGTACATTTTGTGGAACTCTACACTTATTACACAAACACAACATAAAACTATCACGGCTCTTTTTAATCTATTTCTTATTCTCTAAAACCGTCTTTCTAATTTGATTGTCGGAGTCTTTCCATCGGAACGTGATCCACGTGGTAGTGGTATTTACAGATCTCATCATTGTCCAAAACTCTTCATCATTTTAGTTTCACACTTGGGTCAACGAAACAAGTATTTATTAAGCAAACTCACCTCCAACATCTTCTATTATAAGTAATTTTTTCTTTTTTTCCCTAACCTAAGACTTATTCTATGAACATGAGTTATAACTTCAAATTATATAATATTGCAAGTGTCTAGACCTAACCAATATTCCTAAAGCTAGAAATCAAATTGGTCAACAAGTACCAATTTGAACCCAACAAAACTAGAATCATGGGAACCAAAACTTGAAACCATTTAGCCAAAGAATCAAAGAAAAAAAAATGAAAGGACAAAATACCTCTCCACTTGGAAGGTCATTTTAATTGGAATGACCAATTATTATTTTATTAATTATTAAACTAAATCAAACAACTACAACAATAGCTATCTAAATTTTAATCTCAAATTTTAAATTTGGTTGTTTGAAAAACAAATATAAGAGAGAAAAAAGAAAACAAATTTGAAGTATAAAAGCAAAAATAATGAAACTAAAAAATAAAAATAACAATAAACTGTTTATAAAAATTTAAAATAATAAGAGAGATAATTTAATTAATTTTAATTCTCTTACGTCATTCATTTTTATTTAAAATTATCTTCTCAACTAACTGTTTAATTTTTATATCTTTACGAATAATTTATATTCATATTTTTCATTGTCTATTCTAATATTTCACTAAATATCATATATTTAAGATTTCGCTCCTCTTAACCGGTACATTTTTAGATTTTTCGTTACATATGCCTAAACTATTTTACGCGATATTCTCGCACATAGTTATTAAATCCGAACCAACCCACCGGTCAAACCGGATCATTTCTCAACCCATAAACTATACGGGTTGATCCGCTAGATGGACCGTGTATGCAACCAACCCAGATAAACTTGCGAGCAATGAGGGTCAACCCGCAAACCGTGTGACCCGAGGGTTTGGGCAAACCGTGTGAACCACGGGTTTTTTCCAAACCCTCTCCACTACGCTCTCAACCAATATCTATCCCTTCATCTTACCCAAATAAGAAATAACATGGAGAAAATAAAAATAAAGAAGGTTTTGGAAAGACAAAAAAGTGGTTTTAGGTCACAAATGGTATCGGCCGGTGACGGTAAAGGGAGTACATCAAAGATAAATTGAGAAATGAAGCGAGCGTCAAAGATAAAGGAAGAAATGAAGCGAGAGCATGCCCTGGAGAAAACCCCTGTTACTCTTCGCTGATGCGGTAGCAAAGTCCCATCAAACGTCGCCATGGTGAAGTACTCCAGAGAACCCGACAATCCCACTAAATCCTGTAAGGCCAGGGTTTTGATCTTCGAGTTCGTTTCAAGAACACCAAGGGGATAGCTCATGCAATCAGATAAAGGGAGAGATGATTTTTTGGGGGGATAGAGAGAGAGGGGTCTAATCTTTCTGTACCCAACGAAAAATAGAGGTGGGTCTAAGAGTTTTGTACAGAGCAATTCGGATAGTACCCTTCCTGGATACGAATATGGATCAGCATATTCAATATCCACAGATATCCGAACCGATCCGAAAAGTTGGGGCGTAAATAAGTCATTACAAAATGTTCAAATTAAAATCCTAAAACTACTCTTGTTCTCTCCTGCCTTCATCTTAACATCTTTTCTTTTCGCCTTCTCACATACATCTTGTTCTACCTTGGCTGCCTTCAACCTTCGATCCTTCAATTTGGTGAATTTTCTTGTTATCATGAGTTTTTGCTAGCGCCACCAAGACTTCAAGTGTGTGATTATGGACCTAATTGAGGTATAGATGCCATCTTTGTCAATTGTTCATTTTTATCTTTTTTTTAACAAAAAAAAAGTTTGTTTTTCCTTTTACTTTTTGAGGATATATGCTTGTTGTTCCGGTGAGATGTTATTCTTTTACTTTTTTCCCTGTTCTGGAGGGAAGAAAATTTTGGAAGTATTGGAAGAAAGAGAGTTTTGAGGATTGTTTATGTTCTGTTGTGGAAATAATGTTTGGATGAAATTAATACCAACTTTAAAATATTTTCCTATTTTGGAGGGAAGAAAATTTTGAAAGTAGCGGAAGAAATTTTAAATTATTGTCCTTTTTGAAGATTTTTTTAAAGTGAGAATTTTCCTATTCTGTAAGTTGTTTTTGTTCTGTGGATTATTCATTTCTGTGGACTATTCTGTTCATGAATTTTTTGGAGGGGTTGTGGTAGCTTGACACAAAGCGAATCTGCTCTATTTTTTTGAATTGTTCTGTTCATGATTTTTTTTTTGTTTATGAATTTTTCTATCACTTTTCTTATTGATCTGCTAGAAATTATTTTTACCAAAAATTTCACTACTTTAGAATTGGGTTTTGAGGACAACTGTGGATTCGAAGGCAAATCATGAAATTAAAGCCTTTTGATGGAGAATTGACTAAATTAGTTGCAAAAATGTTGAACATGATATTTGTTTGCAACTATATTAATTGACTAAATTAGTGACAAATTTCACTATTTGATTGTAACTATGGAAATCATGTTTGATCGTAACTAAATTAATGGCAAAAATGCTGAACATGACTAAAAATTAAGGCTTTTGATGAAAAATTTGACTAAATTAATTGATGGATTTTGAGGACAAGTTTGATTATAACTATATTTTTTATTTGATTGTAATTCATGAAATCATGAATTTTTACAATTTGTTTGCTATGGTTGTTCTATTTTTGAAAATATCAAGTACGGGAGAAAATACCAAACCTAAAATTATTGCTAAAATTTCATCTACTCCTCTAGATTCAACGCAACCCATGTCTTCTACTATCCCCGAGTGAGCAACTAATTCAGTGAAGCCACCACTTCCTAAGGTGAGGATGAAAAAATCTTCTGCATGGAATCATTTTAATAAGGTTAAGGGCTATCCCAAAGATAACAAGAAGGTTTCTTGTAAATATTGTAAAATTCTTATTGGTTGTTCAAGTCGAAATGGTACTACTTCCCTCCATAACTGCATAGTTAGGTGCAAAAAGTATCATTACAATGCGAAAAAAAGGTAAAAAAAAACTTTGGAATTTCAATTTAATGAAGGAAATGGGGGAAAATGATGACAAGTTATATCTTTGATTAAGATAGTTGTTGGAAGAAACTTGCTAAGATGATAATTATTGATGAACTTCATTTCAACCATGTGGGAAAGGAAGGATTTCATGAATTTATCTTTGACTTCAACCCAAGTTCTTGATTCCCACACACTTCATTGTAGTTAGAGATTGTTATAATCTGTATTGGGAGGAAAAGAAAAAAACAAAAAACTTTTTAGGAGTGTTGTCTTCACATATTTGTCTCAAAACTGATACATGGACAACCATTTAGAATTTGAATTACATGTCTCTCACAACTCATTTCATCGATGAAAATTGGATATTGCACAAAAAAAACCTCAATTTTTGTCCAATTAGTAGTCATGCTGGTGAATTTATTAATAAAACAATAGAGAGCTGCTTAATCAATTGGGGGATTAGCAAAGTTCTTTCGTAATAGTAGATAATGTTAGTTCAAATGACAATAGCCCTCAGTACTTGAAAAAAAAAACTTAACAGATGGAAGGGAACTATTTTAAATGGTGAATATTTGCACATGAGATGTGTTGCTCATATTTTAAGCCTGGATGTGCATGAGGGTTTAAAAGATTTAGATGAATATATTGCTAGAATCAGATCAGCTATTCGGTATGTTAGGTCCTCTCCAGCAAGAGCTCAAAAGTTCAAATCTTGTGTGGAAAAAGAATGAATAAAGAGCAAAAACTTTCTTTATTTGGATGTTGAAACAAGGTGGAATTCCACCTACTTAATGTTAGAGATAGTTTTGAAATTCTAGAAAACTTTTGATTTGTTAGAGGTAATTGATAGTAAGTATGCGGAAAAGTTAACTCCTAAATCTCAAATTCCCAAAGATGAAAGTGCTGATGAAATGATGAAGCCGATGCCGATGTGAGGCCTTCTAAAGTGAAAGGTTTGCCAATAAAACTTGATTGGGAGTATGCTAAAAATCTAGTGACCTTTCTTAAGATTTTTTATGAAACCACTACCAAATTTTCTAGATCCCTTTATATTACTGAAAATGAATACATGTATGAAATTTATGGGATTGGAATTCTTCTTTCCAAGATGGTTGAAAGTGAGGATAGTGGTATATCTAGTGTGGCTTCCAAAATGAAGAAAAAGTTTGCAAAATATTAGGGCAACATTAAAAGAATCAATATTTTGTTGTTTATTGTTATCATTCTTGACGATACAAATTGAACTATGTCAATTGGGTTATTAAAAAATTATATGATGTTAATGTTGCTAGAAAATTGAAAAACAAAGTGATAACAATGTTATATTCTTTGTTTTAGAGTTATAGGACAGTAAAACCCCCCAAAAAAAGAAACAACTACTCCAGTTGAGAAAGTATCTTCAATGAATGTTGATGGAATATTTGTTGAGGCTGTTGATTTCATGAACTTTTTATATTTTGCTACGGATGATAATGTGGATAGCACTAAAAATAAGACAGAATTAAATATATACATGCTAAAGATAGCGAAAATAGAAATGATAAATCATTTGATTTCTTGGTTTAGTGGAAAGTTAATACCGCTAGATATCCTACTCTTTCTTCAATGGGATGAGATATACTTGCAATTCTAGTATCTACTGTTACATCTGAGTCTACTTTTAGCACCGAAAATCGTGTACTTGATTGTTTCCGTAGCTTTTTGACTCCATGAATGGTATAAGCTATTACATGTGGACAAGATTGGTTGCATAGAGGATGTGGAGCTCCTTTTTATTTGGAACTGAGCTTAGAAGATCTCGAGAAAATTGAATTAGGTAACATTATATTTTTTTATTTGATTTTTTATTTTAATTTGTTAAAAGAGGCAATACTAATATTTCATTTTTTAACTTTGTAGACACCCTAGAGATAAATCAAGAGCATCCTATCATCACTACTGAAGAGTGAAGGCCAGATTTGCTAGAGTTTTCAAGATGCTGCTGCTGATGTCTACAACTTTATTTGACTTTTTTAATTTAGAACATTTTTGTTGTATTTAATGATATGTGAACTATGATCTTTGATGTGTTATTATATCATTTGGATCAGATGTATTATATTATATGTTTTAATGTTGTTTTAGTTTACTTGAATGATTAAACTTTAATTATTAGATTGAGTTTTTTGATAAAAATGGAACTTAACTTAGGTTTCTTGGATACAGATAATATCCGATCCATATTTTTGAATATCTGCTTCATCGGTATTACTTTATGCGATACGGAATCAGATCACAAAATTCAGTATATGAAATATTTGGATCGAATCAGATAATGGGCATTCGGATCGGATATCCGATTCATGCTCATCCTAATATCATTTGTAAAAAACATACACCACGGTATTTTATTTTAAATACTCTTTGTGATTCATTTATTACTATCGTAAAAAGAAGAGAATTTAATGCCGAATTTTAGAAAAGGTCAATGTTAATTAAGGAGTTATCACTTAAATCCTGTAAGTTTTTACATTGGTAATAAGTCGTTCATATATATTTTTGATGAGATTAATATATTTCAAAAAAATCCATTTTTGTCCGAGTCCACTATAATATATCGCTAGAAACTCTAGAATATGCTTTTTCTAAATCAATTAATAGTATATGCAAATCTCTTTTCCATATTTTATATGTCTTCATTAGATGTCTTAGCAAGTGAATGATTTTGATGAAGAATCGTTTTGGTATGAATCCAAATTGATTTTAAGAGATACCTACTTCCAATTTCAATATATATTTTATCACTCTCTCCCACAATTTTATGGTATAACTAATAAATTTAATTCCCTTATAATTGAAATAATCTTGTATATCTTCTTTATTCTTATATAGTTGTATACGTGTGCTCTCCTTCCATATTTATAACATTTTCTTAATTTGTCAGATTTTATTAAAAAGATCAATCAACATTTCTATTCCCACTTCATTCAAATACTTCCATATCTCTATAAGGATGTCATCCGTTACTATAGTTTTATTATTCTTTATTTTTTTAAACATCCTTTATTTCATAAGAATGAATCTTGCGTTTAAAATCACTATTGAATTCCTTTGCAGGTGTCATGATATTATAGATATCTTTCGTACTCTTAATATTAAAGAGATTATCAAAATAATTTTTTCAAAACTTTTTTATATTATCATTTATTATAAAAATATTATTGGTTTCACTCTTAATACACCTAATATCATTCAATTTTTTTTTTTCCTTTTGATTTCACTTTTAATACATCTAATATCATTCAGATTTTTTTTCCTTTTTCTCCCTTAATTTAACAATTCTATAAATTTCTTTTTTCTCTATCATTAATTTCTATTTTCTTATATAATTCATTATACATTTTACTTTTTGATTTATGAATAATTTTTTTCACATCCTTTTTTACAATCTTGTACTTTTCAAATAGATCACTATTTATGTTATTTTTAAGATTTATACTAAAATATTATTCTTCATTACCTATATACTTCACGTCCTTTGATTTGTATAACAACTTGGATTTCTTCATTCCACCACCATAACTCTTTACCTATTGAGCCTAACCCATAGATCCGTCAATAATTTCATTACCTATATTTTTAATATTATTAAACATTTCTATGTACATGATTTCCAAATCATTATTAGCGGATCAGATTGCTACTCGAATTATTATCTCTAAAAATCGTCACTTTTTTCTTTCAAATTTCGCCACTTAATTTTTTACCACCATAAATTAGCGATATTTATTTTGATTTTTAGACATATGCATACTCCTTTGCCTATAAACTTTCAAGAATTATATTTTTATCCTAAAAATTTGGATCTTTACAAAAATGTCTCTAAACAATATTTCTAAGAAAAATATGCTTCTTTCAGACTTTTCAAAATTTTTTATGAATAATTACAAAAAGGATGGTTTTTAAAAATATCTAAAGGGTTATCGTGACTAAATTTTGGGGGGGGGAACATTGATTTTCTTTATTTTCTTTTGTCGAATCTTCTCCCTTTCTCTTATTTTTTATCCTTTTCTTTCTTTTCTTTTTTTTTTATTATTTCATATAATCTCTATTTGTTTTTTCTCTCAACTCTCTCCTCTTTCTTTCTTTCTCCTTGTGTCTTCTTCACTCGTATCCTCTCTTCCTTTCTTTTATCTTATTAATATCTAGAAGTCCAATTAAGAATTGGGTGAGTTCAAATGTCAAAACACCTATCTTATATGATCTTGCATGGGACGGACAAATAAAGGGTAAGGATTAATCCAAGTCATAGGTTGATTTGAATAAGTGTAAGGTTTGTTCACTTTATAAAAGACAAGTGTGATACAAAGATGATATTACAAGAATGAATAAAAGTATGACATCGGTAGAGTTTATATCAAAACTTGTGTTTGTTTGTGATTGTGGAATGTATGAGATCAAAGTATGATTTTCTATCTTAAATCAATGGCCGAGATCGTTTCAAATTTTCAAAGTTATTTATCTTTCAAACATATTTAACCCAAATTAAAAAAATATTGGCTAGGATTTTTGGATAAAACATTTTTTATAAAATATTTCAATAATTAAAATTCTCTATAATTTAATAATTTTTTCATTTTTGATTTTGGAAAAAAACTAGGATTAAGTTCTAAGCACAACCCAATGAAAAATATGTAAAAGAAACATTTGCAAATTCTAAAAAAGTTAAAGTATTTGAATTGGAGCCGGAACAAAGACTTGTCATAACAATATAAATCACGAGATCCATCTAGACATATGTAACAACTACTAACCATATTGTAAATAGTTAATTATAGTTAATAAGAATAATTAGTAGTTATTTATAGTTATTAGGTTAGTTAGTTGTTAAAAGATTGGTCGGTAGCAGTTAATAGATTAATTAGTAAAATTATTATAAATAATATTCTCAACACATATTATGGATATGGATTGAAATTGTATTGAAAACACTCTTTCTCTCTTTCTCTCATTTTCTTGACTTGGTTAACGATAAATTGGTATTAGAACTCACGATTCTTGACAAAATGATTAGAAAATTGTAGAGGAAGCCTACTTTGAAGAACAATTTGAGAAATTGGATGCAAAAATTGGCGAATTGCATCTATATGTTGATAAAAGTTTTGATGAACAAGACAAAAAATTTGAAGCTTTTATTACTAAAATAGAAGCAAAATTTGACATTTTCTTGATAATGATGGATGAAGACAAACATGAAAAGCAATGTATTAAAACACCTTTTCATTCTTCCACTCCACCTACTTCTAGTAAAGAAAATTTGAAGGTAAAAGGAGAATTTTGCATGTCCAAAATGAAATTGATGGTGGGCTCTTGTTAAGCTCTCCAAAGATTGAAATTCTATTATTTATTTTACAAAATCCTTCACCACCTACTCTTAATGAAGAAAATTTAAATGTAGAAAGAGGATCTTGAATGTTCAAGAAAGAAGTTATTGATACTAAATTCTTGTCAAACTCTTCAAAAATTGAATTTCCATTATTCATCTTGCAAAATACTTCACCAAAAAGAAGTTTAAGAAAAACCCTTTCAAGCTTTCCCATTTCTATTTTTCTCCTACTACTCTCCTTGCAACAAGTCACATTTATTGTTTATTTCCATCACTTTATTTCTCAACACAAATATAAGTTTTGGTTCAAAATTCATGGATTTAAAGTCTCAATTTTTTGTTTCCCATATTTGAGGACATGGATATTTTCAAAGAGGGAAAATATTATAACAACTACTAACTATAAGATTAGTAGTTAATCATAATTAATAAGAATAGTTAGTGATTAATTATAGTTGTTAGGTTAGTTGTTAAAAAATTGGTTAGTAGTAGTTAATAGATTAGTTAGTAAAAATTAGTAGAGTCGGTATAAATAGTAATCTCAACACATGTAATGGACATGAATTGAAATTGTATTGAAAACCTTATTTCTCTCTCTTGTATTCTCTTTCACTCTCTCTCTAGCTCATTCTCTATCTTTTCTCCATAATCTCTCTCTTTCTCTCATTTTATTGACTTGGTTCATGACAATGTGGCTATAGTTCTAACCAATTAGTAGAATCGGTATAAATAGTAATCTTAACACATAATGGGCATGAATTGGAATTATATTGAAAACCTTCTTTCTCTCTCTTGTATTCTCTTTCACTCTCTCTCTCTAGCTCCTTCTCTATCTTTTCTCCCTAATCTCTCTCTTTCTTTCATCTTCTTGACTTGGTTTATGACAATGTGGCTTAGTTCTAACCGAACCATGAAATCTAAATGAATCGAACCAGTCGGCTCGCAATTTAGAAATTGGAACTGGAACCATATTTAAAGGTTTGGTTCAGGTTCTTCATTTTGAAGAATTGAGAACCGACCATCTTCAATTTGAACCATCGATTTGAAAAGAAAATTTTTTTAAATATATTTTTTTCATTTGCTGATGGTAAAATGAGTGATATTAAAAATTAAAAATAATAAAAAACTATTATTATTAGTTTGAAGGCATAAGTAAAAAATTTTTAAATCAATGCTGAATGTAATATAGTTATTAAAATTTAATTGTAAAAATACATGAGTTTTATATTAGAAATATTAATTTAAATAAATTACTTTATAAATTTAGTAATGGTAAAATATGTTTCGAATGTTCATTACCGAATCATTTAAGAGATTCTGTCTATGAAAAAACGTAATAAATTTCTAATTAAATTCATCTTGTCATTAATGAGTTACGATTTTCCATTTAAAAAAGGGATATAGAATTTTATTTTTATTTTTATTCTTTTGATTTTTATAATTTTGATCGTAGAATCTGAACCGAAACCATTTGGAACTAGAATTGACAGTTTTAGAACTAGAACCTAGACCGCCCATTTAGGTTTGATTTTGATTTTCTAAATTAGAAATAGGAACCGCCGGTTCCAAAATGGGAATTGACCGTGACCACGCCTAAGACCATCTAATGGAAACTCCAAAATTTATACCGACGACTCACCAAAATATTAAAAAAGATTTGACCATGGACTATCATCACTTTTTGTTGTTGCAGGAAAATTTAGTGTCTTTGTTTTGGCAAAATTGCGTACTTTCCACAAATAATATTTTGAAGTATTTTTTGTGCTTTTCTCTACAATGCTAAGGTGCATGAGACTACTTAACATACCAAACATCGGACACTTGTTGGTCATGCATAATCGCTCCGTAGTGTACAGCATGCATGATGTCTTTATTCTATCACACTATGATTATTGTGTAAAAACCTGTACCTTTAATTTGAATCAGATATGATAATTCTTGCATCTCACACAATTTATATATTAATTCTTTCTTATACATGCCATTTGAAATATCCCTAGCTTGCTTTGTCTCTCTATTTTTCAAAAAGGCTGCTCAATCATGCCATGCATATGGGTATTTGTTTATTGTACTAAAAATAAAACTAGGCATATTATTATAAGACACATAAACTAGGCAAATCATTATAATGATTTCAGTCTTAACAAGCACATAATTCTGAAAACTAGATTCAAGACCACCTTAAATTATAAGATACACATAATAGTTGATTATGTTTTTACACGAAGCATTTTCGTTTCTCAGTCTAACTCATGAGGCAATCTATCTTATGATACACGATGCAAATCCAAGCCCCTCTAGAATTTTTGGAACGAAATTAAACCTTCTTGCATTCCCTTTTCACGTTTTATAAAGAATTTATCCTATGATACATATATATATATATTTTTTTTAAGATTTAGGGTTTAAGGCAAAAGACAAGTCATGGTTAGATTTGCACTTTTGTTTCACGTTGAGATTGGAATCCAATGAAATATAAATTTAATTCATTTTGAACAAATTTTATTAATTCACCCTCATTTAAAATAAATTTATTTACTTGGAGTGTGGGAAGAAAAATATAAAATTCAATTGAATTTCATTACTTGAAACAACTAAATAATTTTGAAGTTTAATTATAAAATTGTTATCTAATAACATTTTTAGAAAATTTTTATAAAACCTAAAAACTCTTGTAGTTCAAAAATTTTCCCCCTATTTACTAAATTTTATTATATATATATAAACTATCGGTATTTTGTAAATAAAAATTCAGTTTGAATTGGATCAGATATTAAAAGGGTAAAATTCTCTTGACATCTATTTTCGTTATACACAAGACTCAAACTTTGAACCTGATATATTGTTTAAGAGGTGCTGGTGTCTGACCGCTAGACATATTAGGCATTGATATATATATATATATATATATATATATATATATGTATGTATATATTTATGTATGTATGTATTCTACTACATTTTTGTTTTGGCATTCAAACAACAAAAGTTGGAATTACAGTTGAACTTCACAAATTTTAAGAATTTATTTGTTTCCGAGCAAAGTCTAGTCAAATTGGTGGAATTAAAATATCGAGGTGGGGTGGGGGCTAAAGTGAAATATAAATGACCCAATTTTAGAATGGCATTAGAAAATCTTAAAAACTTAGAACCAAATTAGAAAAAGTAAAAGTTTTGACCTAAAAACTATGACATACTAAATCAAGTGAAGTGTGGAACATTTATGAACATAAATGAGTCGGGCCATCTTATTTTTGTTTTATTAAGTCAATCAAGTTAATCTTGTAAACAAACAAGTTAAGCCCAATCATGTAATGCTCATGGCATTGCTCATTTTGGTTTCCAAACAACGGATGCCGCACAAGCCAATTCACCATAAATCGGGCCTAGTTGGAAGGATTATCAATGACCTTTTACTAGCTTTGCCATTAGTATAGAAACCAATTTTAATCAGATCTGCCACAAAAGCCCTACAAAGGCCCATCAGTGGGCTTTGAACTGACCTTTCACAGGCAGAGCATAAATGGTTCCAGAGGCTTGAAATGATACAAAAGAGCCACTCTTTTAGGAGTATCTTACAAGATATTTGATAAAGGTACAAACTCAACTTTTTTTTTTGGTACTGGAGTTACCGGTATTTGAACTTCACCCGATTAATCTGATTCGAATAATATGATACCTATTAAGGGGTTGGCTTTCCGAAATCTTTTTTCTTCATTCACAGGGTTAAAACTCAAAACATCTGGTTTAAGGGGTAAAGTGTTCAACTACTCAATTCAAAAAAGTTTGGTACAAACTCTAAGCTTTGCTAGAGCATCAGCACAAGAATTAGCCCGTTAGTGAAAATTCTTAATTTAAATATTGTCTGGCTCTTTTTTTTTTCTCAACCAACGGTATTCAGAGTCATATTTCGATTAATTCGGTTCAAGCGTTTACAGGGATTTGGTTTAGAGGATGACTCTCCTAACGGAGCAGATTACGTTAGAAGGGTAGCACTCTGAGTGGGTCATTGCAAATCTCGGATCAGATTAGTTATAGTATAGATCCGAATACTGATAGATATAGTACTAAAAAAAATCAATATAATAGAGAATTTCCGGTGAACAGTTGATGGAGTGCTCAAGTCTATTTTTTGGTACCATGTCTTGGAGCGCTCAGGTCTATGGCCACCTTTGAATCGGACTGAGATTTGAGGTTCAGATTTTTTGCTAAGCTGAGGCCTTTCTCTCATGGCCCATAGTTGTATGAAACTACCACATGCATCGGTAAGATCGGCTTGTGTTGTGAGTTGGACCAAGTAACGTTTTAGAGTGAGAATTGGGAACTGGAAAGGCCACTGCCACCGATTTTGATGAGTCATGCAAGCCATTAATAACAAGGCCTATTTTGAACAGGGAAAACATAATAATCGAAATAGCCATTAGACAATAAATAGAGGACAAATTGAAATGCTAAACTAAGCCAAACGACTTGTGCCCATTTTGGCAGGCGACGAATAAAATTCACTTTAAGTAAAATTTTAATTTAGTTAAATCAAATCTATAATCGTTTGATTAACATTTTATGAATTTAGTAAAAAAATATTAAATTTTTTAATTAAAATTTTAACTTTAAATTTTAAAAATAAAAAAAGGAATTTAAGAGAATTAATTTTTAAATTAAATTATAAATCAGATCGAATTAGTTTAATCGAGTTTTTAATTTCGATACTAAGTTTAAAAAAGAGAAAAAAAAATTCTATGGCGGTTTGAATTACATGCAACGAGACGAAGGGCCTTTCCTTTCATGACTTTTGTCTTGATGGTGGTGGGTCCCTTCTTTTTTTTTTTTTTTGGTGCATATGGTGGTGGGTCCCTTCACTTCAAACATTCACCTACTACTTTCTAACTGGCAACTTTGATTTGGGAGAAATGCTGAAGGCTCTACTAACCACCTCGAACTCATTGTTTTCTTAAACGAGGCAGAAAACAAGCAAACATAAAAAGAAAAGAAAATTGTGGTCCGGTGTCACTTTTTAGGGCATTACCTACAGCTTTAAGGAACGGCAAACTATGCTTGCTCTCTCTCTCTCTCTCTCTCTCCCTGCGCAATAATTGTGTGACTGTAGGGCTACAGCAACCATTGCTCAATGGAATTAAATTTGCAGAAAGCATCACCTAAAAATTAATTTTCTTCTGCTATCCATCCCCAGAAAAGACCCGATTCTTATCAATTCTTTTCATTTTCAAAAGAAAAAGAAAAAAAAAACGTCTTTTTAGTTGAATTTTGAACAAATATTATCTTCCACGTATAGTATTTTGGGAGCTCAATTGTGTTTCTTTGAATATAGGCCACTAATTTTGAGGAGTACCACGTGGGTAGAGACTAAGACGGCCATTTTCACCACATAAAGTTACATTTTGTGAAAAGAAAGTACTTTGGGTAGATAAGTCAATTCCAACTGAAATTGGCCTTCTTTCGCATTTTCCATGGAAACCCTGCTTTACCATCACAATAAACCTGCTTTTAATGCCCATTAGCACAAGCTTGGCAACTCTGCTCTTGGTAAAACAAAATAAAGCTTGCGAACTCTTACTTTCAATGTATTAAATTATCTTATTTCACTTGCAGTATATCACAAATTAAACAAAAATTATTATCTAAAAATATAACATTCTTTCAAAAAAAAAAAATTACAATATTTTTGTAGGCGAATATAAAGTGTCATTGTATCAATAATTTCAGTACTAGTTACAATTTTTACCGGAAAAGAGCTTAATGAAAAATTTTAATTCAAATTCTACTTCCATAACAAAGATTTTAAAGTAATTTCTTGATTAATGAGTCGAAATGGGAATTTGGGCAGCTTGAAACAAGCAATTCAGCAGCCTCCGGCTGGGGCTGCGTACTTAGGCATTTAGTATATAATGAAAGAGGGAAAGATGGAATCTTGGAGAAAAACTCTTAGCAGGGTGCATTTTGTTGGACAAAAAAATAACACAGATAAATGAATTACCAAAAAAGAATTTTTATTTTTTATAATCAATTGATATTTAAAATTATTTTTTAATTGATTTAATTTAAATATTATTAAATTTAATTAAAAAAAAACTCTTATCAATATACTCCTCTTCGATCAATAGGACTCTAGTAGTTGTTGAT
This sequence comes from Dillenia suffruticosa, assembly GCA_033439265.1. Classification (NCBI taxonomy): domain Eukaryota; kingdom Viridiplantae; phylum Streptophyta; class Magnoliopsida; order Dilleniales; family Dilleniaceae; genus Dillenia; species Dillenia suffruticosa. Next base: position 18,365,180 of record JAVTVX010000020.1, read on the forward strand.
TCGAATACGAATAGTCAGTTTTTCCCATTCATTCCAAACAGATCACTATGAAACAAAAGAATATTAATGGAAGACTACCCCACCTACATTGAAAGCAGCATGTGGACTCCCAAGGCTTGAGTGTAGTTTGGGGTTGTCCCACTCTCCTAATAGTCGTGTTGACCGCAAGTAAAGGAGAGAGAAGGATGATGGAAGGATGATGCCACACGAACGTCATTTGGTAACATGAAATCCTGTGATCCCCTCCCGCACGCCCCCCCCCCCCCCACTCCCAAATCTCCTCCACAATTATATTAGGTCCTGCAGGCATGAGAGTGACATGGGTCCAAATCATCATATCTTCATTAAAATTAATACTATTCTCTCCCTATATTACCATGCAAATCACATCACAAGTATCCCCCCGGGTGTCGCTTTTGAAACTTAAGTGGGAATTCCCTTGTGACCAGCAATTAATAGGAATAGTTGTGACATGACATTCGCCACTTGGTTTCAATTTTCACGTAATTATTTATTTTTTTAATTAAGGTAAAAGAGATTTTAATATATATATTTACTTCTCTACATGTTTGGACTATCCATGGAGAATCCGGGCAACTACCGCTTAAATTTTAAGAAAAAAATTTATTTAAAATTGATTGCATTTCACACAAATGTTACTAAAAGTTTGAAACCATGCAAAAATAAAAAAAAATCTTAAAGTTTCAAAAATACTACTATAGATTTTAAAATATCTTTGTTTATTAAAAATTGTGATATCTACATCTTTGATCACCAACGTTAGTATTTGATATTTCACTGTAGGTGTCATCTCAAAATTTTCATACCGTAGAGCCCTTTGAGTTAAGGGGTATATAGGGAAATTAGAGATATCACGCGACCCTTTTAGAATGGTTTCCGAGTTTGAAAACCTCTATGCTATCTAGAGTTCTAAGTTAAGTTGTGCTTTTACTCTTTTTATTATAGTTTATATCCTGTTGCATGTTAACTCTTATTTAGAGGATTGAGTTGGGAGAAGCCAAATGTAAGGTTGAAGAATTTCCTATAGGGAAAACAAAGTTTTGGGTCATGGCATAAGGTAACCCAAGCGGGACACTTTTGCAATTATTTGTAACAGTCAGGGGTGTACAGTTAAGATCATTGCTGAGTTGTACTATACTTAGTCAGCAAGTTAGCTAGTTGGAGGTTATGAATTGGTTAGAGTTATTGTAATAAAGGAAATATAAGTGTATTGCTCAAGGGGAGAAAAAATAACAGAATTATGAGCTAGTTCTTCTTGTACTGACTTATTCTCTTCCTCTCTCTCTCTCTCTCTCTCTCTCTCTTCTGTTCTCTCTCTATTCTTCTTCTTCTCTCCTCTTATCATCATCTCCTACATTCCCTTCTCAAACCTTTACGTAACAGCAGATTTCCAGCTTTGCAGAAGGTGCAATTCTAGTCCCTCGAGCAGGCATTACAAAAGTTAATTGATAGTCGACTTCTTCACACGCCTCAAGTCACTTATCTCAAGGATTGTGACAAATTTGGTATCAGAGCAAAGATTCTTGGCTTGAATTCACTGGAAAATGGTGGAGGGAACCAGATAGAAAGCCAATGAAAAAAACAATAAAAAACAAGAATTATATATTCAAGAACTTAATCAAGAAATGCAAACGGCAAACATGCAATGGTGGGAGTAAATGGAGAAGAAAATGGAATTCTTCATGACTCAAATGGAAGCACAATTTAAGGCGTTAACAAGAAAAATGTGTTAGGAAGTGGAGGATGATTATGAGTTAAACGAAGCTCACTGCCATCCCTACTACTGACTCTGACGGGAAATAGAAAGAAGAATGATGCAAAGTCTTCTAAGAAGGAATTCAATCTAAAGCCTTCAGCTCCTAATCTTCCAAGATTTGAACTACCAATATTTTCAGGGGAAGATCCTCGAAATTGTTAAGGAAATGTCACAAATTTTTTATGATATATCACATTCCACATCATCTCTAGATGGACACTATAGAATATTATCTAGAGGAGAAGGCTGACATCTGGTATCAAGGCTTGTGAATGGCCAAAGGAATGATGGAGTGGGAGGAGTTTTCAAAGTTATTGTGTCAGAAATTTGATAAAAAAGGGATGCAAGATGAGATAGAGGAGTTTAATAAGTCGCAGCAGACAGGTTCTGTGATGGAGTATCAGGAGAAGTTTGAAAAACTATGTCGTTGATGCTTCTCAGAAATCCTAGTCTTCTGGAATCCAACTTTGTATCTAGTTTCATAAGTGGTCTCAAGGAGGAAATTGAACCAATGATGAAGTTAATGAAGCCTATTACATTGCTGCAGGCATTTGAGGTTGCTATTCTACAAGAGCAAGCTTTGGAAATGATAAAAAATGGTAGGTTGTCTACTTCTTGGAGTAGAGTGGGATTTATGAATGAAAAAAATAGAGGTAAGGAACTAGGATCATCCACAGCTACGAACAGACCTATGATAGCCTTTCCAAGAAACCAAAACCTAAGTGTTACATAAGGCAGCAAAACACAGAAGATTACTTCTCATGAAATTCAGTATCGGAGAAATAATCATTGATGTTATAAATGTGGGGAGAAGTACAGCCGAGGTCATCAATGTAGACTTAAGAGATTGAATTTGATCTTAACAGAAGAGGAGGAGGAAAAGGAATCTATTGAAGATGAAATGACACCTGAAGAGTTGAATGACACTGTAGGTAAACCCATAGACCTCTCTCTCTGAACATTGTTTAATTCCTTATCTAGGAACACCATAGCACTACAAGGAATGCTGAATGAGACTGCCATAGCTATTCTAGTAGACACTGGTAGCTTAAATAGTTTCTTGAACCATAGAGTAGTGCACAAATTACAGTTAAAGGTTGAATCATCAATAGCCCTGCATGTGGTTATAGCAGATGGAAGAATAGTCTCTAGTTATTCAGAAGTGAAAAATGTTAGATGAAAAATACAGAACTATACTTTGTCATTTAACCTGAGGGTGATGGAATTAGGTAATTGGGATGTGATTTTGGGAGTGGATTAGTTGTATTGTTTCAATCCCATAACTTTTGATTTCAAACAATTATAAGTGAAGTTCTCCAGAGGAAAGGAGGAAGTAATACTGGAAGGAAGTGTGCAACATCCTAAAATACAGCTTGTCAGAAGAAAATATGCTAAGGGTTTCAGACAGCAGTAGCTGCAAACTTGTGCTACTATTGTCTGTGGTGGGGAAAGGACCAGGATGGAAAATCCTGAGGAGATATCACAGTTACTAACACAATTTGAAGATATTTTTTAGATACCCACCTCTTTACCTCCTCCATGAAGCCATGACCATCCAATAGCACTGAAACCTGAATCTCAACCCTTCAAGCTTAAGCCTTATAGATACTCTCATTCACAAAAAACTAAAATTAAGAAGCAAGTGCAAGAAATGTTGGATAATGGCATAGTAAGGCACAACAAGAGCCCTTTTGCTTTACATGTCCTGTTAGTTAAAAAGAAGGATAGTACTTGGAGATTTTGTGTGGATTATAGGCAGCTAAACAAGTAGACAGTCATGGACAAATTTCTTATTCCCAATATTAATGAGTTGTTGGATGAGTTGTATGGGTCAAAGTCTTCTCAAAGATTGATTTAAGATCTGGATATTATCAAATAAGAGTTAAACCATAGGATGTGCCTAAGACAGCATTTCATACTCACCATGGACTCTTTGAATTTCTGGTTATGCCCTTCGGATTGACTAATGCCCAAACTACGTTTCAGTCCTTGATGAATCACATTTTTAAGGCCCTTCTCAGGAAGTTTGTTCTTGTGTTCTTTGATGACATTCTCATCTATAGTGTTGATTTGTTTGCTCACTTGCAGCATCTGGAAGTGGTACTGTCATTACTTGGCAGCATCAATTATTTGCTAAGTTTTCAAAGTATATTTTTGCTCAAGAACATGTGGAGTATTTGGGTGATGTGGTAATCGGTGAGGGAGTAAAAATGGAAGATCAAAAAACAGAATGCATAGCTGAGTGGCCAACTCCATATTTTGTCAAAGCCTTGCGAGGGTTCTTGGGCTTAACTGGTTATTATAGAAGGTTTGTAAATCATTATGGTCTCATTGCAAGACCCTTAAATGATCTGCTTAAGAAAAATAACTTCAGGTGGAATGAAGTCGTTGACGGAGCTTTCAGGAAGCTCAAAGATGCTATGATCACTACTCTTGTAATGAGACTACCAGATTTTTCAAAACCCTTTGTAGTTGAGACAGATGCATGCTATACTAGTGGAAAAAGAGGTGCTTGCCATCTCTGTGGTACAGCCTAAATGGATGGAAGAGGTTGTGCAAAGCTATAAAGGGGATGAGAATTGTCAGAATTTAATAGCCCAGTTGATACTACAGCCAGGAAGCAAGACTGAATCAAATTAAGGAGAATCAAATCTACCTTTTATTAGCCCTTTCTCAAAGCTGCTGTAATTAGATTTGTGTAAGAATGTGATATTTGTCAGAAAAATAAGCATGAAAATGTGGCTTGTCCTAGATTGTTGCAGCCACTTCCGATACCAGCTCAAGCTTGGTCTCACATTACCATGGATTTCATTGAAGGCCTACTAGATTCACAAGGTTCTGACACCATATTGGTAGTGATTGATAGACTGACGAAATTTTAACATTTTATAGCCCTGTAACATCCTTATTCTGCTCTGACAGTTGCTAAAATATTTGTGGATCAAGTGTTTAAGCTGCATGGACTAGTAAAGGCAATAGTGACTGACAGAGATAAAGTCTTCACAAGTTTGTTTTGGCAAGAATTATTCAGATCGGTGGGAACTCAAATCAATCTAAGTACTGCCTACCATCCTCAAATGGATGACCAAAGTGAAATGTTGAATCAATGCTTGGAGTGTTATTTGCGTTGCATGAATGCATACAGGCCTTCTCTATGGTCACAGTGGTTAGGATTGGCGGAATGGTAGTACAACACTAACTTCCATTCAAGTATTCAGATAACTCCTTGTTATCAGCTCAAGCATATACCCAGTGGACCATACTTGGATTCTGTAACTCCAACAGCTGTTAATTTCGTTCAGAATAGACAAGCCAAGCTGCAGTCCTACATGATCATCTTACCAAGGCCCAGAATAGGATGAAGACTTATGTAGATTTAAAAAGAACAGAAAGGGAGTTTAGGGTGGGAGATTTAGTCTATCTCAGACTGCAACCTTACAGACAGCAGTCTGTAGAAGTAAGGAGACAACTCAAGCTCTCATCCAAGTTTTATGGACCATTCCCTAGATAGCTAGAGCGGAAAATATGACTTATCTACTGTAGTTACCTCAAGGATCTAAGATACATCCTGTTTTCCATGTATCTTTACTCAAAAAGAAGTTAGGTACTGATCAGACAACAATGCCTACGTTGCCTTTGTTGGGTTCAGATAGACAAGCTCTTGCGGAGCCTGAGGTAGTCTTGAAGAGACAGGTGATTATGAGAAACAACAGACTAGTGACTCAAGTTTTGATTAGGTGGATTAACTTGAGTCCTGAAGAAGCAACCTGGGAAGACAGAGACTTTATCATAGCACAATTCCCATCATTTCAGCCTTGAGGACAATGGTTCTTTTAAAGGGAGAATAATTGTAACAGTCAAGGGTGTACAACTAGGATTATTGCTGAGTTGTACTATGTTTAGTCAGCAAGTTAGTTAGTTAGAGATTATGAGTTGGTTAGAGTTGTTGTAAAAAGGAAATATAAGTGTACTGCTCAAGGGGAGGAAAAATAACAGAATTCTGAGCTAGTTCTTCTTCTTATATTGACTTCTTCTCTTACTGACTTCTTCTCTTCCTCTCTCTCTCTCTATCTCTCTCTTTCTTCTTTTCTCTCTATATTCTTCTTCTTCTCTCCTCTTATCATCATCTTCTACATTCCCTTCTCAAACCCTTACGTAACAGCAGATTTCCAGCTTTGTAGAAGGTACAATTCCAGTCCCTCGAGCAGGCATTATAAAAGTTAATTGACAGTCGACTTCTTCACACGCCTCAAGTTGACTTGTCTCAAGGATTATGACATTATTCAAATGTAGGACTTAAAAGGTTTTCCATTACGTCTAATTGCTCTCATCTACCCCGAGCCATTTCTCTCTCTCTCTCCCTCCCATAGTGTTTCTCCCTCCTCTCTTCCTCTTACCCCACTAAATAGTCTTTTTCTCTCTCACACTTGTTTAGTGGTGACTTGGGTTAATTCTCTTTGTCCAGTTCAGACAACTTGACCTTACTTTGCCCGCTTAGCCTTAGTGGGTCCCGTGGGTCAGCTTTAACCGTGTCCTAATCGCCTTATTTGGTATTCAAGATTACTTATTGTGAATACAATGTGATTATGATACATTAACTATTTGTTGTGGATTGTTGTGATTGCGTGTCTTCTATGTTAGGTGAAGGGTGGATATGCGTGTTGCCTACCTTTTTTTTTTTTGGTTTTCACCATCGATATTCGAGTTTTATCTAATTAATCCAATTGTAATACTATGGGGTCTATTTTAAGAGTTAGTTCTCTCAAATTTTTCGCTATTCTCAGGGTTTAAAGTCGAGATCTTTAGTTAAGAGAGTAGAGTGTTCAATCACTCAATCCAAATTAATTTGATGCGTGTTGCCTACTTTGGCCTTAGTGTGAAACGATTTACTCTCTTTCCACGTTTTGATATTTTGGGATGTACTATGCATATAATATATGATGAAGTCCGGTTCAAAGCCTATTATCATATGATTTGAGATCCTCTGAACTCATGGCCCAATAGACAAAATGTACTAAAATGTGTCATCGATACGAGATCTATCTCCCTGATGGATAGGTATGACCCACTCTCTCGATACTTGTCGATCAGATCCTTTTCGATAATCAACTAGTTGGTTCCAACACCTTCTCGGTGCTTGGCATCATTATTTGACTAAAGTAATATTCACATTTCCTTAAATCATGGTAACAAGCTCCTGTAAATAAGAAAGAGATCTCCTTTCGTTGCCAATAAGGAAAGGAATCTATGATGAAATTCTAAATCTTTGGGAATCTTTCGTTATAATCCCTGAAATTTCAAGACACTTTGATATGGAAACTATGGTTTTAATGCCCTGGATGCATATGAGACTCACACAGGCAGACTATGTATATATGTGGTAATGCCATCGGTCATATTCTCTCTTAACTCGACGCTTAGCATAAAAAGACATTACAAAACTCCTTTTATCTTTCAGTTCATTTCTATTCTCGAAAACCGTTTTCTAACTTGAGTGTCGGAGTCTCCCTGCTGAATCACCCTTCGACGATTTTTTACAAATTTCTTGAATCAGACAGCTTAACAACCACTCACCTCGTTCAAGTTAGCGGGGCTATTATCTGTGGAATATAACTCACTTCCAACATATTGGCGCCATCCATGGGAACATACTAGAAAGAAAACCATTCCGTGCTTTGTAGTGTCAAAATCATGCCTCCAAAGAGAAGGACTAGAACTACTTCCAATGTCATGTCCATGATAGAAGGACACATTGCCACTTCGATGGATGCTTTTTAGCCTACAGCTCCAAATAATCCTATAGGTGTTCCTGTTATTGGCCATCAACTCCCGACATCACCACTTTATCATGCAGAAGCCCAACTGCTAGCCATGCAATAGAATTAGTCGATTGCATCCCTATACCAACCTCCTCAGAAAAGGCCACTGACCCCAGATGGAAAGGCTTGAGTCTAAAATACAGAGCATGAGCAAACAACTGGAAGAACTCAGCTGCACACTTAAATCGAAGGCATAATCCTCCTCCCATGGGTTAGGTTACATGCGCTCATGAAGACTCGAACCCAAAGCACACCGAGAGCCTTCGGTAACCTCCTGACACAACCTTGATGATTTGAGAAAATAGGTCAATGAACTCATGGTAAACGAGCTCAGGTACGTCAACATGGGAAGAGTTAAAGTCACATAGTATGCTACCTACCTCATGCCTTTGATCCAAAAGTTTCTATAGAGCTGTTGCCCTGAGATGTGCTTCTTCTCCCCATGCAAAGATATGATGACCACGTGGCCTACTTCGTGACCGTGATGATCTCGAGAGACATATCAAGACACAACCATATACAAGTACTTCTCTACGACTTTGAAGGGTAATGCATTGATATAGCTCAACTCACTCCCACTATACAGCGTCAAGAGTTTCTCCCATCTTTGGCAGTAGTTTGAGGCACACTCCGTAATCAATTAAGGAGCAAAGAGAAAATCTACTTCCATTCTTTCCATATGGTAGAGGGATGACAAACTGTTAAGAGATTTTCTCAACAAATTCAAAACTAAAATAATAAAAGTTTTTGATTTAGACTATTCCATCACACTGGAAGCGTTACTCACTGGATTACAGTTGTCAGGAATGAAAACATCCATAATCAAAAACCTTATCTTTATCCGGAAATTCTATACTCATGTGGAAAAGTATAATGCCACAGAAGATGTTGAAGCATTAGACAAACAGTGAAATCGATCAAGTCGAAATGAAAATCAGTGGTTCACCCCGACAACCTTCGCCCAAAAAGGGCCAACAAGGACCCACACATAGCAAAGGTTCACTAACTACACTCCTCTGAATGAAGCACAAAGCCAAGTTCTGCTTTAAATCAGAAACGAACCTTATGTCAGATGACCCCCTTGTTCAGCGGAAGACGATTCAAAGAAGGACAAAATGTGACACTGCTACTTTCACTAAGATTACGACCATTTGATAGATAAATGCAAGAAGCCTAAAAATGAACTTTAATTTCTCTTTCGAGCGGTCAGCTCCAGTGGTTTATAAGTGAAAAGAGAGAAGCTCCCTCTCCATAGGGTCAACACGTAGCAAGGCATGAGAACGAGCAAAATGAATAAACTGTTCCAGGGGCTACTCGCAATCAACCAAATGGGATAATCCTCCAGGTGTAGAATGATCGCGGCATCCAATCCCGCCTCTAAAGAAGTTCTTACCATCCACGTTGAAAGGCAGTTCAAGAGGAAAAGACCAATGATCAGTTTCGAAGATAACGATTTAATTAGAGTTGATTCGGACCCACTCATCGTCACTACCAAGGTTGGGGTAAGGAGAGTCTTTGTTGTTCAAGGACCTAGCTGTAACCTATTCTACTAGAATACTTTTCAGCAGATACATTTCGATCAAGCACACCTTCAACCCTACACCAAGCCATTCAAGGGACTCTCAAGTGAATAGATATAGCCCAAAACACTATCTCGCTCTTGGTCACCCTTGGGACTCCCCTTGATTATGCAGTGACTACTACGATATTCAGCGTGGTCAAGCTACCTTCGCTTTACAATATTATTTTGGGCAGACCTAGTTTAAACATCTTGGAAGCAATCCCGAGTACAAAGCATATGAAAGTCAAATTCAGAATATCTACTGGCATTAAGACACTATCTAGGGATTCAGAAGTCTCATCACTTCCTCCCAAGTAATTTTAAACTCTCTCTCGTATTACTGCTATGCTTGTATCATTAGGTCGTTCATTAGACACTTTCGTATGAGTTTTTTGCATTACGGTCATCCTTTCAATAACACTTTATGTTTTCATGATGAATTGATGATATCAAATTTACAAAATTAGGTGCCACACTCTCGACCAAATGAATGTGTCGTCAATAAGGAACATATCTCTCTAACGAACAGATATAGCCTATTTTCGACCAAACGAACATGTCATCAATTAGGAATGTATTTCCTCGATTGGTAGGCTGGCCCACTCTTGACCGAACAAACATGTCGTCAATAGGGGATGTATCTCATCGATGAGTAAGCACGACCCACTCTTGACCGAACAAGCATGTCATCAATAAGGAATATGTCTATCTGATGGATAGGCACGGTCCACTCTCCATCGAATAACCATGTTGTCAATAAGGGATGTATATTTCCGATGGGTGGGCACTACCCACTCTCTGTCGAACAAACGTATTGTTAATAAGAGATCTATCTTCCGATGGGTAGGCATCGCTGACTCCCTTGGTCGTGCTTCACGAAAAACACCATCGATACGACACTCAACATCTAGTTACATAGTCATGGTTAATACTTGAAGATAAACCATATTAAAAGATTTTTTTTCAACCCCTTTTAGCAGGGCCATGAAGCGAACTGATGAAATTAACATGAATCTTTATTGATCTAAGCACAGGAGCATACAAAGGAAGAGAAAACAGAGAAGAACTCATAGTCAACAAGGGAAAAACTATGTCCCGAGCAAAAAGAAAATAGAGTTCGCGATTAAGGAGGAGTAGGAGATGGAAGTACTCTAGACTCCAAGTTGGCTTGAGACGAATTGACAACAATGTTCTCGTCTGCTGCTTCAGGAGGAGCATCGCCTACATGAACAAATGCTAGGTCAGAATTTGGCACATCGGAGCTAGCATTCTCGCCATCTAGGGTTATAGCATCTGTTAACCTTACCCGGTAGATGATCTCCATAAAAAACTGCAGCCTTTCGACAACTTGCATTGGACACACGTATGCTGATCAATAGTCTTTACAATAGTCCCTCCTAGCTCGACCTTTTTTTGCTCGACAACCTGAAGAGACCGCTTGCATACTTTGGCCAGTCTCTCCATAGGCTGTAGCCATGCCTCGCACACCCTAGACTCCGCCTCCAACTCTTCGCATCTCTTGGAGACCACTTCACACCGTTTGAATGCTGTGTTTAGGTTAATCTTCAAATGCTGCATTTCCTCATTCCTGATATTCAACGTGGCCCCCTCCTCGATCTCATTCTGCCTCTGCAAGAGGACATCATGCAATCGAGAGATCTCGGCGCCTATCTAGTCTGCTTAGTGCTTTAGGTGGTTGATCGTCTACTCTTTCCTTAGCCTTTGAAACTTTGCTAGGATGATGGTCTGCATAAAACAACAAAAGATAATGTACAAAGAACCAAAATATAAGCAAACTACTCTCTAATACAATCATGCCGTGAGTCCAGAAGACATGATGACCTTGTTGCCTTGCTTGAGAAACAACTTGTTCAACTCCAACTCAGAGCGTTAGAAGTCCACCGATCAGCTATCCGCCTAGTTTCATTACTATTGACGTAGCTGTAACGACAATTACTGATACTAATCACTATGGTGCCTCTCTCCCTTTGTCCTTTACGACCATCGTAGGATTGAACAGGAATGGATGGGGGAGGAGAAGTCCCCATGGACATTCTCTTCTTGCCCTTCTTCGGCGTCAAAGGAACAATAGAAGATGGCTCTGCATCGACCTCCCTTGTTGACCCAAGATGAATACCTTCAGTGTCCCCAAGGACTTGCCTGTCTATCTCCTCCCTTCATTCTTTGGGTTCTCCGGTGACATAACCCTTGACCTTACCCTTTTTTTCTCCATCCCCAATCCTCTTCTCTCTCCTGAGCCCTCAAATTGTCCACTTCGGCACTTTCCAGTCCATTTGCTTGAGCCTCTGCATCTCCCCGAGCCTCAAACTCATGATCATCGGCCTTGATATCCCTTGATGTATCCGAGGAATCATGTCCCCTATTCTTTCCTATGTCCTCACTTGACAAGTTCAAGGCTTGAATTTTTCTTCGTCTTCTTTTTTTTTGGCACTAGAGATGAGATGGAAATGGTGTTAGCACCCGTATCGGATGTGCTCACCACTTTCGTTGCCTCCCTCTTCGACCCTGGCCTCATCTCTTTATCAGTGGTGATCTCCATAAGATCCTCCTCCTCAGGAGAAGTAATGATGTCCATGAGCTTCTTATTAATTTTTGACCTCTCGATCTTTCTCTTCTCCCCCAACAATAAACTAGCCAACGACCGCATCTCATCATCTAAAAAGGTCTCAATCCAAATGCATCTCTTCTTGGCATTACAAAAACCACTGACAAAACGGAGGAATCGTGAATGGCAAGAAAGCTGAGGGTTCCTCAATCCAAGAAGTGGTTTCTCATTGGCCTCTGGCAATGAGGGCATCAAATCCCTATTCAAAAACTCCACAAAGAAATACTTATACATCTAGCTTTTGTTGATAGTCTTCTTGTAAAAGAATTTTCAATTTGATTCCATTCGAGTCTGTAAGTAAAACCATTCTTTCATAGAGCCCCCGTGGGGACAACTCTTGAGTGAAAGCACAGACACTGGAATCTTGAAGTCAAATTGAAGATGACATAAACTCATTACTGACATCACGACCATTTCCAAATGCTAAACGCCAGAGATCAGCATCGTTGGAAATATGTTCCAACGAAGCAAAACCCGAGCAATAGGAATCATATACAGTACCTTCAAATCGTACTTAACACTTGCTTATACATTAGCACACAACATCCCGATACCCTATTAGCACTATCCTTATCGGTGGTTGATAGTAGGACATAATCATCTCCCAATAACATATCGTTCTAAACATCACGCAGCTCATCATTTGTCATGGTATTTCTAATATCATTAATGCTCCGGTTAACATGTGACGATGAACCCTTAGCCAGATCCGTATTGGACGCCCCTTCCAAATTTTGTGAAAACTGACTTTCAGGTTGCCTCTTTGCATGAAAGATGAAATTGCCAAAAAGGAAACGTGATAGTGCATGAGCCAATCAAATGTCATGCCTTATAAAATGTATTGGAGATGATTCGTGAAAACTAAAATAGTACGTACTGTATCTAATGTCCCACACTAATATATTTTTGAATTTTTGTCCATTTAATATTATTCTTGAAACCCTTCCTACAGAATAACACCAGGAGTCGGGGGCAAGTGATGGACCTCGGTCCAAAGGCTATTATCTTAAGATTTGAGATCATTTAAGCCCATGGCCTAACAAACAAAATGCATCAAAGTATGTCATCAATATGAGATCTATCTTCCTAACGAATAGTCATGACCCACTTTCTCGGTACTTGTCGGTCAGATCCTTCTTGGTGCTTGATATCATTATTTGACTAAAGTAATAATCACCTTCCCTTAAATTGCGGAGACAATCTCCCGTAAGTAAGAAGAAGATCTCATTTTGTTGCCAATAAGGAAAAAAATCTCTACAAAAATACAAACTTTTCTAACTGGTAGAATTCTAAGTCTTTGGGAACCTTCGCTATGATCCCCGTAATTTCGAAATACTTTGACAAGGAAACTAGAATTTTAACGCGCCGAATGCATACGAGACTCACATAACACTACAAAAAAACACGGCATTGACGACGGAAATCTTAGAAAAATTCGTCGCTAAATATATTAGTTACGGATTTAGCGACGAAAATTGTTTTGTCACTAATACGGCGTCGCAAAAGCTTAGCGACGGAAAAATGAAATTCGTCGCCAAAATAACGATGAACAAAATTTCGTCAGAAAATTTCGTGGCTAAATTAGCTACAAAGAAATGGATCCATCGCTAAATTTAGCGATGGACCTGTCACTCACCTCAGCGACGGAGCGATGGATAGTGATATTTGTCGCTAACCTCCACGACGAACATCCTGTTTGTTGCTAAAATTAGTGACGGACAGGCTATTTTTCGTTGAATTCAGCGACGGATAGTGATATTCGTCGCTAACCTCTGCAACGGATATCCTTGTCTATTGCTAAATTTAGCGATGGATAGGCTATCCGCCGCTGAATTTAGCGACGGATAGTAATATTCGTCGTTAACCTCCGCGACAGACATCCTTGTCTGTTGCTAAACTTAGCGACGGACAGGCTATCCGTCGTTAAATTCAGCGACGGGCCCTCTTATCCATCGCTAAACTCAGCGACGGCCTGCTCTATTGTTGCTAACCTCAAGCAATATTTACCGATATTAATTCGTGCCTAACGTAGTGATGAACTTGGCGACAATTCTGTAAATTCTTTGGCGACGGATTTGGCGGCGGATCTGTGAAATTAGGAAAAAAAATTCCTTTTGTTTTAATAATTTTCCCTGTAAAAAATAAATAAAAAAACCTGTACAACCAATATTCAAATATCCAATTGAACAAAAAAATTCATCAATCACTATCCAATCCAATATCATTCATATCCAACCAAATCTTCCATTCATATGCAGTGGAGCCAAAAAACCATAAATGTTCAGCTAACGAACATTCATATAATAAATCTATAAATTTTGCAATTAACAAACATCTATCGAATAAGACGTACATCGAACAAAATGTGAATAAAATCAAAGTCAAACAAATATAAATATAGTCTAATGTCCAACATCGAAGATAGTAATAACAAAATAAGTATTATCTAGTATCCATCCAATAACAATATGCGAATAATATCAAACAAACATCCATCAATCATCATGTTGGTTGTCAGCATCGAGGTTATCAGTAGGAGGCATAGAAGGTGGAATCTGACTCAACGAGGGGATAAGTTGACTTGCATCCAACTTGAGATGTTGTAACATTACTCGTTGCATTAACTCAAGCGATTGTTGCGTTTGCTCGAGCGATTGTTGCATTGCACTCATTTGTTCATCTTTTTTCGCAAGTTCCGCTTTGAGACCAAGCACTTCTTCATCTGGTTGGACTTGTTTCATTGTAATGGCCGTAGTGGAGGATGAAGGGCTTGGTGTGTACACTTTGCTCAAGGATCCCATGCCAAATATTCTTCCTTTCTTTACTCCACCAGTTGCCTCTAACCATGCTGCCATATTATCAACAGATTGCTCAGATAATGTACCATCATCACCACCACTCGAATGAGCCAATAGTAGTTTATTATATTTCTCCTGCATTTTAATGATGGAAATCAAAAGGAAAGTCAAAGAAAGTAATAAGAATGAAGAATTATAAGTTCATAAAAATATAAAGAAGACAAAATTATGCACAATTAATAAAGTGAAGTAGAATATATCTACCAAATCATACCATACAAAATGAGTTCGGGAAAATAACGAAGTCTAATAAAATTTAGGAAAAGAAAAGAAAAAAATAAATACACAAAAAAAAAATAAATAGTGATGACAATTGGATTAACAATAAACCAACGGAATGAAATTAGCATGAAATTATTAAAACAAATAAAAAATAAATAGTGATGACAATTGGATTGTCAAAATCGCATTCTCACATTCTTACCCTATGCTGATTTGATTTTATTATATAGTTAAATTAATATCTAATGGAAATACTGTTTATGGATCGGAAAATAAATATTTCTTTTTCCCAAATCCTCATGTAAAGTCAATGCAAGTAGTACTGCAATCAAATTATCAAAGATCTACTTTCCTGCTGGGATGCACATGACAACAATTTTCAAGTCATATTATGATTTGTTCTTTTTCTCTTTCATAGAGGAAAACACATGCCAGAAGTGATTGATTCTGAAAAGAAAAATCTTGAGGTGATTGTGAAACAAATGGCATATCCCCGTATCACATACGAGAGAGAGAGAGAGAGAGAGAGAGAGAGAGAGAGAGAGAGAATGGCATTATGTAGCATCATGTGTATTGAGCTCTCTTTGCATACATTTGCTTTCCTTCATGACAATACCACATTAGAGCATATACATTGTCTAACATATTAATAGATCAAGTGTCATAGGCAAATCAATGTACAGCTGTGGGATACACAATTATGAAAGAGGCTAACAGGAAATTGATACTTCATTAATCTTAGTCTATATTGATCGGTAACCTAATACAATATTGAGCTGGAGCCAAACCATTACACTGCTGGAACATGAATGGACTATGGAGCAATCAAACTCATTACAAGAGGTACCCAGAACTAGGTATCAGTTATTAATCCAATTATTAAACACCCTTCTCCAATAACAAAGTCAACAGGATCATAGATGAGAATATGTCATTAAATCAGGCAAAATATGAAAAGGGGTGCTATTCTAGTCCTGGTTTTTTAATTTATTTATTCTTTGATAGATAATGCCACCCAATAAAGACAATTGAAGAAAGAAAATCAAATTTATCCGGATATCAAAGCCTACTCAACAAGAGCTTTTAGAGCTGAAGATTTATCCCGAGGATAGAAATTTAATCCCCTCAATACAACTAATTCTCTCACCAAATTATCTTCAGTAAGTAATTAGGTGCAGCTTGCAGCGAAAACTTTATTAGGGCCTTCAGAGGTAATGTACCCAAAGAACACAACTATCATCCTAAGTGTAAAAGTAGCATATCCCAATAGTATGCAGAATACTAATCACCTTAATGAATTACAACCAGTCCAGCCAATATGGGCGTCAATTAACTTACATATCCAACATTTGATAAGTCTATCCAAAAAATAAGAGACATCATATTATCTAATGAGCGCAATGCAAGTTATGAATCTATAAGAGAGGAGTTGTCAAAATTCAAATTCAATACGTATAAAACATTAAACTACAAAAGAGGTCAATTACATACCGATATAACTCTTGCTCTCTCCCCACTCCAGGTTTTGTCCTTCTTCTGAAATGTACGCTCAAAAGTGTCCATATATGAAGACTCAAAACCCTTTTCTTTAGCCTATTTAAAAAAAAAAAAAAGATAAAAACCACTCGTTGTTTCGATTAATAAAAAAGTAAAAACATAAATTAATTGATTTAAAGAAATATAGGTATTAAGATTGAGTTACCAATCTTTTTTGATGCTCATCGATATTGATCGACCCCCTGCATCAGTTGCAGACTCTTGGCCAGAATTACAAGATCTATTCCTCTTTTTCTGCTCGTTTTTCTTTATATTGTCCTCGGATATGCACCAAAAATGTACAAGTGGTAAGGATGATTAGTGCCTAATCACCATTTGACCAGTAAAGAAAATGATTTAAAAACTTCACCAGCCTAAAACCACAATATTCAAATATTTGGATGCAGACTCCAATTGTTCACCACAAATAAACACAAGGAGGGGGGAGTGAGAGAGAGATACCCTAAGAAGCTCCTTCGGTATGTAGATCAGAGAAGGGTTGCTAGGATTGAGAACAACGACAAGCTTGGGAACAGGACTTCTGAGAGTCTCCTTTCCACCTAGTCTGGTGGATGAAGACATTTTCAATAAATTGTTGAGAATATTATGACATTTCTCTTGATTAAAAGAAAGAAATTAAAGAAAAAAATAAAGGTTGGTTGGACATTTCAAAATACAAAAACCCTTACATTCAATCTATCAAGGATTTACAGGATTCCCAACCCTTAGTTTCAGCAACTACAAATAAAGTAATTTGTAAGAAAAATGACTCAAGTAGATACCTTTCTAGCGTGGAACAAACTTTAAAGGACTATAGGCTCCACAATCTCTAAAAATTAATATAATTTCAATTTCCTCTGATATAATTTTATGCAGTGCATCAAGTTCATAATCATGCAGTAAAAGTCTAAGAAACTGGATCAGATACATGAATAGTTTGGAAAATGCTGTTTCTTAAATTTTCAAATCATTGGAACATTGAAAACATTTATATATGTGTGAAAAGTAAACTTACTTAGCATTAAAATCCAAAATCTTCATTGTCATCTCCACTGCTATATTCATTTCCATCTCCATCATCATTCTCATCGTCTTCATCATCCTCATCCTCTTCCTCATTATTTGTTTCGAAATCCGATTCTTCATTGTCATCCCCACATATATCATTTGGATCCACATCTATTATTGCTCTAGATGGATTAGGTAAAGTTGGAATATTATATTCCATAGATTGAATCGTGTTTGTAACTTTTTCTTATTGATATGCTATATCAACCCATTGCTCCTCTATTTTTTTACGTGCAAGGTTCATATTTCTTATATTTTTTTATGATTTATTTCAACAAAATTAAATTTCGGATGCACCTTCATGCTTTTGACAGGGTCAAACCAACTGCACTTAAGTAATACTACTCACAATTCTGCTCTAGGATACTCTATCTCTATAATTTCATCCAACAAATCATAAAAATCACCAACTGCACTTCGATCATTGGATGATCGAACACACACCCCACTATTCATTGTAGTTTTTCTGATTCTATATTCTTGGGTGTGAAAATTAAATCAATTTATAAAATACGTCGGCCATGTTCGTATAAATGAATTTGGACTCTATGACAAATGATATAGCAATCCTTGCTCCATTTGATCATCACTGTTATGAATCTAAAGGAAAGTGACCAAACTAAAATATGTTAGTTAACTAATGATTATAAAATAAAATCCGATGGGAATGTGGTACATACATATGTAACTTACATATATTTTAAACCATGTGCAAATTGCTCATCGCACAAATTGTCAAACTCATTGTCAGGCAGTTCGGAGAAGGAATTTTGAAAAATCTTATAATCAAATACCACTTATAATTTGCATAAACGTAAGAACCACACAAAATACATATGTTCATAAATGTATACTTACTCGAAATAAGGTCTGAATTCTGGACAATTCAATAAAACATAGGTATGGGCTGTTCGCAATTCATGACCAGTTAAATATCTTCTGTTACATGTCCCATTAGGTTTACCAAAATAGTTGAAAATCGAAAATGGTTTCGAATTTGGATTGATAGGGCCCTCATCATTTCTTTCTGCTCTTCATCTCTTACACTGTACCTGAGGCTCAAAATAGTATGATGCAAACGTTGTGACTTCCTCAACAATATATGCATTAACAATAGATGTTTCGACCCAAGTCTTATTTTTCACTTTTTTCTTCAAATGATATAAAAATATAATAATAACAAGAAGGAAGAGATTATTTTTTAAAAAAATCTATTAAGAAGTTATATTTTCAAACAAATAATATAAATATTTCACCTCTCAAAAGGATACATCCATCGAAATTGGACAGCACCTGCAACTTTGGCCTCATATAGCAAGTGAACTAAGAGATGTTCCATAGAATCAAAAAACGATGAAGGAAATATCCTTTCTAAGTTGCAAAGAATGACCAGAATATCTCTATCTAATTTCTGCATGTATGATACGTTCAAACAAATGTCATGGAAAAAAATGCTTAATTCTGTTATGACACCCCATACAAAATTTAGTAGAAGTTCCTTTAACGCAATAGCAATTAGTCTTTCCATAAAGATGTGACAATCATAACTCTTTAAACCTGTAAACTTGCATTCTTTCAAATCGACATATCTCCCAAGATTTGAAGCGTATCCATCAGGAAACCGTACGAACCTCAACCATTCACAAACAATCCGTTTCCGATCCTTGTTTAATGTATATACTGCCTTAGGCTTTGGTCCCTTACGCTTGCATCCACATGTAGTGCACGCCGATCACAAACAAATCTCATATCTTTTCTTACACTCAAGTTGTCTTTTGTTTTAGCAGGAACATCCATTACAGTATTTATGACATTATCAAAAACATTTTTTCAACATGCATCACATCGATATTATGACGAACAAAATGGGTCTTCCAATAAGGTAATTCTCAAAATATACTCCGTTTCGTCCATTTATGCATATTTCCATATCCAATAATCGTACCATGAGGGTCTTCCATAACAGATGAAAAGTTATGTACTCGCTCCCAAATTTGATCACCGGTAAATCTCAAGGGTGGATATGTTTTTTCAATCCTATTTTTAATGAACTCAACCTTATTTCTTCTAAATGAATGATTTAACGGCAAAAATTATCTGTAATAATCAAAATAGCTAGTCTTTTTATCATATTTTAATCTGAATGATTTTGAGCTCTATATATATATATCGGACATCCTAAGATCCCAGCTGTACTCCATCCAGATAACATTCCATAAGCTGGAAAGTCATTTATCGTTCAAAGAATGGTAGCTTCATTAGAAACCTCTCATCAGCATGGACATCATATGTAGGAACACCTTCACCTCATAGTTGTTTTAACTCTGCAGTCAATAGCTGCATATAAATATCTATTAACTTCTTTGGATTTTGTGGTCCATGCACGATCAATGTGGGAAAATATATGGTGTCTTCATACACATACCAGGGGGAAGAAGGTCATCGATTAGGTATATTCTCTCAACTTAACACTTAGTACACAAAGACATTACAAAGCGCCTTCTCTCTTTTAGTTTGTTTCTACTCTCAAAAACTGTTTTCTAATTTGAATGTCAGAGTTTTCTCTACAGAGAACCCTTCGGTGATTTTTTGTATGTCTCATCAATTAGATAGCTTAATAACCATTCACCTCGTGCGAGTTAGCAAGGCTATTATTTGTAAAGTCTAATCCATCTCCAACAATATATATGCTTGGAGAAAAATATATAGTATGATCTTTTATGTATATGATGTTTGTTGTATATCACTTACATTGATTTTGATTATGTTAGGGAGTTCTTTGAGTAGGTTTGGAGTAACCTATAGTCATTGTATTCTAATATTGTTGGGTGTGAGAAGGATTCATACCCTTGATTTTGCTATATTTGATATCTCATGTTGGGGACTGATTCATGAGCATTAGGTTGTTAGATAATTTCGATAAGTACCTCTATTTTATACTTATAACTTGTATGGTTGTATTAAAATGATTTCCGATCTACTATATCATAATTATATGCTTCACCATGATTTTTTATCCATTGTAAGCTTCCACAAGCTAATTTTTTCATTTCCTCTTTTCAGGTCTTGTGAGGCGTGAGAGGATGGAGCGGACGGATAGTGCTTATGTGTGTTGAGGCTGGTTGATTTTCCTACTTTCCTTTTGATCTTAACATCCTTTGACTAGATTGTAATCTCTTGTTTTGTAATTTTTCTTTGTATCCCTTGAAATTCATATTTATTTTTTAGCGCATTATCCTTGGCATATACCCTATAACGAGTTGGTCTGCGACACACTCCAATAAAAATTTTTTGGCGGTGCCCCTATTATAAAAGTTATTATGCATTATAATATTAAATTTTTATTAAATTATTATTTATATGTAAATTTACCAAAGTATTGTTTTATTTTTATCTAAGCAGTAGTAATTTAATGTTGTTTTGCCCAATTTCTGTATGTTTTACTGTAATCAATGAATTTAAACCTATAATTTTATAAAAATAAATATTAGTGTTACCGCTGCTGTTGTATTATGCTAACACTTTGGTAGTAATCTCACGAGTGTGTGTACATAAATTGCGTGAATGATTAACTCTGTTTGGTAGGTTCACATGTCGCTTGTTCAGCCCTATGAGCCTTAGGATAGTGTGATGTGGGTCAAGGGTAATAATCATCTCTCTCTCTTTTTTTCTTTTGAGAAAAGCAAATGAGATAATTGAAGTTTGCTTTTGCTTTTGCTAGACTTGGGTATACCTTTTCCTGCTTCCACCTAAGAGAATCCAGTCCTCGAACCAAAGGTAGTGGTTGGTAAACTGCAATGGCATATTCTTATGAAGTGAATTTATGCGTTTTTGTGGCCTGTTCATCCTCTTTTTTAGCAGTTCTCTCTCTCTCTATCTCTCTCTCTCCCCCCCTGGTTTATTTACTCTTGGACATGAATCCATCACGTCCAAAGTGCCTTTTAACTTAAGATAGCAGCCCAGCTTCTAATTTAAGATGAAAGCGTGTGGACAATAACATCCAAAATCAAGCCAAAAGCTTACTCAAATTCTTTGTGAATATACAAGATACAGTACAATTTACACTTTTTAAGCTCCACATAATTTTGTGTCTTATATTTTTATGATTAATAGACACAACTGATCCCATATAGTTCTCAAATGAAAAGGCATTGTCAAAACCATGTAACTGTAAAAATATGAAAGAAGAATATCAAATTCCTCTCTGTTAGAAAACTTTGATCTCATTTTAATCTTAGGTTAATTATAAAAACTGAAGAGTCCGTTGTGGTGGATTCAAAACTTTGATCTGATTTTAAATTCATAGGCTCAAATTCATGTTCAGATGAAGGTGAATCTAATTGTTTAATGCCTCCAATAGAGTAGGATTGTTCTAGATGTCGAGAAGACAGGCCAACAACTGCCCTCACAGAAGGGTCTCAAATCTCGTCATCTTCCGAGCAAGAAATGTTGAAGTCAGTCAGTGGGGGGCAACAACCATGAAAAAGCGCTGGGGACCATTTGTTTGTGGAAAAATAAGTACTAGATTAGAATTTGGTACAGAGCCGTCAGTGCTATTTAACCGAAGAGTGTCTTAAGATAGTCCCCTTTGTGGACATATAGGTCAAATTTTTGGCGTGTGAAAGTCTATATTTAATAAATAATTAGCCTAATTTAATGCTACGAAAAATCATGAGTTGTCCCATCCATGCGCAAAGTCTTCATCCATGTTGAAATTAGTCTGTCCCACGATCACCTGTTGCAGCGCAAAGCTGAATCCACCACAAGTCTACAATCTTGACAAACACGCTTTGCTACTATTTTCTTTTAATACTTAATGACTGAATAATCAATGCTCTCTCTCTCTCTCTCTCTCTCAAGAAACGAAGTAACTCGATGTCTTGTAGCTCAAATGTACAAGAAGGGACAGCAGTCCAAGCCACAAAAAAAAAGGAATTGCTATATTATGGAATTGTGACCCATCCCTAAAGCAAAATACGCCACAAATGCAAAGAAACAAGAGTGGACAAATATGCCTAAGATTCAATTCAACAATTCCTATGTATATATCGTAATAAATATTCCAAGTGTAGCTCAGCCCATGGTACAAGATATGATAAAGGAGACCAAAAACACCCAAAAAGAAAAGAAGAGGAAAAATGCAAAAGGAGGTGTCAAACTAGATGAACCCCATAACATATCCAACCAGTG
This sequence comes from Dillenia suffruticosa, assembly GCA_033439265.1. Classification (NCBI taxonomy): domain Eukaryota; kingdom Viridiplantae; phylum Streptophyta; class Magnoliopsida; order Dilleniales; family Dilleniaceae; genus Dillenia; species Dillenia suffruticosa. The sequence continues at coordinate 18,387,837 of JAVTVX010000020.1, forward strand.
AGTAGAATTACAGGCGTGCCATATGACTCCACAGTGAAATGGCAGATCATATGTTAAGGGGTTGTTGCCTGCTTCCTCCATTATAGTGTTTGGTAGACTTGCTCGACTTCCTCCCTAGGACTACAATCCATGTAATTAATTCGAGCAAAACAGCGATTCCACCCAGAATGGAGATAACTATAATGTAGGCCGTTTTCCACTTGTCTTGTGGCTGCAAGATGCTTAGACCTTTGAACACATTGAGAATGCCGAGGACCAGAATAGCATATCCAACACCATGGTGGTAAAAATTCCAAGCAGTTCTAAACTTGTGATCCTTCTTGGGTCTCAAAAACAATGCAAAAACCTGGGAAACACCGAACATAGAATTAAGGATTCAAACAACGTCATCTCTCATGAACTTTGAATTTTTGGGGCAAAGTTGATGATACCTGGAGAGTGGCAAGAGCAAAGAGAGTAATTCCGAGATTGCGATGAGTAGTGTATTGGATGCCCTTTGATTCACTACCAAGCTTGATCCCAGTAGCCCAGCCAGCAACTCCAATTGCATAAGCAGAGACCTGGCAAGTGACATGAAGATAGAACCAAGCCGGGTCGGCCGACTCAAAGGTTCTCATATACCTAGCAATGATGATTCCTACTGGAAATAGGATTCCCCAACTCACTGCATTCAAAACTCCATGAATCTGAAATACAAAACCAACATCACACTCAGCTAAGTTGCTTCATTAATTATCACCACCACCTATCCTTTTCCAATATTTTGATTTCCTGACTAAAATTTCCTAAATTTTCCACTACAGATGTTGACTTAGAAAGACAAGAATTCTAAAAATAAATACATATTAATTAACCTACGGATCCACTCAACCCCCAACTACAATAGTGGGAGAAACTCTTAAATTTACATAAAAAAAAAAATCCAAGAGACGATGGTGTATTCATCTTCTCTTAAAGAATTTTGTGACACCAAAACCTAGTTAATCTGATACCCGTTAAGTAAAAAAAATTTTGTGACGATTCAAAAATTTCTAAATTCAGGAGACACCTCACCTACTCTCTGAGCAAATCCGAAAAAGACACAAAAAAATTCAGGCTTTTGTACCAAATTCTAAAAAAAAAAAAAAAGACCAAAACCAACTCTCTAACTCGAATCAAATCTAAGGAATGATCAAAATTCACACCCACAATCAATTTCATTTTTTCTTTAAACTCGTAGAAAAAAAAAAGAATGAGAAGAATTAAGAAAGAAATTCAGGTCCAGAAAATCAAAATATTACTTACGTTCTTCTTCTTCATCCGATCATTAGCACCAGAATCACCAGTACTGGCACCACTCGTCAAATCTAGGGTCGATTTGGCTATCAAATTGGCCGTCTGAAACTCATGCTTGGCCGGAAAACCGTTGGTAACCGCCGCGCCGACTTGCCAAACCTGATTAATCGTCGTTGTCTTCTGCGGCAACTTCACCGTCGCGAAAATCCTCATAACACCGCCACTATGCTCGGCGCTTTTATCGGAGACCTCAAAGGAGAGATTCTGGGGAATGATTTGGGTGTAGCCGGCGAGATTGTAAGTTTTGACGGTCATGGTGCCGTCAAGGGAGAAAGCGACGAGAGCCTGAGTTCCGACCATGCCGGTGCCGTTAGGGTTTATTCCCCAAGAGATCCAGCCGGAGTCCGATGCCGGAGGTGCAATAAAGGCTATGGAGAGAGAGGAAGCGGCGGAATCGTACTTCCAGTGGAGATACGAGGAGAGTGTTGGGAGGTCGGCGCAGTGAGTGTAGAGCTTGTTGTTTGTGAAGGTTTGGGATGTGCATGTGAGTGAATGCGAGGGACGAATCAAGGAGATTATCAGTAAAAGCCCAAGAATTTTAAGAGACTCCATTAACGGAGGAAACAAAGCAGAGTTCGAGAGAGAGAGAGAGAGAGAGAGAGAGAGAGAGAATTATATTGTAGTGTATTTTGGTTGTGACAGGAAGGCTAAAAGGGTATTTGTAGAAAAGGAAAGAAAAGGTCCAAAATGGAAGTTGAATATTGGAGGGGGGGAGGGGGCGCAGGGGTGTGAGTGTGGTCGAGAAGAGAGCGTTGAGGTCGGTTGTTGCCGTACGCTTCAACCGCACACCGGTGTTTCCCATTCGTTGCCTTCGTTTTTTGGAAACAATATATGTCCTTTCCCACGAATTAATATTAAAACCACAATCAAATATTCTTTTTTCTCATTTCTTCTTCCTTCTTTGTTACTAACTTAATTTCCAGCTAATTTTTAGGTTTGATTACCGAAGTATGCCTGAATTTCTTAATATTTTATAAGATTGTGATGGTTGCCTCGCTCTAAAAATAGTAATTATAAATTAAACTAAATGTTTTTTTTTTATAACAGGAAGTGTTACGTGTAACATAAGACTACCCTAAATAAACTGAAGTCATATATAAATTTGTTATTTTAGAAAATGTTAAGCATTTGTTAATAAATATTCATAACAAAATAAAATGAAAAATATTAGCGGATATGTAAGTGACAGCAAAGAAAATTGAACCAAATAGCGCTTTATCAGTTATGCAATTAGTACACTTCAAAATAAAATCATATCTATTTTTTTCAAAAAAAAAAGTTATGGTGAAAGTCTACTGCAGCCACCTTTCATGGCATGCTCCCCCCCCCACCTCCCCCGTTTTTTAATCGTTGCTTAAACTTATCATTTAGAGTTTCAACCATGATCTTCAGTTTTTTAAACCAATCCAGAGTGTAAAGTGGCTTTGTCTCACCTTGATTTCTTGAAGAAGCAACTCATTTCCAAATTCGTAAGTATAAATAAGTAGATTTTGTGATAGAATTGGACCAAAAGATTTTTCGGTAGGTTATTATTGTCACTCTAGTGCTTTTAAATATTTTGAGCCTATGAACATTTTCGTTAAACATTTATAATCTTCTTCTTTGATAGTGAATTTACTCCTTGCTCATCCATCAATGTAGATCTATTTGATCGAATCATGTAAATTTTGTTTTTTATCTTTTTTGTTTTATTAATTTTACTGTTTTATTTTGTTATTTGTTTATTGGGTTGTGTTTCTGGTTAACTTTCATCACAGCTCTAACAAACTGGTATCAAAACATTTTTTGAGAAAATTTTTGGACAATTTTTTTGGTAATATGATAATAACAAATACAGTTTTGAGAAATTTGACAAAAATGAAAACTTCGGAGTGTGGCAACTTAAGATGGAGACCATTTTGATTTAGGACGGAATTGATTTAACGCTGTAGCGGGTAGAGAAAAAATCAGTTAGTCTGACAAATGTAGATTTTGTAGTAATGGATAAAAAAGCTAGATCTGAGATTACTTTGAATCTCTCGGATGAGTTTTTGAGGGAGGTTGTTATGAAAACTATAACCAAAATCATATGGGATAAGTTTAGAAATTTGCATATGCAGAAATCAGTTGATGACAGTCTTTATTTGAATCAAAGTCTGTATATGTTTCAAATGATGGAATGTACATCTATACTCTCATTTTGATAAATTTGATTCTATTATTATGAATTTAGAGAATATATATTCAAAAATTAATAATGAGGATCAGACTCTATTATTATTGTATTCTCTTTCCTAATCTTTTAAATATTTTTGTGATACAATAATTTATGAAAGAGAAATTATTTCGAATCATAAAATAAAATTTGTTTTAAAATATAAGGAACAAATAAATCGGGATATTTTTTGAAAAATTAATGGTTGTCAAGCTGAAAATTTGGTTGTTAGGGGCAAAATTGATAAAAGAGAATTTGACAGTAGTAGATCTAAGTCTAGATCTAAAACTAAATATAAAAATTTGAAATGCAATTATTGTCACAGGTTATGGTACATTAAGACCAATTATTTTAAGTTAAAAAATAAGTCAAAGTAAAAGGAAAAAATCTGATTAAAATAACACTAAGACCGCCAAGAGTAATATTGTAGTAGATGAAAATAATAGAAATATTTTGTCACGCCCCGAATCGGGGTCATGAACAACCATTCGTTGCCTTGGATACCTACTATATTTTTACAAAAAATCGGACAGAATCTCCCCATATTTCGGAAGTTTTCCAAATACAATTTGACCTGTATATCAACATTCATCCTGTAAAATAAATAAATGGTCATCCCGACCTCTCCAAAATCAACCAATGCCACAGCCAACATCCAAAATAACGTAAGGTTATAAAAATTTCTAACAGACCTAGTCACAAACCTCTACTTTCATGCCCAATCAAAGCATGAGCAGCTGCCACACCGAGCGGATCTAAATTTTTACATAATATATAATAATTTTCTCAAGTAACATTTAAATATGTACAATTGTCTCAATACAAATAAATTATGAGAGTTTCACAAATAAATATATATAAATTATAGTCATCCCAAAAATAAATAAATGAATACATTTATCAACTAAAATCTCCAATAATCGTAACGGAAGATATGGTAACATCCATACTCAAGGCCGGTACTATCAATTCCATGTCGCAATACAATAATTTTTCTTCAGTCAAAAACTAATCCTGTGGGGAGAAAGTAAGGGGTGAGTATCTATGGAAAATTACTCAGCAAGTGAGGGGAGTGATATCGTACTATCAATATCAAGGGTGAATTTGGAGTATCAAAACATGTAACAAAATATCGAGCGTGCGAAAATAATATGTTGTTTTAGAATAAAACATATCCCAGGGCACACATCAGAAAATAACATATGTATCCATCCATATATCAAGTCATATATGTAGAGCCGGCCGAACAAACAACTCTAGCAATGGTCTACCTAGACCAAGGACGGGTGCATTGGGGGTTTTCACTATACAAATATCGAATAATGACTTTCTACCTCAATGTTGGCCACAGACTACTCCAACTAGCCTGTAAATAATAATAATGATACATATATATAGTTGGTAGTGTATGGTGTCCCCCCAGTTCTAGAGGTAAACTCACGTTCTCCCCGATGAGAGTCAACTTAAGACACCCATACACATGACGATTTAGCGGATACCTCTAGTAGAAGCGTATCCGAGTAGAAGGGGTGTCTCTACGAAATGTCTTTTGTAGCAGCGGAATGCTATAGAAAGCATATCACCATATCACCATATCACCAAGTCGGCCGGGCACGTAGCCCCATGCATCACATCATGTCGGCCGGGCATATAGCTCCATACATCGTAACATAATTTCGGCCGGGCGTATACCCCAAATAGTACATGTAAATACATATAAAACTACGTGTCAATACAGTAAAAGTATTAAAACATGTCAATATGTCAAAAAAATGGCATAATATTAGTTATCAAATTCATGGATGCATAATCTATAAAATCAGCAGTTGAGACACTACAATGTTCACAAAATATGTCTATCAAAATCCAAAAATCACACGTATAGAAATCATGTCGTTTGAAATCGGTAAAACATGATTTGTCAATCAATAGAAGATGTCAAAGTTCCACTCACAGTTTTAGGGAGGGTGGTCACTCCCTATTTTCAAAACAAATCTAATCTGACTCCTCGAGTCTCCAAAAAGATCAACCTAATCAAATCATCACAAGTTAACATCAAATTTTCAAGTATTATAGGGTTTATCCATTTCCCTAAATTTGTACAAGTCTTAACTCTTCAATTTTTGAATACACTCTAATGTCATCAATTGCATTTCATTTATAAACAATTAGCGTACCTTTAAATCAAGTCAAATTCAACTCTAAAACCACTCAAGGTCGGAAATAAGTCTTAAAATAAATAATTTTCCTATAAGATGAAAAATTTTTGAAAAATCATACACTTTTCGATTCTTATCCTAATGTTTCAAGCCATATGTCATTTTCAAGGTATATGAATCTATTTTCATAATACGGAGATCGTATTTAAATTGCCTATAAGCAAAACAATTTATAATGAGAAATGATGCATAAACCCTTGTACTCAAACCTATTTTCATGCATAGATCAATTTAAATTCCAAGGGAAACTATTCAAATCAACTTAATTTGATTTTATCATCCTGAACAATCCCATTTCATATAAATTCCGACATTTAACCTAATGAGTCGCATAAAATGTCCGAAAATGCATTCATTTAGAATCTAGTGTACATTCTAGTATATATAAGACTTCTTATCTTAAATTTACCCTAAATTCGATAACCAAATCGAATGGATCTGAAATCACTCACCTAAGGTTTTTCTCGGATCGCAAACCTTTGTCCGAATGTCTCCTCAATCACTCAGAGATCTGAAATATTATCTATCAAGATAGGATTTATTAGTTAGGTTCAAACACTTAGATTGGAAACAAAACCCTAAGTCAGTTACCTGCGTGGAGGTTTGTGGGCTGTCATGGGCTTACGGGCCGTCACGGGCCGTTACGGGCTAGCGGGCTCGTGGGTTCACGGGTTAGTGGGCCAATGGGCTTTGGCTAGCGGGCTCGCTGGTCTACGGGCCAGTGGGCTAGCGGGCCGGTAGGCCTGCGAGCAGATGGGCCTGTAGGATGGTGGGCCTGCGGCTGGCGGGCCTGCGGGCTGGCGGGCTTGTGGGCCGGCAGTGGCTTGCGGGCCGGTGCACGCTCGTGCGCTGGTATGCGCTGGTGTGCTGAGGCACGCTCGTGGCCTGGGTCCTCGCGGACTAGGTCACGCTGTGTTCGCATGGGGAGGATCGCGCAAGGGGTGCGATCGTGCTCGCGCTGGGTGGATCGCACTGGGCACGCTCTGCTCGGGCTGGGGAGAAGGCGCTGCAGTCGCGTACTGTGGCTCGATCGCGTGCAAAGGCGTTGGGTTGTGCTCGCGGCGGTTTGTGGCGGAAGGGAGAGAGACCGCGAGAGATTCGAGAGAGGGAGAGAAGAAGAAGAAGAAGAAGAAGAAGATGGTGATGACCCGTTGGCGGCGGAGCTCGCGGCGAAGGAGGAGCGGCGCCGCGGTGGGGGAGAAAGGAAGGGTCAGGAATAGAGAGAGAGAGAGAGAGAGAGAGATAGATGAGAGAGGGATTAGGGTTTCCAACCCTAATCCCCAAATCAAGTTGGGGACGCAGCGTTTTGCCCCAAAACGCTGCGTCTCCATTTTTCTCTTTTTTTTTATACTAAAGAAATAATTATATATATATATTTATATATATATATTTTCACACCCATATTTCGTTAGAAATGCAAATTTCATAAAAAATGGAGTTTATTTCGATTTGCCGATTCGACAAATTAAAATATACAAAAAAAAAATTAATTTAAATACCCTAAAATCAAAAAATCAAATTTTATCTCATATATATATATATATATATATGGTACTCTTCTACGGATACCGCAGTGTCGGTGTTACATATTTTCTGTGTAACTTTGTCAACACAAGGTCTAAAGATGGATGGATTTTAGAATCGGCATGTTCTTATCACATATATTCTAATAAAGATTTGTTTTATACTTATGAACCTTTTAATGGTAGAATCGTTTTGATGGAAAACGATACTATTTGTAATGTTGTTGGTAATGGTACAATTTGAATTAAAATGCATAATGGTATTGTGAGGACACTCACTGATGTTAGATATGTTTCTGATTTGAAGAAAAATCCGATCTCTTTGGATACCCTAAAGGCTCTTAGACGTAAATACACAGCTGAAGGTGGAGTTATAAAAGTATTTAATGGTACTCTTGTTATTTTGAAAGCTTGTAGGTATGGTAAATTGTATCTTTTACAGGGATCTACTGTTATTGGTTCAGTTACAACCTCATCATCAATATTTAATTTTGATATCACCAAATTATGGTATATGCGCTTTGGGCACATGAGGGAGAAGGGCTTAAGTATTTAAGCAAAAGAAATCTTTTACATGGGCAGAGTATCAGACCATTGGAATTATGTGAACATTATATTTTTGGGAAATAAAAAAGGGTTAGTTTCAAATCACCAGCAGTTCATAAGATAAAAGATACTTTTGACTACATTAATTCAGATTTGTGGGGGGGGGATGGGGGTGTTATGTTTAAGAGCGATGCCAAGTATATATTGACCTTTTTTGATGATTATTGTAGAAAAGTTTAGGTTTATTTTCTTAAATATAAGAATGATATTTATTTAACATTCAAATAATAGAAAGTTTTGATTGAAAAACAAATAGGTAAATAGATTAAGTGACTTAGAATAGATAACACTACAAAAAAACAGTCTTTTATCCACAAATTTAGTGACGAAAATTTTAAAAAAATTCGTCGCTAAAAACATTAGCGATGAAAAATTTTCCATTGCTAATAACGCGTCGCAAAAATTTAACGACGAAAATTAGAAATCTATCGCTAAATTTAGCAAAAAATAATTTTTCGTCGCTAAAATTCGTCACAAAATTTAGCGACGAAAAATTATCCGTCGCTAAATTAGCAACATAAAAAAATCCGTTGCTATATTTAGCGACAAAAATCTAAAATTCATCGCTAAATTTAGCGACAGATAATTTTTGTCAGTAAAATCTGTCGTTAATTTAGGAAAAAAAATATCAAAATTATCCGTTCCAAATTCAACGACGGATTCCAAATCCGTCGCTGATTCCAAATTCGTCGAAATGTCCATGGAGCGCACGTGCCGCCCTTGCCCGCCTGAGCCAGCACGTCCCTTGCCCTTCCTTGCCCACCCGAGCCAACACCAGCCTACAACCTACCCGCCTGAGCCAGCACCCCTGTGCAGGCGCTCAAGTATCAACTCTTAATTCCTGGAAAATGCCGCGCCTTTTGCCTCCACCGTGGTTCGAACTCCGAATCCGAACTCCTGTACGCACCTGCAACCTGTAAACCACCGAGCCAAATATATTATCATGATATAATTTTTTTTATTATTTATTATTTTTTCTTCGTATTTTTCTAATAATAATAAAATAGTATATAATAACAATTTAAAATAATAAATATAATAACTTTTTTTATTTATACCACCAACCTAAAATAATATTAATTAAAAATAATAAATATGATAATTTTTAATAAAATAAAAAATAATAAAATACTAATTTAAAATAAAATAATAAATTAATTAAAAAATATATTAATATTATATTTTGATTTCTTCTTTTTTCTTTTCTTTTATTATTTTATTATTCTTTTTCATTTTTATTTATTTTTTAATCCATAATTTACTCAAAACTATAAAATTATAATTATCAATAAATTATAATATATTAATAATTTAAAAAATCTATATATTTAATCACAAAATATTTTTATTCCTTATAAGAAATTTCAATAAAATTATTATATATAAGAAATGAGAATAGAAAGAAAAAAAAAACCCAAAAATAGAGATAAGGAAAAAATAAGTGAGAATAGAAAACAAAGAGGAAGAAAGAAAACAAAAATATTATCACACAACACTAATACTAAGCGGTGGTATAGTGGTGATATGTTTTCTATTCAAATCCGAGATCCAAGGTTTGAATTTCTTCAATTGCATATTTTTTTAGTATTAAAACAAAGGGCGCCCCAGCACGTGCGGGCGCCCGCGCGCCTGCCTGGGCGCCCAAGCAGGCGCGCGCAGGGCGCCCAAGCAGGCGCGCGCAGGGCGCCCAAGCAGGCGCGCGCAGGGCGCCCAAGCAGGCGCGCGCAGGGCGCGGGAGCCCAGGCAGGTAGACGCCCGTGCGTGCAAGGTTTGAATTTCTTCAATTGCATATTTTTTTAGTATTAAAACAAAGGGCGCCCCAGCACGTGCGGGCGCCCGCGCGCCTGCCTGGGCGCCCAAGCAGGCGCGCGCAGGGCGCCCAAGCAGGCGCGCGCAGGGCGCCCAAGTAGGCGCGCGCAGGGCGCGGGAGCCCAGGCAGGTAGACGCCCGTGCGTGCATCCGCCAGTGCCCGCACGGATTAATATTTAATTAAAAAATTTATATTATTGAATAAAATAATACAAATAAAATAAAATTACCTATACAATAATAAAAAATATTAAATCAAACAAAAAATAAAAAAATTATAAATTAATTAAAAAATATATATAATTTAAATAAAATAAAATATATGGTTTTTTTAAGAATTAAATAATATTATTCTTCTAAAAAATGAAATATAATATAATAAAATAAAATATAAATTAAAATATTATAAAATAATAATATGATTTGTTAATATAAATTAATAAAATAAAATAAAATTATAATTAAAAAAGATAAAATTCAGCGACGGATTTGAAATCCATCGCTGAAATTATTAAAATAGAATAAAAATAAAATAAAATTCTTATTAAACTCAGCAACGGATTTGGAATCCGTCACTGATTCAGCGACGGATTTTAATCTGTCACTAAATTAGCAACGCAAATATATATTTTGTCGTGTCGTTGCTAAATTAATTTTTTAATTTAAATATTATATTTTATTTAATTATATATAAAAAATTTTTGTCTAGTGACGGAAAACAAATCCGTCGCTAATTTAAATTTTAACTTAAATATTACATATTAATAAATTAAAAATAAAAATAAAAAAATAAAATTATATTTAAAAAAGATTAAATTATTGATCGCTATTTAGCGGTTAAATTTGTTACGAAAAATTTTTTGTCGCCAATTAGCGACGAATTTAGCGATGAAATTTTTTCGTCACTAATTAGCGACAAATTTAGCCACGAAAATTTTTTCGTCACTGCGACGAATTTTGCTACGAATGATGTGTCCGTCGCTAATTTAGCCACGAAAATTTTTTCGTCACTAATTAGCGACGAATTTTGCTACAAATGATGTGTCTGTCGCTAATTTAGCCACGACTTCTTTTTCATTGCAAATTTTGTGACAAATTAGCGATAAAAAACTTTTTCGTCGCTAAATTCGTCGCAAAATAGCGACGAATTTTTTCCGTTGTGAAAATCCGTGGTTAAAACCGTGTTTTTTTGTGGTGTAATAGCATAGAATTCTGTAGAAGTGAATTTGATAAATTTTGCAAAAATAAAAGAATTGTTTGCCACCATACTGTTAGAATGATCTCTCAACAAAATAGTGTGGTTAAATGAATGAACGAAATGTTTTTGAAGAAAGTAAAATGTATGATCTCCAACATAGGTTTGACAACAGAATTTTTTGCAAAGGTGATTAATATGATATGCTATATTATTAACCATGCAACGTGTATAGCTCTTTATTTTAAAATTCATGAGAAAATCTGGTTAGATACTTATGCTAATTATTTTGGTTTAAGAAATTTTTGGTGTCCATCATATATGCATGTGAATGATAGTAAATTAGAGTATGCGCTAACAGGTACATTTTTCTTGGATATGTTTCAGGAGTAAAAAGGTACAGATTATGGTGTCCTGACCTTGAGCTCTCAAAATTTGTAATTAGTAGGGATGTTATTTTTCGAGAAAAAGTCCTTTAGTTATTGTAGTATAGATGATAGTATACAGAAATAGGTGGAGTTTAAGATTAGCAGTTCTGATCCTACTTAGTTGGGCCCTTCAATTCAGCCAATATCAATAGATGCACCAGAATCCATTGATGAAGATACTTAAGAGGAGGAGCAATATTCCATTGCCAGACTCAGAAGGGATAATCAATCACGATAAAATATGCAAATTTAGTTGCATATGTTTTGTCGGTTACAAAAGAAATTGATGGGGTAGGTAAACCTTCTACTCATTCAGAAGCCATTTCTTGTGATAATTCTCTAAAGTGGTTAATTACGATGAATGAGGAAATTGTGTCTCTTCATCGAAACGAAACATGGATTCTTATGGAGTCACCTTTGAATAAGAAAATTATGGGTTGCAAATGGATTTTCCAGAAGAAAAAAAGCATTCCATGGGTTGAAAATGCAATGTACAAAGCATGTTTGGTTGCAAAGGGTTATAGTTAGGTACAAGATATTGATTTTAATGATATATTTTCACGTTGCTAAGAATAGTTCTATCTGTATTTTGTTTGTTTTAGTTATCATGTATGCCTTAGGGTTAGAATAGCTCGATATTAAGACAACTTTTTTACATGGTGAATTTGAAGAGAAAATTTATATGAAACAACCATAAGGATTTGAAATTGAAGGGAAGGAACACAATGTCTACTTGTTGAAGAAATCTTTACACGAATTGAAACAGTCTCCAAGAGAGTGGTATAAGAGATTTGATTCTTTTATGATATATCATGGTTATTCGAGGAGCATGCATGATAGTTTTGTTTACTTCTAAGAGTTAAATGATAGCCGTTTCATTTATTTATTACTTTATATTGATAACATGCTTATTCCTACCAAAACTTTGTCAGAAATACACACCTTGAAGTTGTAGTTAATAGCTAATTTGATATGAAAAATTTGAGAGTAACTAAGAAGATTCTTGGCATGAAGATTAAAAGAGATTAAGGAGTTAAAAAATTATTTTTAACCCATAATAATTATCTTGAAAAAGTCTTGAAAAGATTTGACATGAAATATGCTAAATCTGTAGTATTCCTTTTGTTAGCCATTTTAGACTTCTGCTGATTAGACATCCTAGTCAGTTGAAGAAGAGAATTGTATGGCACATGTTCCATATTTTAATACAATTGGCAATATTATATATGTAATGGTTTGTATTTTTTTCTTTGATAGTGAATTTTACTCATTTTTTGCTTATAAATATAAATCTATTTGATCAAATCACGTAAATTTTTGTTTCTTATTTTTTTTGTTTTATTATTTTTGATTCTCTTTCTTTATTTAATTTTGTCTTGTTATTTGTCTATTGTATTGTCAAGGGATTTTTGGTTAACTTCTTGCATCCCACAGTTTTAACACACAGTTTTTATACTGTCACAATAAATTTTAAATACAATTATCTTAAAATTTCCAAACAATCTGCAATACTAAATTTGTAAACAATTGATTTTTTCATATCACCAAATTGAACCTGCTTTGAGACCACACGAAACAAAAGCATGAGTTGAGATTTGTGGATCATAAGCCTAAAATTCAGAAGCGAAATACATCTCAAGATGTAAAAACTCAACTACAGTCGACAGAAAAGAAAGTATTTTTTATTAAATAAAATCTGAATAATGCAAACCAAATTGACAAACTAATAAGTTAATACAATTTATCTAGAATATGAAGAATTTAAAAATCTGAATTATTTTAACTAAAATTCTAGAAATCCTAATTGACTCACTACAAAAAATTGTACCTTTGCCGACCTTTTTTTTTTCCTCATTCCCAATATTTTATAACCATCCCTAAAGATCGGAGCCACAAAAGAATAAACGTAAGAAAATAGACAAATGTTGGTACATTCCCAACATTAATACAGACGTTTGTGTTAAAGAAAAATCAACATTTTTTTTGTAGTTAAATTCCTTTCATATCCTTTATCAGGCTGTCATCCGACAAGCTTTAAGAAATTTTATCTTTTTTTCCTCTTCATCAGCCATGCTACTTGTACAAATTACAACTAATTAGAATTTAATTTTTTACACCAATTTTTATTTTTATGTGGTATTATCTATATATATATATATATATATATAAATGAAAGTCAGTTACGGAAATTATCAAGTGAATGGTCCATATGGTGTTACTCAATGACACAAATAAATAAATAGCCTCAAAAAATTAGAATATATAATACGATAATAGATAAATATTTTTTCTTCAAAAATTTAAATATCAATATACCAATAATTTTTTATACCAAGTTTTAAATAAGAAGATGAAAGAAAAAGAGAAGAGCTTCACAACCTAAAAATAAAAAATTATAACTTGGACTATTAGATTTTCTAATATTTTAATTAATTAAAACTTATTACATTTGTTTAATAACCTTTTACATGAGAGACATCAATTATGGTTTTCCACCCTTACTCAAAGTTTTGAGCCAAAACTTTTGAAGACATTTTTCTTTGAATGATGAAAAAAGTAATCATACTTTCAATCCTAATATTGTACTTATTATTATAACTTTTCTCTAATTATATCCACGTGATTCAAGCTTGCATGTGTCATCATAATTTCAATCCTAATATAGAATTAGTGACATAATTAGTGTACATACATGCGTGAGTTCAATATAATGCTAAGTCACTGTCAGAAAACACGATATCAGTGACGATAATTTTCATCACTGAAAATCAAAAATCCGTCACTAATATTCTTTAGCGACGAAAAAAATCTGTCGTAAAAAATGACCCCGTTAATTTTAATTTTCCGTCGTTGATAATAAATTATTAGCGACGAATATACAATCCGTCGCTAATTGTTGAAGCACCTTAAAAGAATAAACCACACGCGCCACGCACTCGCCAACCCACCCGACCCGCTTGCTTTAATATGTTGAAAATGCCTTCAAAATTGTCTCCGTCTTGCATCAAACCCTGGCACATGTGAAATCAATATGAGCAAGCCAACCACCGGACCATCTTTCTTATCTAATCATAGTTCTTTTATTTTTTTTACTTATTATCTTTATATTATATTTTTAACAATATAAAAATAATATAAAATTATAATTTTTTATAAAATAATAAAATAATTTTATTTTAGCTTAAAATAAAATAATAAAAAATTCAAAAAAATAAAAAATTATTAAATAAAATTATAAAATTATAAAAATAAAAAAATTTATAACAAGTAAAAAAAATCTGTCGCTAATCGGTGTAAAATGTCTCAATATGTCTTCATCTGGGGTCTTGGATCGAACCTGGGACATGTGAAACATAATAAGGAACAAAATCACCATACCAAACTTACATTTATATTTATATTCTTTTTTTATTTATTATCTTTACTTCATATTTTTTATTAATAATAAAATAATATAAATTGATAATTTATTATAAAATAATAAAATAATAAGAATTAAGGTTAAAATAAAATAATAAAAAATTTTAAAAAATAAAATAATATTATTTTTTGACAAAATAAAATAAAATAAAAAATAAAATAAAAAGAATTAAAAAAAATTAAAAAAATTTTAATTTTCTGATAATAATAAAATAATATAAAATTAAAATTTTTTAACAATAATAAAATAATATAAAAATATAATTTTTTATAAAATAATGAAATAATTTTATTTTATCTTAAAATAAAATAATAAAAATTTTAATAAAATAAAAAAATTTAAAAAATAAAATAATATTATCCTTCTACAAAATAAAATTAAAATTAAACAAATTAAACAAATTAAAAATTAAAAAAAAACCCGTCGATAATCCGTCGCTAATTTTTTTGTCGGTAATTGGTCGGTAATTTTTCCGTTAGTAAAATTGCGGTCGGTAATCCGCCAGTAATCCGTCACTGATGGGTTTACAAAAAATTTTAAAAATTTTAAAAATTTTAAAAATTTTAAAAATTTTAAAAATTTTAAAAATTTAAAAATTCCATCGATAATATTTCCGTCTGTAAAATTTATATCGGTAATCCGTCGCTAATAGGTTTACAAAAAAAATTAAAAAAAAAACTTAAAATTTAAAAATTAAAAAAAATAAACGAATTATATAAAATCCGTCGTTAATCCGTCGGTAATCCGTCGTAATTCCGTCACTATTATCGACGAAAAAAAATCCGTCGATACTTTTCCGTCGCTGATACTGTGTTTTCTAGTAGTAAGTGAAAACAACTTGTAATGACAAATACTACGAGGGGGAACTTTGATTGGTATTCTAGATTAAAACAGAAACCATTAGAAATGAGATTTTTCATGGAAGTTGAATTCAAAATCTTTCATTTAGAAAACAATTTCTTTTTTTGATACATAGTAAAGACCAATGTTTTTAAAATTGAACCAGATTGACTGATTCAATGAGAAACTATTTTATAATCTAACTTAATTTTTATTATTAAACCGAATGAAATCAAATATGATCAAAATGATTTAAAACCGATAAAAAATTGATGAACCATTCAAAATGGTCAAAAAAGTATCTATGACTTTCCATTTTATCCATTTGATAGCATGTTCTCATGTTTATGTATTGCTAACGGAACAAATTCATTTTTTTAATTGAGAAATATGGATTTTAGTTTATTTTAAAATATATAATATATAAATTATATAAATGAAATCATGATAATATCATCTGGTTCATAAAACAATTTGACCCGGTATGATCAATGAATCAATAAAATGGTAGGTTGATCGAATTATTTACTGATTTAATTTAAAAATTATTCATAGAAATTCGAATTTAAGACTTCTAAAAAGAAAAGAAGGGGGTCTGAGTTTGCGTATAACTCCTGGACTTTTGGAAATCATTAAAGAGTTTTTTGACGTACTAAATAGAATTCTTCTCATCATATTGTCCCGCAAATAAACCCATAAGGCAAAGGATGAGGACAAGTCATGTAACACTTTAGTGATGAGCCTCATTTATTTTTAAACTATAGATTTACATTTAACCCGTATATTTGGAGTGTGCCCGTGTCATGTGTGTGAACATGAGAGCACATCTTCTCTGTTTTACTAAACCACATGAAACATATTTAAAGATTAAAAAAAAAAAAGAAAAAGCCCATTGCTTTTGTCATATTTGGATCCAAAAACCAAATAATCCATCCAGGACCACTTGTCCAGTACGATGATTTCAACAAATGTTACAAGGTCAATTCCAAGAGACAATGTATCGGGGAATGAATCAAGAACATATACCAAACCTTGTTCAATATATTGGGCCTTGTTCAACCGTGAATGTTTGTAGGTGAGCTAGCCGGCAGTTCATTACGAATTTGGGAAGACGACCAATGAATGTCTGTGTTTCTTTAGAGTCAGCTTTCTTGATGGTCTTCTCTTTCAAAGCTTCATTTAGGAGAAGAAATACTTGCATAAACTTGTCATTGGATACTTCCATCCTCAAGACTTGACTTGACTCAGTGCTACGAAGACATGTCCAGTGCCGAGCGGTGGAACCAACTACCTGTTATATATCCCAACTCTTTCAGTTGGCGTGTGTATATATTTATTTGGATATTCTTGACAATGTGCTTCCAGAAGGATTATTGAATCTATAGAATAGAAACCCCATAGTGTAGACGAAAAGTGCCAAGCTCCAAACATTGGGTGCATTCTGACGATCCAATTCCAGCCTTCTTTTTTCTAGAATCCGGATCATAATAGTTGAAGATATGAGACCTCCGGTGCATAGTGAAAAGAAAAACCTTAAGTGTTTGGTTGACCTGGTCAAGCTGATCAGCACCATGTGTTGGCAAGGATGCCTCAATTCCACCAACATCTATAGCCATGGCATAAAGCCATATAAAGAGAATTGCTGCCTTACAGCATGAAGGCACTTTTTTCCAATGGCAGGCTGAAATTGGGTTGCATGAGCTTGGATTGTCAACAGACTTGCACCACATTTCTACAAGTTGGGTCAAAATTAAATCAAAAACATGCATGCAATCATAATGAATTATATCCATTTTACTTTTCAGTTAAATATTTTTCTCAAAATCTTTTATATGAATAACATGTGATGTGATGAAATAACGAATAGTACCATATGGACTAAGGTATAGGCATATGGTCATAGCTGTGACCGTGTGAGTGCAGGTAATCCCACATAATACATGCATCATTTGGAGAAATTTTCTACTAAAATGAAATATCTACACAATACAGTATGCATGCTGTATATGGTGGACAAGCTTGGCAAGGTGAAAGTGTCCAGGCAATGTAGATGGCAAAATTGGTTGTGACAGTATTGTCAAGTGGTGTGAGCAAGGTCTTTGAACAACTTTCCAATAACTCTATCGTACAAAAGATGTAAATCTTATTCCTATATTCCCTACAAATAACATGAGAAGAAATTAGGTTGGGTAATGCATGGACTTGGAAAGTAAGCTATGAAATTTGATGCATTTGACAACTGCAATTTCACATCAAATTTAATTTGTCCAATGTTCTCTTGCGACTTAATCAATTCCGATAGATGGAGGAAAATTTCAACTTAATTTACTCCAGGGTCCTTTTTTAGGATTTTTTTCCCCAAATAACTGAGTTTGCACCTCATATTTTGTAAAACAAAACTCTGATCCTCACTTCAAGCAACTATGTTGGCTCCCACTACAAAAAAAACACGGTTTTAGTCACGGATTTTCGCGACGGAAAAAATTCGTCGCTATTTTACGACGGATTTAGCAACGAAAAACTTTTTCGTCGCTAATTTGTCACAAAATTTGCAACAAAAAGGAAGTCGTGGCTAAATGAGCGACGGACACATCATTTGTACACATCATTCGTAGCAAAATTCATCGCTAATTAGTGACGAAAAAATTTTCGTGACTAAATTCGTCGCTAAATTCGTCGCTAAATATGACAAAATTTTGCCACAAATTTAAAATTTGTCGCAAAATTTAATCTTTTTTAAATAGAATTTTGTTTTTTTATTTTTATTTTTCTTTTATTAATATGTAATATTTAAGTTAAAAATTAATTTAGCGACGGATTTGTTTTCCGTCGCTAGATGAAAATCCCAATCCATATATCCGATAATTTAGCGACGGATTAAAATCCGTCGCTGAATTTATTTTATTTTAATAATTTCAGTGACGGATTCCAAATCCGTCGCTGAATTTTATATTCTTTTAATTATAATTTTATTTTATTTTATTAATTTATATTAACAAATCATATTATTATTTTATAATATTTTAATTTACATTTTATTTTATTATATTATATTTCATTTTTTAGAAGACTAATGGTATTTAATTCTTAAAAAAACCATATATTTTATTTTATTTAAATTATATATATATTTTAATTAATTTATTATTTTTTTAACTTTTTTTGTTTGATTTAATATTTTTTATTATTGTATAGATAATTTTATTTTATTTGTATTATTTTATTCAATAATATAAATTTTTTAATTAAATACTAATGCCTGCGCGGGGCCGGCGCATGCACGCACGGGCGCTTGCCTGCCTGCCTGGGCGCCCGCGCCCTGTGCGCGCCTGTCTCGGAGCTCGCGGGTGCCTGCTTGGGGGCCTAGGCAGGCGCGCGGGCGCCCAGGCAGGCAGGTGCGGGCGCCCGCGCCCTAGCAGGCGCGCGCGCAATGCCACGCGTGCCTGCCTGCGCGCCCACGCCTGGTGTGCCTGCCTGGGCGCCCACGCAGGCGCACGGGCGCCCAGGCAGGCAGGCGCGGGCGCCCGCGCCTGGGCGCCCTTTGTTTTAATTCTAAAAAAACATGCAGGTGGAGGGATTCAAACCTTAGACCTTGGATTTCGGATTTGAGCAGATCACCACTGCACTATCGCTTGGTGTTAGTGTTATGTGATGATATTTTTGTTTTCTTCCTTCCACCTTTTTGTTTCCTATTCTTACTTTTTTTTTTTCTTTTGGTTTTTTTTTTCTTTTTATTTTCATTTCTTATATATAATAATTTTATTGAAATTTGAATAAAAATATTATGTGATTAAATATATAGATTTTTTAAATTATTAATATATTATAATTTATTGATAATTATAATTTTATAGTTTTGAGATGCATTTTTAAATTATGGATTAAAAAAATAAAATAAAAATGAAAAAGAATAATAAAATAATAAAATAAAAGAAAAAAGAAGAAATCAAAATATAATATTAATATATTTTTTAATTAATTTATTATTTTATTTTAAATTAGTATTTTATCATTTTTTATTTTATTAAAAATTGTCATATTTATTATTTTTAATTAAATATTATTTTAGGTTGGTGGTATAAATAAAAAAAGTTTTTATATTTATGATTTTAAATTGTTATTATATATTATTTTATTATTATTAGAAAAATATGAAAAAAAGATAATAAATAAAAAAAAAAACTTTATATCACAATAATATTTTTGGCTCTGTGGTTTACAGGTTGCGTGTGTGCATGAGTTCGTGCAGGAGTTCGGAATTCGAAACACGGTGGAGGCAGAAGGCGCGGCATTTTCCAGCAATTAAGAGTTGATGCTGCTGGCTCGAGCGGGCAGGTTGCAGGGCGGGCGGGCGGTCAGGTGGGGTGCTGGCTTGGGTGGGCAGGTTGGTGTTGGGGTGGGTTGGCACGTGGATCTGCCGGCTCAGGGGCAGGGCATCAGCGACGGATTTGGAATCTGTCGCTAATTCAGCGACGGATAATTTTTTGACGGGATAGTTTTCCACTAAATTAGCGACGGATTTTAGCGACAAAAATTATCTATCGCTAAATTTAGCGACGGATTCCAGATTTTCGTCGCTAAATTTAGCGACGGATTTCTAATTTTCGTCTCTAAATTTTTGCGACGCGTTATTAGTGACGAAAAATTTTTCGTCGCTAAATCTGTCGTTAATGTTTTTAGCGACGAATTTTTTTAAAATTTTCGTCACTAAATTTGTGGATAAAACGCTGTTTTTTTGTAGTGTCCAGTTCCAGCATGTCTTCGAGGGTCCTTTCCTTTCTCTGCAATCCACATAACTATCAGCTTCAAGGCTCTTCTCAGTTCCTATGCCAGTGCAATGCCTAGAAAAAATTGGAAGAGCAAAAAATAATACTACTAATAGACAGCCACCATCAAACCTTGTTTTGAGAATTCGTTTTCTTCAATCAAAGATTCATTTGTTCCTCCATCAGATAGGATGGAGGGGCATAACTTTTAACTTCATGTGGCACAGGCGATAAGAAATTGTTGAAGTATTTATGACCGAATCTGGGCTGAAAATTTGGACTTGCTCTATTTATGACCCTATTTAGTTCAAATGGACTGTGCCGAAAATTTTGACCATAATTTGCACAGCCTTTCTTCCTACAATACAAGTTTGATGATATGTTATCATGCCTTGGGTACTTTTTTTCTTTTTTTTTTTTAAATAAATTTGAACTTATATTTCAACTAATCCGATTTGAGTGTTGTCAAGTCCAGTTTAGGAGAACCTTTTCCAATGTAATTTTTTTCATTCTCAAATTTCAAAGTTTCATATATTTTGCAGAGCTTCAAGATGACAATCTTGGAAATTCACTCTTCTTTTAATCATGAAAATGAATTTACCCCATATTTCTAACAATAATGTTTTTCACTACAGAAAGAATCTTATAGTGAAAGTCTGCAATAAATAGAAATTTTTTTTGGTGCCATATATGGGTATATGTATGGTTAATGGTCGGTTCACTCCATTTAACGGGTAAATATTCTCAATGGAGACATGTGACGAAATCATTCATCTTCACTGTCATAAATTTGGAATCTTGCGGAAAATCTTGAGCTTGAATTTTCACCCCAAAACCTCCCAACTTTAATTTGTGAATTTATGATTTTTCATTAATTAGTATATTTCATTTTCCATAATTGGATGGGATAGAAAAAGAGACAATTCTCGTTTTCTTTTTGGGTGAAGATATGGTGACGATCGAGATTGATTTCAGAACAATAGGACCACTGCCATGCATCCTGCCTGTGGCTTCCAATTCCGTCCTCTCTCTCCCCCCAATTCTGTTATCATCCGCACTTTCCACCCACCCACACATAATTCCTTGGTTCATAAAGCACCAGCTAGGATACAATCTAGTCCCTATTCATAGTACTGTCTGTACCTCAAAAAATGGGAAACACTCACACATGTTCCAAACACCTTATCTTCCTTTTCCTTTCTTCCTCATCTTCCTTGAAAACTTTCACAGGAAATCCTTAATCATATCCATAACACACTCACTTTTGCTTTTATGTCCAATAATGGCATCAGCAGACCAGTACTCATCATCAAATAGGCAAAACTCCTGCGCCACCAACAACACTCAACTCCTTCAAGAGCTAGAAGCTCTCAGCCAAACTCTCTATCAGTTCCACACAGCTTCCACTGCTAGAAGAACAGCCTCCCTCGCGCTGCCTCGCAATGCTGTCCCTTCAATACCCTCGGCAGATGATGTCAGAGGCCCCACCAAAAATGATGATAGGCCAATAAGTGCACCTCGTGCTAGGCGGAGGTCCTTGTCTCCATGGCATTCACGGCCAAAGCTAGAAGATGAAGAAAAAGTTCAAGCTGTTACTTCTTCAACAAACCAGCCAGGAAGCAAGAAGCTGGAAGAAATGTCTGCAGCGTCATCAGCTAACAAGAAAGGGCTATGGAACTGGAAGCCCATTCGTGCCCTTTCGCATATAGGAATGCAGAAGCTCAGCTGCCTATTCTCCATAGAAGTAGTGGCAGTTCAAGGCCTGCCAGCTTCCATGAACGGTCTGCGCCTGTCTGTATGTGTCAGAAAACAGGAAACCAAAGAGGGAGCAGTTCATACAATGCCCTCAAGAGTCTCACATGGTGCGGCCGATTTCGAAGAGACACTGTTCATGAGGTGTCATGTTTACTGCACTTCTGCAAGTGGAAAACAGCAGCTGCCGAAATTTGAGCCAAGACCCTTCCTAATTTACGTGTTTGCAGTCGATGCTGGAGAGCTTGATTTTGGTAGAAGTTCTGTGGATTTGAGCAATCTTATCCAAGAATCAGTGGAGAAGAGCAAGGAAGGCAGTCGGGTTAAACATTGGGATATGAGCTTCAATTTGTCTGGAAAAGGAAAGGGAGGTGAACTTGTACTAAAATTAGGTTTCCAGATTATGGAAAAAGATGGGGGCATTGGGATATACAGTCAACCAGAGGGAGCAAAATCTAGTAAAGATCGAACCTACTCATTTTCCTATGCTCGAAAGCAGTCAAAATCTTCATTCAGTGTTCCTAGTCCGAGCATGTCGAGTAGAGCAGAGGCTTGGACTCCATCCCAGACTGGTGCATCAGTGGATTTTCAGGGTATAGATGTCTTGAACCTTGACGCGCCTGCTCCTGTGACTTTGAATTCCCCTTCCGTTCAGAAGTCAGAGGAGCCAGAATCAAAGGTTGATGATCTTGAGCTTCCCGACTTCGATGTTGTTGATAAAGGGGTTGAGATTCAGGATAGTAAAGGTGGTGGTGGAGAAGAGTCAGAAGGGAATACTGATGAAAAGTCGGTCCCCAGTGAAGTTGTTAAGGAAATTGTGCATGATCCATTCCATTCGACAAGACTGACACAGCTTGATTCAATAGCTCAGCAGATAAAGGCTCTCGAATCTATGATGGCCGACGAGAAACTTGTTCAAGTTGAGGAAACAGAATCACACGGGTTAGATGCAGAGGAAGAGACTATAACCCGGGAATTCCTTCAATTGCTTGAAGATGAAGAAACGGGTCAATTCAAACCCAATCAAGAAATCAGCATTCCTAGTTTCAGATTAGATGGAAATGAAGAATATGCAGAAGGTGAAACTCAGGTTTATCTTCCTGATCTTGGGAAGGGCTTAGGGTGTGTTGTTCAAACAAGAAATGGAGGCTACTTAGCTGCCATGAATCCTCTAGATACTAAAATGGCAAGGAAAGATGCACCCAAGCTTGCAATGCAGCTGTCGAAGCCCTTGATTCTTTCTTCGAAGAAATCAATTTCCGGGTTTGAGTTGTTTCAGAGTATGGCAGCTATTGGACTTGAAGAACTCAGCTCTAAAATATTGTCTTCAATGCCTATCGATGAACTTATTGGCGAAACTGTGGAGCAGATAGCTTTTGAAGGCATTGCTTCTGCAATTATCCACGGAAGGAATAAAGAAGGTGCTAGCTCAAGTGCTGCTCGCACAATTGCTGCGGTGAAAACTATGGTGACTGCAATAAATGCTGGCAGGAAAGAGAGGATTTCAACAGGACTATGGAACATAAATGAAGAGCCTTTGCCTGTTGATGAATTACTCGCATTTTTAATGCAGAAGATTGAGTCGATGGCTGTTGAGGCTTTGAAGATTCAAGCAGAAATCGCAGTAGAAGATGCTCCCTTCGATGTTTCTGCAGTCACAGGAAAGACGGGTGGAAAAGACCCTGATCATATTTTAGCTTCCACAGTTCCACTTGAAGAGTGGCTGAAAAAGAGCAAATCAGAAACAGTCAAGAGCCAGACAGATGAGCCAGCAACCATCACTATATCGGTTGTAATTCAACTAAGAGATCCACTTAGGCTATATGAGGCAGTGGGAGGCCCTATGATAGCATTGATTCAGGCAACACAAGTTGAAGGGAAAAGCAATAAATATGATGATGAAGAAGAGAAGTACAAAGTGGCAAGTATGCATGCTGGAGGGTTGAAAGTGAGGAGCGGAGGGAAGAGAAATGCTTGGGATACCGAGAAGCAAAGGCTGACCGCTATGCAATGGCTTGTGGCATATGGATTGGGAAAGGCAGCTGGGAAGAAAGCAAAGCACAGCGCGTCATCAAAAGGGCGACAGGATATGTTGTGGAGCATTTCGTCCAGAGTAATGGCAGACATGTGGCTCCAACCGATGAGAAACCCTGATGTCAAGTTCTCCAAGTAAAAATTCCTAGATTCTAAGCTTGTGAAATTCATTACTTGAATATAAGTTTGTGTTTAATGTTGTACAAATTCATTGCTTCTGAACAAATAAATGAGTTGAGGATTGAAACCATAGTCACTAAAGACGGAGAAATCATTTCTTGGAATTATGATCCCATCATCCGTATTGTATGCCAATATTTACTTTTACAATAGATCATATAGTAATGATGACGTATGATGAGTAATGATATGACGATGGAACATAAAAAAAAAGCCCCTGAAATTTTATTAAATTATAAAACACGACTCTAATTACCCAAAACAGTAACATAAAATTGCAAAATAAGAGAATTTCATTGATGCGTCTTGTGTGTCCTAGACCTATACATTCCTCCTATAAGTGTATTGTGTTATTCAAAGCAAAGAGGGCCTTTTTTAGTAATATACAAATATATGTAAAAGTCTAGGATTATAGCGCTATAGTTACTGTGATGGAGTATAAATTGATATAATATCTATGATTAATTTTATTTTATTTTTAAATAAATATTATATTAATATTTATATTTTATGGTATTTGATATGTTAGAATTCATGAAGGAAGTTACGAAGAAAAGTGAAGAAAAATCAACTAATTTATAACATCTATGCAATAAATGAAAAAAATGGACAACAATACTTTTTTATTAGGGTGTGAACACGTGGATTTCAGAAATATCGTAAAATTTTTTTGAAGGCCAAATTAGCAAGTTTCCTGATCTGACTGCACATAAAGTTAAGGAAAAGTGAGATCGAATTGGACGTATTAAAGATTAGCAAAATATATTGATTTATTCTTAATATTTAGAAATATAAATTTTGAAAGTTTAATTTTATAATCTTTTATTTTAGTTAGATTACTTTTTTTAGCAATTTGTTATTAGATTTTTTTTTATTTATTTATTAGTTACCTAGGCTTGGAAAGGTTTTCCCGTCAAAAAATAGAAAACTTGATCCTATATATACGGGGACATTACACATTCAATGGGGCAGCCCGAAAGGACAGCAGTAGGCAACAGTAGGGTCACGAATTCGTGTAGGTACCGTCATTTTTCCAGCACTTTTACTCTGGTAGCATTTTGTTTATTTCTTTCCAAAATTATTTTTAATTAAAAGATTATTAAAATTTTGATTTTATATGGTTATGGGATCTAATTATACATATTATATCAATATATCATAGATATTTATTTAATTTCTATACTTGATTGATTATAATTTTTTAAAATTTATTGAATAATGGTCAATATTTAATAGTATTAGAATAATTTATGACCAATTAAAACAATAAATCCATAACCAATTTTTTTAATATAGTGATGAATGACATAAATTTATAGTTTGTTAATAGTATTATTTATATTATGAAATTAAATAATCTAATTTAAATAAATTCGTTGTGTGTTTATTAATTAGAATTAGATCTCTTTAGATTTTAATACTGTCGGAATATTAATTCTTAATAGTTTTTCTATAATTTTTTTTGATTAGCAAAATAATTAAAATATTTTTCTTAATTATCGATTAAGTAAGGAGAGATTGATTGGTTGACATTTATTGAATGACTATAACCAATTTATTTATATTTTGTTGAATTAATTAGATAGATCGATAATCAATCACACGAAAACACGATGAATATAATTCCTTTAACTAGAAATTAATTTCTCATAAATTTTTATTCCTTTAGTTTTGAGTATTTATTTAATTTCTTTTAGTCAAATATTTCTTTTCATCATTTAATTTATTAGTTTAGTTAATTTTAAAACCCCATATTTTTATTTTTAATTTTTAAAAGAAGTAAATTCACCATTTCTCGAGAAGACGACTCTAGTCACTCTATACTAATATATAATGAAATAGATTAATTTATTTTTGATAATTTGACGACACACCAAATTTTTGTACTGTTTTTGGGGAATGATGTTAAGTTATTTATTTATTTTTTTTAAGTTTTGCTTTTTTCTTATTTTTGGGACTAACCCAACTTATTAAAATTAGTCAATAGCATAAAAGAGAAGGATTTTAAAGACAGATATATGACTATCCAAAAGATTTTAAGATACTTAACTATCTTTGATGATAATCAATCATATTTTTGTATTGATTTTTCTAATATTGATTTTCTTTTGAATTAAATTATGGATTGATATATTTATTACCAACTTTTCATAGTTTTGCAGGAACAGATCCTTACAAATATTTAAAGAAGTTCCATTTTTGTGTGTTTGACAATGAATCTATAAGGGATAACTGAAAAACAATTTGAATTAAGAGTTTTTGCTTTTTTTTTCTTTAACCGATGAAACAAAACATTGTCTTCACTATTTGCCCTCTAACTCTATCACTACTTAGAATGACATGAAAAAGTTGTTTTTAAAATTCTTTTTCCAGCATCTCATGTAGCCATGATTAGGAAAGAGATGTGTGGTGTAAGGCAATATAATGGAGAGACTTTGTATGAGTATTGAAAAAAATTCAAACAATTGTGTGCGAGTTGTCCCCAACACCTAATTCCAAAACAATCGTTTATTTAATATTTTTATGAAAGACTCTCACTTATGGATAGAAATATTATTGATACCGCTAGTGGAGGTGCATTGACAAATAAAATACCTAAGAAATCTAGGAATTTAATATTTAATATGGCAACAAATGCACAACAATTCGAAATATGACAAGATGTTCCAAAGAAAGTCAATAAGATAAGTATTTCTCCCATCAATCAAATATTAGATACACTAACATCTCTTGTGGAGAAATTGGTTATAGGCCAAATGCAACAGACAAAGACTTGTGGAATTTGTTCAAAGGTGAGTAATCCAACCGATATGTGTCTCACTCTTCAAGATGACCTCTTTTCAAATACTTACGATCAAGAATTGAGAGATTATCTCAATCTTAATTATGGGAATCAATTACAAGGATTTCAACAGCAACCTTAAGCCGAACCATTATTCTAACCCCCACAAGTATCTTTGAATTCATGTATACCTCTGGAAGATATTTTCAAAAGTTTTGCCAATACTACTCTATTGTTCCGAGATAAAAGCTAACATTCAAAATTTGAAAACTCAAATATCACAATTGGTGACAACTATGAGTAAACTCAAAACTAATTATGAAAAATTACCGTTTCAAGTGGAAATCAATTCAAAGGAAAATGTTACTACCGTGATTCTGAAATGTGGAAAAGAGGTGCAAGATACTACACTACAAAAAAACATGGTTTTAGCCACGAATTTTTGCGACGGAAATTAATCATTGCTATTTTGCGACAACTTTAGCGACAAAAACGAATTCGTTGCCATTTTGCGACAAACTTAGCGACAAATTTTATTTGTCGCTATTTTGCCACAATTTTTGCGACGACAAAATACTTGTGGCTAAATTAGCCACGGAGAAATATAATTCGTAGCAAAAGTCGTCGCAAATTAGTGACAAAAACATTTTCGTGGCTAAATTCGTTGCTGAAAATTTTTTAAATAGATAGAAAATTATTTTTCTTATTTTTCTTTTGAATTTAGTTTTTTTAAATAAATAGAAATTTATTTTTCTTATATTTCTTTTGATTTTATTAATATATTATATTGAAGTTAAAATTTATTTTGGCTTAAATTTTTTATAAATAATTAAAGAACATATAATTTATATAAAATTTAAAGAAAAAAATTAATTTAGTAGTAATTGCGACGGATTTCCAAATCCGTCGCTATTTCGGCTAGAAATCCGTCGCTATTTTGGCGACGGATTCAAAATCCATCGCAGTTTCGGCGACGGATTCAAAATCCATCGCTGTTTCGGCGACGGATGCAAAATCCGTCGCTGTTTCGGCGACGGATGCAAAATCCATCGCTGTGTCGGCGTGTTGGCGACGGATTCATAATCCGTCGCTGTTTCGGCTGTCGCTTGAATTTGTGAATTTTATTTGAATTTTATTATAATTTAATAATTTATAATAACGAATCATATTATTTTTTTAATAATATTTTAATTTATATGTTATTATTATATTTCAAATTTTTAGGAAAATAATATTATTTAATTATTTAAAAAACCATATATTTAATATTATTTAAAATATATATTATTTAATTAATTTAGTAAATAAAAATTGCGCGGGCGCCGGCGCATGCACTCCCGGGCGCCTGCTTGGGTGGCCTGCGCGCTGGTCGTCGCGTTATTTCTTAGCAACGAATTACGTCCGTCACTAACTGGCGGCGGATTCATATCCGTCGCTAACTGGCAAACTGGCCAATTTTTTTATTATTATTTAATATTGTTATTTTATTAAATTATATAAAATCATCATACCCGAAATTTAGTAAAAATTTTGAAAAAGGTCCTATTCGGGTTAAAATAAAATATAATTTATTTATTATATCAAATTATATTATATATTTATTATATAAATATTATATTTTACTTTTTTTATATTTTAAATTTATATATAAAATTTAGAGAGGAAAGGTGAGTAATTATTTATTATATAAATATTAAATTTTATAATAAAATTTAGAGAGTAAATGTGGGCCGGCGCAATATCAAAGTGCATTTTGTGTGCTCCCAGCACGGGCGCCCGGGCATGCCAGCGCCGGCGCCCGCCCGCCCCACATAAGATATATAAGATATAAGATATCACAAAGATAAACTATGTATATTTTTATTATTTTTGTTAATTTTATTAATGTAACTTAATATAATATAATTTAATTTAATTAATTTGTTTGTATTTTTTATTAATTATTTTTAATTTTTATAGAATTTATATTTATAAATAAATAAATTGAGATATGCATGTGCTCACGCAAGAGCGATCGCGGGCGCCCTGGCATGCTTGGCGCCCGAGCATGACACCGTGCGCTGCGTGTACCCATGCAAGCCCCCGCGCATGCCAACGCAGGCGCCAGAGCATGGGAGCACGGCACCCGCGCGCTACATGAGCGCATGGCAGTGGGGTCCAGGGATGGCAGTGGCAGTTGGGGCGCCCTTGTTACGTGCTGATGCCAGCGCGCGTGTCCAGGGATGCCACTACTGCGCGGGCAAGCTTAGCTTGCCCGGGCGTCCGGCCATGCTAGCGCAGGCGCCCGCGAGTTTAAATTTATAAATATTAAAAATTATAAATATCTATTTATAATTTTTATTTAAATTTATTATTGCTCTAGTTTTTAATATTAGAATTTGGAGCATACAAATAATAATTTAATATTTGTAATTTTAATATTTATGAAGTTATAAATGTGTTTATAAATATAATTTGGATTCTTAGTGGATATTATTTTATTTTAGCACATTTTGAATTTTGAAAATATGTTACAAAAAAATGAGATTTAAATATTTTTTTCTGAGTCTAATTAAAATTGAATACTTAATTTAAATTTTTTTTGGCATGGCGATAAATATTGTCCATAAATATTGTGGGAAGAAAATTTCTTTATCGATCACAAAATATCCATAGTATGAGTACAATTTGAGGAGAAAAAAAAATACCTATAGCATATATGCTAATATTTGAAAACTCAAAATAAATATAAAAAACAAAAATACGATTATTTTTTTTTCAGAAAAATAGTGTTATCATATCTCATAAAATCAAAAAAATTCCAAATATATTTTTATACATGGAAAAAAAAAAAAAAAGCTCACTGAGTGCTTGATTGACGAAGTTTGCTACTCACTCACGTCGATCAAGTCGATCAAGGTTGACTTTCCTCGATGAAACATTCACCTTTCATCAATAAACAAGGCTGGGGTTGGTAAAGTAAACCAAACCCAAAATAAACCCAATGTAAAGTGTAAAAAAAAAATCAAAAGAATAAAAATAAACTAACGGTAATTTTTGTTTTGAGAAAATATGTTATAGGTGGTGGTGTGTAAGTATGGCTGTTTAAAAATATTAAAGAAAATATTTTTTATACATCAAATTACAATCCATCATCCTCTCAATTTTCCTTCTTTCCTATTTTTTTTTCTTTTCTCCTTTTTTCTTTTCTCCTATGTTTTGTTTGAAACTTTTTTCCTCCATCTTTCATTTTCCCCTTTTTCTTCATCTTCAATATAAAATCTTCAATATAAGATCATCCACAAATAAAAATTTTGAGAAAAAAAATTGTTCTAAAAAAAATCCTGAAAAATAAAATGAAACTATAAGTAATAAAATTTAAAAATTACAAGAAAAATAAAACCTAAGACTATATAAAAACAAAAAAAAAAGACATACAAATACAAATACAAGCTTGGTTTCGGCCCACTTTCTTTTGGGCTTTCAGCCCCACTTTCATTTGTGCTTGCTTTCTCTGCACCCGAGACAACTAAATATAATAATAAATATAATAATAAGAATAATAAGTAGATGAAAAAAATTAAAGAATGATATTTGACTGGTAGATCTTGTAATATAAAAAATAAATAGAAAATGTCCATCTTCTAACTAAATTCAAATTCAATTCTCATGAGTTAATTCAATTTTAAAAGTTAATTCAATTTTAACTAAATTCAAAATTTAGATGTTTTTTTTCATCCAAACAATTAAAGTCTGCGAAATCATTCTGGGAAATCATTCTGGGAATTCAAGTCTTCTTCTTTGACAAAATAAAAAATGTACACATAAAATAAATTATTGTTAAATTTATTGAAAATTAAATTTAAACCTTACCAAAAATAAATTTGAAAGCTTAACAAAAATAAATTTGAAAGCTTAACCCTTCTTTCTTCTTTTTCTTCTTTCTTTAGTCTTCTTTCTTCTTTCTCTATTCCTTCTTCTTTTTCTTCTTTCTCTATTCCTCTATTAATTCACAAATCTCATCACCTATAACCATTATAAAGAAATTTAGCAATTTTCAATCAATCATATCAATAATATCAATAATATCAATAATATAATAAGATGTCCGATAAATATTATAATAGAAAAAAACATCATTTAAATTGGGTGAGTAGATCATTTAAATTTAATTGGGTGAGTAGATCATTTAAATTTAAATTGGGTGAGTAGATTTGGATTTGTTTTAA
The DNA here is from genome assembly GCA_033439265.1 of Dillenia suffruticosa. NCBI lineage: Eukaryota > Viridiplantae > Streptophyta > Magnoliopsida > Dilleniales > Dilleniaceae > Dillenia > Dillenia suffruticosa. The sequence continues at coordinate 18,419,129 of JAVTVX010000020.1, forward strand.
TTAATTATGAATTTCTAGAAAGAATCTAAAATATTAAAATTGTGACAAGAAGAAAAAAATCTCATTCGATTTCTCACATATTTTTTATCACACTTTCAAATCTCAATCCCATTTGTTTTTGCTACACCAACACTACATACTGCATTTTGTCATTTTGTCTGATTTCTCTTATCACAGAAATCTTTCATCTTCCTATTAAAAACATATTTATCGAAATGACCGCTCATAACGATATTATGAAAATGATTGTGGAACGGAGTCAACTCAACTCAACTATTATCAAATATTATTATAATATGTGTGAATCAATTATAATATTATCTTTTATAAAATATAATATTATATTATATATAAATATATTATAATTTTATGTGTTAAATAAAATTGATATATTTTGAAAATATTACACTATTATTTTATCACAAAATAATGTTCCTTTTTTTTTTGACTAAAAACAAATTACAAAAATATAATAAACATTAATAAATTTATTTATTTACTTTTATGCCTATTAAAAATAAATAGTAAAATATTGTAAATAATAAATTATAATAATCACATGTAAATGAATTGATGAATGAAAATAAAGATGTAAGAAGAAACTTTTAAATTTTAAAAAAGAGGTTGAATGGCGCTGACAAAGATTTTCACAAACAATTTTCGGGCGGCATTTCTAATTTCTTAATCCTAAATTTTTATCATACTTTTACTAATACTTACAACTTATAACTTATTTACTATACATACCTATCACACTTATTACTTATTTACTTAAAATTTTATTGGAGTAATTTTTTTATGCTTTTATATATTTAAAAATAACAATTATTAATAATATTATTTTAAATGAATTTATCTAATTTTATATAATATAGTATTATAGTTACACTATATTAAATATTATAGTGATTCCACCTGCACACCACAAAATTCAAGTATATCTCAACATATTTTTATATTTGACATTTTAAAATTAATGAGTAGGTTTCATTTGACATTTAACATTTAATAATTCACATTTAATGATTAAAATTAATCAATACATTTAATATTAATTAATTTGACATCTTTTAAATTAATTAATATAGTTTATAGAATTAATTAAAATAGTTTATAGATTTCATATAAAGATTTTTTCAATTTTAAAATAATTTATGAAACTTAGCAAATTTTCTATCATTATTATATAAATGTATGAATATGAATAAAAGATGCGAGAAAGAAACATGTATGAATAAAAGATGCCTTTTGTTCAAAAATTTAAAATTATAATAGTTTATAGTTTAGAGTTTAGGTGTATTTATAGTTTATATAGGTATTAAATTGAATATATATATTAAATAGAAATCATCATATTAACTAGAAATCATTTACATAAATTTAAAAAAAAAAAGAAAATGTTTTTGTTGTGTTTTTAAATTGGTAAAGAAAGAAAGGGTAATTTGGTAGTAAAATAGAAATTGGGTTATCATTTAAATATATGTAAATATAAATTAAGTGTGAATTTAAATAAATTAATATTAATATTATTACTTAATTTTTTTAATTGATAAAAAATTTTAAAAACACATTATTTAAATTAATAATATTAACAACTTAAAATAAAATAATAATTTCAAATGATATTATTTAAAATAATAATATTAAAAATTTAAATATTTAGAAACACAAAAACAAAAACAAAAAAGACCGCAAGCTCCTCCCCGCAGATGCTATAGCGGGGCCCGGGCGTGTTGGCTCGCGGGCGCGTGTCACATGCCACGCATGCCTTCTTGCGGGGAGCCTGAGTGGCGTGCATCACTAAAGAAATTTCATCCCGGCACTTATCTCATTTTCTTCAATTCTTTTTAAGAAAAAAAAAAATCCTTTACGATTTAAAAAAAAATAAAATTCATGAAATAAGTATAATATAATATAATAATATATTACAATATATCATAACACTATTATATAAAATAATAAATTTATATCATTTCATATATTAATTAATAATATTATTAATTTAAAAAAAAAACATATAAATAACTAAATTATTTATATTAATACTTCCCTAAACTTAATAATTAATATAGGCAAAAAAATATTTTAAAAGAAAATATATTTGAAAAGAGAGAAGGAAATTTTAAAGAACAATATAAATTAATAAATTAATATTGAATAAAGAATTTAATAGAAAAATAATAATAATAAGATAAAATTTAAGTTTTAGATGGAGTGTTTTTATTATGTGATTTAATTTAATATCTCTCTTAATTAATTTATTAGAATAAATTATTAATTAATCTTGTAATTATTTTGTCATTTCATTTTGTTAACATAAATATAATCATAGATTTAATTTTAATTATAATTTAATAAAGATATAATTTAATTTAGTGTCATATAAAAATATGAAAAGTTTAGGTAAATATTTTAAATCATATTTGAAAATTTTTTATTGGATTAAATTTTAAATTTTTAAATTTTGGCGCCTTTTAAATTTTCATATTTGAAAAATTTTTATTGGATAAAATTTTAAATTTTTAAATTTTCAATGTGGCGCCTTTTAAATTTTCAATGTGTGTGGCGCGGGTTGTGTGTGTGTGTGTGTGTGAGTGTGAGTGCGAGTGTGAGAGGGAAATTGAAAGGTAGAGAGGGAAGACGGAGAAATCGAAAGATAGTGAGGTGACCAAAGAGAGAAAGAGTGAGAGACGAGAAGAGAGAAGAAGAGTAGATAGATTTTAAAAAATAAATATTTTTATAATATTTTTTTTAAAAAAAAACAGGTTTATAACTTAAAAAAATATATATTTTTCTTTATCTTATTAATTATATTTTTTTAATATTCCTTCATATTTTAGTTACATATAAAATTTTTAACATTACAATAAAATTTTTTTTATCATTTTTTTCTCCACATCTATCAAATAATTTATAATAAGTAACTTAATATTTTTAATCAAAATTAAAAATCTAATAATAATAAAAAGAAGTTATTATAATTTGTAATTGATTATATTATATTATATATATATATATATATACATATATATCTGATTATATTGTAAAATTTTAAGATTGATAGATTAATAATGAACCTTAGTTTAGTTTAGTTTAGCTAGTGTGTTAGTGTGTTAGGGGGTTAGTATTTATTGTGTTAGTGGGTAAGTGTTTATAATTAGTGTTTTTAATTATGAGTTTGATTGATTGAAAGATTTTAGATTAATATTTATAATGATGGGTTTAATTGATAGAAAGATTTGAGATTTGATAAAATTATTATATGAGATGAAATATATTCAACCAAAAGTAAACTAAATAAAACCAACCATATCACCTCACCTTAACACCACACATCTTATAGTAAAACTCCATACACAATACACACCACACCTCACCTTAACACCACACACCTTAAGTAAAACTCCATACACAATACACACCACACACCATACATACATAAGCAAATATAAGTCTTTGGTAATTATTCTAAATTTTTAAATTATACTAAATTTTCAAATTTAAAACAAAATTTTATTATATTAATTTGAAGTTTAGTAATTTATAAAACATGTAAATTATTATACAAATTTTAGTATTTAAATTTAATTTTTAAAATAGAAATCAATTCAATATCAAACTATATATATTTAAGTATATATATTTAAAAAAAGAGTTAGTATATTATTGAAAAAATTTTATGGAGAATCAAAAGTTGTAGCTTTATTTTTTTTACGGATCAATTCCCCATCTTTATTTGTTCTTTATTTATTTTCTTTAAAATAATTTAAGTTCTATTTTTATATATATATATATATATATAAAATAAATGGAGGATATTCTTAAAAGTTTTTTTAATACTTTTATTTAAAGTAAAATTTGAATAATATATATAATATATATAATTTTATAATTTAAAATTAATTTTTAAATAAATAAAAATTCTTTTTCGAATCATGTCCTCTCTCCCCTCTCTCCCTCTCTGTTCAATTAATTGATTTGCATAGGATACTTGACCTATTTACATTGAGATTTTTGAGATTTTTGAATGGGTTGTATCATATTTCTTGACCTTACTCTTAGTTTCAACACTAATTCAACACTAAACTCTTACTTTTATTCATCATTAAACTCTTAAATTCTTAAACTCTAAACTCTTACTCTTATTCAACACTAGACTCTTACTCTACTCTTATAATTATTTGAGTATGTGAAGAACCTCTGAAAAATTTTATATTTTTCGCGGCATCGGCGTGGCAAATTAGAGGGCGCGGCAAATTAGAGGATCGATGAATCTAAGCATTTATGGGGCTTTATTGGGCGTGGCCAGAATCGATTGAATTTATGGCTTGATTGGATTTTGGCTCGATTACCACTCCACAATATCCGTGCCACCATTATTCCGCACCATTATTCCGCACGCACCACATTTACCACACGCACGACAGACATTTTTCAAATCTGAGATGTATTAACTCAAATCATTTATTTTCCACCTCTACCAATTTTAAAAATATATATAAATTTTACAATTATTTAACATTTCATTATTTTAATGAATTATTTTAATGAATTTAAATGGAATTGTGTAGAAAATGAGTTCCGTACACTTTCTCTCTCCCACTCTCTCTCACTCTCTCACACACACACAAATCCACAAGTTCATTGTCTTTTCCCATGGCCAGGAGGAGGAGGAGGAGGAGGGGAGAGTATATGTGATGGCTAGTATTGTTTGGTGCAAAAAAAAAAAAAGGGCTTGGCTTTTTTTTAATTATGTTCAATTATGAGACCGATTTCTAGGATAAAAAAAAATAGGTTTCAATAGTTATAATAAAAATAAAAATGTTGTTGAAAAATCCAGAATCATTTTCAAATAAATAAATAAAAGTGGTGCCCAAAAAGAAAATAAATACCAAATTTATTAAATTATTAATTTTTCAACAAATTTTTTGAAATGAGGATATTTATTTTTCATAATTTTCATATTTTGCTTCTGATGGCCCATTTCCTTTCATTGATTTTTTCCATTATTATTGGGATGTCTATGTGGAAGTTTAAAAAAATAGATTTGACATGGGTTGGATAAATGTAAGATGAAGATTAAATCATGTTACATATTTATCAATTATTATTATTTACAGTATTATATTTATAAAAAAGAAGATAGTAATTTCCTCTATACAAATTATTAAATTTAATATATTTATAAATAGCTATTAAATTTAATATATTTATAAATAGCGGAGTATAAATATTATCTTTTAATTGCATTTAAAATTTTGAGAGTTGTGAAGTTGGAAAACTGTCTCTTGTGATGGTTACATTCCGTTCCACACAAGGACAAGAGGCCCGACGACTGACAACCGAATCGAATGGTGATTGGAGTCGTGATAAGATGATGTGAGCAAACATGTCCGCATTGCACAAGTCCTGCCATGGAAGAGATAGACAACTGGATTCAGCTGTAGGCCTGTTTAATGCTTATGTTCACCATCAATTCAAAATTTGAACGTGCGCAGCACTCCCTTCAGTCGGCGCCACGCACATTCACATGCACATTCACATGCGAACAGGCTCTGCTGCCACGACAGGAAACGCTGCTGCTGCCATGACAGGAGTCCTCCACGTTGCACATTGCACTCCACTCAGTCCGCGCCTTTCAGTGAACGCTGCTGCATGAAATTTCCACTTTCTGCGCTCTCTCTCCAGCTACACTTCACTACACTTCAACACTCCAACCTAACCTATTGACATGAATTGATGGTCACTTGTTAACTGTTAAAAGCTGGCAACCACGACATGAATTGATGTGTTCATCACAATGGAGTCCACCTCGCACACCCGTCCGCGCCACGCCACGCCACGCCACGCCACGTACATTCACATGCCAACAGTTAGATTTCAAAATTTCGCGCTGCTGCCACGATGCTCCTCCTCGCATCGCAGCACTCCCCTCAGTCCATGCCACGCACATTCACATGCGAACAGGCTTTGCTGCAACGACAGGAAACGCTGCTGCTGCCACGACAGTAGTCCTCCACATCTCGCACATTGCACTCCACTCAGTCCGTGCCTTTCAAAATTTCAAAACAGTCAACTTCAAATTTCCACAACTCCCACTGCACTGCACTGTTTCTCACTATCTCCAGCTACACTTCACCACTGCACTTCACTTCTCTGCACTCCAACCTAACCTATATTTCTATTTCTGCATCCTATTTCTATTTCTATTTCTGCATAGCTATGCTCTGCACTCTATCTACCGATATTTGACAGCACCACCCAACACTCTACTCTACTATCCAGCTATCTATCTGCACTCTAGATAACCGAACTAACACACTACACGAGCTGGTGCTATTTACTTAACTCCCTTACTCATCCAGGCACACTCAGTCACCAACAAACAAACTTCAAACTTCAGTCCTCGCTCGCCAAATCACTCACTCATGGCTCTTTCCTACCCTCTTCTTCAAACCCCTCTCTAGTGCTCTCCAAACTCACCAACTCAACATGGCCTCCTCGTCCAGAAAAGCAAAACGAATTACCATGGTTTCGGAAGAAAACAAACACTTTCCATCTATGCAAAAAAAAAAATCTCTTTGATAAGGTATTTTCTCATAGAAATATTACTTAGGGTAGATTAATTGATTGGAATTTTTTTGGATAGTATAAATTTTGAATATGGAAGTTATTTAAAAGAGATTTGTCCGTCTTGGATTCTTAATCCAGATACAAATATTTATGAAAACGTTGTTAGAATTTTTTTTAATAACATAAAAAGAATGGATAATGATTGTGTAGTTATCGATGGGAATATTACCTCCTGTAGTTTTAAAAGTTATTTTGATGGTCAAATAATTAAAGTGAGTCCTAAAATGATATGTAGAGAGGTCGATCTTTGTTGGACAGAGTACGAAGACTGTGCAGTGTATTTAAATACGGAAATATTAATGGATGCTAAAATAGTTTTTAATAATGATAATTTAGAATTTTTTAGTACAAATGCTACTGATTTAAATTTTCAAGAAAGAGTTCTTCATTTTCTCATTATTCATGTTATTAAACCACGGGCCGGAAATTATACATCTATTACTAGAGATGATTTTTGGTTAATGGCACGTATAATTGAAAGAAAAAATCCAGGTTTACATTTTTTACTTCCTTATTTTATGATATCTTCAAAAGATTCTAATAATAATTTATCCTATTGTAGTATGGTGAGTGGTATTTTAAAAAGTCATGAAATAAATCTAGGGAAAGAAAATCATTTACAATTAAATATAAATAAAAATAGTATAAATTATAGAACTTTAAGGAGAGCGTATTGGGTATGTGAAGATGGTATTTGGATAAATATTAAAAAAAAAAGTATTCCAGAGCCAGACCCAGTGCCACGGGCGGAAGGAGCTGAAGAAGATCATGAAAGGGCGGAAGGAGCGGAAGATCATGATTTTCATTTTCATGAAAGGGAGGAAGGAGTTGAAGATCATGATTTTCATTTTGATGATAATTCTCATCATAATGTAAATGAAATTGAAAAAAGAAGGTGGGAAGAATTGTTTGAATATATGAATAATATGAAATTGCAATTAGATAGTGTTCGAAGCGAAGTAGGACAGGTGTGTAGTGAAGTTGGTGAGGTTAGGAGTGAAGTGGGAGAATCAAGAAAACAAATCGGACAAATGCATACACAATTGACTGAATTAACACGTAATTTTGATGAATTTAGGGTACATGATCATCGTTTTAAGGACCAGAACCAAGAAGATCATATGAAAATGGTAGGTCGCATGATGAACATGGAGGCGGATTTAGGGGTGAATAGTAATTTTATTAAGGTTATACGAGATCATTTGCGGCTCGGAACCACGGAATCAGGACCATCTTCGTCAGCAACCATGCAATCAGGACCATCTTCCTCTGTAACAGCGCGACCAGGGAGCGCTGCCTACCCGGCCTACCCATTCGTCATTCGTCCTCGTCCTCCAAGATCTTCATTTGCTTCTCCTCCCAGACCGACACATCCGACACATGATCCTAACCCTTTTCGTATCGATGAAGTAATAAGAGGAATACCATCCTCTGCTGCTGCTGGGACTGCTGGGACTTCTCCGAGTCATGGATCTGCATCCTCTTCACAACCAACCACTGAACTGAGACAAAAAAAATTTCGACCAAAAGTTCAATTTCCATAATTCCATATTTTTCCCTTTTTTTCAAGTAGTTTTACTTTTTTTTTTAAGAAGTTTCGTGTATCAATTTTTTTTTCATGTACCGAATCAAAAACGTAAATATTGAATTTAAATTATTTATCTTATTTTTCTTATTTATTTCATTTTTAATTTTTTTGGTTCCTATGCAATGGGTCGCCTGGCACCCGCGCGCCACAGCGTGGCTTGCGCATGCAGCGCACAGCATCGCACACAGCACCCGGGAAGGGCAGCGCGGGCTCCCGGCCAAGCCAGCCCGGGCGCCCGGGCGCCCGTGCGCCCGCTCATGCCCGCGCAGGGCACGCATGCAAGGGCAGCGCGGGCTCCCGGCCAAGCCAGCCCGGGCGCCCGGGCGCCCGTGCGCCTGCTCATGCCCGTGCAGGGCACGCATGCAAGGGCAGCGCGGGCTCCCGGCCAAGCCAGCCCATGTGCCCGTGCGCCCGCTCATGCCCGCGCAGGGCACGCATGCAGGGCAGCGCGGGCTCCCGGCCAAGCCAGCCCGGGCGCCCGTGCGCCCGCTCATGCCCGCGCAGGGCACGCATGCAAGGGCAGTGCGGGCTCCCGACCAACCCAGCCCGGGCGCCCATGCGCCCGCTCATGCCTGCGCAGGGCACGCATGCAAGGGCAGCGCGGGCTCCCGGCCAAGCTAGCCCGGGCGCCCGGGCTCCCACTCTTGCTCGCGCAGGGCACGCATGCAAGGGCAGCGCGGGCTCCCGGCCATGCGAGGCCGGGCTCCCGGCCATGCGAGGCCGGGCTCCCGGCCATGCGAGGCCGGGTCCCCGTGCGCCCGTGCGCCCGCTCATGCCCGCGCATGCAAGGGCAGCGCATCCCGCACATGCAAGGGGAGCGGGGTCCTGTGGCATGGCGCCCGATTTTGCTTGAGGTTTTACAATTACTCAAAAAAATTTTAAACCTTTAAAAGGTTTTAAATATGTTATTTTAAAACCGCCAAAATTTTTATTTTTTCAAAAACTTTTTTTATTGTTTAACATTTACTCAAAAATCAAAAATAAATTACTATGACTATCATTAATCTCTTACAAACCATCTTATAACCCTCTTACTTAACCCAAACAAATCCTTAGTTTTTATATTATTTTATGATCTCTAAAGAGATGTGAGTGTTATTTTTTAATTTTTACTACCGGAAAGGAAAGGTTTAAATTCATTTTGGCGCGGAAAATGAAAAAAATTGGCTCGAAAAATTTCTTCTTCCATTAAAAAAAGCTTTGGTTTAATTGATTTAAAAAAAGGAATTATCTATCAAAATTAAATAACCAAACATTTCTTCTTTTATGCAATTAAATTTGTTTCTTTTATTATTGAAATGTAAGATTAAATTAAAAAATTTGAATTAAATTGTGAATTAAATTGCAAGATTCAATTCAAAATTTTTAATTGATATGAACGGTTAATGAGAAATTGTGTGTGAAAAATTGTGTAAGCAACGGAAGAGTTTTAAAAATAATTGGAAGAGTTTAAAAATAATTAGAAAATTAGTAAAATGAAAATTTGAATATAATTGATGATAATAATAAGAAGATTAAGAGTGTCTGAGTAGTAGGACGAAATATTGGACCTAATTATAATCCTAATTATAATCGGACTTAGCGACGGATTCATTCTTCCGTCCCTATTGTGAACTTTACTAAATTGTTCTTGGATTCGTGTTTCTTTTTTGCCCGAGAACCCTAATTACCATAGTTGCCGCAACTCCCGTAGCCTCCTTGCATCTTCTCTCCGTGGCCTCGCATACTTCATTCATTCCTGACCATCCTCATCCCTGATCATCGCCTTATGCTCAACCCAGCAACCAGCTCCCACCTCATCTCATTTTAACTTAGCGGCGAAGGTTTTCTCGGATCATCTCTCCTCTCGGTTCGTTTGCTCTCCCTCTCTCTTCTCTTATCCACCTCATCTTCTTTCTTTGTTTTTTTTCTTCTCTGATGTTTTCTTCCGCGATATAGGTTCGGCTCTCTCTCTTCATCTTATCCTCTCTGTCAGCTTCATCGAAGCCTATTCTCTCTTCCGCGCTCATCTATCAGGTTCGTTTGCTCTCCCTCTCTCTTCTCTTCTCCACCTCCTTTCTCTCTTTTTTTTTAATCTTCTCTGATGTTTTCTTCCTCGATATAGGTTCGGCATATCCTCTCTCTGTCTCTTCATCTTATCCTCTCTCTATCAGCTTCATCGAAGGCTATTCTCTCTTCCGCGCTCATCTATCAGGTTCATCTATCAGGTTCGTCTTCTATCCCTCTCTCCTCTTCTCCACCTCCTCATCTTCTGGATGGAAATATAAATCATTCCAAATAGTCATATTATGTTGTACAATATGCCTCTTGTTCTCCGTATATTTTTAAACATTCTTAACTAATTTAACCCATAAATATAGCAATTTAACCCCAAATACATTTGAAACTGCGTGATACTCACCTTTATTTCTTGGAAATCTTAAGTTTACACTAATCCTCCTTTCTACCACTTTATCCGTGTTTAATTTTACTGTTTAATTTTGAATAGATTAACTGTGTGGGTCTTGATTTTTAATCAAATAATCTCTATGTTAGTTTGTGTGTTGATTTCTATGTTGTTGTTGAAGAAGTAGGTTGATTTCTATCTTGTTGAAGAAGTAGGTTAACTATTTGTTTGTCATGATTATTTTAAATGATTATTTTAAATTATTAGCACATATTTTATAGAATTGACCCACATATGTTTTATGTTTTATATGTTTTGGGAGTACCTATGGTTCGTTAGGATTTAAAAATAAAACCACTATTTATTTGTGTTCATAAATATCTTTTTCCTTTCAAAAGTTCTCTCTTCAAAAAATTTAAGGATAAATTCAGAGGTTGCCTATTTATTCAAATAAATCTCATGCATATAAGTATGTTTCCTCTTATCAAAGCTTTTGTTCTTTTTAATTTGAATTTGTAGAGAGATGATGCAAAATAATAGAGCGTGGATGTATAATAAGAATTTACCTGACCGTCGAGGATTGACCGATGAGTTTCGTATTGGATTGGAACAATTTTTGGAATTTGCTAATAGTAAAGTTGAGTTTATGGATGGAAATAAGTTAAGGTGTCCTTGTAGGAAGTGCAGTAATGGTAAATTTTATAAGTGTGATAAAGTTAGGGAACATCTTTGTAGATTTGGTTTTACTTCGAATTATTATAATTGGACTTGTCATGGTGAACCGTTATATCTGAGGAAGAATATGGAAGAAGTAGACAATTTTCCAATAGAGGAGAATATGATTACAACCATTTAAACCCATATCAGAGAATGATAATTGATGCAGCTGATAATGTTGTCTTACAATCAACCATGCAAGTACCAGTTCTGCTCCAATATTTGAACAAGTATATATTAGTGATGCAGAACCATCGCAGCAGGTAGAAGTAACAGGTGTTGATGAGAATGCAAGTAATAAACGTTTTTTGTCTGATCAGTTTGGGGAAGTATTGAAAGCTGCAGATCAACCTTTGTGGGGAGGCTGTGACACTCATACTAAGTTATCAGTGACATCAAGACTGTTAAATATCAAAGCAGAATATAATGTCTCTGAGGAATGCTTCAATGAATTTGTTCAAGTAATTCGAGAAGTATTGCCTCGTGATCACATCATCCCAACTGATTTTTACGATATGAAAAATTTAGTGAAAGACTTGGGTCTTCCTGTGGTAAGGATTGATGTATGTAATCAGGGTTGTATGTTATATTGGAGGGATAATGACAATGCAGAATTTTGTAAATTTTGTAACCATTCTAGGTACAAGAGTAGTAGGAGGACGGGTCGCAAGCGGAAACCATATAAGCAAATGTTTTATTTGCCCTTAATCCCCCGATTGCAAAGGCTTTATGCATCTAAGGCCACTGCTGAACACATGATGTGGCATGCAAACCATCAAATAGAAGAGGGTCTCATGTGTCATCCTTCAGATGCAGAGGCTTGGAAACATTTTAATAGAATATATCCTGACTTTGCAAAAGAGCCTCGAAACATTAGATTAGGTCTTTGTGTGGATGGTTTTGCTCCATTTGGCAAATCGGGAAAAACCTATTCATGTTGGCCAATAATCTTAACTCCATACAATCTACCGCCTGGTATGTGTATGAAAACGCCATATATGTTTCTGACATTGCTCGTACCTGGCCCACAAAATCCAAACAAATTAATAGATATTTATATGCAGCCACTGATTGCAGAGTTAAAACAACTATGGGATGAAGGTATTTATACATATGATGTCCATTATGATCAGAATTTCCTATTGAAGGCTGCTTTTTTTTTGGACGATAAATGATTTTCCAGCTTATGGTATGTTATCTGGGTGGAGTACAGCTGGTCTCTTAGGATGTCCGATATGTATGCAGAAATCAAAGTCTTTCAGATTAAAATATGGTAAGAAGATGAGCTATTTTGATTGTCATAGACAATTTTTGTCACTAAATCATTCATTCAGAAGAAATAAAGTTGAGTTCATTAAAAATAGGGTTGAAAAAACACCTCCACCCTTGAGATTGACTGGTGATCAAATTTGGGAACAAGTGCATAACTTTCCATCTGCTATTGAAGACCCTCATGGTACCACTGTTGGTTATGGAAGTACGCATAAATGGACAAAACGGAGTATATTTTGGGATTTACCATATTGGAAATTCCATCTTCTACGTCATAATCTCGATGTCATGCATGTTGAAAAGAATGTTTTTGATAATGTTATAAATACAGTTATGGATATTCCTGGGAAAACAAAAGATAACTTGAGTGCAAGAAAAGATATGAGAGTTGTTTGTAATCGATCTACACTAGATGTCGATGCAAGTAGTAAGGGACCAAAGCCAAAGACAGTTTATACATTGAACAAGGATCAGAGACGGATTGTTTGTGAGTGGTTGAAAATGGTGCGGTTTCCTGATGGATATGCTTCAAACCTTGGGAGATGTGTTGATTTGAATGAGTGCAAGTTGACAGGTTTGAAGAGTCATGATTATCACATATTTATGGAAAGACTAATTCCAATTGCGTTTAAAGAACTTTTACCAAATTTTGTCTGGGGTGCCATTACGGAGTTAAGTATTTTTTTTCATGACATTTGCTCAACGGTGTTAAACTTATCAAACATGGAGAAACTAGAGAGAGATATTTCAATTATTCTATGCAACTTAGAAAGGATATTTCCTCCGTCGTTTTTTGATTCTATGGAACATCTCTTAGTTCACTTGCCTTATGAGGCAAAAGTTGCAGGACCTGTACAATTTCGATGGATGTATCCGTTTGAGAGGTGAAATATTTATATTATTTTTTTCAAAATAATACTTCTTTATAGATTTATTTTTAAAATCTTTTAATGTTTTTTCTTATTAGATTTTTATATCATTTAAAGAAAAAAGTGAAGAATAAGGCATGGGTCAAAGCCTCTATTGTTAATGCATATATTGTGGAGGAAGTGACAACATTTGCATCGTATTATTTTGAACCTCACGTACAGTGCAAGAGGCGAAGAGCAGGAAGAAATGACGAGGGCCCTATCGATCCCAATTTTTCATCATTTTCTATTTTCAATTATCTTGGTCGAACTAATGGAGCATGTAAGAGAAGATATTTAACTGGTCAAGAATTGCGAGCAGCCCATACATATATTTTATTGAACTGTCCAGAAGTAGGACCATATTTTGAGTAAGTATATAGTTTTAACTGGTCAAGAAATGAAGCAGTCCTTACATATTTTATTTGGGTCAAAAATTTATATAATATATAAGTGATATTTTATGATAGGATTTTTCAAAATTCATTTTCGGAACTACCTAACAAGGCGTTTAATCGTCTGTGCGATGAGAAATTTGCAACATGGTTCAAAACATATGTAAGTACTTATCTATCAAGTTCCTATCATATTTTGTTTTTTAATCATTACTTAACGATAATAGTTTGGTTACTTTCCTTTAGGTTCATGCCAATGTTCATGCCAATGTTCATGCCAATGCTGATCAAGTTGAACAAAGATTGTTATATCATCTATCATGGGGTCCAAATTCATATGTACGAACGTGGCCATCATATTTTATAAATGGGTTTAATTTTCACACCCAAGAATATGGAATTGGAAAAGTCACAATGAATAGTGGAGTATGTGTTCGGTCATCCAATAATGGAAGTATAAAAGATGATTTTTATGGTTTATTGGATGAAATCATAGAGATAGAGTATCCTGGAGCAGATTTGTGAGTGGTATTATTTAAGTGCACTTGGTTTGACCCCATCAAAGGAATGAAGGTGCATCCAAAGTATAATTTGATTGAAATAAATCATAAGAAGAAGTATAACAAATATGAACCATTTATATTGGCACAGCAAGGAATTCAAGTATATTATGCATCATATCCTAGTTTGAAACGTGACAAAACTGATTGGTGGGCTGTATGCAAAACAAAAGCACGGAAAAAAATTGAAGAGCATTGGGTTGATATAGCATATCAACAAGAAGAAGTTACTACCACGATTCAAACGGAGGAATATGATATTCCAACTTTACGAGATCCATGTGGAGCAATTATAGATTTCGATCCAAATGAAATTTGTGGAGATGACGATGAAGAATCAGATTTTCATACTGAGGATGAGGACGAGGACGACGATGAGGATGAAGATGAGGATGAGGACAGTGACGGTGATGGAGATGAATGTGAAAGTGGAGATGACAATGAAAATTTTGATTTTTAAAACCGGGTAAGTTTAGTTTTGTACACATAGATATGCTCAATGTAATACATTTCAATTTGCTTCCTTATGATATAATTATCTTTATTATACATCATTTATTTATTTATCTACACATTTGCTTTTGCTTTTATCAATCACTAATTTTGTATTTCTCTAATTTTAAACGATGTTCGCGTCCAAACCTAATACTTGTTTTTTTTTTTGTAGATTATTTCGATTTAGTAGTTGGACTCTTGATAACATTTTATCGGTTACAAAAGTTTGAATATGGTAAGTTTTTCATGCCCTTTCTTATGTATCGTTAAAACATGCAATTGTTATTTTTGTCATTTGTTTAATATTTATGCTTATTAGTATAAACGTGGAGGACATGTTCGAACTTCACAAGGAAGATCAAGCACTTCCCCTTGTCCTTCCCCTTCGCCGTCCCCTTCCCCATGTCCTTCTGCTTCAGCCCCATCAGTTGCACTTTCACCTTCTGTGCAACAATCAAATGATGTTGGGGATACAAGTATAGAGCGAAACTTCATATCCGCTTGTGGAGATTCGTAAGTATTTAATTTTAAAATTTTACTTCATTTGTTTATTTTATTTATATATATGGTTCTTTAATTTAACTTAATTATTTATCATTGCTCATAAAAAAAATTGTTTACATATAGATTCTCAGACCCAATATATGTGGTGCGTATTATAAATAAAATTGTTAATAATCATTGGGGAGGGATATCAATGAATTACACAAGCACAGAGAATGAAACAAAGGAATTATGGTGGAGAGAATTTAAGGTAAATTTTATCTTAAAATTTATACATTCATTAAAATTTTTACCTTAATTAAGATAATTGTTTCTTTGTTTATTGCAGCGGAGGTTTAGTTGGGCTGAATCAGAAGAGACTGAGACAAGAAGAAATTTCAAAAAAAAAGCTGGTGATCACATTCGAAATGTGATCAATAAAGCCAAAACAAATCGGAAGAAACCAAATTGCATCATGGAGGAAAATTGGCAAAGAATGTTGGCAATTTGGGAGTCGGATGATAGCAAAAAAAGAAGTGAGCAGAATAAAAGGAATAGATCTTGTAACTCCGGGCAAGCGTCTGCCACTTACGCGGGGGGATCAATCAATGTGGATGAACATAGAAAAAGATTGGTAACTATTTCAAACACTTATATTTTGATTTAATTCATTTAATTCTTTTTTACTATTTCATTATTATTGTTAACTTTAATGATTCTTTTTTAAATTTTTTTTAGGCCAAGGAAAAGGGATTTGAGCCATCATATATCGACACTTTTGAGCGAACATTTCAAAAGAAGGACAACACTTGGAGCGGGGAGAGAGCAAAAGTAATATCGGTATGTAATTGAAACTTTGACAATTAAAATTACAATTCCATAGGCCTAGATTTCTCCTTCTCTTGCACGATAAATATACATGCATCTATTTTTTCCTTCCTTTTTTAATACAATATGATATAATGTAAATGGTCTTCACTCCCAAGCATACATTTTAATTTTGATTTTTATTAATCAAAGTAATTGCTTTTCGATTTTGCATCTATAGAATCTTATCAGAGAAAAGGAGGAAATGACATTTCGGTATGTTGGTGTTGGTATTTTAGTGTTGGCTGGTGTTGGTATTTTAGTGTTGGCTGATGGATTCCCATTGCTAATGGTAATGAGAAATTTTATAGGCTAACCTACAGATTTAGAACTAGGAAGTGATAATTATAAGTTTGGGTCTCATCATTTCTCTCTCAAATATCTTTCTGTTTCCATACGTTAATGTATCTAGATGGATAGATTGATTTTTGGCTCTTCCCTTTGTGAAAACCACCAAAGAAAATGACATATTTTGTTGTGGTTTTTCCATCAAAGTTTGGTTCAATTCATTAGCTTTGCTGAATCCAGAATATTAACATGTTATCATTTCATGAATTATATAAAACCTTGTGATCCTGCTAATAAATTTATTACTGATTCCTTTCTTTCATATAATTGACACTCAAAATTAGCTAGACAAGTCCCGGTTTGGAACAATTTTGTCGATCCCTAGCTCACTTGAAAAATAATCATTACAAACTCCCAAATCAATTATATTACTCCCAAATCAATTATATTTGAGACTGGAACATATTCTCTTTCACTTTATCCTTTATATTATCCTTTATCTTGTCTAATTTTCTTGTACATATCAAAGACCTGGATATTGTCTATTTTTCTTGTACATATAAAAAAAGGAATCTGTCTCTCTCTCGACTGTTTATTTTACCAATTTTGTAAGATAAAAAAGTGGTGCATTGACAATAATATATAGGTGTGGGGTCTATGTTAAAAATAGTACAGTAAGTTCTCACTAAGTTAATTAGAACAGTAAGTTATTGTGAGAAAAAACTCAGACACACCAATTCACCAATTCAGATCCAATTCACCAATTCATATTTCTTCTTTGGCCGTGGGGATAAGCCTCTCTAGCAACATTGTTTATATTATACTTTTTCTTTTGACTTTTTAATTAATTTATTTTTTATTGATTTATTGCTTTGAAAATGACCTGGTAGCATCGTGTATATATATGGGATTTATTTAATTAGACAAACTCAAATTTTCAAATAAGGAGCACCGAACCACATGTAATTGATTTTTTTCTAATTTTAACACCACTATTGAAATGAAACTATGAAAAGAATAGTAAAAATGGGTAAAAATCAATGAAACTAAAAAAATCATATCAAACCAAAATTTGCAGAACCAAAACAACCATTTGAGATAATTTTTTCAGTACAAGTTAGTGTTATTGTCAAGTGGTATGGTGGTCATTTAATATGGTTGCAAAATATGGTTGCAAAAGTTAGTGTTATTGTCAAATTGTTAGTATAATGTCTAATGTGTTATGAATGAGTCAATCGAACCTTAGATTTCTATAATTTTTTTTCTTAGCATAGCTACCAACCCATCAACCCGGTGCAAATTATTCTTTTAATTAATATATTTTTATGTATAATAAGATTTTGTTACACTGATAAATTTGAATTTTTTATATAATTTACCCCTAAAAAAAATTCCACCATAGTTTTGTCTATGATTATATATGATTATAGCATGAGTTAAGTACTTATAAGCACAATTTAGCTTAATTTAGTTTTCTGAATTATTCTCTCTAGCCATATATATATATATATTTTATTATACTTGTTAGAAAAATAGAATGCAATTTTCTTGGCAAAAATTTGACTTTTAGTTCTCTTTCTCTTTCTTGGTATAGTATAGTAGCTCTGCTTCAGAGGCGATGGCATCAATGCAACAGCTTTTTTTTCTATCAATTCTATCATCATACGTGATTTACTTATTCATAACTTGTTTTCTCTTATAGTTTTATTGTAATTTTTTTGTCATAATAATACAGGAAAAATATAATGAACTTTTGTTGACGAATTCAAGTAGTGCTGATCATGATCCCTTATCTGATCCCTTATTTGAGCCATCTGTCGATAGTATGGCTTTGTGGTTAGAGGCATCTGGTGGGATAAAAAGGGGAAGAATTCTTGGGATGGGATCATTGAGCAGAATGTACACACCAGGTCCATCTTCTATATGTCCATCTTCTACCGCGATGGCTTCAAGAAAAGAAATGCAACTAGATAAAGAAGTACATGACCTCAAAACACAACTTGCATTGAAAGACGAAGAAATCAAAGCGCAACTTGCAAAAAAAGATGAAGAAATCAAAGAAATCAGACAATCACTTGAGGTAACACAAAGACTTATTTTACAGCACCTCAATTTGGATGCAAGTCAATTTCTTCCGTCACAGAGTCAGAGTCACGTTCCCCCTTCTTTGCCTGCTGGTGACCCAGACGAAGACCAGAATGACTGACCCTTCTTTGCCCCCTCCTGATGAAATGAAGACCAGAAAATGACTGACCCTTCTTTGCCCCCCTCCTTCCGATTAAATGAAGACCAGATAGTGAGATAATGAGTTGTGGATGAAGATCAAGATAACGACTTAGTGTTAGTGGTGGTCGGTGGTATATTATCTGGATGTTTTATATTTCACTATATTTATATTATTTATTTGATTGCAGTGTAGTGCAACTATTAATTATATATTATTAATTATATATTATGATGTTTGACATTTTCATTTTGGAGTTCTATATTTTGGTTGGAATGAATTTTTTTTTTATGGTTTATTAGTTGAATTGGATATTGATGAGATATTGGTTGGATTGTAAATAATATGGATAACATTTTTTTAATTAATAGGCCAAAAAACAAAATTTATTTTTTATTAAAATCCATCGATAAATTTGTGGCCAAATTTAGCCAAAAAAATCTGGAAAAAAAAATCGTCCCTAAATCGGAAGAAATCTCCTAAAAGATATTCGTCGCTAAACTTTATAAAATTTATCCGTTTTTAAATTTAGCAACGGATTTTAGCAACAAAACTTATCCGTCCCAAAATCTTGGCGACGGATTGTTATAGCCAAATTAGCGACGAATTTTAGCGACAAATATTTTTGTTGCTAAATTAGCCACGGATTTTGGCGACGAAATATTTTTGTCGCTAACAACTTTTAGGGACGAAAACTTTTTTCAAGCTAAATTAGCGACGGCTTTTAGCGACGAACCTTATCCGTCCCAAAACTTTGGCGACGGATTGTTATAGCTAAATTAGCGACGAATTTTAGCGACAAATATTTTTGTTGCTAATTTGGCCACGGATTTTGGCGTCGAAATATTTTTGTCACTAATATAGCGACAAACTTTTAGGAATGAAAACATTTTTGTAGCTAAATTCGCGACGGATTTTAGCGACAAAATAATTTGTCACTAAATTAGCGACGGATTTTAGCGACGAAAATATTTTTGTCCCTAAATTGGCGATGAATCCGCCGATTTTGTCGCTAAATTTTTGCGATGCGTCATTAGCGACGAAAATTTTTTTGTCGCAAATTTCGTCGCTAAAAATTTTAGCGACGAATTTTTCTGAGTTTTTTGTCCCTAAATCCGTCGCTAAAATGGGTTTTTTTTGTAGTGCTACACCAAAAGTGGAAACAAAAAAAGGAGATCAAAATTGACGAAAAGTCAACAGTTTTTGATACTTCAATTAAGGAGCTAAGTAATGAATTTAATTCAAATTCTGAGATAGTGATTCCACCACGTTTTCCCGAAAGGTTGGCACAATTAAATAAAGAGGAGGAAAAGAAAGATTTTGAAAACTTTTCAAAAAATAGAGATCAATATTCCACTCTTGGAAACAGTACAATAAGTGCCAAGTCATCCAAAAAAAATTGCCACAAAAATACAAAAAGACAACATGGTAGATTTCATTGTATATGATAATTTTGAAAATAATTTTGTACAAAATAAATTGGATTTTGTGTTTAAAGAAAGTGTGACAAACAATGTTGTATAATGGAATAATTTTTTCCAAGACAACCTCTGGCAAGCAAAAAAGTCCTCCATTTCAACTCGAAATTGAAGTTTATACTAGGCTACTTGAAGTTTAAATGGATCGGACCAATTTTTGAACAGGAATGAAGCAAGGAAACCATGTTGAGCCAAATACACTAAACAAAGATGATTATTGGGATGTAACCCAATGTTTTTATGATTTTTTTATTTAATATTTATTTTTGTTGATTTGATTTGATTTTAAATTTTGATGGTATTTTATAGGTGAATAAAATCTAGAGAACTTTGATGATTGGATATGCTCAAAATTCAGTGCATGTGCCCACGTGAAAATTGAAGAATGCAAATAGTTGATTTTAAAAGAAATACAAGTGTTCCAAAGTTAAGACGTACCCACGCCTTAACCGAGTTTCAGTACAATTCACAATACGGAGTGTCTTAAAGAAGAGACAGAAGTAGTCCAGCATTAAAGCATGCCCATGCCTTGCCAAAGTTTCACTACTATCGCTTTAAAGGGAATTCAAGAAGTATTTTCAAAAATTGATAGAAGTGGTCACAGTTTAAGTTTAAGGCGTGCCTACATCTTAACCCTTTTTTCTAGATTCATTGAATTTGACTCTCCATTCCCACTCCACCCTATTGTTCTTACTTTATCTTTTTTATTTTTGTTTTTATTTGAGCTAGTTGTTAATTTTTTTTAATTTTTCTTTCTGTCTTTTTTATTTAATATTTTTTTATTCCCCACTCACACAATAATATATGATTTAGGTATGGGGGATGTTTAATAATTTTGTTTTTGGTAGTATGTTGATTTTTCTATAGTAGATTAAGTTTTACTTCATTAATTAAAAAAAAAGAAAAAAAAGAAAAATTTCGAGTTTTATAGTTGATGTGTGTTATTTGGTTGGCTGAAATTTATGAAAAATAGCTCATATCAATGGCTTTTGTACTTGTAATGGCCGTTCATTTCTTTAATGTTTTTCTTTGAAGGATAAATCTATAAAATTTGACAAAAACCCTACTTAAAAGTGTGATTTTGAGACTAAAACGAGTAAATTCATTCTATATACTCGAGATTGCTTTTTTTTTCCTTGTTAAGTATTTTTTCCTTGTTAAGTGATTATCGCACTTACATTAGACATTTTAGAACTTACTCTGTTATGTATGTTGAGATCTTATTTTAGAATTTCATACATTGAAATAACAAAAACATTTAATTTTACCCCCTTTTAGCTTTTGTTAAAAATTCTCAAATTGATTTTATAAACCTCTTAATTAACCAAGTTGAGACTATAACATTTTTCTTCGTTTATAAGCACCTCAGTAAAACACTTACCCTCATATTTTGCCTTTCTTTTCAAAACCCTTGTATAAAAAATATACGTAATTAATTACATGATTTGATTGCTTGTTTGCCTCAAAACAAGGATGATGATTGAAATTTTGGATTTAATGCTTTCATGAATACAAAACGAAGTTTGTGATTATACAAAGAAGAATGAAACTTGATCATTCTCTTAACTATTCTATTGTGGTTGATTGCTTAAAACAAAAAAAAAAGGGGATTGTGAGAATGTGTCAAAAGAAAACTGAAAAAAAAGGAAAAGAAAAAATGCTGAATTTTGCTTTTTATACTTGGAGATGAAAGAAGAAAAAGGAAAAGCAAATGAAGAAAAGAAGTTTGAAGAAGAACAAGTAAACAACAAAAGAAGATTTTATCTTTTGTGCTATTTGTTGGGGACAAAAATGCACATTATGAAAGAGTTATATAATTAATTATATATTTCTTTTGGTACGCTTTTAGTTTTAAATATCTACTTTATCCTGCCCTTACCCTAACCCCATTAGAACGAAATAAAAGAACTTTTGATTGATATATGAAATTCAAACTTTTGAGTGGTAGAAATTTGATATATTTGTAAATTCATGATAATTCCATTCCATTATATTGATTTGAGTGATATATATTCTTTATCTATTTTGAGTTATTTTGAGTGAATCTTTTGGAGAAAATTGTTGAATTTTGTAATTTTGATTTTGAAGGAGTTGTTAGAATATGTAACGGTTGTTTTAGTACGAAATACTATAAAGTATTTGTTATTTTGATTATGTTTCCGATTTGATTTTTATAATACATGTTGGTTTGAAAGTTTGGAAGAAAAATAGTTTGGTTTACAAAATAGTTTGGAATTTATTTGAAAGAACAATACTTGGGAACAAGTATTATTTGGGTATGGAAGAATTTGATAGAATATAAATTAGTGTAATATTTACTATTAGAAAATTTACTTTCAGCAACGACAATATCTATAACTAAAAGTAAAGATTTTGTCGCTAAAAAGTATTAGTGATGAAAAATTTCTACCGTTAAATCCGTCATTGAAAATCACCCCACTAATTTTTTTCAATAGAATACATCCGTCACTAATTATCAGTAATGGATTAGCGATAAAAATTTTTTCATCGCTAATTCTGGGAGCCCTCACGAGAATGCACGCGCCCACACATGCACCCACCCGCACCATCACACACGCACGTGCCCTCATGCATGCCCGCCCTCTCCTGCAAACTCGTCCTACATTTTTTTGTCAAAAATATCACCTCTCAGAATCGAATCCGCATCTCTAAGATGAAAGATAAGTTGTTCAACTACTATACCATAATCTGTTTTGTGATATCATTTTTTTATTTATTATCTAACTCTCACTTTTTTTTAAATATTAATCTCACTCTCAAAATTTTTTTAAAAAATTCTTACTCTTACAATTGTTTTTTATCTCACTCTCATCTCTTCTTTTTTTCCTTTACCTTGGGTAATTTTTTTTTCATTAAGATAGAATATCAAATTATTTTTTTGATTTACCCATTCAATTGAATAATAAAATAATAGAATAAAAGAAAAAAATAAAATAAATAAGAAAAAAAAGAAAAAGAATTATAAAATAATAAAAGAGAAGAAAAAAATTTAAAAATTTAAAAATTTAAAACTTTTAAAATTTTTAAAATTTTTAAAAATAAAAAAAAAAATCCGTCGGTAATCTATCACTAAAATTTTCGTCGGTAAAATTTTTATCGGTAATTCGTCGCTGATAGCTATACATATGTTTTTTTTATCCTTCACTACTACACCAACGGATTAGCGACGGATATTTTTCGTCGCTTAAAATTCTGTTACTGATAGTTTTACAATTTTTTTTTACTCTAGACTACTATAGCGATGGATTAGCGACGGAAATATTTTTATCGATAATCTATCGCTAATCTCTTGGTATTCTATCCTATGTTAATCTGTCACAATTTCGTCACTATTTACGATAAATTTTTTTCTGTCGAGAATTTTCTGTCGACAATTTTCTATCACTAAAAGTCAGTTTTTTATAGTGATTTACAATTGATTTTACTTTATTTTTAAGTAAATATTATATTAATATTTATATTTTGTATTATCTGATATGTTAAAATTGACAAAAAAGATTTATAAAGGAAAGTAAATAAAAATGAGTTAATTTGTAACATTTATGCAATGAATGAAAAAAATGGATAACAATACTTTTTTTCATTACCACGTGGACACGTTGATCTTAGAAATATTGCAAGATTTTCTTGAAGTCTGAATTACCAAGTTTTGTTTTCTAGTTGCACGTGAGGTAAAGGAACAGTGAGATTGAATTGAAAGTATTGTAAATTTACAAAATATATTGATTTATTTTTAATATTTAGGAATATAAATTTTGAAAAATCCAATTTTATAATTTTTTATTTTATTTAAACTATTTTTTGATAAGTTAATTAGGTTATTTGTCATTAATTAATTTATTTATTTATTTAGTAGTTACCTAGCTCTAGAAAGTTTTTTCTTTTAAAAAATAGGAAATTCATTCCTATAGATCCAGAGACATTACACATTCAAGGGGCAGCCCGAAAGGACAGCAATAGGCAGTAGTAGGGACACAAATTCCTGTAGGTGTCAGCACATTTTGTCATTTTTCCAGCACTTTTATTCCAGTAGCATTTTGTTTATTTTTTTCTAAGATTTTTTTCTTAGTTGAATGGTTATTGAAATTTTGATTTTTCAATATTGTAAAATCTAACCGAGTATATTTTATCAACATATAATAGATATTTATTTAATTTTTATACTTGATTGATCATAATTTTTTAGCATTTATTGAATAGTGATCAATATTTAATAATTTTAAAATAATTTACAGTCAATTAAAATGACAAATCCATAATTATTTGTTTGTTTTAATATAGTGATGAATGATATAAATTTATGGCTTGTTAGTAGTCTAATATATTTCATGAAATTAAATAATTTAATTTAAATAAACTGATTGTGTGTTTATTAATTATAATTGAGTCTTTCTAAATCTTAATATTATTAGAATATTAAATTTTAAGAGTTTTTCTAGAATTGTTTTTCAATTAGGAAAATAATTAAAAAGTTTATTTTATTTATCGATAAAATTAAGAGAAATTGATTCTTTGATATTTGTTGAATGACTATAAACAATTTATTTATGGTTTGTTGAATCTGTTAAATAGATCGATAATCAATCACACAAAATCATGTTAAATATAATTCATTTGGCAAAAAATTCATTTTCCATAAATTTTTGTTTCTTCAGTTCAAGTATTTATTTAATTTCTTTTAGTCAAATATTTCTTTTCATCATTTAATTTATTAGTTTAATTAATTTTAAAATTCTCATATTTTTATTTTTAATTTTTAGAAGAAATAAATCTATTATTTCATGAGAAAAGGATTGTACTCACTTTATATTAGTATTTAGTAAAATTCTCTCTTTCGCTCACGAACGCCCTTCGTCAGCTCATTTCACTTGAATCTCTCGCCAGATTGTTCAAGCAGGTTGCCTACACTGCTCAACCAAGTAAGTAGTCTCTTCCTCCCTTTCTCTCTCTCTCCCTCCCTCCCTCTCTCTGTCACGCCCCGACCCGGGATCGTGAGCAGCCGCCCGATGCCGGCTGTATTTTTACAGAAAATCGGGCAGAACCTCCCCATATATCGGAGGTCTCCCATATTAAAATAAACCTGTTACCTGTCCAAAAGAGGCCATCCCGGCCTCAAAATGCATATATTATCCTCAACAACAAATCAGATCATCCTACTGCACAATCCAGGGCAACGCAAGGCTAACAAACAATTCTCCACAGTCCTAACCACAGACCTCTACTGCCATGCCCCCGTCAAAGGCATGGACAGCCGCCAGTCGCCCCTCCTGTGATTTAGAGGAGGCACCGAGCGATCCTAGAGGACAATTCTAAGACATGACACATTCCCAAATACAGACGCAACGAAAAAGAAATGCCTCAATGCAATGTCATGCAGTGACATGAGAGTTCCACAATTTAAATGTCCATATTTATACAGTCATCCCAGAATTATAAAAATGATCATCTATAGACCTCAGAATACAAATACATCACCAATACAAATTTGCAGCGAAAATATACAATAATTCCTCAAGTCCAGGCCTGATCTCCCAAAGAAACTGAGCGTCCTAAAAGCGACACTCTTTGTCAAATACTATCTCTGAAACAAAAGGGAAATGAGGGGTGAGTACTCGGGAAAGAATACTCAGTGAGTGAGTGGGTCAATGCAGTCATCAAATATGGAGTGTGAAACTGGAGTGTCAAAACATAAGTATATAAATCATATTTCAAATCATCATACTCTTCATTTCAACAATATATCATTTCACGCATTTTCAAGTCAAATATGCATCCAAAGCACTGTCATTAAAATCATAGAGCTGCCAGCCGAAAATGTCCTGGCAGAGGTCTACCGCGACCTATGACAGGCGCACCGGGGGTGTTATATGCAAATTTCTTTAAAGTGCTCTCTACCCCGGCGTTGGCGATGAACCTCGTCCAGGTGCTAGACTTGGAGAGGATATCCAATCCAAATCCAAATCCTCCCCCTTTCGGGTTCAACCTGGCTAGTGCCGTGTAGATAATCAAATCACGACAACTCGTGGGATACCCCAGGCCTAGGCATATCCGGACGCCACCAAAGCGCCTCTCACGGTGTCCTTCATAGCTACGGAACAATACATATCAAAGCCCTCAAGGCCAAATCAATATCATATCAAATTGTGCCAAAGTTAGGTTCATAAACCGATGCAACATAGAGTATAAAATGGCACATTATACATTTCAACCACATGGATGCATAATTTCATAATTCAATACAGTTTTTTTGGACACTCCAACGGTTCACAAAAGTCAATTTTAAAACCGGTCAAAACATTTCCAACATACGACAAATCATGCTCATTATCAAAATGTTGTAAAACAGAATTTACATATTAAACAAAAGCATTGAAATAAATCCCACTCACAGTTTT
The DNA here is from genome assembly GCA_033439265.1 of Dillenia suffruticosa. Lineage (NCBI taxonomy): Eukaryota > Viridiplantae > Streptophyta > Magnoliopsida > Dilleniales > Dilleniaceae > Dillenia > Dillenia suffruticosa. The sequence goes on from JAVTVX010000020.1 coordinate 18,445,839, forward strand.
GGGGAAGGTAGCGCACTCCCCAATAACACCAAAATACGCAAAACAAAGCGCCCCTCAATCGAGTCACCAAGAAAGCCAACCTAATCAAGTCATCACGATTTTCATCAATTTCCGACTATTTCAGGGTTTATCGTTTTTCTTAATTTCGTACGAACCCTAAATTCCTCAATTTATAAACAAATCAACTAATGCTACCTAATTTGACAAGGTTTATTCAAGGGTTGAAGAGATTTCATTTCTCTCACCTAGGATTCTTCGGATCTCGAATTTAGCTTTCGTTCGCCCGTTGGTTTGGTCTAAAACCTGAATGTTTCCAAATTTGAAACCATTGCGAACAAATTAAGTCCAATTACTAAAGAGATTCGAAACCCAAGTGCGAAAAATCGAAACTTAGAGTCATTTACCTTCGCAGAGGCTCACGGACTGCCACGGGCCGTGGGCCGCGGGCTGGCGGGCTGATGGGCTGGCGGGCCTGGTGGGCCGGCGGGCCTGATGGGTCTGCGGCCTGGCAAGCCGGATCACGCGCTGGAGCGCGCTCGCGCTCGTGCTGGCGCTGGCGCTGGCTTACGCGCTGAAGCGCACTCGTAAGCTGGATCGTGCACTGCTCGCGCTGTGGGTCGCACGCTGGAGCGCTCGCGCTCGTGCTGGGGCGTGCTGAGGCGCGCTGGGGTCGCGCGCTGGGGATCGCGAGCTGGGGATCGCGGCTGCTCGCGCGCTGCTCGAGCGCTGTTCGCGCGCTGCTCGAGCGCTGCTCGCGCGCGGTTCGCGCGCTGCTCGCGCTTAGGCTGGGTCGCGCTGGAGCGTGCTGGGACGCGCTGGGGCGCGCTGGTGCTAGCGCTGGGGCGCGCAAGTGCGAGCTGGTGCAGGGACCGCACAGGGGCGCGCAGGGGCTCGTGCTACGGCGTGCTCGAGCGATCGCGTGCTCACGCGAGGGAGGGTCGCGCTGCAGCGCTCGCGCGCTCACGAGGAAGACTGCGCGGTGGCGCTAGCGCTCGCGCGGAGATGATCGCGCGGTTGTGCTCGGGCGGTCGCTCGCGGCGGAGGGGGGAAGCTGCAGCGGCTGTGGGTGGCGCTGGTGGTGACCGGCGGTGCTGGCGGCGGCAGCGGCAGCGGGAGGGGAAGAGACACGGCGGCGGGGAGAAGGGAAAAGAGAGAAGAAAGAGGGAGAGAAGAACAGGGAGAGAGAAGAGAGAAGAGAGGGGAAAGAGAGAGAGAAAATTGGGCTTTAAGCCCTAATTTTGTTTTTTTTTTTTTTTTTTTTTTTTTTTTTTTTAATTGGGTATTACACTCTCTCTCTTCCTTCCCGCATTTGCTCCCTCTTTCTTTCTCTTCCTCCCTCACTTCGCTTCTCTTCCTACCTTTGCTTTTAAACCTTGCTCCTTCGTCTAGACCTGATCACCCAAATCCTAGATCTATAACTCAAATCCACCCTTCGCAAGCTCTAACCATGTCGAATCTGTCACTTGCTGACCCAGACAAAGTAGTTTCCTTCTCTATCCCTATCTCTCTCTCTTGCTCTCTCCCTCACCATCGTCGACCCAGATCCTAGATTTCCATGATATCTTCCTCTCTTGGAAAACTGATTTCTCACCTCTCTTCTTGCGGACCTGCTCTTCCCTTGCCTTATTCTCTTTCTCTCTCTATCTCCCTCTTTGCGGTGAATCCCCCGTACCGACGTCGTCCCACTCAACCGAATCCTTCTGCCTATCTCGCTACTCCCTCTCTTGGCCTAGATCTACCCCCTTTGCATACATACCCCTCCCTCAACCAAAGCCTTCTGCATAACCTTCCACCCTTCTATCTGCTTTCAGTCGAAACCTAAACTCCCTCCATCTGCTTACGACTGAAGCCACCTAGGCCTCCCAAGCTCTCCCCAAAGATCCCTCCAAGCCTTCTGCCCCTATTAACATTTATTATTATTGTCATTATTATTATTATTGTCATTACTATTATTATTATTAGTAGTAGTAGTATTACTAATATCATTACTATTACTATTACTATTATTATTACTATTACTATTATTCATATTTTTACTATTATCACTACTCAAATTAGTATTATTACTATTAGTAGTACTACTAATAACAGTATTACTAGTATTATTAATATAACTTATATTATTATGATTTCAAAGCTACTAAAATTTAAAATATTTCAAACTTATAGTGGTATAGTTTCAATATAAAATCTCTTACTTTATTAGCATAGATATATATACTTTATGATTTATATATTTATATATTTATATATTTATTAGTATTTATCTTTTTTACCTAATTTGTTTTATATTATTTGAAGAACTTCGTCACAGCCGGTTCCAAGCTAGCATTGTGATAGGTTGATAGTCAGTGTAAAATATTTTGTCAAATGAAAAATGAGAGACAAACATATAACTACTTTTGGGGCATTTTCCCTTCAACGACGCTTTACATCGGATTCCGAATGTAGCGATAAGTTAATAAGGGACCCTAAAGTATTAGTAAATAAGTTAGTCCATGAAAATAGAATTCGTCTAACCATTTGAAATATAGAATCTTTGATTGGTAAGTTAGAAGAGATAGGAGAAATAATAAATAGATGAAAAATTCATATCATGTGTTTTCAAGAAACTAAGTGGGTCGGGGCTAAGTGGGTCGGGGAGAAGGCTAGAGTAGTAGAGGCATATGGTCATAAGATTTGGTATACCGGTGGAGATAGAATTAAGAATAGAGTAGGAATAATTATATATAAAGATCTATTAGATGATATAATAGAGATAAGAAGGAGAGGTAATAGATTTATACTTGTCAAGATACTAAACGGAGAAAACATAATTAATATAGTTAGTGTCTATGTGCCCCAAATAGGTATAAATGCAATTAGTAAAAGACAATTTTGAGAGAATCTAGATAAATTTATATAAATCATATCTAGTAGAGAGAAGTTATTTATTGGAAAAGATTTAAATAGACATGTAGGAGAGAGGAATGAAGAATGAAGAATTCGAACTCGTACATGGAAACTTTGGTTTTGGTAGTAGGAATGAATCATGAGATACCATTTTAGAGTTTGTCACAATATTCGATCTGATATTTGTAAACACCATGTTTAAGAAAAAAGACATACAATTAGTTACATATAGAAGTGAGTCAAATGCTAACAAGATAGATTTCTTTCTTACTAGGAGCGGTAATAAAATGACCTGTAGAATTGTAAAGTTATACCAGGGGAGAGTGTGATAACTTAGTATAAACTTTTAGTTTTAGATATATGTATATCTAAAAGGTAAAAGAAATATCGTCAATTTGTGGAGTCAAAAATTAAGTAGTAGAATCTGAAAGAAAAAAAAGTTATGATATTTAGAGATAAATTAATTCAAGTAACAAATTTGTCCACTAATGATGATTTAAAAATAATATGGAAAGTGATGTCTACTAATATTAAGAATATAGGTAGAGAGATTCTTTGTATATCTAAGAGTCAGGTCCTAATAGGCAAAGAATTATGATGGTGGAACGAAAAAATACAAATTGTTATTCAGACCAAACGAGAGTGTTAGAAAAATCTTAAAGATAATAGTAGTAGTGATACATATGAAAAATATAAAAGTAAAAAAAATTGATATAAGAAAGATTATCCAAGAATCAAAGAATAAGGTGTATAATGAACAATATAAGAGATTGGAGACTAAAAACGAAAAAAGAGAGATTTACAGAATTGCCAAGATAAGGGAAAAAAAGGGAAAAAATTTAAATGATGTTAGGTGTATTAAGAATAGAGTTAATGATATACTTATAAAGAATGAGAATATAAGAAAACGTTGGAGAAATTATTTTGATAATCTCTTTAATGTTAAGAGTACAACAGATATAGCAAAATCGAGATATTTGTAAAAGATATTAATAGAGACTTTAAACGTAAAATTCGTCCCCATAAAGTGAATGAAACTTTAAAGAGAATAAAAAATAATAAAGCCATAGAACCTTATGGTATCCTTATAGAAGTGTGAAAATGTTTAGATAAATTTGATATAATAAAATTAACGGATATTTTTAACAAAATTTGGCAAACCAAGAGAATACCCAAAATTTGAAAAAAGAGTATAATCGTACCGTTATATAAGAATAAAAGAGACATACAATATTGTTTCAATTATAAAAAAATTAAACTTATAAATCATACCATAAAACTATGAGAGAGAGAGATAGAATATAAATTGAGATTGTAGATAAATATATCTCTAAATCAATTTAGATTTATATTTGGGAGATCAACCACGGAAGCAATCCACTTGTTAAGACAATTGATGGAGACATATAGAACACATAAGAGAAACTTACATATGTTATTCATTGATTTAGAGAAAACATATGATAAGATTCCTAGAGATGTATTGTGGTAGGCACTGATGAAGAAAATGATATTCTTGAAATACATTAATCTTGTTAAAGATATGTATACGGGAGTTGTAACTAATGTAAGAATTTGTAGAGGCTTGAGCGATAGTTTTCCCATTAATATTAGAATCCATCAAGATTCCGAATTAGGTCTATTCCTTTTTGCAATAGTAATAAACGAATTCACAAAAACATTCAAGATGAAATACCATGGTATATATTTTTTACAGATAATATAATTCTAGTTGATAAAATTAGGAAATGTATTTATTATAAATTAGAGTAATAGAGAGTCACGCTAAAATCCAGAGGGTTTAAATTGAGTAGATCGAAAACTGAGTATATGATATATAAGTTTAGCAACAATCATCGAAATGGTGAAGAAATGATTAAATTAGATGGACAAAATGTATCTGAAAATGAACGGTTTAGATATCTAAGCTCCATCATTCAAAATGATAATAATATAGATGGAGATGTGAATCATAGAATTCAAATGAGTTGGATGAAATGGAGAAAGATATCCAGAATTCTATGCGATCGCACGATACTAATGCATTTGAAGAGAAAGTTCTATAAAACCATGATTAGACCTGTATTATTATATGATATTTAGTGTTGAGTTATTAAATAACAATAAGAATAAAAAATGATAGTAGCAAAAATGAGAATATTTATGTGGATGTATGACAAAATTAGAAGAGATAAAATTAAAAATAAAAAGATTCGTAATAAGTTGGAAATTAGTTTAATTGTGCATAAGATACGAGAGTGTCGTTTGAGATGATTTAGACATGTGCAAAGAAGACCCAAAAGCATATCAGTTAGGAAAAATGAGAACTTAAGTATAAGAGATTTAGTAAAACGTAGAGATAGATCGCTGAAAACTTGGATGCAAGTTATTAGTAAAGATATGATAGTTAAACGTTTAAATAAGAAGATAATCTTGGATATGAATGAGTAGCGTAGAAAAATTCGCATAAATTAAACTAACATATTTTGGATATATATATATATATATATATTATTTTCTTTTGTATTGTATTTGTATTTGTATTTGTATTTGTATTTATTTGTATTTTTATTTGTTTTTATTTATTTATTTATTTTATTTTTCTTTTTAATCATAATTTATCTCTCAAATAGTCGATCCCAAATTATTTAGTTTAAAACTCGGTTTGTTGTTGTTGTTGTATGTTAATTTATTTTTGATAGTTAGATAACACACTAGCTTCAAAAGGTTTGTCGCCAGGTCCACAAAAAGAATACACAAAGCCCTATGCTTATAGCAAAATCAAGACTGCATGTGTAGGTCTCCAACTCTAATTACTCATTCATTCTCTATCCCCGAGGCTTCTATTACTAAGTTTGCCTCAAGTTAAAATAATGTTTACTCTTGTAAAAAGACATCCTCTTACTAAAATCATAAATCTTAAGCGCTATCAAAGAAAAATAAATATTCAGATTACCTCATTTCTTTTTGCAAATAAGAGTTTAAACCCTTTAGCTCTACAACAAGGAGAATATGACTAGCTATATGCAAAAGAAGATGATTTAAGATCCTTTATTTATTTTGTTGCTCACCACAGTGCTTTTTGTGCCAAGTAATACCAATACAGAGAGGCCTAAAACAACTAACTCTATAAGATACCTAAAGCACATTCTTCCAAGCCCTAAAAAAAACTCTAGCGTCTTCATGGATTTAAATCTAGATTTTTCTCAATTTGTCGTGTAGGGTTTTGTGGGAGGACTATGTTGGATAATGATAACACTTTGTATTTGAGTAATATATAAATAAATATGAAAGTCTAGGATCATACAACTATACTGTCATAGTCCAAAGCAAAGTGTCAACATATAAGGAAGTAGTGAGTCAACACCTTCTGAACTTCTGGTTACTGATAAGAATCCTCCTGTATTTGGAACTGTGAAATGAAGTATGAACGAGTCTAAATAGAGAGATAGATAGAGAGGGAGAGAAAGAGAAGTAAGAAAGTTACAGAGGAGAAGATAGAATAAAGAGAGAATAAGAAGAAGAAAGAGAAAAGATAGCAAGAGAGAGCAGAACGAGAGAAAAGAAAAGCATATTCATTTTATGAGTTTTGTTACAAGTGTTATGGCCTATATACAGTACTTGTCTAGTAATAACAACTGCCTAACTGAATTTAGTTGATTGATAAATCAATCAACTGAATTCCTAACAGTTCTAACTTCCCTTGCATTGCTTATTCAACTGCTTGTTCAGAAGAAGACTTCAGCTGGACGACTGAAGCGACAACTAAAGGCTTCTCTTCTGCAGACTATTACAAATTTTCTCCCCTTTAAAAATCCTTGTCTCAAGGATTAACAGTGGGAAATTGTGCTCTAATGAAATCAAAATCTTCCCAAGTTGAATCTTCAGAACTGAATTAACGCATTTGATTAGAGCCTGAGTTACTGGTTTGTGATTCCTCCAAATAACTCTTCTCTTAAGTATGACTTCTGGTTCCACAATAGCTTGCTTGTCAGTACCAATTAAAGATAAAATTGGCATTGTATTCTGATTTTGTCCTAGCTTTTTCTTCAGTAATGATATATGGAATATATGGTGAATTCTTGAGCCTTGGGGTAGCTCCAGTTGATAATCAACTTTCCCTATCCTTGCTACTATTTTGAAAGGCCCATAGAACTTAGAAGATAGTTTCGACTGCCTTCGTAACTCAATAGATTGTTGTCTATAGGGCTACAGTTTAAGTAAACCATGTCTCCTAACTGGAATTCTCTTTCTATTCTCCTCTAATCTACATATAATTTCATTGTGTTCTAAGCCCTGAATAAGTGATTCTTCAAAATCTAAAGCATATCCTATCTATCTTTAATGAAGTCCCCAGCCGCAAGTATTTTAGATTCAGCATAAGGACCCAAAGGAATATACCTAGGCTGGTATCCATATAGAGCTTCAAATGGTGTCATTTGAATGCTGCTATGAAAGTTTGTGTTATACTACCATTTAGCTAGACTAAATCAACTGAACCAGTAAGAAGGTTTGTCAGCTGTCACATATCTTGGATAACATTCTAGGAACTGATTTAATCTTTCACTTTGGCCATCTGTCTAAGGGTGATAAGCACTGCTAAGCCTTAATTTGGTACCTAACAGCTTGAACAACTCTTGCCAAAACAGAGTGGTAAAAATCCTATCTCTATCTGAGATAATGGAGTTAGGCAAAGCATGTAATTTGAAAATATTATCCAAGAACAATTTAGCTACCTCCATAGCAGTGTAAGGATGTCTTAACCCTATAAAATGGCTAAACTTAGTGAGTTTATCAATGACTACTAATATGGTATTATAGCCATTCGAATCAAGAAGACCTTCAATGAAATCCATTGTTACCTGTGACCATGTTGGGGTTGGAATTGGGAGTGATTGTAGAAGACCGGGATAAGGAGTGTTCTCATATCTGTTTTTTTAGCAAATATCACACTCTTGCACCCATTTATTGACTGTTTTCTTCAAGTAGGGCCAATAAAAGATTGACTTCACCCTCTGCAAAGTTCCATGTTGCCCAGAGTGACCCCCAAAAGCAGTGTTATGTATTTGTTGTACAATTCTTTCCCTTAGCTGCAGTCCTTTGCCTACTATTATCTTTTTTCTTATACTTTAGAATCCCAACTTTACACTGAAATTCTGAGTTATTGTTAGGTTGAATAGTGAGTTAAGCTATCAGACCCTGACAATACTCATCATCTTTATATCTCTTCATAACATCTAGAATCCACTAAGGCTGTATTATTGAGACTGCAGAAATATCCATCACTAGTGCTTCATCTTCATGAAACTCTCTTCTCGAAAGAACATCAGCAACTTTGTTATTAACTCCTCTTTTATATTGGATCTCATAGTTCAGTCCCCACATTTTGGCTAACCACTTATGCTATAATGAATTATTGAGCTTCTGATCAAGCAAGTACTTCAAGCTTTGGTGATCAATCTTAATTATGAAGTGGTATCCCAACAGATAATGTCTTCATTTTGAAACTGTCATAACTACAGCAAGTAATTCCTTATAGATTAACAGTTCTTTGCTCCTGCTCCCTAAAGCTTTGCTCAAGTAAGCTATATATTGATTCTCCTACATCAGTACTGCCCCTAAACCTTGAGAGCAAATATCTGTCTCCATAACAAAAGCTTAGAAAAGTCAGGTAACTTTATTACTGGAGCTATACTCATGGCTAACTTAAGCTGATTGAAAGCTTTTTCGGCCTCTTCATTCCAGTGGAAACCAGCCTTCTTCAGAAGATCATTCCAAGGCCTAGAGATGATCCCAAAATTTTTGACAAACCTTCTATAGTAACCTATTAAATCCAAGAACCCTCGTAAGGCTAAACCAAAACACACTTCCTAAGATAAGGATGGAAAATATGATTTATCAAAACTTGAAAAGTGGCTGGTGCATTGGTCAGCCCAAAGACATCACCAAGAACTCAAAATATCCATAGTGTGTTTGGAATGCTGTCTTCTCCACATCAGAAGGCTTCCCTCTGATATGATGGTAGCCTGCCCTCAGATCTATCTTGGAGTAAATCCTTGAGCCAGGTAATTCATCCAGCAATTCATCTATGTTTGGAATAGTATATCTATCTTTAATGTTCAGCTGGTTCAACTTTCTGTAATCAACACAGAAACACCAAGTATCATCTATTTTCTTGACTAAGATGACTGGAGAAGCAAAGGGGCTGGTACTTGATCTGATGATGCCATTACCAAGCATTTCTTGTACTTGTTTTCTATTTCAGATTTCTGAGAGTGGAGATATCTATAAGGTTTCATTTTGAAAGGTTGAGCATGTGCTTTTAGTGGAATTGAGTGGTCATGTTGTCTATTTGGAGGTAGAGTGATTAGGGAGGAGAATACTTCTTTAAATGCTATTAGTACTGTAGAAATGATCTCTGGTATTGTGGAGTGTTGTGGGCTGTTGCAAATTTGAATGAAATTGGAGCTTTACAACTGTTGTTGCCTGAAAGTTCTAATATCTTTGCCTTTAACCAAGCTCATTGAAGGATAATCCACTCTTCCCTCTAAGATTACTTTATCCCCATTATGACAGAACTTAACATGTAACTTCTTGAAATCAAAGGTGATAAGACTGTAATTATACATCCAGTTCACCCCTAAAATCATGTCCCACCTTGCAAGAGTGATTATCCTCAAATCAAATGAGAAAGTATACTCTTGAATGCTCCATTGAACATTACTAACTTTGGTATTGCTAGTGATTATACTGCCATCTACTATTTCTACTCTTAGAGTTGTGGTTGATTTAGTGGAAAGCTCTAACTGTGTAGCTAATCTTTCATATAAGAAACTATTGGAACCACCGGTGTCTATTAGGATCAGTATTTTTACTCCACCCAAACTTTCCTTAAATAGCTATAGTTTGTATCTGAAAAGAATTTGATAATGCACATAGGGATACCTGTATGCCTTCCTCTTGTCCCTGACATGATGACATTGCTTCTGCAGTTTCTCAAGTACCATTTTTTGTGTCATCTATTTCTTCAGCTGCTAAGATGAAGTTGAGATGTTTGTACCTGTACTTGTGGCCAGAATGAACCCTTCTCCATATTTGAAGCATAAATTGTTGTGCCCCCTGAATTGCATCTCTTGGGATGAAATCTTTGGCCAATTGTTGGCAAGTTTTACTCTTTCTGGTTCCACTCTAGTTGAACCAGTCTGTGGAGGAACATTATTGATTCTTGAGTTCTTGTTTTCTTTAATGATTTCTCCAAAATCCATTTGCTTCTGCGATCTTGTCCTTCCCTTCTTAGTGCACTCTAATGATTACTCTTGCAGTACTGTAATCTTGAAGGCTTGAAAGAGGGTATTGGGTTTCATGAGCCTCAACATTGGTTTGATACCTTCCTTTAACTCACTAATGAAACTTGAAATGAAGTAAGGTTCAACAAGTTTAGGATTTTTTTGTAACATAACCGCTCACAGTTCTTCAAACTTTTCCTGTTACTTCGAGACTGACCCATGTTGCTGCAACTTATTAAACTCTTCAACTTCATCTTGAAGACCTTTATCTCCAAATTTTTGATACAACAGCTATGTAAATTCATTCCAACAAATGTTCTATTTGACTAACTTCATTCCTTGAAACCATATCTTTGCTTTCCCTTCCAAATACATTTCAATGGTGTCCATCCATATATGTCACGCCCTGATCCTCAATCGAAGGCTGTGGACAGCCATCCGTTACCCCGTATGCTGCCCATCACATGACACACATATCGAGACAACGCAAGGCTAACATTTTCACCTGTTTAAAACATAGTTTTTCTCAAAATATAATTTCCCGTAAAAGAAATTTAAAATGCAACACTGTGCCTCAATGGATGAATATACAACAAATTCGAGAGTTTCAATTTACATTTTCAATAATATAATTATAATCATCCCATAAAATGTACATTGGTCATTCTATAAACCTCATGTATATATATTATCCAACTTCATCACGGAAGAATGGTTGGTACCATACCCAACACTCATCGTCTTCAAAGGTATATCAAGTGTGTCGAAAGTCTCTCGACACGTCTCCCTACCAAATCTATATATGTCATCATGAAAAAGTGAGGTATGAGTATTAAGGAAAATACTCAATGAGTGAAAATATCGACATTATGTTATCAATAGAAAGTGTGAGTACGGAGTGTCAAAACACACTCTTAAAACATGACGATATTATAAATCGAGTATGACATTTCTATAAATCAAGTGGTTATGTATCATACATCATAATATTAACATATGCATCCCTTTACATTTCAAAAATCATTCAGAGCTTGTCAATAAAATATCCCCGGCAATGGTTTAATACGACCAATGATGAGCGCATTGGGGGTTTAACTCTATATCCCAATGTTGACCACGAGCCTCACCAAAGGCTAGACCGTGTCTATGCGCACATACATAATCAACCATGTATAGAATCTCGTCCAGTGCTAGATAGTGGCGTCACACATGTCCTCCCCGATTTGGTTCAATCGACCACAACTATACATATGATGTTTGGGGATACCTCCTATAAAAGCGTATCCGAACACAATTGGTGCCTTTATAAACACCTTTCGTAGCTATGGTAGTCCATCAAGGATATTATCACATCAAGTCTACCAAGGATATCATCACATCATCACATTATAAGTAGGCATCCGGCCCATACATTTCAATTAAACAATTTCAAATCCATGTGCCAATGCAATGGAAGCATATATTTCATATCAAGTTTTCAAAGAGTGGCACGATATAATTTCAACACAGTTCATGAATGCATATCATTTGAATCATTCATTTGAAACACTCCAATGATCACAAAGAGAAGTATTTATTAAGTATAGACCAAATCTCATGCTTTCACACATGTCATAAAATATATCATTTTGAAATGCTATAAAATATGTATTTTTGCTCAATCAAGAATATAGTGTCAAAATCTCACTCACCTATATGGGAAGATATGTCACTCCCTAAAATGTACCACAATGGGTAAGAAATGTGCTCCCCTCATTCGATCACCAAACGCATTTCTACAATGGTAACACATAATATGTATAAAATTTTCAAGATTTCAAATGTCCACTTCCAAAGGCATATAATTCAACCCACAAGTTTCAAAATTTTTGCATTTTTAACGTTTTAATTTCATTTTTTACACATTGTGCATTCCAAACCGTAAAATGCACATTTTCTCATGCATGTATCCTCGACCTCAATGTTTCTCATACCTTTCTAACAAAACAATGCCTATCACTCCCACATTCTATCTCTTTGTATACCCAAACAATCCGTAAAATTTCAGAATTTAGTATGCTCAAAATTACACCTTCTTTATACACAAAATAGTCCACATTCACATTACACATTGCACAATTCATCCATTAAAATTCTGTATATTTACAAATCAATTGAATTTATCACTCCTTCATAAGATTTCACATTCTATAAATATTTCACATACACATACTCATATGCATTTCTTACATTCTCAATAACTCACCAATTTAACATACATCTTATCCCATCACCTTAGCACACGCATATAAACCATATATGCACACAAATATTCATCACAATTTGCCCAAAAATTCTGCACATATTATGCCACTTTCTCCTTATCATTCACTCCTCGGCTACCATAAAAATGGCCTCACTTCAATCATGTTTAGTGCAGAAAATTTCTGCACATATTTAACCATATTCTTTGGCCTTTGAGTTAGTTTTCTTGCACAACAACATCCATTTGATTTCAGCCAACAATTACCATTACATACTCATAAACTCATCCAAATTTCTACACACACAATTCACACAATGCAGGACAAGTTTCCAGCTTTCTAAACACATTGCATTCTGATAACATGCAATTTATTGAATTTATTTTTGTTATCATGGTTTGAATTTGAATTGTTTAATACTCTAATGGTTGGTTTTATTGAATTTTATTTTTAGGAGGTTGAATTTGAAGGCTTGGAGCAAATTGGGCTTAACAAGGAAATTTTGGAGCTAATTGGGAGTAAAGTTTATAATGGAAAGATTCCTAATTGATTTGAAAGATTAGAAGGAAGGAAAGTTGTATTATTCTTTGGGAGAAAATATCTTCTTTCCTATTTTCTATGAAGAGGAAGAGTCCTAATCAAATTGGAAGATTAGAAGGAAGAAAAGTTTCCTATTTTTTTCAAAGAGGGCTGGCTGCCCTTTCTTATTTAAATACAAAGGGGCAACACACAACAAGACACAACATAATACTCTCTACACAAGAAAAGGGAGGGCTGCTGCAGAGAAACACAATACTCCAAGAAGGTGGCTGCATCTTAAGGAGAAAAGAGAGGAACTTCATGACTGTTCATTCAATCTCTCATTAGGTTTTATTTTTTATTTTTTTCTTTCTTTTTAGGAACATTATTTTTTATTTTCTTGTGTTGATACTTACCACCATGAGTGGCTAGTTTCTTTATTCTGATTCAAGGGGAATTTTAATCGATTGTTCTTCATTGTGAGGTTATGTTCTTAATTTAATTTCTTGTCTTTTATTCAAATATTCGTCGATTCTTGGTTTATTTTTATGAAAGATAGGTATTGGTTAATCTGACAATTTAATTCAATATCAATTTTTCTACTGCATCCAGGATTTCAGTGATCCATAATTGTCATGAATGAATGGTACGAGTAGCAAATAGGTTATATATGTTTATGGGTCGTTTGCCGATATTCATTTTAACCTAAGGAATCGATGAAACAAAATCGAATAATTGTACGGCTATCCTGGTTATTTGTATTTTGGTTTAACTGTTTTCATAGAACTTAATGCTATCATTATTTGATATGGAACGCTATCGTGCCCAGTTGATTAATGATAAGTTTTGATTAGATGCTGGGTTTGGTCAATTATTTTAGGAAAACACAAGATTTATTATGGTTATTCTAATAGATCTAAGGTTAAATGCTTGAATTGCAAGAATAATATTTTCAACCAATGATCAATAAGACAATCGAATATATGAACCCTTGGATCGGAGTTTGGTAAATTGAATTTCTTCTTTAAATTTTAATATTTTTTTTGCATATTTGATTTGTCTTTTAATTTTAGTTATTTAATTTTGATTTAGGAATTTATTTTATAAACCCCCTATTTTATTTTGGCATTTACTAAGGAGTTAAGTTAACATAGTTCCCTTGGGATTCGACCTGCTAACCACTATTGCTACAGTTTGTTGCATTGGGGGAATCAGTATTAATTTGAGGGATTCGACAACCCGACCAAATTTTGGCGCCGCTGTCGGGGAACTATTTTAATTTCTTAGTTTGTGGTTTTCACTTGTTTATTGATTTTTTGAGGAAAAGATGGAAAATCGTGAAAGAACTCTGAAAGAGTTAACTGCACCAATTTTGAACCAACAACCCTTATGCATCAAATACCCAACTATTGAGGTAAATTACTCAAATCTTGAAAATCAAATTTCTGAACTGACTGCTTTGGTTCGTCAGTTGGCTGTAGGGCAAATAAAGGCAATCAAGGTTTGTGACATATGCTCAGTTCCCGGACATCCGACAGATATGTGTCTATCCCTACAAGAAGATTTCATTCAACAAGTAAATATGGTAGGAGGATTCCCTGATCAACTTCAATGTACGTATGATCTTTTCTCCCATTATTATAATCATGAATGGAGGGATCAGCCAAACTTGAGCTATGGACACCAAGGAGGACAGACAAGATGGCAACACTTCAACAGAACAACACCCGCACCTGCACAACCCTCAAATTCTGGTATGTCTTTAGAGGATATAGTTAAGGCTCTTGCGACTAACACTCAACAATTTCAACAGGAAACGAGAGCGAGTATACGGAATTTGGGGAATCAAATCACTCAACTGACAACCTCACTTAGTAACTTGGAAGCTCGAACCTCAAGGAAACTATCTTCACAAACGATAGTAAACCCTAAAGAGAACGTTAGCGCAATAACGTTGAGAAGTGAGAACGAACCTCATTTGACTTTCACTCCATCTAAGAATGTGGATGAAGGGAAGAATATGAACAAGGAAGATGAATACAAGTTTGAGGAATCCAAGATGGAAGAATACGAGGAGGAAGTTAGGAAGCTAAGAGGTGATGAGATGGGTAAGAATGTATGTGATATCAACAAAAGAATTCTACCTGAAAAATGTGCTGATCCAGGTATGTTCACTCTATCTTGTATTATTGGTAAGAAAAAAATGGAGTATGCCATGTTAGATTTAGGAGCACCTGTTAATATCATGCCTTATTCAATTTATAGTGCTCTAAAATTGGGTTCATTAAAAGAAACTGGAGTTGTTATTCAGTTAGCTAACTACTCTTATGCTTACCCAGAGGGGATTGTTGAAGATGTTTTGGTGCAGGTTAACAAATTAATTTTTTCAACTGATTTTTACATCTTGAAAATGGAAGGAGACACTATCACAAATTCAGTTCCACTTCTATTAGGACAACCATTCATGAAGACAGTAAAGGCCAAAATAGATGTGGATGAGGGTACTCTCTCCGTCGAGTTCGACGGTGAGATTGTGAAATTTATTATTTTTGATCTTGTGAAATTTATTATTTTTGATCCTATGAAATACCCAAATGAGTGTCAATCACTTTGTTCTGCTGATATATTTTATTTAATTGTGCAGGAAATTTGTGAAGAAAAATGTGATATTGATTTTGAATTGAATGCACAATTAGATATGGAAGGAAAATCATATGAGCCTCACAAAGTAAAGTTGAAGCCTCCTTGAAGAGAAAAAAGTGAAAACCGTCGAGTATAACGACGTTAAATAATTACGTTTATTGGGAGGCAACCCAAAATTTTTTTAAGAGTTTGATTTAATTTTTAGTAATTTCATTTATTCAATTTTAAGTGTTATTTATCTCTTCTTTTAATTTTTGCAGGTGTCCAATTCAATCACCCAAGTCATGGTTTAACACAGAATTTTCAGAGCCAGAAGCAGTCTTGGCATTAAGAGATGATCATGCGGTATTCTGAATGTGCAATCCGAATTTGGGCAGAAGCACTCTTATTCTTAAGAGATGATCACGCGGTTTTGGGTTCAAAAAAAAATGTGCTGGTTGCGAATGCCCAAACCGAAGGATTCATAAAGGAGACCTCGCATTCTCCACAGCGCCCGTCATCACCTTAGGGGAGTTCTCTCATTCTTTATCTTTCTTTTCATTGTCCTCTTTCATTACCTAGCATTTTTCATTTCTGAGATTGGTTTTCAATTGTGTTAGCTGTGAATTTCTTTAGCATTGTGTCTAAAATTCTCATCTTTTGCATACATTGAGGACAATGTAGTATTTAGGTGTGGGGGATGATTTTCATGCCAATGTCATTTCTTCTATTTTTCTTTGGAACTTCGTACTCTCTGGATTTTGTCGGATAATGATTTTGAGTTAGTATACATTGTTGATTTGAGTTTGAAATGCATGAAAGAGACAAGTGTGGTTAGTTTTTTTTTTTTTTTTGGATCAATTGTTTTAAAGTGTCCCATTGATCTTGATGAATGAATCAAATGAAAATGTGATAGATTTGATACAAATTAAACAATTTTTGTGAGCTTTTGAGTCTTGAGCATGTCATCAAATTTGCTTTAATCTTTCTTCATGAGTGTGCATCAATCTTAGTGTGTTTATTCTAGAACTTGCTTTGCTATGCTTTTTGAGACCACATCAATGAGTTCATACATTAATATAATTGGGGCATTTAGGTTTACCCATTTTAGCTCTCGAAAACAAACCTTCTTGTGCATAATTTTTCTCTTAGTGAAACCCTTTGAGCTTATACCCATTTCTTTGCGTTAACCTCATTAATTAACACATAACCTTCTTTTTACGCTTTATCTTCTTTTTGATTCTTATATTAAAGAAGCATGTGATTTGAGCATATATTGAGTGGTTATTTGCAAAGCGAATGAGTTACTTATATTGTGGGATTTATTTTGGGAAGTCGATTATACAATTGCGGTAGATTGCATATGCGCGGCATATTTCATTGATCCTTATTTAGTTTCCTTATTCATAAAAAAAAAAAAAGGGAAAAAAGAGAAGGAAAAGAAAAGGAAAAAGAAGAAATTCTCAAAAGTTGAAATTGGGGAATTTGAAGTGAAAATGTGAAAAGTTTGATTGAAAGATGATTATGATCTTGATTGGGGTATCTTTTTTTTGGCTTGATTGTATTTCATGATATGGGATATAGGGGATATGCTCTTGACATGCTTCTTTGATATATTTATTACACGATACATTTATCCTTTTACCCTTCCTTTACCCAAGCCACGTTACAACCCGTACAAAGACCGCCGGATTTTTGTTTTGAATTCATATAAGTAGTGGTGGAGCAAGCTTATGGTAATAGCATACTATGTTTTGATTTTGAGAGTTATTGATAAATTCCCTTAAACACTTTAAGTGTATAGAGTGAAATCCTGGTTATTTGTATTTTGGTTTAACTGTTTTCATAGAACTTAATGCTGTCATTATTTGATATGGAACGCTATCGTGCCCAGTCGATTAATGATAAGTTTTGATTGGATGCTGGGTTTGGTCAATTATTTTAGGAAAATACAAGATTTATTATGGCTATCCTAATAGATCTAAGGTTAAATGCTTGAATTGCAAGAATAATATTTTCAACCAATGATCAATAAGACAATCGAATATATAAACCCTTGGATCGGAGTTTGGTAAATTGAATTTCTTTTTTAAATTTTAATATTTTTTTTTGCATATTTAATTTGTCTTTTAATTTTAGTTATTTAATTTTGATTTAGGAATTTATTTTATAAACCCCCTATTTTATTTTGGCATTTACTAAGGAGTTAAGTTAACATAGTTCCCTTGGGATTCGACCTGGTAACCACTATTGCTACAATTTGTTGCATTTGGGGAATCAGTATTAATTTGAGGGATTCGACAACCCGACCACATTCATCCAAGTTCGCAGCCAACACAACCAACTTCATGTACCCATTTCTCACATCAATTAAATTAACAACCACACATAATTTTCATCACTTTTGCATTATCATTTAGCACACATGATTAGCTTTTTTGAAACTAAATTTTCAACTCATCAAAAACACATTTCTCCTCCAAATTTTCGGCCACATAAAATGTAAATTTTTCTACACACATTCCTCATACTTCATTTGGGTTCTACCTAAGTTCTAACTTATAGAATCAAGCTAAAACATCATGTTTAAAACATTCACACAAGGTTCTTAAATTTTCAGCAAGTGCTGAACTCTTTTTACCTTAGATTTTGATGCCCCAAGCCCAATCTAGACCTCTCTTCAAAGAATCTCTCTTCCTCCTTACTCTTAGCTCTCAGCCATCCTAAGTTCACCAAGTTAGGGGTCTCCTTTTGACTCCAAATTTAGATATGTTGTGTTAGAATTTAAGTGGGATGAATCTACACAAAAATTACAAAGAATGCTTGAAGAAATCAAACCTTCTTCAAGGATGTAGCTCTCGGTTCTCTCTTGTTCTTCATCTTGCCAAACTCCTTTGGCTCCAATTTTTGGATATGTTGTAGTTAGTTTTGTGAGAAATTGATTTATATAAAAATATTGGGGTGGTATTATAGAAAAATGTTAGATCTCCCTACCTTGAACCTCACGGATATGGAGAGAAGAAAAAAAAATGGAGAGCTTGCTTCTTTGGCTTGAACACTCACGGTTTTTGAAAGAAAATGAGCCTAAGTGTTTGCTTTATGAATTACTCCATTTAATCCTAGCCATCCAGCTTTTTCAAGATCAATTTTAGCCATTGGATTATTTGGTCACAACACAATTCATTCTCTTTCTCTCTCATGGTTTTCTGTCTTCCTCACACAACAACTCTCTTTTCTTACTCTACAAGTCTACTTTCTCACACTACCACTTATCTCATTCATTAATTGCATGTCTCCCAACCACCAAGATCCAAAAGCTCATAATTTTGATCCTATTCCAAATTAAATCCTCATCATTGATTGATTTCCAAGAAAACCCACTCTTTCACTCAATGAATAGTGCATTGTCTCCCACTAACTCAATCAAATGGTCCAAATTAATTCATCTAAACTCAATTCAATCTCCACCATTGGATTAACTTCTCAAAAACCTAAAAAATCTGTTCTCTCTATCCTTCATGGGCACCGATGAATTTTTTTTTTTACTCTCTCATTCTTTCTCTCTTGCTTGTTCATGGTTTTGGGAGGGGGAAAGAACAATTGCCAAATTCTTTCTAAGTTTTTGTTAATATCAAATAAGTCTCTTGGTTTATGAAAATTACATTTTGACCCCTTTTTAAAATTTTAAGTTAGACCGAAAATCTCGTATTAGGCCTAATTTAATTTATCTCACATCAAAATGTAGTCGTTTAGTCTTTCCGAGACACATTCGACCCGGCTGGAGTTTTATCAGTGATTTTTCAAAAATTTAACTCTACGAATTAAGATCTACCCAAATTTGAGATTTCTATACACTTTAGAGTTATCCTCATTATTATTGGACTATCAGTGGTCATTTTGAAAATTTTTGAATTTCTAGCGATTTAGGCCAAAATTTTTTCGAGAATGGTTTTAGCAAAAAAATTTCTTAGTGCATGTTCTACATAAAAATATGAGTAATAATATATATAAAATGAAGAGAAGTACAATAGTAAATACACCAAGATGTCGGTGTTACAATATAGATTCAGGAATCCAATATACACTAAAGAATTTATTATATTTTCGAAGCCATAATTGGGATTCTCACCATTGAATAAAGGCAATTCAATTCATGGAGGGTTTGGTACAATGCCTCAAGTGTGGAATTCTTTCCTGAGCATTTGAGGCCCATTCTCTTGTTTTGGTCTGATGTCTGGCAGTGTAGGAAGAATAGGGGACTTATGTGTTCTTACCATTTTTTATTCTTCTCCCTTTTCTTTGCTCAAGATTTTGCTAATAGAATATTACAGGGCATCCATCATTGTTTTATAAGCCTCCCATTTTTGGTTTTGTTCTTGAAGCTTCTGATTCATTGCTTCCATCTTCACCTCTACCTATGAACGGAGGTCATTATACCCATTTGCCAATTCTTGAAATTGGGTTTCCAACTTTTTGTGTTGTTCCTCATAAGTTTTCTGTCATGTTCCTTCTGCCATATTTGTTTATTGAGGATCTTGGAACCTGTTCTGATATCAATTTGTCACAGTCCAAAGCAAAGTGTCGACTTATAATGAAGTAGTGAGTCGACACCTTATGAACTTCTGGTTACTGATAAGAATCCTCATGTATTTGGGACTATGAAATGAAGTATGAATGAGTCTAAATAGAGAGAAAGATAGAGAGGGAGAGAGAGAGAGAAGTAAGAGAGTTACAGAGGAGAAAATAGAATAGAGAGAGAAGAAGAAGAAAAGAGAGAAAAGATGGTAAGAGAGAGCAGAACGAGGGAAGAGAAAAGCTTATTCATTTTCTGAGTTTTGTTAAAGTGTTATGGCCTATATACAGTACTTGTCTAGTTACAACAACTACCTAATTGAATTTAGTTGATTGATGAATCAATAAACTGAATTTGTAACACCGACACTGCGGTATCCGTCCTACTGTACTCCTGTTCAGAAATTTAATAAAATATTTCTCAGTTATATATATATAGAGAGAAATGTTTCATTTATTTTGATTTTTGATTTTGGGGTATATAAATTGAAATTTTTTGGTATATTTTAAATTTGTACCGTATCCGCGAAATTTGGTGTAAAATGAATATATATATATATATATGTAAATAATAATAATAATACGAGTAAAAAAAAAACTAGCGGAGTACTGCGTTTTGAGGTAAAACGCAGCACCCCCCTAAAATTGGATTAAGGCTTTTAGCCCTAATCCCTTTTCGTTCTCTCTCTCTTCCTCTCTCTCTCTCTCTCTCTCTCTCTCTCTCTCTCTCTCTCTCTCTCTCTCTCCGTCTCTTCCCCTTCTCGCGGCCGCCTCACCTTCTGCCGCCGCTCTCTCTCCACCATTGCTCTCCTCCCTGCGAGCACACGCCTCAGCTCGCGAGCCGCAGCCTGTAGCGCGATCCTCCTCGCGCGAGTGCGCCACTGCATGCGATCTTCTGTCAACGCTCCACAACGCGAGCGTGCGACTGCCCAAGCGCTCCACAGTGCGAGTGCAAGCCTGCTCAGGAGCGCACCTGCGCAGAGCACGAGCGTACCTGCGCAGAGCACGAGCGCAAGTGCGCGCCTGCTTGGGAACGTACTTGCTCACCAGCACGCGCCTGCGCACGAGTGCGCTCTAGCCCACTAGCACACAACCGCGAGCCCACAAGCTCGTGAGCCAGCCAGCCTGCCAGCCCACCAACCCGCGACGGCTCGCGAGCCCGCGACGACCCGTGAGCCCGCGACCAGCCGTCTCCTTCGAGAGCTCACCTGCAATCCCCGCAGAAACCCTAGGTCGCGGCTTTTCACTACAAGTAACGGCTATGTTGGTTGTAGTCATAGGGTTTGGTATTTAGACTTTGAGTTAATTGTTAATATTGTTCAAATTTGAAAATATTACAGATTTTAAACAAATTCGACGGGCGAACGAAAGCTAGATCTGAGATTTTACGAAACCCTAGGTGAGAGAGAAATGCGATTTCTTCAATATTTGAAATAAATTTTATCAAATTTAGGTTTCAATTCCTTTAAGATGACATTAGTGTATATTTCTAAATTGAGAAATTAAGATTTATACAAGTTTAGGGAAGATGATAAACCCTAAGAATAATTGGAAATTTTATGACAATTGTGATAACCTGATTATGTTGACTTTCTTGGATATTTGAGTAGTCGATTTGGTTTGATTTTGGAAAATAGGGAGTGATCACCCTCCCTAGAAATGTGAGTGGGATCCTAATCTCTTGCATGAAATAGTGAAAGCTGATTTTTATCATGTTTTTTAATAAAACAAGCTTTTGATATGCGTTGTCTCGACGTATGGAATTGAAATTCAAATTTGCTTTGTGATTATTGGAGTGTCATACTTATATTTCTACGATTATGCATCCATGCTTAAACTGAAATGAAATTATGCTATGATTTGAGAAATGGAATGTTTTCTATTCTACCATTGCATTGATTTGTTGAATTTAAATGATTTCGATAAAATATATTGGCACACAGATTTGAATTGTTTTGAGGATATGATGGGATGATTTGGTTATGTGGGTTGGATGCCTACTAATTTGAGATGATATGATGATATGGTATTATTTGATAAATTCCGTAGTTACGAAGGGCGTTTGTAAATGTACTGGGTTACCCGGATACGCTTCTGCAGGAGGTATCCACAAACGTCATATGTCTAATGGCTATAGGCACGACCGGTTGAACCCATGATGGGGGAAAACATATGTGATGCCACCGTCTAACACCGGGCGGGATCCTATACACGATGATGAGCTAGCCCCAGCGAACTCATGGCCAACGTCGGGATAGAGAGCTACTTTTGAAAACTTTTTGAATAATAAAACCCCCGATTCGCTTGTTCTTGGTCATGGTTACCTTTGTCAAGATCCTTTCGGCTTGCTCTATGATCTACTTAATTTTAAATGGATACATATATGTATGTTAACGTGTGAATGATTAAATGAGTTTATTTTAGCGACATATCATGATTTACTGCAAAATGTGAATTATTGGTTATAAATGATATTCTTTGATACTACAATGTTCACCTACACTATTAGTACTTGAGATTAATCCCCTCACTCACTGGGTATCTCACTTGATACTAACCCCTCTTCTTTCCTTCCTTAGACAGGATCATTGTGCTAAAGTGACGCTCGGCTCTTGAGGAATTTGTAGCTCATTAGCGGATTTGAGGGTTTTTCGACGATGAGATTTAAACTAAGTTGAGATATGAACTCCGTATTTTTATTTTCGACCCTGTGAGGTCTTGACCTTGAGATCCATAGTTAACCGTGTATTTATTTGGGATTGAATGTATAATTTATGTATATTAAATTGTGAAACTCTCATATTTCATTTGTATTGAGACAAATCGTAGTATTTGAATGTTAACTTGGGAAAATTGGTTGTAAATTTTATAAAACTTAGGTCCGCTTAGTGTAGCGGCTGCTCATACTCTAGTTGGGCATGACAGTAGAGGTTTTCGGTTAGGATTGTTGGTAATTTACATAACCTGGCGTTATTCTGGATGTCTGCTGTGGTTGGTGGGTTGTTGTGAGGTCGGGATGGCTATTTTATTTTATTTAAGAATGTTTTTAAATTATACATGTTTATTTGTATATGGGAAACCTCCAATTTATGCGGAGATTCTATCCAATTTTCTGTAGAAATACAGCCGACATTTAGGACAACGGGCGGCTACTTACGACCCCGGTTCGGGGCGTGACAGAATTCCTAATAGTTCTGACTTCCCTTACATTGTTTATTCAACTGCTTGTTCAGAAGAAGATCTCAGCTGGAGAACTGAAGCTACAACTAAAGGCTTCTCTTCTGCAGACTATTACATATACCGGCAAAAGGTTAAGGAGAAAACAACCTAGAGTTATTACTCAAAAGGTATATCCAAAGCCTCATGCTTAAGGCGAAATCTACAACATATCCTTGTATCAACTCACTCTCTAACCTAAGGGTTTGTGTTATGACACTATCAATTAATTCCTTTGCCTTGCGCCTCACGCCTCGCGAGTCTGTAATGAGAAAGAAAAAGGGGTAAGCTCATAAAAGCTTAGTATATTGAAAAACAAGACCATAACTGATGAAAAACAAGAATAATCTAAAAAACAACGATATAAATCCATTGGCTTAGGGTATATACAAGTACTTCATCACCATACAAAAAGGCCAATGCGTCTTTTAGAAGTCGTATATAAAGATGTATTTAGCCCTTTTAGTATATTGGATTGTGTTAGATATTATTACCTTCATTACCTAAATTAGTCTTGAAGGTTTTCATATAAACCAACAAATAATTTTTTATGCGAAAATTTTTGGATCTAAATAGGGTAGGAATCACTTATCTCTTTCCGACGGTTGGATATTCTTGGTCTAGAAGATGTCACGAAATTGGATCATTTTTTGTTTTTCACAATCCAAATGCCCTAGTGTAAAATGATCAACGAGTTTTCGAACCCTTTTCCTCAATTTCCCAAACTTGAGAAAAATTCTCTAAATCTCAATCTCTCTTCTTCACAAAAAATGGTAGCTTCATAATTCCCTTTTTGGTGTTATTCTCGTCACCCAAAAAATGAGAAATGTGCATCCAAAAAAAATCAAGAGAGAGGGGGGGAGGTTTCCCTTCTTTTTTTGTGCTGTTGTTCACATCCATTCATTTCCTAAAGAATAGAAGAGACACCTTTTTTCTTCAAAGTGGGTTTCTTTGAGGAGGGTTGAGGGGGTTGAGGGGTGGTTACCAAAAACCACCCCACCCCTTTTCAAATTTTAAACATATGTTGGAAATGGTTGGGCCTACTCACTTGGGTAGACCCGCCCTATATTCTAATATCTTCCACTTGCACATAAGGGTTAGACTTGCACACAGCATGATCATTACTATCGAACATTACAAATTTCATATAGGCAAGTGGATCGTGTAACCTACGAGAATACCAATAGCTCTATATCTATACACCGGTTAAGGATATATAACAACTTATCATCAATGTGGTGATGAGGACATCCTTTCTCACTATACCCCGACCTCTCTCACTCGAAACAGTCAACGTATCTCTCATCCCTCAAAACAATGTAAGAACATATTTGACTCAAATCTATTCATGTATTCACAATTATGTCTCTAAACACTTAGTCATAGACATAATTGACCGGTCAGTAAATACAGAGCAATGTGTCAGTCATAAACAGTTTTCCTTTCATACTACTTACTTTCAAATTTATCTTAGCTACTTTCCTAAACATACACCGTCAAACCAAATCAACCATAATTTCTTGGTGACATCTAAAGTAACAACACTAAAATAAAATCTCAAGAGACAGACAAAAGTTTTAAGGGTATAAATTGAGATTAAATATGAACCTCTGAGTTTCACACAATGAGATGAAGAGGGATGCACCATCTCATTACCCATATGGTCATATAAGCACACATGGTATGAAACACGTGCTACGATGTGCTATCTTCCCATCTAGAAACGTATGTCTTGTTTTCTAAAATTAAGCATCATACAGATCTTAGTCTAAGTATACATAACACTTGATATGAGTTTTTCTTCTTACAAGATCTCAAAAATCTCACAATATCAAGAAAAACTCACACATGGCTATTCAACAAGTCCAATGGATTGTGAGGAATCCATTTCGATTACCACATATATATACTCAACAGGAATCTCATCTTAGTACTTAACTAAGGTGGCATATATGTGTGTTAATCCACTACAAATTAACACAGCCTCATCTCTACATATCACATAGACATTAGAGGCGATTGCTCATATGAGAGAGCCAATCTCAAAACTTTTCCGACATATTTTTAACGTAGACACCATAATTTTGGACACAAAAACAAAATTCAAATGTCATCGAATATGATCATTATATCATATATATTCTGTATATGATTACAATCATAATTACAGTACTGTCATAATAATATACGCAAGTCAAGAAACCCAACATGTTACATAAACATGTCTTCAAGTGCTAGCTTTGTAAACGGATCAGTCACCATCAAATGCATAGACATGTACTTTAGTGTCATTTCCCTCTTTTCAATCATGTCTCTAACAAGATTGATTTTTGTATCTATATGTTTGGTTTTACCATCATATTTGGAGTCTCTAGCGTAAGCAATAGTTAACTTATTATTACTAAGTCATAACTCCCACTGAATTGCTTACTACTTTAAATATTACAAAAAACTATTCAACCAAACTTCTACCTGAACTGCAAAAGTACAAACCCAAAAGTCTACTTTTATTGTAGAAAGAGATACATAGGTTTGTTTCTTGCAACTCCATGAGATAGCGCTATCATTGAGTAAGCAAACATAACTAGAGGTAAATGTTCTTTCATCTAAATCACCTCTCCAATTACCATTGTATATCATTTCAATACTAGATCGTTTCCTTAATTACAAAGGAAATAATCTGCAATTCCATTCAGGTATTTCAATATCCTATTCACATCAATCCAATCATTATTTTCTGGATTAGACAGATACCTGCTAACCAAATTCATAGCATGACAAATATCGCGATGAGTACACATCATAGCGTACTTTAAGCTCCCAACTGTGCTAATATGTTATATTCTGGACATTTCATTTATTTATCAGAAGTTTTAGGGTATCGCATCGCTTGAACTATCGCCTTTAGCTACAAGATTATTAATGGGTTTGGAGTTTTCAATTTTGTATCGTTCTAGAGTTTTTATAATATGAGACTCCTGAGATGATCCAAATAATCTCTCAGAAAGATCTTTATGGGTTTTAATTCCTAATCTGTCTTAACTCATATCTTTCATCTCAAAATTGGAACACAACCATTTCAAGATTTGAAGAACATACTCTTTATTATTTGTGACTAATAATATGTCCTCGACATATAGAGATATACTTATAAAATTGTCATTGGACATCTCAACATGAGTACAATGGTTTTCGCCCATTATGACAAAATCATAAGATATCACACCTTTGTAAAATCTTAAATATCATTGTCTAGAAGCCTGCTTAAAGTCATAAATTGATCTATGCAATTTATATACTCTGTTTTCCTAGCCTTCAATGACAAAACCCTCTGGTTATGTCATATAGACTCTTCCTCAAGTTCTCAACTAAGAAAGACAGTATTCATGTCCATCTGACATAATTCTAAATCCAAATTAGCCGCTATTTCCAACAATATGCGAAATGAGATAAATCTCATTACTAAGAATAATCAACACTCTTTTAAAGAGTGTAATCTTTTACTAACAGTTGAGTCTTTTACCTTTAAATAGTTTCATCTATTCTACACTCGGTTTTGAGAACCCACTTGTTCTCAATAATCTTGTGCTCCAGTAAAAGTTCAACGAATCCCGATGTATGGCTAGAACTCAATAATTCCAATTCTTCTTCTTCCATTGCTTTTATCCCCTCATCATTGGCAGGATCAGATGGAGCCTAATCTATGTTTTAGGCTTTTGCTTATCTTCTGGAGTAACAATAAATATGTGTCCTCTATTCTCAAAATAATGTCTGAACACACTTTTCCTAACATTTTTATGAATTTTGTGACTCAGTTGGATCACTAGAATTTGGATCCCTCCCACTAGGATCAAAATCATTCTAATGATCCACTATAGACAGAGCCATCATTTGAATCAACTAATTTAAATAAAAGCTCATGTCTTTCATGTCACTTGTGCTAGGAAATTCATTCTCCAAAAAATGTGACATTCGTGATTCAATCTCTACCACAGTACCATATTTTTTTGTTCACCAATGAACATTTAACTTTTAGACTGGTGTGAATATCTTAAAAAGATACTCTTACTTTTATGGAGACCTAATTTTCCAAACATATTGGAATAAACGGCCGATCCCCAAAATCTGAGATTACTCAGAATCGGCTTTTTATCAGTTCAAAGTTCATATAATGTCAATAGTACTGATTTTGAAAGGCAGTTTGTTCCAAATATAACCAGCAGTTAACAAGATATCTCCCCAAAAGGAAATCGACAAGTCAACCTGCATTATCATGAATTTTGTCATATCCAACAATATCTTATTTTTTCTCACTACAACGCGACTTTATTGAGATGTTTAAGAAACAGTCAAATGTCGGATTATATTGCTTTCGTTATACAGATCCTTAACTCAATCTGATAGATATTTATACCATCTGTCCATTTGATTCTCTAATCTGCTCATATAATGTCTAAAGCATTGAAGTGTTTCAGACTTGCGAGAAATCAAATAAACACAACTAAATGACACGAAGTCATCTATGAACGTAATGAAACACAAAATTTCATGTCTTCTTGCTTTCATACTCATCGAACCACAAATGTTCGAATGGACAAATAACAATGAAATTCAACCCAAATGGCTTTTCCAAATGGTTTTTTCATTATTTTACAAGCATGACAAAGTCTAACTTAGTAGTTAAACATTCATCCATTATATTACAAAATTATAAACTAGTTACAAATTATCCAGAACCAACACATGTCATTCAGTTGTAAATTCACCTTATCTTTCTGAAAGTTCAAAAATATAGCCAAGTTCCAAAAGAACAAGAACATATAAGATTTCGTCATATTTTGGGCATGCAGAGAACATCACGCAAAATAAGAGCTCTGCAACTTTGTAACTTCAATTTACAAGTGCCTGTTTCTCTAACCTCCATTTTTGCATTGTTCTCCATGCCAATCTATCTCCAACTAGAAGACATTCGACAAAAATCTTCAAGAGTCTCTCAGTGTGTTCTTATCTCCAGAGCTGTTCTTTTGTGATCTTTTTCCATTCTCCATTCCTTTCTTGTTTTCGTTCTAGTCCATTTCATACTTAGAGTCCGAAACTCTCTTGAAACTAGACTCTATAATAAAAGTATCAATTATGGATCTTATATCATCAAGCCGCTCATCCTCAAGCTCAATGTGGCGAGAAACATCCGAGAAAGTCTTCACACTATTATTGTGAGTCAAATTGACTTTCAGGTACTCCCACTTGGTAGGAATGGATCAGATCAAGATTTGAACTTTCTATTTATTGAAGAAAACATGACCAACTGACTACCACTCTCTAATTAGATATGACTTTTAAATACTGTTTGATACTGTGACAATATTACTTTCATAGGAATCAAATATTATAGTCATTTGTCTAAAATGAGTTACTAGTATCTACATGTTTTACCTTGAGGTATACCCAAATATCATGAGCAGTCACATATTTCTCACGCTCGGGTATCATGTCATCAATCACAGAGTTAACCAGGGTTGCACAAACAATGAAATCTATCATTTTTCATACCTGGTAAACCTCTTGTTCTCTCCTCTACGGAGTAACATTGGCCACACTAAAGTCCTAAATGACATGTTTGATACCTTCCAAGATATCTTGTTCTTTCAGCACATTTCAAATTTTATGGCGTCATATCTCATGATTGTCGCCATTCAATTTGTCATCTCTATTCAAAATCCCTAATAATGGATTTTGATGCTATGGTTTGAGTTTCTAAGAGGGTGTACACTTAATCTAATACTCATATCATACATATAATTTTGTGTTTCAAAATTAACATTCATAACAGGTCAACATTAGGTATAAAATCAAAAGTTCACTAGGTTACTAATTACTATCTATGATCCTAATGCATTACCATCATAAATTTAATTTGAAACTACAAAATTCAATAGGTTTAGATAAGAATTACTTAAATTCTACCAACCAAAAAAGAAACTTCCCACTTAAATACACAAACTATTTAAATAATATTACAATTTTGGATAAAAATTACTCAAATTCTATCGATCCAAAATTTTTAGTCAAGGGATCCTAGTTTTCTTTTGCCTACATGATCACACACTTTAATAAATAAAGCCAACAATTGCTAAAAAGAAACTTTACATTAAAAAATTAAAAGTTCATTTTTTACATGATCATGCTCCTAACCAACAGTAATAACATGCAAAAGAAAACATATAAATAAACTATCTTGTTCAAGACAAATTCATTCGGGATACCATATTTATAATTCTCTTAGATAGTCTATCCCTGGGTGCAAATTTCTTGATGGCTCTTAAAGAGCTATTTATATTTTGGAATAGCCTTTTCTTTATTTGGCTCTGTATATTTTTGACTTTTTACTTTTCTATTAATAACGGCCTCACATCATCCAGAATCATGTGCTCATTCTCGGTAATCAACTCATCAACTATGCTAGCCCAATAAGGAGACAGAGAGTATCTCAGTATGTACACGTATCCCCCTAAAAGGTATGACCTAATTGAATAAGTTCCAAATGTTTCATTTCCATGATCTCTAAATGATCTGGCAAAAGATGAGATGGGTCCATTCTGTAAGTCAACATTTGACCCAATTTCATCCAACGATCTGGACTTCTTAAATCTCTTTCCTTCCCCCAAAGGCCAGGAAAACTTTCAAATAGGCGTCCGATTATCACTATTTTTCCTAAAATTGAGAACAATATTAGGTTAGGCATGCAACCAACCATAATATTATAATAAATCTCAAAAAATTTAATTTCAAAAATATTTGCACAAATTTTAAATAATTTTATATTAGAAAAACTAATTTTCAAATATAAATTAATTGAGCCAAAAATTCAAACAAATAGTGAGAGAAAAAACAAATCTTCACCCAGGTAGCCAAAATTAAGAAAATAATTTTCTAGCCACATATAAAAATTTTCAGAGTTTTTTGTGCACCGAAAATAATTTTTCTGTAATTTTATACAATTTCTAAGTCAAAAATTAATAAAAATTATTTTTCAGTCCAAAAAATAAATTAAAATTCCCAGAAAATTCAGAGGGAGTAAAAAACTTATTCCGATGAAAATTCTAGCCGAAACGGAGCCTTCAAGCTCACCCACACGCCGCTAGAGTGGGCTATCAAAATGGACACGTGCCCACTCTCCTTGGGTGGCGCGTAACCTACACGCTCCTCCTTCCTGGCATCGGATGGCTCCGAAATTTTGGCTATCCCCCATTTCAATGTCTCTAAGTTCAATGGTACTTTCGGATTTTCAATCGGAGGTCACTAGCCTAGGGGGTGGATCTCACTTGCCGCTGCTAAGAGTGGGATTAGCCTAATACTGTTCATCTTCTTCTCCAAATTTCTGGTTTTCGATCCAAATTTCGAACGGCCATATATTTTTCAATTCTTAACCATTTTTTACGTTCTTTATATGGTTGAAAAGCATTTTTCAAGAGAAATCTAACCATATAAATTGTATGTCATGAAACATAATATTTTAAATAATACGGGTACTTTAAATTTCGGTTAGGGTTTGTAATATTTCTTGATATACTCAACAGATGTATGCCAAATTTTGCATATTTCATCCACATGCAACAATCATCTTATTGTGCAAAATTGAGAGCATTCCATTAAGCAAATTTCAAGTTGTCATTAATGGACCTTGAAAATTTTTCTAGGTATTTTCATTTTTAATATCCAACTAAAGAGACAGAAAACACCCTAAATGGATCTGATACCAATGAAAGTTTTCATATAAACCAACAAACAATTTTTTATGCGGAAATTTTTGGATCTAAATAGGGTAGGAATCACTTACCTCTTTCCGACAGTTGGATCTTCTCAGTTTAGAAGATGTCACAAAATTGGATCATTTTTTGTTTTTCATAATCCAAATACCCTAGTGTAAAATGATCAACGAGTTTTCGAACCCTTTTTCTCTATTTCCCAAACTTGAGAAAAATTCTCTGAATCTCAATCTCTCTTTTTCATCAAAAATGGTGGCTTCATAATTCCCTTTTTGGTGTTATTCTCGTCACCCAAAAAATGAGAAATGTGCATCCAAAAAAAATCAAGAGAGAGGGGGGGAGGTTTCCTTTCATTTTTTTGTGTTGTTGTTCACGTCTATTTCTTTCCTACAGAATGGAAGAGACACATTTTTTCTTCAAAGTGAGTTTCTTTGAGGGGAGTTGAGGGGGTTGAGGGGTGGTTACCAAAAACAAACCCCACCCCTTTTCAAATTTTAAACACATGTTGAAAAGGATTAGGTCTACTCACATGGATAGACCTGCCCCATATTCCAACAAGTCTAAACCTCCTCCTTGATATATTCAACGAATTCAAGAATAAAGTCAAGAAAACAAATTTGCAAAATTATTAAGAGTCTGTGATACGATGAGGAGGCAAATATTTAAGTATGAACTTCATTGAGTTCTTTTGAAAACATGACATGGTCTGTCAAATCAGTTTAGTATCCAAAATAAGAAATCGCATTCGATTGGATACGATGCAATCTATGAGAATTTCACTGATTTACCTTTCTGATATGCAATGGAAATTGTCATCTACATCTTAAATAGGGTACCATCTATGTCAGTGTCTACCATGTGAGTTATAGCATGACACAACTCTTACTCTTAAGCACTTAAACAAAAATTGAGAAAAGGAAGTTTGTATGATATATAAACGATAGTTTTGGATATTATTTGTATTGTGGAACAAACAAATAATGTTAACAAAGATGATAAATTTCTTGAAGATGAGTTTATTCAATGAGGTATAGGCAAAAATAATGACTTAGATAAATGGTCTAAAGGGCAAAATGATTATATGGAATTCCCATCAAATGAGGTCATTTCACCTCAAAAGTTAAGTAGAATGCCTCGTCAACCTGGCAAGTATTTAGATTTACTCTATGAAAACATAGGAGAGTTGTTGATTCAACAAAACAGCGATCATAAAAATGTTCCAAAGGTAGACGAAGACGTAATATCAAATGTAGATTTCTCAAAATAGCTTGAAGCCATGAATTCTAAAATGGTTTCCATGTATTTCAATCATATTTGGGATCTTGTTAATCCACTCAAAAATATCTTACCTATCAGTAAAAAATGGATTTGCAAGAGAAAGATAAGATCGAATGGAAATATGGAAACACGTAAAGCTAGGTTATAGTGAAAGGCTATCACCTACAACAAGAAATTGACTATGAAGTTTCTCACCTATAACCATGCTAAAATTCATAAAGATTCTATTGGCAATGGTAAAATAATATGACTATGAGATCCGAAAAATGGATGTTAGGACCATCTTGCTTACGGTACATTGAGGAAGATATTTACATAGAAAAACCTTAGGTTTTCAAACCTAAAAATGTTCCGAGGTGTGCAAGTTTAAGAGATCTATATATGGTTTCAAACAAAAGTTAAGTAGCTAGAATCTTCATTTTGATCAAGCTATAAAGAGTTACATGTTTATCAAGAATGAAGATAGACCATGCATATTTTTTTTGATACGTTGATCATCCGATATCTAGAGTTTCGTCCCGACTAATTCGAATCAAGGAGTCTATCAGTTCTCAATTGAGGGGGTCCTCTATTTTTTCCGTACCCTGTAGGAGTCGAACTCCCGACTTAGTTAAAGAACGAAGGTGTCCTTCCCACCTATGCCAATATATATTGGTATAGATCATGCATATGCAAGAAAACCAATGGGAGCTCATTACCTTTCAAGTCTTGTACATGGATGACATTATTATAGAAGAGTCTAATTGTGAGGGGACAGTCATGAAAGTTTTATAGAGATAGAATGAAAAGGTTAAAAAGCATTTCCCAAAGTTTGTACTTAGAAATGATGTTGAAGAGTTTTGACATATTCAATTGAAAGAGAGGACTAATGCGAGTTAGGCATGGTATTCATCTTTCCAAAGAAATGTGTCCTAAAACATCCAGACAAAAGATGAAATAGCCAAAATTCCCTCTAGTTTAATAATTAGGGATTTGATATACATCATGTTGCATATACAGCCTGACATGGCTTACGCTATTAGTATTTTTTTGTCTATATGGGACACTTCCCTTGTCTGGAGGTCTCCTTTCGAAGGATGGAGGTCTCCAAACGTAGTTTGTTCTATTTTTAAATTTTAAATTTGAGTTATTAGTTAAGAGATCGAGTGACCTACGAGCATAATAAGTAGATCACCGTCAAAGTCAAGGGTGTCACGAAGTTTGACTTCTGGTCAGATTCGACAATAGAGAATCCATCTCAAAGTTTATATTTGCATGTAATTGAGGGGTGTAATACCTTTATCAACCTTTCGGCTAAGATCAAGTGATTGAAGGGTGTAATTGAGGGGCACTTGCTTGAAAAAGCTCTAAGCAAACAACTACAACATACATATAAGGTTCAGTTAATTTTTTCTTCTTGTTTTTTTATCGGTGGTTTTTAACTCGATTTTAAGTTATCTTGGTTGAAGTTTATTTTATTCATGGTATTTTTAATTAAACTAATTTTTTAATAAAAATATAAAATTATTTACAAGTAACTATTTAATTTCCCCTTTGAAAAGAAACTAAGTTATTATAATATTTTTATAATTTTTTGTATTCAAAAGTTATAAGTTTCTAAAACGGGGTCTATAAAGACAATATCCATGTACTCATGGATTTAAATAAGTTGTTTTTCTTTTCATTGTAGTTTTTTCAAAGAAGAGATTAGGCCTTGTTTGGAAAACTTTAACTTGATTTAACAAACTTAAATTATTTCTATTTAATTTTAATTCATTTTTTGATCAAAATAAAAAATAAAATTGAAAACAAATACAGAATTTTTCGTCCTGATGACTTGAGAATCAAGTTTAACTTCAAGAGTATTTAGGATCTAACCTACCCCCCCCAGCCCAAAAGCAAAATGGAAATTCTAGCTTGCTCGTCACGGCATGACTTTAGCGGAAGAAAAAACAAATATATTAAAAAAAAAGGAAAAAAAAAAGGAAAAAAAAAAAGATATTTTCACCAGAAAGCTAGGCAAATCAAAGATCTAAGCCTTAACTAAATTAAACAAAGACCTGAAGAATTCGAGTGTTTGATGAAATAAGAAATATGAAATATGAAATATGAAATAAAAAAGAAGAT
Source organism: Dillenia suffruticosa (assembly GCA_033439265.1). Taxonomy (NCBI): domain Eukaryota; kingdom Viridiplantae; phylum Streptophyta; class Magnoliopsida; order Dilleniales; family Dilleniaceae; genus Dillenia; species Dillenia suffruticosa. Next base: position 18,480,339 of record JAVTVX010000020.1, read on the forward strand.
GTGTGCTGAGGAGCACTTGTATATTGTCGATTTATACATGGAGATAATTCACCGTTATACTGTTAAAAGTTCTAATCTAATTTTTTACGCAATAGTAACAACAAATGGAGTTTTAATATCAACTTTTAGAGTCGATCATTTGATCGATATAAAAGAAATGAGAGAGAATAAAATAATAAAATTAAATTAAATTAAAATTTAAAAGTTAAAATAAAGAAGATAAAATTAAAAAAATACAAATAATGAAAAAAAGAAGTAAAAATAAAATATTAATTGAAACTTAAAATAATAATAATAATAATAATAATAATAATAATAATAATAATAATAATAATAATAATAATAATAATAATAATAATAATAATAATAATAATAATAATAATAATAATAATAATAATAATAATAATAATAATAATAATAATAATAATAATAATAATAATAATAATAATAATAATAATAATAATAATAATAATAGGTGTATTGATTCAACTTATTCAAATTATTCTATATCATTTATTCATATTTAATACAATTTTCTCAATTAAACTCTTAACACTCATATTTTTACAAATAATTTGTATTTAGATTTTTAATACACTACCAGAAAAAGCACCAACACCGACGGATTTTTAGCGTAGGAATATATCCGTCAGTAATACCGACGGATTATAGACCGAATAATGTCAGAACATGGAAAACGTGATAATTTAGAATTTACGACGGATTAGTGACGGTCGTGGGATGATATTACTGACGGATAGATATCCGTCGGTAAATCTGACAGAAATAATTGCTCGTATGTCTTTTATTTCCCTGCAAAAAATGTTTACCAAATGATTAGCATGGATTTACCGTCGGAAATCATCGACGGAATAATATCCGTCGTAAATCCATCAAAATAGGAATTTAGGTCAAATTAAAGTGACAAGTCTTCCCCATTCATTCGCGTCTCTGTCTCCCTCCCTCAACTGGTGTTGGTGGAGGACGAGTGTCGTTGTCTCTAAACTGGTTATTAACTTGAAATCAATGCCAAGAAGTTCTAGGTTCTCAAAAAACCCGACTCCGTTCGACTGATCTCCAAATCTCTCTCTCTCTTGCTCTGTCTTTCTACATTTTCACTCTCGTCTTGATTCAAATCAAGGACAGCAGATTCTGTTAATTAGGGTTTTAGAAATTTCTCTCTCATCGCCTCTGCAGCTTATTCTCTATACAATCGTCTTCTTTCTCTTGTAGTCATTGATGCGAACGAGTGCTTGATTCTCTATTTCTCTCTCTCTCAGTTGGTACGGATTTTCTTGGATTAATTTTTTGCATCTTTTGAATTTATGCTTGTGATCTTGGATTTTTTTTTCTTTTTGTGTAATGGAATTTTAGTTTCGAAGGTTTTTAGGGTTGTTGATGAGGATAAACATAATGTTTGTAAGTCTTCCATGCTTGATAATTATTGATCGATCGGTGTTGTGTACCGCTTGAATGTTTCTCTCTGTGTAAATGTTTCTACCTGTATAAATGTTTCTACAATTACATTAATTATTTCTTGTGAATCTGCACTTAGATTTTTCCCCCTTGATGTTTGTTTCTTTCAATGTGATAAAATTTGGTGCGGATTGCTTTCAAGATTCCCTTTTACAAAACTATATATCTCACGGAAATAATAACAAAAATGTGCGCTTTATTTTCCTTTTGGTTATTTGATCTAGTTTTTGTCAATGTTCACGAGACGTGTGTTATTTCTTTTCTTTTGTCAATCTAGGGTTGAACGGTACTTATCATTGTTGTTTCTCATGATTCTCTAGTATAGCTGGACAGCTGAAATATGTTAAAATTCTTATGTTATTCCTTGTGAACCAGTTGAACAGAGATTTTGATTCCTAAAATCAGTGAGCACTTCTCCAAACTCAGATTCCTAGAAAATGACCTAGACAATGTAAGTTCCTATCAATAGCCATATGTAGATTTTTTACCATAAATTGTGTTCCTTGAGAATATGAACCTATCTTATTTCATCTAATTTCTCATTCACATATTGTTATGTTATTCTTTGTTTTAAACATTCCTTTTCTTTGCTTTTCTTTTCTTTTCTTTTCTTTTTTTCTCTTTTTCTTTTTTTTTTTTCATTTTCATGTAAAGATGGTTAATATGCCAGTCTCAATAGTTGATACTAGTTCCTTATTATTATTTTCCATAGTCGAACCTTATAAGAATCTAAATTCATGAAATTAATTAAAAATTTTCTTTTTTTTCTTTTTTATCTTTTTTTTTTATATTGAAGTCTTGCACCATCCTAAAAGCCAGGGCATCTATAATTTGGGAATTGACCAATAAAATAAATTACAGTGATATCGCAATTCCTTCTTTTGGCAAATAGGAAAGAAAAAGGTCATATATATATATACATGGGCAAATACGAGAGAAAAAGGTCGCAATACCTTCCTTTAGTTTATTCCTGTAATAATCTTTCTCAAGAGTTTAAATGAACCTTTTGGATCAATCATATTTACCATAACAAAGAGAAAAAAAATGAAAACAACTCCAAAACTTGATGATGACATTTCAAGTCCCCTAGGGCTTTGAATAAATATAGAGAAAACCTATCGACATTTTGCCCTTGTAGATGCCTTAGTGCAATAATCACCATGTCAAATGTTAATTTGGTCAAAGTGAACTTTGGTATTCCATTAAAATTGACAAAACCGAGTATGAAGGTTGACCATGCATAAAATGGGTATATTGTTGTTCATTCATAATTACACCCCTTATATTATACCTCATATGACTATTATTTAGTTCTCTAATACTAAAATTACATCCCTTGTAAAATATTACAAAATTGTCTTATTTTTTTAAATTGTATTGTTTGTTATACAGTTTGTACTTGCAAATGGAATCCATTGATCATAGTTGGATGTTTAGTCGATTAGCAAATGGATACTTAACAGATGAATTTGTGGAGGGTGTTAATGAATTTTTGAATTTTGCATGTTGTCAACATAACTTCATGGATGGATTGAATATTATATGTCCTTGTCAGAAGTGTCGGAATCGAAAGTTTTTAAGTCGAGATGATGTCACAGTGCACTTGTTTTCCAGAGGGTTTGTAAATGGTTACACCATATGGGACTATCACGGAGAGGTTAGAAATTTAGAAGCAAATAAAGGACAATCATCTAGACATAGAGAGGATGTTGAGACTCTGTATAGATCGATGGTTGTGGAGGTTTAAGTCCTCTATTTGATTGGCATTTGTAATTATGATAATATGAATTTGGATAATAACGAGGAACCGAATCCAGAGGCGGCATTGTTTTATGATTTGTTGAAAAAGGCTGCAGAACCATTATGGAATTGGTGCAAACAACAAACAACATTGTCTGATGTATCACAATTGTTAAATTGCAAGGCAGAATTCAACATGAGTGAGGCATGTTATGATCGCATGAATGCGATTATACAAAGTATGTTACCCGAATATTCAAATTTGACATCCAATTTCTATAGAGCAAAGAAGATGTTGAAAAAACTTGGGTTTGGGTATGAGAAGATTGATGTTTGTGAGAATGATTGCATGTTATATTATCAAGAAAATCGGATAGGACCGAGTGTGTTGTATGTGGTCATTCTCGATATAAAAGAACAACGGTAGGTTGTCGAAAACGAAATAACGTACCAAACAAGGTATTACGATTTTTGCCTCTAACATCAAGACTTCAAAGGCTTTATATATCAAGAGTTACATCAGAGCACATGACCTGGCATTATAGAAATCAATGTATTGATCATGATGTTGTTACTCACCCGGCCCATAGTGAAGCTTGGAAGCATTTTGATTTTAGTCATCCATCATTCGCCTCAGAATGTCGAAATGTGTGTTTGGGGTTATGCACAGATGGATTTAACCCTTTTAGTTCGGCAAACATTCTTTACTCTTGTTGGCCAGTTTTTATTACTATATATAATTTGCCGCCCTCAATGTGCATGAAGCAGTCGTTTATTTATCTTAGCCTTATTATCCTGGGGCCAAGAAATCCGAATAAGCATATTGATGTATTTTTGAGACCTTTAATTGAAGAATTGAAAATGTTATGAGCTGAAGGGGTTAACACGTATGATATTTTAAGAAAGCAAAACTTTCAGATGAGGGCAGCACATCTATGGACAATAAGTGATTTTCCTGTTTATGGGATGTTATCTGGATGGAGCACTCATGGAAAGTTGGCATGCCCTTATTGCATGGAGCTCACAAAGTCTTTTTATCTTGCTAATAGTCGAAAAATTTCATTTTTTCATTGTCATCGTTAATTTCTTCCTACTCATCATCCATATCGAAAGCAAAGGGATAAATTTCGAAAAGGAAAAGTAGAGATGGATGTGCCTCCTCCTCGATTATCTGGTGAAAAGATGTTTTATCGAGTATCTTGTCTTCCTAATGTTACCTTTGGTACAAAATGCGGCAAACAGATGATTGAAGGTTTTGGGATCGAACACAATTGGTTAAAAGAAGCATATTTTGGAAGTTATCATATTGGAGAACACTTCTTATTCGGCATAATTTAGATGTGATGCATATAGAGAAAAATGTGTTTAATAATATTTTTAACACTGTTATGGATGTCAAAGGAAAAACGATGGACAGTGTTAAGGGGAGACTTGATTTGGGGTTGTATTGCAAACGCCCTGAATTAGAATTGAAAAAAATTAATGGGAGGACTTGGAAGCCTCAAGGTTCATACACATTAAATAAGGATCAAATATTGGAGGTATGTCGGTGGGTTAAAAATTTGAAATTCCCTGATGCGTATGTTTCGAAGTTGGCTCGATGTGTTAGCTAAGAGAAATGTACTTTTTTTGGGATGAAGAGTCATGATTGCAACATCTTCATGCAGAGATTGTTCCCTATTGCCTTTCGCGACCTTCTGCCAAATGTTGTTTGAGATGTTTTTACAGACTCAATCATTTCTTTAGGGACTTATGTGTGGCTGAGTTACGTATGACGCATATGGAATTATTGGAACAGAATATAATAGAGACGTTATGCAAACTGGAGAAAATCTTCCCACCATCTTTGTTTGATAGTATAGAGCATTTGTCCATTCACTTAGTTTATGAAGCGAAGGTCGGAGGACCCGTGCAATATAGATGGATGTACTCATTTGAGAGGTACTTTGTGGCCCTCTATTAAATATACATTTTATATTCATCTTATAATTTTAATGACGTATATTGGTAGGTGTATGTCTCGATTGAAAAAGAAAGCGTGAAATCGAACACGCATTGAAGCCTCAATATGTGAGAGCTATATAATTGAGGAGATTTTTACATTTTGCTCCTATTTTGAACCACATATTGAAACAAAATTGAACCAAGTTCCTCGGAGTGATGATGGGGGAGCCGTTCATTCATTGGTGAGATTATCAATATTTTCTCTTCCAGGTCGACCCCTTAGGGAATGTCATCGGATATTTTAGATGAAGCGGAATACAAGGCTGCAGTCATATATGTCTTGTTGAACTGTATTGAGTTAAATGAATTTATAGAGTACGTATGTGGATAACATTTTACTTTTTAAGTGCACTGCAAGCCAAAAGTTCATGACGTCATACATTGTTGTTTGTAATAGGATTTACGATGATCTTGTTAGGTAATAAACTTCAAGCATTACAGAGGAATAACTAGAGAAGAAACGTGAACTAGAATTTGAGGGTTGGTTGAGGAGATATGTATGTACACTATTTACTTTACAAATATTGACGAAAATAGAGATGTATAAGTATATTAATATAATACCTAACTATGTTGTATTGTTTTCTTTTTTTACATTAGGTCTCTAATGAGAGAAATTCTGTAACTCGAAATATCATTGACATAGCACAAGGCTCATCACATTCAGTGAAATGTTTCAAACGATATTTTGTCAACGGATTCAAGTTTCACACGGTCGAGTATGAACATGATACAGTAACAATGAATAGCGGCGTATGTGCTAAAGAGAGTTGTTATAATGATTTGGAACGTGATTTCTATAGTATGTTGATGGATATCATTGAGTTGGAGTATTTTAGAATTGGTAACAAAGTTGTCTTATTTAAGAGTATTTGGTATGATATTGAAAAATGAGTTCGGGTGCACGCTCGTCATGGATTTGTTGAAATTAATCATAAATCAATACTGCATTCTAATGAACCTTTTGTTTTGCCAATACAAGTACAACAAGTTTATTATACATCATACCTTTCTAACAAGAGAGAGAGAAAGGATTGGTGGGTTGAATGTAAAACAAAGGCTTGAGGGTCAGCTAATGATGGTGTTACGCATCCGATGGGAGCTGAAATATTTTACCAAGAAGATGAACCATCAATTCCTATACTTATAGAGCCATTTACTGAACTTGATGATGCAGCTATTCTTATAGGTCCTGATATGGAGGAGGTAAATCCAAATGATATACTTGAAGAACGACATAACATCTTCGAATTGTCACCGGATGTTGAAGAAGAAGAAGAAGAAGAAGAAGAAGAAGAAGAAGAAGAAGAAGAAGAAGAAGAAGAAGAAGAAGAAGACGAAGAGTTTGATTCTTCAGAAACCGAAGAAATTGAAGAAGTTGATAGTGATGGTGATGATGATGACATGCAATGATTGGATATTTAGTGGACTTATGTATTTGCACGTTTCAAATATAACACTAACATGTATTATATGTTTAGCCATGTGGAAACAATTAATTGGTTCGCCTCCTTAAATTTTGTATTATATATTTTGCTTAATGTTTTGGTGTAGTTTCCTAACATTATGTGCTTACAATTGCCAAACCCTTCTTCTGCATCATACTGAAGTTTTGTACAATGCATGTATTATAACACTTACCAATGTTACTACAATGCATGTTGCCACATAACATTTCCTATTAAATATTTATTAACTAATCTTTTAAGGTCTACAAATATGGTACGAGGCAGAGGCTATAACTCTAGGGGAAGCTCTAGGAGAAGCAACGAGAGCGGTTGAGGGTCTATAAATATATGTGATCTCCCAGGGACAATTGCTCCGTGTCAAGATCCCGATCCTGAAGATGATGCTATTGTTGGTTCCTCCTCCGCTCGAAGTAGAGGCCCAAACCATGGCACCCCCGTGCCTATCAATGCTGATGGTCGAACATTTATTGAAGCGGCGAACCATACGTAAGTCAATTTGATATTACAAATTCAATTTTCATATTGTTATGTTTTATTATGACTACAATTACATTATTTTTGTTGAATTTAGCTTTCTTGATCCTAAAGTTGTCCGTTCAATTATTGAGGACATTAAGGGACATCTTATGGGGGCATGGCCGACTTGGCGGATGGTGCCAAAGGAGACAAAAGATGGACTTTGAGAGAAGTTCAAGGTTAGTAATTATTTAGAAAAAAATTTTCCTCATTCTTTCATATTCTGGATTTTCTTATGAAAATAGGTTTTTGGATTATCTTATGGATTCTCTCATAGAGAAGTAACCGAGCAGAATTACTTTGCGAGTGTAAGTAAGGCTAGTCTGCAAAATAAAAATATTTGGAAAACTCAGTCATTTAATTCTTAGGAGACTTTAGATCTCGAAGTCACCGGTATTAAATGCTTCCATGAAATTTTTATTCATTTGATGTACAGGCACCTCTGTGTTTCAGATTCTACATGGATCCCTTAGTTTTATGTAATTGCTAAAGTACATGAGCAACTTGAGGAACCTTATTATCTCATCCTATGATGATTCGGAAAAAAAAATAGGACTTAACTTGAACTGAATTAGATTGAGATGGATCAAAATGCAAGTTAATAATGTGCTTCTCATCTCCCTTTCACCCACATCCATACTTCTAATTGACAGCTGTTGGGATCAAGAGAAAACAATTAAACAAACAAAGATGACCAAGATCTCTAACACTAAATTCTTCCCACTATATGCATCCAAACCAGAAGCATCAGAAATACAATGAGACGCGAAATAGCTATATGTAGGAAAATCAAAGTAGTTGTACCCTGCCTATTATGGCATCCATTTTATTTTTTTCCTTCCTTTTTCCATTTCTGTTATCTAAATTGGTTGTTGATAAGGTTAGCATTCCAATGCCAAGGCAGAAATGTTTGGTAGACATCTTTAGTAGGTTATAAAGACTAAAATACTTGCTTCAACTTTTATGATATACTTCAATCAAAAAGCAAGAACATGGCACTTTAGAAGAAATCCAAGAAAGCCAACTTTTTCACAGACAATTGGTGCATCAAACCAAACACCCAACTCTCTACTCCAACCAAAAACTAGATGCTATTAACATGTAAAATGAACACTACACGATGGCAAGCAGGCGGACACGCCATTATCAATAAGCCAGAACAATGAAACTGAAATTGCTGACAGTAAGAACTCACGTATTTTTTATAGACAAAACTTCCTCCATTTGTTTTCCCTTTACCCATTCAGTGGCTGCAAGAGACAAAGTAGTTGATTAGAATAATCCAAAATGGAACCTTGCAAACTAGGGCGTAGATTAGAATATTTGTTGTGTGTTGGGCACTGCTAGAAAGTGCAGCAACACCTGAGTTCATAACATTGCATTTAAAGAAGGATACAAATAAGTATCTATGCATGCATGTCCTTACATGCATAGAATTAAGTTAAATTAAATGCTGTTTTAGCTGACCAAATCAGAACAGCTGGACAAAACCACCAAAAGGACACAGTTTCAATCCTACGAAACTCTGAATTCAAAAATCAAAGAGCTGGTAATATCTGTAGTTGAAACGATGCCACTGCATGACTTGTAAGGTCAACTTATTGAACCACTAAACCTTTGTCATGGTCGATTTTGCTGACCAGATCAAAAAGTTGGGAGTGGGGGCAGGCCTTTGAATTTCACCAAACAACAAAGGAGTTGCTTACCTTTGTTCATACCAATGGTTGAGGCCTCCCAATACGAAGTGAGAGATAGGGAGGACTTCCCGTATGTATGCTATGTCTTGAACCCCCACCCTAAAGATAGGAATTCATATATTAAGCACACTATAACTCTCGTCTATGTGGTGCCATTACAAAATTCAATGTCTAGAGTTGGGGAGAGAAGTTCCATTGGTGCAGAGAGAGGGAAAGAGGTGACCATGATGAAGAAAAAGTTTGTTGCACCTTATAAGTTTAGAAAGCTAGAAGAGACTTGGTCAAAAGCAAAATACCATTTTTAACATCAAAATCAAAAATGCTCTCCCCAACAGCCTGAGCACCAAGAACAGGTGACAAAAATCAAAATGCTCAACAATCAATCATTTCATGGCTAATGGCAATAGGAACCATGACACAAATTTGAAAATATAAAGAACTCTAGCGACATTGGCAACAAGACTGTTCAAAACAGCTTCAACATAACCACTAACTTCTTGAGACATCCACCATAATTCCTCTTCAGGGTTTTCAAGTCTCCTGGCCATTGTAACCTGAGATTGAGCACTTCAGACCATTCAGAGTTAAGCCACCAAATCACAAAGAAATTCAAAATATTGCGACATCTGCCTTTCTATTGTAAGGTCTACCAGGTTAATCCTACATTGATTACTCAATTTTCAGGTCCAACAAGCCATAATATCAAATTATCTTCGTCATCATTCTTTGTAGTTCTCTCTGCAAGTATAACATGTATGTCCTATTGTTTGTCATATATTTCACATGCATATTCTCACTTCACTATGTGCAGCAAAAATTTACTTGGAGAGATGAGGATTCAGCATTGATCTACTGTGCATGGAAAGCTTCATGCACAAGGAGATATGCGGATATGCTTGGCGCAAAAAAGAAAGCATGCCATGCAAACTGTTGGTACGACAAACTTGTTAGAAACGAAAGGCCATCCTCCGCAATTTTTAACAACTGTTGTATGGAACGAATTAATTGATAAATATTAGAGTACACCAATGACTACAGAAATCAAATGAAGCGAAGCAAAACTGGAATACGGAAAAGGATGGAGAAATTACGAAGCACACATCCGGTTCGATCCCCTTTGCGACACATGAAAAGGATGGTTAGTAAAATTTTTTTAAAATTTTTACAAATTTTGTTCAAACCTACTTTTCTCAAAAGTATAGTTAATAATGATTAATTTGTTTTTTCATTTATGATAGGCAGAACATAGCAGCCACTCGGTTTCGCATCTTGAACTCTTCAATCGCACTCATAGGCGGGATAAAGGAAAAGACGACTTTGTTGACAAGAAATCAGAAACAATTAGTGTAAGGCAAAAACGTTTTTTGCTTTTTCCTTTATATAACATTTCAAACATCCACATTTAAATTGAGGAACGTAATTACATATGGTTGTTACAGGACAAGAACAAATAATTGCTTGATGAGAAATATGGCTCGGATAGTGCTGCTCAGCCAGGATATGATGCGACATCATGGTGTGAGGTTACTGGGGGTCCATTAAAGGGACGTCTATATGGTTTTAGAGAGGGAGTTGATGACAGATCGAGTAGAAATTCCTTCGATGCCACTTCATCTCCATCTCTTACTTCGACTTAGATGTACACTAAAGAGGAGGTTGACAAAATGATGGCAGACATGAGAAATCAAATGATGTCGCAAGTGAGAGAGGAATTGCTTGTAGAAATTCGTCAAATACTTGGACAAGTAGGTATATCGCCTACACCACCTAACCTTGATAGCACTCAGCCACCTGACTCTGATCCCCCATGTCTGTGATTTGATGACTTTTTTTTTTCATATCTTAGATGTCTTTGATTATGTATCGATTGTACTTTCATGTTATAAGAATTTATGTATTATATCATACTTGATGTATTTGACTATATTTAGGTTATGTTCTGAGAATTTAAGTTATTAGAATTTATTATATTTTATGTATAAAGTTGTACAAAATGTGATAATTTCTTTCCTCTGTTAAAGTGGAATATACCCTAGTATATTTGGTTGTACAACAAATTGATTGAAACAGGTTATTTGAACTGAATATTACAGGTAAACAGGTTTATTAGTTAACGGGTCCAATGACAATTTGATTCGTCAAACAGTAACATATTCAGCGACAGATTACTGTTGGATTTAGTCACCGGCCAATAAAACCCGTCGGTAACCCGTCGGTAATCTGTTACTGAATTTCTTTATTCTGAGTAATATTCACTGACGGATTTCCGAGGGAATTACTTACCGATGTACGAAACTGTCGGAAATCCGTCAGTAAAATGATATACAATCTTTGTCAGATCTACAACGGATTTATAATTCGTCGCTAACCCTTTAGCAATCCGTCACTGATATAAATCCATTACCGACGGCATACCGATGGAAATATTCCGTTGATACTGTCCGTCGGTGTATTTAGCGTCAGAATATAAATCCCTTGGAAAAATTAACGGGTTCCTTTTTTGCGACAAAAATCACCGACGGTGAAACTCTTCAGCGACGGAATTATTTATATTAGCGACGGATTTTTCTATCGCTGAAGCTATGCTTTCTAGTAGTGATAGTTTATCTCGACATTTCATTAAATTCACTACATTTAAGGTCTTACTTCCCTAATTAGTGTATTTTAGGATTTTCGTTATATATGTTCAAACTATTTTAATGATATATTTTCATTATATCTACAATTGAATTAATGTTTACTTAGTACGTATCACTCCATTTATAATTGTTACCTTTTTTTTAACTTTCTGCCTTTGGAAATATTCATTTATTTTAAATTGTTGGCTTGGTGGCGCCCACGGCTGTCGCCGGAATTTAGAGAAATGAAAGTCTGATCCAAGATTATCTTGTCCAACCGAAAATCAGGAGGGGAGAAAGGAGAGGCTGTCAGAAATTCAGCAAGAAGCCGAAACACCATGCGAGAATTATGGACCGAAGCTGGGAAGATTGGGTTCAAAATTCAATGGAGTTGACAACTAACTTCACAGTCAGCGAAAGAAACGAAGAACATAACGATGGAAAACGGTCGCTCTGGCTCGGAATTATTTTGCCCCTTTGGTTCAAAAAGTCTTGAGATGACCCCGCAGATATCTGCCCCATCGCTTTATTCCCTAGCGCCAATTTTCAACGTTAAATGTTATAGAAATATTAAATATTAAAATTAAAAAGAAAATATAAAATGGAGATAAATTAATTAAAATCAAGAGGATTAACCCAAATAGACCCCAAGTCATCAAAATTGGTGTATCTAGAAACCGTGCCATACGGACTCAGTCAAATGTGAAATAAATGAGAATTGTGGACCTCTAAAATGCTCCGTTCTAAGGTTAGACAAAAATAACATTAAACAACCCAAAATTTTCAATGTTTGATTTCAAGTCCCAATAAATGGTCAATTCGTCTGTTGTGGGAAAACCAACAAAATTGAACCATGATGTTCATAAATGCCCATCCAACCTTACCAAGGTTGATGCTTTTCCTGAGGTTCAACGCTTTTTGCAGCTTAGCTTAAATAAATGCCGGCAATTTATGAGGGAGTTAATAGTTGTTTTCCGCTGCCGCCCATGGCTTGAGACCCGCACTTATTATGTCCGTCGGCATGCAGAGGATGGTCCGATGATTTAAGATATTTTTTAAATAAAATTTTAAATTTAAATTTTATATGCACAATCAAGATGATTATAAGGAGAATTTTATATTTTATATGTCAAAATTTAAATATCTATGAATACAAAAATGAAACACAAAATTTCTTGGTTCTTGGTTTTATATTTAAAATAAGTAGTACCGTACTCTAGATTGCATGGATACAAAAATAAAAAATAAAACGAATACAAAATGATACAAAAAAATAATATTTATAAGAATACAAGAAAAAAAATATGGGTAAAACATGTAAATATAAAATATATAATGTTTTTTATATAAATAATAAAATAGTCATATTTTATAATAAAAATCTAAAATGATCAGAGTGTAATTATTAATCATAAAACAAATAATAAAAAATTATAATTATAGTTAAATAAACAAATCATTTATTAAATATAAAATATATAAATATAAAAAATATAAAGATTTTGTATAAATATTAATTTATTTATGATTTAAAAATGGGAAACATTTCAAAAATAGGAAAATATTAATGTTGAAAAGTTTCCGTGTAGCATAGACTATATTTATCCTCTTTCTCTATCATTATTATTGTTTAAAATAAACATTTTATGTAAGTAAGATCCTTATTATAATACTTAAGAATAGCATTTATGCTTTATCCCATATTCTAGCATTTTTAATTAGCAAAAAGAAAATAAAAAGTAGTTGACCAACGAGAAATATTCAATAGAATTCCACGGCTAAATTTTGTTTGTTTCTTTATTTTTTTAATAAAGGTTAATACACTTTTGATTTGACCTTTAGATATCTCTCTTGAATAAATTAAAAAAAAATTATGGCCCATGGTCTTAATTTCATCTAAATTTTAGTTTATTTAATAAAAATACACATTTAATTTTATGCTTGAAACTTTTTTACAGAATAATCAAACTTGGTGTATACAGGTCACAGAACGGGCCATCACAAAATAGGTCATTACTAAAAGTTCAAACACTTTATTTGTCAATATTTATAAGTTGAATCGTAATCGACTGTTTGAGGGATGAAAACTTTATTTTTATCTGATGTGAACCCGTTGAGTATAAAAACCCTAGAACCCACGAACAAGTTAATTTAGCCCAAAAATTGTCCCAACGAATTATTTGAACCGGTGGAATTAAAAACCTCAACCCTTGCCCTAAAGGAGGAAAAACTTAAGGTATATGACCTTAGACCCGTTTCTCACTAGATCAAGAACCTTGGTATAAAGATGGAATGAATGACGTCACAATCTAGATGGTTCGAAACCTAGATTGATAAGTCAAAGAACTAAACAATACTCATATCTTGAATAAGTTCAAGTTCTCAAAAGAATAAGACATGTGTGAAGAATGCTCACAATTTTATTAATTCTCTCCAAAGTGTTATTTTACACAATGTATAATGACCTATTTATAGCCTAAAGGTAAAAACATAATTAGCAACTAAAAATTTAGTAACTCTCTAAACAATAAATAATTAGAAAACTAAAAGTTACAAAAAAATAAGAATTAGGAAACTAAATAAATCAAACTATTTTGACCAAGTCTTGCTGCTATTTTATTCATTTTCTTCCTCTCTTGGTTTTGGGTAGTTTTGGGCATTTTATTCTTCCAACTGGGCTTGTATAAGCATAATTGAGGCCCCTTTGGGTTCTATATTTATTTGGGCTCCAATTTCTTGTTATAAACCTCCCTGAATTAAGTTATTCAGTGCTTCTTTGAATCTTTTAACTCGGGCCTTTGTCACCGGCCCAACTGAGACTTGAGTTGGGTCTCGTGAATTCCTTACAATCTTGATGATCTCATCATTCCCCTCCTCTTGAGAAGGATTTGTCCTCAAATCGTCACATACATCAAAAGGACTCAAGTTAGTAATATTGAAAGTAGCACTAACATGATACTCATCTGGTAAATCAAGTTTGTAAGCATTGTTCGTTGATCCGTTCTAACACTTGAAAAGGACCATCTCCTCGGGGCAACAACTTGGAACGTCTCTGTGCCGGAAATCTTTCCTTCCGCATGTGTAACCAAACCCAATCACCGGGTTCAAAAATCAACTTGTGACGTCCCTTGTTAGCTTGTTTGATATATTGTTCGGTCCTCCTCTCTATATTGAACCGTACTTTCTCGTGAAGTTGTTTCACAAATTCTGCTTTTCTCTTACCATCTAAATTCACTTGCTCAGAAATAGGTAAATGTAAGAAATCCAAAGGAGTTAAAGGATTAAAACCATAAACAATTTCAAACAGTGAGAATTTAGTAGTAGAGTGAACAGCACGATTATATGCAAACTCAACATGTGGCAAACATTCTTCCCAAGTTTTAATATTTTTACCAATGACAGCCCTCAACAAAGTGGATAAAGTTCTGTTGACTACTTCTGTTTGACCATCAGTTTGAGGATGACAAGTTGTTGAAAATAAAAGTTTCGTTCCTAACTTTCCCCATAATGTCTTCCAAAAGTAACTCAGGAACTTAGTATCCCGATCTGAAACGATTGTTCTAGGCATCCCATGTAATCTCACAATTTCCTTAAAGAATAATTCCGCAATATGAGAAACATTGTCAGATTTATGATAAGGAATAAAATGAGCCATCTTAGAAAATCGATCTACAATTACAAAGATCGAATCTCGTCCATATTTATTCTTAGGTAAACCCAATACAAAATCCATTGAAATGTCAATCCAAGGTGAACTAGGAATAGGTAGGGGTGTGTAAAGACCATTAGGTAAAACCTTAGATTTAGCTTGCCTACAGGTAATACATCTACCACAAAATCTCTCAATGTCTCGTTTCATATGTGGCCAATAAAAGTGTTCTTGTAAAATTGCCAAGGTTTTAGCAACTCCAAAATGTCCCATTAACCCTCCGCTATGAGATTCTCGAACTAACAACTCTCTCAATGAACAATTTGGCATGCACAACTTATTTTCCCTAAACAAAAAGTTCTCATGCCTATAGAACTTGCCCTCAGCAGACTTTTCACATGCACTATAAATTTCTCCAAAATCATGGTCATCATGATAAAGTTCTTTAATATGCTCAAAACCAAGAAATTTGGCATCAAGAGTAGAGATTAAGGCATACCTGCGTGAAAGTGCATCCGCAACTACATTCTCCTTACCTTGTTTATATCGAATGACATAAGGAAAAGTTTCGATGAATTCCATCCATCGAGCATGTCTCTTATTCAGCTTATGTTGACTTTTCAAATGTTTCAAGGATTCATGATCCGTACGAATCACAAATTCTTTCGGCCACAAATAGTGTTGCCATGTCTCCAAAGATCGAACCAAGGCGTACAATTCTTTGTCATAGGTAGGATAGTTAAGTGCAGCTCCACTTAACTTCTCGCTAAAGTATGCAAGTGGTCTTTCATCCTGCATAAGAACAGCGCCTATACCTACATCAGAAGCATCACATTCAATTTCAAATGTTTTAGAAAAGTTCGATAAAGCAAGTAAAGGTGCATGAGTAAGCTTATGTTTAATAAGTTGAAACGCCTTCTCTTGCTCTTCACTCCATTGAAATGCAGCGTTTTTCTTGATGACTTGTGTAAGCGGTGCAGCGATAGTGCTAAAATCTTTCACGAACCTCCTGTAAAAACTAGCAAGACCATGAAAACTTCTAACATTACCTATATTGGAGGGGGTTGGCCATTCTTGGATGGCTTTGATCTTCTCTTCATCCATCTCGATGCCTTTTGCACTCACAACAAAACCCAGAAAAACAAGCTTGTCGGTGCAGAAGGTACACTTTTTGAGGTTAGCATATAAATTTTCTTTTCTAAGTACATCCAAAACCGAATGCAAATGTGAGACATGATCATGCAAACTTTTGCTATATATCAAAATATCATCAAAATAAACAACAACGAATTTACCAATAAAAGCACGCAAAACATGATTCATTAAGCGCATGAATGTACTAGGAGTATTGATTAATCCAAAAGGCATAACTAACCACTCATACAACCCATATTTAGTTTTAAAAGCTGTTTTCCATTCATCTCCTTCTTTCATTCGTATTTGATGATATCCACTCTTAATATCAATTTTAGAAAACACACAAGCACCATGCAACTCATCTAACATGTCATCTAAACGAGGAATAGGGTGTCGATATCTTACCGTTATGTTGTTAATGGCTCGGCAGTCAACACACATCCTCCATGTTCCATCTTTCTTAGGTACCAAAATCACTGGAACTGCACATGGACTCATACTTTCTCTCACATGCCCCTTTTCCATCAACTCTTCGACTTGTCTTTGAAACTCCTTCGCCTCTTCTGGATTGTTTCTATATGCTGGGCGATTTGGAATTGATGCACCGGGTATGAAATCAATTTGATGTTCAATCCCTCGGATAGGTGGCAAACCTTGGGGTAGCTCTTTAGGAAACACATCTTCGAATTCCTGCAAAAGAGATACAATAACACTCGGCAAAGAAGGGTTAAGTTGGTCAGTGTTTAAAAGGAATTCCTTGTACATAAGTACAATCATTGGCCGTCTTGAGAGTATCGCTCGCTTAACCTCACTTGTTTTAGCATAGAAATTCTTTTGTTTTCTCTCGGATTTTACCTCTTCGGCCGAACTTCCTCTCTTTTCTCTTTCTCATCAAATTCGGCCTTTCTCTCTTCTTTTCTCTCTTTTTTTTCTTCTCTCAACCCATTTTGATCTTTTTGTTTCTGTTGCTCACTCAATTTTTGCAACCTCACTCGGTCTTCATAGACTTGCTTTGGTGTCATTGGAATTAAAGTGATTTTTCGTTGGTTGAACATGAATGAATATTTGTTGGTGAAGCCGTCATGTTGCACATGTCGATCAAATTGTCAAGGTCTTCCTAACAAAATATGCCCAGCCTGCATTGGCACCACATCACATAGCACATCATCTTCATATTTCCCAATCCGGAATGGTACAACAACTTGTTTTGTAACCCTCACTTCTCCACTATCATTCAATCATTGTAGCTTGTATGGTTGAGAATATTTAGTGGTTGACAAATTGAGTTTTTCCACTAAAGTCTTACTCGCAACATTAGTAAAACTACCACCGTCAATGATCAAAATGCATACCTTGTCTTTCACATGGCAACGAGTGTGAAAGATATTCTCCCGTTGTACTTCTTCTTCATCTCCTCTAACTTGTAAGCTTAAGGCTCGACATGTTACTAGCGTTAACATCTCACCATGTTCAGCCCCATACTCCTCAGCTCCGATGGGGACGTCTTCCAATGGAGGCAAACAATCAATGTCACCTTCATCTTCAGACTCGATTGCACCATTTTCCCGAATCACCATAACTCGCTTGTTTGGACATTGGCTAGCTATATGTCCTCTTCCCTGACACCTGAAGCATTTAATCTCACTAGATCGAGTTAAAGTAGGGCTTGACTTACTTTGAGAAGTCGTGGTGGAGATAGCTGGTTTATGTTCAGGCTTAACTCTGGAGATGACTGAATTTTCTTCTTTCTTCGGGTAGCTCATTCTCCAAGATGTTGCATTCGAAATCTGTGGTGTTGGTTTTGGTCGTGTGTTACCTCTTTTGAACTGCCTTTCAACCTTGATTGCCATATGTACCAAATCCTCCAACTCCACATAATGGTGAAACTCGATCGTGTTGGCAATCTCTCGATTTAAACCATTCAAAAATCTAGCCATCGTCGCCTCTCTATCTTCTTCCACATTAGCTCGAATCATAGTCATCTCCATCTCTTTGTAATACTCATCTACGCTTCGATTACCTTGGTGGAGACTTTGTAACTTGAGATATAAATCCCTATAGTAATGACTCGGCACAAATCGTCGTCTCATCACCCTTTTCATCTCACCCCAAGTTTCAATGGGTCGATCCCCATTCCGTCGTCTATTGATGCACAACTGATCCCACCATACAATTGCATAATCAGTAAACTCAATAACAGCAAGTTTAACCTTCTTTAATTCAGAATAGCTATGACAATCAAAAACTAACTCAATCTTCTTTTCCCACTCAAGATATGTTTCGGGATCGCTTTTACCTTGAAACGATGAAATTTTCATCTTGATACTACCTAAATTGTTGTCGACCCGATTATTAACTTCTCTATTTCGACCAAGTCTCCTATGACTACCCACTGACAATCTATCAAACTCCTCTTCTAACCCATCTCCTTCAAACTCATTCACAACTTCAGTTTCTCTTTGATGAAACCTATTCCTCCTGGAGGGGGTTGGCACTATTGATGGTTGTCCCCTTTGCGACGCTTCTTCCACTTTATCCAACATTTCATGTATAAGATCTAACTCCCTCTTCATCATCCGTCTCATCTCCCCCATAAATGCTTGTAGTTGTAGATTCGGCCCAACCTGTGGTTGAACCTCCTCATTTATGTTATCTTTTTGATTTTGAGTCATGATTGAAATCTGCAAGACAATGTTAGAATAAAATAGGAAAGAAACTCACCACACTCCCTCACGTATTCCACTCAAAAATACTCAAATCCACTCGTGTTTCACTCTATGTATTTGGCTTTTATTTTTAATGAATTCTCTCTTGCCTTTTACCACTCTACTTCACTTAGTCAAGTTCTTTATTGAACTCGAGAACTCAACTCAAAAATACTCTTCATTCGTTGGTTTATTTCTTATTTGGGTGTACTTATTCTTTATTCTGTGCTGTCATATTCCCAAAAAAAAAAAAAGAAGAGACATTGAGAGCACTTTTATTGGCCACACATGAAGCGAGACATTGAGAGATTTTGTGGTAGATGTATTACCTGTAGGCAAGCTAAATCTAAGGTTCAACCTAATGGTCTTTATACACCCCTACCTATTCCTAGTTCACCTTGGATTGATATTTCAATTGATTTTGTTTTGGGTTTACCTAAGAATAAATATGGACGAGATTCAATCTTTGTAGTTGTAGATCGATTTTCTAAGATGGCTCATTTTGTTCCTTGTTATAAATCTGACAATACTTCTCATATTGTGGAATAATTCTTTAGGAAAATTGTGAGGATTTTTCACATAAGTCTTGTTCTTTTGAGAACTTTGAACTTATTCAAGATATGAGTCTTGTTTAGTTCTTTGATTTATCAATCTAGGTTTCGAACCATCTAGATTGTGGCGTCATTCATTCCATCTTTATACCAAAGTTCTTGATCTAGTGAGAAACGGGTCTAAGGTCATATACCTTAGGTTCTTCCTCCTTTAGGGCAAGGGTTGAGGTCTTTAATTCCACCGGTTCAAATAATTCGTTAGAACGATTTTTGGGCTAAATTAACTTGTTCGTGGGTTCTAGGGTTTTTATACCCAACGGGTTCACATCAGTTGGTATCAGAGCAAATTCGGGTTACCCTTCGAGTTGTTCATACTTGTCTATAATTGTTCATATTTGTCTACAATTTTTCATAAAACAAAGGCAGTTTTCAATTTTTTTTTCTTTTCTTTTATTGTTTCTTCTTTATTTCTTTATTTGTTCACCTTCCTTATTTATCTCATTCCTTGACTGTTTCCTTTCTAATTTAGCAATTTCTTTTTAAATTTACTACTTTTTTTATTCCTTATTTTCTCTTTCCTTCTTACTTTTCTTGTTATCCTTTCTTCTATATAAGTCATTGAATTTCACAGGGCAATTATTTTTGAGTTGAGTTCTCGAGTTCAATAAAGAACTTGACTAAGTGAAGTAGAGTGGTAAAAGGCAAGAGAGAATTCATTAAAAATAAAAGCCAAATCCATAGAGTGAAACACAAGTGGATTTGAGTGAATCATTATTTTTGAGTGAAATACGTGAGGGAGTGTGGTGAGTTTCTTTCCTATTTTATTCTAACATTGTCTTGCAGATTCCAATCATGATTCAAAATAAAAAAGATAACATAAGTGAGGAGGTTCAACCACAGGTTGGGCCGAATCTACAACTACAAGCATTTATGGGGGAGATGAGACGGATGATGAAGAGGGAGTTAGATCTTATACATGAAAGGTTGGATAAAGTGGAAGAAGGGTCGCAAAGGGGACAACCATCAATAGTGCCAACCCCCTCCAGGAGGAATAGGTTTCATCAAAGAGAAACTGAAGTTGTGGATGAGTTTGAAGGAGATGGGTTAGAAGAGGAGTTTGATAGGTTGTCAGTGGGTAGTCATAGGAGACTTGGTCGAAATAGAGAAGTTAATAATCGGGTCGACAACAATTTAGGTAGTATCAAGATGAAAATTCCATCGTTTCAAGGTAAAAGCGATCCCGAAACATATCTTGAGTGGGAAAAGAAGTTTGAGTTAGTTTTTTATTGTCATAGCTATTATGAATTAAAGAAGGTTAAACTTGCTATTATTGAGTTTACTGATTATGCAATTGTATGGTGGGATCAGTTGTGCATCAAGAGACGACGGAATGGGGATCGACCCATTGAAACTTGGGGTGAAATGAAGAGGGTGATGAGACGACGATTTGTGCCGAGTCATTACTATAGGGATTTATATCTCAAGTTGCAAAGTCTCCACCAAGGTAATCGAAGCGTAGATGAGTATTACAAAGAGATGAAGATGACTATGATTCGAGCTAATGTGGAAGAAGATAAAGAGACGACGATGGCTAGATTTTTGAATGGTTTAAATCGAGAGATTGCCAACACGATCGAGCTTCACCATTATGTGGAGTTGGAGGATTTGGTACATATGGCAATCAAGGTTGAAAGGCAGCTCAAAAGAGGTAACACACGACCAAAACCAACACCACAGATCTTGTTCTTTTGAGAACTTGAACTTATTCAAGATATGAGTCTTGTTTAGTTCTTTGACTTATCAATCTAGGTTTCGAACCATCTAGATTGTGGCGTCAGTCATTCCATCTTTATACCAAGGTTCTTGATCTAGTGAGAAACGGGTCTAAGATCATATACCTTAGGTTCTTCCTCCTTTAGGGCAAGGGTTGAGGCTTAAATTCCACCGGTTCAAATAATTCGTTGGGATGATTTTTGGGCTAAATTAACTTGTTCGTGGGTTCTAGGGTTTTTATACCCAACGGGTTCACATCAGTTGGTATCAGAGCAATTTCGGGTTATCCTTCGAGTTGTTCATACTTGTCT
This sequence comes from Dillenia suffruticosa, assembly GCA_033439265.1. Taxonomy (NCBI): domain Eukaryota; kingdom Viridiplantae; phylum Streptophyta; class Magnoliopsida; order Dilleniales; family Dilleniaceae; genus Dillenia; species Dillenia suffruticosa. Next base: position 18,501,985 of record JAVTVX010000020.1, read on the forward strand.
ATAATTGTTCATATTTGTCTATAATTTTTCATAAAACAAAGGCAGATTCCAATTTTTTTTTCTTTTATTGTTTCTTCTTTATTTCTTATTTTTTTTCTTATTTGTTCACATTCTTTATTTTCTTCCTTTATTCACTTTTCTTATTCAATTCATTCCATCTTTGTTTCTTTCTTAATTTAGAATTTTTCTAAATTTGCGACTTCCTTATTTCTCACTTATTTTCCTTCTTTATTTTTCTTGTTATTTTTTCTTTGAAATTCACAAGACAATTATTTGTAAGTTAAATTCAAAGAGTTGTTGATTCATTAAGATGGTAAGAGACGTGTTCGAGAGATTGAATTCATTGACACTTTTTCCAAGCAAAACGCGGTTGCGGATGCATTTTCACACAGGTGATGATTTGGGGACAAATCGTTGTCAAGAAGGGGGGAATGATGTGATCATCAAGACTACAAGAAATTTACAAGATTCAACTCAAGTTCCAGTTGGACTAGTAACAAAAGTTCGAGTTAAAAGGTTCAAAAAAGTACTGAATAACTTAATTCAGAGGATTTTACAATAAGAAATTGAAGCCCAAATGAATGAAGAACCAAAAGGGGCCTCAATTATGCTCATGCAAGTCCAGTTAGAAGAATAAAAGGCCCAAAACTATCCAAAACCAAGGGAGGACGAAAATAAAGAAAAATAGCAGCAGGACTTGGTCAAAATAGTTTGATTTATTTAGTTTCCTAATTCTTATTTTTTTGTAATTTTTAGTTTCCTAATTTTTTATTGTTTAGAGAATTACTAAATTTTTAGTTGCCAATTATGTTTTTACCTTTAGGCTATAAATAAGGAGAAAAAAAAACCCGGATTGGCTCTGACACCAACTGAAGTGAACCCGTTGGGTATAAAAACCCTAGAACCTACGAACAAGTTAATTTAGCCCAAAAATCGTCCCAACGAATTATTTGAACCGGTGGAATTAAAAACCTCAACCCTTGCCCTAAAGGAGGAAGAACCTAAGGTATATGACCTTAGACCCGTTTCTCACTAAATCAAGAACCTTGGTATAAAGATGGAATGAATGACGCCACAATCTAGATGGTTCGAAACCTAGATTGATAAGTCAAAGAACTAAACAAGACTCATATTTTGAATAAGTTCAAGTTCTCAAAAGAACAAGAGCTGTGTGAAGAATCCTCACAATTTTATTAATTCTCTCCAAAGTGTTGTTTTACACAATGTATAATGACCTATTTATAGTCTAAAGGTAAAAATATAATTAGCAACTAAAAATTTAATAACTCTCTAAACAATAAATAATTAGGAAACTAAAAGTTACAAAAAAATAAGAATTAGGAAACTAAATAAATCAAACTACTTTGACCAAGTCTTGCTGCTATTTTCTTCATTTTCGGCCTCTCTTGGTTTTGGGTAGTTTTGGATCTTTTATTCTTCCAACTGGGCTTGTATAAGCATAATTAAGGCCCCTTTGGGTTCTATATTTATTTGGACTCCAATTTCTTGTTGTAAACCTCCCTGAATTAAGTTATAAAGTGTTTTTTTGAATCTTTTAACTCGGGTCTTTGTCACCGGCCCAACTGGGACTTGAGTTGGGTCCGTGAATTCTTTACAATCTTGATGATCTCATCATTATCTCACAACGACTATGTAAAGTTTTTTCTTGATCAGATAAGACCTCTTAAGCTCTGATTTTAAATTATCTGTTCGCGTCTCAATCCCTCCCGTGTTACAACCGTTAGTATCAGTCCATTGAATTTAAAGTGGAAGGTTGAGGGATGCATAAGACTACTAGCACAAATTACCTCGGACACTTATGCAATAACTGAAAATAAATAAACTAATATTGTATACGTCCTCAAATGGAAAGGGTTTGTAAAATTAGAATACCCCAAGCAGAGAGAGTTAATAAAATCAGATAATGTAGGTATACAGATAAACTAATAATTTAACCGTGTTCCGTGATATAGGGTTTGTCAGGCCACGACAAGTTCAAAGACAGGTTTTAGGGTGTTAAGGAATCATTTTTGGGTGATCAACCATCATGGATGGCAGCAACTATTCACCGGCCTTTAATGGTAGAAAAGAGTGAACCGTAACAAACATCAAAGATCAAGACTCCATGGCATTCCAAAATGAGTTTTGAGGTTTTAGGTATGTTCAGGGGCTTTGAAGAGATCAAGATTCATGAACAATAGAAGGTGTCTTCTTCTTACCGCCTATTGAGTGTGGCACATGAAAACAAAGTTTGAGTTTTCCAATGAAAAAACTTGAAATTAACGGTCTTTATCCCTTTTTAGAAGTATTTGGATTGGCTTCAGGCTCTAATTTGAGAGAAAAAGTGAGTTTTGACGTAGAAGAGAAGAAGAGGAGCTAAGAGAAGAAAATTCAAAAACAAATAATTTATGTAGTCCAAATAATTTTTTAAAATTACTTGAAATAACTTATAAATTCTCCAAAAATAAAAATAGGTAAGTTAACAGAATTCTGAAATATATAAGGAAAATTCCAAAAATACAATAATTTTCTTAAACAAACTCATGGGTGTTGAAGAATAATAAACACTATTTTTTAATATGAAATACTTTTAATATTAATTGAGATAAATTCAAAACTCGAATAAAAATTCTCATAAAAATTCTAAAAATTATGCCTAAAAATATATATATATATATATTTAAGGGTTTACAACCCTCTCTATAGGAGATAGGGCCGTTATAAAAATGACATTACGAGGAAGGTAAATTTTTGTCATAATTATATTTTTGTATCTTATCGGATATAAGAAAAAAAAATTGTAAAATGTAATTGAAAAAACTAACCATATAAATGGTAGGATAGCATGGTATTCAACAACTAAGAACATGGTACATTGTGTCACAATGGTTGATACAATTTATGTTGGTTTGAAGTCTTAGGTCACGGGTTCAAACTCACGTGCTAATATTTAGGATTTAGAAGAACTAACTTTTAAAATGGATTTTATAATATTTGAATCGGATTAATTGAATAAAACCAGAATACCGACAAAAAAAAAGGGGGGAATGTGGTCGTGTTCACCACTAAAGTAACATCTAGAAAGATATCTTGGCCACCCATTTTCTTTCTTTCTTTTTTTCTTTTTTTCTTTTTTTTTTTTTTTTAATTAATAGCCGTTGGCAGCCAAGCAAAAGGATTTGGACCGCTACTCTTTAATAAGTGTGGTACCAATTTTATCTTGCAAACAAATGTATATCACATGGACCGGACAGCAAAAGTCTAAAACAACTGTATAATTTAGTGTTAAAGTTGCCACCACAATAGAGTATATTAAAAACTTAATAAAGATTTGTACCTCAATCTAAACATGCCTCAGCCTCAATATATATAATATTTATATTATGTATTCCTTTACTTTTTGGGGGTTTGAATGATAGAGATTTGTTAAGTAATTAACATTAAGCCTTTATTTAAAAATGGTATAAAAATAAATTTAATATTTATAATTTTAAAAATGAATCTCTCCTATTCAAAACTCAACAATTTAGCGGAATTGAAACTTTGGGTTTAAAGAGTTTTATAGAAACATTCCCTTTCCCTGCCTCTAATTAATTGTTTTGCCAAATTTGGGTAGATTCTTTATAAATCATTCCTTTCTCTTCCTTTCCTATCAAATCCCCTATCTAAATGAATTGTTAGCTATAATATTATATCATATCTTTTAAATTTTTTTAAAATTTTTAATTATAATATTATATTAGTATTTATATGAATAAAAATTATCCACATGGTATATATTTAGCTAATTCAATTAATTCAGTTTGATCGAAATAAAAATTATTAAAATTAATAACCACTCAAATAAAACATATTAAAATCATCCGAAATATAAAAAGTAATTAAAAAATGATTTTTTAATTTAAACCGAGTATTGCTTACTCGTATCCTTAATTACTCAAAATTTGGTCGGCAATTAAAAAGAATAATAAATATTAAGCAAGATAGATGGAAACCAATGGGAGGGTATCCGTGTGATGGTATGGTCCCATCTCAAAGAGTTTGAACATTTTGCCAACCCCACACAACACGGACCGACCACTTTAAGGCATGCGAAATGCGTTTTTCCCAACAATAAATATCAAAAATTGGGAAATATGAGCCATATTTTGCACTAAATAATATATACAGAAAAGTCTGTCACTAAATTGACAAGTATAAAAGCAAGAGAAAAAATATATATATTAATAAATATTTAAACTTCTAAGAAGTATTATTTATTTACAATATATATTTGTGTTGCAGAAAATTGTGCCAACATCTCAATAAAGTTGCACTGGTTACCCCTTTCTATCTCATCTATACTATCAAATAATTATTATTATCCTCTGAATATTTATTTTCCAGAAGGAAATAAATAAAGAAGTAATTAACATAACAACCTCAAAAAATAAAAAAATTGTCAGCCTCGGAGGGGTTGTTTAGGCCTTCTACCCAAACCCCTCTCTTCTTATCCCCAATCTTATTATTATTATTCTGATTTTGATCTTCCTTTTCCTTCTTTTGCAAATCAGCACCGCTAAATACGGTTTCGACGAAATCTTCCACATCAATCGCATTAATTCCTTCCGCGTCCTCAACAACTTTGTCCGACGGAATGAACGGTGGTCTAGAAAGTTCCAAAATCAATTCCCAATTCACTCCTCTAAAGAACTCATGACTCTTGATTTCCAAGACCGTGATCCTCTGCTTCGCGTCCTTCTCCAACAACTTCCCGATCAAGTCTCGAAGAGCCGTCGGTTCACCGATCAACTCAGGCAGCATACTCAAAATCCGGTAAAAGGTCTCCTTCCGATTCGAGCCTTTGAATGGAGTCTTACCGTAGAGCATCTCGTAGAGAACCACTCCCAAACACCACCAGTCGACGGAAAAATCATGGCCGTTCCCTTGTATGATCTCCGGTGCCACATACTCTTCCGTTCCAACAAACGAGTTCGACTTTCCTTCCGAGTTTGACCCGGTTATTTTTCGTGAGCTCGATCCGTTTGGACTCGACGAATCCTCCGGCGTGGTTACCGGATCCTGACAGAAGTAGAATGGAAGATACCTCTTTTTCATCGTCGGATTCGGTGAAGCGGATCCTGAATTAACTTTAACCGAGTTAGCGGAACGGGAACTTGAATCCGAAAAATAAGGTTGTGGCAATTTTGAGGTGAGTTTTGTGGAGAGATCGAAGTCGACGAGCATTAGATGGCCGTTTTCTTGAATCAGAATATTTTCCGGCTTCAAATCTCTGTAAACAATTCCTAACTCGTGTAGATACTCTAATGCTAGTACTAATTCCGCAGCATAAAACCTACAAAAACAACCACAGAAAAAATAGTCTCAATAAATTAAAATTCTCGAAAATCAAAAATGGAGAAAACTGAAATTAAAGAAAAAAATTTACCTGATGACGTCGTCAGAAAACATTTTCTCGGACTGCTTTTTCCTTAAATGATTGAGATCTCGACCACTGCAATAATCAAGGGCGTATCCGACAAGCTTGTCATGAGGAGCGAGAATTCCTCGTAATCTAGGAAGTAGAGGATGATTCAGTTGCTTCAATACATCTCGTTCGAGGTGGATTCTTCTTAGGTCAAGGACAACGTTGCCGTTACCGTGGTTCTTATGAAGAGAGGGCTTGGAGATGAGTTTAAGAGCGAGAAGTCGATGTTCTTCACGAGGATCACGAACGAGGAAGACCACGCCCTTTGCCCCCCGGCCGAGTGCGGAAATGAATTTCAGCTGATTGAGTTCGAACACCGGACTTTCGATTTCGTGGTGGTGGTCGCCACCTTCATTATGGTCGATCATCGGTTGGTGAGAGAGAGAGAGAGAGAGAGAGAGAGAGAGAGAGAGAGAAAGAGTGTGTGTGTGTGTGTTTGTGCTTTCGCTCGACTTATGTAAAAATATGTGTAATATCTATATGTATAAAAATGTGTCCATATGTGGGAAGAGGAGTTGTTTGTTGGGGCATGTAATTATTTTATTGTAAAGGTGTTTTTCTTCCTCGCCAAGTTTCGGAGAGTCGACTGTGAAGTTGGACCGAATGATATATATATACATGAAAATGGTCATAGAAGCATTAATTTTAGCATTTTTGTTTTCTTCTCTTGTCAATTTTTTTAATTCAAAGTAACTAACAAAAAACCAATTTAATTATTATACAAATTTTCTCAACAATAGAATTTAATTATTACACTCTCAAGGAGTTAATAGAAATCACTATGCATATTTTCATATGCTTTACCATCATCTATCACTGAAGCCGGAAAAAATCTAAAATGGATTGTTAAGGCAAAATATTATTAAATCAACATAATATGATATTGTAAGTGGAGCTAATTATCGTAAAATTTAATTCCCTTTCAAATATTTTCAAATACCCATTATTTAAATATATCTAATTTAAATAATTAAATCTGCTATATCTACAAAATTTTGATACAAGAAAAGTTACTAAAAAGTTTTTTTTCTTGAAAAAAAAAAAACACCACAATTTATTTGTGAGTGGTGCAGCCGGGGGCTTGACAATCTACAAACTATAGTAATTTATTGGGCTTTTTCGTGCTCCTTTCGCTGGCCCTGTTTTCCCGACTAACGTTGGAATCCGCAACAAACACCCCCAATCAGAGGAATTGGACTTGGTGAACACAGGAAAGTAAATGACACGTGCAGATACCAAGAACCCTAGGATTACAAGGTGGAGACAAGGTCAAGTGCGTTGGTTAGAATAGAAAAAGGAGCCCTACGCACCCTCTCAGCTCACAAACAAATTCATATTCTTGTCCATCGAGTAAGTTTTCTAGAAGCACACGTTTATGCCCTTCGCATGATACAAAATAATAATGGACTATGCTGTTCTTGGCAATTGCAAAGCCGTCTGCTGAAGTGGACAATTTTGGAACTAGAATGGTTGGATGATGGTAGGCCAAGACATTTTAGGAAAATTCTCTTCGCAGTCTCTTTCCTCTCTTTCTTTGATACGTATGCATCAAAAGTATCCCACATCCGACGCCAGCGCCACGTCTATGTAATTGTATAACACAGAATTTCATATTTATTTCTTTAATTAAATGAGGTGAGACCGCAGATTAATTATAAATTTTGTAATTAAAAAGCTTAGTTCATAGTATTGTTTTATAAAATCTAATACTTCCAAAGTTTTCATTGATTATGCCACTCATGCTCCAGGGACAGAACAAACCTCAGGAATCTTTTGTGACCGAGAAGGAAGCTTTTGACAAGTCTTATTCGTAGTTTACTGTCTTTTTTTGGTTAAATTATTTATTTTCTTTTTTGTTATTTTCCCCTAGAAAATTATTTATATATTATTGTATCTTTTTCGTTATTTTTTATGCGCCGAGAGAGTAAAATGTACGATCCGACTCACCACGGCCAACGGAGGGAGGGGAACCCTGGTCTAGCCCACTCGGGCTTATTCTCTTAAACCGCCACAGGATCGGATCAAATTGACGTCCTAGTCCAAGCCCACAAAAGCCACGAAGCATGTTCCGATGATTTTTTTTTAATTATTATTATTAATGTCGAAAAGTTTTGAATTCTAAATTTCGGAACTATTTTGAAACGTTTCCTAAAACAATACAAGCCTCCCTCTAGAATCTCTTCTTTTTATTTTTTATTTTTTTATTTTTTATACTAAGGAGGGCACAAACCTTAATATAAGCATGATATTGCATATGAAAATAAACAAGTAATTGATTTAAATTTAAAAATATATAAATTTATTTATTTTTTATTTTTATATTTATAATAATAAATTTTTTATATAAACACAATTTGTTGTAATAATTTGTTGAAATAATAGGTTATTAGAATTTTATATTTTTACATTATTTCTTATGGATAAATTTGAGCATGAGAAGCAATTCAAAATAACAAAAGCTAATGATCCATTATCTGAAAAAATTATTACAATAAATTAGATTTATACAAAAAAAAAACTCATTATTAAAAATATTAAAAAATATATTATATACAAAAATCAAATCAATTATTAATTTGATTTTGATATATATTTGACTTTTAATATTTTAATATTTTTTATTTATAATAACTATTTCTATGTTTGTAACAATGAATTTTTTATATAAACTCAAGATATTGTAATAATTCAATGAACCAAATAAGTATTGGGTTTCATATTATTACATTGCTTCCCATTTCTAATACGGTAGTACAATCATATTTATTTATTTTTTATATTCATATTAGTTTTATATTATTATCATGGTACTAGAGCTCTCGTTGTAAAAAGGGTAATTCATATACCTGCATGCATTTCCAGTAACCAGAATCAGGGCCGGAACTAAATCAACTAGAGTTAAAGTCAACACTAGAGCCAGAAATGAAAGCCAAGAGTCAAGAGCATGAACCAAAAATTAGATCCTGAGCTGGAGCCAAAGCTAGAATCAAATTCAAAGGTAGAGCTAGAGCCAGAGTCAAGAGTCGGTGCAAGCGCAAGAGTTACAAAAACACCCTTTAAAATTTTAGATTCTTTATCTATATTTTTTTTTTCAAATTCAAATGATTTTCACTATATCATATTAAATTTGAGAAAATGTTAGAAAATATATTATATATCAAAATTTTCATTATTAATTTAATTTTAATACATATTTTACTTTTATTATTTTTATATGTCTATATTTATAATAATTATTTCTATATTTATGACAAAATCTAATATATTATAATAATTCAATGAGGTTATTGAGCAGTAGGTTTTATATTATCATATTATTATCGATTTCTAATATGATATCACAATTATATTTATCTATTTTAGATATTATATAAGTTTTATATTATTATCAAAAAATATAAAAACATAAAGATAGAGAAATTTAAATATTTTTAAAATCAAATTAATCATCGATTTATTTTAATATATAATATTTTTTAACATGACATTAAATTCTCGGATTAATCCTTTTATCGTGATGTTTCCGTTATCGCTCTTATCAAATTTCTCTATATTTTGTTTTCGTATGTGCATTTATTAGATGCACTGTTGGAGTGCTCAATCGATACATGCAGTTTGATTTTCTTAGTTTAACCTTGTTTCGTACTTCCCTTTTCTTTTAATATAGTCTTTGACACCAATTTTACATTCTTTATCTAAATGGAGGCCCTTTTTGTCTTGACTTACAAATAGGCTTGTAGACGCATTAAAGATTCTTGTGATTTTTAAATTTAAGTAATTTTTATTATATCATGTTAAATTAAAAAAATAATAATAAAGAATATTGTGTATAAAAATGAAGTAATTAGGTCCTTCAGAAACAACGAATGATACAAATTTTCAACATTCATTATCTTTTTCTCGATTCGATTTCGTTTGATTATATTTTTTTATATATAAAAAATAATTAGTAATTGATTTGATATTACAAATTTTTTATTTTTTTATTTTTATATTTCTATATTTGTAATAATGTATTTTTTTTTTTATAAATTGAAGTTATTGTAATAGTTTTGTTTAATTAACAGATCATTGTGCTTTCATATTTTATATTGATTTCATGCTCAAATTCTCTAACACAAAGCCACTGAAGCCAAATCCATTTTGGAAGTTGTTGAAGCTACCTAGCCCCATCCCTGCCAACATTCATCTTAAAACGACGAGATTTCAATAATGTAGAGGCTACAACGGGTTTTAGCTCTTAAGCATCAACATCTTACGGTCAAATGGATCAAGTTAGTAACAATCACCAACTACCGTAAGTCCTTCAGATTCACACTGACGATACTAGATCTAAACAAAAGTAGGCAAACTAGATTTGCCAAGTAGTAGTGGAGACAGAATATGAAAAGCAAGATCCGACCACCATCGATCGAAACTCAAAAATCTTCCAAGAGACACAACCACCACCTGATCGCCTTTAACTCACTGAGTATCTCATCTTCCTATCAGGTCATTTTACTCTTACATGGATATCATCGGTGCTTCAATTGCAATCATTACTATTAAACTCCTCCACATTGCCCTACGGTGATATAGGTTAGCTGGGGGAAGAGGGGGAGGGGGAGGGGGAGAGGGAGAGGGAGAAGAAAAAGGTGGATGATAAAGTTCTCTTATCTATCCTCTATCCCACCCCCACCCCTCTCTTGTCTCTCCATTCTTGGAGGTGGTGTTACTAGAATTGAAATGAACAGTAAGCCGTTATTTCATTTCATCGGCTGAACCAACGATTTAACAGTTGAGCCATCGGTTCAATACTAATTCAACATTTAACCACACACACACACTCCCAGAAACTACCGAGCCCATTGCCATGAAGACCGAAGCCTATACCAAACCTAGTGGGGTCATAATTTTAAAGCCCATAGATCACTAAAGGGATCTCTCGATGAAATGCCCTTTCGATCGAACGCTCTTATTTAAACCTCTCGGCCACCTTGGTTCAACTCTCTCAGGAAGGTCACTTGCCGACCTCTCGTTTGAGTGCTCTCTCGATTATTACGAAATAGCCTTACAATGAATAACGTTTATGCTTGATAAATTGAAATCATGATCACTCAAAATTTAAATTTTTCCTAATTTCAGAAGTAATCTTTCCCAATAAGGAAAGTAATTTCTGTAATCACTTTCGATGAGAAAAAAAATTTCCGTGATAATTTGAATTTCTTGTGATCAATAGAATTCTAAATCTTCTAAAAATCTTTGATTGTAATTCCTAAAATTTCGGAAGATCCCCGGAGATCACTCCACAAGAAAATTAGATTTTTTTTACCCTTCAATAAGAACTTATCATACATGCACATGCTATATATACCGAGTGGAAGCAACGTATAAAATGTACGCAATACATTTAACTCTACACTCATCATACATAAGTATTGAGGTTACACAGGTTTATTATTCTATGGCTCTACTCAATTTATTTCTTTTTCTTTCGTTACTGTTCTTTCTAACTTAAGTGTCTGAGTTTCCTTTGCTAGAGCCACCTCCAATGTTATTAGCAGGTCTTGTCATCTACGAAGGTCCATAAAACTCTTCAGCATCAGTTCCCTCCTCAGGTCAGTAGAGCAGTTATTTATGAAACAAAACCCTCCTCCAACACATAGCATGTCTCTTGCCAATAAAACCCTGGACTACGCAACAAGCCAATCAAGTGACTCACAATATCTACAAATTTTGGACCTAAACTCTCCTACAGATCAACCTTTAACCTGTAGTGGCATGACATGACTTCCATAAAAAAAAAAAAAAAAATGGTTGATGCTTAAACGTCAAACCTCGGTTGCCTCAATCGCATCTATACTCATTTCTCTCGATTTTTCGTTGCCTCTCTTTTTCTGTCCACCTTCTCTACTTCCAACTATCACTGTCATTTCTCCTTAGTTTCTGATGGCAGTGCAACCTAAACCAATCGTCGGTGGGCTTAATTGTTGCGGTCATTCAATTTTCTAAGTGAGATTTCTCTCTCATCTGATTTGTGGCGAGTTAGGTATTGAGTTTTTATGTTGAAATTTCTGGATTCAAGGGAGTTAGTTGTTGTGGCGCTTGTTTTCCCTTTTAGCGTCAGTTATGTATCTTAGGCCTCTAATCTAACCTATTCCTCCCTCGTTCTTGTTAAATTTAGGGCTTTATTTCAATTTTGTTAGGTTTGGATGTGGGCTCTCTTTATCTATTCCTCCCTATCTTCCTCGGGTTTAATCACCAATTTATCTTCTCATTTGGTTCACGTAGACCACTGGTTAGTTCAACCAATTCAATTCAGTTCTATTGCACAAACAGTCTAATTTCATATGGTAACATAGCTTGGAGGATTTATATGGACGAAAGTGGCAAAATTTCTCCCCTACTTTAGAAGCATACTCCAAGATTTCCCCTCGGACTTCAATCTGAAGGTATGATTTTATCGGCATCATCCGAGAAAAGTACCATCTTTACAAAGGTGGAAGAATTTATGGAGCGAAATCTCTTCTTTTCTCCCACCCTTTAGAACCACACAAGGAAAACGAAGATTACTTATTTTCCCAGCCACTTTCGATCTTTCTTTGCATATTCTGTCACAAGAGATGACTTGCCCATACTTCGGACACGTCCACCCGAAAAGTTAAGGTCAAATAGAGATTTCCCTTTTCAATGTAAAAAATTATAAATATAATGATAAACCAAATTTTGTTACCAAAAAAAAAATGATAAACTAAATCTCTTTTACCAAAAAAAAAAAAAAGCTTTCAATTGCAAAAATTTAGATTAAAAAAAAAAAATTAATTAATTTAAAAATGCATACAATAAGACAAAATAGAACACAGCCAAAACAAACTTAACTCAGTTGGGGTACACATTAGAGAACATTCTATTAGAATATAAATTCCTTTTGAAATAGCTTCAGTTGTTCGAATGAATGATTTTATTAGTTTCCCTTTTTTGATGAAAAGTGTGGAGGGTAAATAGCTTTGCCGCCATTTATAGATGCTGCCGTGAGAATTTCTCTCCTTACAAAATATTGGATTTAATAAAGAACCATTAGTTCTAGGAAAGTGCATTATGCTGCCCCATGCCCTAAACAATTATTTTTTTTTGATATTAATCTAATTTGAGATAATAATTATAATATTCGGATGCTTTTGAATTAAGTATTAATCTTTATCGTTTGACATAAACACGACAATGTAAAGGAGGTCACAGTGATTCACTCCCAAACAAGGGTCCAAACCAATCCCCCCCTGGGGACGAAAATGAGGTTGTCTTGTTGACAGATTTGCAATACTCTCGTTTTTTGATTGATAATGCAACTGACCAAACTTATTATTTAATGGAGTGTGGTTCCACTCTAGTCAACTACAACTTCGGGTACCGGTATAACGTGGGCCGAGAGAGAGAGAGAGAGAGTAAATAAAAGAAAATAACGAATAATTAATCTAATGAAAAAAATGATAAATCTCTTAATTAAATTTTAGATTCAAATTTTAGAAATAAAAAAAATTATTTTGAATGATCTCTCCCTAAAGAAAATTCAACAATAATTCGAATCGATACCAAACAAATGGAGGGATTAAAAAAGGCCACAAGCTAGCAAGGTTTTTCTATTCAAAATTTCGTAGCAAGTAAGAATGGGAGGTAATAAAAGCATGAGAGTAAAATGAAAGATCACTTAACTTCCCTAACCAACTAATCACCATATCTAAACTTCAACTCATGGTATAATGTTCGACATGAAGAAAAAGATTAGAGGGACAAAATAAGAAAAAAGATGGAATTCTTGTGTCATGAATAATTTTTACCTCTATGCAATTTAACAATTATTTTCTCTCTAAAAGATAATTATATATTTTTCCCCTTTTAAAACTATACATATCAATTTTTTTATCTCTAACAAATTAATTTACTTCACAATTTTTCCTAAATATATTGGATATTTTTTTCTCACTAAAAGAAAAACAAAATTTAACTTTTTCTTTCTAAAATTAAACATATTAATTATTTCTTTCTAAAAAATAAATCATTTTAATTACTTCTCTAAACACATCGATATTAAATTTTCTCTCTCTAAAAGTTTAAATTTAATTTTTTATCTGTAAATTTAAATATATTAAATTTCACTCTCTAAAAATATTTGTTTCGAACTTTCTCTTATAAAAAATTTAATTTTTCTTTCTCTAAAATATCTCTATCTAAAAACTTTAAATTATTTTAAATTTTTTCTCGTTAAATACAAAGATTTTAATTTTCTCTTAGAAAAACTAAAACTAATTTTTATCTCCCTAAAACTAAATACATTATTTTCTTTTACAAAATAATTTATTTTATATTTTCTCTCTAAACGCTTTTGTGTTGAATTTTCTCTTACTAAAAAAAGCCAAATTTTGTTTTTCTATCTATAAAACCAAGCACACTTTTTAGAAAGTTTATATAATTTTAAAATTTGTCTCTTTGAATACATTAATTTTAGTTTTTTCTTTAAAAGAACTAAATCTTAATTTTCTCATTTTAAAGTTAAACACATTAGTTTTTCTCTCTAAAAAATCATTTTAATTCATATTTTCTTTCTATTTAAAAATACTGATTTAATTTTTTATTTAATAGGAATCAAATTTAGTTTTTGTCATTCTTTGAAACAAAAAACATCAATTTCTCTCTTTTAAAAAAATTAATTTGATTTGTATTTCTCTCTGTAAATATATTGTGATAGATTTAGGTTTTGCTCCGTAGATAATTGTTTCGCTAACTCGAGTAAGAAACTGGTATTGAAGAGTCTTCCGGGCCTTTACGAAGAATGGGATCTGCAAATACCGACAGAGGATATTCCGATGAGGGAGACTCTAATACTCAACTCAGAAAGAACGGTTGTAAAAGAATAATAAACGGACTGAGAAGAGCAGTAAAATGACCCTATATTGTCTCCATGTGAAACACTACAAAAAAACAGCCTTTTAGCCACAAATTTAGCGACGAAAATTTTTAAAAAATTCGTCGCTAAATTTAGCGACGAAAAACGAAATCCGTCGCTAATTTTAGCGACAAATAATTTTTCGTCGCTAAAATTCGTCACAAACTTTAGCGACGAAAAATTATCCGTCGCTAAATTAGCGACATAAAAAAAATCCGTTGCTAAATTTAGCGACGAAAATCTAAAATTCGTCGCTAAATTTAGCGACAGATAATTTTTGTCGCTAAAATCCGTCACTAATTAAGGGGAAAAAAAATCTGTAATAATTAAAAAATCCGTCGCTAAATTCAGCGACGGATTTGGAATCCGTCACAAAAATCCGTCGCTAAATTCAGCGCGGATTGAATCCGTCACTGATTTCAAATTCAAATGTTCAAGGAGGGCACGTGTCACCCGAGCGCCACCCTTGCCCACCCCGCACCCCGCCCGCCCGAGCGCGTGCCACCTGAGCCAGCCGCACCCCGCGCATGCACTCTTAATTTTCTAGAAAATGCCTTCTGCCTCCTGCCTCCTGCCTCCACCGTGTTTCAAACTCCGAACTCCGCACTCCTCCGAGGACCTGCATGCAACCTGTAAACCACCGAGCCAAATATATTATTATGATATAAATTTCTTTTTTTATTATTTATTATCTTTATTTCACATTTTTCTAATAATAATAAAATAATATATAATAATAATTTAAAATAATAAATATAATAACTTTTTTTATTTATACCACCAACCTAAAATAATATTAATTAAAAATAATAAATATGATAATTTTTAATAAAATAAAAAATAATAAAATACTAATTTAAAATAAAATAATAAATTAATTAAAAAATATGTTTATATTATATTTTGATTTCTTCTTTTCTCTTTTATCTTATTATCTTATTATTTTTTTTCATTTTTATTTTATTTTTTTAATCCATAATTTAAAAATGGATTATAATATCTCAAAACTATAAAATTATAATTATCAATAAATTATAATATATTAATAATTTAAAAAATCTATATATTTAATTATAAAATATTTTTATTCGTTATAATAAAATTATTATATATTATAATAAAATTATTATATATAAGAAATGAGAGTAGAAAGAAAAAAAAATAGAGATAAGGAAACAAAAGTAAGAATAGAAAACAAAGAGGAGGAAAAAAGTCACACAACAACACTCGTGGTGCAGTGGTAACATGTCTTTGAGGTCGAGATCCAAGTCCAAGTTTCGAATCCCATCAACCACAGATTTATTTAAATTTTTTGTGACCCGCCTGGCCCCTGCCTGGGCGCCCGCCTGGCCCCATGTCCATTCAGTCGAGACTTGTATCCCGTATTGATGACAAGTTTGAAAGCATTGAGTCGACAGAGCGTTACGATGTCACATCGAGGGAGCTCAATGGTGTTGTGCCAAGAAAGAACTAGATGGCATTGCATCGAGAGGGGCTCATTAGCATTGCGTTAAGAAAGAATTTGATGGTATTGCACTAAGAGTGCTCGTTGGTATTTAATGGCATTGTATAGAGAGGGTTTGTTGTTATTGCGCCAAGAAAGAATTTGATGGCATTTGCTGAGAGAGCTCATTGGCGTTGGGCCAAGCGAGAATTTGATGGCATGGGCAACACCTAGCTAGTTGGAAGTTACATCCCATATTGACGGTGCATTTGAAGGCATTTGATACCTGCAAGCTATTCTCGATTACGTGCACTTGTTATGGTCAAGTGTCATATTATGAAAAAACAATAGAACATATGAAATGAAAATGTTATTATAAGAATAATTGTAAAAGCCAAGAATTAATGTATCTAATCAATGATCTTAGAGTCGCGAACAAAATGATAATAAATAATGAACATAAATTACTAGACTAAAGTAGTGAGTGACCCTGGGTCACATGGGAGTGGCCCAATCCTGGGAGATATTCTGAATTAGATCCTCGTATGCCTGTTGCTTAATAATGCTTTCAAAGCACTCAGGCTGGGTTAACCCAGGATAGTGTTGTAATCGGATTGTAACTTGAACACGTTGAACATCATCGTACCAATCGCATGAATGAATGGTGCTTCAAGAGATACTAGAAGAGGGATAGTAACTTTAGGGTAGAGCCACTTACCTGAGAGTCCCTTTACAGGTCCAACATAAGGTTGAACTCTCCATTTCTGAGTGATGGACTTTCTTAGGAGAGGCTGAAGAGCAAGTGGAATCAGCTAGTTTTGAAGTTGGTGGTAGGTGAATGAGGCTCCCCCTGGGAGAGCGTTTCTGTTTGACGCAAGAGGCGGATGGCCGAAGTATTAGGTTGATTTTTTAGAGGTGCTGGTAAAGGAATGTCTACGGAATTAGACACCCATCCTTCTGTCGCAGACATGACCCTTGAGGTGTTTACATTCTTTCTTCTTGGTGGCATGGTGGTTGAAATAGCAATGAAATATGGCATAAGGTATGTTGGCCAAGAGGTCATCTGTTCCCACAAACGGCGCTAATCTGATGAAGATGTGTCTTACTCTACAGATAATTGCTCCACTGATCCGAGTAAAAAACTAGTGTTGAGAAGTCTTCTAGGCCTTTGCGAAGGATGGGACCTCCAAATACCACTGGAGGATGATCCAGTGGAGAAGACTCCGATATTCAAATTAGAAAAAACATTTGTAAAGAAATGAGAAACAGATTGAAAAGAGTCGTAAAATAGCTATGTGTGGTCTATGTATGAAAAGTGTAGAGTTTATAAATGTCTCTGACTAGTTACATATGCTAAATATATATAGCATACGTGTATGGTGAGTTCTATATGCATTTAAGGGTGTAGGAACCTTAGTCTTCTTATAGAGAGATTGTTGAAAATTTTCTAAGAATCATGAATTATAGACAAAGATCTTTAGTAAGTTTAGAATTCTATCGATTAAGAGAATTTCAAGTAACTACGAAGATTCCCTTTCATATCAGGAACAGTTACCGAGATCCGTTTCCTTATTGAGAAAGATTTTCTCGAAATTAGGGGAAATTTGTATTAGATTAAGGAAGATTTAAACCTGTAAGAAATTTTCTTCCTTATTGATTGGTCATATGTTGGATTTATTATACAACCGAGAGATTCAAAGGTTGAGGTTAAAGTAATCAAGAGATGTAGAGGAAGCTAACTTCTCGAGAGAGTATGACTGAGAGGGTCGAAAGGTACATCAAAGTACTCAACCGAGAGAGCACTTGACCAAAACCGCACTCGATCGAGAGATTGGGAGCATATTCAATCACCCATGAGGCCTAATGGGTCTTCGTAATTCTCAAGTTTTGTGGTAATGGGTTGTTAGACCAGGTATCATCACATTGGTTTCGAGTTTTCTATTTTTTTTAAGAAAATACTAGATTTAATTTTAATCTTTCTAAAACTAAGCACTTCAATTTAGCTTCTCTCTCTAAAAACTAACTACATTAATTTTCTCTCTAAAAAACCAAATTTAATTTTTAATTTTCTCTCACTAGAAAAATATGTTCATATTTTCTTTCTAGGACTAAATAAATTAATTTTTTATCTCTAAATAATCAATTCATTCCATATTTTCTTTCTTTAAATATATGGATTTTAAGTTTTCACTCTATGGAAATACCAAATTTAGATTTTCATTTTAAAACTAAATATATTAATTTTGTCTCTCTAAAATAATTTGTTTAATTTATATTTTTTCTCCAAATGCATTAGTTTTAAATTTTCATTTATAAAAAATATGAAACTTATTTGTTTTGCTTTCTTTAGAACTGAACATATTAATTTTCCACCTCTAAAAATTAAAATTTTATCTCTCTAAACATGATGGTTTTAAATTTTTTTGTTTCTAAAAAATCTCAATCATTTTTTTTCTTTCTAACTAAACAACACTACCAGAAAAAGCGGCAACACTGACGGAAATTTAGCGTCAGAACAAATCCATCGGTAATACCGACAGATTACAGACCGAATAATGTCAGAACATGGAAAATGAGAAAAGTGAGAATTTACGACGGATTAGCCACGGTCCTGGGGATGATAATACCGACAGATACGTGTCCGGCGGTAATTCAGAAGGAAAAAATTGCTCGCATGTTTTATTTTTACTGTGAAAATGTTTACCGAAAGATTGGCACGGAGTTAGCGACGGAAATCACCGATGGAATAATATCTATCGAAAATCCGTCGGAATAGGATTTTAGGGCAAATTAATAAGACAAGTCTTCCCCATTCATTCGCGTCTCTATCTCTCTCCCTCAATTGTTGTTGGTGGAAGACGTTGGTCATCATCTTTGGTGAAGAGATTCGTCGTCGTCAACTTCATTGTCACCATCGGCATCGCCTTTCGCGGTCTCTTCAGGTTAGTCTCACCATCTCTCTCTGTCTCTGTCTCTCTCTTCGTGTTTCTATCTCTCATATTAGGGTTTGTCCGTTAGAATAGGATTTCTTTGGGAAGGATTCGATAGAAGAGATCTAGGGTTTCTGTCTATGAGAAGACTAATTTTAGTTGTGAATCAGGTTTGTGTCGGCCCTACAAATATATAGCCGTCTCTCAACAAAAAAGTGCGCTTTATTTTCCTTTAGGTTCTTTGATATAGTTTTTGTCAATGTTCACGAGAGGCGTGCTCTTTCTTTTGTTCTTCATATTGTCGTTTGAAATAGTAATGCCCCGTCTGGCCAAAAAAAATTATGTCTTTTTGTTGTTTTTGAAATAGTATAAATACCAAAGACTGCTATTCTTTCTGGTATTATGTGTGCAATCATTAAACAAGTATGTTAATTTTAATAGCAAGTAGTTAAAGGGGGAATATAGTAGGCGTGTTTGTCTTTTGAGTTGTATAAAGCTTGTCTGTACTCCTTTGCCCTTTTTTTAAAAAAAATTAAAGTTAAAGTTGAGAGCCGGTGAACAAACTTCAATGCCAATTAACAACCACAAACCATAACCTTGCCCTATGCTTTATAACTTCCTTACACGAAAGTGTTCAATAATTGCATATTTAAATCGTGAACACTTCTTTTTTGTGACAAAAGGCATTTTTCATAATTTGATTGATTACACACGCACAATCTTAGTCTCTCTCTCTCTCTCTCTCTCTCTCTCTCTCTCTCTCTCTCTCACACACACACACACTCACACACCTCATTTCTTTCATGCAAAGCAAGAGGGGCTTTTATGGCTAAGCATGTTTGCAAATTGCAAGGCTGCACAAGTAGTTTCCTGAATTAAATTAATCTCTTGTTCTTTCTTATTTTTTTAAATTGTGTTATTTGTTATACAGTTTGTACTTACAAATGGGGTCCAATGATCGTGATTGGATGTTTCGTTGATTAGCGAATAAATACTTAATCGATGAATTTGTTGAGGGTGTTAATGACTTTTTGAATTATGCATGTTTTCAACATAACTTTATGGATGGATTGAATATTAAATGTCCTTATTAGAAATGTCAGAATCAGAAGTTTTTAAGTCGAGATGATGTCGCAGTGCACTTGTTTTCCAAAGAGTTTGTAAATGGTTACACCATTTGAGATCATGACGTCTTACATCGTACACTGTAATAGGATTTACGATGATATTGTTAGATCATCCCCCACAAGTTTTTGACATCTACTATATGGAATGAGTTAATTGATAAATATTAGAGTACGACAAAATGACAATAGAAATCAAATGTTGCGAAGCAAAACCGAAATACGGAAAAGGATGGAGAAATTACGAAGCACGCATCCGATTCGAACCCCTTTGCAACACACACGAAAAGGATGATTAGTAAAATTTTTTAAAAATTTTTACAATTTTTGTTCAACCTACTTTTCACAAAAGTATAGTTAGTAATGACTTTTTTTTTTCATTTTTTCCAAGCAAAGAAAGCAGCCACTTGGTTTCGCATCTTGACCTCTTCAATTGCACTCACAGATGGGATAAAGGAAATGGTGACTTTGTTGACAAGAAATCAGAAGCAATTAGTGTAAGGTAAAGGTTTTTTTTTTTTTTACTTTATATAACATTTCAAACATCCTCAATTAAATTTAGAAACGTAATTACATATGGTTGTTGCAGAACAAGTACAAACAATTGCTTGACGAGAAATATGGCTCAGATAGTGCTTCTCAGCCAGGATATGATGCGACATCATGGTGTGAGGTTATTGCGGGTCCAATAAAGGGATGTCTATATGGTTTTGGAAAGGGAATTGATGACACACCGAGTAGAAATTCCTCCGGCGCCACTTCATCTCCATATCTGCCTTCGACTCAGTGTACACTAAAGAGGAGGTTAACAAAATTATTGCAGACATGAGAAATCAAATGATGTCGCAAGTGAGAGAGGAATTGCATGCAGAAATTCGTCAAATACTTGGACAAGTAGGTATCTTGCCTACACTACCTGACCTTGATAACACTCAGCCACCAGACTCTGATCCCCCATGTCTGTGATATTGATGACTTTTTTTTCATATCTTTGACGATTATGCTATTGATCATTCCCGGTTGTAGTTAAATTTATTGACTTATTTGATGTCTTTGATTATGTATCCATGGTACGTTTATGTTATGAGAAATTATGTATTATGTCGTATTTGATGTATTTGATTATATTTACATTATTGTACATTCTAAACTTTATATTTTATGTATAAAGTCGTACAAAATATGATCATTTCTTTTCACTGTTGAAGTGGAGTATAACCTAGTTTATTTGGTTGTACGACATATCGATTATAACAGGTTCTTCGAAATGAATATTATAGGTGAACAGGTTTATCAGTTAATGGGTCCAATGACAATATTGAATCTGCCAAACAGTAATATAGTCAGCGAAGGATTACTGTCGGATTTAGTCACCCGCCCATTAAACCCGTCGGTAATCCATCGCTGAATTTCTTTAGTCAGAGCAACTTTCACCAACGGATTTCCGAGGGAATTATTGATGGATCTACGAAAACATTGGAAATTCGTCAGTAAGATGCTACACAATATCCGTCGGATCACCAACGGATTAGAAATCTTGGATCTGAGAGAGGTAAATGGTACTAACTGCAAGCTGATCTTCAGAGGAAATGTGACGGACTAAAAATAAACCATGATCAACATGATCTCTGACAAAATGATAATCAATGGCAACACGTTTCATTCTTGAGTGGAAGATAGGATTAACACAAAGATGGGTGGTACCAATGCTGTCACAAAAATTATCAGAGCGGTTGGGGAAGCACATGTAACTCATGCAAGAGATTTTGATTCCAAAGAACTTTGGCAACACATGATGCAGCTTTGATAGAGGAGTGAGTGATTGTTCTATGCTTCTTAGAACACCAGGAGATCGCATTGCCACTGAGGTAAACAACATAAGCTGATATAGAAGTGTAGCCATCATGATTGCTGGCCCAGTTTGTGTCGGTGAAGGCAGTGACTTGGAGCTGCTAATGATGCTCGAGGAAAAGACCGTGGTAGATGGTATGCTTGAGATAACAAAGATTTCGTTTAGCCTTGGACCAGTGAGTTTCAGTAGGAGCACGCATAAAGCGGGCAAGTTTATTGACAGCATTGAAGACATCAGGATGTGTGAGAGAGAGACATTGTAGTGCGCTAATGAGCTGTCGAAATTGAATGGCATTGGTTGTGGGGAACCGTCATGAAGTTGAAGGGACTAAGAGGAGGACATTGGAGTGGTGCATGGTTTGGCACCAGTCATATTTGTCTTGGCGAGAAGATCAGAGATATATTTCTTTCAATTTAAGAGCAAACCTGATAGAGTTGGAAGAACTTCAATGCCAAGAAAGTAATGGAGATCACCAAGATCCTTGAGAGAAAACTGAGCCGCTAAAGCTCGAAGAAAACGATTGAGGAAATACTTGCTGCTACCGGTGACTATTAAATCATCTACATAAACCAAACAATAAACAGTAATGGTAGATGTAAGATAAATAAATAGAGATGTGTCACTTCCGAAATTTGCAAAACCATAGGAGACTAAAAAACTTTTGAGCTCAGGAAACTACACTCTTGATGCTTGTTTAAAGCCATAAATGGCTTTGTGAAATTTGCAAACAAAAGATGGCTTGGTTTGATCAACAAAGTTAGGTGGTTGTTGCATGAAGACTTCCTCAAAGAGTATGTGTAATACCCAATTAAAAAAAAAAAAAAAAAAAAAAAGAAAATAAAAAAAACAAAATTAGGGCTTAAAGCCCAATTTTCTCTCTCTCTTTTCCCCTCTCTTCTCTCTTCTCTCTCCCTCTTCTTCTCTCCCTCTTTCTTCTCTCTTTTCCCTTCTCCCCGCCGCCGTGTCTCTTCCCCTCCCGCTGCCGCCGCCGCCGCCAGCACCGCCGGTCACCACCAGCGCCACCCACAGCCGCTGCAGCTTCCCCCCTCCCGCGAGCGAGCCGCTGCAGCTCCTCTCTGCACGAGCGCCGCTGCATCTCCTCTCCGTCGCACAACAGCGCGCGAGCTAGCGCGAGCCAGAGCGCGAGCTAGCGCGCGCCAGCGCGCGAGCAGTGCGTGAGCCCAGCGCGCGAGCCCAGCGCCAGCCCAGCACGAGCAGCCCGCGAGCAGCGCGCGAGCAGCGCGCGAGCAGCGCGCGAACAGCGCTCGATCAGCGCACGAGCAGCGCGCGACACCCAGCGCGCGACACCCAGCGCGCGACCCCAGCGCGCCCTTGCGTGCCTCTGCCCGAGCCCCTGCGCACCTCCAGCATGAGCGCAAGCGCTCCAGCGTGTGACCCACTGCGCGAGTGCTCGATCCAGCTCGCGAGCGTGACCCTAGCCACTGCGGCCCAGTCCAGCACGCGGCCCAGTCCAGCCCGCGGCCCACCAGGCCCATCAGGCCCGCCAGCCCACGGCCCGCGACAGCCCGTGAGAGTCCGTGAGCCTCTGCGAAGGTAAATGACTCTAAGTTTCAATTTTCGCACTTGGGTTTCGAAATTCTTTAGTATTGGACTTAAATTGTTCGCAATTGTTTCAAATTTGAAAACATTCAGGTTTTAGACCAAACCAACAGGCGAACGAAAGCTAAATTCGAGATCCGAAGAATCCTAGGTGAGAGAAATGAAATCTCTTCAACCCTTGAATAAATTTTGTCAAATTAGGTAGCATTAGTTGATTTGTTTATAAATTGAGGAATTTAGGGTTCGTACGAAATTAAGAAAAAAACGATAAACCCTGAAATAGTCGGAAATTGATGAAAATCGTGATGACTTGATTAGGTTGGCTTTCTTGGTGACTCGATTGAGGGGCGCTTTGTTTTACGTATTTTGGTGTTATTGGGGAGTGCGCTACCTTCCCCAAAACAGTGAGTGGGATTTATTTCAATGCTTTTGTTTAATATGTAAATCCTGTTTTACAACATTTTGATAATGAGCATGATTTGTCGTATGTTGGAAATGTTTTGACTGGTTTTAAAATTGACTTTTGTGAATCGTTGGAGTGTCCAAAAACTGTATTGAATTATGAAATTATGCATCCATGTGGTTGAAATGTATAATGTGCCATTTTATGCTCTATGTTGCATTGGTTTATAAACCTGACTTCGGCACATTTTGATGTGATATTGATTTTGGCTTTGAGAGCTTTGATATGTATTGTTCCGTAGCTACGAAGGACACCGTGAGAGGCACTTTGGTGGCGTCCGGATATGCCTAGGCCTGGGGTATCCCACGAGTTGTCGTGATTTGATTATCTACACGGTACTAGCCAGGTTGAACCCGAAAGGGGGAGGATTTGGATTTGGATTGGATATCCTCTCCAAGTCTAGCACCTGGACGAGGTTCGTCGCCAACGCCGGGGTAGAGAGCACTTTAAAGAAATTTGCATATAACACCCCCGGTGCGCCTGTCATAGGTCGCGGTAGACCTCTGCCAGGACATTTTCTGCTGGCAGCTCTATGATTTTAATGACAGTGCTTTGGATGCATATTTGACTTGAAAATGCGTGAAATGATATATTGTTGAAATGAAGAGCATGATGATTTGAAATATGATTTATATACTTATGTTTTGACACTCCAGTTTCACACTCCATATTTGATGACTGCATTGACCCACTCACTCACTGAGTATTTTCTCCCGAGTACTCACCCCTCATTTCTCTTTTGTTTCAGAGATAGTATTTGACAAGGAGTGTCGCTTTTAGGACGCTCAGTATCTTTGGGAGATCAGGCCTGGACTTGAGGAGTCATTGTGTATTTCCGCTGCAAAAATTTGTATTGGTGATGTATTTGTATTCTGAGGTCTATAGATGACCATTTTTATAATTCTGGGATGACTGTATAAATATGGACATTTAAATTGTGGAACTCTCATGTCACTGCATGACATTGCATTGAGGCATTTCTTTTTCGTTGCGTCTGTATTTAGGAATGTGTCATGTCTTAGAATTGTCCTCTAGGATCGTTCGGTGCCTCCTCTAAATCACAGGAGGGGCGACTGGCGGCTGTCCATGCCTTTGACGGGGGCATGGCAGTAGAGGTCTGTGGTTAGGACTGTGGAGAATTGTTTGTTAGCCTTGCGTTGCCCTGGATTGTGCAGTAGGATGATCTGATTTGTTGTTGAGGATAATATATGCATTTTGAGGCCGGGATGGCCCCTTTTGGACAGGTAACAGGTTTATTTTAATATGGGAGACCTCCGATATATGGGGAGGTTCTGTCCGATTTTCTGTAAAAATACAGCCGGCATCCAGGGTAACGGGCAGCTGCTCACGATCCCGGGTCGGGGCGTGACAGTTGGATTGGTATCAGAGCCAGGTTAGTTAAGAGCTATGTAGGAAGAGAGTCTTGGAAACATTCCCGAATAAATTGGTTTTTAAAGTCCTCAATGCATGAGAGTTTCATACAGTCATAAAGTCCCAGTGCATGGTCATAGGCATATGAGTTCATCTATTTTAGGGGGTTAGATACGGTTGTATCTAACCTAACTTGCTACATTCTTCTCCTATTGAACTAAGACTCTCATCCTTTTGTGAAGGTAGCCATGCTATGATTAGTCCAAAATTCTTGAACCGTGCCTATTCTTTTTATGATAATAAACATCTTTCTCTTGCAGAATTATGCCACCTAGACATGGAAGGAGAGGTGCTAGATTCGCATCGCTTGAGGGTCTGTTAGTGCCAGATGCACCTAGAGCACCCGAGACCCCACGAGTACGAGAGGACTTAGACGAGCCGGAGGATCGTACCTCGACTCGTGTGCCACCACCGGCACCTACTCAGCCAGCTGCTTAGGCTGAGACTCCTGTACCCACACTCGACGCCTTTAGGCAAGTGTATGAGTGGTACGCTTCGCATGGGGTTCAGATTCCGCCCCCACCACCTCCTACAGCGGCGCCTGCACCTGCAGCGGCGCCAGTTCCTACGGCACCGGTTCCACCGCCGGTGGCCGGTCCTTCTACTTTGTCCGAGCCGAGTGAAGCCACATCGGCTATTCTTAGACGGGTACATGAGCTGACTCAGTTCGTTAAGGAGGCCCGTCAGCTAGGGTGCACAGATTTTGCAGGGCTTGGTGATGCTGCGGCAGCCAAGCATTGGATCAACCGCACCCGCAGGATTCTGACCGATCTAGGGATTGGAGAGGAGCTCTGCCTGAAAGTGGCAGAGCGATTATTAGAGGGAGAGGCCCTCTCATGGTGGGAGACCCTTACTGATGAGGCAATAGAGCCACTGCGGTGGGACGACTTCCTTCGGGAGTTTGACCGCAGATTTTTCCCACTCTACCAGCAGGACCGGATGAGGTCAGAGTTGGGACGGCTTACACAGGGGTCCAGATCTGTCTCAGAGGATGAGGCAGACATGCGGAGACTTGCCGCATTTGTACCAGATCTGGCCACACCTCAGTATTTGCGCTTCAAATTTGAGGACGGTCTTAGCCTCAGCATAAAGAGATATATGACTGTTACTCCACAGTTTACACTGGCTGAGGTGATAGACTCTGCTCACCGCGCGGAGGCTTTGGTCCGCGCTGAGACTAGGCAGAGAGAGAGCAGAGAGCAGAAGAGAAAGGAGAAGTCTCATTTTGCAGAGAATTCCAAGAGGGGCAGGGGATCCAGTTCGTACAGAGGCGGATTTGGATCTGGATTTCCTGAGCTGGGACGGGGACAGTACTCCCAGGGGTTTAGACAGCCCACACCGACTCACCCTGCACAGTTTACTACTCAGCGGCACCCTTATTGCCGCAGGTGCAGTCAGTCCCATCCGAGCGGAGCTTGTTCACTGACGGTCACTTGCTTCCACTGTGGGAAGCCGGGGCATATTAGGAGTTCTTGCCCTGAGTTAGGACTCGAAGCACAGAGTTCACTGAGCCGCACTAGTACTCTTCGTATGGGACAGCAAGGGCAGCCTGTTCGGCCAGCAGTTTCTACTCCCAGGGTGACCACTGGGAGTAACACAGTGTAGACTCAGGCATGACAGCAGCCTAGGGCTCAGGCCCGGGTTTATGCCATGACGCATGAGGACGCCCAGGCGAATCCCGACATCATCATGGGTACTCCTCCTTCTGATCCTGTAGAATAGGATCTCTATTCGTATTCTCACTTCTTTTGAGGATGTCAGCATTGTATCAGTCGTATGGGTATTGTATGTTGTGTTCCCTTTTGTCGACATGATACTGACATTTTTGTACATCGAGATTGTAGAAGCCCTAGAGGCTCAACTATTTTGACATATATATATACATGTCAAGTTTGAAATTATTCTAAGTCTATGTGCATTTTGTTCAATGATAGGTACTCTACCCATTTTCGGAATAGATGCTCGTATCCTTATTGACACAGGGTCTAATTATTCGTATGTGAGCGATAAATTCTCCCGACACTCTGACAGACCGCTCTCACCTTTGGACGAGGAGATATCGGTCATCACTCCTCTGGGTGAGCAGATTGTGCGCGGCACAGTATATAGAGAATGTGAAATCAAAGTTGGGGATACAGTGCTGAAGGCAGATCTAATCCCTCTCGCCATGACTGATTTTGATGCCATCTTGGGGATGGACTGGCTACATATTCATCGGGTTTCAGTTGACTGCTTTAAGAAGCAGGTGGAGTTTCGAAAACCCGATCAGCCAGTGTTGATTTTTGAGGGCGAGAGGCGGGTTTTACCCCGCTGTGTCATTTCAGTTTTGGAGGCCAGACGCATGATTCGCCGCGGATGTGTGACTTACCTGGCTCATATCATTGACACCACTGCTCAGGGACCGAGACTGGAGGATGTCCCAGTGGTACAGGACTTTCCTGATATTTTCCCCGAGGAGCTGCCCGGACTACCACCTGTTCGGGAGTTTGACTTTGAGATTGATTTAGCTCCGGGGACTACCCCTATCTCTATGCCGCCATACAGGATGGCGCCGGCTGAGCTGATAGAGCTCAAGGTCCAGCTGCAAGAGTTGCTGGATAAGGGGTTTATCCATGCTAGCACGTCTCCGTGGGGTGCACCGGTGTTGTTTGTGAAAAAGAAGGACGGCACATTTCGGCTATGTGTAGATTATAGACAGCTGAACAAAGTTACCGTTAAAAATCGGTACCCACTACCACGTATTGATGATCTCTTTGATCAATTACAGGGTGCCAGAGTATTCTCGAAGATAGATCTCCGGTCGGGTTACCATGAACTGCGGATTAGGGCCGAGGATGTGCCTAAGACGGCTTTCCGCACCCGATACGGACATTATGAGTTTTTGGTCATGCCGTTTGGGCTGACTAATGCCCCTGCCGCATTTATGGACCTAAAGAACCGAATTTTTCACGATTATTTGGATCGGTTCGTCATTGTTTTTATTGATGATATCTTAGTCTACTCGCGGAGTGATGATGAGCATGCTCAGCACCTTAGGGTGATTTTGCAGACTCTTCGTGAGAGACAGCTTTATGCCAAGTTCACTAAGTGTGAATTTTGGTTGCGGTAGATTGGTTTTCTTGGCCATGTAGTTTCTGCGGAAGGTATCTTTGTTGATCCGCAAAAAGTTGAGGTTATCTTGAGATGGGAGCAGCCACAGACAGTGACTGAGATCAGGAGTTTTCTTGGTCTAGCCGGGTATTACCGCAGATTTGTAGAGGACTTTTCTCGAATTGCTGCTCCGTTATCTAGATTGACGCGAAAAGGTGTAAAGTTTGTATGGGATGATCGTTGTGAGGTGAGCTTTCAGGAGCTCAAACAGCGATTGACGTCCGCTCCGATTCTAGCCCTTCCCACGAGTAGTCGAGAGTATGTGGTGTACAGTGACGCCAGTAGGCAGGGATTGGGCTGTGTATTGATGCAGGATGGTAGAGTTATCGCCTATGCTTCGCGGCAGCTAAAGAAGCATGAGGTGAATTATCCTACGCACGATTTGGAGTTCGCGGCCATAGTCTTTGCGCTAAAGATATGGCGCCACTATTTATATGGGGTCACATGCAGAGTGTTTACAGATCACAAAAGTCTAAAGTATCTGTTCACTCAGAGGGAGCTGAATTTGAGGCAGCGGAGATGGTTAGAGCTGCTAAAGGATTATGACCTCATTATTGATTATCATCCGGGCAAGGCCAATGTGGTGGCTGATGCCTTGAGTCGGAAGTCATCTTCCTCTTCTCAGACTACCGAGAGTACTTATCTCTCGTGTTTATTGGGACTCCGAGCTTTGGGAGTCAGGTTGGCTAGTGATGATCAGGGAGCTATACTAGCCAGATTTGAGGTTCGACCGAGTTTGCTCGATCGTATCAGAGAGCTTCAGCAGAGTGACGAAGAGTTCCGAGGTATTTATGAGAAAGCCAGCAGAGGTGATATTGACGACTTTAGAGTTCGCAAGGATAGACTGTTGGTTTTTCGAGATCGAGTATGTGTACCGGCAGATAGTGATCTCCGCAGGGCTGTTCTTGAGGAGGCCCATTCATCTGCCTATGCTTTACATCCCGGTAGTACTAAAATGTACCGCACCATCAGAGACAGTTATTGGTGGTCTGGTATGAAACGAGAAATTGCAGAATTCATTGCTCGTTGCCTTGTATGTCAGCAGGTAAAGGCTGAGCACCAGCGTCCAGCTGGCACATTGCAACCCCTTCCCATTCCTGAGTGGAAGTGGGAGCATATCACGATGGATTTCGTAGTGGGGTTACCGCGAACTTCGGCACAGCATGATGCTATTTGGGTGATAGTTGACCGACTTACTAAGTCCGCACATTTCATCCCGATTAGGGGTGATTACTCGCTTGAAAGGTTGGCACGCCTCTATATTGATATGATTGTGAGACTGCATGGGGTTCCAGTGTCGATAGTATCAGATCGAGACCCCAGATTTACATCCCGTTTTTGGCCCAGTCTGCAGGAGGCTTTGGGTACTAGACTGAATTTCAGCACAGCGTATCACCCCCAGACAGATGGTCAGTCAGAGATAACTATTCAGACTTTAGAGGACATGCTTAGGGCATGTGTTATGGATTTCCGGGGGAGTTGGGATCGGCATCTTCCGTTGGTGGAATTCGCCTATAATAATAGTTATCAGGCGAGCATTGGCATGCCACCTTACGAGGCATTGTATGGGAGGAAGTGTCGTACCCCGTTGTGCTGGGATGAGGTTGGTGAGCGACGACTCACCAATGTTGAGCTGGTAGAGGAGACGAAAGAGAAAGTAAGGATTATCCGTACGCGGATGAAAGCTGCCCAGGATAGACAAAAATCCTATGCAGATCGTAGGCGGCGACCTCTAGAGTTTACTGTGGGAGACATGGTATTCTTAAAGATATCTCCCTTGAAGGGAGTCATTCGATTTGGGCAGCGAGAGAAGTTGAGTCCCAGGTATATTGGGCCCTTCCGTATCCTTGAGAGGATCGGAAGTGTAGCATATAAATTGGAGTTGCCAGCAGATCTATCGCGTGTTCACGATGTATTTCATGTCTCAGTACTTAGGAGATATCAGCCAGATCCCTCACACATTTTAGAAGCTCCGCCAGTTGAGCTTCGAGAGGACTTGAGTTTACCTGTTCAGCCTGTGACTATTCTGGATCGACAGGTCAGAAAGCTACGGAGCAAAGAGGTTCCTCTTGTCAAAGTTTTGTGGAGGAGCGACCAGGTCGAGGAACAAACCTGGGAGCCTGAGGAAGCCATGAGGAAACAGTACTCCCATCTATTTTCTGTATAGTTTTCTTTTAGTCTCGAGGACGAGACTTGTTTTTAGGGGGTTAGAAAATGTAATACCCAATTAAAAAAAAATAAAAAATAAAAAATAAAAAAAAAAACAAAATTAGGGCTTAAAGCCCAATTTTCTCTCTCTCTTTTCCCCTCTCTTCTCTCTTCTCTCTCCCTCTTCTTCTCTCCCTCTTTCTTCTCTCTTTTCCCTTCTCCCCGCCGCCGTGTCTCTTCCCCTCCCGCTGCCGCCGCCGCCGCCAGCACCGCGGGTCACCACCAGCGCCACCCACAGCCGCTGCAGCTTCCCCCCTCCCGCGAGCGAGCCGCTGCAGCTCCTCTCTGCACGAGCGCCGCTGCAGCTCCTCTCCTTCACACAACAGCGCGCGAGCTAGCGCGAGCCAGAGCGCGAGCTAGCGCGAGCCAGCGCGTGAGCCCAGCGCCAGCCCAGCACGAGCAGCCCGCGAGCAGCCCGCGAGCAGCGCGCGAGCAGCGCAAGAGCAGCGCGCGACACCCAGCGCGCGACCCCAGCGCGCCCTTGCGCGCCTCTGCCCAAGCCCCTGCGCACCTCCAGCACGAGCGCAAGCGCTCCAGCGTGCGACCCACTGCGCGAGTGCTCGATCCAGCTCGCGAGCGTGACCCTAGCCACTGCGGCCCAGTCCGGCCCGCGGCCCACCAGGCCTATCAGGCCCGGCAGCCCACCGGCCCACGGCCCGCGATGGCCCGTGACAGTCCGTGAGCCTCTGCGAAGGTAAATGACTCTAAGTTTCGATTTTCGCACTTGGGTTTCGAAATTCTTTAGTATTGGACTTAAATTGTTCGCAATTGTTTCAAATTTGAAAACATTAAGGTTTTAGACCAAACCAACAGGCGAACGAAAGCTAAATTCGAGATCCGAAGAATCCTAGGTGAGAGAAATGAAATCTCTTCAACCCTTGAATAAATTTTGTCAAATTAGGTAGCATTAGTTGATTTGTTTATAAATTGAGAAATTTAGGGTTCGTACGAAATTAAGAAAAAAACGATAAACCCTGAAATAGTCGGAAATTGATGAAAATCGTGATGACTTGATTAGATTGGCTTTCTTGGTGACTCGATTGAGGGGCGCTTTGTTTTGCGTATTTTGGTGTTATTGGGGAGTGCGCTACCTTCCCCAAAACAGTGAGTGGGATTTATTTCAATGCTTTTGTTTAATATGTAAATCCTGTTTTACAACATTTTGATAATGAGCATGATTTGTCGTATGTTGGAAATGTTTTGACTGGTTTTAAAATTGACTTTTGTGAATCGTTGGAGTGTCCAAAAACTGTATTGAATTATGAAATTATGCATCCATGTAGTTGAAATGTATAATGTGCCATTTTATGCTCTATGTTGCATTGGTTTATGAACCTGACTTCGGCACATTTTGATGTGATATTGATTTTGGTTTTGAGAGCTTTGATATGTATTGTTCCGTAGCTACGAAGAACACCGTGAGAGGCACTTTGGTGGCGTCCGGATATGCCTAGGCCTGGGGTATCCCACGAGTTGTCGTGATTTGATTATCTACACGGTACTAGCCAGGTTGAACCCGAAAGGGGGAGGATTTGGATTTGGATTGGATATCCTCTCCAAGTCTAGCACCTGGACGAGGTTCGTCGCCAACGCCGGGGTAGAGAGCACTTTAAAGAAATTTGCATATAACACCCCCGGTGCGCCTGTCATAGGTCGCGGTAGACCTCTGCCAGGACATTTTCTGCTGGCAGCTCTATGATTTTAATGACAGTGCTTTGGATGCATATTTGACTTGAAAATGCGTGAAATGATATATTGTTGAAATGAAGAGCATGATGATTTGAAATATGATTTATATACTTATGTTTTGACACTCCAGTTTCACACTCCATATTTGATGACTGCATTGACCCACTCACTCACTGAGTATTCTCTCCCGAGTACTCACCCATCATTTCCCTTTTGTTTCAGAGATAGTATTTGACAAGGAGTGTCGCTTTTAGGACGCTCAATATCTTTGGGAGATCAGGCCTGGACTTGAGGAGTCATTGTGTATTTCCGCTGCAAAAATTTGTATTGGTGATGTATTTGTATTCTGAGGTCTATAGATGACCATTTTTATAATTCTGGGATGACTGTATAAATATGGACATTTAAATTGTGGAACTCTCATGTCACTGCATGGCATTGCATTGAGGCATTTCTTTTTCGTTGCGTCTGTATTTGGGAATGTGTCATGTCTTAGAATTGTCCTCTAGGATCGCTCGGTGCCTCCTCTAAATCACAGGAGGGGCGACTGGCGGCTGTCCATGCCTTTGACGGGGGCATGGCAGTAGAGGTCTGTGGTTAGGACTGTGGAGAATTGTTTGTTAGCCTTGCGTTGCCCTGGATTGTGCAGTAGGATGATCTGATTTGTTGTTGAGGATAATATATGCATTTTGAGGCCAGGATGGCCCCTTTTGGACAGGTAACAGGTTTATTTTAATATGGGAGACCTCCGATATATGGGGAGATTCTGCCCGATTTTCTGTAAAAATACAGCCGGCATCCAGGGTAACGGGCGGCTGCTCACGATCCCGGGTCGGGGCGTGACAGTATGCCATGAAGAAAGGCATTATTTACATCGAGTTGACGAAGTGGCCAGCCATGAGATAGAGCGAGGGTGAGAATAAGTTGAATAGTTGTTGGTTTAGCAACGGGGCTGAAAGTATATGAAAATCAATTCCCGGTCACTGATGAGAGCACTTAGCAATGAGGCAAGCTATGTACCATTAGCAATGGAGCCATCGGGATGTCATTTAATGCGAAACACCTACCTACGGCCAACAACATTCTGAGAAGAGTTAGATGGAATGAGTTCCCGAGTACCATTACAAAGAAGTGCAGTAATCTCATCGGACATGTCCTCCTTCCACTCTATGTTTAATTGCTTTGGAAACACAAGTAGGTTCAATGGAATCAGGGAGAGGATGGATGGTATTGGCAATGTAAAATCATTTACGTTTGAATATGTTGTTTTTGGATCTGGTAGTCATTGACTGAGTGGGCTATTTTGGTGAAGAAGGAAAGGGAGGTTGTTGGGCAGGTTGTGGAGATCGAGAAGATGAGGGAGCGACGGTAGGGAGATTAGCGGAAGAAAGAGAAGAAGAATTTGAATTATTAAGAGGAGAGATTACCTGCTTTTACGTGAATAGGTAGCGCTGAAGTCACAGAGGGAAATGGCAATGGCAAGAAGTACATTGGAGTAGCTACAGCAGCAGAGTTTAAATTTTGTTGTTCAGTTGATGAGTATGGCACATAACGAGTAATCAATGGAGAGATAACATACCAATGAATACCAGATGAAGAAGATATGGATGAGGAAGAGGGAAATTCATGTTCAATAAACGGACATGAGGGGAGATATAAATTTTGTTAGTTTTTAAATCCATACAAAAGTAAGCACTTTGATTAAGAGAATAGCCAAGAAAAATACAAGGTAAGGATTTTGATTCAAATTTATGAGAATTGTATGGTTTAAGCCAAGGAAAACATAGGCAGCGAAAAACAAGAATTTTATTGTAATTGGGCTTGCGATCAAACAATTTTTCATATGGAGAAAGCAAATGTAAAGTGGGAATAGGTAGACGATTAATTAAATAAATCGAAATTTGAAAAGTATAAGTCCAATATTTAAAAGAGAGTTTTGCATGGTGAAAAAGAGTTAAACCAGTATCAACAATATGCTTATGACACCTTTCGGTAGTACCATTATGTGGAGGCATGTAAGGAGGGGTCTTGAGATGTTGAATACCCAAGGTGCTTAAAAAATCTTGAAGAGCAGTGTACTTACCACCATCATCCGAGTAAACAGACATTATAGAACAATTAAAAATTTAAAAATTTTTTCAACCACAACTTTATATTGACAAAAAATTGTAAACACATCAGATTTTAGACGCAAAGAATAAAACCAAATATATTTGATAAAATAATCAACAAAAATGATATAATAATTGAATCCATCAAAGGACTGAACAGGAGAAGGTCCCCGAAAATTAGTGTAAACTAAATCAAGAGGTCCACGACTCTCTAAGCTAGAGTCACCAAATGGTAGACGCAGACTTTTATTACATAAACATGAATGACATACCAAATCTAAAGAGGAAAAGGAGGACAAAGGAATAGAATCATTTTTAACAAGTTTGTTGATTATTTTAAATGATGAGTGACCAAGACGTCCATGCCAAATTTTTGTACAACCATAACATTGCTTTAATTTGCACTTCTCACAATTGGCCACTCGTAGAGATCATGCCAATTCTTTCGGTGGAGGAGAGGAGTCACTGTAGTTAAATCCTTGACAAGAAAATGAAAGGGAAAAAATTCAATAGAGGTGTTATTAGAACGACAAAATTTAGAAATGGAAATAAGGTTTTGTTTAATAAATGGAACACAAAGAATATTAGACAGAGTAAAAGAATGAGAAAAAGAGATAGAGCCAGTGTGTGTAATTTTTAAACCAAAGCTATGACCAATATGAACATCATTAGGACCATCATAAGGTTGGTGAAGGGAGAGATTAGATATCTGAGAGGTGACATAATGAGAGGCACCCGAATCAACAATTCATGGAGCCAGAGAAGAAGGCAAGAAGGCAACATGATCGGCTGACTTTGGGCGTAGGTGGGGAAAAAGTTTAAAGCAACGATTGGTTGGGTGTCCACATTTGTTACAACATTGACAGGTGAGGAGAAGCAGATGGCTTCGTATGGGTGTAAGGTTGTGGGAGAATGCCATGTGCAGGAGATGAAAAATGTGGTTTAAAAGGATAAGAATTAGATGGAGAGTGTTTAGCCAGATTTGCAGTGGGTGAAGGAATCTCAGTATGTTGATTTTCATTATGTAGAAGGAAGGTTTCATGATCAATGATTTTATCAAACAGTTCTTCGAATGGTACCACACAGTCCCGAGTGTGCATAACAATGATGAGTTCTTTGTAAGCTGGACCAAGACCACGAGTTGCATAAACCAGAAAGTCAACGTTGCTTGGTGGATCCCCGAGAATGGTGAGTTCATCTGCAATTTGTTTAATAGACACAAGAAATTTAGTTACAGAAAGATTGCCACGAGTGAGCATGGCAAGCTTGTCCTTGAGATGAATCATGTATGTGGTGGACCACTTGGCATAGAGACAAGAGAGACGAGTCCAAGCTTCATGACTCAAAGTGGCCGACAACACCAGACGAATGACCTCTTCATTGGGAGATGCAAGAATGGCTTGAAGGATGAGCTGGCCTTGACGACGCTAGGGAAGAAAGTCTAGATTTGGAACAGTATTGCCATCTTGAACTATTGTCGAAGGAGGACACGATAGTGAGCCATCAAGATATCCAAGAAGATCAAACCCAAAGAATAGAGCATTGAACTCGGCTTTCCATGAGAAATAATTGGACTTCGTAAGTTTGAGGGGAAGTTGAGCAACAGCATTGAGAGTGATCAGATCTGGAGGGGGGTTGGCTGAAAGGATAGTGTCAAGAGTGGGTATAGTGGTTGAAGTTTCAGAAGACATCTTAATGATTGGATCAAGCTCGTGAGAGATGAAGCTCTAATACCATAAAGGGTTTAAATTTGTTCTAAGATAGAAACAGAATGTATATGTCCTTAATTGATTCACAGTACAAGATACAATATATATATAGAGTCTTGATATGCTATTATGAAACTCATATTTACTTGGGAGTATCCACTAGTATTTTAAATCTATAACGAGTTGTTATAACAGTCTTAACAAAATTGGTACAACGTCCTGGAATAAATCTACTAATAGTAGATACTATGGTACTGATGGTTGAGGTAATTGCTATTGCTTGTTCGAGATGCTGAGTTGTTCTATTGGGGAAGCCGATCATCATGGGAAGTTGTTGTGATTTGCTTGTTCGAAACCAAAAAAATATATATATATATTAGATAGCCCAGTTTATTCTGCACTATGGTGGCTAATTAGCATAAAAATCTACACTTTCTCTCTCTTTCTCAGCTCGAGAGTTTTCAACTTAGACCCTCCATTGGTCAAATTAGTTTAGCGGAACCTATTGTAGAAAGAGAGAGAGAGAGGATCAGCAAGTAGGAGATCTTCCCAATTTTTTGTGCCGAATCTCCAACGAGTCCAGCTTCTGCTCCCCTTCGTGGGTATAAATTTAACTCTCCATGCTAAGGTGGATGGCAAGCTACACAAAGGCCCATGGACCTTCTTTTGATTCTTAGGCCTCAGCCCCTTAGCTTTTCTACTTGGTGCTCACTCTGTAGTGCATTGCATCGGCCTAGATTCTTGCCTAGGCTTAAGCATATGATCACATGAGGATTTTTAGAACCTTGACCTTGTCAAATTTTCATTAAAAAAACGAAACAAAAACAAAGCAGAAACAGTTGACAGGATGGCATCCAAAAAAGAAAACTTCTTTTTTGTATTATTGTTTGTCAAAATCAATATGCAAATGAAAAGGAAGTTAAAGGGTTTACAATAATTTTTTTTTTTCATAAAATAGACCAAGTTATAATTACATTAAAAATCTTACCAAAGCCCGAAAAGCCTTTTTGCAGTTTTGGAGTTGCTTTCTCCGGCCATTATTAACATATTGGGCCTAAGCCCTCAAGTGTGAGTCAAATGGCCCAACTCGCAAAAATTAAACATTCCTGGGAAGAATTCTCTCTCTTATCTCTCAGGCAGGAAGTAATAGGCAAAACCAATACTTGTTGTCATAAATAGGATGGGCACCTTCATACCTGAATCAGGTCGAGAGTTCGACTCTCTC
Organism: Dillenia suffruticosa; assembly: GCA_033439265.1. Taxonomy (NCBI): domain Eukaryota; kingdom Viridiplantae; phylum Streptophyta; class Magnoliopsida; order Dilleniales; family Dilleniaceae; genus Dillenia; species Dillenia suffruticosa. Next base: position 18,539,268 of record JAVTVX010000020.1, read on the forward strand.
TAGATACGAAAAAATAATGTTGAGAAATCTGTCTCCACAAAGTGGATCCTATAACGGTCGATCTAGATTAATCGGGATGAAATTTCATATAATTAGTAATTGTTAAGTCATCTTAAATAAAAATGGTAATCGACAAAGCATTAGAAAAGACAAAGACCAAAGGGAAAGACCGAACAATAAACACTTGATCTAATGAAAAAGGAATTAAGCCTCTCAATCAAAATTTGAATTCAAATTTTGTTAATAAATACAACTACGTTTGAAAAGCTATAAAAAAGAGCTCTAACCGAATTAAATTAATCAAAATATAGTTTTAAATATCGATTTGTGAAAAAAAATTTTATAACATGAAACAAGGGAGAGATCGAAGATAGTTTAATGATAGAATATTAATTTTTTTTAATTAAAATTTTGAATTTAAATTTTAAAAATAAAAAAAATGGGTAAGAAGAGATTCGACCAAAATCAGAGTCAAAGTTATTTTCGAATGGGATTAATGGTTTCGGACGTGGGTGATGACGCCAAAAAAAAAAAAAAAAAAAAGGACGACAAAAGGAAGAGGTGGGCCCTATCACTAGAGCACAGAAACAGAAACAGCCAATAGAGTTGTTTTGATAAACAGCAAACAGAAACAGCCAATAGAAAATTAATAACCCAGCCAACAGACATTCTTAGAAAGAGAGGAATGGCGAATCTGTCTGCGACTAACACGGGGTTGGACTTAGATTATGCTTATTAACTTAGAATTAGATGGAGTGTGGGAGACGAGCCTCCATTCTCTCTTCACATCTTCTTCCTCCATTTCCATATCCAAATTCAAATTCAAGCGTACTGACTGGATTCCCTTGCGTTGGAAATGGAGATTCAAGTTCAACTGAGTGTCGGCCTGAGCATCGCAACAAGGGCTGCATCTTCTGCAGGATTGTCACAGGCGAATCCCCCGCTTTTAAGGTTATCTTCTTCATTCGCCTATTGCTATACAGTTGTTTAGGTTATTCATTTCTTTTTACTAGCTTCTGTCATTATTCTACTTCTTTATGAATACTTGCAACAGGTGCCAATCATTTAATTAAGAGATCAAGAAAAATGAATATTGACAATTTCTCTGTTCCTTGATAGTATAGGATAGGAGGGGGTTTCAAGATTTCTTTGGTATATGGACATAGGAAAACATGTTTCATCTCTTCATTGCGAATTTAAGGAGGTTCCGGGTTCTAGTTTCCTAGACTTTATGTAGGAAACCGATTGGGGTTGATGGCTTCATTTATGCAGCTTTTCTAAGATCATATGTCATCCCTCCGGCATTGGGTTGTGAAGAGATTGTACTACCATCTTCCTTTTGCTGGATAAAATTGGTCATTTTCCTTGATATTGTGGTGATGTTACTTAAGGGGTGGCCTACTTCCTGGTTTAGGGGCTAATGGACTAGTGTCACCAAGATGGGATGGTCATTATAAACAATTACTCATTGCATAAGGGGTAAGGGAACCTATTTTTCATCTCTTTATCTGTTGTTGGATGACTTTTTTGTGCTTTTTTTGTTTGGATTGAGCCACTCTGCCCTTGAATGACTAGCCGTCACTGTCACCATTTGCTTGGGAAGACATTTTTGTGAATGTGCTAAAGAGTGCCAAACGAATAAAGACTGTTTGATCAAGCATTTTCTGAACAGTTTGGTTGAAGAGGACCATTGCACTGTCAATGGCGTTGAATTAGTAGGATGCAAGAAGTCTCAGAGCAGTTTTTCTTCTATCTTTTGGTTGACCACATTACATTGCTAGAAAAAGATATGTTTACTATTTTTTTTAACTTGTTTGGTTCTCAAATAGCTCCTTTCTTTAATCCTTTTATTCTTTCGGTGGGCTTAAATTACTTCCTCTGCTTTTGCCTTTTCATTTCTAAAAACGTTATTATTTATCAGCAAGAAAGGACCAGTACGATACAACTTTATACTTTACCTAATGATATGGCTTTTTCTTTTTCTTCTCTCCACTTTACCTAATGATATAGCCTTTTCTTTTTCTTCTCTCCTCTACTCCTTGCTCCAGGTCAACTTTCCCACCCCCCCACATCATGAAATTGTACAGAGCCTACAACTTTTAACGTACAATAACATCCGTGATTTTTTTTTTTTTCTTTTGAATCAGAATGCTTAGGTCATCAATGGGAATAATTGCAGTTGGTAATTTTATGCGGTTATTGAGAAAAAAATAAGTAAATTAACAGCCAAGATTCAATTTCTTTATTGTTTTCCTTAAAGGAGGTCTATGGGTCTATGTCTAGGATGGTAGACTTGGATTAATAGGTGTAATTGGCTGCTCAAGGGCAAGACCTGGGAGGGGGCAACTGTAGCCCCTCAATTTTTTTTTTTGGTTGTTAGTTAATGAAAGATTTTGGTAATTATTTCTATGACTATTAAAATTACAACAATAATCATTTAAATTAGTGATACTATGACAAAACTTGTGTAGATTTTCTTTTTCTTTTTTTTTCTAAAGAAAATTGGGACAAAGAAATGGAAAGCTTACACTCATTAAATTACATTGAAAAAGCTCAAATTATGGGTTTTTTTTTAATAATTCTCACAACGTATAAATTATAGGTTATTAATCTTTTTTAGCCATACTCTGAAGTTATGTAGAACACTTGACAACCAATAGCTGAATCTTTGTCCTTACTACCAAAAAAAAAATTCTGGCCTCACATTTCCTGCTATAGATAAAATAAATTGATAGCATTACCTCTACAAAGGAATCTATAAGTAGATTAGGAAGGATCTTTGATTGAAACAAAAATTAACTGAATATTAACTTCTATAGGTGGGTAACCCATGGCTAAGTTTTGTGAGGATCTGTTTGAAATAAAATTTAAGAGACAGTTTTCAATAAAAAAGTCAGTAAGGTTAATAAATTTAATAGATTCACAGTAGACAGCAGAAAATGGATTTACGCAATTAGTTCAATTATACTTGCTGACTTGATGTCTTAAAGAAGAAAAATTGATAATATCCCATTATCTCAATCTCAAGGAATGTCTAATTCAGGATAATTTATTGCCAACACCATATGGTCCTGTGAGAGGATATAAGTGGAAAGAATGATCTGAAATTGAAAAAAATAAATTGTGCTCCCTATAGATCTTCTTTAACTTCGTTTTGGTATTCTTGTTTCCTTCAGATACTTGTTATTATATTGGTACTTGTGGTCTCTTTTAAGAAGTTTTTGTCTGATTTGTCTTTAATTTTGATGTTATCCCAGCTTTATGAGGATGGCATGTGCTTATGCATTTTGGATACGCATCCCCTGAGTCATGGGTAAGGTATCATCCAGGGTTGCAGTAGAATTGCTGAATTATTTGATAATCTTCTGTGCTGCATAATTTTGGACCATCGGAAACCTGGGTGATATAAACCTCATACTGTCTTAATAATTCTAGTCTACCAAGTCTTGCATCCATGCATGAAGTTGGTTGTTAAGCATTCCAAATTTATACTGCATAACTTAGGGCTTGGAGATTTTTGGTCTCCTGTCCATGACTAGGAAAGGTTGTGAGTCCTTAGGAATTTGGACATAGAGATCTTGATCTTTTTCTTAGTCCTTAGGAATTTGGAATAGAGATCTTGATCTTTTTCTTAGGCATTTCATTGGTTTGATTGTTGGTTTTTGTTCATGTGAAGATTGAACCTCGGAGCCAGTGCATGAACATTTGCCAAGAGAGATTGGAATACCCAAAGCCATAAAAGTTTAAACATGGCTGTCTGTGTTAACTCAAATTTTGAATAATAGAAGAGACCTTCAGCTAAAGTAGGTCTTTCAAGTGTTTCGTTTTCTGTACTGGACATCTAATAGAACCCCCATGTAGTCAAAGGTGGATAAAGACATGCGAGAACTTATTAGTTTTGTTTTTTGGCATGCTTAAAGAATGGTTGAGTATCCTTTTTTAACACTCAAGGATAAAAGATCATGAAAATGCACAGAGGTGGTACTGTTCAAGTTACAAAGTTCCCATTAATAAATGGCATGAGTCCATCAACCGGACAAATTAAAGGGAAAAAAAATGATACATCTAGGACTTGTCAACACTAAAAAGGTGAAAGACCTTGTTCCCATGACATATCTGCGATTCCGTTTTTTCATCCCCTAATGATTCCTATTTAGGTATATGTGATGCATTTCTCATATATGATAAACATAAGTTCTGCTTGAACTCAAAAGATTGGAAGTTGCAGCAACCTACCTTGAGAGACATTGAGGATTGTGGAGAACATTTGAGACATAATGTTAATTCCATGACGTTACTCTTGTTATAGAATATATATATAACAAAGTCAATAGATTGGTAATCCCAGTAGCGTAGATGGTGCCTAAATCTGGAACTAGTGGATGTGGACTCCTGTTGAGGATCTTAGAAATATTAGAAGTTTGTCAATTGTGTCCTCTATCTGTAGGTTTGTTTTATGCCACATCTAATTAGTTGATCTAATTCTAATTGGAGGGGGTTTCTAAACAGTAGTTTTTCATATCATACACTTATGACTGAATGAATCAACAAAATAGGACTCCTAAACTAGTCTCCCTAATATATATATATATACATACATACATGTGTACGTACATACATATGTACATACACACACAAACACACATATATATGCATAATCTTGGAGAGCACAATCTTGGAAGGAAAAGCTTTGGGAGCATTATGCAAATTTCTTGAGTGTCCCCTCTCTTTCCCTTCTTATTTATTGTAAAACCCCACCAAGACCAAGGTGCAAGTATTAAAATGTAAGCTCCTTGTCTTTATCTTATGTAATCATTTATGAATAAATTGTTTATATTTCATTATGTTATCTAACTCTTCTCTTCTCCTAGCTCTCTCTCCAGAGTGCGGTCTGCTCTGCCGCCCATAAATCTTTGGTCCTATTTTTTATTTATCTTTATATGCTTGGCTGACTACGCCGCCTCACTAACCTCTTCTCTTATTTATTTATTTATTTATTTATTTATTTATTTATTTATTTATTTATTTATTTATTTATTTATAGTGGAGATTAGCGGTCGGCTCTACCTCCCAAGAATCCCATATTTTATTTTTTTTGTCTTTCCAGAGTGTGGTGATTAGCGGTCGGCTCTGCCGCCCAAAGATCCTAATACTTCTGGTCCTTATTTCTTTATTTGTCTACCATTTATTTTGGTAACTCATTTATTTATTTATTTATTTCTCTTCATAAATATTCTCTTGTTACTATTCACTGCTTATTTATATCCCCAAGTTCCTGGGGCATCTTGGTATCAGAGCCACGGGGGATAGTATTATACAGCATATAGATTTAATTGTTTGAAGTTCTAAACTTCAGATCTGATTATATACCGAGTCCTTTAGACACCGGTGGTCCAGGCGAAGTAAGACCCAGGAGGGGCAGTAAGGCCGTTGGACATCCCAGTGTTCCGTAGGTATATAGTTGGATTTGCAGTGCAGAATCAAAACGATGAACCCTATATTCTGTAGAACTACTAGCTCTTCGAGTTCTATGTCAAAGTTCTTCAAGAACTAGAGATATAATAAACAGTGAAAAAATAACAATTGAAGATTTTGAAAAAAGAATAGATGAATGGGAGATACCCAAAATAAGTATAAACCAAATATACAAAACACCCAAAATTAGTTTCTTTAAAACAGATTATACCATTAAAACCGAAAAAAGAGATATTCAACTTTTAAAATCTTTTGAAACTATACAACTATTTTCCAAAAAATCTTTAGAAAAACATATGTCCAAAGGTTATAAATATATTCATATCGGATTAGTCCAAATCGGTCTTAGACCATTAACAAGAGAAAGTTTAAACACTTCTATTCTGGTAACTCTTAGGGATGCCAGACATAATAACTTCTCAAATTCCTTATTAGGAACTGTCGAATCCAGTCTATGTAAAGGTCCAGTTTCCTTCGACTGTTTTCCGAATCTTATAATCTCCTTAAATGATAAAAATATATTAAAATCTCTTATTTTACAAGTTAAAATACATAATTATGATATGATGGAGGGATCAATTCCGGTCGCTCTAATATATAAAATACATTATAAAGCCATGACAACAGCTTTCGGCTCAAAACACAAAATTCAACACAAAAAATGAGAAACTCTTCTTCTCCAAACTGATATCACAAAATCCAACTTGGTTATTCCAAAACCCATCAGATGGGAAGAAATAACCCTTCCAGAAGATTGGATGCTAGAAGGAGCAGTTCAACCAAAATCAAACAATGACATTCCAGAACCAAGTACCAGAATAAAACAAATAACACAATATACAGATGGTAATGTCAAAATAAGTTTTGATAGACCATTTTATAGCTCCAGATTTTCGGATACATCAACAACATCGTCTGAATATATAAATCTGGGAAGAATCTCAAAATTACCATCCGTTATAAATCTTCATGATAAAAGCCCAATAAAACCTCCGAGTTATTCGACCTCAGATATTCCGACGACCTTTCTAAAAAATATCGTATTAGGAAAAACAATCCCACAACCGATCTATACACGTTCTCAAACAGAAGAACAAAACCCAATTGATTCAGAACCAACCTCTCCAACACCTTCAGCTATAACAGAAAACGTTGGTAGAGAAAATGAATTAAACGTTTTAGAAAAAGAAAATGGTTTTGATAAAAGATATGATGAAAATGAGATTTTGATAAAACTCAATATTCTCATCAAAAATGATTTTGAAATAAACAAATAATATTTAGAAAATGATTTTTTCTATGATAAAAATAAAGAAAAAAGAAATTGATTTTTTAAAACTTTTGGAGAAAACATTTTCAAAATCCAAGATAAACATTTTAAGTTTTGTAGAAAAAATAAAATAAATATTTTATTTTTCACATGGCTTGAAACGTATACTAAAAAACATAACATTAAATATCCATTCAAAACAGCCAATCCCATCACAAAAAGAAATAAAAAACCTTCATGGGAAACCAAAGATGGTGAAAACATCGAGTCTGATCATCCACCTCTTCGGACGATCAAAATCACTGTTGGTACAGAAAACATTGAGGCTAGTCCTTATAAAAAACCTCAGGAAAATGACTCTGTAAACTTAAAAAATATCATCATTCAAAATAATTATACAAATGCACATTTACATACAATTGGAAAACAACTTTCCAAAATCGACAAATCACAAAAGGAACCTACTGAGTCTAATAAAATAGAAAAGCTTAAAAAATCAAAAGATCCTATTTTCAAACCCTATCAAATTTCGAACCAAGCCAACCAAGAAATCAAAACCAATAAACAAGAATTCTTGGAAGCCATAAAACTTCAACTCAGTAAAATCGAGTCATCTTCAGGACAGTCCAATCCTATTGTCCCTGACACTCCTCAATCTGTAAATCAAGATATTACAGTTTTAAATAAAACCCTTTCATCCGAGTTAGATGAGGATGAAGAAGAAGCTTTTCAGGAACAGGATCCTGAGATAAACAGACTTCTTTGGACAACTCCTAAATCTGAATATGTTAAAACCAGATTACCTGAATTAGAAATCGGTAATCAACCCGAGATACTGGTCCAACCAAAGTACAACGCCAATTCTATCTATGTATGGAATATAGATGGAATGAGTGAATACCAAATCTTGAATATATTACAACAAATGGCAATGGCATCCAATGCCTATAAAACCCAACAGGGTACAACCGTTAAAACCGTCGCAGAACTCCTTATCGCAGGATTTTCTGGTCAATTAAAAGGATGGTGGGATTTCCATCTCACCAAAGAACAACAATTGAGTATTTTAAATGCAATTCAAATTGGTGAAGAAGGCGAACCAATTTTAAATCATTTGGGTGAACCAATCCAAGATACTGTCGCAACCCTAATATTCACTATATCACTTCATTTCATTGGCGACTCATCCCATTTAAAAGATAAAAATACCGATCTATTATCCAATCTCCGATGTAAAAAACTCAGTGACTTCCAATGGTATAAAACCACTTTCCTATCCAGGGTCATGCTTCGCGAAGACTCTAACCAACCCTTTTGGAAAGAAAAATTTCTTGCCGGACTCCTAACTCTATTAGGAGAAAAGGTTAGGAACATTATTCGTGAAACTTTTGGAAATCATATTATTCCATATGACCAGCTTACTTATGGTGAATTAGTCAGTTTCACACAAAAAGAAGGTCTTAAAATCTGTCAAGACTTAAAACTCCAAAAACATCTAAAATGGGAAATGAAGAAAACTAAAAAAGAATTAGGATCATTCTGTGCCCAGTTTGATCTTAATAAACATAAAACCTGCAATGGAGAATGCAGTAAGAAACAATTCAAAAAATACTCTAAAAAAGAATATCCTAAGAAATTCAAACCCTATAAAAAATATAAAGAGGATTATTATAAAAAATCTTATAAAAAATTTCGTAAAACTAAGCAATACAAAAAGGAAGAAAAACCTTCAACCTCCAAACCTTCAACATCAAAATCATTAAAAGATATAACATGTTTCAAATGTGGAAGAAAATGACATACTTCCAAATATTGCAGAGTATCTAAAAAGATTAGAGAACTCCATTTGGATGAAGAAATTCTAAATAAAATCTCAGTTTTATTTGTAGACAGCTCTGATACGGATACAATCAGTTCAGAAACTTCTACTAGTAATCCTCAAATTGATGAGCTCATAACCAGTTCCAGTAAAACAGAATTTAATTCTGACTCTTCAGATTCAAAACATATAAACATGATAACCAAAAAACAAAGTTTAATTCTGGAAGCCATTCAACATATAAACAATCAGGAAATCCAGAAAAAATGTTTGGATCAATTAAAACAATCTCTAGAAGGAAACTCTGAAAATCCTTCTAGTACTTCTCATGTTAATACCGGTATGTACAATCTCACTTCTATACTCAGTAAAAAGAAAAGCAATAAAAAATCCTCTGCAACCATTCCAGAATTGCAAGAAGAGATAAAAACAATCAAAAAAGAATTAAAGGAATTAAAACAGAAACAAAAGGAAAATTCTAAAACCATTTCGATCTTATTATCTCAAATAAAAGCCAAAAATGTAGTTACTGATTCAAGCAGTGATGAAGAAAATTCGGATAAGGATCCTTTAGATCCTCAGACCATCCAACATCTCGTAAAATCCAATAAAATCTTTCCTGAAGAAATCCTTTTCGTTCTAAAGGAAATTACTTCCCGAAAATACCTTATAAAAATTACATTTAGATTATCCGAAAATTTTAAAATTGATACGGTCGCTCTATTCGATACCGGAGCTGACTTAAATTGCATAAAAGCAAATCTCATTCCAAAAAGATTTCATGAAAAAACTAGCGAAAAACTGTCTGCGGCAAATAGTTCCAAATTACATATAATTGCCAAACTGGATGCAGGAATCCAAAACGAAAAATTTACAATTAAAACAACTTTCGTCCTAGTTTCTGACATCCGACAAACAGTAATACTGGGAACTCCATTTATCAATCTCATTACCCCTTATAAGGTTGAATACAATGGAATTAAATCAAAACCCAAAACCGAAAAACTCTTCTTTCCATTCCTAGAACCTCCTAAAACTAGAAGCTTAAATCTAATCAAAGTCGTTTCCATCCATGAAAACTCAATCAATCTTTTAATACAGAAAAAACAATTTGACCTATTATATTTAAAACAGAATATTGATCTCCAAAGGATTGAACAACAATTACAAACCAATTCTATAAAACAAAAAATCTCTGAATTCCAGAAAATCATTGAAACCGATATCTGTTCTGATCTTCCCAATGCCTTTTGGGATAGAAAACAACATATGGTCGACCTACCATATGAAAAAGGATTCGATGAACGAAATATTCCTACTAAAGCTAGACCAATTCAAATGAATGCCGAATTAGAACAATCTTGTAAAAAGGAAATTCAAAACCTTGAATCCAAGGGATTAATTTCAAAATCCAGATCTCCATGGAGTTGTGCAGCTTTCTATGTAAACAAAAATTCAGAAATAGAAAGAGGAACCCCTAGACTTGTCATAAACTATAAACCTCTAAATGAAGTTTTAAAATGGATCCGCTATCCAATTCCTAACAAAAAAGACTTATTACAAAAACTAAATTCCGCCAACATATTTTCAAAATTCGATATGAAATCAGGATTTTGGCAAATCCAAATTCATCCTAAAGATAGATATAAAACGGCGTTTACTGTTCCATTTGGACAATACGAATGGAATGTTATGCCATTTGGTTTAAAAAATACACCTTCAGAATTTCAACGAATTATGAATGATATATTCAATCCATACTCGGAATTCTGCATTGTTTATATTGATGATGTACTTATATTCTCCTCATCAATAGAACAACATTTTAAAAATCTCAAAACATTCTTCTATGTTTGTAAAAAGAATGGCCTGATCTTATCAGCTAAAAAGATATCTTTATTCCAAACAAGAATAAGATTTTTAGGTCACCACATAACTTGTGGAACCATAAAACCAATAGAAAGATTTTTGGAATTTGTAAACAAATTTCCAGATAAAATTCTTGATAAAACTCAGCTTCAGAGATTTCTAGGAAGTCTAAATTATGTCCTAGATTTCTTTCCAAATATCAATAAAATTGCACAACCTCTTCATAACAGATTAAAAAAAAACCCTAAATCTTGGACAAATGAACATACCGAAACTGTCCGACTCATTAAAAAACAAATCTTAGAAATTCCTTGTCTTCATATTGCCAATCCTAGCCTCCCTAAAATTGTTGAAACCGATGCTAGTGATTTAGGATATGGAGGAATCCTAAAACAACTCCAGGATCATAAGGAAGTTGTAATCCAATATACCTCTGGTCACTGGAATCAAACCCAGAAAAACTATTCTACTATAAAAAAGGAAATTTTGTCAATTGTTTTATGCATTACAAAATTTCAAAGTGACTTGTTAAATCAAAAATTTTTATTACGTATCGATTGTAAATCTGCAAAAGAAATTTTGCAAAAGGATGTCCAAAACATTGCTTCTAAACAAATTTTTGCACATGGCAAGCTATATTATCTATTTTTTATTTTGATATTGAATATATCAAAGGTGAAAAAAATTCTCTGCCTGATTTTCTAACCAGAGAATTTTTGCAGGACAAATAAAACTGTTATAACCTCTTTTTGCAGATGGCTTATTGGAAAACTCTCTCTGAGATGAAGAATAAAATCCATCGTCTCAACGCAGAAAACAAACTCTTTCATGAACAGCTAAAACACGAACAACGATGGAGACATCGCAACATTCTTCATGCCAATATAAAAAACAATAAAATCCGCATTTGGCTTATTAGACTTAATATGAAAGAATTTGCTCTTTAAATAATCTGAAATCTTTATTTGTTCTATGCAGATCAAATGCCACGAAAAACTACTAGTAAAAACAAAGCAAAAATCGGTACAGATTCGACAAAACCAATAAAATCATGGTATGAAATGGTGATCGAAGAGGAAGCCTCACAGAACAGGGCTGAAGCCCAAAACCCATTTAAAACAGCAACCCAGTCTGAAGACAGACTCGCCCTAATCCAAAAATGGGTCGAATCGGTTCCAGATCAACCAAACTTATGGAGCCCTGACTTGTTTCAAACCCTTAAAACAGCCCTGAGTTTAATCCCGACTCAGCAAACAGGTAAAATAGGTAAAACTTCTATTCTCCCTTCCAGCAGGGAAAAAGAAGATTCATCTTCTAAAACCTTGTCTCAAGCGGATCCTAAAATTTTGACTACTACCAATAGTAAAACCCTAATTTTAACGGATCTAAAATCTTTAAAATCTTCTAGTTTTATTGAGAAAATATATTCTCAAAATATTTTGACTATTGACGAAGGATTTTCCCAAAAGGACCCTTTCCAGACTATGGAGGGGTATTTTCTAAAAAATTGGTTTTATAAACCTTAGGATTTATCCAAAACAATTGATTATTATCAAACCATTTTGGAATTAACGGAAAGTGCTGAGTTCAAACATTTTAAATTCTCCTCAGAACAACAGTTTCCCTCTTATTCCACTTGTAAAATCTTGAAAGTCATCCATCCTTCTGATTGGGGACAGAAACTTTCCAAACCTAAAACTTTTCCGGTAAACCTTAAAACCAAGATAAACTTCTGTCATATTTTCTCATACTGGGATTATGTTCAAGCCTGGTATAACACATTTCTTATCCAAAACAGTAAAAGGACCAATTCATAACTCTTTTATTTCCATGAAAAAACCCAAATTCATAAATACCCGGCATTGTTTCCCCATTGGTGGAAATTTTTTGGTTCTTTGCCCGATATTCTTGTTCCATCGGTCAAAAAATCCTTTGACCTCTTTAAAACCCAATACAAACCCTCAGAGGTAGAAAATAAGTTTTCACCTCTATGTCTTTTCTATTCCAAATTCTATGTACCATGGGTTAGCCAATGGTATTTAGATTATGCCTTTTCTGACGGATCCACCATTCTTATCCGTAAATTCAAAGTTAAATGGTGGAATTCCTTTCGCATCCCTGATAAAATCCTTAAACCAGCTGTTTCAGTTTGGCTCAAAACTCATGGGCTTTTAAAACCTGATCCTTCTGATCAAACCTTTTTAGCCCAAAAATCTCATGCTCAGGCTCTTCTTGCTGCAGCCAAATCTAAAGACGAGTATCTCCAAATCATGGAGTAGTTGCTCCAAAGTGAACGAGGATCATCTTCCAAATCTGCATTATCTGATTCTGAGTCAGACCCTATAATAGATCTGGATATATATATATATATATATATTTGTTACTATAGACTATATTTTATACCCTCAAAACCATAATCTGTTGATATACAATATATAACGGGATGATTGATGGAAGAAACATCAAACATATCACAAACTTCATGCTCCCACCAGCCTGCTGATGGAAATGGACCTACTACCGGGGATATTTGTGCTACTTCATCTGCAGTGCTTTGTACACTCTGTCACTGAACCTTTTAGGGGCTTGAAAGATCTTCTTTTTGCGTGCAAACAAAAATAAGATCTTTGTATCGTATCATTTATTGGGATTAGAAGATGGTTTCATTTGCAACTTGGTAATATTAGCAAAATATGAAATCTTTAGTTGTCTGAATCAATGCTAACAAATTCTCCGATACATTTCCTTTCTATCCAAAAAAAGAAAAAGAAAGAGAAAATCAATGTTAAAAAATTTTCAGCCATAAGATATTTATGAAGGGAAGCTTGTCAGCTATTTTACCCGAAGCAATTCAGCTGCTATTTTGTTTTTCGGTTTTCTTTTTAAAAAATGAATTTTTATTTTCTGAAAATTTCCAACATATCATGTACGAATGATATTTTCTTGTTTGCACAACAAAAGAATTTATGCATCCAAAAATCTTAAGGTAATGAGGATGATATATCCAACAATAACTAAATAATCATAAAATCTTTTAAGTTTATTATGTGTCTTCACCCAATTGTGTTGTAGTCACTCCTTTTTATTCTTAGTAAGAGTATTGATTGATTATGAATTTAAGGGGGGAGGGGAACTGAATTGGATATGGGGCAATATGGGTGTTATTTCCCACTAGTGCCCCCGCTTTCTGCACTTTTCTGTTTCTAGACACAATCGTAGTTGCAGCTCTTAGGACTTGTTTTATGCATATACATGCCATCTGATTTCATCTCCATTACCCCCTATATGACTATCTTGTGCCTGCAGCCTGCTTTTCTTCTGCATATCTGTGGTTGGAAAGTCGAAGATTAAGACTTTACAAATCTAATTGGACAAAAAACATAGTAAGACCTCATCAAAATCAAAGACCACTATTCTTTAACTTTAATATGTTGTCAATATTGATGAGTATCCAAAATCAGTTTCTTTATCTCATTCACAAAACATCACCATCTTATGAATCTATAAATTATGCATTAGGCATTTGTACTCAACTATGCATGCAGGTAATTTGATTAAATTCGTTGAGTTTGAAATTGTAATTGAATGATTTCTAAAAACTCCTCCGCATGCACTGTGAAGCTGAGTAAATTCTATTATTCAAATGCTGGTTGTAATGTTCACTTAACTTACTGGAAGCCCTTCAATGGAAGCCCTTCACTATATAAGCTTAACTGTGATGTGCTAAAGCCTCTTAAATAAGTTTATCCCTTTTACTATTCTAAATTAGAAACAATTGATCATAAAGGTTGGTGCACACTTGCACGGTAGCTTCCTACTGTCTTGAGGTCTTGAGTTTGACTGATACGGGAGGCTGCAGGGAAGAAATTTCCAGGAATTTGCTACAAGGCTGCTTGGCCCAGCCCAGCAAGAATCCATTAGTACATAATGAAAAATTGAAAGAAAATGATGCAATTGAAGAATGGTAAGAGAAATGAGTCGGTGATTGTGGCTTTCAAAAGGTCTCTGTTGATTCCACTTAAGTGTCTTCATATTTAACTTGATGTCATACCTAACAGATATTGATCAATCAGTAGGCATCCTTTACTCTAGCACCATTGCTTTTTTTGGGAAGTTTTTGTTGTTTTTATCTGAAATGATCAGTTCCAATTTATCTTGTAGAATATTGAGTTGCTTTTCTGCTGTCCAGGCACTCTCTTATTATTCCCAAATCTCACTTTTGTTCCTTGGAAGAAACTCCACCCACAGTAAGTGTTATCGAATTTATATACAATTTCCGTTTCATACTGTTTATTTTGAACTTGAATATTGTGCAGTCTATTCTTGCAGCTTAAAGTAACATATGTTTGTGCTGGGTTGTAGCCTGCCTCAAACAAATCTGTAGTTTGTTTTTCTAATGAGCAAGACAAAAAGAAAATATATACCAAGGAATCACCAAGGGGTTGTAACCTCAAAACCTAAATGAGAAATTGAAAACCAGGCAATTCTCCTCAGTGGAAAAATAAAAAATAGCCTCGGGCCATAAGGATTATCAATTAATTAAGCCAAAAAAAATAAGAATCTGGGCAAGGGATTTTGGGATTTCTTTGGCCTAGAGGCACTATATGAGTAGAAAATGTTGATTAGTTTCTTTTTTGTAATGTTAAGAGTTGGTTGAAAATTATAGTTATATATAATCAAAGAAAAGGGGGATGAAGGAAGAAGAGACCCTTTTGTAATGTTGATTAGTTTCTAAAGTATGAAATTGATAAGGGCACAGTCAGTTATTTTTTGGAATACCGAATTTATTGGAATATGTAGTCAAACTTTCTTATGATATCTTAGATGATCATGATCCCTAATTTATCGGAACCATAGTCAAACTTTCCTATGATAGTTTAGATGATCATTGATCCCTAATTTATAGAAGTACATGATTAGACTTTCCTTTAATTTATATTAATTATAGTAATTCTTATTATTATGTTTTGAGTAGGTTATTTTAATTATAGTAGGTTTTTTGTATATATATTCTGTAAAATGATCGATTAATTCAAGGAAGAGAAGTATTTTTTTTTCCCTCTCCTGTACTTTGTTCAAGGTTAAATACAATAGTTATCAGTGTTATAACCAAGCTTGGGGCAATAATGTCCAGATTTGTTTTGTAGTCTGTTAATGATGTGGCTTAACTTCTTTGATAAGTATGATTTGATCGGTTAGCTCCAGGGTGGATAGCAAGAACAACATCTAACTTAGCTTTGAGAAAATAAAGCCTAGTTTCTTTAAAGATCAATTCTGCAAGTGGAGTGTCAAGGCTTGGCAACGGGATTGGATGAAGTAATGAGGTACTAAGAAGCACAAATGCATGGTTGAGGGCCATCAAAAATTATATGCATGGATTTTGGTTTGGGCTAATCGTAGCTTCGACAATCTAGTTCCATAGAGGTTGCATTCAAGTGAGGAAATCATTGATAAATTGGTCTAATTCTTGTTTGAGTTGATGAAGAGTTCCAGGTAAGTCCACTTGTTGTATATCTGTTAGCCAAGAAATCCAAAACTTTGTTAGTTGCCTCAAATTGCTCCAACTAAATGTGGTTTGATTGTACAGTTGTATTGCAGATATAAGTGATTGTTCGGTTGTTGTTGCTGTTTGAATCATCGACTTGGGTACTCAGAATCCTCTTCACCTTGTGCTTGTGGTTGTTTTGGGATTTCACCTGTTATAACGTGTCATAGCTTGCGACCTATGAGAAAACTGCCTATACCTTGTGTCTCAAGGTCATAGTTTCATCCATCTGAGATAGTTGAGATTGGGAGTGAGAGATCTAACTTTTCCATAGTTTGCCCAATGAATGTCAAATTTACCAAAATTTGTTGATGTGACATAGACTGATGATGTGGTAGATGACTTGGCATAGACATGGCAATGATGTGGGAATAAGGTGTTGCTGATGTTTTGGACGACATGGCAAACGCGTGGCTGTGAGTGATGCATGGTTGATTATATGCCTGTGAGGGTTCAGTAGAATCTTTAAAAGCTGCACATCAAGATATCTCGAGCAGGAGGTCTTTTGATGAAAAATGTTTCTAAAAACTAAAGAAAGAATGGTTACACATGCCAAAGAAATAAAACAACTTGAGAATTGAAGGACCAATTCACTCAATAGAAGGATTACACAAACTGAAGAATTTCTGATGAACACACTGGAAAGAGTGATTTGCTCGAACAAGGGGCAATGATCAAGGAACTTATGGAAGATGAAATTCAAGATCTGTTATTATTGCAAGGATCAATTATCGATTAAACTTAATAAAATAATTGATAAATACAATAGATGGTCAACAAATGGAAGTTATTGAGCAGGCTGTTTGATTCACCAAGACTCTAATACCATGAAAGCTATTATAAATGGTATATTATAAATGGGGGACTCTGGTACATATGGTATATTATAAGCGGGAGGCATATTGCTATAATTAAATTTGATTATTTTTGACCTGTACTCAATTATGTAGCTAATTAGTCTGATGATTTATATTTCACTTGTACTCAACACTCAAATTAAGCTTAATGATTCTTTTAATTTATTCTCAATTAATCACACAATGGCATCATTGAGTTAATTATGCTATCAACTACCATGTTTCTTCTGTGTTATTCTTGTGGGCTCATGAAATATCTTGCCTACAGGTGGTGGCTGCCATGTGTTCGAAAGTACCACATATTAGCAAGGCAATTATGAAAGCTACTGGCTGTGGTATGTGCTCCATGCATTTGCTATTGTATTCTTTACACTATATTTTTTTTTATTTATTACTCACTGGGGGTGCAAATTTGTGATTACTTGGTGGGATAGTTTTCTTGCTATTTGTGTGATTTCCATTTGATTTGCTTGATAAATAGTTGGCTTATCTAGCTTTTCAGAACAGCTAGAAAAGGTTGTCTTAATTTTCATGCTGAATTTTCTGACTGCTAGGATTTCAGCAATAAGACTAATATGTTATTAAATAGATTTAAAAAAATCATTATTAAGTTTAGTTGAACAGCTTATGAAAAATACCCTATTACTAAACTCATCTCGAACTCAGACTTGTTGAACCACCTTCTTGGCCACCCAAACTTCCCTCTTCTTCTATTTCTGAAGGATCAGATGTTAATGCCCTAGAAGAAGTACTTGAACAAAAAGCTACCTTCTGTGAGGTCCGCAAACCTAGCTCTTCCATGCAGTGTACTTTTATGAGTAATTGGAGAAATTGGCATAAAGTGATATTGATCTCCCTCTGAATTATGCAGCTGCCGAGTTACTCAAGTCAGCTTTTCCCCCTAAATTGTGGATTCATGATGCTCGGACCATAACTGTGCATCTTTTCTTTTTCTTGTCGTTACCTTTTAGAAGATTCTGAGTTGGGAGCATGTGGATAATATAGTGATAGTGGTATCCTGTTGGCCATGGGGTTCCTTGAAGACATTTTGGTCCCAATTGTCTAGTGGAAAAATGGTAGAAACAAAATAATTGCATAGCACAAAATATATATATATATATATATATATATATACTCCATTAACCAGAGAAGATTTAAACACTTCTTTTCTGATACTTTTTCGAAATGCCAGACATAATAACTTCTCGAATCCCTTATTAAGAACTATTGAATCAAAATTCTATGTAAGGGTCAAGTTTCTTTCAACTGTTTTCCAAATCTTATAATTTTTTAAATGATAAAAATATTTTAACAATTGATGATAGATTTTTTCATAAAAATTCTTTTCAGACTATGGAAGAATATTTTTTGAAACATTGGTTTTATCAACCAACGGATTTATTCAAAATCATTGATTATTATCAAACAATTCTGGAATTGACAGAAAGTGCTGAATTTAAACGTTTCAAGTTCTCTAAAGAACACCCCTTTTATTCTACATATAAAATCCTGAAATTTTTTCATCCTTCTGAATGAGGACAACTTTCAAAACCTAAAATCTTCTCGACAAATCTCCAAACCAAAATTGAATTTTGTCATATTTATTCTTATTGAAAATATATTCAAACTTGATATAATATATTTCTCATTCAAAATCACAAACGAACATATACATGGTTATTCTATTTACATGAAAAAACCCACATAAACAAATATTCAAGTTGGTTTCCACGCTGGTGGAAATTCTTTGGTTTTTAACCCGATATCCTTATTCCAGAGAAAAAAAAATCATTTGATCTCTTTAAAACCCGTTATAAACACTCAGAGGTTAAAAAGAAATTCTCACATTTATGTTTATTTTGTGCAAAATTCTTTGTACCTTGAGTTAGTCAATGATACTTAGATTATACCAAAAATTCAAATGGAACCATCGTTTTTATCAAAAAAATTTAAAGTTAAATGGTGGAATTTCTTTAATATCCCTGATAAAATTCTAAAACCAGTCGTCTCAGATTGGTTACAAACAAAAAGACTCAAAAACCCTAGTTTTTCTGATAAAATCTTTTTAATTCAAAAATCTCATACTCAAACCTTTCGGCTGCAGCAAAAACCAATGAAGAATATCTCCAAATCATGGAGCAGCTATTCCATAGTGAACACGTATCATTTTTCAAAACTGACATCTCAGATTCAGAATCCGCATAGACATTTATCCTCGACAGGGACAATACGGAAGACTTTGATATTCTAAAATATATTTAAAAAAAAAAAAAAAAAGCTCTGGATGAGATTTTATTTCCCAAGCAAAAGTAGTCTTAAACTGGATAGGTTGAAAACCCGAAATGGCAACTTATGCAAAAGTTAAGAGCATAAAATTGGGATGAAAACCCGAAAGAGCATTTCAAATAAAATTAATAAAATTGTGACTAATCAATTGTTCTAAAACTGATAAAAATATTATTCATGTGTACGGTACTATTCATACGGTACTATTTGATACTATTCATATATACGGTACTATTTATCCGTGTTGTAACAATAAAAACTATTCATGTACTGTTCATCCGTGTGTTAATAGGAATTTTCAAAATTCTATAAAAGGAGACCTCTAGTTTAAGCAAAACCATCTTTCTTGAACCCTCTCCTTGGATAGGAAAGCATTCTAGAAAGTCTCTGGAGAGAGAAAAGATAGAGTGATATTTGAGTGTCCTTCACTTTTGTAAACTCTTCTCAGTTCTTGAAAATTAAGAACTTTTATTGTAAGTTATTTTATCTTTGTAAACTTTTATTTATTCAATAACATTTCTCATTTCTTTATTTATTTTTATATTTTTCTCTGTTTGATTAGTTAAGTCGTCTCACTAACCATTTATTTTATTTTTTTATTTAAAGTGGTGATTAGCGGTCGGTTCTGTCGTCCAAGAATCTCATTTTCTTCATTTTATTTAAAGTAGTGATTAGCTGTCGGTTCTGTCGTCCAAAAATCTCATTTTCTTTATAATCTGTTTTTATATTGTGATGTGGTTAGTTTTACCGCTCAACCAATATAAATTTGTTTTTCGTTTATTTTGGATTTATTTCTTATTCTGTCTATCTATATTTCTTCAACTTCTTTTGTTATCCCTTTGGTTTAGATAAATATCCGTTGGTTGATAGTCTATATACTGTATAACACGCTCTCTGATACCAGCAACGCTAGGAACGAAAGGGATAACAAAATAGTTGAAGGATAACAAAAGAAGTTTAAGAAATAGAGATAGATAAAATAAGAAATAAATCCAAAATAACCAAAGAATAAATTTATATGG
Source organism: Dillenia suffruticosa (assembly GCA_033439265.1). Classification (NCBI taxonomy): domain Eukaryota; kingdom Viridiplantae; phylum Streptophyta; class Magnoliopsida; order Dilleniales; family Dilleniaceae; genus Dillenia; species Dillenia suffruticosa. The sequence goes on from JAVTVX010000020.1 coordinate 18,559,411, forward strand.
GTTGAGCGGTAGAACCAGTAATGTCAAAATACAAAAACAGATTATAAAGAAAATAGAATTCTTGAGCGGTAGAGCCGACTGCTAATCACAATTTTAAATAAAATAAAAAAATAAAATAAAGGGTTAGTGAGGCGACTTAGCTGACCAAACAGAAATAAATACAAAGATAAATAAAGAAATAAGAAATTTTATTGAAAAAATAAAAGTTTATAAGGATAAAAGTATTTACAATAAAAGTCCTTGATGTTCAAGAACTGAGAAGGGTTTACAAAAGTAAGGGGATATTCAAAGGTCACTCTTCCAAAGATAGTTTTGCCTAAACTAGAAGTCTCATTTTATAGAATTTTGGAAATTCCTGTTACTACATGGATGAACAATGCATAAATAGTATTTACTGTTGTAACACGTGTGAATAGTTTCGTATACATGAATAATGTTAAATAATACCGTATGAATAGTACCGTATACATTAATAGTATTTTTATCACTTTTTGGGTAACTGATTGATCACAATTTTGTTTGAAATACTCTTTTTGAATTTTCATCCCAATTTTATACTCTAACTTTTGCATAAATTGTCCTTCAAGTTTTCAACCTATCGAGTTTAAGAGTATTGTTGCCTTGGAAATAAAATCTCATCCAGTCTTTTCCCTTTTTTATGTTTTAAAATATCAAAATCTTCAATGTTGTCCCTGTCAAGAATAACTGTCTGTGCGAATTCTGAATCTGAACTGTTAATTTTGGAAAATGATCCGTGTTGATTATGGAGTAGCTGTTTCATGATTTGGGAATATTCCTCTTGGTTTTTGTTACGGCCAGAATTGCTTAAGCATGAGATTATTGAAAGTGGAGTAGAAGTCAACAATGGCGGCACCTACAAATCTTCCAAACAAATCAAATATTTCAGTCCCATATTTCTATACCAACAAGCCCAAGAAAGGGCCCTCCTCAGCCCAAGAAGGAAGGGCTTAAAGCCCTTCCCCAAAAGCCAGCAGAACTAGCTGTTGGACAGGATTCCAACGGCTAGTTCAGCTAGCCGTTGGAGGCCCTCCAACGGCCAGAATTCTGGCTGTTGGAGGGTCATTGTCTCTCATCTCTAGATCTCTCTTTTCTCCTATAAAAGGTCCTTATCTTCCTCTTGTAAAACCATGAAAAAATATCGTCAATTCTTGTACATTTCCCTTGAAAAATCAATAAAATTTTTGAAGTTTTCATTCCTTTTCATTGCTTGCTACTTTAAATCTTCAACATGGTATCAGAGCAGGTTTCAATTCCTTCTTCCTCCATCCTTGGTGATCCACTACCACAAATTAGCACTTTCATGTTCACTTCCATCTTTTGGATTCATCAAATTACAATGTTTGGCAAGATACCATCAAGAGATCTTTAAATTTCAATCTTGAAAATCACATATTTAAAGATCCTCTTGATGATGTTGATCCATCATTCAAAGCATGGAAGAAAAGAGATGATCAAGTGGTGGTGTTTCTATAAATGTCTCTTGACAAGACCCACAAAGTAATGGTCACTTGCATTCCAAATGCAAAGATCTTGTGGGATCAAATGCATGCTCTATATGGCCAAGAAACAAAAAAAGGAAACCTAATAGGAAACCTAATAGGAAACCTAATATCCTAAGAGAAAAGTCCCCCTTAGAGCTTCTTCTTAATAGGAAACCTAATATTTCTCATTTAAAGGTTTTTGGATGCTCTTGCTATGTACATATTCCAACACATCTTCGAAATAAGCTAGATAAAAAAGGAAGAAAATGTGTATTTTTAGGCTATTCCACATTTGAGAAAGGATATAAATGCTATGATCCTTTGACTAACAAACTATACACATCTAAGGATGTGATATTTGTAGAAAATAAATCTTATTTTGCAGAAATGAAGAATCAAGAACACTCAAGGGAAAAATGTGACCAAGATCATTGGAATGTAGTACTTCCTACCATCAAAGATCTACCTCAAATAAATGAAGAAAACGAACCAATTCAAAGGGAAGATGATCATCCATCCCAAGAAGAACTGACCTCTTCTCGTACGGATCATGAAACAGACAAAGAGGAAGGGGGAGCCAACTTGGAACACGGGCAAGAAAAACAAAATGATTCTCCTTCTCTTCGAAAATCAACTAGACTTAGGCTTCCTCCATCGGAATGGATGAGTCAAAGATATCCAATTTGTGATTATTATACCACCTCATATGTTTTCTTGAGCCACCAAGCCTTCATAAGAAACATAGACCAACATCAAGAGCCTAGAACCTTTGAAGAAGCCAAAAATCATCCCCAATGGGTCCAAGCCATGAAGAATGAGCTAGATGCCTTGGCTAAGAATGAGACATGGGAAATATCTCTGCTTCCAAAAGGAAAAAGGGTTGTGGGATGCAAATGGGTCTATAAGATCAAACATAAGAGTGATGGAAGTATTGATAAGTACAAGGCAAGATTAGTGGCAAAGAGCTTCACTCAAGCATATAGAGTAGATTACAAAGAGACTTATGCACCAGTGGCCAAGATGAACACAATTCGGGTGTTATTGTCTCTTGCAATTAATCACTCTTGGCTAATGTTTTAAATGGATATAGCAAACGCATTTCTCCAAGGGGACCTAGAAGAAGAAGTATATATGAAAATTTCTCCGGGGTTTGCTCATCATAGCAATAAACTTTGCGAACTAAAGAAAGCAATCTACAACTTCAAACAATCTCCGAGAGCTTGGTACCCAAAACTTAGCTCTACTCTTCTTAATCATGATTTTAGGAAATGCAATAGTGATACATCTCTCTTTGTTAAAAATCAAAATGAAAAAATCATAATAGTGTTAGTTTATATAGATGACATAATCATAACTGGAAATGATTTAAATTTAATCAACCAAATTAGGAAATTTCTTCAAACTAAATTTGACATTAAAGATTTAGGGACTAAAGTATTTTTTAGGGATAGAACTTGCCTATTGTTCAAATAGGCTTGTTTTATCACAAAGAAAGTATGCGCTTGATCTTTTGCAGGAAACAGGGAAGTTAGGTGCCAAGCCCGCATGTAGTCCTATCAACTCCTCCTACGGTCTCAAGGATGATGACGAAGAGTATGAAGATGAACAAAGATATCAAAGGTTTATAGGGAGATTGATCTATCTTACCATAACCCGACCGGACATTTCATTTGCCGTTAGTCAAGTAAGCCAACACATGTACAAGCCAAAGAGAAAGCATTGAAGAGCTGTAGAAAGGATTCTCCATTACCTTAAAGGCACTCCAGGCATGGGAATTTGGATAAAGGAAAACGACAGCTCAGAAATTATAGGTTATTGTGATGCGGATTGGGCCAGAGACTCGGAAGATAGGCGATCTACCTCAGGGTATTGCATGTTTGTTGAAGGAAATCTAGTGGCATGGAAGAGCAAAAAGTAACATGTAGTATCAAGGTTAAGTGCTGAGGCGGAATATAGAGCTATGGCAGCCGCAACAAGCGAGATAGTTTGGTTAAAGACTCTTATTGAAGAACTTGGATTCTCCGTCTCAACCCCTATTCATCTTCATTGCGATAATCAATCGGTAATTCACATAGTTTCAAACCCAGTTTTTCATGAAAGAACAAAGCACATCGAGATAAATTGTCACTTTGTAAGATAAAATATTGAAGAAAAGCTCATAACTCCTAACTTTATAAGGAGTGATCATCAAGTTGCTGATATTCTCACCAAGCCAGAAATCGCAAAACACATCCTCAAAAATATGGACAAGTTAGGTGTTATAGATATATATACACCCAACTTGAGGGGGAGTATTGAAAGTGGAGTAGAAGTCAACAATGGCGGCACCTACAATTCTTCCAAACAAATCAATATATTTCAACCCCATATTTCTGCACCAACAAGCCCAAGGAAGGGCCCTCCTCAGCCCAAGAAGGAAGGGCTAGTTCAGCTAGCCGTTGGAGGCCTTCCAACGGCCAGAATTCTGGCTGTTGGAGGGTAATTGTCTCTCATCTCTAGATCTCTCTTTTTTCCTATAAAAGGCCCTTATCTTCCTCTTGTAAAACCATGAAAAAATGTTTTCAATTCTTGTACACTTCCCTTGAAAAATCAATAAAATTCTTGAAGTTTTTATTCCTTCTCATTGCTTGCTACTTTAAATCTTCAACAGAGATTTTTGAGTTAAAAAGATTTTATCAAAAGGACTAGAGTTTATGAGTTCTTTTATTTGTAACCAATCTGAGGGGTGGTTTTAGGATTTTATCAGAGATATTGAAGGATTCCACCATTTAACTTTAAATTTTCTGATAAGAACGGTGATTTCGTTTGAATTTTTGACATAATCTAAGTACCATTGATTAATCCAAAGTACAAAAAATTTTGTGCAAAATAAACATGAAAGTGAGAATTTTTTTTCAACCTTTGAGAGTTTTAAAAAGATCAAATGATTCTTTTACCTTTGGAATAAGAATATCAGGTAAAAAACTAAAAAATCTCCACTAGTGTGGAAACCAAGTTGGATATTTATTTATGTGATTTTTTAATGAAAATAGAATAATCATGTGTGGATTCGTTTGTGATTTTGAATGAGAAATGTATTATATCAAACTTGAATATAGTTTCAATAAAAATAAATATAACAAAATTCAATTTTTGTTTGAAGATTTGTTGGGAAGATTTTAGGATTTGAAAGTTGTTATCCCCATTCAGAATGATGAAAGACTTTCAGGATTAAACTTGTGGAATAAGAGAGGTGTTGTTATTTAGAGAACTTGAATTGTTTAAATTCAGCACTCCCTGTTAATTTCAGAATTGTTTGATAGTAATCAATAATTTGGGATAAATCCGTTGGTTGATAAAACTAATTTTTCAAAAAATATCATTCTATTGTCTGAAAATGATTTTTATGAAAAAATCCATTATCAATTGTTAAAATATTTTATGTAAACGATTTTTCAAGAAAGTTTGATAATTTTAAAGATCTTGTGTTTGATAAAATAAGGGTTTTACTGTCAGTAGTAGTCAAAGAATTTAAATTATTTTGAGAAAAGATTTTAGAATACTTTTCTCCTTTCTCGGTTTTAAAAACTAGTTTAGAGATTTTACTCAACTCATGGACCGAAATTAGGTTTAGAGTATTTTTTAAGATTTTGAATAGATCTGGGTTCCAGAGATCCTATTTTTCTGGAAAAGATTCGACCCACTTCTGGATTAGAGAAATCGTGTCGTTTGATTGGGCTTCCGTTATGTTTTGGGCTTGGGCCCTCTTATCTGCCTCTTCTTCTTCCATAACAATTTCATACCAAGATTTTACGGATTTTGCAGAAGAGAGATTTAACTGAGGATTCCTCCGCTTTGGATTTGCTTTGTCTTTTATTTTGTTGGGCATTTTACTTGCACAAAACAAAACAAATAAAGATTTTAGAAATTTAAAAAGCAAATTTCTTCATTTTGAGTCTTGTAAGCCAGATCCTAATTTTATTATTTTCAATTTTGATAATTTTTTAATGCATCCATCGATGTTCATGTTTTAACTGTTCTTTTAAGATCTTTATGTCGGCCTTTGCTTGGCGGATTTTATTTCCCATTTGAGACAAAGTGCTCCAATAAGTCATCTGCAAAAAGAGATTAGAGGAATTTTATCTATTCTGCAGAAATTTTTGGTTAAAAAATTATGTAGGAAATTATTGTCATTTTTTATATATTCAATATCAAAATCAAATATAGATAATATGGTTTGTCACCGTGTAAAAATTTGTACAAAATTTCTTTTGCAGATTTACAATCAATGCGTAATAAAAATTTTTGATTTAGCAAGTCACTTTGGAATTTTGTAATGCATAAGACAATTGACAATTTTAGGAGGGGGATTTAGCAAGTCACTTTGCAATTTTTGTTTTAAAATTTCTCAATATCCTAAATCACTAGTATCGGTTTCAACAATTTTAGGGAGGGTATGATTAGCAATATGAAAGTATGGAATTTCCAATATAGTATATAGACTAATTGTTTGAAATTTTAAATTTCAGATCTGATTATATACCGAGTCCTTTAGACACCGGTGGTCCTGGCGAAGTAAGACCTAGGAGGGGCAATAAGGCTGTTGGACATCCCAGTGTTCCGTAGGTATATATTTAGATTTGTAGTGCAGAATCAAAACGATGAACTTTATATTTTATAGAATCTCTAACTTTTCGAGTTATATATCAGATTCCTCAAGAACCAAAGAAATAATAAATAGTGAAAAAATAACATTTGAACATTTTGAAAAATGAATAGATGTATAGAAAATATCCAAAATAAATATAGATCAAATTTATAAAACACCCCAGATCAATCTTTTTAAAACCAATTATACAATTAAAACTGAAAAAAGAGATATTTAACTTTTAAAATCTTTTGAAACTATATAATTGTTTTCTAAAAACTCTTTAGAAAAATATATGTTCAAAAGATATAAATATGCCTATATCGGATTAATCCAATCGGTCTTAGACCATTAATCAAAGAAGATTTAAACACTTCTATTCTGGTAGCTCTTCAAGATGCCAGACATAATAACTTTTCGGATTTCTTATTAGGAACTGTTGAATCAATTCTATGCAAGTGTCCAGTTTTCTTCGACTGTTTCTCAAATCTTATAATTTTTTTAAATGATAAAAATATTTTAAAATCTCTACTTTTACAAGTTAAAATCCATAACGATAATATGATAGAGGAATCCATTCTGGTCGCTCTTGTATATAAGATATATTACAAAGTAATGTCAACAACTTTCGGCTCAAAACATAAAATTCAGGAGAAACCCTTCTCCAAACCGATATTACAAAATCAAATTTGTCATTCCAAAACCTATCAAATGAGAAGAAATCACACTTCCTGAAGGATGCATGAAGGAGTAGTCCAACCAAAACCACAAAACAATATTCCTGAACCCAGTACAAGCACAAACAAATAACCCAATATATAGATGGAAATGTCAATATAACCTTCGACAGACCATCTTCCAGATATTCAAATATATCTACTTCTAGTCATTCAAATCTAGAAACAAACTTTCCAAGTATACCTTATGTTATAACTTCAATAAAACCTCTGAGATATTCGACCTCAGACATTCCAACAATCTCTCTTAAAAACATAAATTTGAGAAAAACAATTCCACAAGCAGTCTATACATGTTCTCGAATAGAAGAACAAAACAAAATTGATTTAGAATTAATTTTTCGAACACCTTCAGCTATTACAGAAAATGTTGGAAGAGAAAATTGTTGAAAGAAAGTTTCACTCAACCCACCTAGCATACCAACAAATTGCTCCTTTCATCAACTTGGTCAAGAATGTTCAATAAAGGTTATTGGGTCTCATAAACAAAGTCCAAGAAAAAAAGATAGAATTTGTCCAAAAAATTAAGCAAAATTTTGGAATAGAATTGGGCAGAATTCTGGAACAGAAGAGCCGGCCCAAGGAGCATTATTTAGATTTAGTTTGGAAGCCTAAAAGTCCATTCAATGAAGCAAAAAACAAGGCCTAAAGAAGGCCCAAGTGATAGCCCAAGGAAGCAAGGGCATTTTGAGCAAAATTTATAACGGCTAGTTATTCTTTTCTTTCTATCGGCTAGTTTTTTGTGTCTAACAGCTCTTTGTTTGTCTCTAATAGTTAGTTTTGGGTCTTTAATTATAAATAGCTTATCTTCTCTCTTTTGTAAATCATGAAAAACACTCTCAAGAATTGTTTGGAAAAACTCTCTCAAAAATTAGAATGAAATTCTGATTTCTTCAAGTACATTTTGTTCATTCTTTATTTCATATTTCAACATGATATCAGAGCGGGTAATACTTCATCTTCTCAACACCAAAGAACACCCAAATTTGGTGGATCTCATGCAAAAGTTGTTGAATTTGTGTGATGAATTAAGTCTCCTTTTGAAAGAGTCATTTGGAGCATTCAAATTCTTAGAATTATGGAGGAAGTTACATCAAGATACCTCCAATATAAAAGTATTTCCAAGATACCTCCAATATAAAAGTATTTCCACATTACAAAGAGATGAAGGCCATCATTCAACAAATAAAGGCATCCGAAATGCCTCAAAATCAAAGTCAGGATCTGAATGAAAGAAATATTTTTAACACAACAATGGAGCTGCAACAAAATCCTTCCATCCCTCTCAAATTCGGCCACCAAGCCGATGCACGTAATGTATATCCACTATCCTCAATAAGAGCCAAATGTGATGAGTTTCAAATCAAGCTGAATGAATGCATAAAAGGCCTGCAGCAGCCGACTCTAAAAGATCATCATACTCCTAAAGTTCCATCCAATTTCAGTTCGCAAGCAATAGATCAATGTGCAACCACTTATATCTCTATGATGACTGAATGTTCTGCACCCCAAACAAGGGTAGTCGGCTGCTTGAAAGCGTGCCAACAATCATCATCATTAGATGGTAACAATCAAAACACTTCTACTCATCTAAATTCATAAAATTTTCTTATAAATTTCGGAACCGATTGTCACATGATTATAGATAAAAAAAAAGTTAAACATTTTAAAAATCTCCATAATCATGTGACAATTAGGGTGGCTAATGGACAGAAATTGGAAGTGAATAAAATCGGGAAAATTGATTTTTTTGGAAAAACAACAGATGCCTTATATGTTCCCAAACTCACTTCCAATCTTTTGTTCATAAGTAAAATTACTAAGGATCAAGGGTGTAGAGTCATTTTTAATCCAAATACCGTCTCCTTTCAAGATCCAAAATCAAATAAATTGATTAGAAAAGAATCTAGAAAAGAAGGCTTGTATTTTTTAGATCAAGAGCAACATGCATTTGCTGTCCATCTGTATGATGATAACATTCTTTGGCATGCACATTTAGGTCACCCTAGTTATCAAACTCTAAAACACCTTTTTCTAAATTTGAGTATTGAAAATAAACATTGGGAGGCATGCATTCTTGGAAAAGAAACTAGTGCAACATATCCAATCTCAGAAGCTAGATATAATACTCCTTTTGAATTAGTGCATTCAGATATTTGGACATCTCCTATTGTATCTCATTTACGCTACAAATACTTCATTTTATTTATTGACTAAAGGATTAGGTATACTTGGATATATCTTTTACATACAAAGGATCAAGTTTTTAAAACACTCAAAAATTACATTAAATATGTGATCACATTATACGATGCAAAAATAAAAGTTCTTAGATCCGATCATGGTAGAAAATATACGAGCCACAAATTTGAAAATTTCTTGGTAGACAATGGTATTGTTCACTAAAAGTCTTGTGTTTATACATCCCAACAAAATGGGGTTGCTGAACGCAAAAATCGACACATTAGAAATAGCGAAGTCCATGATGTTCCATGCTAATGTGCCAAAGAAATTTTGGGATGATACATTTAAAACCACTGTTTATGTTATAAACTTAATGCCCACCGAAACTTTGAAGAATGCATATCCCTTAGAACTAGTCTTCAAAAGAAAACCAAACCTCTCACATCTTAAAATTTTTAGATGTGTTTGTTATATCCACATCCTACAACACTTTAGAGATAAGTTAGATCATAAGGGAATGAAATGTTTATTCTTAGGATATGCTTCATTTGAAAAGGGGTATAGATATTATAATCCAAAAACTAACAAAATATACACATCAAAGGATGTGATATCTGTGGAGGAAAAGTTTTATTTTGTAGGAAATGAGGCACATGAACCACAAAAAGAAGAGATTCAAACAAGACCATGGGAGTTCTTAGTTCACTCTTATCAAACCCCAATGACCGAAACTCAAGTGGCTAATGAAAATACCCAAACAAATGAAGAAGAATCAAGTCATTCGGAGGAAGAACCATCAAATGATTTAGGGGGAGTTCAACAAATAGAAGAGGCCAAACATGAAGAATAAAATTCAGAGGAATCCGAGGAGCCTCCTAATTTTTCTCCTCCCTTACGAAGATCAACTAGATTGAGACTTCCACCATCAGAATGGATCAACCATAGATATCCAATCTATGATTATTATACTATCTCATATGTTTTTTCGAGTCATCAAGCATTCTTGAGTAACATAGACAAAGAACAAGAGTCTAGATCATTTGGAGAAGCCAAGGGGGATCCACGGTGGAGGAAAGCCATGGAAGAAGAGCTAGATGCTCTCACCAAGCTACTCAAAAACAAAAGAGCCGTAGAATGCAAATGGGTCTACAAGATCGAGCACAAAAGTGATGGCTCAATAGATAGATTCAAGGCAAGATTGGTGGCTAAAGGGTTCACTCAAACTTATGGAATAGACTATAAAGAAACTTATGCCCCCGTAGAAAAGATGAACACAATTAGAGTGCTAATATCCTTGGCCATAAATCATGGATAGAACATGTATCAAATGGATATTGCAAATGCCTTCCTCCAAGGAGATCTCAAAGAAAAAATTTATATGCAACTACCACAAGGGCTCCAAAATTATAAAGGAAACCAAAATTATAAATGAAAAGTATACAAACTTCACAAGGCCATCTATGGATTAAAACAATCCCCTAGAGTATGGTACGCCAAATTAAGTTATGCTTTCCTTAGTTGTGGATTTTCAAAATGCAATGGTGACTCATCACTCTTTGTTAAGAAAGATAGTGAAAAAATTACTATCATTCTAGTTTATGTAGACGATATTATTATTATCGGAAATGACATACACCACATAGACTTGGTTAGAAATTTTTTGAAGTCTAGGTTTGAAATCAAAGATTTAGGAAAGTTAAAGTACTTTCTAGGAATTGAACTAGCTTATTGTCCTAATGACCTAATTCTATCCCAAAGAAAGTATGCTCTTGATTTGTTGCAGAAAACAGGTAAATTAGGAGCAAAACCAGCATGTAATCTCATTTCTACATCCGGACCACTAATTGATGATGATGAGCCATATGAGAACGTTGGAAGATATCAACGACTCGTAGGGAGACTAATCTACCTCATCATCACTAGACCAAATATCGCTTACGCTGTGAGTAGGGTTAGCCAACACATGCACACTCCAAAAAGGCAACATTGGAGGGCTGCTGAAAGGATATTGCTCTATTTAAAGGGATCTCCCGGATTAGGAATTTAGATAAAAAATAATGGAGGTTCAGAAATTGTAGGATATTGCGATACTAATTGGGCAAGTGACTCTACAGATAGAAGATCAACTACAAGATATTGCATGTTCGTAGGATGAAACTTAGTAGCTTGGAAGAGCAAGAAACAACATGTCGTGTCTAGATCAAGCGCGGAAGCCGAATATAGAGCCATGACGGCTGCTACTAGTGAAATAGTATGGTTAAAAGCCTTAGTAAAGGAGTTAAGGTTCAAAGTCACAACACCAATCAAGCTTTATTGTGACAATCAATCCGTAATTCATATTGCCTCTAATCCAATGTTTCATGAACGCACAAAACATATAGAAGTAGATTATTACTTTATACACTAAAAAGTAGAATGGATAATCTCCATAACATACATCAATGGAAGAGATCAACTTGCGGACATCTTCACTAAAGGAGGAACCGCTGCTCATCTTTTAGAAATAATGAGTAAGTTAGGTACTATTGACATCTACGCGCCCAACTTGAGGGGGAGTGTTGAAAGAAAGTTTCATCAATCCACCTAACATCCCAACAAATTACTCCTCGTCTCAACTCAATCAAGAATGTTCAACAAAATCTATTGGGTCTCATAAACAAAACCCAAGAAAAGAAGATAGAATCTGTCTAGAAAATTGGGTAGAATTCTGGAGTAGAATTGGGCAGAATTCTAGAGCAAAAGAGCGGGCCCAAGAGCAGTATTTAGATTTAGTTTGGAATCCTAAAAGTCCATTCAATGAAGCAGAAAACAAGGCCTAAGGGGTAGCCCAAGGAAACAAGGGCATTTTGGGCAAAATTTATAACGGCTAATTATTTCTTTCTCTCTACCGGCTAGTTTTTGGTGTTTAACAGCTCTTTTCTTGTCTCTAACAGTTAGTTTTGGGTCTTTGATTATAAATAGTTTGTCTCCTCTCTTTTGTAAATCATGAAAAATACTCTCAAGAATTGTATGTAAAAACTTTCTCAAAAATTGTAATGAAATTCTGATTTTTTCAAGTACACTTTATTCATTCTTTGTTTCATATTTTAACAAAAATGAATTAAACGTTTTAGAAAAAGAAAATAATTTTGATAAAACATATGATGAAAATGAGATTTTGGCAAAACTCAATATTTTTATCAATAATGATGTTTTTAAACTCAAGATGATTTTCGAAATGATATTAAAAATAATTTTGAAATAAATAAAAATTATTTGGAAAATGATTTCTACTCCGATAAAAATAGAGAAAAAAGAAATTGATATTTTAAAACTTTTGGAGAAAATATATTTAAAATTCAAGAAAAACATTTTAAGTTTTGTAGAAAAAATAAATGAATGTTTTATTTTTTATATGACTTGAAACGTATACTAAAAAATATAAAATTAAATATCCATTATAACAGCCAATCCTATAACAAATTGAAATAAAAAACCTTTATGGGAAACTAAAGATGGTGAAAATATCGAGTCTAATCATCCACCTCTTCGGACGATCAAAATTCCTATTGGTATAAAAAAATGTTGAGGCTAGTGCTTATAAAAAACTTCAGAAAAATGACTCTATAAACTTAAAAAATATCATCATTCAGAATAACTATACAAATGCACTTTAAACAAAATTGGAAAATAACTTTTCAAAATCAAAAAATCACAAAAGACTCAAGAACCCATTGAGTCTAATAAAACAGAAAAGATTAAAAAAATCCAAAGACCTCATTTTCAAAACCTTTTAAATTTCGAATCAAGCGAACCAAGAAATCAAAACCAACAAATAAGAATTCTTGGAAGCCATAAAACTCCAACTCAATAAAATCGAGTCATTTTCAGGACAATCAATCCAATTGTTCCTGAAACTCCTTAAACTCCTCAATCTATAAATCAAGATATTACAATTCTAAATAAAACTTTTTCATCCGAGTTAGATGATAATGAAGAAAAGGCTTTTAAGGTATAGGATTCCGAAATAAACAAACTTCTTTGGAAAACTCCCAAAACTGAATATGTTAAAACCAGATTACCCCAATTAGAAATTAGTAATCAACCTAAAATACTGATTCAATTAAAATGGAATGAATGAATATCAAATCTTAAATCTATTACAACAAATAACTATAGCATCCAATGCCTATAAAACCCAACAAAGAACAACTAATAAAACAGTCGTAGAACTCCTTATTGTAGGATTTTCGGGTCAGTTAAAAGGATAAACCGAATATGTTAAAACCAGACTACTCGAATTAGAAATCGGTAATCAACCTGAAATATTGGTCCAACCAAAATACAACTTTAATTCTATCTATGTATGGAATATAGATGGAATGAGTGAATATCAAATCTTAAATCTATTACAATAAATGACTATAGCGTCCAATGCCTATAAAACCTAACAAAGAATAACTAATAAAACAGTCGTAAAACTCCTTATAGTAGGATTTTCAAGTCAGTTAAAAGGATGGTGGGATTTTCATCTCACTAAAAAACAATAATTAGGAATTTTAAATGCCTTTCAAATTAGTAAAGAAGGTGAGCCAATTATGAATCATTTAGGTGAATCAATTCAGGATGTTATTACAACCCTAATATTTACCATATCACTTCATTTTATTGACGATTCATCTCATCTCAAAGATAAAAATACTAATTTATTATCAAACCTCCAATATAAAAAATTCAGTGACTTTTAATGGTATAAAATAATCTTTCTATATAGGGTAATGCTTAGAGAGGACTTTAACCAACCCTTCTGGAAAGAAAAATTTCTTGTCGGATTTCCCATCTTGTTAGGAGAGAAAGTAAGGAATACCATTCGTGCAACTTTTGGAAATCATATTATTCCATATGATCAGCTCACTTATGGTGAATTGATCAGTTTTACGCAAAAAGAAGGATTTAAAATCTGCCAAGATTTAAAACTTCAAAAATATTTAAAATGGAAAATGAAGAAAATCAAAAAGAAATTAGGATCATTATGTGATCAGTTTGATCTTAATAAACATAAAATCTGTAATGGAGAATGCAACAAGAAATAATCTAAAAAATATTCTAAAAAAGAATATTCCAAGCATTATAAAACCTATAAAAAACATAAAAAGGATTATTATAACAAACCTTATAAGAAATCCCATAAAACAAGAAAATATAAACAAGAGGAAAAACCTTCAATCTCAAAATCATTAAAAGATATAACATATTTCAAATGTGGACGAATATATATATATATAGATAGACTTCACTAGAGGATGTTAGAAAACAAGCCCGGGTGGGGGGGGGGGAGAGTTCCATTGATACCTAGTCTAAACTTTTAGATGCAACTTGTGGTTTTCATTCATAATATGGGCTACAAATGCTCTTTTGTTGTGCTTATATTACACAAACTGTTTGAGCATCAAATCCCTATTACCTCACATGGATGAGCTTCTTGAGACTTCTTGTGTGAGGTTTCCCTGGTATTTTCAAAACCTTGAAGGCTGTTTGCTGAATAAGGGACTGCAGGTGGAGGTAGTTATATGGTCTAAACGTAACTTGCCAGGTTTTGTTTAATAGGACAACTCATTTGTCTCTAAACTGTATTTTTAGTTTTATACTATTTTTAGTCTTATTTTTAATGCAATTGCACCTGGCTTTAGAGTATGAGGGAGGCAGCCCTATAGCTTGGGAGTCGTGGAGCCACCTCTTTGCTATTTGTGATTATTAGTGGTTTGAGGTAAAATCTTAGTGATTTGCATTTGACAAAGTTACGAGGGTTGGGTGGATGGCCTCCCCAAATGTACCAGCTGCTCTCCGTTCTTGGAAGGCAACACCTCTCTCTCTCTCTCTCTCCTAGGGTGACACTAGACATCGCCGCAGTTCTAACTGCGCAATGGAATCATAACAAATCGAACCATAATTAATAGTTCAAAGAACAATTCATCGATTAACTGTTCATGTACCGGAATCAAAATTGTGTCTAAAGGTTCGGTTTTGGTTATTCACTTTAAAGTCCGTTAACCGATGATTGGAATACATGGTTTTTTTTCCATCAAAAAAGGAATACATGGTTTTCGGTTTGTCACGTTGAGAACCGTCGGTCTGAATTGAAGTGTTTTAAAATATTTTTTTAATTTGCTGATTGCAAAATAAATGACATTGAAATTAAAAATATTAAAAACCATTACTTTTAGTTTGAAGATAGAAACAGAAAAATTTTTATTTTAGTTGATATTGAATCTAATATAGTCATTAAAATTTAATTATAAAAATGTATCTTAGTTTTATATAGAAAAACTAATTTAAATAAATTATTTTACAAATTTAGTGGGCAATAAATATTTTACCCCTCATGGACTGTGGCAAATTGGACTTCAAATATTCACTACTCGATCAATTAAAAGATTCCATCAACAAAAAAGATACAATAATTTTTCAATTAAATTCATTTCATCATTTATCAGTTATTTTTTATATTCTTCTTTTTTTAAAAAGAAAAAAGGTCGATATTTACTTTTATTTTTTATTATTTACTTTTTTTGAATTTTATAGTTTTGGTTTTAGGTTCTCTGAATCAAAAAAGCCTCTTTTTAAGTTTCAATTTCAGTTCTTCTAAATCATGAATTGGGAATCGTTCTGGAACCATCGGATCTGTAACCGTGGCCACGTCTAGGTGGCACTAACTGCAACGGTGGCCAATTGCCCTGTATACTAGTAACACTTGGTCTCTTTCTTATTATTCTGCATGAGGGCCCAGGACACGGCTCACTGTACAAAATACTGTTGCTTTTATCTTGATCTTTTCTGTCCCTGTTTTCAGGGGTGTTCATTCGGGCGAATGTTTGATTTTTTGGGTTATTTGGTTCCTTAGGTTTTGAAATTTAAAAAATTCAATCGACAATCAAATCGAATCATATAAAATTTAAATTAATTTAATTTTAAGATAATAATTTATCTGAATTAAATTACCCGAACCAATTTTACGGCTTTGTTAATTGGGTTTCGGGCTGGATTGAATAAAATTTTTGACTTTTCAAATTGAATCATTAATCTAGATTTTTATTATGGTGAAGTCATTCGATTCATCTGATTTTTATTAACCCTTTTTATTAACCCGAATTGAGTAATCCGATTTTCTAATGTTTTGCGCTGGTGAATAGCTTGACCGAATAATGAACACCCCTATCTGTTGTAACACTGATTGCCCTACGAATCTGACACACACAGACTGCTCATGATGTAGATTCATTCAACTTATTGGTAAACAGTGGGACAGCGGCGGGCCAAGTGATATTTCATGTAAGTAGAACTAATAATAATGATCAGGAAATCCATTTTAAGGTTATTGTCTAAATTAAAGTGCGGTTGTTTCTGTTAACCAGACTCATATACATATAATCCCGAGGAAGAAGCTTGATTGCTTATGGGCATCCGAGGTATAAATCACCTTTCTTTGCTTTTTACATGAACATTAACCGGGGAGCAGAAGATAAAATGGTTTCAGTGTTACAGAGTTTGAGAAGGCATTCCCTCAAGCGAGACCGCGAAGCTTCTCGACTTGCAGATAGAATACGTGAAGAGTTATCACCATCAAACAACTCTGAAGACATTGAAGATCAGGGTTCTAGTTTTTCCAGACCCTACTGTAAACTATGATTTCCTTTCCTTTTCTTTTAGTGTGGGTATCTAGCATGACTTGTAATTTTGAATTCCCACCATAGTTTTGTGTTTGGAGAATTTTTGATCTGGGTCCAGTTGAACAAAGGCGTAAATTACAAGTTGAGGACATGAAGTTTCAATTTGATCATTTAAGGACATCAATTGATCAATTTTTTCAATGGAGGACATCAATTACAAGTTGGCTTCTTTTTTTATTTTTATTTTCTTATTAATTTTCTCTTTTTTAAAGTTTGTTTTATGATTTAAATACAATAAAAAAAAATGAAATTTGTGCTATTTCAGCACCGCGTGACATTTTTCACATCTAAAAGTAACACGTCATTAGTGAATAAAACCGGTGAGTTCATATCTTAAAATGAATAATCAAAACTTATGTTCTTAATTACACAGGACAGGGGACAAGGTTCTTATCCTTGCCATCTAATTATTATTATTATTTTTTTTTTAGTCCTTGATCCCGATATCGGGAGCTTCTCTCCGATTAATTCGGGTTAGATGTTGTTCCCTTATTTTTTTATTTTAGATATGTTTGGCAAATAATTGTTTATCTGAATGTAAGACGGGATGTCAGCCATCTTGAAAGTGAGGGTAGACGTTTTTCCAGTTTGTGATAGAGTAAAGGGAGAAATATATCTACTATCTACATAAAAGCTTGGCAAGCCTTCGTTCAAGAGTGACACATGGAAAAAGCCCGGAGAACATTCATTGGATGCCCAAGGTCACGTCAGAACACATATACAACATGGGCAAGCCTTCATTCAAGAGTGCCAAATGGAAAGAGTTATGAGTTCAGAATTTTCATTGGATGCCCAAAGCCATATCAGAACACATAGACAACATGGTAATTGTTTTAGATTTATAAAAAAATAAAAAATAATAATAAAAAAAAGAGACTACAGTCCCGGCCGCCGTTTATGAGTTCAGATTTAGCTCTCTATTTTGACACTTCATCCTTAAATCCCACAAGAGAGCACCCCAATTGTAGAGATGATGGATTTGTTTATGCAAATCAATCATTTTATTTTTGACTCTATTTTTAACATTTGGATTTTGCAATTTATGTTTTATATAAAAAAAAAAAAAAAAAAACACCTTACGAGTATATGAACAAGAGAAAAATCTTCCTCTTATCAGAACCATCCCCTCAAACTTCATATGTATTTAATCACTCCAAATTTCTTGCTCCAATGAATATTAAAACCAATGAATAGCACATATACACCAGAAGAAATGAAAGATATCATCTGCTTGCTCCAATGAATAGCACAGCACCAAGTTAAACAAACTCTCACATCACAAATATCTGGCTGTCAAGAGACTCAAAGATTCCTTTTTCACACCAACAACAAAGTTTGTGCTTGAACAAATAGCGTGTGACAATACTACTTCGAAAGAATCTTCGGACTCGGTCACACCAATGCAAAAAAGACTTACCTTTGTCTCGGATGCTGAAAATACTTCAACTACATCTCTATCGGTTGGTACACAATTAGAGAAAAAACATGCTTGACAGCAAAGCTTCTGAACCAAAGAGCACAAAAAATGTCATTTAGCAGCAGACATCAAAGCTCAGCCCAGTCAAAAAAAGCAAACCTAAACTTCACATGAAGTAAATTCTTTTATTTATCTAAGTTTTTGAAAACGATCACGAAATAATTTATGTTAAAATTAGTACTATGAATATAACTTTTGAGTAGAATATTGTGAACCATTACATTCTCAATCAAATATAATGGATCACAATACATGCAATTAAGTTGCAAACATAACACACTATACAGTGTTATCTCTTTTTTATAAACACTTATGTTGTCTTAAAATGACAATCACTAGAACTTTATATAAGTGTTCAAAATTTACTAGGTTCACACATAATGTACAACAACAAAGTAGATTTCTTTACAAATCCAAACACTACACATTCATGCCGGCAAAACATTGGTGGGCAGTGAGGCTGTGCATCACGCAGCCAGGAATTGCTAGTATATAGCATAAAAAGGTTATATTTAATTTTTCTTTTACGGTGGACGATTTTCTCCTCTTCTCTCACTCTTAAAAATAATATGCTTTGATATAATTTCTAGAAGGAAGCAATATTGCCTATTTTCAATACTTTGGGGCTTCATCGAACCACACCTCCATAATTTCCAAATCTCCTTATCCAATGGCCTATTCTCCTTGGGCAGAATAGGGGGATTCAGTCCAGTCCCTTGGAGCCATACATGAGAGTTTTCTATCTCATACGACTCAACAATCATTTCTTTAATCGATTTTAGTCCACAATATCTAATTAAATGAGAATTTTCATTGATCTACTCCGAATTAAAAAAAAAAAAAAAAGTTAATTATATGAGTTTCAAACTTGAATTTAGATTAATAATCGATTTTATTTTTATCTTTTCTCCCACCTTCGGAAGAATAAAGGATAAGTATTTCCATCATCTTTATTTATATAAAAATTTCAATAGAATCTTTAAAAAAGGTTTTTCTTTCTGAGAGAGAAATGACTAAATCACACATGAGAAAAGAATAATTTCTATATGAGTAAATTTTATAAAATGATTCTGATGATATTAAATTTTATACTCTCACCCGACGTATCCTAAAACTTTTGGTTGTCTATTTATTAATTTATTTATTGTTAGATTGCTTGGGGAATCGGATGAGGAGTCATTCAATCGGCCCATTAATCGGTCCTTTTTCAACCATTGATTGCTCGTGCAACTAAATTGGCTCCAGACGAACTCGACTCTCCTATGAACTGGACAAGTCAATACGGTCCGAGTGCTTTTATTTTAAAAAAAAAAAAAAAAAAAAAAAAAAAAATGCAGCCAGTTCTCTTCATCGTAAGGAAAGAAGTACATGGGCAGGGGTTCCCCACCCAAACACAGTAGAATTTGCCATGTGAAAACTTCCAAAGGCATTAAAATGCTTCACAAGTTGTACACCAGAAAATGTAGACACACCCTACCATATTAAAATCGTACACCGATTGTAATTAAAAAAGAAGAAGAAGCTGACTTCTTCGTTGTGAAAGGAGATAAAGCAAAATCCTAAAAATTAAGTTTTGAAATCACTTGATGCATATAGTATTGCTGAAAAAAAAAATATTTATATTATTTCATTTGAAAGAATAAAAAAAACACCAAATTAAATGCTTCTTTGTTATTAAGTTTGAAATGTTAGAAAATTTAATTTGTTAAGAACTATCGTTAATATATTCACATATTTTAAATCTCATGTAAAATCAAGACATATAGATAGAAAAAAAGGACCCGATTTCATTTTGATCCAAATGTGTTTAGGTCCTGGATTTTGATTTTCCAGATTATAAGTATCCCAAGTTTTCTCTTTCTAAACGATGGGAAATCGGAAAAAGTTGTGAGACACATTAATTTGAGAACCATAATCTCTTCATAAAATTGTCTAGGATTTTTATCTTTTAAAAATCACTTCATATCTTTTGATATTTTTATTTTAACCCATCATAAAATAGAAAATTACCACTCTACACTTTTAAAAGTTCCACTTCCTTAACAAATATGTTATAATAGATCACTTTCATTGTATTATATTTAAATGACAATTCAAATACATAATTACTTTACATATTAATTAATATTGGATTAAAGAATCCAACAATTTTCATCCTGGTTATATGTATATCTATATAAACTCAACTTTGCTATCAATGCTAAAATATATTTATAATCAATTCTATCCATCAATTATATCAATATAGGATCAAGTTAGCCTTCATTACATCTATCGTAACTTGACCCAACAATGGTCACATATATTAATGCAAATGAATGACATGGATCATGTGGATGTGCAATATAGAAATTACATGTAATATAATCTATAACATATCTATTTTCAACTAGTCCTCCTTAAACTATAGTGAGATCAACTATATTTCAAATCAAAATGCGATGAAAACCGAATATAATCCACTATGTGCAGTCACGTGACAAAATTTTGCAACCATACCCCATGGTTGGATGCCTCATATCATGCTATAAACTTTGTTGCCATGGTGAAAAAGACTATAAGTGACTATTTAGCATTCTTTCAGGAAATGGCACTCCTGTAAGTAAGATAGATGTAGCTCGAACTTGACTTCATGCTGTTTTGACATCCCTCAAAGTCAGAGTCGGTATACCCAAAGATCTCAAATTAATCTAACCTATGATATATAAGCATGAACCCATTTGTTCTTTATAAATATCTGAATACTCGTTTAACTGATTTCCAATAATCTATTTCTAGATTACTTAAATAACTGTCCAATATTTTTGTAATATACATAATATTCAGACGCGTACATATTTGAGCATATATCAGACTTTCCACTATTGATGCATAGAGAATTTTCTGCATTTCACTTTATTCAAAGTCATTTTTGGAGCACTGATTGAAACTAAATTTGTCTCGTTTAGTCACAAAAGTATCTTTAAATTTACAATTTTACATACCGTATCTTTGTAAAATCTTTTCGATATAACTCTTTTGTGATAATTCAAGAATTCTCTGAAACAGATCTCGATAAATCTGGATTTCTAATTCAAAAGAGGTATTATCAAGATTTTTCATCTCAAAAATTTTAGTTAGAAATCTCTTGATTTCGTGCAATAGGACTATATCATTACTGACAAACAATATGTTATCGACATACAAAATTAGAAAAATATACATATTCCGACAGAACTTATAGTATATACAATCATCAACTAAATTCATCTAAAAACCAATCAAGATGATGACTTGGTGAAATTTATAATACCACTGTTGGGATGACAGTTTGAGCCTATAAATAGATTTTTTAAGTTTGCAAATCATTTTTTTTAAATCGTTTGATCCAAAATACTCTATTTGCACCATATAAATTGTTTCATCAATATCGTCATTGAGAAATACTATTTTTACATCTATTTGGTACAGTTCAAGATCAAAATGTACCACCAATACCATTATAATTCTTTAAAAAAAATCTTTCAAAAAAATGGAAAGAAAGGTTTTTTTTATAATCAATATCCTCTCTATGTAAAATCCTATGTGACAAGACGAGCTTTATACCTTTCTATAGTATCCTTCGAATCCCTCTTGATTTTAAATATCCATTTGCAATCAATGGGTTGCAACTAATAGTTTTCGTACCTTCAGGCAATGGGATAAGTTTCCATACCTTCATGGCATCAGTCCACTTTTGAGAATTAAAACTTTCCATGACCTGATGAAAGTTGATTAGATCATTTTCTATCATTTCAATATCTACCTCATGTTTTTGAAGAAAAATTACATAATCATCTGGAATTGCATTTTTTCTTTTTTTAGTAGATCTCCTTGATGGCATAAATTCTAGAGGTGGTTGAATTTGTTTTTTGGATTATTCTTGTGGAACAATTTTTTTATTACAGATCCAATACTGTTCTAATCTGTTGTGTTTTAACACAACCAAAAATAAAAACTAAGATTCTTCTGAAAATATCTATATA
Organism: Dillenia suffruticosa; assembly: GCA_033439265.1. Lineage (NCBI taxonomy): Eukaryota > Viridiplantae > Streptophyta > Magnoliopsida > Dilleniales > Dilleniaceae > Dillenia > Dillenia suffruticosa. The sequence goes on from JAVTVX010000020.1 coordinate 18,581,648, forward strand.
TTTATCTTCAAATACAATATTTCTAGCTGAATCTCCCCCCGCAAATTCAATAATATCAAAGAACCGTATATTTTTCAACTCAAATATAATGTTATTTATAGAATCATAAAATTTGTACCTTTAAATATTTCAAAATACCCTATAAAATAGCAATTCACTGTTATAGAGTCCAATTTTCTTTCATTAGGCTGATAAAGCCTAGACTCAGCTAGATAACCGAAACATGGAAATGTTTTATACAAGGACGTCTTCCAATCCAGAGCTCGTAAGGGGTTTTGGAAGTTACTTTAGTAGGAACTCCGTTTAAGAGATATGTTACAGTTTTGAGTGTTTCTCTCTAGAGTGACTCAAATAATGTTGAATGAAAAATCATATTTCTTATCATATCTTGAAAAGTTTTATTTCATTTTTTAACAACACCATTCATGGCTAGACAGACAAGCATAGTGTATTGTAGGACGATACAATATTCCTCTAGGAAAAGAGCAAATGGTCCCAAAACATTATTCACCTAATCTGTCATTTTTGCCGTAGTACTATCCACCATAGTCAGATCAGACACTCTTAATTTTTTTGCTGAGTTGATTCTCAACTAAAACCTTATAAATTTTGAACACATCCAGAGATTGAGATTTATCTTTAAGAAGATATATGTAATCATATCGTGAATAATCGTTTATAAACGTAATAAAATATCATTAACCATTCCAAGAAACAAAAAAAATGACTCACAGATATCTGTATAAATCAGTCTTAAGATGTCTAAAGATATATTAGTTTCAAATCTTCTTTTGTTAGTTTGTTTACCCTTTTATACAATTTACATAAATATCAAAATTTGTGAAATTTAAGGTATCAAAAATCTCTTTTAACACAAGTTTCTCTATTTTTTATCTGGAGATATGACATAATTTCTTGTGTCAGAATAAAGAAAATTTTCATTGGTTAATTTACTATTTACATTTTGAATACTGGTTTATAGGAATTCATTAAAAGAAGTTATGGTAACAAGTGGATACGAATTATCGGTCCTAATAAAGAATCAAAACCAATCAATTTTGAATCAAGAAACAAACTGACTATTCTATTTTTGAAAAACGAGTAAAATCAAATTTAGAAATAAAAATCAAATTCCGTCTAAAAGATGACACTATAAATGTTTCATGTAAATTCAAATACAATTCAGTTCTTAAAAATAATCTAAATTTGTCAATAGTTTCAATTGGTACTTTATTATCGTTGCCCATGTAAATATATCTTTCACTATTAGTCGACTGTCGACAATTTAGACAACCATGTACACGCACGCTGATATGAGTAGTAGCACCGAATCCAGCCACCAAGTATATTTTGTCACTGAAATTAAATTAATCTTAGAATAAATCAAACTAAGTAACATGCCTTTCTTAGCATGCCAAGTGTAGTGGTTTGTACATTCCTTCTTTTTGCGTCCTTCATCATCACAGAAAAAGCAACCCTTCTTTCCCGGTTCACGTGATGCCTTACCCTGTTTCTTTTGCGATGTCATACCTACAACTTTCTTACCTTGCTTCCTTTTGTTTCCCTTTCCTTTGTCCTTAGTGGTCAAGCGTGCACTTTCTGCCCTATATTGTTTCAACCTTTCCTTTTCCTACACAGTGAGAAATGTGTTCATTCAAAGACCAATTCTCTTTCTGACAATTATAGCTAACTCTGAACTAATTGTACTATGTAGGAATAGATATGAAAACCAAATGCATTAACAAGTTCTTAGATAGTTCAAGTTTGAGTGTTTTCAGTTTCAAAGATATGATATTTTAAGAATATACTCCATGATATTATCTTTAACTCTTATATTGTATCGAGATTAGTTTTGTCAAAAGTGTACCAATCTCATCTTTTTTATTCTTGACAAAACATTTCTCAATATCCACGATAAAGTTTTAACTGATATGATAGAATCAGACATGGTGCCATTGAATGTCTTTAGGATGGTTCGTTTCATAATCATTAAACACATGCGATCTGAATTCTTCCACTTTTCCATCTCCCCCTTTTCTTCTACAGAACTCTTATCAACAAGTGGCGCAGGAAGGTCAATTCTTAATGTAAGGTCGAAATCTATGATTTTGAGACCTATAGGTAGATTCTCTTGTTATGATTTAAAATTTGAGTTATTCAAAATAGGAATTGAACTAAGTTAGACATTGATATTCACAGAAATATTAGATAAAACTGAACAAAAAACAATAAATAATAAAAAAATATGCTTACAACAATCTAAAACAATTAAGTCATAATTCAAATAAATCTAAATATTATCATAAGATACCAATAACTCTATTAATATTTTATCTTTAGATAAAATAATTAATTTATAAATAGTACCCTGACACAGTAATCAAACACTGATAATAAATTAATATATCACATTATAAACGTTCATTTGGACTGATTCACAACTTACACGTAAAATCAAATAATTATCACATATTTTTTATTGAAGATACACACACAATTTTGATAGAATATTAACCTTCTTTTGAACCGATCAATATTCACATATGTTGTATATGCATATTTTTTTATATTTTAAAATAAAAATAATTTTCGCAAAAGAGTTCATTTTGATGAGATATTGTTTCAATTATAATATTTCAAAATATATATATAGTAAATATTTGAATTAAAAATTATATTTTTAATTTAATCTATATCCAATTTTAATTTAATATATTTACACTTGAAAATTGGATCTACATTTAGATCCACTTTTATAATCTATTTGAACTCTTAAATTTAATGGCTCATATTTTATTTTACCCGATGAGTTCCGTAAATTGGGTTTACTAAAAAGCCCAATCTTATACTAGGAAATTAAACTTGTGAGGGCCCACTTTTAAAGATAAAATTTGTTCACAAATTTGAGCCTAATGGTCCATTGAAGTTACTTAACAACTAAAAAGTGATAGGATTTATTATGTATCTAAGAGGTCAGTTTAGTGGTCACAACCCTCTAACCTGATAATCCTAAATTTGAATCTCTGTGTAACCAAAAAAATAAAAAATGATAGGATTTAGGGTTGAGTGGTTAAGAGCACTCTACCCCTTTAAACAAAGATTTCGAGTTCGAAACTTAGGAATGATATAAAAAAATTAAATTGGGTCTACTAAAAACCCAAATCTTATACCAAGAAATTAAACCTATGAGGGCCCACTTTTAAAAATAAAATTTGTTCACACATTTGGGCCCAATGGTCCATTGAAGTTACTTAACAACTAAATAATGATAAGATTTAGGATTGAGTGGTCAAGAGTACTATATCTTTTTAATAAAAAATCTCGAATTTAAATCCTAGGAATGACAAAAAAATATTTGGAAGAGCTCACCCCTGAAATAAGCCCTGTAATGCTTGAAACGGATTAATCGGGTAAAATTCAGATACTGATGGTAAAAACAAAAAAAAATAATGATAGGACTTCAACAATTCTTAATAGATTGGGCCCAATGGTCCAACAGTTCTTTTTTATAATTGGACACAATGACCCGATTCATAACGCGTGTAGGTTTAAATGTTTAATATTAGATTTACGCTCAATCAAATTCTTTTGGATCAAGTGGTTGGATATTCTATTCTTTTAATCAAAGATTTTGAGTTCGAGATTTGGAAATGATGAAAAATGATTTGGAAGAATCAACTCCTAAAATGTGTCTTATAGCACTCGAATCGAATTAATCAGATAAAACTCAGATACCGGTGGTAAAAATTGAAGAAAAAAAAAGGATTTGGGCTCAATTATTCAAGACCATTAGTGGTCCAACAATACTTAAGCTTTGAATTGAATTCAATGGTCCAAAACCGTTAAGATCTCAAATTTGGGTTCAAGCCCAATTTGCATTTGATCCCAACTTCTATTTTTTGGGGGGTAACTGTTCATCTTCTCGTCTAGATCTGGACATATTATTGATTACGAAGATCAGATCTTGGCTGGACGATTTCTTGTTATCTTCCACTGGATTAAAAGCTTTATTTTTCCTTACATGAGATTCTAGTCTTCAAAATATGGGGTCCCAATTGTTGGTAATGAAAGAAGGCCCATACGAGGCTCCGACTCATTGCTTGAAAAAGTGGGGCATTTAATGCCTCTCTCTCCTCTGATTGTTCTCAAAGGCATTTAATGCCTCCCTCCCTCCCGTTTTTAATTCTTTGATCTTGTTTATGAAATCCAAAGAACAAATAAAAAAAATTGATTTGAAGTCAGAACTCTGAATTCCGATAAGAGACTCCTTTTTTGGTTACGTGTTCTGATTCGAGGAAAGAGACAAAATTCTCTATTCCGATTCCACTTTTTTATATAAATTTTATAAATCAACGAACCCTAAATTTTGATTAAGATAAAATTCTCAAAAATCAAAAACCCGATTTTTATCACAATATCTTGGTGATTTAAACATAAAATGCTCTAATACCAAATATTAGAAAATTTAATTTGATAAAAACCATCGTCAATATATTCATATAATCTAAATTTCATGTAAAATCACTAAAAAATATGAGATAAATAAGAAAAAACATACCCGATTTCATTTTGATCCAAAAGTGTCTTTAGATCCTAAATTTTCATTTTTTCAAATTACATGTATCCCAAGTTTTCTCTCTCTAAACAATGCAGAATCATAAGAAGTTGTGAAATACATTAATCTAGAGACCATAACTTCCTCTGTCTTTGATTTTTATCTTTTAAAAATCAGCTCTTATCTTTTAGCATTTCTATTATGAGTCATTACAAAAAAGAAAACTACCATTTGGTCTTTACACTTTTAAAAGTTCTGCATCCTTTTACATATATTAAAATCTTATCACAAATATGTTGTAATAGATCACTTATATTAGATTATATTTAAATGACAGTTCAAATATATAATTATTTTATATATGAACCCAATATTAAATTAAAAAATCCAACATGAAACCCTTATGCAAGATAAAATTACTTTAGTTCTCAACAATATCTTCATATTATTCTTGTCGATATCGATTTTAATTTTAGTTCTTAATAATTTAGAAGATTTAAAAGAATTATGGAGTTTAATACAGTTCTTAGTTTATATGAAAATAATAATTCATTTACGATAAATTTCATAAATTCAAAACAACAATTTAATTAAAAATCTTAATTTGATTTTAAATCCAAATTTAATTCAAAACCCAATTTTATTTGAAAACTTAATTTAATTCGAATTCTTTGAAATCTAATTCAATTTAATTTAAAATTCTAAATTAATTAAAAATCCTAATTCAAATTAAAATCTTAAAGTGATTCTAAACTCTAAATTAATTCGAAGCCTTTATTTAATATAAAAATTTTATTTAAACTAAATTAAATTGATAATTTGAATTAAACTAAGGTTTTAAATTAAATTAAAGTCTCGAATTAAATCTAGATTTTTGAGTCAGATTGAAATTTTAATTAAATTAGGATATTAAATGAAATTATAGTTTGGATTTGAATTGTGATTCTTAAATAAATTAGAAAATTTGAATTAAATTAAGATTTCAAATTGAATTGAGATTTGAAATTAAAATTTTTCATTAAATTAATGTTTTGAATTCAAAAATTTTATTATAAATAAATTATTGTTTTCAATTAAATTAACATTTAAAATTTATGATCAATTATATTTATACTCCATGAAATTTAAGCCAAATCATAATTGTGTCCATTTGACAACGTGACATAAATATTGAGAAAATATGTTTACATAACATGTGTTACATAATCATTTTACTAATAATCATACTCATGTGCCATATCATAACAACTCAGTATTTAATAATCATATTGATATCATTAATGATGAAGAGATTTAATTGTTACACTTTTTAAAATTTGAGTATTAAATTATTATATTTTGAAATTTAAAAACTTAATTATGAATGCAAAATTCAAAAATTTTACCTTTAATTAACCATTCAATTATACTAATACTAATCTATAAAAGTAAAAAATTGCATATCCATAAAACAAAGAATCTCAAGAAACTAAAATTATTGTAATTGTTTTAAACAATAAGATTATTTGAAATTCCTATTTACTTTTCAATTCTAATTTAAATATAATTTAAAAATAAATTTGATTAAGATATTTGAATAAATGAATTGAATTTATTGTTTATTTATTTTTAAAGAATTTGTTAAATGCAAGTATTTATTTAGGTGACGGGGGGTTATGATGTCCTATGATATACGGAAATTTCTTAATATTAGTATTTCTCTATTTCGGAAACGTTTTCAAAACGTTTTAATATGTTAAATTAATTTATATTTATATAAAAATGATTATATTTTCTATAATTACATATTTTTCATATTTAATAAATTGTTTATTTATTTAATTATAATTTTTATTTTTATATTAATGATTTTATGATTAATAATTATATATTTATCATTTTAGATTTTTATTATAAAATATGACTATTTTATTATTTTTATAAAAAAATTAATATTTAGATAAAAATTTTTATATTTTATATATTTACACATGTTCATATTTTTATTTTTTATATTTTTACAAATACCATTTTATTATATTTTTTCGTATCTATTTTCATTTCCGTATATTCTCATCCACCTAAGATAGGAAAAGCTTATATTATTAGGCCAATACAAGGAATAACATCAAAAATTTTTCTAGGATAACAACAAATGTAATTTAAAAAAATAAAATAATTTTTGATGAGTCAGCAAAAATTCCAACGTTTATAGATATTCAATTCCTTTGTTAGGAGCACTTGTTGCTTCCTTAGCCAGTAAGAGAGCAACTTCAACAATTATTCTCCAATCAAATTCATCTGTGACACGAGACTGGTGTCTTTATCACTACTCCAAACCAAACATGTTCTCTCCCCTTTTCCCTTCCCTCCCCGTCTCTCCGTCTCTGTCTTCATCAACTGCGAAATCACTCGGGTGTTTCTCTACGGTTTAGTCTTCCCAACGCGTCGAAATCGCTGAAATCTTCACACGGTATTCTGTCACTACATTTCCAAATATTTTGAGGATCCATAATTTGTAACGAGAGAGAGAGAGAGAGAGAGAGAGAGAGAGAGAGACGGAGAGATAGAGAGAGAGATTTCTCCAACGGCGTTCATGTCATCGGCGGCCAAGCAAGCGGAGCAACTAAAACAAGACGGCAACACTTATTTCAAGAAAGATCGTTTCGGAGCCGCCATTGACGCCTATACCGAGGTCTCTCTCTCAATCCCTAATTCACATTTCTCTCTCTCTCTATTCATATGTAATTGATTAGATTGTTTGTTTTTGAAGGCTATTACGTTGTGCCCTAATGTGGCTGTGTATTGGACGAATCGAGCATTGTGTCATCGAAGACGGAAGTAAGTATTTGAGTATAGACCTGTTTGTTCTGGTAATTGTAATTAATTTGTGATATTAGGGTTTTTGTTTTTATTGAGGTTTGTTCTCCTGTGGTTTGTAGTGATTGGAAAAGAGTGGAAGAGGATTCCAGAAGAGCAGTAGAGCTTGATAGCAGTTCTGTCAAGGTTCCTAATATTGGACATCTTCTTCTTATTCTGTAATTCTTTCTTTCCTTCATTTTGCATTTCTGATGTTGTTTTCCAAATTCCAATTATCATTTTTGGTTCTTTATTTTTTTGATAACTTTATCATTCGGTATCCGGAGTTTCGCCTGATTACTTCGGATCGAGAAGTCTATCAGCTCTCAATTGAGGGGTTCTCTCCCAATAATATTTTTTCCGTACCTAATGGGAGTCGAACTCCTAACCTGGTTAAGGGACAAAGGTGTCCTTCCTACCTACAGTCAACTCTCAGTAGATTATATGCTGTCAAAGACATCAAGTTTTGAAGCCAATTACCCAAGATGCCACCGAGGGCTTTTTTCCATGGATGATAATTCAACATGTTTTTCTAAGAATTCCGCCACGGCCGGTCCCAAACCAGAGTAAAGGAGTAGGGTTGCGGTAGGTCAACAGCCAATGTAAAATCTTTGTCAAATGAAAAATGAGAGACAAATATATAAATACTTTTGGGGCGTTTTCCCTTAGCGACGCGTTATATTAAATCCCGAATGTAATGACAAGTTAACAAAGGATCTTAGGGTGCAGGTAAATAAGTTAGTTCATGAAAATAGGATTCGTTTTGTCATTTGGAATATATGATCTTTGATCGGTAAATTAGGAGAGATTGGAGAAACAATAAATAGACGAAAAATTCATATCATGTGTATTCAGAAAACTAAGTGGGTTGGGGAGAAAGTTAGAGTATTAAAGTCTTATGGTTATAAACTTTGGTATACTGGAAGGGATAGAAGTGAGAATGAGGTTTTAATAATTGTATATAAAAGCTCTATTAGATGATGTGATAGAGATAAGAAGAAAATGAAATAGAATTATATTTGTTAAGTTAGTAGATGAGGAAAATATAGTTAATATAGTTAGTGTGTATGCGTTCCAAATAGGTATAGATGCAATTAGTAAAAAACAAATTTGGGAGGATTTAGATGAATTTATACATAGCATACCTGATAGAGAGAAGCTATTTATTGGAGGAGACTTAAATGGACATGTAGGAGAGAGGAACAAAGGATTCGGAATCGTACATGGAAATTTTGGATTCGGTAGTAGGAATGAGGCAGGAGATATCATTTTAGAGTTCGCCGCAACATTCGATATAATAGTTGTAAGAAAAGAGAAGCTCACTTAGTTACATATAGAAGTGGGTCTAATACTAGTCAAATAGATTTTTTTCTCACTAAGAGAGGTGATAAAATGACTTGTAATGATTGTAAGGTTATACCGGCGAAGAATGTGTCAACTCAACATAGATCCTCAGTTTTAGATATACGTGTCTAAAAGGAGAAAGAACTGTTCATTTATAGAGCCAAAAATTAAGTGGTGGAATCTGTAAGGTGAAAAGGAGATGGCTTTTAGAGATAAATTAATTCAACTGACAAATTGGTCTACTAATGATGATTCGAAAATAATGTGGAAAGAGATATCTACTAATATTATGAGTATAGGTAAGGAGGTTTTTTGTGTATTTAAGTATTAGGTCCCAATAGGGAAAGAGTCATGGTGGTGGAATGAAAAAATTCAAATGGCTATCCGTATCAAACGAGAGCGTTATAAGAATCTTAAAGGTAATAGTAGTAGCGATGCATATGACAAATACAAAACTACAAAAAAAGATATGAAAAAGATTATCCAAGAGTCAAAGAGGAAGGTGTACAATGAACTACACGAGATTGGAGACTAAAGATGGAGAGAGAGAGATTTACAGAATTGTCAAATTAAGGGAAAGAAATGATAAAAATCTAAACGGTGTTAGGTGCATTAAGAGTAGAATCAATAATATACTTATAAAGGATGAGAACATAAGAAAGCATTGGCGTGATTATTTGGACGATCTCTTTAATGTTAAGAGTATTATAGATATAAAAAATATTGAGATACCTGCAAAAGAGATCAATAGAGAGTTTAAACGTAAGATTTGTCCTCATGAAGTGAAGGAGGCTTTAAAGAGAATGAAAAATAATAAAATTATAGGACCTGAGGGCATTCTTATATAAGTGTGGAAATGTTTGGGTGAATTAGGTATAAAAATATTAATGGATATTTTCAATAAAATTTGACAAACTAAAAGAATGTCTCAAATATGGAGAGAGAGTGTGATTATACCGCTATATAAGAATAAAGGAGACATACAACATTGTTCCAATTATAAAAAAATTAAACTTATGAGTCATATCATAAAATTATGGGAAAAAGTAATAGAACATAGATTAAGATTGAAGATAAATATATTTTAAAATTAATATGGATTTATACTAGAAAGATCCATCACGAAAGCAATCCACTTGTTAAGATATTTGATGAAAACATATAGAGTACAAAAGAAAGACCTATATACGGTATTCATTGATCTAGAAAAAGTATATGATAGAGTTTTTAGAGATTTATTATGGTAGACACTGATAAAAAAAGGGGATATCTTTGAGATACATTAATCTCATTAGAGATATGTATGAGAGAGTTGTAACAGGCATAAGAACTTGCAGTGGTTTGAGTGATAGTTTCCCTATTAACATTGGACTTCATTAAGATTTGGCATTAAGTTCTCTCCTTTTTGCAATAATGATATACGAAATTATAAAAAATATGCAAAATGAAATATTATGGTGTATTCTTTTCGCTGATGATATAGTGTTAGTTGATGAAACTAGAGAGTGTTAATGCTAAACTAGAGTTATGGAGACACATTGGAATCCAGAGGGTTTAAATTAAATAGATCGAAAACCAAATATATGAAATGTATGTTCAGTGACAGTTATCGGAATGATGAAGAAATTATTAGGTTAGATGGGTAAGATGTATTCAAAAGTGAACGATTTAAATATCTAGATTTTATCGTTCAAAATGATAGCAATATAGATGAAAATGTGAACCATAGGATTCAAGCGAGTTGGATAAAATCGAGAAGGGCATTCGGAGTTCTTTGCGATCGCACGATACCGTTGCATTTGAAGGGAAAGTTCTACAGAATCGCGGTTAGATTTACATTATTGTAGGGTATTGAGTGTTGGGCTATTAAACAACAAGAAGAACAAAAGAGAGTTGTAGCAGAAATGGGAATATTTAGGTAGATGCGTGAAAAAATTAGAAGAGATAGAATTAGAAATGAAAAGATTCGTAATAAGTTACCAACGGACATTTGACCTAGTGCGATGTGGTGTTAGATCCCTTAATCAAGTTCCCGAATTCGATTCGCGGTTTGGGTATGGAAAAAACTATGTTGGGATGGTAACCCCCTTAAATGGGCCACTGTAAATTCCAAACCGGATTAGTCGAAACATAGTTCTGGATACCGGTTGGTATAGTACAAAAAAAAATATTCGTAATGAGTTGAGAGTTAATTTAATTATGAAAAAAATGTGAAAGTGTCGCCCGAGATGGTTCGGACATGTACAAAGAAAACCCAGAGATGATCCGGTTAAGAGAATGGAGAACTTAAATATAGGAGATCTAGTAAAATATAGAGATATACCGCTAAAAACTTGGATACAAATTATCCACAAAGACATGAAAGTTAAGTATTTAGAAGAGAAAATGGTGTTGAATAGAAATAGATGACGTAGAAAAATCTATACAAATTAAACCAATATATTTTATATATTTATCTATTGATTTATTTATTTTTATTTTTATTTTTAGTTTAGTTTTAGTTTTATTTTATTTTATATATATATATATTTATTATTTATTTATTTATTTTTATTTTTATTTTTGGTTTCATTTTACTTTTCTCTATCTTTTTTAAATTTCACTCAAATGGTCGACCCCAAATATTAGGATTAAGATTCGGTTTGTTGCTGTTGTATGATAATTCAACACGTTTCCTTTCCTTTAAGCCAACTGGAATTATTATTAGGCTGGAAAATGAAATGTCCTTCCCCCATCATATATAGTTGCTATCAACATCTTTGCCAAGATGATTCTCGCTATTCCAGTGTCCTTCTTACTTGAACGTTGTAAAAGTATTCCCTATCAAGAGCCCAATTTGGTTTGTTTCCATGCAATTACACACTATTAAAAAAATATACAGAGAATCTCAAAGAAAGAAGAAAAGACCAAAAAAGCAAAAAAAAAAAAAAAAAAAAAAAAAAAAATCTGTTCCAACATTGATAAGACCTGCATCCTGGAAACCCCAAAATGTCTTAGATAAGCTATTATATTTCAATCATGGATCTTGCGGTATTGCTTTTTTGTTACCATGCTCTTATGGTTATATTGTATTGAGCAGTGCTACAATTGATATAGATTGATAAAAGGCTTATAAAATTCTCTGTTACCTACCGGGGCTTACAACCTGACCTGAGGTTATTTAAAGCCTACGCGGCCAGCGCCTAATTGTTGATAGATTTGCTCCCACCAGATCTCTGAACATCCCCATCTCCGGCAGGGAAAAAAAAAGGAAGAGGGAGGAAAAAGATGGAGAAATGGCTACACTTAAGGCAAATGCTTGCACCCAAAAAGAAAAAGATAAATTTGTTTAGTTTTGTTTTCTGGGAGTTGATCCTTACTTTGAGAGACAAATAGTAGAACTGGTTTTGATTTGGGATTTTTTTTCCCTCTCTCCTATATGGTCTCAAACGATTAACCCTAAAATTTGGAATTAAGACACAGTTTATTATTGTTTTATTTAAAATGTTTAAACTCCTGTTTTCACCATTAAAAACAAGGTTTTAGTGAATGTTGGCATTTTTTCTGTCACGACATTCTCTATTCAGGCCATAGAAATTCTACTATTTATGAGTTTTCTTGTGGTTGTTTTTAGAATGAAGAATTCTTTTATAAGTTTTCAGAAAAAAATTTAAATGATGAAAAGTGGGGGGGTTTTATGTTCACTACCAGTTAAATCGTATAATCAGTCTTAAAGTACATGATTTTGTCATTTGAGTAAAATCGTTTGGAATTTCTATTTGAAGACCTAAGAAAAATTTCAATATATCGTTTCTTTTCTTTGGGAGTAGTCATAGGAGTAACACTCCTAGACTATAATAATTCAATATAGTGTGCGTGTCCCCCCCCCCACCCCCAATTTATCCCTTTTTACCAAGGATTTCTGGGTCATTAAGTAAGAAATGTTACATGAGAAAGATAAATGATTATACAAAGCATATGAGGAAATGATCAAGTAAAAAACAAAAGAGGCAACTTAGTGCACATGGCTCCTGCTATTCTTGGTTTTGAGTGGCTCAAAATTATGTAGCCTACTAAAGGTTCTTCCATGTTTTGAACTTGTGACATCAAGGTTTGAATGAAGCAATCTGATTTTAGTGCCAAAGCCTACCCTCATAAAGAAAAATAGACTAAAAAAGAAGAAATTGAAAGGAACTTAAGTGTTGTGTTATAATTTCATGCATGTTCTTTGTCTAACTCCTGATTCTATTGTGATTTCACCATGGTCTGATTTTTCTTTTTCTTTCTTTTAAATGTTTTCAGATTGTTCAAGATTCTTCATATTGTAGAATAGTATCAGATTGTGATAGGACCTTAACAACATGCCAAACCAAAGAAACACGTAGATGAAGCTGCTTCCTTAGATGTCCGATTGATATTTTTCCATCAAGTGGAATTAGTTTTCTTTTCTCCCTTGTTTTTTTGGGGGGGGGGAGGTGGCAGAGGAGATGTGTTGGTTTCAGCATAATTTTTTTAAGATACACAGAAAATTGTATTAAGTAAAAGGGGAATATACAAAGGGGCTAAGATTATCCAAAACAAGTAGAAATGAAGAGCAGCAGCTCATAAATTATTGCTTTTGAATTCTCGTCAAATCTTCTAAACTATAATCTCTTGATATTCCTAAAGTAGGAGCCTAAATAGGTATAAGGAAAAAATGATAATGTCCCAAAGGAGAGACGGACATATTTTGATTGCTAAAAATTCAAGTATTGCAGTCTCTCCAAATACACCAAGAAATAGATATAAGAGCACATTTCCATTTCTAATGCAAAAATGCCTCTTTATACCCACCAAGATCTCTAAATTTCGTGAAAACAAATCAAAGAGATCTCACTTATCATCACAGATAGCAAAGAGCTTGCACAGTTCCCAAGCTACATAGTAATGGAGAAAGAAGTGATTTCTAGTTTTGGTAACTTTACAGCATATAACACAAATATCTGACAAGACACTTTTAAAAAGGTCTCCATTTTTCAACGTATCATTTGTATTGGCCTTGTTAAGCACCATAGACCAAGTAATTGGTAAGAACATTTTCCTTCTAAATAAAATTAGTTAGGAAGGGAGTGTGGGGAAGGCAAATAAGATGTGAAAAAAGGATTTACGTGAGGAAGTTCCTAAACAAGGCTCTAAACCTTAGTACCAAGGACAGAGAGAGGGTTGTTTTCTTTGAACAAGGAAATAAGGGAGGAAAACTCCACAATTTCGCTATCATTAAGACTTCTTAAGAAAAATAATGAATAAGTCTTTAAATAACAAATAATGGGGGTGGAATGAAGTATAGATAGTTGATACAATTAAGAAAAAGTGATTGAAAGAGGTGAATCCCAAATCCTACAATCTTCCCAAAATACAACACCAGATCCATCTCCCACTTAAAAACATACAAGAGGTAGAAAGATATGATACACCTTAGAGATGAATTTTCAAGGGCTACAATGAGAAGATCCCAACCCAATCTTTCATATCCCGTTCATTTTGTCGAAAACCATACTTGCTTTCAATAAGTTTATGCCATAAATAGTTGGGTTCGAAGTGGAAACTCTATAATGATTTTCCAACTAAGAAGGTCTCTCTTAACCAAATTACCTGTTCCAACTAACCCTTAGATTAAGGTTTTACAATTTGATCCTAACTCATGAGTATTATCACTTCCGAACTACAAAATCTCTCATTAGCTTCTCAATCTTGTCCACATCAACAGTAGTCTTGAGAAGGGATAGAAAATTAAAGGGAATGTTAGAAAACACATTAATCATGGTGATATCTCCTCTTAAAGAAAGGACATGCATGAATTAGGGTGATATTCCTATTTAAAGAAAAAACATGCATGAATTAGGGTGATACGCCCACCTAAAGAAAGAGAAGCACCTCTCCAACCATCCAAATCGTTACTAATTCCAATGACAACCAGATTTCAAAATGAAGCACTTCTCATATTACCCTCTAAAGGGACTCCTAGGTTAGACCACTTACGCTTCCCACGACTGATGAGATCAGTCAACTTGTCAAGAATTTAACTAGGCAGTTAAACATCAAGTAGCTTACTCTTGGCCCTATTTATTCCGAGACCAAAAACTTTCTAAAAAATGTTAAAAGTGGTGACAACATCCAGAAAGCCATCACTATCCTCCTTAAGAAGGAGAGTCACATAATCTACAAGCCAACAATGCAAAAACACAAACCTCATCATTCTCTACCATAACACCGGAAAACATATTTTCATTCACTTCTTTCTCCAATATTCTACGCTAAGGATCAGCAAGGAAAGTGAAGAAAGGGAGAGAAGATTTCCCTGGTTCAATCCATGGGAGGCCATGAACTAAGTTAGTCTCCCCATTGATAATAGCATAGAAAGTTGCCAAACTTAAATATCAATATCCTCTCATCCACCTTCACCATCTAATGCTGAATCTACAAACCTCCATTACTTTATCTAAAAAGATGCAATTCCCTGTATCGTAGACTTTTTGGAAGTCCAACTTCAGGAAAACTCCATATCATTCTTTCTAATAAAATCAACCACCTCATTCTCGACCAAGGCTGCATTACGAATTTATTTGACCTTTATAGAAGCACTCTAACTATAAGAAATAGTATCAGCAAACACTATATATAACCTATTAGCAAGAAGTTTGGCTACAATCAAGTAGAGACTAGTAATAAGCCTAATGGATCAGAAATCCCTGACTTTCCAAAAACAAGTCTTCTCAGTAATCAGAGTTATGGAGATGGAATTTGTGCTTTTACCCAGCACCCCATTAGTAGAAAACTCACGAGAAGCTCTAGACTGGTTTTTAGAACTTACATACAAAAATCTTGAAAGAAAGTTATGGAAAACCAGTTGGACTTGTTGCTCTCTCCATCAAAACTAAAAAGTGCTTACCATTTTGAAAGGCCTCTCCGGCCACAATGCTTTAGAGCTCTCATTCATATGCCAGTCAAGCCCTTCAGTCACAGGGCGCAACTTCGATGTCCTCAGTATAGAGTTCTCCATAGAAGTTAATTATCTTATGAATAATAAGGATATGATCCATTGCCAACATTATTTTCTAACTCTTTATTAAAACTCCTTTCCCACCTACTATTGGCCACTTGAAGGAAGAACCTAGGGTTACATTCACCTTCTATCCCATTTCATTGGAATTTTTTGCTGCCAACTAATTTCCTCCTTAAGAAAAATTTCCTCAAGATCATTTAGGGTCTCTCTATCCCTAGTAAGATCCTCACACAGGCCACTTCAAGCATCCAAAGTATCTAAAGAATTAATATCATACAGAATGCAGGGTTTTTCTGTTGTTGTTTTTTTTTTTTTTTTAACTCTTAACATCTCCGGAGTTTCCTTGTTCAATGTCTCCGAGTCTCATTAAAACTCTTCAACTTCTTCACAAGTTTGCAGACAGAAAAGAAGTAGAACTCCAACTAATGTGATTAGATTCTAACACAATAGGAGAATGGTCTAAAGTGGTTCCGGTGTGGATCTCATGTCCAAGATTGGACTCCCACTCATCAGTAAACAAGAATCAATCAATTTGGGAAGTGTCTCTCCACTCCTTGGACACAAATGCACATTGGGGATTGAAAAGAGGAATATTATGATGTTAACATCCCCTAATGAAGGACTCAAAAGAAGATGTGCTAATGATGATCTTAGACCATTAAGTTTCTTAGATGGGGATCTAACTACATTGAAATCCCTACCGTGGCACCAATTTGAAGAAACAAATACAATATGCCCCTTACACTTACAACTACTCCAATAAGTGCAGCGAAACTTCAGCTAATGGACCATAGGCAGAAGTAAAGCAGCATTGGTGGAGGCATCTAAATTGAAGCAGTACAGAAAAGGAACAAAGAAGACTATCAACTCAATCTAAGGTTCTAAGATTCTAGATGGCAATCCCACAGTGCGAGCCACTTGAAGGAAGGCATTCCAAGCAGTCATATCTTGAGTCCGAAATGGGATTGGATGAAATTAACATCCTCCTCAATTTTGGTTTCTTAGATGAAAACAATATCAGGGAAACTCTCAAAATGGTTCTTTTATCTCCTGATCCCCTAATATTCCCAATAAGAACCTTGGTTGGTCACCGATATGATCCCCTATTTGGCCATCAGGATTCTCATCTTTCCCCAGACCAGCTTATGCTTATGTATTTTCCTATTGGTAACGAATATGAGATCAGGACAGGCTACTATCATAATTAATCCAGATAGATTCGCTGTTTAGATTTGGTGCAGTTATAAGCAGTTTGATTTAACCTTGGTGCGACTTGTAGTAGTCCCCTCACATTTGCTATGATTGTATCTCAAGCTCAGATATCCATATTTGATATGAGTGTCTCTATAACTTGCTTTGAGAATCAGATGTAAATGCTTTACAAGCAGGTCTGTAGTTTCTCTGCCTGTTGAGTAGTTTTTTTGTCTTCTTTTGATGATTTTAGTGCTTGTATCCAATTTGAGATGTTATTGTCTTAACTATACTATATCCAATCTAATAGTTGTGAAGTTCCGTAATACCAAGTGATATTCTTGAGTGTTGATTCTGGCTGTGATGTCAGGTTGAATTGTGTGTGGTACTTTTGACTTCACTAAGTTCTGCTTGACAGCATGGATATTTAAGGATAAATTTTGATGTGAAAAAGGTGTAAAATGAAGCATTCTGTTTTCTTGGGACAAAAAAAGGGGAAAAAAAGGAGCAACTGAGAGGTACTGGATCCCATTAATTTAGGTAGACGTCTTGTTTCGGTAGAGATTTGACTTGTAATGGCGTTCTGATTGCATCTCCAACCTATGAGGGATTGGACATATCTTGTCAAAGTACCTGCAACAGCAAACTAGGGGCACATTGGGCAATCCATTGGTACTAGTTCTTTAATAACTTCCCTATCCAGAAGAACTCTTTAGTAACTTTGAGTGGACTGCTCCCTTGAGGCATTATGAAAATGGAAATATGGGCTATCAAAAAATGGGGAAGTAGAGCGTAGGCTGTTCTAATAGAACTGTTGTATACAGGTATATGCTATATGCCTGCAGCAGATCAGATGGTTGTAAAGTACGTTATTTCCTTTTTGTAGACAAAATATCCTTTAGTCTTCGTCTACTCCTTTACTCTTCATTGCTGGACAGCAGGATCAACTGTGATGATGATGACCATATTATGATTATTATTGTCATTATGATAATTATCTTGTCGTAAGTTTACAGCTCATAAAAGCAAAAAGTAGTGGACTTGCTTCTAACTTCGTGTAAGATGTATCTTGGTTTTATTGGCTGATCATGGCTTCACAGATCATATCCTACATGACAGGCACACTATTTGTTGGGACTTGCATTACTACAACGAAAAGAATACCCTGAAGGAGTCAAGCAGCTGGAAAAGGTATGGTCTATTTGATCCTTTCAAATGTACCTTTTGTAAGATTTATGGTTTATGCAACTGGCATGATGTTTTATCAGTTTCCATTAACATCAGCAACTATGTGGTGAAACATCAAATTTTTGGTTCCATTTTTGTCATCTCTTGGTGACAACTGTAAGCCTTGAATATTTATACATATGAGAAGTAGTTCAATATAAATTATACTACTGAGTCATGCTATGATTCTTTGGAGAACATTGTTGGATACGGCTCACTCATGAAACGGGGGATCTTATTCAGATTTATGTTGGGGCTTTTGACTTTAACTCTGGTATCCTACAGATTCTCAATGGCTGTAGGAAGCTTCTTCCCTTGTTTTATTTTGTTTTTGTTGTCATTGTCATTTACATTTATTTTTTTCAAACACCTTCCCTTCCCTGTTATTTTTTTCTTTTGCAGAGTTTCTAAATTCTGTTTTAAAAGGATAAAAAAAGTGGTTGAAAGAAGTGAGGGATTGAACCTCTATAGGATATTTGGGGTAATGAAGGTTAAGAAGAAAAGGGCGTGAAGCAGAATTAAAGGGCTATTGCTCCAGATTACTGGGATTAAGGACTCGCTAAGAAGCTTGGAATTGTCATGTTTTGCTCATGACTTGAATCTGCCTTGTTTAGGTGTTCAATAATTTTCTCTACGGAGATTAAAAAGCCTAAGCTAATTCTTCTGTACTTTGTCTGTTCCCAAATAATTTTTGCATTCCATGCATTAGCATTTCAGCTCTGTGTTGTCTAACATGGAAAAAAGTTTGACGTTGAGCAAATTACGGCAGCCTTCTAAAAAAATAAAAGAAAAAATCAAAGCTAAGTACAAGAATTAGATCTCAGAATATTGACTTTTGATGAAGTAAGCTGCAGTTAAGTGATTTTTTATCTTCTAAAAGGTAATGCTATTGTTAGTGATAAGGGGCCAGTTCTTTGCATTGTTCTTTCAGCATGGAATTGACAGACTTTTCATGTGGAATGCAAAGTGTGGAACTTGTGGAGTTTAATTCTTGACGACTCTTTGTTCTCTTGCACTTGGTGTTATTATTCTGACACCTTTGCTATAAAAATGTAGAAGCTTCCTGATTGAGTATGGCGGAAGTTCACGAAGAGTTGTAACTTTTTTTCTTTGTGAAGATAAAATTGGATATAAAACAGGATAATTGAATATATTGATTTTCATATGACAATCTGTACAAAGGCATTGGAACTCGGAAGGGGTGCACACCCTAAAAGTTATATGGTAGAGGAAATCTGGCTGGAGCTTGCAAATGCAAAATACTTGGAATGGGAGCTTCAGTCTACAAAGCGCTCATGGGAAATGCAAAACCTGAAGTATGTAATTTTTTGCTGCGTTTTGGCATTTATTGTTTGACAAAATGGCTACCATTTGATTACTGTGATAGTCTGCAAAACTTTTATTTGTATTTAACTTCTTTCTAAATAGTACTTCTCTATATTTCTCAGAGAAGCTTGTGAGATGGCTCTTAAGCAAAAGCATCTTTTTGATGAGTCTGATACGGAAGGATTTGTAGATGAAGTTTCTAAATCTAATTCAGAGCAACTAGAGGCACTAGAACATGTGTTCAGAAAAGCTTCAGAGGATGATATACCCTCAGAGGTTGTCTTAATATTTATTTTGTTCTTATATTGCATGTCTAGCATTTGACTGCAAACTTATCTTCTTTGGGCCATCAATGGGGATATCAGGTGCCAGACTATCTGTGCTGTAAGATTACTCTTGACATCCTCCGTGATCCTGTCATTACACCATGTGGAGTTACCTATGAGAGAGCGGTGATCATTGACCATCTTAAAAAGGTGCATTTTACTTTCCTCATCTTAATGACTAAGATGCTTCCATTAGTAATTATTGTCTGATCTCTGACTATTGTAAGGTAGGTTGGCAAGTTTGATCCAGTCACACGTGAACCGCTACGTCAGTCTCAGCTGGTGCCAAACTTGGCACTCAAAGAAGCAGTCCAAGCATTTTTAGATAAGCATGGTTGGGCTTACAAGACAGACTGAGGGTGTTCTGTGGCTGTGAGCCTTGGAGTTCCATTAATAACAAGGCTGAGGTAAACACCGTTGCCAGAGTTGCATCCCTCATTTCTGTGATTTGCTGCAAATCACGTTGGTTATGTGCTTGAAATTTCTATTTTCCCTCTCACCATGTGTGGCATCGCATTGTGAGTCCTGCTGATAATTATGAAACTCCGGACTCTTATGAGCTGTTCTACTGCTTGTACAGCTTATACCAAGAGTAGTTTAGTATTAAGTGGCTCAAAAGAGTTGTGAATCTAAGATGTACAAGAACCTAGATAATTAGTTTAGAGGCGTGAATTCGTGATAATATGTTTAAAATGAAAGAAATCATTTGGACCTTAGTTCTGTATTAACTTTTTCACCTCCTTTTCTGTTACCTGTTGGCTTGTTGCCCAAGCTTTAATTAATTTGGCCAACTTATAGAAGACAAGTTGATTTCCTAAGATTTTGTAGAATTTTCTTGAAATATGTGTATATGCA
Organism: Dillenia suffruticosa; assembly: GCA_033439265.1. Lineage (NCBI taxonomy): Eukaryota > Viridiplantae > Streptophyta > Magnoliopsida > Dilleniales > Dilleniaceae > Dillenia > Dillenia suffruticosa. The sequence goes on from JAVTVX010000020.1 coordinate 18,602,331, forward strand.
CACACACACCCCTTCCCCCATGTCCTAAGATTTTGAAGATTTTTTCTTCAAAGATGTGTATTTGCGCATTTCAAGGTCACATTGTCAGGTTCGTCTTTATACACGATGATTTTCTTTCAACTTCAGGCCTTTTGGATTATCAATATACAGAAACCAGGTAAATTTGATTGGTTAATGGTTGTTATGGAAATGTGATATTCCACATGCTCCGGAACACTAATGCTTCTGCTGTAGAGTTTGTTCGGTAGCCAATAGCCATGGTGGTGTGGGGGGAGAGATGCCTCTGCGACTGGATAATATGCATTCCTAGGGTTATGAGCCTCAGGCTCATAAGTTTGCCAATGTAGTTATGTTTGGGATGGGAGTAAAAAGGTGAGATGGTGAAACTAAGAGCAAAGACGAGAGTCTGTTTCTTGGGATGCAACGTACTCGGCAAGGTTCATTTTATACCCATTTTATCCACCCAAAGGCTTCCTTGAAATATTTCTGGAATTGATAGAGCATGGCTCAGGATAGCTGTCTCCTAAATAGAGTTTTGGTAAACATTTGAATCGGATTAATATGGTTTCAGAAACTAGTGGTGGCAGTAAAAAAAAATAAAAAATAAAAAATAACAGAGCATTTTTGGCAACGGCTATTGGACCCGGTCTGATTTGGTCTAGATAGTGATGCAAACTTGAGCATGGACCGAACATAGAGAGAGTAATCACAAATGAAAGTCTGACTAGCCCGGGAGTTATGCCCAAGTTCAAAGCCTTTAACAATTTCGGACTCCAATCAGGTCAAAAAAGTACCAAAATGTTGGGGGTGCTCAAGTATAGTACCATGGAGGCTCAATCTTATCTACGGTAAGTTGTTTTAGCCGTATAGATTTTCATACCAAAATCCTGAGTTTGAGTCCCAACTTAGGTATGGAGCAGATTATATTAGGAGGGTAGTTCTCTAAATGGGTCATTATAAATCCCTAACCAAATTAATCGGAACATGACTCCGTATACCAGTTGGTATAGTATAAAAAAAATGGAGGCTCAATCTTTTTTGTGCTGAATATTTGGAGTTGTATGTTATCTATATATGTATATTATATATAATTTGAAGTTAAAACTTGAGCTTTGGGTAAGTCGCATCCACCATAACGGTACTAGAGAGGGATCTGGGTTTCTAAAGGGGCAACGCAACCACTATATTTCCCTGTTTCCAGACAAATGATTAAAAAGAAAAACACTATTTCCTTTTTGCCAATTCCTACTCCTTGGTGATCGAGATTAACCAGGTTTTCAACAATCTAATCAACAAAAATACTGTACTTGAAAGAATCCTGAACAGTCTCAACGACCACCAATACCTCCCCTCTATACCTTAACCAAAAAAAAAAAAAAATACCTCCCCTCAATCCTATTGTGCTTCTGACCAACGATCGTGGAAGCATGGAAAAATCTAGTACCCAGTGCACTTTAGATTTCTTCTTGTCTAGGAGTCTTTTTTTTTTTTTGGGGGGGGGGGGAGGTGAGTCTAGGAGTCTCTAATCTACAGAATACTATTTTTGCACCCTTCCTCACAAAAAAATCAATATATTCACTTATTGTTCTTTTTTAATACATTTTTTATATGAGAACATGAGCATAGAGATAGAATAGATTTTAGAGGTATGCGTATGAACACCTCAGTCATATCTCCTCTGTATCTATATTCAATAATAAACATAGTGGAGAGATTTAGGGCTTCTATATTAAACATAATTTATTAGAGATGAGATCAGAGTATGAGACTGAGTCCAGAGATGAAGAAGATCCAGGACGGAGGAGACAGAGAGAAAAAAGACAGCACTAAGTATTCTATATTAAACATAATTTATTAGAGATCAGATCAGAGTATGAGACTGAATCCAGAGATGAAGAAGATCCAAGACGGAGGAGACAGAGAAAAAAGACAGCACTAAGTACGGAATTGATCTGGTTTACATTCCGAACAAGACTATGGTTGAGTTCCTTGCTAAGATATACCCATTTTTTATTTTACTGTATTCTTTTATTTGGTCAATTTTTATAATGCTAAAATCTTGAACATCCGAGTAGGGGTAAAAATGAGTTGAATCAACTTACGAATAGCTTATCTCTCAGTTCGATAATTGTCTCATTAAGTTAACCCCATGCACTAAACGATTAATATGTGAACAAACCAAAATCTTTTGAATTGAGTGATCGATCACTCTATTCCTTTAATCAGAAATCTCGAATTCGAATTCTGGGAATGATGAAAAATAATTTGGAGAGTCAACCCCTAAAATAGGTTTCATAATATTCAAACATGATTAATTGGGTAAAATCCGGATACCGACGGTGAAAAAAAAAATTAATATGTGAACCAAATATTTTAATTCACATAAAATATGAGTTTAGTTTAAAGTAAAGAGTATTTGACTCACTTATGCTCACCAACTTGTTTGATATATTAATGTAATTTAATGTGTAACATATTTATTAATATTAATTATTTTTTTGAAAGTTTTTTGTGATATTGTACATTCAATAAATTTTAATTTGCCGATTGTATTTGTTTATTGATATTAAATAATTATTTTGATTTTATTTTATATTTCAAAATTTATAATTATATTTAAGTTTTTATTATGTTTTTTTCATTTGAATATTTGGCTTATAAATTTAAATAAATTGAATCATGTATAACTCATAAGTTCAACCAACCCGTTCGTGATGTTAGTGTCAGGCGTGTTTCAATCTTAAAAATTAATAATAATAATAATAATAATAATCCATTAAAAAATGAGTTGTGTTTGAATTAAATAAAATTTAATTAAATTAAGTTTGGATTAGTTTCAACTCACCTAAACTCTATTTATATTCACCCCTGGACGCACGTGGGGTAGAAGGAAGCGAAGCAAAAGGGGTCGTCGTGTGTATTCGAGTAATAAAAAATTCTTATTCTAAATATTTTTTTTTGGTAAAATATAGTGTTTGAAACTTCGAGATTTAGTGAAGTAATAATGCAATGCGTATGGGATGGGCACTGATGTAATTTTAGCACAAGAATTGTGAATTTTTCCATTTTTTTTCTTGGCCAAGGATAGGAGAAATTGGAAAAATCGCCCCGGAATCATTGCCTTCAGAAAAGAAGATGGAAGTGTGGCAAAAATGGGCAGGAACATTAGGTTATTTTTTTTCCCCAAGAAAAACAGATTGATGGAAATGAATTATAGTATTTAATTAAAGAAAATTCTAAGAAAAATTGTATGATTTGGTTAAAATCTATAAATAAAATTAACATTTAAAGAATTAAACAGAAGATAATTACATAAAAAAGGTTTATGAATTTTAAAATCAAATTTAAATTAAATATATAAATCTTATTTCTACATAATTGAGCTTTCAAACTTTAAAATTCAGATGTAGGTATGTGAGTTAACGCGTCGTGGATGACATAGACACGAGAACAATCTAGTTGCAAAGAAAAAGCAATCAGACAACATCAACTTGGTGATCAACATAATGAAAATGACAAGCACCCATTGAAAAAGTAAATCGAACAAAGTAAACAATGGATAAAAAGTTAGTTAATTTTTGACTTTCGGTTGATAATGATTCCATGGAATAAGATTGGTACCATTTTATTCCCAACTATGGATTCATTTTAAGACTGTCGGTGTATCGAAGCATTGCCATGAGCTAGTGGGGGGCTTAATTGTTGCCTTGATTAGCTCTAAATACCCAAGTTATGCATCGCATTCAGTGGGGTTGGTTTGTCTCTCAAACATCTGCCACTGCTCCTTATGCTTTTCATTATCAAACACTGTTTGGTTCACTTGACCAAAACTTCTCAAATGGGTGAAAATGATAGGAAATAGAGAAACTTCCATCTTTGGAAGAATTTCTCCAAACTCAAAAACTGTTTTAAGGAGAGGAGGGGGGTCCTTTGTTTTTCATGGGCAGGGGAGACTTTTATGATCTTGTGTGGTCAAAGTCCTCTTCTTCTATGCAATATGTATCATTGCTTTCAGGAAAATTTGTTTTAGATTGTTGAGAATATGTCCCTATTTCAAAGATGTACCGTATTTATTAGAATATATATATATATATATATATATAATATTGAGACCCCCGTAGAATGAGTGCTTTTAATAATTTGAAGTTGAAAATCTTTGGAATTTAGTAGGAAAATGGGGTGCCGAAGACAATGGCACAAATACTAAAATAAACAAATAGGAATGAAATCCGTGATCAATTCTAGGGAAGGGAATTCTTGTTCACTCTCCCTCTCCTCGAGGAATTTGTCCGCTGACAAGAAAAGGACCGGAATATTTGTTGCTTCCAAATGGGAGCGATCCATTTCAACAGTCTTTCTCGGTTGTGTTTTTTCTTTTCAAAAGAAAATCCCTAGAAATTTTGGCCACCCATGGCTCATCTTCAATCAGTAACCTTACTACTCGAGCCTCTTTCAAGGAGATTAAAATATTAGTAATTCCATACATTTATCTCTCTCTAGTGTGTCACTGATTGCACCAATCATTTGTATACCCATTCCATTTATTTCTCTCTCTCTCTCTCTTAAAAATTAATATTTTATTATTTATTTGTTTCTTATTTGGAATATGTTACGAAGGAAAATGAGTTGGGGGTGTATCAATACACCCCACCCATGGTATCTTGCTAATTCTTGAGATTTCAGACCAAAAAATAGGAAATGGGTTTAAAGATTATACGATTCTTCCATTTTTCATTTAAATTGTAAACCATACACACTATTGCAGCTACATAAAACCCTTCTTATTTTTGGAGGCATATTGAAATTTATCAATTTGTGAGAGTTTGGTATCCGTTAGGATTTTAAGAACTCGTGATGCATTGTCCCAAATGACTGAACCATTTTCTGGTCTACGGGACGAGCATTTATCTTAAATGTATACATTTTCACAGTTACATTTTTTTTTTTCCACATTAAACCCTTCAAATGCACATCACATTTCATCTAATTATACGGTTCATACTTCAAAAACATCATTAAACCCTATGCAAGGCAGTAGGCAAAATGAAAAGGGCAAATTGCTATCTGGGATTTGGGGGTCATGCATTTCTGACCATTAAAATTCCTCCTTTTTCCAAACAAAACAACAAATCAAAGATCTAGATCAGAACACTATAATTTCAAATCCAAGATTTTGCCTTTCCCCATAAGGAAACAAAAGTTGCGTGTTGGGGTTAAGGAATGATAATGGTTTTCACTTTTCTCATTTTTGACTTTTTTTGCTTGGGGAATCACTTGTGATTAAAAAGTTGGATAAGTTGCTTTTGAATTTTAGATCTTGAATTTTACTGTTGGCATTTCCTTGTCAATGACCATCACCAATACAATACTTACCCATTTGAGGCTGAGAACTTTTCTTTTGCTTTTCAAATAGATCGAAATATATACTAATTATTTCAACAATAGGACCAAAACCCAATAAAATACATCTTCTTCGCAGAAAAACACATCCGATTATATAAATATTTTTCATAAACATATGGTGCATAAGACACTATCTTTTACCGACGTATAATCTATCTAGTGGGACGAGATATTAAGTATTTTAATCAAGTTTTAGATTCAAAATTTAAAAATAAAAAAAAATTATATTGTCTTCTTCGTAGAAAAACACATCCAAGTATATAAATATTTTTCATAAACATATGGTGCATAAGACACTATCTTTTACCGACGTATAATCTATCTAGTGGGATGAGATATTAAGTATTTTAATCAAGTTTTAGATTTGAAATTTAAAAATAGAAAAAATTATACTGTGAGAACCGTACCCTAATAGAGTCCTTCCAAACGTTCAAAATAAATTAATAAAAATATAATTTCAGATACTAACGGTAGGAGGAAAAAAAAAAAAAAGACAATGTCTTGATCTTAACAAGCGGTGAATTTGGGTTGAAGTGGTTCCTTCCATCAATTGTTCTAAAAAGTTCTGTTCACATTAACGTTTGGGGCATGATGATGATGAAACATCATTATAAGTCAATATCGTTCCCCAGAGTGATCAATTAGGCAATTTTGGATTTCATTCAATTTGTCAAATTTATAAGAGAGGATTGTGTAGATTAGGATTTAGAGCTGATTTTAAGTTTGGCGTGAAGGAATTTTGAGGAGGAAAACGAAAGAAAAGAAGAAAAGGATAAGAATCTCTTGTCCTTCAACTTCTCAAAACTCAGACCTGAATTCGCTTTTGACAATTTTCTTTAAATGTAGATTTATAGAAATGAAAAAAGCCACTATTTCCGACCAAGTGTCCTTTTGACTTTAACCCCTTTGTAGTGTTGAGCAAAATTAGTACTAAATCGAAAGATGAAAGCATTCCATAATTACAACATAAAGCTTGCAAAAAAGAAAGTTAAACACAAAAAGACAAAGCATTGAGAAAGACCCTTGCTTTCACTGCGTGGTGAATAAAGGACCACCATGGAGGGAGGTGCGCTGCCAAGCCAATACAATTGACCTTTCCCACCAATATTTCGCCAGATTCCCACTCCACTACCCAAGTGACCTAAACTTATATTTGACATGGCAACCATTGGTTTGAAATTGAATGGCAAATAAGGTTAAAAAACAAAAATCAGGAACCCATTAGGTCAGCCAACTTGATTATTCAAAAGAACCAATGTACCATGAAGGTATATGAGATCAGATATTGTAATGGTCTTATCTTAAACATTTAAAAAGTTACAACTAATATTTAAAGTTTAATGATTTCAATTCCCATGAGAATCTTAATTTGTGAATACTCAAATACCATATGGTACAATTAAACAATCCCCAAGGTAATAAATTTTTTGATTGCTTGATTTCAAAAAATAACAAAACAAGAAACCTAATATAGGCAGCTTAGGAAAACTAAAAAATTATGGCATGGTGCATCCTAATGAATGGCGAATAGTACTCCTCTACAAGTGGTGCTGACAGTGTGGTACATTAGAAATTGTATTTTGTATCGATAGGTACAGGACATCACAATACAATAGAAGGGGGTGTGGTGGTGGGGATTAACTGTTTCATGGACACTAAAATTAAAAATAATATTTCCAATCCAACTATCAATGGACCACAACACCAGACCTCACAGTTAACATTGAATATGAGCACATTCTTCTTGTTTGCCTTTCTACCCCCCCCCCCCCCCCCGGGGGGGAAATATTTTGAAGCGATTTATTTGGACCATGACCCTAAGACATAAGACAATCTCATCCCTTCCCTCCCATACTTTGACATTGATAAAGATTATTTTTGGATCTATGTTCAATGCAATCTCCAACTAGACAGATATGATGATTGTAACTCAAGCAAGATTAAAAGACTGTCAACAACTAGAATACAAACCGAAACAGCTAATTTTTATGTAGAATTCAAGTCTCCAGCAGAAACCCACATGACAGGTAAAATAATACTCCTTTAAGCAAACAATAAAATGTAGACAAAATCTTACAAGTAAAAAGCTTCCTTTGTATTTCTATTCACAGAAGATGTAACTCAAATACTATTGAAATTAAAAGCTCTGTCCGGGTGAGGAAGAAAAGGGATATACAAAAAGGGTGATAGAGAATTCTCACAAAGATGCCTACACATTATGCGCGCAAAGGAGGTTTAGAGAATTTACAGATGGAAGTGATTGTTGATGAGAGAAAGAGCGTTACTGCAGTTCCCTTAAGCAGTGTGGGTAAGATTGATGGTCCTGTTGAGTCTCTCAAGGATGCCATTTGCCTTCCTCTTTGCCCTTGAAGTTCCATTTTGAGCAAGTTGTGATATAGTTCCATAGGCATTTTCCTCTTCCCTTAGCTCTTTCCACTTGGTTCTATCATTCAAGCAGATAGTATACAGAATTGCGATACAATTCTCTTTGTTTCGAGCACAAGAACTTTCCCTAATAAGACTAAGCAAGCAAGTAACAGCTCCAAGTTCGCCTAATTCCTCAACCGCCTTTTGATGACATGAAAGCATTGCTAGGATTGCCAACAACTCATCAACAAGCATTCGATTCACAATCTTCTCCAAAATTACCCTAACAGCCCCATCTCTCACTGCCCTCGCCCTGTTCTCATGAATAATACATAGGTTAAAAATCGCTGAAGCAACATCTTTCATAGCCAACGGGTGACCCTCTTCTAACAAATCAATGAGAGCTTTTAGAGCACCGGCTTTTCCAATAAGGGCTTTATTCGAATCAAGAGCAGACAAAGTAAACAATGCTGCAGCAGCATTACTCCTAGTTTCAATAGTCCCGGACCTCAAAGCATCCATAAGAAGCGGAATTACAAGTGGGGTTTCTGCCACGAGCTTTTTATTATTGTCGTGAATCGAAAGATTCAAGAGGGTAGTGATCACATCTTCTTGAACTTCAGGGTGAACTTCTCTATTCGAATTACTTTGAGACAGTGGAGTCAATAATTGAGGAATTGCATCAAGAGATTCCCCAAAAAGAGCCCGAAATGAAGGCATTCGCTTAGTCAGTAACCGAAGCTCCTTTGCAGCTTCCTTTTGCTCAGGGAGGGAGGAAGACATCTTCTCGAGCAAAGTCAAGAAATGGTCTCTATCAGCCTCAGTTAAACCTTCATCATTTATATACACAACAGAATCAGACAACTCAACTCCCTGATTCTTGCACCATTTCAATATCATCTCCCGAATCAAGTGGTTTGGAGTGAGGATTGTGTGTGATAAAACCTGCTGTGTTTGAGGACATGCCCTGTTTCCCGCTTTTAGCCATTTCTGTATAAAGGGTCTATCATATGTCTGCATGATATATAACAACAATTGTCAACACAGAAAATTCATGACACCAGGACAACTTTAAAGTTCTAGGATTGATCAAACTGATTTTCTTGCGCTTAATCAAGCAACAGCATAGTATGAAAAGCCAATTGAAAATCTTATGCAAATTAAAGAAACAAAAACTACCGATTAAAATGCTAAACTTTTCAGAGACGGTAAGAAAGAGAATTCAGAAAAAGAGAATTGAATGCCAGCCAACCACCAAAATCGAAAAGTTTTAAGAACCCTAATTACCTGACCAGTGGAGACAATTACAGGATCCCTCATGAGTTCTTTGGAAAGTGGACATCGAAATTCATCAGGGCAAGACATCGAATTTACAAATTTTAGGGAAAGTGATCTCTTAATCTTCAAATTCTTCAAATCCAACAAGGTTTCCATAGCACGATCGATTGTTTGGACAACTAATTCGTCATCGTCTTCAACAATTGCTCTGATTAGTCTCTGTAACTCCTTCTTGAGTTCATTAGCCTTAGCAACCGTCGAGGGATCCGAAACTTCAAAGATTCCCGGTTTCGCCATCATTGATTTGTGAACCGAATTCTTACTCTAGAAAATGAAAGTGGAAGAAGAAAGAAAGAGTGAGAATCAAATTAGTGGTAGATTGTGTTTCCGTGAATGACGAAACAGTGTCCGTGTCTGCTCTCTTTTATCTCTCACAAGATTTTCTTTTTCTTCTTTTTCCCTCCCCCCCAATGCTCTCTCTTCCCCCCGGGTGTCTCTCGCTACCCTCGGCGGTTCTATTGGGAATGCGAGAGAGGGAAATAAATGCGAGTTTTTTTTTTTGGGTTTTGGTTGTCTTTCGTTTGTTTGGAGCAGAGAGAGAGAGAGAGAGAGAGGAGAGAGTGGGGCCGAGTATACGCAATCACGGAATCCATGACCGCCAGCTGGCAAAACGCGGTGGAAACAGAGGCTTCGTTGGGTGTGGCTGCCACCATAATTCCATGGGCATGGCTGCTGACATATCTTGGGTAGTTGCCACGCCATCCTTTTTTTTTTTTTTTGCTAAATATGCTTTTTGTTTTTTTCCATGAAATTCCTACATAATTACGGAGAGGAAATTGGAGTTATCCATGTCAATGACTTTTTATTAGATAATAATATTAGTGATCGGTACGATAAGAATTGAAATATTTAAATAATTTTTTATCAGACGATTATTCATCAATTATATTATATTTTTTGTAAATGAGGGAATAGAAGAGTTCTATAGAAAAATAGTAGTTCAACTCTATATTATCTAAGGGGAGTTAAAACACAAGTATAAGATAAGTAAATTAATGCACAACTTTGATCTTATTGAAAATACTAGTGAAAGTAAAAGTTTGATTATAAATAATATGGAGAAAAATATTTATAATTAATATGACAATGTCAATTGAGTTATAATAATATTAATTATTTATTCAATTTTAAGAATATTAAAAAATATGACTCATAACACTTTTGTAATTAAGAATAGTAATAGAGATAGTTGTTCTATTTATTTCGATATTTTAGGTATTTTGATGCGAATCCAGCATCATCTCTGCAATTTTCCTTTTCCCCCAATTACACCATAGTGCTATATAATTAAATTCAAACCCACTAATAAAAGTAATTTTTGAATTAATTATGTTTTAGATAATTTATTATTACAAAAAATAACAAATAATTTTTTAATAATAATAGAATCAATTCTTTATACGATTATTCTTGTCAACATATTTTTAATCAGATCATCGCGTGTTGCATTAAGTCTGCACTAACAAATTATTACGAATATAAGCTGGGTTTCAAAACCTTACTGTTTGATCAACCAATAGTGTAGTTCCATTGCGGGTAATTTGGTTTGAGAGAGAGCATTGGGAGGTCTGCGAGTTCCCCGTAATAGAGCTAAGAATCAAGTTGATCATGAGGAGAGCAAATGCTTATGGTGGTTTAGACATAATTATTTTCACAATGGGGAGATTAGAAAAACCCAAACTTGATCAATCAGGTTCTTCTACTTGGCGAAGTTTGAAAAAACTGTCTTGGAAAGGTGGGTGTTAGTCTGTTGGGTCTGACAAATTAATTATTGTTTGGCAAGGTGCTTGGTTAGGCAATCCATCTTTGAGGTATTGAAGGTAGAACTACTAATTCCTAGAACTAAAACTAAATACTTATAACCATTTTAATGCACATAATTTCAAGATTACGGGTTCTAAGTCATGAGGTTAGGGGTTTTCAGATCTTTTGTGGACTTTATACTGATGACAATGACTTTGTAGACATATGGGGCAAAGTTCCCTTCCAAGATTTTTATAAACAAGACAAGTATCTCTTTAAGGGAAACTGGTTGTGTATACCTCATACCTCTTTAAAGGAAAACTTAATTCGTGACTTGCATGGGGTGATTGGAGTGGACATTTGGGGCAACAGAAGACTATATCCAATTTGAAGAAACGGTATTATTGTTCTTAGTTAAGGTGGGACGTGGGCAAATTCGTGAGTCGTTACTACACATGTCAGACAGCTAAGGGTCAGTTGCAAAATATTACGCTTTATATATCTCTCAGAGTCCCTGAAGCCATCCGGAAAGCTGTGTCTATGGATTTTGTTTTGGGACTACCCCGCACTTAGCTTGGAATCGATTCTGTTTTTATTGTTGTCAACATATTTTTGAAGATGGGGCACTTTATTCCACGCAAGAAGACTTCGGATGCTTCGCATGTAGCACGATTATTTTTAGGAAGATGGTACATTTATGTAGAATGTCAAAGTCTATTACTTCATATCATGACATCAAATTTCTTAACCATTTCTGGATGAATTTGTGGCGCATGTTTAATACTCCTTGAATTTCAGTGGCATGGTCCATCCCCAAACAGATGGCTAAACTAAGGTTGTCAATCGGATTTTGGGTAATCTTGTTCGTTGTAGTTGCGGGGATCACCCAAAAAAGTGGGATCATGTTTTACCTCAGGCGGAGTTTGAATTCAATAGTGTTGTTCATAGTTCCACAAGAAAATCATCTTTCTCCATTGTCGATTAGAAGTCACCCCGACATGCTGTAGACTTGGTGAAATTGACTCAAGTCTTGGGATAGAGCTCTACAGCAGCAAACTTAGCCAAGGATGTACAAGCCAGTCAGGAGAAGGTCCGTCAGAAGTTGTTAGAGACCAATCAGAAGTTCAGGAATGTTACAAATAAACGCCGTTGAGTTAACTTGTTCGCAGTCGGTGATATAGTGATGATTTTCCTTCGATGAGAGACATTTTCAATTGGCCAGTATCATAAGTTGTAACCCAGAGGTTTGGTCCTTACAAGATCGTGCATAAGATCAACAACAATGCCTATGCGGTGGACTTGTCCGAATCAATGAGTATTTTTAGTACTTTCAATGTAGGTGACTTGTCTCATTATTATCCCTCCAACACCGCTTTGTATTCAATTCACTCCATGATGAGTTCTGTTCATGTATGGGGACAGAGATGGAATAGGATTCATATAATTATTGGGCTTTGCAAGATCGGTCCAAAAAAGGAAAATTGATCCTCAGATAATTATTTGGTTACACGAGATCGGTTCAAGCAACGAAAAAGGACCCTTAAATAATTATTGAGTTATATGAAATCGATCCAAAAAAGGAAAAATGATCCGTTAACTTTTGATCGTTTTAGTTACTTTTTGACCCACCGTTAACTTTTGATTCTTTAAACTACTTTTCGGTCCTTTTAAGGATTTTTAGTTAGTTTTCTTCTTTTTTTTTTAGTTTCCCGATTTCTCTCATTTTCTAATTTTTTCAAATTTTAAATTTCTTAAGTTTTTTAGTTTTTCTAATTTTTTAATTTTAGAATTTGAAAATATTCTCTGATACATTTACAACGAAATAAATATTTAATATCCCAAGATTTAGGGTCGGATCACTAACATTTTCGATGTACGGGTCCGAAAAATGTCACCAATTGATCAATCTCCTCTTGTTCACAATCTAAGAGTCTTTTTCAAAAAAATGGAAATTGTATATAGTGTAGATCTATCTTCTTCCTCACAATATGCTTGTTCTCTCCGAACCTTCATGCATCATGGATGGTTAAGGGAGTTAGGAGTTAGTTTTTCTCTTAAAAAACCACTCCCTCCCTTCCCTTCTTTTGAAATTCAAATGGGATTAAGAGAATGGGTTTGGGTCAAACCCACATGGGCGACCTGATCCAGTACCCATAACTTATATCTCCCACTCGCACATGAGGGTTAGACTTACATTTTGCTCAATCACTTCCATATACCATCGATTTCATACAGACAAATGGATCGTGTAACCAGTGAGTATATCGAGAGCTCATAGCTATACACCGGTTAAATCTCGTTATATCTCAGACCTCTTTTACCTTATACAAAGTTACCATATCCTTATCCCTTTATTAATGAACAAGAGCATACTTGACTCATCTGAACTATGCATTCACAATTATGTTTCAGAACATCAAGTTAAAAACATAACTGACCAGTCTGTAAATATAAAAATTACGTACAAGTTTTAAGACAGTCTTTCTTTCGCACTACTATCTTTCCACTTAATTTTAGCTACTTTCGTAATCATGCACCACAAAACCGAATCAATCATGATCTATTAGTTACATGCTAAATTAGCAATACTAAAATAAAATTTCAAAAAACAGGCGAAAGTTTTAAAGGTATTAAATGAGATTAATTACAAACCTCTGGATCTCACACAATGAGATAGAGGGATTTATCAACACATTTCTCATAGAGTCACTGAAAGCACACGTGGTATGAACACGTGTTACGATATCTTTTCTATTTATTTAGAACCGTATGTCTATTTCAAAATTATAATATATCGTACAGATTTTAGTCTAAATATATCATGATACTGACTTGATTCTCTTTTCTTATAAATTTTCAAACAAATCACTTTTCCAAGAGAGAACCACACCTGACTTCTAGACAAGTGTAATGGATTGTGAAAAATCCATTTCGATTATCAAATAAGTAAATATCAAGGATAATCTCATCTTATTTTTATACTAAGGTGGCTAATTTATGTTAATTATCCAAAATTAATATTGTCTCATCTCTACATATCACACAGATATTAGAGGCGATTACTTGTGTGAGAGAGTCAATCTTCCAAACTTGTCCGACATACTTTTTAATCAAAACTTAAGAACTCACAAATGCAAACAAATTCAAATGTCATATAATAATGAGCATTATATCACGTTCATTGTATATACGTACAATTACACGCTACGCAATCCTAAAGATTTTACATGTTTCAGAAATATATCTCTAAGTATCGGTTTCGTGAATGAATCAGCCACTATTAAATGCGTAGATAAATACTTTAATGTCACCTCTCTCTTTTCAACAATGTCTCGAATAAAGTTGAATTTCGTATCAATGTGTTTGGTTTTCCAATGATATTTGGGATCTTTCGTGCAACCGATAGCTGATTGACTATCACTATAAATTGTCACGGCTCTCATTTTGTCGCTTACGATCCCCAGATGTTGCAAAAACCGTTTTAACCAAACACACTCCTGAACTACTGAAACACAAGCTACAAACTCTACTTCCATCGTGGACAGTAATACACATATTTGTTTCTTGCTTCTCTAAGAGATGGCGTCTTTATTTAGTAAGAAAACATAACCTGAGGTGGACTTACGTTCATCTAAGTCACTACCCCAATCAGCATCTGTGTATCCGCTCAATAACAAGTCATTTCCTTGATAATAAAGGGAATAATTCGCAATTCCTTTCGGTTATCTTAGAATCCTCTTCACAGCTGTCCAGTGACCTTTACCTAGATTGGATTGATACCTGCTGACCAAACCCACGACATAGTAGATGTCAGGGCGAGTACACATCATAGCGTATATCAGACTCCCAATAGCATTGGAATACGATACTTTTGATATCTTATGTTTTTCTTCAGCAGTCTTTGGACACATTGCTAAACTTAAACTTTTGCCTTTAGCCATAAGAGTATCAATAGTTTTATAACTATCCATCCTAAATCGTTCCAAAATATTTTTTAATGTAAGATTTTTGAGATATGACTAACAATCTCTTGGAACGATCTCTGTGGATCTTAACACCTAATATGTACTCTGTTTCACCCATATCCTTCATATCAAAATTTGATGATAACCAACTTTTGATATTCAGAACATACTCCATATCATTTCCGGCTAACAATATGTCATCGACATACAGACTTAGAATTACAAACTTATCATTGGACTTTTTCACGTAAACACAATGGTCTTTGTCTATCATTACGAAGTCGTAAGAGATTACGGATTTGTGAAATCTCAAATACCAATGTCTTGAAGACTGTTTGAGACTATAAATTGATTTATTCAATTTACAAACTTTGTTTTCTTGACGTTTAACTATTAAACCTATTGGCTGTTCCATGTAGATTTTTTCTTTAAGTTCTTCGTTGAGAAACGCAGTATTCATATTTATTTGATGTAATTCTAAATCTAGATTGACTACAATAGCCAACAATAGGCAAATAGAGGCAAATCTCACTACTGGTGAAAAGATTTCTTCATAATCAATACTCTCTTGTTGGGTATAACCTTTTGCTATCAACCGAGTTTTGTATCTCTCAATTGTTCCATCAGCTTTACATTTAACTTTGAGAACCCATTTGTTCCCAATACGTTTATGCCCAGGTGGAAGATCAATCAGTTCCCAAATATGGTTGAAATCCATCGACTCTATTTCTTCGTTTATTGCTTTTACCCACTCATGCTTGGCAGGACAAGATAAAGCCTCGTTCACATTTTTCGGCTCATCCTCGTCCTGTGGAAAAATGATCAAAGTGTACCCTTCAATTTCGTAATGACGTTTGGGCACACCTTTCCTAATACTTTTTCGAATTGATGATTCGGTTGGATCGTTAGAATTTGAATCCCTCCCACTGGGATCATCTAGGGATTCAACTTCTCGTAATTCTCTTGATCCATCATGCACAGAACCATCATCTAAATTATTTAATTCAAACAAAAGTTCTCATTTTGTTATATCACATTTACTATGAAAATTATTTTTCAAAAATGTCACATTTCGTGATTCAATTTCGGTTACAGTACCATCTTCTCTTTCACCGATAAACACATAACCTTTTGACTGATGAGAATATCTAATAAAGATACATTTCTTCCCCCGGGAACCAAGCTTTCCAAATTTATTAGAAGGGTCATGAACATATGCTGCCGATCCCCAAGATCTAAAACCAGTCAGACTTGGTTTCCTACCAGTCCAAAGTTCGTACGGTGTTGTGGGTACTGTTTTTGAAGACACTCTATTCAAGATATAGATCACAGTTAACAATGCATCTCCCCAAAGGGAAATTGACAAGTTAGTTTGCGCCATCATAGATCTTGTCATTTCCAACAACGTTTTATTTCTCATCTCAGCAACACCATTCTGTTGAGACTTGTGGGGAATAGTCAATTGTCTAGTTATTCCCTTTTCATTACACAGATCATTAAACTGATCTGATAGATATTCACGCTCTCGATCTATCCTTAAGGCTTTAATCGTTCTATTCATTTGATTCTCTATTTTATTCATATAACGTCGAAAGCACTCAAGTGCTTCAGACTTATGAGTAATCAAATAAATATGACAAAAACGCATGAAATCATCAATAAAAGTAATGAAATATGACGCTCCATGCCTAGCTTTCACATTTATTGGACCACAAATGTCAGAGTGAACCAATTGTAATGGAAGTTCAGCCCTCACGGATTTTCCAAATGGTTTTTGAGTCAACTTCCCGGCAAGACAATATTCACAATTTGGTAAATCAACTTTAGCAAGCGAACCCAATAGTCCTGCTTTCAGAAGTCGATTCATTTGTCCTGCTCTATGTGACCAAGTTTAGCATGCCATAATTTGTCATCTATATTAGCATTACTAGAAAAACAAACATTTAACGAAATATAATGATTAGTATAACAGTTAAACATTTGTCTGTCACAATCCAAAATAAGAAATCCAAAATAAGAAATCCATTTAGCAAATATCTAGTACCATAAAACACACCACTATTATAAATACAAACCCTATCACGAGTAAAGTTCAAGTCATAGCCAAGTCTAAGAAGAACAATAACAGAGACTAAATTTCGTCGAATTTCCGGTGCAAAAAGAATATCATGTAAGATTAGGGTTTGGCCACTTCGTAACTCCAGTTTGCAAGTGTCAATCCCTTTGACTTCTACTTTTGTGTTGTTTCCTACGTATATCCATCTTGCACTAGGAGGAACTCGACGAAAGTCCACGAACACTTTTCGATCTCTCGTCACATGGTCTGTTGCTCCTGAGTCTATAATCCATACAGGATAAAGTTCAGAAAGTAAAACAGTGTTAGAGACATATATAACACTTAGAGAAGCGTTACAGGGTGCTATCTTTTTCGGTTCGGGATATTCTTGAGCAAAATGACCAAGAGTTTTGCCATTGTAGCACTTTAGTTTGCTCTTATCCTTCTTTTCCCAAAACCGTTTGCGCTTGTTCTTACGGTTGGAATTGTTTTTCTTAAACCCTTCCACAATTTCCTTCCCTTTCTTGCCCTTGTTCTTGTTCCCCTTCCGTTTAAAACCTAAAACTTTTTGGAAACTTGACTCAGTTACAAAGGTATTAGAAATCAATTTTGCAATACCGAGCCGCTCATCTTCGAGTTCTATATAGCAAGTAGTATCAGCGAAAGTTTTAACGCTATCATTGTGAGTCAGATTGACCTTCAAGTGCTCCCACTGGTCTGGAAGGGATCGGATTAAAGCTTGAACATGTTGCTCATAAGATAAAACATGACCTGCTGACTTTAATTCTCTTATTATGTTTGACATAGTTCTGAGTTATAGTTTGATATTGTAATCAGACTTTTTTTTATACGTGTCAAACTTAATAGTCAACTGTCTCAGACGGGTCACACTAGTATCTTCATACTTCTCTCTGAGGTACACCCACATGTCATGAGCAGTAGGGAATTGCTCACATTCATGTATGAGATTATCAACTACAGAACTAACCAGGATACCACGTGCAGTGGAATTTTTTTTCTTCCACGCCTGATAAGCTTCTTGATCTCTTCTCTGTTGAGTAGTGTTTCCAATTCTAAGGTTTTGCATGATAACCCTTTAAGACATCTTACTCTTCTAGCACATACCATATCTTATGACGCCAAATGTCATAATTGTCGCCATTAAACTTATCACCTTTATTCAAATCTGTTATTATTGATTTCAATACCATGGTTTGGGTTTTCAAAGAGAGATTATTTTAAGTATTCATACTCATTTATTCATATAATTTTGTACATGAAATCTAATAAATTTATCATAAATTAACATAAGGTGTAAAGTCGAAAGATCACTAAGTTCTCAATTATCATCCATCATCCAAATGTTTGATTATCATAAATTTGATTTTAAAGTAGCAAAATTCTTTAAGTTTTTGGTGAGAATTACTTAAATTCTATCAACATAAAAACTCCCACTAAAATCATGTGAATTTAGAACATATCTCTTCACATGCTCGCATAAATATACAAAATATACACATTCTTGATATATATATATATAAAAAAAACATTACATCATATGTTCATGGCATTGTTCTCATCACAGTAGATAACTATGCACAAAGAAAAAAATATATATATACAATCAAATTTCTTTTTTCTTATCTTTCTTATCTTCTGTATACATGCGATTGACTATCCCAACTGAAAGTCTATCTCTTGGAATGAATCTCCTAATAGTTTGGGGTGTAGAGCCATTGATCTTTAGAGACAATGCCTTTTTCATTTTAATCTCTATCTCCCTAACTCTCCACATCCTAAGCAGTTTTAGTCTGAAATTCTTGAGGTAGAGCCACTTATTATTCTCTAATATTTTGTCAGCCATTCCAACCAAATGATCAGGGAAGGAGTTTCTAATAATCTTAATCTCAGCTTCGTCGCCTCCAAACTAGTGACCCAAACGTCAAAATTCATAACGTTTTCGACTCATAACCCACAAATATTGCAGCAAAGTGTGCGTTACTTTCATTTTATAATGTAATATCATATACAACTTTGTCAAACGTTTCAGGATCCTCTCATCTCTGCATCTCCCCCGGAGAGGTGCAATGGTACGTCTGATTCTCACCATATCCCTAAAATGGGGTAAACATTAGATTGGATATGAAACCAACCAAAAATTTTAAAACACCATCCACAATTTATACCTTCAACGAGTACAAATCAAATATGTGTTATACAAATTTAATTCAGATAGGCATAAACTAAAAAATATTTTTTTTAAACATGTGAGAAATTTTCAAAAATTTGTCTCAATTATTAATTGATTTTTATGCAATTTTCAAATAAAATTTACTAATTTAAAATTAATGGATACTTTCAGTCAAAAAAATAATTTAAAAATTACAGAAAAAACAATCAAAAATAATAAAAAATTTTAAAAAACGGGGTCTGAGAGGGCGCGTCACGTGCCCTCACGCGCCACTTGGTGGCGATGGCACGTGGGTGACCTGCCCACGCTCCCAGGTGGCGCGTGAAGTCTACGCGCCGCCTTCCCGACGGAATCCGACCACCAGATTTTGCCTATCCCCCATTTTTGGAGTTTCTGAATCTAATGGTACTGTCAGTTTTCTGATTTGAGGTCTGGATCATGATATTTGGGCTTCACAGTCTACGGCCCGAGAGTGGGATTGTGCTGACGTCACTGTTCGTCTTCTTCATGCAGAAAATTTCTTTCCGCATTTTAACCATAATTTCTCTAAGTCATATTTCATTCATTTTTGAACCGTTTTGCATGTTTTTTATATGGTTGGAAAGGATTTTTTATGGGGAATTTAACCATACAAGTATTAAATCATAAAATCTATCGTGTAAATAGATATTAGTATTTTTATTTTCGGTTACGGTTTCATTTTTCTCCAAAAATACATAGCGGCCATACATAAAACTTTGCAAATCAATTCCTAATATCATGGGTACTCTACTTTTCAAATTTCAAAGTATTTCATAATCTATAATCAAAGTTACCATTTTCAATTTTTTTAAAAAAAATGAAACTCGAAAATATATCAAAAATAGGAAACACGCTAAATAATGCTCTAATACCAATGAATGCATTCTCTGATATATTTACAGCGAAATAAATATTTAATATTCCAAGATATAGGGTCGGATTACTAACTTTTTTGATGTACGGGTTCAAAAAATGTCACCAATGAATCAATCTCCTTCTTATTCACAATTCAAGAGTCTTTTTCAAAAAATGGAAATTGTATATGATGTAGATCTATCTTCTTTCTCATAATATGCTTGTTCTCTCCCAACTTTCAAGCATCATGGATGGTTAAGGGAGTTAGGAGATGGTTTTTCTCTTAAAAAATCACTCCCCCACTTCCCCCCTTTTGAAATTCAAATGGGATTAAGGGAATGGGTTTGGGTCAAACCCACGTAGACAACCCGATCAAGTACCCATAACTTACAAAATTTATATTGACCCTATAAATATTTATAATATATTTTAGAAGATTTTATTAATAATATTTATTTTGAAATAATAATAATTATCTTTAAAAGTTTTAGGATTTTACCCCTTTACGATCCATCATCTTTCTTCCATCAATCCCGTGTTACTAATTCATTTGAGTTTGAGTGAGGAATATAAATATTTTGGTAATGCAATATTCATTATCATAGTAACGTAAGATTTACGATATTTTAAAAGAATATCTTTCTCCGTGTACTCAATTTTCACACTAAATACTAAATACTAGATACATTTTTATTTTTTTTCTCTTCATCTTTGATTCGACTTAATTTTCAATAACTTTCAATTTTCGAGAGAGAGAGAGAGAGAGAGAGAGCCCAATTTTCTTTTCTCACCATTTCAATCAAATATAAAAGCCACGGACCACGGTATTTGATCCAAAAATGGAGAAGGACAAAAATCTCACCATCCTTCAAATGATACATGGAATTTCAACTTTTGTGAAAATTTTGGATTGTGTATGATCATAAAATTCCTTTTTATGTGTAATTAACTTGAAAAAGTATTGCTAACCTTTTGAGTGATAAGCAATAATTTTTGTGAGGTATATGGTTTAATCAAGCACAACTTTATGATCTCATTGTCATTTTTTATTCCTACAATTTGTTGTCATCTCGAAGTTAGTCTTTGCTCTATCGTAGAAAATATTATAATTTATTCATTAATGAATTCCATATTAACCTAACTTTCCATTGATCACAATTTGCTTACTGTTCACGTCTTCTTCATTCTTATATATATACTTTTGTCATCAGCGTATCTAAATAACAGGTGTGAATACTAAACCTCTATTGGTATAGTGGTAGACCGATCTTGGGTTTAGAAAGAGAGAAACAT
This sequence comes from Dillenia suffruticosa, assembly GCA_033439265.1. NCBI lineage: Eukaryota > Viridiplantae > Streptophyta > Magnoliopsida > Dilleniales > Dilleniaceae > Dillenia > Dillenia suffruticosa. The sequence continues at coordinate 18,623,563 of JAVTVX010000020.1, forward strand.
GATTTGAGAAAGTCAATCTCTTATTAGGCCCACAGTGATAGACTGAATTAATCAGTCACAATCCGAATACCAGCAGGTGAAAATAAAAAAAAAAATAATGGGTATGAATGACCAAAAATTAATATCAAACTTAAATTCTAAGTTATGGTGGACCAAAAATCAATATCAAAATTTTTAGACAAGTTGTCTAAAAATATGAATGAAAATTTTGAAATAGTAAAAAATCTCAGTCATTATTTTGGCAAAATTGATGTTGTTGTTATCGAACCATTATTTTACCTTATTAATGTTCTGGTCCACTCTTTTAAAGTCGGCATTTGGTTTTGAATTGAGAAGAAAGGTATTAATTTGCTTGAGATGTAAAAGTCAAAGGAGGTGTCTACCAGTGGTAATGGCTTTTGGTTTAGGCGAATTCCACATTTTTATTATTATAAACCATAATGAGGGGTTGCACTTTCTTTCACCTTTCCATTTTCAAGTTAGTGTTTGACCAGGTGTGGTAAATTTCTCGAAGAAGAAAAAGAAAAGGTAACGTGAAAGAAAGAAAGAAAGGTTTATTTGTGGTATAATCAAAGAGGCACATTGATTTTTCTCATTTTTGATGGGCTTATCTTTCTATGCATATCCCTATTCTATTCCATCATGCATCGAATGAGAGAAAATTACCATCTCATTGGAGATTTTCTATACCCTTTCAAAAGCATGGCAATGCCCCCTACTTGTTTCCAATACCAATAATATTTTCTATTTCTCTGAGCACTTGTGACAGTTGTTTCCAATTCATCTCTGTTCCATCCGTAATAGCCATGGTATTGGAAAGCTTCTTTTCTTTAAAAGTATGACCACATGTTGGGAGTATGTATACAAAGTTTGGTGAGTGTAACTGATTCCTGTTATATATACGATAGTATATGATCTGATAGTTCATTACCATGAGGTCTCAACAAGTCTATAATCATAAAGTCTGCAAACCTTTAAGCGCCCTCTCAGTAAACGCTCTTACACTCTTTGTACTTGTTCGGGCAATATCTCTCCCGACCTAACCCTCTCGGTAGAACATTCTCTCGATCATTACCTGCTCGAGCCATCGGCCTTACTTCTCTCCACATGTTGCTTGGACCTTTCGACCTCTCCGAGGTAGCTCCTATTATGTGATAGAATCTACTTAATCCAATATAGATTTATTAAAATTTTTCTCTATAAAAAGTAAATCTCCTAATAATGGAGACTTTCTCGATCTCTATGTCAATAACTGAAACTTTTCAATCTCAAAAAATTCTGAATCTATAGAAAGTTCACAATTATGATTTTTGTAATTTTGAAAAATTTTTGGTGACTTCTCCATAAGATAAGTAGTGTTTCTATACCTCTAAATGCATATGGGACTAGCCACATACACTATATATAACTATGTAGAGAAAACTTGTTAGGTACACACATTTTTACTCTACAAACAGCACACAAGACTGCATAGAAGTCAGATTCTTTCAGTTTTTCATTTCCTTTTATCATTCTTTCTAACTTGAACGTTAGAGCCTTCCGACTTTGGTGGCTTTTTTGTAGGTCTACTCTCCAAAGACAACTCAATGGGTACAATATCATTGGTTTTCATTCGAGTTAGAAGAACAATCTACTGTAGAATTAATTTTGGTTTCAACGGCATGTATAACAAAGATTTTGTTTGTATGTATTCAAAAGGTTGGTGGTTTAGATATGTGTTGTTTTCAAAAAGAAAAAATTAGTGTCTGTATACTTGTAATGGATTATGACACATTTTTAAATTTAAAATACAAGTTATGATTAGCAATAAACTTTTAATATGGTACCTTTACTCCACATAAATATTTGTTTTCGATGATTTGGTTTATGTACACCGGATATGGTTTGATGAAATAGGAACTCCTTACGGCACGAGACTCTCACTCACGACAAGACAAATACTCTTTGTACTTAACCAAATTAGAACATCTTTCGTGTACGATGTGAACATATGATATACATTGTACGATGTGATTGAAATGGAATATGTGGTAGTCTGTCGACGTCAACCTGTTCATTTGTCATTTGATGTCCAATAGGATGATTTCTTTCTATTACTTGTTTCAGACATAAAAATGTTTGGCCTGGCCTGCCCTAACAATTGGATTTGTATTTGAGGTCAAATTCTATCGTCCTCCCTCGTGTTTCATGGCACTTTTGCCGCCACCAATTTTCGTAATTTCTCTACTTCTATTGCATAAATAAATATATTATTATTAGTAGTTGCTAATCATGCCATTAACTTTAATTTAGTCAATTTGTTCCGCATTAGGATCATAATATTTAGTCAATCCCATAGCGTGCCGGTAATTAGGATCTTAATTTTTCTAACAAAATGTGAGTTTCAATTGATAAGGTTCAGAAATAAGAAAACCTACAATATTTTTTTTTATGGGGATTGACTTGAACCTCCAAGAATAGGTTAGAGGAATATTTGAAACTAGCACCTATAACTACCTACAAAGTATTGCCTAAACTACTAAGTGAATATCTAAGATAAAAGATCAAACAAGTGTTGAGGATGTTGATGATACCTTTTTCTATCAATTTATATATATAATATAAAAATAACACAAAATTAGTATTACGTTATTTTTTTCGGCAGCAGTGCTGTCCAATAGTGTTGTTAATGCCAGCTGTTCGTGGTGTGTGTATGGATTGGTAACAGAGTTTGGAATAGACCTCTTTGTAAGACCTGATTTATAATTCCTTTGACTCGACACCACACATTGGTTTAAAAAAATAAATAAATAAATTCTTTTTTTTTCCCACAAGCAAAACCCTAATAGGGTATGTGATCAGTCACTTAAATAAAAAAATTTCATGTTTCGTGTGAGCATTGCTTGTGGCTTTTCCTGCAAAGGAATCTAATCTATTCTATATTCTATTATTTATTAGATTAATTACTTTGTTTATTGATAGAAAGTCGATTTAATAGATAAAATATTAAATCTTTTAATTAACTTTTGATTCGAAATTTGAGAATAAAAAAATTATGTTAAAAGAGTTATTTCTCTAAAATGGTTTTGATAATATTCGAATCGAATTAATCATAATATAAATCTAAATTCTAATCGATAATATACCAAAATAAAAGATTAATTACTTTGTTTTCGGCATGGACGAACCTGTAATCAAATACTAAATTTATAAGTATTTTTGTTTAAGCTCTCAAATTTAATTCTTGAAATAGGCATCTTCGTCTCATTCTAAGCACGAGATAATAACTGTCTGTCTATATTGTGTCTATGGATACTTTAAATAGAGCAATGTACCAAAATGACACAAAAAAAAATTAAAAAAAAAAACCTAAGCGGGAAAAAATTTCCCCAAATAACCCATATTTGTCGCGGGTTGAACCCGCGACCGTATTTGTCGCGGGTTCGACCCGCGACAAAGCCACGTGGGGCCTTTCCGCGTTTTCAAAACGCGGAAATCTGGGCTTTCCGCATTTCGAAAACGCGGAAAGTTGGGCTTTCCGCGTTTCGAAAACGCGGAAAGCTGGGCACTCCGCGTCTTCCCAACGCGGAAAGCCTGGCTTTCCCATTGTGGCCGCGATACGTGGCATCCACGGTTGGACGATGCAGAAACCATCCCTTCACTCGGACTTCACTCTTCACTTCCTCTCCCATTTTGCATGCGAAGTCTCCGCTTTCCTTTCCTCCTCTCCTCTCCTCTCCTCTCCTGCACGGCTCTCCTCTTCTGCAGACGAAGAACCCTAACCGAAGGTCACAAATTTCCCTAGATCTAACATTTCAGAGAAGAAAAAAGCTGCTGAAATTACTGAAATTATTGAAACATTCGAGATTAGACAATATTTTGTCTAAAAATTTCAAAGGTATAAAATTTTTTCTATCTTAATTTAAATTATTTTAAATGCATAATTTTATAAAAATGTGTATTTATGAATGCAATTGATATTTTAAATTCAGTAGATTTGTATAAAATTTATTGTTAATTTTTAATTAATGACGTTTTTAATTAGGTTTTAGTGAGATTAATTAATATAATAAATATTAAATATGTAGTTAATATAAATTAACATGAAATAGTAATAGTTATATTAAACTATTAATTATTATAAAATTTGTAATTTAAATTATTTGAAATGACTATAATTATATTAAAATATTTTTGATTAAATTAAAAAATTTTAATATAAATGACTATAATAATACTTATAAAATATTATAAAATAAATATTTACAATTTATAAATTAAATATTTGAAAATACTTTTAAAATATTTTAAAAGATTATAAATTAATACTTTCAAAATACTTTCAAAATATTATAAAATATTATAAATTTTAAAATTTAAAATAAATGACTATATTTAAATATTTTTAAGTGACCATATTTTAATTACTTAAATAAATTAAAATTTTGACTAAATATTAATGTTGATATTTGAAAAATTTACGTTAAAATATTTTAAATTAAACGAATATATTTAAAATTAAAATGTATTAACGTATAAATGGTATAATATATTAATACTTTTAGTTTAATATAAAAGTATTAGTAAATATTAAAAATATGTAACATTTTTTATTAATAATTTAAAATATTTATTTTAAAATTATTTAATAAATGATTTTAGTTAATATTTAGTAATTTAATTCAAAATATTAAAATTATTAAAATTAGTATTTTTATGAAATTGTAAATTTATTTTTATCATTCCATTATTAAAATTTGTATTATAAATATAAAGTGAATTTAGGCTTTTAGATTAAATTTAAATATAATGAAAATTAAAATTCAGTTAGTAGTAAGTTAATATAATAATTTAGTAGTAATTATATTTTTATTGGTATTTTTAAATAAAAAATAGTAATAGTTATATTAAACTATTAATCAATATAAAATTTGTAATTTAAATTATTTGAAATGACTATACTTATATTAAAATATTATAAAATAAATTAAAAAGTGTTAATATAAATGACTATATTAATACTTATTAAATAATATCAAATAAATATTTTTAAATTATAAATTAAATTTAGAAAATAAATATTTGAAAATACTTTTTAAATATTTTAAAAGATTATAAATTAATACTTTTAAAATAGTATAAAATTGTACAAAATTTAAATTTTAAAATAAATGACTATATTTATTGTTTTAATGAATATAGTATTTATTGTTTTATTAATTGATTTAATTTTAAATTGTTCAATTTTTTTGTATGTTTGTTGAATATTTATAAAATGATTAATTTATTTTTTTTATATTTATAGAATAATGGCGGATATGGTAAGTCTGTTATGTTATAGCAATGGTGAAATTGTGATGGGAGACGATGGAGTCCGTTATGATCGTGGTCCAACAAAGTTGATTAGGGTACGGAGAAATTGTAATTTTAATGAGTTGCTGAAGGTAGTATGCAAGGGTGTTCGAATAAATCTGTTGAGATAACATGTAGAGATTTTTTATCGGTTTCCCGTGTCGTATATAGGAGCTGGTAATGTACGGTTTGAATTGGTTCCGATAAGTGATGATGACGATGTTTTGAATTTGATGGAATTTGCGATGACTAGGAGAGTGGGTGGGACTATTGAGTTGTATATAAAATCATATGATGGTAGAAATTCTATAGTACAAGATTGTAATTATATGGAAGATTATCTGCATATCGAATCTCGAGTGGATGTTGCCTTTGCAGACGTAGATAATGATGTTGATGAGGAGGAAATGACGGAAGAAGAGGCAGAAGAATATAATGAAGATGAAGAGGAAGATGATGAAATTGGCGATGGGAGTGGTGGCGGTGGTGCAAACCAGTTAATGGTCGGCCCTTCGTCAGTGTCTGTAAACATTGGTGGTGGTAGGAGATATGGGGGTGGTGGAGTAGAGGAATCCAGTTCATTCATGACGATCGCACCGGGTGGTGATGGTTATGTGACATTTGAGGAAGAACACAGATTGACATATGATAGTTGGAGTTTCAGCGACAAATTGAAAAAGGGTATGAGATTTGAGTCGAAAGAGCAGCTTATTCATGCTGTTAAAATGCATCATGTTGAACACCACTATCAATTTCGGGTTGGTAAATCAACCCCTGAACTTTGGACAGCAATTTGTATACAAAGGGAAGAAGGTTGTAGATGGAGGTTGCGTGCTTGTAAAACACGGTTACTTAGTGCATTTGTGATTACAAAGGTCGAGGGACCCCACACATGTGTGAATGCTGGGTTGACGTAGGATCATAGGCAGTTGGATTCAAATTTGATGGCAAGGCATTTGTTTAATTATGTGAGGGAAGATCCCAGCGTGAAACTTTCTTTTCTTCAAACTGTTATGACCGAGAGAACGACATATGTAGTTTCTCGTAGAAGGGTTTGGGTAGCAAAAGAAGAGCTATAGAGTTGGTTTACGGGGATTGGGATGAATCTTACAAACAACTACCTCAGTTGTTAAATGCAATAGTGGAAAAAAATCCGGGGATACAGGTAAATTGGAAGTTGGGTCCACCTAATGCCAGAGGGGAACAGGTTTTTGAGGCTTTATTTTGGGCATTTGGTTCGAGTATCTTGGCTTTTAGGAGTTATAGACCATTGATAAGTATAGATGGAACTCACCTTTATAGGAAATATAATCACAAATTGTTGATTGCATGCAGTATGGATGGAGCAAATCATATTGTCCCGTTGGCATTCGGATTGGTAGATGGAGAGTCACTCGCTTCTTGGTCATGGTTTTTGAGATGTGTGCGAGAGTCTGTTGTTCGAGATAGGGAAGGTCTCATTTGTTTAATTTCAGATCAACATGAAGGGATAAGGGCAACAGTTGTACGTCCAGAGTTCGGATGGTCACCTCCCAATGCTGTATGGCGATTTTGTATGCGTCATGTCGCTAGTAACTTCAACACGCACCACAAAAGTCAAACTTGTAAAAGGGTTGCTACGATAGCCGCGTTGCAACCACAGCGGAGGAAATTTGATTTATATATGGTGAAGATGAAGGAGATTAAAGAAGACGCTCCTGATTATTTTGTAACTATTCCTCTTGAACAATGGACTCTATCTCATGATGGTGGTGTTCGTTTTGGATATATGACCACAAATATTAGTGAAAGTTATAATGCCGTGTTAAAGGGGGCAAGAAATCTGCTGGTTTCTTCTTTGGTACTTAAAACTTTTTATAATTCCGTTAACTATTTTCAGACTCGTTTGGGTGAGGCGAATAAGGGAATTGGAAGAGGAGAGCGGTACACTAAATATGCGTTCGCCATGTTAGGGAGATGGATGAACACGGCTAACCTTCATACCGTCGTTTCTTTCAGTAGGGAGCATGGGATCTTCGAGATCGAAACTGGGAATAGACAGACACGGTATGGGTACAAGGGAGGCAATAAACACATTGTCAATGTACCGGAAAAGCATTGCACATGCGGGAAATGGCAAATTTATAAAATTTCTTGCTCACATGCAATTGCTGCATTAACACGGACGATGATTGATGTGTGCATATGATCGTCGGAAAATGGTATATATAGGAACATCAACTTAAGGTTTACGAGTGAAATTTTTTCCCCATTGGAGACCACTCGACATGGCCCATTGATTCCTACCCTACAATAATTCCCGATATATCCTTGAGACGTCAGAAAGGAAGACCTAAATCATCTCGATATCACAATGAGATGGATCTTCGAGAATCATCGACACAGACATCATGCGGTAGTTGTAGTGCTGAGGGTCATAATAGGAGGAGATGTCCGAGACGAATGAGGTGCGGACTTTGTGGTCGAGAGGGTCACGATCGAAAACATTGTCCAACAACAAATTAATGAGATTTTCTTGTATTTGTATGATTTTCTAATTGTTGTACTTCTTAATATATACTATATTTTGAAAATGTAAACATGTTGCTGTATTTTTGTTATTATGTAATATATAACATATTTGTGTGAATATCTTCTTTTCTTCTTTTGCATTGAATAATGTGGTGATATATTATTAATTCTATTTGTACATTTATATATTTATGCTAATTATTATACTTTTTAAACATTTTATATGGATCCCGGACCTACTAATCCGAGCCTTCTACGTTTGCAGCAAGGACACCGCTCTACTAGAGTTTGGGAGGGAGATGATACTGATTGGCTTGTCTGCCATAGACGTGAGACAGTATTACGACGTTTTGGCAATGACCATATTGACGATAGAGTAGTTCCTCTCCTACAGGCGTCGGGCTTTTTGGGGGTTGCTTAACTTCGTTTTATACAGTTGGATTGGCATCTCATCACAGCTCTAGTGGAGAGATGGAGGCAGGAGACACACACATTTCATATGCGCCACAGTGAGCTTACAGTTACGTTACAAGATGTAGAAGTTATTTTAGATTTACCTTTAGATGGGATACCCGTTGTCGCTAGGACAACGGGTTTCTCGTGGATTGCGTTGTGTCCTAGATTATTAGGTGTTATCCCTCCTCGCTCGGCTTTTAAGGGTCATTCATTGAGTATGCCATGGTTGTCAGATTTCATAGGTGACTTACCCTACGATGCAGATTATGATCATATTTTGCGATGGACATGGTGGTATATATTACTATTGATAGGGGGTGTTTTATTTTCTAATAAGAGTGGTTATTATGTACATTTTCAGTATTTATTAGTATTAGAGAATTTAAATTACTCTAGTCGTCGTAGTTGGGGTTCTGCGTGTTTGGCTTATTTGTATAGACAGCTTTGTATAGCATCGCACGCAGACTCGCATGAGATTTGTGGGGCTCTGATTCTTTTACAGATTTGAGCATGGGAGAGATTTCCATGTATAGCTCATATTAAGCGATCTTTATATGTAGAGGGGGATGGCCCATTGGCTTTGCGCTGGAGGACGGAATTTGATGTCACTTCTCTTTCTACACACGTCGTGACCGTGTATAGGGAGGTATTAGATAGACTGACGAGCGATGACATCGTGTGGCAGCCTTACACTGAGGATGTGTTATCTTCCCTCCCCGATTATTGTCATGAGGGTAGGGATATTTGGCTGGCTCGGGTACCGCTTATCTGTTTCTCTATTATAGAGTGGTACTTTTCAGATCGAGTGATCCGTCAGTATGGAGGATTTCAGGTCATTCCGGATCACTGCGATACTGAGGATCGATTGCACCAGATTAGCTTGCTTGGTTCACAGGAGATAGATTGGTCAGTCGAGCATGCCGGTTACATCGAGATTTGGAATCACAGACGCGATTATCTAGTCCCTATTGACAATTCAGTTGGACCCACTGTCCATCATTCTTACAACGCATGGTACCGCACCATCTCTCGTATATTTATTAGTCGGCATGGAGCTTGTTTGGGATATGTGGTAAGTGTATAATTTAAAATTTTTTTAATTTAATTTTTTATATTTTAACTAACGTGTTTCGAGTTCTTTATAGCGTGATTCACTACATCAGATTCGAGAAGACTCGGAGGATGTTCATATACGTGGAATAGCGGATACAGCTACGTCAGCTTTGAATGATGACATGGCATATCTCCTGAGACCTAGACATCCTAGAGGTCGTACTGAGAGAGGTGACGCGGGGCATCGACCTCGACGGAGCCGAGCGCGACTACGTCCGAGGCCATATACTCATGATGCGTCACCATTTCCATCTCAGCATCCAGAGGACGTCGCAGGACCTTCGAATATATTTGAGGACTCCTCTTCTTTCTACACACCAGTGTTTGAGTTCCCTCATTTCTCTACTCCTGACGCCCCACAGAGGGGCATTCGTATAGTTGAGGGACAGACACAGTTTCAGAGAACTGATGCACGCACGATGTACCATGTTTCTCCTCCTTGTTTTAGTGACGTAGGACCCTCACAGATCACACAATTACATGATATGGGTTTATCGTCCCAGGACGACACTACATATATTAGGAGGGATTTAGATGTTAGACGTTATGATACAAGAAGATGACGACAACGTTAGTTATATATTATGTACTTTGTATCCTATATTATATTAATAATAATTCGATTCATTTATATATGTTCATTTCTCTGATTTTATTTATTTCGTTTCTCCTTTCTGTTTTATTTATAAGAAATTAGTTTTTTTTTTTCAAATTGTTATTTTACTTTAACTATTTAGATAATACACATATATCGATAATATCGTGAGCCCGGTCCATTGCACCGCTGGTTAATCGTTGACTCACGGGCGGGTCTGGTGGATATACATTTAATTATTTTGATTTATCAAACCACCATTACGAGTATTATAAGGGATAGCATGCAAAAATATATATATATATATATATATAGATAGATGACAAAACAATAATTTATTATTAGTTGAGTTCTCTAAGAATTCTAATATTTATTTTTGTCTACAATTTTAATTATTTTGTATATTTATTTATAATTTAAATAATTTTAATATAACTAATGGTTAGCGGATTATATTACAATTGTTTTGAAAATCAAAATAAATTCGTTATATATTCATTCACTAATTTGAGAATTTTTTGTTACTGTTTTCTAATTTTTAAAAATTTTTAGGATTATTTTTTTATTTTGAATTTTTTCATAAAATTTTTAAGGCAAACTAGCCTGATTTTTTTTAATTATTATAATACATAATTTTGGGTCCTCTAAATTAGATATAATTACAAAAATTGAAATCAGATATAATTACAAAAATTAAAATTATATATAATTATAAAAATCGAATTAAAAGAGGAGGGGGGATTTGCGCAAACACGGAGGGGATAGCCGAGTTTGGGAGGAGTTTCCGCGTTTTGGAAACGCGGAAGGGCCCAGAGCCCACACGTGTCTTTGTCACGGGTTCAACCCGCGACAAATACGGTCGCGGGTTCAACCCGCGACAAATATGGGTTATTTAGGGAAATATTTTTTTCCTTATGTTATTTAAAAAAATTTTTTTTTCAGTATCATTTTGGTACATTGCTCGCTTTAAATAACCAACTTTTCTTCTTAATTTCTTTAAGGGATCAAATTAAGCATGGTGTATGTGTACTAGTGTTTGTGGTTGTCATGTAATTTGGTTGAGTTGGTGAAGCCCAAACAGATTCAGGGCCTTGTTACATGGACACACAATGCAATACCAAAGCCCGAATCATGTGAATAGAAAGATAGAGAAGTGTTTTGTTTTTTATCAAGATTGATCTTTAATATCTGAAAATTTAATTAATTCGATTCGAATAATTATAAAATCTAATTTAGAATTAATTTGATTTGAGTAATTATAAAATTTAATTTAGAATTAACTCTCATAACATCTATTTTTTTATTTTTAAGAGAGATAATTTTATATTTTTAAGAATTAAATTTAAAATTTTAATTAAAAAAAAATTTAATATACTTCGATAAAAACAAATTAATGTGAGAAAGCACGCACGGACTCTTGGGAGGCACGTGAACCACGACCAAAGAAGAGAAATGCATGTTCATTTTTGGCTTTTGTAAGTCTACATCTACTAACATTGAAATATGAAAATCTAAACCCGTAAAGGCAGATACTTATTGAAGTCCTCGAGCCAATAATTAGAGGGGAAAAAAAGATAACCAAAGATATCATTTTCGTTTCCTCTTTTATCATGGTAAAATAAAAGGACCACCCAGAGCCACCAGACCCAGACCAGAGCTTCCCAGTAAACAATTTCACTACACAAACACATGATTCTATTCAATAAGTTAGAAAAGGAGGGGGCAACGCCCTTGGTGTTTTGTATGCAAGGTAAGGAAAAATGGCCAAGAAGAAAAGAACAATAACAAGAAAATGGAAGGCATTGAAAGTGGGTTCTGGCGGGAATAGGACACTGATAAGTAGAAGACCGTGTTGTCTTGTCGCCCCACTCACACACCTCACAAGATCTGTCCCCCGCCGGTCTATCATAATTCATAAGCTCTTGTCCCGCTCAGTCATCCAACAAATGACGTGTAAAAGGGTCCCTCCCTCCCCTCTCTCTCTCGGGTTATTTCCAGATATATTATGAAAAACACAAAAAATCTAAGAAATATGGCTTTTTTTTCTTTCCAAATCGGTGAATGATGTCAACTTCAATACTACCCAACCACACCTGTCCATAAAGCCTAAAATTGAAAAAAAAAGAAAAAAAGTCTTTGAAGTTGATTTCTCAACATCAACTTCAAATGAATGTTTAATCCGTCTGAAAAGTTAAAAATTTCTGAACGATTGAAGGCTGTCAAAGGCCGAAGATTCCTATCTGAACCACCCTGAAGTTGACGTCAGGGAAATCAACTTTAAAGTTGATATCTCTGGTGTCAACTTTAGGTCTCAATATATACAACGCAGTCGAGATGTCATTTAAACCCAAAACTTTTTCTTCTCCATTTATCTCTCAACGGCCGAGAAACTTTTACCCTCTTCCATCTTTTCGATCATTATGTAACAATTTTCCGGTGTGTCATTTCAGTTTCCGATCGGACAATCAACAAAAAGGTATTTTTTTAATATATTATTATTTTTTTCGAATTATATTTTTCAGAAGTTATAAAATCTGAATTTTTTTTGGTTCAGGAGAACCCATCATCCGGCTCTTTTTTGGTTGTCCCAGACGTTGTTCCGACATTGAAAAGTAAGCATAAGGTGAATCCTACTATTTTTTTTTTGTTTGAACTGTTATTTGTTATTGTCATTATATAAATATATATACTTTTAAATGTTTTTGGTTATTGTGTGGGGGCGTTTTTTGGGTTGAGGGACGGGGAGAGAGAGGGGGGGGGGCAAGAGAGGGAAATGAAAACGGGAGGAGATAGAGAGACAGGGAGTGCGTGGGAGGCGAGTGGGAGGCAGGGGGGGAGGAGATAGAGAGGGAGGCAGTGTGGGGGGATAGAGAAATGGGTTGAGGGAGGGAGGTGTGAGGGAGGTAGGGGAGAATAGAGAGACGGGGAGAGATAGGGAGCACTCAGTGGGGCACAGGAGAGAGAGAGAGAGAGAGAGAGAGAGGCGGGGGGATTAATGTTGGGTGATTGTATTAATTTTTTTTGTTGTTGTGAAATTAATATTGTTAGAATTAATATTTGGTGGAATTAATAAGTTATTTAATAACAGTTTATTAAATATTTTAATAATTAATAATCCAATATATTATTTAATACTTTAATATTGTTAGAATTTATGTTGGATGGTTGAGTTGTGATATATAGATATATTAATTTTTTGGTTGTGGAATTAATGTTTTTATAATTAATGTTGGGTGGAATTAATAAACTATTTAATAACACTATATTAAATATTTTAATAATTAATAATTTAATATGTAATTTAATATATTGTGATATCTAGATACATGCTATTTTATGTAAATTTAATAATTATTTTATATAAATTTAATATAAATATTTAATCTAATAATTTGATGCAGAAGGCCTAGATTGTTGTAATCTAATAATTTGATATATTATTTGATATAAATGTTTTATATTTATTTAATATGTTAACTTTTATAATAATTTAAGACAAAGAAGAAAAATGTAAATTAATATTTTATTAAAATTCTTAGTAATTTAAAATATAATAAAATAATATTTTATATAAATAATTTAAATAACACTTTGTTATAATTTTAATAACACTTTATTAAATAATTAAAATTTTAATAAATTAATATATTATTTAATAATTTAACATATTTTTTATAATATTATAAATAACAATTTAGTTTATGTAAATTTAATAGTTATTTTAGACAAATTTAATATAAATAACTTAATCTAATAATTTAATGCATTATTTTATATTAATGGTTTTTATTTATTTAATTCATTACTTTTTATAATAATTTAATATAAAGAAAAAATGTAAATTAATAATTTATTAAAATATTTAATAAATAAAAATTTAATAATTTAACAAACCATTTTTTATAATAGTTTAGTTTATGTAATTTAATAATTTTTTTATATAAATGTAATAAAAATAACTTAATGTAATAATTTAATATATTATTTTATACAATTTTTTGTATTTAGTTAATATATTAATTGTTATAATAATTTAATATAAATAATAAAAAGCATAAATTAATCTTTTATTAAAATATTTAATTTGATGAAATAATAATATAAAGAACAAGACAAGTTGATTTGATATACAAAAAATTGATAACAAATTAATTTAATATACTAGAGTAAAATTGTTGTAAATATAAAATAAATTTGTGATTTTAACTTTTGTAAGACTTAAATTTTAGTATGTGATGGCATAATATATTTAGAAAAATTCTATTTAGTGATAAATATTTATCCAAGGAAAGAGATAATTAAGCGATGATAGACGAGTCTCACCTCTTTCCTGAAAACTTTTACAGTGCTCTCTGCTATAGAACGGATTTGGATTGAATTTTAGTGAGATTTACTAATTCATACAATACAACTAATGTATACTCTTAAGTTTAGAATTTAGAGATTAAGATTGAAATTGATATGATTTTGATGATAATAACCAGTTATTCTCTTATTATTCCAATTGATAATAATTGGTTTTGACAAGAATAATTTGTTAAAATTTTGTTGTGATGATATTTGAAGGGAGGTTAGCTGAGAATTGGATTAGAGTATTGCTTTATTGGGGCAGCGAAATGAGAACAGGGGTAAATGGTTATGAGTATAATAGACTTCCCAGAAAGGGTTTGGTGGTTGATAGTCGAATTAGATAACAATAGTTTTTAAAAATTCTGTACCAAAAAAATTGGGCTCAACAAAAGTCAATTCAAATTGAAGGTTTTATATCGATATCCTATTTGGCATTACGGTGGGTCAGTATTGAGTTATACGTTGGTACCAATTGATGATGATGACTTCTTATTTGAAATCTTATCAATTCCAAAATGTTTTGCCAGGCACATTTTAGTGGGGTTATATTTAAAGATAGAGCCCGTTTCAGAGATACCTACATGAGTACCTGAGATGGATTGCTCAAGCGATGCTGAGACTTTGAATGTTAGGAGATACACAGAATTTTTGAACGAAGCAATTACAAGTGGGGTCGATGCTGAGATGTAAACTCATATGAGTGAACCATTTGATGTCAAAAGTAATTGGAGATGAATGGGCTCAATAGGGGCAATGTTAACAAGTGACGTGATTGTCCCACCTCTAAACTATAATGCTACGTCCTACCACATAGCCAATCCGGAGTAGCCTAGTAGCAGCAAACTTGATTCGGATCCCATAAGAGGCATTTATTAATGCCGAAAATGCAGAACCAGATTCAGGTGATGAAACTCATGAAATGGGTGATGGAACGGATGAAGGGGAATATATAGTTCCGGGCGATGACGAGATGTGTGAAATTCCGTATCGATCTAATGTAGGTGATGGGGAGAACTTGGTTGATAATTTTAATGACTACAACCAACCAGTATGGCAAAATGATGACACGTCAGTTCCACAAGTTGGAATAATCTTCAAAATAAAGAAAGAGGTCTAGCACGCTGTTAAATGCTGGACGAGATTTTTCAGAGTTCACAAGAGTACGCAGACCACCGGGTTCGTTTGGTGCTCTTTCTACATCAAGAAAAAACTGCTTGTGGCAAATATAGTATTTTGGGCATTCAGACCCTATATTAATGGGTTCTAGCACTGTAAGCCTGTTATTACGATCAACGGCAGTTTCCAGTATGGCAAATACATAGAGAAAACTCTTATTGCCATGGGCTCTGATGCTGCCGATCATATTTTGCCATTGGCTTTCATAGTAGTCGATGAAGAGACTTTGGTAAATTGGTCATGGTTCTTACATTTATTAAGTGTTCCCATTATCAGCAACCGCCAAGGGGTATGCATCATTTCGGATAGGGCACCTGGAATTCTCCAAGCCATCGAGAGGGATCCCAACTTATAACCACCCTTTGTTTACCATCGAATTTGTTTGCGCCACTTAAAGTCAAACTTAGGCAAGCAATTTCGAAATATGCCCTAAACGGAATTAATGCATAGGGCCATTGTAGCTCACAAAATCTGAAAATTTGACACAATCATGAACAAGATTAAAGAATTGAGTGAACCTGCATTCCAATGGTTAATGGAAATTCCATTTGACAAGCGGAGCATGTGTTACGATGGTGGGCGACATGGAATAACATGATGACAAATAGATAGTCCATGCGACACTTTATCATAGGGTTGCATTTTTCAATAAATATCGGAATGAGACAGAAGAATATCTTAAGAATGGAAAGAGATTTTCGACTGCTGTAATGGATAGAATACTCCAAAATGAGATGAAGTCCAAATACCATTGCATTACTGCTTTTGATAGGTCAGTTGGGGAATATGGCGTCATCACCGGAGTTCATGGGGTAGAGGTGGGAGCGAACACAAAGTCGTTTTGAATGAATATTCCTGTACTTGTGACAAATTTGAGATATTTAAACTCCCTTGCTCCTATATGTGGAAGGTTTGTGAAAGTATGGGGCGTCAGGTTGTTAGATTTGTTGACAACTTTCACAATTCATAATAGATGGTTTCTACATACGCCGACCGATTTCATCCATTGGGACACAAGGATTATTGGCTGCCAATCCATTTTAGTTAGTCGCAAATGTTTTACATCTAAACTATTAGCTTGGACAACCATGAAGCACGGGGATTAGGAATGAGATGGACAAGCAGAGGATTCAGCATTGCAAGGCCTATAGTGAATGGGGTTATAATCGAAATAATTGTCCGAATATGGAACAGTTGAGACAGAGATCCCACTTAAACCAATAGACAACCTCATTTCCATGTAAAAACCTAGTATTCATATGTAATGAATGATGTAATCTTTGTATCATCGTGTTAATGACATCTGACAAAATTGTATTCATGTTCTTTCAATCACAGTGTGTTACTATTTCAATATTTCTATCCTTGTTTTTTACTCACTCCAGTTTTGTTCGCCTTGAGTGTTCTTCCTTTAAGATGCTCAACTAGTTTTACTAGATTGAAGAATGAAGGACTATGTGAGTATTTTAAAGGAAGAATACACAATGCAAAGGAAGTTGGATTGAGAGAAACTTTTGTCTCTGCCGATCACTGCCGTATTAATGACGAAGTAATGATTCATTTGATATTTTATGACTTCTATCATCCTATAAATGATAAATTGTTATTTGCATTCTGTTATATTATTTTGTGAAATTTAGCCAGACTTATTATATTTTTATACTCCGTTAAAACCATCCTATGAATGATAGTATGTTATTATGCACTGCACTTTGATAAGACTAAATGATTTTATTGATTTTTCAAATCATGATGATGGCAACAACTCATGATTATGATGACTTGCAGCTGGGTCCACAAGACCCGAGCGTATTGTACCTCCAGCCTACACATTGCTCTCAGTAAGACCCGAGCGTATTGTACCTCCAGCCTACACATTGCTCTCAGTGTATCTGGCAAGATGGGACTGATCCACCACTGGATATCTATCGTGCTGATCATGGCTTTTGATGTGCATGCCCATTGGACGAACGTGTATAGCATCTCCTTTTATGAGCTGGTTTCTACGGTGTATCAGTGTGATCACACTCGGCTTGACCACACTCTTATTACATCCCTGGTCGAGCAATGGAGATAGGAAACATAAACATTCCATCTCCCCATTGGTGAGGTGACAATTACGTTACAGGACGTCAAGGTCCTATGGAGCTTACCAGTTGATGGAGCCTCTATCACCGACATTGATGTGCAATGGAGCCTTGCTAACTGGCAGCA
The DNA here is from genome assembly GCA_033439265.1 of Dillenia suffruticosa. Lineage (NCBI taxonomy): Eukaryota > Viridiplantae > Streptophyta > Magnoliopsida > Dilleniales > Dilleniaceae > Dillenia > Dillenia suffruticosa. The sequence continues at coordinate 18,641,309 of JAVTVX010000020.1, forward strand.
GATGGGCTTCATCTCTGATCCCATTGACTTTGTTGGTGATTGGTTTAAGGTAAAATCCATTACAACTGCGCTTGATTCGCAACCTCTACACCTTGACTTCGAATGGGCAGCAGTATTATTTCATGTGCGAGGGATATCATGCAGTTGTTGGCCTGCCTACTTGCAGACAAGTTAGGGTCGAAGGTTAAACTCATGTACTTGGATTTGCTCCGAGATATAGACACAGCTGGTCACTTTAGTTGAGGCAGTGTTGTTCTGGCCGCACTATACAGAGCTTTGTGCTGGAGGTGTGTTGACAGAGTCAGATCCATCACGGGGCCGCTGCTACTTTTACAAGTATCGTAGGATTTAGACAAGTTTCTTTTCGTGATTCTATATAAATTTTGATTCTAATTTCATTTTCTCCTCTGTGACCAACTTTGGGCATGAGAGAGGTTGCCTATGTTTAGATCAATCGACACCATATGGTTGATCTCATGCCCACTGCAATAGACTTGCCGAGTGGTCTACAAGAATCACTATAAGTTATATTGAGATATAGTGACGTTTAGTTCTAATTATAATTTTTGCATATTTACTTTCGAATATTTTGAAACAGGTGGAATATTCGACGTATTTTGGTTTATGTCAATCATTATGTTCTTAGGAGTTATCGAGATCAGTTGGACCACATGACCGTAGATGAGGTAAGTTACCTAATTCTATGTATCAAGATCATACTTCAATCAAATTTGCTCGTGTTTACTACTATATGTCTCATTTACCTTCTCATTTTTCATTTTCAATTTATTTGGATGCTATATTCAGATTTCGATTTAATTGTGTTGTTGCTTTACTGTCACCATGATAGTGACATTTGGTGTTCATCTATTCTATTGATTTGCTTCAAGATCCTAATTGCTTGAATCGCGAAGAGAGAGAGAGAGGAGGAAGAAGGAGAAGAAGAAACAAGGTTTGTTTTATTCTTAAGTTAACCCAGTTTTTTTCTTCTTTAACTCTGTTGATCAATTATTTTTTCCTCAGATCTGGTTCCTAAGCTACCCAGAGATGAGAAAAAATAAGGCTTGTTTCTTTGCCTATCCCTCTTTTTTTTCTCGGATCCATTTTTTTTAACAAAGTTTCTCCTCAATGTTTTTTTCCTTTTTTTCCTAAGCCCACGTCCGAATAAGTATGAACACGAACACCAATTTTCTCAATTTTCTTAAATCTAGTTTTTAACAAGGTTCCTTTTTCTTGGATCCAATTTTTTTCTCCTTTTTTCCTCCTCATTTTTTTTAACAAGGTAACCTTGTTGAAACTGATGCATTAGCTAAAGAGACCCATTTTTTTTTCCGGATATCAATAACATACTAATTTTCATTAAGACATTTTTTTCGTAACATATTGATGCATGACACCACACTTTTTTTTAACATGGCCAAATTCTTTGATTGATTTTTTTAACAAGGATTTAATTCCTCAAAACCTTGTCAAGGTTTGCTTTTACGTTACCCCAATTTTTTTTTTGAACAAGGTTCCTCCTCAATTTTGACCCGAATAATGAACACGATCACCCCTTGTTGATCCAATTTTTTTTTTTAAACTCTGCTATAGGGTTTTTTTTTTTTCGTCAGATCTGGTTCCTACCTAAGCTTTGTTGATCAATTTAACCATCCTATAAATTTGTTTCAGATATCTCAACTTGAGGAAAAAACTACAAGTAATGAAGAGATGATGATGGACTTGGAACTAGAAACTGAAAAAGAGAAACAAGCAAAGAAATGTAGAGCAGCTCGCAAAAGATATAAGGTTTGGCATCACTTTGATTCTTTTATCAATGAGAAAGGTGAGAATAAAAGCACTTGTAGATATTATAGAAAACTAGAATACATGGAACTAGTACTCTATTGAGTCATTTGAAAGCAAGTGCTTTATACCCTCCAAATAAGCCCTTTGGTCGAACTGAATTAGCTTTCCAAAGTAGAGATGGTGATGAGAAAAAGGTTAATTTAATTATTTGAAAATTTGATCAACAAGCAATTCGGAAGGCATTATATCACATGATCATTGTAGATGAACTTCCTTTTAAGTTTGTAGAGGAAAAAGGATTTAAGCATTTTATGAATGTTTATCAACCTTCATATCAGATTCCATCTAGAATCACTGTGTCACTGTGGCTAGGGACTGTTACTAGTTGTATTTGGAGGAAAAGAAAAGAGATAGGGCTTAAATTAAAGGAACTATCGATACTTGGACTTCTTTGCAAAATGTCAATTGTATGTGTCATGTCTCATTTTGTTGATAATAATTGGAGGTTACAAAAGAGAGTGCTAAGTTTTTGTTCTGTGTCAGGTCATAGAGGAAATGATATTGGGAAAATGGTGGAGATGTGTTTACTTGAATGGGGTATAGACAATGTTTTCACAATAACAATTGATAATACTAGTGCAAATGATGTGATTGTTGCATATTTGAAAACAAAGTTTGCCAATTGGGAAAAGTGTATCTTGGGAGGGAAATGGGCCCATATTCAGTGTGTTGCCCATATCATGAATTTGATGGATCAAGATGGCTTAAGCCACATTGGTGGTTCTGTTGATTGTATTTGTGCTGCCGTTAAATATGTTAGGCAACCCCTACAAGATTAAAAAAATTTAAAAGTTTTGCTGAGATTGAGAAGTGTCCTAGTCCTAAGAATCTAGTCCTCAATCTCCCAATGAGGTGGAATTCCATCTATTTGATTTGGAGGCAGCACAAGTTTATGAAAGAGCATTTAAAGGTTGGATATTGAGATTCGACATTTTAGGGAGGATCTTGAAAAGACGGGCTGCCCAGTTCATTGGATTGGGCAAATGTTAGGAGATTGGTAGGTTTTTTTCAACATTTTTATGAGCTTACTTTGAAATTATCAGGGACGAAGTATGTAACTACTCATATTTTTTTGGATGATATAACTTGCATTGATGTGGTTCTGAAAAAAAATATTTTAATGAAATTGATGATTTTGGTCTTATAGACATGACAACACTGATAAAAGCTAAATTTGACAAGTATTATGGGAAGATTGAAAAATTTAACATGCTTGTTTTTGTTACTTCTGTACTTGATTCTAGAAATAAATTTGAGTATCTTGAGATTTTACTTTGTGATGTATATGGGAAAGTAGATGGAACATCAAAGGCTAAACTAGTTAAAGATTCCATGTATGATTTTTATGTGACTATGTGAGAATTCATGCTCCTCCTGGTATACCCTCTTCCTCTACTTGCGAGCCCTCTTCTTCTCCCTCATCATTAGGGAAAAGGGTTACAACAGCAGATATGGAGCCTGCAAAAATATTGAGAGTGGTATGAGAGATTCTAAATTTGAGTTAGATAAGTATTTAAATGAGGTTGGTAATGATTCTGCTCAATTTGAGATTTTGAATCGATGGAAAGTTAATAGCCCAAGATTTCCCATTTTATCTTTGATGGCTCGTGATATTTTGACAATTCCAATCTCCACAGTAACTTCTGAATCTATTTTAGCACAAATGGAAGAGTTTTAAATGCATTTAGGAGTTCTTTAACTCCTAAAATAGTTCAAGCATTAATTTGCACTCAAGATTGGTTTTGTACAAATTCTACCCTAATCAAAGTTGAAGAAATTTGGAAAGAACTTCAACAAATTGAAGAAGATTGTAATGTCTTGAAATTTGTTAATATTTTCAGTTATTTTTTACCTTTTTTGATAGTTACAATTGTTTGTTTTTATTTGTTTTGAAATTTGTTTTTCTATTCAGTTTTTTGTTAATAAATGAGCTTATTGCTGAGTTTATTTTTCAATTTAACAAAGCAGTTGATGCCGCTTGTTGAGATTTTATTTTTCTATTAGTTAATATCGATTTTCAGATTCCTAAACATTTCAGTTCTGTTTTCTGATGAAATGGCTATATGGACCTCCTAGTGTCCTAATTTTGTACCTCAAATTGTGACAAAATGGCTATTTGTATGGACCTAGTTTTCTGTTATATTTTAGCAGATTGTTTTGCTAAATTTTTAGCTTGACAAGGATTCTAATGAAATGCTGTATTCTATTTTTCTATTTGTTTATGTTTCATTTTCTTGTTCTGTTCAGCTTAAATCCTACGTAAAATTATGATGACATGTTGTTGATTATATTCTTCTTGTTATGTTTCATTCTTCCTTTTGTTCTGATGAAATTCTGTTCCATTTGTTTATGCTAACTGTTTGTTTATGTTTCATTCTTCTTGTTTAGTAGCACAATCCATTCTTTTTTCTGACAATAGAAAATATCAATTTTCATACAGCAGCCTTCTCTTCCTTTGAGCTCTAATTGGTTTGTAGGAGGGACTTTTCATGTTATGTGGTTATTTGGGCAAACAAAACCCAAACTATATAACCCGAATTTTGATTTGGGTAAATTGGTTTGGGTTTCATTTGATTCAGTTCGATTCTCGGTTAGATTTTTTAAAATTCAAACCCTGAATAACCCAAACCAAATACCCGCCCGAATGAATCCCCCTATCACCAGATTATGAACGATGTGTTGGCCATAAATCCAACTAACGCCACAGCTATTAAGGTCAGAGACTTAGCATCGTATGCATTTTTTGGTTTTGGTGGAGATCGATCCTCGGCCTTTGCTGCTATGAACGATGTAGGTCATTTGTCCACATCTGATCAGACGGATGAGGATGTTCCGATACAGATCTGGATTGGCTCCATATATCCGACGATGGGTCCTTTTACGCCTAAGTTCAATGTCAATCTCGATCCTTCACCCATTATTCCTCCACACAAGAGTGTCCACCATCGTCACTATAGTCGACTGTCTCAGACACTGGAGTCCCAGCTAGTTGTTCCCACCTTCGATGAGACTGCGTAGCCATCTCACAGACCTGATCCTGGTCCCACCATACGCCAACCCATAGAAATATTGGCCGTCCTCCATATGGCACTTTAATTTATTCATATTAGTTATAGATCTATATTTGTAAAATTTATCTTTAGATATCTCTATATATATTTATGTTTATATTTCTTACCTTTATATGTATATAGTTTTTACCGACTCACATTGTGACAATTAACCTATATCTTTGACAATTCTCGTAGAATGGTATTAGTTTTCAATACAAATACTCCCAAATAATCTTAAAATTTATATTTATATTTAATTTATGATGATACTATCAAATCATTTAATTTATAAAAATAAGATAATTTGAAATCAGTTAAATAAAATAATTTATAAATTTATTTCAATTTATATTAATTTTATAAAATCGTATGATTTATGTTAATCTTATAAAATCCTTTAATTAATAACTTCATGTTAATTTTATCAAAATCATTTTATAAAATTGTTTAAATTTATAAAACTCATTTAATTTAAATGATTTTAAATGAATTAATTAAATTGATATAAATCGAGGCTTGGGCCTGTAGCTTGTTTGTTTTCTGCTTCCTCACCCAAAAAAAAAAAAAGAAAAATGATGAAATTCATTTAATATATGTTAATTAAAAAAATCAATTAATTAAAATTACTTTATTTTTAAAATTTAAATGATTTTTGAAAATTAAAATTAATCACAAACAATATTAATTTAGTCGATTAAGGAAGAGAGAAGTTTTCGGAGCACAGATGAATAGGTAGAGGGTGGGTTTATAAACCCATGAAGTTGACATCTAATGTCAACTTTAAAGTTGACGTTTAAGATCTCAACTTCGGGACCAGTCAACTCGGTCAGCCAACCGTCTGAAGTTGATTTCACTGAAATTAAATTCAATGTTTTTTTTTTTTTTTTTTTTTTTTTTTTTAATGTTCATGTTGAGATTTAAACCCAAATCTATTACAAGGAAAAGATGGATTGATATCATTTAAGCCGAAACTCGTTAGCAAAATCAAATTCAAAGTTGATTTTGTGAATATCAACTTCTAATTTTACATTCACAATGTCAACTTCACTGGTTTGGAAAGTAAAAAAAAAAAAAAAAAAAAAAAAAAACAATATTTCTGGATTTTGTGCGGTTTTCACAGTATCTCTGAAAATAACCCTCTCTCTCTCTCTCTCTCTCTCTCACATATGCCTGATAGGATTTATTGGAGTTGTCGCCTGACAGACCCACTCCCTAAACTAAACTCACTTCCCCAGTTCGTCCTTTTCTGTCGAAGGACGTGCACAAAACAAAAGCCAGTGAGGAAGTAGCTGTGTGGGTCTTCTCCTTGCAATGATTTTTTCTTCAACCAAAGTTGCATCAATCCTCGGTGCAATATGGGCTCATTCTGGACCATTTGCCTCATCTACCAATTTTAACCAACTTGCATTTCAACCTTTTCTTACAACCAAAAACAAAATTTCAACCTTTTCTACATTATCTGCGTAAATTTCAACTCAATTTCATTTTTTTTCCCGGATATAAGAGAAGAAAGATTTAAAAAAAAAAAAGGAAAAATGTAGGCTTAAATGAAAAATAGGAAAATAATTATTTTTTTATTGATTTGAAAAATCAATCAAAAATTAACTGGGCAGATTATCACGTAAATATTTGGTCAATTTAGTTTAGAAATCCTTTGATTCATGTAATATTATTTTTACTATTTAGTTATATGAATGGTTTAAACGTTGTAAGTCGAATTTAATTAAAGTGACTGATTTTTATCCTGAGTTCGTCCATGAGATTTGAGAGAAGAAGCGGAAAGAGGGCAGAGGGTCTGACATATTGACACAGTTGGACAGCTCAAGCGGTAAAGTCTTCTCACTTCCATCCTCCCTTCTCTGATTCGAACCCGTTTGGTTACATCTCATTGTATCAAAAAAAATATCACAAACCTTTTGAGTTAAAAATAGAAAGGAACCGGGAAGATGGCATGGCAGAGTGACCCAGTTGACTGGTCCTGTATAGCAATGAGAAGTTGACATTGTGTAATCCTGTATAGCACTCTGAGAGATCTATACAGGATAACACACCTGGATACGCTTGCATACAGCAAGATACATAAAAGTGATGAATCCACCGGGTGCCTATGAGTCGAATGATACCAAAGGTTCCCCTTTTGACCTATAAGTCGAATGTATATTCCATTTGGGACAGTTTTGTATGACAGAACTATGATTTTCTAGCATATAAGAGAGGTCAGACAGGAGCCCTCAGTGCTCAAATGAAGGCATGCAATTTCTTCATTATCTTCAGTTTCTTCGACAAGGGCATGATTTCATACTACATCACTCGATCAAGATCATCAGAGGCAAATCAGTTTGGCCAAAATACTTTACAAAATGTACATGCATGTGATTGATCTGCCATTATTGAGAGACCCAAGCCCAAAAATGGCAGACTAGCACTCATGCTTGACACGTGCTTTAAGTATTCCGGGGAGCGGGGGAGAAGATGGAGTCCTGACAGGCACGTTTGACATGGATGAGTTTGGGATATGAGCTTGGTGCACGGCAAGCATACTGGATTCTTCGCCATCAGTCAGAAAATTGTTGGGGGCATTATCACACTGTGGTCTTTCACAGAATTTCATGGCTTTGAGAACATAGTTGTCATCATGCAACTCAAAAGGAGTGCTGCAGAAACAATTCAGGACAAAGATCAATAAGCGTGGGAAAATTATATTAGCAGTACACAATGAGGCACTTGCTGAGATGCATTGGTGGCACAAAAAGAACTCGGCTTAGCTTCAACAAGACCAAAGAAAAGCCCCTCGCACATCCAAATTTGATGCACGGAGGAGAAGGATCGGGTATTGCTACTAACATGCAAACAGGCTTCACTAACCTCTTGAAATCAAAGTGCACCAGCTGCATATCTTCAGATATCTCCACCTCAACAGTTGCTTGCGGCCTTGTCTACATTATTGGAAATGCCAAAAGACATGAATTATGAAGAAAACCAGTATATAGACTACACATCAGTGCAATACTAGAGGCATTATGTTCCCAATTGTATTATGATTTTTTAGACAAAAATACACTTCTCATTTTTGCTGGAATTGAAAAGGGCAATTGCTTGTTTTCCACTACTTGCACTAGATGGCTCTTAGGAATTCAAGGAACAAATACTAACGTCACAAATTGAGACAAGCCAAGGTCAACATACAAGACAATGCAGAGAAAAAAAATGCCTTCACTTACCATATTCATAAATTAAGACATGATGAAGTCAAAATACACGCAGGTACAGAAAAAGCCATAAAATGAAATGGTCATAATTTTAAATGAGCACCTGAATTCATATGAATGGATTATTAACACAAAGATTAACAACCAGAACAATATTAACCAAAGAAAAATCCTGTGAAAGTCGTATTCATAAAAATTGTAAATCGACCATGAATCACAGAAGATAACTATTTAAATCATAATGTGGAGAATATTTCAAGATTACTCATTAGTGAAAGCCAAAACTTTGGTTCTGCCAACAGAATTTCATCCTTCCACAAAATTCAGTTTTTCCTTGCAGGATCCCCTCTCAACCTTCTAACACCCACAACTCGCATCATTTGGCATTTCCTACCCATGCATTGACAGTATTCCTGGCCTATCACATATCCAACACTTCAAACTTTATACATTCAACACCTTATTATCATAAGGCATCAATTAAAATTTTCCCGACAACATCTCCAATTACAAAAGATCATGTGGATGATACTTTTTGGTGATAAGTGTGGTGACACTTATCACCACACTTTAAGAGTTAAACAGTAATTGAAAAAAAAAAATTGGCAACAAGAACTAGCGACAAAAATAGAAAACTTCAAGAGCAACTAAAGAAAAAGAAAAAGAAAAAGAAAAAAGAAAAAAAAGTTAAACAATGCTTGAAAAATTAAACTGGAAAGAGCATTGGAACAGCAGTAGAGCTGAATTCCCGAATCTAACAACATAATTCATCCACTTTCAAGTGTCCTTCGACCCAACAATGTTTTGGAATTGCTACTCTAATTTCTGCCAATTTGAATGCGGTGGTGCCCCAAAAATCAAAACTTTCCCCATCTCCTCCGCTAGCACATTAATTCTCTCCTCTCTCTTCCCCATCTGTTGGTGCAACCTTTCACTAAACCCCAATCTCTCTCTAGATCCACTTGAAAAATTCTGGATCAAATTCAATTTCAGTTCTTTTCTTGGTCATAAAAAAGCTTCTTGCCCCCCTTATTACCCAATTCACCTTCGCCGAACACGATGGCTGCAAGCAACAACATTAATCCCCTTCTTCTGTACCCGTCATTGGTGGCGGAGGAGAGGCTGGGATTGAGAGGATGAACAAGAGAAAGGAGGTAAAGGAAGAGACTGACCCAATAATTTTTTAATTTTTCAAAATCCAGGTTGGATTCAATTTTAGGTTTTGTTGCTTGTGTTGAGACTAACAGTGGTTGCTTGAACTTTGTGACATTGGCCTTGTTCAAAACTCTAGAAATTTGGGATTACCCAACAGATTGAGTATAAATAAAAAAGAGAGCGATGAAAAAATTAATTTTTTTAGTATTAGTATATTTTTGACATTCTCTCTCTCTCTCTCTCTCTCTCTCTCTCTCTCTCTCTCTCTCTCTCTCCGACGCCGACGCTCTCTCTCTCTTGCTCTGCCAAAAACCCGTCGTTCAATCGTTCGAGCAGCTCTCACGCTGCTCGACCAGGTAAGTAGTCCCTTCCCTCCCTTCTCTCTCTTCTCTCTCTCTTCCTTGCTCCCTCGCCTATAACTCCTGTGTCTGCTCCCTCTATCGCGACCTTTCTCCCTCTCTACCTTCCTCTCTGTCTCTTCACTCTCGAAAACACACTCCCTTTATCTCTTGCGATTTCTCTTTCTCTCTCCCCCCGACCCCTAGGCAAAGCAGATCTACCCTTCCACCATAACATCTAGTCCAGATCTGTACTCAGAAACCCTCGAAGCCCCAAATCTTGTCGAAAATCCAGATCTCTCTCCCGACTCGGTGAAAAAAAAAAAAAAAAAAAATCAGATCTTCTGACGGATATTTGAGTCCAGGACCCATTCTCGCTCTCTTGCACTCTCTCTCCCTCTCTCTCTCTCTCTCGTTTTCCCTCTCTCCCCCGCTGACCCCCCCGCCTACTCTCTACCTCCCTTACTACCTGCTGACCCCGGCAGGAAGCCTATCACCGCTCCCAAGGCAAAAACCCCTCCACGCTCCCGGCTTCCCTCTACCCTCTTCCGTGGTCGCCTGCTCTCTCTATCTCTACCTCCCTTCCCCTATGCCTTCTCTGTTCAGTGTTAATAGCACTGGCACTGTTAACAATAGTATAATTTTTAGTGTTATTAGCAATATTCTAATCATTATTACTTGTGTTATTACTATTATTACTCTTACTACTTCATATATATATATATATATATATATATATATATACATATTATTTTAATATCTATTTATTTTTTCATTTATGTATTTACTAATTACTAGTAGTTATCTTTACACCTAATTCGTTTTTATATATCATTATTTTAAGAACTCCGTCATGGTTGATCCCAAGCCCGGGTAAAGGAGTAGGGTTGCGGTAGGTCGATAGCTAGCGTAAAATCTTTTGTCAAATAAAAGATGAGAGACAGAGATATAAATACTTTTGGGGCGTTTCCTCCTCAGCGACGCGCTACATCAAATCCCGGATGTAGCGACAAGTTAACAAGGGATACTAGGGTGCGGGTAAATAAGTTAGTCCACGAAGATAAGATTCGTTTAACCACTTGGAATATAGAATCTTTGACCGGTAAGTTAGGAGAGATCGGAGAAGCAATGGATAGACAAAAAATTCACATCATGTGTCTTCAAGAAACTAAGTGGGTCGGGGAGAAAGCTAGAGTAGTAGAGCCGTATGGTCATAAACTTTGGTACACAGGAAGAGATAGGAGTAAGAATGGGATAGGAATAATTGTACATACAACTCTATTAGAGGATGTGATAAAGATAAGAAGGAAAGGAGATAGAATTATACTTGTCAAGTTAATAGATAGGGAAAATATAGTTAATATAGTCAGTGTGTATGCGTCCAAAATAGGTGTAGATGCAATTGGTAAAAAATAATTTTGGAAGGATTTAGATGAATTTATACAAACCATACCTAGTAGTGAGAAACTAGTTATTAGAGGAGACTTAAATGGACATGTAAGAGCAAGGAACGAAGGATTCGAAACCGTTCATGGCAACTTTGGATTCGGTAGTAGGAATGAGATAGGGGATACCATTTTAGAATTTGCCACAGCATTTGATTTAATAGTTGTAAACACTACTTTTAAGAAAAGAGAAGCGCACTTAGTTACATATAAAAGTAGATCTAATGCTAACCAAATAGATTTCTTTATCACTAGAAGATGTGATAGAATGACTTGTAAGGATTGTAAGGTTATCCCGGGGGAGAGTGTGACAACTCAACATAGACTTCTAGTTTTAGATATGCGCGTCTAAAAGGCGAAAGAAGTACCGCCCATTTGTAGAGCCAAGAATTAAGTGGTGGAATTTGAAGGGAGAAAAGATAACGACTTTTAGAGATAAATTACTTTAAATGGCAAATTGATCTACTAATAATGATCCGGAAACAATGTGAAAGAGATATCGACTAGCATTATGAGTGTTGGTTGGTGTATCTAAGGGTTAGGCCCCAATAGGCAAAGAATCATAGTAGTGGAACGAAGAAATTCAAACGGCTATCCGTACAAAACGAGAGTGTTATAGGCATTTTAAAGGCAATAGTAGTAACGATGCATCTGACAAATACAAAAACGCAAAAAAAGATGTGAAAAAGATTATCCATGAGTCGAAGAGTAAGGTGTATAATGAACTATACAAGAGATTGGAGACTAAAGAAGGAGAGAGAGATCTACAAAATTGCTAAGCTAAGGGAAAGAAAGGGTAAAGATCTAAATGGTATTAGATGTATTAAGAGTGAAACTAATAGTATATTTGTAAAGGATGAGAATATAAGGAGACGGTGTGATTACTTTGATGATCTTTTTAATATTAAGAGTACAACAGATATAGGAAATATCGAAATACCTGTAGACGAAATTAATAGAGATTTTAAACGTAAAATTCGCCCTCATGAAGTGAAAGAGGCTCTAACAAGGATGAAAAATAATAAAGCCGTAGGACCAGATGACATTCCTATAGAAGTATGAAAATATTTGAGTGAATTTGGTGTAAAAGTGTTAAACGGATATTTTTAATAAAATTTGGCAAACTAAGAGAATGCCCTAAATATGGAGAAAGTGTGTAATTGTATCGCTATATAAGAATAAAGAAGACATACAGGATTGCTCCAACTATAGAGAAATTAAACTTATGAGTCATATCATGAATTATGGGAAAGAGTAATAGAACATAGATTGAGATTGGAGATAACTGTATCTCAAAATCAATTTGGATTTATGCCAGGAAGATCTACCACGGAAGCAATCCACTTGTTAAGACATTTGATGGAGACATATAGAGTACAAAAAAGAGACCTACACATGATATTCATTGATTTAAAAAAAACATATGATAGGATTCCTAGAGAATTATTGTGGTGGGCGTTGATGAAAAAAGGGATATTTTTGAAATACATTAATCTCATTAAAGATATGTATGAAGGAGCTACAACCGGCGTTAGAACTTGCGGGGGTTTGAATAATAGTTTTCCCATTAACATTGGACTCCATCAAGATTTGGCATTAAGTTCCCTCCTTTTTGCAATAGTGATAGACGAAATTACAAAAAATATTCAAGATAAAATACCATGGTGTATGCTTTTTGCAGATGATATAGTGTTAGTTGATAAAACTAAAGAGAGTGTTAGTGCTAAACTAGAATTATGGAGACTCACACTAGAATCTAGAGGGTTTAGATTGAGTAGATCGAAAAGCGAATATATGGGATGTAGGTTTAGCTATAGTTATAGGAATGATGAAGAAACGATTAGATTAGATGAGCAAGATGTCCCAAAAAATGACCGATTTAGATATCTAGACTCTATTATTCAAAATGATGGCAATATAGGTGGAGATGTGAACCATAGGATTCAATCGGGTCGGATGAAATGGAGAAAGACCTCCGGAGTTCTTTGTGATCGGACAATGCCATTACACCTGAAGGGAAAGTTCTATAGAACCACGGTTAGACCTACACTATTGTATGGTACCGAGTGTTGGACTATTAAACAACAACAAGAACAAAAGATGGTTGTACCAGAAATGAGAATATTTAGATGGATGTGTGGAAAAACTAGAAAAGATAAAATTAGAAATGAAGAGATTCGTAACAAGTTGGGAGTTAGTTCAATTGTGGATAAGATGCGAGTGTCATTTGAGGTGGTTCGGACATGTGCAAACAAGACTTAAAGATGCACCAGTTAGGAGAACAGAGAGTTTAATTATAGGAGATCTAATAAAACGTAGAGATAGACCATTAAAAACTTGAAAGAAAGTTATCCGTAAAGACATGGAGGTTAAGGGTTTAGAAGAGAAAATGGTTTTAGATAGGAATGGATGGCGTAATAGAATCCGCACAAATTAAATCAATATATTTATGATATTTATCTATTAACTTTTATTTATTTTTATTTTATTTTTCTCTTATTTTTCTTTATTTTCTTTTCCTTTTTATTTATTTTTCTCTATATATATTTTATTCTTGTTTTTATCTTTTTTCTATCTTATATAAATTTGTCTCTCATTGAAAACTTGGACTTTTAAAATAGAGGAGGCAAAGTGTAAATGACCAAAACAGGAGAATGAAAATGTTATCGAGTATAAAATAGAAGCAAGCAGTAATTTACCTATAAAGAAAGAAAAAGAAAACACCTTCCAAACATCGCATCAGTTCTAAAAATACAACTGAGAATAACTAGAGAGAAATAACCACAGAGCAAGTAGTGACGTATGGATGATACTTTTTGGTTATAAGTTTGGTAACATGGTCTCAACTTGCCCAGCGATCACTACACCTACATTGGGCAAGATGCTAGAAACTTCAACCAAATGCACCCAACCTACCCACCCACTACAAAAGAAACTAGGGTTTGGCCTGCCCATTGTTGCGGGTTGAAATTTTACGAATATAAACATAAAAATTATAATATTAATTGTGTTTACAATAATAAATTTTACATATTACCACTAAAAATTTGTTGTTTTCATTATATTTTCTTTTGAAATTCAGATTTGCCATGTAAAATTAGGATTTTTCTAAAAGAATATAGAAAACATTAAAGAAACCATTTTTTTTTTTTTTTTGCTTCATCTTTTAAATGTAAAAAATCAACAATGTTGAGTATTAATTAAGAAACAATTATAAATTAAACTAATAATAATAATAACAATAATAATAATAATATTATTATTATTAGGTTTTTATTATGAAATTTGGTAACATTAATATCAAATTCACATGAAATTAGAAGTTAGCAGTAGAGAGAGAGAATTTAGAAAATCAAGAAAAAGAGCACAAGGAAGATCAACATCGCTATCCTAAACCCCACCCATCCCAAATCTCTCTGCTAGAGTACAAAATGCAAAACCCCCTCCCAAATCTAGAATCTCATCTACTCTCTCTCCCTCTCTAACGAAAGAAGACTCCTAAACCCAAATCTCATATACTCTCTCGATGAAAAAAATACAGGAATCCACCCCCTCGCCCCTCAAAATCCTAAATCTAATCTGTTCTCTCTATAAGTGAAAGAATAAAGAATCGTAATCCACCCCCTCCCCACCTCAAAATTCCAAATCTCATCTCTATTCTCTCTCTAAGAAAAGAAAATTCCAACATCTGTCTCTCACATGGCACATCCAACCAGCAAGATTGATCTTCCATGTACTACTTGTCTTCTTCTCATCTCACCTTTTTAGCTAGATCAAATCAGATTTAAGCCCTTATCTCTCCTCTCTTTTATTTTTGCAGCGACCACATCTGAAGCTTAAAACTCCAAACCGAATGGGAGGGGTGCCATCTCTTTAACCGAAGCAAGAACTTAATCTATTTCTCTTTCAATCTCTTTCTCTCCTCTCTCTTCCACCTTTCTCCATCTCTTCTCAGATCAATCTCTCTCTTACATTGGATCAAAATGTACACCAATTCAATAATTGATCTGAAAAAGATCTCCAAGTCAATCTAGAGAGATCAACCTCTCTCTCAGAACAAAAGAATCAAAATCAAAGTGAATCCAATTGTACATCATATCCACAAATTAGAGGGATTTCTCCAACAAAGATCTCGGTGGAAGAAGTAGATTCTTTTGTTCCTTCTTAGAATGATCTGACAAAGATCTTTGAATCAATCTATAGAGATCAACTTCTCTCTCATAATGAGCGGATCCAAATCAAAGTGAATCCAATTGTACACCAAATCCACAAATTAGCGAGGTTTATTTCTCTGAAAAAGATATCATTTGCAGAAGAAAGTAGATTTTTTTCGTGTGAAAAAGAGAGAAATCTTTGGCAAAGTGTGAAGACAAAGAAAGGCTTCTTTTGGAAGCAGGAAGCTAGTTTTAATTTATTTTTATTTTGTGTTAAGTTATGTAGTTTTTTTTTCTTTTTCGGGTTAAGGGAAAAAAAATTAGTAGAAATGTAGGGTTTTGTATGTATGTAATAATAATAATAATAAAAGAATTTACATTATTATTGTATTGATAATTTTTTGTATTCAAAAGTCATACCTAATATAATAGTTGGACTAGACTCTAAATTTACCATACACGCTCTCTAATGTTTCAGAACAATTTTTAAAACATTTTTCTCTGCCTTAGACATGGCTAGCAATCTCTCAGCTCTAGTTTCAATTAAGCTTGTTCCTGCTACCACATGTCAGAACCTATGGCTTTGGGACCTATTTTATAGTATGTACAAAGATTGTAGGAGACATATCTGATCCTCATTAAAAAAATAATAATAATAGTAATCCAAACACCGCATCAATTCTATGAATACAACTGAGGATAACCAGAGAAAAATAATCAAAGGCCAGTAGTAGTATGCGGATGATACTTTTTGGTGATAAGTGCAGTGACATGGTCTCCACTTGCTTAGTGATTACTATATCTACATTGCACAAGACAGTGGAAACCTCAACCTAACGCAGCCAAACTACCCACCATATAAGAAACTGCAGGAGACAAATCTAATCCTCATTAAAAATAATAGTAGTAATAATAATAAATAAATAAATAAACACCTTCCAAACATCACATCAGTTCTAAGAATACAACCGAGGATAACCAGAGAGATATAATCAGAGGGTGAGTAGTGGCGCATCTTTCTTGGTAAGTAACCAAGGAATGAAAACAAGAACACCTTGGTAACCTGTTGACTCTAAAAGCCAATGCCAAAGACCTTGCTACTCAAAAGACTTCGTAACACCAGACAACGAAGAAATAATAATCTATCTCAAAGCAGCAAAGTCAATGGGAATTCTCTGAGCCTTGAACCCATTTGGGACATATAAGAACTAACAAAATGGGAGGAGGAAATCAAAAGCCAATATTACAACCCAGAAAATATAATAACAGTGAGGGAAGATTTTTTCCATCCCATTATTTGTGATTCAAGAAACATAATTTTACTTCCACACAATAAATCTCAAAAAAAAAAAAAAGAAAAGATAAATATATGTAAGGGCAGTATTTGTGAAAGTAATAGAAATGCTAACTGAATGATTTCAAATCTCTATTGCAGCATGAAAAAGTGTCTTCTAGCTGATGTAGCATGAGTATTAGTAGTTTATTTAGCACTTCTGATTTAGGGTAATTTTAGAGAGTTGTGTTATATTTAACACTGCAATGCTGCTTTTTCTTCCCTGCTAGGAAAGTGTGTTGCATTTATATTTATTAAGTAAAGAAAAAGTTGCTTAAGCTCTTTCTTCAACTGTGCCATGTTGTTTATTAAGCATTCTTGCATCAAGCATACAATACTATAGCTCTAAGCCTGTTGCCCTTTATTTTAAGAAGAAGAAGTGGACAAAGTTCTTAGGCATATTATTATCTTATAGCTAACTTGTTTATGTTCTAGAGGTAAGTTGTCAAGAAGAAGTGGACTAAGTTCTTAGGCATATTATTATCTTATAGCTAACTTGTTTATGTTCTAGAGGTAAGTTGTCATTACTTCATATCCTCTAAATTTGTTATCCTTCCAGCACAAAAATGTAAATTTACTCGAACTACTTGAATGTAAAAAATGTTCAAGGTTTTACCTTCCTCACTCAAAAGTCAAAACCACAAAAAGAAAGGGGCTTATTGCTTTTCACTTGCCCGAGCTATTTAAGGTCACATCATATATGCATGCCTTGGTCAGGGATGTGATGACTGGTCAAGAAGATGGTCAACATTGAGATTTTAATCGTAGGAGAGAGACAAATGATTGAGAGCTCAAGAGTTTCTTTGAATGGTTGGAAGAAGTTAGAGTGAATGGGGTCCGTACAGAGGCAGTGGTGTGGAAGAATTACCCACTAGGTTTGTTCCCAGCGAAAATTTTCTTTATCTCTACCTGCAAGGATGCAAAGGGGATTTCTTTCCCTCAGAAGATGGTTAAGAAATCCAATTCTCTCCCCCCCCCACCCCGCTAAAGAGGGATTTTTTTACCTGGGAGGTGTTGGTAACAGTTGTGTGCTTTGAAAGGGAGGGCTCAAGTTCATATATGATCTGTTTCTTCATTGCACTTGAGCTAGAGATGGGAGCCACTTTATTCTATTCTTCCTGTGAGTTCAGCAGCTTCAAATTCATTGGTGTGTGAGATTTGGGCCAGGAGTGGCTTGCAGGTATATATAGCCAGGAGAAAGGTCATTGATGATCCCTCCCACCATCTTCATCTTCTGGCTGGTATGGATTGTGTACTAGGAGGATTTTTGACAATGGTCAAATGACCTTAGCAGCACTGATTGATAGTTTGTCAAAAATTCTTTACCTTTTGGTTTCATCGAAGTCATTTCTGCTGAGTGCTTAGCAAAATTCTATGTTCAAGTAATGGATTTCCACACAGCAATTAGCAATTGACATAGCCAGCACAACCCCAAAAAGAAATGTGCATACCAAGTAAAAATAGCCAAGCATTTGTACCTGAACCAGAATAAAAGGTAATGCCACACCCCCAGTTGGAGCATTTCCCGAGCTGTATAATTGTTGGTTGCGTTGAATCAGGTTTTGAAGACCTATGTACTTGAAGGACCAAATTTATAAGTTAGAAAAGAGACATTTATCATTGCATGAGGGGGAAAAAAACCTGCAATTTTTAATGGTATTGTTATTTTATTAAGTGTTATACTCTTCCTTCTAGTAAATGGAAAAGGATATGTATAAATAGAGAACCAAAGATGCATCCTTACCTAAACTCTAGCAATAAATCTACAAATTCGTGACATGAACGTCAGCTTTAGGAAAAAGGAGCTTTAGGCGACATATCAATTATATAGGACAAAGGTCTCTCACAACTTGCAAAATAAATTGTCCACTTTATGCGGGATACAAGAGCTATACCGATCTGTTCACCTTTACATTAAACAACTCTTCATACTCATCTACACCCTAAACTCGCCATGCATATAATAGGGCATTAAATGATTATTGTCATTTCATTATCAAATGGAGGCAACTGAGTGCATGATGATCCAACAAACACATGTTGCTTCCTTTTACCTTTTCAGTGTGTGCAATTAGATTAACCAGCCCTTAACTGTAGAAAGTAGATGTTGCTCCTGTGCTTCTAATCCATTACCTCAAGGTCATACAGGAAACCTTATATTGCAATTGCCACACTATATGACTAGATTATCACTTCTAGGATCATTTATAAAAGGAACACCATAACAACATATAAAGATGGCACAAATAAGTATAACAAGCTTACTTGCTCCTGTAGTTCTTGCAAATATGCAGCTTTCTTTTCTGTCCTGTTCCTCAGCCCCATGCGCTCTGTCTACAATGGTCATAGTACACAAACAGAAATTACTCAGATTAGACCTACACCCTACACATTTGCCAAGGAACAGGGCTAATCTACAAAAGAATTGCAACTAAAAGGTACACTAGTACCTTTAAATCTTCGATATCATTCAAGCTAGTGCGAGGCAGACCTTTCCACTGTATTTCCTTTTTATCTTTAGAAATAATATCCATTGCCATGAGAACATTAAGTGCATCATACACCCTCCGGCGTATATTTTTCTCATCATATTGTTGCTGTCACAAGAATAACAAGAAGTAGCTCATTAGTATAAGCTTTATCTGCATCTTTATTAAAAAAAAAAAAAAAAGGAAGGTGGAATTAAGAGCAAACCTGATCTGGGGTTGATTCGCTGTTGCTAGGATCTGCAAATTCAGCAACCAGTTCATCTGCAACCTGAGAAGGACCTCTAAGTCTCAGATTTAGGAACAATAGCTTGAAGAAAGTAATGCATGGATAAGTAAAACTCGACAGGTTTAAGTCACACAGATTGAATTGAGAATCACTAAGACCTGTTAATACTACCTTCCCCCTTCCCCAAAAAGTCAAGGGGAAAAGGAATTAACCATCAATTCAAAGCTAGATATTAAATACATTTACCACCAGGACATTGAAACAAGAATGGCTGCAATAAGTTGAAATAAATTGCAATAAAAAATGGCAGTCATATATCCAGACATATTATATGGAAACAAGAACATCTGCCAGCGAAGACGAGCCACAGTGATTGCCTGTTAACATAGCACTTTTGACAATTGTACACCTCGATATGGTTTTAATAGAAAGAAGAGTTAGTATACTAGGGAGAAAGAAATACAAAAGAATGAAGAGGAGAATGATGTAACCTCCAAAAGAAACCCAAAAAAAAAAAGAGAGAGAAGAAACAAGTGACACAAATCTATTCCCAACCCTTTACCGCAACAAGCCACTGCAGCCAACATATCCCAAGAAAGCAAAGAAGAATCTACTCCATTAAAAGCACCAAAAGAGAGATCACCACACACTTCTGCAACAATTTTACAACGTTATTGGTCCTAAAGTCTCTACACTAATTATAAGAAGATCAAGAACACTCTTTGGGAGAGCCAATGATCCTCAAAACAGCTGAAAAATCTATTCCAAACACATCAAGCAAGAGGGAAAGTAAAAAATTGATGATCTTTGGTCTTGACTAAGTTGGCACATAGAAAAGTGCCAAAAAAAGGAGTGCTGCTTAGTCTCCCCACATACAAGATATCATCAGGGGTACAAGACAAGAACAAGATAAATGCATTAACTTTAAAAGGAGTCTTTGCCTTTCAAACAAAGTCCACAAAAAATAAGAAAACAGAATCATTTAAAGTTTGAATGAGAAAATGCATGAGAGACAGGCCAGAGTTATCCAGATTCCAAACTCTCCCATCCTGAGAAGTGAGAACCAGATGGAATGGTTTGAAGAAAATAATCAAAGAAGATAGGGCCACTGCATCCCGACAACTGAGATTTCCAAAGAAGTAAAGACTTTAAGATGCAGAAATACAATCAAGGGCATATAGACCAGCGAAATAAAAGCATCGTAAAGGGATATGTTTTTTGATAGGAAAAAAATAAATAAAAATGGTATTAAATGTGACAGAGAAGATACAAAAAGAATTGTAAAGGGATAAATTATGACATGGACAAGAAGAAACTGAAGAAAAAGGAAGATCATCAAGTCAAAACATCATCCCAAAAAATGAATACAATGACCATCGCTTGCTCTAAAACTAATCAAACATAAGTGATGATAAATTTAAGACATAAATTTCCAGGGAGTAATATGGGAACCATAAACTCCAGTTTTGGTACTCAATCCAGTAGGCAAAAGTTAATTTTTTATCATGTTATGCTAAACAGATGAGGTTCTAGTAAATTTGGTGCAACAAATTTCTAAGCAGGTGCAATGCATTCTTAAACTAAGCTCCCACATCCCAAGCCCTTTCAAGTCTTAGACCAAGAAATCACCAAGTAATCATTACTCTACAAATAAATAAATAAAAATTATAATCCATCACTCATGCATATTGTCATTATAACAGGACAAGCACAAATATTACAGAGCAACCTAAAAATGGGTGAGTAATCAAACCACCTAGGGCAAAGGAAGATCCCTTCCACCCACCCAGTTTCTCAGACCCTCAACCACTTAGCATGATCCACACCAGATTGCTCCATAGGCCACCCACAGTTTCTACATGTATGAGAAATTATTATTGAATATGAAATAGAATAAATACCTATAGCTCGACAAGTCTCTCCTTTAGCTTGTTCTAGCAAGAAAAGATTATTAGCATTCTAACTTTTAAGGTCGAATGCAAATAATCACATAATTTCGGGACAAGAATTTTGGTGACAAAGACTAGGTGTAATTATTAGGGATCTCCAGCATCCAGCTTTGTTTGATGTGGCAATTCAATGTCCCTTGCATGATTAAATATTCCTGATATGCAACAGAATATTATACTGCCAGAATACATTGGACCTTGTAACTGATGAACTTATTGTTTTTGTCCCTAATTAATAGTGAATCAAAGTTGATGTAGAATTTGTCTACCACATGCAAATAACTGAAATCCAGATGGAGAGATATTGCAGCAGGACACCTCAAACTTCAGGATATAAAGGGCACTAAAATTGCACAAGGGCCTCAACCTCAAGAAACAAAGTGCAATTTAGCAGCCGACCTTAAATATGGCATGATATGATAACTATAAAATTCCATTACACTCTTCTTCTTTCACAAAAAAGGAAAAGAAGACTGCGTTGGCACATGTGTCCTTGAACACTAACAATAAGTTCTTCCCATGTCAATAATAATAATAATAATAATAATTATCTTTGTAGATGCAGGAGGAAGTGCTATTTTGAACCCCATATTGACCAAGAATCATGGTGTTCCAAGCAGCAGTGTTGACAATGATTTAACTGCATTTTGTCATTGGGCATGGCTTTAACCCACATAACCTATGCAATCAATGCAAGAGTATCAATTTAAAAAGGCTCCAGTTTAAAACTCTAATCAAGCCCATTTTAGAGATTCTACTCTAGGCAACTCCACTAGCAGTGTTATATAATACCTGGAGAATCTAAGGATTTTGTGATCAATAAATATGCCCATGTTACTCCATAACATATTGGTCCACCATTTTTTATCCCATTTGGTGTAGTGATTATCAAAAATGGTTGCTACAGAGATCTCACATGTTCATATTTACTTTTCAATGAATTTTCTATGTATTCCTTTTATAAAGAACAAGCTGTCTTCAAGAATTAAAACTATGAACTCGTGTAAGATGGAAAAAACTTTACTATGAAGCCAAAGTTCATCTTTAAATTTATTCCTTTGCAGTTATGCTGAACTAATTATGTAACTAAACAGATATGAGTATGTTACTCTTTCTTCTTTCTTTCCTTTTTGAGGGGCTGTGGGTTGGGAGGGGGATTGCAGTGAACAGACTTTAAAGAGATTTGGTCAAAAACTAGGCAGTCAATCATATCCTACATAATTTGCAGTAGTGCTAAGTGATGCAAAAATTAGAAGAAATTTTTTAATTGAACACCATACAAGAACAATTTGTGGGAAACAATTACCTCATTGTACGTGGTTCTCCCCTTGCTTTCAACCTTTTCACAAACTAGACAAAAGGACAGGTAAGAAGGACAAAATCATAAAAAGAGGTGAAAACCATCAGAAACAAATTTAAGGGCACATAAGTTACACATTCAACACGCCACAGGCTTACACCTCATGCAATATACTAAATGATACAGAACTTATTTAATTAAAAAATAAAAATAAAGACAAAGATAAGCACCTTTCATGCTAAACTGGCGAAGCCCTCTACCACCCTTATCACCTCCAACTGCACGTTGACCTCTCTTTTTTTTCCTGCCACTGTTTTACAAACATTAATCAATTAGGTTTTATTTTTCTTTTTGACAGAATAAGAATCAAACTTTATTCAAGGAAGAAGAAAAAGAGGAATGCCATAATAAGGAGAATAAACTATCCTCTACAGAGAAACATAGGATATGCCTATGATAAAAGAAAGATACAAGGACATTTAATTAAATAAACCTGTCCTTCTTGACCTCAGGGAAAAGAGTTCTCTCAAATTTCTAGCAAGTGACCAGAAAAATGCTAAGAAAGCAATCCATAACAATCACCATAAAATTTCCATCAGAATATACCCCCAAAATATTTTTTGCATCCTTCCTCAGACCAAAACCTTCGAATTCTATGGGAGAAAACTCTTAAAAATGTCAAAAATCTATTCCATAAATAATATAGTTGAAATTTGTAAATAACAAAAGGTCCTTCAGCAGGAAAAAGCTCCAACCAAGGTTGCCTTATTCATTTGGGAGTTACTTGGAGCAGAATGCTAACACAAGAAAATCTTCAGAAAAGAGGAATACTCTTGTCAATGAGATATTATTTCTCCATGCTTCTATTTACTAAATGGGTTTAAGGGGTATTTCATTTGGGAAGCTTGTGTTCTGGTTGGTTTTGTAGGATTGGATGTTAAGACTTTGAGGGGGTTGAAAGACCCCCCTCCAATTTATGTAGATTTTTTGCTTCAAACTCTCCATTTGTGGATTTCTTCTTTCTTTTTCATCTCTGACAAGCATGTTTTCTCCAACATGCATGTAGACTTTGAGGGTGCTTATCTCTCAATGCGGTTTTTTCTCTCTTATTGCAAAAGAAAAGAAAAGAAACGAAACAATTCCCTCCTTGGAGAATTGTCACCAAGAAGATACATTCAAGTCAAGAACGTTCTGGGTCCAAATCCAGACACCCCTTAAAATTGACAACTAGGAATGGAGGAAACAAACTCCCCCAGATCATGAATAGGTCATAAAATATTCAAGTGATATCAATTCACATGCCAAGTCAATAGCTAAATATTGCTCATCAAAATTGACATATTTCAACAAGTAACATATTTGCAAACAAGTTGAAATCGTTCTCTATATCAGTTGCAAAATGAATCATGCCAATTCAACGATCAACTGCCAATACTACTCACCTAATGTGACATTCCACCAAACCAAGATTAAAACAACCAACATACAACAAATTATCAACATGAACTCAAGCGAAAATGCAAACAAAAGAGAGATTAAGAAAAAAAGGAAAAAGGAAACTCACCCAGCAGCACCTTGAGATCCAGCATCGTCACCATGTATGTCAAGATGATTCAATCTCAGGAATGTACTCTCACTGGCAGGCGTCGCCGCCGCTGCACCCGCTGTCGGCTCGCTCCTACTGGACGGAGAGCCAACGCTGCCGCTTGACACCGATTGGCCAGAAACTGTGGTGCCCCACGACCTTGTGGCCGCTCGAGTATTCCTCTCTCCATCTTCTCTGTAGTTTGCTCCAGTTACCATAACTGCTCAATCCCAGAATGACATTCAAAATTAATTTAAGAATCCGAAAAGCCCATGAATAAATCTTAAATTTGAGGAGAACCCAGATGAAAACGGACCTTATAAATTCTGGGTTTTGAAAGATTTGAGGGTATAAGGTTGACCAGCATAAGTTGTCCCTCTCCCTCTCTCCCCCTTTTAAGCACGAGGAATGTTGGGATAACTACCGTCTGGCAGTCTATCGCGGGAGAGACGTGTGATCTAACACGGAAAGACGTCGAAAAGAAACGTGTCGCGAGGGATTTCAATCACATTGAGGGTTTGATCTGTGACTTGCTCCCCGTGCCCAACTCTTTTCCGATAATTTTTATTTTTCACTTATTTTTTTTTACTATGCATTGAATATCACCCGATATCTAAAGTTTTATCTCAATTCATCCGGATCAATTTATCCTCAAGCACCCTTTACCAACAATTCTATAATCCTTCGACCATTAATATAATAAATATCAATATCTACTCAAATTATTTAAATTAATTTACATTTTATTTACCTATTCCAAAAATTAAAAACCTTATCAATATAATGTTTCTCCAGCTCTATGTCATAGGCTAGGCATTATCAAATAAAAGGACAGTTGGTTAAACGAGTGAAAATTAATAATAAAATTAAAATTCGTATAATTTGTGAATGAGATTTAAAAATAAAAAGATTTTAAAAATCAAGTAAAAATATAAATTTTTTAAACTCATCTTTAAAATTTTTTATTTGATTCCAAATTTCATTTCGATTTCCAAATAAGCACACCCTAAGTTTTCCTTGATTTAGTCTTTTTCCATTATTATTACCTTTAATGAACAGGGGGATTGATTTTATTTGACTAAGAATGGGAAGCCCATTAAAATTTACTCAATCAGATAGTATTATGACCATGTTCACAGAGTTAAAATGATTTAGTTAAAATTTAATATTTTTAATTAAAAATAAAATATTTGATTGAGCACTTTGGCACCCTAAGCAACACAGTTAGGTTAGGAAGATCTTGATGATAGGTGAAGACACACAAATCTATTCTTGATGTTAATTTATTAAGCTAATTCTTTGAAAATGAAAATCTTGTTATAAACTAAAGAGAATACTAAGAAAAAGAAAATAAAAGAGAAACATAGAAATTTCTTATTCTCGTTCATAAAATAAAGTTACAAAAGGGCATTTATACAACTTGAGATTTGTACATAAATGGAGAGTTTTAAAATCAAACTAATCAAATATGTTTTCAAATATGTGATATTTTCATATTGTAATATTGATATATAAAAAGTGTTGCTAATATCAATATTAGTATCATGTATATATTTTTAAAATATTCTTATTCTTTTTTTTTTGTTATACAAAAATTTGAATCTGGGATCAGTAATTTGAGGGAGGAATGTTTGTATCACTATACTGTTCTCTTGGGGATTAAGATATTCGCATTCCATATATTGGATATCCATCCAAATTTTTTAGAGTTTATAACACTCCCCCTGGATGTGCATTACACAAAGAATAAGTCACATTAAAAATTTATTAGAAAAAAACCCAGTGGGGAAAAAATCTAGTGAAAGAAAAATAATATATTATTCAAAATATTTGATAATATACTTACTCTCTCTTTTGAGAACATCCCATGAAATTTTTAAATCAATACATTCTGATTCTTTTTTACCAATGTTGTAAAGATAGCAACTAGTAGAGATTTTGTAAATAAATCTACTAAATTTTCACCTAATCGAATTTGTTGAACACTATATCACCATTTTTTTTAAGTTCATGACCGAAAAAATTGGTAAAATATTGTTTGTTCTATTGCATTTAATATATTCTTCCTTGAGTTGGACAATACATACTGCATTATTCTCATACGAGACTATTGTTACCTTTTTCCCTAAGCATAAACTATAAATTTCTCATATATACTAAATCATAGATCTTAACTATATGCATTCGCGACTAATTTCATGGATTAAAATTTCATCATGATACAATGATATAACTTTATTGTTTGTTTCATAAAATGTCATGAAATGGCGGTGCCACCATATGTGAACACATATTTAGTTGTGATCGAGCATAATAAGAATTTGTTTAATTTGATCGAGTAATGTTTCCAAGAATTGCAATTACATGCTTATGATGGTTTAAATCTTTTTGATAATTTTATATAAATGTTTTTATCCAGTGGACCATATAAATAACTTATAACGATATCCATTAAATGTAAATCGAGTCTCTTTTGTATAGTTAGATCGATTAAAAATCGAAAAATAGTCACATCCATCATAGGAGAGTATGTTGCATCATAATCAATATCACATCTCTGGGAAAATGCTTATGTAACTAAACATAGTTTATATCTCATAATTTCATCTTTCTCATTCTGTTTTCGTACAAAAACTCATTTGTATCCCACTAATTTTACACCAATAGGTTACATACTACTGGCCCGAAAAAATTTATTTTGTCAAGAGATTTCAATTGTGATTCAATTACATCTTTCCATTTTAGTCAATCATATCTATATCTACATTCCTCAATAACCTTGGTTCAAAATCCTTATTTTCATTCTCAATAATCATTGCTATTTGGTATACAAAAATATCATCAATATTAACATTATTTTGGTTCCATATTTCTCCAGGTATAACATAACTTATTAAGATTTCATGATTATCAATATTTTCATATACTTGATGTTCTTCTGGAACAATATCCATGGCTGGTATACCTTTAAGACATACAATATTTTCGTTTAAATCATCTAATTTCTTTACTACTTTTATATTACGGGAATTTTTATTTTTGGAACGAATGAGTCTATTACGCTTTGTTTGTGTTTTAGACTCATTAATAATATTATATTGTCTTTCAAGGATATCAATTCTAATATGAGTATTAACAGTCGAAATATGTAACTTAGACACTCTTTTGTGGTTAGTAAATGTATCTGTCAATTGATTTGTTAATTTAGTAAATGAATCAATTTTTGAACTTCCGGTTCACATTGTTTGTTCGATAATCAAGATAAATCCAACTGATTTTAATTTCAGGTTGTTTATTCTTTTCTCCTTCTAATGTTTGGAAAACAAACTTGTCATAATGACAATTAGCAAAATAAGCCGTAAACAAATTTCTTATCATGGGTTCAATATATTTAATAATCGATGGAGATTCATACCCAACGCATATTCCTAATCTCCTTTGGGGTCATATCTTTGTTCATTGTGGTGGGACGATAGCAACATATGCTACACTCCAAAAATTCTCATGTAGGAGATATTCAGTTTTTGACCATAAACTAAATGTCAAGGGGAGAAATTATTACCATTTGTTGGTCGAATGCAAATAAGTGTTGTTGAGTGTAAAATAGCATACTCCAAGCAAAAACTGATAATTTTGCTCTTATAAATAAGGGTCTTGCAATCAATTAAATACACGTAATGAGTGATTTTATTAGACCATTTTGAGTGTGAACAGTCACTATAAAAAAAAGCTTTTTAGCCACAAATTTAGCGATAAAAAATTTTTCGTTGCTAATAACGCATCGCAAAAATTTAGCGACGAAAATTAGAAATCCGTCGCTAAATTTAACGACAAAAATCTGAAATCCATTGCTAAATTTAATGAAAAATAATTTTTCATCGCTAAAATTCGTCACAAAATTTAGTGACGAAAAATTATACGTCGCTAACTTAGCGACATAAAAAAATACGTTACTAAATTTAGCGACGAAAATCTAAAATTCGTCGCTAAATTTAGCGACAGATAATTTTTTACGCTAAAATCTGTCGCTAATTTAAGAAAAAAAAAAGTCCGTCTAAAAATTATTCGTCCCTAATTTAGCGACGAATAAAAAAATCCGTCGTTGATTCCAAATTCGTCGAAATGCCCATGGAGCACAGGGAGCGCACGTGCCTGGACAGGCCCTTGCCCACCCAAGCCAGCACTAGCCTGGAAGCCACATGCCTGGACGGGCCCCACCCACCCCCACACACCCGAGCCAGCACCAACCTGCAAGCTGCCCGCCCGCCCGAGCCAGCACCCCCATCTGCAAGGGCTCCCGCTCCCGCGTCAGCCCTCCTCAGCCCTCCTCACTTAATTGTTGAAAATGCCGCTTTGCCTCCTGCCTCCACCGTGGTTCGAACTCCTGCACACCTGCACGCACACGCATAAGCATAAACCTGTAAACCACTGAGTCAAATGATATTATGTGATATAATTTTTTTTTACTTATTATCTTTCCTTCACATTTTTCTAATAATAATAAAATAATATATAATAACAATTTAAAATAATAAATATAATAACTTTTTTTATTTAAACCACCAACCTAAAATAATATTAATTAAAAATATTAAATACGATAATTTTTAATAAAATAAAAAAAATAAAATACTAATTTAAAATAAAATAATAAATTAATTAAAAATATATTAATATTATATTTTGTTTTCTTTTTTTTTCTTTTATTTTATTATTTTATTATTCTTTTTCATTTTTATTTTATTTTTCTAATCCATAGTTTAAAAATGGATTACAGTATCTCAATAATATAAAATTATAATTATCAATAAATTATAATATATTAATAATTTAAAAAATCTATATAAATCACAAAATATTTTTATTCGTTTGAATATATAAGAAATTTCAATATAATTAATATATATAAGAAATTTCATTAATAAGAATAGAAAGGAAAAAAAAATCCAAAAATAGAGATGAGAGTAAGAGAAGAAAAAAAAAAGTGATAATAGAAAACAAATGAGAAGGAAGAAAGAAAAAAAAATATATTATCACACAACACTAAGCGGTGGTGTAGTGGCGATATGTCTTCCATTCAAATCAGGTTCGAATCCCTTCAATAGCATTTATAGCATTTTTTTTAGCATTAAAACAATGAACGATGGGCACCTGTGTGTGCATGCCTAGGCGCCAAGGTAGGCAGGCGCGCGTAGGGCATGGGCGCCCAGGTAGGCAGGTGCGCGCCAGCGCATGTGCGCCCCCTGCCTGCGCCCGGCGCCCGTGCGTGTATGTGCGGGCGCCCAGGCAGGCGCGCGCCCGCGCAAGCGTGCACCCTTGCCTGCGCCCGGCGCCCGTGCGTGCATGCGGGGGCACCCGGGCAGGGGCACACGCCTGCTTGCGCCCGGTGCCCGTGCGTGTATGCGCGGACGCCCACGCAAGTGCGCGCGCCCAGCGCCCGCGCAGGCTCGCGCTGTCCGCCAGATTAATATTTAATTAAAAAATTTGTATTATTGAATAAAATAATACAAATAAAATAAAAGTTACCTATACAATAATAAAAAATATTAAATCAAACAAAAAAAGAAAAAATAATAAATTAATTAAAATATATATATAATTTAAATAAAATAAAATATATGGTTTTTTTTAAGAATTAAATAATATTATTCTTCTAAAAAAATGAAATATAATATAATAAAATAAAATGTAAATAAAATATTATAAAATAATAATATGATTTGTTAATATAAATTAATAAAATAAAATAAAATTCTAATTAAAAAAAGATTAAATTCAGCGACGGATTTTAATCCGTCACTAAATTACCAACGGATAAATTTTATCGTTGCTAAATTAAATTTTTAATTTAAATATTATATTAATATTTTATTTTATTTAATTATATATAAAAAATTTAGCGACGGATTGAGATTTTTGTCGCTAAATTGAGCGACGGAAAACAAATCCGTCGTTAAATTAATTTTTAACTTAAATGTAACATATTAATAAAATAAACAAAAATAAAATAAAATTCTATTTAAAAAAGATTAAATTTTGCGACGGATTTTAAATTCGTGGTAAAATTTAGCCACGAAATATTATTCGTCACTAATTAGCGACGAAATTTATAACGAAAAATTTTTTATCGCCAATTAATGACGAATTTAGCCACAAAAATTTTTTCGTCACTAATTAGCGACGAATTTAGTTACGAATGATGTATCCGTCGCTAATTTAACCACGACTTCCTTTTCGTCTCAAATTTTATGGCAAATTAGCGACGACAGTTTTTGTCGCTAAATTCGTCGTAAAATAGCAACGAATTTTTTTCATCGCGAAAATGTGTGGCTAAAACCGTGTTTTTTTGTAGTGAGTGAACATGTGTTACAAAATATTCTACATTTATCCAAATCAATATACAATATTCATTAAATTTTTGAGACGTAAATTCACTGATATTATCAAAATGAATTTTTTGATTAGATAATCTAAAAAATGTGTTTGTAATGAATTGAGCAAATAATCTTGCAAACGCCAAGTTGGGAGTTGGTAATAATGATTCATGTGATCACCTAGTGGATGTATCAATTAAAATCATAAAATATGAATGGACTACATGGTGGGTGTATAGGCCCACAAATATCTCCATGCATTCATTCCAAAAATTCAAGAAACTCATAATTTATTTTAGTTGGTGATGGTTTCATAATTAATTTGTCTGAGAGCAAACAACAAAAGCAAATTCATTAAATTGAAGAATTTTTTGATTTTTCAAAGAATTTCCACTTAAATCATTTATAATTTTTCGTATCATTATTGACTCAGAATGGTCCAACTGGTCATGCCAAATAATAAAATTATTCAACTTAGAAAACTTTTGGTTTACTATTGCATATACTTCTCTTGCATTAATGTATGTATAATACAAACCAGAAAAATATACTGTTAATTTTTCTAATATCCTTTTATCATCCAAGATTATACCCTAATATGAAGATACTCAATGTTCCTTTTACTTGTTGTCTCTATGTGATATTCATTTCTATGAATATTTTTAAAACTCAATAAATTTCTTTAAAATCTGGGAGAGTATAATATTTCATCAATTTCAAATTTAATTCCTCTAGATAAAAATATATTGGCTCTTCTGAAACCTTCTATCAATTTTGTATTACCAGATATAGTATTAACATTGGTCTCTTGCATTATTAGATAAGAAAAATATTTCTTATCTTTTAATATAGTGTGTATAGTGGCACCATTTGTGAGACATATATTTTCATCATTCATCGTGAATCGAACCAATAAACTATCTATATTTTTCAATAAACAGATAAATATTTTAGAATTCATGACAATGTTAACACTGGTGAATTCTAATAAATTTATTTTCATGACAAAATATATTTATTTAAAATAAATCAATCAATATAATATTTAAACATTTCAAATATTTTAGAATTCAATATGTTTAAAATAAAATACAATTGTATTCTAATGAATTCTAAGAAATTTATTTTGGACACTCCCATTATCAATCAAGTGGTCAATTTTTCCTTCAGGAAGATAGAAGAAATAATTCTTATTTTTGAGTATTACACGTGTCGCAATACTATCAATGAGACATTCATCTTTTTCGCCTTTTATTGATCTCAAAATATTTTTAGAACCTTTTAAAAACTTATCTTATTTTTTTCCATCATTATTGTCCCGCTTTTGGAGGTGATGTTTGCTCTTTTAATTTGATAGCTCATGATTACTAATATCATCATAATTATTTCATTCTTGATCATGACCACTTCTGGTGATTGTTTTGTATAATAAAAAAATAATTATAAATTAATAAAGTAAATAAAAATCATTTTCCATCTTTTCTTTGTCTTGTTTTTTCATCATGCTTTTTCCACTTTTGGTGAATTTGATAAATTTGTATAACTAATTTTGGTGGTTTGATAAATTTGCATAATCACGATAATTACTATAATCACGACATTTTCTATACTCATAACAATATTTAATCGCAATCATTTCAGGGAATGGATTAGGATTAGTAGGTTGAGTTTCATGATTTTTCATGAATATTTTTGAGTTTCTTTTCCCAGTATTGCTACTACAAGAGCAAATTCGAGACATGAAAAATGAATTTTTTTTCTTAATGAAAGCTTATTGATTAAATACATAGCGTTGTTATACTAAGTTTATGTTTTATAAAAGACCTTTGGATCAATAGTCCATAAGATCTAGTTTCCAACCTATATATTTAATAAATAATAAGATTATTAAATTAAGGAAACAATAAATACAACAAAACTATGATAGTTTCTTTTTCCGATGTGGAAAATTAGAATAAGTTACAACTACAAAACATATTTTGAAAAATAATAATATTCAAAAAAATAATAAATAAAAGTTATAGAAAATTCATACTAAAGAAATCTTATTCTTCGTTGGTGAAAATTTCGTACTCAGTTGAGTAGAATTCTGTACTGATAACATATTATAAATTAAGGAAAATACTAAGAGAAAGAAACGAGAAAGAGAAAGAGAGAAATTTCTTATTCTCTTTTACTTACAATGAAGTTACAAATAGGGTATTTATACAAATTAGAATGCGTATATAAATGGAGAGTTCTAAAGTCACGCTAATTAAATATTATTTCAAATATGTGATATTTTTATATTGTGATATTTTCATATTGTGATATTGTGATATTGATATAAAAAAAGTATTGTTAATAACTGTTAAGGAAATTGTTGTTTCTTTACTTTGGATAATAACAAAATCTCTCATGTGGTTTTAATCAATTTATTTAGTGTGTAAAATTTTTTATTCAATATAAAAGTGATAGAACCAGTCATAAAATCAATCATAGAAGTAACGTTTATTTGGTCCTAGAAGTAAGATTTTTTTATACCTGTTAAAAACCCAGCCAGTAAGGTAAGTGTAGCTTGAGTACTACACTTAACCTATAATTGATCCTAAATATACATAAAAAATACCCCAACATGAGGACAATTCATATTCCACTATTTAGAAATTTTTCTAAGTGTTGAAATGTGATCATTTTGGCATGTTTGGATAGTCATATCTTCTTATGTGTTAAAATATTTTCAAAACTGAAAATTATGTTTCAAAGAAGGTTTGTGGAATTTCAATTTCAAGAATTTATAGTTCAAATATCTTACGAATATATTGGAGAAAAATCAATTGGAACTTAACTGGTTACTCATGCCAAAATGATTTTTGGATTTTTGAATTTGATTATACTACATTATAGTACTACAGTTGAATAGCAAATATAATAATTCGTGGTACATTTACCTTGAAATTTTGATAGAGAAATAAATTAGCAAAATTGGCTAATTGTTTAGAAAAATTCAGAATTTGGAGTAGATTTTCTGGAATAGGTTTCGAATTTTTTGGAGACGCAATCTTTTGGATATAATCAAAATAACTCTTAAATATGTTAAAGGGATGTTTAAATGTCAGAAAAAAAATATTTACACTTGGTAAATATCAAATTTCAGGAGAATTTGGAGCCTATTTTTTCGGAACTGTTGCTGAAAACTATTGCAGTAACTCTGGAATTTTTACTGCTATTTGTTGAGTCTTTTTGCTATCCAATGCAGTAGCTATCAGAAGGTTTTTCAGTGTGTGAGAATAGAGGACGTGAGAGGCTGAATGACTATCAATTTTTGAGACTACATAGCACCAAAAACTCAAGAAAAATCTCTACAATTTTGAACACTACTGCTGTCATTTTTATTTCCCTATCTTGTAATCTTTGATTGAACATTTGTGTGATTTGTTTTCCATTGTTGGACGAAACAATTTTCATGAAGTGAAAATCAGAATTCAACAAGTGGATGTACTGTGTTGTCTTGGAACAGAGTAGAAACTAGCAAGTTACTAGAGCTTGGTTTGCTTTACTGGAAGAGTGGATGTAGGCACAAGGCCGAACCATTACAAACCAGATTTGTCACCTTACTCTCTTATTTATTTTTGCTATATTTTTTATATATTGACCATAGGTTTACTTAGATCTAAGTGGAGTTAGATAAAAGTTTAAAAAATCAATTTTAGACGACCAATTTAACTCCTATTCTTGGTTGTCTTTGGGACTAACAATTGATATCAGAGATGATTCTCTAATCCATTAAAGAGACCTCTTTAGAGTATTTAATCCATGACTTTTCCCTATAACTATGGTTAGGCCGTGAACAGGACATCATATTTCGATGGTGCAAACTTTTCCGACTGAAAATGTAGGATGGAGACATTCATTTAAGCCACTGATTATGAGGATTGGGAAATGATAAATTTTGGAATGTAGAAGTTAAATTACCTATTATTACAGAGGATGACAAAAGAAAAATGTCGATTAATTCTTGTGCTAAATACTTGCTTTTATGTACTATTTCAACTTGTTGATGCAAGATATGAGTTCTTTCGTTTTCAGCAAGGAGAAAGTGTAAAAAACATGTTCAATAGATTTTCTATAATTACTAATGAACTTGATTCTCATGGAAAAAAGATTTCATATTCTGATCAAGTAAGAAACGTTTTTCGAGTATTGCCAATAACCTGGATGCCAAGAAGACTGCTATTGAGAAAGCTCAAGACCTGAACAAACTGTCTCTCAATGAATTAAGAAGAAAATTGATATGCTATGAAACTGAAATATTTTACACTACTGAATCAGAAAACAAGAGAAAGACTATTGTATTTGCTATTGAAGAGAATGAAAATTCTGCAGAAGATGACAACAGTGATCAAGACATCAATATGCTAGCCAAAAAGCTCTCCCGTGTCTTCGAGAAAAAGGGTAAAAAATGTTTTAAATCTAACAACTTCCAGAACTCACAAAAATTTAAACTTAGTGCAGGAAGGACAGTAGAAAAATATAACAAAAGAATGAAAAAATCTGTTATGAGTGTAAAAAGAAGGGACACATTAAATATGAGTGTCCAGTACTGTTGAAAAAGATTGAAGCATTCAAGAAAAAGAGCAAAGCAATGATGGTCACATGGAGTAATTCAGAACATGAAGATTCAGAAGATAAATATTCAGACGCATCAGATGAAGTTAATCTTTGTCTAATGGCAAAGGATGAGATGATCTCTAAAAGTTTATTCAATATTGCTAAATCTGACAACATGTTAAATATACTTTCAGAACTGAAAAATAAAGTTAACATATTGGAAAATGAAAATGATTTGTTTAGGCAAACCAAGAATTTATTGAACTTTGAAAATGAAACCATTAGAGCTGAAAACGAGGTACTGAAAACTGAAAACTGTGGACTTAAAAATGAAATATATATTCTGAAAAATAAAATAGTTGAACTATCAAAGTCAATAGAAAATACATTCCAAAAGTTTCATGAAAGTGATGAAAAATTAACCAAGTTGCTTTACATACAAAAATTAGATTTTTCAAAAAGAGGATTAGGCTATATTAATAATCATGAGAAACCTTCAAATTCTAACAATAGCTGTTTTGTTAAAACTACAAAAACAGAAAATAAAATCACATTTCAGTCTGCAGAAAATGTTCACAGAACCATACAAAAGTCTGCACAAAAAGATCAAAGTTTTACTTCAAAAATTGTCTAGCAAATTACGCAAAATCTACATAAAACTCCCTCATAGTCTGCACAAAATATGCACAGAAAATTTTCACAAACTACAGAAAAATATCACAAAGTGTCATACAGAAGTTCATATAGAAACACCCATAAAACTACCCATAAAAGACTTAGGCAGAAATCAAATTTTTACAGAAAATTTTATTTTAGATTTGAATATAATAAATTTGGCAATATGCAGAATTATTTCAATTATAAACCTTATTATGCAAAAAATAAAAATAATATTGGTTCTTGCTACATATGTCATAAAATTGGTAATTTTACTAAAAATTGTTTTTTGAACAAATTTAGTGCGCATCAAGGCAAATTCAATTTCTACACAAGCTTGTCTTCAAAAAGACCCAAATATGTTTGGGTTCCCAAAAACAGATAATGGTTTTTGTTTATGTGTAGGAACAAGAGGCAAAAATTAAAAGAAAATGGTATGTTAATAGCAGATGCTCGAGATATATGACTGGTGATACCTCATTGTTCAAGAATTTCGAAAAAAGAAACCATGGAGTGGTGATCTTTGAAAATAATCAAAAAGAAAAAATAATTGAAAAAAAGCACAGTAAGTATAAACTCTACCTCTATAAAAAATGTGCTTTTGTTGATAAATTGATGAATAATTTGTTGAGTGTAAGCCAAATGTGTGATTTAGGTTATGATGTGTTATTTACAAGAGATAAATGCATAGTGTGCGATAGTGAGTCGCATAAATAAATTCTTAAAGGAAAAAAATTAGGCAATATTTATATAGTAGACTCTACAATGTTAAATAATTTAAAAGAAAATTATTTAATATCCTTTAACAATGACATTTTTATATGGTATAAAAAACTAGGTCATATAAATTTCAAGCAATTAGAAAAATTGTCCAAAGAAAATATGTTAGAGGAATTTCTGAATTTTTATTGAAAGCAGCTACAGCATGTTATATAATAAATAAAATATACACAAGACTTATGACAAACAAAACTCCTATGAAATTTTAAAAAAAGAAAATCAAATATATTATATTTTCATACATTTGGTTGCACATGCTTTATTCTGAAAAACAGTATGAATATTAGAGATAAATTTAATGAAAAAGTCATAGAATGAATGTTTTTAGGTTATTCTTTAAACAGCAAGATCTATAGAGTTTTCAATAAAAAATATAAACTTGTAGAAAAAACAATAAATATTAAATTTCATAAAAATGAATTTCAAAAAATAGAAATGGAAAATGATCATGTTACAGAAATTTAAATCTCTCTTGAAAAACAAAATGCAAAACAAAATAATGAAAATAAAATAAATCAAAATGAACAAAGAGATGAAATAATTAGAAATTAGAAATTCTTACCTACTCATTCACCTAATGATGTAGTGGGAGATGTAAGTGAAGAAATAAAAACTAAATCAAATTATAGAAATATTGAAAATCAATTCTCATTAATCTCTACCATATAACCGAAAACCATAGAAAAAATCATAGAAGATGAAAGTTGGATAGAGACTATACAAAAAGAATTAAAT
This sequence comes from Dillenia suffruticosa, assembly GCA_033439265.1. Lineage (NCBI taxonomy): Eukaryota > Viridiplantae > Streptophyta > Magnoliopsida > Dilleniales > Dilleniaceae > Dillenia > Dillenia suffruticosa. The sequence continues at coordinate 18,678,529 of JAVTVX010000020.1, forward strand.
CAATTTAAAAAAACAATATTTAGACTTTAAAACTGAAACCTAAAGATAAATCAATAATAGGAACTAAATGGGTTTTTCGAAATAAATTGGATGAAAATGAAAATGTTGTAAAAAAACAAAACTAAACTAGTTACAAAAGGATATTCACAAGATAAAGAAATTGACTATAATGAAACTTTTATATCCGTTGCTAGATTAGAAGCAATACGACTACTTTTAACTTTTACATGTTTTAAATATTTTAAATTATATCAAATGGATGTTAATTGTATATTTTTAAATTGCTACATAAAAGAAAAAATATATGTTAGTTAACCACCCGGTTTTGAAAAATATAATAAAGAAGATTATGTTTATAAATTGTAAAAAGTATTGTATGGTCTAAAATAAGCACCAAGGGTATGGTATGATAGACTAAATGAATATTTTGTGAAAAATAATTTCAAAAAGGGAAATATAGACACTATTTTATTTATCAAACATATTAATGATGATATTTTTGTTGTTCAAATATATGTTGATGATATTGTGTTTGGATCTACAAATGAGCATTTGTGTGATGATTTTAGCAATATCATGAAAAGTGAATTTGAAATGTCAATGATGGGTGAATTAAATTTCTTTTTTGGATTACAAATTAAATAATCTCATCATGATATATTTATAAATCAAGAAAAGTATGAAAAAAAATTAATTAAAAAATTTGGTATGAAAAATTCGAAACATCTTAGTATCTCCATATCTATTTCTATTAAATTGATCTAGATGAAGAAAGGAAAGATGTGAATGAAAAACTCTATAGAATTATGATAGGATTATTGTTATATTTGACCGCTTCTAGACCCGATATTTTATTTAGTGTATGTTTGTGTGCTAGATTTCAAAACAAATCTAAGGAATCTCATTTTAGAGCCACCAAAAGAATTTTAAAATATATAGTTAGTACAAAAAATTTAAGAATATGGTATCCTAAGAATTCAAATTTTGAATTAATTGATATTCGGATACCGATTATGCTGATTGCAAAATTGATCGAAAAAGTATTTCAGATACTTGTCAATTTTTAGGTGATAAAATCATAAGTTGGGTATATAAGAAACAAAATTCAATTGTATTGTCAACAGCCGAATCGGAAAATGTTTCAATAGAAAATTGTTGTGCTCAAATTTTGTGGTTAAAACAACAATTTAGATACTATAGGTTAGATTATAAAAATATTGTCATAAAATGTGACAATACAAATGTCATTTGTCTTACCAAAAATCCTAAAAATCATTCAAGATCAAAACACATAGAAATTAGATACCATTTTATTATAAATCATGTTTTAAATGGAGATATAATTTTGGAATATGTAGAGACACAAAATCAATTTATCGATATTTTTACAAAACCTTTAAACAAAAAAAGATTTGAAAATATTAGAAATGAAATAAGAGTGTGCTTTTCATTTAAAAAAATTGGCACATAGAGCATAAAGCTAATAGAATACATAGAGCCTCTATAACAAAAAGTCTTTCTCTCTCTTTGAACTAATAGAGAACCCAATTTTCAAATCCAAAATGGTTTTACACAAATCTTCAAGAATCATGGGAATAACAACAAAAAATCAATCTTCTTCACACATTAACATCTCAAGTTCTGATTCTCCAAGTTCTGATTCTTCAACTTCTGATTTTTCAAGCTTTCGTTTCAATCATGACCCTCAGAACCCTAGATCAAATTCAACACCCTCTCGTAATTCTGATTCTCAATCAACTGAAAGTCAAACTCATCTTTCGAATCAAGAATCCCATCAAAACTTCTCAGAAAACCAGATTCTTCAACCCCTTCGAATGCAACTTCCCTATACTCCATCACGTCCAATCATGTTCGAAGTTGGTTCCTGTAGGTTTGTAGATTTCAACTATTTTGAATAAATGAGTTTGGAAATACGAACTATTTTTGAGAGGATTGGAGGTGTTGGATTGTGTGACAGTAATAAGAACTGTATAAGGAAGGTAATCTTTGATTTCTACAAGAACTTAGATGCTAAAAATTTTGATATTTTGAGATCAAGAATATTGGATATTAGAGTTGAGATTACTAAGAATGATATTGCTCAATGTTTAGGAGTTAAACGGACAGATGATTAGTTACTTGAAAACATGACGAAAAGAGATGTTTATAAGTTATTTCATATAAATTCTAACTCTGGAATAGAATACTTGTATGAAAAAGACTTTCCTCACATTGTTAGAATTTTGCACAAGATTGTTTTGATGTGCCACATCCCAAGGTATGGAAATTCTACCACTGTGACAGTAAAGGATTGTAGAATTTTGGTTGCCCTTCTGCTAAACAGATAAATAGATATGATGAATGTCTTTATCAATCACATTCATAGGAATAAGAGTAGCAAACCATATGAGAATGTTTTAATGAGGTTATTTGAGTTCAAAGGATTTGATTTTTCATTTTTAAAGAATTCTGTCCTAGAGCCATCAATTTTAGGAGAATCAATGGTATCTCACATGAGAATAACTATTTATGATGATAATGTTTGGAGAGGCAAAGATGATTCTTTCTGGAAATGAAAAATTCAAGGAAATAGAGGAATAGATTGTCCATTTACAGAAAAAGTAAATGAAGAATCTCTGAGATCCATATTTGACCATGGTGAATCTTCAAAAAGGAAGAAAAAGCAAACTAAGACAACTGATGAAGATGACTGGAAGCAAATGATTGAAAAGAAAATTGATGAGTGTATAGAAAGACAACAAGAAACTCAATCATAGATTTCTGAAATTCTGAAGTTGCTGTCCAAGAATACATCTTAAGTTTACCCATTTCCTGTTCTGAAATTTTGAAGTGTATGGAAAATTGATAAGTGTATGAAATAGGCTGTCCCTATACTCTGTCATTTACTTCTATATTTTGACAAAAACATAGCTTTTGTATTTCGATGCTGTTGTATTTTTGTCACACTTCAATATAATCGATGTTTTCTTTTCGTATCAGAATGTCTTCAATAAAATTGTACTTCAATGTTTCAATATTTCAATCCTTCTATACTACAATACTTCAATATTTCATAGCTGTAATTCTTTTTAATGCAATAAAAAGAGGGAGAATAAATTAAAAAAAAATTGCTCACACAGAAGCCAAATAATGTACAACCAGAAGTCATTTTTTTACATTGAGGGAGAGAACATTGAAAATATTATATAACAAATAATAAAGTTCAAAACCATTGACTGTACTTTGAAACTTAGAAGATTACTAATGTCTGCACAATGACTTGACTGTACTTTGAAACTTGGAAGATCACTAAGGACTGCACTTTGAACTTTGAACATCACAACTTAAATAAAATAAACAAGTTTTAAATTGGATGAATATTGGTGAACACTAAGTATATGTATTTGCTTGCATTAATTGATATTGTATTCATATGACTTATATGATTATTTGAGAATATGCTATATTTTTATTTTTTAAAGGTTTTGTTGTCATAAAAAAGATGAAGAATGTTAAGAAAATTGTTATCTCCTTAGTTTTGATAATAACAAAATCTCTCATATGGTTCTTATTTAGTGTGCAGAATTTTTTATTCAATATAAAAGTGATAGAACCAGTCATCAATCATAAAAGCAAGACTTATTCGGTCCTAGAAGTAAGATTTTTTGATACTTGTTGAAAACCCAACCAGTAAGATAAGTGTAGCTTGGATACTACACTTAACTTATAATTGATCCTAAATGTATATAAAAAATATCTCAACATGAGGACAATTCATATTCCACTACTTAAAAATTTTTCGAAGTATTGAAGTGTAATCATTTGGATATATTTGGATAGTCATATCTTTTTATGTGCTAAAATATTTCCAAAACCAAAAATTATATTTCAAAGAAGATGTGTGAAACTTCAATTTTAAGAATTTATAGTTCAAATATTTTGCGGATATGTTAGAAAAAAATCAGTTGGAAGTTAACTAGTTATCCATTTTTCACAATAGAATTATGTGTCAAAAAATGGTTGTCAAGAGGTATTGACTTTCAATAACTTTACCACTAGTCTTGGATATTTGAATTTGATTATGTTACATTATAGTACTACAGTTGAATAGCAAATATGATGATTCGTGACACATTTACCTGAGATTTTTGTAGAGAAATAAATTAACAAAGTTAGCTAGTTGTTCAGAAAAATTTAGAATTAGGAGCAGATTTTCTGAAATAGGTTTCGAATTTTTTGAAGGAGCAATCTTTTGGATATAATCAAAACAACTCTTAAATATATTAGAGAGATGTTTACTCTCGGTAAACATCAAATTTCAACAGAATTTGGAGTCTATTTTTTCGGAACTGTTGTTGAAAATTTGTTGTAGTAATTCTGGAATTTTTACTGTTGTTTATTGAGTCTCTTTGCTATCCAATGCAGCAGCTATCAGAAGGTTTTTCACTGTATGAGAATAGAAGACGTGAGAGGCTAAATAACTATCGATTTTTGAGACTTCATAATACCAAAAACTCAAGAAGAACCTTTGCAATTCTGAGCGCTATTGTTGTCATTTTTATTTATTTATCTTGTAATCTTTGATTGAACATTTGTATAATTTGTCTTTCATTGTTGGATAAAACAATCTTCCTAGAGTAAAGATCAGAAGTCAACAAGTGGATGTACTGTGTTGTCTTGGATTATAGTGAAAACTAACAGGTTGCTAGAGTTTGGCTTGTTTGGCTGGAGGAGTGGATGTAGGCACAAGGCCAAATCACTATAAACCAGATTTATCTCCTTACTCTCTTGTTTATTTTTGCTATATTTTCTATATTGATGATAGGTTTACATAGATATAAGTGGAGTTAGATAAAAATTTAAAAAACCAATTTTAGACAATCAATTCAACCACCTTTCTTGGTTCTCTTTGGGACCAACAATAATAATATTGGTATCATGTGTATTTTTTTCTGAAGTATTCGCTTTCCATATATTGGATATCCACCCAAATTCCCTAAAATTTATAACAAATCTAACTTTTTACGAACTCCAAATGTCCATCGGCCCGAGGGGTATCATTTTATACTCAACAACTCGATCTACTCCCTCTTGCCGATATCTTTTCTCTGATTCCTTTCATAATTGGCCTCCTCCTAGTTCTAATTGTGATATTCTATTGACCCCATCACATCTTTGTTTCTTTTTTTTTTTCTTAACATTTGTATCCAAAATTATTTTCTGACTAATTCGATACAAGTATTTACAGAACCTTATTTAGAAAGACAACTCTCCTAATATAGTTTTTTTTTTCTTTTTTTGTTGTTTTTATTTTTATTGCATATGGGATCAACAAAATATTGAATCTAAATCTATTGGTTAATGCATATATAAATATATATACGTACAAAGATATATAATGTGTGCGTACACGCATGCACTGAGATTGTGGAGATTCATGGGTCCGTTTGGGTGTTTGCCCGACTCCCGTTTGATACTATGACTAAACAATCATTTAGGCAATATTAATGTTAATATATGTCCGTACATAAATTTTTTAAGTAGTAAATGCCATGGAAACTTTTTTTAAAAAAAATAATAAATTACTAATCATTTTTTGCTTAACAAGCAAGCATTTCTTGTTGATTAACTAAGAATGTTTTTTTAATTTTGTTTAAATAGCATCCTTTTTCATAATTGATAAATTTATTTTTGTTTGACATTTTCGTTATGTGGGTCTGTTGCAGTAGGACGGCTCCCCTTGCCCTTTTTTTGTTTTAATTATCATTATCTTGGAGGTTAGGGTTTAATGATAATTGAATGAGGGAAGAATGCGTGTACTATTAAAGGGGAGTTAAAAGTGCACTCGAATTGCTCTAGAAATTGGTAGGTAAAACACAGTTTGCAAAGATTTATTTAAACTACTAACACTTGCGTGATAATTCAATTCTTAGGAAGCTGTCTCTAGTGTTGACCTTCACTATCCTAATCATAGTTATTAAACTCAGACCCTCAACTCATATATTTTATAGATCAATTCATAAATTAGATCATTTATACAGTCAATCCATACAAATCTATGACCCAATAGCAGATCGACCATTAACTCGTATGACCTACAAACTTTTACAAAATTTATACATAGTTATTATAATTCTTCATGATCCTGGTATTAATTTTTGTCATATTTGAAAAAATCTCTCTCTCTCTTTCATATTATTAATTAAGGAGTAAAAAACCTTTTGTTATTAATGGAATCAAAGTTATGTCCCAAAGAAAAAAAAGTAAAAAAAATCAACTTTTCAATAGCATTATCTCATACTCATAATGATCTTCTCTTACCCTATTCAAAAGATGTCTCAAATGAGTGATAAAACTTATAACATATTCCAAAAACACATAAAAAAATATATTACTTAAATAATTTCTTATTAATAACGATACTACCACCCTATTTCTTTTTTTTTAAAGAGAGAGAGAGAGAGAGCTTAAAGGAAATATTCTCTCATGCTCTCTATTTGCTCTTCTCTTCCCCATCTCTATATAAGTTTCAACACTTTATATTTGACAAAATTTTATCTTGAGACATTTATTTTAAAGTTGGATAATTTTGTTTCATGTTTATTATTTATATTTTATTTATTTTTCTTCTTATTTGTTATATTGAGACAATAAAAATGTAAATTTATGATTTTTTTAATTTTTATACATAGTTACATTATTTTTTATAAATATTGTGACTGATATTTTATATTTTAAAAAATATAATTATATATATTTTTATATTTTAAAATAATAAAAAAATCAGTAGTTGAACCGGTGATTCAACAATTAAATCGGTCGAATCATAAATTTCAAAACACAGGAATCAATATGCAAGTTGGGTTTAATAACAATGGTCATAATTCTAACGCCGTCAACTCTGACCCCAAATTGTAAAAGAAATGGATCTTCCATCCCATTTAGGGGTGTTATAACACTCAAGTCGAGTCAAGTAGTGTCAATACTCGAGCTCGCCTTGAGCAATGGTTAAGTGAGCTCAAGCTCATTGAGCTTGCATTTGTAGAGCTCGAGCTTAGCTCAAAGTGTCATCGAGTAGCTGGAACTCAAGTGTCGTTAGGGTTAGCGACACATATAAAAATTATTATATTCAAAAGAATATAAATATAAACATAATTTTACACATAAAAATTATTTTAAATATATATAATTATATTGGATAACTCGATGAATTTTCAAACACAATCCATTATGGGCTCAAGCTTGATGACAAACTACCCAAGATCGAGCTTGAGTTGAGTTTTGATCGGGTAGTGTCATGAGTAACTGTGACACTACTCGATTCTCATAACACCTCTAGTTTTATCCTGTTTGGGAGACATTTTTAGTTCTCTTGATGGAGTTGATGGTGATGGATGTCATGTGGCTTTGTCCCACATCGATTCCTTGGAAGAAGCATCTCTCTCATAGCTCCTGTATATAATTCTATATCCCACATAGATTTTCAAGCAAGCCATCTCTCCAAAATTCAAGTATAAATAAGGTCAGGTATCATCAAACCAACAAAAATAGTAAAATAAGTTTGATCATTAAGCTTGAGCCCCTTTTCTCTCTCTCTTGTAAAATGATATTTTGAGCCTACGAATACTTTTCTAAGATAATTGTATTGTTTTCTTCTATAGTGAATTTCGCTCCTCTCTTGCCCGTGGATATAGGTCTATTTGACCGAACCACATAAATTTTGTCTCTTTGTTATATTTTCTTTGTCTCTGCTTATTTTAATTTTGTTTTGTTATTTGTCACCCTCTGGTTAATTTCTTGCTTTTTCGGATTCCAACAAACTGCTATTAGAGCTATTTTGAGGAATTTTTTGGTTGGCAACATGACTATAACAAAAATAGTTGTCGACAAATTCAACCGAAATGTCAACTTCGGGATGTGACAACTTAGAATGGAGGTTATTTTGGTTCATGACAAAGTTGATTTAGCATTATAGGGGGTAGAGGCTAAACCAACTAGTCTGACATATGCAAACTTTGTTGCAATGGATAAGAAGGCGAGATCTGAGATTATTTTGAGCCTCTCATATGAGATTTTGTAGAAGGTTGCTATAGAAACTACGACTAAGACCATGTGGGATAACTTTAAAGTTTTGTATATGAAGAAGACGATCAAGAACATACTTTATCTAAAATAGAGTTTGTATATGTTTCGTATAATAGAAGATACATCTATACTCTCTCATTTTGATAAATTTGATTCTATTATTATGGATTTGGAGAATATAGATTCAAAAATTGATGATGAGGATCAGACCATGTTGTTATTATATTCTCTTCCCTAATTTTTTAAGTATTTTCGTGATATTATGATTTATAGTAAAAAAATATTTCGATCAAGAAATAAAATCTGCTTTAAAATCTAAAGAATTGATAGATACGGATATTATTGAGAAAATTAATAGTGATCAAACTCAAGGTTTGGTTGTTAGGGGTAGAACTGAGAAGAGAGAATCTAACAATAGTAAATCTAAATACAAATCTAAATTCAAATATAAAAATTTGAAATATAATTATTGTCACAAATTGGGGCACACTAAGATCAATTGTTTTAAGTTGAAAAATAAGTTAAAGCAAAAGGAAAAATCTGATGAGAAAAACATTAAGGCCACCGAGACTAGCATTGCAGCAATTGAGAATAATGGAAAATATATTATGTATAATTGATGACAGGATGAGATTTAAAAATAAATAAAATTTAAATTCGGCTTGTTCTTATCATATATATCCCAATAGGGATTTGTTTTCTACTTATGAACCAGTTAATGGTAGAATTCTTTTGATGGGCAATGATACTATTTGTAATATTGTTGGTAAGGGAATAGTCCAAATTAAAATGCATGATGGTATTTTGAGGACACTCACTGATGTTAGATATATTCTTGATTTGAAGAAAAATCTCATCTCTTTAGGCACGCTAGAAGCTCTTGGATGCAAATACACAGTTAAAGGTGGAGTTATGAAAGTGTTTAGTGGTGCTCTTATTACTATGAAAGTTTACAAATCTGGCAAATTGTATCTTTTGTAGAGATCTATATTGTTATTGGTTTAGTTGTAGTCTCATCATTAATGTCTGATTTTGACATCACTAAATTGTGACATATGCACTTGGGGCATATGTACGAGAAAGGCTTAAGTATATTAAGCTAAAAGAGTTTTCTATATCGGCAGAATACCGGATTATTGGAATTCTGTGAACATTGTGTTTTTAAGAAGTAGAAAAGGCTTGGCTTTTATTCACCTGCAATTGATAAAACAAAAGGCACTCTTGACTATATTCATTTGGATTAGTGGGGACCAGCTCATGTTCAGTCAAAGGTGGTGCCAGGTATATATTGACATTTATTGATGATTATTCAAGAAAGGTCTGGGTTTATTTTCCTAAGCATAAGAATGATATTTACCTAACTTTCAAATAATAAAAGGTTTTGATTGAAAAAGAAATAGGTATACAGATAAAACGACTTAGAACAGATAATGGCATGGAGTTCTATGAAGGTGAATTCGATGAATTTCGCAAGAATGAAGGAATTGTTTGCCACCGCACGGTTAGAATGATCCCTTAGCAAAATGGTGTGGTTGAATGAATGAATAGACGACTGTTAGAGAAAGCAAGATGTAAACTCTAATAAGAGCCTAGCAAAGGAATTTTGAGTAGAGTTTGCAACTCTTAATTTTAAAACTCTTGAGAAAATTTGGTCAGATACTCCTGTTGATTACTCTAACTTTAGAGTTTTTGGGTGTTGAACATACATGCATGTAAATGATGGCAAATTAAAGTCTCGCGCTAAAAAATGCATTTTTCTTGGGTATACTTCAAGGATAAAAGGACACAAATTATGGTGTCATGATCTCAAATCCCCAAAATTTGTAATTAGTAAAGATATTACTTTTGATAAATTATCGATGTTATCTCCCAAGAAAGAGTCCTTTAGTTCTTGTGGCACAGATAATAGTATGTAGAAGTAGGTGGAGCTTGAGATTAGCAGTTCTGGTCCTCTTTAAACAGACTCTTCAATTCAGTCAATATCGGTAGATGCAAATGAATCTACTAATGAAGATATTTCAAAAGAGGAGCAATATTCAATTGCCAGAGATAGACCGAGAAGAGATATTCGACCACCAAAAAGATATATAAATTTAGTTGCATATGTTTTGTCAGTTGTAGAAGAAATTAATGGAGTATGTGAACATTCTATTTATTCAGAAGTTTTTTCTTGTAATAATTCTGCTAAATGTTTAATTGCGATGAATGACAAAATTGAATCTTTTTGTTGAAATAAAACTTGGATTCTTGTGAAGACGCATTTGAATAAGAAAATTGTGGATTACAAATAGGTTTTCAAAAAGAAAGAAAACATTTTAGGAGGTTGAAGATATAAGGTACAAAACACGTTTGGTTACAAAGGGTTATAGTCAGGTATAAGGTATTGGTTTTAATAATATATTCTCACCAATTGTTAAGCATAACTCTATTCGTATTTTGGTTGTTTTAGTTGTCATGTATAACTTAGATTGATGTTTAAATAGCTTTTTTACATGGTGAACTTGAAGAAAAAATTTATATGAAGCAACCAAGGGATCTGAAATTGAAGGAAAGGAAGACCATATCTGTTTGTCAAAGAAATCTTTGTGCTGATTGAAATAGTATCCAATATAATGGTATAAGAGATTTGATTCATTTATATTAAGTCATGATTATTCAATAAGCATGTATGATAGTTGCATTTACTTTCGGAAGTTAAATAATGGTTCTTTCATTTATTTGTTGATTTATGTTGATGATATACTTGTTACTATTAAGAATTTGTTAGAAATACTCACTTTGAAGTTGCAGTTAAGTAATGAATTTGATATGAAAATTTTGAAAATTCTTGGAATAGAAATTATAAGAGAGATTGAGGAGTTAAAAAATTATTCTTGATATAGAATAATTATCTTAAGAAAGTTTTGGAAAGATTTGGCATGAAAGATACTAAGCCTGTGAATATTTCGTTTACTAACCGTTTTAAGATATCTACTGGTCAGACACCACAGTCAGCTGAAGAAGAGGATTATATGGCTCAAGTTTCATATCCCAGTACAGTTGGCAATATTATGTATGCAATGATTTGTACACATTTGGGTATTTCACATGTAGTCAGTGTAGTTGATTGATATATGTCTAATCTAGGAAAGACACATCGGTAGGCTATGAAATGGAATCTCAAATACTTGCGGGTACTTTAAATACTTATTTGGAGTTTGGAAATAACAATAACACTTTGATTGATTTTGTAAATGTTGATTACGACGGAGATCTTGATAAAAGAATATCACTTTTAGGTTATGCATTTTGCATTGGCGGTTGTATAGTCAATTGGAAATCTATCTATTACCTGTTGTAGCATTGTCTACCAGGAAAATAGAATATATGGCTGTAATTGAGACAATCAAAGAATTTTGTGGTTGAAAGATTTGTATGGCAAGCTCATTCTATATCAAGGTGTCATTGCTATTCACTGCAATAGTCAGAGTTCTCTGTATTTAACTAAAGACCAGATGTATCATGAGAGGACAAAACATACCGATATAAAATTTCATTTTATTCGGAATATCATTGCTGAAAGAAAGAAGATCATTGTTCAGAATATCTATACCAATGATAATTCTGCTAATATGTTTACAAAGTCTCTTCCGGTTTATGCTTGAACTTGGTTGGTGTTCATTACTTATAATTAGCCCATTGGGCATTTTGTGAAGAAGGTGGAGCATATTTGCTATTTGTTAATGTTGGGACATGACAAGGTGGAGATTTGTTATGTGGTTTTGTCATACATTAATTCCTTGGAAGAAGCATCTCTCTCATAGCTTCATCCCACATGGATTTTCAAGGAAGCCATCTCTCCAAAATAAGTATAAATAAGGTCGGGCATCATCAAACCAGCGGAAGTAGTAAAGTGTGTTATAATCTTTTGATCATTAAATTTGAACTCCTTTTTCCACTCTCTTGTAAGATGGTTTTTTGAGGTTAGAAACACTTTTTAAACCATTTGTATTTTGTTGGATTTAATCGGACATGTAGAAGCGTAAATAAATAAATCGGAATTTTTCGGATAAATATCTCGACAGGGCGGTCTCTAAAAATCAACCGTGTCGTGATGTCTCTCGAAAAGATCGCACGGTCGGATGGTGATAACGCAATCGAACCACCACCATAAATTCACAACGCCTCAACCCAAGTCCGGTGACGACTTTGACGAATGAGATTTTCCTACGCGAAAATCCTCAACTCTCAATGTGTTTTCTTTTTGTCTCTCTCAAGAGATGTGTGTTTCCATGTGCAAACCCTCGCCTCCTTCAGCATTTCCCCAAAGTCTCACTACTTGGACAGAAGAGTGCTTCCTCATGGAGGAATCCCAAGGGGTCATTGGCAAGTCATTATAGGTGGTTAATTATGTGGTTAATGGCAGTAGTAAATGGGATAATGGGAGTTACTCCATTTTCCCAAAGATGACCAAAATGCCCCACAATGGGCATAAATAACCAATATCTCCCACTTGCACTTGAGAGCATTTTACGTCCGTCACAAGATCGCAACTCATAAAATCTATCACATCACCCTGCTCGACTTTCATACAGGATTGGACGTTGTGCGACCGGCGAGTACACCAACATGGAACAAACTTCTCGATACACCTGTTAGGATAATCGAGAAGTTATCGTTAGTTTAAAAATAACTCGTTGTACCCCACACTCAATACAATTACATCCATCGAGCCACTTTCCTCATCAAAAGTGATCCCCAATCAATTTGCTCAACTTTGTATTCACTATTATGTTTGAATTCCAACGTGGATTAACATAACAGATCGACCCGTGAATACAACAGAGTGATGCAATGTCTATTGGTCTTCATTTTCCCCAACTGGAATCTTTCAATCTTAATTCAGCTGTTTTCCTAGACCTACCCCTTAAATCTCAATTTATCTTCCGGGCTATAGGTAAACAGACTAAAATATCAACACCGAACCAAAACTTCTAAAAACCGCCGAAAGTAATAAAGGTACAAGAGATCCCACAAATAGCTCTCACAGTGGGAATGGGGATCAAGATCAAACTATCGTCTCAAATAATAGCTCCCACTGTCTCATGGTCGTCTCATCACACGTGGTATGAAACACGTGCCACAGTGTTATGAAACACGTGCTACAGTGTTATTCCCTCATCTCTCAAAGGTCAAATGTCAGATTTTTCTAACACTGTGTAGATATGGGACTCAGTCTACACATAAGACGTTACCCAGAGATTTCAGAGAGAGAATCTCAGAGACAATATCACTAATCGCAGGTGATTTCTGATATCTCAAACTTGGTTACTTACAGGCAACATGGATGTAGGTATTTTCATGTCGGTCATATCGTATATGACCTCATTTTGAACACATATCAGGACGACTTATATTCTAGTAGGACCACTCTCAAAGTCTCTTACAACTTAAAACCGTCTCATCTCCGCTCACTCAGAGCTGGAGGTGGTTACTCGTGTGTGAGAGTCGACCACGTTTGCCTGACACATCTTTTATCACGAGATATTACAGAATATATAACAATAAATAAGTGTATGAAATAAACTTGTGATCCGATAATACATGCATGCCATATATTTCAATAAGCATCTAAAACAGTATATAATGAGAAATGTTTAAATACACTAAACCCAATGATTCCTTGTCTCACAAAGGAATTTCTCATAATGGGTTTTCTGAAGAGATCAGCCATCATACTGTATATTAAGGTGCACTTAAATGTCACAATACCCTTCTCAGTAATATCTCTTACAGAGTGGTATCTGGTGTCAGTGTCGGTTGTTGGCAATTGGGGTCTGATTATCACAATAATTATTGCTAACTTCCCACTATCTACCACAAACATAAATCATTCATAAATGTCTGAAGCCAACCACTCTCATAAACTGCAATTGAGCATACTACAAGCTCAGTCACTATCGTAAATAAAAATATACAGGTTCTCTTCTTACTGCTCTAAGAAGATAAAACCTAATATTAGTTTGCGTTCATTCAGGTCGCTACTCCCAGTCAGTATCTGAATACCCAACGAAAACGCAAATCACTTCATCCGTAACACATGGAAATGTCCATAGTTCTAATGAGATATTTCAGAATCTTTTTCACTGTTATACAGTGATCATTTCTAGAATTCAATTGATATCTACTTACCAAATCGACTGCAAAACCAAACATCTGGTTATGTACGCCTCATCGCATACATTAAACTATACATTGCATGTATATGCCTCATCGCATACACTGGAAATGTATGTTGTACTAACATAAGGGGTTTTACTAATCTCCCTTATTTTTTTCTGAATTTTAGGACATGTGTCAAGAGTCAGGTTTTTACCTTTAGCAATAGAGTATCTATTGGGTTGTCATCGTTCATCTCGAAATCTCAAAAATCTACCTGATATAGAACTCTTGTTAAAGAGTCAACACCATTCTCAAGCGATCCCTTTGGATCCAAATTTCGAGAATGAACTAAAACATTTTCCATGAACAATAACCATGTTACAATGGTCATTGGATACTCTCTGTTGTTCTCGGCCAACAGAATGTCACCCACATTTGCGAACATGATCATAAAGAGTCATCGGGAGGTATCAAATAAATACAATGATCCTACTCGATCATTACAAAACCATAAGATATCACCTCCTCATGAAATCTCAGGTGCCAATGTCTGAATGATGGCTTAAGGTTGTATGTTGATTTCCAAAATCAACAGACCTTATCCACTTGATCTACTAGAATAAACCCAAAAGGATTCTCCATGTAGATCGCCTCATCTAGACATCCATTATAGAAAGCGATCTATATATCTATCTGGTGTGATTCTAGATCCATGTTCGTGACAATCGCTAAACGGATCAAGATAAATTGGACTACTACACCTTGATAGTCCACCCTTCAGTTTAAGTGTAACCTTCGGTTACTGGACGGGTTTTATACCTCTCTATCGATCCATCGGCCTTTCTCTTGACCTTGAGAATCTACTTGTTCCCAATAGTCCTTTTGCTCTCAAGGAAATCAACTAGGTCCCAAACCCCGTTGATTCTCATCAACTCCTTCTCTTCATCTATGGCCTTTAATAAAATGGTCCTTCATAGAACTCTCGAGAGTCTCATGGACCGTTTTTTATTTCTCATCATCCTCAAGAGTCATAATGAGGGACTCACTCTCAATCGGAAAGCGACGTTTTAAGTACGCATCCTCGGTACTCTTATGAGGAGAGAAAAATCTTTACCTTTTAATGGATTGCTCCCACTGAGATCAAGATCTAAAATGGATTCTTGTATCTCGCTGTTGGGTTTACCCATTCTCAAGAAGGTAAAGTCCAGATTGATTTTATCTCTCTTAGGGAAATCATTCTCAAGAAATGTGGTATTACGAGACTCAATCTCGATTACAGTGTCGTCCATATATTTGCCTAAGAACACATATTTTCTCGCGGGCCTAACTCGCCGTGTGAGTGCAAGAAATATTGGAACAACCCCATAAACTCAAGTGGCTAAGGTCAGGTTACCTCTCCGTCCAAATCTCAAATGAGGAACTGACTGTGGACTTTAATGAGATATAATTGAGAACGTAGGCTGTAGCAAATAAGACATCTCCCCAATGGGAGACGGATATATTGATCTGTGCCATCATAGACCTCACTATTTTCAACAAAGTCCTATTCCTTATCTCGGTTACTCCGTTCTACTGAGAAATAGCAGAAATAGTCAGTAATCTCGTAATACTCATCTTGAAACAAAGCTCCCTGTGTAATTTAGAAGAATACTCGCGTCCCCGATCGGTTCTGAGAGTCTCCACTCTCAAATCTAACTGATATTCAATCTCGCTAATGAACCTCCTGAAGCATTCCGATGCCTCAGACTTGTGCGAGAACAGATAGATGAACCGTAACGCGCGTAAGCATCTATGAGCATCATTATCTACACAACTCCATTTCTAACTCTCATACTCATAAGGCCACAAATATCATAGTGGTCGAGCTACAATGGAGTCCCAACTCTCATTGTATTGTCAAATGGTTTTCTCGTCATTTTGCCGACGAGGCAAAACTCACAAACGGGTGATTCGAATCTGGTCAGCGGGTTCAACAAACCTATCACTGCTAACCGATTAATCATCCCTTGCCCTATGTGTTCAAGTCTACTATGTCATTCATTTACATCATCATCTACGAAATCAGATGTAAAGATAATATGAGAATGACAAGTGCATACAATCCATCATGGATTAAAACTAGAACAATTCAGAGCATTGTCGTATTTATTAAAAAAGATGATTTTATTGCACATAGTCAATCTCAGACAAGGTACTAAATTCAAGTTCCGTCGAATGTCTAGAGCATAGATAACGTCATAATAAGTGTCGGTCCCTTTGATGACAATAAATGCTCTGTCTCTGACTTAAATCCTTCCAACTTGAGGATTCACTCGGCGGAACTCTATTTATGTGCTCTTATCTCGAACTACGTGATTGGTGGCTCCTGAATTTACAATCTACAAAGGAGAGAAATCAGCGAACCTCATAATAAATGAGACAAAGCTCAAACCACGTAAATAAGGACATTCTTTCCGCTCGTCACACTCACGAATTAAATGACCAAATCTACTTCAAATGTAGCACTTCTCATTGATCTATCAAAATCCTTCTTTCTATGCTTTTGTACCTTGTTGTCGGTTTTTTCGGATGATTTTTATTGCCTTGATCTTGAGTTTTATGCTATTGGCTAGCTTGGCGCCATGGGAGTCCTCACTCGACTCCTTTGAATAAGCATGACTCGAGTACGGTTTATTCGCCTCTAAGTACTCCTACCTACTCACATTAGCGAAAGAACGAATACTCTCGGCACGCGTGAGGTAGGTTTTCATAGTTTCCCATAAATCAGGTAAA
The DNA here is from genome assembly GCA_033439265.1 of Dillenia suffruticosa. NCBI lineage: Eukaryota > Viridiplantae > Streptophyta > Magnoliopsida > Dilleniales > Dilleniaceae > Dillenia > Dillenia suffruticosa. The sequence goes on from JAVTVX010000020.1 coordinate 18,695,527, forward strand.
AACTGGATCACACCCAACACCTGAATTTCATCCAAAATTAACTCGTCCGTATTTTTTAACTCGGTAATCATACTCGACACTTGTATCAAAAGTTGTATCATTGTATGATCAACCCTTTACTTCTACATCCTTACATTAGGAGCTGAAGAGAGCAACACAATGCTCTTATAGGCCGAGCCTAACCAACATATTCGTAGGATATCGCTCATAGAACGAGATCAAGTCATCCTACAGGATTACCCTAACTTAGCTATTATTTTCTTCCACGCACGATAGACCTCCTTATCTCGTCTATCCTGAGGTGTGGTACCCACCCTGGGGCCCACCATCTCGTGCCTCAGTTTTCAGTTAGATTTTGCTCCTCGGGGATAAACTGAATCTATTGATGGAAAAATCTCGTAATTATCACCATTCAGTTTTATTCCCTTGCAAACATCTAATACAACAATTTTTTAAGCAGTCCTAAAGACTTTAATGATTTATCAATACGTATAATCACATTTTGTGTGCCTTACAATGACTCGAGTACAGATCCCAATACGAGCGTATAAGTCAACGAATACCATACACCACAATCTGGGATTACATCTCACCATTCGGACTTAGATTCAGCACACAAAAACCCACAAAAAGTTATAATTATGGATATTGGACCTCCAGAAAATTGAAAAAATCCAATTTTAAGTGATCTGACGCGCCGTCGAGGCCCACATGCACCGCCACGCGCTGGCAGCTCTCTCCATGCGCTGCCACAGGCTTCCACGCGCTGGCAGCCGCCAGGCGCGGCTCAGCTCACGCGCACCCAGTCACGGCACACAGCTCACGCGCGGCTCACGTGCTGAGCCGTGTCGCCGGGTCTGCTACTAGGTCGGACCGGGTTGGTCAACGGGTCGGAGACCGACCCGGTCGTGTCGGAGACCGACCCGGTCGTGTCGGTACGCAGGTCAGTCTGGGTCGGGATCCTAGCCAAATCGGGAACTCGCTCTTCACGCGCCTTGCTCGGGCGTGAAGTACACGCGCCCTCTCCAAGGTGCCAGACGCACCTTCCTTGCGCATGAGAAGCACACACCCGGGTCTGGGCAGGGTCTGCTTCGCCCGACGGGTCCTGTAACTGGTTTTTCGACCCGATTTCCAGAAAACTCATTTTTAGGCATTTTTTCACGCAGTTTTTGACTAGGAAAAATTGTTGGGTATCCTCCAAATATCCTACACTCTATTTTAGGAGGATTCAAGCCCAGAAATGGCGGAACTTAACCACCCCAGTCGCGACCCTCCGTGGCCATTCGGAAATCCCGGTTTCTGGCATCCAAAACTCACAACAAAATACATGAAAATATAGATCATGATGCAAGGAGTACAAATAAACCATTTTCATGCATCGATCCGCCCTCTAAAACTATAGATTTAAGGTTTTAAAGTCCGTACGGTTGTAAATTTCGACCGAATTTTTCATGATCTAAACATACTCAGAAAATTAAACAAAAATTATTTTTGCAATCTCTGGGCCATGAGTATTCCTACGGTGTTCTCGGATTCACGAAACACATTTGTGATCTAGAGCCCAAAAATTTTTATACCCCAAAATTAATTCCGAAAATAATTTTAATTAAATCTAACGATCGCTCTGATACCAATGTTGGATTTAATCATATATGCGGAAGCGTAAATAAATAAATCGGAAATTTTCGAATAAATATCTCGACAGGGCGGTCTCCAAAAATCAACCGTGTCGTGATATCTCTCGAACGGATCGCACGGTTTGATGGTGATCACACAATCAAACCACCACCGCAAATCCACGACGTCTCAATCCAAGTCCAGTGACGACTATGATGAATGAGATTTTCTTACGTGAAAATCCCCAACCTTCAATGTGTTTTCTTTTTGTCTCTCTCAAGAGATGTGTGTTTCCATGTGCAAACCCTCGCCTCCTTCAGCATTTCCCTAAAGTCTCACTTCTTGGAGAGAAGAGTGCTTCCTCACGGAGGAATCCCAAGGTCATTTGGCAAGTTATTATAGGTGGTTAATTATGTGGTTAATGGGAATAGTAAATAGGATAATAGGAATTATCTCATTATCCCAATGATGACCAAAATGCCTCACAATGGGCATAAATAACCAACATATTTTTTTTTTGTAGTAATTTTGTTTCTCTCACTTCCATGGACATAGATCTATCTAAATGAACCTCGTAAATTTTATGTTTCCTCTCTATATTTTTTTTCTTTCTGTTTATTTTAATTTCATTTTGTTATTTATTTATTGGATTGTTAAGACCCCTCAGGTTAACTTTCTGCTCTCTCATATCCAAACAATGGATAATCTTTTTTCTATGGGCAATATTATATATACACGTATATATATCACTTCAACTGTATTGTTGCGATTATGAAATTACTTTGTCAAATTTGAATGAATGCAATCCCCAATAGCTTTGGTTTGGTGGCAGTTGGAGGGGAGGTTGCATCTGTCATAAATTTTTTGCATTAGGCAACGTGGGGTTTGTCGGCAAATCACTACACTTCGAGTTGAGACCTAACCTTTGTGTGGCCGGAAAATCGTTTCGTTCATTGCTCGGCTTTGGTAATATAAAGAAACAGCGTCTCTAAGATCTAGCTATCAACTCCCAGCGCCAGCATTTCAATAAGTAAGAATGACTTTACAAGATAATTTTTCTTTAAAAAAAAAATAGAATATATATATGCTTAAAGATTGTTACTGTAAATCCAACGGTGGAAGTGGTAAAGCAAAATGAAGATTTTTTCAAATGGGATATATTGAGTATTACATGTCATAGGCACTATTCTTTTTTATTTATTTTTTATTACATAAGAATTCAAATTCTGGATTTCAGCGTTGTGGTATTTTATAATTATTATATAAATAATTATTTATAAAATATATATATTTTTTGTAATTAATAGCAGGGAATTATCTTATTTGGAGGCTAGAAGTATATCCTCCATATTCTTGCCTCCCCCAAAATATTCAAGATTTTGCATATAATTTGAAAAATCTGGATTTATCTCACCTATAATAATGACATAATATTCCACGACTCTTTATTCAGTTCTTCAGAAGTTGGACCATTTCTACCAAGCCAACATCCCTAATGGGCCTTGATTTGGAAAGACCTAACAACTCCTGCTACAATCAAGCTTGCCACCCTCTCGAGCACTTCTAATCAATGCTCAAATCCTTTTTATACTTGAATGACTATAAGAAAGTTAAATGGTACTCTGGTTTTTTATATGTGATCAAGAAAGAGAAGATAGAATCCGCCAAGGAATGATGATTAAGTGTATAGTGCAATCTCAGCGTCAGCATCTTGTAATATATTGATGAAATGTTTTTTCAGATAAAAAAGGGGATCTTACTTGTTGCTGAAGAATAGATCAATAGTTTTTGCAAAGAAAAGAAAAAGAAGTTGTGTTTGGTGGCATCAGCTAATTCAAATAACAAAATATCCAGATCTTGTACTGGCAAAGGGTAAGAGTGTTTATACGGGGTGGTATGGTCATATCGTGTGATTTAATCCTCTTTGAACACAAGTGGCTCAGTCTGAAGGCAAATTATTTTTCAAATCAAGGCATCATCCCGAAATAATCATCCCTTGTATTTATATACCCCTTCGGCTGTGGTCCTGAGATTGTGATGGATTTTCTTCCACGCATCGTGAGTTAATTAATCAGAAGGATCCTTTTGCAAAGGAATATGCTGAATTGCACGGGGTTTAATCCTCCTGCTCTAATGGTATAATCAAGTCTAAATTTGGACAAATAATTAATTAAACGGCTACGTGATTGGTTTATTCTTAACAAAAACAGAAACAGCAAGCCTACCAGAGTGAGCGTTTCTATTTATATATAGAGTACAAAAAGAAAGAATATGGAAATTCACATTATAGTAAGAAAGAAATGATGATTTCTTTAAGTAGTAGTTCTCAACGACCACCCTATTGAATTGTTTGACAGACTTGGTGACAACTTGTCTTAATGTGTGAGAAAACCATAGTGTTCCAAGACAAATCTTTTGTTTCTTTTGAGAGTTCCAAAACAATATTAGAAAACAAAAATGATAGTTGGGGCAAATATGAATTCAAGGATATTAACATTTATAATTAAATTTATAGTTAAGGAGATATCATGTAAAATTTCAATCTTCTAAGACAAGTTGAAGTGATAGTTGGGGCAAAATTACCTTACGTAAATGTCTATTTTGCTCCCACCACTCTACTCGAGCATTCTGGCCCCACCCCTACCATAGTGGGGTATCGTTTTCTCTTATCATAAATCTTCAGAACTCTACTGCATCATGATTAATGTGGGTTTTGGGTTAATTAAAATTGTCGCATGATAATAAGAAATTGATAATCTGTTGCAAAAAAATAGATAAATAAATAAGAAATTGATAATAGTGTCTATAGGAGGTGATTTCGCTCCATAGATAAACTGCTCTACTAACTCCAGTAGGGAACCGATATCAATGTGTATGTTAAATCTTTGTTGATGGAAAAATATGCAAAATATCCCCCGATGGTGGTCCAGTGTATGATATATGTCTGTAGGATGTCAAAAGTCGCAAAGAACGTACTCAGCGGGTTACTTTTACTCACTATATATAGCATGCATATACATAATTAGTCTCTTATTTAGCGATATAAAAATCCTAATTATCTTATAAAAAGATTGCCGGAGATCTTTCGATATTACAAATATTGTAGTAAAAAACTTTTGGGTGATTTAAAATCTCTCAAGATTAAGAAATATTTAAATTATCATGAAAATTTCATTCCTTATCAAAATTATAGAAGAATTGGGATCTTATAAGATTAAGAAAGATTGCAACTATTGTGAAGATTTCATCCCTTATTGAGTAAGATTATAGTAAGTTTAAATCTTAAATAAACGTGATCTTGATTTGCTCAAATGAGAAGTTTTCTAATAGAAGACTATTTGCTAGTAATTGAGATATTTAACTTGATCGGAGTAGTGATCGAAAATGGAAGACTGAGAAAGTTTGATTGAGAGAATATTCGGGCGACCGGGAGATAGTGATCGAGCGCCTCGCTCAACCGTCTTTGATATTTATTGAGATATCACTTGATTGTAGTCTACTATAAGCTTTGTTACGGTAGTCTAGTAAGCTTAGTAATCGCTAGACTTTATGGACATAAGCCGTTTTGCCATGTAAAATCCATGTCGTTATTCCCTTGCCCCGCTAGCAGATAATTCGGTTATGTTTATCACTCATCTCTTTCTCTCTCTCTAACCGGTAGCCGCTCTAATCTATCGAGAGCAAAGTAATGTTTAGGAGTCAACGTGGAAGCCAACCAAGCCACTTGATTTGGAGTTGACACGTTGAGGACGCAGCATTATAGTACAATTATATCATAATAATATATTGGCGGGAACACCCTTTTACTAATACTTTAATATATTTTACTTCTTTCACCGAATTCATTTAAATTAAATATTAAATTTCTTTAAATCGGATGATTAAATATCCTATTTTTTAATATAAAATCTTAACTTTAACTTATGAGAATAATAAAAATAGATTTAGAAAATAATTCCTAAAGTAAGTTTTATAATATTCAAACTAAATTAATTAGATAAAATCTAGATATTAATAATATATATATATATATATTACTACTTTTATATTTGTAAACCATTTGGAGGTATTTGAGCATTATTGGGAGACAAGGGTTTAAATAGGGGATGATAGATTGATGCCCTCACCCCATCCGACCCCACCCCACTCCCGGGTTTAATATATTATTGGATGTATTTTATAAATATTTAAATTGAATGTTTAATATATTATTGAATATATTTTATAATATTTAAATTGAATTAATAAATATAGAAGATGAAAATTAAAAAATATATATATTTGTAAAACATTTGGAGGTATGTGAGCATTATTGGGAGACAAAGGGTTTAAATACGGGATGATAGATTGATGCCCCCACCCCATCCGACGCCACCCCACTCCTAGGGTTGCAAGGGATGATAGACTGATGCCCCCACCCCACGCGACCCCCACCCCACTCATAGGGTTGCAACATCGTACATTTTCAAGAAACATTTAAAAAATATACTTTTTTGCACAGGGATTTTCTAACCGCGCGTAGCAAAAATGATTACTTGGCAAAAGGGAGGGTGGTTGGAGCAATTTTGTTAACATTTAAAACAAATTAGGGAAAATGCAGGAAGATAGAGTAATATTTGTTTTTATTCCGTGCAAAAAAGGGGATGTATGTATGTAGCTGCATGAAAAATATTAGATAGTAGTGCAGTGGAACCCAACAATGTAAATTAAATTGATTTAAAAAATATTATAAATATATAAGTTGCATATATATTATAATTAATCTCAATTACTAACTGGTTTAATTTTTATTTTTTAGCTTTGCAAAAGGGTAGAAATAAGCTACCCGTCAAACTCGAACTTGTATGTGACCAAAAGCCAAATGACTTAATATCAGTTTTTTTTTTTTTTTTTTTTTTACACAAAAACCGTAAAAATTATAAAAATAAATGTACTCATAAAAGTTTGGACGCCAGATTTTGGAAAGACCGTTTAAACACTAGATCTCAAGAAAATATTTGAATAAAAATTCTTTATCACTTAGATGTTCTTATAAGGATGGCTTAACATTAAATGGTGATCCTAGGAATCAATTTAATTTACTTTTATTGAGGATGAGCAATAGTTGTTAAAATACCATCAACGTGAAGGCGTAAGGCTGGATGAGTTTTGTCAATGGTGCTAAGTTTCTTCATGTATAGCTCCCTATTTTCTTTTTTTTTTTTTTGTTTACATTAAATTTCACATATTAACTCAATATATTTAGTGCAGTATGATGAAAACTCTCCACCTTTGTAGAGTCAAATTCTCCTTTAATATGTTATTAAAACCATTTCGGGGCTTAAATTTACTCCATTTAATTTTACTGAAATTAGTTTAAATCCATTCCATTGGACTCTGTTGAAATTAGTAATTTGTAGAAAAAAAATGTTAAATCTCATATGGATTAACTCAATATTCCAGATATATAATATAAATTTGAGAATGTCACACCTTGGAAAAAATTTAATTAAATAAGCTTTATATCTCACAAAATACCCAAAATATTAGCCTAATAGGCTCTCAAAAATTGAGATTAAACTAACTAAAATTAGGCAGAGTTTTAATGAAAAATTAATACTATAATTTTAATTTGTTATAGAGAAATTTGATTTTTTCTTGTAAAATTCTTTTTTATTAAAAATATTTTGTTTTAGTTGGAAAACAAATATATTAAAAATAAACTAACATAAAATAATGATAAGTCAATATATCGAAGCAAGTTAAAAGTTTTTTTTTTTTTGAACGAGGCCTAATTCATCTAATGTTTATCATGAAGAACACTGAAAATGATATTATAAACATTATATTTTCTCGAATTTGAAATTATGTGCTAGCCCAATTGTTTTTTTTTTTTTTTGCCCTTATATAATATTATTAGAATTACCATTTAGAAAGAAGTTATTTTATATTATTGAAGAGACAAGCATGCAATATAAAATTAAAACGCTATGCTGACGGTAATTTTTAATGACGGTGACTATTAGTGACGGCTTTTATAGTTTATAAAGACGCCCTATGACAAAACCGTCGGAAAATATAGGTTTTTCTCAACCGACTAAAATGTCCGTGAAGAAAAATTTATCAACCGTAGGTAAATCTACCACAACCGTCTGTAAAACAATATTCAATTATGATAGTTAAAAATTATGATCAATAAATGTAATAGTTTTTTTTTCACGATTTAAAAACAATCTCAATATAAATCTTTTTTATTATCTATTTAACAATACCGTTTTCATAAGTTTTAGATGTATAGTAACAACAAATTCTATCGTCTTTTAAAACTAGATTTGTTTAAATTCTAATCTCTATATTGTAATGTCTGTAAAAACCTAATATTGTTATATTTTTGTATCATATATCCTTTATATTTGAAAATAATCTAGATAATAAATTGTGGTAAATTTATGAGAGTGGCAGTTTAGTAAATATGTGATAATGATAAGTAGTAGTAGTAGATACGTAAATGGTAAATAGATAGTAAGTGGGTAAATAAGTTTATATAGTGGTAAGTTTGTGATATATAGTCGTGGTAAGTAAATGATAAGTGAATAAGTAAATTTATAGAGTAGTAAGTTAATGGTAAGTGGATAAGTAAGTTTATTGAAGAGACAAGCATGCACTACAAAATTAAAACGCTATGCTGATGGTAATTTTTAATGACGGTGACTTTTAGTGACGGTTTTTATGGTTTATAAAGACGCCCTATGACAAAACCGTCGGAAAATATAGCTTTTTCTCAACCGACTAAAATGTCCGTGAAGAAAAATTTATTAACCGTAGGTAAATCTACCAAAACCGTCTGTAAAGCAATATTCAATTATGATGGTTAAAAATTATGATCAATAAATGTAATAGTCTTTTTTTCACGATTTAAAAACAATCTCAATATAAATCTTTTTTATTATTTATTTAACAATACCGTTTTCATAGGTTTTAGATATATGGTAACAACAAATTCTACCGTCTTTTAAAACTAGATTTGTTTAAATTCTAATCTATATATTGTAATGTCTGTAAAAACCTAATATTGTTATATTTTTGTATCATATATCCTTTATATTTGAAAATAATCTAGATAATAAATTATGGTAAATTTATGAGAGTGACAGTTTAGTAAATATGTGATAATGATAAGTAGTAGTAGTAGTAGTAGATACGTAAATGGTAAATAGATGATAAGTGGGTAAATAATTTTATATAGTGGTAAATTTGTGATAAATTTATGATATATAGTCGTGGTAAGTAAATGATAAGTGAATAAGTAAATTTATATAGTAGTAAGTTAATGGTAAGTAAATGGTAAGTGGATAAATAAGTTTATATAGTGATAAGTTTGTGATATATAGTCATGATAAATAGATATTAAGTAAATTATAAGTAGATAGTAAGTGGATAAGTAAATTTATATAGTGGTAAGTTAGTAGTAAGTAAGTGATAAGTAGATGGTAATTAAGTAACTAAGTTTATATAGTGGTAAATTAGTGATAAATTAGTGATAGTTTGTGATATATAGTCGTGATAAGAAAATATTAAGTAGATGATAAATGGATAAATAAGTTTATATAATGATAAGTTTGTGATATATAATCGTTTATTTAATCTACTATCATTATATTTATTTCTATTTTTTTATTAATATATATTTATTTAATATTTATTAACATACATTATTTATATACATTAAATAATTTTATAAAATATTTTAATTATTTATACTAATTTAATATTAACTTATATACATTTTTTAAAATTTTGAAATATATAAATAATTTTTGAAAAGATTTATGATTTAATAATTTGAAAATTAAAAATCGAAAAACATCATTTATTTATAAATATTATATTTACTTCAATTTATAAAATTTTTCTAAATAGTACAAAATTATATATATTAACTTTTATTTTTATTTTATGAAGTTTTAAAAAACTATATAATACTACTTCCCTAAATTTTATATAATATCGAGATTTTATAAATTGTAAAAATATCATTAATTTTTTAAAATTTTCTATATTTTAATTTTTAACAATATATTTTAAATTTCTTATAACAATTAATTTTTAATTTGAAATTTAATTTGTTATAATAATATAATTTTAATATAGTGCTCTGAGGCACCCAGTATAACAGGTGTCCAGCCATGCAAGCACGGCCGCCGCGCATGCCACGCAGGTGCTTGCATTTGCCACCATGCATGACATGCGCTTATGCAAGGTATGTCATGGCATGCGTACGCCATATGTATTCATGATAATTGTCACGATACATAGTAAATCATATAATTTCGCTAAATTTAACTTTATTTTTATTTATATTTCTACTATTATATTTTATCATTTTTTATTTTCATTATTTTATTTTATTTTATCATTTTTATTTCCATTATTCTATTTCATTTTATTTTATTGTTTTTGTTTTTTTTATAATTTTTTGTCTTTCTAATAAGTATGAAATTTAAATTATAATATATTAATAATTTAAAAAATATATATATTTAATCACAAATATTTCCCCTTCAAAATATATAAAATTAATAAATTATAATTCATTAATAACATTCGATTTAAATATCATTGATTTTGAATATGTTAAAATCCGAATAAAAATAATTCAAAGAGAATATAAAACGAAAAAAAAAAAAAAACTCCCAGAAAAAGAAAAAAATAGAGGTAAGAGTGAGATAGGAAAAAAAAATAAGAGTGAAATAGGGAGGCAAAAAAAAAGTGAGATTGAGATTGGTAGGAAGAGAGAAAAAAATAAAAAAAAAAAAGAAAACAAAAAAACTTACTCAAAAAAGTTGTGGATTAATAGTTAGCATCCCAAATATTCAGCTTTTGGTCATAAGTTCGAATCCGGGTGTTTGCAACACTTTATCCTTTTTTGCATAAATAAAAGGAAGCTGAGCAAGCTAGCGCCCGCATGGGCGCTGCTTGTGCTTGGCGCTTGCCCCCGCTGGCGCCCGCACGGGCGCTGCCGCACGGGCGCTGCTTGTGCTGGGCGCCTGCCCCCGTGGGCGCCCGCAAGGGCGCTGCTTGCGCGGGGTGCCTGCCCACGCGGGCACCCGGGTGAGCATGGGCAAGCGCCAGTGCGGGCGCTCGCATGCCCGCCTGCCTGCGCGCAGTGCCCGCCTATGCGGGCGCCAGCGCGAGCAAGGGCAGGCGCCCGCACGGGCGCTGCTTGCTCGAGGCGCTTGCCCACGCGGGCACCCACGCGAGCATGGGCAGGCGCCAGTGTGGGCGCTCGCATGCGCGCAGTGTCTGCCTATGCGAGCACCCACGCAAGCAGAGGCAGGCGCCTGTAGCAGCCTAGCATGGTGTCGGCAAGCAATATTTTAATTGTTTAAATTACTATTAATTTTATTTAAATTAATAATGATAAAAATTAAGAAAATTATTTACAATTTAGAGAACCTAATTATTTAAAATTATTAATAATGACGCTTGAAATATTATTTCACATCTAAAATAATTAAGTTATATAATATAATATTAATAATAATTAAATGATTATTATAGAAATATTATATTATGAAAAAGTACATTAGCTCGATAATTTGATATAAATTGGTAAATTTATAATATAATTTATAATAATATAATTATTATATTATTTGACTCCCAAAATATTTTCAAATTTTTTATAAAATTTTTGCACTTCCGCGCTATAATAATTTCTCTCTATTTTCATAAACAAATTTTGAAAATAAGTTTTCACAAATTTTTTTCTTTTCTGCGCCAATTTTTTGAAAATTTCCTATTTTAATATTAAATTTCAAATTAAAATAAAAATAATATGTTTATTTTTTAAAACATGGGTAATATGTTGGATGATTGAACTTGTTCGACTGAACTTGGAGTAGTTGTGATTCTTTCGTATAATGTTCATCCGTTGTTCTTTCAAATATCCAAGATAAAACTTAAGTGTGAGTGACAAGTTTAAATAAGTTAGGGAAGAAGAGCTTTCAAGAGAAGGATGGACAAATTTTGATGATAGATAAAATTTTGTAAAGTATGAGTGAGAGGTTTAAATGAGTTAGGGGAGAAGAACTTTGAAGGGAATGATGAAGAAATTTGAGTTTGAGGTTTCGCCATAATTGAATTTATAATATATCATTTTCACAAACAAATTTTTAAAATCTCACTTTCGCCATTTTTCTCCCACCTCTTTTTTTGTTACCGCGTTTTTTAATTTCTCACAATTTTTTTTTATGCTTTTAATTAATACCGCCTTGTGATTTTTATTACTTCCTTATGAAATATTTACTAACTACTTACTAACTAGTTACTACATTTCACAATTTTTTGACCCTCTCTTTTTTTCTTAGTCACTATATTATTATACTCATTGCCTCCATTTCTCTATGGTTCTCATGCAATGTAATTTTTATAATTTGTTAACTTTTTCATATCTATACTCTTACAACTCCTTATGAGTAGTAGAGTATTCGTGGTTTGTCTTGCCAGATTAATCTAATTAAACAAATGATTAAATTTAGTTTTTATTTAAATTTTCATATCAAAATACCAATTATACTATTTCCATTTGTTAATATCATTGTACCCATTTATTACATGATGAATAAACCATATAATAAAGTCTTTACTATGATTTACTATAAAGTTTCAACCATGATTGATTTGTTCTTCGAACATATTACATTCACTTTATATGAAACAGTACATAGGATATTAAAGTTTAATAGAGTTTAATATTAATATATATATATATATATATATGATAGTATATACTTACACTCGCAATTGAGTCACTATTGAGTAGTATGCATTGAATAATATCTATAGTATTTGTCATCTCTTTTAAGAATAATATTTAAAAAAAATAATATCAAGTTATGTAATAATAAATTTAAGGTTGTACCATTCACCAACAACTAACAACATCGTGTTTATTAATTGTACTACCCACTAACAATATCCATTTCACCCACTAACAAGTGATATGACAAGATAGAACAAACATTTACTCAATTGCTCAATTACCATTGTTGACATTTAGGCACCAAGACAAAGTTAATGTTGTTAGGGACGAAAATAAAATTTATGTTACATTAGTAACATTATTCTTGCACAGATACTCAATGCCAGATTTAATTTAGTTCAATGATTAAAGTAAACAATCTTAGAAAAACGCAATTGATATTTAGGTAATATCTCTTGGTTCATCCCATTAATTCTACAAATAGTTTAACAAAATTTGACAATAAAGTAATCCAAAAATTTCGCCCCAATTTTGTCAAAGGCAGAACATCATATAATTTTATTTTTCAAGTGGTTTGATTAATTTTGTTAAAGTTATCATATCATCTTCCAACCATAATGATACAATGAATTTTAATGAATTTTATTTGAATTTGATGGTAAGGTGGTTTGATTTTCCTAACACAAAGTCAGTTTAATTTAATAATTGTTTTAAATTATTTTTTTTAAATAAAAGCTAACAAAGAGAGTAAAAAAGAAAAAAAAAAAAGAGAAATAGACATATAGCAAGCACTACAAAAAAACGTCATTTTTGCGACGAAATTTAACGACAAATTTTTTTTGTTGTAATTTTGCGACGAATTTAGCGACTAAAACTTTTTTCATCGCTATTTCTAACGAAAAAAAAGTCGTATCTAATTTCCAACGAATTTAAATTTGTCGCAAAATTAGCGACGAATTTCGCGACGACTTCCGCCACAAATCCTAATTCGTCGCAAATTAGCGACGAATTCCGAAATTTGTCGCTAATTTGCGACGAATTCAGCGACAAATTCTAATTTGTTGCTAATTTTGCGACAAATTTCATAATTCATCACTAAATTTGAAATATAATTAAATAAAATAAAATATAAATATATATTTATTATTTAATAAATTAATTAAGCGCTGAATTTCGGAGTTTGTCGCTAATTTTGCGACAAATTCCTAATTTGTCGCTAATTTTGCAACAAATTTTGGAATTCGTCGCTAAATTTGAAATATAATAAAATAAAATAAAATATTAATATGTATTTATTATTTAATAAATTAATTTAGCGACAAATTCCGAATTTGTCATTGATTTTGCGACAAATTCCTAATTTGTCGCTCATTTTGTAACAAATTTTGGAATTCGTCCCTAAATTTGAAATATAATAAAATAAAATAAAATATAAATATATATGTATTATTTAATAAATTAATTTAGCGAAGAATTTTGAAATTTGTCGCTAATTTTGCGACGAATTCAGCGACAAATTCTAATTTGTCGCTGATTTTGCGACAAATTCCTAATTTGTGGATAATTTTGCAACAAATTTTGGAATTCGTCGTTAAATTCGAAATATAATTAAATAAAATAAAATATTAATATATATTTATTATTTAATAAATTAATTTAGTGATGAATTTCGGATTTCGACGCTAATTTTGGACGAATTCAGCGACAAATTCAGAATTTGTCGCTGATTTTGCGACAAATTCTGAATTTGTCGTTGATTTTGCAACAAATTTTGGAATTCGTCGCTAAATTTGAAATATAATTAAATAAAATAAAATATTAATATATATTTATTATTTATTAAATTAATTTAGCGACGAATTTCGGATTGCGTCGCTAATTTTGCGATAAATTCAGCGATGAATTCTTAAATTTGTCGCGAATTTTGCGACAAATTCCTAATTTGTCGCTAATTTTGCAACAAATTCCTTATTTGTCGCTAATTTTGCGACAAATTTCAGAATTCGTCGCTAAATTTGAAATATAATAAAATAAAATAAAATATTAATATATATTTATTATTTTTTATTTAAAAAAATTTATCACATTGATTATTTTTAATTAATATGTTATATTTTATTTTTATTTTATCTTTTTTAAAAATAGTATTATTATTTTTTTATATCTTTAATTATTTTATTTTAAACTAATATTTTATTATTTTATAATAAATTGTTATTTTATATTGTTTTATTATTATTAGAAAAGTATTAAGAAAAGATAATAAGTAAAAAAAAAAAAATTATAACAGATACTAACATTTAGTTTGATGATTACAAGATCTTAAAGGTTTAAGGAAGCGTAGGGGTTCGAACCATGGTGGGAGCAAAGCAAAAGCAATTTTCAGGAATTAAATGAGGGAGGGTGTATGGGCGTCGGCTTGGGCGGGCGTGCGGGCGGATGCTTGCTCGGGCGGGCGGGCTCGGGTTCAGGCCGGAAGCGCATTATTTTTCATTGCTAATTTAGCGACGGATTTTGCGACGAATTTATATCCATCGCTAATTTAGGGACAAAAGCGACGAATTTTTTTCGTCCCTAAATTAGCGACAGATAATTTTTCGTCCCTAAATTAACGACGGATTTAGCGATAAAAAATTATTCGTCATTAAATTTAGCGACGAATTTTAGATTTTCGTCGTAAATTGTAGCGACAAAAAATTTTTGTCACTAAATTTGCGACAGATTTAGCGACAAAAAATTATTCGTCGCTAAATTTAGCGACGAATTTTAGATTTTCGTCGTAAATTGTAGCGACAAAAAATTTTTTGTCACTAAATTTGCGACGGAGTTAGGGACAAAAAATTATTCGTCGTTAAATTTTTGCGACGCGTTATTAGCGACGAAATTTTTTCGTCACTAACAAATTTAGCGACAAATTTTTATTAAATTTTTGTCGCTAAATTTGTCGCTAAAAACTTGTTTTTTTGTAGTGAAGTAACATGATAATTTGGCGCCAAAATTAAATTTTTCGCGGTTGAAACACAAAACAAATAAAAAATTTTGGCGGCTGATTAATACCAAAATGTAAAATGTTTTTGACACTTTAACAAAATTTACCGCCTAATTTTTGTGAGAATTGTTTGATTGATTAAATATTATTATAATTTTTAAACAATAATATTAATAATTTAAAATAATAATATATAAATTACTAATTTAATAATATAATAATTTACGGGATACTTCCATGCGTGCATGCCCCATGCTAGGGTGCCCGCGTTGGCATAGCCGAGCGCCCGTGCAGGCACTTGCATGCGTTGTTGCCCTATGCGGGGGCATATGCTACTGATGCCATGCGGACGCCCACGCACACATTTGCATGGGCCACCATGCATGCCGCATAGGCACCCGTGTAGGCATGCGTCATGGGACGAGCACCGATCTTTCAATCAATAATGCTATAATTAATATATAAAAAATTTTAAATATAAATTATGTAGAATAATGGTATAATTAATATTATTAATTTAAATAATATAATAATAAAAAATTAAATGTTTTTAATGTAATTTAGTAATAATATTATAACATAACATAGTAATAATATTGTAATGTTGTAGTAATAGTTGGTAACAGAAACAAAAATACAAATGAAAATACAAAATTTTTGATGATATAATAAAAAAAAGCGGTAGATTAAGATGAAATTAAACTCTAAGGTGGTAAAAACTTGATTATCTAAAGGCGGTAAAAATGTTAAAAAAAAGCGGGAAAAATTAATGGGTTTCTAAAAATTTTAAAAATTTATTTGGACGGTAAAATAAACCAAATATTCTATAAATCATTCCCTTTGAACCCTCTTTCCCTTCCTCCATTCAAAATCTCTCCTCTCCGCTCAAAGCTTTTGCTTGTGAATCAACCAAAATTTTCGTGAAACAGGTAATCACATATTTTTTTAAAATAAAATTTAGATTATATTATATTTTGAAATATTTTAAATTTTCACAACTTGTACTCATTTTGGATGAATTAAACGAAGGATGAGTATTTTTGAAGAATCTCAATCATCCCAGAGCAACTTGACTTTGAAGAAACCCAATCATCTGGTTTAGTTCAAATTTAAGTACGAATATTATTTCTTTGTTTTCACACAATATTACTAATTTTAATTTCATTTTTGCTTTAATAATAATCCAAATTATTTCACTACAAAAAAAAAGGAATTTAGCGACGAAATTTAGCGACAAAAAATATTCGTCGCCAATCTGCAACAAATTTAGCAACAAAAAATGTTATCGTCGCTAATTAGCCATAATTTTAGCAACAAAAATATTTTCGTCGCAAATTTAGCAACTAAAAACTTTTTCGTTACAAAACTCGTCGCAAATTTGTGACGAAAATTATTTGAAGCAAAATTCGTTGCAAATTTGCCACGAATAAATATTTCGTTGCTAAATTTGCAAAGAATTTCAAAATTCGTCGCAAATGTTGTCACGAATTTCAAAAATCGTCCCTAAATTTGCGACGAAGACGAAATTCATCCCAAAATTAGGGACGAAAACGAAATTCGTCCCTAAATTAGGGACGAAAACGAAATTCGTCCATAAATTCGGGATGAATTAAAAATTTGCCCAAAATTATTGGGACGAATTTCTCAATTCGTCGCTAAATTTGAGACGAAAATGATTTTGTCCCTAAATTTACAACGAATTTCTAAATTCGTTGCAAAATTAGCGACGAATATTTATATTCGTCGCAAGAAATTTGATTATTTGTTGCTAATTTTGTTGCAAATGAGTGGGAAATATAACATTTATGACAAAATTCGTCGTTAAAATTTATTTTTCAGTAATTAGATACATTTTCTAGTATGATAAACATTTTCTAATATAAAAAATGATTTGAAAACGGTGTTATACACTTATAGCGTATAACAATCTTAAAATGTTCAAAAAATATTAAATAAAATCTTTTATACATTGTCTATTTATATAAAAGAGTCATAATATAGTATCTTTTAATTTGTTACAAAAAATTATTATTAGTATATTCATTTTTTATTCATTAGCTGTTAAATTTTCCTTTTATAACACTGATAACTTTATTTTATATATTTGTTTAAATGTTCGATTAAGTAAATGAAGAGTTAAAGTAGAAATACTTGTTAAATAATAATCAATACATTGAATATTTTTTATAATTATATCATAATACGCCAATATTATTAATAATTTATCGATTTAGTTTCTATTTTAGTGTATTCAAAGAGTTTAATTATCAGAAACCATAAGTATTGTTGCAAAAATCATAAAGAAAAAAATTATTATTCGTTAAATTTACTACAAATTGCTACGAAAACATATATTTATCAAAAATTTAGCGATGAAATCATTCTTTCGTCGTAGATTGTAGCGAAAAAAAAAAATATTTCGTCCCAGATTCAGGGACGAAAAAAAATTTCGTCCCTGATTCTGGGACGAAAAACTATTCAGGGACGAAAAAATATTTTGTCCCTGATTCTGGGACGAAAAATAAATTTCATCCCAGATTCAGGGACGAAAAGGTTTTTCGTCCCAGAATCCGGGACGAATTTTGGGACAAAATGGTGTTTGAAGCAAAATTCAAAATATAAGGGAATGGTTTCCGGGAAAATTAGTGGACTACTAAAGTCTATTTTCGGGAGGAACATTATAGTGTATCATTAATTTCCTCTACTAAACTTAAATTCAATTTTGAATTTGTTTATTTAGTAAAATTTTTAAAAATACTATTACAATTTGAAATTTATATTTTCATAACATAATTGAAGGGTTAGAGAATAAGAAAATAACTTGTCGAAAAAATTAAAAATCTATAAACAAGTTCGATATTTTCGTTCCGTTTTGAATTTGTTATTAGTATAATTTTGCTTTAAACTAAATTAAACAAATAAAATATATTTAAAATGATTCCATCGATAAAAGATCGTTGATAAAATCAAACATAAATTTGAGTTGTGATATCAAGCGAGATAATTTTTGTTGTACCTTGTTCCATCATCCTCAAAAAACAATTTTGTCGCTGAATTACGGTCGAAAAAAAATTTTCAGAAGAAAAAATTTAGTCCCTGAATCAAGGATGAAAAAGAAATTCGTCCCTGAATCAGGGACGAAAAAGATATTCGTCCCTGAATCAGGGATTAAAAAAAATTCGTCCCTGATTCAGGGACTAAAAAGATATTCGTCCCTGAATCAGGGACGAAAAAACAATTCGTCCCTGAATCAGGGACGAAAAAAATTTCGTCCCTGAATCAGGGACGAATTTTGGGACAAATTTGTTTTTGAAGCAAAAGTGAAGATATTTCATATGAAAAAAAATAAAAAATAAAAACCATCTCTCCCATGACAAATTCTTGGCCATGTTGAAAAACAGAATATGCGTACGAATCTATTAGAACAAAGATCTATTTTTCATTTATCGTGTCTTTTTCAAGCCCCTTTTCGATCTGAATTTATTCCAATCTACACTCTATAAACTCTATAATCTTCCCACTGCAAAAGGCATATAATTTACTCTCATTCCCTTCTTTACAATGTACATTTTGTGATATGTTATCAGATTAGCTGTACTAGAACTGGTAGTTAAGGTCTTATGCTTTTGAACAAGAAAGCGTAAGCATAAATCATATCTTTAGTTAATCAAAAATAGTAGACTCGATATTGTTTGATTGCTTTCAATATTTTTCCTTCAACTTTGACTTGAAAAACCATGTTAATATAGTTGAGATGGCACGAAAAAGATATTCGTCCCTGAATCAGGGACGAAAAATTTCGTCCCTGATTCAAGGACGAAAAAAAAATTCGTCCCGCAATCAGGGAGGAAAAAAAAATTTCATCCCGGAATCAGGGACGAAAAAAAAATTCGTCCGTGAATCAGGGACGAAAAAAAAATTCGTCCCTGAATCAGGGACAAATTTTGGGACTAATTTGATTTTGAAGCAAAATTGAAGATATTTCATACCTTCCTTTGACGCTCTCTCTCTCTCTGTCTCTATCTATCTCTCTCTCTCTCTCTCTCTCTCTCTCTCTCTCTCTCTCTCTCTCTCTCTCTCTCGGGTTCATATCGTTTGTGAAGAGCAGCCGCGAAGGGGTACTGCGAAGGGATGGCGGAAGGGATGCCGGATCTACGATAGTGTTAGGTAATCTCTCTCTCTCATTCTCTCTCTTGGCCGTAAACGGTAGCCGCCGGATCTGAGTTTTTGATGGCAGATCCATGAAGGGCGAGGTGCGTGAAGGCGCTGCCTCCCCTGCGCTGCCCAGGTGCGCGTAGGGGCCTTCGCCCCTTCGCTGCCCAGACGCCGAATGGGGCCGTCGCCCCTTCGCTGCCCAGAGGCGCAAAGGGGCCGTCGCCCCTTCGCTGCCCAGAGGCGCAAAGGGGCCGTTGTCCCCTTTGCGCCTCCGCCTCGATAATGGGCAGCAGGGGCTGCGCGGCCCTGATGCGCGGCCCTGCTGCGCGGCCCTGATGCGCCGCCGAGCTGCGCGGCCCTTCTGGGCAACCGGGCTGCACGGCCTTGCTGCGCGAAGGGCCTGCAGCCCCTTCGAGGCCCAGACGCGCGAAGGGGCCGCTGAGCCCTTTGCGCGTCCTCCGCGAGAAGGGGCCGCTGTCCCTTTTTTGCGCCTCCGCCGCGCGAAGGGGCAGCAGTGGCTGCGCGGCCCCGACGCGGGAAGGTGCCGCGCAGCCCCTTTTGCGTCCCTGTAGCACGATGGGCCACGATGGCCCCTGCGCTTCCCATCGGGGCCCATTGGACTAGGCCATTGATGGGCCAGGCCCAATGGAACTGGTCCAGTACAAAAAGTAATGTATTTGAATTTTATTATTTAAATTTGTGAGAAATGTTATTTAAAAGATGTTTTTATAATATTATTTTAACTATCTTATTAGTTATTTATAAATCTGTTTTTATGTGTTAGGTTTTGCGGTTCTCGACTATTTGGATTGAAAGCTGTTACTGGTGTTGATATCAGACTCTATCGGTGAGTTATTAATTGGTGGTGAAATTTGTTTTATTATATACTCTAATGATGTTAAAATGTAATTTATAGTAAATTTTATGTGATAAATGATTATGAGATGTTTGTGATTAACAATATTCAGTAATTTATATTAAATCTTATATCGATTTGTTAAATAATCAATGTTGTTAAATGTTTAATATTTGATAATTTATTTATTTTTATGATAATATTTAATGTTATTGTAATAATATTTAATGTTTAATATTTTATATTATGTACTCTAATGATGTTAAAATGTTTGTACAATTAACATTATTATTTATTGTTATATGAATTTAGTTTGAAATATTGATGATATTACTTATGATGATTTAGTAGTTTTGTTTGTAGTTCTTATTTTAATTCTTATTAAAATTTCAAAAAGTTTAAATTTAAAGAAGTTGGATGTATAAGAAGAACTTATCTGATCGTCGGGGTTTAACTGATAAATTTATTTTTGGGTTGGAGCAATTTTTACACTTTGCTTGTACTCAAGTTGATTTTATGGATGGTAATAAGCTAAGGTGTCCGTGTAGAATGTGTCGGAATGGTAAATTTTTGGAGTGTGATAAAGTTAGGGAACATATTTGTAGAGTTGGTTTTACCCCGAATTACTATAATTGGACATGCCATGGTGAAACCATTCATTTCTGATGAAGAGTTTGGACGAAATAGACAATTCTCAGTTAGTGGGGATCGGAGTTATTATGAACAATTGAATCCGTATCAGAGGATGGTAATTGATGCAGTGGGTCCGAATTTTGTTCCCGATCCAAGCGCTGGAAGTTCTAGTTTTGCTCCAACATTTGAACATGGGTATACTAGTTATGCATCACCATTAGAGGAGGTAGAAGTAGTAGGTGTTGATCAAAATCTGTCAAATGAATCATCTCTCCAATTTCAGGAAGTCTTAAGAGCTGCAGATGAACCTTTGTAGGCTGGTTGTGATAGCCATACCAAACTATCTCTAACCGCAAGATTGTTGAATGTCAAGGCAGAGCATAATGTGTCTGAGAATTGTTTTAATGATTTTATTCAAGTTATTGGAGAAGTATTGCCGCGTGATCATATTATGCCCAATGACTTCTATAGTATGAAAAAGCTTGTGAAAGAATTAGGTCTTCCAGTGCAGAGAATAGATGTTTGTAGAGATGCTTGTATGCTATTTTGGGGAGATGACAAAGAAGCAGAATTTTGTACATTCTGTAATCAAAGTAGATACAAGAATTCTCGGAGGTCGGGTCGTAATCAGCAGCGTAAATCATACAGACAAATGTTTTATTTGCCTTTAACTCCTAGGTTACAAAGACTTTATGCATCTGAGACCACTGCTAAACACATGACCTGGCATGCAAATCATGAAACAGAAGAGGGGTTAATGTGTCATCCTTCAGATGCAGAAGTGTAGAAATATTTTGATAGAACATATCCTGAGCTCGCGAGAGAGACTCGAAATATTAGATTAGGTCTTTGTGCTGATGGATTTGCTCCATTTGGCAAATCAGGAAGAAATTATTCATGTTGGCCAGTTATCTTAACTCCGTATAATCTTCCACCCGGTATGTGTATGAAGACACCGTATATGTTTTTAACATTGGTTGTGTCTGGCCCGCAAAATCCAAAGAAATTAATAGATGTTTACATGCAACCATTGATTGCGGAGTTGAAACAACTATGGGATGAAGGTGTTCCTACATATGATGTTCATACTAATCAGATGTTTATAATGAAGGCTGCTATTCTTTGGACCATTAATGATTTTCTAGCGTATGGTATGTTATCAGGATGGAGTACCGCAGGGATTTTAGGATGTCCAATTTGTTTGGAAAGATCAAAATCATTCAGATTGAAACATGGAAAGAAAGCGAGTTATTTTGATTGCCATAGACAATTTTTACTGTTAAATCATAAATTCAGAAGAAATAAAGAAGAATTCTCTAAGAATAGAAATGAAAGAACACCTCCTCCATTGAGATTAACCGGTAAACAAATTTGGCATAGAGTCATTAACTTTTCATCTGTTATTGAAGAGCCACATGGTACAACATATGGCTATGGACATTCGCATAAATGGACTAAACGAAGTTTATTTTGGGATTTACCGTATTGGAAGACACAGTTGATTCATCATAATCTCGATGTAATGCATATCGAGAAGAATGTCTTTGATAATCTGATAAATACAGTGATGGATATCACTGGGAAAACGAAAGACAACTTGAATGCAAGAAAAGATATGCGACTCATTTGTAAACGACCCACTCTTGATGTCGATGAAAGTAGTAGGGGACCAAAACCGAAGGCAGTTTATACATTAAATAAGGATCAGAGACGACTTGTTTGTGAATGGTTGAAATCATTGAGATTTCCTGATGGTTATGTCTCAAATCTTAGAAGATGTGTTGATTTAAAGGAATGTAAGTTAATTGGTTTGAAAAGTCATGATTGTCATATATTTATGGAAAGATTAATTTCTATTGCTTTTAAGGAACTCTTACCGAATTTTGTTTGGGGTGCCATTACGGAGCTAAGTATTTTTCTTCATGATATTTGTTCGACAGTGTTGAAACATTCACACATGGAGATGTTAGAGAGAGAGATTCCAATAATTTTGTGTAATTTAGAAAGGATTTTTCCGCTGTCATTTTTTGATTCAATGGAACATCTTTTGGTTCACTTGCCATATGAGGCGAAAGTTGGAGGTCCTGTCCAATTTAGATTGATGTATCCATTTGAAAGGTGAGTTTTTCATCTTTTTTTCTTCGTTATGAAGGCATATAAATTTCGTAATTTCATTACATATAATTTTCTAAAACATTTTGTTTTATTACAATTAGATTCCTATATCATTTGAAGAAAAAAGTTAAAAATAAGGCACGTGTTGAAGTCTCTATTGTCAATGCATATATTGTGGAGGAAGTAACAACGTTTGCATCATATTATTTTGAGCCTCACGTTCAGTGCAAGAGGCGGAGAGCGGGAAGAAATGATGAGGGTTCTATTGATCCAAATGAGAATTCATTCTCAATTTTTAACTACCTTGGTCGATCAAGTGGATCATGTAAGCGTAGATATTTAACTGATCAAAAATGGAGGGCAGCCCACACATATATTTTACTGAACTGTCCAGAAGTGACACCATTTTTCGAGTAAGTGGATAGTTTTTATTTTATATATTTCTTATGTCGTACATTATGTGTGATAAAATTTATTTTCTTTGATGGTAGAATTTTTCAAAACATATATTCTCAACTTTCGAGACATGAGTTTGATCGTTACTGCGATGAAGAATTTGCACCATGGTTCAAAAAATATGTAAGTAGACTATCAATTATTTAAATATTTATGTTAAAATATTTTAACATATTTACTTAACTTTAGGTCCATGATAATCAAGCTCAACTTCAGCAAGAATTGTTAATCCATCTGTCATAGGGCCCAAAAGCAATGGTACGAACTTGGCCATCCTATTTTATAAACGGGTATAAATTTCATACTGAAGAATATGGAATGGGCAAAATGACAATGAATAGTGGAATTTGTGTTCAGTCATCCAATGATGGTGGAGGTCAAAATGATTTTTATGGTTTGTTGGATGAAATCGTTGAGGTAGAGTACCCTGGTCCAGCATTACGGGTTGTTTTATTTATGTATCGCTGGTTTGACCCTGTGAAAGGGATGAAAGTGCATCCACAGTTTAATTTGATTGAAATAAATCATAAAAAATTGTATAAAAGATATGAACCATTTGTGTTGGCATAACAAACGATTCAAGTATTTTATGCTTCATATCCTAGTTTGAAACGTGACAAAATTGATTGGTGGGCTGTTTTTAAAACGAAAGCACGGAAAAAAATTGAAGAACATTGGGAATAAACAGCATATCAACAAGAGCAAATTGTCAATACAGTTCAGACCGAGGAATATAATATTCCAACGTTACGAGATCCTAGCGGAGTAGTGATAGATGTGGATGCAAGTGAAATTCATGAAGAAGATGATGAAGAATCTAATTTTGAGACAAATGATGAGGATGAGGATTCTGATGAGGATGATGAAGAGGATGATGAAAATGATGTTGAAGAGTCTAATTTTGAGACGCATGATGATGATAAGGATGACAATGACGATTCTGATTTTTGTTGACGGGTAAATTTTGTTCTCTTCATATAATAAAAATCAGATATTTATCTTGATATATGATAATATATTTCTTTTAAGTGGGTAAGTTAGTCGACACGTATAATTTGTAAATTTCTTTAAAAAAATTCTTGTTTATTTACATTTTTATTCTTAAATTTATATATTGAATTTGTTAATATACTATCTTTTTTTTGTATAGGTCATTCAAGAAAATTTCTTCACATATTGGTACCTTGTTTCGTCGAAAATAATTTATCAAATTAAATATGGTAAGTTTATTCATGTTCTTAATTATGTATATGATGAATATGCAATTTACTTTTTTTTGTTTAAAATGTATTATGGTTGACAGTTTCGACGTGGCGGCCATAGACGCAATTCAGATGGAAATTCACGGTCTTCACCATCGCAGTCCGCTTCGGCAGCTTCGCAATCGCATTCCTTTGCCGGCAACGTACCTTCGCCTCCCCCTTCTGTTGCAAGCCCTTCACATTCTCAACACATCGCTAGCAATGTACCTTCAGCAGTCCCTTCGGTAGAACAGTCGCATGCCGATAGAGAAGACAATCGAGAGATAATAGCCCCATATGGAGATTCGTAAGTACTAAATTTTAAATTTATAGATGTATTATTTCTTTTATTTATGAAATAATTTCTTCTTTTAACTATCATATTTATTTAACATTGTTTGTTTGAAACTTTACGATAGATTTACAAATTCTGTACATGTTATTCACGAACTGAATAGAATTGTGAATAATCATTGGGGAGGGGCTTCGATGTCTTACACAAGCACTCCGGATGAAACAAAAGAACTATGGTGGAACGAGTTCAAGGTAAGTTATCCCAATCAGTTTATATATGAAATGAAGTTAATAGCTTTATAAGTTATTGCTTGCTTTCCATTGCAGCGAGTATTCACTTGGGACGAGACTGAAGAATTGGAAGTAAGAAGGATTTGGAAGAAAAAATGTGGCGATCACATTCGACAAGTTTTAAATCATGCAAAGAGACATGCAAAAAAGCCCAACTGCATCACCGAGCAAAATTGGGGCAGGATTCTTAATTTTTGGGAATCGGAGGAGAGTCAACGAAGGAGTGAGCAAAATAAAAAAAATCGAGCTTATAATTCAGGGGAATCGTCTGCGACGTATGCGGGAGGCTCGATCACTATCGGTGAATATAGAAATAGATTGGTAATTTTATACAAATATTAATTTTTTTTCTAATTTAAAGTATGTCATTATTTGTAATAGTGTTTTTTTTATTTTAGGCAAAGGAAATAGGGACCGAGCCTTCATTCATAGATACTTTCACGCGCATATTTCAGAAAAAAGACAAGACTTGGAGCAGGGAAAGAGCTAGAGCAATTAAGGTTTGTAATTTCAATTTTTCCAATTACTTTATGTACATTTTCAATGTTGATATGAATATTTTATGTTGAGCATATCATAACGATGTATGAAGATGATTTCTTTATGTTAGTCTCTCCCAAGTTTATTTTTATTGTTGACTTGATTTTTTGATTTCTAATGAATTACTTGTTAGAGATTCTCTTTTATTTTTTTTCCTAAAATTTCAACTTATTCAATGTTAATATGAATGTTCATAATTTAGATTCTATATGGTGTCATGATTTATGTTACAAAATTTTTTATTTTCCTTGATTATGTGTTTAAATTATAATATTATTGTAAATTTATTTTAATTTTTCTCATGACAATGTAGGAGAACTATGACGAGCTAGCATGTAGAAATTCCAGTGCTAGTGATGATGCTGGTGGATCTGAGCCATCTGTTGATAACATGAATACATGGCTTGAGGTGACTAGTGGACGAAAAGGGAGTAGAGTAGTTGGCTAGGTTCTTTGAGCAGAACATACAAAAACGCCGGTTTATCTTCTTCCACACTACCAGCAGTTAGAGCACAAATAAATCAATTGAATGAAGAGGTGAGCCAATTGAAGGACTTGCTACTGCAAAGAGATCAGGCATTCAGTGAACTTCAAGCAAAGCACACGCAAGAATTGCACGAGGTCCGCACGCAACAAATGTTAATCATGCAGCATCTTCAGTTATTCTTCGCTCCAAATCAGATTCCCCCTTCTATTTCTCCTCCTGATAATGCTTGCGATGGTGATGAGGGTGTTGGTGATGAGGGTGATGATTTCTTTGATGATGATGATGATGATGGTGATGGTGGAGGTCATACTTGAAATTGTGAACTGTTATGTTACTGTTATATTAATTTTTTTTTAGTGTATGGTTATTGATAATTCGATATTTAGTTTTGATGTTACTTTTTGGTTTGATATTATAAATATGATTGCTTGTTACATTTTTAATTTTTTGATCTTATTGAATAGGTAGTTATAATTATGAGTATAGATTGTTTAAATTTTATATTATAAATGATTTGGATGATAATATTGTTGATGAGGTTGGGTGAGTACGCAAATTTTGTCCAAATATTATAATAAAATTTGTATTCATTGTAAAACATATATTATTCGTGACAAATTTTGTTCCATGGTGTTGTAAATTTAAATTTCCGATGAATTTTGCAACGAAAACATTCGTCGCCAATTTGCGACCAATTATTTTTCGTTGGTAATTTCCGACAAAAAACTAAATCGTTGCAAATTTAGCAACAAATATTGTTTCGTCGCAAAAATTTGGGACGAAATAAGATTCGTCGCAATTTTGCAACAAAATAGTATTTGTCACAAATTTTGCGATGAAAATAGTTTTCGTCCGAAAAGTTGCGACGAAATAATATTCGTCGCTACATTTTGTGACGAATGTATTTCGTCGTAAACTTTTGCGATGAATTTTGCAACGAATAATTTTTCGTCTCAAATTTTGCAACGAATATTGTTTTCGTCGCAAAATGTGCGACGAACACATTGTTCGTCGCAAAATTTGCAACGAAAAATTGTTCGTCGCACATTTTGCGACGAATATTATATTTGTGGCAAATTTGCGACGATATATTTTTCGTCGCAAATGTCGTTGCAAATTTGCGACGAATTTCCCAACATATAAATATTTGTTGCAAATTTTTGCGACGAATAATTAATTTTTCGTCCCAAAATTTTGCGACAACTTATTAGCGACGAAAAAATATTTGTTGCAAAAGTCGTCGCAAATGTGTTTTGCGACGAATTTTTCTTCCAATTTCGTCCCAAATTTTGTCTTTTTTTGTTGTGTTTGTATTCTTAGCTCCCAACCAACAATCATTATCTCTACGTGATTGCATTCAAAAGTTAATATTTTTATTAATAACAATTTTTATTTTTATGAATGGATTGACATACTCCATCCAGAAAAGATAATATTTTTTATAACACTTTTTATGAATAGATTGACATGAAAGTTGATGCTGCGACTCAAGTATTTTTGGGACAAAAGATATGCTGAAGAGAAGATAATAGAAGAGAAGATATATAGTTATTTGATATGTAATATTGTTTTTTCTTATTCTATTAATGTATCAATCATTCTCAATAAAATAATACAAAATGTTATATTATTTTAATAATTTCTTTATTTTATAGTTTATAACATTTTCTAAAATGTCAGCATATGTGGTAATCGTACAATATGTGATAACTGATGAAATAATAACATTTGCTAACGGATAAATGACTGTAGTAACCGATATAATATGTGAACATATGTACTAACCGACTATAAATGACTAACCAACAATAAAAGAAAACAATTGTGGTAACTCAGTAGTAATCGAGTGGTAATCGACGATAAAAATGATAACATTTCCTAATATATAAATAACCGTTTCTAAATATCAGTTACTTAACAGTTATGTAGTAACCGACGATAAAAGATAATATTTGTGCTAACCGAGTGATAATAACCGAGTCGCAACCGAGTGGTAATCAAAATCAAGTAGTAACTGAGTAGTAACCAAGTAGTAATTGATGATAAAATATAGTAATTTTTACCCATATTTAACATAATTTTACTAACACTTTCTGACCGTTACTATAAATATATGATATGTTCCAACGATAATTTAGATTATCGGTATAAATCTATCCCGATGGGTGTATAGCCAATTAAAATCTTATCCGTTGGAGAAAAATCTATCAATAATTTTAGTCGATTTATCGGACGGTTTTCGTCCGTCTGAATAAGTGATTTATTTTATTTTGTAGTGATGACAGGTTTGAGAAGTGTAGGCTTCTTTAATAATAGTTGTATGATTCCTTGATCCACCAAAAAAAGCCAAAATTGTCGCATGAAATAATGTGTCACACAATTACAGGAACAATAAAGTAACGTTTAATCTTAATTTGATCATAATTTTGCTTTAGCTTAAGCAAGATTCAATTGCTTGATTGTTGAGATGGCTAAATCACAATCTATGATTTAATAACTATGATTTGTCCAACCAAAAGAGACATATTTTTCTGTATCTGCAGATTTAAATGATCAGTGGAACTATCTGCTTAAACCAATCAAAGACGATTGAGGCATATTAAGACCAACCCTCCCTCATTTTCCTTGGATTTCCAAACTGTATTGATTGGTTTCAGATAAAAAACGCATATTCTCTCCCAAAAAAAGAAGGAAGATTTCTAAGATGAACCCTTGAGACACGGGTAGCGTTGGCTCAAATCCTAGATTTAAATCTAATGCCAAATCCTACGCAACCATGATCTGATAAAAATTTCATGATGCCCCCAGAAAATGAAGAACCAAGAACCATAGATCATTTTGGATAAAACCTGTCTGCCAAAATCAACAAAACAACCTTATCCACACACGTCATACCAAACCACCCTCTCCCGAATGCAATACTACAGACACCGACAGGGTCTCTCAAAAACTACATAGCCAGCTGTACAATCCCTTTGCCTGAAATGTCCATGTTATCCACTCACAAGTCACATCTCAAGTCCTCAAAATAAACAAAAACCCAAATACAAGGATCACTTAAACCTCCGCGTCACCCCCTCCAAAATCAACGTTCCTCTCATCAATGTCTGCTGCAACTAAGGTCTACCTCATCCTCGGGGACCCCCACCCAGATCACCACCCATCTCGGTTCCCCCTCCCAATCAATCATTCCTTTCAACAAAACGGAGCGCATTTCACGTGCGCCATTTTTGCCATTCTGCCCCGCCAACATATATTGCTTAACATACACACCAATATTTTAATTCCCAAAAAAAAAAAAAAAAAATCACAAAATAAACGACAAAACACATAAAATCTCTATTTCCATGACATAATAATATATTTAAAGTTTCCATTAAAATAATTTATTTTTTTGTAATAATTTAAAAAAGATCATCTTGTCCGGGTGGCCGAGTGAGGAAACAAAAGCCCGCTGGCGTTAACGTCAGAGACGGAGTTGCCAAAACCGATCAACCGACACTTGACGGGAAACTGAAATGACGAAACCGAAGAAGAGTTACACGTAGACGGAATCTGACTGGTTGTCCTTTTGTACGGACCGAACCACTTGTTCTGCATGTATCGGTTTTTCCTCCAAGGGGGCAAGTGAAGATCCCGACTCTTCAAAGATCTCTTCGCTGCATCGCACATAAACCGAACAAGTCTTTTCAATTCCTCGGCTCTTCCGACGAAAACTCTTGGCAGAGAGTTTAGGATTTTAAAGTACGAGCTCGTCGGTCTCGCGATTTCGAATTCGTTTAAGAAATCGAGCTCAACAATGTAACGGAACTGATGTTCAGAGGAAGTCGAAAGGACCACGTCGATGAACTCATAGTCGCCGGAGGTGACTTGTCCGCCTCCGGAATTTTCCCATTTGGTTTTGCAAACTGCGGCATTGTGGCCGGAGCATCGGAGAGAGGACATTATGTGACGTAGGAGGACGGGTTTGTTAGATCTGAGGTAAGAGTTGGTTGATTCAAGGGCTTTGATCACGTGAGAGCGAAGCATGTGACAGTGGGCGTCGCTGGCCGTGTGACTGAGGAGGTCGCGGATCGCGTCCGTCGGATCGAATACGGACGAATCGACTTCGGAGTCGGAGTTTACGTCGGGGGAGTTGGTTGTACCCGTGTCGTCGTCGTCCTCGAGAAAACCATGGACGAGGTCAGAGAGAGAGGGTGAAACAACGTCGTCGGCGGCGTGTTCGCTGCCGCTGCTGAAGTAGCTGCCGACGAGTCGTGCCTTTGCCTGATCATCGAAGGGTTCAGTAACTCTCTTGCCTCTTCTCATCTTCCTTTGTGATTTGTTTTCAAAAAAAAAACTTGCCAAAAACAAGAAAGCACTAATGTAATTTTAGCAGTAGAGCAGAGGGGGAGTCGGGGAGGTGGTTTTCATGAGGACGAGGAAGAAAGGGAATACGAGGGAAGTCTTATAAAGCACCAAATAACAATTCTGAGGAATTCTACCTCCGAATATTCGATTAGTCATTTTTTTGAATGAAAAAAAAAATCATTCACAGTCGAAGGGAATATGAGAGAAGTTTTATAAAGCACCAAATAACAATTCTGAGGAATTCTACCTCCGAATATTCGATTAGTCATTATTTTAATGAAAAAAAAAACATTCACAGTCGAAGGAAATATGAGAGAAGTCTTATAAAGCACCAAATAACAATTCTGAGGAATTCTACCTCCGAATATTCGATTAGTCATTCTTTAAATGAAAAAAAGTATTCAGCGAGTCAAGTATTTACCTTTTGTTAGAAGTGGATCTAGATTTCATAAATGATGGCTCTGCAAATTCAAATGAAGATAAGTTCCTTGGAGATCCTGATTGAAAAGACCTACAAAAGACTGCGAGAAGATATTTTAGCGAGAGAGATTCTGATACTTAAGTTAAATTAAAAAGTGGTTTTCAAAAATAGAAAGAACATATCAAAAAAAAGAGTTTTGTATACCCTTATATGTCTTGTATAAATTCTGAGAGTAAAAGTACTTACTTGTTGGTCAAGTTGATGTCAAATATGTAGGTCACTCATTTGAGTTCTATCTATATTCGGGGTATTGAAACCCTAATTATTCTATAGAGATGTTACGAGATCACGAGAATCACAATAAGATTTCCAGAGATTATTATCGTTTGAGAAACTCTAGATTTTAAAAGATTTTTTTTTCAGCAGCAGTCAAAAGTTTCTTTCCCCTTATAGGAGGTTGACCCCACACCCCAAGAGGAGGCGAATATTGCTAGTAACCGAGTGAGAATGTGGAGTACCGAGCAGGTTTAGAGGTTGAGCAAGCGATTACTAAGAGGGAGCAAGTCAAGGTGTATTAAAAGAATAAGTCATATCTACCCGTTTGAAATATAAATTTTGTATTAATGATACGTATTTTTATGTATTATTTCTAATGGACTATGTACGTAAAAGATTTCAAATCTTACTGTAGTAAGTTTTCTTGACCATGCTCCATCGCCTTTTTATTCTGAAAACGCAAACGCATAAAGAATTAAGGTTCTTTTTGTTGGACTAAAACAATTTAGGCTTTTATTAAAAAAAAATTATTATTTATTAGACGACTAAACATTACTGTGAGAAATAAAATATTATTAATCATCTGGAAACGGATATACCGAAAGAAGCGAAACGGATCCCAGTGAGGCAGACAGCAGTTATGGGGGCTGGCATATCCCACGGCCCAAAAGGGTTTATTTGCGTAGTACAATGTGCTGACATGGACGGACGTGATTAATTAGCACGTGGAGTACAAGGGTTGTACTGGTGGTGTGTGAGTTTGGCACGTGTCTCAAATCACCGGGAATGGGGTCCGCGGTGGGGGCCGTTTTGCGGCTCTTGGTGCAGCCGGAAGGCCAAAAGTTGATGGGATGGGATAATGCTTGTTATTAGAACAACCACATTTTACTTTTTGCTTTCTGCCCAACCTCATATCCAATAATAATTTAAAAAAAAAATTATAGACGGACATAACTTGTTAATTATACACACTAAATAATAAACAAGATAAAATATTAATATTAAACCAAGTGTATTAATATTAATATTAATATATATTGATATTCTTAAGAAAAAGGATGCATTTGTCACCCAAAATAGATGAGTATAAAGAGATTATACTTATTAATCTTTTATGATTAATATTTTTTTGTTCATTTTACTAAAATAATTCATTATAAAGAGAAAATCAATTGTTTAAACATTTGAGCAACACGAAAGTAGGTAATCTTGTGAATCACATGATTTAAATAATATAAAGAAATTATTAACTATTAGAATCTACTTCAAAAATAAGAAGAGATTATTCAAACCTACTTGATAAAATCTTTTTAGGGGACAATATTCGTTAAAATTATCTCAATGTGTTATATATTATCCATATATATATACACATTATATATATTATCGATATTTAACTCAATGATGAAGATGAGAAACAAAATCCTAGGATTCGTCATGGCTTTACGAGACTAGATGCCCATCTTTGACACTTAGATCTCAAGTTTGGTCAAACTTGTTAATTATGCTTTAAATAAATTCCTTGGATCATAATCCAACTCTACAATAATGTTTGTTGATACCCAAAGGAAAAACTATTAAATACACACCATCCAAACATTTGCTAACACTACAACCGAAATGGCATACGGAGACGGACGAAAACCGTAAGAAAAAAAATGATAAAACCATCGATAAAATCTTCTCCAACTGATAGAGTTTTAATTGGGTATAAAAGGGTCAGAATAGACCTATATCGACACTTGTCATGACTGTTGGAATATGTTAAATTTTTGAACGGTTAGAAAAGTGTCGGTAAAAATCGATATTATATTATCAGTTATAAAAGATGAGTAAAATTACAATTTTTATCGTCACTAGTAAAGGGTTAGTAAATATTACTAATTTTATTGTTGGTTATCGTGTTAGTAAATATTACTACCTTTATTGTTGCTTACAGAACTATTAAATTAGTAAATATTACTATTTTTATTGTCGGTTACAGAGTTATTACAGAGTTATTAGTCAGTAAATGTTATTACCTTTACTATCGCTTACAGAATTATTGAGTTAGTAAATGTTACTATTTTTATTATCGGTTATAGAGTAATTGGTTAATAAATATTACTATCTTTACTATCGTTTACAAAATTGTTGGATTAGTAAATATTACTATTTTTATTGTCGTTTAAAGAGTTATTGATTAGTAAATGTTACTACTTTTACTGTATTATTGAGTTAGTAAATATTACTATATTTATTGTCGGTTACAAAATTATTGAGTTAGTAAATGTTACTACATTTATTGTCGAAAGGATAGTAAATATTACTATTTTTAGTGTCGTTTTTATTGGTGAGTAAATTTTACTATTTTTATTATCGTTTAGGATATTCGGTTAAAAAGTTCTTATACTTATTATCAATAATCAAATGTTACTACTCTTTTGGTTGGTTATCACAAGATTAGTAAATGTTAGGATATTTTAACACAAATATTACTATTCTATCGTTACAAGAAAATGTTACAATTGTAGGTTAGAAAAGAATTAGAAAAATTATAAATACCGTATCTTGGGAAATGAAGTACCTTTGAAGTACCTTTTATAGTATGATGGAATATACATGATAATGTTACAGACATATTACAAAAGAAAAAATGTTACAGACATATTACAAGAGAAAAAAAAAATTGTAACTTTCGGTTAATACATATT
Source organism: Dillenia suffruticosa (assembly GCA_033439265.1). NCBI lineage: Eukaryota > Viridiplantae > Streptophyta > Magnoliopsida > Dilleniales > Dilleniaceae > Dillenia > Dillenia suffruticosa. The sequence goes on from JAVTVX010000020.1 coordinate 18,729,685, forward strand.
TTCATATATTCTGAAATGAAATATTGATGACAAAAATGTTAACTTGGAGCACCAAAAAAATTCCAACATTCGTAACATCCAGTTCCAATTCCAGGATCCACCGTGATGTGTGGTATCATTCTATTAATGAAATTAATATAATTATAAGATATATTATAAAAACTTGTACATTTAAATATTACCTTTGGAGATGGACGCGGTTGAACCGCCCAAGCAAGCATGCATGTAAATGCCTGAGTGACACAATCACAATTTGTGGCTGACCCGCCTAGGCAAGCATGCACGCAAATGCCTGCACGGCACAACCGGCGGCTGAGCCGCCCAGGCAAGAGCGCTCACAAATGCCTGTGCGCAGCACAACGACGGCTGAGCTGCCCAGGCAAGAGTGCGCGCAAATGCCTGCGTGGCACAACCAGCGGCAGAGCCGCCCAGGCAAGCGCGCGCCCAAATGCCTGTGCAGCACAACCGATGGCTGAGCCGCCGAGGCAAGAGCGTGCTTAAATGCCTGCATGCGACACAACCAGCAACTGAGCTGCCCAGGCAAACTCCTGTAAATACCCTCGCGGCACAAGCTGCAAGGTATCTTATTTTAAAATAATAATTTTATTATTTTAAATAAATAAAACATTTATATTATTAATATAATCATATGAAATCTTTAAATTATATTATTAAATTTGTTATATTAAATTATGAAATTATATTACTAAGTTTGTTATATACAATTATTAAATATATTAAATTTATAATTTATATTATATAGTGTCATAATACATTTTATTATATTTTTTATGAATATATATTTTTAAATAAAATCATATATTACAAAAAGTCGTATATTTTTTATATTATTATTACTACATTAGTTACATAATTTTATATGATTATATTATTTAAAATAATAACTTTTCATACTTAGTTTATAATTTAAATTTCGTTATAATTAAAAAATGTGAGTTTGGATCATGTGCTTTGATGGATTGCATATGATAAATATGATAAGTATGAATATGAGTTATTTAAATTAATAATATTAATTAGATATGTTAATGTCTAATTTATATTTTAGATTTTATAATTAAGAAATATGATAATTATATTTAATATTATTTATTTTAAAAGGTAATTAATTGAAATCAAAATATGATAACAAACTTTACAATAAGAGTCCATAATATTATCGAAATTATTTAAATTAGCAATAATTTAATTGAAAATAATAATAATAATAAATTAAAATAATTAAATGAAATATGATAAAATTAATAATTAAATGAAATATGAAGAAAATTAAAAAAGTTATCATAAAAATATTATGAGTATATATACTAGGCTACTAAGTTCCACCTCTCTTCCCCCTCTTTGGCGCCAAACCTTCCTCCTCTTTGGTACTAACCTCAACCCTCCTCCTCTTTGGTGCTATTTCTTCGTACTAACAAAATTGACACTAAAAAGTTTGACACCAATATTTTCTTTGATTTAGATTTAGAGCACCATTAATCAAATTAGCAACTAAAAAAACTTTCCTAGGTAACTCCGGTATTGATGATAATTTTGCTAAACAAGTTAACTTAGTAAATAATAAAAAAAAATTATGAATAAAATATAGAGTAGTAAAACAAAGGTAAAGATTTGAGGAGAGAAAGATAGAACATGAATATAGGTTATCCCGTAATTTGGTATAATAACTTCATTCACATCGTTAATAGTTGTTATCATAAAAAGTTCATATAATTTGCTAAACATGCATATGCTAACTCTGCTAAATTCGTTCTTATCATATAAGTTTGTGGTAAGTGTTGTCATGCATGATAAGCTCGCAAATTATTTTATGGTAAGTGTTATCATTCATGGTTAGTATTATCATGATAAATATTATCATACAACAGGTAAGTGTTATCATGCATAATAACCTTGCAAATTATTTTGTGGTAAGTGTTATCATGTATAGTAGGTATTATCATGGTTAATGTTATCATACAACATGTAAGTGTTATCATGCATGATAAGTGTTATCATGATAACTGTTATCATACAACTATTATATTTTATCATTTTTTATTTCCGTTACAGTTCTAATTTTTTTCTAATTTTTTGTTTTAATCATAAATTTAACGCAATATTTTCAAAATCTGTCAATTTTTCTTTTGCGTTTTTTTCCCGCCTTCTTAATTTCTCATTTTTTTATACGAGCGCTTTTTCCCATCTTAGTTTTTTTATATTTTTAATCAATACCGTTACAGTGTTTTCGATTGAAAAAATCACTTACTACATTTCATTTCATATAACTTTTACTACTATTACCTTACTATTACTACATTTAATATATAGCGTGTGTTTGTATGGTCCTTACTATGAACTCTATGTTATATTAATTATGTCCATTTGATTAATCACATGACAATTCAATATAAAGTTTTTAATATTATTAATTTAAATAGTATAAAATTATTAATATTATCAATTTAAATGAAATTAGCAATTTATATAATATGATGTTATAGTTTTGAAAATTCGTTGACCAATTATCAAATAATATAGTATTATAATTTGAAATTAGTAATTATTTGATATTAGTAATATAACAAGTAATTATTTGATATTAGTAATATAACATGTAATTATTTGATATTAGTAATATAACATGATTATTGAAATTAGTAAATAGTATTATTTAGTAATATTAATATTGAAATGAAAAGTTTCGAATGCTTGTGGAGAGATAAAGGGTTTGTAATATATATATTTGGTTTAGCACCAAATAAATTTTGGTTTATAGTATATATAATTTGTTTGGCGCTAAATAAATTTTTCAAAACCAACCGTTTTGCTCAGTTTATCAAATTTTAGTTTTTGAATTATTTTACTGTTTACCTCTATTTTTATAGTTTGAGTAATTAACATAAAACTTTGACTTTGATATATTACTATATAATTCCGTGAATAAAGTAATGGTAAGTATTACTACCATGTTACTAGATTCGTGAATGAAGTATTAGTAAGTATTATTACCATGTTACTAGATCCATAAATGAAATAGTAGTAAGTATTACTACCATATTATTAGATCCGTGAATGAAATATTAGTAAGTATTATTACCATACTACTAGATCCGCAAATAAAGTAGTAGTAAGTATTACTACCATATTACTAGATCTGTGAATAAAGTATTAGTAAGTATTACTACCATACTAATATATCTGTGAATAAAATAGTACTAAGCCGTGAATGAAGTATTAGTAACTATTACTACCAAGTTACTATATCCGTGAATGAAATAATAGTAAGTATTACTACCATATTACTAAATCAGAAAAGCCGCCTAAGTAAGCGCACCCGCAAATGCCTGCACGGCACAACCGGCGGCTGTGCCGCCCATGATGAATATGATGAATATGATGAATATGAGTATGATTTATTTAAATTAATAATATTAATTAGATATGTTAATGCCTAAGTTATATTTTAGATTTTATAATTAAGGAATATGATAATTATATTTAATATTATTTATTTTGAAAGATAAGGAATTGAAATCAAAATATGATAACAAACTTTACAAAAAAAATCCAAAATATTATCGAAATTATTTAAATTAGCAATAATTTAATTGAAAATAATAATAATAAAAAACTAAAATAATTAAATGAAATATGATAAAATTAATAATTAAATGAAATATGAAGAAAATTAAGAAAGTTACCATAAAAATATTATGAGTATATATACTAGTACCATTAAATCTATTATATAAAATGTAACCCAAACTTAATAACAATATTTAAATTTAATAATTATTTGATATTAGTAATATAATATGATTATTGAAATTAGTAAACAGTATTATTTAGTAGTATTAATATTGATAAGTAATTAAATTGCATGGAGTAATAATATTAAATTATAGTAATATAATGTTAATCAAATAAATTTGATAATCATAATTATAATAAATTTATAAATTTATATTATGAAACAATATAATTTATAGTTATATTATATTGGCAAACAACATATTTATGTTTCGGGCTAATAGTTGTATTATACCGCCAAACAACATATTCAAAATTGAGAGTTTATGTTTCAAGTAAAACCAGCACCAAATGTTGAAAATCTTTCGTGGGCATTTTTTTCCCTCATTTACAAATTTATTGTGAGGCTTGAATTTTTAATTGACTTTTTAAAATTTTTATCGTTTAATATATGGTTATAGTTTGAAATTGAATAATTATAGTGAATAATTTTGGAGTAATTATAGTAATTACCCTTTTCGATATTTATATGTTTCATATGTGTTATTTTATTGTTAAATCTGTAGTTTCTAACATTATATATTTTCATTAGCATTATTTTTCGTTTTATACAAATTTCATACAGTTTTCGAAAATATTTGTTACCAATTGTTACCATTGTTACGATATTCTATTATACAAATTTTATATAATTATTGTCTTAGTATTTGTTATATTAGACCAAAATCACTTGTTACCACTTATTATCATTGTTATTAAAATAAAAATCATTGTTACCAAAATTAAAATAATTGTTATTATTTATTACCATTTGTACGAAGAGAAATTAGTAATTTTTACCTTTTGTTACCATACGTCTACTTATTACCATTGTTACAATATTCTATTATACAAATTGTATATAATTATTGTCTTATCACTTGTTACATTGGATCAAAATCACTTGTTACCACTTATTATCATTATTAGTACAATAAAAATCATTGTTACGAGAATTTTATTACCATTTGTTATCATTTATACGAAGAGAAAGTAGTAATTCTTACTATTTGTTACCATACGATCCATTTGTTAAATATGTTAATGTATATTTTATATTTTAGAATTTATAATTAAGCAATTTGATAATTAGATAGTCATTATTTGATAATTAAAATGTAACTCTACTGTAATAACATTATTTAAATTTAATAATTATTTGATATTAGTAATAAAACATAATTATTGAAATTAGGAAATAGTATCATTTAGTAATATTAATATTGATAATTAATTAAGTTGTATAGTATAATAATATAATTATAGTAATATAATGTTAATCAAATAAAATTGATAATCATAATTATAATAAATTTATAATAGTATGAAACAATATAATTTATAGTTATATTATATTGACCAAACAATATATTTATATTTCAACTCAATTAAGCGCTAATAGTTGTATTATACCGCCAAACAATATATTCAAATATTGAGGGTTTATATTTCAAGTGAAACCAGCACCAAATGTTGAAAATCAATCTGCGCCTTTTTTCCCTCCTTTACAAATTTATTAGAACGCTTTAATTTTTCATGTGCTTTTTAAAACTTTTACCACATTTTTTTAATTGTATAGTTATAGTTTAAAATGGAATAGTTATAATTAATATCTATTGGAGTAGCTATAATGAATACCCTCTCTAATGTTTATATATTTCATATGTGTTATTTTATCGTTAACTCAGTAATTTTTAAGAGTTGTTATTTTTATTAGTATTATTTTTCCATTTATACAAATTTCATACAGTTTTAAAAAAAAATTATACAAATTTTATAGTATTATTGCATTGCCAAAAATACAGTTGCACTTGTTATTTGATTTAAATCACATGTGATCACTTCTTTTACCATATGTTTCTAATATTTCTATGTATTATTTTCCCATTAACTTTAGCTTAGTAATGTGATTTTTTACACCTGTTAGTAATGTGATTTTTAAGATTTGTTACGTTGATTCATACAAACAGATAAATATGTAGCATTATTTTTTATATTTTTCAATGTTGGGTTAGGTTTTGTACAAATTTTATACAAGTTTTATAAAAATTTTATACAATTATTACAATTATTGGCTTTATCAGGTGATGAAGCAATCATGAAATGCGCTTGTTACGTTTTTACTATTTATTATCATTTGTTATCACTTATTACCATAACTTGTTAGTATTTGTTGTTGGAAATCATCTGTTATCACTTGTTAGCATACTATATTATACAAATTTTACGCAATTATTGCTTTACCACTTATTATCGGGTGTTGGAGCAATTCATCAAATGCATTTATTACTTGTTACCATTTGTTATTTGTTAGTTATCACATGTTATCACTTGTTAGATAGAGAATATGAATACACTTGTTACAATTTGTTATTTATTGTAGTATAATAAAAGTATTCTCGGATAAATTCTCAAAAGTTTGTTATTTATTATAGTATAATAAAAGTCCATACGGAGCAATCAATCGTCAAATGTGTATTTATTACCTTGTTAATTAGTTATTTGTTATAAATCATTTGTTATCACTTATTACTAGATAGAAAATAATTGTTATTTGTTATAAATTACTTGTTATAACTTTTTATCGTTTGTTATCATTTATTATCATTTGTTAGATAAAGTAATATTTACTATATAATAACAATAAAATATAGTAATATTTACTATAAAATAGTAACATTTACTATTATAATAACGAATGTGATAAATAGTAAATTTATTTGTCTCTCATGATAAAAGGATAATAATATTTACTATTAAACTAATCACAATAGTCAAATTAACAGATAATAACATATAATAACATTTACTATATAATCATAATTAAATGTAGTAACATACTATAAAAGCTATTTAGAATCGACGGCATGAGGTATGAACTACCGATTTTAACATTAATTTATTTTGATTCACATTTAATTTAATAATATACTATTTTAATATTTCAATTTTAATATTTTAACGAAAACTCTATAGTAACATTTACTATTAAGTTAATCACAATAATTCAATTAACAGATAGTAATATATAGTACTATTTACTATAAAATAGTAACATTTAGCGTTATAATAACAGATGTGTAAACTAGTAAATTTATTTGTTTTTCATGATAAAATGATAGTAACATTTACTATTAAATTAACCACAATAGTCCAACCATAATAAAATATAGTAACATTTACTATAAAAATACAATGAACCACTGCCATGAGACATGAACAGCAGGTTTTAATATTAATTTATTTTAATTCACATTTAATTTAACAATATATCATTTTAACATTTCAACGAGAAATCCATAGTAATATTTATTATTAAGTTAATCATAATAGTCAAATTAACAGATAATAACATATACTAACATTTATTCTATAATCACAATAAAATATAGTAACATTTATTATAAAAATTACAATGAACCGACGGCATGAGGTATGAACCACCGGTTTGAATATTAATTTATTTTAATTCTTATTTAATTTAATAATATACCATTTTAATATTTCAATTTTAACATTTCAACGAAAACTCTATAGTAACATTTATTATTAAACTAACCACAATAGTTAAATTAACATATAATAATATATAGTAATATTTACTATATAACCACAATAAAATATAGTAACATTTACTATAAAATAGTAACATTTACTATTATAATAATAGATATGAAGGTAGCAAATTTATTTGTCTCTTATGATAAAAGGTTGGTAACATTTACTATTAACCTAACCAAAATAGTCGAATTAACAGATAATAAGATATAATAACATTTACTATGTAACTATAATAAAATATAGTAGTATTTACTGTTATAATAATTGATGTGAAAAATAGTAAATTTATTTATCTCTCATGATGAAAGGATAATAACATTTACTATTAAACTAACCACAATAGTAGAATTAACAGATAATAAAATATAGTAACATTTACTATATAATCACAATAAAATATAATAACATTTACTATTATAATAACGGATGTGAAAGATAGTAATTTTATTTGTCTCCTATGATAAAAAGATAGTAACATTAATTATTAAACTAACCACAATAATCAAATTAACAAATAATAATATATAGTGACTGTTACTATGTAATTACAGTAAAATATAGTAACTTTTATTATAAAATAGTAACATTTACTATTATAATAACACATGTGAAATGTAATAAAATTATTTGTCTCTTATCATAAAAGGATACTAAAATTTACTATTACACTAACCATAATATTCAAATTAAAAGATAATAAGATACAGTAACATTTACTATATAACCAAAATAACATTTAATATAAAATAATAATATTTACTATTAATATGGTAACAATTACTATAATATAATAACAATTACTATAATATAGTAACATTTACGGTAAAATAGTAATATTTACCGCTATTTATCATTTCCTTTTACACTTATTATTCCTTTCTATATTTACCCATTATCACAACAGCTGAGATACCTTTCAAAATCGTGACTGCAAAACCTATATTTTGTCATCACAACTTATAGCCGTAAAGATAGGGTTATATAAATTCAAACGTCCTTATATCCGTAAGTATAAAATGTTGTTTATACAAACGGTTTACTACCTTTACCCACGGTTCAAATTGTTTTATCGATGATCATTTTAAAATCGTCAAAAAGTATATACTACTCCCGACGGTTTCAACTATAACCGTCTGTATTGTTTCAAAAAACTATCGTTAATACTTACCGAAAGTAAATGTCACCGTCAGCATAATGCTTTTAGTTTGTAGTGTAATATTGTCCCACTAAAAGAAATTGTCTTTTTCAGAATTTATCACAAAATTCTTTTTTTTTTTTCCTTTTGGCAATGCAAAGCACCAAGAAAATATAGCTTCCTAGAATTGATCAATTTATTTAGGTTACATATAGAGGATGTGTCAAGACATCTTCTAATTAAGAAATATTGAAAAAATCAAAGTTGTTCACATATTTTACTATTCGTGAACTAAATCTTAATGTTGATAGAAAACGTGATTATTGTCCTAAAAAAGTTAAGCTAGAGGGTTTTAAATTTACACTCTAAATATATATATATACTACTCAAAATAAGAATTAAAAAAAAAAAACATATTCAAGGACCAAAGAGCACCAATTCGTCACGGTGCATGCGCCTGTGCTTGTACATGAATATCCACTCGAACCAAGCAGATTGCAGAATGCAGGGCAGATTTAAACAAGAGCTTTTGAATTTATGCCAAAGCAGTATGATGTAATGCATGGTCGTGATATAGATAGAGTTTCTCGAGCTATTGGGGAGGTAGCTTGGAGTGGCCGGAAACTTGGAAAGCTCAGGGTTAGCTTTAGAATTAGGCCAACTTGTTGGGTGAACCGAAACAATGGCCTGTCAAAACGTGTCAGTCTCGCGTACAATTTCATGACTAGACTGTCGTGCAATCTATTTAAATTAATTAATTCAATACTTAATTTCCCACCATGGTGGTTAAAGTTCTTGGGGTATAAATATGCTGCAAACTTAATTCAGCAAATAAAAATTTTAAAATTTTGCATGGGCCCGAAAATGCACTTGAATTTCTATTTTGTTCACAGCACGAATTGGTTTTTTGTGCCCCCAAGAAAAAAACCTACAATTTTATACTTTCTATTTTGATTATATTCCAATTTGGTTCTCTCTTATTGCCAATCTCTTTCCAAATGGGTAGTTTGTTAATGTAAAACCCTAATTCTCCTTCTCTCTCTCTCTCTCTCTCTCTCTCTATATATATATATATATATATATGTATACTCAATACACATACATTATTTGTTCTTTACTTAAATCCGAGAACACTAATACTAAAAACAATTTGACATAATTTTTCGTTTATTCCATAGTAGTTCGGCACTCATATCTTATCCTGAGTTATTTCATATCAAACAAAGCATCAACATAATTAATTTACTCATTGCACATGCAAGTGCAATTTATCCACGTCAATTTGCTATTATTTCTTCTTGTCCTCAAGTGATACCCATGGATGATGCTTCACAGTAAGGCCTACCATAAAAGCAAAGGGGCAAGGTTAACAAGGTGCTCAATCCCACATGATAGGGGTGAGGTCTGCAATTATAAGCCAGGTGCTTTCTCTTGAAAACTTTCTGCCTGCGATTTTTCCTCCAAAGCGGAGTGTGGGCTGGGCAGGGCACCATTTGTTTCAAGAAAAATAATATTATGTTTTATATTTTCTTATATTTAACTCTCAAAAAGAGGCCCATAGAAGATATTTTACGATCAAAATGCAACCTAAAGCAAAATGTTAGAGTTTATAACGAGGGACCATTTTGGAAGCAAATATGGGTCAAAATGAATTTAATGGATTCTTGATCTTCATCTAGGCTTGGGACCGAGGAGAAGGAAACCCCAACTCTCCCAAAACAATTCCATCAGTATTTAAACAGATGCCATTGTAACAATGGGCCCATATCGTTGTCCATTTTTTATCAAATCACACATTCAGACTCAGAAAATTATTATTTCTTCATTATGAAAAACTCACTAATAGTAGTGTTGGACAACTCTGAAAAAAAATTAAGGGCACAAATTACTTAGATTAAGTGATTTTGATGATTTTTAAGGTTTGTACTAACTCAGAAGAAAAAGAGAAATATCCTCTGAGTTAAGTGATTAATAAAACTTATTAGCGATAAATTTTTTTTTGGGGGGGGGAATCAAAACTCTTGGTCATCCTTTTTTTTATATCATGGTTTGGTTATCATCCAGTATCTGGAGTTTCATTCCGATTATTTTAGATTGACCGCAGCAGAACCCATTTTATAGGGACGGGTCTCCCAACATTGTTTTTTCCATACCTAAGAGGAATTGAACTCCCGACTTAATTAAGAGACGAATGTGCCTATACCTACGTTAACAAGTGTTGGTAAGCTCTTGGCCATCCTTGGTTAATCATATATCATCCTTAGGGCCTTGTTATTTTTTATGATTAACCAATAACTTACGTCAAGAGGGCGGGAATTGTTGGCTATAATCTTTTGGTTAACCCAAAAATCAAAGAGCCCAAAAAATCAAAGCTCTTGTTCATCCTCGGTTAATCATATAAATCATCCGATCAATGGGCAGTTAGTGTAATGGGTAGGTCACTGTGCCCCTTAACCAAGATCACGAATTCGACTCATGACTTGGGCATGTAGTTGATTACATGGGGAGACCCCTACCCCCTAAGAGGGACCTAAGCTGGGTCGATCCTGATTAGTTGGAATAAAACTTTGGATACCGGATGGAGGATCAAGTCGAAGGGTAAAAAAAAAAAAAAACACAAATCATAGATCATCGAAGCCCAAAAGCTATTGGCCATATTTTTGATGATTTTTTATGGAAATGGAAATGGACTTTGAAATGGATATAGAGAATTCTTTTGGGCTTTAGGACCAGTCCTAGTCCTGTCATGTCTGAGTATGGCGGTTCACTAAATAGGGCCCAAATTCACTAGACTGGGCACTAAATGACACTTGATTTTTTTTTTGCTACCATGTCTTGGATATCGCCCGGTATCCGGGGTTTCGCCCTTACTAATCCGGACCGACCGTTACAGTGGCTCTTTTTCGAAGGACGGGTCTTCCAACGGGGAACTCTCCATACACATGAGGGTCCGATGCTCCCGGCGGGAGTCGAATCTCGGTCATGCTTAAGGGAACTCAACTCCACATCCAGTTGAGCCAACCCACCTTGGTCTAAATGACACTTGATTCCTATAGAAGTTCCCATCCCTCCCATCTCGGGCCGATGATCCTCATTCTGCACCTTATTTTTTTATTATTTATTTTTTTTTTGTACATGGATTTGAACCTAAAATCACTAAATTGGGGAAGGAGGATTTGTACCACTAGGTTGACCCTTTGGGACTATTTTGCACCTTACGTCAAGAGGGCGGGAGAACACAAAATGGGAAGCTGTGAAATTAAATATGGCGCAAGTAGGTATAAAATCAGATAGTTATGCATTGGAAAAACTTTTTTAACTAAATTAGAGTAATTTTTTTTACTAAATCAGATTTTAATTCTGATAATAATTCTAGTTGATTTAATAGTTCTATAAAGAAAATTTTCTTTTTTTTTTGGTAGAAAAAATTCTTTATTAGTTCTAGAGTTACGGATCTTAATAATGAATCAATGAAATTAAATATAAGATACTCGAATCTTACATTCATTTGATATTCTCCAAAACTTGAGTAAATGGTAATGTCACTTCTCTCTTTTTGACATCTCGAGTTGAGTTATGGCAACGGAGCACCAAAGCCAATACAATACTAGTTCCGTATGATAACAAAAACAAAGGGGGAAAAAATAAAGAGAATCATATTTCGACCATAATATCCCTATTTTTGATTAAAAAGAAATTGTTTCATCCATAGGCCCTACCTTTACACTGTGGTAACCTTTAGTTGTGCCGACAGTCTTTATTTTATGGCCTTTTATACTAGATTTTTGTTTGGATGTCTTCTAAAACACATTGTTTTACACTATAATCGATATTATTTATTTATTTAGTTATTTTTACGTTAGATGAATCGGTATTTAAATTATTTGATTAATTCAATTTGAGCATCGGAAGTATCATTTTAAGGATTAGCTTCTCAACACTTGTTTTGTCATATTCTCAACACCTATTTTATTTTTATTTTTTCTTGGAAGTGCCTTCTATGTTCTAACTGTTCTACATTTTGAGACTTTTTGACTTGAGACATGGGATTTAGGTGCTCCCGTACCATAGAACATTGCGAATTTACTTCCATTTTTTTTTTTTTTTTGTTATAGGAAGACTCAAACTCGAGATTGGAAAGAGGAGATAGAGTCAGTTGAGTTATAATTCATTGATCAAATTTACTTCTATATTAGTGTATTAGGGGATGCTTATAGTCATAGCACTAAATAATTATTTATTTATTTAATTTTAAGGAGCCTGAATTGGGAAAAGGTTTGAACGAATAAACACCCATTGGTCGGTAGGATATAAATTTCATTTTCCTATATAGGAAAAATGAGATAGACCAAAAGAAAAAGTAAAATTGTTGAGCTTTCTGGAGCAAGTTGCATAAATGGATGAGTCGGATCCGGACATTTTGGGTTTAAAGGTTGACCCATTATTTACTTATTTATTTATTAAAATCAAACATCTTATAACATAAAGAATCAAAAAATTTGAAAATAATATAAATCATATATTTATGAACACCTAAATATATTTGAAATCCATGAACATATTTAGATTTTATAAAAAAAATATTTAAACACACCAAACTAGTATTTACGAATATATTTATAACATGAAAATATTTGAAGTGATGATATAAAAGGATTAAAAAAATTATTATTTCGAAAAAGTTTGAACATTAAATAAAGGATAAGAAAAAGCTCATATAAGAAGTTTCTCTTTAAAATATACTTTTTCTAATTTTTTATAAAAAAAATTATTTTTAAAGAGAAAAAATTTTATTTGATAGGACTTTTTTTTAAAAGGAGAAAAGAAAATGAAAAAAATCCTGTCAAATGAACGTCAAAGAAGAGACTTTAAACTTTGATTTAAATGTTTTTCGCTCCAAATTAGGTTTTATGATATTTCCATTAAAATTTTGGAACTAAATACAATCTACTGCATGCATCATTGTCGATGCCAGAAAGTAGACATGAGCCCGGGCCGGTTTGGGCCCGAAAACCGGCCCAGCTGGCCCGAAAAAAGTCGGCCCGCGAACTGGCCCGATGCTACAGTAACCGAATCGGCCCGAACCAGTTACTGTAGCGGCCGGGCCGGTTCAGGGCTTTTTGGAACCGTAAACCGGCCTAGAACCGGCCCGGGAAGGGAACCGGCCCAGAACCGGAACTGGCCCCGAACCGGTCCGGCCCGGCGGTTCCAACAACTATACCCTATTTTTTTTTGAATTTTTTTTTTCTAATTTTACTCCTCTCAACAGTTATAAAACGACTAATTTTGAGGTTATTTTGATCCATAAGGTCAAAAAATTTTCCTATAAATACCTTACACCCCATTTCCAAAAACTTCACAACAAAATATATCTCTCTCTCACATCTACATTCTCTCAATATTACTACATTCTCTTAATTTTCATTACTATTTCCATTATCATTTCCTTTTCACCATTTTTTAAATTCTCTACCATTTTCTATATCATTTCCATCAATTTCTACACCATTTCCATCAATTTATATACCATTTCCATTATTATTTCTACCAATATTTTTATTAAACACATTTTCATTTTCTTTTCACCATTGTTTAAATTTTTCGTACAATTTTTTATACCATTTTTATCAATTTCTACACCATTTCTATTATCATTTCCACCATTATCATTTCTATTATTCTTTTCACCATTTTTGTATTCTAAACTTTTGTGAAACCCATTGACTCAGTATACAACAACATAGCATATCTAGAAAAGTTTTGTCTGGGGACAATTAATTGTCGAAGAAAAGAGGTATTTAAGCGAGAACAGACAAGCTTCACCTCTTACTTGGGAACTTTCCTGGTACTCTTACTACAGAACGGTTTGGGTGGAGAAGAGAAGATTACAAATTTTCCACGACCTTCAACATTTATCAAGATTTGACAAGATTTCAAGGTTGAGAGATCAAATTCAAGATTTTGTAAAAAACAACTGCGATATCCGTCAAGTCGGTATATTTAATTTTTTCACATATTTATTTTCTTGCATTTGCATTATTTTTTTTAAATAATTAAATTTTAAAAGTTTTTTTTAAAATTTAATCTTAAATTTCATTTTTAAAATTTAATCGTATATTTAATTTTAAAAATTTATTCTTAAATTTTTAATAAAATAACTGGAACATACTCTTCACAATTTTCTCAATAATCTCCTATGCTTCCATTTTTTTTTAAAATGAAATTCCCGATAATATAGATATTGAAACTCTTTTCGAAAAAACTGAATCTAGTAATACAGAATTTAATACAATACGGACTAAAAAATATGATATTAATATATGGACATTTTTTGAAAAAAAATATGAATAACAAAAAGCAATTTGTAAAATTTATCATAAAAAATATAAAATTTTGAAGGGTTGGGGGTAGACACACTTAGAAAACACTTAATTAATAATCATCCAGATAAATTATTATAAATAAGATAAACACAAATTAGTACAGGAGAAGATAATATAACTGGTACATTTAAATATAATTCAGATAAAGAAAAAATTGGACAAATAGAATGGTTAGCAAGAAAAGAATTACCACTTAGTATAGTTGCATGTCCCGTATTTGAAGAATATGTACAAAAATATTTACAACCCGATTATAAAAAAGTAGTAGAAGATCAGGTAGAATGAGATCATTAGATAGATATCAAGAATTAAAAAATGATATAATTACACAATTTATTATTAGTGATTGTAAATTTTCATTAATTTCGGATAGTTGGAAAAATGAATATAAAAAAAATATTATATTGTAGTAACATGTTATTGGATAAATAAGTTATGGTCTTTAGAAAAAAGAATTTTAGCTTTCCAACGTTGAGAATTTTCACATTTCGGTACACATATAATTAGAATAATTTCAAATGTTATTTATGACTTGGAATAAGTGATAGAATTTTTTCTATTTCATTTGATAATATTTCGGCTAATACAACTGTAGTTAATAGTTTAAAAAATTCTTTAAATACAATTTTAAATGAAACTTTTTTTCATATTAGATGTGTATGCCATATAATTAATTTATGTGTTAAAAATTGTTTAGTAATGAGAGAATTACTTTTAAAATCTATTTGGGATATATTCATCAAATAAGAAATTTTTCTACAAAAATTTAAGAAATTAGACAATTATGTTTGTTATATAATAAAAAATATAAAAAATTTAAAATGGAATGTAACATTAGGTGGAATTTAACATATGATATGTTACAAGGTGTACTTTCTTTTCAAAATATTTTAATTGAATTTACAAATTCAAATTACGAATATGGTTTTATCGATAATAACGCTTTCGATTTTATATCTACACTTACGAAATTATTGAAAATATTTTATTTATGTACAAATTTATTATCCGGATATTATTATTCAACTACTTATTTAATATTACCAAATATTTATAAAATTATTTATGTATTTAATGAATTTGAAAATAAAGAAAGATTTCGTGAAATTGTTCTTTTTATGAAAATAAAATTTTTCAAATATTATGAAAAAATTCCAATTTTATATTTAGTTGCAAGTGCATTAAATTCACGTGTTAAAGTTGAAGGTGTTGAAATGTTAATTGATTGTTTTGCACAAGTTTTTCCATCAGAACCATCTATTAACCCATATTTTTTAAAATAAAAAATATATTTTACTTTACATGCAATATTTGAACTATATGAAAAGAAAAAAAATAATTTAAATACTAATAATATAGGTAGTAATAGTAGTAATACCACTCAATCATCTTCATTTTCATTTAATCCCTTACACATATTAGGAAAAAAACAAAAATTTCGTTATCATTTAATGAATTACTTTTATATAAACAAATATTTAGATTAGAAAGTTTTGATAATACTGATTTATATGGTATATTAGATTTGTGGAAAAATAATGTATCGTATTATCCAATTTTGGCCCAAGTGGCTAAAGATGTACTAACTCTTCCGGTATCCACAGTGCGATCGGAAAGTGCTTTTATTGCAGGTGGTCGAGTGTTAATCAAGAAACGTATAAATTTAGCGGACGATACTTTAGAAGCCTTAATTTGCATTAAAGATTGGAAGGATGCAGAAAAAAGAATCCAAAAATTCATGAAGGTCTCGGAAGATGATGAACAAGAAGTAGAAAGAAGAAGAAGAATAATAATAATAATAATAATGTAACAAAAAAATCAAAATGATGTAAAAATCAAAATAATATAAAAAGAAATATTAGTGGATTCTAAAATTCAAGTGATGAGTTTGGTAGTGGACGTACACCGAATTCGGTGGAACCACTCTAAAAATTTTGTATCTTTAATTTTTAATTTATTTTTTTTATAAAATATGAATTAAAAAAGACAAAATTAATAAATAAATCATTACAAGAAAAAAAAAAAAAAACAACAACTAAATTAAAAAAATGGAGTTACAAAAATAAAATAAAATTAAAAAATAGAGTTAAAAAAAGTTTTAAAAAAAAACCCGGCTGAACCGGGCCCGGCCCCGGCCCCGGCCCAGCAGTTCTGGTTCAGCTGGCCGGGCCGGTTCAAATTTACATAAAATTTGGAACCGGCCGGCCCGGCCCGACCCGGACTGGCCTAGGAACCTCAGCCAGCCAGGCCCGTGGTTCCGGGAATCGGCCCTGAACCGGACCGGAACCGGCCCGGCCCGGTTCCATGTCTTCCAGAAAGTCCCAAGTCTTGAACGTTTTTCAATATTCTTGTGGAAGTGCCTAATTTTTTGATATCATCTTTTAAATTAGGCTCCTGCATTGGTGGAGCAAGGTAGATGTAAAATGAATCCGGCCTTAATATTGACACCATGTAAATTTTGAGAATGTAGAAATTGCAATTTTGGTAATATATATTTAAAAAAATAAATAAATTGTGGGGTGATGGCCTACGATGACTCATATGCCAAACACTGGATGTGATTGGATCCTGGCAAGCTTCAAATTCAAGAGCATTCACGCTCTCCCCGTCTCTTCTGCCATGAGGTAAAACATTTTCAACTTCGTACATTTGCTTATTCATTTCTGTTTAAATCATACACAAGGAAAGGAGAAAATTTTGTTCATTTCTTACTGATGCCTTTTCTTACATGCTTCATCTTTGAGTCATGACTATTGTACTGGCAATTTGCATTTATCTAATTACACATGCCCAGTTTTAGTTTTAAATAGAAATTGAATCAATACCAAATTTTGTAAAACCCATGAATTAAAACTTTAAAAAATGGTTTTGATATGGTTTTAGTATTGGAATTATAATCAAAATCTGAATTGGGACCTTCTAAAAAAACTGGAATCAAGAATACAAATATGAAATTATCTTAAAAATCATGATAACCCTAAAAAGCCATGAAAGAATTGCGAAAAATTATTCAAAAATTAAAAAAAATCAAAATAGACTTAAAACCAAATTGAATCCAAATTTGAACGGTTACTGATTATCGAAACCTTTCAATTTTAAAATTGAAACTGAAATTGTTATTCCGATACTAATTCTAATTCTTTCTTCCCACAAACCTATTATCCGATTTTGGGTTGGTTTTTTTTTTTGGTGGAAAAAACGAGAAAGAAAAGAAAAAACAAGGAAAAAACAAAAAAGCCTAAGGGTCCAGGCCCAGGCCCAGGCCCAGACCTCTTGGAAAGACAAGGATACATCTGTTTTTAGCCCTGAGAGTCTTGATGCCCAACACATCATCCTGAAGAAGCTTGGTCAAAGAAGGAGGAGGCGAGGCAAATTCATGAAAACCCGGTCTGCAGTCGTGACCAAGAGCAGCCAAATGATCTGCACATTTGTTTCCCTCCCTGAAGACATGGCGGATCTCACTGACTTGAATCTCGTTCATGAGATCTTGACAGTCCTAAATGATTCCTCGAAGAGGATGATCAGACGTGGGATTGTCTTTTAGAAGGTTGATGGTAACCATAGAATCAACTTCTAGTTCTATATCCTTCAGACACTTCCTCTTCGCAAGTAAGAGACTCTCCCTAACGCCCCAAAGCTCTGAAATAGTGACTGAACATGTGCCCACATTGATAGCAAATCCTGACAGCCATTCACCTTTACCATTCCTCAGGAGCCCTCCTGCAGCAGCACGGCCATTATACAAGACAGAGCCATCAGTATGGAGTTTGACTTTGTTGTTTGTAGGGGGCGTCCATCAAACCCAATCCATTCTACTAGTGCGCTTATCAAGGCAATTAACGCCAGCAAGGTTAATATCTTGACAAAGGTTCCTTGCCCACCTAGCAACTTCTATGGTTGGCATCTGCTCATTCTGATAGATACGTCGACAACGAGCCTTCCAAATGACCCACACAGTGGAAACAAATTTACTCATCTCTATGTGAAAGGTGACATTGCTGCAACCTTTATAGCCAATCTTGAGCCACCAGATTATGTCATCGGTCCAGAAGTTGTTCTCCCTCTCTACCCCAGGAAGGACCATGGACCAAACCTCTCTAGCAGTAATGCAGTCCCTTAGGCAATGAAGAGTAGTTTCTTTGGCTTCTCTACATTGTTGGCACTCATCGACCATAGTAAAATTCATTTTCTTCCTTTCTACATTGGTCATGAGCTTGTTGTTAGCGGCTAACCACAAGAAAAATTTGGCTCTTTCTGGACCTGCTACTTTCCAAATCCAAGACCAATCCTCCTCCTCTTGAAACTCACCACCACTGAGGGCACAGCGGAGACTGTACGCCGAAGCTGAAGAGAAAACTCCATCACTGCTTCTATCCCAACAGAAGTCATCTGCAATACTATTGTTCTTAGAAATCATTATTCCTCTAATTTCTTCAACCTTCTCCATTGGAAGACTGTCTTGAAGCTCCTCAATTTTCCACTTTTTACTGGCATTGAGAAAGTGCTTGACTTTCACACTGAGAGGCATGGTTGTGTTAGGGAAGCTATTAATCAAAGGTTCCTTTCCTACCCAGTGATCAGTCCAGAACCTGATTTTGTTGCCATCTCCCACCTTCCATTTCATTCATTTGGCAATGATGTGTCTACTTTTTATAATACCCTTCCACACTACAGAGGCGCCAGGCTTGTAGATATGAGTTAGCAATTCTTCACCTTTTAAGTACTTGTTTCTTAGAACTCTGCACCACAAGCTTTCATTACCCTTTAGGATCTGCCACCCCAGCTTGGCCATTAGAGCAATGTTCGAATCTCTGGACATTCTCAAGCCTAGCCCTCCTTCCTTCTTGGGTCTGCAGACCTTCTCCCAGTTAATTAGATGGACCTTTTTTTGATTCCCGGACCATCGCCAGAGAAAGTCCCTGTTGAGCAGATCTAACCTCTTGCAGATGGACTCTGGAATCCACGTGGCTTGCATAGTGAAGATGGGGAGAGCTACATTCACTGATTGGATCAGAACTTTCCTTCCGGCAGGGCTTAGGAGTTTAGCTTTCCATCCTTCGAGTCTATTCTGAACCCTCTCGACTAGGAAACTGAAAGTTTGCTTGTCTACTCTTCTATGGATCATCGGGATGCCCAAGTACTTCCCAATGTCTTGAGTAAGAGAGAATTTGCTAATGGCCACTAAAGAGTCTTTAAGGGTCTAAGGGACTTTGGGAGGAAACCACAATTTCGATTTATTGGGATTGATGGTGAGGCCACTCTCCACAGCAAACTCCCTCAAACAATCCAGGATGTTGCTCATGCTTAGAGTGTCGGCCTTAGAGAACAAAAGGAGATCATCTACATAGAAGAGGTGAGAGATAGCCGACCCACCTCTGCAACTTTTGACTGGATGCCAAGAGCCTCTACCGAATCTGTCTTGGATCATGTAGGGCGGGCGTTCCATGATAAGAATAAAGAGATATTAGGAGAGAGGATTTCCTTGTCTCAATCCACGACCAGGCTTGAGGGACTGCATCGTTTCACCAGGCTTAAAAAGATTTTGGATTGGTTTTTGAATATCACTACAAAAAAATACAATTTTGGTGACGGATTTAGTGACGAAAATTATAGAGAAATTCGTCGCTAAATATTATAGCGATGGATTTAGCGACAAAAATTTTTTCGTCTCTAATACGACATCGCAAAAGTTTAGCGACGGAAAAACGAAATTTGTAGCCAAATTAGCGACAAAAAAAATTTCGTCGCAAATGTCCGTTGCTAACTTAGCGCTAGATAATATCTTTTGTCGCTAAATTTAGTGACGGAGACAGCAGTCCGTTGCTAAATTTAGCGATGGATAACATTTTCCATCGCTAAATATAGTGACGGATGCAGCAATCTGTCGTTAAATTTAGTGACGGATAACAATTTCCATCGCTAACCTCAATGACCGACAGAACAATGCGTAGCTATTTTTAGCGATGGACTACTTTGGTCGTCGCTAAATTAGCGATGGATTAGTACATCCGTTGCTGATGTTAGTGACGGACTAGACTATTCGTCACTAAACTTAGCGACGAAGAGGCCTATCCGTCGCTAACATTAGCAACAAATTGTTGTATCCATCGCTAACCTTAGGCAATATTCAGCAACGGAAATAGTTAGCCATGGCTAACTTAGCGACGAACCTAGCAACGAATCCAGAAATTCTCTAGCGACAGATTTTGCAATGAATTTGTAAAATTATGAAAAAAAAAATCCATTTGTTTTAATATTTTTTCCTGTTTAAGAAACCAAATAAAACCATGTCCAACCAACATTCAAATATCCAATTGAACAAAAAAAATCTATCGGTCACTATCCAATCCAATATCATTTATTTCTAATCAAATATTCCATTCATATCCAATGGAACCAAAAAACCATTAATGTTTAGCTAGCGAACGTTCATAAAATAAATCTACAAATTTTGCAATCTAACAAACATCCATTGAATAAGAGTTTGTGCACCGAACAAAATATGATATATATTTCTTACGTTTTCTTTTATTTTATTATTTTATTATTTTTTCTCTTTTATTTTTTTGGAAATCATATAATAGTTTATAAATGGATATGCGCCTATTAGTAATCATCCGTTTCTCTGTCACCATCCTCCAAAAACTATTGTTTGATCTACTTGTCAAATGATATAAATCGCCGGACGTGAATATATGATATATTGTTTTCGTTGCTGATAATGATAACAAATAAATATGAATAACTAAACTTTTAAGAACAATTGACTATATGAGAAAAACAAATGGACATAGAAGCCAAAAACACATAAATAGTGAACTCGATACCTGCGATCGAGTGAAAATTGTTTGTTATAGATTGGTTGAATTATTTATTATTGAAAATTTTCAATTTGGTGAGAATTGTAATATTCACTATATATTTAATTCAATTTCGTTATTTAAAATATATTAAAAAAAGATATACGGTTGAAAATATTTCTTAATAGAGTACAGAAGAAATTTAGTTACGAAATTAGTTCTGAATTTTGAAATTTTGATAATAAATTAACGACGAATTTAGCTACAAATATCTAATTAGTAACAAATTTTACCACGAATATTATTTTTGTGGCTAATTAGTGATGAATTTAGCCACAAATTTTAAAGTTCGTTGCTAAATTAGTGACGAATTTAGCGACAAAAAATTTTTGTTATTAATTAGCGACAAAATTTGTCATAAAAATTTTTTATCACTAAATTAGTGACGAAATAGGCGATGAAATTTTTTCGTCGCTAAATTTAGCGACGGATTACTATATCTGTGGAAAAATTTAGGCACGAAATTTTTATTCGTTGCTAATTAGCGATAAATTTTGCAACGAAAAATTTTTTATCGTTAATTAACGACGAATTTAGTCACGAAAAATTTTTCGTCCCCAATTAAGGACGAATTTAGTCACGAATGATTTATTCATTGCTAATTTAGCCACAATTAATTTTTTGTCGCAAATTTCGTTGCAAATAGCGACGAAAAAATTTTTCGTCGCTAAATTTGTCCCAAAATAGCGATAAATTTTTTCCGTCGCTAAATCTGTGTTTTTTTTATAGTGTATGTCTATATCTAACCAATAAAAAAGGACGTGCATAAGTAGGAATAAATGTAAATCATTTCATTAGTGAGCCCTATACGTGAAGCATGAAGATCTAAGAACAATAAATGCAAAATTAGAGGATTCAAAAGGATAAATTAGCAAACTTAAGTAATCAACAAAAATTTGCGGTTAAATTTGAAATTTTATTACTTGACAATTTAAAATGACATAAAGTCTTCCGTTTTCGGCATTAAGCAAAATAAGGTGAGATCTTGACTTGTATTTTTCTTTCTATATTTTTCCATTTTGTGAATAATGAAAATTTAAGGTAATTATCAAAATATATGACAAACTACTCGGTATTATACCATTTTGTCGTTTTAGCAACTATTCCGTAAATTCAATTTGATTTAGTTTATTTCAAATTGTCTCTATTTTCCTTTATTCTATTTATAACTTTTCTAACTAAAATAAATTTTCTTTCTTTAAAAATATAAAATTTTGTAAAAAATAAAATTCTCTATTTTTATCAATGCGTCTATCTGACTTCAAATGAATTTAATTTCAATCAAACTATGTGTCACGACTTTAAAGAAATTTAATAATTTATATGATACTATGATACTAACAGTATCATATAAATTATTAAAAGTATTATATAAATTGTTAAATTTCTTTAAAGTCGTTACACATAATTTGACTAAAACCTAGTTTGTCACCAAACTCTTGATAGAAAGTTGAAAAGACAAAGCTAGGGTTAGAAATTAACTTAGTAAACCTACCACTTTATGTATGCCCCAGCCCACAAACAACTTCGACCTTAGAACTAAAGTCTATTGTAAGATCCAATGCAAGGGCGATCACTAAGAGCTAATAGAATGCAGTGAACAATTAATGCTATTTATTTACTAAAAATAAGCAAGAAGAAAAAGTAAAAATCTGTAAATTTTTTTCAACTATCGGTAAAAATTAAAATTTAAATTAGATTAAAATCTTAAAATAAAAAAGTTATTGATATTATAATAATTTTAGTTATTATTAAGCAGGAATTTGATTTCAATTTGTAAAACCAATATTCTCTATATTTTTTCTTTATTGGGAGGGCATTGCCTCCTTTATGGTGGAGGAAGAGAGGATTTTGAACTCTCAGCAATGGTGAGGACTTAAAATCCCTACTACTACTACAGGGTAAATGATGGGTGATTACAATCAGAAAATTTATCATGTAATTAGCCACAGTAGCCAAGTTTTCTAAGCCCTCCAAATTAGAGAATGATTCACTATATCATAAACAACTTCTCAATGATTCCCCACTCATCCCCCCCCCCCCCACCAAAAAAAAGGAAAGAAAATTCTATTATACACTTTGTGACTCTCGCGGCCATGGGCATCCATGTTTTGCTACTTTAAATCCAATTGGAAGATCAAACCGTGTTATTCCTTTTGCTAGGAAAGATTAGACAATTACATGTTACATTAATTCTTTTTTGGTCACACTGCTAAGTGAAAAACCATCCCCCATAAATAAATACCTTACCAAATTCAAGAAAATGACATTCCATTTTGACCAAGTATTCCATGATTCAATTGGACATTATCCTTCTCATTGCTTCTTCATCCGGATAGAGATATCATGTGATCTCTCCCCCTCTCTCTCTCTCTCTCTCTAGCACTTTCATGAAAGAGACACTTTGACAGAAAGATGTAGGAAGAAAATGGAAACAAAATGAAAGTAGGAAGAAGTACAAGGCAGAAGGAAGAGTAGTGGAGAAGACAAACATTTCAAATCCAAATGCACAAGGATTGCTGCTATATCTATATCCTTAACAACTACTTCCTTCCAATCCAATTTATCATTTTCGGCCACTTTCTTCATTTTTGCATAGCTTTGTATTTGTTTTTGTTTTGTATTCCCACCATGTGACGTCCCACTATTAACTCCATTTCTTTTTCTTTCCTTCCACATGTCTCTTCACGTATGTTTTCTTCTCTTCTCTTCTTTCTCATGCATATTATATGCAATTGTTTCTCCCAGTCCCATGTGGTGGGACCAAAATACAAACATGCCTAATATAAATCAAGGGCTAAATTGCCGTCAAAATTTGGGATATCCAATTGGTCCCAAGAAACTTTGCCTTTTGTTTTTAACGGGTGAAGTATGTCCAGACAGAACCGCACAACTTCTTTCTTAAAAAATATTAGGAAATATCTAATTTGACACACTTAATTTTATCATCATAACTTCATTGTAGTCATGGTGGTACAAAATATTTGATTTTTACATATTAGTCTCATGAACAATTTCAAATTTTATAATTCAGAAAAATATTAAATTATTGTGACCGAACTAGAGATGTTATGACACTCGGATAGTGTCACGAGTACCCGTGACACTACCCAGTCAAGGCTCGAGCTCGGTCAACACGAGCTGAGGTCAAGCTCGACCTCGGCTATTTCTATATCGAGCTTGAGCCCATATTGTGTCGAGCTCGAAGGTCTGTCGAGCTACCCGATACATGCAAAATTACGTGTATACCCCTATTGTTTTTAACAAATTACAAATAATAATTCTTGGGTTTAAAAATTTGAAGGATAAAAATGTAATTTCACATTTCATTTATCCAAACCCTTTCGTCATTTCTCATTCTAGATCCTCGATGTGTTCTCTCATCTCACGGTGACCTAGCGAAGCTCCTCTCGCCATCTCGCGTCTCGATTCTCATCCTTGGATTTTTGAAGTTCAAGCTCTACGTGCGACAAATATCTTGTTCTCCTCTCCATCGCTGCTCCACTTTCATTACGCAAAGGTCAATTGAAAAGTACTCTCTCTCTCTCTCTCTAGGATTTTTGCAAGATCTGTGAACTCAGGGCTTTTGTGATTTTTTTCTTCTCCCTTAGGCTTTTGACGATTTGTTTGATGATTCGTTCTTCTCTCACCTTGATCTAGCTCTCAAGTTTTCAAGCATCCCTATCTCTATGCAACAAAGATTTGCGAAATGCGACTGTGAGTCATCTATCACTAGTGAAGTAACCGGGCTGGGCCAAGCCGGGCTCGGGCCGGTTCAAGGTCGGTTCGAGGAACCGCGTGCCGGGCCAACAGCGGTTCCTAGGCCAGTCCGGGCCGTGCTTGGCCGGTTCCCAATTTTTTTCTTGTGGAACTGGCCCGGCCCGCTAAACCGGAACTGGCGGTTTCGGGCCGGGCTCGGTTCGTTTTTTTTTTTTTTCTATTGCGTTTTTCTAAATTTTTTTGTAACTTTATTTTTTAATTCCATTTTAATTTTATAACTCCATTTTTTATAATTTTTTTTAATTAACTTTTGATAATTCACTTGTAATTAAAAATTAGAGACACAAGATTTTTAGAGTGATTCAACCGAATTCGGTGTACGTCCACTACCAAGCTTATCACTTGGATTTTTAAATCCACTATTTTTTTTACATTATTTTGATAATTACATCATTTTGATTTTTTTTTCTATTTAAAATGACTTTTAAACAAAAGAAAAATATTATTATTATTATTATTATTCTTTTTCTTCTTCTTCTTCAACTTCTTGTTCATCATCTTCCGAGATTTTGATAATTCTTTGCATTCTTTTTTCTGCATCCTTCCAATCTTTAATGCATATTAAAGTTTCTAAAGTGTCGTCCGCTAAATTTGTACGTTTTTCGGTTAACACTCGACCACCTGCACTAAAAACACTTTCGGATGGTACTGTAGATGCTGGATGGGTTAGTATATCTTTAGCTACTTGGGCCAAAATTAGATAATACGATACATTATTTTTCTACCAACCTAATATATCATATAAATCTACATCATCAAAATCTTCTAATCTAGGTATTTGTTTATATAAAAGTAATTCATTAAATGATAATAAAGAAGTTTTTTGTTTTTTTCCTAACATGTGTAAGGCATTAAATGAAAATGAAGATGATTGAATACTATTACTACTACTACTAACTATATTATTAGTATTTAAATTATTAATTTCCTTTTCATATAATTCAAATATTGATTGTAAAGTATGATATGTTTGTTGTTTTAAAAAATGTGGGTTAATAGACATTTCTGATGGAAAAGTTTGTGCAAAACAATCTATTAACATTTCAGCACCTTCAACCTTAACACGTGGATCTAATGCACTTGCAACTAAATATAAAATTAGAATTTTTTCATAATATTTTAAAAATTTTGTTTTCATTGAAAGAACAATTTCACCAAATCTTTCTTCATTTTCAAATTCATTAAATATATAAATAATTTTACAAAGATTTGGTAGCATTAAATGAGTAGTTGGATAATAATATCCAGAAAATAAATTTGTATATAAATAAAAAATTTTCAATAATTTTGTAAGTGTAGATGCAAATTCAAAAGCGGTATTATCAATAAAACCATATTCGTAATTTGAATTTGCAAATTCAATTAAAATATTTTGAAAATGAAGAACACCTTGTAACATGTTATATGTTGAATTCCACCTAGTGTCACATTCCATTTTAAATTTTTTATATTTTTTGTTATGTAAAATACATAATTATTTTATTTCTTGAGTTTTTACAGCAGAATTTCTTATTTGATGAATTAAATCGTGAATAGATTGTAAAAATAGTTCTCTCATTGCTAAACCATCCTTAACACATAAATTAATTATATGATATGCACATCTAACATGAAAAAAAGTTCCATTTAAAATTATTTTAAAAAAATTTTTTAAACTATTAACCGCAATAGTATTAGCCGAAATATTATCAAAGGAAATAAAAAAAATTCTATCACTTATTCCATAATTATAAACAACATTTGAAATTATTCTAGCTATATGTGCACCGGAATGTGGAAATTCCCAACATTGAAAAGCTAAAATTCTTTTTTGTAAAGACCATGAATTATTTATCCAATGACGTGTTACTACAATATAATATTCTTTTTTATGCTCACTTTTCCAACTATTCGAAATTAATGAAAATTTATATTGACTAATCATAAATTCTGTAAGTATACCATTTTTTAATTCTTTTTATCTATCTAATGATCTCCTCCCACCGGATTTTTTACTATTTTTTTTATAATCGGGTTGTAAATATTTTTGTACATATTTTTCAAATACAGGACATGCAACTATACTAAGTGGTAATTCTTTTCTTGCTAGCCATTCTATTTGTCCAATTTTTTCTTTATCCGAATTATATTTAAATGTATCAATTATATTACCTCCCCCTGTAGAAATTTGTGTTTGTTTTGTTTGTGATAATTTATCTGGATGATTATTAATTAAGTGTCTCTTAAGTGTGTCTACCCCCAACCTTTTAAAAATTTATATTTTTGATAATAAATTTTATAAATTGCTTTTTGTTCATTATTTTTTCTTTAAAAAAATGTTCATATATTAAAATCATTTTTTTTAGTTTGTGTTATGTTAGATTCAGTGTTACTAGGTTCAGTTTCTTCCAAAAAAATTTCAATATTTATATGATCGGGAATTTCAAAAAATGGAGGAAGAGAAGATTGTTGAGAAGATTGTGAAGAGTGTGTTCCGGCCATTTTATAAAAAAAAATTAAGATTAAAATTTTTAAAATAATATATACGATAAAATTTTTTAAAGGAAATTTAAGATTAAATTTTTTAAAAAGAGAATGCAAATGTAATGCAAATGCAAAAAAATAAATATGCAAAAAATTTAAATGTACCGATTTAACGAATATCGCAGTTGTTTTTTGTAAAATCTTGAATGAGCTCCCAACATTGAAATCTTCTCAAATCTTGATTAATGTAGATAATGGAGTATAAGGTAATGAAATGGTGTAAATTTTGATGGAAATTGTGTAAAATTTGATAGAAATGGTATAAAAAATGGTGTAGGTAATGTGGTATAAGAGAATAGAAATGGTGTAGAAATTGGTGGAAATGTAAATAATTGTGGAAATGTAGATAATGGAGAAAATGAAAATGGTGTATAAGATGATGAAATGGTGTAAAAATTGATGGAAATGGTGTAGGTAATAGTGTAGAAAATGATGGAAATGATATAAAAAATGGTAATACAAAGGAAATAATAATGAAAGAATGTAGTAATATTAAGAGAATGTAGATGTGAGAGAGAAAGAGAGATTTTATTGTGGAGATTTTGGAAATAGGGTATAAGGTATTTATAGGAAAATTTTTTTACCCTATGGACCAAAATAATCTCAAAAGTAGCCGTTTTATAGTTGTTGGGAGGGGTAAAATTGGAAAAATTTCAAAATTCAAAAAAAGGGAAAAAATTTGAACCGGAATCGGCCGGGCCGGTTCCGGGCCTGAACCGGCGGTTCCAGTCAATTCAGGCCCGGTTCCGTGCCGGTTCCGGGCCGGTTCCGGGCCCGAGCAGGTTCCGGGCCGGTTCCCTGTTCAAATTTTTTTGGAACTGGCCCGGCCCGCTACAGGAAACGGTTCCAGGCCGGGTCGGTTTACTGTAGCATGGGCCGGTTCCGGTTCCGGGCTCTACCCGGGCCAGCCGGGCCGGTTTTCGGGCCCAAACCGGCCCGGTTACTTCACTATCTATCACTGTTCGATATCATTGTCTCTACTGCAATATCATCTCTTTTAGTCGAAGGTTAACTCTCTCTCTCTTTTCCTCTTTTCAGAAAATTCTAGGGTTTTGCTTCCTATCACTCTTGCTTCCTCTCTCTCTCTCTCTCTCTCTCTCTCTCTCTTTCTCTCTCTCTCTTGCTTCCTGGCTCAGGTCCAATCTTGCCCCGCGAGGTTTGCGACACTCGAGGTCGAGTTCCTCAATGACACTTCGAGTTGAACTCGAGCTCTAGAATGACAAGCTCGACGAGCTCGAGCTCGAGCTCGAGCTCGAACCCACCTATAGTATACTCGAGTCAATCTCGGGTATTATGATACTCGAATTCAACCTAGTGTCATAACAGGGCTAGACCGAACTATGGCTTTAGCTGGTTGTGAAGACATCGGGCTGGAGGCAGGGGAGAGGCAAAGCCCCCCTTTGAAATTTTGGAATATAATATATATATTTAAAAATATTTTAATAAATATCATTAAAAGTTTTAAAAATACTGTCAAAAATCCTCAAAAAATTATTAAAATATTTTAGAATAACATTTGTACCCTAAAAATTATGACATTATTCCCTTCTTACCCCTGCTCATTTTATGTGGTATATTGTCCCTTAATATAAATTTTTGACTTCGCTCCGAGCTTCATCCCATGACAAAAATTTGTGTTATATAATGTGAACTTGCATTAACGTGAATAAATTTTATAAACGACGAATGCAGCTCATTGGGCATGAGCTGGTTGCTGTTGTTGCTGCTGACATGATTGTTAATATAAATTAAATCAGGAAAGTGTGTACGTAGAAATAATACTGAGCCATCGGTGA
Source organism: Dillenia suffruticosa (assembly GCA_033439265.1). Classification (NCBI taxonomy): domain Eukaryota; kingdom Viridiplantae; phylum Streptophyta; class Magnoliopsida; order Dilleniales; family Dilleniaceae; genus Dillenia; species Dillenia suffruticosa. The sequence continues at coordinate 18,759,515 of JAVTVX010000020.1, forward strand.
TTGGGCAATGCCGGGTCAGCCATGGAATTCTTTCTTTTTGAATTTGGAAAATCTTTTTGGACTTTTGCGGTCCAAAAAGTGTTTTTGCTGTACAAATAAATGCTTGTAGCTAAGAACATTAATGGATATTCTTTGTTCATGTTGATGGATACGGGATGAAAAAAAAAAAAAAAAAATTCTATATCAACCCTTTTCAAGCTCTTCCTTTATCTTCAACATACTCTTTTTTGCATCAATTTATATAATTATTTTATATTAACTTTATATATATATACACATTTGTACTTTGCTATGACAAAAACATGGCAAGAGAAGATCTGCGAAACCACTTTTGATCAAAGTGAGTAAACTTTCATCATTCGGGTGTTTGACCAACTATAGCATTCATCATTGGTATCCTTCTGATCACTGATTTTTGGGGGAAATTTTATAATTAAGACCGTGTCTGTGAGCAAGCGATCAATGAATTTTTTTGGTGATGATTCCGAGGGCATGAGCGGGGAGGGGTCCTTTGCGGCTCTTCCTGATTGGCAGTGGGAATGATGGGGTTTGGGTTCGGGTTCGGGTTCGGGCTCGGGTTCAATCCATGCGGGTGTTCCTTTTATGCGGTCCCATCATCTGATTTAGTTTATATAATACTATAAATAGTGTCTAAGCACTTGTTAATGCATGCTTAATAGAAAAGACTCAATTTGATTTTTAGTAATTTTTTAATTGTCAAATAAAATAAATAAATGATTAGAATAGCATATAATCTATTAGTCTATTTATTAAAATTTATATACCCTTCTTTATTTCACTGTGTCCGTACAATGAAGTGCAATTTCCGATTGTCAGGGTTCCGCATGCCGTTATTGTCTCCGAACATAAGAGGGAGATTAAACTTACACCTATGTATGAAAATAAATAAAAAATACAAGATTATTTTAATTACAAAAAAAATTAAACTTATAAATCATATTATAAAATTATGAAAGATAATGATAAATATAAATTGAGAATAAAGATAAATGTGTCTCAAAATTCATTTGGATTTATACCAAAACAATTTATCATCGAAACAATTCATTTGTTAAGATATTAAGTGAGATATTTAAAGTATAGAAGAGAAACTTATATATGGTATTCATTGATATAAAAAAAATATAGTAGAGTTTGTAAAGACGTATTATGGTAGACGTTGATAAAGTTATTAAAAATATGTATGTGAGAACTGTTACTAATATAAGATATTGCGGAGTTTAAATGATAATTTTCCAATTAATATTGTGTTTCACCAAATTTTGATATTAAGTCACTTTCTTTTTGCAATAATGATAGATAAAATTATAAAAAATATTCAAAATAAAATACCATGATATATGTTTTTTTAACAAATGATACGGTGTTGGTCGATAAAATAAGATAGGTTATACTAAATTAGAGTTATGGAGAGTCACATTGGAATTTAAAAAATTTAGATTGAGGAAATAAAAAATGAGTAGATGAGATATACGTTTGATGACAATTATTAGAAAATTAAAAAAATGATTAAATTATAAGGAAAAGACGTACAAAAAAAATAAACGCTTTCGATATTTTAGTTTTATTATTCAAAATAATGATAATATAGATAAAAATATAAATCATATGATTCAAATAAATTGGATAAAATGGAGAAAACCATTTGAAATTTTTTGCAATTGCACATTACTATTGCATTTGAGGGAGAAGTTTTATACAATTGTAATAAGACCTATACTATTGTATGGTATCAAGTGTTAGATATTAAATAACAACAATAATATAAAATGATTGTAACTGTAATGAGAATATTTAGATAGATATGTAATAAAATTAGAAAAAATAATATTAGAGATGAAAAGATACGTATTAAATTAGGAGTAAACTCAATTGTGAATAAAATTCGAGAATATTATCTTAAATAATTTGGACATGTATAACGAAAACCAAATATACAATAGTTAGGAGGACCGAACTTAAATATAGAAAATTTATTGAAACGTAATAATAAATCATTGAAAATTTAAATGTAAACCATTTGTAAAAATATGATAATTATGGATTTAGTTGAGACAGTAACTTTAGATATGAATGAGTGACGTAAAAGAATTGGAACAAATTAAATCATCTCTTTTATCATTTTAAGTTTTTATATATGTATTTTTTATTTTAAATTTTAACTATATATTTTTTCATCTCTCTTATATTTCTGTTTCGAGTGGCCGAACTCAAAACTTGAGATTAAGATTTAATTTGTCGTTGTTTTCAATATTTATTTGTTTTTGATACCCTTTTTTAATCATAAATCTAAACTCTATTTAATCGTTGGTATTAAATTTAAACTTTTGAGATTTAATATCATTTATATTTTTCTCTTTGTTTTCTTATATTTTCTTATATTTATTGTTTTTCATATATTTTCTTTTTCTTTTATACTCTTTTTCCTATCTCCTCTCAATTTGTCATCAATTGATGTAATTTTCATTCTCTAATTGAAATCGAGAAAATTGATTCCATTTCCATTAACTTTTTTTTTTAAATAAATATTTTCTAATGATATCCATCCATTCCAATTTTCATTTAAATAATGTAAAAATATTTAATATTTATTTTCTTATTCTAATTTTTCTACTTAATTTTTAGTTTTCATTTTTCAATAGAAAATTAGAAATTATGTTCGTGTCTCAAAATTTCAGAATATTTTTCTAAATTTTGTGTTTCCATTTTCCTTTTAATTTTTCATTAAATCAAATGTATGATAAACAATAAAATTTCGATTCATTATAGAACAAAAATCCCCAAAAAATAGTTCTTCATTACTAAATCAATAAAAACATATACTTTGACAAATGAGACAATACATAAATCGTGACAAACTGAGAGGAGAGAAAGAGTAGGGCGGAGAAAAAAAATCAGAGAGAATATATGAAAAACAATAACCAAGTGAAAGTATAAAAAAAGAAAGAGAAAAAAATAAATGACATTAAATGTCAAAAAACCATATCTAATGTTAGCTGTCAGATAGAATTTAGATCATTTTTTTTTGTACCTAGCTAGGCCACCAACCTAGTATCCGAGATTTCGCTCTGACTAATCTAGATCGACCGCTTGCAGGGTCCAATTGAGGGGGTAGGTCTCCCAACGTTGATTTTTTTGTTTCCATAGGGGATCGAATTCCAGATCATGGTTAAGGAGCGTCAGTCTCCGAATCAACTGAGTCATCAGATGTCGGTGAATTTAGATCATTCCAATCTTGATCATTGTATATTCTGTTGTTATAATAAGTTTATTAGCTACCTAGTTATTTGTATTATTTTATATAAAATCTTGTACATTTACGAAATTAATAATAAAGACTCTTCTCTTTCAATTCATATCGGCATGCCTACTATAGTTGATTGTCCTTATTTACATGAACATATCATAACTTCTAGTAATCTCGAACAATAAGAGTTCACATATATTTAATCCCACCTGGATATATTTGCAAATGAGATAATTGTTTCTTCAACAAAGCCACATCTCACTTCAAAAGACGGTTGAGTCTTCTTAGAAATGAGTTGAGCCCATTGATAATTAGCTCAATAAACCAAATTCATAAACTAAATAAGCAATGCATGAGTCAAAACTTTTTTGTACACATAAAATACGATTTGAGTTTAAATTTAAATTCGTTCGAGTTGATTTGATTCATGAGCATTGTATATATCTTGTAATTTAATATTTGATGTATATGAAAATTGTTTATTTTCAATTATTAAGTCTGCAACTATAATTACATGTGCAAAGTTACAAAAATTACATTACTAATGAACATTTCTAACAAATCGATAATCAAATCTATCTTTTTTTAATTTATTTTTTATTCTGAAGTTTTCTATGATATTAAACAAGCTACCTGATGCTTATTGACCAGTTATGCTTGTTTTTCTCTTTTTCTTTTTTATATTGAATGACTTATTTCGGTTTGTGATTTCATAATTATAATTTATTTATTAGTTGTTTAATTTGAATATCTAATTTAACAACTTGATTCAGATCTATGTATGTAAGCCAACGAGGCAAGTAGAGTTGCTTATGATCTCAGCGTGAGACAAGCCTAAGTCAACAAAATTAGATCACTAAAAATAAATTAGAATATGAAGTAAACAAAATTTAGTTAAATGGTGTATGAGTTACCATAAGTTCTCGACTCATTTCCACCCATTAGAGAAGATGCGTAATTGACTTACTTGAAGGATAGATTTATTTTAAGTTTTGTATGTGAGTGATTGTTTTATAACTGTAAAATGTATTTTGATAATAAGTAAAATATATTAGAATGATGAAAGATCTATTTGGATAAAATTAGATCAAATCTAGGAATATTTAAAGTCATTTATATGGGTTGAAAACTTGAACTTGTCGACTCACATAAGAAATAGGTCGATTTGCTAAGTAAAAATCAATATGCAAACTATAAAGTAGGATACTCAAATCGACTTGAGTAGAAATCAAGTTGACTCCCTAAGTGCTATAACCTTACTGAATTTAGATAGTAGGTTAATCAAATCAATTCACTTAATAAATTAAATCAATTCGAAAAATATTTTGTGAAAAAGATAAAAGTTGAGTTTAAAAACAAATCGACATGTCCAAAACATAAGTCAACTCATTCAATGAATGTAACAGTAGAATTAAAAGTTTCAAAATCTTAACGATTAAAAATTTAGAAAACCAACGATCAAAATGAAAATAAGATTAACTATATTTATATCAAATCGATTTAGTATAGTCATGAGTTGTCACGCCCCAACCCATGGGTTCGAGTACGCGATAACTGCCACATGATCTAAAAGTACATGTAGTCACCAGCACGTACCCCAAAACCTCGCACAATCATAAATAATGGTCAAAAAATCATTTATAAAAGAATTTAAAAACTATTTTATCATTTAAAGGCACAACAGTCTATCCATTTATTGTGTTAGGAAGGATAGTCACTCCCGGTTTCTTTTTCCACAATCAAGATCAATCCTCATTTAGCCTTGTCCAGCCCCTAGGTAATATCATCAAGCATCCAAAACTATCAATATCCATCAATCCAAATCAATCCACAAACCCTTTCACTGCATATTCTTCCTTCGTTAAAAGTAACTTCAAAATCCTCAAAATCCAATTGAACATGTCATTAAACAAATTAAATATTGAGATAGAAAGATTATATTATCTTGATTTAGTCTCTAAAAGATCTATCCAGTTTAGGTTACACCAAATCCTTGATTTTTTTTTCTCTTTTTTGTGACAACTCTAGATTTTTAAGATCTTCCAAAATCAAGGCTAAAATTTAACTTTGAGAAATTGGATGTATAGTTTGGAATCTTCGATCTAGAGATTTGGTGGTGAATCGAGAAAGTTTGGAAGAAGAGAGGAAGAAGAGTCTAGAGAGAGAAGAATAGTCTAAAGAGTGAAATGAAAATGCTTAGATCTTGTGTGTTAAGGTCTCACTTCTCCTTTTATGTTCAAACCATTTTCAATAATTGATTAGTGACCCTCTCGCACTTCTAAATTGCACATGTAACCCATTTTGTCCTTTAGTTAATCGAGAAAATGTAACACCGATTTCTAGTAATTATATATCATATACCACTTCTCATGGTTATATATATATATATTCTTTTGAGATATCTAAAATGAAATTTTAATTTTCTGCTTATTTATTTTGAGGTTTTGCTTCAAACAAAATCGCTAAAATCGAAAATTTTATCGGTAAACTAAAAATCTTCTCGACAAATGCCAGTAATGCCTAAAGAAATAAAAAATGATTAAGAAAAAGTCTACACACTTAAATAAAAATATTTAAATGAAATTTTATATTTTTAAAAAATTTTGAACAAAATTTCATAGGAACCAAAAAATACAAAATCGTTAAAAGTTAGGAATTTAAGTGCAATTAAGATAAGTTGAGAGACTAAGTTTCAAACTACTCAAAGATGGACAATTGGAGCCAAATGATTGGTCAAGACGGCAACACAATTGGTTAGTGGTCTTACAGGATAGTTCCACATTCAAGATAGTTAGATGGAAGTTTATACATGAAAGTTAATGGATTAACTTGTGCTTCTCTCCTTTGACATGGCCGGCCAACATGATATGTAATGGAGTGCATGGAGTTTGCTTGAATAAACAATTGTATGGTTTGAGTGCTAGAATAAGTGGATGGTTGAGATAATGCATGGGATTATTCAACAGTCAAAGATACTTTGTTAGATTTATAAAAGAACTTATTTTGAGAAATTCGGTTTACTTTTTCTTTATTTCTCCTCCCTTGGCCGAAAATATAAACACTCACTCTCTAAAATTGAGTTCAACCATGAAATCAAAGAGGTTAGAGCATTGTTGGAAATTTTAATTTCAAAATGAAGGTATAGAAATATTGTATTCATATGTTGTGATTTGATTTTGGTGTTAAGGTGAGAAAAAAAATTTTCAAGGATTCAAGAGAGCAGTGACATATATTGTTAGTAAGAGAGTTTACAAGGAAGGTAACATATTTTAACTTATATAAAGATTAAATCATTTGTTGAGTAGTTACATTAGTATTCATACTAATATACTAGATATTAAATTCCAGATTTGAATTTTGTGTAGTCTTACTATAATATCTCATTCTTTATGAATCGAAAATCTAAATCATTTATTTCTGTAAACTAAACTTTTAAAACTTTAAAAATTGTATATTATGTGAAATATTTTATAAAAGAATTGATTTTTAGTGATTTTTATAAATTTAGCATATTTTGCCTACTCTATCTCATACTCTGTGTACGACTAGTATCTTGTGTCAATTTCTATAATATCTTTTTGTATGTAATTTGGAGAAACTTAATACAAGAAACTTTAGATTTCTATCTTATTTTTAATTTGAATTAAATATCACTAGAATCGGAGTTGTATGCTGAAAGTTATGGTATTTTTACTAAAATTATGCAGAGTTAATTATACTGAAACATGAAAGTTATAGTTTGAATCCGAACAAAATTTTGGAAGATATCACTATTTTACTAAACCTACACGTGGTATGTTTTATATAAATTTTCTCTAAATATGAATTTGAGATTTCATTTTAAAGAAAAATATTTTTATATGTAATTCGTAATCCTATGATATGATATTATTGAAATAATTGATAAATTATATATTGTTTAAGCTAAACATAGGGTTACGTTTTCTTATGATGGGTGACTTATTCGATAAACGAGAACAGTTAGGGGAGTGGCATACCCTCCCCAATCGAGGTGAGTGAGACGAATTTTTTCTGATTTTAAATGAAAAATAGTTTGATCATGATTTTTATAAATAAATTTTGAAATATGATTTAGAAATATTTTAGTATTTGTGGCATGGGTTGAAATGATAATTTTAAGAAAATTTGTATTCCGATATTACAACTTGACAGTGTCATAATTTTCCTTACGAATAAAGATTTATAAATGATGACGTATGACTCATGTGTATGATTATGGAATGGTGCATAATGGCTATAGTATACTCCCTACCACGGTATTAAGCGTTTGCCCGATAGGGTGACATGGTGGGATAACACGAGAGTAGGGTTTTGAGCCCCCTGACTCTGGCTAACAGATCCAATAGGCAAGCACCCATGAGGACCGTGTCAACACCAAGGGAAGGGGTTAAAAGAAAATATATATGTTCATTTTTATGATATCGTAGTAATTTTTTGGTGGATTTTACCATAATTAAGTCAAATTATGGATATAATGTGTTTTATTACCGACAGACATCTCATAATACATGATTATGATAAGAATGCATATTATTTTGAATTATACGATATATTGCAAATGAATATAAATTTGAAAATGATAATTTGATTTGCCACTATCACAAATTCATTTATTATTATTATATATAGTCATTTTATCTCACTTACTGAATATGTAGATTATACTCATCTCTTATATTTAAAATTTTCAACTTATACTACACTTGACTTATTTTGAGATATTGCTCTACGAGTTTTACTAACAAACGCCATCGGGTAAGTATTCATACGCATCTTTTTTAATGATTGGACCGTGTATATAAATATTATATATAAATCGAGACAAATGTTTTAAAAAATTTTCTAAAAAATATTTTTATTCAAATTTCTCGCTGTATGATTTGACTTAGAATGACGAGTAGGGTCATGATATTAGTTATAATATTAGTATTGCGTCACCTCGACGTACGAGTAGGGCATATCCGTGCCTCGAGAAGTGGCGGCGGTCTGTTCGCGTGCTCGACCTGCGGGTCGGGACATGACAGAAGGTCAATCCAATGGGTTTAAACATTTAAACTTTTGGTCTGCTAAGGGAAAATATTCGGTGACGAGGAAGTAAAGTTAGAATAAAAATTAAAATTTATGAAAATATATTAAAGATAATAGAAATATGAAAATTTCAAAAGTATAGAATATAATAAAGATCGTTTATATGGTTAAAGCGTTTGGGGTGGTGTAATGGTAAAATAAACTTTTTGGAAGACTTGAGTTCCCAAGGTTCAAAGGATCAATCTTCAATGGCTGGTGAGAAGCACAATTTCACAATAGGAAGATACAAGTGTTCAAACATCTAGGAAATAAGAGAGGTGCAAGCAATATGGTGAATGTTAGAATGCAAGTGTACTAATAGGTAAATGAAAATCATACCGATATGGTTTCAAAATTGGATATCTAGTTTCAAAATTGGATATCTAACGATAGATTCAATATTCATCGTTAGGTAATGTAATTGGAGTGTGATATACCTAAAGGCATATGAAAATTAGATGTACCAATAGGTATATAAAAATTGTAAAATAATAATGAGTCTACCTAAAGACAATAACTTCCACTATATACCGACAACCTTTAAGCTCTACAATATACAGACATATCATAACTTCACAATACACTGAAGAGGTAAGGGGAAATGTACCGTCAGGATCTCCACTTACAAAATAGCATACTGTAACTTTATCAATAATGGAGTACCGACAGAGATAAACACCAAACAACGCAATTCACCGACCAGTATAATAAACGAGAACTCTAGTGATCGGGAACTTAAAATTGAAAAATTTTCGACTAAATGTTTAAAGGAATTCTTGAACAGTCCAAAATGTAGAAATTTATATTTTTATCTAAATTATCTATTCTCTCACATTTTCATAAAATATGAAAATTTTTAAATAATTCATTTAGAGTCAACATCACAGTCCGGACTTGAATAGTGTTACATAAGTCAACTCGCCCCACCAACATTTAGAGAAATTTGTGGAAATCAATATGTTTCATGAAGTTAGGTCACAAAACATTAAGACATGAGTAGGCTAGAACTTAGAGTTTAAGTCAATACTAAGCTAAATTGACTTGCATATTGTACAAGTCTACTTGCATATTCCGAACTTAAAAGATATATTAAGTAAGCTCTAGATCAAGTCAATCTAAATATCATAAATAGTTGATTTACACAAATGCAGTATAGTGAAAATCTCAATTTGAGTATAAGTCGACTTGACCATTATTCAAGTCGAACTGCACAGAACATAAATGTCACAAAACACTCCATTAGATGACTACAAGTACCAACAAGTTAATTTGTATGAGTCACAATATAAAATATGTTTAAATCAAATTTACAAGTTAACTTGCATGCTCACAGAACTAAGAAAGAACTTAAGTACTACCAAACACAATTCAACTTAACAAAAATAAAAATTGTTTTTTAAGAAATGGAAATTACTTTTTGAACACTTTAATTTTTTTTTACATATATTCTTGTATGTTATTTTGTAATGATTCATAACGGTAGGGGACACTTTGCAATCATGGTGAACTTATGCGTTCTTTGTTAGTTTCTAAAAACCGGAGAATAATTGTACCATTCTCTCTCTCTCTCTCTCTCTGTGTGTGTATATACACACGTGTGTATGAATGTATGTGTTGGTTATTTATGCCCATTATGGGCATTTGGGTAATTAAGGAATGGGGTAACTCCCATCCTTAATTACCATTAACCATAATTTGGTAACCCCCCACCAATAAAGAAAATAGGTCTTTCCTTCCTTCTTAGAGAAGGCAACAATAGAGAAGGTATCTCTCTTTCCTTGTGAGTGGATAGCAGCCATGGGCAACCATGATCGAGGCTGGAGTTTCATTGCACTTCTCTAGAGAGAGAAAATAGAGAGAGAGATGAAGATTTTCGTATAGGAAAATCTCCCATCGTCAAGCAAATCACCGGATGTAGAGGGTTGCGGCGTTGTGACGCTGTGGTGGTGATTCGACCAACCTCATGATCACCATCCCGACCGCGAAATCGGATCAAGGAAAGTGCCGCTTGAAGATTCTACGAATTGAGGTATTCTAAATCCGATCTATTTTATTTTCCGAAAATTATTGTATGCTTCCACTGCATGAGAATCCTAAAAATCCAACATTGGTATTAGAGCATACGTTGGATTTAATTTAAAAATAATTTTTGGATTTTTTCGGGTATAAAAATATAGGGTTTAAAATTTTGGGGTCCGGATCACGAATGAGTTTCATGAATCCGAGAACACCGTAGGAATACCCATGACCCAGGGATTTCAAATATATTTTTTGTTTAATTTTCGGAGCATGGTTGGGCCATGAAAAGTTCGGTAGAAGTTTGCGACCCTACGGACATAAAACCCTTAGATCTGTGGCTTTAGAGGGCGGATCGATGCATGAAAAAATTATAAATGAGTTCCTTGCATCTAGATCTACGGTTTTATATATTTTATTATGAGTTTTGGGTGCCGGAAACTGGGATTTCCGAATGGCCGCGGAGGGTCGCGACTGGGGTGGTTGAGTCCTACCATTTTTGGGCTTGAATCCTCCTAAAATCTAGTGTAAGATGTTTGGAGGATGCCCACAAATTTTTCCCAGTCGAAAAATGCAAGAAAAAATAGCCGGATTGGTGTTTTTCAGAAAACGGGTCGAAAAACCCGTTGTAGGACCCGTCGGGTGAAGAAGACCCGACCCAGACCCGCGGGCGCGTGACACGCACGCGCCAGGAGGTGCGTCTGGCAGGTGCGTGAAGCAAGGGCAGGTAGCGGTCGGGGTCGTACCATGACCCGGACCGACCCGCAACGGACCCGACCGGGTCGGACCGGACCGTTGACCGGGTCGGACCGAACCTGTTGACCGGGTCAGTCGGGTCAACCCTGACCCGTTGACCAACCCGGTCAGACCCGGCTCAACACGGCTCAGCGCGTGAAGGCGCGTAAGCCGCGCGCCGCGACTGGGCGCGCGTGAGCCGAGCCGTGCCAGGCGTGTGGCGGCGCGTGTGAGGCGCGCCTCGCGTCTGGCGCGTGCGGCAGGCCGCTGCCGGCGCGTGGAGGAGCGTAGCGGAGCGTGGATAGCGCCGCCGGCGAGCCGCGGCGCGTGTGGGCCCCGGGCGGCTCGTGAAGTCGCTAAAAATTGAATTTTTTCAATTTTTTGGGGTCCTATATCCATAAATATGACTTTTTTGTGGGTTTTTGTGTGCAGAATCACAATCCAAATGGTAAGATGCGATTCCAAGTTGTGGTGTATGGTGTCCGTTGACTCATACGCTCGCTTTGGGGTCGTACTCAAGTCATTTTGGTCTTGATGATTCGTAGGGCGTACAAAAATATGATAATAAGCATCTCCAAGTCACAAATGTCTCTCTTAATACGTTGAGAACTGTCGTATTAAATTTTTGCAAGGAGAGTAAACTGAATGATGTGATCTGCGCGATTTTATCAATAGATTCAGTTTATTCTCGAGAGACAAAATCTAACGGGAATCTGAGACACGAGATGATGGACCCCAGGGTGGGCACCGCGCCTCAGGGTATACGAGATAAAGAGATCTATTGTGTATGATATAAAAGATTTGTCAAGTTAGGGCAATGCTTATCAGTGGCATATACGATGACTTAATCTTGTTTTTCGAGTCATATTCTATTGACATGTCGGTTCGACTCGTCCCATAAGAGCATAGTGTTGCTCTCTTCGGTTCCTATGTGAGAATACAGAAGAAAAGGGTTAATCATACAATGAAGCAAATGTCGAGTATGATCACCGAGTTAATATATACGGACGAACAAATTTTTGGATGGAATTAAGGTACTGGATGTGATCCGGTTTTTACCTGATTCATGGGAAATCATGAATCCTATCTCACATTTGACGAAAGTATTCGTACTTTCGTTGACGTGAATACATATTGTGAGCTCGATGAGGAGCACCTAGACGCGAGTAGGCCACACTCGAGTCATGCTTATTCAGAGGAGTCGAGTAAGGACTTTCCCGGCGCTAAGCCAATAACATAAGCATGCGAATAAAACTCGAGATCTAGGTAATAAAAATCATCCGAGAAAACCGACAACGAGGTACAAGAATGCAAGAAGAAGAAATTTGATTAGACCAAAGAAATTGCTACGTTTGAGGTAGATTTGGTCATTTCGCTCGTGAGTGTGACGAGTAGAAATAAATATCCTTCTTCTTTACGTGGTTTGAGATTTGTCTCATTCACTATAATACTCGCTGATTTCTCTCCTTTGAAATCAGGAGCAACCGACCACGTAACTCGAGATAAGAGTGCGTAATCCGTCAAATGAATCCTTAAGCTTGGAGGATTTACGTTAAGAACAGAGCATTTGTCGTTGTCAGAGGGAACGACACTTGCCATGACATTCTTAATACTGTAGGCATTCGACGAATCTACAATTAGTACCTTGTTTAAAATTGACTAGGATATGCATGAAATTATTCCTTTCTTTTAATACGATAATTTTCTAAATTATTCTGGTTTTAATCCATGATGGAATGTATGCACTGGGTGCTACTCCTTCTAATGGTTTCTTGTCGTTCTACTATTGTCTTTATATCTGATTGCGTAGATGATGATATAAATGAATGACATAGTAGACTTAGACAATGGGGTAAGAGATGATGAATCGGTTAGTAGCGAGAGCTTTATTGGACCCGTTGACCACATTCGAGTTACCTGTATGTAAGTTTTGCCTAGCCGGCAAAATGACGAGAAAACCATTTGGCAATGCAATGAGAGCTGGGACTCCATTGCAATTAGACCATTGTGTCTTCTTTTTCTAGTGGTCTTATGAGCATGAGAGCTAGAAATGGAGTTGTGTAGATAATTATAGACGCTTACATGCGTTTCGGTTCATCTATCTGATCTTGCATAAATCTGAGGCATTAGCAAAATGGAGAATCAGTTAGATATGAGAGTAGAGACTCTCAGAACCGAGCGATAACGCAAGTATTCGTGTAAACTACACATGAGGCTCTGTTTCGAGAAAAGTTTTACGAGACTACTGACTATTAGTTAGTTTCCCATTTGAGCTTTGGACAGGGAGACAGCCTGACCTTAGCCACTTGAGGTTATGGGGTTGTGCCACGATTTCTCGCATTCACACGGTGAGTTAGACCCGCGAGAAAATATGTGTTCCTAGGCGAACACGAACGGCACTATAATCGAGATTGAGTCTTGTAATACTATATTTCTTGAGAATGATTTCCCTAAGAGAGATGAAATCAATTTGGACCCTACCCTTTATGCGATGAATGAGCTTAGTGGCTCGGGAAGCCCAGCGGCGGGATACAAGAATCCACTACGAATCTTGACCTCAGTGGGAGCGATCCATCAAGAGGTAAAGATTTTTTCTCTCCTCCTAAGAGTGTCGAGAATGCGTATTTAAACGTTGTTTCTCGATTGAGGGTGAGACCCTCGTTGCGACTCTAGAGGATGATGAGAAATCTAAAACGGTCCGAGAGGCTCTCGAGAGTTTTACAAAAGATGCAAAATACCGTTTATTGAAGGTCATAAATGAAGAGAAGGAATTGATGAGAATCAATGGGGTCTGGGACCTAGTTGATTAGCTTGAGGGCGGAATGACTATTGGGAACAAGTAGGTTCTCAAGATCAAGATAAAGGTTAACGGATTGATGAAGAGGTAAAAGACTCGTCTAGTAACCAAGGGTTACACTTAGACTGAGAGGTGGACTATCGAGGAGTCATAGTCCAATTTATCTCGATCCGTTTATCTTTCAGCGATTGTCACGAACATGGATCAGGAGTCACATCACAAGGACATAAAGACCGCTTTCGTAGTAGAAGTCTAGATGAGGCGATCTACATTGAGCATCCCTCTGGGTTCGTTCTAGTAGATTAGGTGGATAAGGTCTATTGATTTTAGAAATCAAAATACGACCTTAAGCCATCATCTAGACAGCGGCGCTTGAGATTTCACGAAAATGTGATATCTTATGGTTTTGTAATGATCGAGTAGGATCATTGCAAATATCTGATACGTCCCGATGACTCCTTTATGAGCATGTTCGCATATGTAGGTGACATTCTGTTGGCTGGGAACAACAGAAAGTATCCAATGACCATTGTAACATGGTTATGAGGTTTTAGTTCATTCTCAGATTTTGGATCCGTAGGGATCGCTTGAGAATGGTGTTGACTCTTTAACAAGAGTTTTACATCAGGTAGATTTTTAAGCATTTCGAGAATAACGAACACAACCTAAAAGATACTCTTATCGCTAAAGGTAAAAAGATCTGAATCTTGACACATGCCCTAGAATTTATAAAGAAATAAGGGAGATGAGTAGAATCCCTTATTCCAGTGCAAAATACATTTCTAGTGTATGCGATGAGGTATACACGTGTGATATATAGTTTGATGTATGCGATGAGGCATACATGACCAGACATTTATTTTATGGTAGATCTGGTGAGTAGGTATTAATAGAATCCTAGAAGGGATCACTGTAGAGCAGTGAAAAAGGATTCTGAAATATTCCATTTGAACTGCGGACCTCTCCATGTGTTACGGATGAGGTAATTTGCGTCTGGGATTCAGATACTGACTGGGAGTAGTGATCTGAATAAACGCAAAAGGTTTTATCTTCTTAGAGCAGTAAGAAGAGAACATGTATATCTCTATTTACGATAGAGACTGAGTTTGTAGTATGCTCAATTACAGTTCATGAGAATGATTGGCTTCAGAAATTTTCTGGAAGACTTAGGGGTCGTGACAGATAGTGGGAGGTCAGTGATGATTATTGTGATAATCAGACCGACACTGTGAACAAATGAGACCCTAAGTATAATAGTAAATCTAAACACATTGATACCGAAAACCACTTTATGAGAGATATTACGGAGAAGGGTATTGTGACATCTAAGTACACCTTGAAATACAACATAAGAGCTGATCTCTTCAGAAAACCCGTTGTGAGAGATTCCTTTATGAGATAAGGAATTATTGGGTTTAGTGTACTTTAACATTTCTCCTTATATACTGTTTTAGATGTTTATTTTAATATATGACATGTATGCATTATTGGGTCACATATTTATTTCATGCATCATTTATTGTCATATATTGTGATCTTGTGATAAAAGATGTGTCAAGCAGGCGTGGTCGACTCTCTCACACGAGTGACTACCTCCGACTCTGAGTGAGCGGAGATGAGACAGATTCTAGTCGTAAGAGGCTTTGAGAGTAGCCTTATTAGAATATAAGTCACCCTAATATGTGTTCAGGATGAGGTCATATGCGATATGACCGACATGGAAATACCCACATCCATGTTGCCTGTAAGTAGCCAGGTTTGAGATCTCAGATATCACCTGCGATTAGTGATATTGTCTCTGAGATGCTCTCTCTGAGATCTCTGGGTAAAATCTTATGTGTAAACTGAGTCCCGTACCTGTACAGTATTAGAGAAATCTGACATATGCCCTTTGAGAGATGGGGGAATAACACTGTGGCACGTGTTTCATACCACGTGTGATGAGACGACCATGGGACAGTGGGAGCTATTATTTGAGACGACAGTTTGATCTTGATCCTCGTTCCCACTGTGTGAGATTTGAGATCCATTGGGTGGGATCTCTTATGCCCTTATTACTTTCGGCTGTCTCTAGAAGTTTTGGTTCAGTGTTGCTACTTTAGTCTGTTTACCTATGGCCCAGAATATAAATTGAAGTCTAAGGGGCAGGTTTAGGAAAACAACTGAATTGAGACCGATAGATTCGAGTTTGGGAAAAGGAAGATCAATAGACATTACATCATTGTCATGTATTCATAGGTCGACCTATTGTGTTAATCCATGTTGGGATTCAAACATAATAATGAATACATAGTCGAGCAAATTGATTAGGGATCACTTTCGATGAGAAAAGTGGCTCGATGGATGTAAATGCATTGAGTCTGGGGTATAGCGAGTTATTTTTATACTAACAGTGACTACTCGATCATCCTAATAGGTGTATCGAGAAGTCTTTGCTTGCAGGTGCACTCGCCGGTCGCACGACGCCCAATCCAGTATGAAGGTCCAGTAGGGTGATGTGATAGATCGCATGAGTTGCGATCTTGTGATTGACGGAAGTGAAATGCCCTTATGTGCAAGTGGGAGATGTTGGTTATTTATGCCCATTATGGGCATTTGGGTAATTAAGGAATGGGGTAACTCCCATCCTTAATTACCATTAACCATAATTTGGTAACCCCCCACCAATAAAGAAAATAGGTCTTTCCTTCCTTCTTAGAGAAGGCAACAATAGAGAAGGTATCTCTCTTTCCTTGTGAGTGGATAGCAGCCATGGGCAACCATGATCGAGGCTAGGGTTTCATTGCACTTCTCTAGAGAGAGAAAATAGAGAGAGAGATGGAGATTTTCGCGTAGGAAAATCTCCCATCGTCAAGCAAATCACCGGATGTAGAGGGTTGCGGCGTTGTGACGCTGTGGTGGTGATTCGACCAACTTCATGATCACCATCCCGACCGCGAAATCGGATCAAGGAAAGTGCTGCTTGAAGATTCTACGAATTGAGCTACTCTAAATCCAATCTATTTTATTTTCTGAAAATTATTGTATGCTTCCGCTGCATGAGAATCCTAAAAATCCAATATTATGTATGTATGAAAGTGTGCGTGTGTGTATGTGTATGTTTGTGTGTATATGTCAGTTCAATGCGATGGATCCCATCTTTTTTAAGTTGCACTTAAAGTTTAAATCATTTGTGAATTTGGGATTTTGGGGGAAAGAAAATATAGGCCTCAAACCATTTATGAGTTTAGCGAAGTGGTAACATAAGTAAGACAATAATTTTAGTAATATCATAATAATTCAAATTTATCTTAAGAAATAAATTGCTATTTTAATATGTAAAGACTCGAAAGGGCCATTCCTATTAAATTATAAAATGAAGTGAGTGCAGAGAAAGGATCTTTTGGTTGGGATCTGTACAGCTGCAAAAAGATGGACAGATTAGGTTATATATTTATGTACAAGTATAAAAGAGTTAGAGGTTATGGATTTATGAACTTAAATGTGGTGGGACCAAATCCACCTTGTGCTCCCTTCCTTGCATGCAGATTACCAATTGAGACCCTTAATGCCTACATCTACGAAATTAAGATTTCGCAAATTGGAACTTGATTTGGGCTATGGCATTCAAATTATTAAGGTTGGTCATTATGTTCTTTTGGTTTACTTGTTTATTTTATTAATTCTTTCCGGATTTAATAATCTCAATTTCAAATATTTATACAAAAAAAAATTCCCCCGCAAAACAATACATGCCCATGAACTCCTAAACTCAAAAAGGGGGGAATCAAAGATGTAAAGAGAAAATCAAATAAAAAGGGAAAAATTAAAAAACGAAAATAAAGACGCGCCTTCGATATACCACTTATTGTGTCCACGATAAACACTGGGTAACCAAGTGTAGAGCGGATAACTATTGAAAATATCTAAGTAGTAAGCTCACCCCGGATTACTTCCGGTCATTTTAAAGAGTAAATGTCTTTCTTATGAAAAAAATTCTTGTAAAAATATTTTATGATCCAATGTATCTTATTAATTAAGATAAAATCATAAAAAATTGTAAAAACTTTTGTTTGGATATCCTTCGGCTCATAAACTTATAAGAAAAATATTATGAATAGAATACTCATAAAAATTAATAATTTTCCTTTTTATTTTCTTGAATATAAATTAATTTAAATAGTACAACTATTTTTGACCCCTAAAGAGCCATGTTCATTCTCTTTAAAAGCCTTGACGTTAAAGCTAGTCCCACAATTTGGTGTTGCATTCTCGTCACCAAGTCATCAATTTGAGTTAAAACTAATTAATTGTTTGTAAAATCAGAGAAGCAACAGTTGTTTTTTTTAATTATTATTATTATTATTATTATTATTATTACTTTTCACCAAAACAAAAGGATAGAATTAAATAAAAAGTTAAAAGTGATGTACGGTGCACGTTGTCATATTCCTCACCCTAATAATAATATTAAAAGAAAACCCTAAAAAGTAATGAAAGAAAATACTAAAATATTAGTTAAGAAACCACCGGCTTCTGTTGTTGCTTTCCGATTAGATTGGTTTTATTAATTAATTGTGTGGTTTAGGTATGTGAACCCGACCGGAACCGGCTTAACCGGAGAGAAGTTAGAATTTATTGCAATGATTTTGGCTCAACACGTTAATCCATTTATATTTTTGTCATTAAAATATTTGAACACACGATATTGTCAGTTGAAAGCAATTGTAAATTTTTAAGAGAGAGAGAGAGAGAGAGAGATAGATTAATTAAACAAACTGAAAATTTTAACCCAAGTCATTAGCCAATACAATCGTCACTCCCACTTGGTTAAAGTTGACTTTCACCTCAAACGGTGCCTCTTGGTTGACTCCAATCATTGCAGAATGGATCAAAATCAGATGGAGTTGGCCAATGAGATCATTGCTTAGTAAGGACCAGATTTGATTTAGGTTTTGGGTTTAGGTGATCTTGTAATTACTGAATAAAAACTTACATTCTCCAACTGCCCTACGTTACATTAAACTAATACAAATAATGCAATTGGAAGATCGAATAAAGGAAAATGGAAGGAATGTTAATTCACAGACAGAGAGAGAGAGAGAGAGAGAGAGAGAGAGAGAGATTTGAGAGGGTGTCCAATAGATAGTCCAAAACACACACGCACACAAAAAAAAAGGGAAAAAATGTGGGAGGGAATATCCCCACCTCAAAAAATTTATTAACCCTAAGCCACAAACCCAAACACCCCTCTTTTCATTCTCTCTCTCTCTCTCTTTCTCTCTCTCTTTTCCCTTTAAGGTTAAAAAAAAAAAGAGAATTTTAAAAATTAAAATAAATTAACAAATTCACATTTTAAAATATAATAACTGATCAGATATTTGAATATAATATATATATAAACTATTTTTTTGCGAGTAATTAAAACATACCACAATTGAAGTTGGATATACAATGTTTTTTCTACCTTTCGGCCCTTAACTTGCTTAAACTCTTGCCTCTGTTCTCGGCACGACAGAAAGGAACATTACGAACATTTTGGTTCGTAATATTCTTGGCAGGAGAAAACCCATCAAAGCAAATGGTAGGATGGAACAACGATCAAGCAAAGAGGTAATTTTGTTCAAATGGCCCAATTATAGTTGGTTTGACCAAAGCATCATCCCCGTTTATAGTAATCTATAGCTTCTCATGAAGGCGTTTGGTGGGATTAAAACATCACTCATGATTAGACACCCTATATAAACATTGCTCCATACTTAACTATAATTCAGTTATGGCTTCTTTAGCTCATCATTTTCTTTGGTTTATCTGCTCACAAAGTGTAACTATGATGATAATCATTAAAACGACAAACAGTAATCATGGTGAAACTCTCTCTGAAGAATAAATTTAAAAATTCCTTTTTCTTTTCCCTATTTTGTTTTTTCTTTTACCCTGATCTCCCGATATCCAAAATTTCACTGCGACTAATTCGGGTCGATCTGACTGTCGAGTCTCCTATAAAGAGGGAGATCTCCCAAAATAGTTTTTTCCGTTTCCAAATAGGCTCGAACACGAATATTTAGTTAAGGGATGCAGAGCCGTTCCCACTTTGTTGACTAACTTTGGTTCTTTTTCCTATCTTGTAGTACTAAAGATTTTAATCTCATACATTTTTTCCCCAAGCTATGAGACTTTGTATATTTTGATATCATTTTTAAATAGTAAAAATGAACGAGAATGATATTTTTATTAAAACTTTTATTATAATTAAAAATTTTAAATTATTCTATTTAGAAGAAAAATTCTCAGTCATATTACCACAGGTATGTTTTAGTTAATGAGGCAAATCATCTCGCAAACTACTATATGATAACTCCAATGATAATAAATTATGAAAAAATCTATACCCGATCTCCATTAAATGTTATATTAATATTTTTGTTAATTATGGTATTAGTCAAAATATTTATGTCATCTCTGACTCCATTTTCTACTTATTTTATAATAATTTTTTAAGCGCTTTTGCACTTTTCTCCCACCATCTAGTATGCATCAAGTAAAGCACAATATGGGAAAAGGCAAAGCAAAATTTTAGAAAACTTCTTCCACGCTTTTGAGAGAGAGAGAGAGAGAGAGAGAGAGAGAGAGGGAGAGAGTAAATTCAACAGAGTGAATGCAAACCGGGCACTTTGACGTTCAGGGCCAGGCAACACTGCTTCCATCCGTCTTTTACGGGCAGAGTAGAGAGAGAGAGAGAGAGACCAGCGTAGAAAGGTCAAACAACCCATTTCTTTTTTAGCTATATAACTTGTTCCCAACAACTCATTTCCTTCCCCACTCGCTGGCTCTCTCTTTCTCTGCTTTGCGTTTCAGCACTGACAAAATCTTCTGTGCTCACCTCTTTCTCCTCTGCTTTGGTTGTTCTTTACTACTCTCTTTGTTCATCATACAGGCAAAATCTTAAAATTAGCTCCAACTTTTGAATAATTCAGCTTCAATCCTCTTCTGGGTATCCCAAGAAACTCAATTTTTTTAAAGTGAAATTTGAAATTTTCCTTAATGGAGAAGGAATTTCTCTTTCCACCTCCATTGCTCTTTGAACCATCTTCATCTTCACCAATGCCAAATTGGCAACACCTATCTTCACCGATGGAAATTCAAGCCCCAGAAATGAATTATTTACCCAACAACTTTGATAACAAGTTTGTGGATCACTCAGTCCACTATGAAGCAGCACTGAGTTCACATGTCTCATCCCCTGCAGCAACAAGTTCAGCTTTTTCAAATGACAGCTTCCTAATGGGAGAATTAATTGGAAAATTAGGAAATATCTGTAATTCACCACAATCACAACCCTTATTGACTGCGATAGCTGGGAATTCATGCTATAGCACACCTATGAATTCTCCTCCTAAGATTAACTTGGCTATGGTGGATCAGTTTGTGAAGGAGAATCTGCCTCCTCTGGTTGGGGATTCAATCCCATCTCTGAATTCCCATTTGCCTTCTCTGGTTGGGGATTCAATCCCATCTCTGAATTCCCATTTGCCTTCACTTTCTGCTGATCCAGGATTCGCTGAGAGGGCTGCCAGATTTTCATGCTTTGGTAGCAGAAGCTTCAATGGAAGAACAAATCAAATCCTGCCAAATAATTCTGAATTTCCTTACAGATCTATCCCATTGCTTGGAAATGGCAGGATTTTAAGAGTGGCTAGTAGTCCTTCACTCAAAGCAATTGGATCTCAATTGGATATTCATGAAAACAAGAATTTGACATTGCAGGACGGGATTGAAGTCAAAATGGGAAATGGGTCTGTTTCCGTTCCTGTTCAGGACAAGAAATCCACAAGCTTGACCAACAATTCCACTCCTGAAGTACCAGAAAACATAAATTCTCAAGGGGAATCCTCTGTTTCTGAAAAGGTCACTGGTGGGGGAAATGTTGGCAAAGTTTCATCTGATTTGAATTCCAGAAAAAGAAAAGCATGTTCTAGGGGAAAAGGGGAGGACTCTGTGACATCTCCATCAATGAAAGCTACAAAGGTATATTTTCTTATAGAAAGTTCGAAGTTTTCAAGTCTTGTCATCAATTCATCCACTGAATCCAAGAATATTACACTTTTCAGGTTGCAAAAGAGGCAGATGATTCGAACCCAAAACGATGCAAATGTAGCGAAAAGAACAAGAATGGAAACCAAAATGGAGGTATAAAAGCTGAGCAAGATCAAAATGACAGTACCGGTTCACCTAAAAAAGAAGATCAAAAACAGAGAAAGACTAGTCCTAATAAGCCGCCAGAGCCTCCAAAGGACTACATTCATGTCAGGGCTAGAAGAGGTCAAGCAACTGACAGTCACAGCCTGGCTGAAAGGGTAATAACTACAATCTTTAATCAGATGCATTGCAATACAAAATTTCAAAAAAAAAAAATGCCGTTTTATTGTATATATTAGGAAAGTTTGATGCCTGAGTTCTATTTTTTTTATTTTTTATTTTTGGCTAGGTTCGACGCGAAAAGATAAGTGAAAGAATGAAGCTTCTCCAAGATCTTGTGCCCGGTAGCAATAAGGTAGCAACTTGTATATCCTGTACTGCACAAGCTTGAGAACAAGAAAAGGTTTAGCTTACTAATTATCATGAAAATTTACCATTGCAGGTAACTGGAAAAGCACTTATGCTTGATGAGATTATAAACTATGTTCAGTCATTACAACGCCAAGTTGAGGTAAAATTATACTCTAGCATAAACCATCATTGATCATTTGCAATATTGCTTACAATGTAATTTGATCTCCCTATGTTTGGTTTATCCTTGCAGTTTTTGTCTATGAAGTTAGCTTCTGTGAATCCTAGACTGGATTTTAACATGGAAACTCTTCTCTCAAAAGATGTAAGTCTTTGTCTGTTTCTACACAAAACAAACTATCTCATTTTCACATCCCTACAATTTTCTTTTATTTTTATTTTCTGAAAAATGGAATTTTATATATATATATGTAGATATTTCAACCAAATAGCTTGTTGCCGCATCCGGTATACCCGATGGATGCATCAACACCGACATTTTACGGTCACCAACCCCAGCAAATTTCAGCAGTACACAGCAATCTGTCTAATGGGGCAAGCTCAAAATGTGCAGTGGACCCATTAGACAACACTGCACTATGTGCTAACATTTCTATGCAGTTTCCTCCAATCAATGAATTCGGTCAAGGAGTTTCTCAGGTATTTAATTCCTGACACCAATTTGGCTTTTTTTTGGCATAATGTCACTCATCCCATGTACAAACATTTGGTATAGCCCTTTTTTAATTATTTTTAAAATATGTAGTTTTCAACACTCTGTGAGGATGATCTGCAAAGCATTGTTCAGATGGGTTTCGGACAAAATCAGAAACAGGAATCTGTTTTACACAATCAGCAGAACTTCCAAGGTAAATATGATCGACTTATAAATAAATGCACTTAATGTTTCGATATATACCTTAATCTGTTATTCATGATCCTTTTGTTTTCCTTCTATTTTGCAGTTTTAACATCTCACATGAAAATTGAGCTTTGATCGCTTTCATTCGCCAAAATTTCAAGCAAATAAGGGGGAAGAGACAAGACTGCTGTATATATATATATATATATATGAAGAGAAGTCATTTCAAAGACATTTGCTTTTTCTTAGGTCTAATTATGATTTTTCCCCACTTAATCTCTCTCTCTCTCTCTCTCTCTCTCCCTTCAATCCAAAAAAAATCATTTCGTCATCTTCCTTTTTATTGTATTTCTTTTTAATTTTTTATGAGAGTTCTTTAATCAGCTGATGTAAAATCCTATAATCAATTCCATCTTTTGGTGCAAAATTCAAAGCATCCTCTTGTAAGAAACATTGCTTAGTAGTGAAGAACAAAGTTCCAAGTTTTCTACAATCATCCAGAGCTTTACAATACTTTTGATGCTAACACTTGGCCCTACTTTGTTATACGTGGATTTGCCTTGTTTCTGTAGTTGGGAAACGCTAAGAGTGAGAAGTAACTTTTAAGATTTTGCTCATAAAATTTTGTTTTTTACTATGCAATTTTCCTCATTAACTATGATGCAAGTTATTGTCATTTTTAGCACTAGAATAGCGTAAACAGGTGGGCATGGTATTGCTTCGGTCGCAAACAGCTGTTTTAGTGAGGTTCTTACACTATGTTACAAAGTCCATTCTGGATTGATTATGACTTGAATGATTTAATCTTGTTCAATAGTCAACCATGATTTCTGGCATTATTTTGGGCCCCCCTAATTTTCTCTGATTAAAAAAAAAAAAGAAACATCCGTTCTCATTTTACTGTGCACAGAAGGAACCAATCAATCAAAGCTAAGGTAGAACCTAGCTATATGTTTCTTAACAACTTCTCTCTTTATAAAAGAGCATCAAAAGAATCCCAGGTTGGCAAATTGGTGTGATTCTGACTGGACCCGATGAGCCAAAAGGGCTCACCCGAAAAAACAAAGAAAAAAAAAATCACCTACTTCAAAAATATTTTATTAAAAAATTAAAAAAAGAAAAAGAAAAAGGGGTTTGTCTGGTGGAGTTGAGGTATGGAAAGATGCCCTTAAAGATCGTCTAATCTTTTTAATCAGAGGCAGTTAGTAAAATCCAGTTTATGGTGTTTAACAAAAGATTTGTGTGTTGCAGCCTTATGCTTACCTTATGCTTATTTTATTCATGAGTCTATTATTGGGTCTGCAGATTTTTGTAATTTAATTATTACATAAGATGCTTTCGAAATGATGCTGCATATAGATGATTACTTAATACTCTATGCTAGTAATTAAATATCCAAAATGTTTTTCCTTCTTTTTTTTTTCCCTGGTTGTGTATCGTCCCGTGTTTTTGCTCATCCAATTTTGTATGTTCTTTTGATCTGTCTTATACATACAACTGTAACCATATTCCATGGAGGTTCTTTGTATTTTATCCAAAGTACAGAAGGAAAAAGATATATATATGTTAAACAGCTGAAATAAAAAAATAGAGCGATGTTTGGAATGATCCGTAAAGAAAAAGATAGCTTTGGCAATTGAAGAAAATCATGAGTGGATCTACATCTAATCTTATTTAGAGATCTTTGCTTGGTGTGTTGCATCATACTTTCTCCATTTGTTTTGATCATATAACAAGAAAATCATAGTTATCAATATAAAGATTTTCCCTATCCTTTTGATTATGACCAATTATGTGCAACTGTTGATGCTTTTTGGTCGAATCCAAAACCAAAAACCCTCTCTGATATCACGTTCTGACTTTCTTGAGCCCACCAAAGTTCTTTTTGGTCTCCGACTAAATTATGGGGAAAAAAAAAAGGTGACTGTTTTTTCTTTTGTTTTTGCACTTGTTTTTCTCCCTCCACTTTTTACTTCTCTTTCTGCTGCTGAATAAAGGTGAAAGAATACACTTTAGAATCCGCATGACTTCATTAACATAAGTATCCAGAGGTTTGTGATTAATACAGTTCTGTAATTTGGCGTCTCTAGCACAAAGTGGCTGTTCTCAGAATTCTAGTATGTAATATTGCAAGTTTTGACCGTTGCTGCAAAAGTCTATTGCATCATATTTGTTTCAACTATGCTCTATATGTAGAACGCTAAACAATTAGGTTTCCCAAGGAGGGCTGTCCATGGTTGAGTTTTTGTTGTCTTAATTTGGGTTGGGTATAGGCTATTGTGCTTGTACTACAAATCAATACCAGTCTCTAATGTAGAGCATTGTTCTGTCTATCAATTTTTTAGGAAATGGAACTTACATAAGCGGATGTAATATACAACATAATTTGGTGTCAAATAATGAAGAAAACTTATACCAGTAGTCACTGGATTTGGAGTGAATTCTCACCACTGAAATCCTGAATTTTATGTTGATTGATTGAGGAAAGAAAAACTTTCAAGTCTCCACAATTGCATCCCTGAGTTTTCAATTGATATTGACCTGAGAGTGACACCCCACCAAGAACAAAGAAGTTGTGGGAGAAAAAAGAAAAAGAGAAAAAAAAAAATTTAAATTGCTGCAATGGGATTGTAGAGCAGAATAATGATGTTTAGGGTAGGTGCCTTATTAATCAGACCAATTCACTGTGTAGGACTGTGTAGGGTACTTTTGCTTTCACCCTTTGGAGAGGAGGCAATTTGTGAAACTTTTGGAATTGGTTGTTTTATCTTTGTAGGGGAGAAAAAACAGGCAGTGGCGCAAGAAACCCATCATATGTTTCACCAACCATTGCATTATAATTTTTCATGCTGCTCTCCAACTGTAAAATTGTTCCATTTCAAATGCCATCACTATCAGACACCCTCTTTCCCTTTTATTTATTTTTATTTTATTTTCTAAATCAATGTCACTATCTTACCTATTTTTTCTTCGTCTGGTGAAATATTAACTATCTCTAGAGAGAATTAAAGTCCAATCACTCTGAACTCATGCAACTGTCTGCTTATAGCTTCAATGGTTTCTCAGCAACAAGACTAGTACATTTATAATCTTTATTCCAAATAAATTCCATAAATTTTGAGATAGTGGTCTGTCTTCCTCTTTTAATTTTCTTTTTCAAATTCTTTTGTTGATCTTGCTAAGCCATGTGATGTTGAAGGTCTTAATCAATGGCGCTACATAGATGATCTTAAGTTGGCAAATTTCTACCATTTTACAATGCTTTTAAGCACTCTTGCTTGCTGTAATGATGTTCAATTAACAACAATTTCTCCTTCTGGGTAGGTCTAAACGGGCAAGTTTTATCGCCTTAAATTGAGCTAAGGAAAAAAAAAGGTACATATGTTTGTTGTTTGTTCGGTGAGGAGTCAGTTTCTAGGTGTTACGGAGAGGGAAGCATAAATAGTCTATGTTGAAAAAAGTCATTTTTTTTTTTAATTCTTTTGTCTTTTGTGATTCAATGGTGATGGTGCCATGACAACATCCCCAAACACAATCTTGCAGAGATAGATTGCTAGTGGCAAAGAGAAAAAGAGAGATTTACAAGTCAACTATTGATCCCTTTGAAGTAAATTATTGGACAAAACTGGAAATTTAAACCCAGACATTGCAAGAGTAAAGGGTCCACTAGAGGTTGAAAATGTGTATGGTCTTGTTTGTTATCTGTTTCCAGAGTTCACCATCTTGCTGCAGAACTTTCCTTCTGTGAATGTATCTCTATAAATTAATAGAATACAAGGTATATAAAGTTGTGTCATTTGACGATCTTAAGATCAAGGGTAAAGGAAGTGGGTTGGAGACAGATTTTTTTTTTTTTTTTTGGTTATAAAATTTTAATAAAAAAATTATATAACATTTCAAAAATTAAAACTAAATTTTAATTGTCCCTTAAAAATTATAATCTTCATTTGAAATTATAATCTCAAATAGGTGTCATTGTTATACTTTGCTTTCCATGTAAAATCCCTGGTTTCACCCCAATTAATAAAAATGAGAGTTGTTTAAGGAAATTTGGACGTGGGATTTCGCATATACACAGATTGTTGAGGAGAGAAAGAAGCTTGTGTCTGGTTCTCACTAAGTTTTGCAGTTTAGTGTAGGGCGGGCAAACAAGAAATCCCTATGGGATTATGCATAGCCATGTTGTAGTGACAACGAACTCTGTATAGTCCAGAGCCCATGTAACTTTCAAGTTATCTTGCTCATAAACCACTTCAAGTTCATTACTAAACCTTAAACCAGTTGCCTAGAAAGTCGGATGCCAGTCTTGTTTCGAACCTAGTACAGGACTGGGTGTTCAAAGATTGAGCGGGGATTTTACACCTCTCATATTCTGATTCTGAGGTTTGAAATTAAGACTCTCTCTGTGATGATCCTTTCAACCTCAGCTATTAGACATTAGAGAGCTCATGTCGTGTCAGAAGCCTCAACAAGACCATACAAGTAAGAGTTCAATATATATTTCGAGACCGTAATAGGGTTCATATTCAATTAAGACGAAGGATATAAATTTGAATTAAAAAAATTAAAAATATTTCAAATTTATGTGGTCTTTTAAGTTTTTAACATCTAGGCAACACGTGAGAATAATTCCTCCCCCTCGCTTGCTTTTCTTTACTAACCCCCAATATATAAATTATTATTATTATTTTTTTTTTTATTAAAAGTATCTCAAAATTTTTTTATATTCATCATCACTTGAACAGACATAAATTTTACTTATTTTTCATTTTTTTTTTAAAAGACGCTTCTTTTCACTTGGATCTCCCACTGTGCTGAAATCGCCTCTACTTCCTTCAGCCGAACGTATCACACCTGTAATTAGTTTTCCTCCATCTCCTCCCCTCCCTCTCTCTCTCTCTCATGAAACCCTAAAATTTCACCGCCAATGTGATTGGTGTCACGGTCTGAGCAGCGGCAGCTGCAGTCACTCTTCACTCTTCATCGCTGATGGCCGTGATCAGCTGCAGCTGTAGTCACCGACTCTTCATCTCTAATAACAGGAATGCTTCTCTCTCTCTCTCTCTCTCTCTCTCTCTCTTTCTCTCTCTGCTATTTGTCTTCTGATTATGATGCCACTTTACTTTATTCTTGTTATTTCCTTGCGCATTTAAAAGTGCTTGAGCCTTTAGGGCACTTTCATCAATTCATGAACGGCATGCCAAAACTCTCTCCTTTGGATTTTTGTGGGCTTTTGTTATTCTTATCGTCTTGTGGGGTACCGGAAATTGCATCAATAAGGCACCGAATTTTGAGCCCTGCCCTTGTTATCATCTGTTTTACCTGAAGAACAAGTTTGATTTTTTTTTTAATTATTCAATCTTCTTTGTTTTTTTTGGGCACAAATCAGGTTTTTTTGGGAAGAATTTCATTTCTTGATTATCTTCAACTTGTTCTCTTCTTTTAGGGTATTTCTCTGTGGATTTTCTGTCATAGGCAAATAATATATATAAAAAATAGTTGAATTCCTTCCTTTGAAATTGTTCTCTTTGTATAATCTTATACCAAATCATTTTGTTGTTCTCTCTAAACCCTTTCTCGTTGTCTTTATGCAATGTTTATTTTGTTTGAATCTCTCTTATGAAGTGTGTCTGGGTAGCTGCTCCGATAACTAGTGTTTCCTTGTGTGCATTCTAGAGAGTGTAAGGCCAACCTAGAATATTATGCTATTCAGGCCTGTGTGCACTATACTAATGCAGTTGAAAGCATAGTAATTAGAATTTTACGTTTTGATTTGATTCAAACAGAAATATATTTGGTCCAAATAGATGAATCTTAATCATATAAAAATATTACAATTTGAATTCCATTTATGAATCGAATCATATGATTCCATTCGATTCAAACAAAAGTACCATGATGGGGAGCCAATAGTTGGAAGCCCCAGATTGTGCAAAGGTCACGGACTCATTTGTTGATGATTTGGGAATTTAGTTAAATTAGATGTTCTCAAGGCATGCCAAGGATTTGTTGAGGGAATGCTTTAGGGCAACATCTAGTTGTATCCAGTTGAGGCTGCCGCATTGTGGTATGCACCTGGTCATAATGTGTGCTCGCCTCAAGTGTTGAAAGAAAATGTATTGTAGTGTAATGATATAACACAAAATGGTGACCTAATGTACAAGATTTCCACTATTGTTAAATGTCGGAGGTTGTTTAAGTGATATGAACCAATGATATGAAAGCGCAAGAGAATACTAACTAATGAGTCCACAATTTACTTATACTCAAAAATATGATTAGAAAAGGTTTTGATCAAATTAAACATTGATAATTTATTCAGAAAAACCAAATTCAGTAAGAGAGATGTGGGTGAGAGAGATAGAATTTAATCTACTAAATAATTAAGTATATATTAATCAAACCCCAAATACTTAAAATTATAGAGAAATTTTATCTTGAAATGTCTTACACTATTTTAAAAACTCCAAATACTTAAAAATTCGGAAAAAAAAAACCTGTTTTACACTATTCTGAGTTGTCTTTATGAAATTTTATCTTCAAACATTCAGAAAAGATATAGTCCTCCTATAATCCTATCCCTCTCTTTCCCCAGAAAAATAAATGAATACATGATTGAATAATATCATGCTATAGACATTGCTTATTAAAATATTCTACTCAATTAGTAATAACGTCTAAACTATCATATAAAACTTGCATTTACATTTTTCTCGGATTGTTAACTTACAAAACTATTGATTTCTGTCATCATGAATTGCATCTACTCCTAGAATTGAGTATGCTGCTCTTTTAATATCCACATTTATTCTTCTTGAGTAGCAAATTTATCACTCATAGTTATACTTTGAACCTCTGCTTCATCTGCTCTTTCTCTCCGCTACAATTTTCAATTGAAAATTTTCAGATGCTACAATCACTTTCATAGGAGCAACCTCTCTTAAGATATTACGAATATCAAGCAACGTTTGCATATAAATTTTTGCAGGTGAATTTGATGACATAGTTTTTTTCATTACGCAAGTCATCCTATAGAACAGAATAATTTGTTATGTGACAAAAATATACAAATTGAAAATCTAAAACTATTTGAATTGCAAATAATAGTAGATACCAAAATTTGTTCAACTTTATCATTGATCATTTTTCCTTTTTTTGAAAAATGATCAATCTAGCATTAGTCAATTGCTGGTAGTTTTTTTTCTTCATTCTTTTTTTTTCACATGTTCATAATCACGATAGAATTGTTATACTATTGTGCAAGTTTAATGAATGAAAAGAAAGAAGATAATAAGGAATAAAGAATAAGTTGTGAAATGCTAACCACATTATCAACCACTCTTGTAATCGAAATAGATCCAACTGTGGGTAGAGTAACATTAATTGCACGATTTTGAATGTTTTTCATATTCATTTTCTGTTAATTTTAAAAAAGAAAATCAAAATAATGAACTCAAATAAGTTTTTTATTATAAAAAAAATGAGAAAGAAATAATGATATGACTTGAATCTGAAAGTCCTCACGGGTAAATTTATCAAATAATTTCACCTAATCATCCATCGGTACGTTAAGTGAAAGATTTTTCACAGCCTTTTCTTTGGATGTGAATTTCCTGAAATAAAAATGCAGCTTATACTGCATGTTCTTGTGCTAATCAACCAATTGTTTTTGAATGACACTCTATTTTTGTGCTGTCATCATAATTCGAACTCTCCTTCAAGAATAGAAGAAAGACATTATGATATTTATATATAACGTCAAATAATCATACAAATTAATTACTGTATATTCACCTAATAAACTAACAATATTGTACCGTATATTTGCTAATAATATCATTCTTCAATTCTTTTGGTTGGTGTTTCCACGTTATGTCATCAAATTTGGCAAACTACTACATAATACAGTCACCCTTTGTGATCAACTCTTAACTATTTTCTTTTATTAGTCGACCGGCATATTCATCTATTTCAATAATAATTTTTTTATCGGATGCTTTTTTTTGCTTGAGCCAAATTTTTAGTGACTCCTCATCGTGTATGTGTTTAGGTAAATGTTATTCAATATAAACAAATACTAGTTATCCACTCAAATATAAAAACTCATATGTATTGATTTTTGTTGTTAGAATACATCTCGAGAAGTTTAACTAATATGATCTTAATGTTCAGAATCCCCTTCAAGTTACTCTTTTGCATTGATCTGTTGATCTAATGCTAAGAAATGAATCTCAGTACGGTCATGTATGTCGGCACTCAAATTAAGTAAGGGTTTAACTCGGCTCTATTTAGAATTATTGGAAAGTAGTGATATCTCTTATAATGACTCATCTTCAATGTTAATATAATAAGTGGTGTGTTTCTTAATTGTAGTGAGTCATGCACTCATACGAAAATAGGGTTGCGACAATAGTAGTATTTTACCAGCAGTCTTTTTTCCCAGAGATCCTTCATTTCTTCAAACGAAATGAACAGAGATAAAATTAGACCGATTTCCGAAATGTCTTTTTGGATACTCCTCAATATTCCAACTATTAGCAAAACGTGTGAAGTAGATAAATGATTCATCTACCATTAGAAGGGGTTTTTGTTGGAATTCTTCTTTGAGAAATTTGTTAGGCATCCATTAAATAATAGTAAATAGTAGTTAATGAAAGAAAGAAAACAAAGAATAAAAAATTATAACAATCTGAATAGTAAGTGTTTTTCCTTGTGTAGATCGATCCACACATGAAAAAGCGTTTGCCATTCATATTGTTATAATTTTTTATTCCTTGTTTTCTCTCTTTCAAGATCTACACAAGGAAAAGCACTTGCCATTTGGATTGTAACAATTTTTTATTCCTTATTTTCTCTCTTTCAGTAACTATTATTTATTACTCTTTAGTCCACACAAGGAAATATTTCTTGTTTTCTCTCTTTCATTGATTACTATTTATTACTCTTTAGTCGATGCCTAATGAATTCCTTAAAAAATGATTCTAACATAAACCCCTTTTAGAAGCAGATGAATCATTATCTACTTCTCACTTCCGCAAATAGCCGATATATTGAGAAATATTCAGAAATGTATTTTGGGAATCGGTCTGATTTTATCTATTTTCATTCCATTTGAAGAATGGAAAGATCCTTAGGAAAAATGTTACTGCTAAAGTACCACTATTGTTGTAACCCTATTTTTGTAGGAGTGCGCGATTCACTCCAATTAAGAAATACATCACTTGTCATATTAATATTTAAGAGGAGTCATCACATAAGTCATCACAAGAGATATCACTGCTTTTCAATAATTCCTAACAGAGTCGAGTTAGACGTTTGGTTAATTTGAGTGCTGACATACATGAATGTATTGAGATTCACTCCTTAATATTAGATCAACAGATCAATGTGAAATGATAACTTGAAGGGGATTCTGAACATTAAGATCATACTTTTTCAACTTCTCGAGATATATTTTGACCACCACGATCAATGCATATGGGTTTGCATATTTGAGTGAATAATTAGTATTTGTTTATTTTGAATAACATTTATCTAGACACATCTATAATTAGGGGATTCATTAGAAATTTAGCTTATGCCAAAAGGATGCGTCTCAATAAAAAAATCATTGTTGAAGTAGATGAATGTGTTGATTATCTAGTAGGAGAAGATAGTCAAGAGATAATCACAAATGGTGGCTGTATTATACAGTAGTTTGTCAAATTTGATGACACAACGTGAAAGTATCAATCAAAAGAATTGAAAGATGATATTATAAGTAAGTGCATGATACAATATTGTTAGTTTTTTAGATGGATGTATAATAATTAATTTGTATGATTATTTAGCGTTGTATATATCATAATGTCTTTATTCTATACTGTAAGAAAAATACAAATTATGATGGTAGCGCAGAAATAGAGAGTATTATTAAAAAATAATTGGCTAATCAACATAAGAATAGATAGTGTAATCTGCATGTTCACTTGAAGAAATTCTCATCCAAAAAGAGGCCGTGAAAAATCCTCTACCTAATGTTTGAATGGATGATTGGGTGAAACTGTGATAAATTTACCGGTGAAAACTTTCAAGTTCAAATTATTTTACTATTTCTTCCTATTTTTATAAGGATAAAATTTTGTTCAGGTCATCATTTTGATTTCTTTTTATGAAAACTAACAGAAAATGAATATAAAAAACACTTAAAATAGTACAATTAATGTAACTTCATCCACAATTGGATTTGTTAGTATAACAATTCTAACATGATATGAACATGTGACATAGAATAAATGAAGAAAAAAAATGATAAGCAATTGACCAATACCAAATTGATTATTTCTTAAAAAAGGACAAAAATGATCAATGATAAATCTAAACAAACTTCGATATTATTTATTATTATTTGTAATTTTAATAGTTTTAAATTTTCAATATATATGTTTTTGTCACATAACAAATTATTTTGTTTTGTAGTATGATTTGCATAATGAAAATATCACGTAATCAAATTTACCTGCAAAAATTTGTATGCAAAAGTTGCGTGATATTCCAAGACACCTTAAGGAATGGGTTGCTCCTACGAAAGTGATTATGGTATATGAAAATTATAATTGGAAATTGCGATGGAGAGAAAAAGAGCAGATAAAATAGAGGTTCAAAATGTAACTATGAGTACCAAACTTGCTGCTCAAAGAGAAGAAATGCGGGTATTAAATGAGCAGTATACTCAATTCCAGGAGTATATGCAGTTTATGATACCGAAAATCATTCATTTAATGAGTTAGCAATTCGAGAAAAATGTAAGTACATGTTTTATATTGTAGTTTAGAGATTGTTATTAATTGAGTAGTATTTTTTATTAAGTAATGCCTATAGTATGATATCATTTAATCATGTATTTTTTTTTTTTGAAAGGGGAAGGGGGTAGGATTAGAAGAGAACTATGTTTTTTCTCGATATTTGAAGGTAAATTTTCACAAAGACAATTTAGAGTAGTGTAAATATATTGTTTTTGGGTTTTTAAGTATTTAGAGTTTTTAAGGTAGTGTAAAACAGTTCAAGATAAAATTTCTCTGTGTTTCTAAGTATTTGAGATTTGATTGTTTTATACTTAATTATTTAGTAGATTAAATTTTATCGGTTTCTTTTCTTACTTCTCTTATTGAATTGGTTTTTTTGAGTAGATTATTAAAGTTCAATTTAGACAAAACTTTTTCTAGTCATTTTTTGGATATAAGTAAATTTTAAACTCATTAGTCAATACTCTATTGGGATTTCATATTGTTGATTCACGTCACCTAAACAACCTTTAACACTTAATAATGGTAGGAGTTTTGTACATTAAACCATCTTTATGTGTTATAACTATTGCATTACATGACATTTTCTTTTGAGTTTGATGTTGAATTAATATATTTGGTATTTTGTGTAACTATTTAGTTATTTATGATATTGTGGTTTTTTAATGTTAATTTCATATAATTGATATAAATTTTTTTCTTTTTCAGTGATATATCGTAGAATGTTTCAAGAAATATCTACTAATCAAGAAATTCGTCACTAAAGTCATCGCTATTGTATTGCTCGACATATTTTTAGTGATGACTTTTTTCATTACCAAATCATGTCACTAAAATTAATCATGTGCAAGTCATTTTTGTTGACTATTAATTTAGACACCAAACGTTGTTACTAAAAGCGTTGACCAAGTTACTTTTAGTGGTCATTTGGACTTTTTAATTATCATCATGGTGACAACTTTTTTGTCACTAATTTGATGACGAAAAAACTTTTGATCACTAAATTCGACCCTTTAATGATAACTTTTTACATTTGATCACTAATAATCTTTAGTGATGGAACATTAGTGACCATTGAGTCACAATATTTTTTTTTGTCATTAAAGTGTTTTAGTGATCACAATTGAAACTTTAGTGATCAAAACGCTTTCGTCATTAAAGGCTTTTTTTGTAGTGTCTTATGGTTATGGTCAATCATATCTAGGATTGGCAATTGGGAGGGGTCAACCCAAGCTCGGCCAGTTTTGAAGGGTCGAGCTAGGGCTGAGCTTGGCTCGTTTCATGATCGGGCCGAGCTCAGGCTTCTTTTTTAGGCCCATTTTAATTATAGGCCGTGTGTGGACCAATGGGCTTGACCCATCGGGCCGAGTCTTGTCCGAAATAGACCCGAGACCCTTTTAATTTTTTGGGCCAAGCTCGAGCCTTGGTCCTTCGAGTTTTCTTGAGCCGGGCTCAGGTCGGGCCCATAAAAATTTAATCGGGCCAAACTTGAGCTTCGCAAAGTTTGACTTAAAAAAAGCTTGATTGCTACCCGTAATCATATCTCTGTAATTGTGCTAATTATGGTCACAATATTACTCCATCACAAATCTTGTCACTGACTCTGGGATATCAACATGTGGACCTTATGCTGTATGCTGCTCTACCAGCCGCGTGTCGTTAGCACTTTAGTATGGCTGATTTGTGCGCTCTGTGTTGCTTTGCCGATTTGGAGGCTAGCAAGAGCAAACTCCTTAGGCTTTTTTGGACGTAAATCTTTTTGTCTTCTTTAACCGGAAGGTGGCCTTTTGTTTTTAATTTATTCAGTTAACATCTGTCTAAACAAGGTGAAGGCAGAAGTATACATGCATGATTTGTGGGCTTGGGGCCTTAGGCTTGGTGAATTTTGTTAAAACAGGTTAGGTTGCAGAAGATACTGGGGAAAGTCCTTGCCATTGTAGACATATAAACGAGTAATGCCTGGTAAATGTACCGTCTCTCCTATTTTTTTGGAGTCCTTGTGTAAGTTCTGGTTTTAATTATATTTGA
This sequence comes from Dillenia suffruticosa, assembly GCA_033439265.1. Lineage (NCBI taxonomy): Eukaryota > Viridiplantae > Streptophyta > Magnoliopsida > Dilleniales > Dilleniaceae > Dillenia > Dillenia suffruticosa. Next base: position 18,795,622 of record JAVTVX010000020.1, read on the forward strand.
ACTGGTTGGTTGCAGATTCTGATTCCAAATAGTCTGCTTTTTGAGAAGAATCCTAACTTTTGGAAACAATCAGCTTCTCAGGTAAAATATTTATTTTCCTTTTTTTCTGGTCTTCTTGATGCTCATTGAGCTGGAAAATGATCGTAGTTAGCTTTGTGTCAACATCTTTGCCTTCAATTTTGAGGGCGGCAAGAATGTTAACATTTGACCACCTATAAGAGGATTGCTTTTGACTACACTTTTGCATTTGTTATTATTATTATTTTTAATCTAATTTTGCTAAATCACCCTCTTCCATTTGTCATTTAAAGATTATGTTTGCCAAAATCTCTTCTATGCACTTTAGTGATTTCTGGGTAATTGCTGCTTCACTGTAATCTAGTCAACTAACCACCATGCTTCAAAAAAGAAAGAAAGTTGCAGAACAAGTAGAACAATTAAAACTCATTTTTCTTTACCCTAATAGTAGTACCCCTTTAATAAATGGAACTAAGTAATGGAATGGGCATAATAATTCTCATTTTCTGTCAACCCATTGTCAATCATATTTATTTTCCTTAAAATTTACACTGAACGCTCTTATATTTACTGTTGCACCATGGAGAGCATGGATGGCTGCATTTAGGAGGTTTTGCTCCATTTAGGGCAAGAGTTTGGAACCTCTGTTTGAATTAGAGTTTGTTCCTCATTTAGTCAACCAAGTATCTCGTTATATATTATAATTTAAAGTCTAGTATGTATTAAAATTAGTAGATTTATTTTAGAATTTATGACACTTAAAAAAAAAGATTTATTAGCTAATTAGGTTTATCATATTTTGAAAGTTTTTTTTTTTTTAATTTTTTTCCCTTGTAATATTGAATGATTTATAAATATTTATTAATCACCTTTTTTTTTATACACACTAAATGATTATTTTGATTTTATGAAGGTGTTTGGTATATATCTTAGGGAGTACTTTTAGGTTTTGGCTTTCCAAACAAGGGGTGTTTGTTGACTCCATTTTTCTTTATTTGAATATTAGTATTCAAAAATTTGATTAATTCAATTCGAACAGTTGTGAGATTCAATTTATGAGTTGATTTTCTCAATATCAATTCTTCTATTTTCAAAAGTAGTGTTCAAAATATTAGTCATGAAGTCTGGTGCTCTACCGTTAGATGATCTTAGGACGTTGGTGTTTGATAACTCCTTTGACAGTTGATGAAAACTGATTGTCCAAAGGTTACAAAAAGACACCAGCTATCCGAAGTAACATTGACGGTTGGGTATTTTTTTTTTAATTATTTAACCCACCTATATTAATATTAATAAAACCAAACACTAAAATTAGTGCTAATAAAGTAAACTGTGTAAAATTTCGTCTTTTCTTATAAAGTCATGTTATATAATTATTTTCTTAATAATATCTATTTAAATTAGTTATTTCTAAAAAAAGGTTTGAATATTTTTATTATGAATTTTATATTTCAATATATAACAATAAATATTTTTAAAAAATAAAATAGATTTTGTCATTTTTAGTCAATTTATATATGAATAGCAATTCAACCAGACTCTAATTTCAATTGAAAACAACAATCGGCTATTGGTTATCTGCCATAAGTGATTAACTGAATTTCATTAGTTAAATCAAATAGATCTTTAGTTTATAATTGAATTTTGTACTAGTTTGAAATTTTATGAAAATTTTAATTTAGATATCTTATTTAGAAACTTTAATTCAATTAATGTGGGTGAGTTCATGAGCGGATTTGAATTATTTGTAAGTTTAACATGAGTCGAGTCTGAATTGCACCGAGCTATCAACTGTGACTGTTGTATAAATTTTACAAGCACTAGACTGGGCTGGGCTGGGCTGCCAAGATTTGAGAACGAAGCTCCTTGATGTTCAGTTTATCAACCACTCTTGCAACAGTGATTTTGATTTCATCTGGGCTCATTAGAGTCTCCTTCCCATATATATATATATATATATATATATATATATATATATATATATATTTTGGTCCCTGGATTTGATCCACCGTCGAGCGTCCGGAGATTTATTCTGACTAATCTCGGTCGAGCTGCTGTCGAGTCTCAATCGGGAGGGAGTTCTCCCAATATTGTTTTTATCACTACTAAAATTCGAATCTCGATTTTTGATATAGGATGTTAGTATCATTTCCATTAAACCAACGAATTGTTGGTGTCTCCTTCTCATATATGATGAAAGGAATTAGTTAAGTTTAAAATTACTTGTTTTTCTGATCAAAATTTAGTAAAATTTTCATTAGTTAATAACCAATTAATCACGTATGGTTAGCATAAATCATGAGAATTTATTTTTAAAAGATAATTCAGTAGTTATAACTCTTTTGTTCTGATATGATGATAAAAAAAAAAAAAAAAAAAAAAGTGAGCTCACCCTCCCCAACCTCATTTTTCCGGACTAAATTGTTAATTCTCCAAAGGCAGACCGACAAAAAAAAGGAAAAAAAAAAAATAACACGAAAGCAAGATCGGATCGCCGGTTTAAACCGAACCACTTGCTGTCCTTTGACAATACACCGTTGTCCTCTTGTTCCAAACTTTTGCACATGGCTTGCGTTATGCTCCCGCTCCAATCCTCTGCATCAACTTCCATTCCCACTAACAATGACTCTCCCACTGGCATCTCGCCACATCAGTATTTGCTGATGTGGCTTTGATTGATCGTTGTAGCTGAGGAACACTCCCAAATCGAGTTCACACGGAAACCAGGAGGCAAACTATGGCAGAGCTCCGCTAAACTTGGTGGGAGTGGGACTCTCTCTCTACTCTATAACTAATAATAGAAACTAGAAAGAGAGAGAGAGAGAGGAGCATTCGCTCTCTTCATTTCACTTGAACCCAATTACACAAACCTCCAACTGCGGATCTCATCACTCATTATCATCATCATCCTCATCATCATCATCAAAATCGGAGATGGATACCACCATTTTAGAAAGAGAAAACAGAGCTAAGTAGAGAGAGAGAGAGAGAGAGAGAGAGAGAGAGAGAGAGACTTAGCACAAAATTAAAGCAATCTCAGTATATGTCTCGTCCACCAAACTACGAGTTTCAAGAATGGTGGAACAAAGAGAGAGAGAAGAATCGCGACCTCCTCATCCCTCAATCCGATTTAAGCCCCAATCGTCATTCCGTTGTCCAGATCCAATCTCCTTCCTCCTCCGATTCAACTCGGGACTGTGATCGATCTCGTTCCAGATCCGCTCGCCAACTCTCCTGGCTCCTCCTCCTCAAATTCCAACAATTCGCTTCCTCTCTCTCCTCTTTCTCCTCTCGCTTTCTCTCTCTCCTCCGCATCGCCAATCGCCGCATCACATCTCCCGAATCCCTCACCGATGCTTCCATTTCCAAGTCCGAATCGCGATTCTATCGCGTGATCAAAGGTTTCCTAATAATCGTTGTAGTTTTGCTGTGCATTGAGCTTGTTGCCTACTTCAAAGGATGGCATTTCAGTCCTCCTTCGATAGAATACGCAGAAGCCGAGGTTGTTGGACTCCTCGGCGTCGTTTACGCCAACTGGCTTTATATCAGAGCCAATTACTTGGCTCCGCCGTTGCAGAGCTTGACGAATGCTTGTATTGTACTCTTCCTGATTCAGTCTGTGGATCGAGTAATTTTAGTATTGGGTTGCGCCTGGATCAAGTTTAGCAGGATTAAGCCTGTAGCGGCTATGGAATATCCTGGTAGTTCAGAAGATGGTAACGACCTGCATTATCCCATGGTGCTTGTGCAGATTCCGATGTGCAATGAGAGGGAGGTAAGAAGATGTAGGTTTCAAATCCCTAATTTCTTCCTTTTTTGTTCAAATTATGATTAGTTTTAGCTCAATTCCAAGTTCTGGTTTAAGTTTTAGTTCTTTCGATGTTCACAATGCTGCTCTTTACAACACGTTAGTTTAATGCTACAGTAATTACTATATTTGCTGAATTCCAGTTGGCATCGGTTTATTGTTCGGAAGTTATTCAGTATCAAGTGTTAACTGTTTTTGGCGTATAATTAGGCATTTCCTGTGATTGACACTTTTTTTTTTTTGGGGTACATCTAGCTTATGCTTGTGGTTTTAGGTTTTAAATCCCTAATTTCTTTTTGTTTTTGCGAATTACGTATCATGTTTTTTAGTCAAAACTGTGATTCCTATTAGCTCTAAACTTACGATTTGAAGCTTTTGTTCTGTCCATGTTCACAACATTGTTCATTGTAAGAACTAAGTTCTTGATTGATATTGCTAATCAGGCTATTTTTGCTAGATTAGGTTTCTACCTGATTTAGGGTAGCGTTTGAAAAATTACAATATTACTTGGTTGAAGAAATAGCTTCACAGAAAGTTGGATGTCTTGCTTTTTGTGATGGTTTGCTACAAGGGGTTAACCCTCATTTGTAATTACTATTTCCTTTTTGGTAGTAAATTTGTAACATTTAGGTAAAAACACAGGTGGTTCATCCTGTCTTGGCTTGTTTCACATGTAGAGACAAGGATAAAACTGTACTCCCTTGATATGCCAGCCTCTTGTTGGACCCTCAGGCACTAATATCTTCATGATTTGTTGAATCATTAATTCGTTCTTTTACCCATGGACTTGTCTTTATCTACTGCTCACTTCAAAATGCTTCAGATTGCTAGGTAATTTCTTTCAGAATCCTTCAACATGCATTGAGGATTCAACTGTTAACTATTGATCCATGCTAACCATGATAGGCACATTGTTTATGATGGAATTTTTCTTTTTCCCTCAAAATTGGTTACAATTTTTGGTACATGCATGACAAACTATTCCGATACCACTCGTGCAAAGCTCAATTTTAGAAGGCCGAAGCTAGTTCTGTTTTTCAAACGGTTTCTTTGAGAACTAGATGTACTCAAAAAACAATTTTTTTCCTGTAAATTCTAACCTTTTTTTATCGTATAGATGCTAGTGAAATCTCACATCTTGGGATTGATGTTCCATGCAGATATTATAATATTATTTTTAAGAGGTGATGAATTGTGCTTTTATTCCACTCACAATTTTACAAACTAATGATGATTGTGTTCAACACTTACCAAACATGACACTTCTAAAACACCTAAATGGACTCATTCAACTTGGCTAAGTTATAATTTAATGGTCCATTTTGCGGGTTCTGGGCAACATTGAAAGAGATTTTGTGCACTTTTGGTATGGATGGTGACGCTATTTGTGCTTTAGGAGGTAGTGATTACATTCCCAGATGTTAAATGAAAGATCTAATTTCCATTGTCTCCTCATATTATCCAATATGTGGATTATAGGAGCACTTCATGATCCCTGGCTTGCACCACAAATACAAAACATACTGCATTTAAGGTAGCATTTTCTGTCTCAAGCAACTTGGATAACACTATAAAGTGACTTTAAAATTTCAGAACATATCCAAAAAAATAATAATAATAATAAGAAACTGATTATATAAACATGAAAAAGTAAGTGGGAAAATTATTGAAAAACTACATTATCGTTCCTTCATTATACCAATGTTCACACTCTAGGATCTGTCACCTCCAAATCTACCATAATATATATCTTCAGCTCTATCCTCCACAAATTTACTGGTAAGCGACTTCTGGACAGACTTAAAGGACTATCTTTGGAAATGGAGAATGGAGTTGGAGACAAAAAAAAATGCCCAAATGCCCTCACTTATTGATCATGTGGGACTTGTACAATGTGAGGTTTTAAAAATGAAACAACATGCTGGAAGTGAGCGAGCATCAGCCAATAGTGATTTGATTGAAACACTTATTGCAGGAAGTTTTACCCTTGTTGCAAAGGCAAAGCGAGATATATGTGGATTTTCCCTAGAATAGACCTTTTTGGCAACAAGCTTTTAAAAGTTGTTATAGAAAAATGTATCTAATTGACTCATTTTCAGATAAATGAACTCGTGAACATATCAGCACCGTAAGGATTTATAGGCACTAATTTATGGGGGAGATTAGCTGTATTACCTTTAAAATTAAAACTGGTTCAATTATATTTTACAGAAACATGAATCTTACGTCACCATGTATGCCACAAATGCAACTTTTTTGTTTGTTCTGCACTAATAAGTTGAAAACCCCTTAGATTCTGTATGATGTGGCAACTGTCCCACAGTAACACAACAAGTCACAATGTACTGCAGTTTTTATTGATGTACTTACATTTTCAGAGGAAGATAAGAGTTGAACATTCATGTGATGGTGGCATTGCTTATAGTTTTTTTTAATGATCTTGGGTTCACTTATTAGAAGCAACCTCTTAATAAAAGGAAGCATGTTTGTTAATGAAATTGCCTATCCTAAAGCTTATGCATAGAGGGATGATTATTTGAGCATCAGATCAACTTTTTTCTGTAACCAATAAGAGGAATTTCAATTACTGGAATGTGCACAGCAGTTGCGGCTCTCTAATTATGTCCCATTTTAAATTGTTATTCATTGAGAGCCCAGTGCAATGGACAGTCCACTTGTAGATTTTTGGTTTATCTCTCCTTTGAAGCTCTTTTGCTGCATTTGTCTTTGTTTATGTATTCTGAAATGCCTTTCTAGAAATGAATTTGGAAATTTTGGTGAGAGTTTTCCAGGGGTTCAACCATGTTGCTTTTTAATGCTACAGGTTTATCAACAATCTATTGCAGCAGTATGCGTCCAGGACTGGCCAAAGGATAGAATGCTTGTGCAAATTTTAGATGATTCTGATGATATGGAAGTCCAAAACCTTATCAAGGCAGAGGTACAGAAATGGCAACCGAGGGGTGTGCGTATACTCTATAGACATCGTCTGATACGGGCAGGCTATAAGGCAGGGAATCTTAAATCTGCTATGAGTTGTGACTATGTCAAAGACTATGAGTTTGTGGCAATATTTGATTCAGATTTTCAGCCTGCACCAGATTTCTTGAAGAAAACTATTCCTCATTTCAAGGTAATCTAGGGCCACAACTGCTATGAGAGTTGTGACTTCTCAAGCTTGAGTTATATGCTTCTGTCGATTAGGTGTTGATTTTTGTTGAGTTCCATGTGCATGCACGTTTTTGTACATCTTTACAGCATGATGTGTTATTTGATCAATAACTTGAACTTATATTTCTTTTGAATAATAATTTTTTGTTTTCTTCTTAAAGGGAAATGAAGATCTTGCACTGGTCCAAGCAAGGTGGGCTTTTGTAAATAAGGATGAGAACTTGCTTACAAGATTGCAGAACATTAACTTATCCTTCCACTTCGAGGTTGAGCAGCAAGTCAATGGGGTGTTCTTAAACTTTTTTGGCTTCAATGGGACAGCTGGTGTATGGAGAATCAAGGCCCTTGAGGAATGTGGCGGCTGGTTGGATCGTACAACTGTTGAGGACATGGATATTGCTGTCCGTGCTCATCTTCATGGATGGAAATTTATATTTCTAAATGATGTAAAGGTCTGTGAAGTAGATAGTTCAAAGAACATCTCTTACACAACTGAGGTAGAATGCCATTTGAAACTTAATTTCAACCTTTGTGTGCAGTGCATGTGCGAACTTCCTGAGTCCTATGAGGCTTACAAGAAACAGCAACATCGCTGGCATTCAGGGCCAATGCAGTTATTCCGCTTATGTTTTTTTGATGTAATCCATGCAAAGGTACAAAATCGGCCCTATAGTTCACTTAAACTTGTGTATTTAAATCAGTTCAGTGCTTTACTTTATGGTCTGTCATTCCTTCCCTCCTCGGACGGTCTGGTAGTGTTAGTGTTGCTCTTTGCTGCCCTAATTCTCTTCCAATGTGTGTGTTTCTTGCTTAGAAATTGCTAAAAACTGTTAAGTTGCTGACATTTTGTGTGTGAAAGGAACTATGTATATTTCAAACTAAATTAATGGATTGCCATCATATCTTATCATTGACAGGTGGAATAATCATGCCATCAACTCTGAAATAATATGTTTTCAATTATGTCCTTGAAAAGGGAAAACAAACAAACTTCTGGGAAAAGAACTCTTGGAGCACCTGCCTTGGTACTCCAGGATATGAATATGCTTGAAGAAATCTGAGTTAAAGTTCAATTAATTTAAAGTTTGGAATCTACATGATTCCTCAAAATTATTTCTAGGAAGACATGGAAACTACACTCCATTCTATTTCCTCACTTTCCTTTCCTCATTTTTGTACCCTTCTCTAATCTTCGCAGTTCTATCAATGGGAACTTTATTTTTGTTAAGGTTGATGATAGGATCATTCTGGATTTCATCTTTTTCTTCTGCTGCTTAATTTATTCCAAACCTTCCATTGCTTAGACTTAGAAGTAGGATGCTAGAGAATTTTGATTAGTTCTCTTGCAGATTTTCTAGTACTGTCATGGTATATTATTATTTTTTATTGAATCAGAATTATATTGGAATGTAAGATATTAATGAATTTTACAAATTCAAAGACCAAATGGCATTTCTATGAGGGAGGCCTGAGATTCCCAATAATGCTGTTAAACAATCGTTGGGTCCATGTGGCATGGGGATTTGGGATTTTGAGCAACTGTGGTTATATTTTGTATATGTAGAAAACTTCTCATATAACTTAAGGGCTTCTAAAATGAGTGAAGAAATGTAAAACATACATATATATGTTGTTTTCTTAAAAGCCTGTCAGCATAATTGCAAAATTTTTTCCAAATACCAATCAGAGTCCTGCTTAAATAAGATCTAATGAACTTCAAAATTGCAATGTATATTGCAAGATCTATGTGCAATTCAGAGTTTACTTGCATTATTTTCTTTCAAATTGCATTGTTGCAAGTCAGATGAAAGATTAAAAAACCACAAATTTGGAAGTTCTTGGGATCAACCATAGTCAAAATGAGAATTAATTGTGCAGACCTGCCCCCTCCCCTCTTTGTTCTTCTTCATTATCTCTTTGCATGAAAGAAAATTGTACGAAGCCTAGAAATGGGCAGTATTTATTACGTTATATTTTGTATGTGAGATTGGAAGTGTCTCCTAGCATCTAAAGAAAATTATATGAAGCCTACAAATGGGCAGTATTTATTACGTTATATTTTGTATGTGAGACTGGAAGTGTGTCTCCTAGCATCTAAAAAATTATTGGATATGCTAGTAATAGTGTTTTCTTGACAGTCTTATACCCACCAATATAAAAATAAACAGATATTGCCAAGTGTTTTGGTGCAGTTTCGTATCTACAGGTACTTTTTGAAATTTGTGATGACAATTATCGATACTTATTATGCATCTGCTTATGCTGTCTGGGTCCCAGTTTAACATGTATTTTCTTAATGTTTGTTGCAGGTGAGTTCGGGCAAGAAAGTGAATATGATATTTCTATTCTTTCTCCTGCGGAAGCTCATCCTTCCATTTTATTCTTTTACCCTTTTCTGTATTATACTCCCACTAACCATGTTCCTACCAGAAGCTCAATTGCCAGCTTGGGTAGTTTGTTACATCCCTGGTGTTATGTCCATTTTAAATATCCTTCCTGCCCCACAGTCAGTCCCATTCATTGTTCCTTACCTTCTCTTTGAAAACACCATGTCCGTGACCAAATTCAATGCCATGATATCAGGACTTTTCAAATTTGGAAGTTCATACGAGTGGATAGTAACAAAGAAAACAGGGAGATCATCAGAGGCTGACCTCATTTCCTACTCAGAGAAGGAATCTGGACCGCTACTTGAGAGCACAAATTTTCATAAATCATCATCAGATTCAGGCCTTGCTGAGCTGAACAAGTTAGAAATGACCAAGAAAGGTGGGAAAAGAAAAAGAAATCGATTATATAGGAAAGAACTAGCTCTTGCAATTATATTGCTAAGTGCCTCAGTAAGAAGCCTGTTGTCTGCCCAAGGAATTCACTTCTACTTCCTTCTATTTCAAGGTATCACATTCCTAGTTGTTGGTCTTGATTTGATTGGAGAGCAAGTAAGTTGATTATAGGTACAATTTTGCTGAGGAAAACTTACCCTAGAGATTTTACTTTGGGTGGAAACTCAAGACTGCTTGGTGTGTTCAAACCAATTACCAAGAGCCTAATATTCCTGGTCTTCACTGTTTGTAAAGTCGTGATGATTCTCGGCTCCAAAAGATGAAGCAAATCATCATGTTCATTGGACTGTTTTTTGTTTATATCTAATTGCTACTCCTTCTTTAGAAAAAGCTGGTCTATAGCTTCTGTCCTTCTGTTCCATGAGCGGAAATGAGGTTATCAGGTTATCGTAGCTAGAAATGGGAGGAGACATTGGAAAAACTGTGTGGTCAGAAAAGGGCAGATGATGGTGGGGATGGTGATCGAAATGGACTCACTGCCCCGGACATGTTAATTTCTGGTTATACTGTTGTATAATTTATCCCTCGCATCAATTGGTGTGGAGAATATTTGAAATTTGTCATTCTTTATTTTTGTTATTCAGTGCTTGTGTAGTCTCTCACGTGTATCTTGGAAATAGATGACTTGTACCTTTTTGTTTCAGTGAGAAAACATTAGACTTACTGATGCCATTGCTCGGAATATATATCGCTTTCTCATGTATTAGAAGGCAAAGTCTGCCAGTTTATAGTTGTGAGATTTCTAAGGCGTTGATTTCTTCTCTCTACGTTTTAGTTTTCTGCGGAAAGGGAGCCCTTGTGTACTGGTTCATAACACAAATGAAATCAAGAGTTCTTTTATATATATATATATATATATATATATATAATTTTAATTGGCAACATCGGTTTATTCATTTATGCATAAAAGCAAGATTACCAAAATGCAAAAACGAGGCTTTGATATGCAGAGACATGGAAGTAACAGAGAGCTGCAAAAGAACTGAAACCGACAAGGCATCCGATTAACCTTGATCAGGGTTGCTTTGAAGATGATCTCATTTGACTGGAAAGTAGGGGATCGTTGTACTCATAAAAGTTCAAAAACAAGGTCTCCAAAAAAAAAAAAAAAAAAAAAAAATCTTCAAACTCTTTATTACGCTTGTCCCTACAAGGACTCCGTTCTCTCTTCTCTCTCTCTCTCTCTCTCTCTCTCTCTCTCGCATCAACATCCGGACCTTAATTTACTATCAACAATAACCCTAGCCTCTTACGCCCATCCAAAGCCACCCATGTAATAGTGGATGAAGCCCACTGCGCGTGGTGGTCGAATACAAAGTAAAGTTACCCAAATTACTTTGCATTTGTTTCTCCATGCATTTTCCTTAAATCCAAGCTGCTAAACCTGATTTCTCAAACGCAGGTTGAGAAATTTGGGATTTCAAGCACAACCGTGAAATTCCAAGTCGAATTTCCTTTTCCACTGTCTGCTGTTAATTGAAAAACAATGAGCCTCAATTCCATTTGAAATGCTATTTCTACATCTTGGCACTCAAATTTGGTTTAGCACTATTTTTTTTTTTTTGGGTTTTCTCGAAGGATTTCGAACCATCCCAACCACCGTGAATTTTAAACCACCAATTTATTTTGATTAATTTTCTGATCTTTCAAAAGTTAAAGTTATAATCAAAATTGGGGTTTTGAATCTCAGATGTTTCCATTTCCCTTGGAAGAAGAAATATTTTGGAACTTTTATCCTTCTTTGATAATAGAACCATTAACGCCAAAATTAGAAAGCATTTGATTTCAGCCACAGAGGAAATTTGATTATTCAATTCGACTGGGATTTGAGGACAGAAACGCCATTGATTGTAAATGATTTCTCCTCTGTTAATTTCATTCCAAGAATGATTCCAAAGAGTTCGATGGTGGCAGAGTGAAGAAGATGATGACCAAAAGCTAGAGTCAAAGGAATAGTTGAATATTGAAGAACAGTAGACATTTACCTAGTTTTTGGAAGGAGTAAATGGGAGGAGAGGGGAGAGAACGGTGTTTGGAAGTTTGGGAGGAGCGGATTGGACAGTGGGGAGGAGAGGGAGTAAATTCCCTCCGGTGATCTTTTTTTTTTTTTTTTTAATTACATGAGGTAACGAAAAATTCACGCACGAAGATCACTCAGAACAAAAATTTTTAGCATTCGAATGTCCTTACAAAAACTCATATGTTGTGATTGGAGGATTGAAATTAGATTTAATCAAAGTTTAAAGATATACACAAATTTCTTTCCTCTCCCAAAGTTAGCTTCTTAACATTGAAGGGTATGTTTTGTCTTCTCCACTCCACTCCTCTCCCCTTCCCTTCCCTTTCATTCCCTTGTGAACCCGCTTCTACCCTCTCCTCCAAAATTCGCAAACAACACATTAAATGTATTGAATCATCGCCATATCCATTCATGAGGTTAATTGACTTTTATTTCAGAACTTTTGAGCAATTTGGGGGGTTTATTTGAAAATATGCATAAGCTTTAGGCGATTATTAATGGTATTGATCTTAAATTGAGCATTCAAAATGGAACTATATTGGAAACCCGAGCTTTGTACGAAAATGACCCTAATAATATAAAAAAATTTTAAAACAACACCGTTTAAAAAATATTTACAAAACTAACTCACCTATGTCGTGATTTGAAGTCATGACATGCACTGTTCATGCATGTCGTGACTTCAAATCACGACATATATTTAAAACGCGGTATGTCGTGACTTACATGCTCGAACTAAAGACCCCCGATCCCTTCTTCTTTTCTCCCTTCTATTTTTTCTTTTTTTCTTCCCCATTCTACTTCTCCCTGCTTCCGTCACGGACGAAACCCTTCTCCGCATCTGCGCGCACGAACTGCAACAGCCAAGGACATCTGCAACCTGGGAGAAATTAGTGAACCGCGATCCACTGCTTTTGAAAGTTCCACACGCGAAATTTGACGAAAATAAATTGTTGTTTGTGTTCCTTAAAATTTGAAATTTTATATGTTTAAATTTATTAAATTTTGATATACATTATTCAATTGATATATTATTTGTTGATTTAACTATATTTTGGAAAGATATAATTAGATATTAATATTTTAGGGTTTACATTTTTGTTGAAAATGAATGACAAATTAGGGATTAGGGTTTAATTTGGGATAAAATTAGGTTTTATGGTTTTTTTGATAAATGTATTAAAAGTAAAATTAGTTAGATTTATTAATTGTAGTTAAATAAAATTAGAATGTTTTGTGATTAATTTGGTTTATTATTTGTTATTTTGTTGTAAATTTAATTATAGGGTTTTAAATGAAAATTATTTTAAATTTATTACTTATAGTTAAATTTATTATTTATAGTTAAATTTTGTTTATTGTACGGTTCGTAGGAAAGATACTTGTATTTTCTGAAAATGTTTTTTGATTTTAAATAGAAATAGCGGATATGGTGAGATTATTATGTTATACAAATGGTAAAATTGTGAAGGGTGAAAATAGAGTGGGCTATGACCGTGAACCTTCGAAGTTGATTCGGGTGAAAAAAGATGTGTCTTTTAATGAGTTGGTAACCATAGTCTGTAAGGGATTTGGAATCAATTCGACAAGACAATACGTAGAGATATTTTATCGTTGCCCTATGTCACACATGCAAGCGGGAATGTAAGGTACGTATTGGTACCGATCAATGATAATGATGACGTTCTGAACTTGATGGAGTTTGCGGTGGCTATGGTCATGAGTACAAGTCATGAGTTGTATATAAAGGCATACAATGGTCGGACGTTTGTCCCTGTACAAGATTGCGATTATGAAGAAAAATATTCATATATCGAATCTCGAGTGGATGTTGCAATAGTAGACATGGATAATGATGTGGATGAAGAAGAATCGGCGGAAGAGGAGGCGAAACAAGATGCGGAAGAAGAGGATGATGAAGAAGAAGAAGATGGTAGAGAAGCTGGTCGTACTAGTGGTCGTAGTTGTGGAAACCAGACGATGTTTGGGTTATCTTCACAGCCTTTACCCATTCATGGTGGTAGGAGATATCTCTATAACGGAGTTGATGAATCAATTCCTTTCATGCGAACTGTACCGAGAAGAGATGGTTATGTCATTTTTGAGGAAGATTGTCAATTGACAATCGATAGTGAGAGTTTTAATAATGAAGTGAAGAAAGGTATGAGGTTTGAGTTGAAAGATGGACTTATTCATTTTGTAAAAATGTATCATGTGGAGAATCACTATCAATTTCGTATTGAAAAATCAACCCCTACACTTTGGACAGTGGTATGTACTCAAAGGGATGAAGGTTGTGGGTGGAGGTTGTGTGCACGTAAAATAAGACTACTTGATGTCTTTGTGATAACTATTGTTGAGGGACCGCATACATGTGTCAATACTGGGTTGACACAGAATTATAGGCAGTTGGATTCAAATATGATGGCCCGACAGTTTGTTAACTATATAAGGGAAGACCCAAGTATCAAAGTCTCTTTCCTACGAACCGTTATGACGGAGAGAACTACGTATGCAGTTTCCCGAAGACGAGTTTGGGCCATAAAAAGAAGGGTGATTGAGATGATATACGGGAATTGGGATGAATCATACAATGAGCTGTCTAGAGTTTTGGATGCAATTATGTAAAAGAATCCAGGATCACAAATGTCATGGAAGTTCGGTCCGGCCCGAGCGAATGGTGAAATGGTGTTTGAAGTTGTATTTTGGGCTTTTGGTCCTAGTATCATGGCATTTAGAAGTTGTCGGCCATTAATAAGTATAGATAGGACTCACTTGTATGGGAAATATAAGCACAAATTGTTGATTGCATGTAGTATGGACGGTGGGAATCACATAGTGCCGTTGGCATTTGGATTGGTGGATGTAGAGTCACTAGTGTCGTGGTCATGGTTTTTAATGTGCGTGCGAGACTATATTGTGTTAGATAGGGGGGGACCAATATGCTTGATTTCAGATCGACATGAAGGGATAAGAGCTACTGTTGCTTGTCCAGAGTTTGGATGGTCGCCTCCGCATGCCGTTTGGCGTTTTTGCATGAGGCATGTCGCTAGTAACTTTAACACACATCATAAAAGTCAAGTTTGTAAGAGAGTCGCCGTAATTGCTGCATTACAACCACAACGCAAGAAATTTGATCTATATATGGCAAGAATGAAGGAGATAAAAAATAATGCCCCCGATTATTTCGAGAATATTGGCCCTGAACAGTGGACTCTATCTCACGATGGCGGCTTTCTTTATGGCTATATGACGACCAATATCAGTGAAAGTTATAATTTCGTGCTAAAAGGTGTCAGGAATCTTCCCGTTTCTGCTTTGGTACTGAAAACATTTTATAATACGGTTAACTATGTTGAAAGTAGAATCGCTGAGGCGAAAGCGGGGATTGCAAGAGGAGAGCGGAATACGAAGTATGCAAATGCCATGTTAGGAAGGTGGATGAATACCGCTAACCTTCATACGGTTGTCTCTTTTAGTAGGGAGAATGGGATTTTCGAGATAGAAACAGGTCATAGACAAATATGGTATGGCCACAAGGGAGGAAATAAACAGATCGTCGACGTCAATAATGAACATTGCACATGTGAGAAATGGCAAACGTATAGAATACTTTGCTCGCATGCAATCGCTGCACTATCACGAACCATGATGGATGTTCATATGATTGTCGGAAAATGGTATACGTGGCAACATCAACTTAAAGTATACGAGTTATATTTTTCACTGGTAGGAGATAGATCTGGATGGCCAATCGGATCGTACCCAACTATCATTCCGGACGTATCACTAAGACGTGAGAAAGGGAGACCAAAGTCATCTCGATATCATAACGAGATGGATATCCGAAAATCATTTTCGCGGGTATCGTGCGGCAGTTGTAGTGTCGAGAGTCATAATCAGAGAAGATGCACGACACAAATGAAATGTGGTATTTGTGGGAGACAACGTCACAACCGAAGAAATTGTCCAACCATATCGCGTTGAAAATTATGTATTTCTTATTACAACGGACATAATGTATTTATTTTTCGTATATTTGACTTTTGGTATTTTTAGTTATAATGTGTTATGACATTCATGTCTGCTAAATGTGTATTTCTATTTATTTAAATGATTACTTGTAATCTAAATTAATTGAACATTTGAAATGTAATTTATTTTTTGCATTACATATTTGTAATCTAATGTATTATTTTTTCTTTCCTTATTTTGTAGATGGATCCAGACCCTTCTGATCTGAGTGTGCTCCGGTTACAGCGGCGACACCGTTCTTCTCACCTTTGGGAGGGAGTCGGCACGACGGTTACGCTGACTTGCCGTCAACGCGAGGCCGTGTTACGCCGTTGGGACCACTGTCACATCGACGAGAGAGTCCTTCCTTTTTTGGAGCACTCCGGATTTTTGGGCATTGCTCGACTTCGCTTCATTCAGTTCAATTGGCATTTTATCACTGCTTTGGTTGAGTGATGGAGGCCAGAGACGCATACTTTTCACCTTCCCCATGGTGAGATCATTATTACCCTTCAGGATATTGAGGTTTTGTTAGGGTTACCTGTGGATGGCCATCCCCTCGTTTGTAGGACGACAGGAGTGGTATGGGATGATGTATGTCAAAGACTTTTAGGTGTTAGGCCACCACGGTCTGCCATTAGAGGATACACTTTGAGCATGCCTTGATTGTCTGAGGTTTTTGATGATTTGCCCGCTGGTGTTGATGATATAACAATTTTACGGTGGACACGGGCTTATATTTTACTTTTGATAGGGGGTGTCCTTTTTTCTGATAAAACAGAAACTTTTGTACATTTACAGTTTTTATTATTTTTAGAGGATTTAGAGTTGTCAGGTAGATTTAGTTGGGGATTTGCGTGTTTGACATATCTATACAGACAGCTTTGTATAGCCACGCATGCACATGCACGTGAGATTGAGGGGGCGTTAGTTTTGTTACAGATTTGGGGGTGGGAGCGATTTCCGTATATGACTCCTATTCGACGAGGTTTACACGTAGATGGGGATGGACCACTCGGTCTGCGGTGGCACGCTCAGTTTGATGTCACTATGTTCCCTACACACGTAGTTTCTGTTTATGGGGAGGCACTCGATAGACAGATGGTCGATCAGGTCATTTGGGTCCCGTACTTTGATGATGTATGTCATCCCTCCCCGCCTACTGTCACAGAGGGAGGGATATTTGGCATGCACGGGTCCCTTTGATTTGTTTTAGTCTCGTGGAGTGGCACTTTTCAGATAGGGTGTTACGACAGTTTGGAGGCTTGCAGTACGTTTCGGGTGACTGTGACACCGAGGACAGACTCCACAATAGAGCAAGCGGGGTACTCTAGAGGTTGATTGGTCGGTAGCACATGCAGTGTACATAGATCTTTGGAATCACCGACACGACCATGTAGTTCTGCTAGATACCTCCTTTGGACCTGCGCTCGATCCAGACTATTCGGTCTGGTTTCGTTCCATCTCCCGCAGATTTGTCGGTCGTTGGGGAGCTTCTTTGACTTATGTGGTAAGTTTTCCTCTATTACTTTCTTTTCATTCTCAATCAAAGAATTTAATTTGTTGTTTTAATTATTTTTCACATTATTGTTTGTAGTGGGACACTTTGCACGAGATACGAGACAATCCTGGTGCCGAAGTTCGTGGCCTTGCTGAGTCGGCCATCTCGGTTCTGACAGATGATATGACACGTCTTTTCAGTGATCACCCCGAGATAGATGACGCAAACGGTGGTGATGCAGGCCGAGCACGTGGAAGACGACGAGGGAGAGGACAGCGTACGAGACCTCGACGCTCGTCCGAACATGCGTCACCGCCACCGTCACAGCAGGCCGAGAATGTCGTAGGACCTTCTACTACGTTCGGTGAGTCTTCAGATTTCTACACACCTGTGTTTGATGACATCTCTCAGGTTTTCACTCCGGGAGCTCCTCTGAGGGGAGTTCGTTCCGATAGCTTTATGGATGACGGACTGACACAGGGTGTGACAGATGATGTACCGCTAGTGTATCATGTGTCCCCGCCTGTTTTCTCTGATCCCCACCAGCAGGATGTAGGCCCCTCCTAAATCACACAGACAGATGATATGGGATTAGTATCTCGTGATGACTCTATAGGCAGTACAGGAGATTTAGGTCTTAGGCAGTACACTAGAAGAAGACGACGACATTGATTTTTTATTTTTGTAAATTGTAACTTCTATTAAAATTAATAAAATTAAATTTATTTCTTTATTCTGTTCATTGTACTTTTTTGTACTTTTTGGTTTTTGGGATTTGTTGCTGATCAGTTATGATATTTGGACAGTATTGCGTATGAAATCTGGTTATGAGGTCCAAAATTGATTGATTTGGCCACTATTGGAGTTTGTGGTGTTTGTATTGTGTTTTAGTTTTTGTGTTTTGATGTAAATTTAGATAGCAGACTGATTGATTTGGTCACTATCGGAGTTTGTGGTGTTTCTGTTACGTTGTAAATTTGGATAACATAATGGTTGATTTGGATATTATCGGAATTTGTGGTGTTTTTAGTTGTGTTGTAAATTTGGATAGCATATAATATGAAAATTGGATGTGGGCAGTAACTAGAAGCATGTCGTGAGTTGAACTCACGACATGCCCTATGTCGTGACTTGAAGTCACGACATACTGAGTTTTAAACATATGTCGTGACTTGAAATCATGACATGCATGAACAATACATGTTGTGATTTCAAATCACGATATAGGTGGATTAGTTTTGTAAATATTTTTTAAACGGTATTGTTTTAAAAATTTGTTATATTATTATGGTCATTTCCGTACAAAGCTCTTGGAAACCCTGTCCAATTTATGTTTCAATGCTTGAAACCTTAGCTTTTGTTTAAAGCTTTGGCCTAATTAAGAGGTACAATGTGTGATGTTTAATGACTTGGTCAATCGGTTACTTTCTATTTGTGAGCATTTCTCATTTGGTTAGCACATAAAAATAGGGACCAAGTCAATTGCATTGCAAACTGTACCAGAACTCATTAGACCCTGTCACATATATAATTTATGCGAAGTTTCTGTCGGTCAAGAGGAAGAGAATTATGGTCAAGATACGATAATATCGCAGCTCACTCGGAGAGAGGAGCAATTATGGAGTAACAAGGTAAGGACCATCTCACGTTGCATGTGATACTGATTTCACTAGGCTTATTTCAATCGAAGTGGACAATCAAACGGCATAGTTCAAGTAGGAATCCATTACCAAAGGGAAAGTTGTGTTTCTATGGACTTCGCTTCACATGAGCATTTCTCTGCAACAAGTATCTGAGCTTCCTAAGGAGAGTTAGTTATGTTCAACTTCACGTGGACGAATGAAACCATACCATCCTTAATTCACTCCTCATCTCTCTCACTCTCTCTCTCATTCTCTCTCTCTCTCTCTCTCTCTCTCTCTCAAAAAGTGAAGTAGCTATGTGTTACTTATGCATAACAAGAGAATTTAGAAGCAAGCTCATTGCAAAGCAAGAAGATCATTGGAAGTGGCAAAGGAGAAGCAACCTTGTTAAGACCCCCACCCTAAATAGAGTTGATCCGCACTGGCTTCCGCCAACAATACTGAATTTTTCACCTTCATTGCCCCTTTTACTAATGGAAACACGGAATTGGCCTTTACAATACCTCAGCATATTGTTTCGTCTACCAACGAATTTCGTAAAAGGTTAGTTGCCATCTATATTGCCTAGTTATCATGGATATTTTTTGTCATTCCCTATTTAAGAAAAAGACCCTACAACTAGAAACAATTATGTTATGTATGTTTAATTAGCCATAATTTTCCTTTAAATGGTTGTATTGCAACATCTGGTTTAACTATTTACTGGAATTACAATATTTTATTTCTATTTATAACAGATGAGTGGAACCGAAAGCACTGACATGGAGAAAGGACAGAGTAACATCCCGCGTTGCAGCAAAAATTACATTGAAACAAAGGACATAGGAGGGTGGAAATACGCAAATATTTTGCTAGGTATCTTCTTATTATTTATACGTAAATTTACACTATGCCTTTGTCTATATGAATGTGCATCCTATGATTTTTCTTTACATTAGTTTACTGGTGTAGTGAATCAAGGCCTCGCAACACTAGCTTTCTTTGGTGTGGCTGTGAATCTGGTTCTGTTCTTGAGCAGAGTTCTTGAACAAGGCAATGCTGAAGCAGCAAATAACGTTCCCAAATGGACTGGAACAATCTACCTCTACTCATTAATCGGTGCAATTTTGAGTGATTTGTACTGGTTCGCTACTTAACATGCACAATTTTTCGGCTCTTCTTAGTTCTGGTAATTGTTTTGTTTGTTTTTCCTCACTATTGGTTGGTTTCTTAATTTTCTTTTTTTTTTTTTTTATGAAATTTATCATTTTTCTTAATTCAGGGCTTGATGCACTTATCACTGTCGTCATGGCTTTTCTTGGCAAGACCACAAGGTTTTGGTGATGGAGTAACAGAATGCAGATCGGTTTCAAGACTTGGCATTATCATATTTTACTTGTCCATCTATTAGTAGCCTTTGGTTATAGAGGGCACCAATGTACGGTAGCCACCTTTGGAGCTGACCAATTTGATGAGACAAACCCTGAAGAACTGACACGGAGAGCAGCTTTCTTTTGCTACTTCTATTTTGCTCTCAACGTTGGCTTGCACTTCTTAAACACCTTCTTGGCTTATATTGAAGATATTGGCCAATTGAGCATTGGTTTCCTTGTATCTACTGCTGCAGCTGTTGTAGGCCTAGCTTCATTTTTGTTAGGATCACCGGGTATCATTACCTTAAACCAAGTGGCAACCCCTTACCACGTGTTTGCTCAAGTGTTTGTTGCTGCCTAATGAAGTGGAATCTAACTCCAGCTAGTCCTGAAAGCCTATACGAGTTGGGGGGAGAAACTGCAATTAAAGTGACCAGAAAGGTTCTTTATAACAAATCATTTAGGTTCATAGACAAAGCTGCAACAATGAATTACAAAGATCAAAGTGGCACAAAGAAACCATGGGGACCATGCAGAGTCACTCAAGTAAAGGAAAAAAAATACATACTAAAAATGCTATCAATTTGGTATTACCATAATCTAGTTGGTCGTCTTCACTCAAATGGCTTCGCTCACGCAAGGCACAGTCATGAACACCAAGGTTGGAGACATTCAAATTCCTGCAGCTAGCATTTCTGGCTTTGACATTTCCAGCGTTCTCATCTGCACTGGGATTTATAGACAAATCTTAGTACCCATGCGTGGAAAACATAATTAAGAATCCAAAGGGTCTAACCGAGCTCCAAAGAATGGGGATTGGCATTATTATTAGACTTCTTGCAATGATTGCAGCTGGTGCCACTGAAGTTGAAAGGCACGAGAGTAATCCCTCATGAAGAGAAGAGTACATTGAGCATATTTTGGCAAATTCCTCAATATATTCTTGTTGGGACCTCAGAAGTTTTCATGCATGTGGGTCAGTTGGAGTTCTTCGATAGTCAAGCATCGAATGGTATAAAGAGTTTTGGGAGCTCTCTTTGTATGGCTAGAGGTGGCATGTTTTGGCAAATTCCGCAATTATTCTAGTCACTACCAGAGGTGACAAGCCCGGGTGGATTCCGGAGGATCTAAATTCAGGCCATATTGACAGGTTTTATTTTCTGACTCTGAATTATTTGTTCTGTGCTAAGTGGTACAAGCCAATCAACGTTGAGGGAGATGAATTGGGGAAAATTGAAATGGAAGGGCAGAATCAAGTGGATGATGTGCTTACAAGAGTCTGGTTGATGATGGAAAGAAGATCCCAAATGTAAGAATTGTTTATTGTCCTACCATTTAGTTTTCAAGTGAACGTTTTGCATTCACAAGTCGAAATAGATTTTGTGATTTATTTGTTTTTCCGTGAATGCTATTGTCCTACCCAAATCTTGATATTTTGTAGGATCAGACCGCAGACTTTGCATGCTCATTCTATGTTATTGTGGTGACACATGTAACAATAGGGTCATATGTGGGGCCATCTTGCAAGATTTTACTTTAGGACGTGAAGCTAACCATGATTTCCCATGACGAGGCATGCACATGATTAAATATTTTTTTAAAAAAATCTTAATACAATCCAACACGAAAAACAATTTCAAAATTAATTCAGATATATAAAGTTTTGAAAATTCAACATATTATAAAAAATAGATGAATAGTATATGACAAGTTTTTAATACATGATATATTATGTCGAGTTTTAAAAACTCGACAAAATCATAAGTCAATTCAAATCGCAAACCCCTTCTTCTTTCCCATTAAAACTCGACATGGTCGTGGGTCAATTCAAATCCCGAGCCCCTTCTTCTTTCTCCATTTTCTTCTCTTCTCTCCTCCTCACCTGCGTTGAACCCTAGCCCTAAACCTCTACTAATGCAATCTGACCACTATCTATGCATTCCGACGAACACTGCAACCTTTGATGACTTTATTGTGCAACCTACAACCTTCTTTCAAAAACTGCAACATCAAAAAGCTCCGAATGTATATTGTGCTCCCTGGTTCTCTTTCTCTTTGATCCTTCAAAGTTGAAATGCTTAATTTGATACTTAATTTGACAATGAATGATATTTATTGAATGATATATGTTTTGTTTATTGAAATAGATTTGTTGAGAAATTTAATTTTAAAATTTAGGATTTAAGATTTGCTGAGAATTTAGGGTATGTTTACTAATTAAAAAATTTAGTAGTTTTGTTGAATGGTTAATTAATATAAATTTAATATATTTGTTGAATGTTTGTTAAATTAGATATTAACAAGTTATTTTTTATATTTAGAAAAATTGATATTGTGAGATTGTTATATTATAGTAATTGTGAAATTGTGACAGGCGATGATAGA
Source organism: Dillenia suffruticosa (assembly GCA_033439265.1). Taxonomy (NCBI): domain Eukaryota; kingdom Viridiplantae; phylum Streptophyta; class Magnoliopsida; order Dilleniales; family Dilleniaceae; genus Dillenia; species Dillenia suffruticosa. Next base: position 18,818,377 of record JAVTVX010000020.1, read on the forward strand.
GTTTATTATAATCGTGGTTCTTTGAAATTGATTAGAGTGAGAAAGAATATATGTTTTAATAAGTTAGTGTATGTAATATGTAAGAGTTTTTGGATAAATTGTATGACACTAACATGTGTAGATTTTTCATTGTTGTCCCATTTTATACATCCAATATGGGAATGCACGGTATGAATTGGTACTGATTAGTGATGATGACGATATTTTTAATTTGGAGTTTGCAGTGACTATGAGAGTGGATTCCATTTGTGAGTTGTTTATAAAATCATACGATGGTGAAATGATTGTATAACAGGATTATGATTATACAGATGATTATCCACATATTGAATCTCGAATGGATTTTGCCTTCGCAGTGGTAGATAACGATGTTGATGAAGAAGAAATGACGGAAGAAGAGGATAATGATGAAGAAATGATGGTGGTGATGCTTGTGGTGATACGAACGAATTAATGATTGTGTTCTCCTCAATCCTTGCACATAAAGGTGTGGTTGGGGTAATATTTATGGCGGAATAGACGACCCAATCCCCTTCATGACCACTGTACTCGGAGGTGATGGTTATGTGACTTTTGAGAAAAATTATATATTGATATGTGATAGTTAGAGTTTATGTGGAGTACCACTATCAATTTCGGGTTGAGAAAACAACCCCTGAATTTTGAATAGAAAAATATACTCAAAGGGATGAAGGATATAGGTAGAGATTACATGCTCATAGAACAAGATTAGTTAGTGCCTTTTTGATTACTGTTATTGAGCGATCGCACACATGTGTGAATGTTGGGTTGACACAAAATCATAAGCAGATAGATTCAAATTTGATTGGCTGACATTTTCTTAACTATGTGAGGGAAGATTCTAGTGTCAAAGTTTCAGTCTTTCGAACTATTATAACTGAGAGAACCACATATGCAGTTTCTCGTAAAAAGGTTTGGGTAGCGAACAGAAGGGTTATAGAGATGGAATACAGAGGTTAAGATAATTCTTACAAACAACTATCTCGACTGTTAGATGTAATAATACAAAGGAATCTGGGGACACAAGTCATGTGGAAGTTGGATTCGCCAAATGTAAATGGTGAAATTGAAGTTGTGTTTTGAACATCTGGTCCTAACATCATGACTTTTAGGAGTTGTAAACCATTGATAAGTATAGATGGGATTTACTTCTATGGAAAATATATGTATAAGTTGTTGATTGCATACAGTATGGACAGCACGAATTACATTGTCCCGTTGGCATTCGGGTTGGTAGATGGAGAGTCACTTACTTCGTGGTCGTGATTTTTGAGCTGTATGCGAGAGCATATTATTAGAGATAAGGAGGGTCTCATTTGCTTAATTTCAATTGATATGAAGGGATAACGGTAATAGTTACTCATTTAGAGTTTAAATGGTCACCTTTGAATGTTGTGTGGTGATTTTGCATGCGTCATGTTGTTAGTAATTTCAATACGCATTACAAAAATTAAGTTTGTAAGAAAATTGCCACCATTGCTCAATTACAATCACAACACTTTATATAGCGATGATGAAGGAGATAAAAGAAAATACTCCCTATTATTTTGCAAATACTGTCCTTGAATAGTGGACTCTCTTTTACAATGGTGGTTTTCGTTTTGGGTATATGACGACAAATATAAGTGAGAGATATAATGTCGTGTTAAAGGGTACAAGAAATCTATATGTTTTTGTCTTGGTACTTCAAACTTTCTACAACTAGATGAATTATTTTAAGGCTCGATTGGGTGAGGTGAGAGCGGGAATGGCAAGAGGAGAGCAGTACACAAAGTATGTCTCAACCATATTAGGGAGATGAATGAGCATGGCTAACTTCTATATGGTTGTCTCTTTTAGCAGAGAGTATAAGATCTTTGAGATAGAAACAAACTATAAACAAACACAGTATATCCACAAGAGAGACGATAAACAAATTGTGGACGTGAGAAATAAGCATTTCACATAGGAAAAATGGAAACGTATAGAATTCTCTATTCTCATGTAGTTGCTGCACTAACACGGACGATAATTGATGTGCATATGATCGTCGGGAAATGGATGACATGGAAACACCAACTTAGGGTTTATGAGCATCATTTCTTACTGGTGGGAGACCATTCAGGTTGGACCGTGGGTTTGTCTCCAACTATCATTCTCGATATATCATTTCGACGTGAAAAAGGAAACCTAAACCATATCAATATCACAACAAGATGGATTTTCAAGAATCATTCTCGCGTATATCATGTGAGAGTGGTAATGCAAAGGGTCACAATAGGAGGAAATGCATGAGGCAAATGAGGTGTGGATTTTATGGCAAATAAGGACACAATCGAGAACATTATCTGACACAAACCAATAACGATTGATTGTTAATATATTTAAAGTGTAGTTTTTGTATTTTTTTTAATATGATGGATATTATCTTATATTAATATATTTCGTAATGAACAGTAATTGTTATTTTATTTTATATCTTTCTTAAAATGCTCACTTATATGATTTATGATTTTCTTAATGAATATTTTAACTGTTCTTATATATTATATTTTATGACTTTCTTGTACTAATGAATTTCTGAACGAATATTTTAACTATTATTATATTTGTTGTATTAATATTTTTTTTCTTTCACTTTGTCACAGATGAATCATGCACCTACTGATCAGAGCGTGCTATGCTTGCAGCGAGGTCACTGTTCTTCGAGAGATTGAAAGGGAGATGACATTACATGGCTCACTTACTGTTGACGTGAGGCAATGTTACGACGTTAGGAGTAAGTCATATTGACGAGTGGGTTCTTCTTCTCCTAAATCACTCGGGTTTTTTAGGTGTCGCTCGACTGTGATGTATTCAGTTAGATTGACATTTGATCACTACCCTAATAGAAAGATCAAGGCAAGAGACACACACATTTCATATGCCTCATAGTGAGTTTATGATCACACAACCAGATTTAGAGGTCCTGTTAGGTTTACCTGTAGATAGAATTCCTGTAGTAGGTAGGTTGATGGGTGTTCTGTGGGATGATGTGTATAAGAGATTATTAAGTGTTAGGCCACGCATTCTACGTTTAGGAGTTATATTTTGAATATGTTGTGGTTATCTGATTTTTTTTGCTAAATTGTACGATGATGTAGATGATATATTCATATTATACGGTGTATACGAGCGTATATTTTATTGTTGATAGGGGGCATGTTATTTTGTGATAAAACAACACACTTTATATATTTACAATATTTGTTACTGTCAGAGAATTTAGCTTTTTCTGTGGATCGTAATTCGGGTTCTGCGTGTTTGACTTACTTATATAGACAGTTTTGTATAATTATGTACACAAATTCACATGAGATAGGTGAGACACTTATTCTCTTATAGCTCTAGATATGAGAGAGGTTCCTTTATAACTCTCATTAGGCGATTACTACACTTGGAGAATGGTAATTCATTAGTTTTACAGTGGAAAGTGGATTTTAATGTCATGACCCTCTCTACACACGTAGTAACAGTGTATAGGAAGACATTTGATAGACAGACGATAGATCATGTTGTGTGAGTGCCCTATACTGAGAACATATTATCTTCTCTCCCCAACTACTATCACGAGAGGAGAAATATTTGCCATGTCCGCGTACCACTAATTTATTTTAGTATAGTGGAATGACACTTTACTGATAGAGTGATCCGTCAGTATGAAGCGATTCAATATATTCCGATTCATTGTGATACTGAAAATTGACTCCACGAGATTAGTACGAGAGGTCTGCAGGAGATTGATTGGTCGGTTGTTTGGGCCCACCATCGATCTTGTATACATCGTCTGATACCGCACCATCTTCTACCGATTTATAGGTCGTTAAGGAACAAGTTTGGGATATATGGTAAAACTTGCTATTTTTTATTTATATCAATAATTTAAATTTGTTAATTTAACTAACATATGTATATACTTTCTTATAGTGAAATACTCTGCATCATATCCAAGACTCTTAGGGTGTTGAAGTGCATGGGATTACAAATTCAGCTATTGTGGTCTTAGCTGATGACATGGCATACCTATTAAGATCTCAACCAGCCAGAGGTGGAGACGAGGATGGTAATGAGAACCGAACACGTGAATGACAATGAAAGAGAGTACGTTCTAGGAGACCACCCCATCGTCACATCATATGTCATCGCCGTCATCGCAGCCTGCACATGATATAGCAAGACTTTCAAGTGAATATATAGAGTTTTTATCTTTTTACATACCGTACTTGATTTTCCTTAGGTTTTCACTCTGGAGCTCTACAAAGAGGAGCGAATATCTAATATTGATGAGGGATTGATACAGGATAAGAGAGATAATACACCATTCGTATATTACATGTCCACTCTAGTTTTTTCTAAACTTCACCATGATAATATATGACTCTCTCAGTTCATACAAATAGATGATCTAAATTTAACATTTCTTGACGATAGTATAGATGGTAAACCTTATTTAAATATTAGACAATATATAAAGAGAAGCAAACGCCGTTAATATTATATATTTTATATATTTTATTATATTAATAAAATTTATATTTTATTATATTAATTAAATTTATATTTTATTATTTGTTAATTTTACTATATATATTTTGATACACCTCATTTAGTTTATTCATCATATTTGTTTTGTTAAAAATTGAATATTATTTGTTGTTGAAAACTTTTTAAGTATGAGATTTAATATAATTTGCCAAATAAATGAGAATTAGAAATAATATAAGTAGTGTAGACGAAAGTATGTTGACGATTCATCTATTTTTTAAAACATGCCAAATTTTAAAGACTTTAAGATACCTGAATCAGTTTTAAATTTATTTCCCACATTAAATTATTTTTAAACAAAATAAGATTAATTCCTTAAATATCTCTCCCTACAACAACCAAGTCTTTACATTTGGATGTCAAACATAATTTGAAACATTTTGTTAAGACACGATAATAATCACATTGATATCTGAAATTTTTATTACTCTATTTTATTATGATTCAAATAATGATTATGAAAATCTTTTACCTATATAGATCACTAGAGTTGGCATATCAAGCAAGCAGTAGACGTACCGTCGAACGCCAACACCACAACCACACAAGGGTAATAACAAAAACCATTTTAAAAACAGTTTTAACAACAGAAGCAATCCCCAGAAATAGGAAATCCACTACAATGGTCAACTTTATGCCAGGGTAGTCGTGCATCCAAATACTCACCCTCCCCCCGGGTGGCTTACAAAATCAATAGACCGTGAAAACTAAGCAGTTAGGTTTTTGATCCATCCATTTTATTTTTATGCCTTGCTGTCTATGCTCATTGGTTCTGCCTCCTTTGCCACAGCCTTCTGCAAGGATTACATTTTCACCATTAGTAAAAACTGGAACTTGAAAAACAAATTAAGAATATCGATCGAGGAATCAGAAAGGAAGAATCTTACGTTTGTCTCCAGTGCTTCCTGCTTATTCATCTTTGCAAACATATTTCCGTAGAATTTAGCTTCCTTCTTGTTGTATTCCTTAACTTTCTCTTTCAGAGTCTTGTATTCCAGTTTTACTTCCCTGGCAACCAACAAATAAGAATAGTTAGTAAAGACAAAGCGACAAGAAGATCTATGCGTTTCTTTTCTTTCTTTTTTTTTTTTTTTCCTCCCTACCTGTTGTCAGGGTCAATCTCAAGAGCCTTCTTTATGTCAATCTCAGCCAAATCAAGATCTGCCATCTGAATATATGCTTGGGCCCTCCTGTACAGAGCCTTCACATTCCTGCTCTCCAGTTCCAGAACCTGTTTAACACACATTTGTTCACAATTGATCTCAGGATTACCGAGAAAATAAAGAGTTCGTAGATTCATCACTACTAAAAAACAGCGGAAGGTATAGGAATCCCAGCCTTCGTGCAAAGCTTCTCTGCTTGTTTGTAGTCCTTCAGTTTCAACTTGCAGGCTGCATTATTCAGATTGCATGTCACCTTCAAAGCCTTGGCCTGTTTCTTCTCCTCTTCACCAAATGCAGAGTCATTTTCTATGTATTTCGCTGCCTGTGGAGCAAAAGGAGGCTAGATCAGGAAGCCAGAACAGTAAACATGCCTGCAACTTGAAACCGCTAATGTATTCCTCAAAACAAATATCTTAGATAAAATTACCTTCTCATATCTCTTAGAGGCTCTTTCATATTTTCCCGCTTTAAATAATACATTCCCCTCCTCTTTCTTCTTAGCTGCAGCTTCAATCTTCTCTTCAGTGTTCATATCCCATGATTCCTTATCCTGAAGTTTATAGACAGGTGAGTAGCCAGATAGAAAGTCAAAATATAAATTATAAACCAAATAGACAAAAGTAGGAACATGAAAGTTGAAGCTGTCATAAACCAACCTTTACAAAAGAAACTAGCTCAACTTCATAAAAGACCATCGAGTTAGGAGGAACCACAGCTAACTCCTGTTTTGAGTCAGATGGACCAAAGGCATACTCTGGGGCAATAGTCACTAATGCCACCTCCCCTTTCTTCATAGCCTTTATAGCTCTGTCAAGACCATCAATAACTTGTTCTGGAAAAGGCTTCAGAGTGAGAGTCGGTACCCCAACCACATCCATAAACCACAACAAAAATTAAATTACAATACACCAAATCATCATACTGTTCAATTACCTTCATCAGTCTTGAACTCAAACAGTTCCTCTTCATTATCATATCCTTTCTTCAAAAACACAGTACCATCAGCCAACTTCCCTACCAATTTCACTGCCAGGTGCAAAACAAAATATACTTTAGAAACCAATAAGAGTACATGCACAGAGCATGATTATGTCGAATTTCAAACCTCATAACAAACCTTTGACAATAGCTCCCTCATTCGGGCGCTCATAACCCTCTCCTTCCTTCAGGATCTTCTTGATAACCTTTTTATCATTGGTCACTTCTGTGACAGTCTTCCACGATATCAGTTCAAGGGTTATCTGGAGTGTAGCATTTGGTGGCACTGCAGCTTCAGCACCAGCTGCAGGCTTGCCTTTCTCACCAAATCCATCTGCAACTCAAATGTAGAAATCAGGATAAGATATAGACAGTTTCAAGCAATGCCTTGATTTCCTTCAGAACTTGGAAGAGTATCTTACATTGAGGTTTGACCGTTAAGATAACCTTCTCTCCTTTTTTCATGGTCTTTACTGCCTTCGACAATGCCGGACAGAAACAACCTATAAAGAAACAAAATATTCAGCACTGATGTGGTTAAAAATTTAAATCACACTTATCAATTTCATCTGTAAATTCTAAAGCCACCTACCATCTTTCACTGTAAACTCTGCATTATCAGCTTTTGCTACCAAAGTTCCATCCTTAAGCTGGACCTCATAGTTGACTGATCAGAACATAATTCATGGTTAGCTAATTGATTGAAATTATATGATCCTTACAAAACCAAACCAAAAAAGGAAGAAGAAAACGAAAGTCGGAGATCGATGGTGTGTACCCAAAACTTCATCGAGGTCCTTAGGATTCTCCCATTTTTCTCCTTCTTCGATGATCTTCTTGAAAATTCCACCATCCTTGCAAATATCTTTCACGCTAGTCCAAGAGAGCAACTGAACATCAAATTGGAGAGTAGCATTGGGAGGAATCGTAGGAGTAGAACCAGACTCGCCATAGGCCAGCTCTGGTGGGATGGTGAAAATTGCATTCTCACCCTTCTTCATTGTCTTAATACCCTGGTCCCATCCCTTGATAACTTGCCCTGTCATATTAAAGTCAAACATAAGTAAACTGCTACACAAAAATCCTGTTCCCATGCTCTAAAAAGGAGCATTCAAATTTTCTTAACAGAAATATTTCTATGCATAAATATAATAAATGCCAGCATAAAAGAACACACGAACAGATACTGCAGTCACAATAGTAGAAACCGAAAGGAAGCTAAAATGTCAAAATAATCTTCAAAGAAACGGTGATGATTTTGCTTCTCATTCTCTTGTTCGGGAAAGAAAGAAATGGGAAGGAAAATCATTTTATTTTTATGTGGAAGAGGATGCAAAAGGGTAATGTTTAAATTGACCATACTGCCCTTCTTTATATTTGTTGAGACCATTATTTGAAGTGTCTTTTCCGACATACCCTCTCACCCCAATTTCCCTCCAATTTGAAGGAGACAAAACACTACCATCTCATCCCACTCTTAAACATTTTCCTCTAATTACACTTTCCCTTCCAAAAAAGGGAAGATTATTGTCCGCTCCACTACTTTTCTCCATGCACCCAAGGCCAAAATACTTCTCCACCTAAACAAGCTTTAACATTCCCATATCAGGAAGCCCATTGAAAAGCGTTGGAAGCAAGCAACTAAAATCCATACAGGTCTAAAACATCATATATCAAGTTTCCGTCTAACTACTCCCCCTAGACCACCAAACCCCCCCCCCCCAAAAAAAAAACTGAGAGGAAAAAAAAAAAGGAATAGCAAAGAAAACCAAGAAAAAAAGAATAACAAAAAGTCGACTACTCCACACAGGGCTATGTCATGGAGGGCTACCAGTTACAAGCTCTCAACCTCTGGCAAAGTTTTGGTAATGATAATTACATCATACATCCAAAAGGATCTCTTTCAAGTTACCACCTTCCTAAAGGGATCACTATCACAATACAAGTCTCATCAAGTTTGGAGAAAAAGCAAAAAGCCTTTGAGTAGAAACTGAACTTCATGTGAAAGAGAATGGGTGGGCACAAAACACACTCACTTCCAAAAATGCAATATCAAGACGGCTTTCCATGTAAAAGTCAATATGGCCAACTAAAACCAACAAATGAGGAAAGTGCATAGGACCTCAACCACCCCCGGGAAAGGCAAACATTTGGTTTCAATTTCAACGGATAGTCAGGTTATTCATTTAAGGAGGAGGCAAAGCAGGAAATCATTTTTTCTTTAAATATTTAGACTGGAACAAGTTGATTATACATGTTATTGCCATTGAAGCAATTGAAACTACAGATTCGAACAATTTGCGATTAAGAGATTTCATGAGTTTATTTCGCAGAACAATTATAAGATAAACGTTCAGAATTCAAATATTAAACAATAGGTTGCAATGCAAATTAAATTGAACATAGAAGAAACGGGACAAACCTTGACCAAGAGTGAACTTGAAAGGAGTGCCCCTGTCTCTGCTGGAATCGAATTGGGTTCCATCCAACAAAGTCCCCGTGTAATGAACTGCCAAAAGCCCATCAAAATCAAAAATATTTACAAGTCGATCGAAAAAGAGCTAAAAATAAAGTTCGAAATCGAGGTTTTGGGTTAATGAATACCTTCGACTTCATCGCCATTATCAGGAGTTTCCCAACCTTCACCTTCCTTGAGGAGCTTCTTCTTCAAGCCTTGCTTGCCGATCTCCTTCTCCTCTCCAACTTTGAGAGTGGGACTCTCGTCGGGAATATCCATGTCCTCATTCATCATCTCATCGGCGTTTGGGATATCAAAATCCTCCTCCATTTCAATTAAAAGATCTTACGATCTTTGCGACAGAGAAAGAAAGGGAGACGAGACTGCGGAGCACGCAAAATAACAATACGAAAGTGAGAGAGAAGACGGTGAATGCGATGGCGAGAAAGAGAGTGACTGAGGTTTTTATGAGAGAAAGAGAGGCTATTCTGGTTCTAGAGTGTTCTAAAAGGGTGAGTTTAGATTGAAAGGTCAGGATGGTTCCAGAAATTATAGATTTAACGGATTAGATTAAAGAGAAAAAAGGACGGTTCCAGGATTGAGGCAGGGCAGGAGTGCACCTCGCATCTCTCACCTGTCATCATCACTTCATTAATAAAAAAAAAAAAAAAAATTCTTTTTGGCTAAGCATCAAAGTCACCAATTTAATTATTTATACCAAAAATATTTTGAATATAAGCAAATTTATTTTGTATATTTGTTAGGCACACATTTTGTATGGTATCGGCGGTTAATGTATTTATGTACCTAATTAATGCTTTTACAAATGTACACTTCATAAATAATAGCTAAAAATTTTTAAAATATTTATAAAAATAATTTGTGATCACAACTATTTAATCTACCTCATTTATTAAAATTATGAATTTTTTTTAATAAGAGACTTGAACTTGAGATATAATTATAATTATTATGTATAACTTTATATTAATTTATAAATTTTGGTTTTTTATCGATAAGTTATAACTCAATTGATATCAATATTTTGAAACCTGAACCAAAGTACAAACTGGTCGCACTAAGAGATTAATGGATCATTAGGTTAAAACGGGCGAAGCGAACGAAAAAACAAAATGATATCTTAAATAAATTTAAATTATAATATATTAATGATTTAAAAAATTATAACATATTAATAATGATGATGTCATTATGATAAAAATCTATAAGACTGGACAAAAAAAGTGAAATTTTGATCCTTTTTTTCAAAATCCGATTATATTAAAAAACTTGAACCTACTATTGGTCCGTTCCTGGTCAGACGGCCAGTCCAATCTAGATCTCAAAACACTGACCCACACTATTCTTTCCCATAGAGCGCCTGAGTTCTATCCTCCCATGTACTAAAAAAAATAAACAAATTATGGCTTTTTTAATTTTAGAAACAACTCATAAGATAATATAAAGTTTTTAGTAAGTATAATTAAGATTTTAGGGACATAAAAACCCTAATAACGACAATGCTTAAATTTATTTCATAAGTATCAATGCGTTTGCATGACTTCTGGAATCTTCCTGTTCTCATTTGAGGTGCTTAAAAGCCATACCAATCCCATAGAATTCACTTTGAGAAGGTGCGATTATTAAATTGGAAGATTCGGGAAAGCAAAAGATTTGTGGTTAGGAGAGTAATATGGTAGGAAGGAGGAGTAGAATGTTCGATGCAGCCCATATGCCTCCCAAATTACACATCAACATTTATTTATTTTTTTATTATACTATATTTTGAATTTGAGATTATCAGATTAGAAGAGGGAATTATGACCACCAGACATTCTTGGGATAACAACATTTATCTAATTAACATGATGAAGATCAATTTGGATGGTGGCATAAGGATTGCGGCCGTGGATTGTTTAGCACAAATTTTAACACTACAAGTGAATACAAAAATTGATACCTGGATCTCCATATTACAAAAATGTTAACAGCATATTTGACAGCAAAATTAATAATAAAGATGAATTCAAGTGTATTATTCTTGAAATCAATTATTTTTTTTTAGCAATTGCATCACTTCAGAAATTAGAAAGAGATTTTTCTGTAGCCGATCTACAGATTGAGAAAGTTGAAAAAGGGATTAAAGTAACACGACTCAACCACCCTTCACCATGCCAAAAATTGCTAAATAATGTATTTTTTTAATTCAAAATTTCACAAATAGTGTTTTTTTCCCCTAAAGTAGAGAAATCGAGATCGGTGATCTCAACTTCTTGAAGTCGAGATTCTCCGTCTCGAGTTTTTTTTTTTTTTTTCAGGAGTAAAGTTTCTCTCCAAAAAGAAAAACAAAGCATTGTTGAAAGCGAGACCGCGGATCTCACTTATAGAAAGCGGGATCTCACTAATAGAAATCGGGATCTCGAGTCTCGCTTTCTTTTTTTTTTTTTAATTTTTGAAGAAAACAAAAAAAAATAAATAATAATTATTATTATTAAAAAATAAATTTTGTCATTTTTATTAATTTAAATTTATTATTATTAAAAATTAATAAAAATTATTATTAATAAAACATAAAATTATTAAAAAAATATTATTACCTTGATTTTTTTAATTTTTGAAAAAAAACTTAAAATTAAATAAAAAATTAAATGTTAACCGATAATGTTAGCAAGATCCTTCAATTATTTTTTTTTTTTGAAAGAAAACATAAAATTAATTAACTAATAATGTTTTGTATTTTTGAGATACTAGATCTCGTATTTTTGCATTTTGAGATCCTGAATTATGATTTCAATATTGCACTCATCACAACTTATGCAAGATCAAACATATGTTTAGATTAAAATTATTAGAATTAATTAAACAATTAATTAAAAATTTAATAAAAACTATTCTATTTTGTTTTGATACCATATGATTTAAAAAATTAATAAAATATTTTGTTCTCATACACATAGAATAGCTTCCATGAGTGGTAATGTCAATTGCACGTAAATAGCAATTATCAATTATTAACCCGCTCTCCATCTCTCTCACTCGACCTCTCTATCCCTTTCTCTCTGTCTCTCCCTCTCTTTCCTCTCTACTACTCTCTCTCTCCCTCTTAATCTCGCACCCTTTTTCTTTTCCTCGTATATTTAGGCTCTCTCTCTCTCTTCCTTCCACCCCTTTCTCTGTCCCTCCCTATCTCCCCCTCTCTTTCCTCTCTCTCTCTCTCTCTCTCTCTCTCTCACCCCATCTACCTTGTCATCCGTTACACTTTCGCTCTCCCTGTCTATGTATCTCCCGATTCCTCATGTCTACCTCTCTCTCTCTCCCCTCTCTCTTCCTCTATATCTATGTCTGTTGTTGTTTTTCTATCTCTCCCCTTCTTTCTTACTCTCTTATAGATATAAGAGCTTGTGGCTATATATTTTTATATAACAAAGCAATTTGCAATAGAAGTTGTAAGATTGCTTTGTGTAACAATATAGTAATCAATATGGAAGTTGTCGGAGAATGAAGAAGTTCATTAATAATAAATGAAACTTGAACCATGCACATAAGAAAATAAATATTTATAAATTAACATAATAAAAAATTAAGAGATATTACATAAAATATATGTAATTTAAATATAGTAATCATAAAATATATACTAAGTCAAAATATATACTAAGTCACATAAAGAGCACATCCAGTATTCCTGTGCAGCTGATGTCTAGTGGGAAGACGATTGGGTCTGCGAGATGAGGCAGACTACAGGACGTATCCTCATCGATGTTGGCGAATAAAACAACTGCTGACCCAACATTCTACGAATATCTTCAATGATACTATTGATAAATACTACGACATGGTGGGTCATTCGGTACAATATCACCAGTACCCTCAGAAACTAGAGTAAATGCAAGAGTAAGAAACAAATATAAATATGATATCGATATCTCAGTTGCCTCGTCATAATTACCCTCATGACCAGATGTGGATGGCACATCTAGCTCATAAGGTGTCATTTGTCCAAATGTTTAAGGATGATAACTCTCAAGTGGTGCACTATCGAACATGTCGATGGAATCCATTGATAAATCTCTAATGCAGCCAACTCCATTATCACACCCCTCGAGGGCAAGCAAATTGGAGGATATAAAGTGGATGTGACTGAGCCTTTGACATTGCAAATGATACACCTATAATAAAAATATTGTTGGAAACACATTAAACACATTAGATGAATGTTAAAATTGATATATAAAGTGTAGTAAACTTACAAGAGAGTCTATTGTGTTCCCGTCGGAAGATAACTCTACCGATAGCGATGCACAAGATTGCAAATGTACAAGCACGTGATGCGATGATACCATGCCATGTAGTCCAAGGTCGTCATCAAACGGCCATAGCACTCCTCCCCCTCAACGATATGATATCATCGATTTCTCCATAACTCCAGGTGCACCGCATGCACTATCCTTCAATCTCTACCACCTCTCCCACATCGATCAATTCGATAGAGATCCAAGCAGGTTTGCATGGGTAAAGAAATACCCCATTGCAAACCGAGCTATCTCATTACCCTTTTAGGGTAATGAAATTCAACCATCTCAAAACAACTAAGTAGGACAGAAGCATGTCATATATCAGACCCCTTAAGACATTAAGCGAGCAACAACTTGAAGTTAGTATCGGAATATGGCATCCATACAAAATGAAATTTTAACTTATCTCATTCTCTTTCATAAGATCAAGTTGATTGCGATATGCACAAAAAACATGATGTCCAATGTTAACAAAACTACAAGAAATATCACAACTGTTTATTATAAAAGAACAAAAATAATGAAATCAATACTACAACAACAATAACAAATTGAACCTTACACCTAATATTTGATTTCGGTCATTTAAGAGATAAATTTGAAAAAGATATAGAAAAGAAAAATGAAATAAATAATATATATATATATATATATATATATATAAGGAAAAAGAAAGGGAAAAAGAAAAAAAATAAATCAATATATACATATCTAAAATACATTGGTCTAATTTGTGTGAATTTTTCTACGCCATCCGTTTTTATTCAATATAATTTTCTCTTCTAAACTCTTAGTTTTCATATTTTTACGAATAATTTGTATCCAAATTTTTAGCGGTTTATATTTACGTTTTACTAAATTTCATATATTTAAGTTTTTGATTCTCCTAATCGGTATATTTTTGAGTTTTCTTTACACATACCCGAACCATTTCAGACGATACTCTCGCATCTTGTTTGCAACTGAACTAATTTCTAAATTATTACGAATATTTTTATTTCTAATTTTATATTTTCTAGTTTTTCCACACATTCAGCTAAATATACTCATTTATGTTATAGTTATCTTTTGCTCTTGTTTTTGTTTAATAGTCTAACACTCAGTGTCATACAATAGTATAAGTCTAACCACGATTCTATAGAACTTTCCCTTTAAATGCAATGGTATCGTGCGATCGCACAGAACTCCATATACTCTTCTCCATTTCATCCAATCCGATTGAATCATATGGTTCACATCTCCATCTATATTATTATCATTTTGAATGATAAAACCTAAATATTTAAATCGTTCACTTTTGGATATGTTTTGCCCATCCACCCTAATTGTTTTTTTATCATTCCGATAACTATTGCTAAATTTACATTTCATATATTCGATTTTCGATATATTCAATTTAAACTCTCTGGATTTTAGTGTGAGTATCCATAACTCTAATTTAGTACTAACACTCTTTTTAGTTTCATCAACTAATATTACATTATCTGTGAAAAGTATACTCATGATATTTCATTTTGAATATTTTTTGTATTTTCGTTTATCATTATTGCAAAAAAGAGATGAATTAATACCGAATTTTAATAGAGTTCAACGTTAATGGAAAAACTATAGCTCAAACCCCCGTAAATTCTTACGCCAATTATAGCTCTCTCATACATATCTCTAATGAAATTTATGTATCTCGATGATATCCCTTTTTTTATCGGTATTTACCACAATAAGTCTCTAAAAATTCTATCATATGTTTTTTCTAAATTAATGAATACCATATGTAAGTCTCTCTTCTATAGTCTATACATTTCCCTCAAATGTCTTAACAAGTGGATTGCTTCCGTGGTGGATTTTTCTAATATAAATCCAAATTGATTTTAAAATATATTTATCTTTAATCTCAATCAATATTTTATTATTCTCTCCCATAATTTCATAGTATGGCTCGTAAATTTAATTTTTCTATAATTGAAACAATCATATATATCTCATTTATTTTTATATAGCGGTATAATTACACTCATAAGTTTAATGAGATCAATACTAAGTGAGGAAAAACATAAAAATAAAATGATAAATTTAGTAAATGTAACGTATAGAGATTCTCGAGAACCGCTCGGCATATTTGGAGCAGTGGGCATCAGATCGACAACACGACTTCAAATTGGAGTAAACATAGATATTCTCTCCCATACCCAAAGTTGTTAAAAACAAAAGGTGAATTAAATATAAACTATATATATAATATTTGTATATGAAAATAATACATATTATTATTAGTAATAGTACCCGAATAAATAACAATGACAAAAAATCTGAGTAACTCGCTCGATAGAGGCCTGACACATAGCTCTGTACAATGTAGCTAATATAGCACTATCCCAATTGTAACTATCAGCACAGTCAAGATTTCGAAATAGCTCCAAATACATAAGTTTAACATTTGATCATGACTTATCCCCCAATAGTGAACCCAATAGTTGCATAAGGCAACCTCACACGTGAAACTCTACCTAGATCGCATCCGACTCTGGAGTCAATGGATGCAAATTAAGGAACGTTGTGATAGCCTCAATTTAATTCGGTCACCAACTTGCTCTCCATCAACAGACAATCCCAACAAAACAAACACGTCCTGAAGGGTGATGGTAGCCTCACCAACAAGTAGGTAAAAGGTATAGGTCTTCTCTCTCCATCTCTCAACCAATGCAGTTATGAGTGCGTGGTCGTACATAATATGCCCACATCTATAAATACCGTAGAAACTTACTAGCAACAAAATCTCCTAAACTCTTACATCCAAAGGTCGAGCAATATGTAATACAATTTCCTAGAACGCGATTTTGATTTCACAATTTTGAGTAAATATACTCTAGTCAAGTGTTGTATATAATACAAAGACAATATCGTTCCCATGAGAATATATAATACTATCAAATATGAATAAACCAAACCTAAGTTGAATAGATTGAATCCAAATTGTGAAGATATCATAAACTACTAAAAGTAAAATTTAAGGTACGAAACCCCAATGTAATGGAAATACTATAATATCGATTTTATCTATTTTTAATCTCTTATACTGTTGAATTTTTTTAATCGTTAAATTCATTTGTTAATAAGTTATATTGATGATGGCAAATTTCCTTAAATTAGATTTATCCAATAGTCATGCAATGAATTTCTAATAAGACTAACCAAAATTCAATGGTCATGCAATTTTAATTAATCATATTGCATTAAGTTTTGTGCAAAACTGTAATTTAAGACTTTTCCTAAATTCTCACATATGAACTTAATCCAATGGTCATGCTCATGAACTTATATAAATTTTATTATTTGAACTAATTTCGTACAATTATATTAGTCATATATGCGTTTAATTTCAAATCATCAAAACGTCGGACGTTGAAACATTTGAAGTATTAAAATCAACAATAAAATCTTATCCAACAATAATCATGTTAATAAATATTAAGGGAAAGAATTAAATCAATCCATGTAATTAATAAAAAAATAAAATTTATCGAGTTCTAGGAATAAGAAAATTAGCTAGATATTAAAAATAAAAATAATAAAATAAAAGAAAGCAGTACAATGCTTCTTTGCATGAGAATGGATGTGGGAGGCATGAGGAATGGAGGAAGTTGCTGGGGTTTGTAAAGTGGTGGAAGAATGAGAGGAATAAATAGGAGGTGTGAATGACTTTCGCGATAATCCAATATATAGAGAACTACAATCCTAAAAGAACTTGGAAACTTGAACTTTTTGGAAATTTGAAATTTAACTTTGATTTGGAAACTTCTTTTTTGTTGAGATGATAAGAACCTTTTGCTTCCCCGAAATGTTGAAAACTTCTTTCTTGTCTTGATTCTTGAATAATTTTTTAAATTATCAACAACTTAGTTTATAGATTTTCAACAACTAGTTTCCTTTTTTTGGCAGGAACTTGACTTATAATACTATAGTAATTTCGATCTAATTTTTAGATATGCTTCTGCATGAATCAACCTCTGAACTCTTCACAAAATTTATGAAGTTTTCTTTCCAACGCCATATGAATACCTCAATTGGATGTCAGAGTAGAAAATTATGTACAAAATACTGACAACTGTTCGTTCAGTCAAATTTTAGAAAGTAAACTTAAAATTTCCTAAATCATTAATCATGAAATTAAATAGTGTAATATCATAAAATATAGTTTAAATCAACCCTAAAACACATAAATAAATGTTAAAAAATATAATTCAAGTGTATAAAAATATTGCTATCAAATACTCTTACATTTGAATATTTACTTGTTCTCAAGCAAAATAAGTAACAAAATAATTTTCTTCCAAAACAAATTCAATTTTTCTAAGTTCTTAACCATGTATATGACAAGATCAAACTGAAATTATAATCAAGAGAATCAATACTTTACAATATTTAGCACTACATAAACCATTGCATTTCCTATAGTCTCCTCAAAATCAAGAATAACGCAGAATTCAAATACCCTGACAATCGGTTCACTCCATAGAATAAAAGGAGATAAATTCAACTATTCAATACACTCAATTTTATGAAAAGATATGTATATCACTCAAATCTACACAATGAGATGATATTAGAATCGGTTTAAACACCCTCACAATCAGTTCACTCAATAGAATAAAAGGAATTAAGATTCAACTATTCAATGCACTCAATTTTATGAAGAGATATGTGTATCACTCAAATCTACACAATGAGATGATATTATCATAAATTTATTAATATATCAAATGTTCACCACTTATGTATAGAAATCCATACACCAATCAAAAAATCTTTTATTTGGTTGTAACAGAGATAGAGTAAAGGGTAGAATAATAGATAAAATTTTGGATTAAAAATAATTCATTAAGTATATTTAAACATCAAATCATGGTATTCTTTACATTAAGGCAAAGAAAAAAAAACTAAATTTTATAATTTCTTATCTCAAAATATGTAAATCACTCCAACTATAAATATATGATATATCACTCGTTCAAAGTAAAAATATGAAATGAAATTTCACTATAAAAATGTACAATGAATGAAAAATATTTTTACTCAATTTTTTTCTTTTTTCTTTTTTCTTTTTTTAATCAACAATTTTTTTTTTTTGAATTTGGCTATTTTTTTTCGGAGCTCAACATAATAATCTCTAAAAACATGTATGAAACTCCAACACATAAAAAGAACACAATATCTAAAAATATAATATCATGCTATCAACTATAAATATATTAGTGAACTTGGTTTCAAAATTTTGGATTTAGAAAAAATAGATTGTTGGATAAATTATGTGGGTAATTCAATAATGAAAAGTTTTAGACTCAAATGAGTTGATTAAGAGATATGAATTATTAGGGATGGTATATTTTCAAAACACAAAAGTACGTAAATCTAGATACTTTAATCATTTTGCTGTATGAAAATAAAAAATGTAGTTTCAAAATACATAACAAAACAAGTCGTAGATTATTCTTTCCATGTGTGATATACACTCAACAAGAACAATAAGAGCATAAAAAATTGCTCTTTAGAACTCAATTCCTTATTTAGGTAAATTTTTGCTAGGTTTATAATATATTTATCAAATTGTGAATAGTGCAATCTAAAACATTAAGATTTCGATTATAATAAATTATTTCAATAATTTTAAAATCTCTTTTAACAGATTTATGAATTTTTAAAATTTGAGATCAAGATGGCACGTATCAATCTTACCTTTAAATCTTACATTAGCTAAACGTATTCGGATCCATAATTTCAAAAAAATATTTAAGTCTTAAAAGTAAAGCGATAGGTGAAAATGATAAACAAGTACTAAGCAAGAATATGGACAGAGTCAGACAATTTTTTGACTTCTTAAGAGAAAGGTCATATGTTGGTCACGTGAAAAAACGATTATATCCATTAATCCTTTTCTTTTATACTTAGAGTTAGCGTAGGATGCCCACAAGATATGGATTGTATTTTTTTATTGTACAAGTATTTGTTAGATCTATAATTAATATTTAAACTAAATTATTATTTAAATCAATGAAAATATGACGTATATTAGCTATAAGAAAAAAAAGAAGTTAACCACAAAAGTTTTTAAAAAGATTAATGAATAAGATAAAAAAGGGTAATAAGCGAAGTAAAAAGATAATAGAAATAAAAATACGACCATCCGTGGGGGTCAAAAAACAAAAATGTAAAAATCTATATCAAAAAGACGAAATATTTAAGAGAAAAAAGGGGATCAAAAATAAAAAAAATAAGGATCTCAATAAAAAAACTATAATATAAAAATAAAGAGACGATAATCCATAGAGTCAAAAAAAGAGGAAAAAACCGATGTTTAAAAAGGCGATGGATTTAAACAAAAAAATAGGATGGGTCAAAAAAAGTGAAATACATGAATGGACAAGTGAGGCAGAAAAATCAGAAATATCTATGTAAAAAAAATGAAGGATTTAATGAAAAAGTAGGGAGAAATGACCTGAAGAAAAAAATAAAAAATATTATGGTTTAAAAGTAAAAAAATGACCATCCAAGCATATCATGGAAAAGTGGAGCAAAAAACAAAGAAGGAAAAACTATGTCAAAAAAACCGAAAGATTTAAGTGAAAATAAATGGTAAAAAAATAAAAAGTGGAATAATCTAAACAAAAAAAGGGGTCCAAAAAAAGAGGAGAGACATGATGAAAAAAAAAATGATGGTCAGCAAGTGAGCCCAAAAAAAAAAAAAAAACCAACACAAAAGGGGAAAACACGCATGTAAAAAAAAAAATGAAGAACCCCAATAAAAAACAAAACAAGGTAAAAAAATAAACAAAAAAGGAAAGACCCAAAAAAAAAACCGAGTACAAAAAAAAGATGAAGGATTTAAATGAAAAAAATGACCTGAATAAAAAAAAGGGTCCCTAGAATATGGAACGACCACACCCAAGACGTTTTTTTATTTTATATTTAAAAAAGGGTCCAAAAAATAGAAGGACATGAAGGGAAAAAAACTGTGGTCAACAAGTGTGGTAAAAAAAAAAAAGGGACCCATGTTCAATAAAAAAAAAGGATATAAACAGAAAACAAAATCGAGTAAAAAAAAATAGAGGAAAGACCCGAATGAAATAAAAAATCAGGTTAAAAAAAAGAGAGAGAAAGGACTGGAATAAAAAAAAGGACCTGAATGGAGGAAAAAAAGAGACTAATGGGGCCAAAAAAGGGGGAAGAACTCATGTCCAACAAATAAAAAAAAACCGAAGGATCTAAACGAACAACAAAGGCAGGTAAAAAAATAAAAAGAGGAAAGATTCGAATGAAACAAAAAATGATCCAAGAAAAGAGAAAGGACTCGAGCCTTGATATATTTTTGTTTGGGATTTCTATTGTTAGCAATTGGCGTAAATTTTCTGCATTTTTTCAACCTGGTAACAAGCTATTTATACTAGTTTTGAAAAAAGGTGTTGGGGTAGGGGTCTAAGACAACCGAGTTGGTTCCAACGAAATCACACACAACCTCGAAATGAAAATGCAGCAGCCAGTCATCCTAGCGGCTCAACAAATAAAACTGTGAAAATATTTAATTGGTTGAATGAGACACATTAAATTTGGTCATTTGAAATTGCTTGAACCCGGTAGTTGTTGGCAAAGGGAAGGCCTTTAGAGGTTGCACAAAGTATCATTTTTGGTACCGTAAGATCCACGTCTAAAACCATCCTCCACTTTAGCTTGAATCATTATGCAGCAATTTTTAGCTTAATGACATAGAATGAAGAAAAGAAAGGGGGGGGGGGGGGGGGAGGGGGGCCGAAGAGCTTCTCCTGATTATAGCTCATTGTCATCCGGTTGATCTCCACTAGATGTCTTCCCATTTACCGCAACAAGCTCAGTGTCAAAAATTAGCGTTGCTCCCCCTGCAATTATTAAAAACAAATTAATGATTGTAAAATTTCATCAAATTTATATCTTCGAAATGCACATGTATGATTGGCCAACTAAACATACCCTAATGGGTGGACCAAATACGAAATGCATCTGTACACCAAATTTTTTCATAATTTTCACAACTTCCACATCATGCAAACAATAACTATCGAATACATGAGAACAAATGAGGCAACAAAATGATGTTTCCTCACCTTCCTTTCATATAACTGCTTCTAGGACTAGCAGAATGTCATGGACAAGACAATAAGGTATGGGAGCATGGAACAAAACACTCTATCACATAATCATAATTTTAAGGTGGAAAGTTTGGAAGCACTCGGAAGGAATTCATTTGGTGTCAAATTGTCTTCAACAGGCAAAAATGTCCACTTAACTGATGCCCCCCCCCCCAAAAAGAAAACATTAGTAAACAAAGAGGCCAGTTACACTCATGGGTCCCCAAGTGTCAAATTAGAAGATTTATGGAGTGTTGGATGCTGGTAAGGATTCAAATTCATCCAACATCCATGCTAATCATAAGAGTACCGCTGGAAGAGTATGAAATATAGTCCAAAGACAAATGACAGAAAATAATTACCTGGGATTTTAGGTGGTGAGCCCTGGTCTCCATAACCAAGTTTTGAGGGGATCTTCAGCTTCCTTTTTTCACCTACACACATTCCAAGAAGACCTTGGTCCCATCCTGCACAGAAGGCATTTCTTTCATAATTGCAGTTACAATGAAACTAGAGATCAATGTGATAAAAATCATGTGAACCATCTACATCATTGAAGAGGTTAATTTTCTAGCATATGGAAATTGGAAAACAGTTTCATATGAATCCCCATGCATCCATTAGTGATCATAACAGATAACTGTTTCAAAATTTACCCTTTATAGCCTGGCAAAAGCATGTAACTGATTCTCAGCAAAGATTAAGCTTCTATTACATATAATAAATCCAACATAATGGCTTCACTTCAGCATCTAACGATACCGTGCTATCTGGAGGAGTTTGAAAATGTGTCAATTGTGTCAATTTGAATTCCTTTGAGTTTGCAGATCATTGGATATGAATAATATTAATGTGCCAAATCTAGCCTCTGTTTTCTTTTTTTTTTTTTGTTTTTGAAAATCTCTTTTGAAATCATGTGAAAGGACCCCAAATCAAGAGAAACTTAAATCATCTCCATACCCCCATAAAAAAAGTTAACTGATGGTGTAATTTCTATAACTTGAGGAATAAACCTCCTAATAATACCAAACTCGGGCTTTTCCTTCATTTGAACACCTCCTGGAGTGAATTCTAACCTAGTTTCTCAATATCTTCCTTAATATGGACTAAGGATTTTTAGTCACATTCTTGCACTAGATTGTTCCTGCTCTCAGATCTTTCATGCTTTTGTTAGGAAATTTGTTGTAGGAGCCTTTAGTCTGATGACCATATAAATGGACAGTAGACTCTGGCCATATGGAATGAGATTGGTTCAACCATCTCATAAAAACAAATGAATCACCAATAAAAAAGAACAAAAATCTTTACTACATAACAAACAATAAAACAAGGAACAAAAGAAAAACCATAGTGGACACCACAAAAACTACTCATGCATTATACACTCATTTGTGGCAGCTGCAATGGCAGGAAAACTGCTGAAAAGAAACCCATAAAAGAAGCTAAATTGTGGAAGGCTGAAACGAGGATCTTGCTGACTCGGGCAATCAACTTATTACAATCTCTAACCCCAATCTATGAGAAAGAAATCCCAAGAAAGCACAACTTTTAGCGCCCCCCCCCCCCCAAAAAAAAAGTCCCACGAACAGATGTCAACACCTGCCATGCAGATCTATTGAATAATCTAGGAGTGTCAGAGAAAATGAAGGACTCTAGCTAATTATGCAATTTATCCTTAGCATTAGGGATAGGTTGCACTTGGACTTGATTTATATTTAATACTCCTTTTGGCACAAGCTTTAATTATTATTCATTTGGAGGTAATATTCAAAACCATATTACCTATGTTACCTGGACTCTTCATTTTGCCAAATCATGCCCATATCGATGGACATGTCACGGGTATAGATTCATGCCCATATTGATGGGCATGCCATGGGTATAGATATAGTTCGGACACTTCATCTCATTTGGAATTAGTTCAAAATGAGATGTGTACCTTCACTTGACACCTATGCCTGAGGAAAAGGTAGTCTCAACTGTAGCCCCAGAGTGCCAGAAACGAAAGACAAAACATCACCTATCAATTAGACACCTTTTTATGCGCATCACCAATAATTCACCTTCTTTCTTAAGTCAAGATTGTGAGTCCTAGCATGGAAAATCCAGCAAGTCAGAAGAGCTCAATACTAATTATGATGGATGACCAGCTGACAAAACATATATTTCAACATATTTGGATGTCAAAAGCAATAGCCTTCCACATAATTATATTAAAACCAAGGATGGCTACCAAAAACTTCAGGGACCTAAAAATTTTCATTTAAATTTTTTGTACTTCTAATGTGAGTCTCCAATGGCTAAGAAACTGACAACTCATTGGCTCAATAAACTCTTTTGAAGTCAACTAAAAAACTCTATTCCAAAACTTTAAAATGGTTTAGAGGAAAAAATTTAAATCAAACTTCGACAAGGACATTCTCAGGAAGCTTTGAAAGAAGAAAAAGAAAAAGAATAAGAAGGAAACAGTACTACAAAAACCAGTATGGCATTTTGCAAATCTGGATCTCCCTTGGGATGAACCAGGATCAGCTCTTTCTGCAAGTTTCTCTTTTGAAGTTTCATATCGTCTCTTTTGAAGTTTCTCATCCTCACTACTTGACTCAGTATCTACAGATTTACTCTGCATCTGACTAAGAAAGAATGAGATTGTTTTAGAGTCTTCCTCCTACCAATATTTTAAGTCTTCTAATTCCCTTTTAATTGTTTTTATTTCTTTTTGTAGTTCTTGGATAGTTTCAATGGATATTTTGTTGAATTTTCTCTTATTAAGTATGAAAGTAAGATCATACATTCTAGTATTGGTAGAGGGTAATTCCGAAGGTTTTATCCTAAATTCTTCTGGGGATTGTTTTAATTGATCCAAATGTTTTTTTTGAATTTCAAGATCTTTTATATATTGTATGATGTCTAAAATTAGACTTTGTTTCTTAGTTAACATATTTATCCCATTTGTATTAGAATCGGAATCTATTTTGGATGAACTAGTATCTAATTCATCGACTTGGGGATTACTAGTAGAATTTTCCGAATTGATTGATTCAGTGTCAGAGTTTTCTACTAATAAATCCAAAATCTTATCTAGAGTTTCTTCATCTAAATGAAGTTTTCTAATTTTCTTAAATACCTTGCAATATTTTGAAGTGTGTCCTTTTGTTCTACATTTAAAACATGTAATGTCTTTCAAAATTTTAAATGTTGAAGGGTTTTCTTGTTTTTTAGAATTTTGTTTTTTAAAGGATTTTTTATAAGAATTTTTTGTAATAATCCTCCTTTTTTTTGTAATTAGAATTTCTATATTTTTTAGAATATTCTTTTTTGGAATATTTTTTACTGCATTCTCCGTTATATGTTTTATGTTTATTAAGATCAAACTGTTCACAAAATGATCCTAATTCTTTTTTAGTTTTCTTCATTTCCCATTTTAAATGTTTTTGGAGTTTTAAATCTTGACATATTTTTAATTCTTCTTTCTGTGTGAAACTGATCAATTTACCATAAGCGAATTGATCATATGAGATTATATGATTTCTGAATATTTCACAAAAGGTATTCCTTACACTTTCCCCTGACAAAGTTGGAAGACCAGTTAGAAATTTTTCTTTTCAGAAGAGTTGGTTAGAGTCTTCTCTAAGCATTACCCAAGTTAGAAAAATAGATCTATACCATTGAAAATCACTTAATTTTTTTACATCTTAGATATGATAATAAATCAGTATTTTTATCTTTTAAACGAGATCAATCTCCAATAAAATTGAGGATTATGGTAAATATTAGGGTGGCAACTACATCATGAATCAGCTCTCCTAATGATTCAAAATGGGTTCACCATTTTCACCGGTTTGACTTTTCTATCTTAGAAAGGTTCTCCGTTTTATTCAACTCAAAGGGTTCTCCAACTTTCTGTGACTTTTCTATCTTAGATAATTATTTTTCAATTAAATTTAAATGTGCGTTTGTATAATTGTTTTGAATAATTATATTTTTTAAATTTGTTGAATCATTATCCTGAAGTTTTTCATATGGACCGACTTCTATTATTTATGATCCCACGGGAATTCTAACCATCCTAAAGGGTAGATATTTTGACCCTATGTATTGATCGTTTGCAGTTTCTCATACTGCCACATTTTTTCTTGTGGTTATTAGGTTAACTATTTTAAATAGGTAATTGATTTTATCTTTCTTAGCATATATTTCTAACTATGTAAAAAATAAAATATTTATCTTATTTTTTCTAATAAACCTATAATACTTTTCTTGGATTTTATCTTTTTTATTTCCAAAAGTTTTAAAATATCATTCTCTTTTTTCTTTATTTTCTTCTGAATAAAAATTTTTATCTAAATATTCTTTGTTTATTTCAAATTCTTCATATTTTCCTTTCTATTACATAAAATTCCTTTTCATTGCCTATGTTTTCCGTGATAGCCGATGCCATTGGTGAAGTAGGATTAGAAGGTCCCCAACTTGGGAATCTGTATAGACTGCTTGTGGTATTTTATTACCAAAATTTATATTTTTAAGGGATGTTGAAGGAATATCCGATGTGAAATACATTGGAGGTTTTCTTGGGTTTTTGTCGGGAAGATTTATAACAAAATGTGATTTTGATATTCTTTGATGTCTCTATAACTAAAGGATGATGTATCCGAAGACCTAAAAGTATAGGATGGCCTATTAAAACTTATTTTTACGTTTCCGTTAGTATATTATGTTATTTGTTTTATTTTGGTACTCGGAATCTCATAAGCCGATTGAGATTGGACAGCTCCTTCCAACATCCAATTTTTTGGAAGATTAATTTCTTCCCATCTAATGGGTTTTAGAATTACTAAATTAGACCTAATAATATATGTTTGGAGTAATAGTATTTCTCCTTTTTCATGATCAATTTTATGTTTTGAGACAGGCTATTGTCATGGTTTTGTAGTGTATTTTATATATTAAAACGACCAAGTCCTATATAACAGAAGGTAATTTTAACAGGAGGTTGTCATGGCTTTTTTACGATGTTTCTCCTTTTTGTCAGAAAGATTTATAATAGAAGGTAATTTTAATATTCTTTCTAGATCTATATAACTAGAGCACAATGTATTCGAAGAACTAAAAGTATAGGATGGCCTTTTGAAACTTATTTTATATTTCCATCTGTATATTTTACATTTCCATTAGTATATTGTGTTATTTGCTTTAATCTTGTGTTTGGTTCTGAAATATCATTATCCAGTTGAAGTTGGACAACTCCTTCCAATATTCAATTTTTGGAAAGAGTGATTTCTTCCCATCTAATGGGTTTTAGAATTACTAAATTAGACCTAATAATATTCGTTTGAAGCAATAGTATTTCTCCTTTTTTATGATGAATTTTATGTTTTGAGCCAAAGGCTATTGTCTTGGCTTTATAGTATATTATATATATTAAAGCGAGCGGAATTGATTCTTCTACCACATCATAATTATGTGTTTTAACTTATAAAATCAAAAATTTTAAAATATTTTTATCATTTAAAGATATTATCAAGATTGGAAAACAATCAAAGGAACCGAGTATTTTGCATAAACTAGATTCAATGGGTCCTACAAGAAATCTGAAAAGGTTTTATGTCTAGCATCTCTAAGAGTTACTAGGATTGAAGTGTTTAATTCTTCTCTGATTAATGATCTTAAGCCAGATTGAACAAACCCTATATGAATATATTTATATCATTTATTTATATGTTTTTCTAAGGATTTTTTACAAAATAATTGTATGGCCTCAAAGAATTTTAAGAGTTGAATATCTCTTTCTTCATTTGTAATAATATAATCTGTTTTAAAAAAGTTTATTTTTGTTGTTTTATATATTTGATCTATACTTATTTTGGGTATCTCCCACTCATCTATTTCTTTTTCAAAATTTTCAATTATTATTTCTTCACTATTTATTATATTTTTAGTTCTAAAAGAACTTAACATAGAACTAAAAGAGTTAGTAGTTTTACAAAATATAGGATTCATTGTTTAATTTTAAATTTCAAACCTAAATAAACACCTACGGAATACTGGCTAAACCAATGGACTCACTACCCTCCGTCACGGGGGATAATATTAATATAGAATATAGTGCTAATTGTTTGAAATTCTAAACATAAGATCTAGAATGGATTAGTATTATTACAATCAATTGAACAACACTTTCAGACCTATATACTTTAGGTTGATCATTTCAAAATCTAAGACTCTATGGAGTTGCGCAACTTTCTATGTCAATAAAGTTTTGGAAATAAAAAGAGAAAATTCAAAACCGGTTATAAATTATAAACTTTTAAATGAAGTCCAGTGAACCGAGTCGGTTCCGATCAATCCAGAGCTGTGAAGTCTAGAACTATTCCTCGCCCTCAAAGGCTTAATGGAAGCGGTACAAAATGAGAATCTAATTCCATTCCAAGAAATAGGTAAAACCCCTATGCTAGTTTCTAAAACTGAGAAACGAGAATTTGCATCTTCTAAAGTCCTTTATTAAAAGAATTCTATAATCGTGACCACCACGATAGTCAGACACTTATTTTATCAAATTCAAAATCCTTTAAAATTTCAAATTTTATCAAAAAACTTTTTTTTCAAAATATTTTAACAGTTGATGAGAGATTTTTCCAAAAATCAAAAAGATCATTTTCAAACTATGGAAAAATATATTTTGAAAAACTGGTTTTATAAATCTTGGAATCTTTCCAAAATAGTTGAATATTATCAAACAATTTTGGAGTATACGAGAAGCACCAAGTTTAGATGCTTTACGTATTCTTCAGAGTACCAAAACCCAGCCTATACTACCTGCAAAATTCTAAAAGTGCTCCACAAGACCTTTCTAAACCCAAATCTTTCCCTGTAAACTTTAAAACAAAAATAAATCTCCCCAATTTTCTCCTACTCAGATTATATGCAAGCCTGGTAAGATACCTTTTTTTATCCAAAATCATTAACACACTCATTCGTGATTGTTCTTTTTTCCACGATAAAACTCAAATTTCAAAGAGAAAACATTTTCATTCCTTGCCCGAAATCCTTGTCCAACCAATCAAGGAATGCTTAAAGCCCATTATAAACCCTCAAAGGTAGAGAAAAAAATTTTCACTTCTATGTTTATTTTGCACAAAATTTTTTGTATCATTGGTTAGCCAATGGTATTAGAATTATGCTAACTTTGACGGAACCATCATTTTTCAGAGAAAATTCAAAGTTAAATAATGAAATTTCTTTAAAACTCCAGATAAAATCTTAAAACCCACAATTTCCAATTGGATAAAAACAAAGGGGCTTTTAAATCCAAACTCATCAAACAAAACATTCCGAACACAAAAATTTCATACCCAAACCCTTTTGGCTGCGGCAAAAAGCAAAGAGCAGTATCTCCAAATCATAAAACAACCACTCCAAAGTGAAAAAAGTTAATCCACAAAATCTGATACATTCGATTCTGAGTCAAAACCCCTGGTCGACCTTGGCAATGACAATTTA
Source organism: Dillenia suffruticosa (assembly GCA_033439265.1). NCBI lineage: Eukaryota > Viridiplantae > Streptophyta > Magnoliopsida > Dilleniales > Dilleniaceae > Dillenia > Dillenia suffruticosa. The sequence goes on from JAVTVX010000020.1 coordinate 18,847,508, forward strand.
GAATAATTTGATATTTTATCTTCAATAAAATGATTATTGTGAGAGAGAGAGAGAGAGAGAGAGAGAGAGAGATGGGTTAAAATCTGGACAGGCTTGATGGGTTGAAAACCCGAAAGGATAGCCCATATAAAAGTTAGAGCCCAAAAAAAAAAACCCTTCTAGCCAATCAGTTAACCTAAAACTGATAAAATTTTCAATGATCAATCAGTTACCTTAAAACTAATAAATCTTTCAATGATCAAACAGCTATCTTAAAGCTAATAAACTCCATCTATTGTTAACATTTGTAGAAAAAAGTATTCTTAGTTTGAAAAGATATTTTGTAAAATTACAAATTATAAAATCAATTGCCTCCAATACTGTTCATCAAGAACTATTCATATGATACTATTTATACGGCACTATTCATCCGTATCCTAATAGTACCCCTCAAAATCTATTTTTTGAGCTCCTATCTTGTGATGGGAGCAAACTAAAACTTAGAAATTTGAGAACTCTTGGAGAGCTCGTGAGAGTCCTTCTTGAGAGCACTTGAGACTCCCTATCTATCTCTTTTATACTCTTCCTTCCCTCCTAAGGGAAAGATTGTAACAAAACCCCAACACTCTTGCAACATAAACACCCTATTGTAAGTCTTTTATCTCTTGTAAAACTTTTACTTTATCAATAAAATTTTTAGAATTCACTTATTTTGTTCATTTTGTTTAACTGTCTTTTTAGAGTATGGCTGGCTCTACCGTCCATAAATCTTTGATTCTTGAATATTTTTTTATTATTGTGGTGATTAGCGATCGGCTCTGCCGCCCAATAATCCCATTTTAATTAATTTGTTTGGTGGTGATTAGCGGTCGGCTCTATTACCCAAAAATTCCATTTTAATTATTTGTTTTAATTTATCTGGTGATGATTAGCGGTCTGCTCTGCCACCCAAAGATCCCATTTTAATTTATTTGTTTTAATTTATCTAGTGATGATTAGTGATCGGCTCTACGGCCCAAAGATCCCATTTATTTCTCATCTCATTTATTTCTCAATTTATCTATTCAGTTTCATAATTTTTTTATTTGTTATATTTCATTTATTTACTTATATCCTCTGGTTCCCGGGGTCTCTTGGGTTGGGTGATTTTGCCTGGATTTCAGCCAAGCCACAACCTAGGTTGCTACATATCGATGACCCTCCATCCAACAGTATTTACATTGCCCTAACCCCAAAAAGCCTATGGATAGAGCAGTATCAGGTCAAGTTTTAAAAGGGACAAAAGAACAGGCATAAATCTTATATTAGGCAAGTCTAGAATGAAAAGTGTTTTTATTGCAAAAGTAATGTATTTTGCATATTCATTCTATTCAACAAACTAAAAAGAAGCATATAAATACTTACATAGTAGGAAAACTACAAAGAAAAATTTTTACCTTTAATTACGTGACCACTACCAAGCTCGAACTCAATTGGATCACCCCTCTCAAAACTGGAATCAAAGACAGTCCCATCTGTAAGCTTCCCCTGCATAAAAACCAATAAGACTTGGGTGGAATAAAAATTCAAGGAGAACAGAGCCTTTCTCCTTAGTCAACTAAGGAATATATGTAATCTATGAGTAATATAAACTGAGCTTGTACAATGTTCGAGGCGGGTCCAACCTTGGTAATATAATAGGTTGGAAATGACAATCATAGATAAACTACACCAACAAAATCTTGTAAAATGATTTACAAGATAAAATAAAGAATGGCATATACAGAAAAAAATCTGTGCAACTCAAAATTGTTATAGTATTCACTTACACCATCAACTAATATTGAAATGGCATGAGAAGTCAAGGAAATATTATATTTACTTGATTTAAAAAAACTGAAAAACACCACCAAGAGTGCAATGCTTTGTCATATTATCGATGAATTTGTGCAACTCAGGGTTGCTATAGTATTCACCCATACCATCCAGCATTAATGACTGGCAAAATGAAGGAAACTTTAAATTTTCTTAATTAAGAAAACTAACAAGAACGGATAGGGGCGTGATACTTTCTCATATATAAAAGAATGGTGTATCTTCAACTCTCAAAGAGATTGATATATCGTGATGTGCTTGAAACTAGTGATTAAACACAAAATTATGGTGCGCAAAATTATGGGATTAACATAGATGTATCACATGAAATATAAGCAGGATCGTCGAAATAAAGACATGCATTGGGTATTCTATGTAATTGAAAGGTACCTCTAAAATTTAAAGTTTTACAAGATGGCAATTAGACCAGTTTTGTTGTACGGATCTGAATGTTGGGCAATGAATCAAAAGCACGAGCAGAAGATGAGAGTTGTGGAAATGAGCATGTTAAAGTAAATGTGCGGACACACAAGAATAAACAAGATAAGAAATGAGTATATTAGGGAGAAAGTTGGGGTTGCGCATATCGAAGAAAAATTGAGAAAAACACGATTAAGAAGGTATAGGCATGCACATAGACGACTCATAGAGACTCCAATTAGGCGATACGTGACTATGACAAATACTCATATTAATCGAATGAAAGGGAGACATAACAAGACTTTGGATGATAACAATAAAATATGATATAAATTATCTAAAAATAGATGAAAAAATGATACAAAATAGCACAATGACGTAAAATTATCCATATTGCGAACCCCACTTAGTGGAAGAAAAGTATGATTTTTGTGGTCGTATAAAGAAATAATCATATAGGTGAACAAGTAATATGAAATAGAGTATAACGACATAGAAGAATCCATAGAGCCGACCCCACTTAATAGGATAAAAGTTTGGTGGTGGTGGTGGTTGTTGTTGTTGTTGCTGTTATGTCTGTGTGTGTATATAAACACAATGCTCCCTCTTACCTACAAACAAAAATCATATCTCTCTATTGTAGTTTTAAGAAAACATTGGCATAAAATAAATCACTTAAATGCTCTCATTCCCCGTTAAAATAGTAAAAGATATCATGCCAAAGTAATATTTACCCAAAAAAAGTAGGGAAGAAGTCAGGGTGAATTTCTGTTGATTTATCAAAAAAAGCAGTTTTTTTGGACGATGAAGACAAGGAAATACATAACTTATTTGAAGATAGAGAGTTTTCTTCTTTTTTGTAGAAAAAGACAGAGATATTATTAGATTGGAGGAGGAATAGAAATACAAAGAACAAGGATAAAATATCCTTAAACTCCAAAATAAGCCAAGGAAACAAATTTGAAAATCCTGAAAATAGTAGTCTCTAAAAGCACCAGAAGCTGCTGAAGACCAAAGGGGCACTAAGAGTAAAATCTTGTCCCACAGCAAATTTGAGATGAAGAGTTCTAAATAGAGATCATGGCAATTGTAGCTCAAAGCGTACAGGACATATTTATGCAAAAAGTCACCATTTGAACAACAACCCCCCCACAGGCCCCGGGAAGCCAAATTTAAATAAATAAATAAATAAATAAGGAAAAGACTGTCTATGAGTAGCAGGGTTTCAGGCTAAATGTTCTACTTTTAAGGATTATAATCAATGGGAAAACTATAACCAGACCACTATTAGTTAGTTGAAAAACTAGTACAATCCTTAGACATGACTGCAAGAAAAACTGAACACATGTAACCACATAATTGTGCTTTTACTACTCAGACCTCCACAGATAAAGAATTAAAAAAAAAAATGCAGACCTGATGGAGGTTGCAGTTTTACTTACTCGATAATGCACTTTGATTCTATCACCTTTATGCGCCTGAAGGTCACAAGATGTTGGCTTATACTGCAATGAGAACAATTCATAAAATGAAAGGCCAAGTGAGAATACTGAGCTTAAAATTGCAGCAGGCCATCTTTCATGCAAACAAATACAGGCACCAGAATTATACCACTGCCTAACCTAATTCCATGCGGAGCTCCCTAAACTTGAAATACTGCAGCAATCCAATAAGACTGAAAGAAATGCATGCCATACAGATGCAGCCTAATATAGCTTTAATTAAGGAAGACATACATAAGCTTGGGCTTAATTGGGTTTATAAAAATTTAAAATAATAATAATAATAAAAAGATTGGTATGATTATGAAGTTAATAGAAATATATCTGTCATTATTATTATTTTCAGTTGGAAATATTATTAGTGAAAATGAACACAGACAAGCTGCAAATGAAAGGTTCTACCAGCTAATATGATTTTTAAGAAAATACAAGGACACCTTATAGGTGGTTATATATTCGATGATTAACTATTACCTATTTAACTATTGCAATTGTTGATTGTGAAAAAGTTACCTACACCATCATCTAAAGCAACTACACTTGCACTATTGATTGTAGTAGCCTAGAGGGGGTGCACCAAACCATTTCACAAAGTCATTCAATCAACAATTACTCTACTCATTCAACAGTCGTCTTTTATTATCAACAAAGCTGTTGATGCAATTTTTTTTCTCTTCAAATACATGTTTCTCTAATAATAGATATAAAAAATAAGAATCCTTGCATGTTAGACAATACAAAAACACTGTAAAATCTGTGAAGGACAGCTCTATGATTAATTATCGATTTTAAAGCAAGAATTATAACAATTAATTGAAGAGCTAGCTTTGATCAAGATCTGAAGACATTTGAGGATCAACTCATTGCTTCATAAAACAATAAAATTTTTATTTTATTTAAACCCTTTTTATATTTCACAAGTAATACCTAACACCTTATGAGAAAACATTATTCAGTCCAAAGCAAGAACACTTAAAGGTTACCATGGAAGAGCCAGAAAAGGTATCTGAATACGGATGTACAATAGGATCCCACTCACAAACTGAATTCGAAGATAATTCCTTAAACTTGTAATAGGCTATCTATCTCTCCAGGAATTCATAATTTGTAACTGGCTAATTCTTCTTCCAAGATATAGTTATTCCTTTCTCAATGATTGTCTAACACAAAGCAAAGAGGTAAATTTTCTACTACAACAGTGTCACATCCACCTTTCCAACTTTTCTGGTGAATTATAAGGTCAAAGAAGAGATCTAGATTGATTAGATAGCAACCAAGCACAAGGATCTGGCATATCCTCACTTTTTGTACATATGAAGACACATTTCACTTCCAAATATCAAAACCTTTCCAGGACCAAAAAGTACAGCCTTTTATCACACCTCTCCCAAAGACATTGTAAATTCAGGAAACTTTGCCAGGCCTCATAATATAACAGCATAAACGTCCTTGGCCCATTGTCCTAGAAAATAATACCTAATACCCCATATGTTGCAACGCTTATTCACCCTATAGTTGAGAAGTCAACTCACAGCACGTGCAAAAGTAGAAAGAATTAAGCACTCCACTCATCTATGCATAATGAGCAGTGGAAGTAAAAGAAATTAAAATATTCAAGTCCTAGGTGATGCTTTTAGGGTTGTGGGGGATAGTTAGCTGACAAGGTTAGCATGCATCTCGAGGGCCATAAAAATGCATTATTTTGTGGTTTATTAAATTTTGCATGATCTATCTTCTTGAAACCATTTTTTTCATAATGTAATCCACCAATTATCCTATTTATATTCACAGATTGGAACCAATCATAGTAAAATTGTACCAGTATTAACTTAGTAATTTGTGCAAAATGGAACATGATCAATAGTGATGCTCTATAAATTTGAGTTTCCATTTATACCAGTGAACTAGGTGTAACTTAGTTATTTATTGACTGAAAGCACTAGTACAGAATCCTTATCCGCATGCAGTTATATCAACTCCTGTCATGCCAAGTTAGTAACTTCTTGTGATGTTTTAATTGTGTTGATATGCTATCTCTGGTGACCCCTATACCCCTCATATTAGAGGAGCTCCTTCTTACCAAAGTGCAAGTGAATGGACACACATAAACACTGAATAGTGTTTTATCACAAGCAATCCAAAGCCCCACAACTCAACCCCCCCACCATTCCCCCCACACCCTTCCCCATTTCCATTTCTACCGATGCCTGGACGACAAGGTTATATCTAACCTTTTGAAGAAGCCATAAAGGTGGGCATCTTGTGGACCAGACTCTCGGTAAATAATAAAATATTTTACTTGGTTTGTTATGATTGGAAAACATATTCACCTTGCAGAAATTAATTAATTGTATGCTATACGTGAAAACTGAAACCATGTCGTTTCCTCATCTGGATGAAACTAAAAATAATGAACCATTAAGAGATGTAACATAGTCATGCATTCCCTCAAACAATTCGAAACCATGTAAACCAAAGAAAGAAAGAAAGATAATTCACAAATATTGAATTGCTAGTTTCCGAGAGGGCACATTTTCATAGAATGATAGCTGAACCAATGGAACATAACAAGGGGAAGCTTTAAGAGTGAATAAAAGAGGGTTTGATCAAACAATCAATATTGTTTGCTCCCACAACAATTAGAACCATATGGTGGTGGAAATGAAAGGAACAATCGATTGGAAGCACTTCCGCAAAACAAAACAAAACAAAACAAAACAAAATACCGAATTCACTGCATGTTCAAGCTTAGCACTAGTGCAGCAAAATCTAAGAGTAAGATGTCAATTACGTAGCGCCGTGGTGTAGCATGATACTCTCAAACCCCAGTGAGAATCTTGGCTTTTTCACGTTATATCAGCGATAACATATATTTGTGAGGCTAGGGAAAAAAAGGGCATCTACAAGCACTAGAAATCACTCGGCAACCATTGGACAGAGACCTCCTAAGCACGAATCAAAATCTTTCATCCTAAAAGCAAGAATATCTTTCAAGACCTACATAGCTTATTTACTCATAATGGATGGGTCAAAACTGAATTAAAATACAAAAATAACAGAAATTTAGGGCACCTTGACGCCGATCTGCAACTGAGTGACATCACCTGACTTCTTTGCAAAGACTGTGGCAAAAAAGAGAGACAAGGGTATGAGAAGCAGTGATTGACATTGAAGTAGAAGCAACAATTTTGTTTCGTAACATAAATAGATCTAAAATAAATGAATCAAATTGCAGAGAAAAAGAAGAATGCGTAATACCAGAGATCGAAAGAATCAGAAGAATTATAATTGCGGAGCTCTGCAATATGCTGTTCAGGCTCATCTTCGCCATCTCTCTCTCTCTCTCTCTCAGAGTCTCAGCTTGCAGGAATAGCAATGCTCATTTCTGGATACGCGGCGTGATTTGTTTTTATTCTTGTCCTGAAATAAAACCCTTCCATTCCAAAATTCCAGTTTTCCGTATTCTAATTTATCTTTTGTGCATAAAAGATAGGGCTACCCGGGTTACGCTCAAAATCTATTTTTACCCCCTTTTCTTATGATATTGACCATCTTAATCAATATATTTTGAGTTTATACATATAAATTCATTGGACACATACAATGATTCACAAAATATATTTTCCATCTAGAGTGATACAGTTAATATCTTGCTGATGTAATATTCAACTATTAAATTATCAAATTTTAATTTATTTAAAACAAGCATAATGTATTTTCATTTTAAAGAATAATGCAAGTGTGAAAATAATATGAAAATAATATACCTACTTATAAAATTTAGAGAGACGATTACTATTTGGCCAATATAGATACATTTAAATAAAATTTTAAATTCAAATCTTTGTGTAAGAAGAAATAGGTGTCGAGAGAGTTTTATCCAAGCCTTAAGCATCCAACTCAGCTCAAACTGAATTTATTTAAACTCAATACGATTATTAGATATCGATAATTTTATTAAAAAATAATTATAGTGTGCATTTTAGATATTCTTAATATCATTCAACTAATGTTTATTGTATGATGCCTTAATTATTCCAAAAAAGATTAATTTGCAAGAAAAAATAATAATAAAAATACCACATATCATTGTTCAAATTTTACTTTTTCTATTTAATCATCCACCCTTTGTTATTATTGTTTTTATTCTGAATTTATAACCTAAATATTTTCTATTTAAAAATAAAATTTTTATGAGCGTTCAATACTATTGAAAAAGGTTTTTTAATAAAAGATTTAACAATTGTTTACATCATTATATATAAAATTAGAGAATCAGTAATTTTTTTTTTTTTTTTTATGAATTTAACTTTAGGGTATACATTTAACCCCAAGTAGATACATAAAAAACAATAAAAAAATCACAAATATTGAAAATCAAAGTAAGGTAAAAGAGGTGATAATATCCAAAGCACAGTTATCAAATATATTTAAATTTATTGTGAAATTGATATGTTTTTCAATTGAAATAAAGATAATTTTAAAGAAAAGAGGAAAAGATGGCGGAAAAGACAACCGTAAAAGTTACCAATTTCGGTTGTAAAGTTCTTAAAGAAATCTTGAAAATGGTAATTATGTTTAAAGTGAAATCAACAAGAAATCAACTTAACCTTATAATTAGTTTTGTAATTATCTTTGAAATCAACTATTAATTTTGCAATTTAAGATTTTAATTTGTTTTAAAACTCTACTTTATTCAAATTCTTGATTTAATTTAATTTAAAATCCTATTTTAATTTAATCATTGATTTAATTTATTTTAATTTAAATTAGGTTTTTATAGTAAATAGTGGTTTGGAATTAATTTAGAATTTCGAATCAATCTATAATTTCAATTTAATTTAAGATGTTAAATCTGGCATTTTAAATTGAATTGAATTGGGGTTTCAATCAATTTGAGAGATTTGAATTAAATTAAAGTTTATTAATTCAACACCCTAAATTAAATTGAATTTTAAATTAATTTGAAACCACAGGGGCCTCTATTGTGAAAACATTAAATCATAGAAAGACCAAGTCCATTTTCCCGTAAAAGGCTGTTAAAACCGTGTTATATTCCAAGGCCCTTTTCTGATTTTCACAAAATTCTAATGAAAATTTTAACCTTGTTAACCCTTTAGTACAAAATCTTATTAAAATTTAATATAATCTTTTAAATAACGAAATCCAAAGTATCATAAGGTGTAATTGTTAATAATATATATTTTTTAATTTTTAATTTTTTAAACACCAGCTTCGTGCGGACTTTTCTCTAGTCTCTAGTATCATTATTATCCTCGATGACATTTCTATGTGTTCTAAAACCATATTAACCGTCCGCAACTGTCTCCGGCAACATCATCCCCACAAATCCAGCAACAGCATAGCAGACAACGCAACACCCTCCTTTCTCTGACCTCCCTCGCTATCCTTTCTCTCTCTCTCTCTTCTGTATCTCTTCTTCTCTCTCTCCTCTTTACAATTCCAGAGATCACCATGGGAGAAATCCAAAGACATGTCATATTCCTTCTCCTCTTCTCTGTTTTCTCCTCCCCCACCATGGCAGATGATGCCGCCATCATGGAAAAGCTTGCCAAGTCCCTCTCTCCAACCCCAACAGGCTGGACAGGCTCAAACCCTTGCAAATGGACAGGTGTAAGCTGTGATTCAAGCAACCAAATCACCAGCATTGGCTTATCTTCCAAGTCCCTCTCTGGCTCTCTCCCCTCAGACCTTAACCAACTCAAAAACCTCAAATCCTTGTCCCTCCAAAGAAACCAACTGTCAGGTCCTTTACCTTCTTTGTCCGACCTTTCCAATCTTCAAAGCGTTTTTCTTGACAACAACAATTTCTCATCCGTACCCTCTTCATTCCTGTCTGGTCTGACAAGCCTGCAGACCTTTAGCATAAGCGAAAACCCTGGTTTAGAGCCATGGACAATCCCAGAAGGTCTTGCAGACTCTTCGAACTTGATGGAATTTTTAGCAAGCAGAGCCAACATTGTGGGCTCTATCCCAGATCTTTTTGGAAAATTGACAAGTCTAAAATCTTTGAAGCTATCATACAACAATCTCACAGGGTCTTTACCCTCGTCTCTTGCGGGATCTTCTATTCAAACCATTTACCTTAACAATCAACAACAGGGTCTGTCTGGAAGGATTGATGTGCTTGGAAGCATGACGGAATTGATGCAGGTCTGGGTGCATGTGAACAAGTTCTCAGGCCCAATTCCAGACATGTCCAAATGCACTTCATTGTTCGATCTTCAGCTTCGCGATAATCAGCTCACCGGTGTTGTCCCATCTTCTCTGACTACTCATCCTACACTGGCTAACATATCTCTCGGGAGCAATACATTGCAGGGTCCATATCCGGAGTTTGGGAGAGCTAAGGTCAATCTAGGCACAGAAAATAACTGGTGCAATCCAGTACCAGGGCCTTGTGATTCCCAAGTTACTACATTGCTCATCATCGTCGCGGATTTGGGATATCCAATGACAGTGGCCGAGTCTTGGAAAGGAAATGATGCTTGTAAGGGATGGATTTTTGTTTCCTGTGAACAAGGAAAATATGTCACAGGATTGAATTTTGGGAAGCAAAACTGGACAGGTCAGATATCATCTGCAATCGCTAATCTTACCTCATTGAAGAATTTGCTTCTGAATGACAATAATTTGACTGGGACAATACCGCATGGTCTGACAACTCTCAAGGATCTTCAATTACTTGATGTCTCTAACAACAACCTTAGTGGGAAAATACCAAATTTTGCTCCCAACGTGACGGTGAAATCTGAAGGGAACCCTTTGATGAATTGGAAGGGAAGTGATGTTAATTCTAGTGGAAAAAATTCAGTTGTTGTCCTTGCAGTCGCTGTTGTGCTTGCTGCTTTACTAGTTGGCATTCTGCTCTTCTTCGCATACAAATGCTACAAGAAAAAGAGGACAAGTAATTATGGTATTGTTCAAATCCCTAACAGAAAGAACAGAAGCAAAAGCCATACGAATGGTAAGGTTAAACCTTATAATGAAGACGAAGATGAAGGAGATGATGTCCATATTTATAGTGGTGGGAATGTAAGTATTTCATTAGAGGTTCTTCGACAAGTGACAGACAATTTTAGTGAGGAATATGTTTTAGGTAGAGGAGGTTTTGGGGTTGTCTACAGAGGTGTGCTACTTGATGGAACAGTAGTAGCTGTAAAAAGGATGGAATCTGCTTTGGTGGATAGCGGGTTGAGTGAGTTTCAGGCAGAAATCTCAGTTCTCTCCAAGGTTAGGCACCGGCATTTGGTTGCACTTACAGGGTTTTGCATGGCCGGAAATGAAAGGCTTTTGGTATATGAGTACATGCCACAAGGAACGCTCGCGCAGCATCTATTCCACTGGAGTGAACTTGGAATGTCTCCTCTTACTTGGAAGCAAAGAGTCGTCATAGCACTTGATGTCGCAAGAGGGGTCGAGTATTTACATGGCTTAGCACAAGAGACGTTTATTCATAGGGACCTAAAGCCCTCAAATGTTCTTCTTGGGGATGATATGAGAGCCAAGGTTTCTGATTTTGGTTTAGTCAAGAACGCAGAAAAGGGTAAACACTCGATGGAGACAAGATTGGCAGGCACTTTTGGGTATCTTGCTCCAGAATATGCCAGTAAGTACAACCTCACACCGCCATTTTTTCGTCAGCAAAAAGAATATATATTTTTTTTTTATTAATGATAGAGAATCAAAATGCTCCCAAAAATTGCATGACCAGAAGGGTTAGAACCTAGTTCCAAACATAGCCAGAAAAGACACCCAAGGAACTTGTTTAACCACTAAAGCAATCCAAAGGAAGCACCGAACGAGTAATGTGAAAATTTTTCCTGCCTCATAAACTAGAAAAATCCATCAACGACACACAAAATACAAAATTACCGAGTACGTTGTATAACTAACCATCTCAAGAACCGCCAAATCAAGCAACTTAAAAAACAATCAGCCTGCCATCCTCCCACACTCCACTGGGTTAATGCACCATCCATGGTAATCAAAAGAAAATGACTTCGCCCGTCCTTTTTATCCATATAAAGAATCTTTTCCTTCATAATTCAAACAAATCATCAAATTATCTGCCCTTTCTCTCCTACCATAAAGACCATAGCGTTGCAAAGAAAATGATATTTCATTTGGTACTCTTTATTGTTAAGCCTTAATTTTGATCTTTTCCCAGTTGAGTTCAAATGACATTTAATTTGCCTAAAAATTTTGACAGCCACAGGGAAGGTGAGTACTAAAGTTGATGTGTATGCTTTCGGGGTTATTCTGGTGGAACTTATCACCGGGAGGAAATCACTAGATGAAACAAGGCCAGAGGAGCAAAAGCATCTGGTTACATGGTTCCGAAGACTCCAGAAGAATAAAATCATGAACTTGCTGGACCCGACCCTACAACCTGATGAAGAAATGTTTGAAAGCATTAGTAAAGTATCAGAATTAGCCAGAAATTGCACTGCACGCGAGCCTTATCAGAGACCTGACATGGGGCACGCCGTGAATGTCTTGGCTCCACTGGTAGATCAGTGGAGACCTAGTCATCAGTACGAGGATAGCTTTGACGTTGGTGACCAAATGAGCCTCTCACGAGAGCTAGAGAGATGGCAGGAGGAGGATTCCACAATTACTGCTAGTTCAGTAAGGCCTTCGGGATTTCCAGACTCTATTAGTTCACGGGGTCTCCAATGACAAGAAAATTGTTTGTCTAGTTGTTTGTGGTGGGAAAGCACTGGACGCGGTATGTGTTTTAAAAGGCTGTGCCTGCTAAGAGAGGGTGTACGACACTTTTCTTGGACTTGGTACTATTAATTCTAATTACTGTCATGCTATTTTGATGCCGGAGACCAAAATCAGTTGATATAGGCGATGGGAATGAAATACCTGATAAAGCATGATGTTAACATTCCATTGCATCTTCAAAGAAGCTCATAAACAAGGCACAGGTAACTTAAATTCATAATTTGTTGTATTATGCAGCGAGGAACACTCTCAAGAAAATAGCCCCTCTCTCTCTCTAGATAACATTTTTACAAGAAAATTTCCCCTTAAGTAACCCTGATTTACTCTAGTTGACATGTTTAATAAGAAAGGCCATCGCTTGGATTGAAATGTTTGAGACTAGAGGAAAGAAATCAACTTCTGGGATATTGAAACCATAGCTTCTTTTGTTTGTCAGATGAACTTTTCCTCAGTCCTTTTGGTCACCATCACCATCACCATCAACACCACCTGAAAATAATCCTTTTGGTTAACAAGGAATGCTGCAATCTGAAATGCACAGAGTTTTCCTCTTAGCACATGGAATCCCCATAAACCTATCCATTTTAGGGGGAATTCATCACCATTGCAGTCTGGTGTAACAGCAAAAACTCCATTCACTTGCTGGCAAAATTATTTTTGCAATGTTTAGAGAACAGACATGAAATGGCTATCCTCCATTAGCATTGCATTGCACAGTTTTAAAATGCCGGTGATACTTTAAGAATCAAAAGATAGCACTCTTAGAAACACAGTAAACCCTTCAGATTCATAACTCATGCACACTCTCCTACCACCAGTACAACCCAAAGAAGAAGGAAACACGCGCACACACATCACACACTGGGCAAAATTTTGTTACAGTATATATCTCAGTCTTCAACTATCGAGAGTCTTCATCAAAGTAGCTTTATAGACCCCACATATGATCCCAATTCCTTACTTCACTTTCATCTCCATGGTAATTACCTAGCCTACCTCTCAGCACTTCATAAAAAGTTAAACCTAAGAAAAACGACTGAAGTTTCCAGCAATTCCATCAGACTCCTTATTGACATCAAAGAATGAAAGAATAAATCAAGAATCTAGACTGCTAATTGTGTAAACCTCCTTTTTTCCTTAAAAGAGAAGGATAGAATTGCAAAATTGCAAGTACTTCCCTAATACACTTCTACAACCAAAATACAAAATTTGTGCGACCAACTTCCTTGTCATAGAATATGACAGTAACAGTGGTGACAAATCTTGATGTGTTGACCACAAAATATAGTTGAACAGGTTGAAAAGAATAATTCTTCCATCTGCAGTGTTATCAACTTCATGGAGGAGAGGCTTATGCTCCTTAGTCTCACATAGCACCGCTTTTGCATTCTTCTTTCTTCCTGAGTCTCAGGTTCACTCCATGCACAAATAATCAAACCTTGTTGGAGGCATTCCGGTAAAACTTGAAAAGTTGAAACTCATTTAATTCATAGTCCTGCAAACTTCTAGTTCTACTTCCTTTAGAACAAAGAATCAGGCATTCTGCAACCAAGATTGAAAAAGCATAAAGCTTCTAGCATATCACATTAGCCCCGGCCCTCTGAATTAGATTGGACATTTGAAGCAATGAAAAAAAGAATAATAATTGCATGGATTGTGATTTTTACTCCTGATCTGTGAAATATAATAAGCTCAACAATATCTTGTAAGTCTTCTCTCCCATCAGACTATCCTTTTTTTTTAGTTCCTGAAGAAGCTCTAATGCCTCATCACCCTTACCCTCCCGACACAAACTGTCCAATAGAGTTCTATACGTCAATAGATCAGGACCCATGGAATTACCCAACATATCAAACACAACTTTTATGGCATCTTCAATCCTTGCTTCCAGGGAGAGGCTGCAAATCAGTATCATATATGTAGCAGCAGTAGGGACCAAGTTCTTTTTCCTCATCTCTTTATAAAACCCCAACCCCTGGTTCACTCTGCCCTTCTCACAAAATCCATTGATTATATAATTGTACGTGTACTCATTTGGCTCACATCCATACAACCCCATTTCATGGAAAACCCTAATGGCTTCATCCAATTCAAGGCATTTAGAATAAGCTTTTATGATCATATTCAAAACAAAAACATCAGGAATCACTCCAGAAGCCTTCATTTGCTTCGTTAACGATCGTACAGCATGCAAATAAACATAGCCAACATTCAGCTTATTGAACCTCCTCAAAAGTGAACCAAACAGCAAGGTATAAGTCTCAATTGTGGGCTTGCAATCATCAGATTTCAACATTTTCTTATAAACATCGAATGCGCGATTAAACAAGAATTTACGACCGCAACAGAATTTGATGATGGAATTGTAGAGAGGAACACTAATTGAACAAGCCCCAGCTAGGACTTCCTCAATTAGGGTTTCAGCTTGCGAGTATCGCTTACCGGAGATCGCAAGTCTGATCATGGTGAGATAGGTGACATGGTCGTGCTTGTAGCCACGTTGCTGAGCTGTCCATCGGAAAATGTCAAGGGCGAGATCGGAGTCGGATTGAGCTCTCAAGGCTTCATCGACGTCAGAGGAAGTGAAGCCTGGTTTGAGCTTGTCAATCCAGGTTTCGAATTGTTTCTCCAGAGGGGTTTTGGTTCTAAGGTTATGGTTTTGAGATTGAGCAATTGCGGCTACAGGGCTTTGTTGGTTTGGTATATTGGAGAGGTCAGATGTGGAGGAGGAGGAGGAGGAAGAGAAAGAGAGAGAGTGAGAGGTGAGATTATTGAAGTTTGTCTTGGAAGAGAGGAGAGAAGAGAGACGATTGGAAGTCCTGAGGAAACGATGTAAGGAAATCTCCATCTGTGAGCGAGAGAAGTGGAGGCTTTGGTTTGAATTGAAAATTCGGTTCCTGCGATGATTGCCCCTTTTTTTCTTGTTTAGATTTCTATCGCCAAATTACGAGAGATGTACCGAATTAACCCAAAAACAAAAAAAAAAAATTAAAATAATCCGAACACAAAAATATTTCTCCAAATAATCCCTGTTTGTCGAGTGTAGAAAACGCGGCCAAGTTTGGCCACGTTTTCGAAACGCAACCAACCTGGCCGCGTCTTGCAAACGTAGCCAAGATGGTTGCGTCTTGTAGATGCGGCAATCCCGCGGATAGACACAAGCTAGGCCCAACGCCTATGGGTCATGGGCCGACCGCGGGCCAATGGACCAAAACACATGACTTGGACAGATCTACTATACTATCGATATATGTGTTAAGTAAAACCAAAATCGGAGTTTGAAAGACCCTCTGACCCAATGGACCTAACCCGTGACTTAGTGGACCCGTTCGTATCATCCATATATGTGTTCGGCTATTCCAATATATCGAATTTGCGGACCCAAACAAATAAGTGTATTTTCTGAATAGTTAATGAAAAATAACAATTTGGAAAAAAAACTAATTTCTTATAAATAGAATAGAAATATGAAACGAAACAAATAAAATCGAAAAAATAAATATATATAAGTGAATCAAATTATTATTAATATAATATAAGATACAAAGTACATAATATGTAACTAACGTCATCGTCGTCTTCTTCTATCATAACGTCTAACATCTAAATCTCTCATAATATTTGTAGTGTCGTTTTGGGATAGTAAACCTAGATCATGTAATTGTGTGATCTGGAGGGTCCTACGTTACTAAAACGTGGAGGGAAAACATGGTACATCGTGGGTGTATCATCTCTCTGAAACTGTGTCTGTCACTCAACTATACGATACCCCTCTGTGGGGCGTCAGGAGTAGAGAAATGAGGGAACTCAAACACCAGTGTGTAGAAAGAAGAGGAGTCCTCAAACGTATTAGAAGGTCCTGCGACGTCCTCTAGATGCTGAGATGGAAATGATGATACATCATGAGACGATGGCCTTGGACGTGGTCTCGCTCGGCTCCGTCAAGGTCGATACTCATCGTCACCTCCCTCAGCACGACCTCTAAGGTGTCTAGGTCTCAGGAGATATGCCACGTCATCACTCAAAGCTTACATGGTTGTATCTGCCACTCCACGGATATGAACATCTTCAGACTCTTCTCGAATCTGATGCAGTGAATCCCACTACAAAGATCTCGATACACATTAGTTAAAGAAAAAATATAAATTGATATAAATAGAAAAATTAAAGTATACACTTACCACACATCCCAAACAAGCTCCATGTCGACCAATAGATATACGAGAGATGGAGCAGTACCATGTGATGTAAGAAGGATGGACAGTGGATCCAACTGACGTGTCAATAGGGACTAAATGATTGCATCGATGAGTCTAAATCTCGATATAACCGGCATACTCAACTGACCAATTTGTCTCTTGTAAACCACGTGTGCTAGTCTTGTGTAATTGATCTTCAGTATCGCAATGATCCGGAATGAATTGAAATCCTCTGTACTGACGGATCACTCGATCTGGAAAGTATCACTCCACAATAGAAAAATGGATAAGCGGTACACGGATATGCCAAATATCCCTACCCTCATGACAATAATCGGGGAGGGAAGATAACACGTCTTCGGTGTAAGGCTGCCACATGATGTCATCGCTCGTCAGTTTATCTAATGCCTCCCTATACACGGTCACAACATGTGTAGGAAGGGAAATAACATCAAAATCCATCCTCCACCACAAAGCTAGTGGCGCATCCCCCTCTATATATAAAGATCGCCTAATAGGAGCTATACATAGAAATCTCTCTCATGCCCAAATATGTAAAAGAATCAGAGTTCCGCAGATCTCATGCGAGTCCGTCTATGACGCTATACAAAGCTGTCTGTACAAGTAAGCCAAGCACGCAAAACCCCAACTATGACGACTAGAGTAATATAAACCCTCGTGTCCATCGCAAAATATGATCATAATTTATATCGTGGGGCAAGTCACCAATAAAATCCGACAACCACGGTATACTCAATGAATGGCCTTTAAAAACCAAACGAGAAGGGATAACACCTAATAATCTCTGACACAACGCAACCCACGAGAAACTCATCGTCCTAGCTACTACGGGTATCCCATCAACAGGTAAACCTAAAATAACCTCTATATCCTGTAAGGTAACTGTGAGCTTACCGTAACGCATATGAAATGTGTGTGTTTCTTGCTTCCATTGCTCAACTAAGGCTATGATGAGATGCCAATCCAACCAAATGAAACGAAGTCGAGCGACCCCCAAAAAACCCGACACCTGTAGGAGGGGAACCACTCTCTCGTTAATATGACCATGTCCTAAACGCCAAAACACTGCCTCACGTCTACGGCAGACAAGCCAATTAGTATCATTTCCCTCCCAAACTCCAGTAGAGCGGTATCCTCGTTGCAAACGTAGAAGACTCGGATCAGCAGGTCCGAGATCCATCTGAAATATAAAAGAAATATAATAATTAGCATATATATATAAATGTATAATTAGAATTATTAATACATCGCCACATTATAAAATGCACAAAAAAAAGAAGACATTCACACAAATATATTATGAATTGCATAATAAGAAAAATACAGCAACACGTTTAAGTTTTCAAAATATAGTATACATTAAAAAGTACAACAATTAGAAAATGATACAAATACAAGAAATATCATTATTTTGTTATTGAACAATGTCTTCGATCGTGGCCCTCTCGACCACAAAGTCCACACCTCAATCGTTTCGGGCATCTCCTCCTATTATGACCCTCAGCACTACAACTACCGCATGATGTCCTTGTGGATGATTCTCGAAATTCTATCTCGTTGTGATATCGAGATAATTTAGATCTTCCTTTCTGACATCTTAGGGATATATCGGGAATAATTGTAAGGTACGAATCAATTGGCCATGCCGAATGGTCTCCAACGGGAAAAAAATTTTGCTCGTATACCTTAAGTTGATGTTCTCATGTATACCATTTTCCGATGATCATATGCACATCAATCATCGTCCATGTTAATACAGCAATTGCATGAAAGCAAGGAATTCTATAGGTTTGCCATTTTCCGCATGTGCAATGCTCTTCCCGTACATTGACAATTTGTTTATTGCCTCCCTTATACCCATACCGTGTCTGTCTGTTCCCAATTTTAATCTCGAAGATCCCATGCTCCCTACTGAAAGAAACGACGATATGAAGGTTAGTCGTGTTCATCCATCTCCCTAACATGGCGAATGCATATTTAGTGTACCGCTCTCCTCTTCCAATTCCCGCATTCGCCTCGGCCAAACGAGTCTAAAAATAGTTAACGGAATTATAAAAAGTTTTAAGTACCAAAGAAGAAACTGATAGATTTCTTGCCCCCTTTAACACGACATTAAAACTTTCACTGATATTTGTGATCATATATCCAAAACAAACACCACAATCATGAGAAAGAGTCTATTGTTCGGGAGGAATAGTTGCAAAATAATCAAGAGTGTTTTCTTTGATCTCCTTCATCTTTGCCATATATAAGTCAAATTTCATCCGCTGTGGTTGTAACGCTGCAATCGTAACAACTCTTTTACAAGCTTGACTTTTGTGGTACGTGTTGAAGTTACTAGCGATATGGCGCATGTAAAATAGCCACACAACATTGGGAGGTGACCACCCGAACTCTGGACAAATAACTGTTGCTCTTATCCTTTCATGTCGATCTGAAATTAAACAAATCAGACATTCCTTATTTCGAACAACATACTTTCGCACACACATCAAAAACCAAGACCAAGAAGCAAGTGACTCTCCATCTACCAATCCGAATGCCAACGGAACAATATGATTCGCTTCATCTATACTGCATGCAATCAACAATTTGTGATTATATTTCCCGTAAAGGTGTATCTCATCTATACTTATCAATGGCCTACAACTATTAAAGGCCAAGATACTCGGTCCAAATGCCCAAAATAAAGCCTCAAATACCTGTTCTCCTCTTGCGTTAGGTAGACCTAACTTTTAATTTACTTGTGTCCCCGAATTTTTTTGTACTATTGCATCTAATAACTGAGGTAGTTGTTTGTAAGAGTCATCCCAATCCCCGTAAACTATCTCTATAACTCTTCTCTTTGCTGCCCAAACCCTTCTACGAGAAATTGCATATGTGGTTTTCTCGGTCATAACAGTTCAAAGAAAAGAAACTTCTACACTGGAATCTTCCCTCACATAATTAAGCAAATGTCGAACCATCAAATTTGAATCCAGCTGTCTATGATCCTGCGTAAACCCAATATTCACACATGTGTGGGGTCCCTCGACCTTTGTAATCACAAATACACCAACTAGCCGCGTTCTACAAGCGCGCAACCTCCATTTACAGCCTTATTCCCTTTGCGTGCAATTTACTGTCCAAAGTTTAGGGGTCGATTTACCAACCCGAAATTGATAGTGGTGTTCAACATGATGCATTTTAACAGCATGAATAAGCTGTTCTTTCGACTCAAATCTTATACCATTTTTCAATTTGTCGCTAAAACTCCAACTATCATATGATAATCTGTGTTCTTCCTCAAATATCACATAACAATCACCATCCGGTGCGATCGTCATGAATGGAATGGATTCGTCTACTCCACCGCCCCGATATCTCCGACCACCACCAATGCTTACAGACACTTACGAAGGGCCGACTATTAATTGTTCACACCACCGCCACCAATTTCATCATCTTCCTCTTTATCGTCATTATATTCTTTTGCCTCTTCTTCCGCCATTTCTTTCTCGTCAACATCATTATCTTTGTTTGCAAAGACAACATCCACTCGAGATTCGATATGTGAATAATCTTCCGTGTAATCACAATCTTGTACCATAAACATTCCACCATCACATAATTTTATGTACAACTCAATAGTCCAACCCACTCCCCTACTCATCGCAAATTCTATCAAATTAAAAATATCGTTATCATCATTTATCGGAACTAATTCAAACCGTACATTACCACCTCCGATATACGATACAGGAAACCGATAAAAAATCTCTATATGTTGTCTCAACAGATTTATTCGAACACTCTTACATACTACATTCAACAACTGATTAAAATTACAATTTCTCTGTACCCTAATCAATTTTGTCGGATCACGGTCATAACGGACTCCAACATCTCTCGTTACAATTTCACCATTACTATAACATAACAAATTTACCATATCCATCATTATTCTATATATATATATATATAAAAACAATTTAAAACATTTTATAAATATTCAACAAACATACAATATAATTTAACAATTTAAAATTAAATCAATTAATAAAACATTAAATATTATATTAATTAACAATTTATATTACTAAAAAAAATTATTACAATATTATTTTATATTATAATAAACATTTAAACTAAATTAAAACCCTAAACTCAATTAAAACCCTAAACTCATTTTAAATTTATAATACTAATTTTAATAATGGAATGATAAAAATAAATTAACAATTTGATAAAAATACTAATTTAAATAATTTTAAAATTTAGAATTAAATTACTAAATATTAACTAAAATAATTTATTAAATAATTTTACAATAAAATATTTAAATTATTAATAAAAAATGTTACATGTCTTTAATATTTACTAATACTTGTCTTTAAATTATTAATATTTACTAAAATATTTAAATTATTAATAAAAAAATGTTTCATGTCTTTAAACTAAAAGTATTAATATATTATATTTTATAACTATATTTATTATAACAATAAATATATTTACACATTAATACATTCTAAATTTAAATATAATCGTTTAATTTGAAATATTTTTATATAATTATATTTAAATATCAACATTAATATTTAATCTAAATTTCAAAATTATTTAAGTAATTAAAATATGGTCACTTAAAAATATTTAAATATAGTCATTTAATTTAAAATATTTTAATATAAATATAGTCATTTCAAATATATTCAACTATAAATTTTATAATAATTAATAGTTTAATATAATTATTACCATTTTTTATTCAAAAATCGCAATAAAAATTTAATTACTATTAAATTATTGTATTTACTTACTACTAACTAAATTTTAATCTACATTAAATTTAAATTTAATCTATATCAAATTTAATCTTTACAATAAAATTATTTACTAAATTAAATTTAATCTATATTCAATAAAATTTATATTGAATCTATATTTAATCAACTAATTTAATATTAATCTAGATTAACTAAATATTTAATATTTATTAAATTAATTAATCACACTAAATCCTAATTAATAACGTCATTAATTAAAAATTAATAACAAAATTACTATAAATCTATTGAGCATAAAATATAAATTTCATTCACAAATATACATGTTTATAAAATTACGCAGCTCAAATAATTTAAATTGAGATAGAAAAAATTTTATACTTTCGGATTTTTTTGAAAAAACACCGTATAATATTGAAAGTTCCAACAGTTTCTACAGTTTTCTTCTTCCTTCCAAATGACCTGCTCCAGCAGAAGTTGTGAGAGAAGAGTTAGGGTTCTTTCGGGAGAGGAAAGGAGAGGAATGGCTGCGGGAGAGGAGAGGAGAGGAAGAGGGGTGGGGAGAGACAGAATGCAAAAGGGGAGAGGGAGGGGATAGGGGAGGGGGTCGCGTCTTCAAATGTGGAAAGCCACATGTCGAGTAGAGAGGCTTTCCGTATCTTAAAGATGCAGCAATGCTTTCCGTGTCTTCAAGAAACGGAAAGCCACGTGTCGCGTCTTGAAGACACGACCAGACTTTCCGCGTCTTCAAGACGCGACAAGTTCTATCGCGCCTTGCAGATGCAGCAGGCCCGTGACTCTTAGAGCCACGCAGACGGTGCTGCGTAGCTTTGTTGCGGGTCTAACCCGTGACAAATACGATCGCGAATCCAACCCGCGACAAATATAGGTTATGGGTTACAGTCTCTTCCCGGTTTAACTTAAAAAAAATTTTTCTACTTACACTTAAATGTATATATTTAATTATAATTATAGTCTTATAATATCAATTTTAATGAATCTTATATTTTATCATCTCAACGTAGCATATTATAGTGTATTATAGCCAAATAAGCAAAATAGAGGGGATAAAAGAAATAAGATCATAAAAGAAGAAAAGAGAGAAAGTCAGACGAATACTTTTAGAAAGACACTAAGAAGGGAGTTGGACAAAAATTAAACATGGTCGTTTTAGTATATCCAATATATCAGCTTATTGTAGCCTCTCCAAATGTCTAGCTCATTAAATTATCAATTATTGTTGGAGATAAATAAATAAATAAATAAATAAACCAACCTTTTAGTGACCTTTTAAGATGAACCCCATTATAGGGAGCAAAAATCGAAAAACTAGAATCGGACTCAAAGGTTTTGATGGCAATTTGTAACAGTGTTTTGGTGGGGAAAGTTTGAATTTAACGGTTAGTTTCTGAATTAGTTGTTAAATTCAAATAAACAGTTAGTTAGTTGAGCAATTTGTTTGAGTCTACAATAAATGTTAGTTCACTATTTATGTTAGTTGAATCAGTTAAAGAGTATTGTAGAATCTAAACAAGTGTAATTGTACAAAAAGAAAGTAAAGGAAGAAACCAAGATTTGGGTTTGCAATCTCTCTCTCTCTCTCCCCCTTTTGAATTCTGTCTCTTTCTCTTCCTGCCCCGTTTCTAACGACTTCTCAAACAACCATTATCACTAACATCATCCATCCCTCTCGAATTCAGAAGCTCAACACACCTCCGTTTCCCATTCCCTTATTTTTGGGATACTCTGTTTTTGTTCCATCCAACTTTTCAAACTCCAATGCCTCTTATTGTGTGAGAGGCAGGTTGGGTTGTTACAACTTGGTATTAGAGCTCTCGATCCTTGGTAAAAAATTCAAGAAAATCAACCACAATAGCAAAAGATACCAGATTCAAAGCCATTGATGATCAATTCAAGAAACACAAAAAATGCAAGAAATACAGTTGGAGGTTGGCTACAAGTTCAAATAATAAAACTAGAAGTTAGAGGCTTTTATGGCCAATGTAGATGCCAGATTTAACACCTTGGTAAAGATGATCAATAGAACCCACGATAAGGGACAAGAAGCCGACAGGCATTCAAAATCTCCTCTTCTACCCACTCCCAATGAAGTAAAGTAAGAATGGAGTTAGGACCTCCCCTAACCAATAGGGGCTTGGCCAACTGTGAGTACTTCCAAATCCACCAAAAATTGAACTATTAGTGTTCACTAGTGAAGACCCACGAATCTAGTTAAGGAAACACAGCAAATTTTTTGTTGTATACCGGATCACTAACTAAGAATGGCAGGACACTATCAAAATGTACTTAGATGGTAAAGCAAAGATTTGGTTTCATTGATTGAAACAGGTAAGGAGGACTTAGAGTGGGATGAGTTTACTAAACTCCTGTGCCAAAGATTTGAAGCCAAAAGGAATGCAAGACGAGGTTGAAGATTTTAACAAATAGTAACAGCATGGGTCAATGGTTGAATACCAAGAGAAATTTGAAAATTTGTGATCTATAACTCTTCTCAAAATCCCAAGACTCATTGAGACAAACATTTAAGATTGCTACACTTCAAGAGTAGTCTCCAGAATTTACTAAGCAAAGAAAGATTGGAATAAGTAAGGGTTGGAAGATAGGAGAAGAAAGAAGAGGACTCAAGAATACTGGAGGCCCTACTATTATGAAAAAAATAAAATGACGGTCCTCCAGAGATGCGATAAAGAACAAGATACCAAAAATTTCACTTCAAGAAATGCAATACAGAAGGGTCAATAATCTCTATTTCAAATGTGGAGAAAATATACACACGGACATCAATGTAAATTCAGAAATCTCAATTTGATCATAACAATAGAAAAAAGAAGAAAATAAAGAACTAGATAAGGCAAGAGGAATGAAGAACTAAGTAAGGAGACTGTAGAAATGTCCTTATGTGCTCTTTCTAATTCTCTGAATAGAAAGATCATAGCATTATAAGGCATGATATGTGGAATAGAGATATTGGTGCTAGTAAATACCGGTAGTTCCAATAGTTTCTTAAAATAGGTAAGGGTAAAAGAACTCAAAATGCAAATAGAAACCTCTCCATGTTGTTCTTGCATATAGATGCAAAATTAGTAGTTATATGAAAGGTGAAATGGAGCATCCATGGATATGATTTCTCTTTTGATCTAAGGGTGATCAATTTAGGGGGTTGGGATATAATCTTAGGGTGGACTGGATGAACAATTTCAGCTCCGTCACCTTTGATTTCAAGCAGCTTTAGGTTAAGTTTGCTAATGAAGAGGGTGAACTAATGTTAATGGGCCAAATAGAGAATTCAATCATGAAACTAGTAAGGAGTAAGGGCACCAAGAAATTTAGAAAATAACAACTAAAAACTGTGTTATCATAGCTTTCAACCTAAAAAAAAAAAAAATTAGGACATACTCTAAAATCAATTGCTGAGATAATGCAGTAGTTTGAAGGCATCTTTTCTACACCAAAATCCTTGCCACCAAAAAGATCTTACAACCATCAAATCCCTCTTAAACTAGACTCCCAACCATTCAAACTCAGATCATATTGATACTCTCACTTACAAAAGGCAATTGAGAAATAAGTGAAAGAAATGCTCAATAATGGCATTGTCAAACCCAGTACAAACCCTTTTGCTTTTCCTATGCTATTGGTGAAAAAAAAGACAATACATGGAAATTCTGCACAGACCATAGACAGCTAAACAACCTCACAATCAAGAATAGGTACTCAATTTCAAACATTGATAAACTTTTCGATAAGTTCCATGGTTCGAAAATGTTTTTTAAAATAAAGCTTAATACCATCATATTAGAGTAAAAACTTGTGATGTTGCTAAGACAACCTTTCATACTCACTATGGCCATTTTGCATTCTTAGTAATGCCTTTTGGTTTAACAAATGTTCTGTCACCTTTCAGTCCCCCGATGAACCATGTTTTTCAATCCTATCTTGGAAGTTTGTATCGGTATTTTTGATGATATACTCACATACAACCTTAACATAACATACATTCAAAACCTTAGGTAACTCTTTTTGGTTCTAAGGCAAAACTAGTTGTTTGCTAAGTTTTCTAAATGTACATTTGCACAAAATCAAGTAGAGTATCTAAGATACATAGTATTTGATTCACGAGTCAGGATGGATTCATAGAAAATTGAATGTATTCAGATATGGCCAATACCTGCATCTGTTAAAACCCTAAGGAGTTTCCTATACCTCACTGGTTATTACAGAAGATTTGTCATAACTATGGTATTATAATAAAGCCTTTAAATGAATTTTTAATGAAAGATAATTTCCACTGGGGACAAAAGCTTATAGTGCTTTCCAACAACTCAAAAAGGCCATGAGTTTAGAACCAGTCAAAGGTTACTAGATTTTCCCAGCCCTTTGTAGTCAAAACTCTTGCTCTAAAAGGTGGTGGTTGTGCTAATGCAGGAGGGAAATCAATTGCCTTTGTGAGTAACTCTTTAGTACCAAGGAGCCAAGAACTGTCTATCTATGAGAAGTTAATGGCAATGGCGATGGTGATGCTGTGACAAAATAGAAGCACTACAATATGGGGTATCATTTTATTATAAGAATGGACCATCAGAGCTTAAAGTATTTGCTAGAAGAGAAGCTAACTAATATAGTACAACATAAATGGCTCACCAAGCTTATGGGTCTGGACTATGAGATTCAACATAAAAAGGGGATTGAAAATTGTGTGACTAATGTACTCTTGAGAAGGAAAGAACTATCAAAAGAACCACAGGTGGGAGAGGCGATAGCCACATCCTGGGTTAAAGCTCAATGGCTAAAAAAAGTCACTCAGAGTTGTACAGGAGAAGAGATAAGTCAGATTTTGATAGCGCAGCTAACCTTGGAGCTAGAAAGTAAAATGGATTTCCAATTCGAAGAAGGGATACTTGTTAATAAAATTAAATTTTGATAATGATCAAACTAAGAAAAATGAATTTAGAAATATTCAAAATAAATTAGGTCGACCCTCAAACATAACAAGGCCGACCCAAACCTGTCACCCTATATGGTGGACCCCTTTCTGTCAAGTCAATCATCAGGTCGACCCGTCAAGGCTCAATGGTCAACCCGCAAAGCTCAAACTCCCGGTCAACCTGCCATTTATTTTCAATCGACTTGCTCCTTCATTGGTCTACCCATTCTCTACTTTTGCCAACCCACAATATTCCAACGGTCGACTTGCCCTCTTCTTCAGTCGACCCAATTTATTTATTTGGTAGACCCGCCAAATCATTAGGTCAACTCGACAAGCAGCCTTTCCTTTGACATGGCTAACTCATGTTATATTCCCAACCTAACATATATAAACAGTCGACTTAATCCTCATTCGGTCGACCTGATTATTCCTCAGGTCGACCGAATCATCTATAAAGGTCGACCCATTTGTTCATAAGGATAACATGTACCTTGACCATAACTTTGACTTTTCAAACTTGGATGACATATATCTTGAAATTTTGTTTGACTAATCAAAATTGAATGATATGTAAACTTAACTATTCAAATTCACCTACCAACTCAATGAATCTCTTCAAGTGTTATAAATACTGAAATTAAGAAGGAAGAGAAAGATAGTTGAGTAATTGAATGAACTTTCAGTGACTACATTAAACACATACTATATTCTAAACACATTCTATTTTCTATTTTTTTCACTAGTTTTATGAGTATTTATTTCTGAGTTTAGTTGTGTTACTTGTGAGGATTGAGTCTCAACCTCTATAACATTTCACTTCTCTTGTATTCGAAAGATTCAAAAGATCATGAGGGTTTCTTGATCTAGGGTTTAAAGAGATAGAATGAGTATTTCAGGTAGAAATACATGTAAAGGCCTTACTTACACCTGAGAAGTAAGTGGTCTGTACTATTTGAGAAAAATAGTGAAAATTCAAAAGGGTGTATGAGAGTGGATGTACACTAATTTGGTAGAATCACAATAAAATTCTATGTTTGTTGTTTCTTCTTCATTTTCTATTTTCATATTCTTCTACAAATCTAAAACCCAACAAAATACAAAAATATCCAATCAACCTATTCACCTCCTCTAAATTGATTTACAATACTGAATTACAAAAAGATCTATATGTGAGAAGAAACTCAGCTCCAAACTAGAATAATTCAACAAATACACAATTCAGCCATTGAAGGACATTCGGGATAACAATGTGCTTTACAAAGGGTAAGACTTGTTTTCTATTGGCCTTTATTGAAATCATTTGTGAAAAAAATTATCCAAAAAATGTAATGTTTGCTAAAGAAACAAATATGAAAATGTCTCATATCCTATCCTATTACAACCATTGTCTATTCCTACTTAAGCCTGGTCCCCAAGCAAGAATGGATTTCACTAAAGGCTTGCTTGAGTTCCAAGGGTGTGAAACTATCCTAGTCATCATTGACAGACTTACCAAGTTCAATCATTTTATACCTCTACAGTTCCCCTATTTTGCCATGACTATGGCTCAAGTATCTATGGATAATGTGTTCAAACTACAAGAGTTGCCTGACTCCATAGTATCTAATAAAGACAATGTCTTTACCATTCTATTTTGCTAAGAACTGTTCAGGTTGGTAGGCACTCAAGTAAATCTTAGCAGTGTGTATCACCTTCAAACTGATAGACAAAGTGAAAGATTGGATCGGTGCCTTAGAATGCTATTTAAGATACATGACTTTAGATAGACCAGGGTTGTAGGTGCAGTGGCTAAGCCTAGCAAAATGGTGGTACAACTTCAATTTTTACTCTAGTATTTAGATGTCCCCTTTTGAAGCATTATATTGATATCAACCTAGGAACATTCCTTTTGGTCCTTACTTGCATTCAGTCAACCCAGTTGTTGAGAATATCATCAAGAACAGGCAAGCAATGCTACAAATTTTACGAGACCATTTGGCTAAAACTCAAAATAGGATGAAGGCCAATGAAAATTAGAATCAAACAAAATAGAATTCCAAGAAGGAGGCCTAGTCTATTTAAAGCTACAACCCTATAGGTAGTAGTACAAGGAGTTTCTTAAGGTAACTAAAACTATTCTCCTAATTTAATGTACCATTTCCAATGTTGTCCAAAGTAGGCAAAGTGGCAAACAAATTGAAATTACCACATGGATCAAGGATTCACCTTGTGTTCCATGTTTCCTTACTCAAAAAGAAGGTCGGCTCCACCCACATACCTATGGCAACTTTTCCTTTGATAGGATCAGACAAGCAGTTCTTAGTTGAACCAGAAGCTCTACTGAAATGACAAGTCATTCTAAAAGATAATAAACCAGTCATCTTGTGGTTGATTCAGAGGATCAATCTCAACCCTAAGGAATCAATATGAGAAGACATGAATTTCATCTCTACCCAGTTTCCAACTTTGCATCCTTAAGGTTAAGGATTCTTTTAAAGGGGATGCTATTGTAATAGTGTTGTGTTGGGAAAAGTTTGAATTTAGCAGCTAGTTTCTAAACTAACCATTAAATTCAAACTAACAATTAGTTGAGCAATTTGTCTGAGTCTGCAATAAATGTTAGTTAAAAAGTTAGATTAGTTGAATCAGTTAGGAATGGTTGTAGAATCTGAACAAGTGTAATTGTACAAAAGGAAAGTGAAGGAAGGAAGAAATCAAAATTTGGATTTGCTATCTCTTTCTTTAGTTTCTCTCTCTTCTCTCTCTCTTTCTCTTTCTCTCTCTCTCTCTATTTTTTTTTTGGTACCTGGACCTTCCGGTATATGAGATTTTGCCCCGACAACTCGGAATCGACCTGACTGTCGGAGCTCATTTGAAAGAGAGATCTCCCAATATTATTTTCTCCGTACCCAATGGGAGTCGAATTCCCGACTTGGTTGAAGGACGAATGTGCCCTTCCCACCTACGTCAATAAGTGTTGGTCTCTCTCTCCGTCTCTCCTTCTGAATTCTATCTCTTTCTCTTCCTTCCCCCTTTCTAACAACTTCTCAAACAACCTTCATCACCAACATCATCCATTTCTCTTGAATTCAGAAGCTCAGATGCCTCCGTTTCCCATTCCACTATTTTCCGATGCTTTGTTTTTTATTCCATGCAACTTTTCAAACTCCAATGTCTCTTATTGTGTGAGAGGCGAGTCAAGTTGTTTCGCAAATTCAACAAGAGCTTGACCCAATGGTTTGGACCGATAAAGAAGAGAACAATAAGTTCCATAAGGTTAATGACTTTACCCGTTGAGTTGATAATGTTGGAGTCATGTTTGAAGCAATGCCCTTTTCCATTCATTTCAATTGCGTGATGTACTTGTCTCTTACGGGTTACATGAAGATAAAAGGAAAACCATCATTGGCACAGAAATTAGTGATCCTTTCGGATGGCCTTCAATGCCTTATTGGGAACAACTATCGGTCATTTATTTTCTCCATTTCTATAATCCAAATATGGCAGTGATGACACTACATGATCTCTTTTTGTTTACATTATATGACTTCAAAATCCTCACAAGAGACATAGTTTCTAAGATATGATATTATTTGATAACTATCAAGTTTTTGGGGCCACCTCCCATCACATATATTAATTGGACATACATTTCAAGAACGTTATGGGATGCATTGGTCAAATGTTTGACTGAAAAGTTTCAATTTTTCCCCCTCTAAGAAAAAAAAAAAAAAACAAACAAAGAATTCTACTTTTATATCTGAGAATTTTATTTATCTAGAACAAAATATCTGAAAAAAAAAAAAAAAACTCTTTCCTCACTTTCATTATGCAAAAAGACACCGGAAAATAATCATTCTCTATCTCCCAAATCACTTTTTTAACTAAAATTTATTCTTTTTCTACATAAATTCATTCTCTTTCCCGTCTCTACAAAATTTCAGTTGCACACTTTATTTATCAAAAAGCTGATTTCTTCTTATTCCTCTCTCTTCTCTTCGGACCAATAATTTTTTACTGTAAGAATATATATATATATATATATATATATTTATTTATTCATTTTAACATTTCCAAACATTGAAATGGTAAAGCAGTAAAAGTAATTCACATTTAAGTTGAAGTGAGAATGGACATGATTTTAATTCTCATTAAAAAAAAAATGGAAAAACAAACAAGAGCTTTAAATAGTTGAGGATTCTCCTGTCTAAAATGCCTCCACCCATCATCGCTTTAAAACCGTTTGTGGCAAAAGTTTATGAATGGATTGAAGTGTTGGATTATAATATTTTAAAACAACTATGGCAACAAATTTTTCTAGTAATAGTTATTATAATTTATACTCATACTTTATTTTTATTTCTATTTTACTTATTAAAAAGATAAAAAAAAAAGATTAACAAAATTATTATTTTTTAGTCAAAAGAAGTTAAAAATAGGGTTATACTTTCTCCGTTTGATCAAAGGGTATGAAAATTAAGAATAAAAATGAAATATATATGTGTTATTTAGATTAATGAAATGAGAATAAAGATATGATAATGAAACCTTCAAAATATAAATTTTATGAAATTCAAATAAAACATAGACTTCATCCCAAGCCATGCCTGAAACCCAAGAAAAATAACCCCCATTTTTGTCTTTCCAGCCGACGTTCCCTACCACTAAACCTATAATTGTCTTCCTTTCTATTATCTCTCTATACTTGATCTGATTTCATGGTTCCGTCATCTTTCTATGATCTCTCTCACTCCTCTGGCAATACTCCAAAACTCACCGATACGAGAGACATTCTGAAGCGCGTGAGGGAGAGAGAGAGGAGAGAGAGAAATTTGATAATATGTAAAATGTTAAATTTATTGTTGATATTATGATTTGATTTTGAATTGATTAGTGTTATAATGAATGACTTTTATGATTTTTTTATTTTTAAGGAATCGAAATTAGAAAATTGGATCAAAATAGAGTTAAAGAGGTATTTTAGAGTTTAATGATTCAAGATATCAATTTGGACCTATGAAGAAAAGAAGAAACTTAACAAATTGGATGATTTTTTGTCCAATTAATTTTAGTAGAATTTTTATTTTTAGTGAAATTGTCTTTAAGAGTAAAAATTTTAATTTTCCTATCTTAGTGGAGGCTTTCCTTATCATTTGTTGAAATGATCTTTTGAGACCTAGAGCACAAAAAGAACTCTCCCTCACGTCACTATTCATTCACAAGAGGAGGGGCGGCTACTGCTACTCTCCTTTTAGGTTTAGTTTTTCTTTTTTTCTTTTCATTCAAGAACATTTTTTTTCTTTCTTTTGTTGATCTCAAGAACATGGTTTCCACCATGAGTGGCTAGTTTTTCTTTCTGATTCAAGAGAAATTTTCATTTGATTGTTTTCATTTTGAGATTATGTACTTCATTTAATTTCTTACCCTTTTAATTCAAGTATTTGTTGATTTTTGATTTATTTATATGAAAATTTTGTATTGGTTAATTTGATAATTTAATTCGATATTAATTTTTCTATTGCTATCTAGAATTTTAGTAATCCGTAATTGTCATGAATGAATGGTACAAGTAGTAACTATATTATTTATGTTTATGGATATGTTATCAGTATTTATGTTTAACCTAAGGAATCGATTGAGCAAATTAAATAATTGTGACTATCTCAATTATTTGTATTTTGGTTTAATTATTTTCATAGAAGTTAATGTTATCATTATATTGAAATGGAATGCTATCATACCCAATCGATTAATAATAAATTTTGATTGGATGCAGGGTTTGGTTAATTAATTTAAGAAAACGCAAAATTTATTACGATTATCCTGATAAATTTAAAGTTAAATGCATAAATTGTAAGAATAATATTTTTTAACCCATGATCAGTGAAACAATCGAATGTGTAAACCCTTGGATCAGAATTTGGTAAATTGAATTTCTTTTTTAATTTTCAGTATTTTGCTTTATTGATTTGTTTCTTAATTTTAGGTTATTAATTTTTGAATTAGAAATTTATTTGATAAACCCCTATTTTATTTTGACAATCATTAAGAAGTTAAGTAATTTAGTTTCCATAGGATTCGACCTTTACCACTATTGCTACAAGTTTGTTTGTATTGGCGGAATCAGTATTAATTTGAGCGTTTCGACAAACTCATCCAAATTTTGGTGCCGTGGCCGGGAAACTATATTAATTTCTTAATTGGTACTTTTCACTTATTTACTGATTTTTTACAAGAAAAAAAAGATAGAAGATCGTGAAACAACTTTAAAGGAGTTGGCTGCACCAAATCTGAATTAACAATTCTTGTGCATCGAATACCCAGCTCTTGAGATAGCATTAGAACTCAAATCTAGCTTAATTCATTTACTTCCTATTTTTTGTGGTCTTCCAAGTAAGGATCCACATAAACACTTGAAGAAATTCCATGTTGTCTATTCGAGTATGAAGCCTCAAGATGTGACCAAGGAACAAATCAAATTGAGAGTATTCTCTTTTCCCTTAAAGATAAGGCGAAGGACCGATTTGTATTACCTATCTCCCAGTTCGATAAATACATGGAATGAAATGCAGAAATTATTTTTAGAGAAATTTGTTTTTCCTACATTTAGGGCTGTCAATAGCAGAAAGGAAATATGTGGGATCTGACAGATTAGCGGAGAGACACTGTATGAATATTTTAAGAGGATCAAACAACTTTGTGTTAGTTGCCCATATTATCAAATACTGAAACAACTCTTGATACAATATTTTTATGAAGGATTTCTACCCATAAATAAGAGTATGGTAGATGTAGCCAGTAAAGGAGTTTTGGTCAATAAAATCCCTAAAGAAGCCAGACGGTTAATCTCAAACATGACGGAAAATTCTCAACAATTTGGGATGAGAGTGGATGGAGTTACAAAATGTATCAATGAGGTAAATCACTCAAAACTGAAAAGTCAAATTTCTCAACAGACTATTTTGGTTCGTCGGTTGGCTATAGGGCAAATGCAAGCAACCAAGATTTGTAGCATATACTCAATTCCAGGGCATCCTATAAATATGTGTCTATCTTTACAAGAAAATTCCACTCAATAAGTAAATATAGTAAGAGGATTTCTTGGTCATTCTCAATATACGTATGATCCTTTCTCCAACCATCATAATCCTGGATGGAGAGATCATCCAAATTTGAGTTATGGGAATCAAGGAGTATAGCCAAAATATCCACTCTAATTTTTTAACAAACCACCACCAGTACCTTCACAATCTTCTAATTCATGTATGTCTTTAGAGGATATCGTAAAATCTCTTGTGACTAACACTCAACAATTTCAATAGAAAACGAGAGCGAGCATATAGAATTGAAGCACCAGATTTCCCAACTAGCGACTTCAGTTAGTAGGTTGAAGATATAAAATTCTAAAAAATTATCCTCACAAACGGTGGTAAATTCTAAAGAGAACGTTAATGCAATAACGTTGAGAAGTGAAAAGAAACTTCATTTGAAATTCACTCTATCTAAGAAGGCAGATGAAGGGAAGGATATGGACAAAAAAGATGAACGTAAGCATGAAAATTCAATTAAGCTAACATTCAAGTCTTGTTTGCCTAATGCTTGTAGTACAATTATGCCACCATTTCCTTGTAGGTTTGAGGAATCCAAGATGAAAGAGTACGAAAAGAAAGTTAGGAAGACAAAAGGTGATGAGATGAGTGAGAATGTGTCTGATATCATCAAAAGAACTTTACCCGAAAAATATGCGAATCCAGGTATATTCACTCTACCTTAAATTATTGATAAGAAAAAAATCGAGCATATCATACTAGATTTAGGAGCACCTGTTAATATCATGCTTTACTCAATTTAAGTGCTCTGAAATTAGGTTCATTAAAAGAAACTGGAGTTGTTATTCAGTTAGCTAACCTCTCTTATACTTATCCAGAGGGGATTGTTGAAGATATTTTGGTGTAGATTAACGAATTAATTTTTCTAACTGATTTTTACATCTTGAAAATAGAATGAGACACTATCATAGATTCTGTTCCACTTCTGTTAAGACGACCATTTATGAAAACAACAAAGACTAAAATAGATGTGGATGAAAGTACTCACTCTGTCAAGTTCGATGGCGAAATTGTTAAATTGATTATTTTTTATCTTATAAAGTACCCAAATGAGTGTCAATTAATTTATTCTACTGATATTTTTGATTTAATTGTGTAAAAAATTTATGAAAAAAATATGATATTGATTTTGAATTGAATACACAATTATATACGAAGAGAGAGTTATATGAACCGCCTCCTTGAAGAGAAACAAATAGAGAACGTAAAGTATAAAGACGTTAAACAATTACGATTGTTGGGAGACAACCTAATATTTTTTTTCTTGAATTTGATTAGTTTGTTATTTGATTTCTTAATTAATTAGGAGTATTTGATTAGTGTCATTAGTTTCTTCTTTTGATTTTTGTAGGTGTCCAAGATGAAAATTTTAAGAGATGCAATTATTAAGGTCAAGAGATAGACAGAAGATAATTGAGAAGTTGGGCGGAAGCACTCATTTCCTTAAGGCATGATCACATTGAATTCTGAAGTCAATTTCACAATCGGCAGAAGCGGTCATTTCCTTAGGGCGTGATCAAGCGATTTTCAGTAGTAACTTTCACAAATGGGCAGAAGCACTCCTTTCCTTAGTGTGTGATCATGCAGTTTCCTTCCACAAGAGAGAGAGAGAGAAAGTGATCAAACCTACATTATTTTCAATACTCATTTTCTCTTCTCCTTCGTGAATCATTCATCTTCTCTCCACTATACCTATCATTAATCTCCATCATGCTTTCCAAATTCACTCCAAATCCACTTCAAACTGTATGATTTCAAAATAAAAACACACATTCATTCAAAACCCCCAAATTTCAAACCCACATTTCTTCCAAAAAAAAAAAAATCAAAAACCCTAAAATTTTCATACCCAATCCTCTCTACAAAGAAATTCTTGACCTAATTTTCTCCACTTCCGCACAAATTCTTGGTCCCCAAAACCCTAATTTGTTGCATCCCCACCCGAACTCCTAATTAAACCCTAATTTAATTAATGGGGAAGAAAAGAGTTGTTGAGCACAAGTTTGGCCTTTGCAATCGACAACTTGTTTCATCACCACCCGAAGTTTCAATTCAACAAACAAAAGTTACGAACCCCTGCGGAGACCCAATTTCACTTTCATCCAAAGATCAACCTTCTCCATCCGCGACTTCTTCCACGCAATTGTCTCCACTCACCCCCGCAGCTCCTTCACAGCAACAAAGACCATCAGTTTTAGACCAGCAAACATCATCACCCTAGAGGAGTTTTCTCTCTTTTCTCTTTTTTCATTGTCCTACTTTTATATGTTGCATTATGGTGATTTTATGAGTATTACTGCTAGTATAAAATTGTGCTAGTTTTTTTTCAGTTGCATGCTAGTTTCTTTTCTCATTTCTTACCTTTTGCATACATTGAAGACAATATAATATTTAGGTGTGGGGAAGGATTTTCATGTCAATGTCATTTCTTCTATTTTTTTTAACTTTGTACTTTTTTATTTTTGTCTGATAATAATTTTGAATTAGTATGCATTGTGGATTTGAGTTGAAATGCATGAAAAAGACAAGTATAATTAGTTGTTATTGATAAAATTATCTTGAGTGTTCCATTGATCTTGATAATTGAATCAAATGAAGATATGATAGATTTGATACAAAATTAAACACTTCTGTAAGATTTTGAGACTTAAGAAGTTACTATCAACTTTGTTCTAAATTTTTCTTGATAAGTGTTTATCAATTATAGTATATTTATTCTAAAATTTACTTTGTTATGTTTTTTGAGACCACATTCATGAGTTCATGCGTTAATATGATGGAAGCACTTAGGTTTATCCCTTTTAACTCTCGAAAATAGACTTCCCATGTATAATATTCCTCCTAGTGAACCCATTTGAGTTTATACTCATTTTCTTTTATTTATAACCTCATTAATTGACATGTAACTTTCTTTTTACACTTAACCTTTTTTTTCCTTATATCAAAAAAGCATGTGATGAAAATATGAATTGAGTGGTTATTTGTAAAAGGGAATGAGTAACTTTATTGTGGGATTGTTTTTAGAGATTCAATCATACAATTAGGGTGGTTTGTATATACTCCATATTTTTATTCATCCTTGAGATTGTTTTAAAAAAAAAACAGAGAGAAAAGGGCATAAAAAATGAAAAAAAAAAAAGAAAAATTCCCAAGAATTGAAATTGGATAATTTGGAAAATACTACAAAAAAACAAGTTTTTAGCCACAAATTTAGCGACAAAAATTTAATAAAAATTCGTCGCTAAATTCGTTAGCGACGAAATTAGTGACGAAAAAATTTTCGTCGCTAATAACGCGTCGCAAAAATTTAGCGACAAAAAATTAGAAATTCGACGCTAAATTTAGCGACGAATAATTTTTTGTCGCTAAATCCGTCACAAATTTAGCGACAAAAAATTATTTGTAACTACAATTTGCGACGAAAATCTAAAATTTATCGCTAAATTTAATGATGAATAATTTTTTGTCGCTAAATCCGTCATAAATTTAGCGACAAAAAATTATTTATCACTACAATTTGCGACTAAAATTTAGCGACGGATAATTTTTCGTAGCAAATTTAGCAAGGAAAAATTATTTGTCGCTAATTTAGGGACGAAAAAAATTCGTCGCTAAATTATCGACGGATATAAACTCGTCACAAAATCCGTCGCTAAATTAGCAATGAAAAATAATGCGCTCCCGCCTGAAGCCGAGCCCGCCCGAGCAAGCATCCGCCAGCACGCCCGCTCGAGCCGGCGCCCACACACCCTCCCTCACTTAATTCCTGAAAATTGCCTTTGCCTTTACTCCCACCATGGTTCAAACCCCTGTGCTTTCATAAATTTTTAAAATCTTGTAACCATCAAGCTATATGTTAGTATCTGTTATAAGTGTTTTTTTTTTTTTACTTATTATCTTTTCTTCACATTTTTCTAATAATAATAAAACAATATAAAATAACAATTTATTATAAAATAATAAAATATTAGTTTTAAATAAAATAATAAAATATATAAAAAAAATAATAATACTATTTTTTAAAAAGATAAAATAAAAATAAAATATAACATATTAATTAAAAATAATAAATGTGATAAATTTTTTTACATAAAAAATAATAAATATATATTAATATTTTATTTTATTTAATTATATTTCAAATTTAACGACAAATTCTGAAATTTGTCGTAAAATTAGCGACAAATTAGAAGTTGTCGCTGAATTTATCGCAAAATTAGCGACGAAATCCGAAATTCGTCGCTAAATTAATTTATTAAATAAAAATATATATTAATATTTTATTTTATTTAATTATATTTCCAATTTAGCGACGAATTCTAAAATTTGTCGCAAAATTAGCGACAAATTAGGAATTTGTCGCAAAATTAGCGACAAATTAGAAGTTGTCGCTGAATTTGTTGCATCGTCGCTAAATTAATTTATTACATAATAAATATATATTAATATTTTATTTTATTTAATTATATTTCAAATTTAGCGACGAATTTCAAAATTTGTTGCAAAATTAGCGACAAATTAGGAATTTATCGCTAATTTAGTGACGAATTTTGAAATTTGTCGCAAAATTAGCGACAAATTAGAAGTTGTCGCTGAATTTGTCACGAAATTAGTGATGAAATCCGAGATTCGTCGCTAAATTAATTTATTAAATAATAAATATATATTAATATTTTATTTTATTCTATTATATTTCAAATTTAGCGACGAATTACAAAATTTGTTGTAAAATTAGTGACAAATTAGGAATTTGTTGCAAAATTAGCAACAAATTCGAATTTATCGCTGAATTCGTCGCTAATTTTGCTACAATTAGGATTTGTCGCTTAATTCGTCGCAAAATTAGTGACAAAATCCGAAATTCGTCGCTAAATTAATTTATTAAATAATAAATATATATATATTATTTTATTTAATTATATTTCAAATTTAGCGACGAATTACGAAATTCGTCGCTAATTGTGCGACAAATTTGGATTTGTCGCAAAATTAGCAACAAATAAAAATATGTCGCTGAATTCATCGCAAATTAGCGACGAATTCCAAATTCGTCGCTAATTTGGGGACGAATTAGGATTTGTGATGGAATTCGTCGCAAAATTAGCTACGAATTCTGAAATTCGTCGCTAATTTTGCGACAAATTCAAATTTGTTGAAAATTAGCGACGACTATTTTTTCGTTGGAAATTTTGTTGGAAATAGCGATGAAAAAAGTTTTTGTCGCTAAATTCGTCGCAAAATTGTAAAAAAAAAAAAATTGTCGCTAAATTTTGTCACAAAAATCGTGATTTTTTGTAGTGAAAAAAAATTTTCAAAAGTTTTGATTGAGGAAAGAGATAGTTTTGATTGGGGTACTTTTCTTTTAGGTTGGATTTGTAATTCATGAGATATGATATGTTTGATTGTGGAAATGGTCTGTATTTCTTGACATATTTCTTTTGATATATTCATAACATATCACATTTACCCTCTTATCATATTCTTACCAAAACCCAGTTGCAATGTTTGTAAAGACTCCCAAATTTTTGTTTTGAATTCATATAATTAGTAGTGAAGATTTGATAAATAAGTAAACTTATGATAATGACATATTATATTTTGATTTCGAGAGTTATTAATAAATTTTCTTAAACACTTTGAATGTATAGAGTGAATTTTTTATGAGAATATTAAATCTTGATATATTAAATTTTGATGAGATTTTTAAGTTTAATGGGATATTTATCTTTTCTTTTAAAGTTATGATACTAAGATCACTTACTTTCTGGATTGTTCTTTTGAATTAAATTTTTCGATGTGTGCTAATTTGAAATTGTTTGAAAATGAATTGAAAGAGGGGAAGGAGTGAAGAAGAGAATGATTATGTAGTATTAATCTAATGAATGCTTGAAAACAAGTATTGGTTTGGTATGGAGAAATTTAATAATGTGCAAAATATTAAATTTATTGTTAATATTATGATTTGATTTTGAATTCGTTAGTATTCTAACGAATGATTTTTATGATTTTTTTATTTTTAGGGAATCGAAATTGAAAAATTAGATCAAAGTGGAATTAAGGAGACATTTTAGAGTTTAATAGTTCGAAATATCAATTTGGGTCTATAAAGAAAAGAAAAAGCTTGACAAATTGGATGATTTTTAGTCCAGTTAATTTTAGTAGAATTTTTATTTTTAGTGAAATTGTCTTTAGGAATAAAAATTTTAATTTTCCTATTTGGTGGAGTCTTTTCTTATCATTTGTTGAAAGAATCTTTTGAGACCTAAAACACAAAAAGGACTCTCCCTCATGTCACTATTCATTCACAAGAGGAGGGGCGGATGCTGCTACTCTCCTTTTAGGTTTAGTTTTTCTTTTTTTCTTTTCTTTTAAAAACATTTTTTTTTTCTTTTGTTGATTTCAAGTACATAATTTTCACC
Organism: Dillenia suffruticosa; assembly: GCA_033439265.1. NCBI lineage: Eukaryota > Viridiplantae > Streptophyta > Magnoliopsida > Dilleniales > Dilleniaceae > Dillenia > Dillenia suffruticosa. The sequence goes on from JAVTVX010000020.1 coordinate 18,887,461, forward strand.
ATGAGTGGCTAGTTTTTCCTTCTGATTCAAGAAGAATTTTCATTTGATTGTTTTCACTGTAAAGTTATGTATTTCATTTAATTTTTTATTATTTTAATTCAAATATTTGTCGATTCTAAATTTATTTACATAAAAAATTGGTATTGGTTAATTCGATAATTTAATTCGATATTAATTTTTCTATTGTTATCTAGAATTTCAGTAATCCGTAATTATCATAAATGAATGGTACAAGTAGCAACTATATTATTTATATTTATGAATCTTTTACCAATATTCATGTTTAACTTAAGGAATCGATGGAACAAAATTAAATAGTTGTGACTATCTTAATTATTTGTATTTTGATTTAACTATTTTTATAGAACTTAATATTGTCATTATATTGATATGAAATACTATCGTATCCAGTCGATTAATGATAAATTTTGATTGGATACCGGGTTTGATCAATTAATTTAGAAAAATATAAAATTTATTACAATTATCCTGACAAATCTAAGATTAAATACATGAATGGCGAGAGTAATATTTTTAACCCATGATCAGGGTAAATTGAATTTCTTTTCTCATTTTCAATATTTTTTCTTTGTTAATTTGTTTCTTAATTTTATATTATTAATTTTTAAATTAGAAATTAATTTGATAAACTCTGATTTTATTTCCACAATAACTAAGAAGTTAAGTAATTTAGTTATTGTGGAATTCGACCTGATATCATTATTGCTACAAATTTATTTGTATTGGGAGAATTAATATTAATTTGACGGTTTTGACAAACCTCACAAAATTTAAACTTAACTCAGTAATCAGGATCGTCATAAGAGCAAGGGATTTTTCGGTTGAATCTCTGCCCTAGGACGAGCTGGAGCTCGATCTGTGGTGGTTTCGGCTTCCAATGAGCACAAAGCCGGAGATGGCAAATGCGGTGTACAGTGATGGAGGTTGTGACTGTGCCTAGAGTAGAGGAACGTGTCGAAGATATTGACGGAGGAATTTGGGGGAGAAGAGACTGAGAGGCCTGTGCTTGTACAGTGAAATTTCAACTTCTCACCCTCCTAGCTTTTTAATGCTCAATTGAATTGAGTATAAACTTGGAAACAAAATAGTGTAAAATTGGCTGTTTCAATTTGAAAAATTAGAATTGCATCTTTTTTGAAGGTGCTTCTATCATTTTCTGGTTTTGATTAACGTCGATTTTCTGGTTTTGTCTTATGTTTCCTGTCTGGTTCAATAACTTATGCAGGCAATTGGAATTAAAACTATAATTTTTTTTCTTTTAGGCCACAAATTTTATGTTGTGAATATATAATGCATATCATTTCAATTTTATAATATATTAACTAAAATATCTGCAATACAATCATAGAAATGAATTTTTTATAAAAGATAAAACTAATAATTATAAAATTAAAAATAAAATAAAATAAAATTTAAAAAATATTAATTTTAAAATATTTTTTATTAAGGGTCAAACAGACAATTATATAATTTTTATTTCGAAAGATATACAAATCAAATATAAAAAATATTAATTTTATTCATTTCAAATTATATGATTATTATTTTAAAAAATATACAAATAAAAAATCAACGATGTTAATTTTATCTATTTTAAAATTTAAACTAAATGGTTATTATAAAAATTTGATTTGTTCGATTTTAATTTTTAAGATTTTTTTATTTTGATTTTCATTTTTAAACAGGAGCCGATGCTACCTCACAAAAATCATTGACATTTCTTTTTATTTTTAATTTTTTCATGTCTTCGGTAGAACCGCACAAGTGACAACGAAGGGAAACCACGAGGTTAATAACAAGCTTTTACAGCCCAGCACGAAAATTAAAAAAGAAATATTAAATATTAAAAAATAAAATGAGAAACAGTAAAAGGAGGTAGCATGGCGCAGCTTTTATCATTACCAGTTGCCAAAATTTGGACAGGGAGAATCTGGTTCTCCCAACTTTTCCTTCCCTTCCAGGAAACACATGCAAAGCTCTCTCTCAAATCAGACCCACTAAACTCTCTCTTTTTCTTCCTCTTTCTGACCTTTTCTATTAATCACCTCATTTATGTCTTGTTCTCTCTCTGCTTCTGTCTCAATACAATACCCCCTCCAGACAAAAAGCTTAAAAAAGAAAAAAGAAGAAAGCGCCGTTTTCCGGAGTTTTACTTATTTGCGGGTAACTATTAAATAAACGAAAGATAGCTATTTGACAGGTTTTAGACTCTGTAGTAGTTCAATTCCATCTAAACAGACATATTTTAGACTATTCTAAAGGCTGTGATCTACTGCTATACGTTACACATTTCGATATTCCGAGACACAGGAAAACAGAGATGTGCAGGAACAGAGCAAATGCAGAGATGGATTCAGTGCAGATCTTCCTCCTGTATTTCTCTCTCCTCTTTTCTCTCTCATGTAAGTCCAATAATATCTCAAGATCTCCCCGGCTGGGGGTTTTCAAATTTCTGATTTTTACACTGACCCATTTGTCCATGATTTTAAATTCAACAGGTGCAGAGATATCAACAAGAGTAGGAATCAACTATGGCTTACTTGGAAACAACCTTCCATCGCCATCAAAATCTGTCAAATTGATCCAATCCTTAAATGCAAATCGAGTCAAGCTTTACGAACCCAACCCAGAAATCCTCAAAGCTTTGTCTGGCAAAATGCTTCAAGTCTCAGTCATGGTCCCAAATCAGCTAATCACAAACATCTCTTCAAACCAAACACTCTCCGACCAGTGGATTGAAACCAATATAGTCCCTTATTACCCAAGAACACACATCCGGTACTTGCTAGTGGGAAACGAAATCCTGAGCTCTTATTCTGATCAAGACAAGGTGACGTGGCACAATCTGGTCCCTGCGATGCGTAGAATCAGAGCATCTCTCAAGACCCACAACATCAGAAAGGTCAAAGTTGGGACTCCATTGGCTATGGATGTTTTGGAGTCGAGTTTTCCTCCCTCTAATGGCACATTCCGGTCTGACGTGGCAGAGTCGGTGGTCCGACCGCTTCTTCAATTCATAAATCGGACCAAGTCCTTCTTTTTCCTAGATGTGTATCCTTATTTTGTCTGGTCCCAAAATTACCAAACCGTCAATCTCGACTACGCTTTGTTCGAGACCAAGGACATCACCTACATTGACCCAAAAACCAGTCTGGTTTATAGGAACCTGCTGGACCAGATGCTCGATGCGGTTTTTTTCGCACTGGACCGGCTTGGGTTTCCTAAAATCCGGCTCTGGATTTGTGAGACCGGTTGGCCCAATGCTGGCGATGTCGACCAGATCGGAGCCAACATCTACAATGCAGCAACATATAACCGGAATTTGGTCAAGAGATTGACAACCAAACCAGCCATCGGAACCCCTGCTCGACCGGGTCTAGCACTACCGGCATTTATTTTCGCATTGTATAATGAAAACCAGAAAGGCGGTCCGGGTACGGAGCGGCATTGGGGGCTGTTCTATCCAAACGGGTCAAATGTGTACCCAATTGATTTATCGGGTGGGGTTTCTGATTATTCAGTTTACCCGTCTTTGCCCGAGCCGGAGAATAATAAGCCTTACAAGGGGAAGATACGGTGTGTGGTGGCGAGAGGAGCCAATTTGACTGATTTGGGAGCGGCACTAGCTTTCGCGTGCGGGCAGGGAAATGGCACGTGTGACCCGATCCAACCCGGAAAGGAGTGTTATAAACCCGATTCGTTGGTGTGGCATGCAAGTTATGCGTTTAGTTCGTACTGGGTTCGGTTCAGGAGCAGTGGCGGCACTTGCTATTTCAATGGACTAGCTGTTCAGACCACTAGAGATCCAAGTAAGATCTCTCTCTCTCTCTATGGGTATTTTGTTGGTGAAAGGGGTTATCTGAAAAAGAGGAAAGCGTTGTTATAAGGTAGTGCAGGTGCACCGAAAGCTGACATTGATAGTATTCGTTGAGAGGGTACAATTATTCTTTCTTTCCCTTTTCTTTTCAACATTTATTAATAGTATGTTTGAGGATAGGTCTATGAATAATTTTACTGAGGAAAAGGCTGGAAAGGTTATTATATTATGGTGGTTTTTTTTTTTTTTTTTTCCCACCAATAAAAGATGTTAAAATATTGGGGGTTATTTTCAATATTTTGCTTGTGAAAAGCAGGTCCTCTTTCGTGACTTCGTTGCAGATGGTCTACTTAGAAAATTTATAACTAAATCATCATACTATACACTTTAAGATATGTGAAGAAAAAAAAAGAGTACTATATAGTAAAGGGTCCTAAATGAGCAAGTTAGAGCAAATTTGATTGCAACTTGATTGAACAAACTAAACTAGAATAATATTTATTTATAAACATATAAGAATTTTCTTTTATGAAAAAGTTAAATTAAGCTCTGAATTAGGTTTTTCTTATTATCTGAACTATGTTAGAAAATAAATTCATAAATTCTGTCCATCCTCAATTCAACAGCACTGGGTTGCATGCCATAATTGATTTGTCTCGTACACATTTTCATTTTCTCGGTTTTCCTAAAGACCATCTTTGCCACACCATTCAATGAGCTTGTTTGTGTTTCTAGGTTTCGGGCACTGCAAGTTTCCGAGTGTGACCCTTTGAAGACTCCATGCGATTTGACTAAGTTAATCTCTCTCTCTCTCTCTCTCTCTCGTTTTTAATTCAATTGTTTGTTATTTAGAGATGGATTTGGGTGTCACTTTTTTTAATCTTCTCCCACATTTGGGTTGTATTGGTGGACGAGACAAAAAAAAAAAAAGCAAATTAATTAAAGTCAGTTTTCTTTGTGTGCTTGTGTTCTGCTTCTTCTATGTTGTTTGTATTAGGGGCTCGCTAGAGCTAGACTACAAAAAGTCATTGTTTGGTCAGAGGCAGGGTCACAGAGCCCAACGTCTAAAATGGGCTCCCTTTGTTTAGGCCAGCGGTCCTACTTTTAGCTGCTTAACGGCCATTTTTTGCACTTGAAAACTGATAATGACATTCATTGGGACCGGACAACAACGGCTACATTTTTGTTACAACAAGGAAGGGTACACCGTACGAATGTGCGGTGTGAAATTTAAATTTAGGCGATTAACCCGTTCATAAAAAATATATATATATATATTGAAACATTAATTTAGATTTAAATTTTTAAATAATGATTTACAATAAATAATTATATAAGGTTAAATATTTTTTGAAATATTTATTATATTGATTAAATACTTTAATTTATAATTGAATAAAAACAAAAAAAAAAGGTTTTGCAAGATAGTAAAACCCAAATATTAATTCTCACATGACACGTATCTTCTACCAAAAAACTCTCTAGGTGTAGTAGTATTTGGACACTATATTTCTTTAACTCTAGATTTTAAGTTCAACTTATGAAAATGGAGAAATTAAATTGAGAGAGTCAAACCATCGATTGGTTCTTATAGTGCTTGAATCAAATTACTCAAACAAGAATTAAATATCGATTGGTTGGTGATCAGTAAAATCTACTTTGAAAAAATAAAATAGGCACAATCAATATTTGTTGGCGTAAGTGCAATGGGTACATTCGTCTCTTAATCAGGTCGGAAGTTCGACTCCCCCGAGTATGGAAAAAACAATGTTAGGAGATCCGTCTCACAAAGTGGACCTTATAGCGATTGATCCAAATTAGTCGAGATAAATTTTAGATATCGGACAGTAATCAAGTCATAATACCAAAAAATAATAATAATAAAATAGACACATGTCTTCTGGAACTTGTACAAATCATCTCTTGTTTTTTCTCAAACAAGGCTGGACCCTAATTTTGATTGGGCACAATCGTTTTTAGGCCCATCGCAAACCCTAAAATTTTTCACACCATACGGCAAATCGAGTGGACAAGTTTCCATTTTTTTTTTTTGGTACAGGTGGACAAGTTTCCATAGTCCATTCCCTTCTAGTTTTTCTCGTAGATGCAATTATTTTATTATTTCTTTATGGTATTTTATAAAAAAAAGTTTTATTTTACTTAAAGAAATATAAAAGATTTTGAAAAATTATTAAATTCTATTATAAATGAATGTAAAATGATTATACCAAAAATTTTCAATGTTGAATGGAAAAAGTCATAGTAGTAGAGCATGCTCTCTCCTCATTCCTGAGCGATGCCCTTGTACTGGGCCAGTAATTTTGACCCGACCCATGATGTCGTTTTATGTTTCTGTCTCTGCCTACTTCGGTGAGTAGCAATTAAGGTTCTCTCTCTCTCCCCTCTAAATTATCCTTATGTTTGTTATGAATGTGGAGCAAACTCTAGTTATCAGTGAAGTCAGGTTAGAAGTTACCATTTTATTAAAATCTTTATATATTGAAAAAAAAAAGGGAATAATTGAGAGAATAAAGATTTTTTTATATATTCCAATTTTATCGCCGAAGGGACAGAATTTTCTATCTATTTACTCTTTTTTATTTGTATTATACTAACCGCTATTCAAAATCATATTTTGATTAATTCGGTCTGAAACTTATAATGATCCATTTAAATGGGCTACCCTTACAATGTAGTTTGCTCCAAACCTAAATCGTGAGTCAAACTCGTAATTTTGGTTAAGAAATCTAACACCACATCTCATTAGTTCAACTGACTATTTTTTTTTTTTGTACATGACTTGGTCACTACTCAATATCTGAAGTTTCACCCCAACTAATCTAAATCGACCGCTGTGGGTTCATCGAGATGAGGAGGTCTCCCAACAAATTCCTCTCCGTAGGCCAACTGACGGTTGGTTTTAAGGTGATAGAAGATTGATGTTAAGTAATAGACTTGAACCAACTACTGGAATTGAAATATAATAATGAAAGATATTATGTTGAAAGATCTATCTTCCTAAAATAAACCGGATAATATTTGAATTGTATTAATCGAAATATGATTTTGAATTTTAATTGATAATATATATATATATATATAAAAGGTAATAGACTTGAGCATAAATCGGTTCGAGCCAAGATTATAGAGGTATTGAAAGAAAATTTAATTTTGAGATCGAGAGATTGAATTGTTATGTAATAAAAAAAAAAAAATTTGGACTCCGCACTCCTCGTCTTTCTTAGCTATTTTTGGTGCTGGACTGGCCCTCGAAATTGTGGACTAAAGATCGGAACCGATTCTTAAAAAAATTTCAAGTCGGTGTTAGGCTAAAAATTTAATATACGTGCAAAATGCCGGCCTGAGTCTGACCCAATTCCAGACCGGGCTGAGCAGGCTGCCCAGGAAAAAAAAAAGGAAAGGAAAAAGGTAGCAGCATTCTTTCAAAAATTGAAGTCAAAGATGAGGTTATGAAACACTCGAGCCCGTTGATCCCTTAATTTTCTCACACCAATTTTTTAAAGGGGCAATAAGGAAAAAATTTCACAAATCTCCGAGTTATTTACTAACTCTCAAATATCTCACCCAATTTTATTTTCTCTCAGATAGCCCATCCAAGGGTGATTGGCAATGAAAACTGAAGAAGGGTTGTGATGTTGGAAACTCAAAAGAGATGAACCTGTTGAACTCGATGACGAATCACAATCCAATGACGACTGAATGGAGAAAGAACACAAATCAAAGGCCAAATTGAATATGCTACTAAAATTGCAAAGAAATTAAAAGAAAAGACTCTGAAAAAGGAAAGAAAAATATGCTGAAAAAACTACGTAGATCGCAGGTAGGATTTTTTTTTGGGTGTTTATGTGGAATGTTACATCACTATTCCGATAAATAAAGTCGTCAAAGTGATCTACAGGCATTTGAGAGAAAATAAAATTAAGTAATTTGGGGTGATTTATTTCCCGGCAATAAGCATATCCTTTGCTAGCACCATGGTTGTAATCTAATTACAAACTCAACTAATAAGATATAGTTATTACTCAAAATAAATATTAAATAATTAATGAAAAACTTAGAAAAGTATTTGAAATATTTTTTTTTTATTTTTTCCCGCTTTTATTTTTTATTTTTTTTTTCCAAATAGACTCAAGGTTTCGAACTTAACCAGGTGATTCCAATTTGGTAAAGAAAAAGAACTATAAGGTCGTCCTATTTGATTTGGGTTTGGTTCCTTTTAACTCTGAATTTGATTATGATTTTGTAAAGCTCTTACCTGATTTCTTACTATTCTTATGGTTTTAAAGTTTAGTCATAGTGTGATTTTTAATTCTGATTATGTAATTTTTTAATGATTCTGTGTTTTGTTTTATTTTTAATTTTAAATTTAAAAATTAAAACTGAATTAATAATTCGATACTTTCAGTTATAAAATTGAATCGGTATTTAAATTTTAGCTCAATTTTATAAGGTTGGATTTCAATTTGATTTTGGGTTAGGTACGAAACTTAAAAGAATATATTTAATAAATAATAATATTTAGTGACTTTTTGGCGTAACCTCTGCATTGATAGGGAAATAACAGAAATAATATTGGTGCGATGTGGGTGGATAATGTTCCCTCGGGAAAATAACATTATCTATAGTCATGAGTGGGCTTGTTTATTAATAGAATCCTCGTTAAAGTATGTGCTATCCTAGCCAATAATTCCCTTGCCCGGACACATTTGCGGTATGTCGTTGTCCAACTCATCAAATTAAAACAGTTGCCTTTAAAAGGAATTAAATTGACTACTACCACATCATTTGTACAAGTAATCTGCCTGTTCTCCCCGCCGGCGACGGCGTGGACTCCTTTGTCGCCGTGCCTTTGGCTTTATTTCTCTTTCGGAATCCTAAATTACATCTGAGAATCGAAGGGTTTATCTGATCTGGTTTTAAAAAAATGTCTCCTGTGCACCAAACTTACGTGTATTTTCTTTTTTAAAATATTTTAATATGTTAAATTAATTAATATTTATATATTTTTTCATATTTAATATATTATTTGATTTATTTAATTATAATTTTTATTGATTATTTTATTTATTTATAATTAATAATTATATATGTGGTCGTTTTAAATTTTATTATAAAATATGATTATTTTATTATATTTATAAAATAATTAATATTAATAAAAAATTTTATATTTTTTATATTTACATATTTAACCACACTTTCGGTTTTTTATATTTTTACAAATTATCATTTTTTCTTATTATTTTGTATCCATTTGCATTTTCGTAGAATCTTGGTTGAGGCAAGTTAAGTGAAATTAATTTTTTTTTTATATAATTTTTGCATACAAAGAACGGTTAATATTATAATAATCTTAATTTTATAAAAAAAAAGCATTAGTTTTTATTTTTAATTTTTTAAACCATATATTCATAATATTATAAATAAAATAATATTTTATTATGTTGATGCGATAATTAATATCTTATATGTCCTCGAGGCAACTCAAGCGATAAATGTTCTTCATTTCCATTTTCCCTTCTCTCTGATTCAATCCGGTTTAGTTGTATATTCTTATAAAAAAATAATTAATATCTAATATTGATTAGTACACAAAAATGTTTAAGCTAAGCTTATAATCAGATCTGGATAGGTTTTTATGTGTAACAATAGCTCAATTTCCATCAACCTGGAAAATTTTTCTCCAAGCTCCGCCCGATGGGAGGTCTATGGCATATGTATGTGATCAATTGAAAACATCATATCATCTCTAACTTATTCTTACATAAGTATGGTTCTCTTTCCTAGATTTTATTTTTTTAATTTTTATAGATATATTAATATTAATAAAATTTGTAATTATTATATCATCATTCATCAGTAATTTTTAGGTCTATTAATTTTATAAATACTAATATTTATAAATTTTTTTGATAATATACCAATAGGTATTCGGATTCATATTTCTATTAATTCAGTTCGGAACTTGTAGTGGTTTATTTGGGGGTTACTCTCCTAACATAGTCTCCTCCATATTCAAATCGTGAGTAGAATTTGAGATTTTGATTAAGGAATTTAATATCGTATCTTATTAAAATAATTGATCATCCGTAAAATTTATAAATTATGATCAATTCTGTGACAAAATTATAAGAATGATCGCATGTTCTATTTTGAGCCTATGATATGGCAACGACATTTATGTAAGAGAACAAACATTGGGAAACAAAAATCCATGCAAGAAAACCTGAGGCGCCCACTTGTTTACGGGTGAGTACCAACAACAATGGAGAAGATAACATCAATCATCCAATTTAGTTTTGTGAGTATACAAGTGGGCTTTTTCAAACTATGGGCGTTTGTTGTTTTCTTATGTTTTGTCATTAATTCATTGGACTTTCTAATTAATCAAATCCAATAGCGACTGCCAAAATAGATTCCTTTTCTTCATGTAAGACATTTTTATTATCATTATTCACGTTTTCTTGTAATATTAATTTGCGAATAAGTTTCTAGAAGAATGATGATTAAAAATTTTGATGACGTAAATATTTATATTTAGGAGTTCAAAATCAAAACTCTTGTTGGGTATTTATTTATTTTTCTTTTTTTTTTTATTTGTAAGATAGATTTTCTTGTATTTTTCTTCTAAATGGTATTCATTTAAAAGAAAATTATAGCACTATCTCGACGGTGATATTTATTATCGGTAAGTTTTATCAACGCTTTTGTAAATCTTTATAAACGGTAATGGTTAAAACCGTCAGAAATAATAAATATTTTTCTACAGTTTTAAAATGTGTGTTGGGAAAAGATTTTTAACTGTCGCTAAAGATAGCATAGCGTTTGTATAAATAATAGTCTATACTTACGGATTTAAATATATCTATATTTACATATCCCTATCCTTATGACTATAACTTGTGATTGGTAAATATAGATTTTGTAATGATGATATGAAAGCTGTTTGTATGACTAATGTGTATGCTTACGGTAAATGTTACTTAGTAAATATTAGTAAATGTTACTACCCATCGGTTTTGATTATCGCGTGTTATCGTTAGTTAAAAATATTATTTTTTCTGATCGCCAAGAAATTTGCTGAAAAAATGACATATAAGAAAGAGAAATTTGATTAAATTGGATTTGACCCGGAAATTGGATGAAAATTAGAGATTTTATTTTGGAATTGTGATTTTATTATAAAATCAATTATATAGATCCTAAAAATGAATTAAAATAAATTATATAAAATTATATAATATTCAAAATTAATAAATAATGTATTATTATCATCTATATTATCTAATAATTAAAAATACACTATATTAAATAAATTAGTAATTTAATATCATTGTATTATTAAAAATAATAATTTTAATAATTTTAATAATTTTAATAATTTTAATTATATTAATTAAAAATAAGAATATTATAAATTTACTAGTCCGCGTATAATATCTTATTACTACTACATTACTACATTAGTACTAGTAAATATTATTATACTATAAGTATCACCATATCTAGTAAAAATTGCTACTATATTACTACATTGCACATATCTTATTAACAATACAGATATAAGCGTGAAAGACCCCTTGCCACCTGGATTTCGTCGTCCTCCAATTGGCGCAGGGTGATTGGTCGGTGGTGAGGTGGAGCTGATGTGGCCCGTTGTTTCCTTCTTCTGTCTTTTATTATTAACTCTTTTTTTTTGTTTTTTTTTTTTCGTTGTTTGGTTTTTTCCCTCTTTCTCCTTCCCTTTCTCTTTCTTTTTTTGTTTGTCTTTGTCTGTTGTCAGAGATCTTAATGAACCAGATTTCATTGTGGATCTCACGGAAGATGTGTCTGGAGTGGTTGAGAGGACTTGTACTCATTGTGATTAGACCTTTGCGTGTTTATTTTTCTTTGTTGTGTCTTCTGTTTTCTTCTCTTCATAAAAGCAGGACGGGTGCTCTCTTTCTTTGTATCTCGCTCTATGAGTGGGGCGAGTGGATCCGTCCAGTTTCAGGTACTGATTATGGCAGTTTCTCTTCTCTTCTTCTTCTTCTTCTTCTCTTCGCTGGTGTGATGGTTTGTCTTTGTGTTTCCTTTTAAAGGTCTGATTATGGTGGTTTTCCTTTTCTTCTTCTCTTTATTTTGATGGTTTCTCTTTGTCTTTCCTTTTTGAAGGTTTGTCTCTGTGAGTCGTACGGGACTGTTTGTTTTTCCTTTTAAAGGTTTGTCTCTATGATTCGTGCGGGATGTTCGGCTTTGGCCCTTTTCGTGGTCTTTTTGTGTACACGGTTTGGTGTTGATGGAGATGGCCATTGAGCTTTTCTCTTGCTTAGTTTCCCGGTGTGGCGAATATATTTATCCTCATCCTCTTTGTTCAAGGTTTGTGCGTTTTTCCCCTGTTTTGGGATGCGTCCCTTTTCGTGGTCTTTTTGTGTCCACGGTTTGGTGTTGATGGAGATGGCCATTGAGCTTTTGTCTTGCTGTGTTTCCCAGTGTGGCGAATATATTTATCCTCTTCCTCTTTGTTCAAGGTTTGTGCGTTTTTCCCCTGTTTTGGGATGCGTTGCGGAGGTTATCCTTCTCTATTGTGATGGTTTGCCTTTGCTTTCGGTTTAGAGGTTTGTCTCTCTGAGTGGGGGGAATGGAGACGTTCAGCTCCGACCTTTTTTCGATTCTTTATGCGATCCGCTTTTCTATGTTGCTGATGATGCGTGGTCGGGTTTACTGTTGCTATTTTCCTTTTGTGTTCATGGTTTGTGTTTATTTTCCCTGTTTTGGGATGTTTGATCCCCTGTTTTGGAATGTTTGGTTTATTTTGATTGGGTTTTGTTTAGCTACTTCTTGTAGGTGTCTCGGCAGGGAGGGTACGTTGTTGCTTATGGGGTGTTTGCAGAGCTACTGGACGTCTAGAGTGACAGACCGCGCATGGATTTGGTGCAAGGCTGCCAAGGTGCAGGCTTGTTTCTGCAGCCATTGTGCAGGTGTTGGGCGGACTATAAATGGAGAACCGCATGGACCCGGAGGAGTGGAGAGCTGCACACGTGTTGATTCTACGGGGATTGTTCTGATGGCTGGTTCAATTGCATTGATTAGCTGTGCTTTTCGCGTGGGCTAGGGAACATTGGGATTCGATCGATGTAAGTTAACCAGCTATCAGAAGCAATCCTCATAGAATCAACAAGTTTGTACCTCTGCACTTCACCGGCTGCGTGGGTGGTTCTCCAGGGCGTTGTCGTATCCGGGATCTTGCAGTATTGCCTGCTCCTGTAGTTGCTTTTTGTGTTAAAATTTAGTATTGTGTCCTGGTTTAAGAGATGTGGTCTTACCGTTGTTAGTTTTCGGGTATTTTGTGTGCTAAAAAATTGTGGCCAAAACATTGTCTGGCGGAAGAATTCTTCAATGAAGGCAAGAAATGAAAACGACAAATCTTATGCTCTGAGAATCTTTATTGGTTTATTTCTTCCGAAGGAACTGTACGATTTGCCTAGAGTATTTGGCGTTCGTCGACAGAGTGATAGAAGCATGGCGCTGTACAGATATCAGTTTTTCTTGTGTAACAGGAGTGTGTGGTTTTGCTGTGCAGCTGAGCATGCTGAGCAGAACTACGTTGTTGTGCGCAGAATGGAAACATATGGCTTGGTGCATAGCAGAATTGTGGTTCCGCTATGCGGCAGAACTATGTGGTTCTGCGAGGCTGCTGAACTAACCTTGTGAAGGAGAACAAGACGGTTCTGCTGCGTGCCCGAACTTTTCCGTCTTGCTCTGTGGTGACGGTAAAACTGTTTTTCCCCCGAGGTCCCGGGACAGGAATATTAATGTGAAAAAAATGGAAGTTTGGCGTGAGAGAATTCATGGGAGAAAGGAACTGAAGATATATTTAAAAAAAAAGGCAACAATTGGTTAAAAAATCTTACATCTTTTGTGTTGTGGTCGAATTTGCTGCGAAGATATTAATGTTCACAGGATTAGATATTTGATAGGCAAGAAAATCCACAAAGGAGAGGAATTTAAGCTAAGAAACAAATAATTGCAAGGTTATTTAAAGATCCAACAAAATAAACTGCTCTGATGTTGTGTTCGGATTTAAAGAAGGATGTAATTTTACGATTGTTGTTATCGATGGGTTGATTGCTCCTGGCGTTCTGCTACATGGTGGAACGAACTGTTCTGCTGTGTGGCAGGGCCTATGCAGCGAACGGTGTGGTTCTGCTACGTAGGATGGTATTAAAAATGCAACGAAGATAATAATCTTGTAAGGATTTGATATTTAATTAGCGAGGGATTTCATGAAGGATCAAAAGTAAAAATATAAAAAACGATTGCGTAAATTCAAAAATTATTTACAAAAGAGGACTGCGTGCTTCTGCGGTGTGGAACTACGGGGTTCTGCTAGATGGCATAACCTACTGTTCTGTGCTATAGTAGAACAAGACGTTTCTGTCATATAGCGGAACATTCCGAGCAGAACCATGAGGTTGTGCTGCGTGCATGGCAGAACTTTGTGGTTCTGCAGTTCGGCAGGATGACGTGGTTCTGTGACGTAGCAGAACTAACTTTCCCAGGAAGAACGATGTGGCCCTGCTGCATAGCAGGACTCGGAAGGAGGACGGCATTGTTCTCCTGTCCAGCAGAACCATGTGGTGGGGATTGCATACTGTAGCTTTGCAAAGCTACGTTGCGCTGCGTATCATCAGGTTCTGCAATATGGCAGAACTCGGTGGTTCTGCTATGCGGTGTATGGCGTTGTTCTGTGATGTAACTGAACTGACCTTCCCAGGAAGAACGATGTGGCCCTGCTGCATAGCATGACTCGGAAAGAGGACGACGTTCTTCCCCTGCCTAGCAGAACCGTGTGGTAAGTTCATGAGTTTCTGCCGTGTGGCTGATTCTTGGTTTTTTTTAAATCCTTTTGGCCCACTTTTTTTGCTCGTCTTGATCCTTCGTTGTTCGATGAACAAAGCATCTTGATGGCCAAAGGAAGCAGGCTTCATTATCAAAGTACCGGCCTTCACTGACAGACGGTCGATTGGAAAAAATGGGGCGGGATTTTCATTGTGATGAACGCATGGTTCTGCGCATGGCAGAATTATATGATTCTGCTCTGCAGAACGACGTGTTGTACGCATGGCAGGATTGTTTGCCTCTGGATCGCAGGATTGCATGGTGTAGGACTAGATGATTCTGCTATGCAAAACGACCTTGTTCTGCACATAACAGGACACCGTGATTCAGTCAACGTGGTTCTGCACGTATCAGGGCTTTATACTTATGCATGGCACCTTGTTATCCAGGTTCGCCGATTTTTTTTTCTTTTGTTTTGTTTTTTAAAATTAGATTGTCAATTTGTAACATACAAGGTGAAAATATTAAATGATGAGTCAACACAGGATTTTGGTAACAACCGAATCACGTGGTTCCGCTCAATGCAGAACTAGATGGTTGGCCTCGCAGTGCCGTGTGGTTCTGTGCAATGGCTGCTCTGGATGACTCAGGGTAGTTCTGCTTTGAACATGAAGAACTACGTGGTTGCTACCGCACAACCACCGTGGTTGGCCGTGCAGATCCGTGTTGTTCTGTGCAAGGGCGGTTCTGCATGATTCCATGTAGTTCTGCACTGCACAGAACCGCCTCGTTCTCCACAATTTAGAATCGCATGGCTGGCAGCGCGCGATCGCGTGGTTCTACGCTGCACAGGTCTATGTGGTTCTGCCCAGTACAGACCTATATGGTCCTTCTCTTCAGAGGACACCGTGGGTCTGCGCGTTGCAGACCTACGTTTTTCTGCGCAACCCACGACTGTATCCATCTAATTATAGAATTTATGGTGTTATGATATTATGTGATATCAAAAGATTTTTTTTATTTTTTGTTTCTTTTGATCGTTTTTTCTATTTTTAAATTAGAAACATTTTTTCCTTTTACAAATATTCCATTTGAATTGTGTTTGGATACGATATATATATATTGCGTTTCTGTTTTTTTTTATAACTCTTTTGTTTTTTTACATTAAATATCCTGAATTAAAATGAAAAAGATATGTGCGCGATATGTCCGAAAATTATTAGAAGTCGTTTAGAAGTGCTTTAGGAATATCCTGTTGTGAAAAATTCTTTGGTTGTACACTACATAACTGTACTTTTCCTTCTGTTGTCATGTGCAGGGCTTGTTATCTTGTGCTGCATAGGTAAACTTCTATTTTGATGTATACAACTAAATATTGAGATGCATAAGCGATCTTCCACACAGCTACCTGTCCCTGGATACATAGCCTCCGAAAAGACATATGGGTTAATTATGTGGGATGTTACTGATTATCTGAGATTTCCGGGATCGTATTCTGACATTCAAAATCTATGTGCTGGTGCTTGCAGTTAATTATGTGGGAGTGGTTACTATCAGGGAGTGGTTGGGGGGGCGTGTATCTCGCCTGTTTTGGAATGATTGGTTATTGTAACGTAAAAAGTGATCTAAAATGTTCCTGTATTGTTTGACTGTGTTCTGTCATCTCATCCTGAACGCGCAATGATTCCGTCACTTGTTCTTTCACAGAAGAAATGTGGATGTTATTGACAATGATATGGTGTCCCTGTTGTGGCCTCTTGTCTTGAACGTAGATTTGTTGCAACCTTTCTTCTTCTGAACACCCGATGGAGACCGTCTATTGAAGACACCAATTCCCCTTCTCTGTTAACTAAAAAAAAAAAACAAATAAATGATGTTGTCGATGTTTTGTGTTTCTGTTGTCACCTCTTGTGTGGAAAACGCATGTGTCCTAACCTTTTGTCTTGAACTCGTGATGCAGCGCTGGACACGTGAAAGTTTCCGACATGAGATTCTACCATTCGACGTTTCTGTAGCAGTGGTTGCAGTTAATTATGTAGGAGTGCTCACTATCAGAGAGTGGTTGGGTAGTCGTGTGTCTCACGTGTATTAGAATACTTGATTGTACTAACATAAATAGTGATATAAATGTTCCTGTATTGTTTGTGTGTGCTCTATCGCGTCGTCCTGAATGCGCAATGGTTCAGTGTCTTGTTCTTTCATTCACAGCAGAAATCTGGATGTTACTGACAATAATATGGTGTGTCTGTTGTGGCCTCTTATTCTAAACACAAATATGTTGCAACCTTTTTTCTTGTGAACACGCAATAGAGACTAGGTGTTCCGGACACAGATACGTCTTCTCTGTTAAATTAAAAAAAAAATGATGTTGGAGGTATATGGTGTCTTTGTTGTCACCTCTTGTCCTGAACACGCACGTGTTACAACCTTTGATCCTGAACACGTAATTCCGTGTCACAAAAATAGGTCCCTCTTCTCTTCTCTGTTATTAAATAAAAATAATACATAAGAAAAAATTATAAATAAAAATTTAACTAAATAAGAAAATGAAACAAGTATTCCTTATTATATTTCTTTTGCCCAGAAATTTTATTTTTTAGGCGAATTGAGGTGATGGGAGTTATTTGATTGTTATGATTGCGATGCATGAAGCCCACGTTTTCCCTTTCGTACGAACGTGATATTGTTGGTGTATATCTATGTGGATCGATTTCTTCTTTCTCACGAGGATTTGTAGACGTTCTCTTCTCTTTCAACCAGGTTCTTGTTTTTCCCTTGTTTATCTCTACCACAATGGTTTTTTTTTTTTTTTGCGTTTATAATAATTCGGCTAATTAATTTGCTTTGTTTCCTTGATCCATTTCTACTCTTTGTGCTTTCTACTGGCCGTTCTCTTTTCTCTTCTCTCGTTATGTCTGTGAGATCCCAATTCTTGTATGCCTGTATGCTTGGGATTTACAATAACTTATATTGCTGTGACCCTCTAACGTTAACTTTGTGACAATGGAATTGGTCTGGGACTCCAAACAAATTGTTTGGAGAATTTTTTTGGGAAGCATCTTAACTGTTGTGCTATTTCTCATTTGTTCATGTAACGTTTTATAATCTAAGCTCGGGCGGTTAAACAAAAAATATTGTTTTTAATTATAATGTTCGGTCTCCATAAATTGTCGCGTTTTCTTCGTTCGTTCAGGTATATATGTTCATGATTCCCATCTTATTTGGCACTTTTTTCCAGGATCTTTTTTTCATGCCTTCTTTTATTGCTGTTGCTTTTTTTTTAAAAGGATGGCCGATTATTTTCTTATAAAAGATATCACTCCTAATACGCAAAACTGGACCTGTAAGATCACGGTCCAAGAAAAGCAACATGTTACAACATCAATTAATACCCCAACGAAAAAGCAGAAATACATCTTCGTGGATTCAGAGGTATGGATTTTTATCTTAAGATCTATTTGAAATTCAAAACTTATCATATATGTTTCTAACTTTTGTTTGCATGACTATGGATCTCCATTGTATTATTTTTTGGGAAGCAAGAGCTTATTCCGCATTTTTACAACTTAATTATAATTTTTGGCATGCAGCGTTTTGAATATCATGGTTATAAAAAAAAAATTTAGCTCGAAAATAATATAAGGATGTATAACCTCGTGCTTATCTCTCTTTTGGCATAGGGAACTCAAGTAGAAGGAATAATGTTTAACGCAGACATCCCTAGAATGAGCCCCATGTTGCAGATCTACAAAACTTATCTTGTATCAAATGCCGCCGTAAGACCGATTCCTCCAAAGTTTCAGAACTCCAATATCAAGACTCAATGGGTGATTTCTACGAGAACACTTGTAGAGGAATTAAAGAACGAAGATGATGTAATGGCTGTAAGATTTAATTATGCATGATTTACAGATTTGGCACAGTATATGGATCGGAGGGACAAATCTGTAGGTATGTTTACTTTTGGATCCATCTTGCTTTTTCCTACGCATTTATTTTCCCGGATTATATATGTTTTGCTTTTTACTTGGATGTTTATTTTTTTTGCCTCTTTTCTGGGTTACTTTTTCATCCAGATATTTTGGCCATTGTCATTTCTGCGTTGGATCCAACAAACATCACTAGGCAAGAAACGAATTCTGTTGTTCAAAAATTTGTGATTGTGAATGAAGAGTAAGGCCCATTAGGCTTTCCCATCTGTAACAAAATAATGATGCATTCCTAACCGATATCTCTTTTCAAAAAAACAGTTTTCAAAGCCTTAAGTTATCTTTTTGGGATGACTTCGTCCACAATGAAGGACAACAGATCTTGCAGAACCTCCGTACATATCCTGTTATTGTTGGGAGAAGAATCAAAGTAAATTATTACAACGGTATTAACAACAAATCCATCCTCGCTTTATCTTTTCATTTCTTTTTTTCTATACCCGCAGATTTTATCTGTTTGATTTCTTTTTACAAGGTGTGGCACTGTCTACTTGGTTTAACTCAGCTATCCTTGTTGATCCTCCAATTCAAGAAGTGCGACAGCTAAAAACTGGTAATTGTTATGAATATAAACTATGCAATAATTGTGAATTTTTTTTTTAAAGTTATTTGGATTTTAATCTATATAGCTATTAGATATTATATATTACTGAATTATTCCTTTTTTAGGGCTCTGAGAAATGATGGATTGCTTTAGGATATAATTCGGCATAAAAAGTACGATTACTACAACCCTGATATCTCTTTCACAGCAACTGAAAAAATAACCAGCATATATAACCTAACAGCAGCACAAAGGGTAAGCCATTTCCTCCAACAAAAAAAAAACAAAAGGATTTTCCGTATAAATGCTTCTTCGTACCCATCGGATTTTGGTTATGTCTTCTATGAAGCAATTTCAGACAGCATGGGTAAAGGTGCAGCTCTCCTTTGAACACATTTTTCAAAAATATTGGTACATGGCCTGTAACAATTGTTTCCGCTCCACCTCAGCTTCACTTGATGTTGATTTCTTGTGCAATTCGTGCAACCAAAGAGGAACGGCCAAACCAAGGTATCTTTTGATACCATTTAATCAGATTTATATTATGGTTTGTGTTGTCCCGAATTGTTAGTCGGGACTTTTCCAGCCATATTGCAATGGCTCTGCTTCATTGTCTAATCTTCTTCCTGTATGTTTAATACTTTGTGCTTTATAGATGTCGCTTTAATGTTGATTTACAAGATGACACTGGCAAGATAACTGCATCTATATTTGGAGAGTTAGCTGAGAAATTACTGAGCTTCACAGCCATTCAAGCAATGGAACATTTTACCAAGGTTCTATTTATGTGGTTTGTGCATGATTTGTTTCAGATATTAGTTTACTCAGACTCTTTCTTCTTCACCTGACCACTAAATGTGTATCATATGCGTTCCCTTTCAAATTTGCTATACTAATCTTTTTTCCCGTATTTTTACAAGAACATTGAACTCCTGCTCAATGATGTCCACCAAGCGCTCAAAGAAAAAACATTTGTTGCGCACATCAGAGCTGTTCGCTCCGAATCAATGGATATAAAACAGCGGTTCACAGTTATATATTATTGTGATGCGTCTGAATAAAACCCTGATGGTCTATTCCTTTCTCGATAATCAACCGTTGGCCCTTCTTCTTCATCTTTGGTTACTTTAACTAGATCTTTGGTTACTTTAACAGGATTTGAATCAGGTGGTGCGCCCTCCCTTTCTGAACAATCTACCGTTGGCCTTTCTCCTTCCTCTTTCGTTGCTTTAAGTGGATCTGAACCATGTACGCCCTCCCTTTCTGAACAATCTACCGTTGGCCCTTCTTCTTCGTCTTTGGTTACTTTAAGTGGATGCCAACCAGGTGCGCCTTCTGTATTTTTTTCCAGTCTTGTGATTCTTCCTTGTTATTGTTTTTACAATGTGATAACTTCACCGTTCTGCTTTGCTGATTTCAAAAACGACGGCTTCTTCGTCCAGAGCCAAAGCTTCACTGCTTTGTAAGTTTGAAGATATGGAACATAATACCCTAGAAAGCGGGGAACTTCCCGAACCCATACATGTAAACCTTCCTAAGAAAAAAAAACTGATCTGAACTGAGCGTGATAAGATGCTTTTGTTGTGGTGGTACGTGGAGAACCACCAAATCAACTTTGTTTTTGTATTTTTGTTGTGTCCATACAACCATGCCACTGCTTATGTTCATATTAAAAACAATCTTTTTTTGGTTTCTCAAGGCTGTGTCGACAGATGTTATACTTATCAGTGAACACTTGTGTTTGTTATTTACATAAATATGTTTTCTCGTGGTTAATATTGTGACGTCACTTAATTTGATCGCCCGTTTTTGAAAAGAGGATGTTTTCAAGCGGAAAAAATAAATAAATAGATTAAAGTTTTCCAACGTAAATTAAAACATAAAGAACTAATCCGCTATTGCCTTGACCCATTGTCACCAATGATGATATTTATTTTTTATGCCGCCACAAGAATATTGATATTGGGAGATTTCGATGTTTAATAAGCAAGAAACTTCTTAAAAGAAAGAAAAAAAAATATAAATAGATGTTTGGAAGCTTATCAAAAACAACTGCCAGAAATATACAAGTGTAATCTTCTGTTCGCTTTTCAAGAATACGATTTTTACATTATTAATATTGATTGGTTGATTGCTTATGATGCGGATTCCCTGTTTGCCTGAATAGTTTAGCCTCTTTCCATGAAGGCATATCACTGCCACATGGCAAAAATATCGGGTCCTGCTATGTAACAAAAGTAATGGTTCTGTCGTATCACAGAACTTACGTTCTCCGACATGGCATAACAAAGCGGTTCTACCATCTGGAAGGACTTGGTGGACCTGGTTTCTGGTCGAAGTAAATATAAATTATTTGGTGCTAACAATACTACAAGAATAATGATATTGTGAACATTGTATATTTGATAAGCAACGAATTTCATGAAAGAATCAAAGTAATGATATAAAAAAAAAAAACAAATCTGGAAGATTATTAAAAAGAGGCGAAAAACTTGATTCTGCTACTTATTAGAACCGTTCGTTCTGCTGGATACCAGATCAATAGAATCCTGCTTTATAACAGAACCTTCGGAACAGAACCGCGTGGTTTTACTACGCTGCGGAACCGCATGGCCGTTCTATTTAGCAGAACTACGCCGCAGAACCTGACATCGTGCCACGTAGCAGAGCCATGTGGTTCTGCTGCAATGCACACCTCACGGTTCTGCTCCGTCGCAGAACTCACCGTTCTGCTGCCTCACAGAACCGTAACAAACCCGGCGTTCTGTTAGGTGGCAGAACTGGAAAGCTCTCCTGGATAACGGATTTTTCCAAGTAGAACAGTATGGTTCTGGTCCATGCGAGAACTGTCCGGTGGAACTAAAAAAATTTCCTTTTAAATCACGCTTCGGGAACATCCATGTTGAAACAACGCGACTGAAAAAAAATTAAATTTTGACATAATTAGTTTCTAGAAAATTATTATGATCAGATGTTACGGTTAAACAGAGCAAATTACAAACTATGGGTTAGATTATAAAAATGTTGTCAATTCAAAAAATTATTTAAACACATTGAACAACTAAAAAAAAAATTATCATTCTTAATATTGATTAGTTTATTGCTTCTGATCCAAACTATATCCGTTGGATATTCAGCAATCACCCACCGATCCGTGCAAGTGCCTCGTCACAAAAATGTGAGTTTCTACTATGTAGCAGGGCATCGTAGTTGTACTATGTACGAAAACTATATCATTCTGCTGACTATTAGAACCGTCCGTTCTCCTGGATACCGGAGCCAGGGAATCCTACTATATGGCAGAACCACGCGGATTTACTCCTATCCAGAAGCACATGGTTCTGCTATTTAGCATGACTACGGCTCGGAACCATGAGGCCCTCCCGCGTTACAGAACCCTGTAGTTCTGCTACGATTCAGAACTCGTGATTCTGCTGCGTAGCAGAACCATAATAGAACCAGACGTTTTTTTAAGTATTAGAACTCCGAAGCTATCTTGCATAAAGGATTTTCCCGGGTAGGACAATCTGGTTCTGGTACATACCAGAACTGTGTGGTAGATCTAAAAAATATTGTTTTAAATCACACTCGAGGAACATTCACGTTGAAACAATTAGATATTTAATAAGTAAGAGATTTCAAAAAAGAAAGAAATTAAAGATATATAAAAAAAATCAAGGTTTTGTTAAATCAAAACTTATAACTTTAATATTGTGATTTCATTTGCTGCAAGACTATTTATATTGGAACAAAATTGTTCTGCTATCTACCGGAACTCCATGCTTCTCGCCAAACTATCTATTCTTCTGTTTAGCAAAACTATATATTGTCCCGTGTACCGCAAGCTCGGCACGAAAACGGTGTACCTCTGTTAAGTTGCATAACTAGATGGTTCTGCTTAGCACGGCAGGCGTAGAGTATTTTTTAGATATTTACGATTAAAATAAAAAAATATCTATGGACACAAAAAATCGACAGCACTGATTGTTGTTGCATGTTATCACCGACGCACAGTGTTATCCTATCTTGTTGTTTCAAACCATTCGTAAAGATGTACCTGACAATTATAGCTATATATCGCCTGTGTTTCAGTGTTTCTTTTTATCTTACTTAATAATAAATAAATCGACGAATAAATCGATCGTGTCAGATATAAAAATATATAAATGGTGTTTCTGTTCTGACGTGTGGTCATAAACATGTACGTGTTATCATTTCTATGCTAAACACGCAATCAGCACTATGCATTCGAGACATCAATGTTCATTCTGTGCTCATAGCTACAAAAAAATTTGAAAAAAAAAATTAATTGCAATAACCATTATCTTTCAACAAATTGCTTTTCTCCTAGAAGTAAACGTCTTTCTTTACACGTTTTGAAGTGATACGAGATTTATTGAATTGTCATGATGTTGATGTATCGCAAAAAAAAAAAAAAAAACACACGTTACTCGGGATTTAGTCTGATTGCTGTTTATTTATCAAGATACACTTATTGTCTTTTTTTTTTTAAACGTTCATCAGCTCCTCCCTTCTTGCTGTCTTCTTTTTTTGACAGATGCTTTTTCCTTCCTGCTGGCCCTTGCAACCCCCTTTGTTTATTTTTCCCTGTTTCATTTGGAATATCTATGATGATTTATCTGATAATAGCCAGCTAATTTCTTTCCTTTGATTTTTTCTCCTTTTATCTTATTTTCTTCTGTTTATGTGTTTTGCAGTGTCTGTGCTTTCTATTTCCTGTTATCTTTTTTCCTTGTTGTATACGGTTCAATATCCACCCTCCCGATTCTTCTTAGGCTTGTTTTCTGCAACAGGTAACTTTACTCCTACAGATTTTACAATCCGATTGCATGCTTTGAAATTTTTGTGCTCAACATATCAATAGTGATATGCACCTCTACAAACACCGTATGTTGTCTGACATTTCTCTTCGCCGTTTTTCCTTTTTCCTATTGTTCTAATTATATTCTTTGTTTTATACTTTATGGCTCTTCTAACTTTAACTCTGCACTTTGTTATTTTCCTCTTTCATTTTGATACTTTGCTGTTTTTTTCCTGATCCGATAGAAACATGGATAGAATTGATAAAAATGCAGAACGACGTAAGCGATATGCACAAATGGCGCAACATAAAAAAGATGAACTTTTGCGTTGTCGTCGAGAGGCCTATGCTGCAAGATGAAATAGAAATAATAATAATGAAATTCACGTTCAGACAAATACAGACGATTTTCTTAATACTGAGGATACAGGTTACACTGTTGATGGTGTGCACGGTGACAACTCTATTGAACCAGTTAGTCATGCCACCTCCATTAATCAAAATGACCAGACTTCTTTTGCTCCAGCGCCTTGCTTGGATCCAACAGTTCCATCGTCTTCTACCCCAACGGGCAAGTCTTTCAAATATCTTCGGCTTTCTGTTTTGTACTTTGTCCTCTTAATTTTAAACCTTTCAAATACTATCTCATAAATTTAACCGTTTTATTCTCGCTTATATTTGCTTTTCTTCTTCGTACTTAGTGCTCACAAAATTGTGCATGTACTTATAAAATTGTGCTGGCTGTTTTTCAAAATAGAAAAAACCAATGTTTACGCATCTAACTGATTTCGTCCTCCCTCATTTTTTCAGTTTTCGGAAAAAGCTTTTTGTGCCTTCTGATGGTTATCGATATCAAACATATACTGTCTAACATTCATGCCTCTACGGTTTGAATCCTATATAGACTGCTTCCATTATTGTTCGTCCATGCAAATTTTCTCCTTAATTTACTCCCTCTTTGATTTAAGCCTAAAATAGTCCTTGAATTTAAAACGAATTGTAGCTCGTCGCGTGAAGAAGACAACCTACTCTCTATTGGACAATATTCCGTAGCAAACCTTTATACTTCCTGATGCTCCGGAGTATGAATTTTGTGCCGCTAAACGATTTTATTTGGAACCTCCTTCATTTTGCTGTCGTACAGGAGAAATATCTATAGTGGCGCCAACAATGCCTTATTCTCTTAAGCACCTGCTTGTTGGGCGTAATGAACAATGTGAACACTTTCGTAAAAATATCCATACGTATAATAATAATCTGGCTTTTACATCATATGTCGCAAAGTATGATAAGGAGCTTACAAAAAACAGGCATGGAGTTTATACTTTCCGCGTACAGGGACATGTTTATCATCTGCTAGACAGTTTGGTACCATCAGGGGACAAAGCATGTGGAATTCAACTCTATTTTTATGATACAGATGAAGCTGTAAGGAGGAGAACTAAAAACTCTGACAAATTGAGAACAAACATTTTGCAGTTCCTTCTCAACGTTCTTTCCCACAATCCTTATACAAGAATTTTCAGGGACTTGAGATATCTTCATGATCTGCAGCATTATAAAATTATCCTAAACTGTTATCCAACATTGGATCAACGTGTGCATAATCATCCCACTGCTTCCGAGGTTGCTGCCATTTGGACCGAAATAGAAGAACCTCTTAATTTACTCCCTCACATCCAGGTTTACAGTCATTCCAACTCGAGCTATCGAGTCCAACCATATTACGCATGCTATGATCCTTTGCAGTATCCTCTTTTGTTTCCTAGAGGGGAATCTGGATGGCATCATGGCATTAAGAGGTTATATAAAAAAGGAAGATGCACGGATCTCCCTGATTGTAACATTGATCCTTTCTCAATCGAACATCCAACCGATTTAATAAACTTAGAAGAAACAGGTGGGTGCTTTAATCTTTGTCTTACTATTCCCATTCTTCTAGCAGGGACATTTTCCCCTTATTTGCTTTTTTTTTTAAGTTGCTCAGAAAAACAAATATGGAGAGCATGCTGTTTCAGCAAGAGAATACTACTGCTACAGACTCCAGATAAGAAATAACGACCACTCTATGCTATTACATACTCTTAGACTGTTGCAACAGTTTGTGGTAGGTACCTACATTAAAATAGAAACATCCAGACTTGAATTTTATAGAAACAAACAAAAAGAAATCAGAATAGAGATTCTACAAGGAGTCTTAGACAGTATATCACTTGGTTAGACACAAGGTCGTCAAGTTGGTCGCAGGATAATACTGCCTGCTTCTTTTATTGGTGGCCTACGGGATATGAGACGACGATATTTAGATGCTATGGCTTTGGTTCAAAAATATGGAAAACCTGACATTTTCTTGACAATGACTTGTAATCCTATGTGAAAGGAAATTTAGGATAATTTGGAATATCAAGAAAAGCCACAGGATAGGTCAGATCTGTTGGTTCGTATTTTTAGAGCCAGATTTGAGATATTGAAAAATGAACTTCTAAAAAAACAAGTCTTTGGAGAAGTTGCAGCATGTGTTTATATTATCGAGTTTCAAAAGCGTGGATTCCCTCACGCTCACTTGTTGCTGATATTGATGCCGCAGTCTAAGTTACTTAATCCAGAATCATATGATAAAATTGTGTGTGCTGAAATACCTCAAGAAAATGGTTACTTGTATTCCCTTGTTGTTAAGCACATGATTCATGGTCCATGTGGCAATATGGATTAACATTGTCCCTGCATGAAAAGTGGTATATGCAAAAATCATTATCCTAAGAATTTCTCTGATTACACGGTTCATGGAGAAGATACATATCTGTATTACAGAAGGAGAAATAATGGGAAAATGATTAGAGTACGAGGTTATGATTTAGACAATCGATGGGTCGTGCCTTATAATCCATATCTACTTGCCTTGCTCAATTGTCATATAGATGTTGAGATATGTTTTACTATGAAACTTGTAAAGTATCTCTACAAATATGTTTTTAAAGGCCATGACCTCGTGAGTTTTCAATTGTTAATGAAGAATTTCTTGATGATGTTGATGAGATAAAACAATTTCAGCAAGCAAGGTGGATTTCTCCTCCTGAGGCTTTATGGCGAATTTATGAATTCCGACTGAATGAAATGACCCCAGCAGTTTATACTCTCCAAGTTCATCTCCCGGATCACCAACTTGTCTCATTCAACAATGGATCTGATTTGACCTATCTGCTAAGAAATGTCGACTTCTCCACAACCATGCTAACTGAATTTTTCAGAATGAATACAAATAATGAAAAAGCACAACAATTGAAATGCCTGTATAAAGAATTCCCTGAACATTTTGTTTGGAATCCTAGGATAAAGGCATGGTCAGAAAGAAAACGACAGATGGTCATATGAAGATTGGTTACTGTGAGTCCAAAGGAAGGTGAACGATATTATCTAAGACTTTTACTTACTCATATTCGTGCACCTACATCTTTTGATGATCTATTGACTATTCAAAGAGAAAAAACTCATTCTTATAGAGAAGCAGCACTAAGGCTAGGACTATTAAGATATGATCAATATATTGAAGAAACTCTCTCTGAGGCTGTCCTCTTTTAGATGCCATCATCTTTTAGGTTGCTGTTTGCTACAATTTTATGTTATTATTCACCTGCAGACCCACCATCTCTATGGGAGAAATTTAAAAGTGATCTTTTTGCTAATTATAACCATGCTGTGAAACTGGGATAGCTTAATTGTTACGAAGTAAATCGCAAGGTCCTATTTGACTTGAATAGACTACTCTATTCAATGGGGAAAAGTTTAGCTGATTATCAAATACAAAACGATCCCAATGAATCTCATTATCAACAGCAACTGACAACAGAAGCTGAGACTGAAGCAAGCATCCAAATTGATCCCGATGATCTACTTCTTCCTTCAAGGCTAAATTCTGACCAAAAATATGCATTTGATCTGATTTTGGATGCTGTTTTTGCTAACAAAAGTCAATCATTTTTTATAGATGGCCCCGGAGGAACTGGAAAGACTTTTCTCTATCGATCACTGCTTGCTACCTTGAGATCTAAAGGTTATGTCGCTATTGCTGTTGCAACATCAGGTGTGGCAGCATCTATACTTCCAGGAGGTCGAACTGCACATTCTAGATTCAAGATATCTTTGGATTTCTCAAAAGTCAAAACCTGTCAGTTAAGTAAACAAAGTTGCATTGCTAGACTAATTATTGAATCAAGACTGATCTTGTGGGATGAAGCATCAATGGCAAAAAGACAATCCATTGAAGCATTTAATGATTTGCTTAAAGATCTAATGGATTGCGAAATCCCCTTTGGAGGAAAAGTTGTTGTATTTGGTGGAGATTTTAGGCAAACATTGCTAGTCATAGAACAAGCTTCTAGACAGGTTCTGATTGACTCAAACCTTTTAAATTCACCTTTATGGAAAGATATGTATAAATTAGCATTGAAACAAAATATGAGAGCTCTTTCAGATCCACAATTCTGTGATTTCTTACTGAGGATCGGTGAAGGGAAAGAACCAACTGACGTAAACGGAGAGGTCACACTTCCTTCTAATATTGTAATACCATATACTGATAGAAATGAGTTTTTAGACAGGTAATCCGTTCTTATCTACGCTGACAACCAATGACATAATATTATATTAATAATGATGTTTTCTATTTTCAACCTATCTGTTTTCGATTGCAACAGATTGATACAATATGTTTTCCATGACATGGCACTCTATTCAGATGATCCTTATGAGATGATAAATAGATGCATTCTTGCTCCCAAGAATACTTCTGTTCATGAACTTAATGAACTTATAATCGAAAGATTTCCTGGAGATCTGCACACCTACATAGCATCAGATAGAACTGTTGACGAACGCCATCAGGGAGATTATGAAGACTTTTTAAACAGCCAAAATCCAAGAGGTCTACAGCCTTATAGATTATCACTTAAAAAAACTGTCCTGTTATGCTGCTCAGAAATTTGAATCCAACAGAAGGCCTCTGCAATGGAACCAGACTGATATGCAAGGAATTAGGACGCTATTCTATTTCTGTTGAGATTGCTTGTGGCCAGTACACAAGAAAAACAGTTTTTATCCCTAAAATCCCACTGCAGACCTCTGACAATGAAAGAAATGGAATTCCTTTCATAAGGACATAATTCCCTATTCGATTATGCTTTGCCATGACAATCAACAAATCTAAAGGACAAAAATTGGAATACGTTGGAATATATATACGAAAACCTGTTTTCTCTCATGGTCAGCTCTATGTTGCATTATCTAGAGCTAGATCAGTTGATGCGATTAAGGTACTGATAGTTCCTGAAACATTTGCTGGTGTAAAATTCGATGGGAAAACAAGAAATGTTGTGTTTACTGAAATATTTGCTCTTGCTAATTTATAGATTTCATGATTCAGGTATATATAATTTTTTTTTTGCTCTTATTTGGTTGTTTTTCCTCAATATTATATCCTAACATTTTCTATTGTTGTTCTTTCATTTTTTTCAATATACACAGTTTTTCTATCATGAAAGATATCACTCCTAATACGCAAAACTGGGCTTGGAAAACAACGGTCCACGAAAAACAACATGTTGCAACATCAATAAACACCATAACGAAGAATGAAAGGTGCATTTTGATGAATTCAGAGGTATGGATGTTAATTTTAGACTATTTTTAAAAACAAGACCTTATTGTATCTTTTTCTAACTTTTTATTTTTTTCATAGGCGTGCATTTTCCTGATTTAATGTTTTTGCGATCAAGAACCTATTATGTATTTTTACAAGTTAAGATTTTTCCCATAGAGTGTTTACACTTTTGTTATCATCGGATAATATTTACTTGGATAAAATATCATAATATATTACCTATGTTTTTTTTTCACTTTGAAGATGGGAACTCATCCAGGACAAACCTCTGTTTTTTCCAAACAAACCAACCATTACTTCTTCTTTCTATGATATGATAACTTCATTGTTCTACTTTGCTTATTTCAGAAACAACACTTTCTTCGTCCACAACCAACACTTAGCCATTTCATCAGTTTAATGACATGCAGAAGGGTGGCCTAAATAGGAGGGAACCTTCCCAACCCACACAACTTAATGTTCCCAGAAAATAATAACTTAACTCAGCCCCTACTATTTGAAGAAGACACAGAGGAAGCATCACCGTTATATATTCCATCGGATCGATTATTTCTAAGTTTTACCTACTAATACTCTATAATCACTGATTAGTTCCTATTTGTTATTGTTTTTTGTTAAAACATTTTGGAGCAAAATTATTAATGTGGCAGGAGTCACTTTCACCGTCCGGATACATAAAACGGATGTTCCAATAGGGGCATGTAAAACTTTTTCAGAGACAGGTCAAATCCAACAAAAAAAAATCTGAAAAAATGTCTTCACGGGTTACTACAAAACAAAATAAAAGGCAGACAGCTCACGGGTTACTGCAGAACATAATATATTCTTTGCTTTACAGCTTCTTTTTATTCGTCCTAATCCTTTCTACTGCCTAGGCTTGATAATTTATTGCACCGTTTCTTCTTCAGGACCGATCAAGAAAAATATCACCACTAAAACAACTAACGGTGTGTTATAACTCCTTCAATTAAAAAAAAACCAATGGTTTTGCTTTCAAATCCGCAGAATGCTTATTTACAATCGTGCTGCTTTTTCCTACGCTGTAGGAAAGACCAGGTATCCACTTTTTGTCTGGCATGTTTTGTATGATTCATTTAGCTTTTATCCGCTTATGTAAACCAGAAGATAACATCTCTTGAATCTTTTTAACTAAAAAACGCAGGTTTTACCTGTACAATTTCGGATGCTATTGGAGCAGCACAGCCAAAATAGAATAACATTCAGGCATGGAATGCGTAATTGGCTCTTTCGTCTCGTAAACAACCTCTATGAAGATGCCCCAAGGGAATACCTTGATAGTAATCTTATTAAAGAACACCACGCCTTATTTCTTAGACACGCTGGAAATCTTGTCTTTGATGTCATCCATTTCTGTGAATTCGAAAAACAAGTTTACCTAAGCTGGACAACTCCGTTACCCACTTTTCTGGAAGAGCAAGGTTCAGATATTTAAAACTTTCCTTTATTAATCATGATACCGTATGTATATGTATGGAAATATATATATATATGTATATCTTCATATTAATCATTTTATTGAATACTAATCTGCAGGACAACAGGATCGTTCCCTATTGAAAGAAGTCGTTTCTACATCACTGAAAGCTGATTGTGTTCAGGATATTTCCGATTCTGTGTGCTTTTATCAAGCATTTTTTGCGGCCGATCCATATAAATTAGTAATACATATCTCCTTTTATAATTCATCACCTACCCCTCTTCATATTGACATTTTCCTTCTTTCCCTCTTCAATGATCAGGAAATACCTCCATTCATCAACTATTTTATTAATGGTGAAAAAACTCCGTCCCTGATTTTGAAGACTGGAACACAATCTC
Organism: Dillenia suffruticosa; assembly: GCA_033439265.1. Lineage (NCBI taxonomy): Eukaryota > Viridiplantae > Streptophyta > Magnoliopsida > Dilleniales > Dilleniaceae > Dillenia > Dillenia suffruticosa. The sequence continues at coordinate 18,918,991 of JAVTVX010000020.1, forward strand.
TTGAAGTTGGAATCCAAGGAACACATATTAAGAAGAACTGGAGCACTTTTGTTCTGAGACATAACCTCAATCATAACGATATCCTTGTTTTCATTCCAGAATCGGAAACAGTATTTTGTGTTATCATTTTTGATCCCTACGGAGTAGAGAAAATTTTCCCTTGGTATCATACATACTCTGTGTATTCACGAATATAAACTAATGGCAGATTTTACGTTTCGTATTATTCATTTGTTTTTTTTTTCCAGGACACACCGATATCTATTCCAGTTCCCAAGCCTCGCCAAAATGCAGAACTATTCTGTTGTTCTACGTGGAAACAATCCGCTTATACTTTTACTAAAGATAATAAAGATTACAGATGGATGATCACGCTTACAAATGAGAGAAATATTTGAAATAAACATTTACATGAAAACAGCGCAATAAAAAAAAAAACTATTTGAGATGCTTAATACAAAACAAACAGAGAAAAGCAAAAACACATTTGGTCAAACGCATTAAAACAACTCAACAAATTAATTTACTTTCTCTCGTTCTCTCTCGCACTGTTTATTCTTCGCATTCATTATATCTCATCAATTCCATATTCTTTGTCGTTAGTAAAATGATTATTAAACTATTTTGTACTTACGCACCATGATCTCATTCAGCAAAACACAGAACGACCTCGCGGTTCTACAACCCACAGAAACACGACTACTACTCTCACAACGACAGAAAAAAATTTAAAAAAGCAAATACATAAAGGTATAACATCATGCCTTTACTTTTCTTTTTTTTTACCCCGTAAACTTTATATGTTTCGTGTTTAATACGCATATTGACATTTCATTTTTAAAAAAATAGATCTAAGCAGTCTAAATCTAAATATAGTTAAGTATGACCTACGTTCTTTTCCATTTTCAATATGTTATAAGAATATTTTAATACTTATGTTATTCCGCTATGGCATCGTTCCACCAGGGCGCCGAGCTCTGGCCAATTTATTAGAACAAGGCCGCATTGTCGTTCCCGTAGGCACAGAACCACGCTGTCATTCTCCATCCCGCAAAACCATTCTGTGGATCTGCCCATCTAAGGACTGCATTCCACCCCAGAGAACGCTGAACCACTTTATTGTTCCGTGAGCCACAGAACGACATCATTCTTCGCGCACAACGACAAAAAAGAATTTTACAAAGATAAAAAAACAAGCTTGACAATAACATTATTCAGGTCTATTTTAAACTCTTGCACACAGACTAGGTTTTCTCATGCTGTGATTCAAAAACTTTCCCATTAAATACTATCCAGTGCAATATTAAATACATTCTATTAAACGTTTACTAGAAGCAATAATGAGATCCTAGATATCAAAATAAAAATATTCAATTATACCGTAGTTCGATTTATTTCCAATATCGTTACATTATTTCGACTGTCAGATCCTTCAACGAATTTTTTTTTTTGTTTTTTGCAGAACAACTCCACGAAGCAAAAAAAAAAAAATAAACCTTTCCACTTTATTTTACACAAACTAAAACAATGTAAAATTTTTTTTATCATTTACATGGATTTTTCCTATGAACCCTACAAAGAGCAACCGCCCAAAAAAAATAAATATATGTATATATCATACCTCATAAACCAGCACACAGCCCTCCTTTTGCTTTCACTAGAATGGAGTCAAATTCGAATTCTACTACACGCAGAACCACCCTATAAATCTATGACCCCTGGAACCATAATATTGTTCTGCTCATCCGAAAACTCCCTGCTTCTAAGCGTACGACAACAAAAAAATATTTAAAAAAAAAGGCTTTCCACCAATAATATTAATTGGGTTCTTTTTCCCCTTTAGCACACAACCAGCTTTTGTAACACTTTAATTTAGAAATTCTATCATTGAATACCAATCAAACAACTACTTAATCCATTCCATTAAGCATTTAATCAACGGACCAACTGGCGCACAGTAAACTACTCTGCAAACACAAATCTAGAGAACCCTTACCAAACCAAAATTTCAGAAACCTCAACCAGAAAAAAGAACAACCAGGATCGCACAAAAAAAACAACACCGCAGAATAAAATCATACAGAGTATAACTGACATAGGACTACCTTACACAAATACCAAAAGGATAAAAAATGGCGGATCACAAAAAACGAATGCTCTATGCTCGTCGCTTCCAATATTCATCAGCCGATTTCTTTCTTTTTTTTTAATTCTTTAATTTCTTCTGTGATGTCTAATTTAATATTTATTATTTTATTTATTTATTTATTCAATTATTTTAATCAATTTATTATTATATTATTATTTTCTATTTAAAATTCTTAATTTCAAATGTTATTAATATTAAAAAAATTTATTTAATGATATCATTCAAATATATCGAAAACGAAAGATTAATATCAAGTGACGCATGAAGAGAAAAAAAAAAAAAACACAACCAACACACACTGTGGTGTGGTAGTTCTTAGTTCTTCATTATGTTTTAATATTACAACAATGCTCTCACAGAACTACCAATTTTGAATAATATCATCGCAGCCATTATGGTTTACTTTAAATGTTAGAAACTACTTGGCTAGCATAGCTGTGACATTTTATTCCAATCCCTCAGTGTTTTGCACGACTACATACTTTGGCAACAGTAATAGGCATGTTATGGTAGAAACAGAAGATACTAAAGTGGAGAATTAACATTGCATTTCCCGCAGAACAAAAAGTAAATAACATCTGAAAGGGTGAAAAGTAGCTCCTCCATCAAAAAGACCTAGCTTACACCTAATTTGGTCATAAACAGCATAAAATGACCAGCATCCTGGACAACACATTGAAGAGAAAAAGAAGATAAAAGATCTTGAATGCCACATAATTTCATACCCAAAAAGTTTTTGCTTTTGCCCCCGTCACTTGTTGCCTGATTGCGCAACCCCTTTATACCTCAAAGCAAAAAAAAGCAAACCAAAGAAAAAAAAACTCATAAAGAGAAGGTAAACAATAGACGAAAACCTGATCATTGTTTCCCAAAACTTTACCCGATTGTCAAGCAATATGAAAGAGTGCAAGCCAAATTTATAAACCACTTGAACAGTGTTCACGAAATCTGTCCACATGGTGATCCATCAGATTTTTTCTTCAACCGATTCAAATCTTCTCGAAGAGAAGCAACGCGAGAACCTATATCCTTGATTTCTTCACCGAGAAAACCAGCAAAACCTTTGACCTGCGATCCAGATGAATTCTCATTTTCCTTGCCACACAGAAAAGATTCCTCCAATCCAGCTCTGCGGACAAATTCTTCCGCCTTTCTCAGTTTCTCCACGAGTTCTTCATTCCTCCTTTCATATTCTTGCTGAATTTCCAAGACCCTTTTCTCTGAAACTTTCAGAGCCTCACCTCTCTCCTCTGCTAATTTTATAGCAGCTCGCCACTCACCCTCAGTCTTTCTCAGTATAGCATCCAACTTCTCACATTCTGATATAGCTGCACTGCTGATTTCATAGGATGATTGAAGATCGGCCTTCAATATTTCCAACATTCCTTCCTTCTTATTTATCATTGTGGTCAGCTCTTGTATCCTTTCAGCAACAGCAGCAGTCACACCAGAATTCTCCTCCAGCTTCCCATGCATTTCATTTATTATTCTTGTCTTTCGCAGTCTTTGAAATTTAACAAATGTGGCAGCCTAATTTAAAAAAATATACACACACAAGTAAAAAAATTCTGATTTCACGCATTGTATATTTTCATACTAAATATATCATGCGTTATATTTCCAAAAAACGTTAACATCTATGGAAAAACTATCTGAAGCAAAAAATTCATGACAGCATCATCTCCTTCTTCCAAGGATAACTGGTTCAATAGACTTTCCTTGTGACTAAAACCAATTCCATCCGCAAACTTTCTCGCTTCTTCCAAATCCAAATGGCAAAACTCTGGATGATAGCCGCTTACGGCAACTCCCTTCTGTTTCGCATCTCTGGACCTATCAATGGGCGCAACAACACTGCTGGAGCCACTTTGAACAATTAACATTTCGTTTGCTAACTCTGTTTCTTTTTCTCCCAGCAATTCCATGGGCCCTGCAACAAATTCTTTTCCCAGATCTGCCTTCCTCTGACCATCATTCTCTTCATTACACACAATGACCAAATCCTTCAAGTTCTCACCGGCGGTCCCAACAGTCCCGCTCTCTTCCCTTTCTTTTCTCACCTCCTCACTCTCATCCCCTTCGTCACTCCCGGATCTACAAACAAGCTTTCTTTTCCTTCTATAATGACCCTCTTCTGGTGTATGCTCATCAGTCTGACTTACTTCCGCCTCCAACTTTTTTTGCGTTATATTTCTTATTTCTTTTATGGTCATCACTCTGTCCAGATCATCAACTTGTGCAAACCTTAGAGAGTCCACAACTTCCATTGCTCTTTTCTCTACCAAGATTGCCCTTTCGATCTTCACATTCTCATTTAACAAAAGACCAGCAAACATTAACATCTCATCGTGGATGAGTGTATCCACCCAAATAGAACTCCCCTTCCCAACACAATATCTACCAACTGATTTCACAAAATCCCCATGCACAGAAACAGGAGTGAATGGATTGCAAGCCGATATGAGAGGTTCACCTTCTACTGGTATAAAAGGCAGCAAACTTTCCTTTAGAAATTCCACAAAGAAAAACTTTCTCTTCCACGATCTATCGAGAGTCTCCCTATAATAAAACTTCCAGTTCGACTCTTTACGTGGTTGAACGCAGTACCAATCCTCATTGGCACCTCCTATTGCACACTTTCTTAGAACGAAAACAGAGAGCAAAATTTCAAAATCAAACCTCAACCGACAGAAACTTACCAAACTGACAACAGCTACTATCAACCTCCACGCACTGGGAATGAACAAAGTTGGAAATATATTCCAACCTTTTAGGACAACCGACAAAGGACCTAAATACGGCACCCGTACACCATATCTTACATACTCCTTATACATGGGCACGGATCTCTCTCCCACTTGATTCGCTCTTTTGTCCCCTCTCGGCAACCTCAAACGAAAATCAGAACCTAAACCCATTTCTTTCGCTGTGGTTTCCAATTCTTTGCGTGTCATTATGCTCTTAATCTCACTAATGCTTCCTGCTTTTTCCATTCTGCCGCAGCAATTAACTCGTTCTATCCCTGAAACTAAACCTAAACTTTTTTACTTTTCTATACAATATCTAATAGCAAAACAAACAACATGGCCAGTGGTACCAACACCCATCATAAAAATACTAATACATTGATCCCATATAAAACAACTCATATCACAGTACTTGCGTCAGACCGTACTATTGTCTTCCTTCATAAGATTTTTTTTGTCTGTCATAAAATAAACCAAACAAAAAAATACAAAAAAACAACCAACAAATTCCAACCTCCCCCATTACATACTTTCTACGTTTATGCTATTTTCTTCCGATCTGCTTTATACAACCCAAAAAATCATTATATACAACAAACAGAACAAAACAACAAAACAGATAGTAATAGATTAACTTAGCGTATTTAATAGATTCCGGCATCCATTTATCCGTTTTTTAAAATCCCTGGTTGTTTTTCCCAAATAGTTGACTCTATAACAAAGGCACCCAAACAATAACACTCTATATACCGCATAAACGTAACGATACTTACTTGGAACTTGTTTTTGCAACCGTTTTCTTAAAAATATCTGTTCTCTGCACTGTGCTTTGCTCTGGACAAACAAGAAATGAAACAAGCAGAGCAAATCGCCAAAACAAGAAATACCCTGTGAACAAAAAAACCAAACCAGCAAACAAAGGAATGCGCTCTGAAAAGAGTACTATAAAGAAATACCAAAAAGATACAAATAAAACAAAGCAAGGAAGAAGAAAAGACAACAAGCCGAAGAAAGCCAAAAGGCGTATCCCAAAAGATATAAAAACTTCTAAAAAATCACGCCCTTTGCGTAACTCTCTTTCTTAGCGTTTATTGCGAGCATTTATTATGACTGACATATCCTATTCTCCTAAGCCCTCGTCCTTAGATTTACATACATACCATCCTATCAGGAACACTTCTTTCCCTTTTTTTTTTTTACATACAACATTCAACTTTTACATTTTATATCTTCTAAAATTAACTTTATCAAATATTTCCCTTACAGATTATTCGTATTGATATAATTCCGTTCTTACATGAACATTAATATTATGCAACTATTTTTTCCACTTCATTTGAGATGCTTAACGTTGAGTAACTATTTCAGATTTAAATAATATGTACCCTATAAAATATCACAAAAAAAAAACTACCATTTCAAAAAACCACAACTCACTCCACAAACATCTGGTGCTTTCCTTCGCAGGACCCACCACCGCTTCTCCCCACTACTGAACCACAACACGATTCTACCAACCGCACAACCACCTGGAGGTTCCACCAACCGCAGAGCCATAACAGTTCCACCAATCACACAAACAATGGTTATACCTGCAGCCCCCCACGCCCAAGTTCTGCCAATCTCACAATCACGACTTACAACAAAAATACGATAAAATACATCTGGCCAAAAACCATTATATCCTCTCAATATAACATTCCACAGATACATTTTTCCCGCATTTATTTAGTTCCATATATATTTTACACAGTATTCAATAAATACGTTTACATTTACTTTGAATGTTCAATTATTTTTACTCTTATAAAATTTCCCTTTTTTATAAAATACAGTAACCTCGTACTTCTCCCACGTTGTTCTGCTGCATAACATAACCACCTCGTTTGGCTACCTAACAGAACCTCATGCATGTGCCATATATTCCTACGCAGCACAAACACATGGTTCTCCTACATGGCAGAACCATCTTTCTGTCCTTCCAAGGTTCTTCTACACAGCAGAACCCTGTCCTTTGATATTTAATTATTTTCGCTCTTATATATATATATTTTTAATATTATCATTATTATTCAAATCAACACTGCTTACCTTTAAATGATTATTTACAGATATTTTTAGATTAAAAAAATAAAAGTACTAAAATTAATAAAACTACCTACGAAGTGCAGAACTTTTCATATAGTTCTGCGAAGTGCAAAACTATGCAGTAGTTCTGTAAACTGTAGAACCACCAAAGTAGTTCTACACAACTACCAAGGTAGTTCTGCCAAGTGCACAACTACTAAAGTAATTTAATATTCAATTTAATATTTTATAAATTTTTTTTTTGATTTTGTATTACAAGTAATCAACAATTTGAATATATATAAAAAATATTTAATATTTAATATATAAATTATTAAATAATAATTTTTAATATTACAAATTAGTATTAATACTAAAAAAATATTAATGTTGTAAGAATTAAATATTTACAATATGTAATATTTTATTTTAAAACCTGAAGCATTAATATTTAATATATTAAAATATTAATGCTAAAATTTATATATTAAAAAGTTTTACAATTAGCAAAATTTTAAAAATTCTTATTATGCGACATCGGTGGGTTGTCATTCAGAAACCTTAAAAGATTTAGCCCCTAAAAAAAAAATTCCGTCGACGAAAGCATTACAGATATTTTTGATATTTTTAATGCAATCATAAAATTTTCTAATCGAATTATTATTATTTTTTGCATAGTATTATAGTATGACGCATTTGAGTTTTTTGATAAAAAATAATTTACAATTTTTTAACTTGGTATTTCTATAATCTTAAATAAATATTATTTTATGAAAATCATAATATACAAGTCACTACTGAAAAACAAAAAAAAAATCACCATTAAGTATGAAGTCACCCCTGCGTCGATGAAGCTGTATACTTTGTTCGACGAAACATTCACACTCATTATTCTTCTTCCTATCTGGATTGCCTAAAAAAGAAAACAGATTTTATTTTTCTTTTTTAACTAAACCATATTATTATTTAAAAAGTACAGATTCAACTTCAAAATAGTAATATAAATATATTAATCATGAATTTTTTTAAATTTTCAAAAAATTTCAAGTATAGTGACCATTGATATTTTTATTATAATGTTATGCAAAATTTTTAGTGCATATATAAAAATATTTCGATTTAATCTTATGATATAAGAAAAATTATAATTTTTAAAATACTAAGAAACAACTATTTTACAAATATTTTCAGATTAAAAAAATACAGAAACTAAAATTGACAGAATTACCACCGAAGTACAGAACTACCAAAGTAGTCATACGAAGTGCAGAATTATCTAGGAAGTTCTACCAACTGCAGAACCACCAGAGTGGTTTTACGAAATGCAGAACTATCCATGTAGCTCTGCGAAGCGCATAACCACCAAGGTGGTTCTGCACAACTGTCAATTATTAAATGATAACTTTTTAATATTACAAATTAGTATTAATACTGAAAAAATATCAATGTTGTAAGAAATAAATATTTAAAATATGTAATATTATATTTTAAAACCTGAAGTATTAATATTTAATATATTAAAATATTAATGCTAAAATTTATATATTAAAAAATTTTACAATAAGCAAAATTTTAAATATTCTTATTATATGATCTCGGAGAGTTGCCATTCAGAAATTTTACAAAATTTAGCCCCTAAAAAAAATTGTGAACGAACACATTACAAATATTTTAGATATTTTTACTACAATCATAAAATTTTTTAATTAAATTATTATTTAGTTTGCATATTATTATAATATGAAGCTTTTAATTTTTTTTAATCAAAAATATTTTCAACTTTTTTTGCTTGATATTTCTATAATCTTAAATAAATATTATTCTATCAAAATCACAATGTATGAAATCATTAAAAAAAAACAAGAAAAAAAAAACCTACCATCAAGTATATAGTCACATTTGCATTGATGAAGCTCTATACTTTGGTTGATGAAACATTCACACTCATTATTGTTCTTCCCATCTGGATTGCATAAAAAAGAAAATAGATTTTCTTTTTTTTTTTTAACTAAACCACATTATTATGAAAAAGTACAAATTCAATTTCAAAATAATAATATAAATATATTAATTTTGATTTTTTTTATTTTCTAAAAATTTTAAGTATCGTGACGATCAGTACTTTTATTTTAATATTATGCAAAATTTTTAGTGCATGTATAAAAATATTTTGATTTGATCTTATGATATTAGAAAAATTAAAATTTTAAAAATACTAAAAAAATTATTTTGGAGATATTTTAAGACTGAAAAAATACAGATACTAAAATTGACAGAATTATCTCACCACGGTGGTTCTGTGAAGTGCAGAACAACCCATGTATTTCTTCAAAGTACAGAACCACCTGATGGTTCTGCACAAGTACCAAGGTAGTTCTGCCAAGTGCAAAACTACCAAGATAATGTAATATTCAATTTAATATTTTATAATATTTTTAATTTTGATTTGATATTACAAGTAATCAACAATTTGAATATATATAAAAAATATTTAATATCTAATATATAAATTATTAAATACTAATTTTTAATATTATAAATTAGTATTAATACTAAAAAAATATTAATGTTGTATCAATGAAATATTTAAAATATGTAATATTTTATTTTAAAACTTGATGTTTTAATATTTAATATATTAAAATATTAATGCTAAAATTTATTTATTAAAAGATTTTACAATTAGCAAAATTTAAAGAATTCATATTATTTGATCTTAGTGGGTTGTCATTCAGAAACTTTTCAAAATTTAGCCCCTCATAAAAAAAAAAAAAATTCGTTAATGAACGCATTACAAATATTTTAGATATTTTAAATATAATCATAAAATTTTTTAATCAGATTATTATTTAATCAGAACTACCATGGTGTAATCTATCACAAACTCTCCCTCCCTCCCTCCCTCCCTCCCTGATTTTAGTGGTTTCCCATATCATTAAATTTGTTTTCAGATAGAGCATAACCCATACTTGGTTTGTAACTTTACCTCTCTTATAAATTTTTGGTCCAAATTATTGTTTAGAAAACTGTCACAATTCTACCTGCCTCTTCAACACTAAAACACGTTGGGTTTTAAAAATGAAAGGGAACACAAAAACAAAGCATAAAAAATGCAAAGGAAAGGAGATGAAGATTCACAATGGCATATGATGTTTGTCACGGATCTTGATGGTCATTGAGAGTTGAGTTGGGGGAGAAGAAAGAGAGAAAGATTGAGAGAGAAGGAGCCAGAGAGAGAGGGGTTGGAGGGAGACAAGATAGAACAAAGGGAGAGGGAGAGAAACCGAGAATAGAGAGCATAGGAAGAAGGAGAATTCTTTTCATTTATCATCCGTCATGTTGCTAATCATTTTACATGTATTTATACATTTCTTGGAGTAATCCCAAACTATCAAACAACTAAACAACTTCAGTTACAATTCAGTTGGCCAACTGATTTCAGAACTAACTGCTCACAACCCACTAACCGTTAGCTTCAAAATTCAATAGCTGCTTGAGTTGTTATAATTTCCCTCTCCTTCAAGATACACCTTGTCCTCAAGATTTAAAATTTTGAAACTGAGCCTTGATAAGGCTCATGTCTAGTTCCTTCTTGCTCTTTGTTTTCTTCCAACCCCAGCCCTTCTCTGTCCTCTGTTGCTAGGATGACATTGAGGTTTCTCAATTTGTATTGATGTCCTGGAACATATTTCTCACCACACTTAAAACAAAGATCATTAGCCCTGCGATGTTGCACCTCCTGTGGTGATATTTTTTGAGTTTCGAAGTTGGTGTAGTGAGAGACGGAGTTTTTGTTATCTGCCTTAATCTCTCGTGGATCCCAAGTATTATTCATGCCAATTCCTTTGTGCTTAGTTAGTTCTAAGGACTGTTCTTGAAGGGTTGCAATCTTAAAAACTTGCAATAAGGTAGTGGGTTTGAACATCCTAAATATTGGCTTAATCTCCTCCTTCAGGCCACTGATAAAACTTGATACAAAGTAAGCTTCTGTAAGTTTGGGATTAGTATGGAGTATCAATGACTATAATTCCTCAAATTTTTCTTGATACTCCGCCATTGATCCATATTGGTGTAATTTGTTAAAATTTTCAACCACATCTTGTGTTCCTTTGGTTTCAAAACGCTGACATAATAGTTTAGAGAATACCTCCCGGTTTATGTCCTTGTGAACTAACTTTACACCTTGAAACCAGATCTCAGCTTTGCCCTCCAAGTATAGCTCAACAGTGTCTACCCAATTGTGGCCGGGTGCTTGATAAATTAAGAAAAATTTTTGACACTTTCTCAACCACATTCGAGGTTTCTCTCCGGCAAACATGGATAGTTCAACTTGAGGAGGATTAGGTAGCTGCACTCGACTATTTATATTTTTCTGACTGGTTGTGATCCCAATTTATTTCTTGTCCTCCCTTCTATTGGAATTGGAAGGATTGCAAATCTAACCATTCGAACGGTTTCTTGATCATCATTCTTATCCTTGTTCATCATTCTCATTATAGTACTAAATGTGCTGTCCATTTTAGCTATAATAGCCTCGATCTTGGCATCTAATTTTTGGGTCTATTCTTCTATCTTCTTTTCGAGTTCTAACTGAATTTTCTGCATTCTTATATCTTGCTTCTTGATTTGTTCATCAATGGTCTTGAACCTGGTGCCCTTCACCATGTCTTCAAGTTTTTCTTCGAAGATCCATGGGCTCTGATACCGCTTTGTCACAATCCTACCCGTCTATTCAACACTAAAACACATTGGGTTTTAAAAGTAAAAGGGAACACAAAAATAGAGCATGTTGGGGGTAAAAACAGAGCATGGAAAATGCACAGGAAAGGAGTTGTAGATTCACAATGGCATATGATGTTTGTCACGAATCTTGATGGTTGTTGAGAGGACTGAGTTGGGGGAGAAGAAAGAGAGAAAGATTGAGAGAGAGAGGGGTTAGAGAGAGAGAAGGTAGAACAGAGGGAAAGGGAGAGAAACCGAGAACAAAGAGCATAGGAGGAAGGAGAATTCTTTTCATTTATCATCCGTCCTGTTGCTAATCATTTTATATGTATTTATACATTTCTTGGAGTAATCTCAAACTATCTAATAACTCAACAACTTCGGTTACAATTCAGTTGACCGACTTCAGAACTAACTACTCACAACCCACTAACCGTTAGCTTCAAAGTTCAATAGCTGCTTGGGTTGTAACAAAAACCTACAAATGTCTCATGCTATTGACCATATTTTGTTAATATTGTACAGTTCAAGTCATTCTAATTTGGTTTAGTGCATGATTATCTTACGAGAAAGTTAAAATCCGATTAATTCCTGATTTGGTTCAAGATTCAATATGAGAATTGAAGATTATTTGAGTTTGAAAGATCAAAAACTAGTATTATTGCCTTTGCTTGTATTATTTGATTAGGAAACATTGGAATTGACTTTAGCAACTCTGAGATCATATGTTTAATCCATCAAAAGCATGCTCAAAGAATTAAGGTTACAAGCAAATAAGAAATGGGAGAGGAGAGAGAAATGTAAACTAGTTTGTGCAGATCCGCATAGTTAATATAATTGCGAGACTCTTCAAATCGCGAAGATAGAGACAAATATATGGGAAATTATAGGTATCAGTGCCTACCCTCAGAAATTGAGAAAAAAAAAATCTAAAATCAAAACAAAACCAATATCAGATTCAAACACATACATTAAACCATTGAAGAACAATGTCGGACTGAAATGAATCACTTCAGAAGTGTCTGGATTGCCTTCAAGATTGTGAACCCAAGCCAACTTGCTCTTGCCTCCGTCAGAATTGCACAATCCATGAAGCATTATCCAAGAATCTGTGAATATGTGAATTTGTGAATCCGTGAATTGTCATCTGGACCTTCTTCACACCTCCATTTGATGCCCCCATCTGCACTTCATGCTCCTGTTCATGTCATAGTACATATCCAAACCCCACATATCCAAACACCGCGAAGATAGAGACAAATATATGGGAAATTATGAAGCGTTATTTATGTTTATCCGCTATTCAAAAAATATGGAATGCTTTGTCAAAGACCTTTTGCAAATTTTCACTTTAAATGAAAAGGCCATCATTGCCAAACAAAATGGTAAGTTTTTCTCTGAGTACTGTGGAGAGTTGATTGGAATTTTTCACAAATTAGATCATTGTGTTAAGGTGGTCATGAAAGATTTAGAAGACATTAAGCATATCAATAATCCACCGAATGACTAGGAATGCACATATTTCTTACTAGATTGGATGGTTCCTTTGAACAAGTTCATTGAGAGATTCTACGCAAAGCATTAGTTCCTGATTTAGAAGAATGCTATGCATTGATCTAGCACGAGGCAGCATGTCATGCAACTTATAGAATCTAATAGCTTAGCTGTGGTAGCTTGACAACAATCAACTCAAAACTGGTAGGATTGATCCAAGAACAACCTACGCAAGACCTTTGCAGGAGTGGACTAGTCAACTCTTAAATGTACTTACCACAGAGAGACTAGTCATAACAAAAATCATTGCTTCAAACTTATGGGATATCCTGAATGGTGGGATCAAAATCGTGATCAACAGAAGAAGGATTTGACAAAGACCGTAACTGCAACCATTGTCGAAATAAAAATGGAGGACAATGCTGCTAAAAGGCCTCGACATTGATAACTACTATGGATCATGGTAAGGTTTTAAATGTTTTTGCACTATTATATATAGTAAAAGGATAATTAATTTTGGTATTGCTTATGACTCTTGATTCCAGGCGAATCTCATCCCTTTGACCATCCTTGCAAAAAAAGTTGTTTGTAACTCAATTTTAGTTTTAGTAGAATGATCCTTAACCCTCACTAATACTTTGAATTTGGATTTCATTTTAATTTTTCCATTTTTGGATTACTATATTTTATCTGTTTCTCAAATCACAGCAATCTTATTTTGTATTATATTTTTTAACCTGATTTCTGTGTATTTAAGGACATCCAAACATGACAAATGATTGGTTGTTTGTATTAAGCAAAGAAAACTATATTACTCGGACTTACAAAAGATTCCAACAAGCTTTGTTAGCAGATGTGACTGAGGGGAGAAAAAAGTTTGAAACTTAGTTATAGCATCGATGCTTGGGGTGTACTTCCTTTGGTTATTTAAAAAAAAAAAATTGTTTTCAAGTTTGTTTGCAAAGTTTGATGTTTCTAGTTTCAGCAGTGATGTTAGTGAACTTCAAAAAGTCATCATACTTTGTTTCGATTAATTTTGAATAAAGGTCCATAACTATACGCTCTGATGTTTGGCTATAGTCAAAATAATTCAAATCACACTTTGGTCCTGAAGAAACAACATGGTTAGATTACAACACTCATTGTATATATCGACGATATAGTGGTTACAGGAAATGACACTAAAGAAAGAAAAGCTCTACAAAATTATGTGTATAGAGAATTTGAAATGAAAGATTTATGTTCTCTAAAATACTTTGTTGAGATAGAAGTTTCTAGATCATGTACACTAATTTTTCTATATTAAAAAAAGTATGTCTTAAGTCTTTTACAAGAGACTGTGGAACGTTAGGATGTCAACATGTTGATACATCAATGGAAGAAGGTCAAAGTGTGTGCTGAGCCCAATCCAATGCCTGTTGATAAAGGAAGATACCAGAGAGTCGTGTGAAAATTGATATACTTAACTCATACTGTTGGATTTATATGCACGTACACATACGGAAGCGTGCAAAATATTTCGGAATCATAAAAGAATAGGATTTTCGGGCATACCTCAAAAGTAGATTGCAAAATCTGGGAACGACGAATCTCGATCAATCGACCTCGCAGTCGGGATGATAACCACAAAAGATGAGCTATCACCGCAGCACCACGACCCCTCAATCGAATCCGGTGACAAATTCTCTTCGCAGAATTTTTCCCTCTTTCTCTCAATTGTCTCCTCACAATCTTTGCAATGGTTGTGTGTCCTAGGGTTTTGCCCCTAGTTTCCATATGTCTCCGTCACCACAAATGGTAGGGAATTCAAATCCCATAAGTTACCATTTGTGCATATGGAAAGTGGGATATTTCATTTTTCCAAATAAGGAAAGATGCCCCACGTGGGCATTCATTCCTTCATCTCCCACTTGCACACGAGGGCATTTTCATCCATCACGAGATCACAGCTCATGCGATCTCCTGTATCACCCTTCTGGATTTTCATACTAGATTGGGTGTCGTGCGACTGGCGAGTACACCTGCAAATAAAGACTTCTCGATACACCTGTTAGGATATTCGAGGAGTCGTCGTTAATAATAAAACATCTCGCTGTACCCCAGACTCATCACATTTACATCCTTCGAGTCACTTTCCTCATCGAAAGTCATCCCCAATATATCCTCGAATGTGTATTCACTATTACGTTTTTATCCCAACGTGGATATACGTAACAGACCGGTCGGTGAATACTACACAACGATGTAATGTAGATTGGTCTTCCTTTCCCAAACTCGAATCCATCGATCTCAATTCAGCTGCTTTCCTAGACCTGCCCCTTAGACCTCAATTTATCTTCCGGGCCATAGGTAAACAGACTAAAGTAGCAAACACTGAATCAAGACTTCTAGACACAGTCGAAAGTAAAATAAGGGTACTTGAGACCCCACGCAATGGATCTCGGGTCTCACACAGTGGGAACGGGGATCATGATTAGATCATCGTCTCATATAATTGCTCCCACTATCCCTAGTCGTCATCACACGCGGTATGAAACGCGCGCCACAGTGTTAATCCCTTATTTCTCAAAAGGGCATATGTCAGATTTCTTAACACTGTGCAGATACGGGACTCAGTCTACACATAAGACTCTACCCAGAGATCTCAGAGAGAGTGTCTCAGAGACAATATCACTATCGCAGGTAATGTCTGAGATCTCAAATCTGGCTACTCACAGGCAACATGGATGTGGGTATTTCCATGTCGGTCATATCCCAAATGACCTCATCCTGAACACGTATCAGGGCGACTTTTGTTCTAGTTGGGCCACTCTCAATGCCTCTTACGACTAGAAACTGTCTCATCTCCACTCACTCAGAGTTGGAGGTGGTCGCTCGTGTGAGAGAGTCGACCTCACCTGCCTGACATATATTTTATCACATCAAAATATACATGATATAAATAAGTGCATTATTTAAGAAAATATTAATGTGACTGAATAATGCACAAAATCATATATAAAAATATAATAAGCATCACATCGTCAGTTTAGTACAATGAGAAAAATCAAAATATTCCCAAACCCAATGACTCTCTATGTGCTTTAAATGAGTCTCTAGTGATGGGTTTGGTGAAGGGGTCAGCCACCATGCAATGTGTCGAGGTGTACTTGACGGTCACTTCACCCTTCTCGATGATGTCTCTAACAAAATTATATCTGGTGTCTATGTGTTTGGTCCTACTATGATACTTAGGGTCTCGAGTATAGGCGATAGCAGCCTGATTATCACAGTAAATCATCACTGGCCTCTCACTATCAGCCACAACCCCTAAGTCATCTAATAGTCTTCGGAGCCAAACACTCTCCTGAACTGCGACTGAGCAAGCCACGAACTCAGCCTCCATCTAGATAACGCTACACAGGTCTGCTTCTTGCTGCTCCAAGAAATGGCACCGCCATTGAGCAAGAATGCAAAACCTGATGTCGATTTGCGCTTATCCAGATCACCGCCCCAGTCGGCGTCTGAATATCCTATGAGGCGCAAATCCCCTCTCCCATAACACAAGGAGTAGCTCGCAGTTCCCTTGAGATATCGAAAAATCCTTTTCACTGCTCTCCAGTGACCCCTTCCAGGATTTGATTGATATCTACTCACCAGACCGACTGCGTAACATATGTCTGGTCGTGTACACAACATCGCATACATTAGACTTCCCACTGCGCTGGAATAAGGGATTTTTCGCATCTCCCTTATATCTTCCTGAGTTTTCGGGCACATCTCAAGACTCAGACCATCACACTTGGCGATTGGAGTATCAATGGGATTACAATCACTCATCCCAAAGCGTTCGAGAATTTTCTTAATGTAGGTCTCTTGTGAAAGAGCCAACATTCTTCTCGATCGATCTCTCTGGATCTTAACTCCAAGGATGAACTCAGCTTCACCCATGTCGATCATGTCGAAGCTCAATGACAACCATGCCTTGATCGTCATCATATACTGAATGTTGTTCCCAGCCAACAGTATATCGTCCACATACAGGGACAGGATCACAAAAGAGTTATCAGATCGTATCAAGTAAACACAATGATCCTCCTCGATCATTGTAAAGCCATAAGATATCACCTCCTCGTGGAATCTTAGGTACCACCGCCTGGATGATTGCTTTAGGCCATATATCGACTTCCGAAGTCGACAGACCTTGTCCTCATGACCTACTAGAACGAACCCAGAGGGCTGCTCCATGTAGATCTCCTCATCCAGATTTCCATTAAGGAAAGCGGTTTTTACATCCATCTGATGCAACTCTAGATCCATGCTCGCGACAATCGCCAAGAGTAGACGGATCGATGTAAATTTGACTACGGGGGAGAAAGTCTCCTCGTAATCAATGCCCTTTGTCTGTGTGTAACCCTTGGCTACTAGACGGGCTTTGTATCTTTCCACCGATCCGTCGGCCTTCCTCTTGATTTTGAGAACCCACTTGTTCCCTATGGCCCTTCTATTCTCAGGTAGGTCAACTAGGTCCCAGACCCCGTTGACCCTCATTGATTCCATCTCCTCTTTCATGGCCTCTAGCCATTGGTCCCTCATAGGACTCTCGAGAGCCTTCTCAAAGGTTTGAGGTTCTTCATCATCCTCAGGAGTCACGATGAGGATCTCATCCTCTATCGGAAAATGACGTCGGGGTACATGTCCCCGACTACTCCTACGAGGAGGAGGAGCCTCCTCACCTCGAGATGGGTTACTCCCACTAGAACCAAGATCCATTGTAGGCTCTTGGGTCCCTCCCCTGGGCTCATTTGGGCCGTCAGGCTCACCCATCTCATAAAAGGTGAAATCCTGGTCAATTTCGCCTCTCTTAGGGAAATCCTTTTCCAGGAACGTAGCATTACGAGATTCAATCTCGGAAACCGTGCCATCAGTACGTTCACCTAGGAACACATGTCCCTTAGAATGTTCAGAGTACCTTACAAAGATACATTTCTTTCCTTGTGGGCCTAACTTGCCGTGTGGGTGCGAGGAATCGTGAACGTATGCGGCACAACCCCATGGTCTCAAATGACTAAGGTCAGGCTGCCTCCCTGTCCAAAGCTCGTATGGGGTACTGACTACGGACTTGGTTGGAACACGGTTAAGAACGTAGGCGGCAGTCAACAATGCGTCTCCCCAATGGGAGATAGCCAAGTTGGCCTGCGCCATCATCGATCTTACCATCTCCAACAAAGTCCTATTCCTTCTCTCAGCTACCCCGTTCTGCTGGGGAGTAGCAGGAATAGTCAACTGTCTCGTAATGCCCTTCTCGAAACAGAGCTCTTTAAACTCTTCAGACAAGTACTCGCGTCCTCTATCGGTTCTGAGAGTTTTAATTCTCAAGTCTAACTGGTTTTCTACCTCGCTAATAAACCTCCTGAAGCAATTTAATGCCTCAGACTTGTGCGAGATAAGGTAGACGTAACCGAAACGCGTGTAATCATCTATGAACGTAATAAAATACGTGGCTCCGTTTCGGGCTCTCACATTCATAGGTCCACAAATATCGGAGTGGATCAATTGCAATGGGGTCCCAGCCCTCATTGCTTTTCCAAATGGTTTCCTCGTCGCTTTGCCGGCTAGGCAAAACTCACATAAGGGCAACTCGATCCGGGTTAGCGGGCCCAACAAGCCACTCGTAGCTAACCGGTTCATTCTCTCTTGCCCTATGTGGCCAAGTCTACTATGCCAAATAGAAACATCATCAACTACGCTATCAGATGTATACGCAATAGAAGACAAATCAGAAATTTTATTAAAGGAAACCAAATCCAACGCATAAAGTCCATCATGGACTAAACCAGTACATAAAACAGAGTTATCGTAAATGACAGAAACACTCAAATTTCTGAAAATGATAGAGTATCCTAAACGATCTAAACAACAAAGGACAGAAATGAGATTCCGCCGAATCTCGGGAGCATACAACACATGATGCAGGTATAGGACTTGGTTACTTGGCAGCATCAGCTTGCATGTACCAATCCCCTTCACAACCACAAATGCTCCGTTCCCCACGTACAGCCTCCTCGCTTGGGGACTCAATCGGCGGAACTCCACATATGCGCTCCTATCTCGAGCTACATGGTCGGTGGCTCCTGAGTCTACAATCCACAAAGGAGAAGAGTTAGTAAGCATCACAGTGGATGAAACATAACTCATACCATGTAAAGAAGAAGGACATACCTTTCGCTCGCCACACTCGCGAGCGAAATGCCCAGATTTGCCACAAACGTAGCATCGGACTTTGCTCTTATCGAGCTCCTTCTTCTTTCGTGTCTGCCCTCTATCAACGGTTTTCGCTGCTGGCTTCCTCTTAGCCTGGCTAGGTTTCTTGTCATATTTGCGCCATTTACGCTTGACGCCCTTGGAGCCCTTACTCGACTCCGCCACATAGGTATGACCAGAAACCGACCTAGCCACCTCCTGGCGCTCCTCCTCGAGCTCACAATGCCTACGCACGTCCATGAAAGTACGAATACTCTCAGTGTGCGTGAGGTAGGTCTTTACAACATCCCAGGAGTCAGGCAAGGACTGGATTACTCCCAGTACCTGAAGCTCATCAGACATTGGCTCCCCCATGTTCTTTAGAGAAGCGATCATACTTGACATATGCATTAAATGCTGTTTCATTGTATGATCGGGTCTCTTCTTATAGGTGATAAACCTATAAGTCAGCATCCTCAGCTTAGGAGCTGACCGGGAGCCAAGGTGCTCTCTCAGAGCACTCCAAACCGACATCGCAGTAGGATACTGCTCGTACACTGGAATCAGATCATCGTGCATGCTGCTAAGGAGGATGACCCTAGCTTGGCCATCCTTCTTCTTCCATGCACGATACGCCTCCTCATCCAGTTTCGCCTGAGGCGTATCACCCACCCCGGGGTCTGTCATCTCGTGTAAGAGAACCTCCGCTAGGTCCTGCTCCTCGAAGACAAATTGAACTTTACGGTGCCAAATCTCATAATTGTCACTGTTCAACTTGTCTCCCTTAACGAGATCAAGTACGATACTCTTTGTCGCAGCCATTGTCTCTGTCACACAGAAAGAAAGAGACGTTAGTGACTAATAATGCTTATTTTCACAATTTCGTACACCCTACGAATTAACAATCCAAAATGAATCGAGTATTGACCCCAAAGTGAGCATATGAGTCAACGGACACCATACACCACAACCCGGGATCTCATCTCATCATCCGGACTTTAATTCGGTGCACAAAATCCCACAAATAGTCACAAATATGCACATAGGACCCCCAAAAAAATTGAAAAAATCAATTTTGGACGACCTGACGCGCTCGCCGGCGGTTTACCTCACGCGCCGCCACGCGCCTCCACGCGCCGGGCGGCAGCCTGCTGCACGCGCCAGACGCGCGGCGCGCTGCTCACGCGCTGCCACGCGCCACGCGCGGCTCGGCTCACGCGCACCCAGTCGCAGCGCGTGGCTCACGCGCCTCACGCGCTGAGCCGCCCTGAGCCGGGTCCGACCGGGTCGGTCAACGGGTCAGGGTTGACCCGACCGACCCGGTCAACGGTCCGGGTCTGACCCGGTCGGGTCGGTAGCGGGTCGGTCCGGGTCAGGGTCCGACCCGACCTCCACACCGCCATCCGCTTCACGCGCCTGTGTGGCGCGTGCCATGCACGCGCCTGCTGGACGCGCCCTCTGGCGCGTGCTTGTCACGCGCCCGCGGGTCTGGGCTTCTTCTTCTTCGCCCGACGGGTCCTGCAACGGGTTTTTCGACCCGATTCTCCGAAAACCCATTTCCGGCTAATTTTTACGACGGTTTCTGCCGGAAAATATATTTGGACTTCCCACAAATATTTGGAACTCGTTTTTTTTTTTTTTTTAAGGATTCAAGCCCTAAACACGGCGAATCATTTGTCCAAATTTTGGCCCTCCGCGGCCTCGCCGGAAATCCCAGTTTCCGGCAGCCAATCAATGCAAAATGCATGTCAAAACGTAGATCCATGCACATGGAACACTAATATGCCATTTATTTAGATCAATGATCCCTCTACACGGATAGATCTAGGTTTTTAAGTTTTGGGCACCCTTAGGGCCGAAAACTTTAACTTCAATTTTCATGGCTTAAACATGCTCCAAAAATTCAGGAAAAAATATTTTTGAGATCTACGTGACATGGGTAACGTCACGGTATTTTCGGATTCACGAAACTCATCCGTGATCCGAAACCCATTTTTGCAACCCCATATTTTTATACCCAAAAAATATTCCGAAAATAATTTTAATAAATCCAACCCTACTCTCTGATACCAATGTTGGATTTATATGCACATACACATGCGGAAGCGTGCAAAATATTTCGGAATCATAAAAGAATAGGATTTTCGGGCATACCTCAAAAGTAGATTGCAAAATCTGGGAACGACGAACCTCGATCAATCGACCTCGCAGTCGGGATGATAACCACAAAAGATGAGCTATCACTGCAGCACCACGACCCCTCAATCGAATCCGGTGACAAATTCTCTTCGCAGAATTTTTCCCTCTTTCTCTCAATTGTCTCCTCACAATCTTTGCAATGGTTGTGTGTCCTAGGGTTTTGCCCCTAGTTTCCATATGTCTCCGTCACCACAAATGGTAGGGAATTCAAATCCCATAAGTTACCATTTGTGCATATGGAAAGTGGGATATTTCATTTTTCCAAATAAGGAAAGATGCCCCACGTGGGCATTCATTCCTTCACATACTAGACAAGATCTTGCTTACGCATTAAGTGTGGTGAGTATGCATAATTCTAGAGAACAACATATGAATGTAGTCATGCGTATCCTTAGCTATATGAAGAGTGCTCCTCGGAAAGGAATTTTGTTTGCTAAAAACTCATATTACCAAAGCATTGATGTATATACTAATGCCAACTAAGCTGGTTTTGTGGATGACAGATCATCTACTTCAAAGTTACTTTACCTTTGTCAGAGTTAATCTTGTAACATAGAGAAGCAAGAAACAGAATGTTGTTACTAGCTCAAGTATAGAAATCGAATTCAAAGGTATAAAACTTAGACTTTGTGAGGTGTTATGGCTAAGACTCCTTTTATATGATTTAGGTTATCCATCTATGTATCCAATCTGACAATTTTGTGGTAATAGAGTAGCATGTGACATTGCTCATAATTTAGTACAACTTGATCATACAGAGCATATTGAAGTGGACGGATTCTTTATCAACAGGAAATTGGATAAAAAACTTGTAGAATTCCCTAAAATTCGATTAGAAGATCAGTTGGCCGATATCCTCATCAAAGCTGTCACAAAACAAGTGTTCTCCAAGATTTTAGGAAGTTGGATATGTGTGACATCTACACACCAATTTAAGGGGTAAACGTTGAAATCTTAGGATATTAGCTATACAAATTTTTGGAATTATATTTTCTTAATTTGGGGTGTTTATAATTGTTTAATTATACGAGATTGTGTTACTATAATTGGCAAAAATATTTGTATGGGTGTATGATATAAATTGATTATAGGGAGTTAAATTCTAAGGAAATGGAAATGACAATGGATAGGAAACAATATATGGAGAAATGATATTTTGTAAAAATATAAAAAACATAAATGTGAAAATGTGTAAATATAAAAAATATATAAAAATATTTATGTAAATATTAATTATTTTATAAAAATAATAGAATAATCATTTTTATAGTAAGAATTTAAAACGATAAAATATGTAATTATTAATTATAAGATAAATAAATAAATTATTTATTAAATATAAAAAATATATAAATATAAAAAGATAAAATTTTTATATAGATATTAATGAATTTAGGTGGCGTTTGGTTCCGTCCTGGGAATAATCGGAATGGACAGAATCATTCCAATTCATCTATTTGGTTCAGTATACTGGAATTGGTATTATTACTATATCTGGTTTTTGGTTGACTGATTCTTTCAAAATGAAAATTCATGATATTTCAATTTTATCCCCACTTTAATATACAATAAAAAAATTAATAACTTAAAATAAATTGTTTTAAAATATTATATGAAATTAATATTAGAAAAATAATTATTTAAATAACATATGCAATTTTGAGTTTGAAAGAAAGGAAAATAGGGCGGGTTTGAGGGTCAGTTGCTACCGCCATTACTCTTGGCACTGAGGCCTTGGTCTAGTCCTATCTCCTAAGTTCATGAAATAGTGATGAAAAATTACATGATAATGCCATGACAAAGATGTATGCGAGAATAAAATGTTTATCAAATGACTTGTGAATAACAATGTCACACAAGCACTTACATTTTTCTGCCATATGCAGATGTAGAGTTCTGCAAAAAAAATAACATGTTTTGAGTTGTGCTCTGAATGGCTTCGTTAGACAAGGTGATAAATTGATAACTGAATATATTTTGTCTATCTTCTCTATTTTCTATTCCCACGTCAATTTTTGTGATCTCCCTCTTTGGTATTTTCTATTTCCATCTCAATTTTTCTGATCTCTCTATTTGGGTGTATTTCAATATGTTATTTTTCTTAGTCTCCTGTACTTAACCGCGCCTTTCTCTACGGTTGCTATTTGTTTTTGTCATATTGTACTCATGTTTAATCGGATTTTGATAGGGTAAGAGATTCCTTTGTTATTTTTTGGGAGGTGGAGCTGATTCATGGAAATGTTTGAGCTTAGCAACTTTGGGTGGTCAAAAATAATTGAACCGGATTCGAAAACAAGAAGAGAAAAGATGATTAAAATGAATATCGAGTAAAAAAAAATCTTAACCTAAATATGAATCAAATTAAAATAAAAATTACAGAGGAAAGTAGGGAACAAGAAATGTTGATAGTGAGAAAGCACAAAAGTTGAGTTTTGGGGTCTATAAAACTATAGAGAAAGAGTTACAAAAAAATTTTGTGAGAGAGATTTTTTTTTTTTTTTTTTTTTTTTTTTTTATTAATGATGGACTTGTTTTGCCATTTGAAATCCTAGCTTGAGGGGACACGCAGAGAGAGGAGAATGTCAAAAATAGAGAAAGTGTGAAGAATGGAGAGTAATAGACGGTGATGGAAAAAAAAATATATTTATTTGAGAATCAGAACTTCATTTAATTGGGTTTCGTGAATTTTCGTATTTTTAAAATTGATTTCAAAATTTTAATTTCCAAGATATTAACTCAAATATCAACTTTAGATATCGAGGGTAACGTTTCGGAAACGGCAATCGGTTATTCTTGAAAAGTTTTCGTGGATAAGATGTTAAGTGATGAATATGACTTAAAAGGAATCCGTATTTTCAAAGAAAGAGAGGGTTATCCCGATCCAATAAAATTACGGGATTATCTTTCACTAACCGCACGTGATAAGTCTCTCTCCACCCACCATATAATGATTCTCTCCAACTTATCTGCAACTTGTCTCTCACTTCTTCAATAACTCTCTCTCCGATCAATTCCTGCTTATCTCTTAAATTTCTTTCTAGGGTTTCTACAACTTGTTGATGGACTGTAACCTCTCTTACAACCCTAAAACCGCCATTCTCAAGTCCTCTGCAGTCAACTCCCAAGTGATTTGCAGAGTCTTCGCCAAGTCCTTCGCTCTATCTCTGTCCCCTCTTCGCAATTTCTCTCTCATCGCTTTTTCAGGTTGGAGGAGGAGAGCTTCTTCTTCGATTGTGATTGCTAGCAGTAGTAGTCAGTGTGAATCCTGGAGTGGTTACAGCTTGAATTCTCCGTATGAACCTAGGTCTGTTGAAGGAAAGTATTTGAGCTCTGTTTTGCAGAACCAGAGAGAGTTTTTTCATGTCGCTGTTGCCGAGAAGTTGTACGAGTTGAAGTCTGGGAAAGACGATGCTTTTGCTAGATTCAGTCTTAGTCAAGGATCTGATGAAGCTTGTCTCCACAGGTTTGATTTAATTCTCTGGCTTCTTATCTTCTGTTTGAATTTTGATGGCTTTTGGTTTGAGAATTATGTGTGGATAGAGTAAAGTCATAGAGAAAATTTTGGAACACATTTTTTTTTTTAATTTAGGGAAAGATGGAGGAAAAGCATGGATGGTTTGTACTTGGTTAAAGTAAGAGATTATTTAGTGAACATTAGACTATACGGGATTTGGGGATAGCTTGTACTTGGTTATATTTTGAGCATATTTAGTGAATATTAGAGTGTTTTTATCAAGTTTTTGCATTATGCCATGTTTTGGACTCTGGTATTTATAATGAAAAATGATAAAATTGGGAAAAAAAAAAGTTTGAGATTTATTTGTTGCTTTGGAAATATGACTTGATCAAATTTACACCAATGAAATGAATCGTTAAGGGGTTATAAACTTTTCAAACGCTTCTGCATTGTATCTTACGTCTGAAGAAAGGGGTATTAAGGAACATTACAATTACTAGGAGGGTTATTGCTATTTTTGTAATATGGAGGTTTTGTCAAATGATCCACTGATTATGTTTTGATCGAAGGTTTACCTATAGGCACGAGCCATGTGCGTTTTACTTGGCCTATGAAAATCTACTTTGTGCATGTAATGGCTATAAAGTTCACCCACATTAAGTAACTCTTTTGTACGACGTAAGGAATCATTTTCTGAGTGTTCAAGGAGAAGAAAGACACATGTTTTCAGATTCACGATAAGCGTCAAGCCATTAGTTAAGTGTTAGTAGGTTAAACCATTTGTCATTTATACCCTCTTAGATAGATTAACACCTTCTGAAAAGCACATACACATGTATCCTGGCTTTACTTTGCTAATTAATGCATTAGTATAGATAAGAAATTGTGTGTCATCCTGTGAAAGAGCCGTGAGTGTTTTTTCTTTTTATGTTTTGTCAGTAGCAAATAGCTCTTTTTTTTTTCTGTAGCAAATTTCTAGGTGGAACTGATTGTAGTGGATGATCTACCCTAAAGGAGCATACCTTCTTGATAAATTTGCCACAAAAAGGATATAATAGGATCAATGTCGATGATATTAATCTTGGAACTGCCCTTCTTCAATTCTCTCTGAGTAAGTTGCTGCTGCAAAGGGACATGATATTGTGCAAGTTGTGCTTGCTTTAGCTATGTTGGCATCCTGGTACTTATTGGAGCATCATGTACTCTTGAATATAAACTAACTTAAAATGGCAATCACCTAGTTACGGGACAAGCATCAAGCAAAACTATAAAATACCAAAAATAGCACATTGCTTCTTGGTTTTGGATGACTTCTTCTGTCTTGTGGATTAGTCAAAGACAAATTCGTCAGCTGATAATTGACCCTTTGTAGTCTTATTATTCTACCTCTTCAATTTTGAGCCCTAAATATCTTAGGTTTTCTTTATATTACCACCTAACAAAATATTTGCTCCCTGTTATTTTTGCACAACCACCAACAAAATATTTAATTTTTCTATTGTTTCAAGTCTTTCCTGAATTGTGGCAGGAAATCTTCTGGTAACTTCTCTTCCCAGTTTTATAAACTTTGTGAATATTGAGGTTGGCTTCCAAAGTGGTCTCCTCTATGTTTGAGCTTTTTTTTTTTTGGCACGTCTGTACCTCCTTTCAATTTTCACAAAGAAGCTCATTCATAAGTTCAATGAAAAACTTTTTCTTTCGACATGCGCAACTTCCATCCTCCCCATACGGCACTAAATCATATGTTTCCCATTAGACATCAGTGTTGATCTGTATTTAGCGTGTTAATTGCTATCTTGCTTCCAAGTTTCCTGGTATTGGCTGCTCTGATCACAATGTGGAAAAACTTAAGTAATAAGCCTTTGCAAAGGTATTAAATGCTTAAAGCTGCCATTGTGGATCATGGGTGCATCTGTGCAGATGCTATCATGGTCCTGAAACTTGTAATACTTGAAACTGCATCTAACGGTTGGATTGGATTATTGATTTCAATATGTGTTTTTAACTGTAGGAGGATTGCAGAACTGAAAGAGCAGGAGTGCCATAATGCCATTGAAGATGTCATCTACATGTTAATCCTGTACAAGTTTTCGGAGGTTAAAGCCCATTTAGTTCCGAGGCTTTCTAGATGCATGTACAATGGAAGACTAGAGCTATGGCCTTCAAGAGACTGGGAGCTCGAATATATTCACAGCTTTGAAGTCTTGGAGATGATAAGAGAACATCTCACTACTGCTCTTGGGTGGAATGAAAAGTCTAATGTGACAAAAAATTGGGCCACAACTCAGATAGGACGGGTCCGTCTTGGTCGAGTGTACATAGCTTCCATTCTTTATGGTTACTTTTTGAAGTCTGCCTCTTTGAGGCACCACATGGAGCTAACTCTTGATCAGTCCCAAAATGACCTTTCCCTTGGCAATGGGAGACGCCTTCCATATCCAGAGTGCTTTCCTTGTGGATTGAAGAATCTTGAACTTGGTCAAATTAACAGACCTTGTTCCTTGTCATTGAGTCAAGTTCCTAGCGGGCAGGAGAAGAAACGTGAGAAATTGAAGTGTTATGTGATGCGATTTGACCCTGAGACTCTGCAAAGATGTGCAAAGCTGAAATCAAAGGAGGCTTTGAATGTGATTGAGAAGCATAGCTTGGCACTTTTCGGGGATGAGAAGACAGGTTTACTTGAGACTGATGACGTGATATTAACTTCTATTTCAAGCTTAAAGAGATTGGTTTTAGAGGCCATTGCTTTTGGTTCTTTCCTTTGGGATGCGGAAGAATACACCGACTCTGTGTTTAAGCTTGAGGACATCTGATCTATAGGGACGGCGAAGTTCATTATTTGGTACCGTGTCCTTTCTAAAGGATTTTTCTGTATATAATGTAAGAGCTTTTCACCTTTTACTCTTGCTAGCACGCCTTTCTTTCTTGTCTATGGATGTATAGCGTATATAAATAGCAGAACCAGATGTATAGGGGATCAGTATAGTGCTTTCGCTGCTTATGCTGTAATATAATACGTATCTTTGCTGTCTCATTTGGATGACGGGGTTATGAACTGTTTGTGCTTCTGACCTGTGGTATCTTTGGTGTGGAGTTAGGATGCTTTGGCTCTCAGTTTGTTTCTGACTTATTGGTCTGTGAGCTGTGAGTTGAACACAATGCATTCTATGTTGCACACATATTTCTAGTTATGAGTGTGAATGTGTCGAACACACATAATGGATATGAGAAAATATGAACTTAGTATCTTAGAATAATGTAAATTTTTTGTAAATGTATCACATATTGTGTTTATGTTTGCATCTGTGCTACAAAAGTGCATTCTAGATCAGATTTAGAAAAAAGGAATGTGATCTTATGCTCAAGGTACCAGTTACGATTCTCCTTTTTTATGGTTTTTACTCTCTGCTATATATGTATGAACTGCAGATTATGCAGGATTAACGTTTAATGTCTGTCTTCTCTGCTTGATTGAAGGTCGTTAAATTTGGTTGGAACTACCCTATTTATTTTCTTTTTCTTTATTTATAGATCTGATTGGGTTGCATGCTGATTTTGTTCTTAATTAATTCATATCTACGTGTGCCGATCTTTGTGTCTTTTTAACTTTTAAAGGTGCCATCTATGATGTCTTTTCAGTTTCAATTTTCTAAATTCTTGTTTTCCTAATTATAAAATGGGTCATTGTTGGCTGTTTTAAAGATTTTAATTCCGGGTGGTATATGTAGAATTCCTCCCTCTTGCCACGAAATTGATGTAGAACTCCCTGCCGTCCATCCATTGTGATGTCGAAGAAATATAGAATTATTGAGTCAACCCCCCCCCCCCCCCGCCCCTTGCATTTCCAACAATATCATAATCACTCAGGATGGTTAATGTATCTTGATCGGAAGTCCATCTAACAAAAAATAGATTAAAAATAACTTAGAAATGGAAATTATTTATATTTTTAATGTTATAATTTTTTTTTCCATGATATAGCCCACGATTAGATTACAAATTAGTAAATACCAGTGGAGTCCTTTAAGCTTGGAGTTCACGTAAGATGACGGAAAAAAAAAAAAAAAAAAAAAAAAAATCCTTATACATAGTAACCAAATTCGTCACGGTAGTAGTATGTGATTTTGCTGAATTCCGGGCCCAGGCCGAGACAAAGTCACGATGACCAGCAAATTAACCACGTTGACCCAACTTTTTCTCCATCTAGTTTTATAATGGTCTAAATTGTAATGCAAAATGTCTTCGATGGGGGGCGGATCCCTCGCCAGACCCGACTTTCTTCTTTTTTTTTTTTTTTTTCCTTTTTTTTAATCTCTTATTAATAAATTTATCAAATATACATTTTATTTTACAATTTATACACACCCTATCAACATATTAAATAAACCTTAATATATAAACTTAAAATTTATTAGATATAATTAAAATTCAAAATTCTAAAATTCAGTCAAAAATTAAATTCCTTAAAGTGGAGAAAATGTGTATTATTAGCCCAATGTACTGGAGTCCATATCGGTGTGCCTTAGTGGATGAGATCAACATTTTAATGGCGCATGAGAACTTCAAGGGATTGAAGAAAAGGAAGGGAAATTGTATGAAAGTCGCACCAGAAACATAAAAGCAACCACAAACAAACGGCCACGCTGTTTCTACATTTCCTTGTTGACTTATGGAAATTTCAAAGACAATTCGTGTAACATTTTGGTCCATTAAAGTTCCAAATTACTTAGGAAATGATATACGTATGCTTTCTGTGGTCAAGAAGATACAAATTTTGATATTTAGTGAATATGCATGAAGAGATTTTGATTCACAATTTCTCCAAGTCATAAAAAGTATCTGATAATTCCAACTTTTAGTGGGTCTTAAATTAGATTTATCCTAATAGTAATATATGGTTCAGATGAGAATTTTCATAATTGATGAAAACTTCGTAGTAATGCTTAAAAGAAATATACTGCATCAGCCACACCCTATTTTTGTTTACAATGTGCATTGTGCATGAATCATGATTCATTTTCAATCATTTTACTTCTGTTAATGACTAAGTTTTTTCTATTTTTCTAACAAAAGAATGGTAATAAACCTAAACCAAACTATTTTAAAAGAAACCCAAGAAGTTTAAGCCACTAATTTACTTTATATAAGGTAGTAGGGATATAGGTTTGCTCCGGATGCACGAGCATGAGGTGACTCAAACGTCAAATTGCTCAACTTTTCCGTTTGATGTTTAGAGAGTTCATAATTTAAAATTTTTATTTATTATTCAATGCAGCAAAATCCATACCCATTTTGGTCAAGCGAAGCAATCACTGGGTGATGGAGACCCCTGTGAACAGATGTATATATAATGACACCTCGCGGCATAACTCATTCAATCTCTCTCTCTCTCTCTCTCTCTCTCTCTCTCTCTCTCTCTCTCTCTCTCTCTCTCTCTCTCTCTCTCTCTCAATCTTTACTCTTTGGGTTTAGGGAGTTTTGAGTGTTCATCTCTTGGACATGGCTACGAAACTTATGCATGCGGTTTGCTACGAAGCTTATGGAGGCGGACCCTCTGGTTTAAAGGTGCTAACTTTTTTGCTTTCTTCTCTTTCTCGCCTTCTTGAACTTTAAATTAAGTACATCCTTTTTTTCAACTATTTTTTTTTAATTCCATGTACCTGTGCCTCCCACGGAGAAAACAAGGAATTTTGCTTGTATACTAATTAACAGTAAGCACTTATATAACAGTGATTGACCTCTCTCATCACTCCCACCATCTTTTGTTTTCTCACCATATCCGGTTTCAATGATAAGGATGTTAAATTAATTCCAATCAGATGTAATTGGCCCTGAAACCCAAAAACAGGACAGACACAACATGTATTTGGGCAAAATTATTCAAAATTTTGCACTACTAATTTCAAAAGTGTATCACCATGTTGTGTTTAGAGAAACACTAATTTTTAAAAGTTCCTATGCAATATACGACACTAATATAGGAAGATTAAGGAATCCTCACAAATTTTGATTGCATAAACCTTCTTATAGTATCATTTTTGATTCCTTGGTATCCATGTATCTGTATGGCCAGAACCTAGAGCCATCTACCTTGCACTACGATTAGATTTTGTATTTGACCAATTTAATTTCATATTAATTTGAATTCAATAACTTAGATGTGGTTTTTCTTTTTAGAGATAATGTCTAGGTTTCTAAATCTGCTCTGGTAATGTTCCTAGTCTTTTTTTTCTTCCTAAATTTTGTAGTTGGAAAGATATAGTTAAATGAAAAGGACCAAGACACAAACTAGACGATGGACAAATCTTGACCAGAATTGTTAGAAATACTCATTTTTCTGTTTGAAGTACTAACCAGCTACAGTTACATTCCTAATCCTACTGCAGCATGTTGAGGTTCCAATTCCTGTAGCAAACAATGAGGAGGTTTTGTTGAAAGTGGAAGCAGCAAGCCTTAATCCTGTTGATTGGAGAATGCAGAAGGGCGTGATGCGACCTATTCTCCCTCGCATGTTCCCTTACATACCAGGTAAGCTTTTGTAAATTCACTTTATTTTCTTCCATAGATAAAAAAGATTTATGAGGGTTATAATATCAGCATGAGAGATAACATGGCAGCTATTTGAGAGTCTGCTGGGTCCTTGGGATGTTTACTCATGCTTGTCCATCATGATCACACTCGTGACAATTTTTCTGGGAATTCACATGTTTTCTTTTGCCTACATTGTTACCGTTTCACGATTACTACTTGCTCGTTCCATCAGTTTCTCATTAGTTCTTTCCAGTCTATTGCTATTTTTAAACAACTGTTGAGAAGTTTTGAAAACAATTTTCACTATGAAGTATGGACACTTGAGAAAGTCTTCATGTGCAAGAGTCGGTCAACGGAATGTTAAAAGATTTTATTAAGGAAAACAGACAAATGATTTTACAATGATGCTATAGAGATGTTGTAGGGGAGGGGAACCTTTGAAATTTGGGGGAAAAAAAGAAAAATTGTGGGGCTCTATCTAATGTGTAGTTGAAAATTTGTGGGACTTCTCTAAAAGATTTGCTCTGGCGGGCAGCTACTGATTTGGCAGGAGAGGTGGTTGCTGTTGGATCAGGAGTAAAAAAATTTAAACCAGGGGACAAAGTTGTGACTTATCTTAGCCAAGTTGTAAGTGTGCTCTTGCTCTTTTCAAACTGCCAACGAATCTGCTGCAGTAATATTTCAACTGAAGACGCTTCGTATATACTTAATGTGTGAAAAGAAATTATCATCAAACTGTGAATGCAATTGAGGTAGTCAAGCATGAAAATTAATTTAAACATGCCCATGAATAGGAGAGAAGTGGAATAAAAAAGGAAGGATTGGATTGTGATGTCTTTTGCAGATACCTTGCTTTCCCTTTTGGGTTGTACATGATGCGCCTCTTTGGTGCAATTTAATGAATTCTTCTTTTCGATCAAAAAATTAATAATAATTTATATAATACAAAAAGATTTGGGGTACGAAGTTTCTGATTTTGAAGGATGTTCTCTGGGGATGTGTAGAGCATTGGCGGTTTACTTGCTTTTTTGCCTTTTGATCTCCTGACATATCAATGTTATTTGCCGCCACTAAATGGAAATGAATAATCTTAATTTCTGTGTAGTTGACAAAATTTATGGATTTCCACGCTGTCTCTAATGCTTTGAGATCAATTGCAGAGTGGAGGTGGACTTGCCGAGTTTGCTGTTTCCAAGGAGAAAACCACAGTTGTAAGGCCAGAAGAAGTATCAGCAGCTGAAGGTGCTGGATTGCCCATTGCAGGTAGTACAGCTTACAGGGCCCTCACCTACTCAGCAGGAGTCAATCTCGATGGAAGTGGCCCTCAGAAGAACATTCTAATCACTGCAGCCTCCGGCGGTGTGGGTCAGTACGCAGTTCAACTGGCAAAGCTTGGAAACACGCATGTAACAGCCACTTGTGGGGCTCGCAACATTGAACTTGTCAAGAGCCTAGGAGCAGATGAAGTTCTTGACTATAAAACAACAGATGGAGCAGCACTGAGGAGTCCATCGGGTAAAAAATATGATGCCGTGATCCACTGCGCAACAGGCATTCCGTGGTCTACTTTTAAGCCTAACCTGAGCGCCACCGGTAAGGTAATAGATATTACTCCAGCGCCTAGTGTATGGCTAACATGTGCTGTGCAGAAACTCACCTTCTCCAAGAAGCAGATAGTGCCTCTAATAGTTTTTCCGAGTGGAGAGGATTTGGCTTATTTGGTTAATCTGGTGAAAGAAGGGAAGCTTAAGACAGTCATAGACTCTAAACATCCACTAAGCAAGGCTGAAGATGCATGGGGTAAGAGCATGGATGGACATGCCACCGGAAAGATAATTGTGGAACCTTAGATAAGCTTAGTTTGCATATTCTTGAAACTTCTATGAGTAATACTTCTAGTTAAAGAACTGTTTGTGTGGTTCATGTTTTGCGCACAGTATCCCTTGTTACTTGATCAACAGATATAGGATTGTGGAGCCCTAGATTTGCTAGGACTGCGGTGTCCTGGATGTATTAATGTTGGACCCTCTCTTATTTTGGCAAATGCTTCTATTTACTTGTGTTGGTTTGTATGCCCAAGAGGGGCATGTTAGTAACTTTGGGATAATAGCATAACTCTCATTATTCCATTAACTACACAATTAACCTCTCATTAATCATATTATTATGATACCTTAATGACTCTTGGAATGTGCCTTACATGAGTCTCCTCTCTTCTTGATAGTAAAAGGGGGCTACGGTTTTGGAGAGAATACACATCTCTAGAGAGAGAATATCATGAGAGTTTGAGAATTTTCGCGTAGGAAAATCTCCTTTGTCAGAGGATTCATCGGACTTGAGGATCGAGGCGTCATGATATTGCGATGGTGGTTCGATCATGGGATCACCATCCCGACTGACAATCCGTTCGAGAGATATCGCGACTCCAATTGGATTTTGGAGACCGCTCTATTGAGATATTTACCCAAAAAATTCCGAATTAATTTTCAATGTTTTTTCATGCGTATGTTATGTCGATTAAATCCAATATTGGTATCAGAGCGATCATTGGATTTAATTTTAAAAAAATTTAAAATTTTTTGGTATAAAAAATTTTAAGATCCAGATCACGGATGAGTTTCGTGAATCCAAATATATCGTATGAATACCCATGGGCCAAGAATTACAAAAATGATTTTTGTTGAATTTTCCAATCAAAATTTGTGGCCGTACAGATTTTAAACCTTAGATCTATGGCTTTAGAGGGCAAACTGTTTTGTGAAAATGGTTTAAACATGTTCCTCATGCATAGATCTATATTTTGATGCATTTTATTGTGAGTATGAGTTACCGAAAATAGAGTTTCAAAAATGGCCACGGAGGGCCGCGACTAGGTGGTTAAATCCACCAATTTTGGGGGGTTAAATCCTCCTAAAATCTAGTTTAAAATATTTGGAGGATACCTAATAATCATTTTTAGTCAAAAAATACGAGAAAAACTTGTCGAAAATGAGTTTTTTGACAATCGGGTCAAAAAACCCATTGCAGAACCTGTCGTGCGAAGAAGACCCGGCCCAGACCCGCATGCACGTGCTTCTCACACATGCTAAGGTGCGTCAGAAGGCAAGCAATAGAAGCATGTGCTTTACACGTGAGCCAAGTGCGTGAAGCGGGTGAGTTCACGGCCGGGTCAGACCCCGACCCGTTGATCGGCCGGTCAGGTCAGACCTTGACCTGTTGACCGACCCGCATCCAACCTGAGACATGACTCGGTGCGTGAAGGCGCATGAGCCGCGTGCCGTGACTGGGTGCTCGTGAGCCGAGCCGTGCCAGGCGTGTAGCGGCACATGCGAGGTGTGCTGCGTGACTAGCGCGTGCGCCAGGCTGCTGCCAGTGCGTGGAGGCGTGTAGCAGTGCATGGAGATCCGCCGCCGATGCGTAGCGACATGTGTGAACCCCGACAGCGCGTCAGATCGTCCAAAATTGAATTTTTTCAATTTTCTGAGGGTTCCATATCCATAATTGTGACTTGTTGTGGGTTTTTGTGTGTCGAATCCAAATCCGAATGGTAAGATACGATTTCGGGTTATGGTGTACGGTATCCGTTGACTCATACACTCGCTTTGGAGTCTATATTCGAGCCATTTTAGACTTATTGATTTGTAGGACGTACAAAATATGATAATAAGTATCACCAAGTCACAAATGTCTCTCTTATTGCATTGAGAACTGTTGTATTAGATTTTTGCAATGAGAGAAAATCGAATGATGTGATCTGCGAGATTTTACACCGGTAGATTCGGTTTATTCTCGAGAAGCAAAATCTGTTTGACATTCTGAGACACGAGATGGTGGGCCCCAGGGAGAGCACCGCACCTCAGGATAAACGAGATAAGGAGGTCGATCGTGCGTAGAAGAAAAGAATTGTCAAGTTAGAGCAATTCTTATTAGTGGCATGCACGATAATTTGATCTCGTTCTATAAACGATATCCTATGGATATGTCGATAAGGCTCGGCCTATAAGAGTATTGTGTTGCTCTCTTCAATTCCTAATGTGAGGATGCAGAAGAAAAATGTTGATCATACAATGATGCAATATTTGATTTAAATGTCGAGTATGATCGCCGCGTTGAGTAATACAGACAAGCCAATTTCATATGATATTCAGGTACTGGGTGTGGTCCAGTTTTTACCTGATTCATGAGAAACCATGAAAACGTATCTCACGCATGATAAAAGTATTCATACTTTCGCTAATGTGAGCAGGTATTATGAGCTCAAGGAGGAGCGTCTGAAGGCGAGTAAGCCGTACTCGAGTCATGCTTATTCAATAGAGTCAAGTAAAAACTCTCATGGCACCAAGCCAATAGCATAAGCATGTGAAGAAGACTCAAGATATAAACAATAAAAATCATCCGAGAAAACCGACAATAAGGTAAAAGCGCAGGAAGAAGGAATTTGATAAGACCAATGCGAAGTACTACGTTTGAGGTGAACTTGGTCATTTCGCTCATGAATGTGACCAACAGAAAATAATATCCTTTTTCTTTATGTGGCTTAAGTTTTGTCTCATTTATGATGATGCTCGCTGATTTCTTTCTATTGTGGATTGTAAATTCAGGAGCCACCGACCACGTAGCTCGAGACAGGAGTGCATAAATAGAGTTCCGTCGAGTGAATTCTCAAATTAGGAAGATTTACATCAGGGACAGCATTTATCATCGTCAGAGGGACTGGCACTTACTATGACGTTCTTTATGCTCCGAGCATTTGACGGAATTTGAATTTTAGCACCTAGTTTAAGATTGCCTAGGATATACAAGAAAATCATTTTTTTAATACGACACCCTTTTGATTTGTTTTGGTTAACCCATGATGGATAGTATGCATTGGGTGCTACTCCTTTTAATGGTTTCTTGTCATTCTTCTATTGCCTTTACATCTGATTGCGTAGATGATGATATAAATTAGTAACATAGTTGACTTAGATACATAAGGAAAGGCATGATGAATCGGTTAGCAGCGAGTGGTTTATTAAACCCGCCGACCAGATTTGAGTTATCCGTATATGAGTTTTGCCAAGCCGACAAAAATGACAAGAAAACTATTTGGCAACGCAATGAGAGCTGAGACTCTATTGCAGTTGGTCCACTGCGATATCTGTGGCCTTATGAACACGAGAGTCTAAAATAGAGCTGTGTATATTATGATCTTCATGGACACTTATACGCGTTTTGGTTCGTCTATCCGATCTCGCACAAGTCTGAAACATTAGAATACTTCAGAGGTTCACCAGCGAGATTGAGAATCAGTTAAACTTGAGAATCAGTTAGATTTGAGAGTAAACTCTCTCGATTGGGGACATGAGTATTCATCTAAACTACACAGAGAGTTCTGTTTCGAAAAGAGTATTACAAGATTAACTGAATTTTCCTGCTGCTTCTCAATAGAGCGGAATAGCCGAAATAAGGAATAGGACTTTATTGGAAATGGTATAGTCTATAATGGCGCAGATCAATTGTCCGTCTCCCATTAGGGAGATGTTTTATTGACTACTGCTTACGTTCTCAACTGTGTCTCATTAAAATCCATAATCGGTACCCCATTTGAGTTTTGAACAGAGATATAGCTTGACCTTAGCCACTAGTGGTTATAGGGTTGTGCTGTGATTTCTCGTATCCAAAAGATGAGTTAGGCCTGTGAGAAAGTACATGTTTTTAGATGAACACACAGACGACACTGTTATCGACATTGAGTCTCATGATACCACGTTTCTTAAAAGTGATTTCCCTAAGAGAGGTTAAATCAATCAGGACTTTATCTTCTATAAGATTGATAAGTCTAGTGGCTTAGGGAGTCTAGTGGCAGGATACAATAATCCATTACAAAGCTTGATTCCAGTGGGAGCGATCCATCAAGAGATGAAGAGTCTTTCTTTTCTCGTAAAAGTATCGAGAATGCGTACTTAAACGTCGCTTCCCGATTGAGAGTACGGCCCTCATTATGACTCTTGAGAATGATGAGAAATCTCAAACGGTTCTAGATGTTCTCAATGGTTCTATGAAAAACCATTTGTTGAAGGCCATAGACAAAGAGAAAAAATTGATGAGAATCAACGAGATTTGGGATCTAGTTGATTTGCCTGAAGGCAGAAGGACTATTAGGAACAAGTAGGTTCTCAAGATCAAGAAAAAAGTCGACAGATCGATAAAGAGATATATAACCCGTATAGTAACCAAGGGTTACACTTAGACTAAGGGGTGGACTATCGAAAATCGTACTACAATTTATCTCGATCCACTTATCTTTTAGCAATTTTCACGAATATGGATCTGGAGTCACACCACATAGACGTAAATACTGCTTTCCGTAATGGAGGTCTGGGTGAGGTAATCTACATGGAGTATCCCTCTGGATTCGTTCTAGTAGATCATGTGGATAAAGTCTGTTGATTTTGAAAATCAACATACGACCTTAATCCATCATCCAGAAAGTGGTATCTGAGATTTCATGAGTAGGTGATATCTTATGGTTTTGTAATGATCGAGTAAGATTATTGCGCTTATCTGATACATGCCAATGACTCTCTTATGATCATATTCTTATATATGGGTGACATTCTATTGGTCAGGAATAATAGAGAGTATCCAATGATCATTGAATATGGTTATTATTCATACGTGAGGTTTTAGTTCATTCTCAGAATTTGAATCGAGAGGGATCGTTTAAGAATGGTATTGACTCTTTAACAAAAGTTTTACATTAGGTAGATTTTTGAATATTTCGAGATGAGTGATAACAACCTAATAGATCCTAAATTCAAGAAGAAATAAGGGAGATGAGTGAAATCTCTTATACCAGTGCGATGTGCATTTTAGTGTATGCGATGAGACATACAAGTGCAATGTATAATTTAATGTATGCGATGAGACATACATGACCAGACGTTTATTTTACAGTTGATCTGGTAAGAAAATATCAATCGAATCCTAGAAGGGATCACTGTAAAGCAGTGAAAAGATTCTGAGATATCTCATCAGAACTGCGGACCTCTCCATATGTTACGAAGGAGGTGATTTGTGTTTTTTGTTGGGTATTCAAATGCTGATCGAAAGTAGTAATCTGGATGAACACAAACTAATATCAGGTTTTAACTTCTTAGAGCAATAAGAAGCAAACCTATATTACTCTATCTCTGATAGAGACTGAGCTTGTAATATGCTCAATGGCAGTTCATGAAAGTATTTGACTCTAAAAATTTCTGGATGACTAGAGGTTGTGGTAGATAATGGGAGATCAATGATGATTATTGTGATAATCAAACCCCTATTACCAATAACCGAGACTCTAAGTATTATAATGAAACCAAATACATTGATACTTGAGACCGCTATGTTAGAGACACTACCGAGAAGGGTATTGTGACAACGGAGTACACCTTTACACACAGTTTGATGGCTGATCCCTTCAGAAAACCCATTGTGAGAGATTCCTTTGTGAGATAAGAAATCATTGGGTTAGTGTACTTTAACATGTCTCATTATGTACTGTTTTTTTATGCTTATTGATATTTATGACATGCATGTATTATTGGGTCATAAGTTTATTTCATACACTTATTTATTGTCATATATTCTGTAATATCTTGTGATAAAAGATGTGTCAGACAGATATAGTCGACTCTTTCATACGAGTAACCACCTCTGATTCTGAGTAAACGGGAATGAGACGGTTTCTAGTTGTAAAAGAGTTAGAGAGTAGCCATACTAAAACATAAATCGCCATAATATGTATTCAGAATGACATCATCTGCGATATGACCGATATGAAAATACCCATATCCATATTGTCTGTTAGTAGTCAGATTTGAAATCTCATATATCACCTACGATTAGTGATATTGTCTTTGAGATACTCTATCTTAGATCTCTGGGTAAAGTGTTATGTGTAGACCGAATCTCATACCTGCACAGTATTAGAAAAATCTAACATATGCCTTTTGAGAGATAGGAAAATAATACAGCGGCATGTGTTTATACCACGTGTGATGAAATGATGATGGAACAGTGAGAGCTATTATTTGAGACAATAGTATGATCATGATTCTCGTTCCCACTATATGAGATCTAAGATCCATTGGGTGGGATCTCATGCCCTTATTACTTTCAGCTATTTCTAGAAGTTTTAGTTCAGTGTTACTATTTTAGTCTGTTCACCTATGACTCAAAAGATAAATTGAGATCTAAGGGATAGGCTAGGAAAGTAGCTGAATTGAGACTGATAGATTCGAGTTTGGGAAAAGAAAAACCAATCGACATTATATCATGATATTGTATTCACAGGTAGACCTATTATTTTAATCCATGTTGAGATTCAAACATAATAGTGAATACATAGTCGAGCAAACAATTGAGGATCACTTTCGATGAAGAAAGTGGCTCAATGGATGTAAATACGTTGGATATGGGGTACAGCGAATTCTTTTTATACTAATGATGACTTCTCGGTCATCCTAACAGCTATATCAAGAAGTTTTTGCTTGCAGGTGTACTCGCCGGTCGCACGACACTCAATTCTGCATGAAAGTCCAGTAAGGTGATGTAATAGATCGTATGAGTTACGATCTTGTGACGTACGTGAAATGCCCTCATGTGCAATTGAGAGATGTTGGTTTGTATGCCCAAGATGGGTATTTTGGAAACTTCGGGATAATAAAGTAACTCCTATTATCCCATTAACCACACAATTAACCTCTCATTAATCAAATCATCATGATACCCTAATGACACTTGGAATGTGCCCTACGTGAGTCTCCTCTCTTCTTGATAGTGAAAGGGGGCTAGGGTTTTGGAGAGAATACACATCTCTAGATAGAGAATATCATGAGGGTTTAGGAATTTTCACGTAGAAAAATCTCCCTCGTCAGAGGATTCATCGGACTCGAGGATCGAGGCGTTGTGATATTGCGATGGTGGTTCGATCATGTGATCACCATCCCGACCGACAATCCGTTCGAAAGATATCGCGACTCCAATTGGATTTTGGAGACTGTCCTATCGAGATATTTATCTGAAAAATTCCAAATTAATTTTCTACACTTCTGTATGCATATGTTGTGTCAATTAAATCTAACAACTTGCAACTACAATACAAGCTAATTCACATAGATCTAGGTAGAGTGATTGAATTTTTGTATTTGATAAAAGAAATATTTTAGAAATTTATTATTTTATACACTTACTAATTATATGAAAATTTTAAGATAATTTATCTATTACAAAATTGGAGACATATTTAATCACAAAAAATAAAAAAATAAAACATCTTCCCTCTAAATGGTAAATGTGATAAGCTGATGGCTTTCTAAAATATTGATATTTATTCACTTTACCTAATTTACTTCCTTTTCAATTATAGTATTTTTATATTTCTCGGGAAAGGCAACAATAGAAATTACAATGGTGATTTGGTATTAATATATCCATTTCAAAATTCTAAATCTGTGATTCATATTCGACTCTGATCCTATTTAGATTAGTGAAATAAAAAATCATATTCTGCCCTACAATTTTTCTTTTTCAAAACCCTTACCAAATTTATAGGTTTTCAAAAGACCTATAGGTATTCTAAAATATTTTTTTTGAATTTAGCAAATTGACACTGAGGAATTGCTACTTTCCTACATAGCTTTTCAGAAAGCCGTAAAAATTAGTAAACTGCACATATGATATTTAGGAATTTAGTACATAAGTGATTATTATACATAGGATTTTGTAAAATAATTTAGGAATTTAGTTAATCACACATCTAATATTTCCTCGGTGTCAATTTTGTAACAGCCTTTCCTAGAGACGGGCCCAAAATTTTTACTTAATATACTTGTTAGCTTGGTCCAAACTCAGCTTGGCCCGAACCATGATAGGTCACTTATATAGTAAACCTTGTATTTTGTTTATTTATTTATTCATTTTAAGTCATATGTGACCTGAGTATATTAACCAAGAAGCAAATAGAATTGATGAGTTAATTATTACTCGCACCACAACCTTTCAAGAAGGTGCGGAGAAAGTGCATTCTCATAGTTTAATCAGTCAATGGTCAATTGTAAAATTCGGGTGGTGGCCAACCTTGCTCACCAAGTAGATTTTGGACCCACCAACTACAATGCTCGCCATTCTTATTTATAAACCGAGACTAGCTGGATCAATAAATAGTTAGTTTAATAAAAATTATGTTATGTCTTTTAATTAAAATTTGAATTTAAATTTTAAAAATAAAAAAATATATATTAAGAGAACTTCTCCTATAGAAAATCTAATAATAACAAGTCGTATTACCGACATATAAATTTAAATATTGATCGATCAAGTAAAATAATTTAATAAATTGAGCTCCTCTTGCACTCAATTCTCATCATAATCCACAAAAGATCAATTTGCCTACTTCGTGGTTCTTTCGTTTATTAAGCAAAAGCCCAAAGAAAGAAAGAGTCTTGAGTAGAAGTGACTACTTTCAAAGCCATGTCTATGTTGAAAGTCATTTTCAACTGCTTCTTTGCTTCTTCATGATGATGATGGAAACTCCATCGATAAAAAGACCCATCAACAGAGTCCTGTGTTCTTATAGGGACAGTCAAGTTAATAAAAGATTTTACTCTGATATCTTTTTTGATATCAAAATTTAGTATTTAAATTTTTATAAATACTTATATTTTCACGATTTTCATAATTTTCATATAAATAAAAAAAGAATACCATATTCAAAGTGAAATCCTCTAAATCTCCAATTATAGATTCTTACTTCTCCATCAATTTCAAACCCATAACAATTTCAAACTCCATTCACTTTTAAATTGCGCTGCATTTACCCCATTGTAAGTTAGTAATTGTAGGTTTAAATCCGTAATATATGTACCATGTATATTTGAATTATTAGATTATTAATTTAATATTAGACTTATATATTAAAATACTTATGCATTGTATATTCTCATTTAAGTTAAACCTATATGAAAGTGATATGTTAAATTTGAAAATTTTGATAATTTGGGTTTAAATATCTTATAAGATATGGAAATAAATAAATATATAGATACCAATAGATATTTATTATTTATGATAGATTAAATAGAGAATATCAAAGGATGATTTAAGTACATCTAGAAAGTTACTTAATTTTATATGAATTCGGTAAGTTAACTGATATAAACTGAATAGATAAATTTAAATAGTAAAAGTCACTATACAGTTATAAAAGACTTATGGTTTCCAAATCAAAGTATCACTCTACTCTTTTAATACCCCCATCATATAGAGAGTT
This sequence comes from Dillenia suffruticosa, assembly GCA_033439265.1. Lineage (NCBI taxonomy): Eukaryota > Viridiplantae > Streptophyta > Magnoliopsida > Dilleniales > Dilleniaceae > Dillenia > Dillenia suffruticosa. The sequence goes on from JAVTVX010000020.1 coordinate 18,961,878, forward strand.
TGGTGAAAATACATTTGACCAAGAATGCCACACCTAGAACTTTGTCTAGACCAAAATCTCATTCGATTCAATTTTTGACTATGGAATCGATATTTTTCGATCTGATCTGAGTTTCCAATTTCAATTATTAAGTTTTTTAATTTCAATAATTTAATACGATATTTGGTATAATTTTTCATTAAGTTATTTTTCCCATAAGTGATATCAGAACCGCTCGTGCTTGATTCATTGGAATTTTTCTATGTATTTTAAGATTTCATCAACTATGTGATTTTGGTGTTGTGTGAATTTTTAAGAATATGCATGGTAATTTTTAAGGATATTTCAGTTTTCAGAAGAAAAAAAATTAAGAATTTTTTATGTGGATTTCAATAAAAAAATCTAAAAAGTTTTTTCATCAAGTCGACTTTTAGTTTTTATCAAAGTTGATTTAAGTTTTCATCAAAGTTGACATCTGCTATTCCAAAAAAAATTTATTTGGGCAAAACAAAAGAAGACGACAAGTCTTCAAAATGTCAAAGACTTTCAGTGTTGTGAAATTTTTCTTTTCTTTATCTTTTAGATATTTTTTAAAGAAAGTTGAATTTTTTTTTAGATCTTTTGAACTTCTAAAAAAGAGGGAAAACGTGAGCTGTCTTTCTAGAAATATATTTGTTTAAAAGAAGTTGACATTTTCTTTTAAAGAATCTTTGGAACTAAAAAAAATTGAGAAAAGTCAAATATCTTGTTTATTTTTCAAATTTTTTTTCATTTTTTTGGTATCATTTTTTATGGTATTTTTTTAAGGAATTGCATATCTATTTTGGGAACTTCCGGTTTTAAAGAATATTTTGAAATTTGGTTTCAACTAAAAAATTTCCTATTTTGGGAGAAAAAATAAAAAGGAAACTTTCATATTTCAATTTCTTTTTATTTTAAGTTTAACTTCCCAATTTCAGAAAAAGAATTACAATTAAGAAATATCTAGTTTCTGTTAAAAAAAAAAAAAAAAAAAAACTTTCAGATTTCAATTTCTATTTTTTTTTTTTAATTTGACTTCTCAATTTCTGAAGAAAACTTTTTAGATTCGAACAAAATAAAACATTTTTTTTTATTTTTATTGCAAACCTACACCACAAAAGAATTAATTTTTTTTCCAAAAAAAAGGCTTTATAGGCTATTTTGGACCCAAACAAACCCAATTGTGGGTGTAAAATTTTTTAAATTCATTAAACTCAATTAAACTTATTTTTCATCCTTATCATTCTTCATGTCCATATTATATTCAAAGCTGACTATTCTTTTATTATGTGAAAGTATAGTATATTTAGGAAAGCCATGCCAATAAGACGGGAATAAATTAAAAACTGACTGATTTTTTAGTAGTTTTAAATGAACTTACCACCTATCTGAGAACTTTCCTGGTACTCCCAATTACATAACATGGATTGTTCAAGTTTTGGATTAGTTGTTGGCAAATGGTGGAGACTTTTGTTTTATACCTACAATGAAGGTATAGGAATGGAAAAGAAAGATGAATGAGACAGATTCGGTAGAATTAGCATTTTATAGACCCAATTTAAAGTTAATTAAATTGGGCATTAAATAGCCTAATTTTCAAGAAATTTGGTCCATTAGAATACAATTTGAATTTTTTTCAATTACGGATATTATGCAAATATAAGTATGGTTTTGTATATATTTCGAGATAAATTAATTGAAATAACATATCACCAAGTGACCTCTCTTGTAGAAATTAATATATTTTTAGATATAAAGGGTTGTGTATATGTAATTCATGTGAATACCGATCGGCTCAAAGGAAAGAATATATTTGACAGAGTTGCATGCACACCTTGTAAAAATAAATGCGTGATAATTTTCAGCTTTATATATGACCAATTCATTTGCTCAAAGGAAAATAATTAGTTGATATACTATTATTATTAATGTTTGATTATTACATCAATATACTACTTACAAGTTAATTATTTTATTCAAAAATAAAAATCAATGGAGTACCAGTATTTTGAGATGGAGATTTCTCATATTTGATTTTAAAATTCCATTTGAGTATATATTGATTAATGTTCTATATTTTGACAATTAATACTATTTCCATCAATATTAATGTTCAACTAAGTTTTAGTCACATGTTGAATGGCTCCAATTTCTGATCATAGCAAGTAGTGAAGTAACCGGGCCGGTTTGGGCCCGAAAACCGGCCCGGCTGGCCTGGGTAAAGCCCGGAACCGGAACCGGCCCATGCTACAGTAAACCGGCCCGGCCCGGAACCGTTTCCTGTAGCGGGCCGGACCGGTTCAATTTTTCCCCCTTTTTTTTGAATTTTGAAATTTTTCCAATTTTACCCCTCCCAACAGCTATAAAACGGCTACTTTTGAGGTTATTTTGGTCCATAGGGTCAAAAAATTTTCCTATAAAGACCTTATACCCCATTTCCAAAATCTCCACAACAAAATCTCTCTTTCTCTCTCACATTTACATTCTCTCAATATTACTACATTCTCTCATTATTATTTCCTTTGTATTACCATTTTTTATATCATTTCTATCATTTTCTACACTATTACCTACACCATTTCCATCAATTTTTACACCATTTCATCATCTTATACACCATTTTTATTTTCTCCATTATCTACATTTCCACAATTATTTACATTTCCACCAATTTCTACACCATTTCTATTCTCTTATACCACATTATCTACACCATTTTTATACCATTTCTATCAAATTTTACACCATTTCCATCAAAATTTACACCATTTCATCACCTTATACCCCATTATCTACATTAATCAAGATTTGAGAAGATTTCAAGGTTGGGAGCTCATTCAAGATTTTGCGAAAAACAACTACGATATTCGTCAAATCGGTACATTTAAATTTTTTGCATATTTATTTTTTTGCATTTGCATTACATTTGCATTATCTTTTTAACAAATTTAATCTTAAATTTCCTTTAAAAAATTTTATCTTATATATTATTTTAAAAATTTTAATCTTAATTTTTTTTATAAAATGGCCGGAACACATTCTTCACAATCTTCTCAACAATCTCCTCTTCCTCCATTTTTTGAAATTCCCGATCATATAGATATTGAAAACTTTTTTGGAAGAAACTGAATCTAGTAACACTGAATCTAACACAACACAAACTAAAAAAAATGATTTTAATATATGGACATTTTTTTAAAGAAAAAATGATGAACAAAAAGCAATTTGTAAAATTTGTCATCAAAAATATAAATTTTTAAAAGGTTGGGGGGTAGGCACACTTAAGAGACACTTAATTAATAATCATCCAGATAAATTACCACAAACAAAACAAACACAAATTTCTATAGGGGGGTAATATAACTGGTACATTTAAATATAATTCAGATAAAGAAAAAATTGGACAAATAGAATGGCTAGCAAGAAAAGAATTACCACTTAGTATAGTTGCATGTCCTGTATTTGAAGAATATGTACAAAAATATTTACAACCCGATTATAAAAAAAGTAGTAAAAAATCCGGTAGGAGGAGATCATTAGATAGATATCAGGAATTAAAAAATGGTATACTTACAGAATTTATGACTAGTCAATATAAATTTTCATTAATTTTGGATAGTTGGAAAAGTGAGCATAAAAAAGAATATTATATTGTAGTAATATGTCATTGGATAAATAATTCATGGTATTTACAAAAAAGAATTTTAGCTTTTCAACGTTGGGAATTTCCACATTCGGGTGCACATATAGTTAGAATAATTTCAAATGTTGTTTATGATTATGGAATAAGTGATAGAATTTTTTCTATTTCCTTTGATAATATTTCGACTAATACTACTGCGGTTAATAGTTTAAAAAATTCTTTAAAAACAATTTTAAATGAAACTTTTTTTCATGTTAGATGTGCATGTCATATAATTAATTTATGTGTTAAGGATGGTTTAGCAATGGGAGAACTATTTTTACAACCTATTCGCGATTTAATTTATCAAATAAGAAATTCTGCTGTAAAAACTCAAAAAATGAGACAATTATGTATTTTACATAACAAAAAATATAAAAAATTTAAAATGGAATATGACACTAGGTGGAATTCAACATATAACATGTTACAAGGTGTTCTTCCTTTTCAAAATATTTTAATTGAATTTGTAAATTCAAATTACGAATATGGCTTTATTGATAATACCGCTTTTGAATTTGCGTCTACACTTACAAAATTATTGAAAATTTTTTATTTATATACAAATTTATTTTCTGGATATTATTATCCAACTACTCATTTAATGCTACCAAATCTTTGTAAAATTATTTATGTATTTAATGAATTTGAAAATGAAGAAAGATTTGGTGAAATTGTTTTTTCAATGAAAACAAAATTTTTAAAATATTATGAAGAAATTCCAATTTTATATTTAGTTGCAAGTGCATTAGATCCACGTGTTAAGGTTGAAGGTGCTGAAATGTTAATAGATTGTTTTGCACAAGCTTTTTTATCAGAAATGTCTATTAACCCACATTTTTTAAAACAACAAATATCTCATACTTTACAATCAATATTTGAATTATATGAAAAGAAAATTAATAATTTAAATTCTAATAATATAGCTAGTAGTAGTAGTAATAGTATTCAATCATCTTCATTTTCATTTAATCTCTTACACATGTTAGGAAAAAAATAAAGAATTTCTTCATCATCATTTAATGAATTACTTTTATATAAACAAACACCTAGATTAGAAGGTTTTGATGATATAGATTTATATGATATATTAGGTTGGAGGAAAAATAATGTATCGTATTATCCAATTTTGGCCCAAGTGGCTAAAGATGTATTAACCCCTCCGGTATCTACAGTACCATCCGAAAGTGCTTTTAGTGCAGGTGGTCGAGTGTTAACCGAAAAACGTACAAATTTAGCGGACGACACTTTAGAAGCTTTAATATGCATTAAAGATTGGAAGGATGCAGAAAAAAGAATGTAAGGAATTCTCAAAATCTCAGAAGATGATGAACAAGAAGTTGAAGAATAATAATAATAATAATAATAATAATAATAATAATAATAATATTTTTCTTTTATTTAAAAGTCATTTTAAATAGAAAAAAAAAATCAAAGTGATGTAATTATCAAAATAATGTAAAAAAAATAGTGGATTTAAAAATCCAAGTGATGAGCTTGGTAGTGGATGTACACCGAATTCGGTGGAATCACTCTAAAAATCTTGTGTCTCTAATTTTTAATTACAAGTGAATTATCAAAAGTTAATTAAAAAAAACAAAATTAAAAAAAATGGAGTTATAAAATTAAAATGGAATTAAAAAATAGAGTTACAAAAAAAATTTAGAAAAACGCAATAGAAGAAAAAAAAAAAAAAACGAACCGGGCCCCGCCCGGAACCGCCGGTTCCGGTTCAGCGGGCCGGGCCGGTTCCATAAGAAAAAAATTGGGAACCGGCTCGGCCCGGCCCGGACTGGCCTAGGAACCGCTGTCGACCCGACACGCGGTTCCTCGAACCGACCTTGAACCGGCCCGGCCCGGCCCGGCTACTTCACTGATAGCAAGAGAACTTATTAAGAGTTCTCATAGTATGGACTTAGATTTTGCACTAAGAATCGTCTGTCTCCCACATCTTACAAATGAGAGTATCTTTGATGGAAAAAAAAGTTTGAATGATGAAGAGATCAAATTGCATGAGTCTAATGATTATGAAATGAGTCATCCCAGAAACATTTAGGGACACAATATCTAAATCTGTTACGACATCCAAAAGTTTTCTTAAAAATATCGAGAAACAATTTGTTAAGAATGAAAAGATTGAACCAGTACACTCTTATCAAATCTTATCTCAATGCAGTATAATGGCCAAGAACGCTTGACCACTAAGGATAAGCAAGGAAAGAAAACAAAACAGGATAAAAATATTGATATATTTCTTAATTTGGTTTGTTCTGAAATTAATTTAATTTCAGTATCAGAACATATTTGGTGGCTAGATTTCACTGAACCACTCACATCAGCGTGTCCATGCAGGATTGCTTAAATTGTCAACCGCTAAATTATGGTAAAAGATACATCTACGTAGGGGATGACAATAAAGTTCCAGTAGAAATAATATGAAGATTTAGATTATTATTAAAAATCGGATTTTATTTGGATGTACATGAAACATTTGTTGTATCGTTTTTTTGACGAAATTTGATTTCTATTTTTGTATTGGATAAATTCGATTTTATTTGTTCTTTCGAAAATAGAAAAGTTAGTTTGTTTCTTGAATCCAAATTGGTTGGTTCTGGTTTTTTATCGGAATCCAATAATTTTTATCTGATAGATACTATTACTTCATTTAATTAATGCGATATCGTCCTACAGTATATCATGTCTAGTATACCGCCATGAATGTTGTTGTTAAAAGATAAAATAGGACTCTTCAGAGTATAGTAAGGAGCTTGACTACTCATTTTGCCTTATCTGAGTCACTCTAAAGAAAACACTCAAGATTACAACATATATCCTGAATAGGGTTCCTACTAAGGCAACAACCAAAACTCCATACAAACTTTGGACAGGTAGACATCCTAGTCTGAAACATCTAGACATTTGGGATTGTCCAGTTAAGATTAGATTTTTCAGATCTAATGAAAGAAAATTGGATGATAGGACAGTTAATTGCTATTTTGAAGGTTATTCTGAAAAGTTTAAGGGGCATAAGTTTTATAATCCCACAAATAAGATCATTTTTTATTTGGAAAATGGTCAATTCTTTGAGGATATTGAGTTTGTAGGGGGAAATATGATTAATGATATTATCTTCCAAGAGAAATATGTTGATATTCCCATAGATATTATTGAATTTGATCAGGTTTCTGTTATTAATCCTATTCAAAACATAACAAAATCAAATAATATTGGAAAACTCCCCAATCCAGAAGAATAAAGTCTACTACCTCAAGAATCTATGCCATTAAAAAGATTTACAAGAGAAAGAAGAAGTACAATTTCGGATAATTATATTGTGTTTCTTTAGGAACATGAGGTTGATATTGGAGTGATAGAAGATAACACAATCAGCTTTCGTCAAGTCATGAAATGTTATAATTCTCAAAAGTGGATCGATACCTTGAATGAGGAGATGAAATCTATAAAGGACAATGACGTTTGGGATCTCGTCTTATTGTCTGAAGGTGCGAAATCCATTAGTTGTAAATTGATATTTAAACCAAAAAGGATTCCAAAGGCAATGTAGAGAAATATAAGGCTCGTTTTGTCACAAAAAACTTCACACAAAAAGAAAATATCAATTATTTTTCGCTTTCTTCGAAAGACTCTTTCAAGATTATAATAGCATGAGTGGCACATTTTGATTTTGAGTTACATAGATAGACGTAAATATGGTGTTTATTAATAATAATATTGATTAGACGATCTATATAGTACAATCAGAAAACTTTGTATTAGAAGATTCAAAGAATATGATTTGCAAAGTTAAAAAATCTATCTATGGACTCAAACAAAAATCTCAACAATAATATTTTAAATTTCATCAAGTGATCATCTCGTTTGATTTTAAAATGAATTTAGTTGATGAATATCTTTCATAAGTTATATGGGAGTAAGTATTTTTTTTTATTTTATATGTCGATGATATATTATTTGTTAGTAACGATGAAGACCTATTGTATGAAATCAAGATTCTTCTCGCTAAGAAATTTAAGATGAAAGATTTTGGAGAAAGCTCTTTTGTATTGGGCATTCAAATATACCGAGATCGTTTTCAAGGTATTCTACAATTGTTCTAAAAATAATATATTAAAAAGGTTTTAAAGAGATATAGCATGCAATATTATAAATCAGGTGATACCCCTGTAACTAAGGGAGATAAATTTAGTATTAAATAGTACTCCAAAAGTGGTCTTGAGAAAGGGGAAACACAGAAAATTCCCTACACATCAGTAGTAGAGAGTCTGATGTATGCTAAAGTATGTATAAGTTTGGATATTGTGTACATTACAGGAATATTAGGCAGATACTTGAGTTATCTGGGAATAGACCATTGGAAAGTCGTTAAAAGGGTCTTGCGGTATCTACAGAGAATGAATGAATATATGCTCACATATCGGAAGTCAAAACAGTTTGAAATCATTAGGTATACTAATTTCAATTTTGTGGGATGTCAAAATAGTATGAAGTCAATAACCAGCTATATCTACATGTTAGAAGATTAGACATTTCTTGGAAGAGTGTTACATAGCCTCTTATAACTTCTTCCACCATGGCGGCAAAATTTATAGCGTGTCATGAGATATCCAATCATGGAATATGATTACAAAATTTTATCACGAGACTACGGATAGTAGATGGCATTGACAGGCCACTCAGATTATTTTGTAATGATAAATCGATAGTCCTCTATTCTAATAATAATAGGAGCTCGACGAAATCCAAACACATAGACATTAAGTTCTTGGTTGTTAAAGAAAGAGTATAGAGTGATCAGATATCTATAAAGCACATGATATAGACTCCATAATTACAGATCTACTTATTAAGGGTTTACCACCCAAAATATTCTATGAGCACATTGCTCGTATTGGTGTAATGTCATTTAAGGGTATAAAGTTTTAGTCGGAGTTTTTAATTGTGAATACTTTATTGATATACATATTCATTATTACAGTTAATTTTTATAGAAATAAAGATATGGTTTTTTCACACTCTGATTTCGTATAATCTCACAAAAGAGGACAGTTAGAAATAGACATATTAAAAATCACGTTGCATGACATTTTTATACTACACATGCATATTATGATTCATGTCATTCGGTTATATTGGTCTCAAAGACAATCAAGAAGAATGGTTGAATTGGTTGTCTAAAATTAATTTTTCAAATTTTAATCTAATTTCACTTAAATCTAAATAAACATATGGTCAATTTATAGCACATATAGCAAAAATAAAAAAGAAGGTAAGGAGACAAATCTGGTTTATAGTGGTTCGGCCTTATGTCTACATCCACTCTTCTAGCCAAGCAAGCCAGACTCTAGCAAAGCAAGCCAGGCTCTAGCAACCTGCTAGTTTCCACTATAATCCATAACAACAATATACATCCACTTATTGACTTCTGATTTTCACACCATAAAAATTATTTCGTCTAACAATAGAAGACAAATAACACAAATTTCAACCAAAAGTTTACAAAATATGTAAAATGAAAATGTGACAGCAGCATGATTTTTTTTAATCTTTTGGTACTTTAAAGTCTCAAAATGATAGTCTTTCTTGCCATTCACATCCTCTGTTCTCATACCATGAAAAACCTGCTAATAGCTGTTGTATTTGATAGCAAAGAGACTTAACAAACAACAGTAAAAATTCCTCAGAGTTATTGCAACTGTTTCACCAACAGTTCCTGAAAAATAGACTTCAAATTCTCTTGAAATTTAATATTTACCAAGAGTAAATATTTTTCTCATGAATTTTAAATATCCCTCTAGCATATTTAAGAGTTGTTTTGATTATATCCAAAAGATTGCTTCTCCAAAAAATTTGAAACCTACTCCAGAAAATCTGCTCCCAGTTCTGAATTTTTCAGAACAATTAGCCAATTTTGTCCATTTATTTCTCCACCAAAATCTCAAGATAATTGTACCACGAATTATCATATTTGTTGTTTAACTGTAGTACTACAATGTAGCATAATCAAATTCAAAAATCCAAAATCAATTGTGAAGATATCGAAAGCCAAATATCCCTTCAGAACCATTTTCTGATAAGTAATTCTATTATATAAAATGAGTAATCAATCAACTTTCAGCTGATTTTTCTCCAACATATCTGTAAAATATTTGAACTGTAAATACTTAAAATTGAAGTTTCACACACTTTCTTTGCAACATAATTTTCGGTTTTGGAAATAGTTCAACATATAAGAAGATATGACTATCCAAATATATCCAAATGATCACATTTCAATATTTAGAAAAATTTTTAAGTGGTAGAATATGAATTGTCCTCATATTGCGGTATTTTTATGTATATTTAGGATCAATTATAAGTTAAATGTAGTACCCAAATTATACTTACTTTACTGACCGGGTTTTCAACAGATATCAGAAAATTTTACTTTTATGACCAAATAACCCTTACTTATATGATTGATTCTATGACTGGTTCTATCATTTTTATATTGAATACAAAATTTACACACTAGCAAAATGACTAATTTTATGACTTATGTAGCAAGAATCAATATTATTTTTATTTTTTGTATAATAAGGTTTATAATTGAAATAATTCTGCATATTGCCAAATTTATTATATTCAAATCTAGAATAAAATTTTTTATAAAAGTTTGATTTCTACCTAAGACTTCTATGGGTAATTCTATAGGTATTTCTATATGAAATTCTGGATGACATTTTGCGATATTTTTCTGCAGTTTGTGAAAAATTTCTGTACATATTTTGTGCAGACTGTGAGCGAGTTTTATGCAGGTTTTGTGCAGTTTACTAGACATTTTTTGAAGCAAAACTTTGATCTTTTTGTGTAGACTTTTGTATGATTCTGTGAGCATTTTCTGTGAGCTGAAATATGATTTTATTTCCTGTTTCTACGTTTTAACAAAACAATTATTGTCAAAACTTGAAGACTTCTCATGATCATTAATATAGTATAAATCTCTTTTGGAAAGATCTAGTCTTTGTATTGAAAACAACTTAGTTAATTTCTTATCACTTTCATGAAATCTTTGAAATGTATTTTCTATTGATTTTGATAGTTCAGTTATTCTATTTTTCAGAATATGTATTTCATTTTTCAGTTCATAGTTTTTACTTTTTAGTGTCTCATTTTCAGCTCTAATAGTTTCATTTTCAGAGTTCAACAAGTCATTGGTTTGCCTAAACAAATCCTTCTCATTTTCCAATTTGTTAACTTTATTTTTCAGTTCTGAAAATTTTCTTAATAAGTTGTCAGATTCAACAATTTCCAATGAATTTTTAGAGATCACATCAACCTTTACCATAAGACAAAAATTAACTTCTTTTAATATTTCTGAATTTTCATTTTCTGAATCACTCCATGTGACTATCAATGCTTTGCTTTTCTTTCATTCTTTTTCGGTAGCACTGGACACTCATGTTTAATGTGTCCCTTCTTTTTGCACTCATAATAGATTTTTTCATATTTTTGTTTTATTTTTTGCTATCCTTTTTCCTGCACTAAATTTAAACTTTCATGAGTTTTGAAAGTTGTTAGATTTAAAATATTTTTTACCCTTTTTCTTGAAGACACGGGAGAGCTTTTGTCCAGCATATTGATTTCTTGATCACTGTTGTCATCTGCTGTAGAATCTTCATTCTCTTCGATAGCAAATGCAATAAACTTTTTCTTGTTTTCAGATTCAGTAATGTGAAATATTTCAGTTTCATAGGATATCAATTTCCTCTTAATTCATTGAGAGCAGTTTGTTCAAATCTTGGATTTCCTCAATAGCAGTTTTCTTAGTATCCCAGATTCTTGACAATATTCGAAAAACCTTTCTTACTTGATCAGAATCTGAAATCTTTTTTCGACGAGAATCAAGTTCATTAGTAATTATAGAAGATCTATTAAACATGTTTTTTACACTTTCTTCTTACTGAAAACGAAAGAGCTCATATTTTTGCATCAACAAGTTGATTCGAGTCTCTTTCACAGTGTTGGTTCCTTCATGTGTGATACACAATCTATCCTAGATTTCTTTATCTGTTGCACGTGAAAAAACTAAGTTAAACTCAGTTGGTGAAATAGCACATAAAAGCAAGTGTTTAGCACTAGAATTAATAGACATTTTTCTTTTGTCATCCTCTATGATAATAGATAATTTTACTTCTATATTTTCAGAATTTAGCACTTCCCAAACCTCATAAATAGTGGCTTGAATGAATGATTTTGTAACACCAAGCTAAAAAAAAAAAAAAAAAAAAAAAATCCAAAATTTAATTTAGGGCTAAAGCCCCAAATTCCCTTCACTCTCTCTCTCTCTCTCTCTCTCTCTCTCCCCCGACCTTTCCTCTTCCCGCGGCTCTCCTTCGGCTGCTGCCCCGCGCCTTCCACCGCCACCGCCGCCGCCGGCATCTTCTCCTTCACCTTCTTCTCCTTCTTCTTCTTCTTCTTCTCCTCCTTCCCTCGCAGTTTCTCTCTCTACCTCACTCCGTCTTCTCTCCCTCTCGCGATCTCCCACGATCGCCCCCTTTCCGCCTCGCCGCACACCACCGCGAGCCACGATCGAGCACCACCGCAGGCCGCGAGCAGGACCCAGCCGCAGCGCGAGCCCAGGCCGCGAGCAGGACTGAGTCTGCGAGCGCAAGCCCAGGCCGCGAGTGCAAGCCCAGGCCGCTAGCGAGAGCCCAAGCCGCGAGCGCACGACCCAGCGTGCACGGGCGCGCGGCCCAGCGTGCACGGGCGCGCGGCCCAGCGTGCACGGGCGCGCGGCCCAGCGTGCACGGGCGCGCGGCCCAGCGCACGAGTGGGCACGGGCAGGAGGCCCAACGCGCAGCAGCGCACGGGCGCGCGGCCCAGCGTGCAGCAGCGCACGGGCGGGCGGCCCAGCGCCCGGCCCAGCGTGCAGCAACGCACGAGCGCGCGCGAGCTGGCGCACGAGCACGCACCAGCACGGCGCACCAGCGCACGGGCGAGCACCAGCCCGCGAGCCACTGTCGGCCCGCAGGCCCATCAGCAGCAAGCCCACGGGCCCACCAGTCCCATCGGCCCGTCAGCCGCAGACCCACCACCTGCAGACCCGCCAGCCCACAGGCCCATCAACCGCCGGCCCGCTAGCCCATCAGCCCACTGGCCCACAGACCAGCGAGCCCGCTAGCTGTAGCCCACGAGCCCGTGACGGCCCGTAAGCCCGTGACAGCCCACGAACCTCCACGTAGGTAAATGACTTAGGGTTTTGCTTCGGATCTATGTGTTTAGATCTAACAAATAAACCTTGTTTTGATAGGAAACCCTACAGACTTTGGAGTGACCGAAGCGACTTTCGGACGAGACTCGGCGCTTCGAGAAAACCCTAGGTAAGGAGATTTCGGCTCTAATTGATAAATTGGATGAATTTAGGATTGAATCTAAGATGAAAGGTTTTGTATATGTTTAGAGTGTAAGTGGAATGCGAATAGAATACAATTTCTGAAATGATTATATGTGACTTTGAAAGTTAAGTATAGAATGTTATAGAAATTGAATGATCTGATACGAAAAAAGCGTATTATAGAATCACAAAATCATGTCGAGTGAATTCGAATAGTTTCATTAGAGTTAAACTTTGGAATATGCATGAAAGTATCTGGGTTGTAGGGATGGATTGAAATGAGTCGTAAAGTGGAGGATATTATACATTTCATGTCTTTCGGATAAACCCTAAAAATGCTTGAGAAAATGATATTCAATTTTGATGATCTGATTAGGTTGATCTTTTTGGAGACTCGAGGAAGCTGATCAGATTTGATTAGTTTTGAAAATAAGGAGTGACCACCCTCCCTAGAATTGTGAGTGGGACTTTGACATTCACTATTGATTGAAAACCATGTTTCAAAAAAATCTTTTAAATGACATGTTTCTGCAAAATGTATGATTGTTATGACTTTCCAATATTTGATGAAATGTTTTGTGACCTTTGGAGTGTCTTAACTGCTGATTTTATTGATATGCATCCATGAGTTTTGATAAACATATATTGTGCCATATTTTCGACATATTGATATGTTTTAATGCTTCCACTGCATTGGCACATGGTTTTAAATGGATTTATTTACACATTTGGGCTGTATGCCCGGCCGACTTTATGATATTATGCATTGGGCTGTATGTCCGGCTGACGTTATGATATTATGCATGGGGCTATATGCCCGGCTGATCTGGTGATGGGATGCATGGGGCTACGTGCCCGGCTGATATGATATTGTGATCCGTAGCTACGAAGGACATCTGGTAGAGGCACCCATTGTGTCCGGATACGCTTCGGCCGGAGGTATCCGCCAGATTGTCGTGTGTATGGGTGTCCCAGGTTGACCCTCATCGGAGAGGACGTTGAGTACGGCTCCGTCTAGCACCAGGCGGGGGCACCATACACGGCTGACTAGTTATATGTACATTATTATTATTTACAGGCTAGTTGGGGTAGTCTGTGGCCAATATTGGGGCAGAGAGCCATTCTTTAATACTTGCATTTGGAAAAACCCCCAATGCGCCGTCCTTGGTCGAGGTAGACCATTGTCGGGAATATTTCATTGGCCGGTTCTTCATGACATTGATGTGAATATTGGATGCATATATTGTTTTCTGATGTGTGCGTATTATATATGATTTTGAAATAACATGATCGGTTTGCACACTGTGGATATTTTCTTATCTTATGCTTTGACACTCCAAATTCACCTCGATATTGATAGTATGAGTCAATCCCCTCACTTACTGAGTATCCTCCCATAGATACTCATCCCTCACTTTCTTTCCCACAGGATTAGTGTTGGATCGAGGAGATACTACTGGGCTTGGGTATGGATATTTTCCATCTCTTCCGCTACGATGATTGGTGATATTGTTATGTATTGGAGATTTTAGTTTGACCATTCCTTTTATTTAAATTTTTGGGATGACTGTATAAATTATGGACTTTTATTCGTGAAACTTTCGTGTTGATTATTTCATTGCATTGAGGCATTTGTAAATATTTAAAAATAACTTGAGAATTTATTTTATATATGCGTAGAATTTAAGTCCGCTCGGTGTGGCGGCTGCTCATGCTCTAGTTGGGCATGACAGTAGAGGTCTGTTGCTAGGACTGCTAGGAACTTTATAGCCTTGCGTTGTTCTGGATATTGGCTGTGATATCTGTTGATTTTGGAGAGGCCGGGATGGCCAATTATTTATTTTACAGGATGAATGTCATATACAGGTGAAATTGTACATGGAAAACCTCCGATTTATGGGGAGGTTCTGCCCGATTTTCTGTAAAAATACAGCCGGCATCCAGGGGACAACGGGCGGCTATTCACGATCCCGGTTCGGGGCGTGACAGTTCGGTTGGTATCAGAGCTCTTGGTTTAGAGCTTCGTTTTATAAAATGATTTGAAAATATTCCCAAGTAACTTGATTTTAAAAGTCCTCAATGCATAAGAGTTTCATACAGTCATTTATATCCCTGCATATGGTCTTTGACATATGAGTTTATCTATTTTAGGGGGTTAGATACTAATTCTTATCTAACCTAGCATTTCTTCATTTTCAAAGAAGGAACCAATGGAGATGGTTTTTAAATTGATGATTTCATTCATTTTAGGGAGTTAGTTGTACATGCGTAGAATTTAAATCCGCTCAGTGTGGCGGCTGCTCATGCTCTAGTTGGGCATGACAGTAGAGGTCTATTACTAGGACTGCTAGGAACTTTATAGCCTTGCGTTGTTCTGGATATTGGCTGTGATATCTGTTGATTTTGGAGAGGCCGGGATGGCCAATTATTTATTTTACAGGATGAATGTCATATACAGGTGAAATTGTACATGGGAAACCTCCGATTTATGGGGAGGTTCTGCCCGATTTTCTGTAAAAATACAGCCGGCATCCATGGGACAACGGGCGGCTGTTCACGATCCCGGTTCAGGGCGTGACAGTTTTCATTCTATATTTAATGGAAAAAGTTTGTACCGTCGAAATATGGTGTCTTGTTCACGGCTTGACCATAGTTATAGGGAAAAGTCATGGATTAAATACTCTAAAAAGGTATCTTTAATGGAGCAGAGAATCAACTTTGATATCAATTGTTGGTCCCAAAGACAACCAAGAAGGGGGGTTAAATTGATTATCTAAAATTGGTTTTTCAAATTTTTATCTAACTCCACTTAGATTCAAGCAACCTGCTAGTTTCCACTATGATCCATAACAACAATGTACATCTAGTTGTTGACTTCTGATCTTCACAACATGAAGATTACTTCGTCCAACAATGGAAGACAAATCATATAAAATTCAACCAAAAGTTTACAAAGTATATAAAATGAAAATGTGACAGCAGCAGGATTTTTCTTGATCTTTTGGTACTTTGAGGTCTCAAAATGATAGTCTTTCTTACCACTCATGTTCTCTGTTCTCACACCATAAAAAATCTGCTGGTAGCTGCTGTATTTGATAGCAAAGAGACTCAACAAATAGCAGTAAAAATTTCCCAGAATTACTGTAACTGCTTCAGCAACAGTCCTTGAAAAATAGACTTCAAATCCTTGATATTTATCTAGAGAAAATATTTTTTTCCTGAACTTTAAACATCTCTCTAACATATTCAAGAGTTGTTTTGATTATATTCAAAAGATTACTCCTCCAAAAAATTCAAAACCTACTCCAAAAAATCTGCTCCCAGTTTTGAATTTTTCAAAACAACTAGCCAACTTTTCTCATTTATTTCTCCACCAAAATCTCAAGGTAATTGTGTCACGAATTATCATATTTGCTATTCAATTGTAGTACTATAATATAGCATAATCAAATTAAAAAATCTAAAACTAGTGGTAAGATATCGAAGGCCAAATATCCCTTCAGAGCCATTATCTAAATAGTGATTATGCTATATAAAATACGTAATCAATTAACTTCCAACTGATTTTTCTCCAACATATCCGCAAAATATTTGAATTGTAAATAGTTGAAATTGAAGTTCGACATACCTTCTTTGCAACATAATTTTTTGTTTTGGAAATAATTCAGCACATAAGAAGATATAGCTATTCAAATATATCCAAATGATTATATTTCAATATTTAGAAAAATTTCTAAGTGGTGGAATATGAATTGTCCTCATGTTGTGATATTTTTTATATACATCTATGATCAATTATAGGTTAAGTGTAGTACCCTACACTTACCTTGCTGACTGGGATTTCAACAGATGTCAAAAAATCTTACTTTTATGACCAAATAACCATTGCTTCTATAATTGACTTTATGACTGGTTCTATGACTGATTCTATCACTTTTATATTGAATAAAAAATTTTGTACACTAAATATATTGATTGGAACAGTATGAAAGATTTTGTTATTATCAACAATGAGGAGACAATAATTGTCTCAACATGTTATATCAATTTACGTGACCATTGATGAGTTAAATTACAAAATAAATATAACAAAAGCCACTTTGATTCTAAGTTAATATGATTGATGAAGATACATTTCGGTAGTGACAAAAAAGTTAAATTTGAACCCATAAAAATTTTAGATTTGAACCCATAAAAATTTTATTTGTATGTTTTTCAATTATCAGTAAATGAATAAAGTGAAAAATAATAAAATTTATAACTCATGAAGTTATGAAAAATTGAATTTAAAATAATAATAAATTTAAAATTTATTATTATAAAATATTATTTACCCATAAAAATATTATTTTTAGAAAAGCGATATAGGAAAAATTAGATATATTACAAAATTGGAAACGTATTTAATCACAAAAATAAAAAATTGAAATGTCTTCTCTCTGAATAGTAAGTATGACAAATTTATAGCTTTCTAAAATATTGAGATCTATTTACTTTACCTAATTTACATCCTTTTTAATTATAGTATTCTTTTTTTGTTAATTTTTCATTATTCGCCTTGGAATTTCAAAGACAAACAACCTGTTTGCCAAAATAATTCCAAATCAGCCAATAATTGGTTGTCATATTTCACTTCACAAAATTAATTTTAAAAAAATAAAAAATATATAAATAAAAATTTATCCAAAAAAGAAAAAACATTAAAAAAAACTAATATATAGCACCTAAAATTCGCTCACAGTTCTGCTATGTTCTTTGTGCCAGACACGAGGCCTGGCAATGTCATAGCCTAGGTCAGGGTGTTGTGATTCTAGGCTAGCCCACAAACAAACCTTGTTGACCCGGCCATGGGCTCATTGTAACAACTACTAACCATAAGGTTAATAATTAATCATGATTAGTAAAAATAGTTAGTAGTTAATTATAGAGTTAGGTGCATTGGTTAAATAATTAGTGAAATTAGTTAGTGATCTTAGTATAAATAGTACTCAAATACATGTAATGAAAAAAAATGAAATTGTAAAGAATTTTTTCATTCTCTCTTGTATTCTCTTTCTTTCTCTCTTTCTCTAGCTCTCTCCCTCTTTATCTCTCTTTCTCTTTCTTCTCTTCCTAATCTCCCTCTTTCTCTCATATTCTTTCTCTATCCTACTTGGGTTGTGACAAATTAGTAGCAGAGTATCCGAATCCTTGATTAGTATTGAAAAATGGTAAAAGAAATTGGGTATAAAGCCATTGAAGAAAAAGTTTTGTATGAAGCCATTGAAGAACATCTCAAAAGGTAAGAAATTAAAATACAAGAATTTTATTCACATATTGACAAGAAAATCGATGAACCAAATCGAAAATTGGATGCTTTTGTCACAATTCTTGATGACAAATTCAACATTTTATTGAAAATGTTAGGTATCGATGGGGATATTAAAATCTTGGTGGAAAAAGAGCAAGAAAAGAAAAGAAATCGGATAGCATCACAACAAATCAAATGGTAGAAAAAACAATACCAAAATACAAGGAAAAGCAAGGTATTGTATCACTTTCTAAATCTCTCATTTTATCTACTCTTAATGAAAAAATATTGAGGAAAGAAGGATTTCAAATATCCAAGAAAGAAGGGTCTTGTATGATCAAGAAAGAATGGTCTTAGATATTCAAGAAAAAAGAGTCTTGCATGGCTAAGAAAGAAGGGCGTTTCATGTTCAAGAAAAAAAGTTATTGATGGTAGGTTTTTGCCAATTCCTCCAAAAATTGAATTTTCGGCACAAAAAAAAAGTTCAAGAAAAGCCTTTCTCAAGTTTCTCCATTTCTATTTTTCTTTCACTATTTTTCTTACAACTCAAATCACATCTATTGTTCGTCTCCATTATTTTATTTCTCAACACAAATGCAAGTTTTTGTTCAAAATTCATGAATTCAAATATCAATTCTTGATTTTCCATCCTTAAGGATAAGGATGTTTTCAAAGGATGGAAGTATTATAACAACTATTAACCATAAGATTAGTAATTAATCATGATTAGTAAAAAATAATTAGTAGTTAGTTGTAGAGTTAGGTGTATTGGTTAAGTAGTTAGTGATATTAGTATAAATAGTACTCAAATACATATAATGAAGAAGTAATGAAGTTGTAAAGAATTCTATCATTTTCTCTTGTATTCTCTTTCTTTCTCTCTTTCTCTAGCTCTCTCCCTCTCTATCTCTCTTTCTCTTTCTTTTCTTCCTAATCTTTCTCTTTCTCTCATATTCTTTCTCTATCCTACTTGGGTTGTGACAATCACGTCCAACGTGATGGGGGCACAAATACAGGTTACCCGTTTATATTTTTTTTATATAAAATCATAAAAATTATAAAATCATAAAAATATACATATTCATAAAATTTTAAATATTAAATTTAAAAAAACATTTAATCAAAATCTTTTTACCAATCGAGTATTAAGCAAATACTTAAGTAATCTGGGAATAGACCATTGAAAATCCGTTAAAAGGGTCTTGCGGTATTTACGAATAATGAATGAACATATGCTCATGTATCTAAGGTCAAAATTATTCAAGATCATTAGGTATACTGATTTCCATTTCTCAGGATACCAAGATAGTATGAAATTAATAATAGGCTATATCTATATGTTAGAAGGATGAGCCATTTCTTGGAAAAGTGTTACACAGTCTCTTATAACTTCTTCCACCATAGCGGCAGAATCATAGTGTGTCATAAAACATCCAATCTCCAATCATGGAATATGATTATAAAATTTTGTGATGAGACTACAGATAGTAAATGGTATTGACAGACTACTTAAATTATTTTATAACAATAAATCGGTGGTCTTCTATTCTAATAACTACAGGAGTTCGACGAAATCCAAACACATAGATATCAAGTTCTTGGTTATTAAAGAAAGAGCACAGAGTGGTTAGATATCTATAGACTACATATAAACAGACTCTATGGTTACTTTATGATTGCAGATCTACTTATTAAGGGTTTACCACCCAAATTATTCCATGAGCACGTTACTCGTATGGACGTAATGTCATTTTAAGTATGTACAATTTTAGTGGGAGTTTGAAATTACGGATACTGTATTGATGTAAACATTCAGTTATTACAGTTAATTTCTATAGAAATAAAGATATAATTTATTCACACTCTATTTTAGTGTGATCTCACAAAAGAGGACAATTGGAAATAGACGTATTAAAGATTTATATGACATTTCTATTCTACATATCCATATTGTTCGGTTATATCAATTTACATGACCATTGATAGATTGAATTACGAAAGAAATGTAACAAAACCCGCTTTGATCTTAAGTTGATATGATTGATGAAGCGAATTGGTTCTAAGTACATTCAGTTCTGATAGAAAAGTTGAGATCATTCGGTTATTTCGTAATTATATAATTATAAGATTTCAAATATAGTTCAAGTGGGAGATTGTTAGATCATTAATTCAACATTGGGTTTATATGTTAAAATAAATATATATTATATACTGTCAATTAATTTAAGTTCATATAAAAGTGATCTATTAAGTTTGAAAATTTTGGTAATTTGGATTTAAATATCTCATAAGATATGAAAATAAATAAATGTGCAAATATTAATAAACATTTACTATTTATGATAAGTTAAATAGGGAATGTCAAATGATGAGTTAAAGACAATCGGAAAGTTACCTAATTTTATGTGAATGCGGTAAGATAACTATATAAACTGAACAGATAGGTTTGGAAGATAAAAGTCACCCATAGTTATAAAAGAGTTATGGTTTTTGGGTCAATATATCACTCTATTTTTCTAGTACTCCCATTATATAGAGAGTTTTATGAGGATACATTTGACCTGAAAGGTCAGACCCAAAACTCTATCTGGACCAAGATTTCATTCGATTCGATTTTCGACTATGGAATTAGGTACTTTTCGATTTGATCTAAGTTTTCAATTTCAGTTATTAAGTTTTTTAATTTTGGTGATTTAACACGATATCTGACATAATTTTGCATTAAATTATTTTTTCCAACATGAAATATCTCCGCTCAATTCTTGTCATATTAGTTTACCTCATCATATCACTATAACATAGATTTGAACCCATAAAAATTTTATTTATATGTTTTTCGATTATCAATAAATAAATAAAGTGAAAAATAATAAAATTTATAATTCATGATGTTATGAAAAATTGAATTTAAAATAATAATAAATTTAAATTTTATTATTATAAAATATTATGTAACCATAAAAATATTATTTTCAAAAAAGCTATATAGGAACATTTTAAGATAATTTCTTTATTACAAAATTGGAGACGTATTTAATCACAAAAATAAAAAAGTAAAATGTCTTCTCTCTAAATAATAAGTATGATAAACTGATAGCTTTCTAAAATATTTCTAAAATATTGATATCTGTTTACTTTATCTAATTTATTTCCTATTTAATTTAGTATTCTTATATTTTTCGAGAGAGACATCAAAAGTTGATTCCAGTGAGGATTTTTAAAACTCTTAGTGACATTTGAATCTTTCGAAATAACATATTATATAGTCAATTTATTTTTTGAATTATATGAATAACGATTTTGTAATTTTGTTTTGTTTTGTTTTTTTTTTTTTTTAATTTTTCATTATTCGCCTTGGAACTTTTCAAAGACAAACAACCTGTTTGCCAAAATCCTTGTGAAAAGAGAAGCTATTTGTTTTGCACCGGAAAGGATACACTTAAAAATAATTGTTTTAGACAATTGGTAAATGGTTAATCTTTTTCATTTATGTAGTTATTTATTAATTTAATTTCAGCAAGTGGTTTTTTTTTTTTTTTTTTGGGTAGATTCCAGATCAGCCAATAATTGGTTGTCATATTTCACTTCACAAAATTAATTTTAAAAAATCAAAATGTATAAATAAAAATTTATTCGAAAAAGAAATAACATTTTAAAAAAACCTAATATATAGCGCCTAAAATTGGCTCATAGTTCTATTATGTTCTTTGTCTTTTTTTTATTATATAAAAATTTAAATTTAAAATTATCATATTAAAATATAAAAATTTATATCATTAAACTATCTAATTTTTTTTTTGGATTCAGGTATGTTCTTTGTGCTAGACGTGGGGCCCGGCAATGTCATAGCCTCCGTCAGGGTGTTGTGATTCTAGGCTTGCCCACAGACAAACCTACTTGACCCGGCCATGGGACCACGTCCAACGTGATGGGGGCACAAATACATGTTACTCGTTTATATTTTTCTTATTATATAAAAATGGTAAAAATTATAAAATTATAAAAATATATATATTTATAAAATTTTAAATATTAAATTTAAAAAAAAACAATTAATCAAAATTTCTTTACCAGCCGAGTATTCCAGGAGATATACTTTCTCCTGATTAGTTGAAAATGATTTGTAATAATAGCTTGCCTTGTTGGATGAGGTTCACGTTATTGTCACCTTCAAATTTTCTTTCCTTTTTGTTTTATTCCATAATATGAGTTTGATCCCAAAAATTGTTAATTGATTAGAGAAAGGGATTGAATGGGAGGATGATGGGTATGGTCCCAACACAATCTGTCTGCATCATCTTTCACCGTAGCATAGGCAAGAAGTTACGGAAACAAACGGCCACGCCATCTTTCCTTTCTTTTTTAGTTTTGGAAGTTTCAAACTCGTCTCCGTAATCCCTCGGGTGGCAAGCAATTGGTGCTGTAAATTTGTACACGAATGTGGACACGCTCAGTATCCAAATCTCGGATGAATGAAAAATATCTTTTTTTTTCTCCTATGTAAGATTTAAAATTTTAGTACTAACTAATTATATTCAATTATTTGAATATAGAATACTAAAATTAGAATAATATTTGTACCCCTTTGTAGGATTAAAATTTTCTTCCTGACATAAATTGTCTTTTTATATAAGTATCACTAAATGAAACACATTTTTTTTTCTTTCTCTAATTAAATTATTGTCTGTTTTTCTTGACTCGGTATTAGAGACATGGTATCGACGTCGTAGGCTCATTTGCCAACGAAGACATCTTGTGGTGTGCCATTAGCAACCATCATTTCGACATCTGCCATGTTCCTCCTCTTCTATTACGGTACGATTTTTTTTTTAATCCCAATGAAATCTTCCTAAACAATGTGGTTTCTTTCTCAACAACTATTGCTTCTTCTTCTGCTTCATCGTTGTCGATCATTATTATTGAGGGATCAGGGAATGCTTTTTCGGAAAAGGAGTGTTATTTTCAGTTGTTTTTGTTTTTGCTGGTTTCTTCAATTTTACTCTTTCATTTTATTATTATATAAAATTACAAAAATCATAAAAATTGTCTTCAATTTCATCGATAGATCAAAGATGATCCATTCAAAACCGATCATAATGTCAAATTTGGGCTTTCATGCGACCTCATGCACAATCACCAATTTAAGGCCCTCCGCACTGATGTTCCACGCGTTCCCACGTGTCTTCCGCACCCATTTATTGAGTCGCCCCAGCATACTTGTGGGCGACCCAATTCCAACCCGATTTTATATCCTACCCGGACTCACCCGATTTTGAACAATGGTGGATCAGCCTTGACCAGCGTTGACCGTTTCTATTGTTTTTAGTTAAAACTCTCTCTTCAGATAATGGATTTTTTTTTTCCCAAATTTGTAGTCTTATTTCTTAAATTTTACCTCTAAATTCTTGGTATTTATTGACTTTCATGTATGACTACTATTCAACTATTACCATTCCCTGACGTCATATATAATTTCTGTTTGTCTAGCTATGGTACTCATGCTATTGTTTTAGAGTGATTCAAAATTTTTTATTATTTTTATTAATGATTTTTCATGTTACATGATTCTATCTCATACACAATCAATATGAATGACTAAAAGTATAAATGGATTTCTCTATTTTGATATGGGTATAATTTATTAATCGATAATAGTTTTTAAACTGACTAATACAAATAAAAAAGTATCAAAAATTCTTTATTTTCGATTTAAGAAATAGTATGACTATTTTTCACAAATTATATTTAGACATGTTTGAGCAAGATAGTCACGCTGAATGAAGTAAGACACATCGTTGACACTATTTGAATACTTCTTCTATCTGCATTTAATTATTTTCCCCCCAAGAAATTTTAAGAAGAAGCCATCTTCATTGCCTTCTATACAATTAATCATATTCTCTCTTTTTTTTTTTTTTTCTTTTTTTAAATATTCCTCTCCTTCCTTCCAATCTCGTACTTTGTGTTGCCTTAATGGATAAGGGATCGAAGATAACGATAAGGGACATCGAAGATTACGAACATCGGGATCGAAGCTATATATTTAATTACCATCACCTTGACGTTTGTTGTCGTGCTATCTTCTAGAAACACAAGATATGTGGTAGGTTGTCCACTCTTCATTGCACACCTCTGTAGCATACTACTTTCTTCCCCATTTTGCCCTCGATCTCCTTTTTAGAATTTGTTTATTCATATAGTGGCTTCACCTCCGGATTTTCTACGAGCCATTGTTTTGCTACCCAACGGGAACGGTCCTTTGCTTCACTACTGACATGAATTCTCTACTTTTTTTTTCCGTAATTTCTATCGTTATGTTGGTGTTGTTATCTTTTACGAACCATCATTTCATAAAAGATTAGTTATAATTTATGTTGACAGCAAGTTATACTTAGCTGATGAATTATATGCTCTTATAAAGGATTTAAAATATATAAATGTACAAGCCAACACGGTATGATGGTATATTCAATAACTCGAAGGGAGCATATTCTGCTTATTTTAGTAATTGTAAAAGTAGAATTATTTTCATTATTCAGATTTATTTTAGAATTAAAAAATTACGATCTAAACGTTCCAAAGGCAAATTTATTATTTTAAAGTCGGACTTCTATTTTTATCGATACAACCCGATGTAACCACAACTCTACCCTACCCTAGTTGCCTTTTTTTTATTAATTTTTGTTGAGAACCCTAGTTGCTTTCAACCACTGCAATGGCAAAAAATAAAAATAAAAATAAAAAAAAAAAAGTTGTTTTCAATTTGGGATAATTTTGTCAAGCAAAAAATGTGTGACGGTGACCTTTATGACTCTGGTGACGCATCGCTCATTTCATTTCCTTCTCGCCCGCGCCTCCACACACACACGCACACTTTCTCTCTCTCTCTCTCTCTCTCTCCAAATCTTTACCCTTGGGGCTTCGCGAGTTGGGAGTGTACTGCCTTGGGCATGGCTGCGAAACTTATGCATGCGATTTGGTACGAAGCTTATGGAGGCGGACCCTCTGGTTTAAAGGTATTCCTCTCTTCAATTCCCTTACTCCCTTCTCTTTCTCGCTTTCATGAAAGTTCTTTTTTTTTTAATATTATAATTACATTCTTTGTTTCGGGTGTGGTTTTGGATTCCATATATTTATGCTTTCTGTAATTTCGATGGTTTTGTATGGTAGTTCATGTTAAAAGCACTTATGAGAGTGATTAACCCCATCACTCCCCTCCTTGCATTTCTTTTTTCTCTTAATCCAATTTGAATGTTAGGGTTAATGTCAACGCCAAATCACTTATTATAAGCCATAGAAAGGTTACAAAATCTTTACACGATTATAAGCTACAGTATATTCTGCGCTTTCCTTCTACTGATTTTTCCAGTTGAAATTTAAAACTTGTTGGTTGCACAAATCTCATAATCTGCTCATTTGTCAATTTCAAAAATGGGCGTATGCCGTTATTGCACAAATCTCATAATTTGATCATGAAGCCATCATGTCGTCATTCCCCCATATTGAATAGAGAATTTTTCTTTCTCTTTTTTTTTTTTTTTGGCATCAATTCCAGTTACAGAACCTTGCTCAGTTGGGTATCCTTATTTCTTTTCCTTTCCTTAATCTTTTGTTTTCTTATCCATTTTTCACTCATTTGTAACTCAAATTGGGTAGACGCGGGAGAATGAATTGAATATATTAAGCAACTTCAGTTATGAGAATGAGAAATACTATTTAGTATGCTAAGAGATTACAGATATTTTTCAGTTCCAGATTTGCTCAATCTTAAAGTTTGTATTTTTCTTCACGACTTTTCTATTTGATGAGAACAACCTTGGTATGCTTATAAATATATATTTTGTATAATTAAAATTTTGGTGGTTATTTGCATAATTTGATTAGTTATTATGTTTTCTTGTTCTAAAATGATGTTGAAGTAACTTTTAGCTGTTATACTATACAAATAATTTCTTGCACAAAAGGAGTCCTTTTAGAACTATCTATTCTGATGTTGTTGTAATGTGCTATATTGAGTTTGCCCAGGGATCAAATTTTCCTTTGTTGCTTTGTAGTATGGACATGTGGAATCACCTTTTGCCAAATGTGATGTCTGTGTGTCCCAGAAGTATTCCTGATTTTCTTAAAAAAAATCTTTTGTGGTTTTGGTAGGTGGAACGATGCCTCTCTGCTCTAAAGGTATTCTATTGTGGCCCTTCCTTGGTGCACTTGGAAGGAGCAAAATGCTAGGATTTTAGAAGTTGGGCAATTAGTTTTTCTATTCTTTGAAGATTGTTTTTTTATGTTTCTTCTTGAGCCCAAACTTTAGGGTCCCTTGGCGGTTATGGCCTAGAGGGCCTTAAAATGGTTGGAAAGCAGTTCTTCGTTAGTATTTTGCATCTTTGTCCCCTTTAGTCTCTTGGGAATTCTCATCTTTCAAGTCTTTGGTGTTATTTCTTCTTTCTTGATATTATGATTTTGCTTAAAAATTAAAAAATAATTCTTTAAGGAGGATTGACTACTACAAAGTTTGTTTTGTTAAGACTCTTTAAACCTTAAACTTTCTGATCTTTTTCACTTCTTTTGGAGTTGTACCGGTGGCCTAATTTTAGAAGGCATGCGCTTACATAATTTTCTCAGGTGGATTATCCTCTTTAGTCTTTTTAAGTTTCAGACCTATTTTTTGAGTTGACACAGGCTTGTAAGAGGTTCAATATGATGGTTATGCTTCAACACTGAAGATTTAAAGCAAGGAGTGTCTGTTGTTTAAAAAATTGTCATGCTTGCAATTGTTTTTCTTCTCTGTTTCTGTGTTGAAATATCAGCTTCTTGTCCAAAACAAGCTAGTGATTTTGGTAGAGCTAGATCCATGTCCCTTTTCTTATAGCTTTGTTCATAATCTTCCTTTTTGTTCCTGCTACTATGGCTTAATGTCTTCGAGATTGTGGATGGATGTAGTTTTTTTAGAGGGTATATTTCCATAGATAATTAACCACCTATGAGGTTAATTTCTGCTGATGTATGATACAATACACAATTGAAGTCAACTTTGTCTCAGATCATTATTGTTATCGGTTACGAAATGAGACAATTGTGAGGTATACCTGGATACTCTGAAGTTTTTGTAGGGACCTTTTATCTCAGACTTTAGGCTCTAGCGCTACTCATTGAAAGATACCAATGCTCTTACCACAGACGGGGTTGTTGCCTCTTCACACCTGCAATTGTGAAGTCATAAACATCCATGGAAAGTAAGTGAAGTAATATGATATCCGTTTTCTGTGAGGGAGATCATTTGAGTTTAAATAAAACTTGCAGTGTAAATAGTTGATGTACGCAAGGAATCTCTTGTTCGAAATTGTCCAGAGTCGTCTGAAATTAGATAAGTAGACATCAGACTTCGGTGCAATTACTTTCTAAGTTCTAAGTTTGAGGTCTTCAGAATGGTTCTTGAAGGTGAATTTGATAGAGGCCATAGGTCCATGTGGTTGAAGCCAAAGGAGGTGCTGGGATGGGGGATTGGTTGCCCCCCCGGGGGGGGGGGGGGGAGACTCACGGAGAGGAACCCATTTATAATGTCTCTCTCTGTTGTTTGAGAGTTGAGACCTCCAAATTTGTGCAGAATTGGTAGGCAGAAACTTTGAAGGCCTGCCAATGGACAACACTTTATAAATAAGCATGACTTACATGTGGGGCATTGAAAGAATAAACTGATAGAGAGTCGTTTGATTAGAAAATTTTTATTTATATTTGCCCCATTCGTTAAGTTCAGATTCGTGACTCGGTGTCCATTTTTCTTTATTGGTCTTTTGCGGACTTGAAGAACCTTGTATCATCTTTTGCGGGGGGTGCATTTGAGCTTATTTCTTATATGTACCTAAGTATTTATGGTATTTTGTTTGGGGAGGGGTTTTTATGTGGACAAAAAACTGTTTAGAGAGTCAATATTTAAAAAAGCATTTCTTTGCCATGACCATAATTAGGAATTTTTCAGCAAAGTTCCGGAATTGTTTAAGAATTGACTGTCACTGCATTTTCTTCCTGCATACTCTGCTGCACTCAAAGAGAAAATTGGGTTTGAGTCCTTTTCAAAGCAGCCAACTGGGATTTGACATTCCTGTACCTATTGGTCATCTAATCATAGTCTCAAAATTTACTATTGATTTCCTCTTCGACCTTATAACTTGGCTCCTTTTGTCGTTTCATCATAACCAAATGAGCAAATTACTTGCTAAGATCCTAAACTATACTCTAGATAGCAAATAGGGTCCTCAACTTTGAAATGCTACGCTTGAGGTTCTGAACTTTAATTTGGTAACAAATAACATTCATCTGTCAGTGGAGGTATACGGCCATTCATCATAAGTGTGGTTGTTATTTTATTTTATTTTAACTTCTGACCTATTTTTCACTCTCTATCCCAAATGTTCATCTTTCTCTTTCTGTAAGTAAAGTAATCTACAAATGCTCATCATAACCAAATGAGCAAAACCTCATGTTATGATCAGAAAGTAAAGTAACTTGTGCAAACTCCTTAGGAGTTTCATCTTCAGCCTGCAGAGAACCCAATTCATAAAACATCAAATTCAATTATAGAGACCCCATCTAATTAATTGATCTAACGAATCACACTTAGAAAAGGCTTAGGCTTTCCCCAAATTGATAAAACTTTGCCCCACTCTCCCAAATTGACTCAACATAAGATTAATAGGAAAATTGGAGAAATGACATGTGAGAATGAAGCAATAAATAGAAACAGAGAGGGTTCCGACTCCATCAGGATTGCTGGAAATTTTCCGATTGGTTCCAACCTGGCTCTTAAGCATTTCCAACTTCTCAATCAATTTCTCAGATATGTTGACTAATATCTGGCTCTTAAGCATTTTCAATTGTATGTTTTCTTCCAAAACCTAGCTAATTTTCCTTTAGCAGGATTGTTAGAAAAGATGAAGGCTCTCCCCATCTAATAACTTTGTGCGGGTGGTTCTCTCTAATATGTGCTTATCCTGTGATGAACATACGTATGACTGTTTAGTTCCAAATGACTGAGATTTAGGAATTGGCATCAAGTAATGATCTTGCCCAGGCTTCAAATCTCCATGGTCACTGTATGGATTTGCTAAAGGGCATTCTGTTGGTATAGGTATGACTGCCAGGGTGAACATTGTCCATTTGGTCATGGGCATCTGTTTTGATCATGTTTACAAAGAGGATGGTGATGAAGTTAATGTCAACATTTTACTTGTCTTGTCAGAAAGCTTGATAAGAAACTTTTCATTTGCACCTTTCTGTAAATTAAGGTAAATAATTCCTTAATCTGCATACGATCACATAGTCTTCTTGTACTCCATCTTGACGTGTTGAACCTCATGGAAGGGAATAGATAGACACTGATCACATCTAACAAGGACTCTAAGAAAATCCTTCTGATTTGCATTTGCAAGTTTAGAGTTCTCTTTTGATTTATTCTAATTATCTACCTTGTATTAGTATTGAGTAATTAATTACATGGAAAGAGAGAAATTATTGCAAAACTGACCAGTTGAATTCCTACTGCAGCATGTTGAGGTTCCAGCTCCTGTACCAAAGAATGATGAGGTTATGTTGAAAGTGGAAGCAGCAAGCTTGAATCCCGTTGATTGGAAAATGCAGAAAGGCATGCTCCGGCCTCTTTTTCCTCGGAAGTTCCCTTATATACCAGGTAACCTTTTGTGACTTTTACTTTATTTTCTTCAATAGGTTCAGAAAATGTGAGGGTTGAAACATCAGCATGAGGGATGATATGGTGGTCATTTGTGAGTCTGCTGGTTCCTAGGTATGTTTGCTCATGTTTATGTATGCATCATGATCAAGCTTCCAAATCTTTCTGGAAGTTCACCTGTTTCACCTGTGTTGTTATTATTTCATTGTATTACTATTTACTAATTTCATCAGTTTTATTAAAATTTTCAAAGTCTCTTGCTTAGAAGATTTTGAAACAATTTTCACTATGCAAGAGTTGGTCAATGGCATAAATTTAATCATTTTGCTTCCATTTGGGGGGGGGGGGGATTGATGATTTCAGCATGATTTACGGAACACTGGGCGATATTTGGAATTCTAAAAATATTAGAAAAGAAAAATTTGGGGATTTGTCTAATGTGTAGTTAAAAATATTTGGGACCTCTTATTTAAAAAGATTAGCCTTGTTGGACAGCTACTGATGTGGCAGGAGAGGTGGTTACTGTTGGATCAGGAGTCAAAAACTTCAAACCTGGGGACAAAGTTGTAACCATTCTAAGCCATGCTGTAAGTTCCTTCTTGCCCTTCTCAAACTGCCAACAAATCCGTGGCAATAATATTTCAACTGGAAATACTTGATATCTAGTTACTTGGTGTGTGTGAAAAGAACTCATCATCAAACAGGAAATGTGTGGAGGCACTTTAACATGACAATTTAATTTATTGAATGTTATCTAAGCAGTATTGCCTTTTTCTTTTGAGTTTTTCCTCCTAAACTTTACCCTGTTTCAGTGCCATTTGAACACATTCTATTGATCAATTTCTTGTATTTGCAACATGCCCATGAAATAGGAGAGTAGTAGGAGGAAAAGATTGGATTGTGATGTATTTTGTAGATTCCATGCTTCTCTATTAGGTTCTACATGATGCAACTCCTTGGTGCTGTTTAATGAGTTCTTTTCTGTCTCCCCTCCGAAAAAAGATGGGTATATGAAGTTCTTTTTATTGATAAATCGGAGATTGCACGATCGTAACAGTTTACAACTAATATCCCTTGATATTTATTCAACTCAAATTGTTCTTGATTTCATATCGACTGAAGTCTTGGTAAGTTCTCGAGAGGTTCAGAACACCAATTAATTGTTGGTTACTGAAACTGCTCTATAAAAGCCTTTAACCAGAAAATGACTGGGCTTTAAGGTCTTCCTGCTCTTCCCCTAACCCAATGTTTTGCTTCATTTCTATGTAATAAAATGGACCACATTGTCCCCTCCCCCCCCCCCAAAAAAAAAACACTTTCCACAGCATTTTATTCCCACCTATTTCAATCATATTCTTCTACTGCTCGAATAGTTCTTTAGCCTGTGATGATGAAACCCACCCACCATTTACATCTCATCCGTATGCCACAGGCTTTCTTACACCAAAGAAAACATGATTCATGCTCCTGTCCTCTTTCCTGCGCACAGCACATAAAGTCTATTGAATTTTAACTCCCCGAATTGCACTTGGATATCATTGGAAAGAATTATTGTAGAAAGTGCATATCATTGGAAAGATAAATTTTAAAATGATATTTATAAACTAGTAAAAAGAAAATATTTAAAAAAAATAATAGTTTTCTTATTTTAGTTGATTGCAATCATTTTAAACTTAGTAGTTATTTTACTTTTGAGAATCTTTCTATTATGAGTGATTTAGGGATTTGTTTTTTGTAAAAATTCTATTTTATTGTAAGTCCTAGTTTTTTCTATTTAAAGGGACTATGATGGATAAAGAGGTAAGTCTAAATTCTCATAAAAGTAGTGTGGTAGGAAACTTGTTAGGAAATAAGTTTCTAGCCATCAAATCTAGAATCTAAGAGAGGGAAAACTCTAGCAAGAAAGAGAAGAATTCCTGCAGAGTATCCATCGACTAGATGTATAGATTCATGAGAGAATTCGAGCAATGAATGGAGCAAATGGAGCAGCGAAAAGAGCAACGAACAGAGCAGCCAGGCCAGGGTGGAGGAACACTGGCAGTCCAATAAGAAGTCGATGGAAAGGCTTCTGCGAGAACTGCAGGAGTTCAGCAAGGTCCATGAGGTGTGGAGCAGCAGCCACACCCTTGCAAACTAAGAGGAGGAAAGGAGTAGTGGTGTGTCGTCAAACTATAAAAAATAAATTAATCTATTTCACAAAATACTAGTATAGAGCGAGTAAGATTGTCTACTCAGAGAATAGTGGATTTATCTCTTTTAAGAAAATAAAAAAAATATAGGAGTTTTGAAAATGAACTAAACTAATTAATTTAAGAAAAGAATAACCATAAGTAAATAACTCAAAATTAAAATAATAAAAATTAATGAAAATTTTGATTTTTTAGCCAAAGGAATTATGTCCATCTTGATTCAGGTTAATTGATTATCGATTTACCTAATGATTTCAACAAATCATAAATAAATTGGTTATAGTCATTCAACAAATGCCGAACAATTGATCTCTTTTTATTTCGTCGATAATTAAAAAAAATTCGTTAATTATTTTCTTAATCAAAAGACAATCGAAGAGAAACTCTTATGATTTAATATTTCAACAACATTAAGATCGAGAGAGACTCAATTCTAATTAACAAATACTCAACGGGTTTATTTAAATTAGATTATTTAATTCCATAATATAGATTAGACTATTAATAAAGTCATATATTTATGTCATTCACCACTATATTAAAACAAATAAATAATTACGGATTTGTTTTAATTGGTTGTACACTATTTTAGGTTATTAAATATTGGCAACCTATTCAATAAAGCCTAAAAAATCATAAACAATAAAGAATTTTGGAATTAAATAAATACCTATGAGATGTTGATGAAATATGCTCAATTAAATCTCACAGCCATGGAGAATCAAATTTTCAATAATCCTTCAACTAGAAAATAAACTTAGAAGGAAAATATGGAAGAAAATATAACTCATGAAAGAAACAAAATTCTGCTGGACAAATAAAAGCGTGCTGGAAGAATTACATGACTCATGACCTGCTTGCTGCTGGAGAATAAAGGATGCGAGTGCAGGGAGAAAACTCCCAAGGACGTGACCTAGTTGCTACCTCCCATATATATAATGAGCTTTCTATTTTCTAAAAGGGAGATATTTCTAAATTTTAGGTAACTACTAAAATAATAACAAGGAAATTTCTAATGACAAATAATATAATTGACTTGTCAAAGAAATAATCTAACTAAAATAGAAGATTACAGAATTGGACTTTCCAAAATTTATATTCTTAAATATTAGGAATAAAATATATTTTGAAAATCTTCAATACTTTCAAATTAAGTTCAATTCTTCCTTGAATTTTTGTGGAATTGGGAAAAGAAATATATTGATTCGGTCTTCAAGAAAATCTTGCAATTACTCCAGAGATCCATGTGTCCACGTGCTAATAAAAGAGTATTGCTGTCCATTTTTTCATTCCTTGCATAAATATTCCAAATTAACTCATTTTTCTTCATTTGCCTTCATAATCCTCCTCCATCAATTCTAAAATATCAAATATCATAAAATATAGCAATTAGTGTAGTAATTATCCAAAAATAAAGCAAATCGACACAAATTATTACACTAATTTACACCCCAGCAAGTAGTTTGCTGGAAGGAGGGACTACCATCCCTACAAAGTATCATGAGTTTAATAGCTATGAATATAATAAGTTTGGGCAGAATCTTCAGCTTTCAATTGCTGATGGTTAGAGATCTTCTATGGATGCAATATCTAAGAATGTGAGAAAGAGAGGAGCCACGAATCAGTGAGTCTGTCCAGTTCCCAAGTTATTGATCTTTCTTTAGAGGATGTCTATGTGGCTTGTACTGTACATAGAAAGAATCTGATTTCTAGTTGTTTCACTAGGGATGAAAACATGGTAATCAAGAAAGTTGCAGTTTTTGGAGTTGATAATTTAAATGCCAGCTCACCTGTTCCGATGTAAGAAAAGGAAATTTTGGGAAGTCCAAAGAAGAGGATGAGGGAGGAGGTTTCTGGGGAGTTTTTGAAGACTTAATAAGACCCATCTTGAATTTGAGCTTGAGGACAAGCTCTTTGTCCCGGAGGGGAGTAATGATATGCACTTGGATAGCATTGGAAATAATTATTTCAGAAAATGTATATAATTGGAATGAAATCTTTGAGAATGATATTTAGACACTAGTAAAAATGAAATATTTTAGAAAAATAATAGTTTTTTATTTTAGTTGATTGTAATTTTTTTTTTTAATTAGTAGTTACCCTAATTTTGAGAATCTTTCATATTAAGAATGATTTTAGAAATTAGTTTTAGTAAGAATTCTATTTTATTATAAATCCTAATTTTCCCTATTTAAAGGAATTATGATCAATAAAGAGACAAGTGTAAATTCTCATAAAAATAGTATGGTAGGAAACTTGTTAGAGAACAAGCTCCCAGCCATCAAAACTCGGGTCTAAGAGTGGGAAAACTCTAGCAAGGAAGAGAAGAATTCCTGCAGAGTATCCATCGACTAGATCCAGTGTTAGGGCCCATATCACGTCCCTCCTTTCCAAGTTGTCCATCATTGGGAGAGCTTGCAAATATCGTCAGGCATTACACTGAGGGGCCTTAATCTTCCACAGTTTGTCCACGTTTGCATGCAGAAACTTCGCATCTGTTGCTCTAATAACTCTGTTGCCTTCTTTTTTGCAGGGTCATTTGCATTTGAATCAAATTTATACACCTCTCTATAAGTTGTGTTATTGTTGCTGCAAGTATGTTCGAAAGAGAGTCCCTATCACTTTCCTCCAAGCAAGATAAATTGGGGAAAGTGCAAAAATAACCCCTAATCTATAGGCGAAATACAAAGAGCCCCTAAACTTTAAAAAAATAAAAATACCGAAACATCGCCTGAGCTGTGGAAATGTATAAAATTAACCCTCTGTTAAGGATCAGTTTATTTTTAACAGCAAACTAGTAAAAATATATTATATTTTTTTATTTAAAAAATATTTAATATATATTTTGAATATAAAAAATATAATATTTTTATTTCTCTCAAGTGAAATCACTTGTGATTTCATTACAGGAAATCATCTGTGCATTCCTAACATTCTTCTCAGATAATCGAGCCCCCTTTTCTCAGTTTGCACATTCCTGAACATTTTCATTCCTTGATTTTAATTCATAATTTAATCCCAGTAGTTTTAATTTCAGAAAAAAATACACACACACATACATACATGCATACATATATACATTAATTGGAGTGTGAGAGCTCATCACCAGTGTTAATGCGGATGACCATTGGTGATGGATTTTCCTGTAATAATACTAAAAATTGATGACATCAGGGCATTTATGTGGTTTCTACAATTGAGAAAAAATGTCGAGATTTAAGTGTAGTTTTAAATCGATTCAGAGGTAGCAGAATTGTGAAGTCCATCTCCTTTTAAAAACCCTAACTCTACAAATCTTCGTCCTTTTCTCATTCTTGATTCTTGTTTATGCTGGACATGATTACCCTAATGCTCCGAGTACATCACCAGATTTCACCATCAAAACCAAGTCTTGTGAGCCTCACCCACTTACATTTCAACCATCTTCCCTTTAATTTCTTCTGGGGTTTAAGCAATTTTGCTCATGGAAATTGCTCACCAGCAATTTTTCCCCATGAAGAAACCACGTCGTTCCTGGAGAAAAAACCCCAAATCCTTTTCCTAAACCCCTCTGCTACCTCACTGCCCTGGACTCAGACTATCTCTCTCTCTCTCTCTCTCTCTCTCTCATTTTGCTCAAAGGAGCTTTCATCAATGTAAAAAATATGAAAAGGTACCTTTTCTTTTTTAATCTCGCAGATTTAGGGTTTCAGCGAAGTTGTTGGAAAAAACTTCAATCTAGCTTGTGATTGTTCCATTGCAAGCAAGGAGTGTTTCTTATTCCTTGTTATCTGTGATGCGTATATGATTTCCGGCTCCATATTCGAGCCTTTTTAGATTGGGTTGATTAAAGGTTAACAGTTGCATTCCTGCTACTCCAGTCTTACCAAAACTCTTTCCACCTCCATTCTGCTCTCTCTCCCTCTCTGTGTGTCTCTCTCTCTCTCTCTTAAATTATCCATCTTTGTGATGTTGAATGGACTTCTAGGGTTTGGTTTAAAGATTCTCTTGCTTGTCTAAACACTGAAGTGAGACATTCCGTTTACTTTCTTTGTGGAAGTTCAACAATTATTGTAAACAAGGGTTTTGAGAAAAAAACATTATATCTTTATAGTCAAAATATGAATTAAATATTTTCAATAAAATTTTTTAATATATTTTTATTACTTTGCCGTTAATAAAATGACACTAGACAGAAGGGTTAATTTTATACATTTTATAGTTGAGGAAATGTTTTCGTTCTTTTTTGAAGTTTAGGGGGCCATTTGTATTTCGCGTGTAGTTCAAGGGCAATTTTTGCACTTTTCGCAAATAAATTGCTTCTTGATTTTAGTTTCCACACCTGCACTTAATTTATCCATTCACCAAATTCTGCCACCATCGCAAGCTTATTATTTCATGTGGTGTATAATCTAGGAAATAAAGTTATCAATGGTTCATTTCCTTTCCACACATCCTCCCATAGCTTTGCTCTTTTCCGTTGCCTACTTCCAATTTGAAACCATCTTGAATTACAGAAGCAGGCTTTCCCCCTCTCTCGCCAATCATCACGCCTCTCCAACTTCGTACTTATGTGACATCGTCAAAGTTCTTCTCCCTGACATACAACACTCAGCTACCCACATATTATTTGGAGAACCACATTCCAAAATTACTTTCCTCTTGCACTCTCATTCACCACTTACCTAGAAAAGCTGTGTTTTTAGCTTCCATGCTGCTGATACCTAAACCAGCTTTGTCTCTACTGCTCATAACCTTTTCCCACACTGCTGAGCACAGCGAAAGGATGTTCATATAGATGTGTTGAGCACTGGTGGTTTAGTTGCGTTTCCTTTGGTCAGCTGACATATCAATGTTATGTGGTGGCCGCTATGAATGGAAACGGCTGGTCCATCACAATTCTGTGTAGTTGACCCAATTTACTGCTTTTCATGATGTCTCTGATCTTTTGAAATCAATGCAGAGTGGGGGTGGACTAGCTGAGTTTGCTGTTTCTAAGGAGAAAATGACAGTTATAAGGCCACAGGAAGTATCAGCAGCTGAAGGTTCTGGATTACCTGTTGCTGGTCTTACAGCTCATCAGGCCCTCACCCAATCTGCAGGAGTTAATCTTGATGGAAGTGGTCCACAGAAGAACATTCTCATCACCGCAGCCTCTGGTGGTGTTGGTCAGTATGCAGTTCAACTGGCAAAACTTGGAAACACGCATGTGACAGCCACTTGTGGGGCTCGCAACATTGAACTTGTCAAGAGCCTAGGAGCTGATGAAGTTCTTGACTATAAAACAACAGATGGAGCAGCACTGAGGAGTCCATCGGGTAAAAAATATGATGCCGTGATCCACTGTGCAACAGGCATTCCATGGTCTACTTTTGAGCCTAACCTGAGCGCCAGTGGTAAGGTGATAGATATTACTCCAGGCCCTAGTTCATTGCTAACTTTTGCTGTGAAGAAACTCACCTTCTCCAAGAAGCAGTTAGTGCCTCTCCTTATGATGCCCAAAGGAGAGAATTTGGCTTATTTGGTTAATTTGGTGAAGGAAGGGAAGCTTAAGACAGTCATAGATTCCAAACATCCTTTAAGCAGGGCTGAAGATGCTTGGGCTAAGAGCATTGATGGTCATGCCACCGGAAAGATAATTGTGGAACCTTAGATGTGCACAATTGCAAATACTTAAGCTCTTATCAGCTATTGTCGTATGGCTCAAGTGGTTCATGTGGGTAAAAGTAACGGTTCACGTGTGTGATTTGCATGCAAGATGTTTGATGAAATGCCTCTTAAATCTTATACAACTTGTCTTTTTATCATCAACATCAGCAGTTAGCACATTCTCTCTCTCTCTCTCTCTTTCTCTCTCTCTCTCTTTCTCGAGTTTTGTTCCGAATTAATCTTAAAAATAAAA
This sequence comes from Dillenia suffruticosa, assembly GCA_033439265.1. NCBI lineage: Eukaryota > Viridiplantae > Streptophyta > Magnoliopsida > Dilleniales > Dilleniaceae > Dillenia > Dillenia suffruticosa. The sequence continues at coordinate 18,999,994 of JAVTVX010000020.1, forward strand.
AAAAAAATTTAAAACAACACCTTTCAAAAAATATTTCTAAATCTAAAACACTCATGTCGTGACTTCAAGTCACGATATATGTGTGTTAGTTTTGGAAATATTTTTTTAAGGGTGTTGTTTTAAATTTTTTTTTTTATTTTTGAGGTTAATTCGAAACAAAACTCCTCTTTCTGTATTAAAAGTCCTGCGAAATTCTGCATGCTAGAAGTGCATAATTTTAACGGAATGAATAGCAACTTTTGTTTCGAGTAATTGGAAAAAAAAAAACAAGAAGAAAGAAAGAAATGAAGAACCTCCGAAAATTTGTGCAACACTACATTAATCAACAATAAAATTAAGCTAAGCTGAGGATTGGGCAAAGATTTGCTTGTCCTTGCTATGAATGTGTCAAATTAGAGGTTCCATTTAGATGCATTTGAGTAAAACTGCGGCGTGCATGAAAATCACAAAGAAATAATTCGACACTTCTTTTTATAATTGCAAATTAAAGGCTGTTGTAGAGTTATTGGTAATCAAATTAATCAGATAATACCCAAATGGGTTTGAGGTCAAATTAAAAAATCATCTAAGATGAAAAATACTGAGGGGTTGATCCATTGCCCCTTTAGTAGCTTTACTAAAATGTAAGAACCATACAACAAATTGTATGCACAATTTAAGAAGAAGAACAAGGAGGAGGAAGAAACAGATAGGATGGCGGAAAAGGGGAAAAAAATGCATATTCAGCTCAAAAACGAAATAAACTTAGGAAATGGAAGAAAAAATTAATGTTTATTTTAATATATGCCATGATATAACTACATTTAATATTAGGTGAGAGCATTATTAAATTTAAACTACTATTGCTATTAATATATGTCATAATTTAATAATTTTGAATTTTTAACTTAATTTTAAATTTTCAAAAATTTTATTTTCTTAAATAAAATACTTCTGGTTACAGTAATTACTTGATCCATTTGGAGATATAACTTTCCTTTTAGTTTATTAAGCATGTTAGAATTTTTGTTCAACTTGCAGACTCAGGTAATTTCTATGAATCATATATTCATAAAACTCCCATGATAATTTTTTTTTGTATCTTGACTGGGCCATCGCCCAATGTCTAAAATTTTATCCTAATTATTCTGGATTGATTGCTGTAGGACTCACTTTACAGGGACGGATCTCTCAACATTCTTTTTTTTTTTGCTTCCACCCAAGTCGAACCCGGAAGTGGTAGAATGGTGCGGATCTCTCGTGATAAAACTCCCATGCTAATGCTAGGGTTCGTGGGTAGTGAAAACATAAATTTCCATAGCACAGATATTTTAAAAACATAAGGCATGAAATAAATAAATTATTTTGGGGAAATTACTATCATAAAATTGTAATATTCAAAATGTTTTTAAGCAATATAACCGGTCAATAAAAATGGGTTATCATGCTCTAGGAGGAAGGAACGATAGGATTGACAATTTTTTTTTTTTTTCTTTTAATGAAGAAAAACCCGATCCGATGGTCAAGGTCAACAGTCAATGGATCAACTACCAATCTGACGACTTAAGATCCAAGAGTTATGATACAGGGTTTTTTATCAGAGCATTATTTTTTTTAATTAAAATTATTGAAATAGGGTTGCTTTTTTCTTTTTATCCCAAAGAGGATCTCGACTTCTGAAATCGAGATTCTCAACCATGACTTCATTAATTTTTTTTCAATTTGTAAAAAAATTAAAAGCCAGATTGTGGATCACGGTTTTGAAGGCACGATCCATAATCTCGCTTTTAAAAGAAAAATGGATAGAAAAACTACTTGAGCTTCTAATGCCAGAGATTCGCAAAGGGGAGGAGAGGTTGCACGAAGGAGAGAGAGATTTGTGAGGAAGAGGAAGTTTTCACTAAGAGAGATCTGTGAGGAAGTTGGCACCAAGGGGAAGGAGAAAAAAATTGGGGGTTTGCATGAAGAGGAAGATTGCACGAACGAGAGAGAGAGATCTGAGAATGAGAGAGATCCGAGAGTGAGTGAGAGAGAGATCCGAAATGAGAGAGTGAGAGAGAGAGAGAGAGAGAGCTGAGCATGAGGAGGTTGGGGGGGTCTTTCAAAAAGTGAGATCCTGAATCACGCTTTCGAAAGCGTGATTCAGGATTATATTTTTAATCAATATTTTTTAAAAATTATCAAGAAATAAAAAATTGAAGTCACGATTGAGGATGACAACTTCTTAAAGTCACGATCGCTGATCGTGATTTTTCTAGATTTGAAATAATAATAAAAAAATCCTATTTCAATAATTTTAATAAAAAAAAATAATATTTTGATAAAAACCCTACGAAACAATTATGCACTCTCTCACCATAAAGCAACAATACCCTTAAATAATTCAATGAAATTAAAAAAAAAAAAAAAAAAAGAAATCAAAAACTGAGATTAAAAGAGTTTATTCGGCCTGCTAAGCAAAGCCTCTCCCATCCAGAAAACGGCACCGACAAGTGTGCTTCACCTCCACGGATTCTGATAATGATTTTCGGTAGTCTAGCCAAACTCTAGACCATCCAATGATAGTGCCAGTTTTTGGTGAATGTGGGTGGAAGTCCATGAATTATGAAAGCCAAACGTTGAAATTCCGCCAGAGAGTGAGGACAAATCCAGCGATGAAATCCAACAATCCCAACAGTGGCAGATAGATCGGGATATGTAGATTCCAGGGCTATAAGCATCTCCCTCCAATTCTTTCGAAAACTGCACGAAATCAAAATAGTTGATCAAGAACAAGTGGAAGACAAATTTCAAGAACAAGCACACAAATAAACAATGAATATAAGGATAAAGGATAGACATGGTTAAATTTTAGTAAAAAGTGGTGGGGGCTAGAATTTTTAGAAGGAATATAATCATGTTTATCCAGACTTTTTGCCCTATTTGATGGATCGATTGAGGATGGGATCCTAGTGTAAACAATGGGTGGCTTTTTATGTGCTTGTTGATCCTTGTGGGTGCAGCTTGGTAGTTTCATTTCATTCTTCAAGTTGTCCTCAGCAAGAGAAAGGTTTTTGACTTTTCTTTATACTTTGATCCAGAAGATGTTCAATGAAATTCTGTTTAAGCTTTTGAAATTAGTTCTTGGTGTTGATTTCTCTTGTCATATAAGGGAGATGATTCGATGATCTCCCATCCATTTTTGGAGATGATACCATCATTTTAGGGGCAAGTGAGGGACAAAGCTTGTTATTTTAATGCATTTTGATTTCTTTCGAGACGCCGTGTGGGGTCGATTTTATGATGAGAGAGATTAGATTACATTTCATCTACATGTTAATAGGAATCATTTCTTTTGTCTATGAAGTGAATTCATTGATGATTACATGTGAGGAACCCTCTAGATGTAAGATTTAAATCGAGTGGATCAAACCACAAATTGGAGTAATCTGAGCAAAACTTGCTTGCCCTCTGGGCTTATTTTAACTCTTGTCAAGAGCACTGTTACTAATTTGCTAGATTTTTTGCCTCAAGAGACCTCTAGTCCTATGCTCAAATTGGAATTTTGGGGGAATCATGATAGGTTAAAATTTAATCATTTGGTGAGGTATTAAGGAAGGTAGTAAGAAGTCTCCTGATGGAGTGTATAAAGATTTAAATCTTTACCTACTTTCAATCAGGTTTCTGCTTGCAAAACAGCTGTGAATTGTGAGGTTTTTTGGTGAATGTGGATCACTTTGTAAGCAAAGTGAGCTCAATGCTCAAATTGGATTACCTATGAGGAACCCTGTGGATGTGGATCACTCTAGTTGGTGGGCTTTTGGGAATCTGGAGGGTGCAAGATGAGTTCAAGATTGGGAAATAGACGCTTCTTATCATATTCTCCCTTGTTATATATTCTAGCTGGGGATGAGATTGGGTGACTTCAAGAAAGGATTGGGCAAGAAGACAGGGTTTGAAACGCTATCTAAGATTTCGTTAGTAAATTAATTTATCTCCAAAAAGTGGTCATATCTTGCGAAATGGATGTATTTCATGTAAATATTCCAATTTGTTAACTATTTATCTTCTATATGGTTATAGCAGGAGCTTATGCAAAATGGTTTTTCACCTAAAATGGCTAATTCAATTGAAGATCTCCCTACTTTGATGGGACTGCAATATGGTATAGATAAAGGGGCATCCAGCTCTGCCTGCCTCCTAAGGGCACTCTAATTAATAGAATGGAAAATTTCACAGGTCCTCCTCGTATCTCAAATGTCATCTTTAAAGGTTCTAAAGTTTGAATTAGGGTTTCTATCTTTTATTTGTTTGGGTAAATAAAATGGCCATTCATTATCCATTGTTTACCTGAAAGATGTGTGCGTTTATGCAATAGGTAGCTAAGGTGGCTACAAAATGCAAAAATATAAATAAAAAATAATAATATGTTTAGTTTCCTTGAACTTATGTTGCAATATGTTCACTTTGTCCTATGTCAGAATCATCGAGATTTGTGTTCCTCCCAGATGCATTTTTGCATTAATGCTACATGTTATTCTTCGAGATCGAACATCATTAACTGGATGCGTTTGTTTTGTTAAATCAGGGGGCTGTTGCAGGAGCCAAGGAGACTAATGGTAAGACATGGTACATGAGGCTGAAATGAGATACCACACACCACAATGATGTGCAAACCAAATACTTAGATAAGTTGGACTTCACACACCATGATGATGTGGCTTGTTTTAAGGCATGAATACCAACGGACGCCCGGTGATAAGAATGTTATATTTTTAGTTCTATTCCTTTTGTTTTCTCTTCCGCTTTGTATTTTGAATGTTAGCGTGCTATTGCTCCCCTTATCTTAGCCTTTTCACTCTCTGTATGCCCCCGACAGCATCTGATTTCAAGATTATACAGCAAAAATCATATAGATTCATGCAAACCTCTTCCAACAACCTTTGCAACATGTGTATCATCTACGTTGAAGTTGACCGGAGCGTATTAGAGGAAAAAGAAAATTTAATAAAAGAAAATACAATTAAAAAAAGAAAATCTCATTTATTTCACTAGAATACAAGTAAAAAAAGAGTATGAGAGGTATTTCTCATTGGTTACTAGAAATGTTATTAATAATAGTATATTAGAGATATTTTAAACTTAACGATTTTTTCAATTTATTTATTTAATGGTTGTAATTTTGGCATGTTTGGTGCAATTGTTAGGGGAGTGGGTTTGGTTGTTGACTTTTTGTTAATAACTGAAAATATAGTTTGGTAATCCAACTAAACGCTGATATAATTCTAACTGTTTATTTAAAATTCGTAAAAAACTATGATTATTCAAAATAGCTTTTGACTTTTCAAAAATTATTTTTGAATATTTTTCTTTTACTGTTTTTTTTTTCTTTTTACATTAATAACGACAAATATTAAAATTTCAATTTCTCTATCTCAGCTTTTGATATCCCAAAAACTTTCTATTTTTTTATAAGATAATATTTATTTAAATTATTATTATGACATATATTTAGATTAATTGATTCTCTTTTTTTAAGTAATTAAAAAATTATTTATTCTTATATAAATCTGTGAATTTTTTATGATTTGTATCATTTTTTTTTTATAATATGTATTCGAACTATAATTATTTCTAAAAAGAATTATTGATATTATATTTATGAGTTTTATATTGCAATATATGATAGCAATATAAAAAAAAATATTTTAAAAATAAAACAAATTTAATTAATGTAAATTTAATTTTTTAATCTTTTTATACGTAATAGAAATTATTATCTACAATAATTATTATCTATTGGAAAATCAATACTAATACCGATTAACAATAATTATAAATTATTGATTATCACTTCTCAATCATTAACTATATCAACTATCAACTTTCATTTATTAGTAATTGATACTGTTCATTGAATTTTTTCAACTAAATCAAATAGATCGAAAATAATTTGCTTCACATATAATTTTTTGTGTTATATGATTAATAGACACCTATGATATTTTTATTGATATTTTTGTTAATATATATATTTTTTATTTTATAGAAATGTAAATTTCGAATTATGGAATTTGAAAAGAGAGGTTGTGATCGCTTGGAGACGGGCGCCGTGGAGAACAAGTTGGGTTTGATGGAGACGTGGTAACGTTGGACTTGAAGCACGACCCAGTTTGTCTTTAGGCCCAGGTAGTACCCTACGTGTCACTTCCAGAGTTGAAGAGCGTAGAAATTCTATGCCTCCGGTGGGACTCACTCCTACTTTACTAGAATCGTCGAGTCATTGGTCTGTCTGAATAGGCTCCAGGATAATCACGAATCAAAAGCCCGAGCGAGGAAACCATTAATTGGTAAATGCTTAGAAGACTAAAATGCCCTTAATGTTCAATCACTATAAAGTATAAAGCCGTCTAAACGGGATAAATTGAGATGAAGCGGTGGAACAAATAAGTAACTTCAACCGCAATACTATTTCCTAAATGGGCCCACTTGCAATTCCCACGATCAAGCATTCTCTTTATTTTAATTTATTTAAGAAAATAAAAAAGAAAAGGAAAGGGAAAACTAAACTTTATTAATTTACTTATTTTAAATATTTTCTGTTTCTATTATAATTTTCCTTTGTTTCTTCTCCTTCGTTTTCTTCTGCGTATCTCTCCCTCACAGACAATCCCCCTCGCTCTCTGTATTGAACGAAACCTCTCTTACATTCTTGCGATCCGAATATTCGTTCCCTATTCTCTTCTCCTCTGCCTCTTTAGATCTTTCTTTCTTCTCTTTCTCTTTCTCTCTCTCTCTCTCTCGCCCGCTCTTAATCATCCAGGGTGAGTTTTCAATTCAATTTCTCTTCATCTTCACTTTCTCAATTTCTTGTCTTAATTTCCGACTTTCATGCGATTGCTTTGGCTTTATTTTGGGCTTAAATTTGTTCATATTTCGTAATGCAGTTAATTTATTGCTTAAGAAAATATATTGATGAATGTGTCTGAGAATTCTTCGGATAGGTTCTTGATTGCTTGTATCTGTTTTGGCAAAATTTATGATTTTTATCCTTTATCTGCTTGAAGAGTTTGTCACTATAAATTGTGGGAAATTATTTTCTTTTTTTATTTGTTTGTGCAAAATATTTGTTTGGTTGAATTGAGAGCTTCAATAAAATTTACTTGTTGGAGGAATTACGAAAGTTTGATTCTTTTCTGATGATCGGTGTCCAAAATTTGAGATTTATGATTTTCTTTTGATGCTTTTTGTCAAACTCAAATTATAGATATTTCATCGGGATTTATCCCCAAATTTGGAATTTTTATGCGATTGTTGATATTTTTTCATATTACGATTTTCTGATAATCAGATGTTCTTATTGATTGTGGAGACAAGTTGGGAAATCAAATAGTTTAATTTTTTCTAAAATCTTAGGTGTTCCCTGAAGTGGTCTGAAATTTGTCAATACACTTAACTGCCTTAACCTAATTTTGAGGCTTAGTGGAGTCTAGGGGTTTTCTCTTGGCCTTCTCTGTGCTGGAAGGATCATAAGCTATGAGTTTTTTAATAAATTTGTTTATTTAATAATTCTACTTTTTTGAATAGTTATGCTAATTTTTCAACTCATTCTCATTGTCAATTTTGATAGTAATGTTGATGTTTTTGGGCTGTTGAATTTCTAAGAGTTGCTTTTATACATGCAGTGATCACCTTGTGAGGAGGGGCTTCATGAATTAAATTAGAGACTAAATGGATGCTTCCAACTAATTATGACTGTGTACGCCTTGTACTTGCACCAGATTTGCAGATCATACTTCTTGATGTTAGATGATACCGGTTGATTGCCTTGCATAGTGTCTGCTCTCAAGCATGTTGATCACTTCACCTCTGATTTTTGATCCGTCTTATGCTGCAAATCAGATTTCTGACAATACCCTTTCTTTTATTCCACACTCAAGCACTAACCCTCATGTACAATCAAGCAACGGACCCTTTGTTGCTAGTTTAAAGATCTCTTTTTGGCCGTATTTAGAAGCCCATTGACATTTGGTGAATAATCAATTGGAACTCTGTGACAATGCAAAGGTACTTCATTTATTTATTTATTTGTAACAGTTTTACTCCAAATTTTGAACCTTACAGTTAAATTTTTCATGTGGGTGTTGTAGATATAGAATTTTGGAAGAGCTTGGAGATGGAACTTGTGGGAGTGTATATAAGGCTGTCAATACAGAAACATTTGAGATTGTAAGGGACTCTGCTGTCAAATAACTTATTTTTTACTTCTTCCTGAATCTTCTTTCTTGCTGCTCAAACTTAGAATGCCTGAAAATGGTCTTATTCTCCATTGGGTATCTATGTACTCTCAGACAACAATATTACTAAAATTATTCTCCAACTATTTCCTTATTTTTTTCCTCTTGAGCTCCTGTGATATATATATATATATATTGCAGCACTCTTGAAACGTTTGTAGGCTTATGTGTTTCTGCATTCTTTTATGATTCCATTTTCTGTACATTTTGAAGCCAACATGAGTTGCAAAACTTGATATAGGTGTTTGTGAGATAGTATCTGATCTATCTGAAGATGATCCATAGTAGAGCATGTAAGATACTGGCCATGAGAAAGCAATAAATCAGTGTTTCATTTAATTGGAGGTTGCTACTTCCTCAATTTGGTTTTTTTGTAATCAAAACCTGCTAATGTGGCTGTACCACAAAAAAAAAAATAATGGAAAAAAAAAAAAGCTTTTTAGATTTGCATAAAGAAGCCCTTGAAAATTAATCAGGAATGAGTTCGTGTTGACCACAGGTTCCAGCTTAATGGTCACCAATAACTTGAAATCCTTGCCTATGTTAAGGGTCCAGGGTATGAGTCTTGTCACCCTTCCCATTGCCAAGAAAAGAAAATTGTGGAATGCATCACGGCATCATGAATTTAATCCATATAATTGTCATTACACTCAGGAATCACCTAAAGAATGAAAATTGGAACTTATATGCCTTATTATAATGATGGATTTGAGTTGCTCAAAACAAAATTTTTTATTTTATTTTATTAAATTAGGTTCATGTGAACCATCTCATGAATGGCTAAGTTAATCTTAATGGTGATCAAGGTCAATCATAATTGTGCATTGAATAGTGGGATTAGTTTTGCTGTGTAATTTATTTTGGGATTAGTAGTTTTTATTCAATGCTCTATGAGGATTCTCCCCCCCCCCCAAAAAAAAAAAAAGATCCTCCTCTCAGTTGGTGTCTCTTGCTATCCCCTTTTTTCTTTAATTGAACATATACACGCAATGTTAGAATATTTACCAATGCCTTTCAAGCAAAAGTATTTGAAAATTTTTTTGCTGTAGGTTGCTGTCAAAAAGATGAAAAGGAAGTTCTACTTTTGGGAAGAATGTATGAATTTACGTGAAGTTAAGGTAAACAGCTATCTTAACCTTTGAAAATTGATTTGCTTCTATTGTATCATTTTCTTGATTGGTGGCTATCACATCCTGCTGAATTAATTATTATTAGGAATAAAATATAACAGCCTGCCTTTTCTTTTGCAGTCCCTTTGTAGATTGAACCATCCCAATATTATCAAGTTGAGGGAGGTTGTCAGGGAAAATAATGAGCTGTTTTTCATTTTTGAATACATGGTGAGTGCTTGGTTTTTCATGTTAGAAAATGTGAACTACTTCTTGTATGTTCTTTGCTGAGCTTGCTATAGGAAAATTTAACAAGATTAAATTTCCTTTCTTTTTTCCATAAAACAAGGATTCTATCTGAGGAGAATGGATCATTTGCAAATATCACACAGTTGCTAATTGTCTCTGGAATTTGGTTCCACATGCTTAAAGATCCTGCAGTTCCTTCCATTTTGAGTGTATTGAAATTCGCTCAAGAGGAAAATTGTCACAAAAGGCTGCTAACAGATATATGAAGTGATATCATAGTAGAAAGAGGCAGTGATAAATCCACAGTACATCTCTCTTTGTTTTGGGGTGGGAGTGAGAATTAGTAATTATAAGGGGCATTGATTAAAGAAGTGAATTTTGTGTGAGTAACAGGTGGAGCATTTAAAAGTTGGGGGGGGGGCATTGTGGTTGTCCCTTGCAGAGGCTTAACATGGTCCATGATATGCTATGTAGTATCTAGGTTCCAGTATTTCTAACAGGAATACATTGTTGATACAAGGTTCTTGTGTTAGATTTTAATTTCCTCTTCTTTATCATGCCTAGGTTGACTTTACCGCTTGGGTGAGAACCTTCTTTTCGTTGTGGCATTATTTGATGCTCTAGGTGAATGATAAAGTCAAGTTTCTGATATGAGCACAATCTATATGTTAATCTGGATTTTTTTAAAAATCTTTTTAATTGTTTAAAGAAATGCATTGTCCTTGCCCCTTATCTGCCTAATTCTGGATCTGGGCTTCATCTTTCCAGCAATATAATCTGTATCAAATAATGAAAGAGCAGGGAAGACCCTTTTCAGAGGAAGAAATACGGAATTTTATGTCTCAGCTATTGCATGGACTTTCATACATGCATAGGAATGGATACTTTCACCGGGACTTGAAACCTGGTATTGCATCTTTTGTACTTTTCATGCAGTTCTGCATTTTTATGCTCATGTTGGAAATTCTTTCTGCATGGTAGTGCATTTCACCTTGAATATTAATTATGTTGCATCTGTGTTTTCAAGAGAATTTACTGGTGACAAATGACATTATTAAAATTGCTGACTTTGGACTTGCGAGGGAAGTTTCAACAGTGCCTCCTTACACAGATTATGTGTCTACTAGGTGGTGAGTCGTCTTGACTTCTATGATGATGTTCCTTGCTAGGGACTGATCTGCTTATTATACTGTGCCAACGAATGCCCCCTCCCCCCCCCCCCCAAAAAAAAAATTCTGTTTGACAATTTGATCTTTTTTGAAATTTCCTCTGCTTAATTTGTTTCTTCTCCACATACAGTTCAAGATATTAAAAAAAAAAAGAAAGAAAATGAAAACGAAAAATTTTGAAATAAGTTTTGATACATTTTGTTCATATCAAAACATGCAAACACAAAAATGAAAAAATGCAGACGCACACACATTTATTTCTTGCCCCTGCGGATAAAAATTTGAGGATTTTCCACTGTTTTCTGCTATTTCTTTCTCTTTGAGTATGTGCTTGTTATAGTGACTGATTCTAAGAGAACTTTTTTGTTAGCAAGTTATGATGTTTTCATGTGTACATGTGCGCAAGGTACCGAGCACCAGAAGTCTTATTGCAGTGTTCATCTTACACTCCTGCAATTGGTAATGCATTATTTTCCTCTTGTATAATTTCAACTCAGAATTTTTTCTTATGCTAATAAGAATTTCTTTGTACCCCTTGTGACCTTTTGGGAGAGTTTGGCTGAAATCTCTGAGCAGCTACAGCGGCTATATACAGAGTGGGAAGTCTAACTTCTTGCAAAAGTCAAGTTAGTCATTTTTGGTTTGTACTTCTAAGTTAGTTGGCTATAGCTGAAAGTGTATTGTGGGAAAAAAGTATCACAACAATAAGATCCAACAAGTTATCAACTGTTTAAACTTGATACATTCTAACAGGTGAAGGCAGGTCAAGGTTGTATATCGGTTAATCGCCTTTTTACATCTTGGAAATGCTATCCTTGCTAAAACGTGATGTAAGCTAACGACCTTTGGTAGAACCCATTTGAAATATCTGTGGCATGGGACTTGTGGTACTGATTAACACACAAGGCTAATGCATTATCTGAAGTATGGAGATGACAATGACATTTTAATGCTTAATAAGCTGCCTTAGTATTCCTAAGGAAATTACCTTTAGCATTGTTAAGTGATATTGGAAGAGCAAGGATTTTTTTTCCTCTATCTTTCTATTATATATATATGGTATTCTGTTTTGAGAAGTGGTCTGATGGGCAGATATCATATGAGTAGATTTTATTTATGCAATTTCAGTTTTTTTGTCACTTTGGATCATGATAGTTTGTGTTATTCCTCTTGAGTTGATGACTTACAAGTTTGGTGAATGCAGATATGTGGGCTGTTGGAGCAATTCTTGCTGAGCTATTCAGTTTGAACCCAATTTTTCCTGGTGAAAGGTGATTTTATAATCCCATAGCTATCTTCGTTAGTCTTACCATGAAAAGAATAATGTTTCTTTTTGTATTGCTTTCCATTATCTGTATCCTTTGGCATGTGTATATGCTGGAGATCTTATGACTGGTACTATTTTAGTTTCACTAAATTGTTGCCATAGTCAATCTGCATACTCATGCATATCATCCATGTTTTTACTCAGACTTTTTCCTGGTTTATATTCATGTCTGTACTTGACTAAAGTGAGTTGTATCATTGTTATGAGAAACATATTGACTATTTGTTTTATGAGCTTTGTGAGAGTAAGTCACCAGGATTAGAATTAGCTCCTTACATTGATATTGTGCTAGGAATCTAATGAAATCCACAAACACCGGGGCATTCAATTCTATTTGAATTTGTTGTTGCTTGAAATAAATAAAAGGTGTGAAGTTCAATTCTAACTCTACAAAAAAGATGTAGATCTGGAAATCCAATTTGGCAAATGAACTCTGGTGGAGTATTTGGTCCCTCTGAATTACTTATTGAATGTTTGAAGTCTAACATTATTTTGATTATTTCATGCAATGGATTTCAATTGAATTCTTTGTTTTACACTTCCTCCAAGCAAAATAGTTCATTTTAAATTGAAGTAACATAAACAATTTAGCTAAACGAAAATCTTTTTTTATTTGGTCCAATGCACTGGCTAAAAGTTCTATTTTCCATTAAATATCAAAGCAACCTACATGTTTGGCAATACTTGTTAATGAAAGTTAATGAAAGATACTTTTCTTGCAACCCGTGGGCAGTGAAATAGATCAGCTGTACAAAATCTGTTGCGTTCTTGGTTCGCCAGATTGGAATGCATTCCCAGAAGCAGTTAATGTGTCACGATTAATTGACCTTACTTATTCAGAGGTTAGTATGGCCTAGTGACCAGCTCCGATCATATATAATCTGTTGACTTTCTCTTTTTGATGATATCGTAACTTCTTTCCCCAATGATATGTAACTTTTTTTGTCTGGCTAGATGCTGCCTGCTAATATTTCAGATTTAATTCCAAATGCTAGTTTGGAAGCAATTGATTTGATTACAGTAAGTACTCTCATTTCATTGTCAGCTATCATAATTTTTTTTGCATTATTCAATGTGCTTCATCATTGTTGCTGGATGACTTACAATCTCTTATGTGTGCGCGTGTCTGTGTGTTATTTTTTATTTATTTATTTATTTATTTTGTGTGTCCATAGCAATTATGTTCATGGGATCCATTAAAGAGGCCAACTGCAGAGCAATCATTACAACATCCATTTTTCAATGTAATGTACCTGGAACTGTTTTTCCATCTTTCTTGTAGTATGAACCTATCTGACTTGTGTTCTAATGTACAGGTGGGTCTATGGGTTCCTTATCCACTGCAAGATCCCGTTCATTTGAGACCAAACCACATGGGTGAGTTTCTAGAATATATTGATTGACATTGTAATTATTGTGAATTGTTTATCTTTACACTTTGGTGGTGACAGCGACTAAGCCAAACCTTGAGTTGAAGCTATGGGATTTCAGTGCTGAAGCAGATGACTGTTTTCTTGGCTTGACATTGGCAGTGAAACCCAGTGTTCCTCATTTTGGTAATAAATTTGTCATTGTTGTGTATTATTCTTTTGCTAATCATTAGTGAGATACTTATTGATCACATAAGCCCTGAATATGAGTTAAGAATTTTCCATGAGCACCATTAGACATCATTTAACTGAAATCATTTTACATGGCCTGTAGCATGTATTATTCTCACATGGCATGTGCAGTGTACTATTTACAGCATTATTTGGATTGCCCTCTGATGTAATGAGATGGTGTGTGCCTTCATTTCATTTCATTTAGTTCCTGTATGGCTAGATGATGCACATATGCCTTCATGTGCTTTGAGTATAGCACTAGAATGACTGGGATTGCCCTGAATTGGAAAATATGACTAGAATAATAAAAGAAAAATAAAGATTCTTTTGTTTGTAAAATTGATTATAATTGGCCAGGGAAATTGAGGTCACAAATTCCCTTAAACAAGTTTACAATCCCAAAGTATGTCATTCTGAAATACCATTGAGGAGTCAAGGTGGGATCAATGCTAACATTTCTGTTTTGTGAGTGTATATTTAGTTAATATATGCTTGTTGGTTTCATTGCATGGGCTTGGCTTTTTCTGTCTTCTGGGGGAGTTATTTCATTCACCCTCATTTATCATTAAAAGTGGCAATGGATCATCTTGACCTAGTCGTGGGATAAATATCTAGCTCTCTACTCCCCCTCCCTATTAAAAGAAAAGGAATAGAGAAAAGGTGCAATAAATAAAGCAGCCTATGATGATATGTACCTGCCTTTTCTCATATTGCTATTTGAGGGATGATAAAAATAGCATCAATGGCAGCTAGTTTGCTGGTGCACGAGTTCTTTCACCGGTAGATCTGCAGATTCCTAGTGTTACACTGGCCTGTGATGTCTAGTGAACTGGTTGTTCTTGGTCTTAGGCATCTTTTATGTTTGTTATAAGATGCTCCTGAACATAGTTCACTGATGTTTATTATGATTTCAAGTTTAAGATGTGGTCCTTCAATGGTAATTTTGTAGTTGCATATTATTCTTTTAACATTAGTCCTTTATCCTTTGGCAATGGCTCCTTGGTGCCTCTTAGGGATTTCTTCTCTGTAATATTTACAATAATGATTATGATAATCGTAACAACAATAACGACGACAATAATAATAATAACAATGAAAAGTTTGCATTTGGCTTTTCTCCCTTTTTCAGTCAATTTAATGAGAAATCTTTATCTGCAGAGAGGGGCCACAAGGCATCTCAAGGTCCTGGTGAGGTAAGTTTGTTTTGGGTGTATGGAGATGTTGCTGCACATGTTAATTCTCAGATTTTTTTTTTTTTTTTTTTTTGAAAAATTTCAGTGTTCTCCATGCAGGACATACTTTTTTGCCCACCCTTCCATGACCACCAGGGACAATCGGGTAATATTTCTGTCCTCTGCCTCACAGTTTTGGAACAGTGTGTTGTATGCGATTCACATGCTCCCTGCTATGTCTTGAATACCCTCCATTCAATAAGAACTCCTCACTTCTGTTCATCTTATAATTTCTTTGACCTCGGTGCGCTATACTTCTCTCCCCTCCCCCCCCCCCAAAAAAAAAGAAAAGAATTGAACTCCACGTTCTAAAACTAGGAAAGGATGGAATTAGGAATTTAGGATGATTGCACTCACTTTGTCGAATACATTTGCATGTGGCACAGATTTTGTAAATGACTGGCCCACTCTTGAAGAACAATTACTTTAATTGAAAAGAATGTATGAGTATTTAAAACTTCTGGTATTCATTCTCACCATCCTTTAAGGTGGTTTGGGACATCTTTTTTTTTTTCTTTTTCTTTTTCTTTTAATCTATTTTTGTCTTTCGAGAACATGAAATAGAGCTGCCACTTTGCCTACAGCTTAAACTGCTAACAAAGAAATATATTTGCTGCGTCCCTTTCCAGTTTTTTGGTCATTGCTTTCTTCGAATCATAGTGGAGTCGATGCTGCAGTTGAATCTTCTTTGTCATTGCCCTTTAGGTAAGTTCATTAGTTGTCGCGAAGATAAATTTGTTTCTCAAAGGCCTCTTTATATCGAGCTACCAAGTAGTGCAGTGATCGACAAAAATCTTGATACCACGTTTGTATTTGGCAGTCCAATGATGCATCCATCCATGGGAATTGCACAAGCAACTGGTTTCCCCATTGGGTCATTGCAGCCTAATATCCTAGATCAACCATTGTTGACCCTGTCCTCCTCCCTCTTCCAGTAAGGTCATTGCTGTTGGGCTGCGAATCGTTACCAGATAAGTTTTTAATAAGGAGAGGTAGAATACCTGTAATTAATTATTTCATTTTTTTTGTCCTTTTTTGGTTGTGAAGATATTTAATCATCTTTTTAATACCAACAGAACATTGTAAGACAAGGGCTTTGCCACCTTGGTCTAAGTAGGGGTTCATTGACCCCAGTGAATTGTAAAGTCACACTACTATATCAGTTTTTTCTTGATCTTTACTCATTTATGTAAATTGGCTCTGCTAAGATATATTGAATAAAATGGTAAAGGGCATAAACAAATTAAAATGATGAGGTTCATTGACAAAAATTTTCTTAAACCTCCTTAACCTTTCTGGTGATAAACAAAAATAACAAATATATTATTGGCGGTAAGGTTTGAGACAGCTATTTGCAACCGAATGGAAAATATCTTTTCCTCTTCAGAAATGGTCGAACTTATCAACTTGACAAACTTATACGAACAAGTCAGCGATCGCAGCATGCTACTGGGGGTGCATGATGCGATCATTACAAACTCGCAGGTTTTTTATATTTTTTTACTTTTTCATACCAATTTGTATATAAAATTATAATTTGATTAATATGGTTTGATTGTATGTCGAGTTCATTTTTTGGATAACTCTTTCAACATGAACAGTTTTAATACTGAGACTTGATTAAGAAATCTTATATTTTTACTCAGTAGAGTAACTATCCGTTGATCAAACTCAGAGTATTCACGAAAGTGTAAATTTTTTTTTTTTTTTTTTGAAGAAAGTAACAAAAATTTACTATAAACTAATACGAGATATTCATTATATTCATAAATTTTCTCATTGAAGTACTATATTAGTAGAGAATACTTAGAATGGAGCCGGGAGTCGTATGAGCCGAGGAGGATTAGGTTCTTTCCTAGAAAACCTTAGTTTAGGTGGATGATCACACCATTTGATGTCTAACTGTTTAGTATATTTTCATTTTTATTTTTATAACTATTAATAAAGAGAACAACTACTTATAGTTGCTCAACTTTTGTTATCATCTATTGATCCAAAATACTCTTAAATTGAATATTAAATATTTGAATAAATCAATAATTTATTCTAAATATTTTCTTTATAATCAACTTTTAATAATTTTCTCTAAAATTTATATTTTAATATTCTCCTTTTCTTTTAATTTACTTTTTATTCGATTTATCAATTTTTTACACCCATTTACCATAATTGGAAAATAAAGTGAGTCATAGGGATCAAAATGATCAAGATACCCAATTGTTCTATTTGATAGGAAAATTTAGGAAATTTTAGTGATTTGAGAGCAGAGAGAAATGTGTGAGTTGGCCTGTTGGCTGAGGTTCCCTTCCGCCTGCTTTGACCAAACATTATTCGTAGCTTCTTCCATAGTCTTTTCTACCCGGCAGCAGGAGGTTAGAATGTACCAAAAAAAAAAAAAAAAAATAGAGGCTTAGCGGTTAAGAAATGAACAAGAGCCATTGACATTCCAACACTTGGTGAAGAAGTGTCGTCCCAGACGTTGCCTGCTCTTTTACAAAACCCCTCAGTCGCAGACTCTGAGACCTCAAATCTTTCCTCACAGGTGCTCTTCTCTTTCTTTCTTTCTTTCTTTCTTTCTGAAGACAAGTGAAAACAAAGTCAACCATCAAATCAAAGCATGGGTGGTGGAAGAGTTTCATCTGCCTCTTCTTCTGCTGGTACTCTTCTCTTTCTCTCCCTCTCTTTCACTCTGGATTTTGTTAACAACATACCTGAAAATGTACTCAATTTTCCAACTTTGCAGATGAAGAAACCCCTTTTCAGCAACATTCCCCCGCCGAATCAACTTTCGTGAACCCTTCATATCGCCAGTATTCAACTTCTCTCTCTCTCTCTCTCTCTCTCTCTCTCTCTCTGTGGCGAAAGCAAAAAAAAAAAAAAAAAAGGAGTGAAAATGATGTTAAATTTGAATAATTTGGCAGGGGAGGTTTAAATGTGAATACTAATAATGATGGTTTTGGACTATTCCATGGAGTTTCTTCTGCCAATTTTGAATATGACGCCCAACAGAAGAGGAGAGACAATGTTTATAGAGAAGTTTTGCACAGTTATGATGCTTTGAAGGCCTCCACTGACAGACTGCCTCAAGCCAAAGCTAAAATTTTGAGGTTTCTCCTTTTCCTAGATTTGGCTTTCTGGATTTGGTCTATCACTCACTGGCCTCATATGATTAATGATTAAAATGATAAAATTCGATGTCCTTTTATTCATCTACTAATTACCGTGTGTTTTCTAGTGGCCAAGGGCACTGTGCCATGTTAACCTTTGTCATTTTAGTCATCATCTGTTTAGTCCAAATACATTGTTCTCGAATTTGTACCCCTTAAATTAGGACTTTTGTTGATGTGTGCATTTGTGATTAATAACTTGAATTATATTGTTTAGAATATGTAGCTACCTGTTTTGAGCATGCGATGAGTACAATAAGGCAAAACCATGTTTTCCTGTATAGATTGGATTTATGCAAAATATCACTCTTATTTCTTATGGTCGTATTTAGGTCTTGAAAGAGTCATCCATGTGCCTCCCAGTGCGGTATCATCTCATCTCGTTTATGTGAACGAGTTTGGATATTTTGGTCAGAGTACTGTTAAAATTAACTTGTACCCATCTCGAATTGGTGATAGGATCATTAGTATAAAGTTGGAGAATTGGAAACAGAATTTTAAGTTTCAACGACTTAAGATATCTATCTAGCTAATTTGGTTTCTATATATTTACTTGCAATGTATCTCAACTATTGTAAACTATCAGCATAAAAATAGAGGAAAGCATTATGAATAACACAGATATCATGGAATTCATGATATGTCATGGTTGGCAATTTTATGGTATGAGTAGCAACCCATTTCAGTTCCTCTTCCAAAGCAATAATTGGCACAGGTTCACATTCAAAACTCTGTGTCTTACGTTATGCATTTATGTATGTGTACATGTTTGCTTATGCGCATACTCGTGTAGTTCGGCATATATATTATCTGTGGAAAAAAAAATTGTTGCAAATGCTATGAAAGGAGGAAGTAAATTAGATAAGATAATGCTTGATGGCTTTTAGCAGGAAATATTCTTGTGGCAACAAAATCCTACTGTAATGGATAAATTGTGGGAGAGTGCCATGTGAAGAAAGCTCTTGGCTATGATTCTCTTCTAGGTCATTTCCTTAAACCAATGAAAGTGAAATTTACCACTCATTTCAAAGATCTCCTTTTTTGACCTTCACACAGAGTGGAAACATCCAGAATCAGAGGCTTTTGGCCTGTTATCGTGGTAAAAGAACATATAAAAAATTGGTTTCTGGATTTTGGCTCCAAGTTTCTTTTTATCTTGGTAAAGGCTTTTGACCTTTTGTTGGATGTTGCATGGTTCTAAAATGCCTCTCAGAAGATATTTTCGTCATTGATGCTATTTAAATTGCTATGGAAGTGGTCAACTATAATATGAAAGGGAAATAATGATGTTATCATTGAGTTGATTGCCCTTGGGGCCTTCATGAAGGCCTCATTCATTCTCAAAAACTCCCTTTTTAAAGGATATCTACCCATTAATAAATTTGGTTAGCTGGAATAGCAAGGCCTCACATGGCACACTGCCACTGTGAATGGCCTATAGTTGTTGGATGCAGGCATCTTTCTCAGCTGCGTTTGTGTCTCATAAGTTACAACAATTTGTACTGCAAGAGCATTTGTTATGAGGTGGGATATGGCCAGATGAAGTTGCTCATGCTCATTTCTGGATTCTTCTTGAGATTGATTCATCACTTTTAGTTATGCACATAACTACAATTGTCTTCTCATACGGACCTTTGCTTTTATTGGTCACTTTTTCTGTTTTGTGTTGCAGAAGTTACAACACTTAGTAGTGCAAGGGCATTTGTGATGTGGTGGGATATAGCAAGATGACTTTGCTCATACCCATTTTTGGATTCTTTCTTGAGATAAAAAAATGATCACTTTTTAGTTGTGTACATAACTACAATTGTCTTCCCATAAGGACCTTTGCTTTTAATGCTCGCTTTTTTCTTGTTTTACATGAAAATCAAACTATGATCTGTATCCGAATGTTTTCTTCAACCGATGCTTTTTCTTGCGTTGATTGTAGTCTCATTATGGATCCACTTTAACAACTTTGTTTTCCATATCCACTACAAGTTTGTCCATTGACTTAAAGAGCAACTTATTCTCCATGAGTCGCGTAAGCCATTGGGAGCTCCATGAGTTATATGAAAACAAGCATTGGGCATATTTTGGTTACACTTTTTCATGAATAAATTTGTCCAATGCTTGTCTTCAACATAAGTCATGGATCTCTAAGTAACTTATGTGGCTTAAGGTGAATGGAGTTTTGAAGTGTAACTTTCTTCTTCTTTTCTTCTTCACATTCTCAAATGTTCGTATTATTTTCATGAGACAAAAAGAGAACTTTTTCGCTTTGTGTCTGGTGCTTTGTTTCAAGATGATGACGCTGGGGTTGAAATATTCTTTCAAATAGATAACTTACCCTTTGGGAAAGGGGGTGGATGGAGGGGCCTAAGCTAATATCTGTGATAGTAGTGGGCTGTCTTCTCTGTCCCTTTGGGTCTTTCTTTACAATGAAATGGAAGGAAGGTAACATAGGATGTGATTGTAGGGAAGTCAGAGAAGTTAGTGAGCTGGAAGGGAGGGCTCTTATCCAAGTAGACTTTCTCTAGTGAAGTGTACTCTATTGAAGCTTCAAGAGTATATTTGTCATTTATTTTCTTCTACAGCCTTTTTGATGAAGTGCTTGGATTATTGGGTAAAAGGTTGAGGGAAATTGCTAGTGGAGTGTGGTGATATTAGCTAGGTATACCAAATCAACCAACAATCAAGCCTTTATTCTACTAAGTAGGGTTGTCTATATGCATCTTTCTACGTTATTGTACTCTATTTCATATCGCATGTTCATCTATATGATTGTCTTCTTTATAAAATAACAATAATCGTGCTTTTATTCCACTAAGTGAGATCGACAATATGAATACTCTTACGCCATTGTGATGTATCTTGTATCATAGTTCCATTTGTATTTAGATTTTTCCTATTATGTTCAATTGTCACTATACAAATCTTCTTAGGTCTCTCTCTCCCTTGATTAATACGAGTACTTATCATTGTCTCGCACGCCTTATTGGAGTCTCTATTGGTCGCCTATGTACATGTCTATACCATCTTAATCGTGTTTCTCTCAATTTTTTCCTCGATAGGTGCAATTTCAACTTTTTCTCTAATGCACTCATTTCTTACCTTGTCCATCCTTATGTGTCTGCAAATCCACCTTGAATATCCACCTTGACATTTTCATCTCCGCAACTCCCATCTTCTGTTCATGCTTTTGGTTTATTGTCCAATATTCATATCTATACAACAAAGTAGGTCGATTCACCATCCTGTAAAACTTTCCTTTAAGTTTTAGAGGTATGGAGTAGAAAAAATGTACTATAGGGGAAAAGGGACCATCAACATGTTTTGGCCTTGAGATAATGACGATGCAGTCCCAAACAGTTATTTGTTGGGTAGGCTTTTAATTGAAGCTGCACAAGCTCAGCTCTTTTTTAAGTTGATGTGTTGCAATTGATCTATTTTAATTTGTAACCAAGGATAAATTTCTTAGAAGAAGAAGACGAAGAAGTAAAAATGTGACAGGATTGTTCAAGCTGAGAGAGAGATTATCTAGCAATCTGTGACATGGTTAACTAAGCTAAGATATGAATTTGATTTATGAAAAGAACAATGAAGAATTGACAATAACAAGCACTTTATGATAATTTTTCCTCTTACAGATTACAAACCATTTCTTAAGTTATATCAGTTGATTTCTTATGTCAAGGTTTGTATATATAGAATGAATCACCAAACTTAAGGAACGATATCTATTGTTATTCTTCACACTTGCTCCTCAAGGTTGATGTCACATGCTTTTATCAACAATTGACAAATCATTTGGTTATTAGAGGTAATATTCATTGTTCTATTTCTGTCAGTTCACTTGACAAATCATCGGGTTATTATCTCTTTCAAATTAAAAAATTTTTGTCTTTATCTGATATCACTCAAAATCCATATTATGGTTTTGACTGTTTAGGGTTTCTTAAGAAAATCTTTGTAAACGAGGTTCTCTGACATTACAATTGACACATAGGGCATGCAAGTCCCATGTTGAAGATCCCATTTCAGCATTTTTGGGATCCTGTGCAATGCTTTTCTGTTGATTCAGGATGTTGTGTATACTGATAAGGTTGGGAGTTAATATACCTAGTACGATTCAGGTTCAGCAACTCTCTAGAATAAAGTTTTTGATGGGTGACTTGCTTCTTCATTGCACATGGACTTGCTCCTTATGGGGCAAATTCTCTCTTTGCATCCATGTTGGGTGACTTTAAGCTTTGTGTAAGGTGAGTGTGGGGCTTGGAGTGATGTCAGGGATTGTACAAGGAGGAGGAGAGTTGTTAGGGTGCTTCCCCTAGCCATGTTTTTGTTGTTTAGAACAGAAGGAAGAGAAGAGTTTTAAAGGGGGGTCCGAGAGTTCCTTGAATTTTGTTAATAATTTTTAGAAATGTTAATGCTTTTGTTTGACTTCTAAGTTTCGGGGATCTTTTGTAGATGTTGATTTCTTGTGGACTCTTTTAATGCCCTTGTGATCTCCTCCTTGGTGCACTTCCTGGGGTTCAGTTTTTCTTTCTTTTTGAATAAAATTCTTCTTTTCCGCTAAAAAAATTGATGGCTAGTCCCTATGTTGATGAACTGACCATCTCACCTGACAGATATATCCCGGGAGCCTGGATGGAAAATGTAGGTGGCATGAATTTGAATGATTATGATGTGCCAAAGACAACATCACTCTTATTGATTGGTCCAAAATCATCTGGAAAAAGTACTTTAGTTAATAAAATTTCAAGGGTGTTCGAGGATAACAAGTTTACTGCAGCAAGGGCTCAAGTTTCATGTCAGTGTTGCTTTATTTTGTTCTTTTTTCTTAATTAAGAAGACACATTGTATTATTGCCAATGGTGTCACTTGGTTCATTTCATGACTTTGTTTAGATGTGCCTGCTATATTAAGCCTTTGGTTTTGTTCCAGATAATTCATCTGCAGAAGATGGGACTTTCTTTGTCCAGGGATATATGATTCCAAAAGGTTCAACTTCTTTCTGTGTATATGACACACGTGGCCTTTCTGATTGTTCATCCGACAACATTGAAATGCTCAAGAAGTGGATGACAAAGGGTGTTCGTCATGGGGAACTGGTTCTCAGGTATACGCTTGCATAATCTACTTCCCTTTAGGGTTACATAGGATATAATTTCTGTTTATGATTTTTCCTATTCTTAGTTGGATTGTTTGGCTTTGTCAGGGACAAAGATTCATCAGGTTTAAGAACCAGGTTAAAGTGCAAAGCTCAGAAAAATGGTTTCCTATCTGGTGAGGTTAGAATGATTAACTTTGTTATTTATGTTGTCAATGGACTTTCTGTTCTTAAATCCATGGAAGGAGGTGATGCGGAAGATAAACAGTATATGGATACAATTTATACAACTTTCAACACCCCGTACTTGTCATTCGAAGGTAATTGAAGACTATCCTGCAACTGCCTCATATCTAGAATTCAGACCTACTTTCTAGTTAATCCTTCTATATTAATCTCATTAATCGATATGCCTATGTGCTTGCTTAGACATGTATCTCCCAATGTGGTGAAACTGATAGCTTGAGGCCTCAGAAATCAAATGTAATTTGCACCGTCCAGTGAAGACCCCTAGATTTCTCAAGTGGTATCTATTATTATTCAAATGTAATTTAGCAGTCTTGTGTTCTAAATGCATTGGTTCAACAACTCTCACATTTCTGGCATTACTTATTCAACTAAGCAAACCCACCTCATGCATAGGCTTGTTGAATAAAATAACTTACCAGTTAATTTATGCTTTAATAATACACATTTTAGTCAGAGCTGGATTCTGATGAAAATTCTTTCTAAAAATTGATGAGACAGTTAAGTGTTGACTATGTTATAAACTCTTGGACTAATTATAAATAATTTTTTAGTTCAACATAAGATTAATATGTTGAATGGTTGTATAGTTGGGTTAGATCTGAATTTAATAAATGTTATCAGAACTTCAAACCTTAATGTCTATGTTTAATCCTTTTCCCACTTCCTCACTGCCCTATTTTTTCCAGTCATCATACAGAAAGTTTATGCTTTGCAGTCAATGAAAATTAATTATTACTTGTATGGATGATCATCTCTGATCCCTTGTCCTACAATAGATGACAAGCCTGCTATTGTTGTCACCCATGGTGATTTACTTTCTTATGCTGATCGTGCACGTGTGTGTGTTTACTTGGGCGAGCTGCTTGGAATTCCTCCGACCGAACAGATTTTTGACATCCCAGGTGATCTGCTGTTAATTTTTTGTCTGCTGTTGAGATCAGGATATCTTTGCAACTATTTGACTGGGTCCAGGACTTCATGCTTGCAGATAACTGTGATGCTGCGACTGAATTGACAATAGTTAACATGTTACAGTATTCCCTCGAGCATGCTGAGAAAAATATTCCTCGCAGTCACAGGGACTGGTTAGCTTACAAGGTTTGTTCTTTTTCCAGGCTCAGAAAAGTTTTGCTATCACCATAATCTTCTGAAGTAGTCTTTTTAGGATTGACAACTAAGGATCTTTGAGGGCATGATATGTGTTAGACCATTGCAGTTGGGAGCACGGGAGCATTGGATAAACCTCTTCTATCCTGACTCTTTATGGTAGGCTTCAAAGAAGTTTTGGTGAGGGCATCTTTAGGATAGTCGTCATCCTCTATGAAAGCTACTATCTTCTTTAGACCCTTATCCTAACAATGGCTTCCCCATTATTCCCGACACAACCGTTTTCACTGAACCGTTTATTTATATTTTATATGGTTTATTAAGTACTTGGTTTGATTTTGAGTAAAACCAAATTTTAATTTGGTTTATTTGGACGGTTATTGGTTTTAGTAATTTTTATTTGGGTCAAACTGAATTAATTAAAAATATTCTATATATTTTTTGGATAATTTTTATTCATATAAATATATTATAATTTTATAATTAAAAATTAAAAGAGAAAAATCTTAAAAATTAAAACTAATATAGTGGAGATTGCACGGTTGATTCCAATTTAGATACTCCTTAAATTGGATAATTTTTAAGTACCAGTACAAAGTTCCATCTTTTAAATGAACTGAATCTTAAGCTCTCTGACTTGTGCCGGTACAGATTGTAAGTTTTCTAGGATTGTGCAGTGCTAGACCTTATGCATGCCAATGCCAAGTGAAAGAACACTTTCTGCAGCAGTTAATTCCAATTTAGGTACTCCTTAAATCCTCGAGAACCGAAACCTAAGTCAAGCCCAACTTTGTCTTCAAAGCTGCCAAGAAACTCTGGAGTCCTTTGCATCTCATCCACTAGGAAAATGGGAGAACAATATGACAGATGGAACTCTTAGGTGGGCATCCATGCATATGAAAATAGATTACCTGCAAATGCCATGGAACCTGATTGGAACATCCGTTTTGGACTGAATTAGCATTGATAACTAATTGTCACCCTGCTGTGTAACTTTAATCAGGTCTTAGTGCCATGCTTGTTGCAGTGATGCCCGACTTTTCTATATTAGGTGCAGGTTCTTGCCATAACTCCACGGACTTGGCTTCTCATTTTCATAATGCTGGCGATGGCCATTGTTTGTGCCCGCGTGTATAACAGCCATATACATCTACATCATGCTCCTCGATCGAAGATTAAGATTGATTGGCATAAGATTCGACACTTGTGGTTGGACTTGGATTGAGGCTAGTTTGTGTATATCTTGGGAATTCTTTCGACCTTGTCGATGAATGGATTATGACTACATGGCATATGTAAATTATGTAATATATTCTGTCTTAAGATGAAAGACAAGTCCTTCACATGAACCAGGGACCTGGTATGCTTGCATTGCAAAATTGAGACAAAAAGTTTTACAAATAATAATAATGTAGAAACAAATGATGCTGATCATATTTCTTTCCGAGGGAGATTATGCCCGAGACAGTGAACGCATGAAGAGTACATTATTTTGAATCCTCAATTATAGTTGCATTCCAATTCAATTCTAACTTCCTTCCACTGCTGGTGGTTCATCAAAGCACCTCTCGACCCGCAGGCAGGAACAAAAACCAGGCAAAGATGATGAATTCTTTTATGGGGCCAATAATCTGACAGTGCATGAGAAAAAAAATAAATAAATCATCCTTCTGAAGTCATAGTGCTAGGAATACATTGCAAGAACTTGGCCCTTGCAATCGGGTCTGTTGAAAATCGACCCAGTGCTGCAATTGTAGCCGTGCTACTACCAAACTTTTCAATTCCTCTAGAGATCATACAAGTGTGACTTGCTTCCACCACAACCATCACATCTTCCCCCAACACACAAGAAAGGGACTCAGCAATCTGCCTAGTGAGCCTTTCCTGTACTTGAAGCTTGAAACCATGAAAATGCACTATTGACTCTAATAAGGCTCTTCCAATGGGATGTAATCCAGCAAAGAGGTATCCTATGTGAACAACACCATGAAACGGAAGCAGATGATGCTCACACAGAGACCAAAATGAAAAGCTCAGCTCTGAATTAATCTGCCCCTCATCATGGTTCGAACCCCCATTGGGGGTGGAAAAATCTGGTCTACCACAAACAAAGCCATTCAGCTTCATTTCCAGATTAGCATTTTTGAAGTTCATCAACCACTTTACAAAATGACTGGGAGTTCCTATGAGCTCTTTCCTTGAAGGATCTTCTCCTAAAGATTTAAGGATTGAAGTTACAGCAGTTGCCATGCCAGGATGAGCGGAACCCAACTTACTGATCTTGTCACTGGATGAAGGCCTGGATGGACACCAACCTTCCGCAAAGTCAGTGGTACCGCTTTTCTCTGCATCTATTCCTCTGAATTTAAGAAGACTAAAAAAATCAACCCAAACATCTGCTTGTTTGTCTTCAAAAACCCCTGAACCAGAAGAGACTACTACCTTTACCCATCCTTGGTGGTTTGGATCAAGGAAAAAGGATTCTAGCTTCGGGAAATTAATATGCAAACACTGAAGCACAACAACAACACCAGCTGGTTTAATTCCTTGTTGCAAAGCTGAGCAAACTTCTTCTGCCAGACGTTGTGGGTCTTGGAGTCGTTTTGCAAACACATCAGCCACCCGAGAGAGCTTACTCAGGCCAACAACTCGTTGTCCAGATGGGACATAACCCACATGACACTTAACCTGGAAGGGAAGTAAGCAGGACTCACAATAGGAGAAGAGGTCAAGATCTCGAACAACCACCAACCCGCCTGTTCCTCCTGCGCAACCAACTCCAACATCCATACCAGCTTCAGGGAATAAAGCACCTTGTATAATGTCTTTCACTTTTTGTCCGTAACCTGAATAATGAGAAAAGAAAAAAAGAAGGATAAAAAATATACAAATCCAATCTCCAAATCATGGCTTTAAGTGATAAATCTTAAACGCTGTCATGCACAATAAAACCATATTTTCTATCCATAGTTACAAATGAAAACAGAAAGAAGTATTATACATGCATGAAGAAGTATATACATGCATGAAGAATAAGTTCCCTCAGCCAACGTCACTAAGCGTAATATTGATATGCATAGCGGAGCCAATAGAATATATTTATAGCAATAGCAACATCTCAGTGCCCTACATATGAAAAAAATGTAATCTCCAACATCTTCCATCTCCATCATGGTGCATAAGCCACCTAGTGTTTACATAAAGGTAATTGAGATAGCAACAAATCATAGGCCAGTTGCAAGGTTCAGAAAGAATCAAATATTCAAATCAGTTTCTTGCATGGTACAGAACGCAACATTACTTATTAGATGGAATGTATCATCCATATCTTTAAGGTAGCAAAAACCTTTCAAGGCAAATTAACCAGTTAAGTCAGCAATTCATGCAAAATCACTAATCACCATGGCCAGGGAAAACAAAATAAAGCCCGGCCTAGAATTCTAATAACAGTGCTAATATTAGAATCCCTGCCCTGGACAATCTGTATCAGTACGATCGCAGACAAGTATATTCCTTTAGCAGAAAAAAGCTTTGGTGGAGAAGAGGATCAAAAGGAAAAAGCCATGTTTGTATCAGATCCCAGGCATTAAAAGCAGATGAGTGTGCTTTCTATTTTTGATAAAAGGGAAGCAAAAAAAGTAAAAATGCTGCACAAAGCCCTGCATCTCCAGTAGCACCATGGCATACTTAATATATTCATAGGAGTTAATATAGCTGACGACTATCACACAGAACTTGATCATATGGCAAGATCCTTGCTGTAACAATTTTTTCAAGAAGTATGGATATTGTACAAAAAACAAGCAGTTCCTAGAACTTATTTAGCTTCTAATGAGATTACATACCACATTCCCACAACAGAAATTAAATTCAATTACAGGTCAAAATAACAAATGTTTGAACTACATAGTAGAAAGCAACCTAGCTATGTCAACATCAAATTTATAGTAAAGACCAATTACAGGTCATCATCAACATATTTTGACCAAACAGATTTTCTCTCCTCCAAGAACAATGCATCCTCCACCAGAAGAACTCTCACATGATTGCTCCAACCTAACAACTTACTCCATTAATGATCAAATATCCTTTCTTCAGTGGTCAGTCTCATCTTGTAATAACCCCTTTTCACCTCCTCCGCACCAATTCCCAAAATCTCCAAGACATACCTTCTCTTCTTGAAGTTTTGGTTTCCAAACATAAGTATTCATCTCAATCAACTGACAGAAAATGATATCACAATTCTGAACCAAAATAAGGCCTCAGTTTTATATCCTGCTCCATCAGATCCCAAATCTGAATACCTTACCTAACACTAAACAACCACTGTCTACTTGTACTAACTCTTGATGCCCCCACATCACGAAGAAACCCCAAACAAAATATTGTTTTTTTGGAAATGAAAAAAAACACATCAAAGAAATCCAAGCACAGCTTCATTCTTTTTCTGCAATTGTTTTCTCAAAATTAGATCTCCACCTGCCATCCCGAATACCTCAAGTGACTCTCAAACAACGAAAGGACCTCCCCACTTGCTTCTATTTGAAAACTTAAAGAGCCTCAACATTTATGTTTAAAGCAAAAAACTCCACATTCTTGTTCCATTTAATTTTTCATCATCCCTGAGATGTGTTTTCTTTTTTTCTTAATATATTTTTTCTTCTCTCCATATGAGTACATTAAATTCTTGCATGACCAATGAAGTGAATGTGACCTTCTACTGCCACTTACCCTATTAAATCTCTCTCTCCCACATAATTAACTTGAAGTAATTAACTGAAAACAAAAAATACAGAAAGATATATATATATATATATATATATATTTTTGGAGTGTAAGAAAAAAAGCTTGAGAATTCTGAAACCATTTACCATTAGCCACGCCTAGCCATAGTTTATTTGCTTAAAAACATGAATCCTTCCATCTACACTCAATTTCATCAAACAAAGACAGCCTTTTTCTCAAATCCATCAAGGCAAACCCCCAGTTACTTTCTGAATTGCCAAATTCCTTGGATGGACCATGCATATTGTTTTAATCAAGAAGGTGCAAAATTCTCCGAGACAACAACCTATGGATTAAAAATAAAATTTCTAATCTTTCTTAATCATCTAGAATTTTGCTTAAGGCTTACAAGAGGCTGAGTTTGAAATCTAAAACCAAGCATTTTATGCAAATCTATCCACCTACTTTGATATTGGGCTTTCTAGATGAGTCATCGCACCATAAAAAATTGAAGCACTAATTGTTAAATTCACTTCAGCAATTTTCATTTTATAATTCTTAGTGATATATTTCCCTTTATACACCTTCTTGTTCATTGACTCTAAATAATTTCTCCATTTTATACAGTAAAATTATTCCGACAGCATAGCCCCCCAAAGAATCCCATTAATGCCCCAAAACTTATCCATGACAAAAGTGAAGAGGTAGGATCTTAAAACAGTAGCTGAACATTAATACAAACCAATTTTCATAATGGGCGTATACCAGTAGCAGGACCTAGACCTTTGACATATTCAAAAAGGAATATGCCCTTATATGTTGATATATTAATCAATCAAAATGGTGATGTGCATTTCTTTTGGTGAATCAAATTTCTTAAATCCATAATCCTCACAGGTCAACTTTTCCTTTCAAAGAAAATTGTAGTTGATAATTTAGTAGAAATTTTGGCCATTAAAGCAAAAAGAAATGTTATGACTTTGATGACAAACTATGACCATTACCTAGGGAAAGCATACACTCCACCCAGCCCTCCGCCCACAAAAAAAAAAAGATTTTAAAAGATTGGTTAATTACAAAACTATAATTACAAAACTAAGGAACAGGAAAGAAAATGATAGTGGGAGAAAAAGCCTCAGAAAGCACAGGATATGCTAAGATTAATATGGTCTAATTTCCCTTTTATCTGACAAATTACTCCTACAGGAAAAAGGAATCTGCAAGAATCATTTCCTGAAAAATATTTCAATGTACCCACCAACAAAATCAAATTGCTGGGGAGTGGAGTTGTACAAGAAAATATTTTTTCATTTATATGTGCTTTAAGTTGAGTAGGAAATATTTGCTATAGTCTAATCATTATCTAGCCCCTCAACACAAGAAACAAAAGTTCAAGAAAGCTTGATCCCATGAAACAAACTTAGCCAGAAGCTCAGTAGGGGACAGGATCAAAAGACATTGGCTCAATGTCACAACTTACACCACCTTGTAGCAATTGAATAACAAACCAACTGTTAGACTTGATACTCTACTTACGAATGTGATGCATGGAAATTTTATTATTGATCTATCTGGCTTTGATATGCATTTATTATAATAGTACAATCATTAATAAAAATCAAAGAATAGATCTAGGCATCATCAGCTTTTTAAGAACTTAATGCAGTGCAAGAAGTTGTAGTAGCAAAAGAGCATTCAATAGATTGAATCATAAAATTCAAATCTAGCAAAAATTAGGTACAAGTGCCAACAAAATTGCAAACCAAACATCTACAAAAGCATGATCATCAGTGAGAAATAGGAATGCAAAGATCAACAACTTCTAAGGTTACTTTATGCTTATCTAGCAACATAGCAAACTCGGGAGCCTCTCTTTTATTCCTGAGTTCAAATTCGAAGCAATAACAGCAAATCCAGCGAAATTATAACACCAGAGAAACCAATCTACAACTTTGATCTACCCTAAAAAGGTCGAAAAGTTAAAGAAATGAAGACATACCACGGGTGCCTTCAAGAAGAGCTTTGGCAACACGAAGAGGGGTCTTTTTAAGACCTTCTCTATCGACATCCTCATCGAGACCTTGCAACAGAACTTTCACAGCATCTTCAATGACGAAGGTGTCAGGTTGTTGTTCCTCTAGGCACAGCTTAGCACAGCCCCCACCGCCTAGTTTCTCCAACTTCACATTGAAATGCCCTTCTTCCAAGGCCCCCATTGACAATAATCCCTCCACGTTCCTCTTCCCCAATCCCTTCTGATAAGACAAATTCAAATCTAAATCTAAATCAAAAGATTTTCTTTCTCAAAAGTGACAAATACCCAAATATGAATTGAACCCAAAATTCAAAATTTTACGACAAACCCAGATGAGAAACGAAACAAAACTTATAATCAACAACGGAGTAGACCCCAAATGGGCAGAAAGTAAGAAACCCAAGAAGAAAGAAAGAGAAAAGAAGAGGAGAGAGAGTGCGGAGAGAGAGAGAGGGGATGGGGTTGGGGGGAGAGAGAGAGAGAGAGAGGTAGAGGGGGGTATGGCGTTGTGTGGACAAACGTAGGTTCGCCGTTGATGTGAGGAAAGTGTGGATCGTTTTTGGGGATTTGGCACGTCTGGGGTTCGGACACTCACTCGGGTCGCTTTCTTCAGGAAATCTTGGCTCTACCCATCCCTTGTTCTTTGCACGGTTCCCAATGAGGGGCTGAGGGAGGATCTGTGGTTGGATGTACCAAACCCTTTTTGACCATTCTGGTGTTGTCAGTCTTTTTATTTTTTGTTTTGTCAGGGTATGTGCACCTTTTTTACTTTTTAGTTATTCTAGTTGGTGGGATCTTTTTCTTTTGCCGATTGATATCTCCGCAGATCAGTTCTGATGGTTTGGCATGCCTTTTTCTTGGTGCTGCTATGATCAAACCTAGGAAAATAAAATAGTCAACTCTTAAGAATAAATCATGGTTTCCTTAAATTATAAAACAAACAAACAAACAAAAGTTTTGTTGATCCAACAATTTCGATCAGAACATATAAACTGAAATTATAGTTTCAATATATTAGTTACAATCAACTTTAGTATAACATCTATCCCCCTGGTCTAAATTGATCCAACCAAAGAGGTTTAAAATTATAGCTAACTCAAGTGAAAATCAAATTTATACTTAACATTCAAGTTCACAAAAAATGTGAACATTACATGAAATTGACATCAACTATTTATGAAGACAAAAATAATACATGACTAAATGCATAAAGAAATAAAAAAATATCACAATCAATGTTATAAAAATTCAAATCTTGTTTAAATTCTAAAAAAAAAAAAAAAAGAAAGAAAGGAAGGAAGGATGGAAGAAAGTAAAAATTTAAATCTTGCAGAAAAGAAAAAAACAAGAGAAAGATTTGAACGGTGGTAGGGTAGGGTAGGGCAGGGCAGGATATGGCGGTTGTTGCCATGTTCATTTTGACGTGTAGTTATGGAGTCAAAAAAAGGAGGGAGAGACGCGGTCCTCCAACCCACTCGAAGGCATGCACGGAGGGCTTTTCAATGCAAGCAAGAGCCACCGGACATCCCGCATCTCATTAGGGGGTGGCTGGCTTGGAAGAGGGCCCACCCTCTCTTTTTCTCACTCACAATTGGATGATTTTATATTTTATATTTTTATTGATGTTTAAAATTAAATTTTAATTAATTCGATTTAAATATATTTTATTTAACGAATAACTTATTTAATATAATTTTTTTATTTATAAATTTTAAATATGATATTTAATTAAAAAATTAAATATCTCTTTTTACTATAATTTTCATTTGTTATTTGGAATGTTTTATAGCCTATCATTGTTGTTCCTTTTAAACCTAACCACCGCTGCCTTGCTAAAAATCTGAATCCCTTGCTATTAATTAATTTATTTGATATATAATTTTTTAAAATCATATTAAAAAATATTGTAATAAGTTATATTAGTATTAGAGTTAATATTAATATTAGAGTTATATAATTTTATTTGATCACTTGTCCTTTTTTTTTTTTTTTACTCTTTTCACTTTCACTTCATTTTGTTAGTTAATTCTTACCATTTTAAATAATATTTTTTAATCCATTATTTTAATTTAAACTTTCTTTCAGTTAAAATGATACTCTAATATAAGATGAAAAGAATTTTTTTTAATTCTTATTATGATAAAATCTTAACAAATTAATAAATTAGTTTATCATAAATGTATGAAAGCAAAATTCACGAGATTTATAATTGATTTCCGTAATGCATATATAATATTTATTTATTTGGAAAAAAATATTATTGTGAATTTGAATTCAAGGGCATAGAATAGAGATGCTTTTGTGCTTTTTTTTTATTATTATT
Organism: Dillenia suffruticosa; assembly: GCA_033439265.1. Lineage (NCBI taxonomy): Eukaryota > Viridiplantae > Streptophyta > Magnoliopsida > Dilleniales > Dilleniaceae > Dillenia > Dillenia suffruticosa. The sequence goes on from JAVTVX010000020.1 coordinate 19,033,637, forward strand.
ATTTTTTATTTTTTTTATTTTTTGTGAAAATGCTTTCGTGCTTTCAATCCGGTGGGTAAACAACCTGTTGTTCATTATTTTAGCAGGTGATTAATGAATAGTTGGTCAAATCACTTAACGTCGGTTGATCCTTAAAAAAACAGTCTAATGATATAAACCTCTCTTTTCAATTTAGTGATCTCAAATTCAAATTTTTATTAAAAAAAAATATTCGGATTTGAATTTTAAAAATAAAAAAAACTATATTAAGAGAGTTTTTCTTTAAAAAGAAATCGACAGTTACTCAAATCGAATTAGTTGAAATATGATTTCAGATAACGGTTATTAGACAAAAAATATATATATTTAAGCGGGTGAGCAACTATCACCAAATTAAAAAGCATCTCGTAAACCTAAAGAACCGGATTGAACAAATTTTTAATTGAAAATTAAATTTAATAGGCAGATTGGCCATGAAAAAGGAATAACATTGATCTCAAATATAGAATATAATATTGTCATTTAATCCTACAAAGACCCGCATAACCCTGGTATGCAATAGATGGAACAAATCTATTGTGTAGGTGAAACTTTTCATACGAAAGAGTCTCACATTTTGATTTGGAGAGCTTTGCTCAAAATGAAATAACATGGCTACTTAAATTGGCATGCCATGTGCAACCGCGCAGAGCACAATGGTCATCGGAAATTAGAGGAAAAAAAAAAAAAAAAAAACTTGGTACTTTGGATGGAAATGTGCAAAAAAAATAAAAATGGTTTTTAAGAATTTGAATGCAGAATTTATTTTTTTTAAAAAAATTAAAGCACGCACATAAAAAATAATTAATTAAATAAGGACTTTGGTTTTCTTTTAAGAAAATCAAATCTGACGGTCACGAATTTTGCTTCACATAATTTTAGTTGCTTCCTTTTAAAAATGCCTCAGCATTTTGTTCCTTGTAATATTCTTAAATGTTGAGATTTTATTTTACCTTTTGCAAATTGCAAGATGAGGATATAATTACCAAAACAAACTATTAATTACGTGTGGGTGCAAGTGCGGCTACGGGCATAGACGCACTTATGCTGAAGGTCCCAATTCCTGGCGCAAGCACGCCAATCTAGCAATGGCAGGCCTAGGCATGTCCCGATAGCAGATGCAGCGTCCTAGCCTAGGGGCACCCTGCTCCCCAGTTTTGATTTCTACATCTCTAATTTCTTTCTCCAGTGTCTTTAACTTTATGCCTTTTGTGCCTCCATGCCTTGGTACAAGCAAATAAAAGAAAACTATGTGAATGATTAAAAATATTACAAAATTGAGTTTAAAACTAAGTTAATAAATTTACTAAGAGGATAGTCCAGTGGTGTAAACTCTTCTCCCAATTTGATATTTCAAATTCAAATTTTTGTATACTAAAAAAAAACTAAGTTAATAAAGGGTTAAAAAAAAGGTATATAACTATCACACAAGTGTCATTTGAGAGGTCAGGGTGAGTTCTTTAACCGCAATCTTGATGGTTGGATTAGCTTTGGCACGAAGAAGGATGGTTGGTTATTTTTTGTGGCGGCATTGTGGTGGGCGTGGTATTGGAGAAATAATCTGTTGTTTGCAGATGAAAAATGGATGTGAATCTTGTAATGTGTCGAATTGTTAGCTCGGCTTAAGACTTCCAATGTCTTCTCCAAAGTGCAGCAGGTCATGATTTGGATAGGTGTATGGTTTGCTGGACTACTCCGCCCCACGACTCTATTGAAATGAATATAGATGACAGTTGTCCGTGTAGACCTTCTAGGGCAGGTTTTGGTGGCATTTTGCGCTCGTCCAATGATAATTGGATCTTAGATTTTGGGTTTTGGCAGAGCAAATCGACATACTTGGCGCCAAGCTTTTAGTTATTAAGAATGACCTCCTTGCTTGGAATTTGGGGTATAGGAAATTTTGGTGTAAAACAAATTCTGTAGAAGCTTTTATGGGATAATCATTGCTATTATTCACTGGTTAATGAAGCGGCTGGTGAACGATGAAGTTACTCGTGTTGTGGAAAGTTAATTTTTGTGCTGACTTTCTAGCGTCACGGATTAATTCTTTGCTTACATACTAGCCCCTGTGGCACTAGCTGTGGCACTAGCAGTCTCTAAGACCAAGAGTGTTCCTAGATCACCCAACACTCAAATGATTATATGTGTTGAAAACGTGAGAAAGAAAGGCAACTCAGAAAACTTGTAAAGAACTTTGTTAGTTTATATTCACAACTTTCCTTGATCAACCGATTGAAGGCTACAAATAAGAGAGAGGGGGGGGGGTTGGCCTATTTACAGGCAACCCAAAAAGTTCTTAAAAGTTCTGGAGAATTCTACGAAGTTGTCCACAATACTTGATCTCCAGAACATTTGTAAAATATTTTACAAGTCTCTTACACTGTTCCTCTTTCTTATGTACAAGCGTAGCCTATTGTATCATAAAGCTATTTTTTTGTATTATACCGATTGGTAATTAGAGTTATACTCTGACTAATTCAGTTCAGGATTTACAGTGATCTAAAAGGGACTATTCTCCCAATATAGTTTTTTTTTATACCCAAATCGTGAGTCGAGCTCATATTCAAATTGCGAATCGAATTTAAAAACTTGATTAAATGATTTATCGTCACATTTCATTAAACCAATTGTCCGTTGACGTACCAGCTATTGTACCATAATCAAGAGTGACGTAGAATGTTTTAGTATCCCTTGGTTTATGGGCCGTAATTGGGTCTCTAAGACCGAGATTTGGATTGAGAATGTGCAGAACATGTCACTTGCAAAGACATGAGCTAATGCTTCAAAAAGCTTTCATATCTTAAACGGTCCTCTGCCTCCTCTGAACTGTCTGCCTAATGTGGACGCTCCCTTTTTTTTATTTTTTTTTATTTTACAGAAAGATTGGAATCAAGAATCGTTGTACTGGAGAAAGAAATGAATATTAAGGGTGTGTTTGAACGTCTCATAAAAAGTGTTCCTTTTCTTTTCTTATTTTGATTTATTCGGAAAAAAGCTAAATTTCTTTAGATAGAATAAAAAAGGTTATAAAGAAAAATAAATTCTTATATCAAATTTATATTTACTTATAATCATATTTAATTTATTAAAAATATAAAACCGCTTTAAGGAAAGGAAAAGATAACATGCGCTTATAGCCTAGAAGTACAATTGAGAAGAATTGATGCATCAAAGCTCATTTTTTTAGCTTTTTATTATTTTATATTATATCGATTAATATTTAAAATTATATTTTAATTAATTCGATTTGAACACTTGTCGAGTTTATTTTAGAGATAACTCTCTCAATATAAACTTTTTTATTTTAATATTTTAATTTAAAATTTAATTAAGAAATTTAGTGTATTGTACGTTGATTCACAAAACTCATTATCACACAATTTTGATGGGAAATGGTATGGAATACGAGACATCGAAAGAGAGCATAGTCTCTATAAATATTAATATTTATATAATTTGTAATCCAATAATTATAATTTTTAAAAAATAAAATAATAAAATAATCAATAATTATTTACAATGATTCAGCGTTTGAACAATTTCTTTGGGAGCGGAGGCCCCACTGTATTTTATAGCGGAAGAGAAGGGGTGGGGGTTTTCACAAAAAAAAAATAAAAAAATAAAAAAATAAAGAGCGGGGAGGGGGGGGGGGGGGATGGGGTAGGCTCATGCTAAGGCCTAAAGAAAATGTTTACGATGGGCCAATCCGAGCTCGTGTCCAACTCTCCCGACTGTATAAATGAAAGAAAACAACGCGTATGCGAGTAGCGAGTAGCGAGTAAAGTTGGAATTCATGGAGTCTTCAAATTCAAATGGAGGGATTCAAAACCGCCATCTTCCTCCCTGTGATCATCATCATGGACACTATCACCACCATGTTCATGTAGTGAATCCTCAGTGTCCTTTCCACAGTTTCCTTCTCTTCCGCCCGTCAAATCCAATAGGACCCTTCCAATTCGGCTTCAACCCTAATTTCCTTCATGATCAACCTCCTCCACAAAATCAAATCCCCTTGTTTTCCAATCAAACTTCTTCTCACTCTGCAGCTCTGTAAGTAAACTCTCTCTCTCTCTCTCTCTCTCTCTTTCTCTCTCTATTTAATTGATTAATTAGGGTTTTTGGGGGGTGGGTCGGTGATGAATATGTTGGAACTGTAGCTTGTCAACTCCCAAATGTCAATTTCTGGTTTCCCTTGTACTGGGCGGGTGTGATGAGAAGGCGAAGGCGAAGGCGTTATTTAAGCCACTCTGTTTGGAGGCATTTACTTGTTCTCTAAAAGGTGTATAAAATACCGAGTTTGAGTTAACTGAGGAATTATAGCATCTTTATTGAAATCAATAGTCACACTCTTTTGTGTTTTCTCTTTGCAACTGCAATAGCTTTGTCACGAGCTAATAAGTATTTTGGTGGGGTCAATCAATCGCAGGTTGCAACAAGAAAATGGGATTGAGGAGGAAGAGGAGGAAGAACCAGTGTTTGTAATGACTGATGAATGGATGGAATTCTTTGCTAAATCTGAGGCTAAGAGAAAATTAGGTGCTCCCCTTCTATTTCTTTTATTCATATATTTTTAGTGCTCTTTTTATGATTATTACAAAGTGGGTCTTGTGAAGTGATGATTAACTCAAACGCATTTGGTGCTGGTACCCATTGCACAGGGAAGAAACAGGCTAAGAAGGGCAAAAACTAAATGGAGTGGACTTCAAGGTGGATAGGATAGGTCAGATTCTCTCATTCAAATGCCAACTGAAAACTTCTTTTGCTTCATTCACACTAGTCTGCTGAAATTTAAAATTTCTTGGCAGCCCTTCCATTGGCGAAGCATGTGTCTCTGGGTCTTTCGAATTGTTCCGCATCATATACGGATGAGCTACTGCACTCTGCAAAATTGTACCAGTTAAAATTTTTGTTGGACATTCACCAAAAAGTAGATCTCCGTGTTGTCCTATGCCAATTTTTTAAGATCTTGTAACTGCTTTATGATGTGAATCGCAGATTCAATTTCTTATTTTTACTTCATTATTTCTTGAACAACATGAAAGCAATGATTCCAATTTGCTATACATTTGCTATTTGACCGTCTCCATATCAGTGATTACCATCTTCAAGGTGCACCGCAAAACATAAAGACCAGCGACCTGATTTTCTAAGGTCACACCCGTTATTGATTTCAATTTTGAGACATCGTGTCAGTAACATCTACATTTGTGAAATACGCCCGGTGGCTCTATGTTGGAGTGCCCATTAGTGGAGAGAACCAAATAAGGAGAACCAAATAAGGAACACTCTCTTATGAGCAATAGTATGAACTACATAAACATAAAGCTTATTAGAATTAGTTCCCATTAGTTGCCAACTGATTTTTCACAAGTTGACTGGCACAGATCCTTACAATGTGGATTGCATCGTAAACAAGCACAAATCTGGATTTTATTTTGCTTTGGTTTGGGGGGTTTTTCATGACCTAGTATAACAGAGCTGCCACAAGTATTGTACATTTCTGCATACTTTGCAAGTGAAGAAACAGAAGGTTGCATTATGAATATAATTGATTAGCTTGCCAGAGACAATGCATAACTTTAATACAATGCATCCCTCTTGTTCTGAGCCTGCTTTTAAAATACAATATTATGGCTTTAACTTGTTTACTGCTGAATTGACTCTTTCCTCTGTGATTGATAGGTGGTTGTCATGGAAATCTAATATTTCCATTGAGATATTCTTCACCTGTCAAAATGCATAAACATTAGAATAGCAAAAGAATACTTTGTGCAGAATCTCCTCTCCCATCCACTCTCCCCAAAGAAAAAATAGTAGGAACAAAATAAAATAATTTGTTTCAAAAACTAGTTTAGAAATGGAATGAAGTATGAATGAGTTGTAGATTGGTGCAGCCCTATCAGAATACTAACAATTGCATAGTGTTTTAGATGATTTCCATGCTAATAATGCTGATATAAGCTTATGACAACAGCAAGAAGATGTTACAGCAACGTGATCTTTCAGAAAAGGGAAAGCATAGGGCCTAGATGAGAACACAAACTTGAGTTCGTGCTTCAAAAGAACTCAATCAATTTAGCTTGCATATATTTAAGCCATAGGGCCTACAAGTTCTTGATTCAAAAGATGTTTCACCAAAAACGAAATTCAAGACACAAGGTCAAGCTTTCAAAGTAGCCATTTTGGCGGTAGTAACAGCCAATTGCTGACCCAGGATAATTGAGATCCAACCACGACCGAATATTTGTAACCCGATGATGATCCCAAAAAAAAAAAAGGAATCATGAAAGCCCATTTCAGTCAATTTATTTATCACAAAATTGTTACTTGTGGGAGCAAATCCAAATTGATCACATATGTAAGTATAACATAATTGTATTTGTTATATTTTGTGTAACAAGATCACTTCCAAAAGTTTAAACTCATGGAAGGAGTCGTTATTACTTCTTTTTCTATTTTATGCTTCCCCCCCTCCCCCGGTGCACGCATGCGTGCGAAGTGGAGTCATTCATTGAATAATGCAGGATTTTTAAAATGGAGTAAAAGCAATCTATTTCAATTCAATCTATGAATTTGCAAAATTATTCAATTCAATGACAGAAAAAAGAGACCTAATATGATTTGAAATCAGGACCTCCCATTGTGATACCCTCTTAAATTTATGTAACTACCATCCCTTCCAAAAACTTAACCATGTGGATGGAGGCATCATTAATTGGTTCTGTATCTAACAGTATCATGTGGTATCAAATCCAATTTAAATTTCAATCGTCAATTGACATTAAGACTTTCCATCTGTTTGGGAGAGGGATCTCCTAGACACCTATAAGGACGTAGATGTCTAAAAAAGTTAAGAAGTGTACAGGCAAAATTCAGCCAGCTGAATCATATCTAAAGATCTATGCCAAACATATTGGAGAATGGTACAATTTCAGTTGAATAAATATAACTTGGAACAAACTTCTAATTTACAAGGAAAAAATAATAACGAGTTAAAAGGATTGGAAGAGAAACAGCTAAATGGTTGTTCTTCTGTGCTTCTGCAGTTTCCCTTAAAAGATGGCAAAATAAGTAATGAAGCATTATCATGCATTTTGCATGGTGATCCTGATAGCATCCATTTCAAATCATGCCAATAACACAAACACATAATTTTTAAGGCTTCTTTCAAAAGAGGTTCATTTCTTGGTTTATGGATGGGTTGGTGTTCTTTATCTAAATCTCAAGTTCCAGGAATGCTTTAGTGAATGGGAAGTTGAGGGGTCATACCAAGTGGAAAATTCAACTTGGCATATATTTAGCTTTGCAGGAGACAAAGCTTATCAACTAGGTATTGACATTATTAATTGGATACACTTATTTTGATATTCGATCAAATTTTAGTGTTTAGTAAGACAAACATTATTTTCATATTTTGACCTTATAGGATCAATTGAATATTTTTATAATTACAACATTCCATAGTGTCCTAAGGGACAATATTGTACTTATTTATTTGCACTTTCTTTTCCACTATAAGGGTTTTGGCTATTGAAGCCTTTGAAAGGGTGTTAAAATCTAACTGATGATGAAGATGAAATTTTTAATTGCATCTATAAATTGCTTAATCTTGCTTACTTCAGTGCATCAATCCTCTCTCTGAGTTTATCCTCATTTTTCTTTCCCATCTTATCATGCTTTCCTTCCACTAGGTCTGCACCATTCAGATACCCTGTATTTATGATCTCGATAGACCAGGAAACTAGTATTGATACGTGAGATGTTATCCTTCTCCTAAAACTACTATATTAAGGTCTTGTGTCCATGTGTTGCAAAGAGATGCAACTCAAGTATTATTGCCCAACTTTTACTCATCACAAAATTTTACCAAAAAGCTATCCATGAGCAACAAGAAACACATTATTGGCAAGAAAGATGTCCACTGGCCACCTTTGTTTAAGTTGCTCAAACAACCAAGCATGCTACATTAGGAGAGGGGATAGTGGGTAGAGGAAGGGATACAAAAATTGTAAGACAGGAAATAACAACTATCAAAACTTACCACATTCATATCAACTCGAAGCTCTTCAAACCAAGCAGTAGTATCCTTCTCTTTGAGTACACTGGCAATATATATGCAAGCTAAAGCAATCATATGTGGAGCATGTACAAGGATGAGATCCATCTTGTATGTGTCATTGACAAGTCCCCTATATGTTCCATAAAAAATGTTTTAGCCTCACATGTTCTATTTACTTACATTTATAAAGCAATATTTCAAAGACAATGGCACATGTACAGGGTAAAATTTAGACCAAAAAATATGTACAGAACAAGATACTATAGAAGTGAATGGATGATGAGGATGCCAAGAACATGATATATCAAGTTCAGCACTTTAAGGTGAGAATAGAAATTTCCAAAGTAATTTTGTGAATAAGCTGCGACAATTAACTCAAAGGCATGTGAATCTTCAAATATCACCCATTAGATCCATTCTGGAAGCGAATTTTGGCACTGAAACTGGTTCTTGTTACATTTTATGCAAGAAACACAACAGGACATAGCTTTAGCAAAAATAAAGTACTATAATACTTAGCTTCAATATTTGTTTATTTATTTTTGTTAAACAAAAAAAAGATGTGAAGGGGCAACTAACTTAGCTACTGGCTTTACTATAACACATATTTAATCAAATCTTTTTTAAGAATAAATTGTTAATGGGGTGGTGACTTGATAGTGGTTTCTTCAACTCGTCTTTAATGCAGAAAAGAAAAAGGGATTGACCCCATGTGAATTTATTGACAACCACTATCAAATCAAGAATCACCATCAGCAGCTCCAGTCCCTCTCTAGAATCTGTCTGTGTTTTGAGGTAATTGGGATTCAAATTCTGACTTGGCTATGAATAGGTTGTATTTGCTTGAGAAGCAATTGACCCCTATCGAAACCCAATTCCTCTCTTTCTGCTATGTGTGTTATTAGTGCTTCAAAATCACTTCTTTTCTTTCGCCTTTTGTTTTGTTTTGTTTTGTTTTGTATTGTATTGTTTTGTTTACTCTTTTCCTTTTTTTGTTTTTTTGTGAATTTAGAGAGAGAAAGAGAGAGATAGCCCCATAAGGACCACATTTGAGATTTTTTTTTTCCATAAAATATTCTTTTTAGCCACTTCAGTAAAATTTTGAAATATTGGACAAAATAATTTTATTTCAATTTATATTTGAAAAAACAAAGAAAATATTTTCAGTATATCTTCTACCTCAAGCCACTTACATTCTTATTTTACAAGAAGCTCTTGAAGAGTTGGATATTTGATGGTTTAATTATTTTACAAGAAGCTCTTACATTATTTAAATTTCTTTTTTGTAACTTCAACAGTTATTATCGATAGTCTATTTTACAAGAAGCTCTTCAATTTTTTTCCCTCTCTTTTTGGTCTTTCGTTTTTTGACTCCTTAAAATTAATATTTTGTTACACCAAATAAGATTAAAATTTAAGTAGTTAAATTTACCGTTCTGCTTGTTAATTCAATCGGACAAAGTGAGGTGGGGGGGGGGGAAAATTATTGGAACAAGAGCCCTTATATCTGGTGGTACCAAAAACTTCTCTCTAGACGTGGGTCTTGAGTTCAAGTCCATATTCCTTGTACCCAAGCATGATGCCCTCCTTTTTAACCAAAAAAGGAAAAATATTATTCGAGTAACATTTAGCCTTTCAATGTTACCCTTGTAATTTTTCACCCTCAAAACATTCCCCCCTTTACTGCACGTCTTTAGTGTAAATTTGTTGAAATCACATCAGTACCCATAACTAACATCAAACTGACTCTAGGTAACATCATCTAGAGCATTAAAATCTGGCCCTTGATTCTATAATTGGGTGGAAAGCAATCTATCATCACAATGTAGAATTTACAAGTCTTGAAGTTTCCAGTTGAGAACTTTTTTCCTACAATAATTACACCTGTTAGGAGATCAAGTATTTTCTGTTTCCTATAACAAGAGTATAATGTAGAATCATCTACTGCTACAGTAAGAGAATAATCAGATACCAAACTAAGGTTTTGACCAATAAATTATGCATTGGGACACTTAGATCAACAAAGGCAAAAAAAATATCATAAGAAAATTATTTCAGAGAGTAAATTTAAATTGGAGCCAAACCCAAAATTTGGAATTAAGGTTTAGTTTGTTGTAGTAAATTTAAATTGGAATTGTGACAACACCAGAGACCTAAAGCCAAGTGATAAAATTCTTACCATGATACTTGGGTCATACTTACGTCACCCATGCCAGCATCCTGAAGCAACCTGCCAAGATAAAGAACAAGAGATTGTTGGACTCTCCTTTCACAAATGGTAACTGAAGAAATCTGAAAGCAACAATTTCTCCATATGCTTGGACAGATAGGAATGTAATCAATCAGAAGCATCTTTTATGGGGCTTCAGAAACAGGCAAATGGTAGAACAGATTCATATATACAACTCCACTGCCATATTCAAGGTTAAAAAAAAAAAAAAAAGTTCTGAAAGCAACAATTTCTGTGTTTGGACGGGCAGGAAAATAATTGATTTAGGAGCTTTTGGTACATGGTTTGAGAAACAGGTGGTAAACAAGATTCACGTATATGCCTGAAGACCATATTCAATGTTTAACTTAGAGAGGGAGACACACAGAGACATAAAGACAGACAGAGAAGGAGGAATATGGTAATAAAAGATTTTACATATACTTCAAATACCAGATTCAAGGTCTAACAAGTTAAAAATCCTGGTAACTGATTGAGCGAACATGAAGAGTTGGCTTAAATTCACTTACTGCGGTAATGCACGATATGGATGGAATACCACCAGGTAATAGTCAAGAGCTTCTAAAATTTTCATTTCCATTTCAAGTATGTCTTTAATTTCAAATTTGTACCTCTCATCCGTATCTGAAAGATAAAAAACAGATTTAATGCTGAATTAGACCATGGAGATGTAAAGTGGACATTCAGGAAACTTTAGCTCTTAAATTTAAATATCAGATCTTGTGACAAGTACTAACAGATTTTTCTGCTGTAAAATACAAGCAGTCTAGCCTGCACTGTGCTTTCTTCAGCTTTTGATGCCAAATAAAGGCAGGTTGGTGCCACTAAACGTGGATCATACTCTGTCATACTTTTCCTGATAAGAAGAATAAAAAATGCACACAAGGATAAACTATCAAAATTAATGAGAAAAAAGTATAAATTTGTCTAAACTCATGCACAGGCCCACTAGAAATTTTGAAGAATCATTACTGGAAAACGAAATAAAAAGGAAACTAATTAAATAAGAAGGACAAGACCAGTGCAATCAGTGCAGCAGGAAGTCCAATGAAGCTCCAATTTAAAAAATCTCAGTTGGACTTAAACTTAGTTTGAGTGATAGATAATGTGCAATAGTAGTACAATCAGTAACATCTAGAACCTGGACAAAGTTGAAACCTGTCATCAATTATGAGGCAAACACTGGACTTGCTAAATTTTAGATACAACTCAACCTGACATCAATGGACCTCAGCAAAAATTCATCAACTGAAGGTATCCAGTAAATCAAATGAAAAACAAAACTACTGCGATCACTGACATGCAATCATATATTAATTCATCAAGCGAGTCAACTTGATCTAGGATGTAGACTGTTCAACTCTATTCAGTTCCTGAGTGTTTCTTCCTCTCATTCCAAACAAAACTCATGGACGCCACCCTACACCGATAATAACATTCACCTCATCCCTTTGCACTCCATTCCCAGAAGAGGATAAGCTAGTTCACGACAACAAGAGAAGAACCAAAGGCATGCTTCATAAGCAACTTTGCAAGGAGTGATCTGAGGATTAATTAAATTCCCTGCACTGATCTCCCTAGCTACACTTGTTGACCAAAACCATTCCCCCATCTCGATACCAACTTCTCAAAGTATGAAGGGAGTACAGGATTAGAACGGCTTGCCAACAAGTTTATAGATCAACTGGAAAAGCAAAAGAGGCTATGGAACGTGCAACAATGCGGCGCCCTTTAGTCTGCAGTGCAGAATCTCTTTATTGAGAGTTGTGCCATGGTGCACAGACTCGAGCTCCTGCAATGTCTTGACAGAATTTTATTTCTTTCTTTCTTTCTTTCTTTCTTTCTTTTTCTTTTTTGCCAATTCTCTTTCCTTTGTGATGGTTTAGGGTTGAGACCCATATAAATACTCTTTATTTGAGACTAGTAAGACATTTTTGATATATTATTATTGTTAAACTTTGGTCTTTCTCTCAAATCTCTTGGATTAGGGTTTGTATTTTTGGAGTATGAACTGATCGAACCAATACCACGTTTTTGTTCCACATCACCTTTACTTCACTCACTCTACCCTTTGTTTGGAATGGAGGGGAATCAGGAAGGGACAAGGTGTACCCCCAAATGTTTTGCCAGTCTTTTTAAAAGAAATGGGTGCCATAGCCTAAATTCTGGACCGGAAGGGATTGGATTCAATGAAATTTATACTATTCTTGCCAAAAAGGGTCATTCTCATTGTAACCTCCTCTCTCATACTTCTTTCTTTGTGAATACTACTTTCTACTCTCCATCAGGATTTCAAACAAACTCAAGAACCCACCGGACAGCAACCCAAATTTGTCCCATACATGGACGGACAATAGATCTGACAAAAGCAGAAAAAACAAGATGCGCACAATATGAAATATCAATGGCCTAAACCAAAAAGAGTGTCCAAATTATTGTTATGCAGCTTATAATTTTACTTGGAAGTGCAACTCAATAAACCTATGCTAACCTCAGACTGAGTTCCAAGATCAGATAAAGCACAAAAGAGAGATTCTCCCAAAATATGAGAAGAAAACAACACACAAAAATAAAAATGATGGTAGAAAAATACTGTTCTAAGATAATCCATGTTCCAAATTCAATTGAATGCATATCATTGCATGTATTGGCTACAAAGATCCTAGATTTATAGTTTGCTTAGAAGAAGAACAGGAAAGGTTTCCATTGTTCATGAGAAAAAAACTGAGTTGTTTGGTGTTTACTTGGTGTATGCACGCCTCATGTATGTAACTGCAGTGGCTACAACCCTGAAAAAATAGACGGTACATCAGAATTCATGGTGTAAGCTGACCCAAAAAAAAGGATCAACATTGTCCCTGTGACTTCTGCCAACATAAATAAATATTTTTTGATTAGGTTTGATATATAAGAAATCTTATGATTAGGCCACCATATACAAATTTGAAAGAGAAAGAGAAAATGAAATCAAAGCTGCACAATTTAGATGAAGGGTATAGTTAGCTCAACCATGTTATAGATTCTCTACATTCATGGTGATACGTGAGTATTGTCTTATATAAGAATTATATATGATAACAAGCAACAACAAAGTGGTAATAGTCTTATCACTGACTTTAAAATTGAACTTATGATGAGATATTGCATTCCGAAGAGGCCTTTTATGTTTTTGGATTGGTAAAAGAACATCCCCCGGAGGCCATTTTGTATGACATATGGAGTCAACTCAGATGCAACGTAATCAATCTTCATGATGACAGTTCCTTGGACTAGAAAAGATATGAAAGTCTAGCAAGACTTACTATTGTTGTGTCTATTATTTAACGCAGAGTTAAATTAAGGAGGTAAAAGTTGAAGATAGCACACCAACAAAGTAAAAGGGGAAAACAAAATGCGTGATTTTGAGGCCAGTGTCGTCAAAAGTGCTACGTGCTCTCAAGGTGCCTGATATGCACGATGCATTCATTGGAAACAAATACTCTAGGAAAACATTTAAGAATTAGTAAAGAAGAATTCTAGGAAAAATAATAGTTTTCTTATTTTAGTTGTTAGCAATCTTTTTAAAATTAGAAGTTTCCTAAGTTTTGAGAATTTTTCATATTAGAAATGATTAGGGATTTATTTTTAGAAAAATTCTATTCTGTTGTAAACCCTAATTTTTCTATAAGAATGGTATAATCAATAAAGTGGCAAGTCTAAATTCTCCTAAAAGAATTGTGGTAGGAAGCTTGCTGGGGAACAAGTTTGCAGCCATCAAAAATAAGGTTTAAAAAGGGAAAAACTCGAGCAAGGGAAGAGAGGAATTCCCTGCAGTATTTCCATTGACTAGATCTTATACTAGGACTCTTATCAACTTGGTATCAAAACCAGCCAGCATTGAAAACTTTGCAAAATAGTTTGGCCGAATAGAGAGATTCAGGGTATTCAAGCAGTGAATGAAGCAGCAACTAGATAGGGTGGAGGAACTCCAGCAGTCATACCAGAGGTTGTTGCAGCAGTAGCAACAGCAGACTGTGGGGAGCTCGTAGATGGAAGGGCTTCTGCGAGAACTGTTGGGGCTCAGCAAGGTCTAGGAGATGGGTAGCAGCAGCCGCACCCTTACAGACCACAGGAGGAGTGAAACGTCCGGCACGAAGAAGCAACCGCAATTCCCCAGTTCTCTAAACTAGAATTCCCGTCATATGATAGGGCTGAGGATCACCTTATTTTGATCTATCGAAATGAGCACTTTTTTGAAAATCAAGGAACACTCGCGGGGGAAAAAGGGGGCTGGCAGCATTACACCTCAAGAGGAAGTGCAGCTATGGTTTTTCAAGGTTGAGCAAGGAGGAGGGGCATGGACTCAGACACATTTACAGAACAGTGCCACTTGAGATTCGGCCCTCCCTTGAGCCTCAACCCCCTTGGCAAGTTGTCCAATTTAAAACAGGAAGAGACAGTGGAGGAGTATCAAAAGGAGTTTCAATCCTTACTGGCTCGCAATTCAGAACTCTCCACGAAGCAGCAAATCAGCCTATTTATGGCTGGACACCTGGAGGGGCAGCAGTTGGAGGTGCAATTATAGCAACCTCACAGCTTGGGGGCTGCTATGAATTTGGCCTGCACATATGAAAGACAACAAAGAACAAACCAAGCTGTGATAGGAGGAACCGCAAGACAACATCTGTGTGGAACAGCCCAAAATTAACTACTGGTAGGACTGCTGCAGAGAAAGGAACTGCTTGGGCGATAACAAGTACTGGAGTACAGCCACCCCTTCTTTAAGAAGCTCACCAAAGCAGAGATGGAGGAAAGGACAAAAGGGCCCTGCTTCAACTGTGATGAAGCATTTTTCCAGGAACGTAAATGCAACAAACTGTTTTGGGTGGAATTGGCGAAGTCCAAAGAGGAGGATGAGGGGGAGCCAAGAGAACTGGAGACATCCTTGCATGCGATAACAAAGGTAAGGGACTCACCATCAATGCAACTTAAAATGTTGGTGGAAGGTTGTCCTATGTGGGTACTAATAGATTTAGGAAGCACCCACAACTTCATTGGTGTTGCTGCCGCAAAATCAGACACAAACCAGGACTGCAAGTATCGGTGGCCAATAGCGAGAAGTTTCCCAGCTAAGGCAAGTGCGAGATTGTTTCATTCCAGGTTACTGCTGATAACTTTTATTATGATTTATATGTTATTCCTTTAGAAGGATTTGATGTCGTTTTGGGAGGTTAAATGGCTGCAAACATTGGAGCCAATTGAATGAAATTTTGCTGATTTAACTATGAGTATTAACCTCGGAGGAAAACAAGTCAAGCGGCTATGACAAAGGCTGGATAAAGAGGTAAGAGTTCATCACCTTCAAGGGGCCTGTTCTCCCTCAGTTGAGCTCGAAAAGTTACCGGTGGATTTCCCAGACTTATTTGGTGAACCAACCCATTTACCTCCTTGCCCGTGAATGTGATCACAGGATCACACTTTTTCAAGGGACAGCACCGGTGGTTGCTAGACCATATAGATATCCCCATTGACAAAAGGATAAGATAGAGCAACAATGTGAGGAGATGATGACTCGAGGCATCATCAACCCAAGCTGATCACCCTTCTCCTCCCCTATCCTGCTTGTTCCTAAGCAAGATAGGTATTAGAGATTTTGTGTGGATTATAGGGAGTTAAACGCTAGACTGTGAAGCACAAGTTCCCTATTCCGGTGGTGGAGTTGTTAGATGAACTGCATGGAGCAAAGTATTTCTCTAAGCTAGATTTGAAGTCCAGCTATCACTAAGTCCAGATGGATGAAGCACTGGTGGAGAAGACTACATTCCAAACCCATCACATTTTGAATTTTTGGTAATGCCATCCGGCCTCACTAGTGCTCCATCAACCTTTCAAGCCTTGATGAACAAGATCTTCCGGCATCACCAAACGTAAGTTTGTTCAATTTTTTTTTTTTTTTTTTTTTTTTTTTTTTTTTTTTTTTTAATGACATATTGATATATAGTAAGACAGAGGTTGAACATCTGCAACACCTATGTACTGTTTTGAATTTATTACCTACTCACCGCTTCTTTGTAAAGAAATCCAAGTGCACCTTTGGGGAGACTCAGGTGGCATACTTGGGACACATTGTTAGGTGCAGGTGTCTCGATTGATCCCTCAAAGGTCCAACCAGTCACTGACTGGTCAGACCCTCATTCAGTTATGGACCTTCGTGGAGTCCTAGGGTTAGCGGGGTATTACAGAAAATTTATCGGGGGATATGGGGAGTTAGCCATACCATTGACAGATTTACTTAAAAAGAACTCTTTCAAGTGGAATGAAAGGTTTGCTAAGGCCTTTGACTCACTAAAAAGTCCCTGACTGAGTCCCCAATGCTGCAACTACCCAATTTCAGTGAAGTATTTGTGGTGGAGTGCGACAACTCTAGGGAAGGGATTGGGGCTATTCCACACCAACAAGGACACCCCATTGCATTCTTTAGTAGGAGAATTACGGAGAGGCACAGCAAATTGCCAGCCTACGAGAGTGAATTGATTGGACTGGTGAAGGCAATGCAACATGGGCGGCCATACTAATGCGAAAGGTCATTCACCATTCGAATAGACCATTTCAGCCTGAAATAGGCCATACTAATGCAAAAGGTCATTCCCAGCATGCTAGTAATTTATGACGATCTCTAATAATCATAGCTACATGGAACATGCCATTGGCAAAATCCACCAAACCCAGATTTTAGATGCTTGATGCCCGGGGGCAACCAGAGCACTTAAGAGACCAATAAGGAGCAAAATTTGTATTTAATTGTTGTCTCATGCTTATTGTTTGCATAAACATGAAAGTGCTTCAAGAGATCGGGAGATCATGCCTAACCTCTGTCGGACTTTAACATATTGAGCCAGCTTCCACATATCTGAAAGCACAAAAATCATATACAGGGTATTAGTAAACTCAACATGATTCCACTTAAAGAAGAATAAGGAGCTATGTGTTCTATTGTGCAAGAAATAAAATAATTATCAAATAATCAAGACAGTTTGAGGAGCACATTTCGTGTATGAACAAAAGCACTTATAACAGAGGGTGGACCACTTCACTACAAGTTCATTTTAGAAGTTCTTAAAAACTAGGTACCCACATGTTTGCCTCGTTATATTTGATTGGGAAATGATACTGTCCCAGGTCAATAGCAAAAGTCTGAATAAATTGCTGCAAAGAAGCTCTTTCGGTGCTTCTGAATTATGTGTTATGGCTATTCTTTGGTGCATCGTGAACCAAAAGCCTAAGTTTCACGGAAACGGAAACGGAAACGGAAACAAGAAAGGGAAACGGGAAACGGGAAACGGGAAACAGGAAATGGGAAACGGAAACGGATACGGAGAGACTGCATTTTCTAAAAATATAAGAAATGGGGAAACGGGAAAGCGTATATATATTAAAAATATAAAAATTTTTATATAAATAATAAAATAATCATCTTTTATAATAAAAAAATAATGAAATAATATTGTAAATAATAAAAGTATATCCTAAAATATTAATCAAACATATAAAATGATAAAAAAAGGCAACGAAATGTAAATGCAAATTCGCGACACATGAAATTGATTTTGAAATGCAAAGTAAATGTAAATGAGATGGGAATCTTCTACTAGAAGCTACATCTAAAAGTTTTTAAAACATAATAGGAGGACAATGGGACAGCAGGGCAACCCGTGATAGAAGAAAATATATTATTATGGAAGTCAACTCAATTTGAAAGGAGAAGACGAAAGGGGAAGAACAAGATGCAGTCTTGGCCGGAGAAGAAAGGGGAAGAAGAAGATGTAGTCTTGGCCTTCATAGAAATTGCAGAAGGTGCAGTATCGACCTTCACAGAAATTGCAGAAGGTGCACTCTCGGCCTTCACATAAATTGCAGAAGATGCCCTGAATTTATAGAAGCCAAAAAGTTCATTCTCATAATTTTAATTAAATTCTTAGTCAATTCTTTGTATTTATTTTCAATTAAATTATGCAATAGCAAGTATACTTTTATTTGAAATTGGAATTTATCTAGGAGTTGCAGGTTGTGGAATGATACGCAGTTGAAGTTGGAATTTATCTGGAGTTGCGGTTCTTGGAATGATACACGGATGGAGGTAGCTCGTGAGATGATATGCGGACGGAAGCGTTTTTTGGCCATGTCATATGGTTTCCGTTTCCGATAGTGTCGGAAACGCAAAACGCGAAACGCGGCCTAATTGGCGTTTCCATGTATCACAACTAAAAGCTATTGAAAAAGGTGGAAGGGAAAATATGACTACCAGTGAATAGGGTCCACTACAAAACTGAGAAGAATCGATGGTTAATTTACTAGATCATAAATACGTGGCGCAGACAAGGTCTTTTCCTTTTGACTATCAGGGGTAGCGCCATGGGCTGTTTAACACCTGGGATTGCTTAGCATTAGTTAAAATATTTCATTGATAAATACACATGGTATTCAACATCAGAAATCTCATCCTTTCAGTTCCCAAATGAAGGTGAGACCACTTGTATCATGATCAGCAAATTATCCTTCTATTATTTTCTTTTAAATTTTACGTCTTTCTTTTCTTCTTCTTCCTTTTTGTTTTTAGTAAAAAATCTACTATACCCACAAATGTACTTCCAGGCAATGGTACTATCCAATTTCTTTCTAGTTTCCAAGAACTTTGTGACCGTAGAACTTTGTGACCATAGTAGCTCCCTTAGCCACTAAACCAAATTCTGCTTATTGTTATCTTCATATTAAAGAACATTGAGCGAAGGACCACATTGTAACCAGAGTTGAAATTCAGAACTCAATTGAAACTCTTCGAATCTTAATGACGACACTGGATGCAACTTAAGTTCAAGGACAAACCATACTTTTTTTATTTATATTTTTGCATTTTGTAGCTACCTTAGCTACCTATCGCAGATAAGCACATTCCATTCAGGTAAATAATGTATAATAAAGGACCACAATGTTTACCAAAATAACGCCCTGTTTCAAACTTTTGAAACTTCAAAGATGACCTACATAGACAAGGACTCATGGTGAAATTTTCCACATTATTAATTAGAGTTCTTTTAAGAGTTAAATAGATCTGGATGACTTTGACATATGACAGAGTGAGCATAATGCAATACAAGTTCAAGGATGAAGTGAGCATATTTTTATTTATATTTTTCCATTTGTATCGTGGGACAAAACTTATCAAATCCTGCAACATGTTCCAGATTTAGTTCTGCACCAAACTTATCAAAGTGGACCATATTAGAATTCAACAAATTTCTTAATATAGTTCAGCATTTTTATAATACTTCAAAAGTGCTTCTCCATTTCATTCATTTCGTTCTAAAATGCGCCAGATCTACCTCAAAATTCACATGAATAAGTATTGAAAACTCCCTCATAGATTACCCCAGCTGATCAACTTTTTCCTTCTATTTAGCTATAATCTTTACCAAACTTACCGTACATATCTTAATTTTTACTTCTACTAAATTCGTACATGTGCAAAACACATAGAAAAGAAATCTTAGCTCTGGTGACATCCTCCAAAAATTTCAGTCCTGCTACTTCTTTCTGTCACTTTTTTGGGGGGAATAGGGAATCATGTCATCTCAAACATTGTACAGGTGATATTGCAAGGCAGAGTAGCACTAAAAGGCAAAAATAAGAACACCGTTTTGCATGAACATTAACATAGCACCAATTAGGTACATAAAAGAAAACCACATCCAGCTGGACTTGAATTTTCCATGAATGAAAGAAATGAAGAAATCTACTGCATATAATATTTGTTCGGATTAGTAAACACCCAACACTAAAAATAAACAAAATAAAAACCATTGAGAGGAGCAATCATGAATCAAATAAACTGTCTCAGATCAGACCAAGATGACATAATCATGCTAATCATGGGAACGGTCAAGTTTAGCCAATTAGATTGATAAATTAGCTAACACCCATGCCACAAAATCTCAGTTCAACTGCAAATTCAACGAAAGAGTAAAAATGGAACCGTATGTTTCATGGGAGAAATGGAAAAAGCAGGTGGGGGAAACTCACAATTAGCCATGTGCAACTTGATAAGCTTGAAATCTTCGAGAGTAATACCCTTTTCTTTATCAAGGGGATGCACCACATCGACGTCTTCTTGATCCAGAAGATGTTTGCTGTACTTATGCAGATAGAAAAATCACAAGAATCAAAGCTCAAAAGTCACTCAAATTTGAAGAGCAGCCTAAGAGTTGTTCTTGAATTCAATTAGACTTACTAGTGAGAAGAAGTCCAGAAATTGGCAGCCATTATTGAGACGATTAGAAAATCTGAGTTCAGATTCAGCGTTCGTATTCCATTCAATACAAGCTATAAGATTTAGATGCAAGAACTGAATCTGGGTTAGGAGACCAAGGGAATCGTTCGGCACCAACTTCGGGCCCGGCCGGTACTGAACCGGTTTATGTTTAAACTAGTTCGTGGGACGTTTTTTATGACAAAGCCAAGTTGTTTAAGCTTGGAATGGACTCTGGGCTAGTTTTGGGGCCAATAAGATTGATCTGGGCCTCGAATCTCTTTGTTGGACCACATTCATGGCGTGCTTTTTTTTTTTTTTTTGTGGACTGGCGTGCTTTATCAATAAGACATCTTAATCCTCTCACCATTGCTTGGTTTGAGCTATTTCCTTCTGTATCAATAAGACATATTTGAGTCCCCAAAGGGACAGTCTGGTGGTCAAAATTCTCCTCTTATAACCTTGAAATCCAGGTTCAAATTATTATATAACAAAAAAAAAAGACATATTTGAGTCCTGTTTCCATGTAGAAGCAAACTCTACTAATTAATGACCAATTTTCCCTTCCCATTCTGGGCAATGAACGAGGTCAAGGGAAAAACCACAATGCCATGCCTCAAGGCATTGCTCGTGTGAAGTATAATGGAGTCTACCACACAAATAGACAATCAATTCAGTGGATAAGAACGTCGGCTATTTAATTAAATTTTGAGTTTAAAACTTGGAAATAGAAAAAAAACTAAATTAAGAAAACTGTCCTTGAAATGGGCCCCTCAATACTTGGTCCCAATTAGTCAAAATATGATTTCGAATATTGATTGATTATAAACAAAAAAAATAATGGAGTCTACCACACTAGCTAAAAAGAGTAAGCATCTTTTAAATCAAGATTTTGAATATGTTAAAAACTCAAACTTAAATCTTCTATGTACAAAATTGATTTTTCAGATGGTCCTGCCTAATGTTACAAATAAGTGAATTTTAATGTAATAGTTTGTGATAATATCTTTTTGTTAAGCGGAGTTAAATTCTTCAATTGGTTTAGCCGAATGATAGACTATAGTCATAAAAGTACCATGACATCATAATAAAAAATGTGCTCGCATGATTCTGTTAGCATGATATGAAGATAAAAAATAATTCATATAAATTTAATATATTTAGAATAGGACCGTGTTGGAAAGCAACTTAACCATTATTCGTATACTTGATCATTTTGTTTAGAATAGGACAGTGCCGGAAAGCAACTTCTTTGACTAAATCCATGGCTACTGTATGTGTGTGCGGTGTGGGGTTTGGGTTCTACATGCCTGTTAGAATCCAAAGTCTTCTTAGCAGTTACAAAGAGGATCTCATGAAGATCACCTTCGACAAAAAGATGAGGTTTGGGTTGAAGATAGAAGCGATTGAGACAGCAAGTACATCCGACACGGGTGCTGACGCTTTTCCTATTTCGTCTTTAGTATAAAAGAAAAGAAAGATTCAACTTCCAAACTTGTCGAGCAAGGATATAGAAGAGAATAGGGGACATAGTTCCCCTGGGGTATTGAGTCCTACCGAGGCCAAAGATCATGAATCTAAGGCTTAAGAAGACGTGGGTGATGGGCAGAACATCTGAAAGATGATGAGATAGAGAATGGGAGTGTCGAGGAAAAAGAAGAAGAAAGGGAAGAAGGAGAGGGAGAAGGAGAGGAAGAGGTCCAGGGACATATCTCCGAAGGTCCTATAGAGGAAAGATAGGGAATAGAGGGACAAGGTTTCAGGAGTTTGAAGGTTTTTGTCCTAGCTCGATCAGGGAGCTTGGCGTGGGACCATCGTCAGTTGTTCCTTTGATATCGGGCAAACAAAAGACGTCTGGGAGGATCGCCCTTTCTCCCTTCATTCCTGTTTCATCCTTTGATGGTCGGAAGGGGCTGAGGGAACGTGTAAGTGTAACAATTAGGGTGGGTGACTGCCCTTACAGTTATGTCAATGGCAGTGACGCGAGAAAGATAGTAGAACAAGTAGATTTTCAATGTTCCAATCTAAAGCTGAATAAACTATCTCTCGAGAGGGCAATGAGGCCATCATGTCTTTGAGCTTTTCGATTTGATTGCATAAGAAAGTAATTTGTTCGTATCTTTGATTCTCACATGTGACCCTTTTCGTTTCATGTAGATCATCATTTTGGAGGAGTTTTAGATGATGGACTACTTGCAGCACCGAGCCAATCAAATGGGTACTATGGTATAGGAGACTCTAACGCTTAAGTCAGAGAGTGATTTTAGAAAAGAGAACTTGCCTGAGAGAGTTTCACTATGCCATTGTGTGTTATATGTAAGTTCAGAGAGTGTACCTAGGTGGTTCGCTTTGCGATGTATTTATAGCTCATGTGTATGAATTCCATATGCATTTGGGGCTTTTAAATCCTAATTTCCTTCTAGAGATATCCTGAGATTACGAGGGTCATAGTGAGAGATTCTCAAAGATATAAAATGCTATTGCTAGAGAAATCAGCTCATCAAAGAATTCCTTTCCTTACTGACAATGGTCAAAGGTTTTCTTCTCGATTACAGGAGATTGCTAATTGTATTTTAAGAGAAGGCAAGTATTACCTCTAACTAAATAGTGGCACCAGGCATCGAGGAGATTCGAGAGCCTATCAGATAGCTATTGAAGAGGGTCTGGTCGATAGGTACTGAGAGGGTAGGCTATGCCTACTTGTTTAGAAGATAAATTCCATATTGACGGCACGCTTTGGTATGCCTCATTCATTGGGCTATGGATTTGAAGGACTTCAAGTCTTACGATAGTGGGTCTTTGGATCATACTCCATTATTTGCCCTTGACTCTTGTTGCCGTTTCGTTGGAGGGCTCCAAGAGTAGTATTGAACATATAAGAATTTGAAAAGATGTTAAGGCATTGCATTAAATGCAGCACATACAACTCTGATTCCCATCAATCGTCTCTTATACATTTTATACGACATGGTGTCTAGTTGGTTCGTGCACTATCTTGTCTTCCTTTAGACCGTTTTACTTTTCATACAGAGAGGCGATTCACAGTTTTCGTCAGGGATTCGTAAGCGACTCTTGGAGAAAGATCAGATCAGAAATGGCTAAGGGTTCGTCGTTGCGCACCGGCCAGGGCATCAATGATATCAAGAGTACCATGATGAAAGATGAATGCCGTAATATTCAGAATGACATGCTGTTAGGGGATGATTTTATCCTTTCAGTCGGCTACAGATAATGATAGGGCTAATAGGGCGCCCAAAGGTTGTGTTATGATATACAAGCAGAGCATTAAGTTCAGTTTAAGAGTACCATATACAGGTCCTCTTGCCCGGGTTCTACTCCTTTGGAACAAATACCTAACGATGTTGGTTTCGAGTGCTTGGCGCTTGGTGATAGTCGTGATATCGCTAATGAGTTTCTGTCGCCTCCATTTTGATTTCAAAATTTTGGCTTCTGTCTTTGCTCTCAAGAGGTACGGTCATGGAGGTTTTACAAGAGGTTGGTATTATTTGTAAACCAGGCCAGAGTCGAGTTGAAAATTCTTCTGTAAGGAGACCATCGATAGGAGTTGGATGTACAAATCTTTTTTGTGGAGTTTATGCCTACACTGCCAAAGATCGATGAGGAGTTGTTCTTAAGTTTGAAGGCTACTTAACCTTCTCGCCATTCACGGTTTATTCGTTCTATTGGCGATTATTGTCATTTCAAAAAGAAGCATATTTCAATTGAGGGTTTCTTTGACAAGGAGATACTGGTGCTAACAAGCCTTTTATTAGGGCAGAAGAGGAAGATTAAAAAGTCTTTTCTGATCTAGTATAAGGATAGGGGGCTTAGGAGTGTTCTCTATGCTCCGGAAGAAAGAGATCTCAAGGCAGTGACTACCGTCAAGGAGATAAGGTCGGGGGTTGAAGAGGTAGGTGACTGAAGTAGCA
This sequence comes from Dillenia suffruticosa, assembly GCA_033439265.1. Classification (NCBI taxonomy): domain Eukaryota; kingdom Viridiplantae; phylum Streptophyta; class Magnoliopsida; order Dilleniales; family Dilleniaceae; genus Dillenia; species Dillenia suffruticosa. The sequence goes on from JAVTVX010000020.1 coordinate 19,058,155, forward strand.
AGTGCTTATGACGCGGGTGCCGACAACCTCCCTATTTTGTCTTTGGTGTAGAAGAGGAGAAAAACTCAACTCTTAGTGTTATTTGGTAAGGGTATTGGAAAGGATAGGAGATAGGGTTCCTCGGGTGTTACAAGGGCTTTTGAAACTGAAGATGCTCGGGCAGAGTGCTTAGAAGGCACCCAGGAGTATTGTAAGGATGTCGAAGAAAGAGAAAGAGGAGAGGAAGATGAGCAAGTTGAGGTCATCTCCTTGAAAACGTGAAAAGGGAAGAGAGAGGGTAAAGGAGAAGGTATCGGGGACCTAAAAAGCGTTCCCCCAGAGAGAATTGGGGGACCCGATGTAGGGCCTTCTTCTATTGTTCCCTTGATACTGGGCAAACAAAAGGTATTAGGGAGAGTTGCTCTCCCCCCTTCATTCCTGTTTTGTCTTTCGATGGTCGGCAAGGACTAAGGGAATGTGGGACTATAACGATCAATGCTAGTAATTATCCCTACAGTTATGTCGACGGCAACGAAGCAAGGAAGATAGTGGAGCGAGTGGATTTTCATCGTTCTAATTTGGAGCTGAATAAGTTATCCCTCGAGTAGGGCGATGAAGCCATAATGTCCTCGGTGGCTCATGGTATGATTGTTTTGTAATTTGTTTGTCCCTGGCTTTTGTATATGATTTTTCTCGTTTTGTGCCGACCATCATTTTAACATAGTTTCAAAGACTAAGGAGAGAGAAGACGATAAACCATCTAAAACATCGGGATGACCGAATGGGTGTAAAGTGCCTCGATTGCAGAATGCTCTATTGTAGAGGGAGAGGGAGATCGAGGAGGAGAGAGCATCTACGTCTACTTTGAATACTCAAAGCAAGGAGGTGGAATAGCTAAAAACCAAGCAGGATGCAGCTCTCCAACAGTGAGAGGTTATCTCCAAGAGGTGTTAGGAGTTGGATGAGGAGGGCAAGGTACGTGAGATACATCTGCGGGCCATTGAGAAACTGGTTAAGATGCGCGACTGATCTCTGAAGGTCGCTAAGTAGAGGATAGTTGAGTCGGGAGAGATCTTGGCGAGGACTATCAATCGGCAAGCATGTGCTCGTGTAGGTGGCATAAGAACTTTCGATGTGCGAAGGAGATTATCGATCGTGTGGGGCTTTAAGGGGCTATACCCTCGGACACGACGATGGCTAGCCCTGAAGCATCCAACTGCGAACATGACATCATTTCCGTGGGTGAAGTTGCTCTGGAGGCTGTGGACAAGAATGTTGTGGTCAATGCGCCTCAAGCGCCTCAAGTTGATTTGGAGTTCCATACTTTTCTATCTTTTGCTCCTCCTTGATTGTAATTCCTATTCTCTTCTAATCTGGTTTTTCTTTTGTATGCTCCCAGAAATATTAATAAAAAAGTCTATTGTTTCATCATATGTAAGCATTTTAGAGTTTTATGTTTATAATTCATTTTATCGCGTGTAGAAAGTCGGGTACCATCAGGGAGATATATCCTTAATTGACAATGCGTTCGTTCGAGAGAGAGTGGGCCATACCTATCCAACGGGGAGATATATCCCTTGTTATCGATATATTCATTTGATAGAATGTGTTCAGTGACACATGTTCAGCGCGATTAGTTCCTAGCGTAAATTAGAGTAAATCATTATGAGTGAAATAATAGCCCTGTAGTCGTGGGTTCGATTCTCACAAATGGTACCAATCTTTTGGAGGTCGTTTGGCTCCATAGATAATTGTTCTACTGACTCGAATAGGATGACTGACTGACTGCCTGTCAATCTTGACTAATGAGACTTGTAAAAAGCTGCTAGAGGTCTGGCAGGGGAGACTCTGACTCTTAAGTTAAAGAGTAGATTTCGAAAAAGGAAACGGATCGAGATAGTTTTGCTATGTTGTTGAGTGCTATGTGTAAGTCCAAAAAGCGTAACTAGTTGATTATATTTGCGATATACTTATAACTCGTCTATATGAGTTCCATATGCATTCGAGGCATTTGAACTCTAATTTTCTTATTAGATGTCCTAAGATTACGAGGGTCATAGTGAGAGATTTTCAAAAATTTAAAATACTATTGCTAGAGGAAATCCAGATCGTCAAAGATTCCTTTCCTTTTTGGCAATGGTTAAATGTTTCCTTCCTAATTATGAGAGATTGTCTTTGTATTTTAAGAGAAGACGAATATTACCTCTAGTTGAATAGTGGCACCGAGCACTCAGAAGATTCGAGAGCCGATCAGACAGCAACTAAAAAGGGTTTGGTCGGTAGGCATCGAGAGGGTGGGCCGTGCCTACCCTTATGGGAGATAAATCACATATTGACAACATGCTTCGGTAGGCTTTGTTTATTGGGTTATGGATTCGAAGGGATTCAAGTCTCGCGATAGTAGTCCTTTGGGCCATGCTCCATCAGCGGGAAGTTTTAGTTCATTAGGGGATTACTTTCTTTACCGGTGAGGATTCAAAGATTTCCTTCCTTGTCACGAGATATTATTCCTGTGTCTTACCAAAAAATGAATAATACTCAAACTTGACCAAATCTTGAATATCGAGAAGATTTGAGAGCCGATTAGGTAGAAACAGAGAAGAGTCTAGTCAGTATGCACCGAGAAGAGGGGACATGTCCCCATAAATGACATGCTTCTGTATGTTTTAGCGTATTTTGCCCGCTAGGCCTTGGACTTATGTCTCATAGTAATAGGCTTTTGGATCATGCTTCATTACTTGCTCCTATTCTTTGTGTTATTTTTGGGAAAATGACATGAGCAGAAAGTTTAAAGATCACCATTTGCAAGTCTTAGGGGCATTAATGGAGATAATCGCTAGATAAATAACCCCTGAATAAATGCGACATAGAAGTTGGAGAGTTTGAAATCCTTATTCATTATGCACGTCTTTCATTGGAGCGTTTCAGTTACCTGTAGTCGTAAAGATCATGTTTCCATGATCATAAACAGAAGAGGAGATTTCATTACCTTTTCAAAGTGATTTCGACTATTTTGAAAGCGAATTTAAGTGTTCCCCCTATTATGGGTAGGTATTCCCTAAAGATAGTTTGAATACGGGTTTTGAACTCCAAATCCTTATGTGTTAGAAGACTTTTGCCGATACAATGTTCCATCAAGAATTGGATTACCGATATAAGGTGCTATCATGACATTTGGGATCCTAGCGTTATGGTGGAATCTGTAGGAGTTCCGCAAGGATGTTGGCTTGAGTATAGAGAGGCCTTGGCTCAGATCAAAGAGACCTTTGTTTGCAAAGGAAGCTCTCTTCTTAAGGTTAGAATCATTGTCCAGCCCTTCCGTGCAACAGGTGACTGAGGATTCTTCCTCGGCCTTTTTCGGGTCAGGTAACAAGATGAGTTAGGAGGAGGCCAAAGGATGGAAAATGTGTGAAACTTGATACATCTTTTCTGTCTCTTTTTGGCCATCTCCTACCCTTTTCAAAATCCTTTTCGGCTTCTCTTATAAATTTTTTGTAATTTTTCTTCTAATTGTATGATGTCTTTCTTGCCCTGTATGGAATTTTGTAGTTCTTGTTTCCTTTGTATCTGCTCTATCATGTTTTAACATTGACAAATGAACTTCTTGTCTTTCCTTCTTAGAAATTGTATTACGTGTCTATCCTGTAATTGCGATGTGAAACATAATAATACTTCTCGACATATTTAAATTGTTCTATCGGCATTTTCGTTTGTGCGCCTAATATTCGTTAACTTGTTTTAAGATTTTAATCAAAAGCATGGGATATGTTTAACTGTTTGGTATTTATGTCCCTTACTGTGGACACGTTATGTTCGGTAGGACATTCAATCATGAGAATTCAAACGATGTGCTGGAGTTACATCTCTTATTGATGACACCCTACCTTAGGTAGGATATCCAATCAAGAGAGTTTAAACGATAGGAGAGCCATGTCTACCCGTCAGGGAGTGACATCCCTTGTTGACGACACGTTGGGTTGGGTAACGTATTCAATCGAGAGAGTTTAAACGATAAGAAGGGTCATGTCTACCCCTCGGGGAGTTACATCCCTTTTAATTGATGCCATCATTGTAAAAAGAAAGAGATGATGATAAAAACTTAGCAAATCAGTTTGTTTCCACGAACGACGCCAATTTATTGGAGGTAGATTTGGCTTCACAGATGATGGTTCTGCTAACTCAAATGGGATGATTAGTTATTAGTCATTTTTCATTAGTGAGACCTGCAAAAAGCCATCGGAGAGTGCTCCAACGGGGGAGACTCCAATGTTCAGGTCAGAGAGCAGTTTACGAAAAGAGAAACAGACTCAAAAAAGCTCTATTATACCTTAGTATGCTATGTGTAAGTTCAGAGAATGCACTGGCCTATAGGCTTAATGATGTACATATATTTTCCGAATATGAGTTTCGTACGCCTTCGAGATGTTGAAACCCTAGTTTCCTTATGGAGGTATTCAGAGATTCTCGGGTGCTTAACGAAATCTTAACAGATATGAGAGCTGATCAGGCAGCTATCGAGAAGGGTCTTGTCAGCATGAATCGAAAAGATTGGGCGTGTCCTACGTAAATGACGCTTTTTGGCATGTTTTAGCGCATTTTGTTCACTGGGCCTTGTGTTTATGTCTCACAAATGGGCTTTTCGACTATACTCTGTAACACTAGAAAAAAAATGGATTAGGGCTAAAAAGCTCTAATATCTCTTTTTCCCCCTCTCTCTCTCTCTCTCTCTCTCTCTCTCTCTCTCCTCTCTCGCTCTTCGTCCCTTTCTCTCCTGCAGTCGCGCCCGATTCACCGAGGCCAGCACCGCCGCTCGCCACCATCGCTACCGCACCCAGCCGCTGCTGCTCCTTCCTTCCCGTGAGCACGCCATAGCCGCCTCGCCTTCCTCCCGTGAGCGCTGCCCCTCCGTGAGCACGACTGCAGCTCCTCCGCCATAGTGTGATCTCTCTTGCGCGAACCCGAGCGCTCCCTTGCACGACCTCCCTGCCACGGACGCCACCCTCTCGCGAGCACGCCACTGCGCAATCGCCATTGCGCAGATCCTCCCTCCACACGAGCGCTACCTCCTCGAGCCAGCGCAAGCCCTACGCGCGATCTCCCGCGAGCCAACGTGCGAAGCACCGCGCGACCCCAGAGCAAGCCCTGCACGCGATCTCCCGCCAGCCAGCACGGGACCCTTACGCGAGCCAGCGCGCGACCCTTACGCGAGCCAGCGCGCGACCCCTATGCGAGCTAACGCGACCCCAACATGAGTGCCAGCGCGCTCCAGCGCGACCCTCTGTGCGAGCACAACGCGCTCCAACCGGCATTCAGGACAACGGGCGGCTGCTCACGACCTCGGTTCGGGACATGACAGTTATATTGGTATCAGAGCCTCTAGGTTAGAGAAAAGATAGTAGTAAAAGTCTTTCCAAGTACATGAAAAGTTCTCAATGCATTAGAGAGTTTTATACAGTCATTTAAAATCCCATACTTGGCCATAGGTATATAAGTTCATCTATGTTATGGAGTTGGATACATAATGCATCTAACCCGTTATTTCGTATTCAAATGCTTTGAATTATAGTTCATTTTTTTAGGGAGTTAGTTACGGAGCAACTAACTCTGATTCTTGATTTCTATCTAATAACAATGTATTCTTTTTGCAGAATTATACCACCTAGACGTGGTAGGAGAGGTGCTAGATTTACCTTACTTGAGGGTCTTTCAGTGCCTGATGCACCTAGGGCACCCGAGGCGCCACGAGTGCCAGAGGATGCTTTCTCTACTCGAGCACGCTCACCAGCGCCACCCCCAGCACCTCTACCGGCTGTTACAGCCCAGATTCCTCCACCACCACTCGATGCCTTGAGGCAGTGGTAAGAATGATACAGTAGATATGGGGTGCAGATGCTACCACCTCTACTACAGACTCCAGCGACAGCACCTGCGGCCATACCTGCTCCTATGGTACCGGTTCCTCCTTCGGTGGTCGGTCCTTCTGTTTCTACTCCGACTGATGAGACGTCGGTTACTTTGAGGTGCATCCACGAGCTAATGCAGTTGGTGAAAGAGTCTCGGCAGCTCAGATGCACAGACTTTTCAAGATCCAGTGATGTAGTGGCAGCGAAATACTGGATCAACAGGATTCGTAGGATCCTTATAGATTTTGGGTTGTTAGAGGAGCTCAGATTGAGAGTTGCTGAGAGACTCCTCGACGGAGATGCCCTCTCGTGATGGGAGGCTATCCGTGGGAGGCTATCCGTGACAGTGCTACACAGACCCTACGGTGGGAGGACTTTCTACGAGAGTTAGACCGCAGGTACTGCACCCCATTCCAGCAGGACCGGATGAGGATGGAGTTCCTGCACTTACGCCAGGGGACGAGGTCAGTTTTAGAGTACGAGACTGAGCTTAGACGACTAGCGGCCTTTGTCCCCGACATGGCTACATCGGCTCAGATGAGATTCAAGTTTGAAGATGGCCTCCAATTGAGCATCAGGAAGTATATGACGGTGACTCCCTCTTTTACACTATCAGAGGTGATTGATTCAGCGTATCGGGCGGAAGAGATCGTCCAAGCAGAGGCTAGACAGAGGGAGAGTCACCAGAAGAGGAAGACTAGGTCACAGGGTGGACAGTCGTCGAAGAGGGGTAGAGGTTCTGGATATCCCGGAGGTTCTTCTAGCTTCAGACCAACAGCACCGGGGTAGGGACCTCGACCCCCTAGTGGCTCTACACAGTCTACTACACAGAGACTGCCCTTCTGCCGTAGATGCAGCAGCCACCATGCCTTTGGGGCATGTAGAGTACCAGTTACTTGCTTTCAGTATGGGAAATAAGGTCACGTTAGGAGTGTCTATCCCGATTTAGGTCGAGGAGGATTGACTTTACAGAGTCGTACTGGTACGTTTGGCACCGGCCAGCAGGGGCACCTACGCACTCAGCTCTTATCGCTCCCCGGACTGTAGCCGGGAGTAATACAGCGCCAGGATCATCGTGACAGCAGCCTAGGGCCCAAGCTTGTATGTTTGAGATGACACAGGAGGACGCACAGGCAAACCCTGATGTTATTATGGTAATCCTCCAGCAGGCCCCTCAGTGTAGTACTTTTGTTGTACTTTCTGTATGATTTCTTTTGTATATCATGATGTCGATGTACAGTTTTGACTAGTTAAAGCTTTCGATGCTTAACTAGTTTAATGTATATATATATATTCATTTACTTTTTCTTCGCATTTTAAATTCTGTTGATCTTTTTCTTACTTTTAGGTACCATACGAATATTCGGTATCGACGCCAGTATTCTCATAGATACCGGGTCAAATTTTTCCTATGTGAGCGACACGTTCGCTCACCATTCTGATAGACCTCTCTCGCCACTTGATGAGGAGATTATAGTAGTCACGCCTCTTGACAAGCAAATCATTCGAGATACAGTCTATAGGGGCTGTGACATCGATATTGGGGAGGCGATATTAGAAGCAGATCTGATTCCGCTCCCTATCACGGATTTCGATGTCATCCTAGGGATGGATTTGCTGAGTTTACACCGGGCTTCCGTGGATTGTTTCATGAAGGAGGTTGAGTTTAGAAGGTCCGAGCAGCCATCGTTAGTATTCCGGAGTGAGAGATGAGTATTGCCCCGCAGTATTATCTCGGTTATGAAGGCCAGACGCTTGGTACGCCATGGTTGTGTGGCTTATCTGGCTTACGTTGTCGACACTACCGTTGAGGGACCGAGGCTTGAAGATGTCCTTGTGGTGTAGGAATTTTCAGATGTGTTCCCTGAGGAGCTTCCCGGATTACCACAAGTTCGGGAGTTCGATTTTGAAATTGATCTAGTACCGATGACCAATCCTATTTCTATTCTGCCATACAGAATGACGCCTGCTGAACTGAGAGAGCTTAAAACTCAGTTATAGGAACTTCTGGACAAGGGATTTATTCACCCGAACACCTCATCTTGGGGCGCTCTGGTGCTGTTTGTAAAGAAAATGATGGTACATTTCGGCTTTGTGTGGACTACAGGCAATTGAATAAAGCCACAATCAAAAATAGATATCCCCTGCCACGTATAGATGATTTGTTTGATCAGCTATAGGGAGCCAGAGTTTTCTCTAAGATTGATCTCCGTTCGGGTTATCATCAGTTGAGAATTCGGGCCGAAGATGTGCCCAAGACAACTTTTCGCACCCGATACAGCCATTACGAGTTTCTAGTCATGCCGTTTGGGCTGACTAATGCCCCAGCTGCTTTCATGGATTTGATGAACCGAGTTTTTCATGACTACTTGGATCGGTTCGTCATCGTATTCATCGATGACATCTTGATATATTCATGGAGTGATGAAGATCATGTTGAGCACTTTTGGGTGGTATTGCAGATATTCCGTGAGAAACAGCTATATGCCAAATTCTCAAAATGTTTGTTTTGGCTGAAACAAATTGGATTCTTGGGGCACATTGTTTCCACGGAGGGTATTTATGTTGATTCGAAAAAGGTTGAGACTATAGTGAAGTAGGAGCAGCCACAAACAGTTACCGAGATTCGTAGTTTTCTCGGTTTGGCTGGATATTATCGCAGATTTGTAGAGAGATTCTTCCGGATAGCTGTTTCGTTATCGAGATTGACCCAGAAGGGGGTCAAGTTTGTTTGGGATGATCGTTGTGAGGCAAGCTTCCAGGAGCTCAAACAACGGTTGACATCCGCTCCTATTTTAACCCTTCCCACTAGTAGTCAGGAGTATACAGTATACAATGATACTAGCTGACAGGGATTGGATTGTGTTCTGATGCAGGATGGTCGGGTTATTGCATATGCCTTGCGACAGCTGAAGAAACACAAGGTTAATTATCCAACACGAATTGGAGTTTACAACCATAGTCTTCGTATTGAAGATATGACGACATTATCTTTATGGAGTGATCTGCTGGGTATTCATAGATTACAGGAATTTGAAATATCTATTTACCCAAAAGGAGCTGAATTTGAGACAGAGGAGATGGTTAGAACTCCTCAAAGATTATGACCTCATTATTAACTATCATCCAGACAAGGCGAATGTTGTAGTAGATGCCTTGAGTCGGAAGTCAGCATCATCCTCACAGTCGACAGAGAAAGCCTACCTTTCTTGTTTAGTGGGACTCCGAGTCTTAGGAGTCAGTTTGACTAAAGATGATCAGGGAAGCTTACTAGCCAGATTTGAGGTCAGCCGACTTTGTTCGACCGTATCAGAGAGCTCCAGAGTACAGATAAGGAGATTCAGGGTTTTGCGAATAGAGTCCGCAGAGCTGAGGGCGGAGACTTCAAAGTCCGTGATGATGGACTCATGGTATTCAGAGACAGAGTGTGTGTCCCGGCCGATAGTGATCTTCGGCATGCTATCCTTAAGGAAGCACATTTTTCTGCATATGCTATGCATCCCAGGTGTACGAAGATGTACCGGACCATCAGGGGTAGTTATTGGTGGTCAGACATGAAGAGAGATATAGCAGAGTTTGTGACACGATGCTTGGTGTGCCAGCAGGTGAAAGCTGAGCATCAACGTCCAACGGACACACTGCAGCCTCTTTCCATTTCTGAGTGGAAATGAGAGCATATTACTTTGAACTTCATGATGGGGTTGCCGCGGACTTCTACACGGCATGATGCGATTTGGGTGATTGTCGATCGACTCACCAAATCTGCATATTTTATCCCTATCCGCGGTGACTATTCGTTAGAGGCGTTGGCACGTCTCTACTTTGATACCATAGTTCGGCTTCACGGGGTACCCGTGTCGATTGTTTCAGATAGGGACCCCAGATTCACATCTAGGTTTTGGCCCAAGTTACAGGAAGCATTGGGTACTAGATTGAACTTCAGTACGACATATCATCCTCAGACGGACGGCCAGTCTGAGAGGACCATTCAGACCTTGAGGATATGCTGGGGGCATGTGTGATGGATTTCCGGGGTAGTTGGGACCGACACTTCCCACTGGTTGAATTCACATATAATAACAGCTATCAGGGGAGTATAGAGATATACCCGTATGAGGCACTGTATGGCAGGAAGTGCTGTACCCCGATATGCTAGGATGAGGTCGGAGAGCGATGTCTCAGTAGCGTTGAGTTGATTGAGCAAACAAAGGATAAAGTTAAGGTTATCCGTGAACGGACGAAAGCCGCGCAGGACAGACAGAAGACGTATGCTGATCGTAGGTGGTGATCTCTTGAGTTTGCTACGGGAGATATGGTTTTCTTGAAGATATCTCCTTGGAAGGGAGTTATACGGTTCAGGCAGCGGGACAAGTTAAACCCCAGATATATTGGGCCCTTCCGTATTCTTGAGAGGGTCGGGAGTGTGGCATATAGATTGGAGCTACCAGATGAACTATCCCGTATTCACCACGTATTTCATGTCTCAGTACTCAGGAAATACTTGACCGATCCTTCTCATGTACTTGAGCCTCCACCTCTTGAGTTACGAGAGGACCTTCGTCTTCCAGTTTAGCCCGTGGCTATTCTAGATCGACAGGTTAGAAAATTGCGGAGTAAGGAAATTTCATTGGTCAAAGTTTTGTGGCCCGAGGAGGAGACCTGGGAGCCCGAGGAGGTATGAGGAGTCAGAATCCCCATTTATTTGCAGTTTAGTCTTCTTTTAGTTTCAAGGACGAAACTTGATTTTAGGGGGTTAGAAAATGTAATACAAAAAAAAAATCTGGATTAGAGCTAAAAAGCCCTAATATCTCTTTTTCCCTTTCTCTCTCTCTCTCTCTTTCTCACTCTTCATCTCTTTCTCTCCTGCAGCTGTGCCCGATTCACAGCCGCCAGCACCGTCGCTTGCCACCATCGCAACCGCACCTAGCTGCCGCTGCTCTTTCCTTCCCGCGAGCGCGCCATAGCTACCTCGCCTTCCTCTCGTGAGCGCTGCCCCTCCGCGAGCATGACTGCAGCTCCTCCGCCGCAGCGCGATCTCTTCTGTGCGAACCCGAGCGCTCCCTTGCGCGACCTCCCTACCATGGACGCCGCCCTCCCGCGAGCACGCCACTGCGCAGATCCTCCCTCCATGTGAGCGCTGCCTGCTCGACCCAGCGCGAGCCCTGCGCGTGATCTCCCACGAGCTAGCGCGTGACCCCAGCATGAGCCCTGCGCGTGGGCCCTGCGCGCTAGCCCTGCATGCGATCTCCTGCGAGCCAGCACGGGACCCAGCGCGAGCCAACGCGCGACCCAGCGTGAGCCAGCGCGAGACCCAGCGCAACCCAGCGCGAGCCATCACGCGACCCCTAATCGAGCCACTGCGCGACCCCTGCGTGAGGCAGCGCGACCCCAGCATGAGCGCCAGCACGACCCTTTGTGCGAGCATAGCGCGCTTCAGCAGGACCCACTGTTGACCCGCGAGCCCACTGCGGCCCGTGAAGCCCACTGCGGCCAGCAAGCCGGGCTGAGAGCCTCCGAGCCCACCAGCGGGCCAGCCCGCTAGCCCGCCAATCCACCGGCCACCACCGTCGGGGTTCCTTGAGGATACTGGCTTTGAGTACAGAGAGATTTTAGCTCGGATAGGAGACATTTTGTTCATAGTAGAAGTTTTCCTCTCAAGATCAAAATCATCATCCAGATCCTCAGTACAACTGGTGGCTGAGGATTCTTTCTTAGCCTTTTTTAGGTCATGCGACAAGAGGAGTTGGGAGATTGGAGGATGCCAAATGATGGAGGAGGTGTGAAGCTTGATGGATCTTTTGTATCTCTTTTTGGTTAACTCCTACATTCTACAAAGTTCTTTCTGACTTCTCTTGTAAAACTTTTATAATTTTTTTCTAATTATATGATATCTTTTTTGCATTATACATGCTTTCGTACTTCTCATTTCATTTGTATCTACTACGTCATTGATGAATGAACTTCTAGTCTTTCCTTCTTGAAAATTGTATTGCATGTCCAACTTGTACTTGCAATGGGAAACATAATAACTCTTCTAGGCATATTTGAGTCGTTCAAATGACCTTTTTGTTCATGTGTTTAATGCTTGCCAACTTGTTAAAAATTTCAATCAAAAGCATGGGCCGCGTTTGCCTCTCATGGAGTTTCATCCCTTATCAACAATATACTACATTCGATAGGACATTCAATCAAGAGTGAGAGTTCAAACAAGAGGGTGGGCCGTGTTTACCCGTCTGAAAGATACATCCCTTATTGATGACATGTTGTGTTCGGTATGACGCTCAATTAAGAGAGTTCAAATGATTGAAAATGTCATGTTTACCTAACAAGGAGATATATCCCTTATTCATAACATGTTATGTTCAGTATGATACTTAATTGAGAGAGTTCAAACAATTGGAGAGGTCATATCTATCCGATAGGGAGATACATCCCTTATTCATGACATATAACATTTGATATAGAAATATATCTGTCGACAGATAACTAGTATAGTATGATAGAGGACCACAGAGATCTTACTTGACTGTTAGGCTAGACACAGAACAGAGCATTGTTCTTTGAGAGAGTGATAGTCATAATTGATAATAGATTTGCAAGTTTTCAGAGTTCCAAGTCCTCGGCACAACTGAGCCGTCTAGGCAGTTGAGATGATATGTCCTTATTCAAATTTCTGAGCATACTCGATAGGGCCCTTCCCAATTGGGTGCTAGTTTCCCTCCTAGTTGAGGTTGTCCAGTGGCCTCTACATTTCTCAACACCAGGTTTCCTCGCTTGACTGTTCTAACCCTGACTCATCTGTTTTGTGCCATTTGTTATTAATAAGCTACCATTCGAATGGACGCGATTTCTCACAGTTTGGAGAGAAAGTTCAAAATGGATGTGATTTCTCGCAGTTTGGAGAGAAAGTCCACTCATTCGTGTAATATGAGTTCATGCTGTACCTGTTTGTATTGATCTATTCAGAGTGTATGGATACTGATCTCCACTAGTATCACTACCTCGCAATCGTAATCAAACTAAACGGGGTTTCTCCTGTTGCCCGTTGGGTTGTTATTCGGTAAGCCCAAAGAATACAATAAAGCTCATCTACCCAACGACCATTAACTTCATCTAGTGTAGTTTTCAGTCCTTGCAGGATTGTTTGGTTTGTTACATCGGTGAAGCCATTAGTCTGAGGATATGCAATGGATGTGAAATAATATTGAATCTCTAACTTGCTATGGAAGTCTTGAAAATTTTTGTTGTCGAACTGTTTGCCATTATCAACAATGAAGACTTCGGCTATACCGAATCTTGTGATGATTGACATCTATATGAAGTTCTATATCTTTCCGGTAGCAATTTGGGCTAATGGCTTGGCTTTTACCTATTTGATGAAGTAGTCAATAGCCAGGACTAAAAACTTCTGTTGTCCAATAGCTAGTGGGAGTGGCCCAAGAATGTCCATCCCCCATTATGCAAAGGGCCATGGGCTCGCTATCGTGCTAAGCTCTGTGGAGGTTGGCAAGATATTGATGAAAGACACTAACATTTGTCGCATTTTTTGACATAGCTATTCATGTTGGTCTTCATTGTGGGCCAATAGTTTCCTTGCCAAAGAGCTTTATTTGCTAAGTTTTGGGTGCCTAGATGATTGTCACATATCTCGTCATGGATTTCTCTAAGCACGTAGTTTCCTTTTTAGGCTGTCAGACATTTCAGATACGGGTATGTATAAGACTTCTTGCAAAGATACTCATTGATAATGATGTATATATATAGCCCGTTTATGTGAGTTTTGTATGCATCCGGGGTATTAAAACCCTAGTATCCTTATGAAGGTGTCCCGAGATTCTCGGGTACTTAACAAAATATTAGGAGATTCAAAGTCTTACTAGGGGAAAAGTTTCAGTTTATCGGGGGGGGGGGGTTTTCTTCTTGATTACAGAAGGTTATTTCCACATTCTAAGCGGAAGTGAATATTACCTTTAAACGAATGGTGGCATCGAGCACCGAGGAAATTAAAGAGTTGATCAGGTAGCTACCAAAAAGGATTAATCGGTGTGTACCAAGAGGACGGGGCATGAATAATGTGCTTCGGCTACTTTAATGCATTTTGTGTGTTGGGTCTTGGACTTATGTCTTACACTAATGAGATTTTAGACCATGCTCCATCAAAGGCCAATATCATCATTTGTGCCCCACTCCTTATGCCGTTCATCGAAACAATGTAATGAGTATTTTTAAATGGATAAGCACATGTGCAACTCAATGGGCACGAAAATGGAACAATTTTGACTAGAAGGACACAACTGCGAGCATTAAATGTGGTACCTGCTGCTTCACTTTTCTTGAGTTTTTCTCAACATGCTTTTTATCTTTCGATTCACGATTGGTTATGGTTACTGAAGTGCTTTCAACAATTTCTTCCATTGAGAGAAAAGTTATTTTGTGACCTAGGGTTTTTTGTAATCTTTGAGCTAATTCCCATGGCTGGAATTAGCAATATCAGGAGCACAATAACTAAGGAGGAATTAGAGGGTGTGGTACGCGTAATGTGTCTGACATACGATTTCTATGTATGATTGCCCACAAACTTCTTTGCCGATGTACAAAGAGTACATCAGGCATGGCCTGAAAGTGCCTTATTTGGGCATTCTAGAGGAGATTTTGAGAGATTGGAACATTTTTCCAGCCATACTGATCCCTAATGCACAGAGGCTGATCATAGCCGTCGTGAGTTTTTTGAGCTTCTATTGTTTGGACTTTAACTTGAGGTCTTGTCCTCGATCTTCTATTTGCGCTAGTGTTCTAGTAAGGACACCAAGGGGGAGTATTGTGTGCAAGCAAGGTTGAGCTTTAACTGAGGGTTCTATTACAGTAAAAGTAAACAAAAATACTAGATAAGAAAGTTCTTTTTCATGGAGTTTTAGAAAAAGGAACTGGTACCAGTTTTGCTGAGGGCCGACAGATAGCCCAGGTGGTGTTACAAGTTCCAACTCGTCCTCGGTATTCTAAATCCATCCATCAGTTGGGAGTTTTTACCAGAATAACGATAGGTCAATCCGGGTGGACACCCTTCTCAATAACCAAATGCTGGAAATAGCCGATTGCTTAGTAAGAAGGTGAAAATAGAAAGGCCTTTCTAGCGAAGAAGGTGACCAGCCGGTTGTTTAGGGTCTTGGATACTATCAAGTGACAAGGCTATGTGTCCTGAGAAATAGAAGAGCGTTGGGCACTGGGAAAGCATTTCAGGAGAAGAGTCCAGTGATACGCGCCCCATTACTACTTTAGTTCTTGAGAGCAAAAGAAGGAAGTTAGAGGTTTCTAGTGCCACTGGCGAGGAGTTATAAGCCACTGAGAGAGAGGAGATCCCAGAGCCAGTTTTGGCTATTATGGGCATCGCTAGAATAGAGACCAATGACCCTAAGGGAGGAAGTGGCTCTCCTAGTGGCCAAGATGCTAGGGATCATAACGATGCCGAGCCGAGAGGTGAGGTGGGATAATCTATAGCCTTTCTTGAATACTCACACGTCCAGAAGAGCAAGGGGGTTGTACCTAGTCAAATGGCTCCACTCCCCCCATTTTGGTCAACTCCTTCAACCAGTTGAAGGATCTGAAGTAGAGAAGAACCACAATGATTAGCTACAGTAACAATTTTTTTAGTTATTTAGATATTGTTGAGGCAAGTAGGTTTGCCGACAAGTTGGATTTTCACCATGCCAAATTGGAGTTGAACCATTTAATAATAGAGCAAGGCGATGAAGCTATAATCGCCTTGAGTCTTTAGGTACATTTTTTTATCTAAATGTTTTGGAGCCCTAGTATTATGTTGGCCATTTATGTGATCGGTCGTATTTCTTTCCAGTCAATTGCTATGATAGAATTTCAATGATTGCGGAGGATCCAATTGGTGGGCCACCTAGAGGATGTGGTGAACCAGAGATGGAATGAGATAGTATGACTTTGAGCTGCTTTGGCTGAGAAGGAAAGAGAGCACGAGGAGGGCCAGGAAGCAATCTCCAAGCTTATCTGCCCTGGCTCAGAAGGAACAGGAATGGGAGCGGGGCAAAGTGGCCCATACTACATTACTTAAGAAGGAGGAAGAGGTAAAGCATTTAAGGCTTGATCAAGATCTGGCACTTGAGCAGTATGATACGATTGTTATGGAGTGCAAGAGATTGGGAACATTGTTGAGAGAGATTGAAGCAGATTGCCTTTTTGCGGAAATGTTGGCTTAGTGGTTGATGCAATCACTCACCACTTCAGAAGAGAGGATTGCGAACTTTGGGGACAAAATCAACGAGCTTCAAGAAGGCCATCGATGACAGGTCGAACAACTTCAGCAGGAGTTACGTCATGCGGAAAGAATCATCTGCGAGGCTGGACTTGGGAAAAGGTTAGCAGATGGCGCTGGTGGAGCCAACGCCAAGGTTGTAAACTCGGGTGTGGCCTCCAATACTTGAGTGGTATTCTCTCCGGCAGTGCTGCAAGCCAATGCTCGTATAGCGACAATACGTGCGGGTGTCGAGCGGCTGCATCAAAGAGCTGCTCCTCCGTCATCTCCTTGTCATAAATCATGATCTTGTCTCTTGTCTCTATATGTTATTTTTTGTTTTTAGTCAAACTCATGGTTCGGTTGTGCTTCCCTTCGTAATGAGATAAATGTAGTTTCTTCCTTTATTGGTTCTATTTTCTCTCTATTGCATGTCTATTGTTGTAACCTGAACAATTTGTACATCGTTAAGAGCCACTCAATCGAGAGTTTGATCCCGTATTAACGCAGATAGGCACTAAAGCTGTGTAAGGTGTGAGAACTGAGAGATTGTTGGGAGCCATCAGCTTTGAAGTTTGATCTCGCATAAAAGCTAGGGATGGATGCTAAATGCATAGGAGGCGTCAGAGCCCAGAGCAAACCCATCTAAGGTATAAGAGTAGAGAAATTGTTGAGAGCCATCCACTTGGCAAAGAGAGCTGTCCGTGTTCATTCACAGTGCTCACAGAGAAAGAGAAATAGCAAAAAAAAGAGACAAATGAAGTATAAAGAAACGGCTCCCATGTATCATGATCATCATTAGGTAGACCGGTCTCCTCACCGCACACTGGAGACGGACAATCCATTATCAACCATAAAAGCAAAGAAATCGTATTTTTAGTTGATTGAACAAATGAACAAATGGATAGTTGTTCTCTCCCAACACCAACCAAACTGACAAGTAAGCAACAAAAATTTTATTTCAATGCTATGAATACACATCAAAATACAATGCAAATACAAGTTCTACATTTGTACATTCACATGTCGATAGGCATTCTAACCAAGTTACATTAGCAAAAAATACATATTAAAAGGGCAGAATGGAAAACACAATTCGAAAGAGTTAATGTTTTAGTCTCCTCCAAGACAGATGACTGGACCAAACCCCAACAACAAAAGAGAGCAACTATAATGATAAGCCACAAAAAACAAATGGAACGAACCGACTAAAGCCTATCATAATAACAAACCATGACCTCCCTGCCATCATCACGAAACCTTGCACCAGCACTTCCTAGGAAATCCAAACATCCATTCGTACATGTCATTTTCCCTAAAATCTGCTCAATTCAATCTCAATTCAAGAAAGCTCACTACATTTTAGAAAGAGAGAGACGGGGTCCAAAGGGAGAAGTTTTCAAAAAAAAAAAAAGAAAAAAACAGAGAAAGATCCAAGATGCACAAAAAGATGGAAAACGATTAATCATATCTAAAATCAAAAATGTCAAAAGCACATGGACACATGAGACAGTCATTAAAAAACTATTTATAGGAAAATACGTTCAAAAGTCAATTTTATCAACAAAACAAGGTGACGAATTTATGAGATGCTTTACCACCCAGCCGATCGCATTCCAAGCATGGTTCACTGCATAGGCCAGCAAGAGAGGGAAAGGTATTGATCCGAGAATATGTAGGGAGCCTTAGTAGAGACCAGAAAGGGTTCTAGAGTACGCATTGGTCGTGTTTTGGGAATGAATTCTAGAGTTTTAAGATTTGGTCTTCTTTGAACTGCATCATAAGAGAGAACAACAAAAGCTTGATGAAAGTACTCAGTTGACCAAAACCTAAATACCCCAACAAGATAACTATTAAGGTGATGGAGGCAAGTGCAAAATGTGTAGTTTCAATAAGGAAAAAGAGGTCGGTAACTATCGGAGATAGGAAGATATTGGTTCAGGAACATGTAGTGAGGCCTTGCAAACTCTAGGAAATGTTCCAGAGTCAGTGGTGGTTCTATTATGGGGATGAATCCTGGAGCTTCAGGGTTTAGTTTTTTTTCAAAGGCTGCCATAAGAAAGGATAAAAGAAGACCGATGAAAGTACCTAAGAGCAAACTGCAAAGATTTTTGGCCAAGGGTGTCCACATGATATAGTACACAAACTACATAAGAAAGAGATAGAAAATTTAACTGTAGAATCCAACGAGTACGACAAAAAAATGGTTTCCACACACCATGATCATTATCATCACACATCACTTCCCTTAACTAATATGCATGTCACACCACAACCACTACAAGCATGCGTTCCGCGAAATAAGGCACAAAATCAAACACAATCTACGCAAAATAAAATAAACCAACAAATCAAACACAAGATTGAGTTCAATTAATGTTTTCATCCAAAGGAAAAAAAAAAAGAAAAAAGAGAAAAAAAGGCCACTCTTGTCAACCAATCTATACGACACACTCGAGCAAGACAATTTACTGTCGATTACAAAGAAAGACAAACCGAATTTTCGGATAAATAAATAAATACATGAATTAATGAATTAATGAACAAAAGGACGGAGGCAGACACACTTACAAAAATGGCCCAACTCCCCAATCATTACAAAAGCAAAACAAAAGTCTAATCCAAAATTAACGGGGGGAAATTAAATTTCCAAAGAGTCCTCCCCACTGATGTGGCATGTCCTCCGAAAAAGTAAATAAATAAACAAATAAACAAGGTTGTGTTTAAACAAAGGGTCCAAGAAGTAGACCACATCAGGTAGCCATCTCACTAATAACGAATCACCCTTTGCCAATTGAAGGACGATCAAATCCAAGATGACAAAACAAAAATGCACTATAAAAAATGCATGAATTAGAATCCTAAGACAATGCCCATCGGTGCAAGTTTGTTCAGCTCCATCTCTTCTAGTGTATATCTCTCGATGCATGTCTTGGCACTCAACATGTTTCTTGGCACTTTGTTTTGATGGATTAATTTGAATCTCTCAATACTTTTCTCTGAGCTTTCGCACAGATTCTTTTCCCTACGGCAACAACAAAAATCTCCTTCCAGATTACCAAAGGTTGTTTCCGTAATTTAGAGGAACAAAAACATCACCTTACTTGATCGAATAGCAAGGCGGAGCACAGCTACGACGGTCGAGACGACTAGTCAGCTAATCAAGAAGCATCATGTTGATAGAAACTGAGAGAGCGTGCTATGGCTACCTAACTAGGAGATAGATCCTACATGAACCACATGTTTCGATTCGTTCTATTTGTTGGACCATGGGCTCGAATGATCTTAAATCCTACAATAACAGACCATAACGGGCATCTAGACCACACTCCATCACTCACTCCATACTATTGGTGTCGTTCTGAAAGAAGCACCTCAGGAACATCGCAAGATCAATAGAAATCCGAAATGATATGCATACCATGCATTAAATACGATATTGCCAATGTCATCATCCAGAAAACGAAAAAAAGAATAAAATGCTTATTTTTATCAAACAAAGACACAGAGAAACAAATAATTTTCTTATCAAACAAAATGCTTAGCAGCTACTATCTCCGTCTACCCAGCTTAAAAAGCAACAAAACAAGAGAGAAGAATAGTAAGAAAGAGCAGCCGTCTCCATTTGAGGACAAGGCACACTGCTTTTGTCTACTAACCCATACAACACACGAAGATAAACAATTCCTTGCCAATCATGCAAACAAAACATCCGCATTTCCAGCCGAATGAATAAATCAATAAGCAAAAGGACACACGGAAGGCAATTTTACAAAGTTGGCCAAACTACCAAATTATCACAAAGCAAAACTACAGTCCATTCAAAAATTAACAAGAACAAAAAATTAAATTTCCAAACACTCCTCCTCCTGCTACAACCATGACTTCCTTGAAACAAAACAAAAATAACACGATGGAATACAAAGCAGTCGACACCTAACCAATGAACAACCATAATCCAACCTACCCAACGAACGAAATCGAGCAAACATTACAAGTAAACCAGATAAAAACAACCACAAGAAATAAGCAACTATAAGGATTAGCATCCTAAGCCAACACCCATCTGTTTAGCCCCATTCAGTTGCATGTCTCCCGGCATATGTCTTTTGGGTATCTCTCTCAGCACTCAACACGTTTCTCAACAGCTTGGCTTGGAGGATAAACTCTATTTCCTCCATACTTTCCCTTGGAGGTAGAAAATCCCAACTTTTTAAAGCACATTATTCCTGCATGCACAATATTTATCATTTGCTAGTGCAACAATATGTATAAGATGGTGCCAAGAGATAGAAAGAATGACAAAGATAA
Source organism: Dillenia suffruticosa (assembly GCA_033439265.1). NCBI lineage: Eukaryota > Viridiplantae > Streptophyta > Magnoliopsida > Dilleniales > Dilleniaceae > Dillenia > Dillenia suffruticosa. The sequence goes on from JAVTVX010000020.1 coordinate 19,078,606, forward strand.
AACCAACATACACCTCTCAACAAAAGAAAAAAAGTAACCTCTCCACTAAACTTCAGACAGACAAACAAAATAATAACAATTAAATATACACATCATTACACATAAAAAGCAACCAGTTGGATGCCTATGCGCATCGGCCTAAAAAAAATAAACTTTTCCTCTCTCCGAAACAGTACCAACAGTTGGAGAGAAGTAAAATCCACCCAGAGAGACAGCACCGATTGGGATCTCGTCAGGGTCAATCCACGAACGACCAAATAGGCTATATCCATCACAATCTTCCTCTCCCGCTTGAAGATAACAAGCAGCAAGAAAGACAGAGACAGAGAGAGCATAGAGGAATGGTTCGCATGCACCACAATCATCATGAAGCATGCCACTCTCCCCAACTAATCTGCATAATGCACTACAGATGAACAACTTCGCGTCAATCACAGGGTAAATTTTACTAAGTAGACCAAACTCTCCAACCATCATAAAAGCAAAATAAAAGTCCATTTTAAAATAAACGGAGGCAAAAAAGAAATCTTATAAATGGGGGCAAAAAAGGAGTCTCAGAAAGAGTCCTCCTGACTGGCCCAAGCATGTGTTCCATGTAACAAGCAACTACTGAACATTCCCCCCCCCAAAAATAATAAACAAAACAAAACCAAACAAAAAAAGGCCACAGTGGACAGCTAGGTCACCGCCCATCAATCACCCCTCGCCAACTGGAGGACAATCAAATCCGATGTGACAATGTGCTCATTAACCATAGACAGAGACAGTGTAGTACCGACTAAGATCTCACCAGGGTCAATCCACAAATGATCAAAGAAGCAACATCCATCACAAACTTCCTCTCTGGGTTGAAGATAACAAGCAATTACCATCTCCATCCACCCCTGAGAGAGAGAACGAACGACAGAGAAAGACAGAGACAAAACACAATCTTTCTCTCCTAACTACCTCCCATTTAACCCACTCACAAAAAGAAAGAAAGAGAAAGAGAGAAAGACAGAGACACATAGAGTATAGAGGAATGGTTTCCATACACCCGATCATCATAAAGCATGCCACTCTCTCTAACTAATCTGCACAACACACTGCAAACGAACAATTCCGAGTCAATCATAGGGTAAATTTTACTAAGCAGACCAAACTCACTAATCATAAATGCAAAATAAAAGTTTTATTAAAATAAACGGGGGCAAAAAAGGAATCCTACAAACATGAAAAAAAGAAGTGTCACAGAGTCCTCTCAACGATCCAAGCACGCATTCCACGCAACAAGCAACCACCGAACTTCCGAAAAAAAAAAAAACCAAAACAAACATTTGGACATCGGACCGCTAGCTCACCATCCATCGATCACCCCCGCCAACTTGAGAATGACTACATCTGAGGTGACAGGTGGCTCATAAGACTTATATCTATATGGTTAACGATTTGGCCCAGTTATTTAAATTCACCTCTCCCTCGTTAGGAAAGCATAAAATGACATGAGCAACGTCGTGTGGTAAAATCTGAGCTATGGTATTTAAATATAAATAATTTTTATTTTAAATTATTTTTTATTAATAGAATTTAATCTGTCACATCAAATATCAAACCACTTTAAATAAAAATAATTTGAAATAAATTAACACAACACTAATATGATGTATATGAATGCATAGTCATATTTTTGTAACTAAAAATAATTCTAAAATAAAATTATTTATACTTTTTCGCATTGTAATTGTAACTTTTCTTTACAAGGCTAAGCCTTCCCCTCCATCCCAATCATCCCAATCTTTAACGATGTTCTTATTTTTTATCTTCTTGTTGGTGAATTTGTATATAATGATACTTGCGACTTGCTAACTAATGACTAATTAACTGGATTCAACTTTAAGTAATGCCTGCGATGTATAAATTTTCACTATTATTTAAGAGAATAGACAAAATGTAAAGACACTAATAGGGTTGTCCCCACAAGCCGCCAAGACTTCTAGAACTTTTATAATACAATCGAGGGAGTGGACGGTATGATGTGGACAAAATGTGAAGACATTATTAGCATTGTCTCCTATTTTGATAAGTTAACGTACGCCTCATCTAGTCTACTTTTGTTCATATGGAATTTTTTCAAATTGCTCCTTTTGTTGTGTGGGGTCATGAAACCCCACCATAATGCTAGCCTTAGGAGGACAATCAGCCATTTTCAGAAAGCAAAAGCTGCAACGCGTGAAGAATTGTCATCCATAATTACAAAGGTCACTACGGAAAAAACTACTTTGGTCAATCTAGAAGGGAGTTTTACAATTACTAGTCTAATTGCCACAACATTTCATAGACCCGAATTGTTTTAAAATTTTAGACAGCATATTTAGTTTGTAACTTCCAGGTGTTGGACTTTCTTGAAGATGAATTGATCCATTAACACAAAAATGACGAGAGATAAGAGTCACTGGGGAATGGTTACGTTTTCATACGTAATTTGAGTATTTGGGAAATTGAAACAAACCAAATTAACCGATGGCGAAAAACAAACAATGCAAAATAATTGTGTTAGTGATTGTGATAGGCCGCTTGGCTTAGTCTCTTGACATTGGTATAATTTTATGAAAGTTTTAGAAAAAGAGACTACTTTTTGGCTAGCAGCCAGGCAACAACCTCACAACATCAGCAAAAGATAGTTATTAATTGGTATGGGGGAGATGCCATGGCCAAAACCCAAATTATTGGTATGGGGGAGGCGCCATGGCCAAAACCCAATACCTGGAAGCAATCAAAAGTAAAAGAATATCCAACACAACGAGGTTAGGATCATCTTTGTGGCTCGTACGGTACATAACCCACAACAATGTGGCCTAGGATCTTGGTATGGACAACGGAGGATCAATGCCCACATCTTTTATAAAACTATTGATGCTGACACCGACAAGCAGGAGAAAAATCGGCACTCCAAAGGCACCAAACATGTTATGTTGAATCCAATTTTGACTCCACAGTTAAATTGTCCTTCTGATTTGAATGGGAAACCGGTGATATGTGTCCGCTAAATCGACTTCGATGAGGAGACCTACCAAAACCCACCAGAGATGGCTCTGGCACAGGAAACTCCACCGCTCAGGTAAGAAAAAGCGATGAAAGGGAAAAAAGGCTAAGAGTTTGAACCCTGTGTCGTCTCTGTATACAGTATGTAAAGTGTGCATACCTGACCGGATGTCTTTGCATAGTATATATAGCATGCATGACTAGTTTTGTATACGTTTAAGGGTGTAGAAATCCTACTTATCTTGTGGAGAGATCATCGAAGATCTTCCATAATTGTAGAAATCATAGTCGTAAACTTTTTATAGATTCGGAATTCTCTGATATATGAAAGTTTTTGTTGTTGTCGTGAAGGTTCGGGAAAGTCTAAATTGCTGAGGGATTTATTTTTTTATTGGGAGAGATCACAATAGATTTGTATCGGATTAAGGAATGTTTAAACTTATTACAGATTTTTTTTTCATATTGAATAATCACAACTTGGAACACGTTGCATAAGGGGAATTACTTTTGTAGTGCCTGATGGGACCGAAAGGTCCAGGGCCAATCAAAGCATACCAAGAGAGAGTGACTAGACAATGCGTGGAGTCGGTCCCAGGGCCAATCAAAGCATACCAAGAGAGAGTGACTAGAAAATGCGTGGAGAGAGGTAAGGTAGTGACCGAGAAGATTCTATCAAGAGCATTGGACGGAGAGAGGGGGAGAGAGAGAGAGAGACCAGGAGTGTAAGAGTGTTTACCGAGAGACTGCTTAATGGTTGGTGGGTTTTATGATTATGGGTTTGCTTAGAATTTATGGTATGGGCTGTTGGATTATGTACAATCATTTGTTCCCCACTCCTAATGTTGTTTCGTAGGAAGAGCATTAGGAGTCAAGAAAAAGGCGTTAAAGTGATGTATTTTAGTGGTGCGGGAAAGGTGAGAAGGCATAGCATTAAATACGGGATGTGCTGCTTCGGTTTTCGTGAACCTTCTTAAGCACGCTTTTTATTGTTTGATTTGTGATTGGTTACAGGTATTGTGGTATTCACACTTTTGATAGTTTACTATGTTGAGAGAGAAATTGGCGATCTATGGCTTACCAAATTTCTAAGATAACTGCAATGGCTGAGATTAACGAAATCAAGAGTGTAATAACGGATGAAGAGTTGAAGGAAGTTGTGCAATTGATGCGTCTGGGGGAAGATTTTTATCTGCGGTTACGCTTAGAAGACAAAAGAGCAAACATAACGCATGAGACCTCCTTCCCAATGCACAGGGTGTACATTAGGTATCGATTAACGGTGTCTTATTTGGGTGTTTTGGCGGAGATTTTGATAGGTTGGAACATCTTTCCGACTCTGTTAATTTTGAGTTCCTAGCGATTAATCTTGGCGGTAGTGAGTCTCTTGAATTTTTGTTGTCTAGATTTCAGTTTCAAAATTTTTTCTTCTATTTTTTGTTTTAGAAGATGTGCGGCAAGGGCTTTACTGGGGGCTGATTTTTTCTACAGACGAGTCTAGATACTAGGTGGAGGTTCTTCTACAAGAAGAGCATAGATAAGAGTTGGATGAATGAGTTCCTTTTTGTAGAGTTTGAAAAGGAGGAATTGGTGCTACCATTGATGAGAGCTTTTGGGGAGCCAGCAGTGGCATTGAAGCTTCTACCCGTTCTCGACACTCTTATTTCGTATGCTCGATTGGGACTTTCAACTAGTCAAAGGGTAGGTCTGTTCAGTTGGACACCTTCCTTGATGATCAGATGTTGAAGATGGCCAGTTTGTTGCTGAGTGAGAAAGTAAGAATTGAAAGGACTCTCTTAACCAAGAAGGTAGCAACTAGACTATTTGGCTACTGAAGGTGTCGAGAGAGTAGATGCTAATGTTGGAGCTTTCGATGTGGAGGGGAAGCACATGTCCTCGAGAGCTTTGGGCACAGGTGAGGAAGAGATGGGACCAAGAGTTAGGATCGGATCATCTAGTGCCCTTCCGGAGCACATGTATGTCCAGAAGGGTAAAGGGGTTAAGTTCAATCAAACGGCTCCTCTCCCCCATTTTTTGTTAGATCCTTTGATCGGTCGAAGGACTTGAACGAGAGAAGTACCATGGCGATTAGCTGTGAGAATAAGTACTTTAGTTATATAGATATCGTTGAGGCGAGGAGGTTCATTTGTAGGCTGGATTTTATCGCTTCGAATTAGAGTTAAATGGTTTATCAATGGAGCAGGATGATGGATCTTTAATCGCTCTTGGAATTCAAGTATGTTACTTTTCTTAATGTATTGGTGAACTTGGTGTTTCAACTATGATTTTTGCAATTTGTCATGCTTTGTGTAGGCAACTGCTATGGCCAAATTCTGCTTGGCAGCCGCTATGGCCAAATTCTAAAAACTAAGGAAGAATCAACTGATAGGTCATCTAGAAGGTCTAGTGAATTAGAGGAGCGAGGAAATCTCCTTGTTTCGAGCCGTTTTGGCCCAAAGAGAGAAGAAACGAGAAGAGGAAAGGACAGTAAATGCTGCCTTACATGAAAAAGAAGAGGAGATAAGGTAGTTGAAAACTAATCGAGATTCTTGTTTGAATAGTGTGACACAATACTGTAGATTGTGAAACCTTGGAGGCTCAACTGAGTAGAAGAGGTAGGGTGGCTGATTGCCGAATGGTTGGCACAGGAATGAAAGCAATCACTCTTTATCTCATAGAAGAAGATTGCGGTCCTAGAGGAGAAGGTTGTGGAGATTCTAGAAAATCACTGGTGCAACCATTGTTGGCTTCTCGATCTGCCCGTCTTTAATCATATCAAACTTCTTGCTTTCCCATGGTAGTTTAAAGGTCCCTCAACCTTGAGGGTTGTTTAGCAGCTAATTTTTCTTTTGAAAAACTTTATGTTATTGTCCCCATTTGAGCCATTACGTTGGGGGCCAACGAACTAACATATGATCGGCTAAATTTGTATGGGTAAATTTGAATTCATCAATTAAGAAAAATTTAGAATTAATTTTACTGAACTTAATTTGGTATACTGGACTAACATAAGTCGTCAAGTGATAAATCTAATTAAAATTAACAAATAACTCAGATTATGCTCAGATTTACGATCCCAACCTATTACTTAATTCTTTTGACATCCCTAGTCATTTTGTTCATTGTCGCTGCTGAGGCTTATTTAGGCTCAACCAATACCATCCCACCACCGGCTAGGGTACCGAATAACTTGGCCACACCGAAAGCCTTCTTATACAAATATATATATATATATATATATATATATATATAATGTCGCATCGTGTGAGCAGATGGATTTGATTGTATGGAAAAGTTGAGATTAATTTAATAAAAAGTAAATATAATTTTTAATTTAAAAATTATTAATACTTTATTACTCAATTTCCATAATCAAATTTAATTTTTTGTGTAAAATTCTATATTTTTTATTAAAATCCTTTTATTTTAATTAAAAGTATCACATATAAAATAAAACTTGATTTTTAAAATACCACCGGCTTGAGCATCAAGACTTTTTGGTCAATCTAAATTTGTTGGCCAATACGCAGATCTAATTAATCGATCCTCTCTCTCTCTCTCTCTCTCTCTCTCTCTCGTTCATTCTAACCGGAAGATAGAACAAGGCGAATCCATTCTGTCCATAATTTTGCTCAATGCAAAATACATCCATTCTGTCCATAATTTTGCTCAATGCAAAATACAAGTTGCTTCAGAAAAGCTCGACTTTTATCGTTGGATTTTGATACTGAAATCATTTCCAACGAAAAAAAGGGAAAGACCAAAAAAGCCTGATTTCTCCATCCCCACGAAGATCTCAAACTTACAACACTTTCCCCGACAGTATCTAAATCTAACTCCAAAATACAAAAAGCATTATATACACCGGCCTAGTACGTACGTACACTACACATAAAAGTCCTGGCTTATGGAGTAGGAAGATTGAACAGATCTAACAACATACAGTCTGTTTCTTCGCTGGCTCTGCTCGTTTCTTGCGCATTCTTGCTCCCCAAGACATGTTTGATTCCCTTGAATCTTTGCCGTTGCTTCTTCTTATTAGTTCTGCTAGCTGTGCCTCCCACCTGCTCCTCCATTCTTGGTTCTCTTCCATTTCCTGCACCAAATTTACATATTACGTCATTTTCACTAGCCAAAAAATAGAGTAGCTGCAAAAGTTGGGGGGGGGGAACCATCTTTCTGGAAAATTTTTAAAATTTAGGAAAAACCCTGAAAACTTTGGGGAAATTAAGCAAAATCCAGATCATCAAAATACCTGATTATAGGGTCTCCATCTCTTAGAAGAGAAGCCAAGATGCAACCCTCTAGCCAAATCGGAGTCATAAAGGGCTCTGCTTTTGGGATCGGATAGAGTCTCATATGCCTCTTGTACTTGAATAAACATCTTAGTGTTCTCTTCTATTCTTTCAGGCGGAGACACATCTGGATGATACTTTCGCGCCATTTGCCTGTAGGCTTGCTTGATTTCTAACAAAGTTCCTGTCTCTGGTATGCCCAATAACTCATAGAAGCTCTGTTTTGACTCTGCGGTCACATACATGGCTTTAACCGCAGCTTTTGTACTGAATCTTGAAGACCCAATTCGATTTGAGAGATTGGTGTTGAAACTGAGCCGAAAACTAGGTTTGAGTTTTGTGTTGGGGATTACTATTTCGGGGTATGTGAAGTGATTGAAGCTGGACTGGCTTCTGGAGATCATTCCAGTTGCTGGGGTCATTTTTCTTTTATTTTGCTCTGTTTGATGATTTTTGGGTGTTTGTTGGATTTGCTTGTGATTTCGATTTCCAGTCTTTGCCTTTTTTTTTGTGGGAGGAGGGGGTGGTATATAAAGACGAGAAGTCGAGAAACCGTGTTGCCCAAAATAAAATAAAAAAGAAAGGAAAAGAAAAAGAAAAAGTTTGAGATGTTGTGTTAATGGTTTGGCTTTAAATATAAAAAGAAAAAAAGAAAACAGAAAAAGAGGGTTTGAAAGTGACAGCTTTCTAGAAAAAGTGGGATCCGGGGCCTTGTGTTTTATAATTTTTAATTTGAAGAAATTATTTACTTAATCCCTGAATTTTTCTCTTAATTTATAAATTAGTCTCTGAGCATCAAAATGTTTCAACGGAGTCCTCAATATTCCAAAAGTATCACCGATCGGTCTCTCCGTCAGTGACAGGCAAATGAGCCGAATGTACGAATGTTAACGTGGCCGTGCCAAGTCATCACCCGAAAACACCTCATACTGCCACGTCCGTCAGGAAGTGATTACAAAAAAATAAAAAAACAAAGCGCAGAGTGCAGACCTTGGGTTTTGAAGGAGAGAGATGCCAGGTTGTGAATGGCGTCACCTCTCCCCTCCCCATTTCTCTCTCTTTTTCTCTCTCATCGCTCTCTTCCTCCTCTTTCAAGGAAACAGCGTTGACATCACCACCCTCTATTGCTATCTCCGTCGGCGAGCCTCCACCAGGAGTTGGCCGACCATTAGCCAGTCGAAGACCATTTGCGTTTTCCTTTCACGATCTCTCTCTCTCTCTCTCTCTCTCTATATATATATATATATCTGCTTTCTCTCCCCTCCCCTGCAAAACCCCAAGCCGCATCCTATTTCATCATCAGCCATCGCTATCCTCGTTGATCCACCGCCAGAAATTGAAGGATGCCCCTAACAATCGGGTATTCTCTCTCATCGGTCAATTCGCGATTTGAAACATAAAGATGCGAAAACAGTGATTGAAGCAACAAAAATAATCAGTTTGATGGACCTCAATGACTTTGCTGCTTCTTCTCCAATTCTTCTCGAACCCAAAGATGAATTGTCTTGCTCCATCCTCGAAATCGATCTCGTTCCATTCGTGAGCTGGCCGGCGGATGGTGGTGACCCCCTAGCAGCGGAGGATCCTTCGGCCGGCGGAGTACCTTTTCCAGAATTCTGCAGGTTCATCGAACTGCAACCTAATCCTATTTTCTTTTATTTCAATTATTGTTTTCAAAAATAAAATCACTCGAATAAAAAAATTGTGTTCACATTCAAAAATTCCAAAAAACAGAAATTATAATTGATATATATTTTCAATATAAAAAATTATGCGTAATTAATTTTTTTACCATATATTCGATAACAAAAAATGCATTGGAAGCAAAATATAAAACACGAACATCGAAAGACCACAATGCCCCACACTTGGTGATGCCACGTCAAGCGTTTTGGGGGTGATGATTTGGCATTGTCATGTCAACATTCATACATCTAACTCATTTATCACGTCGTTAACAGTTAACGAATAATCTAATTTCGTCGTTAATAAAAAGACCAATCAGTCATATCAAGCTTAATCTAATTTGGAAGTTGGGAACTGAATTGGGAAAGAATTATAAAAAGCCACGAAAACTTAAAAAAGAAAAAATTATAAAAGAATCATAAAAAATCGTATAAAAACCATAAAAAAAATTATAATCAAACCAAAATTAGAAGGTTTGGTAATAGAATTGAAAGTGGACCGAAGATCTCCGATTCCAAAATTGTTAACCATCATATCTATTCTAATCCTGGTTATTTCTCATGTCAAACGGAAATTGGTTATAACTCAATTTTGTTTCAGTTCAAATCTTATGTCTAGTGAATGGGTTTAGGTGTTCTAAATTTCTCATTACTCTTCAAAAAATCTTAATTTTTCTCTATTTATTTCGAGTTACTTTTATTTTTTGTTTACTCTATTTATATTATGGGATCTTGTAAGAAAAAAAAAATTAAATTTTCTTAGTAAAAAGAGATTTTCTTCAACTTTTCTGAACAAGATCTTATGAGGATGTTTTGTAATTTAATTATTATAAAAATAGAAATTAATTTGTTACTTGTGGTTCAGTGGGACAAGTACAAATACAGATCGAGGTGCATAAATTGTGATTCTTTGACACATACATCTCTTCATGACTGAGTCATATTTCTACCGCTATATGCAATAATTTAATTATATATTGAGTCATGTTTTAACACATACCTAACTCTAATCGCTCTCAGACTTATTCCAATTTCTTTTAAATTAATTTTTTATTAATCTAATCTTCTTTCTACTCATCCTCTGACCTAGTTTTATTTAATTTTTTTTATTGTCAGAATATATTTGCTATCGGTCTCCAAGCATTAAATGATTAAAGGGGATGTCGTCCAACTATGGGAAAGCTAAATTGACTATTGAACAAGCTAAATCAGGCTCTCTCTTTGGCAAACGAGTGTTTCTTCAATTCTCCATAATCTAATCGGCTTTGCCATATCAAGCTTGGGTGTCTGCTTGGGGGTCTGTCGGCCTGCTTGTGTTCAATTCTCCAAGCTATCATACATCTCAAGGAGCATTGATGGCCTAATTAAAAACACGTTCTACTAATTGTTATTATTATTATTTTTTATATAAAGACAATAGGATTCCATACTCTTTAAGTTTTTGAGACTTGGATAAAAGTCTTACTTAAAAAAATGAAATTCCAAAATCTATATCAGAAGAATATGAATCTTTTTTTTTTTTTAATTGAACAGATGCAAAAATCTTAATATGCACTGTGATTTTGCGACTAGAAATCTTGAAAGTTAGAGTGAAATGCTGAGAAATTTTAGACATTTTAAGAAGTTTCCCTTTGTTTTTCGCTTGAAGAAAAGTATGGAAACAAAGCCCTCAAGCTTCATTTTTCAAACCGAAATAAGAAATTGACATCCTTGAAATAAGACGGCATTTAATTTTCCTTTTCCCTTGAAAACTATGTCGGTGGAATTCGAGAATTATTTTAATTTGGATCAAATTTGCTGAGTCATATATTTGTGAACTACCAACAACCCAACGGTATGCATGGAGAATTTCTGGGCATGCAACTGCATTTTTCTACGCTTCAACTCTTTATGAGAAGAAAATAAGATAATTAATCTAGAAGAAAATTACAAAAAGTCTAATCCATAGAATATGGATCGTGGGTTTAAGTCATTGTATTTATCTAAAACCATGGATGCAATTAGTTTTGTTAAGGTAAAAGATTCGGGCATTCCTTCGAGAACACCAATTCAGTTGATCAATTTAAACTTGTCATAGAGAGAGTTATTTGAAAGAAAAAGCATCGACGATGGAGTGCTGATTTTTGTGTATGAAAAATAATATATAATCGAATACGTGAGAAAAGAAAAGACAAAGGAGAAAAAGTGTAGCAACTTGACTAGGTGTTAGCGCTCAGAATGGGCGTCAGTCGGCCATGTCAAGCGCCAAAAGGATAAAGAGAGAGAAAATATGTCCCGGTACATTCTTATTCAATGCCGTCTAGATTCACTATGAATGAAGCAAGCTTATGGTAAAGATGAGAGGTCAGATGTCATTCTTCGATGGAAAACAACGCAATCAAAGCAAGAATATTCTACTCAATCTACCATTGCGATCGGCACCATTTTCACACGGCATGAATCCCTCAACCTTAAAAATGGCGAAAATAAGAGCTCCCACGGCACGACCCAATCTTAAAAATACAAAACTTTTAATATAAATAAAAAATTATGTATATATTGTTTACTAAAAGTATCTTATTTTAATTGACCAAAATAATAAAATAAAACATAAATCTGCATCTACAAAACGCAACAAGATAAACTTCGGATTCCGTAAATGCCCCTGGTCCACAACTTTTTGCAGGACAACAATATTACTAGGCTTGAGAACCAAGGGGTTGAGTCGGCGATCTTATCTAAGTTTTTTGTATCTTCGATTTCAAAACATACTTATTTATTGGTTTTGTTATTAGCATAAAATATCTTGATATCAAAATCAACGGATCCTACCAAAATCATATATATAATACAAAATAATATGTATATATATATATATATATGTATATATTAAAATAAATTAGAAACATGTGCAAATTAACTTTTTTTCTTTTTTGCCTACACTCGTATGATGTTTATGATTTCACTTGATTAATCCGGATTAATCCGTTTGGAAGTCTTTCTTTGAAAAATAGAGATTTCTTAATATAATTTATTATGTATTTAAGTTACAAGTTGAATTCAAATCTTTAATTAAGGATTTAAATGTCTTTATCTATACGATTGACCGATCATATAAGAAAATTAACTTTGTCAAAAGAGAAACATAAGAAACAGAAAGAGAACTTGCATGAAAAAATTACTGCCGCAGCTGAGTAATCATGATTCATGACTCTGATGAAAGCCACCCTTCTAGAGGAAAGACTTGTTTATGTTCTGTGAAGTCTTTGTTCATTAATTTTATGCTTGCTTTTTCCAGGAAAGAAGCTTCTATTGGGAGTAAATTATTCTATTAATACGAAAAAACCGTCACTATTAAACAGACGATAAATATCCATAGAAAGATAGAAAAAAATCTATAGATAATAATGATAGATTTTTGATTAATTAACGTCAGACTAAATACCGATAAATTAGTAACAAAAATTAATGATAAAAATATTTTTATCATTAAATTCTTAAAAAAATTAAAAAAAATTATAAAATTATCAACGACAGATTACCGATAAAATTTTTAGTAACGAATTATTTTCGTCACTAATCATCCATAAATTGGTGAAGGAAAAAAAAATATATATATATATATGTACGGTCATTAACGACGAAAAAATTAGCGACAAATTATTGATAGAAAATTAACTACGGATTTATTTATTTATTTATTTAATTTTTTATATATTATTTTATATATTTATTTAATTTATTTAATTTTATTTAATAATTCTTTTTAATTTAATTTTATTTTTTCAAATTTTTTATTATTTTATTTTAAGCTAAAATAAATTTATTTTATTATTTTATAATAAATTATAATTTTATATAATTTTATTATTATTAAAAAATATGAGAAAAAGATAATAAATAAAAAAGAAGAAGAAATATGATTAGATATCATACATGGTCCGGTGACCGGCTTACTCTTATCATTTTACTTGTGTGGATTCGAAACGTATTGAAGGCAATTTTCATAAATTAAAGAAGGGACTGTGTAGGTGGGCGGGGCGGGTTGATATTTGCGACAGAAAAAAATTCGTTGTTGATATTTAGCGGGATCATTATCAGCGACGAATTTAGTAACGAAAAAAATTCATTATCGATATCCTTTAGTAACAGAAAATAGATTTTCAACGATGAATTTTTTCATCATTTAAAGTTGATTTTCTAGTAGTCCGTGTCCCCTTGACATCATTAGACTACCGAAATTAGCTAATATGCCTGGTATTGTTTCGAGAGTTTTTCATATATTAGTTTAGCAAATATAAATAAATAATGTGGAAGAGAAAGATATAGACAATTTTCAAAAGTACAAATATAAATAGATAAGAGAAAAATATAAAATGAAAAATTTTATAAAAATATATAAATAATATAAGAAATTTATTTTTTAATGAGGGTAATAATAATAAAAATAACTTAATCAGATTATAAATAATGTAATTTTTTAATAAATAATACTTTTAAATTAATTATTTTAGATGACATAACAAGAAAAATCCGTGCCATCTTATTTTTTATCATATTTTCAAATTTTGCCACATTTAGCATTATTTATCAACCTAAAATTAAATATTGACGTTGGTCGCCTGAAGGAGAAGACTAAAGTGTCCGTTTGGTAGGAGTGTTTTTCAACTTTTCTATTTCTTATAAAAAGAAATCTTTTTAAATAAAATTTTTTCTTAAAAATAGTTTTTTTAATGAAAAATAGAAAAAGTAATTTTAAAGGAAAAGTTTTTTAGATGAACTTTTTTTTTTTCCTTTTTTTATACATCAGTTTTTCTAGAATCATAATTTTTAATATCATTTATATCTTTACTTGAATAATACAAAATTTTAAATATATTCATACTATAAATGTTTTCATCTACTACAATTAGTTCTTATCTCTTACATATTTGGGGTGATTTTATATTTATAAATATTGGAATTTAATTATTTTGATTTTAGCTCAACCCAATGGCCAACGCAAAATGATTTGGACAAGGTAAGTTGTGATATCTCATTTAATTATTCTCCGTTTTAAAAACTTAAACTAATAAAAAAAGATATAATTTTTTTTTAAAGTACAAAAATATTTCTAAACTCAAGATCGATTATAAATAGTCTCTTAAATTTTTCTATAATAATACGTCTTCTTAATTCTAAAAAATTATAATTTTAATCATTCCATTTATTAAAATTTATTGTTAATGTCACATGCCGATTGTAATAAAAAATATTATTTATTTTTATTAATTTTAAGACCAGAATTTTTTAAATTACCCTTTAAATTAAATTATGTTCTCTCTCTTCCCTATTTTGCTTGAAAAAACCAAAACCTCGCAATTACGCACTGCTTTCTCCACTTCTATACTGACATCCGTTATTGATGAATAGTTTAAAGTTTTGAACACACAGCATTTTGCATCAAGCCTCTATTGTTTTGTTTGAAAAGGTTAGTTTTGAGTCCTTTTGAGTTTGGAGGTGAAAAAAAAATATCAAATTCTGAAAGCCATACTTATTCGTCGAATTTGATCCGCCATTGAAAGATATCTCGAACGCTTTGAGTTCTCCATTTTCTCCGAATCCAAACTTCAATTTAGTTCTCCAACGATCTCTAAATGAAGTTTTAAAGTTGTCAGATGAATCTTGATACCCAATTTGATATATTTCGTATTCTACAACTTCCATCATGACGTCCCCGCCGGAGAAGATGGAAGACTCCAGCATTAGGGCTAAATTGGGACCCACAACCACAATATTTCCACTTCTTCACTCTTTTCAACCTACCATAACTCCCTTTGGATGCCAAAATCAAAACTCTAGCTCAAATTAACCCTCTACATCTCTCTGTTCATCCTGTCACTAGAATATGTGATGAATCTTGGCACCGAAAATAACCTATAAACCCAAATAGGCCTTTACTTTTTCTTTTGACCGTTAACTGCCTGCGATTTTTGAATTTTAAATCAAGATAGAGAGTTATGGCTTGCAGAGAGAACATAATTTAGCTTGTTCTTTTTCAATCGTTAAGTTTTGAACTTAACATCGGTAACTACAATTTGAGATTTCGTGGGATTGAATGTCGTACCCTTTCAAATCTCTGAAGTTGACTTCAATTTCTTTGACTTTTACCCGTCAAGAACCTGTGTTCACAGTGAATTTTTATCATCTCTGAGGCTCTATTTTATTCTAAATTATACTCTCTGCAGTCCATCTCTATATGATTTCACCTCGTCATCTACGATTCTGCAGAAGAGCATCATAGCCACCACCTCCAAGCTTCATCTCTTCCTAAACAAGCATGGCTCTAAACGTGGCTTTGAACTTGTTTAGGAGAATCACACGTGGCAGGATCAAGCATTAATTCAAAGTATCAAAAGCTTAAGAGCGGCGATTCAAGCTCGAAAAATCATGGCCATTGTGAATTCCAATATCTTTGAAAATTTGTTGAGGAAGACTCAAGATTGACCCTGATTAGGTGATTTTTTAGAGTTTAATCAAAGGATTTTCCTAAAGAAATTGAAGAGAGAGAAAGGAGTTTCATGGCGGTCATGGCATATTCTCTCTTTGATTATTTTTTATTTATTTATTTATTTATTTTTGGTATGTGCACTCGGAGGGAAAGAGAGCGGGAGACTTTCTTAGAAATATATATATTTTAATAATTTAGTTTTAATGGTTCAGTGCCCAACAGTCCATAACTTTAAATTTCAAAAACTACTAAATGTACTAAGTTATAACCGCAAAACCCACATACCTCTCGGTAAACACCCGAGACGACCAAGTAGGTGCTCGGTTGAATATTCTCAACCACGGCTCAATCGAATACTCTTAATTAAGCATCTTAGTCACTGTTTGGTCAAACACTCTTGATTAAACCTCTCAACTACCAAATGATCTTTCTCCGAGCAACACCTCCACCGAGTGAATCAAGACCATGATCACAAAAGATATAAGTCTCCTATAATCTTGCCTATAATCTCGCTCGATAAAAAGAAAATTTTCGTGACGACTTGAACTTCCTTTAATCTTATAATATTCTAAATTTCCTAAAAAATTTTTTATTATAATTTTTGTAATTTTAAAAAATTTCTAATGATCTTTCCATAAGTTAATTATGGTTTTTTCACCCCTAAATAAAAAACTTGTCATGCATGCACATGCTATATTTATTAGACAGAGGTGATCCACCAGGTACATTCTTTACACATTACATACACATATTACTCAAAGGTTACACAGGACAAAAGTAAGGCTCTACTTAGTTTGCTCTCTCTTTCATTAAACTCTTTTTGATTTGAGCGTCAGAGCTTCCTTCGTGAATCAATCTTGTTCCGGCTTCTCCCAACTGAATCAATCGCTCTTAGATGGAAAAGCTAGAATCCTAGGTGTAGAGGATGAGCAAACAATTGGAAGAACTTAGTCATGCTCTCAGACAAGAAATTTCATCCTCCTCCAAGAGATCAAAGCACTCACGCTCACGTAGACTTCAAGCTCAAAGGCATCGAGAACCCTTAGTAACCTCTCAATAGGATCTAGACAGTTGAAAAAGCAAGTCGAAGAGCTCATGACTACCAAACTTAGATGTGCTGGCACAAGACGAGATGATAGCATCTAACATGGTACTAATTCTTCACCATTTGATTCAAAAATCTCCACTGAGGTTATGTCGTGAGGTATCCTTCTTCCCTCTATGGAGAGGTATGATATTATCATCGACTCTCGAGATCACACGGCCCATTCATGATAGTTATGATCTCGTAGAACATGTTAGACGCTGCCATGTGTAAACACTTTCTACAATCTTGAAGGGTAATGCACTACCGTGGTTTAACTCATTTCCATCGCTTAATATTAAGAGTTTTGGCAGCAATTTGAAGCCCACTTCGTGATCAACCAAGACGCTAGAGAAAATCTACCTTCCTCCCATCCCTACGACAAGGAGATAAGAAGCCCTTGAAGGATTTTCTCAATAAGTTCAATACCGAGATATAAAAGTCTTGGGACTGGACCATTCCATCGCTTTGGCAGTATTGCTTATTGGATTGCGACCCTTGGAAATGAAGACCTCGATCATGAAAAATCCTCTGGCCACCATTCAATAATTCTTCACCCTGACAGAAAAGTATATCATTGCATAAGAAGCCGAGGCGTTCGACAGGCATCAAGGTAGATTAGGAAGAAACGAGTGCAGTCGCTTCCCGTGGTGATCCTTGCCCAAGAGGAGTTGACTAGGACCTCTACCCATTACAAATTCAACAACTACACTCATCTGAATCACATACCTCGCTAGATTCTAAAGTAGATCCGAAACAATATTAAAAATCCCCCTCGCCCAACGGGAGATGACTACAGAAAGGATAAGTTCATATATTGTCACTTCCATAGAAACGACGACCACCAGACAGATGCGTGTCGAAAGCTGAAAGATGAGCTTGAAGCCTTAGTTCAAGATGACAGACTTCATAGATTCATTAGTGCAAAACAAAAGAACAATCCCCTTCAGAGACTAAATGTAAGGGGCCAGACAGAGACTAATCTCATGAAATTGAATGAGCCATCGGTTGTGGGAGCCACCTGGAATTAGACAAATGGAGTAATCTTTCACATATAGAGTGGGAATCCTTTTTTGGCACCCTATACTCTCAATGGTTCTCCTTTAGCCAATAGTTTGGCTGACCAAGTGGAAACACGGCAATGTAGGATTGAGTGAATAGCCGCTTTGGTATTTCAAATGATAGAAACATCCACTTCTAAGGAGGTTCTCATAGCTCATATCGAGAAGTGACAGAAAAGGAAAAGACCAATGATTGGCTTCGGCGATGACAATTTGATAGGAATCGATTCAATTTGACATGACCCGCTGGTTATCACTGCCAAGATAGGCCAATATATCATGAAAAGAATTTTCATCTACCAAGGGGTGAGTTAAGATCTCATTTTGGGGATGCCTTTTAGCAAATGAGTTTTAACCAAACGCATCTTCAACCCTACGCCGAATCTTTGCAAGGACTTTCAGACAAGTGGCTATATCCTATGGGTACTATTTCGCCCCCAATAACCTTGGGAATGCCACCCAACCATGCCACAACCACAACTACCTTCAACATGGTCAAGCTACTTTCCTCTTACAATGCCATCATGGGCCGGCCTAGTCTGGACACTTTGGAAGCATTGCCGAGCACCAAGCACATGAAGGTCAAGTTCAGGATACCTCTCGGCATTGGAGTACTTAGATATGACCCAAATCCATCAAATACCTCGGTCTAATAATTTCGTACCGTCTACTACTATTCTATCAGTGTTTTAATATTGCTAACTAATTATCCTGATTTGGAATTTTTACCCTATGATTATCATTACAAAAATATCTCTATTTTATATACTTTGCTACTGCTTTTTAACACCTTGATCATGTAGATCGTGCAACAATTAAAAACAACTTTTAGCTGGCAGCTACGCATCCTATACGGGTCATAATTCCCGAACAGGTTGACGCATCTACTCTCTCAGCTCTATGTCTTGTACAGGTCCAAGTGCCCGAATGGGATCAAATTCACATTCTCTCTACAATGTGTCCTATATGGGTTTTAGTATTCAAGCGGGTTGATGTACCCATTCTTTCAGCTCTACGCCTTATATGGGTCTCAACACTCGAGTAGGATCAAACTTCCATTCTTTTAGCAATGCGTCCTATATACATCCTAGCACTAAAGTGGGTTGATGCACCCACTCTCTCAGCTCTACGTCTCGTGTAGGTCTTAGCACCCGAGGGTGATAAACTCCCATTCTGTTAGCAATGCGTCCTATATTTGTCCTAACACCCGAGCGGGTTAGCGTACCCAATCTATCAGCTTTACGTCTCATACAGGCCCTAGTAGTATATGATTCCCTTTCTCTCGGCTCTATGCCTCATGTAGGCCTTACTAAGATATAATTCCCACTTTCTTAACTTTATACCTCATATAGGTACTAGCACACGAGTAGAATCTAACTCCTATTCTCTCGGCTTCAACACCTAAAAAGGGTTCTAACACCCTCTCTCGGCTATAACGCACTCAAAGACAACTCAGTGCTCTAGTTATTCTATTTCAACACACAATCAATGAGACAAAAACAATGCAATAGTGACAAAAAAACATAAGGAGATGAGGTTGCTAAAAATTTTTCATTCAAGCTTTCATATATTACACATGTGGGAAATAATTGAAAATGGCAAAGTTCATACAAATTCTTGGGGCATGGCACATCAAAAGAAGAGAGAACACAATAAAAATAGACAAAGATCACGACAAAGGAGGCAAATGAGGGGGAAGAGTTTTCTACTCTAGGGATTCGATGCGGCTCAAAGAGCGGTGATATAGGAGCTTGCATCCCCCGCTTTGCGAGAAGAATCACCACCCAAAGTGTTGATTAGGCTCGAACCTGACACCTTGAAGTCAGCACCGCCAACATTTGCAGTTACACTCTGTTCCTAACCTGCCTAGTGGAGAGCATCCTTCACCTATCGTAGCCTATCGAAAAGCTCATGCTGGTTGCTTTTGTAGCTCTCAACAGCCTCCACATACTTCTTCCCCAAGTCCACCAGCTTTTTCTTTGTGACAGGGTGTGATTGCTTAATAGCCTACAACCTTCGTCGTTCTCCATTGCTTCGGCTTCTAACCTTTCGCACTCTACGATGGCTAAGTCACACTATCAAAACATAGACTCCAGGTTAGATCTCAGACACTCCAGCTCTTTGTCATTGTCATTTAAGGTAGCAATTGCTGCTTTCCCTTTTTCGATCTCCCTCTCCCTTTGGACCAGAGCAAAACAGCGATGGAAAATCTCCTTGTCCCTCTAGCTTAGTAGATACTTTAAGTGCCCATGACCCAGCCCCTCTTCAGCCTCTAGAACTCAGCCAAAACTATAGGCTAAATCAAACGTATTAGCTTACCTTACCATAACCAAGAACTTAAATAAAATATATCTCTAAGAGGAAAGTCCTACATGAATCCTGACGCCCATGAGGGATTCATTGCCCTGCTACATAGACAAACCATTTAACTCCAACTCGAAGCAATGGTAATCTAGCTAGTTGGCGAATTTTCTGCCTCAACAATGTCGACGCAGCCGAAACGATTATTTCCCATGCTAATTATGATAGTACCCCTACCTTTCAACCTTTTGCGACTGTCAAATGACCGAACAAAAACATGAGGGGGAGGAGCCGTTTCCTCCGACATAACCCCTTTGCCCTTCCATATGTACAAATCCTTGGGAAAGGCACAAGACGGCCCAGCTCCAAACTCCCGAGCTGTACGCTCAGGAGACACATGTCTAGGTTCATCGAGAGCCCCCTCTAGATGTCCTCTCTCTCAATTGCTTCTTTGAGAGCCAATATTGATGTCTAAGGAAGGGTCGCTTCAATTTTGCTCTCTTCTTCGTTTAGTTGTTCGATTGTCTCTAGCTGAGGCATGATATATGCACATGCCAAGCCCCCTTACCTATCAAGCTCTACTTCCTTATTTTCTGGGCTTAGCATCCTTACTTTTCTCTTCTTTCTCCTTAACATCTGCCAATGGAGCACCCTGTTTTGACACAATCTTCCCCTCTTCGAGACTTCTCTTAGGCTTGGTCCTCATTAGCCTCTTAGCAGTTATCTTCATAAGATCATCCCCATGGCAAAAGCAAACAAGAACACCAATGATTTCCATTGCTCTATTGTTTACCGGAAGGGGCCTCTCAATACGTACCTTTTCACCTACCAACAAAGCCCCCCCCATTTTCAATATCTCATTGTCAAAAAGGACTTCAATGCAGAGGGCCCTGCTTTTTGACGAAGAAAAATTCTTGACAGAATGAACGATACTAAAAAACTGAAAGGATTTTGGAGGCCTCAACCCTACAAAAAGCTCTACCTTAGTTTTCGACAACATCAGTATCAACTCCTTATTTTCAAACTCTACAAAAAAAAAAACTTCTCCATCCAATTCTTATCAATAGTCTCCTTGTAGAAAAACTTCCATCTCAACTCCGGCCTTGTTTGAAAGTAAAATCACCGCTCCATGGGACCCCTAGACATACACCTCCTTAAAGAGAAAACTGATGATAAAACTTCAAAGTTAAAATACAAGCAATAATAGCTTAGCAAGTTAGCTACTGCCACCACTATATGCCAAGTGTAGGGAATCAACAAAGTCAAAAATATATTCAAACTATTCAAAACCCCAGCTAGAGGACCCCATATTGGGCACTCGAAACCTATACCTCACATAGTTCTTATACATCGAAACATACTCCTCTGGCGCTTCATTCGCTCTTTCATCCTTTGTTAGCAACTACAACCAATAGTCATCTCCCAACCCTATCTCATTAACCATCTTACACAGTTCCTTCTTTGTCATAATACTTCTGATCTCGCCAATAGTATGGTGAGATTGTGATTCAGAACCTTTCATTATTTCTGTTTTTTGTAAATTTTGCAAACCATAAATCTTCAAATTCTCTCTCAAAAAGCAAACTGAAAAAAAAATATATCAAGTTCTACATTGTCTATAAACGATTGCAAACAATATAAAGCATATTGAATATGATTCATGAAAATAGACGCGACACGTCTCACATTTAAAGCTCCACTTTCGTGCGTTTCAAATTTCTCAATTCCTACCATCGTAACTCTACTTTTAATATCACTTCTCTGAAATGATAATAGAAGTAGGGGCAAATGATGATACATGATCCAACAGCCCATAACCATAAAGTCTAGAAACTACCGAGTCCTCTACGTCATAACAGCAAAGCTCATAAACCTCTTGGTAAACACAAGAGACAATAAAGTAGGTGCTCAGTCGAATATTCTCGGCCATAGCTCGGTCAAACACTCTTAATTAAACTTCTCGATCATTGTTCGGTCGAACACTCTCGATTAAACCTTTCAGTTACTGCTCGGTCGAACTCTCTTAGTTAAACTTCTCTATTACTACCAAGTGGTCTTTCACTGAGTAACATTTCCGCTAGGTGAATCAAGACCATTATCACACAAGATATGAATCTCCTATAATCTCGCCTATAATTTCGCCCGATAAGAAAGAAAATCTCTGTGATGAGTTGAATTTTCCTTAATCTCGTAAGATTCAAATCTCCCAAAAATTTTTTATTAGGGTTCTTTACACATTACATTTACATATTCCTCAGAGACTGTGGGCAAAACTAAGGCTCTATTTAGTCTGCTCGCTCTTTTATTACTATTCTTTTTGACTTGACTGTCAGAACTTTCTCAACTCGACCACTTTCGGCATATGTTTTGCAGGTCTCTCCATCCATAAAGGCCAAGCAAACACATTGGCAGCAATTCCTATTTGAGTCGGAAGAGTAGTTTTATCCATGGACCAAACCTACCTCGAACAAGTTTTAATATTTTTTTAATTATTTTATTTTATTAATTTGTTATTATTTAATGATAAAATTTAATGAAATATGAACAAAATGACTAAAATTGCAACTTTCCATAATTGAGTGGAAGTCTTTGCATAAAAAGAGTTTAGGGGATTGTTTAAACTGGACCTTGAGTTCAAGGGACATTTTCATATTTTTTCTTAATTTCTTTATATCTTAACACTTTCTCTCACGAGTTGATTAATACACAATTAATTATCAAGAGATTTTTAAATAGAGTAAAAGGGTGGCAAACATGAATAAAATTCAATACTTTCAACTATTTTACATTTTATATAACTAATATCACTTCCAAAAGTTAGCGTTTAGAATGGATGTAAAAGATAACATAGTATTAAAGGGAGAGGTTTTGAGTTTAAATCATAACACACCCTTTTGTATTCTATTTGAAAATTCAATGCAACTACATGAATTATCTAAATGTGAAAGATAGTGTTAAAATGTAAAATAATTGATAATACCATATTTTATTAAATTAAATTTTACAAAAATAATAATTTTATAAAATATATTTTTTTTTAATGTAAGAAAAGGATGGGCAATAACTAGTGTTATTGCTAATCTAGGCATTAGCACTAGAATAATGTAGAATAAGGCTCGAATGGAAAGACAAAAGAATTAGTACTATACTTCTAAATTCTTTTAGTTGAGAATGAGGAAACAAAATTCAAATTTAAAACTGTTACGCGATTTTAATACTACAAGTTTAAACAAATATACCCTAGTCAATTGTTATTTATAATGGTGAGAGCAAATATCGTTTTCACGTGAATAATTTATAGTACCAAGTATGAATTAATCTATTTAAATTGGACAAACAGAATCACAATTATGAAGATATTGAAGAACTAAAATCGCTTGATAAAAAACTCTAAAATATCAATTTCATCCATTTTTAATCTCTACACAACCGAATCTTTTCAAACCCTAAAATTTATTGACTAATGAATTATTATATATGATGACAAATTTCCTAAAATTAGATTTTACCAAATGGTCATACAGTAAAATCCCTTATTCAACTAATCAAAACTCAATGGTCATACAATTTTAATTAATTTGAATTTTATTAAATTCTATAGGAATCTGTAATCTAGGATTTACCTTAAATTGTCACACACGAAATTAATTTTCGATCAATATCGTAATCTCATGTGGATTTTATTATTATGGACCATATCATACAATTATATTGGTTATAATGTAATCAATCTCAAATTATACAAAACATAGGCCTAAATATTTTGAAGCATTATGATTAACAATAAAATCTTATCATATAATAATCATGCCAACAAAATTTAAGAGAAACAAATAATTCAAGCCATGTGATTAATTAAAAATAGAATACAATGAGTTTTATGAGCAAAAATAATTAGCTAAACATTATAAAGAAAAATGAGAAAATAATGAAAAACATTACAACCTTTTTGCATAAGAAGAAGATGGAAATCACACCTTCTGAAGGTGACTGCTAGGATTCGTGCTTTCCTCCTCTAAATGAGAGTGTAAAAATTTGTAAAAGATGAATATGATGCCACCTCGTCCGAGCTAGGAGGAGCTTTATTCATAGGACCAAAACCCAAACATAAAAATGGCAATCTTTAGCAAAATGGTAGTAGCAGCTTTTAGGGAACTTCCAATTTCTTCGATTTGGAAACTTTCTCTTGGAAACTTTCTTTTGGAAACTTTCCCTTTTGCATCCCCAAGAATTAGCAAGCTCTTCTTTGATTTTGGAATATTTCCTAGAGTTAACATAAGTTTATTTCTAAAAATTTTTACATAGACTTGTTACATAGTTTCCTTTTTCAGCAGAGACTTAACTTTCAACACTATAGCAATTTCTTCCTAATTATCAAATATGTTCTTGTCTGAATTAATCTCTAGACTTTTCATAAGATTTGTAGTCTTGAAGTCTAGTTTCCAATGTAATAAGAATTAGCTCAATCGGATATCGGACTAAGATAAGCTCAAAACACTGAAACTGCTTGTCCAATTTGAATTTTAAAAAGTAATCACAATATTTTTTAAATAAATACTCATGAATTTAATTAGTATAATATCATAAAATAAGATTTAAAATAATTCTAAAATTTATAAATAAAGACTGAAATAATATAATTTAAGTATATAAAATTATTGTTATCAATAACTTTTAATAGTAATTAAAAGTTTTATATTATTTAAAAAACTATTTAAACAGAATAATTATCCTATTTCAACTAATTTAGTAGTGTTCTTATTATAAGTCACCCCTTTCCCTTGAACGTTTCGCAACTTTCAATATCAGAAAAGGTAAGGATGTTTATGTTGGTAAAAAATGTTTGTTCATTAATTCTACCTTTACATTAACAAGAAGTTTTTGTGGTACATTAATTAATTAATATATTGTATCATGGCATGCAAATGTTGGTTTTGTGCTAAAACCAATTTAAATTCTAAGATTATAATTTATATTTATTATCAGCTCATTAGTAATCTAAAGGGTCACACACAAAATAGCAAGTTTTGGGTTAAAATGATAAATGTAATTATGTGATAATTATGGGGATTAATTTAGGATTTAATTAACCCAAAACACTGATTAAAGGAAAATTATCTTTTCCAAAATGGGGGTTAATGTGAAGTTGGGATAAATGGATAGTGAAAAAAGGAAAAATTATTAACTGAGATCCAAGATCTATGAAAAGCTTTAGAAGAACTAGCATATTGACCACACATTAGTCAATCCTATATGGATCGCAAGAGTTGTTCATGTGGATACCTTGGAGGCCGGACTCATGTGCAGCCAGTGATTGATTGAAACCTTATCAAATCTTGTGCTAACATCTTGAAGGTATGTTATGTACAGATTTATCAAAGATCCTATTTCATGGCATTATTAGTCTGTTGAATTTACTAATAGTGGTATTAGAGCAAGATCGTTGATGTTTCGGTGCATAATATACAATATCAATTATGAATAATAAAATGATTTTGGTAGAATTGTTTTTAGATCTATGTATGAAATTGGTTCTGAAATTTGATCTTCAAGACCGAAATTAGTGGGGTTGTTTTGACTGCCAGAAATAGTTCAAGACCAAATTGATCCAGACTGCAACAAACTAGAACCATCTAGCCGTGGCTGAATCAGCTTTGGCTGGGATGACCATTGTGGCTCCGGTTTGCCTAGCCCACAAGTGTTGATGGTGACTAGAATCAATCAGGTTGCCAATAGTCACGACTTTGCGACTCACCAGAACCTTTTTGGCCAGTTGTTGGACCAGAAAAGTTCTGGCCGACATGCAATCGTAACCGGCCAAAATAGTTCTAGCTGATCCCATCGTCAAAAAAAAAAATTGTACTTTGACTAAAGATAGAATTCAAAATTCAAGATTAGAAATGTTATACACATAGATTCATGACTGAAAATTTCAGTATTTATTTAATATGATTATTTGAATCATATTCATGTAAACTTTGTATTTAATAAATTCATTTAAATTGGATATTGTATGTTAGTTTAATCAAATATTTGTTATCGTATATGATATATGTAAATAATGAAGCCAACCATTTCCCTTAATGAAATATTAAATTATAAATAGTTGTCTTCTATTATTATAGTTTAAACAATTTTTGTTAGAATGATTTGTTGAGTTAACTTAAGATTGTTCTACTAAAATTCAGTTTATATACTATGAGATTAGATTTCTAAATAATGGGTTTGATTTAACAAAGATATTTGACTTGTTGAGTTAACTCAAGGTCGAATATCTTTGAGACATATAGTTAGCGGACATATATGACATGTGTATCAAGAGTTGATAACTAACTTAATTATCTAGTAGTTATGAAAATTATAATTGGTAATTATTACCTACTTGTTGAAATTATTTTGATTTATTGAGTTAATTCAAAATTGAAATAATTAAAATAGGATCCTAATCCGTTAAGAATTTTATGAAAATTCTTGAATCAATTGTGGGGGATATTGATTTGAATAAAATAGTAGAAGTAAAACCAAAATTTTATTTATGTCATATATGATTTTATTTTGGTTTTGTTTATTACATAAATATAAATTCTTATTCTATCTTTATTTTCTAGTTGTGGAAAATGAACAATAGCATGAATTTGCGTAATATTTTGTTTGACAACAAGTTCATTGGCCCAAATTTCATGGATTGGGTCCAAAACCTAGGGATTGTTCTTAGACATGAGAAGTTATTATATGTCCTTGAAAGCGCCATTCCTGTGAAACCTGCTCCTAATGCTGACAAGGCAATCCAAGATGCGCATCACAAACAAAAGGGTCATTCTAAAAGTATATGTTGTGTCACGTTAGCATCCATAAGTCCAAAGCTATAAAAGTAGCACGAGGATATGAATGCTTTTACAATACTTCAATATTTGAAGGCATTGTTTGATAAAAGAGCCGGGAATGAGAAATGATATCTCTTAGGAACTTTTTCATTGCAAAATGGCAGAAGGATCATCAGTAGTAACTCATGTGCTGAAGATGATAGGACTCATTGAAAAATTAGAGAAACTGGTTTTTGTGCTGCATCATGAGTTAAGTGTTAACTTGATACTGCGGTTACTACCTCCAAGTTTTTCTAACTTTGTAATGAATTTCAATATGAACCAAGTTGACATCTCAACACTACCAGACTTGTTGAACATGCTTAAGACAACAAAGGACTCAATTATAAAGGAAATGGGTAATGTGTTATTGGTTGAGTTTTCAAAGGAAAGGAAGTTTAAGGCTGGTCCTAAGAAAACCAAGCTGAAGGCACCCAAATCATAACCAATAATAAGAAGACAAGAAGCCAAAGTGTATTTGTTTAAACTGTGGTCAAGATGAATACTAGAAGACCAATTGCAAGACTTATCTAGATACCGTGAAGCAACATAAGTTTGATGAAATTTCTAATTCAAGTATATTTATGATTGAAATAAATTTTCTACTTCTCCTTGGGTATTGGATACCGAATTTGAATCTCATATTTGTATAAATATGTAGGATTTAAAGATAATAGATAATTGGCTAAAGAAGAAGTGGACTTACACATGGGAAAAGGAGCCAAGGTTGCTACTTTAGCCGTAGGAACTTCCATATTTTCTCTACCTAATAGAATAACTATAGATTTGAGGGATTGCTATTTTGTTCCAGCATTAACCAAAAATATTTTATCTATTTCTTGTTTGGATTTGGATGGTTTTATGATAATTCAAAGGAATAAATGTTATTCTTTTTATCATGATGACATTTTTTTATGGTGCGGGTCATTTGAATAACCATCTATATATACTTGATCTGGATAATTTTGTTTTCAACATAAACATAATGAAATAGAAAATCGATAATCACAGAAATTCCTATCTTTGGCATTGTGGATCAGGCCATATAAATAAAAAAGCATAAAAAATTGCATAAAGATAGCTATTTGGAACATTTAATATATGCGAATTTTGTTTATTAGGAAAAATGACTAAATCACCTTTTACTGGAAAGGGTAAAAGATCTACTGAATTACTCAATCTCATACATACTGATGTATGTGGACTTATGTTAATGCAAACTAGAGGAGGTTTTTCATATTTCCTTTCTTTTACTTATGACCATTCTAGATATGGTTATATGTACTTATTAAAGTATAAATATGAAATTTTGAAAAGTTTAAAGAATATAAAAGTGAAGTTCAAAAACAATTTTGCAAAAGTATTAAAATATTTTGATCGGATCGAGATGGTGAATACTTGAACCAGGAATTTCATGATTATCTTAAAAATTGAAATTCTTTCACAATGGACTCCTTCACATACACCACAATTAAATGGTGTATCCAAAAATTGAAATTGTGGAAGGTGGATTTGGCTTCACAGATAACAGCTCTACTGACTCGAACGGGTTGACCGGTCGTCTGTTAATCTTGATCAATGTGACCTGCAAAAGACTATTAGAGGGCACTCCGGCGGGGGAGATTCTGACGTTTAAGTCAGAGAGCGGTTTTTGAATAGAATGAAACGGACTGAAAGGGAGCTCTGTTATGTCTTTTTTGTGCTATGTGTGTAAGTTCAGAGAGCAAGAGGACCTACCAATTGGTAGGACTAATTATGTATATATAGCTTGTCATATGAGTCTCGTATGCCTCCGAAATGGTGAAATTCTAATTTTCTTATTGAGGTGTCCCGAGATTCACGGGTTTCAATTGAAATCTTAAAAGATTTAGAGTTTTATCGGTCAGAGGAAGTTTTAGTTTGTGAAGGAATCACTTTTCTTATCGAGGAGGATTTAGAGATTTCCTTTCTTGTTACAAGATGCCACTCTCGCGCTTTTTGAAAAGAAAAATATTACTCCAAGTTGACCGAATCTTGAATACCGAGGAGGTTCAAGAGTCGATCATGCAACAATCAAGAAGGGTTTGGCCATTAGGCCCCAAGGGGAGGAGGTATGTCCTATGTAAATGACGTATTTTGGTAGGTCTTAGCACGTGCTAAATGGGCTCTTAAACCAGCTAACATCATTTACCGCATGCTCCTTGTGTCGTTTTGGAAGGAAAAATAACATGAGGAGTAAGTCTAAAAGTCATTACTTGGTAGGTCGCGGGGGTGTTAATAGATATAACCACCAGATAAATAATTCCAAAATAAATATTTCATGGGAAGTCGAAAAGTTTGAATTCTTCATTCATTGCACACATATTTCACTGGAGCATTTTAGTTCCCAATAGTCGTAAAGGTCATGGCTTCATAATAATAAATAGAGGAGGGGACTCCAGTACTATTGTAAAGAGACTTTGAGTGATTTAGGAGTAACTTCTTGAGATCCTTTCATAGAGAGTTGATGCTCCTTAGAGATAGTTTGAATATGGGCTTTAAACCTTAAAACTTTGTGTGTTAGAAGGCTTCTGCCGATATGAGGTGCCATTAAGAGTGGCACTACCGATTCAAGGGGCATCATGACGTTTGGGGTCCCAGCATCATGGTGGAATCTATTGGGGCTCTTTGAGGATACTAATTTTGAGTACAGAGAAATCTTTGCACAGATAGCAAAGATTTTTGTTCATAGTGGAAGCACTGTTCTCAAGTTCAGAACCATCATCTGGGTCCAATGTACAATAGGTGGCTGAGGATTCTTCCTCAGCCTTTTTCCAATCGGCCGACAAGAGGAGTTGGAAGATTGGAGGAGGCCAAACGATGGAGGAGGTGCGAAACTTGATGCATCTTTTCTTTTTATTTTTGGCCAACTCCTACCTTCTACAAAGTTCTTCTCGACTTTTCTTGTAAAAGTTTTGTAAGAACCATCATCCGAGTCCTGTGTACAGTCCTCAGCCTTTTCCAATCGGGTGACAAGAGGAGTTGGAAGATTGGAGGAGGCCAAACGATGGAGGAGGTGCGAAACTTGATGCATCTTTTCTTTTTATTTTTGGCCAACTCCTACCTTCTACAAAGTTTTTCTCGACTTTTCTTGTAAAAGTTTTGTAAGAACCATCATCCGAGTCCTGTGTACAACAAGTGGCTTAGGATTCTTCCTTAGACTTTTTTGAGTCGGGCGACAAAGAGGAGTTGGAAGATTGGGGGAGGCCAAACAATGGAGGAGGTACGAAACTTGATGTATCTTTTTTGTCTCTTTTTTGCCAACTCCTACCTTCTACAAAGTTCTTTACGACTTCTCTTGTAAAATTTTTATAATTTTTCTTCTATTTGTATGATGTATTTTTTGTACTATACGGAGTTTGACACCTCTCGTTTCGTTTATATCTACTCTGTCTTGTAATAGCATTGGCAAAATGAACTTCTTGTTCTTTCTGCATGGCATGCCTTGTTTTGTACTCATAATGCACATCATAATAATACTTGTTCGTACATTGAATCATTCAATTGGCCTCTTCATTTGTGTGTTTAACACTTGCTAACCTGTTAGAAATTTTGATCAAAAACACTGATTGTGTCTGTTCGTTGGGGAGCTATATCCCTTATTAACGGTAAGCTACATTTTGTAGGATATTTAGTTGAGAGAGAGAGATTTCAAGCAAGAGAATGGACCGTGTTTACCCGTCAAAAAATTATATCCTTTATTGATGATACGTTACGTTTGGTAGAATGTTCATTCGAGAAAGAGAGTTCAAGCAAGAGGATGGGCCTTGTTTACCCGTCTGGGCGTTATATCCCTTATTGATGACATGTTACACTTGGTAAGATATTCAATCGAGAGAGAAAGAGAGTTTAAGCGAGAGGATGGGTGATGTCTACTCGTCTGAGAGTTATATCCCTTATTAAAGAGAGTTCAAACGATGGAATGGGCCGTGTTTACCCGATTTGGAGATACATCCCTTATTGACGGCACGTTATGTTTGGTAGAGCACTTGATTAAGAGACTTCAAACAATAAAATGGGCCGTATCTAACTAACTGGGAGATATACCTCTTATTGACGGCACGTTACGTTCGCTAGAGGCACAGAAACAAATCAATCAACAGGTAGATCAGTATAGCAAGATGAAGGATTGTGAAGGTCTTACTTGACTGTTCGACTAGTGATAGAGCATTTTTTCTTCGAGAGAGTAGCAATCGTCATTGTTAGTAGATGCACAAGTTTTTGGAGTTCCAAGTCCTGGGCACGGTTGAGTTGTCTAGGCCGTTAAGACAATATGCCCCTAGTCGAACTTCTGTGTGTACTCGATAAAGCCCTTCTTAATTGGGTGCTTGTTTCCTTCCTAGTTAAGGTTGTTTGGTGGCCTCTACTTTCCTTAATACCAGATCACCAGGCTTAAATGTTTTGGTCTTGACCCACCTGTTGTAGTATCGCGTCATCTGTTATTGATAAACTGTCATTTAAACATATGTAGTTTCTCGTAGTTTGGGGAGCAGATCCAGTCGTTCACATAGTGCGATCTCTACAGGTATCATTGCTTCGTAACCGTAGGTCAAACTGAACATAATTTCTCCTATTGTCCTTTGGGGCATTCTCTGATAGGCCTAAAGGATGCTATAGAGTTCATCTACCCGGTGACCCTTAACTTTATCTGGTACAACCTTCAGTCCTTGTAGAATCATTTGATTCGTTACCTTAACAAGGCTGTTAGCCAGGGGATATACGACGGATGTGAGCGATGTTGAATTTTCAACTTGTTGTTGAAGTTTTGGAAACTCTTACTGTAGAACTATTTGCCGTTGTCAATGATGAAGACGTGGGGCATGCCAAATCTTGTAATAATAGATGTCCATACAAAGTTTTGCAACTTGTCGATAGTAATTTGGACTATTGATTTAACTTCTACCCACTTGGTGAAGTAGTCGATGAACACGACTAGGAACTTTCACTGTCCTATAACTGGTGGGAATGGCTCGAGGATGTTTATCTCCCATTATGCGAATGGCCGTGGGCTCACTTTTGGGTTGAGCTCGGTAGAGGTTTGGTGAGGTACCAATGAGAAGCATTGACACTTGTCGCATTTTTTGACGTAACTATCTATATCAATTTTCATGGTGGACAGTGGTACCCTTGTCGAAGAGTTTTGTTCGTTAAGTTTTGAGCACCTAGATTACTACCACATATCTATTCATGGATTTCCCTAAGCACGTATTTTCCTTGGGTGTCAGACATTTCAAGTACGAATGTATATAGGACTTCTTGTAGAGATCCCATTTGATAAAGGCATAGTGAGCGGCCTATCGCTTTAGCTTAGTGGCCTCGGTAATCGAGTACAATAGTTGTTCATGTTTCAGATAGACCTCTATGGGATTTTTTCAACTTGGTGAATGATCTGCCGATAGGATCTATCTAGGCTTATTAATCTTAGGTACGGTAGACTCTCAATGTAGCCTGTTCGACTGGTCGTTACTGAGTTATAGCTAGTTAGTTTCGATAGGGTGTCGGTGCATGCATTTTCTAATCGAGGGATCTGTTGTATATTCACCTTGTTGAATTTATCCATTGCCTCCCGCAGCTTAGTTAGGTATTTTGCCATCGTTGAGTCCTTAGTCTCGTAAACCCATTTAATTTGCTTTATGAGCAACTGACTATTGGTGCAAACATGTATGTTTTGAGCTCCTTATGATATTGCTATTTGCCATCTGGTTAGAAGGGTTTCGTACTCAGTTTGATTATTCGTTCCTCAAAAGTCAAAGTAGAGAGCTCATTTGGCCTTTAAATCCTCCAGTCCCATAAGGATGAGTCCAGCTCTACTTCCTAAGGAGTTCAAGGACCCATCAACATGGAGAGTCCATTTGGGCTACGAACATTCTTCTTGGTCATTAGTAATGGTCTGTTCAGTGAGTGGGGGAAGTATACATTCGAGAATGAAGTCAGTGAGGGCTTGACTTTGATTACTGGCCTCAGGTGGTAATCAATGTCGAATTCACTTAACTTGATTCTCCACTTGACGAATTGACCTAAAGTATCTCTTTCTATAGAATTTGCTTCAAAGGCTGATTGGTCTACACTGCAATGGTATGGACTTGGAAGTAAGGTCAAAGGCGTATGGGGATTAGGCTAGGGTAAAGGCCACCTTCTTGATAGGTCAATAATTGACCTCAGACTCTTGGAGTATTCGGCTGATATAGTATACCGGCCTTTGTACGGTAGAGTCCTGGCTCATAAAAATGAAACAGAGTGCTCAGTCAAAGATAGAGAGGTAAAAATAGAGTTTCCCACTAGGAATAGGTAGAGCGAGTGTGGAGGTGACATGAGATATTGTTTAAGCTGTTCAAACGCTGCTTGGCACTCCGGTGTCCATGTGAATTTCTAAAACTTCTTTAGAGTAGCGTAGAAGGGCTTATACATTCCTCTACTTTTGACATAAACTAATTTAGAGTTGCAATCCGCATCGTGATGTGTTGCATCTCTTTTACTATGCTCGATGGTGTCATGTCCGGTATGGCTTGTATCTTCTCCGAATTTGATTCGATCCCCCGGTTGATAATAAGGAAGCCAAGAAACTTCTCAGGAGTGATTTTGAAGGTACATTTTGTTGGATTCAATCTCATATTTTAATGTTCTAACATTCAAAATGTCTCTTCTAAATCTATGCTGTGATTTTTGGCTTCAACACTCTAGATGAGCATGTCGTCGACGTAGCCCTCCACATTTCTATCAAGTAGTTCATAACAAACTTTGTTGATCAACCGTTAGAAGGCTGCTCCAGTACTTTTTGAGGCCAAAAGACATCAACTTATAGCAGTAGGTGGTGAACTTTGTGATGAAACTGGTTTTTTCTTCGTT
This sequence comes from Dillenia suffruticosa, assembly GCA_033439265.1. Taxonomy (NCBI): domain Eukaryota; kingdom Viridiplantae; phylum Streptophyta; class Magnoliopsida; order Dilleniales; family Dilleniaceae; genus Dillenia; species Dillenia suffruticosa. Next base: position 19,112,246 of record JAVTVX010000020.1, read on the forward strand.
TTTGAGAACCATACATATTTGGTTGTAGTTGGAGTACGCATCTATAAAATTTAGAAGTTGGTGACCCGATAAGTTATCCACCAATTTATTGATATTGGAGAGTGGCTAGCTGTCTTTCGGACTCACCTTGTTGAGGCCACTGAAGTCCATACATCCTCTACTTGCTGTTGGCATTTTTTTAATCATAATTACATTGGCTAACCACTAGGGTATTCTACCTCCTAAATGAATGCTATCATTAGGAGTCTTCGGACTTTCTTCTAAATTATGCACTGGCATTCCAGTGTGAATACCCTTTTCTTATATTTAACAAGCTTGCGACCGGCGTCTACGGTTAACTCGTGAACTATGACCAACGGGTGAATACTTGGCATATCTTCAGGGGACCATGTGAAAACTTTGGAGTGTCATCAAAGGCAATCCACAATTGCATTTTGAGAGGGATCGGTAGGTGGGTGCCAATTTGAACTATTTAGCTAGGTACATCTATGATGGGAACTTCAATTACTTCATCTCCAGATTGAGGCTTGGATTGATGTTCGGCATTATCTCTAAGTTCCAACATTTCTACCAAGAAAATTTCCTTCTCTGTTCCATTGGTGGGGACAGTCAAAGGGTCAATGTCACTATGAAGTGTCTTGACCCCTAGGAGAATGTTGAGCTTGATCTTCATGTACCTTGTACTGGGTAGATCTTCAGGGCCATCCAAACCAAGACGGTTGTGGATGATGTTGTAAGGGGATGAAAGTTTCACCACTTGGAAAGTGGTTCTAGTAGTAGCGTGATAAGGAGGTGTTCCTAAGGTTACGATGAATGAGATGCTACCTTTAGGATGTCTACGTTTATCAGCGAACCCTTTTATGGATCCGTCAGAGGGTTGAAGATGAGATAGGTCGAAACCCATTTGTTGGAAAGTATCCCAAAAGAGAAAGTTTTGATCACCCTATCCCAGCAACAATTATTAGCGGATCGTTCTGGTAGGTGTCAAATCCTATTGGCCTTTTTTCTCTTGGTTAATTCCATGACGATAAAAATGGAATCGCGGTAAAAACTCGGGAAATTAGTTTGTTCCCATCGATAGTGCCAATCTATTGGAGGTGGGTTTGCCTCCACATATAATAGCTCGGCTGACTCGAACAGGTTGACTAGACATCTGTTGATCTTGATCAATGAGGCCTGCAAAAGACTGTTGAGAGCGGTCCAATAGGGGAGATTCTAATACTCAAGTCAAAGAACCGTTTTTGAATAGAGTGAAATAGATCGAAATGGAGCTTTGTTATGTATTTTGTGTGCTATATTTGTAAGTTCAGAAAGTAAGAGAACTTACCTGACTGGTAAGACTAATGATACATGTATAGTCTACGTATATGAGTCTCTTATGCCTCCGAAACATTGAAACCCTAGTTTCCTTATAGAGGTGTCTCAGGATTCACAGGTTTCAATCAAAATCTTAAAAGATTCAGATTTTTAATAGTTAGAGGAAGTTTTAGTTTGTGAAGGAATCACTTTCCTTATAGAGGAGGTTTCAATCAAAATCTTAAAAAATTCAGATTTTTATTAGTTAGAGGAAGTTTTAGTTTGTGAAGGAATCACTTTCCTTAGAGAGGAGGATTCAGAGATTTCCTTTCTTGTTACGAGATGTCACTCCCACACTTTTTAGAAAAATGAATATTATTCCAAGTTGACCAAATATTAAGTACCGAAGAGCTTTAAGAGCTGATCATGCAACGATGGAGAAGGGTTTGGTCGTTAGGCACTGGGGGGAGGGGGTTAAGTCCCATGTAAATAACGCGTTTCGACAGGTCTTAGCATATTATGTTCATTGGGTCTTGGGCTTGCACCATGTGCTAAATGGGTTCTTGGACAATATAACATCAGAACCTGATTAGATATAGTTCGTTCCATGATGAGTCACATGGGATAGGATACATCGTTTCATGGGATAGGATACATTGTTTCATGGGATAGGATTCAATGTCAATCATAGAAAGGTTATTTTCCCGTCTCATGGGATCTACTTTTTTAAGGATATGTGTCCAAATATAGATGTTGAGAAACATAACATGCAGAATGTTTCTTATACTTCTATTATTAGATCAATCATGTATGTCATGCTATGTACATAACCATTATCTACTATGCACTAAGTGTTATGAGCAGATATCAAGCCAATTTTGATGATAATCACTAGAAAACAGTCAAGAATATCAACAAGAACTTGAGAAGAGCTAAGCATCTATTCTTGATTTATAGAGGGGTTGAGTTTGAAATACGTGGTTTCGGTGATACTAGTTTTTAATCTGATAATGATGATTGCAAATCTCAATCTAGGTACATATTTACTTTGAATGGTGGTACTATTAGTTGAAAAAATTCCAAACAAAATAGTGTTGTAGATTCTACAATAGAATCTGAGTATATTGCTGCTTTAGAATTTGCTAAGGAAGTTGTTTGGTGTTTGGATCAAAAAGTTTATTTCTAAACTTGAAGTGGTTCCTTTAATAGTTGATCCGATACATTTATATTGTGACAACAATGAAGTTATTACACAAGCAAAAGAGTCTAGATCTCATCAACGGTCTATACATGTCTTACGACGTTATCATTTGATTAGAGAAATCATTGGTAGAAATGAAATAAAGATAAAGAAAATTCCTACAGAGAATAACATATCTGATCCATTGATTAAACCATTATCCCAAAAGAAATATGATAGTTATGTATATTCATTCAATTTGAAGTACATGAATGATTAGTTTAGTCATGATGGGAGAATGATTATATAATTTAACGAATATTCATGTTTTGGTTGTTATTATGATCTGATATTTATGTAATGATAATATGACATTTTATCATTTTGAAATATATATTTATATGTTCATATAATGATAGTGTTCTTAGACTAATATTTATTTATTATTCTTAAATATTCCTAATAATAGTATTAACAAAATAAAGGACATTGTTAATGCAGAAATATTAGCGTATATGATAATACATGAGTGAATTATCGGGGAACGAATTATCGAAGAACAAATTTACCGGATTGACCTGCCTAGATTTTTCTATAAGGTTAACTATTTAAGTGCCAATGATGTAATCTCTAAATGAGAGTAGCGTAATTGATCCTTAGACTTAAGATTATAAGAGTATCTTTAGTGTGGTTCTATTAGTTTATAATCGTAATTGGTTATGTGTAGAAAGAAATAAGGTATAATAGGAAATAAGAATTGATAATTTATGATTAATATAAAATTCACCGCCCCAAACAGTGGGAGAGTATATCCATGTTGTGGCCACTTGTTGAAATATCAATTCAAAATGTTTGCAAACAAGTAAATTTAGAAAAGTTCTAAATTTACTTAAAACAGTTAAATATCGAGAATAAGAAATAATGATAATTAGTATATTAAGAGTTGGCACTTATATCTTACTTTTGTACTAATTAGAGATATAGCATGGTGAAAAGATATTATTTATATGGAATCTGAATTATGAATATGCAAAGTTTATCACTTGACTTTTTCTAACTATTGGGTTGTTATAATGCGCGATTAGAGGCCAATTTTGATTTATAAATATAAATTAATTAATTTTTAAATTAACGATAAATTAAAGTTGTTTAATTTATCTAATTTTAGAATTCTCACGACTAAATCGACTTTAGTTTAAGTGGGAGTTTGTTAGTTTTGTATTAAAATTAATTTAAATTCTAAAATTATAGTTTACATTTATTACCAAATGATTAGAAACCTAAAGATCAAGTTTTTGAGTTAAAATAATAAATGTGATTATGTGATAATTATGGGGATTAATTTGGGTTATAATTAATCCAAAACACCCGTTAAATGAAAATTATTTTTTTCCGATATGGGGGTGTCAGGATAAGTGGACGGAGAAAAGGAATTAAAACCCATTAACACATCGATTACAGAGTGTTTTCTAGGTCTGTGAAAAACCCAAGAGAAACTAATATATTTACTACACATCAGTCAATCTCGTGAGAATCCTGAGAGTTGTTCGTGATATCTTGGAAGGCAGACGGATGTACGACCAGTGATAGATCGAAATCTTATCTAATCTTGTGCTAGCATCTCGTAGATACGTTATTTACAAGTTCATAAAAAAATTCTGTTTCATGATATTATTAAACTAGCATGTGTCAACGTTCGAAACCGACAGCACAACCCCACCAATGCCCCCAGGAATCGGGCCCCATCCATCCCCACGGCTACTGGCTTGGCTTCCACTCTGTCATGATTTGAACCTGCGCAAAATTAAAAAGTTTCTGGAAATCAAATCAAGCCAAAAAAAGATTTTTTTTTTTAAGTGTTAATAGAAATCAAAATTTCTGTTTCCAAATCTCTCCTCTCTCTCTCTCTCTCTCTCTCTCGTTTGTGATGAAGTGTGAGGGGGCGGCGGGATTGGGAGACACAACCCCCTCAATGCCCCCCCATCCATCCCCACCACTGCTGGCTTGGCTTCCACTCCGACATGATTTGAACCTGCGCAAAAATGAAATGTTTCTGGAAATCAATTCAAGCCAAAATATATATATATATATATATATATATATATTTTTGTGTTTCTAGAAATCAAAATATCTGTTTCCAAATATATATATCTCTCTCTCTCTCTCTCCGTTTGTGATGACCTGTGAGGGGGCGGCGGGAGACGAGATGTTTATCCGACACACCATCACTTACACACCTTTATTAGGACTTTTCAATCAGAACGTTCCACCCTCAATTATGTAAAGCTTGTGTCCGTCTATCAGTCTTTTTCCGCGCTCTCTCTCTCTCTCTCTCTCTCTCGTCACTATCACTTACACGTCTTATGACTTTTCAACGACAACGTTCCATCCTAAATAATGTAAAGCCTGTTTCCCCCTATCACTGTCTTTTTTGTAAAATTGTTATTTTTCTGTTGCCTCCGATCGTTTGGCACAACATTTCTTTAATCTATTTTTTATTTTAATCCTTCAAAATTAAAAAATTAAATTACTTAATTTTTAATTTAAAAATTAACCATTAGAATAGAATATTTTCAATTCAATAGAAAGTTTCTGAATTTAAGACATAATTACTTATATTAACCTCGTTCTACTTTGAAAGTGGAGTTTATGACATGCTTTGAGACCGGTATTCATGATTTATAGCTGTAGAATTATATTTTGAGGTTTACAATTTTCGACAGTATAGTTAAATCGCTAAAAATTTATTGTGATAATGTTATAATAGTTTTCTTTTATAAAAATGACAAGTATCGAAAAAGTGTTAAGTATATAGAAATAAAATATTTTGTTGCTAAAGAAATTTTTTAGAAACAATGAGTGTCAATCGAACAAATTAGCACTACTCTTATGATTGTTGATCCTCTAATACTCTTATGATTGTTGATCCTCTAACGAAAGATTGTGGCAGAATGTATTTTATGAACATGTTGCATAGATAAGGGTTATTGGATCTTAATAGTTATGTTATATTATATTTCTATTAAATTATATGTTTGACATTTTGAGATCATTTAAGATGTTTATGAGATTTCCTATTTTCTATTTTGTATGCATAATAGTTATCAAATACTATTAAGAGAAATGGTTCTATAATAATAAATTAAAGTTGCACCATTAAAGAAGTACTTTAATTTAAAATTATGTTAAGTTGAAGGTTAGTTTGTGGTACAGAGAAAGAGCTATATTAAGAGAATAATGTGCAATCCTCATGACTCGGATTAATTTTTTTTCTTCATATTGATATAATGATATAGCTAATGCAAAGGTGATTTTGACGTAAAAGAAATTGTGCATGTTATGATTTTGTTTGAATTTTGTAACAGTAATATCATATGAGCCAAAGGGAGAATGAAAAACCAACCAACGTGGCTCACATGATATTCTTGTTCATATAAGAGTTATTACATGCCCATTAACCTAGTTCTTGTCTAATTCATAAAATGCCTAAATCTAATTAGCTATTCAAGAAACATATTTGGTATATATATATATGACTCTTGCCCTTTGAATTAATTAAAACTCTTAAATTAAAAATCTATGATTGTTGAAAGTCATACTTGTTAAAAAGTTATGACTATTAAGAGTTATAACATGTTCAGAGTTATAACCTTTTGCTTTGATAGGAGGCAACTATTCGACATTTATAAATACAAGAGTCTAGTCCTCTTTCTACCCCAATTTTTTTTTAACATAAAATTACAATTATTTTAAAGGTTTCCGATATCAAGAAAGGAGAAAAGAGAGAGAAATCATTCTTTATCACATTTGTTACAAATTATATTCCAAACCATTCTCTGTTAGAATTTTTGCACGTCCCAATTTTCTTTAACCTACTGCAAATAGATCAAGGTATTCATTCTATCCAAAATATTACATGAAACCATTAAGTTTAAGATCCATGCATATTAATTTTGTGCACAATTGTTTGGCAGTTAAGATAAATTTATTGTTTGAACATTATTGTTTAACACTTAAAGAAAATTATTATTTTCATTTTCATAGCTTACAGATTTCTCTGGATCTCTCTCACATCCATTTCATGTTTTCACGAATGCATACAACTTCTTCAACACAAAATTCACTGAATATACCCAATTCAAGGTTGCCTTATGTTGGAAGTGAGTTTGTCTCCACAGATGATGGTTCTGTTAACTCGAATAGGTTGACTAGCCATTTGTCAATCTGGATGGATAAGACCTACAAAGAACCGTCAGAGGGTGATCCAGAAGGAAAAAACTTAGACACTTAAGTTAGATTGCGATTTTCAAAAAAAAAGAAATAGACTAAAAGAGAAAGCTCTATATGCTTTGTATGTTATGTGTAAGTTTAGAGGACCAAAGGACTTACCTGGCTGGCAGCGTTAAGGATGAATATGTAGTTTACCTATATAAGTCTCATAAGCATCTGGGATGCGGAAACCCTAGTTTTCTTATAGGGGTGTCCCAAGATTCATGTGTATCAAACGAAATTTTAAGAGATCCGAAATCTTACCAATTGGAAAAAATTTCAGTTCGTGAAGGAATTATTTTCCTTATCAATGAGCATTCATAGATTTCCTTCCTCATTATAAGATATCATTCCTGTCTTTAATGGAAAGGCTAATATTACTCAAATATTGGCCGGACATTGAATATCGAGGAGGTATAGGAGCCGATCATGTAATATCATTTGTCCCTACTCCTTGTGTTGTTTTGAAAAATAGCATGAGGAGTAAACTTAAGAGTTATTACTTGAAAGGTCACGGCGGTGTTCATAAAGATAATAGCGAAATAAATAATCCTGGAATAAATGCTTCAGGGGAAGTTGGAAAGTTTGAATTTTTTATTCATTGCACACGTCTTCCATTGGAGCATTACGATTGCCGGTAGTCGTAAATGTCATGCCCCCACATTTATAAATAGAAAGGGAGGCTTTAGTATCATCACGAAGTGATTTCGAGAGATTTGGGATTGACTTCTTAAGACTCTGTCGCTGAGCACTGGTACACCTTAGAGATAGCTCAAACTAAGTTTTAAACCCCAAAACTCTGTGTTAGAAGACTTCTATCGATGTAGGGTGCCATCAAGAATGAGGTTGTTAATATAAGATGCCATCTTGATATTCAAGATTCCAGCGTTATGGTGGAATCTATCGGAGCTCCTAGAAGATGTTGGCTTGGGTACAGAGAGATCTTCACTCGGATAGGAGAGATATTTGTTCGTAGTGGAAGCTTTCTTCTCAAGGTCAAAATTATCGTCCAACCCCTAAGCACAATAGGTGTCTGAGGGTTTTTCCTTAACTTTTTTCGGGTCGGGCAACAAAAGGAGTTGGAAGGTCAGGAGAGGCCGAACAATGGAAAAGGTGCAGAACTTAATGCATCCTTTCTATCTCTTTTTGACCAACTTCTACCTTCTACGAAATCCTTCCTACGTTCTTTTGTAAAACGTTTGTAATTTTTCTTCTAATTGTATGATATCTCTTTTGCATCATATTGGATCTTGTATTTCTCGTTTGTTTGTACCTATTCTATCTTGTAATAATATCGACAATTGAATTTATTTCCTTCTTAAAAATTGTTTTGTATGTTTATCTTGTACCTGTGATATGAAACATAATAATATTTCTCGATCTATTTGAATCGTTCGATTAACCTTTTCACTTATGTGTCTATCGTTCACTAACTTGTTGCAAAGTTTCAATCGGAAGCATGGGTCGTGCCTACCCGTTGGGGAGCTACATCGCTTATTAAAGACATGTTATGATCGGTGAGATATTTGATGGAGAAAGAGTCTCAACGAGAAGAGGGGCTATGCCTACCCGACCGGAAGATACATCCCTTATTAACGGTACGCTATGATCGGTAGGATATGTAATTAAGAGAGCTCAAACTATAGTATGAGCCGTGTTTACCTGATTAGAAGATATATCTCTTATTGACGATATGCTATATTTGGTATAACACTCGATTAAAAGAGTTCAAATGGTAGGATGAGTCATGTCTACCAAACTGGGAGATACATTCCTTATTGACAACATGCGACGTTCGATGATAGATATAATAGTAGGTCAATTGGAAAAAATAGATTAAAAGACTTCAATGGTTTTACCTGACTGTTCAGTTGGAACTGAGTGATTTCCTATGAGAAAGTGGCAATCCTTACTAATAGTAGATGTGCAACTTCTTAGAGTTCCAGATCTTAGGCACGATCGAGCTGTCTAGGCGATTGAGATGATATGTCTCTAGTCGAACTTCTGAGCATACCTGATTAGCCCATTCCCAATTAGATGCTAGCTTTCATCCGATTGAGGTTGTCTAGTGGTCTTTACATTCCTTAACACCAAATCGCTGGACTTAAATGTTGTAGCCCTGACCCGCCTATTATAGTATCGTGTCATCTATTATTGATAAGCTGTTTTTCGAAGAGACATGGTTTCTCGCAACTCAGGAAGTAAGTCTAGTCATTCACGCAATGCTGGCTTGTTCTGCTTAGACTTGTATTGATCTACTTAGAGTGAGTGGATACTGATATCCATTGGTATTATTGTTTCACAGTCATAAGTCAAACTAAACAGTCTCTCTCTCGTTACCCTTCGGGGTGTTATTCTATGGGCCCAGAGGATACTGTACAGCTCCTCTACCTAGTGGCTCTTGATTCATTTAGCACGGCCTTCATCCCTTGCAGGATTGTTCAGTTCGTCATTTTGGGGGATCATTAGTTTGAGGGTATGTGATAGAGGTAAAGCAGTGTTGAATTTCCAACCTACTACAAAAGTTTTGAAAACTTTTGTTGTCGAACCGTTTGCCATTGTCGGTGATAAGGACATGGGACACGCCAAACCTGGTGATAATAGATGTCTACATGAAGTTTTGCATCTTGCCGATAATAATCTGGTCTAATGATTCGAATTCTACTCACTTGGTCAAATAATCGATGGCAACGATCAGGAACTTCCGTTGCCCGATAGCTAGTGGGAATGGCCTAAAGATGTTCATCCCCCATTAAGAAGTATTGACACTTATTGCACGTTTTGACGTAGTCATCTATGTCAATTTTCATGGTGGGCTAATAGTACCCATGTTGAAGGCCCTTGTTTGTTAGGTTTTGAGCACCCAGGTGACTGTCATATATCCCATTGTGGATTTCTTTGAGAAAGTAGTTTCCTTCCTCAAGTGTTAGACATTTCAGGTACGGGTGATGAAGGACTTCTTGTAGAGATCTCCGTTGATAATAACATAGTAAATAACCTTGCACCTTAGTTTAACGGTTTCGATGAGTGAGATTGGCAGTTGTCCGTACTTCAAATAGACTTTTATATGATCTTTCCAACTTGGTGATCTGTCTGTTGATAGGATCTTCTCAAATTTGTTGATGATCAGGTGTGGTAGGCACTTAATGTAGACCGTTTTGCTGGTGGTTACCGAGTCAGAGCTAATCAATTTTGAGAGGGTATCAGCTATTGCGTTTTCTAATTGGGGAGTCTGTTTCATGTCCATGTTGTTGAATTTTCCAATTGCCTCTTGTAACTTGAGTAGATACTTTGCTATTATTAGGTTCTTGGTCTCGTAGGTCCCTTTAATTTGTTTGATGACATACTAGCTGTCAGTGAAAACTTGTATATTTTGGGCTTCCGATGACATTGCTATCTGCAATCCGATTAGAAGGGTTTCGTACTTGGCTTGATTGTTTGTTGTCTGAAAATCAAAACAAAGAGCGTACTCGGCTTTGAAGTTATCCGGTTCCACGAGGATGAGTCCAACTCTACTTTCCGAGGAGTTTGATGATTCATCTACATGAAGGGTCCATTTGGACAATGAGCATTCTTCTCGGTAATTGGTTAGAGTCGGCTCAGCGAGCGGTGAGAGTGTACATTTGATGATGAAGTCGACAAGGGCTTTGTTTTTAATTGTTGGCCTTGATTGATACTTGATGTCAAGCTCACTTATCTCGATACTCCATTTAACGAGTCGGTCTGAGGTATCTTTCTTCTATAGGATCTATCTCAGAGGCTGATTAATCAATACTACAATGGTATAAGCTTGAAAGTGAGGTCGAAGGTGTCAGACGATTATGGTTAGGGCAAAAGCCATCTTCTTAACAGGTTGATAATTGACCTATGCTTCTAAAAGTATGTGACTGACATAATACATAGGTTTCTGTGCGGTGGATTCCTACCTCACAAGAATAGAGGAGAACGCTTATTCAAAGATAGAGAGGTAAATATAGTGTTTATCACTAGAGGTTGATCGAGAGAGGAGAGGAGAGGAGAGGAGAGGAGAGGAGCCGACATAAGATATTTTATAAATCGTTCTCAGGCTGTTTGGTATTATGGTATCCATGTAAACATCTGACTTTTGTTTAGATTTTGACCCTGTGATTTTTGTTTTATACGGTGGATACAAGTAAGAGTAATGTGTTATAAGCAAAAGCACAACATAATTTGTAACTTTTATCGGAATAAAAGATGTGTGACCACAATTCAGAGGTCATAAATCTTACAAATATAGATTAATGTTTTTTAAAATTATTGTCAAAATTTAAACATATCCGATATTTCTCAATATGTTAATAAATACATGGATAATAAAGGAAAATATAATACTACGGGTAATTAATCAAAATTGTTATTTTTCTGCTCCCTCCAATTGTTTTTTTTTTCCTGATTTTATGGCACAACATTCTTTAATCTATTTTTTATTTTAATCATTCAAAATTAAAAAAATTAAATTACTTAATTTTTATTTTAAAAATAAACCATTAACATAGAGAGTTTTTTTTTTTGAATTCAATGAAAAGTTTTTGAATCTAATAGATAATTACTACTACAAATAAAACTTGTCCCTCAAAGAAAGTTATTGAATGTAATAATCATTAAACTATATTTACTTGTATTCATGATATTATATGTCACATCATAATATTTAATTTTATATTTTAATAAAAATACATCACAATACCATTAAAATAAGTTAATTTTATCGACACACGATAACTTTAGTGACTAGATATTTGTATCATTAATTTAGATTTTGAGTTTGAATATTATTTATAATAAAAATAGACATTGAAAGAGTTTTGTCCATTAAGATTATATCAATTCGAACTAAATTTAGTTGAATCCAATATAATTATTGAATATCGATGATTTATATATATAATGGCTATTAGCAGAATTAAGGAAATAACATAAATTGAAAACTTGATTATAGGAACAAGATTTGACATCCATTATTCCTTTCCCTTTAATTGTCTAATTGACTTTTCCTTTTTTTAGTTGATTCTTTTTTCCTTTCATTGCTTAATTGATTCTTTTGTATTCTATAATTGCGTATATATACATATGTATCAAAACAAAGTCATTCAATAGAAAATCATTTCCTTTCACAATCAATTCTTATCATGGTATCAGAGCAGGTCTTCAACCTGTAAACCCTAGTTGCTTCATTCTTCCTTGGTAATGTCAAATCCAATGGCTCTTGAAGCAGATCTAACCTGACCATACTTCTTACACCATTTAGACAATCCAAGTACCATGTTAGTTTCTCAACCATTGATTAGAGATAACTACCCAACTTGGTGTCGTGTCATTACCATGGCTTTTGAGGCAAAGAACAAATTAGGATTCTTAGACGGGTCGATTGTGAAGCCAGAACCAGGTTCACCTACCTTCACCCTTTGGAGTCGTTGCAATAGCATGGTATTATCTTGGCTTCTCAATGCAGTCAGTAAAAAAATTGCAAGCAGCGTCATCTTCATGGAGACAGCCCATGATGTATGGCATGATCTTCGAGATCGTTTTTCTCAACAAAATGCTCCATGGATTTTTGAAATCCAACGAACCATCGTTAACCATTTTCAGCAAAATAACTCCATTGCCGTTTACTATACTGGTTTGAAAACACTATGGGATGAACTTAATATTTACAACTCACCCACTACATGTACTTGTGGTTCTGCTTAAGAACTCGCCACTTTCCAGCAGCGTGACCGTCTTATCCAATTTTTGATGGGTTTGAATGATACATATGTATCAGTAAGAAGTCAAATCTTACTCATGAACCCTCTTCCATCTGTTGCTCAAGCTTATGCGCTTGTGCAACAAGAAGAACGACAAAGGTCAGTACTTACATCCAATCCCATACCAGATCAATTTGCATTCGTGGCTCACCATGGAAGATAAAATTCTTTTTCTCCATGGCAAGATAAATCAAAATATCATAAACACTATAATTATTGTGGAAGAGATGGATATATTGAGAAGTGGTGCTGCAAGAAACAAGTTGATATGCGTTCTGTTACATCCAACCAGCCGAGAACAAATCACTCTCGGCATGAGCAGAACTATGCACCAAATCATAATCGACCAGTTGCAGCTACTGCGGATAGTGCATCATTTTCTTCTCATAGCTTACCCTTCACTGAGGAACAAGTACAACAACTCCTCTCCTTAATCCAATCCAACAGCACTACACATTCTCATCCTTTGGTTAATTTGGCAGGTATGGTTTCTTGTTTTTCTTCCCATTACAATGACACTTGGGTAATCGATTCTGGATGCAGTGATTATATGACTCACGATCTAAAATCCTTACATGATGCCTCTTGCCATAACAACCAACATGTCAAACTTCCAAATGGTAGTGTTGTTCTAGTAACTCACTTAGGTTCTATTAAATTTTCATCAGATTTCTCACTAGATAAAGTTTTGTATGTCCCATCTTTTAAATTCAACCTCCTATCCATTAGCAAAATCACAAAAACTCTTAATTGTTCTGTTACTTTTTTCTCAAACTGTTGTGCTTTTCATGACCTGAAAACGAAGAAGGTGATTGGATTGGGAAAAGAACGCGATGGTCTTTACTACCTTGATCTAAAATTCAACCACAGTACCTCTTTGTCATCAATTGCTACAAAAGACAAAGAAGACTTATGGCTTTGTTGTCTTGGCCACCCCAGTTCCAATATCTCACCTTTGTTCTCTCGTTTAGATTCTGGTATCAGTTTTTTATCTAAATGTACTTGTATGATTTGCTCTTTAGCAAAACAATCACGACTTCCCTTTCTACATAGCTCTATTTCTTCTAAATCTTGTTTTGATTTAATTCATATCGATATTTGGGGACCATATTCCACTCCTACTATTATTGGTGCACGTTATTTTCTCACAATAGTGGATGATTTTTCACGTTCTACTTGGACATATTTGATGCGTTTTAAATCCTAAACCTTTACCTATATTTGCCATTTTTTTTCTATGGTTAAAACACAATTTGATACTTCCATTCGCCAAGTGCGTAGTGACAATGCACTAGAATTTTTCAATAATGACATTAACGACTTTCTTAATTCCCGTCGTGTCATCCATCAACATAGTTGTACTTACACACCTCAACAAAATGGGATTGTCGAACGTAAATACCGTCATTTACTAAATGTTGCATGAGCTTTACGATTTCAATCTCACATACCTTTAACATTTTGGGGTGAATATATTCTTACTGCAGCTTATCTTATCAATCGCACTCGTACAGCCGTCCTTCATGGTAAAACCCCTTTTGAAATTTTGTTCCACAAAATACCTACATATCACCATTTACGTATTTTTGGCTGTTTGGTTTTTGGTCGAAACAATCATCCCAAATATAAATTTGATTCACGTGCTTTACCAGGTATATTTCTTGGTTACCCATATGGCCAAAAGGGATTTAAAATTTTTTATATTAAATCTCAAACAATTTATGTGAGTAGGGATGTCGTGTTTTATGAAAATATTTTTCCATGCAAATTGCAAGTGCCAATTAATACTGATACTATCCATGTTTTTCCCCTCCCATTAACCGACATCGATGAATCTACTTATCCACCTCCAACTTCCAATGTTGAACCCACCTCTACACGTTCCACAACAGCCCTTTGTCGCTCACAATGAGTGACTCGCCCTCCGATAAAATACCAAGACTATCATTGCTCTCAAGTTCAACATTAATCATCTTCAACTTTTTCAGGTACTAAATATCTTTTGGAAAACTATCTTTCTTTTCATCGTTTTTCTTCTAGACATTGTGCTTTTCTTGGTGTCCTAACCTCTCTTGCAGAACCCAAAACATTCACCCAAGCTGTACACATACCTGAGTGGCGAGAAGCTATGAAAACAGAATTGAATGCCCTTGAAACAACAAATATATGGTCTATTATTCCTCTTCCACCAGAGAAGAAACCTATTGGATGCAAATAGGTCTATAAAATCAAACGGCACTCCGATGGAAGCATTGAACGCTATAAGGCACGCTTGGTTGCCAAAGGATATACCCAAATTGAAGGGGTAGATTATCATGATACATTTGCTCTGGTTGCAAAATTGGTGACTGTCCGAGTCCTTTTAGCCGTTGCTGCTACTCAACGATGGCCTCTTTATCAGTTTGATATGCAAAATGCTTTCTTACATGATCTTTTACAAGAGGAAGTATACATGTGCTTACCTCCCAACCATCCACAGCAGGGGGAGATACATCTAGTTTGCAAGCTTAATAAATCCTTATATGGATTGAAACAAGCTAGAAGAAATTGGTTTGCCACATTTTCTGCTACTTTATTAGAAGCCGGTTTCACAAAATCACATGCTGATAATTCTCTATTTTGTCTCCATCGTTCGTCGTCTTCACTTTTCCTCTTGGTTTATGTGGATGACATCATCATGACCAGAAATGATCTCAAGCTTCTATCACAAATCAAGTCTTTCTTATTACAACGCTTTCGCATTAAGGACCTTGGCCTTCTCAAATATTTTCTTGGTATTGAGGTAGCTAGATCTTCTCATGGCATTTATCTCTCACAACATAAATATGTCATGGACCTCCTTGCCGATTCTGGCCTCACGGGAGCTCGCATTGCTCATACACCCATGGAACAATATCTCAAGCTTACCGACTTTATAGGCAATTTGCTAGAAGATCCCTCCTCTTGTCGACGCTTAGTTGGTCGTCTCATCTACTTGATTATCACTCAGCCTGATATTACATTCGTCGTTAATGTTCTTAGCCAATTTATGTATCAATCTCGTCAACCACACTTAGATGCTGCTCATCGGCTACTTCGCTATTTAAAGAAAACTCCAGGTCAGGGTATTCTTTTGTCTTCTTCTAGCCCAATAGAGCTTATTGCTTTTTCAGATTCCGATTGGGCAAGCTGTCCTCAAACCCGTCGGTCAACTACAGGATACTGCATCTTCCTTGGTCATAGTTTGGTATCTTGGAAGAGTAAAAAGCAACAGACTGTATCACATTTCTCGGCTGAGGCCGAATATCGTGTCATGGCCACCACTACATGAGAAATCATTTGGTTTCGATCTTTACTTCAAGACCTTGACATCTCTTTATCATCTGTCACTCCTCTATATTGTGACAATCAAGCAGCACGTCATATCGCTGTCAATCTGGTTTTCCATGAGTGTACCAAGTATCTTGAAATTGATTGTCACATTGTACGTGAAAAGTCTGAAGCTGAGATCATTCAACCATGTGCCATCTCTACTACAAACCAGCCAGCTGACATTTTCACTAAAGCTATAAGTAAGGACCAATTTTTGTTTCTTCAAAGCAAGCTGGGCATTACTGACCTTCATGCACCAGCTTGAGGAGGGAGTATTAGCAGAATTAAGAAAATAACAACAATTGAAGACTTGATTATAGGAATAAGATTTGACATCCATTATTCAATTCCCTTTAATTGTCTAATTGACTTTTCCTTTTTTTAGTTGATTCTTTTTCCCTTTCATTGCTTAATTGATTCCTTTGTATTCTATAATTGCACATATCAATTTTGCATATATACATATGTATTAAAACAAAGTCATTTAATGGAAAATCATTTTCTTTCACAATCAATTCTCATCGATGGCATTAATTTTGAAACTTTGACTTTAACATTATATGAAAGGATTTATTCGTAACCTTTGATTAAATCTTAAAATTCATCAGTGAGATTAAACAAAAACTCTAAATTTTTAAGCTAATAAAATAGAGTTAACTGAAGTGAAATCAATGTATCCGTGACATAATTAGTCACAGTGTCATAGAAGATCACCATGCATAACCTTCTAGAAAATAAATTCTCCCAAATTAATCTTATGATTTCGTGAATCACTTTAATTTTATAATTTATAACATTAAAAGGTTTTATGAAATTTACTTGATTATCACTTCAGATCCATGTCCTAAAAAAAGGTTAACTATCGCCAAAGTGATAAAATTTTAAAACCCCAAAAAAAAGTTAAAAATAACCTAGACTTTCTCCACCCCCACCAACTACGAAAATCTTTTGGCATGGGTTGATTTCATCACTTGTGGCTTTGGTTTCATGCCATACTATCATACTTCTTTTAGGTCCTTAAAACATTTAAAAGTTTACTCCTTCGTAAACATAGAACATTCCATATATTTTCATTACAAAAAGATATACTTTTTCCAACGGAATTTTCCTGACGTTTACGCGTTATGTTGTCAAGAATTATCTTTCCCTGACATTGTTTTAAGTAAAACATCATAATAAGACTAAGTTCTCACGTTTAACGACAATTATGTAGGAAAAAGTCATTGATGCACAAATTTGGAGCCAGCAGAAAATTTTTGCCCATATTTAATAAATAAATATCAGTAAAACCTTAAACTTTTATCAACATTTTCATACAAATACATCAGGAGAAGTCATTGGAGCGCAATTTGGCCAGAGGCAAAAATGTTTTGCCAATGTTTTAGCCTTAAGCATCAATAAATCATTTTAATCTTCCCCACGTTTCACCAAAATATCTGTGTACAGTCGACCATAACATTGGCATAGGTAGGAGAGAGAGATTAAATTTTTTGGATTGAGTGATCGGACACTCTATCACCTTAATTAGAGATTTCGAGTTCAAAATCTAAAAATGACGAAAAACGATTTAGAAAAATCAGCCTCTAAAATGAACGTTATGGTATTCAAATCAGATTAATTAAATAAATTTTAGATATCGATGCTAAAACCTAAGAGAGAGAATATGGGTTATGTGCAGATGTTTCACTTAAAAATGTTGGCATGTACCCTTTTTTTCCGACGTTTGCATGTGAAACTTTGAGAAATTCTAGGGTTATAACCCACGAAACCTTCTCTTCTTATTGATCTCTCCTCTCTTTTTTCTCTGCTCTCTCCTCATGCTGTTGCTGCTGCTCGTCACACCTCTCTTGTCGTTGCTGCTGTCTTGTCATTGACGAAAGCTGCCAGACGTTGCTCTCTGCCGGTGGTTGCTATCTCTCCTCACCTTCTGCTTTATTGTTCTTGCTACTATCACCACTCATGGCCACGCAAATCAAAGGTAAACTCTTACATCTTTGCTCGAACATGATATGATTATGTTATTATTTGTGTTGAGTAAACTTATTTTCGTACAAAGATATAATTAGAATAGCATTAGGGTAAGATTATGTTAAAATTAAGATTAAAAATAACCAAATTAAGGATAACTTAGGCTAAAATAATTTCATATTTTGCTAAAATAAGGCAAAATAAGCACATAATTTGGGTAATGCTAATATATATCATTGTAAGATTAAGGCACAATTAGGACACAATTAGGACAAAATTTATAAAATTTGGTGTCCGCTGTGTAGAGATGAGGAAGCGGAGGCTCATAATTCACATTGGAGAGAGAGAAAGACTTGAAAATTTATAAATAAATTAATAAGAGAAAATTTTAAAAATTAAAAAATTAATAAAATTTAAATAAAATTAATTTTTATATATTAATAAAATTTATATTTTTATAAACTTGAACATTTTTAAAAAATTGAATTAAGAAGAGAAAATTTTTATGAAAATATGTATTTTATTTGGTTCGTGATGATGGAGCTTAACATTTATATGATAATTAACGGATTGTTACCGACACTTGTTGGTGTAGGTAGAAAAGATACATTCGTCTCTTAACTAGGTCGGGAGTTTGATTCCCTCCCTTAACTGAGCCCCGACAGTTAGGTCGATCCGGATTAATCGGGATGAAATCTCTAATACTGGGCAATGACCTAACCATAGGGACCGAAAAAAATAAAATTAACGGTTTGTTGACTTTTTATGCATCTCTTTATATATATTTTTCAAATTTGTGTTGAATTGTTAATGTTTAGGAGTATTGTTAATTAAAATATGTATCTTATTAATTTTTTAAAAGAAAATTTTATATTTATATTTATAATCTGATGTGTCAGCGAAGAGAAAAACAAAAAGGTGGTATAAGGATTGTGGAAATATTTGAAAAAAAAAAATCACGAACAGCTATTGATGACCGCTCAAATGTTAATGGAAATGACATTTCATATGAGACCACCTTTGTTAACATCACACAAAGTTTCGTCTACACATACAAGTTCATTTAGAAATGTAGTGGACAAGACATATATCATTATTTATTATTATCCTGAATTTTTTTTATTGTAACTTAGTGTTGTTTGAGATTTTATATTCTTATATTTTATAAATTTGTACAGACATTTTGAACAACTTTACAGAAATTAAAAAAATGAGATATTATTAATGATATATCAATAGTATGTGATGGTGTTAACTCTGTATATGTTTTATGGTTAATTTTCATAATAGAATATTATGTGTAACTTAATTTATGGATATTAGTATGAGTACATTTAATTACTGTATATAAACTTGTTCAACTTAATCAAATAATTATTCGTGATTTCTTTATATTTGTGGATGAAATTAAGTTTATATTACATTTGTATTTAATGAATTTTTAAAATTATATTTTACATTTATGATCGATTGATATTTGTTTAAAAATTAATATATTATTGATCGATATTGGAATCTTTATGTGCGGATGAAACATTGATTATGGATGGAATATGTATATTGTGATTTATGGGTATTTGACAAACAGGCTTTGGAACAGCTTTTTGGCATCATCTGTAAGCGAACCAACCCTTATGGTAACCCTTCCCGTCATTTACCATACGAAAACATTCACAAATTTCAAAGAGTATTGCTGATGTATAAAAGAATATGGCCAACGTTTTACGAGGTAAACGTCAAAAAATGCTTCAGCATTTCCCGATGCTTTCTTCTCTGAACGTAAGCAATTCTTGATCTTTCTAATTTTTAATTATTGACATTTTATAAAAAAAATGTTAGGAAAACCTTATATATTACCAACATTTCTGACGTTCAATATACTTTTTACTGATATTTAAGAATATCGGAAAGTGAAAATTTCCCGATACTTACATGAAATGTCAAAAAAAATGCTTGAGGATTTATTCCATGACATTTGTACCGACGTTCATTCTTTCATCGCCAAATTTTTAAGCGATGGTTATGAAACACCATGAATGAGCGAAAAAATCTCTCCGGAAATGTATGCTTCTTTGTAGTGTTCGAACTTGAGTGAAGGAAAAAAAAAAACGGCATTTGGTGTTAGAATTTATGGTCTTTGTAGAGTAACATACTTCAAATTCAAGATATCGAGACCAAACACCTCTTTTGTGTCCATTTGATTATTCAAATAAATCAAAAAGAGTAACACAATTAAGAGAAAATAAAATATTGATTTGATTGCTTAAATATGGAGTAATATTTACAATAGAAGCAAAGAAGAAACTTCTATAGTATTTTAGAGCCATAAGAGGAAATATATAAATTTTAAAGAAAATAATGTTGATTTGATTGCTTAAATAGAAGTTTCTAGAATATTGTACCGTTATACAACTCATTAATTAAAATCTTCAACCAATAATGTTTTGAATATTTCACTGGTAAAAAGTGAGGGAAGGTGGAAAAAGGAAAATGGCTTTCTTCATTGTCCGTTCTTTGTTTGAAGACCTACACTACATGCCTATCTAAACCCTCAAACAAACAACTCTGCCTCATACCCGTAAATCGAAACATGAAATTGATTCCATTATTCACGTAGTCAAATTAACAGTAACAAAATTCAGCTCGGAAATCATCGAATGATTCTGTCCTTCTCCGACGCAGTCTAGCGCCCCATGTATTGTTTGACATTGAATCGCTCCTCTTCTTCAGCTGTGATAGTTGATTAAGCCATAGATTTCCCCAGCTCTCTCTCGCAACCATTTTCTGTTTTCACGAACACATTCAATTTCTTTAATACAAAATTCACTAAATCAAACGGTATAATATACCCAATTCAAGACTGCATTTTTTCACAGATCCAATAATAGAAAATTTCAATTAATATGAATTGACTCCCAAAGAAAAAAGAAAAAAAAAATCGAAAACGGAACAAGAAAATACCTGATTAATTGATCTCCATTTATCAGGGGAGAAAGCCATATGTAAGCCTCTTGCCAAATCAGAGTCATAAAGGGCTCTGCTTTTGGGATCATACAGGGTTTCATATGCCTCTTTTACTTGAATAAATCTCATTGTATACTCCTCAATTAGATCGGAGGAGACATATCTGGGTGATATTTTCTCGCCATTTTCTTGTACGATTGCTTGATTTCCAACAAAGTTGCTGTCTTTGCGACGCCCAACAGCTCATAAAAGCTATGCTTTGGCTCTGAAGAAGTCACGAGCATATCTTTAAAGGAGGCTTTTGTTGAGAGTCTCGATAGCCTAGATGAGGTTTTAATGGAAATTGATGATTTTGTAAGATGGGTTTTTAGATTCAAGCCTTGAAGAGGTTTGGGATTTTGGTTTTTGGTAGAAATTGAGTTTTGGAAAGAGGGTTTGGTTCCTGACATGATTCCAACTGCCTGGCTCATTTTATCCTTGCTTGCTTAGTCTGGTCTTCTTCTGATTGCCTTTCCACAGTAATGGGATATGCGGAGAACCGAAGTTGGAAGTCGGCTTTATAGTGATAAAGAGAGGTTGATTTGGAAACAAGTAGAATTTTCTCATTAGATTTAAAAATAATTAGATTAGATCCGTGGTTTTGGGTCATTTTTTTGTTTAGCAAGAAGAATAGGCAACGGGACACTCTTCTAGAAAAACAAGAGGGCCCAAATACGCAGCATCCTTTTCCTATTGCTAAAGGTACAAAGATATACCTAATAAATTAAGACATACAAAAGAGAGAAAAACAAAAAAAGTCCCACTTCTAATATTGAGGGAATTTGATCACAATTTTTTAATATTATTTTAAATAATTTTCTTAAATTAATTAGTTGACACTAATGCCATAATACGACTCCTTAACAATTTTGTAAAATTAAAATAGAATTGCATCCGACAAAGACCGTTACAACTTGCCTTATAATATTTCTATTCATTGCTTACTTGCCCTTGCTTTACAAAATGGGATACAAGTGTGGTAACTCCGATGATGAATATATATGTCATGAAGTACAAGGATGGTACGAAATCATAAAACTTTTTTCCTCAACTAGAATTTGACCTATGATTTTACGTTATGTAGTTGATATAAATCAGGGTAATACTTAATAAATATATATATAATAAATGAAAACGAGTTGCACAAATTTTGAAGTACAATTAATTTGGAATTTTTTTTTCACTTTGTACGGTCTAGACCATTCAACTAGAATTTGCTATTTTTTTTTAAGAGGTTTGGGATTTTGGTTTTTGGTAGAAATTGAGTTTTGGAAAGAGGGTTTGGCTCCTTCAAAATTAAAAAAAAAAATTAAATTACTTACATTTTATTTCCAAAATTAACCGTTTGCATAGAGTGTTTTTTCTTATTTTAATTTAATAGCAAGTTTCTTAATTTAAGACATAATTATAATTAAAAATAAAATTTGTCTATTAAAGGAAGTTGTTGAATATAATAATCATGAAATTATGTTTGTTTGTATTTACGAACTTATATGTCACATCATCATAATTAATTCTTTATTTTTATTAATTATACCACAACAAAACATAGTTAATTTTATCTATTTTTTATTGGGTTTAATGGATGATCACTGATATTGTTAAATAAGATCTCGAATTCGAACGTTGTTTAGGATAAAAATAAATATTAAAAGAGTTTTATTTTAAATATCCAACTTGAGTCAAATCAGATTTAATTCAACTCTACATGATTACCTATATATTAATTTTTAAACATTGACTTTAACATCACATTAAAAGATTTAATTTTAATATTTTTAATTCAATTTTGATTAAAACTTAAAAATTCATTGATGAAATTAAAAATTAATTTATTAGGTAATAAAATAGTGTTATTCGAAGTGAAATTAATGCACCTGTGACATCATTAGTCATGGTGTCAAACGAGATCACTATACATAATCTTCTAGAGTATAAACTCCAAGAAATTACTTTTGTGATTCTAGAAATCACATTGATTTTATAATTTATAACATTAAAATATTTGATAAAATCACGATAAAATTTATAATTACTTAGCTTCATTCTATGAACCAAAGAAACTTTCTCACTGACCTCTACAATTTGTAACAATAGCCAATGTCTTGAATGTTACTCCCAATGAACGAAACGACACACTTTGAAACTAGAACAGTCAATTCTTCATTTAATACTCTCATTCATACCCTTTCCGCATATCTAAACTCCTTCTCCCCTACATCTTTTCAAGTCATTCCACTCTTGTCATCTTAACTCTACTCCTAACGTAACTTCTTCTGGCTAATATTAGGAATAGAGGGCAAGTGATGGTACACAGTCCAATGGCTTAATACCACAAGATACCACAATATCGGAATCATTTGAGCCCATCAAATCATAAAGCCTATGAATAATTAAACGCGCTCTAAACATGCTCTTGGTCTCTGGTTGAGTACTGTCTCGGTTGAGCACTCTAACTCATACCTCTCGTTCCTTCCCTTCGGGCTTATTCTCTTAGGGAGCCAACTACTTCCAGACCTCTCGGTCATTCCAGCTCTTGACCCCTAGGTTTTTCAGTTATCCTGCTTCTCGGTGGATACATTCCATTAGTATAAGAATAATTCATTACATTACATGATGAGTATAACTTGAGATTACCCAATAAGAAAATAAGTCTCTAATGAATTTAAAACCTTCTCTAATTGCATATGAGCTTCCCATTCTGGAAAGTTTCTCTCAGTAAAGAAACAAATCTTAGCAGTCACTCTCGATAAGGTAGGAAATCTCCACAACAACTTGAACTCCCCTTCTCCAATAAGATTTTAAATTTCTTAGACATCTTTGACTACAATTTCTATAATTTCGATAGATTCTCTATAATCTCTCTATAAGAAAACTAGGGTTTCCATACTTATAAACACAAACAGGATTTACAATGTGCATAGACTATATATATTCAACACAAGCAATCAGCCAGGTACGTTCTTAGGAACTCTATACTTATCGCATAGTGACAACACAGTACTACCTCATGGTTTTTCTCATTTTGTTTCTTATTCTCTCAAAATCGCTCTTTCTGACTTGAGTATTGGAGTCTCTCCTATCAGAGCACCCTCTAGTGGTATTTACAGATCTCATCACTCATGAAGACCTTAAAAACTCCTCGTCATTCCAGTTCTACATTTGAGTCAGTAGAGCTGCTATCTGTGGAGCAAACCCACCTCTATCAGATTGCCACTGTCCGTGGGAACAAACTAACTTTTCCACGAAACATACTTCACGCCCTATCTACATCTATTCTTTGCCAAGCATGCTGTCAAAGAGAAAGAGACCTCTTATCAATCTCGACGACGAAGATCTAGTGAAGATAGACCTTAACCGACATGACCCACTAGTCGTTACCAACATAATAGGTCAATATCTAGTGAGGAGAATCTTTATTGACCAAGATGCATATTGCGACATTCTTTACTAGGACACTTTCTAATGAATAGGCCTCATGTCATCGCATCTACAACCCGGTAACGAACACTTAAAAGGACTTTTTGATGAATAGTTATTCCTTAAAGGTGTCGTTTCACTCAATATGACATTGGGAACAACCCTTATTCATGCTATCATTATAGCCACTTTCGACGTTGTTAAACTTCCATCTATCTACAATATCATCCTGGACTGTCCCAATTTGGATGGCCTAAAAGTCTTACCAAGTATCAAGCATATGAAAATCAAATTCAGAACTTATCTCAATATCGTAACTCTTAATTGCCATCCTAATCCTCTAACCATCCCCACTCTAGGGGGAGAAAATAACAATCTTTTGATAGACACCATGGAGTTTAAAGATGACACTGAGCATGCCACAAAACCCAAATTAGGCAAAGAGGTGATTACTATTCCCATAACAGAAGTGTTCGGCCAAACTATCCGAATTGGAGCCCACTTATCGATGGCTCTCCGTAATGGTATCGTCAACTGTCTATGTCAACATTCTTGAGTTTTTGCATGGTCTCCCGAATATATGCTTGGAATTCACCCTTCGGTGATTGTCCAAAAACTAACGATGGATTTGAATCACAAACTAGTGAAGTAGAAGAAGAGAATCTTCGTATTATAATGCCAATGAGCAATACAAGAAGAAATCTAGAAACTGTTGGTAGCAAATTTTGTAAGAGAGGTTAAGTATCCCAAGTGACTAGCAAATGTAGTCATTGTGAAAAAGACAAATGACAAGTGGATGATACGTCGATTTCAAAGATCTCAACAAGGCATGCCCAAAAAATAGCTATCTACTCTCCAACATCGAGAAACTCGTAAACAATTCATCAGGCCATCAACTTCTAAGTTTCATGGACGCATACTCTGGTTACGATTAGGTATTATCGAGAATGATAGGTTTTGATAATGATAAATTAGAGGAAAATATGTTTAAGTAAATGAGAAAGCAATTAGAAAACAAAAGTTTGCAAATCTTGTTGACTTGTTCTTTACAGATATCGACCAGTTCTCTTAGGTCCACCAATTTTTGGATCCATATCATTAAATTTTAGTCACGCCTTAAACATGTTGACATGATACTAACCCTTGTTGATCCGAATAAAACAAACATAACATATAGTCAGTAAAATTATATCGACAACCCCGAAAATATGTCAACCAGACCTGAACATTCACATATTTTATCAATTTGAGTAAACCTTGTCAACCTGTATTACATGTTGATCTAAATTAGATCACACATCGACCTGTTGACCTCAAGTAGACAAATTTAATGTAATATGTTGATCAATTTCTGGAGTATAACGACCCATCATTTACACATATCGACAAACACAAAGAAAAAGTCTAACGAGGTCGACATACCCAACAACTTGTCGACCTGATTCCTTTGTCCCTTAAAAGGCACACAAGGACCTGCATGTCGACTGTGTTGACATGATGGACACATTTGTTGAAATAGAAAAGTTTTGATAATGATAGAATAAAAGAAAACAAGTTCAAAGAAAATAAAAAAAGAAATTAGAAATCAGAAATCTGCACATCTTGTTGACCTGATCTTAGAACACATCGACCTACACCTCAGGTCCATCAATTTAAGTCTTTTGTAGACTAATTTTTAACCTAACCCTAAATACATTGACCTGATGAGCAAACTCTGTCGACTTGAGTTATAGGAATATAATGAAAATAGGTAAGTAAAAACACATCGACACATCCGTGAACACATAGATCCATTTCTCTAACATTGAAGTCTAACATACATTAAGCTGAACAGCCTCAGGTGAACAAATTTAGAGTGATATGTCTATCAATTTTAGAAACACATCAACCTATCTTTGATACACCTCGACATACACTATGCAAAAATATTAGGACATCGATGTGCCTGATAATTTGTCAACTCGTTTCACTTGTTTCCTCAGAAACATACAACGACCTATGCTATTGAACTTGACGACATGAAAGCAGCAGATTGACCTATTTTATAAGTCATGTCCACTAATTTTAAAAGACATAGGAATATGTCGATGTGAGACCAAGATGTAATGACTTGATGTAGTGTTGCTAATGTCACACATCGACCTGCTATCTGACCTTGTTGACATACCCCAACACATCGATCAATTTTAGAAGACAGATCCACCAATTTTATATCTGTATAGTAATATGTAGATGTATGCAGGAGACTTGTCGACCTGATGGTTATTGACTTCTTAAGATCACACATCGACCTGCTTTAAATCATGTCAACGTACATACACACATCAACCAATTAATTTGCATAGGTCCACCAATTTTAGGAACACATAGAGTCGTATCAATGTATAGTTAAAGTTTGTTGACTTAGGATATTGATTTCTAAAGAATGACATGTCGATGCCCACAAGAAACATGTCGACACCTCAGAACACATCGACAATTTAAACATCTGTGTCCATCTATTTTATTTGATACAAGATCTTGTCAACCTGAACCCAATCTGTCTACTTGTTTAATCAAGAATACACTACTAAATTTTTGAATTCAGGTCGATCTAGTACTTAAACATGCCGACCCGAGATTGTCAGAAACCAAATCTGCAAAATAGATTTAAACTCAATGGCCACTCCGTTTCCTTGATTTTTTGAATACTTCCATTTCTATCAAAACTAACATTCGAATGCAGTATAAACTAGCTTTGATTAGCTAAGATAAAAGTGGCGCCAGTAAAGGAATGAAGGTTCAACATGAAAAATGGGTACTGTTACAGAATATTAATGATAAATATTAAATTTGAACGCAACAACCTTCAATAGATCTCTTCAATGCATCAATAAATATCAGAGAGGTGAAACCAAGAAATAAGAAGAGATGAATTTGAATGTTTGATTAAATATTCTGAAATTTTTTTTCTTTTTGTTG
Source organism: Dillenia suffruticosa (assembly GCA_033439265.1). Lineage (NCBI taxonomy): Eukaryota > Viridiplantae > Streptophyta > Magnoliopsida > Dilleniales > Dilleniaceae > Dillenia > Dillenia suffruticosa. The sequence goes on from JAVTVX010000020.1 coordinate 19,139,462, forward strand.
TATTCAATTCTGTTATTCAATTCCTTAGTTCTTCTTAGCATTTTAGAACTTGTTTGAAATCTTTCAAACTTGAGGAAAGAAAGCCTCCATTCTTGACATTCATTTTTCAAATTGTACAAAGTATCCAAAAACTAAAGTGTGTGAATCACTGCTTTAGGTCTTGAGAGTGAAAAGTCAATCTGTGAAGAATTGAAACGTAGTCTTAGGTATAAACACTATAAATGTTGAATTTGAATCTACAATCAAGTGTTTATCCTTAAGTTGTTAGTGAAAGATCTAGACGGAGTCGGAGAGTAGACGTACACCGAGTTTGGTAGAACCACTATAAAAAGTTTTGAGTGTTCTTAGTTCCTCTATTTTAAAATTTCTCTGTTGTAAGTTTTTAAATTCTTAAAAAGTTTCAAAACATCCATATTCAACTATTCACCCCCTTAGTTGAATATCAACATCGATCAATTTTGAAAGACAGGTCCACCAATTTTAAGTTGGCACAAAACCATGTCGACGTGGACTTAGAATATGTCAACATGATATAAGTTGTCCATTAAAAATTACACATCAACCTACACCTTAACTTTGTCGACACAAATAACAAATCGACCGATTTCAAATGATAGGTCACAAATTTTATGTACAAATAGGATTATGTCGATGTGGATTTAGAACATGTCAACCTAGGCTATTGATTCTTAAGTAAGAAATGTCGATGTCTTATTAGAACGATGTCAACATGTCAAAACATGTCAACCAATTTAAATTTATGTGTCCACCTATTTAATTTGATGTGTTGTTTAAATTTATTGACCCGAAATTGTTAGAAATCAAATTTTTGAAAAAAATTTAAATTCAACAATTATCTCCTTTTTTTGCACATATATATATATTTCCATTTTGATCAAAACTAACGTTTAAATGCAGTAAAAACAATTTTTGGTTGGCTAACAAGAAAGTAGTGTCAGTAAGAAAAAAGATCTTCAATGCGAAAAATGGGTACTGTTGCAGAATATTAATTGATGGACATTAAATGAGCAACGTTCTGCTTTAACAACCATACAACGGATTTTTCAATATAACAATAAATACCAGAGATAAGATGTGAAGAGGAGGATACCAAAATTTAACTTCTCTGAACAATCAAGTCTCAAAGCATTCACTACCTTTGCTCATGCAAGTCACACACTCTGTTTTGTCATTTGATATTTATTTAACTTTCTTTTTAAGTGTAATTATTTCTAAAATCAAGTCGGTCAAATATGAGAATTAGAGTTTCTCATTCTTAACAATTTCCTTCTCACCTGTACTGAAATTTGAAAAGACCAAAGAGTAAGTCATTGTTTTGAGTTTAGAGAGAGAGCTAATTTGTGTAGGATTTGGAAAGTAATATTGTGAAGAAATACTGTAAAGATCTAATTTGAACCTACAATCAAATTTGTATAATTAAATTGATAGTGAAAAATATAGGGGGAGTTTGGGAGTAGACGTACACCTGGTTTAGGGGAACTACTATAAAAATTTTTGTCTGTTCTTTATTTTTTAGTTAAAACTGTCAAACACTTTTGTCATAAATTTTTTTCAGTCAATTTTTTAAAATATCTCTATTCAATTATTCACCACCTCTATTTGAATATTAATCGGTGTCAGAGCAGGTGTGTTGATAAAAATCTTAATAGCTTTAACACCATATATCTAAATGACCATTAAGGGAGACCAAGTATCGGTAAACTATGCTCAACAAATCGTGTACACTTCTTTAACAAAAGTAACTTTAGCTATTGGAAGCAAAGAATGTGCAATTTCGTAATTACACAAGATCTTAATGTCTAGGAAATAATCGAAGAAGGTTTTGAATTTCCCACAAAAGAAGTTGATAGTGTACGTGTGCTAGTCAAGTTAAAGAGTATAACAATGGAGTAGAAGAAGGCCCATCAAGTTAATTGCAAGACTATAAATCACCTTTACCTTACCCTAAATGTCAACAAATAAAATCAAGTTTCCTCATGCATTACAGCAAAAGAAATCTGGAAAAGACTCGAAATCACTTATGAAGGCACTGACCAAGTTCGCAAGAGCAAAATCAGACTGCTGAAACAAGAATATGAAGTCTTCAAAATGAAAGAATGAGAATCTATCAGCGAAATGATAATGAGATTCAATAAGGTGACAAATGAATTAAGATTGCTTGGAAAGTGAATCCCTTAAGAAGATATGGTGGATAAAATTCTGAGGAGTTTGCCAAAATCTTGGAAACCTAAAGTCATGACAATAGAAGAGTCAAAAAATCTTGAAATCTTGACCATGGATAAACTTGTGGGTCTCTAATAACTCATGAGATGAAATTGAATGTGAATGAGTCAAGAAAAGAAGAAAAAGGAAAATCAGATGCTTCGAGTGCAAGAAACTGGGACACATAAAAGCTGATTGTCCTTAACTAAAAAAGGATGAGAAGAAAAATAAGAAAGAAAGAAAGGAGAAAAAAAAGAAGAAAACTGCGGCTTGGAGTGATGAAGTCTCTAGCTCAAGTGAAGAAGAACAAACAGAAGAACAAGTAAACGTGTGTTTCATGACTAATGAAGAATTCTCCAACAATGAGGAAAATTCTACTTCCTACTCTTCTTGCTCTAATTCTAACGAAAGCAATTTCATCACTGCTAAACTACATGAAACATTACTAGAATCACTTAAGGAATCAACAAGATTAAGAGTGAAAAATAATTTGTTAAAGAAATATGTTATTGAAACCGTTAAGTAATTAGAAAAATCAAAATTAGAAGCCAATGAATCAAGAGAAAAAATATTAAATTAGATTTGAGAATTGATGAACTTGAAAAAGAATTAAAAAATAAACATCTGGATCAGCAAAATAAAATGGATAATGAAAATCAAACGAATGAAAACATATCTCTAAGAAATGAATTAACTGAATAGAAAGAGAAGAACATTAGGCAAAACACCATACTAATGAAATTCATACAAGGGTAAGAAAAACTAGATGTCATCCTAGAAGCACAGAGAGCAGTACTTGATAAGGTTGGGTTAGGATATAATCCTACTCAAACCTAGAAAAAACTATATAAATTCTTCACATATAGTTCAGAAAATGTCAAATTACAAAGATATCACACATGCATGAAACTGGGCTATAAGTAAGACAACTATAAACTTAGAAATAAATTTTTCGACACTGCAAGGAACATAAAAGAGAATAATCACAAATGTGCCTACTGCCAAAAATTTGGACACTCAGTTTATGCTTGTTGGCTCAAGAACTCATCAATAGTAAACTCAAAATAATTCTTAAGAGTCAAATCAAAGCTAACTCAATCGGATCCAAGAAGACATGGGTACCAAAGGTAAAAGTGTGATTGAATCTTGTTGTAGGTCTATCTGAAATCAAGGGAATCTCCTGAAGGTTTTTCTGGTACATTGACAGTGGCTGTTCAAGGTATATGACTTGAGATATCTCAAAATTCTCATCTCTAGAGAAGAGAAATGAGGAAAGGTGACTTTTGGTAACAACTCCAAAGGGAAAGTCATTAGGATAGGCAATAATGAAGGTGACTCTTAAATTCAAAATGTCCTTGTTTCTGGTCTTAAATTCAGTTTGTTAAGCATCAGTCAGCCGTGTGATAAAGGTTATATGGTCATATTTGAATCTAATGCTTTATTGACAAAACCTTTGGTAGTATTAAATTTACTAGTTTTAGAAAAGTAAATATTTATGTGATTGATTTAAAACAATTAGAAATTCAAAATGAGTCTTGCTTAGTTGCATTAAGTTAGTTAGGAAAAATATTGCAAAAGATCTACCTGTATTAAAATTCAAAAAGGATAAGCCATGTGATGCATGCATGAAAGGAAAACAAACTAAAGTTTTCTTCAAACTCAAAAATTGTGTATCTACTAGCACTCCTTTGGAACTTTTATACAGACTTTTTAAGACTAACTAGAATTCAAAGTTTAAGAGGAAAACATTATGGATTTGTGACCATTGATGATTACTCTAAATACACTTGGATACTATTTCTAGTTAAGAAGGTGGAAGCTAGTAAGACTTCCATCAAATTGTGTAAAAAAATTCAAAACGAAAAGAGAATTTCAATTAAAAATATCAAAAGTGATTTTGATAAAGAATTTGAAAATAAAACCATGAAAGAATTCTGTGGTAATCATGGTATTGATCATAAATTCTCAGCCTATAATAACCACAACAGAATGGGATAGTAGAAAGGAAAAATAGAATATTGCAAAAAATGGCTAGAACTATATTCTATGAGTATAATTTATCAAAATTCTGTTGGGCAGAAACAGTGAATACCACTTGCTACATCTTCAATAGGGCATTAATCAGACAATTTTAAAGGAAACTCCCTATAAACTCTACAAAAGAAATAAACCTAATATAGCCTATTTTGGAATTTTCGGATGCAATTGCTTTGTTTTAAATAATGGAAAAGAAGTTTTAAAAAAATTTGATACTAAAAGTGATGAGGGAATTTTCTTAACTTATTCAACATTGAGTAAGGTATATAGAGTTTATAACAAAAGAATTATAACAGTAAAAAAATTAATACATGTAGAATTTGACAAAAAATTGACACTGATCAAAGAAGATCAGATGATACAAATTTAATAGAAAAACTTAATGAATTGAATCCTACAAAAAAAAATTGAATTCTCAAAAAGAAGAAATCAATGAAGTTACTAAACAAGAAGAAAAAAAATGAAATTTAACAAGAGTAAGAAATAAAATATTCTTAAATCAGAAAAGATGTAAACGTATAAAACATAATAGGAAAAGTAGATTCAAGTGTTAGAATCAAATCAGCCTTACAGAATCAATATGAATATATGGCGTTCATCTCTCAAAAAAGAACCTAAGAATATAGAGGAAGTAGTGGGAGATGAAAACTGGATAATGGCCATGCAAGATGGACTAAATCAATTTAAAAGAAACAAAATATGGAATCTTGTCTTTAAATCATCGGATCAATCGGTAATTGGAACTGAATGGGTCTTCAGAAATGAATTTGATGAATATGGAACAATCACAATGAATAAGACAAAATTAGTGGCCAAAAGATATAGCCAAGAGAAGAGAATCGATTATAATGAAATATATGCTTCAGTGGTTAGAATAAAAGTTATTAGAATGCTTCTAGCCTTCTCATGTTATATAAACTTCAAATTATATCAAATGGATTTTAAAAGTGGTTTTTTGAATGGTTATTTAAATGAGACTGTGTATGTAGAATAACTACCTAGTTTTAAAATTTTTGAAATGTTTAGAACATGTTTTTAAATTAACCAAAACTTTGTATAGATTGAAACAAACTCCTAGAGTCTGGTATGAAAGACTGAGCAACTTTCTAATTGGAAACAATTTTAAGAGAGGAAATGTTGACTCAACGCTCTTCATAAAAAAAAGAAGATAATTTTTTAATAATCCAAATTTACGTAGACGATATAATTTTCAAAGAAACTAGTATAAAATGTGTGAAGAGTTTATAGAAAGAATGCAATGAAAGTTTGAAATAAGTATGATGAGAGAATTAAATTATTTCTTAGAATTTCAAATTAAACAATAAAAAAAACTTCATTAATCAATCAAAATATACTAATGATCTAATTAAGAGATTTGGGTTTAGTGAATGCAAAGGAAATGCTGCACCTATAAGCACAAGTCTAAAATTTGAAAAAGATAAAAATAACAAGTCAATATGCCAAAAATTATACATGATTGAATTACTTCTATATCCCACTATTTCGAGATCGGACATTCAATTCAGTGTATATTTTTGTGCAAGATTTCAATCAGATCCAAAAGTGTATCATGGGTAGTAGTTAAAAAATCTTTAAATATTTAAAAGACATCACACATTTAGGATTTTGGTATGATAAAAATTCAAACTTTCAACTGTATGGATTCTTTGATTTAGATTTTACGGGATGCAAATTAGATAGAAAAAGTACTAGTGGTACTTGTCAGTTTTTTGGAAATATGTTGATATCATGGTTTTCTAAGAAACAAAGTAATGTAATATTGTCAATAATCGCAACTAAATATGTCTTTGCTGGACAATGTACTGCACCAAATCTATGGATTAAGTATCAAATGAAAGATTATGACATAGATTTTGACCGTGTTCCTATTAAATGTGATAACACAAGTGCTATAAATCAAACTAAAATTTTAGTACATCACTCTCAAATCAAACATATTGTAGTGAGATATCATTTTATCAGAAACCATGTACTTAAAAACAAAATTGTTCTTGAGTATATAGAAACTCAAAAACAAATTGCTAATATTCTTACCAAATATTGGATAATAATAGATTTTGTGAACTAAGAAAAGAGTTAGAAATAATTGAAATAGAAAAATATGATAGGAATGTAAAAAACATAGTATATTTAAAATTTTGGAAACAAACACCAGGTCGACCTATTTCTCAAAGGTGTCAACAAATTTAAAAAAAATACAGGTTTGTCGACCTACTAGTCATTATATTAGAAATCTTGTCGACCTATTGCTTAAATAAAAAATGGACGTAGTCTTGTTTACTTGAGTATAAGTGTGTCAACTTGCATAGCAGTCAAAGCCAAGTTGATGTCCTTAAAAAATTGTCGACCCGATTACTTATGAACATCCTTTAAACAAGTCGATGTGTACAAAAAGGTGTCGACATGTGACATGTAGAATGAAATATGAACGGTTGACACATCGATCCGTCTCTCTCTCTCTCTCCTCAAAATTTCAAATTTCCCTTTTTCTCTCTGAAACCTTAGGTGAATCTCTTTGTGAAAACCGTAATCGGATATGGCTCCTAAGCAAAAATTGCCAATCTCCAAGCAATCTACATCTTTCAAACCACCCACAAAACCTGCAGCTGTCTTTTCATCGAAACCCATGTCTTCAAAATCTACTTCATCAAAAACTCCCTTTACTGCCTTCACAACCAAAGCCAATTCCATAGTTCAACACTCACGAATTTAACTCGCTTGAACAAAACAAGTTATGTGAGTAGTTGTTTTCAAGAAGAAAAGTCAATCAATGAAGGCTGATTGATTGAATTTTTTTAAAGAATGCAAATTTCAAGTATGAAGAACACTTGAATGAGGCATGCCCCAATTGGCTTATAATTCCCAATCAATTAATTCATGAGAAGGCGATTAAGTTATTATATAACAATATTAAAGTGATTTCTGATGAAATTGAGAATGAGTCATGAATTATCCTAGATGAGCACTCTGTTTCATACGCATTTAGGACATATGTGAATGGAAAGGTGATTGCGATCACTCCAAGGATAATTTGCAGAGAAAATGCTTTTGTATAGGTATCTTATGATAAATGTAAACCATACACAAAGTCTAGTTACTTAGAAAATACAAGAATTGTGTTCAATGATGAAAATCTGTCTGTTGTGAACACAATTGCTATAGAGTTAGGATTCCATGAACGAATTTTGTATTTAATTGTGGCACATGTACTAAGACATAGATGAGGAAACGACACAATTATCTTTTAGAGAAGATTTCTGGTTATTGGCTTGCATTATGAGCGGAAAGAATCCTGAATTGCACTTTATAGTCTCTCGCTTCATGATTGTGCAAACCTAGGCTCTCTCGCTTCGAACAAAGCAAGCACGGTTCACTATTGGTGCAATACCTTTGAGCTCTTTTGGCATAATGCCAATAAGCACCTTCAGCGTAATGCCTTCAATCTCTCTTGGCACAACGCCAATGAACACTCTCGGCTGTGCAATGCCCTCAATCTCTCTTGGCACAACGCAAATGAGCATTCTTGGCACAATGCCCTCAATCTTGCTCGACACAATGCCAATGACTCTCTTGGCACAATGTCATCAACTCCCTCTCAATGCCACACCTTCGAGTAATCTCGACATAATACAAAAAAAAGGTTCCTTTCCTTAATCCTTTTGGCTCTACACCCCAATCGGGTTCCATACCCTCCTTCTACCCTCTTAGCACACAGAGGCCCCAGTACGAGTCAAAACTTGACTTCTGGTATTTCAATTCAAGCATCTCGAAAGAAATCAAGCGCTCAGACATTCCAGTTAACTAGTAGAATAGAACAACAAAATCATCATGTACAAAGAAACAACTTTTTCATTTATTTATTTAGAAGACCTTACAAACAAGTCAGAATTTATACAAGTAGAGAAAGAAACAACATGATGTTCACATAATAAGAGTACAAAAATCAGGAAGTGGGAAATATAGAGATACAAAATATACAAATAGAAAAGTGTGAAGAAAGAGGAGGCACTCATTCTCCTAACTCCAATCTTGCATATTAAGTTCTCCTATTCTCTTTATGCCTCCCATAAGATACCATCACTAAGCTTAGCACATGGCTGTCTTCGTTAGACCTCACATGGAAGAAATGCCTCCACCTTCTAATTTGAAATACAAAAGGGGGACAACGTCTCTACCCACTACAAGGTCCCTTGAAACCATCGATACAGGCCACCACGATATTCGACTCCCAAATACCATGATATGACCTCATATCAGCAGTCCTCATGCTGATGGAACCTCATATCAACAACATGTACACTCTTTCCAAAACACCCCCTTAATTGCGAAATGTAGAAAAACTACCATACAAAATCCCTAATCTTTGACTCATCGATATTGAAGCATTATTGTGATGAAATACAATCTTTATTTTTCACGTACTTCATCCATGAATCATAACACTGGACTGTAACTTCGCTTCATTCTGTGAACCAAAGAAATGCCCTCACTGACCTTTTCTATTTATAACAATAGTCGGTGCCTTGAATGCTACTCCCAGTGAACAAAGTAGCAGGCTTCGAAACCAAAACAATTCGTTCTCCATTTAATGTCACTCACAAGAAGCCATTCCATCTCTGTGACCTTTGGATTTTATTAACACACACTAATTCTACATCCTTTCCATTCTACAATCCTTTGAAATAACCACATCTATCATGTTTAATGCTCCACTTTCGTGCCCTTTCTTCATACCTAAACTTTTTCTCCCCTGCATCTTTTCAAGTTACTCAACTCTTATCATCTTAACTCTATTTCTAATGCAACCTCTTCGAGCTAACATTAGGAGTGGGAAGCAAATGATGATATATGGTCCAACAGTCCAATACTACAAGATACCACAAGATCAGAATCATTTGAGTCCATCAGATCATAAAGCCCATGAATAATTAAACACCCTCTCAGTCTCTCAGTTAAGTACTCTCTCGGTTGAGCGCTCTAACTCATACCTCTCAACCCTCTCAATCTTACTCTCTTGGGGAGCCAACTACTTCCTAACCTCTCGGTCATTCTAGCTCTCAACTCCCAAGTCTCTCAGTTATCCTACTCCTTAGTGAATACGTTTCATTAATACAAGAATAATTCATTCCATTACACAATTAGAACAACTTGAGATTATCCATTAAGTATATCTCTAACAAAGTTAAAACCTTCCCTAATCAAATGTAAACTTTCCATTCGAGAAAGCCTCTCTCAGTAAGAAAACAAATCCAAGCAATTACTCTCGATAAGATAGGAAATCTCCACAATAACTTGAACTCACCTTCACCAACAGGATTCTAAATCTCTTAGAAATCTTTGACTACAGTCCTTACAATTTTGAAAGATTCTCATCAATCTCTCTATAAGGAAACTAGAGTTTCCATACTCCTAAACACATACGAGACTAACTATGTGCACATGCTATATATATTTTGCACAGGCAACTAGTCAGATATGATCTTAGGAATTCACACTTATCACATAGAAACAACACAGGGCTATCTCATTCATCTTCTCAGTTTGTTTCTTACTCTCTCAAAACCGTTCTTTCTAATATATATTATTGTAAGATTATGGCACAATTATGACAAAATTTATAAAAATTAGTTATGCATTGTGTAGAGATGAGGAAGCGGAGGGTTTTTTTTTTTGGTACATTCTGGGACTCAAATCCAAGTCTATTACATGGGGGAGGAGGAAGGTGCCACTTGAGTCAAAGCTCATTGACGGAAGTGGAGGTTCATAGTTCACATTTGAGAGAAAGACTTGAACATTTTGTAAATTAATTAATAAGAGAAAATTTTAAAAAATAATAAATTATTAATTTATATATATTAATAAAACTTATATTTTTATAAACTTGAAAATTTTTAAAAAATTGAATTAATTAGAGAAAATTTTTATGAAAATATGTATCTTATTTGGTTCGGGATGATGGAACTGAACATTTATATAATAATTAACAATTTATTGACTCTATATGCATCTCTTTATATATATATTTCTCAAATTTATGTTGAATTGTTATTGTTCAGAAATATTGTTAATTACAATACGTATCTTATTATTTTCTTAAAAGAAAATTTCACATTTACATTCATGATATGAAGTTTCAGGGAAGAGAAAAACTAAAAAGTATAAGAATTGTTGAAATATTTGAAAAAATCACCACAAACAGCTATTGATGACTGCTCGAATGTAAATGGAAATGACACTCTATATGAGACCACCTTGGGTAACATAGTACAGAGTTTCATCTATATATACATATTCATTTAGAAGTGTAGTGGACAAGACAATTATCTTGAGAAAGGTTGTAAATTTTGTTCAGATATATTATTATTTATTACTATCCTGTACTTTTTATCGTAACTTAGTCTCATTTGAGATTTTCTATTTTTATGTTTTATAAATTTGTACAGACATTTCGAACAACTTTATAGAAACTAGAAAAAAATAAGATATTATTGATGATATATCAACAGTATGGGATGGTGTTACCTCTACATATGTTTTATAGTTAATTTTCATGATAGAATATTGTGTGTAACCTAGTATAAGGATATTAGTATGAATACATTTTAATTATTGTATACAAACTTGTTTAACTTAATCAAATGACTATTCGTGATTTCTTTATTTTTGTGGATGAAATCGATTTTATATTACATTTGTACTTGATGGATTTTTAAAGTTATATTATATACATTTTGTGGTTGATGCGTGTTTGGAGCTATATTTCATATTTATGATTGAGTGATATTTGTATAAAAATTAAAATATTGTTTATCGATATTGGAATTATTATGTATCGATAAAATGTGGATTATGGATAGAATATATATATTGTGATTTATAGGTATTTGACAAACAGGTTTTGGAACAGTTTTCTAGTATCATCCGTAAGCAAACCAAAACTTTGCCCTTATAGTAATCCTTCCGGGCATTTACCATAACAAATTGTCACAAATTTCAAAGACTATTGCCAATGTATAAAAGAATATAGCCAACGTTTTAGAATGTAAACATCAAAAAATGCATCAGCATTTCTCGATGCATTCTTCCCTAAACATCAGCAATTCTCGATCTTTTTTCCGACATTTTATAAAAAACAAATTTTAGGAAAACCTCCTATATTACCAAATTTTTTACATCCAATGTACTTTTTACTGACATTTGAAAACGTTAGAAAGTGAAAATTTCCCAACACTTACATGGAATGTCAAAAAATGCTCAAGGATTTATTCCCCGACATTTGTTCCGGTGTTGATTCTTTCACCACCATTTTTTAGCGACGGTTATGAAACGTCGGGAATGAGAGGAAAAAGCTAGTGGGAAATGTGTGCTTTTTTGTAGTGTGTGAACTTGAGTGAAGGAAAAAAAAAAATCATTTGATGTTAGAATTTATGGTCTTTGTAGAGTAACATAACTCAAAATTCAAGATATCGAGACCAAACACCTATTTTGTGTCCATTTGATTATTCAAATAAATCAAAAAGAGTAACACAATTAAGAGAAAATAAAATATTGATTTGATTGCTTAATGTTGGTAAATGCCCCATAAGTAAAAATATTTAAATTCAAAGAGGAGATAATGGGTAACCAACCATTACCCCATTACCAATTACAACTCCCTTTTTCTTAATTGTGATTGGCAACATGAGTTAAAAAATTAATAGACGTGAATCTCTGGATAGACTTGAGAGTACTTTGCCAAGAAAAATGGAGGAAAAACGATTGAGTGACTATTCTTTTGAGAGAGAATATTACGAGAGTTTGGAAAATTTTCGCGTTGGAAAATTTCAATCGTCAAAGAATTCATCGGACGTTAGATTGAGGTCGTGGATATGCGGTGGTGGTTCGGTTTTCATGATCTCCATCTCGACCAGTAATCCGTTCGAGGGACATCTAGACTCCGTTGGATTTTTGAAAAGACCCTACCGACTGAGGTCTTTATCCAAAATTCCGAATTATTTTTGGGTATAAAAAATTTAATTAAAAAAATTTTCAAAATTATTTTTGGGTATAAAAAGATTTGGAAATCGAATCACGAATGAGTTTTATGAATCTGATTATACCATGATGTTGCTCATAATGTGTAGATCACGAAAATAATTTTTTCAAATTTTTTGAACACTTTAAGGCTATTAAATGTGAAGCAAAAGTTTTGGATTTTAATGGTACCGAAACTTAAAATCTTAAATCTGTCGAGTTAGAGAACTAGTTGATCTATAATAATGGCATAAATGCGTTCCTTGTATCCTAATCTACATTTTGATATATTATATTGTGAGATTTGATTGCCAGAAATTGGGTTTCAAAAATTACCGCGAAGGGCCGAAACAATGTTAGATTTGTCGAGATGAGGGCTTAAATTCAATTAAAATTGAGTCAAGAATAATTGAATAATGATTAGCAGTAATTTTCCAATGAAAACCGAGTGAAAAATGGCCGGAAATGAGTTTCGAGCAACCGGGTAGAAACATCCATTGCAAAAAGAAGACTCAACCTAGACCCGCGGGTGCATCCACTGCACTCGCGAGGAGACACCTCTGGCAAGCTGGAGCAGAGGCGCGTGAGATGCACACGCCAGAATGGTGCAACAATGCGAGCAGGTGGAAAAAGGAAAATGGCTTTCTTCATCGTCCGTTCTTTGTTTGTTGACCTACAACACATGCCTATCTAAACTCCGCAAACAAACAACTCTGCCTCATACCCGTAAATCGAAACATGAAATTGATTCCATTATTCACATAGTCAAATTAACAGTAACAAAATTCAGCTCGGAAATCATCAAATGATTCTGTCCTTCTCCGGCGCAGTCTAGCGCCCCATGTATTGTTTGACGTTGAATCGCTCCTCTTCTTCAGCTGTGCTAGTTGATTAAACCATAGATTTCTCCAGCTCTCTCTCGCATCCATTTTCTGTTTTCACGAACACATTCAATTTCTTTAATACGAAATTCACTAAATCAAAAGGTACATAATATACCCAATTCAAGACTGCATTTTTTCACAGATCCAATAATAGAAAATTTCAATTAATATGAATTGACTCCCAAAGAAAAAGGAAAAAAAATGGAAAAAGGAACAAGAAAATACCTGATTAATTGATCTCCATTTATCAGGGGAGAAAGCCATATGTAAGCCTCTTGCCAAATCAGAGTCATAAAGGGCTCTGCTTTTGGGATCATACAGGGTCTCATACGCCTCTTTTACTCGAATAAATCTCATTGTATACTCCTCAATTCTATCGGGAGGAGATATATCTGGGTGATATTTTCTCGCCATTTTCTTGTACGCTTGCTTGATTTCCAACAAAGTTGCTGTCTTTTCGACGCCCAAGAGCTCATAAAAGCTATGCTTCGGCTCTGAAGAAGTCACGTACATATCTTTAAAGGAGGCTTTTGTTGAGAATCTCGATAGCCTAGATGGGGTTTTGATGGAAATTGAGGATTTTGTAAGATGGGTTTTTAGATTCAAGCCTCGAAGAGGTTTGGGATTTTGGTTTTTGGTAGAAATTTCATGTCGGAGACAGGGTTTGGCTCCTGAAATCATTCCAACAGCCTGGCTCATTTTATCCTTGCTTGCTTAGTCTGGTCTTTTTCTGATTGCCGTTCTACAGTAATGGATATGCGGAGAACCGAAGTTGGAAGTCGGCTTTATAGTGATGAAGAGAGGTTGATTTGGAAACAAATAGAATTTCCTTATTAGATTTAAAAAGAATTAAATTAGATTAGTGGTTTTGGGGACTTTTTTTTTTTATCCGTTAAGCAAGAAGAAAAGGCAACCGGACAGTCTTCTAGAAAAACAAGAGGGCCCAAATACGCGGCATTCTTTTCTTAATCCTAAAGGTACAAAAACATACCAAATAAATTAAGACATTAAAAAAAAAAAATAATCTCCAGTTCTAATATTATTTTAAATAATTTTATTAAATGAATTAGTTGACACTAATGCCATAATATAACTCCTTAACAATTTTGTAAAATTAAAATAAAGTTGGGTTTGATGAAGACCGTGACAACTTGCATATATAATATTTTCTATTCATTGCTCACTTGCCATTGCTTTACAACATGGGATATACGAGTTTGGAAACCCTGATTTTGAATATGTCAAGAAGTACAAGCATAGTTCGAAATAATAAAACTTTTTTGAAATAATAAAGCATAGTACGAAATAATCTCAATATGTTAATAAGTACATATATAATAAATGAAAACAGGTTGCACAAATTTTGAAGTACAATTAATTTGGAAAAAATTTTCACTTTGTACGGTCTACACCATTCAACTATAATACTACAACTGATTAATCAAAATTGTTCTTTTTCTGCTGCCTCCGATTGTTATTTTTATTATTTTTTTGCTTATTTTATGGCACAACATTTTTTAATCTATTTTTTTATTTAAATCCTTCAAAATTAAAAAAAAAAAATTAAATTACTTAATTTTTATTTTAAAAATAAACCATTAGTATAGAGTATTTTTTAATTTAATAGCAAGTTTCAAAATTTAAGACATAATTACTATTAAAAATGAAATTTGTCCTGTTGAACATAATAATCATTAAACTATGTTTATTTGTATTCACGGGTTTATATGTCACATCATGATAATTAATTCTATATTTTACTGAAAATGCACCACAGCATTATGAAACGGAGTTAATTTTATCGATAATCGGTTAATTTAGTGGTTGGTCACTGATATTTTTAAATAATATCTTGAATTCGAGTGTTGTTCAGGACAAAAATAAGCATTAAGAGGTATTGCTCATTAAATATTCAATTCGACTGAATCATATTTAATCGAATTCAACGTAATTATCGATACATTAATTTTGAAACATTGGCTTTAGTATCATATTAAAATATTTAATCTTACCTTTTCCAGTTCGATTTTAATTTAAACCTTAAAAATCCATCAGTGAGATTAGAAAAATTCTAAATTTATTAGCTAATAAAATAGTGTTAACCAAAGTGAAATTAACGTATCCATGACATAACTAGTCACAGTGTCAAACAAGATCACTATGCATAACAATCTAGAGTTAAAACTCTCCGAAATTACTCTTACAATTTTGGAAATCACATTGATTTTATAATTTATAACATTAAAATATTTGATGAAATTTACTTGGTTATCACTTTAGGTCTATGCCCTAAAAAAGTTAACTATAACCAAAGTGATAAATTTAAAGCACAAAAAAAAAGTTAAAAATAACCGAGACTTGCTCCACCCACATCAACTAAATAAATCTTTTGGCATGGGTTGATTTCACCACATGTTGCTTTGGTACCCCCGAGATACCATTATACTTCTTTTAGATCTTTAAAAACGATTAAAAGTTTACTCCATAAATGTAGAACGTTGTACATATTTAAAACTTGAATAAAGAAAAAGAAAAATTCTTTTGATGTTAAAATTTATGGTTTTTCTAGAATAACATAATTAATGTTGGAGGTGATTTTTACTCCATTGATAATAACTTCACTAACCTGAACAGAATGAGTGATTGATGGGCCTCCTAGTTGATGGAATCTACAAAATACCGTCGGAGGGCATTCTGATGGAGAGATTTTGATGTTCAAATCAGAAAACAGTTTTAGAAAAGAGAAACAAATTGAAAGAGTTCTGCGTTGCTTTTGTGTGCTACGTGTAGAGTTTTGAAAATATATCTTACCGATGACCTTATGATATATCTACAGCTTACGCATGTGAGTCTCGTGTCAATCCGAGGCGCTGAAACCCCTAATTTTCTTGTGAAAACATCATAAGATTTCGAGGCTTAGAATAAAATATTCTCAAGAGGTTTAGAATTCTATTAGTTATGAAAATTCAAATTGTCAAAAGATTTCCTTTCTTATCGACAGCAATTAAAGTTCTCTTTTCTAATAACAAGAGATTATTTCTGTGATTTTGAGGAAAGTGAATATTACCGTAGCAGATGAAATAGCAATACCCTGAGAAGATGTTGGAGCCGATTAACTAACTACCGAGAAGGATCTGATCGGTAAGTACCGAGAGAGTATGTTGTGTCTACTCATCGGTGAAATATAATGACATGTTTCAGTGCACTTTGTCTTGTTGGACCATAGCTCGGAGGATTTGAAATCCTTTGATAATGGGTCTTTGAATTATGTCCCATCACTTGCTCTTGACTGCTGGTGTCTTTCTATAGGAAGGGATTCAGGAATAGCATTAAAGGGATAACAATTCAAAAAGACAATAGTGCAGGTCATTAAATGTGGCACGTACCGCTTTGGTTCTCACAAATTGTCTCCAATATGCTTTATAAGGTATGGCGCTTGATTGGCTCATGCACTAGCATGTTTTCTTTTTTGACAATTTCATCTTTTGGGTAAAGTGGCAACCTGAGAGTTAGTTTTCATGAAACTTGGGAGAATCACTCAATGTATATCTGAAATGGATAAGCATTCTTCATCACGAGTTCACCGGAGCATTATTGATATTAAGAGCGCTATGACAAAGGATGAACTACATAATGTTTAGAATGACATGTTGCAAGGAGATGACTACGTTCTATTGTTGGCCATATGTCGTTGATGAGTTCTATCATCTCTATTTTGATGTCGAGATTCTGGCATTTGTGCTTTCGCTCAACAGGTGTGCCCGTAGGGGCCTTAAAAAGGGTGGTTTTATTTACAAACCTGGTTGGAGTCAAATTGGAAATTCTTTTGCAATGAGACTATCAATAAAATCTAAATGTACAAGTATTTCTTTGTAGATTTTTGAATAGTGATTTAATGCTCTCGTTGTTAGAGGCCAACAAGGAACCACTTCTTGGGCTGAAGACGCCGCAGCCCTCATGTTACTCATGGTTCATTCGTTCTACCGGTGGTTTTTGTAATGCCAAGAAGAGATGCATTTGGATTGAGACCCTTTTAGACAATAAGATATTGCCGTTCTAATACGGGCACTGATACGCTTCCCATCTTGTCTCTAGTGCAAAAGAAAATGAGTTCAACTATCGAACTTGTTGGATAAGGACGTGAGAGAGGATAAGGGACATTGCTCCTCCGGGTGCATCAAGGGCCTTTAAGGCCAATGGTTAAGGCCAATGATTATGAGTTTGAGACTCAGGGAGATGTGAAGGCTTGGGCTGAGGGATTGGAGAGTGCTAAGGCAAACAATATGAGGGTCAAAGGGTAGTAGAGGAGGTTAGGGAAGGAGAAGGAGAGGAAGGGATCAGAGGACATGCCCCTAGGGACTGTGAAGGCATTGGTCGTGGCTCGGTGAGGGAGTTTGAGGTGGGGCTATCTTCTACTATTCCTTTGACGCCATGGCAAGGCAAGCAGGGAGTGCCCAGGGGAACTACTCTTCTTCCTTCCATTCCTATTCGATTTTATAATGGTCATAAGGGGTAAGGGAGAGGGGAACCATAGCGATCAGTGCGGGTGATTGTCATTACAGTTATGTTGATAGTAGTAAGACCAGGTGAATAGCTGATCAGGTGAACTTCTATTGTTCTAGGCTAAAGTTAAATAAGCTATCTCTCGTGTAAAGCGACGAGGTCATCATGTCTTCAGGACTTATAGTATGATTATATCAGAGAGTAATTTATATATATTTTCAGTATTTATATATTACCTCTATTTGTTTCGTGTAGACCATCATTCTAGTAGAATTTCAAAGGCTAAGGAGAGAGCGGATGATCAATCATCTGAAGCACCAAGCAGATCTGATGGGCGCCGAGGTCTCTGGGTTGCAAGATGTTCTTTCACCAAAGGAGAAGGAGGTTAAGGAGGAGAAAGCATCTGTAGCCATGTTGAACATCAGAAACGCAGAAATAGAGTGTCTAAAAACTAACTTGGACACGGCGCTCCAATAGTGAAATGTGGTCTCGAAGAGATACGAGAACTTAGAGGTGGCGGCTTGGGCACGAAGGTGTAGTTGTAGGCTACGGAGAAATTGGACAAAATGCACGAACCATCTCTTTGTGCTGCCGATGAGAAGATAGTTAAGTTGGGAGAAACTATCGCAATCAACATAAATGTGTTCGGCGTCGGCTATCCGAAAGGTTGTAGTGCGCTACCGAGATTATTCATTGAGTGGGATTAATGGAAACGCTGCCTCTTAATGGCAATGAGACTAATTCTAAGGTATTGGACTCCAACCTGGATTTTGTTCGTGTAAATGTGAACCTTTGCTACTGCAAGGGTCCCTGTCGGGTTCTTTTAGGTTAAGGTTCTGAAGTGATCGACAACGCTCATTCTGACTTGGTCAGTTTCATCATTTGTCGAACACTTTAGCATCTTCTATGACAATATATTTTTCCACACAAGCATAAAATTCTTAGATGATAGATTGAAGGTTTTTCGTTATGGATGTTTTCATTCTTGACGGTCGCAACCCCATAAGTCGTGTCGCCAAGGTAATAGAATTATATAAACCTGAAACTTTCATTATCTCAATTTGAATTTTTTGAGAAAGTTTTTCAATGGCTTGTTATCTCTTCCTCGCAATGAGAGGAGACATGTGGACTTCATCCTCTGTTGATCACAAAGTGGGTCTCGAACTATTGTCGAAATTGAGAGAAACTCATGATACTAAACAGAGGGAGTGAGTTAAACCATGTCATGCATTACCTTGCGAGGTTGTAGGAAAATTTTTGCACATAACTTCATCTAACATGACTCTCGAGATCATCACGGTCACGGAGTGAGCTGCGTAGTCATGGGGATTGGTAGTGTCATCGTATCTTTCCATAGATAGAGACCAATAGCATATGGGGCGACTTCATCCCTTCTCACATTGGTGCATCTCAGTTCGATTGCTAAAAGTTCTTTGACCTGTTGTCTCATATCATCGGAACATGGCGGGAAGTCACTGAAGGCTCTCGATGTGGCCTGGATTCAAGCCTTCGTGAGCGCATGTGACCCGACTCGTAGGAGGAAGATTGTGCTTCTGGTTTGAGAACGCGACTAAACTCCTCCAATTGTTTGCTCATGCCTTGCAATCTAGATTCAAGCCTTTCCATCTAGGGGTAGATGGCTCTATATGGAAAGTTGGGTGTAAAGGGATGAATTGGCAGATTCTATTGTATGACCAGTGGTTGGCTCTTTGCTTGACGAGGCGATAACATTGGAGGTGGTTGGCTCTTTGCTTGATGAGACGATACCATTGGAGGTTGATTGCCAACGGCATGAATCTCTAAAGGGTTGTTCGGCACTGCAGGCTGGATAGCATTTGTTGGGGTCGTAGTATATCCTTCCATCATGGACGCAGCATTGGAATTGGTTCTGATCTTTCTCTTGGGACGCATTATCTTCGGTAGTACAGTGCGCGGGATAAGTTTTTTCTAATCCGTTTTCATGGATGGCACCAATTGTTGAAAGTGGGTTTTACTCCGCATATAATAACTTCACTGACCTGAATGAGATGAGCGGTTGATGGGCCTACTAGTTGATGGAATCTGCAAAATATCGTCGAGGTGGGCTTCGACGGAGAAGATTTTGATGATCAAGTTGGGGAACGATTTGGGAAAAGAGAAACAGATTGAAAGAGCTCTACATTGCTTTTGTGTGCTAAGTGTCGAGTTTTGAGAATATACCTGACTGATAGTCTTATGATGCATATATACCTATACGTGTGAGTTTCGTGTGCATCTGGAGTGTTGAAATCTCTAGTTTTCTTATGAAAATATCCTTAGATTTTGGGACATACAATAAAAGATTCTCAAAAATTTTTAAATTCAATTAGTTAGGAAATTTCAAATTGTCAAGAGATTTCTTTTCTTATCGACAATAGTTAAAGATCTTCTTTCAAATTATGAGAGATTGTTTTCGTGATTTAGAGGAAAGTTAATATTACCTTAGCAGATGAAATAGCAATATCAAGTCCTAAAAAGATATTGGAGTGAAACAGTTGACAATCGAGAAGAATTTGGTGGGTAAGTATCAAGAGAGTAGACCGTATCTACTCATCAGAAAGGCATATCTCATATTTATTAAAATCTTCTACCATTAATGTTTTGAATATTTCACCGGTAAAAGTGAGGGCAGGTTGAAAAAATGAAAATGGTTTTCTTCATCGTCCATTCTTTGATTGATGACCTAGACTACATGCCTATCTAAACTCCTCAAACAAACAACTCCGATTGATTCCATTAAATCGAAACATGACAATGATTCCATTGTTCACAAAGTCAAGTTGACAGTAACAAAATTCAGCTTGGAAATCATCAAATGATTCTGCCCTCCTGCGCATTCTAGCGCCCCATGTATTGTTTGACATTGAATTGCTCCTCCTCTTCAACTGTGCTAGTTGATTAAGCCATAGATTTCTCCAACTCTCTCTCACATCCATTTGCTGTTTTCACAAACACATACAACTTCTTTAACACAAAATTCACTAAATTAAAAGGTACAAAATACCCAATTCAAGCTTGCATTTTTTCCCAGATCCAATAATAAAAAATTTCAATTAATCTAAATTGAGTCCCAATGAAAAAAGGAAAAAAAATTGAAACAAGGAATTTGAAAATACCTGATTATTTGATCTCCATTTATTAGGGGAGAAAGCCATATGCAAGCCTCTTGCCAAATGAGAGTCATAAAGAGCTCTACTTTTGGGATCAGACAGGGTAACATATGCTTCTTTTACTTGAATAAATCTCATTGTATACTCCTCAGTTCTATCGGGAGGAGACACATCTGGGTGATATTTTCTCACCATTTTCTTATACGCTTGCTTGATTTCCAACAATGTTCCTGTCTCTGCCACGCCCAACAGCTCATAAAAGCTCTGCCTTGGCTCTGAAGGAGTCACGTACATGTCTTAAATGGAGGCTTTGGTTGAAAATCTCAGATTTAGTAAGATGGGTTTTTAGATTCAAGACTCCAAGAGGTTTGGGATTTTGGTTTTTGGTAGAAATTGAGTTTTGGAAAGAGGGTTTGGTTCCTTCAAAATTAAAAAAAAAAATAAATTAGTTAAATTTTATTTCCAAAATTAACCGTTTGCATAGTGTTTTTTCTTTTTTTTTTTATTTAATAGCAAGTTTCTGAATTTAAGACATAATTATTATTAAAAATAAAATTTGTCTATTAAAGGAAGTTGTTGAATATAATAATCATGAAACTATGTTTGTTTGTATTCGTGAGCTTATATGTCACATCATTATAATTAACTCTTTATTTGTATTAATTATACCACAACATTGTGAAACAGAGTTAATGTTTTCTATTCTTTGGTAGGTTTAGTGGATGATTACTGATATTGTCAAATAAGATTTTGAGTTCGAGAGTTATTTATGATAAAAATAGATATTAAAAGATTTTTACCTTAAACATCCAACTCGAATCGAATCGAATTTAATCCAACCCTATATGGTTATCAAAAGATTTAATTTTAAAATTTTCTAATTTGATTTTGGTTAAAACTTAAAAATTCATTGATGAGATTAAAAATTAATTTATTAGCTAATAAAATAGTGTTATCCTAAGTGAAATTAATGTATCAGTGACATAATTAGTTACGGTGTCAAACGATATCACTAAGCATGATCTTCTAGAGTATAAACTCCAGGAAATTACTTTTGTGATTCTAGAAATCACATTGATTTTATAATTTATAACAATAAAATATTTGATGAAATCACAATAAAATTTATAATTACTCGGCTTCATTCTGTAAACCGAAAAAACTCTCTCACTGACCTCTATAATTTATAGCAATAGCCAATGTCTTGAATGTTACTCCCAATGAACCAAACTGCATGCTTTGAAACTAGAATAGTCAATTCTTCATTTAATACTCCACATTCATACCTTTTCCGCATATCTAAACTCCTTCTCCCTTGTATCTTTCAAGTCATTCAACTCTTATCATCCTAACTCTACTCCTAATACAACTTCTTCCGGCTAACATTAGAAATAGAGAACAAGTTATGGTACATATTCCAATGACCCAATACCACAAGACACCACAATATCGGAATCATCTAAGCCTATCAAATCATAAAGCCCATGAATAATTAAACACGCTTTTGGTCTCTAGTTGAGTACTCTCTCGGTTGAGCACTCTAACTCATACCTCTCGTTCCTTTCGGTCTTATTCTCTCAGGAAGCCAACTACTTCTCGACCTCTCGGTCATTCCAGCTCTCAACCCCTAGGTCTTTCGGTTATCCCACTTCTCAGTGGATACGTTCCATTAATATAAAAATAATTCATTACATTACGCGATAAGTATAACTTGAGATTACCCATTAAGAAAATAAATCTCTAATAAATTTAAAACCTTCCCTAATTGGATATGAGCTTCCTATTCGAGAAAGTTTCTCTCAGTAAAGGAATAGATCTAAGCAATCACTCTCGATAAGGTAAGAAATCTCCACGATAACTTGAACTCCCCTTCACCAATAGGATTTTAAATCTCTTAAATATCTTTGACTACAATTTCTACAATTTTGAAAGATTCTCTACAATCTCTCTATAAAGAAACTAGGGTTTCCATACTTATAAACACAGACAAGATTTACAATACGCATAGACTATATATATTCAACATAACCAATTAGCCACATATGTTCTCAGGAACTCTATACTTATCACACAGTGACAACACGGGACTATCTCATGGCTTTTCTCAGTTTGTTTCTTATTCTCTCAAAATTGCTCTTTCTGACTTAAGTATCAAAGCCTCTCCCATTGGAACACCCTCTGGTGGTATTTACAGATCTCATCACTTATGAAGACCCCGAAAAATCCTCATCATTCTAGTTTTACATTTGAGTCAGTAGATCTGCTATCTGTGGAGTGAACCCACCTCCATCAAATTGCCGCCGTCTGTAGGAACAAACTAACTTTTTCACGAAACATACTTCATGCCCTATCTACATCTATTCTTTGCCAAGCATGCTGTCAAAGAGAAAGAGATCTCCAATGAATCTCGACGACAAAGATCTAGCGGAGAAAGACCTTAACCGACATGACCCACACTGGTCGTTACCGGTAGAGTAGGTCAATATCTAGCGAGGAGAATTTTTATCAATCAAGAAGCATATTGCGATATTCTTTCACTAGGACACTTTCTAGTGAATGAGCCTCATGTCATCGCATCTACAACCCAGTAGTGAACCCTTAAAAGGACTTTTTGATGAATGGCTATTCCCTTAAGGTGTCGTTTCACTCAATATGACCTTGGGAACAACCCCTAATCATGCTACCACCACAGCCACTTTTAACGTGGTTAAACTTCCATCTATCTACAATACCATCCCGAACCGTCCCAATTTGGATGGCCTAAGAGTCTTACCAAGTATCAAGCACATGAAGATCAAATTCAGAACTTATCTCAATATCGCAACTCTTAATTACAATCCTAATCCTCCAACCATCCCCGCTCTAGGGGGTGAAAATAACAGTCTTTCGATAGATTCCACGGAGTTTAAAGATGATATCGAGAAGATCACAAGAGGTGATTACAATTCCCATCTAAGAAGTATTCAACCAAACTGCCCGAATTGGAGCCCACTTATCAACTGTTCTCTATAATGCTATCATCGACTGTCTATGTCGACATTCTTGAGTTTTCGCATGGTCTCCTAAATATATGCTTGGAATTCACCCTTCGGTGATTGTCCAAAAACTAACGATGGATCTGTTTCACAAACTAGTGAAGTAGAAGAAGAGATTCTTCGCATTAAAACACCAATGAGCAATACAAGAAGAAGTCTAGAAACTACTGGCAGCAAATTTTGTAAGAGAGGTTAAGTATCCCAAGTGACTAGCAAATGCAGTCATAGTGAAAAAGACAAATGGCAAGTAGAGAATATGTCGGATCTTAACAAGGCATGCCCAAAGAATAGCTATCTGCTCACCAACATCGAGAAACTCGTAAACAATTCATCAGGCTATCAACTTCTAAGTTTCATGGACGCATACTTCGGTTACAATTAGGTACTGTTGAGAATGATATGTTTTGATGATGATAAATTAGAGGAAAATAAGTTTAAGTAAATCAGAAAACAATTTAAAAATAAAAGTTTGCAAATCTTGTCGACCTATTCTTTACACATATTGACCAGTTCTCTTAGGTCAACCAATTTTTAGATCCATGTCGACAAATTTTAGTCATACCTTAAATTTGAGCTAACAGTAACCCTTGTCGACCCGAATAAAACAAACATAACATATTATCTAAGTAAAATTATAAAGACAACCCCAAAAATATGTCAACTAGACCTGAACATTCACATATCTTGTCAACATGTGTAAACCTTATCAATTTGTATTACATGTTGACCTAAATTAGATCACACATTGACCTGTTAACCTCAGGTGAACAAATTTAATGTGACATGTTGACCAATTTCTGGAGT
The DNA here is from genome assembly GCA_033439265.1 of Dillenia suffruticosa. Lineage (NCBI taxonomy): Eukaryota > Viridiplantae > Streptophyta > Magnoliopsida > Dilleniales > Dilleniaceae > Dillenia > Dillenia suffruticosa. The sequence continues at coordinate 19,164,110 of JAVTVX010000020.1, forward strand.
ATAATAACGACCCACATTTACACACATCGACAAACACAAAGCAAAAGTCTAAAGAGGTCGACATGTCCAACAACTTGTCAAACTGATTCCTTTATCCCTTAAAAAGCACACAACAACCTGCATGTCGACTGTGTCGACATGATGGACACATCTGTTAAGATAGAAAAGTTTTGATGATGAAAGAATGAAAGAAAACAAGTTCAAAGAAAATCAGAAAAGAAATTAGAAATCAGAAGTCTACACATCTTGTCGATCTGATCTTAGAACACTTTGACCTGCACCTTAGGTCCACCTATTTAAGCTTTATATCGACCAATTTTTAACCTAACCCTAGACACGTTGACCTGATGAGCAAACCCTGTCGACCTGAGTTATAGGAATACAATAAAAATAGCTAAGTAAAAACACATCGACACATCCGTGAACACATCGACCCATTTCTCACATCGACTTGAAGTCTAACACACATCGACCTGAACAGTCTCAAGTAGACAAATTTAGAATGATATGTCTACTAATTTTAGAAACACATCAACCTATCTTTGATATACATTGACATACACTAGGCAAAAATACTAGGATATCGATATGCCCAATAACTTATCGACTCGTTTCACTTATTTCCTAAGAGACATACAACGACCTATGCTATTAACCTTGTTGACATGAAAGCAGCACATTGATCTCTATTTCATAAGTCATGTCCACCAATTTTAAAAGACATAGAAACATGTCACCAAGACATGTTGACTTGATGTAGTATTACTTAAGTATCACATATCAATCTGTTATCTAATCTCTAACACATTAACCAATTTTAGGAAATAGGTCCACCAATTTTATATATGCATGGTAACATATCGATATATGCAGTAAACTTGTTGACTTGATGGTTATTGACTTCTTAAAATCGCACATCGACCTGCCTTAAATCATGTCGATGTGCATACACACATCGACCAATTCATTTGCACAGGTCCACCAATTTTATGAACACTTAGAGTCGTGTCGATGTATAGTTAAAGCTTGTCGACTGAGACTATTGATTTCTAAAGAGTGACATGTCGATGCCCACAAGAAATATATCGACACCTTAGAACACATCGACCAATTTAAACATATGTGTTCACCTATTTTATTTGTTACATGATCTTCTCGATCTGAACACAATCTCATCGACCTGTTTAATCAAGAATACACTACTAAATTTTTGAATTCAGGTCAATGTACCACGTAAACATGTTAACCTGAGATTGTCAGAAACCAAATTTGTGAAACAAATTTGAACTCAACGGTCACTCTATTTCCTTGATTTTCTGAATATTTCCATTTCTATCAAAACTAACATTAGAATGCAGTACAAACTAGATTTGATTGGCTAAGATAAAAGTGGCGTCGGTAAAAGAATGAAAGTTTAGTACAAAAAATGGGTACTGCTATAGAACATTAATGGCAAATATTAAATTTGAACACAACAATCCTCAACAACCCTCTTCAATGTATCAATAAATACTAGAAAGCTAAAGCCAAGAAATAAGAAGAGACAAATTTGAATGCTTGATTGAATATTCTAAAAATTTCTTACTTTTGTTGTATTCAATTTTGTTATTCAATTCCTTAGTCTTTCTCAGCATTTTATAACTTGTTCAAAATCTGTCAAACTTGAGGAAAGAAAGCCTCCATTCTTGGCATTTATTTTTCTAATTGTACAAAGTATCAAAAGATTAAAGCGTGTGAATCACAGTTTTAGGTCTTGAGAGTGAAAAGTTAATCTGTCAGGGATTAAAATATAATGTTGGGTATAAACACTGTAAAGGTTCAACTTGAACCTGCAATCAAGTCTGTATCCTTAAACTGTTAGTGGAAAATCTAGAGAAAGTCTGGGAGTGGACGAACACCGAATTTGGTAGAACCACTATAAAACGTTTTGAGTGTTCTTTGTTCCTCTATTTAAAAATTTCTCTGTTGCAAGTTTTTAAATTCTTAAAAAGTTTCAAAACATCCATATTTAACTATTCACCCCATAGTTGAATATCAATATCGACCAATTTTGAAAGATAGGTTCACCAATTTTAAGTTAGCACAGAAGTATGTCGACATGGACTTAGAACATTTCGACCTGATATAAGTTGTCCATTAAAAATTACTCCATTAAAAATTACACATCGACCTACACTTTAACTTTGTCGACACAAATAACACATCAACCAATTTCAGATGACAGGTCCACAAATTTTATGTACAAACAGGATTATGTCGATGTGGATTTAGAGCATGTCGACGAGGATTTAGAACATGTCGACGCAGGCTATTGATTCTTAACTAAGACATGTAAATGTTCTATTAGAACCATGTCGACACATCAAAACACGTCGACCAATTTAAACCTACGTGTCCACCTATTTAATTTGATACACGACCGTGCTAACCTAGGTCCTCTCATGTCGAGCTGATCAGCAAAAAATTGAATACAAAAATTTTGAAATCAGGTCAATGTGTTGTTTAAACTTATCAACCCGAAATTGTCAAAAATCGAATTTTCAAAACGAATTTAAATTCAATGACCATCTCCTTTTTTACACATCTGTATATTTCTATTTCGATCAAAACTAACATTTAAATGTAGTCAAAACAACTTTTGATTGACTAACAAGAAAATAGTGCCGCTGAGAAAATAGATCTTCAATGCGAAAAAATGGGTATTACTGTAAAACATTAATTGACAGATATTAAATGAGCAATGTTTTGCTTTAACAACCTTACAACGGATTTCTTCAATGTAACAATAAATGCTAGAGATGAAATGTGGAGGAGGATGTTAAAATTTAATTTTCCTAAACAACCAAGTCTCAAAGCATTCACTACTCTTTGCTAATGCAAGTCACACAGTCAATTTTGTCATTTGATATTCATTTAACTTTCTTTTCACGTGTAATTAGTTCTAAAATCAAGTCGGTCAAATCTGAGAATTAGAGTTTCCCATTCTTAACAATTTCCTTCTCACCTGTACTGAAATTTGAAAAGACCAAAAAGTGAGTCATTAGGTTGAGAGTAAAAAATCCAATGGGAGCTTGGGAACAAATATATATCTGGTTTGATGCAACCACTATAAAAAGTTTTGTGTGTTCTTTATTTTTCAGTTAAAATTATCAAACACCTTTGTTATAAATTTTTTTCAGTCAATTTTTCAAAACATCTCTAATCAACTATTTACCCCTCTAGTTGAATATTAATTGGTGTTAGAGCAGATGTGTTGATAAAAAACCTAATAGCTTTAACACCAAAGATTTAAATGGCCATTAATCAAGACCATGTACCGGTAAAAGTAAGCTCATCAAATCATGCACCTTTCTTCAACAGAAGCAACTTCAGCTATTAGAAATAAAGAATGCACAATTTCATAATTATACAAGACCTTAATGCCTAGACAATAATCAAAGATGTTGAATTTCCCACAAAAGAGGTTGATGGTCTTCGTGTGCCAGTCAAGTTAAAGAACATGACAATGGATTAGAACAAGACCCATCAAGCTAACTACAAGACTATAAATCCCCTTTACCTTGCCCTAAACGTCAACAAATAAAATTGAGTTTCCTCTTACATCACAAAAAAAGAAATCTGAAAAATACTCGAAACCACTTATGATGGCACTAATCAAGTTCGCAATAACAAAATCAGACTATTGAAACAAAAATAAGAAGTCTTCAAAATGAAAGAATGAGAATCTATTAGTGAAATGATAACAAGATTCAACAATATGACAAATGAATTAAGGTTGCTTGGAAATGAAATCCCTTAAGAAGATATGGTGGATAACATTCTGAAAAGTTTACCAAAATCTTGGGAACCTAAATTCATAGCAATAGAAGAGTAAAAAAATCTTCAAACCTTGACCATGGATGAACTCGTGGTGTCTCTAATAACTCATGAGATGAAGTTGAATGTGAATGAGCCTGGAAAAGAAGAAAAAAGCAATGGAGTAGCTTTCAAATCTAATAGTGATGAGAGCACTTCAAATTCAAAAGAGAAAGATGATGAAGCACTGCTGGCCAGAAGATTCATGAAGTTTATGATGCGAAGGGGAAACAAAAGCAAATCATATTTCAAAAGGCTAGGAAAGAAAGAGGAAATCAGAAACTTCGAGTGCAAGAAATTGAGACACATAAAAGCTGATTATCCTCAACTAAAAAAGGATGAGAAGAAAAATAAGAAAGAAAGAAAGGAGAAGAAAAAGAAGAAAGCTCTTACGGCCTGGAGTAATGAAGTCTCTAGCTTAAGTAGAGAAGAACAAACAGAAAAACAAGCAAACATGTGCTTCATGACCAATGAAGAATTCTCTAACAACGAGGTAAATTCTACTTCCTACTCTTCTTGCTCTAATTATGACGAAAGCAATTTCACCACTGCTAAACTGCATGAATTATTACTAGAATCACTTAAGGAATCCAAAAGATTAAAGGCGAAAATAATTTGTTAAAGAAATATGTGACCGATATCGTTAAGGAATTAGAAAAATCAAAAATAGAAACTAATAAATTAAGAGACAAAAATACTAAATTGGAATTGAGAATTGATGAACCTCAAAAAGAATTAAAAAATAAACATCTAGATCAGCAAAATAAAAAGGATAATGAAAATCAAACGAATGAAAACATATCTCTAAGAAATGAATTAACTAAATAGAAGGAGAAAAACATTAGGCAAAACACCATACTAATCAAATTCATACAAGGGTAAGAAAAACTAGATGTTATCCTAGGAGTACAGAGAGTAGTATTGGATAAAGTTAGGTTAAGATATAATCCTACTCAAATCTAGGAAAAACCATATAAATTCTTCATACATAGTTTAGAAAATGTTAAATTACAAAGATGTTACACATGCATGAAACTGGCGTATAAGTTAGACAACTATAAACTTGGAAATAAATTTTCCATCACTACATAGAACACAAAAGAGAATAATCACAAATGTACCTACTACCAAAAATTTGGACACTCAGTTTATACTTGTTGGCTCAAGAACTTATCAACAGTAAACTTAAAATGGATTTTTAAGAGCCAAATCAAAGCTAACTCAATCGGATCCAAGAAAACATGGGTACCAAAGATACAAGTGTGATTGAATCTTATTGTAGGTCTAGCTAAAATCAAGAGAATCTCTTGAAAGCTTTGTCTGGTACATTGGCAATGGCTCTTCAAGGCATATGACTAGAAATATCTCAAAATTCTCATCTCTCGAGAAGAAAAAATAAGGAAATTTGACTTTTGGTGACAACTCTAAAGGGAAAGTCATTAGGATAGGCAACATTAAAGATAAGTCCACTGACTCGCAAATTCAAAATGTCCTTTCTGTTTCCGGTCTTAAATTTAGTTTGTTAAGTATCAGTCACCTATGTGATAAAGTTATACGATCATATTTGAATATAATGCTTTATTGACAAAACCTTTGGTAGTATTAAATTTACTACTTTTTGAAGAGTACATATCTATGTGAATGATTTAGACCAATTAGAAATTCAAAATGAGTTTTGCTTAGTTGCATTAAGTAAGAACAATTCATGACTATGATATAGGAGATTAGGACACGCAAATATGGATACAATATCAAAGTGGTCTTCCTAAATTAAAATACGAAAATGATAGACTGTGTGATGCGTGCATGAATGGAAAACAAACCAAAGTTTTCTTCAAACCCAAAAACTATGTATCTACTAGCACTCCTCTGGAATTTTTACACATGGATTTATTCAAACCAACTAGAACTCAAAGTTTATGAGAAAAATATTATAGATTTGTGATCATCAATGATTACTCTAGAAACACTTGGATACTATTTCTAATCAAGAACGAGGAACCCAGTGAGATTTTCATCAAATTATGCAAGAAAATTCAAAATGAAAAGGGAATTTCAATTAAAAGTATCAGAAGTGATCATAGTAAAGAATTTGAAAATAAAACCATAAAAGAATTATGTGGCAATCATGGTATTGATCATAAATTCTTAGCCGTATGACACCTCAACAGATTGGGATAGTAGAAAGGAAAAATAGAACATGGTAAGAAATGACAAGAACTATACTCTATGAGTAAAATTTGTCAAAATTCTTTTGGATAGAAGTAGTGAATATCACTTGCTACATCTTCAATAGGGCATTAATCAGACCAATTTTAAATAAAACTCCTTATAAATTCTACAAAAGAAAGAAAGCTAATATATCCTATTTTAGAATTTTCGAATACAATTGCTTTGATCTAAATAATGGAAAAGAAGATTTAGGAAAATTTGATACTAAAAGTGATGAATGAATTTTCTTAGATTATTCAACATTGAGTAAGGCATATAAAATTTATAATAAAAAAATCATGACAATAGAAAAATCAATACATGTAGAATTTGACAAAAAAATGACACTGATCAAAGAATATCATATAATGAATATTTAACAGAAAAAGTTAATGAATTGAATCCTATAGAAAATTTGAATTCTCAAAAAGAAGAAATCAATGAAGTCACTGAACAAGAAGAAAAAGATGAATTCAACAAGAGTAAGAAATTAAATATTCTCAAATCAGAAAAAATGTAAATGTAAAAAACATAATATGAGATGTAGATTCAGGTGTTAGATCCAAATTAACCTTATAGAATTAATGCGAATATATAGCGTTCATTTCTCAAAAAGAACTTAAGAATGTAGAGGAAATATTAGGAGATGAAAACTGAATACTGGCCATACAAGATGGACTAAATCAATTTGAAAGAAACAAAGTATGAAATCTTGTCCCTAAATCATTAGATCAATCTATAATTGGAACTAAATAGGGTCTTCAGAAATAAACTTGATGAATATGGAACAATCACAAGAAACAATACAAGTTTAGTGGCAAAAAAATATAACCAAGAGAAGGGAATTGATTATGATAAAATATATGCTCCAGTGGCTAGATTAGAAATTATTAGAATGCTTCTAGCCTTCTCCTATTATATGAATTTCAAGTTGTATCAAATGGATTTTAAAAATGTCTTTCTGAATGGTTATTCAAATGAGACTGTGTATGTAGAACAACTACTTAGCTTTAAAGATCCGAAATGTCTGGAACATATTTTTAAACTAACCAAAACCTTGTACGGATTGAAACAAACTCTTAGAGCCTGATATGTAAGATTGGGCAACTTCTTAATTGAAAACAATTTTGAGAGAGGAAAAGTTGACACAACTCTCTTCATCAAAAGAAAAGAAGATAATTTTTAATAATCCAAATTTACGTAGACGATATAATTTTCAAAAGAATTAGTAGAAAAATGTGTAAAGAATTTGCATAAAGAATGAAAGGAGAGTTTGGAATGAGTATAATGGGAAAATTAAACTATTTCTTAGAATTTCAAATTAAACAATCAGAAAAAAGAATTTTTATTAATTAATCAAAATATACCGATGATCTAATTAAGAGATTTGAGTTCAGTGAATGCAAAGAAAATGCCACACCTATAAGCACAAGTCTAAAATTAGAAAAAGATAAAAATGACAAGTCAGTATGTCAAAAATTATATACAAGTATCATTGAATCACTTCTATATTTCACTGCTTCGAGACTAACATTCAATTCACTGTATATCTTTGTGCAAAATTTCAATCAGATCCAAAAGAGTCTCATTTGATAGTAGTTAAAAAATCTTTAAATATCTAAAAGACACCACACATTTAGACTTTTGTTATGATAAAAATTTAAACTTTCAACTGCATGGATTCTTTAATGTAGATTTTGCAGGATGAAAACTAGATAGAAAAAATACTTGTGGTATTTATCAGTGTTTTAGAAGTATGTTGGTATCATAGTCTTCCAAGAAACAAAGTTATGTATTATTGTCAATAATCAAAATTGAGTATGTCTCTGTTGGATAATGTACTGCACAAATTCTATGGATTAAGTATCAAATAAAGATTATGGCATAGATTTTGACTATATTCCTATTAAATGTGATAATACAATTGTCATAAATCAAACTAAAATTCCAGTGCATCACTCTCAAGCCAAACATTTTGTAGTGAGACATCATTTTATCAGAAACCATATACTAAAAAACGAAATTGTTCTTGAGTATATAAAAACTCAAAAACAAATTGCAGATATTCTTACCAAACTATTGGATAAGAATAGATTTTGTAAACCAAGAAGAGAGTTAGGTATAATTGAAATAGAAAAATATGATAGAAATGTGAAAAACAAAATATATTTAAAATTCTAGAAAAAAACTCCAGGTCGACCTATTTCTCAAAGCTGTCAACAAATCAAAAAAATACACGGTTGTCAACCTATTAGTCATTGTATTAGAAATCTTGGCGACCTATTGCTTAAAATAAAAAATAGAAGTAGTCTTGTTGACTTGAGCATAAGTGTGTCGACCTGCATATTGTCGAACCGCTTAGTTATGAACATCCTTAAAATAGGTTGATGTGAACAAAAAGGTGTCGACTGTAACATGTAGAAATGAATATGAACGGTTGATATATCGATCCGTCTCTCTCTCTCTCCCGAAAATTTTGAATTTCCCTCTCTCTCTGAAACCCTGGGTGAATCTCTCTACGAAAACCCTAATCGGATATAGCTCCAAAGCAAAAAATTGCCAATCTCCAAGCAATCCACATCCTCCAAACCACCCACAAAACTTACAACCAAACCCTTTTCATCGAAACCCTCATTTGCAAAATCTGCTTCATCAAAACCCCTTTCACCCCCTCCACAACCAAAGCCAATTCCACGGTTCAACACTCACGAATTTAAATCGCTTGAACAAAGCAAGTTATATGAGAAGTTGTTTTCGAGAAGAAAAATAAATCAAGAAAGGCTAATTGACTGGGTTTTTCTAAAGAAGATGAATTTCGATTATAAAGAACACTTGAATGAGGTATGCCCCAATTAGCTTATAATTCCCAATATATTCATTCTTGAGAAGGCTATTAAGTTATTATATAACAATATTGAAGTGACTTCTGATGGAATTGAGAGTAAATCACGAAATATCCTATATGAGCACTCGATTTCATACGCATTTAGGACATGTGAATGAGAAGGCGATTGAGGTCAGTTTTAGGATAATTATATACAAGGTGATTGAGGTCAAGATATCCAGACCAAACACCTCTTTTGTGTCCATTTGATTATTCAAATAAATCAAAAAGGGTAACACAATTAAGAGAAAATAAGATATTGATTTGATTGCCCAAATATGGAGTAATATTTACAATAGAAGCAAAGAAGAAACTTCAATAGTATTTTAGAGCCAGAAGAGGAAATATATAAATTTTAAAGAAAATAATGTTGATTTGATTATAGGAGTTTCCAGAATACTGTACCGTTATGCAACCCAATATATTAATTAAAATCTTCTACCATTAATGTTTTGAATATTTCACTGGTAAAAGTGAGGGCAGGTGGAAAAAGGAAAATGGCTTTCTTCATCGTCCATTCTTTGTTTGAAGACCTACACTACATGCCTATCTAAACTCCTCAAACAAACAACTCTGCCTCATTCCCTTAAATCGAAACATGAAATTGATTCCATTATTCACAGTCAAATTAACAGTAACAAAATTCAGCTCGGAAATCATCAAATGATTCTGTCCTTCTCCGGCGCAGTCTAGCGCCCCATGTATTGTTTGACGTTGAATCGCTCCTCTTCTTCAGCTGTGCTAGTTGATTAAGCCATAGATTTCTCCAGCTCTCTCTCGCATCCATTTTCTGTTTTCACGAACACATTCAATTTCTTTAATACGAAATTCACTAAATCAAAAGGTATATAATATACCCAATTCAAGACTGCATTTTTTCACAGATCCAATAATAGAAAAATTCAATTAATATGAATTGACTCCCAAAGAAAAAGGAAAAAAAATGGAAAAAGGAACAAGAAAATACCTGATTAATTGATCTCCATTTATCAGGGGAGAAAGCCATATGTAAGCCTCTTGCCAAATCAGAGTCATAAAGGGCTCTGCTTTTGGGATCATACAGGGTCTCATACGCCTCTTTTACTCGAATAAATCTCATTGTATACTCCTCAATTCTATCGGGAGGAGATATATCTGGGTGATATTTTCTCGCCATTTTCTTGTACGCTTGCTTGATTTCCAACAAAGTTGCTGTCTTTTCGACGCCCAAGAGCTCATAAAAGCTATGCTTCGGCTCTGAAGAAGTCACGTACATATCTTTAAAGGAGGCTTTTGTTGAGAATCTCGATAGCCTAGATGGGGTTTTGATGGAAATTGAGGATTTTGTAAGATGGGTTTTTAGATTCAAGCCTCGAAGAGGTTTGGGATTTTGGTTTTTGGTAGAAATTTCATGTCGGAGACAGGGTTTGGCTCCTGAAATCATTCCAACAGCCTGGCTCATTTTATCCTTGCTTGCTTAGTCTGGTCTTTTTCTGATTGCCGTTCTACAGTAATGGATATGCGGAGAACCGAAGTTGGAAGTCGGCTTTATAGTGATGAAGAGAGGTTGATTTGGAAACAAATAGAATTTCCTTATTAGATTTAAAAAGAATTAAATTAGATTAGTGGTTTTGGGGACTTTTTTTTTTTATCCGTTAAGCAAGAAGAAAAGGCAACCGGACAGTCTTCTAGAAAAACAAGAGGGCCCAAATACGCGGCATTCTTTTCTTAATCCTAAAGGTACAAAAACATACCAAATAAATTAAGACATTAAAAAAAAAAAATAATCTCCAGTTCTAATATTATTTTAAATAATTTTATTAAATGAATTAGTTGACACTAATGCCATAATATAACTCCTTAACAATTTTGTAAAATTAAAATAAAGTTGGGTTTGATGAAGACCGTGACAACTTGCATATATAATATTTTCTATTCATTGCTCACTTGCCATTGCTTTACAACATGGGATATACGAGTTTGGAAACCCTGATTTTGAATATGTCAAGAAGTACAAGCATAGTTCGAAATAATAAAACTTTTTTGAAATAATAAAGCATAGTACGAAATAATCTCAATATGTTAATAAGTACATATATAATAAATGAAAACAGGTTGCACAAATTTTGAAGTACAATTAATTTGGAAAAAATTTTCACTTTGTACGGTCTACACCATTCAACTATAATACTACAACTGATTAATCAAAATTGTTCTTTTTCTGCTGCCTCCGATTGTTATTTTTATTATTTTTTTGCTTATTTTATGGCACAACATTTTTTAATCTATTTTTTTATTTAAATCCTTCAAAATTAAAAAAAAAAAATTAAATTACTTAATTTTTATTTTAAAAATAAACCATTAGTATAGAGTATTTTTTAATTTAATAGCAAGTTTCAAAATTTAAGACATAATTACTATTAAAAATGAAATTTGTCCTGTTGAACATAATAATCATTAAACTATGTTTATTTGTATTCACGGGTTTATATGTCACATCATGATAATTAATTCTATATTTTACTGAAAATGCACCACAGCATTATGAAACGGAGTTAATTTTATCGATAATCGGTTAATTTAGTGGTTGGTCACTGATATTTTTAAATAATATCTTGAATTCGAGTGTTGTTCAGGACAAAAATAAGCATTAAGAGGTATTGCTCATTAAATATTCAATTCGACTGAATCATATTTAATCGAATTCAACGTAATTATCGATACATTAATTTTGAAACATTGGCTTTAGTATCATATTAAAATATTTAATCTTACCTTTTCCAGTTCGATTTTAATTTAAACCTTAAAAATCCATAAGTGAGATTAGAAAAATTCTAAATTTATTAGCTAATAAAATAGTGTTAACCAAAGTGAAATTAACGTATCCATGACATAACTAGTCACAGTGTCAAACAAGATCACTATGCATAACAATCTAGAGTTAAAACTCTCCGAAATTACTCTTACAATTTTGGAAATCACATTGATTTTATAATTTATAACATTAAAATATTTGATGAAATTTACTTGGTTTTCACTTTAGGTCTATGCCCTAAAAAAGTTAACTATAACCAAAGTGATAAATTTAAAGCACAAAAAAAAAGTTAAAAATAACCGAGACTTGCTCCACCCACATCAACTAAATAAATCTTTTGGCATGGGTTGATTTCACCACATGTTGCTTTGGTACCCCCGAGATACCATTATACTTCTTTTAGATCTTTAAAAACGATTAAAAGTTTACTCCATAAATGTAGAACGTTGTACATATTTAAAACTTGAATAAAGAAAAAGAAAAATTCTTTTGATGTTAAAATTTATGGTTTTTCTAGAATAACATAATTAATGTTGGAGGTGATTTTTACTCCATTGATAATAACTTCACTAACCTGAACAGAATGAGTGATTGATGGGCCTCCTAGTTGATGGAATCTACAAAATACCGTCGGAGGGCATTCTGATGGAGAGATTTTGATGTTCAAATCAGAAAACAGTTTTAGAAAAGAGAAACAAATTGAAAGAGTTCTGCGTTGCTTTTGTGTGCTACGTGTAGAGTTTTGAAAATATATCTGACCGATGACCTTATGATATATCTACAGTTTACGCATGTGAGTCTCGTGTCAATCCGAGGCGTTAAAACCCCTAGTTTTCTTGTGAAAACATCATAAGATTTCGAGGCTTAGAATAAAATATTCTCAAGAGGTTTATAATTCTATTAGTTACGAAAATTCAAATTGTCAAAAGATTTCCTTTCTTATCGACAACAATTAAAGATCTCCTTTCTAATAATAAGAGATTATTTCTGTGATTTTGAGGAAAGTGAATATTACCGTAGCAGATGAAATAGCAATACCCTGAGAAGATGTTGGAGCCGATTAGCTAACTACCGAGAAGGATCTGATCGGTAAGTACCGAGAAAGTATGTTGTGTCTACTCATCGATGAAATATAATGACATGTTTCAGTGTACTTTGTCTTGTTGGACCACAGCTCGGAGGATTTGAAATCCTTTGATAATGGGTCTTTGAATTATGTCTCATCACTTGCTCTTGACTGCTGGTGTCATTCCATAGGAAGGGATTCAGGAATAGCATTAAAGGGATAACAATTCAAAAAGCCAATAGTGTAAGTCATTAAATGTGGCACGTACCGCTTTGGTTCTCACAAATTGTCTCCAATATGCTTTATAAGGTGTGGCGCTTGATTGTCTCATGCACTAGCATGTTTTCTTTTTGACAATTTCATCTTTTGGGTAAAGTGGCAACGTGACAGTTAGTTTTCATGAAACTTGGGAGAATCACTCAATGTAGATCTGAAATGGATAAGCCTTCCTCGTCGCGAGTTCACCGGAGTATTATTGATATTAAGAGCGCCATGACAAAGGATGAACTACATAATGTTTAGAATGACATGTTGCAAGGAGATGACTACGTCCTATTGTTGGCCATATGTCGTTGATGAGTTCTATCATCTCTATTTTGACTTCGAGATTCTGGCATTTGTGCTTTCGCTCAACAAGTGTGCCCGTAGGGGCTTTAAAAAGGGTGGTTTTATTTACAAACCTGGTTGGAGTCAAATTGGAAATTCTTTTGCAATGAGACTATCAATAAAATCTAAATGTACAAGTACTTCTTTGTAGATTTTTGAATAGTGATTTAATGCTCTCTTTGTTAGAGGCCGACAAGGAACCACTTCTTGGGCTGAAGACGCCGCAGCCCTCATGTTACTCATGGTTCATTCGTTCTATCGGTGGTTTTTGTAATGCCAATAAGAGATGCATTTGGATTGAGACCCTTTTAGACAATGAGATGTTGCCGTTCTAATATGTATACTGATACGCTTCCCATCTTGTCTCTAGTGCAAAAGAAAATGAGTTCAACTATAGAACTTGTTGGATAAGGACGTGAGAGAGGATAAGGGACATTGCTCCCCCGGGTGCATCAAGGGCCTTTAAGGCCAATGGTTAAGGCCAATGATCATGAGTTTGAGACTCAGGGAGATGTGAAGGCTTGGGCTGAGGGATCGGAGAGTGCTGAGGCAAACAATATGAGGGTCAAAGGGTAGTAGAGGAGGTTAGGGAAGGAGAAGGAGAGGAAGGGATCGGAGGACATGCCCCCAGGGACTGTGAAGGCATTGGTCGTAGCTCGGTGAGGGAGTTTGAGGCGGGGCTATCTTCTACTATTCCTTTGATGCCATGGAAAGGCAAGCAGGGAGTGCCCAGGGTAACTGCTCTTCCTCCTTCCATTCCTATTCGATCTTATAATGGTCGTAAGGGATAAGGGAGAGGGGAACCATAGCGATAAGTGCGGATGATTGTCATTACAGTTATGTTGATAGTAGTAAGACCAGGTGAATAGCTGATCGGGTGAACTTCTATCGTTCTAGGCTAGAGTTAAATAAGCTATCTCTCGTGTTAAGCGACGAGGTCATCATGTGAGTCTCGTGTGTATCAGGGGTGTTGAAACCCCTAGTTTTTTTGTTAAAATATCCTGAGATTTCGAGGCTTACAATGAAATATTCTCAAGAGGTTTAGAATTCTATTAGTTAAGAAAGTTCAAATTGTCAAGAAATTTCATTTCTTATCAACAACAGTTAAATGTCTCCTTCCTAGTTGCAAGATATTATTTTCGTGATTTCGAAGAAAGCGAATATTACCTTAGCAGATAAAATAGCAATACCGAGCACTGAGGAGGTGTTGGAGCCGATTTGCTGATTTCCAAGAAGGATCTGATTGGTAAGTACCGAGAGAGTAGGTCGTGTCTATCCGTCGGTAAGATATATCTCATATTAATGACATGTTTCAGTACGCTTTGTCTTGTTGGATCACAAGTTCAGAGGATTTGAAATCCTATGATAATGGGTCTTTGAATTATGTTCCATCAGTTACTCCTAACTCCTAGTGTCCTTCCATAGGAAGGAATTTAAGAGTAGTATTAAAGGGATAAGAATTTGAAAAGATGTTAGTGTAGGGTATTAAATGTGGCACGTACTGCTTTGGTCCTCACAAGTCGTCTCCAATACGCTTTATAAGGTGTGGCACTTGATTAGCTCACGTACTACTGTGTTTTCTTTTTGACAATTTCATCTTTTGCACAGAGAAGTAACCTGAGAGTCAATTTTCATGAAACTTGGGAGAAGCACTCAACGTAGATCTGAAATGGCTAAGGATTCTTCATCGCGTGTTCATTGGAGCATTTATATTAGGAGCACTATGACAAAGGATGAACTGCATAATGTTTAGAACGACATGTTGCTGGGAGATGATTACGTCCCATTGTTGGCCACCAATAGGATAGGGCTAATAAGGCACCGTAAGGTTATGTTCTGATGTATAAATAGTATGTCAAGTACGATTCGAAGGTGTTGTATCAGGGGTGTTGAAACCCCTAGTTTTTTTGTTAAAATATCCTGAGATTTCGAGGCTTACAATGAAATATTCTCAAGAGGTTTAGAATTCTATTAGTTAAGAAAGTTCAAATTGTCAAGAAATTTCATTTCTTATCGACAACAGTTAAATGTCTCCTTCCTAGTTGCAAGATATTATTTTCGTGATTTCGAAGAAAGCGAATATTACCTTAGCAAATAAAATAGCAATACCCGAGCACTGAGGAGGTGTTGGAGCCGATTTGCTGATTTCCAAGGAGGATCTGATTGGTAAGTACCGAGAGAGTAGGTCGTGTCTATCCGTCGGTAAGATATATCTCATATTAATGACATGTTTCAGTACGCTTTGTCTTGTTGGATCACAAGTTCAGAGGATTTGAAATCCTATGATAATGGGTCTTTGAATTATGTTCCATCAGTTACTCCTAACTCCTAGTGTCCTTCCATAGGAAGGAATTTAAGAGTAGTATTAAAGGGATAAGAATTTGAAAAGATGTTAGTGCAGGGTATTAAATGCGGCACGTACTGCTTTGGTCCTCACAAGTCGTCTCCAATACGCTTTATAAGGTGTGGCACTTGATTAGCTCACGTACTACTGTGTTTTCTTTTTGACAATTTCATCTTTTGCACAGAGAAATAACCTGAGAGTCAATTTTCATGAAACTTGGGAGAAGCACTCAACGTAGATCTGAAATGGCTAAGGATTCTTCATCGCGTGTTCATTGGAGCATTTATATTAGGAGCACTATGACAAAGGATGAACTGCATAATGTTTAGAACGACATGTTGCTGGGAGATGATTACGTCCATTGTTGGCCACCAATAGGATAGGGCTAATAAGGCACCGTAAGGTTATGTTCTGATGTATAAATAGTATGTCAAGTACGATTCGAAGGTGTTGTATCAGGGGTGTGAAACCCCTAGTTTTTTTGTTAAAATATCCTGAGATTTCGAGGCTTACAATGAAATATTCTCAAGAGGTTTAGAATTCTATTAGTTAAGAAAGTTCAAATTGTCAAGAAATTTCATTTCTTATCGACAACAGTTAAATGTCTCCTTCCTAGTTGCAAGATATTATTTTCGTGATTTCGAAGAAAGCGAATATTACCTTAGCAGATAAAATAGCAATACCGAGCACTGAGGAGGTGTTGAGCCGATTTGCTGATTTCCAAGAAGGATCTGATTGGTAAGTACCGAGAGAGTAGGTCGTGTCTATCCGTCGGTAAGATATATCTCATATTAATGACATGTTTCAGTACGCTTTGTCTTGTTGGATCACAAGTTCAGAGGATTTGAAATCCTATGATAATGGGTCTTTGAATTATGTTCCATCAGTTACTCCTAACTCCTAGTGTCCTTCCATAGGAAGGAATTTAAGAGTAGTATTAAAGGGATAAGAATTTGAAAAGATGTTAGTGTAGGGTATTAAATGTGGCACGTGCTGCTTTGGTCCTCACAAGTCGTCTCCAATACGCTTTATAAGGTGTGGCACTTGATTAGCTCACGTACTACTGTGTTTTCTTTTTGACAATTTCATCTTTTGCATAGAGAAGTAACCTGAGAGTCAATTTTCATGAAACTTGGGAGAAGCACTCAACGTAGATCTGAAATGGCTAAGGATTCTTCATCGCGTGTTCATTGGAGCATTTATATTAGGAGCACTATGACAAAGGATGAACTGCATAATGTTTAGAACGACATGTTGCTGGGAGATGATTACGTCCCATTGTTGGCCACCAATAGGATAGGGCTAATAAGGCACCGTAAGGTTATGTTCTGATGTATAAATAGTATGTCAAGTACGATTCGAAGGTGCTGTATCAGGGGTGTTGAAACCCCTAGTTTTTTTGTTAAAATATCCTGAGATTTCGAGGCTTACAATGAAATATTCTCAAGAGGTTTAGAATTCTATTAGTTAGAAAGTTCAAATTGTCAAGAAATTTCATTTCTTATCGACAACAGTTAAATGTCCTCTTCCTAGTTGCAAGATATTATTTTCGTGATTTCGAAGAAAGCGAATATTACCTTAGCAAATAAAATAGCAATACCGAGCACTGAGGAGGTGTTGGAGCCGATTTGCTGATTTCCAAGAAGGATCTGATTGGTAAGTACCGAGAGAGTAGGTCGTGTCTATCCGTCGGTAAGATATATCTCATATTAATGACATGTTTCAGTACGCTTTGTCTTGTTGGATCACAAGTTCAGAGGATTTGAAATCCTATGATAATGGGTCTTTGAATTATGTTCCATCAGTTACTCCTAACTCCTAGTGTCCTTCCATAGGAAGGAATTTAAGAGTAGTATTAAAGGGATAAGAATTTGAAAAGATGTTAGTGCAGGGTATTAAATGCGGCACGTACTGCTTTGGTCCTCACAAGTCGTCTCCAATACGCTTTATAAGGTGTGGCACTTGATTAGCTCACGTACTACTGTGTTTTCTTTTTGACAATTTCATCTTTTGCACAGAGAAATAACCTGAGAGTCAATTTTCATGAAACTTGGGAGAAGCACTCAACGTAGATCTGAAATGGCTAAGGATTCTTCATCGCGTGTTCATTGGAGCATTTATATTAGGGAGCACTATGACAAAGGATGAACTGCATAATGTTTAGAACGACATGTTGTTGGAGATGATTACGTCCCATTGTTGGCCACCAATAGGATAGGGCTAATAAGGCACCGTAAGGTTATGTTCTGATGTATAAATAGTATGTCAAGTACGATTCGAAGGTGTTGTATCAGGGGTGTTGAAACCCCTAGTTTTTTTGTTAAAATATCCTGAGATTTCGAGGCTTACAATGAAATATTCTCAAGAGGTTTAGAATTCTATTAGTTAAGAAAGTTCAAATTGTCAAGAAATTTCATTTCTTATCGACAACAGTTAAATGTCTCCTTCCTAGTTGCAAGATATTATTTTCGTGATTTCGAAGAAGCGAATATTACCTTAGCAGATAAAATAGCAATACCGAGCACTGAGGAGGTGTTGGAGCCGATTTGCTGATTTCCAAGGAGGATCTGATTGGTAAGTACCGAGAGAGTAGGTCGTGTCTACTCCGTCGGTAAGATATATCTCATATTAATGACATGTTTCAGTACGCTTTGTCTTGTTGGATCACAAGTTCAGAGGATTTGAAATCCTATGATAATGGGTCTTTGAATTATGTTCCATCAGTTACTCCTAACTCCTAGTGTTCCTTCCATAGGAAGGAATTTAAGAGTAGTATTAAAGGGATAAGAATTTGAAAAGATGTTAGTGCAGGGTATTAAATGCGGCACGTACTGCTTTGGTCCTCACAAGTCGTCTCCAATACGCTTTATAAGGTGTGGCACTTGATTAGCTCACGTACTACTGTGTTTTCTTTTTGACAATTTCATCTTTTGCACAGAGAAATAACCTGAGAGTCAATTTTCATGAAACTTGGGAGAAGCACTCAACGTAGATCTGAAATGGCTAAGGATTCTTCATCGCGTGTTCATTGGAGCATTTATATTAGGAGCACTATGACAAAGGATGAACTGCATAATGTTTAGAACGACATGTTGCTGGGAGATGATTACGTCCCATTGTTGGCCACCAATAGGATAGGGCTAATAAGGTACCGTAAGGTTATGTTCTGATGTATAAATAGTATGTCAAGTACGATTCGAAGGTGCCGTATACGGGCCCTATTACCCAAGTCCTATTTCATTGGAACATTTTCCCAATGATGTTGATCCCCAACGCTTGGCGTCTGGTGGTAGCCGTGTCGTTGATGAGTTTCTGCCGTCTCCATTTTGACTTTGAGATTCTGGCATCTATGCTTTTGCTCAAGAGATGTGCACGTAGGGGCTTTGCAGAAAGGTGGTTTTATCTACAAACCTCGTTGGAGTCAAATTGGAAATTCTTTTACAATGAGACTATCAATAAAAGCTAGATGTACAAGTATTTCTTTGTGGATTCTTGAATAGGGATTTAATGCCCTCATTGTCAGAGGCCGATAAGGAACCACTTCTTGGGCTGAAGACTCCGTAGTCCTCTTATCACTCATGATTCATTCATTCTATTGGTGGTTTTTGTAATGCCAAGAAGAGATGCATTTGGGTTGAAACCCTTTTAGACAATGAGATGTTGGCACAAGCTAGTTTATTGTTGGGAGAAAAGAGAAAGATCAAGAGACCCCTTTTAGTAGAGAAGAAGAACAAGAAGCTCGTTGATATCCTCATCTCCCCTGAGGAAGAGGATCTTACGGAGATCACCACCATAAGGAAATGAGGTCAGGGTCGAAAAGAGAGGTGAAGGAGCAGAGAGCAAATCTGATATAGGTGCTGATACTTTCCCATCTCATCTTTAGTGCAAAAGAAATGGAGTTCAACTATCAAACTTGTCAAGTAAGGATGTGAGAGAGGATAGGGGACATTGCTACCCCGGGTGCATAGAGGGTTGTTGAGGCCAATGATCACGAGTCTAAGACTCAGAGAGATGCAAAGGTTTGGGCTAAGGGATCAGAGAGTGTTGAAGCAAATAGCATGAGGGTCGAAGGGGTAGCAAAGGAGGTTAGGGAAGGAGAAGGAGAGGAAGGGACCAAAGGACATGCCCTTGGGGACCGTGAAGGCATTCGTCTTGGCTCGGTGAGGGAGTCCAAGTTGAGGCCATCTTCTACTATTCCTTTGATGCCATGGAAGGGCAAGCAGGGAGTGCCCAGGGAGACTGCTCTTCCTCCTTCCATTCCTATTTGGTTTTATAATGGTCATAAGGGACAAGGAAGAGGGGAAGCATAGCGATCAGTGTCAGTGATCGTCATTATAATTATGTCGATAGTAATGAGGCCAGGTGAATAACTGATGAGGTGGACTTCTATTGTTCTGAGCTAGAGTTAAATAAGCTATCTCTTGAATAAGGCGATGAGGTCATTATGTCTTCAAAATTTATAGTATGATTGTATCAGAGAGTAATTCATATACATTTTCAGCCTTTATATATTACCTCTATTTATTTCGTGCAAACCATCATTCTAGCAGAATTTCAAAGGCTAGGGAGAGAGCAAATGATCAATCATCTGAAGCACTAAGCGAACCAGATGGGCACCGAGAGCTCTCAGTTGCAAAATGTTCTTTCGTAGAACGGGAGAATGAGGTCAAGGAGGAGAAAGTATCTGTGGCCACGTTGAACATCAGAAACAAGGAAATGGAGTGTCTGAAGACTAACCCAGACACTCGTTTCAATGTGTGAGGTGGTCTCGAAGAGATGCGAAGAGGTTAGAGGCGGCGGCTTAGGTACGTGATGTGCAGTTGCAGGCTACAGAGAAATTGGTCGAAATGTGCAGACCATCTCTTTAGGCTGCCAATCAGAAGATAGTTGAGCTGGGCGAAACTATCACAAGGAATATCGATCAACATAAACGTGTTTGACGTAGGCCATCTGAAAGGTTGTAGTACACTGTAGAGATTATTCGTTGAGCGAGATTGATGGATGCGCTGCCTCCCGATGGCGATAAGACTAATTCTAGGGCATTGGACTCCAACCTTGTTGTCATTCGTGTAGATAATGTTCCTCTTGAAGATGCCACCAACGAAATTGGCTCCGGGCGCTCACGTCTTCTACTTCTCCCTGATTGTATTCTCTATTATATCTTTTTTCTATGTGTATCTTGGTTTCTTCTCCTTTTTGTCAAGGGATCTTTTTCGTTTATGTTCTTTCCCGATCATCTTGATGAACATTTATAGTAACTCCACTAATGAGCTTCTTCGAGTATCAATCATGACCTCCTGTTTAAGTGCTAAGCGTCTTATTGGTAGTGTACTTCGTTCGATTGAGAGAGAGAAGGAGAGTTGTGTGAACCCATCAGGGAGATACATCCCTTATCGATGACACGTTCATTCGATTGGGGGAGAGAGGTATGCCTAACCGTCAGGGAGACATATCCATTCTAGATGACACGTTCGTTTGATTAAGATAGAGAGTCATGTCTATCCATCTAGGAGGCTGTGTCTATCCATCAGGAAGATACATTCTTTGTTGATGACACGTTCATTTGATTGAGAGAGAAGACTATGCCTACTTGTCGGGGAAATACATTCCTTATTGATGACATGTTCGCTTGATTAAGAGAGAGGGCCGTGCCTACCCATCAGGGAGATATATCCCTTATCGATGACATGTTCGTTCGATTGAGAGATTTCAGGGTGACACATCCCTTATTAACAACATGTTCAATCGATTGAAAGAAAAGGCTATGCCTACCCATCAAGGAGATACATCCCTTATTGATGACACGTTCGTTCGATCTAGAGAGTGAAGCTCGAGTACATGTGTTCAATATGATCAACTTATTGCAAAAATAGAATGTCATTAAAAGGATAGTTGTAATGTAAACAACTTGCACAAAGGTATCTAATGAGTGACCTAGGGTCGTAGACATAACAATAGTGCTAGAAAATTTAAAATTACTTGGGAACGAATGCCAAGGATTCTAGATCATAGTATAGTGTCCCGATACTAGTGGATGTCCTAAACTTGATCTTCATGTGCTTCGTGCGTGCGAGTGCCTCCAAGGTGTTTAAGTTGGGTCAGCCTAGGATGACATTATAGGGCGAAGGTAGCCTGTCCACGCTGAATATCGTGGTAGCCATTGCATGATCAAATGGAGTTCCAAAGGTGACTGGGAGCGAAATAATGCTTTTCGGGTATATCCATTCCCCTAAGCATCCTTTGATTGGCCTGGCATGAGATTGGAGGTGTGCTTGATTAAAGCCCATCTGCTAAAAAGCATTTCAGTAAATGAGGTTATAGCCAGCCCCCTAGTCCACGAAGATTCTCCTCACCTTTTACTATCAAATTCTGGCGACAATAACGAGAGAGTCATGTTGGTTGGGATCAATTCTCATTAGATCATCATCATCAAAACAAATTATTGGTCTTTTTCTCCTGGGCTACTTCTCAACACAAGTAGCATAGACATCTTTAAAAGTAGAATCGGACGACTCAGTATTTTAAAAGATTGGGGCTATTGTCTGCACTGTCTTATTCCATTGTATGTACTCTCGACTGTACTGATGCTGTACCATGATGATGTGTGTCAGAAGTTAAGGTACCGAGGGGTCGTACTCATCTATACCTGAAGGATAACTCCGTTTGGTCGGTTACAGGTGGCCCTTGGAACCGACTACTCATTTTGCTTATCCCCACGTCTTGCAGCATGTTAACCTTGAGGAGGGGGACCTTCTTTCTCCACAATTATAAACCTTTGGAGCCAACTATTTCGAACGAAAAACTCGATTTCATCATTTAGATTTCTCCATTCGTCCGTCAGATAGCTGTAATCCTGGTGGAAATGGC
Organism: Dillenia suffruticosa; assembly: GCA_033439265.1. NCBI lineage: Eukaryota > Viridiplantae > Streptophyta > Magnoliopsida > Dilleniales > Dilleniaceae > Dillenia > Dillenia suffruticosa. The sequence goes on from JAVTVX010000020.1 coordinate 19,186,737, forward strand.
AGAATTGTGTTTTGTCTTTCTTAGAATTGTCTTCGGTGGAGCAAAGAGGCCACTTGAGTAAGGTGTTTCTGATTTGAAGGACTTGGCTTGGTGCCTTGTTCAGAGGGTGTAGCTAGTGAACCTTCGTTGCTGCAAGCGTCACTATCGGGTTCTCTTAGGTGAGCCGAAGTGATCGACTACGTTCATTCCGACTTGGTCGGTTTCATCATTTGTCGAATGCTTTAGCATCTTCTACGGCACTATAGTTTTTTACACAAGCATAAAATTCTTGGATAATAGATGGAAAGTTCTTCATTATAGACGTTTTTATTCCAAACAGTCACAACCCCGTAAGTAGTATTGCCAAGGCAATAGAATGATATAAACCCGAAATCTTTATCATTTCAATTTTGAATTTTTTAAGAAAGTATTTTATTGGCTTGTCATTCATTTGTCACAATAAGACAAGAGATAATGTGGCAAGAGATGTGAACTTCCTTTTAGTCCCTCAGTTGATCACAAAGCGGGTCATGAACTGTTGTCGAAATTGAGTCACGTACCTGTCTCTGCCACGCCCAACAGCTCATTAAAGCTCCCTGCTTTGGCTCTGACGGAGTCACGTACATGTCTTAAATGGAGGCTTTTGTTGAAAATCTCGAAGACCCAATTGGGTTTTAATGGAAATTGCAGATTTTGTAAGATAGGTTTTTAGATTCAAGCCTTGAAGAGGTTTGGGATTTTGGTTTTTGGTAGAAACTGAGTTTTGGAAAGTGGGTTTGGTTCCTGGCAAGATTCCAATTGCCTGGCTCATTTTATCCTTGCTTGCTTAGTCTGGTCTTTTTCTGATTGCCTTTCCACAGTAATTGGCTATGCGGATAACCGAAGTTGGAAGTCGGCTTTATAGTGATGAAGAGAGGTTGATTTGGAAACAAATAGAATTTTCTCATTAGATTTAAAAATAATTAAATTAGATTCGTGGTTTTGGGTCATTTTTTTGTTTGGCAAGAAGAATAGGCAACTGGAAACTCTTCTAGAAAAACAAGAGGGCCCAAATACGCGGCATACTTTTCTTAATGCTAAAGGTACAAAAACATACCTAATAAATTAAGACATACAAAAAGAGAGAGAAAAAAAAAAGTCCCACTTCTAATATTGTGGGAACTTGATCACAATTTTTTAATATTATTTTAAATAATTTTCTTAAATGAATTAGTTGACACTAATGCCATAATACAACTCATTAACAAATTTGTAAAATTAAAATAGAATTGACCCATGATTAGTTGACACTTGCCCTTGCTTTACAAAATGGGATACAAGTGTGGTAACTTCGATGATGAATATGTCAAGAAGTACAAGGATGGTACGAAATCATAAAACTTTTTCCTTAACTAGATTTTAACACATGGTTTTGCTCTATGCAGTTGGAAATTTTGAAAACGAGTTGCATAAATTTTGAAGTATGGTTAATTTGGAAATTTTCTTCGCTTTGTACGGGACTACGGTCTAGACCTTTCACCGTTCAACTATAACATGACGGCTGATTAATCAAAGTTGTTATTTTTCTGCTGCCTCCGATTTTTTTTTTTTTTTTGATTATTTTGTGGCACAACATTTTTTAATCTATTTTTAATTAAATTCCTTCAAAATTAAAAAAAAAAAATTGCATAAATTTTATTTCCAAAATTAACGGTTAGTATAGAGTGTTTTTTTTAATTTAATAGCGAGTTTCTCAATTTAAGACATAATTATTATTAAAAATAAAATTTATCCATTAAAGGAAGTTGTTGAATATAATAATCATGAAAGTATTTAACTATGTTTGTTTGAGTTCACGAGCTTATATGTCACATCATTGTAATTAATTCTATATTTTTATTAAATTGCACCATAACATTATGAAAAAGGAGTTAATTTTATCAACTCATTGTTGGTTCAGTAGATGATCACTGATATTATCAAATAAGATATTGAGTTTGAGTATTGTTTAGAACAAAAATAGATATTAAAAGAGTTTTGTCTTAAACATTCAAATTGAATCAAATCAAATTTAATCCGACCTTACATGGTTACCGATATATTAATTTTTAAACATTGACTTTAACATCATATTAAAATATTTAATTCTAATATTTACTAATTCGATTTTGATTAAAACTTAAAAATTCATACAATGAGATAAAAAAAAACATCTATATTTATTAGCTAATAAAGTAGTGTTATCCAAAGTGAAATTAATATATTCATGACATAATTAGTCACGGTATCAAACAAGATCACTATGCATAATCTTCTAGAGTATAAACTCCAAGAAATTACTCTTCCGATTTTAGAAATTACATTGAATTTATAATTTATAACATTAAAATATTTGATGAAACCACATTGAAATTAATAATTACTCGGCTTCATTCTGTGAGCCGAAGAAACTCTCTCACTAACCTCTACTATTTATAACAATAGCCGGTGTCTTGAATGTTACTCCCAATGAACGAAGCGGCATGCTTCGAAACTAGAACAGTCAATTCTTCATTTAATACTCCACTTTCATACTTTTTCCGCATATCTAAACTTCCGCATATCTAAACACCTTCTCCCCTCCATCTTTTTGAGTCATTCAACTCTTGACATCTTAACTCTACTCCTAACGTAGATTCTATCCAATTAACATTAGGAGTGGAGCGCAAATAATGGTATATAGTCCAATGGCCCAATACAACAAGATACCACAATACTAGAATCATCTAAGCCCATCAAATCATAAAGCCCCATGAATAATTAAACACGCTCTTGGACTCTGGTTGAGTGCTCTCTCGGTTGAGCACTCTAACTCATACCTCTCGACTCTTTCGGTCTTATTCTCTTGGGGGAGCCAACTACTTCCCGACCTTTCGGTCATTCCAGCTCTCAACCTCTGGGTCTTTCAGTTATCCTACTACTAGGTGGATTCGTTCCATTAGTATAATAATAATTCATTACATTACGCGATGAGTATAATTTGAGATTACTCATTAAGAAAATAAAATCTCTAATGAATTGAAAACCTTCCCTAATCAGATATGAGCTTCCCATTCGGGAAAATTTCTCTTAGTAAGGAAACAGATCTCAGCAATCACTCTCAGTAAGATAGGAAATCTGCGCGACAACTTGAACTCCCCTTCGCCAACAAGATTTTAAATTTCTTAGAGATCTTTGACTACAATTTCTATAATTTCAGAAGATTTTCAACAATCTCTCTATAAGAAAACTAGGGTTTTCACACTCATAAAAAATACAGAATTTACAATGTGCACATACTATATATATTCCACACAAGTAATCGATCAGGTACGTTTTTAGAACTCTACACTTATCGCACAGTGACAACACAAGACTATCCCATGACCCTTTCTCAGTTTGATTATTATTCTCTCAAAACCGCTCTTTTTAACTTGAGTATCGAAACCTCTCCCATCGGAACACCCTCCAACAGTATTTGCATGTCTCATCACTCATGAAAACCCCAAAGACTCCTCATCATTCTTGTTCTATATTTAAGTCAGTAGAGTTGGTATTTGTAGAGCAACCTACCTCCATTAGATTGCCACAATTCGTAGGAACAATCTTACTTTTCCGCGAAACATACTTCACACCCTATCTACATCTATTTTTGCCAAGCATGCTGTCAAAGAAAAAGAGACCTGCTATCAATCTCAACGATGAAGATCTAGTGGAGATAGACCTCTACCAACATGACCTACTGGTTGTTACCGACATAATAGGTCAATATCTGGTGAGAAGAATCTTTATTGATCAAGAAGCATATTACAACATTCTTTACTAGGACACTTTCCAACGTATGGGCCTTACATCATCGCATCTACAACCCAGTAGCGGACCCTTAAAAGGACTTTCTGATGACTATTTATTCCCTGAAGGTGTCATTTCACTTAATGTGACCTTGGGAACACCCCCTAATCATGTCACCACTACGGTTACTTTCAACGTGGTTAAACTTCCATCTATCTACAATACCATTTTGGGCAGTCCCAGTTTAAATGGCTTAGAAATCTTACCAAGTATCAAACACATGAAAATCAAATTCAAAACTTATCTTGATATTACAACTCTTAATTGCGATCCTAATCTTCCAATCATCCCTACTCTAGGGGGAGAAAATATCAGTCTTTCGATAAACACCATGGAGTTTAAAGATGACACCAAGCAGGTCACAAAACCCAAGCTAGGCAAAGAGGTGATTACTATTCCCATCACAAATGTGTTTGACCAAATTGTTCGAATTGGAGCCCACTTACCGACTGCTCTTCGTAATGCTATCATCAACTATCTACGTTGACATTCTTGAGTTTTTGCATGGTCTCCCGAATAACAGTGGATTTGAATCACAAACTAGTGAAGTAAAAGAAGAGAATTTTTACATTAGAATGCCAATGAGCAATACAAGAAAAAGTTTAGAAACTGCAGGCAGCAAATTTCGTAAGAGAGGTGAAGTATCCTAAGTGACTAGCAAATATAGTCATGGTGAAAAAGACATATGGCAAGTGGAGGATGCGTCGATTTCACAGATCTCAAGAAGACATGCCTAAAGAATAGCTATCTGCTCTCCAACATCGAGAAACTCGTAAACAATTCATCAGGCCATCAACTTCTAAGTTTCATGGATGCATACTCTAGTTACAATCATGTATGCATAGTTCCAGAAGATGAGAAAAAAACCAGCTTCATTACTGAGTTTGGTACTTACTGTTATAAAGTTACGCTCTTCAATTTGAAGAATGCAAAGACAACCTTCCAATTACTAGTCAACAAAGTCATTTGTGACCAACTTGGTAGAAATGTCGAAGTCTATGTAGACCGCATGCTAGTTAAAAGTACTAGTCTAGAGAGCTATGTAGCAGATCTTGAAGAAACATTCCGAACATTAGAGCATTACAACATGAAGCTAAACTCGGCTAAGTGCACTTCAGTATTACATTGGGAAAATTCCTAGGGTTCATGATCACCCATCAAGGAATTGAAACCAACCTAGAAAAGATTCAATCCATATTAGACATGGTGCCACCTGAAATGCTAAAAGAGATACAGTACCTTACGGAACAAATCGCAGCCCTAAGCGGATTCATGTCAAAAGCCACGGAAAAGTACGAGCCCTTCTTTGATGCTCTAAAAAGGTCTCAAAAGTTTACATGGATGCAAGAATGTCAACTTCCTTCAACTAGCTCAAGGAATACATCTCGACACCTCCTTTACTCTCTCAACCTATCCCGGGGGAGAAACTCTATCTTTACCTATCTATTTATGATTAAGCCGTTTGTTTTGTACTCATAAGATAGGATGTCGAAATGCAAAAACCGGTCTACTACATTAGCCAGGTACTTCATGAAGTAGAAATCAATTACAAGTACATAGAAAAAGTAAAATTCGCTCTTATCATAACAGCTCAGTGCCTCAAACCTTATTTCTAAGTATACATTATTGTGGTGCTAACAGACCAGCTCCTAATGCAGATACTATAGAAAAAAAAGACACCTTATGCTAACTCATCAAATGGAGTGTCAAATTTGGCAAATTCGACATTGAATACCAATCGTGACCCACCATCAAGGGGTAGGCTCTAGCCGACTTCATTCTTGAATACACTTTTCAAGTTCTTGCTCAGTAATCCACTGGCAATCGGAAGAATGCCTCTTTCCATCGTACACCTTGCATGTAGACGGGTCCTTCAATTCGTCAAGAAATGGTGCTGGACTTATCCTAATAGGCCCCGACCGCTTCGAAGCAGAATATGTACTCCGCTTCGATTTCCAAGCCACCAATAATCAGATTAAGTATGAAGCACTTTTGACGGGACTACAGATGGCAGAGTCATTGGGAGCCAAAAACATTCTTGTTTTTACCAACAGTCAACTAGTAGTTAAACAAATCAAGGGGACATATAAAACCAAGGAGCCAATCATGGTGAAGTGCATCTCTAAACTCCAAAACAAGATGAACAAGCTCAACATAGTTAAGGTACAACAGATTCCTAGATCTAAAAACGTCAGAGTTAATACGCTCTTTAAGTTTGCTAGCTCTAACTCAGTGGCAACTAGCCAGACATTTTATGCTGAGGGCCTCCCATATTCAAGCATCAACAAACCAAAACAGATTTTGATGACTAACGACACACCAAGCTAAAAGGACTCCATCCAGAATTATTTGAGAAGCAGCCAATTACGGGACTCGCCACACAAAGTGACAAAAATTAGATGACGGGTTGTGCATTACACCATGATCGACGGGTCCCTTTACAAGAAATTCTTTACATACCCATACCTTAAGTGTCTAACATCGGAGGAAGGAAACTATGTCCTCAAAGAAATTCATAAAAGGGAAACACAGCAACCATGTCAGCAATAGAAACCTTGCCAACAAAGCATTATATCAAGGGTTCTTCTAGCCTACCATAAAGGCCGACACTGAGGATTATGTCAAGAAGTGTGATGCTTCTCCTTGGTGCCATACCAACTTTCTTCTGAATTCTGTCCAATCACAAGTTTTTCGCCATTCGCACAATAGGAAATAGACATTTTGAAACCGTTCTCATAAGCTACTGGACAACATTAAGTTACTCAACGTGGCTATAGATTACTTTACTAAGTGGATAGAAGCTGAACATTTGAAACAAATCATAACTCGCAAGGTGCAAACTTTCCTATGGATGTCCATTATTATAAGAGTAGGCCTACCCCATCTCCTTATGACTGACAACGGTAAGTAGTTCGATAACAAAAGCTTCCGGAAATTTTGTAACAAGCTCAAAATACACTTGTTGTGTGTAGATCAATACCAGTCAGACTTAAATAAGCCGTCATTACGAGAACAACTAGACCTCCTTCTAGAACTGTAGGACACTGTGTCTGCCTAAATGGTGGCCTACTAGCAACAAATGACCTGATACTATAACAAAAGAGTCAAAACTAGAACATTCAAACCGGAAGACTTGGTTCTTCAGAAGGTGGAAGCCACAGGACAATCTTAGCTAGACGCAAACTTGTTCCAAACTAGGAACACCCCTATCAAGTTCGCTTAGTAGTCCGCCTAGGAAAATACTGTCTCAACCGCTTAGATGGCTCTATTTTGTCCCGAACATGGAATACTGAAAACCTACGCATCTACTACCAGTAATCCTTACTACTTTCAATATTCATCTCCTAACCTATTAAACCACAATATTATTGCTTTTTGTATGTTATTGTCTATCTAATGCAATAACAAGTAGCTTGGGCCCTTGCACCCGTAAGCCCCTAGTCTATACATTCTCTTTTGCAAACCTAAGCTTTCTTGGCTCTATGCCTCTGAGCGTGTCATCAACACTTCGAACCAAGCAAGCACGATTCACTATCGATGCAATACCTTCGATCTCTTTTGGCATAACGCCAATGAGCACTCTAGACACAATGCCTTCAATCTCGCTTAGCTTAACGCCAACGAATACTCTCGGCAGCACAATACCAACGAGCACTCTCCACGCAATGCCCTCCATCTCTCTTGGCACAATGTCAACGAGCATTCTTGACACAATGCCCTCAATCTCTCTCAACACAATTCCAACGAGCTTTCTCGACACAATGCAGTCAAACTCCCTCTCAACGCCACGCCTTCGAGTGATCTCGACATAATACAAAAAAAAGTTCCTTTCCTAATCCTTTTGGCTCTGCACCCTAATCGGGTTTCGTACCCTCCTTCTACCCTCTCGGCATGCAGAGGGCATGTTATGAGTCAAAACTTGACTTCTAGTATTTTAATTCGAGCATCTCGAAAGAAATCAAGGGCTCAGACATTCGAGTTTACTAGCAAAACAGAACAATAAAATCATCAAGTACAAAGAAACAACTTTTTCATTTATTTATTCATAAGACCTTTACAAAACAAGTCAGAATTCATATATGTAGAGAAAGGAACCACATGATGTTCACATAATATACAAATATAGAGATAGCAAAATATACAAATAGGAAAGTGTGGAGAAAGAGGAGGCACTCATTCTCCCAACTCCATTCTTGCATATCAAGTTCTCCTATTCTTTTTATGCCTCCCTCAAGATGCCGGCACTAAGCCTGGTGCTCGATCGTCTCCGTCAGACCTCACATGGAAGAAACACCTCCACCTTCTAATTTGAAATACAAAAGAGGAAATGTCTCTACCCATTACAAGGTCCCTTGAAACCATTGATACAGGCCACCACAATATTGGATTCTTAGATACCATGATGGGATCTCGTATCGGCAATCCCCATGTTGATAGAACCTCGTATCAATAGCACTACACTTTCTCCAAAACACTGCCTTAACTACTGAATGCAAAAAAACCACATACAAAATCTCTAATCTTTGACTCATCGATATTGAAGCATTATTGTGATGAAAAACCCCTTACAATCTTTATTTTTCACACACTTTGTCATATGAATCATAACATTGGACTGTAACTCCGCTTTATTATGTGAACCAAAGAAACTCCCTTTACTGACCTCTACTATTTATAACAATAATCAGTGCCTTAAATGCTACTCCCAATGAATGAAGCAACACGCTTCAAAACTAGAACAGTTTGTTCTCCATTTAATGCCACTTACAAGAAGTCATTCCATCTCCATAACCTTTGCATTTTATTAACATGCATTAAGTCCATGTCTTTTCCATTCTCCAATCCTTCAAAACAACTACATCTATCATGTTTAATGCTCCATTTTCATGCCTTTTCCGCATACCTAAACTCCTTCTCCCCCGCGTCTTTTGGAGTCACTCAACTCTTATTATCTTAACTCTATTTCTAATGCAACCTCTTCGAGCTAACATTAAGAGTGTGGGGCAAATGATGGAATATGATCTAACTGCCCAATACCACAATATCAAAATCATCTGACTCCATCAGATCATAAAGCCCATGAATAATTAAACATGTTTTTGGTCTCTCAATTGAGTGCTCTCTCGGTTAAGCACTCTAACTCATACCTCTCGACCCTCTCAATCCTACTCTCTTGGGAAGCCAACTACTTCCTGACCTCTCAGTCATTCCAGATCTTGACTCCCAAGTCTCTTGGTTATCCCATTTCTCAGTGGATACATTCCATTAGTACACTAATAATTCATTCCATTACACAATTATAACAACTTGAAATTATCCATTAAGGAAGTAAATCTCTAATAAACTTAAAACCTTCCCTAATCGAATGTAAACTTCCAATTCGAGAAAGCCTTTCACAGTAAGAAAATAGATTTCGGTAATCACTCTCGATAAGGTAGGAAATCTCCATGATAGCTTGACATTGAATCGATGTGCATACGAGACTTACGATGTGCATATGCTATATATATTCAGTATAGGCAACTAGTCAGATACGTTTTTAGGATTTCTACACTTATCATATAGAGAGAACACAAGGTTATCTCATGGATCTTCTCAGCCTGTTTCTTACTCTCTAAAAGTCACTCTTTCTTACTTGAATGTTGGGACCTCCTCCGCCGGAGCACCCTCCGACTGTATTTACAGGTCTCATCACTCACGAAAACCCCGAAAACTCCTCATCATTCCGGTTCTACATTCGAGTCAGCGGAGCTAGTATATATGGAGTAAACCTACCTCCATTTGGAGAAAATATATAAATTCTAAAGAAAATAGTGTTTGATTGCTTAAATTGGAGTTTCTAGAATATTTTACAGTTTTACAATCAAATTTATTAATTAAAATCTTCTACCATTAAATCAAAACATGAGATTGATTCAATTTTACACAAATTCAAATTAACGGTAACAAAATTCAGCTTAGAAATCATCGAATGATTCTGCCATTCTATGACGCATTCTCGCGCCCCATATATTGTTTGACATTGAATCGCTCCCATCTTCAGCTGTGCTAGTTGATTAAGCCATAGATTTGTCTAGCTCTCTCTCACATCCATTTCTTGTTTTCACGAATACATACAACATTTTTAACACAAGATTCACTAAATTAAGAAGCACAATATGCCCGATTCAAGGCTGCCTTTCTTCACAGATCCAATAATAAAAAAGTTCAATTGATCTAAATTTAGTCCCAAAGAAAACGGAAACAAGTAACTTGAAAATTCCTGATGTTTTGATATCCATTCATGAGGGCAGAAAGCCATATACAGGCCTCTGCCAAATCAGAATCATGAAGAGCTCTGGTTTTGGGATCACAAAGGGTCTCATATGCTTCTTTTACTTGAATAAATCGCATTGTGTACTCCTCTGTTCTAATGCATCTGGGTGATATTTTCTCGTCATTTTCTTGTACGCTTGCTTGGTTACCATCAAAGTTCCTGTCTCTGCTGCGCCCAACAACTCATGAAAGCTCTGCTTTGGCTCTGAAGAATTCAAGTACATGTCTTTAACGGAGGCTTGTGTAGAAAATCTCAAAAACCCAGATAGGTTTTTAATGGAAATTCATGATTTTGAAAGATGTGTTTTAAGATTCAAGCCTCGAAAAGGTTTGGGAATTTGGTTTTTTGGTAGAAATTGAGTTTTGAAATCAGGGTTTGGTTACTGAACTCATTCCAATTGCCTGGCTCATTTTATCTTTGCTTGCTTGGTCTTTTATTGATTGCCTTTCCGCAGTAATGGGATATAGGGAGAACTGAAGTGGGAAGTCTATAGCGATGCAGGAGAGGTTGATTTGGAAACAAATAGAATTTCCTCATTGTATTTAAAAATAATTAAATTAGATTAGTGGTTTTGGGGCATTTTATTTGTTTATCAAGCAAAAAAGGCAACCGGACACTCTTCTAGAAACACAAGTGGAGGGCCCAAATACGCGTCATACTTTTCTTAATTTTTTTTCCTCTTTGTTTTAAGATTTGAAAGTGGGATGACGGGATTGAGTGAAACAAAAACAAATCTAATAAACTAAGAGGGTTCTGGCCGCACAAGATGCGGTCTGGCTCAATTTTTTTTTTTTTTTTTCTGTATGCATTGTAAATATTAATAGAAAATGGTAAAGTGTTAACAAAAAGAAATGAAAAAAAAGGAAGAAACAAAAAAAGAAGTTAAAAAAAAAAGAAATAATAAGAAACCGATAATAATAGAACAAAAAAAATGAGTAAAAAAAAGAGAAGGGAGAATGATGAAAAAAAGAAGTAAAAAGAAAAAAAACTCAAAAAACTATAAAAAAAAAAAAGAGTGAAGGGTAAAAAAAAAGAACTAAAAAAAAGTAAAAAAAAAAAAAGAAGAGGAATGAAGAAACCATAAAAAAAAAAGAACAAAAGCAAACTGTTTCCATCTAATGTGGCAATTCCTCCCACCTCCCCCTCCCAACGTCTTTTTTAGAAAAATTTTCAATGGTGTATAACTGTATATGCATACAGCTTTTTTATCGGAGAGTATTTAGTAAATTAGACAAGCAAAATGGGCTCAAAAACTGAATGACCCGAAAAAAACCAAATTGCACCAAATAGTATCAAGGAACTTCCAAATAGAACTATGAAAATAGTGAAACTCACAAAAAAAGAACTGAAAAAAAACGGAGAGAAGAGAGGAGATAAATTAATAAGGAAAAAATGTGAAGGGTGAAAAAGAAGTAAAAAAAAAAAAAGCAAAAAAAAGAAGAGTAAAAGGTGGAAAAAATTAAGTAAATAAGAAAAAGAAGAAATAAAAAAAGTAAAAAAAAAAAAGAATAGCAAACCGGTAACAATGGAATCCAAAAAAAAAGAAGTGAAAAGAGAAAAGAAGAGTGAAGGGTAAAAAAAAAAAGAAGACGAAGAAAAAAAACTCAAAAAAAATATAAAAAAAATGTGAAGGGTGAAAAAAAAAAGCAAAAAATGGTAATTGGTAAAAAAATAAAAATAAAAAAAAACACGAGAAGAAATCCAAAAAAAAAAGTAAGAACAGTAACCAACTGTTCCCATCCGAGGTGGCACCCTTCCCACTCCCCCCTTCCTACTTGTTCTTTTAGACAACCAAAAGGGATAAAAAAAAAAGGAAATGGCCCAGAAAAATCCAAATTGCACCAAATAGCATCAAAAGGAGAAGGGATTTCATTGGGAAAACAGTGAAATAAAAAAAAGAAATAAGTGAAAAAAAGCAAAGAGATAAGAAGAAATAAATTAATAAGGAAAAAAAATAAATGGTGGAAAAAAAAGAAACAAAAAAAGAAGGGCAAAGGGCAAAAAAAAGTAAAAAAAAAAAAGAATAACAACAAATCAGTAACAACGGAATAAAAAAAATGAGTGAAAAAAAAAAAAGAAGAAGAAGAAAAACAAAAAAAAAGGTAAAAAAACAAAAAAAAAATGAAATGTAAAGAGTGAAAAAAAGAAGTAGAAAAAAAGAAAAGTAATTGTTAAAAAAAAATAAAAAAAAAAAAGCGAGAAGGGAAAAAAAGTTGGGAATAATAGTCTACTGTTCCCATTTGAGATGACACTCCCCCCTCTCCATTTGTTTCTCCAACAGAAACAAGTATAAAAAAAGCAAGAAGGAAAAAAAAAAAGGTGGGAACAATAGACTACTATTTCTATCTGAGGTGGCACAACCTTCCACACCCTCTCCCAAAAAAAAACAAAGAAAAAAAAAAGAGGGTGAGAACAGTAACCTACTATTCCCATCCTGCAAAAGCTTGTAATTTGTACCCTAAAAGAATTGCATTTGATGCAATTGTATATCCAGTTTCTCCTATAACTTATTTTATATCCATTTTCATTTTCTCATTATTATTTCTATGCAAGCTTGGTGCTCATATCTAAAATATGTAATCATTGTTTGACAATATATATTTCCATTTGAAGGTGATTACAAACACTTAAATCCAACAATTTCATAAAATGTTTGATTTAATCCATATCACTAGCGAATCTTCTGTTATTCTCTACTCCTCTCCGCTCCTTTGATATTTTGTTAATATTTTTTAACTACTTTTGAGTTTCATAAGTTGTGTTTAAAGTCATTAAACTAGTTGAAATTGCATGACACTCTTGAGCTCCCAAATGACCCGGCTTAACAGACTTGACATTTGACCTTGAATGCACAAGATGTATGGGTTAGACACTATTTATAGGGGGTTTTCCGGTTAAGCCCCATCATTTTTTTATACTTGATCACCAGTCGAAAATCTAACTAATCTGATTCAAGTAATTTTAGGGTCCCTCCAATGATCAACTTAGTTGTTATATAAGAGATAAGGTTATGAAGAAGCTAGAGAGAGAGAGAGTGAAAGAGAGAGAAGCAAAGTTGCTTTCCCTGAATTGAAAGATCTCAATCTAACAAGAACGCACGGAGATCATTGCCTAGTGGTTTTCAACTCCAGGCTCTCCAAGTCGCCAAACAAGGAGAAGAAACCTTTTCATTTTGAAGTAGCTTCGCTCACTCATCCGAGATTTAAATAAGTCTTTTAGTGGGGTTGGAATTTTGCAGAGGGACCTATTTAACAAGTGATTCAAACTATGTTAGAAGAAGTGAGAATTTGGAACAAAATGGTCTATGGCAATATATTCTCTCACAGGAGTTGGAGGCAAGGTTGATAGGAATTCAAAAATCCCAAGATTATGCTCATTTTAGTTATTTGCAGCAGCTAGGGCAAAACTTTTGGCTGATTATCATAAAGTCTTAGAACAAGAGGAAATATTCTTGTTCCAGAAGTCCAGAATCCAATAGTTTGTGGAAGGAGATAGAAATACAAGATTTTTTCATACTACAACCAAAATCAGACAGAATGCAAACAAATCTCTAGCTTGAAGGTTGAAGGAATGTGGTGCACAAACCAGGAAAAACTTCAGAACATGCTATCAATTATTTCTCTGAGCTCTTTGTAGGGAAAAGGGTGCAGCATCCCAACTGCAAATTCATCGCATGGGTTCAAAAATAAGAACTGAAGAGCATGAAGAGTTAATCAAGCCGGCTAAGGAAAGGGAAGTAAAGAAAGCTATGTTCTCAATTAAGGGGATGAAAGTGCTAGGTTTGGATGGGGTACAGCCCTTATTCTTTCAGAAGTTTTGGGAAACAATGAAGCACAAGCTGTGTAACTTTGTCAATAATGCACTAAAAGATGGTCACTTTGACCCAAAAATTGCAAAGGGGCATATGATTTTGATCCCTGAGTCTAAAAGCCCTGAGTTAATCTCAGACTACAACAATAAGCCTACTGAATGCAATCTACAAAGTTTTCGGTAAGGTCATTGTGCTGAGACTAAAACCTCTCCTACAAAGGCTGATAGGGATGCATCAAAATAGCTTCCTTCCTGGGAGAGGAACTCTTGACAACATTATTGTTTTTCAAGAAGTGATTCACTCAGTAGGTAGTCCAAGTGCAAAAGACCTAACATAATTCTCAAAATTGACCTTCAGAAAGCCTATGATAACATAAGTTGGAAGTATTTGGCGAAGATGCTAGAGGATGTCAACTTGCCACCTTAATTGATTAGGCCGATTATGTTCTTGATCACCAATGGTGACACTTCAATTATATGGAACGGAAAGGTTCTCCCCCATCAAAACTAGCCAAGGTTTAACGTAAGGAGACTCTCTCCCCCTATCTTTTTATCCTAGTCATGGAATGGTTAAGCTACATGATATTGGATAGGATCAAGAAGGGAGGTTGGAAGGCCATAAAGATCACCAAACAAGGTCCCTCTATCTCTTATCTCTTTTTCGCAGATAACCTCCTGTTGTTTGCTAAAGCGGAGCATTTGAGCCTAAGCAACATGTTGAATTACTTGAAGGAATTTGCTGAGGAAAGTGGGCTTTGTATCAACTCGGAAAAATCCAAGATATGGATCTCTCCGAAGGCTTCGGTATACCTCAAGAGTTCTTTAGCTACCAATAGCAAATTTTCCCTTACAAATGATTTGGGAAAATATCTTAGAGTCCTGGTAACCCACGAAAGAGTGGGAAAGAACCACTACATGCAAGTGATTGAGAAAATTCATAACAAGCTCAGTAGCTAGAAGTCCAAGCTATTGAGCATAGTAGGAAAGAAAACTTTGATTCAATCGGTAATAATGGCAGCCCCCCTTTACACCATGCAATCCTCATGGATTTCAAGTGAGGTTTGCAACAAGTTAGATAAGCCAAGTAGGGACTTCCTTTGGGAAAGTTCTAAGGATAAGAGGAAGGTCCACTTGGTAAGTTGGGAGAAAGTGTGTGCTCTTAAGAAAGAAGGGGTTTAGGATTGAGAAACATGAGGGAATGTAATATGGCCTTCCTAGCTAAGTTAAGTTGGAGACTATGTAGGGGAGAGAAGATTTTATGGAGTGAGATTATGGAGAAAAAATATCTAAAAGGTAAAGGGCTTTTAGAGTTTAATAAGAAAGGAGAAAGGTCAACGATGTGGAATGGAATTCTGAAGATTATAAATTGTCTAAAGAGGAAGCTGAATTAGAGAATAGGAAATGGTGAAAGCATAATTTTTTGGCAGGATAGATGGGTAGGAGAGGAGGCACTCGTGGAGCATGCTTTAGTTCCAAAAGAGAGGTGCTCCAAAGAAGTGAAAGTGAGACATTTTATTGATAAAGATGGTGGATGGAAAATAAGAAAGCTTTCAGAGGTTTTGCCCACGGAGAAGGTGTAGAGATAAAAGGTATTATGATCCCTAGAAAAGAAACTGAAACAGACTTTACTTATTGGAATGAGACCTCTAATGGCAAGTTCTCGGTCGCCTCTACCTACTTGCTACAGTAAAGGGGATACAATTATCCAGGAGATATACGTGGAGAGTAGCATTGGGTCTGGAAGGCAAAAGGTATAGAGAGAGTCAGATTGTTTATTTGGCTGGTAACTATAGGGAGAATAATGATTAATGATAAAAAAAAATGAGAATAGGCATTCTTAAAAAAGGAACCTGCACCTTTTGCTCTGAAGAAATGGAGACAGCGGAGCATACGTTGAGGGATTAGAAGCATATACTGAATGTTTGGAAGTTGGTGGACAAAAACTTAGAAGGGAACTAGAAATTCTAGACATACCCTATCGTGATTGGGCTCAAGGAAAGGATGGCAAAGGGCTACAAGCTTAAGGTTGTAAGGAAGAGCTGGTGTTCATGGCAATAGTATGGAATATTTGGAAGTCCAGGTGTAAGATTATGCACCAAAGGGAGACTCCTCATGCCCTCTTTATGGTCAATTTAGCGCTATGCATAGCTTATGTCTATGATAGAAAATAAGAGGAGGACTTGCACATAGACATGAATATAAGGGTTAGCTAAAAGCCTCCAAGAGAAAGGGTGATTAAACTCAATATAGATGGAGTTAGGAATCTGAGGGGAAATCATCCTAGTGCAGGCGGGCTCTTCAAGGACTACTTAGGTGATTCGTTAATAGGTTTTCGGATCAACATAGGAGCTGCAAACTCAAAAATGGTGGAGCTCTAGGGTTTAAGGGAAGGTTTATTCATAGCCAAGAAGAGAATGCTAAAGAACATTGAAATGGAAACTGACTTGCTAATTATGGCGAAAGCTCTAAACAAGGGACTTGAGGAAAATCATCCACTGAAGCTACTAGTTCTTGAGTGCAAAACCCTCATGGAGGAAGTTAAATTTCTCTCTAGTTGTTTCTCTCTCTTCTATTCTCTCTTTTTCTATACTTCCTTGTTGGACGTGAACCTAGGAACGTCTGTCTAGTCTTTGTAACAATCCTGCTCTAAAGAGAGGGAAAAAGATAAAGAGAGAAAGAGGATAAGAGACATAAAAAGATAGAGAGAGAAGTTACCGGGAGGAAAAGAATAGTAGAGAGAGAAAAACTAGAGAGAAAGAGAGAGTGTGTGTGATCAACGACCAATTTCATTCCATTCACGCATTCATTGTCTTCCCATATTAAGTATTTATACATTTTTCTCTAATTATTTTAACTACTAACCACTTTACTAACTAATAATTACTAATCACTATTACTAACTAATATTACCTACTATTATTAACTATTATTACTAGTTATTATAATACTTTCCCATTTAAAAACAACTTTGTCCTCAACAATGGAAAATTGAATATTAGGACTTTATGAAATCCATGAATCTTAAATCAAAATTTATATTTTTGTTAAGACATTATGTGCTGGAGCTGAATAATAGATTTGACTTGAGTTGCAGGGAGAGTAGTGAGATAAAAGTGGAGATGAGAAACTTTGAGAGAGATTTTTCGTAAACTATTTTCTGATGAAGGATTTTTTCTCGTGAACATTGAAAATTTAATCATTCAAAAATTTGACAAGAATTCACCATCAATAAGTTCCATCTTGGATAACTGAGATCTTAATCCTTGTTCTTCGAGTTTGTCTTTTTTCAGCATTTTTATGAGAGTGTTGAATTTGTCATTAAAACTTGTTATAAAAATATCCAATTTTCGGTGTAGTTCATCCATTCTTCATACCAATTGGAGATGACTTTCTTTGATTTCCATGGCCAATTCTTGCAATCATTCTTTGATGGCTTCATACAAGATTTTGTCTATCATTTTCTCAAAATTCACCGAAGAACATAAGTTCTAATACCAATTCAAAACAATCCTACTCTAGAGAGAGGAAAAAAGATAGAGAGATGGAAGAGGAAGAAAGAGATAAAGAGATAGAGAGAGAAGATGGAAACCAATTCCATTCCATTCATGCTTTCATTGTCTTCCCATATCAAATATATATACATTTTTTTCTAATCATTTTACCTACTAACAACTTTACTAACTACTAACTACTAACTACTAACTACTAACCATTATTACTAACTACTATTAATTACTATTAGTTGTTGTTATAGTCTTCTAATCATTTTGCATGGTCTAGGACCAAAAAAAACAGCATTGCATGGCCGAATAGATAAATTAACCAATTTGGGCTTATTTGAAGCCTAATGAGTTGGAGATAGAGAGTTCAAATTTTCTATGTTGTCTTTTAGTGATACAGTTTAAAAATTATAAATATTTTTCCCTAAAATCTCATAAATATTCAACACTTTTTTGGGGTCATATAGTCCAATCCCATATTATGTCATCCGTCTTCTTAATAAACCATTTAAGAATTTTCTAAATTTATGACGAAATGCATGTGTTAAATTATCTCTCTTCTCAATAAACCAAATTAAATAAGCGTCTAATTATTTTCTAAGTTTATGATAGCAAGCATGTGTTTTTGATGATTTGTCCTATTAGAGCAGAAAATAATATGTGATTTTGTTGTTTATAAAATAGAATCAATCGAAAAAAACCTTAACATCTGTTTCTTCTTGTGCCGCTCTTTGAAGCAAATAAGAGACTATCATTTTAACTAGTCTCATTATATGTGTATTATTTTTTTCCATTTCCTTTTTGTTTTCAATACATCTTGGCAAAACAATAGAAATTTGTCTCTTTCTTCTCTTGAAGGTCATCATTTGCCAATATAGTTTGTTTATAGTTGATGGGACATAGCCCAAAGGGCCTAATCTCAAACCAAAGATTCTTCAGGCCCACAATCTAATGGGGACTCTACACCATACGAAAATGTATCAATGATGAGGGATCTATCTCCCAGAAGAGCGAGCACAACCCATCCTTTGGTTACCAGTCGGTTAACCTTCCTCAGCAGCAATCTAATTGACTCATGGTTCTAACTGAACCTTGAACAACACCTCTCCCGTCAGCTTATAACCGACAGCCTCGACTAGATGCTAACCGGTCTCATACCCATCTATGAGACCTCATTGGTTCTATCTCTGCTAGTCAAAGGCAATATTTACATAAATATTAACTTATCTAACCGGTCATACAATGAGCTTCCCAGATCGGGGAGGAAATCTTTAAAATCTAATCGATAAGGAAGAGAATCTCTTTAGTTTACTGGACATTCCCAAATTATAAGGATCTCAAATCTCTTGAGAATATTTGAATATAGTTCTAAGATCTCAAGATATCTCCATAAGGAAACTAGTGTTGTCACACCCCGAAAGATACAGTTCACGAGATGCATGCCTATAAATACATCATGCACATAGCTATTTTGTTACATTCTCTCAGAATTATATAGTTTACATACGAAACTACACGGGGCTCTCATTCTCAACCCTTTTCTCAGCTCAGTCTCTTCTGTCTCTTTTGAAAACCACTCTTTCTAACTTGAGTATCGGAGTCTCCCCCATCAGAACACCCTCCAGTGATCTTTTGCAAGTTTTATCTCATTGGTTAGAGCAGATGTCAAGACTCTAACTCGAGTCTAGGAAGCCTTGCACATGGCCACATCCGTCAAGTCTCTTGAAGCCATTATCATCACAAAGTAGACGGCATGATTGCGAGGATCAATTGTACTGTCACACCTCTCCATGGAGAGTATGAGTACATCCCAAGGCATAAGCTCTAAGAAAATCTTCGGATTGAAGGATGACAAACCGAAGGAGTAAGAAAGGACTTCACCCCTTTTTGCATTGGCTAGTTTGATTGTCCTTATGGTCTGAAGGAATGGCTAAGTCCTTCAAATTGTTCTCTCACATTTGTATCTAGGACTCAAGCCTTTCCAGTTGAGGATGATGGTCCTACGGTATAGGTAGAAAGGCCTCTTCGTTTGAGGGAGCTGAGACTGGGCAACTAGAAAGTTAACGAGATGGGTTGGTGCTGCCGATTGAACAGTATTTGTTGAAGTGACAGTATGCCCATCTGTGGCATATGTGACCTTCGAGGCAATTCTAGTCCTTTTTGGAGGTATAGTTGTTAACAATTCAAAATGCTTAGTAAGGTGCTTTAATCTGTTTCTTATGGATGGTGCCAATCTGTTGAGCTCGATTTTGTCTCCATATTTTCCTACTACGCTCAAAGGCAATGCATTGACCTGGTTCAACTCACTTCCACTACTTAATATCAAAAGTTTTTCTTAGCTCTGACAACAATTCGAAGCTCATTTCATAATCAACCAAGGAGCAAAAAGGAAATCTACTTCCTTACTGTCATTAAGGTAGAGGGACAACAAATCTCTGAGAGACTTTTTGGATAAGTTCAAAACAAAAATGATGAATGTCCCAGCTTTGGACCATTCCATAGTGCTAACCGCCCTACTTATAGGACTATGTCCCTCCGGAATGAAAATCTCTATAACCAAGAACCCCCTTCTACTATTCAGGAGTTCTATGCCCATGTTAAAAAAAACAGAGTGGTCGAAGATGCTGAAGCATTCAACAGGTGATGAGGTTGATCATCCTGAAGGGAACATAGTAGTTCACCTCATCAACCCTCACCGAAGAGAAATCGGCAAGGACCTCAGCCTCCGCGAAGGTTTAACACCTACATGCCTCTGAACAAGACCCCTAGCCAGGTCCTGATATAAATCAGAAACAAGACCTACATTAGATGGTCTCTTCGCTTTATGGGAGATGATGCTAAAAATGACAAAGCTAAGTACTGTCATTGCCATCGAGATTACGGCCACACAACAGACGAATGTAGGAAACATAAAGATGAGCTTGAGTTCTTAGTTCGAAGCAGAAAGCTGCAAAGATTCATTAACATGGAAGGGAGAGATTTTCCCTCTCCTAATTGGTAATCCCCACTATCAGAAAACCAATTGAACAAACAACCAATTGGTAGATTGGCACGCAACCGAACAGATGGGGTGATCCTCCAAGTCCATAATGAGCGCCTTCTTGGTGAGCCTTACATCCCTATTAGCATCTTCCCGACTCTAGATCTATACTTTCAAAGTAGTCTATGGAAGGACGAGGCTAAACGTATGGTTGCACCAATATTTTACATGGCTGAGACATCCTCCATTGTCCCTCAAGAAGTGCTCATGACTCGCATTGACAAATCACCTGAGGCAAAAATACCAATCATTTGTTTCACTAATAACGACTTAATAGGAGTTGACCCCAATCGTCACGATCCCCTCGTTGTCACTGCCAAAATCGGCCAGTACAGGTAAGAAGGATCTTTATTGATCAGCCGACCGAATATAACATTTTGCACTGGAATGCCTTCTGGGGCATGGGTTTCAATCAAACACATTTTCAACCCTCACATCGGGCCAGTCAAAGGGTCATCTGGTGAATGGATATACCCCAAAGGTATTATTCCACTCCCGATCACTTTCGACATAACACCGAACCACACAACGGCAGTTACTATGTTCAACATGGTCAAACTTCCTTTGCCTACAATGCAATCTTAGGCAAGCCAGGACTGAATGCAATGGAAGCTCTACTAAGTACTAAACATATGAAAGTCAAATCCAGAATCCCTTTTGGTGTCGGATTGCTATCCTGCGATCAGGAACCTCCAGTGCCTCCTTCCAAGTAATTTTAATTCCCTCATTATGTCAGTGACATCCAGGTACACTTCAGCTGCTTTGTCTTAGGATCTCATTACATTGGTTCTTATTTTATTGCAATAATATTTTCATCTTCCATTTCGATAGCTAGCGTGTATATCATTCTATTGGTTTATTCCTTAACGACCGTAGCATGTTATCAATAAGGGATACTACTCCCAGATGGGTAGGCACGATCCATCCTATCAGTTGATTTCCTAACAAACCGTAATGTACAGTTAATAAGGGATGTAACCTCCAAACAAGTAGGTATGACTCATCCTATCAGTTGATTTCTTAACAAACATACTATGCCGTCAATAAGGGATGCTACTCCTAGACAAATAGGCATGACCCATCCTATCGGTTGGTTTCCTAACGAATATAGGATGCCATCAATAAGAGATACTACTCCCAGATAGGTAGGCACAACTCATCCTATTGGTTGATTCCCTAACGAACATAGTATACTATCAATAAGGGATGCTACTCCCAAACGGGTAGGTGCGGTCCATCCTATCGATAGGTTTCCTAACGAATGTAGCGTGCCATCAATAAGGGATATTATTCTCGAACGAGTAGGCACGGCCCATCCTATCGGTCGATGTCCTAACGAATGTAATGTGTCACAATATGGGATGAGAATTCTAGATGGCTAAATAGACGAGAGTATGTAGACAAAACCTACTAAGAAATCTTATTAGACGATTCAGGGAATATCTTCCGGTGATCATGCACATTTTTATCAAGTGAAACTCAAAAGCACAAAGAGTTCTTCATTAAGAAAAATTACATAGATTCAGGGGAAATAGAGGGAAGCGCAAAAACTTCTAGAGGAAAAGACCCTACAACAGCTTGGGCCACATCTAACCCCACGGTCTCCTAAGGAGTGTCGATAGGACGAACAGAGACTAGGCTTTGACCCAATACCCCCAATCGGCAATCCCCTCACTAGATGATAGAGCCCCGCTTAAACTTGCCCGGTGAATAACCTCCTCAGCACACTTCAACTTTTCAGTTAACCAACGTTGAGAATGACGGTAGGTCTCCGTATTCTTGGCAAAAGAATCTCAAAGTTGGGTCACTCTTTGCTCAGCCGCTAGAACCGACTCCTCACACACTTGAGACAGCCTCTCAGCAACTTGCAAATGTACTTCACACAACTTTACCTCCGCCTCCAGTTCCTTGCAACGCTTCAGCATCGAATTCATGTCAAGCTGCAAATGCCTAATCTTTTCATCCTTATCAGTGAGTACAACACTGGAGATCTTCCTACTTATGCATCCTTCCCCTTCTATTCAAGTGCATCTTGTATTGCCAAAATTTGACTACCTAACTAATCGACACTCTTCTCTAAGTGCCCGATCATTTGTTTCCTCTGTTGCTTCTGGAACTCAGTCAGAACCATTGTCTACGTGGAACCAATCAAGTCTGTCGATAGAGTAAGAAAGAGTATGAGAAGTTAAATTCGTAAAAAATCATACGGTTAAACCAAAGGACTAATAGCTTCATCAACCTGCTCGACAGATATTCTATTCAACTCCAGCTCCGAATGATGGAAGTCAAACCAATCAACCACCTGACTCGCGTCGGTTATGTCAATGTAATTGTACTAGTTGTCCCCAGTACAGATTGCAACCGTGCCCCCACTCCTTCGAGCTTTTCTAACCATCAAAAGACTAGACAAAAATAGAGGAAGAAAGGGTTGTTCCATCGGTTGTCTTACACTTCTCCTTGTGAGGGGGCCATAAGGGAATAGTGAACGATGGCCCAGACATCTCCTCTATAGCAACAATAAGAGCGTTTGGTTCCTCCAATGACCTTATCCCCACGGTTGCCACATCGACATCCTCAGGGTCCTCTGCCTCAAGAACATCTCGTACTGGTAAGTCTCCACTAGGTTCACCAACCATTGCTACTGATGGGGGAGCATGGCCCTCACGTGTTAAACTATCTACCTCTTCTGAGCTAGCAGCCTTTAACTTAGAGTGCCTCGATGAAGTAGGGGACTCATGCCCCCCGATCTGTCGGGTGTCCTCTCTCTCCACTGATGACTTCAAGAGTAGTACTTTCCTCTTTTTTGGTGTAGAAGACACAATGCCCAATGACTGAGTTTTAAATGCTCTCTCGATTTCCTTCAAAGGTCTCTTCAAGTTTGGCCTCACTTGCTTTTTGATAGTAACTTCCTTCAAGATAGGATCCTTGAGAGAAGACATAACACCGATAAGCTTCTTATCATTCCTCTCCAGCAGAAGGAGTCTGTTAGTTTTTCTCTTCTCCCCGAGTAACAGACTGGCCAAAGATAACATTTGATCATCTTCAAGAGACTCCATACAAATGCTTCTCTTCATAAATGTGCAATAATTGCAAACTGAACACATGAACTTAGAGTGACGAAAGGGAATCGAATGTTTCGGCCCTATTGATGGCTTCCCATCAGCCCTGGGCAACTCTGGCATAAAATCTCTATTCAAGAACTCTACAAAGAAGTGTTTATACATTCAACTCTTGTCGATGGTCTCTTTGTAGTAGAATTTTCAATTGGACTCAGATCAGGTCTGTAATCTGAACCAGCCCTAAGTGGAACCTTTGCTTCCGTATCTCTTCAATGAAAAAATAGTTATCAGAATCTTGAAATCAAAACTAAGGCGATAGAAACCTAATAGAGAAATCATGGAGACGACTAAATGCCAAGCGTTAGAACTTTTAAGCCATATTTTACAGCCTGTTTATACATGGGAACGCAGTCCACTGATGCTACATTAGCCCTATCTTCATTAGTAGGTGACATGAGGACGTAATCATTCCCTAACAGTATGTCGGTTTGAACCTCACAGCGATCGTCCTCTGTCATCATGCTCCTAATGTCCCCAATACCTAAATGAATTTTTGATAAGGAACCCTTGCCATTATCTTGGGCTAAATCTTAATTACGGAAGATCAACTCACAAAGCATTTCTAAAGGAGTCAAAATTGTCAAAAGAAAAATGCAATGATGCCTGCTCGATTCGGATGCCATGTCTTATGAGGCGTGCTTGGAACGATTTGCGAGAATCACAGCGTCACGTACCACATTAAATGGATCATAGCTATGTCTTTTCAAATTTTTATTTGGAATTTACTACTCACTAAGCCCTTCCTATGGAATAACCCCATGAGTTGGGGGCAAATGATGGGACATAGCCCAAAGGGCCTCCACCGTCGAGCTCGAAATACTTCAAACCCACAATCCGGTGGGTATTCCACACCATATCAAAACGTGTCAATGATAAGAGATCTATCTCTCAAAAGGGCTGGTTAACCTTCCTTAGCAACAATCTAATATGCTCATGGTTCTAACCGGTATCCGTTACTTGGTAAATCTCAGACAATACATCTCTCATTAGCTTATGACCGACAATCTCGATTGGATGCTAACCGGTCTCATACCCATCTATGAGACCTCCATCAATTCTATCTCCACTGATCAAAGGCAATATTCACATTAATGTTAACTTATCTAACTGGTCAAGCGATGAGCTTCTCAAATCGGGGAGGAAATCTTTAAAATCTAATCGATAAGGAAAAAAATTATATAAAAAAATAAGGAAGAAAATCTTCTTAGTCTATTGGACTTTCCCAAATGATAAAAATTTTAAATCTTTTGAGAATATTTGAGTATAGTTCTAAGATCTCGGGATATCTCTACAAAAAAACTAAGGTTGTCACACCGCAAAGGTATGTGACTCACGAGATACATGCCTATAAATACATCATGCATATGGCTAGCCAAAGTACGTTCTCTCATAACTGTGCACTTTATACACGAAACCACACAGGATTCTCATTTCTATCCCTTCTCTCGACTCAGTTTGTTTCTATCTCTTTTGAAAACTGTTCTTTTTTACTTGAATTTTGGAGTCTCCTCCTACCGGAATACCCTCCGACGATCTTTTGCAAGTTTCATCTCATTGATTGGAGCTGTCAAGACTCCCACTGGATTGTAGAAAGTCGGTATCTGTGAAATCAAAACCCAGCTACAACAATAGTAACCGGTTCTACGTGAGAGTAAAAAGGAAAAAAAATTCAAATTTATAACTTTTAATAGTAATTTAAAGCTTTATATTATTTAAAAAATTATTTAAATGAAATAATTACCGCACTCCAACTAAATCAATAGTCTTCTCGTTCTAAGTCACTCCTTCCCCCTGCAAGTTTCGCCACTTCCAACGTAGGAAAGCGTAAGGTTGTTTATGTCGGTGAAAAATGTTTGTTCATTAATTTTACCCTGACATAAAAGGAAGTTTCTGCGGTAAATTAATTAATTAATATATTGTGTCATGGCATGCAAAAGCACGTGTCCAGGGGCCGAGCCACCTGGGATCAAAATTTTTATACTTTAAGAGTTTAAAATAATATTAATTTTTAACCTATCATCAATATCCAAAATTATATTTCGATTAATTTTTTTTAAATATTTATAGGACCCTATCTAAGAGATAGATCTCCCATCTCTAAAATTTAAAATTATATTATTAAATTAAGATTAAAATAATATTATATTTAATATTTTGATTTTGTGATGCTCGGCCATGATACCCTAGAATTTAAAATATTTGAGTATATATATATATATATATATATATATATGAAACACAATTTTTAAAATTATATTATTATTTTTACCTTCTTAAAAATGATATTTTTATTCTATGCACATATCCATCAATTGTCTCCCAAGAAGAAAAAAATATTGGTTGCTGTAACGACACAACTAATAATAGCCGACAAGAGTAAACAAATATTTTTAAACTCTTGAAAATCTATATCAACACAATTTTATATAATTTTTTTTACTTTTTCCATATTGACATAGTAAACAATTAACATTCTTATCAAAATGTTTATTTATTATATATTATATTTTTACCATCTCTACATATTTTTATCAAAATCTTTATCTACGATATAATATCTAGTTGCTCATAACTTAGTTAATATTTTTTCATAATTCTATTATTATATTTTAGATATGATTAATATTCTTTCTATATAATATTGAATTGTTAATTTTATCCATATGATTTAAATATGTCAAATATTATATCAATTATATTAGATGAATATGATATTCTCTATTTTTAATAAACCCAATAGTCAGAGAAGATTGTCAATCATTAAAACTAGGGTTTGAAATCTATATATAGTGATGCACTTTTCGGTAAAAGTTTAACATTAATTTAATAAAAATATAGGATTTTTTTTAGTAATGAAGATTTAAAAAAAAAAAAAAACTGCAGAATAAGATGAAAAATGAATATTTTACAAATAAAATAGTTATATTGAAAAATAAATTATTAATACTTTTTATTTATAATCAATTATAAATGAATTTAAATCAATAAAAAAGCATAAAAGTATAATTTTTATAAATTATTAATTTTTTTAATGTTTTTTTTATATTTTTAATTAAAATTATACAAATTTTTAATATATTTTTATTTTTTAATTTATATTAATTATTGTTTTATCCCCTGCATGTGTCTCCGTTCGAAACCGACAGGTAACCCCTCCCCATCCATCCCACCGCTACATCCTTGGCTTCCGCTCTGATATGATTTGAACCGGCGAAAAATGAAATGCTTCTAGAAGTCAATTCATGCCGAAAAGAGATTTTTTTTTTGAAATGTGCTCTTACAAATCAAGATATCCGTTTCCAAATATCTCTCTCTTCGTTTGTGTTGACGTGTGAGGGGCGGTGGGATTGGGGGTCAATGTTCTGGAGAGTGGAGACGAGTTGTTTCTCCCGCACACGTCTTTGTTAGGACTTTTCAACCACAACATTGGATCCTAAATTTTGTAGAGGTAATTACGTATCTGGTTTTTAAATTTTATCTTAAATTTATAAATTTATTTTTTAATTTTAAAATGTAATGATTGAGAATTTAAAATTTAAAAATCATAATTTATTAATTCTTTTGCTAGTAATGTCTAATTGACCGTTATATGGCAGTATTACGTGATTATCCTAAATTAATAAAATTTAATTTTTAAAAATTAAGAAAAAATAATAAAATTTGAAAGATTATTTATGAAAAAATTAAATTTAAACTCTATTAAATTAAAAACATTCATCTTTTCTCTCCCCCCCTCCCCTTTCTCTCTGTCCTCTCTCTCACAGGAAAAAAGAAAAAATACTCTCTCTCCTTCCTCCCCTTTCTCTCTCCTCTCCTCCGCCACCACTGTTGAAATCCGGTGTTGTTCTCATCGTTGTACTCGAATTTCAGCTTACTTTAACTTGTTCTTCTTCGGTCACTTAGTTTTGAACTCGCTGTCGGTGTCTACAACTCGAGATTTCATGGAATTAAACTTTCATTTCACTCCACCCTATTTCAAATCTCTAGAATTGATTTCAATTTTTTTTTATTTTCTTTTCAAGAACCTCTGTTTGTCTTCAATTTTTTTGGTTTTAATTCACTTCACCCTTACTGGGGTGAAATTATCATGAACTTATATGTCATCTTTGAATCCAAAATAGGCTGTTCCCTTTGTTTCACACCTGATTAATTTTGAAATCCTTAAATTTGAGTCAGAATCATCATCGGCTTGAGATAATCATCTTAGTTCTTCCTCTGTTCGAGTTTGAATCAACTGTCATTACAGAAACGAAAAATAAGGTACAGAGAAAGGGAGAGAGAGAGAGAGAGTAAGAGATGAGTTGCTCAAACCATGGCATTAGTGCTGACGTGATAATATTGTGTGTGAGGGTGTTAACGTGTCACGTGACACGTAAGTAATTCCTGATGCATGGCATCCACATAATTTATCATCTTGAATCAGTTCAGCACATAACGGGGAGCTAGATGTTATTACTAACGGAAATACTAATAAGTTACAATTTTTAAAATTTAAATTTTTAATCGTTGCATTTTAAAATTTATAAATTAATTTATGAATTTTGGATAAAATTCAAGAACTTAACGTATAAAACTTATCTCCCACTATTACGGCCTTTTTGCTATCTCTCTCTGGGTCTATTCTAATTGATGTAATAGAGACTTAACCGCTATGTTGCATGTTCCCATGATTTTAAATTAAAAAAGAAAAAATGCTAACATATGTAATATGTTAGGATATTGGAGTAGAATCATATCCAATTCCTTCGTTAGCAATATATTACGACTGATTAATCAAAATTGTTATTTTTCTGCTGCCTCCGATTGTTATTTTTTTTTGTCCCTTTCACCCAAGTGATAAAATTTAAAAACCAAAACGAAAAAGTTAAAAATAACCTTAGATTTGCTCCGCCCCATCAACTACATAAATCTTTTGGCATGGGTCGATTTCTCCACTTGTTGCTTTGGGGTTCACACAATACTAATTACCCTTCTTTTGGATCCTTAAATACATTTAAAAATCTACTCCTCCATAAACATATAACGTTGTATATGTGTTGAAGAAAAAATAACTGTTTTGATGTTAGAGTTTAAAGCCTTTCTAGAATAACATACTTAAAATTCAAGATACCGAAACGACACACTTCCTTTGTTTCCATGTGATTATTCAAATAAATCAAAAGCAGTAACACAATTAAGAGAAAGTAGAATGTTGATTTGATTACTTAAATAGGTGTTTCTAGAATATTTTATATTTATATAAGGAAATATATCAATTTTGGAGAAAAATAAATGTTTATTTAATTTCTTAAATAGGTTACGCAAAGAAAAAGTTTCTTGGGTATTATGGCTTTTCAAAAGAATATTTTAATTAAGGAAATTGTATGATTATATTTCAAATATTTTTAGATTATTTAATAGTAGTAATCTCTTCAAAGCTCATAAAGAACAAAATGGAATCAAATTCCACAGATCGCACAATATTAATTAAAATCTTCTACCATTAAATATCTGAATATTTCACTGGTAAAAGTGGAAAAAGGTATTGGCTTTCTTCATCATCCATGTTTTGATTGATGAGCTACGCTACATGCCTATCTAAACTCTCTCAAACAAACAACTCCACCTCATTCCCTTCAATCAAAACATGAAATTGATTCAATTTTTCACAATGCCAAATTAACAGTAATAAATTCAGCTTGGAAATCATCAAATGATTCTGCCCTTCTCTGGCGCATTCTAGCTCCCCATGTATTGTTTGACATTGAATCGCTCCTCCTCTTCAGCTGTGCTAGTTGATTAAGCCATAGATTTCTCCATCCCTCTCTCACATCCATTTCCTGTTTTCACAAACACAACTTTTTTAACACAAAATTCACTAAATTAAAAGGTTCAATATACCCAATTCAAGATTGCATTTTTTTTCCCCCACAGATCCAATAATAAAAAAGTTCAATTAATCTAAATTCAGTACCAAAGAAAAAAGGGGAAAACAAATTGAAGCAAGGAACTTAAAAATACCTGACTATTTGTTCTCCATTTATTAGGGGAGAAAGCCATATGCAAGCCTCTTGCCAAATTAGAGTCATAAAGGGCTCTGCTTTTGGGATCAGACAGGGTGTCATATGCTTCTTTTACTTGAATAAATCTCATTGTATACTCCTCTGTTCTATCCGGAGGAGACACATCCGGGTGATATTTTCTCGCCATTTTCTTGTATGCTTGCTTGATTTCCAACAGAGTTCCCGTCTCTGCTATGCCCAACAACTCATAATAGCTCTGCTTTGGCCCTAAGGAAGTCACGCACATGTCTTTAATGGAGGCCTTTGTTGAAAATCTCGAAGATCCAGATGGAGTTTTAATGGAAATTGTTGGTTTTGATGGATGAGTGTTTAGATTCAAGCCTCGAAGAGGTTTCGGATTTTGGTTTTTGGTAGAGATTGAGTTTTGGGAATAGGGATTGGTTAGTGAAATCATTCCAATTGCCTGGCTCATTTTATATTTGCTTGCTTTGTCTGGTCTTTTTCTGATTGACTTTCTGCAGTAATGGGATATAGAGAGAATTGAAGTTGGAAGTGAGCTTTATAGTGATGAACAGGTTTGATTTGAAAACATATAGAATTTCCTGATTAGATTTAAAAAATAATTAAATTAGATAAGTGGATTTGGGGCTTCTTTTTTTAGCAAGCAAAAAAGACAACTGGACACTCTTCTAGAACAACAAGTGGAGGGCCCAAATACACCGCGTACTTTTTTTCTTAATCCCGAGGGCTTAATCCACCCGTTAAATTTTTAATTTAGTTTTTAAAATTTTATTTTATTTTATTTTATTTTATTTCGATTAACATCTTAAACTTCACACTGCACATAGGATACACGTAGGCTAATGTTTAATACATGGTGAAAACATACGTGGCGCTTCGGATAGTACGGAAACATAAAGCTTTAATTCCTCATCTTGATTTTGACCCATGGTTTTGCTTGCAACGTGGGTACAAAAAGTCAAGGTAATGGTAATTTTTTATAAGTGGAGACACGATATTATGTGTAATCCTTATAGGAATAAAAGATGTATAACCGTTGAAAGATGATTATCAAAACTTGAAAACATATCTGATACTTCCCAATATGTTAATAGATACATGGATGATATATACGTACAACCGCACAAACCTTAAAAATAAGACCGATAAAGTGAGGTACTCCTATTATTTTTCTATCCATCCCAAAGTTCATAAAACCATCATAAAATATTTTCTCATAAAAAATTACCAAACTTTTTTAATATGCATTTTTATATTGAAATCGATTTTCTAGAAATTGCTTTTTAAAAACTATTTTCAAAAAATCAAATTCAAATATATCTTTCCAATTGTTTTCGATATTTTTGTGATTATAATAAAAATCAAATTATTAATATATCATTTTCAATACCAACCGTAATATTAAGGGAAATAATCCATGATTCGCAACTAACCGCAAAGCTCAAGACACATTAAATAAAATTTTAGAAGGAATTGAATATTTTAAAAATAAAAACTTCACATTTATATAATATTTTTTCTTTTAAGTTTTTTATGGTAGAAAACTCAACTGTCAACACCACATAAGCTAATTTTAATAATATATTAAAATTTTCGATGAAAGTTCAAGATTAAATAATTTACAATCTGAAAACATAAGCTATTTTTAATAATATATTAAAATTTGTGATTTAACGTATGGTTGAAATTACAAAAATTTAAACGAATCGACTGGTATGCTTTCACATAATTTTATATTGAGAACTGGGGACGTCTCCTTCTATGACTGCCTTTTTGCGCGCTCTCTCTCTCTCTCTCTCTCTCTCTCTCTCTCTCTCTCTTCTTGTGGGTCTATTCTATTCTTAATAGAGACTTATCCCCTATGTTATCGTTACACGTTGCCATGAGTTTAAAATTAAAAAAGGAAAAAAAAAATACCGATATATGCAATGTGTTAGGATATGGGAGAGCAAGAGCACAGCAAATTCAGTAAAATTGAGCACGAGTACAACCATAACTCCAATTCCTTCGGTAAAACGTTACCCGAGAACCATAGTATTACAGATGATTAATCAAAATTGTTATTTTTTCCCTAATTTTATGGCACAACATTTCTTTAATCTATTTTTTTATTTTAAGCCTTCAAAATTAAAAAAAAAAAAAATTAATTATTTATTTTTTATTTTAAAAATTAACCGTTCATCTAGAGAGTTCTTTTTTAATACTACTAAAAATAAAATTTATCCCTTTGAATGTAATAATTATTAAACAATGTTTATTTATATTCATGATCATTCATGTCACATCATGATGGTTATTTTATATTTTAATGAAAATACGCTACAATATCATAAAGCAGAATTAATTTTGAAATTTGGATTTTAACATTGTATTAAAGTATTTAATTTTAATTTTTTGTTTTGTTGAATTTTGATTAATTCTTAAAAATTCATCACTAAGATAAAAAAAAAAAAATAAAAAAATCTAAATTTATAAGCTAATAAAATAGAATTAAGCGAAGTGAAATCGATGTATCCGTGTGTGACGTAATTAGTCATAATGTCATGGAAGATCTCTATGCATAACTTTGTAAAATATTAATTCTCCCAAATTACTTTTGTTATAATTTATAACATTAAAATGTTTTATGAAATTTACTTGGTGATCAGTTTAGGTCCATGTCCTTTTAAATCTAGACTTGCTCCACCCCCACCAACCACAAAAATCTTTTGGCGTGGGTTGATTTCTCCGCAGCCTGCTTTTGGTTCACGCAATACTATCACACTTGTTTAATTATTATTAAAAAAGTGGTTCAACCATGTTGTTGTTAAAGTTGGTTGAATTATAATTTTGAATTTCATATGTTAATATATGATATGGTTTTGAAAACATTGTTATATTTCAAATATTTAAAATTATTTAATAGTTATGATTTCAAGGCTCATAAAAGAGCATCTTTAATGCTAAAATGTCATCTGTCTGCTAATAAATTAGCACCTCTGAGGCCATGCTGTGTGTGCTGAGGGTCCATTCTTGTGCCAAAATTTGATAACTTTTGTGCATATCTGATACAATCTTTAGTCTCAACTGCATATCTTTTGGTTCATCCATGTTATTTAAAACTATCATCCCCAATTAAGAGATTATTTAGCTCCATTGATCTTAATAAATAAAATTAAAAAAATATGTTAATGAAAATATGAAACGAACTCTCTATTGTCACTATGCTATCTTCGGAGTTTCTAACCATGCAGACCAACCATTTTATCTTTAATTGCAATTTGCCCAACAAATATACTGGGATTCCCCAAACATGGTCTGGGGCGCTCCTTGGCCAAGACAAAATGGAATCAAAATGCACTGATCGAACAATATTAATTAAACTCTTCTACCATTAAATTTTTGAATATTCACTGGTAAAAGTGGAAAAAGGAAAATGGCTTTCTTCATCATCCATGTTTTGATTCATGACCTACATTACAAGCCTATCTAAACTCTCTCAAACAATCAACTCCGCCTCATTCCCTTCGATCAAAACGTGAAATTGATTCAATTTTTCACAGTGTCAAATTAACAGTAACAAAATTAAACTTGGAAATCATCAAAATGATTATGTCCTTTTCCTGATAAGAAAGAGATCACAAGCACAGAGGAGAATGAATGCTACCACCCATTTCATCATTCAATGTTTAACAAGCCTCTATATAGGCTGTATGAGAAAGCTAACAAAATACCTAAAAAATAGCAACAAACTTGACCCATGTGCAGCATCATGCTGCCAACCAATTCCTAAAAACTAGGAAACCAACCGATTCCTAAAAACTAGGAAATATAAAAAAACTTCTTTTTCTAACATGACCTCCCTTAAACTGATACTGCAAGTGATCAGTTTAAAAGCGTAGGAACAAGCTCTCCTTCAATCTGAGGCATCCACGAACAAACTCCAAGGAGCTTTCTTAACTTCTGAAATGTGGCAATTTTGAGGGGTTTTGTAAACAAATCAGCAACTTGATCTTCACTTCTGCAGAAAACAAGATCAATCACACCATCTTTTGTAAGATCCCTCAAGAAATGATACTTGACATCTATATGCTTGCTGGATTCTTTGACAATTTAATCGCTGAATTGTTGTCACAAAAAATTATTGTTGCTTCATGCTGTTTGAATTGAAGTTGTCCGAGAATCTTCCTCAACCAAATAGCTTGACAAGCACTTGATGTGGCAACCACAAATTCCGCTTCTGTTGTTGAAAGAGTGACCAAGGGTTGTTCCTTTGAAGACCACGAGACAGCTATTGAACCAAGCATAAATACATAGCTTGAGGTGCTTTTTCGGTCTTCAATATCACCTGCATAATCACTGTCAGTAAAACCAAGCAAATCTGAACTTTCTCCTTTCTTGTAAAACAACCCAAGAGATGCAGTCCCTTTCAAATAGCGTAAAATACACTTAGCAGACTGAAGGTGTTTTTCGGTGGGACTCTCCATGTATCTACTGATGAGACTAACGCCATACATGATGTCTGGCCTTGTTGAGGTTAAGTACATGAGACTCCCAACAATTTGCTTGTACATGGTGCTGTTCACTTTCCTTCCACCAGGATCTTTGGTGAGCTTTAATCCAACTTCTGTTGGTGTGGCAACTGAATTGCAATCCTTCAACTGAAACTTCTCCAAAATCTCATGCACATATTTCTTTTGGCAAACAAAGGTCCCAGTAGCATACTGATTAACTTCAATGCCTAAGAAATAGTGCATTAACCCAAGATCTGTCATCTCAAATTCATGCATTATGGATTGCTTAAATGTCTCCATCATGACACCATCATTCCCTGTGTAAATGAGATCATCTACATACAAGCATACATACCAGAAGTTGTTTTCTACCATGACCAACCTTAATAAACAAAGTATGTTCATAAGGACACTTGGCAAACCCTTCCTTCAAAAAATAAGCTTCAATCCTACTGTACCAAGCTCGAGGAGCTTGCTTTAATCCATATAAAGCCTTCTTTAATTTGTATACTTTATGCTCATGATAAGGCTTCACATATCCAGGAGGTTGGTCAATAAATACCTGTTCTTGGAGATCACCATGTAAAAAGACAGACTTTACATCTAATTGATGGATAGACCACGATTTCTGTGCTGCTAGTGCAATCACCAACCGAATTGTGTCAAGTCTCACAACTGGCGCAAACACCTCTTTGTAGTCCACTCCAAATTCTTGCTTGTAGCCTTTTGCCACCAAACGCGCCTTGTATTTGTCAATGCCACCATCCTTGTTCAACTTTGTCTTGTAGACCAACTTGACACCAATAGTGTTGTGGCCTTTGGGAAGATTTGTTAATTTCCAAGTGTTGTTTTTCTCAATTGCTTCAATTTCAGCATCCATTGCATCTCTCCACTTTTGATGTTTTACCACTTCGTCAAAAGTAGTTAGATCACTATCTGCAAACAAGGCAAAATAAGTTAATGGGTCTTCACCTTGATCCACTCCAGACACTTCATAATCTCTCATCCATGCTGGCCTTTGTCAGTGAGGTTGGGGGCGTTCACTATTTGTTGCAGCAGCATTGGAATTAGGCTGCTGGTGCTCCTCTTTAATAGGGTCAGAATTGTTACTAGCTGAAGCCAGATTATGTTGTTGGTCTTTTTCACCAATTTCTTCAAAATCAGTTACAATTTGGTGCAACACCTTTAGCTTGATCATTCCAAGGCCAGAACTTTTCTTCATCAAACACTACATCATGACTGATTATAATCTTCTTGGTCACAGGATCATATAGTTTGTAAGCTTTTGATTGATCACTTACACCAAGAAAGACACATCTTACTCCTTTATCGTCAAGCTTTTTCCTTTTTTGATCTGGAACGTGGGCATATGCAATACACCAAAAAATTTTGAAGTAATTAACTGTTGGCCTTCGTCCATTCCAAGCTTCTTCAGGAGTCATATTCATAACAGCAAGTGTGGGGCTTCTGTTCAAGAGATGGACACTCCAATTTACTGCCTCTGGCCAGAATTTCTTTGGAATTTCACTACTTCGCAGTAGACTTCGGACCATGTTGAGGATGGTTCGATTCTTCCTCTCACATACACCATTTTGTTGCGGTGTATAAGCTACAGTAAGCGTATTCCATGCTCCATACAAAAATCAACAAACTCAAGAGACTTGTACTCCCCCCCACGATCAGTTCGAAAAACTTTGATTTGATTGCCACTTTCCTTTTCGATAAGACTCTTGAAATTCTTGAATGCTTCAAAGTTTCAGATTTTTCATGCAATAAATACACCCACACCTTTCGACTGAAATCATCAATGAATGTGATAAGATATCGTTTACCTTCATTAGAAATTGGTGTGATAGGACCACAAAGATCTGAATGGACCAACTCAAGCTGCTCCTTAGCCCTCCATGCCTTGCCTTGTGGAAGCTGAGCTCGGTGTTGTTTACTAACAACACAGTCTTCGCAAACCTCTAAGGGGATTTTAATTGCAGGAAGTCCCTCCACCATATGCTTTTGGTGCAATGTCCGCAAGCCACCAAAATTGAGATGCCCATATCTAAAATGCCAAATCCATGTTTCCTCCTTCAATTTTGTCGTGTAGCAAGCATGAGCAGAATCATGAAGATGAAGAGGAAACATTCTGTTTGGTGTCATATTATTAATGGTCTGCATTTTCCCCTTTGAAGAGATTTGAACAGTACCTTTTCCCATGACTGAAATAGTAGAATCATCTCCAAGCTTCACTTTGGTGCGGTGGGTATCATCGATTGAAGAAAATGCCTCCTTGTTGCCACACATATGATTACTACAGCCAGTGTCAAGATACCATAAATTTGGTGAAGACATCTCTTTCTCCTTACATGCCATTAGGAGTATCCCTCCTTCATTTGCTGCAGTAAAATTTGTTACTTCCACATGTCGACTAAGATTGGTTCTACATTCAGACTTGTAGTGTCCAAACTTGTGGCATCTAAAGCATTCAACTTTAGATTTGTCTATTGGTTTTGGCTTGAAACCAGTTGGATACCATCCTCGACCTCTATTCCGTGCATCATCAGAGGAAGAGCCTTCAATTCTTGGATTGCTAGTGCTATTGCGTTGGTGGAATCCTCTTCCTCTCCCTCTACCATTATTCATTCTGATTGCCGAAGAATGATGAAAATTAGTGGAGGTCTTCAAGGCTTGTTCTTCCATATCTTGGTGTTGTAGTTTCTATTCATGAACCAATAAAGAACCTTGCAATTCATCAATTGAAAGTTCTTCAATATCCTTAGCTTCTTCTATGGCACAGACAACAAAATTGAATTTTGGTGTCAAGGATCAAAGAATTTTTTCAACAATGGTGACGTCCTCCGTCTTGTCACCGTGGAGTCGCATCTTATTAACGATTGCCATCATTCTTGAAAAATAATTAGTTACTGACTCCCCTGATTTCATCCGTAGTGTTTCGAACTCCATACGAAGAGATTGCAGTTATTGCCTCTTTGCTCTTGCAGAGCCTTGATACTTCTTCTTCATGGAATCCCATATTTGCTTGGAAGTATCCTTGCAAAGGATTGTCTCCATGATGGACCTGTCTATTGCTTGAAACAAGTAGTTCTTTGCTTTGAGGTCCTTCAACTTTGCCGCCTCATGAGTTGTTCGTTGTGCCACTGTCAAAGTTGCTCCTTCTGGTTTTGCAATTCCAGAAGAAACAACATCCCAAAATTTTTTGGATCTTAGGAAATTTTCCATCAACATGCTCCAATGCTCATAATGACCATCAAAGCGAGGGATTGCTGATTGGACAAAATTGGGATCTGTGACCATGACTGCTGCTGCAAAGAAAGAAGTAAAAAAAAAAACTTGCTGCAAGACTCTCTTTCCTCATGTGCTTTACTCTTAACTCTCAACCCTCACTTTTTGCTAACCTCTCTCGGATACCACTGATAAGAAAGAGATCATACGCACAGAGGAGAATGAATGCTACCACCCATTTCATCATTCAATGTTTAACAAGCCTCTATATAGGCTGTATGAGAAAGGCTAACAAAATACCTAAAAAATAGCAACAAACTCGACCCATGTGTAGCATCATGCTGCCAACCAATTCCTAAAAATCAGAAACCAACCAATTCCTAAAAACTAGGAAACATAAAAAAACTTCTTTTTCTAACATTTCCAAAGCATTCTAGCGTCCCATGTATTGTTTGACATTGAATCGCCTCTCCTCTTCAGCTGTGCTAGTTGATTAAGCCATAGATTTCTCCAGTTCTCTCTCACATCTATTTACTGTTTTCATGAACACATACTTCTTTAACACAAAATTTACTCAATTAGAAAGTACAATATACCCAATCCAAGACTGCCTTTTTTTTCACAGATCCAAAATAAAAAAAAGTTCAATTAATCTAAATTGAGTGCTAAAGAAAAAAGAAAAAAAAATTCGAAGCAAGGGACCTGAAAATACCTGATTATTTGCTCTCCATTTATTAGGGGAGAAAGCCATATGCAAGTCTCTTGCCAAATCAGTGTCATAAAGAGCTCTGCTTTTGGGATCAGACTGGGCGTCATATGCTTCTTTTACTTGAATAAATCTCCATACTCCTCTGTTCTATCAGGGGAAGACACATCTGGCTGATATTTTCTCGCCATTTCTTATATGCTTGCTTGATTTCCAGCAAAGTCCCAGTCTCTGCTACGCCCAACAACTTATAAAAACTATGTTTTGGCTCTGAAGAAGTCACGGACATGTCTTTGATGGAGGCTTTTGTTGAAAATCTCAAAGATCCAGATGAGGTTTTAATGGAAATCGCTGATTTTGAAGATGGGTGTTTAGATTCAAGTCTCGAAGAGGTTTAGGATTTTGGTTTTTGGTAGAAATTGAGTTTTGGAAGCAGGGTTTGGCTACCGAAATCATTCCAATTGCCTGGCTCATTTTATCTTTGCTTGCTTCGTCTGGTCCCTTCCTGATTGCATTCCGCAGTAGTGAGATACGGGGAGAATTGAAGTTGGAAGTCGGCTTTATAGTGAAGAAGAGAGGTTGATTTGGAAACAAATAGAATTTCCTTTTTAGATTTAAAAATAATTGAATTAGATTAGTGTTTTGGGGACTTATTTTGTTTGGCAAGCAAAAAAGGCTAGGGGACGCACTTCTAGGAAAACAGGTGGAGGGGCCTAGTACGCGGCGTACTTTTCTTAATCCAGAAGGCTTAATCAACCCGTTAAATTTTTAATTAAGTTTTTAAATTTTATTTTGTCGGGATTAACATCTTAAACTTCAAACTGCATAATAATTGTACGTTGGTTATTCAGGTGGTGTTGATATGGGTACGAGGGGCTAATGTATCACATGATAGTTAATGAAAAAATCTAAGCAAGCACCATATCCTTAATAACGTCAATCCAAAATTTTAATTATTATGAATTTTTAAAATTTAAAAATTCAATAATAACAAAATAAAATTTTAAAATTTAATTAAAATTTGGGACAAAAGTTTAGGGACTTTATATATAATAAAAAATATTAATGATTGTTTGGAATTGTTATTAATTTGTTATTTAATAAAGTTTAGGGACTTTATATATGATGAAGGTGATTACCGCTATAGCAATCGATACATACCAAATAAATTATAATTAGCTATTTAGGCAACTGTAGCATAATTAATGTGCAGTTACATTCGATGTAGACTGGATTTTGCACCTTGCCGTATCCTGCAAATGCTTCTAATTTGTACCCTAAAAGAATTGTACTTGATGAAGACCATTGGATTTGTTTTTCAGGGTGCAGGAAGAGATATATACCAATTGCAATTTTTTTTTCTATCGTTAATTCACGAGCTTTTTATTTATTTATTTAAATATAGGATGAGAGTCAAGTACTTTTGCATCCGCGGAGAGCTTACAACTGCATAATTATATATTGAAACGTGGCATGCACTTCTCCTATAACATCTAACAATCCTCTTTAGAGAGAGAAAATGTATAAAGAAAGATAAAAATAGAGAAAAAAAGAAAGAGAATTAAAAGATAGAGAGAGAAATATTATAAAAAAAGAGAAAGAGAGAATACAAGAGAGAAAAAGAGATTACATTTATTTTTTATCTAATTTTATACCAATACATGTCATTACATTCCTATTTATACTATTTTTATTAACTATTTAACCATTTTTATTAACTATCAACTAATACATTAACTATTAACTAATATTTTTAACTATAATTAACTACTAACTATAGTCATTACGTAAGACTATTATTATGACCAGAGGGGTTCTGGCCGCACAAGGTGCGGCCTGGACCCATATTCCTTTTTTTTTTCCTTATGTATGTTATAATTGTTAAAAAATAATAATAAAAGATAAAAAAAGAAGTAAAAAAACAACAGAGAAGAACAAGAAACCCAAAAAAGTTTTTTTTAAAAAAAGGTGAAGGGTGAAAAAAAAAGTAGAAAAAAAAAAAAGAAGCAAAAAAAACGTAGGGCGAAGGGTGAAAAAAAAAGAAGTAAAAAAAAAGGAAGAAAAAACCATTCCAAAAAAAAGAGGGAATAGTAGCCAACTGTTCCCATTTGAGGTGGTATTCCCTCCCACTCCCCCCTCCCGCATGAGTGAAGGGTGGAAAAAAAGTAAAAAAGGAAAAAAAGAAACCAAAAAAAAGTAACAAACTAATAATAGTGGAATAAAAAAAAGTTAAAAAAAAGAAGGGTGAAATATGAAAAAAAGAAGTAAAAAAAAAGAAAAAGAAATCCAAAATAAGTAAAAAAAAAAAAGAATGGTATAGAGTGAAAAAAAAAAAGAAGTAAAAAAAAGAAGCAAAAAGAAGGGAAAATATGTAAAAAAAAAACAAAAAATAAAAGTAGCAAACCGGTAATAGTAGAATAAAAAAAAGAAAAGCGAAGGATAAAAAAAAAGTAAAAGAGAAGAAGAAAAAGAAGAAATCCAAAAAAAAGTAAAAAAAAAAAAGGAAAAAAGGAAAAAAGAGAATGGAAATGGGTAAGGGAAAACAAGAAAAAAAAAGGGTAAATGGGTGGGGAAAAAAAAAAAGAGGTTAAAAAAAAGATGAAGAAACACCAAAAAAGAGAAAAAAAAATGGAGAATAGTAGCACACTGTTCCCGTTCTAGATAGCACTCTCAAGGTACTCCCCCTTCCCAAAGAAGAAACCCCTAAAAAAAGAGAGAATAGTATCCAACTATTTTCATCTGAGCTGACATTCCCTTCTACTCCCCTTCCCTCATGAGTGAAGGGTGAAAGAAAATAAAAAAGGAAAACAAAAAACAAAAAAAAGAATAGTAATAAATTGGTAACAGTGGAACAAAAAATGAGTGAGAAAAAAGAAATGTGAAATGTGAAAAAAAGCTAAAAAAAAAAAGAAAAAACCCAAAAAAAGTAAAAAAAAAAAGAAAAGAAAAAGAAGAAGGGTGTAGGGTGTAGGGTGAAAAAAAAAGAATAAACAAAAAAAGTGTAAATGGATAAAAAAAAGTAAAAGTAGTAAACCAATAATAGTGGAACTCAAAAAAATGAATGAAAAAAAAAAGAATGGCGAAAAGTGAAAAAAAAAAATAAAAACAAAAAAGAAGAAGAAGAAGAAAAAACCTAAAAAAAGTAAAAAAAATGCGCCTGACCTAGGTGGCACTACCAAAGTACTCCCCCTCCTCGAAGGAGAAACCTCTAAAAAAAAGAGAGAACAGTATCCAACTGTTTCCATCTGAGGTGGCATTCCCTCCCATTCCCCCTCCCCCACAAGTGAAGGGTGGAAAAAAAAGTAAAAAAGGAAAAGAAGAAACCAAAAAAAAAAGAAGTAAAGAAAAAAAAGAATAATAACAAACCGATAATAGTGAAACAAAAAAAAATGAGTACAAAAAAAAGAAAAATCAAGGGTGAAAAAAAACGAAAAGGAAAAAATCCAAAAAAATTAAAAATTAAAAAAGAAGAAGAAAAAGAAGAAGGGTATAAAGTGAAAAAAAGAATAAGCAAAAAGAATAGTAAATGGATAAAAAAAGAAGTAAAAAAATAGTAAAAATAGCAAATTAGTAATAATGGAATTAAAAAAAGAGTGAAAAAAGGACGAAAAGTGAAAAAAAAAATAAAAAGAAAAAATAAGAAAGAAAAGAAGAAATTCAAAAAAGTAAAAAATGTTTCCGTCCCAGGTAGTACTCTTAAAGTACTCCCCCTCCTTAAAGAAGAAATCTTTAAAAAAAAGGAAATAGTATCCAACTGTTTCTATCCGAGGTAGCATTTCCTCTTGCTCTCTCTCCCTCCACTAGTTAAGGGTGGGAAAAAAAAGTAAAAAAGAAAAAAAAGAAACAAAAAAAGGAAGTAAAGAAAAAAAATTAACAAATCGATATCAGTGGAACAAAAAAAATGAATGAAAAAAAAAGACGGATGAAAAGTAAAAAAAAAAAAAGAAAAAGAAAAAACCCAAAAAAAGTAAAAAAAAAAAAAGGAAGGGCATATGGTGAATAAAAAAGAAGTAAAAAAAAGAATAAACAAAAAGAATGGTAAATGGATAAAAAACAGCAAAAATAGCGAACCAGTAACAGTGGAATCCAAAAAAAATAATGAAAAAAAAAAAGAAGAGCGAAGAGTGAAAAAAAGTAAAAAAAAAAAAAAAAAAAAAAAAAAAAAAAAAAAGAGGGAAGGGAAAGGGTGGGAAAAAAAGAATGGGAAAAAAAGGCAAATAGGTGAAAAAAGAAAAGAAGTAAAAAGATAATGAATAAATACCAAAAAAAGAGGAAAAAAAGAGAGAGAGAATAGCAGCACACTATTCCCATCTAACATAGCACTCCTAAAGCACTCCCCCTCCCCACAAGGTACGGCCTTGGCCCAGTTTTTTTTTTTCTTTCTCTTTCTTGTGTGCATTACAACTATTGAAAAAAATGGTGAAAAGTGAAAAAAAAAAAGAAATAAAAAGAGAAAAAGAAGAAACCAAAAAAAAAGTAGCAACAAAGGGAATAGTAGGAAACAGATAACAGGACAACCCAAAAAAAAAATGAAAAAAAAGAAGGTGAAAGGTGTAAAAAAAATAAGAAGTAAAAAAAATAAGAAAAAAACTAAAGGGTAAAGAATGAAAAAAAAGAAATAAAAAAAGAAAGAAAAACCCCAAAAAAAGGAACAGTAGGAAACTGTTCCATCCAAGATGGCAATTCTTCCTACCTCCCCCTCCCCACTTGTTTTTTTAAAAAAATATTCAATAATGTGTAGCTGTATATGCACATAGTCGTTTTATCGGATGGTGTTATAGTAAATTAGACAATCAAAAAAGGCCCAAGAAAAGGAAATGACTCGAAAAAAAAAAAAACCAAATTACACCAAGAGGTATCAAGAGGAGAAGAGACTTCCAAAGAGAGTTGCAAAAACAGTGAAATCCACAAAAAAAAAAGAAGTGAAAAAAAAAAGAGAGGAGAAACGATAAATTAATAAAGAAAAAAGGGTAAAGGAAGAAAAAAAAAGAAGTGAAAAACAAAAACAAAAAAAGGAATAGTAGAAAACAGGTAATATGGAATCAAAAAAAAAGTGAAAAAAAAGAAGGGTGAACGTCGGAAAAAAAGAGAAGCAAAATAAAAAAAAAAACAAGAAGAATAAGAAGAGACCAAAAAAAAGTAAAAAAAAAAAAAAAAACAGCCGGTGAAGGGTGGGAAAAAAAAAGAAGTAAAAAAAAGTAATAATAACAAACCAATAATAGTAGAACACAAAAGAAAAAGAGTAAAAAAAATAGTGGAGAGTAAAAAAAAAGAAACAAAAAAAAAAGAAGGGTGAATGGTGGAAAAAAAAAAAGAAGAAAAAACCCCCAAAAAAAGAAAGAAAAAAAGAGAATAGTAACAAATTGTTTCCATCCGAGGTGGCAATCCCTCTCACCCCCTCCTCACTTGTTTTTTTATATATAATTAAGAAAAATTAAGACTAATATAAAATTAAGATTATAAAAAGAAACCCCAAAAAAAGTAAAGAGGAAAAAAAAACAGAGAACAATTATCTACTGTTCCCATTCGAGGTGCTACTCCCCACCCCTCCCCCCTCCCCCTCCCCCTCCCCCCTCCCTCTACCCAATTTGTTTCTTATCTTAGAAGAAGAAAGAAAGAAAGTCTTAAAAAAGAGAAAAAAAAAGGGAGGGGACAGTATGCTACTGTTTCCATCCGATGTGGCGCGTCCTCCCATACCCCCTCCCCACTTGTTGCTTTCTATAATAGTACAATTATTATTGTTATTATTATTATTATTATTATTATTATTATTAATTAAGAAGATTAAGATAATATATATATATATATATATATATATAGTAATGGGTGGAAAAAAAAGTAAAAAATAAAAGAAGAAATAAAAAAAGAAGTAAAAAAAAGAAACAATAGCAAACCGATAACAGTGAAACTAAAAAAAAAGAATGAAAAAAAAAAGCGTGAAAGGTGAAAAAAAAAAAGAAACCTAAAAAAAGTAAAAAAAAAAAAAAAAAAACGGGGGGAGGGCAAAAAAAAAGAAGTAAAAAAAGGAAAAAGAAATCCTAAAAAAAAGGAATAAAAAAATAGTAGCCAACCGTTTCCATTTGAGATAGCATTCCCTCTCACTCCTCTCTCCCCACGAGTAAAGGGCAGGAGAAAAAAGTAAAAAAGAAAAAGAAGAAACCCAAAAAAAAAAAAACAGTAGCAAACCGGAAACATGAAACCCAAAAGAAGGAGTGAAAAAAATAGTGAAGGATGAAAAAAAGTAAAAAAAAAAACAAAAGAAAAAAAGAAAGCCAAAAAAAAAGTACAAAAAAATGAAGGGTGAATGATGAAAAAAAAAGAAGTAAAAAAAAGAAAAAAAAAGGTAAATGGATAAAAAAAAAGTAAAAAAATAGGAATAGTAACAAATTGATAACAGTGGATTCAAAAAAGATGAGTGAAAAAAAAGAATGGTGAATGGTGAAAAAAAAAGAAGAAGAAATAAAAAAAAAAAGTAAAATAAAAAAGGAAAGGAAAGGAAAGGGTGAAGGGTAAAAAAAAAAAAAAGAAGCAAAAATAAATTGGTGAAAAAAAAGAATAGTAACAAACCGATAACTATGAAACTAAAAAAAATGAGTAAAAAAAAATAAAGGGTGAAGGGTGGAAAAAAAAAGAAATAAAAAATAAAAAGGAAGGAGAAGAAACCCATAAAAAGTATAAAAAAAAAAAAAAAGGAAGAGGGAAAGATGAAAAAAAAAAAGAAGAAATGGGTGAAAAAAAAGTAAAAAAAAAAAAAGAAAAAGAAACCCCAA
Source organism: Dillenia suffruticosa (assembly GCA_033439265.1). Taxonomy (NCBI): domain Eukaryota; kingdom Viridiplantae; phylum Streptophyta; class Magnoliopsida; order Dilleniales; family Dilleniaceae; genus Dillenia; species Dillenia suffruticosa. Next base: position 19,231,576 of record JAVTVX010000020.1, read on the forward strand.
AAAAAAAAAAAAGAACAATAGTGAACTGTTCACTGCCGACGTGGCAAAGCCTCACACTCCCGTTCTCCCTCTTGTTCTTTTCTGTTATAGTAAGAAAAGTCTGCACATTATGTAATACATTCATTTTTTTTTAGTGAAATGAAGATTGCAGGTAGAACCTAAAGATTGAATAATTTTTCATATAATTATTAAATAAATTAAAATTTATATTTGATCTTTTAAAATAAATGAGACTAGTACATTAACCCCATGATTAATAAGTCGAGAAGTACAAGATAGTACGGAAACATAAAACATTTTTCCTCTTGTCTAGATTTGATTTTGCTTTATACAGTAAAGACAAGTCAAGGTAATATGTTTTATAAGTGGAAACACGATATTATTTGTAATTCTTATGGGAACAAAAGATTTGTGACCGTTGAATAATATTTCAGTGATCATAAATCTAATAAATATTAATATTTTTTGAGATTATTGTCAAAACTTAAAAAATTATCTGATACTTCTCAATATATTAATAATTATATGGATAATTAAGGAAAACAAATAGCATAAATTTTGAAGTACAATTAATTTGATAATATATATATACGCGAAATATTTAGTTTCCAACTGAAAACTAAGATTGACAAAATAGGGCACCGAAGGAACAAAACTTTTTGGATATATAACATTTGTTAGCGTATGTATATTGAAATCGATTTTCTAAAAATTGAATTATAAAAGTCATTTCTAAGAAATTGATTTAAGAAAATACCTTTATGGAAGTTACTTTGAAAATAAAAATCACAATATTAATATTATTTTTAATTTTAAATGAATTCTAAATACAATATTAAGAGAAATAACATATGATTTGCTGCTCACTGCAAAACTCGAAACACATAAAATTAATTTTTTAAAAATAACTGAATATCTTGAAAAATAAATCATAGATTTCTTTTTATCTCAAAATCTTCACATCTATATAATATATTTTCTTTTAATTTTTTATGGTAGAAAACTCAATCACCGCATTTTGAATATTTTGAGTATTTATAGAACTATTGAACACCTAAAATAACTAACCACACCATGTGCACTTTTACTATCAACATATTTGTTTTAACTATCATGATCTCAAAAAAGTAAATAATAAAATGAATTTGATTTTCCAAGTTTATGCTTTTTATGGATATATTTGAAGATTCTAAGCAGAGAATGCGTTGGTTTCATCGTTTTTGTATTAGCACTTCCTCGCGTGGTCGTGATTAGGGGTGTTATGACACTCGGGTCGAGTTCGGGTATCATAATACCCGAGCTCGAGCTTGATGTACTTTAGGTGAGCTCGAGCTCGAGCTCACCGAGTTTGTATTTTTCGAGCTCGAGCTCGAAGTGTCATCAGGTGTCATCGGGTAGTGTCGTCGGGTAGTGTTATTGGATGGTATAAATAATATATTTAAAAAATATACTTAAAAATATAATTTTATATATAAATTTTTTAAAAAATATATATATAATTATTTATAAAATTTATTTTAAAAAAAATTAAAATATTTTGGGTAGCTCGTCGAGCCTTCGAGCTCGACACAGCTGAGCTCAAGCTCGAGCTCGATACCCAGCTACCCGAGCCCGAGCTCGGCTCGAGCTCGATTTGACCGAGCCCGGGCTCGAGCTTTGACCGGGTAGTGTCACGGGTACCCGTGACACTACCCGGTGTCATTAACACCCCTAGTCGTGATATAGATGCATGGAGACATCATAAATAAGGTTTCAAACCTAAATTTTCAAACGGCAACTCACCAATTTCTCCTTCAAAAAATATGCAATCTATTCCCAATTCATAAATTTGGCTTGGAGAAAAGAATTTGAGGTATCTATTTTTCAAATTTTCTTTTTTTCTAAATGCCTATTTATTTGTTTTTTTGTGGAAGTTATGTTTTCTCTCATATAGAGAGACACCACTCATGAGTTAATCCGTCCAAAGGTTGAAGGTAGATGTACCCTCCAGTGGTAGTGGAATTATGATAAGACAACAAATGGAAATAAAGTGAATTCACATAAAAAAGGGAAAGTAATGAAATGGGAAAAATCGAGAAAGAAAGCGAATGTATTGTCGTTGCTTGGTTCCGATTCAAAGGCATTAACAATTTGCCCAATTTGCCTGATCATTTGCCCACTGCTTTCATAAGTATGCTGTTAATTGAATATGAATTGATTTCCTAAAGCGTAATTTACATATCATGTTTTATTATGCATAATAACTATTTTATGTTATGCTCATTTTATACATGTTTTTCCTTTCCCTTGGGATTACTTGCCGATCAACCAACCGATGGTTTTGACTGACCTAAAATCCAACATTTTAGGTATATCGGGAGTCAGCCGAGAATATTTGGGTAGCTGTAGTAAACTATGGACTTAAGGATCTTATATTCTCCATCCTCTATAACCTTTGGCCTATGTTGTATTAATTTAGAGTTTGTTTGACTATTGTGTGTATATATATATACACACACTCTAATGTATATGTAATGATTGAAATTTATGATTTCTTAGTAAGGATATGATATGTGTTTGGATAGAAACCTTCGGTAATGATTGGTTTTTTTTGTTTTTTTTTTTAAATAATGTATGAATGAGGAACAGATTATTATTTTTATCATGGTAGAGTTTGTCACTTTTATATGTTTGATGTTTAACCCTGATATTTGAATCGAGGAGAGGAAATGTAGTCCCTATTGTATGCTGATAATATTTGATTGAAGTGTAACTTATTTTAGGTTATTTTTGTATTATTGTGTGTGGTTGGATTTAGTTCATTTACAGAGGAAAATTGTACCTGATTTTCTGAAAATTTAACAAGTTAATAGCTTTAAATAAATTTTATTTATATTATTTTCGTGCTATCATACACATGGATGATGGTGGTCATATTTGGTAGTTAGATAGTTGCAAGTTTGTCCTGTCCGAGGAGTTTTTGAATGGGATGTTGCTCTTCTATGGTCTTGACCTCTTCTTCAGCTATCGATGGTTTCTTGTTGACAACTTCGAAGGCGGTGTAGGTAGATGAACCATCTGGCAATTAGGGGCATTAGAAGTTGATCCACAAGGTCTGGGTGGTAGTAGTCGGCTGATGGTTGTCTGATCAGTAGGCAAATGGGTGGCAGTAGCTTTTCGAGTAGTTCGTGTTGATGAAAAAGGGGGGACTTTTGGTTTGATTGTCATTTTCCATGGAGCCTATAAATGAGAATTAAAAAACAAATATCATTGAAAATGGAAAAGACAAACACGTGAGAGTTTCACTTAATGAATCTCACTGTTAATTCTAATTAATAAATTAATTATTAGATATCTCGATCAAATAAAAAAAATAAATAAATAATTTGCAATTATGTATAATGTATACAGGATCTTTTACCTTTCCTTATCCAGCAAAATTTTGTAATTTGTACCCCAAATGAATTGTATTTGATGAAGACCGTTGCATTCTTTTTTAGGGTGCAGGAAGAGATATATTCCAAATTGTAATTTTTTTCTATGGTTAATTCACAATTTTTTTTTCTTTTATAAATAGGATGAGAGTCAAGTCCTTTCTTTTTTTCCTTTTTTCTTATATTGATCGACTAATATTCAGATTATCTAATTAATCCGTTTTAAATATTATAAAATTTAATTTAAAAATTGAGTCTCACGGTATTAAACTCACGCGATGATAGTAAAGTCAAGTCCTTTTGTTTGTGCCAAGAGCTTTCAACTGCATAATTTAAGGGCTATTATTATGAAAGGTCAGCACATTATGAAATATATTCAGTTTTTTTTTTTTTTTTCTATCACCAAAAAAATTATTCAGTTTCTTTTTAATTCAAATGAAAGTCGTAGGTAGAACTTAAGGGTGGAATTTTTTTTATATAATTATTAAATAAATTAAAATTATTATTAAAATTTAGATTTGATCTTTTAAAATAAAAGAGTCTATTCTGTGTACTTGGTGTCAACTGTGAAGTAATAATATATTCAATTTAAAACATCACAATTTTTTTCCTTATATAAAGATATGGTTGAGTCACGCAATAATGATGGCTCTCCTATCCAAAAAAAAAAAAAAAAAAAATCCCTGATTCTAATATTCAGGGAATTCGATCACAAAATTTTAATATTATTTTAAATAATTTTATTCATTGAATTAGTTGACACTGATGACATAATACAGGTGAATAAGAATTTTATAAAATTTGATAAAGACCCGTGACAACTTGCGTATATAATATTTATATTCATTACTCACGTGCCTTTTCCAAAATGGGATACAAACGGGGGTAATGTTTAACACATGGTAAAAACATATGCGGCGCTTCTTCCGATGATTAATACGTCAAGTAGTACAACGATGGTACAGAAACATGAAGCCTTCTTCCACATCTAGATTTTTAACACATGGTTATGCTTTATAGGAAAGATACGAGTGAAGGTAATATTATTTTATAAACGAAAACACGATATTATCTGTAATTCTCATGGGAATAAAAGATTTGTGACCATTGAATAACAATTCTGTGATCATTAATCTCATAAATAATATTATCTTTTGAGATTATTTTTTAATATGTTAATAAGTACATGAATAATAAAGGGAAATGAATTACATAAATTTTGAAATGTAATTAATTTGGTAAAATTTGTTCACTTTATATGGTTTAAACCATACTTGCTCCAATACATGCTCTAGAACACCCTGTTGTATATATATACAAACGCAGGATATTTAGTTTCTAACTTGAAAATAAGTGAGGCACCAAAGGAAGGTAGAGGATCTCTGATTATTTTTCTATGCATCCAAGTTCATAAAACTGTCATACCATATTTTCTCATAAAAATTAACAAGATCTTTGGGATATGTAATATTTGTTAGCATATCTATATTGAAATTGATTTTTCTAAAAATTGCTTTCTAAAAGCAATTTTTGATAGATCAATTTTAGAAAACACCTTACTGATAATTATTTTTAACATTTTTGTGATTAAAATAAAAATCATAATATTAATATCATTTTCAATCCTAAATATAATATTAAGAAAAATAACTTATAATTCACTTTTCGCTGCAGAGCTCGAGACACATATTAAAATTTTAAACAATAAGTCACGGATTGCTTTTTGTCTTAAAAGCTTCACATTTATATAATATTTTTTCTTTTTAATTTTTTTTTTTATGGTGGAAAACTCAATCACTATATTTTGAATATTTTGAGTATTTGTAGATCTATTGAGCACCTAAAATAACTAACCATAGCATCTGCACTTTAGTCTTTGTGTGGGTTTGCTTCCTTTTCCACCTACGTGTCCCCCAATAATTTTCAATCAAAGTTTATATATGTAGTAGGCTGGAGCACCGTGATAAAATATTTTTAAAAGACAAAGTAGCACATTAAAAGTTTAAGATTAAATAATTTAGAATCTGAAAAGATAAATTATTTTAATAATATATTAAAAATTTGTGATTTAAGGTATAGTTGAAATTAAAAGATCAAAACAGATTGACTGGTATGCTTTCACATAATTTTATTTACCTTTTGTTCGGTATTTCAATAATTTTATTTATCATAGTTGTTTGAAATATCAACAAATAGTTGACTTAATAAGAATGACATAAAATTTTTTAATAAAAATTCAAATTCGAATTTTGAGTATGAATGAATTATATTGGAAGAGTTCTCCTTATAGAGAGTTCGATAATAGTTCAGTCTGAAAAATATAATTTTATATATCAATTCTCAAATAAAAAACAAACGGTTTTGTTTGGTGCAACCTAGATGATGCGTAAGGGGGCGGCGGGATTGGGGTCCAATCATGGGAAGAGCGCAAATGATTCTCCCACACACTAACACTTACACGTCTTTATTAGAACTGTTCAATCACAACCTTATAACAACAACAATAACAATTTCAATTTTAATCTTAAAATTTAAGATCGGTCATTTGTAAAACAAATATTGTGAAAAGAAAATGAGTACAATAGTATTGGTTTAATTTATGTGGATTTTCTTATGCTATTCATTTCTATCAAAAACTATTTTCTCAACTAAACCCTTAATTATCATATTTTCTGAATAATTTACATCCAATTTTTTAAGAGATCTATCTTTACGTTTTACTAAATCTCATATTCCTATATTTAAGCTCTCGATTCTCTTCCTCGATACATTTTTGGGTTTTCACTGTATATATTTAAAATATCTCAAATGATATTTTCGTATTTTATTTACAATTGAATTAATTTCTAACTTATTATATATCTCTTCATTTTTGATTATATGTTTACTAATTTTATCACACATCTACCTAACCATACTTTTTACTTTTCCTCCCGAACTATATCATGTAAAGGTTGTCCCCCTCTAACACTGTCTTCTCGCTCTCTCTCTCTCTCTCTATATATATATATATATATATTAGGATGGTTCTGGCCACACAAGATGCGACCCTTGCCCAGATTTTTTTCTTTTTTCATGTGTGTGTTATAATTATTGAAAAAAAATGTGAATGGTGAAAAAAAAGAAGTAAATAAGAAAAAGAAGAAACAAAAAAAAGAAGTAAAAGAAGAAATAATAGGAAATTTGTAACAGTGAAATTAAAAAAAATCAATAAAAAAAGAAGGGTGAAGGGAGAAAAAATGAAATAAAAAAGGAGAAAAAACCTAGAAAAAAATCCAAAAAAAGTAATAGAAAAAAAAGAAAGGGTGAATGATGAACAAAAATAAAAAATAAATAAAAAATGTAAAGGGTGAAAAATAAATGTAAAAAAAAAGGAAGAAAAAAACCCAAAAAAAAGAAACAATAGTTCCCATCCAAGGTGGCGATTCCTCTCACCTCCCCCTCCCCACTTGTTTTTCCAAAAAAACTTCAATGTTGTGTAGTTATATACACATATAGTTTTTTTTATCAGAGAATATTTTAGTAAATTATACAACCAAAAGAATCACAAAAAGGAAATGACCCGAAAAAAACTAAATTGCACCAACTGGCATCAAGAATATGAGGGATTTCCAAAGAGAGTTGTGAAAATAGTGAAACTTATAAAAAAAAAGTGTAAAAGAAAAGCAGAGAGATGATAAGAGATAGATTAATAAGGAAAAAATGGTGAAATGTGAAAAGTGAAAAAAGGTAAAAAAAAAAAAAAGGAAAATAAGGATAAAGGTGAAAAAAAGAAACAAATAAGCAAAAAAAGAAACAAGAAAAGAAACAAAAAAAGAAATAAAAAAAGAAGAAGAAAAAGAAAAACCCAAAAAAATTAATAAAAAAAGTGTAAAGGGTGAAAAAAAAGAAACAAAAAATGGTAATTGGTAAAAAAAAAAAAGTAAGAAGAAATCTCAAAAAAAAGTGGGAATAGTAGCGAACTGTTTCCATCCGAGGTGGCACCCCGCCTATCCCCCTCCCCACTTGTTCCTTTAGACAACTAAAAGGAGTCTGAAAAAAAAAAAGAAAATAATCTGAAAAAACTAAGTTGTACCAAATGGAATCAAGAAAATGTGAGACTTTCAGAAAAAGTTGTAAAAATAGTCAAACCTATAAAAAAAGGGAAAAAAAGCGGAGAGATGAAAAGGGATAGATTAATAAAAAAAAGAAATGAAGGACGGAAAAAAAAGCAAAAAAAAAGAAGGGTAAAGGATAAAAAGAAGAAGAAACAAAATAAACAAAAGCAAATAAGTAAAAAAAAAAAGAATAGTAACAAACTGGTAACAGTGAATCCCAAAAAAAAAGGAGTGAATAAAAAAAGAAATGTAAAAGGTGAAAAAAAACCAAAAAGTAAAAAAGAAGAAGAAGAAGAAGAAGAAGAACCCAAAAAAAGTAAAAGGAAAAAAAAAGAAGTGTGAAGAGTGGAGAAAAAAAGAAACTAAAAAAAGCAAAAAAAAAAGAAGGGTAATTGGTAAAATAAAAGTCAAAAGAAATTTAAAAAAAAAAAGTTGTGAAAACAGTGAAACTTACAACAAAAAGAAGAGAAAGAAAAGTGGAGAAAGAAGAAGTGATAAATTAATATGAAAAAAGAGATGAAGGGTGGAAAAAAATAAAAAAGGGCAAAAAAGGAAACGTAAAGGGTGAAAAAAAAGAAGTAAAAAAGGGAATAATAATAAATCGATAATAGTGGAATAAAAAAAATGAGTTAAAAAAAAAGAAGAACGAAGGGTGAAAAAAAAAGAAAAAAAAAAGAAAAAGAAGAAGAAAAACCCAAAAAAAGATTTTTAAAAAAAGCAAGAAGAAATCCTCCCAAAAAAAGGAGGTGGGAATAGTAGTCCACTGTTCCCATCCTAGGTGTCACTCCCCCCACTTTCTCTCCTCTCTTCTTCTTTAATGAGTGAATGAAGGAAAAAGAAAAAGAAGTAAAAAAAGAAGCATAAATGGTGAAAAAAAAGAAGAAAAAATAAAAAGAATAATAACAAATCGATAACAGTGAAAAAAAAAACGAATGAAAAAAAGCACAAAGTGTGAAAAAAAGAAGAAAAAAAAAGGAGAAGAAAAAGAAGAAAAACAAAAAAAAAAAGAAGGGTGAAGGGTGAAAAAGAAAAGAAGTAAAAATAGAAAAAAAAGAGTAATTGGTAAAAAAAAAAAAAAGAAGACATCCAAAAAAAGGAGAAAAAAGAGAGGTGGGAACAGTAGCTCAATGTTTCGGTTTTAAGTGTCACTCCCCCACCTAGATGCAAAAAAAAAAGACTCGCAAAGGGTGAAACAAAGAAGTAAAAACAAAGAATAGTAGCAAATTATTAACAACTGAATTAAAAAATAAATGAAAAAAAAGAAGTGCACATGGTAAAAAAAAGAAGAAGAATAAGAAGAAGAAGAAGAAAAATCCAAAAAAGTAAAAAAAAAAAGAAATATTGAAGGATGAAAAAAAAGTAAAAAATGGTAAGGAGAAATAAAAAAAAAAAAAAAACTACTGTTCCGGTCAAAAAAAAAGAAAGAGGTAAAAAAAAAAAGGTAAGAAGAAATCCAGAAAAAAAAAAAACTATTGTTCCGGTCCAAAAGAAAAAAAAAAGAAGAACAATAAACAACTGTTAACAACTGTTCATATCCTAGCTGTCACTCCCCCCAACTTCCCCCTTCCCTCTTCTTCTTTTATATATAGTAAGATAAAGATATATATATATATATTGACACGCACACTTTTCTTGCTCCATTGACAGATGTTTTTGTGGGTCTATTCTATGGTTATAGACATAATAGTGACTACATGTTCCCATGAGTTTAAAATTAAAGAAGGAAAAACAAAATACAAATATAGGTAGTGTGTTAGGATACGGGAGAGCACAGCAAATTCATTAAAATTCAGCACAAGTGCAATCATAACTCCAATTCCTTCGGTAAAATGTTAGCCGAGAACCATAATATTACGGTTGATTAATCAAAATTGTTATTTTTCTGCTGCCTCCTGCTTTCCCCCCCCCCCTAATTTTATGGCACAACATTTCTTTAATCCATTTTGATTTTAACATCATATTAAAGGATTTAATTCTAATTTTTTCTTGTTGAAATCAATGTGTCTGTGACATAATTAGTCAGAGTGTCATAAAAGATCTCTATGTGTAAGCTTCTATAATATAAATTCTCCCAAATTACTCTAGTGATTTCGAAAATCGCTTTAATTTTATAATTTATAACACTAAAATGTTTCATGAAATTTACTTGGTTATCACTTTAGGAGTTTCTAGACAATTAACAGAAAATAAAATGTTGATGTGATTACTTAAAATAGGAGTTTCTAGAATATCTAAAAGTTACAGAAGGAAATATACCAATTTTGGAGAAAATTAAATGTTTATCCAATATCTTAAATAGGTTATGCAAAGAACAAATTTGTAGAGTATTAAGGCTATGCAAGACGAATATTTTAATTTAGGAAATTGTATTATTATATTTCAAATATTTCAAAGCTCATAAAGAACAAAATGGAATCAAATTCCACAGATCGAACGATATTAATTAAGATCTTCTGCATATTTTGATTGCCCCTGAATATTTCACTGGTAAAAGTGGAAAAAGGAAATGGCTTTCTTCATCATCCATGTTTTGATTGATGAGCTACGCTACATGCCTATGTAAACTCTCTCAAACAAACAATTCCACCTCATTCCCTTCGTTCAAAACATGAAATTGATTCAATTTTTCACAATGCCAAATTAACAGTAACAAAATTCAGCTTGGAAATCATCAGATGATTCTGCCCTTCTCCGGCGCATTTTAGCGCCCCATGTATTGTTTGACATTGAATTGCTCCTCCTCCTCAGCTGTGCCAGTTGATTAAGCCATAAATTTCTCCAATTCTGTCTCACATCCATTTCCTGTTTTCAACACATACAAATTTAATATAAAATTCACTAAATTAAAAGATACAATATACCCAATTCAAGACTCTCTCTCTCTCTCTTGCATTTTTTTTTCACATATCCAATAATATTATATTTCAATTAATCTAAATTGAGTACCAAACAAAAAAGAAAAAAATCGAAACGAGGAACTTGAATATACCTGATTATTTGTTCTCCATTTACTAGGGGAGAAAGCCATATGCAAGCCTCTTGACAAATCAGAGTCATAAAGGGCTCTGCTTTTGGGATCAGACAGGGTGTCATATGCTTCTTTTACTTGAATAAATGTCGTTGTATACTCCTCTGTTCTATCCGGAGGAGACACATCCGGGTGATATTTTCTCGCCATTTTCTTGTATGCTTGCTTGATTTCAAACAAAGTTCCTGTCTCTGCTACGCCCAACAACTCATAAAAGCTCTGCTTTGGCTCTGAAGAAGTAACGTACATGTCTTTAATGGAGGCTTTTGTTGAAAATCTCGAAGATCTAGATGGGGTTTTACTGGAAATCGCTGATTTCGAAAGAGGGGTGTTTAGATTCAAGCCTTGAAGAGGTTTGAGATTTTGGTTTTTGGTAGAAAATGAGTTTTGGAAAGAGGGTTTGGTTACCGAAATCATTCCAATTGTCTGGCTCATTTTATCTTTGCTTGCTTCGTCTGGTCCTTTTCTGATCGCCTTTCTGCAGTAATGAGATATGGGGCGAATTGAAGTTGGAAGTTGGCTTTATAGTGATGAAGACAGGTTGATTTGGAAACAAATAGAATTTCCACGTTAGATTTAAAAATAATTAAATTAGATTAGAGGTTTTGGGACCATTTTTGTTTAGCGGGCAAAAAAAGCAACGGGACGCACTTCTAGAAAAACAAGTGGAGGGGCCAAGTACGCGGTGTACTTTTCTTAATCCAGAAGGCTTAATCCACCCGTTAAATTTTTTTTGATAGGATTAACATCTTGAACTTCAAACTGCATAATAATTGTACGTTGGTTATTCGGGTGGTGTTGATATGGGTACGAGGGGCTAATGTATCACATGATAGTTAATGAAAAAATCTAAGCAAGCACCATATCCTTAATAACGTCAATCCAAAATTTTAATTATTTTATATTTTAAAATTTAAAAACTCAATTGTAACAAAACAAAATTTTAAAATTTAATTAAAATTTGGGGTTAAAGTTTAGGAACTTTATATATAATAAAAAATATTATGATTATTTGGAATTGTTATTTAATTTGCTAACACACCTTTCAAAAAAAAAAATTCTGAAAATTGTTATTAATTTGTTATTCCGTAAAGTTTAGAGACCTTCTATCCAATGAAGGCGATTACCGCTACCGCAATCGATGCATACCTAATAAATTATGATTAGCTATTTCTGCGACTGTAGCATAATTAATTTTACTTTTTTTTTTCCTTCGGTTAATTCACAATGTTTTCTTTTTTTTTAAATGAGGAAATTATTTGTTTAGCCTCTGAACATTATCTCCATTTTATAAATTTGTCTCTAAATTTCAAATTACAAAGGATTTAAGTTTAAAAAAAAAACGTCACACAATTACCGGAAAATAAATTGTTGATGAGATTACTTAAATCAGAGTTTCTAGAATAAGTTATATAAGGAAATATAGCAATTTTGGAGAAACTGGATTGTTTAAATATGGAGTTATATATTTGAAGACTATTTTAGATTTATATGTAGAAATATATATCAATTTTGGAGAAAATTATATGATTCTTCAATTTCTTAAATAGGTTATGCAAAGAAGAAATTTATAGAATATTAAGTCAATATTCAACTAGAGAGAGATGAATAGTTGAATAAACGTATTTTAAAAATTTTGACTATACAGGGGTTAAAAAAATATGACAGTGATATTTAGCTATTTAACTAAAAGATAGAAAACATACAAAAATTTTTATAGTGGTTTTATCAAACTAAGTATACGTCTACTCTCAAAATTTTCCATGAATTTTTCAGTATCAACTTATTGATACAAATTTGATTGTAAACTCAATTTGAAGTTTTAAACTGTTTCTTTGCAAGCACTACTGTCTCAACTTTATACAGATTGGTTCTTTCTCTATATCCAAAGCAGTGATGCACTCTATAGTCTTTTAAAATCTCAGTGCAAATAAGAAGGAAAAATCTTAGATGTAAGGCTCAAATCCTCATATTAAACAAATTTACTTTTACAAGTAATTACACTTAGGAAGATAATTAAAGATAAGAAATAGAGTGTATGAATTTTTAAAATAGAGTAATGAGTGTTGTGAATTCTCAGTTGTTCAGATCTTTAATGGAGCACTCTGATATGTCATTTCTCATCTTTCTAATATTTATTGTTATGATGAAAAGATTTGATATGCGGTTGTTGAAATCGAATATTGCATATGGCTTCATTGTATAGAAGCACTCTGATATGTTTTATAGAAGTGTTGACGTATGTCAAGAATAAGTGGATAAAGTTTGTAGACTTTTACTTTCTGATAGTTTTCTTATATACTTGTATTTTTCTTCGATTTATCATTAGCAAAGCCTATCATTCTCAACAATCTCTCTATTTTTTATAATAACAAAATATCAAACACTTATCTATTGTTTCTGAGTCTATTGATTCTTATTTTTGAAAATTTTAACTTGTAAATTTTAGAACCATTTTAACATAACCATTTCTAATTTTAATTCACACAAATATCATACCACAATCATTACAGAACCATTGCCTATTTCCTAACACTCCTATTAACTAGTCCTAATTAATCTTGATCAGTTCTATTTCCTTCACAAAGCCATCACCATATAAAGCTATCAGCACTACACTATTGCATAGTTCTATTTCCTTTACAGTTCTATTTCCTTCACACTGTCTCCCCCCCCTTTCGTCATCAATAAAAAGGGTCAAAATTAGAGCAACCAAGTGCAAAATTCAGAATTCAAAAATCAAAGTATGCATGGTGTTTCACTCCCCCTCAAATAGAGACTAGTTCTAAACACCAGCTTCTTTTCATCAATCCAGCAAAAAATCTAACAGCTAACAGTTACAGCAATCAACAGATATAATATTCAACTCTAAGTATATATACATACAGTCAGCATAGCAACCAATAATTATTTTCAGAATTACACAAGTCTTAATGCATTAATCAACAGTATTGGAATTTTGTCAAGTAAAAGTATTCATACACTTAGTATCAAACATTAAGCAACATTAGAGTTCAGCAATAGAGTGTATGCTTAGTTCAAGTAGTGAAAACTAAAGTAATATTTAAATAACATAAAGTACTAACTCATAGAACATTAGAAAATCATTACAGTAATAAAAGAATAAACTAACATTTAATAATCAACAAGAATGGGAAAGTTTAGGGACAAGAGATGATTTTCTTTTTTCTTTTGCAATGGAATCCAATTTGTTATTAATGATTTGGAGTTCCATCTTCATGACATAACTCATTTGACCTTACAAAATTTGTCTCTTCTCAATTTTCTCCAATTTTGCCAAATCATTTCAAGAGAAATAGGTTGAGGACTCGATGGCTACCCATCATGTTCTCTTGTATCTTTCTTTTACTCAATTTAGTTGCTTCCTCATGTTCTTCTTATACTTCCCCTGTTTGTCTCTTGCCTATCTTACCATCTTTTCTAACCTATTCTTCCCCACTATTGCATATCCATCTTGCTCGAACCATGGAAGATGTATTGTTCCATTTTTCTCATTTAACTCTATCACCGTATCTTTATCTAATTCCAAACGATTGGATGATAAAATCTTAAAAATCATACTTACATATGATAGAGAGAGTTTTTAGATTTATGTGGAGTAATTATGAAGTGTGGAACAATAAAGTGCAATCCAGGATTTTTCCTACTCATATTACATGTCATCAACCAAAAATCTTCTCTAGAGATGATTGTATACTTTTCTCATCTAGGTCTAAGTATATGTGCAACAATCAAATGCAGAATTTTTTCATGGAATGCTAACTCTATAGCACTTGTGTTCACAACAGTCAAATTCTCATCATGGAACACTATTATAGAATTCTTCAAATAGTTAGATTTCATTTAGGGTTTACATTTGTTATATATCATCCATGTAAGAGCATTTTCTTTGCAAATAATTCTAGGAGTAACTTCAATCATTTTTTCATTTACATACGTTCTAAACACGCATGAAACAAAGTGATCATTTAAGGTAATCCATATCTCATTCTCGACACCATCTGAAATTATTTTGATATTGTTACAGAACACTTTGATTACCTTCTCATGAATGAACTTACTCAGAATCATAAGCCAATTAGGGTATAGCTCATTCAAGTGCTCTTCGTACTTAAAATTTTCCTTTTTTTCAAAAAATTACCCAATCAATCAATCTTTCCTGATTGACTTTCCTTCTTAAAAATAATTTCTCGTATGGATCACTTTGTTCAAGCGATTGAAACTCATGTGTGTTGAATTGTAGAATGGCTTCTATCTGTGGAGGCGGCGAAGGAGGTTTCGAAGAAGTGGGTTTTGTAGATAAGGGTTTTGATGATGAAGTCTTGGTTGTAGGTTTGGTAGGGGTTTAAATGATATTGATTGTTTAGAGATAGATAATTTTTGTTTAGAAGTCATTTCCAATTAGGGTTTCACGATTGAAATTTGCCTAAGATTTCAGAAAGAAAGAGGAAAATTCGAATTTGGGAATTGAGAGAGAGAGAGGCGTCGATATGTTAACTGTTCATATTGCTTTTTGCATGTCACAGGTCGACATCTTTTTGTACATGTCAACTTGTTTTAAGGATGTTCAAAGGTGATCAGGTCAACATATTTTAAAAGACATCGACCTAATTTCGATTATTATGCATGTCGACATATTTATGTACAGGTCGACAATACCATGTTTATTTTTGATTTTAAGTAGTAGGTCGATAAGATTTCTAAGACAATGGTTAGAAGGTTGACAATACTGTATTTTTTTCAATTTGTCAACACCTTTACGAAATGGGTCGACCTAAAATTCTTTTCCAGATTTTAGCATGTACTCTATTTTTCACATTTCTTTCATACTTCTCTATTTCAGGCATTTTTAACTTTCTTTTTAGTCTACAAAATCTATTTTTATCCAATAGTTTGATAAGAATACCAACAATTTGTTTTTAAATTTTTATATATTCAAAAATAATTTCGTTTTTCAATATATCGTCTATGATGAATTGATATTTCACTTCAATATGTTTGGTTCGAAAATGATACACTAGATTTTTAGTTAGATTTATAACACTTGTATTATCATATTTTATATGAATACAGTTAAAATCTATTCCAAAATCCTTTATCTGATACTTAATCTACCGAATTTATACAGCACATAGTCCAATGGAAATATACTCAGTTTCGATTATTGACAGTACTACACTACTTTATTTCTTGAAAAACCATGATACAAACATATTTTCAAAAAATTGACAAATACCACTGATACTTTTTATATCTAATTTGCATTTTGTAAAGTCTGTTTCAGAAAATCCATACAATTGAAATCTTGAGTTTCTATCATACCAAAGTTCTAGATGTGTTGTTTCATTAAAATATTTAAAAATTCTTTTAACTGCTATCGAATGAGATTCATTTGGATCTAATTGGAATCTTACACAAAAACATACACTAAATTATATGTCTAGTCTCAAGATAATGAGATACAAAGTAATCCAATTATACTTCTATATATCTTTTGACATACTAATTTGCCATTTTCATTTTTATCTAATTTTAGACTTATACTCATAGGTGTGATATTTTCTTTACATTCACCGAACCCAAATCTTTTAATAAGATCATTGGTGTATTTGGATTGATTGATGAATATTTCATTTTTAGATTGTTTAATTTAAAATCATAGGAAATAATTTAATTTTTCCATTATACTCATTTTAAATTTTCATTGCATTCTTTCTGCAAAATCTTTACACATTTTTTCACTTGTCCCTCTGAAAATTATATCATTTACATATATTTGGATTATCAGAAAAATATTTTTTTTCTTTTGATAAAGAGAGTTGTATCAAATTTTTATCTCTCAAATTTGTTTTCAATTAAGAAATTGTTAAATTTTTCCTATCAAAGTCTAGGAGTATGTTTTAATCCATACAAAGTTTTGGTTTATTTAAAAATATGTTTTGGATATTTAGGATTTTCAAAATCAGAGAATATTCTACATATACAATTTCATTTAAATAGACATTTAGAAAGATACTTTTAACATTCATCTGATACAATTTGAAATTTATATAATAGGAGAAGCCTAAAAGTATTCTAATGGTTTTTAATCTAACCACTAAAGTATACGTTTCATCATAATTAATTCTCTCCTCCTTACTATATCATTTGGCCTCTAATTTTGCATTGTTTTTTGTGATTGTTTCATATTTATCAAGTTTATTTATGAAAATCCACTTTGTTCTAATTACTAATTGAACTTTTGGTCTATGAACAATATTCCATATTTTTTTTCTTTTAAATTGATTCAGTTCATGTTGAATAGCTATTATACAATTTTCATATTCTAATACTTTATCTACAGTTTTAGTTATTTCTGAGAAATGAACACCACATATTCACATTGATTTTGTAGAGCTGATCTGTTTCTAACATCTGAACTTATATCACTTATTATGTTTTCTATGTTGACATATTTTTTGATTTGAAAATATTTAATTTCTTATTTTTGTTGAATTTTATCTTTTTCTTCTTGTTTGGTGAGTTCATTGATTTCTTTTTTTTGAGAATTCAAATTCTCTACAAGTTCCAATTCATTAAGGTTTTCAGTTCAATTTTTATCATCTAATTTTATTTGGTAAGTGTCATTTTTTTCGTCAAATTCTACATATATTGATTTATCTATTGTCACGGTTCCTTTTGTTATAGACTCTATATATTTTATTCACTGTTGAATATCGTAAAAATATTCTCTCGTCACTTTTGGCATTAAATTTTTCTAAAACTTCTTTTCTACAGTTTAGAATATAATATTTGTATCCAAAAATTCTAAAATAGGCTATATTGGGTTTCCTTCTTTTGTAGAGTTCATATGGAGTTTTTTTTTTTTTAAAATAAGTCTAATTAATACCCTATTTAGGATATAACAGACAGTATTTACTGCTTCTGACCAAAAGAATTTTAGTAAATTATACTCAGAGAACATAGTTCTAAATATTTATTGTAATATTCTATTTTTTCTTTCCACTACCCCATTCTGTTGAAGTGTTATAGGGGTTAAGATGTTGTGATCAATATCTTGATTGCTACAGAATTCTTTCATAGTTTTATTTTCAAAATTTTTTATCAGGATCACTTTTAATACTTTTAATTGAAACTCTTTTTTCATTTTGAATTTTCTTGTATAGTTTAATGAAAAGTTCACTGGCTTCCTTCTTTTTGTCCAAGAATAGCGTCCAAGTATATCTAGAGAAATTATCGATGATCACAAATTCATAATATTTTCTTTCTAAATTTTGAGTTTTAGTTGGTCCAAATAAGTATATATGCAAAAGTTTCAAAGGATTGCTAGTGGATACATGGTTATTAGATTTAAAGAAAATTTTGATTTGTTTTTCTTTCGTACTGTGTCACACAATCTATGTTTTCAAAGTTTTAATTTAAGGAGACATTTTACAATGTTTCTCCTAGCTAGTTTTGCTATTGTATCAATGTTTGTGTATTCTAACTTTCTGTGCCACAATCATGAGCTGTTCTTACTTATTGCAACTAGGCACGACTCATTTTGAGTTTTCAACTATTTTATATCAATTACATAAATATTTCCTTTCTTAGACCAGTGAATTTAATATCACCAGAAGTGTTATCAATGATAGAGTAAGTGTCAGAATCAAATATAGTTTTAAAATCTTTATCACACAACTTACTAAATATATTATTTTCACTTCTTTTTCTTCAGTATCCTTCCAATATGATTCTATCTAACTCTTTTTTTTTTTTTTTTGGATATTTTGTAACTGATTTTTGGTTCTCTTTCTAAATCAAAGGTCAGCTGCTGATTGTCATGCCACGTCAGCATCTGTGCTAACGTGCTAATGTTGTTAGTGTATGTTGCTGATGTGTTAGCTCACACGTTAGCAATTTTTTCCACGCCGGAAGCCGACTCAAAAAAGGTATCGTCACATCATATTCCAAGTATCGTCACATCATATTCCAAGTTAGCATTAAACGGCCACGAGGTCGATGTTACTAATGGAGGGACCGACTTGTTACAAATTTTGAAACTTAGGTCCTCAATCATTGGATTTTGAAATTTAAGAACTAATTTGTGAAATAGAGGTAAAGTTTAGGGACTAGCCAAATAATTTCCTCTTTTTAAATGGGATGAGAGTTAAGTACTTTTGTATGCATGGAGAGCTTACAACTGCATAATTATCTAACTACAAAATAAAAAACGGGGTGGACGCGGTCGTCCCTTTTTTGGGATCCCATATTTTTTTTTTATTCAGTTGTTTTTTTATTCAATTCTTTCCTTTTTTTTATCTATTTTTTTATTCAAATCCTTCATTTTTTATTTTTTTTGCTTGGTTTTGTTTTTGCGATTTCATTTTTTTTATAAGTTTTTCATCTTTTTTTGACTTTTTTTTGTCATTCAAATCTTTACTTTTTTTATTTTTTTACCTACTTTTATTTTTTGCTTAGATCTTACTTTTTTATTTACATAGATTTTTCTCCTTTTGTTTTTTTTGGCCTCCCTTGTTAACAATAGTTTTTTTTTCCTCATTCATGTCCTTCCTCTCTTTTTTTTGGGACCTCTTTTTTCGTTCAGCTCATTCTTCTTTTTATTTTTCTATTCTTTTTTTTTCTCTTAAGTTATTTTTTTTACATAGTTTTTTTTTGCTTTTATTTTTTTGCCCACTTGTCCGTGATGTGTTCGGATAGTCATTCCTTTATTTTTAGATCACAATTTTTTTTTTTAATTCAAGTTCTTTCTCATTTTTTACCCTTTTTTCTTTTCATTTAGACTCTTACTCTTTTAATTCTTTTACCCCTTTTTCTCTTGACTCATTCATTTTTTTGAATATAGGTTTTTCTCCTTTTTTTTGGCTCAACTTATTCATTCAAGTTCTTACTTTTTTTTACCTTTTTTTTTTTTTACTTTAATCTTTCATCCTTTTTTAACATAAATTTTCTCCTTTTATTTTTTTTTGGCCTCACGAATTGTGGTCTCTGTTTTTTTAGATCATAGTTTTTTTTTTTTTTTGCCATTCAGATTCTTACTCATTTTATTTTTTATCATTTTTTCCTCTTAAATCTTCCATCTTTTTTTGACATATTTTTTCCTTTTAATTTTTTGACCCTACGAATCGATGTCCCTTTATTTCTTTTACTCTTTTACTTTACTTATTATCCTTTTTTTACTTCATTCGTTGGCTTTTTTTAGAACTCTAGTATTAGCCTCTCTTTTTTTCTTGTTACTAATATACGTCATATTTTTTTATTAATTTAGATATTGAGTTATTTATATATTTAATAAGTGTCTATACAGTGAAAAAATACAATTCACATTTTGTTGACACCCCGCACTAATTTGAAGTATAAAAGAAAAAGACTAATGGGTGTAGTTGTTTTTTCACGTGACCAACATGTGACCTTTCTTTAAAGAAGTCAAAAAATCGTTTGAATCTGTATACGTCCCTGATTAGTGCTTGTTCACCATTTCTATCTACTATTTTACTTTTAAAACTTAGATATTTTTTTGAATCTCTGAATTTAAACACGTTTAGATAATGTAAATCTCAAACGTAACATTGATCCAAGTCGTTTTGGTTTTAAAATTTAAAAATTTTTAAATCTGTTAAAATATTTTAAAATTATCAAAATAATCTATCACAATAGAAAATTTAATACTTTGTATTGTATTATGTATAATTTGATAACTATATTATAAACTTAATAAATTAGAATTGTTTTTAATTATTTCTTTTCGCAACACACACCACGTAACATGCAATGCGTCTGCCATCTGCTAGTATATGGTAACGTGGGATGCACTTCTCCCATAAGGCTATTATTATGAAAAGTCTGCACATTATGTAATAAATTCTTTTTTTTTTTTTAATTCAAACGAAGATTGCATGTAGAACTTAAATGTAGAATATTTTTTTTTATATAATAATTAAATAAATTAAAATTATTATTTGAACATTTAAAATAAATGAGTCCAGTACATTAACCCCATCATTAATATGTCAAGAAGAACAAGTATAGTACGGAAACATAAAACATTTTTGCTCTTGTCTAGATTTTGACCCATGACTTTCCTTTATAGAGTGAATACAAGTCGTGGTAATGTTTTACAAATGGAAACACAATATTATTTGTAATTATTATGGGAATAAAAGATTTGTGACTATTGAATAATAATTCAGTGACAATAAATCTCAATATATTAATAAGTTTATGGATAATAAAGGGAACCGAATTGCATAAACTAAGAGAAATAACATATGATTAGCTGCTCACTGCAAACCTTGAAACACATAAAATAATTGAATATTTAAAAAATAATTCACAGATTACTTTTTTGTATTAAAAAAATTCACATTTATATATTTAGTCCTCGTGTGGGTTTGTTTAATGGAATTGAATTTAAGTATTTGTTTTTTGTTTTTTTTTTTTTTGAATCAAAATGGAATTTAGGTATTATTCGGATTTGTGTGAATTATGCAGGATCTTGATATTTGGTTTTGTGCAACAAATTGCAATGGGGTTTGTTTTCCTTTCCACCTGTCATCCAATAATTTTCAATGAAAGTTTATGCATGTGGTAGGTTGGAGCACAGTGATAAAATATTTCTAAAAGACAAAGTACCGCATAAGATTCAATAATTTAGAATCTGAAAAGATAAATTATTTTTAATAATATATTAAAAATTTGTGATTTAAAAATCTAAACAAATTGATTGGTATGCTTTTATATTATTTTATGACTCTCTATGGGCTTTTTTTTTTTTTTTTTTTTTTTTTTTTTTAAATCATGTAGTCTTTGAAGTGAATTTCAAGATTTTAAAACATTATGTCAATAAGCACATATATTAGGTTAAACTTATTATATCATCAGAGAAGATTTCCAGAAATTTATTACTTCCGATTCAAAAATAGTAGAGATGTATGTTAAAATAAAAAGTGAAAAAGTGAAAAACTAAATGTTAGATTATTTTTAAATTCACTAAACTAAACATATAAATACATAAATAAGACACGTATTTGTGAGTAGAAATTTTTATAAATTAAACATATGTAATCCAAAAAATGATCTATTAATTAAAGATGAAAAACCAAAGTAATTTGTGGTCAAAGACGAAAAATTAAAATCATTTTTTTGTGGTAAAAAAAAGGAAAATGTGAAGGAATCTGTAAATTAAGGAAGAAAAATTGATTAATCACAAATAAGAGAGAGAGAGAGACATGGTAAGAAAGAACAAAGAGAAAAGGGAATAAAAGTTTCTTAATAGTTCCTATATCATTCAGACTAGATTACTCCAATAACACCTGAATATTGGTGGATGAAAACAAAAACAAAAAAAAGGAGTTAACGCAACATATAAAAGAAAAAAAAATATCATATGGGTTTCGTTGGGCGAGAGAAAAAAGACCCCATTAACTATGAATTTTTGTCGCGAATCTAAATAATGGACTCAAATTCGATAAGATAATTTAACTTAAAAAATCGACCTATTGGGTGAGAGAACCTATTTGATTTAAATATTATTTTATGATTTCTTGATAATCCGATGTGAAATTCATAACATTACCCTCCTCTTAAAAAATCGGACGTCCACGGACGACTCACACTCTAAACGGCTTTCACTTTGACAGGTAGCCCTTTTCCTCTTCGGACGGCTCTTACTCCAATATTGAGTAGCCCTTTTCTATTTTGGACGACTCTCATTCTGGGACCAAGTAACCCTTTTCCAGATAACCCTCTTCAAGATAGTCTTTCTCCATATTAAATTGGAGACTTTGATACCAATTTATCATGAACCCAAGTAATGGACTCAACCCCAATAGAAGAACTCATGCCAAAAGATCGATTTGTTGGGTGAGAGGATTTATTGGATTTAAATATTATTTTATGATTTTTTTGTGATCCGATATGAGATTCGTAACAATTTTATACTCCATCCGGTGAACCGCTTTTACAAGTCAAGACCGGTCACTTGTTTGCACTTTTTAAACCATCGAGAAGTTAAAATAAATTCACGAAATTTGATTGAAATCGAATTGAACAATTAAAAAATAAAACTTTCTTTTTTGATTACATCAACATTCGAATCTTGGATTTCAGGGTTGGGAGAGAGGTATTGTGATCACCAAATTGTTACTTGGAGTCAAAGAAATAAATAAATAAAACTTTTTCAACATCTGTTTTCATCATATATAAAATTTGTATTTTCATCGTAAATAAAATTTGTATTTGAAATATTATTTAAAAGGTTAGATTAACACTTTCTTGGAGTACTTAGGGTCGTGTTAACATTGAATAATCTTTTGTCATGCCACTTGTGAATTAATTAATTAACTTTAGGCATAGAATTTCGCCATTTTTTGGGATAATCATTTTAGTTTTTCTATCTAATATTATTGATTAAATAATGAAGCGAAGTTCTTTACGTGATTAGAGAGGCCAGGTCCCTTGACGTTTTAATGGCAAATAACTTTGGAGACAAAATTAAGTTTTTGGATGGGATAATTTGGAAATTGTCAAAAGTAAGAAAATAGATAAAGAAAAAAAAAACTTTACTTACACTATATAATAAATAAGCAAATCTACTGTTAATAAAGGGAATACAATATTTTATTATTCAAAACCCATCACAACTTCATTGAACAAAAGTACTCTTCACGAGTATTATCCTTAATTTCATGGTAAATATTATAATGGAAAAAATTGAAATTATAAAATTAATAAAGAAAAAGTACCCAATAACCACTCTCACATATTTTAATCTCTTATTTATTTTTTTTAAACCTTTTTTTTTCCCTTCCCTTTCCTCTTTTAGATGTCTTGTACTTCTTCATGCATCACATGCACTAAAGTTCTCGTCAATGATGCACACAAACTTGTTAACATTAACATAAAAATTAACATTTCTAAGCTTTTGAAATGTTTCAAAACGTTAAACTAATTAATATTTATATAAAAATTTTTATATTTTTTATATTTATAAAAATTTTATATTTAATAAATTATTTATTTATTTATAATTTATAATTTATATTATTCATCTTATTAATGATTGTATATCTGTTTAT
This sequence comes from Dillenia suffruticosa, assembly GCA_033439265.1. NCBI lineage: Eukaryota > Viridiplantae > Streptophyta > Magnoliopsida > Dilleniales > Dilleniaceae > Dillenia > Dillenia suffruticosa. The sequence continues at coordinate 19,255,211 of JAVTVX010000020.1, forward strand.
TTTAGATTTTTACTATAAAAGATGATCATTCTATTATTTTATAAATTAATTAATATTTTTATAAAAATTTTTATAATTTTTACATATAAGCGTTTGTTCACATTTTCATTTTCTATATTTCTATAAAATCTTGTCTTCTTATATAGTTTCGTATCTATTTATATTTTCCCGTTTTCACTTTAATGCAACTTGGTGCTCTTATCTAAAATATGTACTCATTATTTCACAATATATATTTTCATTTGAAGGTGATTATAAACTTTTAAATCCAACAATTTCACAATTTTTTTTTTTTTTGGATACAATTGGGACGAGATTACTAACTTTTAAAAAAACCTAAGTCTCGAATATCGCATGACAAATCTGAACACACTTCCTTAGAGGGAGACACCAATTCATAAAATCCATGAGTGATTGAGTGACAAATGTGACCTAAAATATCTGCGCAAGAGTTACCTTCCCATGGGACAAATTAAATAGAATAGACCCTAAAAGATGCATTAACCTGATGCATTCTCTGAGGATGTTAAAGCAAGATGATACTAGTTGAGATTTGTCATAATCCAGCTCCAAGATTATCAGGTAGAGGTTTGTACAAAGATTAAACAAGAGTCCATCTCAAACTCCTTAAATAGTTCTACCATGAATGAGTCTATTACACCCGGTTTACAAGTGAAACCTTATACCCATAAACCATACTTATCCTGAATAATGCCCACTGCCCTTGCTTATTCAAAAGTGATGTTTACTGATCTGTCTGTATTTAGTTGTAGCACACCTATTGGAGGGGGAATCCATCTAATCCATTTCCCCTTGCGCGGGAGAGGGGAAGATGCCCTAAAAAATGCTCTCCATCCATCCTATACATAACAATTTGCCATAGCCACTACATGCTCCATGGAGAAGGAACGTCCCTCAAAAACTACACAACATTTCTCTTTTCAAACCCACCAGAGGGTGTATAAGAAGAACATAGCCCAAGGAAGATCTTCTTGCACTGCATGGGATGAACAATCCTTCTTTAACCAATCCTTCATTGGTCTTCTAGAGAATACAAGATTAGCCAAATATGGAGATCAAACGGTCTGAAATCATAGCTGCCGAGTAACCATGCACTCCCAAAAAAGGTGAGACAAGATTTCGGGTAACTTGTTGCAAAGAGTGCAATGAGGGTTCATTGCAATTCTTCACCGGAAGCAAGTGTCATTAGTCATTAAGTTCCCATGTACCAAATGCCAAACTAAGAACTTGACCCTTTCTTGGCACTTCAACATCCAAATCCAATTCCAATTTCCTGAAGGAGCCATAGTAATGTCCCTCCCACACAAACTGAGGTAAGTCGATTTAATAGAATGTATTCCTGATGGATCCCCATACCAAGAAATATGATGACTCGAATTTTGGTCCCATGGAATAGATGTTGCCCTAATCTCCTTGATGATAGTTGTTGGGAGAATAGCCACAAGCTTAGGTAAATCCCAAACCCTACTCGGTGTAATAAACTGATTAACATATACTTCAGCCATATCTGGGGAAATATCTCCAAGAATCCTTTAAACTAACGGAACTGAACCCACCAAATTATCTTCCCGAAAGTGAATACTCCTTCCACTTCCCACTCTCCACCTCATATTACTCCTGATGATATCTCGAATCTTTGAAATACCCCTCTACATTGGTGAACCAATAGAAGAGCGAGGGCAACTCAATAAATTTTCCGTACAACAGTATTTTCCCCAGAGAACCTCATACCATAACGACGATTCCCCAGATAGAATCCTCTAACCCAGTTTCATCAAAAGAGCCATATTTATATCCCATATGCCTGAATGCCCAGTCCTCCTTGATCTTTAGGCTAACAAACTACCTCCCATCTTATAGCATGGGCTTGTCTTCTCCCTTTCAGCTCACCCCAAAGAAACTGTCGATTAACTTTATCTAACTGCCTGTTAAATATGTTCCAATAACCATGAAGATTGCATGACATATACTAGAATAGCAGAGGTGATCGACTTGATAAGAGCAAGTCAGGTGACTATATTCAAAATCTTAGCCTTCCATCCCGCGATCTTATTCTAGATTCGCTCGACCAAATATTGATAATGTGATCGACCAACTCTGCTATGGATGATACTCCCGGGTAAAACCCCATATCCTTCGTAAGTTGAAAATAACACTAATCTATTAATCCCCTTTTTAAAGCTAAAGCGCCTCATGGAGAGACAAAAAGTTTCGATTTCTTAGGATTAATATGTAAACCACTCAGGTCTGTAAAAACCCCATGACAATCCAAGATAGTTCACAACATTCCGAAACTAGCATTTGTAAACAACATAAAATCATCTGCAAAGAAGAGGTGTGAGATAGTTGACCCTTGCGAAGAGATATGTGAATCAGATTCCAGATACCCTGATAAGCTATGTTTTGTATCATATAAGATAATCTTTCCATGATTAGAGTGAACAAATAGGGGGACAATGGATCACCTTGTCTTAAACCCTTCCCTAGACCCAAATCTTGTAATGCCTCACCATTCTAAGGAAGAGCAGAGTGTGCATAGGTCACCGCAAATATAATCAAACGCACTAGTTGTGTGGGGGAAGTGGAAGTCCCGGAGATTCTTCCTAAGAAACTTCCAACTGACGCTATCATAAGCCTTATGAAGATCAATTTTCATCACCATCTTCCAACTTTTACTCTAAGAGGTGCGGATAGTGTACACAAGTTTATGTGAAATTATGATGTTATTCAAAGTACCACGGTTAGGGAGAAAACTACTCTGATAAGGACCAATCACTTTATGTAGTATAGGCCTAAGTTGAAAGACCAACACCTTAGACAGAACCTTATAACTCATGTTAAGTAAGATGATCGGTCTAAATTCATTCAAGTTGTCAGCCATTCCACCTTCAGAATTAGACTATATACACTCGGAGAAATTCCTCAAGAAAGCATCCCTCTCTGAAGGCCCTCTCAATGAACTTGAAGAGGGCTAGTTCCCATAATCTCTGATAGAATACAGGCTGAATACCATCCGACTTTGGGGCTTTCAACCTTTTCATGGAGAAATCTATCGATTTCACCTCAGACAACTCAATAGGACGAACCAAAGCCACCTGATCTGAGTGGTAAATAATCTGCCGACCCTCCCAAATTTCATCATCAATCATCCAAATTGGTCTTCCCCCAAAAAGAGTCCTAAAATGCTCTGTTGAATAATTCTTTAGCTACTGTTGATCATAACATCAAGTTACATCTATTTTAATGAAAGAAATCCGATTCCAACCACTACAAAAAAACCAGTTTTTAGCAACAAATTTAGCGACGAAAATTTAATAAAAATTCGTCGGTAAAAACATTAGCGACGAAAAATTTTTTGTCGCTAAAAACGCGTCGCAAAAATTTAGCGACAAAAAATTAGAAATTCGTCGCTAAATTTAGCGACAAATAATTTTTTGTCGCTAAATTCGTCGCAAATTTAGCGACGAAAATAAAAAATTCGTCGCTAAATTAATTAATTAATTAATAAATATATATTAATATTTTAATTTATTTAATTATTTTTCAAATTTTGCGACGAATTCTGAATTTCGTCACAAAATTAATTAATTATTTAATAAATATATATTAATATTTTATTTTATTTTATTATTTTTCAAATTTAACAACGAATTTTGAAATTCGTCGCAAAATTAATTAATTAATTAATTAATATATATTAATATTTTATTTTATTTTATTATTTTTCAAATTTTGCGACCAATTCTGGAATTTGTCGCTAATTTTGCGACGAATTTCTCAATTCGTCGCAAAATTAATTAATTAATTAATAAATATATATTAATATTTTATTTTATTGAATTATTTTCAAATTTTTGAGACGAATTTCCCAATTCGTCGTAAAATTAATTAATTAATATATATTAAAATTTTACTTTATTTTATTAATTTTCAAATTTTGCGACGAATTCTAAGATTCGTCGCTAAGTTTGCGACGAATTTTGAAATTCGTGGCAAAATTAATTAATTAATTCCTGAATCCGGCCCGCCCGCCTGAGCCAGCATCCGCCCGAACGCCCGCCCGAGCCGGCACCCACAGGCCCTCCCTTACTTAATTCTTGAGAAATTCCACCACATTGCTTCCACCATGGTTCGAACCCTTGCGCTTCCGTGAACCTTTAAGATCCTGTAACCATCAAGCTAAACGTTAATATCTGTTATAAATTTTTTTTTTTACTTATTATCTTTCCTTTACATATTTCACATAATAATAAAACAATATAAAATAACAATTTATTATAAAATAATAAAATATTAGTATAAAATAAAATAAAATAATATATATAAAAATAATAATACTATTTTTAGAAAAGATAATATAAAAATAAAATATAACATATTAATTAAAAATAATAAATGTGATAATTTTTGTTAAATAAAAAATAAAAAATATATATTAATATTTTAATTTATTTAATTTTTTTTAAATTTTGCGACGAATTTTGAAATTCGTCACAATATTTATTAATTAATTAATTAATATATATTAAAATTTTATTTTATTTTATTATTTTCAAAATTTTGCGACAAATTTTGAAATTCGTCGCAAAATTTGCCATGAATTTTGAAATTTGTCACAAAATTTGTCATGAATTTTGAAATTCGTCGCAAAATTAATTAATTAATTAATTAATTTATATTAAAATTTTATTTTATTTTATTATTTTCAAAATTTTGGGACGAATTTTGAAATTCGTCTCAAAATTAATTAATTAATTAATTAATTAATATAAATATTTTATTTTATTTTATTATTTTCAAAATTTTGCGACGAATTTTGAAATTCGTCGCAAAATTAATTAATTAATTAATTAATATATATATTAATATTTTATTTTATTTTATTATTTTTCAACTTTTGCGACGAATTCTGAGATTTGTCGTTAATTTTGCTACGAATTTTGAAATTCATCGCAAAATTAATTAATTAATTAATAAATATATATTAATATTTTATTTTATTTTATTATTTTCAAAATTAGCGACGAATTTCAAAATTCGTGGCAAAATTAGCGACGAATCTCAGAATTCGTCGCAAAATTAGCGACAAATGTTGAAATTCGTCATAAAATTAGCGACGAATGTTGAAATTCGTCGCAAAATTAGTGACAAATTTCCGGTCGTCTCTAAATCAGCTACGACTTTTTTTTCGTTGGAAATTTCGTTAGAAATAGTGATGAAAAAATATTTCGTCGCTAAATTCGTCGCAAATTTGCAACGAAAAAAATTTGTCGTTAAATTTCGTCGCAAAAAATGAGTTTTTATATAGTGAACTGTGCCTCACTAATATCGTCAAATGATAAAATTGGGTATTATGGTCACCCTGACAAAACCATTGAAGTCTGGATTTCTGGTACCAAAGGATCTCCTCCATATCCAAGATCATGTGATACTCCCCCAGCAGTCTCTGTTCTAGCCTGTCCAAGAATTCCGCAAGAGTAGCCCCTAGCAGACTGAATCCCACTTAAACAAGTCTCGAACTAACGCTTTATATGAAATAAATTCCCAAATACCCATTTGTTTCACCCTCGCAATGCCATAGAGGTAGCCTTAACAAAATGAAGTAAAGAGGTCTTACCATGCCCTCCACACCATCTATGCAAATACTTGGTAAACTTAGTGTGTTGAAACCAGATTGCCTGAAATCTAAATGGGCGCTCTACCTTTGAAGGAGGGGAAGTCATGCAAGTCTGAAGAAAAATAGGGTGATGATCTCCATACACTTAAGGAAGATTGATAACTTTTGCCTCAGAAAACCTAAATCTACTCAACTCATTACCCAAAACACAACCCCAACTTTCCCTGAGAGTTACCTGACCACCCCTCCCCTCCCCTCTTCCTTATCCAAGTAAATGGACATCCTAATGCACCTAGATCATGCAAATTACATTTTTCCCTACAATCTTGAAATCGGCTTGTCTTTCTATAACTCTGATTGTTTTATTACTCATTTTTAAAATCCCAACAATATCATTAAAATCGCCCAAAATAAACCAAGTATCATCCATTGATATCTCCAAATTACCCAAACTATTCCATGCTATTCTATGCTTCCAATTTCTTCTCCCTATGAGGCTATATATAAACAAAAGTGACATAACATATGGTTTCACCCATCCGAACCCGACGATGAATTAATTGATTCGTGGCATAAATATCTCTAAATCTCCCAAAGTCGATTTCCACATAAATCACAAACCACCACTAAATCCAAAAGCACCTACCACGTACTCTCTATTGTAACCCCAGTTTCGAAGGAATCTCGGAGGGTGAGAGGATTCGCTTTTAGTCTCAATCAATCGGATAGCATTTGGCTCATTTATTTTAATAAATTCCTTAACGACCCTACAAAGTTGGGCCTATTTCCCGCCCATATTCCATGCAACAACTTTATAATTAATTAGAATACTTTAAATTCTTAAAAAACTTACCTTTATGACAAGCTGGCCTCATCCACCAACATTGTAGCAGTCCTCTCTTCCCTCGGTCCGAAAGTGTACTCTCTTTCTTCTCTGATCTCCATAGGATAATCCACAGCCTTACCATCTCCTTCCTGCTGTACCATTCGGCCCATTGAAGACCTAGCACCAGCATCTTCTCGTGTTGGGTTCTTGACAGAGACTCCTCGCCTTGCCGAATCTAGTGGTTCTGGGAGAAGAGAAACCATCTCACGAGCTATTGTGACTGGTAAGGAAGGGGCAAGATCCACCATTTGTTCTGCAGTAACAAGAGCTGTGGAAGACGTCGTCAAATAGTAGGATGAACCCAGAGCCGAAGACATTTCAGTTCTGCTCTTATCGGCCTGGTTGCGATCGGTGTCCAAATCTCTTCGGGGAGATGAAGATCGCGGTGACCTTGGAACATCACGAGCGGTTGTGGTTACGGTTGATCTTGACACATCTGCTGTCGGGTGCACAGTAGACTGCGTTTGCCGCACTAGAGTACTCTCATTCTGAGCATCAAAGGACGCTTCAAGTGCAGAGGGGTCTATCGGGTTACCCAAGTGTCCTCGGTCACGGTTGGATAGCAACAAAGGACTCTGACTGGTGGGTTGCAAGAATGGGCGGATTCTCACCAGCTCTTCCAATCCAGTTTGAAACCGGATCCCACTAGAAGATGGGCCCGAAGCACCATTCTGAATGTTTACTTCACTATTGAGTCTAGGCGGGTCAATGATGTTTTTTCCCTTGATTGGCCTCTTCCCGGGACCATTCCTAGTCCCACCAATCTGCAGCTCCTTTTTTTTTCGGGGCCCCGAGTCAACTCCCGCTCACGATTTTAATTCTGACTTACCAAACAACAACCGCGCCATTCACGGGAGACAACCCTTCCTCTTTTGCCATTAACTCCGATACATGCTCATAACGGTTACATTGATTCTTCGCCGTTGGAGATTCCACCCTAGCCGGCCTCCGTCCTCATCGCCGGAGCTTCTTCTGGACCTGCATCCGAGGTCCAAAGGTTGTCAACTCTGCAGGTAAGTTATCCTTCCCAGTAACAGTTTCCATCAAGTGATCATCCCCCAATCCCTCCTTCATTTTAGCGCTTGCTTGTGTATTCTCTTTACGACACTTCTCCTTTGCGTGCCCTACTCGACCACAATCAATGCAGATCTCATGAACTCCCTCATATTCTACCCGCTGCAATATCTTCCGAATCCGCAAACAAAGAGCCAGTGGTTTGCTTAAGTCCAGTTCTACACAAATAAGAGCAAATTTTCCTCTGGACACAGTGGTTGTGTTCACATCCACCTTTAGTGGGCGGCCCAATTGCTTCCCCACACTAAACAAGAAATGTTCATCAAATAATTCAATGGGGAGTGCCGACGGTCAAACCTTCACAGCAGTTCGGGTGATTGCAGACTTTGAAGGCACAAACCACGGTCTCCACTTCATCACCACCAAATAATGCCCATTATCCAAGGGCCCTCAGTGAGAGCGCGAATAAAATCTGACTAAACTGAAAGTTTAGCCACATAATAGCCCTCTCCCATGTCAATCAGATCTAATTCACCTTCAATCTGCCACAAGGCTGAAATCCTTGCACATAATAGATATACTCAATTGTTTTGCCCTACAGTTTCACTATCACCGACCGCCTCCACCTTTTCCAAAAGTGTCTCAGTTGTGTAAAAATTTGTAAACCTTACTTAAATTCAACCCAAACCGTTCTGTAGCAGGGAGCACCAGGAAAGTTCCCAGGAAAGAGGTGGAGCTCGTCTGTCCTCGCTTAAGAACCTCTTTCCTTGGACAAATGTTTGTCACTTGACAGAACTTTCCTAGACATGCTATGCCATCGCATACTAGAGAATGGGCTTTACTAAAGTTTGGAGTACAAATTTAAATATAGACAAAGAGAGATAAAAAATGTGATCAAGTAAAGAGAAAAATAAGGAGAAAGATTTATCAAGAAAAAAATGAAATTGAAGAATGAAGAGAATTTCTTCTATTGAGTGTGAAAAAGAAATTATCTCAATATTACAAAGACAGAGAAGGAGAAGAGAGATTTTGGAAGAGAGATTGTCTTCCAAATTATGAATACAAGAGAAGAGAAAAATCCTATTTATAGAAGATGGAGGAGAGAGAAAGAAAAAATAAAAATAAAAATAAATAATAAAAAGAAATGGGAAATGGGGAAATCCTCCAACGGCTATATAGCCGTTGGAGGTGAAATGTGAAATCCTCCAACGGCTATGAAGCCGTTGGAGGTGCAACGGCTATTATAGCCGTTGCAGCCTTGGGCCCACTTGGGCCAGGAATCTTGGGCCCAAGTGGGCCTATGTATTTTCAACAAGTTGAGCATCTGATACCGGCACAGAAGCAATCGATGAGTCCATGCAAGCCTCGTCTTCCTCCTCAGAGTCACTCTCCACCTCATCCATCTCATTATCTGAGTCAGAAGGAAGCAAGTCCATTGGCATACTCGATGAAGATTTTGTACCAATAAGTGTTTCCTTGAAACTTCGTTGAGCCATCGGGTGCTTCTCCCCAGCGCTCCCTTTCACCTTCTTTGTGTTTCTGTGGAGATGATCTTCCTCCTCCACTGATAATCGTCGTGAACCGGCTTCCCTACCATCACCATGGTCAAGGAAAGAGAACACTAACTTTCGCCATCCTTAATTTTCCTCTATTACCTCACTACAATATACTTCCATAAAATTGTTTGATTTAATCCATGTTACTCGCGAATTTGTTATTCTCTACTCTCTACTCTATGTGATATTTTGTTTTATTTTATTTATAATATTTTTTAAATACTTTTGAGTTTGGCAGGTTTTGTTTAAAGCTATCAAATTAGTTGAAATTGCATACTCTCCGGCTCCCAAATAACTCGGCTCAGTAGACTTGACGTCCGACCTGGAATACATGATAGGTAAGTGTTAGTCGTTATTTTATTATTTTTTTAATAAACTATCAATATCCGGTAATTAAGTTGTGACTTGACTAAATTTAATTCAAATTAGATTAGCTTTTTAAAATATAAGACTGTCGATTTCTATTTTATAATATAAAAAACTTGAATTCAAAACGTTATTTAAAATGTACCGATGTCTGACTAGTGAACCATTTAGCGGTTGGTAAGGGTTAAGACATTGTTGATAGCCGGTGTGGCGGTTAAGCCAGATCACTCGAGTCCAACTCTAAGACCTGCAAGTTCCATAGGAAGCTTGGTTGGGGTGATCGGCTTTAGCCCCTCCAATAATCATCTTAGTTGTTGTATTAGAGATTAGGTTATGAAGAACCTAGAGAGAGAGAGAACACTAAGAGGCACCGATGGACATTTAACCTAATGGGATGTGGTGATAGGTCTCTTAATCAAGTTTTTGACTTTGATTTGCGACTTGAGTATGAAAAAAACTACGTTGAGAGGGTAGTCCCCTTAAATGGACCACTAGAAATTCTGAACCGGATTAGTCGAAATATGATTTGGAATAGTATTAAAACAAAAAAAAAAAAAAAAAAAGAGAACACTAACAGGCTCCATGGACTGTTGGGCCTTAGTGGCGCTAGTTGATTATGGGCCTAGCCAATATTTTTGAGGCCGAGGAAAGAAATTTATTTGGAGTACAATGCACAATTCCTTAGGGCAAGCAAGTAAATTTTTCCCTAGTTGCATCTCTCGTCTGTTCTTTCTCCATACTTCATTGTTGGACATAGACTTGGGAACCCCTGGTCCAGACTTCTAGTCGTTTTGCATGGTCCAGGATTAAAGGACTCACCCTGGACCGAATAGATATATTAACCCATTTGGGCTTATTTGAAGCCTAGTGTATCGAAGTCCCAAGGACAACCTATTGGTCACAATCTCTCTCTCCCAATTTGATAATTTGGGTTTAAATCTCAATGTAACAAAAAAAAAAAATCCTAGTGTATCGAAGAAAGATAGTTCAAATTTTGTCTGTTGTCTCTTTATAATGATATAATTTAAAAATTATAAATATTTTGCTCTAAAAAATCATAAATATTCAACCCTTTTTTTTGGGGCCTATAGCCAAGCCCGTAGTAAGTTATCTCTTTTCTCAATAAACCATATTAAATAAGCATATTAGATATTTTCAAGTTTATGTCTCTCTTCTCAATAAAGCATATTAAATAAGCGTCTAGTTATTTCTTAGTTATGATAGCAAGCTGTGTTTTCAGGGTTGAAAATTTTTCTTAGGCATAAAATTTTAACTTTTAAGCTTTACGACCCAAAAAAAAGTTGTGATCCCTTCATATATCTGAAACTATAAATCTTTTATACTTTAAAAATTTAAAATAATATTATATTTGATATTTAGATTTTGTGGGGTCTGACCGGTTGTCCCACTTTTCAATAAAATTTTAATCATAATTTAATAAAAATATAACGTTTTCCTTCACTCAAATATTTCTCTTGACTTCTTTTCTCCGGTGGCTTTTGATTTTCATTATTTTCTCATTTTACAGATTCAAAGAGACAGAAAAAGAATCAATTATGAGGGAAAAGACAACAAACAATCAATTCCTTTTTTAAGAAAAAGGTTACCGACGATTCAAACAATAATATAATTTCAAAAAATAATGATTTTTTTCTAATTAAGAGCAATTTTATCAAAAGCGTCTAAAAATTATTATAGAACAAATGTCTTTCTACTTCTTTAGAACATGATCAAGGTCTTTGTCCACAAAGATTAGAATTTTTGATTAATCAACATGATGAAATTTGATGAACTTATATTAAAGTTGGTCCACATCAACCTAAGTTTCCTGTGTTTCCATCTTTTGGTCAAGCGAATCATCCACATTGATTTCAATCATCTTAGTACGAAGCACATTCTATATGGTTAGAGTATTCACCTTCTAAGAATGCTATATTTTTGTTTATCTTGTTATCTATTTAGTAGCAAAATTGGGACGCGTCTTAAATAGGAAACTTTATTGAAAAAGGTTTTAGTAATCGAAAGAAAATAAATAATAGAAATAATTGTCCTTTATTGAATTCGCCATGTTTTATAGCAGTGGAATTTTGTCATAATTTAATCAATAAAGGACAATATATTGACACTTTCATTAAAAGACAAAGTTCAAAGTAGATTTAGAATAATTGGTTAAGGTTAAATACTTCTATAGATTGTATGAGATGGCTAGTATTTCAAGATTGTATTTTTAGAGGTCATGATGAATGGTTAAATTTGAAAAATTATGAAAATTTTATTGAGATGGTAAAATTGTTAGAAATTTACAATGATAGAGTTGAAAGAGTTGTCTTATAAAATGCTCCATGAAATACTAGATATAATTTACATGATGTTCAAAAGGAGATCTTGAATATATTTGCTAGTATGATACAGAAGGTGAATCTTGAAGAAATTGAGGATATAAAATCTTGTATTATCATTAATGAGACTAGGGAGGAGTCTAAAAGGGAGCAAATGATCACTATTTTGGATTTGTAGATAGGGATGAATATATTCATGAGTACTTTTTTGACGTAATACATGTTACAAATACTGTCACAATGATATTAAAAAATAAAATATGTATTTTTTTTTTGTCACAATCTTTTTATTGAGAATATTAAAGGTCAAGAATATGATGGTGCTAGTAACATGTGCAGCTTTATTTTTGAATGATTGCCCATATGGCTATTTTGAGTGTTGCTTTGCTCATAGATTGAAACTAGAACTAATTGCAATGTCAAGATGAAATTTATTCATACATTTTTTGATCAATTGACTTCTATCCACTTGATTTTACTTAACAAAATCGAATTTATTTGAAAATTCAATTATAAAATTGTGAGCTAAATGTGTTAAAACATGAGAATTTTCAAAATTTAATGACAATTTTAGAATTATGTAAGAAATTAGAAGAAACTGAAAAATAAAAAATTCATTATTTAGTTGATAGATTCATTCGTCTTATTTTGACTTTCCCACTTTCAATAGAAACAAGTGAACGAATTTTCTCTGCAATAAAGATTTTGAAAACAAGGTTGCGAAGCAAGATGGAAGATGAATATATTGTAAATAGTTTAGTTATTTATATTAAGAAAAAAATTGTTATTACTTTTAGTTCAGAATCGATTATAAATGAATTTGAATCGATGACCAAGCATGGAGTATAATTTTCATAAATTATTTATATTGTTTAATATTTTTTTATTTTAATCAGAGTTATATAAATTTTTAATATATTTTTATTTGATAATTTTTATTAATTATTACTCTATGGCCCCCCAAAAAGAATTTCTTAACTCCACCCTTCTGTGTTTTTGATGATTTTTCTTATTAGAGCTGCAATAATAAGTGCGTGTGTGTGTGTGTGTGTGTTTTTTTTTTGGTTTATAAAATGGAATCAATCGAAGAAACCTTAAGATGTGTTTCTTCTTGTGCCGCTCTTTGAAGCAAATGTATGACTATGTTTTTAGCTAGTCTCATCAAATGTGCATTATATTTTTCCCATTTCCTTTTTATTTTCAATACTTCTTGGCAAAACAATTAGAAATTTGTCTCTTTCTTCTCTTGAAGATCATCATTTCCCAATGTAGTTTGTTTATATTAACCGGTTTTTCAGTTTACAATTTTAATGATTGCTAAGAAATTCATGAGAATCCAACAAGTTTTGCAAGAGATATATTGTTGAAAGTTTTGAATCCCTAATTTCTATTTTTTTTAATAATGTCTTTAAATTCTTATCATGTCATTACATGCTATTTTGGCCTTCATTGATTTGTATTCAAGATATTTGTTTTACTATCATGATCTCAAAAAAGTAAATAATAAAATGAATTTGATTTTCCAAGTTTGTCATTTTTATGGATATATTTGAAGAATCTAATTAAGTAGAGAATGCAGTGGTTTCATCATTTTTCTATCAGTACTTCCTCAGGTGATCATGATATAGATGTAAAAATCATAAATAAGTTTTCAAATCTAAATTTAGAAGCGGCAACTCAAGGTTAAATCCCCACCAATTGAGTCTTTGACCCGTGATGAAAAACCACTGACTTTTGGCTTGATTGTTGTTTTCTGTAGAGCCTATAAAGATAATGATTTACTTTGGCAACAAATTAAACTCCTTGCGGGAGGAGGAGCTGGTGCTGCCACAGGTTAGTTTTATTGGGATTGACATCTTGGTGGTGTTGGTTCTTGGTCTCGCTGCGCGAGTTTATATTTCTCAAAGTTGATGGGTTCTGCCGTTAAGGTAGACAATGTTTTAGTGCTACATGTAAGAAAAGTAAAAGCAGAAAGTCGTGAAAAATGAGTTGTGAAAGTTGTGAGATTTCCTGTGGAAATCGTTTCAGTTTAATCCGCTTTCGAGCCGACCGTTAGGGTATATTTAGTTGTGAAAATGTTCTTTAATTTTTTATTTTTAATTTTCTCATATTTTTTATTTAAAAAAAAAAGAATAGAAAATTTTAAAAAATACAAATTTTATTTATAATAAAAAACAGTAAAAAACAAATCTAAAACTATTTTCTATTTCTCTTTATAAATTAAAAAATCATGTTTTTTAATTTTTATTTTCTTAAATTAAAATTCAGAGTATTTAAAGATAATTTTACTTTTTTTAGAAAATATTTTTTAAAAAATACTCTCATTTTTCATAATTAAGTGCTCATTTTATAGGGTTTTTTTTTTCAATTTCTCTTTTCCTTTTAAGGAAAAATCCTGTCAAACAGTTTTTTTTTAGAAATTCTTTAAAAAAAGATCTTTTTTTATGAAGAAAAAGAAAACAAAAGCTCTTGAGAGAAGCTTTTGTTTCTCCTTTTAAAAACACGCTAACTTGAGAATTTGTTTTTTTTTTTAATTTATATTCTCACTTGAAAGATATAAAATTTCTAATATATCTGTATTATAAATTTATTAATTTTCATATTTTTTTCTTTATCTTTAATTTTAAGTTTTAAGTTTTAATTTTTTATTTTATTTTAAAAATTAATTTATTTTTAAAAATAAAAATATCAAAAACTTTCTAATTAATTTTTAAAAGTAAAAACTTAGGCTAAATACACCTTTAGCTTTTGGCACGTGGTCTCCGTTTCTAGAAACGTGGGCTGATTAAAAAAAGAAAAGAAGAAAAGAAACGTGGGCTGCGCACTTCTGGGTATCTTGGAGGCAAGACAAGTAAATGGGGGGATAACCTTAATAACTTGTTCACCCCCTAGCATTTTTCATTTTTATTTTTTTAATAAAAATTATAAAAATTATAAAAATATACGAAATTCCTAACTACTCAAATATTTTTAATAAGAAATTTTCTTAAGTATTTTTGTGTCTAGTATATGATAATTTAGTGTTTCGTGTATATACATTTATGTTAATTTTTATGGGACAATTATTAAGTCAGACTGATAATTATTGTCACAACCACCCAGTTTTCAACCACCGTTGAAAGTTTGAACAAATGTTTTGAAACTCGTTTTTATTGACATAAACACGTTTTCTTATAATTAAAACAAAGTTAATGGGGAAAGCATATTGGCATAAACTTATGTTCCAAAAAAGTTTTGAAACATAAATCTTGAAACCAAAAATTCTAAGTTTAAATATCAAATACCAAATATTGTGTAAGCAACTCGTTAAGAATTTATACTAATCTTACAGATGTCTATACAATTAATTATAGGAGAGAGAGAAGAGCCATCCAAGATGAATCATAAAGTCAGAGATTATGTCAATGAATCTGACACTACTTTCTTTCTCTTAAAAATTTTGAATTTGAGTCCTTCTATAAAAAAAAAAAAAAAAAAAAAAAGTTTGAGATCATGGGCATACAGAGCGAGTACTAGTTTTTGTAAGTTGTAACAAATAATTATATCTCTTTTCCGATTCATATAGGCTTATTGCCAATTACCGATTAGCGATTACATTATATAGTTGTGACAAGTAATTCACCAATGATAAAAAAGAAATTAAGGTTAAAAGGATATTTTTGTTTTTGAAAGAAAGGCCGTCTTGAAACTAGTAAAAGTCATTAAACAATAAAATAAAATAAAAAATAAATCTGGAAGCAAGAAATAGATTTTAAAATATAATCTTGAAGGTGATTACAAACTTTTAAACCCAACAATTTCACAAAATGTTTGATTTAATCCATATTACTGGTGAATCTTTTGTTATTCTCTACTCCCCTTTATTTTCTGATATTTTGTTTTATTTTGTTTATAATATTTTTTAACTACTTCCTGAGTTTCGTAAGTTTTGTTTAAAACTGTTAAACTAGTTGAAATTGCATGACACTCTTGGGCCCCCAGATGACTCAGCTCAACAGCCTCGACGTCTGACCTGGAATGCACGACACTCTCGTGCTCCCAGAAGACTCGGCTCAACAGACTCGACATCTGACCTAAAATAAACAATGTGTAAGGGTTAGACACTATTGATTACGGGTGACTACGGTTCGGCTCGAACCGTTAACCAAACCGGAACTGGAGGCTCAAAAATTGAATTGGAATCGTCTTTTCGGTTCCGATTCAAACACTGAAACCAAAACCAAAATTGGAGACATATGGTTCAATTCCGGTTCCTAATTTTTAAAAATCGGAACCGGAACCAAGTCTTTTTTTTGTTGAAATCGGAATTGAATTTTTGAAATAAGTAGTTTTTACTTTTGAATAAATACTAAATTTATTTAAAATTAAAATTTTCTTTGTTGTGTCACAATTATAACAATAAACATGTACAAAAATCAAAATCATTTTAAATTTTAAATTTTCATAATTAGGTCGTAACAATCAACATGTACATAGATCAAAATCATTCAAAACTCAAAATTTTCATTGTTGTATCACAATCATAATAAAATACATGTACAAAAATCAAAATTATTCAAAATTCAAAATTTTTATTATTGGATCACAACAATCAATACGTATAATCATCAAAATCATTCAAAATTCAAATTTTTTATTATTGTGTCACAATACAACAATAAATATGTACAAAAATCAAAATCATTTAAAATTCAAAATTTTCATTATTGTGTCATAACAATAAATATGTATAAGAATCAAAATCATTTAAAATTCAAAATTTTTATTATTCTGTCATAACAATTAACATGCATAATGATCAAACTCATTCGAAATTCAAAATTTTCATTATTGTGTCACAATCACAACAATAAACATGCACAAGAATCAAAATCATTTAAAATTCAAAATTTTTATTGTTGTGTCACAATTAGAATAATGAATGGTACCGCTATTGTGTCATAAAATTCAAATTTCAAATTATTCGTAATTGTTTTTATACTCTTCAAAACTAGTTGTTATACAACTTTTAGAAAGATAATTTTAGTATAAAAAAATATGAAATCTCTATAAATATCAGTTCAATTTCATTCCCCTTTACAAATCAATTCTTAGTTCTTACTTCTCATTATCAATATACTCTCACAATTTCACTCTCAATTTCTCAACTCTCGATAGATTATTTACAATTTTTCATTTTCTCTCATATTCAATTACTCATTTTTTTTCAATATCTAGTTCTATTAGATTCCATTTATCAAAAAATTATGTCGAGTGATAAAAGCAAGAGTAAGGTTAAGAAATCTTTCCAAAATGAGCAATTTTATCTTGAGAATTTTCCTACACAAAAATCTCAACACATCAACTTTGAAGCTGAAAATGATGATCAAGAAGAGATGTGTACAGAAAAAGAAAAAACATTGAGATCCAACATTTTAAAGGTACATTTAAAAAAAAATCGTTTACCAAATGATTCAATACAAGTTATTTGCAATCACTATGAGCAATAATTCAAATTCAAAGAAGGTAAAGAATATGAGACATTTAGAAAGTATTTGAATAACAAATATCTAACTGAAACCGGTATCGATAAAATACAAACTCAAATATCTGAGTTTGCATCTTCTAATCCTTCTTTTCTTTTTATTTATTCCGATGAAAAAAATAGAAAAGAATTAGCCAAAATGATTGCTATTGAACATTTATAATTTAGTTTTGGTGAAAAAATAGGATTTATTAATTATTGTCAAAATGTTTTAAATCTTTCTGCAAAACACGTACCTAGAACTACTACTATATGTACAATTCATAAACTTTATAGAAGAGAGAAAAATAATTTACAAAATCTTTTAAAAAATTTTAATGGTCAAGTTTCTATATGTAGTAATATTTTGAGTAATCATTGGCAAAAACATTCATATATGACTATTATATGTCATTGGATTGATAATAATTAGAATATCAAAAAACGTCTCATTGCATTTAGAGTTTTTAATGAAAGACATACGGTTGAAAATATTTATAAGATTATTAGTTCAATTTTATAAAAATATTATTTAGTGAATAAATTATTTTCTATTGGTTTTGATAATATTTCTACTAATACTGCTTCCATTAGAGATTTAGAAAATATTTGTAAACCTTGTTTTGAAGATAAATTTTTTCTTATAAGATATTCATGTCATGTATTAAATTTATGTGTTTAAAATGGATTAAGATCTCTTGAAATTTATCTTAGCCCTATTAAAAAAGTAATTTTTTATTTATGAAATCATCAACAATTAATGAAAGATTGGGCTAGGTTTTGTAAAGAAAATGGAAAAAGATCTAAAATGTTTTCTAAAGATGTTCCAATACGTTAGAATTCAACTTATGAATTATTAGATGAATCATTTTCTTACAGACAATTGTTATGTGTTTTATTATTTTTTTTTGCAAATAATATTAATTCTATTATTTTATTTCCACACCAATTGACTACTTGTGAAAAAATTTTAAATTTATTAAAAGTATTTAATGATACTACATATACATTATCTGGTATTTATTATCTTACATTTTCATTATTTTTACTAGAAAGTATTTATATTGTAAATACTATGTAAGAGTATAAAAATGATGAAAATTTTAAAAATACAGTTTATCTAATGAAAATATAATGGTGCAATTATTTTTTGTGAAATTCGTGACATTTATCTTATTGTTATTGTTTTTTATTCTAAATGTAAATTAGATGGTTTACTTGATTATTTAATTTTGTACATTGAAAATTTAGGAATAAATGATTATGATGTGACACAAAAAATAAATTATATTAGAAAATTAATTTTTGATATATATATTGAATTTAGTGTGACATTTGATAATTCTACTCAACAATCTTTTCAATCTATAAATATTGTGGAATTTTCTAAAATGAACAAAATTGAGTAAGACAAAAGAAATCAAGATGTTCAAATTTTACATCTGAAATTGATTTATAACTAACAACTTCTTTTGAGTTTAGTGTCTACCCATTTTTTAAGAATTTTCCAATTCTAGAATGGTGGAAAAAGTATGCAAACAATTTTTCTATATTATCACAAATTGCTAAACAAATTTTAGTAACTCCTGTCTCAACTGTGATGGTTGAACAAGCATTTAGTGTGGGAGGAAATATTTTGGATGAGACAAGATCATGTATGACTCCCGAATCACTTGAGGCACAAACTTGTCTGGATGATTGGTGTAGAGCAGATCTTAGACAATAAGAAATAATAAAGAAGAATAACAAAGACTTATATGAATTTACAACCGAAAGCACATCAACTGCTACCTCCGACAATATTTCAGATTAAGTTAATGTAAGGGGGTCATATATAAAAATGGTAAGTGAGCTACGAGGGCTTTGATTCCATAGGTCCCAAAGGATACGTAGGTAGCTTAATTTATATAAATTAAGTTCAAGTCATTTTCTTTTTTTCTTTTAATTATAAAACCAAATAATTAAATATGACATATTGTAATTATAAGAATGATAATATGTCTGTTCTTTTTGTTTGGTGATGTGAATTTGTTGTTCAAATATATTTCGATAAAAATATTTTTACAATAAATGTTCGAGTTAAAAAGTTATATAAAACAAATAAATCGATCTAAATTAAATCTCCACATATAAAACTTGAGTTTAAATATAAGACAATTTGAGTTAAAATAAATCGACCAAATTCATGAATTGAAAAGCAAAATAGTTAAGTCGACCTAATAAAAGAATGAGATAATTAAAATTAAATAATTTAAATTTTGGCTCCAAACGGTTCGAACCAAAACCGAACCGTAAGGAATCGAAATCGTCCGTAAGCGGTTCGGTTCTGGTTTTAGCGGATGATGAATCGGAACTGTCGGTTCTGGAATTGGGATCAAACCGTGAGGAATCAAAACTGGAACCATTGATAACCGGTTCGGTTCTGGTTTCATTGGATGATGAACCAGAACCGGTGGTTTTAGAACTGTCCCCTACTATTGACGGTGGGTGTGTCGGTCAAGCCCCATCATGAGTGTCCAACTCTAGGACCTGCGAGGCAAATAGAAGGGTTGGTTGGGGTTGTCGACATTAGCGCTTCCTATGATCAATTTAGTGCCCATTTGTTGGAATTTTTCTTAATTTCTCTCTGGGTCTTTTTTTTTTTTTAAGAGAAATTATATCAAATAAAAATTTTCCTTTTTAAACTATATATACCTCATTGGTCCCGCCAGTTAGATAAGTCCTCTTTTCCCTTTGAACTTACATATGACACACAAAATCATATAGAGTTCTTTCATTTTGTTTCTCTTTTTTTGAAAGCCGCTTTCTGACTTGAGCGTCGGAGTCTCCCTCGCTGGAACACTCTCCGGCGGTCTCTTGCAGGTCTCATTCGCTAGGATCTCCGGACAACTAGTCAACTCATTCGAGTCGGCAAAACCATCATTTGTGGAGGCAAATCCACATCCAACAGTTCATAAATAATTTTTTATTTCATTTATATTACTTGAGCATTCATTAATATATGATTTATGTTATTTTTGAATTTCTTAATTTTTTATGTTATATAAAATTTTTTTATATTTATTAATATTTGATTTTAATAGTTTATAATTTATTTTTATTTTAGTTATTAATATTTATACTTTTTATTTTTAAATGTAAATATGTGAATTTTAATCGATCGACGGTGAGTAAAAAAAATTATACTCGATACGTACACACTTTATAATAAGTTTATTAAAAATAAAGTTTATAAAATATTTTGTTAAATACATTGTTTATAAAAAAAAGTATATAAACAGTTTTTAAAAGTAAAAAAATTAAATAATTTTTAACTTTTGTTTTAAGAAATTAATTTTTTTTTTTTAAAAGGAGAAGATATTGAGAAATTGTGTCAAACATGCTCATGGTTGTTATATGAGAGATGAGGTCACGATGAAGCTGAGCTAAAGAGAACACCAAGAGGCTCCGTGACTGAATGTGGGACAACAGGCAGCGATGTGGAGGCCAATATTAAGAGGCCGAGGAAAGAAATTTATATAGAATACAATGAACCATTCCTTAGGACAAGCTAATTTCTCCATGATGTCAATGGTCCAGTCTTCCAGTTGTACATATATAGTCATGTCACGACCCAATCC
Source organism: Dillenia suffruticosa (assembly GCA_033439265.1). NCBI lineage: Eukaryota > Viridiplantae > Streptophyta > Magnoliopsida > Dilleniales > Dilleniaceae > Dillenia > Dillenia suffruticosa. The sequence goes on from JAVTVX010000020.1 coordinate 19,276,133, forward strand.
ACAAGAAGAGAGAAATTAAAGCCATTTTTGGGGAAGATGATTAGAATAGTTAGTGTCACGTCAAGAAGACGTGATTGGGAGAATTGGTAAAATATATAGTGTACTAATACCAACTAACGGCTAAAATTGTATGTGTGACGAGAAATTAAAGCCTTTGAGGGGAAGATGATTATAATTGTTAGTGTCACGTCAAGAAGAAGATGATTATATAGAATACAAATTTAAAAAAAAAAATTGTCACGTCAAGAAGAGCATCACATACTAGATGTCAAAGATGAATAGAATTGATAGAACAGAGGTACGAAAAGAGAGAATTATTGAGAAAGAGATAGAGAGAGAAAGCAAGGTTAGAGAAAAGGATGGATTATCAAATTTCATATATTGTCGTCACTTGTAAGCATTTATATGATATTGTTTTTTTTTTTTACCGTTCAAATGATACTGATCTTTTTTTAATAGGTTTGATTTTAAATCTCACTATAAATAAAAAAAAATATAATATTATTTTTTAATTAATTAATCAATCTAACTATTATCAAATAATCAATCCAATTATTCTCAATAAATTGAAATACTTTTTAAGTTAACTAATTAAATCAATTAATTCTTAACTACCTTCACTTGTCTTCAAGAATGAAATGTTATGCCGAGAATTGTAATATGATAAAATCTAGATCTTTCTATATAGATTTTTTTACACTGAGATTAATCTATTTTTTGAGACAATTTAGTGAATTTTGACAATGCAACTTCGGAATAAAGTTTGTATTTTGTTTTCAATGGGTTAATGGAACTTGTTGGAGCAAATTAGGAAGGTCTATACCTCAGTCGGTTTTTGGTTTTAATTATAAATAGTTTTGTAATACATTATCAATAAAGTTGGTATTTTCTTCATCTATCAACCTTCCTTATCCACGTGTTCCATTTAAATACCAAGAACTTTTTTTTGGCTACGGACAGAATTCCTCCATGTGTAATCGCGTGAGAAGAAAGGCTACTTGAGAGTTCCAAGGAGTTGTCGTTTATAAATTTGTTCAATACATAACACGTGATTTGGGGCCCCTTTAAATTGTGGTCTTAAAGTGCCCAAAGCTTCTTAAAATCTCTATGAATTAAAATTTTTATATTAACAGAAAACTTATATGACTTTCCATATAAAATTAGATTTTTTTTTGAGAAGAAGACTTTAAAATTATTACCATATATTCCAATAATTATTTTATTTTCTGAATAATTTAAGTTTGGTTTTCTGAACAATATTCATTTATAAATATTTTATAAATGATTTTGAATGATTTTTATATGTTTTATATAAGATTTTTGTGATTGTGAGATGTCAGAAATGAAAATTTGAATTACGAATACATCTATTGTATTTATAAATAATTGTCAGTCATATATTGTTGAATATTTGATATATGGATATTATGATACGATTTGGTAATCGTTTGTTGAAATTATGACACATGAAATGTGATTTGAAGAATTGTGAAAGGATGGTGCATGAAGTAAATGGCTATAGTCATTCCTTCCACGAAGTAACTCGACGGGGTGACGTGATTGGGATTGGATGAACGGAGGAGGCAGATGTGGCTCCCTCTGCCGAAATCGTGCTATATCTGGACGCACCCCGGTGAGGTACGAGTCAACGCCAATGAAGGAGGAATTAGTGTTGCGAAACAAATTGATTGAAACCCCTTTGGCGGGCTTTCGTCTGGATTCGGCCAAACCTGGGACAAAAGTGATTTCTTAGGGAGTCCCATGATTTTAGAAAATCTAAAATTTATGAATGCATATTTGTTTGAATTATTTTGATTTGTTGAAACTATTTTATATTTAAAGAGTTGTTTATGAAATATGTTTTGACTTTTTCACATTTATCGCTCATTTATTGACACAATCATGTCATTATACTCCACTCGCTGAGTATTCCCATACTCACCCCTCTATTCTATATTTTTCAGAGGAAGTTTAGGTGGGAGACGTCACTGGAGCCAGTTGAAGATATATTTTTGCTGAATTGCTATAAGTATTGATAATGTAGATATTATTTTTGAGTTAATGTGGTATGATCCGTGACAGGAGACTTTGTACTCTTCATTTTGAGTTGGATTTAATCGATACTTACTTTATTTTTTTTGAAATAAGTATTGGTAAAATCTTTACTTGATTTGTTGTAATGATACTTTGTAACTTTTATTTATATTTATTTTTTGCAAAACTTATGGTTTCGTTGGAACATTTGGACTTTATTTTGAATTTTGAGACATTTGAAATTTGTGAAAACTTTATTAAGAATTTTTTGATTGGCCGAGATGGCCTTATACATGCATTTGATTTTGATTAGTTGGGATGACTTCATGCATGTCTTTGTGATAAAATAGACTGAAATGGTTCTTTATATGCTGTTGAGTTATTTTGAAAACAGATTTGAATAGGTGGAATGCTTTACGTTATCTTGATATATGGGGAGATGCTGCTTATATGTCCAGATAATGTAGCGGTTTTCACATGCTCGACTTGAGGGTCGGGGCATGACAACTTTATTGGTGTCAGAATTTAGTTCGATTTTTTTTAAACGTTTGAAAATTTGAAATGTCACCAAATGTCCCCAATGATTTTTCAAAAGTTTTAAAAATAGTTTTCTTTTAAAAATATTTTTCAAAAAATATACAAAAATCTTCAATGAATTCTTAGAGAATTAGGGATATCCTTTTTTGGGGGTTAAGTTATTAGTTTTTCTCTTAACCCTATTTGCTAAACATAACTTTTTTCTTTTAGATAACCATGCTTCCACATAGAATGATGAAAAATGTAAACAAAATTCCTCCCCGAGAGTACGAGGATGAGTCATCCTCACATGCTCTACCTCCGTCAGTGTCTACACGCCCGGCTCCTTCAACCGGGATTCCTGCACCCCCTATAGCTGCCCTCCAGCAAGTAATGGAGTGGTGGAGCACTTTCGAAGCATAGTACCAAGCTCCGCCTCAATCTTCAGCTCCTTCGCCGGTTCTCTCTCCCATGCCAGCTGTTGCACCAAGTATTCCAGTGGTACCTCCTCCGGTTGCTACAACAACTAATCGCCCTACAGTAGAGTTGTCTAAGTTGATAAAGGAGGCAAGACAATTAGGGTGTGAGACATTTTCTGGCATGTGTGATGCTTCGGTGGCCAAGGAATGGATTGGTCGAATTCAAGAGACTGTCACCGACATGAGACTAGATGATGAGATGAAGTTGTAGGTGGCAGTAAAATTACTGGATAAGAGTGTTAGAACTTAGTGGGAAAATGTGAAGGCTAGAACGACTACACTACCTACATGAGGAGAGTTCCTTAGAGCTTTTGAGGAGAAAAATTTCCTACACACGATTCTATAGGGACCAGAAGAGAGAGGAATTCTTCAAGCTTGCTCAAGAAAACAAGACGGTGTCTGAGTATGAGGCAGAACTGAGGGAACTTGTCACTTATGTTTCAGAGTTTGTAAATTCCGAAGAGTCCCTGTGTGCAAAGCTTGAATCGGGATTGAACTTGAGTATAAGAGAAAATATCTGTCATTAAAAGGCATACATTCTAAGATGTCCTAGACTTGGTTTTAAGAGCCGAGAAAATAGTGATAGAGAGAAGTAAAGTCAGAGAACACCATGGGAAGAGAAAGAGATCCAGTGGTTGCATATTGGAACAAAAGTATGAGTTTTTATAGTAGCGGATCTGTTTTAGGATCGGTTGGATTTCCTTAAAGTCAACCATTTTTCAAACTAAATGCTCCTAGCAGAAATGTTGGATCGGGAACAAGACCAAGGGGGAGTGGAGTAGAACCTTGCCCTTCTTGTAATGGGCATCATATGGGTCAGTACAAGGGACCCAAACGATATTATCATTGCGGGAAGGAGGGTCACCTCCGATATGCTTGCCCGGAGTTGAATATAGAAGGGCAAAGAAGTCGTTAAGTTCAGGGTCCTCCTAGTGGTTCCAAGAGAGACCCGGTTACTATTTCAACACCTTCCACCAATGTTACTCTTAGGATGGGCACAGGAAGTAATTCCGTAACCGCCCCCACTTAATATCCCCAGCCTAGATCTCAGGCAAAAATATATATTATGACCAACGAAAAAGCCCAAGCCAATCCGAACGTGGTTACAGGTAAACAACTTTGAAACCTGAACTAGCAATTTAAAATGTGACATAGATGATTTATTATTATGATTTGAGGAATAATAGTGATGTAATTTTGTTTATGTTCATTAGGTAGATATATGAAATATTCATAATTGTGTAGAATGATGAGATGTCATAGAGGCCATATATATATGAACTGTGAAATTTGTAGATTGACTACTGAATTCTGTATGGTCTATGCTGATAGGTACGATGAAAATTTTTGGTGTTGATGCTCATGTGCTCAAAAATACTGGGTCTAATAATTCATTTGTGAATTTGGGATTTGCTAGGCATTCTGATAGGCCTTTAGTTTTACTTGTTGAAGAATTGTTAGTTATTACACCTTTTGGGGAGCACTTGATTAGGGATATTGTGTGTAAGAATTGTGAGGTGAGGATCAGTGAGATAACTCTCAAAGCGGACTTGATTCCGTTGGAGATGAGAGATTTTGATGCAATTCTAAGCATGGATTGGCTATATTTTTACCGAATTTCAATGAATTGCTTCAGTAAGAAAGTGGAATTCCATAGGCTAGGGCATCCTCTACTTGTATTCACTGGTGAACTATAAGTTTTGCCGAGTTGTATAATTTCAGCTCTTGAAACACAGACATTAGTGCATAAAAGATGCGAAGTTTATTTAGCTTACATTGTTGACACCACAGTGGGAAGCCCTAGTTTGAATGATATTTCTGTGGTGAATGAATTTCTAGATATTTTTTTTCGAAATAGTTGCCTGGATTGCCACCGGTCCGGGAGTTCGATTTCACTATAGATCTGATTTCTGGCATCGCACCAATTTCTATTCCTCCCTATCGAATGACACCTGCAAGTTGAAAGAATTGAAGGCTTAGTTCCAAGAGTTGTTGGATAAGGAGTTCATCCGACCGAGTACCTCGTCTTAGAGTACTCCGGTTTTGTTTGTGAAGAAGAAGGATGAAACCGTCCGATTATTTATTAACTACCGACAGCTCAACAAGGCAACATCAAGAACAAGTGTCCTCTTCCGAGGATTGATAATCTTTTTGATCAACTTCAAGGGGTCAGTGTGTTCTCGAAAATAGATTTGAGATCGAGTTATCATCAACTGAGAATCAAGAGTGATGATATTTACAAAATCGCATTTAGGAAGCTGTATGGACACTATGAACTTTTAGTAATACCCTTTGAGTTGATGAATGCTCATGTGGACTTCATGGACCTCATGAATCGAGTGTTTCATTCCTATCTCGATAAGTTCGTCATAGTTTTATCGATAATATCTTGGTATATTTAAGAGCGATGAAAAGTATTCTGAATATTTCCGAATCATCTTGTAAACTCTTAAGGAGAAAAACTATGACATACAAGTTTCAATTGGAAGTTTTGTGCTATGGTCTTGCTCTATTGTGTCCGTACAAACTTCAAAGCTATATATATATTTTTTTAATAACCAATCGGTATCTGAAATTATATTTCAATTAATTTAATTAAAATATTTGAAAAAACTCTCTCGATATAATTTTTTTTTTTTATTTTTAAATTTTAAATATAAAATTTGATTTAAAGAGATAATATCTAACTTATTAGATTAACTATCTTCGCAGCCAATTCAGTGTGGTATATCGGTTCGAGTTATTTACTTAACAGCGCAGCTATGGTTCTTCCCGATCACCGACTCAGGAAAAGAATATGAAAGATGAATTTTTTTTTTAAATATATATATATTCAAATTCATTAATATAATATTTAATCAATTATTTTATATTTCTTTTCAACTATTTTATTGATGGGACAAGCATCTTTTCCATTTTTTTCTCGGGTTTGGATTTGTGTGCTGTTGAAACTCATTTTACTCGAGAAACAAACGAATGTGTACGTAACCAGGACTTTTCTCAAGGGTAATTATTTTTTTAATAGGAGATTTTTGGATTTAGAAATATAGAATTAGATATATTTTTTATATAATTATTAAAAAAATTAGAGTTACTATTAAAATTTATTTATTTTTTTGAAAAAATTATTGAGTGCCCTGTAAAATCATGTTTTGTACAAAGAGTAATTAGGTGTTTGCAGTGATAAAACTTAATTAAAAATTACTTAAATTTCTTTACTCGTTTTTTAAGCACCCCCCCACGCCAAAAAAAATTCTATAAAAGGCCTGCGGAGGACTCCAAACAATATCAATCAACTCACCACCTCTTACCCAATAGAACCATGACTATGTTCATTTCTCATTTTCAAGCAATTTTTGCTTTTTTGACTTTGGTGCTTCTCTATAGGTACCAAAATTATACAAACACCCTTAAGAGAAAGGGCATTTTGGGAGTGCCCGAACCATCTGGGGCATGGCCTATACTAGGTCATCTCCCTCTCCTACATGGCAAAGACCCTGTGTTTCGAACCCTAGGAGGCATGGCTGATAAATATGGACCGATCTTCTCTCTGAGGCTTGGTAACCTTCGAGTCTTAGTAGTGAATAACGCAGAGATGGTTAAGGAATGTTTCACAACTCATGACCGGACACTAGCTACACGCCCCGGCATGGCAGCCGGAAGGTATATGTTCTATGGCAATGCCTTCTTCCCATGGGCGCCATATGGAGAGTATTGGCGCAAAATACGAAGCATGGCCTCTGTAGAACTATTATCAACACATCGCCTTGACATGCTCAAGCATGTTAGGGATTTGGAAGTGAAAACTTTTATAAAGGAATTGCACAATTTTTGCACCAAAAATTGTGCAAGTCCTACAAAAGTAATCATAAATAACTTGTTTGAGAATTTGGCATTTAATATAAGCCTTCGGTCTCTAGCGGGTAAGCATTATTCCACAACGGAATATGAGAAGGCCAATAGTGAAGCCTCACGCCTAAAGCATGCAATAGGGAATGCAACATATCTAAGTGGGGTGTTTCCCCTGTGTGATGCAATTTCTAGCCTCGGATGGATTGATTCTCAGGGCTATGTACGGCAAATGAAGGAAACTGCTAAGGAAATGGATGCTATAATGGACCAATGGCTGCAGGAACATCTTGCTAGAAGAAGCAAACGTGATCAACAGAACCAAGATGATGACAAGGACTTCATTGATGTGATGCTTTCCAAATTGGAAGAGGACACTACCAAGTTGGGCCATGATCGAGATACCATTGTCAAGGCGACAACTGCGGTATGGCTTTTACTTTAACTCTTCATTTCTTCTGTTTCTTTTCCCTTTCGAAGAGAAAAGAAGGCAAGAAGGCAAGTTGGTGTTCACTTGCCATGAATCGCGCCTGTGGGAACCACAGCTCACCAGCTATAATTGCAATACCTCAATAACAAGAACGCCACCAACTCCTAAATGGAGCAAAGCAAGCTCTTCTACATAATGCTATTTATTATCAGTGTTGAGTTAATATGTTGTGTTATTGTTCTAAGTTTTTTTTTTTTTTTTTTTTTTTGTTTTTATTGCACCTATTAAAGAGATGATCTTTTTGTTAATAAAATGAAGAGGTAAGAATTTTTTTTTCATAATTGTCAAGAAACTCTTTTCTAACTTCCTTGGTTGTGTTTGTTTTCTAGAAACAATTCTCCTAAATAGGAAAATTTTTTTAGAATATATATATTTGAAAAATAGGAATTTTTTTTTCAAGGAAGAGAATAATCTAATGAATCATACTTGTCTTGCAGTCTCTTATAATAACCAGCTCAGAAAGCACGGCCATCACGCTCACGTGGGCCCTCTCTTTATTACTCAACAATAGCCACGTATTAAAGGCGGCGCAAGAAGAGCTGGACGTCCAAATAGATAAAAATAAATGGGTCGAAGAATCAGACATCCACAACTTGTCATACATACAAGCCATTGTTAAGGAGACTTTAAGATTGTACCCGCCAGGTCCTCTGACACTACCGCGTGAGGCTATTGAGGACTGCACCATTGGTGGCCACTACATCCCTAAGGGTACTCGATTGATTGTCAACATATGGAAACTTCACCGCGACCATCGGGTTTGGTTGGACCCATTTGAGTTTCGACCCGAGAGATGGTTAACCACGCACACTAATGTGGAATATAAGGGTAAAAATTTCGAGTACATTCCATTTAGCTCTGGCAGAAGATCATGCCCCGGAATGGCCTATACTTGGCGGGTGGTACACTTGACCCTGGCTCGCTTGCTCCAGGGTTTCCATGTTGTCACACTAGATGGATCACCTGTGGATACGGGTGAGGGGCCAGGGGCTACCATGCCTAAGCTGAAGCCCCTTGAAGTTATTCTCACTCCTCGCCTTCCCATGCAACTTTATCAACTCTGAGTTAAATATCCTTTGCTTGTGGGGTTAATTCTAGTTTGTTCTAGATGCTTGTGAGAGCTTTGTTTGTGAGAAAGGTAATCTATGGGTTTATAATATATAACCCCCTTTTTATATTCCTGTGAAGTTCCTTGTTTATGTTTGCCATATATAAAACTCATAAATCGCATATTCGTAACTATTGTAGTTGGGCCTATTATTTTGATCCAGCCCTATTATTTTGGCTTTTTTTTTTTTTTTTTCTGTCTCTTGGTGCTTTGGAGAATGGAATTGCTAAGTTTTCAAAGCATTTTAATGCATTGTTTCCTTGACTGGTGTGGCCTTAATGATTAAAAAAAAAAAAGGAAAAAGGAAGGAAAGCGGCAGAAGCTTGTAAGATAAGCTTTTGAGTGCTTGTTTTTGGGTTCTGCCCGTTCTCAGTGGGTTAGGCAACAAAACAGAGCAGTTTGGTTTTGCTGTTGCGCTGCTGAAGGAAAGCACCATCAAGCAAGAGTGAAAGATAAGCACATAACATGAATTGAGTAGTCTTTGTTGCTAATTTGTGAGACTCCAAAAAAAGTACAATCTCTTGTAATTTTCCTCTTTTATTGTGAATTTTAGGTTTTTGGGATAAGTTTAGAATATAATTCTTTTGTAATTGCTTATTTCTTATGGTGGATCATTTATCCGATTTGTCATGTAGCTTTTCTCTCTACATTGGAGGGTTTTTCATATAAATTTGGGTCCTCTATTCTTTTTATTTTTTCTGTAATAATTGTTCTATTTTTTTGACCAGGTAGATTAGATTATTATCATTGGTTAGTAAGTTGTCTGGTTTGTGGGTATTTCACTTTATTATCTTATTACTATATCTTTAGAGGTCTGCCCAACACCAGTATCAGAGCAAGTTTATTTTGCATTAAATCATGAAAAGTGACTCATATATGGGTTCCATGATGAAATTGATAATTTTAAATTATTCAATTTGGAAACTAATGATGGAGGTTCATCTATATTGTTTGGATTTGTATGATTCGTTATTAGATGAGTCCAAAAAACTATAAGACATAGACGTAACAACAAAAAAAAAGAGAAAAGTCGAAAAGAAAAACCCATTCTCTCTCTCTCCTCTCCCCCTGCTATACTCGCCTTGACTTACCCCCACCCCCATTTTTTTTTCCCTTATTCTCTCTCTCCTCCCTCACCTTTCCTCTCTTCCTACGAACACTCACCTCTCCCTCACACTCCTCCCTCTCAGCACTCTCTGTCCTTCTCATTTTCCGAAAAAATATTTTACTCGATTTTGTAAATATTTTTAAAATTGATTTATAAATTAATTTATAATTGTGAAGTATTCCAAAGAGAAATTTAGAATGAAAAATATATCTAAATATTTTATTGAAATAATATATCATATTTATTAATTCATATTGAATATGTTGGCATTGATCTCATAATTTGAGAACGTTTAAATAATTATGACACATTTTGATATATGCTCTGAGATTTGTAAAAGTGTATTTGAATGTATGATCTAATGGCTATAGTCATTCCCCCACGGTGTGATCCGACGGGGCAACATGGCTAAGGAGCGTTTGCCTTATGGGATAGCCGCGCTTGAGAGGCATCTCCAAGACCGTTATTATTATTTTTACAGACTAACTTGGTAGCACCGCAAGGGAAGGCCAAACCAATACTAAGGTTGAGGGTATTTATGAGTTAGAAAAGTATGAAAATCCTTGATGGTTCCGTCTTTGGTCGTGGTGAACGATTGTCAGGAGTTATGATTTTGGTAACTCCACGATTTTGGAAAAGTTGTAAATATGATTGGATGCATATGATTTGTTCATTATGGATATTAAATTTTATTTGAAAAATTTTATATTTGATAATAAATCTTGGACACGGTAATATGATTTTGAGATAATTGTTTGACTATTGATAATCATTGCTTATTTACTTTCATAATATGTTATTCATTCACCGAGTATTATTGTATACTTATCCCTCTTATTTTAATTTTCCATAGAGAAAGTTTAGACCAATGAATTGACGATATTAGTACTACGACGCAAGATCATCTCGAAAGACTAATTGCAGGTACTAGTTATCCCGATTTTTTTATTGAGAATTTTAGATGGACCCCTTTGAGACATTTTTGTATAAACTCCTTTGGCAACTTATTTAGACTTCATATTTTTTTATTTATTTATTTTTAGTTGGAATTGCATAATTTTTCTAGAAAATCTCCATTTTTTTCTTGAAATTTACTTGAGAATTGTTTTGTGACATTCGATATGGATCCCCGGAATAAGGATTTATTTTATATTATGTGGATTTGATTGGAATGACCAGATTAGTTCTGTGCATGTATTTAGATTTGAATGGCTGGGTAGCCTTATGCAAGAATGTTTTGAATAGAAACAGACTAGGTTTGTCATTTTGTTGTGTGATGAATGTATATTGACTTGTTTGAAAATGTTGGATCATTTTGAAAAATGGATGGATATCGATGAATGCCATGCGATATTTTGGTATGCGGGTTAAGCTTAGCCGTATTCTGATGTAATGCGGCGGTTGTCGCGTGCTTAGGGCGTGACAATTTTATTGATATCAGAGTTTAGGCTCTTATTTTGTAAAAATTTAAGAGATTTTTAAATATTTTCAAAAGTTCTCATTTGTTTTCAATTATTTTAAAGTTTTGGTATTTAAAGAATTTTCAAAAGATTTTTAAAACGCCTCCCTTGGGTTCTAGGAAATTGAATTTATTTTTAGAGGGTTGGATATTTAGTTGTTCAACTAGTATTACGTATTAAGTACACTTTTTCTTTTATAAAACTATTCCTCCTCGAAAAAGAATGAGGAACCCGAATGAGATTCCTCCTACTCCACCTCATCAACCAAAGGTCGCATTGTCCTCGCATGCGCCTCTTTAGGTTCCTACTCACCCAGCTCCACTAACCGGAACTCCGGCCCCACTGTTTACTGTACTCCAACAAGTGATGGAGTGATGGAGGACCTATGGGGCTCAAATGCGAGCTCCACCATAGGCACAGACTCCTCCTCCGACTTTTACCTTCGCACCGAGTGCTCCGATGGCACAACTTCCTCCTCCGGTTGTTGCTTCAACTGATCGCCCTACCATTGAGTTGTTGAAATTGATTAAAGAGGTGAGATAACTTAGATCTGAAACATTCTCGAGCATATGTGATGCCTCAATAGTCAAGGATTGGATTTGCCGAATCCAAGAGACCGTCATCAACATGAGATTAGATGATGAGATGAAGTTATGGGTGGCTGTGAAACTGTTAGACAAAGGTACAAGGACTTGGTGGGAGAATGTGAAGGGTAGGATTGAGCTAAGGGAGTTAGTTGTTTATGTTCTGGAGTTTATGAATTTTGAGAAGTATTTGTGTACAAAATTTGAATTGGGGTTGAACTTGAACATTAGGGAGAAGATGTCGATAACAAAGGGGCACACATTTCGAGATGTTTTGGAATTGGCTTTGAGGGCCAAAAATATCATAATTGAGCAGAGAGAGATGGTCATAGTAAGAAAAGAGCCTGGGTTTGAATTGGGCCAAATCTCCAAGAAGAATAGGAGCATGGGCTCCTACAGTGGCGTCCCAATTATTGAGTTTGTTGGATCTGCAAAAGGCCAATAATTATCAAAGTTTGGTGCTCCCACTTCTAATGCTGCATCTGGGAGCAAGTCAATGGGTTCGAAGAAAGAGTCTTGTCGGAATTGCAAGAAGTTCCAACCTGGACCGCGTACCAAGCCTTCAAAGTGTTACCAATGTGGGAAGTTGGAGCATTTTCACAATGTTTGTGTTGAACTGGGTCTAGGTTGACATGGACGTTATTTGAGTCGAGACCACCTGAGTGGCTCAAGAAATGGTTAACCAAACCCCCTTACACCATTGGCTAGTACTGCTTGTGGACCGGGATTAGGAGCAATACGGTAGCCCCTCCTCCTCAACGTCTCCAATCACTACAAAACAAGTGAGTTATTCTGACAGACTAAAACCGTCTCCTAAATATGATAAAACCGTTGGCAAAAACTTCTCCGACGGATGGGGTTTTAGTTGGTAATACACCAGTCGGGATAGGTGTATTCCGACACTTTTCATGACCGTTGGAGCATGTCATATATTTATAGTGACGGTTAGAACTGTTGGTACAATTTAGCATTTGATCATCGGTTTAAAATAGTGTTGAGAAAACTTAATACTTTTATCATCGGTTGTCATATTAGTATCTATGTCGGTTATGTTACTGTCATATTATGACATATATAAAACCGTTTGGAAATGTTATTACTTTTATTTTCGGTTGTGCAAATGTTAAGAAATATTGTGATCAATTTATGGTCGATTAGGAAACGTTAAGAAATGTTAATACTTTTATCGTCACTATAGTTGATTACTACTACCATCACTTACTACTTACTTACTAATTACTTACTTTTCGGTTACTACTATTATTAGTTACTAGTTATTTACTTCTCGGTTACTACTATCGTTACTTACTAGTCAGTTACTAGTCGGTTACTGCGCATATCTTCGTATGTGAGAAAATGTTATAAGTTTTATGGATAATTAATATAAGTATTAAGAAATATAACTAAAAACTTGAAAATAAAGAAAATAGTAAAATATTATAATCTTGGAGAATGATTGATACAATAGGATAAATAAAAAAAATTACATATCTCACAAGCATATCCCACAACCCATATATCTTCTTCTGAGATGTTTATACAAATGCTTCACTTCAATTATCAAAAGGATTATCGGCACAATCCATCTTCATTCAATCCATCTTCATTCAATCTATTCATTTACAAAAAGAAGTAGAGTCAGATGAAATATAATATAATAGAACAAAAATGGTTATAAATAAAAATATTACTATGTTAAAAATAAAATAAAAATAAGTAGTGATAGGAGTATAATGGAATGGTACATATTAAGAATAGTTATAGATAAAAATATTATCTTTTGGGACGGAGTCAGGCGATGATGATGATTGTTAGTTTTTATGTGCACTCCCAACATCTTGTATTGAAAAAACCTAAAAAACAAATAATTTGGATTATTTTTGAAAAGTAAGAGTGAAATTAATAAGATTGTGCTGAAATAGAAATAGAGAAATAACATACCTGAACACCAGCAATAAGTTTTGCTTCATTAACCATATTCATCAATTCATCTTTATGTCCAGTTCCAACATGCATAGTAATATGAAGAAGAACATTACTTTATATAATTTTGTTCCATTAATCATTGCATCATATTAGTTATATCTTCTTTCTCAACTTTGGTTGAATGCATATTTTGTGATGCATATCTGATTCTTCCCCGTGAATTAGGACCTTTAACTTTAGAGATAATATCACATTTTCAAGATAAATTTGAACTTTTTACTTAGTCTTTTTCACTCTCGACAGACTCCCTTTGACTCTTCATCATTTCGTATAAAGTAAATAAATGAAACGTGAATGTCGATAAATCAAAAACTATATAAAAATAATCATTTATACCATAACTTATGATACTTTCGTAGAAATAAAACTGTCTTCCAATCAGGTTCTACTTATTCTGCTCTACAAGGTTTCGTCCTAGATTGTGTTGTCTGTAATAATAAAATATGATTCCAAATCTATAAAATATTATACAGTAAAATTAATTATAAGTAAAATAAAATATGAGTTGTTTATATCTTCTCAACATTGGGTTTGACAAATGATTTAGATTCTAAGTAATGATATGTTTTTAAACCAAAACCAAATCAAACCTGGGTAGCATATTAGGATGATTGGGCTTCTTCTTTAGAGTAAAGTTGTTCTTCAGATGGGTTCGTTTAGTTTTTCCCATGTTGAGTTAGGAAAATTTGAAATAAGATTTTGATAAAGTCACAAGATTTGAAAATTTGAAAAAAGAGATTATGGTTAAGTCACAAGATCTGAGATTTGAGGGAGAAGGGCTTATGAGGAGAGGTTTTGGAGGGAAAGAGGGTTTATTGAGAATGATTTATTATATATTTGATTTAGACGCTTAAATAAATTTTTAGAACCCGTTATTTTTTCCCGCTTTTTTGTAAGTTTAATTTCAAATTTCATTTTTTGTATTTGTGTTTTTGTTTTTGTTATAAAATTACAACATTTTACTATATTCTTACCCTAAATATTATATTACAATAAAGAATAATCTTAAATTTATATCATTATATTATTTAAATTAATAATATTAAATATATCATTATTCTACATTATTTGAAATTTTGATATAATTCATAAGTGAAAATTTTTATATAATAAAAAAAATAGAGATATGGTATGTGTGGGCCGACACGGGTGCCCGACTAGGCCAACACGGGCGTCTGCCCACGCATGCCACCGCATGCATGCAACCTCCCGCGGGCGCCCGGCAGTGCCAGCGTGGGCGCCAATGCATGCGCGCCTATGCAAGCTCGTGCGACATTATTACTACTGACTACCTACTTACTACCTGTTTACTACCTAACTTATAAATTTTGGAGGGAAAGAAGATTTGTGAAAAATGATTTATTATATATTTGATTTAGGGACTCAAATAAAATTTTAGAACCCAAAATTTTTTCCCACTTTTTGTAAATTTAATTTCATTTTTTTATTATTATATCATCAGCAATTTCATTTTATGTATTTGTACTTTTGTTTTTGTTACAACATTGAAACATGTTATTACATTCTTACCCTAAATATTACATTACAATAAATAATGACTCTGAATTTATATCATTACATTATTTAAATTAATAATATTAATTATATTATTGTTCTACATAATTTATATTTGAAAATTTTGATATAATCCATATGTGAAAATTTTTATATAATAAAAAAAGTATTGACATGGCATGTGTGGGTCGACACGGGTGCTCGGTCATGCCAGCACAGGCGCCTACGTACGTAAGTTATAAATTTTCAAAAACTCTACTATATTATTACTATTTTCTATATTATTACTTCTAATTGTAAATATTTAAAAACTCTAGTTACTACTTGTAAATTTTGTATGCTAACAATTTATTTAATTTTTGACCTGTCTTTTTTTTTTCTTAATGAGCTTATTATTATAATCATATGCAATGTAATTTTTAGAAATATTGTTACAACTTTGAGTATTTGTTTTAGTAAACTAATTAAGAATTAAATATAGTTTTCATATTTTTTATACCAATTGTTACTATATATTATACCGAGTGCATCGAATAAATTAATGAAAAATATATAAAAATAGAGAATGATTAAGTAATATGTAAACAAAATTACATTTTTTATACATATGCATCTCATCCTACTCTATCAACATCATCATCATCATTCATCTCGATTAATATATTTCCTTCATCTTCATCTATATTAGTTCAAACCCACTGATTAGTTGAGAGATTAGTTTCTGAATTGAAATGATGAATTGTCACTTCATCACCCATATCAAATTCATCTCCAACTTTGACATGTTTTGCAACAAGTCATTCTTTTATATCTTTCATCAGCCGCATAAAATATCTTCTTTACTTGGAATGCCAACACATAAGAATCATCGAGCAAATCATCGTCGGTATGATACTGGTATGATTGAGATAGGAAAAATTGATAAAAGTTGAACCAAATCTATCATTCTTGCATTCTCATTGTAGGTCAACTCAATCACACTGAAATAATACAAATGTATACATTCCATTATAGTTTACTTATGATTTCTCTTAAGATGCCATAATAATTAACTTTACCTTGAATTGATCTTTTATCCCTCGCACTTGCATAACTAACATCATTAACTACTGCTGCCATAACTCTTGAATTCTGAGTTTGAAGGTATTTTTCATGATCTTTTACATGAAATCGATATTAGCCATTGTAATTTCTAATGAATGGATCTGGTCCACGAGCAATCCATTTAATTTCATCTGTAATCTCTCCGATATATTTTGGATTAGTAACCTGAAAAGGAAATCTTAAAAGATTAAGTATTTATATAAAGAGAAAAAATTAATAATATTAAAAAATGATATACTTACATGATGAGTAAACCAGGTAATGAATCCTTTACTATGAAATTTATCAATTTAGAAAGTGTTTAACTTCTTTCTATTATATTATGTTCGATAAATTTTCAAAAATTATAATACTATATTATATAAATTACTAATTTCACATAAGTACTTTATTTAAATTAATAATATTAATAAATTTATACTGAATATATGTTATTTTTTATTAATCAAATAGATATAATTAACATAGAGCAAGGCTTACAGACACTTAAATGTAGTAAGTTTGTAGTAAGTATGTAGTAATTAAGTAGTAAGTGATTTTTTCAATAACGTGGCGGTATTGATTTAAAGTATAAAAAAAATTGTGACGAATTAAAAACGCGGTAATGAAAAAAGAGGCGGGAGAAAAAACGTCAAAGAAAAAATGGGCGGGATTTTAAAAATTTGTTTGTGAAAAAGTTATATTATAAATCCTACGCGGTCATCAAAATTTCTCCATCCTTTCACTATCAAACTTTCTTCATTTTTTCTTTAAAGCTCTCCTCCCCTAATCCATTTAAACCTATGGATGAGCATTGTATGAAAAATCACAACAATTCCAAGAAGAAGAACAAGTTTCAATCTGAACAATCTCAATCATCCAAAGTGTTACCAGGTTTTAAAAATAAGCACATTATTTTAGTTTGATATTTAATATTAAAATGCCGTTTTTAATTTTTTTTTGAACAGTTGTGAAGAAATGTAGAAATCAATACTATCAAGATGTTTTGGATCAAAAAGTTTTGGATTCAGATAAAGGAAAGGGCTCTCAGTTAATATTTATCATAATTTATTATTTATTATGTACAATTTATTATTTACAATGATTTTTGATAGATAAAGATGCCTTCAAACTTGATGAATATTTTTTGTTTCGAACATCTCAGAATACATGTAGTTATGTGACATATGCTCTTGTTTTTTTTTTCAATCCTTATTATGTTTAACGATACAAAATTTATATTAACACGGAAGTAAGTAACCGACATAAATCACTGTAACTTTTGTGTAACGTAACTGATAGTAATAACTTTTTCTGATGTCTTTCTAGATGATAAAATAGTAATTTTAGAGTAAGACAATATAAACAACACATGTAGTAACATGTAGTAACCATGTGGTAACCGATATTAAAACCATATGGTAACCATGGGCATCCACGCTTGTCTGTGCGGGGCAGGAGCGCCCAAGCTTTGTGCATGCCCGCGCATGCGCAGGCTTCGCACTCTTGCAAGCAATCGCACGGGTGCCCACCTACTCTGCATGCCTGCGAGCATGCAAGCGCTTGCCCATGTTGTGCGCATGGTCCAAACGGGCGCCCATCCTTGTCCACATGGGCCCCCGCGCGCGAGCATGCCCGCATGCCCGCATGCCCACATGCCTTGCAGGCGCCACAAGCCTTGTAGGTGCCCGCACGCTACCTACCTGCGCATGCGCTGGTGCCCGCCTGGGCGCCCACAAAGGCAAGAGTGTGCACATGAGTATCGCAACCACACCTTGCGGGCGCCTGCGCTTGCTGCATACGCCTGCATGGGCACCCACATTCTCCTTTATTTTTTATGCAAAATGGAGAAAAAAAGAAAGAAATATTACTGCTGTAGGGATTCAAACCCATGACTTGAATCACAAAACATAATTGAATCAACCATTATACCACAATGTGATATGTGCAATTCTATTTTCTTTTCTTTACTTTCTTCCTAGTTATCTTAACTTCACTTTTTTTTTCTTTTTTTATCTGGTTCTCACTTTTTTTCCCCTTATCTTACTCTCACCTCTAATACTTTCCTTCATGAGATCTTTTTTTTTTTTTCTATTCTCATTGAGTTTTTTTACTACTATTTTGATATATTCAAACCAATTTATTTGAATAATATTTAAATTGAATATCATTAATGAATTATAATTTATTAATTTTATATATTTTGAATGGTAAATATTTGTGATTAAATATATAGATTTTTTAAATTATTAATATATTATAATTTAAATTTCATACTCATTCGAAAAACAAAAAATAAGAAAAAAAACACAATTAAATTAATTGAAATAGAATTAATTAAAATAAAAAATGAAAAAATATAATAGTTGAAATATAAATAAAAATAAAATTAGATTTAGTGAAATTACAAGCATGAAATTACCATTAAGTGCATATGTCGCATGGCATGTGCGGGTGCCTATGCTAGCATGGACGGGCGTCGATGGCCACTAACTTATCACTTACTATCCACTTACCACTTACCACTTACCACTTAACTATATATCACAAATTTATCACTAATTTACCACTATATAAATTTATTTACTTACTTACGACCTACTTATCACCCACTTACCACCTACTTACTACCTACTTATCTAGTTAAAACTACTACTATCATAAATTTACTACAACTTACCACTCAGACTATTTTCAAATATAAAAATATATGATACAAATATGATAACAATTTTACGTTTTAGTGACGTTACAATATATATGTTAGTATAAATAGAATTTATACAAACGGTTTGTTCTAACGGTGAGAATTAAATATAGTTTTAAAAGACGATAGAATTTATATGTTACCATACATTTAAAACTTATGGAGAAGTAGACAATAAAAAAGATTTATATTAAAACTATTTTTAAACCGTGCCAAAAAGACTATTACATTTATTGACTATAATTTTTAACCATCACAATTGAATATTGCTTTACAGACGGTTGTGTGATACCTTTACAGACGGTTGTTAAACTTTTCTTCACGGACATTTTAGTCTATTGGGAAAAACTTATATTTTTTGATGATTTCATTATAAGCCGTCTCTATAAAGTATAAAAACCGTGACTAAAAGCCTCCGACCCTAAAAGTTACCATCGGCATAATGCTTTAATTTTGTAGTGAATCAAGAACTCAAACGAGAATCTATGCGATGACTAATAAGGAAGCCCAGAACAATCCGAACATAATCACAAGTACATCCTCTTAAATTTAGACTTGGTGACTTAGAATGCAATATAAGTTTTATATGATTTTTATGTTGATGATTTAGTACGTTAGAAGTGAATTTATGGACCAATTTAAACTTAAATTCTATGTGGAGAGTCATAAGGATGATTATATTGTTGAATGATGGTAAAATCATATGTAGAAGTGTAAATCCCATTGTAGGAAAATTATATAATATGTCCATGACTTTGTGATATAACAAGATATTATGAGGAGTCATGTATGAAATATGTCTTTTAGAGATTAACTAATAATCATTTGATGGTTTATACTATTAGGTACAATGAAAATCTTTGATGATGATACCCGTGTGTTTATTGATACGGGTTCTAATAATTTATTTGTGAGCACAATATTTGCTTGATATTCCAATAGGCCTTTAACTCCGCTCGAGGAAGAGTTGTTGGTTATCACTCCCTTGGGGGAGTAGCTAGTTAGGAAAACGATCTATAAGGGTTGTGAAGTGAAGGTAGGTGAAGTAGTTCTTAAAGCAGATCTGATTCCGCCAGATATGGTGGATTTTGATGTCATTCTGGGTATGAATTGGTTATACCGCCACCGAGCATTCATGGATTGTTTCACCAAAGAAGTGGAGTTTCGTAAATTATGGTGTCCCCAGCTTGTGTTTCCAGTGAGCGACGGATTTTGCCAAACTGTGTGATTTCGGCAATAAAAGCAAGAAGGCTAGTACATAAGGGATGTGAAGCCTACCTTGCGTACATCATTGATACCACGGTTGAGGGTCCCAACTTGAGGGATGTTTCAGTGGTGAATGGTTCTCAGATGTCTTCCCGAATGAGTTGCCCTGTTTGCCTCCAATCTAGGAGTTAGAATTTGTCATTGATTTGGTTCCCAGTATCATACCGATCTCAGTCCCTTTGTATAAGATGACACCTGTAAAGTTGAAAGAACTAAAGATACAACTCCAAGAGTTATTGGAGAAAGGGTTCATCCGACCGAGTACCTCATCTTGAAGTGCTTCAGTCTTATTTGTGAAAAAGAAGGATGGTACTCTCTGATTGTGCATAGACCACCGGCAACTCAATAAAGTGACCATCAAGAACAAGTACCCATTGCCAAGAATTGATGATCTCTTTGATCAACTTCAAGGGCTTAGAGTATTTTTGAAAATTGATTTAAGGTCGGGGTACCATCAGCTGAGAATCAAAGAGAATGATATCTACAAAACTACGTTTAGAACACGATATAACCATTATGAGTTTATGGTAATGTCCTTTGGGTTGACAAAGGCTCCTACGGCCTTCATGAACTTAATGAATAGAGTGTTCCACTTCTATTTGGATAAATTTGTTATTATATTCATAGATGATATCTTGGTGTATTCCAAGAATAATGAGAAGCATTCCGAGCATCTCCGGATAGTGTTGCAAACTTTTCTAGAGAAGGAATTATACGCCAAGTTCTCTAAGTATGAATTTTGGTTAAGGGAGATCAACTTTCTAGGACATGTGGTATACGGGGATGAGATATTTGTTGATCTAGGAAATGTGAAAGCCATATTGAAGTGGGAGCAACCTAAGAATGTCATAGAGGTGAGGAGTTTCCTCGGATTGGCAAGGTACTACTGGAGATTTGTCGAAAGATTCTTCAAGATTGCAGGTCCATTATCCAATTTGACTTGAAAGGGAGTCAAATTTGAGTGGGGTGATAAATGTGAAGAGAGTTTTCAAGAACTCAAGAAGAGGCTTACATCCGCTCCAATCCATGCCCTCCCTACTAATGGTGGTGATTATGTGGTATTTGGTGATACTAGCCGACAAGAGTTAGGTTGTGTGTTGAAGCAAAATGAGCGGATGATTACTTATGCCTCTTGACATTTGAAGAAACACGAGTCGAATTATCCCACACATGATTTGCAGCTAGCTGCCATTGTATTCGTATTGAAGATATGGCGATGCTACTTATATGGGGCTACTTGCAAGATTTTCACTACTCATAAAAGTCTCAAATACTTGCTTACTCAAAAGGAGCTAAATTTGAATTAACAGAGGTGATTAGAATTAATCAAGAACTACGACTTAGTTATAGATTACCATTCGGGCAAAGCAAATATAGTCGTGTATGCACTGAGTCACGAGTCTTCTTTTTCAACACCTTATAGGAGTTCTTATCTCTCATGCTTAGTAGGACTTCGTGCACTTGGAGTCAGATTGTCCAATGATGATGATGGTGCACTTTTGGCCAAATTCGAAGTGCGACCAACATTAGTGGACCGTATTAGAGAGCTCCAAATAGCTGATGAGGAGCTAAAGGGTATAGTGGAGAAGGTTCATAAGGGTAGAGGTGGTGAGTTTCATATCCGAGAGGACAACATGGTGGCATATGGGAAACGAATTTGTGTTCTCAAAAATGATGATTTTCGGAGGGCTAGATTTGAAAAGGCACACTCTCGGCTTATGCGATGCATCTTGACAGTACTAAAATATACCGAACCATCAAGAAAACTTATTGATAGTCGGGATTGAAGAGGGAGAGAGCTGAGTTTGTAGCTAAGTGTCATTACAAAATTAAATCACTGTGTTAACGGTAACTTTTAATATTGATAACTTTTAGTGACGGTTTTTACAGGTTATAGAGACGGCCTAGTACAAAACCATCGGAAAATATAGACTTTTACTAACCGACTAAAATGTGCGTCAAGAAAAGTTTATCAACGGTTAGTAAGGTTACGACAACTGTCTGTAAAGCAATTATTCAATTATGATGGTTAAATGTTATTCAACTAGAGGGGGTAAATAGTTGAATATGAATTTTTTTAATCCTTTTGAAAATTTAAAACAAGATGATAGTAAGTGAAAATTACATGAAAGAAGACACAGAGAATTTTTATAGTAGTTCTACCAAAATCGGTGTAAATCCACTCCCAGCTTCCCCCTGGATTTTTTACTAAATGCTTAGATTACAAACTTGATAACATGTTCAAGTTCAACCTTATATAGTATTATGTCTGAACAATTCAATTCAATTTCTCTTAGATTGAATTTGATTTTCCTTGATTTAAGGCAGTGATACTCACTCCTTAATTTTTGACATTCGTAATAATCTAGGAAATAAATTGTTAAGAATTGAGGCTTGCATTCCTCATATTTGACAATATGAGAATAAATGAAAACACTTAAGACAGTTGGAAATTTCAGAGTGCACCGTGAGAATTGTTTAGTTTATTCAATAGCACATTCAATTTTTCGTCTTGTCTGATATAGTAATCCCCTCTATTTTTTGCTCCTCAATATTATTGAGGTACTGAATAAATCCGTTAAGAGTTAGTGGTGGTTGTTGCATCCGAACGCTAAACATTTATTTTCCACCATTAAAGCTTTGTTACTATTCTTTTGTTCGTGCTGAAACTTCATACTTTTTAATTGGCACCTCTTTTAAATAAACCAATCAAGATACATTATCATTGCATTTAAACGTTCTTTTTCAAAGAAAATGAAACATTTCAGAAATCGAAAAAATAAGGAGTCCGTTAGGTTTAAAATTGTTCCCCAGATTTGGTTTCTGATACATGCAGGTCGACAAGCTTAATGTGGACATCAACCTGAATTTGAAGCATTCTTAGTGTAATTTTGTCAAAACATGTCGACAACTTACTATTCTAGGTCGACGAGTCACTATGCAAAATTCAATAGGTGGACATATATTTTTGAATTGGTCGATGTGTACATGTATGTCGACAAATTTTCAGCCAGGTTGATGTGATATGTTTCAGATTCAATGAAGGTTAGGTCGACAAGCCATTTTAATACATCGACGTGTTTCTATTTAGGTAATAAATTGGTCGATATGTTTAACTAAATTGGTTGATGTACATATGTGTGTCGAAAACAATATAGTCAAGTCGATGTACAGCATTTTGGATTTAGTGAATATTTGGTCGACATGTTTAATGAGAACATCGACATGCTCCTATTCACTCTGAAAATTGGTCGATGTGTGCATCTAAATTGGTTGATGTGTATATTCTTTGTCGACAAGAATAGAGCAGGTCGTTGTGCATTTTAATGAGCAAACAACTATCAGGTCGACAGGTTTGATAGTATATATCGACATACTGCTGTGTAAGTAAGAATTGGTAGACCTGGACAAATTAATTGGTTGTTGTGTTTTCTACAGGTCGTCAAGAATTTTGATGTGTCGATGTGTATATTTCAGAAACATATTAACGGTTAACATATGCCAATCTTAGGTTGATGTGTTACTATTCATTAATCGAATTGGTCGATATGTCTAAATGAATTGGTCGATGTGTCTTGGCTAGATCGACAAGTACAATAACAGGTTGAAATGTATGTTTTTGACACAAGTGTTATCAGATTGATGTGTTGAACTAACAGGTTGATGTGTCACTGTTCATAGGTGAAATTGGTTGATGTGTTAGAATAAATTGGTCGATGTGTCACTATTCCTATAGTTTCATATTGACAAGATTTGTGCTCAAGTTGATGTGTTGGAATGTTTGATTTATAACACATTCATTGTTTAGGTCGATGTGTAATTTTAGATTGGTCTACCTAACATTCTACAGGTTGATGTGTGTTTGTGTGGATCGAAGTGTTTAGACATTTATTTATATAGAATTTATTTAACTCAGGTCGACAACAACAAACGGGTCGATGTGTGTGTGAGTGTCATGAATTGGTCAACATAGTACTTGCAATTGGTGGACCTGCTACGCAGGTCAATGTGTGTCCTATTCAGGTCGACATGAGTAACAGACTTTTGAATTTTCTAACTGTTTTTCTGATTTTTCTTTAACTATTTCTCTTTCAATCTTCCACCATCAAAACTCTACTAGGTCAACATTCTCTCTCTTTTTTATGATGACAAAACTTTTAGTGTTTAATCTATAATCCTTAGTCAATTGAAACTCTAATTTGACTTATGTTTTACATACCAATATCCTAGCATATTTAACACACCATTTCAACAAAACTTCAGACTTCAGCACATTTACACATACTTTGTGTAACAGTACTACATATGCATCAATGCATGCTATATTCATACTTGGACGACTTAGCTCAGTATACATATACCGTACACGTATCTGTTAAGCACATAGCACACTTGCATACACACTTCTTGCATATGTTTCCGCACATACGTAGACTTTTAGTACTTCAACATATTTACCATACTAATCAAACAATAGTGCATACATATATCTTGCACATAGTATACTTGTCATACTACCAGACACACATACATGTCCTTGTAGTGTTTTTGCAGCAGTATTTTTGTAGCACTCATAATATACACTTCTCCTTCTTTTTGTCATCAACAAAACTATAGTACTCATACACTTCAAAATCAGCGGACAAATTAGATTCAATCTCAGCCATATATCTACTCACAGCACATACATTTCATATTCAAGCTCAGCCATATTCAGCATGCATATTTCTAGTTCAACTCATACTCAATTCACATTTCATGTATGTATCATAGAAGGTATATACTCTAGTCCATTTGCAAAAGAGAAAGTACTATAAAATGCATTGAGAAAACAAAAGAGAATAACAAACATCAGAGTTTTGAAGTTTTGAAAACAAAGTTAGATAACATAAAAGAGAGTAGACTCGTAGACTAGAAGGACTTTGATGGTTTTGGATATTTCTTTGGCTTCCCTTTCTCCTTTAGCAGAGCATCCAATTTTTCTTGCACGTTGTAAAGGTCCATCCTATTAAAACAACTCATTTGATCAATCATGGTTTTTCTTCTATTTATTTGTTCTAACTTGTCCCAAATCATTTGAAGTGTGATTGATTGAATGCTAGAAGATTCTCATTCTTCAGTCCTCCTTTCCTTTCTCATAACATTTTCAGTTTCCTCATCAACTTCAGCTTCAATCTCCTTAGCCTATCTCCTGCATGTTCCTCCTTATTTTCTCACCCATTTTTCCTCACTGTTGCATATCCATTTTGCTCTCAACATTGATGATGCATTAATTGCATTCTTATCACTTAACTCAATAATTGTATCCTTTTCAATATCTACCATATTTTTTGAAAGGATATTAGTGATCATATTAGCGTATGGCAACAAGGAGCTTTCAGATCTATGTGCTGTATCATGAAGTGTGGAACAATATAATAAAAGCTAGGGTTCTTTCCACTAATAATGTAGACCATTAACCAAAAATCCTCCTTTGAAATTGTAGTATAGTTGCCACCTCTTAGTCTTAGTACATGACTGACTATCAGATGCAAAATTCTTTTATGAAAATCAAGCTCAGTCACACGAGTATTCACTACAGTCAGATTCTGATCATCATAAACAACTCTAACATTGTCCAGATAGCTTGATTTCATATAGGATTCACATTTTTCATAAGGGACCCATGACATACCATTGTCCTCACAAATTTTCCTTGGTGTTACTTTAAATTACTTTCCATTCATAAATGTCTCGAATGTACATGAGACAAAATGGTCATTAATAGTAATTCGTATCTCATCCATAGGTTCTTCACAAATGACATCTAGGTTGTTGTAGAACAATTTGACTTCCTCCTCATGGATATATTTGTTGGGATTCAAGAGAGAAGTAAGATATACTTCAATTAGATGTTCTTCGTATTTGAAGTTAACTCTTTTCAAAAATTCCCAATCGATCAATCGTCCATGATTTATATTTTTTTCCGAAAATATCCTATCGTATAGTTCACTCTGTTCTAATGACTAAAACTCATAGGTGCTAAACTGAGAGAATGTTTGCGGTGGAAGGGATGATGGTTTCGCGGGTTGCGTAGAAGGGGAGGTACCATTTTCCATTGGTTTGGTAGGTTGTTTTGAGGGTTTCGTGGGTTTCTTCAATGCTATTTTTATCTTAGGAGCCATGGATGATTGAATTTGGTAAGGATTGAGCGAATTAGGGTTTTGATTTGGATGTTAGGGTCTCGAATTAAGGTTTCGGGTGAAAGAAGGAAGTTTGAAATTTGGGATTTATGGTTAGATAGGTTGATGTGCCGACTGTTAGTATTCCATTAGGCATGTCTTAGGTTGACAATTTTAAATACACAATGACCTGTTTGGTAATTTTAAATAATCGGGTCGACATACTAAGAAAGATATCGACTTGCCTTCTTATTGCTACTTAGGTCGACATCAATAAAGTCGGGTTGATGTGTCATCTTTTGAGTTCTGTAACAAGTATTGGTTTGAGATCAGGTTGACACGGTTTATAACTTTAACATTCATCAGGTCGACATGCCTCTGTACACTTTCAAATTTGTCTACATATTTTGATAAATAAGTCGACCTGAAGACTATTACTCAGAGAAGCAATACTCTGTTTTTCTTCCTATTTTCTCTATTTCTTCATTTATATCATTCCTAAATCCTTTCTCAGTTGACAAAATCTATTTTTATCTAATGGTTTGGTGAAGACATCAACAATTTGTTTTTGTGTGTCAATGTACTCAAGAATAATCTCATTCTTCAAAACATGATCTCGAATGAAATGATACCTCACCTCTATGTGTTTGGTTCGTGAATGATGTACTGGGTTCTTTGTGAGATTTATTGCACTTGTATTATCATATTTGATTGGAATGCAATCAAAGTCTTGTCCATAGTCTTTCATTTGATATTTGATCCAAAGGATCTACGCAGTGCATTGTCCAGCCGAAACATATTCCGCTTCTGTCGTTGACAATACCACACTACTTTGTTTTCTGGAGGACCATGATACCAACATACTTCCAAAGAATTGACAAGTGTCACTTGTACTTTTTCTATCCACTTTGCATCCAGCAAAATCAGCATCACAAAATCCATGCAATTGAAAGCTTGAGTTTCTGTCATACTAAAGTTCTAAGTGAGTGTTTCTTTTAAATATCTAAAAAAATTTTTTACTACAGCTAAGTGGGATTCTTTAGGATTCGATTGAACTGTAGCGCAAAGATATATACTAAACTGTATGTCAGGTCTTAAAGTAGTGAGATAAAGCAAAGACACAATCATGCTTCTGTAAAGTTTTTGACAAATTGATTTACCATTTTCGTCTTTGTCTAGTTTAATGTTTATGCTCATTGGAGTTACATTTCCCTTGCAGTCACTGAACTCAAATCTTTTAATTAAATCATTTGCATATTTTGACTGATTTATAAAGATTCTATTTTCAGATTGTATGATTTGTAGTCCAAGGAAATAATTTAACTCTCCCATCATATTCATTTCAATTCTCCTTATATTTTGGTTGTAAATTCCTCACACATTCTCGTGCTAGTTCTTCTAAATATTATATCATTTACATATGTTTGTATAATCAAGAAATTATCATCTCTCTTTTTGATAAATAGAGTGGCATTTATCTTTTCTCATTCAAAGTCATTTTCTATTAAAAAGTTTCTTAATATTTCATACCAAACTTTAGGAGCTTGCTTCAGACCATACAAGATTTTGGTTAATTTGTATACATATTCAGGACACTTTGGATTTTCAAATCCTAGAGACTGTTCAACATATACTGTCTCATTCAAATAACCATTTAGAAATGCACTTTTGACTTCCATTTGGTAAAACTTAAAATTCATAAAACAAGAGAAGACAAACAATATTCTTATGGTTTCTAATTTTGCTACTGGTGCATAAGTTATATCATAATCAATTCCTTCTTCTTGACTGTAGTCTTTGGCTACTAATTTTACTTTATTTCTTGTGATTGTGCCAAATTCATCAAGTTTATTTCTGAAAATCTATTTGGTTCCAGTCACTAATTAATCTGCAGGTCTAGGAACTAGATTCCATACTTTGTTTCTCTCAAATCAATTTAACTCATCTTGTATTGTCATTATCCAATGTTCATCTCCTAAGACTTTTTCCACATTTTTGGATTCATTTTGAGAGATAAAAACTACATACTCACATTGATTTTGGATTGCAGATCTGGTTCTAACTCCTGAACTAATACTCCCAATTATATTCTTTGGATTCACATTTTTTTCTAATCTGAGAGTATTTGATCTATTGCTCTACTGTGTTTCATTTCTTTCCTCTTATACCGTGAGTTCATTTGATTCTTCTTTCTGATTGTTTGCTTCCTCAGACAAACTTATCTCATTTAACTTCTCAGACACTTCTTCATCATCCAACATTCTTTGATTGAAATCATTTTTTTCATCAAATTCTATGTGAATTGACTCCTCCACTATCGTGGTTCTTTTGTTATAGATTCTATAAGCTTTGCTTGCTAAGGAATAATCTAAAAAAATTCATTTATCACTTTTGGTATCAAATTTTTCTAATACTTTTTTTCCATTATTTAAGACAAAGTATTTGCACCAAAACACCTTAAGGTATGATATATTTGGTTTCCTTCATTTATAAAGTTTATAGGGAGTTTTTTTTAGAATTGGTCTAATTTGTGCTCTATTCAAAATGTAACATGCAGTGTTCATAGCCTCTACCCAAAAGCACTTAGGTAAGTTATTTTCACAAAGCATTGTTCTAGCTATTTCTTGGAGTACCACTCCATTTTGTTGAGGTGTCCTAAGAGTTGAGAAATTATAGTTAATACCATAATGATTGCAAAAATCATCCATAGTTTTGTTTTCGAACTCCTTGCTATGATCACTTCTAATACTCTTAATATATATTTCTTTCTCATTTTGAATTTTCTTGTACAATTTTATATTGTCTCACTGGCTTCTTCCTTTTTGACAAGAAACAAAATCCATGTGAACTTGGACTAATCATCAATGATTACAAACCCATAATATTTTTTACCTAAACTTTGTATTCTAGTTAGCCAAAACAAGTCAATGTGAAGAAGGTCCAATGGATTTGTAGTTGACACATGATTTTTAGACTTGAAGGAAGTTTTAGTTTATTTTGCTTTCACAAATGTATCACATAATTTGTCCTTTTCAAAGTTTAGCTTTGGAAGATCATTTACCATATCTTTCCTAACTAATTTTGAAATTATGTCCATACTAGCGTGTCCTAATCTTTTGTGCCACAGCCATGATGAATTCTTGTTTGCAGCAACTAAGCATGATTCATTTGAGGTTTCTAAGTGATCTAAATCAATTGCATATATATTTCTTCTTCTGTGACCAGTAAATTTTATAAAGCCAGAGAATTTGTCAATGATAGAACATGCATCTGACTCAAACAATACTGATAGCCTTTGTCATTCAATTGGCTAACACTTAATAAGTTAAATCTTAGTCCAAAAATAAGAAACACATACTGAATTTGAGAGTTAGAGGACTTACCTCCTATGTTGCCTATTCCGATGATTTTTCCCTTTGAATTGTCTCCAAATGCAACTTTTCCTCCTTTTTTGCTTTCAAGGTTAGAGAATTTTGATACATCTCCAGTCATGTGTCTTGAGCATCCATTATCTATGCACCACACAGACCTGTCGGGAGATTCTCTTGATTTTAAACACACCTGTAGCGAAGAACAATCACACCTTTACCTTTGGTACCCATATCTTTTTAGGTCCGGCTGAGTTAGCTTTGAATTTATCTTTGGGGATCCATTTTAAGGTTATTCTTGATGGGTTTTGGAACTAGCAATTATGAATTGAGTGTTCTATCTTCATGCAATATGTACAATATCCATTTATCATACTTAGATTTTTAGTGCAGTCTGAAATTTGGTTTCTTAGTTTGTATGCTTTTGAATTATGTCTAATTTTCAGACAAGTGTGTCATCTCTCAAATTTAGTATTCTTAGAACTTGGCATAAAAAACTTGTATAACTTCTTTTATGTTTAGTTTGAGTTGTATCCTAATCCAGTTTTGTCAAAGATAGCTCTTTGTGTTCCTTGCATGGCATCTAACTTTCCTTAGCCTTGGATGAATTTCATTAGTATAATATTTTGCCTTTGATTCTTTTCCCTTTGTTCATCCAATTCTTTCTTTAAAAACATATTCTCATTTGCTAAAGTGTCATTGTCTTTCTTTGAACAATTATCATTCAATTTCTTTTCAAATTCATCAATGTACAGATCTAACTTAGCAATCTTCCTTTTCAACTCATTTACTTCACTTTTTGAATTTTCTGATATTCTGATGGTTTCAGCTAGTTCTTTCTTTACAAATTATTTTTTATTTTTGATCTCTTCAATTCCTTTAATGTTTCTAGCAATGCTTCATGTAATTCCTTAATAGTGAAATTATTTTCAGAATCAGAAGAATAAAAACAAGATGAATATTTTGTAGAGTTTATCTCATTGTCAGAGATTTCTTCATTTGCTGTAAAGCAGACATTGGCTTGTTCCTAATGTTGCTCTTCATCACTTGAGCTTTAGTCTTCATCACTCCATACAGCAAGTGTCTTTTTCTTTTTCTTCTTTTTTCTATCCTTTTTGTACTTCTTTTCATCCTTTTTGAGAGAAGGGTAGTCAGTTTTCATATGCTCTAGCTTTTTGCATTCAAAACATCTGATTTCTTCCTTCTTTTCTGGTTTTCTGAAGAAGGATTTGTTCTTGTTCCTCCTCCTCATCATGAACTTTCTGAATTTTCTCACCAGAAGAGTTTTATCCTCTTCATCTTTTTCTTTTTTTGAGTTAGACGTGCTTTCTTCATTGTCAGCCTTGAATGCTACTCCTTTGCCTCTTTCTTCTTTCCCAGGCTCCTTCATGTTCAACTTTATCTAATGGGTTATTAAGGATCCCACGAGCTCATCCATTGTCAGACTCTCAAGATTTTTGGATTCCTCAATTGCTATCACCTTGGTTTCCCATGACTTTGGTAGACTTTTCAAAATTTTGTCCACCATATCTTCTTGAGGAATTTTTTTTCCAAGTTGTCTAAGCTCATTAGTTACCTTGTTAAATTTTGTGATCATTTTATTGATTGTTTCTCCATCTTTCATTTTGAAAACTTCATATTCTTGCTTCAGTAGTCTGATCTTGCTCTTACGAACTTGGTCAGTCCCTTCATAGGTAGCTTCAAGCCTTTTCCAAATTTCCTTTGCTATTATGCATGATGAGACTCGATTGTATTCGTTGACGCTTAGTGCAAGGTGGAAAAGGTTAATGGCTTTACAATTGGTTTGATAGGCTTTTTTTCTGTTCTACAGTTATATTTTTCAATTTGATAGGCACTTGTACTCCATCTATCTCTTTAGTGGGGAATTCAACTCCTTCTTTGATTATTTCCCACGCATTCAGGTCTTATGCAATTATGAAATTGCACATCCTTTGCTTCCAATAACTAAAGTTGCTTCCATTGAAGAATGGTGTATGATTCCTTGAACATGCTTCAACTGGTATGTTGTCTCTATTGATTGGCATTTGGATCTTTAGTGTTAAGTTATTAAGTCTTTTGACAACACACCCGCTTTGATACCAATTGTTATTCAACTAGAGGGGAGGGGAAAATAGTTGAATATGGATTTTTTAAAAATTTTTTTAAATCTTTTTGAAAATTTAAAACAAGATAACTGTAAGTGAAAATTAAATGAAAGAAGACATTGAGAATTTTTTTAGTGGTTCCACCAAACTCGGTATACGTCCATTCCCAGTCTCCCCTTGGATTTTTCATTAAATGCTTAGATTACAAACTTAATTACAGATTCAAGTTCAACCTTATACAGTATTACGTCTGAACACTTCAATTCAATCTCTCTCAGACTGAATTTGATTTTCCTTGACTTAAGACAGTGACACTCACTTCTTAATTTTTGATACTCGTAATAATCTAGGAAATAAATTGTCAAGAATTGAGGCTTGCTTTTCACATATTTGACAATATGAGAATAAATGAAAACACTTAAGACAGCTGGAAATTTCAGTGTGCACAATGAGAATTGTTTAGTGTATTCAATAGCACATTCAATTTTTCATCTCGTCTGATATCGTAATCCCCTCTATTTTCTGTTCCTCAATATTTATTGAGGTATTGAATAGATCTATTGAGGGTTGGTGGTGGTTATTGCACCCGAACATTAAACATTTATTTTCCACTATTAAAGCTTTGTTACTGTTCCTTCATTCGTGCTGAAGCTTCATGCTTTTTAACTGGCGCCTCTTTTAAATAAACCAATTAGGATACACTATCGCTGCATTTAAACATTAGTTTTTAAAGAAAAGGAAACATTTCATAAATCGAAGAAATAAGGAGTTTGTTATGTTCAAAATTATTCCCTAGATCTGGTTTTTAACACATGCAGGTCAACAAGCTTAATATGAATATCGACCTAAATTTGTAGCATTCCTAGTGTAATCTTGTCAAAACGGGTCGACAAGTTACTATTCTAGGTCGACAAGTCACTGTGCAAAATTCAATAGGTGGACATATGTTTTTGAATTGGTCGATGTAGACATGTGTGTCGATAAGTTTTCAGCCAGGTCGATGTGTGATGTTTCAGATTCAATGAAAGTTAGGTTGACAAGCCATTTTAATATATTGACGTGTTCCTATTCAGAATATTTAAATTGGTCGATGTGTGTAATTAAATTGGTCGATATACATATGTGTGTCGACAACAATATAGTTAGGTCGATGTACAACATCTTGGATTTAGTGAAGATTAGGTCGACATGTTTAATGAGAATATCGACATGCTCCTATTTACTTTGAAAATTGGTCGATGTATGCATCTAAATTGGTTGATGTGTATATTCTTTGTCGACAAGAATAGAGCAGGTCATTGTGCATTTTAATGAGCAAACAACTATCAGGTCGACAAGTCTGATAGTATATATCGACATATTACTGTGTAAGTAAGAATTGGTAGATCTGGACAAATTAATTGGTCCATGTGTTTTCTACAGGTCGATAAAAATTTTGATGTATTGATGTGTATATTTCGGAAACATATATTAACAGGGTGACATATGCCAATCTCAGGCGCCTGCGCAGGCACTTGCATGCTCGCGCAAGCGTGTAGCACGCGCGAGCGCATGGTGTTACTACACATGCAAGCGCTTCTGTCGCCACCCAGCGATGCCAGCGTAGGCGCCAACACATGCCACGATGCAGACAAGCGTGGTACTACCGCCCATGGTATAATATTTAAATTGTTTATTTTACTATTAATTTTATTTAAATTAATAATGATAAAAATTAAGGAAATTATATGCAGTTTGGAGAAAATAAACTTCTTTTAGCTTATAATTATATTGAGATTAATACCATTAATACCCGTCACAATCCAATTATTTAAAATTATTAATATTGACACCACTTGAAATATTATTTCACATCTAAAATAATTAATTAAGTTATATAATATAATAATATAATATTAACAATAATTATATGATTGTTTACAAATATTATATTATGAAAAAGAACATTATATAGTTCAATGATTTGACCTAAATTGGTAAATCTATAATATGATTTATTGTAATATAATTATTATGTTATTTGTCTTTCAAAATATCTCCAAATGTTTTTGTAAAATTTTTGCACTTAAGACATATCTTAAGTGCTGTAATAATCTCTCTCTATTTTCACAAACAAATTTTGAAAATAAGTTTTCAAAAACTTTTTCCTTTTTCGCGCCAATTTTTTTGAAAATTTTGTATTTTAATATTAAATCTCAAATTAAAATAAAAATAATATGCTTATTTTTAAAAATCTGGGTAACATCTTGGATGATTGAGTTTTTTCAACTAAACTTCTTTCTTCTTGGAATAGTTGTAATTTTTCATACAATACTCATTCGTTGTTATTCGTCTAAATCTTTTAAATACCCAA
Organism: Dillenia suffruticosa; assembly: GCA_033439265.1. Classification (NCBI taxonomy): domain Eukaryota; kingdom Viridiplantae; phylum Streptophyta; class Magnoliopsida; order Dilleniales; family Dilleniaceae; genus Dillenia; species Dillenia suffruticosa. The sequence goes on from JAVTVX010000020.1 coordinate 19,310,305, forward strand.
CGTAATTAACTTTTGATAAAACTTTGCAAAATCTGAGTGAGAGGTTTAAATTGATTAGGGGAGAAGAGCTTTCAAGGAAAGCATGAAGAAAATTTGATGGTGGAGCTTTTACCCGCGTATGATTTATAATATATCATTTTCACAAACAAATTTTTAAAATCCCGCTTTCACGCCTTTTCTTTTGCCTCTTTTTTCATTACCTCATTTCTTAATTCCTCACAATTTTTTTAATACTTTTAATTAATACTGTCATGTGTCTTTTATATGCATCTTGAAAAAATCACTTATAAATTTTACTATTTATTAACAAACTATTTACTAACTAAGTACTACATTTCAGAATTTTTTGACTTGTTTTTTACCCTCTTTTTTTTTCTTAGTCACCATATTATTATAATCATTACCTCCATACTTGTTATGCTTGCTCATGCAATGTAATTTTTAGAATTAATTTTTAGAATTTGTTAACTCTTTCATATCTATATTGTTACAACTTATAAGTAGTAGAGTATTCGTGATTTGTATTGCCAGGTTAACATAATTAAGCAAATGATTAATCTAGTTTTCACTTAAATTTTCATATCAAAACGTTACCAATTATACCATTACCATTTGTTAGTATGCATTATACCCATTTATTACATGATGATTAAATCAAGTAGTAAAGTCTTTACTATGATTTACTATGAAGTTTCAATGTTTAACTTCTTCCCATGATTTACTCTTCGAACATGTTACATTCACTTCATATGAAATGGTACATATAATATATAGAGTATTAGAGTTTAATAGAGTTTAATATTAAAAAATATATATATGATAGTATATACTTATACTTGCAATTAAATTACTATTGAATAGTATGTATCTATGGTATTGTTGCAATGATTCATCATCGAGACAGTCTTTTAAGAATAATATTTAAAAGAATAATCTAAAGTTGTGTAACAATAAATCTAAAGGTGTACTACCCACTAACAACTAATAACATCGTGTCTATTAGTTGTACTACCCACTAACAACATCTTTCTCATCCACTAACAAGTAATATGATATGATAGAAATAGTACAAGAGGTCACTACTTAGGAACAAACATTGCTCAATTGTTCAATAACCATTGTTGACACTTAGGCGTCAAGACAAAACTAATGTTGCTAGGGGCGAAGATAAAATTTATGTTGCACTAGTAACATTATTCTTGGATAGATATAGGACAACTCAAGGCCAAATTTAATCTAATTCAATGATTAAAATAACCAATTTTAGAAAAATACACTTGTTGTCATGTCATATGACTATGTAATACCTCTTGGTATATCCCGTTAATCCTACTAATGTAAAGTAGCTTAATAAAGTTTGACAATAAAGTAATCCAAACTTTTCACCCCAATTTTATCAAAGGCAGCACATCATCTTATAATGACACAATGAATTTTATTTTTTAGTGGTAATGGTAAGGTGGTTTATTAGTTTTGTCAAAGTCAGCACATCATCTTCTAATAATCTTGTAATGAGACAATGAATTTTATATGAATTTTATGGTAAGGTGGTTTGATTTCCCTAATATAAACATAAGTAGGTTCAATTTAATTTAGTGATTATTTTAGATTGTTTTCGTTAAGTAAGCAAAGAAAGTAAAAAAGAAAGAAAAAAAAAAGAGAAATAGACATGTAACAAGTAACATGATGATGATGATTATGATTGGCGTCAAAATTAAAATTTTCACAGTTGAAACAAAAAACAAATAAAAAGTTTTGGTGGTTGATTGATACCAAAATGATAAAATGTTTTTGGGAATTTGACAAAATTTGCTGTCAGTTTTTGTGAGAGTTGTTTAATTGATTATATGAAATAAAATGATAAAATGTTTTGGGATTTGATTAAATTTGATAAAATTTTGCGTCAGTTTTTGTTTGTGTTATGGTAGGGTGTGTTTTTAGAATTCATATAAAAAATATATAATATTATTTTGATAATTAAATTTTTTAATATTATATGTATTATATAAATTAGTAATTTAATATCATTATAATTTTTAAATAATAATATTAATAATTTAAAATAATAATATATAAATTACTAATTTAATAATATTAATAATTTAGTAATTAGAGTAATGTGCCGTTGCGCAGTGCTATGCGGTGGCATGGCTGGGCGCCTGCGCAAGCTCTTCCATGCGCGCATACCCCGCACATGCGCTTCCATGCGTGCATGCCCTGTGCGGTGGCATGTGCATGCACTTGCGTTGGCATAACCGGGTGCCCGCGCGGGCGCTTGTATGCGTGCATGCCCCCGCACGGTGGAATGCGCGGGCGTCCACGCTGGCATGGCCGGGCGCTCACTCGGGCACTTGCATGTGCTATTGCCCTGTGCAGGCATATGCCACCCATGTTATGCAGGCGCCCACGCATAGGCATTCCCTGCATGCATAGGCTATCGTGCATGTCGCGTAGGTACCGTGTAGGCACGCATCACAGGGCGTGCACCCCCTTTCGATCAATAATGCTATATAATTAATATATAAAAAATTTTAAATATGATTTATGTAGAATATTGGTGTAATTAATATTATTAATTTAAATTATGTAATAATATGAAATTAAAGGTTTCTAATGTAATTCAGTAACAATATTGTAACATAACATAGTAATAATATTGTAACAATGTTGTAGTAATAATTGGTAACAAAAACACAAATGAAAACACAAAATCTTTGATGATGTAATAATAAAAAGAGTGATAAACTAAGATGAAATTAAATTCTAGGTGGTATAAACCTAATGATCTAAAGACGGTAAAAATGTTATAAAAGAGTGGGAAAATTGACGGGCTTTTGAAAATTTTGAAAATTTATTTGGGCGGTGAAATAAACCAAATATTCTATAAATCATTCATCCACAAACCCTCTTTCCCTCCAAAAGTTCTCCTTCCCTCAAAACCTCTCGTCTCCGCTCAAAGCTCTCAAAACTTGTGAATCAACCAAAATTTCCATGAAACAGGTAGTCACATATTTTTTTAAATAAAAGTTAGATTATACTATATTTTGAAATATTTTAAATTTTCACAGCTTGTACTCATTATGGAATGAACTAAACGAAGGAGAAGTATTTTTATTGAGCATAAAGAATCACAACCATCCCAAAAGCTACTTGATTTTGAAGAAGCCCAATCATCCGGTTTAAATACAAATTCAAGTACGAATATTATTTTTCTGTTTTCACACAATATTACTAATTTCAATTTCACTTTTTTTTTTTTGAATAATAATCCAAATTATTTGTATTCCTAGCTCTCAATCAACAATCATTATCACTACCTGACTGCATACAAAAGATAATATTTTTATTTATAATCATTTTTATTTTTATAAATAGATTGACATACTCAATCCAAAAAAGATAATACTTTTTTATAACAATTTTTATGAATAGATTGACATAAGGTTGATGCTGCGACCGTGTTGGTAATATTTTTTATAATTGAAGTGAAACATTTTTTGTATGAAGATCTCAGAAGATATGCAGAAGAGAAGAGAAGATATACAATTGTTTGATATATAATATTTTTTTTCTTATCCTATTAATGTATCAATCATTCTCAATAATATAAGAATTATGTTATATTATTTTAGTAATTTCTTTATTTTATAATTTATAACATTTCCTAACATGTGGTAACCGTATAGTAACATTTCTATTGTGTGATAACTAACGAAATAGTAACATTTCCTAACCAATAACAGTAGTAAACGATGATAAAAGTTTATAATATTTCCTAACATATGAACATATGTACTAACCGACCATTAATGGTAGTGTTGTAGTAACTGGAAATAAATGGTACAGTTGTAGTAACTCTATCGTAACTGACATTAACATTTCTTAACACTTGTTCTAACCGATGATAAAAGGTAACACTTGTGATAATCGAGTGGTAACTGAAGGTAACACTTATGGTAACTGAGTGGTAATCGAGCGATAACCGACGATAAAATGTTATAATATTTCCTAACATACGAACATATATAGTAACCGACTCTAAATGGCAGTTACATTTCCTAACATTAAAGTGATGATAAAAGAATGTAATTTTACCAACACTTTCTAATGGTCACTATAAATATATGACATACTCTAAGGATCTACAACAGTTTTAATTGATTTACCATATGGTTTTCGTTTGTCTTAATAAGTCATTTATATTGTAGTGTGTCTTGTGTTCCAACAAGTTAAAGCCAAACATCAAAAACCCGCCGGTATCCTTCAATGTTTACCAATTCCCAAGTAGAAGTGGGAACACATTACCATGGCTTTTGTGGTGGGATTGCCATATACTCCAAGCCGTTATGATACCATTTGGGTGATAGTAGACCGGCTCACCAAGTCAGCCTATTTCTTTCCGATTCAGAACACCTACTCTTTAGAGAGATTGGCCAAACTGTACATTGATGTAATTATGAGGTTTCACGGAGTTCTAGTATCTATTGTCTCGAACCATGATCCTAGATTCACCTCTCGATTTTGACCAAAATTACAAGAGTCCTTAGAAACTAAGTTGAAGTTTAGTATAACTTTTCATCCTCAAGCCAACAGGCAATCGGAGTGCACGAGTCAGACATTGGAAGACATGCTTAAGGCATGTGTGATGGACTTTTAAGAGAGTTGGGATAGATAACTCCCACTAATTGAATTCAAATACAACAATAGCTACTAAGTTAGCATTGGATTGCCACCCTATAAGGCTTTATACGGAAGAAAGTGTCAAACTCCGTTGTGTTGGGATGAGGTCAGTGAGAGAAATATAGAAAATATGGAATTGATTGAGACCACTGTAGAGAAAATAAAAATAATCCGAGAAAGAATGAAGGCAGCCCAAGACCGATAAAAGAGTTATGTCGATAAGAGGAGATAACCTTTGGAATTCAAAATATAGGACATAGTATTTTTGAAAATCTCACCTTGAAAGGAGTAATCCGGTTCCGAAAAAAAGGAATATTGAATTCTCGTTATATTGGCCCTTTCAAGATCATTGAAAGGATAGGAAAAGTGGCCTACATATTGGAGTTACCCCTAAATTTGATGAAAATCCATGATGTATTCCATGTCTCAATGTTAAAAAAATATTTGCTAGATTTTTTGCATATTTTAGAAACTCTACCGATCGAACTAAGGGAAGATTTGAGTTTCAAAATTTAACCCGTAGCTATTCTTGATCACCAAATCAAGAGGTTGCGGAATAGACAAATCTTTATTATTAAGATCAAGTGGAAACGTGATCGGGTCGAAAAAGAGACTTAGAAACCTGATAATACTATGAAAAAGCAATACCCTCATCTTTTTAAAGTATAATTTTTGTCTTTAAATTTTGAGAATAAAATTTATTTTTAGGAGGTTAAAAATTGTAACAAAAAAAAAGAGAAAAGTCAAAAAGAAAAACTCATTCTCTCTCTTCTCTCCCCCCACTTTACTCCCCTCTCAACCGAGACCTACCTCCACCCCCATTTTATTTTTTTTCCCTTATTCTCTCTCTCCTCCCTCACCTCTCCTCTCTTCCCACGAACACTCATCTCTCCCTCACACTCCTCCCTCTCCCTCTCTCTCTCCCTCTCCTCTCTTCCTTCAATTTAATCAAATACCCCCAAACATCTATAGATCTAAACTTCAAACCCTTCAACAAACCCCTAAAAGGTTAAATCTAGAGGAACATTCAAGTTTTTCTCAAGAGAAAAAAACCTAGAGTTTGGAGTGATTTAACAAAGAATGAAATTGGTGGTTCCAATAGATGTAATACTATTTCCTAGACTTGAGTTTTAATTTATTTTGCATAAATTTTAGATTTGTGTTGAGATTTGAGATTTCGTAAAAAAAGAAAAATCTAGGGCTTGAAGGTAACGTGATCAAGAGACAAAATTGATGGTTCAAGTAAGATAATTTTCTTTCCTTTATCTTAAATTTGAGTGCATTTTACCAATATATAAACTTTATATTGAGATTGAAAAAAAATAAAGTTTAGGGGTTTAGGTTTAAAGTATATATAATATTAAAATTTGGAAAAATCTTGAAAGGAGAATTATTTCTCTACATTGGTGATATAATTTGATGAAATTAGATGATTGATTGGTGAATTTGAAAAAATTAGAGTTTGGGTTATGAGGAAAATATTGATTTTCCCTAATTTTAGTTTGTGATTAAGTGATAAATGTGTGCATGTTATTTTAGGTTTAAGGCAATTGGAATCTAAGGAGGAGAAAATCCTTGATTTGGACTTGGATTCAATGATTACCTTCCCAAGAGGTGAGTGGATGCATGATTATGATTTTGAATGAGAAAATGTTTTACTTAATTTTGTAAATATTTTTAAAATTGATTTATAAATTAATTTGTGATTGTGGAGTGTTCCAAAAGAGAATTTAGAATGAAAAATACATCCAAATATTTTAATGAAATAATGTGTCATATTTATTAATGCATTTTGAATATATTGACATTGAATTCATGATTTGAGAAATGTTTGAATGATTATAATACACTTTGATATATGCTATAAGATTTGTGAAATGATGTTTGAATGCATGATCTAATGACTATAGTAATTTCCTCCACGGTGTGGCCAATGGGACAATGTGGTTAAGAGGCGTTTGCCTTATGAGATAGCCGCACTTGAGAGGCATCTCTAAAACTGTTATTATTATTTTTTCGGACCAGCTTGATAGCACCCTAAGGGAGGCCTGAACCAACGCTAAGGTTGAGGGTATTTGTGAGTTAGAAAAGTATGAAATCTCTTGATGGTTCTACCTTTGGTTACGATAGACCATTATCGGGAACTATGATTTTAGTAAGCCCATGATTTTGGAAAAGTTATGGATATGATTGGATGCATATGATTTGTTTATTATGGATATTGAATTTTATTTGAAAATTTTACATTTAATGATAAATCTTGGATACGGTAATATAATTTTAAAATAATTGTTTGACATGTTCACAATTATCCCTCATTTACTTTCATAACATGTTATTCATTCACCGAATATTATTGTATACTCATCACTCTTATTTTAATTTTAAAGGAACTTTAGACCAAGGTATTAACAGTTTTAGTACCACGAGGCAAGATCATCTTGAAAGATTCATTGCGGGTACTAGTTATCCCGATTTCTTTTTTTTTTTGAGAATTTTATATGGATCTTTTTGAGACATTTTTGTATAAACTCCTTTGGAAACTTATTTAGCTTTCGTATTTTTTTATTTATTTATTTTAGTCGGAATTGGATAACTTATCTAGAAAATCTCCACTTTTCTTTCTTGATATTTACCTGAGAATTGTTTTGTGACATTGGATATTGATCCCTGGAGTAGGGATTTATTTTATATTATGTGGATTTCATTGGAGTAGGCAGATTGGTTTTGTGTATGTATTTAGATTTGAATGGTTGGGTTGGCCTTATGCATACATGTTTTGAGCAAGAACGGACTGGGTTGGCCCTTTTGTTGTGTGATGAATGCATGTTGACTTGTTTAGAAACGTTGGAGTATTTTAAAAAATGGATGGATATCGATGAATGTTTTGCGATACTTTGGTATGCGGATTAAATTCACCTATTTTCTGAGGTAACGCAACGGTTGTCGCGTACTCGATTTGAGAGTTGGGGCATGATAATAGGACTGAAAAAATTAGATAGAAAAACATTGGGTATTTTTAGAAAGTGGGTTGATATTAGTGTATTTCATTATATAGTGACGGAGACTAGTGCCAAGATTGCGTGGGATAAACTACCTACATTGTATGAGAGGAAGACTGTCCTAAATAAAATTTTTTTGATTAAAAAGCTTGCAAATGTGAAATATAAGGAGTGCTGAGCACATGAATGACTTCCAAGATATGTTGAACCAGTTGACCACCTTGAAAATTAACTTGGATGATGAGATACAAACTTTGCTTCTTTTGAATTCTTTGTCAAACAGTTGGGAAATACTAGTTGTGAATGTCAATAATTCGGCTCCTAATGGCAAGTTGATATTGAGGATGGTAACTGATAAGATGCTCAATGTAGAAGCAAGATGAAAGGATATGGAAGTTGAAAATAGTCAAACTCTTGTCACAGAGAACAGTGGTAGAACTAAGAAAAGAGAACAAGATTTCAAAGCATGTGGTAAGTCCAAGAAGAGGTCTAAGTCCAAGAAGACAGTAAAGTGTTACTATTGTAAGAAAACTGGTCACATCAAAGGAATTGTTGACTCTTGAAACAAGAGAAAAAAATGAAAAGGGCCAAAACACACCAGATGATAGTAATGCTACAATGGTTAGTTATGATGAAGGGATCAAGTCCCTAGTGTGATCACCTAGTAACTACAATCATATAGGGGATCCATTATCTGAGTGAATTGTTGACACTAGTATGACATATCATTGTGTTTCTGAAAAGGAGTTGTTCACAACTTACAAAGAAAATAACTTTGAGGTTGCCAAGATGGGAAACAACAGTGTGTCAAAAATTGTTGGAATTGATGATATTATTATCGATACTAACATCGGATGCACATTGACTTTGCGAGATTTAAGACACATTCCAGATATGAGAATGAATTTGCTTTCAATTAATGTGTACTTAACGATGAAAGATATGAGAATCAGCAAAAGAAAGCATAGTGGAAGCTTTTCAAGGGATTTTGCTAGTTGCAAAGGGAAAACTATGTTCTTGTATGTACAATACTTAGCTGAGAATGTGCAGTACATAGATCAATTCAATTGAGAACCATGTTTCGCAAAACTTGTGGCATAAAAGGCTGGGATACATGACTGAGAAACGATTACAACTTTTGGCAAAATAGTCCCCAATTCCTTTGGCCAAAGGTATATTTATAGACTCATGTGATTATTGTCTATTTGGTAAGTACAGTAAAATTTCTTTCTGCTTTCTTTCTAAAAGGAAAGAAATTAAATTTAAATTAGTTTATTTTGATATTTGTGGTTCCATGGAGATTGAGTCACTTAATGGAAATAAATATTTTGTTACTTTTATTGATGATACTTCACAAAAGATGTGAGTTTTTTTCTGTTGAAAAACAGAAGTCAGGTTTTGCATAGTGATTTCAAAGTTTCCATGCTATGGTGGAAAGGATGACGAGATTATTCTTGAAATGCCTTCGTATTGATAATGATGGAGATTACACTTATAATGATTTTAAAGGCATGCCTCCAAGTAACTTCAAAGGTCATATTGTAAATATGAGCTTAAAGTAAGTCTTATATGAATGAAACTTTGATTTGAAATTTTTTAAATGAAGTTATTCGCCTATTTAGTTTTGAGATAAATTTATAAAATTAGATACTGAATAAACATATGGTTTATTAATAAAGTAAATGTCACCATAAGTTTAGAAATTAGAATATATTGTGATATATGAAAGGTAACACTCAACACTATGGGATTTAACATCATGATTCGTGCGCTCTATTTTTCTAAAATTATAACTTAGAAATATTTTTAAGTTATTTGCTGGATCAAGTGGGAGAATATTAGAATTTTTTTGAACTCCAAATAGAGAATAATTTGAATTCAATACCAAAATTTGTAAGAAAATTCAATTAAATTGAAAAAAAAAATAAGTGAAGGGGAGTAAATGGGACTTAAAATGGAACCTTTTTGAATTGAAAATGCACGTGGTCGGAATTTGTAATTCATACATACCTTGACCACATTGTTATGTTTTTCCATTTTGGATTGATTTAAATTCTTCCTTAATGTGCCTGACATTAATTTCCGATGACAATTAAATGGTTTGAATACTATGTGATTCTCAACTATAAGAATCCCTTCTCGGAGAGAATCTAGTTTAAAATTCATGACTCTATGGCACTAATTGAGTGAATTTAAGAGGATTAAAAGATTTTCTGCAATCTTAAGAAATATTTTGGTGCATTTGAAGAAAATTAATATGGATAGAGATGACCTAAATCTCTTTTTTGTTGTTTTCTGTGGAGCCTATAAATAAGAATTAAAAAGCACTACATTGAGGTGATGATTTATTTCGGCAACAAATTAAACTCTTATTGGGGAGGAGGAGCTGGTGCTGGCGCATATTAGTTTTTTGGGGATTGACATCTTGGCGGAGTTGGTTTTGGGTCTTGCTGAGCAAGTTGAAATTTCTCAAGGTTGATGGGTTCTGCTACTAAGATAGACAGAGTTAGTGCTATAGCATGGACGAAAAGAAAAAGCAGAATGTTTGAGATTAAACTCTTACTGGGGGAGGAGGGGCTGGTGCTGGCACAGGTTAGTTTTTTGGGGGATTGACATCTTGGCGGAGTTGGTTCTGCTACTAAGTGAGTTGATATTCCTCAAGGTTGATGGGTTCTGCTACTAAGATAGACAGAGTTAGTGCTATAGCATGGATGAAAAGAAAAGGCAGAACGTTTGATATTTGCTATCGAAGTCATTTCCAGTTAAATCTGCTTTCGAGCCGACTGCTAGCTTTTCGGGTGTGGTCTCCATTTTTTGAAACGTGGGCTGTGCACTTCTAGGGGTCTTGGAGGCAAGAGAAGTTAACGGGCATAAAAAAATTACTACTTTTCCAAAATGTAAACTTCAGAAAAAAAAAAAGTGTTTTATCAGGTCAATTAAAAAAAATTAATTGAGTAAACGTTAAAACATAAATCCACCGTATTGGCGTAACAAAGTTTTTTTAAGTACTCACCATAAAAAAAGGGTTTTCTTAAGTATTTTGTGCTTAGTATATAATAATTTAGTACTTAGTATATATTTTTTAAATTTTTATGAGACAATTATTAAGTCAGACTGCTAATTAAAACAAAGTTAATGGGAAAGCGTATTGGCATAAACTTAAGGTCAAAATAAGTTTTGAAACCGGTGGAAATCATTAAATAATAAACATTAAGCAAAAAATTCTAAGTTTGAACACCAAATACCAAATATGGTGCAAGCAACTCATTAAGAATTTATAATAACCTTACTAATCTCTATGCAATTATTATAGAGGGAGAGAGAGAGAGTCATCCAAGATGAACCGAAAAGTTTACGATTATGACTTAATTGATACTGTCTCTTTCTTTTTTAAAATTTTAAATTTGAGTCTTTTTATTTGAAAAAGAAAAGATAAAAAAATAGGGTTTGAGATCATGGATATATGAGGTGAGCGTCAGGCACTAGTGTTTGTATCCAACACCAACGCCTCTATTTTTAAGTTTCTCGAGGGCTGAAGGTTTTGCAAGAGCATGGCTATCTTGGTGCATAAGTTGTGACAAGAAATTTTATCTCTTTTACAATTCATATATGCCAATTGCCAATTACCAATTAACGATTACATTATATAGTTGTGACAAGTAATTCACCAATTATTAACTACTTTTGAGTTTCGTAAATTTGTTTAAAGCCGTTAAACTAGTTGAAAATGGATGACACTCTCGGGCTTCTAGATGACTCGGCTCAACAGACTCGACGTCTGACCTGGTATGCACGATGTGAAAGGGTTAGACACTATTGACTGTGGTTGTGCCGGTCAAGCCCCATCATGAGTGTCCAACTCTAAGACCTGCGAGGCAACTAGAAAGGTTGGTTGGGGTTGTTGGCATTGGCCCTTCCAATGATCAACTTAGTTGTTATATGAGAGATAAGGTTATGACGAATCTAGAGAGAGAAAGAGAACACTAAGAGGCTCCATGATTGAATGTGGTACAACAGACAGCGATACTGGGGCCAATATTTAGAGGCCGAGGAAAGAAATTTATATAGAGTACAATGTACCATTTCTTAGGGCAGGCAAGTAAATTTCTCTCCAGCAGTATCTCTTTCTGGTCTAGTCTTGTCATTTCACGGCCCAATCCAATAAGAGAGAAATTAGAGCCATTTGTGGAGAATGAGACCAGGGCAATGGAGAATTGGGAAATGATTAGAATCGATACAATAAAGACGGAGAAGAGAGAGAGTTATTAAAAGAAAAAGAGATAGAAAGAGAAAGTAAGGTTAGACAGAAAAGGAATTCCATCTTAACCAAAAAAAAAAAAAAGGAATTCCATATATTGTTTTCACTTACAAGTATTTATATATTGCTGTTTTTTAACTGGTTAATCAATCTAACTATTATCAAATAATCAATCTAATTACTCTCAACTAACTACTCTTAGAATTACTTTCTAAAACTAACTAATTAAACCAACTAATTCCTCACTAGCTTCACTTACCCTCAAGTATGAAATGCTATGCTGGGAATTGTGGTATGATAAAATCTAGATCTTCACGTAAAGATCTTTCCGAATTGAGATTAATCTATTTTTTGGAACAATTCAATGAACTCTTACAATACAATATTTTGTTTTCAATTAATGGAACTCGTTGGAGCAAATTGGGAAGGTCTGTTTGGTTTTTGTTTTCAATTATAAGTAATTTTGTAATTCATTATCAATAAAATTGGTATGTTTCATCTATCAACCTTCCTTATCCACGTGTTCCATTTAAATACCAAGAACCATTTTTAGCATCCTACAGTCTCATAATCAATCATAAGGTTGGCTAGCCAATCGTCTCACCTAACAGTCGCCGCCATTGGGTGATCAAATCGGCTGAAAAGATGCTATGGCTACTTAAGAGTTCAAGGAGTTGTCTTTGATAATTTTGTTCAATACATAACACGTGATTTGGGGCCTCTTTAAATCATGGTCTTAAAGTGCTCAAAGTTTCTTAAAATCTCTATGAATTAAAATTTTTATATTAACAGAAAACTTGTATGACTTTTCATACGAAATTAGACTTTTTTTTTTTTTTTTTGAAAAGAAGACTTTAAAATTATTACTATATATTCCAATAATTATTTTATCTTCTGTACAATTTAAGTTTGGTTTTTCCACTTACAAATGAACAAGATGGCTGTCGAAAGTTCAAGAACTTGGAAAATGATACAGTTCAGGTCTATGTTAATAAGAGAATTATAATTATATTTTGACTGAGATGATAACAATATCCAATACAAATTAAACTAGAGTTATCTCTTTTGAAATATTTCATACACCAAATTCGGATCGTTTGAACTGAATCAAGTTGTTTATTTGGCTTATTTTGAAAACCAAGGTGGGGGCGGTGGTACAAACAATAATTTCGTTCAATAACCAACCGTATGCGACCCACAATTGAAAATGTGTGTGGACATGAAATTATGAGCCATTTGGGGTTTTGGATCTTATGGCCAAGGTGAACTTCAAGTCAGATTTTTGTTCAAAGATTCGTCAATTGTGGTTGAGAGAGAGAAAGAGAGGGAGAGAGAGGGAGATAATACGGATCTGGAGGACTTTTGATGTTTCGAGAAATCCCATGGTGGTTAATCATAAAGTACTACATCAGTCATCAACAATTAAAAAGAACAACCAAACATTACCACAAAATACGACTTTAACTATAAAATTTTTAAAAAAATTCATCATTAAAAACAACAACGATCAAAAATTTTTTATCTCTAATGATTTGTCGTAAAAATTTAATAATGAAAAATAAAAATTTATCGTTAAAATAGAAATGAATTTAGTGATAAAAAATTTTTTATTACTAAAATTAGTGACGAAAATATCATATCCTTATCTAAATTTAGCGATGGATACTTAATTTTCGTTATTAAATTTATAATTTATATCTTACTTGATTATTATATTAATATAATATTTTATTTAATTAACGATGAATTTTAAATCCGTCATTAATTTATATTTTATAATTTATATATATTTTATTTAATTATTATATTAATATTAAATTATATTAAAATTTAAATTTCACGATGGATTGGATTTCGTCACTAAAAAAAGCAGCAAAAGCGAGCAAACATGATGCATGGGCCCCGGCCCGACCCAATCGCACCCGGACAAGTCCTCTTGCTTCCAGCTCACGCGGCCCCCTTCTCCCCCACCTGACCTGACCGCTGGCCCATGCTCACGCACCGGGACCCACTATCTCGCTCCACCTCACGCTCCCGCCCTGCTGCACCACCCGAGTCTGCGCCCGCTAGTCTGCCTCTGGTGCCTCCAGCTCACGCCCTTGGAAAAATCCCTCAAAATTCCTTCTGAATGCGCCTCCCACGGATTGAAACTGTGTACACAAGTGAAAATATTAAAGCACCCAACCGCCAGACCAAATGTTACCTCTAATCTCAATCTTTTTTTTTAAACTAATTATCTTACTCCAAGATTTTACTAAAAGTAAAAAAATAATATTAAATTGATTTCAAAAATATTTGTAAGTTTAAAATGTTAATAATAATGTTAGTTTACTCTAACATTTGTTATAAAATAAAAAAAATGTTAATTTAAAATAAAATAATAAAAGATTTAAAAAATAAAAGAATTTTATTCATTGAAAAGATATAATAAAATTAATAAAATAATAAAAAATATAAATGAATAAAATAATAAAATAACAAAATAAAATAAATTGTTAATTTTATTCCTAGATAATATAAATGAATAAAATAAAAAAATAACAAAATAAAATAAAATATAAAATGTTAATTAAAAAAATTAAGTTTAGCGACGAATAGTGGAATTTTTAATCCGTCACTAAATAATAAAATTTTTTTAAAATAAAATAATATTATTTTTTAAAAAATTAAAAAATTAAAAAAATGCTAATTTAAGATATTATAAAATAATAAAATAATAAAAAAACTAATTTAAAATATTATAAAATAATAAATATGTTTAGGTAATATAAATGAATAAAATAATAAAATAACAAAATAAAATAAAATATAAAATTTTATTTTAAAAAATTAAGTATAGAAAATGATCACGGAATCCGTCACTAAATTAACGACGAATTTTTAAATCAGTCGCTAAGTTAGTGACAGATTCCAGAATTCGTCGCTAAATAATAAAATATTTAAAAAATAAAATAATATTATTTTTAAACGAATTTTTAATTCTGTCGCTAAGTTAGCGACGGATTCCGAATGCGTCATTAAATCCGTTGCTAAATAATAAAATATTTATAAAATAAAATAATATTATTTCTTAAAAAGTAAAAATATAAAATAATAAAATAAAATGCTAATTTAATATATAATAAAATAATAAAATAATAAATTTAAAATATTATTAAATAATAAATATTTTTAGGTAATATAAATGAATAAAATAACAAAATAATAAAATAAAATAAAATACAAAATTTTAATTAAAAAAATTAAGTTTAGCGACGGATCGTGGAATCCGTCGCTAAGTTAGCAACAGATTCCAGATCTCGTCACTAAATTTAAGATAAAATAATATTATTCTTTAAAAAATAAAATAATAAAATAAAATGCTAATTTAAGATATTATAAAATAATAAATATGATTAGTTAATATAAATTAATAAAATAAAAGAATGATAAAATAAAATAAATGGACAACCGCTTATCAGTAGTCGTCCATCTTACTATCGTCATCATCTGAAAACAACTGTTTGATCTACTTACCAGACGAGATAGATCGTCGGACGTGAATGTATGATCTATTGTGTTATTTATTGATAACAATAACGAAAGAAGATAAACAATTGAACTTTCAAAAGCGATTGAACTATATAAGTGAAGCGAATGGATATAAAAAACAAAAAACACTAATGGTGAACAACTGAACTTTCGTCGCAAAAATCGTATTTTTTTTGTAGTGTTACCCATAACTCATAAGTTGTTTATCAATAATTTAATTTCATTTTTTTTCCAAAATTTCATTAGGGTTGCCAAGACCGTTTTTCCTACCAATAGCCGTTATTAGAATCCGTCAAGGGGTTTTTCATAATTTTTATAAAATACCTTCTTCTTGATGTTGGCCCGGAGTTAGTAGGGTATTGCTACCTTATCACGGGAATAACTTGAGGAGTCTCTTTACTCCGCTTACCTCCAAGCCAATTATAAATCAGCATTAATCACGCTGCCTTAATGGCCCGATCCATGGAAGACTTAGACCATAGTCCTTTTCTCTTTCCAGTACCATATTATAAAAATATTCATTTTTTCATTCAACATTTGTGGTCACGAATAAAAGAGAGCAACACAATCAATGTTCCATTGTAATATGGTGCAAGCAATTCAAACAACAATAAAACAGTTATGGATTTATCAACAATTCCATTTGGACACACCACAATCACAAAACATTTCAAATTCATTTCAAATTTCATTTAAAATTCAATTTACAAATAATAATTGAAAATCATTTTATCATCTATACTAAATATAATCATCCACTCACTTATTGGGAAGGTGAGTACTCCCAAATTTGCAATCAAGTCCAAAGGTAATCCCCTTTTTGGGTTCCAATTGAATTATCCTAAAACAATCACATGAATTAAATGTTAAATTATATCTAATTCTAGGGTTTATGAATTTTCCCAAAATTAGCACAAGCCCTAATTTCTCAAATCCAAAAATATATGTTCTAATTCCATATACAGATTATTTGCACCAATACACAATTCTCATTCACAATTTCTCTAATTTTTCCTCATTCACAAACTCTAGATTTTATGTTCTCGATTAAATCTCTCAAATCTCGATAATAACTTTAAATCCACTTATGAGAAAACTACATCCAAATTTAGAAAGAAGAAATTACCTTAATTTTGAGGTGGATTAAGTTTTGAACGTTGAGTATTCAAAAACCCAAGATTTCCCCTTTTCGCGTAAACCTTAAATTTCTCCCAAAATCTCATTCCTTTACAAGTTTGCTTGAGGGTTTCGGAGCTTTAGGGAGTGAGTTTGGGGAAAATAAAGTTGATTTCAGGAGAGATTAAGAGTGCGATGGGTGAGGGATGAGAGTTGAGAGAGAAGAGTGAGTTCGGGAAAAGAACTAATGAGAAGGAAGGCTTGTTTAAGCTATTTTTATAGTGGGATGTCAAATCTCAATTTTTGTCCCTTATTATTTTTAGATTTTGTTTAATTTTGGTTGTCCATTTTTGTTATTTCACAACATTCTACACTAATTAGCCAACTTGCAATAGAGTACAACTCGCTTTATGTGTCTAAAGTTTTTCAGAGGCAAGTCCCTTTGTTGTCCAACAAGTCGTCTTGTTCTTTATTTCATCGAGCCTCAAGTTACCTCAAAATTGGCTAAAGACGACCCAATTTCCCTTTTCATATAACCCTCAAGTCGCCTTACTTTTTATAAGTCGTCTTGCTTATTATGCGGAAATATACTTTTGTGACTTAAACCCGACAGATTAGCTTGTGCTGGCCATAAACAGCCTTATAGGAAGCACAAGTCGACCTGTTATTGGGGTAAGGCGACCTACCTATTTGCAGAGTTAAGGATTCTGAGACTTCATCTTCACAAGTCACCCTGGCACTTGCTCAAGTCGCCTTGGCGACTCTATACTAAACCAAAATGCAAATTCTTGAGCTTTAAGTCACCTTCTCAGGGTGCAATTCGGCTCGTCTTCATTCAATTGCTCAAATAAATCTTTAATTGTCCCAAATTATCACCAAAACCTATTTTGCTCCCAACAAAATTTTATAAGACATTTATTGATAAATTAAAATAAATTATAACTAATTTTTCATAGAATTTTTACATAGAATATTGAAAATTTAATAAAAATTTTTTAATATCAAATTTTTCAGTATTACAATACTTAACCCTCTAAAAAAAATTTTTGACCTTGAAATTTAAAGGAAAATTTATACATCATAAAAAATGTAAGGGTGTTGCTTTTGCATTGATTTCTCGGTCTTCCAAATTTCTTCTTCCACTTGGTTGCTTCTCCACAATACTTTAACCATAGGATTTTGTTTACTCCTTAATTGCTTGAGTTGTCGATCAAGGGTTTTCACTAGACGAATCTTAAAACTCAAGTCTGGATTCAATTCTATCAGAGGAGTTTCTAATACATGTGAGGGATCCGGTAAGTATTTCTTTAGTATAGAGACATAGAATACATCCTAGATCTTCTCCAAATTCGAGGCCAATTATAGCCGATATGCTACTTTTCCTATCCTCTCAAAGATCTTGAAAGGGCCAATATACCTAAGATTCAATTTACCCCGTTTTCGAAATTGGATTACACCCTTCCAAGGTGAGACTTTCAAGAAAACCATGTCTCCAACCTCAAATTCCAAAGGTCTTTTTCTTTTATCGGCGTAGCTCTTTTGTCTATTTTTAGCCGCCTTCATCTTTGCCCTAATCATCTTCACTTTCTCTACCGTTGCTTCAATTAACACAACATTGCTAATCTTCCTCTCTCCTACCTCATCCCAACACAATGGAGTTTGACACTTTCTTTCATAGAGAGCTTCATAGGGTGGCATCCCAATACTAGCTTGATAGCTATTGTTGTATGTAAATTCAATTAATAAGAGGTGCCTATCCCAACTCCCTTGAAAGTCCATCACACATACCCTAAGCATGTCTTCCAATGTTTCAATAGTATGTTTCGACTGTCCATCCGTCTGTGGATGAAAAGTAGTGCTGAATTTTAACTTAGTCCCTAAGAATTCTTATATCTTAGGCTAAAATCGGGATTTGAATCGGGGATCATGGTGAGATACAATCGATACTAGAACCCCATGGAGTTGGACAATCTCGTTTATATAGAACTTTGCCAACCTTTCCAAAGAATAGAAATTTTGGATGGGCAAGGAGTGGGCTGACTTTGTGAGCCGATCTACTATCACTCATATAAGATCGTGTCGACTTGGTGTACGTGGCAATCCCACCACAAAATCATAGTGATGTGCTCCCATTTTCACTTGGGTATTGGCAATGGTTGTAGCGTCCCGGCTGGTTTTTGATGTTCAATTTTGATTTGTTGGCACACAAGGCACTTAGCCACAATTTTGGCTATCTCCTACTTCAACCCCGACCATCAATAAGTTTTCTTGATGGTTTGGTACGTTTTAGTATTCCCGAAATGCATTGCATAAGCCGAAAAGTATGCTTTTTCAAGTATGACTCTCTGAAACTCATCATTTTTGGGAACACAAATCCGTTTCCCATACACCACCATACCGTCCTCCCGAATGTGGAACTTACCACTTTCACCTTTGTAAACTTTTTCCACTATACCTTTTATCTCCTCATCGATTGCTTGAAGCTCTATAATACGATCTACCAATGTTGGTCGCACTTCAAATTTGGCCAAAAGTGCACCATGCTCATCATTGGCGAGCTCGACTCCAAGTGTTCGGAGTCTTAACAAGCATGAGAGATAAGAACTCCCATGAGATGTTGAAGAAGAAAACTTATGGCTTAAAGCATCCGCAACCACATTTACTTTGTCTGGGTGATAATCAATCACCAGGTCATAGTCTTTAATAGCTCTAACCATCTTCGTTGTTTCCAATTGAGCTCTTTTTGAGTGAGCAAGTACTTGAGACTTTTTGTGATCGGTGAAGACCCGACATGTGGCTCCATATAGATAATGTCGTCAAATTTTGAAAATGAAAATAATGGCAGCTAGCTCTGGGTCATGGGTGGGGTAGTTCAACTCATAGTTCTTCAATTGTCGAGAAGCATAGGTGATCACCCTATCGCCTTGTATTAAAACATATCCTAACCCTTGCTTACTGGTATCTCTATAAATCACATAGTTACTACCGCTAGTTGGAATAGCAAGTATTGGAGCGGATGTGTGTCTCCTCTTGAATTCTTGAAAACTCTCCTCATACTTGTCACTTCATTTGAATTTGACTCCTTTTCAAGTAAAGTTAGACAACAGAGCCGCAATCTTAGAGAATCCCTCAACAAACCTTCAGTAGTACCTTGCCAATCCAAGGAAGCTTTTCACCTTGGTGACATTTTGGGTTGTTCCCATATCAAAATTGCCTCTACTTTCTTTGAATCTACAAATATACCATCTTCGGATCTACAAAGATGTTGCCAAATTTTCAAAGCGAAAATAATGGCGGCTAACTCTAGGTCATGGGTGGGGTAGTTCAACTCATATTTCTTCAATTGTCTAGAAGTATAAGTGATCACCCTATCGCCTTGCATTAAAACACATCCCAACCCTTACTTGATGGCATCGTTATAAACCACATAGTTACTACCGCTAATTGGAAGAGCAAGTATTAGAGCGGATATGAATCTCTTCTTGAGTTCTTGAAAACTCTCCTCACACTTGTCACTTCATTTGAATTTGACCCCCTTTCGAGTCAAGTTAGACATCGGAGCTGCAATCTTAGAGAATCCCTCAACAAACCTTCGGTAGTATCCTATCAATCCAGGGAAGCTTTTCATCTCGATGACATTTTTGGGTCGTTCCCATTTCAAAATTGCTTCTACTTTCTTTGGATCTATAGATATACCATTTTCGGATACAACGTGCTCTAAGAAACCAATCTCTCTTAGCCAAAACTCACATTTAGAGAACTTGCCATATAGTTGCTTCTCTCTGAGAGTTTGTAGGACAATCCAAAGATGTTCTGAGTGTTTTTCATCATCCTTGGAATATACCAAGATGTCAAGATAGGAATGGAACACCCTATTCATCAGATCTATAAAGGTTTCAGGAGCATTAGTCAATCCGAACGGTATCACCAAAAACTCAGTGTCCATATCGCGTCCTAAAGGTAGTCTTGTGAACATCATCCCCTTTTATCCTCAATTGGTGATAGCCTGATCTCAAATCAATCTTCGAAAAGACACTAACCCTTTGGAGTTGATCGAACAAGTCGTCAATTCTCGGCAAAGGGTATTTATTCTTAATGGTCACCTTATTTAGTTATCGGTTGTCAATACACAACTAGAGGGTACTATCTTTCTTCTTCACGAATAAAACAAGAGCACCCCAAAGTGAGACACTTGGTTGGATAAACCCCTTGTCCAACAACTCTTGAAGTTGGACATTTAATTCTTTCAACTCCATAGGCACCATCCTATATGGTGGTATAGAAATGGGTGCAGTTCAGAGAGCCAAGTCAATAGCGAAGTCAAACTCCAGAACCGGAGGCAAATCGGACAATTCATTCGGAAAGACATCCAGGAACTCATTCACTATCGAAACATTCATCAATTTCAGACTTCCCATTGTTGTATCGATGATGTGGGCTAGGTAAGCCATACAACCCTTGTGCACTAATCTCTGTGCCTTAATTGCTAAGATCACGCAGCATGGTAGGAACATCGCTCACCGGCAAACACAAGCGGGGGACATTCTGGTTTACAAAACTCCACCTCCTCAATGAAACAATCCATTGAAACTCAGTGAAGGTGTAACCAATCCATACTTAGATGGCATCAAAGTCTCTCATTTCCAACGGAATCAAGTCTGCTTCAAAGATCTCACCCTCTACGACTACTTCACATGCCTTGTACACGGTGTCCCTATTCAACCGTTACCCCAAGGAAGTGATAACCAGCAACTCCTCTTCAAGTAAGGTCAAAAGATTTATCAGAGTGTTTAATGAATGTTGTACTCACAAAAGAATTATTTGACCCTATATCAATCAATATAAAGGCATCAATGCAAAAAATTTTCACCATACCTATAAATGGAAACCATTAAACAATTTGGGTTAACTATTTGAAACCCTTGAAATCTAGAAAAATTGGTAAAGATAGGACATAGTACTCAATGGTACTATAACTATCTCAAGACATCAAAATCATATCTGCCCAAATTTATTATCATGCAATATCATCAATATGCAATCCAAATTTAGTCATACACTCAAAATCACATAGTATTTATATCCAAAAGTTCTAAATCATCAAATTCAAGTTCTAGGGGAATTACCTATGACTATGTCTGGATTGTTTTGTGTATCTTCGTTTGTCATTGCATATACCCTCATTTAAGTCCTTGCTTGTGGACGTTGGGTTGGAACAGCCACCGTGTTGCTCCCTGTCCCCGTCTGCGATGTGATATTAGGGGAGAAAATGGTGATATTGGCTTCCCTGCCCATTGCTCCACGAGGACGATCTCGGCTTGTTTGGCTTCTTTATCCCAAGCAAGTGTTACAGAAATAACCCTATTTTTTACATTGATAGCACTTCTTGGGTGCATAACAAACTCCAAAATGGAACCTATCGCAGTGCTTACACTGCTCCTTCTTGTTTCCCACCGATTTACTCCCAGAGGCGGTATTAGATGTGGGGGACACAAAATTAGGTGGTCGTTGGCTTTGTGGAATACCAACGGATCCAATGTCTGAGACTACTATAGGAGGCCATGCTCCTACTTTGCTTTGAACTCTGGCCCGATACATGTTTGGACCTTATCTTCTTTCTTTGGCCTTCTCTTGTTCTTCCCTTTTCTTCAATGATTTTCTCAACCTTCAATGCCAATTCCAAGACATCTTTATAAGTGTGGGTCGAGGTCGCATATATCTTCTCTCAGATGGACAAATTTAGGCATTTCTCAAACTTGAAACACAAGTACTCCTCAGAAGTCACAACTCCGGGACAAATGAGGACAACCTCCTCAACTCTGTCTCATAATCCGCCACTAACTTGTTGCCTTGATGGAGGTGAAGGAACTCTTTCTTATTCAACTCTTGGTATAACCGAATATAATATTTTTCATCGAATTCCCTAAGGAATTCATTCCAAGAAATGGTTTGGGGACCTCTCCTCGAGATTATCCCATCATACTCGGGCGTCTTCATCCAACAATTTTATCGCTATCATGAGGTTCAACTCATCGTCAAGTCTCATGTCGACCACAGTCTCCCAAACCCGATTTATCCAATTCTTTGCCACTATCGCATCACTAGTGCCCGAAAAGGTGACACATCTAAGTTGTTGGGCCTCTTTGATCAACTTGGATAACTTGATGGTTGGACGATTGATAAGTGGGGCCATTGAAGTAGGAGGAGCAATCAGTGCTGTCAGAGGGGTAGGTGGAATAATTGAACTTGGTAGAGAAGGTATTGGCACTTGAGGAGGGGCATGAAGATGAGCGCCATAAGTATTCCACTACTTGATCCATTGCCGAAGTGTATCGAGTGGCAGTAGAGGAATTCCAGTTGAAGGAGTCGGGCAATTGCTAGTAGTGGCCGAGGGAGAAGAGGAAGCACGTGAGGATGATCCATCCTCGTGTTCGGAAGGAGGAATTTCATTTACATTCCTCAACTTTCGTCTATGAGGCATGATCCTATAAAAAGAGAGATACTATCCTAAGCATACTAAAATTAGAATTCGGACTAAATATTTAACCCCCTAAATGATTCCGAATTTTCAAATAGAAAAAAAAATTATTTTGAAAACTTAGAAAAACTTTTGGGAACATTTGTAAATATTTTAAAGTAATTAAAACATTTAAAACCTTGAGCCTAATTCTGATACCAATAGAATGTCACGCCCTAACCCGCCTATCGAGTACTAACAATCGCCGCGTTATCCCAAAATATGAGTGAACCCTACTCCATGTTCTGAAATACCGCAAGACATTATAATATTCCAAACATTTCAAAATAAATTTAAATCATTCTTAGGTCAACCCAACCATCAAACCAAATCCCTAGCATCTAAATAATTTCACATGTTCAAAATATGCTTAAAATTCACTACATAATTCAAATGTCCCAATAAAAACAATATGTCTTGCCAAAAGAAATTTTTAAACAATTTAAATATGATTCCATGTCATAAAAGTAAGGATTTGATAATACTTGCCTATAGAAAATCAAGTAAGTATTTGTCAATTCCAAATATAACAAAATGTACAAAAATTTCCTTCCATGGATCACATAGCATAATTCCAAAAAAAAAAATTCTCATGACTATTATCTATTGAAAGCCAACAAAATAGACTTTCTTCAATGGTACTAGGTAATGTCTATGTCTCCAATTTAGGTTTCCTTCGAAAAATTAGAAAGTGAGGGGTGAGTATAAAAATATTCAGTGAGTGGTGTGCAATGGTACGCTGAACATGAATAAGGAATGAGGGTGGTGGTGCCAAACACATATCATAGTATATTTCCAATATATTAATGAAAATCAATTGCATGAAATAAATTTCAGAATAATATACCCATAACTCATAAGTTGTTTATCAATAATCTATTTTTATTTTCGTTCTAAATTTTTTTTGGGGTTGCCAATATCATTTTTCCTACCAATGGCCGTTGGTAGAATCCATTAAGGGGTTTTTCAATATTTTTATAAAATACCCCATCCTTGGTGTTAACCCGGAGTTTAGTGGGGTGCTGCCACCTTATCACAGGAACAACTTGAGGAGAGTTTTCACTCCGCCTACCTTCAAGCCAATTATAAACCAACCTTAACCACGCTACCCCAATGACCTGGTCCGTGGAAGATTTAGACTCTAGTCCTTTTCTTTTTCCAGTACCATGTTACAAAAATATTCATTTCATCATTCAACATTTGTGTTTATATACAAAAGAGAGCAACACAATCAATATTCCATTGTAACACGGTGCAAGCAATTCAAACAACAATAAAAGGGTCATGAATTTATCAACAATTCCATTTGGACACACCACAATGACAAAATATTTTAAATCCATTTCAAATTCCATTTAAAATTCAATTTACAAATAATAATTGAAAATCATTTTATCATTCATACTAAACATAACCATCCACTCATTTTTTGGGAGGGTGAACACTCCCAAATTCACAATCAATTCCAAGATAATCCCCTTCTCGGGTTCCAATTGAATTATTTTAAGACAATGACATTAATTAAATGTTAAATTACATCCGATCCTAGGGTTTATGAGTTTTCCCAAACTTAGCACAAACTCTGATTTCTCCAATCCAAGAATGTATGTTCTAATTCCATCATCTACAAATTATTTGCACCAATACACAATTCTCATTCACAATTTCTCAGATTTTTCCTCATTTACAAACCCTAGATTTTATGCTCTCGATCAAATCACTCAAATCTCAATAATAACTTTAAATCTATTTATGAGAAAGCTAAATCCAAGTTTATATGGAGGAAATTATCTCAATTTTGAAGTTGGATTGAGTTTTGAATGTTGGGTATTCAAAAACCCTAAATTTCCCCCTTCTCGCGCAAACCCTAAATTTCTCCCAAAATTCCCTTCCTTTACAAGTTTACTTGAGGGTTTCAGAGCTTTAGGGAGTGAGTTTGGGGAAAATGAAGTTGATTTCAGGAGAGATTGAGAGTGAGATGGGTGAGGGAGATGAGAGTCAAGAGAGAAGAGTGAGTTCGGGGAGAGAAAAAATAAGAAGGAAGGGTTGTTTAAGCCCTTTTTATAGTGGGGTGTGAAATCTCAATTTTTGTTCCTCATTACTTTTAGATTTTGTTCAAATTTGATTACCCATTTTTATTATTTCACAACAGTCTACACTCATGAGTCGATTTGCAATAGAGTACAAGTCACCTTATGCGTTCAAAGTTTTTCAGAGGCAAGTCCCCTTGTTGTCCAACAAGTCGCCTTGCTCTTCATTTCATCGAGCCTTAAGTTGCCTCAAAATTGGCTCAAGGCGACCCAATTTTCCTTTTTGTATTGCCCTCAAGTCGCCTTACTTCTTATGAGTTGCCTTGCATATTGTGTAGAAATATACTTTTGTGACTTAAACCCGACAGGTTGGCTTGTACTAGCCACAAGCAACCTTAGAGGAAGCACAAGTCGACCTGTCATTGGGGTAAAGCAACCAACCTATTTGCAGAGTTAAGGATTCCGAGACTTCATCTTCACAAGTCACCTTGGCACTTGCTCAAGTCGTCTTGGGGACTCTATACTTAACCAAAATGCAAATTCTTGAGCTTTAAGTCACCTTCTCGGGGTGCAAATTGCCTCGTCTTCATTCAATTGACTCAAATAAGTTTTTAATTATCTTAAATTATCACCAAAACCTAATTTTCTCCTAACAAAATTTTATAAGACCTTCATTGATAAATTAAAATCAATTACAATCGATTTTTCATGGTATTTTTACAAAAAACATTGAAAATTCAATAAAAATTTTCTAACATCGAATTTTTCGGTGTTATAGTATTGGCGCAAAATACAAAGCATGGCCTCTATAGAACTATTATCAACTCATCGCCTTGACATGCTCAAGCATGTTAGGGAATTGGAAGTGAAAAATTTTATTAAGGAATTGCACAACTTTTGCACCAAAAAAGTGCAAGTTCTACAAAAGTAATCATAAATAACTGGTTTGAGAATTTGGCATTTAATATAAGCCTTCGGACTCTAGCGGGTAAGCATTATTCCACTACGGAATATGGGAAGTCGATAGTGAAGCGTCACGCCTAAAGCATGCAATAGGAAATGCAACATATCTAAGTGGGGTGTTTGCCTTGTGTGATGCAATTCTTAGCCTCGGATGGATTGATTTCCAGGGCTATGTACGGCAAATGAAGGAAACTGCTAAGGAAATGGATGCTATAATGGAGCACTAGCTGCAGGAACATCTTGCTAGAAGAAGCAAACCTAATCAACAGAACCAAGATGATGACAAGGACTTCATTGATGTGATGCTTTTTAAATTGGAAGAGGACAATATCAAGTTGGGCCATGATTGAGATACCATTGTCAAGGCAACAACTACGGTATGGCTTTTACTTTAACTCTTCATTTCTTTTGTTTCTTTTCCCTTTCGAAGAGAAAAGAAGGCAAGAAGGCAAGTTAGGGTTCACTTGCCATGAATCCCGCTAGTGGGAACCACAGCTCACTAGCTATAATTGCAATACCTCAATAGCAAGAAGGCCACCAACTCTTACATAATGCTATTTATTATAAGTGTTGAGTTAATATGTTGTGTTATTGTTCAAAGTTTTTTATTTAATGCGCTTATTAAAGAGATGATCTTTTTGTTAATAAAATGAAGAGGTAAGAAATTTTTTTTTCATAATTGTCAAGAAACTCCTTTCTAACTTCCTTGGTTGTGTTTGTTTTCTAGAAACAATTCTTTGAAATAGGAAATTTTTTTAGAATATATATATATTTGAAAAATTCAAAGAAGGGAACAATCTATTGAATCATACTTGTCTTGCAGGCTCTTATACTAACCGGCTCATAAAGCACAGCCATCGCGCTCACGTGGGTCCTCTCTTTATTATTCAACAATAGACAAGTATTAAAGGCAATGCAAGAAGACCTAAACGTCCAAATAGGTAAAAACAAATGGGTCAAAGAATCAGACATCCACAACTTGTCATATATACAAGCCAGTGTTAAAGAGACTTTAAGATTGAACCCGCTAGGTTGTAGCAGACAAAGAAAGTTGGCCACTGCAGACGTTGCAAACGGGAGAAAGAGAAGGACACTAAGGACAACAATTGATGGTTGTTAGTAGGGAAGCATGTAAGGATATCTAATGACTGTTAGTAGAGGAATGTAGGAACCAATGTATGTTAGTTAGTATAACTAACTGATGTCCAAATAACAGTTAGTGGTTAGGATGTCTGATTGAGTTTTAGCTCAACAAGTATATAGATGTAAAAGAAGGAATGAAAAAGGCATTGAAGTTTCAGCACAACAACTATCTCTCTTCTTTATCTTCTTCATCTTCTTCTGATTCTCTCTCTCTTTCAACCTCTATCTCTATCTTTCTTTCCCTCTTTCTTATCTTTTAAACCATTTGAACAACTACAAGCTTTGCAGTGACAACACAATATAAGATTGATAGTTATTCTCACTCAGAAGTAAGCTATTGTAGATATAACATTCTGCAGCACTTTGTGAAACCTTAAGTTTAGACTTAAGGCCTTAACAAAATTGGTATGATAGTAGTACCATCCTTGGATGTGAGGAACTGATGGCAGAAAGAACACGACAGAAGGTGAATGATGAACAATTTAGGAGAATGGAAACCAGATTGCAGGAAATGGCATTGGAAGCTAGAGAACATCGACTTCAGATAAACAAACAGATAGAGGAATTCCGTCAGAATTTGCATGACCAAAACCAAAAATGGGAGACCATCCTGAGTAATATGGACTCTCGAATCAATGCTTTTGCATCAAAGAATGGAAGAGATGAAGATCTTGAAGCAGAAAGACTAATGAGAACAATCATTTTGCCCACTCCTAATGAAGGGAGAAGTAAAAGTGAGTTTGGATCAGTACCTTCTAAGAAAGAGGTTGTTCAGAAGGGTTCTTGGCCCATTCATCCTAAGGTTGAACTTCCTACGTTTGTAGGAGATAATCCTTAGGTGTGGTTGTGAAAATGTAACAAGTTCTTTGCTGTATACCAAGTTCCCATTCAAATGTGGGTAGAGACAGTAGAAATGTACCTCGAAGGAAAAGCAGAGGTGTAGTTTCAGGGCCTAAAAGGAACCAAGAAAGATATTGTATGGGATGAGTTTGCTAAGCTGCTCTGTTGCAGGTACGAAGGTAAAGGAGTAAAGGATGAGGTGGAGGAATTTAATAAGCTGTAGCAGGAAGGGTCATTGGCAGATTATCAAGAAAAATTTGAGGAGCAGTGGTCTGTGATGATTCAAAAGAACCCTACCTTATCTGAATCCTATTTTATATCCAGCTTCATCAGTGTATTGAAAGAAGAAATAAAACCTATGCTGCGGATGCTTAAGCCTAACTCTCTACTTCAAGCTTTTGAGATAATAACTCTTCAGGAGCAATCTCTGGAGCTTGCTAAACAAAAGAGAGGAATCTGGAGCAGAACTTTGGAGTTAAGTGAAGCCAAGATAGGATAGAAGAATTAGGCAAACAATAGAGCAGCTCAGAGAAATAATGTGGTTAAAGGAAGAGATGGGACTCAAGTAATAATGCCAGAGAATAAAGATACTAAAATAACAGCACAAGAAATGCAGTTAAGAAGAGTCAATAACCTTTGTTATAGGTGTGGAGAGAAATATGTGCCAGGGCATCAGTGCAAGCTTAGAGGTTTAAATCTGATCATAGCTATAGAGGTAGGGGACAGTTCTGAATTAGAAGGAGAGGCAACCAATGAGTAAATGACAGGTACAACCTATGATATTTCCTTATGTGTTTTATCTGATTCTTTAAAAAGAAAAACAATAGCATTACAAGGCACTTTACAAGGACTGGCCATATCCATATTGGTGGACATAGGGAGTACAAATAGTTACATCAATCATAAAGTAGTAAAAGCACTTAAGTTGAACCAAGAAGAAGGAGAAATCCTGCAAGATGTACTAGCTGATGGCAGCAAAGTGAGCAGCTGTAATCTGGTTAAGGGAGTCAAATGGAGTATACAAGGATACAATTTTTCTTTTGATTTGAGGGTTATACAGCTGGGGAATTGGGATGTAATATTAAAAGTTGACTGGGTGTTTAACTACAGCCCTATTACATTTGACTTCAAACTATTACAAGTCAAATTAGCTAGTGAAAAGGAAGAAGTAATCTTAATGGGGATGGTAGAGAAGACTCAAATAAAGTTGATTAGAGGCAAAATAGCAAAGAAGTTCAGAACATAGCAACTGCAATGTTGTGTCACCATCACTGTCAAAGAAGGAGAGCAGCAGCAGCAGCAGCAACAATAGCAGCTCCTGCAGCAGAGTGTAGCTGAGTTATTGAAGTAGTTCGAAGATGTATTTTTAGTTCCAAAGTCCCTACCATGCAAAAGGACACATGATCATGCAATTTTCCTTAAATCTGAAGCTCAGCCTTTCAAGCTTCCTCCTTATAGATACCCTCATTCCCAAAAAGGTGAGATTGAAAAATAGGTACACGACATGTTAAGCAATGGCATAATCAAGTACAGCAACAGTCCATTTGCCTCCCCTGTGCTGTTGGTGAAGAAGAAGGACAACTCATGGAGATTTTGTATTAATTACAGACAACTCAATAGCCTCACTATAAAGGACAGGTACCCCATTCCGAATATTGATGAATTGTTAGATGAACTTCATGGATCTAAACTCTTTTCTAAGATTGATTTAAGATTAGGTTATCATCAAATTAGAGTGAGGCCAAGAGATGTGGAGAAAACAGCATTTCAAACACACAATGGACACTTTGAATTTCTAGTTATGTCATTTGGACTAACAAATGCTCCTGCCACATTTCAATCATTAATGAACCATATTTTTCAGCTTTTTCTCAGGAGGTTTGTGCTGGTGTTCTTCGATGACATATTGATATATAGTTTAGATTTGTCAACCCATGTGCACCATCTTAGATGTGTTCTTTTAATTCCGAGGAAACATCAATTATATGCAAAGTTATCCAAGTACATGTTTGCTCAATTACAAGTTGAATATTTGGGGCATATAGTATTTGAGGAGGGAGTTAAAATGGACTCTCAGAAGATCGACTGTATTTCTAAATGGCTTGAACCAAGGGATACCAAAGCACTAAGAAGCTTCCTTGGCTTGATTGGTTATTATAGGAGATTCATTAAGAGTTATGGGCTGATTACTAAGCCTTTTAATGATTTACTCAAGAAGGAAGGATTTGGATGGAATGCAGAAGCTTGTCAAGCATTCCAACATCTTAAAGAGGCAATTAGTTCAGCTCCTGCTATGCGATTACCTGACTTCTCAAAACCATTCATTCTGGATACAGATGCCTGTGCTAAAGGGTGGGGAGTTGTCCTGATGTAAGATGGACAGCTCATTGCATTTTTTAGCAAAGCATTAAGACAAAGAAGTCAAGCAATGTCCATCAACGAAAAAGAACTTATGGCTGTAGTAATGGCAGTTAAGAAATATAGACATTATTTAGTGGGCCATCATTTTTTCATCAGAACTAATCATCAAAGCTTGAAGTACCTATTGGAGCAAAAATTGACCAATACTTTGCAACACAAATGGTTAACAAAGCTACTGGGATTAAACTATGAAATACAATATAAAAAGGGAGTGGAAAACAAAGTGGTTGATGCACTATCACGAAGGGAAGTATCTGCAGAGGAGAAGCAAGGAGAAATGTTGATGGCAGTCTCAGTATTGCATCCTCAGTGGATGGAAGAGGTCATTCAAAGTTATAAGGAAGATGAAGAATGTCAAACAATAGTAGCACAGTTATTACTACAACCTAAGATAGCAGGAATATACCAAGTACATGAAAAGGATTTACTTGGGTAAGGGAGCTCAATTACGAACCAAGGTAATGTAGTAGATGCATAACTCTACTATGGGAGGACACTCTGGTCAAATAGGGACTTTACAGAAGCTTAAAGTTATGTTCTATTGGCCCAACATGAAAGATTTTGTGATCAAGTATGTGAAAGAGTGTGAAGTATGTTAGAAGAATAAGTATGAAAATCTTCCTTACCCAGGTCTTTTGCAACCTCTCCCTATTCCTACCCAAGCATGGTCTCAAATATGCATGGATTTTGTAGATGGATTAACTGAATCAGAAGGCTATGACACTATAATGGTGGTTATTGATAGACTAACTAAATTCAGTAATTTTTCGGCCTTGAAGCATCCCTACTCTGCAGTGAACGTAGCTCAAAAGTTCATGGATAATGTCTATAAGCTACATGGCATGCCAAATTCCATTGTTACAGATCAAGACAGAATATTCACTAGTTTATTCTGGCAAGAGTTGTTTAAAATGGTGGGAACTCAGCTCAACATGAGTAGTGCTTATTATCCCTAATTTGATAGGCAAAGTGAAAGACTTAATCAGTGTTTGGAGTGCAACCTAAGATGCATTACTTTGGATAGACCATCTATGTGTTCAACTGGCTTAGCTTGGCAGAATGGTGGTACAACTCTAGCTTCCACTCCAGTATCAAGATGTCTCCTTTCGGAGCACTCTATGGTTATAAGCCTAAAGTTATACCTGTGGGACCTTATTTGGACTCTACTACACCTGCTGCAACAACTTTTATTCAGAATAGGCAAGCTATGATCCAGGTCTTGAGTGAGCATCTACTGAAAGCTCAAAATAAGACGAAGGTTCAGGCTGATCAAAGTATAACAAAGAGGGCATTTGAGGTAGGGGATCTAGTATATTTGAAACTGCAACCTTATAGACAACATTCAGTGGAAGTAAGGAAGCAGCTGAAGTTATCTTCCAAATATTATGGGCCTTTTCCAGTAACGGCTAAGGTAGGCAAGGTAGCTTATCGACTACAACTTCCTCCTGGGTCGAGAATACATCCTGCCTTCCATGTTTCACTTCTCAAAAAGAAGATAGGTCCCACACAGAATATTATGCCTGAATTGCCTTTGGTAGGAATGGACAAACAGATATTGGTGGAACCAGAAGTAGTTTTGAAGAGGAGGGTCATTATGAGGGACAGCAGACCAATTAATCAATAACTAATAAAGTGGGTGAATTTGAGTCCTGAAGAGTCTACTTGGGAAGATATGAATTTTATCAAAACATAATTTTCTCAATTTCAACCTTGAGGACAAGAGACTTCTCAAATGGGGGGGGGGATTGTAGCAGACAATGAAAGTTGACCACTGCAGACGTTGCAAATGGGAGAAAGAGAAGGACACTAAGGACAGCAATTGATGGTTGTTAGTAAGGAAGCATGTAAGAATGTCCAATGATTGTTAGTAGAGGAATGTAGGAACCAATGTATGTTAGTTAGCATAACTAACTGATGTCCAAATAACAGTTAGTGGTTAGAAAGTTGTAACTGATTGAGTTTTAGCTCAACAAGTATATAGATGTAAAAGGAGTAATGAAAAAGGCATTGAAGTTTCAGCACAACAATTGTCTCTCTTCTTCTTCTTCTCTCTTATCTTTTTTATTCTTTCTCTCTCTCTCAACCTCTATCTCTATCTTTCTTTCCCTCTTTCTTATCTTTTAAACCATTTGAACAATGCAAGCTCTGCGTAACAACACAATATAAGATTGATAGCTATTCTCGCTCAAAAATAAGCTACTGTAGATATAACATTCTGCAACGCATTGTGAAACCTTAAGTTCAGACTTAAGGCCTTAACACAGGTCCTTTAACTGGACCGCGTGAGGCTATTGAGGACTGCACCATTGGTGGCCACTACATCCTTAGGGGTACTTGATTGATTGTCAACATATGGAAACTTCACCGTGACCATCAGGTTTGGTTGGACCCATTTGAGTTTTGACCGGAGAGATTGTTAACCATGCACACCGATGTGGACTATAAGGGTAAAAATTTTGAGTACATTCCATTTAGGTCTGGCAGAAGATCATGCCTTGAAATTGGCCTATGCTTGGCGGGTGGTACACTTGACCCTGGCTCGCTTGCTCCAGGGTTTCCATGTTGTCACACTCGATGGATCACCTGTGGATACGAGTGAGGGGCTGGGGACTGCCATGCCTAAGCTGAAGCCCCTTGAAGTTATTCTCACTCGCCTTCCAATGCAACTTTATCAACTCTTAAATATCCTTTGCTTGTGGGGTTAATTCTAGTTTGTTCTAGATGCTTGTGAGAGCTTTGTTTGTGAGAAAGGTTATCTTCATGTATATGATATATACCCCCCATTTTATATTCCAGTGAAGTTCCTAGTTTGTGTTTGCTATATGTGATACATGTATTAGTTTAACAAATCGCATATTCGTTACTATTGCTGTTGGGCTTACATCTAAAGCCCATTTTGGTCCGACCCCTTTTTTTTTCTCTTTGCTTTGGGGATCCAAAGTGTTAAGTTTTCAAAGCATTTAATGCATTGTTTCTTTAAGTGGTGTTGCCTTAATGATTAAAAAAAGAAAAAAAAAAAAGGGAAAAAGGAAGGAAAGTGGGCAGAAGCTTGCAAGAGAAGCTTCTTTTGTGTGTTCCACCCGAGAGAGAGTGAGACGAGAGAGAGACGAGAGAGAGAAGTGTGCGTGTGAGGTTCCTTGGGGGTTGGGCAACAAAAGAGAGCAGTTTCGTTTTACTGTTGTGCTGCCGAAGGAGAGCACTATCAAGCAAACTTCTTGCTTCACGACGAAAAGGGGAAAAGGTAATCACATACAACAATTGGCTTATCTTTGTTGTTAATCTGTGAGATCTAAAAAGGTGCATTCTGTTGTAATTTTTCTCTTTTGTTATGAATCTTCGCTTTCGGGTATATGTTTTGGATATTACCCTTTTGTAATTTATTATCTCTCATGGTAATTTTTTTATCCGATTTGTCCCGTGATTTTTTTTCTACATGGAAGGGTTTTTCACATAAATTTGAGTCCTCTATTCTCTTTATTTTTCTGTAATATTTGCTCTATTTTTCTTGTTGGATAGATTGGATTATTATCATTGGTTAGTTGATTGTTTGGTTTGTGGGTATTCCGCTATACTGTTTTATTACTCTATCTTTAGTGACCTGCCCAACACTTGTATCAGAGTAAGGTTGTTTTGCATTGAATCATGGATGAAATTGACAACGTCAAATTATTCAATTTGGAAGCCAATGACGGAGGATCATCGATATTGTAAAGAATTGCATGATCTGATATTAGGTGAATCCAAAAAGTCATCTACCATAAGAGATGATGACAAAAAAAAATTAGATAGAAAAGTATTGGGCACTTTTAGAAAGTGGGATGATATCGGTGTGTTTTATCATGTAACGATGGAGACTAGTATTAAGGCTGTGTGGGATAAACTACTTATATTGTATAAGAGGAAGATTAGCCTGAATAAAACTTTTTTGATTAAAAAGCTTGCTAATCTGAAATATAAGCAGAAATGTCCAATTGCTGAGCACATGAATGACTTTCAACATGTGTTGAACCAGTTCACCACTTTAGAAATTAACTTGGATAATGAGGTATGGATTTTGCTTCTTTTGAATTCTTTGCCAGGTAGTTGTGAAATACTGATTGTGAGTGTCAATAATTCAGCTTCTAATGACAAGTTGACATTGGGGATAGTAAACAATAGTATGCTCAATGTAGAAGCAGGACAGAAGGATATGGAAATTGAGAATAGTCAAAGTCTTGTCACAAAGAATAGGGGTAGAACTAAGAACAAAGAACAAGATTTCAAAGGCACAGTAGGTGCAAGAAAAGGACCAAGTCCAAGAAGTCAATGAAGTATAACTATTGTAAGAAAATTGGTCACATCATAAGCAATTGTCGACTCTTGAAGCAAGAGAAGAAAGATGATAAGTGCAAGAATACTCTAGATGATAGTAATGCTTCAATGGTTAGTTCTGACACAAGGATCGAGTCCCTAGTGTGATCACCTGGTGACTGCAACATGTAGGGGATCCATTAACTGAGTGAATTGTTGACACTAGCGTGGCATATCATTGTGTTTCCAAAAGAAAGTTGTTTACAACAAGATAATTTTGGGGTTCCTAAGATGAGAAACAATGGTGTGTCACAAATTGTAGAAATGGGTGATATTATTGTTGAGACTAACACCAGCTGCACTTGCGAGATGTGAGACAAATTCTAGATGTGAGAATGAATTTGTTTTCAATTAATATGCTTGACAATGAAAGATATAAGAGTCAATAGAAAAATGAGCAATAGAAGCCTTTCAAGGGGACTTCGCTACTTGTAAAGGGAAAACTGTGTTCTTGCATGTACAATACTTGGCTGAGAGTGTGTAGCGGACAGGTTAATACAGTTAAGGACAATACTTCACTAAACTTGTGGCGTAAGAGGTAGGGACAGATGAGTGAGATAGGGTTACAACTTTTAGCAAAACGGTCCCTTATTCGTTTGGCCAAAGGTATATTTTTAGACTCGTGATCATTATTTATTTGGTTAGCGCCGTAGAATTTCTTTCCACATTCCTTATAAGAGGAAAGAAAATAAATTTGAATTAGTTTATTTTGATATTTGTGATCTTATGGAGGTTGAGTCTGTTGATGGAAACATATATTTTGTTACTTTTATCGATAATGCTTAACAAAAGCTATGGGTTTTTTTGTTAGGAATCAAAAGTTAGATTCTACAGCGATTTCAAAATTTTCATGCTATAGTGGAAAGGATGATAAGACTATTTGTGAAATAACTTTGTACTGAGTGGAAGTACATTTCCAATGATTTTAAAAGCATGCCTCCAAGTAACTTCGAAAATCATATTGTAAATATGAGTTTAAAGTCCTATATGAATGAAACTCTTATTTAAATTTTTTTAAATAAAGTTATGCGCATATTTAGTTTTGAGATAAATTTATAAAGTTGGATACTGAATAAACATAGGTTTTGTTCATAATGTAAATGTCACCATAGATTTAGAAAATAGAATACATTGTGATACATGAAAAGCAACACTCAATACTATGAGATTTATCGCCTTGACTTGTATACTCTATTTTCATAAGATTATAATTTGGAAATATTTTTAAATTATTTGTTGGATCAAGTGGGAAAATGTTAGAATTTTTTAAAATTCAAAATAGAGAATAATTTGAATTCAATGCCAAATTCATATGAAAACCCAATTAAATTGAAAAAATATAACTGAAGGGGGAAAAGATGTGACTCAAAATGGGATCTTTTTGAATTGGGAATGCATATGGTCAGAATTTTGTGACTCACGCAAATCTTGACCATATTCTCACGTTTTTCCATTTTGGATTGATTTAAATTTTTCTTTAATATTTCTAATATTAATTTTCGATAACAATTAAGTAGCTTGAATAGTGTGTGATGGTTCTCAACTATAAAAATCTCTTCTCAAAGTAGAGAATCCTTAAGTTCAAAATTAGTGACTCTATATCACCAATTGAGTGAATTTAAGAGTTTAGAACATTTTCTACTATCTTAAGAAACATTTTGGTGTATTTGCAATAGTAGTTGAAGAAAAATAATATGATTGAAGATGACCTAAAACTCTTTTTTCGCTTCCACTTTTATTTTTGACTCATTTTTATATTAAAAGCAAAAATTAGAACCACTATGGATTCTAACAAGAGGTTGATCCTCTCGGTTTGGGTGGTAGTAGTCGGCTGGTGGTTATGTGATCAATAGGCAAATTAATGGAAGTAGCTTTTGGAGCAGTTCAAGTTGCTAAAGGTTCAACAATTGAGTCTTTGACCCGTGATGAAAATCTACTGACTTTTGGCTTGAGTGTTGTTTTCTGTAGAGCCTATAAATGAGAATTAAAAAGCACTAGCGTTGAGATGATGATTTATTTTGGCAGCAAATTAAACTCTTACTGGGGGAGGAGGGGCTGGTGCTGGCACAGGTTAGTTTTTTGGGGGATTGACATCTTGGCGGAGTTGGTTCTGCTACTAAGTGAGTTGATATTCCTCAAGGTTGATGGGTTCTGCTACTAAGATAGACAGAGTTAGTGCTATAGCACGGACGAAAAGAAAAAGCAGAATGTTTGAGATTACCTATGGAAGTCGTTTCTAGTTTAATCCGCTTTCGAGCCAACTTTTTGCTTTTGGGGCTTGGTCTCCACTTTTAGAAACGTGGGCTGCGCACTTCTGGGGGTCATGGAGGCAAGAGAAGTTAACAGGGGAAAACCCTTTTAACAACTTCAAACCCCTCATAAGAATCATAAAAATAATA
Organism: Dillenia suffruticosa; assembly: GCA_033439265.1. Taxonomy (NCBI): domain Eukaryota; kingdom Viridiplantae; phylum Streptophyta; class Magnoliopsida; order Dilleniales; family Dilleniaceae; genus Dillenia; species Dillenia suffruticosa. The sequence goes on from JAVTVX010000020.1 coordinate 19,347,555, forward strand.
AAAAAATATATATTTATAAATATTCGAATACAAGATGTCAAGAAAAACATTTGAATAAAAATATTTTATCATTCAATTGTCCCTAAAAGAACCCTAATATTAGTACTTTTCCAAAATGTTTACATAAAAAAAAAAAAAGAGTTTTATCAGGTCAATTAAAAAAAATAATTAAGTAAAGGTTGAAACAAAAATCCACCATATTGGCATAACAAAGTTTTTTCAAGTACTCACAAAAGAAGGGATTTCTTAAGTAGTTTGTACTTGGTAAATAATAATTTAGTGCTTAGTATATATATTTTTAATTTTTATGGGACAATTATTAAGTCAGACGGCTAATTAAAACAAAGTTAATGGGGAAAGCGTATTGGCATAAAAAGGTCAAAACAATTTTTGGAACCGGTGAAAATCATTAAATAATAAACGTTAATCTTGAAACCAAAAATTCTATGTTTGAATACCAAATACCAAATACCAAATATGGGGGGGTAAGCAACTCATTAAGAATTTATTATAACCTTAACGATGTCTATGCTATGCAATTAATTATAGGAGAGAGAGAGAGTCATCCAAGATGAACCATCATAATTTGATATCATAACTCAACTTATATTGTTTATTTTTTTAAAAAAATTTTAAGTTTGATTCTCTTTATTAACGAAAAAAAAAAAAGATAGAAAAAAGGTTTAAGATCTTGGGTATACGGGGCGAGCGCCGGGCACTAGTTTTTGTATCCAACACTAACGCCTCTATTTTTAAGTTTCTCGGGGGCCGAAGGTTTTGCAAGAGTAAGGCTATTTAGGTGCTTAAGTTGTGACAAGTAATTTTATCTCTTTTCCAATTCATATATGCCAATTGCCACTTACCAATTAGCAATTACATTATATGGTTGTGACAAGTAATTCACCGATTATTAAAAAATTAAGGTTAAAAAAGGATATTTTTCGCATTGAAAGGAGGGCTGTTTTGAAACTAGTAAAAGTCATTAAGCAATAAAACATAATAAAATATAAATCTGGAAGCAAGAAATAGATTTTAAAATATAATCTTGAAGGTGATTACAAACTCTTAAATCCAACAATTTTACAAAATGTTTGATTTAATCCATATCATCAGTGAATCTTTTGTTATTCTCTACTCCTTTCTATTCTGTAATATTTTCTTTTATTTTTTTTATAATATTTTTTAAACTACTTTTGAGTTTCATAAGTTTGTTTAAAGCTGTTAAACTAGTTGAAAATGCACAACACTCTCGAGCTTCTAAATTGCTGGGCTCAACAGACTCGATATCTGACCTGGAATGCACGATATGTAAGGGTTAGACACTATTGATTGTGGGTGTGCCGGTCAAGCCCCATCATGAGAGTCCAACTCTATGACCTGCGAGGCAACGAGAAAGCATGGTTGGCGTTGTGGGCATTAGCCCTTCCAATGATCAACTTAGTTGTTATATGAGAGATAAGGCTATGATAAAGCTAGAGAGAGAGAGAAAGAACACTAAGAGGCTCCATGGTTGAATGTGGTACAACAGACAGCGATATCGAGGCCAATATTTAGAGGCAGAGGAAAGCAATTTATATAGAGTACAATGTACCATTCCTTAGGGCAAGCAAGTAAATTTCTCTCTAGCTGTATCTCTTTCTGGTCTAGTCTTGCCATTTCACGACCCAATCCAACATGAGAGAAATTAGAGCCATTTGCGGAGAATGAGACTAGGGCGATGGAAACTTAGGAAATGATTAGAATTGATACAATAAAGACAGAGAAGAGAGAGAGAGTTAGAGAGTTATTGAGAGAAAAAGAGATAGAAAGAGAAAGCAAGGTTAGACCAACTATCGAATTTCATATATTGTTTTCACTTACAAATATTTATATATTGTTATTTTTTAATTAGTTAATCAATCTTAGTATTACCAAATAACCAATCTTATTACTCTTAACTAGCTACTCTTAGAACTATTTTCTAAAACTAACTAATTATATCAACTAATTCTTGACTAGCTGCACTTCTCTTCAAGGTTGAAATGCTATGCTGGGAATTGTGTGTGATAAGATCTAGATCTTCCCATGTAGAGCTTTCGGAACTGAAACTAATCTATTTTTTGGAACAATTCAGTGAACTCTTACTATATAATATTTTGTTTTCAATTAGTTAATGGTATTCGTTGGAGCAAATTGGGAAGGTATGTAGCTTCCATCGGTTTTTGTTTTCAATTGTAACTAGTTTTGTAATTCATTATCAATAAATTCGGTATTTTTCATCCATCAACCTTCCTTATCCACGTGTTCCATTTAAATGCCAAGAACCTTTTTTGGCATCCTACAGACTCATAATCTTCGGACAGAATTCCTCCATCAGTGTAATCGCATGAGAAGAAAGGGAATCATAAGGTTGGGTAGCCAATCGTCTCACCTAACAGTCGACCCCATTGGGTGTTCAAATCGGCTGAAAAGATGCATGGCTACTTAAGAGTTCAAGGAGTTGTCTTTGATCATTTTGTTCAAAACATAACACGTGAGTTGGGGCCTCTTTAAATTGTGGTCTTAAAGTGCACAAAGTTTCTTAAAATCTCCAAGAATTAAAATTTTGTATTAACAAAAAACTTGTATGACTTTTTTTTTTTCGATGTGAAAAGAAGATTTTTAAAATTATCACTATATATTCCAATAATTATTTTATCTTCTGAACAACTTAAGTTTGGTTTTTCCCCTTACAAAGAACTTGGAAAATGATTTAGTTCAGGTCTATTTAAATAAGAGAATTGCAATTATATTTTGCCAGTGAAGACAATAATATCTGATACAAATTAAAATGGCATTACCTTTTGTGAAATATCCCATACAATGAATTTGGATTGTTTGAAATGAATTTTCTTGTGAAAGATCTTCGAACCGGGCGCCTATAATGCGGGGAGAGAATAGTAATGATATTTACTGGCATCACAAACTTGGTCACCCTTTACATAAAATTCTTGGCGTCATTCTTAAACATAACTTTTCCATTTCAAAGTTTATCTCCAAGTTTCATTGTACTACATGTTCTTTCAATAGAAGTCATAAATTTCCTTTCTCCAATAACTCTCTTATTAGTACTAAACCATTTGAACTTGAGTATACAAATGTCTGAGGACCAACTCAAAGGTCTGTTGATGGTTACAAGTTGTTGGATTTAATCGTATATACGTAAGCGTAAAATGAATCGATTCGGAATTTTCAGGATAAATACCTTTATAGGGCAGTCTCCAAGATCCACCGTATCGCGATATCTCTCGAACAGATCGCACGGTCTGATGGTAATCACGCAATCGAACCACCACCGCAAATCCACCACACCTCAAACCTCATGTCCGGTGAATCGTTTGATGATAAGAGATTTTCCTACGTGAAAATCTCTAACCTCCACGGTGTTTCTCTCTCTAGAGAATGTGCACTAACCTTGGCATTTTTCCTCTCGGTTACTATTCCTTCAAATTGGAGATAAAAGCCACACCTTTTCGTAGGCGCTCCTTTTGCTTAATGGGGAAGTTACCACTTAATTGAGTGGTTAATAGGGTGGTTAATGATGGGAATTATCCCATTTCTAAATTATCCAAATGCCCTTCAATGGGCATATTTCAACATCTCCCACTTGCACATGAGGGTATTTTACGTCCATCACAAGATCACACTCATGCGATCTATCACATCACCATACTGGACTTTCATACAGGATTGGACGTCGTGCGACCGGCGAGCACACCTGCAAGCAAAGACTTCTCGATACACCTGTTAGGATAATCGAGAAGTCACTGTTAGTATAAAAAACAATTCGCTATACCCCAAACTTAATGTATTTACATCCATCGAGCCACTTTCCTCATCGAAAGTGATCCCCAATCAATTTGCTCGACTATGTATTCACTATTATGTTTGAATCCCAACATGGATTAACATAACAGGTCGACCTGTGAATATACGACAATGATGTAATGTCTATTGGGCTTCCTTTTCCCAAATTCGAATATATCAGTCTCAATTCAGCTGCTTTCCTAGACCTGCCCATTAGATCTCAATTTATCTTTCGGGCCATAAGTAAACAGAATAAAGTAGCAATACTGAACCAAAACTTCTAGAGACAGTCGAAAGTAATAAGGGTATAAGAGATCCCACCCAATGGATCTCAGGTCTCACGCAGTGGAAACGGAGATCAAGATCAAACTATCATCTCAAATAATAGCTCCCACTGTCCCATGGTCGTCTTATCATACGTGGTATGAAACACGTGCCATAGTGTTATTCCTCAATCTCTCAAAATGGTATATATCAGATTTCTCTAACACTGTATAGGTATGAGACTCAGTCTACATATAAGACTTTATCCAGAGATCTCAGAGAGAGTATCTCAAAGACAATATCACAAATCGCATGTGATATCTGAGATCTCAAACCTGGTTACTTACAGACAACATGGATGTGGGTATTTTCATATCGGTCATATCACATATAACCTCATCGTGAACACATATAAGGGCGACTTATATTCTAGTAGGGCCACTCTCAAAGCCTCTTACAACTAGAATCCATCTCATCTCCGCTCACTCAGAATCGGAGGTGGTCACTCGTGTGTGAGAGTCGACCACGCCTGCCTGACACATCTTTTATCACAAGATCACAATATATGACAATAAATAGTGCATGAAATAAATATGTGACCCATAATGCATGCAAGTCATATATTTCAATAAGCATCAACAATACATAATGAGAAATGTTAAAATACACTAAACCCAATGATTCCTTATCTCACAAAGGAATCTCTCACAACGGGTTTTCTGAAGGGATCAGCTATCATGCTGTATGTCAAGGTGTACTTAACTGTCACAATAATATCTCTCACAAAGTGGTTTTCGGTATCAATGTGTTTGGCTTTACTATAACACTTAGGGTTTCAGTTGTTGACAATGTCGGTCTGATTATCACAATAATTATCGCTGACCTCCCACTATTTGTCACGACCCTAAGTCATTCAGAAATGTCTGAAGCCAACCATTTTCATGAATTGCAATTGAGCATACTACAAGCTCAGTTTTAAATAGAGATATATAGATTCTCTTCTTACTGCTCTAAGAAGATAAAACCTAATATTAGTTTGCATTTATTCAGATCACTGCTCCCAGTCAGTATCTGAATCCCAACGACAAAACGCAAATCACCTCATCCGTAATACATGGAGAGGTCCGCAGTTCAAATGAGATATTTTAGAATCATTTTTCACTGCTCTACAGTGATCTCTTCCAGGATTATATTAATACCTACTCACCAGATCGATCGTAAAATAAACGTTTGGTCATGTATATCTCATTGCATACATTAAACTGTATATCAGATGTGTATACCTCATTGCATACACTAAACTGTATATTGCACTAAAATAAGGGATTCTACTCATCTCCCTTATTTCTGTATTAAATTTTAAGACACATGTCAAGAATCAGGTTTTTACCTTTAGCGATAGAGTATATATTAGGTCATCATCGCTCATCTCGAAATACTCAAAAATCTACCTGATGTAAAACTCTTGTTAAAAAGTTAACACCATTCTCAAGCGATCCCTATGGATCCAAAATCTGAGAATGAATTAAAACCTCATAACCATATTACAATGGTCATTGGATACTCTTTGTTGTTCCCGACCAATAGAATGTCACCTACATATGAGAATATGTTCATAAAGATAAACGGATGTGACTCTAGATCCATATTCATGACAATCGCTAAAAGATAAACGGATCATGATAAATTAGATTATTACTCCTCGATAATCCACCCCTCAGTCTAAGTGTAACACTTGATTACTAGACGGATTATTTACCTCTTCATCAATCCATTGATTTTTATCTTGACTTTGAGAATCTACTTGTTCCCAATAGTCCTTCCGCCCTTTGGCAAATCAACTAGATCTCAGACCCCGTTGATTCTCATCAATTCCTTCTCTTCATTTATGACCTTTAATAAACGGTCTTTTGCATCTTTTGCAGAACCCTCGAGAGCCTCTTGAACCGTTTTAAATTTCTCATTATCCTCTAGAATTACAACAAGGGTCTCACCCTCAATGGAGAAGCGACGTTTAAATACGCATCCTCAATGTTCTTATGAGGAGAGAAAAATCTTTACCTCTTGATGAATCGCTCCGACTGAGATCAAGATCCGTAATGGATTCTTGTATCCTGCCGTTGGACTCTCTGAGCCGCTAGACTCATCCATCGCATAAAGGGTAAGGTCCAAATTGATTTCACCTCTCTTAGGGAAGTCATTCTCAAGTAATGTGGTAATGCGAGACTCAATCTCGATTATAGTGCCGTAAGAACACGTATTTTCTCGCGGGTCTAACTCACCGTGTGAATGCGAGAAATCACGGCATAACCCCATAACTTCAAGTGACTAAGGCCAGGCTGCCTCCCTGTCCAAAACTCAAATGGGGAATTAACTAATAGTCAATAATCTCGTAATACTTTTATCGAAGCAGAGCTCCATGTGTAGTTTAGACAAATACTTGCATTCCCGATCGGTTATGAGAGTCTCTACTCTCAAATCTAACTGATTCTCAATCTCGTTTATGAACCTCCTGAAGCAGTCTAATGCCTCAGACTTATGCGAGATCAGATAGATGAACCGAAACGTACATAAGCGTCTATAATTATTTACACAACTTCATTTCCGACTCTCATGCTCATAAGACCACAAAAAAAAGGAAGGCACAATGGTTTAACTGCAATGGAGTCTCAACTCTCATTGCATTGCGAAATGGTTTTCTCGTCATTTTGCCGGTTAGGCAAAACTCACATACGGATAACTCGAATTTGGTTAGCGGGTCCAATAAACCTCTCGCTACTAACCGATTCATCATCTCTTACCCCATGTGTCTAAATCTACTATGACATTCATTTACATCATCATCTACGTAATCAGATGTAAAGACAATACTAGAACGACAAGAAACCATTAGAAAGAGAAGCACCCAGTGCATACAATCCATCATGTATTAAAACCAGAACAATTTATAGAATTATCTATTATTAAAAAAAAGGATAATTTTATGCATATCCTAGTCAATCTTAGACAAGGTACTAAATTAAAGATCCGTCGAATGCCTACAGTATCAAGAACATCATGACAAGTGTCGTTTCCTCTAACAACCACTACAAAACAAGTGAGTTATTCTGACGGACTAAAACCATCTCCTAAATATGATAAAACCATTGGCAAAAGCTTCTCCAACGGATGAGGTTTTAGTCGGTAATACACCAGTCGGGATAGGTGTATTCCGATACTTTTCATGACCGTTAAAGCATGTCATATATTTATAGTAACGGTCAGAAAGTGTTGGTAAAATTATACTAAATATGGGTAAAAATTACTATATTTTATCATCAGTTACCATTCGGTTACTACTTGGTTACTACTCATTCGGTTACTACTTGGTTACTACTTGGTTACTACTCAGTTACTACTTGATTTTGATTATCACTCGGTTACGACTCGGTTATTATCACTCGGTTAGCACAAATATTATCTTTCATCGTCGGTTACTACATACTGTTAAGAAATGTAACTGTCATTTAGAAACGGTTATTTATATGTTAGGAAATATTATAACTTTTATCGTTGGTTACCACTCGATTAGTACTCGGTTACCACAATTGTTACCTTTTATCGTCGGTTAGTCATTTATGGTCGGTTAGTACATATGTTCATATATTATATCGGTTACTGCAGTCATTTATCCATTAGCAAATGTTACTATTTCGTCAGTTATCACATACTGTACGATTACCATACAAGCTGACATTTTAGGAAATGTTATAAACTATAAAATAAAGAAATTACTAAAATAATAAAACATCTTGTATTATTGAGAATGATTGATACATTAATAAAGTAAGAAAAAAAATATTACATATCAAATAACTATATATCTTCTCTTCTCTTCTCTTCAGCATATCTTCTGCCCCAAATATGCTTGAGTCGCAGCATCAGCCTTCATGTCAATCTATTCATAAAAAGGTTATAAAAAATATTATCTTTTCTGAATGAAGTATGTCAATCCATTCATAAAAATAAAAATTGTTATAAATAAAAATATTACCTTTTGGATGCAGTCAGGTAGAGATAATGATTGTTGGTTGGGAGTTAAGAATACAAATAATTTAGATTATTATTAAAAGCAAAAATAAAATTGAAATTAGTAATATTGTGTGAAAACAAAGAAATAACATTCGTACTTAAACCTGAACTAAACCAGATGATTGGTTTCTTCAATGTCAAGTTGCTCTAAGATGATTGTGATTCTTCAAAAATACTCATCCTTCGTTTAATTCATCCAAAATGAGTACAAGTTGTGAAAATTTAAAATATTTCAAACTAGAATATAATCTAAATTTTACTTAAAAAAAATATGTGATTACCTGCTTCACGAAGATTTTGGTTGATTCACAAGCAAGAGTTTTGAGCAGAGACGAGAGGTTTTGAGGGGAGGAAGGGAAAGAGGTTCAGAGGGAATGATTTATAGAACATTTGGTTTATTTCACCGCCTAAACAAATTTTCAAAATTTTCAAAATTTTCAAAATTTTCAAAAGCCCGTCAATTTTTCCCGCTTTTTTAACCTTTTTACCGCATTTAGATTATCAAGTTTTTACCGCCTTAGAATTTAATTTCATCTTAATCTACCGCTCCTTTTATTATATCATCAAAAATTTTGTATTTTCATTTATATTTTTATTTCTGTTACCAACTATTACTAAAACATTACAACATTGTTACTATATTGTTACTATGTTATGTTATAATATTATTACTAAATTACATTAAAAACTTTTAATTTTATATTATTACATTATTTAAATTAATAATATTAATTATACCATTGTTCTACATAATTCATATTTAAAATTTTTTATATATTAATTATAATATTATTGATTGAAAGACCGGTGCTCGTCCCATGACGTATACCTATACGGGTGCCTGCATGGCATGCATGGTAGCCCATGCAAATGTGTGCGTGGGCACCCATGCCATATGCCCCCGCGTAAGGCAACAGCGCATGCAAGCGCCTGTGCAAGGCACCCGTGCGGGCGCCCGACTATGCCAACGCGAGCGCCCTAGCATGGGGCATGGCCCCGTAAATTAGTATATTATTAAATTAATAATTTATATATTATTATTTTAAATTATTAATATTATTATTTAAAAATTATAATAATATTTAATCAATCAAGCAATTCTCACAAAAATTAGGCAGTAAATTTTGTTAAAGTCCCAAAAACATTTTACATTTTGGTATCAGCCGTCAAAATTTTTTATTTGTTTTTTGTTTCAACAGCAAAAAATTTAGTTTTTGCGCCAAATTATCATGTTACTTACTTGCTATATGTCTATTTTTTTTTTCTTTTTTACTTTCTTTGTTTGCTTTTATTTAAACAAAAACAATCTAAAACAATTATTAAATTAAATTGACTTTGTGTTAGGAAAATCAAACCACCTTACCATTAAATTCAAATAAAATTCATTAAAATTCATTGTCTCATTATGGTTGAAAGATGATATGATAGCTTTAACAAAATTAATCAAACCACTTGAAAAATAAAATTTATTGTGTATGATGTTTTGCCTTTGACAAAATTGGAGCGAAAATTTTAGATTACTTTATTGTTAAATTTTGTTAAACTACTTGTAAGATTAACATGATGAACTAAGATGTGTTACCTAAATATCAATTATATTTTTCTAAGATTGGTTACTTTAATCAATGAACTAAATTAAATCTGGCCTTAAGTATCTATCCAAGAATAATGTTACTAGTGCAACATAAATTTTATCTTCACCCCTAGCAACATTAACTTGGTCTTGGTACTTAAATGTCAATAATGGTAATTGAGCAATTGAGCAAATAGTTGTTCTATCTTATCATATCACTTGTTAGTGGGTGAGATTGATATTATTAGTGGGTAGTACAACTAATAAACACGATATTGTTAGTTGTTGGTGAGTGATACAACCTTAAATTTATTATTACATAATTTGATATTATTTTTTTAAATATTATTCTTAATTGTGAGTGTAAGTATATACTGTCATATATATATATATATATATTAATATTAAACTCTATTAAACTCTAATATCCTATGTACTGTTTCATATGAAGTGAATGTAATATGTTCGAAAAATAAATCAATCATGGTTGAAACTTTATAGTAAATCATAATAAAAACTTTATTATGTGGTTTATTCATCATGTAATAAATGGGTACAATGATATTAACAAATGGAAACAGTATAATTGGTATTTTGATATGAAAATTTAAGTAAAATCTAGATTTAATCATTTGTTTAATTAGATTAATCTGGCATGACAAACCGCGAATACTCTACTACTTATAAGGAGTTGTAAGAGTATAAATATGAAAAAATTAACAAATTCTAAAAATTAATTCTAAAAATTACATTGTATGAGAACTATAGAGAAATGGAGGCAATGAGTATAATAATATAGTGACTAAGAAAAAAAGAGAAAAGGTAAAAAAATTGTGAAATGTAATAATTAGTTAGTAAGTAGTTAGTAAGTATTTCGTAAGTAAGTAATAAAAATCACAATGCGGTATTAATTAAAAGTATAAAAAAAATTGTGAGAAATTAAAAAACGCGATAATGAAAAAAGAGGCGGTAATGAAAAAAGAGGAGGGAGAAAAAGCGCGAAAGCAAAATTTTAAAAATTTGTTTGTAAAAATTATATATTATAAATTCAAAGACGACTCTTCATCCTTTACTTCAAAGTTCTTCTCCCCAAACTCTAACTAAAAAATTTTTCATCATTCCCTTCAAAATTCTTCTCCCCAAACTCATTTAAATCTCTCACTCATATTTTACAAAATTTTATCTGGGAAAACTCTTCTTCACTAACTCATTTAAACCTCTCACTCATACTTTAAAAAATTTTATCTGCCATCAAAATTTCTCCATCCTTCCTTGAAAGCTCTTCTTCCCGATATTTGAAAGAAAAACGATGAACATTATATGAAGAATCATAACTACTCCAAGTTCAGTCGAACAAGCTCAATCATCCAACATATTATCCAGATTTTAAAAAATAAACATATTATTTTTATTTTAATTTGAGATTTAATATTAAAATAGAAAATTTTCAAAAAGGTGGCGCAGAAAAGGAAAAATTTTGTGAAAACTTATTTTCAAAATTTGTTTATGAAAATAGAGAGAGATTGTTACAGCGGAAGTGTAAAAATTTTGTAAAAAATTTGAAAATATTTTGGGAGACAAATAATATAATAAATATATTATTATAAATTATATTATAAATTTACCAATTTAGATCAAATTATCGAGTTAATGTACTTTTTCATAAAATAATATTTGTATAATAATCATTTAATTATTATTAATATTATATAATATAACTTAATTAATTATTTTAGATGTGAAAAAATATTTCAAGCGGTGTCAATATTAATAATTTTAAATCATTAGGTTCGTTAAACTGTAAATAATTTTCTTAATTTTTATTATTATTAATTTAAATAAAATTACTAGTTAATTGCTTGCCTGCATCGTGTTAGGCTGCTACAGGAGCTTGACCCTGCTCGCGCGGGTGCCAACGTAGGCAGACGCTGCGCGCATGCGAGCGCCCGTGCGGGCGCCTGCCCTTGCTCGTGCTGGCGCCCGCGAAGGCGGGCACTGCACGCTAGCAGGCGCGCATGCGAGCGCCTGCCCTTGCTCGAGTTGGCACCCGCGTAGGCGGGCGCTGCGCGCAGGCAGGCGCACATGCGAGCGCCTGCACTGGCGCCTGCCCATGCTCGAGCGGGCGCCCGCGTGGGCAGGCACCCCGTGCAAGCAGCGCCCGTGCGGGCGCCTACCCTTGCTCGCGCTGGCGCCCGCGTTGGCGGGCGCTGTGCGCAGGCAGGCGCTACGCGCAAGCAGGCACGCATGTGAGCGCCCGCACTGGCGCCTGCCCAAGCTCGAGCGGGCGCCCGCGTGGGCAGGCTCCCCGCCCAAGCAGCGCCCGTGTGGGCGCCCGCAGGGGCAGGTGCCCCGCACAAGCAGCGCCCATGCGGGTGCCTGCTTGCTCGAGTGGGCGCTCGCGTGGGCAGGAGCCCCGCGCAAGCAGCGCCCGTGCGAGCGCCTGCCCTTGCTTGGGCTGGCGCCCATGTTGACGGGCGCTGCGTGCAGGCAGGCACGCATGCGAGCGCCCGCATTGGCGCCTGCCCATGCTCGAGCGGGCGCCTGCGTGGGCAGGCGCCCAGCGCAAGCAGCGCCCAGCGCAAGCAGCGCCCGTGCGGGCGCCAGCTTGCTCAGCTTCCTTTTATTTATACAAAAAAGGGTAAAGTGTTGTATGCACCCGAATTCGAACATATGTCCTAAGCTGAATATTTAAGGTGTTAACCATTAATCCACAACTTTCTTGTGTAAGTTTTTTTTTTTTTATTTCTTTCTTTCTTCCTACCAATCTCAATCTCATTTTTTTTTGCCTCCCTATTTCACTCTCACTTTTTTTTCCCTATCTGACTCTCACCTCTATTTTTTTCTTTTTCTGGGTGTTTTTTTTTTCGTTTTATATTCTCTTTGAATTATTTTTTTTCCGATTTTAACATATTCAAAACCAATGATATTTAAATTTAATATTATGAATGAATTATAATTTATTAATTTTATATATTTTGAAGGGGAAATATTTGTGATTAAATATATATATATTTTTAAATTATTAATATATTATAATTTAAATTTCATACTTATTAGAAAAACAAAAAATTAAAAAAAAACAAAAACAATATAATTAAATGAAATAGAATAATGGATGATATAAAAATTAATTGTTATAAAAAATTTAAAATATATTGTTAAAAATTAAAATATAGAAAATTTTGAAAAATTGATGATATTTTTATAATTTATAAAATCTCGATACTATATAAAATCTTGGGAAATAGTGTTATATAGTTTTTTAAAATTTCATAAAATAAAAATAAAAGTTAATATATGTAATTTTGTACTATTTAGAAAAATTTTAAAAATGAAAGTAAATATAATATTTATAAATAAATGATGTTTTTTGATTTTTAATTTTCAAATTATTAAATCATAAAACTTTTCAAAAATTCTTTATGCATTTTAAAATTTTAAAAAAAAATGTATATAATTTAATATTAAATTAGTATAAATAATTAAAATATTTAATAAAATTATTTAATGTATATAAGTAATGTATGTTAATAAATATTAAATAAATGTATGTTAATAAAAAATAGAAATAAATATAATGATAGTAGATTAAATAACGATTATAAATCACAAATTTATCACTATATAAAGTTATTTATCCACTTACTATCTACTTAATATCTACTTACCACGACTATATATCACAAACTTATCACAAACTTACCACTATATAAACTTAATTACCCAATTACCATCTACTTATCACTAATTTACAACTAACTTACCACTATATAAACTTATTTATCCACTTACCATCTACTTATAATTTACTTATTATCTATTTACCACAACTATATATCACAAATTTATCACTATATAAACTTAATTATCCACTAACCATTTACTTACCACTAACTTACTACTATATAAACTTACTTATTCACTTATCATCTATTTACCACGACTATATATCACAAACTTATCACAAACTTACCACTATATAAACTTACTTACCCACTTACCATCTACTTACCACCTACGTACCTACTACTTCTACTTATCATTATCACAATTGAATATTGTTTTACAGACGATTGTGGTAGCTTTACCTACAGTTGATAAATTTTTCTTCACGGACATTTTAGTCAGTTGATAAAACCTATATTTTCCGACCGTTTTATCATAGTGCGTCTTTATAAACCATAAAAACCGTCACTAAAAGTCACCATCATTAAAAATTACCGTCAGCACAGCGCTTTAATTTTGTAGTGAACGACAAATGCTCTGTCCTTGACGTAAATCCTCCAAACTTAAGGATTCACTTGACGGAACTATATTTACGCACTCCTGTCTCGAGTTATGTGGTCGGTTGCTCCTGATTACAAATGAGAGAAATCAGCGAGTATTATAGTGAATGAGACAAATCTCAAACCACGTAAAGAAGAAAGATATTTATTTCTGCTCGTCACACTCATGAGCGAAATGACCAAATCTATCTCAAACGTAACAATTTACATTGGTCTAATCAAATTCCTTCTCCCTACGCTTTTATACCTCGTTGTCGGTTTTCTCTGATGATTTTTATTACCTGGATCTCGAGTCTCGTTCGCTATTGGCTTAGCGCCGGGGAAGTCCTTACTCGACTCCTCTAAATAAGCATGACTCGAGTGTGGCCTACTCTCCTTTAGGTGCTCCTCATCGAGATCACAATTCGTATTCACGTCAATGAAAGTATGAATACTTTCGTCAAGTGTGAGATAGGATTTCACGGTTTCCCATGAATAAGGTAAAAACAGGGTCACATCCGGTACCTAAATTCCATCTGAAATTTGCTTATCCGTATTTCTTAACTCGTTGATCATACTCGACATTTGTTTCATTATATGATTAGCCATTTTCTTCTGCATCCTTACATTAGCAGCCGAAGAGAGCAACACAATGTTCTTATGGGGCGAGTCGAACCGACATGTCCCTAGGATATGACTCGTAGAACGAGATTAAGTCATCGTGCATGCCACTGATAAGGATTGCCCTAACTTGACAATTTTTTTCTACCATGCACGATAGATCTCTTTATCTCATATATTCTGAGGCGCGGTGCCCACCCTGGGGCCCATCATCTCGTACCTCAAATTCCTGTTAGATTTTGTCTTTCGAGAATAAACTGAATCTATTGATGTGAAATCTCGTAGATCACATCATTCAATTTACTCTCCTTGTCAAAATTTAATACGACAGTTCTTAACTCATTAAGAGAGATATTTGTGAATTGGAGATACTTATTATCACATTTTTGTGCGCCCTACAAATCATTAAGACCAAAATGACTTGAGTACAGTCCCCAAAGCGAGCGTATGAGTCAACGGACACCATACACCACAACCCGGAATCGTATCTTACCATTTGAACTTTGATTCGGCACACAAAAACCCATAAAAAGTCACATTTATGGATATAGGATCCCTAAAAAATTAAAAAAAATCAATTTTAAGCGACCTGACGCGCTGCCCGGGGCCCACACGCGTCGCCGCGTGCTGGCGGTGTGCTCCACGCGCTGCCACACGCCTCCACGCCCTGGCAGTAGCCTGGCGCACGCACCATACGCGTGGCGCGCCTCACACGCGTCACCACGCGCCTAGCACGGCTCGGCTCATGCGTGTCTAGTCGCGGCGTGCGGCTCATGCGCCATAACGCGCTGAGCCGTGTTGAGCAGGGTCAGACCGGGTTGATCAACGGGTTAGGGTTGACCCGACCGTCCGGTCAACGGGTCGGGAGCCAACCCGATCGGGTCGGTTCAGGGTCGGTCGGGTCAGGGTCCGACCCGAACCGAGGGACTGACCTCTTCACGCACCTGTGTGGCGCGTGAAGTGCAAGCGCCTGCTGGACGCGCCTTTTGGCGTGTGAGACTCACGCGCCCCCAGGTCTGGACCTGTCTTCTTCGCCCGACGGGTCCTGTAACGGATTTTTCGACTCGGTTGTCAAAAAACTCAATTCTGGTTGCTTTTTCTCGCATTTTTTGGCTGGAAAAAATTAGTGGGCATCCTCTAAATATTCTGCACTTAATTTTAAAAGGATTTGAGCCCAAAAATGGTGGAACTCAACCACCCCAGCCGCGGCCCTCCGCGGCCATTCGGAAATCTCGATTTCTGGCATCCAAAAGTCACAATAAAAGACATGAAAATGTAGATCTAGATGCAAGGAACACACTATAACATTTTCATGCATCGATCCGCCCTCTAAAGCCATAAATCTAAGGTTTTCAAGTCTGTACGGTCATAAACTTCGACCGGACGTTTTATGGCCTAAACATGCTCGGAAAATTAAACAAAAAATATTTTTGTAATCCCTGGACCATGGGTATTCCTACGGTGTTCTCGGATTCACGAAACTCATCCTTGATCCGGACTCCAAAATTTTTATACCCCCAAAAATAATTCCGAAAATCATTTAAATTAAATCCAATCCTGCTCTGATACCAATGTTGGATTTAATCGCACATGAGAAAGCGTAAAATGAATCGATTCGGAATTTTCATGAGAAATACCTCTATAGGACAGTTTCCAAAATCCACCGTATCGCGATGTCTTTCGAACAGATCGCATGGTCGGATGGTGATCACGCAATCGAACCACTACCGCAAATTCACAACACCTCAAGCCTCATGTCCGGTGAATCGTTTGACGATGGGAGATCTTCCTACGCGAAAATCTCTAACCCTCACGGTGTTTCTCTCTCTAGAGAATGTGCACTAACCTTGGCCTCTTTCCTCTCGGTTACTGTTCCTTCAAATTGGAGATAAAAGCCGCACCTTTTCGTTAGCAGGAAGGAGAAGAGTCATTTCCACACACGTAGGCGCTCCTTTTGCTTAATGAGAAAGTTACCACTTAATTGAGTGGTTAATAGGGTGGTTAATGATGAGAGTTATCACATTCCTAAATTACCCAAATGCCCTTCAATGGACATATTCCAATACAAGTATTATATAATTTTTGTTGATTTCTTCACTAAGTATATTTGACTATATATCTTTTGAAGTAGAAATCAGATGCCTCTAATATATTTCTACAATTCAGAAAGTTAGTAGAAATTTTTTTTCAAATATCAATCCTTTCTATCTTTTTTGATAGGGGGGAGTATCAAAAACACATTTCAACCTTCAATTCTTGTTCTCATTTCACTATACCGCCACACACGCCAAAGGAAAACGGCATAGCCGAAAGACGGTACACCAAAAGACGGCACACCAAAAGACGGCATAGACATATTGTAGAAATTGGGCTTTCCTTACTTCACTTTGCTTCTCTTCCAACTCACTATTGGTCTCACGCCTTCAGACTGTAGCTTATTTAATAAATCGTCTTCCAATTACAGCAACCTCAAACCTTTTGGATGCGATTGCTATCCATAGCTCGTCTATACACCACGTCCAAACTCCAATCGCGGTCAACTCCTTGCGTCTTTGTTGGTTACTATACCTCTCAATGTGCATATAAATGTCTTCAACCTACCTCCAATCGTCTCTACCTATCTCGGCATGTCAAGTTTGTGGAGGACATTTTTCCTTTTCGGTTACACAGTAAATCTTAAGCGTTCACAAACCTTATTCGAGATGCTTACCATACAAGTCATACATACGTATATAAGAATCATCACCATCCCATGGATTACAACACTTGTTCCTCTTCTGATTGTCCACCTTAACCTAACCCACCTCCGACTATCTTCTCACAACCTCACTATCACACTACTCCCTATCATGAACCAACTGCTCCAATTGTAGACTCAACCTTAATGTCTCCTTAAACACTACTTCACCTACACCTACATCACCACATTTACTTCTACTTGCCACCCCTTTCCACAGATTACTCCATTACCTCCACTCTCAAACCCTGACTCTCGGATCGAACACGCGATAATCGCTGCGTTACCCCAAAATACGTGTGAACTCCACTCCGTATTCCGAGATACCATAAAACATTTCAATATCTATCAATTTTTCAAAATAATCTAACCATAAAAATAATCAGCATGCATTCATTCATACAATCAAAGGACCAGCTCGGTCTATCATAACTAAAAAACATGCATGCATCGGGCCAACTTGCTATTCAAATCAAATCCACAGAGTATAAACAATTCTCTATTCAAGGGATCAAAATCAAATTCTATCAAAACAATTTTCAAAGAAAAATTCAAGAAGATAAAAAAAATGGGGTTCTCATTGTAAATAAACAAACCATAGTCAAATTTCAAATTCATATAAATATAATAGAAAATAAATTTTCAAAATAATTACACGGTGTGTATTCATTAAGTCCATTCATTAAGTCCACTAATACCTCAATTTGAAAAAACAAACTATTATCCGAAAACATCCAACAAAATAAACTTCTTCAAATCACCCTAAGTGTCCACAAGTCTCGACTAAACTTCCCCTGTGAAAATGGAAGTAAAAGGAGTGAGTATATGCTATACCTAGTGAGTAATATACAAGTTATATAAAAATAAAATTTGTGTGGTGGATATATCAAATGTATATTATTGAAACCATCATATTATTTGCAATTTTATCCAATAAATAAATAAATACAAACAATTGTTTCCAAAATAATTATAATTCACAATTGTCATAATTCAATCTCATATGTATTCAGCTATTTTATATTTTTAAATATGGGACAAACCAAAATTATTATTCCCAACAAAAATCTACCATGATTTAGGGTGGAACCGCAAGGGATTTAAAAATTTTATGTTTCGAAAATGCCCCCATCAATTGCGTTATATGTGGGCTCTCGTTGGTGATGCATTCAATTATCCTACACCTGTGGACACTATATCTAGCCATAAATGTAACGCACGTGTTCGGCTACATCCTATGGTCTATCAACCCCATTACGTCACCTCATCGAGTCGCTCCCTAAAGGGAAATGACTAGTCATCTAATAGAAGTTCAGCCTCTCACCTCAAACCAATCACTTAAGAATGTTCTGTTTGAAGCCCGTTTTAACTAGAATGATATTCATTGATTATTTTTTTTCCTTTTTTTTTGGGATAAAAAACTATGATTTTTGAAGAGATAATTTTGGGTTTTCTTAAGAAGTTACTGCAGCGTTAATAATGATTATTTTCCCCAATCTTGGTTTTGTTTTGAATTTTGTTTGCATTGGAGAAATTGGTCCAAACACCGAGTTGCTGAAAATTGGCGTGGTCTATTTCTCCGTTCTCATCTTAGAACTAACCCCACTTAACTATGTCCTACAGTAGTGTCATAGGATGAAGATGATATAAACAAATTAAGAATAACAAACATACCTTAGATGCATTTGAGAAATTTATGACCACTTTTCATCTTCTTCCTCATCCAAGCCTTTGGATGCTTGTAAACTCTTGGTAGATGGCCGAGAGTTACCTAAGAAGCATGCAGAGAAAACTTGGTCATATTTCAGAAGTGCAAAAGTAACAAAAGTACATTAAATTGATTAAAACTATAAGAAAATATGAAGCAGGGACTTTAAGTTGTTGTTAACATATTAGATGTGAAATGCTGACAGGGAGAAAAACCACACTACCAGGACAGACAAGGAAAATTTCAGAGATTGTCTAAACATATTTTAATAAAAAATTATAAATTTGAGAGACAAATTATGACAAGATGCAGGATGGACAAATCTTTTTGGATCATCGATTAAAAACAAACATGTTATGAAGAAAATTTACATAGGAAATAAAACATGAGATGAGAGTGCATATTCTTGAACATCGCTAGTAAGCTATTTTGCAGAAAAGTAAAGAAGTGTTTAACTTTGACATTTTATTTTTAACTCCTCCAATCTCCATAATCTATTGCTGCAGGTGTAAATGAGACAATTCATTTGACTCTTCTCACATCGGTAATCATCTTGCTCATTAGCATTAGTGAGGCAAATTTTATCTCAGTGGGACCTAAAATCAAGTTAGTTAGACAATTTTTTAGATGAGCTCTCAAAGTTCATTTTAAATTTAATGCATCTTTAAAAGTTTTTTTTTTGTTTTTCATGAACTCGTAATTGTTCAATGTTATTGTTTTATTTTACTTTTCTTTTGATTTCTGTCATAATAATGCAGGAGAAATATAATGAGGTTTTACTAACTCATTCAAGTGGTGCTGATGATGGTGTATCGTCTGAGCCGTCCGTTGATAGTATGACATTGTGGCTAGAGACATTTGGTGGTATAAAACATGGAAGAATACTTGGGATGGGATCCTTGGGTAGAATGTACACATCTGGATCACCTTCCTCCACTGTGGCCATTACGAGGAGACAAGTGGAACTTGATGAAGAAGTGGTAAACCTCAAAGCTGAACTTACAAAGAAGGATGAAAAAATGAACGATATGGGACAATCGCTTCAGCAAACGCAACATTCGCTTGACCTAATGCAATGACTTATGTTGCAGCACCTCAACTTGGATACGAGTCAGTTTATCCCCTGCCAGAGTCAGGTTCCCCCATCTATACCTCGTACCGATGACCATGATGCTAAGTAGCAAAATGATGATTGATCGATGATTGTTGGACTATTTCCCTGGATATTAGATATTGGATGATATTGATTTTATTTTACTATCTTCGATATTTGATATCAAACTACATTCATATTTGTTTCATTTTGATTTTATTCACATTTGCTTGATGCACAAAGTTTATGGATGTTAAATGAATTGCACAATTTTAAGATTTATTTGATGAGTGTTGTTGGATGAATATTGATTGAATCTATGGTTGTATTCAAAACCATCTTTGATTGGATGGATATTGATGGATATTTTGATTGAATGAGTCATTTGAATATTGGTTTCACAGGGTATTTCTTTTTCTAAACAGAGCATTTGTTTTTATAAACAGAGAAGGACGCTAAAACAAACAATTTTTTTTGCTTGATTTTATAGATTCGTCATTAAATTCGTGACAAAGTTTTCACACATTCGTCGCAAACTTGATCGCAAACTTCGTCGCTAATATTGCTCAAGCTTAGCGACGGATTGCAATATTTATCACTAAATTTAGCAACTAGCAACGAAGATAGCTTCCCATCGTATAAAATGAGTGACGCAAAGCCGGTCTGTCGCTAAAGATAACAACGGATGGGCATTTCGGTCGCTAACATAGCGACACAGAAAGCCATTGGTCACTCGATTTAGTGACGAATGGGCCTAATCGTCGCTAAAATTAGTGACGCAGAGAGCAGTTCGTCGCTAAAATTAGCGATTGATTTGCGTTTTTGTCGTTAAAATTAGCGATGCACGGGGCATTTGGCTCTCGACTATCACTTTAGCAACGAATTCCGTGTTTTTTTCGTCGTAAATTCTGTCAATGAAAAATTTAGCAACGAATTTTCTTAAGATTTTCGTCGTCAACTTCGTCGCCAATACCGTGTTTTTTTGTAGTAACGTGCTAATCCAATTTATTATTCCCAGATGAAACATTTGGCTCTCGACTATCACTTTGCTCGTGAAAGAGTTTCTGATGGTTCAAAGTACAAATAGCTTGGAGGAATAAGTTGCTAATATGCTACTTACGTGTGCTGCACATTAGCTCGAAGGATCAAATAGCTGATATGCTTACAAAACTTCTACCTAGCAGCTGTTTTCTCACCTTTTTGCTCCAAGATTGGAGTATCCGACGGATCCTCCTTCTTGCGGGGGCATGTAAAGGATCACCCAAATAATCAGATAAAGGATAAGTCAAAGTACAATTCAAATGAATAACACACTCCAGATTTAGTCTAATGTGGTTGTAACAAATTAGGATTGATATTGTTGTAACAGTTTATATATTTATCTCTTGTATTTTTTACACTAGACGGTTAACTCTATTGTATATATACATGACAAAGTAAACAATAAATCATCCAAAACTTCTTCTTTACATCACGTTGAGTGTATGAAAAAAAGAGACCTAATGTTCATCTCATGTTTGTATAGAAACAAAGATAAGGCGGTGGGACGGCAGTACAAACCATAATTTCGTTCAGCAACTATCCGTCTGCGGAGTCAAACCTTTGTTAAAAGATTCCTCAATTGTGGTTGAGAGAGAGAGAATACGGATCGTAAAGGACAACTTTTGATAGTGAAATTCTATAAAATTGAGGATCAAATATTTTATTTATTTATTTAAATTAAATTAATTAGATAAATTTTGAATATCGATAATAAAAATCTTTAAAAAAAATATATAGAAGTTAAGATATTTTGTTTCAAGGCTCATTTTAATTTATTATTCTTGGTAGCTTAGTTAATCATAATGTACTGCATCAGTCATCAACTATTAAAATAAAAAAAATACTTATAATATCGTTTAAAAAATTCACTTTCTTTTATTATTTAACGTCACAAAAATCATAAAAATATAAAAATTTATAAAAATTTAAATATAAGATTTTAAAAAATAATTAAATAAGAGATTTTTATCCTAAAAAAAAAAATCTAACCTTTTGATAAACTTGTTAAGTATTAAACTTCAAATGTAAGAACTAACTTCAAATATAACCACAAAAAAAAGAAGCAATACACGCATCTCTTGACCGGTTCATGCTTTAACATACGTGGGGCCCACCCCAAGATTATGCGCTTTCTTCACCACAGAAAATTTCCTTGGCAGCTGTCAGCGTTAGCAAGAAACGCGTGGATGTGGATTCATGCCTTGATCATCTTGTCTTTTTGCCTTTTTGTGATTTTCGGTATTATTTTATCTTATTTACAATATTTATTAATTAAATTATAAAGTTTTTAGTCTAAAACTGTATATTGTATTAGTAATATTTTATATTCAAATATCCGTATTTAATTTCTAATATTTCGGCCTCCATGTTCGGAATACAATTAGAAGTTTTGTACTAAGGTCTTGCTCTGTTGTGCCCAAAAAAACAATTCGGTCATGTCAAAGCCGTGTCTATAATTTTTTTTTTATTTTTTTTATATTCAACCGATATTCAAAACTTTTAACATAATTATTTTTATTTTTAAATTTTAAAATTAAAATTTAATTAAAAAATTTAATATTTTTATTTATTAAGTGAGGTGTTCATTGGTTCAAAGTCACATCTATTATATTGTAATTCCATGAAGTGTATCGGTTTGAGTTATGTAGTTAACAACCTAACTATGGTTCTGCCTGATCACCAATGTAGGAAAAGAATATCAAAGATCATTTTATTATATTCAAATATATTAATATAATATTTAATCAATTATTTTATATTTTTTCAACTATTTTATTGATTGGACAAGCATTTTCCATTTTTTCCCAGGTCTGGACTTGTATGCTGCGGAAACTGACTCTCCACGTGAAACACCCATCTTCCTCGAGAAACACACGAATGTGTACGTTACCAAGACTTTCTCGAAGGTGATTATTTTTTTTAATAGGAGATTTTTGGATTTAGAAATATATAATTAGATGCATTTTTTATATGATTATTAAATAACTTAGAGTTATTATTAAAATTTAAATTTATTTTCAGAAAAAAAAATTATTGAGTGCACTGTCAAATCATGTTTTGTAGTAAGAGTAATTAATTAGTGATGGTGTTTGTAGTTATAAAACTTAATTAAAAATGACTTTAAAATTTTTTACTCGTTTCTTCCCCCCCCCCCGCCCCCCGCCCCCCGGGGCCAAAAAAACAATGCTATAAAAGGACAGTGGAGGACTCCAAACAATATCAATCAACAAACTCACTTCCCCTCACCCAATACAACCATGACCATGTTCATTTCTCATTTTCAAGCATTTTTTGCTTTTTTCACTCTGGTGCTACTCTATAGGTACAAAAAATATAAAAATAATACCCTTAAGAAAAAGGGCATCATGGGAGTGCCCGAACCATCGGGGGCATGGCCTATACTAGGTCACCTCCCTCTCCTAGATGCCAAAGACCCTGCGTTTCGAACCCTAGGAGCCATGGCTGATAAATATGGACCGATCTTCTCACTGAGGCTTGGTAACCTTGGAGTCATAGTAGTGAATAACGCAGAGATGGTTAAGGAATGTTTCACAACTCACGACCGGACACTAGCTACACGCCCCAACATGGCAGCCGGAAGGTATCTGGGCTATGACAATGCCTTCTTCCCATTGGCGCCATATGGAGCGTATTGGCGCAAAATGCGAAGCATGGCCTCTGTAGAACTATTATCAACACATCGGCTTGACATGATCAAGCATGTTAGGGATTTGCAAGTGAAAACATTTATTAAGGAATTGCACAATCTTTGCACCAAAAATAGGGCAAGTTCTACAAAAGTAACCATAAATAACTGGTTTGAAAATTTGACCTTTAATATAAGCCTTCAGACTCTAGCGGGTAAGCATTATTCCACAACGGAATATGAGAAAGCCAATAGTGAGGCCTCACGCCTAAAGCATACAATAGGGAAGGCAACATATCTAAGTGGGGTGTTTGCCTTGTGTGATGCAATTCCTAGCCTCGGATGGATTGATTTTCAGGGCTATGTACGGAAAATGAAGGAAACTGCTAAGGAAATGGATGCTATATTTGAACAATGGCTGCAGGAACATCTTGCGAGAAGAAGCAAACATGATCAACAGAACCAAGATGACGACAAGGACTTCATTGATGTGATGCTTTCTAAATTGGAAGAGGACACTACCAAGTTGGGCCATGATCGAGATACCATTGTCAAGGCAACAACTCTGGTATGGCTTTCACTTTAACTCTTCATTTCTTCTGTTTCTTTTTCCTTTCGAAGAGAAAAGAAGGCAAGAAGGCAAGTTGGGGTTCACTTGCCATGAATCCCGCTGGTGGGAACCACAGCTCACTAGCTATAATTGCAACAACTCAATAACAAGAGGGCCACCAGCTCCTAAATGAAGCAAAGCAACATCTAGCACAAAATGCTATTTATTATGTGTTGAGTTGTGGTTAAAGTGTTGAACATTCATAATATGTTGTGTTATTGTTTAAAGTTTTTTATTATTGCGCTAATTAAAGAGATGATCTTTTTGTTAATAAAATAAAGAGGTAAGAATTTTTTTTTCATTATTGTCTAGAAAATCTGTTCTGACTTCCTTGGTTGTGTCTGTTTACGAGACAATTCTCCGAAATAGGAAAATTTTTTTAGAATATATATATATTTGAAAAATTCAAGTAAGAGAACAATCTAATGAATCATATTGTCTTGCAGGCTCTTGCACTAACCGGCTCAGAAAGCACAGCCATCACGCTCACGTGGGCCCTCTCTTTGTTACTCAACAATAGCCACGTATTAAAGGCAGCGCAAGAAGAGCTAGACGTCCAAATAGGTAAAAATAAATGGGTCGAAGAATCAGACATCCACAACTTGTCATATCTACAAGCCATTGTTAAAGAGACTTTAAGATTGTACCCGCCAAGTCCTCTAACCGGACCGCGTGAGGCTATTGAGGACTGCACCATTGGTGGCCACTACATCCCTAAGGGTACTCGATTGATTGTCAACATATGGAAACTTCACCGCGACCATCGGGTTTGGTCGGACCCATTTGAGTTTCAACCCGAGAGATGGTTAACCATGCACACCGACGTGGACTATAAGGGTAAAAATTTCGAGTACATTCCATTTAGCTCTGGCAGAAGATCATGCCCCGCAATGGCCTATGCTTGGCGGGTGGTACACTTGACCTTGGCTCGCTTTCTCCAGGGTTTCCATGTTGGTACGCTCGATGGATCACCCGTGGATATGAGTGAGGGGCTAGGGACTGCCATGCCTAAGCTGAAGCCCCTTGAAGTTATTCTCACCCCTCGCCTTCCCGTGCAGCTTTATCAACTCTAAGTTAAATATCCTTTGCTTGTGGGGTTAATTTTAGTTTTTTCGTGATGCCTGGGAGAGCTTTGCTTGTGAGAGGTTATCTATAGCTAAACAATAAATAATCCTCTCTTATATTCCTGTTAAGTTTCTCATATATGTGTGCCGTATATAAAATATGAATGAGCTTAATAAATCACTTATTGATTACTATTGTAAGGTGAATGGGCTGGGAAAAACCCTTTTCGGAGGCTTATTTGGCATTAGGATGGACTGAAATATGAATTCTACCATCGTTGTTGCTCATCATCGACACCAAGTTGTGGCCAGGGTATTGTCATTTGGTTCACATTATTATACCATCTGTTGAGCAGCCTGGAAATGTTATAAGAAACTAGGAATGGACACAGGATACGGAAAGCAACATGTCACACACTGACTCTCCCACTCTGTTCTGATATATCGTAAGACATTTCAATATTCCAAACACTTTAAAATAAATTTAAATCCTTTTTAGACCAACCCGACCATTTAAACAATTCTCAACTATTTAAATAAATTCACATATTCAAAATGCACTCAAAATTCACCATGTAATACATCTTGCAAAAGAAAATTTTAAACAATTTAAATAAGGTACTACATCATAAAAGTAGGGATTTTACAATAGTTGTCCAAGAAAAATTAAGCAAGTATTTATCAAATTCAAACATAACAAGATGTACAAAATTTTCCTTTCATGGATTATATAACATAGTTTCCCAAAAAAAGAAATTCTAATAACTATTACCTATCGAGAGTCAACCAAATATAATTTTTTCAATGACATTAGTTGACGTCTATATCTCCAATTTAAACTTCTTCTGAAAAAGTTAGAAAGAGTGGGGTGAGTATAAAAATACTCAGTGAATGGCGTATAATAACATGCTGAACATAAATGAGGGGTGAGGGTGGTTGTGCCAAATTCATATGTCAAATATATTTTAATGCATTAAATAAAGCCATTCGTATAAAACAATTTCAGATCAAACCCACTTTGACTCATATACTCCAAATCAATAAATAATTTAAACTTTCTTTTCAATTATTTTTGGAATTTGACAAAATCACTATTCTATCAATAGCCGTTAGTAGAATCCGCCAAGAGATTTTTTTACAATTTTTATAAAATATACCCTTCTTTGGCGTTGGCATGGAGTTCAGTGGGGTGCTGTCACTTTATCACGGGAACAACTTGAGGAGGCTCTCCATCCCGCCTACCACCAATCCAAATATTAAAGCAGTGTTAACCACGTCACCCCGATGGCCCGATCCGTGAAAGACTTAGAGTATAGTCTTTTTCTTTTTCCAGTACTATATTATAAAAGATATCCATTTCATCATTCAATGTTTGTATTCATATATAAAAGTGAGCAAATTCATAATTCACAATCAATATTCTATTATAATACGATACAACAATTTAACAATCAATAAAAAAGTCATGAATTTATCCGCAATTCCATTTGGACACACCACAATCACAAAACATTTCAAATCCATTTCAAATTTCTTTTAAAATTCAATTTATGAATCACAATTGAAAATATTTTATCATTTACATTCAACATAGTCATCCATTCACCTCTTGGGAGGATAAACACTCCCAATTCGTAATCAATTTCAAGATAATCCATTTTTGGGGTTCCAATTGAATTGTCTTAAGACAATACATATGAATTAATTGTTAAATTATATCCAATTCTAGGGTTCATGAGTTTTCCCAAACTTAACACAACCCTAATTTTTTAAATCTATAATTCTATGTTTTTAATCTATCATTTACATATCCTTTGTATCTACATATAATCCTCATTCACAAATTTTCTTAATTTTTTCTCATTTACAAACCCTAGTTTCATAATCTCTAACAAATCCCATAAATCTTAGTAATAAATTTAAATCCACTAATGAGAAAGCTAAATCCAAATTTAGAATGTAGGAATTACCTCCATTTTATAGTTGAATTGAGTCTTGAATATTGGGTTTCAAAAACTTTAAATTTTTCCCTTTTTGCGCAAACCCGAGATTTCTCCCAAAAATCCCCTTCCTTCACAAGTTTGCTTTAGGGTTTTGAAGTTTTAGGGAGTGAGTTTGGAACAAATGATATTGACGTCAGGAGAGATTGAGAGTGAGATGGGCGAGAGAGATGCTCTCCATTTTTAATTGTTTGGGAGGGAAGAATTGAGCGAGAGAGATCGAGAGAGAGTACTACAAAAAAACACGGTTTTAGCCATGGATTTTTGCGATGAAAAAAATTTGTCGCTATTTTGTGACGAATTTAGCGACAAAAACTTTTTCGTCGCTAATTTGCCACAAAATTTGCAACGAAAAGGAAGTCGTGGCTAAATTAGCGACGGACACATCATTCGTAGCAAAATTCGTTGCTAATTAGTGACAAAAAATTCGTGGCTAAATTCGTCGCTAATTAGTGACGAAAAAATTTTCGTAACTAAATTCATCGCTAATTGGCGACAAAAAAAATTTTTCGTTACAAATTTCGTCGCTAAATAAGTTTTTTATATATGATTAAATAAAATATAATATTTAAATTAAAAAATTAATTTAACAACCACAGTTGATAATTTAATTTAGCGACGGATTTCCAAATCCGTGGCTGATTCAGCGACGGATTCCAAATCCGTCGTTGTTTCGTCGCTAAATAGGTTTTTTATATATAATTAAATAAAATATAATATTAATATAATATTTAAATTAAAAAATTAATTTAACAACCAAATTTAATTTAGCGACGAATTTCCAAATCCGTTGCTGATTCAGTGACGGATTCCAAATCCGTCGCTGAATTTTATCTTCTTTTAATTATTGTTTTATTTTATTTTATTAATTTATATTAACAAATCATATTATTATTTTATAATATTTTAATTTACATTTTATTTTATTATATTATATTTCTTAATTCTTAAAAAAACCATATATTTTATTTTATTTAAATTATATATATATTTTTAATTAATTTATTATTTTTTTTCTTTTTTTGATTTAATATTTTTTATTATTGTATAGATAATTTTATTTTATTTGTATTATTTTATTTAATAATATAAATTTTTTAATTAAATATTAATCTGTGAACCTTGCGCGGGCGCCGGCCCATGCACGCACGGGCGCCTGCCTACCTGGGCACCCGCGCCCTACGCGCGCCTGCCTGGGCGCCCAAGCAGGCGCCCAGGTAGGCAGGCATGGGTGCCAGCCCTGCTGGGGCGTGCCTGCCTGGGCCCAGGCAGGCGCCCAAGCAGGCAGGCACGGGCGCCCGCGTGGGGTGTGCCTGCCTGGGCGCCTAGGCAGGCAGGCACGGGGGCCCGCGCGCCCTGCTGGGGCGTGCTTGGGTATTTTTCGTTGTTTTAATACAAAAAATATAAATTATTTGTAGTTGAAGCGATTCGAATTTTGGATTTGGATCTCGAATTTAACAGAAGACATGTCACCACCGCACCACCGGATGTTGTTGTGTGACTTTTTTCCTCCTCTTTGTTTTCTATTCTCACATTTTTTTCCTTATCTCTATTTTTGGGTTTTTTTTTCTTTCTACTCTCATTTCTTATATATAATAATTTTATTATAATATATAATAATTTTATTATAACGAATAAAAATATTTTGTAATTAAATATATAGATTTTTTAAATTATTAATATATTATAATTTATTGATAATTATAATTTTATGGTTTTGAGATATTGTAATCCATTTTTAAATTATGGATTAAAAAAATAAAATAAAAATGAAAAAAATAATAAAATAATAAGATAAAAGAAAAAAGAAGAAATCAAAGTATAACATTAACATATTTTTTAATTAATTTATTATTTTATTTAATATAGTATTTTATTATTTTTTATTTTATTAAAAATTATCATATTTATTATTTTTAATTAATATTATTTTAATTAATATTATTTTAGGTGGGTGGTATAAATAAAAAAAGTTATTATATTTATTATTTTAAATTATTATTATATATTATTTTTTTATTATTAGAAAAATGTGAAATAAAGATAATAAATAATAAACAAGAAATTTATATCATAATAATATCTTTGACTCGGTGGTTTACAGGTTGCATGCAGGAGTTCGGAGTTCGGAGTTCGAACCACGGTGGAGGCAGAAGGCGCGGTATTTTCCAGCAATTAAGAGTGTGGGCGCGGGGTGCTGGCTCGGGTGGCACGGGTGACACGTGCGCTCCCTCAACATTTTGACATTTGACGGAATTTGAAATCAGCGACGGAATCTGTCGCTGAATTTAGCGACAAATTTAGCGATGAATTTTAGATTTTCGTCGCTAAATTTAGCAACGGATTTTTTTTATGTCGCTAATTTAGCGACAGATTATTTTTCGTCGCTAAAGTTTGTGACGAATTTTAGCGACGAAAAATTATTTGTCGCTAAATTTAGCAACGGATTTCAATTTTCGTCGCTAAATTTAGCGTCCGTCGCTAAATTTAGCGACGGATTTCTAATTTTTGTCATTAAATTTTTACGACGCGTTATTAGTGACGAAAAATTTTTCGTCACTAATGTTTTTAGCGACAAATTTTTTAAAAATTTTTGTCGCTAAATTTATGGTTAAAAGGCTGTTTTTTTGTAGTGGAGAGTCAAACGAGAGAACAGAGAATAAGTTCGGGAAAGAGAATAATGAATATGAAGGATTGTTTAAACCTTTTTAATAGTATGAGGTGAAATCTCTATTTTGTCCCTATTGATTTTAAGATGTGTTCAGTCTTGACTGTCCATTTTTATCATTTTGCAATCTTTCATACCCATGAGTCGACTTGCAATACAGCACAAGTCGACTTGTGTGACTCAAATTTTCAGAAGTCAAGTATGTTTCTTTTCTGACAAGTAGGCTTGATCTTTGTTTTTATTGAACCCTCAAGTTGATTCAAAATTGTCTCAAGATGACCCAATTTATTTCTTGTATAACCCTTAAGTTGCCTTGCTTCTTAGTGAGTTGCCTTACTTCTTAGTGAGTTGCCTTATTTCTTAGTGAGTCGCATTGCTTAATATGCAGACATGTTTTTCTGTGACTTAAATTTGGTTGGTTGGCTTGTTCTGGTCACAAGTAGGTTTATAAACACAAAGTCTAGAAGTACAAGTTGACCTGTTATTGGGCAGGTTAGCTTACATATATGCAAAGTTAAGAATTCTAAAACCTAATCTCACCAAGTCACCTTCGCACTTGCTTAGGTCACCTTGGTAAGCTTCATACTTAACCAAAATTTAATTTTGTGCTCCAAGTTGCCTTATCAGGTCGAGTCGACTTGTCTTCATTTTATTAACTCCAAATAAGTTTTAATTGTTCCAAATTATTTCTAAAACATATTTTTCATCCAACCAAACTTTATAAAAGATTCATTGATAAATTAAAACCAATTGAAAATTTAATAAAAATTTTTTTAATATCGAATATTTCAGTATTACAACACTTAACCCCCTAAAAAAAATTCGTACTCGAAATTTAAAATAAAATTTATACATTATCAAAAAGATAAGAGTGTTGTTCTCGCATGACTCCTCAGTCTCCCAAGTTTCTTTTTCCACTTGTTTGCTTCTCCACAACATCTTAACCATGAAAATTTGCTTACTCCTCAATTGATTGAGTTGTCGATCAAGGATTTTCATTGGTCGAATCTTGAAACTCAAGTCTAGATTCAATTCTACCATAAGAGTTTTTAATACATGTGAGACATCCAGCAAGTATTTTTCTAACATTGAGACATATAATACATCGTAGATTTTCTCTAAATCCGAGGATAATTTTAACCGATATGCCACTTCTCCTATCCTTCGAGGATTTTGAAAGCGCCGATATATCTAGAATTTAATTTACCTCGTTTCCAAAATCGGATTACACCTTCCAAGCTGATATTTTCATGAAAACCATATCTTTGAGCTTAAATTCCAAAGATTTTCTCTTTTTGTCGGCGTAACTCTTTTGTCTACCTTGAGCCACATTAATCCTTGCTCTAATCAACTTCACTTTCACTACCATTGCTTCAATTAGCTCAACATTGCCAAGCTTTCTTTCCCCTACCTCATCCTAACACAATGGAGTTTGGTACTTTCTTCCGTAAAAGGCTTCATAGGGTGGCATCTCAATATTAGTTTGGTAATTATTATTGTTTGCTATTCAATTAATGGAAAGTGCTTATCCTAACTCTCTTGGAAATCCATCACACATGCCCTAAGCATGTCTTCCACTGTCTAAATAGTACATTATGACTGTCCATTCGTTTGTAAATGAAAAGCAGTGCTGAATTTCAACTTAGTCTCTAAGGATTCTTGTAACTTAGGCCAAGATCGGGATGTGAATCAGGGATCACGATCGAATATAATTGACATCGAAACCCCATGAAGTCGGACAATCTTGTTTATGTAGAGCCTTGCTAACCTTTCCAAAGGATAGAAATTTTGGATGGACAAAAAGTGGGCTGATTTAGTGAGCCAATTTACTATCATCCAAATAGTATCATGTTGGCTCGGTATACGTAGCAATCCTACTACAAATCTATAGTGATGTACTCCTATTTCTACTCGGGTATCGACAATGATTGTAGGGTCCAAACCAGTTTCTGATGTTTAAACTTAATTTGTTGGCACACAAGTCACTTAGCCACAAATTCGGCCATCTCTCGCTTTAACCCTGACTACTAATAAGTTTTCTTGATAGTTCGATACATTTTAATACTCTCAAGATGTATCGTAGAAGCTGAAAAGTGAGCTTCTTCGATTATGGCTCTCCGAAACACATCATTCTTGAGAACATAAATCTATTTCCCATATACCACCATGCCGTCCTCCCGAATATGGATCTGGCCACCTTCATCCTTGTGAACATTTTCCATTATACTCTTTATCTCCTCATTGGTTGCTTGAAGCTCTATAATACAATCTACTAACATTGATCGCAATTCAAATTTGGCCAAAAGTATACCATGCTCATCATTGGCTAACTCGACTCTAAGTGTACGAAGTCCTAGCAAACATGAGAGATAAGAACTCACGTGAGATGCTGAAAAAGAAGACTTGTGGCTTAAAGCATCTACGACCACGTTCACTTTGCCCGGGTAATAATCAATCACCAGGTCAAAGTCTTTAATCACCTCTAACCATTTCCATTGTCTCAAATTGAGCTCATTTTGAGTAAGCAAGTATTTGAGACTTTTGTGATCGGTGAAAACCTTACATGTGGCTCCATATAGATAATATCGCCAAATCTTCAAAGCAAAAATAATGACGGCTAGCTCTAGATCATGGGTAGGGTAGTTCAACTCATGCCTTTTCAATTGTCAAGAAGTATAGGCAATCGCTTTATCGCCTTACATTAAGACACATCTCAACCCTTACTTACTGGCATCGTTATAAACCACATAGTCACCACTGCTAGTAGGAAGAGCAAGTATTAGAGTAGATGTGAGCCTCTTCTTGATTTATTGAAAACTCTCATCACATTTGCCACTCCATTCAAATTTGACTCCCTTTTGAGTCAAATTAGACAACGGAACTGCAATCTTAGAAAATCCCTCAACAAACTTTTGGTAGTACCCTAATAATCCGAGGAAGGTTCTCATCTTGATGACATTCTTGGATTGTTCCCATTTCAGAATTGCCTCTACTTTCTTCAGATCTTCAAATATACCGTCTCCAGATACAATGTGCTCTAGGAAGCCAATCTCCGTTAACCAAAACTCATACTTGGAGAACTTGATGTATAGCTGCTTCTCCTTAAGAGTTTGTAAGACAATCTAAAAATGTTCCAAGTGTTTCTCATTGATTTTGGAATACACCAAGATGTCATCTATGAAAACTATTACAAATTTATCAAGATAGGAATGAAATACCCTATTCATTAGATCCATAAAAGCCGCAAGAGCATTTGTCAATCCGAAAGATATTACTAAAACCTTAAAGTGTCCATACCATGTCCTAAAGGCAGTTTTGTGAACATCATCCCCTTTTATCCTTAGTTGGTGATAACCCGACCTCAAATCAATTTTTGAAAAGACACTACCCGTTTGAAGCTGATCAAACAAGTCATCAATTCTCAGTAAATAGTATTTATTCTTAATGGTCACCTTATTTAGCTACTGGTAGTCGATACACAATCAGAGACTGCTATCTTTCTTTTTTATGAATAAAACCGGAGCCATCCTATATGTAGGTATGAAATGTGTGCGGTTCTGGGAGCCATGTCGATAGCAAAGTGGAACTCCCGATCCGGATGCAAATCGGGCAATTCATTCGGGAAGACATGCGGGAATTCATTTACCACCAGAGCGTTCATCAATTCCGGACTTCCGATCGTGGTGTCGATGATGTGAGCTTGGTAAGTCTCACAACCCTTGTGTAGTAATCTTCGTGCCTCCATTGCCAAGATTGCACAGCTCGGTAAGACCCATCGTTCATTGATAAACGTAAGCGGTAGACATCCTGATCTACGAAACTCCATCTCCCTAGTGAAGCAATCCATAAAGCTCGGTAAAGGTGTAACCAATCCATATTTAGTATGGCATCAAAGTCTTTCATTTCTAACGGAATCAAATCTGTTTCAAGAGTCTCACCCTCTATGACTACTGCACGTGCCTTGTACATGGTGTCCCTGTTCAACCGTTCCCCCAAGGAGTGATAACTAGCAACTCCTCTTCAGGTGGGGTTAGAGGCTTATTAGAGTGTTTAGTGAATACCGTGCTCACAAAAGAATTATTTCACCAGTATTAATCAATATCCGGACGTCAATGTCAAAAATTTTCATCATACTTATGAATGGAAACCATTAAACAATTTGCGTTAATTGTTTGAAGCTTTTAAAACTTAGGAAAATTGGTAAAAATAGGACATAGTATAAATAAATCGAATCAAGGTCTCATTAAGTCGATCCACGTGTCTATATGTTCAGAAAAGGATTTAAATTACAAATTTAATCAAACTCAACCAAAATTCATAATTCTCAATACCATCACAACTATCTCAAGACATCAAAATCATCTCTCCTCAAATTCATTATCATGCATTATCATCAATTTGAAATTCAAATTCAATCATACACTCAGAATCACATAGTATTTATATTCAAATTTCTAAATCATCAAAGTCATGTTTTAAGGGATTTACATGTGACTATATCCGGGTTGTTTTGTGTATCTTCATTCGTCATTGCATAAATTTTTGTTTAAGTCCGTGGTTATGGACATTGAATTGGAGTAGCCACTGTATTGCTCTCTGTCCACGTTTATGGTGTGACATTAGGCAAGGAATTAGGAATGTTAACTTTGCCATCCATTGATCTACTAGGGCGATCTCGGCTTGCTTGACTTCTTCGTCCCAACTCCGGGCAAACGTTGTGGAAATTACCCTCTTTTTTGTATTGATAGCACTTATTGAGAGCACGACAAACCCCAAAATAGAACCTCCCGTAGTGCTTACACTACTCATTCTTATTTCCCACCAAAGTACTCCTAGAGGCAGTACTAAATGTGGAGGGCACAAAATTAGGTGGTTGTTGGCTTTGTGGAGTACCAACGGATCCAGTGACTGAGACTCTACTACAGGAACTTGTGCTCCAAGACATCTTTATAGGTGTGGACTGAGATCACAGACATCTTCTCTTAGATGGACAATTTAGGCCTTCCTCAAACTTGATGCGCAAATATTCCTCGGAAGTTATCAACTCCGAGACAAATGAGGACAATCTTCTCAACTCCGTCTCATAATCTGCCACCGACTTGTTGCTTTGGAGGAGGTGAAGGAACTCTTTTCTCTTCAAATCTCGGTAAAACCAAGTATAATATTTTTCATCAAATTCCCTAAAGAATTCGTTCCAAGAAATTGATGTTATGGACCTCTCCTTTAGGTTATCCCACCATACTTGGGCATTTTTATCTAATAATTTTACCGCCACCATGAGCTTTAACTCATCAAACCCCATGTGGCTATAATCTTTTGAATCCAATTTATACAATTTTTTGCCACCATCGTATCACTAGTTCCCAAAAAGGTGACACATCCAAGTTGTCTGGTATTTTCGATCAACTTGGATAACTCGATGGTTGGACGATTGATAGGTGGGGCCATTTAAGGTAATTGATGCTGTCGGACGGGTAGGTGGAATGATGGGTTCAGTGGAGAAGGTATTGGCACTTGAGGAGGAGTATGAAGATGAGTGTCATAGGTATTCCACCACTCGGCCTATTATTGGAGTACATCGAGTGACGGTGGAGGAATCTCGGTTGGAGGAGCCGGGTAATTGCTAGTATAGTAGTTGCCAAGGGAGAAGAGAGAGCATGTGAGGATGATCCATTCTCATGCTCGGAAAGAGGAATTTCATTTATATTCCTTAACTTTCGTCTATGAAGCATGATCCTATAAAAAGAGAGATACTATTCTTAGTTCACTAAATTAGGATTCGGACTATATACTTAACCCCCTAAAAATAAAATAATTCATAATCCCTAAGATCCATCGAAGGTTTTTGAGAAAATCTTTCAAACTCCAAATTTTCAAAAGCAAATATTATTTTGAAATCTTGTAAAAACTTTTAGGAACATTTGGAAATATTTTCAAACAATTAAAGTATTTAAAATCCTGAACCTAATCTCTGATACCAATAGAATTGTCACGCCCCGACCTCCCGTAAAGTACGTAACAACCGTCACGTTACCCCAAAACACGTATGAATCTCACTCCGAGTTCAGAGACAATACAAGGTATTCCAATATTCCCAACATTTCAAAATAAATTTAAGTCTTTCTTATGCCAACCCGGCCATCTAAACAATTCTCAAGCATTTAAATAAATTCATATATTCAACTTGTGCTCAAAATTCACCATATAATCCAAATGTTCCAATGAAAACAATACATCTTGCAAAAGAATTTTTTAAACAATTTAAATAAGCTTCCACATCATAAAGGTAGGGATTTTACAATATTTGACCAAGGAAAATCAAATAACTATTTATCAAATTCAAACATAACAAGATATACAAAAATTTCCTTCTATATATTATATAACATAGTTCCTCAAAAACAAATATTCTCATGACTTTTATCTATTGAGGGTTAATCAAAATATAGTTTCTTCAATGGCACTAGTTGACATTTATGTCTCCAATCTAAACTTTCTCTAAAAATGTTAGAAAGAGAGGGATGCGTATAAAAATACTCAGTGAGTGGTGTGCAATGGCATGCTAAATATAAATGAGCGGTGAGGGTGGTCGTGTCAAATTCATATGTTAAATTTATTCCAATGCATTAAATAAAACCATTTGCATAAAACAATTTCATATCAAATCCACCATGACTCATATACTCCAAATCAATAAATAATTTAAACTTTCTTTTCAATTATTTTTGGAATTTGTCAAAACCACTATTCTACCAATGGCCGTTGGTAGAATCCGTCAAGGGGTTTTTCATAATTTTTATAAAATACCCCCTCTTTGGCATTAGACCGAGTTTAGTGGTGCCGCCACCTTATCACGGGAACAACTTGAGGAGACTCTCCATCCACTTACCACCGAACCGAATACTAAACTAGCCTTCACTACAAAAAAATAGTCTTTTAGTCACAAATTTAGCGACGAAAATTTTAAAAAAATTCGTCGTTAAAAACATTAGTGACGAAAAATTTTTCGTTGTTAATAACGCGTCGCAAAAATTTAGCGACGAAAATTAGAAATCCGTCGCTAAATTTAGCAACAAAGAATTTTTCGTCGCTA
Source organism: Dillenia suffruticosa (assembly GCA_033439265.1). NCBI lineage: Eukaryota > Viridiplantae > Streptophyta > Magnoliopsida > Dilleniales > Dilleniaceae > Dillenia > Dillenia suffruticosa. The sequence continues at coordinate 19,384,835 of JAVTVX010000020.1, forward strand.
AAATTCGTCACAAAATTTAACGACGAAAAATTATCCGTCGTTAAATTAGCAACATAAAAAAATCTGTTGCTATATTTAGCGACGAAAATCTAAAATTCGTTACTAAATTTAGTGACAGATAATTTTTGTCGCTAAAATTAGTCGCTAATTTAGGAAAAAAAAATATCAAAATTATCAGTCCCAAATTCAGCGACGGATTTGGAATCCGTCGCTGATTCCAAATTCATTAAAATGTCCATGGAACGCACGTGCCGCCCTTGCCCACCCGAGCCAGCACGTCCCTTGCCCTCCCTTGCCCACCCGAGCCAACACCAGCCTACAACCTGCCCGCCCGAGCCAGCACCCCCGCGCAGGCTCTCCAACAGGCGCTCCAGCATCAACTCTTAGTTGTTGGAAAATGCCGCGCCTTTTGTCGTGCCTTCTGCCTCCACCGTGGTTCGAACTCCGAATCCGAACTCCTGCATGCACACGCAACCTGTAAACCACCAAATCAAAGATATTATCGTGATATAATTTTTTTTATTATTATTTATTATCTTTTCTTCATATTTTTTTAATAATAATAAAATAATATATAATAACAATTTAAAATAATAAATATAATAATTTTTTTTATTTATACCACCAACCTAAAATAATATTAATTAAAAATAATAAATATGATAATTTTTAATAAAATAAAAAATAATAAAATACTAATTTAAAATAAAATAATAAATTAATTAAAAAATATATTAATATTATATTTTGATTTCTTCTTTTTTCTTTTATTTTATTATTTTATTATTCTTTTTCATTTTTATTTATTTTTTTAATCCATAATTTACTCAAAACTATAAAATTATAATTATCAATAAATTATAATATATTAATAATTTAAAAAATTTATATATTTAATCACAAAATATTTTTATTCCTTATAAGAAATTTCAATAAAATTATTATATTTAAGAAATGAGAATAGAAAGAAAAAAAAAACCTAAAAATAGAGATAAGGAAAAAAATAGTGAGAATAGAAAACAAAGAAGAGGAAGAAAGAAAACAAAAATATTATCACACAACACTAACACTAAGCGGTGATGCAGTGGTGATATGTTTTCTATTCAAATCCGAGATCCAAGATTTGAATTCGTTCAACTGTATGTTTTTTTAGTATTAAAACATAGGGCGCCCCAGCAGGTGCGGGCGCCCGCGCCTGCCTGTCTGGGCGCCCGCGTGCCTGCCTAGGCGCCCAGGCAGGGCCCATGCAGACGCGCGCAAGGCGCCGGCGCCCGTGCGTGCATGCGCCGACGCCCGCGCGGATGATTAATATTTAATTAAAAAATTTATATTATTGAATAAAATAATACAAATAAAATAAAATTACCTATACAATAATAAAAAAATATTAAATCAAACAAAAAAAAGAAAAAAATAATAAATTAATTAATATATATAATTTAAATAAAATAAAATATATGGTTTTTTTAAGAATTAAATAATATTATTCTTCTAAAAAAATGAAATATAATATAATAAAATAAAATGTAAATTAAAATATTATAAAATAATAATATGATTTGTTAATATTAATTAATAAAATAAAATAAAAATAAAATAAAATTATAATTAAAAGAAGATAAAATTCAGCGACGGATTTCTGAATCCGTAGCTGAAATTATTAAAATAAAATAAAAATAAAATAAAATTTTTATTAAATTCAGCTACAGATTCCGAATCCGTCGCTGATTCAGCAACGGATTTTAATCCGTCACTAAATTACCAACGCATATATATATTTCGTCGTGTCGTTGCTAAATTAATTTTTTAATTTAAATATTATATTAATATTATATTTTATTTAATTATATATAAAAAAATTTTCGTCTAGTGACGGAAAACAAATCCGTCGCTAAATTAATTTTTAACTTAAATATTACATATTAATAAAATAAAAATAAAAATAAAAAATAAAATTATATTTAAAAAAGATTAAATTATTCATCGCTATTTAGCGACGAAATTTGCAACAAAAAATTTTTTGTCGCCAATTAGCGACGAATTTAGCCATAAAAATTTTTTCGTCACTAATTAACGACGAATTTTGCTACGAATGATATGTCCGTCGCTAATTTAGCCACGACTTTCTTTTTGTTGCAAATTTTGTGACAAATTAGCGACGAAAAACTTTTTTGTGGCTAAATTTGTCGTAAAATAGCGACGAATTTTTTTCGTCGCGAAAATCCGTGGCTAAAACCGTGTTTTTTTGTAGTGCTTGACCACGCTGTCCCGATGGCTCGGTCCGTAGAAGACTTAGACTATAGTTTTTTTCCTTTTTCCAATACCATGTAACAAAAAATATCCATTTCATCATTCAACACTTGTACTCATGTACAAAAGTCAGCAAATTCACAATTCACAATCAATGTTCCATTGTAATATAGTGCAAACAATTTAACTATCAATAAAAGAGTCATGCATTTATCAACAATTCCATTTGAAAACACCAAAATCACAAAACATTTCAAATGCATTTCAAATCCATTTCAAAATTCAATTTACAAATCACAATTGAAAGCATTTTATCATTCGCATTCAACATAACTATTCACTCACTTCTTGGGATGGTGAACATTCCCAATTCGCAATCAATTCCAAGATAATTCCTTCTTGGGTTCTAATTGAATTATCCTAAGACAATACATATGAATTAATTGTTAAATCATGTCCAATTTTAAGGTTTATGAGTTTTCTCAAACTTAACACAACTTTAATTTCTCAAATATATGATTTTATATTTTCAATCTATCATCTACATATCATTTGCATCTATATATAATCCTCATTCACAAATTTTTCTAATTTTTCCTCATTTACAAACCCTAGTTTCATAATCTCTAACAGATCCTTCAAATTTCAATAATAAATTTAAATCCACTAATGAGAAAACTAAATCCAAGTTTGGAAAGAAGAAATTATCTCAATTTTATAGTTGGATCGAGTCGTTTCAAAGAGTTTAGATTTTTCTCTTTTTGCACAAATCCTAGATTTCTCCCAAAAATCTCATTCTTTCACAAGTTTGCTTGAGGGTTTTGGAGATTTAGGAAGTGAATTTGAGAAAAATGAGGTTGATTTCAGGAAAGATTGAAAGTGAAATGGGCGAGAAAGATGAGAGTCGAGAGAGAAAGTCGAACAAGAGAGTAGAGAATGAGTTCAGGAAAGAGAAAAATGAATATGAAGGTTTGTTTAAACATTTTTGATTGTATGAGCTATCTCCATTTTGTCCCTATTTATTTCAAGCTTTGTTCAGCTTTGGTTGTTCTTTTTTGTCATTTTGCAATCTTCCATATCCATGAGTCGACTTGCAATACAACACAAGTCAACTTGTGTAACTCAGATCTTCAGAAACCAAGTTCGCTTTTTTTTTGACAAGTAGACTTGATCTTTGTTTTTATCAAACCCTCAAGTCAACTCAAAATTGTCTTAAGGTAACCTAATTTCTTTCTTGTATAACCCTCAAGTCGTATTACTTCTTAGTGAATCGTCTTGATTAATGTACAGATATGTTTCTCTGTGATTTAAATTTAGCGGATTTGCTTGTGCTGGCCACAAGTAATCTTGTAGACACAAAATCTAGAAGCACAAGTCGACCTGTCATTGGGCAGATCGGTTTGTCTATGTGCAGAGTTAAGAATTCTGAGGTCTAATCTTAGAAAATCACCTTCGTGCTTGCTCAGGTTGCCTTGGTGGGTTTCATACTTAACCAAAATTCAATTTTTGAGTTCCAAGTCGCTTTATCATGGGTTGAGTCGACTTATCTTTATTTAATTGATTTCAAATAAATTTTAATTATCTCAAATTATCTCAAAAACATATTTTTCTCCCGATCAAAATTTATAAACTCTTCATTGATAAATTAAAACCAATGACAATCGATTTTTCTTGATATTTTAATAAAAACGATTGAAAATTTAATAAAAATTTTTTTAACAATGAAAATTTCGGTGTTACACAACAAGTGAAGAAAGAAATGGCCCAAGAGAGTAAATACCAAAAGATTTGAGGAATGGACACGGCATACGGACATAGCCCATTTGTTTAAGACATTAAAGGTGGTTCTCCCGCAAACCTGTCTTCTCAATTATTGCATAAATCTTATGAAACAAGTCATCATCGCCTCTAAAATAAATTTATAGCTATAAGAAACTAGTTTAGTCTAAAAGTTTTGGGGAAAAAAAATAAATTTTTCAAGTCAAATGCTCAACACGCTTGGATTAATTATCTTGCAAGATTGTACAAATTTTCAATCATTTATCATAATTTATGTCGAAAATTGCCACTGACGAAAGACTTGGTCATTAGCACGTTTCACAATTGAATACTATTTCTCAGATTTTTTTTTGGGGGGGGGGGGCGTTCGTGTTGGGGAAGAATTTAAGACATTAACTTCTACGTTAGTCCCTCTTGACACATCAATTCTTCAGATGCTATGGAAAATTTTCCGCTTCTCCTAACCAGTTTTCTGATCCTGGCTCTAACTTTCTTCTTCCACAACAACAAATCAAAAAGAAAAACCACAGAAAACACAAAAGGCACTACTATTCCTGAACCACCAGGAGCATGGCCTATAATAGGCCATCTCCATCTCCTCCGCGGCAGGGAACCAATGCCCCGAGCCCTTGGTGCCCTGGCCAACAAATACGGCCCCATCTTCTCTCTCCGCCTTGGAGCACACAACCAAGTAATAGTCTCCAATTGGGAGATGGCTAAAGAGTGCTTCACTACTAATGACAAAGCACTTGCTACACGCCCATCCATAGCAGCAGGCAAGTATTTAGGCTATGAAAATGCAGTCATGGGCCTTGCGCCCTACGGACCTTATTTGCGCGAACTACGCAAGGTCGCTACAGCGGAGCTTTTCTCTCTTCATTGTCTAGAGATGCTTAGGCATAAGTGAATGCCTTTATCAAGGATTTGCATAGTCTGAGTTCTACTAAAGTGAACATGAGTAGGCTGTTTGAGATCTTGACATTCAACATCAATCTCAGGACTATAGCTGGGAAGTGTTTTTCTTCTGAGGATTATGAGGAAGATATTACTGAGGCAGCAAAAGTGAAGCGTATGGTGGAGAAGGTGTCCCATCTTTGTGGGGTTTCCACGTTGTCTGATGCTATTCCTAGTCTTGAGAGGTTTGATTTTGTATTGAGAGGTCATATAGGGAAGATGAAGGAAGCTGCTAAGGAAATGGATGGGATACTAGGAAACTGGCTTGAAGAACATCTTGTTAAAAGAAAAGAAGCCGAAGGAAAGTTTGATGGCGAAGAAGAGGACCTCATGGATATAATGCTGTCATCATTGCCAGAGGATACTATGCATCTGGGGCATGATGGGGGCAGCATCATCAAGGCAACTACAGTGGTATTATGTTGTGTTTTCTTGTTTGCATCCTTTGCTTGTTTAGTGTTCAAATTTGAAGTACTGCTAAGCCATGTCCACATTACTCCAAGAGCAATTCTCAATGAATGAGTCAATCTCAACACACCACCTTATGATTCAGGAGGCAAATGGTATGGTGATGAAGAAGTACAAAACATAGCATTGATAAAGTTACTGTAAATGACCTTAGGCAGCATCATTAAGAAATTCCTAATAGATTATGCAGAGAGAAAACTCAGCTAAATGAGGAAAATATGTGTTACCGTAAGACAGAAGACGGGGCACCTACTTGTCTCCAGAATATGACAACCATAAAAATTTGGTCCTCTTGTTTCCAAAACATAAAAATCTTAATAAGCAATTTCATTAATAATGTTTGATGTCAAACTTTGCAGATTGGCCATCTACTTGTCTCCAGAATATGACAACCATAAAAATGTGGTCCTCATGTTCCCAAAATATAAAAATCTTACTGAGCAGCATCATTAATAAAGTTTGGTGCCAATTTTTGCAGATGTTTCTACTAGTCGGATCAGAGAGTACCTCGGTCACACTCACATGGGCCCTCGCTTTGCTGTTAAACAATGTCCAAGCATTAAAGGCTGCAAAACATGAACTAGACAATGAAGTAGGAAAAAAAAAATGGGTAGAAGAATCAGACATCCACAAGTTAACCTACTTACAAGCTATTATTAAGGAGACATTGCGTTTGTATCCTCCAACTCCTTTGACTGCACCCAGACAAGCCATGGAGGACTGCAACATTGGTGGACAAAGCATTACCAAGGGGACCAGGTTAATTGTCAACATATGGAAGCTTCACCGTGATCCACAGGTTTGGGCTGACCCGCTGGATTTCCGACCTGAGAGGTGGTTGACAGCACATTATGATATCGATTTTAAGGGTCAGCATTTTCAGTTTATTCCTTTTAGCTCAGGCAGAAGATCTTGCCCTGCATTACCTTATGCTTGGCGTGTTGTTCACTTAATCCTTGCACGTTTGCTTCAAGGTTTTGACATGGAGCCTCCAGATGGATCACTGGTTGACATGAGTGAAGGTAAGGCAATTGCTTTGGTTAAGTTGAACCCACTTGAAGTCCTACTCAAGCCCTGCCTTCCACCAGAGCTTTATAACTTTTCCCAAGTTAATTAATGCACGAGAGAAATGAATAATATCTGAGCACAGCCATAACACTAAGGCTCAACTACTGCAATTATATCATGAAGTATGAAAGTTGATTATGGAGTTAAAACAGCTATGCGATTTATTTTATTAATCATTGTTTTCACACTGTAGAGATTGATCAATAGATGCAAAAGTATTCAGAAGCACATTCTACATTGCAAAACAGTTTATTCCTTAACAAAGATAAAAGATCAGAATAAAATTTTCTGCAAACTAGGCATTTGCAATTATTTAGTTGCCTGAGCAATAATATTGCTAATTGAACTGGCCTGTTCCTTAGCTGTTTCCACCAACGCATCCTGCAAATCAATCCAGGCACATTTCAATAACACAATTGGCCTTGTACAATGGTGCATTATGATAATAAAAGACATACCTGAGCAGCTACAATCCATGCAACTGTTCTTTTGCTAGACTCTTGAAGCTCTCCAGCAAGCAAAAGCCCATCTAATATAAAATAAGCCTGAACCATGGAATTAAAGAGTACATCAGGCAAAATGACGATAACAATGGTCATGATACAAATTGTAATTGCAATCATACATGGCATGACTCAATCAAACCATATATGGCCCAAGAAACTTAAACAGTAAGATCTATGCATTTTTCAATTAGCAGTACATCAAAAGTCTATTATTATGTACATAATAATGGTCAATTGCAATACCTGAGTGACTGATCCATTTAAAAAATATTACAATGCCTGTACCTGGTTCTATTCAGGTCAAAGCCATCACATATTCTGGAATTGAATGTAGGACAATGCTCATTTCCCTTGTTTGTGCTTTTTATTTTCCATGTAATTCCAGATCGAAATTCTTGGACCAGGTGATTAAGATCTTCCTTATGTGTAAGAAGCTCAATGGCAAAAACCAACACTCTTTGTTTAATGCATGGGATATGGAAGGGAAGTGATGACCACATATAGGATGATGATGGTGATTCTGAGATGTTCGTCATATCAACAAATACTCTTCTGTTCAGTTCCTTCCTGCCCTCCTGCTATCAAGAAGTTGACTAATTTCCTGGTTTTCAATTTTATACAATAAATGTCTACATAATGAAAGACAGTATCTTTCTGAAATGAATCAACATGATAGCAGAAATGTAGTTCATACCCTTGAGAATGGTGTAAATTTGAGTTATTACCTTATGAAAATTAAATATCAAGTCCAGCTCACAGACCTGAAAAGCAAGCAGAAATGAGTCACTTATATTAGAGTTGACAAAATACATTTTCCTGGTATATCTGTTGTTAGAAAGATCAGTAAGCTAACACTGCCAAAATAGCGGTCCAGTATCTCAACGTAATGGTGAATTATTTCAAGGATCTCCGGTCCATTATCCTTCTGATCAATGCACATACAGAAATAGAGACTAGCAAATCTGAAAACAAAAACAAATAAAGGCAAAGATCATTTTCATAGCTCCTATAAATATATTTCCAAAATTCCATCTGAGCTAAACAGTCAAAAGCATACAGATTTACCTCTTGTAGACAACCTTATATCCTCTCCATTCCACAAAGTTGCAAAGCCTAGGCCCCCTGTTGAGAACAATGCCACTGAGTTCTTGGATTACCTTCACAAATTAACCCTCCAATTAGTATTTTCATGTTGCCTACAAATTCATCTTTGGAGTTCATTCAGCATGGCCATAAGAAGCTTTTTGCATTTTGAGAATGTGATGCCTTTTTTCTCCCTTGCATTTAGTCTTGTTGTATCAAGGCTGTGTGGAATATGAACAGGCATAAAATAAAAAGAGTTGCAGACCACAAGAAGAATCCACACAAGAATGCATAAATAGATTACCTTAGAACGTTCCTTCTGTGAATAAGGAGAGAACCATTTTGTTAACCTTACTTTTCCTTGCCGGCTTATCAGAAGCACAAAATGAATCTGAAGCAAAGGCAGAAGAGTGAGAATTTAAGCATGAACTTCTATGTGTAATAACAAAGCAGCTTTGCTTGATTGAGAACGTTTAACTAAATGTGATTCTTTGCAACACAAAGTCCCTATGATGGGCCTTTGTTAAAGCAAGAAAGCTAGATGGAAATTGCAACAAGGGTTGATCTCCATTTCTTAGATTCACATAAAAGGCATAGCGCAAGGGCAAATTGCAAGGTGTAGTTGTGAGATACTAAGTTACTAAAATATCTCATCAACAGGACTACATAAACATATAAAATGATTCAGTAGCCAAATGTATATTATAAACTGAAGTCCACATGTATCCTCTACCTACCCTGCATCCCAAAATTGTACTTTGAATGTGTTGCCTGCCGGTAAGAAGCCTTGTTGAATCCAAAACCAACGGGAATTAAATGTCCTTGAGGAAAAGCTCATACGCATTTTTCCATTTGCTTACATAGTCTTTTTTTTTTAATATTTTTTATAAGAGAAAGGGGACAAGACTCAAACCCTAGGATTTTAGTATAGTCATGAATTTCGTGTTATTCTAGTGACTACCTAAACTAAATGCGCACATGCCCAATGAATTTATATATGCACATTCAAAGGTACTTACCATTGTCATGAAAAAAAACCGTGAATTTCCCAAATTATCACATCCCATATCTCTTTTACTTTTTGCCTCTCAAAGAAAATGAATTAAGTGTTCAATATCCCCTCTTTTCTCCAACCATGAATGTTCCGTAACAAAGTTGCATGCGAAATTACCAGATGAAATGCAATATACAATTACACCTACGAATGCAGATACAATATCTGAGCAGAAATGCAACGAAAAGATTAGGAAAGGTGATCAATTAACAAACAAACAAATAATATTGAAAGTAGGGTTTTATATAACAATTTTTCCTCGTCTAAGGATCAAGCAGAGAAACACTTGTTGCCCTGAATTTGTACAAAAAATGGAATGAACATAACTTACAAACTTACCATTATTGCAGATTGCAGATCATCAACTCTCTCCCTCTCTCTCTCGCAAATGGGAAATAAGAAAACGTTCCTTTTGTTCCTCCAAGATCTTCTCGCCAAAGAGTGGAAGCTTTCAACGCTTTGTTTGCTGGTTCAACGGCTTGACTTCAATCTGTATTAATACGCTTCGGTAATTCCATGCATTGTAATTACTTGGCGAACCCCACAGCATTTCCCGGTTCTGCCCGACCCGCAGCCACACGGGGATAGTTTATCAGAAAAATGTTATTTTTTGTGACCATAAAATTCGTATTTAACTTTTATTAATTATTAAATCCTTTCCTAGTAATAGAGTGAAAATTTCATTTGCCCAGTCAATTGAAGTTTATTAGCGTATACTTCTGAAAATATCAAGAATAAAGTATTCATTATTTTGTAAATATTTTAGCATGACAATTTGTTAATAATGGACAACAAAAATTAATAATCAATAATTTTACGTGCCGATAATGTTAAAAGTTTAAATTTACTTGCAAGATTGTTTTAGAGCTAATACCTTATTGAAATTCTAATTGGTTAAGTCTTTAAAGGGATAATCTAATGAACACAATCTTCCTCCTCTAATCTTAAAATTTTGGATTCAAATTTTTACGTAACCAAAAATTAATTCCAATTAGTTAGTTACCAAAATGAGTCGGTATTGAATTGTCCCACTTGACTCGCTGGACCATTGCTGGAAATATCAATGCAGCCCTATTTGCAAGCCTTCTCCAAGCTTTTCATGGTCAGATGATTGTATTTTAAAGTCCATTAACTTGGACTCCTAAAAGCCCATTTAAGGTTCTTAAAAAGGAGCCCCAACAGCCAGTGGCAGTTGGGAAGCCCCAATGGCTTAGCCGTTGGGGAAGGAGCTTCAAAGCTCCACTCTCCCTTGTTTCCTCTCCATTCTTCATTCTCTCCGACCCTTCTATATATAGGAGTCTCTTGTAAGAAGAAATGTCTAGTAAAATATTTTTACAAAATTGGACAATCGTCCCATATTCAATTTTTGTACATTCATATTCATAAATAAAAAGAAGTTCTTATTCTTCATTCATTGATCATATTTGTGCAAACACATTCAAAATTTCTTCATGGTATCAGAATAAGTCCGATCAATCCTTCTTCCGCAAGAATGTATCAAAAGGCCAAAAGGAGATGTTCATATTCTAAGAAGGCATGCCACTCAAAAATGGATGTTGGAGCCTTCATTCTCATCTAAAGGCAAGTATTTTTCAAAGAAGGAAGAATCTTCCCAAAAGCAATCACAAGTAGCAGCAACATCGGTAGTCCTAGACTCTCTTCAAAAGACGCTCAATCAAATGGAAGAGACGGTAATCATGTTGCTGCACAAAAAAATTGGGAGGCACGATGCCCAATCAAGGTAGTTGCGTCAACACCTCTATTTTAAATGATCATGCATTGCTTGAAAAAAAAGGACATAAGTTGTGATATGTTAGATTAGGTCATCCTTACAATGAAACTTTGAAAAAATTATTCCCAATTAAAAATTGTGAGCATAGACATTATAAGATATGTATATACAGGAAACAAATAAGGGCACACTATCTGATGTCCGAAACTCAATACAAAGAGCCATTTGAACTATTGCATTTGGACATATGGACTGAACCTATTGAATCTAGGAGAGGCATTAAATACTTCATATCATTAATTGATTACAAAATTAGATTTACATGGGTTTATATGCTCACATTCAAGGCACTTGCATTTGAGGCTTTTCAAAATTTTAAAAAATATGTCTATGAACAATTTAACAAAAAAATAAAAATACTTAGGACGGATAATGGGGGAAATATATAAGTAATGCATTTAGAAAATTTCTACAAAAAAATGATATAATCCACCAAATATCATATTTATATACCTCATAACAAAATGGTGTAACGAAAAGGAAAAATCGGCACATCCTAGAAATTGATAGGACAATCATGTTTTAAGCAAAAATGCCTAAGAAATACTAGAGTGATGTAGTTAGTATGGCTACTCACTTGATCAATAGATTGTCCTCTAAAATTCTTTAATGGAAATCCCCATTGGAGATACTTACAAAGAAAAAGGCATACATCAATCACCTTAAAGTGTTTGGGTGTGTATGTTATGTGTATGTTTCTGGTCAACTAAGGGATGAGTAAGACCATAAAGGAAAAAAATGTGTATTCTTAGAATACAGTTTATTTTAAAAAAGTTATATATGTTTTGTGTAATAGCGAAATAAAAAAAGAAAAAAAGTCAACAAACTCATCCCTCTCTCTATCTTCCTTCTCCCCCCACTTACCCAATTCTTCATTCCTATTCACTCGAAAGCCGCCCTATCTCCTTCGTTACTCTCTCTCGTCTCTCCCTCTCTCTCTCACTCTCGACTCCTCTTTCTCTCCAAATTTCATATTCTTCCCAAATCTTCTCCATGATTTGAGTTTTCTTGAAGCACAAGGGCACACTAGAGGTTGCAATTGAGACCTAGAATAGCCGGATCTCATCTCCTCTCGGCTAGGGCTTGATTTGGGCATCCCTTGAAATCAGTCCGATTCTTCATTGGTTTTCAAAATCTCTTTCAAGTCCAAGCATTTTCGAAGCATTTACCATATTTTAGAAGCATTTGCCATGTTTTAGAAGCGTCACAGAGGTTCAATTCAGTTGCAAACATCAGAGAATGTCGGGGAACCCTAGGTGAGTATGAATTGATGGGATAATAGTCTATATTTGGATTTTTATCTTAAAAGATTGAATAAAGAAAAGAATAAAAATTTTACTTTTCATGTTTGGAGAATAGATAATGTGTTTTCTCTTTATTTGAATGGATTTCAAGAGGGCAGGGCATATGTATATGAGTATTGAATTAGAGAAAATGAAGTTTTGGTACTTGAAGTCCTATAAAGGTTTTTCTAAATGTGCATGTGGCAGTATCTCAGCTAGTGATGATAAAGAAAGACATGCCACAATTATATGGCACATCTAGATTAAGATCTGGCTGCATGCGTATAGCATGTGTAGAAATCTAGGTAATTTTCAAGCACATATATTTGGTACTTTGATTAACCTGTGTTTTATTACACATTCTCACATGGTAACTGTTTGGGTTTTGTGAGATACCTGTAGTTGCCAAGTTGAAGTAAACCATAAATTTGCGTATGTCCATGCTGGTGTAATTAACATTTTTATCCTGAATTTATAAGTAATCATATTGGATCAAATGGTGCAAATATTGCAAAAATTCAAATCCCCCAAGTTTGTTTCAAAGCTAGGAAACAGAGTAGCTTTCAGATGTGGTTTTGAATAATAGTTGATGTTCATATCTGTTTTTGATTTGAGAATGATGCAAATGATGACAAATTGATAAAACGAGAACAAAAATAAGAAATATTCGAAATTAGAATTTAAATAAAATTAAAGAAAATTTGTAAACTTTTGAATTTTAAGGAGAAATGACCCAAAAATTGTTATTGCTGGTTTAGGACAATCAATTAGAGCTTAAAAGGAGATTTCTTTGGAGCTGATAATGTATAGGGAGTGAATACCCTCTTAAGGTGAGTGCACGGTTATGTTTCGAATAAATGAGTAAACTAATTTCAATTATCTTTCATAAATTAAATTTTGGAATGAGTTCAAACTAGATTTTTAATATTTTGTGAATATGGTGTGCTTCAAATGAAATTTGAATAAATCCATTACTCTTGTACTAAATTATTGAATTATTTGCATCATGTTATAATTGAATACTCATGCGAAATCTATATTGTTGCTCTATATTGATATTTGAGTTTAAATTGATTTATAAACTGAATTTTTGGTAACATGGTGCTGAAAAAGAGCTATAGTTTAAGTTTTGCCACGGACCGGGCCATTGGGGTGGTGTGATCAAGGCCGTTAAACTTGGCTTGGTGATAGATGGGTTGGAGAGTCTTCTCAAGCCGCCGTGATAACATAGATGCACCCCACGGAACTCCGGGCCAACACCAATGTGAAAGGGATTTTTACAAAATAGTAAAAAATCCCTTGGCAGATGCTATCAACGGTCATTGATAGGATAATGATTTCGGCATAGCTTAAAATTGCGGAAAATGATTGTGAATTGTTATTTTGATCATATGAGCCATGGTAATTTGAAATAAAGTGTTTTATACCAATGTTTTCAATTATGACAATGCATTTTGTATATGATTTTTGGTATAAACATTTTCATTCCTCATTTATGCATTGCATGCTATTGCACTCCACTCATTGTGTATTTTAAATATTCACTCATCTCTTCTAAATTTTTTAGAGCAATTTTAGGCGGAAGACATTGCTTTGGTGTCGAATTAAAAAAGATAGTTGCTGAATATAGCTACATATTTGAAATGAAGAGTTTATTTTGAATTGGTGTAGAATGATCCATGAAAGGAAATATTTGTACATTTTATTTTGATTCGATTTGTTAAATACTTGTTTAGCCTTCTTTAGACAAATATTTGAGAAATCCATACTCGTATGATAGTGAACTTGTATTTTCTTAACTTAAAAAAACTTCTCTTATAATTTATATTGTTTAAATTGAGATATTTGGACTCTTTTTTGTGAATTTTAAACTATTTTGAAATTGTAAATGTATGAGAATTCTGGAATGGCCGGGTTGGCCTAATTGCATGCGTGCATGAATAGAGATGGATCGGATTAATCCTTAAATTGTGTGAAAATGCATGCCTTTGATATTGGGTGACCAAGAATGGTCATTAATGTCACGCTCTGAGCTGGGATTGTGAACAGCCGTCTGTTGCCCTTGAATGCGGGCTATATTTTTACAGAAAATCGGACAAAAACTCCCCATAAATTAAAAGTTTGTCATGTACAATTTCACTTGTATATCATATTCATCCTGTGAAATAAACAAATGGCCATCCTGGCCTCTCCAAAATCAATAAATACCATAACCAATATCCAGAATAATGCAAGACTATAAAGTTTCTAGCAGTGCTAACAACAGACCTCTACTGTCTTGCCCAACAAGAGTATGAACAGCCGCCATACTGAGCGGACCTAACTTTTATCTTATATACAATAATTTTCCCAGATAACGTTCAAATACGTACAATCGCCTCAATGCAAACGAAATAGGAGAGTTTCACAACTAAATATATATAAATTATACAGTCATCCCAAAATAAGTACATGGCCAACTACGGAGCTCAATGTCAAAATCTCATAGGGTCGAAAATAAATTACGGAATTCATCTTTCAAATGCAAATTTAAATCTCACCGTCGTGAATCACCCAAATGCACAAAAATCTCTAAGATCTGAAGCATCACTCCAACACAACAATAATCCTGTTTGAGAAGGGAAAAGGGAGGGGTGAGTATCATGGGGAGATACCCAATGAGTGAGGGGGTAATATCAAGCATGAATAGTGTGGGTGAACCATTGGAGTGTCAAATAATATCATTTGAAACAAAAATTTATATTTCGTAACAAAACATAATATGTTTAGAAATTTGGAATCATTTAATCAATCACACGATACAAGCATGTATGCATCCATTTAAAAAGCAAAGAATAGTAGAGCAAGTTAAAGATAATCCTGACAAAGGTTAACCATGACCAAGGATAGGCGTATCGGGGGTTTAATTATGCATAGGCTTTAAAATCGCTCTCTACCCCGACGTTGGCCATGAGTTCGTTGGGGTTAACTCATCATCGTGTATAAGACCTCGCCCGATGCTAGACGGTGGCGTCGCACATGTCCTTCCCCTATGTGGGTTCAACCGGCTGCGCCTATAGCCCTTAGAATTAATGACGTTTGCGGATATCTCCTATAGAAGCGTATCCGGGCAACTCATACCTTTACAAACGCCCTTTATAGCTACGGAATCATCAATGTCATCATCATACTATCACAAGGGCACAACGTCCCAGGGCACAACGTCCCACAAGTAAAATTAATATCATTGCATAACTAGTGGGCATCCAACCCACATAGTTTATCAAAGCATTTCAAATCTACGTGCCAATACGTTTCATCACATCATTTCAAAACAGCATGTTAATGCAACAGTAGAAAAGGGAAATATCAATTTTCAAGTAATGGCACAATTTTTGTTTTATTTCAAACCATAGATGCATAGTCATCGTAAACATAATTTAAGACACTCTAATAATCACAAAACAGATTTGAAATTTAATATCATACGTCAAATCAATACATATTAAAAGTATGTTTTATCGAAAACACGACAAAAAACATATTTTACTATTTTATGCAAGAGATTAGGGTTCCACTCACATATTTAGGAAGGGTGGTCACTTCTTATTTTTTAAATCAATCCAATTGACTCGTCGAGTCTCCAAAAGACAAACCTAATCAAATCATCAAATTTTATATCAAATAAAACCCTAATAAGGGATTTAAAATTTTTTTTTCCAATTTAATATAACCTTAATTTACACAATCATTTCTAAATTCTCGTTTCATCAAATTTCGAATCATTTGGCTCACAAATGATCAAATTTCCAATATTTCTCATTTTCTCTAATTTTCCTTGAATTTAACACATTTCTGAATAGATATATAATTTCCGATTTTAAATTCAACATAAAATCAATAAAATTTATTCAAATTTTGAAGTGAGTGCGTTTCTCTCATCTAAGGTTCCTCGGGTTTCAGATCTAGCTGTCGTTTGCCCATCGGGTTGGTCTAAAACCTGTAATATTTCCAAATTTGAACGATATTAGCAACAACTAAATTTCTAACACCAAACCCTAAAATTTCAACCAAATCATAGTCATTACCTGCAGTGAAGATGCAGGTGAGCTCTCGAAGGGGAAAGCCGGTTGCGGGCTCGCGGGCCTTCACGGGCTCTCACGGGCTAGGGCTCACGCTCGCGAGCTGGATCGAGCTTGCGAGTGGATCGCGCGCTCACGCAGTGGGTCGCGCGCCCGAGCGCGCTCGTGCTGGGGCGCGCTCGGGTAGTAGGTCGCGCGCTGGAGCACGCTGTGCTCGTGCTGGGGCGCGCTTGCGCAGTGGGTCGCGCATCGGAGCACGCTCGCGCTGGTATTGGGGTTGCGTGTGCTCGTGTAGGGGTCGAACACTGGCTCGTGCTGGGGTCGCGTGTGCTCGCGCAGGGGTCGCGCGCTGGCTCGCACAGTGGGTCGCGCACTGCGGCGGAGGAGTTGCGCTCACGGGAGGTCATTGCAGCGGCGGCGATTGCAGGAGGAAAAGAAGTGAGGCCGATGAGAGAGAGAGCGACAATGATGGTTGGCGGGGGTCGGAGGAAGGCGTGGCGGAGAGAGAGCGGCAATGGGTGGCAGATCACGGTGGAGGGCGAAACATGATGGAGGACCGCGGGAAGGAGAGATTGAGAGAGAAACAGAGAGTCGTGAGAGGTAGAGAGAGAGTGTTAGTGATCAGAGATGGTGGTTTAAGGTGAAAGGCGGTGGCGGAAGGTGGTGTGCGACAGAAGAGAAGGAGATGGGTGGGGGTGGCGGAGGAAGGCGAAAGGGCATCGGGGAAATGAAGAGGCGGAGAGAAAGAGGAAGTGGGAATAGGGTTAGGGTTTTCTAACCCTAATTTGTTACCCTTTTTTTTAAAATGAATAAATAAATAATTAATAAATGAATAATTATGTGTATATATATGTATATATATATATATATATATATATATATATATATATATATATATATATATATATATTTTATACTCACTCACCTTACAAATCGCAGGAACGACATAATTTAAAAACTCCAAAATCGAAAATCAATAAAATTAAAAATCTCTCTATATATAAACTAAGAAATATTTTATTTAATTTCATGAACCGAAATACTAGTACGGATAGCGCAGTGTCGGTGTTACATTTTCTAACCCCCTAAAAATAAGTTTCGTTCTCGAAACTAAAAGAGAAGTAAACAGCAAACAAATGGGAGTACTACCTCCTCATAACCTCCTCGGGCTCCTAAGTTTCCTACTCGACCTGGTCACTCCACAAAACTCTGACCAATGTAACTTTCTTACTCCGCAGCTTTCTGACCTGCTGATCTAGAATAACCATGGGCTGAACTAGAAGACTAAGGTCCTCTCATAACTCAACAGGTGGAGGCTCAAGTACATGAGAAGAATCGGACAAGTACTTTCTGAGTACTGAGACATGGAATACGTCGTGAATACGGGAAAGTTCATCTGACAGCTTTAACCTGTATGCCATACTCCCGACCCCCTCAAGGATACGAAACGGCCCAATATATCTGGGTCTCAACTTACCCCGCTGCCTGAACCGTATAACTCCTTTCCAAAGAGATATCTTCAAGAAAACCATATCTCCCGTAGCAAACTAAAGAGGTCACCGCTTACGATCGACATATGCCTTCTGTCTGTCCTGGGCGGCTTTCATCCGCTCACGGATCACTTTAACTTTATTCTTTGTTTGCTCAATCAACATAACGCTGTTGAGACGTTGCTCTTCGACCTCATCCCAGCATATCGGGGTGCGACATTTTTTGCCATACAGTGCCTCATACGGGGGCATCCCTATACTCGCCTGATAGCTGTTATTATATGCGAATTCGACCAGTTGAAGGTGTCGATCCCAACTACCGTGAAAATCAATGACACAAGCTTGAAGCATATCCTCGAGCATCTGAACCGTCCTCTCAGACTGGCCATCCGTCTGAGGATAATATATTGTAATGAAATTAAATCTAGTACCCAATGCCTCCTGCAACTTGGGCCAAAACCTAGATGTGAACGTGGGGTCCTTATCTGAAACAATCGACATGGACACCCCATGAAGCCGAACTATGGTATCAATATAGAGATGTGCCAACGCCTCTAAGGAATAGTTACCACGGATATGGATAAAATGCACAAATTTGGTGAGTCGATCGACAATCACCCAAATCGCATCATGCTGTATAGAAGTCCGCGGTAACCCCATTACAAAGTCCATAGTAATATGCTCCTATTTCCACTCAGGAATGGGAAGAGGCTGCAGTGTGCCCGCTGGATGCTGATGCTCGGCCTTCTCCTGCTGGCACACCAAGTATTGTGCCACAAACTCTGCTATATCTCTCTCCATGTCTGACCACCAATAGCTACCCCTGATGGTCCGGTATATTTTCGTACCCCCGGGATGCATAGCATATGCAGAAGAATGTGCTTCCTTAAGGATAGCATGCCGAAGATTACTATTGGCCGGAACACACACTCTGTCTCTGAATACTACGAGTCCATCATCATGGACTCTGAAGTCTCCGCCCTTATCTCAGCGGACTCTATCCGCAAAACCCTAAAGCTCCTTATCTGTACTCTGGAGCTCTCGGATACGGTCGAACAAAGTCAGTCTAATATCAAATCTGGCTAGTATGCCTCCCGGATCATCACTAGTCAAACTGACTCCCAAGATTCAGAGTCCCACTAAACAAGAAAGGTACGCTTTCTTTGTCGACTGTGAGGATGATACTGACTTCCGACTCAAGGCATCTGCTACAACATTCTCCTTGCCCGGATGATAGTCAATAATGAGGTCATAGTCTTTCAATAACTCCAACTATCTCTTATGTCTGAGGTTCAACTCCCGCTGGGTGAACAAGTAATTTAGACTTTGGTGGTCCGTGAATACCCTACAAGTCACTCCATAAAGATAATGCCGCCATATCTTCAATGCGAAGACTATGGCTGCCAACTCTAAATCATGTGTCGGGTAGTTAATCTCGTGTTTCTTTAGCTGTCGTGAGGCATATGCAATAACCCGACCATCCTGTATCAGAACACAACTCAATCCCTGTCGGTTAGTATCACTGTATACTATATATTCCCGACTGCTAGTGGGAAGGGCTAAAATAGGAGTGGAATCAGATCTGCTTCTAATATCGCCTCCCCAATACCGACTTCACAGCCCCTATAGACTGTATCTAGAATGATATACTTGTCAATAGGAGTGACTATCATAATCTCCTCATCAAGTGGCAAGAGAGGTCTATCAGAATGGCGAGTGAACGTGTCGCTTACATATGAAAAATTCGACCTGGTATCTATAAGAATACGGGTGTCGATACCGAATATTCACATGGTACCTAAAAGTAAGAAAAAGATCAATAAAATTTAAAATGTGAAAAAAAAAAGTGAACGAATATATATATATCAAACTAGTTAAGTTTCAGTTTTAGCTAGTCAAAACTGTACATCGATATCATGATACACAAAAAGGTCATACAGAAAGTACAATAAAAGTACTACACTAAGGGGTCTACGGGAGGATTACCCATAATAATATCAGGGTTTGCCTGTGCGTCCTCCTGTGCCAACTCAAACACACAAGTCTGGGCCCTAGGCTGCTGTCACGACGATCCTAGCACTATATTATTCCTGGCTGCAGCCCAAGGAGCTGTAAGAGCTGAGTGTGCAGGTGCCCCCTACTGGCCTGTGCCAGACGTATCAATACGACTCTGCAAAGTCGATCCTCCTCGATCTAAATCGGGGCAGACACTCCTAACGTTCCCACACTGGAAGCAAGTAACTGGTACTCTACATGCCTCAAAGGCATGGTAGCTGCTGCATCTATGACAGAAAAGCTGTCTCTACGTGGTAAACTGTGTAGAGATACTAGGGGCTGGTGCCCCAAAACCCTGTGGTCGAGATCTCTGTTCTGGTCCTACTGGTATAAAGCTAGAAGAACCTCCGAGATATCCAGAATCTCTACCCCTCTTCGAAGACTGTCCACCCTATGACCTAGTCTTCCTCTTTTGATGACTCTCTCTCTGTCTAGCCTCTGCTTGGACGATTTCCTCTACCCGATACGCCGAATCAATCACCTCTGATAGTGTAAAAGAGGGAGTTATCGTCATATACTTCCTGATGCTCAATTGGAGGCCATCTTCAAACTTAAACCTCATCTGAGCCGGTGTAGCCGTGTCGGGAACAAAGGCCGCTAGTCGTCTAATCTCAGCCTCGTACTCTTAAACTGACCTCGTCCCCTGGCGTAAGTACAGGAACTCCGTCCTCATCCGGTCCTACTAGAACGGGGTGAAGTATCTGCGTTCGAACTCTCGTAGAAAGTCCTCCCACCGCAGGGTCTGTGTCGCACTGTCACGGATAGCCTCCCACCATGAGAGGGCATCTCCGTCGAGGAGTCTCTCAGCAACTCTCAATCTGAGCTCCTCTGATAACCCCAAATTCGTAAGAATCCTACGAATCCTGTTGATCCAGTGTTTTGCCGCTACGACATCACTGGATCCCGAAAAGTCTATACATCCGAAGTGTCGAGACTCTTTCACCAACTGAGTGAGCTTGTGGATGCACCTTAAAGTAGCCGAAGTCTCGTTGGTCGGAGTAGAAACAGAAGGACCAACCACCGAAGGAGGAATCGATGTCGTAGGTGTAGGTGGTACGGCCGCAGGTGCTGTCGCTGGAGTCTATGGTAGAGGTGGTGGTATCTGCGCCCCATATCTACCGTACCACTCCTACCACTGCCTCAAGTCATCGAGTGGCGGTGGAGGGATCTTAGTTGTACCAGCCGGTAGAGGTGCTGAGGGTGGCGCTGGTGAGCGTGCTCAAGTAGAGGAAGCATCCTCTGGCACTCGTGGCGCCTCAGGTGCCCTAAGTGTATCAGGCACTGAAAGACCCTCAAGTGAGGTGAATTTAGCACCTCTCCTACTAACGTCTAGGTGACATAATTTTGCGAAAAGAATATAATTTTTTATTAGGTAGAAATCAAGAATTTGGGTTAGTTGCTCCGTAACTAACCCCCCTAAAAAATGAACTATAATTCAAAGCCAAAGCATTTGAATGCGAAATAACGGGTTGATGCGTTATGTATCCAACTCCATAAAATAGATGAACTTATATGCCTATGGCCAAGTATGGGACTTTAAATGACTGTATAAAACTCTTTAATGCATTGAGAACTTTTCATACACTTAGGAAGACTTTTACTATCATCTTTTCTCTAACCTAAACGCTCTGATACCAATTGAACTGTCACACCCTGAACCAGGATTGTGAACAGCCACCCATTGCCCCTCGATGCCGACTGTATTTTTACAGAAAATCAGACAGAAACTCCCCATAAATTGAAGGTTTCCCATATATAATTTCACCTATATATCATATTCATCCTGTGAAATAAACAAATGGTCATCCCAACCTCTCCAAAATCAATAAATACCACAGCCAACATCCATAACAACGCAAGGCTATAAAGTTTCTAGTAATTCTAGCAACAAACCTCTACTGTCTTGCCCAACTAGAGTATGAACAGCCGTTACACCAAGCAGACCTAACTTTTATCTTATATACAATAATTTTCTCAAATAACATTCAAATACGTACAATCGCCTCAATGCAAACGAAATATGAGAGTTTCACAACTAAATATATATAAATTATACAGTTATCCCAAAATAAGTACATGACCAACTATGGACCTCAATGTCAAAATCTTGCAGAGTCGAAAATAAATTACGTAAGTCATCTTTCAAATGCACACTTAAATCTCACCGTCGTGAATCACCCAAATCCACCAAAATCTCTAAGATCTGAAGCGTCGCTCTAGCATAATAATAATCCTGTCTAAGGAGGAAAAGGGAGGGGTGAGTATCATGGGGAGATACCCAGTGAGTGAGGGGGTAATATCAAGCATGAATAGTGTGCGTGAACCATTGGAGTGTCAAATAATATCATTTGAAACAAAAATTTACATTTCACAGCAAAACATAATAAGTTTAAAATTTTGGAATCATTTAATTAATCACACGATATAAGCATGTATACATCCATTTAAAAAGCAAATAATAGTAGAGCGAGCCAAAGATAATCCTGACAAAGGTCAACCATGACCAAGGACAGGCGTATCGGGGGTTTTATTATACATAGACTTTAAAATCGCTCTCTACCTCGACGTTGGCCAAGAGTTCGCTGGGCCTAACTCATCATCGTGTATAGGACCCCGCCCAGTACTAGACGGTGGCGTCACACACATCTACCCTCTACGTGAGTTCAACCGGCCGCGCCTATAGCCCTTAGAATCAATGACGTTTGCGGATACCTCCTGCAGAAGCCTATCCTGGCAACCCGTTTCTCTACAAACGCCCTTCGTAGCTACGGAATCATCAATGTCATCATCATAGTATCTCAAGGGCACAATGTCCCAGGGCACAACGTCTCACAAGTAAAATTCATATCATCGCATATCTAGTGAGCATCCAACCCACATAGTTTATCAAATCATTTCAAATCTGCGTGCCAATACGTTTCATCACATCATTTCAAAACAACATATCAATGCAACGGTAGAAAAAGGAATTATCAATTTTCAAGTAATGACACAATTTTTGTTTCATTTCAAACCATGGATGCATAGTCATCGTAAACATAATTTAAGACACTCCAATAATCACAAAACAAATTTGAAATTTAATATCATACGTCGAATCAATGCATATTAAAAACATGTTTCATTGAAAACACGACAAAAAACACGTTTTACTATTTTATAAAAGAGATTAGGGTTTCACTCACATATTTAGGGAGGGTGGTCACTTCCTATTTTTCAATTCAATCTAATTGACTTCTCGAGTCTCCGAAAGACAAATCTAATCAAATCATCAAATTTTATATCAAATAAAACCATAATAAGGGATTTCAATTTTTTTCCAATTTAATATAATCTTAATTTACACAATCATTTATAAATTCTAGCTTCATCAAATTTCGAATCATTTGGCTCACCAATGATCAAATTTCTAATATTTCTCATTTTCTCTAATTTTCCTTGAATTTAACACATTTTCGAATAGATATATAACTTCCGATTTTAAATTCAACCTAAAATCAAAAAAATTTATTCAAAATTTGAAGTGAGTACGTTTCTCTCACCTAGAGTTTCTCGGGTTTCAGATCTAACTGTCGTTCGCCCGTCGGATTGGTTTAAAATCTGTAATATTTCTAAATTTGAACGATATTAGCAACTATTAAATTTTTAACGCAAAACAATTTCAACCAAATCATAGTCATTACTTGCAGTGAAGATGCAGGTGAGCTCTCGAAGGGCAAAGCCAGTTGCGGGCTCATGGGCCGGCAGGCTGGCAGGCAGGCCCGCTGGTAGGCTCGCGGGCTCGCAGCCCGGCTTGCTGGCCGTAGTGGACTTCGCGGGCCGCAGTGGGCTCGCAAGTCAGCAATGGGCTTCGTGGGTCAGCAATGGGCTTCGCAGCCTGGTGGGCTCTCACAGGCTAGGGCTCGCATTTGCGAGCTGGATCGAGCTCACGAGTGGATCGTGTGCTCGCTCAGTGGGTCACACGTCGGAGCGCGCTCGTGCTCGTGCTGGGGCCGCTCGCGCAATGGGTCGTGCGTTGGAGCGCGCTGTGCTCGTACTGGGGCGCGCTCGAGTAGTAGGTCGCACGTTGGAGAGCGTTCGCGCTCGTGCTGGGGTTGTGCGTGCTCGCGCAGGGGTCGTGCGCTGGCTCGAGCTAGTACTCGTGCTGGGGTCATGCGTGCTTGCGTATGGGTCGCACCCGCTCGCGCAGGGGTCGCGCGCTGGCTCGCTTAGTGGGTCGCGCGCTGGGTCGCGTAGTGGGTTACGTGCTGCAGCGAAGGAGCTGTACTCGCAGGAGATTGTTGCAGCGGCGGCGATCGCAGGAGGAAGAGAAGTGAGGCCGATGAGAGATAGAGAGCGACAGCAATGGTTGGCGGGGGTCGGAGGAAGGTGCGGTAGAGAGAGAGCGGCAATGGGTGGCGAATCGCGGTGGAGGGCGAAACACGATGGAGGACCGCGGGAGGGAGAGATTGAGAGAGAAACAGAGAGTCGCGAGAGGTAGAGAGAAAGTGTCGGTGATCGGAGATGGTGGTTAAAGTTGAAAGGCGGTGGCGGAAGGTGGTGTGCGGCGGAAGAGAAGGAGATGGGTGAGGGTGGTGGAGGAAGGCGAAAGGGCATTGGGGAAATGAAGAGACGGAGAGAAAGAGGAAGTGGGAATAGGGTTAGGGTTTTCTAACCCTAATTTGTTTCCTTTTTTTTAATGAATAAATAAATAATTAATAAATGAATAATTATGTGTATATATATGTGTGTATATTATATATATATATATATATATATATATATATATATATATATATTTATACTCACTTACCCTACAAATCGCAGAAACGACATAATTTAGAAACTCAAAAATCGAAAATCAATAAAATTAAAAATCTCTCTGTATATATAAACTAAGTAATATTTTATTTAATTTCATGAACCGAAATACTAGTACGGACACCGCAGTGTCGGTGTTACAATTAAGGTGATATTTGAGTTATTTTTAAACAAGTTGAATGCCTTGTATTATTTCGGTATATGGGGAGATGCTGCCCGTATACTGAAATAGCACGACGGTTGTTGCTGCCCAACGGGAGAGTCAGGGCATGACAATTCAATTACTATCAGAGTTTTGGCTCACGATTTTAAATGTTTTAAATTGTTTGAAAAATATTTCCAAATGTCCCATGAGTTTTTCCAAGATTTCAAAATATATTTTTTTTCTTTTTGAAAAATTCAAAGTTTGAGAGATTTTTCAATGGATGTAGAAAAACTTTCCATCGATTCTTAAGGACTATGACCAATTTTGTTTTTAGGGGGTTAAATACCTAGCCCAATGCCAAATTTAGTGAGCTAACGATAGTGTCTTCTCTTATAGGAATCATGCCCCCTAGAACAAAGATAAGGAATGTTAGTAAGATTCCTCCTTCTGAGCACGAGGATGGATCATCCTCACATGCTCCAACTTCTTCTCCGGTTGCAACAAGTACTCACCCGGCACCTTCAACAGGAATTCCTCGACCGTCACTCGATGCTCTCTGGCAATGGATCAAGTGGTGGAATACACATGGCGCTCGTCTGCAAGTTTCTCCTTAAGCGCCAATTCCTTCTCCACCAAGGCCAATCATTCACCTACTCCTCCGTCAAATCGAATTGCTTCTAACCTTCAGTGGCTACTCCAATCCCTCATCCAACCTTTGAACTATCCAAGTTGATCAAGGAAGCCCGACAACTTGGATGTATCACCGTTATGGGGACAAGTGATGCGATGGTAGCCAAGAATTGGATTAATAGGGTTAGGGAAATAGTGGATGACATGAGGCTGGACAATGAATTAAAATTAAGGGTGGCTGTGAAATTATTGGATGAAGATGCACGAGCTTGGTGGGATAGTCTTAAAGAGAGATCCTTGATACCTATCTCTTGAAATGAATTCCTTAGGGAATTCGACGAAAAGTATTATACTCGATTTCACCGAGATTTGAAAAGAAAAGAATTCTTTCATCTCCGCCAAGGCAACAAGTCGGTGGCGGAATATGAAACGGAGTTGTGAAGATTGTCCACCTTTGTCCCGGAATTAGTGACATCTGATGAGTACTTGCGTTTCAAGTTTGAAGAGGGTTTAAACTTGTCTATCCGGGAGAAGATGTTTGTCACATCAGCCCATATTTACAAGGATGTATTGGAATTGGCCTTAAAGGCCGAGAAAATGATAGAAGAAAGAGGAAAGACAAGAGAGGGACAGAAAAAGAAAAGGAGGTCCGAATATGCATTGGGCTCGGGTTCAAAGCAAATTATGAGCGTAGACTCCTATGGTGGAGCTCCTGTTACTGGATCCGTTGGCATTCCTCAAGACCAACGCACATCTCATTTTGGGGACCCTACTCCTACTGCATCCATAGGAAGCAAATCGATGAGGAATAGGAAGGACAAGTATAGGAACTGTGGGAAGTTCCATTTTGGGGTATGTCAAGAACCCAAGAAGTGCTATCGCTGCGGAAAGGAGAGTCATTTTTGCAATGTTTGTCCGGAGTTGGGGCGGGGAAGTCAGACAAGTCAAGAGCTCCCTAGTGGATCTATGGGTAGCCAAGCCAATATTCCTACTGTACCTTCTAATGTTACACCACGGACGGGGAGCAACACAGTAGCTACTCCAAGCCAGCGTCCACAGGCAAGAACTCAAGCCGGACATAGTCATAAGTAAATTTTCTAGAACTTGAACTTGATGACTTAGAATTTGAATATAAACATTGTGAGATCATGATCATATGATTTTAAATTTGAGGTATATTAGAGATATTGTATGATATTAAGTGATTGAGAGTTATTTCGATGATTAATGATAGTATTATTGGCATTGAGGACTTAAATTTTGAATTCAGTTTGATTTAAATCGAGAATTAATTTTATCTCTTGTATATATAGGTATGATAAGAATTTTTGGAGTTGATGTCCGTCTTTTAATTGATACGGGATCACATAATTCTTTTGTAAGTACGGAATTCGCTAAATACTTGAATAGACCTTTGACCCCACTTGAAGTGGAGTTATTGGTTATCACTCCGTTGGGGAAACAGTTAAAAAGGGATTCCGTATACAAGGCATGCGAAGTGGTAGTAGAAGGTGAGATTCTCGAGACTGACTTGATTCCATTGGAAATGAGGGATTTTGACGCCATACTAGGTATGGACTATCGAGCTTCAGTGAATTGCTTCACCAAGGAGGTGGAATTCCGTAGACCCAGATGTCCTCTACTTATGTTCACTCGTGAATGACAGATCTTACCGAGTTGTGTAATCTCGGCATTAGAGGAATAGAAACTAGTGCATAAGGGCTGTAAGGCTTACTTAGCCCACATCATCGACACCACTATACAGAGTTCGGAATTGATGAATGTTCCGGTGGTGAATGAATTTTCAGATGTCTTCTCGAACGAATTGCCCAGTTTACCTCTGGTTCGGGAGTTTGTCTTCGCAATCAACTTGGCTCCTAGAACTACACCTATTTCAATCCCTCCGTATTGGGTGAGACCTGAATTGAAAGTATTGAATGTTTAACTTCAAAAATTGTTTGACAAGGGGTTTATCAGGCCGAGTACCTCACCCTAGAGTACTCTAGTTCTATTCGTGAAGAAGAAAGATGGTACCTCCGATTGTATATAGACTACCGGTAGTTGAATAAGGTGACCATCAAGAATAAGTACCCGTTGCCGAGGATTGAATGTCTATGCAGTATGATCATTACGAGTTGACAAGGGTGATACATTTCGGTTTGACAAATACTCTTGCAGCTTTCATGGATCTTATGAACCGAATCTTCTACCCCTATCTCGACAAGTTCGTCATTATTTTCAGTGACGACATCTTAGTGTATTCCAAGAACGATGAGAAACACTCAGAACATCTATGTATTGTACTATAAACTCTCTGAAAAAAAATAACTATATACCAAGTTCTCCAAGTGCGAGTTTTGACTAAGAGAGATTGGCTTCTTAGGGCATATTGTATCCGGAGAGGGAATATTTGTTGACCCAAAGAAGATAGAGGCAATTTTAAGATGGAAACAGCCCAAGAATGTCACGGAGGTGAAAATTTTTCTCGGATTAACATGATATTATCGAAGATTTATAGAGAGATTATCTAGAATTGCAGTTCCATTATCCAGTTTGACTCGGAAATGGGTTAAATTTGAATGGAGTGATATGTGTGAGCAGAGTTTTCAGGAACTCAAGAGGAGACTTACTTCTGCTCCTATACTTGCTCTTTCCATTGGTGGTGGAGACTATGTGGTCTATAGTGACGCCAGTAAACAAGGGTTGGGATGTATTTTGATGCAAGGCGATAAAGTGATCGCCTATACTTCTCGACAATTGAAGAAACACGAATTGAATTATCCCATCCATGATCTAGAACTTGCTACTATTGTCTTTACCCTAAAGATTTGACAACATTACTTGTATGGAGCTACCTGCAAAATCTTCACTGGCCACAAGAGTCTCAAGTTTTCGCTCACTCAAAAGGAGCTCAATTTGAGACAAAAAAGGTGGTTGAAATTGATTAAAAACTATGACTTGATGATTGATTATCACCCGGGCAAGGCAAATGTTGTTATAGATGCCCTAGGCCAAAAGTCCTCATCTTCTTCTTCATCCTCTGGGAGTTCAGATCACCAATGTCTGTTAGAACTTTATACATTAGGAGTCGAGTTGGCCTGTGATGACAATGGTGTACTTTTGGCCAGATTTGAAGTACGACCAACCCTGGTAGATTGCATACAAGAGCTCCAATCAACTGATGAAGACCTAAAGAGCATCGTGAAAAAGTTCACAAGGGTGCAGGTGTTGACTTCCATATCTGAGAGGATGGCATGGTGGTATATAGGAAACGGATTTGTGTTCCCAAGAATGATGAGTTTTTTAAGACTATACTTGAAAAAACACACTCTTCGCCTTATGTTATGCATCCCGGGAATACAAAAATGTACAGGACCATCAAGGAAACTCATTAGTACTCGGGGTTAAAGCGGAAAATAGCTGAATTTATGGCAAGGTGCCTTGTGTGCCAACAAATTAAAGTCGAACATCACAAGCCGGCCAGAATGCTTTAATCATTGCCTATGCCTGAATGGAAATTGGAGCATATTACCATAGATTTCGTGGTGGGATTGCCACATACTCCGAGTCGACACGATGCTATATGGGTGATTATTGATCGGCTCACTAAATTAGCACATTTCCTCCCAATACAAAACACTTACTCTTTGGAGAGGTTAGCTAAATTGTCTCTTGATGAGATTATCTGACTCCATGGGATTCCGGTATCAATTATATTAGATCGTGATCCTCGATTCACATCCAGATTTTAACCTAAACTACAATAAGCCTTGGGCACTAAGTTGAAATTCATAATTGTATTTTATCCATAGACGGATGGAAAGTTAAAGCGTACAATCCAGACATGCCGAGGGCATGTGTTTGGACTTCCAAGGGAGTTGGGACAAGCACCTCCCATTAGTTGAATTTGCTTATAACAACAACTATCAAGCTAGCATTGGGATGCCTCCCTATAAAGCTCTTTACAGAAGGAAATGCCAGACTCCGTTACATTGGGATGAGGTCGGTGAGAGGAAAATTGAAAGCGTAGAGTTGATTTAAGCCACCAAGGAAAAGGTAAGAATGATTCAAGAAAGAATAAAGGCAGCTTAAGATCGACTAAAGAGCTACGAGGAGGTCCTTGGAATTCAAAATTAGAGATATGGTATTTTTGAAGATATCTCCTTGGAAGGGTATAATCCGGTTTCAAAAACGAGGAAAATTGAATCCTCAATGCATTGGGCCATTCAAGATCCTTGAGAGGATTAGAAAAGTGGCTTACCAGCTTGAATTACCGCTAGAATTATAATGGATCTATGATATTTTTCACGTTTCAATGTTGAAGAAATACTTGTCAGATCCCTTGCATATGTTAGAAGTTCTTCCGGTAAAGTTGAATCAAGACTTGAGTTTCAAGGTGCAACTAGTACAAATCATAGATCAACAACTCAAGCAATTAAGGAATAAACAAATCCCAATGGTGAAAGCATTGTAGAGAAACAACCAAGTAGAAAAACAGATTTGGGAGACAGAAGAATCGATATGCAAACAACACCCTCATCTTTTTAATATGTAATTTTCTTTTAAATTTCGAGAACGAAATTTCTTTTAGAGGATTAAGTATTGTAGCACCAAAAAAAAGTTAACAAAACCCACTCCCTCTCTCTCTCTTCCCTCTCCCCCCACTTTCCTAATTCTTCATTCCTATTCACCCGAAACCCACCCCATCTCCTTTGTCATTCTCTCTCGTCTCTCCCTCTCTCACTCACTCTCTGCTCCTTCTCTTTCTCTCCAAATTTCATCTTCTTCTGAAATCTCCTCCATGATTTAAGTTTTCTTGAAGCACAAGGGCACACTGGAGGTTGCAATTGAGGCCTAGAACAGCCGGATCTCATCTCCTCTTGGCTAGGGCTTGGTTTGGGCATCCCTTGAAATTAGTCTGATTCTTCATTGGTTTTGAAAATCTCTTCCAAGCCCAAGCATTTTCAAAGCATTTGCCATGTTTTAGAAGCGTCACAAAGGTTCGATTCAGTCGCAAACACCAGGGAATATCGGGGAACCCTAGGTGAGTATGAATTGATGGGATAATAATCTATATTTGGAATTTTTTCTTAAAAGATTGAATAAAGAAAAGAATAAACATTTTACTTTTCATGTTTGGAGAATAGATAATGTGTTTTCTCTTTATTTGAATGGATTTCAAGAGGGTAGGGCACATGTATATGAGTATTGAATTAGAGAAAATGAAGTTTTGGTACTTGAAGTCCCATAAAGGTTTTTCTGAATGTGCATGTGGTAGTATCTCAGCTAGTGCTGATAAAGAGAGACATGCCACAATTGTATGGCACATCTATATTAAGATCTGGCTGCATGCGTATAGCTTGTGTGGAAATCTAGGTAATTTTCAAGCACATATATTTGGTACTCTGATTAACCTGTGTTTTATTACACATTCTCACATGGTAACTATTTGGGTTTTATGAGATATCTATAACAATAATGATAAACATTTTGGTCTACAAATTGATGAGTGCAAATGACATTTATAGTTGCCAAGTTAAAGTAAACCATAAATTTGCGTATGTCCATGCTAGTGTAATTACCATTTTTGTCCTAAATTTATAAGTAATCATACTGGATCAAATGGTACAACTATTGCAAAAATTCAAATCCCCAGGTTTGTTTCAAAGCTAGGAAATAGAGTAGCTTTCAGATTTGGTTTTGAATAACAACTGATGTTCATATCTGTTGCTGATCTGAGAATGATGCAACTGATGACAAATTGATAAAATAAGAACAAGAACAAGAAAATATTCGAAATTAGGGTTTAAATAAAATTAGAAAAAATTGTAAATTTTTGAATTTAAGGAGAAATGACCCGAAAATTGTTATCACTAGTTTAGAATCGTCAATCCTGGTGGTTTTTGCTTCCACCTATTTCGATACATAATCAACAGCCAAAAAAATGTAAGCATAACCACAAGACGAAGGGAATGGACCCATAAAATCAATACCCCATATATCAAATATTTCACAAACAATAATGGAAGTTTGGGGCATCTCATTTCTATGAGACAAAAATTCTGTCCTTTGACATCTATCATAACTTTTACAAAACAAGTAAGTATCTTTAAATGAGGTCTCCCAATATAACCCACTATCTAAAACTTTCCTTGCAGTTCTCTTTGGCCCAAAATGCCCCCCACAAGCATAACTATGACAAAATGATAAAATGGATTTATATTCATTTTCTGGGACACATCTCCTAATTATTTGGTCATAGCAAAATTTTCATAAATAAGGCTCATTCTACACATAATATTTTGCCTCACATCGAATTTTTTCCCGCCTTGACTTACTAAGATCACTAGACAAGATGTGTGTAACCAAATAATTTACAATATCCGCATACCAATGAGTAATACCTTTCAAGTGAAATAATTGTTCATCGGGAAAAAATTCAGAAATAGGTAGTGGATCTTCCTCCTTCACTAACATGCTAAGATGATCAGCTACCAAGTTTTCACCTCCACTTCGATCCTTGATGTCCAAATCAAATTCTTGCAACAAGAGAATCCACTGTATCAACCTGGGTTTCGACTCCTTTTTTGTCAAAAGATACTTCAAAACTGTATGATTAGAATACACAATTACTTTAGAACCAAGTAAATATGATCTGAATTTATCTAAAACAAAAATAATGGATAAGAGCTCATTTTCAGTGGTGGTATAGTTGCATTGAGCAGCATTCAATGTTTTTGAAGCGTAGCAAATGACGTGGCTCTTCTTATCAATCCGCTGGCCAAGAACTGCACCCACAGCAAAATTGCTTGCGTCGCAATGATCTCAAAAGGTAAATTCCAATCAGGTGGTTGAATGATTGGTGCAATAGTCAACAGGTTCTTGAGCTTGTCGAAGGCTTCCTTGCATTTTTCTCCGAACTCGAAAGGTACATCTTTCTGAAACAACTTGGATAATGGCAAAGCAATTTTTGAAAAGTCTTGAATAAACATGCGATAAAAACTTGCATGTCCAACAAAACCACGTATTTCCCTAACATTTGTAGGGTAAGGTAAACTCTTGATCAAATCAACCTTTGCCTTATCTATCTCAATACCCCTAGAAGAAATCACATGCTCCAGTATTATGCCTTCTTTCACCATGAAATGACATTTTTCATAGTTCAAAACCAAGTTCGTTTCCATGCATCTTTTCAGAATTTTGATCAAATATCCTAGACAACTATCAAACGAGTCACCGTAAACAGTGAAATCATCCATAAAAACCTCAATACAATCTCAATATATTCATAAAAAATGCTCAACATGCACCTTTGAAATGTACTTGGGGCGTTACATAGACCGAAAGGCATCCTTCTATAAGCAAATATTCCAAATGGACATGTGAATGTAGTCTTCTCTTGGTCTTCTTGTGCAATCACGATTTGATAATAACCAGAAAAACCATCAAGAAAACAAAAGAATGATTTTCTGGCTAATCTCTCTAACATTTGATCAATAAAGGGTAAAGGGAAATGATCCTTTCTAATAGCTAAATTAAGCTTCCTAAAATCAATGACCATTTGCCAACCATTTTGCACTCGCATGGGTACCAATTCATTGTCTTGATTTCTTACCATCGTGATCCCCGTTTTCTTTGGTACCACATGGATTGGACTCCCCCACTTGCTGTCCGAAATTGGATAAATTATGCCTTCATCCAAAAGTTTGAGAATTTCCTTCATCACCACTTCTTTCATGATTGGATTCAATTTTCTTTGTGATTCTTTTACTGGTTTAGTGTCCTCTTCCAAAAGGATTCGATTCATACAAATTGAGGGACTAATACCCTTTATATCGGCTAAGGTACAACCAATTGCTGTCTTGTGCTCTTTTAAAACTTGGAGTAGCCTATTTTCTTGCTCTTCCGTCAACTCTCTTGCTATGATAACAGGCAAGGTCTCTTCATCACCTAAGTATACGTATTTAAGATGATCCGGCAAAGTCTTCAATTCCAATATTGGAGCCTATAAAATGGAAGGTAACATTTTCTTGTGAGTAATAGGCAATATGGTACTCGAATTCAATGACCTTGGTTGTGATTCTAATATTGACTCTGAAATTTCACAAGTCTCAGCCATCTCTTCCTTGATGTTCAATTGTCCATCCAATTCAAGACTTGTGTCATTTTCTTCTTTAAAAATTTCCTGTACAATCGAATCAATGATGTTAGCAGAACAAATCAAGTGACACTCACTCATGGCTTCAAAAATATTGAATTTAACAATCTCGCCGTCAAACTCAACGGAGCGTGTACCATCATCCACGTCTATCTTTGTTTTTACCGTTTTCATGAACGGTCTCCCCAATAGTAGCAGTGCTGAATTTGTAATTGTGTCTTCATCCATTTTCAAAATATATAAATCTGTTGAAAAAATTAACTCGTTAATCTGCACCAAAAAATCTTCAACAATCCCTTCCGGATACACAATAGAATGGTCAGCTAATTGAATGATCACTTTAGTTTCCTTTAAGGGACCTAGGTTTAGAGCAATAAAAATAGAATATGGCATGGCATTGATTGAGGCTCCTAAATCTAGCATAGCATGTTCAAATTTCTTCAAACCAATAACACAAGGTAAAGTGAACATATCTGGATCCGAACATTTCTCGGGTAGAGATCTTTCGATAACAGCAGGCACGTTCTCGCCAACCCTTATTTTCTCATCACCTCTCATCTTCCTTTTGTTTGTGCACAACTCTTTCAAAAACTTTGCATATATGGGTATTTGCTTGATGGCGTCCAACAAATGTATTTTTATTTCCACCTTCTTGAAAGTTTCCCAGACCTCCTTTTCATAGTCCTCCTTCTTGGATCTTTCAAACCTGCTGGGAAAAGGTGGTACAACTGTATTAGAACTCATAGGTAAAAGAGAATCAGAATTTACCTTGATTGGATTTTCATTGGCAACTTCAGCTTCTTCCTCTTCATCTTTCTTTTCATTCCTCTTTTTGGGTGTTGGTGGTTTTGATTGTAATTCTTTTCCATTCCATAACACCATTGCACTAGTATTTTCCTTAAGGTTCACTACCGTTTGTGAACGTAATTTTCCTGAATTTCGAGCCTCCAAATTGCTGACCAAAGTGGCTAGCTGAGTGATTTGATTTCTCAAGTTTTGTAAGTTCACCATCGTTTCCTGAATACTGGCTCTCGTTTCCTGTTGAAATTATTGCGTGTTAGTCACGAGAGCTTTTACAATATCCTCTAGTGACATACCTGAATTAGATGATTGAGTCAGTGCATGTGTTGGCCTAGTGAATTGCTGAGGAGGATATCTTGTCTGTCCTCCTTGAATTCTGTAACTCAGATTTGGATGATCTCTCCATCCGGGATTATAATGAGTGGAGTAGGGGTCGTACTTCTTCTCAGGTTGGCCAGAAAATCCTCCTACGACATTTGCTTGATAAGTAGAATCTTCTTACAAAGATGGACACATATCCGTAGGATGTCCGGATATCGAGCATATGCCAGAAACTTTGGTTGCATGTATTTGTCCTACAGCCATCTGACGAACCAAAGCAGTCAGTTCAGAAATTTGATTTTCAATGTGAGAGTGACTAACTCCATCCGTTCTCTACCCAAATTGTTGAGAATTTTTGGTCATATTTGTGATCAATTGTCTGGTTTCTTCAGGTGTTTTATTTACCAAGACTCCTCCGCTGGCCACATCTACCATACTCCTATCCATGGGTAGAAGTCCTTCATAGAAGTTTTGTATTAAGAGCTGTTTAGGTATTTGATGATGTGGATAGCTAGTACAGAGTTGTTTGAACCTCTCAAAGTACTCATATAGCATCTCTCCGCTAATCTGCCTGATCCCACATATCTCCCTTCGAATGTTGGCAGCCCTGGATGCAGGGAAAAATTTTTTCAAAAATAATCTTTGCATCCCATTCCATGTATTTATCGAACCCGGAGGTAGGTAGTACAACCAATCATTTGCCTCATTTTTTAGGGAAAATGGAAAGACTCTCAACTTAATCTGTTCCTCAGTCACACCTTGGGGTTTCATACTCGAACAGACAACGTGAAATTCCTTCAAATGTTTGTGTGGATCCTCACTTGGGAGATCACAAAAAGTAGGCAGTAAATGAATCAAACCAGATTTAAGTTCGAATGCTACCTCAAGAGTTGGGTGTTCAATGCATAATGGTTGTTGATTCAGATTGGGTGCAGCCAATTCCTTCAAGGTTTTCTCATGATCAGCCATCTTTTCCTCTTCTTCGTCAAAAATAGATCTGTCACAAATTTTTAGATCAATGTTAAAAATTGGCTTTTGACGTAACTTATCTTTTTTCTGTCTGGCCTCCTTTCTCAATCGACGAGCAGTTTTCTCAATTTTAGAAATATATTCCAATTCACTTTCTTGAGAATAACGGGTCATAAAATAAAAGAGGTCATCAAAATAAATAATAAAAATAACACAACTAAGAAATCAAAATAGTTCCTCGACAACGGCGCTAAAATTTGGTTGGATTGTCGAAACCCTCAAATTAATACTGATTCCCCCCAATGTAACAACTGTAGCAATAATGGTTACCAAGTTGAATCTCAAAGGAACTAATTAATTTAATCTTTTAGTTAATGTTAAAAGTAAAGTCGGGGGTTTTCAACAATTTACTAAAATAAAAATTGTTAAATAAAAGTTAAAAACCTAAAATTAAGAAACAAATCAATAATGTGAAATACAAAAATTAAGGAAGAAATTCAATTTACCAATTATTGATCCAAGAGTTCATATATTCAATTGTCTCATTGATCATTGGTTAAAATATTATTTTTGCAATTCAAACATTTAAGCTTAGATCTATTAGAATAGTCGTAATAAATCTTGTGTTTTCTTAATTTAATTGACCAAATTCAGCATCCAATCAAAACTTATCATTAATCATCTGGGCACGATAACGTTCCATATTGACATAATGACAGCATTAAGTTCTGTGAAAATAGTTAAACCAAAATACAAATAATCAGAAAAGTCACAATTATTCAATTTTGTTCCATTGATTCCCTAGATCATATGAATACCGGTAAAAGAATCATAAACAAAATTAATCTAGTTGCTAATTGTACCATTTATTCATGACAATTACGGATCATTAAATTCCTAGATAGCAATAGAAAAACTAATATTGAATTAAATTATCAAATTAACCAATATTAAGTTTCCCTAAAAATAAATAAAAAAATCAACGAATACTTGAATAAAAGACAAGAAATTAAATTAATAACATAACCTCACAATGAAAAACAATCGATTAAAATTCCCTTTGAATCAGAATAAAAGAACTAGCTACTCATGGTGGTAAGTATCAATACAAGAAAATAAAGAAAAATAATGTTCCTAAGAAGAATAAAAATAAAAACCTAATGGAGAAGGAATGAATAGCCGTGAAGTCCTGGAAGGTGCAGCAACCGGCCAAGTGTGTAGAAAAGAATATGCTGCCCTCCTTTGAGGAATTATAGAAGAAGTAATGTCCTGGTGCTTGGGTCTTTAAGGAGTAGATATAGTCTACAACCTCTTTCTTGAAAATGGTAACATGGAATTATTTTAGTATCACTTTCCTTTCCTCTAGATTTCTAAATTAACTTGAAGTCTCGAAAATTAGGTAAATTATAAAACTTTTCTCCCACTAAAACAACTATTACTAAAAATTAAAAACTTTACTAAAGATGCTAAAATTAATTTCAAACTCCTTTTTCTTTTCTTCTTCAAAACCCAATAAGATAACTTGAGTTCAAATAGTTCTAAAATTTCTTCATTAAGCCCAATTGCTCCAAGCCTTCAAATTCAATCTCCTAAAAATAAAATTCAATAAAAACAACTATTAGAGTATTAAACAATTCAAATTCAAACCATGATAACAATAATAAATTCAATAAATTGTATGTTATTAGACATATGACTGGAGTTGCCTCATTGTTCAAGAAACTCGAAACATAATTGGAAAAGGTACTGTAGGTATTGTCACGCCCCAAACCGAGATCGTGAATAGCCGCCTGTTGTCCCTGGATGCCGACTGTATTTTTACAGAAAATCGGACAGAATCTCTCCATAAATCAGAAGTTTTCCATGTACAATTTCACT
This sequence comes from Dillenia suffruticosa, assembly GCA_033439265.1. Lineage (NCBI taxonomy): Eukaryota > Viridiplantae > Streptophyta > Magnoliopsida > Dilleniales > Dilleniaceae > Dillenia > Dillenia suffruticosa. The sequence goes on from JAVTVX010000020.1 coordinate 19,422,380, forward strand.
TGTATATCATATTCATCCTGTAAAATAAACAAATAGTCATCCCGATCTCTCCAAAATCAACAAATACCACAGTCAACATCAAAAACAACGCAAGGCTACAAAGTTTCTAGCAGTTCTAGCAACAGACCTCTACTATCATGCCCAACTAGAGTTTGATCAGCCGCCACACCGAGCGGACCTAACTTTTATCTTATATATAATAATTTTTCCAAATAACATTTAAATGCATACAATCGCCTCAATACAAACGAAATATGAGAGTTTCACAACTAAATATATATGAATTATACAGTCATCCCAAAATAAGTACATGGCCAACTACGGACCTAAATGTAAGGACCTCGCAGAGTCGAAATAAAATAAAGATTTCATATTTCTATTTGAAGTAAATCTCACCGTCGTGAATATCAAATCCGCTCTAGAGTCTGTAACGTCGCTCTATCACAATAAACCTGTCTGAGGAGGGAAAAGAGATGGGTGAGTATCATGGGAAGATACCCAGTGAGTGAGGGGGATAATATCAAGCATAAATAGTATGGGTGAACCATTGGAGTATCAAATAATATCATTTGAAACAAAAATTTACATTTCACAGCAAAACATGATATGTTTAGTAATTTGAAATCATTTAATCAATCACACAATATCAACCATGTATGCATCCATTTAAAATCAAGTAATATCAGAGCGAGCCAAAAATGATTCTGGCAAAGGTCAACCGTGACCAAGAACAGGCATATCAGGGGTTTTATTATGTATAGACTTTAAAACGCTCTCTACCCCGATGTTGCCTATGAGTTCACTGGGGCTAACTCATCGTCGTGTATAGGACCCCGCCCAGTGCTAGACGGTAGCATCACACACGTCCTCCCCCTACGTGGGTTCAACTGACCGCGCCTATAGCCCTTAGAATAAATGACGTTTGCAGATACCTCCTGCAGAAGCGTATTCGGGCAACCTGTGCCTCTACAAACGCCCTTCGTAACTACGGAATCATCAATGTCATCGTCATAGTATCACACAGGCATAACGTCCCACAAGTAAAATCATATTATTGCATAACTAGTGGGTATCCGACCCACATAGTTCATCAAAGCATTTCAAGTCTACGTGCCAATACGTTTCATCAAATCATTTCAAAATAGCATATCAATGCAACGATAGAAAAGGAAATTTTTAATTTGTCAAGTAATGGCACAATTTTTATTTCATTTCAAACCATGGATACATAGTCATCGTGAACATAATTCAAGACACTCCAATAATCACAAAACAGATTTGAAATTTAATATCATACGTCAAATCAATGCATATCAAAAGTATGTTTTATCGAAAACACGACAGAAAACACGTTTTACTATTTTATGCAAGAGATTAGAGTTCCACTCACATATGTAGGGAGGGTGGTCACTCCCTATTTTTCAAATCAATCCAATTGATTTCTCGAGTCTCCAAAAGACAAAACTAATCAAATTATCAAATTTTATATCAAATAAAACCCTAATAAGCGATTTTCAATTTTTCTTTCCAATTAATATAACCTTAATTTACACCATCATTTCTAAATTCTCGTTTCATCAAATTTCGAATCATTTGGCTCACCAATGATCAAATTTCCAATATTTCTCTAATTTTTCTCGAATTTAACACATTTTCGAATAGATATATAACTTCCGATTTTATATTCAACCTAAAATCAACAAATTTATTCAAACTTTGAAGTGATACATTTCTCTCACCTAGGGTTCCTCGGGTTTCAGATTTAGCTGTCGTTCGCCTGTCAGATTGGTCTAAAATCTGTAATATTTTTAAATTTCAAATATATTAGCAACAACTAAATTTCTAATACCAAACCCTAAAACTTCAACCAAATCATAGTCATTACCTACAGTGAAGATGCAGGTGAGCTCTCGAAGGGGAAAGCCGGATGCGGGCTCGTGGGCCATTGCGAGCTCGCGGGCCGGTGGGCTGGTGGGCTGGCGGGCTAGCGAGCTAGCCCGCTGGTGGGCTCACAGGCTCGCAGCCCGACTTGCTAGCCGCAGTGGGCTCGCGGGTCAGTAGTGGGTTTCGTGGCCTGGCGGGCTCTCACGGGCTAGGGCTCGTGCTGGAGTGAACTTGTGCAGTGGGTCGCGCGCTGGAATGCGCTTGCGCAGTGGGTCACACGCTGGAGCGCACTCGCGCTCGTGCTAGGGTCACGCATGCTCGCGCAGTGGTCGCACGCGCTCGTGTAGGGGTCGCGCGCACTCGTGTAGGGGTCGCGCACTGGCTCACGCTAGCGCTCGTGCTGGAGTCGCGCGGGGGTCCCGCATTGGAGCGTGCTCGCACAGTGCTAGGGTCACGCAATGCTGGGGTCGCGTGCTCTGGGCTGGAGCGCGGTCATGTGCAGGCGTGCTCCCGAGCAGGCACGCGCTTGCGCTGTGGAATGCTAGCAGCAGATCGCGCTCGGCTGGGCTCGCACAGCTCGTGGAAGATCACGCTGCGTAGAGGAGGAAGGCGCTCGCGGGAAGGTGTTGCAGTGGTGGCGATTGGGGGAGGAAGGCGTTGCTCGCAAAAGGGAGAGAGAGAGAGAGAGAGAGAGAAAGAAGAGATTAAGGCTTTTTAACCCTAATCCAATTTGGGGATTTTTTTTTTCCGGTGTTACAGGTATAAATTCTACTTCCGTAAATAATGTGCTTCTTGTTGATAAATTGATGCATAATTTGTTGAGTATAAACCAATTGTATGATTTAGGTTATAATGTGTTATTTAAAAGTGATAAATGCATAGTATTTGATAATGATTCGTTTGAACAAATCTTTGAAAGAATAAAATTAGATAATGTCTATATAGTAGACTTTACAATATTAAATTGTTTAAAAGAAAATTGTTTGATATCCCTTAATAATGATATATTTTCATGGCATAAAAAACTAGATCACATAAATTTCAAACAATTAGAAAAATTGACCAAATAAAATATGGTTAGAGAAATTTTTGAGTTTTCATTGAAAGAATCTATAACATGTAGTGCATGCTCTTTGAACAAATAAGTAAAAATATCATTTAAAAGTAAAGATCACATTTCCACATCTAGACCACTAGAAATGTTGTATATAAATTTATTTGGACCGGTTAAGAATTTAAGTTTTGAAGGAAACAAATATGGACTAATTATTGTAGATGATTTTTCTAAATTCACTTTGATTTTATTTTTAGTTCACAAAAGTAAAATCTTAGAATCTTTTAAAATTTTTGCAAAGAAAATTCAAAATGAAAAATATTTAAAAATAGTTAGTTTAAGAACCGACCATAGAAAAGAATTTGATAACTTAGAATTTATAAACTATTGCGGTAAAAATGGAATAAATCAAAAATTTTCAGCACCTTCAACAAAATGGGGTGGTTGAACGTAAAAATAGAACTATTCAAGAAATGATTTGAATTATGTTAAATGATAGTGGTGTAGGAAAATATTTTTGGGCCGAACCTGCATCTATAGCATGTTATATAATAAATAGAGTCTACACAAAACTTATGACAAACAAAATACCTTATAAAATTTTTAAAAGAATAAAACCAAATATTTCATATTTTCATATATTTGGATGCACATGTTTTATTCTGAAAAATAGTATTACTATTAGAGTTAAGTTTGATGAAAAAGCCATTGAAGAAATCTTTCTAAATTATTGTTTAAATAGTAAGACTTATAGAGTTTTCAATAAAGAGTCTAAAATTGTAGAAAAAATAATAAATGTTAAGTTTCATGAAAATGAATTTCAAAAAATAGAAATGGAAGATGATCATGAAATCCCCCTTGAAAAATAAAATGCAAAATAAAATGATCAAAATGAATAAAGAGAGGAAATAGTTAGAAGTTAAAAATTCTTATCTAGTCATTCTCCTAATGATATAATGAGAGATGTAAGTGAAGGAATAAGAATTAGATCAAATTATAGAAATATTAAAAATCAATTCTCTTTAATCTCTACCATAGAACCATAAACCATAGAAAAAGCCGTAGAAGATGAAAGTTGGATAGAAGTTATACAAGAAGAATTAAATCAATTTTTTAAAAAAAATATTTGGACTTTAGAACCGAAACCCAAAGATAAATCAATAATTGGAACTAAATAGGTTTTTCGAAATAAATTGGATGAAAATAGAAATGTTGTAAAAAACAAAACTAAACTAGTTGCAAAAAGATATTCACAAGAGAAAAGAATTGACTATGATGAAACTTTTGCATCCGTTGCTAGATTAGAGGCAATACGACTATTTTTAACTTTTGCATGTTTTAAAAATTTTAAATTATATCAAATAGATGTTAAGAGTGTATTTTTAAATGACTACATAAAAGAAAAAGTATATGTTAGTTAACCCCCCGATTTTGAATAACATAATAAGGAAGATTATGTCTATAAATTGTAAAAAATATTGTATGGTCTAAAACAAGTACCAAGGGTATGGTATGATAGACTAAGTGAATATCTTGTGAAAAATAATTTTAAAAAGGGAAATGTAAACACTACTTTATTTATCAAATATGTTAATGATGATATTCTTGTTATTCAAATATATGGTGATGATATTGTGTTTAGATCTACAAATGAGCATTTATGTGATGATTTTAGTAATATCATGAAGAGTGAATTTGAAATGTCAATGATGGGTGAACTAAATTTCTTTCTTGGATTGCAAATTAAACAATTTTCTCATGATATATTTATAAGTTAAGAAAAGTATGCAAAAGAATTAATTAAAAAATTTGGTATAAAAAATTCAAAACATGTTAATATCTCTATATCTACCTCTACTAAATTAGATCTAGATGAAGATGAGAAAGATGTGAATGAAAAACTCTATAGAAGAATGATATGATCATTATTATATTTGACCGCTTCAAGACCTGATATTTTATTTAGTGTATGTTTGTGTGCTAGATTTCAAAACAAATTTAAGGAATCTTATCTTAGAACCATCAAAAGAATTTTAAAGTATATAGCAGGTACCAAAATTTAGAAATATAGTATCCAAAAAATTCAAATTTTGAATTAATTGAATATTCAAATGTCGATTATGCCGGTTGCAAAATTGATCGAAAAAGTATCTCAGATACTTGTCAATTTTTAGGTGACAGAATCATAAGTTGGGTATCTAAGAAACAAAATTCAGTTACATTGTCAATAACCGAATCGGAATATGTCTCAATAGGAAATTGTTGTATTCAAATTTTGTGGTTAAAACAATAATTTAGAAACTATGAGTTAGATTATATAAATATTGTCATAAAATATGATAATATAAGTATCATTTGTCTTTCTAAAAATCCCATAAATCATTTAAGATCAAAACACATAGAAATTCGACACTATTTTATTAGAGATCATGTTTTAAATGGAGATGTAATTTTGGAATATGTAGAGATACAAAATCAACTTGTCGATATTCTTACAAAATGTTTAGACAAAGAAAGATTTGAAAACATTAGAAATGAAATAGGAGTGTGTTTTTCATTTTAAAAATTAAAAAAAAATCGGTACATAGAGACTTAAGCTGACAGTACACATAAAGCCTCTACAGCAAATAATCCCTCTCTCTCTTCGAAAGCCCTATCAGAGATCCCAAAATTCAAACCCTAAATGACTACATGCAAATCTTCAAGAATCATGGGAAGAACAACATAGAATCCATTTTCTTCACACATTAACATCTCAAGTTCTGATTCTCCAAACTCTGATTCTTCAACTTCTGATTCTTCAAGATTTTGTTTTAATCATGACCCTCAGAACTCTAGATCAAATTCATCACCCTCTTGTGATTCTGATTCTCAATCAACTGAAAGTCAAACTCATTACTTGGCTCAAGAATCTCATCCAAACTTCTCAGAAAATCAGATTCTTGAAACTCTTCGAATCCAAATTCCTTACACTCCATCACGTCAAATCATGTTCGAAGTTGGTTCCTATACGTATGTAGATTTCAACTATTTTGAACAGATGGGTTTGAAAATGTAAACTATTTTTTAGAGGATTGGAGGTGTTGGATTGCGTGACAACAATAAGAACTGCATAAGGAAGGTAATTTTTTATTTCTACAAGAATTTAGATGCTGAACATTCTGATGTTTTGAGATCAAGAATATTGGGTATTAGAGTTGAAATTACCAAAAATGATATTGTTCATTGTTTAGGACTTAAACGGATAGATGATTAGTCACTTGAAAACCTGAAGAAAAAATATGTTTATAAGTTGTTTCATACAAATTCTAACTCTGGAATATGTTACTTGTATGAAAAAGACTTTCCTCTCATTGTTAGAATTCTGTACAAAGTTGTTTTGATGTGTCTCATCCCAAGGTATGACAGTTCTACCACTGTGACTGTCGAGAATGGCCGAATTTTGGTTGCCCTGCTGCTGAACAGACAAATAGATATGGTGAATGTCTTTCTCAATCACATTCATAGAAATAAGAGCAGCAAACCATATAAAAATGTTCTAATGAGATTATTTGAGTTCAAAGGATTTGATTTTTCATGTTTAAAGGATTCTGTCCTAGAGCCATCAGTTTTGGGAGAATCAATGCTATCTCACCTGGGGATAATCATTTCTGATGATAATGTCCAGAAAAACAAAGATGATTCCTTTTGGAAAGGAAAATTTCAAGGAAATGGAGGAATAGGTTATCCATATGCAGAAAGAGCAAATGAAGAACCTCTGAAATCCACATTTGACCATGGTGAATCTTCAAAAAGGAAGAAAAACAAGATAAGACAACTGATGAAGATGATTGGAAGCAAAAAATTGAAAAGAAAATTGATAAATGTATAGAAAGACAAAAAGAAACTTAATCTCAGATTTCTGAAATTCTGAAGTTACTGTCCAAGAATGCATCTTAAGTTTACCCATTTCCTGTTCTGAAAATCTGAAGTGTATGGAACATTGATGAATGTATGACATAGGCTGTCCTGCTCTGTCCTTTACTTCTATGTTTTGACATCGACATATCTTTTATATTTCGACATTGTATCTTTGTCATACTTCAATAAAATTATTGTCTTCTTTTGGAATCAGCATGTCTTCAATACAATTGTACTTCCATGCTTCAATACTTCAATCCTTCTATATTATAATACTTCAATATTTCAATATTTCATTGCTGTACTTCTTTTTAATACAACAAAAAGAGGGAGAATGTTGAGAAAATTGTTGTCTCCTTAGTTTTGATGATAACAAAATCTCTCATGTGGTTCTAATCAATCTATTTAGTATGCAGAATTTTTTATTCAATTGAAAAGTGATAGAATCAGTCATAAAATCAATCATAGAAGCAAACCTTATTTAGTCATAGAAATAAGATTTTTTTTTGTATCTGTTGAAGATCCAACCAGCAAGGTAAGTATAATTTGGGTACTACACTTAACTTATAATTGATCCTAAATGTACACAAAAATGCCCTAATATGAGAACATTTCATATTCTACAACTTAGAAATTTTTCTAAGTATAAAAACAGTGATCATTTAATCATATTTAGATCTTCATATCTTCCTATATGCTAAAATACTTTCAATATCGAAAATTGTGTTTTGAAGAGGATATACGGAACTTCAAATTCAAGTAATTACAGTACAATTATCTTGTTGGAATGATGGAGAAAATTCAGCTGAAAGTTGATTATCACATATTTTCTATAACAGAATTTATGATTTGAATCAAATTCTCGATGGATATTTGGATCTCGATAACTTCACTACAGGTCAGAGATTTATGAGTTTATTTATTCAACATTATGTTACTACAATTTGACAATAAATATGTGTTGTTATAGCACAATTTTATCGAGATTTTGATAGAAAAATAAATTGGTGAAGTTAGCAAGCTATGCTCAAATGTTCTGAACTGGAACTGAACTTCTGGACTGATTTCGAATTTTTTGAAGAAGTTATCATATAGATATAATCCAACCATCTTTTGAATATATTGGAGGGATGTTTAAGTTTCAATTAAAAAATATTTACTACTGGTAAATATCATTATTCAAGAAAGATTTAGAACCTATTTTTTAGGATGTTGGTGGAATTATTTTTGGTAACTCTGGGGAGTTTTTACTATATAATTTTAAATTTTGAAAGAGCAAATTTTTTAGCAACAAGAAAACTTTGAAATTCAAGAGAGTTGAGTATATTTATGAGCAACTTTTCAGAGAAAAAAAGAAAAATGAAATTCCTGAATCAAGAGTAACGAAATCTCTGAATTCTGATCAATAAATTCTGCATTCTAAACACAAAAATCGTGCAACTATATTTCTAAATTTCTATCTTTATATTCATTTATTTAACCATTGTTTAAGTTGTAAAAAGGTATTGAGTGAATGAATATTGTATGATCGATTTTCCATTGTTGGATAAAGGATTTTTCATGGTATGAAAATCAGAAGTCAATAAGTGGAGTGTATGTTGTTGATTCGACTATAGTAGAAACTAGCTAGTAGTTAGACCCCGGCTTGCTTGGCTGAAAGAGTGGATGTAGGCACAAGACCAAACCACTATAAAAATATATTTGTCTCCTTACTCTTAACTTTAATTATTGCATTAGATTAACCATAGGTTTAATAATTGAATGTAGGTTGAGTTAGATTTTTTAAAAGCTAAGTTTTAGATAACCAATTCAACCCCCCTTCTTAACTGTCTTTGGGACCAACAAGTGTAATAAAGATAGTTATAACAGCCAAATAGTTATTATGTATAAGGAGACTTTTGGAGTGATAAGACTTATGAACAATACAAAAAAACAGTTTTTTAGCCACAAATTTAGTGACGAAAATTTTTAAAAAATTCGTCTTTAAAAACATTAACGACGGATTTAGCAACAAAAAATTTTTCATCGCTAATAACGTATCACAAAAATTTAGCGACGAAAATTAGAAATCCGTTGCAAAATTTAGCGACGAAAATCTGAAATCCGTCGCTAAATTTAGCGACAAATAATTTTTTGTCGCTACAATTCGTCACAAAATTTATCGATGAAAAATTATCCGTCGCTAAATTAGCGACAGAAAAAAAAAATCCGTTACTAAATTTAGTTACGAAAATCTAAAATTCGTCACTAAATTTAGCGACAAATAATTTTTGTCGTTAAAATGCGTCGCTAATTTAGGAACAAAAAATTATCTTTCGCTAAATTAGAGACAAAAAAATTATCCGTAACTAATTTAGCAACAGAAAAATTATCCGTCACTAATTTAGCGACAAAAAGATCCATCTCTAATTTAGCAACGAATAAAAAAATCGGTCCCTAAGTGAACCACAGATTTGGAATCCGTCGCTGATTCCAAATTTGTCAAAGGAACGCACCTTGCACACCTGAGCAGCACTTGCCTGCAAGCCAAGTGCCTGGACGCCCCGCCCACATGAGCCAGCATTAGCCTACAAGTTACATGCCTGGACGGGCCTGCCCACCCAAGCCAGCACCAGCCTGCAAGCTGCTCGCCCGCCCACCCAAGCCAGCACCCCGGCCTGCAAGCGCGCCCTCCTGCCCCCGAGCTAGAGCCAGCACCCCGGCTTGCAAGCGCGCCCTCCCACCCTCGAGCCAGAGCCAACACCCCCGTCCTCACTTAATTACTAGAAAATACTTCCGCTTTGCCACTAAAGTGATTCAAACTCCTGTATACGCATCAACCTGTAAAAGCATTTAACTACTAAGCCAATGTTAGTATGTGATATAAATTTCTTTTTTTTTATTTATTATCTTTTCTTCACATTTTTATAATAATAATAAAATAATATATAATAACAATTAAAAATAATAAATATATTTTTATAATAATAATAAAATAATATATAGTAACAATTTAAAATAATAAATATAATATTTTTTTACTTAAACCACCAACCTAAAATAATATTAATTAAAAATAATAAATACGATAATTTTTAATAAAATAAAAAATAATAAAATACTAATTTACAATAAAATAACAAATTAATTAAAAAAATATATTAATATTATTTTTTTTCTTCTTTTTTCTTTTATTTTATTATTTTATTATTATTTTTCATTTTTATTTTATTTTTTTAATCAGTTTAAAAATGGGGCATCTTAATAATATAAAATTATAATTATTAATAAATTATAATATATTAATAATTTAAAAAACCTATATATTTAATCACAAATATTTTTATTCGAATATATAAGTAAATATAATTATTATATATAAGAAATTTCAAAGAAAAAAAAACCCAAGTAAGAGGAAGGAAAAAAAATGAGAATAGAAAAAAAATGAGGAGGAAGAAAGAAAAAAAAAACTTACACACAAGTCTTTGGGTGGTCCAGTGGTTAATACGTTACCCGTTCAAATCCGAGCTCTAAGGTTCGAATCGAATCTCTTGAACAACATTTTTTTTGCATTATTTAGCATTAAAGCAATGAAGGGTTGATGCCCATGCATGCGTGCTCACGCAGGCGCCAGTGCATGCATGAGCGGGCGCCTGCGCGGGCGCACCTAGGCGTGCTCCCTTGACTGCGCCCGCGCAGGCTCGCGCCCAGGCCCACCAAATTAATATTAATTAAAAAATATTATAAATGATTTGTATTATTGAATAAAATAATATAAATAAAATAAAAGGTATCTATACAATAATAAAAAATATTAAATAAAAGAAAAAAAGAGAAAAAAAATAAAAAGAATATATTAATTAAAAAATATATTAATATTATTCTTAGAAAAATAAAATATAAAAAAATAAAATAAAATATTATTTTAAAATATTATAACAGTTCATATGGTTTTAAATAATATAATTTAAATAAAATAAAATGTATGGTGTTTTTTAAGATTTAAATAATATTATTCTTTAAAAAAAATGAAATATAATATAATAAAATAAATTGTTAAATTAAAATATTATAAAATAGTAATATGATTTGTTAATATAAATTAAAAAAATGAAATAAAACTGATTTAGCGACAAATTTGGAATCCGTCGTTGAAACAGCGACGGACTTGAAAATCCGTCGCTAAATTACCGACCAATAAAATTCATCGTCGCTAAATTAATTTTTTAATTTAAATATTATATTAATATTATATTTTATTTAATTATATATAAAAAATTTTGTGACGGATTGGAATTTTCGTTGTTAAATTTATCGACAGGAAACAAATTTATTGTTAAATTAATTTTTAATTTAAATATAACATATTAATAAAATAAAAATAAAATAAAATTCTATTTAAAAAAGATTAAATTTTGCGACGGATTTTAAATTCGTCGCTAAATTAGCGACGGATATGAAAATTTATCGTTAAATTAGCGACCGATATAAATTTATCGCAAAATCAGTCACTAAATTCGTGAGGCATATAAATTTGTCGCTAAATCCATCGTTAAATTAGCAACGGATTCTTTATTCGTCACTAAATTACCGACGGATTTCTCGATCCGTTGCTAACTTAGTGACGGATTTCTAAATTCGTCGCTAATTTAATCTTTTTTTTATATAAATTTGTATTTTATATTTTGTTTTCTTTATTTTATTTTATTTTATTATTTTATTATTATTTTTCATTTTTATTTTATTTTTTTGAATCCATAGAATAGTTTAAAAATTGATATTCGCCTAACCTAATTATCCATACCATCCGATAATAAATGAAGATAAACAATTGAATTTTTAAATACAATTGAATTATATGAGAAAAACGAACGGATATAGAAAATGAAAAATATAAATGGTGAACTCCACAATCGTGACTTATTTAAAATTGTCTATTATATATTTATTCAATTATTTATTGTTGTAAATTCTCAATTTATTAAAAATTATAATATTTATTATATATTTAATTCAATTTGTTATTTAGAATTAGTTAAAATGAGGACATGGTTAAAAATATTTCCTAACAGAGTATAAAAAAAATTAAGTTATGAAATTAGTGTTAAATTTTGAAATATAGATAATAAATTAGCGATAAATTTAGTCACGAATACTTTTTTTATGGCTAATTAGCAACAAATTTAGCTATAAATATTTTTTTATGGCTAATTAGTGATGAATTTAGTCACGAATTTTAGATTTCGTTGCTAAATTTAGAAACAAATATTTTTTCGTGACTAATTAGCGACGAATTTAATGACAAAAAATTTTTGTAACTAATTAGCGATAGAATTTTCCATAAAATTTTTTCGTTACTAAATTTAGCGACGAAAGTTGTCATGAACTTTTTTTGTTGCTAAATTTAGCTACGGATAACTATATCCGTGGTAAAATTTAGTCACGAAATATTATTCATTGCTAATTAGCGATGAAATTTGTAACGAAAAATTTTTTATCGCTAATTAGCGACGAATTTAGCCATGAAAACTTTTTCGTCACTAATTAGCAACGAATTTAGTTACTAATGATGTGTCCGTCGCTAATTTAGCCATGACTTCCTTTTCATCACAAATTTTGTGACAAATTAGCGATAAAAAAGTTTTTGTCGTTAAATTCGTCATAAAATAGCGATGAATTTTTTTCGTCATGAAAATACGTAACTAAAACCGTGTTTTTTTATTGTGGTAATGAGACCCTTTGCCTTCCAAGTCCTCTACTATAAATAAATAAGGTAGTTCTCTCCCAATTATAACAAGCAATTTTTATTAATAAAATTCAGAAGTTTAGTCCTTCATTCGTGAGTGTCTATTTAAGGCTTAAGGGTGCAACGTCCCCTTAGGTTATATCACCAACACATGATCAAGTCTCTTGTTATTGCCAAACCCATTAAGATAAGTTCAAATCCCTTCCATCATTCTCCATCTCATTTGTATTCCATCCTCCATTCTCTAGCAAATCATCTTTGTGCATAGGACATTTTGGTACCGTGCATCAAGATGAATTCCATCCTTCCACCATAACCTCCCCCCAAACACCATAACCTACGCAAGGTTCCTAGGCATCATGGCCATTTCTTGTGCCAAGCCCACGGAACGCAGCATTGCAGCAGTGATGCTGTCATGCACCTCCACGAATTGGAGAAGCCTTAGAATTCACCCGGAGAGGTGATAACATTACAATAGTAACTAGTATTTTTATGTTCTTGTGTAATTCAAAACAATTGCTTGTATATTTGAGATCCTATCTTGCAATTTATATTGGGTTTCTTATATTTGTGTTACTTTTTTTTTGGTGGACTATATCTTGTATATTTGTATATTTGTGTTACTGCACATATGAAAAAGGGGTAAATAATAAATATAACTAATAAATAATATTTTTAATTAAATATTGTAAAAAAGATACAGCATCTACTAATTGTAATAGAAACTAATAATCATTAAACCAACAATAGCAATTATCCCCCTTTTAAGCAAAAATTACATACTATTTAATGAACAATTTAGATTTTTGGACTCTTTCTAACCTCTTAATATCGTTAAATATCAATTTTGTCCAAATAGTATTTCAACAAATATAATTCAAATTCTTTTCTATTCTATCTGCACTCATACTTTAATCATCTTTTAAATTTGATACATTTATAATTATTTTATTTCTTAATTGTTTCTATATTGGGTAAAATTATTCAAAATTAAAATAAAGTCTATTTGCTAAATACGATTTATCAACTTTCTTCATAATTAAAAATATTTTAAGCATTTTATTTATTTTTATTATTTTAAAGAAATGTGTTTTAAAATTTTAAAAGATTATATCAAAAAAAAGCTTTACAATTTTACTTTTCTAAATTATTCTTTAAAATTTTTTTAATAAATATAAATATTAAAATATTAAATCGATCTTATGACTCAATATGGTTGACACAACTATCCAAGTTTTATATTAAATTTTGAGACTTATTTTTAAATTCTTTTAGGAATAATGTGTATTGAATATTACAAAGTGACTTTTGCATCTTTTTTTGACAATTCGGTTGTAATTTTTTCTTTCTTTTTTTCATTTGTACTTTTTTGTGTGTGTGATAGGAAAAATACGAGAAGGATTTGATATACTTAAAATAATTAACATAGTTTATTTTAAAAAGTTCAGTAAAAATTAAAATGACAAAAAATGTCAAATTTAACTTGTACATCTCCATATTAATACAATATTATTATTACGTTAAGTTTATACAAAATTCGAAATGTTTGTTGTTCATGTTATACAATACATTTTAGAGACGCCTATGAAAATAGATCACAAATTATCTTGTGGTTTTTGAATAATTCCCTTCTCCTTAATTGTTTCTATATCGAACAAAATTACTTTAAAAAAATTATTTCCCAATAAACAAGTTATATTTACTAGATATTTTCATGAACTTTATATTTATAAAGAATAATTTTATGCATATTTATTATTATTATTTATATCATCATCATCGTCATTAAATTTTAAAAGATTACGTGAATAATCTTTATCAAATATATCTTTAAAAGATTATTTTAAAATTGGTAGTTCCACTATTATTCATATCTTGAATCATGTGACAAGGAGGCATCTGTTTATTTTGTCAAGAATCACATATAATCTACTCTTGAATTACAAAGAACCCAGTTTTTGTTTGTTTTTTTTTTTTTTTTTTAAATTAATCTTAGATTGCACATACACAGTTCAGGTCGCCACCACGAACAAGCTGAACACGAACGGCCCGTTGATTACTGAGTTTTAAGATCAATTCGGCTAATGGGTCCTTCTGTCCAATATTCTGTGTGCTCCACCCCAGGTTTTCTTTTTATTATTATTCTTTTTTCTTCTGATTACAAAGAAAATTAGGTAAAGGGTGCTCATTGTTACCATAAGTCTGCTTCCCAACACCAGCGAAACTCGGCTAACAAGTTACAATTGCACCACCATATCTTTGTGGATACCTTCGACAGTGCTTTAAGTGCACCCGTATCACAACGGGCCTAGATTAATTAATGTGCTTAGGAAAACATAGAACCAATGGCTCTTTAACATATGCTTCTTTGGTATAACTCAACCGATAACCCTCTCTTCTATTTAAAGATATCAAATTTAAACATTTGCTATGTATCAAAAAAAATATATATGCATGTTACATAAAAATACTTTAAAATAAAAGAATCACAAAGGAAATTCTATACTAAATTTAAAATAAAGTATTACTAGTGTACTACTTAATTGGTATTATGCATGGAAACCTGCCTTTTAAAACTTGATTCCCCTATTTCCGTGTCTTGATTTGGTTCTTTGAATAAGGTAATACCTATTTTCCCCTTAGGAAAAAATAAAGACTAAATAACCTTTCACACAAACAATGATAATTAAAATGATGACAAACAGGTACATCAACCAAGGATATTGAAACACAAATTTAAAACGTTGACGTGTCACACAAGGATTGGATGATAATTAATTTTTAATTTAAAGCCCGCCCCATTCAACTGCATGTTCTATTCGTGTCCTCTTATAAACGGCTCCCTATTCCGGTTGAGCAAACACAGATCACCTACATAAAACCTCCCCCCCCCCCCACGCCCCTCTCTCTCTCTCTCTCTCTCTCTCTCTCATTTATTTCTTTCTGAATTTGTCAGCTATATATTTACTTTCATTTTTTTTTCTCTGTCATCTCTTTCCTTTATTACAAGATTACACTTTATTTTTGTTTCTCTCTTGCTCTTTGTTCTGTTCATCTTCCTCCACAAAATCCCCCCCCCCTCTCTCTCTCTCTAGTGAAAATGGGTAGGAGGAGGAATTCACCAGTGAATGTGTTATTTGGATGGGTAAGAAGGCAATCGATAAAAGTGAAGGTCGGATTAACGGTGATGAGTATGCTGTGTAGTTTGATTGCACTCAAGCTATTCATCAAAAACCACAATCATTTTTTCGTGGCCTCCGAAGCTATTCATGCTGCTGGTATTTTGGTCTTGATTTACAAGCTCACCACTCAGAAGACTTGTTCTGGTATATCTATAATTCTTCATTATGTTTTTTGTTTCCGTGATTTTTAATCCCAATTTCTTGATTAAGATTGTTCTTTTTTATTTTTAACTAATATATATTTTTTAATTTCGTTTTGAGATATGAGTACCTAAAATTGCTTGAGAGACACAGATTTTTTTTTTTTTTAAATATTTTCTTCTTTTGAGTTTTATGGTTCCTCTGCCTAAAGGGTCTATTTGTCGGTCTAATGAAATTGAGTGATTTCGTTTGCATTTGGAAATTAAAAAAATTATGTTTCTGGTTTATCACCGGCAACCATGAAAAGAATTAGTATTTGAATAAATGTTTTATGCAGTGCCCCCTTAACTGTGTCACCAGAGGGATTATCAATTCTGTCCTGTTTCTTGTTTTTAATCATATAACATTAAACTGTTCAGATTCCCCATTAAATCTTTGGAGGGCTGTGGATATGTTAGAAACCTGATTAGAAATGGTAGAATAAAATTTTGCAACGTATATGTTGCTCGGCAAGGAGTCTGATCGTTAGGCAGCTCCAAAATCTACTTGAACCTGGGATTTAAATGCTGCATTAAAATATCGAGAAAGGAGCTAACATCTTTCAACGGACCCAATTGTAGTTCTTCTGAATTACTTGTATATCGAAAGATGTTTTCACGGGCTCCTGCCCCTTTAAAAGTTGTATTTAGTGTTTTCATTGGTTGAAATTTTTCAGAATGCTTGGCACTTTCTCTTCTGCCTTCATTTTTCCATACCTTATGTTACTTGGAGTCGAGGCCTAGATAGAATGAATTTTCTTCTTTGATTAGGTAATAGCATCTGATAACATGTTAAGAACTGTAGTGGTGTTGATTTTTCTGGAAAATATCGAAGCTCTTAGGATTTGTGAAATGGTAGGCTCATTCTGTCAATCTGGTTTATCATTAACTCAACTAGACATGCTTCCATTTAGGCGATATTTTAATGAAATAGTTCTGTGCTCTATGTGCTTTGAAAATGCCTCCGGAAACTTGATATTTGTTTCTGTCGTTAGAAGATTTCTTATTCATATTGCCTAAAGATTTATCAATTTACAGCTAATTAAGTGGGTATAAATCTCCTAATTTTATGTTCAAATTTGACCTTACAAGGTTGGGGATGTACTTTGTCTAAGGAAAATCAAATCTTCAATCCCTAGAAATCGTATTAGAGAAATTTTGAGCCTCTACATAGGTTTACCTATTGCACTTGAGTTTGTGGGCCATTATGTATATCCAATAAATTTACAAGTGCACACTCCAAAGATAGATGCCAAAATTAATTTAATTGCATTTTCCCTTATTATTAACGTAGTTAAACATTTATGCTCCCTCAATTTCAACCACTACTCCACTTGGTTCACAAAAGCCCTCTGTGGAATATCACCCTCAATCTCCTTGTTGGCATCGTTAACAACGATAACGGAAATTAAAGACTCTTTTGGGAGTATCTTATGCTCCATTTTCACAACTTCAACAAAATTGGTGATGTGTCTACCAATGCACGGAAGACAGGCCGACTGCTCATGTCTTAGTATTTGTAGCTTAATAGGACATGATCTTGTTTGTGTATACAACAGTTGGTAATTGAATTAATGTTTACCTCTTAGGTCTCTCGCTGAAGTTTCAAGAACTTACTGCTCTGTTCCTAGCTGTAAGACTGTACTGTAGCTTTGTGATGGAGAATGACATTCACACAGTGCTGGATCTTGTGACACTTGTGTCAACTTTGTGGGTTATATATATGATTCGGGTCAAGCTGAATTCTACCTACATCAAGGAACTAGACAACCTGCCTCTATACTATGTGGTAAGACCATATTAAATGTAACTTTTATTTTCTTCTATGTTGGGGTATACGAAGACAAGCAACTTTGTTGGTTTCCTCTTAATGTCCTGGTTTCTTTGCCGGGTGTTCTAGTAGATCATATTTTAAGAGTTGATTGGAGAATTCATAGGGGTGTTTGATGTATCTCGAACCGGTGTTTGATGCATCTCCAACCCTGTGATAAACACAGGTGGTACCTTGTGCCGTTCTTGCCTTTTTTATCCATCCTTTTACTCATTACATGAAAATCAACCGGATGCTATGGGCTTTTGCCGTATACTCGGAGGCTGTCTCAGTCTTGCCTCAGCTTCGTATGATGCAGAATGCCAAGGTTTAGTTTCCATACTATGCTCTGCTTTGTCTCTATTTCTTCTCCAAATTTACAAATATTAATGATCACACCACTTTCGTGGAAACTTGTTTTCAGATGGTTGAACCATTTACAGCTCACTATGTTTTTGCGCTGGGTGTTGCAAGATTTCTGGGTTGCGCTCACTGGCTTATTCAGGTTTGTGCTGTTCTATTCATTCTAAGCCCTTTTATCAACTTTTATAATTGAACAAACTAAGTGCTAGTTGCATCTTTTGGTGGACCCTTGAACATTGACACGATTAATCATATGAGCTAGATAGAAATATAAAACTTGGTTAATACTTAAAAGCACAACACCAAGAGCATTGCATGGTTGAATCTCTAGTCGAAAAAAATAATTATAATAAAGGAAGAAAGAAAGAAAGATCCGCAGGAGGAAGGCACTTCCCTTGCTTTCGACCCAGCAAGTGCTTTTCCTCACAAAGCTTTGTTGTGGTCATAAATTGTTTGTGAAACAATTCTACTGAAACAACAATCTTCAAAGCTCGTAATCTTTCTTTTGTTGAATGCAGATATACGACACTCGTGGAACGTATGTGTTCTTGACTGGCAGCGGGTACCTTTGGCCGCCAATGGTACTCATCTCAGAAATTGTCCAAACTTTTATATTAGCCGACTTCTGTTATTATTATGTTAAGAGGTGACATCTCTAATCTTCAACCTCTCCCCATGGAAATTCCTGCATTCAATCAATCATTAAACTTATATATACCTACATTTTTCTCCCTTGACAGCAAGATGGCAGGCCAACTAATCGTGCGGCTGTCTCCACCTGTGTAAGAGTTTGTGTTGGAGTGAGCTGTGAGGATGTACATGTTGTTACATATTGCAGCTTTTCCATTTTATGACTGTTTGTGGGCATCAATGAGCACTCTTGTATCACTGTACTGTCTTTTTTGGCCGAGTGATTTATGGGCTAAATTTGAAATTGTAACAGTTTTGCTTCTTTTAGTTATCTTTTTTTAGTAACAGACTGCCAATGTATACTTCGAAAAGGATTATGTTAAATTGAAATTTTCTCGGTTTTATAGAATAGCTAAATCAATTTACTGCTTCCAATGTGGACCTAATGTAAAACATGTGCATTTAATTGAAATTTTCAAAAATGATGAAAATTACAAGAAATTGAAATCATCGTACCCGTAAAACAACCATTAAATTTTGAAAACAATTTTCTTCCGTGTCAATAAATATAGTTGGCTCATCAATGTTATAATTGTTACACTTGGAAGAAATTTCCAATTTAGAAAAAAAATGAAGAAAAATCATATTTAAATTTAGAAATTAACCAATAGAAAATAACATCACCACCGTTTTACTTTGTTTAGTCGAAAAAAGTTTTTGAGTCGTAAGCTGGCTCGCTCCCTTCTTCGAACCTCTAACCAAAATACCAAAATTTAGTTGTCTATTACCGTCTCAAAAAAACCAGCTAGCTTACACCTATAAAAACCATGGTCTTTTCAAGTCCGACCTGCCTCTTACCAAACTTCTCTCTCTCTCTCTCACTCGATTGAAAGAAAATGGGAATCAGGAGAAACTGAACAGTAAATCCGTTGTTGGAATGGGTAGGAAAGCAACGGATGAAGGTGAAGATTGCTATGGCAGCGACGGGTATGCTTTGTGGTTTGATTGCACTCAATTTTTTGGTCGAAGACCACAGTCTCCTCTATATTGCCTCTTAAGCAATACACGCTGCTGGACCATTTACACAAATTTTTTTTTTTTTATATTGTTATACCGACCGGTATTCGGGTCATAATCCAACTAATCTAATTTGAGCACTTGTCGGTATTATTTTAGGGAATATTCATTCAACATAATTTTTTTCATTTTTAAGTTTTAAACAGAAGACTTGATTAAGAGGATTTAGCACATTTACCTATTGAGCCAACTCTTTATTATTTTACACAAAATGTATAATATTACTCAAAATGATAAATGAAATGGGGGCATATAAACAAAAGCAACGATTCCAAATTTGGTGTTCTAAAAATTTTATCCTTTTCTTAATTGGTTATATATAAATATATTGTAATTGGGTTGTTTATGTTGCTACTTTTAGGTCTCTCATTGAAGACTCAAGAACTCACAGCTCTATTCCTAGGTGTGAGATTAGGCGTTCGTTTTCTTTTTGAGGATGTCATTCACACATTGCCAGATTTCGCAACCATTGTGTTAACTTTGTGGGTTATATACATGATTCGGGTCAAGCTCAACTCAACCTACATTAAGGAGCTGGACAGCCTATCCTTATCTTATGTGGTAAGCAATACCTATGCATATTATATTTTCATTTGTATGACATCCTCGTTCAATATAGAATATGTTGAGCATTGAAAGTTGATTACATCGAAATTGTCTGCACGCAACCACACCTGTAATGTTCCTTTTGATGTAATTCTTGGCGCTAACAATTTGACTGAGAAAGGACATTGTTTTGTTTTAAATCTAGAATTGCAATACAATCAATATCAACAGATACAACATTGCATTCATTAAATAAACCATAACCCTTAATCACAACTATTAAACAGTTATAAATAGGAATAAGAGGAGAGTTAACACTCATCAGATTGGGTAAGAACTGATTTCTAAGTCAATTACATTTTGATTTTCGATCGTATCGAAATTTATAAAAGGATGGTTAAAGATTGAGTTCAACCCACCCAAGTTACAATCTTGACCGTTGATTAACATGCAGTATTTTCCAAAACTTATAGTATTTTCAATGTTGTATATGAAAGGTGGTACCTACAGCAATACGTTTTTCTTTTTTTAATGAAAACCTACGGCAATACTTGCTATAGTTATCCACACCCTTCCTTTTTTAAGCGAATTGACATAACCAACATGTGTTGGCGTAGGTGGGAAGTACACCTTCGTCTCTTAATTAGATTGGGAGTTCAGCTCTCACTGAGTACAGAAAAAATATTGTTAGGAGAGAACCCCCTCAATTGAAATTTGACAGACTTTTCAGTCCGGATTAGTTAGGATAACACTCTGAATACCGGAGGTCAAGTTACCAAAAAAAAAAAAGAATTGACGTAGTCTTTTGGGCTTTCTCTATGTATTTGGAGGCTGTCTCAGTCCTGCCTCAGCTTCGATTGATGCAGAGTGCTGAGGTATATATCCGTAGTATACTATAGCTATTGGATTTAATTGACACAATATACGCATATGGAAGCGTAATAAAATAATTCGGAATTTTTCGGATAAATAGCTCAATGAGGTCTCCAAAATCTAACGAAGTAGCAATGTCTTTCGGATGGATTGCCGGTTGGAATGGTGATCACGGCATCAAACCGCCACCGCAGTTGTAACACAAAAAAAAAAGGGTCAAATCCCCAAATTAGGATTAGGGCTAAAAAGCCCTAATCTTTTTTCTCTCTCTCTCTCTTTTCTCTCTCTCTCTCTCTCTCTCTCTTTCTCTCTTTCTCTCTTTCTCCTCTCCCTCCCGCCACCCACCGCGGCTGCTCCACCTTCCTCCTGCGATCGCCGCCGCTGCAGCGCCTCCTCCCTCCTTACGCGAGCGCGCGGTCAACCCATGAGCAGTGCTTCACCTCCTGCACAGCATACACTTGCGCGATCTCCCGCGAGCAGCGCGCGACCCAACGCGGGCCAGCGCGCTACCCCTGCTTGAGCCAGCGCGCGATCTCCCACGAGCCCAGCACGCGAGCCAGTGCGACCCAACACGAGCGCGCCCCAGCCTATGCCCCCCTGCGCGAGCACAGTGCGCACAGCACGCGACCCGTCTACGCGAGCGCACACGCCTCACAGCGCGCGATCCTATCGCGAGCGCACGCCTCAGCTCGCGAGAGCGCGCTCCAGCTCACGAGCGTGAGCCCTAGCCCGTGAACGGGCCACCCACCAACCGCGAGCCCACCAGCGGCCCAAGGCCCAGTCCAGCCGCAGCCCACTGCAACCCGCGGCCTATTGCGGCCCGTGCACCCATTGTAGACCCACGAGCCCACTGTGGCCCGCAAAGCCCGCTGCGGCCAGCAAGCCGGGCTGAGAGCCCATGAGCCCACCAGCGGGCCAGCCCGCCAGCCCACCGGTCGCGAGCCTATGACGGCTCGGGAGCCCGCGACCAGCTATTCCTTTCGAGAGCTTACCTGCATTTTCTGTACTGCAGGTAACGACTATAATTGGTTGAAGTTCTAGAGCTTGGTGTTAGAAATTTAGTTGTTACTAATATATTTGAAATTTGAAAATATTACAGGTTTTAGACCAACCCAATGAGCGAACGACAGCTAGATCTGAAACCCAAGGAAGAGAGAAATGCGCCCATTTCGAAGTTTGAATAAATTTGTTGATAAAATCCCTTATTAGGGTTTTAATTGATATAAAATTTGACGATTTGATTAAATCTGTCTTTTGGTGACTCGTTGAAAAATAGGGAGTGACCACTCTCGCTAGATATGTGAGTGGAACTCTAATCTCTTACATAAAATAGTAAAACGTGTTTTCTGTCGTATTTTCGATAAAACATGCTTTTGATATGCATTGATCTGACGTATGATATTGAATTTCAAAACCGTTTTGTGATTATTGGAATGTCTTGAAATATGTTTACGATAACTATGCATCCATGGTTTAAAATGAAAACAAAATTTGTGTCATTACTTGAAAATTGATAAATTTCCTTTTCTATCGTTGCATTAATATGCAGTTTTGAAATGATTTGATGAAACGTATTGGCACGCAGACTTGAAATGCTTTGATGAACTATGTGGGTCGGATGTCCACTAGTTATGCGATGATATGATTTTACTTGTGGGACGTTGTGCCCTGGGATATTGTGCCCTTGTGATACTATGGGACGTTGTACCCTTGTGATACTATGATGATTTTGTAGCTACGAAGGACGTTTGTAGAGGCATGGGTTGCCCGGATATGCTTCTGCAGGAGGTATCCGCAAACGTCGTTCATTCTGAAGACTATAGGCGCGGCCGGTTGAACCCACGTAAGGGGAGGACGTGTGTGACGCCACCGTTTAGCACCGGGCGGGGTCCTATACACGTTGATGAGTTAGCCCTAGCGAACTCATGGCCAACGTCGGGGTAAAAAGCTTTTTAAAGTTTATGCATAATAAAACCCCCAATGCGCCTGTCATTGGTCACGGTTGACCTTTGTTAGAATCATTTTTGGCTCGCTCTGATATTACTTGATTTTAAATTGATGCATATATGCTTGTTATCGTGTGATCGATTAAATGATTTCAAATTGCTAAACATATCATGTTTTGCCGCGAAATGTAAATTTTTGTTTCAAATGATATTATTTGACACTCCAATTGTTCACCCATACTATTTATGCTTGATATTATCCCCCTCACTCACTGAGTATCTTCCCATGATACTTACCCCCTCTCTTTTCCCTCCTTAAACAAATTTATTGTGATAGAGCGACGTTACAAGCTCTAGAGTGGATTTGGTATTTCTGACAGTAAGATTTACTTCTAATTTAGTTTCAACCCTGCGAGATCTTGACATTGAGATTCGTAGTTGGCCGTGTACTTATTTTGGGATGACTGTATAATTTAACTCTCATACTTTATTTGCATTGAGGCGATTGTACGCATTTAAATGTTATTTGGAAAAATTATGGTATATAAGATAAAAGTTAGATCCGCTCGGTGTGGCGGTTGTTCATACTCTAATTGTGCATGTTAGTAGAGGTCTGTTGCTAGAACTGCTAGAAATTTTATAGTCTTGCGTTATCCTGAATGTTTGGAGTGGAAATTGTTAATTTTGGAGAGGCCGGGATGGCCATTTGTTTACAGTACAGGTTGATTTTGAAAATACAGATTTAATTGTACACGGGAAACCTCCAATTTATGGGGAGATTCTACCCGATTTTCTGTAAAAATACAGTCGGCATCCAAGAGTAACGGGCGGCTGTTTACGATCCCGATTTGGGGCGTGACAGCAGTTCTACAACATCTCAACCCAAGTCTGATGAATCCTTTGATGAGAGAGATTTTCCTATGTGAAAATCTCACAAACCCTAAAAAAAAAATGGATCTCTCTTAAGGGAATATTAAGAGAAAAATGTTCTCTCCTCATAACAATGTCTCTCTTCATTGATTGTCGTTCACATAGACCCCAAAAGGATGGAGTAGTTTCTTCCCTTAGGTAACCTTAGGTAACTGTCCATTTCAATTAGGAAGTTTTCCAATAATGGGTAACTACCCTTTTAAATGTATTTACTTGAGGTAAAAAGCCCCTTATGGACATATTTATCTACATCTGCCACTTGCACATGAAAACATTTTATGTACGTCACAAGATCATAATTCATGTGATCTATCATATCACCCTACTGGAATTTCATATAGGATTGGACGTCGTGAGACCAGCGAGTACACCCGCAAGTAAAGACTTCTCGATACACCTGTTAAGATGATCGACGGGTCACCGTTAGTAACAAAAATAACTCGCTATACCCTAAATTCAATGCATTTACATCTATCAAGCCACTTTTCTCATCAAAAGTGATCTTCAATCATTTGCTCGACTATGTATTCACTATTATATTTAAATCCTAAGATAGATTAACATAACAGTTCGACCTATGAATACAATATCATGATATAATGACCTCTTTTGTAACACAAGGAGAGGTCCGCAATTCTCTTGAAATATTTCAGAATTCTTTTCACTGCTCTCCAGTAATTCTTTCCAACATTCGATTGATACCTATTCACCAAATCGACTACAAAATAAACATCTGATCGTGTACGCCTTATCGCATACATTAGATTGTACATTACACGTGTATGTCTCATCGCATACATTAGGATGCACATTGTACCGGAAGATTCAGATCTTTACCTTTAGCGATAGAGTATCTATTGGGTTATTATCATTCATCTCAAAATACTTAAGAATTTGTCTGATGTAGAACTCTTGTTAAAGAGTCTAACACCATTCTTAAGTGATCGCTCTGAATCCTGATTGCAAGAACGAACTAAATCTCACCCAAGAACAATGACCATTTAGATACTCTCTGTTATTTTTGACTAACAGATTGTCACCTACATTTAAGAACATGATCATTAAAGAGTTATCGGAACGTATCAGATAGATACAATGATTCTCCTCGATCATTATAACATCGTAAGATATCATCTTTTCGTAAAATCTCATGTACCACCGTTTAGATGAGTGTTTAGGTCGTATATTGATATCCAAATCCAACATACATTATCCACCTAATCTACTAGAACGAACCTAGGGAAATGCTCCATGTAAATCGTCTCATCTAAACTTCCATTATGGAAAGCGGACTTTACGTCTATCTAGTGTAACTCCAGATTCATATTCGTGACAATTGCTAAAATATGAACGGATCGAAATAAATTAAACTACAACTCCTCTGATAATCCAAACCCTTCAGTTTAAGTGTAACCATTGGTTACTAAATGGGTTATATACCTCTCCATCGATCCGTCGACCTTTCTCTTAACCTTGAAAACCTATTTATTCCCAATAGTCCTTTTGTCCTTAGACAAATCAACTAGGTTCTAGACCCCGTTGATTCTTATTATTTCATTCTCTTCATCAATGACTTTCAACAAATGGTTCTCTGCAGAACTTTCAAGAGCCTCTTGGACCATTTTGGAATTTTCATCATCCTCTAGAGTCACAATGAGGGACTCACTCTCTATCGAGAAACGACGTTTAAGTGCGTATCCTCGATACTCCTATGAGAAGAGAAAAAATCTTTACCTTTTGATGGATTACTCCCACTGGGACCAAGACCCATAGCGATTCTTAGATCCCGCCGTTGGGCTCCCTGAGCTACTAGGCTTATCCATCTCATATAAGGTAATGTCCAGATTGATTTCACCTCTCTAAGAGAAATCATTCCCAGTAAATGTGGTATTACGAGACTCAATCTTGATAATAGTGCCGTTTGTATGTTCACCTAAGAACACATACTTTCCGCAAGCCTAACTTGCCATGTGGATGTGAGAAATCGCGGGACAATCTCATAATCTCAAGTGGCTAAGATCAAACTATCTCCTTGTCCAAAACTCATGTGGGGTACTGACTGAGGAGTCTGATGAGATATAGTTGAGGACGTAAGCAGCAGTCAATAAAACATCTCCCTAATGGAAGACCAATATATTGATCTGCGCCATCATAGATCTTTCCATTTCCAACAAAGTTCTATTCCTTATTTCGACTACTCCGTTCTACTGAGAAATAGTAGGAATAGTCAGTAATCTCATGATACTCATTTCGAAACAGGACTCCATGTGTAGTTTAAACGAATAATCGCGCCATCGATCGGTTTTAAGAGTTTTCACTCTTAAGTCTAACTGATTCTCAATCTCGTTAATAAATCTCCTAAAATATTCTAATGCGCCAGACTTATGTGAGATCAGATAGGCGAACCAAAACGTGATGAACATCATAACGTATACAGTTCCATTTCAGGCTTTTATGCTCATAAGATCACAAATATCGTAGTGGTCCAATTACAGTAGAATCCCAGCTCTCATTGTATTACCAAATGGTTTTTTTGTCATTTTGCCGACTAGGCAAAAGTCATATACGGACAGCTCGAATCTGGTCAGCAGGTCCAACAAACCACTCACTGCTAATCGATCCATCATCTCTTGCCCTACATATCTAAGTTTACTATGCTACTCATTTACATTATCATCTACGCAATCAGATGTAAAGACGATAGAAAAATGACAAGGAAACAATTAGAATGATCCATTATGGATCAAAGCCATAACAATTCAGAGAATTGTCGCATTTATTAAAATAGATGATTTTATGCATATCTTAGTCAATCTTAGACAAAGTATGAAATTCAAGTTCTGTCGAATGCCCGTAGCATAGAGAACGTCATAGCAAGTGCCGATCCCTCTGATGATGACAAATGCTTTGTCCCTGACGTAAATCCTCCTAACTTAAGGATTTACTCGGCGGAGCTCTATTTACGCGCTCTTGTCTCGAGTTATATGGTTGGTGGCTCCTAAGTTTACAATCCACAAAGAAGAGAAATCAGCGAGTATCACAATAAATGAGACAAAAGTCAAGCCACATAAAGAAGAAGGGTATTCTTTCGACTCGTCACACTCACGAGCAAAATGGCCAAATCTGCCTCAAACATAGCACTTCGCATTGGTCTATCAAAATCATTTTTCCTACGCTTTTGTACCTTATTGTTGGTTTTCTCGGATGGTTTTTATTGCCTGAATCTCGAGTTTCGTTCACATGTTTATGCTGTTGGCTTAGTGCTATGGGGGTCATTACTCGACTCCTCTACATATACATGACTCGAGTGTGGCCTACTCACCTCCAGGCGCTTCTCTTTGAGTACACAATACCTACTCACATTAACAAAAGAACGAATACTCTCGTCACGCATGAGATAGGTTTTCATGGTTTCTCATAAATTAGGTAAAAGACTGGATCACATCTAGTACTTAAATTTCATCCGAAATAGGCTCGTCCTTATTCTTTTAACTCGGTAATCATACTCGACATTTGTATCAAATGTTGCATCATTGTATGATCAGCCATTTTCTTCAGCATTTTCACATTATGAGTTAAAAAGAACATCACAATACTCTTTTAGGCCGAACCTAACTGACATATCCGTAGGATATTACTTATAGAACGCGATCAAGTTATCGTGCATGTCATTGATAAGAACTGCCTTAACTTGGCTGCCTTTTTCTTCCATGCACGACAGACCTCCTTATCCCATTTATCATAAGGTGCGGTACCCTCCCTAGAGCCCACAATCTCATTCCTCAGAATGTTAAACAGATTTTGTTTCTCGAGAATAAACTGAATCTACCGGTGTGAAATCTCGCAAATCACATCATTCAGTTTACTCTCCCTGTAAAAATCTAATACGACAGTTCTCAATACAGTAAAAAAGACATTTGTGACTTAGTGATGCTTATTTCATATTTTGTACACCCTACAAATCAATAAGTTCAAAATAACTCGAATATAGACCCCAAAATGAACGTATAAGTCAACGGACACTATACATCATAAACCAGAATCGCATTTGGACTTTGATTCAGTACACAAAAACCCAAAAAAGTCACAAATATGGAGGTAAGACCCTTAAAAAATTGAAAAAATCCAATTTAGAGCAGCCTCATATGCCGCCAGGGTCCTCACACGCCCACACGCTGCCATGCTCCGGCAGCTGTCTGGCGCAAGCACCAGACGCGCAACACGCCTCACACGCGCCTCCACACGCCTGACGCGGCTCAACTCACGTGCCCCCACTCGCGGCGCGCGGCTCATGCGCCCTCACACGTTGAGCCATGTCACCCGGATCGTAAACCGGGTTGGAACACGACCCGACCGAGGTCGATCAACAGGTCAAGTCGACCCGACCGTATCGGTTCATGGGTCGGATTCGAGTCGGGGTCCGACCCGAACCGTCAACTTACCGCTTCATGTGCCTTGCTCACGCATGAAGTACAAACACCCGCAGCTTCCTCCAGGACACACCTCTGTGCACGTGTGGCTCACGGGCCCGCGAGTTTGGGTCAGGTCTTCTTCCCCCGATGGGTTTTGCAATGGGTCTTTTGACCCGGTTATAGGAAAACTTATTTCCGGCCATTTTTCATACGTTTTCATCAAAAAATTACTACTAAGCATCATTCAACTATCCTTGACTTGATTTTAGTTGGATTTAAACTCTCATCTCGACAAATCTAACATCTAAGTTTCAGCGCTTCGCGGCCATTTTTGAAACTTAATTTCTGGCAACCGAAATACACAATAAATATATGCAAAATGCAGATCTGAGTATGAGAAACATGCATAAACCATTTTCATGCATCGATTTGCTCTCTAACTTGATAGATCTAAGGTTTTAAAATTCGTATAGTCGCAAACTTCAACCGGACTTTTTATGACCAAAACATGCTTGGAAAATTTAGAAAAAATCATTTTTGTAATTCTTGGGCCATAGATATTCATGTGGTATTCTCGGATTCACGAAATTTATCCGTGATTCAGAGCCTAAAAATTTTTTATACCCAAAAATAATTCTTATAAAAAAATTAATTAAATCCAATGACCACTCTAATACCAATGTTGGATTTAATCGACACAATATGCGCATGAGAATTGTTGGTCGGAAATGGTGATCGCGGAATGGTCAGAATGGTGATCACGGAGACTCGGAGATTGTAATATCTCTCGAACGGATTGTTGGTCGGAATGGTGATCACGGAGTCGAACCACCACCACAATTTCACGATATCTCAACTCAAATCCGATAAATTCTTTGACAAGAGAGATTTTCTTATACGAAAATCTCCAAAACCCTAATAAAAAAAATAAAAAAAATAAAAAAAAAAAAAAAAAAAAAAAAACAGGATCTCTCTCGAGGGAATATTAAGAGAAAAATGTTCTCTCCTCAGTACAGTGTCTCTCATCATTGATTGTTGTTCACGTAGACCCCAAAAGGATGGAGCAGTTTCTTCCCTTAGGCAACTGGCCATTTCAATTAGGAAGTTTTCCAATAATGGACAGCAACCCTTTTAAATGCATTTACTTGAGGTAAAAAGCCCCTCATGGGCATATTTACCTGCAATAGCTTTTCTTGGGAATTCTCTCTATTATACTCATTTCTTTCAGATGGTTGAACCATTTACAGGACATTATGAGTTCGCATTAGGTATTACAAGATTTTTGGGTTGCGCTCATTGGCTTATCAAGGTTTGCTCTGAAAAATTTTTTATCAATTGCATCCTCAAGTAAGATACGAAAGAAATTTCATTGGAATAACGACTCTTAATGACATAATGTTTGATTGAACATAATGCAGATATAGGAGACTCGGGGTCTATTTCTCTTCCCTAATGGCATAGGAACCTTGTGGGTGCCAATGTTTTTCCTCTCCGAAATTGTTCAGGCCTTCCCAGTAGCCCGACTTCTGTTACTACTATATCAAGAGATGAGCCAATTCTCTTCAACTTCTCTTAATTAATTGAATCATTCCCTTATTTCATTTATTAATTTGGTAGTTCTTTTTTAAAAAAATAATAATAATAAAATAAAATTACTTTTCAATTAGAGAGTTTCACATTTATTATCAATTAATTTGGGATTTGCGATAAAATTATTTAGGACATATATTGTATTAAAACGTGCTTATTTGTTTGTTGTGCTTCATCTTTCCCTTGACAGCAAGATGGCAGGGGAACTGATCGTGAGACTGCATTCAATGTCATCACCAGTGTAAGGGGGTTTCAGCATCAATTTTGGAGAGGCTGTGTAAAGGAAGATTTGACATTTTCCTGGGCTACAAAGGTTACTTATTCATCAGTTAAATTGAAATTGTAGCCGTTAGCAGTATTCCCTCTTCCCCCCCCCCCCCGGGGGGGCGCTATTCTACCCAAATGGAATTGTGAAATTGATTGCTTGGAACAAATTTCCACCTTCTTGGATGACACTTTGGGGATTAATGAAATTATCTATATGCTTAATTAAGGCAATGGCAAAACTACGCCGACCTTAAAGACCTACAACAATGCATCTTTTAGGAAATGAGTCTGGTCAATAATGGAAGCCAATGCTTGAGAATTAAAGTATAATATTGCAAAATAAATAGCTATCCCTTGAATTATTTTCTTATAATTATATCATTTTCTTATTCTAATTTAGTGTTACAAATACAAAATGTTCATAGTTCTCAAAAGTCGCAATCAAGAAGGGTCATGGGTTAGCGAAGTGGCAACTTGGAAGGGTCGGCACCATTAAGTTATTCAAGGTTGCGCATGTGTTAGTTTGGACGGCTGCAAGCCAACATTTGATTGCATTGCATTTTACTTTTTCCGCGTGTCTACACCAAAACATTGCACACACTTTTACTCGATATGCTACGTGTTAGGTCTTTACAAATTTATATTTCTAACTGTTAATTTACCATTTAATAATTATTATTTTTATAAATTAAAAATAATAAAATAATTAATATTAATGCCAAAAGACAATTCTAGAAATTAGTGCTTCAATGCTGATGTGACAGAGGGACCACCCCTTCGCGCGAGAACAGGAAGTTTCTTTCTTTTCCGATTTCAGCGTTAGGGAGTCAAATGGACCATTTAAAATTCCCCAGCCACATGGAGAAAGAAGAGTCTCCGTCTACCATCCTTCCTTTGTATTGTACAATGGAAAAAATATTATATTTTTTAATTAAAGTTTTATATCTAATACAAGTCGTGATAAACTATATTATTTATAAAAAAAACAAACAAATAAACAAAAAATTTTTAAAAAAATACTCAAAACTGGGATTTGATGGTACGCTTTGGTTATAGGTGTGGATAACCCAATAACAAATGGTTTTAGCAGCAAAGCGCTATACTAAGGTTTGCACTACATGCTCTCGTTAGAATTTTATTTTTAAGAAAATTATACGTAAAATTAGACTAAATTTCAGTTAAACTCTTAAGAATTATTTTATTATTGTTGATAAAACATACCCATAGGAGTCTTTTATTATGAGTTAAAATTTAAATTTGAATTCAAATTAAAAGAGTAATAGATATTGGTTAACCCGTAATCTCTTAACCTCTTACTTATGTCTCATTTTTCTGAGAACTTTGTATGTGAGTTAACTTTCTAGATTTTGAGTTTATAACGTACGTGAATTCTATGCACATTGTTGAAATAGAAAGTGATTGTGAAAGATACTGAGAGATTAATTTTTAGAGTGAGAAATTAATTAAGGGTATTGAAAAAATTTTGAGTAGAAAATTATTCGAAATTTTCTCCGTCATTGAATTTATCAAATTTAGAGTTGAGGCGTTGTGATATTATGATGATAATTTGTATTATGTGATTACCATTCCGAACAAACGATTTGTTCAAAACTTCGCAATCACGACTTTTTGAAAACCTATATATCGAGATATTTATTTTAAAATTCTGATATATTTATTTTCGTGATTTTTCATGCTTCCGCATTGAGAATAAATATAAAATTAGTATCAGAGTATGTTTACATTTATTTAAAAAATTTTCAAAATTTTTTCAAGTATTAAATATGTAGGGTAAAATTTTATGATGCGAATTACAAATGAGTTTCGTGAATTCAAAAATAACATGAGATTACCCATAACCCAAAAATCATGAATATGATTTTTATTTAATTTTAGGAGTATATTTAGCTCATGAAAAGTCCAATCAAAATTTTTAATCATACCAACAAAAAACCTTAAAATCTATCGAGATAAAAGACAAATTAATATATGAAAATATTCTAAAATGTTCATCATATTCTGATCTACAATTTTGATACAATAATTATGTGATTTGGTTGCTGGAATGTGAATTTCTCCATTGGCCACGAAAGGCCGCAATTGGGATGTTTTCCGGTAGCTAGGTCGCAGAAATCTAGTTGTAGAAAGTCAAGAAGAGAAGACTCAACCCAGATCCATGGGCACGTGGCATACACGCACGGTGAGGCACGTGACGCCCATGGGATCAGGCGCGTGGATATCACATGCGCTAAGGCGCATGATGGGTCGAGAGTGGTCCGGGTCGATCCAAACCGGAACAGCATCGACCCGTGTCCCAACCCGATACGTAACCCGGGGCACGCATGAGCTTGCATGCCAGATACGTTGCACATCTAATGTGTGTAGCATCTTGCGGCCATCACATGCAGGCATGTGGCAACACACCATCGATAAGTGGCTGTGCATGGGACTGTCGACGTCCCGTCAAATCGTTTCAAACTGATTCTTTTCACTTTTTTAAGAATCCCACATCATTATTTGATATTTTTTGTGGGCTTTGTGTACCAAATTCAAATACAGGGGGTAAGATGTAATTCTAGATTGTGATGGATAGGTCCGTTGATTAATTCGTTCGCTTTGGGGTTCACATTTAAGTTATTTCATGTTTATTGACTCAAATGATGCACAAAATATGTGAATAAATATCAATAAATTACTAACATCTTTTTTTTCTGTATACCAAAGATTATGGCTATTCCGAAAATGGTTATTCCTAGATCCTTGCAAGTGGGATAAGGTTAATGGTGACAATTATGAGATTTGATACCGGAGGATTTAGTTTGTCCTCAAGGAGTAGGATCTTTTTGAGATTTCGAGTTACAAGATGGTAGGCCCCGAGAAAGGTACCACACCTCAGGTTAGGCAGAATTAGGAAACCTATCATGCGTGGAAAAAGAAAGATAGTCACGTTAGGGCAATCCTGATTAGTAACATAGACGGTGATATGATCTCAATTTATAAGTAGGATCCTACGGTTATATCAGTTTGGTTCACCCTAAAAAAGCATTATGGTGCTCTTTTAGCTCCTAAGGTAAGAATATTGACTTATAAATTTATCATTTATAAGAAAAGAGCTGATCATACGATGAACTAATATTGGTTGCAAATGTCGAGTATGATCATCGGATTAAGAAACACGGGCAAGCCCATTTTGAATGAGTTTCAAGTATTTGATGTGATACAGTAATTAACTGCTTCATGAAATACCATGAAAATCTATCTCATGCACGATGATAGTATTCGTACTTTCGTTAATATGAGCAGACACTGTGAGCTCGAAAAGAGGCGTTTGGAGGCGAGTAAACAATACTCAGGTCATGCTTATGTAGCAGAATCGAGTAAAGGATGGAAGAAGTATGAGAAAAAGACCTGAGATCCAAGTAAGAAGAAGTCATCCGAGAAATTCAATTGCAAGATACAAAAGCACAGGAAAAAGGAGTTTGATAAAACCAAAGTGAAGTGTTACATATATGACAAGTTTGGTTATTTCGCTCGTGAGTGTGATGAGTAAAAGGTATAATCTTCTTCTTTTTCTTTACATGGTTTGGGTTTTGTCTCCTATACTGTGATACTCACTTATTTTTCTCTTTTGTGAATTATAGATTTAGGAATTACCGACTATGTAGATCAAGATAGGAGTGCGTACGTAGAGTTCTGCCGAATGAGTCCTTTAGTTAGGAGGATTTACGTAGAGAACGGAGCATTTGTCATCATCAGCAAAATTGGCACTTGCAAACTGGAGTTACGAACTAGTCAAATTCTTTATTAACATTATGTTTTTTATGTTTTGGATACTCAACAGAATCTCTTTCATTAATTTGTTTAGATCGCCTAGGATACACTTTGTTTTTTGGAAACTCTATTGTTTCTATTAATTATGACAGTTTTTCGTTTGTTATGGTTTTGTTCATGATAGATTATATGCACTAGATACTATTTTTTTAATGGCTATTTTTGTTATTTTTCTATTGTCTTTATATCTAATTGTGTTAATAATGATGTGAATGTATGGTATACTAGATTTGGACATATAGGGCAAGAAAGAATAAATCGGTTAGCAGCGAGTAGTTTGTTGGGCCCGTTAATCAGGGTCAAGTTATCCGTATGTGAGTTTTGTCTAATCGACAAAGTTACAAAAAAAAACCATTTGGTAAGACAATGAGAGTTATGACTCCATTACAATTGATCAGCTTTGATATCTACGGTCTTATGAACGTGAGAATCCGAAATAGAGCTATGTATTATATTTTATTCATAGATGATTACACATGTTTCAATTATTTCTATATGATCTTGCACAAGTCTAAAATATTGGAATACTTCAGGAGATCCATTAGCGAGGTGTAACTGAGAGGATGAGTAAGACTTCGTTGAAAATTGTAAGATCTATGAGAGCGCAAACCAATTTGTCTGTCTTCCATTGGAGACATGCATTATTGACTATATTTACGTTATCGATCATATTTTATCAAAATCCATAGTTAATATCTCATATGAGTTTTGGACAACGAGACAGTCTGACTTTAGGCACTTGAGGCCATAAAAATGTGCCGTGTATGTTCACAATACCTTGCATCCATTCAGCAAGTTAGGCTCTCGAAAAAAGAAGTGTATTTTTATAAAATATTCAGAATACTCAAAGGGTCATGTTTTCTTAAGTGAGTATATGGACGGTATTGTCACTGAAATGAGTATCATGATATCATATTTCTTGAAAATGACTTTCCTAAAAGAGGTAAAACCGATTAGGATTTTACCTTATGAGATGTGTGAGCCTAGTGGCTCAGCTAAGCCCAACGGTAGGATCTAAGAGTTCATTATGGATCTTGGTCCTAGTAAGAGTGATCTATCTAAAGATGAAGGGATTGCCCCTCCTCATAAGAGTCGTCGAGAACATATACCTAAACGTCATTTTCCGATTGAGGATAAGACCCTCATTGTAATTCCTGAGGATAATGAGAATGCCAAAACAGTTTAGGAGGTTCCCAAGAATTCTGTAAAAGACTACTGGCTGAACGTCATGGATGAGGAGATAGAGTCTATAAGAATCAACAGGATTTGAAATTTAATTGATTTGCCTGAGGGTAGAAAAGCTATCGGAACAAGTGGTTCTCAAGATCAAAAAAAAGATTGAGGGATCGATAGAGAGATATATGACTCGTCTGATAACTAAAGATTATACTCAGACTAAAGGCGTAGACTACAAGAAGACTTTCTCTCCGGTAGTCCTCTCCTGTAGTCAAATTTATCTTAATTAACTTACTTTTAGCGATTATCATAGAAATAGATCTGAAATTATACCAGATGGATATTAAGACTAACTTTCTGAATGAAAGTTTGGATGAAAAGATCTACATGGAGTAGTCACCTAGTTGTTCTAGTATGTCAGAAGGATAAAGTCTGTCGATTTCGAAAATCGATATATGGATTTATGTAGTCATTCAGGCAGTGGTACCTGAGATTTTATGAAGAGGTGATAACTTCTGGTTTTATGATGATTGAGAAGGATCACTGCATCTATTTGATATGTTTTACGGATTCTTTTGTGATCATGTCTTTATATGTAAATGACATTCTGTTGGCTAGAAATAACAAAGAATATCTTATGACCATCAAAGTATAGTTCGTCAAGTTTTAATATGAAGGACTTAGGTGAGATACAGTTTATTCTTGGAGTTAGCATCCAAAGGAATCGCACAAGACACGTGTTGGCTCTTTCACAAGACTCCTAAATCATGAAGATTTTTTAGCACTTTGAGATGGGCAATTGCTACCCCATAAATACTGTTATCACTAAAGGTAAAAGTTTGAGTCTTGATATATATCTTAAAACTTAGGAAAAAATAAGAAAAATGAGTAAAATCTCTTATACCAGTATAGTGGACAATTTGATGTATGGGATGTTATATACATGACTAGACATTTGTTTTATAGTCAGTCTGGTAATTAGGTATCAATCGAATCTTGAAATGAGTCATTGGAGAGTAGTGAAAAGAATTTTGAGATATTTCAAGTGAATTACAGACCTCTCATTATATTACGGAGGAGGTGATTTGCATCTCGTT
Organism: Dillenia suffruticosa; assembly: GCA_033439265.1. Classification (NCBI taxonomy): domain Eukaryota; kingdom Viridiplantae; phylum Streptophyta; class Magnoliopsida; order Dilleniales; family Dilleniaceae; genus Dillenia; species Dillenia suffruticosa. Next base: position 19,458,852 of record JAVTVX010000020.1, read on the forward strand.
GGATATTCAAACGACGACTGGGATAGCGATCTGGATTGACACAAATCGATATTAGACTTTGTTATCTTGCTTAATAATAGTATCATGCCATGGAGCAACAAGAAACAAACCTATGTGTCTCTATTTGCGATAAAAGCTGAGCTTGGAATATGCTCAGCAACGGTTCATGAAAATGTTTAGTTTCGAAGATTTCTTGATAATTTAAGTGTTGTAACAGATAGTATGAGATCAGTAATGATTTATTGTGATAATCATCTCACTATTATCTGCACCCAAGACCCTAAATATCACTACAAGACTAAATATATTGATATTATATATTATTTTGTGAGAGATATCATCGAGAAAGATGAAAGATGATAAAATATATTTCCACACACAGTATGGTGGTTGACCCGATCACCAAACTCATTACGAAAGATTTCTATGTAGGATATAGAGAATCATTGAGTTTACGTGTATTTTGATATTTCTCGTTATATATTACATTGATATTTTGATACATATGATGTTTATTATTGTTATATAAAACATATGTACATTATTTAGTTATTTATTTGTTACTCTTATTTGTTGTCATATATTCTATAATGTGATATGATAAAAAATATATTAGGTAGGCGAGGTCGACTCTATTACATGAATAACTACCTCCAGTTCTAAATGAATGGGGATAAGACGGTTTCTAAACATAAGAGATTTTAAAACTGGCTCTATTAGAATATAAGTTACCCTAATATGTATTCAAGATGAGATCAAATGCAATAAGACCAGCATAGACATACTCACATCCATATTGTCTGTAAGTAACTAGATTTGAGATCTCAGATATTACTTATGTCTAATGATATTATCTCTGTAGTACTCTCTCTGAGATTTCTCGATCAAATTTTATGTGTATACTAAGTTTTATACCTGTATAATAATAGAAAAATCTGGCATATGTCTTTTTTAGAGATGAGAGAATAATACTGTAATACGTATTTCATATGCGTGTGATAAATTGATTATAGGATAGTGGGAACTATTATTTGAGACGATAATGTGATCTTCACCTCAATGCCTATTGTGTAAGACTTGAGACCCATTGGATGGGTCTACCAATACCCTTATTATTTTTTAATTTTTCTTGAACTCTTGGTTCATGAGATCTGTAGGATAGTTCTACAAAAGCAATTGAATTAAGATTGATAGTTTTTAGTAAGGAAAGGAAAACTAATTGACATTTTATTATTGTGTTGTATTCGTTAGTCGACCTGTTATGTTTATCTATTTGAGATTAAAATATAATAGTAAATATACAATTAAACAACAATTGGAGATTTCTTTCGATGAAAAAAGTAATTTGATGGATGTAATGCGTTGAATCTAGATTACAGTAAATTCTTTTAGTATTGCTGGTGACTTCTCGATTATCTTAACAGATATATTGAGAAGTCTTTGTTTGCATGTATTCTTGCCGATCACATGACACTCAATCTTATATAAAAGTCTAATAGGGTCATGTGGTAGATCACATGAATTATAATCTTGTAACAAACGTAAAATATTTTCATGTGCAAGTGAAAAATGTTGGTAAAATATACCTATGATGGGCTTTTACCATGGGTTAAAATTTAATTAAAAGGGTAATGGGTGATCGTTAACCCATGATCTCTTAACCTCCCACATATCTCCCTCTTTTTTGAAAACTTTGTACGTGAGTTAACTTTCTAGACTTTGAGTTTAGAACGAATATGAGTTCTTTGCACATTGTTAAGACAATGAGTGATTATGAGAGATATATTCACTAAGAGATTAATTTCTAGAGTGAGAAATTAACTGAGAATATTGAGAAAATTTCAAGTAAAAATAGTTCGTATTGCATGATTATCATCCCGACCAAGCGATTTGTTCGAGAGGTCATAGTTACGGATTTTTTAAAACCTACAATCAATTTATTTATCACAAAATTCGGATCTATTTATTTTCATGATTTTCCATGTTTCCACATTAAGGATAAATCTAACGGTTATGATTGATGCTTGAATTTCAAATATGTCATAATTAGATTCTTAATATGGCATTGTTAATAATGTGGTTGTTATCCATTAATAGTGGAATTGTTGAATTATCAATGACGTGGACAAATATTTGTGACTTTATAAATGACATGTTAACAAACAATTTCACTTATTCTAAAGAAAGAGCGTGTGTATGTCTTTTAGAGAAGAGAGTTTTCTTTTTCCCTTCTCTATTCCCCTTACATCAATTAGAGAGATAATGCATCGACACCATTACCAGTTTCAAGGTACTTTTTGTTTCCAAAAGATATTTTGATCGTCATGGAGCTTTTCCAAAGAGAAATTCCATGTTTAATTAATGACATCATTGATTTTACAGTATGCTCCACCATTGCTGATATTTGGAAAAGCTTGAAATTTGAATGCTCTATCTTCAATTCCATCTACATTTCAACTCAAAACTTCATTTGGTATACTTCTAAGAAACTAAATTTTGAGTTAGCTTTCTTTATTTTCAAATTCCACATCCGTTATTAATGACATCGGTAAAAATTTTAATTTTCTCCAATTCTGAGCTTCAATTCTAGAATCCATGAACCCCCTACACATGCCTTCAAAGCTCTAAAGTGAAATTGGATACTCAATTAATAAAAATTCATCTCTCTAACTCAATTGTTCTCACTATCACCTTGGGAGGAATAGAATCTAATAACTAATGTAAAATTGAATTTTGAAACACTTTTTTTTTCCTTTTTTTTACATTGCTCTTGATCCTTCCAATTTGATAATTAGAAGCAAACAATTGACCCAAAATCATCTTCTAAGCCTCTCTATTCATCACTATCAGTGGAAAATTCAAAAATTTCAGTGATCGAATGGCAGATGCCCCTTAAAACGATCATATGATGATTTCTACAACATATTCGATTACTGATCAAGGTTTTTGCAAGATTAAAACCTCTGATTATTCTTTGGTTTGAGACAAGAGGAAGAAGAAGATGATCGAGTTGGCACAGCATCTCCATGCCTAGTGTGAGGGGTAGAGAGGGGGAAGATGAAGACTCTCTCTTTGAAACACTTACTCTCTGTAAGACACTCCCTCTCCTTCTCACTCTCAAACACATGCACACACACACACTCTCCCCCACTAAGGTTAAGGTGATATGTAGATAAGGAAAAACTTGTTTGCTGAAATGTTAATCATCACGTTAATAAAATTTATACATATTATCAACAATTCACAAATCCACAAACCACATTAGCAGATAATGACTATATCATTGACAATATCATGATATGTTTTGAAATTTAAGAATTCAATCATAACAAAATAATTTAAAAATTCAATTAAATTTTGGTTTCAAAAGTTTAAGTTTTATTATTTGTTGTAATTATTTTACTTTAAAATTTTATAATTTTTATGTTAAGAAGAACGTAAAGTGTATATATATATTTCACTAAATTGCACATGGAAGGGAATTAATATCGGTACCACTGGTTAGATATATAAGATTATTCATTTAACGAGATAACCAATTAAAATCACTTTGGAATTGATTTAAATTTAAATTTCTTTTGCAAAGTTTATCATTTAAATTTGATAGTTGCTTATGTATATTTTATAATACTATAACAAATGTGTTTCGCTTATTTGCCCGTTAATTATCTTATAATAAACAAATAGATACCGATTAAACTTCTTTTTTTCTTAATTGTTTTTAGTCTAAAAATGACACACCAAAGCATTTCTATCAGCTAAATAGGCATTGCAAAATATTTAATTATTTACAAACTATTATCTTTTAAGAAAATATTTGTTATTATTATTCCACTAAAACCCCATTAAATTTTCATAATTTCATAAAATTCTAGATATTTTTCTACAGAACAATTAGTTATAAATACCAAACTTCTCCATGTTTACCCTTCGGAATAAAGTTTAGAGCGACAAAAAAAAAAATTCCTCTTCCCATGTGATCTGTACTAACGTAGTGTCATGCTAGTATAGCATTCTGTTACTTCTAATTTGACACTGAGATAATTATATGTCAAGTCCCTGAACTTTACCATCAATTCATAAATTGGTCCTTGAACTTCAAAATGTAACGGTTGAGGATCTAGACTTTAGAAGCTGTAACAGTTGGTCCTTCCGTCAGTAACGGCGCCTAGCTGGCTATTAAGTGCTGAGTTGGTTTGCTGTGGCAGATGATTTGACTACCTTATGGCAGTAAGTGCTAACGCATCATGCGACATATCCGCACCGGCCATACCAAATTTTGCCACGTCAACAAAATTGCTGACGTGGCATGATACGTCATCAAGGTTGTACGTTTTATTCTTACATGGATTTTATTTGGCGCCATTCTTCCCTCTAGTCTCATGTATAAAGGGGTTTGTTGGTTAAAGAAAAAAAAAACAGAAGCAAGGAAAAGTGTTGAGAGGGTGAGAATAGAGGTCGAAGGAATGGTTTGAGAGAGACTGACAATATTCATGCAAGATGCATAGGAAAGAGGGTTAGGGTTTAGGCAAGATTTGTAGGATTTAGTGTTCGAGGAAGTTTGAATTTTGGTTTTGGCAACATCCATTCGAAGGAGGGTTAGGGTTTAGGCTCGGTGTTCGTCTCTTCTTTCTGTTAGTAAGCAGCCATAGGATGTCATCAAATATGGGATCTTCATGACTGAAGTACAGATACAACCTCGATGCTATTTTGGTGACTTCTGGTTGACACGGAATCCATCACGAAGGTTTTATGGTTGCCTTAAGTTTTGGGTATGTCGAACTCTATTTTGGTGATTTGGTGATTTTTTTGTGATATGGTTGCCCTAAACTTATTTGTGGTGAATGTTAATGCTTTTGCAAGAAGGTAATGCTTGTGATTTTTTTGAATAACACGACCCACCTTTCAGCCCTCGGGCAATTGAAGTCATTCACGGGTTGAAAAAAAAAGTGGATGAGCTAAAAATTGTCCGCAACCATGTAGTACCCGATTGGAGTTTGAGAATGTAGGATGCAAGAAATACTATCGATAGGATGAAGGAAGAGAACAATCGTCTCTTACGCTATATTGAAGAGGTTGAGGAGATGAATTTGAGAATGAAGGAAGAGATTTGGAGGTTGCAGGACATGAAGGAGAAGAAGGTTAAATCCATTTGGAAAGACTTCAAATGCTTAGGTGGAATATTGTCAATGAGAGTAGTTCTGTTTTTAGTTGTGTTGTATAAAGTTGGATAGGTTAGGAGTTTTAGGTGAAATTCTGTTTTTTTTTTTTATCAAGCTACTAATGTAATTATTTACTTTCATATCGAATGTGTAAGCTTGTGTTCTATGCTATGTTACATAAGGTTTAACATCATTGTAATGAGCACATTTTACAAATGTTAACAATATTCTCAGCATTCTGAATTTCAAAATCCCAGGTGTGCATATGAAAGAGAAAAAGAAGATGTAGACATTATAAGTTGATCAACAATTGATGAACAATTGTTCAACATATGTGATAGCCTTAACATGCCTCAAGCACACATAAATTGATCAACAATTTATGGAACACATGTTAGGAAATGCATGCTCGTAGCAATCCTGAAATCAAGCAAGGTAGCTATAAGAATATAATACTCAACAAAACTGCATTCTTGAAAGGCAACAAGACTGAAATGCAGCAAGGCAATATACTCTATAAAGACTGAAATGTATGGTCATAAAAACAAATCTCATTGGGGTATGTCCATCTAAAACATACTCAACCCATTGGGAAAAAAGAAAAATCATTTATCATAAAAATAAAGTTATACTTTCTTCATGTCTAAAATAAAAATATCATTCAAAGTTATACTTAATCCAATACAAGTCTTCGTGAAGTTTACAATATCAAAAATAGTTCTATACATGCTTGTTCTAGAAAAAAAAAAAAAAAAAAAAAAAACTAAAAGGTTTACAACATCCTATCATCTACTTCATTGTTCAGAAATTGTTGAGAAGTTGTCCGCGATGCTTGTGATGCATGATGGCTTCTGAACTATTGGGTAGAAGGATAGGACCCTTGTAATGTACTACATGGGTGGCCTTGCATAGAAAAATTATATTAGTTCATCCAACTAGTACTACAAGAATAATATGGATTCAAATGTAATATTTACCTTATTTGTAGTTTAGCCGCATGATCTGTTGTTGTGTTCTGATTGCTTGCAAATGCTACACTTGATGATAGTTTCAACTCTAGAAAGTGAATGGGGATTTGTCGGTGGGATATCAGTAGGCTCTTTTTTCATTTTTTATGATGACCTTCCAGCTTTTCCTTTGTAGTTGGGAGGTAACAAAGTGGTGACTAGACATTTGTCTTATACATTTGGTCCATTACAAGGATAAACAATAGGTGCATAGCAATCTGCATAACGGGCTGAACTATAACAATCACATACATATTTCTGTTGTTGTTCTCTACAAATAAGCATGCAACTAATTGCATGCGCACAAGAAATGCCACATAATGCCCATACCCTACAACTGCAGGTCCTATTATCCAAATTAACAATAAACTTATTGAAAAATGATATCACATCATATATCCCACCACCAACTAAGGTCGGAAACTAATGTTTACTGAGTCTTTTCTGTTTTTCAAATTTCCTTTGAATGGCAGGACAAATATCACCATGGAAGATGATATTTTGCTCTTATTTTCAAAAAATTTTGACATCAACCCACACTTAATCACCTCTAACAAACTGATCACAGGCATGTCTCTTGCATCCAAAATTTTGACATTGAATGATTTACAAATATTATTAATCAGTAAGTCACACTTACTGTAATCAGAAAATACAAACCGTGTCTATATTTGGGTTGGCTTCTCCATCAGCCAAGCATATGGAGTAGCATCTGATGTCTGAATGTCTCTCATCACTCGAATGAACTCAGTCTCATAAGTGGACCTGACAGCAACATAGAACATGTTCTTCAACTCCAAATCTTTAAACTTCTTATGTAAATTATTGTACAGATGTCGCACATATATTCCATGTTCAAAATGTAGAGACAACTTAAAAATAACATTGATTAGTCCCTACACACAAACAAGTCCATGTGAAACCAATATCCACTGGGAGATTAAAAAGTTATAGGTTTCAGGATAATTGTCCATTTTCATACCTTCTGCTGGTCAGACATGAAAATCCATCTCCTATCATCTCCAATGTCCCCAAATAAGTGTTGTGGAAACCACATCCAAGAATCTGTCTCCTCTAACTCTACAATTGCAAAAGCCAGTGAAAAAATTCTATCATTTGGGTATTTTTCAACCGCAACTAGCAACTACCCTCGATAAGTAGATTTTAAAAAACATCCATCAAATCCAATAAATGACCTACAAGCTGTCAAAAATCCCCTCTTTCAAGCCTCTAGACAAATATACAATTTTTTGAAAATTAGAGTTAGAGGATATTGGATGGATAAGGGATACTCATCACCACAAGATACATAACTCTCTATTTTCCAAGTATTTCCCTTATTTGTTCTCGAAACCTCTTCAAACTATGGTTTTGACAAGAAGAATTGTTCTTTAACATTTCTTTCTGCTAGTGCTTTAGCCAGATGTTTTGCCTTCGAAGCCTTCATTCTTCTACAACTAACCTTAAATTTCTCTTTAGCTTTTTGTTGAAAACTATGCAATTTTATTTTAGGATCACTTTGGACATTCTTCATCCATTTCCTTGCAAGCTACTTAGTTGATGCATACCTATTATTCCAACTTCTATGACAACTTTGTTTAGCCTTACACGTCATTACAATTGCTGTCTTCTCATAACCTTGAAGTTTTTTTGCATATAGCAACCAATCACAACTCTAACGCATCTAACTCTCACTCTATCATTGTCATTTTTTACAAATCTAATATTCCTTCCACTATAAATAGTATAATCTTTCAATACTTTTTTAAGAAAGTTTAGACTTTAAAAAATTTGCCCCTTCTTGAATTCAATAAATTTAGGGGTTGTAATCTCTTTTGAACTCCTCATATCCATATTCACAATTTTTCCTACCCTTAACCCCTTCATCCTCACGCTCATCCTCTCTAATTGTGTATTCTAAGTTCTCCTCTTCATCCGCCTCCTCCTAATCAAAGAAATGAACACGTCTAGAGAATTCCTCTTCTTCTGAGTCTACAATGCCCTCTTTATCACTAGCATGAGCATTTCACCTCTATAGGATTATCACTGAACATTGCCCTCTCACTTTCTTTCCTACAACTCTCATTTTCAGTATTCTATTCAGAATCACTAGTCTACAAAATTTCAGTATAAAGCCTTCACTGTCCCCAGTATCTTCATCATTCTCATTAAATACTTCTGCATCATTCTCTAGTACACAAGTCTCATCAACACTATGTTCTACATAAAACTGAACTCCCTTATCCTTTTTCCTTTCATCCAAATAAAATAACAACACAGAATCAGATAATATTGGGTTCAAACCATCTCCAGACAAATATTTCCATGACCTTACATGGTTTTTATAATCTAACTCCCCTACAATGTGTCCCAATTCAAATATTGACATTCTATTCCTATCACAATTATCAAAATATATTAAATCATCACCTTCATAACTATTTGATCCTACAAATTTATCTCCATGATGGAATGTTGCTGTGAATTTGGTCGAATTCATATCTGAGAAAGTAAAAAATTTGAAAAATTCTAAGATATTATATATATAGCATTTAAACAAACTCGACATAATATAGTTAATTGAACATACTTAAAAACTTAGATAGCAACACACGATAGATTCAATCACATAAAATAAACAAATCATAAAGTAGATCTTATAAGAATATAAACAAAAATAGTAGATTTAATAACCGAACCACTTCAAATTATAGCAAGACAACATTTTAATAACATTTTATTGACAATTTAAAAGAAACCCTAATTTGAAACCCAAATTTTTTTTATAAATTCTAACTCTTAATGAAATCTAAAATATTTCGAACCCTAATTTTATAAATTTTATAATAATACAGATTTAATCATATTTTATTAATAAATTTAAAGAAAGCCCCAATTTAAGAAATCCTAATTTTTACAAAACCCCTAATTTTATACGAAACACATGTTAACACTTCATATTACATTAGTACTAAGTCAAAAGTTGGATTAAATACCTTATAAGGACCTTACGTTGACAAAATAACTTCAACCTACAACGATCATGACCCAACAATCTGTCACCACAAACCTTAAAAAACACACACCTTGTTCACCACCCAAACCGAATTATTGCTTTCCCTCGAACACAGTAAAAAAATCCCTAAACTTCACTAATCCTTATGTATTTCCTTCGAAATCTTTTCTTTCTCTCTAGAAACCTAGTCAAACGCGTCTTTTCCGTCTCCATCTCCACTATGCATGTTCCTTCATTTTCTCTTTCTTTTGTTTTTTTTCTTTTTTTTATTAACTAAATTATAACGAGATTGGAGGGAAAAATGGCGCCGAATAAAATCTATGTAGGAAGAAAACATACAACCTTGTTGAGGTGTCATACCATGTCAGTAATTTTGCTGACGTGGTAAATTTTGGTATGATCGGTGTGGAAGTGTCACATGACGTATCAGCACTTACTGGCACAAGGGAGTCAAATCATCTATCGCAGTGTATTGGCTCAATACTTAATGACCAGTTAGATATCATTATTGATAGAAGGATCGATTTGTAACGGTTTCTAAAGTTTATATTTTCAATTGTTATATTTTAAAATTTTGACACCAAATGATTTAAGGGGTAAAATTAAGAGAGTTAGACATTTAATTATCTCATTAGACACTCTTTCAACGTGTCAACCGCAGCTCCCACACATTTCCCGACACGGTAAACCTCCTTTCCAAACAAGTCATGCCACGTGTCCAAACTCAAATTGTACCGCCCAGACGACACGTCACTGTCAGTCCCCGAAAAGCTGCAGCCCCACTTAATTTGCGGAGCTATTTTACAGCCTTATTTGCCACGTGTCATATCGGGCTCCTCTACGATTGATTGCAAGAGATTCTTTTTCCAACGGCAGAAGCAAACACATGTCTATCTCTTCTTAAACTGCGTGTCCTTTTCTACCTAGACATATGGAAAGCGGATGAATGTGAATGTGACGGAGCAGGCTCGGTGAAACACCCCAGATCTTCCTCCACGTGGTCAAATCTCCGTCGCTAGACTCCAAACCTGCTTAAATAACCAGAAACTAGAGTTATTTGTATCTTAGAAAATTCTGTATATTGTTAAGAGATAGCTCGTTTTCTTACCCAGAAATAATCGATTATTTATTAAAATTTTCTATCAAATAATATATAATTTTCAATCTTAAATATATATATGTAATTTTTTTTTCTAAATTCCTTTTTTTACATATATTTGTTATATATGTTTATTCTAAAACGATGATAGCTAAAATATAGTTTATTGGCTCTCTAAAAGGATAATAAGGAATCTTTTTTAACACAATGAAACAATATAAGGTTGCAAATTAACTTACTTTAACAAAAAGAATTTGCTTATATTAAGTTATCAAATAAAATTGGAATTATAAGATATGAATATCGTGTTCTATTTTATATAAAATTTAAAATTTTATGAAAAAGGAAGTAAGTTATTGCACTTGAATAATATATAAGGGGGATTCTTTTGAAAAATGGTTTTACTATATTTATATTCTTTTTATGTAAGAATTTTTTATTTTAAATATAAATCTTATTAATAGAAATTAAATTCTTCTTAAAAATGATTGAAACCTTAGTAATGGTTTTTTTAATAAGAAATATACATAAATTAAGCTAAATCTAAATTTAGTTTTGGTAAACAAGACATGTTGATATAGAGTACAATAGTTATTTAGAGTTGTGATGATTTATAATACTAAATTTTTTTAAATAAATAAAATTGTGGCTGTACTTATATTTAAGAAGAAGAAGTGGTGGTGGAGGAAGAGGAGGAGAAAATGTGTTATGAAATCCCCCGAAATGATGGTAGACTTAAACACGTGTCGGTTTGTATATCAAAGAAAACCTCGAGCCTTCCATGTACACCACGCGGCGGAATTCAAACTCATGCAGGCGTCGTGTCGTATTCCAAAGAAAAACGCATTCCCGCTAAATTTCCAGTGGATAAAGTGATTAAGCTATTAATTTTAGTGGCTTAAGCTTGGTTAACGCTTCCCATCTTATTTCGGGGAAAATTAAATTTATTTTTAATTGCCGACGTGTCGTACAACCGTCCTTTCCATCTTCTCCAATATTGACACGTCTTCGTCTCTGCCCTTCCTTCACAAACTCTTATTTGCCTTTCGCGCTCTCTCTCTCTCTCTCTCATCTTTCGGCACCCAAAACCCTAAAATACAGAGAGAGAGAGAGAGAGTGAGAGGGCGTTTGTTGTTTTCTGGCTTGAAAATATGAGAGCAATGGAGGTTGAAGAAGAGGTAGAGTTGAGTCTAGGGTTGTCGATCGGAGGGATTTTTAAGGAGAAGAGAGAGAAGACGACGAAGGAGGAAATCAATGACAATGGTTGTGATTCTGACAAGTTGTATAGAGGATGTAGCTGCGGAAGCAATAAAGTGTTGGAAGAGGGAGAAACGAAGAGAGAGATTCACGCTTTGAGAAGACAGGAAGCAAAGAGAAAACGAGAAGAGAAACAGCACAAGAGAGCGATTTCTAGAATGTCCAAAATGGAAGAGCCCTCTTCTTCTCATTCATGGAACGTTGATTTTGTTAATCTTACCTCGAAGCAAAACCTAATTCAGGAACCCAATTATAACCCTGCAACGGCCGCTATTCCGGTTATGCCAATGCAATACTTTGTGCCCTTCATGAACGGGTATGCGAATGCATTCCCCTGTGTTCTGCCTTGTTGGCCACAGCAACAGAATGGAGAGGAAAATGTGATACATCCGGTGGCTCGTCGGAGTTTTTCACCGGCGGCAATGAACTTGGATTCGTCAAGTAATTTTTTTCAGGGGCATTGTGAATCTGCTGAGCAGACAAGTAATGGGTCTGTAATTTCTGATCAACGGTGTGCCTCTGCATCCCCACAAGGTGTGTTGTTTTTTCACACACTACTCCTCCATAGTATTTAATTTTCCTTACTTTTATGATTCTTTTATGTTTTGATTTGTATTCTAATTGCTTCTGGGTGTTAGCTTCCAATTCCACAAGTAAAGCTTGTGCATTCCATAATGTCCTATCTAAAATAGGGAGACAAGTGACACCTAATGAATTTAAGTGGGTGAAAACATTGATTTCCATCTACATTGAAATGCTATTTAAAGCTGTGGCAAAAATGATTACGAGGACAACATAAGACACAACAAAACAATCTAGGCATTACAATGTAATGGGCGAACTCGTAACCTGCCAGTAATGTTTCTAGCAATTTTAGTTGATGTTTGAGATGTAATTTCTAGAAGCAGCCTCTTTTTAATAAAAGGAAGGTGAGGTTGTCCATAATTGCTGACCCACCCTAACCCATGTGTTTGGTGAAATGCTTTGAGCACCACTTGGAAATTCAGTTGTTCTTTGATTCTTAGACTAAGTAAATAGGTGTAGGCACCCCCCCCCCCCCCCCCGAATGGAAAGGAAAATTCATGATGCCGGCTCCGTTGCATTGTTGTTAGTCACAAAATTTATTTATTTTTGTGGCGCAATAATAAGTTAATTTTTCTGGAAAATATGTCTGGGGAGCTTGTCTATGCCTAAACAAGTTAAAGAGGACAGGCCCTCTGCCCAAAGATCTACATGGTTGGTACTGGTAGGCCAGATATCTAGATGAATTTTTAAGTCTTGTTTCATCTAAATCAAGCAAATTGAATTTAGTGTCTTCAGTTAGATTAAGAATTGCAGCCCAGTGAGTTTGGTTGCAAATTGAGCAAACTCCAATGGTTTAATCCCTTTCAGCACCATCTTCTGTCATGTTCTTATCTTGCTGTCAGCATTATGTTATCAGAAGGACCGCCATGCCTCAGTAGCGTCATGTGGCTACAGCCTATTGCTTTTAACAGCCTAACTCCGGAAGTTTATCATTCCAATATGTTACTCCAACTATTTAGCTTTGTCACAGGAAGAAAAAGAAATCATGTTTGCAATGTTATTGTTCTTTAACGTGCTGAATCGAATTTCATCCTCTTTTGTTTTTTACAGGTGGTAGCAGCAGTGATACTGGAAGCCACCTTTCGAATCATTACAAAACAGAGAACCTATTCATGAAGTCCATCTTGCATCCCCTTGGTGAACCTAAGGGGCCTGTTGAAAAAGCAGTGATCTATAATGAGAAAGCAATGCCACTCAATGCAATTGAAAAAAGGAATTCATCGGAGGCTCAAGGGGATCGAATTGATGAGGTCAAGTCATCTGGAGGAAGCCCAAGGCGTAGTCCACTGAATGCATCAACGGGAGACATAGGCATACAACCCAATTCTCAACCTCAAAACCATCTGAACCCCTCCCTTCTGCAGATGCCCTGCGTTTCTACCACAGGGAATGGTCCGAATGGTAAAACCATCACTGGTTTCTTGTACAGATACACGAAAACGGAGGTTAGCATTGTTTGTGTTTGCCATGGAACCTCATTCTCACCATCTGAGTTTGTGGAGCATGCCGGAGGCTTAAACATGTCACACCCTCTGAGACATATCACTGTGATTCCATCTGCTTTTGGATGATGGACCGATACCAGGTGATCTCAAATTCTCTCTCTCGCCTTTGGTATTCTGGTTTTTGCTCCCTTATTCAGTCTATGGGAGATTTCAGAATAGGCAAATGACAAATGACCGGCATTAACTTATGCTTTTATAGTTGCTGTTCCCAGCAAGTTAATGGATTAGGACCATACCAGGACTTTTCAATTGCATCAAATACAGTGAACAGTCGAATCAAAGTTGTATTTTTGTGGAATTTGATCTGCTTTTTCAACTCCTGGTTTTATGCACTCGTGTGGATATTCGATGTCATGCATTTTTATTGACCTACAAGTATACAAAATGCTAAGCTACAATGGAAAGGTCTCGACTTTTCTCCTGCTCTTATTGAGTTTCATCCTGTTGTTGGGCAGCCAAAGCGGGTGCTTTGTATGATGCCGATGGGTCCATTTGAGGTGCGAAAAGCTAGACATATTGAGTGGGATTCATGGAAAATAACATGGGACTATAAGGTACTCTGATTAAAGGCAAACCTTTCCCTCGTGGAAAATGCTGTATTACTTATAAGTGATATCCAAAACAACCCCTTTTGGGTATTTACTTGGTTGACATCGATTGGTGTCATAGAGGATGGTTGAAAGTGTAACCTTAAGGCGAAATTTCACTCATCCATTGTCAAATGAAAAAAAAAATAATAATAATAAATCTTCTGTTTAAGATAATTTTTTTTAAGGATTCAAAAAGTACTGAAGAGACCAAAATAGTCATCATCAATTGTCAAACCAAATGTAGTCCTAGTGATGGTCAGTTCTCTATTCCATACCATTTAACACGGATCAGTGACTGCTTAAGTGGGACAAGTAATGAATGCCATTAACCTTCGCCGACATTCTTTAGGTTGACAATATTGTTTTGTATCCTTAGAATTTTTTTCGGAATGAAGTTAGTTTGTCTTACGCAACTCTTCTGCACTTTTTTCTGAGCTCTTGGTTATGCTTTACAAAAAAATCCTGATATGGTAGACAATTGATGAAGAAACAAAAAAATCCTGAGCATCAGATTCATGAGTCTTAAGTAAGACACACCAAATCTCCAATGTTGGACATGGGAAGAAACGAAAAGACCATACTTTCCAAACCGTTAAAAGAGACAAAATCAAAGAGCTAAAATGGTAGACATGCGCACATGCATGAAAATGAATCCCGAACCCTCAAAATCCATAGCAAGACATGCCCATAAGGAATACTCAGACCTATGTTTGGAAATTGATGTAGCATTATTACCCCACTGTCAGTCCCAAAATATGATCCGAAAGAAACAACTTTGCAACAGCCATCCCTGCCTATTTCCTCAGCTTTCTACCATCCTACAACCATCAAACTATATTATACAGTACCCAGCTTTCTCAGTCGCGTACGTTAAAGTATCCCCATATAAATGGATTTCTCAACCCCATTGTCTTGACCCTTTTAAGAATCTGAATTCAAACACGAGCCTTAATTAAGAATCCATATTGAGAACACACCCTTAATCAGCTCAACGAAACAGAGTCTCTGCAAAGAGCAACCACTACTGTCGACCCACTTGAAAAGTCCCATTCTAAAACTCATATCTTTCAAACCCCTCCTCGTGCCCTTTAGCACCCAAAAAATCCTAGAAAACCCTGTCTTAACTTTGTAGGCAACAATATAAGGGCTATAAAAAGGACTTTCCTCTCTACAACATGGACCCAGTCAGAAACACAGTTTATGGTGTCATTAACACTCGCGGCATGTCAAAGCAAATATCCCTACTTCCACCATTGAAATTGCCGCCGGTTGGTGAATAGACATTGTAGTTATATTGTCGTGGCCACTGACTCAAACACTCTACAACCAGCAACATATCGTGAGGAAAATTTTTAGGATCAAAATTATACTTAAAAACCGTGTTCATATCATGATCTTCATATAAGATCTTTCGGGTTGGGATACTTAACCATTTCCTGGTCCCCGGATTGAAGAGATGCAACTCGGGCTTTGTTGTTTCTGTGTTTTTGACATTGCAGGAATCCGTTGCTCAAAGCAAGAACTCGTCCATTTTTCAATATGAATTCAACTGATTCTTTTGGAGCTCACTCGATGAAATAGGAAGATGAAATTCAAGTTGAGCAGGATATCTTTGAATTGAATTTGATTGAATAAAAATCCCTACATGTTTTTGGGATTTGTCTGTTCATTTAAAAACGGCTAAAACTTTAATTCTCTCATTAGTGGGTTTTGCAATTTGCAATTTTCTTTCTTTTTTTTAACACTTATAAAGGGTATCTAAAAACCCGATTAACCCGATTTGAACAATTATGAGACCCAATTCAGGAGCTAATTCTTCTTTTTATTAACAAAATTCAAATTCAAAATTTTGATTAAAAAAATCTAAACTACCGTCAAATTTTACTATATCCAACGAGGAGGGGAAAATCATGAACAATTTACCAATTTTATTTTACTGAATACTCAATCGAGATTTTGATAATTTTGATTTTAATCTTAGTTTTCAAGAATTTTCGTTGACTCTACCCTCTTCTGGGAAAAGCAACCGTTGACACTAAGAATTTCAAGAAATTAAAAAGCTAGTTACAATTAAAAGAAAAACAAAACAGGAAATAAAATTGGAATGGGTTCCATCCCCGACTCCTATTACCGGAGCCTCTTCAAGTTTCTCGTGTCTCCTCTATTTCTTGTATATTTTTCTCCAACCTTAAATTGCGAGACCTCTTGTCATACTCAATAATCTTCTTTCCGATTTAATTTGACTTCTAAATCTTGGTTTCCTTCTTCACAAATTCTCCAACTATGGTCTTTTGAGTCAAAGTAAAATTATTTAAAATAAGTAATAAAATTTCAAATATAAATACAAAATAAATTTCAGAAACTATGAAATAATTTTTTTAAATAATCATAGGTTACTTTATTCTTTAACTAACTCAATATTTTAATTGAATTAGAAGATTGGTATATTTAACCAAGTCGTAGGATACCTTATTAAAATTTTAAAATAGAGATTTATCATTACTTAGGGTTCACCAATTTTCAAAATTGTAATACAGTTTTAAAAGTATAAAATGCCCTTACATAAGTTTCGAAATTATAAAACATGATAAAAATAATTTTTAAATTAAAATGCAGAAGAAAATGATTTATGAAATTGAAGAACAAGAGAAAATTAAGATAAGAATTAATGATTTTTCATAATTTTTCTTTCTTTTTTTTTTTATCTAAAATGAGTTCAAATTTACACTCAAAACTCAATTTACTTACTATTAAGATAAGAATTTAAACAAACGATTGAAAAGCTGCACTTGGCTACTCAGATAATCCTATAATTTTTGAACTCCTAATGAGCAATATGATTTAATTTTTTTTTTTTTATCATCAATCGGTGAAATCATAGTCCAATTAATTCCGTCCGAAGATTGTCGAGTCAAATTTAAGAGGAGAACTGTCCTAACATATTCTTTTCCATTCATGAGCAATATGATTTTAATATGAATCAATGTTTGTAAACAATAACAAAGTTATCACCAAAAATTAATCAATTAATTATTATTTAAAAGGAGTTTGAGAGAGAGAGAGAGAGAGAGAGAGAGAGAGCGCGCTTGTTATTAGATAGGCACGCAGATGATAAAATTTCGTAATAAATTCAAATTGGTTAAATTGGAGTATGGGTAAAGCACGTCACTTGAGCATGCATCGGAAACCTATAAAGAGGCCCTTTAAACCCTTTACGTCTGTCTTATTTATTTCAGATCAACTAGCAGGTCCCCAAGAAAATTCTCCCCTTCAAACAAGAGGGAGGGAAGAGAGAGAAAAAACACAAAAGGAGAAATTAGACTTAGTTCTCTCTCCTTCGCAGCAAAAGCACTTTGATTTAATTAATTTCTTTTAAGGTAATATTATCTTTTAAAGTTAATTGCTTTTTTAGGGTAACTATGGCGCCCGTGCAACAAACGGCGGCGAATTCCAGAGCTGACATTGTATGTATTTTACTTTAAGATTGGTACCTTTTTTTGGGGGTGGGGTTTATATTAATATTGTGAAAGAAATATATATATATATACTTATTTTTATTTTTGTTGAATTTATGTATAACTGTGACATTAATCTTGGTCGGAGGTTGTGGTTTTAGGTGGGGTTTGCGTTTGCGCGTCAATATTACTATCTACTCCATCGTTCACCGGGGCAAACCCATAAGTTTTACAACAACATAAGCAAGCTTGGCCGTCCTGACCCTAATGGGGTCATGACTTCTGTCACTACCAAGGAAGTAAGCTCTCTCTCTCTCTCTCTCTCTCTCTGTTTCTAAGAGATCCGTAAGATTAAAATTTACCCTAAATTTAGCAAATAATAGTGTGGAAACTTTTATCAAATAACTTAGATTTTGGATTTATCCTTAAATTTTGCTTTGGGATTTATGCCTTTATATATAATTGACCTCATTGTTTAGAATTTTTTTCGTTAGATTTTCCCTGGTATATATGCTATACATATGACTGGACCCATGTGGACAAGGTAATTGAAATTTTTCCGAACTTCTCAATTTAATAATAGTGTAAAAATATTTTTTTTCAGCAGTTTTTATATTTAGAGCACTTCATGTAATCTACAAGTTTAAAGTAGAGAGAATGATCCAAAGCTATCCTTCTAAAAGTTCCACCATTTGTTTCTTCAAGCAGAGTTTTCTGCTATGTGCTCAAAATTGCTCCTTTTAGGTACCAAGGCGATCACTGGTAGAAACTTTTGTCAGAATTGTGATCTACTCCTTTATATTTTTCTGTTATGTGCACTACAGGCTATCAATGAGCAGTTACTGTCTCTTAATTATCAGAAGCTCCGGACGGAGGTCAACACTATTGATTCTCAGGAATCTGAAGATGGAGGTCTCATTGTTGTGGTGACTGGTTGTTTGATTGGAGAGAACAATGTTCGAAAGAGATTTGTTCAGTCTTTCTTCCTCGCACCTCAAAGTGGAGGTCACTTTGTTTTGAATGACATGTTTAGATGTCTAGATGAGCCCTCTCTTGATAATAACCAAAATCCAATGGAGATCAAAGCCATGGATACACAGTTGTCTATAGGTGGTGGTTTATTTGTTTTGGCGACAGGATTTTTGACCGGAAGGGACAATGTCCGGCGGAGTTTTGTTCAGTCTTCCTTCCATGCACTTCAACAAACACCTCAAGGTTTATGTTATTTCACTTTGAATGACATTTTTAGATATATGTAGTCGTAGTTAAACATAGGTTATGTCTTCATTTTTCCATGTCTCGCTCCATCTGTTTTTGCAACACTTTTATGTTTTAGGTTTTAGTTTCCCATCTCTTAAGTCAATTCGAAAACAATGCCAGCCTGCCTTTTTGCAAATGTATGCATCTGCTGTAAGGGAATAGTTCAAATTGTGAAATACTTTTAACTAGTTTATTCTACAAGATCAGGTATATAAATTTGAGATTTTTTTTTTTTTGATATTATACTGACCAATATCTGGAATTATGTTCCGATTAATTCAGTTCGGGACTCACGGTTTAGTTTTTTCCATATCCAAGTCATGAGTCGAATTCAGAAACTTGGTTAAAGAATTTAACGTCAAATCCCTCGATAAATTTGAGAATTTTTGAAATTAACAACTATGAATTAAAGTAAGGATTTCAAATTCTCTAATATAATATTGAAGTTAAAGTTTTTCCATAATTGCATTATTATCAAATGAAAACTTGAAACATGCGAAATTGAGGTGGTCTGCTCTTTCTCCTTGATATTGAGTCTCTCAAAGCCAATTTCACGCCCATGGTGACAAGTAGGAGCACTATGGTCATGCATGTTACATTTCGGTAATGCAATAATCAACCAACTTGAATGAGTTCTTGTTTTTTCATGAGTCCGTGAGAAAACATTGTTACTGCTTCCTTCATTGAGCTTAATGGGAAGCAAGTAAGGTGGTATCAAATTGAAGAAGCAAGGAAGACTTTGATGGTTGGTATTTTTGCCATGAGCAAATAGTCAAATACAGCCATAGTTGTCATCACCTCCAAGCTTAGAGCCCATTATCTTTATCGTTCTCTCATCAAAGTTCATGTCCCTGCCACCCCTTCTAGCCTCAGCCATCGGAATCCACCATGATTAAGAAGCTTCAAGTTTCAACCATGGCAACAAGGCACCATTTTCCATCATTCTTCTTCAATTTTTGTCTTGATGATTAACAACTCAAACCAATTTGATTTTTCTCCATCTTCTCTATTTTTTTTTTTCTTTTCGTTCTCTCTTTTTGTTTCTCCTCTCCTCCTTCTCTACTCTTTTTCTTTCTCTCTTATCCCCGAACCCAAGTCCGCGTTTGATTGTTTCAAAGGGAGAGAGAGAGGTAGCAAGTGAGCAGAACCTCCATTACGCACCGTAACCTCCATTGCTACCCTGTGATTTGAACACCACCCGCAAAGAATGAAAAGTGCTTAACGGAGAAAACTAAGATATATGAATAAACTCATGTAGCATAAAATCATTTTATGATCCTTTTCCAGGGAGGTTGCTGGTAAGCGAGGGTGATATAAGGCAATAACTAGACCTAATTTTTAAAACTTAGAACATGTTTTGTTTGCCAAGTTTATCAAATCTACTTTTACATTAAAAGCAAGAACTCAAAAGGGTTTTAAACAACCTAAAATAAGTCAAATGACAAAGGTAAAATCCTCCTTACTTTTGATTTTTTTACTTATTACCGTACCCTTTGTTTTTAAAATATTTAAACTGTCATTATTCTAATTTATAATACACAAAACCAACAATCATTTACCAAAACTAATAGTGACAAAACAAAAAAAACCCCGGTCATATATCTTTACTTTTATCTTCTAAAAAAAAAAAAAAAAAAAAAAAGATCACATTCCATTCACTACCAAAAAAAAAAAAAAAAAAAAAACTTAACTTTTACTTGCGGTCAAAAACCATTAGTAAAAGACTCCAAAATTGGTAAAGGGTTTGGGATTTTCTTCGACGGTCAAAATTTTCACAGACTATACCAGTATTAATAAAGAGCTATGTCAGTTATCAAAGGACTGCTAATATAGATCCGGACCTATACCAATAATCCGACGACCGCTAGCATAGGTCAACCGCTGGCATAGATCCTGACCTATGCCAGCGGCACCTGGCCGCTGGCATACCTCCTTATCTAAGCCGGCGGTCACCGGCCTCCGGCATACCTCCTAACTTTTTTCTTTCTTTTTTTTTTTATTTTTTACTTTCTTTTTCCCTTTCACGTGGTTGTGTGGTAGTTGTGAGTCTATGTTTCAATGACAATTAACATGTTTAATTTGGCCCAAAGAAATTAATTTAGATATCAAGTAATTATTTAGTTGCCTTTTGTAGATAACCTTCTATGTTCCTTCTAAATTCCGAATAAACATTTCAAATGGAATCTAATCTACTAAGTCAAGTATGACAATCCATCACTTTGGAGCCAAAAAAAAAAAAAGAGAGAATTACATTTATACCTCAAAATTAACACACCCTCAAATTAACACAAGAAAAATTACAAGCTTTGGCGGGAGAGAGAGAGAGAGAGTTAACAAAGTCTAGGCAATGCTCTAGTATGATTTATCTTACCCTTGGCCAACCTTGACATTTGGCCCCTCATTTCCTTGCACACCTTTTCCAACTCCATAACCCTCCATTGCATCCTCCGAAGGTCCAACCCCATTGTTGTACAAAACCAAATAGGTCTCACTTGTGCTTATCGGACTCTGATCAATTAGAATCAACTCTTCTGTTGCTAAGTTTGATTGTTGTGATGAAAGAACCCGTACGGCTATCCTTGGTGGTATTCTGGGGTTCTTGGCAGGGTCTTTAATCCTTGTACAGGAGAAATGCACACCAGTCTTCCCGTGATCATGTTAAAGTTGATTAACAATGAAACAGTAGTTAACCTGTCAAAAAACATTACATTTTAGTTGAATCAAAAAAATAAATAAATCAATAAAGAGAGGAGCTCAAGCATTTTAGCTGTAATCAAAATATATATTTTCACTGGTATCAGTAGTAAAATCATGAAAAACAGTTTTGGTATACATATACCAAAACTTAGCCTGCATAAGAAAATTAAGTTATAAAATGACTAAGCAATAACTAAGCCTAGTGATAGCACACAGCAGAAGATTCCAACATTTCAATAAGGGTACCCCAAGCAACATTTCTTAATGAAAATTAAGTTATAAAATGAGTAAGCAATAACTAAGCCTAGTTCTACTCCATTCCACGCAAAGGTGTTATACTAAGTAACAGGGGCTCCACGGAAGAAAAGAAGTTCCATGTCCCAGAAATTCTACTCGCGATCATTTTAGATATAAGTGCTTTCTATTTTCTGATTTTCTATTTTCTGATTAGAAAAAGAAAAAGCAACTCACTAAAAAGCAATAAAGACAGCAAACCTAATTCAGACAGCATGCTAAAATGATGGAAGACAATAATAACAACAACAATAATAATATTTGTATCCATTATCCAATACAACGAACAAATAGCTATTGCAAATTGCAGGCATAACCTTAATCAGCCCTTCTTGAAACAGGATCTCAATCACTTCTTTCAAAATTGGAAGCAAACCAGAATGATGAACACCTATACCACGTTTCAATAGGGGCAGCATGTTTGAAACCTGGGGACCATTAATGTAAAGCCATAATGAATAACTTTTAAAAAATGTGGATAATCAAGATGTTTGTGCTGATCATGCAAACATGAAAAACGAAAGGAGTAATGCTCTACAGAAAACTACTTTCTTTGCTAGGACAAGAAATATACAGCACCGAAAAGATTAGGTTTGTTTGAATTTTCAATATGACCAATAAAATAATACGAGTGTAATCATTGAAATAGGAATTCATCAATGGAGCAACTCTTTTTCCTGGAGAAACCATCAAATCTCTCACACAAGACAAAAGTATTGAATGGAATGAGAGAAACTCAACCTTTCACCCATATTAACCAACGACCATAACTCATCTGCAACTGGACAAACCAAAAATGATTTTTCGAGGTATCAACCAAGACCAAGACTCTTTTTTCTTTTGCTTAATTTTATGGGAAAAGAAATATTCTATGAAGGGCACCTTAGACATGCAATCTTTACAACCTAAAGGAATGATAAAGAATAAAATACCAAATTTGAATGAGATCCAATTTGTTGCACAGACTCTGCTGAAACATCTGCACCCGAAGTTGGATCTGAAGATGTAAAATGTTTTCAAGAAAACTAAACTTCAAGTTTAACTGTTAACATAATCTTATGCAAAATATCAGGAATCAAGATTGGACATGCATGCCCCGTATACATTTTGTCACGCTCCGATCCTCGGATCGTCCACGCAACAGCCGCCGTGTTGTCCCGATACAAGGGCAGAACCTCCCCATATACCGGGACTCCGCAAGACTACAAATCAATTCAATAACTCATCAAATTCACAACTCCATCAGAAATAGGAAAATCCTATAACAATACACATGCAAAAAACCCATCCGGTCCATCCCTGTACACACGAGCATGCATCGACACACAAGTGGAGCGAGGGTTCCTGTACATGCATGCATGCAAAATTGGTCATCCCAGCCGTTCAACAATGCTCAGCACAATTAAAACATTTAAACAAAAGAAGCTCCAAATCATACTCGCAGAATTTTACTAACACTCGTACGCAGAAACGAGCTAGCGTTAGAAAAATACAAGCGGTATGAGATATGCAGAACTTCATAAAATCAAAAGAAAGCAACGAATCCCAATATTTCAAATCAAATATCCCATTTGAACAATAAGTTTAGCCAAAATAGAATTTAAAAGAAAGTAACAAGTCCCAAACAAACTTCAATTACAAACTAAATAAGAATTCCATCAATACTTACTCCTATATATGAAATAAGTATTGATTTAATCCATACCAAAAAATTATACAAATCTTCCCTTCCATGGATTTCAAAATTTATCAAAAAAACCTTACAACACTATCATATCTACACAAAATAGCAAAAGTCCTTCGCAAACTCCAATTTTTGTAACAGACCTAAACTTCCTCTGAAAAATGTTAAAGAGAGGGGTAAGTATTGGGAAATACTCAGTGAGTGGAGTGCAATTGTATGATTGTTTAATAAATAAGGGGTGAATGTGGGAATATCAAAATATATCTCAAACAACACTTCATATATATCGAAACATTTTCAATAAATCAGATAATTCATAAAATATGCATCCACATCAAATATTTTTTCAGAAAATCACAAGAGTCCCATCGAAATTTCTTCCATCCTGCGTTTGGCCGAACCAAGACGGAAGCCCGCTAGGGGGTTTTCCATTTCAGTATCACAAACACTACCCCCTTCCCAGGCGTTGGCTCGGACCTCCCCGAGATACAATCCGGATAGTCCGACGTGGCAGAGCAGAGGTCACGTATACCTCTCTTGCAATAAAACCCCAACCATGCCATCCCATCGGTTCACTCCGTGGAGGGAATGACTATAGCTATTAACTACTAACACCATGCATTTCTCAAATATGTCATTTCTCAAGTCATGTGCCATAATTTCTAGCAAACAATCATCAATTTCATATCATAACAATTTATAGAGCAACATCAAATCACATATGGCACATATGCATTTATAAATACAATGGATGCATTTATGCTTCACAATCCAATCCGGACATCCCACGATTACAAAACAATTGATATAAAACATGAAAAATCTTACAAAATCATTTATAAAACAATTTTAAACTCATTTGCTCATTTATAACACAACGAACCATCCACTCATCTAGGGAGGGTATCCACTCCCTACACCCTATCAATACTGGAGAAATCTCCTTTCAAGCTCCAAGGGATTGTCCTAAAGCAACAATAACAATTCTCAAGTCATTCCTCCTCCAAATTCAAGGGTTCACAAACTTTCCTAATTTCATTTAAACCCAAATTTCTAACGTTTTCTTGTTCTTGTCCTCATTTTACCAATTTATCATCATTTACTTCACATATTATTTTACATTCCAATTTCCCTTAAATTTTCATTCTCAACAAAATAGGCAACATCAATTAATCACAACAAACCTTAATTTTGAGTAACATGTCGATACAAATCATAAACCCTAACACATTCTCTCATCTTAAACAGCCTACATTTGATCTATTATTGAAGGCATATAGAAATTCCCTCACCTAGGGTTTCTCGCATTTCACGAACCTAGCTTCCTGCACCATTCATCTCAGTGCAAAACCTGTAACGTTTCCAATTTGAAACAAACGTCAGCAATTAAACCTATCCACTAAGGACACTCCTGAAGTATTTACCCAGAACTATCATCCTTACCTATGCGGTGCTTAGGGTTTTCAAAGGCTTACTGCTGTTGCTTGCTTGAAGCTTCTGCGAAGGTTGCAGAAGGGCTCTCGGCAGAGAGAGCAGTGCACGAACGAGCGAGAGAGAGTGAGACCTCTACGAGCTATCGCGCGCAGATAGGATGAGGGCTTTATTCACACGCAGAAAAGAGAAAACAAAGGGGGAAGCGGTTGCGCACGATGGTCGGAGGCGGAGAGAATGGCAGAGATTCGAAAGAGAATCGGGAGAAACAGAGAGATGGAGATTCAAGAGAGAAATAGAGAGTGAGAGAGAATCGGGAGAGAGAGAGAATGAGAGAAACAGAGAGGAAGAGGAAACAGGGGAGCCGAGGGAGGGAGAGAAGATGAAATGGGAGCGAAAGAGGAAGGGGAAAATGGGTTTCGGGTGAGTGAGAAATTGGGAAAGTGGGGGAGAGGGAAGAGAGAGAGAGAGAGAGAGAGAGCGAGTGTGTGTGTGTGTTGTTGACTTTTTTTTTCTTTCTTTTTTTTTTCTCGGTATTACAACACTTAACCCCCTAAAAACAAATTTCATTCTCGAAATTTTAAAACACAATTTATACATCAAAGAGCTGCAGATATTGCTTCCGCATTGATTCTTCAGTCTCCCAAGTCTGTTCTTCTACTCGGTTGTTTCTCCACAATACTTTCACCATTGGGATTTGCCTATTCCTTAATTGTTTGAGTTGTCGATCTATGATTTTTACCGGTTGTACCTTGAAACTCAAATTCTCATTCAATTTCACCGGAGGTGCTTCCAATGCGTGTGAGGAATCCGGTAAATACTTCTTTAACATGGAAACGTGAAAAACGCCATGGATTCTCTGCAACTCCGGCAGCAATTCTAGCCGGTATGCCACTTATCCAATCCTTTTAAGAATTCTGAAGGGACCGATATAACGAGAATTTAGCTTTCCCCGTTTCTGAAAATGGATTACGCCCTTCCAAGGAGATATCTTCAAAAACACCATATCTTCTTCTTCAAATTGCAAAGATCTTCTTCTCTTGTCAGCATAGCTCTTTTGTCGATCTTGAACCGCCTTCATTATTTCCCGAATCAGCTTCACTTTTTCTTTAGTGGCCTCAATCATTTCTATGCTTTCAATCTTTCTCTCTCCAATTTCATCCCAACACAAGGGAGTATGACACTTCCTTCCATAAAGGGTTTCATATAGAGGCATCCCTATACTTGCTTGATAACTGTTGTTGTAGGCAAATTCAACCAACAGAAGGTGTCTATCCCAACTACCTTGAAATTCTATAACACATGCCCTAAGCATGTCCTCCAATGTTTGGATGGTGCGCTCCGATTGTCCATCGGTTTGGGAATGAAAAGCAGTGCTGAATTTTAACTTAGTCCCTAAGGACTCTTGTAACTTTGGCCAGAATCTAGAAGTGAATCGAGGATCATGGTCCGATACAATAGACACCGGTACTCCGTGAAGCCTTACGATCTCATCAATGTACAACTTTGCCAATCTTTCCAAGGAATAAGTATTCTAAATCGGTAAGAAGTGAGCCGATTTGGTGAGACGGTCTACAATCACCCATATGGCATCGTGATGGCTCGGAGTACATGACAATCCCACTACGAAATCCATAGTGATATGCTCCTATTTCCATTCGGGAATTGGTAGTGGTTGAAGTGTCCCTGTCGGTTTCTGATGTTCAGCCTTGATCTGCTGGCATACTAGACATCTCGCCACAAATTCAGCTATCTCTCTTCATCCCAGACCACCAATATGATTCTTTGATGGTTCGATACATTTTGATACTCTCCGGATACATAGCATAGGCCGAGGAATGCGCCTCTTCGAGTATACCCTTCCGGAGATCTTCATTTTTTGGAATGCACATTCGTTTCCCATACAATATAATTCCATAATCCTGAATCTAGAATTCACCGCCTTCCCCTTTTTGGATTTTCTCAACAATGCCCTTCAACTCATCATCTGTAGCCTGAAGCTCCCGAATGCGATCCAACAATGTAGGTCTGACCACAAACTTGGCTAATAAAGCACCTTGATCATCCTTAGCCAACTCAACTCTAAGTGCTCGGAGTCCAACTAAACAATAAAGGTAAGAACTCCCTTGGGATGCCGTAGATGAGGACTTGCGGCTTAAAGCATCAGCTACGACATTCGCCTTCCCGGGGTGTTAGTCAATTAATAAGTCATAATCCTTGATCAGTTCTAACCACCTTCTTTGTCTCAAATTGAGCTCCTTCTGAGTGAGTAAGTATTTGAGACTCTTGTGATCGGTAAAGACCTTGCAAATAACCCCATACAGATAATGCCGTCAAATCTTTAAAGCAAACACAATGGCAGCTAGCTCCAAACCATGAGTAGGATAGTTCATTTCGTGCTTCTTTAGTTGGCTAGAAGCGTAAGCAATCACCTTCAAACCTTGTATCAGCACGCACCTTAATCCTTGCTTGCTGGCATCACTGTACACTACATAATCACCACCGCCACTAGTAGGGAGAACAAGGATAGGAGCGGAGGTCAACCTTTGCTTAAGCTCTTGAAAACTATCCTCACACTTTTCAACCCATTCGAACTTGACTCCCTTTCGAGTCAAACTTGTCATCGGAGCTGCTATTTTCGAGAATCCTTCTATGAATTTTCGATAATACCCTACTAATCCAAGAAAACTTCGCACCTCGGTAACATTTTTTGGCTGCTCCCACTTCAGAATGACTTTCACCTTCTTTGGATCCACAAAAATCCCGTCACTAGAAATCACATGTCCCAAAAATCCAATCTCTTTTAGTCAAAACTCGCATTTTGAGAACTTGACATACAACTCTTTTTCCCTAAGAGTTTGCAAAATGATTCAGAGATGTTTGGAATGCTCTTCATCACTTTTGGAATACACCAAAATGTCATCGATGAAGACTATAACAAATTTATCAAGATAGGGATAGAACACTCAATTCATGAAATCCATGAAGGCCGCAGGAGCATTCGTCAATCCAAAGGGCATTACTAGGAATTCGTAGTGTCCATACCGCGTTCTAAATACGGTCTTATGAATATCACCATTCTTGATCTTCAACTGATGATAACCAGATCTCAAGTCGATCTTTGAAAGGACACTTGCACCTTGAAGTTGATCAAACAGATCATCAATTCTCAGAAGAGGATACTTATTCTTTATCGTTGCCTTGTTGAGCTGTCGGTAGTCAATACATAATCGGAGGGTTCCATCTTTTTTCTTTACAAACAAGACCGGAGCACCCCAAGACGAAGTGCTCGGTCGGATAAACCCTTTCTCCAACAACTCTTGGAGCTGAACCTTCAGCTCTTTCAACTCTACGGGTGCTATTCGATATGGGGGAATAGAAATTGGTACGGTACCGAGAATTAGATCTATTGTGAAATCGAACTCCCGGTTTGGTGGCAACCCAGGCAACTCTTCCGGAAACTCATTCACCACAGGAACATCGTCCCGACTAGGACTTCTCACCGTGGTATCAACAATGTGTGCCAAATAAGTTTCACATCCCTTATGCACTAGTCTCCGTGTTTCAAGAGTTGAAATTATATAACTCGGCAACACTCGCCGTTCTCCGACGAATACAAGCAAGGGATGTCCTGGCCTTCGGAATTCCACTTCCTTAGTAAAGCAATTCACGGAAGCTCGGTGAAGATACAGCCAATCCATACCTAGAATGACGTCAAAATCTTTCATTTCTAACGGAATCAAATCCGTCTCGAGAGTTATTTCCCCAATTCTCACCTCACAAGACTTATACACTGTATCCCTGATTAAATATTCTCCCAAAGGTGTGATAACCAATAATTCTTCAACAAGTAGAACTAAAGGTTTATCAGAATGCCTGGCAAACCCCGAACTCATAAAGGAATTATTAGACCCAGTATCCATGAGCACATGTGCATCAACATCAAAAATTTTCATTGTACCTATAATTATAAACCATAAACAAAATCATATCATCCACATTATCATCCACGTTCTTTAAACCATGATCACAACTATCAAATTATAACCATAAACCATTTGTCACATTTTCAATTTCATAACTTAAAATTTAATAGAGATTTACCTGTGACTACATCAGGATTAACTTGGACCTCTTCATTTGTCATGGCATAGATTCGGGACTGAGTTCTAGGTTGAGGGCGTTGTGTGGGGGCAGTACAGTATTACTTCCCGTGCCCATCCTCGGTGCATTGCTAGTGGAAGGTGTAGGAGCAATCATCGGATCTCTTCTAGAACCACTCAAGGGACCTCTAACTTGTCGGCTTCCTTGCCCTTCTACATTTAACTCCGGACAAGAGTGCCGAATGTGACCCTCCTTCCCACAATGGTAGCATCTTTTGGGTTCCACACATGGACCCGGATGACGTCCTTTGCAATTTGGGCAAGTTTCTCCTCTGCCACCCATGGACCCTACTCCCATACCAACGATTATGCTGGGAGCACTAGGCCTAAAAGTAAATTGCCTCGGAGGAAAGCCAACCGATCCCGAAAAGGATCTACCGCTATAAGAGCCCATGCCTCGACTTCTTTTAAAACCTTGACTCGAATCGGAGCCACTAGGCCTCTTTCCTTTCCCATGATACTCTCTGACTTTGTTTCTCTCCATCACCATTTTCTCGGCCCTCGAGTCCAAGTCTAAAATGTCTTGGAAAGTATGCCCCTTGGTGATGGGTATTTTCTCTCTGATATTCAAATTTAGTCCCGACTCGAACTTTGAACTTAGAGACTCCTCGGAGTTCACAAACTCCGGAACATAATTGACAAGCTCTCTCAATTCTGTCTCGTACTCAGATACTGTCTTGTTTCCTTGAGCTAATTTGAAAAAATCCTCTCTTTTTTGATCCCGATAGAATCGGGTGTCGTATTTTTCCTCGAATGCCCTAAGAAATTCTGTCCAATTAGGAGGAACAGGAGTCCTTCCCTTCACATTCTCCCACCATATCCTTGCACCTTTATCCAACAATTTCACCGCCACCCATAATTTCATCTCATCGCTTAATCTCATGTCAGAGACGGTCTCTTGAATTCGGCCAATCCATTCCTTGGCCACTGAAGCAATAGAAATACCCGCGAATGTCTCACATCCTAATTGCCTTGCCTCCTTTATCAACTTAGATAACTCCACAGTAGGGCAATCGGTTGTTGTGACAACCGGAGGAGGAGGCGCTAGTGGGGGGGTACTAGGAGTAGCAACCAGCACTGAAGGAGTAGTCGGTAGAGGAGCTGAAGTCTCATGTGGAGTTTGGTACTGTGCTCCGAAGGTGCTCCACCACTCCATTACTTGCTGAAGAGCAGCAATAGGAGGAGCCGAAATCCCGGTAGGAGGAGCCGGGTGTGTAGGCACGGAAGGAGGAAGAGCATGCGAGGACGACTCATCCTCGTGCTCCAGTGGAGGAATCTCGTTCACATTCCTCATTCTCGTTCGTGGAGGCATAGTGATCTACACAACAAAAAGTTATAATTAAGTCAAACGGTTAAGCGAAAGCTAATACTTAACCCCCTAAAAAAAATGTTTCTAATTTCCTAAGAAATCCATGGAAGACTTTGTACATTCTCCGAAAACCTTTTTCGAAAACCAAACATTTCAAACTTTTTAGAAAACTTTCGGGACATTTGGAAACATTTAAAATTCTATCCAAAACTATCAAACTTTTAAAATCGTGAATCGGCTCTGATACCAATAAAGCTGTCACGCCCCGATTCTCGGATCGTCCATGCAACAGCCGCCGCGTTGTCCCGATACACGGGCAAAATCTCCCCATATACCGGGACTCCGCAAGGTTACAAATCAATTCAATAACTCATCCAATTCACAACTCCATCAGAAATAGGAAAATCCTATAACAATACACATGCAAAAGACCCATCCGGTCCATCCCTGTACACACGAGCATGCGTCGACACACAAGTGGGGCAGGGGTTCCTGTACATGCATGCATGCAAAATTGGTCATCTCAGCCGTTCCAGAATTCTCATCACAATTAAAACATTTAAACAAAGGAAGTCACAAATCATACTCGCAGGATTTTACTAACACTCGTACGCAGAAACGAGCTAGCGTTAGAAAAATACAAGCGGTATGAGATATGCAGAACTTCATAAAATCAAAAGAAAGCAACGAATCCCAATATTTCAAATCAAATATCCCATTTGAACAATAAGTTTAGCCAAAATAGAATTTAAAAGAAAGTAACAAGTTCCAAACAAACTTCAATTACAAACTAAGTAAGGATTCCATCAATATTTGCTCCTATATATGAAACAAGTATTGATTTAATCCATACCAAAAAATTATACAAATCTTCCCTTTCATGGATTTCAAAATTTACCAAAATAACCTTACATCACTATCATCCTACACAAAATAGCAAAAGTCCTTCGCAAGCTCCAATTTCTGCAACAAACTTAAATTTTCTCTGAAAAATATTAAAGAAAGGGGTGAGTATTGGAAAATACTCAGTGAGTGGAGTGCAATGGTATGATTGTACAATAAATAATTGGTGAATGTGGGAATGTCAAAGTATATCTCAAACAACACTTCATATATATCGAAACATTTTCAATAAATCAGGTAATTCATAAAATATGCATCCACATCAAATATTCTTTCAGAAAATCACAAGGGTCCCATCGAAATTTCTTCCGTCCTGCGTTTGACTGAACCAAGACGGAAGCCCAGCAGGGGGTTTTCCATTTCAGTATCACAAACACTACACCCTTCCCTGGCGTTGGCTCAGATCTCCCCGGGGTGCAATCCGGATAGTCCGACGTGTCAGAGCAGAGGCCGCGTATACTTCTCTCACAATAAAACCCCAACCATCGTGACCCCGTCAGGTCGATCCGTGGAGGGAATGACTATAGTCATTAACTACTAGCACCATGCATTTCTCAAATATGTCATTTCTCAAGTCATGTGCCATAATTTCTAGTAAACAATCATCAATTTCATATCATAGCAATTTATAGAGCAACATCAAATCACATATGACACATATGCATTTATAAATACATGTTTCACAATCCAGTCCGGACATCCCACGATCACAAAACAATTGATATCAAATATGAAAAATCTTACAAAATCATTTATAAAACAATTTTAAACTCATTTGCTCATTTATAACACAACGGACCATCCATTCACCTAGGGAGGGTATCCACTCCCTACACCCTATCAATACTAGAGAAATCTCATTTCAAGCTCCAATGGATTATCCTAAAACAACAATAACAATTCTCAAGTCATTCCTCCTCCAAATTTAAGGGTTCACAAACTTTCCTGATTTCATTTAAACCCAAATTTCTAACGTTTTCTTGTTCTTGTCCTCATTTTACCAATTTATCATCATTTACTTCACATACTATTTTACATTTCAATTTCCCTTAAATTTCCATTCTCAACAAAATAGGCAACATCAATTAATCACAACAAACCTTAATTTTTGGTAACATGTCAATACAAATCATAAACTCTAACACATTCTCTCATCTTAAACAGCCTACATTTGATCTATTATTGAAGGCACATAGAAATTTCCTCACCTAGGGTTTCTCGCATTTCACGAACCTAGCTTCCTGCACCATTCATCTCAATGCAAAAGCTGTAACGTTTCCAATTTGAAACAAACGTCAGCAATTAAACCTAGCCACTAAGAACACTCCTGAAGTATTTAGCCAGAACTATCATCCTTACCTATGCGGTGCTTAGGGTTTTCAAAGGCTTACTGCTGCTGCTGGCTTGAAGCTTCTGCGAAGGTTGCAGAAGGGCTCTTGGCAGAGAGAGCAGTGCGCGAACGAACGAGAGAGAGTGAGACCTCTGCGAGCTATCGCGCGCAGAGAGGATGAATGCTTTATTCACGCGCAGAAGAGAGAACATAGAGGGGGAAGCGGTTGCGCACGATGGTCGGAGGCGGAGAGAATGACGGAGATTCGAGAATCGGGAGAAACAGAGAGATGGAGATTCAAGAAAGAAATAGAGATTGAGAGAGAATCGGGAGAGAGAGAGAGAGAGAGAATGAGAGAAACAGAGAGGAAGAGGAAACAGGGGAGCCGAGGGAGGGAGAGAAGATGAAATGGGAGTGAGAGAGGAAGGGGAAAATGGATTTCGGATGAGTGAGAAATTGGGAAAGGGGGGGGAGAGAGAGAGAGAGAGAGAGAGAGAGGGAGAGAGAGAGAGAGAGAGAGAGAGAGAGAGAGAGTGTGTGTGTGTGTGTGTGTTTTGTTGACTTTTTTGTCTTTCTTTTTTTTTTTTTCTTTTTCTCTCGGTATTACACATTTTGCCTAAATGTAAAGAAAAAAGCAAACATTTAGGTCTCACAATCAGCGAGGATCAACATACAGTAAAAATGCGAATCTCAAAGAAAAACAAATGTATTTTGAAAACAGAATTTGCACATAAAACATTGACATGACATCTTGCCTGGGGTAGCTTCTTGTATCATCAAAAAGCATGTCCATCGCACTCCAAAAGATTGTTTCAATGTTCACATTCTCATCATCCTCATCAAATAAAACAAAATATTGTTTATACTGTTTCAAGTAAAGATCAATAAAACACTTCAAACATCAAGGAAGATAATCCAAATACAGAAAAATAAAAATAAAAATAAAAAAGTCTAGCAAGGAAGAACAAAATATTGTTCAATGGCGGGAAACAGAAGCCTAATGGTAAACAACTTTGCAACCCAATCAGCAAATTCCTTTGCATTGGGAACAGTTGCTGAAAGAAATACAAGCCGAGAATTCTTTGGGGCCATAACAATACTGTCTTCCCATACCACACCTCTTTCCTTGTCTCGCATATAATGAACCTCATCAAAAATAACCCAAGCCACCTCCCGCATTATTTCTGAACCTTTGTACAGAATACAACGCCAGATTTCTGTGGTCATTACCTGCCATGGGACCAGCTGATTGTAACCGGTATCAGGCCCCAACCAGTAAAAGATTTCTGAGAAGCATACGAAGCAAGAAGCATTTGGATCAATGGTGACATCCCCAGTCATCAGGCCAACATCTGAAAACTCTTCTTTAAGCTCTCTATACTTTTGATTGCTAAGGGCCTTGATTGGTGAAGTATATATCACTCGCTGTTTATTCCTCTATGACATTGCAATTGCATATAATGCTACCACAGTTTTCGCGGCTGATGTAATGGCTGAGACCTGCAAACAAATTGAAGCTGTCAAGCCATTAGAAAATCTCATTAACTCCATAAAAAGCTAGCAACAATCTGAACATAGTTCCTTCTCTCTATATATATCTTGAACCATCAACGGTGTATCATCTAATTGCAGCATAATGCTCATTACTCCTACAAATAATGATATTTCCCTACAAATAATGATACAGTAAGAATAACCAGATTTTGTTACAAACCAATATTTTCCTGAAAAGCATAGACCTGAAAAAACTAACAAAAAAGCAAATAATATTTTCCACTCCCTTTATTGCAGATTCACTTACTGGTAACAATCCAAGTTCCTCTTACTCATTTGAAGCATTATCACAGTAACCCAACAGAGACCATTGAACTCATCAAGCCAATTATCCCAACTCTGGAAGCCAATTATGGTAGACAGGTATGCATATTCACGTATTAAGATACAATACATGATGTGTCCCACTCATATCCATGTTGTGCATCCAGTTATACTTGAAATTACCTATATAGTCTATCTTAAAACTCTAATCTAACAGAAGAACTCTCCAAAATCAAACACCCATAAGCAAGTGCGATATATTTTTTTTTAAATTTCCAAGATTTTATGAAAAGTATCAATTTCATGGAAAATGCTAAATTTTATAAGAAAATGCAAATTTTAAAGAAAATGTGCTTTTATATGAAATTCAAACTTTACAAAGGTTTACTGTATATGTTAGTATTCTTTTTCCTTTAAAAGAGATTTGATGGAACCTATATGCCTAATGCAAGTAGACATGGTTGTGATTCTAATTAAACCGTAGAACCATAGTCAACGGTTTAAAGAATTGTTGTGTGATGAACCGTTATTAGAGTGCCACTCCTTCCAAAAAAAATAATGATATTTTCTAATATTAAAGGAAAATAAAAACATTACGTAACAAACAACACACGACGTAATGAATTTCTGAATCGTCATCCATATGTATGAAAATACAAAAAGAAAGTGATGAAAATTTTTGAAACTCTTACTAATTTTATAATTTTTTAGAAAATTGAACATAATCTCTGTTAAAAAAATGACTATACGGCCATTCGGAGCTTACGACCTGAACACTTCTATAACATAAATAAGCTGGCATCACATGGTTCTTTTGACACGCCTAACATCAACAACTAGAAACCTAACATAAACATAAACATCAACATTATAAAGTGGCTTATCAAAGCCACTGACTACTCTGATAATAACATAACATATACAACAATTTTTAAACTTATATCACAATTCATATCCATCCAAAAGCAACAAAGGGTCTAAATTATAAAATCTAGAGCAAAAGATGTCTAGCATTCTGGTGCCCATGCTACTCTGGTGCTACCCAGTGTCCTACGCTGCTCGGCATACCTACAAAAACGGGGAGAAAGGTCAGCCAAACAACCAGACTAAATAAACATCCAAAACAGAACAATTAACACACAAGTATGCTGTAATAGATAACATTGATATATAACATAGACATCATGGTCCCATTAGCATGAATCAAACAAAACTAGCAGGTTTCTTTAAACTTAACCTCTCGCTATGCATGATGTAAAGATATATGCATTTCATACAACATGTTACATAAACAGAGAAAGCATATCTACTCAACATGTAAACATAGAAACTTTCCCAAGTATGGAAAGATTAAGAACACTTAGCTACCCTAACATGGAGTCTTTTCTAGATGACAACATAATATCAAGCCATTTATACATGAATTTCATAGTTTCCTTGTCACGCCAAATACATTTTCATAACATTTCTTCATTCTTCAACATGTTAGAGTAGTTTCATA
Organism: Dillenia suffruticosa; assembly: GCA_033439265.1. NCBI lineage: Eukaryota > Viridiplantae > Streptophyta > Magnoliopsida > Dilleniales > Dilleniaceae > Dillenia > Dillenia suffruticosa. The sequence continues at coordinate 19,494,918 of JAVTVX010000020.1, forward strand.
GCATTCCTTTCATTTTCTATCATGCTGGATATGTGTCATGGTATTTGTCATGAAAACTATAGGCATGGAAACTATACGTGTTGATATAAAGCATGATATGACATATGCAAGTGAAAAAGAACGTAAACATAGCTAGTACAATGGATGGATGCAATGAGGGGCCAACATAGCCATCCATTTGAAGTTTTGATTTTGTCAGAAAGGGAATAACATTTGGGAAATAAATTAGTGACAGAGAGTATCACTTGGCATCAAGGCTTAAGGACGTGTTCCTAGATTTTAGGGTTGTTTTGAGAAAGGGTTATATCACATACTTATCCCCTAACAAAATCCCAAGGGAGAAAAGAATATTTTTGGATTTGTTCGTGCATCTCTGAAGGTACCATTTTAAGTTACTTGCGCATGTTGTAGCATGGTTGCAGTCATGCAAACTGCAGTTAGGTTACAGCTACACAACGCTGCATACAATGTGTTCGTTCTGGCTGGGGCTAACAAAAAGGCCCATAAGTTGCTGATGATCTTGATTGAACTAAAAAAATAGAATGCCTATTAGTTAATGTGCAAAATATCTTTGAACCTTAGTTACACTTGCATTAGCTCCATACTTGAACTCCTAGACCACAATTGGATCTGTATGAACCATATTGGGCCCTTGAACTTAGTTAGCATGCTGAACCATGATTAACACATGTTTTGGCTAGAGATGTGTCCGGGCCGGTTTGGGCCCAAAAACCGGCCTAGCCGGCCTGAAAAAAGCCCGGCCCATGAACCGGACCTAAGCTATAGTAACCAGGCCATGCTCAAACCGGGTACTGTAGTGATCCGGGTCGGTTCAACCGATTTTGGAACCGAGAACAAGCCCGACCCGGCCCGGCCAGTTCCAACGGCTCCTTGTCACTCTTTTTTTTTATTTTTTTCAATTTTACCCCTGCCAACAGTTATAAAATGACTAATTTTGAGATTATTTTGATCCATAAAGCCAAAAAATTGTATATAAATACCTTACACTCCATTTTCAAAATCTCCACAATAAAATATCTCTCTCTCTCACATCTACATTCTCTCAATATTACTATATTCTTTCAATTTTTATTACTATTTCCATTATCATTTCCTTTTCACAATTTTTACAATTCTCTATACCATTTTCATTACCATTTTGTATACCATTTTCACCAAGTTTTTCACCATTTCCATTATCATTTCTACCATTATCTACATTTCTACAATTATATTTATTTCCATCATTTTATTTATTAAACATATTCTCAAATTTGTACTCTAAACTTTTGTGAAACCCATTGACTCAGTATACAACGGCATAGTATGTCTATGAAAGTTCTGTCTGGGGATAACTAATTGTTGAAGAAAATAAGTATTTAAGTGAAGATAGACAAACTCCACCTCTTAGCTGGAAACTTTTCTGGTACTTTTGCTATAGAACGGTTTGGGTAGAGAATGGAGAATTATAAATTTTTCATGACTTTCAATATTAATCAAGATTTGGCCAGATTTCAAAGTTAGGACCTCAAATTCAAGATTTTACAAAAATCAATTGCGATATCCGTCAAGTCGGTACATTTAATTTTTTTGTATCTTTATTTTCTTGCATTTACATTAATTTTTTTTAAAAAAATTAAATCTTAAAATTTTTTTTTAAAAAAATTAATCTTAAATTTCCTTTTAAAAATTTAATTGTATATTTTATTTTGAAAATTTATTCTTAATTTTTTAATGAAATGGCTGGAACACACTGTTTTCAATTTTCTCAACAATCTCCTCTTTCTCCATTTTTTTCAAAATCAAATTCCTGATAATATAGATATTAAAACTTTTTTAAAAGAAACTGAATCTAGTAACACAGAATCTAATACAACACAAATTAAAAAATATGATATTAATATATGGACATTTTTTGAAAAAAAAATGATAAACAAAAAATAATTTGTAAAACTTGTAATCAAAAATATAAATTTTTGAAGGGTTGAGGAATAGACATACTTAGAAGACACTTAGTTATAATCATCAAAATAAATTACCACAAACAAGACAAATATAATTTGTTATAGCGGGAGTTAATATAAGTGGTACATTTAAATATAATTCGGATAAAGAAAAAATTGAACAAATAGAATGGATAGCAAGAAAAGAATTACCATTTAGTATAATTGCATATCCCATATTTGAAAAATATGTACAAAAATATTTACAACCCGATTATAAAAAAAGTAGTAGAAGTGGATTTTAAAAATCATTGTAAATAGAAAAAAAATCAAAATAATGTAAAAATCAAAATAATGTAAAAAAAATTAGTGGATTTTAAAATTCAAGTGTGAGTTTGGTAGTGAACGTATAACGAATTCAGTGAAACTATTCTAAAAATTTTGTGTCTCTAATTTTTAATTTATTCTTTTATAAAAAGTGAATTAAAAAAACAAAATGAAGAAATAAATCATTACAAGAGAGTAAAAAAAAACAACAACAAAGTTTAAAAAAAATAGAGTTACAAAAATAAAATAAAATTAAAAAATAGCGTTACAAAATAAAATAAAATTAAAAAATAGCGTTACAAAAAAATAGAGTTAAAAAAAGGCTATAGAGAAAAAAAAATTTTAGGCCGAACCAGGCTTGGCCCGGTGTGAACCGGCCCGCCGGTTCCGGTTCAGCAGGCCGGGCCGGTTCAATTAAAAAAAAATTTTGGAACCTGCCCGGCCTAACCCGGACTGGCTTAGGAACCGTAGCTAGCCAGGCTCGCGATTCTGGGAACCGTCCTTGAACCGGAACGAACCGGGCCCCACCCGGCCAGGTCCGGTTACAACTCTAGTTTTGACCCATATTTCGTTATATAAGGGTTTACTCAATTTAGTGGAACGCTTTTTTATCTTACGCAATCCTTGGACTCCACTTCAACACTTCGCCCTTAGTTAATATCTTTGGACCCTAGTTGGACCTTGAACCCTTGTTGGGATTGCCTCTTAGACCCATATAATGGTTTTCTTTTTAACCCATGATGGACCATCGTTAGACTAATCGTGACCCACCGCCCACACTTGGACCATGAGCGATGGAGTGACCCAAGTTGACCCAGTTGATCACATTAACCCGGTTGACCTCATTATTTGACCATTTTGAATCGGAATAACCATTAGAGTGCCTTGCTCGACCTAGTTTGACCATTGTGGTCCCAACTAACCCAGTTTGACCTTAATAAGCCTCATTTGGATTTTTCTTAAATAGAAACCCTTGCTTAGTTCTGCTTTTGTATTGATTTGAGCAGTTTGTGACCTTGGTTATTCTTAAAACAAGATCCTGGATTCTCTGTTGTGTGCTCCCCCTCGAGGTAAGAGTGAATATTTACCCATCTAATATGTCTTTAGTTATGAGGGCTTCCTCTACTTTGATTCACCACTGATATTATATTAGAGTTACCGTCAGTTTTGTTAATAAACCAAGGTATTATATTAGAATCAGAGTAAAATATTTTTATGAAAAAAGCACTTTACTCTCTCTCTCATCTTCTTTCCCTGTAGAGGGTCTGGAGGGATATTCCCCCCGGGACCTCTTAGTTGTAGGAGGTCCAGGGGGATGTACCCCTGAGACCTCTTAGTTTAATAATTTCAAACTTTTCCCCCGAGGGGGGTTGGGGGTAACGTTTCACTTCGAAAGGGGAGGGGTCGGGGTGGGGAAACCATTTGATGGCTCCTTCACTTATCCGTAACCTTGAATTATTACTTTCAACCTATTTATTAGAGTATCTCCATGAGATATTATTGTATGTTATATTGTATATTTATATGCATGCTGTTTGTGAATCAGCTAGTATTCTGTTTCCATAGGGAGCTTTCTTATTAGGTTTATGGAACCTAATGTCAATGTCGTGTTTCTTTGTCTTCCTATGGGGATCGTTGAGTCCCTTATATATTTATGCAGCTTATATTGTTTTGTATCCCTACACGGAGTGACCGATGGTTCATTTAGGGTTCTATTGGGTATGATATGTAAATTTACCATGTTGATTTTAGATTATGTATATTATACGGTTAACATGATTTTCTTAAATGTATTACCTATGCATTTATTTCATATCTGTGTTAATCCTTACTAAGCTTTCATAACCTTCATTTTATTTATCATTCGAGATTTAGCAAGGTGCCGGCGCCCCGGGGGGGAGCTGATGGGTATTACCTGTTAGAAAAGGTTGAAAATGACTTTGAGATAAACAAAATGAAAAGACTTGCACGTGAAACAATCACTATCCTTAAGGAAATTATGCCCCTACTATATTGCTGGCTGGGTTGATGGCAAACTCCTTCCAGGATATGCAAATCGAAAACAGAAATTTGAGACAGCAAAATCTCAAATTTCTCCCAAGAACGAAATAGAGCCCATTTGCTTCAGTGCACGAAAATTGTCAATGATAGAAAATCTAAAAAGAAAAAAGAGAGCATTCCATAATAGTGAGAGGGAATATTTATAGAACATGAAGGATTACAATAATGAGAAATCCTTTCATTCAAAGGTCATAATGAATATGTCCTTTGAATTTAAAATAACAACGGTTTATTCAATAGGCATCACTTGATTAATATTTTAATTAAAAAACATCAATTTATTTAATTTCCAAATTATATCTTTTAAATAAAAATTAAATAACCGAAAATACTTATTTTCTAATGCCCAAGTGCCCTATCTTTGATCATTAAATAAATAAATAATTATTTATTTAATTAATTTATTATTGAAAATTTATTTTCCCTCCAACACACCATTTTAACCAAATTCAAATGGTTTCAAATTTGATAGGTTATATACCCATCACATTCTCTTCAACTTTTCAATGTGGGACAAATGCTCATTACATATTACAAACTATATTTAACAGTCCCCCACTTAGTTTGTAATATCCATTAGCAATACAATTTCTTTTTGGAATTATTTCCGCAATAGGTGTCTCTCGACTTAAACCTAAAGGGTAGTATAATATTTTCAAAATCTTATCGAAATTCAAGGTGAGTAATTATTAAACCTTAATTTCTCATGACAAGATCGGAAAATTTAATACTCATAATTCTTTACAAAGCTCTAATACGTTCACCGCGATCTTTAGCACCATAATATGGCCGTGTGCTACCTCTTGAATTCATAAACACTTATAAAGTTTTATTCCCAAACTTTATTAGAAGCGGCACCACTTCTCGTGATTATATAGGTGAAGTTTGAAAATCTCAGATTTGGATTTTCCTTACTCTTGAACCGAACAAAACTCCATTAATAATAATTATTATTCACCCTCCTTTTCTTAAACATTAATGTTCCAATGCTTGTTGTCTATCACTAGAGTAACTTGTTCTAGCTTTTAAACCTTTAGAATTGCAACAATAAGAAAGGTAAGGTTCCTGTTACCGGTGATAAATTAGAATTGCTTTAAATCCATTTCATTTGTAGTAATTTTGATTCTATCTCTCGAAAGTCCTTTGGTCAGTGGGTCAGCAAGATTACTACTAGATCTCACATAGACAACTGTGATGATACAATCAGAAATCAATTGTCTAACATATTCATGTCTTAAAGCAATATGTCTAGATTTCCCATTGTAAATTTTGTTGAATGCCCTAGACATAGTTGCTTCGCTGTCACAGTGTAAAGAGACCGCTGGCATTGGTTATGGCCACAACTCTATTTCTATCAATAAGTTTCTTAGCCATTCTGCCTCTTTACCGACTGCTGCTAATGCAACAAATTCTGACTCCATAGTCGAATGAGTAATACACGTCTGTTTCTTAGAGGCCCAAGAAATTGCTCCTCCACCAAGTTTAAATATCCAACCAGACGTCGATTTGTTATCGCTAACACTAGTTATCCAACTAGCATCAGTGTAACCTTCTAGTACCGAAGGGAATTTGTTATAAAATAATCCAAAAATTTTGGGTTCTTTTAAGATAGCCAAGAACCCTTCCAATGGCTCTCCAATGATTTGCACTGGGATTATGTGTAAATCTTGAAAGTTTACATACTGCAAAAGCAATATCAGGCCTAGTGAAATGCATAGCATACATCAAACTACCAATTGCACTAGCATAGTCTAATTGACTTATGGACCTTCCTGAATTTTCTATCAGTTTGTTAGAAACATCAAATGGGGTATTAACTTCCTTAATTCCCAAGTAGTCAAATTTTGAAAGTATTTTATCCACATAATGTGATTGACACAAAGCGTAACCCCCACTATGTTTCTTAATTTTGATTCCTAAAATAGTATCGACTTCTCCCAAATCTTTCATTTTGAAATGTTGAGTCAGATACCTTTTAGTATCATTTATACCTTGCATATTAGTCCCAAAGATTAGTAAGTCATCCACATAAAGACATATGATCACTCCAAAATCTGTAGTGAATTTAGAATAAATGCACTTATCTGCTCCATTATATTTAAATCCATTTGATAATATCACATTATCAAATTTTTCGTGCCACTGTTTCGGAGCCTGCTTTAAACCATACAGTGATTTTACCTGTTTACAAACTTTATTTTCATTACCAGGAAGGACAAATCCTTCTGGTTGCTCCATATATACCTTTTCATCAAGATCACCATTTAAAAATGCTGTTTTAACATCCATTTGATGGACATATAAATCATAGATTGATGCTAAAGCAAACAACACTCTTATAGAAGTAATCCTAGCAACAGGAGCATATGTATCAAAGTAATCTATCCCTTCCTTTTGTCTGAAACCTTTAGCAACTAGTCTCGCTTTAAAGGTTTGCATAGTATTGTCAGTATTATACTTTTTCTTGAATATCCACTTACATCTAATTGGTTTTGATCCCGGAGGTAAATCTACCAGTACCCATGCACCATTTGCTAAAAGAGAATCCATTTCATCATTTATTGCTTCTTTCCAAAAGGCAGAATCTCTTGAAGCTAATGCTTCGTTATACGATTTGGGATCATGCTCCAAGTGTAATACGATGGGTATTTTATTCAGTACCTCAATTCTATTTCCTTCAACCAAGAATGTTAGTGCTTGTGAAGAAATAAAGTCAGAACCAAAGTTCTTTTCTTTACGTACCCTTTTGCTTCTTCTAGGATCTGCTGACAAGTCAATTGATTTCCGTTTATGGAAAGAATTATGGTGAATAGCAGTATCCTGCGCCAAAGTGGGAGAACAAATTCCTTCATTTGATTGTGGATTTGTAGTTCGATCACCGAGAAATGTAGTTTCTAGAAACTCAACGTCTCTTGACTCTATAATTACATTAGAGTCTAAATCCAATAATCTATATGCCTTTGAATTTTCAGCATATCCCACAAAGACACTTTTAAGAGCTCTCGGACCCAATTTTGTTCTTTTTGGATCCGGAACTCTATAATAGGCAATGCAGCCCATACCCTCAAATAACCCAAATTTGGTTTTCTTCTTTTCAAAGTCTCATATGGAGAACTTTTCGTTTTCTTTGAAGGTATTCGGTTGTGTACGTGACAAGCCGTTAATAAAGCTTCTCCCCATAAATTTGTTGCCAATTTGGCATGCATTAACATGGAATTGACCATGTCAACTAATGTTCTATTTTTTCTTTCTGCCAAACCATTTTGTTGTGGGGTATATGGTGCACTTGTTTGATGAATCAAACCATTTTTTTCACAGAAATTAGAAAATTCAATTGGAAAATATTCTCCACCACGATCACTTCGTAGCATTTTGATTTTCTTTTCCAACTGATTTTCCATAAGAACTTTATAACGTTTAAACATATCAAATGCTTGATCTTTTGTTTTCATCAAATAAACATGAGTGAATCTAGAACAGTCATCTATAAAAGTTATAAAATATCTATTTCCACCTCTAGTTAAATGACCATTTAATTCACATATATCAGAATGTACAAGTTCAAGTAACTCTAAAATCCTTTCATTTTGTGGGAATGGTTTCTTAGTCATCTTGGCTTGTATGCATATTTCGCATTTTCTTGATTCTTTGTTGGCACATGAAATAAAACCATGTCTAGACATAAATTTAATTGAATTAAAATTAACATGGGATAAACGTGCATGCCATAAATCAAAAGAAGATTCAACAATATAAGCAGAAACTTCAACTTTATTAATATTTAATTTGAACATGCCATCACTTGAATATCCTTGTCCTATGAATACACCATTTTTAGATACAATGAGTTTTTCTGCCTCTATGACAACTTTCAGGCCTTTCTTACAAAGTACACTTCCAGAAATCAAATTCTTTCTTACATCCGGAACATGGAAAACATTTGTCAAGATCAACTTCTTTCCTGAAGTAAACAACAATTCGACGGTTCCCTTTCCCATAACTTTGGCTGTGTCATGATTTCCCATAAGAACCTTTTCATCCTTGGTTGCCACTGTGTAAATCTTGAAGAGATCTTTATTATTGCAAACATGCACAGTAGCACCAGAATCATACCACCAATCAGAAGATTTTTCTGTTGCTGTCATATTACATTCTGTAACCATACTGATGTTAAGTGCTGCAATCATGGCAATAATTTCTGCGGTGGTGGATTGATGTTCAACCATATTTGCCTTTTTGTTCCCAGTGTTTTCCTCCAATTTCAGTTTCTTGTAGAATCTGCATTCTTTCTTAAAATGACCTTTCTTTCCACAGAAAAAACACGATTTGTTTTTCTTGTTGTTGTTCTTGCTATTGGTAGCAGAAAAGTTGTCATATTTTCTTTTCTTTCCTCCATTCTTAGTGCTAGACTCAACTTGATTTATCTTATTTTCAGACTCCAAAGCATATTTATTTTCACGATTTCGAGTTTTCTCTTCAATTCGAATATGCTTTAAGAGTTGATCTATCGTAAAATCTTCAGAAGTATGCAATAATTTCTTTCGATAATTATTCCAAGTGGTTGGTAATTTTGAAATAACTGCAGCCACTTGTAATTGTTCAGACACTTCTACTTTTAAATCATTGAGTCTAGACACCAAGACGAGTAACTCATCTACTTGATCCATGACCGATTTATTATCCACCATTTGAAACTCAAAAAATTTCATGCTAAGAAATCTGTCTGTACCTTGTTTTACAGAAGTATACTTGTTCTCCAATGCTTTCCATATTTCTTGTGGAGTTTTGAGCGGACGAAACAAATCATACAACCGATCAGATAGAGAATTCAGAATGAATCCTCTACAATGAACTTCATCATCTTGACGTTTCTGACGAAGGTTTCTGATTTCATCAGCATCACTTTCACTCGGTTCTAGAATGGGTGGTCTGTTCGGACTCAGAAGATAGACAACATTCAACTCAGTAAGAAGGAACAGTAGTTTATCCTTCCAACGAGTGAAATTTGTCCCATCAAAGCGATCAAGTTTGAACATATTCGGGTTGATCATCTTGTTGAAAACAGATTCAGATCCAGTAGCCTCTATTGTAGAATAATTTCCTTAAGATTGTTAGAAAAGGTTGAAAATCACTTTGAGATAAACAAAATGAAAAGACTTGCACGTGAAACAATCACTGTCCCTAAGGAAATTATGCCCCCACTATATTGCTGGCTGGGTTGATGGCAAACTCCTTCCAGGATATGCAAATCGAAAACAGAAATTTGAGACAGCAAAATCTCAAATTTCTCCCAAGAACGAAATAGAGCCCCTTTGCTTCAGTGCACGAAAATTACCAATGATAGAAAATCTAAAAAGAAAAAAGAGAGCATTCCATAATGGTGAGAGGGAATATTTATAAAACATGAAGGATTGCAATAATGAGAAATCCTTTCATTCAAAGGTCATAATGAATATGTCCTTTGAATTTAAAATAATAACGGTTTATTCAATAGGCATCACTTGGTTAACATTTTAATTAAAAGATATCAATTTATTTAATTTCCAAATTATATTTTTTAAATAAAAATTAAATAACCGAAAATACTTATTTTCTAATGCCCAAGTGCCCAAGTGCCCTATCTTTGATCATTAAATAAATAATTAAATAAATAATTAATTATTTATTTAATTAATTTATTATTGAAAATTTATTTTCCCTTCAACACACCATTTTAACCAAATTCAAATGGTTTCAAATTTGATAGGTTATATACCCATCACATTCTTTTCAACTTTTCAATGTGGGACAAATGCTCATTACATATTACAAACTATATTTAACATTACCTCCAATGTGACTATCTAGATTTGCTTGAGCTCTAGGGGACATGTAGTGTAGATATGGTGTATCTAGGTTTTGTATTCATGAGCTCAATGTTAGTGACTCTGACATTCATTTTCTTTATGTTTCTAGTATTTGGTTTGCGTTGTAGACTTTGGTGTTTGCTTTTTGAAGTTTTGAAACAATTTGAGACTTCTAATTCTTGTTGTTTCTTCATTTTACCTTTTTTGTTACAATTGCAAAAAGTGAATTTATGGAAATGAAAGTTCTTTTATTTTAAGAAGGTATTGTTTTATAGATCGTCTACAAAGCTGGCTATTACTAATAAGGTCGATCGCACAGATGGTTTATTTAAAAAGATAAGACTCTTTGACGCGGCTTTGGATCCATATTGTCCAATCTCTGGGATAGGAATGTTTAATTCTATCTTACACTAATTGCACAAAAATTCACTTCCTCCGATTTAAGTCATATTGTGTAGTAAGCCCAAACACACATGCAGATGGCTATCCTCTTTATAACTCAAGGGAGGAGGAAGAGTGGGTAACTTATCTGGACTTGGTAAACGTTAAGACAACCCAAAGTCAATATACCTACAAACAAAAACTTTAATCACCAAAATAACGTAGCTTAGGTCAAAGTTTATTAGTAGCAGACGAGTACTTAAACAAAGAACATAAGTACTCACATTACTAAATAAATCAAAGATGCACTCCGAATGTGTTAAAATATCAAAATCAAATACCATGCAAAATACTCAAATAAGGTAGAGACAACATGAGTTAGCATAGTTGAAGAATTAGCAAAACACGAATGGAATTGAAGATAAACAACAATTATATATTTGAATTGCCAATGTAATTAGCCTTCGTTATTGTCGGAAGGACTAGATGGCTTGTATCATTTCAAACACGATGATGATTCAAATATCAAAGATCAACCCGAAAGCTATGTGAGATATCAAAAAACAATTGGGTATTGGAAATCCGGGAAGATAAGTCAATGTCAAAGTTAAAATCTCATAGGTTGAGTAAAATATCAAAGATACTCGTGAAAGATGAACCAATATCAAAGGTTAAGTAAAGATTTGAGTCAAATATCAAAGGTTATCAATAAGACTGAGTTAGAAGCTAGATTTATTACGAGATTCATTCATTTATTTTATTAAAGATAATGAAACTAAATGCACAAAATGATAATCCCAAAGTTATGCAAGGCATATTATTTTGTAAAACATACAACACATTAACAAAAGGCTCCAAAAATGGACCAAATGATCTGGGAATAGACACAAAACCCGAGAAATGGACCAGACAACTCGGAAGAGGTAAATAAAATAATGGACAACAGGGGTTTGAAAAATGGAGTAGAATAAGCTCAAAAAGTAAATAAATAAAATTGTGCAGAAAGTTTGAGAAATGGACCGGACAATCTGAAAAAGTAAATAATTAAAATAACTTGGAAAAAAGCCTCATAGGTGGACTAAGAAATCTAGATAAGTAAATAAGTAAAATTGCAAATACAAAATGCTTGGAAATGTATCGGACGGTATAGGAAACAGAAAAAAATGCTAGTATGCATATAAACCGATAGATAATCCACCGATTAGCCAAATTATTCTGGAGCATTACAATGCACAATATGAAAAAAATAAATAATATAAAATATACTTAAAAAATAAATAATTATGGTTAGCCGTAAAACTACACATGGCATCCAATTAAGGTGCACGAATAGGAAAGAAGAAAACTAAAGCTGTATAGATCCGATTAAAAATGTAATTAATAGGATAAATAGCATATATAATAGCACATAACAGGCACAAAATAAAAAAAAATTAAAAAAAAATTAAAACTTAAAGGTTCGATAAATAAATACATTGCTTAATTCTTAACCTTAAAATTGGCCACAGTGTTAGACAAATCGATTAAACTATGATCCGAGTATAAGATTTTATTTAAAATTTCCCAAAAACATTATTTTAAAATTAGAGTTTTGCCTATTAATTTTCAAAAATTAGAAATCAGCCCTCGAATATTTGGGAAATTATAGTTTAATCCCAAAACACCTTGATTTTTCCCAATAGTTCCTGGGAGAGAAACTTTTGAGTTTTCAAAAAGGTCTTTGGGTTCTAGGGCTTGAACAGTCACTCGAAAAGGAGATTCTTGACGAAGATGTCTTCGATTGAAGGTAGAGAAAGGGTTGAGAAGATCATAGTGATATTTTCAAAGGTTCAAGCCGGAGTTCATGGTGGGTGGAAACAATCTACAACATATGCCAAGGATTGAAACAAATTAGGGCCCCATTTGATGAAATAAGGCAATAATCAAGCTTGATTGTTTTCGTGCGTCGAGTTTAGGATTTGGGTTACGATGGTGAATGACGATGATATAATGGTGGGCCATTTCTAGGAAGATAAGATGAAGTTGATGAGCGAGAAGTAGATTTTATGATGCTTGGATGTTGTTTGTGTAGTAACTTAAGAGAAATTCTTGAAATCCATAAGAAATTTGTAGAGATAGAGAGAGAGAGAGAAGTGTGATTTGTGTTTCAAAATTAGAAGAGACGTGTTTCTTTTATATTGTTATTAAGAGGTTGGGCGAGTGGAGATAAATCATCAAAATTTTAACTCATTGACGACCTTATCAAAGGTGAAGAGTTGAGATGCGATCTCCCTTTTTATTACTTAAAACCCTAAAATTTAAAAAATAAATGCTCAAATCAGATTATAAAAATTAAGAAATAAATTTCTCAAATTCCCAGTTAAAATTAATAATTGTTTTAGCAATAAGTTATTAAATTAAAAAAAAATAACAAATTAAAATATCTACTTCATTCAAAAATTAACAAGAAGAATATTTTAAAATATACCTTTTCAAAGTTTATGATTTTTATTTTAAATTATTGATTCTAGAGATTGGATGTTTAAGAAACAAAAGATTGATCTAAAAGATAATTTTTGAATCTCTCAGAATAAATTTTTAAGACTTAGAAATATACATAAAAATTCAAAATAAAATCTATAAATTTTGGAAAAAAAATTTCATGCACATGAAGGGTGAAATAAGGTTTTACCAGTCTCTTTAAGGGACATTGTTGTTACGTGGTAAACTTAATTGATACGAGAAAAAGATAAAATAATAAACTTAAACAAATGAAACAAATAAGTAGAGAGAAAAGCCTAGAATAAAAAATTTAAAAAAAATTAGGGGTAGATTCATGAAACAACCTAATTTCTCAAACAAAAAGTTTCCTGGGATACAATTTTGATATTATTATTTAAAATAATAGAAATTTCAATTTTCTTTTTTGTGAAAACTAATATTATTATTGATGGTACATGACCCGAGTTATGTGGGGTCTAAAAGCAGCAAGATCCAGAAGTGATAACAAACCCACTCGGTGTTTACCGATCATCCCTTTTTAAAGAAGCCAACTAGGTAACTCAACTGGTCGGCCCCCAGATTTCCTCGATACTCAGTGTCAATTGCTCAATTCACTGAGAAAACATTCACTTTTCTAAAAAGACGAGAAAAATCATACGTAAATGGAAAAGAGATTTACAACTGTGAGAATAAGAACTTTCGTGATGATCTAAACTTTATTAACGAATAAAATTCCGAAATTTTTAAAACTTTTACGATTGGATTCCCTAAAATCTCGGAACATTCTCATAAGGAAACTAAAGTTTTATCACCCTCTGCATACACACAGCTCCCATAAGCAAAATATATATAAAGTTCAACATATGCACGGCCCAGATAAATCCTCTTGACCCACACAGAGCACACAAATATACAGAGCCTCTTCGCTCTCTTTGATTATCAATCTGTTTCTCTTCTTTCGAAAACCGCTCTCTAATTTGAGTGTCGAAACACTCTCTGACAGTTTTTTATAGGTGTCATCGTTTGAGATCACCAGACGACCTTACCATCCTAATCTAGTTAACAAATCCATTATCTATGGAGCCAGATCTACCGCCAATAGATTGGCGTTGTTTGTAGGAACAAACTAATTTCGTAACTCAATTAGTCGTTACCATTGTTTTTTTCTCTCCATCATGACATCAGTTAAAAAAATGAGGCCAACAATTGGTTTTGATGAAGACGATTTGAATGAAGTAAATCCCGTCGAAACGATCCGTTAATCATTATAGCAAGAATCAGCTCTTACCTTGTCAATTAGTCGGACCACTTTTTATGTTGTAAAACTTCCGTCCCCTTATAATGCCATCCTGGGTCATCTTAACCTAAATAGCCTCAAAGCACTGCCGAGCACTAGATGCATGAATGTCAAGTTCAAAATGCTTTTGGGGATCATGACACTTTACGGTGATCTTGATTCATTAATCGCCCCCATGGTGGAAGGAGAAATGGAAATCTTAACAATAGACATTATGGAACTCCAAAATGATATTGATCAATTGTCAAATCCTCAACCTAGAAAGGAGATAATCAAGGTTCCCATCACCGACACACCCGGTCAACCTGTTCAATTTGATGCCCACCTATCGACATCCCTTCAAAAGGTAATCGTGGATTGCTTATGACGTCATTCCAAAGTCTTTGCTTGGTCCCCCGAGGACATGCGAGGCATTCACCCCTTGCTCATAATCTATAAGCTAACTGTAAAATGCCAATCACAAGTCTGTCAAGCAAAAGAAATGGGTGTTCGCACTAGATCGCCAGCACGCGATACAAGAAGAGGTTCAAAAATTTCTAACGTCAAGTGATCGGCTAACGTGGTCATGATGAAAAAAGCGAATGAGAAGTGGAGAATGTGTGTAGACTTCACTGATCTTAACAAGGCATGCCCTAAAGATAGCTACCCACTTTCCAACATCAACAAATTGGTCAATAATTCATCTGGTCACCAGCTCTTGAGTTTTATGGATGCATACTCAAGTTACTATCAGATATGCATAGCCCCCGATGATAAAGAAAAAACCAATTTCATTACGGAGTTTGGTACCTATTGTTACAAAGTCTTGTCGTTCGGCTTCAAGAATACTGGTGCAACCTTTCAATGCCTGGTTAATAAAGTCTTCAATGAATAACTTGATAGGAATGTGAAGATCTATGTCAACGACGTGCTTATCAAAAGCCCTAATGCCAAGAACCACATCACAGACCTCGAAAAGACATTCCAAACACTAGAACTATACAACATGAGGTTGAACCCCCTCAAATGCACTTTCGGGATCATGTCTGGGAAGTTTATGGACTTTCTAATTACCCATTGAGAAATTGAGACGAATTTATAGAAAATTCAACCCTGAAACAGTTTATGTCAAAAGTTGAAAAAAGTATAAACCCTTTTTATGATACCGTAAAGAAATCTCAAAAATTCGCTTTGACGCCTGAATGCCAGGCTACATTCGAAAGGCTCAAGGAATATCTCATGTCGCCTTCGCATCTCTGTTGACCAATTTCAGGTGAGAAACTCTATCTCTACCTCTCTATCTTTGACCAAACGCTTCGCTCTATCTTTGTAAGGCAGAAATCTACCATAGAAAGGCTGATATACTATGTCAGCTGTATACTCCATGAGTTCGAAGTAAACTACAAACCTATCAAGAAGATAACTTTCACATTGGTCGTCACCACCAGGCGTCTTCAACCGTACTTTCAAACCTATATTTTTCTAGCTACATTATTGTGGTCCTGACCAACTAGTCCTTGAAGTAGATCCTACAAAAGAGGGATACCTCAGCTTGACTCATTAAGTGGAGTATCAAACTAGGCAATTTCAATATTAAATATCAGCCAAGATTAGCCATCAAGGGCAAAGCTCTTGAGACTCTATTCTCAAGTACATATTCTAGGCATCCATTGAGCAGCCCCTCACTAATGACCAAGAAGAACATTTGCAGCCCGAGTGAACCTTCCATGTAGACGGGTTATCTAACTCCTTAGGAAGTGTAGCCGGATTCATCCTAGTAACACCGGATGATTTTAAGTTAAAATACACCCTTCGTTTCGACTTCGTGTGACCAACAATCAAGCAGAATATGAAACCCTCTTAACGGGTTACGAATTGCGGCGTCGCTAGGATCCCAAAGCCTACAGGTCTTCACCGATAGGCAACTAGTTGTCAAACATATTAAAAGGGTCTACGAGACCAAATAGTTAACGATAGCAAAATATCTATCTAAGATACACCAAGCAGCGGACAAGTTTAACAAGATAGAAATACAGCAGGTCCCCTGGTCCGTAAATGCTCAGCTGACATGCTCTTGAAACTAGCCAGCTTTGACTTAGTGGGGACCAGCCGCACCATCTACATAGAGAGCGTACCATATCCAAGCATTGAGAAGTATGAATAGGTCTTATCAACAAACAATTCACAGAAATGAAAAGATCCTATAGAAACTTATCTAAAGTACAAGTAACTACCGAGCTCACCCCCCGAAACCAATAGGCTGAGGAGTAAGACTGCTCATTACGCCATCATCAATAATGACCTCTACAAGAAATCTTACATATACCCCTATCCGAAGTGTCTAACGCCTGAAGAAGGGGACTATGTTCACAAAGAAATCCATAAGGGGATATGCGACAATCACTTAGGTGCCCGAATCTGGCAAATAAAACCCTTCGACAAAGATACTACTAGTCGACTATGAAAACCGATGTAGATAACTATGTCAAAAGATAAGACAGATGTCAATACTTCTTGATGGTGCCACGACAACCCTCCATAGAACTTTACCCAATAACCGGTCCATGGCAATTCGCGTAATGGGAGACGGACATTCTAAAAACGTTCCCCCTGGCAACAGGACAATACAATTCTTGATCATGGCCATAAAATATTTCCTTAAAGTGCAGTAGAAGCCGAACCACTAGAGATATAACACTTCATGTAGACATCCATCATCACCCAGTTCGGCATACTTTACGTCCTGATCGTGGATAACGACAAACAGTTCAATAGTAGGAGTTTCTAAGACTTCTGCAGTAGGTTGGAGATCCAATATCTCTTTATCTCGGTCGTTTACACGCAAACCAATAGTCTAGTAGAAATAACCGATCGAACAATTGTACAGCAAAAGTCGATGAGTAGATAAACTTTATAGCATCCTTTGGGCTTACCGAATGACCCCTGGCAGGCTATGGCACTAATTAAAAAAAAGTGCCAAAAATCACTTTCCCAATTCCCTTTTCCCTTATTTCTCTCCCGTCAATCTCTTTCATCTCTCGCCCTCAATCTCTTTCTCTCAATTTCTCTACCTCCCACGGCCAACACCTTCCTCCTCTGACCACCGCACGCGGCCATCCTTCCCTCTCTCTTTCCCTTTCTCTCTCTTCTGCGCTCGAACAGAGCTCTCTTTTCTCCCTCGCACGTGAACAGTTTTCCCTCTCCCTCCTTTGTTCGCTTGCGCAGTGCTCGCTATAAGCACGTCCCTTCTACAACCATCCCAAACTGGAGCCCGATTGGACCTTCAAAAAACCCTAGGCCACGACTGCGATTCTCTTTCTGCGCAGGTAAGGATTGGTTCCTAATTCTAGCTCTAGGGTTTTGAATTTGCTTAGTAATTAGGTTTAATTGCTAAAATGTGCTTCAATTTGGAAGCGTTACAGGTTTCAGACTGAATCAAACAGTACACGAAAACTAGGTCTGTGAGCTGCGAAAACCCTAGGTGAGGGAATTTCTAATTCTTTCGGTAGTTTAATGAGTTTTGGCTGAATATAAAATGAGAGCTTTGTATATGTTCTGAAAATTATACGGAATTTGAAAAGAGTGCACCTTCCTAAAAATTGATATGTGATTTCTAGGGTTACGTCTAAAAGCTACATGAATGTAGACTGATTAATACGAAAGAAATGTGTTAGATGAAATTAGAAACTTGTTGGGTGGTGTAGAACAGCTTTTCTTAGAGTTTGGTGTACGATTTAATAATTTATTTATGACTAATGTCTTAGGTTAAGGCATTCGGAATTAAAAGAGGAGTAGGATTTTATTCGATTTGGGAATTGGGAGTGATTACTCTCTCAAAAGATAAGCGGATGGTTTATTGTGTTCTTAAATGAGTAATTTGTTTTAAAATTGTTTTATAAATGGTTTTGTAAGATTTTTACATGTTTTACATAAATTGTTTTATGATTGTGAAATGTCTAAACTGGATTGTGAAGTATGAATACATCCACCGTGTTTATGAATGCATATATACCATATGTTATTTGATGTTATTTTATAAATTGCTATGGCAAGAAATTTATGATTATTTATTGGAAATTATGGCACATGATTTGTGAAATGAGATGTTTGAGAAATGAAGGGTACTAGTAGTTAATGGCTATAGTCATTCCCACCACGGAGCGACCCGACGGGGTGGCATGGTTGAGGTTGGATGTGCGAGAGAGTTAGACGTCCCTCCCTCTACCGAAATCGTACTATATCTGGTTTGCACCCCGGTGAGATACGAGCCAACGCCAAGAAAAGGGGTATGTTTTGAAACATTGGATGGAAAAACCCTTAGTAGGCTTTCGTCTAGATTTGGCCAGCTTAAGACGGGAGTGCTTTCGATGGGACCCCATGATTTTCTGATGGAATGATCAATGTGGATGCATGATTTACAAATTGATTGAATTATTGAAATGCTTTTACATATATAAAATGTGGTTATGAGATATATTTTGACTACCCCACATTCACCTCTCATTTATGAACACAATCACACCATTGCACTCCACTTACTGAGTATTCTCTAATACTCAACCCTCTCTCCAAATTTTTCAGAGAATATTTAGTTCGGAGACTGGACGTTTGAGCTTGCGAAGGATATTTCGCCGACTTGTATAGATATCTAGCAAATGTAGAATTTTTGAGAATTGTAGTTCATAGAATCATGGGAAGGAAGTTTTGTACATCTCACGCCGTGCGGATTTTTCTAATATTGATTGAGTTCTTCAGCAAGTATTGGTAAAATCCGACAATTATGATTTGGAACTTCATTATTTTGATTTAACTGTCTTTGGATAATATTTTATCTTGTATTGGGACATTTGGATTGAAATGTTAAATTTCGATATTTATTTTTGGTGTTATGAAATTCTGTACATCTTATACCGTTTGGACTTTATTAATGCTGGCATGTTTTCTTTAGGCAAGCATTAGTAAAAATCTTACAACTATAATTTGGGATTTCTTTTATTTTGAATGCTTTATTTGTACTGAGATTTCTGAAATGGCTGGGATGGCCACACTACATGCTTATGTGTATAGGGATGGACCAGATGGGTTCTTTGCATGTGTATTGTTTTTATGAATTTCTTACTTTGATGGATTTGTGTACTAAAAGATTTACTGTTCAGTAATGTAGCCTTGCGGAGCTCCGGTATATGGGGAAGTTCTGCCCGTGTACCGAGACAACGCGGCGGTTGTTGCGTACTTGATCCGAGGATTGGAGCGTGATACAAGCAACACGAGAGATACCGTTCAGTTTGACATATGGTTGTGAGGCAATCCTCCTAGTCGAAATTGAGATTCATTCATTAAGGATAGACCAATATAAGGAAGAGAAAAATGAATACGCACTATGCGAACATCTGGACCTACTCCCCAAGCTGAGAGAAACTACATCCGTCCTAATGGTCACTTTCCCCAGCAAATTGCAAAATACTACAATTGATGGGTTAGAGTTAGGACGTTCAAACTTGGCGAATTCATACTCAAGAAGATAGCCAACCCCAACCCGGGGACAAGTTGGAAACTACTTGATATGCTTCTATATTTCTCAATACATGCCTACAAATAAGGGATCTATCTCCCAAAGCAGACTAGTGTCACACAGTCCTCCCAAATGGAGTCTACCGATAGGGATCTATCTCCCAGAACTGGCGAATGATGCCCAATCCTCCCAAACGAAGTCTACCGATATAATCAATTTCCCTGAACAGGCCAATGACACCAAATCCTCCTGAACAGAGTCTATCGATGGGGATATATCTCCCTAAATGGGCTAGTATTGCATAGTCCTCCCAAACGAAGTCCTATCATCAAGATTTATCTTGCCAAACGGGCCAGTGACATCCAATCCTCCCAAACAGAGTCTATCGATAGGGATATCTCCTCTTGAACGGGCTAGTGTCGTCCAATCCTCCCAAACGGAATCCTATCGTCAAGATCTATCTCTCTAAATGGGCAAATAACTCCTAATCCTCCAAAAAGAAATTCTATCATTCAGATCTATCTCCCCGATCGGGCAAGTATCATCCTATCTAATGAACGAACGTGTTAAATGATAAGTTCCCCAAACAAAATGTACATGGCCTCCTCACTCGATGAACTCACCCTCACAGTCAAAGATTGCATGAAGGATGAAATAATGACATCGTGTCAGGAAAAAAGTAAACCAGTCATGAAACCCCCTATCAGTTAGATTCTATCGGTCAAGTTATTTGTTTAATGGCACTCATCATTCACATCAACAGACTGCTAATGGTTAGATGATTATTCAAAGGACATATCAACAAGTAAGTAACGAATACTTTTATTTTATTTGAATACGTATCAGGATACATAGTTGGTTACACTTTACAAGTTCCAAAGTTAGATCGATTACACTAAAAGAAACCCATGAGGGATCTACAATAGAAGGCTAAACTAATGCCAGTCAAGAATTGGAAGAAGCTCCACGACCTGGTAACGTTATACACTTGGCACTAGAAAACCGCAGAAGGAGCCACAACCTTCCAAACCGCCTTTGAGCGATGGAATTGAGAAGGATAAAAATTGCAAACCTTTCCTAGCAGAAGCTGGTAAAGAGTTTGAGAAGTTAGGAGTTAGACAAAAAGAGATTGAAAGGATACATCAGGTTTTGAACCCTCTGCATTGCTCAAGCCTCTGATTGACTCCCAACTCCTATCGCCCGAACCATCAAAACACGAAAAAGTGTCTCAAACAATCTCTACTACACCTATGCAATCGGGCAATGATTCTAATCTCGGAAGAGAGCCTCCAAAACAAATATCTCTCCCTTCATAAGGTTGAGAACTCTTATGAGAGCCCTGACAGCCTTCACCATGATGCCCAAACACTGAACGATGTGATGGGATCTCGCATCAGCAGCCCTATCTCTTATGAAACCTCGCATCGATAGAAGTTTCCTAAACTATAGAGTTTTGTGACTCAAAACCCATAATTAGGTTATCTCTCTGAAATTAGACTCAACAATAGAAATTCACAAAATCACTCATGGTTGTATGCAAAATCTCTCTGAAACGATATCAAGTCATACATACCCCATTTATAGCCACGAAGATGTGATCTTCATGATGTTGAACAAATGGAACGATTCAATATGAAATGTGTACGATGAATGAGAAGCCTCAATCTCTTCAATTCCCTACAAAACATTTATTCATGTATCATTTATTTAGGGATTATATACATTAACACTCTCGCGGCTTTCCAAATATCGACTTTTAGCTTACTTCTTACGCCTCTCCTATGAAGTGACATAAGAAGTGGAGCAAGTGATGGAACATGACCGGAGTTATGTGTGGGCCAAAGGTAGTTAGGTCCATGAGCGAAAACAAACCCTTTCAGTGTTTACAGATCACCCCTCTCTCGAGAAGCCAACTGCTCGGTATCTCAATTGGTCGACCCCCAGGTCTCCTCAATACTCGGTGTCAATGTTCAATTCACTAAGAAAATATTTATTTCCCTAAAAAGACGAAAAGAATCATATGTAAATAGAACAAATATCTACAACTGTGAGGAGAAAAACCTCTGTGACGATCTAGACTTTCTAAATGGGTAAGATTCTGTAATATTTGAAAATCCTACAATTGGATTTCCCAAATCATGGAATACTTTCATAAGAAAACTAGGGTTTTACCACCCGTCATGTACACGGCTCTCACAAGAGAAATATATATAAATATCAACACACTTACTGCTCAGGTAAGTTCTCTTGACCCGCATAGAGTACACAAGTGTATAAAGTCTCCTCGATCTCTTTGGTTATCAATTTGTTTCCTTTCTTTCAAAAACTGTTCATTAACTTGAGTGTCCGAACCTCCCCCATCGGAACCCCTCCGACAGTTTTTTGCAAGTCTCATTGTTTAAGATCACCAGACGAGTATACCATTCCGTTTGAGTTAGCAGAGCTATTATCTGTTGAGTCAAACCATTCTCAAATAATTATAAAAATAAAAAATTATCAACAATATATCTCATATAAAAAAACAAAACAAAGTGTGCACACACACTCTCACAAAAAGCATAAATTCTTTTGTTTGAAAGGAAAGTAGCGGTTACATTTTTAGGGTTAAGTGTGAGAAAAGACCATTTAGGAGGTGCGAGTTTTCATGAGATATTATATCATATAATTAGCTAAAAGTTTTAAATTGGTAGAGTGTGTTTATAAATATGATTTTCTTCTATTTATTTTTTCTAATTTAATTTATGCGTAGAAAATGAAAAACACTGAAACCAGCTAGTTTACATTTATAATATCTATTTACAATATAAACAAATGACATGTCACAATGGTTTAGGATTACGTATTCAACCTTAGATTTATTTTTTTAAAGGTTATTAAGCTCTCAACTCATAGATTTTGTCATAATTCAAAATAAAACAAAATGTCCAGATCTCTGATCTTTTACTTGAGCATTGATTCCTTTCAAGAAATCTGAAAAGACTTGTTAATTTTAAGCTACCAAAGTTTTGAAATATATTTTTAGGAATAGAAAGATAATGAAGAAAAATAATACTTCAAAAACTTTTTGGATACAATTTTCTTTTTTTTTTTTTAAGCTACGGAAAACAATAAATTTTATTAATACTAGGAAAAGAAAAAAATAAACTTAACAATTATAAAATTTTAATAAGTAAAGGGAAAAGTTTAGAATAATAAAAATTTTAGATGTACATTTATAAAATAGAATTACCAGAAAAAAAAAGAATAGTTTCCAAGAACGAGGAGGGTTACGATTTTGAAGTTATTTTTTAAAATAATAAAAAATTTAATTGTCTTTCATGAAAAAAATTTCAATATAAATGAAAAAAATAATAATAAATTATTAATGACGAATATCCTACATGTACCCTTTGTAGGTGGAGTTTGGTTTCTCATTCATGAATTATATTTTATAAATATTATAAAATGAAAAATTTTCCATTGCTTCAAATTTATTTTTATTGATTAGAGAGATATTTTTCAAATTCATTATTATTTATAAAAGATATTTTATATATAATCTTATTTAAACTTTTTTTTTTTGGTAAAAATAGGGTGGTGGTATCATTATTAATCACGTTAAAAATTTTTTTACTTCTTTGAAATTTTTCACTTTTTGAAAAGGGTAAAAAGGGATCATCATAATTATGAAATAGTGTCATTGGAAATATAATTTTTTGTCTTTTTCTTTTTCAAACATTGATAAAAATCAACACCAGAATCAAGAAGAGTTATAATAATCATGCATGGATTTTGTAAAAAAAACCATGGTTTACATGATTTGAGAGTTGATCCGCAAGTTTATACGGATTGATTGCATAAATAACTTAATTTATGAACCAATTTATAGAATATACGTGTCAAGGATCGACCCGATAAGACCGGCTGGTTGGTCCAGATTTAATAGTAATAAAAGGATTATACAATGTTAATCTCCCAAAAATTTGAAAAATATTTTTAGGAAATAAAGAAAAATAATATTCTGGAAACTTCTGGGATGCAATTCTTTATGAGAATAATAAATTAATAAATAGTAGAAAAAGAAAAAACAATAAGCTTAACAAAATAAATAACTAAAGGGAAATGTTAATCAATATTTGAGATGTACAATGAGAATAGTTTGCTAATTATAAAAAATTTTCAGTTTTTGGAGATAAACAATTTAATTATAAAAAAAATAAAAACAATCGATATAAATACTTTAAATAAAAACAAAATAAAGTACGTGTATACACACCTCACCTGCAAAAAGTGTAGAGATTCTCTTACGAAAGGGTGATAATTATTTGATTTGAAAGAAACATAACCGTTATGTTCGTTCCCTTATATATGCGAAGAAATATATCCTTTCATAAAAATACGGTTTCGATATGCGACTCTTTTCTTTTAAATAGTATGCATAATCATATATATATATATATGATTTAAGAAGCTCATCTTTGAATTTAAAGCTTAATTAACAACATTATAATAAGCTCTCATTGATTATTAATACTAAATAAAATAAAACTCAATACAAAGGGAACAAAATAAATCAAGTTTTCAATGTATATACCATTTCATTTTTAGTAAAAAATGATTAAGTAAATGTATCTGCAATTAATTATCGTTAATCACGGTTTACCTCGCAGTAACTCAGAAGTATACACTGTACTCGACGCACGTGAGTCGCACGAGATCATTTCCTCCCCATATATTTAAACACACTCCAAAGCCCAATTTTTATGCTCTCTCTCTCTCTCCCTGTCTCTGTCGCCTCTTCAAGATCCACTAAACCCTAGAAATCCAGAGGAGAGAGAAAGAGAACAAAATCTCTCTTCTCTCTCTCTCTCTCTCGCTCTTCAACTTCAACCTCGCTCTCTCTATCTTCAAATTCAACCAATCTTAGGTTTCTCTCTCTCTCTATCTCGCTTAATTGTGTTTCTCTTTGGATTCTGTGATCCGTATCGTTTTTGTGATTTAGGGTCTTGAATGTTGCTTGCATTGTTGAATCAGGTATGGCAGCGGTTCAGCAAGCGGCAGCGGTTTCTGGAGCTGCCCCTACGGCTCAAGTTGTCTGTGTTTTTGATTTTCGGTTGAGATTCAAATTTTTTGATTTATTTTTTGGGGATTGGGATTTTGTGTGACGTTAAAATTGTTGATTTTTTATTAGGTGGGTAATGCTTTTGTGCATCAATATTATCTGATACTGCATCAGTCGCCGGAGCTTGTTTATCGGTTTTATCAGGATGCGAGTAAGCTTGGTCGTCCTGACAATAATGGTGTCATGGGTTCGGTTTCTAGCATGGAAGTAAATCTCTCTCTCTCTCTCTCTCTCTCTCTCTCTCTCTCTCTCTCTCTCTCTCTCTCTCTCTCTCTCTCTCTCTCTCTCTCTCTCTCTCTCTCGCTCGATTTTCTTAGTTTCTGTGTTATGTTTGTGCAATGCTATGTCTTTTTTCTCTGATTGTGATTAGGCTTTGAGTTAAAATATTTCATATTGAATTTCAATGAAAATTGTGATTAAAAAACTTGGCTTTTTTTGGATATTTGCAAAAGTTCATGTTCATCCCATGCAAAAATAGCAGTCAGTAACAATAATTTATTCAAACACGATTTATGGAAATTGAGTAGGTGATTGATGCCATAGTGGGGAATAATCAAGGAGTAAATTTTGTTGAGTCAATTTTTGGGGCTTAAATCAGATCAAGCAAAAAGGGAAATTTTCATCGGGCTTTAAATTACTTTCTAGGATTTTTTGTTGGTGAAAAATTAGGTGATGGATTAATTCTAGGCTTCGTTACCATTAGGTCTCTTACATTCAACGAAATAATCCTTGCCTTGTGCAGAAAATCAATGAAACAATTCTCTCTCTCAATTATGGAAAATACCGAGCAGAGATCAGAACTGTGGATTCCCAGGATTCGCTTGGTGGGGGTGTCCATGTTTTGGTGACTGGCACTCTAATTGGAGAGGATGACTCGCGGCGAAGTTTCACTCAAGCTTTCTTTCTTGCACCTCAAGATAAGGGGTATTTTGTGCTGAATGATATTTTTAGATATGTGGATGATGCTGATAACTACAAGGGAAACCAGGATGTTGATGGTGAGGTGGATGCTCCTAACAATTCTGAAGAGGGTAACATTGATCATAGTTTATGTATATTGAGACGTCTTATTTCCTCAGTGTTTAAAGCTCTTAGTTTTTGATGTTTTATTGCCAGTACCTTCAGTAGAAGAAAATCACAATTCTGAGGAAACACTGGTCTCTGAAGAAGTCCATGAGCAAGTGCTCAAGCCAGCTGAAAATGAAGAAGTTGTAGCTGTGGAAGAGGAACCACCTGTTGCTAAGGTTGTTGAGAGTCGGAATGAATCTCAGATTGTGGTTGAGTCTAAACCTAAAGCTGAAGATACACCAAAGAAGTCATATGCATTTATTGTGAGTGATTATAGAACAGTTAGCTACACTTTCAAACTCCTTTTTATAATTCTACATTTGCTCTGTCATGGCCATATTCTTGATGAAACACTTGTTATGTGTTATTGTACAATTATATCTTGTTAAAGCAATACTTTTGAACATGTTTTCCTTAAAGTTATGTTTTGTGTTTTCTAGTTTCTAGCAAACACTTGATATATGTAAAAATTTTTCATCAGGTGAAGGCCATGAGTGAAAGTAATGCACCTATGTCAATCCTTAAGCCTGCTCCTTCAAGGGTTGCTCAAGGGATCCAAGAGAGGCAGGTGTCTTCTGCACCTTCTCCAGTTCCAGTGTCTAATGGTTCAATTCCAAGTTTGGTTGGAGCTGATGATGGGAATGGCCATGAAGGAGAAGGTTTGCAATTGGTCATTTCAACTATATTTCTCTCGATTGCAGTATAATTGTCTTTTAGTTAAATGTTTTGTGGATTTCAATGTGCATGCCTCTTTGCTGTTGTTTTGTAGATCTTTATTGTGCTGTTTTAACTATACTTTGCAGGTGATGGTTTCTCTATCTACATTGGGGGCCTGCCTCCAAATGCCACCCCTGCTATGCTTGAGGAAACATTCAAGAAGTTTGGACCTATTAAAAGTGGTGGCATTCAAGTTAGAGGCAACAAGGTAAAGGTGGATTTAGTGATTTGTTATTTCTTATTAAATGTTTCATTAACAATGGTTATGAATTTATTTTACAGCAATTCTCTTTTGGTTTTGTGGAGTTTGAGGTGGCTGATGCTGTTCAAAGGGCTTTAGAGGTAAGCATCAGTTGCTATAATATGTACTTATCATTTCTTACTGAAGATTTCCCACTTAATGCTTAATATGTTTAACTTGTTGTTTCAAAAGCTTCATAATTTTATATGGCGTTTTACGTACTTGCTAATATTGGATGTCTGAAAGTGCTTGTGTAAAATCTTACTGTATCTTGGAGTTGTGGTGGCTGCTAGCTATGATGTTGCTGCATGTTCATTATGAAGGTATTTAGGAATAGTCTTGTCAAAGATGCTCAACTGGCTTGCCTAGGTTCTCAAGCGAGGTTAGGTGACACACTACCTATAGTGGCAGGAAGTGTCTCAGGCGACGCACTATTAGGAAGGCACTTGCTGAGACACCCAGGCAAGCGCCTTAGTAGAACTTTTCAAGACATATTGTTTATTAGCTCTAGAAAGGGGTACTTTAGTCCTTTATTGTCATTCCACAAGTAGACGAATATGATTGGGAGTCTTTAGAGACATGACAACATTAAACTTGCATAGGAGAAGAAGAAATAAGATTAGAGAGAGAGAGAGAGAGAAGAGTGCAAGATAAGGGCAGAGAGAGATAGGGAAGGAAAAGAAAAAAGACATTTGACAAGCAGCAGATCCAAGGATCTACCTATAAATATAATTATTTGAAAGATCCCAAGTACCCTGATGCACTGACTTGCCTTCTTTGAAATAAGACCACTTAAGGTGGAATATATCAAGCAAAATTGACATTGGTAGTCTTACCATACAGTTGTGTCATCTTAAATAGGAATGCATCATAGAATTATGTTTTGTTAACAAAAATACCATTTCTGCTGATCAAAAAAAAAAAAAAAAAAAAAAAAAAATTCCTTTTGGAATTAACTCCTTAGTGATTAGTGGCTTAGTTTTCTCGGTGAGGAGCCAAGTGCCTCGCCCAGAACCTAGCACCGCAGGCATTTAGTCATTGTAGCAGCATCGACAACATTGCATAGGGAACTACACATACAATGAAATCATTCTTCGATAGGTAAAGATGACCTGCAAACACTTAGGTCAGGAGTCCAGTCTCAAGAACAAAATATAGCTTCTATTTTTCTGTTTGTAGTATATCTTATTTACTCCATTGGGCAAATCTAAGACATGTATGAGTGGTGGGATCATTCGTGTGAATTTCGTCATGGTGGTGTATGACCTAATTTTGTGAATTGAAATGAAGTGGATAGATATCTGTTAACTCTATTTTGATGTACTAGGATGTTATCTAGTATGTTGAACCAATAAATTTGTTAAGCAATACTGTTTATTGGGAAAGAAAAAGTTTGTAAACTCGGAATGAAGTGACATGTGAAGGGACCAGCCTTTAGGAGATGTTTCCAAATAGCATCATATTTTGATGTACTAGGATGTTATCTTATATGTTGAACCAATATATTTGTTTAAGTAATACTGTTTGTTGGGAAAGAAAAAGTTCGTAAAGTCGGAATGAAGTGACATGTGAAGGGGCCAGCTTTAAGAGATGTTTCCAAATAGCATCATAGTAGTTAACAGATGGGAAATGTGAGTCTTTTGGTTGACCATTATTAGCAAATACTTGGTTTGCTTTGTTATATATATATATATATATCGTTGTGGAGATCTTGGAGCTTTTGAATTGTGTTTGCTTCATTTTCATTGACAAGGAAAAATTTAAGATTTTATTTAGCTTTAGGAATTTTAATGATGGTTAGCACCACCTCAGCTTCCAATGATTTTGGGCTTGGGTTCTTGATTCTTTTTTTTTGGGGGGGGTGTTTGGGTGGAAGTAGAAACGGTTTTACCATCACAACTTTTTTGGTTAATTCAGTGAGATACCATATTACAGCTTTTGAAGATCACAAATTTTCTTTTATAACTTATCTTATTTTTATTTCTTATTTTTTATTTAGTTTTTGATGTATCCTTTTGGATTAGGTCTACCTCTTAAAACATAGTTTTGTGCAGTGTGTTCTATAAAATTTTGTACAATGTGTTGCTTGTCATTTTGTTATATAATTAACGGAGTTGTTGTAGTAACTTCATGGTTAGTTCATCATAGATTGCATGGTTTTAAAAGAAAATTAGTTCATGATTTCTTGATTGATAACCTGCCAACTAACTAATGTTATTGTTATTAATGAAAAGCAAATCATTTCAAACTTTGTTGCCATGTTATCTTCCATAGCACGGTGGGTACAGGATTGGTGTTTTAAATGGCTTATTTTGAGTTATTAGGTGAATTTGCATTGTAAATCAGTTTTGCTGCTTATGTAGCTAATAGAAGGTGAATATTGCTCGAAATGGAAATATAATATATCAGGGCGCATAGCTCCTTTGTACAAGCTGTAAGGCCAAATCAATTTATTCTTCCTGTTTTGTAATTATTAGTCCTCTCTTCCTGGTGTTGATTTAGGACGTAGGTACTTTTTCAACTTGGATGCCAAATTAAAAACAAGAAAAGAAGCATGATATGGGCAGCTTCTTGTTTGAACAGGAGATAGCCATGTGACATGCCTTTTTTGGGGGGGTCGATGATTGATCAGAAGTCCATTCGTACCATCATACTACTTAGTGTTAATGTCTGGGATGGTGTGTGAGTATAAGCTCATTGAGATCATTTGATGGTTATTTGGTTTGCATGGTCAAATGCAATGGGTTAATATGATAGCTGATGGAAGAGGTGTGGGGAGTATTAGTGTTGCTCCAATTACGTAGAAGTCCCTTGTCCTTGGTGTGATTACTAATTGAAGGTTGGTTGGATTTCATACTGCAGTCTATGTTATGAATGTGATAATGAGGCGAGGAATAATCAAAATTAGGATGCCATGACTTCATGGTCTTGTTTTTGTTGGTAGCCACTTAAAGAAAAAAGTGAACTTCTGGTTTGCACCTTATCTAATCCTTTTATCTCTGGTTGTGGTTCAGAATTGACCTTTCTAACATTCTATCCTTGCTAAACCATCCTCTTTCTGGAAATTTGCTTAATATGTGATGTTTCTTGCTTTCTGGTCCATGGTATGTTAAGTCTTCATATTGAAGTTTCCGGTGAATGCTGTCTGTGAAACCTCTCAAATGTATGGGACTGTAATTCTTATTGACCTTTTAACATGTAATCAGTTTTTTGTCACTTTCAATTTTAATTATTCAGTGTTTTGTGGTTGCTTTTTGGTTTCACTTGCCAATCAACTCTTTGCAGAGGATATTGCTTAGGCTGTAGAAGTGTTTTTTTTTTTTTTTTTTAATTTCCTTATCTTTTTATGCTTTATGTTTCAGGAATCACCCTTTCATATTGGTGGAAGACAAGCTCATGTTGAAACGAAGAAGGCCTCCAGTTCTCGAGGTAATTGCTTTTGTTGCTGGAATATTTCAATTTGCCACAGTGGTTTACATTGTGACAATAGTGTGGACCGTGGAGCACATTTTCTGCAAAGAAGTTTTGTGCAGTGGACATGATTGTATTGCTCTGATATATAAAAGTTGGCATGCATCTCATGGTTTAAAGCAGAAAAAGAACCGCTATTTTATATTTGTTAGAGGCTATGGTGGTAGTTCCTTGATATGGAGATACTTTCCAAGGCTTACTCTGTTGTTTCTGAGCTCTTGGTCAGATTCATCTGCTTGCTTGAGAGCCTACCTTAGTATGGTTTTCTAGATATCATTATCATTTTCCAAGGTATTCTCATATTTAATTTTTCTTAATTGTTATCAGCAGTAAACAGGGGTAGGTATCCTCCTGGAAGGGCCAATGGAACCAGGAATGAGGGAGCTAGAGGACGGGGGAACTATGGTAGTGGCAGAGGCTATATCAGGAATGATTTCAATAACAGGAATGAGTATGGAAACAGAGGTTCAAGCCGAGGAGGATTTCAGAACCGAAGTGATGGATATCAAAGGGCTGATCAAGCATCTGGTAATGGATATCAAAGGGTTGATCAAGAGTCTGGTAGTGGTGGTCGCATGAACCGTGCTGGTGGTGCAACTGTTAATGCTGCTGCAAAAAATATGACACCGAGGGTTCCTGCTCAAGCTTGATGGTTTAAGTATAATTTAGGGATTAGGTTTTTCTTGAAATCAAGTTCTTTATTTTCTTATGGTTAATATCATTCAAGTAGCTAGCTTCTCTCATCTCTTCTTGGGCAAGAAATTTGGATTTTTCTTGAGAACTTCTCTTAAAACTTTTTCTCATTAGTGTTCTCCTCCAAGTGGTTTGAGGTCAATTTTGTTTTCGTGTATTTTAGTCATTATAGCATTTGGCGAACTTGTTGATATTGGCCTGTTTTGGGGGGCCATTTTCTTTTCACATGATTGTTGCTAGGGGGTTTTGTGGCCCGCTTTGCTGTATTGAATGACATCATGGTTCAAGATATAAAACTGTGCGGGAACTGCTTATGTTGAATGTTCATTTTTCATCTTGGAGAAGTTTTTGAACTATTTGTGAAATGAGCAACTTGAACTCATCGTCAAGTGTATGTGTGCATTTTTCTTTTCATTAGGATGTTCTCTGATCTCTCTGGTAACTTGTGGCTTATTTGTAGGTGGTTCATGCTGTTGTGACTTCGTCCTTACCCTAAATATTATTTCAAGATGTTGTCATGTTCATGGGCATCTGCCATGGTTACTTCTATGTATTATCATTATTATTTGTTAAAAAGGATTTGAGGAAGTTAATCTCTAAAATGAGTTTTATAGTGTTCGAATCGAATTAGTCGGACAAAGTTTGGATATTGGTGGTAAAAATAAAAAATATGTATATATATTATTTGCTAAAAGTGAGGAAATGTATTAACATTATTATTTGCCAAAGGTGAGGAACTCCTGAAAGTCATAAAATGCGTGTCAATATAGTCATGCATAGCTTTTTTCGATACCATGGTTTGGTCACCATTCAATCTCTGAAGTTTTGTTTCGACAAATTTGGATTGACCGTTATAGGGCTCATTTTGTGGGAGTGGATTTCCAAACATTGTTTTTTTTTTTATACTCAGGGGGAGTCGAATTCCTGACCTAATTATGGGACGAAAGTGTCTATCTCATCTATAAAATAATAATAATAATAATAATAATAATAATAATAATGTCATGCACAATGATGTTTAAATGTTGTTTAAATGTTGAAGCTGCATGGATATGGGAAAATGAGCATCTCATGTATTCCAGTTTTGTAGCATTTGTCTAGGATTAACTGGCCCAAGATTTACATCTAATCAACGCAGCTTTGTAGTGACTATGAACGATCATGCATGGAGATAGATAACCATTGACAAACAAACCATGCATGCATGTTTTATTTTTGTTTAAGGTTCCCATCAGTGTTTTATTTACGGTGTGGGGTTGGTACCCGCATCTTATGGTTGACACAAAACAAGATCTTTGTTTTAATATTTAGTGTCATAAAAATAAGGTTATGAAACAGGAACTTTTTTTTGGGGAGGGGGGGGGGTGGGGTTAAAAGCAAGCATTTCAAAGGCATCAAGGAGTTTGTACGAGTGGCTCAAAGAGCCAAGGTGGCTTTCAATGGGATGTGCAGCAAAGGGAAGAAAGCAGATGGGAACTGAATAAGAATGGATGGACCAAAAAAAAAAAAAAAAAAAGAATGGGTGGGCTAATAGATTTCTACATCACACATATTTTGAATTTTGCACATCTACATATGATTCATTATAAAATGTTTGTGTATTTTGAATAATGCAAAAGCATAAAACATTTTTTTTAATTTAAAAGTTTATAATATTTTTTTTATTATATTAAGATTTAAATGTGAGAGACAAGGAGGCCGCTTCCCCCCGCCCCGGGGGGGAGCCTACGACTTAAATAAAGATGAAAGGTTGAAAACAATAAGCAATTAAATGAAACTATTATGAGAGCGGCCGCTTTCTCTCTACCCATAATCAGACATGCCCGGTTTGGAAGAACCGGAATTGGATGGTTCGAGATTGGTTGCAGAAAAATGAGAAGAAAAATGAGAGTTCCGGTTTTTTTTTTTTTGTTGTTATTGTTGTTGTTGTTGCCTCATAAATGAGTTAAAAAAACTCATGTCTTCATTTGAATTTTCAGCATAATTTATAGATTTTATTTCTAAATCTTATTTAAATTCCATTAATCTAAAAATATTTATAGATTTTTATCCGATTTTTTATTCTGATTCAGTATAACCAATTCAGTATAACCAACCGTCTCATAAGTTATGTTCAGCTATTTTAATCTGTTGGGTATTATACTTTGCATGTCTCTTGTCCGGTCTAAGGGTTAGCTTAAAACTATATATTTCCTTAACAAGCTAGCTAATGAAAATATCTCAGATTTTATTAGGAAAGGTAGATATTATTCAAATGCTCTTTTCATATGATAAAATTTTCGTGATGATATTCAGAATATTTGAGGAAGAACATAAATCCAATATATAGCAAATCGATAATCTAGTTGTGATTTTGTAAGGTCTTGGTTCCTCATTTCCCATCAGTGGTGTGTGAAGTATTCATTCGCTATGAATTGGATATTCTTCTCCAGAAACTATAATTTGGATTTTGAATGGAAGATGACATGATTTTAAAGCATTGTATTAAAAAAACAAAAAAAAACAAAAAAACAAAATTCTAACTTCATATGAACTTGGAAGCAAAGTTGATGTTTGATTTAAATACCATTATCCATTCACTGGGTGGGTTTTAACGTAGTTGTTTGTTCATCTTTTCGGGTGTCTCCAGTTTTCTGCCCCACGTTTTTCAGAGAAGGAAAATTGCTCTTTCTTTCATTTATATATATATATATATATATATATATATAAAAGAATCAAACTTTTTTAGATTGAATGGTCAAAAATACTCTACTCATTGATCAAAGATCTTGAGTTCAAGAATGACGAAAAAAAAATTGAGAGAGCCAATTCCTAAAATATACTCTACATTACTCGAACCAAATTAATTAAAACTCAGATACCTGAAAACCAAAAAAATATATATATCAAGAAACAAAATCACATCTAGATTCTTTCTTTTTTCGCCACCTTTAAAATTATAATTTTGTATGATGAAAAAGACATACTAAATTTTGTCGTTATTTAACTAAAATCTAACAATCGGCTATTTCGGGATAAAACAATAAGACAAGTGGATGTCTCTTTGCAAGGACCCTATCGCTATGATTAATTGTTTGAACACGATGGTAAGATCTGTTTGATGAAAATGGGAAAGCAAAACAAAGATTTCTCAACCATGGGATTGAAAGGATCTGAGATGATGCACAAAAGATTATCATTTAGTCTCGCTGAGAGGTTTGGTTATAACAATAAATGATCTCCATTTACTTTAATTTAAGAAAATTCTATTATCCTAGACTTCCACAAATTCCTAAGATCTGTGTCTCTCTTTTACTTTAATTTGAGGACTGAAATAAGTGGTCCCCCCCCCCTCTCAAAACTAGTTGTTTAGAAATAAGATTTGGTTATGATCATGTGTAAATGCTAAATCAAAAACGTTCCATGCAATATTCTTGTTAAGTTTGTCTTTTACCATTCCACGCTTTTTGACCATTTGGATTTTTCAGAATAACTCTTTATAAAAATAAGGGCAAAATTTGGAAGAACAGACAGACCAAAACTCTCTTTCTTTCTTATCGTCACCAATGGCAGGAATTTAAAGAGCAAATCACTCAAAGAAGGTTATTGATAATTGTCATTAATTAAGATTTTATTTCGAAAATCACTAGTAATAAACCATTTTTCACCGATTTGTTTTTCCAGATGTGAACTAAGTTTGTATTTGGTAGCTGAAAAATCTAATGAGATTTTAGTTCTTTGTGTGTGAGAATTGACGAAAATTGACAAGAATTTAAAAAATACTGCTCGTCTTTAATTTCCCCCCACCCCCCTTTTTTCTACATTAGAATGGTGAGATTTAATAAAAATTAGTCAGACTATGCATCAAAATACAAAGATATCCCCATTTGTATTTTATATATCAACTGTGCTTTATATTCATAATTTTTTTGCACTTTTTTCTACCAAAAAGAAAAGGAAAAATACGGTCAACAGATCTAAAATCATTTCTTATGGCATATCATATGATATATCTTTAAATTAAACAATCCATTTTAATTAACTCGTGAAAGAAATATTCTTTGCTTATAAGTGCATTCTTGACTAACTATTTTTTTTAATAAATCACGAGTATATAATAATCATGTTGAATTCGGCTAAATTTGATTCAAGTCGAGTTGTGATGAGATTATCAAAATTGCAAGGAATTCACGAGATCCAACTCAAGTCCCAGTTGGGCCGGTGACAAAGGCCCGAGTTAAAAGATTCAAAAAAATACTGAATAACTTAATTTAGGGAGCTTTATAACAAAAAATTGGAGTCCAAATAAATAAAGAATCAAAATGGGCCTTAATTATGCTTATACAAGTCCAGTTTGAAGAATAAAATACCCAAAACTATCCAAAACCAAGGGAAGACGAAAATAAAGAAAAAATAACAGCAAAACTTGGTCAAAATAGTTTGATTTATTTAGTTTCCTAATTTTTATTTTTTTGTAACTTATATTTAGTTTCCTAATTCTTTATTATTTAGAGAGTTACTAAATTTTTAGTTGTCAATTAAGTTTTTACCTTTAAACTATAAATAGACCATTATATATTGTGTAAAAAACAACACTTTGGAGAGAATTAATAAAATTGTGAAAATTTTTCACACAGATTCTGTTCTTTTGAGAACTTTGAACTTATTCAAGATAGAAGTCTTGTTTAGTTCTTTGACTTATCAATCTAGGTTTTGAGCCATCTAAATTGTGGCGTCATTTATTCCATTTTTATACCAAGATTCTTGATCTAGTGAGAAACGGGTCTAAAATCATATATTTTAGATTCTTCCTCCTTTAGGGCAAGGGTTGAGGTCTTTAATTCCACCGGTTCAAATAATTCGTTGGGACGAATTTTGAGCTAAATTAACTTGTTCGTGGGTTTTAGGGTTTTTATACCCAACGGGTTCACATCAGTTGGTATCAGAGCCAATCCAGGTTTTTTTTTTTCTTCCTTCGAATTATTCTTATTTAATTTTTTTTTCTTTTTTGTCTGAAAACTCTTCATTCGTTGATTTATTTCTTATTTTTTGTGTACTTATTCTTTATTTTGTACTGTCATATTCCCTAAAAAAAAAGAAGGGTAAAAAAAAAAGACCCACAAAAAAAAGAGGCCGTGAAAAAAAAGAAAAAAGTAAAAAAAAGAAGGGCAAAAAAAAAGGAAAAAAAAAAGACCCACAAAAAAAAAGAGAAGAGGCCGTGAAAAAAAAAGGGGGCAGTTTTCAAATTTTACAAAATTGATAATTCTCCATTTTGTGATTTTGTTTAAATTTGGCAAATTTTAAAGTGTTATTACCAAATTTGAATTAGAATTTTCTAAATTTTTTTGGTTGGGTTTGAAATATTTCCTTATTTGTACACTTACCCAAATTCAAATCCATATTTGTTATCCTTTCATGAACTACTTCCTTATTTGTTCACCTTCCTTATTTATCTCATTCCTTGGTTGTTTCCTTTCTAATTTAGAAATTTCTTTTTAAATTTACTACTTTTCTTATTCTTTATTTTTCTCTTTCCTTCTTACTTTTCTTGTTATACTTTCTTCTATATAAGTCATTGAATTTCACAAGACAATTATTTTTGAGTTGAGTTCTCGAGTTCAATAAAGAACTTGACTAAGTGAAGTAGAGTGGTAAAAGGTAAGAGAGAATTCATTAAAAATAAAAGCCAAATACATAGAGTGAAACACGAGTGGATTTGAGTGAATCATTATTTTTGAGTGAAATACGTGAGGGAGTGTAGTGAGTTTCTTTCCTATTTTATTCTAACATTGTCTTGCAGATTTCAATAATGACTCAAAATCAAAAAGATAATATAAGTGAGGAGGTTCAACCACAAGTTGGGTCGAATCTACAACTACAAGCATTTATGGGGGAGATGAGACGGATGATGAAGAGGGAGTTAGATCTTATACATGAAAGGTTGGATAAGGTGGAAGAGGGGTCGCAAAGGGGACAACCATCAATAGTGCCAACCCCCTCCAGGAGGAATAGGATTCATTAAAGAGAAACTGAAATTGTGGATGAGTTTGAAGGGGATGGGTTAGAAGAGGAGTTTGATAGGTTGTCAGTGGGTAGTCATAAGAGACTTGGTCGAAATAGAGAAGTTAATAATATGGTAGACAACAACTTAGGTAGTATCAAGATAAAAATTCCATCGTTTCAAGGTAAAAGTGATCCCGAAACATATCTTGAGTGGGAAAAGAAGATTGAGTTAATTTTTGATTGTCACAGCTATTATGAATTAAAAAAGGTTAAACTTGTTGTTATTGAGTTTACTGATTATGCAATTGTATAGTGGGATCAGTTGTGCATCAATAGACGACGGAATGAGGATCGTCCCATTGAAACTTGGGGTGAGATGAAGAGGGTGATGAGACGACGATTTGTGCCGAGTCATTACTATAGGGATTTATATCTCAAGTTGCAGAGTCTCCACCAAGGTAATCGAAGCGTAGATGAGTATTACAAAGAGATGAAGATGACTATGATTCGAGCTAATGTGGAAGAAGATAGAGAGGCGACAATGGCTAGATTTTTGAATGGTTTAAATCGAGAGATTGCCAATACGATCGAGTTTCACCATTATGTGGAGTTGGAGGATTTGGTACATATGGCAATCAAGGTTGAAAGGCAGCTCAAAAGAGGTAACACACGACCAAAACCAACACCACAGATTCCGAATACAACATCTTGGAGAATGAGCTATCCGAAAAAAGAAGAAAATTCAGCCATCTCCAGAGTTAAGTCTGAACATAAACCAGCTATCTCCACCACGACTTCTCAAAGTAAGTCAACCCCTACTTTAACTCGATCTAGTGAGATTAAATGCTTCAGGTGTCAGGAAAGAGGACATATAGCTAGCCAATGTCCAAACAAGCGAATTATGGTGATTCGGGAAAATGGTGCAATCGAGTCTGAAGATGAAAGTGACATTGATTGTTTGCCTCCATGGGAAGACGTCCCCATCGAAGTTGAGGAGTATGAGGCTGAACATGGTGAGATGTTAACGCTAGTAATATGTCGAGTCTTAAGCTTACATGCCAGAGAAGATGAAGAAGAAGTACAACGGGAGAATATCTTTCACACTCGTTGCCATGTAAAAGACAAGGTATGTATTTTGATCATTGACGGTGGTAGTTTTACTAATGTTGCGAGTAAGACTTTAGTGGAAAAGCTGAACTTGTCAACCACTAAACATTCTCAATCATACAAGGTACAATGGTTGAATGATAGTGGAGAAGTAAGGGTTACAAAACAAGTTGTTGTACCTTTCCGGATTGGGAAATATGAAGATAAGGTGTTATGTGATGTGGTGCCAATGCAGGCTGGGCATATTTTGTTAGGAAGGCCTGGGCAATTTGATCGACATGTGCAACATGACGGCTTCACCAACAAATATTCATTCATGTTCAACCAACGAAAAATCACTCTAATTCCGATAACACCAAAACAAGTCTATGAAGACCGAGTGAGGTTGCAAAAATTGAGTGAGCAACAGAAACAAAAAGATCAAAATGGGTTGAGAGAAGAGAAAAAAGAGAGAAAAGAAGAGAGAAAGGTCTAATTTGATGAGAAAGAGAAAAGAGAGGAAAGTTTGGCCGATGAGGTAAAATCCGAGAGAAAACAAAAGAATTTCTATGCCAAAACAAGTGAGATTAAGCGAGCGATACTCTCAAAACGGCCACTGATTGTACTTATGTACAAGAAATTCCTTTTAAACACTGACCAACTTAACCCTTCTTTGCCGAATTTTATTGTTTCTTTTTTGCAGGAATTCGAAAATATGTTTCCTGAAAAGCTACCCCAAGGTTTGCCACCTATCCGAGAGATTAAACATCAAATTGATTTCATACCTGGTGCATCAATTCCAAATCGTCCAGCATATAGAAACAATCCAGAAGAGGCGAAGGAGCTTCAAAGACAAGTCGAAGAGTTGATGGAAAAGGGGCATGTGAGAGAAAGTATGAGTCCATGTGCAGTTCCGGTGATTTTGGTACCTAAAAAAGATGGAACATGGAGGATGTGTGTTGGCTGTCGAGCCATCAACAACATAACGGTAAGATGTCGATACCCTATTCCTCGTTTAGATGACATGTTACATGAGTTGCATGGTGCTTGTGTGTTTTCTAAAATTGATCTTAAGAGTGGATATCATCAAATACGAATGAAAGAAGGAGATGAATGGAAAACAGTTTTTAAAACTAAATATGGGTTGTATGAGTGGTTAGTTATGCCCTTTGGATTAACCAATACTCCTAGTACATTCATGCGCTTAATAAATCATGTTTTGCGTACTTTTATTGGTAAATTCGTTGTTGTTTATTTTGATAATATTTTGATATATAGCAAAAGTTTGCATGATCATATCTCACATTTGCATTCGATTTTGGATGTACTTAGAAAAGAAAATTTATATGCTAACCTCAAAAAGTGCACCTTCTGCACCGACAAGGTTGTTTTTCTAGGTTTTGTTGTGAGTGCTAAAGGTATCGAGGTGGATGAAGAGAAGATCAAAGCCATCCAAGAATGACCAACCCCCTCCAATATAGGTAATGTTAGAAGTTTTCATGGTCTTGCTAGTTTTTACAGGAGGTTCGTGAAAAATTTTAGTACTGTCGCTGCACCGCTTACACAAGTCATCAAAAAAAACGTTGCATTTCAATGGAGTGAAGAGCAAGAGAAGGCGTTTCAACTTATTAAACATAAGCTTACTCATGCACCTTTACTTGCTTTACCGAACTTTTCTAAAACATTTGAAATTGAATGTGATACTTCTGGTGTAGGTACAGGCGCTGTTCTTATGCAGGATGAAAGACCACTTGCATACTTTAGCGAGAAGTTAAGCGGGGCTGCACTTAACTATCCTATCTATGACAAAGAATTGTACACCTTGGTTCGAGCTTTGGAGATATGACAACACTATTTGTGGCCGAAAGAATTTGTGATTCGTACGGATCATGAATCCTTAAAACATTTGAAAAGTCAACATAAGCTGAATAAGAGACATGCTCGATGGATGGAATTCATCGAAACTTTTTCTTATGTCATTCGATATAAACAAGGTAAGGAGAATATAGTTGCGGATGCA
Organism: Dillenia suffruticosa; assembly: GCA_033439265.1. Classification (NCBI taxonomy): domain Eukaryota; kingdom Viridiplantae; phylum Streptophyta; class Magnoliopsida; order Dilleniales; family Dilleniaceae; genus Dillenia; species Dillenia suffruticosa. The sequence continues at coordinate 19,535,124 of JAVTVX010000020.1, forward strand.
CTTTCACGCAGGTATGCCTTAATCTCTACTCTTGATGCTAAATTTCTTAGTTTTGAGCATATTAAAGAACTTTATCATGATGACCATGATTTTGGAGAAATTTATAGTGCATGTGAAAAGTCTGCAGAGGGCAAATTCTATAGGTATGAGAACTTTTTGTTTACAGAAAATAAGTTGTGCATACCAAATTGTTCATTGAGAGAGTTGTTAGTTCGAGAATCTCATAACGGAGGGTTAATGAGACATTTTGGAGTTGCTAAAACCTTGATAATTTTACAAGAGTACTTTTATTGGCCACACATGAAGCGAGACATTGAGAGATTTTGTGGTAGATGTATTACCTGTAGGTAAGCTAAATCTAAGGTTCAACCTAATGATCTTTACACACCCCTACCTATTCCTAGTTCACCTTGGATTGACATTTCAATGGATTTTGTTTTGGGTTTATCTAAGAATAAATATAGACGAGATTCGATCTTTGTAGTTGTAGATCGATTTTCTAAGATGGCTAATTTTATTTCTTGTCATAAATCTGACAATACTTCTCATATTGCGGAATTATTCTTTAGGGAAATTGTGAGGTTACATGGGATGTCTAGAACAATCGTTTCAGATCGAGATACTAAGTTCCTGAGTTACTTTTGGAAGATATTATGGGGAAAGTTAGGAATGAAACTTTTATTTTCAACAACTTGTCATCTTCAAACTGATGATCAAACAGAAGTAGTCAACAGAACTTTATCCACTTTGTTGAGGGCTGTCATTGGTAAAAATATTAAAATTTGGGAAGAATGTTTGCCACATGTTGAGTTTGCATATAATCGTGCTGTTCACTCTAGTACTAAATTCTCACCGTTTGAAATTGTTTATGGTTTTAATCCTTTAACTCCTTTGGATTTCTTACATTTACCTATTTCTGAGCAAATGAATTTAGATGGTAAGAGAAAAGCAGAATTTGTGAAACAACTTCATGAGAAAGTACGGTTCAATATAGAGAGGAGGACCGAACAATATATCAAACAAGCTAACAAGGGCGTCACAAGTTGATTTTTGAACCCGGTGATTGGGTTTGGTTACACATGCAGAAGGAAAGATTTTCGACACAGAGACGTTCCAAGTTGTTGCCCCGAGAAGATGGTCCTTTTCAAGTACTAGAACGGATCAACGACAATGCTTACAAATTTGATTTACCCGGTGAGTATCATGTTAGTGCTACTTTCAATATTACTGACTTGAGTCCTTTTGATGTAGGTGACGATTTGAGGACAAATCCTTCTCAAGAGGAGGGGAATGATGAGATCATCAAGATTGCAAGGAATTCACGAGATCCAACTCAAGTCCCAGTTGGGCCGGTGACAAAGGCCCAAGTTAAAAGATTCAAAAAAATACTGAATAACTTAATTCATGGGGTTTTACAACAAGAAATTGAAGCCCAAATAAATAAATAACGAAAATGAGTCTTAATTATGTTTATACAAATCCAGTTGGAAGAATAAAAGATCCAAAACTACCCAAAACCAAGGGAGGACGAAAATAAAGAAAAAATAGCAGCAAGACTTGGGCTTAATTTATGTTTAAATTTTTACACTAGTCTTCAAAAATACTTTATTTCATTATTCTTCAAATAATTTTCATATGCCGACAAAGATTTTGATTCGCATTTAATTTAGGCATTGCAAGACTATTTGAGAAACTAAGGAGCTGTGTGTTGTACCCACGATGCTTTTAACTAGATGAAATTCAAAACATGCAATTACAACTACAAAAATGGAAGAAAATAAATGTAATTTTTGTAATTATCTCACCTCAGTGTGTGTGTGTGGGTTCCAACACTTGCCTCTCAATAGAAAGTAAAATTTTGAAGGCAGTGGTAAAAGGTAAATTTTATGGTGAAAAAGAGAATATGGGCCCTTGCATTTCTACTGATTACATTTCTTTCAACTTCAAATTTAATAGAAAGAGATAAATAAAATTCGTAATTATATTTTAATTTAGCTCTAATACATTCCAACCCATTAATGCATGGTTAGATTTAATTGGTGAGAAAAATCTCAACCAATAAGAGCTCTACTTCATCTAATTGTATAAAATAAAATTAATACACTTCTTCTACAACAATAAATATGAAAGAATAAACATGCAACACTTTGTGCCTTAGGCAGACCAAAAAGAATACTGAGTTATAGAAAGAATGCTTCAATATTTGTCTACCAAACTTGGCTATGAATTCTAGTACCTTTTTTCACTTTTGCATTTTCTTTCTTTCTAGAAACTTTTCTCCGTTAATTTTTATAGATCCGCCAACCACTATGGTGTATTTAAAGATGAGTTAAAACTACACATCCTATTTTATATATAAGGTATATTAGAATTACGCATGTAAGAAAAATCACAAGGAGAGACCAAGCCAAGGCCCCTTTCCCAACACCATTCGATGCCCCCCCCCCCACAACTAGCAATTGTCTAATTTTGATTTTCAGAAATGGTTTTTTCTAGTGCCGCTCTTCTATGCATGTTTAAGTTTAGTTTCCGATTGTGAAAGCTAGATTTTGTTCAGAAAGCTTGATTTAGCTTCATTCGATGTTAGATTATCCTTGAAGGAGTCTTCAACAATCTCTCTCTCTCTCTCTCTAAGATGCTTGTTTTGCCTTTTTTTTTTTTTAAGCTTATTCCAATATTGGTTCACAAATCACCCAATTTTGTAATAACATATAATTGTTTATCAGTTATTTTAGTCAAAGAAATTAGCAGTCTTTGGCTACAATTTAAAAGCTTTTGGTTTAAAATTGCATTTTGCAAGACATGTAAGCTTACGATGCAACAGATTATAAAGCCAACTCGTATCTAATAATTCACCATGAATCAGTTTGCTTGTAATTGTTAATTTTCAATTTAACATTATCCATAAAATGAAAGGGCTGAATGATAATTATATTGCTATGATAAAAAAATGTGCTGGCTGTAGTCTGTGGGCTACTCTGGAATGGAGATCGCTTTCGATCTCTCCGGTTATGGAGCAAAAGCCTCAATTGTGGCCCATAGGATATCCATTTAAATAACAAATGATATCCCTTTAGTTTCGCACCTCCGAGGGAGTTGACGGAGTTGGGGGAGATTGGATTGTACTTAAAGAAATAGGATATAGCTTAGTATAAATATATAATATAATTATATCCATTTGCTTCAGATTCATAAATTGTTGCCTAAACAAAATTCTCCTCTATAAAAGAGGGGTTTATTGAAAATTGTCTTTTCTTTGATCTGAGAATTAAAATTCTACAATGAGGTTTTATTTATTTATTTATTTTTATTCCCCAACTCCCTCCCTCAAAACACTAGCCGGGTAGAAATAAGACTTGGTTCCAAATTGATGCAATATCGTCGTTCAGTTTGTCCTTTTCTTTCATCCCAAAAAACTTGTCCTTTCCTAATTCATCTCAAAAACCCTTCTCAATGCAGTGCAATTGGGAGGGGAGGGGGGGGGGGAGGAATTCTGTAAATTACTTATTAGTTATTTAATATAATCTTTTTGGATGCAAACAAAGTTGTATTTTGTATTTACTATTTGGTAAAAGTAATTTGTAGTTATATTTTTTGACATACAAAACCCTTGGCTTATTCCTCATGTTACTAGTAATATAAAGACAATTAAAATTCATAATTGTATTTTTTTTTTCTATATTATATCAAATGCTTGGCTTTTAAAATATGAGAGTATAGACTAAAAGTAAATTACAAAAATAACCTTTATTTAACTCTTAGATTTCTAATAATATGGTAGAGAAAAGCAACCAAAATTTATAATTTCTTGCTTTTAAAATACGAGAGGGTTGATTGACTAAAACCGTATTGTAAAAAAAGTATTTGTTTAACTATGAGATTTCTTTTCATGTTGTTTTCAACCGAAAAAAAAAAAAGGACTTTAGTGACAATTTTAAATATGACGGAAAAAATTAAGAAATATATTTTTATCTTTTTCTAACTTTATTGAGAAAATATAACTCTAACTCTAAAAATAGAAGAAAATACATGTGATTATCTCATGTACAAATTTAGCACGCTTGTCAAAAGAAAACAAATTTGGAAGTCAAGGTAAAAATAAATAAATTTTGGATTACTAAATAAAAACAAAATCCTACAAATTGTTTACCTAAAAAAATCCTACAACTTGTTTACCTAAACAAAATCCTACAACTTGTTTACCTCAAATTTGGTAGAAAAAGAAAATTTCTCTTCCACTACAAATATTTGGTTTTTCAATTATGAGAGTATTGACAAAAAATAAATTGTAAAAGAGTTGTTTGTTTAACTCATATTTCTTGTCATAATGTTTTTCAAATGAAAAAAAAAAATAACCACAACTTTGAATATGAGGAAGAAAAAATGCAGGACATGTTTTTCTCTTTCCCAACTTTAATCATAAAACAAAATCACATAGTTTTTGTAATTAGGGTTATTTATAAAAATTTAAAATTAGATTTAGTAGAGATTAGGTAAGACCTTTTTTTCAATTTTTTGATAGAAAATTTTGGTTTCTATTCACAAAATTATATATTTTGTAAAAAAATATTATTTTGATTAAAAATACGACAAATAAAATAAAGTAACATAAAGATTAGTGAATCCGAATATTTTCTAAAGATGCAAAACAATCACATTATTTTGAAGCTAGCATAAGGAAGCTAAAAGCAAAGGCAACTTAAGCTTGCTTCAAAAAATATATATTTGAAAAATACATTTAAGACAAAAGACACCCAATAAAAACAAAGTTAAAAAGGCACTTTTTTATTAACATTGAAAGTTTTAAATAAACAAACAAATAATTTTTCGTAAGTATAAATTCCTTAATCTTAAATGATTTAGAATCATTTTTCTCTTTTTAACGATTGGATATTCTAAATTAAGAGGATATCACAAAATTATATCATTCTCTATTATTCACAATCCAAATATCTCAATATAAAATGATCACTAAGCTTTTAAACCTCTTTTCTATTTCTCAAACGTGAGAAAAAGCTCTCTTTCTCGCTCTCTATCTTTCGTACGGAAGAAAAATGGCATCACATTTTTTTTTGTTTTTCTATTTTCTTGTAAGAGCGGAGTTGATGGGATGTTTATTACAAAATAATCGCTTCCTTCCCTATTTAAATTCAAACATAACATTTAAATTCAAACATAACATGGAAAGGGTTGGGTCTACCGGACCCACCCTGTTATTTCCAACAAATATATAGATAACAAAATTTGGGATCACACAACTACCACAACAGGTTAAGGGGAACACTGCCTACTGCCACGTTTAGAAGGGAATGTACAATACCCTATGCTTAGTGTAAAAACAAAAATATACAAAGCAGTGTATAATGTGTGCATTTTTCTTTTCCTTAATCGGATGTTCTTCCCTGATGTCTCTCGTAACATATGTGGCTCTCTTCGTATATTTTTTTCTCTTTTGGTATCATGACTTGACCATTACCTGGTGTATAAAGTTTTATTTCAATTAATCTGAATATATCATTATAGAACCCACTTTATGAGATAGATCTCCTAATATTATTTTTTTCGTGTTTAAAGGAAGTTAAACTCTTGACCTATTTAAACGACAAAAATATCTATCTCACTTACTAGTGTCGATGCTCGGTGCTCGGTGCTCGATGCTCGTTGCTCTGTGCTCTGCTCGTATATGGTTCATGCCTTTGTTACCATGTGATTCTCTTAAAATTAGCTTAAATTTTATTTCATGACGTTGACATGTTCATGGGCACGTGGCCTAGTTACTTCTCTGTATTAACGTTAGACGTCCTGAAAGTGGCTGTGATAAGATAATGTTGCATGCAAAAAACACGATAGTCTTTCATAATAATGTTTATACGTTGAAGCCGTCTATAGATATAGAAAATGAGCATCCCACGCATTCCATTTTTGAAGCATTGGTCAAAGATGAACTTGCCCTAGATTTACTTGTTAACACACTTTGTTTGTGATGAGTATGAGCGATTATGCATGGTGATAGATCACCACCGACACACATACCATGCATGCATGTTTTATTTCTATTTAAGGTATCCATTTGTAGTGTGAGATTGACACCGGCATCTTACGTTTGACACTACACAAAATCTTTGTTTTAATATTTGGTCATGTGAGGAAGATTATGAAACAAGAACCATTTTTTGGCCGAAAGCAAGCATTCCAAAGGCATGATGCAATATGTACGAGTGGCTCAAAGGCCAAGGTTAACGGCTTTGAATTGAATGTACCCAAAAGGGAAGAAGCAGATGGAAACCAATACGAAAACAGATGGAAAATTGTGAGGAAAGAAACCAATGATGAGGACTCTCTAAGTTTTTTCAGGAACGCCATCTGTTAGATGGGAGAAATATTTCACCGATTAAGGTTGGCTTGTGAATCTCTGGGCTACCTTGATTAAAATAATAATAATAATAAACCTAATAGGAAAAAAAGGACCACGAACGACAACCTAGGCGGGTGAGCTCACCTTAGGTGCATCTCCTCAAGTACTCCCGTCAACTTATCTCGTCAAGTTACTTGACTATGCCGACAATACCATATATCAGCATGATGATTGCTAGTAAATGTAGTAGCCATTACTATAGTAAAACGTGCTCACTATCTTCTTTAAATTATTAGAAGCTTATATTTTTCCCTTAAAACATCTAGGAATGAACTTTCGAAGGGCATTTGGACTGGAGACAGCAACGGGGAGTCCTCGGTCAACAAGGCTAATTGTATTTGAAGGAGCCAGAGTTGCAGATACTTTTAATTAACTTTGAAAATCGTTTGGACGAACCCAGTTCCTCCGAAAGTCCTGATTCTATGATAAACTGCAGAAGAGAGGAATTGACATACGACAGCCTCTTCATAAAGAAGAGGATGAAATTGTTGAACATGCATCCACTCGATGCAAAGAATCTATACTTTAAAAATAAGCATACGAGTTTCTCTCCGTATTGCCAGAGTCATTGGGAAGCCCAATTAAATCGGAAGGATGGCTTACTCCTTAATAAGGGTGAGAGAAGACTTTGACAAACAGGATTCTTCTGCAAAGTTTGGACGATCTGATTGCGGAGAAATGGGGCAGTATATGAAGGAAAAAGTGAGTGCCCTTGACTTCTACAAAAAAATATGATTTTAGTGATGCATTTAGCGATGAAAATTTCTGAAAAATTCGTCGCTAAAACCTTTTACGATGGATTTAGCGATAAAAAATTTTTCGTCGCAAAATTTAGCGACGAATCTAAAGGATCCGTCGCTAAATTATATTATATATTACAATATTATTTATTTATTATATATACTTTTATTTAATTATTATATTAATATTTTATTTTATTTTATTAAATATTTAATTTAGCGACAGATTTAGATCCATCGCTAAATTATATTATATATTATAATATTTTTCATTTATTATATATATTTTTATTTAATTTTATATTAACATTTTATTTTATTTAATTATTTAACGACGAATTTAAATCTGTCGCTATATTTTTTTAAGAATGCACCCACCACTCCCTTTATTTTGCAAGAAATGCCCTCAAACACCTCCGGAGGGAATCGAATCTGTACACTCACAAAATATTAGGAGCACCTCAACCACTAGGTTATAATTAGATATTTATCCATACTCTTTTTTTTTATTATTTATTTGTTATCTCTTTCTCACATTTTCTAATAATAATAAACTAAATTATTTTATTATTTTATATTTTAAAATTTATATATTTTATATTTATTATATTTTATATTTATTATATATTTTATTTAATATATTATATATCATTATATTTTCTACATATTTTATATATTTTATTTTTCAATTAGTATATATTAATATGATTTGTTAATATTAATATTATTTTATTATTTTATACTTAAAAATCATATTTATTATTTTATAATATTTTAAATAATATTTTCTATTTTATATTTTTCTTTATTTTATTTTTTAAATCTTTTATTATTTTATTTTAAATATAATAAGATATAATATAATAAAAAGAAAATATGATAATATATAATATATTAAATAAAATATATAATAATATCATTATTGAATTATTATATTAAAATTATCTTTTATTTAATATATAAAATTATATATTTTTTAACAACAAAATAAAATAAAATATAAAATGTTAATTTAAAAAAATTAAGTTTAGCGACGGATTGTGGAATCCGTCGCTAACTTAGCGACGGAATGCGGTATCCGTCACTAAATAATAAAATATTAAAAAAATTTAAATAATATTATTTTAAAAAAACTAATTTAAAATATTATAAAACAATAAATATGATTAGATAATATAAATGAATAAAATAATAAAATAACAAAACAAAATAAAATATAAAATGTTAATTAAAAAAATTAAGTTTAGCGACAGAATACGAGATCCGTCGCTAACTTAGCGACAGATTGTCAAATCCGTCGCTAAATAATAAAACATTTTAAAAAATAAAATAATATTTTTTTAAAAAAAATAATAAATAATAAATAATAAAAAACTAATTTAAAATATTATAAAATAATAAATATGATTAGATAATATAAATGAGTAAAATAATAAAATAACAAAATAAAATAAAATATAAAATGTTAATTTAAAAAAATTAAGTTTAGCAACGGAACAGGAATCCGTCGCCAACTTAGCGATGGATTGCAAAATTCTTCGTTAACTTGGCGATGGAATGCGGTATCCGTCACTAATTTAACGACGGATTGCCAATTCCGTCACTAAATAATAAAATATAAATAAAATAATATAATATTATTTTTAAAAAATATAAAATATAAAATAATAAAATAAACTAAGTTGAAATATTATAAAATAATAAATATGATTAGATAATATAAATGAGTAAAATAATAAAATAACAAAACAAAATAAAATATAAAATGTTAATTTACAAAAAGAATTAAGTTTAAAGACGAAACGGGAATCCATCGCCAACTTAGCGACGGATTGCGGTATCCGTCACTAGCTTAGCAGCGGATTGTCAAATCTGTCGCTAAATAATAAAATATTAAAATAATAAAATAATATTATTTTTTAAAAAATAATAAATAATAAATAATAAAAAAAAACTAATTTGAAATATTATAAAATAATAAATATGATTAGATAATATAAATGAATAAAATAATAAAATAACAAAACAAAATAAAATATAAAATGTTAATATACAAAAAATTAAGTTTAACGACGGATTGTGTTATCCATCGCTAATTTAGTGACGGATTGTGTTATCCGTCACTAATTTAGCGATAAAATGTGCAACAAAAATTTTTTTGTCGCCAATTAACGACGAATTTAGCGACGAAAATTTTTTCATCGCTAATTAACAATGAATTTCGCCATGAATAATATATCCGTTGCTAATTTAGCCACGAATACTTTTTTGTCACTGATTACGTTACAAATAGCAACGAAAAAAGTCGTAAAATAACGACAAATTTTTTTCGTTGCTAAATCCGTCACTAAAACTGTGTTTTTTGTAGTGCAGGTTATGGCAAAAAAATTAATAAATAGATATCAGGTCCTTCTGGATCAAGAGCAAGATGATCAGGATTCATTAACTCATACAAAGCATATAAATTCATGGTTGAATGACTCTGGAAAACATGACTTGATGAATCTACAACTCTAGATATACTACTGTTCCAATGTAATTATAGGTTATGGGTCCAACCACAGAGTTATACCGCAATGCATGAAACAATTAAAGAAAATGTATTAGCAACCCCACAACTAATATTGCAAAAGCCTTTTAAAAGGACTTAGCTTCTCCAACAAAATTCAGAATGAAAGGCATGTATAAACAATGTAGAAGCATAAACCTAACTCAACACAGCAAAGAAGGATGTTACACTTGGATACATCAAAAAATAATAATAATAATATTGTAAATAAGTTACCTAGATTGCCTGTATGGAATGTTCATGAACCTCACAAAGTCATCACTGCTTCGGCATTAGCATTTGCTGAGTGCAATGGTAGTACTAGCATTTGCTATGCTACCAGTATAGCATCAACCATGGCTATCAACTAGAGAGCAAAATTGCAGGCTTGGACAAACTCCATCTCATAGTCAACGTATTTTGTCCAAAGTGGCCGAAATTGATTCATTGCAATATCAAGCCATGGTTTCATGTTCCCATTGAAGTGCACTACAGCAGCATTGTTAATTTCTTCCATGCTTATGCTTGGATTATATCCAAGTCCAAGAACATGCCAGGACTTGTCTAGTGGCTTTGTTGTGGAATAAAATGTGATTAATCCTGGAGGCAGGGTACCCAATTTCCACAAGGTTCGATTCTCATTCTGCATCAGGATCAGAGACAACATATCATTTAACAGGACAAAAAATTTGAAAATCCTATAATTGAACAAATTACAGGCACACATTAAGAGGTTTCACCACCTGCAAATTCCTGTCCTACTCATCCAAGACTTTGCATAGCTTATTATGGACAATCACATCCCTTTCGAATATTCTGGTCAATTGTACAGTAGAAGAATTGAGCAAATGACAGGTAACAAAATAATGAAGGCTTTACCAGTTATTGTGATTTCCTCTATCATTTCGTTGCACTAATTCTAAATAGGCAGAGGCTTGTTTAACATAATTACTGTTCCATATGTAAAGCTATAAAATCTATACATCAAAATATTACCAAATTAACAAGAAAACACGAATCCAATAAAAGGGTAATGATTTATTACCAGATTCTGCCAGTAGTGATACTGCTCAGTGCACTTTTCTCTCCTCCAAGCATCCAAGTCAAAGAAGTTCATTCCGTAGGCCCACCCACATGCTTTCGGATTGAACTTCTCTTTAATCAACGGGTGCGAAAAATTCATGTACTGAGCATATCTATGAAATGATCCAAAACAAGTCTCGACCGCCCCATTTACTTTCCCATCCATATCTATCTTCCACAACCCTGTCAGGTCCCTCTGGACAACCACATCATCGTCCAAAAACAAAATTCTATGCAATTTTGGATACATTTCTGGCAAATAAAACCTCAGATGATTCAACATTGACAAATACTTGGGGTTCCTAAATTTCATGTTAGTTGTATCCTTTGTAGCATTTTCGAGCTTATTCTCGAAGTAAAACTTCTGCAAATTCGCAGACTCAAGCTGCCTAAGAACTGGCACATAAGATGAATTCAAGAACTTGTAATCCTCTACTGCTTTCACTTCAATGTGTGCTCCATTGTAGTCCCTCATTTTGAACATAACTTCCATTGCCCCGAGATTCATCTTATCGGTCACTACATGAAACACATGTTTCGATGGATCATTTGAGTTTTTAACAGCCGAATTCACCACAACAGAAGCTGCAATAACATTATCAGAGAAAATCGCGTAATGATATAGCTTCGGATCTTCAAATTCAGGAGCTACAGGTTTTCCTTCATCACTATACTTCTCTGGATGAGCAAGTCGCTCTTCCATTAACCTCATTGCGAAACAATGCAAGCTTTTCGGTATCGACTTTGCGGCAATCAAGCTTGAAAAAGCTCCTTGCTTCTTCGCCTTCGTCAATTGCTCATTCACAGCGAAAATCGTGTCCTTGAGCTTCTGGATTTTGAGTTGATTATCGAAACTCTCTTTGGCTTCTGCAATTACTTGTCGAGTAACCTTGATTCGCTCCTTCACTTCCTTCTCGAACTTCCGTAGAACTGATTCGTCGATGGATTGGGCATCAGAATCAAACAATGCACGATAAGAGGGTTTAGAGATCAGATCGGAGTAGTTTCGAGAGAGATCACTGAAAATCCGTAGAATTTTCGTGTTCTCAAGCTTCAATTTGCGAGCGTAAGAAGCATAAGCGAGAACAACAGATCTGTGATCTTCCGCTTGCTTTCGGATCTGATCGAGACGCGGCTTCAATGGATCTGATTTGAGTGCGAGAACAGATCTTCGCCCTAATTGACCCAATTGAGAATTTGAAGAAAAATCCTAACACACCAAATCACACAGATAGGTCAATTTTCTTCACAAAAACAGGAGCGAGAAAGAGAGAGAGAGAGAGAGAGAGAGAGCGCTTACTAGATGGTAGAGAGAAGAAGAAGATGAAGAAGAAGAAGAGATGTCGGAGGAAGAGAAAGAGAGACAAAGTGTAAAGAAGAGGAAGAGAGCAACAGCAATAGTAGCAGAGGCGAAGAACTTGAAAGAGAGAGAATTTCGAGTCCCTCGAAATGCTATTGATGTATTCGTCAGCGCCATTTTCCTTCTTCTTCTTCCAGCTGGAGGTATAATCTTTCGGATCTCTCTGTCTCTCTCTTGTCACTAGTAAGTGATTTCAGGGGTTTAGAGGAATCGGGAATTTATGGAAAAGTAATGGAGAAAGCGAGTTGGGGAGAGAGACGGAATGGGAATGGGAATGGAACGAAATCGCATGAATTTTCACAAAACCTTGCGGGCCCCCAAACGACTGAATCCGCGGATGGAACAGTGTTTGATTATTGAATTGATTTTCAGTGTCGGTGGGAAGTCCACTGCTTTTGTTTTCTTTTTCTCTAATCTTATCTTATAAAATCAAATTGAGATTAAGGTGTTTTTTTTTTTTAATTTTAAAATTTTGGACCCAATCGAAAATAGAAAAATAAGAAAATTATTATGGGATATCTTGGGTATTGATATGATCTATTTTTATTCGATAACTATCATATCATTTAACTTATTATTATTCAGGACACTATTAAAACAAAATTCCAATTCCAATTTTCCAGTAATTAATTACCTTTGAGATATTAATTTTGTCTCATTTTAAGAGATAGAGATAAAAGGTTTTTTAATTAATTAGTGAAGTTAAGAAGCCTATAATGTGGGAATTAATTAATTTATGATTAGTGGGTAAAGATTGTTCAAAACAGTTAATTATTTGGTACACATCATTCTACTATCTTCTGTTCAAAAAATTAAGAATAAATTTAATTAAATTTAGAACAAAGAATTTATTAATATAATTTTTTTATAAAAAAAAAATAGATTTTTATTTACTAAATCTTATATTTCATAAAAAAATTAATTAAAAAATTACAAATAAAACAATATTAAATAGAGTCAAGTTGGGTCAAGCTTTCAAAGGTTGCACTAGATGGGGAGAGTTTGGGAAAAGAGTATTGCATTTCTATCCCCAAACTTGATTATTTACTCCTTTTCAATCTCATCCCAAATCTAAGATACATTAAATAAACGATTCGAAACTCAGAAAATTTAATAATCTTGTCCCACTGTACAAGGTTGACCAACCTCTGTTTCACTATCTTTAATACGACCATAACATATTTACTTCATAAATAAATATAGTATTCAAACCCTTTGAAAAAAATGGGTTAAGACTTGAATGGTTAGGGTTTGTAAAACTCCATATAAATATGAGAAGAATTGTAGAATTGCAGGTGATATTACAATAATATCAAATATTTATCAGTAGCTTTGGATACCTAACACTAATCTTTTAAGCCCACCCCATGTCTAATAGGGTTTTAAATGAAAACCCTAAACGTATATTAATGGGGGCTGATCTAGGTCTAAACCTACCCAAAAAAGGAAAGGAAAGAAAATATAAAATTTGGATGGATTATAAAATTAATCACCAATCTACCCGCATTTAAGCTGCTCATTCTATTACAATCACCGAAATTTGGGCTGATATTAATAGGCCCATAACTAGGCCTACCCAAAACTCACGAGGGTGGACGAAATGTGGCCTTAGGCCCAACTTAGAAAACATAAAAATATAAAATTGAAAATAAATATTTTCCCTTTTTTGTGAAAATAAAGATATTTGGGGCATGGGTGAAGTCGGAATCAAATTTTGAACCATCCTTCCTTGCACGAGTTTAAACTTTTTTCTCAAGATAGTGCATGAACCAAAAGTGAAGTTGTGCCTTAACTTATTATTTTTTTTTTTTTTGAGTAACTTGAACATCCGGAACAAAAAAAAAATAGCAAGTTAAGGCACAACTTTACTTTTGGTTTTTGCACTGCCTTGAGAAAAAAGCTTAAACTCGTGCATGGAAGGATGGTTAATTCGGTGGTAGTGCCACAATGATGATCTCACCATCGGGAGAGCTCATGATTTAATAGACTCGATAGTTAATTTAAATCGGATCAATTAAAATTAATAAATTAGTTATAAAGTAGCAATCAATAAGTAACAAAAAAAAATCCCACCCCAGGTTTTTTTTTTTTCCTGATTATGCTTCAATTCAAATGTTTTATGGTGGGAAAAACCTATCATTCCAAGATAATATATCCGTAGGTCGTTTCTTCTCCTGCTAAAAAGGAAAATGTTTGAACAACGAATAATACAATACTTTTTTTGTGAGTTTTCAACATATTTAGGCCCGTTAACCTTTACCCTAATACACCAAACACTTTCTAAGTTTTGTAAATTTAATTCAACCTATTTGATTTGAAAAGTAGATATGACTGAATAAGAAAACAACCCCCAAGGATGAATGGAAAACTGCGTTCAAGATCAAGGATGGGTTGTTGTAATGCGAAAATTAGAGGATCCTACATCGGATTTTGGATTCCAAGAAGATACGGTGACTCCTCTACCACCATCTCAAACATTCCTAGAAAGAAAAGGAGGATTTGTCTCTTAAGGAAATAGTTTAGTGGTACAAATCCCCATCCACTAATTTGATGATCTCAGATTTAAATTCCTGTAAAAAAACGAAAAAAAAAGGAGTAGAAGGTGATAGAAGCTGCTAACACCCCTTACACTTTTGTGTCTGCAAATTGTTTTGGTGCATGCTTTATCAACTTGTTGCTGCATACACATGAGCAACCACAAAAAATTGTCTATGGAACCTCAAAGCTAAATATCTATTTACACGAGGAGAGCTCCAGTTCCGGTTTTCCATAGGAACTGATGATTATTTTACAACAATTGAATATGGATTTTCATACTTAAAATTGAAATATAAAAAATAAAATTTCAATATATAGGATTGAATCACAAATTTTTTTGATACACAGGTCTAAAGAACAGTTACGTACTTCTGAATGTGATATACGTTCAGATCTTCAAAACCCTCAAATGCTGGTTTTCTTCTTTCTTTGTTAAAAACGTATATCATTTCTTCTTTGTTCTTCACTTTTTACGTACAAAAGAGAGGAGTTATCTTTTCATGTTTTTTACTTCGTTTTCAAAAAGAAAAAGAACTAACTTCATTTATTTGAAATTCAAAGCAAAAAGGAGTTAAAGAGTTAGTTTTTCTATAAAATTACTCATCTTTTATCATTTATCCTATAATTTGAATTTCAAATAAAAAGGTGTTGCGTTGGGTCAAACTCACATAGGTGACACAACACCCGTTTTCAACATGTCTCACTCGTACATGAGTTAGATCTACATTTAGTTCAATCATTTTCATATACCATTAATTTTATATAAACAAATAGATCGAGCTCAAAACTATACATCACTTAAAAATATATAGCAATTCACCATTTAACATAATGAAAATATTAAGTCTCGCTATACCTCAAACTTCTTTTTGCCATATATAATCAACATATCTCCTATCCCTCAAATAATACAAATAAGAGTATATTTGATTCAACTCAAATTATACATTCACAATTATATTTTAAAATATTAAGTCAAAAACATAACTGACCAGTTTATAAATACAAAGTGACGTGTCAGTTATAAGATAGTTTTCTTTTCACACTACTATTTATCTACTCCATTTTAACTGTTTTCTTAAACATGTATCGCAAAATCGAATCAATCAAGATTTCTTGATAACATACTAAATTAGCGACATTAAAATAAAATTTCGAGAAATAGGTGTAAGTGCTAAACGTATCGAATGAGGTTAAGTATAAAGTTCTAGATTTCACATAATGATATAGAGGAATTTATTTACTCATTACCCATATGGTCACAAAAGTACACGTGGTATGAAACACGTGCTGCGATACATTTTCTACTCAATTAAAAACATATGTCTCTTTTTCAAAATTATAATATATTGTACATGTCTTAATTTAAGTATATCACAATACTTGACTTGACTTTCATTAATCACCACAATTTCAAGAGAAAATTACACCTAACTCATAAACAAATGTAATGAATTATGGAAAATTCATTTTAATTACCAAGAAAATATATAAACAGTAATTTCATCTTAGTTCTTTAGTAAAATAGAATATATATTAATCAATCATAAATTAATATTGTTTTATCTCTATATATCACATAGACATTAGAAACGAATATTTGTGTGAGAGAACTAATCTCCAAAACTTATTCAACATACTTTTAAATCAAGACATAAGAATTCGTAAGTACAAAATAAATTTAAATAACATAAAATTATAAATATTACATCATAGTCATTATATATACAAATACAATTACATTCTATACAATTAGAGAGATTTCACATGTTTTCAAAATATATCTCTAGACATAGGTTTCGTGAACGGATAAGTTACCATCAAATGCGTATGCATATACTTCAATATCACACCCTTTTTTCAATAATGTCTTGAATGAATTTGAACTTTGTATCTATGTGTTTAGTTCTCTCATGATATTTGGGATATTTCGTATAAGCGATAACTGATTGACTATCCCAATAAATTATCATAACTCCCATTAAATCACTTACAATTTCTAAATGTTGTAAAAATCTTTTCAACCAAACACATTCTTGAACTATAGAAACACAAGTCACAAACTCTGTTTCTATTGTGGATAGTGATACACACATTTGTTGCTTATTTCTTTAAGAGATTGTGTCATTATTCAGCAAGAAGACGTAATATGAGACGAATTTACGTTTATCTAAATTGTCACCCAATCACCATTTATGTATCAACTCAATGATAAATCATTTCTTTGATAATAAAGGGAATAGTCTGTAGTTCTTTTCATGTATCGCAAAATCCTCTTTACAATAGTCCAATGACTACGACCTAAATTAAATTGATACTTGCTGACCAAATTCACATCATAACAGATGTCAGGACGAATACACATCATAGCGTATGTCGAACTCTCAATAGCAATGAAATATGGTACTTTTGACATATCATGTTTTTCTTCGAAAGTTTTTTGGCACAACATTAGGCTTAAATTTTCACATTTGACCACAGGAATATCAATAGATTTACAGTTTTTCTTCCTAAATCGTTTTAAAATCTTTTTAATATAAGATTCTTGAGACAATATTAATAATCTCTTAAAACGATCTCTATGGATCTTAACATCTAGTATCACCCATGTCATTTATCTCAAAATTTGATAACAACCAATTTTTTATATTCAAGACATACTTCATGTCATTTCTGGTTAACAATATGTCATTGGCATATAGAGATAGAATTAAAAATTTGTTATTGGATTTTTTCACATAAACATAATGATTTTCATCTATCATCACGAAATCATAAGAGATTACACCTTTGTGAAATCTCAAATACTATTGTCTTGAACACTGCTTGAAGCTATAAATTAATTTATTCAATTTACGAACTTTATTTTCTTAACCTTCAACTATGAAATCTATTGGTTGTTCCATATAGATTTTTTCTTTAAGTTCTCCATTGATAAAAATAGTCTTCACGTCCATCTGGTACAATTCTATATCTAAATTGGCTACAATAGCCACCAATATGTGAATAAAGTCAAATCTCACTACTAGTGAAAATATTTCTTCATAATCAATACTCTCTTGTTATGTATAATCTTTTGCTACCAATCGAGATTTGTATCTTTCAATTATTCTATGAGTCTTATGTTTAATTTTAAGACTTCACTTGTTTCCAATAGGTTTGATCTAGGTGAAAAATCAACCAGTTCTCAAATTTGATTGGATTCCATCGACTCCATTTCTTCCTCTATCGCTTTCACTTTCTCATTCTGGATAAGATAGGACAAAATGTCATTCACATTTTTAGGTTTATCCTCATCTTATGGAGAAATGATAAAAGCATACCCTTCCATTCTGTAATAACAATTGGGCACACTTTTTCCGACACTTTCTCGAATTGATAATTGGATTAGATCGTTAGAATTTAAATCTCTCCCACTAGGATCATGTAGAGATTTAATTTCTCATGGTTCTCTTGATCCATCTAGCATAGATGTATCATTTGAATTATTTAATTCAGACAAAGATTCTTCTTTCACTATTTCACCTCTACTAGGAAAATTATTTTTCAAAAAAAATCACATTTCGTTATTTAATTTTCGTTACAATACAATTATCGCGTTCACCGATAAATACATAATATTTTGATTGATCAGAATATTTAATAAAAATATATTTCTTTTCTCGGGGACCAACCTTTTCAAAATTATTAGAAGAGTCATAAATATAAGCTTTCGATTCCCAATATTTGAGACCATTCAAATTTGATGTTTTACTAGTTCAAAATTCATACAATGTAATCGGTATTGATTTTAAAGACACTTTGTTCAAAATATATATCACAGTTAACAATGTATCTTCTCAAAAGGATATGAGCAAATTAGTCTATGTCATCATAGATCTCGTCATATTCAGTAATATTCTATTATTTCTCTCAATAACACTATTATGTTAAGGTATATGAGAAATAGTCAATTATCTAATAATTTATTTTTCACTACATAAATTCTTGAATTGATCTGATAGATATTCATGTTCTCGATCTGTTCTCAAAATTTTAATTGTTCTGTCCATTTGATTTTCCACTTCATTTATATAACATTTAAAACACTCAATGGTTTAGATTTTTGAGAAATCAAATAGATATAACCAAATCACGTAAAATCATCTATAAATATAACGAAATATGATATTCTATGTCGAGTCTTCACATTCATTGGATTATAAATGTCAGAGTGAACCAATTACAATGGAAATTCAACCCTTATAACCTTTCCAAATGTTTTCGAGTTATTTTCCTAATAAGACAATAATCACAATTCGATAAATCAAATTTAATAAACAAACCCAATAGTTTTATTTACATTAGTCGATTCATCATGTCTTGTCCAATGTGATCAAGATAGCATGCCATATTTTGTCATCAATATTAGTATCGTTAGAAAAATAAACATTTACCGAAATGTAATGATTAATATAACAATTAAATATTTGTTTATTACAATCCAAAATGATAAAATCATCCATGAGATATCTAGAATCATAATACACACCATTGTAATAGATGTAGACCTCATTACGAGAAAAGTTTAAATCATAACCAAATCTAAGAAAAACAACAGAAACTAGATTTCATCAAATCTCCAATACATAGAGAATATCATGTAAAATTAGGCTTTGGTCACTTTGTAACTCTAGTTTACAAGTGTTTATCCATTTAACATCTACTCTCGTACTGTTTCATATATATATCTATCTTTACCAGTCGATGAAAATCTATGAACACTTCCCAATCTTTTGTTTCATGGTCTATTATTCTTAATTTTATAATCCATACAGTATAAGATTCAAAAGGTCAAACAATACTAGAGACATTTACAACATCTAGAGAAGCATAACAAGGTGATACCTTTTTCGGTTTGGGGCATTGTTGAGCGAAATGATCAAGAGTTTTACAATTATAGCATTTCAACTTGCTCTTATCCTTCTTTTTCCAAAACCGCTAATATTTGTTCTTGGGGTTAAAATTGTTCTTTTTAGACCCTTCTTCAGTTTCCTTCCTTTTCTTGTCTTTCTTCTTATTCCTCTTGTGCTTAAAGTCCGAAACTTTCTGAGAACTAAACTCAGCTACAAAAGTATTAGAAATTGATTTTACGGTACCAATCCACTTATCTTCGAGTTTCACATGACGAACAGTATCAAAAAAAATTTTAAAACTATCATTATAAGTCAAATTGACTTTCAAGTGCTCTTATTGATCTGAAAATGTTTAGATTAAAGTTTAAACCTGCTACTCATAAGAGAGAAGTGACCGACTGATTTCAATTCCCTTATCATGTTTGACATGGTTCTCAAATGTTGTTTGATATTGTGATCAGTTTTCTTTTTATACGTGTCAAACTTGATTGTCAACTGTCTTAAACAGATCACACTAATATCTCCATATTTTTATCTGAAATACACTCATATGTTATAAGTAGTAGGGAATTATTCACATTCGTAAATGAGATCATCAACAATAGAACTGATTAGGATGTCACGTGAAGTGAAATCTTTTTTCTTTCACGCCTAATAAGCTTCTTGATCTTTTTTCTACAAGCAGTGTATCCTACTATAGGGTCTTGCATGATATGATTGATACTCTCTAAGCTATTATACTCTTTCAACGCATACCATATCTTATGGTGTCAAATATCATAATTGTAGCCATTGAATTTTTCGTCATTAAATTTTTCACAATTGTTAAACTCTGCTATTATGGATTTTGATGTCATGGTTTGGGTTTTCAAAGAGAAATAATTATGAGTTTTTATACTCATTTAATATATACAATTTTGTATTTAAAATCAACATTATAATAAATGAATACAAAATATAGATTCAAAAATTCATTTAGTTTCCAATCATCATCTATGATCTAAATATTTGATTACTATAAATTTAATTTTTAAGATAACAAAATTTAATAGATTTTGAGTAAAAATTAATTAAAATTTTCCAATTTAAAACCTCCCACTAAAAATACTTTACGTATTTAGAATCATGGGAAATAAGAATATATTTTTTTCACATATATGCATACTCATATAGAGATGTATCATTTTTACAATATTAAAAACATTTTAAATACATACTTATAAAAAATAGTTTACTACATATGTTGATAGATTTTTACTATTCATAATCATAATATATAACTATGTTACAAAGAAAAAAGAAGATACATTAATTCATTCTTTCTTTTCTTTCATAGACATGCAAGTAACCATATTAATCATTCCTTTTGAAAGCCTTCAGTAGGAGCAAGTTTTCTAACCGTTTGTGGTGTAGAACTGTTTATCCTTAAAGATAATGATTTTTTCATCTTAATCTCTATTTGTTTAGCTCTCTATATTTGAAGCAATCTTAGCCTAAAGTTCTTGAGAATGATTCTTTCATTTTCTTCTATTATTTTATCAGTCATTCTACCCAGATCACCAGAGAGAATTAGTTATTAGATTAATCTCAACTTCATATCTCCCAAACTAGTGACCTAAACACAGAAGTTCATAGCATTTTCGGC
Organism: Dillenia suffruticosa; assembly: GCA_033439265.1. NCBI lineage: Eukaryota > Viridiplantae > Streptophyta > Magnoliopsida > Dilleniales > Dilleniaceae > Dillenia > Dillenia suffruticosa. Next base: position 19,556,348 of record JAVTVX010000020.1, read on the forward strand.
GCATAACTCTTAAGTGTTGTGATAAAGTGTGCACCGGATTCATTTTATAATTTATTATTATATTTAATTTTGCCAAACGCTCTGGAGTTCTCTTGTCCTTGTGTCTCCCCTGGAAAATGACAAGAATGCGTCTGATTTTCACCATATCCTAAAAATAAGGTAAATATTAGATTGGTTACGAAGTCAATCACAAAATTTTAAAATACAATTTGTAATTATTATATTCAAATATTCAATTAATATATGTTGAAAAAATAAATTTTCGATACATAAATCAATAAGTATAAAATCAAATAGATATTGAAAAATTTAATTTACGTAGCCAATTATTAACAAAAATTATTTTTTTTTGTAATTTTTAATGATTTTATTAATTTAAAATAAAAAAATATTTTCTATTTCAGAAATTAAGGTAAAAAATACCAAAAAAAATATACAGTGGACTGTTAATGATTTCTATAAAATTTTTTGCCTCACGCTCCATCATGCGCCACCGGGGAGGGTGGGCAAAGTAGGCCACGCGCCCACTTGCCCAGGGCGGCACGTGACCTCCACGTGCCATCTTCCCTGTGGCTTTGAGTCCCAGATTCTGACTACCCTCCTATTTTTTGTCTCTGATTCCAATGATAGTCTCTGTTTTTAGATCATACGCCTAAAGCCTAGAGTTTGGGTCAAACGCATGCACGGCCAAGATTGGGATTGTCACGGGTTTACTGTTCATTTTCTTCCTCACTTAAATTTTCTGCAATTTGATCATAACTTCTCAAGGTTATATCTCATTTATTTTTAAGTCATTTTGCACATTCTTTATATGATTGGAAAGGATTTTCAATAAAAAATCTAATTATATAAATTTTAAATTATGAAATATATTGTGCAAGAAATACATATAAATTTTAAATCTAACCAAAAATACTAAATATGCATGTATGATTTTTTACATAATTATTCTTGATATTATGGACATTTTTTTTGTTAAAATTTTAAAACGTTTCGTAGGATAGAATAAATGATACTATTAACAATGCTCTAATATGACATTTAATATAACCCGTATTATTTTTTTCACAACTAAAAAATTAAGAAACAATCTTTTCATCCTCTGATACGACTGATGATTATTTTACAATAATTGAATATGGATGTTCATACTTAAAATTGAAATATGAAAAATAAATTTATAAAATTTAGTATTGAATCATTAACCTTTTTGATACACAAATCTAAAGAATAGTCATATACGGATTTATGTTTGATTTTCACAGCTTCTAAATGTTGTATAGATTTAGATTTTCAAAACCCTCAAATGTTGATTTTCTTTCTTCTTTGTTAAAAACGTATATTTTTCCTTTTTTGTTCTTCACTTTTTACGTACAAAAAAGAGGAGTTATCTTTTTCCGTTTTTAACTTCATTTAAAAAAAAAAAAAGAACAAACTTTATTTGAAATTCAAAGCAAAAGGGGATTAAAAAAAGGGTGTTGGATTGGATCAAATCCACATGAAGAACCCGGTACCCATTTCCAGCGGGAACCTTTCTTCATTAGTTTAAGCTGGAAATCGTATCCATAAATTGAGTCGCCACCAAACCATCTTCATCAATAAACCATGTTCTTTCGAATCTGTAAGGAAGAAACAGGAAGTGAATCCTCTAGCACCGCCAGAATGATGGGTCTGTTTTATCCAATCCCGTAGATGTAAATCCCTCAAGGTCGACGGATCCATCTGAAATGGCCCCACGAGTGACAAAACAAAGAAAGTCACACGTCTCAGCTAGTCCATATTCTTTGGCTATGTTCTCTTTTTTCCCCTTGCCGACTAGCATGGCAAAATAGATTTGTTGATTCCTACTAAAAATAAACACTCAGTTAAATTATAATTAAAATGATTAAAATTAAAAAATTAATTTAATTCGATTATATAATTATTATAACTATTACCTAACTTAATAGATTAAAAACTGATAAATCAATTTAATCGAATTAAATAATTAATTCGATTTAATTATCCAAATAAATGAAATTAGTAAACTTTTTTTATAAAAAGATCGAAATAATGATACCTTATATTCATATTTATTCATATTAACGTGTGATTATAAACTGTAATTTTAAAATTTAAAATTCAATAATAATTATAATTCATTAAATGTCAATTTGAAAATTTTCAAAATTCAAAATTTAAACAAAATAACAAAATTTTAAAATTTTAAACTAACTCTAACTTCAAAAAATCAAATAAAAAATAACTAACATAATATCATCATTCAATAAAATATTTTTCTCTTTTACTTTTGATTATAATATCATATCATCTCTTTAATTTTTTTTTAATTATAATATTCTTTTTCTTTTGTAATTTTTAGTTAAAATATTATATTAATATTTACATAAATAAAAATTATCTAAAAATATATATATATATATATATATATATGTTAATTATTTCAATTAATTTAATTTAATCGAAATAAAAATTATTAAAACTGATAATCATCTAAATAATCAAATTAAAATTTGATTTTACCTAAAATCAAATCTGAAAACCCAATAAATCGTCTAAAAATATAAAAAGCAATTTGGACAAAATAATTTTTTTGATTTTAACCAAATAATTATCATTCTTAATCCCAACTAATCTGACTTAACCTAAATGTCAGATTCATTAAAAAAGAACTCTATCGATACTTATTTTTTATATTCTCAAAAATCAAAATCGATTAAACCATCATCACATTCGTATGATTATATTTTCTTTAACTAACATTTTTTTTTCTTGGTAAAGCTTTGAGTAACATTTGAAACGGTACAAGAATGGAAACAGCGTATGCACAACAAATCATACCAAATTTTGCCACATCATCAATTTTGTTGACGTAGCATAACACGACAGCACCTCAAAAAACCTCTCGCTGCCACGTCAGCAAATTAATGGCATTCTGGTCTAAACACCTCTCCTCGCCCTCCCTCTCTCCCCACTGCGTGCGTGAAGCCACGCTCCTCTCTCCCCCTTCATCTTCTTCTTCTGCAATTAGAGAGAGAGAGATTGCCCGGGTCGAAAGCCTTTTCTGAACAATTCTTTTGCCATGAGAGAGAGAGAGAGAGATGGGGGTAGAGAGAGAGACCAACAGAACCAAATCTAAGACATCAAAGCATCTGAGAATCAAATGCTAAAGGCATATTGCCAATAACCACTGGTACCTCGTCACCCAAATCTACATTGAAGTTGATAAGCTTGGACAGAGCTTACACTCTATGCTAAATTCATAAAAAACCATAGATTAACCAAAACATTTTTTATCAGACAAAAGAGTTGAGAAAAAGTCACTGATATAGAAGTGCTAAAGGACAGAGGACAAAGCTGTAGTGCCAAAGCAGCCAAAATTTTGTTAAATTTCCAATTTGGGATAAACTTTTTCCACCTAAAGAAAGTTAGATCTAACAAATTTACTGTTCCCATCCCCAAATAACGAATAAACAACAACGACAACTCCAAAAACAACGTTAAAAAAAATGAAGAACATTAAATGAAGGGGGCAAAAGGTTTAAAACCTACTCTTAATCATTTCTCATCAATCCTAAACCCCACAAATAACCCAACAGATAAAAGAAAAAAGATGTTTCCTAAATCAGACCAAAGCCACACAAGAACAGATTGATAGCAGCTAAAAATAAACATTAAAATCTTCAGAAAAACCAAGATCTGGGTTTTCGAAATCTAACCTTGTAAAAAAGAACTTTGTGCTTCCTTTCTCTGTCTTCCTAAAACTCGATTACCCTCTGATTAGCTGACCTTTCCAAAATGATATGTGATTATGCCTTTTCTTCCCTAGATATTATTGGTAAAATGAAAAGGCGTAAAGTGGATAAGCAAATCTCAATTTATGAGGTTTATGGGAGAGGGGGAGAGAGAATTGAGGAGGGTGGCTCAAGTGGATTGTAATTGTTGAATGTTGAAAACCAAAACAAAACCCAATTGGGAAAAGGCCGGCTACTTAGTCTTTCCATGTCACCAATCATCATGTCTCCGGTCCAGCCAGCTGGTTAAAAAAACACCTTAACCTACTCATCTCTCTCCATCAGGTCAATCATTCGCAAGCCACCGATTAAGATTCGCAAGCCACCGATTAAGATTCATCCAGCACTGTCCGTTGGACAGTGGAATCACCATCTTTGTTCGCCTTGGAATCACCTGTTCATCTTCAAATTTTAGTCCCCATTCGATTGTTCGTCAAATTGCTTGTCTTCGCTGTCGATTTCAAACTATCGCCGTCGTTCTTCATCACCTTGTTTAATCCGCCTTAGTGTCTGCTTTATCATCCCTTGTCGGTTTTGTTCATTCGATTGTTCGTCTCAGTGTCAATTTCAGTCCCCATTCGATTGTTCGTCACCGATTCGTCTTCTTATGGGTTTTGTTCATCAAAGAATTTTAAAATCACTTGAATTGGGAAGGAGAGAGAGAGAGTGAGAGAGGAGAGAGAAATAGAAGGCTTGGATCGCGAGTGACAGAGAGAATGGGGCTCCGGGGTTTGTAGAGAGAGATGAGGAGAGAGATATTTTTTATTTTTTTAAAAAAATTAAGCTTTTAAATTTTTTATAATAATTTGAGGTTTTATATTTTTTGAGAAAATTTTATATATATTTTTTAAAATTTTAAGGTGACGAGTCATGTCACCACAAAATTTAATATGATCGGTACCAACGTGTAACATGACGCATCAATAATTACTCTCATACGACAACCACATCATTTACCACCCGAATCATTTCAACACATATCAGTTAATTAGACATTATTACTTACAGAAGAATCAATTTATTTTGGTTTTTAAAGTTTAGTCTCTCGATTATTGTATTTTGTAATTTAGAAACTAACGTGTGAATTTGAAATAAAATTTAAAAACTTCACGTTCACGTGGCAATTATCTCATAGCAAAATTTTGGATCTCCTTTTCAAGGGGCAGGGGGACGGTGATGAGACGGAAAATTTGATAATTTTTTATTTTCACGATTTTTCAAAGTTTTTGTCCTACCCTTCTGTCGTGTCTTATCTCTGCTACTTCACCTTCTGTCGTGTCTTATCCCCGCTATTTTGTCCCTCCGGTATGCCGTACACCAAAGAAGACGCTACCCAACAGACTGCACTTTTGTCGATGCCTGTAGACACCATATGATCAATAACACTACCTCCAGAGTCGGGAAGACGGTGCAAAGCGCTTTCCTACGTATCTTTGGAGCAGCGCATGTGTTTCCATGAAATGAGAACGGCAGTTTATTTCATCATACCATGTTTTGCGGACACGAGAAATTATCAATATCATGAGAATTTAAATTAAGTTAACTTTACTATATTTCTAACAAAACTTTTTACTTCAATTTTAAAATATTATTAGTAGAACAAAATAACATAAAAATTAGGACAAGTTGAGGAAAATTAAGGATATATTTAGTCATGAAAAATAAGAATATTTTTTAAAAAAAATATAAAACTGTGTTTAAATATTTCACTTTTTAATTTTTACAAAATAAAAATTAAAAAACACAATTTTCAATTTATAAAAAACGGTCTTACACTTACCTTTTACTATTGGATGTAGTACTCATTTAATTGGAAAATGATGGGTATAAAAGTCTGATACATGTTTCTTCTCATCTTCAGACTTCAAGTATGACTCTCTATCTCTCTCTCTCTCTCTCCTTTGCGTTCCATACTTCTGTCTCCGCCTTCCCTCAACTTTTATTTTGTATTATTGATTAAATATTAGTTTGTACTATTAATTTATGCTTGTATTCATTTTAAATTAACTTTTATTAAAAAAAATCACACATATTTACAAATTTTTATAAATTATATTTTCATATATAGTATATGTTTAGTTTTTTTTTTTTTTTTAAATATATATATATATATTAGAGGATTGGTTCCATTTGAACACAATTTCTATTTTTATTTTAAAAAAATTAGAAAATTGTTTATATTTAAACATGTTTTTCAGTTTTCTAAATTAGAAAAGTACATATCTTCTGAATAAATTTTCTAAATTTTCTACTACTTTTTTTTAGAGATAGTAAATATAAAACAATATTTAGAAAATTAGAGATAAAAAAATAGAAAATATTTTACACAATTAAACGTGACCTAAGATTTTCAAGAACACTGCAGCTTTTAAAGTTACTAGGTTCTGAGTCCAAGCACGATAAATGAATACAAAATCAATAATTAACTGATGGTCTGATTACAGTATTCAGCAATGAAACTCTTAGAAAAGCCAAGGTAAAAGATAGGTTCGAATTCTTAAAATTTTCGAGTATCCGTACCTATACAGAGTTTTTATAAACCGTTTGAGCCCCCGATGAAAGAAAGAAAGTTGAACTGCTTGTGCAAGCATACCAAGGCTTGGAGCTTTTCCCACAGCTAGTGTACAAAAAGGACTTTATAAAATGGACGCACTTAGGCACTAAAACTCTTTCACTATGAATTTAGAAAAAGAAATCACCTCACAGAATACATGGTCAACCGCAATGGATTTATGTTACCACTTGAAAAAACTTCAAGGAAAAGACTTTCTCATAGAATCATTTCCTTTAATTTAATCACAACTTGTCATTAAGATGACCGGGTAGAGTACCATTATAACCAAAAGCTTGCATAGAAGTACATTGAAGAGTTGCACATCAGCATGACATAAAACTTCTAGCCTAAAACATCTCTGTGATTACAAAACACACACCAGTATGTCTTTATATAAAGCCACCACCCCGGGCCCCATTAGCTGTTCGGATATAAAAGGAAGAACCATAGCAATCGCAAGCATGCAAACACATTGGAGGAACAGGTTTAACAAATACTTACCTTGTCAAAGCAATACATTTTAATGAGCGATCTTACCCCACATTTTCTTTGCTTTCCATTGGCCACAGAGACACACACACCACACTAACCCTGCCACACAACCACATGAATATGAAATTACTAAATGAATATTTGAGACAAAATAAAACTAGGCAGAAACCTATCCATATCAATTATTCGGAACAAGTCAAGAATTGAACAAATAACATCTAAATTTGCTGAAGTCATTGAGATATCCATAATTCAGTTCAGTAAAATATCATCTACTCTCAATTTATACCTTCAACAGAACTCCTTCATAGGAAAAATTCTCATTTGCCCAAGTAATGAAAATTGGATAAAAATAAGGAAGAACGTGTTGATTATGTGCGTCCCAGAACAACAATATTCCATGGACTCCCTTAAATTTTCTTGCAGCTGATCTTTGTTCATATTATTCAAATATTGGTGAAGCAAGAAAAAATTCATCGCGTGCACTTGTAGCACAAAACATCCAGCTTTCACAACCGAAGTTCTAAAAATTTAAATGGCTAAGTTATGGAGAAACAAGTTGTAATAGACAGCAACATATTATGTTGGTCAACTTTAAACAATGTTTGACAAATTTACGGCAAAATCAAGATCCATTTACCTCCGGACATCCTCCGCAGGATTTTTATGAAGAGTAAATTAATGATTTTCGGCTAGCAAAAATGATCCTGAAGCTTTGTATGTCTATGTCAAGATCTTGAATACAATTATACTGACCATGCCTAAGACGTTTTCTTCTATTAGCACCCGAAGACCCATTATGCAGCTTATATTCTCAGTTGTCTATCGCAATCCAGGTTCAAGCCTGTGGTAGTGCACCTAGTTTTCATCTACTGTCATTTAAAATGTAATGCAGCATTGAAGCATAGAAAAAGCAGAACAAGATTAGTCGGAAGTAGTGGTAGATAGATCTGTCTAATGCATCTGTCAATGAGTGAACAAACTTTCACTGGCATACAAATTGCATGAATTGAAGAATAGATCTTACTGAAAGCAACTCAAGTGAACACAACTCTTCAAAATGCCCAACCAAAACACCAATTATCCCAGAAATATGGAAGATTTGGGTGACAAATATGGGAGCAGCTACAGACTAGATTATCTTCCCAAAGCAGCACATACACAAACACAAATGAAGTTCCAGAACAGACTTTTGTAATCATTTGCATAATAACTGAAAGTGGATCATTAGGATAAAGCAACTCATAAAACACAAACTACCTAATAAGTGGCACATGCCAGCACGATAACATGCAGTCATAATTCCATTATTACTAACAATACCACCAATAGGACCACAGGATGTATCAATTCGTAAGACCCACACATGCAACTATAACTTACATAACCCTGCTCTAGCAGGGTTTCAGTAGGCTGAAGAAAATATCACAACTGGAATAAATAATGTTGTATTTACCACACTGCATCAACATAAACAGCGATGTTGATATCACAAAATCCTTCTATTGTACATGCATCAAGGAGATAGGTACAGACAAATACCAGTGGGTAATAAAACCGTTAAGTTCCTGTGCTGGTCCAGGTTGCAAGGCTATTTACATGAGGAAGGTAATTGCCACACGCTAACAGACTTCCTGTTTCCATCACAACCTTCTGCATTATTTCAAGCTGACAATCATATACATAAATGGAGTTGCTAACACGTTTCTTGAAAACTAATTCCTTGCCATTTTGTAAAGAAGAAACAGGAATAAACCACTTTGAAAATCCCAGAATGATGGTGTGTTGTTTCACCCAATCCTCCATATGCAAATCCTTTAAGGTCCACAGGTCTATCTGATACACCCCTACATTGACAAAACACAGAAACTCACCCATCTCAACCAGCCCATCATTTACTCCACTAGCAATTGGGAGTGTTTTCTTGTGAAATTTTTCATCTTCAATGCCCATAGAGACTATATATTCACTACCTGGGGTGTTAGGGAGCCAATGCAAAGCACTAATCGCAGTGACGGCATAGTCTTTATACCCTCTGAGTAGACTAGAAGAAGGCCCATCCACTTCTTTCCATGATCCTGCCCCAAGGGTTAGAATTTCACAACCAATATAACTCATAGTGTCTCTGAATAAGTGTACCACTTTATACTTGCTCAACGAGGGGCAAAACATGAATCCATATGAATCTCCACCAAAACGGGAACAAATAGTACCTAGAGGAATCGATATGATTTTCCTAGTCATAGGATTTATCACAAACAAACGCTGCTGACCATTTTTTAATTTCCGTTCGAGCAAAACTAGGCCATTACAACTGGCTAAAATATTGCCATCACAGATGATGTTTAGGTCACATATCTCTCCCCTGCCATCTTGGATATCAACCAAGCATATATAATTGTGATAAGGCAATGTCGGCCCTGGGAACAACGTGAAGGGTTCTAATTCACCAAGCTTGCCTTCAAAGGTAAAACAATTGTCTCTTCTTTGAGTGGAACTGTTCAGAAATATTAGCATGGTTTTGGAGCCACGTAGGTGAGTTTCGATGAAATCAGAACTCTTGATTATTTTGTGCCATGCTTTACAGACAGAAGATAGTTTGAGTAAAGGCTTGGCAGGAAGTAGAAGAAATATTTTGAACATCAAAGCATCATAAATATAAGGCATGTCATTTTGTGCGATCTTCTTCTCCAGGACCAAACTCACTGGCTTTCTCCCTTCCCCAATGGACTCCTTGACTAACACTGGCTGAGTTCCGAACTTAATAAGCTGTTTAGAACTGTCTCCCATGCTTTTCATAGAGAAAGAAGCACAAAGTTCCCTGCAGAAATATTTGTTTTAGGAAAGAACAGGAAATTCAGACATTCGAACGATAATTATCTAAAATGTGGTGAACAGGAAATTCAGGCATTCGAACAATAATAATCTGAAGTGTGGTAACTACTAAATTTACCTCCAAGTTATTAATGATCATCATATGCTACATTGATTCATGAACAACTAAATGGGGGGGGGGGGGTGTGTAAATTGAAAATAGTTAACTTCTTGCCAAGTTCTAAACCACAACAAATGTTAGCCCAAATTTTTTATGCCCCTTATAATTATTTTGTGAGTGGGAAAATTCAACAAACCGATCTCAATAGCAAAATTAAAAAGACAAAGTCTAGTCCCACAATCAAAACAAATGGTAAATACCCACCAAAAGGAACTGTAGTCAAAATCAAGACTTAGTAATTTTATAGCCTTAAACCACAAGAATACTAACAAATTTCAAGGTTTAGATATTAAAAAAAAAAAATGGATTCCACAATCCCACCAGAGAATAGATAATGACAAAATTCCATTGATTACATTAATCCAGTTTAAGTAAAAATTGCATAGGTAGATGGATCATCGGCGAATTGAGTCAATTTCTAGAGGACAAATTCCACAAAAATTAATGAAGTGATCGAAAAGCAACAGTTACTAACAGTGAAGAAGAAGAAGAAGAAGAAGAAGAAGAAGAAGAAGAAGAAGAAGAAGCTGACCTTATAGTGAGACTAGGGTTAGGGTTAAGATCATACGAACTGACCTGGAACAAGGGGTTTCTGCATAATCCGGTGATGACGTCGAACCAGTGTAAAATTCAAGTTAGAGAGGGCATCTTTTGTACCGTGGAATTAAAAAGCAAAGGACAAGAAAAAAAAAAAAGTACCAAGTTCTGAGGTGCTCCTATCCACCAATACCATAATTAATTAATCATTAAAGGACAACATTAACCATTTCATTTAATCTCATTATACTTTATTATTAATCCTCAACTCCACATCTTTACCTAATTCCTATCCTTAGTCCCATCGCCCCAATGACCTAACAAAATTTGCCAAGTCGACTTCCACCCCAAAGTATATTTTATGACGACTACGGTGGGGGTAGACCTGAGCATCCGTTTGGTTTCTTAAGTCGCAAGTATAACGTTACATAAAGTCTCTTAAATCTTTTAATTAAATATTAAATTTAAAATTAAAAATTTAAAAAATAATTCTTAAATACTCAAATCAATATTAATTAAAATGATCAGAATACCAATCAGTATAAATAAAAAAAAAAACCAAATACAATCATTACGTTGAATCCCCGTTTAGTTTTCAAAAAATTGAATCAAAAGTTAAAGTAAAAAATAAATTGAAGTCGTAAGAGCAAATGTAATTCAATTTTGAATTAAACCCCAAATCAAATATTTGGTTTCAATCCTAATTTTGAAATCTAAATTGGAATTGGAATCATCAAATAAGAATGAACCATAAAAAATGACATTTCTTCTCATTTTTCTCAACTTTGTCTTCTTAATTTTTTAAAATTAAGTTCAAACATAATGTTATTATTTTCTTTTTCTCAAATTCAATTACATAACTTGAATTCTTGTATCTATTTAATTTTAAGATTTTATTTCAATGGTAAAATACGAATGTAAAAATTTATTCCATTTCTTATGTTTTGAACAAATTTTTGAAATAAAATATGCATTAACTTTATTTTCTCATTGCAATTAAAAGAAAAAAGAAAAAAAAGTTTTAAAACTAAAACTAGAACAATAACTAAATGTCATACCAATTTTAATTTTAGTTTTTTAATCAAAAGTTTTGATTTGTTTTCGGTTCAAATCCAAAACTATGGAAATGTCTAACTAGGAATTTCTCTCATCTCTTGTCTAACAGTAAAGTAGCAGTAACAATAATAATGAATGAATATAGGGAATCAATTCTAAAATGTGAAAAATTAGTAAACTATTGCATATAATAAAAAAAAAGGTTAAGAATTTATAACTAGATTTAAGCATAATATTTATTTATAGTAGTTTTAATAATTTTTTTTATTTATTCTTAATATTTAAAAGGTAAGGGTTTCAATTTATCATTTAGAAATTTAAACATAATAATACATATTTATTATCAATCACAATTGAATTAAAATATATTTCTATTTGGGACAAACAAGACAACAGGCAAACTCATTCAAACATGCTAATGCTCAAATCTTAATGCAACTTTGCAACAATTAATTAGGTTAGACTAGACCCCTTGTTAAGGTTAAACGTATGCAAATCCTCTCTTGTTGTTATTTTTTTGTTGATACTATACAAATCGGTATCTAAATTCATATTTCGACTAATCCGATTCAGAACTTACAGTGACCCATTTAAGGGGGCTACCCTTCCAACGTAGTCTGCTCCATACCCAACTCGCGAGTCGAACTCATGACTTTGATTAAGAGATCTAATATCACATCTCACTAAACCAACTAACCATTGGTTACTGTAGTTATTTTAGTCATTTTAATATCACCTCACTTTTTTTATGAATAGAGATGAAAGAAATAGGAAACATAACAAGAGACCACTAACTGACACCAGACGGGGAGGTTTACATTTCCTCCTGACCCGAGAAACTCCAGCCACATCCTGCTTCAGCCACTTAGCAACTTCACCTGGGGGAGTGACACTAATATGAACTCTTGGATCAGCACCTTAACCCAACTCAGCAAGTGCATCGGCGTATTGGTTGGCTTCTCTAAAGATGTGGTTTATCTTTGCAATTCCCAACACTTCCATAGAGGCCTTGCACTCCAGAATCATCTTCTTCCACGGATGATTCTCCCTTACACTCCTATTTATGGCATTGACAATTGTCATGGAGTCATTTTCCACCAACAAATGACTCATCATCCTCCTTATGGCAATCTTCAAGCCCTCACACACAGCCTATAACTCTGCAAAGTCCCCCTAAGCTATTCCAACATTGCACCAGAAACCTAGAAGCCATCCTCTCCTATTGTTCCTAAAAACTCCACTGCACTCGCCTTCCCATTGCTCAAAAGAGCAGCCCCATCAACGTTCAGCTTGATAAACCTTTTAGGAGGCTCTATCCACCTGACAAGTAACACTTCTATACTGCTATTGACCTCCCCAATGGGTCTAACTCCCACCCTCACCATGCTCCTTACTATGTTAAGAACAGACAGAGGTGGTTCAAGAATCTTTTGGTGAATGAGGTGGCTTCTATCCTTCCAAATGCTACAAACCGTGATGAGGAAAGTCCTATCATTTTCCTTCAGATTTAAATTATAACCACATTCAACACTCTTCCTTAGCCACTCGAAGATGATGTCTTCTCAAAACTCCTTCAAATTCTGAATGTCCTGGACCAGGATAACCCAAATGGCTTTCGCGTGCCTGCAATCCCTAAGGGCATAAACAACGGTTTCCTCCTCCTCCTTACAAATAGTGAATGTCCCTTCATTAGTAATACTTCTCCTCTTAAGCTCTACATTGGTCAAGACTTTCCCCCAAGCAGCCATCCAAATGAAAATTTTGATTTTTTTCGGACATTTCCTCTTCTACAACCAACCCCAATCTCTTTTGTTCTCAATCTGCTCCCACTGCAACCTCCTTTGAACCCAATATGCCAAAGCTACTGACAAGTCTCCAACCTTACTCTCCTTCCAAACAATAGAATCTTCAGCTTTTCTATCCCTGGGGATCCTCATGGCTCTGATTTCCTCCACTTTCTCAGCTGGGAGGACAGCAAAAGGCTTATCAATCTTCCAATGCCCTTCATCATCCCAAAAGTGTTTGATTCTAATATCTGAACTACAAAGATCATGAGGGACAGAAGCATTGCGATTTAACGTTTCCTCTCCTACCCAATTATCTTGCCAAAATCTAATGGACTTACCATCTCCTATTCTCTATTTGATTCCTCTCTTGAGATACTCTTTACTGTGCAAATACATCTCTACACAGCTGAGGAGTTCCCATGCTTTTTGTACTCTAACAGGTTCTCTCCCTTAAGGTACTTGTGCTGCAGAACTTTACACCACAGAGCATCATCTTTTTTCAAAATTCTCCATCCCAACTTAGTCATTAAAGCTATATTGTTTCTTCTCATACACCTAATGCCTAGCCCTCCGTCCCTCTTCCACTCGTAGACAGTTTCCCACTTGACCATATGGACCTTCCTCTTTTCTTCATTGCTTCCCCAGAAGAAGTCCCTATCGAGTCTATCAAATTTCTTACAAATGTGATATAAGAGCCAAGCCGATTGCATGGTGTAGATTGGGACCACAGCAATAACTGATTGGATCAGAGTCGTTCTACCTGTTGTGCTTAAGAGTTTCACTTTCCAATTGCTTAGCTTCTTTTGGATCTTTTCCACCACCTAATTATAGAAGTTTTTATTAATCTTCCCATGAATAGTTGGGACTCCAAGGTATCTTCCCAGGTCTTCTATGATCAAGAAATTACTGCAGGCAGCCAGAGACTCTTTGAGATTCTTAGGCGCTTTAGGAGAAACCCACATTCTGGATTTACTAGGGTTAACTTGAAGACCACTCTCCTCAGAAGATTCCTTAAGACAACTCCGAATGTTGCTGAGGTTTAAGTGCTCCGCCTCACCGAAAAGGATTAAATTGTCGGTAAAAAATAAATGAGAAATATTTTGCCCCATCTTGGAAGTTTTAATTACCTTCCACGAACTTTTCTTGACTTTCTCTTGGATCATACAATTGAGTTTTTCTATCACTAGAAGGAACAGATATGGAGAGAGGGGATCTCCCTATCTAAGGCCCTGCCTAGGCTTGAAAGGAGGGAGAGTCTCCCCATTCCAAATAATAGAGGTATCACCATTAACAACCGCGAACATAATGAGCTTCACTAGATCTTTAGGCAAATTTATCTCCAGTATTATCTTCGCCAGATATTCCCAATTGACGTTATCATAAGCCTTTTTTAGGTCTATTTTCATGATCCAGAAAGTGCCTTTTGCTTTGGGACAACTTTATGGTATGAACAACTTTCTGCAGGACCATTATATTGTCAAGAGTACCTCAGCCTGGTAAGAAGCTGCTCTGGTGATGCCTAATAAGACCTTGAAGGATAGGCCGTAGTCTAGCTACAATGCATTTACTAAGGACCTTGTAAGAAGTGTTCAACAAGCTGATAGGATGGAAGTAAGTGATGTCTTCAAGACTGTCATTTTTTGGAATGAGGATCATATGAGCTCTTGCCAATTCGGGATGGAAGTAGCCTTCCATTAGAGATTTGTTGACAAAATGGCAGAGCTTCTCTTTAACAGTGGGCCCGAATCTTTGGAAAAATATAGGTTGAACTCTATCGAGGCCAAGAGCCTTTAGGCCATCCATGGAGAAGATAGCCATCTGGACTTCTTCCTCAAAACTTCTGCAGAGAAGATCATGATCTACATTACTGATTTTTCTTCTTTGGTACATGAATCTTGCACTTGGTTCCTTCATCTCCCTACTAGCAAAGAGTTCTGAGAAGTAGTTAATAGTATAAGACCGCAGCGCCTCCCAATCAGAGCTCCAGACATCCCTAATCTGGAGTACTGCAATTCTATTGGTATTTCTTCTTTAGTTGTAGCATGAAAGAAACTAGTGTTCCTATCACCTTCTAGCAGCCACTTAATTCTGGACTTTTGATGCCACAAGATCTCCTCTTGATGCCACAAGATCTCCTCTTGATCTAGGACTACATGATATTTCTTTAGCAGGTCGCTTTCTAGATTCTGCAAGAAGGCAGAGTGGTTGTATCTGTAGGACCGCTGAATGCCTCCGATTCTACCTTCCAAAATTCTCTTGCGGTGAAAGATATTACCAAAGACCAATTTATTCCAAGCCTTCATATCCTCAGAAATGAAGCTCACGACTTGCTGCAAAGGACCATCCAATTCCTTCCACGTTGATTTACAGACTTCTTTGAAATTTGCATGCGTGAACCAAGCTGCTTAAAAAACGGAAAGGCCTCCTATCCTTGTTAAGAGGGCGGAATAATCCAGTACACATGTTCACCGGGCAGTGATCTCCATGAGTCTTTGTCATATTGATAGTTTTCAATTCGGGAAAAGCCAGTTTTGCCTCAAGGTTGCATAGCACTCTGTCTAATTTTTTATGAAGGACCACACAGCCCTGACTTTTCTTCACCCAAGTGAACTTAGGGCCTCCCGCATAGGTGTCCATTAGATTGCAAGTAATGCACCACTGCCTAAACCTTTGGCATCTTCTCCAAGTGTTATTTGTAATCCTACCAGTTTCGCTGATTCCTGCAATATCATTAAAATAGCCCATCACAATCCAAGGGCCCGAAATGCTACTAGCTAGCTGAGCCAAGTCCTTCCAACATTCCTTTCTTAGTCCAAGTGGGGGTTGACAATAGATGCAAGTCCAGAACCAATTGCTTCCACTGTCTTCAATGCAGCACTGAACAAGTTGATTTGTATGATGGAACACACTCAAATTAATCTTCTTCAAATTCCAAGAAAGCCACAGACCGCCTTTGAAGCCCTCTGTAGCGACTACAAATTCTACATCCAAGCCTTCTTCTACCATAAACTTTGGAAAATTACCATTCTTAGCTTTGGTTTCCAAACAGCAAATAATCTCAGGCTTCTACTTTTTAATCAGCTCCGTGCACGCATGCTTGAAGCTACTACTGCCTACGCCTCTGCAATTCCAAGTTATTACTTTGATCCCCATAAATAAAGACTTGAAAGAAAAGTAGCCTTTCTAAGAAATCTCCATCTCCAGTCATTCTCTCTCCGCCAACTCATTATCCTCTTCCTTGTCCTCCTCCGAATCGCAGTCCGTGTTCATCCGGTCTTCGGACTTGCGAACCATGTCTCTACTTAAAACGACCATTAAGTTTGAATTTCCCAGCTCCATGGAGTTTTCTCTTGGGTCGAAGGCCCTATTGTACACTTCCAGTCCATCCCCATGGCCCAACTATTGTTCATTATGGGGTCAGCTCATTTGGTATAACTTTATCTTCGAAAGTGATAGTAGGCCAAATCATCCCATTTGTTTAGGTCAATATTCTACCCCTTCCTAGACCGCCCATTCTATGGCCTGTGAATAGAGGTCTGCCTCTCCCTTGCACATTACAAACACGTTTAGACTTCTGATGCTTCCCCTATTCTTCATTCTTATCTTCTGTCCCTCTCCTATCTGTTTCCTCAGGAAGCAGCACGCCCTTCCCTTTTGCCCTACCTGATCCTATCTTGTTTGTTCTTCCTTTCTCTGCTTTCTTACCCTATATAATGGTGTAATCTCTCTACAAGTTTGGGCTCTACTCTGACCTAGAACTGATTATGTCTTCTTCCTCTTCTGATCCTTGTACTTCCTCGAAAGCTGCTCCGTTGACGTCCCCCATACCCGAAGCGATTCATGTGAGTTGTCTCTTTCTTTCCTTTATTCCTAAGATTTCCATTTTTGTGAAATTTTTGTCTCCTTTGAACTATCATCCACGGACCAAGGCCATCGTCCTTCTCCCCTATGGCCTTCGCCGCGTTTGGTTCCTTATAATTGAAAGATTCATTGTTTGACTTTTCCTCTGTTTCTCTGCGGTGATCTTCTTTGCTTGAGCCCTGTAGATTGCACTCCTCCGTTTTGTGACCTACTCTGCTACACCCAAAACAAATGATATGAAGACCAGCATACTCCACACTCTGCACCCTTTTCCTAATTTTGATTCTCGAAACCAACGCTTTGTCCAGATCAGTTTCTACGCAAACCCTTGCATATCGACACCTCAAGGCGTTGGCCATATTTGTATCTACCTTGATAGGTCTGCCTATTGCTTTCCCGATCTCCAGAAGGATGCTTTCGTTAAAGAACTCGATAGGGAGGTGTGGGAGTCTTACTCAAACTACTGTAGAATTGATCTTCTTATCCTCGGGTGTGAACCATGATTTCCACTTCCTTACTGTAAAGTAATGATCGTGAATGAGCCATGGGCCTTCCATTAAGACATGTATGTAGTCCTATCTACTGGTGAACTTAGCTAAGAAGTAGCCATTTCCTAAGTCAATAAGCTCTAGACTTCCCTCTGGCCTCCACATGTGTATTATCTTTATAAGCATTAGATGATAACCTATGTCCTTACCTAATAATTTGATTATAACAGTTTGTTTCCATGGTTTCCATACGTCCCTCAGAGCATCATTCATTACCGAAATCTCTAGTATATCATTTGGGTCAGAGAAAGCTTCTCCCTCCTCGTCTTTTAACTCCACATCTTCATTAAAATCTACCTCCACTACACCATCTAGTTCCTTCATTTTACTATCCCTTCTGATCAACATTTCTTTAAAGGAGATCTTCCTTTCCCTATCATCTCCCTCTTCCCCTGCTTTAGCCTTTTTTATGCTCCTTTCTAGATGGTCGTCCTCCACGTTGAGCTTTCGTGTTCCCTCACATGGTTATTACTACCTTCCATTCTGCTTAGTTTAACATAAACTATTAGGCCACGTGCTAAAGTCTCGCTTACACAGCCCACCTTCTAGGGTTGTGATCTGTACAGGCCCATTGATATTCTTTTTTTTTTTTTTTGGTGCTATATCAACAAATATCCGAAATCATATTCTAACTAATTCGGTTCGGGACTTGCAGTGGTCCATTAAGGGGGTTACCCTCCCAACGTAGTTTTTTCTATACACAAGTCGCGAGTCGAAATCAGAAACTTGGTTAAGGAATGTAATGCCATATCTTACTAAGTCAACTGTCCGTTGGTGGCCCATTGATATTCATAAACCACTGTTGTGTTTCTACTTCCTTTTCTTTTTCACTAACCAGTATTCGGATTAATCTGACTAATTCGATACAAATACTATAAAACCTATTAAGATATTGACTCTTTCAAATATAATTTTTTCATTTTCATTATTCGAATTCGAAATTTATAATTAAAGGAATATAACGCCCTATCGCTATACCTAGAGTTTGGTTATGTTTCTATTTTATTCCAAGCCATGCGAACCAAGGTGATGGTTAGATCATTTTACACCTCGGCTCGAAAAAAAGCACCTTACAACTTAAGGGGACCAAACCGCATTAGGGAAAAATCATAATTATGATATTATTTTTTTTTTTGTAAATCGATCGATATTCGAAAACTATATTTCGATTAATTTAATTTATACGTTGTTGAGTTCAATTTAAAAAGAATGTTTTTAATATAATTTTTTCTATTTCTAAATTTTAAATTCGAAACTTGATTAAGTGAGTTAATACATTTTCTCACCGGCTAACTATTCGTCAATATAATTATGATATTATTATCGGCCTTATCTTGGAATTATTTTTAGATTATTGATAATTAAATAGATTTAATCGGTTATATCAGTGTTATGGCAACACCGTCCATGTTAGTGTCACATCAATTTACAGCCAATTAATTCTCATCAAAGGGGTTTGACAATTCTAAACTGTTGTTAATGTGGGTAATCAAGTGTAAAAGTAGTTTATAGGGACCTTAACAGAAAGATAATTGTTTGGGTTTAGGTAACAAGAATTTAAACATTCACAACCAAAAAGGGTAAAAAAATGAAAGGGCAGGGAAAAACAAAGAGTTATGAGTATCCATCGGATACCCAATTTTTTGATAAATCCATCGAGAATGTTGAATGATATGAAACATTATTTATTATCAATTATTTTATATTATTGCAAGTAAAAATTATATGTTTTACTGAATAACTTGTCGCAGCAGACTGAATCAAAACAGCAAACATCAAGTGCTATTGTTTAATAAGAATACGCTACAGAGCATATTTGTCATATCAGAGAAGCAATATTCAGATTGCTTGACCAAGTATTCTGACAAATGTTTCCCATGGATGGTGTGAATTTGAACCAGGTAAATGGCAACTTAGTACTATCTGTCTGGTCTTTGAACCCAAAAGAACCGACGGATTATTAAATTCCAGCATTGGATGCTTGCAACTTGGAGACTAGTGGAACATGCAATTTTGACAATGTGGGCAGGTATGATTTTGGTCATCCAACCAAAGGTGAAATACTCATAATTATATTGCAGAGTTAAAAAGTCAAAGGAAAACAGACCAAATTATCTTACTGAAGCATGAGCATGACCAACCAGAATTATAGTTCTCGTCTTTCCATTTGCCTGTCATGGGAGAGACACCTTTTTCATTTTGTCATCATCTCTCACAATGTAACTCCTCACCAAATGTACCATATAAAATTACGTAGGCACTTGAAGATATGTTCACACACTTTGCTCTATGTGCTCAAGAGTGAAAAGTTAACAAATATTTACTTGTAATTTCTTCATCACATACACAAATATATATAGATTCTTTCTATGGTCATTTGAGGAAGAAATTCAAAAAAACAAATAACAAATAACAAAACAAAACAAAAATAAATTAACACGGGATAAATTTTACTTGAGTTCTACCATTTCTTGCCGTGCTTTTTGACATGGTGCAACAATCCAAATCCTTTCAAGGCCTTTGAAATTTTCATGAGATTAGGCTTTCCCATCCCAATATTCATCTTTCTTGTAGAGAACTTCAAAGCTTGTAAGCAGCATAATTGCCCACTTGCTCCTTCCTCTTCCTTGTTGTCGTCGTCTTCCTCCTCGTCTTTATTGTACTCAACCTCACTCTTCTTGGACTTTTTTCCCCTTGATTTTACATTGTTCAATTTGCTTGAATCCATCTCATACCTCTCCCAAAGCAAATCCATTCCTTCACTTCCTTCCACATTGTTCCTCTCCTCATAAAGCTTGCAAGCCAATGTCCTCTTCCACTCTGTTTCTCTCCTCATTGATCCATATCTTCCAAGACTTGATGCAAACGATTCACAACTCTCCACACTATCGCTCACACTTCGGCGATACGATCCCAATCTTTTGAAATTACCCATTTCACAATTTTCAAATCTCGCGAAGTTACTTTCACTCACTCCTCTTAATCTCTCATGGGTCTCATTTATTTTTTCATTTTCCATTGCTTTGGATCCAACATTCATGGATTCAACTTTCTTGGATTTTGTGACTACTAATTCCTCAACTACTTTTTCTTCCACTTTTGTAGTCGAATTTTCAGACTCTAGTAATTTTCTTCGTTCACCAAGTTTAACCTCCATTTTTGTAACTCCAACTTCAACGTTTTCTTCTACTAAATTGCAGACTGAGGCTTCACAAACACTTGCAAGATCAATGCATTTTACCACTGATTCAGGAATCTCTTCTGGGCCTTCTCCAACTTTGTACACAATTGATGTATCGAACACAATCTTGTACACCTCGGAGTCCTCCAACAGATCAAAATCTTCAACATTATTTTCAATTTTCGACCGTAGAGTGTGTACGAGAGTTGAATATATGGTTATGAAGAAACCCGAGTCCGATTGCGAGGACTTATCATGGAAGAAAGTAGGGGAGATAGTGAGGAGAGAGAGGACGAGGAGGGTGGTTGTGATGAAGAGAGGAGAGAGAAACGAAAGAAGCTTGAGGAGGTATGGAGAGAAGAAAATGAAGTAAGAGAAATAGAGTGGGTGAGAGAGAATGAAGCAACAAAAGAACACGAAGCCAGAAAGTAGAAGACTTGACAATCGGGTCTTCGCAGTGCTTGATCCAAAAAACTGTGTCAGTGTCATCTTCCCCCCGGAACCCATGTGTGTGTGTCTGTGTGAGAGAGAGAGAGAGAGAGAGAAAGGAATATGGTGATGAAGATGGAGAGGAAGAAAGTTTTGGCTGATTTGTTGTAGCAAAACCTCCCCGTGGGGGGGGGGGGAGTGTGATTGTGGAAGTGAATGCGGCGCTAATAAAGGATAGGAAACGGGGGAGGGAGGGAGAGAGAGAGAGAAGAATAGAACTCAGAAGAGCTCCTTTTGGAAACAAGCTATTTATCGGGCTAAAACGTTTCTAATTCTCTTTGACTACGGATATTATGAAGTTATTAGTCAGATTGATCGTAAACGAGAATTTGTAAAATGAGCGATGAATATTGGATTTGTTTAGTATGCTTATTTAATATATGTATTCATTTTTTTTTTATAATGGGGATAATAAAAATATACATGACAATGAATATTTGAATATTAATATTAAAAAAATATTTTAAAAAATCTTTTAATCGTTCCGTGTTCCTATAAAGAATTACTACATGTAATCTATGAATTATTGTACTTGTTTAATAGGTTTATCAATTAATAATCGTAAGATAATACCTAACGTTTTTTATCGATATCTGAATTTTATTTGATTAATCTGGTTTGAGTATTATGAGATTCATTTTAAGAGTTGATTCTTTTAAATATTTTTTATCATTTATAGGGTTCGAACTCAAAATCTCTTATTAAGAAAGTAGAGTGTTTGATTAGTTAATTCAAAAGAATTTAATTTTTTACTACCATGAGTGAAAAGAAAGTATTCATTCACCCACCACCACGAGCCAAATGAACTAAAAGGTAGCATGAAAATCGAAGAATGCTTCCAAATTACGCAGATTAATACAAGAAAGTGGAATTTTAGTACTTTTTGTTGTTAATGTCTCAATTTGTTAAAGCCCTTTATGGCATATTATGACTTTCTTTATCCACGACTTCATGGCATTAAAAAAATGGTAGTTGTTCCTAATGTGAGCCCAATAGGTTCATGGAATTGGAAATGAGTTATTGATGACATGTTCATGCCACCACCCACCGTACCAACCACAATAGAATCGAGTGTCATATACTACCATACCAAAGAATGTGCATGTGAAAACAAATTTGACTAATTTAGTGTCCTTGTTTTTCATGTTAGGCGGACCAATAAATTCTTGTTTTAGGATGATTTTTTTTTTTTTTTTTTGAATATAGAAATCTTATGCAAAGAAAAAATGGTGATAAGATTTTGTTTGTTAATAGTTAACAAGTTTGAAGAGAAGGGAAACTCCTACGGTGCTTGTTGAAAAAGCTTGCTTGAACCACCTATGATTACATTTATATATTAACGTCGTGCGGATTTAGCAATAAGATATTAAATTCTATAAATAAAAATTTTAAAATTAAGTTTGAAAAATAAAAAAATAAAAATTAGAAAAGGTTATCCGTAAATTGAGTCTTATAATAATTAGACTAAAATAGTTGAATAATCCAGATACCGATAATCAAATAAACAAAAATGATGTAATTGATAGAGATTTTGGAACAAGGGCTTAAAGCTAAGTAGAGCAATATCCAATGATGTGCATACAAAAGAAAAAAGATTTTAATTAAAAAAAATCATGTGGGTTTGTTTAGCACTTGTTAATAAACAATTCTCCTTTGTGTTTTCAAAAGTGGTTGATGAGATTTTGTTTCAACTTTTTCTCAATGTAATTATAATTTTGTTAATTTTAAAATGAACCCTTTCAAATAACTTTTGTTAATTTCAAATTTGTTTAGAATAATTTTACCTCATTTTCCGAATATAATATAATAAAATACCTCTTACCTCTTACCTCTGCCGCTTTCTTCTTTCTCAATCAATGGATTTGAAGGAAAGGAAAGAAGAAAATTGTAGAGGCCAAGGTGACAACAATTTTGAGGTCCTTTAATCATCGTGGGGTTCTATTTATTTAGTTTTTTTTCCCCTTCACTTTTGCTGAATAATTGTGGTATTCTAAGTCAGTGGAAGGACATATTCACTTCTTTCTAGGGGCATAAAATTTGGACTAATCCTAGTAGACAAACTAGAGGTCTTAATCCTAATGAGGCCAGCTAGAACTTTAGAAATATCGCCTTTCTTTATGCCATCAATTGGTTGGAGTGAGAAAAATTATACAACCTGAACGAAAGAAAAGGTGAAATTGTCCGGCCAATGAGCCTTTGGTTGCTTTTGAAGAATTAACATATAGCTTAGAGTACAATCACGAAGAAATAAAGATTGTCCGCACAATTGCAACTCCTATTCCTATATATTGGCGAGGGCAATGTAGTGAAGACATGCCATGGGAGACAAGGAGTGATTGATGGGGTACTAGGGGATAGACAGGGTTTCACGTGGGAAACCAATCATGGCCACTCAAGTAGCAATTCATATGCATCCTGGTCCCCTGCCTTTTGCCCTCTAGAGGGTCCCATCTGTGTTTTATTCGTTCTTGCATTAAAGGGAAAAGAATCGCAAATAAAATACAGAATGCCATCCATGCACTTGATGAATTGATTTAAAGCCCATAGATGGAGGAAAAAGATCATAGACAAAGATAACTCCGGCTAGATGCCCCTTGATGCTGCTCCAATATTCCACGGGCATAAAAAGTCTTCGAAGATTTACCTTGAGATTGGATCATAGGAGTACAGAGAGAGAGAGAGAGAGAGAGGTCCTTCAATTCCAAAATTAATAGACAATCGTACACAGTTAACATCGGCATGGCACGTGTGCATTTGTTAGCAAGTATAGAAAAGTGTAAGGAAAGGACTATGCTCTTCTCGTCAGGTCTTAGGCCTAATTATCTTCAACGCAATTTAAATTCAATTCTAAAATTCATTATTTACTAGTTTTCAAATGAGACTTCCAAATGCATTTGAGTTTTTTCTGTTCGTTTTTTAATTTACGCATATGTGAGTTTTAGTTGCTTTCATGACGGCCAAAACAATAAGCTACCTTGACGCCAATAGGTCTCACCCCACATTTCTTATTTTTGTGCCTTAAAAAGGCGGCCCACAAAAATTCAAATAAAAAAAAAAAGAAAACCCTGATGTGGCTCACTACTAAATGAGTAGAACTTGCAGGTGCAGACTACATGTATTGAAGATTGTTGTCCTATTGAGAGAGGAGAGAGAGAGAGAGAGTCCACCATTGACGTTTCTGGTTCACAATAAAAGAAAAGCCCCCCCCCCCGCAAAAAAAAAAAAAACCTTTTTCCCCACCCAACGGTTGACAATTAGAGCACACAAATAAAGCACCGAATGATAATGTCCCTTTATTTTCCCTCTTTTTATCGTCTTAATTGTACTGTGAGATGAAAGAAAGGTGAAAGGTTGTCATTCTTTAGTCAGCCACCGTCAACCCCACCCACATGATCACATGGTTTTCATTTTTGATTTCACCATCCCACCCGGTCATGAACATTCTTCTCCTCCCCTCCCCAAACACTGGGGTCCAAATAGATGAAAGAAAAATAAAGAGTTATTCTCCAAAATCGCCACATGTATAAAATTTCAAACTTGTTTACCAAATTAGTTATTTAATCAACAAAAGGTAAAAAACTATATATAGGAGTGGAATTCCAAAATTGAAATGATTTCATCAATTCACAGCCCGAACAATATCTATAACCGGCCAAAACGATATAGAAAATTGGTAACATACTGGACGTTTGGTCTACACGTCCTTTGTCCAGACAAGAGTGTAACGGGGGATGAATCAATAGAAGCAACACAATGATTCTTTTGTGGTTTGCACAGTAAGCCATCAGCAAGCCAATATCAGAAGCAACAAGAATCAAGAGGTGAATAAAAGATGATCAAACATAATTTCAGACGATGATTCATGGGCATATTAAATACTCATTCAAACGTTTCCACGCACCCCTATCCAAACAGACAATAACATGGAAAATAAAATCTAATTAGAATACTAGTAGGAATCTTGTTCACTTGTACTTGGTTACCAGCACTCTTAAAGGCATTCCAAAAGGCAGTTTTAACCCATCATTCCAACCCCTTGCTCATCCTCCGTGCTCCATCTGGTCACTCTGTCATAACAGGCTTATTCTCATTTGCTTTTGGCTTCTGCTCTCTCGGCTTCTGCTCCTCGGATTTCCTGAATCAGTATGGGCAGCATTGAAATTGAAACATTAGATCCATCACGGATAGAACTTTAATCAATTTTGATAAGGTGAAATGTAAACAGAATGTGTGATTATGGATAAAGGGAAACAACCCAAAATCCATAGCGGAGAAGTAAAGTATAAAACCAAACAGTACATACAGAAATTATAAGCACAATGATAAAGAATGTGCAATGGTTTGGCATTAGTGACTTCAAATGGGTTTCCTTTCTTGTATTAGAGAATCACAAATAAGCATGCTGGTTTCTCAGCATTTATTGGTCAAATAGTAGAAAAGATTTAATACACTTGCTTATATTGTAGCTTATCATTTCATATCTTCAAATCTATTAAAGAAACAAGGAAGAAACAACATATATCCACCAAATTGTGCATGTCACAGGCCTGTGATTATTAAAAAGAAAAAATGTACATATATTTAAGCTTGTGACATAAAAGACACATCAAAGAATGAACCTATATCCTGTATATTGGTATTTCATTTATTATGCATATTTTCTCATGAAAGAAATGGTTGCTACAAATACATGCAATAGCTTTCAACTTTAGTACATAAAATGCACATGAGAAGGTGGCAGCTCTTTGTAACAGTAACTACCTCTTGAAAAATATATGAAAATAATAAAAAAGGCATCAGCCAAATGTTTCATACTAAAAGTATTGCAACATGAGAATCACCTGATGTACAGAGTTGCTGAAAATCCTATTCAACTGGTAAAACCTTACAATTCTCTCAGTATGCTAATTCAAAATCTTCATAAAATAAAAATCTCATTTTGAATCTAAATGCCATTTCTACATGCATATTTATGATATTATATAGACAAATTTAGCGACTAGGGTTCTCAGGTGTCATCCTCAACTGAAAGCTACCGAGGGGGAACAATTTATCTTCATTTTTTCTTTTGGTAGAGAAAAATCACTTTTAAGGATTCCTAAACCACATTTTTACAAGGGTGGGTTGGATTTTAGTATATCATGCCTCCACAGAAACAAGCATGTCCATCCCAATCTCCAAACTAACTATGTCCATCCCAATCTACAAACTATGTGCATATTTAGTATTCTCAGGTCACTTTTGGACTGTTGTTATTGTTGTTTATGAAAGCTCAACTTCTGGTACTGTGAAGTGGCTCTCAATGGAAGACTCCTAATCTCCCAGGGTTCTCTCTCCCTAGAAATACAATCATAACACTAAGTACAAAGGCAAATGGCTAAAAAGTTACTATAATGGCAAAGCCATCCCCATCTCCAAAACTACCTCTTCACTTATTTAGCATTCACATGTCACATTTGGACTGTAAGCGTTGTTGCTTATGAAAGCTCTACTCTACCTTTTGGTCTAGTGAAGTGGCTCTCAATGACTCCTAATCTTCTAGGGTTCAATGCAAAAATGTGAAGGTATAGGATGGGAAATAACTTACTATAATGGCCCACAAAGCATGGACTTGGGACGCATGGACTTGGGACATGTCAAATTTTCAAAAAGGGCACTGACATAGGTAGAACATATCATAAAATAAGATTTTGCTTATGCATATAGATATATAATTTAATAGCTTCATTAAATTTCATCTATAACTATCACAAAATTAATGTATAAGCAATTTATACCTTTCAAATAGTGTAATTAGTAACTTAAACTTTGAACATGGAACTTCTATAAATATCTTAAACTATATAGATAATCTATTTTGAAAAATGATGTTTGGAAAATATTTTGAAGGTGTCTGAGAAATGTCCAATATTAAAAAGAGTAGCAAAGAATCGGACACACTACTTGAAGTGTCCAACATGTGTCTACCAAGCGTGTCAGATGCGTACCAGACATGGTCAACATGAACCTGTACCGTTGAGTTTAGACATATCATAAAATATGTTCATGGTAGTTCATACGATGTATTAAGAAAAATACGAGTGATGTTCGCAAAATTGAATGTGAAGACAAACCCAAATGCATAGATTATGCAGCCTCCAACATATAATTTAAACACTTTTCCATTCATGGAATAACATCAACACTCTACCGTAGGAATTACTGTCCAATCAATTCCTAATTACAAAGGTTTGTGCCAAGCCTAAACCTAGTATACTGCCACCGAGATATTGAACTAGTAACAATAGAGTTCGATTCACAAGTTAAATAAACTAATTCAACAGAAATCCTATGAAATCTTCACATGCAGAAGAGAAATGAATCAAATAACTAGGGAAAATGCACGTCCACAATAAAAGAATTACAACAATGGTTGATTGGGATCAGAATATCACGTCAGCCAAACAGAATCACAAAAAGACAAAACATGCACAAACTCAACCCGTTCACGGTCGCAGAATAAATTCTCGTGCCTTAATCTAGAAAATTCCTATGTTAACATGGACCATGAACACAAAGAACCTAGCAATCCAAAAACCTAAAGATTACATACTACACAAATACAAACATTTAAGAATATGCACCTGGA
Organism: Dillenia suffruticosa; assembly: GCA_033439265.1. Lineage (NCBI taxonomy): Eukaryota > Viridiplantae > Streptophyta > Magnoliopsida > Dilleniales > Dilleniaceae > Dillenia > Dillenia suffruticosa. The sequence goes on from JAVTVX010000020.1 coordinate 19,584,270, forward strand.
TAAGAATATAAGCAACTTAACAGAGAGAGAGAGAGAGAGAGAGAGAACCTCCTGTCAGAGGAGCCACCCCTGGAAGTGAGGAAGGATTTGAACTGAGGAGAGTTGACATCGTAGATCATCTTCTTCAGCTGCTTCTGAAAATCCAAACTTTTCGAAACCCTAGTTTGCTTTCTCTGTTCGCTCACAACCTGTCTGCAATGAAAAGGGATTTACACGGAATCGACTGCCATTTATACCGGGCATTTGTAAAGGACCAGATTGATGACAATGGGCCTGGCCCATTTAGTGGAAACAAGTCACGGCCCATTAGTCTTTATTTTTTTATTTGTTTTATTGTACAAAAATTTGAATCGGAAATTATCAAATTGGGGGGAGTGAGTTTGTATCACTAGTCTATCCCCTTAGAGACCCCATTGGTCTTTATTGGACCGAAACCACACTCTTTTTTTTTTTTACCATCGGTATTCAGATTTTATCCGACTAATCCGGTTCGAGTATTGTGGAACTCATTTTAAGGGTTGACTCTCCCAAATTCTTTTTCGCTCTTTAATCTGCACAAAATCCAAAAAAAAACCTATTTTTAGGTATCCTTCTACTAAAATTCTCTCACTTTATGAAATTTCTTGTACTACCTGATCTAGGTCTTTCCAAAACCTATTTTTAGTAGTTTCATCTGATTCTACTTGAGGTACATATATGCAAAGTATGTTAATAGTTTCTTTTGATACCGCTATCTTAAGAGCTATAATCATATATCATTTTCTAATTATTCTTATTATTTCATCTCTCAACGAATTATCTACAATAAAATTTACTCAATTTCTTGTTTTAGTCTTTTTGTGTACCAAATTTAAAACCTGAATTCTTTGCCTCTCACCTACCCATTTAGTCTCTTTAGGCACAAAATATAAATCTTTTTCCTAATAATTATATCTACTACCACTATGGCTTTGTCAGTGAAAGTTTCTGGATCCAGGTTCCAAATCTAATACCATCCCCAATTTTATATTGTCTTTTCTTATCTAACTTAGAACATGAGGACTCTTTCTTATTTAACTCTACATCCAAGTTCCCATATAAATGTAGCGGTTGTTGCCTAAACGTTGCAGTTAAACCTTGCAGACATGAGAACTTTGCATACTTAACATGCACCAGATTTCTCATGGAGATGTCGCAATCCTTACTATTACACCCCGAACCGGGATCGCCGTTATCCTGAATGCCGACTGTATTTTTACAGAAAATCGGGCAGAATCTCTCCATATTTCAGAGGTTTCCCAAGTATAATTTATCATGTATAAATCACGACCATCCTGTAATATAATTAAATGGTCATCCCGGCCTCTCTAAAATTAACCAATCTCATAGCCAATATCCAGATAACGCAAAACTATAAAAATTTCTAACAACCTAACCACAGACCTCTACTGTCATGCCCCCGTCAAAGGAATGGACGGCCGCCAATCGCCCCTCTTGTGATTTAGAGGCAGCACCGAGCGATCCTAGAGTACGCTTCTAAGACATAACACATTCCCAAATACATACGCAACGAATAAGAAATGTCTCAATGCAATGTTATGCAATGACATGAGAGTTCCACAATTTAAATATCTATATTTATACAGTCATCCCAGAATTACATAATGGTCGTCTATAAATCTCAAAATACATATACATTACCAATACAAATTTACAGTAGAAATATATAATGACTTCTCAACTCCAAATCAGATCTTCAAATGATACCGAGCGTCCTAAAGCAACACTCCTTGTCAAATACTATCTCTGAAATAAGAAAGAAAATGAGGGGTGAGTACTCGGGGAAGAATACTCAGTGAGTGAGTGGATCAATACAATCGTCAAATATGAAGTGTGAAACTGGAGTGCCAAAATATAAGTATACGAGTCATATTTCAAATCATCATACTTTTCATTTCAACAATATATCATTAGCACGTATTTTCAAATCAAATATGCATCTAAAGCACTGTTACTAAAAATCATGGAGCTGCCAATCGAAAATGTCCTGGCAAAGGTCTACCGCGACCCATGACAGGCCACCGGGGGTGTTATATGTAAATTTATTTAAAGTACTCTCTACCCCGGCATTAGCGACGAACCTCGTCCAGGTCCTAAACTTGTAGAGAGTATCCAAATCCTCCCCCTTTCGGGTTCAACCTGGCAAGTACCGTATCGTTAATCAATATCATGACAACTCGTGGGATATCCCAGGACTAGGCATATCCGGACGTCACCAAAGCGTCTCTCACGGTATCCTTCATAGCTATGGAACAATACATACCAAAGTCCTCAAGGCCAAATCCAAAATCATATCAAAATGTGCCGAAATCAGGTTCACAAACCTAATACAACATGTAGTATAAAATGACACATTATACATTTCAACCACATGGATACATAATTTCAATATTTCAACACAGCTTTTGGACACTCTATCAGTTCACAAAAATCAATTTCAAAACAAGTCAAAACATTTCAAACACGCTACAAATCATACTTATTTATCAAATATTTTAAAATATAATTTACATATTAAACAAAAATATTGAAAAAAATCTCACTCACAGTATACGGGAGGGTGATTACTCCCTATTTTCAAAACCAATTCAAATCTGATCGCTCAAGTCTTCAATGAGATTTTCCTAATTAATCATCACAATTCGATATCAAATAAGGGACTAGTAAGGGATCTTCAATTTTCTTTCCAACCAATACTATCTAATTTGATAAAATTTATTCAAGAGTTAAAGAGATTTCCTTTCTCTCACCTAGGGTTCCTCGGATTTCAGATCTAGCTTTCATTCGCCCGTTGGTTTGATCTAAAACCTGAATGTTTCTAAATTTGAAACAATTGTGAGCAATTTCAGCACAATTACTAAAGAAATTCGAAACCTTAGTGCGAAAATCGAACTGAGTCATTTACCTTCGCAAAGGCTCACGGATTGTCACGGGCCGTCGCGGGCTCTTGGGCCGCAGTCTTGGCGGGCTGATGGGCTGGCCCGCTGGTGGGCTCACGGGTAAGCAGGCCGCAGTGGGCCTACGGCTGTGCGCTAACGGCTGGGGCGCGCAGGCTGGCGCGATCACAGGCTAGGGCTCGGACTCCCGAGCTGGATTGTGCGCTCGTGTAGTGGGTCGCGCGCTAAAGTGCTCGCGCTCGTGCTGGAGCGCGCTCGAGCAGTGGATCGCATGGATGGTCGCGCTGGAGGGCGCGCTCGCACAGGGTAGCTCATGCTGAGGCGTGCTAGCGCTCGTGCAGGAGCGTGCAGAGGCGCGTAGGGGCGCACTGGTGCTCATGCAGAAGCGTACAGAGGCGCGCAGGGGCGCGCTAGTGCTCGTGCAATGCGCGCTCGTGCTCGGGAGAGCGCGCAGTGCTCTACGCTATCGCGTGTTGGTGCGCTCGTAGTGGTGGCGCGTGACGGAAGCGCACGACAGAGGAAACCGAGAGGGAGATCGCGAGAGAGAGTGAACAGCGGAGAGAAAGAGAAACTGAGAGGGAAGGGTAGAGAGAGAAGGAAAGTGAGAGAAAGACGAAGAGAGAGGAAGATGTGGCGGCGATGGTGGTGGCGGTGGAAAGCACGGCCGCGGGAGAGAATCTGACGGAGAGAGAGCGGCGGGGGAGATGAGGAGTCGGGGAGAGAGAAAGAGGAAGACAGAGAGAGAGAGGAAAGATTAGGGCAAAAAGCCCTAATCCCAAATTGGGGGGGTGCTGCGTTTTGTCTCAAAACGCAGCACTCCGCTACTTTTTCTTTTTTTTTTTGGTGTTACATTTTCTAATCCCTTAAAAAACAAATTTCGTTCTCGAAACTAAAAGAAGGCTAAGCAGTAAACAACTGGGGGTGCTGTCTCCTCATAGTCTCCTCGAGCTCCCAGATCTCTTCTTCGACCTGATCGTTGCGTCATAGTACTCAGACAAGAGATACCTCCCTGTTCCGTAGTTGCCGGATCTGCTGGTCAAGTATGGCCACCAGCTGAACAGGCAAACTCAAATCCTCTTGTACCTCTACTGACGGAGGCTCCAAAATATGCGAAGGATCTGGGATTTACTTCCTCTACACTGATACATGGAAGACATCAAGGATTCGAGATAACTCATATGGCAGTTCTAGTCTGTATGCCACGCTCCCTATCTTCTGAGGATATGGAACGGGCTAATGTATCCGGGGCTCAACTTGCCCCGCTGTCGATATCGAACGAGTCCCTTCAAGGGAGAAATCCTCAAAAATACCATATCACCCACCTCAAATTCTAAAGGTCGGCGTCTGCGATCCGCATATGCCCTCTGTCTGTCTTAGGCGGCTTTCAGCCACTCACGGATTACCCTGACCTTTTCCTTAGTCTCCTCGACTAACTCAATACTAGTAAGGTGTCTTTCGCCTACCTTATCCCAACACAACAGGGTCTGCCGTAAAGTGCCTCATAGGGTGGCATGCGGATGCTGGCCTGATAACTATTATTATATACAAACTCCACTAGCGTAAATGTCTGTCCCAACTATCCCGAAAATCCATAACACAAGCTCGAAGCAAATCTTCGAGTGTTTAAATGGTTCTCTCTGACTGACCATCTGTCTGTGGGTGATATGCTGTGCTAAAACTGAGCCGTGTGTCCAAAGCTTCCTGCAGCTTGGGCCAAAATTGAGAAGTGAATCTTGGATCTCTATCCGAGACTATGGACATGGGAACCTCATGCAGTTTGACTATTTCATCTATGTATAGACGGGCCAATGTCTCCAGTGGAAAGTCGCTGCGCATCAGGATGAAATGGGCGAACTTGGTGAGTCGATCGACTACCACCCAAATGGCATCATATCTGGTCTGAGTCCGTGGCAATCCCATAACAAAGTCTATAGTCACATGTTCCCACTTCCATACGGGAATGGGAAGAGGTTGTAGTAAACCTGCTGGCTTCTGATGCTCAGCCTTCACTTGCTAACAAACTAAACATCTAGTTACAAATTTCGCAATGTCCTTCTTCATACTTGGACACCAATAGCTGCCCCGAATAGTTCGATACATCTTTGTACTACCCGGGTACAAGGCATAAGCCGAGGAGTGTGCCTCCTCTAGTATGGACCTGCAGAGATCCTCATCAGCGGGTACAGCCACTCTATCTCGATAAGTCAGAAGTCTATCACTATGGACTCTGAAATTATCTATATTACATCTGCGGACTCTCTAAGTAAGAGTCTGGAGCTCGGTATTAGTGCCCTGAACCTCCCTAATACGGTCCAACAACGTCGGCCTGACCTCAAACCTAGCTAGCAGAGTACCCTGATCGTCACTAGCCAATCTGACTCCCAAATCCCGGAGTCCCATCAAACAAGTGAGGTATGCTGTATTATTCTCCTAAGACAATGAAACTAATTTTCTGCTCAAGGCATCAGCAACCACATTGGCTTTACCGGGATGATAATCAATGACAAGATCATAATCTTTGAGGAGTTCTAACTATCTCCTTTATCTCAGGTTAAGTTCTCACTGGGTGAATAAATATTTCAAACTTTTATGATCAGTATACACCCGGCAGGTCACCCCGTACAAGTAACGGCGCCATATCTTCAATGCAAAGACTATGGCCGCAAGCTCCAGATCGTGTGTCGGATAATTCACCTCATGTTTCTTCAACTGTCTAGAGGTATAGGCAATCACGCGATCATTTTGCATCAAAACACAACCCAACCCCCGTCGGCTAGCATCACTGTACACTATGTACTCCCGACTGCTAGTGGAAAGTGCAAAAATAGGAGCTGTAGTCAACCGTTGTTTGAGCTCCTGAAAACTCGCCTCACAACGGTTATCCCATACAAACTTAACACCTTTTCACGTCAATATACATAATGGAGCAGCTATTTGGGAAAACCCCTCAACAAATCTACAGTAATACCTAGGCAGATCAAGAAAACTCCTGATCTTAGTTACTATCTGCAGCTGCTTCTATCTCGAAATGGCATCGACTTTCTACAGATCGACAAAAATACCCTCCGTAGAAACGACATGCCCCAAAAACGCAATCTGTCTTAGCCAAAATTCATATTTTGTGAATTTGGCATACAGCTGTTCATCGCGGAGGATCTGTAAAACGGTACGAAGATGTTGAGCATGATCCTCATCACTCTGCGAATACACCAGTATATCGTCTATGAAGACTATGACAAACTGATCCAGATAGTCGTGAAAGACTCTGTTCATCAGGTCCATGAATGCATCGGGGGCATTAGTCAGTCCAAACGGCATGACTAGAAATTCGTAGTGCCCGTATCGAGTGCGGAAAATTGTCTTTGCCATATCTTGACTCCTAATCCGTAACTAATGATATCCCGATCGAAGATCAATTTTTGAGAAAACTTGAACACCTTGCAATTGATCAAATAAATCATCTATGTGAGGCAGCGGATATCTGTTCTTCACAATCACCCGATTAAGCTGCCTGTAATCCACACACAATCTCAGTGAGCCGTTTTTCTTCTTTACAAACAGCACTAGAGCGCCCCAAGGAGACGTGCTAGGACGGATAAACCCCTTATCCAAAAACTCTTACAGCTGGACCTTGAGCTCCCTCAGCTCAGCCGGCGCCATCTTGTATGGTGGCATAGAGATAGGGGTAGTCCCCAGAGCTAAATCAATTTCAAAGTCAAACTCCCGAACCGATGGTAATCCGGGTAACTCCTCGGGGAAAATATTAGGAAAGTCCTGTACCACTGGAACATCCTCCGGTCTCTGAGTAGTGGTGTCAATGCTATGACTAGGTAAGCTGCACATCCGCGGCAAATCATGCGTCTGGCCTCCAAAACTGAAATGACACAGCGGGGTAAAACCCGCCTCTCACCCTCAAAAATCAATACTTGCTGATCGGGTTTTCGAAACTCTACCTGCTTCTTAAAGCAGTCAACTGAAACCCAATGTATATGTAGCCAATCCATCCTCAAGATGACATCAAAATCAGCCATGGCAAGCGGGATTAGATCTGCCGTCAGCACTGTATCCCCAACTTTGATGTCACATTCTCTATACACTGTACCGCGCACAATCTGCTCACCCAAAGGAGTGATGACCAATAGCTCATCGTCCAAAGGTGAGAGCGGCTTGTCAGAATGTTGGAAGAATTGATCGCTCACATACGAATAGTTAGACCTCGTGTCAATAAGGATACGAGCATCTATTCCGAAGATAGGTAGAGTACCTATCATTGAACAAAATGCACATAGATTTAGAATGATTTCAAACTTGATATGTATATATATATATATGTCAAAATACTTGAGCCTCTAAGGCTTCTACAACTTTAGTGTACAAAGATGTCAAATTAGTATCATGTCAATAAAATGGTACACAACATAAAATACCTATACGACTATCATGATACAATGCTGACATCCCTAAAAGAAGTGGAAATACGAATACAGATCCTATTCTACAGGATCAGAAGGAGGGGTACCCATGATGATGTTGGGGTTCGCCTGGGCGTCCTCCTGCGTCATGACATAAACCTGGGTCTGAGTCCTAGGCTGCTGTCGTGCCTGGATCTGCACTGTGTTACTCCCGGTGGTCACCCTGGGAGTAGAAGCTGCTGGCTGAGCAGGCTGCCCCTGCTATCCCATACAAGGAGTACTAATGCGGCTCTGTAAACTCTGTCCTCCGAGTCCTAACTTAGGGCATGAACTCCTAATATGCCCCGACTTCCCACAGTGGAAGCAAGTGACCGTCACTGAACAAGCTCATATCGGATGAGACCTATTGCACTTGCGACAATAAGGATGCCGCTGAGCAGTATACTGTACAGGGTGAGTCAGAGCAGGCTGTCTGAACCACTGGGAGTACTGTCCCCGTCCGAGCTCAGGAAATCCAGATCCTAATCCGCTTCCGTGCGAACTGGATCCCCTGCCCCTCTTAGAGTTCTGCGCAAAATGAGACTTTTCTTTCTTTCTTTTCTGCTCTCTGCTCTCTCTCTGCCTAGCCTCTGCGCAAACCAAAGCCTCCACACGATGAGCAGAGTCTATCACCTCGGCGAGTGTAAATTGTGGGGTAACAGTAATATATTTCTTTATGCTAATGCTAAGACAATCCTCAAATTTGAAGCGCAAATATTGAGATGTGGCCAAATCCAATACGAATGTGGCAAGTCTCCGCATATCTGCCTCATACTCCGAGACAGATCTAGACCCCGGTGTAAGCCGTCCCAACTCTGATCTCGTTCGATCCTGCTAGTAGAGTAGGAAGAATCTGCGGTCAAACTCCCGAAGGAAGTCGTCCCACCGTAGTGGCGTTGTCGCCTCATCAGTACGGGCCTCCCACCATGAAAGGGCCTCTCCATCTAATAATCGCTCTGCCACTTTTAGGCAGAGCTCCTCTCCAATCCCCAGATCAATCAGAATCTTGCGGATGCGGTTGATCCAATGCTTGGCTGCCGCAGCATCACCAAGCCCTGCAAAATTTATACACCCCAGCTGACGGGCCTCCTTAACCAGCTGAGTCAACTCATGTACCCGTCTAAGAATAGCCGATGTAGTCTCACTCGGCTCGGACAAAGTAGAAGGACCGGCCACCGGTGGTAGAACCGGTGCCAAAGGAACTGGCGTTGTTGCAGGTGCAGACGTCACTATATGAGGTGGTGGGGGCGGAATCTAGACCCCATGCAAAGCGTACCACTCATACACCTGTCGAAAGGCGTCGAGTGTGGGTACGGGAGTCTCAATCTAAGCAGCTGGCTGAGTAGGTGTCGATGGTGGCACGCGAGTCGAGGAATGATCCTCCGGCTCGTCTAATTCCTCTGGTGCTCGTGGGGTCTCGGGTGCCCGTGGTGCATTTAGCACTAACAGACTTTCGAGTGATGCGAATCTAGCATCTCTCCTACCACATCTAGGTGGCATAATTCTGCAAAAGAATATACTTTTATTAGATAGAAATTCATAAATTAGGGTTAGTTACTCCGTAGCTAACCCCCTAAAAGAATTGAACTATAATTCAAGGCATTTGGATACAAAAATAATAGGTTAGATGCGTCATGTATCAAACTCCCATAAAATAGATGAACTCATATACCTATGATCATGTACTGAAACTTCATGACTACATGAAACTTTCATGCATTGAGAACTTTAAATACAAACACACGCGGGAATATTTTTAAGACTCTCTTCCTACATAGCTTTCAACCAAGTCGCTCTGATACCAATCCAACTGTCACACCCCGAACCGGCATCATGAACAGCCGTCGTTATCCTAAATGCCGGCTGTATTTTTACAGAAAATCGGACAGAATCTCCCCATATTTCTGAGATTTTCGAAGTGCAATTTATCTAGTATAAATCACGACCATCCTATAATATAATTAAATGGTCATCCCGATCTCTCCAAAATCAACCAATCTCACAGCCAATATCCAGATAACACAAGGCTATAAAAATTTCCAACAACCTAACCATAGACCTCTACTGCCATACCCCCGTCAAAGGCATGGACAGCCGTCAGTCACCCCTTCTGTAATTTAGAGGCGGTACCGAGAGATCTTAGAGTACACTTCTAAGACATAACATATTTCCAAATATATACGCAACGAATAAGAAATGCCTCAATGCAATGTTATGCAATGACATGAGAGTTCCACAATTTAAATGTCCATAATTATATAGTTATCCCAGAATTACAAAATGGTCGTCTATAGATCTCAGAATTCATATACATTACCAATACAAATTTGCAGTAGAAATATATAATGACTTCTCAACTCCAAATCAGATCTCCCAATGATACCGAGCGTCCTAAAGCAATGCTCCTTGTCAAATACTATCTCTGAAATAAGAAGGGAAATGAGGGGTGAGTACTTGGAGAAGAATACTTAGTGAGTGAGTGGGTCAATGCAATCGTCAAATATGAAGTGTGAAACTGGAGTATCAAAGTATAAGTATACGAGTCATATTTCAAATCATCATACTTTTCATTTCAACAATATATCATTAGCACACATTTTCAAATCAAATATGCATCCAAAGCACTGTCACTAAAAAGTATAGAACTGCCAGCCGAAAATGTCCTGGCAGAGGTCTACCGTGACCTATGACAGATGCACCAGGGGTATTATATGTAAGTTTATTTAAAGTGCTCTCTACCCCAGCGTTGGCGAAGAACCTCGTCCAGGTGCTAGACTTGGAGAGAGTATCCAAATCCTCCCCTTTCAGGTTCAACCTGGCTAGTATTGTGCTGTTAATCAATATCATGACAACTCGTGGGATACCCCAAGCCTAGGCATATCCGGATGCCACCAAAGCGTCTCTCACGGTGTCCTTCGTAGTTACGGAACAATACATACCAAAGCTCTCAAGGCCAAATCCAAAATCGTATCAAAATGTGCTGAAATCAGGTTCACAAACCAAATGCAACATGTAGCATAAAATGACACATTATACATTTCAACCACATGGATGCATAATTTCAATATTTTAACACAGTTTTTGGACACTCTATCAGTTCACAAAAATCAATTTCAAAATTAGTCAAAATATTTCAAACACGCTACAAATCATGCTCATTTATCAAATATTTTAAAATAGAATTTACACATTAAACAAAAATATTGAAATAAATCCCACTTACAGTATACGAAAGGGTGATCCTCCCTATTTTCAAATCCAATTCAAATCTAACCGTTCGAGTCTCCAATGAGATTGTCCTAATTAATTATCACAATTCGATATCAAATAAGGGTCTAGTAAGGGATCTTCAATTTTCTTTCCAACCAATACTATCTAATTTGACAAAATTTATTCAAGAGTTAAAGAGATTTCCTTTTTCTCACCTAGGGTTCCTCGGATCTCAGATCTAGCTTTCGTTCATTCGTTGGTTTGGTCTCAAACCTGAATGTTTCTAAATTTGAAACAATTGTGAGCAATTTCAGTCCAATTACTAAAAAAATTTGAAACCTTAGTACGAAAATCAAACTGAGTCATTTACTTTCGCAAAGGCTCACGGACTGTTACGGGCCGTCGCGGGCTCGTGGGCCGCGGTCTAGGCGGGTTGATAGGCCGGCGGGCTGATGGGCTGGCCCGCTGGTGGGCTCGCGGGTCAGCAGGACACAGTGGGCCTGCGGCTGTGTGCTAACGGATGCGGCACGCGGGCTGGCGCGCTCACAGGCTAAGGCTTGCACTCGCGAGCTGGATTGCGCGCTCGTACAGTACAGTGGGTCACGCGCTCGCGCAGTGGGTCGCGCGCTAAAGAGCTCAGGCTCGTGCTGGGGCGCACTCGAGTAGTGGATCGCACGCTTGGCTCGCACGGATGGTTGCGCTAACGCTCGTGCAGTGCGCGCTCGTGCTCGGGAGGGCGTGCAGTGCTCTGCACTATTTTGTGCTGGTGTGCTCGGCGGAGGAAACCGAGAGCGAGATCACGAGAGAGAGTGAACAGCGGAGAGAGAGAGAAACTGAGAGGGAAGGGTAGAGCGAGAAAGGAAAAGTGAGAGAAAGACGAAGAGAGAGGAAGACGCGGCAGCGATGGTGGTGGTGGAGGAAAGCACGGCCGCGGGAGAGGATCGGACGGAGAGAGAGAGCGGCGGGGGAGATGAGGAGTCGGGGAGAGAGAAAGAAGAAGAGAGAGAGAGAGGAAAGTTAGGGCTAAAAGCCCTAATCTCAAATTGGGGGGGGTGCTCGTTTTGTCTCAAAATGCAGCACTCTGCTGCTTCTTTTTTTTTGTGGTGTTGCACTTACTGAGATATTGTAGTCAGACTTTGCAACGTGTTCCTATCATAGAAGAATCTAGCATTAGTGTAGTATTATAAATGATCCATACATAGATTTTTGTCTTAATTTTATGTTATATGACTATTTAACATAACTCTCCTCCTTTATCCGGATTTAAAACCAACTATAGCGGAAGAAAATATTTCCGAGCAAGCTAGCTGAAATATTGTTGAGTAGGAAATTACAATGTTGAGTTTTGTTTGCTTAGTGCAGTGGCTAAGATGATTGGTTAGGTCTTACATATTCTCTTTGATCATTTCTAAATTCCCTCCTCAAAAGTTCTAGTTAGATCGTTTCGTTTAACTTTTGTAACGTTATTACACATCTTCTCCCTTGTTTCTATTGACCGAATTAATTCATTGTTATTTAAATCTTTCAGTACCATAAACTCATGGTAATTGATTGCATAATTGATTATCTAATTGTTTACTGTTGAACGTGGGCTTTACTTTACAGATAACTGCTCTATTGATCTGAACGGGGAACCGGTGTTGTCTGGTCTTCTAGGCTTTCAAGAGAGATGTAACTTGCAAATACCATTGGATGGTGTTTCAGTGAGGGAGAGTTTAATACTTAAATCAAAAAGAGCAATTAAGAAAGAGAGAAACGGACTAAAAAGTGCTATACAAAGCCCTATGTAGTTTTTATGTGATAAGTGTCAAGTTAACGAACGTACCTAACTAGTTGCTTTTGCTAAATATATATAGTGTGCATGTATGGTAAGTCCTGTATACATTTAGAGATGTAGAACTCTAGTTTTATTGTGAAGAGATTGTTGAGAATTTTTGAGATTACAGGTACTGTAGTCAATGATCTTTAAGGGATTTAAATCCAGTCGATTAAGAAAAATTTAACTTCTCATGGAAATTTCCTTCTTTATCAAGAGTGATTATTAAGATCCGTTTCCTTATTGAGAAAGATTTTCCGAAGACTAGGAGAGGTTAGTTTCAGATTAAGGAAAATTTTGATTTGTTAGAGATTTCTTTTCTTATTGAATGATCACATATTAGACTTATTATATAATGGAAGTTACTTCCGTATTGATAGAGAGTATCTAACAACTGAAAGATCTGGAGACCAAGAATTAGAATGACCGAGAGGGTTAAGGACCGAGAGAAGGGATACTTTGACCAAATGAGAACAAATGGTGTAAGAGTATTTACTGTTTATCGATAGAGGTTTGTGGGCTCTGTGATCACAAGCCCACTGAGGATTTATAATAATGGGCCTTCAGACTATGTACCATTATTTGCCCCCACTCCTAATGTCATTTCGTAGGAAAAACATTAGGAGTAGAGTTAAAATTATTGAATTAGGAAACTAAATTGGCACAAAATGTCACACCCCGTATCGGGGTTGTGAGCAGCTGCCCGTTACCCTAAATGTCAGCTGTATTTTTATAGAAAATCGGACAAAATCTCCCCATAAATCAAAAAATTCACATGTATAAAGAAACCTGTATAATTTAAAATCAATGTGTAAATAAAATAAAATGGTCATCTCGACCTCACAACAACCTACCAACCACAGCAGACATCCAGAACAATGCTAAACTATATAAATTTTCAACAGTTCTAGCCACAGATCTCTACTATCATGTCCAACTAGAGCATGAGCAGTCACCACACCGAGTGGGCCTAAAGTTTATACAAATGTACAACAAATTTCCTAAGTAGAAAGTTTAAACGCTTACAAATACCTCAATACAAGTAAAATGAATCAAAGCGAGAGTTATGCACACAACTGCCTATAAGTTATACAGTCATCCCATAATATATACTGCCAACTACGGATCTCAATATCAAAACCGCGCAAGATCGAAACAAAGTACAAAATTCATATTTCAAATTTAACTTAAATCTCACCGTCGTAAATATAAAATCTCAAGATATACTGTCAAACCCTCTAGAGTCTGAAATGTCGCTCTATCATAAAAATCTTGTCTGAGGAAGAAAAAGAGAGGGGTGAGTATCATGGGAAGATACCCAGTGAGTGAGGGGGATAATATCAAGCATAAATAATGTTGGTGAACCATTGGAGTTCAAATAATATCATTTGAAACAAAAATTTACATTTCGTAGCAAAATATAATATGTTTAGCAATTTGAAATCATTTAATCAATCACACGATACAAGCATGTATGTATCCATTTAAAAATCAAATAATAGTAGAACAAACCAAAGATAATCCTGGCAAAGGTCAACCATGACCAAGGATAGGCGTATCGACGATTTTATTATGTATAGACTTTAAAATCGCTCTTTACCCCGACGTTGGCCATGAGTTTGCTGGGGCTAACTCATCATCGTGTATAGGACTCCGCCTGATGCTAGACGGTGGCGTCACACTCGTTCCCCCCTATCGTGGGTTCAATCGGCCGTACCTATAACCCTTAGAATCAATGACGTTTGTGGATACCTCTTACAGAAGCGTATCCGGGCAACCCATGCCTCTACAAACACCCTTTATAGCTACAAAATCATCAATGTTATCATCATAGTATCACAAAGGTATAACATCCCACAAGAAAGAATCATATCATGCATAACTAGTGGGTATCTAACCCACATAGTTTATAAAACATTTGAAATGCGCATGCCAATATATTTCATCAAATCATTTCAAAACTACATACCAATGCAACCGTAAAAAGGAATTTATCAATTTTTAAGTAATGGCACAATTTTTGTTTCATGACAAACCATGGATGCATAGTCATCGTAAATATAATTTAAGACACTCCAATAATCACAAAACAAATTTTAATATCATATGTCAAATCAATGCATATTAAAAACATGTTTTATCGAAAATATGATAAAAAATACGTTTCACTATTTCATGCAAGAGATTAGAGTTTCACTCACTTTTTTAGGGAGGATGATCTTCCCTATTTTTCAATTCAATCCAATTGGCTCCTAGAGTCTCCAAAAGACAAACCTAATCAATCATCTAATTTAATATCAAATAAAAGTCTAATATGGGATTTTCAATTTTTTTTTCAAATTTAATACAACTATAATTGACAAAATCCTTTTTTTAGATTCTCGTTTCATCACTTTCGAATCATTTGACTCACAAATGATCAATTTTCTAATATATCTCATTTTCTCTAATTTTCCTCAAATTTAACATTATATAGTTTTCGATTCTAAATTCCACCAAATTTCGATAAACTTAATTCAAATATTGAAATAATTGCATTTCTCTCATCTAGGGTTTCTCGGATCTCAGACTTAGCTTTCGTTCGCCCGTCGAACTGGTCTAAAACTTATAATATTTCTAAATTTGAAACGAGGTTAGCAACTAATTAAATTGCTAAATCCCAAAGTATAGAATTACATCTAATTATAGTCGTTATCTACAGTAAAGAAGATATAGGTGAGCTCTCGAAGGGAATAGCTGGTTGTGGGCTCTCGAAGGGAACAGCTGGTCGTGGGCTCGTGGGTCGACGGGCTGGTGAGCTGGCGGGCTGGCTCGCTGGTGGGCTCACGGGCTCGTAGCCCGGCTTGCTAGCCACAATGGGCTTCGCGGGCCGCAGTGGGCTTCACGAGCAGCAGTTGCCTCGCGGGTCAGCAGTGGGCTTCGCGGCTTGGCAGGCGCTCACGGGCTAGGGCTTGCGCTTGCTAAGCGCTCGTGGGCTAGAGCGCTCACGGGCTAGGGCTCGCGGGAGGTCTGCAGTTGCGTACTTATGGGCTGAGGCGCACGCTTTCGAGCTGAGGCACGCACTCGTGAGAGGATTGCGCGCTGTGAGGCGCGCGTGCCGAGCAGGGGTCGCGTGCTGTGGGTTGTGCTCGTGCAAAGGGTCACGCGTTGTGGGTTGTGCTCGTGCAGAGGGTCGCGCTGGAGCGCGCTCGTGCTTGTGCTGGGGCGCGCTCATGCAACTCTCTGGAGATCGCGCGCTGGGCTCGCACAATGAGTTGCGCACTATGCTCGTGCAGACGGTCGCGCTAGAGCATGCTCGCGCTCGTGCTGGGGCGCTTGCGCTTGTGCAGAGGAGGAAGGCTCTGCTCACGGGAGATCGCGCGCTAGGCTCGCACGGAGAGGATCGTGCTGCAGTCGTGGGGAGGGAGCAGCAGTGGAGAGAAGAGAGCAGCGGCGGAGGAGAAGAGAGAGAGAGAGAGAGAGAGAGAGAGAGAGAGAGAATTAGGGCTTAATTCGATTTTTTTCCTTTTTTTCTCTTTTTCTTTTTCTTTTTTCCTTTTTCTTTTTCTTTTCTTTTCTTTTTCTTTTTCTTTTTCTTTTATCATTATTATTATTATTATTTACACACACACACACACACACACACACATATATATAGATTCATTTTACACAATTTTCACGGATAGACAATAGTTTAAATATACCAAAAATTCAATTTAAATACCCCAAAATCAAAAATTAAAATAAATAAATAAAATTTCTCATACAGAAATACGGTTGGCATTACACAAAATATAGTGTTTTCAAGTAAGTGAAGGGACTCGATAATGAATATTAAATGCAATAAATATTAGTGGGTTTGAAAAGTTATGGAATAGAAAAAACATAGAAGTGATGTGTGCTGATGAAAGAAAAGGGTGCTGAGGTGGAACGATTGTGGATGAGTGTGAAGGACAAAAGGTTGTGGCATCTCATGCAACATTTGGACTTCGAAGCGTGTGCTTTGGTTATTGAGAATCTCATTCAATATGCCTTCTTGTAGTTATAAATAATAGAGCGAGCTTGTTGGATGTTCATCAATTTGTGGTATGAGATAGAGGTATATATGGGTTCAAAAAATAGACGAAGTATGGGTGTTTTGTATGGTGATACTTCTACATCCCACCGTCGGCAGGATGCTTCGGAAAGCTCTCTGTGCGGTGAGATTGTGTGGGTGTGGAGAGAATTTGTGGACTGTCGATATGAGGTTCCATCAGTAGGGAAACTACCGATGTGAGATTCCATGACGATATTTAGAAACCCAATACTATGATAGCCCACATTGGTCTTTTAAGCGACCTTCATTGGGTGAGACATTCCCCCTTTCTTTCACTAGTCCTTTGTAAGGTGGAGATGTTTCCCCCTTGCAAGGTTGTACGGAGATGGCTAGGTGCTCAGTGCTACACATGGCTTGTGCCAGCATTTCCTGGGGTGATGAGTGAAGAGGATGTGAGAACTAGATATGCAAAGGTGGAGTTAGGAGAACAAACCTGTTCATTAAGGCTATGATTCAAGATAGAGGGATTTTAAGAATGAGTGCCTTTTCTTTCTCTACAGTTTCCACCTTATATATTTTGTTCCTTCTGTATATCCCACTTCCCAACTTTTGTATTTTTAATATGTAAACATCATGTTGTTTTTGCTTCCGCTTGGATGAATTCTGATTTACTCTGTAAAGATGATGGATAAATATAAAAGTTGTTTTCCGACACTTGATGTTCGCATTGTTCTATTTTGCTGAAAGACTTGGATGTCCAACTTTCTAATTTCTTTTTGCATGAACTTTGTTACAATTGAGTTCCTATGGCATGTTGAAATCATTTATTGAGTTGTCTATGATTGCATCATGATTGGGAGATGTAGTGTTAGAACCTCTTTGAGACGCTCGGATTGAGTTATCAAGAGCCAAACATAGCTTATGTATTGTTTTCTATATGAGGTACTGAATCAAGAGTGAAAGTATAGATCCCCTTTAGGGTGCATTGCCGAGAGAGTACGAGAGAGGGTATGGAACCTTTAGGATATATAGCCAAAAGAGTGGACCGTGTCTACCTGATCGAAAGTTACATCCCGTATTAATGACACGTTTTTAGGCGTAGAGTCGAGAGAGTGTGAAAGAAGATGAGGAACTCTTTAAGACATAGAGCCGAAAGAGTAGGCCATGTCTACCCGATTGAGAGTTACATCATGTATTGAAAACATGTTTCGAGGCGTAGCACCGATAGAGTGTGAAAGAAAGTGCAAAATCTTTTAGGACATAAAGCTAAGAGAGTGGGTCGTGTCAACCCAATCAGGAATTATATCTCATATTGACAACATATTTCGAGACGTAGAGTTGAGAGAGTGCGAGAGAGGGTGTGAAGCCCTTTAGGGCATAGAGCCAAGAGAGTAAGCTTGCAAAAGAGAAGTGATAAACTAGGAGCTTTTGAGCACAAGGGCCCGAGCTGCTTGTTATTCCATTAATGTAGTATATAGAGAAGAATAATGTTGTTGCTTGACGGATTAAAATATGACAAATATCAATACTAGTGGAAGTGATAAAAATTACTGACAATAGATGCGTCGGTATTCCAAGTTGTGGGTACAGTAGAACCATCTAAGTGGTTGAGACGGTACATTTTTGGGTGAACTATTGAGCGAATTTTGGTAGGGGCCATCCCAATCCGGTGTAATTTTTCCCTCCAGCTAGACTTTATCCTCTAGCTTCAACTCTTCGGAGAACTAGGTCTCCTGGTTTGAACGTTCTAACACTAACTTTTCTGTTGTAGTACCAAGCCATTTGCTGTTGATAGGTCGACATTCAAGTAAACGCAGTGTCTCATAGTTCTAAGAGAAGATCCAGTCGTTCGCATAGTGTGGACTCATTCAATTGTGGTTGATATTGTTCTGCATACAATGAATGGATCCTAATTTTGACTAGGATGACGGCCTTGAATCTGTAACTTAGGCTAAATGGAGTCTCCCCAATGGCTTTATGGGACATGGTTCAGTAGGTCCAAAGGATCCTGGGAAGTTCGTTTACCCAAAGGCCCTTCGCTTCTTCTAGTGCCGTTTTGAGTCATTGCAGGATTACTCAGTTAGTCACTTCGACAAGGCCGTTGGCTTGTGAGTAAGTGACGGAGATGAAGTAGTGCTATATTTTGAGCTTGCTACAGAATTCTCGAAAACCATGGTTGTCGAACTACTTTTCGTAGTTAGTGATGTGAACATGGGATAGGCTGAGCTAGGTAATGATGGACATCCATACAGAACTTTGTACTTTACCGGTCATGATTTGGGCTAGAGATTCGGTTTCTACCCACTTAGTGAAGTAATCTATAGTAACGATGAGAAAATTTCGTTGCCCGATAGCTTGCAAGAACGGTCTCAAAATGTCTATTCCCCATTGTACAAACAGCCATGGACTTGCGATTAGGCAGAGTTCAGAGAAGTGTCGACACTTGTCACATTTCTTGACATAGGATTCTACGTCACCCTTCATTGTGGGCTAGAAAAATCCTTGATGTAAAGCTCTGTTGGTTAAGTTCTGAGCACCTAGATTGTTTTCGCATACCCCTTTGTGGATTTCTCCAAAGACGTAATTCCCCTCCTCTGGCTTCAAGTATTTGAGATACGAGTGAGTAAAAGAGTTTTTGTAAAGGGTTCCATTGATAATGGCATTCTGCGTGGCTTGTCGCATGACCTCCGTTGCCTCCTGCAATGCGTATAGTAGATGGCCATTCTTTAAGTATGTCTAGATGATGTATTTCCAATTCGATGAGTCATCAGCTAATAGGATATGTTCTGATTCATCGATACTTGAATATGGAAGACTTTCGATATAAATTGTTCATCTAGTTGCTGGCTACTCGGAGCTAGCAGGTTTAGAGAATGAGTCGACTCTAGCATTTTCATATCTAGGAATTTGTTCTTCGTTTTTGTACGGTGGCATCTTATCTCACAAGCATAGAACAAAGAGCTTGTTAAAGATAGATAGATAAAGATAGAATTTCTCATCTAGGCAGGCCGAGAGAGTAACATGGGTGACGAGAGGTATTTCTTGAGCTAGTTGAAGGCAACTTGACATTTCGGTGTCCATGCGAACTTTTGAGATTTCTTCAAGGTATCAAAGAATGGTTTATATTTTTCCTTTACATTTGAAATGAATTGGCTTAAGCATGTAATCCGTCCCGTAAGGTGTTGCATTTTTTTCAATATTCTAGGTGGCACCATGTCAAGGATGGTTTGGATCTTCTGCAAGTTGGCCTCATTCCTCAATGGGTGATCATGAATCTTAGGAATTTGTCAAATGTAATCCTGAAGGTACACTTGGTCAGATTCAACTTCATGTTGTAACATTCCAATGTCTAGAATGTTTCTTCCAGGTCTGCTACATGGTTCTCTGGATTGGTATTGTTGACAAGCATGTCATCTATGTAGACTTTAACGTTCCTACCTAGCTATTCTCTAAAGACATTGTTGACTAACCGTTGGAAAGTTGCCCCCCATTCTTCAGATCGAATGACATGACCTTGTAACAATAAGTACCAAATTCTGTGATGAAGCTAGTCTTTTCTTCATCTTCCAAGACTATGCATACTTAATTGTAGCTAGAATATGCATTTATAAAATTTAAAAGTTGATGGCCCGATAAATTGTCTACGAATTTATCAATGTTGGGAAGTAGGTAGCTGTCATTCAAGTATACCTTATTGAAATTGGTGAAGTCAACACATATTTGCCACTTTCCGTTTGCCTTTTTGACTATGACCACATTCGTCAACCATTCAAGATATTTTACGTCTCTTATAAAGTTGGCTTTTAGGAGCTTCTGAACTTCCTCCTATATTGCTCACTAGCGTTCTAATACAAGAACCCTCTTCTTTTGTTTCACGGGCTTACGGCTTAGGTCAATTGTTAGTTTATGGATGATTGTCGATGGATGAATCCCTGGCATATCCTCAGGCGACCAAGCAAAGATTTTAGTGTGTCCTGTAGATAATCAATGATGGCATCTTGGAGGGATATTGGTAAGTGGGCATCAATTTGAACAATCTAGCTAGGTATGTTTGTGATAGGAATTTCGATTACCTCTTCACTAGGCTTAGGTTTGGTATTGTGTTCGATGTCATCTCTAAACTTCTTGATTTCTATCGAAAAATTCTTCATTTACTCCTCTGTCACATAGGCGATTTGTGGGTCGAGATTGCAATTAAGAGTCGCGATGTTGAAAGGAACTGGGGTATCCCATGAGGCATTTTAAAGAGATTGAAATTTAACTACGTTGAAAGCGGTTATAGTGGTGGCATGATTGAGAGGTGTCCCTAAGGTCATCGAAAGGAAAGGAACAACCATTCATCAGAAAGTCCCTTTAAGGGTCCATTGCAAGATTGAAAATGTGACTGACCGAAACCCATTCATTAGAAAGTATCCCAATAGAGAAGATCGCAATCTACTCCTTGATCAACAAAAACTCTTTTCACGAAATATTGACCAATCCTGGTGGTGATGACCTACAAGTCATGTTGGTTGGGGTCGATCCCCACCAAAGTCCAAACCAATTGTTAGCCTTTTTCCGTGTAACAACATGATGATTGAGAAGAGAAGGAGACAGGGCATGAAATATGTTAAGCACAGAAATCAATTTGTTTCCAAGGACAGCATCAATCTATTGGAGGTGGATTTTGTTTCATAAATAATTGTTCCGTTGACTTGAACAGTGAATCGGTGCTGTCTGGTCTTCAAGAGAGACTCCGGACACTCAAATCAGAAAGAGAGAAACAGACTAAAAAGAGTTGTAGAATATTCCTGTATAGTCTTTGTGTTATAAGTGTCAAATTAATGAATATACATGACTGGTTGCTTGTACTGAATATATATAGTGTACAAGTATGGCAAGTCATGTATACGTTTAGAGAGATTGTTGAGAATTTTTTAAGATTGCACGGACTATAGTCAAAGATTTTTAAAGGATTTAAAATCTTGTTAATTAGAGAAAGTTCAAATTGTTTTGGAGATTCCCTTCTTATAGAAAGTGATTACTAAGATCAATTTCCTTATTGAGAAAGTTTTTCCCGAGACTAGGAAAGGTTCGTATCAGATTAAGGAATGTTTTTATTTGTTAGAAATTTCTTTCTTTATTAAATGATCACGTGTTGAACTTAAAACATAATGGAAGTTACTTCCATATTGACAAAGAGTATCTAACAATTGAGAGATCAGAATGCCAAGAATTGGGATGACCGAGATGTTCAAGGACCAAGAGAGGGGATACTTTGGCCAAACGAGAACCGAGGGTGTAAGAGTATACTCTGACGAGCGAGATTCTGATACTCAAGTCAGAAAAAGAAAAAAGACTAAAAAGAGTTATAAAATAGTCATGTGTAGTCTTTGTGTGATAAGTGTCAAGTTAACGAATATGAATATATATAGTGTTCATGTATAGCAAGTCCCGTATATGTTTGAAGTGTAAAAACTCTAATTTTCTTGTACAGAGATTATTGAGAATATTTCAAGATTACATGACTGTAGTAAAAGATTTTTAAAAGATTTAAAATCTTGTTGATTAAAGAAAATTTAACTTGTTAGGGAGATTACAGGAACTGGGGTGCAAAGGCCTATCTGATCACTGTTGATCGATTAAATTTTTTATTCATATTTGAAATTTTGGATTGAAATTGAAAGTCTGAGGCATGCGTCATATGTTAGGCGTGATGACAGTCCAGCCCATCTTAAAATACCTCAGGGACTGTTGTACTCTGTTGTTAAGATTGTGAACAACCTTCATTTTTAACAGCGAGAGTTTTAGTTGCTATTTTTGGAATGTCAATTAGTGACCATACCGAGCATGCACAAAAAAAGTTTAGCATCAGCATAAAATAATACAAATTATTAAGCACATAGATATGCATACACGGATACATAAATACAGGCATGAAAGCCCATCGAACCAATCTTAGAATATTTGATCTGCAATTGAGAACTTGAAACCGAGCTGAGACATCCTTTGTGGATGTTTGTTAATTTCACTATTTTCTGCCCATCGAACCAACCAGAAAAAAGATTCTAGTCGCAGCCTCACAATCAAGGGGTCGTTCTCAGTATTTGGATATTAATGAATTTACATGAATGCAATTGAATATTTCTGCAGCAACCCTCCTAGAAGAAAATTGCCAGAAGGATTCAAAATCTGAATAAGCTTTTACAAACATGAGAAGAATCTGCACAACATAAACCCCCAAAACCTTATATGATGCAAACTAAACATAATAGCATGGCTGCTCACCCGACTGCTACAGAGCAAAACCTGCCCCATAGGGGTTAAAGATGAACAGATCCATCATGTGAACTTCTAGCTTGAACAATAAACTTCTGATCCAATAACTAGTTTCATTTGCGTGCTGAGTGCATGTCCACCAGTTTTCTGAAATTTCGTACCCGGTTTAAAGGCGACAAGATGCCACAGCAGCAGTTGGTTTGAATCCTACTGAGGCAGCTCAAAAGGTGCTGCTTACAGTATCTGTCAACAGGGTACAACCCCTTCTTTTCGTGCAGATTCAAGTTTATTACGCAGTTCTGCGGCCACCTTTTCAAGGGCAACATGGTTTATACGGTTATTTCCATTAATTGCCGTCTTGGAGAGGAATGCTACTTCATGAGCTTCTAAATTTTCATGAAGCAATTCTTGCCAAAGTTGTCTATCTTCATTGAGATTACAATCCTTCAAGAGTTCGATCACTTGTTTCAGGGTTGCGACGTTGCGACCAGCACCACAGCCCATGGCAGTTGCAGCTCCCACTGCATTTGCAATAGCCAAAGTGTTAATCTTTGGCATATTGTGAATGAAACCAAATGCAATGGCAGCTACAAAACTGTCTCCGCAGCCAACAGTGTCAGCAACATTCACCTGAGAAAATTATAAAAATTGGTCATATGATTTCATTAAAGTACCAACACTGATGAATATGTATTCCACACAAATGGTTCCAGTGAAACATAAGGGTGCAGTGTGGAAGCAGGAATCCAGGTACACTATGAAGACAATGAGTTCCAGAAA
Organism: Dillenia suffruticosa; assembly: GCA_033439265.1. Classification (NCBI taxonomy): domain Eukaryota; kingdom Viridiplantae; phylum Streptophyta; class Magnoliopsida; order Dilleniales; family Dilleniaceae; genus Dillenia; species Dillenia suffruticosa. The sequence goes on from JAVTVX010000020.1 coordinate 19,607,736, forward strand.
GAAAGCTCCAAGAATGGAGGCAAGCAACCTGCGCTCTACCCTCATTCAAAATGGAAATGTGGATTACTATTAAGTAATACAGATGGTTACCTTGAATGCAGGTGCACAAGATATACTGGAAGCAGTGATTAGAAGAGAACCCTTTGAACCCATTTTGACAATAACCCATTTTGTGCGTTCTGCATTCCGTAACAACTTCTGTCCAGCCAAAATAGGGTTCCGTATGCCAGTCAATGATTCAGCCTGCCACATCAGAGAATGCAGGACCAATTAGGAATTTACCAAGCAGGCCATCAGGAAAGTAGATGTTGCAGCAAAAATGAGAAGCTAGAGAGAGAAGGCTTTCCCACATAAGGGATCATAAATATTTGTACATTTTCTCTTGGCTTTTTCCCCCCAGCTGGCCCCCCCGGGGGAGTGCCTTCATCATATTAAAAAGCAGATGTAATTGATCCAAGGCCACCCCCTCCCACCATTTTTTTCCTTGTATTCCTTAAGGAGTAGAAACTTTGAGTCTGAACAGCAAATAAATTTTAAATAGGCAAAAAAGGAAAAAGATCTATAAAACAGAAAACAAAGAAGAGCAACGACTGCAAAGGATGCTTGCTTTAAAACCTGTTGCCTTTGGACTAAGTGAGAGCTTTGAGTGCTTTAAAAGAAACCTTATTTTTTCCTTTTTGGCACTGTGAGATTGAACACCTACATTGTGATTTATCATAAAATATGACCTAGAAAGAGTAGAAGCCAAAAAGAAGTCACCAGACAGCTTTAAAATTTCATTAAAGCTAGGTAAGTATTAGCTGAACAGTATATGTGAGCACGTTGTGACTACTGGAATGATGTCAAGGATAAGAATAGCAACAGCATGATAGAAGAAAAGAATTAGTAACATGAAAGTTGCCAATATAGTATATGTAGAAGGCAAAAAGGGCAAGAGGAAAAACCTCATCAGAAGTTAGAAGGAGAACATCACTCATTTTCAAAAACTTGCCAAGGGCTCTTTTTTGTTCAGGAGTTCCTGCAGAAAGAGTCTTTCCCCGTGGTCCAGGATCAAAAAAAATTGCAGTCCCAACATCAACTGCATATTCTATGGCAGAAGTGATCAAACTAGGGGAGAGCTCATCAAAGTCATATCCATTACAAAACAAGATCTTTGAATTTTTTATCGCCTTCTTGACTTCTCGAGATAGTCCACTTAACCAACTGAATACAGGCTCCTCACTGAAATCAGCTCGACTGTAATAAATGGAGATAGTAACATACAAGCATTATGTTTCACTTGCATGAAAACTGGAGTTTTAACAGAAGCTTAAGTGGAGGGGTAAAAAAGGATAATAAAGTTTCAATATGTATACCTACAAAACCCATGTCTTTGCAAAGGGTCAACCAAAACCCAGCATAAAAGTGTTTCATACGAGGCACCAGTGAGAGAAAGATCAGAATATTCACTCATCCCAACAAAATCAATTCCCTCATCATGAAGCACGTCAAGAAGGAATTGGCCATTTATTTCATCACCCACATGACCAATGGTTACGCAGTGTAGTCCAAGCCTTACCGCTGCTATCGTCATATTGCAATTACCACCAGCTTCCCAGTACCTCTACAAAAAACCAAAGTAAAGAAACCCATTGAAGCAATAGATTAGTATAAGGAACAAAAAAAAAAATTCCCGTGCAAACACAAGACCCTTCCCCCCCCCCCTCCAAAAAAAAAAACAAAAACAAAAAAAGGAAACTGGGCAATAGAATCATGAAGGACAATCACCTAAAATTGATAAGGCCTACTTCCTATGTTTAAGGAAATTGACAAAAAGGATAGGCAACGAGTCTCTTCCGCAAAATAGGGAAGGACATTGGCAGCAAAATTTTGATGATTAAATAATTATGCAGTTAGAGATGGAGCAACCTCTTTGTCACTACAAAAAACAGGGGATATTAAAGTACAACATCATCGATAAAAATGGCATGTGCACCTCATGGCCATTGCATCATTTACATAGCAGGATCAATTATGATCAGGTAATCTTCTTTGATGAAGATACGATCCTTACACTTGAGTACAACAATATTCTCCAGGAAAAAAAAATGAGGAATGCTAGCTATTATCAGCGAGTTTCCTTTCACCAATTGAAGAAGCCTTCTTCATCCATTTAGACTACCAAATAAAAGCTACACGGTTTCTTCTCTTTGTTCAAAGATGAGGGAATTCTCACATGATATTCAATCATGTCATTGGGCACTACAACAATCAAATGAGAAAGGAAGCAAATATAAATCAAACAGTAAGCTGCTGGAAGGATTGTGATATGAGCCCTAGTATAGAATCTAGTTAATCGATACTTTGCAGGGAATTCCTCTCTTCACTTGCTAGAGTTTTCCCTCTCTTAGACCCTAGGTTTGATGGCTAAGAACATGTTCCCTAACAAGTTTCCTACCATACTTCTTTTATGAAAATTAGACTTACCTCTTTATTGATTATACTCCCTTTAAATACAAAAACTAGGATTTATAATATAATAGACTTTCTATTAAAAACAAACCCCTAAAATCATTTCTAATATGAAAAATTCCAAAACTAAGATAACTACTATTTTTAAAAACATACCTATCAACTAAAATAAGGAAACTACTATTTTTCTAAAATATGTCCTTACGAGTTTCTAAATATCCTCCTAAAAAATTTCTTTCCAATTGCAAATGAAAGTGTTGAAGGACTTATGCTGGACATTGCTGCTGTCGAAGAAAGAAATTACAAGATTGAAAGTGGCTGCAGTAAAACAGGCTACAGCTGGTAGAGCTGTTGAGCAAGAATTTCTAGGACAGTGGGCAGCACTCTGCTAGGAACTTGAAGAGGCTAAGCAGGGTATGTTAAAGTCCAAAGAAGAGGATAATGGTGGAGGCTTCTAGGGAGTTCTTGAAAACTTGAGAAGGCCCATCTCGAAATCAAGCTTGAGGACAAGCTCTTTGTCCAGGAGGGGAGTAATGATATCATTTGCCACTCTCTCCTTTTCTTCAAGTTCCTCTATACGCAGCTTCCTTTGGCTAAGATCCTTTGCCTGAGCCTCTACTTGCTTTTCAAGTGAAGTTGACCCTGCACTAGGAATGGCTGTCCTTCCCCTGCCCATATGCTCCCAAGCATCAAATATTTGGCCATCATCTGTTTCTTGAATGACCTTTATAACACCACTATATCTCTGGGCCTCTCACAATATATCATCTTTCAGCCGAGCTTCCATCCTCTCCACTCTCTCGTGATTAATCCCCCTATACTCCGGCATGTTTTTATATGGTCTTTCAACCTCGCGAAGCACAAATGGTTTGTCATTGATATTGATCACAGGCTCCTCTCTCATATTATGCCAAAGCACAGGGCGGTCACCTCTTGAGCTGCCTATCCTTTGAATGACAAATCGAATCCCATCAATGGTTGGATTTGCCACACCAATTACAGGAAACCCAGGCACCTCTCCTTTTTTCCTTGCAGCTCCCACACTCATCTCATGAGGACAACCATCAGAAGATTCAGCGATCTCGGGAAGGGATGATTTCAAGCTTGCATAACCGATTTCAAGCTTGCATAACCAAGTGCTCCCGTAGGATCTCTACAAGGCAACCTGCGAAGTATATTATACAATTCTGGCCTAACTTGAACGTAAAAGTGAGCACGCATCAGGCATGCTTGGAGGTAACTTGCTTTCTTTGCAAGTCGCAAGAAGGAAATGAAATTACCAGTTCTGCAAGCTCTTGCCACATCCCGTGCAAATAGCACTTCTGGGGTTTGTCTCATCTCCGTTGTCATCCTTGCACGATCTGGTGAGAGTTCTGCAGGTTCAACACTATAGCCAGCCAGGATGCTTGTCCAGTTTGAAAAGTGCATCAAATCCCTCCACAAAGCCCTCACCCTTCATATACTCATGTAGTTCATGCATAGCAATGATCTGTAATTTTATCATCTGATCCAGCATTTTAATAGCCTCTAGGTTGAAAATGTGTTGCATCCTAAGGCCCATTTGTATAGCCCACATCCGATCCCAAACGAAGTTATAGGTGCCAAGGAATTTTTCATTGTAAGATAATTTCAATTCTCCAGTATCCTTAAGGAGTGTTTTGCTTCACAAATCTGCCTTGCAGTTGCAGTTTTAATGGCAAAATGGACATGCTGTGACAACTGCTTCCTTTGATAGTGGGGGTACCTAGGAATGGTAGTGCCTCCTGCTTGCCCAATGCTTCTGCACCATGCTCTAAGTTATGCCTTCATAAAGCAGACGGGTCCTGTCTTTCTGCTGAAAAATATTGGTTTCCAGCATCTAGTGTTTTGTGTGTATTGACTGAGTTCTAGAGGAACATGCAAATGGGAGTTGCTTGGAGGCTTAGAAACTGAAATTTCATCGTGAAAGCCCTCTTTCCCCAAAGCTTCAAATTCTGGAGCTCCTTCTGCCATAGCCTCCATCAGACAAGTAAGCAAGCTCACCTCTTACACTATCCCCATGGTATAAACTGGAACTGCCTCTTCTGATTGTGATGAACAATCTATAAAGCGCTTCACCACTACAACACTGCATGCTGTATTCGAAGTTGCAGGCCTTACATTACTTTTGGATACAGCTGGACTAGCTAAATCAACATTAGTGCAAAGAAATTCACTCTTGCTTTCATATGAGTTCTCGCAGCAAACCAAATTGGCGTTGCCATCAACTGAGACCTAGGAGCCACAAATGCCTTCCTTTGAATTGCTCCAGATCTTTAAAACTACATCTCAACAAAGAAGTGAGCCAGCATTTGAATTATAAACTTCAGAAACTTCAACTTCCTTGATTACCATGTGTTGATCCCAGTGGAACAACTAGAAATCAGATTCTTTCTATATGCAGTACAGGCCACATGGACCTCCTCCAAAGAAAGATCGATATCTTGGGGCCTTGGGGCCTGGACAGATTCACTTCAAGATTTGTGGCTCCTCTCTTTCTCACATTCTTAGATATTTCCTTCATAGAAGACCTCTGATCATCAGTAATTGAAATCTAAAGATTCTGCCCAAACTTATTATACAGGGAATTCCTCTCTTCCCTTACTAGAGTTTTTCCTCTCTTAGACCCTAGGTTTAACGGCTAGGAACTTGTTCTCTGACAACTAAGAATTAGGAAAAACTAGAGTTTACAATATAATAGTTTTTTTATTAAAAACAAATTTCTAAAATCATTCTTAATATAAAAAGTTTCAAAACTAAGATAATTATTATTTTAAAAAAAGATAGCTATTGACTAAAATAAGAAAATTACTATTTTTCTAAAATATTTTCTATTTACTAGTTTCTAAATATCCTCCTAAAAGGTTTCTTTCCAATTATATGCACTTTCTATATTAATTCTTTCCGATGATATGCATTGTGTATGTCAGATTGCAACTTGGCCTTCAAGCCTTTGACTTCAGCAATCAACAAGAATACTGTTTCTCTCCTTTCAATTTTAACTTCCAATGGACATAATATCTAGAACAAAGCAATTAGGCAATGCTCACGCACCAGCATAGAGTGGATGGGTCAGAAAGCCCCATTTGTCTCTTAAAGTTGACACTGTTGTTTAAGAAATTTAGTAAGAGCTGGTAGACAAATGTTAAATAATGCAGTGCTCTCAAGCTATCACCGATAGAGCTTGGCTGGGGTGGGGAGGAAAAAGTAATTTCCAGTCAAAGAAACACCTTGCCCACTTAAAAACCATGATTTGTTATGTGCCATAGAATAGGTTGGTGGAGAAATTGTCGATCAAATAGATAAGTTGGACTCCCTTCTCTTATGACTCTCTGACAAAGAAAAGGCCACTCTTGCTATTTTTGAGAACTCTCCATCAATTTTTGAAGCTAGAAAGATTTTGCCAACAGAAGTCTACAAACGTTTTAAGAAGTGAGGAAGAACAATGCATTGCTTTTGGATTGAGGTTTCATTAAAAGGTTAATAACTTACTAAGCCTCATGGACTCTAATGGCAAAGATCTTTGTTATTTGGATTCGTACAGTACTCTTATTGTCTTCAGAGTTATATGCAAAAGATGAGGAACGATTGCAGCAACCAGAGGAAATTAACTGGTTTGATGGTTTCTCATTATAGATCATTAACATATTAGCAATAAACAACAAAACCGAGGACCATTCACCTTGGACTATTTTCTCTAAATAAATTCCTTTTAAAATTCATTATCTAAATAAATGACAACACTTGCATTTTAAAACCATAGCAGTTGTCACAGTACTCAACACCCATGATCAATGTAAAGAATCCAGTGAAACCATATACTTGCCGCCTCTCCTCTCCTTTTGCCCAAGCTCTTATATGATGTTCCTTCTCCAAATTCGAGGAGTATGAGAGATAGAAGAGAAAATGAATTTTTCTTTCCAGCCATAATGTGTTGTTGACAATAGGTTTTTATAGATAGATAAAAGTTCAACAGCTTTCTGGTTAATGCACAACATGAATAAAGAGAAAAAAGATGCAGCCAACTAGTTTCCTTCTACCTCCAAAATAAGGTGCATGGAACGAACACCATTAAAGACGAAATTATTAATTTCTAGTTCAGTTCTACACCCATTTGTGAGACTCTTGTGTCTTTCAATACCTTTGATGAAAAACAAACACAAACAACAGCATAGATCATGCGGACACAAGATACTATTTCATGCTTCATAAATTATCATAAATAACGTGACCATTTGTCACATTTGTCACTATATATATGAGACAACATCTTCAGCTTGATCAACTCAACAATCAACATGTCAAACATACCTAAAGATTTTCTCAAAAGGGCAGATTACAATTAGTGTTTACATAGATCTCTCATTTCTGTCTAGAGGTGCAACACCAATTATATCTCATGTCAAAGCACCCAAACTAGTAGATGGGGAAAAGAGTTCTTTTTTTTCCCCTGGAACGTTGCAAAATAATTGTGCAAAAATATGGGCTACTGAACTAATTGCTAGAGATTATGAAAAATTTTCATAAGGGTATCAAATAATTTGCTTAAGTTATACATCCCAATTTAGGTTTCAGCATGACAACACTAGCTATGTCTCAAATTCAGCAAACCACAACTCAAGCGAAATACATTACTCACCTTAACTCAATGCAAGCAAATTAAGACTTTTTCCTAAAGGATACCTAATTGTTAACACGCATTCTCATTTCAGTGTTGAGGGTGCACATCCACTTCATCTTAAGTTCAGAAAACCCATGGGCCAAACAATCTAGATCACTCAAAAAATGGCCAAAACAAAGAGAATATTCAAAAGGGTATCCAGTTCTTTGTCTACATATGCATATCCTATCTCAGAGAAAACACAATTCATCTTAATTATCGCAAACTCACATGTCAAAACATCTTGTATTACTCAACTAATGGCTAAAACAAAGAGAATCCTCAAAAGGGTATCCAACAATTTTCCTAAATACGTCATTTCCAACTAACAACTTGAGAGAGAGAGAGAGAGAGTACAAACTTTATCAGGTGGAGAAGCAGATAATTGTTCCATGTAAGCTTTACGTTCTTCAAATGTAGCAGGAGGCAATTCAGGGACATTTAGAACAACGTCGACGCAGAGATTTCCAAGCGTCGCAACATCAACATCTTTAACTCCAAGACTTCTCATAACATCAACATCTTTAACTCCAAGACTTCTCATTTTACCATCTTTGAGTGAGTTTGAATTATGTGCTTTAGTGTTATTATAGTTCAAAACTGAAAAAATTCGATTGTTCGGTAAAACCAAAGGGCAGAATCTGTAATTTAATCGACTGTGGTTTTGAGGAATGAGTGAAAATCCATGTGAAGAAGGGACTGAAGGTTTTAGGGTTAGCGTTGGGTTATGCATTCAATTCACAGAAAGCGCGAAAGAGAGAGAGAGACGGAGGGAGGGAAAATGAAGGCGAGTGTGAGGAAATGAATCGAAGAATCAAACCTTATTCAAAGCGTCTGGTCAGAAAGGAAATGGGGGGAGGAGGGGTTATTTACTTAAATAATGTTATTTTTAATTAAAATTATTTAAATATTCTTTTCTTTTTTTATATTACCGATTTCGCAAGAGGGCAAAACCGAATTCCCATTTTGCTACGTGTTTTTCTTTTTTGTTATAAAAAGTGCAAATATATAGATTCAAATCTCATAAATAAGACTATAAAATGATAATCACTGAATCACAATATCTTGTATGATTATGTTTTTCTTTTATTTTATCTCTCTTTATTTTCTTAAAAAAACAAAATTTTAAATTTATATTATTTATTCGAATTAAAATTTTGAATATCAAGTTTATATAAAATTTCAATTCTTAAGAATTCATTTTATTTTAGAATTGAAATTTATATAAAATTTATATTATTTATTTGAATTGAAATTTAGAATCTTGAGTTTATAAAATATACATTGTTTCCGTATAAATAATTACATTGATACTAGAAAAATTTTATTTTAAAATCACATAAAAAAAAAGTGAATAAAAAGTTATAGTAATATCTTAAAAAAAAAGGTGATATTGTCGATAAATAATTTTTAAGACATTACTATCACCTTTTCTTTTTTATTTTTTGTGTGATTTTAAAATAAAATTTCTCTAGCATCAAGGTAATTATTTATATGGAAACAATGTATATTTTATAAACTCAAGATTCTAAATTTCTATTCAAATAAATAATATAAATTTCAATTCTAAAATAAAATGAATTTTTAAGATTTGAAATTTTATATAAACTCGATATTCTAAATTTCAATTTGACTAAATAATATAAATTTTAAAATTCATTTTATTTTAGAAAAAAATAAAAGAAAAAAATCACATAAAATTTTGTGATCCAGTGGTTATCACTTCAATACTTCATAATCTCAAATTTGAGATTCAAATCCACGTAACTTGCATTTTTTTAAACAAAAAAAGTACAAAATCGATATTATGGAAAAAAAATATGATATTTAAAAAATTTTAATTAAAATAACATTATTTAAGTAAATAACCTAGGAGAAAGAGGAGGGTTATCAGATGAAAGAGTGAAGGAAATTGAAAGGTATTTGTCCGCTTTTGGGTTTTATATTCACTTTTTTAAGTCAAATCGAATCTTTTACGATTTACTATTTATTCTTATCTACCAGATCTTGGGACGGGTTATTTTTCTTAATAAAAACTAACATTGATATTGTGATATTTAACCGATGGAAGTTAGTATAGCGAGTAAATTGTTGTATCACTTAATCAAGACTACGGGTTTGTCTTATAACTCGGACATGAAATCAACTATGTTGGGAAATCTTTATTCCCTAAGAGAGATCTCAATTGGATCAAACCAAATTAATCAGAATGAATATCCAGACACCGAATGGTGGATCAAGTCCAATGACATAAAAAAAAAAAAGATTCTATGATTTTTATTCTAATTATAAAAATATTAAAAAAAAATTTAAAAATGTGTTTTCTAAAATTGATTTTGTGAAAGTTATTTTCAAAAATTCGATTTCATTTTATTTATTTTCAAAAATCATATTTGTATAAAATATATGGAGAGATTTTTTTTTCTTAGAAAGTGAACTTTATGTAAAAACAAATGATAAATTTTACAAAAAATAATATTAAACGTAAATCAATTAAAAATAATTGAATATGAATAATAAGCATGTAAATTTAGGAGATACACACACAAAAAACATATATTCATTAAGCATGTTCAAAGAATATGTACATTGAATTTGATTTCCTTAAAGTTGCTTTCATAAAGCATATTTCTATAATTGGAATATCAAAACAATTTCCAGGAAATCAGTTTCTGAAAACACATTTCTGAAAATTATTTTCAATATTTCTGTAATTGAAATAAAATCAAAATATTAATATCATTTTTAATTTTAAATGTAATATTAAGGGAAATAATCCTTCACAAGACAACCATAGAATCTTTAATTTATTAGCTCAATTTTAAGAAAATTTCATGGCTACATACATTACTTTTTTTTTATTAAAATTATTATTCTATATACCAAATATACTAGTTTATAATTTGTTACTTTAACTTAATTAATAATATATTTATTAATTTATGTTCAAAAATCTTAATTTTGTGCTCACTCACTTATTTTTCTGTTTCGGTATAGATAACCTCATGATTATTTAAACTTTTATTATGAACGATTTATTATTATTATTATTTTTAAATTACACAAAACTGAAACCCGAATCATGCGGTTGGAAGAGGGGTTGTCCCCGTCGCCTTGAGGACATTATGAACAAAATTTTGAATTTACTAATTTGACCCTTTTGAGTTAAAATCTTAATCTTTTTCTCCTCTTCCTTGACAACCAAGTTTATGATTGAAATGAAAAAGATTGACGCACTTTTGCTTTACAAAGTGTATGGTTACCTATAAATCCACATGGGACTTCTAGTTGAAGCAAGCAATATCAAAGGTGGTGTGTAAAGGATATAAGTATGCTTACCATTATGCAAAACATCAATTCCATTGTAACTTATCTTAAGCATTTTACTCCTCTTAACTCTCTCCCTCCCTCGCTCCACCCCCCCCCCCTCTTTGCTTCTCACTAGGAGAGGCACTCAAATAATAAAATCACTGCGTGGTTGAACTGAGAGAATTTGATTATTTTCGATTCTGACTTCCTTTTTGTATTCAAAACAAAAAAAGTAGGAGAAAAGGAAGAAAAAATTTAGCAAGAGAAACAGAACTATTAAAAGTACTCTCTTCCTTCATTATCAAAAGCCTTTTGCAGTTTCAAAGAAACTTGCTTTGCCGCAAACAAAGATGGGAGCAGGCTAGTTGGAAGTATTGAGATTCCAACTGCGGCCAGGTTGGGAATTATTGAGATGCCCCCACATTGTGAGGCGGTGCATTTGATGCCGATTGGCTTGCACATGAGCTTTAGAGAATTGGAGCAAAGCCGATCCAAACAAAGATAAAGCACATTAGTAGCCATTTAGACTAAAATCAGTAGCAAGATCCATCAAGATCAAGTTCTGTTTGTGACATGGCTTTTTAGTACTTTTAGAAAGAACCTTAGTAGCCATCCAAACAAAGATAAAGCACATTAAAGCGCATTAGTAGCCATTTAATGACTAAAATCAATAGCAAAATACATCAAGATCAGGTTCCGTTCGTCACATGGCCTTTTAGTATTTAGAAAGAACCTTGCTCCTTGATTTTCTCAACCAAAAAGTTCATTTCCATAAAAGCGACAAGGAAGTGAATTTCGACGCCTAATGCATAACATTGTGCAATTCAGTATTCCAGTTAAATAGCCAAAAGGGTGGCAAAATGTGAATCTTCAATGCCCATTTTAAATATTCATCCCACATCCAAAGATAGAACCATGCACTCCTCCAAAAACCTAGGTAGCTTCATCTGGCGGTGGTTATTGCAACTACTTTTACATCTGTCCCAAATTTGTAGATTGTGACAACTGTGTATATATCAGTCTTTGGCGCGAGCAATTAGATGATGTTGGTGATACTCTAATCAGCATTATCCTTAAACCAGGGGTTTGAGGAAATTTAGTAATAAGAAATTGGATAAGTCGATGGCCTTTCCAAAAGGCTAATAGATGTTCCACTGCCATCATCAACAACTACAAAATGAGTATCTCCAGACTCGTGCATGTCACAGTGAGATCTTAGGCTGAAATTCTTGTTCCTTAGCCTCTTCAAGCTTTTTAACAATTTTTTGTGCCATGCAGCCATAAGCTTTGGAAACAGCAGCGTCAGGTGCTGATATAACTATAGGATGACCCTCATCAGATGAAGTTCTTATTGCCACCTCCAAAGATATCTGAAACATGAGAAGTGGAACCGAGCAAAAAATTTACCACATGAAAAAGAACTAGCTGAAATGTATTATCATTAAGAATTATTTGAAGGTGGGTAATATCTGCCTAGCAGTACTTCTATATTTAGAGAAAGAATCTAAAGAACAACAACATTACAATGTGAAAGAAACATTTCTATTATAAACCGATGGAAGGAATAGCAAGTTGATTAATGAATATTACTGTTTAATTGTAATATTTTCACTGGTGCAGTATTTGGATATGCATAAATTCAGAGGAAAAAATAAAGAAAAAAGGATCCTGATCCTTTGGGAGCAGAAATCAATTTCGTTCATTTTTGCCAATAATTTACACTTGACGGGCAAGTTTTGCAGCTTTGTCAGCATAGTAGTAGAGCTGCCAACCAGGAGGTGAGTCTTTTACCTGATGCCAGCTGCATCCAGGCTTTACAGTCTTTAGAGTTTCCAGTTTACATATGCATAGATTTGTTTTAAAATTAGCTTTGATTCAGTTATTCAAGTAATTCTACAACCTGTTCCTTGTCTCTGGCAAAAAAGAAAATATTCTATAGAGAGAGAAGGGAAAGGAGTTATTTGGAAACGGACATTGGAATTCTTGTAATAATTTCCATTGGGAAAGTCAAATTTGGTCAAGGAAAGAGATCAAACCCAAAATAATTCCCCAAAAAATGTAAACTAATTCCAGAAATTTTGTGACTTTTCTCTGGAGAGAGACTAAAAAGGAAGAACAAAGCCATGCACAATTTGGAGGCTAGATTTGGATGCCTCCAAAAAATTGAGGTGGAACGAATTGGAACCTTAATACCGTCCACTTATGGGACACACCGAAATCTATTTCACACAAGTTTTTGAAGGTAACTTACTATTATTAAAATTCAGTGAACTTATTTAAAAGTAGGTCTAAAGTTTAGGTGGTTATTTGAGGTTTTTGGTTCGAGTGAACTCTCCGAACTTGTCATTCTACAAGTTCTTTTTCCCTTTGCGTGTGGAGTCTGGAAGACCTCCAAGATTAACATAATTAAATCCTGTCCATTTCTCATCTAGCATCAGGTATGTCAGAGAAAACAATCATCCCATTTGACCCAGGGCCATTCATGAAGTCAATAATCCCAACATGTGGACAGAGCAGTCTCTTGCAGGGGACACTACTGCCAAGGAGTACATTAGAGGAAAAAGGATCCTATCATGTCCGAGGACTCCGCCAGACAGATCTAAATTCCAGCGAACTCCAACATGTTGATTTGTCCTGGAGGAAACTTTGATAGATAATGAGGAAAACAAAAAGTCTTTCACATTATTCAGAACCAACCATCAGCCTTGTTTTGATGTGATTGGTCAACATGAGAAAACCATTTCTATACTCAACAACAAACTTTCAATTATCAACTATGGTTCTCTAAATGCAAAATAACAGGACTGGACTTTGGCAGATGGTGAGTTGATGAAGAGTCGGTTACAGATAAAAGAAAACAAAGAATTCAAGAATTATTGAAAACATTAAGTAGGTTGATTCTATCAAAAATTCAAGCACTGCAAGGCACTTTAGCACATGGTGTCAATTGCTTTGCAAAGAGTCAGGTGAAATGAAAACAGGTTGCTTCCCTTGGAAAAAAAGAGTGTAATAACTGGAGTCGGGGTTTAAGACACCAAAGTGAAGCTTCTCTATTATCTTCCTTTAGGTGGGGATTTGCACTCATTAATCATCACAATTAATAAGATGAAACACATTAAGATATGAGGTTTGCATGTGCAATTATAATATGCTTGAAGAAGGAGAATATTATGCTTTAAACAAGCAAATTTTTATTCAATTAATAAAAAAAAAAATAAAGAGTATCATAGTAACCTTAGTTAAACTAGCATACCTCACCCAAAAAATCCAAGCCCATCTCATTGGCAGTCTTTTGAGCTCCCCCACTTCCAAATATGTATGAAGGTTCACCACAATGTGGGCACTTGAAGCAGCTCATGTTCTCCAAGACACCCAAAATCTGCCAAAAGAATCTCAGCATTTTTCACCGGACTATCAACAGAAGGATGCACTTGAATCACGTAGATTATTAAAAAAAAAAAAAAAGGCAGAGCCAAACAAGTTTGAAGTATATGGCCAACACAATTCCCAAAGAAGTGGATATGTTCAGGGCATTCAAGCGGAAAAGACAAAAGGGACAGCAAAACTCTCAAATCAAGTGGAAGCCCTTCCTTATAGGCCTTCAATTATTACTTCATAAAGGGTACTAATACTCCACAGTAGAGCAGTCCAAAATGGTTTTGTACCAAAGCCACAAAGAAACAAAAATCACTATTTTTTTAAAAAAAATTCAAATCCAGTTCTATGCCTTACATGCTCTCCCAAATGAATTTTTCTTTTTTTTTTTTGTGGCCATTATGCAGATTCCATCCATCATAGTGTCACAAATTGACATCAATTCTCTTGGAAAATTTCCAAGCATTGACATTTCTGATATGGTGCCATTATTTCAATAATAATATCAGTGTTCAATAACAATATCAGTGTTGAAAATCAGATTTCAACTCTGAAATCTGTTTAGGTCAGGCTATCCTTTTTATCAAAACTGTAAAGATTAAAATGCTGTAAAGATTAAAATGAACCGTTCATGTACAAAAGTTCTTGGAATAATAGTAATAATAGTTACTGTCATGCAAGCAACTCAGGTAAGATCCTAATTACCAATTCATTATCATGTTATCCCTTTTTCCTTTTCATTTTTGGTCTATCTAGAGAGACAGAGGACATTTTTTTTGGGGCCGGGGGGGGGGGGGGTTTGCATAACCTTGATAGAAGTTTCCAATTCGTTTTGCCAGAAAGAAATTTAGAGAAAAAAATATATTGTTCCCACGTGTGCATAACTCTTGGGCAGTTCATCTAGTTGCCTGGACTAATGATGTGGTAGGCAGAACCACCAGTCTAAAGTCATTAATTGGACACCGTATTCTACGGCTGCATGCCAGACTTCTGTTGCCTCAAGATGTCCCAAAGAGTAGGGCTACAAATGAAGCAGGCAGAGGCATATATGAACAACTTGAGACTTAACTCATTTAAGGCACAGCTCATTGTAGTTTATTCAACAATGGACCATGCCAGAATACAATTTTTATGCTCCTTCATTGAATGAACTGAACTTGAACCAGTTCCAGCTAGATTAAACTTGAACAAGAATTTTAGACTTGTTTATGAATAAAACTCGGCCTTTTAAAGGGATTTTTTCAAACATTGAAGCAAGATAAACAAGGATCCTATGATCCACAATTAGGGGATCAATTTAATTATGTGTTCTCGATCGATGCTTGCATGGATCCGGAATCAACTCACATGCAACAGTAACATTATTGTTAGACATGTCCTATCTTGAAAATTTTTCATGAAATCAAATATTGTGTCAACTAACACGAGCACAGCCATAATTAGAGGCCCGTGAATTTAATTCCCAGATAGTCTATGTAGTCATGACTACATCATGGAGTTTGGGAAAGCTTCGAGATCTTAGAAGCTAAATACCAATTCACAACCAAGATGGTTGGTAGGACATATGCAAGTTGTAGGCAGATTCACAGATTGTTACTTCAAAATTATTTGGCTGGAAAATTAAGAGATGAGCAGGGGTAGCATACAGGAACTTTGACTTTGGAAAACATTATGACTCCTCTTCTAGCATCCATTAATGCAACATCCTGTGGAGTGGTAACAATCAAAGCACCTGAAAGCACAAAAGTATGAGTAATGGCTATCTGAGGACAGGATTCTGAATCAGACAATATTTTTCACGTAGAGATCCACGTGTGAGATAATTCCCAAACAAAGTTCAGCAACCAAGTCATGCCTCAAGTTCTTTCCTGCATTGGATCCCCCCCTCCCATTAAAGTTGAACTATTTCAATATTTTAATGTCACTTACCTGATAACTGCAGTCTCTGGGATATGGAAATCTGTGCATCACCAGTTCCCGGGGGCATATCCACCACGAGGACATCGAGATTTCCCCATTCGACTCCCCTGGTCATTTTCTCAAGAGCACTCATTACCTGCCAAGATAAATCCAAATGGAACATTACTAAACATGGTACAGCAGCTGCAAGAGAGCAAATACACCGGTTTCATGCCATATAAGGCCTGCGAGTGCAATAGTGTTAATTGAATGATGCCACAGAAGGCTTGCAGATACATTTACATTTGCAAATTTTCCCTTTTTAACCATAAAAATCCAGTTTGCACGACCATGACTTCAAAACATATATTAATGACTAGGGAAAAAGTTTTGCACCATAGGATCCTCTCTCACTGTGGATGGAACATTTCAGACACAAACCCAAGCATCCTTAGCAGCAAATCATATTAGCAGAAACAGCTTTGCAACAATCAAACCATCAAACCAAGATAGTATTTTCGTGTCATATTGTCAATTTGAAACCCAACTTCAGCAATAAGGAGAGGAAAAGAATGAAATGAAGGCGCCGAAAGGCGACGTTGTCATCAAATCTTTACCTTGATAATCCTAGTTCTCCAATTTTCTCAGTCTTCTTGTTGTTTCTTTATCATTAACCACTAAACTTAATATAGCGTCTGCAAGAAAATTTATATCTCATGTCAGTCACATAACTACATTAAAAATGTTGGAAGTTTATGAGAAAGTGGTTAATCAAAAATTGAGACTAATTAAGTTCAATTAGATACGTGGGGTTAAAATAGCTAACAGGAATGTAACTAGTGAATCTGTAATCCTAATACAAGAATTATTCATGTGGCACTGGTCTTGCATCTCTGTATCGACCATTACAGTCGCTGCAGTACAAATGTTCAAAGTGCCACAAATAGCAAAATGTACGGCATCACGCTCATTTGCATGAAAGGCTTTGGTCCTCTAAAGATCCTACAACTCTTTAAGGTTGCTGTAAGATTGGTTTGATGTATTTTTTGAATCGGAAAAAGGACCTATTTACCAAACCCTCTCACTACTCAAAGCCTACAGTTCACTGTGTATTGAGCTTAAATCATCAAATGTAAGAGCAAAAGAGAGAGAATTTTCCCCCACAAGGACCAAGTCCAAGTGCGATGAAGAAGCAGATGATGTACAAACTCAAGATCTCTTCTACATAACAAACACCTATTTACCAAAACAATGTCTTTCCTTTAGAGATTGTAAAGAGTTAAAATCCTTACCCAGGCTACCTCCCCTGAATAAAAGCAACTATTGTAGGACAAGAGGAATTCCAAATAAACCTCCAAGGGAAAGGAGCCCTCCCCTCATACTTACAATTCAATCTAAACAAAATGGTATTATCTCTTAATCTCATAAATTCCAGTCAGCAAACCCCTCCAAACCGCGCTTTCTTCCCTATCCAAATCTATCTTAACCCTTCATGCCATTCTTCCTAGCCATTTGCTTGTCTGCCAAAGATAACATTCCAAAAGACATGCCTTCCTTGGGGGGAGACTAAAGAGCAAACTAGCACCTCTTTGTCCGCTGCTAACTCATACAAGCAAGGAAAACAACTGTTGAGGGAACCAAGGCCAGACCACTCATCATGCCACAAGGAAACTCTCAGCCTGTTACCCACCTTAAACTCCACTGTGTCCTTAAAACACTTCCCATCCTCTCGTAATTTCCTTCCAAACAGCCACCCCATTAAGCCCAACAACCTCATTAGTAGTCCAACCATTATGAGGAATCTCGTCTTAGCCACAATAGCCTCTTTCCAAATGGCATTGCTCTCATCTAAGAATCTCCACAACCATATTGAGCTCTCACAGAATACACTTTCACAGATCCTAACTCCATATTGATCTATTACAGAATACAGTCACACCTCCTCTTTCTATTGTCTTTAGCATCTTTCAAGAACGTATAGAAGGATTGGAAGATTTTGTTTCTTTGATTGTCCTGTCAGTTTGGGCCTCTCAGTTTTATGTTCTCTTCCAAATGTCCTCCTGATTGTAACTTTCTCTCGTCTTATAATATTATTCTTTGCGTATCAAAAAGAGACACATCAAGCAAGGTTCCTATAGTTTGTCAAAGCAAACGGTCCCAGCATGAAGTTTGATGGCAAACCAATAATGCCAACAATTTCATTTCATACATCTCAAGAGAACAAAGAGATAAGAACAAACGATATCATGTTTCACCAACCTAGTGACACATAACACAGGTTAGGACACAAAGCTCTATATAATCCCCTTATTGTAATAAATCATTTACGCCATTCTACGAAGGGACATTAAACCAACAAAAGCCACAATGTCTGCGTGAACTTTAACCTCTCAAATATAATCTATAAGATCGAAAAGCAATGCCAATCGGATTTTTTTGGGGTAAAATTACTAAAAATAGATTCAAGAGTCAAATCACCCCCCGATTCCCTTGCTCAGAAATGAGAAAAAAATGAAAATCGTCAAGTAACTGAGAAAGAAACAAGCTTCCTCTCCCTACCATTTAAACTCCCAAGGTTGGTTTATAGATAAAAGTTATGAAGAGCCAAACCCTATTTCTATCTTAGCTTTACGAACAAGCTTCCAATTAACCAAGAGATGCTTTTCTCAGAAGAGCCAGCTCTAGATGACAAAAAGTATCTAATTCCACTTTATCACCATTTGAGAAATCTTGAACAAGATAATTGAGGCAAGTATTTACAAATATTAGTTTGAATGAGTTTAATACAACCCCCTTAACAATAAAGCAGTATCGCAACCGTTGCCTCTAAAATCCAAGACAGGGATTAGGCTTCAACTTTTAGCCTCTATGATAATTTCAGCAACCCAAGTAGGGTTCCATGGGCTTTGGATAAAAACTTAGGACCCAACACCGTGAAAAAAATACTACCCTCATGATTAGACCATGTCTCTGAGATTTGAAAAAGAAAGGTGCATTAATGGTTATATGTTGTAATTGGATAAGTTATTTAGAAATATGACGCAACAAAAGACCAAGACAAGAAAAAAGAATGCACCAAAAATGCAGGTGCAGATCTAAAGCAAAAGAAACCAACAATATATGAAAATCCATTTCCCAGTATGCTTTTTATTGACTGCATGTGGCTCAATATTTACATGATGAATTACAGAACCCCATCAACAGCATAACATGACCAATGTGCTCTTGACAAGAATCAACCAAGAGTAAAGTCATACAAATGAATGTAAATGTGTTTTTTGTGTATGCATGTATGCCTTAAAAAGGAATTACCCTGAAAGATGAGTCGAAAAATTCCACTTAGAGATTAAAATTCAATGCCAAATCATGCTTAGGACATACCATAGGACCTCTCCAAACAAGAGCAGCTTCCTTCTCCAAAAGAAATCCCATTGACATACACTTGACTCCATAATTTTCAAGTGGAATCATCTTCATATCTGCTTTGGAGGAAAAAGGCAGAGGTTAAGTTTCATTTTTAAATTTTACTCAAAGCAACAAAAGACAGCTTACTGGTGGTGCCAAAGAAACATTATCTTATAGTGTAACAGACAATTAATAGGGACCAATGCTGAAAACTCTTCTTGGACCAAAAAGTGCTTTAAGACCCTAAATATGGTTTGAGGTTTAGAGTTTCATTTATAAATTTTACTCAAAGCAACAGAAGACAGCTTATGGAGGTGCCAAAGATAACAGGAAATTAATACTACAGGGACCAATGCTCAAAAAATAAGCTTGGACTAAAAACCACTTTAAGGCCCTAAATATGGTTTGAGGTTTATCATATTTCCATTGGGGAGCAAATGTGTATTTTATGTGCATGGAACCACAGCCATCTATTTGTAAAAACATTTATTTCAAGAACACCAGAACATCACACCTGAACATGGGAAACATCTACAAGGACATAGGATGTCGTCAAGATAATCATAGCATACCTTTACTCACTTCTGGCTTTCCATGGAGGTTCATCAAGGTGGGGACTGATGGTCCATAGACATCAGCATCAAGTAGGCCTACCCTAAGCTGACACTTATTAGCAAGTGCTACGGCCAAATTTACTGCAAGTCTCACAAATATCAAGAAAACTTAGTTAGACTGCCTTGTTCATTTTACGCATAAGGAAGAAAAGCGTTAGGGTTTTAATTAGGAGAAGATGTCTTCATCAGCAGAACAATACAAAATTAGCCCCGAAAGAAATGACTGTCTTGAGGCACGTGTAGAACACAAGCATGTTTCTGCAAGCACGTCACACAGATTGATACAACACATGTACTGATCAAAGTACTGCTTAAACGGAGATGGGCTCAAAACTAGTCAAAGCTGCACCAAAATGGTTCCAGCAAGGTTTAAAAGTAGGGGACTCTGGTACCACAGTAGATATCTATTTTACCTCCTCTAATTAAAGAGAGACTTATATAATCCATTCTTTAGCTGCAATGCTTAAGTTTTGAATGCATTTTAAATCATATCTTTTTCCATTGAACTAGTTCCTTTCTTACAAGTATCCCATTCCTAAAAGGGTTTTTGCCCCACTTTGTCAGTTGGGAAGCAACCTCATTTTATTGTCATATGAAATAAATTCATCCCCCAATGCTTTATTTTTTGTAATAATCATTCTGATTGGTGATTTATTTTACATGTTCAATGGTAATTCACATTCACGTCAATATGACTATGTTGCATTTTTTTCAAACATGAGCAACAAGACATGGACATTTCAAAATGTAAGCCATTTTGGTACCTGACTCCATAAACACATGGTTCATTCAACATGTTCCTGATGAAAAAACATGGCATACCCAATTCCTTTTCACTTTTTAAGCAAAAATATTAGTTGATTTGTGGCAGACGCTCCAAAAAGACTCTACACAATCATTATCAACACAATTGGGATGCTGTTGTTTTAGATATGAAATGCATGATGCTTAACAACTATTCATACTATTATATTTCAATTGTATATACTGCTAATCCTAAGTTTGAAATATGCATAAGCAAATGTTTGTTCTATCATTATGTGCTTAAATTTTAATCTTATGTTTTAAGTATATCAAGTCCTGTATTATGAAAATTAGTTATACAATCATGTTCCCATCATTCGTCAAAGAAAATGATCATTCCTCAAAGAAAATGATCATTCATGTTGCCTATGCCCAGTGCACCTAGGACTGCTGGTGGTGCGGGTTAAACCGAAAACCCGAACCGAGCCAAACCAAAATTTTCCGTTTGGGTTTTTTAAAAAAAAATAAATAAATAAATTTGGTTTAAACCAAATCGTACTGGAATTTTTATTGGTTCGGCTTCGGTTTAGTAAAAAAAAGAATGGTTCAGTTCAGGTTGAACCGAACCTTACCTCATACTTTAAATGCTTCACGTGATCTCAGACCCAACACCTCTCTCACAACACATCACCTCCTCTCTCTCACATCACATCATCCTCTCTCTCTCTCTCTCTCTCTCTCTCTCTCTCCCTCTCTCCCTCTCTCTCTCTCTCTCTCTCTCTCTCTCTCTATCACAACAAGCACCGTCACCCCCCTCTCTTCCTCACAACACATCACTCCCTCTCTCTCACTCTCTCCCCCACAACATATCACCGTCACCCCCTCTCACTCTCTCTCTCTCATAACACATCACCGCCTCTCTCACTCTCTCACTCTCTTTCTCACAACACATCACCATCACCCCCTCTCACTCTCACTCTCCCCCCACAACACATCACCGTCACCCCCCCCCCTCTCTCTCTCTCTCTCTCACACACACAACACATCACCCCCTCTCTCTCACTCTCTCTCTCACTGCAGGTGGTTCAGGTTATGTGGTGAGGAGTTGAAGCATCACCAACACCCATCGATTCGCTGTCATCGTTCACAGCCACAAGTGACGGAAGGACAGGGACAAAATTGAAAGCCGAGAGGAGAAATTGAGGTGATCGGCCACCGGATCCAGCATCGGCATTTCTCAATCGACCTGCACTGGCATTTAATTTCCCTTTCTGGTGGTGTCTTTGGCGACGGCACATTGGACAGCAGTTTAAACCGCGGTTTGGTTTGGTTCGGATTAAATTCGATTTGGTTTTTGGTTTAATTTTTTTTTTAATTTTGGTTTTCGGTTTGGCCACCAAACCGAACCGTTGACACCACTAAGTGCACCCTTTTCTTACAGTTGTCCCACGACACAAGCCCTTGTAGAGCCTGTGTCTTGTGGTTTTAGGGTCTAAATTTCAATTTCATCAAGCCAAAAGTCACAAAAATTCAGTGGCTTCACAATCGGATTAAATCACATGTATCTTATACCCATATCTCACCTCAGCTAATGCACGAGCATCCAAAGAATTAGAAAGTTTCCGTTTTTCTGTCTTTTATGAGTTTTCCTTCTTTATCTAGGTTTCTATTTAGGAAGTTTCTATATTTTTTGTTTCTATTCTATTTAACTAATTAGGAAGATTTAAATAATTAGAAAGTTTTAGTCTTGTCCCAACTAGTATAAAAAGGGCAATGGTAGTCAACTTATGAGGTATTCTTTTCTCTTTTAATCCAAAATTTTATTTGGTTTTCCTAAAACCTAATTATTTACTCATATTCCAACCACAATCACCCTAGTCTAGCCATAATTGTTAAGATCTAATTACTCTAAACCCTTGTGCTGCATCATCAGCCCCCACATCCAAAAAATGAAATAAACTAAGCTATCAGAACCCATGCTTTCAGATTACATGAACATAAGGATGCTTGGATGTTATGTAGGATAATACACGAATAGGCAATTCTTTCAAAGCCAAGACAAACAATGCAAACAGAAACAATTAAGTTACATTCAGCTACAACAAACTACAGTGTCAAAACTTCCCAGTAAAGGGTAACTGAGACCTTTTTTGGACAATGAACCATTTAAACATGACATTGAGGTGAATAAGCATTCAATAATACTTGAAAAAAATGCTGTAAAAAGTCATGGACAATTCACTTCTATATTTTTCTCCCTACCTCCAACCCCTCCCCCCCCCCCAAAACATAGAAAAAAAAACAAAAAAAAGAGTATAATTGAGAAATAGAAGCGAAACCGAGAAAAAACACAGTGAAAGATAGAGATATCATGAGGAGGAATAGGAGGAGCAAGTTTAAAATTTTCACTTAGAGAGGAAAAAAAATCAGTTTTCCATCGATTATGTTTCCTGCACTTCTAAAGGTTATAGGTGCAATTATCATTCACAGTTTCATGGGATATGATAACAAATGCAACCCTTATATGGTCCTGAATGCGTAAAAACATTACAGCACACATCACAAGAAAAATATGATAGAACACCACCAAAATTAAATTTCTAATCCCTACTCCTCCACTTTTAGGTGGTGTAAGAGAAAAAAAAAAGAGGTTGAGTTGAGTAAAGCTCAGGTAGGGATTTCAATGGAAAAAATTATTGATGTAATGACAATTTTAGTCCTCTTTACAAAGAAATTTATCTTCTATTTACAAGATCGCATATTACTATTTCACTTGCAAACCCCTATAGTTCCTTCTAATTTTTTTTTTTTTACTTTGGCTGATAAATGTTACAAGTAGAATAAGAGAAAATAGATGTTAGTACAGGAAAGTAGAGGCAAAAAAAAGGTTTCCCAAATGGAGCCTTAGTAAGTATTGAAGATGTCTTGTGGGTTCGCCATTGCAGCTACAACTTTAACAATAATTAAGTTAATAAACTATACAAGACATAAATGAATTATACACTATGAAAGAAGAACTCATTGGTACCAGATCCCAAATTTCAAATTAAACCAAACCAAAACAAGAGGTTTGCCTCTCTCCCCCAAGCCAAACAAGAATAAAACCAAGGTGCCTTGGTCAACTAATGACACCAAAACATCAATCCAACAACATTTGCATAACAATAGAATAGACACTAAATTTACTCCAGCTCAAAACAAAACATCCAGAAGAAAACCCATCTCCCAGAATCAAACCAAGACAATCAGCTAAAGCAATTGATAACAGAGAGAGAGAGAGAGAGAGAGAGAGAGAGACTACCTGCAGTGGTAGACTTTCCCACACCACCTTTTCCAGAAGCAACAGCTATTATATCCCTGATCCCATCAATCTGAAGCCCTTTGCTTGAACCATTATGGCCGCTAAAAGCTGCAAAATCCCTGAAGTTTTGCAATTGCTGCAAACATTGAAACAAAAGTCATCTATAAAACTGCCACTGAAATGATAAGTGAATTTAGCCTATACTGTGAGGACATGTTGAGAAATTTCTAAAAATAAGCATGTCCATGTTGCGTCCCTAGGACACTATTTTTAAATCTGATCCCATATTTTGTAGCAGAGTATATTTTATAACTTTGTCAATGGCTCCGAGTTCGTGTCCTGTTTTAGTGTATGGGTTTAATGGAGTTTAGTGAATCAACATCAATGAACTTACAGCAGCAGATCTCAACAAGCGCTTCATGGATGTGTTTTGATTAAAAAGAGAAAACCCCCACCCCAAAATGACAATGAACTTTTTTAGCCTCTCCAATCAGTTGCCACTGTCTACATAAAGCTTGAAAACTGTAGCCTGAAAGAGTAAATTAATTCCATCCATTAAATTCTTAAAAGTAAAAATAAATCAATAATATTAACTGAAATTAATATATATATATATATATGTATATATCAATATATAAATACATATCTCCTCCCAAATCACCACCACACACACTCCATTTTCGCCAACCCTAACACAATCGCCCCCGCCGCTGCCGTCAAACTAAGATCGAGAGGTGGAGGTTTCGATCATCAATGCGGCCGCCACCACCAACCTCTATACTCTCCATCAAAACGCTAACCAGCCACCACGGTGAGCACCACCCAACGTATTCGTCATTCAGTATATTCTCCCTTCCCACTCCTCTCCGTCTTTTGAATTCAGCGAAAACCCTAAATCTCTCTCTCTAGACTCCAATGACAACAACAACTCAGTTCCATTTAAATTAAATCATCTTAAACACCTGCTATTAGAATGGCATGTTTAAACCAACTCACCCAATCGGAGAGAGAGAAATAGTCATAGACAAAAACTCCTACCACCCAATTTACCAAATTGAACCAAAATCGGGGAGAGAGAGAAAGAGTGAGTGGCAGCCTAACCGTGAGATTGACGGAGCACCCGTTGAACGCACACGGCGGAAGGAAGCAGCAGCGGCGAGGAAACGAGAATTTTTTGCCCCTCAAAATTCAGCACGCTCACTCCGCTTAACGTTACATCGAGCGCTAAAAATGATGGGTTCGGGCATGTCCTCAGCTCGCTTACTTCAACTACTTTTATTCTAAATGAGCGATGCTCACGATATGGATACGGGCAATCCATAATCATTTTTGTAATATATAAAAAATAATATATTATATAACTATCATTAAATAATATATTAATTGATTTTGTTATAGTAATTGCATATCCATCGATTAACATGAATGATATTGGGATAATCCGGTCCCTGAATTATGCCCAAAATTCACAAATTAATCCTTAGATTTCACAATGTTATATTAGGGTTCTCACATTTTCAAAGGCATAACGGATTGGTCCATTCGTTATTGACGAAGACAGTTTATCCGTTAAATGATAACATAGAATAACGCGGTGGAGTAACCAGACGTATGGATTCTAATGTATCATTGTCATGTCATCACCAGAAGACACTTGATAATGTCACGTCAGCAACATGCTAATGCAGAGAGGTTTTCTGGTCAGAAAGAGAGCGTGTCAAAGGAAAGTTATTTTATTTATTTATTACATTCAAGAACACCTTTGAGGAGTCGTTATTGTGATCCCAAAAGTGGGATTTGCATCTTTGTTATATACCATCAGAGGGTGAGGCTAGAAGTAACTTGGTAGGTATATAATCTAATCGTTGGATCTACTTGTTTTATGTTTATTTGTATTTTTAATTTTGATTTGAAATGGGTGTTTACAAATCGGTCTAGAGACGGTTAAATTACGGTTTTAAAATTTCATAATTAGGGGTTCAAAAATCTGAAATTTGAAATTAAGGTTTCAAAATTAGGATATAAAAATTAGAGTTTCAAAATTAGGGGTTTAAATTATGGATTTAATAAATAAAATTTGGTTGAAAATTGAGTTTTTTTTAATTAGGTTTTTTATTTGGGGTTTCGATTTCAAATTAGGGGTTCATAATTTATGGTTTTTATTTGGACAACAGTGACTTAAATTAGTGTATTTACAACTTATGCATTTATATTCATGTTTCATATATGAATTCACTAAAATTTACTATTACAAATGATCACGAGGTAAATTTGTGGGACGAGATAAATATGAGTGTGGGAACTTGACTTATTTTGATAATTGTGATAGGAATAAAATGTCCCTGATTGAATTGAAAAATATGGTAGGAGAGTTAGATTATAAAAATTTTGAAAGGGTGTGGATATTGTTTGATAGAGATGATTTCTGTAATTTTATAATTGATACTGCATTGTTGGATTATTTGGATGAAAGATTAAATATAGATAAAGAAATTAATTTTTACATTGAGTACATGTAGATGAGATTACTTTTGCTAATAAAAATGATTTTAGGCTGGATGAAGAGGAGATGCAAAACGAGCAGGGTAGCCAAATTGAAAAATGTAATTTTGAAAATTTAGTAAGTGATTCTGAAGACAATACCCTAAGTTTTAGATTTTAAGATAGTGATAGTGAAAATAAAGGGACAAACATGTTTGGATGTAAGGAGATGCAAGAAGAAAAGAACATGTAGACTAGGGACCCCTCTGCAGAGGGCTTGAGAGAGTTTAAAAATGAGAATGCTAATGTAGAATTTAATGATTGGAATGATCCCTATGTAGATGATGATAAAGATTTAAATTACAACATTTTTTGTAATGACAATCAAAATGAAAACATGCAGTCCAAAGGGCATAGGATGAGATTTGAGGAGTTCAAGAAGAAATACACCCTAAGAACATAGAATTCGGGAGGGACCCACTTTTTGAGAGTTTGGAGTTTTTTTTTTTTAAACAAGTGGTGAGGAATTATACTTTTTATAATGGGAAAAATCTGAAATTTATAAAAAATAATAGGGTCAGGGTTAGGATGGGATGCGTTGAGAGTTGTGACTGGTTGGTCTATGCGAAAAAGTTACGTGATCATGAGAAGACAACCCTCTCGATCACCTATAGGTTTATACATACTTGTGCAAGGTCATAGAAGAATAGGCATACAATAGAATTTGGTTGACAAAAAAATGAATGAAGAAGGTGAAAGACAATTCAAATATCAAACTGAATGTTTTGAAGAAAAAAAGTCAAGAATAAATTCATGTTAGATTGTGCAAAAATGAAGGCATGGAGAGCAAGAGCTATTGCCAAAGAAATTGAGGAAGGGCAGGATAAGGAGTAGTTTTTCCTTTTGAGGCAGTATTTTGAAGAAACTTTGAAAACTAACAAAAGGAGCACTTACAAGATTGAGAGTTTCATTGTATCTAATGGAGAACACCCCTTGAGTGTCCTGTACCCAAATACTCTATTTTTTAA
Organism: Dillenia suffruticosa; assembly: GCA_033439265.1. NCBI lineage: Eukaryota > Viridiplantae > Streptophyta > Magnoliopsida > Dilleniales > Dilleniaceae > Dillenia > Dillenia suffruticosa. Next base: position 19,635,021 of record JAVTVX010000020.1, read on the forward strand.
AAAATTGTACATTTGTCTAAATGCATGCAAGAGAGGTTTCTTGACAATCTATAGGGCTTTCATAGGTTTAGATGGTTGTTTCCTAAAAACAACATATGGAGGTCAATTACTAGTTACAATTGATAAAGATAAAAAATATTAGAATTTTCTCTCTTGCTTTTGTCATTATTGAGGTAGAGAAAATTGATTCATGAAAATGGTTTTAGTATCATTTGCTAAGGGATCTAGGAGAGGATAGAAGATGAACTTTCATTTCTGATCAACAAAAGATATGTAGCTCCATCTTTAATAATTTGTTGCATTTTCTTTTGTATTTTATACTCTATATGTCTGTTTTGTATGTTAAAATATTGAATGGGGCTGTTATGTCTTTCAAAGATTGATAAATGTAATTTCAGCCTTATTTCCCCATTCAAAACTAGATTATATGTCAAACTCATGAATAACAATTTTCACAAATAGTTCCCAGACTTGAAATTGAAGAATATGTTTTATGGTACTACAAGAGCTTCTTATGAGACTGAATTTCTAAGAATCATGACAGAAATTTAAAGAACTTAGCCAAGAGTCTATACATGGTTGATAGAGAAGGAGAAAAAACGTTGGACAATGTCAGTTTTTTTTTTTTGGCATATAGTAAATGTGACTTCGTACCTAATAATTTATGTAAATATTTTAATGCAAAGATTTTGGATGTAAGAGAGATACATGTTATTAATTTATTGGAGTTAATCAAAACTGATATGATACAGTGATTTGTTCAGCAATACTTAATAATCCAATCTTTTACATTATTTCCTTTACTTGCATGGATACCAGGAATATATAATGGATGTTTTGATCCTTTATATATAGATTTGTAACCTTTAGAATCATGTTCCTATTAGAAATATGTTAAAAAATCTTTTTGTCCAGATTTGGTACATCATAATCTTTTTTCTATTATTTTAATTTTTAATATTGTTTTCTCCTTCTAATTAATTTGAATCATGCATAGACTTAGGCTATGTGATTGATGCAGACTTTCTTTTAGGATATATAATACCGGGATTTCTGAAGCTTTTTGAAACAGCATGTAAGATTTTAGTTTTTTTTTTTTCATTTCTGAACAATTTCAAATGCTTGAGGATGTTTTGACACCATTTTTAGGATTGTTGATTATTGATATTTCTGAATAATCTATATAATTTGGGCAATTTTAACTGCAAAGCTACATTTTTCCATTACTACATTATGAAACAAGAAGCTCCATCACCATTCTTCCATTGCTATAATTTCAACACCTCCAACCTTTTATAAGTTGGACAATTTCTACAACAAGAAACATTTATAGACAAATAAAACAGAGTTTGGACTCCTTCCATTTCACAATCTGAACAAAAAGTTTTAACCATTACTACATTCTTAAACAATAGTCATTTTACACTTTTAAATTAAACACTAAAATAATTATTAAAATTACAATTATGATTATTCCCCATACATGTCTAACCGTTGTCCATGGTTGTTGTTGCACATTCTTCTTTTGAAGACTCAAAAAACACTATCTTCAACTTTGAATAAATTTCCTCCGTTTCTATCTTCTGTAAATTCAGATGCTGATTTTCCTCCTTCAGCCTCTCAATTATGTTGCTTGCTGCTTCCATCCTCATGTTCCAATTAGCAACCATAGAATTGCATTTTGTCTTTTCCTTCTCAATCTTGTTTCTCAGTCCTAGGATGACCTCAATGGCACTATCAGACAATGGTGGATCATACCACTAGAAAAATCACATGCATTTCTATCCTATACAAAAATTAGGGAAAAAATTACATTTCAAATAAACTATGCCAATCCCTCGAACAGAAATTATATTTCACAAAAATTAGTCAATTTATCCAGAAATTATGGCAACCATAGAAACTCCATAAAGGATTTCGAGAGGTCCTTAAAGTCACTAACACACATCAAGATTGCATCTGCACTTCAATGAAGTTTCTCCATTTCAAAACCTTAAGATGTTAAAGAGAGAGAGAGAGAGCGGGAGATCAAGAGAGAGATTGAGAGTATGATAGGAATCTTCAACGTGTGTACCCACTCTACTCAAAATAACAAAGATTTCAATCTTAAGTCTCTCTCTAATTCAAACACAAACTTTCTCTCTCTGCAATTCCAACTCTTTAACTCTCAACCACTCTCTCTCTCTATCAAGTAGAAAGAGCAATCTATAATGAAGGAGAAAGTTAAAGTCTTCCATATAGTCGAAAGACCAGAAAACCCCCTCGCCACATCAGCACTCTAATGACGTAACACTATCATATCAACATGTTGTTGACGTGGCATTATGAAGTATCTTATGGTGATGACATGGCAATGATACATCAGCATCCGTACACTTAGTTACTTCGCCACGTTGTTTTGCATTTACACTTAACGGATGGTTTGTTTCCATCAGTAATAGAAGGATTAATCCGTTATTTTTTAGAAGTGTAAGGATCTTAATGTAGTATTTTAAAATTCAAAAACTAATTTGTGAACTTTTAACAGAATTTAGTGACTAGACATATAATTATCTCAATATTGTTGCTCGCGTCAAAATCATGTCAACCATTTTGTTGACAAGAAAGAATTTTGGTACTTGTACAGACATGTCTATGCCATATTAATGGTGAAAATTAATATAATAATATAAAATTTTAATAATTTATTATCTAATATATTATTATGATACATTATATTTATTTAAAAAATTTATTATTATAAATATAAAAATAAAGAAAATTAATATTTTCAAAATCAAATATTTATTATAATATATAATATTTTTTAATAATTGATTTGATTTTTATATATAATATTTTTTTATATTTTTCTAAAACTCAATACATTATAATAAAAATCATTTAAATTTGAAATAAAATAATATACTACAAAGGACCATTAATCCATTAAATTATTATAATAGATCGGATGTGTATAAAAAATTTATTGTTAGAAATATAGAAACAAAATATTAAATATTTTTAAAATCAAATCAATTATCTATTTATTATAATACATAATATTTTTTAATAATTAATTTGATTTTGATATATAATATTTTATAATATGTTTCTCAAACTTATTTTATTATAATAAAATTTTAAATTTGAAAAAGATGATAAAACACAAAGGGACCATTGGATTTCACCAAATAAACAAATTAATGCTTTTAAAATAGCAAAATATCAAAACTGAATATACAAATCACCTTTTTTTTTAAAAATATTAGGAAAGAAGATAATAATTCAATGAAATAAAAAAATAATTTTATATGTGAACCAATAATATAAATAATATGAATTTTAGATGAGCATTCATTGTTCACTTAACCTATGAAGGGAGATTAGTAAATACCTTTAATCATAGTTAATTAATAATTTGGTTTGGTTTGAATACTAAACCAATAAAGAGATAAAAATATATTATTTTTGGAATTTGAATTGATTTGTCATAATAATTTTTAAATTAATAGCACACAGAATAAAAGAAATAATATTTTAGTAATATTATTGTGATAATTTGCCCTCTAATTATTGTTTAAATCAAAAGGTTAGAGCAGGAGGCTCATAGCCTCTTCCCAATTTTAATTTGCAAAAACTAGAAAGGAAGAAAAAGAAAGGAAAATCCCTTTTTTTTTTTTTTTAATTTTTGAATTTGGGGAATAAGGAAAAAGAAAAGGTAAGTTTATAAATCTGCAACGTGTGATGATGAGAATGGGATATGGCGAGCAATTGCACGTAATTGTCGTACGGAAATAACTCAGCTGTTTATGTGTTTGCCATATTTGGGCAAACAATATAGAACCTAAAATCAGTTGGCTTCAACGGTCAGCTCGCTCAATCTCTCTCTCTCTCTCTCGACAAGGACGCCTTCGTAATTCCATATTCTCTCTCTCTCTCTCTGATCAATCACCATCTCCAGTCTTGGCTTCCTGTCTATTTTCCCCGCCGGCTCTGAGCAGTCGGTACGAATTCTGCGCCTTTTTTGATTGATAATCTTTAATTTCATAATTTGAAATTATACTATTTGATTTGCAATGTGCATTCTGAATTTATATTTGTAGTGGTTTTAGATCTGCTTAGGAAATTTTGATATTGTAATGGGTTTTCTTTGTTTTCTAATACGCATCGAATAATAGGTTTTCCATTTCGATATTAAGTCTTTTTTTTAATTGGGGTTTGTTCATTGCCTGAAGAGGGATGCAATTTGTAGTAAATCTGGGTCTGTTCTTTGATGGCTTTTAATCATCTCCTGAAATGGGGTTATTTTGTTTTGCTGCTTCCTTGTAAATTTTGCGGGATCGTTTTGACAGATAGTCGCCCTATTAGACTTACTCAGTTGAATTAGGTCTAGAAGCCTTTCATTTTTCCATAAATGTTTGATCTTTTATAATTATTGCATAAGATGGTGTTGATTTTTTCTTTTCATTTTATGCTTGACATCCTGACAGGATTTCCAATTTTCGGTTTGAGAGGTTTGGGTTTCTAAGATTTTAAACCATTGATGCAAATGTAAAATTGCTGATATTGGGAGTAATGTGATACTTAGAGAGTGGGATTGCTGTGGAAATGGAGGAAAAGAGGGTCTCATCCGTCAGGTTTAGGAGGGATCCCAGAGGGTTTATGACCATCTTAACCTCCGCCGTTTGTGAATGGGTGTTGATCTTTTTCCTGATGCTCAATGCCATTTTATCATACTTACTAACTAGGTTTGCACAATATTGTGACCTCGAATTACCTTGCCTTTTGTGCTCAAGACTTGGTCATGTCCTTGGCAATGAAAAGCACGACTTTTACCAGAATCTGCTATGTGGTAACCATAGACTGGAACTATCCTCTTTGATTTGTTGTCACACTCATGGTAATAAGCTTGCTGATGCCAATGAGATGTGTGAAGATTGTCTTTACTCATCTGCTGCAAAGAACAAATCCTCCTCTGAATCAAACACTGTCCTGATGGCCAAATTGGGGTTGAATGCCGATGATCATCGCTTTCAGGACATAAATAGGAAGGATTCAGGTCGTGGTTCAGTGAAGTACTGCTCTTGTTGTTGTAGGCCATGGAGGTCAAGACAAAATGCTCAAAGGTTACTCCAGTTAAAACCAACTGGTGTTAGTGTTGGTAAGTCTAAACCTGACGTGCCTTTGCCAAGATCAGCAGGACATGGTCGGCTAGACCGAAGAGGTAACTTGAAGAAGATGAGAGAGAGATATTCTGGAATCATGGTTCCTGTGCTTGGAAACATTGGTCTTGATTCATTGTCTCATATAGGTTACAGTGAGCTCAAGATCACATCTGATTCTGAGTCCGATTTTCCATTTTCTGATGATGATGATATCAAGGGAAAGTTTTCAGCTCAAAGTGATTCAGAAACCTTATCTAAAACACACTCAGCTCCAGCAAAGCTCAAAAATGCTGAGCCTTCTCTTATAGGTTTGCAGCATGATGTGCCTGAGCCTCGTGATGTGAAATGTTTAGAATCTAATGGAACTATTGGGCATGGTCTCCAGGAACTTAATTGGCAGCATGCTGAGAAAAAGTCCGCATCTTTAGCAACACCAGAGCTAGCTTCACTTGATCATATGCCTCCAGCAGCTGATATTCCCCCAGCAGTTGATATTCCCCCGACATCCCATGCAGTGGAAGTTCCCATGGTTGAAGTCTCTTCGGAGAAGGGTAAGCTCTCTCTTCCTAACACTCACACACAAAACAGTGGCAGTGTATTAAACCAAAGCTTACACGTAGAGCAGTCAATGTTTTTGTGTTGCTTTAACATGCTTTTCATCTTTGAAATGGTTTTGAGCAGTTATCACGGAAAGCATAGAAACTGAACGTAAACTTGTAGATGCACCAGCAACTGAGCCCCAAGGAGTCCTAAAGTCGGAAGAGGCAACAACAGCCGGTGATAATCTTCTGAATAACTGTGCTCGGGCTGTGGAGAGGCATCTGAATCCAAATAATGAGTCCAAATTGGCTATCATAAGTGAGGGATCAGAAGAATTTAGTTTGCATGATGAACAACCAGTCCCCAATTTTAATACAAGTAACAGTTATGTAGAGAAAGAACCAAACAAGATATTGTCAGAAAAAACTTCTGAACAAGTCAATGCTTCATCTTCAGTTAATACAAGCTCCCAACTGCATGTTTGTGGTAATGAAGTCAAGTTAAATGAGCCTTCTAGTTTTAGTGGAATTCAGGTGCTCAGAAAGCTGGCCTCAATAGAGAGACAGGATTCTGGTATATCTGTAGATGGAAGCACAGTAAGCGAAATTGACGGAGAGAGCCTTCTCGATCGATTAAAGCGACAGGTTGAATATGACCGAAAATGCATTGGAGCCCTAGCCAAAGAACTAGATGAAGAGAGAAGTGCTGCTGCAATCGCTGCAAATCAGGCAATGGCCATGATTACCAGGCTGCAAGAGGAGAAAGCTTCGCTTCACATGGAGGCATTGCAGTATCTAAGAATGATGGAAGAGCAGGCCGAGTATGATGTAGAAGCACTTCAAAGAGCTAATGATCTCCTCTCCGAGAAGGAGAAAGAAGTACAAGATTTGGAGGCAGAGCTTGAATTCTATGGGAATGAGTACCAACAAAACCCAATAGTGGAGACCGCTTATAGGGAAAGTAGTGATGTTAAGGCAGAAGACATACAGATGGATAATTCTAGCTCAGGTTTCAATAAAAAAAATGCTGATGTCAATTTGCAAGGCAGAAAGACGCCTACGATTCATACAAACTCATTTCTAGAATTTGAAGATGAAAAGTTGTATATTGCTCAATGTTTAAAGAAACTGGAGAGAAGGTTTAATCAGTTCTCATCAGATGGGGATTTCAGGGACATTCCTAATGGTCATTATTTCAACAAAATACCGGATGGAGTAAAGTCTAAGGAAGAGTTTGCAATCGGTGAAGGAGGTATGGGAAATCATGAGAGGGACAAGGATAATCTCAGAAAGCAACAAGATCCGCCTTTGCACAATGGAAGTCCACCTGATAACACTTCAGCTGCAGAATCTCATCCTGTCTCTAAACAAAACAATCACTTGGACTCTGATGGTGAATCCTCCCAACAAGATAGGCAGATTGATTTGCTTGCTATTGAAAATGAGCTTCAAGATTTACATGACAGACTGGAAGCGCTTGAAGTTGATTGTGAACTTGTCGAACATACTATTAATGCTTTGCGAAATGGAGATGAGGGAATGCAATACATTCAAGAAGTCATTCATCATTTACAGGAATTGCGGCAAATTTGGACACGAAAAAGATGTCCATCCGTTCCTTAAGTCGGCTTCTTGTCATCACAAAATAAGCAATTTAGTCAATGATCTATTGACATAGACGGGAAATTTCTTCACATGTTCTAGTTTGTAGTTGCACCATGTTCTTGTTGATTTCTCAACCCTTCGCATATAACACCTGCTTCATCAGCAGCATCTCTAATACAACATTAATGCTGCATCATGCTTTTGTTTTTTTGTTTTTTTTTTTTTTAATTTTGCTTTTGTCTTTCATGGTTGTCGTCATTAACTTTCTATAGGAATGTCTTTCGCCCGTTTTTTGTTCTTACATGTTAAAACACTTTATTTCCTCCTCCATACGTCCTTTTCGTTAACCTCTAAGTAGTACAAGTACCTAAGGGTGTCAGATGTTAGCAAAGTTTGAAGTGACAGCTCTGAGCTTTGAGAATGAGTGCCGATCTTTTTTCCTATTAAAAGAAAATGAGCACCAACTTTTTCCTTAAAATTGCCAGATTCTAGTTTCTTAGCCAATGGGTGCGCATGCTCCCTTCAAAGATGTTTATTAGTTCCTAAACAAGGCTTCGTGGCATTTAGCAATGATCTTTCTTATAATTGCATGATTGATGGGTGTCAAATCAATAAAAATAAAAATAAAAATAAAAATACTTATTTCATGAAAGATGAATTCTGGGTGAAAAATATCATATCCTACAAATTTATCTTTTAAAGAAAAAAATAAAATATAGGGTTGAGAAATTATTTAAAACTATCTAACAGAATAAATCAATAAAATTAATTAAAATAAAACAATTGAATAATAAAAATTAAAAAAGAAAATATCAATAACAATAAATTCTAACTAAAGGAATTATTTTCATCTTGATATATTTGATTGATCATTGATATAAAAATTACTTAATATTATATAAATAAATTAGTTACAGTCGTTAAATATCACGAAATAAACGATCTCTTCTTACTTTTTTGATAATTAACATATTATCATTAATTATTTCCTTATTCGAAAAACAATTCAAAAAATTTTTGTTAAATTTAGTGTTTCGACAATCTTAAAATTTAGAGAGATTCGATTTTAATTAACAAATTTCAATATGAATTTATTTAAATTAAATTATTTAATCTCATGATATAAATTAAATCACTTGTGAGACCATAAAACCATATCAATTACTACTTTATTAAAAACAAACAAACTTTGTCATCTTTAATTGGTTGTAGAGTGTTTTAGCTTTATAAAATATAAGTCTCTATTCAATAAATTCAAAACAATCATAAATATTAAAAAATAGAGATTAAATTAATATTTACATAATATCGAGCCAATAACCTCAACTAGATCATACAATTTTTATTTATCAAGATTTCAACAATCGTTTGACTAGAAAAGAATTTTAGAATGAAAACATAGAGGAAGAAGAACTTAAAAGAAAAATAAATTTTGTTGAGGGAAGAAAAACTACTATTCAATGTGAAAAGAGATTGAGTTGCAATGAATGCGTAGTTAGAGGGTTTTCATCCCCTTTTAATAGGAATAGATTTCCTATTTTTTTAAAATAAGTTTTTCTAAGTTTCCCTTACCACTAAAAAATAACTAAAATAAAATATTTACTTGATTTGAAAAGGATAAACTTTTAAAAAAATAATATTCTTAAAATTTCAAATAAAAGAATTTACTAAAAGTTAAAATGTCTTGAGAGTTGAATTTCTAAAAAAATTATCTCTAAATATTAGAAATAAATCAATATCTTAAAAATTCTCGATTCTTCCAAATTAAGTGTCAATTTCCTTTGAAGTTTCATACAAACAAGGAGAGAAAATGTAGACTGACATTTAGAAGATTCTTGTAATAATTTCTGTGATTTGCATGGCCATGCGCTAATGAAAAAACTTCTGTCAACTTTTTCCAATCTTTGCATAATTGCTTCAAATTAACTCATTTTTCTTCTTTTTTCTTCACGAGTCTCTTTCATCACTCATAGCATATCATCATAAAATACAACAATTAGTATAATATTTATTCAAAAATCAAACAAAATAAACTATAATTATTATACTAATTCATACCCTATTAAATTCCCCCACACCTAGATCATACTTGTTCTCAAACATTTCTCACTCAAATAAATTCAAAACTATTTTGTAAACCAACTTATTTTTTTTAAACTTCCAAGCCAACACGTGTCATAAAAATTAAATCGGAAAAATAATCAATACAACAAGTATTTCACAATATTTTGTACAAGAACAATCATTACATATTCTAATAGTTTTTTATGAAATCAAAACTGTAAAATTCAAAAATTCTTTCCAAGGGTTCACTTAAATTCACTCAAAAAGGATAATATATATATACCATTCAAATCAATACAATGGATTTGACATTACCATAAATTTAGAAATATATCAAACCTCCACCTCTCAAAAGTATGAATTCCATGCACCAATCTAAAAGTATTTCATCCGATTATAATGGAGTCAAGATTAAGCGTAAGATAAAAGGTATATTTAAGAATTAAAACATATCAAAAGAAATTTATAATTAACTACACAGTTTTTTTAACATTGACTGATTTTGTCTCAAACAAATAGCATATAAAAAAATGATTCTTTACTGTCTGCATGCATTTCGTCAACAATTTTCTCTAATTTCTATGAATGAAATGTAAATGAATAGAATTTTAACAAGATGCAGTACTTTTCTTTCTCTTTTTTTTTTTTCTTTTTTTTGCTTTTTTTTGCTGCTTTTGCATTTTTTTTGCATTTTTTTGTTTTTTCAAAATAATCCTCCAACAAAAAAAATGCAAGATGATAATCAAGTTTCTTACTTCCTTACTCGGTCACAAAATTCATTTTTCATATCATATCATGAAATATCAACGTCAAGATTTCAATTATCATCATCTTTCCCTTGAAGCAAACAAATAACCAAAACTATATAATTAACTATATATACCTTTGGTTCAAGGGTTTGAAAAGAAAGCCAAAAATAAGAGGTAGGTGTTGTATTAAGAAAGGGATAAACGAAAAAAAGGTCTCAGGCTAAACTTGGTTGACTACGGGTTTAAAAATCAAGGCAGGGATTTTCACCAAAGTAAAAAATGGTTAAATCTAAATGTTTTTATCATTTCAATTTATAAAATTCTAAAATATAGTCTCAATATCATAATAGAGCAAATTCTAAAATGTCCAATCTAACAGTGATATTTACTTATTAAAAACAATTTCGAGTTCATAGAATGAATTTGCTCGTTTTAGTCTCAAAACATCACTTTTAAGTAGAATTTGTATCAAAGCTTATATATTTATCTTTCAAAAAAAGCCATTAAAAATTGAACAGCCATTACAAATACAAAAACCAGTAATACGATTCATTTTTTTCATAATTCTCTAACTAACTAAATAACACATATCAACTTAGAAATCTCGAATTTTTTTCAATTTTTCAAAATTTTTTGTTATTATATTATTATTTTTATTTTTTTCTACCAAAATGTGTTGGTTTTATTAAAAGAAATCTGAAATATAAAATGAACCTAAAAGAAAAACTAAAAAAAAATCAAACACAAGCACCAAAATCTCCCCCACACATTAATCATACATTGTCTTCAATGTATACTGAGTGAGAGAAAAATAAGGACAATTAGCTCAAATAAAAAGGAAAAATAAGAACAAGACTTCTCTATGGTGGAGTGGAGGATGGAGAGTAAAATCCAACGAGTTGGAGAAAAAGTTGCGGTGTGGTTACCCGCTAAAAACTGAGTGTTTTTAGTTCCTCCTCAAGTTGCTTATTATTTTAGGTAGTAGCGAAACTTTGTTAAAGTGTGGGCTTGCCTTAATGCTAGAGTATTTCTGTCCTTTTTTTAAAGGTAGTTTGAATTGTGGGCAAAAACAAAAATTTGTTAAGGCATGGGCATGCCTTAACTCCGGAGCACTTATGTTTCTTCCAAAATCAAGTCCTTGCACTCTTCAATTTTCATATGGGCACGCATTGAGATTTGAGTAGATCTGGTCATCAAAGTTCTCTATCTTTTATTCACCTATAAAACACTATCAAAATTAAACCTAAATCAAATTAACACAAATAAATATTAAATAAATAAAAATTATAAAAATATTAGGTTGCTTCCTAATAAGCGCCTTTGTTTATTGTCTTTAACCCGATATGGTCTCCTTGTTTTAGCCTTGATTGTACATGGGGTGTATCAGCTTATCTCCTCCACTATAGAGACATCAATTCCTTCGATAAAGGACTTTAGTCGTTGACCATTCACCATAAAAGTTTTGTTACTATCTAAACTTTGAATTCAAATAGTACCATGAGAAGAAATACTTACCATTGAATATGGTCCCGTCCATCGAGATTTTAATTTACCTGACATAAATTTCAGTTTTGAATTGAAAAGAAAGACCTTCTAACCTACAAAGAATTGTTTCCGATGAAGAAGTTTGTCGTGGATAAATTTGGTTCTTTTTTTGTAGAGTCTTGCATTGTTATAGGCCTCCAACCTAATCTCTTCCAACTCCTGTTGCTGTATTTTCCTTTCTATTCTAGCTTCTTTGGCATCTAGATTGCATTGCTTAACTGCCCAAAAAGCACGATATTCAATTTCAACCGGTAAATGACACAACTTACTAAAGACTAGTCGATATGGTGACATTCAAATTGGGGTTTTGTATACAGTCTGATATGCCCAAAGTGCATCCTCCAATCCTTACGATTTGGATTCACCGCCTTCTCCAAGATGCTCTTGATCTCTCAATTGGAGACTTTAGCTTGCCTGTTGGTTTGTGGGTGGTATGCGGTGGCTACCCAATGATTAACTCCATATTGCGCATTAAAGTCTCCATAGTGTGGTTGCAAAAATGTGTACCTTGATCACTAATAATCGACTTCGGTAGCCCAAACCTACTACAAATGTTAGATTTAAGGAAATCTACAATAATCTTAGAATCGTTAGTATGGGTAGCCTTTGCTTCTACCCACTTTTAGACATAGTCAACTGTAAGCAAAATATATAAATAACCATATGAACTAGGAAAATGTTCCATAAAATCCATACCCTACACATAAAAAATCTCACAAAATAAGATATAAGTTTGAGAAATTTCATCCCTAAAAAATATGTTACCAACCTTTTGACAATTTTCACAACTTTTACAATATTGGTAAATATTGTTAAAAAGAGTTTCCTAATAAAAACTACTATTTAGGATTTTTCTATCTGTTCTCTTGGGACCAAATTGACCACCACATGCATAACTATGGCAATAAGCAATTATGAATAAGTTTCATCATTAGGTACACGTCTATGAATGATTTGATTAGATCTTATATTCTACAAGTAAGGTTCATCCCATATGTAATACTTAGAGTCATTCATAATCTTGTTTTTCTGTGTAATACTTAGTCCATGTGGTGGGTTTCTGGTCACTAGAAAATTCAAAATATCAACAAATCAAGATTCCTTAGCTATTTTACCTTGTAGGGAAAGCAATTGTTCATATGAGAATGTCTTGGATATGGGTAGTGGTTCCTCTTCACGTACCGGTCTACTCAAATGATCAATCATATAATTTTTTACTCCTTTTCGATCCATAATCTCCCAATCGAACTCTTGTAGAAGTAGTACTCATCAGATAAGTTATGGTTTTGACTACTTCACCAAGAAGTATTTGAGAGCTGCATGATCAGAATAAATAATGACTTTGGATCCCAATAAATAAGACCTAAAATTTTCAGATGCAAATGCAATAGCTAGCAGCTCCTTTTCCATGGTGGTATAGTTGTATTGAGCTGGATTAAGCGTTTTGGAGGCATAGTAAATATTGCATGTGAATGTTTCCTTTCCTTTTACCCAAGAACAGCTCAAGTCGCGTAATGGCTCGCATCGCACATGACTTCAAAGAACAAATCCCAATTTGATGGTTGTAATATCGGTGCCAATGTGAGCAATGTCTTCAACTTGTTAAATGCAATTTTGCACTAATCTCCAAACTCAAAAGGAACTTCTTGTTGCAACAATCTTGATAAAGATTGAGCAATCTTTGAAAAGTCCCTAATAAATAGCCTGTAAAATCCTGCATGATCAAGAAAGTTACGGATTTCCCGTATGTTAGTAGGATATGGCAAATTTGCAATCAAGTCAACCTTAGCCTTGTTTGCCTCAATGCCCTTAGATGAAACTACATGACCCAAAACTATGGCTTTCCCTAACCATGAAATAACATTTTTCATAATCAAGATCAAGATTTGTGTCAATGCATTGTTTCTAAACCTTGCATAAGTTATCTAAACACTAATCAAAAGAATCCCCTTAAATCGTAAAATCATCAATGAAAATTTTGATTCAATTTTCAATCAAGTCAGAAAATATGTTTATCATGCATCTTTGAAAAGTAGCCGGAACATTACATAAACCAAAGGACATACAAAGATATGCAAAAGTTCCAAAAGGGCAAATAAAAGTCATCTTTTCTTGATCTTCTTGGGCAACAATAATTTGATAATAACTCGAATATTCATCCAAGAAACAAAAAAAGAATTTACCTGTCAACCTTTCAAGCATTTGATCAATGGAGGGAAGTGGAAAGTGGTCCTTTCTAGTGGCGGCATTCAATTATCGAAAATTGATGCACATTCTCCATCCAGTTTGCAACCTCATTGGAACCAATTCTTCTTCTCATTTTTTACCAATTGGAAACCAGTTTTTTTTAGAACCACGTGAACTGGACTCACCCATTGACTATCAGAAATGGGGTAGATGTTACTAATTCTAGTTGTTTCAATATCCCCTTCATGACAATCCCCTTCATGACAACCTCTTTCATGATAGGATTCAATTTGCATCGAAAATCTCTCACTAGTTTGGACTCGAATTCAAGCAAAATCCTGTACATGCATATAAAAGGACTGATACCTTTGATGTCAGCCAATGTCCATCCTATTGCCATCTTGTGCTCCTTCAAAACTCGCATCAAATTTCCTTCTTGGTCCTTTGTCAAGTCTTTAGCAATGATGACTGGTAAGGTTTCATTTTCTCCCAAATACACATACTTGAGTTGCTTAGGTAAGGGTTTTAATTCGAGTTTAGGTACTTGTACAATAGAAGGTAAAATCCTCTCATTAGTAAGTGGTAAAGGTAAGAAGTGATTGACTAACCTAAGGGGTAGCTCGTTGGTGAAATAGAGTGCCATGATTGTTTCCTTTGTCTCCTCATCGTGTTCCAATTCCATATTGCTATCTGTCAAATTTCTTTTAACCACCAAATCCAATTTGTCATCCATGAAATTGCATTCAAAATTAGATTGCACAAGAGAATTAACCAAACTAACATGAAAAATAGATTCGAGATCATTAGGATATTTCATGACATAAAAAATATTAAAAGTAACAAATTCACTATCAAATTCAAATGATAAAGTGCCCAAATCTATATCAATTTTCATTTTAACCGTTTTCATGAAAGGTCTGTCTAACAAGAAAAGAGCAGGGTTAGGAGGGTATGCATCATCCATATCAATAATGTAAAAATCAACCGAAAAGATAAAATCATTTACTTTCACTAGGACATCCTTAATCACGCCCTCTAGGTATGAATTGAACCTATTGGCTAGTTGAATTATCACTTGTTTCCGTCAAGGGTCCTAAATTCAAACTCTTATAAATGAACAAGAGCATAACATTTATAGATGCTCATAGGTCAAGCATGGCCTCTCTATCTTTGTAGTGCCAATAAGAGAAGATATAGTGAACATACTGGGGTCTTTATATTTCGGTGGTAATTTTTTTTGGATGATTGCTGAAACATTCTCACTAATTACAACCCTATTATCACTTTTCGGTCTTAATTTCTTAGTGCACAATTCTTTAAGAAACTTGGCATACCTTGGCCCTTGTCACATGACCTCCAAGAGTGGGATGTTAATCTCCACCTTTCGAAAAGTCTCTAATATCTCCTTTTCCTCATTCTCTTTCTTTGATCGTGCTAATCTACCGGGAAAAGGTTGTGGAATTAATATTTTTGGCTTGGAAGTATTGGGTTCTCTACTTACCTCATTGGTTGAAACATTCAAATGCGATGATTTCTCTTCTTGCTTGACTTCCCTATGTTCTTTGACTTTTGATGACATGTCCTACTCTTCTTTTCCATTTTTGAGCACCATATCACTCACATTCTCCCTAGGGTTGATTTCCACTTGAGAGAGTGTTTACCTTGACTTTTCTCCAATCTACTCATGGTCGCCGCCAAGTGTGATAACTGATCACCAAATTTTGGATGCTTGCCCTTGTATCTCGTTGAAATCTTTGATTTTCTTGAAAATTCTCCCTTGTTTTCTGTTGAAACAATTGAGTGCTGTTAGTTAAATTTCAATAATTTTTGCTAAAGATATACTTAGATTCAAAGAGGGTTGCTGAGATTGAAATTGTGGTCGGCCTTGTGGCTATTGTTGAAACCCGTGTTGCTGATTTCCATAGCTTTAGTTTGAGTAATCTCTCCCTTCTTGGTTGTAGGTGTTTGAAAAGAGATCATACTTCATTTGTAACTGTCCCGAAAATTCACCTACTGCATTGATTTGTTCGTAGGATCTTCTTGAAGGGTGGGGCACATGTCTATTGGGTGATCAAGATTGAAACAAATTTCACATATTTTGACTTGTTGTGTTTGCCCTACAACAAAATTGCACATAAGATAGGTTCTCTCAATTCTTGACCAAGGGCAAAATTACTTATCTCGTTAACCTTCTTTGGAGTCTCTTGCCTTATTTCAAATTGTCGGGTATTGGTTGCCATGTTCGAGATTAGATTTCTTGCTTCTTCTTTTGGTGTCTTGTTCACCAATGCATCCCCGCTTGCAACATTAATCATGTTCTTCTCCATCGGTGATAGACCTTCATAAACATATGGATCAACAACTGTTCAGGAATTTGATGTTGGGGACAGTTTGTACATAGTTGCTTAAATTTCTCCCAATATTCATATAAGGTCTCTCCATTGTATTGGCTTATGTCACAAATTTCCTTTCTAATGGTGGCTACACGGGAAGTTGGAAAATTTTTTTCTAAAAACACCATTTCTAAATTAGGTCAAGTCATAATAGAACCAGAGGGCAAATTAAAAAGTCAATCTTTTGCTCTATCTAACAAAGAAAAAGGCAAAACCACTAGTTTATGTTGTTCTTTGGTTACCCTTTGTGGTCTCATTGTAAACACACGATATAGAACTCCTTAAGACGTTTGTGGGGATCTTCTCCTGCAAGACTATGAAATTTGGGCAACAAATGAATCAATCCAGAACACAATTCAAATGGAGTTATAATATTAAAAAAAATTAATGTAGAATGGTTGTTGATCAAACAAAGAAGTTGTCAACTCTCTCAAAATCCATTGGGCTACCATGTTTACATCTTTAACGTCCTTCTCTTCAACTTCAATATTTGAGTCTAGCAGGTGGTTGGCCAGATCGCACAAAACTCGCTGCCTTCTTTGCTTCTTGAATCACTTTTTTCAATTTTTGGCTTGTTTTCTTGATTTTTGGGTCAAATGCTAGTTCACCTATATGAGTAGAACGAGTCATAAATTGGAAACAAAAAGAAAAATTAAAAGAAATAAATCTCGTGACACCTAATTTTCCCAACATTGGCATCAAAATTTGATGGGTATCAAAAACCAACAAAAATAAAAATACCTATTTCACAAAAATGAGTTTAGGGTGAGTAGGGTCGTACCCATAGGGAAAAGACATGTTTATCTTTTAAAGAAGAAAAGAAAATATAACGGGTTGAGAAATTATCTAAAATTATCTAACAAAGTAAATCAATAAAATAAACTATCCAACAAATTAAATCAATAAAATTAACTAAAATCAAACAATTAAATAATACTAATTAAAAGAGAAAATATCAATGAGAATAAAATCTAGTCAGAAGAATTATTTTCACTTTGATATATTTGATTGAATATTGATACAAAAATTACTCAACATTATATAAATAAATTGATTATAACTGTTAAATATCACGAAACGATCAATCTCTTTTCACTACAAAAAAACATACTTTAAGTTACGAATTTTCGGAACGGAAAAAATTCGTTGCTATTTTGTAACGAATTTAGTGATGAAAACTTTTTCATCGCTAATTTGTCACAAAATTTGCGACAAAAAAAAAGTCGTGACTAAATTAGCGATGGACACATCATTCGTGACTAAATTCGTCGTTAATTAGTGACGAAAAAGTTTTCGTGACTAAATTCGTCGCTAATTGACGATAAAAAATTTTTTGTTGCAAATTGCGTCGCTAATTAGCGACGAATAATATTTCGTGGCTAAATTTTACCACAGATATAATTATCCGTAGCTAAATTTAGCGACAAAAAAAGTTCGTGATAACTTTCGTCGCTAAATTTAGCAACGAAAAAATTTCGTGGGAAATTCTATCGCTAATTAGCTATAAAAATTTTTCATCATTAAATTCGTCGCTAATTAACCACGAAAAAATATTTGTTTATAAATTTAGCAACGAACTCTAAAATTTGTGATTAAATTCGTCACTAATTAGCCATAAAAAAATATTTATAGCTAAATTCGTCGCTAATTAACCACAAAAAGTTTTCGTGGTTAAATTCGTCACTAATTTATTATCTATATTTCAAAATTTAAGACTAATTTCGTAACTAAATTTTTTCTATACTTTTACAATAATAAATAATTCAATAAATCTGTAACAGATAATTTTAAATAAATCGCGGTTGTGGAGTTTACCATTTATATTTTTCATTTTCTATATTCGTTAGCTTCTTTCATATAGTTCAATCGTATTTGAAATTTTAATTGTTTATCTTCATTTGTCATTGTTATTAACAAGGAAGATAATACATGATACATCCGTGTTCGACGATCCATCTCGTTTGCCAACTAGATCAAATATTAGTTTTCGGAGAACGGAGATAATGATACGGATTGCACGAATGGTTATGTTAGGCGGCTATCAATTTTTAAACTATTCTATGGATTCAAAAAAATAAAATAAAAATGAAAAAGAATAATAAAATAATAAAATAATAAAATAAAAGAAAAAAGAAGAAAACAAAATATAATATTAATATATTTTTTAATTAATTAATTATTTTATTTTAAATTAGTATTTTATTAAAAATCATCATATTTATTATTTTTAATTAATATTATTTTAGGTTGGTGGTTTAAGTAAAAAAAGTTATTATATTTATTATTTTAAATTGTTATTATATATTATTTTATTATTATTAGAAAAATGTGAATAAAAGATAATAAGTAAAAAAAAAAAATTTATATCACATACTAACATTTGACTTGGTGGTTAAATACTTTTACGGTTTATACGTGTGTAGGAGTTCAAACCACGATGTTTGAATCACGGTGGAGGCAAAGCGGAGGCATTTTCCAACAATTAAGTGAAAAGGGTTGGCGCTGGAGTGGGTGTGTGGATGGGCGCGCTTGCAGGTGGGGGTGTTGGCTCGGGCGGGAGGGCATGCTTGCAGGCGGGTGCTGGCTCGAGCGAGTGGGCGAGCACTCTTGCAGGCTAGTGTTGGCTCGGGTGGGTGGGGGCCCGTCCTGGCACGTGGTTTGCAAGCTAGTGTTGGCTCGGGTAGGCGGGGGCCTATCCAGGCACGTGCGCTCCTTGGGCATTTTGGATTCCGACAAATTTGGAATCCGTCGCTAATTTAGCGACGGATTTTTTTATTCTTCGCTAAATTAGCGACGGATAATTTTTCGTCGTTAATTTAGTGACGAACTTTTTTTTGTCGTTAAATTAGCGACGGATAATTTTTCTATCGTTAAATTAGTTACAAATAATTTTTTCATTGCTAGCGACGGATAATTTTTTGTTGCTAAATTAGTGATAGATTTTAGCGACGAAAATTATCTGTCGCTAAATTTAGCAATGGATTTTTTTCTGTCGCTAATCTAGCGACAGATAATTTTTCCTCGCTAAATTTTGTGACTAATTTTAGTGACGAAAAATTATTTGTAATTAAATTTAGTAACGGATTTCATATTTTTGTCGCTAAATTTTTGTGACGCATTATTAACAACGAAAAATTTTTCGTTACTGGCTAAAAGCGTGTTTTTTTTGTAGTGTTTTATTTTTTCGGTAATTAAGATACCATCATTAATTAACTACCTAATCGAAAGACAATCCAAGAGACCCTTGATAGATTTAGTATTTCGACAGTCTTAAAATTTAAAGAGATCCAATTCTAATTAATAAATTCCAATATGAATTTATTTAAATTAAATTATTTAATCTCATGACATAAGTTAAATCATTTGTGAAGCCATAAAACCATATCAATTATCATTTTATTAAAAACAAATAAATCTCACCTTTTTCAATTGGTTATAGAGTGTTCTAGAGTTATCAAATATAAGTTTCTATTCAATAAATTCAAAACAATCATAAATATTAATGAATAGAGATTACATAAATATTTACAAAATATTGAGTCAATAATCTTAATTAGATATCACAATTTTTATTGATTAAGGTTTCAACAATAGTTTGACTATAAAAGAATTTTAAAACAAAAATGTAGAGAAAGAAGGACTCTAAAAGAAAAATCAATTTTGCTGGAGGAAAAAAAAAAAAAAAACTACTTTTCAACGTGAAAAGACAATGAGTTGCTATGAATGTGTCATTGGAGGGTTTCCATCCCCTTTTAATAGGAGTAGATTTCCTATTTTTCAAACAAAGTTTTCCTAAATTTCACTGACTACTAAAAAATAACTAAAATAAAATATTCTAATCGGGTTGAAAAAGATAAATTTTCTAAAAGATAATATTTTAAAGATTTTAAATAAAAAAGTTTCTAAAAGATATGAGAGTTGAATTTCTAAAAAAATTATTTTTAAATATTAGGAATAAATCAATATCTTAAAAATTTTCAATTCTTCCAAATTAAACCTCAATTTCGTTTGAATTTTTGTACAAACAAGGAGAGATAACATTGACTTGGCCTCCAAAAAATTCTTGCAATAATTCATGTGATCCACGTGTCCACGCGCTAATTGAAAAGCATTTTTGTTCACTTTTTCCATTCTTTGTATAATTGTTCCAAATTATCTTATTTTTCTTTCTTTTTCTTCACAGTCTCCTCCATCACTCTTACTCTTAGTATATCAATCATCATAAAACACAGCAATTATATAATATTCATTCAAAAATTAAGCAAAACAAACTATAATTATTACACAAATTCATGCCCTATCAATGATCTTCTATGACCTTTAGGCGCTAAAAAACAAAACAATTAATAATTCTTCTTTTCACTAATTAAAATTTTTGGCGTGGATGGAAGTTACACAAAATATAAAATGATATTAGAATGGGAGATATTGAATTTGAGTTATGCCATGCCTCTTCTCATCCATTTTAAAATTTGACATGATTGGCTGTGTTAATCTATGTAAGGTGGAGTGTGTTTAAAATACAAAACAATTTATAATGTTACACAAAATATAAGATAGTATCCGAACAACAGCAGGAGTCCTCAAAGTTTAGGTGTAAATGGTTGCTACTCAAAAGCTTAAACAAGTGGAGAACGGCGTTATTATTTGTTTTGTATCTTAACATAGGGTGGTTTACTTATAGAGTTCCATTATAATATCCATATTGCATAGTCTTACTTCTCATCCAATCTCTTAATTGGAATGCTTCAAATTAGGAAAGGATGCACCAGAGGTCCAAAAAGATTAATGGTCATTGATTTTTCACATGGAAAGGCTTATCTCCGCTGAATTGATGAGATGAATGAGCAAAGGTTGATTGAAGCTCTGTCCAATATTTTTTTGGCATATCATACTTGAAAATGATATACAACTATATTGCAGTAGCAGTTTGCTCACTTTAAAGGTTGATAGACAGCAGAAACAAACCCACAGTGCATGTGACTAGCATCGTGATTCTTTTTTTAGTGATTAGAGTCACCATCAATTTGTGAGGAGATTTCAGGTTTCTTGCTCTTACATTTTTCGAAGTGATGTTCCTTCTGTTCTTTTGTTCAGTTCTTTAACCCATTTTTCAAAGTGATGCTTCATTTTACAACCAATGAGCTTGCAGTATTCAAAGTTTTCAATGTTGATTTGTTTTAAGTATCCAAGAAATAATATTGTAGAGCATATAACTAAGAGATATGGTCTCAACTGCTGATCAATGGACCGCACGTGGAGTTTGAAATTTTCCTTAAAGAAGACTCATGCAGAAGGAGATGCATGCCTTCCGATGAATATATATATCACAATTTCTTCTCTTTGTAAAATCATTGTAACCTCAGATTTTTATTGTGTTTGTTAAAATCTTTATACAGTAAACCGCTAAATTAAACTTCTTCTGAAATTTACAGATGTTTTTGTGGGTTCAGATTCTCAGAACGACCTAATAGGGTTAGTCGAGAAGAAGTTGAAAAAGCCGCCTCATCTCCATCTCTTTGTTATCTTTGCCAAGACAGTTGTATGTACGGTCACAATCTAGCTCTGAGAAAAAGGAAAAAGAAATTGTGTGCATTAGGAATCAATGCAGAAAAACTAGCTAGCTACTAGCTTTGTGTTCATTCATTTTTTATGGAATCTTCTTTTTCTCTTTAATTTTATTAGCATTTTCTTTGAACTAGTAAGGTTGTTTTCATAGTGATATATGGGAGAACAATTGGTGATGATACTGTCAATATTTGGTCCCTAGTATAACTTCATCGTTCACTTGTCAATATATAATCTGTTCACCGTAAATCAAAATAGATTTGGCTTTTGTTTCAAGTTTCAATCTTGCTAAGTGAGCTTTTGGATTCATAGTCATTACAATCTTTAGCTGAAATCTATATCTCATATCTCTTAGAGGCAAAATCATTCGAAACATACTCAAGATTTTATTATGTCTCTCCTAGTCATACAATGTGTTAGGATGGTAATGAGGATTGTGAGTTCTTGAGAGATCAAGAACTTCCTTTCATTGAAAGTTGAAGCATACAGAAAAAAATAAAAATAAAAATCAGCCTGCTCCCATGAGCGAGACTACCCAATCACTAAGCCAAAGCTTACACTAATATTTCCTCTCCCTTTCCCGTCTCCCTTTTCTCCTATTTATAGCTTAATTGCTCACCAATATTCTTCCCCAACTACTTGAGATTCCCAAGTTGTTATTCTTCAACATTAAGCTCCTTGCCTTTGTGCTGATACACTTTTAGCCCTTTGGATCTAGCCACCTCATCCGCCACCTCATTTGCTAGCTGTCCTTAGAAGCCACTTCACTCCGCAGCTGGTTGTCTTTAGATTCTCTCCTAACATTGCTCCTGCTGAAGCTTCAGTCTTGTCCTCAAGATTGTAGCCCGAAAATTTGGAAGGTCCAGCCATTTTTTTTTAGTCCTCCCCCCAGCAGAGAAGCACCCGGTTGCACTGTCTAACGAACGTCTGGACGGTGGTGCTGGTATTGCGCAGGAGCAGCAGCTGCAGGTTTGTCCATGGCGGCGGCGTCAGTCAGTGGAGCTTCATCCTCGCCCAGGATGATCGCTCGAAAACTTTTATTGGGACAGTTGTGAATAGGATGGTAGGGTTGTTTGCATTTGAAACACAACCCTTGGCTCGTAAGTCCGTGATCTCATGGTGAGACAATTGGTGTGAGCTTCGTTTTGGTGTCGAGTTGGGTTGCAGAGGAGAAACGGGAGGAGATGAACATTGAGGAGGAATGGATCTTTGGGGCGAAGGCGAATTAAAAGAGAAATGGTTTCGGGTGAAAATGGGTATCGGATCCTCCATGGGTCGGGTTGGACTCGCTCCATTGTTGTGACCTGCCCATGAAGTAGGCTCCGTCCTCCTTACCCGGTGAAGCCCCGTTATAAAGAATCCATTCTCTCTTTCGATTTCCCAAACAAGCTTCATCGTCTGGTAGAGCAAGAGAGTGTCGTGGGAGCGAATTCGAACTCGGATCTCGTCCTTGAGGCCATTGAGGAAGAGACCCAAGAGGATCGAAGAGTTGAAGCCCCTGATGAGTGCAGCCCTAGCGATGAATTCGTCGATGTAAGCATCGACCGTCTCAGATTGTGTTGTCGACACCAAAGCTTCAAAAGGGTTCGCTGATAGATCTCCCCCGAACCAATCAAAATGTTCGGTTGTAAGATCAGACCAAGAAATCGGGGGTTTCTGTGCCAACATCCATTGTACCCAATGGAGCGTCGAGCCATCCATGGAGAGCATGGCTACAACGATTTTCGAATCATTAGCAACATAATTAATGATGAAAAATTGCTCCGCTCGTGTGACCCAATCCGCGGGATCATGGCCATCGAAGCAAGGGAGATCTAGTCATCGCAGTGTGAAAGGTACGTCTTCTTATGCTGGGTATCTGGGTTGTGGGTGATTTTTGGTTATGGGTTCCTAAAACGAGAAGGGACCCTCTTTTGAGAGAAGGGCTTCCCGGGATGCCTTGGAGTGAGGAGGCAGAGGAACCAACTTCCTCGCGGGCGTTGGTCTTTTGGCGCAGCAGTGTTGCCACCATGTCTTCTAAGGAGTCGAGTTTGTCCAGTCTGGTTCGATGGATTTTCATTTCCTCGACCAATGTCGAGACAGTCTTCCCCAAATCGACAATGCTTTTCTTGATAGATTCTAGTTTGGTATCCATTTGGGTGTGAGTCATGAAGGTAGGGAGGGATGTCGTGAGGAGAAAGTTGACTAAGGAGGGAGAGAAAAGGAAAGAACAGAGAGAAAAATGATAGGGAAGAAAGCAGTAGGTCGGACCAATTTGTTAGGATGGTAATGGAGGATTGTGAGTTCTTGAGAAATCAAGAACTTCCTTTCATTGAAAGTTGAAGAATACAGAAAAAAAAATCAGCCTGCTCCCATGAGCAAGACTGCCCAATCACTAAGCCAAAGTTTACACTAATATTTCCTCTCCCTTTCCCGTCTCCCTTTCCTTCTATTTATAGCCTAATTGCCCACCAATATTCTTCCTCAACTGTTTGTGAAGGAATGAATGCCCACGTGGGGCATCTTTCCTTATTTGGAAAAAGGAAATTAACCCACTTTCCATATGCACAAATGGTAACTGATGGGATTTGAATTCCCTACCATTTGTGGTGACGGAGGAATATGGAAACTAGGGTAAACCCTAGGAGGCACAATTTCATTCTATGATTGTAAAAACATTGTGAGGAGACAATTGAGAGAAAGAGGGAAAAATTCTGCGAAGAGAATTACTCACCGGATTCGATTGAGGTGTCGTGGTGCTGCGGTGATAGCTCGATTTCGTGGTTATCATCCCGACGGTGAGGTCGATTGATCGAGGTTCGCGGTTCCCCAGATTAATTTGCAATCTACTTTTGAGGTATGCCCAAAAACCCTAACCTTTTATGATTCCGAAAATATTTGCACGCTTCCGCATGTGTATGTGCATATAAATCCAACATTGGTATCAGAGCGTAGGGTTGGATTTATTAAATTATTTTCGGAATATTTTCGGGTAAAAAAAATATGGGGTTGCAAAAATGGGTTTCGGATCACGGATGAGTTTCGTGAATTCGAATATACCGTGACGTTACCCAAGTCACGTAGATCGCAAATATAATTTTTTCTGAATTTTTGGAGCATGTTTAAGCCATGAAAATTAAAGTTGAAGTTTTCGGCCCTAAGGGTGCCCAAAACTTAAAAACCTAGATCTATCCATGTAGAGGGATTGTTGATCTAAATAAATGGCATATTAGTGTTCCATGTGCATTGATCTACGTTTTGACATGCATTTTGCATTGATTGGCTGCCGGAAACTGGGATTTCCGGCGAGGCCGCGGAGGGCCAAAATTTGGATATATGATTCGCCGTGTTTAGGGCTTGAATCATTCAAAAAAAACGAGTGCAAAATATTTGTGGGAAGTCCAAATATATTTTCCGGCAGAAACCGTCGTAAAAATTAGCCGGAAATGGGTTCTCGGAGAATCGGGTCGAAAAACCCGTTGCAGGACCCGTCGGGCGAAGAAGAAGCCCAAACCCGCGGGCGCGTGAAGAGCACGCGCCAGAGGGCGCGTCCAGCAGGTGCGTGCAGTGCACGTGCCACACAGGCGCGTGAAGGGGGTGGCGGTGGCGGTCGGGTCGGACCCTGACCCGGACCGACCCGCTACCGACCCGACCGGGTCAGACCCGGACCGTTGACCGGGTCGGTCGGGTCAACCCTGACCCGTTGACCTACCCGGTCTGACCCCGCTCAGGGGCGGCTCAGCGCGTGAGTCGCGTGAGCCACGCGCCGTGACTGGGCGCGCGTGAGCCTAGCCGCGCGTGGCGCGTGGCAGCGCGTGAGCAGCGCGCCGCGCGTCTGGCGCGTGCAGCAGGCTGCCGCCGGCGCGTGGAGGCGCGTGGCTGCGCGTGGAGTGCACCGCCGGCGAGCGGCGGCGCGTGGGGAACCCCGGCGGCGCGTCAGGTCGTCCAAAATTGATTTTTTCAATTTTTTTTGGGGTCCTATGTGCATATTTGTGACTATTTGTGGGATTTTGTGCACCGAATTAAAGTCCGGATGATGAGATGAGGTCCCGGGTTGTGGTGTATGGTGTCCGTTGACTCATGGTTACTTTGGGGTCAATACTCGATTCATTTTGGATTGTTAATTCGTAGGGTGTACGAAATTGTGAAAATAAGCATTATTAGTCACTAACGTCTCTTTCTTTTTATGTGACAGAGACAATGGCTGCGACAAAGAGTATCGTACTTGATCTCGTTAAGGGAGACAAGTTGAACGGTGACAATTATGAGATTTGGCACCGTAAAGCTCAATTTGTCTTCGAGGAGCAGGACCTAGCGGAGGTTCTCTTACACGAGATGACAGACCCCGGGGTGGATGATACGCCTCAGGCGAAACTGGATGAGGAGGCGTATCGTGCATGGAAGAAGAAGGATAGCCAAGCTAGGGTCATCCTCCTTAGCAGCATGCACGATGATCTTATTCCAGTGTACGAGCAGTATCCTACTGCGATTTCGGTTTGGAGTGCTCTGAGAGAGCACCTTGGCTCCCGGTCAGCTCCTAAGCTGAGGATGCTGACTTATAGGTTTATCACCTATAAGAAAAGACCCGATCATACCATGAAACAACATTTAATGCATATGTCAAGTATGATTGCTTCTCTAAAGAACATGGGGGAGCCAATGTCTGATGAGCTTCAGGTACTGGGAGTAATCCAGTCATTGCCTGACTCCTGGGATGTTGTAAAGACCTACCTCACGCACACTGAGAGTATTCGTACTTTCATGGACGTGCGTAGGCATTGTGAGCTCGAGGAGGAGCGCCAGGAGGTGGCTAGGTCGGTTTCTGGTCATGCCTATGTGGCGGAGTCGAGTAAGGGCTCCAAGGGCGTCAAGCGTAAATGGCACAAATATGACAAGAAACCTAGCCAAGCTAAGAGGAAGCCATCAGCGAAAACCGTTGATAGATGGCAGACACGTAAGAAGAAGGAGCTCGACAAGAGCAAAGTCTGATGCTACGTTTGTGGCAAATCTGGGCACTTCGCTCGCGAGTGTGGCGAGCGAAAGGTATGTCCTTCTTCTATACATGGTATGAGTTATGTTTCATCCACTGTGATACTTATTAACTCTTCTCCTTTGTGGATTGTAGACTCAGGAGCCACCGACCATGTAGCTCGAGATAGGAGCACATATGTGGAGTTCCGCCGGTTGAGTCCCCAAGCGAGAAGGCTGTACGTGGGGAACGGAGCATTTGTGGTTGTGAAGGGGATTGGTACATGCAAGCTGATGCTGCCAAGTAACCAAGTCCTATACCTGCATCATGTGCTGTATGCTCCCGAGATTCGGCGGAATCTCATTTCTGTCCTTTGTTTAGATCGTTTAGGATACTCTGTCATTTTCAGAAATTTGAGTGTTTCTGTCATTTACGATAACTCTGTTTTATGTACTGGTTTAGTCCATGATGGACTTTATGCGTTGGATTTGGTTTCCTTTAATAAAATTTCTGATTTGTCTTCTATTGCGTATACATCTGATAGCGTAGTTGATGATGTTTCAATTTGGCATAGTAGACTTGGCCACATAGGGCAAGAGAGAATGAACCGGTTAGCTACGAGTGGCTTGTTGGGCCCGCTAACCCGGATCGAGTTGCCCTTATGTGAGTTTTGCCTAGCCGGCAAAGCGACGAGGAAACCATTTGGAAAAACAATGAGGGCTGGGACCCCATTGCAATTGATCCACTCCGATATTTGTGGACCTATGAATGTGAGAGCCCGAAACGGAGCCACGTATTTCATTACGTTTATAGATGATTACACGCGTTTCGGTTACGTCTACCTTATCTCGCACAAGTCTGAGGCATTAAATTGCTTCAGGAGGTATATCAGCGAGGTAGAAAACCAGTTAGACTTGAGAATTAAAACTCTCAGAACCGATAGAAGACGCGAGTACTTGTCTGAGGAGTTTAAAGAGCTCTGTTTCGAGAAGGGCATTACGAGACAGTTGATTATTCCTGCTACTCCCCAGCAGAACAGGGTAGCTGAGAGAAGGAATATGACTTTGTTGGAGATGGTAAGATCGATGATGGCGCAGGCCAATTTGGCTATCTCCCATTGGGGAGACGCATTATTGACTGCCGCCTACGTTCTTAACCGTGTTCCAACCAAGTCCGTAGTCAGTACCCCATACGAGCTTTGGACAAGGAGGCAGCCTGACCTTAGCCATTTGAGACCATGGGGTTGTGCCGCATATGTTCACGATTCCTCGCACCCACACGGCAAGTTAGGCCCACGAGGAAAGAAATGTATCTTTGTAAGGTACTCTGAATATTCTAAGGGACATGTGTTCTTAGGTGAACGTATGGATGGCACGGTCTCCGAGATCGAATCTCGTAATGCTACGTTCCTGGAAAATGATTTTCCTAAGAGAGGCGAAATCGACCAGGATTTCACCTTTTATGAGATGGGTGAACCTACCGGCCCAACTGAGCCCAGGGGAGGGACCCAAGAGCCTACAATGGATCTTGGTCCTAGTGGGAGTGACCCATCTCGAGGTGAGGAGGCTCCTCCTCCTCGTAGGAGTAGTCGGGGACATGTATCCCGACGTCATTTTCCGATAGAGGATGAGATCCTCATCGTGACTCCTGAGGATGATGAAGAACCTCAAACCTTTGAGAAGGCTCTCGAGAGTCTTATGAGGGACCAATGGCTAGAGGCCATGAAAGAGGAGATGGAATCAATGAAGGTCAATGGGGTCTGGGACCTAGTTGACCTACCTGAGGATAGAAGGGCCATAGGGAACAAGTGGGTTCTCAAAATCAAAAGAAAGGCCGACGGATCGGTAGAAAGATACAAAGCCCGTCTAGTAGCCAAGGGTTACACACAGACAAAGGGTATTGATTACGAGGAGACTTTCTCCCCCGTAGTCAAATTTACATCGATCCGTCTACTCTTGGCGATTGTCGCGAGCATGGATCTAGAGTTGCATCAGATGGATGTAAAGACCGCTTTCCTTAATGGAAATCTGGATGAGGAGATCTACATGGAGCAGCCCTCTGGGTTCGTTCTAGTAGGTCATGAGGACAAGGTCTGTCGACTTCGGAAGTCGATATATGGCCTAAAGCAATCATCCAGGCGGTGGTACCTAAGATTCCACGAGGAGGTGATATCTTATGGTTTTACAATGATCGAGGAGGATCATTGTGTTTACTTGATACGATCTGATAACTCTTTTGTGATCCTGTCCCTGTATGTGGACGATATACTGTTGGCTGGGAACAACATTCAGTATCTGATGACGATCAAGGCTTGGTTGTCATTGCGCTTCGACATAATCGACATGGGTGAAGCTGAGTTCATCCTTGGAGTGAAGATCCAGAGAGATCGATCGAGAAGAATGTTGGCTCTTACACAAGAGACATACATTAAGAAAATTCTCGAGCGCTTTGGGATGAGTGATTGTAATCCCATTGATACTCCAATCGCCAAGTGTGATGGTCTGAGTCTTGAGATGTGCCCGAAAACTCAGGAAGATATAAGGGAGATGCGTAAAATCCCTTATGCCAGCGCAGTGGGAAGTCTAATGTATGCGATGTTGTGTACACGACCAAACATATGTTACGCAGTCGGTCTGGTGAGTAGATATCAATCAAATCCTGGAAGGGGTCACTGGAGAGCAGTGAAAAGGATTTTTAGATATCTCAAGGGAACTGCGAGCTACTCCTTGTGTTATGGGAGAGGTGATTTGCGCCTCATAGGATATTCAGACGCCGATTGGGGCGGTGATCTGGATAAGCGCAAATCGACATCAGGTTTTGCCTTCTTGCTCAATGGCGGTGCCATTTCTTGGAGCAGCAAGAAGCAGACCTGTGTAGCTTTATCTACGATGGAGGCTGAGTTCGTGGCTTGCTCAGTCGCAGTTCAGGAGAGTGTTTGGCTCCGGAGACTATTAGATGACTTAGGGGTTGTGACTGATAGTGGGAGGCCAGCGATGATTTACTGTGATAATCAGGCTGCTATCGCCTATACTCGAGACCCTAAGTATCATAGTAGGACCAAACACATAGACACCAGATATAATTTTGTTAGAGACATCATCGAGAAGGGTGAAGTGACCGTCAAGTACATCTCGACACATTGCATGGTGGCTGACCCCTTCACCAAACCCATCACTAGAAACTCATTTATAGCACATAGAGAGTCATTGGGTTTGGGAATATTTTGATTTTTCTCATTGTACTAAACTGACGATGTAATGCTTATTATATTTTTATATGTGATTTTGTGCATTATTCAGTCACATTTATATTTTCTTAAATAATGTACTTATTGATATCATGTATATTTTTGATGTGATAAAATATATGTCAGGCAGGTGAGGTCGACTCTCTCACACGAGCGACCACCTCCAACTCTGAGTGAGTGGAGATGAGACGGTTTCTAGTCGTAAGAGGCATTGAGAGTGGCCCAGCTAGAACAAAAGTCGCCCTGATACGCGTTCAGGATGAGGTCATTTGGGATATGACCGACATGGAAATACCCACATCCATGTTGCCTGTGAGTAGTCAGATTTGAGATTTCAGAAATCATCTGCGATAGTGATATTGTCTCTGAGACACTCTCTCTGAGATCTCTGGGTAGAGTCTTATGTGTAGACTGAGTCCCGTATCTGCACAGTGTTAAGAAATCTGACATATGTCCTTTTTGAGAAATAAGGGATTAACACTGTGACACGCGTTTCATACCGCGTGTGATGACGACTAGGGATAGTGGGAGCACTTACATGAGACGATCTATTCATGATCCCCGTTCCCACTGTGTGAGACCCGAGATCCATTGGGTGGGATCTCTAGTACCCTTATTTTACTTTCGACTGTCTCTAGAAATCTTGATTCAGTGTTTGCTACTTTAGTCTGTTTACCTATGGCCCGGAAGATAAATTGAGGTTTAAGGGGCAGGTCTAGGAAAGCAGCTGAATTGAGATCGATGGATTCGAGTTTGGGAAAGGAAGACCAATCTACATTACATCGTTGTGTTGTATTCACCGACCGGTCTGTTACGTATATCCGCGTTGGGATACGAACGTAATAGTGAATACACATTCGAGAATATATTGGGGATGATTTTCGATGAGGAAAGTGACTCGAAGGATGTAAATGTGATGTGTCTGGGGTACAGCGAGATGTTTTTTTTATTATTAACGACGACTCCTCGAACATCCTAACAGGTGCATCGAGAAGTCTTTATTTGCAGGTGTACTCGCCAATCGCACGACACCCAATCTAGTATGAAAATCCAGAAGGGTGATACAGGAGATCGCATGAGCTGTGATCTCGTGATGGATGAAAATGCCCTCGTGTGCAAGTGGGAGATAAAGGAATGAATGCCCACGTGGGGCATCTTTCCTTATTTGGAAAAAGGAAATTAACCCACTTTCCATATGCACAAATGGTAACTGATGGGATTTGAATTCCCTACCATTTGTGGTGACGGAGGAATATGGAAACTAGGATAAACCCTAGGAGGCACAATTTCATTTTATGATTGTAAAAACATTGTGAGGAGACAATTGAGAGAAAGAGGGAAAAATTCTGCGAAGAGAATTACTCACCGGATTCGATTGAGGTGTCGTGGTGCTGCGGTGATAGCTCGATTTCGTGGTTATCATCCCGACGGCGAGGTCGATTGATCGAGGTTCGCGGTTTCCCAGATTAATTTGCAATCTACTTTTGAGGTATGCCCAAAAACCCTAACCTTTTATGATTCCGAAAATATTTGCACGCTTCCGCATGTGTATGTGCATATAAATCCAACAGTTTGAGATTCCGAAACTGTTATTCTTCAACAGGTTAAGCTCCATGCTTTTGTGCTGAAACACTTTCAGCCCTTTGGATCTAGCCATCTCATCCGCTACCTCATTCGCCAGCTGTCCCTTAGAAGCCAGTTCACTCGGCAGCTGGTTGTTTTTAGATTCTCTCCTAACACAATGCTCATTGATTGTTCATAGTTGCATCAAATAATATGAACGGATAGTTTGTTTAGTGGATAAATAAAACCGATAATAGATCTTCCAATATAAATGAAGTTTGGATAAAATTCGTCGTGCTTTAAAATTGTTGTAAATATCAAAATGTGTTGATAAAATTATTATTATATACTCAATTTTACTTTTTTTTGGGAAAAAGAATAGTTATAGTTAAAAAATGGAAGAATGGAAATAAAGTAAGTAGTTACATGTACGGTAAAAAAGGCAAACGGGGGGAGGTTGGAGGAGGGTAACCCAATAGAGAGGGTACAAACAAACGAGGCCTGGGTGGCAAGGGTGACATTGATATTTGCGTTTATTCTAGTGAAATTTATTTTGGGAAATTTGAATTTTGGTGATATTTGATAATTATGTGGATTTTCCTTTATTTCCAACAGGCTATGAGATTAAAATACATATCTTAAGGAAAAATAAGAAAGACTCTCTCTCTCTCTCTCTCTCTCTCGCCCCTTCATGCATGGTAAGTGTGCACCGATTTCGATTGAATACATGTAACTATTCGAAAATTATACAGATTAGTTAAGCATATTTGTCAATTAAAGATTTAGAATTTCCTTGTACTGAAGTGCACCTCACATGGTGGAAAATTATTTACTATTCTGGCGTAAGGAAGAATTTCGTAGAAAAATATACCGCACAAGAAGAAAAATAATATACACATGTTTTCTAAGACAAAATTAAAAAAGGGTTCTTCTTATTTTTGAACTTTAACTTATTTATATTTATATTTAATTTTATTAATAATATTTAAAACTAAAATATATAATACATAATAAAAGTAAAAAAAAAAAAATCATTAAATAAACACTAAATTTAGTTTTCATTTTCTTGAAAGAAAAAAAAAAAAAAAAAAAAAAACAAACTTAGCACCAATACTTTATTAATCAATCGCATGAAGATATTTGCCCAAAAGTTTCGGTTTGGAACAGAACCAATGTAAAATTTGATAGAGTTAAGCATCGATATAACTGAATTGGAAAGAATAAAATGGAAGATAGCAAAAATAATGGAGTTAAAAATCAGTATCATCACAATGGAAAGAATAAAAAGGAAGACAACAAGAATATAAGGTTGACGATAAGCACCAACGAAATGGAAACAAAAATAATAGAGTTGAAAATTAACACCACCGTAATGGAATGAATAAAATGGATGACAGTAAGAATGAAAGAACCAATCAAACTCCTTCCACAACAAACAAGATTTTGCCCAACAAAATTGAAGGGATTTATTCAACCTCAACCATCATCAAAAGTCTTTGTTAAATTACTATAAATATATGTATAATTGTAATCATAACACAATGTGTAGAGAAATACAAAGAAATTATTCTATCATATTTCTTATATTTTTCTTCAAGGAATCAGAGCTGGTTTACTCCCTGTATCTGAACTAATTCAATTTCAATCACATTCGCCATTCGTATTCGATTTAAAAAAAACCATGAAGGGGGCAAACCAACAGACACACAACATGAGGGAAATAAAAGTGAATTAGAAATTCTTATTATTATTAAAATAAAAGTGAATTAGAATTTTTTAATAGAAAAAGAACTGTTGGTAGTTTATTTAAATATTTAATTTTCATCTTGCCTCTATTCTATTTTTCAGAGAAAATATTTATTCGATATTTAATTAAAAGTATTATGAAAAATAAAGTGGTAACATATTTTGAGTTATATATTCCTTTTATTAATAGTATATATGTTGCTAATAATAATAATAATAATGGTTTACCATAAATTTAAGCTTTGTTTCATTTTTATATTTCTTCTTTCTTTTAATAGAACTTCTTGGATCTAAAACTATTCAATAAGAGTATTTCTTTTATACAATTATTAAATAAACGAAAATCAGTGTTATAATTTAAACCCACTCTACTTAAATATATATATATATATATATCAAATGCATAATTATCAAGTTATGTCTAATTATGTATTTTTATATTTCAAAAATAACCTTAAATTAAGTAATACAAATATCAATACTCATATAGTTGAGGTTTACTCATCTATTTTGTTAAAAAATATTATATTCGAGAACAAATCGGTAATTAATTTGATTTTAACAACATTTTACTCTCTTTTAATTTTTAATTTTTAATTTTTATATTTATAATAATACAATTTTTATAACTTTTGCCTTATGTAATAATAAAATTTGATTTTCTATATATCAGAATAAATTATTAGCTTTTCATATTATAATATTGTTTTTATATTCAATGGTAACCATCAATCTTTGATAACTTTTGCCCTATTTCCATTTATGAGTAATTTATGCATTTGTTGGAACTTCCTTATTTCAAGTCTATTCGCCTCTCTGTTATTCTTAGTTTGTCTTTGAGACTTATTTTATATTCTTTATATATTTAGCTTTTTTGTTAACTTATAAATAGATACATCAAAATTTATTATAGTTTTAAAATTCAAATCATTTTTATTACATTATTTGAGTAGGAGAATGATAGAGAATATTGCGTATTAAAATTTTAAAAATATTTTATTTTCTTTATTCTTGTACTTACATATTTATCAAAAAATTTCTATATAAATTTAATATATTATGCTAATTTAGTTGAAAGCAAGAATCATTGGAGTATGATATTGCTTCCCTATTTAATTTTTCCTACGCCATTGATAACGAATACTGAAAGTTCCGTGATGATCCATCACCCCCTACAAATACACCCACTTCCAAGGGTAAACAGACACGACTCATTTTCAAATTCCAAAAACAAAAATGTCGGAGTTAGAATTATTCGCTTCTCTTTTTCTTTTCCCGCTTTCCTTCATCTACTTGTTCTTCTTCTTGATCAAAAACCAAAAATCCGACCTCCCAAGATCTTACCCACTAATCGGTTCTTACATTTCTATGTTTGCAAACAGACACAGAAGAATTCAATGGATATCAGATCTTGTCAAATCCTCACCTTCTGCCACTTACACTCTGCATCGCCCTTTCGGTGTTCGTCAAATTCTCACAGGCAATCCAAACAATGTTCAGCATATTCTCAAAACCCGCTTCGACATCTACGTGAAAGGTGATTTTTCCAACACCAATCTCTATGATTTTCTCGGAAATGGCATTTTCAACATCGACGGTGAGAACTGGAAGTTTCAGAGACAAGTTTCGAGCCATCAGTTCAACACAAGAACTTTAAGAAAGTTCACTGAAACTGTTGTTGACAAAGAGCTTGTCGATAGGCTTATTCCGATTCTTTCGAAATCTGCTCAGGAAAAGACTGTTTTGGATTTTCAAGATGTTCTTCAGAGGTTTGCTTTTGACAACATTTGTAAAATTTCATTTGGGTATGATCCAAATTACTTGTTGCCCTGTTTTCCACAAGCGAAATTTGCTTGTGCTTTCGATGAAGCAACTACTATGAGCGCTAGGAGATTTCATTACCCTGTACCCAACTTTTGGAAAGTCAAGAAGATTTTGAATTTTGGGTCTGAAAGGAAACTCAAAATCGCGGTCTCAGAGGTGAGAGAATTTGCTAAGAAAATTGTGAGAGAAAAAAAGTTAGAGCTCCAGAAAAAATCGGAAATCGACTCTGTTGATCTCTTGTCTCGATTTTTAATCTCTGGTCACTGTGATGAAGAATTTGTTACTGACATCGTTATCAGCTTCATTCTCGCAGGTAGAGACACAACCTCGGCTGCATTGACATGGTTTTTCTGGTTGTTGTCGAAAAACCCCAATGTTGAAGAAGAAATATTGAAAGAAATCAGAGGAAAAACAAAGTCCTCCGTTTTTGATGAAGTAAGAGACATGGTTTACACTCACGCTTCGCTCTGCGAAAGCATGAGACTTTACCCACCAGTCCCTATTGACTCCAAAGCAGCAGAATCCGATGACATATTACCGGATGGTACGGTTGTAAAGAAGGGAATGAGAGTGGCTTTTGTGCCGTATGCAATGGGAAGATTGGAGAGTTTGTGGGGTAAAGATTGGAACAAATTCAGGCCTGAGAGGTGGCTTGAGAGAGACCCGGTTAGTGGAAAATGGGTCCTTGTTCCAAGAGATTCCTACACGTACTCTGTTTTTCAGGCAGGGCCTAGAATCTGTCTTGGGAAAGAAATGGCTTTTCTGCAAATGAAGAAGATTGTTGCCGGAGTTGTGGGGCGGTTTAGGGTGGTTCCAGTGGCAGAGGATGGGTTTGATCCGGTGTTTACTTCGTCCTTGACATCAAGGATGGAGGGAGGTTTTCCGGTGAAGATTGAAGCAAGATCAGACGAGTGATCTCTGTTTCACTTGCTCCGGGATATTATAATTATTATTATTATCTGTATAAAAGTCGATGTATTTTCCTTGGTTTCTAGTATCCAGTAATTTGATATTTCCATCCATCTAGCTGGGTTGAGATGAAGTAAGGGGGTAGGAATGTTGAGGTGAAAGCTCTCATTTTAGCAGGTTGATTTATTTTATTTATAATATTTTAATTAAAATAAATTAAATAGATTTTATAAAGTTCTAAGGTCGTAGAAATATTAAAATATAAAAAATTAATAGTATCTCTCCATATTAATTTAATTTTTTAAAGTGAACAGTAGTTATATAAAATATCAGAATAGTAGGATCTCTTTTCACTAAACTAAATTTTTGAAATAAATGATAATTATATAAAACATATACATATAAAAAATAAAGAATTTTAATATGAAACAACTTTAATGCTAACAAAAGTTTATTTCTAGTTTTTGTTTGGCAAGGTAAAGAGCGGAGAAGATGATCTTATGGTCAGATCCTAAGTGCCGTGCCCTCATCCTCATACTAAAATTTTAATTTAAATCGTAATTATTAATTTTTAAATGAATTATTATTACAATTGTATTAAAATATTGATATTTTTCTTTTAAAAAATATATATCTAATTTAATTGGTTTATTTATTAGGTGCTTTAGATTTCCCTCTTGGTTGGTGCTTGATAAGCATATCATGGCTTAGCTTAAGGATTAAGACAACCAAAAGGCTCCAATATGACGCAGGCATAAGATACATCTCCACAAATTACAAAAACACACCTCAAATCACTTGTCAATCCGGCCTTTCACTTCTTTACAAAACAAAAACCTACACAAATCAAAATAGAAGTTAGGCAGTGGAGCAATGAAAAGCAAAGCCAATCAAGGCAGCAGAGATAAAACAAAAGACAAAAGCGACGGTCCAAGATGCCCCCCCCCATAAGCATTAGTTGGTTCTCATACGGCTATTTTTTTTTTTTTTTTTTTGTCTTGCATTAGACTTTATCCGTTGAATTCTTCATTTTTTAAAATTTTGATGAGACTATTAACATTGAAAAGGTGCCGAGGGATTGCAGTCATGGATTGAATTAGCTTCTATGATGAATTATGTTGGCTCATCCATAATTGTGTTAGTGGATCCTGCAAGTAATATAGAAAATAGACCTAAAAGTTCATTCCCCTACAAGAGTAGTGGAATGGTCATACCAGCTTATAAAAAAAAAAAAAAAAAAAAAAATCTGCTGTTTTGCCTTCATATGCCCATTATGGCTTATGAAGTCTCCTATCCAATTATAATATTTGATTATTTATATTCACTTATTTATTTATTTTTAGTATATCTTTATCTAAAAGGAAAGGTTGTTAGTAAAATAGAAATAGAGAAAGATATGAATGACAATAGTATTTATCATAAAAAATAGAAAAAAAAAAAAAAAAAGAACTAGAACTGAACATTCTGCTTATTGCTTTTTACGACCACCCTTGTCTGGCCACTTTTGTCATTATTGGACAATGATATTGAATTAGTTGGAATAGACTTGAGAGTTATCCATGCAAATTAAAATAAGTTTGCAGGGCTAGGATTTCTAGAACGCTGAGTTGCATTCTTCTATTTTTTATCTTTTCCTGTAGACTAGCAAACTAATATTCTATTTGTGTTTTGTGGAAATTGATTATTTCTTATTATAGTTCTAGTTTTGTTTCTTTTATATGGATGAATGTCTTCAAGTGGAGAAAGGGGGTTTTAAAAATATTTTGAATTAATTTTTTTGTTTGCTCGTGGCTGAATAAAATAACAAGCTACTAATGAAAAAAATCATGAATTTGATCCAAGTGGTTCTAGTCCATTCTTTTTTCATGAATTTGATCCAAGTGATTCTAGTTCATTCTCTATAGTGAATGTGACTATTTATGATAATTCTAGACGTGGACAAGAACGTGGAAAGTGCCGTGGTTATGGACATGGTGAAAAGCATAGTCGTGATCCATCCTTCCTCGTAATAAGTTTCTGGACAAAAATCAAATATTTCTCATTTGTGCACTTTTAAATGTATTGTATATGTTCTCATTGCTCCCGCACAAAGAATTAAAATGAGATGTCAAAAGTGATTAGGTATTTATATTGGATATGAATTCTCTTCTATTATAAAATGCCTTTGAATATGTTGTATCATGTTGGTTACAAATCTCCTTCCACAAGGAAAGAAAAGTTAGAAAAAGAGATCACCTCCATTCTTTCTCCATCTTGATCCTCGTACAAAATATTGTGAGGCAGGAATTCAATGAATAATTCATTTGCAATAGATTACAAATCAATTGTCATATATCTTTCTGATCCAAAAGACATAACTAAATCATATATTACTATTGAAAATGTTCCTATTATAATTAATGTTCCCAAAGGACCTTCTGCAACAAATGAATCTAAACCATATTTGAAGTGTGGGAGACCATTCAGTTCTAAAGATAAAAACTCTTGAAAAAACAATGGAGCCAATGGTCAAATAGACTATATAGAAGAAAAAGATATGAATGATACGATCCCTAGAATATTTAAAGGCAATTTTCCGGAAGAAGAAGAAATACTAAAAAAAAATATAAAAAATCAAGAAATATCAATGAATTATATTTTTATAATGAGAATATGAGATCGAAAATATATAATTGTTAATGATACATTTACATATAATGTGGCAGTTGATGTTTTTCCGTGAAAATAAGTATTTTGAACCTACATATATAAAGAAATGTAAATCAAGAGATGATTGGTCTAAATGAAATGATGCAATTCATGCTAAACTAGAATCTTTTTCAAAACGTGTGGTTTTTTGACCCATAGTCAAAATACCTGAAAATTTTAAATTGGTAAATTACAAATGGATATTTATGTGAAAAAGGAATGAGAAAAATGAGACTGTGCGGTGCAAAATACGACTTGTAGCACATAAATAATAATAAAGTGTTTGATATTTAAAAATATTATGAAAAATAAAGTATAATAATAATAATAATAATAATGCTTTACCATAAATTTAAGCTCTGTTTAATTTTTATATTCCTTTTTTTCTTTTAGGAGAACTTCATGGCTCTAAAACTATTCAATAAGAGTATTTCTCTTATATAATTATTAGAGAAACATAAATCACTATCGAATGAATAATTACCAAGTTATCTATGTTTATGTATTTTTATATCTCAAAAATACTCTTAAATCAAGTAATATAAATATCAATACTCATATAATTGAGTTTTACTCTTCTATAAAGATAGAAAATATTATATATTAGAATTAATAAATTAGTAATTAATTTGATTTTAACAATATTTAACTTTCTTTTTTATTTTTTTTTATTTTTTTATTTTTATATTTATAATAAAATAATTTTTATATAAATTTAATATAATAACTAAAATAATAAATTATTAGGATTTTATATTTTAATATTATTTTTTATTCAATGGTATCAGAATTATCAGCTTTTAATAACTTTTGCCTTATTTCTATTTATGTGCAATTTATACATTTGTCAAATCTTCCTTATTTCAAATCCATTCACCTTTCCATTACTCTTAGTTACATCTTTGAGACTTATTTTATATTCTTTATTTATTTAGCTTTTTAGTTAACTTAAAATAGATATGTCAAAGTTTATTATAGTTTTCAAATTCTGAGTTTGAAGAGAATTGTTTGAGGTGGATTTGCTCCATAGATAAATTACTCTACTGACTCGACCGATGTGTCCTTAGGATCCTCATGGTTGGAAAGACTTGCAAAATACTTGCCAAAAGTGGTTCAGTGGAGAGAACTTTGACGCTCAAATTATAAAGAGTAATAATAAAAAAGAGAATAGATTGCGAAAAGTCTTAATTTTTGTCTTGTACTACCTCTGTATAATGTGTGCATGCAATGCGAAAAGAATGTATCTGATGGATTGCCTTTGCTCATTATATATAGCATATGCATGCATGACAAATTTCATCGTTAAGGGTGTAAAAACCCTAATTTTTTTATAGAGAGATCGTTAGAGATTTTTCAAAATTACATGCACTGTAAACAAAGATTCTTAAAAGATTTAAAATCTTACAGAATTAAAGAAAGTTCAAGTTGTCATTCCTTATTGAGCAAGATTATAGGGAATTCATATATTGCGTGATCACGAATTCAATTTGCTTGGCAGAGACATTGCTCGATAGAAGAACACCTCAATAGTAACTGAGAGGCTTAACCAAGAGATCTCAAGTAAACGGTGATTAAGAGATTTAATTGAAAGTGTTCGATCGAATAGTGTCCAAGAGGCTTAATTGAGGAAGCTCGACTGAGCAACCGCTCAGTCATCTCGGGAGCCTACTAAGTGGTCAGTGGACTTTGCACTCTCTAGGCTTTATGATTATGGATTGTTGGAACCTATTTGGCTATGGTCTATTGGGCCTTGTACTATCATTTACTCCCTATTCCTCATGTTGTTTCGAAAAGTGGCATTAAGAGTAAGGTTAATGAGATAAGAATTGGTGAAGTCACGAAAGTAGAGTATTAAATGTGAAATGTGTCGCTTTGATTTAGGCAAACCATTTTTTATTGAGATAAATAGCAAAGGATACTTAATATAATGTCGTGATTTTATTTGTTAAGAGAGAATTTGGGGATTTAGGGTTTACGAAACTCGTGAAAAAGTAGAGATGGCGAATGATTCTAAATTACAAGTTTATCGTAATATCAACAAGATTAAGAGTGTTACGATAAGGAAGGAACTATAAGAAATGGTAAACAATATTGGGTTGGGTGATAATTATTGGTTCTAGTTACCCAAAGAGTATGAAAAGTAGGAATGTATATACTTTGTGTCTTGGAGAGTCCTTTGTAAAGTGGGAACTTTTTCACTCTTATCCATGAGTCTATGAGTCGCATGATTTGCAAGAAAAAGTCTTGTACTTGCTAGGAGGTTGATAGTTCTCTCTTAAGGATTTGCAAGCATTTTACGGGCCGAGAATGGGGGTGAGGGTTGTACAGTTCATTTTCTGTATGTTATGTTTGGCATAGGTAGTGGCTTTAGTAGCGTTTTAGATGAATCTAATTATAAGGGGCAAGGCAATGAAGGAAAAAGTGGGGTTTTGGAGGACAAACTTAGTTGGCGAGGCGAAGAGGAGCAACATAGGCTTTGAGTTTTTGACTGGTTGTTATGGGAGCAGAATACTCATTTTTCCTTGTAATCCTCTTGACTATATACTTCTTTTCAATGTACCTCATATTTCTATCCTTTCAATGATGTTTTTATTCTTTGTATTTTGTCCCGATTTGTATGAGACTTGTCTCCCTCTATTCTGTCTCGTATGTATAATATATGAATGTATAGAGAGCTTGCTTTATTGTCACTGTTATATTCTCATTGTCTTATTGGTCATGTGTTGAATAGAATGATTTGAGCGTCGAGTTGTTTTCAAAGGCCTTATAGCTGAGAGAGGGTGTTAAAACTGAGAGAGTGGGATTGCTAACCTATTCGAATGCTAGAACCCCTGATAAGGAACGGTACTAAGAGAGGCCAAGAGAATAAGAGCGTGATTCTGCTCAAGTACTAAGGACTCATATGAGGCATAAAGCTCAGAGAGTAAGTATGTCAACACACTCAGGTGCTAAGACCTGTAGCGGACATGTTGATAAGAGAATGAGAGTTAGATCTTACTCAAGTGTTACGGACCCGTATGAGGCGTAGAGTCAAGAAAATGGGTGCCATGAACCTGCTCAGGTGCTAGGACCCGTATAGGGTACGTTGTTTCAATCCAGTTCGGGTGCTAGGGACCCGTATGAAACATAGCACTAAAAGAATGGGTGCATCAATCCACTCGGGTGCTAGGACCCATATAAGGAGTGGTGCCAAGAGAGCAGACCTACAAAAGAGAGAGTGATAGACTAGGTTTGTGGGTACAAGGGCTCCAGCTGTTTATAACTTATTAGATAGATGACATTATATACAAATGAATAATATTATTGTTGACAAGTTAGGAGATGACAAGGAAAGTGATAAATATTATTGATAGTACACACGCAAATTATCTGAATTCCATGTTCTAAGCATGTTAGAGCCATCCAAGTGGATGAGATGATACATTGCGGGATGAACTGTCAAGCATACTCGATACGGATCTTCCCAGTTCGATGCGAGTTTATCCCTGGTTAGATTTTCCCATTGCCTCTACTCTCTAGAATACCAAGTCTCATACTCTGAACATTTTGGTTTTTACCCTTCTTTTATAATATCAGGTCATTTGTTGCTGATAAACCGTCATTCAAGCGGATGCGGTGTCTCGTGACTCCCGCTAGAGATCTACTTATTTACATAGCACAGGCTCATTTGACTCTGGTTGGTATTGTTCTACGCATAAGGAGTGAATTTCTATTTCCATCGATATTACCACTTCGCATTCGTAAGTGAGGCCAAATGATGTTTCCCTTATAGCTATTTGGGGTATAGATCGGTAGGTCTAGAGAATTCCATAGAGTTTACTACCCAAAGTCCCTTTGCTTCATCAAGTGTCATTTTTAGTTTGTGGAGGATCATTTGGTTGGTCACTTTGGCAAGGCCATTGACTTGTAGGTATGCAATAGAGGTAAAGCGGTGCTAGATTTTGAGTTTATGGCAAAATTCCCTAAAACTTTTGCCATCAAACTGTTTGTCATTGTCGATGATAATGATATTGGACTGGGCAAACCTGGTGATGATAGACACCAACATGAACGTTCGAATCTTGCTAACAGTAATCCAGACTAACGCTTTGGCTTCCATACATTTAATGAAGTAGTTCATGGCTATAATGAGAAACTTTATCTGCCTAATTACTTGTGAGAATGGTCATGTGTATCCATCCCCCAATATGTAAATGGCTTTAGACTTGTAATTGGACAGAGCTCAAAGGAGGGTTGGTGAGGTATTGAGGAGAAGTGTTGGCATTTATCATATTGTTTAACGTAAGTCTCCACATCGACTATCATCATGGGCCAAAAATCCAGGGCACAAGGCCAAATGGTTGTCGTGCTCCTCTCATGAATTTCTCTAAAGTCATAGTTTCCTCCATCAGATGTCAGGCATTTGAGATAGGGATGAGTGAAGTGCTTCTTGTAGAGAGTTTTGTTAATGATGGCATAATGCACAGCTTTGCATTTGTACTTTGCTGCCTCTTGTGGGGTGTCCTGTAGTTGGCCATTCTTCAAATAGGCTAGGAATAGATCTTTCCAGATCGATAAATCGTCAGCCATCATGATTTTCTTCGATTCGTCAATACTTAGGTAAGGGATGCTTTCGATGTAGATCGTTCAGCTAGTAGTGATAGAATCCAAATTAACAAGTTTGGATAGTGTATTGGCTCTGGTGTTCTCGGATCTAGAAATTTGTTGGATATCAACCTTACTGAACTTACCTATCACTTCTTAGAGTTTGGTGAGATATTTCGCCATGATAGGCTCTTTGGTTTCGTACATACTCTTGATTTGTTTGACCACAAGTTGGTCATCAGTTAAGACCCAAACCTCTTGAGCTCCCAACAATACTATGATCTATAGTCCCATTAAGAGTACTTTGTACTCTACTTGGTTATTGATGGCTTAAAAGTTGAAGTGGAGTGCATACTCCTTTTTGAAGTTATCGTGGCCTATTCGGATGAGTCCAGCTCCACTCCCTGATAAGTTATAAGAACCATCCACATGCAAGATCCATATTGGCGATGAGTTTCCTTCTAGATGGCCATTAGTAGCTTGCTCCGTAAGGTTGGGAATGTGTATTCAAGGATGAAGTCGGCTAAAATTTAACCTTTGATGGCAGGTCTTGACTGATACTCATTATCAAATTTGCCGAGTTCAATGCCCCATTTAATAATTCGGCCCGATGTGTCCTTTTTCTACAAGATTTGCTTTAGAAGCTAATCGTTCAGAACTACGATTGTGTACGCCTGAAAGTATGGTTAAAGATGAGAGTGAAAGCCACCTTCTCAATAGGCCTATAATTGATTTCTAACTCTTGAAGCATCCGACTGATGTAATGTATCGGTTTTTATACAATAGTACCATGTCTTAAAAGTACAGAACAAAGGGTTTAGTCAGAGATAGATAAGTGGAGATAGAGTTTCTCATCAGCGTTGTGCCAAGACAGCAATGAAGGAGACGAGAGGTAGTCATTGAATTTGTCAAAAACCGTTTGGCACTCTGGTGTCCATACAAATTTTTGGAACTTCTTTAGGGCATTAAAGAAGAGTTTGTATTTTTCTCCTACATCCTGCTCAGAGCCGCGATCCATTCTATAAGCGATGTACCTCATTTAATGTTCTTGGTGGCACAACATCTAGGATGGTTTGAATCTTCTCTAGGTCAGCCTTGATTTCTCAATTGGTGATCAGAAAACCCAAGA
This sequence comes from Dillenia suffruticosa, assembly GCA_033439265.1. Classification (NCBI taxonomy): domain Eukaryota; kingdom Viridiplantae; phylum Streptophyta; class Magnoliopsida; order Dilleniales; family Dilleniaceae; genus Dillenia; species Dillenia suffruticosa. The sequence continues at coordinate 19,679,456 of JAVTVX010000020.1, forward strand.
ACTTGTCTAAAGTAATCTCAAAAGTATACTTGGTTGGATTTAGTTTCATATTGTAGCGCTTTAGTATTTGAAATATTTCTTCAAGATCTACTATGTAGCTCTTCAGGTTAGTACTCTTGATGAGCATATCGTCCACATAAACCTCCATATTTTTGTCGAGTTTCTTGTTGAAGACCTTATTGAATAGTTGCTAAATAGTTGCTAGAAGGTTACTTCTGTGTTCTTCAAGCCAAATGGCATGATCTTATAACAAAACTAGTTTTTTCCTCATCCTCTAGGGCCATGTGTACTTGATTGTCGCCAGAGTATACATCCATAAAGCTTAGGAGCTGATAGCCTAATGAGTTGTCTACAAGTTTATCGATGTTGAAAAATGGATAGCTATCCTTTAGGCATGTCTTGTTGAAATCGAAAGTCGACACTCATTCTCCACTTTGCATTAACTTTTTTTACCATGACCATATTTGTCTGCCACTTAAGATATTTCACTTCCATGATGAAATTCGTTGTTAAGAGTTTTTGTATCACTTGCTATTGTTCTAATGCAAATACCATCTTTTTATGCTTTACGGGCTTGTTGTTAGTATCTATATCTACCATCAGCTTATGAACAATTACTAAGGGATGGATTCTCGGCATGTCTTCAGGTGACTATGCGAAGGTCTTGGAGTCTCATCGTAAGCACTTAGTTATGGCATCTCGGAGATGTGTCAATGGATGGACTCTGATTTGAATAATTTGGTCAGGCACGTTCATGATTGGGACCTCAACCATCTCCTCGTTGGGTTTAGGTTTAGGAACTTATTTGGTGTCATCTATGAGTTCCATAGCTTCTATGGAAAGGTTATTCTTTTTGTTCTTTGGTGTCAAGGTATTCTAAAGGTCGGGATTGCAATCAAGTATTTTAATATCAAGAGTTATTCTGAATCTAACCTTCATATGTTTGGTGCTTGGCATGGCTTCCTAGCTCTCTAGGTTGGGGTTGCCCAGAATGGCATTGTAAGGTGATAGTAGTTTTGCCGTATTGAAAGTGGTTATGATGATAGCATGGTTGGGTGGTGTCCCCCAAAATTATTAGGAGCAAAGTGCATTTGAGGTATAACCATTCCTTAAAGAGTCCCCTTAAAGGTCCGGTATGGGATCGAAGATGTGCTTGACTATAATCGACTGGTTGGAAGGCATTCCAATAGAGGAGATCACTACTCGTCTCTTAGTTAACGAAAACTCTTTTCATAATGTAGTGGCTTATCTTGGCAGAGATGACTAGAAGTTTGTCTCAGTTTGACTCCACCCCCAATAGGTCATTTTCGTCAAAACCAGTCATTGATCTTTTTCTCTTTTGCTCCTTCTCAAAGTGCGTGATGAAAACTTCACTAGAAGAGGGAGTCTTGATCTTCCAAAATATGGGTGTGACTGATGGTGTGGTTTGAGGCTACTGTGCTGAGGGAGTTCCCTATGATGAACTAAAGCTGTTGGTGGTAGGGGATCTAAAGGGTTAGACTTTCGTCCCCCCATCTTTAGAGGTGTTGACTTAATCGATACTAATGCATCCTCTGGATTCTCGTAGATGGAAAGACTTGAAAAATATCTATCGAAAGTGGTCCGATAGAGAAAGTTTCGATACTCAAGTCAGAAAGAGTAATAATAAAAAAAAGAGAACAGATTTCGAAGAGTTTTAGTTTTTACCCTGTGTTGTCTTTATGTAATGTATGTATGTAATATGGAAAGAACGTATCTGATGGGTTGTCTTTGTTCAATATTTATAGCATGTTCATGCATGACAAATCTCTTGTTTAGGGAAGTCAAAAACCTAGTTTACTTATAGAGAAATCATTAGAGATATTTCGAGATTACAAGTACTGTAATTAAAGATTTTTAAGAGATTTTGAATCTTACGGGATTAAGAGAAATTCAAGTTATTATGAAAATTACTTTTCTTATTGGGTGAGATTATAGGAGATTCATACATTGCATGATCACGAACTCAATTCGCTTGACAGAGACATTACTCGGTAGTTGCTCGGTAGAAGATCACTCGGTAGTAAGTGAGAGGCTTAATTGAGAGATCTTGAGCCAACGATAGTTGAGAGATTTAACTAAGAGTGTTCGATCGAGTTATAATCAAGAGATTTAACAAAGAGAGTTAGATCAAGTTGTAATCAAGAAATTTAACAAAGAGAGTTCGATCGAACACCTGCTCGGTCATCTTGGGTGCCTATCGAATAGTCTGTGGGCTTTGCAATTTCTGAATTTTATGATTATGGGCTATTGGATTGTTGGGCAGTGTACCATCAAGAATGATAGAGAATAGCGTCTATTAAAATTTTTAAAATATTTGATTTTGTTTATTAATATATTTACATATTTATGGTAACTTGTTACATAAATTTAATATATTGCACTAATTTAGTTGAAAGCATGAATCATTGGAATTTGATAATGCTTCCCTATTTAATTGTTCCTACGCAATTGATTACGAATACAGAAAGTTCCATGATGATCCATCAACCCCGGCTGAAGGTCTCTATAAATACACCCACTTCCAAGGTCACAAAACATACTCCACTCATTTTTCAAATTCCAAAAACAAAAATGTCGGAGTTTGAATTTTTGGCTTTTCTTTTTCTCTTCGCACTCTCCTGTCTCTACTTTTTCTTCTTCATCAAAAACCAAACCCGCTGATCGGTTCTTACATTTCTATGTTTGCAAACAGACACAGAAGAATTCAATGGATATCAGATCTTGTCAAATCCTCACCTTCTGCCACTTACACTCTGCATCGCCCTTTCGGTGTTCGTCAAATTCTCACAGGCAATCCAAACAATGTTCAGCATATTCTCAAAACCCGCTTCGACATCTACGTGAAAGGTGATTTTTCCAACACCAATCTCTATGATTTTCTCGGAAATGGCATTTTCAACATCGACGGTGAGAACTGGAAGTTTCAGAGACAAGTTTCGAGCCATCAGTTCAACACAAGAACTTTAAGAAAGTTCACTGAAACTGTTGTTGACAAAGAGCTTGTCGATAGGCTTATTCCGATTCTTTCGAAATCTGCTCAGGAAAAGACTGTTTTGGATTTTCAAGATGTTCTTCAGAGGTTTGCTTTTGACAACATTTGTAAAATTTCATTTGGGTATGATCCAAATTACTTGTTGCCCTGTTTTCCACAAGCGAAATTTGCTTGTGCTTTCGATGAAGCAACTACTATGAGCGCTAGGAGATTTCATTACCCTGTACCCAACTTTTGGAAGTCATGAAGATTTTGAATTTTGGGTCTGAAAGGAAACTCAAAATCGCGGTCTCAGAGGTGAGAGAATTTGCTAAGAAAATTGTGAGAGAAAAAAAGTTAGAGCTCCAGAAAAAATCGGAAATCGACTCTGTTGATCTCTTGTCTCGATTTTTAATCTCTGGTCACTGTGATGAAGAATTTGTTACTGACATCGTTATCAGCTTCATTCTCGCAGGTAGAGACACAACCTCGGCTGCATTGACATGGTTTTTCTGGTTGTTGTCGAAAAACCCCAATGTTGAAGAAGAAATATTGAAAGAAATCAGAGGAAAAACAAAGTCCTCCGTTTTTGATGAAGTAAGAGACATGGTTTACACTCACGCTTCGCTCTGCGAAAGCATGAGACTTTACCCACCAGTCCCTATTGACTCCAAAGCAGCAGAATCCGATGACATATTACCGGATGGTACGGTTGTAAAGAAGGGAATGAGAGTGGCTTTTGTGCCGTATGCAATGGGAAGATTAGAGAGTTTGTGGGGTAAAGATTGGAACAAATTCAGGCCTGAGAGGTGGCTTGAGAGAGACCCGGTTAGTGGAAAATGGGTCCTTGTTCCAAGAGATTCCTACACGTACTCTGTTTTTCAGGCAGGGCCTAGAATCTGTCTTGGGAAAGAAATGGCTTTTCTGCAAATGAAGAAGATTGTTGCCGGAGTTGTGGGGCGGTTTAGGGTGGTTCCAGTGGCAGAGGATGGGTTTGATCCGGTGTTTACTTCGTCCTTGACATCAAGGATGGAGGGAGGTTTTCCGGTGAAGATTGAAGCAAGATCAGACGAGTGATCTCTGTTTCACTTGCTCCGGGATATTATAATTATTATTATTATCTGTATAAAAGTCGATGTATTTTCCTTGGTTTCTAGTATCCAGTAATTTGATATTTCCATCCATCTAGCTGGGTTGAGATGAAGTAAGGGGGTAGGAATGTTGAGGTGAAAGCTCTCATTTTAGCAGGTTGATTTATTTTATTTATAATATTTTAATTAAAATAAATTAAATAGATTTTATAAAGTTCTAAGGTCGTAGAAATATTAAAATATAAAAAATTAATAGTATCTCTCCATATTAATTTAATTTTTTAAAGTGAACAGTAGTTATATAAAATATCAGAATAGTAGGATCTCTTTTCACTAAACTAAATTTTTGAAATAAATGATAATTATATAAAACATATACATATAAAAAATCAAGAATTTTAATATGAAACAACTTTAATGCTAACAAAAGTTTATTAATTTGAGTCAGATCCTCTAAATATTCTTATAAGTGCCGTGCCCACTTCTCATACTAAATTTTTAATTTGAGTCATAATTATTAATTTTTTAATGAATACACTACTACAATTGTTTTAAAATATTGAGATCTTTTTTTTTAATATATATATATATATATATCTCTAATTTAATTGGTTTATTTATAAATTTCTTTTACTTCCCTATTGGTTAAGCATGTCATGGCTTAGCTTAAGGAGTAAGTAAGACCTATGATGCAGGAAATTTCTGTCTTCTTTTGAAACGTTTTCTATTTACACAATGTTTCAGTTAAATTAATTGATATTTATATGAGAATTTTTATATTTTTTATATTTACAAATTTTTTCATATTTAATAAATTATTTATCTATTTAATCATTATTTTTATTATTTTATATTATTTATCTTATGATTAATAATTATATATTTGATTATTTTTTATTTTTATTATAAAATTTGATCATTCTATTATATTTTTAAATAATTAATGTTTATATAAAAATTTTTATATTTTTTATAATTATATATTTATTTATATTTATATTTTTTATATTTTTATAAAATATCAATTATCCTATCATTTTGTATTTATTTTTCGTCATTGCTTCCTGCCGGAGTGAAGAAAGACAACCAAAAGTCTCGAATATGACGCAGGCATAAGATACATCTCCACAAAATTAAAAAAAACACTCCTCAAATCACATGTCAATTCGGCCTTTCACTTCTTTACAAAACAAAGCAACAACGCACGAATCAAAATAGAATCTGTATAGGCAATGGGGCAGGTGAAAAGCAAAGCCAAACAAGGCAGGAGAGATAAAACAAAAGACAAAAGTGACGGTCCAAGATGCCCCCCAATAACGCTTTAGCTGCTTCTCATGCGGCCATTAATGATAACGGCTAGAATCATTTAATTCAACAATATAATTCTTTGCCACGATGCTAAATGATTTTGCACACTTAAAGAAATCTCATTATTATTTTTTATTATATTAATCGATATACAAAACCAGATTCGAAATTTGTAATAACTCATTTAAGAAAACTATCCTCCCAATATAGTTTTTTTTTTATATTTAAATCGTAAGTCAAACTCAAAAATTTGATTAAGAAATTTAACACTATATCCTTTTAGACCAACTGTCCGTTGATTAAGATATCTCATCATATTTGCATGAAGAGTTATTTTTTGTTATAAATTCTATAAAATTTGATAAATATCCATATTTATAATGGATAAAAATGATCATTTAAATGGATAAATCATGTTCAGCTATTGATTTTTGAGTAATACTTTAATATTACGATGACTTTTAGCCTTTAAAATCATAAGTGACTGTTGATTTTTATATTGCCACATTAATGAAAATGTCTATTCATAATTTGTCCAAATGTTTATAAATAGCATCTCTTATAATCTCATTTGCACGCCAAGAAGAGAAATAAAAATTTTATTCTCTCTAATCTCTATATATATTGTGCTTAATTTTTTCTTTTGACTTCGATTTTTACTTTTGTATTATTCTGATTTCTACTTAGAATATATCAAGTTTTAAGCTCCAAAATCAAAATTCTATAATACGTTATCGGTATGAAACTATGATCAACTAAGATAAAGTCAAAAGAAAGAACCAATCTCTGATAAATATGATTTATTATTATATTTATTATTTTATACTTAATATAGTGATACTTTATAATTTTTTAATATAATGTCTTTATTTATAGACGTTTGTTTTTATGTATTTTAAAAATTGACATTGAATCATGCATTAGGCTTTATCTGTAGATTTCTTCATTTTTAAAAATTTTGATGAGACTAATAACATTGAAAAGGTATAGAGGAATTGCAGTCATGGATTGAGGTAGTTGCTATTATGAATTACATTGGCTCATCCATAATTGTGTTGGTGGCTCATGCAAGTAATATAGAAATTAGAGCTGATAGCTTAATCTGGTGCAAGAAGTAGTGGAATGGTCATACTAGTTTAAAAAAAAATATATATATATATGAGCAGAACATTCTGCTTATTGCTTTTTATGGCCACCACCCTTGTCTTAGTTTGGCAATGACATTGAATTAGTTGGAATAGACTTAAGAGTTATCCATGCAAATTAAGATAAGTACGTAGGGTTAGGATTTCTAGTATGTTGAGTTGCATTTTTCTATTTTTAATCTTTTTTTGTAGACTAGTGTACTAATATTCTATTTTTGTTTTGTGGAAAATGACTATTTCTAATTATAGTTTTGGTTTTGTTTCTTTTATATAGATGAATGTCTTCATATGAAGAGAAAATTACTGATTTTAATATATTAGGAAAAAAAAAACCATTATCCATTTTTATGCTTCAAATATGCTTTTGCAACAGCAATATTGAGAAATGGGGTTTTTAAAATATTATGAACTGATTTTTTTTTTTATTTGTTTGTTGTTGAATAAAATATTAAGTTACTAATAAAAAAACGAATTTCATCCAACTGGTTCTACTCTATTTCCTGAAATGAATGCAACAACTTATGATAATTTTGGGCGTAGACAAGAACATGGAAAGGGCCATGTTTGTGGACGTGGCCATAAGTGTAGCCGTGGTTATGGTGTGGAGGTGGTTGAAATGTTTATTGTAATAACCATGGTGATCATGCAACTTTATTGAATTAGCATAAATGAAAAAAATCATAATGACAAACGAGGAAAAAAGAATTATTCCTATAAAAGGTGAAAAAAAATTTATGTGTCGTTGCCAATACTATAACACATACAATACTTAAAAATAAGAATTATTACTCCTACTTGAAAATGAGATAAATAACTTTTAATACCATAAGTGGTATTGTAAAATTAATTAAGGTTTCAATGAAGGAGCGAAATTAGTTATAGAAAATATACTATACTCTACTAAGTTTAGTAAATTAAAAAAATTACTAAATTTTAAAGATATTCACTGAAAAAGATATCATATCGAGACAATGAATAACACAAATATTCAATATTCGTGTATTACAATTATCATTTCATGGGAGAAATGATGGTAGAAATTTTTTTTTCTTTTTTCTGGCCTATGTTACACTAAAATTAATATAATTAAAATGCACCATTTAGTAAACTAGAAATTTACTAACCAAAATGTATTTTTATTATAACATAATTGTTGGGTTATCTTGAATTTACAATGATATGGCGAATTATTGAAAACTCTTCTGGACATTAATTGAAAATCTGAAAATTCTTCAGTCTAATAAATTCTCATGTAATGCATGTTATCAAGGCTAATTAATAATAAAAACATTACAAGTAAAATTGGGTTTGAATGTTCTACATTTATAACAAATTGCAAACTAATTGCGAGATAATTTTTCTGATACAAAATGGCTAATTAAATCATATGTTCCTACTGAGAATGCTCTCATTAGAATTAATGTACCTGAATGACCTCTAACAATAAATGGACCTAAACCACTATTGAAACGTGGAAAACCAATATGTTCTAAAGATAAAAATCCCTTAAAAAAGAAGGGAGCAAATAGTCAAATTGATCATATCGAAGAAGAGAAACATAAATGACTCAATTTACATATTCTTCTTGAAGAAGTTGAGCCTTTGAAAGAGAACGTAGAAAATTAAGAAATATTAATTAATTATATTTTCACAATGAAAACATGAGATTGAAAAAATACTATTGTAATGACATGTTTATATACAATATGATAGTTGATGCCTTGAATTAAAATAATAATTATGAGCCCACGTCTGTAAAGGAATATAAGTCATGAAATGATTTGCCAAAATGGAAGGATTTCTATCAAAACATGTTATTTTTAGTCTCATAGTCAAAAACTCCGGATGGTGTTAGATCGATAGATTATAAGTGGATATTTGTATAAAAAGGAAATGAGAAAAATAAGATCGAACGAAACAAGACATAACTTGTAGCATAAGATTTTTCAGATAAACCAGGTATAGATTATGAAGAGACATATTTTCCTGTGATAGATGGAATCTCTTTTTAATATTTTGTTGGATTGATAGCGCATGAAAAACTCCATATATAATTAATAGATTTTATCATTGTATATTTATAAGGTGTACTAAATAATGATATATATATATATATATATATATATGAAAGTTCCAAAAGAACTAAAACCACCTAAAGTATGTAATTCTCAATAATCATTTTTCTATTAGATTACAAAGGTTTTTATATAGTTTAAAACAATTTGGACATATGTCAACTCGCTGAATGTTTGTTGAAAATAGGCTATATAAATATTCATATTTTTTCATGTGTTTTTATAAAGAAATCTAAATATGGATTTGTAATAATCGTTGTATATGTTGATAATTTAAATATCATTAGAATTCTTGAAAAGATTTCAAATACCATAAATTATTTTTTTTAAAAAATCAAAATAAAAGACATTAGGAAAACCAAATTCTGTCTCGACTTATAGTTCAAATATTTAAAAGATTGAATCTTTATCCATTAATCAATTTGCACTAAGAAAGTGTTGGAACGATTTAATATAGATAAATTATATCCATTAATCAGTCCAATGGTAATTTGTTCACTGATATGCAAAAAGGATTTTTTTTTTTTTTTTTACTTTGGGAGGATAACGAGGAAATTTTTTGTTCTGAACTACCACATCTAAGTACAATTGGTATATTGATATATTTTACTAATAATACTCAACCCGATATAACTTCTATAAACATATTAGCAAGATATAACTCTACTCCAACAAAAAATATATTAGAATAGAATTAAACATATTCTATGATATCTCCAAGATACAATTGAAATGAGTTTAATTTATTCAAATTGTCAAATGTACAATTAATTGAATATGTAGATATTAAATATTTGTCTGATCCACATAAAACTCGTTTTCAAACGGGTTATATATTTATATATGATGGCATTGTCATATCTTGGAGATCTATAAAGTAAAAAATGACTGTTATATCATCGAATTATACTGAGATACTAGTAATTCATAAAGCAAGTCATGAATGTGTGTGGACCAAATCAATGATTAATTATATTCAAGTATCAAGTGATTTAACTAGTATTAAGAAGACCTTACAATATTATATGAGAATAATATTGTATACATATCTCAATTAAAAGGTGGATATATTAAGAATGATAGAACAAGACATATATCTCTCAAATTATTTTTCACATATAACTTAATACAAAGTGGAGATATCAATATTCAAAAAATTCAATCAAGTAAAAATTCTACAAATTTGTTGACAAAGACATTACCTACCACAATATTAAAAAAATATGATTCATAAAATTCCGCGTTTTAAAAACATTATATGATATTTTTATCATGAGAATATAATATGAAGGTTTTTATGTATAAAGAATGATGTACTTTTTTTCTTTCACCGGAGTTTTTGTCCCACTAGATTTGTCTCTAATAAAATTTTAATAAGACATATTCTTTATACAATGGACATTCAATGAAGAGAGTTATAAGTTCTGAAGAATTTGGATAGATATCCATATTTATTACGGATAAAATGATTATTGGAATGGATGATCATGTTAAAAAATGACCATTGTCTTTTGCATGACTCTTTAATGTTACGATTAACTTTTGGGTTTTGAGATCACGAGTGACTATTATTTTTTGGGTTGCAAATTAACAAAAGTATCTATTCATATTTTCTCCAAATATTTATAAATAGGTCCCCTTGTAACCTTATTTGTCTACCAAGAAGAGAAATAAAAGTCCTATTTTCTCTGATCTCTCTCTCTCTATATACATTGTGTTCAAGTTTTTCTTTTAAGTTAAATTTGTCTTTATACTATTTCTGTTTCTATTTAGAACACATCATATATTTTGATCTCCAAAACCAAGGTTCTATATTGTTTAATTATTTTTAAATTAAAAAAATAAAAAACATTATAAATTTTACAAAAAATATTTTAAATAATACTAGAATGAACCAAATAAGTCAATAGCTAAATATATCAAATCTTATGGACCAATATTAGGTCACACGCCGAATATTTACAAATTGAGTAAAAAAAATTTAAAAAACATGGTCAGATTGATTGCTACAACTCATTTGGAGTGTTTAATATTATTCAAGTATATATATATTATAAAAATATGCTTTTTTGGAAAGTTAGTATTTCTAAAATCAGATAACAGAATTTTTTTATTAAAAAATTGGAAACGAATGTACAAATGAAACAAAACTAAAGACGTTTCTTGGAATCGTCCCCGGAAGGGATGGATTAAGCAAAACATGGATGATGGGTTTCGCTCCATATAAGTTTCTCAATGTTAACATTTTTTTAAAAAAATATTTTTAAAATAGTTCAATATATTAAATTAATTAATATTTATAAAAAAAAATTTATATTTTTTATATTTATATATTTTTTCACATTTAATAAATTATTTACTTATTTAACTATAATTTTTATTTTTATATTATTTGTCTTATGATTAATAATTATATATTTATTTTAGATTTTTCTTATACAAGACAAACATTATATCATTTCTATAAAATAATTAATATTTTTTTATATTTACATATTTTTTTGCGTTTCTATTTTCTATATTATTACAAAGTGTTGTTTCTGTATAGTTTCATATCTGTTTTCATTTTCTTATTTCTGTTCCTTGCAACCTAAATGGTAGGCAACCCTGCTACGATATGGCAAGCAAAATTTTGAGATATTTTGGATCTTAGACTTCCCTATCTACTTGGGATGGGGTAATGTAAAGCAAAAGCAGAACCATGGGGCCTTATTCTACCGAAGCTACTCAAGATACAAACCTTGTTAATCGAAATGGACTTCATGGCAGCGGTTTCTCACATCTCAAATCCGGCTCTGTCTCAGAATTCCATGGACAATATTGCCAAAGAATGCAAGTCATTGACAACAGAGGCTACAACTGTTGTATCTCTCGTATCTTTAAGGAGGTTAACATTTGTGCAGAACGGTTGCTGGTTTAGCTTTCAAACTCCTTTTGAGTAATCAATTTTTCATTCTCCTCCCCAAGGCATTAGTACAGTTAATTGTAGGGATTGGCAAGGCTAGGCCTGCCCAAGAAGAATGTAATGCTGTCCAACTTTGGGCTTTTGTTCTCTCTCTCTCTCTCTCTCTCTCTCTCTCTCTCTCTCTCTCTCTCTCTCTATATATATATATATATATATACACACACACACACACACACACACACTTGATCTTAGTCTCTCTATATATATACTAGCAATTCCTGGCTGTGCAATGCACAACCTCACTGCCCACCAACGTTTTGCCAGCGTGAATGTATAGTGCTTGGATTTGCAAAGAAATCTACTTTGTTGTTGTCCATTATGTGTGAACCTAGTAAATGAAAACAAATAAAATGAAACTAATATAAAGTTCCGGTGATTGTCATTTTAAGACAACATAAGTGTTTATACAAAAGAGATAGCACTATATAATATGTTATGTTTGCAACAGAGTTGCATATATTGGGATCCATTACATTTGATTGACAATGTAATGGTTCATAGTATTCTGGTCAAAAGTTATCATATGATTCATAGTAGTAATTTTAACATAAATTACTTCATGACCATTTTCAAAAACTTAGATGAACAAAGAGGATTTACCTCATGTGAAGTTCAAGTTTGCTTTTCTTGGCTGGTCTCAGCTTTTATATCTGCTGCTAAGTGAAATTTTTTGTGCTCTTTGGTTCAGAAACCTTGTTGTCAAGAATGTTTTTTTTTCTGATTGAATATCAGCTGATAGAAATGTAGTTGAAGTATTTTCAGTATTTTCAGTATTTTCAGTATCTGGGGCAAAGGTAAGTATTTTTTTCATTGGTGTGACTGAGTCTGAAAATTTTTTTGGAGTAGTATTGTCATGTGCTATTTGTTCAAGCACAAACTTTGTTGTTGGTGTGAAAAAGGGATCTTTCAGTGTCTCTTGACATCCAGATATTTGTGATGTAAGAGTTTGTTCAACTTGGTACTGTGCTTTAGGATTCATTGGAGCAGGCAGAGGATCTATTATTTCTTCCGATGTATATGTTTTAACAATAATGAATCTCCTTTGTTTTTTGTTTTGGTTTTGGTTTTCATACTCCATGTTGTCTTCTGGTTAATGGAATCTGTCAATTCTTTTTCTAGGTTAATTTCGAACGGGTCAGTTTTGTTAGACTTGGAATTTTTTATTAACTTACTTGTTTTTCATAGCAAAGAAACAAAAAAAACTCAACTTCTAGAATCATAGTTGAAATTTTCAAAGTCACTTAGCATTACTCAATGTTTACTACAATTTAATATATTAAGAAATTCATATTTCAATAAATTTATAAGAACTCTCTAGTGAAATTAACAGTCTCAAAGCTGAAAGGAGATGTAATACTTATAAACTTTACAAATTATGTAACCATCTACCTACAACAACACTTCTCAAGTTATTCAAAATCTACATCTAAACTATGTTGGGAGGGTGGTCCCTTTAAATGAGTCATTGCAAGTTTCAAACCGGATTAATTAGAATATGGTTCTAGATACCGATTGATATAGTATAAAAAAATCTACATCTAAACAAGAATGTAGTTGATTATATATAAGTATTTTTTTAGATGTTTCAAGGATCTAAAACTAAAGTAGATAGTTCATGCAGAGTCTGCTATCCCTACCAAAGAAAGACTACCATAGATACCAATCAAATTGGAATAACATGAAGGGAAACTGAACTCATGACGTTCTAATTGCCATAGAAATTGAGAAGGACTAAATACATATGAAGTTTGAATACTACAAAATTGATTTAATCGTTTTTTTGCAATCATTTGAAACTATGTACATAAATTGACAATTTAATTACCGTAAGATATCAAGGAACAATAAAACAAATAATAGTGAAAACAAATAAAAACATGTTAATTTTCACTATTAATTTTAAGTGATCATCCATCGGAGAGGGTGTAACCAAATTATCAAACACCAAGCATAAACTAGGAGGTTGGAGTAGGATTACTTACCCAAAAGCTTAGGTTTTCAAGGCCAAACAAAGGCGTAAAAAAGAATTGCAATTGAATTCATTTCACATTTGTTGGTTCCTTCAATTATTTTACAATAATAATGAATATAGAAAAGAATTAATATTTAGTAATATAAAAATACACTTTTTTTCGATTATTAAATGTTAAGATCAGTAAAGACTTACAAATTGTTTTATCAAATTAAGTATTGCTGGTAAATGAATTCTTGATTTTTAAGGAAGAGCACTACCGTAAAATCCAAACTCAGTTATTCTTACATTTGCTAATTTGAGGAAAAGATTTTGACAAGAGGAAGATTTTTCTCTTGTTAATGTAATCGCAAAGTGTGTATTTCTTGTAAAACAGAAATTGCAAAATCCAAATGCTAAAAATAGAGTAAAAAATGAAACGATTGATTTGCAGAAACAAAACTATCATCTCTTCGATTGGGGTGCTATCTTGTAGGATTTAGGGAAGAGTGTCAAAATAGAGAGCTATATCTCCAAGAACTTATAAATGACGGCAGGAAGTGTAGCATTTCTTTTACCTAAAAACAATTACCATGTTGTATATGTTCTAACTTGGCCTTGGGCATCCAATGAATGTTCTCAACTCATAGCTCTTTCCATGTGGCACTTTTGAATGAAGGCTTGCCCACGTTGTATATGTGTTATGAAGTGACCTTGGGCATCCAATGAATGTTCTCCGGCTCATGACTTTTTTCCACGTGGCACTTTTGAATGAAGGCTTGTCAAGCTTTTTATATAGATAGTAGATATATTATCTTGTTTCTGTTGTTCTGCTTGTGGTGGCCTTCTAGGCTATGTTTATTCCAAGTGAATGCCACCCTATTTATTTCAAAACCAAGTTGTTCATTCCGATTAGACCCCTGAAAATCGCCACTAGCCTTTGAGCTTCAACCTAATACCACACCACCGATATTTCCACGTGAAGGCCGTGCACACACGCACGACTAGATGAATGGAGAGTTGACCCGATAAAAAGGACACTATTTAAGATTTGGGTTCAAATTTTAAAAATAAAAAAAACTACGTTTGTTAAGATCCTTTCTAAAAAGGGACTCATAGTATCTTGAAATAAATTAGTTAAAATATGATTTCGAATATCGATTGATCCAATATATAAAAAAAGAAATAGACATGGTTGGGATTTGCTGAATATATGAGATGTAGGTTTAGCGATAGTTATTAGAATGATGGAGAAACGTTTAAATTATATGGGCTAGATGAATTCAAAAGTAAACGATTTAGATATCTAAATTCTATCATTGAAAATGATGACAATATAAATTGAGATACAAATCATAGGATTTAAGTGAATTTGATAAAATTGAGAAGAGTATCCGGAATTCTGATCGATCACACGATATCATTGCATTTGAAGGGAAAGTTCTATAGAACTGTAGTTAAATCTATACTATTGTATAGTATCGAGTGTTTGGCTATTAAACAAAAACAAGAACAAAATATGGTTGTAGCAAAAATGAAGATATTTAGGTGGATATGTGGAAAAACCAGAAGAGATAAAATTAGAAATGAAAATATTTGTAACAAATTATGAGTTAATTCAATTGCAGATAAGGTACGAAAGCGTCATCTGAAATGGTTCGGGCATATGTAAAGAATATCCAAAGATACACTGATTATGAGAACCGAAAACTTAAATTTATGAGATTTAGTAAGACGTAGAGATAGACCGCTGAAATTTAGATGCAAATTATTCGTAAAGATATTAAAGTTAAGAGTTTAGAAGAGAAAATGATATTGAATAAGAAGAACGTAAAAAAATCCGTATAAATTATACCAATATATTTTATATATATCTATTGATTTATTTATTTATTTTTCTTTTTCCCTTTCTTTTTCCTTTTATATATATATTTTATTTTATTTTATTTTATTTTTCTTTTCTCTATTTTTTTTAATTTATTTCTCAAATGATCGATATCAAATATTTGAACTAAATCTTAGTTTGTTATTATTGCTGTAGACATGGTTGGGGTTTAGAGCCGAAGAAAGTTTAGAACCGAAGAAAAACATGTTTTGGTTTGACAAGAATCATATCCAATAACTAAAATTGTGGAATGACTTGTAGTTCGAATTTCAAATTCAAACCAAAGTTATTTTTATGATTTTACAAGATTAAATTTTGATTGAGAGATAAACCCATCTCCACAGCGATAAGACTCATCTCCATAGATAGAGAGAGATTTATTATGAGGGGTAGGGAGATCTATTTATTATGAGAGGTAGTAAATGTACTGCATGTGCAATCTCTCCAGAGTTCTAGACAGGGTGGGACTAGAAAGCATCCTCCAGTAAAGCAAATGTTGTTAATGGGCTAGTGCCAGCACAATCAATCACGTGAACAACCACAACCATGGAAGAGGGAGGCTTTGCCGACAGTGAAACATTATAATTTTACTCGAGAGGGTAAGTTTCTAAATCTTAATTTATTAATTCCCAAATTCAATCCGTCCACCTACTTAAGGAGACTTCCTAAAACTCTGCCCATTGCAAATTCTAATAGAAAAGGGAAAAAAAATAATGTAGTATGTGATCTCGGATATAACTATTTTTTTTTTTTAAATTAAGGTCTGAAATTTGAATTTTGAAAATAAAAAAAGGGTATTCGAAGAGTTGGTCTATTAATTGGGCTCACCGCTGTTCGATCCGAATTAGTTATATTTTCAGATGTCGATGATCAATTATCAAAAAAATAATGTTATATGTGACCCAAATCAATGCAAATTCCAAAATCTTAATAATAATAATCCTTTACTCCAATCAGACAGCAAGTCCAACCTTGTGATCTCATAAATAGTTTGATTTAAAAAGTGATGAAGCTATATTAGCTATTAGGTTTGGCTAACAGTGCAATTGCAATTCCTATCAAATTTAGCTTTGGTTAAGGTTAAAAATGAGTTGACTAGGCTCATAAATAACTCAAATTATTTTAATTTATATAAAATATGAGTTGAACTTAAGTTAGAAAATGTTCTACACATTTTGTTCATGATTTGGTCGATACATAAATATATATATAAATATATATATATATATATATATATATATATTAATTTAATATTTAATCTATACTAAAATTGATTAATTTTATTTTAAATTTTATCTGGATAAACCCATAGACCAGAAAGGCCTATCAGTCAAGACATCAACATAAAAGAAGTCACAAATGATGATTTGAAAGTTGGATTTTTTCCCCCCTTAAAACGTAAAAGAAGGCAAATAAATAGCAAGCCAAATGATTTTAGAGTTTAATTCTAAACTTGTTATTTAGTAGCATTTATAAAAAAAAAGAAAATCATATAAAAATTAAAATTTTTGTAAAGTTTATTTTATTTTTATTGATTTACTAATCTTCACTTGGATTTAAACTTAAACTATATAAATTTTTTTTATTAATCTAAATAACAACAGTTGAAATTAAAATTAAATTTTACAATTTTTTTTATGAAATTTATTTGATTTGGAATACAAACTTAATGTTTATACGCAAATTGGTGAGACATGCTATTTACTAATTTATTTGATTTTTAGTTAGTCCCTTGTCATGGTAATTTAGTTATCCACGGGATAGAGATTTTTTTTTTTTTTTTTCCCCCTTGTTTCTACCATCCCCATTTTCATATTTCCATCCAATCC
The DNA here is from genome assembly GCA_033439265.1 of Dillenia suffruticosa. Lineage (NCBI taxonomy): Eukaryota > Viridiplantae > Streptophyta > Magnoliopsida > Dilleniales > Dilleniaceae > Dillenia > Dillenia suffruticosa. Next base: position 19,696,697 of record JAVTVX010000020.1, read on the forward strand.
ACGAGTGCGCCCATAAAAAAGTTGAAATTAGATAATATTTTTAATATTTAAAGTTACAAATATGTAGTATTTAAATTGTTTGTGAAAATTTTAATTTAACTTATAAAAAAAGGCCTATTTCTATTTATCAATTTTTAATTTAAATTAATATTATTCTTAATAAATTAAAGTAAAATAGGGAATAGTTATAACAAGTTGAAGCGTGCAAGTGGAGGTTCCGAAACACACACATGCAATGTAGAAAATTTTTACTATTTTTTTTTATAGGTATCGATATTCTTAAAATGGATGAGCGTTAAATAATCATTCAATATCTATCATCTTGCATGAAATAGAATAGCATATTAATTAATTATTAAATAGCGGTACAATCACCGTCCATCTATCGGTCTTTGATTTTGAGAATGTTTGGTGAGTGAATGGGCAACCTTACTTGCCTTCTAACCGGTGATGGCACGGAATCCAACAATCCATAACCACAAATCCAATAGACTACCAAGTGACAATGTTTAATTATAACTTTGGAAAATTTTTGATTATCCTCTCATAAAGTAATTATGGTTTTTACGCTCTTAAGCACACAAGAGACCGGTCATGCAATATATACCGAGTAAGGATGACCAACCAAGGACATGCATACATTACAAGAGTCAACACATGGCAAAAATTATGATTCTTCTTGATCTGTTCTCTTTCTAACTTGAGTATCAGATCTTCTTCTGTCAAATCACTTCCGATGGATATTTTATAGGTCTTTTTATCAACGAAAATTAACAGACACACCAATATCGATTTCCCATACAAGTTGATAAAATAGTTTATCCGCGGTGTAAATTTACGTGTTATTTTGTCTTTTTGAGAATTTGAAGTGGGTAAAAGAGTAATTTTAGTTTTCCTGTAAAAGTTGTTGTTAACAATGCCGATTAAATAGCAATCCAAAAACTATCAACCAGACACCATAATTGCTGAAAGCGAAATGCGATAAAATTGGTCAATTGTAGGGAGAAGGGACGAGGAAGAGATATTACCCGTTAAGGTGCTATTGGATTTTTGTGCAAATTGAACTTATGGAGGGTGTCGCTCCATCAAACAATGTTGTGACAAATAGATTTATACAATAGAAGAGAACGGGAAGTAGGACAATGTTGTGACAAATATGTATGATATTTGTAGATCATTTACCGCTAAGATTGAAATCAATACATACAACTCGATTGTTTTCTTGTACGTTAAGGTCATAAAAAGGTTAAAAGAGAGTTAAGAGAGAGAAATAGATTTATACACTTTGCACACCTGAATAGTAAAGAGTTTTTGTTTAAATATTTTTTATAAAAGTAAGATTTAGTACTCAAATTTTCTTGAATACGTATATTTTTATAATTTTCGGGAAAAAAATAAATTTATACACTTCGGATAAATCTTATAAGAATTATAATGTTCTGATTTTGAATTAATGATAGGCCAAGTGAAGTTTTAAATTTTACACGATCACCATCACTCTTTACATATATTAGAAAAGGCTAAAAGCGCACACGCAGGGGAGGCTCGTATTTGTTATGTTATAGCAGCAACAGGAAGCCGCTAGGACTTTTTTTTTTTTTTATGCCTCTAGATATGGTATCTTGAATCAATTATTACTATACTAAAATTTTTCTTTCTTTTCACGAGATTTGAATCCAGTTAAAGATGGAGGTTATGACCACCACTATTGCTTTAATAAATATCTCTTGTGGGTTGGTGGTAATTAATTTAGGATACCTTACGGTGGTCCAAACTTATGCATGCCAACTATGCCCTGCAGCCATGAAAACCAAAGTCAGAGTATAATGGCCTAGGATGGTCCACTTCCCCCACTCCATCTCTCATTTTTGGAAGCTGTGAAGTGATGGGGAGATCTTACAAATCGGAGAAAAGTGTCCGATGGCATATACATATACGTATACACACACACACACACTCATTTCTATAGCAATTTTCTGATCAGTCGGTACCTAGGATGTATTCTTTTAAACTGTATTCGTTACTTCGACAATCTCTAAACAAAATTTGTAAAAATAACATTTTTTTCCCCGAAAATCTTCTATAGTGTGAGAATATTTTTCCATGTATGCAACGTCTTTGCACTTATTACCATCTTCAATTTTGATTTATTTTGGTAATAACCGAAAGCTCTCGAGCCAAAAACTTGATCCGAAATTACTCGGACCATAAATTTAACTATAGCGAAACAAGTAGAAGAGAAAAGGAATTATATGAAAGAAGATACAAAGAATTATATAAATGTTGTAGGACCCTAAGACCCTAATGTGGAGAGACATCCAAGGCAAACTCAACTGCCAAACCTAATTCTGCTCAAACCCCTTGCCCTCAACACTACCCATCACAAGGAACCTTTTTCCTTTTCCTTTTTCCCCTCTACCTCTAACCGTTTCCTTAAAAACAACGATAAAATCTGGTTTCTCTCTCTCTCTCTCTCTCTTCCTTTTCTTTGTATTTTCTATTTTTCTTCTTTAGGCTGTGGTGGGCACAACCGCATCACTCTCCCCAAGAAAATTTCTACAGGTCACATGCCAAACCGACAAGAGGAACTGATAAGGACATCCAGGATTCAACCATTCTTTTCTTTTTTGAACTCTTTTTTCTTCGCATGACTCGAAAGCCACTCCAGTTTGAAGAAATTGGACACCTCAATTGTTATCAATAAGCTTGATCTTTCAATTCTAAGTTTTTTTTGTTTCTATTGTGTTTTCTAGTTCATATCTTGTAGTAACGAAGTAACTCGAGCAATCTCAGTTGGTTGGCCTTGACATATTACTGATCATGCAGATGAAAATAAAAGTTTAAATCTTTATATAAGAACAAGTATTATTAATATATTAATGATTTTATGTTTATGGGCAATAGCATCTGAACAATGGATTTACGGGGTACACAATTAACGAAAAGGAAAAGCATTAAAATAGAATATGGGCTTTACTAATAGTAGCATTGTGTATGAGAAAGAGGCATTTCCTTGTTATTAAGGGTCAAGGTTCAGAGCGTGTGCTGTTACACTTATGAAAAAAAAACCCCCCATTTAGAGCAAGGAAACAAGGAAACAACATTAATGCAATGAAACTACAATTACAAAAGGTAAAGACATCCCATGCCATGATTACTTCTCCACACCTCTTTCCGCAAACCTCACAGGAAAGCCCCCACCCATTTTGGTAGTCAATGTGGCAACAAACACTGGCTCAAAACATTCCACCGCCTGCACCACCCTCCACCGCCGCAAAACACCAGCAACCACCCTCTTCATCTGCAGAAAAGCCATCTCCTTCCCTAGACAAACCCTAGGACCTGCTTGAAAAACAGGGTATGTGTAAACATCCCTACCCACAAAACTCCATTTCTCAGAAACAGGGTCTCTCTGTAACCATCTTTCAGGCTTGAACTCTGCCCATTCAGTCCCCCAAAGCTTTTCTAGTCTCCCCATCGCATACGGATGGTATGCCACCCTGTTTCCCTTCTTCACCACCGTTCCGTCCGGCAATACGTCATCAATTGCCGCCACTTTTGTGTCTACTGGTACCGGAGGATACAGCCTCATGGTCTCACATAATGAAGCATGCGTGTAAACCATATCTTTCACCTCGTCGTAAACAGAACACTCTGTTTTGCTTTGTTTTTCCTCTGTTATTTCTTTTAAAATCTTATTTTCAGCGTCTGGGTTTTTCGATAGCAGCCAGAAAAACCATGACAAAGCTGCCGAGGTCGTGTCTCGGCCAGCTAGAATGAAGCTTATCACAACATCAACTATCATTTCCTCATCGGAATGACCTGAATTCAAGAATCTTGACAGAAGGTCAACAGAATCAAGACATGATTTTGAGTCCAATTCCTTTTTCTTCTCTCTAATCACTTGTTTTGCGAAATCTCTGACTTCAGAAACTACCTTTCTGAGACGCTTTTCTGACCCCATGTTGAAAGCTTTCTTGAGTTGCCATATAAAATGGAAATTGCAGTTGAATCTTCCGCTAATGGTGCTTGTTGTTTCTTCAAAAGCAGAGGCAAAACTCTGTTCCGGTAAAGAAGGTAACAAGTATTTTGGATCATACCCGAATGCAACTTTGCAAATATTATCAAAAGCAAATCTCTGCAAAATATCTTGCAAATCAAGAACGGTTTTATTTGCAGCCGCTTCGGATAAAATTGGAATTAGTCTTTCATTTAACTCTTCATCAACCACTTTCTCTACAAAGCTTCTGAGAGACCTTGTGTTGAATGCATGACTAGCGTTTTGTCTTTGGAATTTCCAATTCTCTCCATCGGAATTGAAAATCCCATTTCCGAGGAAATCAGTGAGTGATTTTCGAAAATGTTGACCTTTGGGGTAAATAGAGAAGTGGGATTTGAGAATGTGTTGAACGTTCGCAGGATTTGCAGTAAAAACCTGTCGGTCTCCAAAACAACGATTAAGAACAAAGGTTGAATTTGGTGAGATTTGGAGGAGGTCCGAAATCCACTGAACTCTTCTCTTTTGATTTGCAGAAATTGCAGGAGCAGAGCCAATTATTGGGTATGATTTGGGAAACAGTTTGTTGGGTGATGAAAGAGAGCGTGATTTTGTCTTGGTCTTGACAAGTACAGAAAGGAGTAGTAGTGGGAGAATGAAGAGAGTGAAAGTAGGTAATGGCAGCAGAACAAGTTCTGCGCTGTCTTGTGATTTGGAAGCCATTGATGAAGAGATTTTTCGGAGGGTACTGGCACCGATGAATTTTGAGAACAAGCGGTGTGGAATGGTGCATGGGTATTTATATCTGCCAACGCTGACATGAGTGGATGTGGGAGTCCCATGATTGAATTCTTATCCGATGGGTTACCTTTTTACGAGCATAGCAGATAGATTTTTGTCTTCCAATCAGGAATGAATTGGCCCATGTCCATGCGGTGTAAAGCTAGATATCGCACAACCCTTTTCACCACCCCCATTTAATTTGCTTGTCCTACCGAAGTTTTCATATTCCATGCATCATGCATGTTTTTCGTCTTCTAGGGTGGGGTTGATAAATACTATTGTTACATTCCATTTATACTTTCTACTTGTAAATTATTTTTATGTGTATATTTATATTTCATTACTTTAACTACTATAATGAAATTAATAATTATATGTATTGATAAATATATAACAAAACAGTATGTAAAATATATAGTTTGCTCTCTAATTTTGATAGGCTTATTAATCAAAACAAATGGGGGATTTCCATGTCATACTACAGAGGTGATCCTAATCCTCGAAAAAATTACTAGGTCCAGGATTGGGAAGGTGATTTTCCTATAAAAACAAATAAAAAAATAAATTCAAGTTTGCGTAGGAATTGATGGGTTGGATGTGAAGCTATACCAAACACAAAGAAGAACATGTGCTATATTTTTTAATTGGGTTTACTTATCTGAACCAAGGTAGCATTTGGAATAGTACATAAGATGAGAGGTTGCATACGAAACCGAAAATTTGATGTTTTGTTTAGGGAGATGTAGACAAAATTCAAATTTTCTCCATTTTTAAAAACAAAAGTAAACCAATTTTCTATATCTCTCTTTTTAAGGGTGTTGGTAGTTATGCCCAAGTTGGGCCATTTTTTTTAATTTAGGGATTAGTTTCTTTTAAAATAATCCCTTAACTAACCAATGATAGATTAACCACCCCAAGGCATCTCTCTAGAAAATGTCTTTCTTACCCCAACGACTGTCTCTCTCTCCTTGAGTCTCTGATTATGTCTCATAAGATATTTGTGGGGTTGTGAAAGCATGAAAAGCCACAATGAGGATTTTCAACAGAGAGCATAAAATGCTATAGACGAAGAGAGGGAACCCCAAAAGCAAACACTTTTTTAGAGAGAAAAGATTAAGAGTTCGAGAAATTTTCAAATACAAAAATTTCTTCCGTCGTTGGGTTTATCAAACTTTGGATTGAGATGTTATGGATCCATAGTGATGATTCGTTTCGTGATTATCAGCCCGACCAAGCGATCTATACAAAAGAGTTCGTGAATTGGTTGATTTCTTAGAACTCTACACAATGAGATATTTATCCAAATTCTGAATTTTTTAATTTATATATTTTCGCATGCGCATGTAGTGTAATAAATTTAACATTGGTATTAGAGCTAATTAGATTTATTAAAAAAATTCAGAATTTTTTGGGCATAAAAATTTAAAGTTTGGATTACGAATGAGTTTCGTGAATCCAATGATACCACAAGAATACCCATGGCTTAAGGATCATGAAAATAATTTTTGTTGAATTTTTTGAGTGTGTTAAGCTCGTGATAAGTTCGGTCAAAATTTTCAACGTTACGGACACAAAAGTTTAGATCTGTTGAGTTAGAGAATAAATTGATATATAAAATTGGTATAAATATATTTCTTGTATGGTGGTCTACATTTTGACATATATATTGCATATTTTGGTTGTTAGAAATCGAGTTTCAAGCATGACCGCGAAGAGCCAAAATTTTGTACGTCTGATTTATCGAGGGCAAGGCTTATTTCTCCCAAAGATTGAATTAGGGATAAATTGGGAACGTTGAATTTTGAATAACAGTCAAAATCCATGTCAAAATCAAGTCGGAATGGAGTTTTCCGTCAATCGGGTCGTACAAACCCATCAGGCAGAGAAGACCTGACCCAACTAGCGGGCCCGTGAGGTACACGCGCTTGGAAGGAGCATGAAGCTGTTGACCGTAGGCGCATTCTATTTTTAATTGAAACAATGAACAATCAATTTAATTTATAAAGAGTACTAAATTTCATAATCAAGTTTTGTATTTGAAACTTAAAAAAAAATAATATTAGAAAAAACTTTTCTAAATTAAGTTTAATAATAATTAAATTGAATTAATTAAAATATAATTTTGAATATCAATTGATTTAGTTAAAAAATAGTATTCTTAATTAAAATAACAAATTTAATAAAAAAATCTAAAATTTTGTAAGTAAATTTCTTTTATAAAAATAATTTTATATTTTCTTAAGGTTATTTCATCTCAAGTTGGGTTTTATTTCATGAGAATTCATGAAAGGTCACCTGGAAAGTCGGTCAGCATTAATAACGTTGAGTGGGTCATAATTAAGGAAATCAACATGTGTGAATTTCAACTTCCCCACGTTGTTGATTTTCAGGAGCAGTTGGTATGTGGGACATTTAATAAATTTGTGTACCCTACCAACCTCAATGATCTGAGAAAATGGGGTTTTGCTGCATAGCTATTAATATTTATAAAAATTATTAGGAGGGTTCTCCCTGTATAAAGTGCGGCCCTGACCCAAATTTTTATTTTATTTTTTTGTGTGTATCATAAATACCGAAAGAAAAAGATGAAGTGTGAAAAAAAGAAGTAAAAAAAAAAAAAACAAAGAAAGAAAAAAAAAATCGGTAACAGTGAAACAAAAAAATTTAGTGAAAAAAAGAATGGCGAAAAGTGAAATATAAAAAAGAATTAAAAAGAAGAAGAAAAAGAAACTCAAAAAAAGTAAAAGAAAAAAAAAAGGAATGGTGAAAGATAAAAGGTGAAAAAAAAGAGCTAAAAAAAGAAAGGTAAAGGGTGAAAAAAAACTAAAAAAAAAAATAGCAGAAGCAAATTGTTCCCATCTAATGTGGCAATTCCTCCCACCTCCCCCTCTCCACTTGTTTTTTTAAAAAAACTTTTAATAGTGTATAACTATATATGCACATAGTTTTTTTTATCGGAGAGTATTTTAGTAAATTAGACAAACAAAATGAACCCAAAAAACGAAATGACACAAAAAAACCAAATTGTACCAAATGGTATCAAGAGAATGAGAGACTTCCAAAAAGAACAGTAAAAACAGTGAAACTCATAAAAAAAACTAAAAAAAACAAAAAAAAAAAGAGAGAGAGAGAAGAGAAGAGATAAATTAATAAGGAAAAAAATGTGAATGGTGAAAAAGAAGTAAAAAAAAAAAAGAAACAAAAAAAAGAAGGGTAAAAGGTGGAAAAAAATTAAGTAAATAAGAAATAAAAGAAATAAAAAATAGGAATAGCAAACCAATAAGAGTAAAATCCAAAAAAAAAGAAGAGTGAAGAGTAAAAAAAAGAAAAAAAAAACAAGAAGAAGAAGAAAAACTCAAAAAAAAAGTATAAAAAAAAAGATGAAATGTGAAAACAAAGAAGTAAAAAAAAAAAAAGCAAAAAATAAGTAATTGGTAAAAAAAAAAAATAAGAAATCCCAAAAAAAAAAGTGGAAACAGTAGCAATTGTTCCCATCTGAGGTGGCACCCCTGCCACTCCCCATTTTCTACCTGTTCCTTTAGACAACCAAAAGGGTTAAAAAAAAAAAGAAAATGGTTCGGAAAAAACCAAATTGCACCAAGTGGCATCTAAAGGAGAAGAGAGTTCGTTGTGAAAATAGTGAAATAAAAAAAAGAGAAAGAAATGAAAAAAAGCAGAAAGAGGAGAAGAAATAAATTAATAAGAAAAAAAAGGGTGAAGTGTTGAAAAAAGAAACAAAAAAAGAAGGGCAAAGGGCGAAAAAAAAGTAAAAAAAAAAAGAAGAAGAAAGAAATAGCGTCAAATCAGTAACAATGGAATAAAAAAAAGAGTAAAAAAAAAAAGAAAAAACGAAAGATGAAAAAAAAAGAAGTAAAAAAAAAAACAAAAGAAGAAGAAGAAAAAAACCTAAAAAATGTAAAAGACAAAAAAAGGAAAGATAAGCGGTGAAAAAAATAGAAAAAAAAAAGAAAAGTAATTGTTAAAAAAAAGTATAAAAAAAAAACAAGAAGGGAAAAAAAGTTAGGAATAATAGCCTACTGTTCCCATTCGAGATGACACTCCCTCCCACTCTCCCTTTTTCACTTGTTTCTCTAACAGAAAAAAGTAAAAAAAAAATAAATAAAAAAAATAAAGCAGGAAAGGAAAAAAAAAAAGTGGGAATAGTAGCCTACTGTTCCCATCCGACGTGCAATCCCTCCCACACTCTCTCCCCACATTTGTTTGTTTCTATTATAGTAAGATAAGATAAAATAAGATAAAATAAATAAAAAAAAAAAAAAAAAAATATATATATATATATATATATTGACGGGTGGAAAAAAAAGTAAGAAACAAAAAAAAGAAACAAAAAAAAAAGAAGTTAAAAAAAGAATAATCACAAACCGATAACAACATAACCCAAAAAAAAAGGAGTGAAATAAAATATTGAATGGTAAAAAAAAGAAGTAAAAAAGGGAATGGTGAAGAGTAAAAAAAAAGAAATAAAAAAAAATAGTAAAAAACCTGTAACAGTGGAACCAAAAAAAATAAAAGAAAAGAAGGGCGAAGGATTAAAGAAAGGAGAAGAAGAAAAAGAATTCAAAAAAGTAGAAAAAAAAAAAGGAGAAGGGCGGAGAGTAAAAAAAAAAGTTAAAAAAGGGTAAATAGGTGGAAAAAAAAGTAAAAAACAAAAAAATAAAGGAAGAAACCCAAAAGAAAAGGAAGAAACAATAGTCAATTATTCTCATCCGAGGTGGTATTCTTTTCCACTCCCTCTTCCCCCATAAGTAAAGGGTGTAAAAAAAAAGTAAAAAAAAAAAAAAGCAAAACGAAAGAAGTAAAAAAAAAAGTAACAAACCAGTAATAGTGGAATTAAAAAAAAATGAGTGAAAAAAATAAAAAGAAAAAATCAAAAAATGTGAAAAAAAAGAAGAGTGGATGATGAAAAAAAAGTAAAAAGAAACAAAAAAGGGTAAATTGGATAAAAAAAAGTAAAAAAAAAAAAAGAACAGTATCCTACTATTCCAATCCGAGATGGCACTCCCTCCCACTCCGTGAAGGGTGAAAAAAATGTAAAAAAAAGTAAAAAATTCAAAAGAAAAAAGAGTAAAAAAAATGATGAAAGGTGAAAAAAATGAAATTAAAAAAAGAAGCAAAAAAAATGGTAATCAAGTAAAAAAAAGTAAAAGAAAGAGAGAAAAAGAAATCAAAAATAAAAAACCCAAGAAAAAAGAATAAACAGTAATCTACTGTTCCAATCATACGTGACACTCCCACTCCTCTCTCTCCTACTCGAAGAAGAAACCAAAAAAAAAATCCCAAAAAGAGAAAAAAAAAAATAAACAGTAGCCCACTATTCAAATCCTACGTAGCGCTCCCCCGCACTTCTCTCTCCCCCACTTATTTGCTTCTATTATAGTATATAAGATTATTTTAAAATTTAATATTATTATTTAAATGTAAAATATTACAGTGCTAAGTTCTAACTTTATGATTTATGAACATTGCTAGTTATAAAAATTGTGAAATTTTTAAGTGATAGCATTGATCCACGGATGTTGACATTCATAAAAATTATAAAAAAATTTTAAATTTGAAATTCCTGCAAAGTGCTATGCGTGGCTTGGGATGGATTTTGATATATTTTTTTAAAAAATTAAATTATATTTAATTAATATTTATTTTGATAAAATAATAATTTTAATTTTTATACGAAGATTTAATTTTTAGTTATAAAATTTAATATATTCTTTAGAAATTTTAATTTACTTAAAAATAGAAAATTTTTTGGACATCCAAAAGTGAAGTCACAGTCGAGCGGACACCCTCAACGAGGATAGATTCATCGTGCTGATTGGTGTAATTATTTAGATGTCGTTGACTTACATTCGGAATTGCAACCAAAACCGGTAAAAATCGAAATCCTATTTTAAATATGTATACCTTTTAAAATTAGAATCATATAATTATTAATTTTATTTTTGATAAAAAATATTTAAAAATTAGTAATTTTAAAATTTTATTTTATTTTTTAAAATTAAAACAATAATTACCTCTAATTTATTTTTTAATTTTATTTTTTAAAAAAATAAAAATAAAATAAAAATATGTTTTAAAATTGGAAGGATGTAATTTTATTTTAGTGAAAGCTATATTTAAAATTAAAACTATAATTACCTCTAATGTATGAAGATGGCGGGCTTCATCGCGGATGGTCTTCTCGGCAGGACGACGATACCTTGTTGGGAAAGGGTGTTTATGGTGGTGGGTGGGTTTAATGAGAGAGAGAGAGAGAGAGAGAGAGAGAGAGAGTGAATGGAAGGAGACGTGGGGTGAAATCGTGGGTAAAATGTGAGAATTATTTTTGTTGGGTTTTATGGGGTTCGGACGAGAGAGAGAGAGAGAGAGAGAGAGAGAGAGAGAGAGAGAGAGAGAGAGAGAGGTGGGGTGAAATCGTGGGTAAGTAAAATATAAGAATTATTTTTGTTGGGTTTTATGGGGTTCAGACGAAACCCGTAATTCTATTTGGGTTTTACAAAATTTTTTTATGGGTTTCATTTTCATGCTCTTTTTTATTTTATTTTATTAATCTAAATAAATAATTTATATGTATTTCAAATTTATTCATAATTTTTATATTTTTAATCAAATATAACCTTAATTTAAATAATTTAAAATTTTAATAAAAATTCAGATATGAAGAATCCCATCCACATCAATTCGATGCATCACAAAGTTTTCTCTCGTCTCGAGAGTACCGCGTGACTCTATTTGGCAGCAACCCAGCAAGATTTAAGCTTTATTGACAAGACACCTGTCCGATTTTCAAGCTCTTCGGTAGTGAAGTAACCGGGCCGGGCCGGGCCGGGCCGGTTCAAGGTCGGTTCGAGGAACCGCGTGCCGGGCCGGCAGCGGTTCCTAGTCCAGGTCGGGCCGGGCCGGGCCGGTTCCCAATTTTTTTCTTGTGGAACCGGCCCGGCCCGCTGAACCGGAACCGGCGGTTCCGGGCCGGTTCCAGGCCGGGTCCGATTCGTTTTTTTTTTTTTTGTTTTCTTCTATTGCGTTTTTCTAAATTTTTTTGTAACTCTATTTTTTAATTCCATTTTAATTTTATAACTCTAATTTTTTTAACTTTGTTTTATTTTTTTTAATTAACTTTTGATAATTCACTTGTAATTAAAAATTAGAGACACAAGATTTTTAAAGTGGTTCCACCGAATTCGGTGTACGTCCACTACCAAGCTCATCACTTGGATTTTTAAATCCACTATTTTTTTTTACATTATTTTGATAATTACATCATTTTGATTTTTTTCTATTTAAAATGACTTTTAAATAAAAGAAAAATATTATTATTATTATTATTATTATTATTATTATTATTATTATTATTATTATTATTCTTCAACTTCTTGTTCATCATCTTCTGAGACTTTGATAATTCTTTGCATTCTTTTTTCTGCATTCTTCCAATCTTTAATACATATTAAAATTTCTAAAGTGTCGTCCGTTAAATTTGTACGTTTTTCGGTTAACACTCGACCACCTGTACTAAAAACACTTTCGGATGGTACTGTAGATACCGGAGGGGTTAGTACATCTTTAGCCACTTGGGCCAAAATTGGATAATACGATGCATTATTTTTCCACCAACCTAATATATCATATAAATCTATATCATCAAAACTTTCTAATCTAGGTGTTTGTTTATATAAAAGTAATTTATTAAATGATGATAAAGAAGTTCTTTGTTTTTTTCCTAACATGTGTAAGAGATTAAATGAAAATGAAGATGATTGAATATTATTACTACTACTACTAGCTATATTATTAGTATTTAAATTATTAATTTCCTTTTCATATAATTCAAATATTGATCGTAAAGTATGATATATTTGTTGTTTTAAAAAATGTGGGTTAATAGACATTTCTGATGGAAAAGCTTGTGCAAAACAATTTATTAACATTTCAGCACCTTCAACCTTAACACGTGGATCTAATGCACTTGCAACTAAATATAAAATTGAAATTTTTTCATAATATTTTAAAAATTTTGTTTTCATTGAAAGAACAATTTCACCAAATCTTTCTTCATTTTCAAATTCATTAAATACATAAATAATTTTACAAAGATTTGGTAGCATTAAATGAGTAGTTGGATAATAATATCCAGAAAATAAATTTGTACATAAATAAAAAATTTCCAATAATTTTGTAAGTGTAGACGCAAATTCAAAAGCGGTATTATCAATAAAAACATATTCGTAATTTGAATTTGCAAATTCAATTAAAATATTTTGAAAAGGAAGAACACCTTGTAACATGTTATATGTTGAATTCCACCCAGTGTCACATTTCATTTTAAATTTTTTATATTTTTTGTTATGTAAAATACATAATTGTCTCATTTCTTGAGTTTTTACAGTAGAATTTCTTATTTGATGAATTAAATCGCGAATAGATTGTAAAAATAGTTCTCTCATTGCTAAACCATCCTTAACACATAAATTAATTATATGATATACACATCTAACATGAAAAAAAGTTCCATTTAAAATTGTTTTTAAAGAATTTTTTAAACTATTAACCGCAGTAGTATTAGCCGAAACATTATCAAAGAAAATAGAAAAAATTCTATCACTTATTCCATAATCATAAACAATATTTGAAATTATTCTAGTTATATGTGCACCGGAATGTGGAAATTCCCAACGTTGAAAAACTAAAATTCTTTTTTGTAAAGACCATGAATTATTTATCCAATGACATGTTATTACAATATAATATTCTTTTTTATGCTCACTTTTTCAACTATCTGAAGTTAATGAAAATTTACATTGACTAGTCATAAATTCTGTAAGTATACCATTTTTTAATTCCTGATATCTATCTAATGATCTCCTCCTACCGGATTTTTTACTACTTTTTTTATAACCGGATTGTAAATATTTTTGTACATATTCTTCAAATACAGGACATGCAACTATACTAAGTGGTAATTCTTTTCTTGCTAGCCATTCTATTTGTCCAAATTTTTTTTATCCGAATTATATTTAAATGTACCAGTTATATTACCTCCCCCTGTAGAAATTTGTGTTTGTTTTGTTTGTGGTAATTTATCTGGATGATTATTAATTAAGTGTCTCTTAAGTGTGCCTACCCCCCAACCTTTTAAAAATTTATATTTTTGATGACAAATTTTACAAATTGCTTTTTGTTCATCATTTTTTCTTTCAAAAAATGTCCATATATTAAAATCATTTTTTTTAGTTTGTGTTGTGTTAGATTTAGTGTTACTAGATTCAGTTTCTTCTAAAAAAGTTTCAATATCTATATGATCAGGAATTTCAAAAAATGGAGGAAGAGGAGATTGTTGAGAAGATTGTGAAAAATGTGTTCCGGCCATTTTATAAAAAAAATTAAGATTAAAATTTTTAAAATAATATATAAGATAAAATTTTTCAAAGGAAATTTAAGATTAAATTTTTTAAAAAGATAATGCAAATGTAATGCAAATATAAAAAAATAAATATGCAAAAAATTTAAATGTACCGATTTGACGAATATCGCAATTGTTTTTCGCAAAATCTTGAATGAGCTCCCAATCCTGAAATCTTCTCAAATCTTGATTAATGTAGATAATGTGGTATAAGGTGATGAAATGGTGTAAATTTTGATGGAAATGGTGTAAAATTTGATGAAAATGGTATAAAAATGGTGTAGGTAATGTGGTATAAGAGAATAGAAATGGTGTAGAAATTGGTGAAAATGTAAATAATTGTGGAAATGTAGATAATGGAGAAAATGAAAATGGTGTATAAGGTGATGAAATGGTATAAAAATTGATGGAAATGGTGTAGGTAATAGTGTAGAAAATGATAGAAATGATATAAAAAATGATAATACAAAGGAAATAATAATGAGAGAATGTAGTAATATTGAGAGAATGTAGATGTGAGAGAGAAAGAGAGATTTTGTTGTGGAGATTTTGGAAATGGGGTATAAGGTATTTATAGGAAACTTTTTTGACCATATGGACCAAAATAACCTCAAAAGTAGTCGTTTTATAGCTGTTGGGAGGGGTAAAATTGAAAAAATTTCAAAATTCAAAAAAAAGGGGGAAAATTTGAACCGGAACCGGTCGGGTCGGGCTGGTTCCGGGCCTGAACCGGCGGTTTCAGCCGGTTCAGGGCCGGTTCCGTGCCGGTTCCAGGCTTGTTCCGGGCCCGGGCCGGTCCGGTTCCGTGCCGGTTCCGGTTCCGGGCCAGTTCCGGTTCAAAATTTTTTTGAACCGGCCCGGCCCGCTACAGGAAACGGTTCCGGGCCGGTTTACTGTAGCATGGGCCGGTTCCGATTCCGGGCTTTAGCCGGTTTTCGGGCTCAAACCAGCCCGGTTACTTCACTACTCTTCGGCAAGCATGGGGCCAGGGTAAAGCCAAGAGATAATACTCGATTAAATCGTAATTAAAATAATTAATTTAATTTAATTTAATTATATAATTTATATGATTATGATTTAATTAAATATATTATAAATCAAAATTTTATTTGATCAAATTAAATAATTAATTCAATTTATTTATCTAAATTAATCGAATTATTAAAATTTTTTACTATAAAAAACTTTCAAATAACATTAGTTTTTATTCATATATATATATATATATATAAATATAATATATATCATTTATTTCAAACTATAAACTGTTATTTAAAAATTTTAAATTCACTTATAATTTTTGTTTATCAAATATAATTTTAAATAAATTAAATTTTAAAAATAAAAAATGAGTGAAATAGGAGAGGGAGAGGAGAGAGGCGTGAGCAAGAGTATCAAGTTTGAGAGTAGAAACATAAAATGAGCTAAACATTGAAAATTTGAAACTAAAAAGATTAAAATTAAAAATTTTTCAATAGCTGTGCATTCTCCATTGTATTAATTTTAATTTTTAAGTTTTTTCTTTTGATTTTTAATTATAGTATTGTAATAATATTTATATAAATAAAAATTATTTAAAAAATATATGTATATATATAATATTTTTATTTAATTATATTAATTCTGTTTAGTCGAAATAAAAATTACTAAAATCAATAACTGACTAAATAAATCAAATTAACGTTTGATTTTATTCAAAATCAAACAAAATACCTAATAAATTATTCAAAATATAAATAAACGGTTTGGTTAAAATGTTTTTTTTTTTAATTTTAACTGAATAGTATTCACCCTGCTCCGAAATAAAATTCTAAATTTTGGATTTATGGGTATTGAATAGTTAACTATATTAATTTTTATTGAACAATTAATTAAAAAAATAAACAGGATAAACTTTTATGCATTTTAATTTGCTAATAGGTTATGGGTTTATCTAATAATATTATTGACATACTGTCTCTTTTAACATTAAAAATGTGTTTTTAGAACTAATCTAACCAATCTATTTAGCATTATTACGGTATTAATTATATTTTTTATGTGTAAGTGGATATTTATTATTGATCAATGTTTGAGTGTTATTTAATTAATTAAATCTAAATATTATGAGACCTATATATAGAGTTGACTCTCTTAAATTTTATTTTTTTATTCTTATGATTCAAATATGAAATTTATAATTAAAAAAATATAGTATTATATCGTTATACCGGTACAAGTTTGGTAAAATGGAAAGAATGTGTGAGGTTCGAGCCGGTTGCTTTTGGAATTGAAGCAACATGTGTCCACTATTCTAAGTACTTATGAAAAGTATTGGACAAACATTTAATTTCGTGCCGACCCACAAAAAATGCAACTTTATAAATATTGTGATATAAAGATTAAATAAATATTTATTAATATCAAGTTAATAAAATTATTTAAATTTCATGATCTTTATTTATTAAAATTTTAATAATTTTTTAATTAAAAAAATAAATTAAAAATAAAGTATAATAAAAGAAAACTCAAAAAAATGATTTGTTGTTACCGAACAAAGAGTACGAACATCAAAAGAATGTGCTTTCCCTATTGTTGCAGTCAGAGAATGGCTGCTCCCCCCTTTAGAGCTGCCGCCCCAAAACAAATGTCACACCTCTAAAAGTCAAGAAAGCATATATATATATGTATGCTTAGCTTGCCGGCTGCAAGCCCTAAAAAGGCGTTGAATTTTTCCTATTTTACTTTAAGAAAGAATTTTCAAATCTCTCAAAAAAAAAAAAAATAATATCCTAAAAATTTTAAATAAAAAAAATTTTTAAAAGATAAAATAGTTTGAAATTTACGTTTTAAAAAATTTCTTTTTTAAATATTAAAAATTAAATAAAAATTTTTAAAATTTTTAATATGTCTAATTCTATCTTAATTCTCTTTTTTATGTGTAATTAAAAAATGAAATTTTATTATATTAAATCTTTAAAATCTTGTATTGGCTTCTTGTAATCAATGTATTCACATATTAATAAAAGAGTATTACTGTCTAATTCTCCATTTAAACCCTATCAAAATTTTAATTCTTTTATAAAAATAATAGAATAATTATATTTTATTAAAAAAAGTTAAAATGATGAAATATATAAGATAAATATTATAAAAAATTAAAATTAAAATTAAAATTAAACAATAATAAATATATAAATTTTAAAAATATATAAATTTTTGTATAAATATTAATTAATTTAAACTAATAATACCATCGTTACCGCACAAACATCGCAGGAAAACCCCCACCCATTTTGGTAGTCAATGTGGAAACAAACACCGGCTCAAAACATTCCACCGCCGGCACAACCATCCACCGCCGCAAAACACCAGCAACCACATTCTTCATCCGCAGAAGAGCCATCTCCTTACCTGGACAAAACGTAGGCCCTGCGATTAGCACGATTTAGAACGATTAATGCTTTTTGCGTTCCGGATAATCGATCCGAATCGATTGGGTGTTGAATCGTACCAAATCGTGAGATTCGAATCGCGAATTATGCGATTCCGATTGCCATGGGTTTAACCATCCAGTAGTTCGTTGATTGACATACTTCTATTCCCTAATGGAGGTTGGTATAATGCATTTGTCTTTTCTTTTTCACTTTGTTAATGTTTGTATTGTTAATTTTTCATCGACTTCGCTTCTGCTTTCCTTTGGGTGCAGATAACGTCGAGATAAAGAGATAGAACTGAGGATTTTAAAGTTGCCGTTCGCCATACTGCCGTGTCACTTGGATTCAATGAGGTTTTTGCTCTTCCTTGATTTTTGCATGATCTTTGAATACTTTGGAAATGAGTTTTTCACAATGATGGGTTGTTCAAAGTTTGGATTTCAAAAATACCCACTTCAAGCTTGATTTCAAATTTAGGAGGATTGATGGGACCTTTAGTTTTGTTTATCACATTCGAACCATTGTACTTTTGATGTTTTTGTACTTGAAACACAACTTCCCTTAGTGTGCATTATGGGTAGTTTTCGCTTGTTTGAAGTTATACAGGCCTAATTTCTGTTAATTTTTTCCACTTCTTTGTTCGATGAATACTTTTGGGTTGTGGTATTCTGGGGTTTGATATCTAATTCTTGGAGGATTTGTTAGATGGCTATTTTTGTTGAACACATAATGAACCATGAGTTCTACTGTTTCTGCATCTAAAGGATGACTTCTCTTAGTGAACAAACTCATTTGAAGTTATATAGTCCTAGTTTCTGTTAATTGTTCTGTGATTATCCAATTACAGGCTAAGATAGCAGCCACATTGTCATGTTTTATCATTCACAAGCCTAGGAAAAGGACACCTTTCACCAAGGCTGCATTAAAGACGGTATGCGTGCTGTACCACCAATATTGTAGAGCCTGTGGTTCATTTGATATGGTATATGAGAAAGTTAAGCCACTTTTCTTATCACATGTTTGACTAACTCTCCTTTTTTATTTGTTTCTCATTTTAGCTTGAAAGTATTGGGGAGCTGGAGAAGTTTTTGAAGAAGCATAAAAAGGATTACGTGGATATGTACCGCACAACTGAGCACGAGAGAGACAGCATTAAACATGAAGTACTTTCTTGAATCTTGTGTTGATATTTACCCTTTATTTTTCTAGGGCACTACCTATATTTTAAGATTTTTTGTTCAGGCCTAGTAAACTCTTGATAGTGGATATTTGGCCTTCATTGTGGTTTCAAATGTATCCCCATGAATTATATATTACTTAACAACATAAAAAATTCGTTTGAGAAGGATGATAACACTTGGATCCAGTGGCAACTAGTTACTTAAAAAAGAAATGAACATATTATTTGAATCCTAGTGGAGGCGGTACTTTGCTGGGATTAAAGTTTGTTAATATAGATGCATTCCTTTGTTGATTGTTGTTTTCTGTGAAAGATCGAGTCTTGTTAAATCTGTATAGATCCCTTGTATAAATTCATGAATTCAGAAGGTTATTCTACATCAACTTGTATGATTGAAATGTCCAATTGTTTGTATATTCTAACCATGCAATTTTATGCAGGTCACTGTGTTTATTAAAGCATGCAAGAACCAGATAGACATTCTCAAGAATATTTTAACTGATGAAGAAGCCAACTCAAAAGGTGGCTAGGCATGAGAAATGATAGTTCTAATGCTGATACTATAGCACACAAACATGGAGTGGTACAAACACAACCTTTTCTATTAAATTTCTTACTTTTCAGTCTATTCCTATTTGCTGATACCATTTATAAACAAATATTACACTAATTTCCATTCTGATTGTTGAGCTTGATGCCAGAAGTTTTGATCTCCATATTGTTCCCAATGTATGATGAGTGTCTTGCTTTTAAAGATGCTTGTGAGCATGGTTGGTTTTCTCAAAAAGTTTCATCATTAGATGGTGGCCTAACCACAATTTTTTCTGCTCTTGGTAGCACCTTTGTTGATAGCACATTTGGAAGCATGATGAAACTTTTGTGAGATTATATGGATGATTATGTGCATGACCAGGTTCTATGCCTGTCCACAGGGAACAAATTCCAATCATAAACGATTATCTTTCCACACATTGTTTCGGCACATGGATGAGTATATGAAATCTACTGAATTTTTGGATATTATAAACTTTATGAATCAATCCACTTCCCAGTAATAGTTACATCCACATGCCAGACTTTGCAGTTAGATTTTTTGTGGCAAATGATAGTATAAATTTTGATTCCATGCCAACAGAAAAAACTGCTTTCAGGTAGCTCCTGGGCAACAAGTTTCTCTCTCGCATCATTTCCATCCCTATTTTTACTGAAGTTTTGCACTTATTATAGTTGGTTTATTGTTTCAAGTTGCAATCTGAGTTTTTCATGCATCTTGCAATAGAAACCGTGATGCAAGCTGTCACATGATGCACCTCTGAAGAACGATGAGTCTGCTTTAACTGCTTATTGGAGTCTGGATTTTGGTCATTGTTTTAATTATCTATTTGGTGTTCTTTGTTGGGGTTTGGGGGAGGGTGGAGCTGGGAGTGTGGAGGCATAAGTGTACCATTCTCTCTCCCTCCCTGTATCAAATACACCAAGAAGCGGGTGAAGGGCAAAAAAAGGGTAGTACCTTGAGGGTATCCTTTTTTTTTTTCCTAATTTTTTAGCTCTTACATGTATTCTTATTTATTAATTTACTTTATTTTTTATTTTTTATTTTTTATTTTTTTGGGGGATGGGGGCTGGGCAGGGCTGGGCAGGTTTTTTTAAGTATTCACAAGGAGCACTTCTATGCTTTACTATGGATAATAGTGTATTGAAGCATACAAAAAGAAGTAAATATTGCCATTTTCCAGCTCTTCTCTAACTAGGCCTAAGATGGACTCCGTGTCAGGGAATAGGAGGATCTTGTGCCACCTTGCTCTTTTTGACATCGATTTAACTGGAGATCTGGTTTCGGAAAAATCTGATTAAGCTTGGTTCCTTGTTGAGTCAGTAACCTATTGTTAGTTTTTCTTGATTGGCCTTGTATTGTGAATTGACTTTAATAAATCGGAAAGTCCTGTTTTGGGAGAAGTAAGTTTTGATGGCATTTTCTACCATAGAACATGGTCTCTTCACTTCTTATCTGTGAAGCACTAAAGCTTGTTATCTGTTCAAGTCACAGATGGTTGGGAGTATGTGTGATTGCGTGATACTGTCATGTCTCCCTGTTCTATTTATTGGGTGGATCAAAACCTTTTTCTTTTAACACAGTGCTCATTTATTTTATGTTGACTCTTAAAGTCTTATGCTGCAGGTTCTAATTTTGAGTGAGAAACTTCATTCTGTGACATCACAATTTGATAAACTAAGAGTGCTTTGCCTCCAAGCTGCTATCAGCAGAAGGATGCTGAGAAGAAAACCAACCGGGCTGCAGCCTCAAATACAACAGATGTACCTAAACCTGAAAATTCCAAGTCTAGACCAGAGTTGAGATAGGACAATGAACTCCAACAGGAGTTGATGAGGTTGCAGCTGCCGCAACTTCTAGATGACGAAACACATGCTCTGCAGGTAATGAGCTCATGCAATTCGGACAATCATCATCATTATTAGTACTTGGCACCTTTGCTTATTATTAGTACTTGGCACCTTTGCTTCTTTTAGTCGATACATCAAAGTTGCTTAATGTTGTATATTGGGCAGGTAGAGCTGACTGGGCTTCTTGGAGCTGTTCAAGAAACTGAAACAAAGATGGTGGAGATGTCGGCTCTGAATCACCTCATGTCCACCCATGTTTCGCAGCAATCACAGCAAATAGAGCACTTGTATGAACAGGTCATGGCCTGTTTTCAACATTTTTGTTCGCCATCAATCTATTTTCTCATATTCAATATTAATTTAGGAATACACTGTAAACCCTTATTTGTGTCAATTTTGGTTTTATTCCCTTGGCAGCAGGCTGTTGAGGCAATGAAGAACGTAGAATTGGGTAACAAAGAGCTGTCCCAAGCCATCCAAAGGAACAGCAGCAGCAGAACTTTTCTTCTCCTTTTCCTATTTGTACTTACATTTTCAGTCCTATTTCTTGACTGGTATAGTTAGGTGGATATCAATTGCAATCTTGTGTTACGCTTAGGTGCATTCATTTACCCCGTTGGGAGGTCCATAAGAAATTATGCTTGAGCACCATTGCTTTGATTGAGGAAACTTATTGACGAGGTCATGATTGCAAGAAATTCACAAGATCTGACTCAAATTCCAGTTGAGTGGGTAGCAAAGGCCCAACTTAAAAGATTCAAAAAAATACTGAATAACTTAATTTATGAGATTTTATAACAAGAAATTTGAGTCTAAATAAATAAAGAATCAAAAGGGGTCTTAATTATGCTCATATATGCTCAGTTGGAAGAATAAATGGTCCAAAACTATCCAAAACCAAGGGGGACGAAAATAAAGAAAAATAGCAGCAATATTTGGTCAAAATAGTTTGGTTTAGTTAGTTTCCTAATTTTTATTTTTTTGTAATTTATGTTTTAGTTTCCTAATTTTTTATTATTTAGAGAGTTACTAAATTTTTAGTTATCAATTAAGTCTTTACCTTTAAACTATAAATAGGCCATTACACATTATGTAAAAGGATAATACTTTGGAGAGAATTAATAAAATTGTGAGGATTTTTCACACAAATTTTGTTCTTTTGAGAATTTTGAATTTATTCAAAATAGAAGTTTTGTTTAGTTCTTTGATTTATCAATCTAGATTTCAAACCATCTAAATTGTGACGTCATTCATCCCATTTTTATATCAAGATTTTTGATCTAGTAAGAAACGGGTCTAAAATCATATACCTTAGATTCTTCTTCCTTTAAGGCAATGGTTGAGGTATTTAATTCCATTAGTTCAAATAATTTGTTGGGATAATTTTTGGGCTAAATTAACTTGTTTGTGGGTTTTAGGGTTTCTATACCCAACGGGTTCACATCAGTTGGTATCAGAGTCAATCCAGAATTTTTTTTTTCTTTTGAATTATTTTTATTTAATTTTTTTCTTTTTTGTGTCTAAAAACTCTTCATTCGTTGGTTTATTTCTTATTTTTGATGTACTTATTCTTTATTTTTGTGTTGTCATATTCCCCAAAAAAAAGAAGGGCCAAAAAAAAGGAGAAAAAAAAAGACCTACAAAAAAAGAGGCCGTGAAAAAAAAAAAGAAGGGTAAAAAAAAAAGAGAAAAAAAAATACCCACAAAAAAAAGAGAAGAGGCCGTGAAAAAAAAAAAGGCAGTTTTCAAATTTTACAAAATTGATAATTCTCCATTTTGTAATTTTGTTCAAATTTGACAAGTTTTAAAGTGTTATTACCAAATTTAAATTAGAATTTTCTAAATTTTTTTGGTTGGGTTTGAAATATTTTCTTATTTGTGTACTTACCCAAATTCAAAACTTTCATATTTATTCTCCTTTTATGAACTATTTCCTTATTTGTTCACATTCCTTATTTATCTTATTACTTGACTGTTTCCTTTCTAATTTAGATTTTTTTTTTAAAATTTACTACTTTCCTTATTCCTTATTTTTCTCTTTCCTTCTTACTTTTTTTGTTATATTTTCTTCTATATAAGTCATTGAATTTCACAAGACAATTATTTTTGAATTAAGTTCTCGAGTCCAATAAAAAACTTGACTAAGTGAAGTAGAGTGGTAAAAGGTAATAGATAATTCATTAAAAATAAAAACCAAATACATAGAGTGAAATAAAAGTGGATTTGAGTGAATCATTATTTTTGAGTGAAATACGTGAGGGAGTGTGGTGAGTTTCTTTCCTATTTTATTCTAACATTGTCTTACAGATTCCAATCATAATTCAAAATCAAAAAGATAATATAAGTGGGGAGGTTCAACCACAGGTTGGGTCGAATCTACAACTACATGCATTTATGGGGGAGATGAGACGGATGATGAAGAGGGAGTTAAATCTTATACATGAAAGGTTGGATAAGATGGAAGAGGAGTCGCAAAGGGGGCAACCATCAATAGTGCCGGCCCTCTCCAAGAGAAATAGGTTTTATCAAAGAGAAACTGAAATTGTGGATGAGTTTGAAGGGGATGGGTTAGAGGAGGAGTTTGATAGGTTATCAGTGGGTAGTCATAGGAGACTTGGTCGGAATAGAGAAGTTAATAATCGGGTAGATAACAACTTAGGTAGTATCAAGATGAAAATTTCGTCGTTTCAAGGTACAAGTGATCCCGAAACATATCTTGAATGGGAAAAAAAGATTGAGTTAGTTTTTGATTGTCACAGCTATTCCGCATTAAAGAAGGTTAAATTTGCTATTATTGAGTTTACTGATTATGCAATTGTATGGTGGGATCAATTGTGCATCAATAGACGACGGCATGGGGATCGACCTATTAAAACTTAGGGTGAGATGAAGAAGGTGATGAGACGTCAATTTGTACCGAGTCATTACTATAGGAATTTATATCTCAAATTGCAGAGTCTCCACCAAGGTAATCGAAGCGTAGATGAGTATTACAAAGAGATGGAGATGACTATGATTCGAGCCAATGTGGAAGAAGATAGAGAGGCGACGATGGCTAGATTTTTGAATGGTTTAAATCGGGAGATTGCCAACACGATCGAGCTTCACCATTATGTGGAGTTGGATGATTTAGTACATATGGCAATCAAGGTTGAGAGGTAGCTCAAGAGAGGCAACACACGACCAAAACCAGCACCACAGATTCCGATTGCAACATCTTGGAGAATGAGCTACCCGAAGAAAAAAGAAAATTCAGCTATCTCCAAAGTTAAACCTGAACATAAAGCAGCTGTTTCTACCAAAGCTTCTCAAAGTAAGTCAACCCTTACTTTAACTCAATCTAGTAAGATTAAATATTTCAGGTGTCAGGGAAGAGGACATATAGCTAGCCAATATCCAAACAAGCTAGTTATGGTGATTCGGGAAAATGGTACAATCGAGTCTGAAAATGAAGGTGACATTGATTGTTTGCCTCCATTGGAAGACGTCCCCATCGGAGCTAAGAAGTATGGGGCCGAACATGGTGAGATGTTAGCACTAGTAACATGTCAAGCCTTAAGTTTACAAGCCAGAGGAGATGAAGAAGAAGTACAACGGGAGAATATCTTTCACACTTGTTGCCATGTGAAAGACAAGGTATGCATTTTGATTATTGACGGTGGTAGTTTTACTAATGTTGTGAGTACGACTTTAGTGGAAAAACTGAATTTGTCGACCACTAAACATTCCCAACCATATAAGCTACAATGGTTGAATGATAGTGGAGAACAAAGCAAGTTGTTGTGCCATTCCAGATTGGGAAATATGAAGATGAGGTGTTATGTGATGTGGTGCCAATGCAGACTGGGCATATTTTGTTAGGAAGGCTTTGACAATTTGATCGACATGTGCAATATGACGGCTTCACCAATAAAATTCATTCATGTTCAACCAACGAAAAATCACTCTAATTCCAATGACACCAAAACAAGTCTATGAAGAGCGAGTGAGGTTGCAAAAATTAAGTGAGCAACAGAAATAAAAAGATCAAAATGGGTTGAGAGAAGAGAAAAAAGAGAGAAAAGAAGAGAGAAAGGCCGAATTTGGTAAGAAAGAGAAAAAAGAGAAAAGTTCGGCCAATGAGGTAAAATCCGAGAGAAAACAAAAACATTTCTATGCCAAAACAAGTGAGGTTAAGCGAGCGATACTCTCAAGACGGCCAATGATTGTACTTATGTACAAGGAATTCTTTTTAAGCACTGACCAACTTAACCCTTCTTTGCCAAATGTTATTGTTTCTCTTTTGCAGGAATTCGAAAATGTGTTTCCTAAAGAGCTATCCCAAGGTTTGTCACCTATCCGAGGGATTGAATATTAAATCGATTTCATACCCGGTGCATCAATTCCAAACCGTCTAGCATATAGAAGCAATCCAGAAGAGGCGATGGAGTTTCAAAGACAAGTCTAAGAATTGATGGAAAAAGGGCATGTGAGAGAAAGTATGAGTCCATGTGCAGTTCCAATGATTTTGGTACCTAAAAAAGATGAGACATGGAGGATGTGTGTTGATTGCCGAGCCATCAATAATATAACGGTAAGATATCGACACCCTATTTCTCATTTAGATGACATGTTAGATGAGTTGTATAGTGCTTGTGTGTTTTCTAAAATTGACCTTAAGAGTGGGTATCATCAAATACGAATGAAAGAAGGAAATGAATGGAAAACAACATTTAAAACTAAATATGGGTTGTATGAGTGGTTAGTTATGCTCTTTGGATTAACCAATGCTCTTAGTACATTCATGCGCTTAATGAATCATGTTTTGCGTGCTTTTATTGGTAAATTCGTAGTGTTTATGTTTATGATATTTTGATATATAGCAAAAGTTTGCAAGATCATATCTCACATTTGTATTCGGTTTTGGATATACTTAGAAAAGAAAATTTATATGCTAACCTCAAAAAGTGTACCTTATGCACTGACAAGCTTGTTTTTCTAGGTTTTGTTGTGAGTGTTAAAGGTATTGAGGTGAATGAAAAGAAGATCAAAGCCATCCAAGAATGGCCGACCTCCTCCAATATAGGTGATGTTAGAAGTTTTCATAGGCTTGCTAGTTTTTACAGGAGGTTCGTGAAAAATTTTAGCACTATCGTTGCACCGCTTACACAAGTCATCAAAAAAAATGTTGCATTTTAATGGAGTGAAGAGCAAGAGAAGGCATTTTAACTTATTAAACATAAGCTTACTATGCACCTTTACTTGCTTTACCTAACTTTTCTAAAACATTTGAAATTGAATGTGATACTTCTGGTGTAGGTATAGCCGCTATTCTTATACAGGATGAAAGATCACTTGCGTACATTAACGAGAAGTTAAGCAGGGTTGCACTTAACTATCCCACCTATGACAAAGAATTATACGCCTTGGTTCGAGCTTTGGAGACATGACAACACTATTTGTGGTCGAAAAAATTTGTGATTTGTACGGATCATGAATTCTTGAAACATTTGAAAAGTCAACATAAATTGAATAAAAGACATGCTCGATGGATGGAATTCATCGAAACTTTTCCTTATATCATTCGATATAAACAAGGTAAGGAGAATGTAGTTGCAGATGTACTTTCATGCAGGTATGCCTTAATCTCTACTATTGATACTAAATTTTTTGGTTATGAGCATATTAAAAAACTTTATTATGATGACCACGATTTTGGAAAAATTTATAGTGCTTGTGAAAAATCTGCAGAGAGCAAATTCTAAAAGTATGAGAACTTTTGTTTAGAGAAAATAAGTTATGCGTGTCAAATTGTTCATTGAGAGATTTGTTAGTTCGACAATCTCATAGTTGAGGGTTAATGGGATATTTTGGAGTCCCCAAAACCTTGGTAATTTTACAAGAGCACTTTTATTGGCCACACATGAAACGAGACATTGAGAGATTTTGTGGTAAATGTATTATCTGTAGGCAAGCTAAATCTAGAGTTCAACTTAATGGTCTTTACACACCCCTACCTATTCTTGGTTCACCTTGGATTGACATTTCGATGGATTTTGTTTTGAGTTTATCTAAAAATAAATATGGACGGGATTCGATCTTTGTGGTTGTAGATCGATTTTCTAAGATAACTCATTTTATTCCTTGTCATAAGTCTAACAATACTTCTCATATTGCGAATTTATTCTTTAGGGAGATTGTGAGGTTACATGGGATGTCTAGAATAATCGTTTTAGATCGGGATGCTAAATTTCTGAGTTACTTTTGGAAGATATTATGGGGAAAGTTAGGAACGAAACTTCTATTTTCAATAACTTGTCATCCTCAAACCGATGGTCAAACAGAAGTAGTAATAGGATTTTATTCGCTTTGTTGAGAACTATCATTAGTAAAAATATTAAAACTTGGGAAGAATATTTGCCACATGTTGAGTTTGCATATAATCGTACTGTTCACTTTACTACTAAATTTTCACCGTTTGAAATTGTTTATGGTTTTAATCCTTTAACTCTTTTGGATTTTTTACCTTTACCTATTTCTGAGCAAGTGAATTCAGATGGTAAGAAAAAGATAGAATTTATGAAGTAATTTCACGAGAAAGTACGGTTCAATATAGAGAGGAGGACCAAACAATACATCAAGCAAGCTAACAAGGGACGTCACAAGTTGATTTTTGAACCCGGTGATTTGGTTTGGTTACACATGCGGAAGGAAAGATTTCCAGCACGGAGACGTTCCAAGTTGTTGCCCCGAGGAGATGGTCCTTTTCAAGTGCTAGAACTGATCAACGACAATGCTTATAGACTTAATTTACCAGGTGAGTATAATATTAGTGCTACTTTCAATATTGCTGACTTGAGTCCTTTTGATGTAGGTGATGATTTGAGAACAAATCCTTCTCAAAAGGAGGGGAATGATGAGATCATCAAGATTGTAAAGAATTCACAAGATCCAACTCAAGTTCCAGTTGGGCCGGTGACAAAGGTCTAAGTTAAAAGATTAGAAAAAACACTGAATAACTTAATTCAGAGGTTTTACAATAGAAATTGGAGTCCAAATAAATAAAGAATCAAAACGGGTCTCTCTCTATTTTCTCCCCCTAATCTCTCTCCTTCTCTTGATCTCATTCTCTCTTCCTCTCTTTCTTTAGTTGGTCCATGACAAATTGGTATCAGAGCACACGATTCTTGGTATAATCCATGGCGGAAGATGATTGGAGCAAAAGAATTGACGCTATTATGGCACGCATTGATGACAAATTCAACATTATAATGAAAAGGTTTGGTATCAATGAACATATCCAAACTTTGGTAGAAAAAAAGCAAGAAAATGAAAAGATATTGGAAAGCAACAAAACAAATCAAATGGTAGAAGACACAATGCCAAAATTTATGGAAAAACAAGGTATTGAATCACTTTCTAAACCCCTCATTTTATCTACTCCTAGTGAAGAAATGTTGAGAGTAGAAGAATTTCAAATGTTCAAGAAAGAAGGATCTTGCATGATCAAGAAAGAAGGATCTCAAATGTTCAAGAAAGAAGGATCTTGCATGATCAAGAAAGAAGGATCTTGCATGATCAAGAAAGAAGGGTCTTGCATGATCAATAAAGAAGAGTTTTGCATGTCCAAGAAAGAAGTTGTTAATGATGGGTTCTTGTCAATTCCTAAGGTTGAATTTTCGGTATTCATCGGACAAAATTTTTCACCAAGAAAAAGTTCAAGAAAAGTGTCTTTCAAGCTTCTTCACCTCTATTTTTCTCCAACCATTCTTATTGCAACTCAAATTTCATACATTGTTCGTCTCCATCACCTTATCTCTCAACACAAATGCAAATCTTGGTTCAAGATTCATTGATTCAAGATTCATTGATTCAAGATCTTAATTCTTGGTTTTCCATCCTTGAGGACAAGAATGTATTCAAGGGGGGAAGTATTGTAACAACTACTAACCATAGGGTTAGTAGTTAATCATAGTCAATAGAAATAGTTAGTGATTAATTATAATTGTTAGATTGGTTAGTAGTTAACAAGTTGGTTAGTAATAGAATTAGTATAAATAGTAGTCTTTACAACATATAATGGATATATTGAAATACTATTGAAATCTCTCTCTCTTGTATTCTCTTTCTCTCTAAATCTCTCTCTCTCTCTATTTTCTCCCCCTAATCTCTCTCCTTCTCTTGATCTCATTCTCTCTTCCTCTCTTTCTTTAGTTGGTCCGTGACAAATTGTAAATTATCAGCGACGAATTACCGATTGAATTTTTAGCGACGGAAATAATTCCGTCACTAATTTATGTCGCTAATCGCTCGTTAAAAAATCCGACATTAATTCGTCATAAATCTATCGTTATTACCGATAAATATATTTCTGTCGGTAATTTTCTATCGCTAAAGTCGTGTTTTCTCGTAGTGAGAGATCCCAAAAATTAGCAAAATGTTTCATGTTAATTCTCTTGATTCTCAATGTCGTCCTTCCTACTTTTTTATCTTTAACATGTATAACTTGTCTTGCGCCAGGTTTACAAATCGGTTTTCATATATACAATTTCTATTATTAATAATAAAAGTTCTCTCCCATTTTCTTGAAAAATAGGGAAATTTCCATTCGCAGATGATAGAAAAATAACATCTCTCTCCATAACTTGTAAAACTTCCATAATTGAGAATGATAACGACTTTCAAAATAATACTTTTGTTTTATATCTTGTAAATGAGAAACCATTGATGAGATGTCTTACTTCAAGATTGCTTTTAGCTTTAGACCAAGGGGTCTTCTAGGAAAACAAAATGGTAGTTTGGTTCTGTGTGATGTAAAGAAATTACAACTAGTTCTATGGTATCAATAAAAGTCAATTTGCTGATGAGAGAGAGAGAAACCATTGATTGCGATGTTATACTTCCAACTGAATGCTATGTCACGAGGATTTTTAATGTGATTCATATTTCATGAATCTAATTTAAATGCTAACTATATTAGAATTTTTTTGTTGGCCTGGTTTTAAAAATTAGGCTGGTCAAATTTTTTCAAGATAATTTAAAATTTCACTTTATTTTTGATCTAAAAATATATTGCAAAACGTTATTCAAACTAGATTTGAACATAATTTCTGAATCTCAATCTTAGACCAACTTTTTATTTATTATATACGCTCTTTACATTCGTCCCGAATCTAGATAACTTTGTGAGGCCATTTATGCTTTTCTTCCCTATTCAAGAATTCCTTTATATATAATTATAATGAGTCAAACTTTTTAACTTGCATAAAATATGGAACAAGCGCCACTGCGCTCTTCTTCGCGCAAACCAGCGCGAATCTGCGCGAGCCAGTGCGAGCCCAGCGCGAGCTAGTGCGAGCCCAGCGTGAGCAGCACGCGATCGGCGTGCGACCCCAGCGCGCCTCAGCATGCCCTAGCACGAGCCAGCGTGCACTCCAGCGCGCGATCCACTGCTCCAGCACGCCCCAGCACGAGCGCGAGCGCTCCAGCGTGCGACCCACAGCGAGAGGAGCACACGATCCAGCTTGCGAGTGCGCTTCAGCGAACGAGCCAGCGTCAGCACGAGCGCGAGCACGCTCCAGCGCGCGATCCGGCTTGCCAGGCCCGCCAGCCCATCAGCCCGCGCCCCACGGCCCGCGACGGCCCATGACAGTCCGTGAGCATCTGCGAAGGTTTTAGACCAAACCAACAGGCGAACGAAAGCTAGATCTGAGATCCGAAGAATCCTAGATGAGAGAAATGAAATCTCTTCAACTCTTGAATAAACTTTGTTAAATTAGGTAGCATTAGTTGGTTTTAGCTTAAGATTTATTTTGAATTTTGGTTATTTACTTATAAATAGAATGAAATTGATGACAGTGAAGTTGTTTATAAATTGAGGAATTTAGGGTTTGTACGAATTTAAGAAAAACGATAAACCCTGAAATAGTCGAGAATTGATGAAAATCGTGATGACTTTATTAGGTTGGCTATTTTGGTGATTCGATTGAAGGGAACATTACTTTACGTATTGTGGTTTTATTGGGGAGTGCGCTATCCTCCCCAAAATCTGTGAGTGGGATTTATTTCAATGCTTTTGTTTAATATGTAAATCCTGTTTTATAACATTTTGGTAATGAGTATGATTTGTCGTATACTTGAAATGTTTTGACTGGTTTTAAAATTGATTTTTGTGAACCGATGGAGTGTCCAAAAACAGTGTTGAAATATAGAAATCATGCATCAACGTGTTAAAATGTATAATGTGCCATTTTATGCTATATGTTACATTGGTTTATGAACCTGATTTCGGCACATTTTGATATGATATTGGTTTTGGCATTGAGAGCTTTGATATGTATTGTTCCGTAACTACAAAGGACACCGTGAGAGACGCTTTGGTGGTGTCCGGATATGCCTAGGTCTGGGGTATCCCACGAGTTGTCGTGATTTGATTATCGATACGGTACTAGCCAGGTTGAACCCGAAAGGGGGAGGATTTGGATTTGGATTGGATATCCTCTCCAAGTCTAGCACCTGGACGAGATTCGTCGCCAACGCCGGGGTAGAGAGCACTTTAAATAAACTTGCATATAACACTCTCGGTGCGCCTGTCATAGGTCACGGTAGACCTCTGCCAGGACATTTTCGGCTAGCAGCTCTATGATTTTAAATGATGGTACTTTGGATGCATATTTGACTTCAAAATGCGTGAAATGATATATTGTTGAAATGAAAAGCATGATGATTTGAAATATGATTTATATACTTATATTTTGACACTCCAGCTTCACACTTCATATTTGACGATTGCATTGACCTACTCACTCACTGAGTATTCTTTCCCGAGTACTCACCCCTCATTTCCCTTTTGTTTCAGAGATAGTATTTGACAAGGAGTGTCGCTTTTAGGACGCTCAGTATCTTTGGGAGATCAGGCCTGGACTTGAGGAGTCATTGTGTGTTTCCGTTGCAAAAAATTTGTATTGGTGATGTATATGTATTTTGAGGTCTATAGATGACCATTTTTATAATTCTGGGATGACTGTATAAATATGAACATTTAAATTGTGGAACTCTCATGTCACTGCATGACATTACATTGAGACATTTCTTTTTCGTTGCGTCTGTATTTGGGAATGTGTCATGTCTTAGAAGTGTCCTCTAAAATCGCTCGGTGCCTCCTCTAAATCATAGGAGGGGTGACTGGCGGCTGTCCATGCCTTTGATGGGGGCATGGCAGTAGAGGTCTGTGGTTAGGACTGTGGAGAATTGTTTGTTAGCCTTGCGTTGCCCTGGATTGTGCAGTATGAATGATCTGGTTTGTTGTTGAGGATAATTTATACATTTTGAGGCTGGGATGGCTTCTTTTGGACAGGTAACAGGTTTATTTTAATATGGGAGACCTCCGATATATGGGGAGGTTCTGCCCGATTTTTTGTAAAAATACAGCCGGCATCCAGGGTAACGGGCGGCTGCTCACGCTCCAGGTTTGGGGCGTGACAGTTGGATTGGTATCAGAGCGACTTGGTTAAGAGCTATGTAGGAAGAGAGTCTTGGAAACATTCCCAAATATGTTGGTTTTTAAAGTTCTCAATGCATGAGAGTTTCATACAGTCATGAAGTCCCAGTGCATGGTCATAGGCATATGAGTTCATCTATTTTAGGGGGTTAGATACGGTTGTATCTAACCTAACATGTTATATTATTCTCCTATTGAACTAAGAATTTCATTCTTTTGTGAGGGTAGCCATGCTATGATTAGTCCAGAAAATTCTTGAACCGTGCCTATTCTTTTTCTGATACTTAATAAGCATCTTTCGCTTGCAGAATTATGCCACCTAGACGTGGAAGGAGAGGTGCTAGATTCGTATCGCTTGAGGGTTTGTTAGTGCCAGATGCACCTCGGGCACCCGAGACCCCACGAGTACCAGAGGACTTAGACGAGCCAGAGGATCGTACCTCGACTCGCGTGCCGCCACCGGCACCTACTCAGCTAGCTGCTCAGGCTGAGACTCCGTACCCACACTCGACGCCTTTAGGCAGGTGTACGAGTGGTACGCTTCACATGGGGTCCAGATTCTGCCCCCACCACCTCCTACAGCGGCGCCTACACCTGCAGCAGCGCCAATTCCTACAGCACCGGTTCCACCACCGGTTGCCAGTCCTTCTACTTTGTCCGAGCTGAGTGAGACTACATCGGCTATTCTTAGACGGGTACATGAGCTGACTCAGTTGGTTAAGGAGGCCCGTCAGCTAGGGTGCACAGATTTTGCAGGGCTTGGTGATGCTGCGGCAGCCAAGCATTGGATCAATCGCACCCGCAAGATTCTGACCGATCTGGGGATTGGAGAGGAGGTCTGCCTGAAAGTGGCAGAGCGATTATTAGAGGGAGAGGCCCTCTCATGGTGGGAGGCCCTCACTGACGAGGCGATAGAGCCACTGCGGTGGGACGACTTCTTTCGGGAGTTTGACCGCAGATTTTTCCCACTATACCAGTAGGACCAGATGAGGTCAGAGTTGGGACGGCTTACACAGGGGTCCAGATCTGTCTCGGAGTATGAGGCAGACATGTGGAGACTTGCTGCATTTATACCAGATCTGACACACCTCAGTATTTGCGCTTCAAATTTGAGGACGGTCTTAGCGTCAGCATAAAGTGATATATGACTGTTACTCCACAGTTTACACTGGCTGAGTGATAGACTCTGCTCACCGCGCGGAGACTTTGGTCCGCGCTGAGATTAGGCAGAGAGAGAGCAGAGAGCAGAAGAAAAAGAAGGATAAGTCTCATTTTGCGGAGAATTCCAAGAGAGGCAGGGGATCCAGTTCGCATAGAGGCGGATTTGGATCTGGATTTTCTGAGCTGGGACGGGGACAGTACTCCCAGGGGTTTAGACAGCCCGCACCGACTCACCCTGCACAGTTTACTACTCAATGGCACCCTTATTGCCGCAGGTGCAGTCAGTCCCATCCGAGCGGAGCTTGTTTAGTGACGGTCACTTGCTTCCACTGTGGGAAGCCGGGGCATATTAGGAGTTCTTGCCCTGAGTTAGGACTCGGAGCACAGAGTTCACTGAGCCGCACTAGTACTCTTCGTATGGACAGCAGGGGCAGCCTGCTCGGCCAGCAGTTTCTACTCCCAGGGTGACCACTGGGAGTAACACAGTGCAGACTCAGGCACGACAGCAGCCTAAGACTCAGGCCCGGGTTTATGCCATGACGCATGAGGACGCCCAGGCGAACCCCGACATCATCATGGGTACTCCTCCTTCTGATCCTGTAAAATAGGATCTATATTCGTATTCCCACTTCTTTTGAGGATGTCAGCATTGTATCAGTCGTATAGGTATTTTATGTTGTGTTCCCTTTTGTCGACATGATACCTCTCTGACATCTTTGTACACCGAGGTTGTAGAAGCTCTAGAGACTCAACTATTTTGATATATATATATATACATATCAGATTTGAAATTATTCTAAGTTTTTGTACATTTGTTCAAATGATAGGTACTCTACCCATTTTCGGAATAGATGCTCGTATCCTTATTGACACGGGGTCTAATTATTCGTATGTGAGCTATAAATTCTCCCGACACTCTGACAGACCGCTCTCACCTTTGGACGAGGAGATATCGGTCATCACTTCTCTAGGTGAGCAGATTGTGCACGGCACAATGTACAGAGAATGTGAGATCAAAGTTGGGGATACAGTGCTGAAGGCAAATCTAATCCCTCTCGCTATGACTGATTTTGATGCCATTTTGGGGATGAACTGGCTACATATTCATCAGGCTTCAGTTGACTGCTTTAAGAAGCAGGTGGAATTTCGAAAACCCGATCGGCCAGTGTTGATTTTTGAGGGCGAGAGGCGGGTTTTACCCCGCTGTGTCATTTCAGTTTTGGAGGCCAGACGCATGATTCGACGCGGATGTGCGACTTACCTGGCTCATATCATTGACACCACTGCTCAGGGACCGAGACTGGAGGATGTCCCAGTGGTACAGGACTTTCCTGATGTTTTCCCCGAGGAGCTGCCCGGACTACCACTTGTTCGGGAGTTTGACTTTGAGATCGATTTAGCTCCGGGGACTACCCCTATCTCTATGCCGCCATACAGGATGGCGCCAGCTGAGCTGAGAGAGCTCAAGGTCCAGCTGCAAGAGTTGCTGGAGAAGGGGTTTATCCGTCGTCCGTGGGGTGCACCGGTGTTGTTTGTGAAAAAGGACGGCACATTTCGGCTATGTGTAGATTATAGACAGCTGAACAAAGTTACCGTTAAAAATCGGTACCTACTACCACGTATTGATGATCTCTTTGATCAGTTATAGGGTGCCAGAGTATTCTCGAAGATAGATCTCTAATCGGGTTACCATCAACTGCGGATTAGGGCCGAGGATGTGCCTAAGACGGCTTTCCGCACCCGATACGGACATTATGAGTTTTTGATCATGCCGTTTAGGCTAACTAATACCCCTGCCGCATTTATGGACCTAATGAACCGAATTTTTCACGATTATTTGGATCGGTTCGTCATTGTTTTTATTGATGATATCTTAGTCTACTCGCGGAGTGATGATGAGCATGCTCAGCACCTTAGGGTGATTCTACAAACTCTTCGTGAGAGACAACTTTATGCCAAATTCACCAAGTGTGAATTTTGGCTGCGGTAGATTGGTTTTCTTGGCCACATAGTTTCTGCGGAGGGTATTTTTGTCGATCCGCAGAAAGTCGATGCCATTACGAGATGGGAGCAGCCGCAGACAGTGACTGAGATCAGGAGTTTTCTTGGTTTAGCGGGGTATTACCGCAGATTTGTAGAGGACTTTTCTCGAATTGCTGCTCCGTTATCTAGATTGACGCGAAAAGGTGTCAAGTTTGTATGGAATGATCGTTGTGAGGTGAGCTTTCAGGAGCTCAAACAGCGATTGACGTCTGCTCCGATTCTAGCCCTTCCCACGAGTAGTCGAGAGTATGTGGTGTATAGCGACTCCAGCAGGCAGGGATTGGGCTGTGTATTGATGCAGGATGGTAGAGTTATCGCCTATGCTTCACGACAGCTAAAGAAGCATGAGATGAACTATCCTACGCACGATTTGGAATTGGCAGCCATCGTCTTTGCACTAAAGATATGACGCCACTATTTATATGGGGTCACATGCAGGGTGTATACCGATTATAAAAGTTTGAAGTATTTATTCACCTAG
Source organism: Dillenia suffruticosa (assembly GCA_033439265.1). NCBI lineage: Eukaryota > Viridiplantae > Streptophyta > Magnoliopsida > Dilleniales > Dilleniaceae > Dillenia > Dillenia suffruticosa. Next base: position 19,733,058 of record JAVTVX010000020.1, read on the forward strand.
GGAGAGCTTAATCTGAGACAGCAGAGATGGTTAGAGCTGCTAAAGGATTATGACCTCATCATTGATTATCATCCGGGCAAGGCTAATGTGGTGGCTGATGCCTTGAGTCGGAAGTCATATTCCTCTTCTCAGACTACCGAGAGTACTTATCTCTCGTGTTTATTGGGACTCCGAGCTTTGGGAGTCAAGTTGGCTAGTGATGATCAGGGATCTATACTAGCTAGATTTGAGGTTCGACCGAATTTGCTCGATCGTATCAGGGAGCTTCAGACTTTAGAGGACATGCTTAGAGCATGTGTTATGGATTTCCGGGGGAGTTGGGATCGGCATCTTCCGTTAGTGGAGTTCGCCTATAATAATAGCTATCAGGCGAGTATTGGCATGCCACCTTACGAGGCATTGTATGGGAGGAAGTGTCGTACCCCGTTGTGTTGGGATGAGGTCGGTGAGCGACGACTCACCAATGTTGAGCTGGTAGAGGAGACGAAAGAGAAAGTGAAGATTATCCGTACGCGGATGAAAGCCGCTCAAGATAGACAGAAATTCTATGCAGATCGTAGGCGGCGACCTCTAGAGTTTACTGTGGGAGACATGGTATTCTTAAAAATATCTCCCTTGAAGGGAGTCATTCGATTTGGGCAGCGAGGGAAGTTGAATCCCAGGTATATCGGGCCCTTCCATATCATTGAGAGGGTCGGAAGTGTAGCATATAAATTGGAGCTGCCAACAGACCTATCGCGTTTTCACGATGTATTTCATGTCTCAGTACTTAGGAGATATCAGCCAGATCCCTCACACATTTTAGAAGCTCTGCCAGTTGAGTTTCGAGAGGACTTGAGTTTACCAATTCAGCCCGTGACTATTCTGGATCGACATGTCAAAAAGCTACGGAGCAAAGAGATTCCTCTTGTTGGAGTTTTGTGGAGGAGCGACCAGGTCGAGGAACAAACCTGGGAGCCTAAGGAAGCCATGAGAAGACAGCACCCTCAACTTTTCTCTGTATAGTTTCTTTTAGTCTCGAGGACGAGACTTGTTTTTAGGGGGTTAAAAAATGTAATATCCAGAATAAAAAAAAAGGGATATTTAAAATTAGGGCTTAAAGCCCTAATTTATCTTCCATTCTCTCTCTCTCTCTTTCCCCCTCTCTTCTCTCTCTCCCCTCTCTCTCCCTCTCTCCTTTTCTTCTCTCTTCTCCCGATCCCCTGCCACCGCGCCTCTCTCTCTCTCGCAACCATCCTCCACCGTGAAGATCTCCGCGCGCCACCCACAGCCGCTGCAACTCCTCCCTCCCGTGAGTGATCCGCTGCAGCTACTCCCTGCACGAGCGCCACTGCTCTCTTCTTCGCGCGAACCAGCTCGAACCCGCGCGAGCCAGCACGAACCCGCGCGAGCTAGCGCGAGCAGCGCGCGACCCCAGCGCGCCTCAGCACGCCCTAGCACGAGCCAGCGTACACTCCAGCGCACGATCCACTGCTCCAGCACGCCCCAGCACGAGCGCGAGCGCTCCAACGTGCGACCCACAGCGCGAGCAGCGCACGATCCAGCTTGCGAGTGCGCTTCAGCACGCGAGCCAGTGCCAGCACGAGTGCGAGCGCACGATCCGGCTTGCCAGGCCCACCAGGCCGCAGACCCACCAGGCCCGCAGGCCCACCAGCCCGCGGCCCACGGCCCGCGAGGGCCCGTGACAGTCCGTGAGCCTCTGCGAAGGTTTTAGACCAAACCAACGGGCGAACGAAAGCTAGATCTGAGATCCGAGATCCGAAAAATCCTAGGTGAGAGAAATGAAATCTCTTCAACTCTTGAATAAACTTTGTTAAATTAGGTAACATTAGTTGGTTTTAGCTTAAGATTTATTTTGAATTTTGGTTATTTACTTATAAATAGAATGAAATTGATGACAGTGAAGTTGTTTATAAATTGAGGAATTTAGGGTTTGTACAAATTTAAGAAAAACGATAAACCCTGAAATAGTCGAGAATTGATGAAAATCGTGATGACTTTATTAGGTTGGCTATTTTGGTGATTCGATTGAAGGGAGCATTGCTTTACGTATTGTGGTTTTATTGGGGAGTGCTCTATCCTCCCCAAAATCTGTGAGTGGGATTTATTTCAATACTTTTGTTTAATATGTAAATCCTGTTTTACAACATTTTGGTAATGAACATGATTTGTCGTATACTTGAAATGTTTCGACTGGTTTTAAAATTGATTTTTTTGAACCGATGGAGTGTCCAAAAACAGTGTTGAAATATAGAAATCATACATCCACGTGTTGAAATGTATAATGTACCATTTTATGCTATATGTTGCATTGGTTTATGAACCTGATTTCGGCACATTTTGATATGATATTGGTTTTGGCCTTGAAAGCTTTGATATGTATTGTTCTGTAGCTACGAAAGACACCGTGAGAGACGCTTTGGTGGCGTCCGGATATGCCTAGGCCTGGGGTATCCCACGAGTTGTCGTGATTTGATTATCGACACGGTACTAGCCAAGTTGAACCCGAAAGGGGGAGGATTTGGATTTGGATTTGGATTGGATATCCTCTCCAAGTCTAGCACCTGGACGAGGTTTGTCGCCAACGCGGGGGTAGAGAACACTTTAAATAAACTTGCACATAACACCCTCGGTGCGCCTGTCATAGGTCGCGGTAGACCTCTGCCAGGACATTTTCGGCTGGCAGCTCTATGATTTTAAATGATGGTACTTTGGATGCATATTTGACTTCAAAATACGTGAAATGATATATTGTTGAAATGAAAAGCATGATGATTTGAAATATGATTTATATACTTATGTTTTGATACTCCAACTTCACACTTCATATTTGACGATTGCATTGACCCACTCACTCACTGAGTATTCTTTCCCGAGTACTCACCCCTCATTTCCCTTTTGTTTCAGAGATAGTATTTGACAAGAAGTATCGCTTTTAGGATGCTCAGTATCTTTGGGAGATCAGGCCCGGACTTGAGGGGTCATTGTGTGTTTCCGTTGTAAAAAATTTGTATTGGTGATATATATGTATTTTGAGGTCTATAGATGACCATTTTTATAATTCTGGGATGACTGTATAAATATGGACATTTAAATTGTAGAACTCTCATGTCACTGCATGACATTACATTGAGGCATTTCTTTTTCGTTGCGTCTGTATTTGGGAATATGTCATGTCTTAGAAGTGTCCTCTAGGATCGCTCGGTGCCTCCTCTAAATCACAGGAGGGGTGACTGGCGTCTGTCCATGCCTTTGATGGGGGCATGGCAGTAGAGGTCTGTGGTTAGAACTGTGGAGAATTGTTTGATAGCCTTGCGTTGCCCTGGATTGTGCAGTATAGATGATCTGGTTTGTTGTTGAGGATAATTTATGCATTTTGAGGCTGGGATAGGCCTGTTATGACACCCGGGTAGTGTCACGGGTACCCGTGACACTACCCGGTCAAAGCCCGAGCTCGAGCTCGGTCAACTCGAGCTCGGGTCGAGCTCGAGCTCAGTGATTCCTCTCTTGAGCTCGAGCTCGAGCCCACATTTCTTCAGGCCCGAAGCTCGTCGAGCTACCCGTCCCTCTCAAAACCTACTTCCTTCTTCCTATTCTCATTTCCCGCACACCTGCATACCCATCTCTGTTCGAAGGGCGAAGGCGAAGGCGAAGGGAGAAGGCGAAGGCGAAGGCGAAGGCGAAGGCAAAGGCGAAGGGCGAAGGGCGATCGAAGGTCTGCTCTCTCACCATCGCGATTGAAGGTCTCTGCTCCTTCGCCATCGCGATCGCCTGCTTCGATTCGAAGGTCTATACTCCTCTCACCATCGCGCGATGGTCCTCCTCCTGTCACCATCGCGATCGAAGATCTCCTCTTCATCTCACCATCGCGATCGAAGGTCTCCTCGAAGGTACTCTGTCTCTCTTTGTCTCTCTCTCTCTCTCTAGGGTTAGGGTTTCATGTCTCTGTCTCTCTCTGTCTCTCTAAGATCTCAACTCTCATCGGCTTCGAAGGTCTCCTTCAATTTCTGTGTGCGACGATCATCTCCTCGAAGGTAAAACTCTCGCTCTCTCTCTCTCTCTAGGGTTTTTCAGATTTGCTCTCCTTCTCATTCTAGGGTTTTCCAGATTTGCGCTCTCTCTCTCTCTCTCTCTCTCTCTGAGTTCCGCCTTCCGCCTTCCGGTTGTCGTGATCCCGGTTTCGGGTTTCGATTTGGGCTCGGGTTTGGATACGGTTTTGGGCTCGGGCTCGGGCACAATCTTGTCAGAGACCCGCGACACTCGAGCTCGAGCTCCTCGATGACACTTCGAGTCGAGCTCGAGCTCTAGAATCACAGGCTCGACGAGCTCGAGCCCGAGCTCGAGCCCGAGCTCGAGCTCACCTCCCGCAAACTCGAGCCGAGCTCGGGTATTGTGATACCCGGGCTCGACCCGGGTGTCATAACAACCCTAGGCTGGGATGACCTCTTTTGGACAGGTAACAGGTTTGTTTTAATATGGGAGACCTCCGATATATGGGGAGATTCTGCACGATTTTCTGTAAAAATACAGCCGACATCTAGGGTAACGGGTGGCTGCTCACGCTCCAGGTTTGGGGGGTGACAGACGCAACAGCATGTGTGAGAAAATCATCTTTCATTCATTTCAGAATGCTGATTCACAATATATTTTGTACAGGATACTAGTTCAATGATCATAAAAAATTATTTGGTGGTTAAAGCATCCCACTAGGTATGTGGGGTCGAGAACTAACATGCCTTCCCCTTTTTATTAAGAAGAGGCTTTGCTTCCACTAAGATGTGTTCAAAAGATCAAAGTGGTTGATTTAAAAATATTGCTACTTTCACAAATTGGAAGACACAAAATTTGTAATGCAATGGCTGCAATTTGAGCACTGCCTCAAAAATCTTTTCTCGGTTCCAGCAATCCAGCAATTGAAGATTTTTCAAACTGATCTCATTTTGTCTTTATTCTGTCCTTGGCAATTAATTTCTTGCAAACATTTTTCAAATTTTGGAGGTACATTAACTATTTTTGCATTTCAAAGATAATGGACACCCTTTTTGTTGGACCCATATTTGGTGGGTTGGGGGGGGGGGTGGGGGGAAGGCATGTAGATTCCTATCCATATAAAGTGGTGTTCTATCGACTGCATACATGCCTTTGTATTCATGTTTGAAAAAATACATTAAAAACTACTTTAACCCACGCCCTCTTACAGTATACTTATCCTGCTACAATGCTAGATCCAAAACAACACTTAACTCTGAAAAAGAAAACATTCCTGAATCGAGTCCATTTTTCAAATTCTTGAAAGACAATACTTTTACCTCGAAATCAATACAAGTCTGATACCCAATTTTTACAGGCGAAATTCATAACTTACACAATCTTATACCAAATTAAAGGTCCACAAGAGAATGAAAACATTTCTCACGTTCCGCTTCTTTAAAACAATGTTCAGAGTGTCCTCAAGTTGCCTTTTCTTGTGCTTCCTAGCTTTATCCAGAGCACCATCCGCCTCTGCAACAATTGATAAACACTTGCCAAAAAGATTAAACTGGCGCCAACTAAGCAGCAACTTTGCAAGAATGTCTGGGTTAGTAATTCGGTAAATGCCCCCACACAAGGAGATGGATCAGGAAACAAGGCTAGCATCATAATGAGATGGAAGGAACTGAATGTATCACAGATTTCCATAAACACTTATCCTGTTACATATTGCAGAAGAAAATAGGCAAGTAGTGCTTAACTGCAAGATCAACAATTTTATTACACTAGCGTCTCCAAAATCACCACAGCATCATATGAATATGCATGCATATTATAGTTCCTTTCAAAATACTATTGAATAGAACTTCATCATTTTTTACTGTCATTTGCATTATCAATTCAACTGATATAATACAGTACCTCTTGTTTTATCCAATTAGTAGGGCCTTTGGCACCGGCTACATTCTCCTCTCTATCTCTCCCTCTCTCTCTTTCCCTCTCTCTCTCTCTCTCTCTCACTCCGTCCCTTCCTCTCCCGCTGCCGCCGCCAGCACCGCCGCTCGCCACCACACCCAGCCGCCGCTGCTCCTTCCTCCTCACGCGAGTGCGCTAGCCGCAGCGCCTTCCTCCTCCGCCGAGCGATCGCAGCCACCACCCGGTCCCGCCGCCGCGAAGATCGCCGTGCGCCACCCACAGCCGCTGCAGCTCCTCCCTCCCGCGAGCGAGCCATTGCAGCTCCTCCCTGCACGAGCGCCACTACGCTCTCCTTCGCGCGACTGCACGCTCTCCTTCGTGCGACTGCGCGCTCTCCCGAGCGCGAGCGCGTACTACGCGAGCCCAGCGCGAGCCCAGCTCGAGCCAGCGCACGAACCCAGCCAGCGCGCGAGTCCAGCGCGAGCCCAGCGCGAGTAGCGCCCGAGCCTAGCGCGAGCAGCGCGCGACCCCCTACGCTCCTCTGCACGCTCCTACACGAGCGCCAGCGCGCCCTTGCGCGCCTCTGCACGAGCCCCTGCGTGCCTCCGGCATGCCCCAATACGAGCCCTTGCGTGCCTCCAGCGCGCGATCCACTGCTCGAGCGCGCCCCAGCACGAGCGCGAGAGCTCCAGCGCCCGACCCATTGTGCGAGCGCTCGATCCAGCTCGCGAGCGCGAGCCCTAGCCACTGTGGCCCAGTCCAGCACGCGGCCCAGCCCAGTCCGGCCCCCGGCCCGCGGCCCGCGGCCCACCAAACCCATCAGACCCGTAGGCCCACCAGGCCCGCCAGCCCATTAGCCCTTCAGCCCGCGGCCCACGAGCCCGCGATGGCCCGTGACAGTCCGTGAGCCTCTGCGAAGGTTTTAGACAAACCGACGGGCGAACGAAAACTAGATCCGAGATCCGAGATACCCTAGGTGAGAGAAATGAAATCTCTTTAACTCTTAAATAAATTTTGTCAAATTAGGTAGTTTTGGTTGAAAAGAAAAATTGAAGATTCATAATTAGGCCCTTATTTGATATCGAACCGTGCTGATTTGATTAGGTTGGCTATTTTGGTGATTTGATTGAGGGGAGCATTGCTCTACGTATTGTGGTTTTATTGGGGATTGCGCTATCCTCCCCAAAACTGTGAGTGAGATTCATTTCAATACTTTTGTTTAATATGTAAACTCTATTTTACAACATTTTGATGAATAAGCATGATTTGTCATATGTTTGAAATGTTTTGACAGTTTTTAAAATTGATTTTTGTGAACCGATGGAGTGTCCAAAAACTGTGTTGAATTATAAAATTATGCATCCATGTGGTTGAAATGTATAATGTGCCATTTTATGCTAGATGTTGCATTTGGTTTGTAAACCTGATTTCTGTACATTTTTTATGCGATATTGATTTTAGCCTTGAGGGCTTTGGATTATACTGTTCCGTAGCTACGAAGGACACCGTGAGAGACGCTTTGGTGGCGTCCGGATATGCCTAGGCCTGGGGTATCCCACGAGTTGTCGTGATTTGATTATCGATACGGTACTAGCCAGGTTGAACCCGAAAGGGGGAGGATTTGGATTTGGATTTTGATATCCTCTCCAAATCTAGTATCTGGACGAGGTTCGTCGCCAACGTCGGGGTAAAGAGCACTTTAAATAAACTTGCATATAACACCCCCGGTGCGCCTGTCATAGGTCACGGTAGACCTCTGTCAGGACATTTTCGGCTGACAGCTCTATGATTTTAATGACAGTGCTTTGGATGCATATTTGACTTGATAATGCGTGCAAATGATATATTGTTGAAATGAAAAGTATGATAATTTGAAATATGATTTGTGTACTTATGTTTTGACACTCCAACTTCACACTTCATATTTGATGATTGCATTGAACCACTCACTCACTGAGTATTCTTCCCCGAGTACTCACCCCTCACTTCCCTTCTTGTTTCAGAGATAGCATTTGACAAGGAGCGTTGCTTTTAGGACGCTCAATATCATTGGGAGATTTGATCTAGATCTGAGGAGTTGTTGTATATTTCCGTTGAAATTTCGTGAGTTAGCAATTGTATTGGTGATATATATGTATTATGAGATCGATAGACGACCATTGTATAATTTTTGGATGACTGTATAAATATGGACATGTCATTGCATAACATTGTATTGAGACATTTCTGGTTCATTGTGTAAGTATTTGGGATTGTGTCATGTCTTAGAAGTGTCCTCTAGGATTGCTCGGTGTCTTCTCTAAATCACAGGAGGGGGACTGGCGGCTATCCATGTCTTTGACGGGGCATGACAGTAGAGGTCTGTGGTTAGGTTGTTGGAAATTTTTATAGCCTTGCGTTATCTGGATGTCGGCTGTGAGATTGGTTGATTTTGGAGAGGACGAGATGACCATTTGATTTTAATACAAGATGATTGTGATTTATACAGGGTAAATTGTATTTGGGAAACCTCCGAAATATGGGGAGACTCTGCCCGATATTCTGTAAAAATACAGCCAGCATTCAGGATAACGGGTGGCTGTTCACGATTCGGATTCGGGGTATGACACTTCAATAATCCTATTGTCCCAGGCCAAGAAAGATCAGATAAATTAAGGACATTACCGGAACAAAAACTCCAACTTCCAAGGATAAACTTCTAGATCAGCTTACGTATGGGACCGAATAACATCTGTATTACTCACCATTAATACCTACAAGTAGAGATATTTCCATGGCATGACAAGGACATGGCAGTAAACAAAATATTGTGATACACAGTGCAGTATCAGCTTACGTATGGAACCGAATAACATAAATAAAATGAAAAACTTCCTAGTCTATTAAAGTTGCTTGCTAGTACGACTTTCACTTTAGTAATTAAAAAATTTAAACAACACAAGTATGAGCATTAGCAACATTTGTCCTTAACCAAAGGCTCCAATAAAAAGCACAAAATAATGAAAACATCGAAGGCTGCGTATGTCAGCACTATGCAAATTATCTCTTAGCATGACAAATGCCCAAGAAAGTAAATTTGTTCAAAGGACAATCTTATTACAGCAAAGACATAAATCAAAACCTAGATTCAAACGGAAAGCAAGAAAGAAAATTGAAAAAGAAACTCAAAAATGAAAACTCTAGATTCAATTATTTCTCCATCAAATCCAGAACTTCAACAAAATTATAAGTCAAGTATGAAAAAAACAGTGTTAGATTTATTACACAACGTATAAATTATAAATTCAAAATTTTTAGATAAATATTTCAATATGTAGGTTTCTAAGAAATCGACTGATCCGCTAATTCTCTCGTATGGATCACTCGACTAGGATGGTGATCATGAAACGAATCATCACCATGGATCCACAACCTCTCAACCCAAAATCCGATAAGCCAATGATGAAAAAAATTTTCCTACATGAAAATTTCTCGAACTCATCATGCTATTCTCACTATAGAGAATTTGTACCTCTCTCTTCTCTCAATTTTCATGAGAGTTCTCTCTATGTGAGACAATATACCTTGTCACGTTCTCTCTGTTTTTTTTTTGAAAAAAGGAATTGTTTAGATCCATTTTCTTATGGAGAGAGAGGGAGACTATTGCCGGAGAGGTTAATTATTTTATTGGTTAGTTAAGGGCTGATTAAAAAAAAAAAAAAACTAACCCCACGTAAAAACTACCCCAATGTAGGCATAACTACCTACATCTTCCACTTGTACACGAAAATATTTTACATCCGACACAAAAATACAACTCATGCGATGTGTTACATCACTCTACTGGACTTTCATATAGAATTGGACGTAGTATGACCGATGAGTATACCTGTAAATAAAAACTTCTTGATATATTTATTAGGATGATCGAGAAGCCACCGTTAGAATAAAAAAGAATTCACTATACCCCAAACTCAATGCAATTATATCCATCGAACTGTTTTTCTTATCGAAAATGATTCTTAATTATTTGCTCGACTATATATTTACTATTATATTTAAATCCCAACATGGCTAAACATAACAGGCCAGCCAATGAATACAACACCATGATATAATGCCGATTGGTCTTCCTTTCATACTACTTACTTTCAATCTTATCTTAACTCATTTCCTAGACATATACCGTCAAACCAAATCAATCATGATTTCTTGATAACATATTAAAGTAATAACACAAAAATAAAATATCAAGAGACAAACGAAAGTTGTAAGAGTATAAAAGATCCCACTTAATAGATTTTGGGTTTTATACAATGGTAACGTGAATCATAATCATACTATCGTTTTAAATAATAGCTCTCTCTATCTCTTGGTCGTCTTATCACACGCGATATAAAATACATGCCACACTGTTATTCCCCATCTCTCAAAATGACATATGTCAGATTTTTCTAATACTATACAGATATGAGACTCAGTTTACATATAAAATTTTACTTAGAGATCTCAAAAAGAGTATTTCAGAGACGATATCACTTGACGTCGGTGATATCTAAGTTCTCAACCTAGCTACTCACAGACAATATGGATATAAGTATATCCATGTTGGTCATGTCGCATATGACCATATCCTAAACACATATTAGGGTGACTTATATTTTAGCAGAGCTATTCTTAAAGTCTCTTATGACTAGAAATCGTTTTATTTCCGTTCACTCAGAATTGGAAGTGGTTACTCGTATAAGAGAGTCGACCATGTCTATCTAACATATCCTTTATCAGAACTCACTACAGAATATATGGCAATAAATAAATGAAAAAAATTAAATTTGTGACTGTATAATGCATATATGTCATATGTATTAATAAACATAAAAAACATCAATATAGTACAAATGAAAAATGTCATATTACATATAAATCCAATGATTCCATATTGTGTGTAAAAGTGTATTTAATCATCATTAAAACATTTTCGGTGATATCTTTCACAAAATGGTATCTGCTATCAATGTGTTTGATTTTACTGTGATACTTAGGGTTTCGATTAGTGGCAATGACGGCTTGATTATCAAAATAAATCATTACCGACCTTCCACTATCTGCTACAACTTCTAAATCATTTAGAAATCTCCGAAACCAAACATTCTTGAGAACTGCAGTTGAACATCTCACAAGCTCAGTTTCTATAGTAAATAGAAATACACAGATTTGATTTTTGCTTCTCCAAAACAAGGTATAATTTATTGAGCAAGATAGCAAAAAATTGATGTCGATTTGCGTATATCTAGATCGCCACCTCAGTACGCGTTTGAATACTCAACAAAACGCAAATCACCTCCTCCGCAACACAAGGAGAGGTTCATAATTCTTTTGAAATATTTCAAAATCCTTTTCACTACTCTCTAATGATCCATTTCAGTATTCAATTGATATCTACTCATTAAATCGATTGCATAAACAAATATCTGATCATGTACGCATCATTGCATACACTAGACTATCATTGCACTATATAAGAGATTCTACTCGTCTCCCTTATTTTTTTTCTAAATTTTAGGATATATATGAAGATTCAGGTTTTCACCTTTAGGTATAAGAATATCTATTGGGTTACAATCACTCATATCGAAATACTAAAAAATCTTCCTGATATGAAACTTTTGCTAAAGAGTTAACATACTTTTCAATCGACCCCTCTGGATCTTAACTCTGAGAATGAACTAAGTGTCACCTATGTCATTCATATCAAGACTCGACAAATAATCATATTTTAATAGTCATCAGATACTCTCTATTATTCTCGACCAACAGAATATCACTTATATATAAGAATATGATCACAAAAATGTCATTAGAATGTATTAAGTATACGCAATGATTATCTTTGATCATTACAAATTTATAAAATATCACATTTTCGTGAAATCTCAAATACCACTGTTTAGATGATAGTTTAAGATTGTATATCAACTTCCGAAATCGATAGATTTTATTCTCTTGATCTATTAGAACAAACCCAAAGAATTGTTTCATGTAAATCTCTTCATCCAAACTTCCATTAAAGAAACCAATTTTTATGTTCATTCGGTGTAACTCCAAATTAATGTTCGTGATAATTGTTAAAAGTAAACTGATTGAGATAAATCGGACTTCTCTCTCCGATAGTCCATGCCCTTGGTCTAAGTATCACCATGGGTACTAGACGGGTCTTATACCTCACCACTGATCTGTCGATCTTTCTCTTGACCTTGAGACCCTACTCGTTCCCCATAGTTTTTCTACTTTCAGGCAAATCAACTAGGTTCTTGAAAATCTACTCGTTTCTAATAGTCTTTATGCTTTTAGGCAAATCAACTAACTCCCAGATCTTGTTAATTCTCATCAACTCTTTCTCTACATCTATAGCTTTTAACAAATGATCGTTCGCAGAACTATTGAGAGCCTCTTGAACTATTTTAGGTTTTTTATCGTTTTCAAGAGTCACAATAAAGGTTTTACCCTCAATTAGGAAACGATATTTAAGTACGCATTGTCGATACTTCTACGAAGAGAGAAAACCCATTCACATCTAGATTTAAAACCCATTCACATCTAGATTTATTATACTATATGAGTATGCGAAAACTATAAATTATATGTTTGGAATTTTTGGATAAATATCTCAATTTGTAGACTTCTAAGAAATCATGCAATCCACATACTCTTTCGTACGGATCACTCAGCCAGAATGGTGATTATGAAATGAACTACCACCACGGATCCATTACTCCTCAGCCCAAAATCAAATAATCCAATGACGGTAGAAATTTTCCTATTTGAAAATTTTTCAAACCCCACCATACTATTCTCACTCTAGAGAATTTGTACCTCTCTCTTCTCTCAATCACCATGAGAGTTCTCTCTCTATGAGACAATGTACCCTCTTACGTTCTCTCTCTATTTTTTTTTCAAAAAAGGAATTGTTCCGAACCATTTTCTTATGGAGAGAGAGGGAGACTATTGTTGGGAAGGTTAATTTGGTTAGTTAAAGGTGATTTAAAAAAAACTAACCCCACGTAAAAACTGCCCCAATGTAGGCATAAGCATAACTATCAACAAATAGAAATATAATTGGAATAGACAGATAAAGAAAAAAAAACCTTATTTGAACTCTGAAAATTTTAATCCTTAAATCGTAACCAATCTAAGATTCGTGAAATGAAAAGAAAGTAAAAACTCACAGAAATAGAATTGGGAGAAGATGATGAAGATCAAAAGGAATGCAAGCCGTACCTCTTTCTCTCACTCTATCTGAAATAGAGAGAGATTATGCACTTGAGAGAGAGGGAGAACAACTGAAAGGAGGTGAAGATGGCGATGAGGTGGAGAAGAGAAGAGAAAGGGAGAGAAGACAAACTTGGGAGAGAGGTACTTCGTCATTTTGTATGGCGATGAGCTGTACTTCGTCGATTTGTGATTTCTATGATGAACCTGAGAGAGATAGAGGGAGAGCAGAGAAGAGAGAATGGGGTAGAGAAGAGAGAGGAGAGGGAGAGAGAACACGATTTAACTTTTAAAATGACAAAGGCCAGCAGTTCTGAAGCCGGTGGCATAGGCAAAGAGTGATGTATATGTCTTTACTAGCGGTTTTATTTTTTGTCTGTAGTTAAAAAACCATCAAACTAGCGGTTTTGTTGGTCGCTTATAAATGTCACCCGGTAAAAGGTATTTTTTTGTAGTGCTTCAAATACATTTGATATCCCGTTTGAGAGAGAGAGAGAGAGAGAGAGAGAGGGAGAGAGAGAGAATGAAACCTCACTAGTCACATTATAATGTACAATAACATTTAAGAGATCCCCCCACTAAAAAACAAAAGTTGAGGAAATCTAGCTGGCAATCTTAAAAGTCCGATCCCAAAATATGCAGAGAAAACTATGAAACTTCAACAAAATTTCTCTGCATTCTCCCAGAATGAAAATGACAAATCCAAATAATGGAAAAGGCAACATCTGGGTTACAGAGAGAGAGAGAGAGAGAGAGAGAGAGAGAGAGAGAGAGAGAGAGAGAGAGAGAGAGAGGTGGAATGTTGGATTAATTATGTGATTTCACACATGTAGGTCGTTCTAATTAAGTTAACCCCCGCAATCCTAACGCCACCCACGAAAGAACGAAAAAAGAAGAAAGAACGCGCATGCAAGACTTCCATCCTTTTTCTTTTTCCTCATAGAATTAAAATGATTCATCCAAATTTATATTTCTTTTATTAAAATTATTCTCTCATTAATCATCCTGTCATGAAATTTTAGAAGGCATTTTTTTTTTTCCATTTCTCAGTTTCCTCATTACCTTCATAGAATCTACAATGGAAATTTCACAATCGCACCTTCTCCTGCTGGCACTTTTTCAGTGAAGCTTCTTGGCCAAGTTTAGTCGGGACGCAGCCTCTTGAGAAATTCTTTTACAGAGAATAAAACATATTTTTTGTAGGGAAAAATAAAGGTAGAGAAATTGAATTGAAACCCATAGCATTGGAAACAAAACGTTTAAAAATTCAAAACCCTAAACAATTTTCCTTTCAAACAACAGAAGGACAAACTCAATATTCCCCAAAAGATCTTCCATTCATAAACATGAGAATTCTGAGGGAAACAAAATGATTTTCTAGAATAAGAAAAGCCTAATAATCCAAAAAAAAAAAAAATTATAATCAACATTTCTCAGAGTGTAAAATATCCTTCCTTGTACATTCATGGAAACTACAAAGAGAGTTCCCAGTACCGTCTATAAATCCACCAATGCCTCTCTGAATACAGTCATAATAGCCCAGTTACATTCCATTCAGAAAAACAAGATCAAAAAATCATTCAATTTGCAGAAATGAAAATGAGGACTACGATCATTTTCATGTGCATGAGCATGTTTCTAGCGTACCACGTTGTCCATTCTAGGCATTTGGTCGAGAATAGGAATGCTAATAGCAAAAGTAATATTCCAACTATGGTAGGAAAGGCAGAATATGCTCAACTCTCAAGAGTTCCTACTCCGTCTTCAAATCCTTCACCCACCATTCCACCTGTTACTGATGAAAGCCAAAACACTAAGACAAGGTTGATTGATCGACAAGCCATGCACGTAACAGCCTCATCAACGACTCCACCTCCTCCTTCTTTGCTTCCCGAGGATCTATCTGCTTCACAGAACGTGTTCCCGCCACACCTTTCGGTCCTTCCAAGGACACTGCTTAGGAGGAAAGATATGATTCGAAGAAGGGTATCCTTAATCAATGCATGAAATTTAGGCATGTGAATTTCTTTTATTTTTTATTCTTTGTATACTTTGGTTGGCGGAGGGAGAGCTTGGTAGTGTTGACGACAAGGCATAATCTCGCCTCAAGTCCGCCACAATGTGAGGTCCAATTTAGCTATGAGAAATAATAGGGATACTCTGCAAAATTATTATATATTTCACTTGTGTTTTTTCTTCAATGTAATTCGTGGTGTCATGGGCTTAGGCTCAATTCTTGTATCATAATGTGCAACATGGCAATCGTTTATGATTTCTGCAAAAGGCTCTTGGTATAATTTTGACATTATGTTATGAAATTATTGGTGTGATAAAATCTCTCATGCTCACAACTAGCACTTCAATCATCTCCCTTCGCTTGCGTAGCCATATCCTTGGAGTAAATTTTATGCGCCAGACTCATGACAATATAACAGCAAAAGGAGATTAAAAAAGAAAACTTATATCTAATTATAGAGAGAAAGAGAGAGAGATTGAAAGCTTATGTATGGCAACTTTAAATAATTACTATCGCAACATTGCCCAATTTGGTGACTTTCAAGTTCAATACTCAGAGTAAATTTAATAAAATGAGATTCGTTTATTACAACTTTTAATTAGACCAATGATGACCCACAATTCCGCATGAGATTGGGTTCAAAAAAAAAAAAAAATTGGTATTTCACATGTTTTTATACTTTGGCCAAACTCAAAATATAGGTAAAAATAGCCCAAAATTAGTGGCGGTTATATCTATGGAAAATTATTTGATGAGACGGGTTAATATGGTTCTTCTCTTAATTTTGTTTTTTATAAAAATACTATATTTTATAATTTAATCTATATAATAAACATAATTTATTTATTTTTATTATGAGTAAAGATGATGTGCTCTTTAATTTGATAATTTATTCACACATAAATATATCAGTGGTTCGTAGCTTTTGTTTGGATCATTACAGAGTTGGCTATAATTAGAAAGCAATTAAACGTACTAAATTTGATTCATATCATAAAATCAATTTATTTGTTTTATTATGAATAAAAATTAGATAGATGGTGGATGTCTATCTAACTAAAAATAAAAATACATATTTCATAAAAAATGAGTTTAGAGCGAGTAAAGTCGTATTCATGAGAAACGGTGAATTTATTTCTTTTAAAAAAAATAAAAATAAAATGTGAGGGTATGAGAAATTATCTAAAACTAATAAAATAAATTAATTAATAAAATTAAGTAGAACAAAATAATTAAATAACACCAATTAAAAGAATAAATATAAAAGCTAATAAAATCTAGTTAAAAAAATTATTTCTATCTTGATATATTTGATTGATTATTGACGCAAAAATTACTCAATATTATATAAATAAATTAGTTATAGCCATTAAATACTGCAAAACGACTAATCTCTCATTATTTTTTTGATAATTAAGATACCATCATTAACTATTTCTCTAATCGAAAGACAACCTTTATTAGATTTAATGTTCCGACAGTATTAAAATCTAGAGAAAGCTAATTCTAATTAATAAATTTCAAACTGAATTTATTTAAATTAGATTATCTAATCTCTTGATATAACTTAAACCGTTTGTAAGGCCATAAAATCATACCAATTATCACTCCATTAAAAACAAACGAATCTTATTGTTTTTAAATACTTGTAAACCATTCTAAAATTATTAAATATAGGTCTTTATTTAACAAATTCAAAAGAATCATAAACATTAGGGTATAGAGATTAAATAAATATTCATAAATATCAAACCAATAAAATCACTTAAATCTCATAATTTTCATTCATTAAGCGTTCAATAATTTTTTGACTAGAAAAATAAATTAGAATAAACTCATAAATAAAGAAAACTTATAAAACAATTTTATTACTGCCAGAAAAGAATATGAACAACAAGAAGAAAATGCTTTCTCAGCTGCTCACTTCTCTCTACAAAATGTCTTCTTTTCAATTCTAGAAGCAAGGAAAAATCTCTCCCTAAAGCTGCCGACTGCAGCCCTTTCGGTCTGCATACCATATCCTCTTTTGCATCATACATCATTTTCATAAAAATGTCAATATTAAAATTCCAATTATTATATTTCTGTTTTATAATTAACTATATATACCTTTACTATAAGGGTTTGAAACGAATATTAAAATAAAAGGCTTGATTTTGTATTAATGAGGGTATAAAAAAGAAAAAAGGGGTAAAAATTCAAATTAATTAACTAAGAGTTTATGAAATCAATGTAGAATATTTTAGAAAGCCGAAAATGGGGTAAAAGCTAAATGTCTTTGTCGTTTCAATATATTAAATTCTAGAATATGATCTCGATATACATAATAAAGCAAGTTCTAGAATGTGTGATCCAAATGTATTAATCATTTATCAAGAAAAATAATTTTGAGCACAAAAAATGAAATTGCTCATTTTTGGCTCTAAATTGCTTATTTTTTGCTCGAAATTGTTCATTTTTTGCTCAAAATCTCACTATTTAATTAGGATATGTATCAAATCCTACATGTTTATTATTCAAAGAAAACTATTAAAAACATGAACAACCGTTTCAAGGATAAAAAACCATTGATACATGCTATTTTTCAAACATTTCCAGTCAACCAAATAGTACATATCAACTAAGAAAGTTCAGAATTTTTTATTTTTTTGTTTTTTTTTAAATTTTTATATATTTTTTTATGAAACAAAACTTAAACAATTTTAGAAAAAAGAAATACTTATAAAGAAAATTCCTATGTATGTACCTAAAAAAATATCTAATATTCCTCTACACCTAGATCATATATTGTCCCCAATGTATACTCAACTTAAGAGAGATAAAAAATGCAAAGACCTATCAAATAATGCAAAAATAAAAAAATAAAAAAATAAAAGAGTAGGATAGAAGAATACTCCCCCAAGGTGGAGTAGAGAATGGAGTGTCAATTCCAACGAATCAAAGAAAGAGCTAACATGGGGGCATGCCTTAAACATCAAGCACTTCGATCCGTTCCTGAGGGTTGTTCTTGAACGAGCAGTAATAAACTTTTTGTAAATTATGAGCACGCGTTAACTCAGGAGTATTTTTGTCCATTTGAAAAGCTTAAAAATGAAGAAAGAAGCCCTAAAAAGATGAAGTAAAAATGTTAGAAACCCTTAAAAAAAATTTTGTTTTGTTTTATTTATTTATTTATTTATTATTTTTATTTATTTATTTATAGACAGAAATGAAATGTGGTTCGGGCATGCTCACGTCCTAAATCATAAATGTTTATGTCCAATGTATGCTCCAAAGGCAGAAGTGAAGGCAGTTTAGGGCATGAGTATGCCATAAACTGAGAGCAAATCTATCCATATGTGCTTGGTGCGAGTAAAAATGAAGGTTTTTTAAGGCGTGGGTATGTCTTAACAACAGAATACTTCTGAATTTTTTTATTATTTTTATTTTTTTCAATATCAAATGGAAATCAAACGAACATCAATGAAAATAAATAAATATAAAAAATAAAGAAATTATAAAAAAGAATATTGGATTGCTTCCCAATAAACACATTTGTTTAGTGTTTTTGGCTCAATGTGATCTCATCGCTTCAATCTTGCTCAAATATCAATCCAATCCATTTAAATTTCAACTTACCTGATATGAATTTCAATCTTGAATTGAAATAAATGATTTTTTGATTTATCATAGATTGCTTTCGGTATAAAAGTTTGTCTTGAAAAAATTTATTCTATTGTATAAAATTATTTGTAAAGTTCTCATTAAACATAAAAATTAATTCATTTTACACAAAAATATTATGAATAATAAAATTCACCTTCTTCTCGTCATTTTGCACAAAAATATTATATATCAGCGATCGGTGACTTTTGTTTGCATCTTTCCGGAGTTGACTGTAATTAGAAAGGAATTAGAAGTACTAAATTTGACATTTGATTAGATAGTTCATCGTACCCTTTTAACTAATAAAATTATGATATCAAGTGTGACATTCTTTCAAAATTCATATATCTAATTATTACATTTTTGGTTAATTGCATCATTTTATCTTTACATGTTTTTTGGACGTTTTACATCGAGCCATTTTCTTATCTCTCTCTCTCTCTCCTCTCTCTCCCCCCCCACCCCGGCGAATTTCATTATTGAAAAAGAAAATGCATTTTGTTATTAGGAAAAATCTCCAATTTCATTATTGTTATTGGAAAATATATTGATGTAAAGATGGGATTGGTAAGGCAACATCAACTTCAGGCCAGTCCCACTACTAATATATTATATTGAAATGTGAGAACCTAAATACGAACAATTATTTTTATTTATTTTGCCCAAATCAAGATGAGGCCACCTGAGACTTTCTTGCATCTAAAACAAGTGGAGCCGCAGGCCTTTTATGAAGAATCTCAATCAAACTTTTGGGTAGGCCAAGCCTAAGTAGACGAAATCCTGCTGAAAAGGACATTTTTTTTTTTGTCTTTAATATGCATAACTTGTCTTGCACTAATTTTTCTAATCTGTTGGGAAAATGAAGGTTTTTATTCAAAAGACAAAATGGGGATGAAGGGAATATATTTGGGTGAAGTTGTTAAAAGGCTTAGTCATTAAAAAGAAGTTGTTAAAGGATTGGACACAGGAAAAGGAAGTCAACTTTGAATTTTGAAAATGAATGTCAAATGACTCAATTCTTTCAAAAATTAAGAGCTGCTTCAGCTTAGCTTGCATTTCGTGAACAACAGACTCTTGACCCATTTTATCAAAATGTATGAAATGTTGAAAACGCATAAGACCTGCCTAGGAGAACTTGGAAAATTGTTTACTCGATTCACGGACTTGAAAAAAAAATAAAATATATTGGTAAACATGTTTTTTAATAATTTTCTTTGGAAAAAAAACACAAATTTACATGAGGATTCCAACATTGTGACCCACTCCTGGCTTTGTTGGGTTGTTAGTGTGAAATTACCTTTTGCTTCTGATTAAACAAAAAACAAATGATTTTAATAAAACATAGGATCTTGGTATGGATGTTTCATATTTTTTCATACTGCACTCACAATAACCTAATTGAGGGGTGTTTTTTCCCTGAATTTTGTTGTATTTGCTTCAAGCGACTTAGTCTCCCTGTGAAACATACAATTGCCAAGAAATCTCATTTTGGAAAACCAAATACATGTATTATTTGATATTACCAAAAGCACTATAGAGATTATTTATAGTATATAAACTGATATTCGAAACCATATTTCTAGTAATCCATTTTGAGCGTTTATCAAATCTGTTTAGAGAGCAACTCTCCAAATATAATCATTTTCATTTCCAAATTTCGAACTGAGACTTGATTTGTTGGTTATTGATGCCCATTATGGGCATTTGGGTAATTAAGGAATGGGGTAACTCCCATCCTTAATTACCATTAACCAATATTTTGGTAACCCCCCACCAATTAAGTGATATTGGTCTTACCTTCCTTCTGGGAGAAAAAACAATGGAGGTAACTCTCCTTCTCCTACCTTGTGGGGTGGATAGCAGCCATGGGAGGAAACCATGATGGAGGCTAGGGTTTTGCACAACATATTCTCTAGAGAGAGAAAATAGAGAGAGGGATGGAGATTTTCGCGTAGGAAAATCTCTCATCTTCAGACGATTCACCGGACACGAGGCTTGAGGCGTCGTGGATTTGAGGTGGTGGTTCGATTGCGTGATCACCATCCGACCGTGCGATCCGTTCGAGGGACATCGCGACACGGTGGATTTTGGAGACCGCCTAATAGAGGTATTTATCTCGAAAATTCCGATCTATTTAATTCTCGCTTCCGCATACGCGATTAAATCCAACATTGGTATCAGAGCAGTCGTTGGATTTAATTTAATAATTTTCGGAATTATTTTTAGGGTTTTTAAAATTTTGGGGTCCGGATCACGGATGAGTTTCGTGAATCCGAGAACACTGCAAGAATACCATAGCCCAAGGATTACAAATATATTTTTTATTTAATTTTTGGAGCATGTTTGGGTCATGAAAAGTCCGGTCGAAATTTGTGACCCTACGGACATAAAACCCTTAGATCTGTGGCTTTAGAGGGCGGATCGATGCATGAAAATAATATAAATGAGTTCCTTGCATCTAGATTTATGGTTTTATATATTTTATTGTGTGATTTGGGTGCCGGAAACTGGGATTTCCGAATGGCCGCGGAGGGCTGCGACTGGGGTGGTTGAATCCCACCATTTTTGGGCTTGAATCCTCCTAAAATCGAGTGTAGGATGTTTGGAGGATGCTCACAAATTTTTTTCCAGTCGAAAAATGCAAGAAACAACAGCCGGATTTGTATTTTTCAAAAAACGGGTCGAAAAACCTGTTGCAGGACCCGTCGGGCGAAGAAGAACCGGCCCAGACCCGCAGACGCGTGACACGCACGCGCCAGGGAAGCGCGCCTGCTAGGCGCGTGTAGTTCACGCGCCACACAGGCGTGTGGAGCGGGGAAGGTAGCGGTCGGGTCGGATCGGACCGTTGACCGGGGTCGGACCGAACCCGTTGACCGGGTCAGTCGGGTCCACCCTGACCCGTTGACCAACCCGGTCAAAACCCCACTCAATGCGGCTCAGCGCGTGAAGGCGCATGAGCCGCGCGCCGCGATTGGGCGCGCGTGAGCCGCACCGCCCCAGGCGCGTGGCAGCGTGTCTGAGCCGCGCCGCGCGTCTGGCGCGTGAGCCAGACTGCTGCCAGCGCGTGGAGGCGCGTGGCAGCGCGTGGAGGCTCACCGCCGGCGCGTGGAGGCGCCCGGCGGCACGTGGATCTCACCGCCGGCGAGCGGCGGCGCGTGTGGGCCCCGGGTGGCGCGTGAAGTCGCTCATAATTGAATTTTTTCAATTTTTTGGGGGGTCCTATATCCATGAATATGACTTTTTGTGGGTTTTTGTGTGCCGAATCACAGTCCAAATGGTAAGATGCGATTCCAAGTTGTGGTGTATGGTGTCCGTTGACTCATACGCTCGCTTTGGGGTCGTACTCAAGTCATTTTGATCTTGATGATTCGTAGGGCGTACAAAAATGTGATAATAAGCATCTCCAAGTCATATATGTCTCTCTTAATGCGTTGAGAATTGTCGTATTAAATTTTTGCAAGGAGAGTAAACTGAATGATATGATCTGCGCGATTTTATCAGTAGATTCAGTTTATTCTCGAGAGGCAAAATCTAACGGGAATCTGAGGCACGAGATGATGGGCCCCAGGGTGGGCACCGCGTCTCAGAATATACGAAATAAAGAGATCTATCGTGTATGATATAAAATATTTGCCAAGTTAGGACAATGCTTATCAGTGGCATATACGATGACTTAATCTCATTTTTTGAGTTATATTTTATAAACATGTCGGTTCGACTCGTCCCATAAGAGCATAGTGTTGCTCTCTTCGGCTCCTATGTGAGGATGCAGAAGAAAAGGTTTAATCATATAATGAAGCAAATGTCGAGTATGATCACCGAGTTAATATATACGGACGAGTAAATTTCGGATGAAATTTAGGTACAGGATGTGATCCAGTTTTTACCTGATTCATGGGAAACCGTGAAATCCTATTTCACATTTGACGAAAGTAATACATATTGTGAGCTCGATGAGGAGCACCTAGAGGCGAGTAGGCCACACTCGAGTCATGCTTATTCAGAGGAGTCGAGTAAGGACTTCCCAGGCGCTAAGCCAATAGCATAAGCAGGCGAACGAGACTCGAGATCTAGGTAATAAAAATCATCCGAGAAAACCGACAACGAGGTACAAGAACGCAAGAAGAAGGAATTTGTTTAGACCAATGTAAATTGCTATGTTTAAGGTAGATTTGGTCATTTCGCTCGTGAGTGTGACGAGCAGAAATAAATATTCTTCTTCTTTACGTGGTGTGAGATTTTTCTCATTCACTATAATACTCGCTGATTTCTCTTCTTTGAAATCAGGAGCAACCGATCACGTAACTCGAGATAGGAGTGCGTAAATATAGTTCCGTCAAGTGAATTCTTAAGTTTGGAGGATTTACGTTAAGGACAGAGCATTTGTCGTTGTCAGAGGGAACGACACTTGCTATGACGTCCTCAATATTGTAGGCATTCGACGGATATACAATTTAGTACCTTGTCTAAAATTGACTACGATATGCATGAAATTATTCCTTTGTTTTTAATACGATAATTTTCTAAACTATTCTGGTTTTAATCCATGATGGAATGTATGCACTGGGTGCTACTCCTTGTAATGGTTTCTTGTCGTTCTACTATTGTCTTTACATCTGATTGCGTAGATGATGATGTAAATGAATGATATAGTAGACTTAGACACATGGGGTAAGAGATAATGAATCGGTTAGTAGCGAGAGGTTTATTGGATCCGCTAACCAGATTCGAGTTACCCGTATGTGAGTTTTGTCTAGTCAGCAAAATGACGAGAAAACCATTTGGCAATGCAACGAGAGCTGGGACTCCATTGCAGTTAGACCACTGTGCCTTCCTTTTTTTGTGGTCTTATGAGCATGAGAGCCGGAAATGGAGTTGTGTAGATAATTATAGATGTTTACATGTGTTTCGGTTCATCTATCTGATCTCGCACAAGTCTGAGGCATTAGACTGCTTCAGGAGATTCATAAACGAGATTGAAAATCAGTTAGATTTGAGAGTACAGACTCTTAGAACCGAGTAAGAACGTAAATATTCGTCTAAACTACACATGAGACTCTGTTTCGATAAGAGTATTACGAGACTACTGACTAGTAGTCAGTTCCCCATTTGAGCTTTGGACAGGGAGGTAGCCTGACCTTAGCTACTTGAGGTTATGGGGTTGTGCCACGATTTCTCGTATTAACACGGTGAGTTAGACCCGCGAGAAAATATGTGTTCCTAGGTAAACACGAACGGCACTATAATCGAGATTGAGTCTCGTAATACTATATTTCTTGAGAATGATTTTCCTAAGAGAGGTGAAATCAATTTGGACCCTACCCTTTATGCGATGGATGAGCCTAGTGGCTCGAGGAGCCCAGCGGCGGGATACAAGAATCCACTACGGATCTTGATCTCAGTGGGAGCGATCCATCAAGAGGTAAAGATTTTTTCTCTCCTCCTAAGAGTGTCGAGAATGCGTATTTAAACGTTGTTTTCTCGATTGAGGGTGAAACCCTCATTGCGATTCTAGAGGATGATAAAAAAATCTAAAACGGTTCAAGAGGCTCTCGAGAGTTTTGCAAAAGATGCAAAATACCGTTTATTGAAGGCCATAAATAAAGAGAAGGAATTGATGAGAATCAACGGGGTCTGGGATCTAGTTGATTAGCCTAAGGGCGGAAGGACTATTGGGAACAAGTAGGTTCTCAAAGTCAAGATAAAGGTTAACGGATTGATGAAAAGATAAAGAACCCGTCTAGTAACCAAGGGTTACACTTGGACTGAGGGGTGGACTATCGAGGAGTCATAGTCCAATTTATCTCAATCCGTTTATCTTTCAGCGATTGTCACGAACATAGATCAAGAGTCACATCACAAGGACGTAAAGACCGCTTTCGTAGTGGAAGTCTAGATGAGGCGATCTATATGGAGCATCCCTTTGGGTTCGTTCTAGTAGATCAGGTGGATAAACTCTATTGATTTTAGAAATCAAAATACGACCTTAAGCCATCATCTAGACAGCGGCGCTTGAGATTTCACGAGAAGGTGATATCTTATGGTTTTGTAATGATCGAGTAGGATTATTGCATATATATGATACGTCCCGATAACTCCTTTATGAGCATGTTCTCATATGTAGGTGACATACTGTTGGCTGGGAACAACAGAGAGTATCTAATGACCATTGTAACATGGTTATGAGTTTTTAGTTCATTCTCAGATTATGGATCCATAGGGATCGCTTGAGAATGGTGTTTGACTCTTTAACAAGAGTTTTACATCAGGTAAATTCTTAAGTATTTCGAGAAGAGCGATGACAACCTAAAAGATACTCTAATCGCTAAAGATAAAAAGACTTGAATCTTGACACATGCCCTAGAATTTATAAAGAAATAAGGTAGATAAGCAGAATCTCTTATTCCAGTGCAAAATACATTTCTAGTGTATGCGATGAGGTATACACGTGTGATATACAATTTGATGTATGCGATGAGGCATACATGACCAGATGTTTATTTTATGGTCGATCTGGTGAGTAGGTATTAATAGAATCCTAGAAGGGATCACTGTAGAGCGGTGAAAAAGGATTCTGAAATATCTCATTTGAACTGCAGAGCTCTCCATGTGTTACGGATGAGGTGATTTGCGTTTTGTGGTTGAGATTCAGATACTGACTGAGAGTAGTGATCTGAATAAACGCAAAAGATTTTATCTTCTTAGAGCAGTAAGAAGAGTACCTGTATATCTCTATTTACGATAGAGACTGAGCTAGTAGTATGCTCAATTGCAGTTCATGAGAATAGTTGGTTTCAGAAATTTTCTGAGAGACTTAGAGGTTGTGACAGATAGTGGGAGGTCAGTGATGATTATTGTGATAATCAGACCGACACTGTCAACAAATGAGACCCTAAGTATAATAGTAAAACCAAACACATTGATACCGAAGACCACTTTATGAGAGATATTACCGAGAAGGGTATTGTGACATCTAAATACACCTTGACATACAGCATGAGAGCTGATCTCTTCAGAAAACCCGTTGTGAGAGATTCCTTTGTGAGATAAGGAATCATTGGGTTTAGTGTACTTTAACATTTCTCCTTATATACTGTTTTAGATGCTTATTTTAATATATGACATGTATGCATTATTGAGTCACATATTTATTTCATACATCATTTGTTGTCATATATTATGATCTTGTGATAAAAGATGTGTCAGGCAGGCGTGGTTGACTCTCTCACACGAGTGACCACCTCCGACTCTGAGTGAGCGGAGATGAGACGGATTCTAGTTGTAAGAGACTTTGAGAGTAGCCCTACTAGAACATAAGTTGCCCTGATATGTGTTCAGGATGAGGTCATATGTGATATGACCGGCATGGAAATACCCACATCCATGTTGCCTGTAAGTAGCCAGGTTTGAGATCTCAGATATCACCTGCGATTTGTGATATTGTCTCTGAGTTGCTCTCTCTGAGATCTCTGGGTAAAGTCTTATGTGTAGACTGAGTCCCGTACCTGTACAGTGTTAGAGAAATCTGACATATGCCCTTTGAGAGATGGAGGAATAACACTGTGGCACGTGTTTCATACCACGTGTGATGAGACGACCATGGGATAGTGAGAGCTATTATTTGAGACGATAGTTTGATCTTGATCCCCGTTCCCACTGTGTGAGACCTGAGATCCATTGGGTGGGATCTCTTATGCTCTTATTACTTTCGGCTGTCTCTAGAAGTTTGGGTTCAGTGTTGCTACTTTAGTCTGTTTACCTATAGCCCGGAAGATAAATTGAGGTCTAAGGGGTAAGTCTAGGAAAGCAGCTGAATTGAGACCGATAGATTCGAGTTTGGGAAAAGGAAGACCAATAGACATTACATCATTGTCATGTATTCATAGGTCGACCTATTGTGTTAATCCATGTTGGGATTCAAACATAATAATGAATACATAGTCGAGCAAATTGATTGGGGATCACTTTCGATGAGGAAAGTGGCTCGATGGATGTAAATGCATTGAGTCTGGGGTATAGCGAGTTATTTTTATACTAACAGTGACTACTCGATCATCCTAACAGGTGTATCGAGAAGTCTTTGCTTGCAGGTGCACTCGCCGATCGCACGACGCCCAATCCAGTATGAAGGTCTAGTAGGGTGATGTGATAGATCGTATGAATTGCGATCTTGTGATTGACGGAAGTGAAATGCCCTAATGTGCAAATGGGAGATATTGGTTATTGATGCTCATTATGGGCATTTGGGTAATTAAGGAATGGGGTAACTCCCATCCTTAATTACCATTAACCAATATTTTGGTAACCCCCCACCAATTAAGTGATATTGGTCTTACCTTCCTTCTGGGAGAAAAAACAATGGAGGTAACTCTCCTTCTCCTACCTTGTGGGGTGGATAGCAGCCATGGGAGGAAACCATGATGGAAGCTAGGGTTTTGCACAACATATTCTCTAGAGAGAGAAAATAGAGAGAGGGATGGAGATTTTCGCGTAGGAAAATCTCCCATCGTCAGACGATTCACTCGACACGAGGCTTGAGGCGTCGTGGATTTGAGGTGGTGGTTCGATTGCGTGATCACCATCCGACCGTGCGATCCGTTCGAGGGACATCGCGACACGGTGGATTTTGGAGACCGCCCAATAGAGGTATTTATCCCGAAAATTCCGATCTATTTAATTCTCGCTTTCGCATGCGCGATGAAATCCAACATGATTAAAAGATCAAACATACTTATCCATTAGATCAATTGTCAATTGATAGGACTATATAGTTGTTGTATTTAAAATATTCTGCTAATTAAACACACATGATATTAAGTATATACACAAATTTGCCCCTTTCTATTTAGAAAAGACCATTCAAGGATTGAACTTAAGACTTCCGGTAAAGATGAAAGTTGTAAATTCATCCCCAGTCATAGTAGAAAACAAAGGCCAAAAAAAAAAAACGTGGGTCTTGGGGATTATTGTTTTTTAAGTTGGATTTTCGTTGAATTCTACATTGAGAGGGGATTATACCTGCATTTACGTAGAATTTTCCATGCAGGACATTTCACGTCTATAAAAAGGATACCAACTTCTGAGACCAAAACCATCACACACCAAGCATCCATTGTCTACCTGCTCTCTTTTCTTCATAGCATCAATGGCCCTTTCGAGCAAACTTTCACAAAAACTGCATCAATGATGCTTCTTTTGTTCTTGATCTTCACAACCTCTTATTCACAGAATGGGCCCCTCGATGAGCCAATGCCTCGAAAAATGCATCTGAAGTCGCCATTGGTTTGGCTTATGCGGGTTCCCACGCCGCCTTCTGGTCCTTCTCCAACTATTCCTTCTGCTTCTTCTTCCAACCCTTGAGATGCCCTTGAGCAACCTCAAAACGATACTGAGTGAAAAAAATAAGGACATGAATATCCATGTAATGATTATAATTTTCCTTCTTTTTCTTTGTTTAGGTACTTTTACGGAATCACTGCAATTTACTGTTCTAGTATTATTGATATATACTGGTTTGTAATAGTTCCTAGTATGAGGGAACTAACCACTATGAAATTTGCAGAAAAATTACTAATAAAGGATTACATTTTCCGATTGTGTTATTTTATTCTTAATTAATATGTTTAATATTGTACCTTTGGAAATCATTTTTTTAATCAAAATTATGGGAAGATTTTTGGCTTTTATTATTGTATTTTCAAGAAGTGCAGCAATAGATAATTGAAAACATGGGTTTGGTGGGTACTGGGTTAAATATGGATAAGCAAAGCTTTTGGCTTAAATATTTATTAGTTTAATGATTTGAATTTTTTTAGGTTCTTACGTTCCTCTTGGGATTTCGTTTGCTTCGGGAATACAGAGGTAGGTAACTCAAACAATTGAAATGGTCTGTCATCGTGAAATGGACGCATTGATTTTCATCACATGACGTAATCATATTACAACTTTATTTTAAAAAAAAAAGTATTATTGAACCTTTAACAAAATCGTTCCCCGCCTTAAAATGCATTCTCTTTATGTTCCTTAACTTTTAATGGATAAAAATATTTTAATTTATTGCATTTTTATTATTTGATAATTAAAATATTTATTGGCAAATATATAATTGTGTCAAATAAATAAATATTTAATGTTGAAATAATATTTGAAATATATTTACTTTTTTAGCTTGTTTTAATTGTCTTTATTTAATTTATGTTGCTTATAATATTTTTAATTAAAACATTATTTTTTATAAAAATAGAAATTAAATTGTCCTAAAAAAATATATTAATAACCAAATCATTTTTTAGGGAGACATATACAGATCCGAACCCAAAAAAAAAATTTTAAATAACCTATGAGGGGAAGTAATTCCATAAATGAACTCTATTTGTTGCGAGTTGTACCTGCGACAACCTATATTACGGGTTGAATCCGCAACATAGTGTTGTGTCACCATGACAGAGGGCATAGCGTGTTGCGTTTTCAAGACACGACACAATATATCGAGTCTCTAAGACACAACATTGCCCCTGCCCACGATGCTCCTCTCGCTCCCGCGGCACATCACCGCGGAGGGGGAGGAATGTCGTGGAGGGAGAGAGAGAGCCGTAAGGGGGGAGAGAGAGAAGAGTGCCGCAGGGGAGAGAGGGAGGGAGGACCGCCACGGAGGGAGGGAGGGAGGGAGGATTGTCGCGGGAGCCGCAAAGGGGGAGGAGTATTGTGGGGCGAGAGAGAGAGAGTTGCGCGGGGTGGGCGGGGGGAGAGTTGTGGAGGGAGAGAGTGAGGGAGGGAGGACTATTGCGAGGGGGAGGATTGCTACGGTAGTCGAGCAGGGGGAGGAGTGCTGCAGGGGGAGAGAGAGAGAGGGAGGATAGACGAGGGGGGAGGGAGGGGGGAGGGAGGAGGGAGAGAGGAGCGTCGCGGGCGACGACGAGGAGAGAGAGAGAGTCGTGTGCGGGGGAGGGAGAGAGAGCCGTGGACGGGAGAGTGAGGGAGAGAGGAGCACCATAGGTGGCGGAGGAAAGGAAAATGTTGCATTTTGAAGACGTGACATACTTATATTGTGGCTCAAAATACGACACATGAGATTTATGAATAGAATTAATTTTTATTAGAGATTATCTACAAAAAGTTTTTTTTTATATATATATCCGTACATGACTTTTCTAGGCGGTCCGAAAAGGTTCACCCTTTCTGGTCTGACCAATTGCAGTCACGTAAATCCCTGTACGAATCGAAATTCTTTCCCTTGCGTCAATTTTGGTGGGCCAACAATTAACCCTAATCTTCAAAATTTGAAAAACCGCAAAATTTCATAAATCCAACTTAACCACCATTTCTTTCCTAAACAACCATTCGTCCACCTGAAACCAAATCCCACGAATGAAATCAGCGAGTACAGTAGGTGAGTGGGCGAAAATGGCAGAGAAATTTTGTGCAAACGAAGAAGAAAAATCAGCAATTGAATCCATTTGGGGAACCGAAGCTTTCACTTTCTTACTCTCATTAGCTTCAAAGAATTCACTTTCCGACTTCGATTCGCAGATTGGCGACTCAGTGGTTCAACAGGGTTTATCCCAAATCGTCGAGGTTCAAATTGGATGATGCAAGAGAAGATGATCTCAATGACAATTCCTAAGTAGGATTAAGTAGGGGAATGGAGAAACTCAATCGAACTTAGAAACAAGATGAATTTTCATTGATGAATGAGAGAACATTCACGAGGATGGTTCTGACAACAAGATTACAGAGAGGGGAGAGAGAAGGGAAGGAAAAGTGGGATTCAGATTATGAAGAAAAAGACACCTACAATGGTTTCAGTCCTGCTCTATATCAGAGTCAGTTTCCATCCTAACTAACTAAGCAACTCACTAACAACCATCCTAGCTAACTAGCTAACTGACTAATCAACCGTCCTAACTAACTAGCCAACTCACTAACAACACTGCTCTATGACTTCAACTGTGACTTCAACTTCTCTGCAACCTCATTACAACACTGCTACAACGCTGTTCTATGACTTCAGCTTCTCTGCCACCTCATTATGCATCAATCCCTTTCCCTTCAGAAGATCCTTGGCCTCAAGGATCGAAAGTAGGATACTTTTGCTTGAAATCATGCCAATTAACCCATAAAGCATCTTCAGGAAAACCATTGCTCCACTGGACCAAAACTTGTGTAACAGCAGCATTCCCACGCTTTACTACCCGTCTGTCCAAGATTGCCACAGGTTCCAGTAGAAGTTGTCCTTGATCATTGACGTCCCTGGGCAATTGAGGGGCCACTAGTTGGTGTCCAACCTTCTTTTTGAGTAGGGACACATGGAAGGTAGGATGAATCTTAGCATCACTAGGGAGCTGCAATTGATATGCTACTTTACCTACTCTGGCTTGAATCAGGAAGGGCCCAAAGTATCTTGGTGATAGTTTATGACAGTGATGAGCTTTCAGAGAATGCTGTCTATATGGTTGGAGTTTAACATATACCCAGTTCCCAACTGAAAATTCTCTATCAGTTCTCTTTTTGTCTGCCAACTGTTTCATCCTATTTTGAGCATTACTGAGGTGGTGTTTAAGATTATGAATGAAGCACTCCCTTGCCGTTAAACTCTTATCAACAGCGTCTACATCAGAAAAACTAGGGAGATAGGGGTAATGAATAGGGGGTTCCTGCCCATATAATACTTGAAAAGGGGTTGTCCTTATGGCTGTGTGGTAGTTAGTATTGTACCAAAATTCTACCAAGGGCAGCCATCTCGCCCATTCCTTAGGTTTATCACTAACCATACATTGTAAATAGTGCTCTAAGCATCTGTTCACTACCTCAGATTGGCCATCAGACTGGGGATGATAGGCTGAGGAAAATTGCAAATTCACCCACTGCAGTCTGAATAATTCTTTCCAAAATTGACTGAGAAACACCTTGTCCCTATCACTTACAATGGTTCTGGGCATGCCATGCAACTTAAAGACTGAATCCATGAAGGCTTGAGCCACCGTTACAGCAGAGTAAGGGTGGGACAAAGGAAT
Organism: Dillenia suffruticosa; assembly: GCA_033439265.1. Taxonomy (NCBI): domain Eukaryota; kingdom Viridiplantae; phylum Streptophyta; class Magnoliopsida; order Dilleniales; family Dilleniaceae; genus Dillenia; species Dillenia suffruticosa. Next base: position 19,764,867 of record JAVTVX010000020.1, read on the forward strand.
AAAATGTGCATATTTGCTTAATCTGTCCACTACGACAAAAATCACAGATTTTTCGTAAGAATTGGGAAGTCCTTCTATAAAATCCATGGTTATATCACTCCATACCAAAGTAGGAATGGGTAAGGGTTATAGGAGGCCAGGATAAGCACTATTATCTGTTTTGCATCGTTGGCAGACTTCACATTCTGCAATGGCCTTAGCAACTTCCAAGTACATGTGTTTCCAGTAGAATGACTGTTTAAGTTTCTTGTAAGAGACTTCCACTCCTGAATGACCTCCAGTAGCACTAGAGTGCCATAATTGAATTAATTTGAGACGTAATTCAGGTACATTGCCCACCATAATCTTACCCTTTCTGCACAAGATTCCATTTACCCAAGAGTAATGTTTAATAGTTCTTCCATCTTGTAGTTGTGACAGTAGTTTTTCGAGTTTATCATCAACTTGCCAACTTTGTTGGATTTCAGACATAAGGTTTGTGCTAATAGTTGTCATCGCTTGGATTTCTGATTCCTTAAGCTCCATAGGTCTCCGAGATAGGGCATCTGCCACCACATTTTCAACTCCTTTCTTGTATACTACTGAAAAATCATAGCCTAAGAGCTTAACCAGCCATTTTTGCTGAGCTGGAGTCGAGATTTTCTGGTCTAGGATGTACTTCAAGCTCTGATGATCTGTTCTTATCACAAAGTGAGTCCCAACCAGATAAGGCCTCCATTTCTGCACTGCTAATACCACTGCTAGCAGTTCCTGCTCATAGACAGGTAAAGCTCTATGCCTGGGGACTAAAGCCTTGCTGAAAAAAGCTACTGGTCTATTATTCTGCAATAACACTGCTCCTACTCCACAGTTAGAAGCATCAGTTTCTACCACAAATTCCTTCGTAAAATCTGGTAGTGTAAGAATTGGAGCTCGACACAAAGCATCCTTCAATTTTTCAAAAGCAACTATTGAATCATCAGTCCAAATGAAGCCGTGCTTCTTTAACATATCAGTAAGTGGCTTAGCTAAGATCCCATAATACTGAATAAACTTCCTATAGTAAACTGTAAGCCCGAGAAACCCTCGTAGCTCTTTGACAGATTTAGGTTGAGGCCATTCCTTAATGGCTTTTAATTTTTCAGGTTCAGCTCTAACCCCTGAATGATCAATGATGTGTCCCAAATATTGGATTTGTGTGACAGCAAAAGAACATTTGCTTCCCTTAAGTTTCAGTTGATGTTTCCTCAAAAGATCAAGGACTGTCCTTAGCTGCACTAAGTGCTCCTGTTCAATCTTGCTGTAAATGAGGATATCATCAAAAAATACTAACACAAACTGCCTTAAGTAGGGTCTAAACACATCATTCATAAGCTTTTGAAAAGTTGATGGGGCATTGGTTAACCCAAAAGGCATGACTAAAAACTCATAGTGCCCATCATGAGTCCTAAAAGCAGTTTTTTCAATGTCATCAATGTGCATTCTGACCTGATGATACCTTGACCTCAAGTCCAGTTTTGAAAATATGCGGGAGCCAAATAATTCATCTAATAACTCCTCGATTAAGGGGATGGGGAACTTGTCCTTGATAGTAACCTCATTGAGTTTCCTGTAATCAATGCACATTCGCCATGATCCATCCTTTTTCTTGACTAACACCACAGGAGCTGAGTAAGGACTAGTACTAGGTCTTATAATGCCATTAGAGAGCATTTCTTTGATCAGCCCCTCAAGCTCAGTCTTCTGAAAATTTGGATATCTATAAGGTCTCACATTTACAGGGTTCACCCCTGCTTTTAAAATGATCTTGTGATCACATCTTCTTGATGGAGGTAACTCCATTATTTCTCCAAAAATATCAGAATATTCAAACAGAAGCTCTTGCAGAAAAGAGTGAAAAGGAGTAACAGATTCAGGGTGTTCAGCCGTGGTTACCTTGGCTAATGAAAGTTGTGGTTGAGGATTACTTTTAGGGGCCTGCACTTCATCTTGTTTCAGCTGGATTAAACACAGTCTTGCAGACTGCGCCTGAGAAGGGGTTTTCAAAAGTTTCTGCATCTTTGACACTTTAATGATCTTCAGCTCAGTTGATCCCCTCAACACCACCTTCTTTCCTTTATAAGTGAACTCCATTCTGAGGGTTTCAAAATTCCAGGTGATGTTGCCAAGTGTTGACAACCATTGAACTCCCAACACTACATCACACCCTTTGATAGGTAGTACCATAACTTTTGTGCAGAATTCCTGTCCACGCATTACCCATTTGAATTCAGGACACATGGTGGAAGTTTGAAGTTTACCCCCATCAGCCATTGCTACTGACATAGCTCCTACGTCTTGTGTTTTCAGTCCATATTTGATCACCATCTCGGGGTGAATGAAATTATGGGAACTTCCTCCATCTAGTAATATACAAAAATCAACCTTCCCTATGTGACCATGTACCCTCATGGTGTGGAAATTGGGAAGTGCCATACATGACATTGCTTGCACTGATATATGCGCATTGACAGCCTCATCTTCTAACACAATGGTGTCATCTCCTGCGCTCCCTTCTTCTTCATCATTCTCTTGCCACATTTCCACCCTATACAACTGTTTTACCTGACATTTGTGACCCATTTCATACTTTTCATTACACCAAAAACATAATCCTTTCTTCCTTTTTTCATCCAACTCTGCTGATGTAAGAGTTCTAAAGGGTTTCCTGGAAGGTCCTTGCTGAATGTGTCGTGGTAGGGGTAGAAGTGCTGAATTATCTTTGGCTGGAGGTCTGTTACTTTCAAAAGCAGTTATCACTTTCCCCTGAACTCCTTTCCAGTTTCTCGAAGTTGCTGAAAACCTTTTTTCCTCCAGTTTAGCTAACCCAACAACATGGGATAAGGTTTTAGGCATAAACATCTTTACAGTGATCTGAATTTCTTCCTTCAGTCCACTCACAAAACAACTCACAGCATATGATTCAGGTAACTCCACTCGATTAAGGAGTTCCTCAAATTTTTCTTGATACTCATCTACTGTTCCCTTTTGTTTGAGATTCATCAACTCACCCATAGGGTCATCATACATTGTATTACCAAATCTAGCAGCCAAATTCCTCACATAATCTTCCCAATTAGGTAAATCACGAGTAAATCTAGATTTCATGAATACCTGATGCCACTGGAGGGCTCTTCCTTCCAAATGCATAGCTGCCAGCCTTACTTTTGATTCTGGAGGCATTTCATCAACTTCAAAGAATTGTTCACATTTATACAACCAATCACGAAAATCATCTCCATGGAATCTAGGAAATTCAAGCCTGGAGAGCCTGGTAGCAGCTGAATTTCCAGGTCCACCCATTCCTGATTGCCGTGGAGAGTTATGGATACTTCTCGAGTGATTTTCTAAAACCAGAGATCTGAGAGCATCCAGTTTTCTGTCAAGAACTTCCTTATGCTCTTTGAATAAAGCCTTCATCATTTCTTCCAACTTTCTATTCGAATCTTGAGATCGAGTTCCCTCTGCCATCAGAGTGATTCCTAACCAAAGCTCTGATACCAATTGATGCAAGAGAAGATGATATCAATGACAATTCCTAAGTAGGATTAAGTAGGGGAATGGAGAAACTCAATCGAACTTAGAAACAAGATGAATTTTCATTGATGAATGAGAGAACATTCACGAGGATGGTTCTGACAACAAGATTACAGAGAGGGGAGAGAGAAGGGAAGAAAAGTGAGATTCAGATTATGAAGAAAAAGACACCTACAATGGTTTCAGTCCTGTTCTATATCAGAGTCAGTTTCCATCCTAACTAACTAAGCAACTCACTAACAACCATCCTAGCTAACTAGCTAACTGACTAATCAACCGTCCTAACTAACTAGCCAACTCACTAACAACACTGCTCTATGACTTCAACTGTGACTTCAACTTCTCTGCAACCTCATTACAACACTGCTACAACGCTGTTCTATGACTTCAGCTTCTCTGCCACCTCATTATGCATCATTAGACTTGCGCGATTTTCTGGCGAGTCTCGAAATCCTAATCCGGCGAATTAGGGTTAATTTGGGGCGACGGACACCGTCGTGATACGAAAAATGAAGAAAAGAGCGAATATAATGTTTCCAGTTTGGGGGAAAACTTGGGGTTGATGAGAAAGAGAGTTCTTGAAAAGCTTCACGCGTGTTTCAATGGATCTGAGCTGGATAACTATGCGAAGAAGCTTGATTCGTTATCTGATGTTGAAATGTTGTATTTAACTTCCATGTATTATTTGTTCAAATGTGATAATAGTTCAGTTTCTGGTGTTGGTTTTGTGTTCAATTCTGGGAAAACTATGTGGGTTTCTGATAAAAATTGTTCTTGTTTTTGGCGAAATTAGCTGGGTTTAAGACTATTGTGTTTGTACCGGTGAAATCGGGTGTTGTTAAGCTGGCTTCTCTTAAAATAGTTCAGGAAGATCAAAGTGTGGTTCCGTTGATTAGGAAAATTTGGTTGTGGGTCACAACATTCTGACCAAATTGCCAAGAGTGTTCCTAAAATTTTCGGGCATGAGCTAAGCCTAGGTGGTTCAAATTCTCGGTCCACTAATATTGGCTTTTCTCCTAAAGTAGAGGATGAGTCGGGGCTTGTGTCAGATTCTTATGATGTTGTGCCAGGAGGGATGCCTAGGATGAGTTCTGAATTGGGTTGTAGTCGATTAGTTGGGGCATCATTAAATGGGTCTAGAACGGAGGATAAGGATGGAAAATTTTTCCAGATGATGGGTGGGGGTTTGGAGCAGGGTGAGGGTGCTTCTTTGAGTAGACCGATGAGAAAAAACCTAGAAAGAGAGGACGGAAGCCCGCAAATGGGAGAGAGGAGCCCTTTAATCATGTGGAAGCAGAGAGACAATGAAGGGAGAAGCTGAATCACAGGTTTTATGCATTGACGGCTGTTTTGCCGAATAACTCAAAGATGGATGAAGCTTCGTTGCTTGGTGATGCCATTACATATATTACGGATCTTCAAATGAAAATTAAAATGCTGGAAGCTGAAAAGGAGATGGGAAGCGGTAAGCAAAAGTATGTTCCTCTGTTGGAGATTGATTTTCAAGCAAGAAAAGATGATGCTGTTGTAAGGGTCAACTGCCCATTGGATTCTCACCCACTTTCTAAAGTCATCGAAGTATTCCAAGAGCTTCAAGTTGATACTCAAGAGTCCAACGTTTCAACCACTGAGGATGATAAGGTAACCACTGAGGATGATACGGTTGTTCATACATTCTTTATTCGGACCCAACCTGGTGCTGTGGAACTATTGGAGGAGAAGCTGGTGGCTGCCCTATCAAAGTGATCCACATGTTACATTTGTGCATGTAAGATGAACTCAACGCAACTTACAAGTCGTGCTTAAAAATCTTGGGACTGCATCTTTTATGGCAGACTCCATTTTTCTTTGCTGAATTAAGTGAAGTTGTGTTGTTAACTAACACTGGTCTGTATCTTTTTGTTGTGCAACATGAGGGTATTGATTAAAGTTTTTAGTCAATTTTTCTTAGTGCTCAGACACTGTTTCATGTTATGATGCTTCAGAATCAGTTGTAAAGTTCAGTTGTTATAAACTATGTTATGTACTTTTCTCACTTCTGAGGCTACCCTGTTTTTATTCCAATTTGATTTGATTAGATTTACCTGCAATTGTGTCATTTTGCATATGCAGCAGGGATACTGGAGAGAGATGAGGAGAGGTCTGGTATGTTATTTTGGAGAATGCTTGCTCCCTGTTTTGGGGTTTTGTGGTGAAAAAGAAGGAAAACTGGACTTTATAGTCCTTGTAAGACCACAGCTGAAAAAAGGGAGACGAAGAAGTAGTTTAAGGATGTAATAATCATACAACAACAGTAACCTGAACCTTAATCTCAAAATTTGGGGTCGGCTAAGGATGTAATCATCATGCTTGATGAAATTTTCTGAACATGGAATGAGAACAGATGTTCTTGTCAACAGAAACTGTGGAGAACATAGTGTTTGAGAGATTGAAGTTTCTTCTGATGACTCAGTGAGGTGCATCGAGGGCCTTTTCAATAGTTTGGAAGCAAGTACAGGGAGAAAAAATGTGCTCTGAGGAATGCTTTTTATATTAACTAGTTATTTCTCATTTTATGTTCTGTAAGGAATGCTTTTTAGATTAACTTGTTATTTCTCGTTTTTTCTCATCTGTTCCACATCTGGCTGCAACGCTGATGTGTTTATGCCTAATAGTTGACACGGTCTGAATGTTGCAGTCCATGCCATGTTATACAACTTGGTGTTTGGATAATCGGGGGTATGAATCTTGACCTTACCTATACTGAAGTAATCTGTAGATAATAGGGCGAGAGAATTCGCATGTTAATGTTGATGTATCATGAACCAACAGTTTCTGCTAAGCCCCTTGTTTCCCGATTGTTTTAGCAATGTCTCTGAGCTGTCCAGGAGAGAACCATAGAAACCATCTTAGTTGCTTCTTCTTAAATTGCAACATATCTGGAGCGAATGCGCATGTTAGTCATTGTCTAAGCCTGTAATACAAAGGCTGCAGATATTTTCACAAAATTGACTTTAGAAAGAGTAGTGGTTCAATACTTAATTGATCATTACTCAGGTCAAGGATGGGCATGAGGATAATCTTTCAACCATTAATCATCTACTTTCTATGCACTGTTGTTTTCTTTGTTCTGCCGACCTTGCCTTTTTCATATTCATCCATAATCTACACTTGATCTTAGCCAAAAGGCTGAGAAAGGTATCATATCCACCCATAATCAATTAGCATGCTTGACGCCAAGTTCAAATATTTGGGTCTCAATAAAAATTGAAAATTTTAAGACTAAATAAAAAAAATGTCAAAATTTTAAAACTGCAGATGTAATTATCCTAAAGAAAAGAAAAAAAAAAAACCAAAGGAAGAGAAGACAAGGACCCCGTGTGCTAGCTCAATGGGCTATAGTTATGGGTCATATTGCATGAAAACCAATATGAATACGAAATGGTAGAGAAAAATGATACTTTGTAATATTGTAAAAAATGAAAATGAAAATGAAAACGGAAACATGAGTAAACGCAATGTTCCATACATTGATCTGTAAATTTTAAAATTTTGATTTAGTCACTTTAATCGTAAATCAATTTGGTCGAATCATTGATTATTTAATAATAATTAAAATATATATAAAATCAATTTTCAAAATAAATATCTATTGAATGAACAATAAAATTCAATAAATATAAAATTAATAGTCACCCAAAAAATTCATATTAAAAAAGTAAAAATAAAATAACTAAATCATATTTATAATTAAAAAAAAAGTATAACATTTCTAAAATGCAAAGACACTGTATACAAACCAAGTATATTTGTATTAATTTATTTATTAAGTAATAAATAAATTAATACAAATATACTTGTATCTGTTTTAGGATTTCTCCATATCCTAAATCACTAGCATCGGTTTCAACAATTTTTGGGAGGCTAGGATTGACAATATGAAGACAAGGAATTTCGAAGATCTGTTTTTTAATGAGTCGGACAGTTTCAGTGTGTTCATCCGTCCAAGGTTTAGGGTTTTTCTTCAATCTGTTATGAAGAGATTGTGCGATTTTATTGATATTTGGAAAGAAATCTAGGACATAATTTAGACTTCCTAGAAATCTCTGAAGCTGAGTTTTATCAAGAATTTTATTTGGAAATTTGTTTGCAAATTCCAAAGATCTTTCTATTGGTTTTATGGTTCCACAAGTTATGTGGTGACCTAAAAATCTTATTCTTGTTTGGAATAAAGATATCTTTTTAGCTGATAAGACCAGACCATTCTTTTTACAAACATAGAAGAATGTTTTGAGATTTTTAAAATGTTGTTCTATTGATGAGGAGAAGATAAGTACATCATCAATATAAACAATGCAGAATTCCGAGTATGGGTTGAATATATCATTCATAATTCGTTGAAATTCTGAAGGTGCATTTTTTAAACCAAATGGCATAACATTCCATTCGTATTGTCCAAATGGAACAGTAAACGCCGTTTTATATCTATCTTTAGGATGGATTTGGATTTGCCAAAATCCTGATTTCATATCGAATTTTGAAAATATGTTGGCGGAATTTAGTTTTTGTAATAAGTCTTTTTTGTTAGGGATTGGATAGCGGATCCATTTTAAAGCTTCATTTAGCGGTTTATAGTTTATGACAAGTCTAGGGGTTCCTCTTTCTATTTCTGAATTTTTGTTTACATAGAAAGCTGCACAACTCCATGGAGATCTGGATTTTGAAATTAATCCCTTGGATTCAAGGTCTTGAATTTCCTTTTTACAATATTGTTCTAATTCGGCATTCATTTGAATTGGTCTAGCTTTAGTAGGAATATTTCGTTCATCGAATCCTTTTTCATATGGTAGGTCGACCATATGTTGTTTTCTATCCCAAAAGGCATTGGGAAGATCAGAACAGATATCGGTTTCAATGATTTTCTGGAATTTAGAGATTTTTTGTTTTATAGAATTGGTTTGTAATTGTTGTTCAATCCTTTGGAGATCAATATTCTGTTTTAAATATAATAGGTCAAATTGTTTTTTCTGTATTAAAAGATTGATTGAGTTTTCATGGATGGAAGCGGCTTTGATTAGATTTAAGCTTCTAGTTTTAGGAGGTTCTAGGAATGGAAAGAAGAGTTTTTCGGTTTTGGTTTTTGATTTAATTCCATTGTATTCAACCTTATAAGGGGTAATAAGATTGATAAATGGAGTTCCCAGTATTACTGTTTGTCGGATGTCAGAAATTAGGACGAAAGTTGTTTTAATTGTAAATTTTTCATTTTGGATTCCTGCATCTAGTTTGGCAATTATATGTAATTTGGAACTATTTGCCGCAGACAGTTTTTCGCTAGTTTTTTCATGAAATCTTTTTGGAATGAGATCTGCTTTTATGCAATTTAAGTCAGCTCCGGTATCGAATAGAGCGACCGTATCAATTTTAAAATTTTCGGATAATTTAAGTGTGATTTTTATAAGGTATTTTTGGGAAGTAATTTCCTTTAGAACGAAAAGGATTTTTTCAGGAAAGGTTTTATTGGATTTTACGAGATGTTGGATGGTCTGAGGATCTAAAGGATCCTCATCCGAATTTTCTTCATCACTGCTTGAATCAGTAACTACATTTTTTGCTTTTATTTGAGATAACAAGATCGAAATGGTTTTAGAATCTTCCTCTTGTTTGTGTTTTAATTCCTTTAATTCTTTTTTGATTGTTTTTATTTCTTCTTCTAATTCTGGAATGGTTGCAGAGGATTTTTTATTGTATTTCTTTTTATTTAGTATGGAGGTAAGATTATACATACCAGTGTTTATATGAGGAGTACTAGAAGGATTTTCAGAATTTCCTTCTAGAGATTGTTTTAATTGATCCAAACATTTTTTCTGGATTTCCTGATTGTTTATATGTTGAATGGCTTCCAGAATTAAACTTTGTTCTTTGGTTATCATGTTTATGTGTTTTGAATCTGAAGAGTCAGAATCAGATTCTGTTTTACTGGAACTGGTTATGAGCTCATCAATTTGAGGATTACTAGTAGAAGTTTCTGAACTGATTATATCCGTATCAGAGCTGTCTACTAATAAAACTGAGATTTTATTTAGAATTTCTTCATCCAAATGGAGTTCTCTAATCTTTTTAGATACTCTGCAATATTTGGAAGTATGTCCTTTTCTTCCACATTTGAAACATGTTATATCGTTTAATGATTTTGAGATTGAAGGTTTTGAGATTGAAGGTTTTTCTTCCTTTTTGTATTGCTTAGTTTTACAAAATTTTTTATAAGGTTTTTTATAATAATCCTCTTTATATTTTTTATAAGGTTTGAATTTCTTAGGATATTCTTTTTTAGAGTATTTTTTGGATTGTTTCTTACTGCATTCTCCATTGCAGGTTTTATGTTTATTAAGATCAAACTGATCACAGAATGATCCTAATTCTTTTTTGGTTTTCTTCATTTCCCATTTTAGATGTTTTTGGAGTTTTAAATCTTGACAGATTTTAAGACATTCTTTTTGTCTGAAACTGACTAATTCACCATAAGTAAGCTGGTCATATGGAATAATTTGTTTTCCAAAGGTTTCACGAATAATATTCCTAACCTTTTCTCCCAATAAGGTGGGAAGTCCGACAAGGAATTTTTCTTTCCAGAAGGGTTGATTAGAGTCTTCTCGAAGCATGACTCTGGATAGAAAGATGGTTTTATACCATTGAAAGTCACTGAGTTTTTTACATCGGAGGTTGGATAATAGATCGGTATTTTTGTCTTTTAAATGGGATGAGTCGCCAATGAAATGAAGTGATATAGTAAATATTAGGGTTGCGACAGCATCTTGGATTGGTTCACCCAAATGATTTAAAATTGGTTCGCCTTCTTCACCAATTTGAATTGCATTTAAAATACTCAATTGTTGTTCTTTGGTGAGATGGAAATCCCACCATCCTTTTAATTGACCAGAAAATCCTGCGATAAGGAGTTCTGCGACGGTTTTATCGGTTGTACCCTGTTGGGTTTTATAGGCATTGGATGCCATTGTCATTTGTTGTAATATATTCAAGATTTGGTATTCACTTATTCCATCTATATTCCATACATAGATAGAATTGGCGTTGTATTTTGGTTGGACCAGTATCTCGGGTTGATTACCGATTTCTAACTCAGATAATCTGGTTTTAACATATTCGGATTTAGGAGTTTTCCAAAGAAGTTTGTTTATCTCAGAATCCTGTTCCTGAAAAGGTTCTTCTTCATCCTCATCTAACTCGGATGAAAGGGTTTTATTTAAGACTGTAATATCTTGATTTACAGATTGAGGAGTGTCATGGACAATAGGATTGGACTATCCTGAAGATGACTCGATTTTACTGAGTTGAAGTTTTATGGCTTCCAAGAATTCTTGTTTATTGGTTTTGATTTCTTGGTTGGCTTGGTTCGAAATTTGATAGGGTTTGAAAATAGGGTCTTTTGATTTTTTAAGCTTTTCTATTTTATTAGACTCAGTAGGTTCCTTTTGTGATTTGTCAATTTTGGAAAGTTGTTTTCCAATTGTATGTAAATGTGCATTTGTATAATTATTTTGAATGATAATATTTTTTAAGTTTACAGAGTCATTTTCCTGAGGTTTTTTATAAGGACTAACCTCAACGTTTTCTGTACCAACAGTGATTTTGATCGTCCGAAGAGGTGGATGATTAGACTCGATGTTTTCTCCATCTTTGGTTTCCCATGAAGGTTTTTTATTTCTTTTTGTGATGGAATTGACTGTTTTGAATGGATATTTAATGTTATGTTTTTTAGTATATGTTTCAAGCCATGTGAAAAATAAAATATTTATTTTATTTTTTCTACAAAACTTAAAATGTTTATCTTGGATTTTGAAAATGTTTTCTCCAAAAGTTTTAAAAAACTAATTTCTTTTTTCTTTATTTCTATCAGAGAAAAAATCATTTTCTAAATATTCTTTGTTTATTTCAAAATCATTTTTGGTGAGAATATTGAGTTTTGTCAAATCTCATTTTCATCATATGTTTTATTAAAACCATTTTCTTTTTCTAAAACGTTTAATTCATTTTCTCTACCAACGTTTTCTGTTATAGCTGAAGGTGTTGGAGAGGTTGGTTCTGAATCAATTGGGTTTTGTTCTTCTGTTTGAGAACGTGTATAGACCGGTTGTGGGATTGTTTTTCCTAATACGATGTTTTTTAGAGAGGTCGTCGGAATATCTGAGGTCGAATACCTCGGAGGTTTTATTGGGCTTTTATCATGAAGATTTATAACGGATGGTAATTTTGAGATTCTTCCCAGATTTATATATTCAGACGATGTTGTTGATGTATCCAAAAATCTGGAGCTATAAAATGGTCTATCAAAACTTATTTTGACATTACCATCTGTATATTGTGTTATTTGTTTTATTCTGGTACTTGGTTCTGGAATGTCATTGTTTGATTTTGGTTGAACCGCTCCTTCCAACATCCAATCTTCTGGAAGGGTTATTTCTTCCCATCTGATGGGTTTTGGAATAACCAAATTAGATTTTGTAATATCGGTTTGGAGAAGAAGAGTTTCTCCTTTTTTGTGTTGGATTTTGTGTTTTGAGCCGAAAGCTGTTGTCATGGCTTTATAATGTATTTTATATATTAGAGCGACCGGAATTGATCCCTCCATCATATCATAATTATGTATTTTAACTTGTAAAATAAGGGATTTTAATATATTTTTATCATTTAAGGAGATTATAAGATTCGGAAAACAGTCGAAGGAAACTGGACCTTTACATAGACTGGATTCGACAGTTCCTAACAAGAAATCTGAGAAGTTATTATGTCTGGCATCCCTAAGAGTTACCAGAATAGAAGTGTTTAAACCTTCTCTTGTTAATGGTCTAAGACCGATTTGAACTAATCCGATATGGACATATTTATATCCTTTGGACATATGTTTTTCTAAAGATTTTTTGGAAAATAGTTGTATAGTCTCAAAAGATTTTAAAAGTTGAATATCTTTTTCTTCGGTTTTAATGGTATAATCTGTTTTAAAGAAACTGATTTTGGGTGTTTTGTATATTGGGTCTATACTTATTTTGGGTATCTCCCATTCATCTATTCCTTTTTCAAAATCTTCAATTGTTATTTCTTCACTGTTTATTATATCTTTAGTTCTTGAAGAACTTGACATAGAACTCGAAGAGCTAGTAGTTCTACAGAATATAGGGTTCATCGTTTTGATTCTGCACTGCAAATCTAAATATATACCTACGGAACACTGGATTGTCCAACGGCCTTACTGCCCCTCCTGGGTCTTACTTCGCCTAGACCACCGGTGTCTAAAGGACTCGGTATATAATTAGATCTGAAGTTTAGAACTTCAAACAGTTAAATCTATATGCTGTATAATACTATCCCCCGTTGCTCTGATACCAAGATGCCCCAGGAACTTGGGGATATAAATAAGCAGTGAATAGTAACAATAGAATATTTATGAAGAGAAATAAATAAATAGACGAGTCACCAAAATAAATGGTAGACAATAACAATTAATAAAATGATTACAAATATATAAATAAATAAGGACCAGGAGTAATAGGATTCTTGGACGGCAGAGCTGACCGCTAATCACTACACTCTGGAAATACAGAAAAATAAAATATGGGATCCTTGGGCGGCAGAGCCGACCACTAATCACCACATTAAACAAATAAATAAAGAAGATAAGAGGTTAGTTAGGCGACGTAGCCAGCCAAACACATAAAGATAAATAGAGAAAAAGAAATTTTATTGGATAAATAAAATTACAAGGATAAAAGGACTTACACAATAAAGTCCTTGATCTTCAAGAACTAAGAGAGGTTTACAATAGTGAAGGGTCTCTCAAAGGTCACTCAATTTGGGGCGAATGCGCATGTTAGTCATTGTCTAAGCCTGTAATACAAAGGCTGCAGATACTTTCACAAAATGGACTTTAGAAAGAGTAGTGGTTCAATACTTAATTGATCATTACTCAGGTCAAGGATGGGCATGAGGATAATCTTTCAACCATTAATCATCTACTTTCAATGCACTGTTGTTTTCTTTGTTTTGCCGGCCTTGCCTTTTTCATATCCATCCATAATCTACACTTGATCTTAGCCAAAAGGCCGAGAAAGGTATCATATCCACCCATAATCAATTAGCATGCTTGACGCCAGGTTCAAATATTTGGGTCTCAATAAAAATTGAAAATTTTAAGACTATAAAAAAAATATCAAAATTTTAAAACTGCAGATATAATTATCCTAAAGAAAAGAAAAAAAAAACCAAAGGAAGAGAAGACAAGGACCCCGTGTGCTAGCTCAATGGGCTATAGTTATGGGTCATATTGCATGAAAACCAATATGAATACGAAATGGTAGAGAAAAATGATATTTTGTAATATTGCAAAAAACGAAAATGAAAATGAAAACGAAAACGGAAACGTGAGTAAATGCAATGCTCCGTACATTGATGTGTAAATTTTAAAATTTTGATTCAGCTATTTCAACCGTAAATCAATGTGATCGAACCACTGATAATTTAATAATAATTAAAAATATATAAAATTAATTTTCAAAATAAATATCTATCAAATGAAAAATAAAATTCAATAAATATAAAATTAACAGTCACCCATAAAATTCATATTAAAAAAGTAAAAATAAAATAACTGAATCATATTTGTAATTAAAAAAAAAAGTATAACATTTCTGGAATGCAAAGATACTATACACAAACTAAGTATATTTGTATTAATTTATTTTTAAGTAATAAATTGAAAAGGAAGTTTTTTTTTTTTTTTTTTTGTCTTTAACATGCATAACTTGTCTTGCACTAATTTTACTAATCAGTTTTCATATATACGATTTCTATTATTATTAATAAAAGTTCTCTCAAATTTTTCCTTGCAAATTTAAATAGGGGGATTTCCATTCGCAGATTATAGACAAATAACATCTCTCTCTCTCTCTCTCTCTCTCTCTCTCTCTAACATGTAAAACTTCCATAATTGAGCATCAAAGTGACTTTCAAAACAATACTTTTGTATTATATCTTGTAAATGAGAAACCATTGATGAGATGTCTTACTTCAATATTGCTTTTTTGCTTTAGACCAAGGGATCTTGTAGGAAAACAAAATGGTAGCTTTTGGTTCTATGTGATGTAAAGAAATTACAACTAGTTATCTGGCATCAATAAAAATCAATTTGCTGATGTGAGAGAAAGAGAGGGGGGGGGGAGAGTGGGAGGGAGAGAGAGGGACGAATCATGGATTGAGATGTTATACTTCGACTGCATGTATGTCACGAGGATTTTTAATGAGATACATATTTCATAGATCTAATTTAAATGTTAAATTATATTAGACAAATTTTTTAATAGAATCACAAATTCATAATTCAAGGTATATAATATTTGTGTGAATGGGCCAATGAGTTATAGTTTAACTGACATATTTTTCTTCCTTCATAAAAATTTTAAATTCAAATTTTCTTATATACAAATATATTAATATATATATTTGTGTCAATGGTTTGCACATTGCAGTCCCTAACTTTTTTGTACTCGTGGCTTAATACCCCCCCCCAAAAAAAGAAAAAGGAAAACATCTTAATTAAATGGGTTGTATATTTGGGCTTGGGCATATCTTTTCCGCCTGGTTTTAAAAATTAGACTGGCCAAAATTTTTTAAGATAATTTAAAATTTCACTTTATTTTGGGTCTAAAAATATATTGCAAAAAGTTATTCAAACAAGATTTGAACATAATTTCTGAACACAAACTCATACCGACCTTTTATTCATTGTATACTCTCTTTACATTTGCCTGAATCAAGATAACTTTATGAGGCCAAACTCTGATTTACTCTTTGCTTTTCTATTGAACAATATCTTTTGTATCTCCGCTCTACTTGTTTCTTTCTTTCAAGGGTGTAAATAAGTTGAACCATTTCAACAATAATTCAAAATTCGACTCAGTAATTGGTTTAATGAGTCAAACTTGTGAATAAAATAAATGATATATGAGTTAAACCTTTTAACTCACATAAAATACAAAACGAATATGAGTTAAATGATGTTTGACTCATTTGATACATGAGCTGACTCAAATATGTATTATAGTATAATGCGTAATATTTATTAAAATTAATTAAATTCATTGTAGAGTTTATCATTTATAGTATTTGTGAAGAAAAAAAAATGAACTCAAAGAGTTCGACTTATTAATTAATTAGGTTCATTTTATTTTAGAAGTTTTTTCCTTGTGTATTCACTAAGTTATATATTTTAATAGGTTACTGATAACGTTTAAATGAGTGTAATATTTGTCAATGATTTTTCTTTATTTTTGAATAAATATTAAGAAAAGTGAAGAAAAATGAGCTAAATTGAGGTAATTATACAAACGATGGAAAATTAGAGAGTAATGCTTTTTCATTAGTACGTTAACATGTTGATTACAAAGAGACAAAGCAAGAATTTTTGAAAATTTGCTATAGTAAAATTTCATTTTCTAATTGTACGTTCAAGAGAAAATTGAGATCGAATTAAAACTATAAAAAATTTTTGAAAATTTTATTCCACTCTTAATATTTAGAAATATGAAATTTTGAGTCAAGTTATTTTATCTTTTAAAAATTTTTTCATTTGAAATTTTTTAAAGTATTATTTTTCAGGAGTTTTTTCTTACATACAAAAATGAGAATATTTTGTTAAGTTGGAAAAAGGAAGGGAATCCAATACTTTTAAAGTTAGCAGTCGGCTGCCTATATATTCCTCTTTATTTTCTTAAAAAACAAAACATACATTGGTTTTTGGGAGGGGAGGCAACCCCAGGGGGCATCAACCACCATTTTTTTGGGAGAATCAGCCAGGGCAACACATTGTTTTTGTTTCCATATTCTTTCATCAACAATAAATCTTTTTTTGTGAGTTTTTTTTTTGCCGTACTCTATTTTTAATTTATTTTCTAGTCAAAAAATTGTTGAAATCTTGATAAATGAAGTATAACACCGAGAAAAGAGATAAAAAAAAAAAAGGAAAGTCAAAAAAACGGGAGGTGGGTCCCACTACCACTCACATTTTCTTTTTTTTTTTTTCCTTCTTCTTTTCTTTTTCTTTTCTCCTCCCCTGCTCCCGACTTTCTCTTTGTGTTCGTCTCCTTCATCACCTTCTCCCTCTCTTGTTCAATCTTCCACCAATCAACCACTCTCCACTTAAATTCACTTTATGAATTTCCAAAACTTCAAGCAAACTCAAGGAATGGAAGATTAAACAGAGGAAGTTTTAGATTTTCACAAAGGGAGAAATTTACCCAAACTCCAAAACTCAATCTGACTCCAAAATCAAGGTAATTTCTCCTCCCTAAACTTGGGTTTAACTTCTTTAATACTATATTGTGATTTATTATTGAGATATTGGAGATTTTTGTTAGAGAATCGAAACCCTAGGAATTCTGTAACCCTAGGAATTCTGTGAACAGTGAATTTGGGCAAAACGAAACAAAAATGGTAGAAAGGTCCAAATGATGTTTAAATGATGAATTTGTGTATATGTTGTGGAGTGAAATGAGGTGAAGAATATGTGCAGAAAGTTGGACTTTGTGTTGGACAAAAATGTGAATGATTTCAACGTTTTTGGTGGACTGAAATTTAGTGTTCAAAGTACGAAGCTTGCGTAAAGAATTCTTGTGAAAAAGGGATGAAAGTATGTGCATCATTGTCAGTAGAAATGATGGGAAGAAAATGTGTTAGTGGGTTACAAAATTGTCATTCATTTTGTGAAGTTTGAGCGCTGAAATTTTGGTAAATTCACATTGTGATGTGTACAAAATTTTTTTAGTGGATTAGTATTGTGTGTGTGTGCTAAATTTTGAGTAGAGATTGATGGGCATGTATGAGCTTGAATGTGCATGTGCCCGACCGTGAATGTAGAAGGGAATAAAGAGTTGCATTCTGTCTAGGAATGATTGGAGATGAGTATGACATTAAATTTAGAGACGTTTGTGTATGTGATGAGTTATGTATAGGAGTTCTAGGAAGAACCCTAAATTGACAATATATAGTTGTGTTTGCCGATGTTTGAGGTGATGAATGGGGGTTAGCATGCTGAAATTTGGTAGAAATGTGTAATGTAAGCGTGGACTATCTTGAGCATATTCAATTCTTAAAATAATAATAATAAAATAATAATAATAAAAAAAATGTGTGGACTGTTTTGGAGTATACAAGAGATGGAATGAGGGAATGATGGTTTTAGTAGTCTAAAGTGGCTTTGTGGTATTAGAAAAGGTTTGGAAATGAGCAATTGAAGTTTGTTGATTTGGTGATAAGAAAAAGGGACAACATATATACACATTTAGAGCCTAATTACGGAGTCCTAAACATTGATCCTAGATGAAGAACTAATTGAAAGATAACTTAACATAGTAGTTTTCAATTTGCGACACAAATTTATATATATTATGTGTTGCCGTTGTAGTGACACACTTGGTGATCAAACGAGGGGAGCATAATTCCTAGATTGTGGTGCATTTTAGGGAGTGGCAGACCATCCCGTATACGATGAGTAGATGGTTCATTGTGTTCATGAATGAGAAACCTGTTTTAAAATTGATTTATAAATGATTTTCGAAAGATTTTATGTGATTTATGCGAATTGTTTTGTAACTGTGGGCTGTCTGAACTGAATTATAAAATATAAATGCATCAATTGTGTTTAAAAATGATTCTGTGCCATATGTTATTTGATATTGCTCTATGAATTGATTTGGCATGAGATTATTGATTATTTGATGGAACATTATGACACATTGCTTGTGAACTGGATTGATTTAGAAATAAAGGGTGCCGCAGATGACTATAGTCATATTCCCACCACGGAGCGACCCGACGGGGTGGCGTGGTTTGGGGTTTGGATGTGCAGGGGAGTTAGACGTCCCTTGCTCTGCCGAAATCGTACTATATCTGGTGCACCCCTGTGAGGTACGAGCCAACGTCAAGGTAGGGGGTTTGTTTTGAGACATTGGATAGAAAAACCCTTTGCGGGATTTCGTATGGGTTTGGCCGCCCTAAGACGGAAGTGTTTTTCGATGGAATCCCAAGATTTTCTGAAATGATAATTGACATGGAAGCATATTTTGTAAATTGTGATTTATTGAAATGTTTTATGCATATGAATTGTTATTTATGAGATATGCTTTGACTGCCCCACATTTACCCCTTATTTATGAACACAATCACACCATTGCACTCCACTCACTGAGTATTTCCTAATATTCACCCCTCTCTTTTAACATTTTTCAGAGAAAGTTTAGGTCTGCTGCAGAAATTGGAGTTTGGGAAGGTTTATCTGCTGTTTTGTGTAGGTATGATAGTGATGTAAGGTTATTTTAGTTAATTTGAAATCCATGGAAGGGAAGACTTGTTTACTTTCTTTTAAATTCTATTTTTGGTAAAACTTACTGTTTGAATGGGACATTTGGTTCGAAGTGTTGAATTTTGATACTTTCTTTTGATTTTACGAAGTTCTGTACATCTCATACTGTTTGGACTTTACTGATGCTGGTTTGTTTTCTTCAGATAAGTGTCAGTAAAATCCTACGACTATGATTTGGGACTTCATCTGTTTTGATTTTGAAATATCCTTGAAGTGGCTGGGATGGCCACATTACATGCGTGCATGTACAGGAACCCCCTCCCCATTTGTGTGCCGATGTGGGCTTGTGTGTACTAGGATGGACCGGATGGCTCCTTTATATGTGTATTGTATTTTGAAGAAATATTGTACAGTTGGTTAGCCTTACGGAGTCTCAGTATATGGGGAGGTTCTGTCCGTGTACCGAGACAACGTGGCGGTTGTCGCGTGATCGATCCGAGAATCGGGACGTGACAGATTTATTGGTATTAGAGCTAGGTTCACGATTTTGAATGTTTAAAAGTTTGAAATATTTCCAAATGTCCCAATGGTTTTGCAAAGGTTCTAAAATGTTTGCTGCTTTGAAAATTTCGATTTTTAAAGATTTAGTTTTAAGTAATGTACAAAACTTTTCATGGATTCTTATGGACTAG
Organism: Dillenia suffruticosa; assembly: GCA_033439265.1. NCBI lineage: Eukaryota > Viridiplantae > Streptophyta > Magnoliopsida > Dilleniales > Dilleniaceae > Dillenia > Dillenia suffruticosa. The sequence continues at coordinate 19,784,463 of JAVTVX010000020.1, forward strand.
GTATAAATTTTTTTTAGGGGGTTAAGCACTTGGGTTAGATCCTTTTTTAATTGTTAAGTTTAGACTCTCTCTGTAGAGTTTTGCTCCTCAGATGAGGAATAAGGAACCCGAATAGGATATTTCACTCTACCCCCACAACCCGAGTGATGTATCGCTCTATGAATAGTTTCTCAATTGTGATTGAAGACCTACCTTGGCTTGTTTGGCCAAATAATGAGTACTCTTGTGGCAATTCCCTTGAATCAATATCTTGACGCTAGAAGTTTGACCTATTTGTTTAATGAGCACGGCAATATGAAATTGCTCATGATTATGATATAAGGTAAAATATTATTGAGAGATTGTAATTGTGAGTAGATGTTGGGGCTTGATAAATGTTTTTATGGTTTATCTTGTTAGGTATGATGAGTATTTTTGAGTTAATGCACGGGTGTCACATTTTGGTGCTTGGGTGAAGTCAAGCTCATTCTTTCTCATAAATCTGTCTACCTAAAGGAGTGCTCTTTAATTAAGTTGCAAGGGCGTGGATTGTTCTAACACTTAAGCTGAGATTTGTCTCCTCATAGTCATAGTATCTTAACCTGACCAATGTTGACCATGATACAATCACATAATTGATTGGTTTTAAGGGTAATGTCGATTTGAGGTCTTTGGGCTGTCTTCAAGCTTGTAATGCTCAACATAGTAAGTGGTTGTTTCCTGTTCTGTTAAAGGATGATATTCAACATGCATTAAAGAGCAAAATACTTTGATGAGTTTATGGTATAGAAGCAGAATAAGGAAGAGAAACTACTAATAGGTCTGCCAGAGTGGTGTATTGACTATCTAGTTTGTAATCCCTACAATCACTTATGTTGTTTATTGCTCTGTAATAATGTTCGCCTGTTAAGATTTTCTACATGCTAATGCCAGAATTGAGGTTTGTGGGCTTGGGATTACGCATCTAAATGCTTAAAAATGGTAAGCAAAGTTACTGCATAACCTGAAGCGGTAGTGTTAGTTTTTGTTGTTATCTAAGACTAGAAGTATATATTGTCCATGATAAATTGTTTCTCAAATATACTATGAAGATGTGCCACATTCTGGGGGTAAGTTGAAATTAGGACTAGCCCAAGGAAATGAAAAGATGATTAAGTTTTTGATGAAAAAAAAAACCAGCAGTATGCTAAAAAAGGGAAAATTATGTTTTACTCGAAAACGTATTTAAGGTTATGTTTTCTATTATTTAGTGTTCCCTACTCCTGGTGCAACAGGAAAGAGATTTGAGGACAATCAAAAGAGTTCTTTTACAATGTGGAGTTTAGGTTGTGGATAGTACAATTTTCTTATGTCAAAATAGATGGTGTGAACCTGTCCCTTTTGAAATGTAGGTTATAGTAGCTCTTAATATTGCAAAATACAGAGGCTCGCTTAGGTTCATACTTGTGTTTCCTTAATGGTAATAAGTAATTGGAGATGATCTTTCTCAGGCATGTGCAGCATTGGGAATAGATACAGTTTTTCCCATGTTTTCATATAAGGTTCAAATGCATTAAGGGATGATAGCTGAGGTGATTTTTTTTTAAGTTTCAAATTTAATTGCTTTAAGGTTAGAGACAGTTACTATATTTGAGAATGGGTGAATGAATAATATATGATTCAACCATTGATGTAGATTCTCAAGCTATAGCTGTAGTCCAGGGAAGTAACTAGCCACTACATCCTATGAGTTCTAAAGCTTTGTTTGGAAGTCAAGTCTCTCTTTGGTTTTCAGTAAATAAAATTTAGAAGGATAGAGCTAGACAGTTCGACGAGCATTGTTTAGGAAATTCTTGAGGGGGTTTTAGCTAATCTAGATGGGAATTTGATTTGCAAACAAGATTGTTGACGATGTTAGTGGAAGGAAAAGGAGAGGTGGAGTTTTGGGAAGGCTTATAGTTGGATGTGTTGGAGCTTCTCGAATAAGTCATGTTGGAAAATGTTTGGCGATAAATAGAATCATTGGATTTGTGGTTGCCTTTCCTTGGTTGTGCTTTTTATTAACATAAGTGCAGAATCAAAGTCTTGTTCTTAAATTTTAAGAAATTGCTAGGAAGGGGATCTTATCTTCTCTTTCATGTAAATTGATAGTAATTGTGTTGGGTTTTATGTGTCAGACGGTATGAAGTGAGGAATTATTAATCTTTAAGCATATAACATCACTAGAGAATTGGGGAAACTAAAGAGGTACTGAACAATAGGTTCAAAAGTAGATGGAGAGTTATGCAGATGTCCTACTATGGTTGCATATGGCTAAGTTAAATGATTAATATGATATACTTCAACAGGTTGGAAATGTTAGGGGTGAAAATAAAATTTTGGTTTATTTTGTTGATGTCTTCCCCTCTATTTAATGCCAAATGTATTACAGCATGTATGTGGTTTATAGATAAGCATACCACCCATAGATATAGAACTAGTACAAGATTCTGTGTAAAATGAGATATGAAAATTGTTATCATTTAGTATTTTCTTGAAATTAGTTCAAATAGGAAAGTTGTATTGAAAGTACTGTATGCAAATGGGAATATTGCAATGTCTAGAGTGCAATAGGAATAAATATAAGAGGCACTTGAAGTGGTTATTATTTTGATAATGTGGTGGTAATAATGCAAACACCGGGTGGTATGTGGTTATTATGCTTGATTTGATTTGGATAGAATATTGGTGATATTGCATGATACTAAAGCTGATTTAGAATGATCATGATATAAGTATCTTGATTGAAAGATTATCCAACTAAGGGTTTGAGATTTAAAACTTGGAAACGTTCTAATATTGTCAGTGGATTAAGTTTCCTCACTTAGTCTAGGTCATATTGAGGTTGATCTACATTTCATCATACACAAGTTTGATGATATATGGATTTGTATACCTCTTATATTAAGTCTTAAGACTGTGGCTGTCATATGCACCATCTTGATGGAGATTATTGAGTTTTAGCTATTATTATCTTTAGGAATATATGTATTTTGGTTGCACTCATAGTTCATGTAATTAACTTTGGAAGTAGGGACAAATGTGATTTTCTTCCATATATTTTTCATTTTGGTATCTTATAAATTGTGTTACTCTACCTTTGGATCTACAATTGATATGGACAAGACATAGGTTGGTAGTTGTATGAGTGGAAATTTTAGTTGATAGTAAAGTGTAATTGATAAGGAATGAAACAAACAGATCCAATTTTATGAAAATAAAATGTTGTTAGATTATTATCAAGATCTGAATTTCAAAGTGTAACTAGTACAAATTATAGATTGACAATTGAAGCAGTTAAGAAATAGGCAAATCCCAATGGTGAAAGTATTGTGGAGAAACAACCAAGTGGAAGAATAGACTTGGGAGATTTAAGAATCAATGCGAAAGCAACACCTGCAGCTTTTTGATGTATAACTTGTATTTTGAAATTTCGAGGACGAAATTTGTTTTAGGGCGTTGTGTTATAACACCGAGAAAAGAGAGAAAAAAAAGAAAGTAAAAAAAAAATGGGGGGTAGGTCTCACTACCACTCACATTTTTCTTTTTTTTTTCTTCTTTCCCTTTTCTTTTCTCCTCCCCTGCTCCGGACTTTCTCTCTGTGTTCGTCTCCTTCATCACCTTCTCCCTCTCTTGTTCAATCTTCCACCAATCAACCACTCTCCACTTAAATTCACTTTATGGATTTCCAAAACTTCAAGCAAACTTAAGGAATGGAAGATTAAATAGAGGAAGTTTCAGATTTTCACAAAGGGAGAAATTTAGGGTTTTTGTAACCTAAACTCCAAAACTCAATCCAACTCCAAAATCAAGGTAATTTCTCCTCCCTAAACTTGGGTTTAACTTCTTTAATACTATATTGTGATTTATTATTGAGATATTGGAGATTTTTGTTAGAGAATCGAAACCCTAGGAATTCTGTGAACAGTGAATTTGGGGCAAAACGAAACAAAAATGGTAGAAAGGTCCAAATGATGTTTAAATGATGAATTTGTGTGTATGTTGTGGAGTAAAATGAGGTGAAGAATATGTGCAGAAAGTTGGACTTGTGTTGGACAAAAATGTGAATGATTTCAACATTTTTGGTGGACTGAAATTTAGTGTTCAAAGTACTAAGTTTGCGTAAAGAATTCTTGTGAAAAAGGGATGAAAGTATGTGCATCATTGTCGATAGAAATGATGGGAAGAAAATGTGTTAGTGGGTTACAAAATTGTTATTCATTTTGTGAAGTTTGAGCGCTGAAATTTTGGTAAATTCACATTGTGATGTGTGCAAAATTTTTTTAGTGGATTAGTATTGTGTGTGTGTGCTAAATTTTGAGTAGAGATTGATGGGCATGTATGAACTTGAATGTGCATGTGCCCGACCGTGAATGTAGAAGGGAATAAAGAGTTGCATTCTGTCTAGGAATGATTGGAGATGAGTATGACATGAAATTTGGAGACGTTTGTGTATGTGATGAGTTATGTATAGGAGTTCTAGGAAGAACCCTAAATTGCCAATATAGAGTTGTGTGTGTCGATATTTGAGGTGATGAATGGGGGTTAGCATGCTGAAATTTGGTAGAAATGTGTAATGTAAAGGTGAACTATCTTGAGCATATTCAATTCTTAAAAAAAAATAATAAAAAAAATAATAAAAAAAATAATAATAAAAAAAAATTTGTGGACTGTTTTGGAGTATACAAGAGACGGAATGAGGGAATGATGGTTTTAGTAGTCTAAAGTGGCTTTGTGGTATTAGAAAAGGTTTGGAAATGAGCAATTGAAGTTTGTTGATTTGGTGGTAAGAAAAATGGACAACGTATATACACATTTAGAGCCTAATTACGGAGCCCTAAACATTGATCCTAGATGAAGAACTAATTGAAAGATAACTTAACATAATAGTTTTCAATTTGCGACACAAATTTATATATATTATGTGTTGCCGTTGTAGTGACACACTTGGTGATCAAACGAGGGGAGTATACTTCCTACATTGTGGTCTATTTTAGGGAGTGACAGACCCTCCCGTATACGGTGAGTGGATGGTTCATTGTGTTCATGAATGAGAAATCTGTTTTAAAATTGCTTTATAAATGATTTTCGAAAGATTTTACGTGATTTATGCTAATTGTTTTGTGACTGTGGGTTGTCTGAACTGAATTATAAAGTATAAATGCATCCATTGTATTTAAAAATGATTCTGTGTCATATGTTATTTGATATTACTCTATGAATTGATTTGGCATGAGATTATCAATTATTTGATGGAAAATTATGGCACATTGCTTGTGAACTGGATTGATTTAGAAATGAAGGGTGCCGCAGATGACTATAGTCATATTTCCACCACGGAACGACCCGACGGGGTGGCGTGGTTTGGGGTTTGGATGTGCAGGGGAGTTAGACGTCCCTCTCTCTGCCGAAATCATACTATATCTGGTGCACCCCGGTGAGGTACAAGCCAACGTCAAGGTAGGGGGTTTGTTTTGAGACATTGGATAGAAAAACCCTTGGCGGGATTTCGTTTGGGTTTGGCCGCCCTAACACGGAAGTGTTTTTCGATGGAATCCGAAGATTTTCTGAAATGATAATTGACATGAAAGCATATTTTGTAAATTGTGATTTATTGAAATGTTTTATGCATATGAATTGTTATTTATGAGATATGCTTTGACTGCCCCACATTTACCCCTTATTTATGAACACAATCACACCATTGCACTCCACTCACTGAGTATTTCCCAATACTCACCCCTCTCTTTAACATTTTTCAAAGAAAGTTTAGGTCTGCTGCAGAAATTGGAGCTTGGAAAGGTTTATCTACTGTTTTATGTAGGTATGATAGTGATATAAGGTTATTTTAGTTGAATTGAAATCCATGGAAGGGAAGACTTGTTTACTTTCTTTTAAATTCTATTTTTGGTAAAACTTACTGTTTGAATGGGACATTTGGTTCGAAGTGTTAAATTTTGATACTTTCTTTTGATTTTACGAAGTTCTGTACATCTCATACTGTTTGGACTTTACTGATGCTGGTTTGTTTTTTTCAGACAAGTGTCAGTAAAATCCTATGACTATGATTTGGGACTTCATCTGTTTTGATTTTGAAATATCCTTGAAGTGGCTAGGATGGCCACGTTACATGCATGCATGTATAGGAACCCCCTCCCCATTTGTGTGCCGATGTGGGTTTGTGTGTACTGGGATGGACCAGATGGCTCCTTTATATGTGTATTGTATTTGGAAGAAATATTGTACAGTTGGTTAGCCTTGCGGAGTCTCAGTATATGGAGAGGTTCTGCTCGTGTACCGAGACAACGCGGCGGTTGTCGCGTGGTCGATCTGAGGATCGGGGCGTGACATGAAGAGCGTGAGATCTACTTGGCAACAAAGGAACATGATTTTATTGGTTTGATATTAATGAATATTTATTTAATCTTTATATTCTAATATTTATGATTGTTTTGGTTTTGTTAAATAGAGTTCTATATTTAATAATTTTAAAATAATTTACAACCATTTAAAAATAGTAAAATTTGTTTATTTTTAATAGAACGATAATTGATATAGTTTTATAGTTTCGCAATCGGTTTAATTTATTTCAAAAGATTAAATAATCTAATTTAAATAAATCTAGTTTAGAATTTATTAATTAGAATTAAAGCTTTCTAGATCTTAAAGTTATCGAAATACTAAATTCAATAAGGGTCTCTTGAATTGTCTTTCGATTAGAAAAGTAATTAATGATGACATCTTACTTATCGAAAAAGTAAGGAAAAATTGGTTGTTTTGTGGTATTTAATTGCTATAACCAATTTATTCATATAATATTGAGTAATTTTTATATCGATAATTAATTAAATACATCAAGATGGAAATAATTCTTTTGGCTAAATTTCATTATTATTGATATTTATTTCTTAAATTTGTGTTATTTAACCGTTTTGCTCTAATTAATTTTATTGATTTATTTTTTTATTAGATTTAGATAATTTCTCAAATCCCCACATTTTATTTTTATTTTTATTTTTCTTAAAAAAATAGATCCGTCGTTCCCTGTGAATACAACCCTACTCATCCTAAACTCATCTTTTGTGAAGTAACTATTTTTATTTTTGGTTGGATTGACACCCACCAAATTTTGACGTCGTTGTCGGGAAACGGTGTTAAGAGATTTATTTCTTTTAAATTTTATTTTCATTTTTTTCAGTATATGTCTCGTTCTGCTCGTACGGATGAACTTGTGTTTGACCAGAGATTGAGAAAAGAGCTCAGAGACTTACGAAAGAGACCAAACAAACAAGACAACTTAAATCTTCATTGCTCGAACTCACCTTAGAAGAGGACTTGCAGGATAAAACATTTGACAATGAGAAGCAACACATTCATGACGAGAACATGGCTGCACAAAAACCATTAAGGGAGTTAGTTACACTTGATGTTAACCAACAATCTCTGTACATTAATTTTTCTGAAATTGAAAATCCATTTGAATTGAAATATAAATTTATTCACTTACTTCCTAAATTTCATGAACTTGTAGGAGAAGATCCAACAAACACCTTAAGGAATTTCATATCGTTTGTTCCACAATAAGACCACAAGGTGTACCTAAGAAGCAATTGAAGTTAAGGGTTTTTCTATTTTCTTTAGTTGATAAAACTAAATATTGGTTATTTTATTTACCCTCTGATTTAATTACTAACTGGAATGAGTTAAAAATATTGGTTTTAGAGAAAATTTTCCCAACTTCTAATGTAGCAAACATTCGGAAGGCGATTTGTTGTATAAGACAATTCAGTGGGGGAGATTTCGTATAAATATTGGGAAAGATTCAAGTAACTTTATGTTAGTTGTCTGCAACACCAAATTCCTGACCAGCTACTCATCCAATATTTTTATGAAGGTCTTTTGTTGTCGGAGAGGAACATGATTGATGCAACGAGTGGTGGTGTATTGATGAATAAAACACCTGAAGATGCACGAACTTTGATATCCAACATGGCAGCAAACGTGTAGCAATTCGGACGGAGGCAAGAGGCTCCAAAAGGGGTCAATGAAATAAGTATTTCTTCCCTTGAATATAAGATAGATTCCCTAACTTTTATGGTGAAAATGTTGGTTGTAGGACAAGTGCAATAAGTGAAAGCATGTGAAATTTGCTCGAGTATAGGTCACCCAACCAACATTTGTCCTATCCTTCAAGAGGACTTTAACAAACAATTGAATGTTGAAGATGGATTTTCAGGACAGTCTAAAAAAAATACAATCCTTACTCAAACACCTATAACCAAAGTTGGGGAGATCATTCAAATATGAGTTACGAGACTAGACTATAAGGATTTTCATAGCAATCATATGGAAGACCACATTTTCAACTACAGCAACCTTCACAAAATCTAGCACAATCTTTGGAAGATCTCGTGAAAAATTTTATGCAGGACATGCAAAAATTCCATCAAGAAACAAGAGCAAGTATCAAAGTCTTGGCATTCAAATGTCACAATTGGTGACGACAATAAGCAAAATCAAAACTAATCAAGGAAAATTACTGTCTTAAGTGGAATTAATTTAAGGGAGAATGAAAGTGCTATACTGCTCAGAGATGAAAAAGAAGTGCAAAATTCTTCATCAAAGGAGACACAAAAAGCGGAAGAAAACGAAAAGGAAACAATGTCTCTTGATACTACACCAATAAAGGTAAGTGGACACCAAATAATTCAAATTCAAAACTAATTATTTCTCTCTTGTATTCTCTCTCTCTCTTAATCTCCCTCTCTCTCTATTTTCTCCCCCTAATCTCTCCTCTTGATCTCACTCTCTCTCTCTTAATCACAGGTTTTATGCATTGAGGGCTGTTTTGCCGAATAACTCAAAGATGGATAAGGCTTCGTTGCTTGGTGATGCCATTACATATATTATGGATCTTCAAATGAAGATTAAAATGCTGGAAGCTGAAAAGATGGGAAGCGGTAAGCAAAAGTATGTTCCTCCGTGGGAGATTTATTTTCAAGCTAGAAAAGATGATGCTGTTGTAAGGGTCAACTGCCGTTTGGATTCTCACCCACTTTCTAAAGTCATCAAAGTATTCCAAGAGCATCAAGTTGATGCTCAAGAGTCCAACGTTTCAACCACTCAGATGATAAGGTTGTTCATACATTCTTTATTTGGACCCAATCTGGTGCTGTGGAACTATTGGAGGAGAAGCTGGTGGCTGCCCTATCAAAGTGATCCACATGTTACATTGTGCATGTAAGATGAACTCGACGCAACTTACAAGTCGTGCTTAAAAATCTTGGGACTGCATCTTTTATGGCAGACTCTATTTCGGGCTGATGCTTTGTTGTAATGTTTTCGGTTGTTTTCTGAATTAAGTGAAGTTGTTAACCAACACTGGTCTGTACCTTTTTGTTGTACAACATGAGGGTATTGATTAAAGTTTTTTGTCTATTTTTCTTAGTGCTCAGACACTGTTTCATGTTATGATGCTTCAGAATCAGTTGTAAAGTTCAGTTGTTATAAACTATGTTATGTACTTTTCTCGCTTCTGAGGTTGCCCTGCTTTTAATCCAATTTGATTTGATTAGATTTACCCGCAATTTTGTGTCATTTTGCGTATGCAGCAGGGATACTGGAGAGAGATGAGGAGTGGTCTGGTATGTTATTTTAGAGAATGCTTGCTCCCTGTTTTGGGGATTTGTGGTGAAAAAGAAGGAAAACTGGACTTTATAGTCCTTGTAAGACCATAGCTGAAAAAAGGGAGATGAAGTAGTTTAAAGATGTAATAATCGTACAACAACAACAACTAGGACCTTAATCCCAAAATTTTGAGGCCGGCTAAGGATGTAATAATCATGCTTGATGAAATTTTCTAAACATGGAATGGGAACAGATGTTCTAGTCAACAGAAACTGTGGAGAACAAGGTGTTTGAGCGATTGAAGTTTCTTTTAATAGCTCAGTGAGATGCATCGAGGGCCTTTTCAATAGTTTGGAAGCAAGTACAGGGAGAAAGAATGTGCTCTGAGGAATGCTTTTAGATTAACTAGTCATTTCTCATTTTATGTGCTGTGAGGAATGCTTTTTAGATTAACTAGTTATTTCTCGTTTTTTTTTCTTCTGTTCCACATCTGGCTGCAGCTCTGATGTGTTTATGCCTTATAGTTGACACGGTCTGAATGTTGCAGTCCATGCCATGTTATACAACTTGGTGTTTGGATAATCGGAGCTGAGCTATATCGGTATGAATCTTGACCTTACCTATACTGAAGTAATCTGTAGATAATAGAGGAGAGAATTCACATGTTAATGTTGTGGTTTCACGAACCAACAGTTTCTGCTGAGCCCCTTGTTTCCCGATTGTTTTAGCAATGTCTCTGAGCTGTCCAGGAGAGAACCATGGAAACCATCTTAGTTGCTTCTTACTTCTTAAACTGCAACATATCTGGAGGGAATGCGCTTGTTCGTCATTGTCTAAGCCTGTAATGCAAAGGCTGCAGATATTTCACAAAATTGACTTTAGAAAGAGAGGTGGATCAATTCTTAATTGATCATTACTCTGGTCAAGGATGGGCAATGAGGATAATCTTTCAACTATTAATCATCTACTTTCTATGCACTGTTGTTTTCTTTGTTTTGCTGGCCTTGCCTTTTTCATATCCACCCATAATCTACACTTGATCTTAGCCAAAAGGCCGAGAAAGGTATCATATCCACCCATAATCAATTAGCATAGCTGACGCCAAGTTCAAATATTTGGGTCTCAATAAAAATTGAAAATTTTAAGACTAAATAAAAAAATGTCAAAATTTTAAAGCTGCAGATATAATTATCCTAAAGAAAAAAAAAAAAAAAAGGAAGAGAAGACAAGGACCCCGTGTGCTAGCTCAATGGGTTATAGTTATGGGTCATATTGCATGAAAACCGATATGAATACGAAATGGTAGAGAAAAATGATACTTTGTAATATTGCAAAAAAATGAAAATGAAAATGAAAATGGAAACGTGAGTAAACCCAATGCTCCGTACATTGATGTGTAAATTTTAAAATTTTGATTCAGCTATTTCAATCGTAAATCAATGTGGTCGAACCACTGATTATTTAATAATAATTAAAAAATATATAAAATTAATTTTCAAAATAAATATCTATAAAATGAAAAATAAAATTCAATAAATATAAAATTAACAGTCACCCATAAAATTCATATTAAAAAAGTAAAAATAAAATAATTGAATCATATCTGTAATTAAAAAAAAAAAGTATAACATTTTTGAAATGCAAAGATACTATACACAAGCTAAGTATATTTGTATTAATTTATTTTTAAGTAATAAATTGAAAATGACGTTTTTTGTTTTTTTTTTTTTTTTTTTTGTCTTTAACATGCATAACTTGTCTTGCACTAATTTTACTAATCGGTTTTCATATATACAATTTCTATTATTATTAATAAAAGTTCTCTCGCATTTTTCCTTGCAAATTTAAATAGGGGAATTTCCATTCGCAAATCATAGACAAATAACATCTCTCTCTCTCTCTCTCTCTCTCTCTCTCTCTAACATGTAAGACTTCCATGATTGAGCATCAGAGTGACTTTCAAAACAATACTTTTGTTTTATATCTCCAAACTCTGATTTACTCTTTTCTTTCCTATTGAACAATATCTTTTACATCTCCACTCTATTTGTTTCTTTCTTTCAAGGGTGTAAATAAGTTGAACCATTTCAACAATAATTCAAAATTCGACTTAGTAATTAGTTTAATGAGTTAAACTTGTGAATAAAATAAACGATATATGAGTTAAACCTTTTAACTCTCATAAAATACAAAATGAGTATGAGTTAAATTGTGTTTGACTCGTTTGATTCATGAGCTAACTCAAATATATATTGTAATGAGTATGAGTTAAATGGTGTTTGACTCGTTTGATTCATGAGCTAACTCAAATATATATTGTAGTATAATGTGTAATATGTATTAAAATTAATTAAATTCATTGTAGAGTTTATCATTTATAGTATTTGTGAAGGAAAAAAAATGAACTCAAAGAGTTCGACTTATTAATTAATTTGGTTCATTTTATTTTAGAAGTTTTTTCCTTGTGATATTCAATGATTTATATATTTTAATTGGCTACTGATAGTGCTTAATTGAGTGTAATATTTGTTATTGATTTTTCTTTATTTTTGAATAAATATTATACTAATATTTATGTTTTGTGATATTTGATATGTTAGAATTGATGGAGTAGATTTATTAAGGAAAGTGAAGAAAAATGAGCTAAATAGAGCCAATTATACAAAGAATGAAAAATTTGGACAGTAATGCTCTTTTATTAGTACGTTGGTACGTTGATTATAAAGAGACAATGCAAGAATTTTTGAAAATTTATTACAGTAAAATTTTCTTTCCCAATTGTACGTTCAAGAGAAAATTGAGATGGAATTTGAGATATTGAAAATTTTTGAAAATTTTATTACACTCCTAATATTTTGAAATATGAAATTTTGAGTCAAGTTATTTATCTTTTAGAAAATTTTTTCATTTGAAATTTCTTAAAATATTATGTTTTAAAAGTTTTTCCTTTCATAAAAAAATGAGAATATTTTGTTAAGTCAGAAAAAGGAAGGGAATCCAATACTTTTAAAGTTAGCAACCGGCTGAGTATATATTCCTCTTTATTTTCTTGAAAAAAAAAACATACATTGGTTTTTGGGAGGAGAAGCAAACCCCAAGGAGGCAGCGGCCACCATTTTCTCCGGGAGAAGCAGCCAGGGCAACACGTTGTTTTTGTTTCCATATTCTTTCTTCATCAACAATAAATCTTCTTTGTGAGTTTTTCTTTTTGCTGTGCTTTATTATGAATTTATTTTCTAGTCAAAAAATTGTTAAAATCTTGATAAATGAAGATTGTGAGATCTACTTGGCAACAGAGGAACATGATTTTATTGATTTGATATTTGTAAATAGTTATTTAATCTCTATATTCTAATATTTATAATTGTTTTGGTTTTGTTAAATATAGGTATATATTTAATAATTCTAGAATAGTTTATAACCATTTAAAAACAGCAAAATTTGTTTATTTTTAATATAGTGGTAATTGATATAGTTTTATAGTTTCGCAAACGGTTTAATTTATTTCAAGAGATTAAATAATCTAATTTTAATAAATTCAGTTTAAAATTTGTTAATTAGGATTGAATTTTTCTAAATCTTAATGCTATCGAAATACTAAATCCAATGAGACTCTTTTGAATTGTCTTTCGATTAGAAAAGTAATTAATGATGGTATCTTACTTACCGAAAAAGTAAGGAAAAATTAGTTGTTTTGTGGTATTTAATGATTATAACCAATTTATTTACATAATATTAAGTAATTTTTATATCGATGATCAATCAAATACATCAAGATGAAAATAATTTTTATGGCTAAATTTCATTATCATTGATATTTATTTCTTAAATTTGTGTTATTTAACTGTTTTGCTCTAATTAATTGTATTGATTTATTTTTTTTGATAGATTTAAATAATTTCTCAAATCCCCACATTCTATTTTTATTTTTCTTTTTCTTAAAAAAAATAGATCCGTCGTTCCCTGTGAATATGACCATACTCACCCTAAACTCATTTTTTGTGAAATAGGTATTTTTATTTTTGGTTGGATTGACACCCACCAAATTTTCGCGCTGTTGTTGGGAAACAGTGTTAAGAGATTTATTTCTTTTAAATTTTACTTTCATTTTTTTTTAGTATATGGCTCGTTCTATTCATATAGATGAACTTGTGTTTGACCAGAGATTTAGAAAAGAGCTCGGAGACTTACGAAGGAGACCAAGCAAACAAGACAATTTACATCTTCATTGCTCGAACTCACCTTAGACGAGGACTTGTAGGATCAAACATTTGACAATGAGGAGCAACACATTCAAGACGAGAACATGGCTGCACCAAAAACATTAAGGGAGTTAGTTACACCTGATGTTAACCAATAATCTCTATACATTAATTTTTTTGAAATTGAAAATCCATTTGAATTGAAATCTAGATTTATTTACTTACTTCTTAAATTTCATGAACTTGTAGGAGAAGATCCAAACAAACACCTTAAGGAATTTCAAATCGTTTGTTCCACAATGAGACCACATGGTGTATTTGAGAAGCAATTGAAGTTAAGGGTTTTTTTATTTTCTTTAGTTGATAAAACTAAATATTGATTATTTTATTTACCCTCGGATTCAATTACTAACTGGAATGAGTTAAAAAGATTATTTTTGGAGAAATTTTTCTCAACTTCTAGTGTAGCAAACATTCAGAAGGAGATTTGTGATATAAGGCAATTTAGTGGGGAGATTTCGTATAAATATTGGGAAAGATTCAAGCAATTTTGTATTAGTTGTCCACAACACCAAATTCTTGACCAGCTGCTCATCCAATATTTGTATAAAGGTCTTTTGTTGTCGGAGAGGAACATGATCGATGCAGCGAGTGGTGATGCATTGACGAATAAAACACTCGAAGATGCACGAACTTTGATATCCAACATAGCAGCAAACGTGTAGCAATTCGGAAGGAGGCAAGAGACTCCAAAAATAGTCAATGATATGAGTATTTCTTCCCTTGAATATAGATAGATTCTCTAACTTCTATAGTGGAAAGGTTGGTTGTAGGACAAGTGCAACAAGTGAAAACATACGTAATTTGCTCGAGTATAGGTCACCTAACCAACATGTGTCCTATCCTTCGAGAGGATTTTAACAAACAATTGAATGTTGAAAATGGATTTTCAGGGCAGTCTAAAAAAAATACAATCATTACTCAAACACCTACAACCAAAGTTAGGGAGATCATTCAAATTTGAGTTACGAGGATAGACTACAAGGATTTCCACAGCAATCGTATGGAAGACCTCATTTTCAACTACAGCAACCTTCACAAAATCTAGCACCATCTTTGGAAGATCTTGTGAAAAATTTTATGTAGGACATGCAAAAATTCCATCAAGAAACAAGAGCAAGTATTCAAAGTCTCGGTATTCAAGTATCACAATTGGCGACAACAATAAGTAAAATCGAAACTAATCAAGGAAAATTGTTATCTCAAGTGGAAATTAATTCAAGGGAGAATGAAAGTGCTATATTGCTTAGAGATGAAAAAGAAGTGCAAAATTCTCCATCAAAGGAGACACAAAAAGAGGAAGAAAACGAAAAGGAAACAATGTCTCTTGATACTACACCAATAAAGGTAAGTGAGACACCAAATAATTCGAATTCAAAACTAATTATTCCTCATTTTCCTTGTAGGTTGGCACATTCTAAGAAGTAAGATGATGAGAGGAGATGTATTTCATTGTACATGTTAATTTTGTGCAAAATGAATTGGATTTTGTGTTTAAAGCAAATTTGATAAATAATATTGCACAACGGAGCATGTTTTTCCAATATAAACTCTCATACCAAAAGCAATATGTCCATGGTAGATCAAAAAGTCCTTCATTTCATTTCAAAATTGAAATTCATACCAGGTAAGTTAGAATTTAAATGGACTGAACCGATATTTGAGCGAGATTGAAGTGAGAAGATCATGTTGAGTCAAAGACACTAAACAAAGACATTTATTGAGAGGCAATCCAATATTCCCTTTTTTATGATTTATTTATTTTTATTTTGTTATTTTGTTATTTATTTTCATTTATATTGGTATGATTTAAGATTGATTTAAAAAAAATAAAATAAAACAAAAGTGGTCTCTTGTTAAGATATGCATACGTCTTAACAGACTTTCATTTCTGCTCACAACTAGTACACGGACAGATTTGCTCTCAATTTAAGGCGTGCCCACACCATAACCAAACTTCACCTTTGCCAAGGTACACACATTGGGCAGAAACACTCTTAGTTTAGGGCGTGCCCATACCCTAAACTCCCTTCACAGCTACCACATATGCACACATTGAATAGAAATACTTATGATTTAGGGCGTGTTCACGCCCTAAACACACTTCACTTTTACAATAAAAAAAAAAAGAAGAGAGAGAGAATCAAATTATAATTCTTTCCTAACACTTGACTTCATCTTTTTAGGGTTTATCTCTCCACCTTTAAACTTTGCAAATGGATGAAAGTGTTGAATGTCTAAGGTGTACCCACGCCTTAACTCTTTTTTTGAGTTCGTTGGAATTTATCCTCTATTTTCCCCTCCACCCTCGAAGAGTATTGTTCTTACATTCCTCTTTTACTTCTTTGTTTTATTTCTTTTATTTTGTTTGATTGATTTTATCCATTTTTTTATTTCTGAACTTAAACATACATTTGGGATAATGTATGATTTAGGTGTGGGGGGATATTAGGTGTTTTCTTAAGAAATCAGTTGACATTCTTGTATACTATTTGCTATTGGCTATTCATCTGAAAAGCAAGAAGTCAATTATGTTAGCTATTTATGAGACAAAGATTAATTGATATCATGAAAATTGTGTGGATTAATTATATATTTGAGAGATATATACATTTTTCACCCCTTTGAGTGCATTTGAGTAAACTCCTGAAGAGTATTGTTGAATTTTGCTGTTTGGATTTCATAAGGAGTTGTTGGGATGTATAGTGATTATTTTAATGCAGAACATTGTGAAGTATTTGCTATTTCGATTATATTTCCGGTTTAACTTTTATGGTATTTATTGAATTAGGAGTTAAGAAGAAAAATAGGTGGTTAGTTTTAGTTTTATTTGACTTAGAGATGCTTGAAGACCAACATCATTTAGGTATGGAGTAATTTGATAGCGTTTAAATAAGTATAAAATTTGTAATTTATTTTATTTTATTTTTAAATAAATATTTTACTAATATTTATATTTTGTGATATTTAATATATTAGAATTGATTGAGGAAGTTTATTAAAGAAAATGAAGAAAAATGAGATAAACTGGAGCAATTATACAAAGTATAGAAAATTGGACTGTAGTATTCATTCATCAGCACGTTGGCACGTTGATTACAAAGAAACAATACAAGAATTTTTGAAGATTTATTACAGTAAAATTTTCTTTCCCAATTACATATTTAAGAGAAAATTGAGATGGAATCGGAGATATTAAAGATTTTTGAAGATTTTATTCCACTCCTAATATTTAGAAATAAAAATTTTGAGTCAAGTTATTTTATTTTTTAGGAAATTCTTTCATTTGAAATTTTTTTAGAATATTATCTTTAGAAGTTTTTCCTTCCGTAAAAAAAAATAAAAATATTTTTTAAGTTGGAAAGAGGAAGGGACTCCCATGTTTCTAGGGTTAGCAGCTGGTTGCCTATATATTCCTCTTTATTTTCTTGAAAAAAAGAAAACATTCATTGGTTTTTGGGAGAAGGGAGGCAGCCCCCAAGGGGGCAGCAGCCACCATTTTCTCCGGGAGAAGCAGTTGGGGCAACATATTGTTTCTTTTTTCCATATTCTTTCTTCAGCAGCAATAAATCTTTTTTTTTGTAAGCTTTTATTTTTGTCATACTTTATTTTTAATTTATTTTTTAATCAAAAGATTGTTAAAGTCTTGATAAATGAAAATTGTGAGTTCTAAATGATTTTATTAACTTGATATTTGTAAGTATTAATTTAATTTCTATACTCTAATGTTTATGATTGTTTTGGATTTGTTAAATAGAGACATATATTTAATAACCCTAAAATAATTTACAATTATTTAAGATTTGTTTGTTTTTAATAGAATAATAATTGACATAGTTTTATGGTATCGCAAACGATTTAACTTATGTCAATAGATTCAATAATTTAATTTAAATAAATACATATTAGAATTTATTAATTAAAATTAGATCTCTTTTGATCTTAAAACTGTCGAAATATTAAATCCAACGAGAGTCTCTTAGGTTATCTTTTGATTAGAAAATTAATTAACGATAATATCTTAATTACTGAAAAAATAAGGAGAGATCGGTTGAAATGTGGAACTTAACGGTTATAACCAATTTATTCACGTAATATTGAACAATTTTTATATCGATAATTAATCAAATATATCAAAATGGAAATAATTCTTTTGGTTAGATTTCATTATCATTGATATTTATTTCTTAAATTGGTATTATTTAACTATTTTGTTCTAGTTAATTTTATTGATTTATTTATTTTTGTTAAATTTAGATAATTTTTCAAACTCCCATATTTTATTTTTATTTTTATTTTTCTTAAAAGAAATAGATCCGTCGTTCTTTGTAAATACGACTCTATTCACCCTAGACTCATTTTTTGTAGGTATTGTTATTTTTGGTTGGATTGACACCCATTAGCTACTTATGTTTATTTTTTTATACTAAATTTCTATTTTATTTTTTTATATTTGAATTTTGTAATTATATTTGAATTTTTATCATTTTTTAATTTTGACAGTTGGTTTAATAATTTTAATTAGATTGATATATGTGAATTTAGGTGCCAGATTAAACTCTTTGTGAGTTCAATCTGAGTTGAGTCTAAACTCCCAAAAAATTAATAATAATAATAACTTACCAAAAAATGAATTGAAATGTGAAATGAATAAAATTTAATTGAGTTGAAGTTGTCTAATTCTATTCAATTAATTTGTACCCAAATTTTCTGTTAAGAGTTTTGGAGAAATCTTAATTTTAATGTTAAAAAGTCCAAGTTTTGGGGTTCTTCAAAAATTTATTTGCAAAGCCATTTCTTTCAAAAATCTTAATTTTGAATTTTGAAAATGAATGTCAAATGACTCAATTCTTTCAAAAATTAAGAGTTGCTTCAGCTTAGCTTGCATTTCGTGAACAACAGACTCTTGACCCATTTTATCAAAATGTATGAAATGTTGAAAACGCATGAGACCTGCGTATGAAATGTATGAAATGTTTAGTCAATTCACGGACTTGAAAAAAAAATATATATATATATATATATATTGGTAAACATGTTTTTTAATAATTTTCTTTGGAAAAAAAACACAAATTCACATGAGGATTCCAACATTGTGACCCACTCTTGGCTTTGTTGGGTTGTTAGTGTGAAATTACCTTTTGCTTCTGATCAAACAAAAAAAAAAAAATGATTTTAATAAAACATAGGATCTTGGTATGGATGTTTCATCTTTCTTTATACTGCACTCACAATAACCTAATTGTGGGATGGGTGTTTTTTCCCTCAATTTTGTTGTATTTGCTTCAAGCGACTTAGTCTCCCAGTGAAACATACAATTGCCGAGAAATCTCATTTTGGAAAACCAAATACATGTATTATTTGATATTACCAAAAGCATTATATGGATTTCTTATACTATACCAACTGATATTCGAAACCATATTTCGAGTAATCCATTTTGAATGTTTATCAAGTCAGTTTAAGGAGCAACTCTTCAAATATAATCATTTGCATTTCCAAATTTCGAACTGAAACTTAATTAAGAGGTCTAACACGTTTATCCATTAGATCAATTGTCAATTAATATGACTATATAGTTATTGTATTTAAAATATTCTGCTAATTAAACACACATGATATAAGTTTTTTTTTTTTTTTTTTTTTTGGTGAAACACATGATATAAGTATATACACAAATTTGCCCCTTTCTATTTAGAAAAGACCATTCAAGGATTGAACTTAAGACTTCCGGTAAAGATGAAAGTTACAAATTCATCCCCGGTCATAGTAGAAAACAAAGGCCAAAAAATAAAGAAAAAATACGTGGGTCTTGGGGATTATTGGTTTTTAAGTTGCATTTTCGTTGAATTCTACATTGAGAGGGGATTATACCTGCATTTACGTAGAATTTTCCATGCAGGACATTTCACGTCTATAAAAAGGATACCAACTTCTGAGACCAAAACCACCACACACCAAGCATCCATTGTCTACCTGCTCTCTTTTCTTCATAGCATCAATGGCCCTTTTGAGCAAAACTTTCACAAAAACTGCATCAATGATGCTTCTTTTGTTCTTGATCTTCACAACCTCTTATTCACAGAATGGGCCCCTCGATGAGCCAATGCCTCGAAAAATGCATCTGAAGTCGCCATTGGTTTGGCTTATGCGGGTTCCCACGCCGCCTTCTGGTCCTTCTCCAACTATTCCTTCTGCTTCTTCTTCCAACCCTTGAGATGCCCTTGAGCAACCTCAAAACGATACTGAGTGAAAAAAATAAGGACATGAATATCCATGTAATGATTATAATTTTCCTTCTCTTTCTTTGTTTAGGTACTTTTACGGAATCGCTGCAATTTACTGTTCTAGTATTATTGATATATACGGGTTTGTAATAGTTCCTAGTATGAGGGAACTAACCACTATGAAATTTGCAGAAAAATTACTAATAAAGGATTACATTTTCCGATTGTGTTATTTTATTCTTAATTAATATGTTTAATATTGTACTTTTGGAAATCATTTTTTTAATCAAAATTATGGGAAGATTTTTGGCTTTTATTATTGTATTTTCAAGAAGTGCAGCAATAGATAATTGAAAACATGGGTTTGGTGGGTACTGCGTTAAATATGGATAAGCAAAGCTTTTGGCTTAAATATTTATTAGTTTAATGATTTGAATTTTTTTAATGTGTTAAGGTTGCCAAGATGGGGAAAAAAAGTTATGCGTAGTTTTATCACTATATGATATTTTTTTTCCCTTTTGGACATTTAAGAAGTTATACCTCAACATAAAAAAAATAAACAACAAATATATAAAATTTTGATTTTATACTGTTTTATTAGGAAAAAATATACTATTTTCGAAATACTATAATTAAATTGACAAATCTTGAAAAAATATAATTCTATTTATAATTGAGACCAGAAAAATCTTTTACCTTTGCAATAAGGTTAATTTGTGCAAATAGGTTAAAAGTGTTTTAGGAAATAAGAAACCATAAGATTACTAATTCTGAAGAAATTATATTTATAAAAGCAAATACAGGATGACAGTTGTGTATCAACTAGTTTTTTTTTTTTTCAGTAGATTTATTTAAATCTAATTGTATTAAAAAAAATCACCTCTCGTTATATTGTTTTAAATCATAAACCTCCTAATAAATCAAAAAAGAGAAAAAAAATAAATAAACACATTGCTTGCACCATAATGGTGTTTGAGAGAGTTAACCAAACTCCCATGGTTGTAATGCTAGGCGCTACTCTATTAATTATGGGTTTCGAATTCAAACCATAAAAATAAAAAAATAAAATTTGAGAGAGTTAACCAATTCTTTAATGAATCTCATAGTGCTCATCATCCTCTTTTAACTCATAAAAGGAAGAAAAGATTATCACATATTAAAACCGCATTGATTGTTCGAAGATGCCGGTTTGAGACCTTGAAATATTTGTCCCTATTATGATATTTTTACGGTAACATCATCGTCAATGTTGATATGCACTTACTATATTCTATGATATTAATAATATTCAAGTTTGATGCTATCCGAAGTCTATATGGTACGATCCAAAATATTAAAAAAAAAAACTAAGCTAAGTGTATTTAGAATCTTGTATTCAAATATTTATAAATTTATATATTTTTATGATTTTATCTTTATGTAATTAAAAAAATAATAATTAAACTGTGCTTTTTCACTAAAAGATATTTAAAATAAGAATGAACAGGATAAAAAGTAAAAGCAAACATATTAGTTGAAAATGTCAAAAAGAATATGAAATTCAGGAGTATAGGTTCTTACGTTCCTCTTGGGATTTCGTTTGCTTCGGGAATACAGAGGTAGGTAACTCAGACAATTGAAATGGTCTGTCATCGTGAAATGGACGCATTGATTTTCATCACATGACGTAATCATATTACAACTTTATTTTTAAAAAAAAAGTATTATTGAACCTTTAACAAAATCGTTCCCCGCCTTAAAATGCATTCTCTTTATGTTCCTTAACTTTTAATGGATAAAAATATTTTAATTTATTGCATTTTTATTATTTGATAATTAAAATATTTATCGGCAAATATATAATTGTGTCAAATAAATAAATATTTAATGTTGAAATAATATTTGAAATATATTTACTTTTTTTAGCTTGTTTTAATTGTCTTTATTTAATTTATGTTGTTATAATATTTTTAATTAAAACATTATTTTTTTATAAAAATAGAAATTAAATTGTCCTAAAAAAATATATTATAACCAAATCATTTTTTAGGGAGACATATAAGGATCCGAACCAAAAAAAAAAAATTAAAATAACCTATGAGGGGAAATAATTCCAGAAATGAACTCTATTTGTTGCGAGTTGTACCCATGACAACCTATATTACAGGTTGAATCCGCAACAGTGTTGTATCGCCATGACAGAGGGCATAGCGTGTTGCGTTTTCAAGACGCGACATAATGTATCGCGGCTCTAAGACGCCACATCACCCCTGCCCACAATGCTCCTCTCGCTCCCGCGGCACATCACCGCGGAGGGGGAGGAGTGCCGTGGTGGGAGAGAGAGAGCCGTCAGGGAGGAGAGAGAGAAAACCATGGGGAGAGAGAGAGGAGTGCCGCAGGAGAGAGGGAGGGAGGACCGCCACGAAGGGAGGGAGGGAGGGAGGACTGTCTCGGGAGCCGCAAAGGAGGAGGAGTGCTGTGGGGCGAGAGAGAGAGAGGGTTGCCGGGGGGGAGAGAGTTGTGGAGGCAGAGAGTGAGGGAGGGAGGACTGTTGCGAGGGGAGGGAGGATTGTTATGGTAGCCGAGCAAAGGGAGGAGTGCTGCAGGGGGAGAGAGAGAGGGAGGATAGACGAGGGGTGAGGGAGGGAGGGAGGAGCGCCGCGGGTGGCGACGAGGAGAGAGAGAAAGTCGTGTGCGGGGGAGGGAGAGAGAGAGCCGTGAACTAGGAGGCTCTTTTTATAGAATTGGAGAAGGGGTCCTGTTACTACACGGATGAACAGTGAATGTTACTGTTACAACACGGGTGAACAGTACCGTATATGTGAATAGTGTCAAATAGTACTATATGAACAGTACCGTATACATGAATAGTACCGTATGAATAGTACCGTATGAATAGTGTTTTACAAATAGAGAATGTATTAAATACAGAAATGGGTTCTTTTATCAGTATTGAGGTAACTGATTGACCTATAACGAAGTTTTTATCAGTTTTAGGGCAACTGATTGGCCACAATTTTATCAGTTTTGTTGGAATGCCCTTTCGGGTTTTCAATCCAACCGAAGGCTCTAACTTTTGCATAGGATGCCCTGTCGGGTTTTCATCCTACCGAGCACATAGCCAATTTTGCATGGAAAAGGTATCCATCCAACTAATAAAAGTTTTTTTTTTTTTTTTTTTTTTTTTTTTATAAATCATCAAAGTCGTCCATATCTGCTCGGGCGAGGAGAACGGTTTGGTCTGACTCTGAGTCGGTGGTGCTAATTTTGGACGATCCTTGCTCATTGAGGAGTAGTTGTTCCATAATCTGGAAATATTCGTCTTTGGTTTTTGCTGCAGCCAGCAGGGCTTGAGCGTGAGATTTTTGGGCTAAGAAGGTGGAATCAAAAGGACTAGGTTTTGCGAGTCCTTTGGTTTTTAGCCATTCTGAGACGGCCGGTTTTAGGACCTTGTCAGGGACATTGAAGGAATTCCACCATTTAACTTTAAATTTTCTAATAAGAATAGTGGTTCCATTAGAATCTTTGGCATAATCTAAGTACCATTGGCTAACCCAAGGGACAAAGAATTTTGCACAAAATAAACATAGAGGTGAAAATTTCTTTTCAATCTCTGAAGGTTTATAGAGGGTTTTGAAGAGATCAAATGATTCTTTTACCTCCGGAATAAGGATATCAGGCAAAGAACCAAAGAATCTCCACCAGTGTGGGAACCAGGCTGGATATTTATCTATGTTGGTTTTTTCATGAAAATAGAACAACCATGTATGGGTGCGTTTATGGTTTTGAATAAGAAATGTATTATACCAAGCTTGGACATAGTCCCAATAGGAATAAATAGGACAAAACTCAACCTTGGTTTGGAGCTTTGCTGGGAAGGTTTTAGGTTTGGACAGTTCCTGTCCCCAATCAGAAGGATGGAGGACTTTTAAAATTTTACAAGTTGAATAACAGGGGGATGATTGTTCTGAAGAGAACTTAAAATGCTTGAATTCACCACTCCCCGTCAATTCCAAAATGGTTTGGTAATAATCAACTGTTTTGGATAAATCCATTGGTTAATAAAACCAGTTTTTTAAAAAAAATCTTTCCAATGTTTGGAAAGGATCTTTATGGAAAAATTCGTCATCAATTGTCAAAATATTTTGTGTAAACGATTTTTCCAAAAAGTTTGATGGTTTTAAAGACTTTGTATGACCAGTGGTGGTCAAAGAATTATTTTGAGAAAGAGTTTTAGAGGATGAAATCTCTCCTTTCTCGGTTTTAAAAATCAATTTAGAAGTTTTACCTGACTCCTGTGTCGGAATGAGGCTTAGTGTTTGTTTTAAAGTTGTAAACAGTTCTGGACTCCAGAGGTCTGGTTTTTCGGGAATGGATTCGGCCCATTTCTGGATTAAAGACAGTTTGTCTCCTGATTGGGCCTCTGTTTTAGAGAGAGATATGTTTTGGGATTGGGCCTTGCTTTCAGCCTCTTCTTCTTCCCTTACAATTTCATACCAAGATTTTATTGGTTTTGCAGAGAGAGGTTTTACTGAGGATGCATCCTCGTGGGTTTTGGCTTTGCCTTTCCCTGATATTCTGCGGGGCATTTGTCCTGCACAAAATAAACAAAATAGAGTTTAGAGGTTTTAAAGAGCAAATTCTTTCATTCTTAGTCTAATAAGCCAGATTCTGGTTTTATTGTTTTCGATGTTTGCGCGAAAAATATTGCGATGTGCCCATCGCTGTTCGTGTTTTAGCTGTTCTTTGAAGAGTTTGATTTCAGCGTTATAACGATGGATTTTATTCTTCATCTCGTACAAGGTCTTCCAATACGCCATCTGCAAAAGAGGTTATAATAGTTTTATCTATCCTGCAGAAATTCTCTGGTTAGAAAATCAGGCAGAGAATTACTATCACCTTTAATATATTCAATATCAAAGTCAAATATAGATAATATGGCTTGCCATCTTGCAAAAATTTGTTTAGAAGCAATGTTTTGGACATCCTTTTGCAAAATTTCTTTTGCAGATTTACAATCTATGCGTAATAAGAATTTTTGATTTAATAAATCACTTTGAAATTTTGTAATGCATAAAACAATTGACAAAATTTCCTTTTTTATAGTAGAATAGTTTTTCTGGGTTTGATTCTAGTGACCAGAGGTATATTGGATTACGACTTCCTTGTTATCCTGTATCTGTTTTAGGATTCCTCCATATCCTAAATCACTAGCATCGGTTTCAACAATTTTTGGGAGGCTAGGATTGGCAATATGAAGACAAGGAATTTCGAAAATCTGTTTTTTAATGAGTCGGACAGTTTCAGTGTGTTCATCCGTCCAAGGTTTAGGGTTTTTCTTCAATCTGTTATGAAGAGATTGTGCGATTTTATTGATATTTGGAAAGAAATCTAGGACATAATTTAGACTTCCTAGAAATCTCTGAAGCTGAGTTTTATCAAGAATTTTATCTGGAAATTTGTTTGCAAATTCCAAAGATCTTTCTATTGGTTTTATGGTTCCACAAGTTATGTGGTGACCTAAAAATCTTATTCTTGTTTGGAATAAAGATATCTTTTTAGCTGATAAGACCAGACCATTCTTTTTACAAACATAGAAGAATGTTTTGAGATTTTTAAAATGTTGTTCTATTGATGAGGAGAAGATAAGTACATCATCAATATAAACAATGCAGAATTCCGAGTATGGGTTGAATATATCATTCATAATTCGTTGAAATTCTGAAGGTGCATTTTTTAAACCAAATGGCATAACATTCCATTCGTATTGTCCAAATGGAACAGTAAACGCCGTTTTATATCTATCTTTAGGATGGATTTGGATTTGCCAAAATCCTGATTTCATATCGAATTTTGAAAATATGTTGGCGGAATTTAGTTTTTGTAATAAGTCTTTTTTGTTAGGGATTGGATAGCGGATCCATTTTAAAGCTTCATTTAGCGGTTTATAGTTTATGACAAGTCTAGGGGTTCCTCTTTCTATTTCTGAATTTTTGTTTACATAGAAAGCTGCACAACTCCATGGAGATCTGGATTTTGAAATTAATCCCTTGGATTCAAGGTCTTGAATTTCCTTTTTACAATATTGTTCTAATTCGGCATTCATTTGAATTGGTCTAGCT
This sequence comes from Dillenia suffruticosa, assembly GCA_033439265.1. Taxonomy (NCBI): domain Eukaryota; kingdom Viridiplantae; phylum Streptophyta; class Magnoliopsida; order Dilleniales; family Dilleniaceae; genus Dillenia; species Dillenia suffruticosa. The sequence continues at coordinate 19,810,677 of JAVTVX010000020.1, forward strand.
TTAGTAGGAATATTTCGTTCATCGAATCATTTTTCATATGGTAGGTCGACCATATGTTGTTTTCTATCCCAAAAGGCATTGGGAAGATCAGAACAGATATCGGTTTCAATGATTTTCTGGAATTTAGAGATTTTTTGTTTTATAGAATTGGTTTGTAATTGTTGTTCAATCCTTTGGAGATCAATATTCTGTTTTAAATATAATAGGTCAAATTGTTTTTTCTGTATTAAAAGATTGATTGAGTTTTCATGGATGGAAGCGGCTTTGATTAGATTTAAGCTTCTAGTTTTAGGAGGTTCTAGGAATGGAAAGAAGAGTTTTTCGGTTTTGGTTTTTGATTTAATTCCATTGTATTCAACCTTATAAGGGGTAATAAGATTGATAAATGGAGTTCCCAGTATTACTGTTTGTCGGATGTCAGAAATTAGGACGAAAGTTGTTTTAATTGTAAATTTTTCATTTTGGATTCCTGCATCTAGTTTGGCAATTATATGTAATTTGGAACTATTTGCCGCAGACAGTTTTTCGCTAATTTTTTCATGAAATCTTTTTGGAATGAGATATGCTTTTATGCAATTTAAGTCAGCTCCGGTATCGAATAGAGCGACCGTATCAATTTTAAAATTTTCGGATAATCTAAGTGTGATTTTTATAAGGTATTTTCGGGAAGTAATTTCCTTTAGAACGAAAAGGATTTCTTCAGGAAAGGTTTTATTGGATTTTACGAGATGTTGGATGGTCTGAGGATCTAAAGGATCCTCATCCGAATTTTCTTCATCACTGCTTGAATCAGTAACTACATTTTTGGCTTTTATTTGAGATAACAATATCGAAATGGTTTTAGAATCTTCCTCTTGTTTGTGTTTTAATTCCTTTAATTCTTTTTTGATTGTTTTTATTTCTTCTTGCAATTCTGGAATGGTTGCAGAGGATTTTTTATTGTATTTCTTTTTATTTAGTATGGAGGTAAGATTATACATACCAGTGTTTATATGAGGAGTACTAGAAGGATTTTCAGAATTTCCTTCTAGAGATTGTTTTAATTGATCCAAACATTTTTTCTGGATTTCCTGATTGTTTATATGTTGAATGGCTTCCAGAATTAAACTTTATTCTTTGGTTATCATGTTTATGTGTTTTGAATCTGAAGAGTCAGAATCAGATTCTGTTTTACTGGAACTGGTTATGAGCTCATCAATTTGAGAATTACTAGTAGAAGTTTCTGAACTAATTGTATCCGTATCAGAGCTGTCTACTAATAAAACTGAGATTTTATTTAGAATTTCTTCATCCAAATGGAGTTCTCTAATCTTTTTAGATACTCTGCAATATTTGGAAGTATGTCATTTTCTTCCACATTTGAAACATGTTATATCGTTTAATGATTTTGAGGTTGAAGGTTTTGAGGTTGAAGGTTTTTCTTCCTTTTTGTATTGCTTAGTTTTACGAAATTTTTTATAAGGTTTTTTATAATAATCCTCTTTATATTTTTTATAAGGTTTGAATTTCTTAGGATATTCTTTTTTAGAGTATTTTTTGGATTGTTTCTTACTGCATTCTCCATTGCAGGTTTTATGTTTATTAAGATCAAACTGATCACAGAATGATCCTAATTCTTTTTTGGTTTTCTTCATTTCCCATTTTAGATGTTTTTGGAGTTTTAAATCTTGACAGATTTTAAGACCTTCTTTTTGTGTGAAACTGACTAATTCACCATAAGTAAGCTGGTCATATGGAATAATTTGTTTTCCAAAGGTTTCACGAATAATATTCCTAACCTTTTCTCCCAATAAGGTGGGAAGTCCGGCAAGGAATTTTTCTTTCCAGAAGGGTTGATTAGAGTCTTCTCGAAGCATGACTCTAGATAGAAAGGTGGTTTTATACCATTGAAAGTCACTGAGTTTTTTACATCGGAGGTTGGATAATAGATCGGTATTTTTGTCTTTTAAATGGGATGAGTCGCCAATGAAATGAAGTGATATAGTAAATATTAGGGTTGCGACAGCATCTTGGATTGGTTCACCCAAATGATTTAAAATTGGTTCGCCTTCTTCACCAATTTGAATTACATTTAAAATACTCAATTGTTGTTCTTTGGTGAGATGGAAATCCCACCATCCTTTTAATTGACCAGAAAATCCTGCGATAAAGAGTTCTGCGACGGTTTTATCGGTTGTACCCTGTTGGGTTTTATAGGCATTGGATGCCATTGTCATTTGTTGTAATATATTCAAGATTTGGTATTCACTCATTCCATCTATATTCCATACATAGATAGAATTGGCGTTGTATTTTGGTTGGACCAGTATCTCGGGTTGATTACCGATTTCTAACTCAGGTAATCTAGTTTTAACATATTCGGATTTAGGAGTTTTCCAAAGAAGTTTGTTTATCTCAGGATCCTGTTCCTAAAAAGGTTCTTCTTCATCCTCATCTAACTTGGATGAAAGGGTTTTATTTAAGACTGTAATATCTTGATTTACAGATTGAGGAGTGTCAGGGACAATAGGATTGGACTGTCCTGAAGATGACTCGATTTTACTGAGTTGAAGTTTTATGGCTTCCAAGAATTCTTGTTTATTGGTTTTGATTTCTTGGTTGGCTTGGTTCGAAATTTGATAGGGTTTCAAAATAGGGTCTTTTGATTTTTTAAGCTTTTCTATTTTATTAGACTCAGTAGGTTCCTTTTGTGATTTGTCAATTTTGGAAAGTTGTTTTCCAATTGTATGTAAATGTGCATTTGTATAATTATTTTGAATGATAATATTTTTTAAGTTTACAGAGTCATTTTCTTGAGGTTTTTTATAAGGACTAACCTCAACGTTTTCTGTACCAACAGTGATTTTGATCGTCCGAAGAGGTGGATGATTAGACTCGATGTTTTCTCCATCTTTGGTTTCCCATGAAGGTTTTTTATTTCTTTTTGTGATGGAATTGACTGTTTTGAATGGATATTTAATGTTATGTTTTTTAGTATATGTTTCAAGCCATGTGAAAAATAAAATATTTATTTTATTTTTTCTACAAAACTTAAAATGTTTATCTTGGATTTTGAAAATGTTTTCTCCAAAAGTTTTAAAAAACTAATTTCTTTTTTCTTTATTTCTATCAGAGAAAAAATCATTTTCTAAATATTCTTTGTTTATTTCAAAATCATTTTTGGTGAGAATATTGAGTTTTGTCAAAATCTCATTTTCATCATATGTTTTATTAAAACCATTTTCTTTTTCTAAAACGTTTAATTCATTTTCTCTACCAACGTTTTCTGTTATAGCTGAAGGTGTTGGAGAGGTTGGTTCTGAATCAATTGGGTTTTGTTCTTCTGTTTGAGAACGTGTATAGACCGGTTGTGGGATTGTTTTTCCTAATACGATGTTTTTTAGAGAGGTCGTCGGAATATCTGAGGTCGAATACCTCGGAGGTTTTATTGGGCTTTTATCATGAAGATTTATAACGGATGGTAATTTTGAGATTCTTCCCAGATTTATATATTCAGACGATGTTGTTGATGTATCCAAAAATCTGGAGCTATAAAATGGTCTATCAAAACTTATTTTGACATTACCATCTGTATATTGTGTTATTTGTTTTATTCTGGTACTTGGTTCTGGAATGTCATTGTTTGATTTTGGTTGAACCGCTCCTTCCAACATCCAATCTTCTGGAAGGGTTATTTCTTCCCATCTGATGGGTTTTGGAATAACCAAATTAGATTTTGTAATATCGGTTTGGAGAAGAAGAGTTTCTCCTTTTTTGTGTTGGATTTTGTGTTTTGAGCCGAAGGCTGTTGTCATGGCTTTATAATGTATTTTATATATTAGAGCGACCGGAATTGATCCCTCCATCATATCATAATTATGTATTTTAACTTGTAAAATAAGGGATTTTAATATATTTTTATCATTTAAGGAGATTATAAGATTCGGAAAACAGTCGAAGGAAACTGGACCTTTACATAGACTGGATTCGACAGTTCCTAACAAGGAATCTGAGAAGTTATTATGTCTGGCATCCCTAAGAGTTACCAGAATAGAAGTGTTTAAACCTTCTCTTGTTAATGGTCTAAGACCGATTTGAACTAATCCGATATGGACATATTTATATCCTTTGGACATATGTTTTTCTAAAGATTTTTTGGAAAATAGTTGTATAGTCTCAAAAGATTTTAAAAGTTGAATATCTCTTTCTTCGGTTTTAATGGTATAATCTGTTTTAAAGAAACTGATTTTGGGTGTTTTGTATATTGGGTCTATACTTATTTTGGGTATCTCCCATTCATCTATTCCTTTTTCAAAATCTTCAATTGTTATTTCTTCACTGTTTATTATATCTTTAGTTCTTGAAGAACTTGACATAGAACTCGAAGAGCTAGTAGTTCTACAGAATATAGGGTTCATCGTTTTGATTCTGCACTGCAAATCTAAATATATACCTACGGAACACTGGATTGTCCAACGGCCTTACTGCCCCTCCTGGGTCTTACTTCGCCTGGACCACCGGTGTCTAAAGGACTCGGTATATAATTAGATCTGAAGTTTAGAACTTCAAACAGTTAAATCTATATGCTGTATAATACTATCCCCCGTTGCTCTGATACCAAGATGCCCCAGGAACTTGGGGATATAAATAAGCAGTGAATAGTAACAATAGAATATTTATGAAGAGAAATAAATAAATAGACGAGTCACCAAAATAAATGGTAGACAATAACAATTAATAAAATGATTACAAATATATAAATAAATAAGGACCAGGAGTAATAGGATTCTTGGGCGGCAGAGCCGACCGCTAATCACTACACTCTGGAAATACAGAAAAATAAAATATGGGATCCTTGGGCGGCAGAACCGACCACTAATCACCACATTAAACAAATAAATAAAGAAGATAAGAGGTTAGTTAGGCGACGTAGCCAGCCAAACACATAAAGATAAATAGAGAAAAAGAAATTTTATTGGATAAATAAAATTACAAGGATAAAAGGACTTACACAATAAAGTCCTTGATCTTCAAGAACTAAGAGAGGTTTACAATAGTGAAGGGTCTCTCAAAGGTCACTCAATTTGGGGCGAATGCGCATGTTAGTCATTGTCTAAGCCTGTAATACAAAGGCTGCAGATACTTTCACAAAATGGACTTTAGAAAGAGTAGTGGTTCAATACTTAATTGATCATTACTCAGGTCAAGGATGGGCATGAGGATAATCTTTCAACCATTAATCATCTACTTTCAATGCACTGTTGTTTTCTTTGTTTTGCCGGCCTTGCCTTTTTCATATCCATCCATAATCTACACTTGATCTTAGCCAAAAGGCCGAGAAAGGTATCATATCCACCCATAATCAATTAGCATGCTTGACGCCAGGTTCAAATATTTGGGTCTCAATAAAAATTGAAAATTTTAAGACTATAAAAAAAATATCAAAATTTTAAAACTGCAGATATAATTATCCTAAAGAAAAGAAAAAAAAAACCAAAGGAAGAGAAGACAAGGACCCCGTGTGCTAGCTCAATGGGCTATAGTTATGGGTCATATTGCATGAAAACCAATATGAATACGAAATGGTAGAGAAAAATGATATTTTGTAATATTGCAAAAAACGAAAATGAAAATGAAAACGAAAACGGAAACGTGAGTAAATGCAATGCTCCGTACATTGATGTGTAAATTTTAAAATTTTGATTCAGCTATTTCAACCGTAAATCAATGTGATCGAACCACTGATAATTTAATAATAATTAAAAATATATAAAATTAATTTTCAAAATAAATATCTATCAAATGAAAAATAAAATTCAATAAATATAAAATTAACAGTCACCCATAAAATTCATATTAAAAAAGTAAAAATAAAATAACTGAATCATATTTGTAATTAAAAAAAAAAGTATAACATTTCTGGAATGCAAAGATACTATACACAAACTAAGTATATTTGTATTAATTTATTTTTAAGTAATAAATTGAAAAGGAAGTTTTTTTTTTTTTTTTTGTCTTTAACATGCATAACTTGTCTTGCACTAATTTTACTAATCAGTTTTCATATATACGATTTCTATTATTATTAATAAAAGTTCTCTCAAATTTTTCCTTGCAAATTTAAATAGGGGGATTTCCATTCGCAGATTATAGACAAATAACATCTCTCTCTCTCTCTCTCTCTCTCTCTCTCTAACATGTAAAACTTCCATAATTGAGCATCAAAGTGACTTTCAAAACAATACTTTTGTATTATATCTTGTAAATGAGAAACCATTGATGAGATGTCTTACTTCAATATTGCTTTTTTGCTTTAGACCAAGGGATCTTGTAGGAAAACAAAATGGTAGCTTTTGGTTCTATGTGATGTAAAGAAATTACAACTAGTTATCTGGCATCAATAAAAATCAATTTGCTGATGTGAGAGAAAGAGAGGGGGGGGGGGAGAGTGGGAGGGAGAGAGAGGGACGAATCATGGATTGAGATGTTATACTTCGACTGCATGTATGTCACGAGGATTTTTAATGAGATACATATTTCATAGATCTAATTTAAATGTTAAATTATATTAGACAAATTTTTTAATAGAATCACAAATTCATAATTCAAGGTATATAATATTTGTGTGAATGGGCCAATGAGTTATAGTTTAACTGACATATTTTTCTTCCTTCATAAAAATTTTAAATTCAAATTTTCTTATATACAAATATATTAATATATATATTTGTGTCAATGGTTTGCACATTGCAGTCCCTAACTTTTTTGTACTCGTGGCTTAATACCCCCCCCCCAAAAAAAGAAAAAGGAAAACATCTTAATTAAATGGGTTGTATATTTGGGCTTGGGCATATCTTTTCCGCCTGGTTTTAAAAATTAGACTGGCCAAAATTTTTTAAGATAATTTAAAATTTCACTTTATTTTGGGTCTAAAAATATATTGCAAAAAGTTATTCAAACAAGATTTGAACATAATTTCTGAACACAAACTCATACCGACCTTTTATTCATTGTATACTCTCTTTACATTTGCCTGAATCAAGATAACTTTATGAGGCCAAACTCTGATTTACTCTTTGCTTTTCTATTGAACAATATCTTTTGTATCTCCGCTCTACTTGTTTCTTTCTTTCAAGGGTGTAAATAAGTTGAACCATTTCAACAATAATTCAAAATTCGACTCAGTAATTGGTTTAATGAGTCAAACTTGTGAATAAAATAAATGATATATGAGTTAAACCTTTTAACTCACATAAAATACAAAACGAATATGAGTTAAATGATGTTTGACTCATTTGATACATGAGCTGACTCAAATATGTATTATAGTATAATGCGTAATATTTATTAAAATTAATTAAATTCATTGTAGAGTTTATCATTTATAGTATTTGTGAAGAAAAAAAAAATGAACTCAAAGAGTTCGACTTATTAATTAATTAGGTTCATTTTATTTTAGAAGTTTTTTCCTTGTGTATTCAATAATTTATATATTTTAATAGGTTACTGATAACGTTTAAATGAGTGTAATATTTGTCAATGATTTTTATTTATTTTTGAATAAATATTAAGAAAAGTGAAGAAAAATGAGGTAAATTGAGATAATTATACAAATGATGGAAAATTAGAGAGTAATACTCTTTCATTAGCACGTTAACACGTTGATTACAAAGAGACAAAGCAAAAATTTTTGAAAATTTGCTATAGTAAAATTTCCTTTCCTAATTGTACGTTCAAGAGAAAATTGAGATCGAATTAGAAATATTAAAAATTTTTGAAAATTTTATTCCACTCTTAATATTTAGAAATATGAAATTTTGAATCAAGTTATTTTATCTTTTAAAAAATTTTTTCATTTGAAATTTTTTAAAGTATTATCTTTTAGGAGTTTTTTCTTGCATACAAAAATGAGAATATTTTGTTAAGTCGGAAAAAGGAAGGGAATCCAATACTTTTAAAGTTAGCAGTCGGTTGCCTATATATTCCTCTTTATTTTCTTAAAAAACAAAACATACATTGGTTTTTGGGAGGGGAGGCAACCCCGGGGGTAGCAACCACCATTTTTTTTGGGAGAAGCAGCCAGGGCAACACATTGTTTTTGTTTCCATATTCTTTCATCAACAATAAATCTTTTTTTGTGAGTTTTTCTTTTTGCCGTACTCTATTTTTAATTTATTTTCTAGTCAAAAGATTATTGAAATCTTGATAAATGAAGTATAACACCGAGAAAAGAGAGAGAAAAAAGGGAAAGTAAAAAAAAGGGGGGGTGGGTCCCACTACCACTCACATTTTCTTTTTTTTTTCCTTCTTATTTCCTTTTTCTTTTCTCCTCCCACTTTCTCTCTGTATTCGTCTCCTTCATCACCTTCTCCCTCTCTTGTTCAATCTTCCACCAATCAACCACTCTCGACTTAAATTCACTTTATGGATTTCCAAAACTTCAAGCAAACTCAAGGAATGGAAGATTAAACAGAGAAAGTTTCAGATTTTCACAAATGGAGAAATTTAGGGTTTTTGTAACCCAAACTCCAAAACTCAATCTGACTCCAAAATCAAGATAATTTCTCCTCCCTAAACTTGGGTTTAACTTCTTTAATACTATATTGTGATTTATTATTGAGATATTGGAGATTTTTATTAGAGAATCGAAACCCTAGGAATTCTGTGAATAGTGAATTTGGGGCAAAATGAAACAAAAATGGTAGAAAGGTCCAAATGATGTTTAAATGATGAATTTCTGTGTATATTGTGGAGTGAAATGAGGTGAAGAATATGTGCAAAAAGTTGGACTTTGTGTTGGATAAAAATGTGAATGATTTCAACGTTTTTGGTGGACTGAAATTTAGTGTTCAAAGTACAAAGCTTGCGTAAAGAATTCTTGTGAAAAAGGGTTGAAAGTATGTGCATCGTTGTCAGTAGAAATGATGGGAAGAAAATGTGTTAGTGGATTACAAAATTGTCATTCATTTTGTGAAGTTTGAGCGCTTAAATTGTGGTAAATTCACATTGTGATGTGTGCAAAATTTTTTTAGTGGATTAGTATTGTGTGTGTGTGCTAAATTTTGAGTAGAGATTGATGGACATGTATGAGCTTGAATGTGCATGTGCCCGACCGTGAATGTAGAAGGGAATAAAGAGTTGCATTTTGTCTAGGGATGATTGGAGATGAGTATGACATGAAATTTGGAGACGTTTGTGTATGTGATGAGTTATATATAGGAGTTCTAGAAAGAACCCTAAATTGACAATATATAGTTGTGTTTGCCGATGTTTGAGGTGATGAATGGGGGTTAGCATGCTGAAATTTGGTAGAATGTGTAATGTAAACGTGGACTATCTTGAGCATATTCAATTCTTAAAAAAAAATAATAAAAAAATAATAATAAAAAAAAATTGTGGACTATTTTGGAGTATACAAGAGATGGAATAAGGGAATGATGGTTTTAGTAGTCTAAAGTGGCTTTGTGGTATTAGAAATGGTTTGGAAATGAGCAATTGAAGTTTGTTGATTTGGTAGTAAGAAAAAGGGACAACATATATACACATTTAGAGTCTAATTACGGAGCCCGAAACATTGATCCTAGATGAAGAACTAATTAAAGATAACTTCACATAGTAGTTTTCAATTTGCGACACAAATTTATATATATTATGTGTTGCCGTTGTAGTGACACACTTGGTGATCAAACGAGGGGAGCATACTTCCTACATTGTGGTGCATTTTAGGGAGTGGCAGACCCTCCCGTATATGATGAGTGAATGGTTTATTGTGTTCATGAATGAGAAACCTGTTTTAAAATTGCTTTATAAATGATTTTCGAAAGATTTTACGTGATTTATGCGAATTGTTTTGTAACTGTGGGCTGTCTGAACTGAATTATAAAATATAAATGCATCCATTGTGTTTAAAAATGATTCTGTACCATATGTTATTTGATATTGCTCTATGAATTGATTTGGCATGAGATTATTGATTATTTGATGGAAAATTATGGCACATTACTTGTGAACTGGATTGATTTAGAAATGAAGGGTGCCGCAGATGACTATAGTCATATTCCCACCACGGAGCGACCCGACGGGGTGGTGTGGTTTGGGGTTTGGATGTGCAGGGGAGTTAGACGTCCCTCTCTCTGCCGAAATCGTATTATATCTGGTGCACCCCTGTGAGGTACGAGCCAACGTCAAGGTAGGGGGTTTGTTTTGAAACATTGGATAGAAAAACCCTTTGCGGGATTTCGTTTGGGTTTGGCCGCCTTAAGACGGAAATGTTTTTCGATGGAACCCCTAGATTTTCTGAAATGATAATTGATATGGATACATATTTTGTAAATTGTGATTTATTGAAATGTTTTATGCATATGAATTGTTAATAATGAGATATGGTTTGACTGCCCCACATTTACCCATTATTTATGAACACAATCACACCATTGCACTCCACTCACTGAGTATTTCCCAATACTCACCCCTCTCTTTTAACATTTTTCAGAGAAAATTTAGGTCTGCTGCAGAAATTGGAGTTTGAGAAGGTTTATCTGCTGTTTTGTGTAGGTATGATAGTGTTGTAAGGTTATTTTAGTTGATTTGAAATCCATGGAAGGGAAAACTTGTTTACTTTCTTTTAAATTCTATTTTTGATAAAACTTACTGTTTGAATGGGACATTTGGTTCGAAATGTTGAATTTTGATACTTTCTTTTGATTTTACGAAATTCTGTACATCTCATACTGTTTGGACTTTACTGATATTGGTTTGTTTTCTTCAGACAAGTGTCAGTAAAATCTTACGACTATGATTTGGGATTTCATCTGTTTTGATTTTGAAATATCCTTGAAGTGGCTGGGATGGCCACATTACATGCGTGCATGTACAGGAACCCCCTCCCCATTTGTGTGCCGATGTGGGCTTGTGTGTACTTGGATGGACCGGATGGCTCATTTATATGTGTATTGTATTTGGAAGAAATATTGTACAGTTGGTTAGCCTTGCGGAGTCTCAGTATATGGGGAGGCTCTGCTCGTGTACCGAGACAACGCGGTGGTTGTTGCGTGGTCGATCTGAGAATCGGGGCGTGACAGATTTATTGGTATCAAAGCCAGATTCACGATTTTGAATGTTTAAAAGTTTGAAATATTTCCAAATGTCCCAATGGTTTTGCAAAGGTTTTAAAATGTTTGCTGCTTTGAAAATTTTGATTTTTAAAGATTTAGTTTTAAGTATTGTATAGAACTTTTCATGGATTCTTATGGACTACGTATAAATTTTTTTTAGGGGGTTAAGCACTTGGGTTAGTTCCTTTTTTAATTGTTAAGTTTAGACTCTCTCTGTAGAGTTTTGCTCCCCAGAGGAGGAATATGGAACCCGAATAGGATAATTCCACTCTACCCCCACAACCCGAGTGATGTATCGCTCTATGAATAGTTTCTCAATTGTGATTGAAGACCTACCTTGGCTTGTTTGGCCAAATGATGAGTACTCTTGTGGCAATTCCCTTGAATCAATATCTTGACGCTAGAAGTTTGACCTATTTGTTTAATGAGCACGGCAATATGAAATTGCTTATGATTATGATATAGAGTAAAATATTCTTGAGAGATTGTAATTGTGAGTAGATGTTGGGGCTTGATAAATGTTTTCATGTTTATCTTGTTAGGTATGATGAGTATTTTTGAGTTAATGCACGGGTGTCACATTTTGGTGCTTGGGTGAAGTCAAGCTCATTCTTTCTCATAAATCTGTCTACCTAAAGGAGTGCTCTTTAATTAAGTTGCAAGGGCGTGGATTGTTCCAACACTTAAGCTGAGATTTGTCTCCTTATAGTCATAGTGTCTTAACTTGACCAATGTTGACCATGACACAATCACATAATTGATTGGTTTTAAGGGTAATGTTGATTTGAGGTCTTTGGGCTGTCTTCAAGCTTGTAATGCTTAACATAGTAAGTGGTTGTTTCCTATTCTGTTAAAGGATGATATTCAACATGCATTAAAGAGCAAAATACTTTGATGAGTTTATGGTATAGAAGCAGAATAAGGAAGAGAAACTACTAATAGGTCTGCCAGAGTGGTGTATTGACTATCTAGTTTGTAACCCTACAATCACTTATGTTGTTTATTGCTCTGTAATAATGTTCGCCTGTTAAGATTTTCTACATGCAAATGCCAGAATTGAGGTTTGTGGGCTTGGGATTACGCATCTAAATGTTTAAAAATGGTAAGCAAAGTTGCTACATAACCTGAAGCGGTAGTGTTAGTTTTTGTTGTTATCTAAGACTAGAAGTATATATTGTCCATGATAAATTGTTTCTCAAATATACTATGAAGATGTGCCACATTCTGGGGGTAAGCTGAAATTAAGACCAGCCCAAGGAAATGAAAAGATGATTAAGTTTTTGATGAAAAAAAAAACCAGCAGTATGCTAAAAGAGGGAAAATTATGTTTTACTCGAAGACGTATTTAAGGTTATGTTTTCTATTATTCAGTGTTCCCTACTCCTGGTGCAACAGGAAAGAGATTTGAGAACAATCAAAAGAGTTCTTTTACAACGTGGAGTTTAGGTTATGGATAGTACAATTTTCTTATGTCAAAATAGATGGTGTGAACCTGTCCCTTTTGAAATGTAGGTTATAGTAGCTCTTAATATTGCAAAATACAGAGGCTCTCTTAGGTTCATACTTGTGTTTCTTTAATGGTAATAAGTAATTGGAGATGATCTTTCTCAGGCATGTGCAGCATTGGGAATATATGCAGTTTTTCCCATGTTTTCATATAAGGTTCAAATGCATTAAGGGATGATAGTTGAGGTGATTTTTTTTTAAGTTTCAAATTTAATTGCTTTAAGATTAGAGACAGTTACTATATTTGAGAATGGGTGAATGAATAATATATGATTCAACCATTGATGTAGTTTCTCAAGCTATAGCTGTAGTCCAGGGAAGTAACTAGCCACTACATCCTATGAGTTCTAAAGCCTTGTTTGGAAGTCAAGTCTCTCTTTGGTCTTCAGTAAATAAAATTTAGAAGGATAGAGCTAGATAGTTCGATGAGCATTGTTTAGGAAATTCTTGAGGGGGTTTTAGCTAATCTAGATGGGAATTTGATTTGCAAACAAGATTGTTGACGATGTTAGTGGAAGGAAAAGGAGAGGTGGAGTTTTGGGAAGGCTTATAGTTGGTTGTGTTGGAGCTTCTCGAATAAGTCATGTTTGAAAATGTTTGGCGATAAATAGAAACATTGGATTTGTGGTTGCCTTTCCTTGGTTGTGCTTTTTATTAACATAAGTACGGAGTCAAAGTCTTGTTCTTAAATTTTAAGAAATTGCTAGGAAGGGGATCTTATCTTCTCTTTCATGTAAATTGATACTAATTGTGTTGGGTTTTATGTGTCAGACGGTATGAAGTGAGGAATTATTAATCTTTAAGCATATAACAACACTAGAGAATTGGGGAAAGTAAATAGGTACTGAACAATAGGTTCAAAAGTAGATGGAGAGTTATGCAGATGTCCAACTATGGTTGCATATGGCTAAGTTAAGATGATTAATGTGATATACTTCAACAGGTTGGAAATGTTAGGGGTGAAAATAAAATTTTGGTTTATTTTGTTGATGTCTTCCCCTCTATTTAATGCCAAATGTATTACAGCATGTCTGTGGTTTATAGATAAGCATACCACCCATAGATATAGAACTAGTACAAGATTCTGTGTAAAATGAGACAGGGAAATTGTTATCATTTAGTATTTTCTTGAAATTAGTTCAAATAGGAAAGTTGTATTGAAAGCACTGTATGCAAATGGGAAGATTGCAATGTCTAGAGTGCAATAGGGATAAATATAAGAGGCACTTGAAGTGGTTATTATTTTGATAATGTGGTGGTAATAATGCAAACACCGGGTGGTATGTGGTTATTGTGCTTGATTTGATTTGGATAGAATATTGGTGATATTGCATGATACTAAAGCTGATTTAGAATGATCATGATAGAAGTATCTTGATTGAAAGATTATCCAACTAAGGGTTTGAGATTTAAAACTTGGAAACGTTCTAATATTGTCAGTGGATTAAGTTTCCTCACTTAGTCTAGATCATATTGAGGTTGATCTACATTTCATCATACACAAGTTTGATGATATATGGATTTGTATACCTCTTATACTAAGTCTTAAGACTGTGGTTGTCATATGCACCATCTTGATGGAGATTATTGAGTTTTAGCTATTATTATCTCTAGGAATATATGTATTTTGGTTGCACTCATAGTTCATGTAATTAACTTTGGAAGTAGGGACAAATGTGATTTCCTACTTTTTTTTTTCCATATATTTTTCATTTTGGTATCTTATAAATTGTGTCACTCTACCTTTGGATCTGCAATTGATATGGACAAGACATAGGTTGGTAGTTGTATGAGTGGAAATTTTAGTTGATAGTAAAGTGTAATTGATAAGGAATGAAACAAACAGATCCAATTTTATGAAAGTAAAATGTTGTTAGATTATTATCAAGATCTGAGTTTCAAAATACAACTAGTACAAATTATAGATCGACAACTGAAGCAGTTAAGAAATAAGCAAATCCCAATGGTGAAAGTATTGTGGAGAAACAACCAAGTGGAACAATAGACTTGGGAGACTGAAGAATCAATGCGAAAGCAACACCCGCAGCTTTTTGATGTATAACTTGTATTTTGAAATTTCGAGGACGAAATGTGTTTTAGGGGGTTAAGTGTTATAACACCGAGAAAAGAGAGAAAAAAAAAAGGGAAAGTAAAAAAAAAAGGGGGTGGGTCCCACTACCACTCGCATTTTTTTTTCTTCTTCTTTCCTTTTTCTTTTCTCCTCCCCTGCTCCCGACTTTCTCTCTGTATTCGTCTCCTTCATCACCTTCTCCCTCTCTTGTTCAATCTTCCACCAATCAACCACTCTCCACTTAAATTCACTTTGGATTTCCAAAACTTCAAGCAAACTCAAGGAATGGAAGATTAAACAGAGGAAGTTTCAGATTTTCACAAATGGAGAAATTTAGGGTTTTTGTAACCCAAACTCCAAAACTCAATCTGACTCCAAAATCAAGGTAATTTCTCCTCCTTAAACTTGGGTTTAACTTCTTTAATACTATATTATGATTTATTATTGAGATATTGGAGATTTTTGTTAGAGAATTGAAACCCTAAGAATTCTGTGAATAGTGAATTTGGGGCAAAACGAAACAAAAATGGTAGAAAGGTCCAAATGATGTTTAAATGATGAATTTGTGTGTATGTTGTGGAGTAAAATGAGGTGAAGAATATGTGCAGAAAGTTGGACTTTGTGTTGGACAAAAATGTGAATGATTTCAACATTTTTGGTGGACTGAAATTTAGTGTTCAAAGTACAAAGCTTGCGTAAAGAATTCTTGTGAAAAAGGGATGAAAGTATCTGCATCATTGTCGATAGAAATGATGGGAAGAAAATTTGTCATTCATTTTGTGAAGTTTGAGCGCTGAAATTTTGGTAAATTCACATTGTGATGTGTGTAAAATTTTTTTAGTGGATTAGTATTGTGTGTGTGTGCTAAATTTTGAGTAGAGATTGATGGGCATGTATGAACTTGAATGTGCATGTGCCCGACCGTGAATGTAGAAGGGAATAAAGAGTTGCATTCTGTCTAGGGATGATTGGAGATGAGTATGACATGAAATTTGGAGACGTTTATGTATGTGATGAGTTATGTATAGGAGTTCTAGGAAGAACCCTAAATTGATAATATAGAGTTGTGTTTGCCGATATTTGAGGTGATGAATAGGGGTTAGGATGCTGAAATTAGGTAGAAATGTGTAATGTAAACGTGGACTATCTTGAGCATATTCAATTCTTAAAAAAAAAATAATAAAAATAATAATAATAAAATAAAATTTGGGGACTGTTTTGGAGTATACAAGAGATGGAATGAGAGAATGATGGTTTTAGTAGTCTAAAGTGGCTTTGTGGTATTAGAAAAGGTTTGGAAATGAGCAATTGAAGTTTGTTGATTTGGTGGTAAGAAAAAGGGACAACATATATACACATTTAGAGCTTAATTACGGAGCCCTAAACATTGATCCTAGATGAAAAACTAATTGAAAGATAACTTAATATAGTAGTTTTCAATTTGCGATACAAATTTATATATATTATGTGTTGCCGTTGTAGTGACACACTTGGTGATCAAACGAGGGAAGCATACTTCCTACATTGTGGTGCATTTTAGGGAGTGGCAGACCCTCCCGTATACGGTGAGTGGATGGTTCATTGTGTTCATGAATGAGAAATCTGTTTTAAAATTGCTTTATAAATGATTTTCGAAAGATTTTACGTGATTTATGCGAATTGTTTTGTAACTGTGGGCTGTCTGAACTGAATTATAAAGTATAAATACATTCATTGTGTTTAAAAATGATTCTGTGTCATATGTTATTTGATATTGCTCTATGAATTGATTTGGCATGAGATTATTGATTATTTGATGGAAAATTATGGCACATTGCTTGTGAACTAGATTGATTTAGAAATGAAGGGTGCCGCAGATGACTATAGTCATATTCCCACCACGGAGCGACCCGACGGGGTGGCGTGGTTTGGGGTTTGGATGTACAGGGGAGTTAGACGTCCCTCTCTCTGCCGAAATCGTACTATATCTGGTGCACCCCGGTGAGGTACAAGCCAACGTCAAGGTAGGGTTTTGTTTTGAGACATTGGATAGAAAAACCCTTGGCGGGATTTCGTTTGGGTTTGGGTTTGGCCGCCCTAAGACGGAAGTGTTTTTCGATGGAACCCCAAAATTTTCTGAAATGATAATTGACATGGATACATATTTTGTAAATTGTGATTTATTGATATATTTTATGCATATGAATTGTTATTTATGAGATATGTTTTGACTGCCCCACATTTACCCCTTATTTATGAACACAATCATACCATTGCACTCCACTCACTGAGTATTTCCCAATACTCACCCCTCTCTTTAACATTTTTCAGAGAAAGTTTAGGTCTGCTGCAGAAATTGGAGTTTGGGAAGATTTATCTGCTGTTTTATGTAGGTATGATAGTGATGTAAGGTTATTTTAGTTGATTTGAAATCTATGGAAGGGAATACTTGTTTACTTTCTTTTAAATTCTATTTTAGGTAAAACTTACTGTTTGAATGGGATATTTGGTTCGAAGTGTTGAATTTTGATACTTTCTTTTGATTTTACGAAATTTTGTACATCTCATACTGTTTGGATTTTACTGATGTTAGTTTGTTTTCTTCAGACAAGTGTCAGTAAAATCCTACGACTATGATTTGAGATTTCATCTGTTTTGATTTTGAAATATCCTTGAAGTGGCTGGGATGGCCACATTACATGCGTGCATGTACAGGAACCCCCTCCCCATTTGTGTGCCGATGTGGGCTTGTGTGTACTGGGATGGACCGGATGGCTCATTTATATGTGTATTGTATTTGGAAGAAATATTATATAGTTGGTTAGCCTTGCGGAGTCTCAGTATATGGGGAGGTTCTACCCGTGTACCGAGATAACACGGTGGTTGTCGCGTGGTTGATCCGAGGATCGGGGCGTGACATGAAGAACGTGAGATCTACTTGGCAACAGAGGAACATGATTTTATTGGTTTGATATTAATGAATATTTATTTAATCTTTATATTCTAATATTTATGATTGTTTTGGTTTTGTTAAATAGAGTTCTATATTTAATAACTTTAGAATAGTTTACAACCATTTAAAAATAGTAAAATTTGTTTCTTTTTAATAGAACGGTAATTGATATAGTTTTATAGTTTCGCAATCGGTTTGATTTATTTCAAGAGATTAAATAATCTAATTTAAATAAATCCAGTTTGGAATTTGTTAATTAGAATTGAACATTTCTAGATCTTAAAGTTATCGAAATACTAAATTCAATGAGGGTCTCTTGAGTTGTCTTTTGATTAGAAAAGTAATTAATGATGACATCTTGCTTATCGAAAAAGTAAGAAAAAATTTGTTGTTTGTGGTATTTAATTGCTATAACCAATTTATTCACATAATATTGAGTAATTTTTATATCAATAATTAATTAAATACATCAAGATGGAAATAATTCTTTTGGCTAAATTTCATTATTATTGATATTTATTTCTTAAATTTGTGTTATTTAACCGTTTTGCTCTAATTAATTTTATTGATTTATTTTTTTATTAGATTTAGATAATTTCTCAAATCCCCACATTTTATTCTTATTTTTATTTTTCTTAAAAAAATAGATCTGTCATTCTCTGTGAATACAACCCTACTCATCCTAAACTCATCTTTTGTGAAGTAGCTATTTTTATTTTTGGTTGGATTGACACCCACCAAATTTTGACGTCGTTGTCGGGAAACGGTGTTAAGAGATTTATTTCTTTTAAATTTTATTTTCATTTTTTTCAATATATGACTCGTTCTGCTCGTACGGATGAACTTGTGTTTGACCAAAGATTGAGAAAAGAGCTCAGAGACTTACGAAAGAGACCAAACAAACAAGACAACTTAAATCTTCATTGCTCGAACTCACCTTAGAAGAGGACTTGCAGGATAAAACATTTGACAATGAGAAGCAACACATTCATGACGAGAACATAGCTGCACAAAAAACATTAAGGGAGTTAGTTACACCTGATGTTAACCAACAATCTCTGTAGATTAATTTTTCTGAAATTGAAAATCCATTTGAATTGAAATATAAATTTATTCACTTACTTCCTAAATTTCATGAACTTGTAGGAGAAGATCCAACAAACACCTTAAGGAATTTCATATCGTTTGTTCCACAATAAGACCACAAGGTGTATCTAAGAAGCAATTGAAGTTAAGGGCTTTTCTATTTTCTTTAGTTGATAAAACTAAATATTGGTTATTTTATTTACCCTCTGATTTAATTACTAACTGGAATGAGTTAAAAAGATTGGTTTTGGAGAAAATTTTCCCAACTTCTAGTGTAGCAAACATTCGGAAGGCGATTTGTGGTATAAGACAATTCAGTGGGGAGATTTCGTATAAATATTGGGAAAGATTCAAGTAACTTTATGTTAGTTGTCTGCAACACCAAATTCCTGACCAGCTACTCATCCATTATTTTTATGAAGGTCTTTTGTTGTCGGAGAGGAACATGATCGATGCAACGAGTGGTGGTGTATTGATGAATAAAACACCCGAAGATGCACGAACTTTGATATCCAACATGGCAACAAACGTGTAGCAATTCGGAGGGAGGCAAGAAGCTCCAAAAGGGGTCAATGAAATAAGTATTTCTTCCCTTGAATATAAGACAGATTCCCTAACTTTTATGGTGAAAAGGTTGGTTGTAGGACCAGTGCAATAAGTGAAAGCATGCGAAATTTGCTCGAGTATAGGTCACCCAACCAACATTTGTCCTATCCTTCAAGAGGACTTTAACAAACAATTGAATGTTGAAGATGGATTTTCAGGACAGTCTAAAAAAAATACAATCCTTACTCAAACACCTATAACCAAAGTTGGGGAGATCATTCAAATCCGAGTTACGAGACTAGACTACAAGGATTTTCATAGCAATCATATGGAAGACCACATTTTCAACTACAACAACCTTCACAAAATCTAGCACAATCTTTGGAAGATCTCGTGAAAAATTTTATGCAGGACATGCAAAAATTCCATCAAGAAACAAGAGCAAGTATCAAAGTCTTGGTATTCAAATGTCACAATTGGTGACGACAATAAGCAAAATCGAAACTAATCAAGGAAAATTACTGTCTTAAGTGGAAATTAATTCAAGGGAGAATGAAAATGCTATACTGCTCAGAGATAAAAAAGAAGTGCAAAATTCTTCATCAAAGGAGACACAAAAAGAGGAAGAAAACGAAAAGGAAACAATGTCTCTTGATACTACACCAATAAAGGTAAGTGGACACCAAATAATTCAAATTCAAAACTAATTATTTCTCTCTTGTATTCTCTCTCTCTCTATTTTCTCCCCCTAATCTCTCCTCTTGATCTCACTCTCTCTTCCTCTCTTTCTTTAGTTGGTTCATAACAGACTGCTCCCAAAATTTTCGGGCATGAGCTAACCCTAGGTGGCTCAAATTCTCGGTCCACTAATATTGGTGATGGAATTAATGCCCACATGGGGCATCTTTCCATGTTTGGAAAAGGGAAATATTCTCACTTTCGAAAAGTCACAAATGGTAACTGACGGTTTTGAATAACCTACCTAATGTGGTGATGGAAAATAAGGTAACTAGGGCAAACCCTAGTATCACAATGGTGAGCACAAACAATTGTGAAGAGGCACAATTGAAAGAGGGAGAGAATTCTGTTGCTTCACCGGATTTCGATTGAGGTGTTGTGACACTGCGGTGATAGCTCGAGTTTCGTGGTTATCATCCCGACGGCGAGATCGTTTGATCGAGGTTCGTGGTTCCCTGGACAATTTGCGATCTACTCTTGAGGTATGCCCAAAACCCTAATATTTTATAATTCTGAAAATTTGCATGCTTCCACATGTGTACGTGCATAAACTAACATTGGTATCAGAGCCAAGTTAGATTTATTTTAAAAATAAATTTTCAGAATTTAATTTGGGCATTAAAAATGAGCATGTACAATTTGGGGTTCGGATCATGGATGCATTTCCTGAATCTGAAAATACCATGATGTTACCCATATCACGTAGGTCACAAATATGATTTTTTCGTAATTTTCTGAGCACGATTAGGCCATGAAAATTCCGGTCAAACTTCCGGGCCGTGAATAGTGACCACGACAAAGAAACCCCAGATTTGTATAGATTTATGAGGAATCTTTACAAAAGAATTGTAGATTTATGTTTCTGGCATCTAGATCTACATTTTGATATACATATTGCATGTTGACGTTGCCGGAAACTGGGTTTTTCGGATGAGGCCACGGAGGGCCAAAACTTGGATGTATATTTCACCGCGTTCAGGGCGCAAATAACCCAAAGATCAAGTCTTGGATATTTTTGGGATGTTCAAAATAATTTTCCGGCAAAAATCGCGGTGAAAAACAGCCCGGGAATGCATTTTCCAGAAATCGGGTCGGAAAACCCGATTGCAGACCCGTCGGGCGAAGAAGATGAAGCCCAACCCACGGGCGCGTGAAAGACACATGCGCTGAGGCGCGTGTCCCAGGCGCGTGAGACTCATGCGCGAGAGAGCGCGTGAGGCAGAGGGCAGGTCGGACCCCGGTCCGATCCAATCCGGTCCGACTGACCCGGTTTGACCCGGACCGGTCCGACCCGACACCCCGACCCGGTCCGATCGGTCGTGCGCGTGTAGGCGCGTGGGAGCACTTGGGAGCGCGTGTGGGCGAGCGCTCATGCGCCAGAACCCCTATCCGGTGCGTGGCGGCGCGTGGAAGCGCGTGGGGACTTACCTTCAGCGCGTGAAGGCGCGTGGAGGACCGTGGAGCCAGCCGGTGGCACGTAGGTTCACCTCAAAATTGGATTTTTCCAATTTTATAAAGGGTTTCATGATAAAAGTGACTGAATGTAGGTTTTTATGTACCGAATTGTAGTCCGAACGGTGAAATACAATCCTGAATTGTGGTATATGGTGTCTGTTGACTCATATGCTCGTTTTGGGGTCTGTATTCGAGTCGTTTTGGTTTTTATGATTTGTAGAGTACATAAAATTATGAATTAAAGTATCATTTGTCACTAACGTCTCTATTTTCTATGTAACAGAGACATGGCTGCTACAAAGACAATAGTTCTAGATCTCGTTAAGGGAGAAAAACTGAATGGTGACAATTATGAAATTTGGCACCGAAAAATTCAGTTTGTCTTCGAGGAACAAGAACTCTGGGAGGTTCTTAGACACGAGATGGTGGACCCAGGGGAGGTTCCAACAGAACAAGGAAAACGGGATCAAGAAGTGTATCGTGCTTGGAAGAAGAAGGATGGCCAAGCTAGGGTGATCCTTCTTAGCTGTATGCACGATGAGTTGATACCGGTTTATGAGCAGTATTCCACTGCAAGGTCAATTTGGCTTGCTCTAAAAGAGTACTTTGGCTCCGCGTCAGCTCCTAAGTTAAGGATGCTGACGTATAAGTTTATTACATACAAGAAGAGAACTGATCATACTATGAAACAGCATTTGATGCACTTATCGAGTATGATCGCTTCTCTTAAGAGTATGAGGGAGTCAATGTCTGACGATCTTCAGGTGCTGGGTGTGATCCAGTCTTTGCCTGACTCCTGGGATGTGGTTAAGACCTATCTCACGCACACTGAGAGTATTCGTACTTTTAGGGATGTGAGTAGGCATTGTGAGCTTGAGGAAGAGCGCCAGGAGGTTGTGAGGTCCACTTCTACTCATGTTAACATCGCGGAGTCGAGCAAGGGCTCCCGAGGGATCAAGCGCAAGTGGCGCAAACATGAGAAGAAGCCCAAGGGCCAAGGCAAGAAGAAGCTATCTATCAAAATCGACAACAAAAGACAGAAAAGCAAGAAGAAGGAGCTCGACAAGAGCAAGGTCCAATGCTACGTATGTGGCAAGCATGGGCATTTCGCACGCGAGTGTGGCTAGCGAAAGGTAAGTCCTTCTTCTTTACATGGTCTGAGTTATGTGTCATCTACTGTGATGCTCACTAACTCTTCTCCTTTGTAGATTGTAGACTCAGGAGCCACGGACCATGTAGCTCGTGACAGGAGCGCATTTGTAGAATTCCGCCGTTTGAGTCCACATGCAAGAAGGCTATATGTAGGGAACGGAGCATTTGTGGAAGTAAGAGGGATTGGCATGTACAAGCTGATGCTTCGTAATGGCCAACCCCTATATCTACATGACGTATTGTATGCTCCTGAGATTCGGCGGAATCTCATTTCTGTTTATTGTTTAGACCAGTTGGGATATTCCGTTTTGTTGGGAAACTCTAAAGTGTTCATTTACAATAATAACAGTCTTTTGATTTATTCTGGTTTAGTCCATGAGGGACATTATGTACTGGATTATATTACATGTTATGAAAATGTTCCTTCATCTCCTATTGCCTTTGCATCTGATAGTGTTGTGGATGATGTGTTTGTATGGCATAGCAGACTTGGCCACATAGGGCAAGAGAGGATGACTCGGTTAGCTACGAGTGGCTTGTTAGGCCCGCTAACCAAGGTCCAGTTGCCCGTGTGTGAGTTTTGCCTTGTGGGCAAAGCTACTAGAAAACCATTTGGGAAAACAATGAGAGCTGGGACTCCATTGTAATTGGTCCATTCCAATATCTGCGGATCAATGAATGTGAGAGCCAGAAACGGAGCCGTATACTTTATTACGTTCATTGATGATTACACGCATTTCGGTTACGTCTACCTGATTTCGCATAAGTCTGAGGTACTACAGTGCTTTACGAGATTTATAAGCGAAGTTGAGAATCAGCTAGATTTGAGGGTGAAAACCCTTAGAACCGATCGAGGGCGCGAGTATTTGTCGGAACAATTTAAAGAGCTCTGTTTCGATAAAGATATTACGAGACAGCTGACTATTCTTACCACTCCTCAGCAGAATGGAGTAGCTGAGAGAAGGAATAGGACTCTTTTAGAGATGGTGAGGTCGATGATGGCGCAGGCCAATTTACCCATCTCCCATTGGGGGGATGCGTTATTGACTGCAGCTTACGTTCTTAACAGTGTCCCAACAAAGTCCGTAGTCAGCACCCCGTACGAGCTTTGGACAGGGAGACAGCCTGACCTTAGCCTTTTGAGACCATGGGGTTGTGCCGTGTATGTTTATGATTCCTCGCACAAATATGGCAAGTTAGGCCCGCGAGGAAAGAAGTGTATCTTTCTTAGATACTCTAAACACTCCAAGGGACATGTGTTCTTAGGAGAGCATACGGACGGCACAGTGACTGAGATAGAATCTCATGATGCCACGTTTCTCGAAAATGATTTTCCTAAGAGAGGTGAAATCGATCGAGAAATCGCCTTCTATGAGATGGATGAACCTAACGGCTCAGCCGAACCCAGTGGCGGGACTAAAGAACCTGATATGGATCTTGGTCTTAGTGGGAGTGTTCCATCTGAAGGTGCAATGGCTCCGCCTCCTCATAGGAGTAGTCGGGGACACGTACTACGTCGTCACTTCCCGATTGAGGATGAGATCCTAATTGTTACTCCCGAAGATGATGAGGAGCCAAGCACATTCAATGAGGCTCTTGAGGGTCCTACCAAGGACCAATGGTTAGAGGCCATGAAGGAAGAAATGGAATCAATGAAAGTCAATGAGGTCTGGGAACTAGTTGACCCGCCTGAGAAAAGAAAGGCCATTGGGAACAAGTGGGTTCTCAAAATCAAGAGGAAGGCCGATGGATCGATCGAGAGGTATAAGGCCCGTCTTGTAGCCAAGAGTTACACACAGACAAAGGGCATTGACTATGAGGAGACTTTCTCCCCAGTAGTCAAGTTTACATCGATCCGTTTGCTTTTGACGATTGTCGCAAGTATGGATCTGGAGTTACACCAGATGGACGTTAAGACCGCTTTCCTTAACGGGAATTTGGATGAAGAGGTCTACATGGAACAACCCTCGGGATTTGTTCTAGTAGGTCATGAGGACAAGGTCTGTCGACTTCAGAAGTCGATATATGGCCTAAAACAGTCATCTAGGCGGTGGTATCTAAGATTTCACGAGGCGGTGATATCTTATGGTTTTAGCATGGTCGAGGAGGATCATTGTGTCTATCTGATACGGGGTGATAATTCATTTGTGATCCTGTCATTGTATGTTGATGACATAATGTTGGCTGGGAACAACATTGAGTATATAAAGACTATTAAAATATGGTTGTCATCCAACTTTGACATGAAAGACATGGGTGAAGCTGAGTTCATCCTTGGAGTTGAGATCCAGATGGATCGTTCAAGAAGAATGTTGGCTCTTTCACAAGAGACATACGTTAGAAAAATTCTTGAACGTTTTGGGATGAATGATTGTAATCCCATAGATACTCTGATTGCCAAAGGTAAAGGTCTGAGCCTGGAAATGTGCCCTAAAACTTAGTATGAAGTGAGGGAAATGAGTAAAGTACCTTACTCCAGTGCGGTGGGAAGCCTAATGTACGCAATGCTGTGTACAAGACCGGACATAAGTTATGCAGTCGGTCTGGTGAGTAGGTATCAGGCGAATCCTGGAAAAGGTCACTGGAGAGCAGTGAAAAGGATTCTCCGATATCTTAAGGGAACTGCAAACCTCTCTCTGTGTTACGGAGGAGGCGATTTATGCCTTGTGGGCTATTCGGACGCCGATTGGGGAGGCGATTTGGATAAACGTAAATCGGCATCAGGTTTTGCTTTTTTGCTCAATGGTGGTGCCATTTCATGGAGCAGTAAAAAGCAAACCTGTGTTGCTTTATCAACCATGGAGGCTGAGTTCGTGGCTTGTTCTGTTGCAGTTTAGGAGAGTATTTGGCTCCGAAGACTATTCGATGACTTAGGGATTATAGCGGATAGTGGGAGGCCCGTAATGATTTATTGTGATAATCAGGCCGCTATCGCTTATACTCGAGACCCTAAGTTCCATAGTAGGATCAAACACATAGACACCAGATATCATTTTGTGAGAGACATTATTGAGAAGGGTGAAGTGACCATCAAATACACTTCGACACATAGCATGGTAGCTGATCCCTTCACCAAACCCATAACTAGAGACTCCTTCTTAGCACATAGAGAGTCATTGGGTTTGAGGATTTATTGACATTGCTCAGTTTGTACTGACGACATTGATACTTTATTGATTTTATATATATATATATATGATGCATTATTCAGTCACATAAGTGTTGCATTTTATTCAATGCGTTCACTTTTATTATCATATACATATATATGTTGTGATGTTATTATAGATGTCAGGCAGATGAGGTCGACTCTCTCACACGAGTGACTACCTCCAACTCTGAGCAAGCGGAGATGAGACAGTTTCTAGCTGTAAGAGGCTTTGAGAGTAGTCCTGCTAGAACATAAGTCGCCCTGATATGTGTTCAGGATAAGATCATATGTGATATGACCGACATGGACGTACCCACATCCATGTTACCAGCTAGAAGCCAGGTTTGAGATCTCAGAAAGCATCTGCAATCTGTGAGATTGCTTCTGAAGTACTCTCTCTGAGATCTCTAGGTAAAGTCTTATGCATAGGCTGAGTCCCATACATGCACAGTGTTAGAAACATATGACATACGCCCTTTGAGAGATAGGGAATAACACTGTGGCACGCATTTCATACCGCGTGTGATAAAGACGACTAGGGATAGTGGGAGCTTTTAGTTTGAGGCACTGATTATAAATTTTATCCCCTAGCCCCACTGTGTGAGATCCGAGATCCACAGGGTGGGATCCCTTGTACCCTTATTACTTTCGGCTGACTCTTGAAGTCTTGATTCGGTGTTTGCTACCTTAGTCTGTTTACCGATGACCCGGAATATAAATTGAGGTATGAGGGACAGGTCTAGGAAAGCAGCTGTGTTAAAACTGATAGATTCAAGTTTGGGAAAAGGAAGACCAATTGACGTTATATCGTGATACTGTATTCATCGACCGGTCTCTTGTGTTCTTCTATATTGGGATTATAACACAATAGTGAATACATATTCGAGCGAATCATGGGGAATTATTTTCGTTGAGGAAAATAGCTCGATGGATGTAATCATTCTTGGATCTGGGGTGCTGCGAGCTTATTATTATACTAACGTTGACTTCTCAAACATCCTAACAAATGTATCGAGCAGTCTTTATTTGCAGGTGTACTCGCTAGTCGCACGACACCCAATCTAGTATGAAAATCCAGTAGGATGAGGCGATCGCATGAGTTGTGATCTCGTGATAGATGAAAATGCCCTCGTGTGCAAGTGGGAGATGATAGAATTAATGCCGACGTGGGGCATCTTTCCATATTTGGAAAAGGAAAATATTCCCACTTTCCAAAAGTCACAAATGGTAACTGACGGTTTTGAATAACCTACATAATGTGGTGACGGAAAATAAGGTAACTAGGGCAAACCCTAGTATCACAATGATGAGCACAAACAATTGTGAAGAGACACAATTGAAAGAGGGAGAGAATTCTGTTGCTTCACCGGATTTCGATTGAGGTGTTGTGACACTGCGGTGATAGCTCGAGTTTTGTGGTTATCATCCCGATGGCGAGATCGTTTGATCGAGGTTCGTGGTTCCCTGGACAGTTTGCGATCTACTCTTGAGGTATGCCCAAAACCCTAATATTTTATAATTCCGAAAATTTGCACGCTTCCGCATGTGTATGTGCATAAACTAACAATTGGCTTTTCTCCTAAAGTAGAGGATGAGTCAGGGCTTGGGTCAGACTCTTATGATGTTCTGCCAGGAGGGATGCCTAGGATGAGTTCTGAATTGGGTTGTAGTCAATTTGTTGGGGCATCATCAAATGGTTCTAGAACGGAGGATAAGGATGGACAATTTTTCCAGATGATGAGTGGGGGTTTCGAGAAGGGTGAGGGTGATTCTTTGACTAGACCGACGAGCAAAAGCCTAGAAAGAGAGGACGGAAGCCCGCAAATGGGAGAGAGGAGCCCTTAAATCATGTGGAAGCAGAGAGACAACGAAGGGAGAAGCTTAATCACAGGTTTTATGCATTGAGGGCTGTTTTGCAGAATAACTCAAAGATGGATAAGGCTTCGTTGCTTGGTGATGCCATTACATATATTATGGATCTTCAAATGAAGATTAAAATGCTGGAAGCTGAAAAGATAGGAAGCGGTAAGCAAAAGTATGTTCCTCCGTGGGAGATTTATTTTCAAGCTAGAAAAGATGATGCTGTTGTAAGGGTCAACTGCCGTTTGGATTCTCACCCACTTTCTAAAGTCATCAAAGTATTCCAAGAGCATCAAGTTGATGCTCAAGAGTCCAACGTTTCAACCACTCAGGATGATAAGGTTGTTCATACATTCTTTATTTGGACCCAATCTGGTGCTGTGGAACTATTGGAGGAGAAGCTGGTGGCTGCCCTATCAAAGTGATCCACATGTTACATTGTGCATGTAAGATGAACTCGACGCAACTTACAAGTCGTGCTTAAAAATCTTGGGACTGCATCTTTTATGGCAGACTCTATTTCGGGCTGATGCTTTGTTGTAATGTTTTCGGTTGTTTCTGAATTAAGTGAAGTTGTTAACCAACACTGGTCTGTACCTTTTTGTTGTACAACATGAGGGTATTGATTAAAGTTTTTTGTCTATTTTTCTTAGTGCTCAGACGCTGTTTCATGTTATGATGCTTCAGAATCAATTGTAAAGTTCAGTTGTTATAAACTATGTTATGTACTTTTCTCACTTCTGAGGTTGCCCTGCTTTTAATCCAATTTGATTTGATTAGATTTACCCGCAATTTTGTGTCATTTTGCATATGCAGCAGGGATACTGGAGAGAGATGAGAAGTGGTCTGGTATGTTATTTTAGAGAATGCTTGCTCCCTGTTTTGGGGATTTGTGGTGAAAAAGAAGGAAAACTGGACTTTATAGTCCTTGTAAGACCATAGCTGAAAAAAGGGAGATGAAGTAGTTTAAAGATGTAATAATCGTACAACAACAACAACTAGGACCTTAATCCCAAAATTTTGAGGTCGGCTAAGGATGTAATAATCATGCTTGATGAAATTTTCTAAACATGGAATGGGAACAGATGTTCTAGTCAACAGAAACTGTGGAGAACAAGGGGTTTGAGCGATTGAAGTTTCTTTTAATAGCTCAGTGAGATGCATCGAGGGCCTTTTCAATAGTTTGGAAGCAAGTACAGGGAGAAAGAATGTGCTCTGAGGAATGCTTTTAGATTAACTAGTCATTTCTCATTTTATGTGCTGTGAGGAATGCTTTTTAGATTAACTAGTTATTTCTCGTTTTTTTTCTTCTGTTCCACATCTGGCTGCAGCTCTGATGTGTTTATGCCTTATAGTTGACACGGTCTGAATGTTGCAGTCCATGCCATGTTATACAACTTGGTGTTTGGATAATCGGAGCTGAGCTATATCGGTATGAATCTTGACCTTACCTATACTGAAGTAATTTGTAGATAATAGAGGAGAGAATTCACATGTTAATGTTGTGGTTTCATGAACCAACAGTTTCTGCTGAGCCCCTTGTTTCCCGATTGTTTTAGCAATGTCTCTGAGCTGTCCAGGAGAGAACCATGGAAACCATCTTAGTTACTTCTTACTTCTTAAACTGCAACATATCTGGAGGGAATGCGCTTGTTCGTCATTGTCTAAGCCTGTAATGCAAAGGCTGCAGATATTTCACAAAATTGACTTTAGAAAGAGAGGTGGATCAATTCTTAATTGATCATTACTCTGGTCAGGGATGGGCAATGAGGATAATCTTTCAACTATTAATCATCTACTTTCTATGCACTGTTGTTTTCTTTGTTTTGCTGGCCTTGCCTTTTTCATATCCACCCATAATCTACACTTGATCTTAGCCAAAAGGCCGAGAAAGGTATCATATCCACCCATAATCAATTAGCATAGCTGACGCCAAGTTCAAATATTTGGGTGGTCTCAATAAAAATTGAAAATTTTAAGACTAAATAAAAAAATGTCAAAATTTTAAAGCTGCAGATATAATTATCCTAAAGAAAAAAAAAAGGAAGAGAAGACGAGGACCCCGTGTGCTAACTCAATGGGTTATAGTTATGGGTCATATTGCATGAAAACCGATATGAATACAAAATGGTAGAGAAAAATGATACTTTGTAATATTGCAAAAAAATGAAAATGAAAATGAAAACGGAAACGTGAGTAAACCCAATGCTCCGTACATTGATGTGTAAATTTTAAAATTTTGATTCAGCTATTTCAACCGTAAATCAATATGGTCGAACCACTGATTATTTAATAATAATTAAAAAATATATAAAATTAATTTTCAAAATAAATATCTATAGAATGAAAAATAAAATTCAATAAATATAAAATTAACAATCACCCATAAAATTCACATTAAAAAAGTAAAAATAAAATAACTGAATCATATCTGTAATTAAAAAAAAAAAGTATAACATTTTTGAAATGCAAAGATACTATACACAAGCTAAGTATATTTGTATTAATTTATTTTTAAGTAATAAATTGAAAATGACGTTTTTTGTTTTTTTTTTTTTTTTTTTTTGTCTTTAACATGCATAACTTGTCTTGCACTAATTTTACTAATCGGTTTTCATATATACAATTTCTATTATTATTAATAAAAGTTCTCTTGCATTTTTCCTTGCAAATTTAAATAGGGGAATTTCCATTCGCATATCATAGACAAATAACATCTCTCTCTCTCTCTCTCTCTCTCTCTCTCTCTCTCTCTCTCTCTCTCTCTCTAACATGTAAAACTTCCATGATTGAGCATCAGAGTGACTTTCAAAACAATACTTTTGTTTTATATCTCCGAACTCTGATTTACTCTTTTCTTTCCTATTGAACAATATCTTTTATATCTCCACTCTATTTGTTTCTTTCTTTCAAGGGTGTAAATAAGTTGAACCATTTCAACAATAATTCAAAATTTGACTTAGTAATTAGTTTAATGAGTCAAACTTGTGAATAAAATAAACGATATATGAGTTAAACCTTTTAACTCACATAAAATACGAAATGAGTATGAGTTAAATGGTGTTTGACTCGTTTGATTCATGAGCTGAGTCAAATATATATTGTAGTATAATGTGTAATATGTATTAAAATTAATTAAATTCATTGTAGAGTTTATCATTTATAGTATTTGTGAAGGAAAAAAAATGAACTTAAAGAGTTGACTTATTAATTAATTAGGTTCATTTTATTTTAGAAGTTTTTTCCTTGTGATATTCAATAATTTATATATTTTAATTGGCTACTGATAGTGCTTAATTGAATGTAATATTTGTCATTGATTTTTTCTTTATTTTTGAATAAATATTACACTAATATTTATATTTTGTGATATTTGATATGTTAGAATTGATGGAGTAGGTTTATTAAGGAAAATGAAGAAAAATGAGCTAAATAGAGCCAATTATACAAAGGATGGAAAATTGGACAGTAATGCTCTTTTATTAGTAGGTTGGCATGTTGATTATAAAGAGACAATGCAAGAATTTTTGAAAATTTACTACAGTAAAATTTTCTTTCCCAATTGTACGTTTAAGAGAAAATTGAGATGGAATTTGAGATATTGAAAATTTTTGAAAATTTTATTACACTCCTAATATTTTGAGATATGAAATTTTGAGTCAAGTTATTTATCTTTTAGAAAATTTTTTCATTTGAAATTTCTTAAAATATTATCTTTTAAAAGTTTTTCCTTTCATAAAAAAATGAGAATATTTTGTTAAGTCGGAAAAAGGAAGGGAATCCAATACTTTTAAAGTTAGCAACCAGCTGCGTATATATTCCTCTTTATTTTCTTGAAAAAAAACCATACATTGGTTTTTGGGAGGAGAAACAAACCCCAAGGGGGCAGCAGCCACCATTTTCTCCGGGAGAAGCAGCCAGGGCAACACGTTGTTTTTGTTTCCATATTCTTTCTTAATCAACAATAAATCTTCTTTGTGAGTTTTTCTTTTTGCCGTGCTTTATTATGAATTTATTTTATAGTCAAAAAATTATTAAAATCTTGATAAATGAAGATTGTGAGATCTACTTGGCAACAGAGGAACATGATTTTATTGATTTGATATTTGTGAATATTTATTTAATATCTATATTCTAATATTTATAATTGTTTTGGTTTTGTTAAATAAAGGTATATATTTAATAATTCTAGAATAGTTTATAACTATTTAAAAACAGCAAGGTTTGTTTGTTTTTAATATAGTGGTAATTGATATAGTTTTATAGTTTCGCAATCGGTTTAATTTATTTCAAGAGATTAAATAATCTAATTTTAATAAATCCAGTTTAAAATTTGTTAATTAGGATTGGATTTTTCTAAATCTTAATGCTATCGATATACTAAATCCAATGAGACTCTCTTGAATTGTCTTTCGATTAGGAAAGTAATTAATGATGGTATCTTATTTATCGAAAAAGTAAGGACAAATTGGTTGTTTTGTGGTATTTAATGGTGATAACCAATTTATTTACATAATATTAAGTAATTTTTATATTAATGATCAATCAAATACATCAAGATGGAAATAATTTTTATGGCTAAATTTCATTATCATTGATATTTATTTCTTAAATTTGTGTTATTTAACTGTTTTGCTCTAATTAATTGTATTGATTTAATTTTTTTATTAGATTTAAATAATTTCTCAAATCCCTACATTCTATTTTTATTTTTCTTTTTCTTAAAAAAAATAGATCCGTCGTTCCCCGTGAATATGACCCTACTCACCCTAAACTCATTTTTTGTGAAATAGGTATTTTTATTTTTGGTTGGATTGACACTCACCAAATTTTCGCGCTGTTGTCGGGAAACAGTGTTAAGAGATTTATTTCTTTTAAATTTTACTTTCATTTTTTTTAGTATATGCCTCGTTCTGCTCATATAGATGAATTTGTGTTTGACCAGAGATTTAGAAAAGAGCTTGGAGACTTACGAAGGAGACCAAGCAAACAAGACAATTTATATCTTCATTGCTCGAACTCACCTTAGACGAGGACTTGTAGGATCAAACATTTGACAATGAGGAGCAACACATTCAAGACGAGAACATGGCTGCACCAAAAACATTAAGGGAGTTAGTTACACTTGATGTTAACCAACAATCTCTGTGCATTAATTTTTTTGAAATTGAAAATCCATTTGAATTGAAATCTAAATTTATTTACTAAATTCTTAAATTTCATGAACTTGTAGGAGAAGATCCCAACAAACACCTTAAAGAATTTCAAATCGTTTATTCCACAATGAGACCACATGGTGTATTTGAGAAGCAATTGAAGTTAAGGGTTTTTTTATTTTCTTTAGTTGATAAAACTAAATATTGATTATTTTATTTACCCTCGGATTCAATTACTAACTGGAATGAGTTAAAAAGATTATTTTTGGAGAAATTTTTCTCAACTTCTAGTGTAGCAAACATTCGGAAGGAGATTTGTGGTATAAGGCAATTTAGTAGGGAGATTTCGTATAAATATTGGGAAAGATTCAAGCAACTTTGTATTAGTTGTCCACAACACCAAATTCTTGACCAGCTGCTCATCCAATATTTGTATAAAGGTCTTTTGTTGTCGGAGAGGAACATGATCGATGCAGCGAGTGGTGATGCATTGACGAATAAAACACTCGAAGATGCACGAACTTTGATATCCAACATAGCAGCAAACGTGTAGCAATTCGGAAGGAGGCAAGAGACTCCAAAAATAGTCAATGATATGAGTATTTCTTCCCTTGAATATAGATAGATTCTCTAACTTCTATAGTGGAAAGGTTGGTTGTAGGACAAGTGCAACAAGTGAAAACATACGGAATTTGCTCGAGTATAGGTCACCCAACCAACATGTGTCCTATCCTTCGAGAGGATTTTAACAAACAATTGAATGTTGAAAATGGATTTTCGGGGCAGTCTAAAAAAAATACAATCCTTACTCAAACACCTACAACCAAAGTTTGGGAGATCATTCAAATTTGAGTTACGAGGATAGACTACAAGGATTTCCACAGCAATCGTATGGAAGACCACATTTTCAACTACAGCAACCTTCACAAAATCTAGCACCATCTTTGGAAGATCTTGTGAAAAATTTTATGCAGGACATGCAAAATTTCCATCAAGAAACAAGAGCAAGTATTCAAAGTCTCGGTATTCAAGTGTCACAATTAGCGACAACAATAAGCAAAATCGAAACTAATCAAGGAAAATTATTATCTCAAGTGGAAATTAATTCAAGGGAGAATGAAAGTGCTATACTGCTTAGAGATGAAAAAGAAGTACAAAATTCTTCATCAAAGGAGACACAAAAAGAGGAAGAAAACGAAAAGGAAATAATGTCTCTTGATACTACACCAATAAAGGTAAGTGAGACACCAAATAATTCGAATTCAAAACTAATTATTCCTCATTTTCCTTGTAGGTTGGCACATTCTAAGAAGTAAGATGATGAGAGGAGATGGATTTCATTGTACATGTTAATTTTGTACAAAATGAATTGGATTTTGTGTTTAAAGCAAATTTGATAAATAATATTGCACAACGGAGCATGTTTTTCCAATATAAACTCTCATACCAAAAGCAATATATCCATGGTAGATCAAAAAGTCCTTCATTTCATTTCAAAATTGAAATTCATATCAGGTAAGTTAGAGTTTAAATGGACTGAACCGATATTTGAGCGAGATTGAAATGAGAAGATCATGTTAAGTCAAAGACACTAAACAAAGACGTTTATTGGGAGGCAGTCCAATATTCCCTTTTTTATGATTTATTTATTTTTATTTTGTTATTTTGTTATTTATTTTCATTTATATTGGTATGATTTAAGATTTATTTAAAAAAATAAATAAAACAAAAGTGGTCTCTTGTTAAGATATGCCTACGTCTTAACAGACTTTAATTTCTGCTCACAACTGGTACACGAACAGATTTGCTCTCAATTTAAGGCGTGCCCACACCATAACCAAACTTCACCTTTGCCAAGGTACACACATTGGGCAGAAACACTCTTAGTTTAGGGCGTGCCCATACCCTAAACTCCCTTCACAGCTACCACATATGCATACATTGAATAGAAATACTTATGATTTAGGGCGTGTTCACGCCCTAAACACACTTCACTTTTACAACAAAAAAAAAAAAGAAGAGAGAGAGAATCAAATTATATTTCTATCCTAACACTTGACTTCATCTTTTTAGGGTTTGTTTCTCCACCTTTAAACTTTACAAATGGACAGAAGTGTTGAATGTTTAAGGTGTACCCACGCCTTAACTCTTTTTTTAAGTTCGTTGGAATTTATTCTCTATTTTTCACTCCACCCTAGAAGAGTATTGTTCTTACATTCCTCTTTTATTTCTTTGTTTTATTTCTTTTATTTTGTTTGATTGATTTTATCCATTTTTTTATTTCTGAACTTAAACATATATTTGGGACAATGTATGATTTAGATGTGGGGGGATATTAGGTGTTTTCTTAAGAAATCAGTTGACATTCTTGTATACTATTTGCTATTGGCTATTCATCTGAAAAGCAAGAAGTCAATTATGTTAGCTATTTATTTGAGACAAAGATTAATTGATATCATGAAAATTGTGTGGATTAATTATATATTTCTTTTGGTATATTTTTAACCTTTCAAATATCACATTTATCATACCCTTTACCCTAACCCCATTACAACTAAACGAAAAACCTTTAAATTGATGCAAGAAATTCAAATTTTTAAATATTGAAAATTTGATATATTTGCAAACTTATGATAATATCATTTCTTATTGTTAATTTGAGAGTTATATACATTTTTCACCCTTTTGAGTGCATTTGTGTAAACTCTTGAAGAGTATTGTTGAATTTTGCTGTTTGGATTTCATAAGGAGTTGTTGGGATGTGTAGTGATTATTTTAATGCAGAACATTGTGAAGTATTTGCTATTTCGATTATATTTCCGGTTTAACTTTTATGGTATTTATTGAATTAGGAGTTAAGAAGAAAAATAGGTGGTTAGTTTTAGTTTTATTTGACTTAGAGATGCTTGAAGACCAACATCATTTAGGTATGGAGTAATTTGATAGCGTTTAAATGAGTATAAAATTTGTAATTTATTTTATTTTATTTTTAAATAAATATTTTACTAATATTTATATTTTGTGATATTTAATATGTTAGAATTGATTGAGGAAGTTTATTAAAGAAAATGAAGAAAAATGAGCTAAATTTGAGCAATTATACAAAGTATAGAAAATTGGACAGTAGTATTCATTCATCAGCACGTTGGCACGTTGATTACAAAGAGACAATATAAGAATTTTTGAAGATTTATTACAGTAAAATTTTCTTTCCCAATTACATATTTAAGAGAAAATTGAGATGGAATCGGAGATATTAAAGATTTTTGAAGATTTTATTCTACTCCTAATATTTAGAAATAAAAAATTTTGAGTCAAGTTATTTTATTTTTTAGGAAATTCTTTCATTTGAAATTTTTTAGAATATTATCTTTAAAAGTTTTTCCTTCCGTAAAAAAAATAAAAATATTTTGTTAAGTTGGAAAGAGGAAGGGACTCCCATGTTTCTAGGGTTAGCAGCTGGTTGCCTATATATTCCTCTTTATTTTCATGAAAAAAAAAAACATTCATTGGTTTTTGGGAGAGGGGAGGCATCCCCCAAGGGGGCAGCAGCCACCATTTTCTCCGGGAGAAGCAGTCGGGGCAATATTGTTTTTGTTTCCATATTCTTTCTTCAGCAACAATAAATCTTTTTTGTAAGTTTTTATTTTTATCATACTTTATTTTTAATTTATTTTTTAATCAAAAGATTGTTAAAGTTTTGATAAATGAAAATTGTGAGTTCTAAATGATTTTATTAACTTGATATTTATGAGTATTAATTTAATTTCTATACTCTAATGTTTATGATTGTTTTGGATTTGTTAAATAGAGACATATATTTAATAACCTTAAAATAGTTTACAATTATTTAAAAATAGTAAGATTTGTTTGTTTTTAATAGAATAATAATTGACATAGTTTTATGGTATCGCAAACGATTTAACTTATGTCAATAGATTCAATAATTTAATTTAAATAAATACATATTAGAATTTATTAATTAGAATTAGATCTCTTTTGATCTTAAAACTGTCGAAACATTAAATCCAACGAGAGTCTCTTGGGTTATCTTTTGATTAGAAAATTAATTAACGATAATATCTTAATTACCGAAAAAATAAGGAGAGATCGGTTGAAATGTGGAACTTAACAGTTATAACCAATTTATTCATGTAATATTGAATAATTTTTATATCGATAATTAATCAAATACATCAAAATGGAAATAATTCTTTTGGTTAGATTTCATTATCATTGATATTTATTTCTTAAATTGGTATTATTTAACTATTTTGTTCTAGTTAATTTTATTGATTTATTTATTTTTGTTAAATTTAGATAATTTTTCAAACTCTCATATTTTATTTTTATTTTTATTTTTCTTAAAAAAAATAGATCCGTCGTTCTTTGTAAATACAACTCTATTCACCCTAGACTCATTTTTTGTAGGTATTGTTATTTTTTGTTGGATTGACACCCACCAGCTATTTATGTTTATTTTTTTATACTAAATTTCTATTTTATTTTTTTATATTTGAATTTTGTAATTATATTTGAATTTTTATCATTTTTTAATTTTGACAGTTGGTTTAATAATTTTAATTAGATTGATATATGTGAATTTACGTGCCAGATTAAACTCTTTGTGAGTTCAATCTGAGTTGAGTCTAAACTCTCAAAAAATTAATAACAATAATAACTTACCAAAAAATGAATTGAAATGTGAAATGAATAAAATTTAATTGAGTTGAAGTTGTCTAATTCTATTCGATTAATTTGTACCCAAATTTTCTGTTAAGAGTTTTGGAGAAATCTTAATTTTAATGTTAAAAAGTCCAAGTTTTGGGGTTCTTTAAAAATTTATTTGCAAAGCCATTTCTTTTCTCGTTAGATATGACTTGAAACCGTCAATCACGATTTCGTTTTCATAAATGTCATTACAAGTGACGGTTTGAGAGAGTTTTGCTACGTTGCTAGATGCCACGTGACTAATACGTGTGATTAGGACAATTTTTTCTCGGGCTGCTACGAGGTATATTTTTTTTTTATTTTTATTAATCAATATTCGAAATCATATTTAAATTAATTCGATTTAACTATCTTTAAGCTTAATTTAAAAAAAAAATTTTTAATATAAATTTTTTTATTATCCAATTTTAAAAATGAGAATTAATTAAAAATTTTAACACTTTTATTTACAAAATTAACTATGCGTTGATTACACGAATGCTTCCTCCGTAGGTTTTTATTCAAAAGACAAAATGTGGAGGAAGGGAATGTTTTTGGGTGAAAGTTGTTAAAGGATTGAACATAGGACAAGGAAGTCAATTATGAATTTTGAAAATGAATGTAAAATGACTCAATTCTTTCAAAAATTAAGAGCTGCTTTAGCTTAGCTTGCATTTCGTGAACAGCAGACTCTTGACCCATTTATCAAAATGTATGAAATGTTGAAAACGCATAAGACCTGCCTAGGAGAACTTGGAAAATTGTTTAGTCAATTCACGGACTTGAAAAAAATATATATATATATATTGGTAAACATGTTTTTTAATAATTTTCTTTGGAAAAAAAAAAAAACAGAAATTTACATGAGGATTCCAACATTGTGACCCACTCTTGGCTTTGTTGGGTTGTTAGTGTGAAATTACCTTTTGCTTCTGATCAAACAAAAAACAAATGATTTTAATAAAACATAGGATCTTGGTATGGATGTTTCATATTTCTTCATACTGCATTCACAATTACCTAATTGAGGGATGGGTGTTTTTTCCCTCAATTTTGTTGTATTTGCTTCAAGGGACTTAGTCTCCCAGTGAAACATACAATTGCCAGAAATCTCATTTTGGAAAACCAAATACATATATTATTTGATATTACCAAAAGCACTAAATGGATTTCTTATACTATACCAACTGATATTCGAAATCATATTTTGAGTAATCTATTTTGAATGTTTATCAAGTCAGTTTAGGGAGCAAC
This sequence comes from Dillenia suffruticosa, assembly GCA_033439265.1. Lineage (NCBI taxonomy): Eukaryota > Viridiplantae > Streptophyta > Magnoliopsida > Dilleniales > Dilleniaceae > Dillenia > Dillenia suffruticosa. The sequence continues at coordinate 19,849,387 of JAVTVX010000020.1, forward strand.
TCTCCAAATATAATCATTTTCATTTTCAAGTTTCGAATTGAGACTATATAGTTATTGTATTTAAAATATTCTGCTAATTAAACACACATGATATTAAGTATATACACAAATTTACCCCTTTCTATGTAGAAAAGATCATTCAAGGATTGAACTTAAGACTTCCGATAAAGATGAAAGTTGCAAATTCATCCCCGGTCATGGTAGAAAACAAAGACCAAAAAAAAACCGTGGGTCTCGGGGATTATTGTTTTTTAAGTTGCATTTTCGTTGAATTCTACATTGAGAGGGATTATACTTTGCATTTACGTAAAATTTTCCATGCAGGACATTTCACGTCTATAAAAAGGATACCAACTTCTGAGACCAAAACCACCACACACCAAGCATCCATTGTCTACCTGCTCTCTTTTCTTCATAGCATCAATGGCCCTGTTGAGCAAAACTTTCACAAAAACTGCATCAATGATGCTTCTTTTGTTCTTGATCTTCACAACCTCTTATTCACAGAATGGGCCCCTCGATGAGGCAATGCCTCGAAAAATGCATCTGAAGTCGCCATTGGTTTGGCTTACGAGGGTTCCCACGCCGCCTTCTGGTCCTTCTCCAACTATTCCTTCTGCTTCTTCTTCCAACCCTTGAGATGCCCTAGTGCAACCACAAAACGATACTGAGTGAAAAAAATAAGGACATGAATGTCCATGTAATGATTATAATTTTCCTTCTTTCTCTTTGTTTAGGTACTTTTATGGAATAACTGCAATTTACTGTTCTAGTATTATTGATATATACTGGTTTGTAATGGTTCCTAGTACGAGGGAACCAACCACTATGAAATTTGCAGAAAAATTACTAATAAAGGCTTACATTTTCCGATTGTGTTATTTTATTCTTAATATGTTTAAGATTGTACTTTTGGAAATCATTTTTTTTAATCAAAATTATGGGAAGAGTTTTGGCTTTCCTTCTTGTATTTTCAAGAAGTGCAGCAATAGATAATTGAAAACATGGGTTTGGTGGGTACTGGGGCAGATATGGAGAAGCAAAGCTTTTGGCTTAAATATTTATTAGTTGAATGATTTGAATTTATTTTAATGTGATAAGGTTGCCAAGAGGGAAAAAAAAGTTATGCGTAGTTTTATCACTATATGATATTTCTTTTTCCTTTCAGACATTTAAAAGGGTATACCTAGACATAAAAGGTTTGAATCTCATGAATATCATTTCCCATTTTAATTTATTAATTTGTTTATATCTCAACTACAATAAGAATTATATAGATCTTAGAATGAAAAAAAAATTAAATATCAAATATAAAAATTTTTGATTTTATACTGTTTTATTGGGAAAAAAATACTATTTTCGCTATTATATCTGATCTGCTTTAAATTAAAAATAAGTAGTGGCTAAATTGATAGATCAAAAAATACTATAATTCTATTTATAATTGAGACCAGAAAAATCTTTTGCGATGCTTGTAAAAGCGTCCCATGATTTAATTTTTTAATTTGGTCATTTGATTTTTGATTTTGGTAACATTACTGATGATCATAATTTGTGCATATTTACATCTAGTGCTACTCGCTTGTGTTCCCTTTTTTTTTTCCCTTGACTCGTCTTCATATGGCTTGAGGCTTGTTTGAAATATGATACGCGTATTTTTGGAAATTGCATTATATCTAGTGAGTTTTCATTTTGATTTCTTTTAAATAAATTAATTTACAATTCAATATCTAATTAATATTATGATATCAGATTGTATCGTATAATATAATAGAAATGTTTAGGTTAAAAAACTGCAAACCAAACTCTCATGAATATAACGGTGGACGTTACATTCTCTTAGTATTTCGAAATCAAGTTATAAAAATTGAGAAATGAGATTTAGAAAAGTTAACCTAATTCTTTAATGAAGCTTACAGTGCTCACCATCTTTTTTAGCCCATAAAAGGAAGAAAAGATTATCCCATATTAACACCGCTTTGACTGTTCTAAGATGCCATTTTGAGACCTTGAAATATTTATCCCTATTATGACATTCTTATGGTAACATCATCATCAATGTTGATGTGCCCTTACTATATTCTATGATATTAATAATATTCAAGTTTGATCTATGAAAAGTCAACGTGGTATGATCCAAAATACTTCAAAAAAAAAAAAGAACTTTTCAAGATTTTGTAAAACGCTTCTTTACTTTATTTTAACAAAATTATAAAATTTTTACTAAAAATAAAAAAGCTTATAAAAATATTAAGTTTTATATATATAAAATAATTTTTTATAAAAGAATTTTAAAAATATTATACTAATAATTTTTATATTAAAAGTTTTATTTAATCTCTATTAAATTAGATTCGAATTTTTGTAAAATCGTATGACTTTTGTTCCACGTTTATTTCACATAATTTGCTTGACAAGAGGTCCGAGCCCACCTACCTACCATGTGGCTTTTGTGCTTCACGTTCTTGCCTGTTTCTTTTTATTCTCTCTTTTCTTATTTAGAAATTCAGGTCAAGGGCAGCCCGAGGAGGCCAAAGCAGCCATAACTTCTCAAATTTTAATAATATTCTTTTATCACGAAGGATACATTTGAGCTTTTTAAGATCAAGCGATATGGGTCTCGTTGGTATGAGTCCGAACATTCACAGTACCACTAACTAGGCAGTTGGTGTGAGCACTAGAGTCCGAACGTTCACAGTACCACTAACTAGGCGGGCTGGACAGTAAAATAATAAAAAGTTTTTATTTAATTATTTTTTAAAATATCAATTCAAATATTTATAAATACATATATTTTATAATATTTATTTTTATATAGTAAAAAAAAAACGAATAAACCGAACTCTTTTACTAAAAGAAATTTAAAATAAGAAAAAGTAAAAGCAAACATGTTAAGTTGATTATGTCAAAAAGAATATGAAATTTAGGAGTTTAGGCTCTTAAGTTCCCCATGAGATTTCGTTTTCTTCAAGGAATACAAAGGTAGGTTACTCAAACAATTGAAATGGTCTGTCGTTGCGAAATGGTTGCATTGATTTTCATCATATATCGTAATCATATTACAACTTTATTTAAAAAAAAAAAAAAAGGATTTTTGAACCTTTACCAAAATCTTTCCCTGCCTTAAAATGCATTCTCTTTATTTTCCTTAACTTTTAATGCATATAAATATTTTAATTTATTACATTTTTATATTTGATAATTAAAATATTTATCAACAAATATATAATTCTGTCAAATAAAAAAATATTTAATGTTGAAATAATATTTGAAATATATTTAATATTTTTTAACTTGTTTTAATTGTCTTAATTTAATTTATGTTGCTTATAATTTTTTTAATTAAAACATTATTTTTTATAAAAATAGAAATTAAATTGTCCTAAAAAAATATATTAATAACCAAACCATTTTTTAGGCGGTCCGAAAAGGTCGAACCTTAGTGGTCTGACCAATTGCAGTCACGTGAATCACCGTACGAATCGAAATTCTTTTCCTTTTCGTCTATTTTTGTGGGCCAACAATCCCTCAAAAACCCTGATCTTCAAAATTTGAAAAACCCCAAATTTCATAGATCCAACTTAACCACCATTTCTTTCCTAATCATCATACATCCACCTGAAACCGAATCCAACGAACGTAAGCAGCGAGTAGAGTAGGTGAGTGGGGGGGGGGGGGGGGAAATGGCAGAGAAATTTTGTGCAAACGAAGAAGAAAAATCAGCAATTGAATCCATTTTGGGAACCGAAGCTTTCACTTTTTTACGCTCATTAGCTTCAAAGAATTCACTTTCCGACTTCGATTCATCGATTGGCGACTCCGTGGTTCAACAGGATTTATCCCAAATCGTCGAGGGTTCGAATTGGACTTATGCGATTTTCTGGCAAGTCTCGAAATCCAAATCCGGCGAATTTGGGTTAATTTGGGGCGACGGATACTGTCGTGATACGAAAAATGAAGAAAAGAGCAAATCTAGGGTTTCCAGTTTGGGGGAAAACTTGGGGTTGATGAGAAAGAGACTTCTTGAAAAGCTTCACGCGTGTTTCAATGGATCTGAGGTGGATAAATATGCGAAGAAGCTTGATTCGGTATCTGATGTTGAAATGTTGTATTTAACTTCCATGTATTATTTGTTTAAATGTGATAATAGTTCACTTTTTGGTGCTGGTTTTGTGTTCGATTCTGGGAAAACTATGTGGGTTTCTGATGAAAATGGTTCTTTGGATTGCTATGGGTCTAGGTTGTTTTTGGCGAAATTAGCTGGGATTAAGACTATTGTGTTTGTGCCCGTGAAATCGGGTGTTGTTGAGCTGGCTTCTCTTAAAATGCTTCAGGAGGATCATAGTGCGGTTCAGTTGATTAGGGAAAATTTTGGTTGTGGGTCACAACATTATGGCCAAAGTGCCAAGACTGTACCTAAAATTTTCGGGCATGAACTAAGTCTAGGTGGTTCGAATTCTCGGTCCACTAATATTGGCTTTTCTCCTAAAGTAGAGGATGAGTCAGGGCTTGTGTCAGATTCTTATGATGTTGTGCCGGGAGGGATGCCTAGGATGAGTTCTAAATTGGGTTGTAGTCAATTGATTGGGGCATCATCAAATGGTTCTAGAACGGAGGATAAGGATGGAAAATTTTTCCAGATGATGGTTGGGGGTTTGGAGCAGGGTGAGGGTGATTCTTTGAGTAGACCCGATGAGCAAAAACCTAGAAAGAGGGGACGGAAGCCCGCAAATGGGAGAGAGGAGCCCTTAAATCATGTGGAAGCTGAGAGACAACGAAGGGAGAAGCTTAATCAGAGGTTTTATGCATTGAGGTCTGTTGTGCCGAATATCTCAAAAATGGATAAGGCTTCATTGCTTGGTGATGCCATTACATATATTACGGATCTTCAATTGAAGATTAAAATGCTGGAAGCTGAAAAGGAGATGGGAAGCGGTAAGCAAAAGTATATTCCTCCATCGGAGATTGATTTTCAAGCAAGACAAGATGATGCTGTTGTAAGGGTCAACTACCCTTTGGATTCTCACCCACTTTCTAAAGTCATAAAAGTATTCCAAGAGCATCAAATTGATGCTCAAGAGTCCAACGTTTCAACCACTGATGATGATAAGGTTGTTCATACATTCTCTATTCAGACTCAACCTGGTGCTGCTGAACTATTGAAGCAGAAGCTGATGGTTGCCCTATCAAAGTGATCCACATGTTACGTTGTGTTTGTAAGATGAACTCAATGCAACTTACAAGTCGTGCTTAAAAATCTTGGGACTGCATCTTTTATAGCAGACTCAATTTCGGGCTGATGCTTTGTTGTAATGTTATTGGTTTGCTGAATTAAGTGACGTTTTGTTAACTAACACTGGTCTCTATCTTTTTGTTGTACAACATGAGGATATTGATTAAAGTTTTTGGTCAATTTTCTTAGTGCTCAGACACTGTTTCATGTTATGATGCTTCAGAATCAGTTGTAAAGTTCAGTTGTTATAAACGATGCTATGTACTTTTCTTATTTCTGAGGCTACCCTGCTTTTAATCCAATTTGATTTGATTAGATTTACCTTCAATTTTGTGTCATTTTTGCATATGCAGCAAGGAACCTGGAGAGAAATGAGGAGCGGTCTAGAATGTTATTTTGGAGAATGCATGCTCCCTGTTTAGGGGTTTTGTAGTGAAACAGAACGAAAACTGGACTTTATAGTCCTTGTAAGACCACAGCCGAAGAAAGGGAGATGAAGAAGCAGTTTAAGGATGTAATAATCCTGCTTGATGAAATTTTCTAACCATGGAATGGGAACAGATGTTCTTGTCAACAGAAACTGTGGAGAACATGGTGTTTGAGAGATTGAAGTTTCTTTTGATGGCTCAGTGAGATGTATCGAGGGCCTTTTCAATAGTTTGGAAGCAAGTATAGGGAGAAAGAACGTGCTCTTGAGGAATGCCTTTTAGATTAACTGGTTATTTCTCATTTTATGTGCTGTGAGGAATGGTTTATAGATTAACTGGTTATTTCTCTGTTTTTTTTTCATCTGTTCTACATCTGGCTGCAACCCTGATGTGTTTATGCATTATAGTTGACACGGTTGTTCTGAATGTTGCAGTACATGTCATGTTATACAACCTAATGTTTGGATAAACTTTGATCTTACCTATACTGAAGTAATCCGCAGATAATAGAGCGAGAGAATTTACATGTTAATATAGAGGTTTTCATGAACCAACAATTTCTGCAAGGCCCTTGTTTCCCGTCTTTCGATTGTTTTAGGAATGTCTCTGAGCTGTCCCTAAGAGAACCACAGAAACCATCTTAGTTGCTTCTTAAACTGCAACATATCTGGAGGGAACGTGCATGTGATTTTTTTTTTTTTTTTACAAGAATTTGAACATGGGATCATCAGGTTAGCGGAGAGGATTTGTACCACTAAACTGTCACTTAGGGACTGTGATTCATTGTCTAAGCTTGTAATACAAAGGCTGCAGATATTTCACAAAATTGACTTTAGAAAGAGTAGTGGTTCAATTATTAATCGGTCATTACTCTGGTCATGGATGGGCAATGAGGATGATCTTTCAATTCAACTATTAATCATCTACTTCCTATGCACTGATTTCTTTGTTGTGCTGGCCTCGACTTTTTCATATCCACCCATAATCAATTAGCATAGCTGACGCACCGTGGTGCTGTATGGGCTAAAATCCACCCAACCCAAAAAGCCCAGCCTGTTTTCTGAGTAGGCTTGATCAAAGATTAGGGCTTGCTGGCCTAACGAGGCTTGGCCTAATAATCACATGATGATCAATTAGCATAGAGAGGCCACCTAGCAAAGCAGGTCATATTCAGTTCTCCAAATTATGAGCGGATTTTTTTTATTTTTTACTATACTTATCGATATTTGAATTCATATTCTAATTAATTCGATTCAGAACTTATAGTAACTCATTTAAGGGGTTACCCTCCCAACGTAGTTTTTTCCTTGCCCGACTCGGAAACTTGGTTAAGGGATCTAGCGTTACATTCTACTAGGTCAACTGTCCGATGATAAATTATGAGCGGATTGAGTCACCAAGTGGGTGTTTTCTGCATTCTACATGAAATATTATTTGTATGAAACACTCCAAGCGCCCATGACTCCTGAATCAGTCGGTCAAATGGATTGGGATGTTTGACTATACCTAAGCCCCCTGCCATAAAACGCAGACTACCAAAAGATTTTTTTCTTTTTCTTTTTGTCCGCAGGTAAACTGTTGAATTTGGGATGGCAAATCATAAACTGACACAAATGAGTAGTTTGAAGCATCAATTAGAATTCAGTTTTCCGTCTAGACTCATGTAAGTAAATGTCCACAAGCTATGATGCATCCACATAATAATTTTCAAAAATTTTGATGTTTTGTAGTTTGTAATAATATTAGACTATTATATTTTATCATATATTTTTAATATTTTCACGTGACTTCTGTTTTATGTCCCACAGCAATTAGCCATGGATAATGGGTTTGTATTCAACCACAATCAGCCATGGTCAAACTCTCAAGCATAAGAGCGTGTTTGGCGACCAGGCATAATAAATTGTCAAATCAAATATAAAAATAAATTTTTTTTTCCGGTTCACACATGTTTCTTTCTTCTTCTCCGATACAACATTCTACCTGCATGGGCAACAGATTCCTGACCACAAGCGGGACCAAAGAAATGTACCTTGGCCACAAAAACTGCGGTTTTAGTCAGAAATTTTAAAATCTTAAGCATATATATATGTCACGGTCACATGATACACATCTATGCTGATTGCTGAAATTGGACCTGTGCAACAAATTCTTGCGCAGTTCTATTTTGAAGGGCTTGATTCAAAGTCTTTGGTCCTTTGCTCTTTAATTTCCCTACACAACAGCTAGACCCCCTTTACGTATATATCTCAATTTTTCCACCAGAAAGACCTTTATTTAATGGTTTTTGAACCACATAGAATGCTTTGAGTCAAATATTTTGAAGTTATGCAAAATATCTTATACTAGTTATTGCCACACCGCACATGATATAAATTGTATTTTTCATTATACAAACACTTATTAAATTTAAAATTAATTTAATATCTGAATTAAATTATTATTTAAATCAGTAAAAAATAAGACATATATTAGTGATAGAAAAAGAAAACAGTCTAATTACTAGAGTTCTAAAAAAAGACTAATGAATGAGATAAAAAGGGATAATAAGTTAAGTAAAAAAGTATTAGAAAATATATATATATAAGGCTAACAAGCGGGGTCAAAACAGAAGAGAAAAAAAAAAAAAAAACCGGGTTAAAAAAAGAGACTAACTACTTGAGTGAATATGAAGAGCAGGCACTTGGTCACTTTCTTCATATTGAGTCACGTACCTTGGGATGGTTGTCAGGTTGTAGGATCATGCAACATTTCACACTGAGAGATTCAACAACAAGAATATTCACATTTCAAACATAAAATTTTGCGTAGATGGATTTGACATCACATTAATAGATAGTAATAATAATTGAACATTATGAATCACAGCTCATCTTAGTCATAATACTCTTTGTAACTTGAATATTGAGCCATAAAAGCTATAATCATTGTTATCACAATTAATTAAGAAATAAAATGATAATAAATTTATAAATTAATATAAAATGGACATTCAAGCAATAAAATTTCATATTAAATATAAGTTCCGAAGACGTCACATTTACGTAAAGTTAAAATAAAATATTCCGAATAAGAATAAGCAGAATAATATACATTATATCTACATTGTATAATGTCACATTATCATATATTATATATGCATGAATTGTATATTTTATATACAATATACATATGAATTGCATGTCTTATATTTTCATTCCTATAATTTATCATAGTAAATATAACTGAAATACTGATACAATATAAAAGAATTTGACAGACAAATAAAATGGAAGCTATGGCATAGGCGCAACACTAATCACGGACAAGCGGAGCCAAAAAAGGAAAAAACCCATGTCGCGAAAAGGCAAAAGATTTAAGAAAAAAAATGAGTCAAAAAATTAAAAGATGAAGAAACTGAATTGAAAAAAAAATTATGGCTTAAAAATAAAGAGACAACCAAGAACTAGATCAAAAAATAAAAACAGTAAGGATTTGAATAAAAAAATAAAATATTTTGATCTAAAAAATAAACGGATGACTATCGGTGGGGTCAAAAACATAAAAGGGGAAAAACATATATAAAAAAAAAAAAGAATAGACTTAAGAGGGAAAAAATGGGTCAAAAATAAAAAGAATAAGGATTTGAATAGGAAAAAAATATAATTTAAAAATAAAGGGACGACCGTTTGTGAAGTTAAAAAAAAGGAAAGAAAAAAACCTATATCCAAAAAAAGATAAAGGATTTATGTGAAAAAAAAAAACTGAGTAAAATAAAGACTAAAATTCTGAATGAAAAAAAAAAAAAAAAAAAACCAATGATCCCAAAATAATGGGATGCCCATACGAGGGCGTCCAAATTTTTGTAAACAGTCGCCCCCATAGGCGCTTTATATACAAGGGAACATAGTTTTTCTGATACATAATTTTTTCTTATAATCTACGTATATATAGAAAGAAGTTGGATTTGCCCGCCCACTGCCACGTGGACAAAAGACAACCATGTCATCTCTCTCTCTCTCTCTCTCTCTCAAAATGTGCACAAATCCAAATCCCATCCCTTGCTCCTCTCCCACAGCCCTCTTCAAACTTAAATTTGTGCTGCTGGTTCCATTTCATGCAAACCCACCCATTGCCACGTAGATAAAACTGCCACGTGGTCTCTCTTTCTCTCAAAATGTGCACGAAATTAGATTCCAGGAAAAACAACGTCTCTCTCTAAACCCAAATCTCACCCCTCTCTCCCACAACCCTCTCCAAACCCAAATTTGTGTTGCTAGTTCCATTTCATGCAGAAAAAAGGGGAAGAACTTGGGCGGAAAGCTTTAGGTTTGTGTTCTTCTGTTTTTTTTTTTTTTTTTTTTTAAAAAACTTGATTTTGTTTCTTCTTTTTTTTTTAGGATGAACTGTGCATGTACTTGATTGAGTACACAAAAACCTAAATTTCATCTTTACTTTTCCCCCAAACCAGAATCAGTGGATTTTCTGCAACATTGTGCTACCGGTGTGATTTCTCCCCACCAATATTTCATCACCGTCAACTGTTAAGAAATTTGTGCTGCTGGTTGCATAATTTTTTATTGTTGATTATATTTCATGCAGAAAAAGGGAAAGAACTCGGCCGGAAAGCTTCAGGTTTGTGTTTCTCTCTCTCGCTCTCTCTCTCTCTTTTTTCCTTTCGAAATTTTCTTTTCTTTTTCTTTGAATTTGACTTCTGGATATTAATGGTTTTGATTACCATTTTGTTTCTTTCTTCCTATTGGATTTTCATTTTCGATTTGTTGTCATATTAATGGCTTTGCTTTGCACTTTATTTGTCTTTTCCGTTGGATTTTTCTTTGCAAGTTTATTTGCTGAGAGTGGTAGCTGTTTTATGTATTTACTTTATCAGAGGTAATTTTAAAATTTTCAAAGAGACAAAAATATATATGTTTATGGATGTATATGTTCTGTTTGCTGTTTTGCTTGAGATATTGGGTTCATTTTTTTTTTTTGTTTGAGTGATTACTTTCAAGTTTTGCAGCGTCTGTTTGTTATATAGTTTGGATTTGACCTCTTGCATCAATTATTTCACTTTTTTTTGTCTGTTTTGTTTTACTGCTTTCGTTGTTAACTCAATTATCTGTTTGGATATTTCTCTTTGTACTTGTGTTTTATTGCTTGAAAATGAAGAGAAAAAGAGGGCAACGGATGAACAGGGTTAATATTTTAACATATAATCAGTTATCCTCTGATGTATTTGTTGGCCATGCTTCTTCATATCAACTATGCAAATTATTTGTTGAGACATCATCATTTCCTATATATATATTAAAAAAAAAAAAAAGATTGTGCTTATCATAGGAAAGCTTCTGACTCTTGTGCTGAAGGAATTTTTCCTTCTTCAATCTCTCAAAATCTTGATTCTTTAATGAAATCTGGTCAAACATAACAGATAACAATAGTGGCCAAATTCTTGAACAATTTGAAGAGTTGAATATGGCCTCCATTGATTCAATGAGTATTGGATGGAAAGTTTTCTGTTAGCTTCGACTAATCAACATTCTTCCGGTATTTGATACTTCTGAGATGATTAGATTTTCTTATGGGAGTTCTCGTGTTTCCCCTCAATTTCATCATAATACTCAAGATTTTGTACCATTTATCAATGATTTTGATCCTAAAACTATAAAGCAATTGAACATAAAGCAATATAGAAGACAAGCTTATTTAATGTAGAAATTGAAGAAGTTGTGTGTTAAACTAGTGAGTATGAAAAAAAACACCTACTACGGAAAAAAAAATGGGTCAGTGCAAGTTGACTCCACAGATCGGTCGGCGAAGTGTTGCTGTTGCTAAAATAAAAGTTACAGATTATTTAAAAACCACTATTATTTAATATTAAAATATTAACTAACCGTGTTAACCATTTAAGTTTTAATTTGCTATTGGAAGATGTCGTCAAATAGGAAGAGACTTATTGGATATGATTGTTGTCACGCCCCGAACCGGGATCGTGAATAGTCGTCCATTGTCCCTGGATATCGGTTATATTTTTACAGAAAATCGGACAGAACCTCCCCATAAATCAGAGGTTTCCCATTTACAATTTCACATGTATATGACATTCATCCTGTAAAAATAAACAATTGGCCATCCCGACCTCTCCAAATTCAACAAATACCACAACCAACATCCAAAACAACGCAAGACTATAAAGTTTCTAACAGTCCTAACAAAAGACCTCTACTGTCATGCCCAACTAGAACATGAGCAGTCGCCACACCGAACGGGTTTAAATTCTACGCATATATAAAATAAATTCCCAAATTATTTTTAAATATTTACAAATGTTTCAATGCAATGGAATAAATCAACACGAAGGTTTCACGAATAAAAGTCCATAATTTATACAGTCATCCCAAAAATTTAGATAAATGGAATGGTCAAACTAAAATCTCCAATACATAACAATATCACCGATCATCGTAGCGGAAGAGATGAAAAATATCCATACCCAAATCCAGTGATATCTCCTCGGTCCAACACTAATCCTGTGGGAAAGAAAGTGAGGGGTGAGTATCTATGGGAGGATACTCAGGAAGTGAGGGGATTGACATCATACTATCAATATCGAGGTGAATTTGGAGTGTCAAAACATAAGATAAGAAAATATCTACTGTGCAAACCGATCATGTTATTTCAAAATCATAAATAATACGCACACATCAGAAAGCAAGATATGCATCCCAAAATTTTACATCAATGTCATGAAGAACCGGCCAATGAAATATTCCCGGCAATGGTCTACCTCGACCAAGGACGGCGCATTGGGGATTTTTCCAAATGCAAGTATTAAAAAATGGTTCTCTGCCCCAATGTTGGCCACAGACTACCCCAACTAGCCTGTAAAAAAAAATAATAATGTACATATAACTAGTCGGTCGTGTATGGTGCCCCCGCCTGGTGCTAGACGGAGCCGTACTCAACGTCCTCTCCGATGAGGGTTAACCTGGGGCACCCATACACACGACGATCTGGCGGATACCTCCGGCCGAAGCGTATCCGGACACAAGGGGTGCCTTTACCAGATGTCCTTCGTAGCTACGGATCACAATATCATATCGGCCGGGCACGTAACCCCATGCATCCCATCACCAGTCGGCCGGGCATATAGCCCCATGCATAATATCATAACGTCGGCCGGGCATACAGCCCAATACATAATATCATAAAGTCGGCCGGGCATACAGCCCAAAACATAATATCATAAAGTCGGCCGGGCATACAGCTCAAATGTGTAAGTAAATCCATTTAAAACCATGTGCCAATACAGTGGAAGTATTTAAAACATATCAATATGTCGAAAATGTGGCACAATATACGTTTATCAAAACTCATGGATGCATATCAATAAAGTCAACAGTTAAGACACTCCAAAAGTCACAAAACATTCATCAAATATTCGAAAATTCTACCAATTAGACATTTGCAGAAATATGTCATTTAAAAATATTTTTGAAACACGGTTTTCAATCAATAGCGAATGTCAAAGGCCCACTCACAGTTCTAGGGAGGGTGGTCACTCCCTATTTTCAAAACTAATCAAATCTGATCTGCTTCCTCGAGTCTCCAAAAAGATCAACCTAATCAGATCATCAAAATTGAATATCATTTTCTCAAACATTTTTAGAGTTTATCCGAAAAAACATGAAATGTACAATATCTTCCACTTTACGACTCATTTCATTCCAATCCTACGATCCAGATACTTTCATGCATATTTCAAGGTTTAACTCTAAAGGAAATTATTCGAATTCACTCGACATGATTTTGTATTCTATTCGCATTCCACATACACTCTAAACATATACAGAACCTTTCATCTTAAATTCAATCCTAGATTCGTCCAATTTATCAATTAGAGTCGAAATCTCCTCACCTAAGGTTTTCTCGAAGCGTCGAGTCTCGTCCGAAAGTCGTTTCGATCACTCCAAAGTCTGTAGGGTTTCCTATCAAAACAAGGTTCATTTGTTAGATCTAAACACATAGATCCGAAACAAAACCCTAAGTCATTTACCTGCGTGGAGGTTTGTGGGTTGTCACGGGCTCACGGGCCGTCACGGGCTCGTGGGCTACAGCTAGCGGGCTCGCTGGTCTGTGGGCCAGTGGGCTGATGGGCTAGCGGGCCGGCGGGCCAACGGGCCTATGGCTGATGGGCCTGCGGGCTGGCGGGTCTGCAGGTGATGGGTCTACGGCTGATGGGACTGGTGGGACTGGTGGGCCCGTGGGCTTGCTGCTGATGGGCCTGCGAGCCGACAGTGGCTCGCGGGCTGGTGCTCGCCCGTGCGCTGGCGCCGTGTTGATGCATGCTCGTGCGTTGGCTCGCGCGCGCTCGTGCGCTGCTTCGAGCTGGGCCGTGCGCCCGTGCGCCCGTGCGCTGCTACGCGCTGGGCCGCGCGCCCGTGCGCTGCTGCACGCTGGGCCGCGCGCCCGTGCACACTCGTGCGCTGGGCCGCGCGCTCGCGGCCTGGGCTCTCGCTCGTGGCCTGGGCTCGCGCTCGCGGCCTGGGCTCGCGCTCGCGGCCTGGGCTCGCGCTCGCGGCCTGGGCTCGCGCTCGCGGCCTGGGCTCGCGCTCGCGGCCTGGGCTCGCGCTCGCGGCCTGGGCTCGCGCTCGCGGCCTGGGCTCGCGCTCGCGGACTCAGTCCTGCTCGCGGCCTGGGCTCGCACTGCGGCTGGGTCCTGCTCGCGCGCTAGTGCGCTGATGCGTGCTGGTGCATGCCCGTGCACTGATGCACGCCTATGCGCTGTGCTGCTGCGCACTCGGTGGCTCGATCGCGGCTCGCGGCAGTGTGCGGCGAGGCGGAGAGAGAGCGATCGTGGAAGATCGCGAGAGGGAGGGAAGACAGAGTGAGGTAGAGAGGGAAACCGCGAGGGAAGAAGAAGAAGGAGAAGGAGAAGGAGAAGGAGAAGAAGAAGAAGAAGGAGAAGAAGAAGAAGAAGGAGAAGGATGGCGGCGGCGGCGGCGGCGGCGGCGGCGGTGGCTGTGGCGGAGGAAGCCGAACGGTCGCGGGAGATGACGAACGGCCGCAGGAGAGGGATTGTCGGGGAGAGAGAAAGAGAGAGAGAGAGAGAGAGAGAGAAAGGGGGTTAGGGTTTTAACCCTAATCCCCAATTGGGGACGCAGCGTTTTGTCCCAAAACGCTGCGTCTCCAGATATTGTGTTTTTTTTTTTTTTTTTTCTTTTTTTTTAAACTTGGTGTTACAATTGTTGATACACCATATATCCTCCCACGACAAGAAGATTGTCGCCATTGTGGTGCAAAGAAATTTTATTCCAGCAAATTTTAGCTGTTGGGAAGGTAGTATAGTGTTGGCTCAAAATAAACTCCTAGATATTTTAAAAGAATTGTTAATTTCACCATGAGAGGCAGCAAGGTCATTTCGGACACATATAAGGACATACAATAACCATTTTGAATTCACTTCATTTGGCGTTAAACGTGATGAAAATCTATCTAGAAGAAATAATGGAATCTATACTTTTTAGATTACAGAACAGATTTATCACTTTTTGAATGATTTACAGGACAATCATGTTCACAAAGAAGTTAATTGGAAATAGAGAAGAGGAATTCAAATGTGTTTGCTGATAGAGTTTTGGATCTGTTTGTTGCTAACACTTTTCGGGTGGCTCCCTGATATCATCTATTATGCTGCTTGGGTCATCACCAAGTGAACTTAATTGCACCCTTACTCTTTGTAAGCCTTCTCTCTCTCTCTCTCTCTCTCTCTCTCTCTCTCTCTCTCTCTCTCTCTCTCTCTCTCTCTCTCTCATGTATAATTAGGTGCCAAAAGGTTAATCCCTCGTGTCACCCTTTGGATTTTTAAAATAAATTTCTTTTTATTAAGAAACTTACAATATTCATACCCATCTAAAATGTTTAATTTTGGAAAATTAAATTTTTTATTATTTTTTTTATTTTTTATAAAGGAAAGGGCATCATGTTCTAATTCATTTTATTATTTTCCTTTTGACAGGTGGGGGATGTGAAACAAAAGCAACAATTCATTTTTCAATTTCTGCGTTGGATGGCATGGTGTAGTAGCGACAGATCGTGGTCATGTCATGTGGGTCTATCCTTTGCCAAGTTGACGAGTTTTGAAAATTCTAGCAGAGTATAAGAAAGATTGCTGAGAGAATCTGCATATGAGTCCTTGTTATTGTCTATAACAAATGGGAAAAGGTCATGGGGGTGGTGGGCTAGGTTTATTTCCTTGCCTTGGGTTGAATGGCTATTGTTTGTGTCAAATGGGTTTTCCCTTAACTCATGGACACGGTATTTTTCCTCTTCTTCCTTTTTTTTTCTTTTTAAATCACTTATTTGAATTTTTGTGCTTATTGTCTGCGGTTAACTTTAGGGTTTCTTTTCTTCTTGTTTTTTGACTAGAATTTTCTGAGTTTTGTAATTTTGATGTTTCCCTGAAATAAGTTGATGCTTTTTTTTTGCCCAATGATGACGCACCCCTTTTTGGCTTGCATTTTATGGTTATTGGTTATTAATACTGTTGTTGCTTCACGGTTTTAATTTATATTGATTTTAATGTTTCTCTCAAATGGTTTGAGTCATATTGGTTTGAGTTTCTATGTGTTTTGCATATTGAACAATTTGTTGATAGTTAGGTGATTTGCAAGATTGGTGCACTAAATGATTATTTTGGGCTTTTAATTTTTAATTGTTCTTGGAACCAAATGAATTCCATAAAAATTGAGAATTATGATTTCAAATGGTGCTAATATATCCATTAATGTGGTATGATCACAGCAATTTAATAGATTATAATACATATTTTTTTTTGGTACCATGACGGTTATCTCCTAGTATCTAGAATTTTATCTCAATTAATTTGGATCGATCATTACAGGCCTATTTTGTATAGACTGGTCTCTCAACATTGTTTTTTCGGTACTAAAAAAGAGTCGAACTCCCGATCCGATTAAAAGATGAAAATATACATCCCCTTTATGCCAATAGATGTTGGTCTTATAATACATATTTTGTAAACTTAAGTAGCTGGATTACTTTTAAACAGCAATGAAACATGTTTGTTGAGTCTGCGACCAGAGCCCACCTAGTTTTTAGAGAATAACTTCTCCCGTCACCTCTCATTCCGCGAGTGTCCGCACATAGCATTTTACTATAGTATTTTACTTCAGAAATCTATTATTGAGACAAAGTTACATTAAATCAATACACCTTGGAAAGATGGACAGTCAAAAAGTCGAGGAGAGTGACAATATCTGCAGGACTTTATTTATGTTATTCTATTGAACTCGATAGGATTGGTGAACATTTGTAGGTGGAGAGCTTTTGGTCTGTCTATTAATAACGCGTCCACGAGGACTTGAAAGCCTTGAGCTTGAAGGCCCTCCATTAAGGAAAATTGAAAAGTTTAGAACTCCAAATATAATTGGCTCTAAAATAAATAATGATGCGATAGTTACATAAGATACCATGTGATTTATTTAATAGCTAATAGTATGGTTGGTCAAGCCAAGTTCAATTATTTGGGTCTCAATAAAAATTTGAAAATTTTAAGACTAAATCAAAAAAAATGTCAAAATTTTACAACTCCCAGATATAATTATCCTTAAAAAAATAATAAAAAAAAAAGCAAGAAGAAGAATAGAAAGACAAGGACCCCCTCTGCTAGCTCAATGGGTTATAATTATAGGTTAGATTGAACAGAAATAAAAATGAATATGAAATGATAGAGAAAAATAATATTTTGTAAAAATGTAAAAGACAAAAATAAAAATATGGATAAACGCGTAAATATAACAAATATAAGAATTTTTATATAAATATTAATTATTTTATGAAAATAATAGAAATATTATATTTTGTAATAAAAATTTAAAATAATTAAATATGGAATTACTAATTATAGAATAAATAATATAAAAAATTATAATTATAATTAAATAAATAATTTATTAAATATGAAAGTGTAAATATAAAAAATATAAAGAATTTTATATAAATATTAATTAATTATGTTAAAAACCATGAAAAAATTTTGATGAGGTTGTGGGCATCGACATCCCTTTTCTCTTCTGTTTTTTAATCGTGGGTCTCGAGTTTCCACTATTTAGCGAGTTGGGTCGTATACACTTGTTCATGCAAAGAGCTAGGGACGTAACGGGGAAAAAGTAATAATATTTTAGTAGTATTTTCAGAATATCTAGTAATATTTTTGAGATATTTTTGAAATTTTTATTTATATTAAGTGAAATAGCACACATTTTTTATAATAATATTTATATGCAATACATAATTTAAAACAAAAAAAAATTGTCATATATCTTGACCCGGCGCTTATAATTAAAGACTTGACCCCCCCCCCCCGCCGGGAACCCTCCCGGGGAACCCCAAACATACGTGTCGTGATTTGTCCCCACGCTCAGCAAGAGAGAGCAGCATTCTCACGAGAGAGAGAGAGAGAGAGAGAGAGAGATGGACCGTGTGTTTGATTTATTCCAAACTCGGTTCGAGAGTTCAAACTTTGTGAGCCCCGGTCAAACAAACAAAACTGAAAATTCAGTAGAAACCATTTTCTCGCTTTTGGGTTTCGAAACGGTCAAGCCCGCCACAATCACAACACATGCACGGCCTTATATATTCTTACCACGCACCTCTTACACATAATATCAAACACCAACAGTTCTTCCTCCCACATACATCACAGAACTCTAGTCTCTTACAAAAGCCAATATATATATATATATATATAAATGGGGTATTCTCAAAATTTCAGGGCTACATTATTCATTATTTCAAGTGTAGTCTTAATATTGCATAATTTTCGGGAAGCTCATGCAATAAGACCATTACAAGGAGATCAATGGCTAAAGAACCATCATGAACAACAACAACCGGTGCTCGAGTCTCTCCGGCGAGTGCCAGTGCCGCCATCTGGGGGGTCACCATGCACATATATTCACGGAAGTAATAAAGGACACTGTCTTTTGAGTGAAATGCACGTCGCCGGTCACGTGCTTTCCCATGAACCTCCTCCGGCCACAGCAACCGCCGTGGCTTTCCCGGATTTTGCCATTGATGTGGCGGCTGCAGTGGCTGCACCTAAGCAGATTCACGACCATGACCAACAATGAAAGCTAAAAGATATTACCCGTGATGTGATCATACCTGATAGTTTGTAACCGAGTTATATAGTTGACAAAATTGACTCTGCCTAATCAAATTCTTTATTACAATTTCTTTTTCGGCGTTTTAAGGTGGAATCACCATTTTTTTTCGTTTTAATTTTTGCTCTTATTGCTTTGGGGAGAATCTCACAAACATTTTTTTTCTGCTAATGCATACCAACACCATATAGATCAATCCATTTTTTTTTTTTTACTTTAATTTGGAGATTATGATGTATTTGTAATTTTTGTATTTTTTTTAATTTTTATTTGAATGTTAGATAAACTTTGATATGAAATTAAAATTGATCGTATGTGATGTTATGGAAGAAAATAATGCTCTATAAAGTTTGAACTAATAATTTGACTCCAGTTTAGCCCTTTCCGATTAAATAGAAAATTTATCCTTTGCCCGAAGTTGGCCCATCGGGAAATTGTACTTGCTAACATATAAAACTTTTATGATATTCAAAATATAAAAAACAGCAAGTATCTTTGGCCCTAAATTGTGTCTATATTAAAATTTTTCTTATAAATTCATGCACCGAGTCGGTTGAATTTATAATTTTAACCGACTTGTTTTCCTAACTTTCAATCTCACAAATTAATTCAATTAACAAAGATATTACGAGTAATAAGAATTTTATAAAAGTAATGTTAGGTGGAAGAAGTAATTTTTAGATAAAATACATTAAATTTTACATAGTAATCCCTAATTTGTCTAATGTTTATAGGTCAAATTAATAATCTATTGGTACATAAATTTTGATCTATTTGATTTACAACACTACAAAAAAATACCATTTAAGCCTGGAATTAATGACGAAAAAATGACAAAAATTCATCGTAAAAAAAATTTGCGATAAAAAAAAAATCTGTGACTAATACAGCATCGCAAAATTTAGTGATGAAAAATTTATGTGGCTAAATCCATCACAAATTAATGACAAATTTAGCAACAAATTTAGCGACACATTTTTAACCACAAATTTAACGATGGATATTTTGCCACAAATTTAGTAACAAATTTTTTGTTATGAATTTAGCAATGGAATTTTTGCTACGAATTTATAAACAGATTTTTAGTCACAGAATTAACGACAGATATTTTGCCAAAAATTTAGCAACAGATATTTTCTCACAAATTTAGCAGAATTTTTATCACGAATTTAACGACATATTTTTTATCACGAATTTAGCAACGAGTTTTTTATCGTAAATTTAGCGACAAATTTTTTTATGATTCAAAAAAAAAAATTGGATTGCTAAATTTAATTAGTCACACAAATTTTGTCAAATCCACACAAAATCACCCGGTCTTCGACTATATCTTCACGAAATCCTCATCCACACATCCACACATCCACACATCCACACATCCAACCTTAAAACTAAATTTAATCATCCAGAAGGAAGTTTTAAACAAAAAAGATACATCAACATGAATAAAAATTCATTAATAAAAATCGAAACTACAAAAACAAAAAAAAAAAAAAATTTCCAAAATACATAAAATATCGATGGTCAAAAGTCTTCAAATCGAGAATAACCCAAACCATCGTTAATAATCTAATCACAATTGTGCTGCTCATCATCTTGAGGGTTCGTTATCCTTTCCACCATTCAATCTCTTTGCCATCCAAGTCCCACAAACAGATACTCCGTATGCTTTCACTTATCAAAGCGAACGATGATACAGGTGATGTTGTCGGAACTTCCCTGTGCATAGGCTTCTTTTGTAAGTGTTCTTGCTGCAGTTTCAGCATCCTCAATATCCTTTATAATTTCCACAGCATCCTGCAGGGCGCATGATATTCACCAATGCAAAATACTTTTGATTAAAATCAAATGATGATAAACCCCAGCTCACCAATTGCTGAAAGTAAATTGTGCAACCAAATTTGCACCAAGAAAATAGGTAGGAAAACAAAGTCAGACATAAATGATCCTCAACGTTGCAATACCTTATTTAATACAACATTCCACCGTCCATCACTTGTAATAATTACGAAATCAACTGTATCTATTTCTTCTTCCTGAGGAATAAAACGGACAATTAAAAGATGGAATGAATAAGAACCGTCAGAGAAAGCTCTCATACTAATTTTCACTTCAGTCCAATGGAAACATCAACACACAAGTTGTGAAAATTAATCTTCCAACTGAATGAAATGGAAAACTCAATCATGACTAGAAATACAACAAACCACAAAAGATTCTCATCCTAGAAGCATGCAAGGAACACAAATAATATCAGTGGCCAATTGTCATCACAAACCTAATAATTTGCAATTGTTCTTGGTATGCCCTAGCTCTGGACCAAGGAAATTAAGCCTTTTGTTTTAGGTCTCCACTCATGCATCTTGCAGTAGTCATCTGCATCACAACTTAATTTAATCATATCAGATTCGGAATAACTAAACCTTCACTAACGAATTAAGACAAGCAGAACATGGCGTCTTACGAGGCTTAATTTTTTTTTACCTAAAATATCACAACTTAATACTTCACGTATTGTGCACATGCATAGCATCACTACATGCATGTAGAAGATTAACTCTCTATGATGCTAAACCATTGACAAGTTATGTTGAAGATCATAGAGTTGACCTGCAACTTGAACAATACCACAACCGTGAAGACCTAGCTTATTCCCCTAGGATATACACAGAACAGAACAGAAGTTTACATATAAAGCAATGTTTAACTACAACCTTAATTTGACTTCCTTAAATCCGTTCAAGAGCAAAGTAACACTACCTAAGGCAATATATGAGAATTACCTAAATTTCTGGCTCAGCGACAACATATGGTTTCTGTTGTTTATCACCAAATGCATGAGAAACAGCAAGAACACCACCAACATACCATGTTCCTAGCATTTTCCAATAGCAGTTCAGGTAAGTAAACACCATAGCTATATCAACTCAATCAAGTCTTAAATATGGCTCCTGGAAGAGTGCAGGGGCTTCCTTAGAGTTCTATCAAGAACACAATTCCTTAAACATCTGGAACACTGCAAACACTATGGACCAAAACAACCTCAGATGCTCAAATGCTCAAATGCTAGATTTAGAGAACAGGAGTTACCTGCCCACGTGATGAAACCTCCTGCTTCTTCAATCCTTTGACGCTCATCAGATCCGTCTGGTTTATGATCATCTGACAGGGGGATTGCTGCATCAAACAAGTGAAACAACTAAAACTAAAGCATTTAGTAGGCAAATTTAGAAGAAAAGAAAGAGAGAGAAAAAGTGTCAGTTATAATCCGGAGGAGAGGAGGGAATCAATCAAGAAGCTCACAGCATTTTTGGGTTATCACTGAATTGCTAAGTTAAATATTGAGATGAAGAAAAACTCTATTTGGAAAAGTTTTGAAGGAAAAAAGTGATGTGCATAAAATCTAGAGAATTGGACACAATCTATAAAACATGGATATGGATACAGAAGACAAGACAGGATGAAGACAATGCAACATGACAAACACTACTTTAAGTTACAATTAGATATATTTAATTAATCCACGAATTAAATATGTATCTACATCAACATCAAACTAAACTTTAATCTCAATACTTTGAGATCGGCCATTTGAAAAACAAATATGAAGATAACTAAAATAAATAAACAAATACAAAAATAAATGAACCTTACACTACATGTATGCCAATTAAATATGTATCTAAATAAATAAATTAAAACATTATACCGAACGTTTAATTGATATATATATTGATTGCAATTGCCTCTAATTGCCATATGGACAAAGCCAAATGATAAAGTTAGTACTTTACAATCAATTTAACATGTACTGGGCATGGCAATTGGCATCAATTTAACACATGGCCTGCGACCCACAAGCATGAGCATTTCCATCAACCCTATTTCTGTTTTTTTAGTACAAATGTGACTGCTTGTGCTAAGCACAATTATTTTTCCCCAAAAAGACATTGACAAGGGAAAAGGGGCTTTCTAAATATTAAATAAATCAAGGAAAAAAAAAAATACAACCTAATTTATGTAGAATTCTCTCCAACTTTACATGGCTCCACATGTGGAGCCATAATCATAAGCATACAAGTTAAGACATCTTCCATTCCCATAATCATGGTTCTCTATCTCTTAAGGGTTTACTGTCTCCCCTTCCTCTGCCTTTGATGACTGCTGTACGCTAGGAATGGCTCTATTTCCCACATCTGCATTGGAAATCATGGTTTTTAGCTGGCCATTGTATATATATATATATATGTATGTATATACGTATATCCAGGATCAGCAACAAAATTGCAAGTTTATCATTTGAAATCAAAAATTAAAAAAAAAAAAAAGAAAGAAATCACCAATATATTTTTTGAACAAATGTCAAATGCATACAACAAAATCTAAAGTCCCAACTCATGACTCTCTCTCTTACCTACGGCAGTTCATAGGACAAGTTGTTATTCAACTTCCGACCCGTGTAAGGAGCCATTGTCACAGCCAAGTTAAAATCCCCTACTAAACCACCACAGCCAATGGCAGAAAACCCGCACACACACAAAATTCCTCTGCCGGGCAGAATATTAACAAGCCTCTTTGATCCTCAGAGATGGAACAACAAGCATTCCAGACTTGCTATAGAGGCATGAAAATGAGCAGTGAAAAGGGCCGGTCTCTGTTGCTATACCCAGCAAGCGTTTTGTGAAAATAAGCAGTGACAAAGCTTACAATTTCCTAAGCAAGATTTAACCACTTAAGCTGTATTTTCAAGATCAAGAAATGTGCATTACTTAAATTTAGTGGACCTTTTTCTTTGTCTCAGTCATTTTATCGAACAGGTTATGTGTATTGCTGCCACCCCTACAGTAATTAGGGTTTCTCCAATGAAGTTGTGAGACAGACGAACACTAGTAGAAAAATAACATTTCCCCGCATTTAAAA
This sequence comes from Dillenia suffruticosa, assembly GCA_033439265.1. NCBI lineage: Eukaryota > Viridiplantae > Streptophyta > Magnoliopsida > Dilleniales > Dilleniaceae > Dillenia > Dillenia suffruticosa. The sequence goes on from JAVTVX010000020.1 coordinate 19,873,137, forward strand.
ACGCATTTTTAACATTGTTTTCCTGACATTTCTGGTTTACTGGTATTTGAGAATGATGGTGGGATATGTTTTTTTGATGGTTCTAAATGTCATAAAATAAGAATAATGTGATTATACGGTATCATAAACTACCGATAAAAGTGTACCGGGGATCCCATGTGCCAAACTTTCACGAGCGTACCAGGGATCCCATGCGCCAAACTTTCACCATCGTGAGAGGTGTCGCATAAATAACTTACCAGGACAATTAGAAATACCATATTTTGAGTTTATCAGGACAATTACATTTGCCATATTTGATTGTTAATATGACGTACCAAAATGCCTCAAAAAACAATTTAATATGATATTTTTGAATGTGGGATAACAAAGTCATTGTGGCACTTCCAGATGCCACACATTCCATTTTTTCCATTTTTGCCTTTTTAATATGACATTCAGAAGTGATATAATAGGCTCTTACCAATTACAATAAATTTTAACAATTAAAATAAATTTTATAATTACCATAACGAATCATAAACCAAAATCAAACACTAAACTTAAAATAAGAAATTAACAACAACGTATGCTTCATTACCAAAAGTATCACAAATGTTCTTATAAATTAATTAAAGTAGTGTTAGAGTTGTCTATCCGGTGACATCTCAGCTAAAATATTTGGCAAGAAAAAAGCCCCAAACTTAGAGTTTCATCCCAACAAACGCAAAATATTTAATAACTATACGCAGCTATTAGGCTTTTTCATAGGTCACCCACATAAGATATATCAAATATAAAATTTAGAATTTTGAACTTATACTTTGAAAATAACAAAAAGCAAAACCCAGATCCCTAAATTCTTCTCATAGACATTACCTTTTATTTCCCAATCACTAGAGTAGTCAGTATTGACATTATATTCTTTATCCACACGGTTAAAATAAATCCTTATATAATGACCTCAATCAATAGTATTTACAAAATAGAAATTGAAGTTTAGAGTAACCAATATTAAAATTCTTCATCTAACCATCAAAAGACATGCAATATTAGTCATAAACCAATACCAGATTAGTTAGCCAAGCAATAGTTACTCCAATTGCATCTCCAATTATTCTTAACATTTCATAAGGTCTCATTAATTCTTCATTAAAATCAATTGCCACATTTACACGAACAGCATACCAATGTGATCTCAATGGTTGCCCACCCACCACAGCTTGTCGGTCCAAACTCTCAACAACTCCAATTGCTACAGTTTTATTTGAATCACCAATTCTTCTAAGAGAAACTTTATCTCGAACCTAAAAAATGCATATTATTTAATTAAAAGACATAATCGATGCTGAGAAACGAAGAAAAAAATTCCTAGGAACTAAGCAATTCATTCGAGAATTATCAACTAAGGTCCTAGTGCTTACCTGAAGAGATTGAATAAAGTTATATAATTTAGCAAGTAGTTTGAAGAGTGTGATGTAGATTTATTAACAGATCTATTCTCATCTGAGGAGGTGCATCCATGTCCTCTTACACGTTGCATTGCTTCTAGCTGCCGGAGTTTTTCAACTATCTTTGCAATGGTGGCAGTATGCTCTTTCACCATACGATAGCATGTGTTATGACTAGGTATATCACCCACTAGATCAGCTTTTGTAACACCTAAACCATGCATCCGTACTCGATCATTCCTTTTGGGACCAAAGACTTGTCCAAACACATCAATTAAGCCTGCAGTTTCTTGTGTACTCGGTGGAAGTTGAGCAGATGTATCTTTCATTTGTTGTTGAAAATATAGTCTACAGAGAAAGGTTAAAACAAATAATTAAATAGATAAATATAATACAAAGTAAAATCATAATCTTCTACTTCCAAATTTCACTGTTCTATCAATTTTATCCCCCCAAAATGCACTCATCTAATGATATATTTGTAGGTCTAGGACCTAGCTGTTATATTATATTTGTTGCTGAGAATTTAGGACACAAAGAAAGGGTAAAGCAAATAATTAAATAGATAAACATAATAATAAGAAAAATCACAATCCTAGTCCAATTCCAAACTTCACTATTCCATTAGCATACATGTTTCATCCCCCATAATTCACTCATCTAATGACAATATAGAGGGGGGTGAATACGCCGTATATGAATTTTTTTAAGATGTTGATATGCGTATGCATTCATTAGGTAACTTGAAAAACTATATGTAATCACATATAACCATATAACATACTATGGCATTCATGGGGCAGCTGGTGTTTACAATTGGTCGGCTGGACAGTAGCTAATAGCCACTCGGTTGGCCGATTGCATCATCGGTTGGCCATGTATATGCATTTTTATGTTTTTTGCTGAGCCAAGTGTTCAACCAATCTTAAATTATTTTTCTCATCATCAAAACCTAAATATATATTTCAACACTAAGTAAGGAGAAAAAATGCAAAACAGCACCTTATATTAAAATTTAATGTCACAACTTTAAAATATTTGTGTAGTCATTTTACTTACAGTCTTTACAGCAACAGCATCGCTAGATGGATTCCCATTTGAATCAAAGTAGAGTATGCTAAATAAATCAGCTCGAGACAGAGGATGGCCAAGTTCCTTTTCCTACATTAAGTATACAATCAGAGTAAGGGTAGAAATGCTAGAACTTTAATTATTATTGCAACTTAAAATTTATGCCTTCTCTATTCGAATTTGATCAAATGATTTCTTTCCTGTGTTGTTTTTCATATGTTTTGAATTCCTACTCTCCTTTTTTCTTGCACAAAGGATTTGAAATATACTTTATTTAAATTAATCAAGACATATAATGTAAAGTATATTTTTGGCAAAACAAGAATATTCACTGTATACCTGATACTTTTCATCTCGACTTTTAACTAAGAATTTTCTTTACTGGTCATGAAGTGTTCTTGATGGTTTGTTCAATATTTGTCTTCTTGTTGTCTCTTTGGGATCAAACTGTTTAGTTATGAGTTCAGATTTCCAATCTCTTCACTTCTTCCCAAGGGACTTCAAAGTATTTTCTTCTAAGTCCGGGGAATATCAAATTTTTCCTGCGACACATTTAAATTAGATAGATATACAATTTAGGTATTTAAACCGGATATCAACTATTCATGAAAACATACTTGAATGCAAATAAGTAGTTATGACAATACATTCATAACATCTATCATCTCTTTCTTGCAAGATTCAGACATACTACGCCAATTATTAATATCAATTGGTGCACATTTTCCCATCCTAGCCAATACTTCTAAAAATGATACAAATATACTCGCATTTTCACCCATAGGATTACTGTGCTCATTAAACTACACCTTGATTCAGTTTTTGGGATCGTTTATAGCCCAAATAGCTTTCAAGGTGGTATAATCTCATTTTTTTCTTAGATGTGTCATGATTTCTACAGCTACCTACGAATACCAGTAAGAATAGAAAAAATAAATAAAATAGTAGCAAAATTTTTATAATATTAAATTTTACACAGTTGAATAATAAGAATGATATAAATATCTAAATATCACTGATTGCCAGAATAATACCTGTGTTAGGCTCAAGTTCCATGTCCATCTCACTTTCAATCTGAAATTTGAACTCAACATCGTGTATATAATATTTAAGTTGTTAATAATTAATATAATTGACTCACTAAAATGCAAGTATACATAATATCAAAGGAAGTGTACATTTATTTATATCCAAAATAGCCTCCACAAAATATTCATAAAACTGAGTTGTCAATTGTTTCCCCTATAATGCCTTCACAAACCCGATAGACCTCTTCATATAAATCTAATTGACCACATGAAAGTTGAGTTTGCAAATGATTCTCAACATCTATAAGATCCATCTTCAAATCTTTTCTTGCAGTAGTTGGGATAACAGCTTGCCACCCTTTCTCTAAAGGGTCTTCTACATAAAATACTTGGCTGACTTGACTAGCAAGTACAAAAGGTTCATTGTGGCACTTCACATTCTCAAAACTTGTCAGAGTAAAACCATCTATATCTTACCTTAACCTACTCCCCTTTGAAACCCAATCACAATCAAACAAAACTTCAATTTGACCTCCAGTATAATGCAGCTCGAGAATATCCGTTAAGATACCATAGTGGCAAAAGTCACTTGAAACGGGATATTTATCCTTCGTGCTTGAAAAGCTCGATGTTGTAGCATTGACCATGACCCCACTATTTTAAGTTTTTCTTTTACTTTCTAATTCTTTGATGTGGAACCTGAAACCATTTGTTATGTATCTTTCATATTTCGTAACTACAAAATTAGGTCCCCTAGCCAAAGACTTCCAAGACTTTCATAGTAGTATCATCATAAGACATTTGCAACTCCTTAACATGATTCATTATTAAAAAAAAAAAGAACCAACCATGGACTAAGCACTACGTTTTATGCCAACTTACATGCTCTGCAATTCAATCTGTAAAAGTTTTGCGGTGGATACGTTTAATTTCATGGTTTCAAGAACAGGGATATTCCTTTGCAACCATTTCAAGGTGTTGACTGTATATATTGTCACAATTAGTAACTATAGAAGGTGCCTTATTTTTATTATGCAGAAGAAGGTTTGTATACTTGATATATAGTTCAACTGCTTCACAATTGAGCAAGATATATTGATGTGCCTTTCCTAAATCTTCATCATTGGTCAAGTCTTGCGGAACACCTTTTCCCAGAGAATGACCACTCGTAGAGAATATGTACAGCCCTGTTATGAATCTATCACCATTATCTTCATTTCTACCAAGTTGATTGAATTTAGTTATGACTTCATCAGACAAATATTGAGAGCAAAATGTGATACACTTGTCAACTAAATATCCTTCTGCAATTGAACCTAAGGGTGCACAAGTACCAGACATCTACAAAGATTAAAAAGATAAAAATGTCATAACTAAATAAAACATAAACATAAACAAAATCACCAGATTTACCTTTCAATAGGGTACATCAAACGATGATGAACTGGGCCACCTAATCTTGCCTCTCTTGCCATGTGAACTGTTAAATGCACCATAACTTCTAAAAAAAGATGGACGGAATATCATTTCCAACTCACAAAGTATCAAGGTAACATCATTCTCCATGCGAATTAATTCTTGAGGACAAAGAATCTTGGAGTTTAAATCTCTAAAGTACCGACTTAGTTTGGTCAGAGGGGATCGCATGGATTTGAGAAGAGTTTTTCTATAGCACAATGACAGTAATTGTTGCATCAAAATGTGATTGTCATGGCTTTTAAGCAAATAAATCTTTGGAGGCTTTAAATTAAGACACTTAGAAATCATAGTTGCATATCCATCAGGGACTTTGACATTTTTCAGAATTCTGCAAAGCATCTCCTTCTGATTTTTGTCCAAATAATAACAAGTTGGGAGCAAGTATATCTTACCAGAAGCATCTTTAATGGGGTGAAGTTCTTTTCATATGCCCATTTCCTCCAAGTTCTTACATGAATTATAGTTATCTTTTGACGTTTTATCAATACCTAATAATCTTCCAAAAATCTTTTCACAAACATTTTTTTCAATATGTATTACATCTAAACAATGACGAAGTAAATTGGTCTTCCAATATGGAAACTGCAGCACCAGATTGTCTTTCACAAATTTTCCAAATTTAATGCGGAAGCCTATTAGTTCCTTCAAAATTGTTGACCCTATTAAATGAGGTGGTACACTTCTATGTTCTTCAAAGCCGTCAAAATGCCTACAATCCTTTCTATATTGATGGTTAGCTTCAAGAAACCGATGATGTCCCATATAATGATATTTGCCACTGAAATTTAACCTTAAAGAAGATGTATGCTTGTGACATACTGGACATGTCAGTTTCCATTTGGTGCTCCATCCTGATAAGATAGCACTACCAAGAAAATCACTAATGGTCCATAATAACCCTGCACATATTTGGAAATTTTGCTTCGACGATGCATCAAAGATAGTCACACAAACATCCCGTAATTCCTTCAATTTAACAATTAAAGGTTGCAAGTAAACATCAATATCATTTCCAAGAGATGATGGGCCACGAATAAGTAATGTCAACATCAAGTATGGTTGCTTCATACACATCCACGGTGGCAAATTCAAAGGCATCAATAACACAAGCCATGTGCTGTGGGACACATTCATGCTCTTAAACGGATTGAAGCCATCAGAAGTGAGGCCGAGTCTACTTTAGCAAACTCAGGATTATGATAATCAAAAGTTTGCAAAGCTGGGGAAACAGCATGATGTCTTATTAGACCATCTTTTAGACGGTCTTTATCATGCCATTTCATAAAAGATTCAGTATTTGAAAACATAAATAAGCGCTGCAACCTGGGTTAAAGAGGAACGTACCATAAAACCTTATAGGAAATCTTTGTTTTTTCTCCAAAAGGATCATTCTCAAAAGTCATCCATCTATGATGCATACATTTGGGGTATTTTTTTTCCCCTTCATTTATGCCCCAGTATAATGTACAATCATTGGGACAAGCATCATATTTTTCACAACCAAGTCTATCTTCTTCAATTGTTTCATAATAAGATTTTGGTATCTCAGCACCCTCTGGATGTGATTTCTTAACAAGTCAAGTGATATGTCAAATGCTAAATCAGACATTTTACTAATACATCCGGTGTAAAGAGATTGTTAAGAATCATTAATTAGTATATAGAACTTTGCAGCATCAACATTAGGTTTTTCATTTAACTGTCTCTTCACCCATCTGAATATCTTCATTCAAAACATCAAATCCATTATATAACATTCCTTGTATATCATCAACTGGATTCAATTCAGTAGCTTCACTTGATGGATTGTGAGAAAAACTATGGTGAGTACCAAAAGATATCTCCCCTTGAGTTACCCATTTAGTATACCCATCAAGAAACCCTTTCCACAATGGATGGTCATTTGCTTCCTCCGTTGTTACACAATTTCTATTTTACAATCTTTACATGGACATGAGATCATATATGTGGCACCGGCAAAGAGAAAAAAAAAGGAAAAATGAAAAGTCACTTTCCCAATTTCTTTCCCTCATTTCTCTTCCGTCACCCTCTCTCATCTCTCGCCCCCAATCTCTCCCTCTCTGTTTCTTTCATTCTCTCCCTCTCCCGATTCTCTCTATCTCTCTCTCTCACACTCGCGTGCGACAGCTTCTTCTCTCCCGCGAGCGCAACCGCCTCTTCTTCTCTCCCACGAGCGCGACAGCACTCTGTCTCCCTCGCCTGTTCGCACGCGACGCTGCCCTTTGCTGAGAACTTGCTGCAATCCCCGTTGAGGCCCCAACTCGGCAGTCATCATTAGGCCCTCAAGAACCCTAGCCGAGATTTCGATTCATTCCCTGTACATGTGGTACGAGTTTTGATTGATAGATTCTAGGGTTTCGATTTCATTTGGTGATTGAAGCTAAATACTAAACTTTGCTTCAAATTAGAAGCATTGCAGGTCCCGAAATGAATTGAATGGCACACGGATTGTAACACCAAGAAAAAAAAAAGAAAAAAAAGAAAGAAAATGGAGACACAGCGTTTTGGGGCAAAACGCTGCGTCCCCAATTGATTTGGGGATTAGGGTCTAACCCTAATCTCTCTCTCTCTCTCTTTCTCTCTCTCTCTCTCTCTCTCTCCCCCGACCCTTCGTCTCTCTCCCCCACCGCGGCGCCGCTCCTCCTTCGCCGCGAGCTCCGCCGCCAACGGATCGCCACCGCCTTCATCTTCTTCTGCTTCTTCTTCTTTCCCTCTCGGTTTCTATCTCACAGTCCTCTCCCTCTAGCGATCACCCGTGGCTCTCTCCCTGCCGTGAGCTCCACCACCGCACGCCACCGCTTGTGATTGCGGCTGCTCCCTCCTCCCGCGAGCCTCCGCGAGCGCAACCCAGCGCCTTTGCACGCAAGCGAGCCACAACGCGTCCTCCTGCCTGCACGCTACAGCGCGAGCGCGCCACAGCTCGAGCTCGCCACAGCGCACCAACGCACGTGCACTACGCCCGAGCACGCTCCAACACTCCTCAGCGCACGAGCGCGCACCAGTGCGAGCCAGCGCACGAGCACCAGCCCGCAAGCCACTGTGGTCCGTGAGCCACCGCCAGCCTGCAGGCCCACCAGCCGCAGGCCTGCTGGCCAGTTGGCCTACTAGCCCACGAGCCCACTGGCCCACTTTCCTGCGAAGCCCACCGCCTGCAGGCCCATAGGCCCGCTAGCCCACTGGCTTGCAGACCAGCGAGCCTGCTAGCCGAAGCCCACTGGCCCGCTGACCCGTGAACCTACGAGCCCGCGATGGCTCGTAACAGCCCACGAACCTCCACACAAGTAACTAATTGAGAGTTTTGATTCTGATCTAAGTGTTTAGATCTAACAAATAAATCTTGTTTTGATATGAAACACTACAGACTTTGGAGTGACCGAAAAGATATTTGGACGCAACTCTGCGTTTCGAGAAAACCCTAGGTGAGGAGATTTTGGCTCTAATTGATAAATTGAATAAATCTAGAATTGAATCTAAGATGAAAGGTTTTGTATATATTTAGAGTGTAAGTATAATGCAAATAGAATACAATTTTTGTAATAATTATATGTGATTTTGAAATGATTATATGTGATTTTGAAAATTAAGTATAGAATATTACAGAAACTAGATTGTCTTAGTGAAGTAACCGGGCCAGGCCGGGCCCGGGCCGGTTCAAGGTCGGTTCGAGGAACCGCGTGCCGGGCCGGCAGCGGTTCCTAGGCCAGTCTGGGTCATGCCGGGCTGGTTCCCAATTTTTTTCTTGTGGAATCGGCCCGGCCCGCTGAACCGGAACCGGCGGTTCCGGGCCGGGCCCGATTCATTTTTTTTTTCTTCTATTGCGTTTTTCTAAATTTTTTTTGTAACTCTATTTTTTAATTCCATTTTAATTTTATAACTCCATTTTTTTAACTTTGTTTTTTTTTAATTAACTTTTGATAATTCACTTGTAATTAAAAATTAGAGACACAAGATTTTTAAAGTGATTCCACCGAATTCGGTGTACGTCAACTACCAAACTCATCATTTGGATTTTTAAATCCACTATTTTTTTTACATTATTTTGATAATTACATCATTTTGATTTTTTTTTTCTATTTAAAATGACTTTTAGATAAAAGAAAAATATTATTATTATTATTATTCTTCTTCTTCAACTTCTTGTTCATCATCTTCCGAGATTTTGATAATTCCTTACATTCTTTTTTCTGTATCCTTCCAATTTTTAATACATATTAAAATTTCTAGAGTGTCGTCCGCTAAATTTGTACGTTTTTCGGTTAACACTCGACCACCTGCACTAAAAACACTTTCGGATGGTACTGTAGATACCGGAGGGGTTAGTACATCTTTAGACATTTGGGCCAAAATTGGATAATACGATACATTATTTTTCCACCAATCTAATATATCATATAAATCTATATCATCAAAATCTTCTAATCTAGGTGTTTGTTTATATAAAAGTAATTCATTAAATGATGATGAAGAAGTTATTTGTTTTTTTCTTAACATGTGTAAGGGATTAAATGAAAATGAAGATGATTGAATACTATTACTACTACTACTAACTATATTATTAGTATTTAAATTATTAATTTCCTTTTCATATAATTCAAATATTTATCATAAAGTATGAAATGTTTATTGTTTTAAAAAATGTGGGTTAATAGACATTTCTGATGGAAAAGTTTGTACAAAATAATTTATTAACATTTCAGCACCTTCAACCTTAACACGTGGATCTAATACACTTACAACTAAATATAAAATTGGAATTTTTTCATAATATTTTAAAAATTTTGTTTTCATTGAAAGAACAATTTCACCAAATCTTTCTTCATTTTCAAATTCATTAAATATATAAATAATTTTACAAAGATTTGATAGCATTAAATGAGTAGTTGGATAATAATATCCAGAAAATAAATTTGTACATAAATAAAAAATTTCTAATAATTTTATAAGTGTAGACGCAAATTTAAAAACGGTATTATCAATAAAACCATATTCGTAATTTGAATTTACAAATTCAATTAAAATATTTTGAAAAGAAAGAACACCTTGTAACATGTTATATGTTGAATTTCACCTAGTGTCACATTCCATTTTAAATTTTTTATATTTTTTGTTATATAAAATTCATAATTGTCTCATTTATTGAGTTTTTACAGCAGAATTTCTTATTTGATGAATTAAATCGCGAATAAGTTATAAAAATAGTTCTCCCATTGCTAAACCATCCTTAACACGTAAATTAATTATATGACATGTACATCTAATATGAAAAAAAGTTCCATTTAAAATTGTTTTTAAAGAATTTTTTAAACTATTAACCGCAATAGTATTAGCCGAACCATTATCAAAGGAAATAGAAAAAATTCTATCACTTATTCCATAATCATAAATAACATTTGAAATTATTCTAACTATATGTGCACCGGAATGTGGAAATTCCCAATATTGAAAAGCTAAAATTCTTTTTTGTAAAGACCATGAATTATTTATCCAATGACATGTTACTACAATATAATATTCTTTTTTATGCTTACTTTTTCAACTATCCGAAGTTAATGAAAATTTACATTGACTAGTTATAAATTCTGTAAGTATACCATTTTTTAATTTCTGATATTTATCTAATGATCTCCTCCTACCGGATTTTTTACTACTTTTTTTATAACCGGGTTGTAAATATTTTTGTACATATTCTTCAAATACAGGACATGTAACTATACTAAGTGGTAATTCTTTTCTTGCTAGCCATTCTATTTGTCTAATTTTTTCTTTATCCGAATTATATTTAAATGTATCAGTTATATTACCTCACCATGTAGAAATTTGTATTTGTTTTGTTTGTGGTAATTTATCTGGATGATTATTAATTAAGTGTCTCTTAAGTGTGCCTACCCCCAACCTTTTAAAAATTTATATTTTTGATGCCAAATTTTACAAATTGGTTTTTGTTCATCATTTTTTCTTTCAAAAAATGTCCATATATTAAAATCATTTTTTTTAGTTTGTGTTGTGTTAGATTCAGTGTTACTAGATTCAATTTCTTTCAAAAAAGTTTCAATATCTATATGATCGGGAATTTCAAAAAATGGAGGAAGAGGAGATTGTTGAGAAGATTATGAAGAGTGCGTTCCGGTCATTTTATAAAAAAAAATTAAGATTAAAATTTTTAAAATAATATATACGATAAAATTTTTTAAAGGAAATTTAAGATTAAATTTTTTAAAAAGATAATACAAATGTAATGCAAATGCAAAAAAATAAATATGCAAAAAATTTAAATGTACCGATTTGACGAATATCGCAGTTGTTTTTCGCAAAATCTTGAATGAGCTCCCAACCTTGAAATCTTCTCAAATCTTGATTAATGTAGATAATGGGATATAAAGTGATGAAATGGTGTAAATTTTGATGGAAATGGTATAAAAAATGGTATAGGTAATGTGGTATAAGAGAATAGAAATGGTGTAGAAATTGGTGGAAATGTAAATAATTGTGGAAATATAGATAATGGAGAAAATGAAAATGGTGTATAAGGTGATGAAATGGTATAAAAATTGATGGAAATGGTGCAGGTAATAGTGTAGAAAATGATGGAAATGATATAAAAAATGGTAATACAAAGGAAATAATAATGAGAGAATGTAATAATATTGATTGAATGTAGATGTGAGAGAGAAAGAGAGATTTTATTATGGAGATTTTGGAAATGGGGTATAAGATATTTATAGGAAAATTTTTTGACCTTATGGACCAAAATAACCTCAAAAGTAGCCGTTTTATAGCTGTTGGGAGGGGTAAAATTGGAAAATTTTCAAAATTAAAAAAAAAAAGGGAAAATTTTGAACCGGTTCCGTGCCGGGCCGGGCCGGTTCAGGGCCGGTTCTGGTTCAAATTTTTTTGGAACCGGCCCGGCCCGCTATAGGAAACGGTTCCGGGCCGGGCCGGTTTACTGTAGCATGGGCCGGTTCCGATTCCGGGCTTTACCCGGGCCGGTTTTCGGGCCCAAACCGGCCCGATTACTTCACTGGATTGTCTGATACGAAAAAAACATTTTATAGAATCATAAAATCATGTCGAGTTATTTCGAATAGTTTCCCTTAGAGTTAAACTTTGAAATATGTATGAAAATATTTGGGTTGTAGGGTTAGAATGAAATGAGTCATAAAGTGGAGGATATTATATATTTCATATCTTTCTTATATTGTTTTGAGTAGTTAATTGGCAAAATGATATGTATGAAGAAGGATAGATTAAAAATGGTGATCAGAACTCAGACATAATTGAAATCGTTTTCATTATAAGTTATTTTGCATATAGACAATCTAAATACGATCTTAGCATTATGAAAATGGATAAACCCTAAAAATGTTTGAGAAATTGATATTAAATTTTGATGATCTGATTAGATTGATCTTTTTTTGAAAACTCGAGCAATCAGATTTGATTCGTTTTGAAAATAGGGAGTGATCACCCTCCCTGAACAGTGAGTGGGAATTTGACATTCGCTATTGATTGAAAACCATATTTCAAAAATATTTTTTAAATGACATGGTTTTGCAAATGTATGATTGTTAGAACTTTCGAATATTTTATGAAATGTTTTGTGACTTTTGGAGTATCTTAATTTCTGATTTTATTAATATGTATCCATGAGTTTTGATAATTGAATATTGTGCCACATTTTCGGCATATTGTCATATTTTAATGCTTCCACTGTATTGGCACATGGTTTTAAATGGATTTACTTATATATTGGGTTGTATGCCCGGCCGACGTTATAATATGATGCATGGGGCTATATACCCAGCCGACATGGTGATGTGATGCGTGGGGCTACGTGCCCGACCAATATGATATTGTGATATGCTTCTTATAGCATCCGTAGCTACGAAAGACATCTAGTAGAGGCACCCCTCGTGTCCAGATACGCTTCGACCGGAGGTATCCGTCAGATCGTCATGTGTATGGGTGTCCCAGGTTGACCCTCATCGGAGAGAACGTTGAGTACGGCTCTGTCTAGCACCAGGCGGGGGCACCATACACGACCGACTAGTTATATGTACATTATTATTATTTACAGGCTAGTTGAAGTAGTTTGTGACCAACATTGGGGTAGAGAACCATTATTTAATACTTGCATTTGGAAAAACTCTCAATGCGTCGTCGTTGGTCGAGATAAACCATTGCGGGGTTGTTTGATTAGCCAACTCTTTATGAATTGATTTCCACATTGGATGCATATGTTAATTTCAAATGTGTGTCTGATGATATCTGATTTGTTGAAACAGTACGTTATTTTTCCCACACTTAATATTATGTTTCATGTTTTGACACTCCAACTTCACTCTCGATATTGATAATATGATATTAATTCTCTTACTTACTAAGTATCCTCCCATAGATACTCACCCCTCGCTTTCTTTCCCACAAGATTAGTGTTGGACCGAGGAGGTATTGTTGGGTTTGTATAATTGTGACGCGAACGTGATATCGTTAGGCTTGGGTATGGATATTTTCATCTCTTCTGTTACGATGATTGGTGATATCGTTATATATTGGAGATTTTAGTTTGACCAATGTATTTATCTAATTTTTTTATGGGAAGACTGTATAAATTATGGACATTTATTCGTAAAACACTCGTATTGATTTATTTCATTGCATTGAGACATTTGTGAATATATTTAAAAATAACTTGGGAATTTATTTTATATATGCGTAGAATTTAGATCCACTCGGTGTGGCGGCTGCTCATGTTTTTGTTGGGCATGACAGTAGAGGTTTGTAGTTGGGACTGCTAGACATTTATATAATCTTGTGTTACTCTGGATGTTTAGCAGTAAGATTGTTTGAACTTGGAGAGACTGGGATGACAATTTGTTTATTTTACAAGATAAATGTTGATATACAGGTTAAATTGTGTCACGCCCCGAACCGGGATCGTGAACAGCAGCCCGTTGTCCCTGGATGATGGCTGTATTTTTACAGAAAATCGGACAGAATCTCCCCATAAATCGGAAGTTTCCCATGTACAATTTCACCTGTCTATGACATTCATCCTGTAAAAATAAACAATTGGCCATCCCGACCTCTCCAAAATCAACAATATCCACAGCCAACATCCAGAATAACGCAAGGCTATAAAATTTCTAACAATCCTAGCAACAGACCTCTACTGTCATGCCCAATTAGAGCATAAGCAGTCGCCACACCGAGCGGACTTAAATTCTACGCATATATAAAATAAATTCCCAAGTTATTTTTTTTTTTAAATATTTACAAATATCTCAATGCAATGAAATAATCAACACGAAAGTTTCACGAATAAAAGTCCATAATTTATACAGTCATCCCAAAAATTTAGATAAATAGAATGGTCAAACTAAAATCTTCAATACATAACAATATCACCAATCATCGTAGCGGAAGAGATGGAAAATATCCATACCCAACTCCAGTGATATCTCCTCGGTCCAACACTAATCCTGTGGGAAAAAAAGTGAGGAGTGAATATCTATGGGAGGATACTCAGTAAGTGAGGGAATTGAAATCATACTATCAATATCGAGGTGAATTTGGAGTGTCAAAGCATAAGATAAGAAAATATCCACAGTGTGCAAACCGATCATATTATTTCAAAATCATATATAGTACGCACGCATCAGAAAGCAAGATATGCATCCAATATTCACATCAATGTCATGAAGAACCGACCAATGAAATATTCCCGGCAATGGTTTACCTCGACCAAGGACGGCGCATTGGGGGTTTTTCCAAATGCAAGTATTAAAGAATGGCTCTTTGCCCCAATGTTGGCCACAGACTACCCCAACTAGCATGTAAATAATAATAATGTACATATAACTAGTCAGCCGTGTATGGTGCCCCCGCCTGGTACTAGACGGAGTCGTACTCAACGTCCTCTCCGATGAGGGTCAACCTGGGGCACCCATACACACGACAATTTGGCGGATACCTCCGGCCGAAGCGTATCCGGGCACAAGGGGTGCCTCTACCAGATGTCTTTCGTAGCTACGGATCACAAGATCATATCAGCCGGGCACGTAGCCCCATGCATCCCATCACCAGATCAGCCGGGCATATAGCCCCATGCATAATATCATAACGTCGGCCGGGCATACAGCCCAATGCATAATATCATAAAGTCGGCCGGGCATACAGCCCAATGCATAATATCATAAAGTCGGCCGGGCATACAGCCCAAATGTGTAAGTAAATCCATTTAAAACCATGTGCCAATGCAGTGGAAGTATTAAAACATATCAATATGTCGAAAATATGGCACAATATACGTTTATCAAAACTCATGGATGCATATCAATAAAGTCAGCATTTAAGACACTCTAAAGGTCACAAAACATTCATCAAATATTCGAAAATTCTAACAATCAGACATTTGCAGAAATATGTCATTTAAAAGTATTTTTGAAATATAGTTTTCAATCAATAGCGAATGTCAAAGTCTCACTCACCGTTCTAGGGAGGGTGGTCACTCCCTATTTTCAAAACAATTCCAATCTGAATCCTCGAGTCTCCAAAAAAAGATAAACCTAAATCAGATTATCAAAATTTGAATATCAATTTCTCAAGCATTTTTTTGTTGGGTTTATCTGAAAGACCTAAAATGTACAATATTTTCCACTTTACGGCTCATTTCAATCCAACCCTACAACTCAGATACTTTCATGCATATTCCAAAGTTTAACTCTAAAGAAACTATTCAAATTTACTCGACATGATTTTGTGATACTATAATACGCTTCTTTCGTATCAGATCATTTAATTTCTGTAACATTCTATACTTAACTTCCAAAGTCACATAAAATCATTTCAGAAATTGTATTCTATTCGCATTCCACTTACACTCTAAACATATACAAAACCTTTCATCTTGGATTCAATCCTAGATTCATTGAATGTATCAATTAGAGTGGAAATCTCCTCACCTAGGGTTTTCTCGAAGTGTCGAGTCTCGTCCAAGAGTCGTTTCGATCACTTCAAAGTCTGTAGGGTTTCCTATCAAAACAAGATTTATTTGTTAGATCTAAACACTTAGATCCGAAGCAAAACCCTAAGTCATTTACCTGCGTGGAGATTTGTGGGCTGTCACGAGCTCATAGGCCGTCGCGGGCTCGTGGGCTACAGCTAGCGGGCTCTCTGGTCTGCGGGTCAGTGGGCTGATGGGCCTGCGGGATGGCGGGCCAATGGGCTGAACTGGGCCGCTGGCCGTACTGGACCTGCGGGCTTGGACAGGCTGTCGGGCCTGGTGGGCCCGTGGGCTTGCTGCTGATGGGCCTACAAGCTGTCGGGCCTGCGGGCCGACAGTGGCTCGCGGGCCGCAGTAGCTCGCGGGCTGGTGCTCGCCCATACGCTGGTGCGCTGTGCTGGTGCGTGCTCGTGCGCCGGCTCGCGCGCGCTCGTGCACTGCTGCGCACTGGGCCGCGCTCCCGTGCACGCTCGTGCGCTGGGCTACGCGCATTCCTGCACTGGCTCGCGCGCGCTCGCGCTCATGCACTGGCTCGCGCGCGCTCGCGCTCCTGTGCTAGCTCATGCTCGCGCGCTAGTGCGCTGAGGTGCGCTGGTACACGCCCGTGCACTGATGCACGCCTGTGCGCTGTGCTGCTGCGCACTCGGTGGCTCGATCGCGCGAGGAGGCAGCAATCGCACGCTGTGGCGTGCGGTGGTGCTCGATCGTGGCTCTCGGCGGTATGCGGCGAGGCGGAGAGAAAGCGATTGTGGGAGATCGCGAGAGGGAGAGAACACTGAGTAAGGTAGAGAGAGAAACCGAGAGGGAAGAAGAAGAAGAAGGAGAAGAAGAAGAAGAAGAAGAAGAAGAAGAAGAAGAAGAAGAAGGTGATGATGGCGGGTGGCGGTGGCTGTGGCGGAGGAAGCCGAATGGCCGCGGAAGAAGATGAATGGCCGCAGGAGAGGGAACGTCGGGGAGAGAGAAAGAGAGAGAGAGAGAGAGAAAGGGGGTTAGGGTTTTAACCCTAATCCCCAAATTGGGGACGCAGCGTTTTGTCCCAAAACGCTGCGTCTCCAAATATATATATATATTTTTTTTAAAACTTGGTGTTACATTTTCTAACCCCCTAAAAACAAGTTTCGTTCTCGAAACTAAAAGAAAGTAATACGCTGAACAAGTGGGGGTACTGTCTCTTAAGTCTCTTAATAGTCTCTTCGGACTCTCAGGTCTCTTCCTCGACCTGGTCACTCCTCCTCAAAACTCTGACCAATGAAAGTTCTTTGCTCCGTAGCTTTCTGACCTATCAATCTAGAATAGCTACGTACTGAGCTAAAACACTAAGATCCTCTCTGTCTGGCCGTCCCTCGTCAGACGTTGTTTGAGCTCTTGAAAACTCGTCCCACAACGATCGTCCCACAAGAATTTGACGCCCTTCGTATCAATCTGGTATGTATAGCGACGACCCGGGAAAATCCTTTTATAAATCGCCGATAATACCCCGCAAGGCCAAGGAAACTTCGCACCTCGGTCACTGTCTGTGGCTGTTGGTGTGTTGGTCAGCCCAAATGGCATAACCACGAACTCGTAATGTCCATATTGATTACGGAATGCGGTCTTGGACACATCCTCAGCCCGGATCCGCAACTAATGATATCCAAATCGAAGATCCATCTTTGAGAAAACATGCGCACCCTGGAACTGCTCAAATAAATCATCAATATGCGACAAAGTGTTCCGATTCTTGATGAAAACCTTGTTTAGCTGCCTACAGTTCACACACAATCTTAGAATCCCGTCTTTCTTTTTCACGAATAATACCGGAACACCCTAAGGCGAAATGCTCAGACGGATAAAATCCTTGTCCAGTAATTCCCGCAACTAAACCTAGAGCTCTCTAAACTCAGCTGGCGCCATTCTATATGGTGAATTAAAAATGGGAATGATCCCCGGAACTATGTCAATCTCGAAAGCACATTCCCGAACTGGGGGTAGTCCAGGTAGCTTCTCGGGATTATATTTGGGAAACACCTGCACCACTGAGATCTTCTCAATCCTCGGCCCCTCAATAGTGGTGTCAATAACATGAGTCAGGTATGCCGTGCAACCTTGGCATATCAATCTCTTGACTTTCATCATCGATACAATATAGCAAGGTGACATTCGCCCCTCGCCTAGAAATCTCAACAGCGGCTCCTCGGGTTTCCAAAACTCTAATTCTTTGGTGAAACTATCTACTGAAGCCCTATGCATGCTTAGCTAATCCACCCCTAGGCTGATATCGAAATCCATCATTTCAAGTGGAATCAAGTCTACCTTAATTATCGCATCTCTGACCATGACCTTACTCCCTCTATAGATAGCATCTCGAAGTATCTGCTTAACGAGAGGAGAAATAGCCAATATCTCCTCATCAAGTGATGACAAGGCTTACCCAACCCGTGGGCAAAAGACACTTGCATACGAATGGTTCAACTCGGTGTCAAATAGGACACGAGTGTCGACTTCCCATATTTCCATAACTTCTAATGTGAGAAAATAAAAGATCAGTCGATAAATACGGAAGAAAATATATATATATATATATATATATATATATATATATATCAAAAGGTATGTACAACCAACATAGTTAAGCATCTACGGCTTTAAATAGTGATGGTTCCCAAAAAAAATACATGGACATCTCTAAACATGGGGATCAGTGGGAGGAACACCAAAAATCTCATCAGGACTCGCCTCAGCGTCCTCCTGCGTCATCGCATATACACGGGCCTGTGTCCTCTGCTGCTGTCGTGATGGTCCTGGCACCGTGTTGCTCCCGGCTACCGTCCGTGGAGCGGTGTGACTCGAGTGCGCAGGTGCTCCCTGCTGTCCTCCTCAGGGAACACTTGAGTGTCCACTAGCTATGTGACCTCCATATCCCAACTCAGGGCAGGTGCTCCTGATGTGCCCTTGCTTCCCACACCGGAAGCACGTAATAGGTATCCTACACTCTCCCAAAGGGTGGTGTCTACCACATCGGCGACAAGAGGAGTGCCATTGATCTGAAGTCTGAGTAGTGGCACTAGGGGCCGGTGCCCTAAATCCCTGAGATCGTGATCCCTGTCCAGGATGTGCTTGTCTCGGTTGAAAAGAGTCTTCGTGATATCCTAAACTCCTACCCTTCTTCGAGCTCTGGCTCGAAGAAGCCCCAGATCTCTTCTTTTGCTCCCTGTTCTCCCGCTGTCTGCCCTCAGCACGAACGATCTCCTCCGCCCTAAGTGCTGAGTCCACAATCTCCGCAAAGGAAAAACTAG
Source organism: Dillenia suffruticosa (assembly GCA_033439265.1). Taxonomy (NCBI): domain Eukaryota; kingdom Viridiplantae; phylum Streptophyta; class Magnoliopsida; order Dilleniales; family Dilleniaceae; genus Dillenia; species Dillenia suffruticosa. Next base: position 19,892,443 of record JAVTVX010000020.1, read on the forward strand.
GGGTCACTGTCATGTACCTCCTGACGTTCAAATTGACACCATCCTCAAACTTGAACCGTAACTGCGTCGGCGTCGCTAAGTCTGGAACAAAAGCAGCTAGTCGCCTCAACTCCATCTCAAACTCTGTCACTGTCCTGGCTCCCTGCCGCAAGTGTAGAAACTCTGCCCTCTTGCGGTCCTGTTGGAACTCAAAAAAGTACCTGCGATCGAACTCCCGTAGGAAGTTCTCCCATCGCAGCGGCTCGGTAGCATCGTCACAAATCGCCTCCCACCAAGTGAGGGCGTCACCGTCTAAAAGTCTCTCTGCTATCCGAAGCCGGTAGTCCTCGCTCAACCCCAGGTCAGTCAAAATTCTACGGGTGCGGTTGATCCAGTGCTTCGCTGCTGTGGAATCACCTGTCCCAGCGAACTCTGTGCAGCCTAACTGCCTCGCCTCCTTCACCAGCTGGGTGAGCTCGTGAATACGCCTCAAGGTGGAGGAGGTAGTGTCGCTAGGTCCCGACACAGTAGAAGGATCAGCAACTGGTGGCTGATCTGGTACAACAGAAGGTGGTATGGCCGTAGAAGTCGGCACGGCCGTCGGTGGTGGTGGTGGGGGTGGCATTTGAATCCCGTGAGAGGTGTACCACTCGTACACCTGCCTAAACACCTCAAGGAACGGTGGTGGAATCTCGGCAGGAGCAACCGGCCGAGTAAGCGTTACAGGGGGCGCCCGTGTAGAGAAAGCAGCCTCAGGCACTCCAAGGGTCTCAGGCTCCCTCGGAGGGTCAAGCACGTGAGGGGTCGCGGGTAGCGCGGGTCTAGCTCCGCGTCCTACTGGTCTACCGTGTCTAGGCGACATAATTCTGCAAGGAGAGAACTTTCATTAGATATAACTCTAGAGTTTGACATTATTTAAAAATTAGGGCTAGTTATTCGTAACTAACCCCCTAAAATGAATGAAGTTTTGGATCTCAGAATTTAATCAATTAGGTTAGATACTAATCGTATCTAACCCCCTAAAATGAATAACTCATATGTCGAAGACCATGTATGGGATTTTAAATGACTGCTTGAAACTTCCAAATGCATTGAGGACTTTTAAAATCAAGTTACTTGGGAATGTTTTCAAATCATTTTATAAAACATAGCTCTAAACCAAGAGCTCTGATACCAACCGAACTGTCACGCCTCGAACCGGGATCGTGAACAGCCGCCCGTTGTCCCTGGATGCCGGCTGTATTTTTACAGAAAATCGGACAGAACCTCCCCATAAATCGGAAGTTTCTCATGTACAATTTCACATGTATATGACATTCATCCTGTAAAAATAAACAATTGGCCATCCCGACCTCTCCAAAATCAACAATATCCACAGCCAGCATCCAGAACAACGCAAGGCTATAAAATTTCTAACAGTCCTAGCAACAGACCTCTACTGTCATGCCCAACTAGAGTATAAGCAGCCGCCATACCGAGCGGACTTAAATTTTACGCATATATAAAATAAATTCCCAAGTTATTTTTTTTTTAAATATTTACAAATGTCTCAATGCAATGAAATAATCAACACGAAAGTTTCACGAATAAAAGTCCATAATTTATACAGTCATCCTAAAAATTTAGATAAATGGAATGGTCAAACTAAAATTTTCAATACATAACAATATCACCAATTATCGTAGCGGAAGAGATGGAAAATATCCATATCCAACTCCAGTGATATCTCCTCGGTCCAACACTAATCCTGTGGGAAAGAAAGTGAGGGATGAATATCTATGGGAAGATACTCAGTAAGTGAGGGGATTGACATCATACTATCAATATCGAGATGAATTTGGAGTGTCAAAGCATAAGATAAGAAAATATCCACAATGTGCAAACCGATCATGTTATTTCAAAATCATATATAATACGCATACATCAGAAAGCAAGATATGAATCCAATATTCACATCAATGTCATGAAGAACCAGCCAATGAAATATTCCCGGCAATGGTCTACCTCGACCAAGAACGGCGCATTGGGGGTTTTTCCAAATGCAAGTATTAAATAATGGCTCTCTGCCCTAATGTTGACCACAGACTACCCCAACTAGCCTGTAAATAATAATAATGTACATATAACTAGTCAGCCGTGTATGGTGCTCCCGCCTGGTGCTAGACGGAGTCGTACTCAACGTCCTCTCCGATGAGGGTCAACCTGGGGCACCCATACACACGACGATCTGGCGGATACCTCCGGCCGAAGCATATCCGGGCACAAGGGGTGCCTCTACCAGATGTCCTTCGTAGCTACGGATCACAATATCATATCAGCCGGGCACGTAGCCCTATGCATCCCATCACCAGATCAGCCGGGCATATAGCCCCATGCATAATATCATAACGTCAGTTGGGCATACAGCCCAATGCATAATATCATAAAGTCGGCCGGGCATACAGCCCAAAACATAATATCATAAAGTCGGCCGGGCATACAGCCCAAATGTGTAAGTAAATCCATTTAAAACCATGTGCTAATACAGTGGAAGTATTAAAACATATCAATATGTCGAAAATATGGCACAATATACGTTTATCAAAACTCATGGATGCATATTAATAAAGTCAGCATTTAAGACACTCCAAAGGTCACAAAACATTCATCAAATATTCGAAAATTCTAACAATCAGACATTTGCAGAAATATGTCATTTAAAAGTATTTTTGAAATATGGTTTTCAATCAATAGCGAATGTCAAAGTCTCACTCACCGTTCTAGGGAGGGTGGTCACTCCCTATTTTCAAAATAATTCCAATCTGAATTCTTGAGTCTCCAAAAAAAGATAAACCTAAATCAGATTATCAAAATTTGAATATCAATTTCTCAAGCATTTTTTTTTAAACTTGGTGTTACAAATTGTACTTGAGAGACTTCCGAAATATGGGGAAATTTTGTCCGATTTTTTGTAAAAATGTAGCCGGCATCTAGAACAACGGATGGCTGTTCATGACCCCGGTTTGGGGCGTGACACAGATGCTAGACCTGCGAAAACCCTTGGCCTTCGTGAATCTGCACACCCTTCTCTGCGCAGGTAAGAACGATTCTCTGATCAATAGTTTAGAGCTTTTGATTCTCTTGAAAATTAGGGTAAATTGCTAAAGTGTCTTTCGGTTTGGGAACATGATAGGAGTTCGGACCAAGTTGTAGGCGCACGGACGCTAAGGTTGCAAGCTGCGCAAAACATAGGTAAAAGAATTTCTAAGTGCCTTCAAAAATAGTTCGAGTGTAGACTGTTTAAGATGAGAGAATGTGTTAAGATTTATGATTTGTACTATCTCAGGATTGTTATTATTGATTTAGGAAGCTCCATTAGAGCTTGAAAAGAAATTCCTTGAGTATCGATAGGGTATAGAGAGTTGATACCCTCTCTAGAAGTGAGTGGATGGTTCATTATATTATAAATGAGCAAAATGAGTTTAAAATTGTTTTATAAATGATTTTGTAAGATTTTTACATATTTTATATAAATTGTTTTATGATTGTGGGATGTCCGAACTGGATTGTAAAGTATGAATGCATCCATTGTATTTATAAATGCATATGTGTTATATGTGATTTGATATTGCTCTATAATTTGCTATGACATGAAATTGATGATTATTTGCTAGAAATTATAGCACATGACTTGAGAAATGACATATTTGAGAAACGCATAGTGCTAGTAGTTAATGGTTATAGTCATTCCCTCTACGGAGCAACCCGACGGGATGGCGTGGTTGGGGTTTCATTGCGACAGAGGTATACGCGGGCTCTTCTCTACCACGTCGGACTATCCGAATTACACTCCGGGGAGATCCGAGTCAACGTCAAGGAAGGGGGTAGTGTTTGAAATAATGAAATGGAAAACTCCTTGGCGGGCTTCCGTCTTGGTTTGGCCAATTTCGATGGGTTCCATGTGATTTTCTGAAAAAATATTTGATATGGATGCATATTTTGCGAATTATCTGATTTATTGAAAATATTTTGATATATATAAAATGTTATTTGAGATATATTTTGACACTTTCACATTCACCCCTCATTTATCACACAATTATACCATTGTACTCCACTCACTAAGTATTTCCCAATACTCACCCCTCCTTTCAACATTTTTCAGAGGAAGTTTAGGTCTGCGGCAGGAATTGGAGCTTAGGAAGATTTATTCCGCCGACTTGTGTAGGTACACAGAGATGCAAGTTCATTTTGGTCAATTTTGAAATCCATGGAATGAAAGACTTGTGTAATTCTTTTGGTATGGATTAAATTAATAGTTGTTTCATACATAAGAACAAGTATTGATGGAATCCTTACATGGTTTGTATGGAACTTGTTTATTTTCTTTTAAACTCTCATTTGGGATATTTGGATTGAAATTCTGAATTTCGATACTTTTTTTTGGATTTGTGAAGTTCTGTATATCTCATACCGCTTAGATTTTACTAACGCTAGCTCGTTTTTTCATGCAAGTGTTAGTAAAATTCTGCGATTATAATTTGGGACTTCTTTTATTTTAAATCTTTTAATTGTGCTGAGAATTCTGGAACGACTAGGATTGCCAATTTTACATGCATGCATGTACAGGAACTCCCGTCCCATTTGTGTGTCAATGCATGCTCGTGTGTACAAGAATGGATCGGATGGGTCCTTTGCATGTGTATTATTATATGATTTTCCCATTTCTGATGGATTTGTGTATTGGATGAGTATATACTGATTTGTAGTCTTGCGGAGTCCCAGTATAAGAGAAGGTTCTGCCCGTGTACCGAGACAACGCGGCGGCTGTTGCGTGGTCGAACCGAAGATCGGGGCGTGACAATATCACCAATATTACCATTCGCAAATGCAAAATCAAGAAATCCTTTTACTCCGATGCGACTACACTAAGAAACACAGTATGTGCGCTTAGAAAATTGAACAAAATAGAGCTACTGGGTATGGATCAATGGTAAATTAGAAATATCAGTAGAATATTTATTGTGAAAAGTCTAAAGGATCTAGTCAATTACAAATTACCTGAAGAAAGGGCAACAATAATCAATTACAACCCTCTTAATTGATCTACAAAAACTCCAACCTTTGAAACCCTAATTAATGTGTAGCAAAGGAATCTTCACAAATTTCGCTCAGAACCAGAACCAAAAATCTAATGCATGAAGAGATATTAAGAAGTTGCAGAGAAGTTAGAGAGCAAAGAGTGTTAATGAGATGGTAAATTGTTAGCAAGTTGGCTAGTTAGTTAGGACGATTGATTAGTGAGCTGGCTAGTTAGTTAGGACGGTTGTTAATGAGTTGATTATTAGTTAGGATATGTGTAAAAGGACTGCAGTAGGGGAACTGACTCTAATATAAAGCAGGACTGAAATCATTCGAGGTGTGTCTTTTGTAATCTAGATTCCATTCCCCTCCTTTTCTCTCTGCATCCATTGTATATGTTCTCTTATTCGTCAATGGAAATTCATTTTGTTTCTAAATCCATTTTAAGTTTCTCCATTCCCATACTTAATCTTACTTAGAATTGACATTGAGATCATCTTTCCTTTGCACCAATTAGTATCAATTCAGATATCATAGGTGATATTGATGGTTGGAAATCTATTTCAGGGTATTTGTTCACTTTTGTGGGGGGGGGGTTGTATCTTGTCTGTCTAAAATGCAAAAGTATGTTGTATTGTCAAATACAGATACTGAATATATTGCAATAACTAAAGCAAGTGAGGAGTTGTTTTGGTTAAAAAGGTTTCTTCTTGAACTGGGAGTTAACCAAAAGGAGTATGTGATATTTTGTTGCAATCAAAGTGCTATATAGATCTTAGTAAGAATACTATATATCGTGCAAGGACCAAGAATATTGATGTGTGGTACGATTGGTTGTGCTCTGTGATTACACATCATATGTTGGAGTTGAAGAAGATTCACATGGACAAGAATACAACAGTCATGTTGACCAAGGTGATTACTAGAGAAAAGTTCGAGCTCTGTAGCAACTTAGCTGGGTTTAGTACTATGTACAAGGTGATGTCCAGGTGATCAAGCTGTCCGGTGGATCTCCTCCTAATGGAACTGGAATGGGAGATTGTTGGTGTTGGGCTTACAACTAAGGTCCATTTTGGTCAAGCCCCATGTTTGTTTGCTTCTCTCGGTGCTTTGTTGCTTTGTTGCTTTGTTGCTTTGGAGAATGAAAATGTAAAATTTTCAAAACATTTAATGTTTTGCTTCCATGGGTTGTGTTGTCTTAAAAAAAAATAAAAATAAAAATAAAAGTAAAAGAGAAGAAGTGGCTTATGTGAGAAGCTTGTGGGAGAAGCTTTGGGTTTTTTTGCTTGTGGTCTCCCGAGAGAGAGAAGCGGGTTTTGTGCTTCTTCTTTGGGTGTTAAGCCAGAGAAAGGGAGTAGCTTGGTGTTGCTATTTTGCTGTTGGAGGAGAGCACTGTCAAAAGCAAGGTGCTTGTTCCACGGAGAAAGCAAGGGTAAGAGGTAAGCATACAACAACCGAATTCTCTTTGGTGTTAAACACAATCATTTATATTTTTTTTCTTTTATTGTGAATCTTAAATTTTGGGTATAAGTTTAGGATATTAACTCTTTGTAATTGCTTATTTTTTATAGTGGATTTGTCTCGTGATTTTCCCCTCTATGCTAAAGGGTTTTTCAAGTAAATTTGGTGTCCTCTCTTATCATTATTTTTTTAGCGATATTTGCTCCATTTTATGGTTGAGTAAATTAGATTATTATTGACCGGTTGGCTGTCTGGTTTGTGAGTATACCTGTGTGCTTGTTTTAGCAGCCTGTTTTTGGAAAGGCCTGCCCCAACAACCGGATCTCGTGAGAGTATCAAAATCGAAGTGTGTGAAAATGGAAAGTGTTTGCCTTTGTGCATGGAATGTGAAGATCTTCAGTTTCTCGTGAGAGTATTAACACTGCTCGTATAAATTCATGCACCGAGTCGGTTGAATTTATATTGTTAACCAATTTGTTTTCATAACTTTCAATCTCACAAATTAATTCAATCAACACAGACATTACGAGCAATAAGAATTTTATTAAAGTAATATTAGATGGAAGAAGTTGTTTTCAGATAAAATATATTAAATTTTACATAGTATTCGATAATTTATCAAATATTTATCTGTCAAATTAATAATCTATTGACATATAAACTTTGATCTCTTTGATTTAAAAATTATTTATTCCATGTGATATTACTCTTCTTATGATTAAATTTGAAGATCTTGACACTAAATATAAAAGTTTGAATCGAAGTGTTTTACAGGAAATTTAGGTTGGATTGTTTCAAGTGTACACATACAAAACATAATGTCATTTCACCCAATATTTAGGCTGCTGCGGTTTGGGCCATCTTATTCGTATATACCTGTAATTCATTCTCTATTTGTCTAAGTATTTGATTCATTAACAGCAATTTCAACAAACAAATCGTGAAGAAGTCGAGAGAGAGAGAGAGAGAGAGAGAGAGAGAGAGAGAGAGAGAGAGAGAGAGAGAGAGAGAGAGAGAGAGAGTAAAAAAAAAAAAAGCCTTTTCTTATTACCAGTGTCGAATATTTCTTAAATGAAAAAGAACAAATCACTATTCATGATCAGTTTAGCCCCTTGCCATTATTCAAAGCTTTTGGAATGGAGCAAGATAAAGGTATAGCTCGAAGCTAGTCCCTATACATTTGCCACAATCTTTATTTAGACATCAAAGCTATTCTTTTATTATTACACACCTTCTGGTGAAAGACCAAAAAGTAAAAAAAAAAAAAAAAAGGAAAGAAATTGCGAAGAATTAATAAGAATGGGAAAGAACATAAGGGCTATTTTATGTAAACTCAATAGTTGGTGACCGCTCCAAGCACATGAGAATGCTGAGAGGCATGATCAGGAGGAGCATACTTATGATAACGAGCGTAGCTCCTTTCCGAGATATCTGGGCATGGCCCTTTGCCGCTGGAGCCTTCATGACAGCCAGATGCAGAAGAAGGTGGAGTAGGACTCCTAGCAAGAGACTGAAGAAAATGAAAGTATTTAGTCCTCACCCATTCTTCATTTTCCTCTCTAAGGACTCGAGAAGCATTAACATGTGGTTGAATGCTTAGAAAAATAACTATTATTGCTGTGATAACCAATGTTTTGCTTAGGGAACTCATGTTTTGCTATTAAAAAGCTAAGACGGGTTGTGCAAAATGTGGAGGTGTTAACGCCCATATATATATTCATCAAAACAGGAGTAGAATTTGGGTTGAGTTGCTTTTTCACTGTTTGGGTCTTTGTGTTTAAAGTTGTTTAATGTTTGGAGTCATTGATCTCTGTCGTGACCTATGAGAATAAGGATATGCCTTAAACGCGCTTCACCAAAATCTTTCATTGGTCTGGCCCGAAATTGGGAAGGAAACATGGTTTTGCCTGTCTTTTGTTCATGCTTTGCTCATCCATTAATTTTCCCGTCTAATCGAAAAAAGTTATGGCCAAAATAATTTGATGTGTCACAATTTTTTGTTCAAATTATAAAATTTTTTATCAAACATATGCATTAGGATGGTGTGTTGAATTCAGATTAATAATAATTGAAAAAAATAGTTTTTGAGAATACTCATGACAAAAATTTAGGAGTGTATTCAAATCGAGTCGATCCCAAATATCTTTATATTTGAACTCGAATTCAAATCTTTTAACCCAACTCGAACTCAATAAGTAGTAATAACATGACTAAATTCGACTCGATTGTATAATGAAATTGCTCAAACTTGACTCGAAAGCTTGATTTTTAAATAATATATTAATATATTTTATTTAATTTAATTTTTATATTATAATCATATATAGGTATATATATTAATATATGTTATCGAGTTATTCGATGAGTTTTTGAGTCTAAAATTTAATTACTCAATCTAGACTCGATTGTATAATGAAATTGTTCGAACTCGATTCGAGTTCGATCAAAATTGAGTCAAGTTGAACCATTGACCGAGCGCCTCTCAATTGATCTGAACTCAACTCGATTCACATAGCAACCCTACGAGAAACAATGGCTCGTCCAAATAATAATAATAATAATAATAATAATTCTTTTTCATATCAAGAAAACGATTGAGCAGCTACCAGAGGCAGTATCATGGAAAAATAGCATATTTCGTAACAATTATCTTTATTTTCTAAAGTTGAGATTTTTTAAATTTATAATTAATTTGTGATTTATTTTATTTTTGGGGTTGGTTAAAAAAATTACACGAGAAAATTGAAGCTTCTGTTGTAGTTACGTGTAAATCCAAATGAATTTTGGAGGCATACAAAAATTTCATTTTTAAAAAGGGTAAAAAAATTCCAATTCACATTTAAGCACGTTGTTGGCCGAGTCAAACAAAGAAAATTAAAAATGCAATAATACCCAAGTTGATTACCTTTTGGGCCCGGTCAATCCAACCCCATCATTCACAATGTTATATATTATACTACTACTATTTTCAAAACCATCCCATCCCAACTCCTCATTAACATTCAAACTCAAATTCTAAACAAACCTCTCTCTCTCTCTCTCTCTCTCTCACGTCAAAAACTCTAGGAAAAATCCAAAAACAGCCAACAACAAAAAATGGGGTTATCTCAAAATTTCAGGACTTTATTTTTCATTACTTTAAGCATAGTCTTTGCACTGCATTTTCAAGAAGCTTCTGCAATAAGACCACTAGGAGGAGATCAATGGCTGCTTGAATCCCTCCGGCGAGGTCCGGTGCCATATTCTGTTGCCTCACCATGCACAAATATTCCCGGAAGTCGCAAAGGGAAGTGTCCCTTGAGTGAAATGCACGTGGCCGGTCACGACTCTCCCATGAACCTCCTTCGGTGGCTGCACCTAAGCAGATGATTCAGAAGCTTGACGAACAACGAAACCAAGAGAAATTGTCTATGATCTGGTCATAGCAGAGTTTGTAACAGTTAGGTACATGTATAGTTGACAAGTTGACTCCACTTATTCAAAATCTCACAGTTGAATTTTATTTTTGACCATTTGTGGTGTACGCGCCATTTATCTTTTCTTTGTTTTGTATTCTTCGTTGCTTGGGGGGACAGCCCCATCATCTTTTCTGATATGCATGTGTGTATATATTTAGTCAGGACCAATTATTCTACTTTCTTTTCTAAATTTTACGATTTAATATTTTGTTATACATCACAAACCTGAATAGTTATAAGTTAAACGAACCATTTTAATGAGTGTAAGATTCTCAAAAGTATGTTTAAACAGGCAAAACATCTCATCCTTCTGTTAATACTTGTTGAGTGATTATACTCAGACGGGTCTAATAGATAGAAAGAGGAGGGAATAATTTGATCAACTAGTTAAATTTTGGCGATTAAAAGGGGGAATTTTTTTCACTATATTTACAAATTTTGACATATGGCTAAACTTTAGTAGCAGTATTGTATTGTATTAGTTATTTATTTATTTAGTTGGTTTAAGATTGCCTGTGAGGGGTGAGGAGACGACACCAAATTAGCCTATTTCGCTCATTAATGAAAATACTATTATCTTTTGCCTGAGTTTGGCTGCCTCTGCCTGGCAAGCATTTCTTTCCAAATTTGAAACTTTATGATATACAAAATACGATAACTATCGTATTTTAGCCATAAAAGTTTGACTATTACTTTATATGAATTCATGCACCAAGTCCACGGAACAGCATGTCATGGAGGCTTAACGCCCAGTTCATAATTAGAGATTCAATCTTGAATTTAATTCATAGATATAGTTTGAGAATGTATGTAATAGGTTCTTGCCGTTTTGGTTAGGCTATAATGATATATTCATTAAAATGATAATCATTATGATTTAAATTAAATATTTTATAATTAATTAAGTTGACATAATAATATATGAAAGAGTGTTACAATATTGGTCATCTTGGATCACCTTTTATATAGGAAAAGTAAGTCAAATGTTGTTGTTCTTGAAAGTGTATTGAGCATGTTATTCAATCTGGATTTCTACCCAAAAAAAAAAAAAAAGAAAAAAAAATGTCATTCAATCTGGATTCATCATTTATGGATAAGACTTTTAGGAATAAATCCTATTTTTGGATTTTGAGGTTTGCTTCGATACATTAATTAACAATATTATGAGTGAGATCCACTATTATTTTAAAATTTAATTACTAAAATGGAATATTTTTATATTTATATATTAGATATGAAAATTTAATTTAATTTGTCTGAAACTTTAACAAGCGAAAAGGGCATTTTTCTAGTAAATAAAATTGTTTGTAAATATATTGATCAATTTGTTTAACTAAACATTATAAATGGAAAAGAAAGTATTTATTATTCATCCATTCTTCATTTTCTTCACCAAGGACTCTACCAGCATTAACATGCGGTTCAACGCTCAACAAAATGACTATTGCTGCAATAGCCAACACTTTTTTTTAGGGAACTCATATTCTCTTATGCAGAGGTAAGATTAAAAATTTGGGATGTAAAATTTTGAATGGTGATGTTCAATTTTAGAATTTAGTTGGGGCTATTTTTTTTTTTTTTTTCTTTTTCAGTAATTTTGGGACACCTTGAGTCAAAACAAATTTGACACAATCTATATTTAGGCATCAATGCCAATCTTTTATTATTACATACCTTCTGGTGAAAGACAAAAAAGTAAAAAAAAAAAAAAATGAAAAAAAGAGAAAGGCAAAGAATAAATTAGAATGGGAAAGAACATAAGGGCTATATTATGCAAACTCAATAGTTGGTGACCACTCCAAACACGTGAGAATGCTGAGAGGCATGATCACGAGGAGCATACTTATGATGACGAGCGTAGCTCCTTTCCGAGATATGTGGACATGGCCCTTCGCCGCCGGAGCCTTCATGACAGCCAGATGCAGAAGAAGGTGGAGTAGGACTCCTAGCAAGAGACTGAAGAAGATGAAAGTATTTAGTCCTCACCCATTCTTCATTTTCCTCTCTAAGGACTCTAGAAGCATTAACATGTAGTTGAATGCTTAGAAAAATGACAATTATTGCCGTGATAACCAATGTTTTGCTTAGGGAACTCATGTTTTGCTATGCAAAAGCTAAGACGGGTTGTGCAAAATGTGGATGAGTTAACGCCTATATATATTCATCAAAATAGGAGTAAAATTTGGGTTAAGTTCTCTTTTTACTGTTTGGGTCTCTGTGTTTAAAGTTGTTTAATGTTTGGAGTCATTGACCTCTGTCGTGACCCATGAGTACAAGGGTATGCCTTAAACGCGCTTCACAAAAATCTTTCATGGGTCTGGCCCGAAACTGGGAAAGAAATATGGTTTTGCGTGTCTTTTGTTCATGCTAAAATAATTTGATGTATCACTTTTTTTCTTTTGTTTAAATTATAAAATTTTTATCAAACATATGGATTAGGATAGTCCTGATGAATTAATAATTGAAAAGTACAGTTTTCAGAGTACTCTTAATGAGAAACAATGGTTGTCCAAATAATAATAATAATAATCTTTTTTTTTTTTTTGGGCCTATCAAGGAGCCGGTTGAGCAGCTATTAGAGGAAGAATGTCATGGAGAAATAGCATTTCATAATAATTATCTTTATTTTCTAAACTTGTGATTTTTTTTTAATTTTATAATTAATTTGTGATTTATTTTTGTTTTTGGGGTTCGATAAAACAATTACACTAGAGAAAGTTGAAGATTCTGTTGTAGCTATGTGTAAATCCGAATGAATTGTGGAGGCACACAAAAACTTCATTTTCAAAAAGGAAAAAAAAAAATCCAAATCAGATTGAAGCACGTTGCTGGCCGAGTCAAACTAAGAAAATTGAAAATGCAGTAATACCCAAGTTCATCACCTTTTGGGCCCGGTCAATCCACCCCCACCCCCTCCCCCCACAAACACATCATTCACAATCTTATATATTATTCTACTACGATTTCAAAACCCTCCCATCCCGACTCCTCGTTAACATTCAAGCTCAAATTCTTAACAAACGTCTCCCTCTCTTCCCTCTCTCTCTCTCTCTCTCTCTCTTCTCTCTCCTCTCTCTCTCTCTCTCTCTCTCTCTCTCTCTCTCTCTCTCTCTCTCTCTCTCTCTCTCTCTCTCTCTCTCTCTCTCTCTCTCTCTCTCTCTCTCTCTCTCTTACTTGAAAAACTCTAGGAAAAATCCAAAAACAGCCAACAACCAAAAAAAAGGGTTATCTCTAAATTTTAGGACTTTATTTTTCATTGCTTTAAGTATAGTCCTTGTACTTCATTTTCAAGAAGCTTCTGCAATGAGACCACTAGGAGGAGTTCAGTGTGGCTGCTTGAATCCCTCCGGCGAGTTCCGGTGCCATCTTCTGTTGCCTCACCATGCACAAATATTCCCGGAAGTCGCAAAGGGAAGTGTCCGTTGAGTGAAATGCAGGTGGCCGGTCACGTGGTTTCCCATGAACCTCCTCCGGTGGCTTCACCTAAGCAGATGATTCAGGAGCATGACCAACAACGAAACCAAAAGAAAATGTCTATGAACCGGTCATAGCTGAGTTTGTAACAGTTCGGTACATGTATAGTTGACAAAGTTGACTCCACTTTTTCAAAATCATACAGTTGAATTTTTTTTTTGACCTTTTTTGGTGTACTCGCCATTTGTCTTTTGTTTTGCATTCCTTGCTGCTTTGGGGGACAGCCCCATCGACTTTTTGATGTGATAGTTGCTATGAAATTAATCTATTTTGATGTGATAATATTTGGTTGTACATCACAAATTTGAATAGTTATAACTTAGTGCAAGATTTTCAAATATTTTTTTTTTGAGTGATTTTGCTTATAAACGTGTATAATGGAGAGAAAAATGAGGGAAAATTTTGATCAACTAGTTAAATATCGATAATTAAAAGGGGTTTTTTTTTTCACTATATTTACAAATTTTGACAGATGACTAACTTTGGTAGCAGTATTGTATTGGTTCTTTATTATTTTGGTTAGTTTAAGATTGCTTGTGAGGGGCAGCCTATTTCGCTCATTAATAAAAATTACTATATCTGTTTTGCCTGAGTTTGGCTGCCTTTGCCCGCAAGCATTTCTTTCTAAATTTGAAACTTTATGATATACAAAATACAATAACTATCGAATTTTAGCCATAAAGTTTGACTATTACTTTATATGAATTCATGCACCAAGTCCACGGAACCACACGATATGGAGGCTTAACAAACAGTTTATAATTAGATATTCAATTTTGAATTTAATTAATAAATCCTATTTTTTTTATTTTAAGGGTAAAGAGTATTTTTATATTTATATATCATATGTGAAAAATTAAGCTAATTTATCCGGAACTTAACAAGTAAAAAAAAAAAGCATCTTCTAGCAAATAAATTGTTTGTAAATAGATCCAACGATTTTTTTTTTTACTTAAAAATTATATATGGAATAAAAAGTATGATTATAAGAAGGAACTCGGAAGGTGGGGTAGGACCTCTTTCAAGAGACCGATGAAGATGAAAGAATTTTCTCCCCACCGGTTCTTCATTTTCTTCACAGAGGACTCCGGCAGCTTTAACAGGTAATTGAATGCCCAGTATTGTTGCAATAGCCCAAGGTTTTGTCTAGGAGACTCATGTTTGTCCATACAAAGCTAAGACTAGAAATCAGGCAAACCCTATTTATTTTCATCAAATCATAGCGTAAAATTGGAGTGAATTTTTTTTTTTTCCACCAGTCCTCGGATTTAAAGTTATTCTCAGAGTTTACCTAAAATTTTTCGGTGACTCATGAGAATGCCCTTCACTAACCTCATTTTTTTTTTTTTTTTGTTATACAGATATTCGAATCTAAAATCTCCATGTCGAGAATTGAGATTTTAACTATTAAACTATTTCCTTTGAGACCTAAATTCATTTTTCTATTCTAACATGACAACCACCCGGGGGATTCTTTTTCCCCAGGTCTTCTCAATTGAATTGACTCATCTACTTCTCCTGCAAGCAAAAATATTCTACGGTCAAAATGATTAAAGAACTTTATGTTTAATTTGACTATTCTGGCTATTGAATTTGTTAGTTCATGTTAATTACTCTTAATTTGATTTTGAGAGCGAGAGTGACCTAACAATTAACATGGCGTGTAATGATCATATTGAATATCCTGGCATATTTTTAGCCTTTTGAAATTAGAAAAAAGAATTGTAAGTTAAATTTCTTACAACGGTAGAACATTATTAAACACCGCTCATCCGGGAAATTGTATAAGGAACATGTAATAATTCATAAATTATGCATACTAAGTAAGCATATCGACAAATCTTGTAAGATCAAAGCTTCCACATTGTAATTATCAAAGCTTGATTGTAATTGTATCTTATATTTATTATTCCCAATAATTTTTACATCGAGTGTCTAGATTTCATATTTTATAGCCCGTATTTGTATTCTGATATAGTGTCTATTAAGCGAAGCATGTAACTTAAATATTGTTTTGAAAAAAAAAATTTATTTATTGTTGATTCATCTCGTTTTTTCTCCTTTCTCCTTTCTTGTTTTAACAATTTTTTTTAAAAATAAAATGATAAATACACAAATATTAAAATAAGAAAAAGGACGACGACCACCATAGGCAGCTTTGCTCGGACGATGGAGGGGGTTGAACACCTTCTCCGAATAAAGTTGGAGTCTTTGAAATTTGATGTGGTGAAAGCGTTACTAAAACGCGAAATAGAGGGTGTAAAGTGTAAAATCTAATACTCGGGGATGTAAATAATTATCACTAGTAAAATATAAAGTGCAAACCATAGGTATGGGTTTTACGATTTTATGATACGAGGGAATTGTATTTTCTACTAAAATATGAAAGTTAAATTTTGATATGGTCAAATTAATATTAGTAAAAATTATCTTGGAGCTTTCGAAATATCAAGAAATGGCAAAGTCCTTAGCCTAGTTTGGGTACCTTGCATTGCAAGCATTACTTCTTATAAACATCAAATTTTAATGATATGAAATATAATGTCCTTCAAGGACAGCTCAAGCAGTAGAGTCTCCCACTTCCATCATTCTTTCTCCGGTTCGATTCCGTTTAATTGTATCTTTTTATACAAATACATATATATATATACGAAATATAACGAATTAGAATTTAGCAACAAAGTTTGACTATATATTAACACGGTTTGATACGAATTCATGCGCCAAGTCCCTTGAATTATATTGTCATATGGAACTTCTAAAAGTTTTCTTCTCTTGAGTTTAGACCTCTACCACTTGGCATTGAAATGAAGAACACTAAATTACTAAAACATTTGGCATAATTCTTATTCAAAATCATAAACCCAAATCTTTTATTACCCATCTGTATGTAAAAATCAACAAAAATAATACAGATAAAAAACAAACAAACAACTTTGCGCACCGGACGGATGTATTTCCATCACCCTGTCCCTCACCCTTACTAATGATCGGTATACTTCTCAAAAGAAAAAGAAATAAATAAATAAAACTACAGTTTATTGTGTATACTTTTGTCTAAATCAACTCACTACTTGGTGTGGGCTCTAAATTGACCGAAATGGTCCGGAGCATGAGGAGGAGGAGGAGGGTACTCATGACCCGCAAAGTTCCTCTCCCCGATAGGCGGGCATGTCCCAGTGCCGCCGGAGCCTTCATTGCAGCCAGATACAGAAGAAGGTGGGGTAACCTTGGAAAGAGACTGAAGATGAAAGTATTTATTATTCATCCATTCTTCATTTTCTTCATTAAGGACTCTACCAGCATTAACTTGTGGTTCAATGCTCAACAAAATGACTATTGCTGCAATAGCCAACACTTTTTTTAGGGAACTCATATTCTCTTATGAAAAGGAAAGATTATAAATTTGGGATGTAAAATTTTGAATGGTGTTGCTCCCTATTTATAATCAATTTTAGAGTATAGTTGGGGGTAATGTTTTTTTTTTTCCAGGAATTTTCGGTCACCTTGAGTTTGAACTTTGAAGCTACAATGAGAAAATGTAACTATGTAAAACGCGTTTCACGAAGTCTTTTTTTTTTTTTTTTTTGAGTTCTAACATTAATGGTGAAAAATGGACTCATCTAGCTCCTTGGTGAAGGCTGACTTTTGAATTATTTTTCACGTATCATGGTAGTAACTCTCCACGGATCAAATGTAGCATAATGCTGTCACTTCCATTAAAAAAAGAAATACAAAAAAAAAAACAGTTCTCCAAGGGATAACTTAGTGGTCATAACCCCTTCCCCATACTCGTGATCCGGAGTTCGAATCTCGTATAACAAAAAAAAAAAAAAGATATTGTTTAGCTCTAATCCACAACTCTCATGGAAATTTGTTACCTTGTTGATCTAGATTATGTCACGGTGACTATTTGGCACAATTTGAAGGCATTAAGAATAAAAGACCTTTTCCTATGACCTTTGAATTTGAAGACCTATTCAGAAGACTAGGCATGGGAGACTACTGTTGATTTGAAATGTTCAAATGTATTTTGTGGGGTTACGGCTATCCTGAGAGTATCAAAATTGAAGGGTGTGAAAATGGAAAGTGTTTGCTTTTGTGCAAGGAATGTGAAGATCTTCAATTTCCGGGAAATGGCTTTAAGTCCGGTATGACGAGCATGGTCTATTCAAAATGTTGAAATTGGCCGACTCTGCATGCATCTTGCTTTTTGGAGGGGCCAAGGACCTTGCCTAATTTGGAGGGGCCAAGGACCTTGCCTAATTTGAGACTCTGCAAAAGTCCTTTTGCCGCCTTGAAGGGTAACCGAAAAAAAGTGAAGTTTGAATGAGTAATTGGTTCACCTTTAGCAATTTTGACATGTTTTTCACACCGCGTGTGATAAAGATAACTAGAGATGGTGGGAGTTATTTTGTTTAAGGCGTTGATTTAAGAATTTATCCCTGAACCTCACTGTGTGAGACCCGAGATCCACGAGATGGGTTATCTGGTACCCTTATTACTTTCGGCTAACTCTTGAAGTCTCAATTCGGTGTTTGCTACCTTAGTCTGTTTATCGATGGCGAGGAATATAAATTAAGGTTTGAGGGACAGGTCTAAGAAAGTAGCTGCGTTAAAACTGATAGATTCAAGTCTGGGAAAATAAATACCAATTGACGTTACATTGTAATATAGTATTCACCGACCGGTCTCTTGTGTTCATCCATGTAGGGATTAGAACACAATAGTGAATACATAGTCAAGCGATATATGGGGAATTATTTTCGTTAAGGAAAATAGCTCGATTGATGTAACCAGTTTTGGATCTGGGGTGCTGCGAGCTTATTATTGTACTAACGTTGACTACTCGATTATCCAAACAGGTATATCGATAAGTCTTTTATTTGTAGGTGTACTCACTAATCGCACAACGTCCAACTTAGTATGAAAATCCAGTAGGGTGATGTGAAGAGATCACATCAGTTGTGATTTCGAGATGACGGTAAAAGTACTCTCGTGTGCAAGTGGGAGATGAAGTTAAATGTGCCCAGGGACATCTTCCCAATATGGAAAGTGTTGAATGTAACTCCCACAATCATGGTGGCCTACCAAATCAATTCTGGGTAATTGATTTACCTACGAATAATAACAAAAAATAATATTGGAAGGGATGAATGTAGACAAAAATCCGAATCTGGGTTTTTCAGAGCTATACAATTCCTTTGGAGAGAGAATTGACAATTTGCTCTTTTGAAAACTTGAGGAATTTTGTCATACGGCGTTTCCATCACCAGATCTAGAGTTGAGGTGTCGTAAAACTGTATTGATAACCTAATCTGTGATTATCATCCTGACTACGAGGTAAATCGAGACATGAATTTCGTAATTCCCCAAAGATTACTGCATCGCTCATTGAGGTATTACTAAAATCCTAAACTTTTAATTCCGAAATTGTTTAATGCTTCCGTCATTATAGAGTTATCAAATATCTCTAACAGAATGAAAATTCTGTTTAATAGATCGAGAGAGAGAGAGTGTGTGTGTGTAATACCCAGAAGAAAAAAAAAAAGGAAAATCTAAAATTAGGGCTTAAAGCCCTAATTTATCTTCCTTTTCCCCTCTCTCTCTCTCCCTCTCTCTCTTTCCCTCTCTCTCTCTCTCACTCCGTCTCTTCCTCTCCCTGCCGCTTCCTCTCCCACGGCAACGCCTCATTCCGCCATCGCCAACACCGCTGCTCCTCCCTCCTCACCCGAGCGCGCTAGCCACAATGCCTTCGTCCTCCGCGCAGCACGATCTCCCGTTGTCATCCTCCACCGAGCGCGATCGCTGCACCACCGCGAGTGCACCAGCCCAGCGTGAGAGCCCAGCGCGAGCCCAGCGCGAGGCCAGTGCGAGCCCAGCACTAGCCCAGAGTGCGAGCCCAGCGCGAGAGCCCAGCGCGAGCCAGCACGCGAGCCCAGCGTGAGCCAGCGTGCGAGCCCAGCGCGAGCCAGCACACGAGCCCAGCACGAGCAGTGCGCGACCCTCTGCACGAGCCCCTGCGTGCCTCTGCACGCTCCTGCACGAGCACCTGCGCGCCCTTGCGCGCCTCTGCACAGCCCCAGCACACCCTAGCACGGGCTCCCCTATGCCAGCACGCCCTCCAGCACGCCACAGCACGAGCGCGAGCGCTCCAGCGCGCGACCCACTGCGCAAGCACTCGATCCAGCTCGCGAGCGCGAGCTCTAGCTACTGCGGCCCAGTCCAGCACGCGGCCCAGTCCGGCCCGCGGCCCACCAGATCCCTCAGGCCCGTGGCCCAACAGGCCCGCCAGCCCATCAGCCCGCGACGGCCCGTGACAGTCCGTGAGCCTCTGCGAAGGTAAATGACTCAAAGTTCGATTTTCGCACTAGGGTTTCGAATCTCTTTAGTAATTGGACTTAAATTGTTCACAATTGTTTCAAATTTGGAAACATTCAGGTTTTAGACCAAACCGACGGGCGAACGAAAGCTAGATCCGAGATCCGAGGAACACTAGGTAAGAGAAAGGAAATCTCTAGCTCTTGAATAAATTTTGTCAAATTAGGTAGTTTTGGTTGGAAAGAAAAATTGAAGATTCATAACTAAATCCTTATTTGATATCGAACCGTGGTGATTTGATTAGGTTGGCTATTTTGGTGATTCGATTGAGGGGAGCATTGTTCTACGTATTGTGATTTTATTGGGGAGTGTGCTATCCTCCCCAAAATCTGTGAGTGGAATTTATTTCAATACTTTTGTTTAATATGTAAACTCTATTTTACAACATTTTGATGAATGAGCATGATTTGTCTTATACTTGAAATGTTTTGACTATTTTTAAAATTGATTTTTGTGAACCGATGGAGTGTCCAAAAACTGTGTTGAATTATGAAATTATGCATCCATATGGTTGAAATGTATAATGTGTCATTTTATGCTAGATGTTGCATTTGGTTTGTAAACCTGATTTCGGCACATTTTTTATGCGATATTGATTTTATCCTTGAGGGCTTTGGATTGTATTGTTCCATAGCTACGAAGGACACCGTGAGAGACGCTTTGGTGGCATCCGGATATGCCTAGGCCTAGGGTATCCCACGAGTTGTCGTAATTTGATCATCGACAGGGTACTAGCCAGGTTGAACCCGAAAGGGGGAGGATTTGGATTTGGATTTTGATATCCTCTCCAAGTCTAGCACCTGGACGAGATTCATCACCAACGCCGGGGTGGAAAGCACTTTAAATAAACTAGCATATAACACCCCCGGTGCGTCTGTCATAGGTCGCGGTAGACCTCTACCAGGACATTTTCGACTGGCAGCTCTATGATTTTAATGACAGTGCTTTGGATGCATATTTGACTTGATAATGCGTGCAAATGACATAGTGTTGAAATGAAAAGCATAAGGATTTGAAATATGATTTGTATACTTGTGTTTTGACACTCCAATTTCATACTCCATATTTGACGATTGCATTGTCCCATTCACTCACTGAGTATTCTTCCCTTAGTATTCACCCTTCATTTCCCTTCTTGTTTCAGAGATAGTATCTGGCAAGGAGCGTTGCTTTTAGGACGCTCAGTATCATTGGGAGATTTGATCTGGATCTAAGTAGTTATTGTATATTTCCGCTGTAATTTCATGAGTAAGCAATTGTATTGGTGATGTATATGTATTATGAGGTCAATAGACGACCATTGTATAATTCTGGGATGACTGTATAAATGTGGACACGTCATTGCATAACATTACATTGAGGTATTTCTGGTTCATTGTGTAAGTACTTGGGAATGTGTCATGTCTTAGAAGTATCCTCTAGGATCGCTCGGTGCCTCCTCTAAATCACAGGAGGGGCGACTAGCGGCTGTCCATGCCTTTGATGGGGCCATGGCAGTAGAGGTCTGTGGTTAGGTTGTTGGAAATTTTTATAGCCTTGCGTTACCTGGATATTGGCTGTGAGATTGGTTGATTTTGGAGAGGCCGGGATGGCCACTTGATTATAATACAGGATAATTGTGATTTATACAGGGTAAATTGTACTTGGCAAGCCTCCGAAATATGGGGAGGTTCTGTCCGATTTTCTATAAAAATACAGCCGGCATTCAGGATAACGGGCGGCTACTCACGATCCCGGTTCGGGGCGTGACAGTTGGATTAGTATCAGAGCGACTTGGTTGAGAGCTATATAGAAAAAGAGTCTTGAAAACATTCCCGCGTGTGTTTGTGTTTAAAGTCCTCAATGCATGAGTCTCATACAGTCATGAAATCCCAGTGCATGGTCATAGCTATATGAGTTCATCTATTTTAGGGAGTTAGATACGGTTGTATTTAACCTAACATGCTATATTCTTTCCCTACTGAACTAAGAATTTCATTCTTTTGTGAGGGTAGCCATGCTATGATTAGTCCAAAATTCTTGAACCGTGCCTATTTTTTTTTTAATACTTAATAAGGATCCTTCTCTTGCAAAATTATGCCACCTAGACGTGGTAGGAGAGGTGCTAGATTCGCATCACTTGAGGGCTGTTAGTGCCAGATGCACCTCGGACACCCGAGACCCCACAAGTACCAGAGGACTTAGATGAACCGGAGGATCGTACCTCGACTCACGTGCCACCACCGGCACCTACTCAGCCAGCTGCTCAGGCTGAGACTCCCGTATCCACACTCAACGCCTTTCGGCAGGTGTACGAGTGGTACGCTTCGCATGGGGTCCAGATTCCGCCCCCACCACCTCCTACAGCAGCGCCTGCACCTGTAGCAGCCCAGTTCCTACGGCACCGGTTCCACCGCCGGTGGCCGGTCCTTCTACTTTGTCCGAGCCAAATGAGACTACATCGGCTATTCTTAGACGAGTACATGAGTTGACTCAGTTGGTTAAGGAGGCCCGTTAGCTGGGGTGTACAGATTTTGCAGGGCTTGGTAATGCTGCGACAGCCAAGCATTGGATCAACCGTACCCGCAGGATTCTAACTGATCTCGGGATTGGAGAGGAGCTCTGCCTGAAAGTGGCAGAGCAATTATTAGAGGGAGAGGCCCTCTCATGGTGGGAGGCCCTCACTGATGAGGCGATAGAGTCACTGCGGTGGGATGATTTTCTTCGGGAGTTTGACCGCAGATTTTTCCCACTCTACCAGCAGGACCGGATAAGGTCAGAGTTGGGACGGCTTACACAGGGTCCAGATCTGTCTCGGAGTACGAGGCAGATATGCGGAGACTCGCCGCATTCGTACCAGATCTAGCTACACCTCAGTATTTGCGCTTCAAATTTGAGGACGGTCTTAGTTTCAGCATAAAAAAATATATGACTGTTACTCCACAATTTACATTGGCCGAGGTTATAGACTCTGCTCACCGCGCGGAGGCTTTGGTCCGCGCAGAGACTAGGCAGAAAGAGAGCAGAGAGCAGAGAGCATAAAAGAAAGAAAGAGAAGTCTCAGTTTGTACAGAACTCAAAGAGGGGCAGGGGATCCAGTTCGCACAGAGGCGGATTTGGATTTGGATTTCCTGAGTTGGGACGGGGACAGTACTCCCACGAGTTTAGACAGCCTGCTCCGACTTACCCTTCACAGTATACTACTCAGCGGCATCTTTATTGCCACAGGTGCAATAGGTCTCATTCGATAGAAGCTTGTTCAGTGACGGTCACTTGCTTCCACTGTGGGAAGCCTAGTCATATTAGGAGTTCTTGTCCTGAGTTAGGACACGGAGGACAGAGTTCACTGAGCCGTACTAGTACTCCTCGTATGGGACAGCAGGGGCAGCCTGCTCGGCCAGCAGCTTCTACTCCCAGGGTGACCACTGGGAGTAACACAGTGCAGACTTAGGCACGACAGCAGCATAGGGCACAGGCCCGGGTTTATGCCATGACGCAGGAGGACGCCCGGGTGAACCCTGACATCATCATGGGTACTCCTCCTTCTGATCCTGTAGAATAGGATCTCTATTCGTATTTTCACTTCTTTTGAGGATGTCAGCATTGTATCAGTTGTATAGGTATTTTATGTTGTGTTCCTTTTTGTCGACATGATACTACTCTGACATTTTTGTACACTGAAGTTGTAAAAGCCTTAGAAGCTCAACTATTTTGACATATATATATACATATCAAGTTTGAAATCATTCTAAGTCTATGTGTATTTTGTTCAATGATAGGTACTCTACCTATCTTCGGAATAGATGCCCGTATTCTTATTGACACGGGGTCTAACTATTCGTATGTGAGCGATCAATTCTTCCGACATTCTGACAGGCCGCTCTCACCTTTAGACGAGGAGCTATTGATCATCACTCCTCTGGGTGAGAAGATTGTGCGCGACACAGTGTATAGAGAATGTGAGATCAAAGTTGGGGATACAGTGCTGAAAGCAGATCTAATCCCCCTCGCTATGACTGATTTTGATGCCATCTTGGGGATGGATTGGCTACATATGCATCGGGCTTCAGTTGACTGCTTTAAGAAGCAGGTGGAGTTTTGAAAACCCGATCAACCAGTGTTGATTTTTGAGGGCGAGAGGCGGGTTTTACCCCGCTGTGTCATTTCAGTTTTGGAGGCCAGACGTATGAATCGCCACGGATGTGCGGCTTACCTGGCTCATATCATTAACACTACTACTCAGGGACCGGGACTGGAGAATGTCCTAGTGGTACAGGACTTTCCGGATATTTTTCCCGATGAGCTACCCGGATTACCAGCGGTTCGGGAGTTTGACTTTGAAATCGATTTAGCTCCGGGGACTACCCTATCTCTATGCCGCCAAACAGGATGGCGCCGGCTGAGCTGAGGGAGCTCAAGGTCCAACTGCAGGAGTTGCTGGATAAGGGGTTTATCCATCCTAGCACGTCCCTTTGGGGCGCTCCAGTGCTGTTTGTAAAGAAGAAAGACAGCTCATTAAGATTGTGTGTGGATTACAGACAACTTAATCGGGTAACTGTGAAGAACAGATATCCACTGCCTCGCATAGATGTTTTATTTGATCAATTGCAAGGTGCTCAAGTTTTCTCGAAGATTGATCTTCGATCGGGATATCATCAGTTGCGGATTAGGAGTCAAGACGTGCCAAAGATAGCTTTCCGCACTCGATACGGGCACTACGAATTTCTAGTCATGCCGTTTGGGCTAACTAATGCCCCCGCTGCATTCATAGACTTGATGAATCGAATTTTTCATGATTATTTGGACTGGTTCATTATTGTTTTTATTGATGATATCTTAGTCTACTCGCGGAGTGATGATGAGCATACTCAGCACCTTAGGGTGATTCTGCAAACACTTCGTGAGAGACAACTTTATGCCAAGTTTACCAAGTGTGAATTTTGGCTGCGGCAGATTGGTTTTCTTGGCCACATAGTTTTTGAGGAGGGTATTTTTGTCGATCCGCAGAAAGTCGATGCCATTACGAGATAGGAGCAACCACAGACAGTGACTAAGATCAGGAGTTTTCTTGGTCTAGCCAGGTATTACCACAGATTTGTAGAGGGCTTTTCTTGAATTTCTACTCCGTTATTTAGATTGACGCGAAAAGGTGTCAAGTTTGTATGGGATGATCGTTGTGAGGTGAGCTTTCAGTAGTTCAAACAGTGATTGACGTCCGCTTCGATTCTAGCCCTTCCCACGAGTAGTCGAGAATATGTGGTGTACAGTGACGCCAGCAGACAGGGATTGGGCTGTATATTGATGCAGAATGGTAGAGTTATCGCCTATGCTTCGCGACAGCTAAAGAAGCATGAGGTGAATTATCCTACACACGATTTGGAGTTGGCGGCCATAGTCTTTGCGCTAAAGATATGGCGCCACTATTTATATGGGGTCACATGCAGAGTGTTTACAGATCACAAGAGTCTGAAGTATCTGTTCACTCAGAGGGAGCTGAATTTGAGGCAGCGGAGATAGTTAGAGCTGCTAAAGGATTATGAACTCATCATTGACTATCATCCAGGCAAGGCTAATGTAGTGGTTGATGCCTTGAGTCGGAAGTTGTCTTCCTCTTGTCAGACTACCGAGAGTACTTATCTCTCATGTTTATTGGGACTCCGAGCCTTGGGAGTTAGGTTAGCTGTGATGATCAGGGAGTTATACTAGCCAGATTTGAGGTTCGTCCGAGTTTGCTCGACCATATCAGGGAGCTTCAGCAGAGTGATGAAGAGCTCTGAGGTATTTATGAGAAAGCCAGCAGAGGTGATATTGATGACTTTAGAGTTCGCAAGGAAAGACTATTGGTTTTTTGAGATCGGGTATGTGTACCAGCAGATAGTGATCTTCGCATGGCCATTTTCTAGGAGGCCCATTCATCTGCCTATGCTTTACATCCCGGTAGTACTAAAATGTATCGCACTATCAGAGACAGTTATTGGTGGTCGGGTATGAAACGGGAAATTACAGAATTTATTGCTCGTTGCCTTGTATGTCAACAGATAAAGGCTGAGCACCAGCATCCAGCTGGCACTTTGTAGCCCCTTCCCATTCCTGAGTGGAAGTGGGAGCATATCACGATGGATTTTGTAGTGGGATTACCGCGGATTTTGGCACAGCATGATGCTATTTGGGTGATAGTTGACCGACTTACTAAGTCCGCACACTTCATCCCGATTAGGAATGATTACTCACTTGAGGCGTTGGCACGCCTCTATATTGATATGATTGTGAGATTGCTTGGGATTCCAGTATCGATAGTATCAGATCGAGATCCCAGATTTACATCCCGTTTTTGGCCCAGTCTGCAGAAGGCTTTGGGTACTAGACTGAATTTCAACACAGCGTATCACCCCCAGACAGATAGTCAGTCAGAGAGGACCATTCAGACTTTAGAGGACATGCTTAGAGCATGTGTTATGGATTTCCGGGAGAGTTGGGATCGGTATCTTCCGTTAGTGGAGTTCGCCTATAATAATAGCTATCAGGCGAGCATTTGCATGCCACCTTACGAGGTATTGTATGGGAGAAAGTGTCGTACCCCGTTGTGCTGGGATGAGGTTGGTGAGCGACGACTCACCAATATTGAGCTGGTAGAGGAGACGAAGGAGAAAGTGAAGATTATCCGTATGCGGATGAAAACCGCTCAAGATAGACAGAAATCCTATGCAGGTCGTAGGCGGCGACCTCTAGAATTTACTGTGGGAGACATGGTATTCTTAAAGATATCTCCCTTGAAGGGAGTCATTCGATTTGGGCAGCGAGGGAAGTTGAGTCCCAGGTATATTGGGACCTTCCGTATCCTTGAGAGGGTCAGAAATATATCATATAAATTGGAGCTGCCAGCAGACCTATCACGTATTCACGATATATTTCATGTCTCAGTACTTATGAGATATCAGCCAGATCCCTCACACATTTTAGAGGCTCCGCCAATTGAGATTCGAGAGGACTTGAACTTACCTGTCCAGGCCGTGACTATTTTAGATTGACAGGTCAGAAAGCTACGGAGCAAAGAGATTCCTCTTGTTAGAGTTTTGTGGAGGAGCGACCAGGTCGAGAAACAGACCTGGGAGCCTGAGGAAGCCATGAGAAGACAGCACCCCCAACTTTTCTCTGTATAGTTTCTTTTAGTCTCAAGGACGAGACTTGTTTTTAGAGAGATAGAAAATGTAATACCCAGAAAAAAAAAAAAAAAAAAAAAAAAAAAAAAAAAAAGGAAAATCTAAAATTTGGGCATAAAGCCCTAATTTATCTTCCTTTTCCCCTCTCTCTCTCTCTCTCCCTCTCTCTCTTTCCCTCTCTCTCTCTCTCACTCCTTCTCTTCCTCTCCCCGCCGCTTCCTCTCCCACGGCAGCGCCTCCTTCCGCCATCGCCAGCACCGCTGCTCTTCCCTCCTCGCGCGAGCGCGCTAGCCGCAGTGCCTTCGTCCTCCCGCAGCACGATCTCCCACTGCCATCCTCCGCCGAGCGCGATCGCTGCACCACCGCGAGTACACCAGCCCAGCGCGAGCCCAGCGTGAGCACAGCGCGAGCCCAGCGTGAGCACAGCGCGAGCCCAGCGTGAGCACAGAGCGAGCCCAGCGCGAACCCAGCGCGAGCCCAGTGCGAGCCCTGCGTGAGCCCTGCGTGAGCCCTGTGCGAGCCGACGAGCGAGCCCAACGCAAGCCAGGGCGCGAGCCCAACGCGAGCCAGCACACGAGCCCAGCACGAGCAGTGCGCGACCCTCTGCACGAGCCCCTGCGCGCCTCTGCACACTCCTACACGAGCACCTGAGCACCCTTGCTCGCCTCTGTACAGCCCCAGCGCGCCCCAGCACGGGCTCCCCTGTGCCAGCGCGCCCTCCAGCACGCCCCAACACGAACGCGAGCGCTCCAGCGCGCGACCCACTGCGCGAGCACTCGATCCAGCTCGTGATCGCGAGCCCTAGCCACTGTGGCCCAGTCCAGCACGCGGCCCAATCCGGCCCACAGCCCACCAGACCCCTCAGGCCCGCGGCCCACCAGGCCCACCAGCCCATCAGCCCACCAGCCCGCGAGCCCGCGACGGCCCGTAACAGTCCGTGAGCCTCTGCGAAGGTAAATGACTCAAAGTTCGATTTTCGCACTAGGGTTTCGAATCTATTTAGTAATTGGACTTAAATTGTTCATAATTGTTTCAAATTTGGAAGCATTCAGGTTTTAGACCAAACCGACGGGCGAACGAAAGTTAGATCCGAGATCCGAGGAACACTAGGTAAGTGAAAGGAAATCTCTAACTCTTGAATAAATTTTGTCAAATTAGGTAGTTTTGGTTGCAAAGAAAAATTGAAGATTCATAACTAGGCCCTTATTTGATATCGAACCGTGGTGATTTGATTAGGTTGGCTATTTTGGTGATTCGATTGAGAGGAGCATTATTCTACGTATTGTAGTTTTATTGGGGAGTGCGCTATCCTCCCCAAAATCGGGAGTGGGATTTATTTCAATATTTTTGTTTAATATGTAAACTCTATTTTACAACATTTTGATGAATGAGTATGATTTGTCGTATGCTTGAAATGTTTTGACTGTTTTTAAAATTGATTTTTGTGAACCGATGGAGTGTCCAAAAACTGTGTTGAATTATGAAATTATGCATCCATGTGGTTGAAATGTATAATGTGCCATTTTATGCTAGATGTTGCATTTGGTTTGTAAACCTGATTTCGGTATATTTTTTATGCGATATTGATTTTAGCCTTGAGGGCTTTGGATTGTATTGTTCCGTAGCTACGAAGGACACCGTAAAAGACGCTTTGGTGGCATCCGGATATGCCTAGACCTGGGGTATCCCACGAGTTGTCGTGATTTGATCATCGACAGGGTACTAGCCAGGTTGAACCCGAAAGGGAGAGGATTTGGATTTTGATATCCTCTCCAAGTCTAGCACCTGGACGAGGTTCGTCGCCAACGCCGGGGTGGAGAGTACTTTAAATAAACTTGCATATAATACCCCCGGTGCGCCTGTCATAGGTCGCGGTAGACCTCTATCAGGACATTTTCGACTGGCAGCTCTATGATTTTAATGACAGTGTTTTGGATGCATATTTGACTTGATAATGCGTGCAAATGACATAATGTTGAAATGAAAAGCATGAGGATTTGAAATATGATTTGTATACTTGTGTTTTGACACTCTAGTTTCACACTTCATATTTGACGATTGCATTAACCCACTCACTCACTGAGTATTCTTCTCCGAGTACTCACCCCTCATTTCCCTTCTTGTTTCAGAGATAGTATTTGGCAAGAAGCTTTGCTTTTAGGACGCTCAGTATCATTGGGAGATTTGATCTGGATCTGAGGAGTTATTGTATATTTCCGCTATAATTTCGTGAGTTAGCAATTGTATTGGTGATATATATGTATTATGAGGTCGATACACGACCATTGTATAATTCTGGGATGACTGTATAAATGTGGACACGTCATTGCATAACATTGTATTGAGACATTTCTAGTTCATTGTGTAAGTATTTGGGAATGTGTCATGTCTTAGAAATGTCTTCTAGGATCGCTCGATGTCTACTCTAAATCACAGAAGGGGCGATTAGCGGCTGTCCATGCCTTTGATGGGAGCATGGCAGTAGAGATCTGTGGTTAGGTTGTTGGAAATTTGTATAGCCTTGCGTTACCTGAATGTTGGCTATGAGATTGGTTGATTTTGGAGAGGTCGGGATGGCCATTTGATTATAATACAGGATGATTGTGATTTATACAGGGTAAATTGTACTTGGGAAACCTCCGAAATATGGAGAGATTCTGTCCGATTTTCTGTAAAAATACAACCGGCATTCAGGATAACGGACGGCTGCTCACGATCCCGGTTCGGGGCGTGACAGAGAGAGTGAGTGAGAGAGAGAGAGAGAGAGAGAGAGAGAGAGAGAGTTTGAGAAGACAATATATGTAAGATTTTTACACCTGAAAAGACTATATACTCATTCATCTCTTCTGAATGTTCAAAAGAAATTTAGCTATACAATAAATGGTGTCTCACACATCCAATCCAACATTATCCTGATCTCCGCCAAAACAATATGACAAATAAGAGTACAGACCACCATCTATATGAAATCTACAGTAACATGTACAACTAAACCTAATATATGACTGCAAAAGCAGGAGTCTAAGTAGACCACGAATGACATCAAGAGCGCATGCGGCACCAACATCCCCATCAAGGTTTATAATCGAATTGTGCACATGACAGCCATTTTGAAATCTAGAGTATAATGGAAGAGCAGGTTCATGACTTTTGACCTCCATGTCCTCCCAGGATGATAAATTTAAACAATAATGTTGGTCCCCTTTTTTGCAATCGTGATCTCCAGGTTTGAGCTGAATTGGCACCACCAAGAAGTCATTACATATAGTTCACTGCCCAAAGCAACAAAACCATGACAAGCCATCAGAGGCTTGGTATATCCGAATCCTTCTGCCCTCGCTTTGATGTATCCATCATGCAGATCGTAGAGCATTAAGAAGAAAAGAATGTCTTGAACAATACATGAAAATCAATAAGTCAGAGAGCATAAATGGCAATTTGGGATAAATTTTAAAAATAATAATAATAATAATAATAAATTATGGACCATGAAAAGTGGGGGTGGGGATAAAGACACCCAAAAAAGGAACAATACCTTTTGAGGGCTGCTATAGTTCCGTCGGTGCATCCTGGCATTCATGTTGCATGTTTGCCTCTGATCAGAAATAGGCATTCAAAGGAGTCCAAGGAAAAGACACATATACCAGCTGCACTTGATAGAGAAAGCTCTTAAATTAGCCTCCCACCAACTAACACTGTAAAAACTAGTTGCT
Organism: Dillenia suffruticosa; assembly: GCA_033439265.1. Taxonomy (NCBI): domain Eukaryota; kingdom Viridiplantae; phylum Streptophyta; class Magnoliopsida; order Dilleniales; family Dilleniaceae; genus Dillenia; species Dillenia suffruticosa. The sequence continues at coordinate 19,923,109 of JAVTVX010000020.1, forward strand.
ACATCTTTCAAATAACTCATCTTCATTGATGCAGCAAATGCATTTTCATGCCAGAAAGGAAGCAAGACAGCATAAATCCATACAGGGCCATCTGCCCTTAACAAAATCATTTGAAGCCAACTAAGCTGTTCTGACCTCTATCTCCTCCAGAAAACCTATGTAATGGTCTCTATATCTACTCCATTGCAACAAAACAGAAAATGGTAAACTCACTCCCTTGTGCATCCCAAAGACCACAGTGGGTCAGAAAGGATGGAAGCCAAAGAAACAGTGACGTAATTTCAGCGGAAAAATAAAATCATGAATCTATGTTCCTTCAGAGTTCCTATTACAATTTGATATATATAAATTTTAAGCTTGACAAGCTCCACTTGGGGGAATGTCCTGCGAGATAATTGATACTCTCTATTCTTCTTGGTTGATAGTATATAATATCTGTAATACCTAAAAAAAAAAATCAAAAAAAAAAAAATCACACCCCACCTTTGCTCTTTTCCCCTCACCCGAGCCCAACATTTTTCTCTCTTCTCTCAATCTTATTCACTCTCTCCCACACTCCCTCTCTTGTCTCACTCTCTCTCTTGCTCTCTCCTCACCCAAACTCGCAGCACTCTCTCTCTTTTTCCCCCCAAGAAGCACGATAGTTAGGGTATGGTGGTGGCTTGGCTTGAAAGTGAAATTGATTATGAAAATTTAGGTAATTTTTTCATCTTAACTTGGGTCTACTTTCTTATTCCATAAATTTGAAGATTTTGTTAAAATTGATGAAATTAAATTTGGAAAATCTAGATCTATAAAATATTGGGTTTAGGATTTGAAATGAATAAAAATTGTGTAATTATATAAGTAAAGTATTGATAGATGATCTGAACTTAAAATAATGGAGGAAAGTGAAATCTAATCGAAACCTTGATTTTTCTACAAAGGGGATAGCTTGTGCATGCTGTGATCTCTTACCCTCATAACTCATTCGGTATATAGATAATTCAAATATGGTTTTATTCTCATGAAACTAGACTCTCATGGCTTTAAGATAACATGTTCTGCAGAATCCCCTGCTTCCTATCATGTTCTGGACGTGATTATTATTGTAGATTTAAGCTGTCTTTGAGTCAAAGTTAGGCAAATATCTGAACATAAAAGTTATAGATCTATATTTTATCTTTAATTTAAGGCAAGAATCACTTAAATCCGAGGTATGTAGTGAAAGTTATGATGATTTTTAGGTGACTGCACAAATGTGATCATAAATTTAGGATTATCACATTCATAGATTTGAATATTTTTGTATGATTAGAATTGATTTGAATCATGAACATAAAAATCATAGTTTCATGTTTAATTTTTAAGCAAAAAATGGAATTACCGAAATCCAAGAATTGTAGTTCAAAATATAGCCCTTTTCTAAAACATGTTATGTTAAGAATTTATTGAAAATTAAAATTTTAGAATATTGAGGAAAAATAAATTAGCCAAATGTTGATTCATGATTTATTGATTTATTTGGTACTCATTGTCCTAAGTTAAAATATTCAAAAATGAGGGGTTAGATTTAATTTGGTTTGAAATTGAGAGTGATTACCCTTTCAAGAAATGAATGGATGGTTCGTTGTGTTTTTAAATGAGTAAATTATTTTAAATTCTTTAATAAATGATTTTGAAGGATTTTATATCTTTTATATAAATTTTTATGATTGTGAAATGTCTTAAATGAAGATTTGAATCATATATACATTTATTATATTTATAAATGAATGTGTATCATATATTGTTGGATATTTGATTTATGAATGTTTTGGTATAATTTTGAGAATTGTTTGTTGAAATAGGCACACAGAATGTGATTTGGATATTTATAAAAAGATGGTGTATGAGATAAATGACTATAGTCATTCCCTCCACGGAGCAACCCGACGGAGTAATGTGGTTGGAGTTGTATGAGTGGGGAAGGTAGACGTGACTCCCTCTACCGAAGTCGTGCTACATCTGGATGCACCCTGATGAGGTACGAGTCAACGCCATGATAGGGGGATATAGTATTTCGAAATAAGTGAATCAAAAATCCCTTGGCGGGTTTCTACCCGGGTTAGCCCAAATCTTGAGATGAAGTGTTTTCTTTAGAGAAAACTCGTAATTTTCGGAAAATTTAAAGTTTGTGGATGTATATTTATTTGAAATTATTTTGGTTTGTTGAACATATTTCTTATGAAATAAGTTGTTAAGATATATGTGTTTTGACTTCCCCATACTCATCCCTCACTCATTGCACAATTATGTCATTGTACTCCACTCACTGGGTATTTATAGTACTCACTCCTCTCTTTCATATGTTTCAGAGAAAGTTTAGACGGGAGACTTCGTTTGGAACAATTGGAGAAGTATTTTTGCTGATCTTTGATAGGTATTGATGGTGTAGTTTTTATTTTTGGGATTAATGTAATAAAATCTATGAAAAGAGAATTTTGTACTTTTATTTGGTTTAAATTCGATTAATAGTTGTTTTATTTTCTTTTTTTTATGGACAAGTATTGGTGGAATCCACTCTTATACTATTTGGAATCTTGTAAATGATATTAAATTTACTTTCGCGAACTTATTTTTGTTTATTAGAGACATTTGTACTTTTACTGTGAATTTTGAAAATATTTTTGAAAATTAATTGTTGATCGTGTTGGTTTAGAGCATGCATTGGAATTAGAATGATCGAGTTGACCTCGTGCATGCTATTGAGATTGGATGGATCGGATTGGTATTTTGTATGATTTTAAATAGTTTTGAAAACAGATTTGAACAGATACAATATCTTGTGTTATCCCGGTATATGAGAAGATTCTGCTCATATACCGAGATAATACGACGATTATTACGTGATGACTCAAGAGTCGGGGCGTGACGGTATCTGTGCAATGCTATGTGATGCATCAAACCGGTGGCCAAACTAAATGCTTATTGTCAAACAGCATGCCTATCTAAAGTGAAGGGTTATCAAGAATCAGGCCTATCTCCTTGATGTCTGTTGCACTATCTTTCATATTGGGATAATAAAATGGAACTCCCTTCACTTACCACTCCATATAATCTAATTACCCTTGTGAGAAATAAAAAAAAAAAATTTTAAAAATTTGATACTATGTCAATCAATATCCATAACCATATTCTAACTAATCTTATTTGGAACTTACAGTGATCCATTAAGAGAACTACCCTTCTAACATAATCTGATTCGTATCTAAGTCGTGAGTCAAACTCATAATCTTGATTAAGGGATGTAACACAACATACTATTAGAGCAACTGACCGTTGGTTATGACCTACCCAAAAATTTTAAGATTTCTAGGTTTGTGGCCTACCTCCCATTGTTGTGTAGAACTTTGTCCATTATAGCCTTGTTTGGAAAACCTCAACTCGGCTCTATTTACCTCAACTTTTCTCTATTTTGTCTTATTCTATTTGTAAAATTTTTCAACTAAAGTGAAAAGTTTTTAGTAAAAATAGTTATGTAAGCAGAGGTCAAATTTCTCCACAAAAAGGATGAAAATTATTATTACATCAAAAAGTTTTTGCATTAAAAACCCCACCCAATGTCAAATGATCCTCACATTAACTTTCCCAAACAAGCCCAAAAGAATGGATGAACTGATTAAAGAAGCTGAAGTTACGTAACAACGTCCAGTCGAGTCTCCAATTTTACTAAATAAATTTCAAGGGACCCCAATTAGGAAACTAAAGAAATATTTGCCATTTAAGAACATCATATTGGGTATCACTTGCATAAACATTTTCGACCTTCCTCTATAATTTTACCATCTAGCTTTCAGATTGAGCACCATAGGAGAATTCAAAGGGGGCTAATGGATATGTTTCACATGTGGAAGAGATTTGTGACGAGTAATTTCTAGGGTAAAAAGGAATAAAGTAGTTATCCCTTCTGATTTTTCAATTTGCACATAATTGCACTGGGTTAATTTTGAAGGCATCTTATAAAGACCCTTTCCGTTTGGCAGAATACTTTTAATTGCTCCTCATCAAAGATCCAACCAGTCCAATCCAAGGAATACCCCATTTCAGAGAACCTTGCTAACATTCACAATTAGGTGAAATAAAAAATCAGTGAGATACTTATGTGGATATATGACATCTACAAGGTTTGGTCAATATTCGAACACCCGGACCTTCAAGACAAATCAATGTCAACCTAGTAAAAACATGGTAAAGAATCAGGGGTATGATCTCTAACAGGCCTAGAACAAACCTTTCCTCAGACACTTCTACGAACATAACTCAGCCAACAGTCCTCATAGTTAAGAGAAAAATAATTCGCTAGTAAAAAATGCACAAATAGCCAACAAAATAACTATACAGAGTTCAAACTTTTACCTGAAGATACAACTTCCATCAAGCATAAAAATGCCCCGACTTCCACCATTTCCATTGTCGCCATCATCATTAATCACAACAATCTTCCCAAGCTTCCTCCTCTCCCCTTCCTTACACACATCCACAATCTCCCTGCAGTTCCCTTCACCATTATTCAACTCCATCACAACAACATCCCTATAATATTCGTCCACCAGAAAACCACACGCAGTCCTTGATTCCTCAAATCCACCGATCACCCAAAATTCGCTCAACACATGTATGGTGTTAACCCCCCGGCACTCTCTTCTTCTTCCCTTTCTCTCTTCTCCTCTTCTCTCTTCTTCTTCTCCTGCGTCAAACCGAAACTCTAAAACTCCTCAATGCAAAATCCAACCACAATCTGCGCATTCCGGTAGAAGAAGCAACATGCAGCAACATTATTGTGGAAGATGCAACCCTCTATGACTATTTCTCCAATTTTCTGCAGCAATTAATCCAAAAATCCCCAATATATATATTTCTCAATATTTTCAATTAACTAATTTCAAATACTTAATTTGATAAAGAAGAATATTTGTTCAATGATATTTGTTATCATAATTGAACAGATTTGTTTGGATTTTTGTATTAATTTAGAATTTATGCTTTATTTAATGTTTAATAAAAATTTAGGGTTTAGGGTATTTTAATTAATTTAATAATTATTCAATATTTAGTTAATATAGATTAATATAAATTTAGTATATTTATTGAAAATTGTAAAATTATTATAAATTTAAAAATTAAGATTTTAGGGTTTTATGAATATTTAGTAAAATAATTAGAGTTTAGGGTTTGTTAATCAATTTATTAGTGGTTAAATGTTTAATTAATATAGATTAATATAAATTTAATATATTTGTTAAAAGTTTGTTAAATTGTTATAATTTTAAATTTAGTATACAATTACGATATAGTATCATAGATTATATTTTAATTAATATAGATTAATTGTTATAATTTATTTATTTTTAAATTGTTAAATATTTTGTATATTTGTTCAATATTTGTTGAATGTTAAAAAGTTTTTTTTTTTAATGTTTAGCAAAGTGGCAAATATGGTAAGATTATTATGTTATAGCAACGGTGAAATTGTGATGGGTGAGAATGGAGTTCATTACGACCGTGGTCCAATAAAGTTGATTAGGATGAGAACAAATATAAATTTTAATGAGTTGGTAAATGTAATACATAAGGGTATTCGAATAAATCGTATGACACAACATGTGGAGATTTTTCATCGTTGTCCCATGTCATACATGCAAGTTGGTAATGTACGGTTTGAATTAGTTCCGATAAGTGATGATGATGATGATATTTTGAATTTGATGGAGTTTGCGATGAATATGATAGTGGGTGTCACTCATGAGTTGTACATAAAATCATATGATGGTGGAATGTCTATACAACAAGATTATGATTATACACAAGATTATCTACATATCGAATCTCGAATGGATGTTGCCTTTGTAGAGGTAGATAATGACGTTAATAAGGAAGAAATAGTAGAAGAAGAGGCGGAAGAAGATGATGATGATGAAGTTGGTGGTGGTAGTAGTGGTAGTGGTGCCAACGAGTTAATGATCGGGTCTTCGTAAGTCTCTGTAAGCATTTGTGGTGGTCTGGGATATGAGGATGGTCGAATAGACGAATCAATTCCATTCATGAGGATCGCACCAGGAAGTGATGGTTATGTAACTTTTGCAGAAGATTGTAAATTAACAATCGATAGTTGAGTTTCAGCAATGAATTGAAAAAGGGATGAGATTTGAGTTAAATGAGCAACTTATTCATACTGTTAAAATGCATCATGTGGAGCATCACTATCAATTTCAGGTTAGAAAATCAACCATTGAACTTTGGACAGCAATATGCACTCAAAGGGATGAAAGTTGTAGATGGAGGTTGCATACTTGTAGAACAAAACTAGTTGGTGCCTTTGTGATTACTGTTGTTGAGAAATTGCACACATGTGTGAATGCTAAGTGGACGCAGGATCATAGGCAATTAAATTCAAATTTGATAGCTCGGCATTTTCTTAATTATGTGAGGGAAGATTCCAGTGTCAAAGTTTCTTTCCTCCAAACTGTTATAATCAAGAGAACTACATATACAACTTTCCCTAAAAGAGTTTGGACAGTAAAGAGAAAAAATGTAGAGATGGTATACAGAAATTGGGATAACTTTTACAAACAACTATCAAGATTGTTGAATGCAATAATACAAAGAAATCTGGGGATACAAGTAAGTTGAAAGTTGGGTGTGCCTAATGCAAAAGATGAAAGGGTATTTGAGACTTTGTTTTGGGCATTTGGTCCTTATATCTTGGTTTTTAGAAGTAGTAGGTCATTGATAAGTGTAAATGGGACTCACATTTACGGGAAATACAATAACAAATTGTTTATTGCATGCAGTATGGGCGGTGCGAATCATATTATCCCGTTAGTATTTGGGTTGATAGATGGAGAGTCACTTGCTTCGTGGTCATGGTTTTTGATATCTGTGCGAGAGCATGTTGTTGGAGACAGGGAGGGTCCCATTTGCTTAATTTCAGATCGATGTGAAGGGATAAAGGTAATAGTTATTCGTCCAGAATTTAGATGGTCACCTCCCAATGCTATGTTGCGATTTTTCATGTGCTATATTTCTAGTAATTTTAACACATACCACAAAAATTAAGCTTATAAAAGAGTAGTTACCATTACTGCATTACAACCACAATGGAGGAAATTTGACTTATATATGACAAGAATAAAGGAGATCAAAGAAGATACTCCTGATTATTTTATAAATATTCCCCTGAACAATGGACTCTTTCTCACGATGGTGGCTTTCGTTTTGGGTATATGACGACAAATATAAGTAAAAATTATAATGTCGTGTTAAAGGTTGTAAGAAATCTACCTATTTCTGTTTTGATATTTGAAACTTTTTATAATTCGGTAAACTATTTTGAGACTCGATTAGGTGAGGTAAAACCAGGAATTCAAAGAGAAAAGTGGTACACGAAATATACTTCTGCCATGCTAAGGAGATAGATGAGCACAGCTAACCTCCATATGGTTGTTTCTTTCAGCAGGAAGCATAGGATCTTTAAGATAGAAACGGGTCATAGACAGACATGGTATAACCACAAGGAGGCAATAAACAAATTGTGAATGTAAGAGATAAGCATTGCACATGTAAGAAATGACAAACGTATCAAATTCATTGCTCTCATACAATCGCTGCACTAGGACGGACGATGATTGATATGCACATAATCATCGACAAATGGTATACATGGGAACACCAACTTATAGTATATGAGTATCATTTTTTCCTGGTGAGAGACCATTTGGGATGGCCGGTGGATTCGTACCCAACTATCATTCCCAATGTGTTACTCAAATGTGAAAAAGGAAGACCTAGATCATCTCGATATCACAACAAGATAGATTTTTGAGAATCATCATCGCGGACATCATGTGGGAGTTGTAGTGCTGAGAGTCACAATAGGAGGAGATGCATGAGACAAATGAGGTGTAGACTTTGTGGTAGACAAGGCTATGATCGAAGACATTATCCAACAACAAATGAATGATACTTTATTGTATTTTTATTTAAACTGTAATTCTTGTGTTTCTTAATGAATACTAAAATTGAAGACTATAATGCAATCTAAACCTGAATTTTTTATTCCTTTTTTGGATCAAGGAATCAAACTTGCACTCATGATTCGATTTTCGTTGTAGAAAAAAATTGTCTACTGTCAAGAGAGAGAATCTGGTAGTGTCAAGTTACAACCCTAACTCACATATATACTCTGCTTGTAGATAGATAGTGAGAGGAGAACAGAGAAATAGAAGAGAGAAGTTCACATGCATCTAATTACGGATTTGAAACTTTCGAGAATGCAGAAGAGAGAGAACCAAACCCTAAGAAACAGAGAGAGAGGGAGAGAGAGAGAGAGAGGAAGGTGATGTACATACAGCAACAACAGGGTCATAGAGCCTACGTTGGACAAAAGCTAAATGAATTCAACATCTTTTCACATTCTTAGATTTTTAATTAATTGAGATTTTTAATTAACTGTTATCATATTTTAATGATTTTCTTATGAGTTTTATACGAATTTAACCTAAAAATTTATAAAAAGTTTTAAAACAATATCAGTGAGCAATGAAATTGTCTTCTACCCTTCTTGATAAGGTTCGGGTTTCCTTCAAAGATGGGTCATAGGGGAATAGTGTTTTAGGTCGAGCGAATAAAAGACAAGTTAAGAAAGGACATTCGAAACTCAGCTTCTTTATCTGCTATTTTTTACATACTTTCTATCACATACTTCATTTCTGTACTTCTCACTTTTTTCTTATTGAACATATCTTAATGTGTTGATATATCTTTTTTGTTAAGTTGATTTAATAGTTTTTTCCTTATTTCATATGGATCCTGGATCTATTGATCCGAGTGTTCTATGCTTACAGTAAGGATACCGCTCTTTTAGGATTTGGAATGGAGATAACACTATATAGCTCGTTTCCCATAGACGTAAGACAGTATTACGACGTTGGGACCATAGTCATATCAATGATAGAGTTCTTCCGCTCCTACAGTAATCTAGCTTTTTGGGTGTCGCTCGACTGTACTTCATTCAGTTGGATTGGCATCTCGTCATAACTCTACTCGAGAGATAGAGGCAGGAGACACACACTTTTCATATGCTCCACGGTGAGATTACTATTGCATTGCAGGATATAAAAGTACTTATAGATTTACCCACAGATGGGATACCCGTAGTAGATAAGACGATAGGTATCTCGTGAGGTGATGTGTGTAAGAGCTTCTTAGGTATGAGACCTCCGCGATCGACGTTTAAGGGATTCACTTTGAGTATGTATTGCTTATCAGATTTTTTTGGTAAGTTACTCGATCATGTAGATAATATACATATTTCACGATGGACACGAACGTATATCTTGTTATTGATCGGAGGTGTTTTGTTTAGTGATAAGAGTAGATATTGTATACATTTACAGTATTTATTAGTATTAGAGGATTTAGGCTTTTCTCGTCATCGTTGTACTTGATTTATTTGTATAGACAGTTTAGTATAGTCACGCACGCAAATTCATGTGAAATAGGAGGGGTTCTTATACTTTTGTAGATTTGGACATGATAAAGATTCTCCTACATAGCTGCTCTTAGGCAATCATTACTATTATTCAACTAGAGGGGAGGGGTGAATAGTTGAATATGGTTTTTTTGAAACTTTTTGAAAATTTAAAATAAAATGACAGTAAGTAAAACTAAATATAAGAAAACACAGAGAATTTTTATAGTGATTCTATCAAATTTAGTGAACGTCCACTCTCAGTCTCCCCCTAAATTTTTCACTAAATGCTTAGATTACAAACTTATTTACAGGTTCAAGTTCAACTTTATATAGTGTTTCATCAGAATACCACAATTCAATCACAATCAGACTGAATTTGACTTCACTAGATTTAAAGCAGTGACACTCACTCATTAATCTTTGACACTCGTATTAGTTTATAAAATAAATATCAAGAATTAAAACTTGTTTTCCTCAGATTTGACAATGTAGGAAAATAACAGAGACAATTAAGATGGTTGGCAACTTCAAGTACGCAGTGAAGAATTTTCAGAGTATTCAATATCGCGTTCAATTCTCGTCATGTTTCGTGTCATTGTGTTTTGTCACCCCCCCTCTATTTTCTACTTCTTAGTATTTATTAAGGTATGCAATAGATCCGTTGAGAGTTGACAGCAGTTATTACATCCGAACGTTAGGCATTTAATTTTTGTCATTAAGGCTTCTATTGATTGAAACTCATAGGTGCTGAACTGAGGGAATATTTGTGGTGGAGGGGATGATGGTTTTGTAGGTTGCGCAGAAGAGGACGTACCATTTCCCGTCAGTTTGGTAGATCGTTTACAGGGTTCCATAGGTTTCTTAATAGCCATTTTCATCTTAAGAGCCATAGATGATTGAAATTGGTAAGGATTGAGCGGATTAAGGTTTCGATTTGGATGTTAGGGTCTTGAATCAAAGAGATTAGGGTTTCGGGTGAAAGAGGGAAGTTTGAAATTTGAAATTTAGGATTAGATAGGTCGACGTGCTGACTATTAGTATTCCATTAAACATGTCTTAGTTCGACAAATTTAAGTACACAATGACCTGTTTGGTAATTTTGAATAATTGGGTCGACATATTAAGAAAGGCATCGACCTGCCTTCTTAATGCTACTCAAGTTGACATCGTTAAAATCGGATCGATGTGTCATCTCCTAAGTTAGTTCTGAGTATTGGTTCGTGATCAGGTCGACAAGGTTTATCACTCTAACATTCATCAGGTCGACATGCCTCTGTACAATTTCAAATTTGTCGACATATTTTGATAAATAGATCGACCTGAAGACCATTACTTAGAAAAGTAATACTTTATTTTTCATTTCGTCTACTCTATTTCTTCATTTCTATCATTTCCAAATCCCTTCTTAATACACAAAATCTATTTTTATCTAAGAGTTTGATGAGAATATCAACAATTTGTTTTGAGTGTCAATGTATTCAAAAACAATCTCATTCTTCAGAACTTGATCTCGAATGAAATGATATCTCACTTCTATATGTTTGGTTCGTGAGTGATGCATTGGGTTCTTTGTGAGATTTATTACACTATGTTATCACATTTAATTGGAATGTAATCAAAATCTAGTCCATAGTCTTTCATTTGATATTTGATCCAAAAAGATTTGTGTAGTGCATTGTCCAGCCGAAACATATTCCACTTCTGTCGTTGACATTGCCACGCTACTTTACTTTTTGGAGGACCATAATATCAACATGATTTCAAAGAATTGACAAGTGCCACTTGAATTTTTTCTATCCACTTTGCATCCAGCAACGTCAGTATCACAAAACCCATGCAATTGAAAGCATGAGTTTCTATCATACCAAATTTCTAAGTGTGTGATTTCCTTTAAGTATCTAAAAATTTTTTTAACTGCAACCAAGTGGAATTCTTTAGGTTCTGATTGAAATCTAACACAAAGACATATACTAAATTGTATATCAGGCCTTGAAGCAGTGAAGTAAAACAAAGATCCAATCATGCTTTTATAAAGTTTTGGCAAATTGATTTACTTTTTTCGTTTTTGTCTAACTTAATGTTTGTGTTCTTTGGAGTTACATTTTCCTTACAGTTACTAAACACAAATCTTTTAATTAAATCATTTACATATTTCGATTGATTTATAAAAATTTCATCTTCAAATTGTTTGATTTGTAATCCAAGAAATTAATTTAACTCTTTCATCATACTCATTTCAAATTCTCCTTGCATTTTGGTTACAAATTTCTCACACATTCTTGTACTAGTTTCTCCAAAAATTATGTCATCTATATATATTTGTATGATTAAGAAATTATCATCTTCATTTTTTATAAAAAGGGTGATGTCTATCTTTCCTCGTTCTCTAAAAATTATGTAATCTACATATATTTGTATGATCAATAAATTATCATCTTCATTTTTTATAAATAGAATGATATCTATCTTTTCTCGTTCAAAATCATTTTCTATCAAAAAATTGTTTAATCTTTCATACCAAACTTTAGGAGTTTACTTCAGACCATACAAAACTTTGATTAATTTGTAAACATATTCAAAATACTTAGAATCTTCAAATTTAGAAGGTTGTTTAACATATACTGTCTCATTCAAATAACCAATTAGAAATGCACTTTTGACAATCCATTTGGTAAAATTTAAAATTCATAAAACAAGAGAAGGCAAGCAGCATTCTTATGGTTTCTAATCTTGCTATTGGTGTATAAGTTTCATCATAATCAATTCATTTATATTGACTGTAATCTTTGGCCACTAATCTTGCTTTGTTTCTTGTGATTGTACCAAATTTATCAAGTTTATTTCTGAAAACCCATTTGGTTCGTATCACTGATAAATCTATAGGTCTAGGAACTAAATTCCATATTTTATTTCTCTCAAATTGATTTAACTCATCTTGAATTGCCATTATCTAATGTTCATCTCCTAAGCCTTCATTCACATTTTTGGGTTCATTTTGAGAGATAAAAGTTACATACTCACATTGGTTTTGGAGTGCAGATCTGGCTTTAACTCCTGAACTAATGCTCTCAATTATGTTCTCTGGATTTACATCTTTCTTAATCTGAGGGTATCTGATCTCTTGCTCCTGCTATGTTTCGTTGCTTTCCTCTTGCATCGTGACGACTCTTCTTTCTAATTGTTTGTTTCATTGGACAAAATTATTTCATTTAACCTCTCAGAAACTTCTTCAGCGTCTAACATTCTTTAATTGGAATCATTTTCTTCATCAAACTCTACGTAAATTGACTCCTTCACTGTCATAGTTTTTTTATTGTAAATTCTATAAGTTTTACTTCCTAAGGAATAACCTAGAAAAATTTCTTCATCATTTTTAGTATCAAATTTATCTAATACTTCTTTTCCATTGTTTAAGACAAAACATTTGTATTCAAACACCTTAAAATATATTATATATGGTTTCCTTCCTTTATAGAGTTCGTAGGGAGTTTTTTTTAAGATTGTCCTTACTTGTGCTTTATTCAATATATAGTATGTTATGTTTACTACATCTGCCTAAAAAAACTTAGGTAAGTTATTTTCATAAAATATTGTCCTAGCCATCTGTTGGGGAGTTCTATTTTTCCTTTCTATCACTCCATTTTATTGAGATGTTTTAGGAGTTCAGAAATAATGGTTAATATCATAATAAGTACAAAAATCATCCATGATTTTGTTTTCAAATTCCTTACAATGATCACTTCTAATACTTTTAATGGACATTCTCTTTTCATTTTGAACTTTCTTGCACAATTTGATGAATGTCTCACTAGTTTCTTCCTTTTTGGCAATAAATAAAACCCATGTGAATGTAAAATAATAATCAATGATTACAAACCCATAATATTTTGACCTAAACTTTGTGTTCTAGTTGGTCCAAATAAGTCAATGTGAGGAAATTCTAATGGGTTTTTGGCTGACACACAATTTTTAGATTTGAAGGAAGTTTTGGTTTGTTTTGGTTTGTTTTCCCTTCATACATGCATCACACAATTTGTCTTTTTCAAATTTTAGATTTGGTAGAACTTTTACAATATCTTTCCTATCTAGTTTTGAAATTGTATCCATATTTGCATGTCCTAATCTTCTATGTCATAACCAAGATGAGTTTTTATTTATAACAACTAAGCATGACTCATTGAGATTTCTGAGTGATCTAAGTCAATTACATATATATTTCCTTTTCTCTGAGTAGTAAACTTCACAGAATTAGATGAATTGTCAACAATAGAGCATGCATCAGATTCAAGAGTGACTGTATAACCTTTATCACACAATTGATTAACACTTAGCAGGTTAAATCTCAGTTCAGAAACAAGAAACACAATCTGAATTTGAGAATCAGAGAATTTACCTCCTATATTGTTTATTCCGTCCCTTTAAATTGTCTCCAAATACAACCTTTCCTCCTTTCTTGCTTTTAAGGTAAGAGAATTTTGATACATCTCCGGTCATGTGTCTTGAGCATCCATTATCTATGCACCACACAGACTTGCCAGGAGATTTTCTTGATTTTAAATACACCTATAGCAAAGAACAATCATACATTTTCCTTTGGTACCTATATCTTTTTGGATCAAGCTGAGTTAGCTTTGAATTTATATTTAGAGATCTATTTTAAGGTTATTCTTGAGGGGTTTTAGATCCAGTAATTAAGAATTGAGTGTCCTATCTTTATGCAGTACGTGTAATATCCATTTATCATATTTGGATTTTTAGTGCAGTCTGAAATTTGGTTTCTTAGTTTGCATGCTTTTGAATTATGTCCAATTTTCAGAAAAATGTGACATCTCTCAAATTTAACATTCTCAGAACTTGGCACAAAGAATGTATTTAACCTCTTTTGTGTTTGTTTTGGATTTTATCCTAATCCAGCTTTGTCAAACACAACTCTTTGTGCTCCTAGTATGGCATCTTGCTTTTCTTGGCATCTAACTTTTCTTGACCTGAGATGAATTTCGTTAGTATAGTGTTCAACCTACTATTCTTGTCTTTCAATTCATCTAATTCTTTTCTTAAAACTGTATTTTCATTCGTTAACTTCTTGTTGTCTTCATCTAGATGTCTATTTTTAAGTTTTTCTTCAATTTCAATTACTTTATGGTCCTGCTCATCACTTTTCTTTCTCAGTATTTCTATTTCAGTTCTTGATTTTTCTATAATTTTAACATTTTCAACAAGATATTTCTTCAATAAATTATTTTTCATTTTTGATATCTTCAATTCCTTTAATACTTCTAACAGTGTTTCACATAATTCTTTAATGGTGAAATTATTTTCAGAATCAGAAAAGTCAGAATAAGATGAATATGATGTAGAGTTTACCTCATTATCTGAGAGTTCTTCATTTGCCATAAAATAGACATTGGCTTGTTCCTCATTTTGCTCTTCATCACTTGATCTCGAGTCTTCATCACTCCATGCAGCTAGTACCTTTTTCTTTTTCTTCTCTTTTCTGTCCTTTTTGTAGTTCTTTTCATCCTTTTTGAGAGAAGAGTAGTTAGTTTTCATATGTCCTAGCTTTTTGTATTCAAAGTATCTACTTTCTTCCTTCTTTTCTTGCTTTTTGAAGAAGAATTTGTTCTTGTTCCTTCTCTTCATCATGAACTTTCTGAATTTTCTTGCCAGGAGAGTTTTATTCACTTTATTTTCTTCTTCTTCTGAGCTTGACATGTTTTCCTCATTATCAACCTTTAATGCTACCACTTTGCCTCTTTCTTCTTTGGCAAGCTCATTTACGTTCAGATTCATCTCATAAGTTATCAAGAATCCCACGAGGTCATCCATTTTCAGCGTCTCAAGATTCTTGAATTCCTCAATTGCTGTCATCTTGGGCTCCCAAGATTTTGGAAGACTTTTCAGAATTTTATCTACCATATCTTCTTGAGAGATTCCTTTTCTAAGTAATCTGAGCTCATTAGTAACCTTGTTGAATATTGTGATAATCTCATTGATTGTCTCTCCATCTTTCATTTTGAAAACTTCAAATTCTTGCTTCAGTAGTCTAACCTTGCTCTTGCGAACTTGATCAGTCCCTTCGTAGGTAGATTTGAACCTTTCCCAAATTTCCTTTGCTGTTATGCATGATGACACTCGATTGTATTCATTGACGCTTAGTGCAAGGTGAAAAAGGTTGATAGCTTTGCAATTGGCTTGATAGGTTTTCTTCTGTTTCACAATCATATTTTTTAATTTGACCAGCATACATACTTCATCTATCTCTTCAGTGGGGAATTCAACTCCTTCTTCAATTATTTGTCATGCATTCAGGTCTTGTGCAATTATAAAATCGCACATCCTTTACTTCAAATAGCTAAAATTGTTTCAATTGAAAAATGGTGCCCGATTTGTTGAATATGCTTCAACTAGTACATTGTCTCAATTAATTGCTATTTGGATCTTTGATGATAAGCTGTTAAGTTTCTTGACAACACACCCGCTCTAATATCAATTGTTATTCAACTAAAGGAGAGGGGTGAATACTTGAATATGGTCTTTTTGAAGCTTTTTGAAAATTTAAAATAAGATGACTGTCATGCCCCGACTCTCCCGTCGAGCACGTAATAATCGCCGCGTTATCTCGACATACGGGCATGACCTCCCTATATACCGAGACAGCGCAATGCATTCCAATTATACAATAAATCTTCCAATACGCAAATCTCTCAAATAAGAAAATCATACATAAACAGCTCACATGCAAAGGACCCATCTGGTCCATCCCTGTACACACCAGCATGCGTCGGCACACACATTTGGGAAGGGAGTTCCTGTATATGCACGCATGCAGTGTAGCCATCCCAGTCAATTCAGAATTCTCAGTACAAATAAAACATTCCAAAGATATTTCAAATCAAAATGAAAGAAGACTCAAATCATAGTTGTAAATTTAACATTTCAATCCAAATGTTCCAATATAAGATAAAACATTTTTCCAAAAACAGATCAATAAAAATAATGAAGTCCCAAATCATAATCGTCAGATATTACCAATACTTGCCGAAAAACTCACCAAGTATCAGTAAAGTCTACCCGGTATGAGATGTACATAATTTCCTTTCCATGGTTCTACGTTCTACAATTCCCAAAAATTCTACACTACTAAATACCTATGCAAATCAGCAGAATATCCTTCGCAAGCTCCAACATCCAATCTCTGAACTAAGTATTCTCTGAAAAATGAGAGAGAGGGGTTCGTATTGGGGAATACTCAGTGAGTGGAGTACAATGGTATAATTGTGTGATAAATGAGGGGTGAATGTGAGAAAATCAAAATATATCTCATAAACAACACTTATATATGTAAAAACATTTTCAATAAATCATGTAGTTCACAAAGTATATATCCACATCAAATATTCTTTCCGAAAATCACAAGGGTTCCATCGAAATTATTTCCGTCTTATGTTTGGCCAAACCAAGACGGAAGCCCGCCAAGAGGTTTTCCATTTCAGTATCTCAAACAGTACCCCCTTCCTTGGCGTTGGCTCGGACCTCCCCAGGATGCAATCCAGATAGTCTAACGTGGCAGAGAAGAGACCACGTATACCTCTCTCACAATGAAACCCCAACCACACCACCCCATCGGGTTGCTCCGTTGAGGGAATGACTATAGCCATTAACTACTAGCACCATGCATTTATCAAATATGTCATTTCTCAAGTCATGTGCCAAAATTTCTAGCAAACAATCATCAATTTTATGTCATAGCAATTTATAGAGCAATATCAAATCACATATGACACATATGCATTTATAAATACAATGGATGCATTCATACTTCACAATCCAGTCCGAACATCCCACAATCATAAAACAATTTATATTAAATATATAAAAATCTTACAAAATCATTGATAAAACAATTTTAAACTCATTTTGCTCATTTATAACACAATGAACCATCCACTCATCTCTAGGGAGGGTATTCACTTCCTAATTTCGTAATTTAATCCAAGGTAACCCTTCTCAACCTTCAAAGGGGTTGTCCTATACCAATAATCACAATTTCATTATTAGTTCATCCAAAATTCTAGATTTTATGAACTTTCCTATATTTAGCACATACCAAATTCTTCAATTTCATGAACCAAGATTCTCATTTCATCATTTCAAGATCATTTGCATCACTAATGATCTTAAATTCCCAATATTTCTCAATTTGCACTAATTTCTAACAATTTTCCTAATTTTCTTCCGAATTTTACATAACCATAATACTTTTCATACACATTTCAAATTAAACTCTGGAAAAACTATTCTATTCAACCTAACATGATTCTATAACCCCTTAACATGTTTCTTTTGTATCAATAGCCTAATTCATATAAAATCCTATACTTAACCTCAATAATAGCATATAAAATGTCACAAAATGCATTATAATCGAATCTTAACATTCACTCTAAATATATACAGGATCTCTTATCCTAAATTGACTCAATTTATCGAAAGAATTTAAATTTCCCTCACCTATGGTTTTCGCAGCTTACAGCCCTAGCGTCCGTGTACCATTCAATCTATTTCGGGACCTACAATGTTTCCAAATTGAATCAAAGTTCAGCGATTTATTCTAATCACTATGGAAATCAAAACCCTAGAATCACAATCAACTCAGCCTTTACCTGCAGTGAAGAAGCCGCGACCTAGGATTTCTGCGGGGATTGCAGGTGAATCCTCTAAGGAGACAACTGGTCACGGGCTCGCGGCAGTCGCGGGCTAGTGGGCTGGTGGGCTCACAGGCTGGCGCGCTCGCTGCCTGGCTCGCTCGCGGTTGAGGCGCGCGCTTGTGAGAAGGATTTCAGTCATGCGCTCGCGAGATGTCGTGCGCTATGGTGCGCTTGCGTGAGGGGAATCGCGCTGTGGCGCGCTCGCGTGAGGGGAATTGTGTAGTGGCACGCTTGCGCAGGGGAGGATCACGCTGTGGCTGTTGGAATGGCGGAGGGAGAAGCTGTCACGTGTGAGTGGGAGGGAGAAAGCAGAGAGTGAGAGAGACAGAGTGCGAGAGAGAGAGTTTGAGAGATGGTGAGAGAGAGACAGAGCAATGGTGAAAAGGGGCAGAGGACAGCGGAGATGGCGGAGATGGCAGAGATGGTGGAGATGGTGGCGGAGAGGCGACAGGCGAGAGAGGAAATCGGGAGAGAGACAAGAAGTGAGAGCCCTAATCTAATTGGGGGAAAGAAAACGCAGCGTTTTGGGCAAAACGCTGTATTTTCCTCTCTCTTTTTTTTTATATATATATAGGTATTACAATGACAGAAGTAAAACTAAATAAAAGAAGACATAGAGAATTTTTATAGTGATTCCATCAAATTTGGTATACGTCCACTTCTAGACTCCCCCTAGATTTTTCACTAAATGCTTAGATTGCAAACTTGATTATAGGTTCAAGTTCAATTTTATACAATGTTTCATCTGAACACCACAATTCAATCTTATTCAAACTGAATTTGACTTCATTAGATTTAAGGCAGTGACATACACTTCTTAATCTTTGACACTCATATTAGTCTATGAAATAAATATCAAGAATTGAAACTTACTTTTCTCAGATTTGACAGTATGGGAAAATAACAGAGACAATTAAAACGGTTGGAAATTTTAAGTGCATAGTGAAGAATTTTCAAAGTATTCAATATCGCATTCAATTTTAGTCTTGTTTCGTGTCGTTGTGTTTCGTCACTCCCCTCTATTTTCTACTTCTTAGTATTTATTAAGGTATTGAATAGATCTATTAAGGGTTGGTAGTGTTTGTTGTATCCAAAAGTTGGACATTTAATTTCCGCCATTAAGGCTTTTACGACTGTTCCTTTGTTCACGCTGAATCTCCATTTCTTTTTCTGGCATTTCTTTTTCTGGCGCTTCTTTTAAATAAACCAATCAGAACTTGTTTGCGCTATATTTGAACGTTAATTTTGATAGAAAAAGAAACATTTCAGAAATCAAAAAAATAAGAAATCCGTTAGCTTCAAAATTGTTTCCCAGATCTGATTTCTAACACATGCAAGTCGACAAGCTTAATGTGGATATCGATCTAAATTTGAAACATTTCTTGTGTATTTTTATCAAAATAGGTCGATAAGTTACTATTATAGGTCGACAAGTCACTGTGCAAAATTCAATACTGGACATATGCTTTTGAATTGATCAATGTGTACATGTATGTCGACAAGTTTTCAGTCATATCGATAAGTGTTGTTTTAAACTTAGTAAAGAGTAGGTCGACAAGTTATTTTAATGAATCGATATGTTCTTATTCAGGTAATAAATTGATCGATGTGTGTAACTCAATTGGTCGATGTGCATATGCTTTGTCGACAAGAAGAGCGCAAGTCGATATGTGATTTAATGAGTAAACAAGTATCAAGTCAACAGGTCTTACAGCATACATCGACATATTACTGTACAATTGCAAATTGGTGGACCTAGGCAATTTAATTTGTCGATATGTTTTTTACAAGCATATAACAACAGGTCGACATATGTCAGTCTCAAGTTGATGTGTTACTATTCATTGATTGAATTTGTCGACATGTCTAAGTGAATTGGTCGATGTATTTTGGCTAGGTCGACCAGTACGATGACAGTTGAAGTGTGTGTTTTTGAAACAAGTATTATAGGTTGATATATTAAACCAACAGATTTATGTGTTACTATTTACAAATTAAATTGGTCGACATGGTGTTTAAAATTGGTCCACATAGCACTATTCAGGTTGATGTGCTGCAAATCAAGTTGATGTGTTTTAGAAAACAGGTTGATGTGTATGAGGAGCAAGTTGATGTGTCATTATTTATAGGTGAAATTGATTGATGTGCTCAAATGAATTGGTCGATGTGTCACTATTTCTATAGTTTCATGTCAACAAGATTTGTGTTTAGGTCGATGTGTTGAAATGTCTGATCTATAAAACATTCATTGTTCAGGTCGATGTATGCTTGTGCGGGTCGAAGTGTTCAGATACTTGTTTATATAGAAATCATTTAACTCAGGTCGACAAGAACAATAAACCGGTCGATATGTTGTGTGAAAGTCATGAATTGGTCGACACAGTACTTACAATTGGTAGACCTACCATGTAGGTCGATGTGTTTACTAGCCAGGTCAACATGAACTGCAGATTTCTAAATTTTCTAACTATTTTTCTTATTTTCTTGAACTATTTTTTCTTTTAATCTTTTATCATCAAAACTCTATTAGATCAACAATTATACGTATAGAAGGATAGGATACTATCTTTGTAGTGGAAGGCAGATTTTGATGTTACTACCCCACCTGCACACGTCGTGGCTGTGTATAGCGAGACATTCGATAAGTAGACAATCGATCACGTCGTATGGGTGCCTTACACTAAGAACGTATTGTCTTCCCTCCCCGACTATTGTCATGAGGGGAGGAATACTTGACATTATCACATTTCGCTTTTCTGTTTCAGTATTGTCGAGTGGCACTTTTCGGATCGAGTGATCGTCAGTATGAAAAATTTCAGTTTATTCCAAATCACTATGATACTAAGAATCGACTTCATGACACTAGTACGCGTGGTTCACAGGAGACAGATTGGTGGTCAACTATGCCTGTAACGTAGACATTTGGACTTGATAATACGATCAGCTAGTTCTACTTGACATGTCGTTTGGACCCACCGTTGATTTTGCTTATATCGTTTGGAATCACACTATCTCCCATTGATTTATTGGTCGTCGAGAAGTTTGTTTGAGTTATATGGTAAATGTATAATTTAATTTTTTTCCATTTATATCAATGATTTTATTTTGTTTGTTTAACTAACATATACATATTTTTTTTAAATGGAATTAGTTGTATCGGATTCGAGACTCTGAGAGTGTTGACGTCTATGGACTGGTGGATTCAATCATTTCATCTTTGATTGAGGACATGACATATCTATTAAGATCTAAACCACCTAGAGGTGGTGATGACGGAGATGATAAGGACCAGGGATGTCGACGTCGTCAAGGGAAAGCACATCCAAGGCGACTGTCACATCATGCATTACCGCTGCTATCTCAGTATCCAGAGGACGTAGCAAAACGTTCTGGTGGATACATAAAGTTTTCGTCTTTCTACACGCTTATATTTGATTTTCCTCATATTTCTACTGCATAGGCTCCACAGAGGGAAGTTCGTATAGATAAAGGATTGACACAAGTTAAGAGAGATAATGCATAACCCGTCTATCATATGTCTCCTCCACAGTTTATTGATATCCACGACTATAATGTAAAACCCTCCCAGATCACACAGATAGATGATCTGGGTTTAATATCTCATGATGACAGAATTGATTTAGGTGTTAGATACTATAGTAGGAGAAGAAGACGACGTTAGAATTTACGTATTATATATTTTGTATATTGTATTATATTAATGAACATTTTATTCCTTTATAGTTTCATTTGTCATATTTGATTTATTTTGTTTTCTGTTTCTGTTCTATTGTTTAAAAGTTCATTTATGCATTGTTCATAAATTTATATATGATAATTGATATAGTTTCGTTGTGAAAATATTATTTTTGTTGCGCTATTCAGATGTTGAGTTTATATATTGTTGACAATTTTATATCTGAAAATATTATATTTTGCTATTGTTTAAATCGGAGGTGGGATATAACTTTGTATTGTTAGTATAGGAGGTGGGATGTTAGTTTGGGAGGAACAAATATGGTATATCGCGGGTTAAAGTATAGACACACCATGTCACGGGTTTAACTCACGACTTATATGTATTTAAAAATTTTTTTTTATATTTTAAAGTCAGATCCATGCATAACCCAATTCTCACTGCTCGCCATTTTCCACCAAAAACCCTCACACCAAGCTCGAACATGAGGCAATCCGTCAAATGCAACCCACTTGTCCTGCTCAACATCATACATTGCCACAATGCTCATCCTACTCCCGCTGCCCCAAACATTGCATGCCTCGACCCACCTCCGCCATCACTATGCTCTCCGAATTCGCCGCGCAGGCAAAACTCTGACGCGGCGAAATCATAGGTGACAACCTTGTCCAGGTGGATTCATAAAAATCTAATCGAAATCATAGTCAAGGATCTCTCTCTCTTGCTCTCCCTCCCTCTCTCTCTCTCTCTCTCTCTCTCTCTCTCTCTCTCACATGTTCAGGTATGAGTTTAGATCAGCGTGCGGTAGAGAAAGTATAATTTATGATAAATTATTTAGTCAGTCGAAGTTTTCATCAAGGTTTTGGTGGCACCCATATTCGGAATTTAGAAAATGAAATGTCCAAATTAGTTTTAAGGTTTTCTTGACAATTCATTTTTTAATTTACTATAGTTAAGCTCTAGTCCATTAAGTTTCCAGACCTAGATTATGCTATGGTAATATTTGGGTACAATTTACTTTCATCTGAAGGCAATAAGAATAAAGACATCTACGCATGACCATTGAATTTGAAGACCTATTCAAGGCATTAGACAGGGGACGTGACAATTGATTTTGAATCGTTCGTCTCCAAGGAGACAACCTAATAGTACAAACTCTTCTCTTCCAATCTGATGATTCCAGATTCAAATTCTTGTATAATAAAAAAATAATAATTTTGAGTTGTTCAAAATGTGTTCTGTGGGGGCTAAAGCAAGTACTTTTCTCTCCCGAGAGCATTAAAATTGAAGTGTAAAAATAGAAAGCATTCACTTTTGTGAATGGAAATGTGAAGATGTTCAATTTCCTGGAAATGGCTTCAGGTCCAGTATGATGAGCGATGTCTGTTCAAAATGTTGGAATTGGCCAACCCTGTCCGCATCTTGCTCTTTGGAGGGACCAAGGACCTTGCCTAATTTGAGTCTGCCAAAATTTTAAGTCCTTTGCCTTCTTGAAGGGTAACCAAAGGCGTAGTTGGAACCAGCAGTTCGTCAGCATGGCTAATTTGAAAAAATTGAGCGCACAGGGATAGCAAAATGAGGGGGGGAAATCATGCACGAGAGAGAGGGAGAGAGACATATGGAGGATTTTACATTTTACACCTAAAAAGACTATTTACTCATTTCTCTACAGAACGTTAAAAGGAAATTAGCTATACAATAAACGCTGTCTCACACATCCAATCCAACTTATCCTTATCTTCTCCATAACAATACGTCAAACGAGTGTACAGACCAACATCATATCTATTTTTTTAATTTTTTTATTTTTTGGTACATGACCACAGCATCGAGAAACCCTATCAATCCAGACCAACATCACATCTATCTATATGAAGCTTTTCACTTGCACGTACGAATAAAGCTACAAAGGACTGCAGAATAGAAGACTTGGTGTGAATGGTAATATTTACACGTCATCAGCAGCGCACTCACGGCACCAATATCCCCACCAAGGCTTATAATCGAATTGTGCACATGACTGCAGTTCTGAAATCTAGAGTATAATGGAAGGGTAGCTTAGTGACTAATGACCTCCATGACCTTCTCCTAGGATGGTAAATTTGAATTAACATCGTTGGTCCCCTTTTCTGCAATCGTGATCTTCGGGATTCAGCTGAATCGGTACCACTGGGAACAGTCATTACATATAGTTCACCGTCCAAAGCAACAAAACCAAATGAGTCATTAGGAGCTTTTCTTGGTACATCTGAATCCTTCTGCCATCGGTTTGAAGTCATGTTGTATCTGTCATGCAGATCATACAGCATTAAGAAGAATGTCTCAAACAAAGAATCCCTAAAACTTCCAACCATGAAAATCAGTATATCTGAGAGCAAAAATAAAATTGAGGTAAATTTCAAAAAAAAAAAAAAAAAAAAAAAAAAAAAAAAAACAATGGACCATGAAAAGCAGCGGGGGGGGGGGGGAAAAGAAAAGGAAAAATATCTTTTATTGCTGCTGTAGCTCAGTACATCTTGGTGGTGTTCATGCTGTTTGTGTGCCTCTGACCAGAAGTAGGCCTTTGAGGGATGACATAGTGAAGTAAAAGACACATATACCAGATGCAAATAATACAGAGAGCCCATAAATTAGCCCCCCACCAACATTGTAAAAACTAGTTGCTGCATCTTTCAAATAACCCATCTTCATTGATGTAGCAAATGCATTTTCATGCCAGAAAGGAAGCAAGACAGCATAACTCCACACAGGCCATCTGCCCAAGACAGAATCAGAAGAAGGTGACTATAAGCTGTTCTAACCTCTTAACTCCTTCACAAAACCTATTCATCATGATATGGTCCCATATAAACTCGCACCAAGAAGGAAAATGATAAACTCACTCTCCTGAGCATCCCAAAGACCACAGTGGATCAGAAAGGATGAAAGTCAATGAATCAGTAAGGTGATTGCAGAAATACAAAATCATGCATTTATGTCCTTTCAGAGTTCCTATTACATTTTGACACACAAATTTTAAGCTTGACAAGCTCCAATTTGCTTTTTCTATTAAGAGTTGAGTGGGACCTAGGAGATGATTGAAACTTTCTTTTCTTCTTGGTTGACAGTACATAATATCCCTGTATCTGTAATGCTATGTGATGCATCAAACCAGCGGCCAAGGTGAATGCTCATTGTCAAATATCATGCCGATCTAAAGCTAGACCTATCAAGAACCATGCCCATCTCCTTAATGCCTATTTCACTCTTTCTTACTAGTATAATAGAATAGAACTCCCTCAACTAACCACTCAACATCATCTAATTACCATTTTTAGAAATCAAACAATTTTAAGAACTCTACATTTATGGCCTGCCTCCTGTTGTTGAGTGTAGAATTTTGTCCATTATGGCCTTGTTCAGCAAACCTCAACTTAGGTTTTACCTCTACTTCATCTTATCTTACTTGTAATATTTTTCAATAAAAGTGAAAATTTTTTAGTTAAGACATATAGTGTGTTTTGCCAATAGAAATTAAAATTCTAAAAAAGGAACTTAAATTATCATTACGCAATTTTTTTATTGGAAAACCCCGCCTAATGTCAATTGACCCTCACATCAACCTTACAAATGAGCCAAAAAGAATGAATAAATTGATTAAAGAAATTTATTATGCATAACTTCATCCAGTTGAACCCCTAATCTTACTAATCAACGGACCCCTAATTCGAAAATTAAAAAATAATAATAAAATATGCCATTTAAGAATATGATATTATGACCACTTACATGATCATTTTCAACCTTCCTCTATAATTTTACCATCTAATTTTCAGAACGAACACTACTAACATCAAAGAATTCACTGGGGCTAGTAGATATGTTTTACATATTGAAGAGATCACATGACGAGGGTGACGTGCATCATCTTGCCTATTGCGAATGCCGAGCTGATTATGAAGAACTGTTAGATAATTGTTTTACAATGAGTGTTGAAATTAGTTGGCCTACAAGGAAGGAAAATCCTTGTTCATTAAGAATAATTATTCTTTCAAAAATTCTTGTTTATCAAGTATTTTATTTATTTTTTTTTAGAATTATTTTCATGGTAGGTTTTCTAATTTTGATATGAGTATATTGCCCCTTCACTCTATAAATAAGGGGTATCTCTTTATTATATAGCATCCCATTCTTAATTAATTCAATTGATTTTTAGACTTTTTATATCTTTTCTCCAAATTTCTAGATGGAAACTTATTTACTCTTAATGCATAGTCGAGTGCTATTTCTTTATAACATTTACACGCCATGTTGGTAGCAAAGCTGGCAAATTTTGTTCGTTTCAACATGTAAAGTGATCCGGTCATAGCCGGCTCTCATGACGAAAATCAGAGAACTCAAAAACTCTTGATCTCAAGATTAAGAGGCATTGAAGGCTAGGTGCGAGCATATGGAATGATGTTTTAAAGAAATTGCAGATCGACCAGCCACTTTGGGTGTTGATGCAAGCAGAACATGAACAACCATCCATTTCGAGCCCAAGATGACTTTGCTTTTGGATGGCCTGTCAGCAGAACTGTTCCTGAATACCACCGTAAACAGCATGTCTATGTGGAAGACTCAAGTGAAGAATATGATTACTTTGCTGAAGAAAAGACAGGATTGGAAGGCTTGAATATGGCAAAAGGGAGGCCAACAAATTCAAACTAAAGGTAGATATTCCTTGTTTTTAATGGAAATCTTTGAGTATATGGCGAAAGTGAGACTTGTCGAATCTCAATTAAAAGCTGGCCTTGATTGTAGAAATCTGAATACGAAGAAATAATGAAGAAAAGGGATGATTATGCAAAAGAGGTTAGGGAGTTGGAAGCATTAGCGGAGAGCAGGGTTATACTTTTTGAAGATGTAGATGTGAATAAAGTTGTTGATCTTGCTCTCTTAGATATCATCTTTGGCAGAGGAAATTAGTGAAGCAGGTTCTCAAAGTGGTGAAGAGATTTATAATAAGCTTGTTGGCAAATTAGTGATCCCTTTAATTCTAATGTTTGTAAGACTGCATGCAAACACAAGTATTATATTCGGACAAAGCAAGCATTGTGGTGAGAAGAACCCTTATGTCAAGCCAACAATTATGCAAATTGTAAAAGATGAAGTATTTGAGCATGTTGACTTGGTAAGTTGGGTCGAAGATTGGTTTCAAGGTGCACTAAGCATGCGGGTTTCCAAAAGTAAAAATAGAGTCGATACTTGGGATTCTTGGTTCCCTTGGATTGAACTTGAGGATCAGTGTTTTTCAAGTGGAGGGGTCTGACACACAGTGTTTTGCCGTTTGCAAATGCTGAACTGATTGCCAAGAAGGGTTAACCAATTGAGAGTTTGCCGGTTGTTCTAAAATGAGTGTCTTGAAGAAAATTAGTAAGTCTACAAGGAAGGAATATTCTTCATCAAGAATACTTAATTCTCCCCAAGAATTCTTGTTTAGGACGTATTTTAGTTTTAGTATTTTTTTTGAATTATTTTCTGAGCAGGTTTTCTAATTCTGGTAGGAGTAAATTGTCTTTTCATTCTATAAATAAGGAGTTCAATTGATTTTCAAACTACTGTTTCTTTTTTCTAAGCTTCCGGGTTGAAACTTATTTACTTTTAGAACATACTCAAGTATCCATCCTTTAAGATGCCTGCTCATTGCTTTAGAGGGTAATTTCTATGGTAAAAAATAAAAAAATCATCACATCTAATTTTCCCATTAGCACATAACCGCATTGGGTTAATTTTGAAGACATCTTACAAAGATACTTTCTGTTTGGTAGATTACTTTAATTACAACTTATCACAGATCCAACCAATCCAATTCAAGGAATACCCCATTTCTAGCAAACAATCATAATTCGGTGAAAAACAAATTATGAGATACAATTATATGGTGATATAATATCTACAAGGTTTAATCAACATTCAAACACCCAGACCCTGAAGACAAATCGATCTCAAGCTAGTAAAACAAAATAAAGGGTTAGGGGCATGATCTCTAACAGACCTAGAATAAAGCTTTCTTCGACAGTCTTACAAACATAATTCAGCCAACAGTCTGCATAACGATAAGAGAAAAAGAATTTAACAGTAAACAAAGCACAAATAGCCAACACAAAAACCATAAAGGGTTCAAACTTTTACCTGAAGATATTACTTCCATCAAGCATAAAAATGGCCGGAATTCCACCATTTTCATTGTCATTATCATAATCAACAGCAACAATCTTCCCAAGCCTCCTCCTCTCCCCTTCCTCCCACATATCTCCAATCTCCCTCCACTTCCCCCCACCATTCTTCAACTCCATTACAACCACATCCCTATAATACTCATCTACCGGAAAAACCCCAGACACAGTCCTTGATTCCCCATATCCACCCATTACCCAAAACTCTCTGTCTTCGCCATTTCCCACCAAAAACCCTACACACCCAGCTCGAAACCTAGGCAATCCGTCCAATGCAACCCACTTATCCTTTTCAACATCATACATTTCCACACTGCTCATTCTACTCCCTGCCGCCCCAAACATGGCATGCCTCGACCCACCTCCCGCCACTACTATCCTCTCCGAATCTGCCGCGCAGGCAAAACTCCCGCGCGGCGAAATCATAGGCGACAACCTAGTCCAGGCCGAGTCGAAGAAATCGAATCGAAACGCAGAGGACGTAGGACAAGGACGATCGATTGGGAACGATCTGGTATCAAATACAGACCCACCAAGAACGTATAGACGTGGACCAATTGAGAGAGAAGTGAAATTGCACAAGCCATAGACCTGAGGGTTACAGGGCATAGGAGGAAGAGGACACCAAGCTAGGGTTTTTGGATCGAAAAGATAGGGAGATGAAATTGAAGGGTCTTGAGGGAAGAGACAGAGGAGGTGAGAGAGATGATGAGGAGAAAGAAGAGATTGGCGGAGCGGAATTAGGTTTTTGGATGAGAAAAATTGTTTCCATGCTTTTGAGATCAATTTGAGACGAGAATGATATGAATAGGGAAGAAAAAGCAAAATTAGAGACGCTACATCATTTGGTAGACCTGGAATTAGGGTTTGGGATGTGGGTTCTGAATTCCGTGATGAAGAAGATGACATCTCTCTCTCTCTCTCTCTCTCTCTCTCTCTCTCTCTCTTCTCTCTATTTCTCTCACTCTGAGTAAGTGAAATATGTGTATGTGATCCAAACTTAGGATTTCATAAATTTGACCCCAAAAAGTCTGCTTTCGTAAGGCGTTTTTCTTTTTGGTCAAGCTTTTTGGCTTTTATATTTACCCTTTTCCCGGAGGATGTGAAGAAGAAGAAGAAAATGAGAACGCAACTGCTCCGGTGGAGAGGAGCAACGTATTTGTGACACGTGGCCTTCTATCTGGAGCGTTCTTTTCTTTTCTTCAACGGAACTGGGCAGAACTAAGAGAGTTCTGGCCGCACGCCTGGCCTAGATTTGTTTTTTTTTTTTATGTGTTATAATGATTAAAAGAAAATAGTGATA
This sequence comes from Dillenia suffruticosa, assembly GCA_033439265.1. Taxonomy (NCBI): domain Eukaryota; kingdom Viridiplantae; phylum Streptophyta; class Magnoliopsida; order Dilleniales; family Dilleniaceae; genus Dillenia; species Dillenia suffruticosa. Next base: position 19,952,507 of record JAVTVX010000020.1, read on the forward strand.
AATGAAAAAAGAAATAAAAAAGAAAAAGAAGAAATAAAAAAAAAAAGTAGTGAAAAAAAAGAAAATAGTAAGAAACCGGTACCAAGAGAATCCAAAAAAAGAAGTGAAAAAGAAAGAAAGCGAAGGTGAAAAAAAAAAAGTTAAAAAAAACATAAGAAAAAGAAGAAACCCAAAAGAAGTAAAGGAAGGGTAAAGGATGAAAAATAAGAAATAAAAAAAAAAAGAAAAAAAACGAAGAGTAAAAGGTGAAAAAAAAGTTAAAAAAAAAAGAAAAAGAAACCAAAAAAATGAATAGTAGCAAATTGTTCTCATCCAAGATGGTAATTCCTCTCACCTCCCCCTCCCCACTTGTTTAAAAAAAAAAAAAAAAACTTCAATGGTATGTAACTGTATATGTACATAGTTCTTTTTATCAAATGATATTTTAGTAAATTAGACAATAAAAAAATATCCAAAAAAAAGGAAATGATTCAAAAAAACCAAGTTGTACCAAGTGTTATCAAGAGAATGAATGATTTTCAAAGAAAATTGTGAAAACAGTGAAACTCACAAAAAAAGTGAAAAAAAGCGGAGAGAGGAGAAAAGATAAATTAATAAGAAAAAAAAAGGCGAATGATGAAAAAAAAAAAAAAAAGAAAAGGAAGAAATAAAAAAAAGAAGTTAAAACAAAAGGAATAATAGTGAACCAGTAGCAATGGAACAAAAAAAAGTGAAAAAAAAAGGTGAAGGATAGGAAAAAAAAAGAAATAAAATAAAAAAAAAACAAGAAGAAGAAGAAACCCAAAAAAAAGTAATAAAAAAAGGAATGGTAAAGGGTGGGAAAAAAAGTAAAAAAAAGAACAGTAAAGAGTAAAAAAAAAATAAAAAACAAAAACAAAAAACAAAAAAGGAAGTAAAAAAAAAAAAGAATAGTAGCAAATTGGGTGGAGGGTGAAAAAAAAGTAAAAAAATAAAAAAGAAATGGTGAAGGGTGAAAAAAATAAACAAGTAAAAAAAAAGAAGAAGAAATCTCAAAAAAAAAAAAAAGTAGCAAACGGTTCCCATTCGATGTGGCAGTCTCTCCCACTCCTCCATCCCCACTTATTCCTTTATATATAGTTATTATTATTATTATTAATTAAGACGATTAAGAAAAATTAAGATTAAAATAAGATATATATATATATATATATATAAAGAGAGAGGAGAGAGAGAGAGAGAGTATCGGGTGAAAAAAAGTAAAAAAAAAAAAGAAGAAGAAACCAAAAAAAAGGAAGTAAAAAAAAAAAAAGAAACAAACCAGTAATAATAGAATCCAAAAAAAAAAACACAAAGGATGAAAAAAAAAAAGAAAAAGAAAAAGAAGAAACCCAAAAAAAGTAAAAAAAAAAAAAAAAAAAAGGAAAGGTGAAGGGTGAAAAAAAAAGGAAGAAAAAACCCCAGAAAAAACAAAAAAGAGAGAATAGTAACCAACCGTTCCATCCAAGATAGCATTCCCTCCCACTCCCCTCCCCCTACGAGTGAAGGATGAAAAAAAAGTAAAAAATAAAAAGAAGAAATCCAAAAAAAAGAAATAAAAAAAACATAACAATAGCAAATCGATAACAGTGGAATCCAAAAAAAAAGTGAAAAAAAGAAGAGTAAATGGTGAAAAAAATGAAAGTAAAAAAAAAGAAGAAGAAGAAGAAACCCAAAAAAGTTTTTTTTTTTAAAAAAAAAAGGAAGGGTGAAGGGTGGAAAAAAAAGAAGGAAAAAAGGGTAAATTGGTGAAAAAAAGAAGTAAAAAAATAGGAATAGTGAAAAACTGATAACAGTGGAATCCGAAAAAAAATAAAAAAAAAAGAAGGGTAAAGGATGAAAAAAAGAAGAAGAAACCCAAAAAAAGTTTAAAAAAAAAAAGGAATGGTGAAAGGTGAAGGGTGAAAGGTGAAGGGTAAAAAAAAGAAGCAAAAAAAAGAACAATAACAAATTGGTAACAGTGGAACCAAAAAAAAGTGAATAAAAAGAAGGGTGAAGGGTGAAAAAAAAATTAAAAAAAAAAAAGAAAGAAGAAGAAATCCAAAAAGAGTAAAAAAAAAAAAAAAGAAAAGGGTGTAGGGTGTAGGGTGTAGGGTGTAGGGTGAAAAAAAAAAGAAGTAAAAAAATGAAACAAAAAATGGATAAATGGGTGAAAATAAAAAAAAAAAAGTAAGAAAAGGAAAAAAACCCAAAAAAGAAAAAAAAAGAAATAGGAAACAATAGCACACTGATTTCATCCGATGTGGCACGTCCTCCCACGTCTCCTCCCCCACTTATTTCTTTCTATGATGGTAAGATAAGATTATCATTAAAACGGAAATATTGCGTTATCAATCATATGATTGATGTCTTATTTCTCAATAGTATTCATCAGTTTTGTTCTTTTCTTTTCTAAAGATTATCCATTATCTCTTTCTTAAATTTAAATAATCCAAAATCTTAATCAAATTTAAATATTTTATTTTAAATTATATACCATCATCTTTATAAATATAAAAAATTTTTATGACAAAATTTGGATAATAATTATAACACACTTGGCTCCGGCAGCAAAAGGTGCAGCCCAGGTACAAAAACTTTTATAATTTTTTATCATTTTTATTTGGACTCAATGAATAATTAAACTTAAAATTTATATAATGCATTACTAATTGTCACTCATAATATGCAGTGCAATAATTAAATTATATTTATAATTTCTGTCAATAATATCATATAATTTCAAATTTAGAATAAAAATTATTTAAATTTACAAAATATGAAACATAATATATATATATATATATATATATATATGCGTAAATGAAGTATTGTCTTTGACACAATTGACCAACTTAATTATAGTTTTGGCCACAAATGCACGTAAAGTTAATTTTTCACAATTATAGACATTTAACATACATGTCTTGTTGCTATTTACAAGCAGTCCGACTACTTAAATTTACAAAATATATATTATAACTCATTAAATTGATTTGGTCATATAGAAATAATAAATTATAATATATTAATAATATATATTTCAGAGAAAGAAGTAAAAGTGGAAAATCTAATATAGTAAGCATTAAAAAATACAACTAATAGGATTTTAAGGTTTAAGATTTAGCACTTAGAATTTTTATGACTCCCGCTATATATAGTATGGATATGAGTTAGTATTAAATGAGATTTAATATTTAGAATTTAGGATTTTAAAATTTAAGATTTATAGTTTAGAATTTATGATTTAAAATTTTTATAATCTCTCATATATATATATATATTTATATATATATATATCGTATTTTCTCTCATATTGTACACATCAAGGGTTGGTGTTTTCTCCTTATTTATCCACATGACAATATGATAAACCTGAATTTCGTTTTATCCTCTTATAGATAGAGAGAGAAATATCACCCAAAAAAAAATAGAGAGAGAAAACCATCTATATTCTTTTGTAAAATTCCGTTTATATCTTAAGATTCCTGCACGAGTTCAGTCATCGAAGGCCCCACAGTCCACTTAGATACCAAAAGAAGGGTGGAAAGAACACTCTCCCTTTAGAATTCTCTCTCTCTCTCTCTCTCTCTCTCTCTCTCTCTCTCTCTCTCTCTTCTTCTCTTCCAACTTCAAAACCCTCACTTCTTTTTCTTCTTCTTCAATCTTCCAAGGATCACCGAAAATCAACAAAATTACATAATTTTTAGAGCATTCAAGTGTCAAAATCAAGTCTCAAAACAAGCCAAAAAAGCTCCAAATGTTCAACCATGTTTTTGAGCTTCCAAGTGAGGTTTCTCTTGATTTCACCCAAATTTCTCATTCAATCTCCAATTTTCATAACGGTCCAACAATCCTCTGTGTATAATGATAGTTTTTGATGCTTTTTCCCACCCACCCCCCAATTCATCCCCAAGGCCATCCAATTATCCCTTCCTCTCTTGTCTCTCGTCAGTTGTCCGGTGGTGTCTGTGTATATTTACAAAGAGAGAGAGAACCATACATATTCCTTCGCAAATAGTATTTTTACATAAATATCAGAAGAGTCGATCTGATATGCAAATTGGTGTTTTTAACCAAAAAAAAAAAAAAAAAAGAAATCGTGTTTATGAATAGTGTTTTCTCTCATTTTGTTGACATGACAACGTGGGAGCAAACATGTACTTATTTTTATATATAGGTAGATACATGTATTGTATGTGTATGGATTTATTTTATCACTATATAATAATAAAGAGCTACTCTTTATAATTTGACGGGATTTTAATTTATCATCGTCTTATATATAAATTCAAAATTGTCGATTTGTTTCCTCACTTTGCTTCCTGGGATTTCTGTGAATTTCTCCACGTGCAACGTACACACGAAATTGCTCACAAATTATGTGTTGAAGGGATGATGGTAGAAAGAGATTTATCTCAGAGATAAATGCCTAATCTTTTATGAGATCTCATTTTAGTTTTGCATGGAGAATAATAGGGAACACAAATAAGAAATATTTTATTTTTATTCAAAAACCAATTATAAGAAAAAAAAATTATGATAACCAATGGGTTGGATATAAATTAGTGTTGTTATATGTAAAAATGCAAATCATATATTGAGAATTTGGTTTTCATAAATAATAGTCTCACAATCAATCGAAAATATTTAATAAATAACTATGTCATGCCGTTTTGGGTATTAACATAGACAACAAAATGTTTGATCTTTATACCAATAGACACGTAATGATCGTTAAATGTTTGAAATGTAAATTTCCCAACATAAATTATTTTGATAACATAATCAGAAAATTATGTTCATAATCAAATTATTTTATCGAAGATCTCGAAAATGCTGGAGTCCGATTTGATAATAAACACGCATGTGATCATCTTGTAAAGATATCAATTAAAACTATAAAATATCTAAATGGTTCAGATGATGAATGAATTAATCCACATATATCTCTATATATTTAACTCAAAAATGTAGGGGATTCCATCTCAATTTTACTTGGTCATAACTTCGTTGTCAATTTGACTTGAGAATATGTAGCACGTGAAAATTCATTAAGTTAAATAATTTTCAAGTTCTTTAATAAATATCTAAAGAAATTTTTAATAATTCATCTCATTATTAGAAATTCATAATAATCCAATCAATCATGTTATAAAGGAATGCATTTGGATTAATAAATTTTTTATTTACTATTGAATTTTCTTTAAATGATTGAATATGTGTATAATAAAAAATGTTCAAAAAAATTGATAATCTCTCTAATATTTGTTTATGTCCCAATTCGATATTAATAAGATATAAGTATTTATTATTTCTCACATTCGTTGTATATCTATTGAAACAAATATTTTGAACTTAATGAATTTCAACGGGATTTAGGAGAGAATGATACATTATTGATAATTAAATTTGTCCCTCCTAGTAGTAAAATATTTGCTCTTTTAGAATTTTCCATCAAGTTTACACTACCATATATGGTATTTACATTTCTCTTTCACAAATTAAGATGGGAGAAACATCTCTTGCTTTTGAGAATAGTACGTGTAATCATATTATTTGTAAGACAAAAATCCTTGGATCAAACTCTGGATGTAATAGTATCCATAGATTCTTCATAAATAGAAAAATAAATAAACAACGAATTTTAAAAGCATTGGTGTAATATTAATAATAATTATAGATTGATAAAATATATAAAAATATTAAATCAATTAATACTTTTCATCACCAATGTAAACGTTATCAAGAAAATTATCGATATCTAAATGAAACAAATTCTCAAGACTCTCAAAAGTATTATGAGGAAAATTATTTTGATAATAAAAATTGTCGCCACACATTTATCTTTTTCTTTCAAAAAAAACTTGGTAAAGGTCAACAAGATATTTTCTGTCTGACAAGTATGCCACTAATATCAAATCATCTTCCATTGATAGACACATATTTTTAGAATTCTAATTGGATTTATTTTCTTCTTTGTCTTCCATTTTATCATGATTTTTCCACCTTTGGTTGCATTACCTTTCACGATGATTATGGGAAATATTTCAACCATAGACTCGACCACGGTCATGGCTATGGTTACAGTCACATCCATGACCATAGCCATTTTCATGTCTATAACTATTATGAGATGTCGTATTCATTTTAGAAAATGAACTAGAATCAGTTGAATAAAATTCATGATTTTTTATTAGTATTTCGTTATTTTGTTCGGTCATAAATAAATAAAAAATTAATTCAAAATACTTTATAGAGTCTCTTTCCCGAAATTGTTATTGTAGGAATATATTTGAAACACAAAAAATAGAGAATATTTTCTCTAACATATTAGAATCAATAACTTTCTCTCAACGTGATTTCAATTGATGACTGATTTTAAAAATGACTAAATTATAATTACTTACTTATTTGAAATTTTTTTATTTGAAATTTTTAAATTTTAAATGAATTTAATCATAACGAACTTTTAAAAAAAATTACCAACTTTTGGTAATTAAATCTTTTCTTCAAATTTTTTCGAAATTCAAGTTGATTTTTCAGAGTCAGATATTCAGTTTTCAAATCCTCTTTGAGGTAATGATCGAGAAAAATCATTGTCATGACAGATCGCTAGATTTCTTGATCATTTTCGTTAATTGTTTCTCCAAATCCATTTACATTTAAATAGATTTTAGTATTAAGTACTCATGATAAATAATTTTTTCCAGAAATGTTAAGGGCCACAAAATCAAACTTTGTGAGATTTGACATAATTAATGTTATACATATATAATACCCACGTAATTAACAAATAAACATATATAAATCAAGACATCATATTAAAAGTTTGTAAAACATCACTATATTAAGTATAAAATCATAAATACAATAATACATCATACTCATAGAAGAATGTTTCTTTCATTTGAATAATATTTCATCTCAGTTGGTCAGAATTTTTTCTCAATTTATCAGAATTTTGTGCTGATAATATATTTTAGAATATAGATAATTTTAATCAAAAAGAGAAAGATAAGAGAAAAAATATTGAAAGAATATTAATAATTCTTTCTTCTTTGTTGTAATTTTTCACTTCATTCACACACAACATATATAGGTTCCAAGATATATTAACTCAAATTTATGAACATTCTTGAATTTCTCCAAAATATCAATATTGTCTAGAGAAATGGGAAATAAGGAAAAATGAAATTTTTTTAGAAAGTGAATAAACTCACGAGGATGAATAAATTCACAAAAATTGAAAATTTCTTAAAAAATAAATCGATATTGAATAATAATAGGGTAAATTACACTTTCCTCCTCTAATTTGACCAAAATTCACTTATTTTCCCTAGAGTGAAAAAATATCCAATTATAATTCTATGGTTTTAAAAAAAGGGAAAGTGGACGGAAATTTATGAAATTAACGATGATGTAACATAAACATGTTAGATGTCCATTATACCCTTTACAAATACTCTCTCCTTTTTCTACATTCATTTTCAACCTTCAATGCACAGAAAAAAAAAAAAAAAAAAAAAAAACACTCACACTCTCTCCCTCTCCCTCTTCCACTTCCCCTGTTCATCCAGCATAACCCCCTACAAAAAAAAAAAAAAACCTTTTGTGATAAATTCGATGACCGAAGATGTTCGAAGATGGAAGAGGAGAGCAACTAAAAAAAATTCACACTCTCTCCTACCCCTCTAATTCGTTGAATGGCGAAGGCAATTAAGCAAATGAGAGAGGAGGTGTGGATGGGTTGTGGAAACCCCTCAAATTAAAACTGATTTCCCTAATATAACAAACTTGTAGCAATATTAGTATCAAATCGAATTTCACGAAAACTATGTTAATTTAATCTCATAGTTATTAGTTAAATAAAAAGAGGGATTTATAAAACAAATTTCTAAATCAAAATTAAAACCTTAAAATTAAATGATAAATCAATAACGTAAAAATACTAAAAATTAGATAATAAATTCAATATACTAAACTTTGATCCAAAAGTTCACATATTCGATTTTTCATTGATTATCGGTTAAAAATATTATTCTTACGATTTAAGCATTTAATTTTAGATTTATTAGAATGGCCGTAATAAATTTTGTATTTTCTTAAAGTAATTGACCAAATCCAGCATTCAATCAAAATTTGTTATTAATTGACTGGGTACGATAGCGTTTTATATCAATATAATAATAGTATTAAGTTTTGTAAAAATAATTCAACCAAAATACAAATAACCAGGATAGCCGTACAATTATTTGATTTTATTCAATCGATTCCTTAATTTAAAATGAATATTGATAAACGATCTATAAACATAAATAACATATTTGTTACTCGAACCATTCATTCATGACAATTACAGATCACTGAAATTTTGGATGTAATAGAAAAATTGATATTGAATTAAATTGTCAGATTAATCATTACCAACCTTTCATGTAAATAAATTAAGAATCGACAAATATTTAAATTAAAAATGTAAGAAATTAAATGAAACACATAATCTCACATTGAAAACAATCAATGAAATTTTCCTTGAATCAGAAGAAAAAAAAACCACCGCTTATGGTGGAAACAAAAAGAGAAAAAATGTTCTTAAAGGAAAAAGAAAAAAAAGAAAAGACTAAACCTAGAAGAAATTGAATGTGCAGCCAGCCGCCCCTCCTTTTATGAATGAGTGAATAGTGTTTTCTAGAGTTAATGAGAAAAGTCCTTCTTTTAATGTTATAGGTCTTTAAGATTTTTCTAAAATAATAAAGAAAAGATTCTCCAAAATAGAAAAATTAAGAATTTTACTCCCAACAACATTTTTACTTAAAATAACATTTTTAAAATAAAATTTTCTATTTTTTGATATTTTTTTCTTTTTCTTTGTAGGCCTAAATGATATTTTGAACCATTAAGCTTCCAAAATATCTCTTTAAACCCATTTTAATCCAATATCTAATTTTTGATTTCTAAAAATAAAAATTTCATAAAAATATTTAATAGGACACTGATCAATTCAACAGAGGAGAGATGAGGGCTTTGTTGCTAGCAACAGAGGAGAGGTGAGGGCTCGCGGTCGGTTGCTTGAGTACACTAGGCGCTCACGGCCAACCGCATACCGCATGAGCACTCGCAGTAAGAAAGAACAGACAAACTGAAATTGCACTTTTATGGTTTTTTACTGCATTAGGGTCATCACAATTCACCTCGTGAGCACTCGCGCAAGCACTCCTGATGTTGGGTCAAGTAAATCCTTGCATAAGGATTTTTCACTTGATGCTGTTGTGGTAAAAGAAGTTACTGAAATTGGATTTTTAGGAAGACCCATCTCTGATTTGTTCACAAAAAATATTTAAATTGTTTAAAATAAAGAAAAACCCTAACCAGTAAAACTTTAATTTTCCTCAATTAGAGAGAGAGAGAGAGACCTTTATATAGGACGAGGATGAAGAGACAGATTGGTGAGAGCTAGGAGGTGACTTGAAGAAATTAAGAGATAATCTTTCTCTCTTTATCTCTCTCTCTCTCCTTGAGGACAAACATGAATCGGAAGGTAATCGAAGCAAATTGATGATGTTAGAGAAGATGAAGAAACATACTCGAAGTTGAAGATGATTATGAGTTTTTTTCCCTGAGTTTGAATTTGGAGTAATTTTGATAAAAAAAATTAATTTTATGTGTCAACTAACTATTTTCTGTGCATTCATTTCAATCGTTATTAAATCTGACCATTTTCGTCCCTTGTCACACTTTTTAAAATCACATGATGATAAATAGATATTTTTCCATCATAGTGTAGTATATGGTTTTTGGTTCAACCTCATAGAGAAAAGTGTAATTTACCTACAATAATAATAATAATAAACTATTTATTTTCTTTCTCCATCACCAGCAGGACCGCCTGCTCTCCAACCTCTCTGTCTCTCTCTTTGCCCTTGAATTCCAGCAACAAATCATGGTTTTCTTCCCATAAAACCTTCCAACAACATCATCAAATCGTCAAAAACTTCATTTTGTCGTCAATCTAGCTATGAGCTCGATCACCATCATCACCAGGAGGCCATCATATATCAAATGGATGATTTAATTTCGTGTTTCACCTATGTAGACTTGTCTTGAGTTTTATTTTGAAGTTTCAATCCTCTGACCACCTTCAATTTAGGTCACCGCTTCCGTTCTTGGACCTCCACCATTGTTGTCGCGTCAAAAGCTTCATAGTCTTCGATTAAAGCTCAAACTGGTGCTTTTTTATGCTCGAAGTCCAAAAACACTTCAAAATTTTGAAACGAAGTTCTATTTCAAATTCTTTGATCCATGATGAATGCCGAGCTAATCCACTGCCAGCAAGCTGAAATTTTACAAACTAATGGTGAAATTTTGGAATTGGCAAATTTGGGAATGAAATTTGGTAATGAGTGAGAAACAAGATTCGAATATAGGTATTTTAGGTATAAGGATTAACAATTTTAGAGATTTATACAAAACAGTCTTGCTCAGAGCACGTGCTTTCCACATGGATAAATGATGAAAGAGGTGACGAGCAAAGCGTTAATGACGAGACATGTACAAATCTAAATCCAATAAAAGAAAAATTTAAACAATTTCTGACGAAAAATAATTTCGTTTGTAATTCTTTTTGTCGCGGGTTGAACTTACAATATGCTATGTGGTAAGTTGAACTCACGAGTTATGTCGCATCTTGAAGACGTGACATAGCCCAGTGGCTCCTGCGGCAATGCGGGAGGGAAGGAGAGGACTCCTGCGGCAGTGGGCAGCAGCGGGGGAGAGAGGAAAATGGAGGCTCCTGTGGCTGTGGGGGAGGGAGGGAGAGAGAGAGAGAGGAGTGTTGCGGCGGGGGAGAGAGAGAGAGAGACAACAGCGGGGGAGGGAGAGAGAGACAGCCGTAGGGGGAGGGAGAGAGATAGTCGCGGGCAGAGGAAGGAGAGAGAGAGCCGCGGGGGAGGGAGGGGGAGCGGAGCAAAGCCGCGGGCGGGGGAGGGAGGGAGAGAGAGGAGCTCCGCAGGTGGTGGAGGGAGGGGCTGCAAGGCGCTGTGGTAGACGGGTTGTCACGTCTTGAAAACGCGACACGTGGCCTTTGATCAACTAAGTGCTATCATGTGGTGTCGCGGGTTCAACTCGTGAAAAAATGAGATTATATTCTGAATTATTTTGGTCCGTAGATTGTTTTAATTTTTTTTAAAGGATTAATTCCGTACATGACTCCGTTATTGACAGGATAATTAATACTTCTAAAATCTTACACAAAATTACCGGTAAGTTTGGTTGGATGGTAAAGTGAATGGAAAAGAGTGAGGAAATGTCACGTAGAATAAGAGATTATTGTGTTAGATTTTTTTTTTTATTTATGAACAAATTAAGATTGTAATGAAAATTCATAAAAAAATTATTATTTTTTTTATTTTTTAATTTTACATGATTTAAAAAAGAGTAATAACCATTTTATTTTCTTTTTCTTTACTTTTCACTCCAACCGAGTAAGAAAAAAATAATAATCACTCTTACAAAACAAAATAAAAAGAATAAATTTATTTAAATTAGGTAAAATAAATCTCTTCGTTGACCAAACTTGCCGTGCATGTGGCAAATTGTACTTAATCCAAATATGAATCATGGTTTCTATCTATAAAATTTTGAATTCTTTGGATTTAGGTCATTTATTAGTATATTTCATGTGACCTATAGAAAAAGTTCTCGGAACCACCTTCATTCGACCATCGAGCCTACCGTTATATTTTCAATAAATACTTATTTGAAAAGATTTTAGAAAATTGTCCTACTGAATTTTTTGACATTATCCATAAGAAATCGAACCAGTGTCTTGTTTGAAATCTCCAAGGTGTTGTAAACGTATGAAGTGTAGTAGGACTTGTACATGAGATGGAGCCTTTTTCAAACGTACCATGTAAGGTGTTTTGGAGTGATGGGAGGAAGACAATACACCTTAGCCAGAGTGTTCAAAGAATTAGAGGCCAATCATTCACTGGCTTCTTGGTCTAAGCAGCGAAGCCACAGCAGGCCAAGCCGACTCAAATTTTATTAAAAAAAAATTAAATGTTGTACATTTTTTAATAAATATTTTAAAAATATATAATTAAAAAATTTAAAAATATTATTAGAAATTAATAAAAGTATTAAAAATACTACTATTTTTTTTTTTAATTCTGATCATTGTTGAAATATTTTAATATCCATAATTATCAACCCGAATACTCATTCATTATTTACGACGGTTCTTGTATTCTTAAAAAAAATCTTAAATTATCATGTAAATAGTATTTTCCTCAGACAAAAGAAAACAAATTTATTTGTAAAAAATTTTGTTTATCGGTATCTAAATTTTAGATTTGATGGTATTAAAATATAATAATTACTTTCTAATAGAAAAAACGTTAATAATTTATGATTAATTATAAAAAATGATATATTTTAAAACATCACGAAAACTAAAACATTTTTTTGTTTATCATCTTATTTTGCTTTTTATTTTTAATTACATAAAAGTTGTCGATCTAAATCTAAGATCTTATATTCAAATATCTAATTTTTTAAATTTATTTTTTATACCTATTAATTTCAAATTTAATTTCATGGAGTTCTCTTATTTCTCCCTCCAATTAATATTTTCTAGGTTTAAGCATTAAAGAAATATAAAATTTGATATTTTGACCTCGTTTATACCCAAAAAGTATTAAATTCTTTTTTATTTGTTATGTCGGAAGTGATTCACCAAAAAGTATTTTTTATAATGGAGTAAAAAAAAAAAAAAAAAAAACCCAAGACGAAGAAGAGGGAACGGAGTGTAGGCCTTGGACGTTGATCTCAATGGATAAATTGCCAGGTTTTTCCCGCCGGGAGCGCCTTCTACAGAGAGAGAGATAGAGAGATCAAGCAGTCGGAGACACAAGTGTCCGACAAATAGGCGAAACTCATTCTTCAGAATTCAACGGAAACCGAATTTGAAGGCTTTCCCAAAGGATGCCACTTCCTCAATTTTGCTCTGCAACACCAAGAACACAGAAAATCCTAATTCATCATCATCATCAGCCACTATTAGTTCACTTCTTTGATTACATCTCGATCGCATCTTCACGCCTGCTCTCCGTCCTATTTCCAAAGACGGCTTTTCAAATTCCCTTCTGCATTTCAATTTCAACGGGCAAAGATGTGGTTTGGGCCGATTAGGGTTTCGATGTGCTGGTTGTAGACTGCCACGCTATCCAAACCCCCGGGTTTCCAACGTTTGCGAAGAACTACAATGGTAATTCAGTTTAGATTTTTTCATAATTTCTCAATTTTAAATATTGCTGTTTTGCTACTTCATTTCCTTCTTATTAAAATTGATGAATGAATAATAGATAAAATTAAAATGTCAATCGAATTGTAAATCATTCACTTAGATCGTACTGTAGCATTTACAGTAAATGAAATCATCCAAGATATATTTGAGATACTTGCAAAGACTTGGATGTCCAACTTTAAGCAAAGTTTTTGGCGCGAAGCAAGGAATTTTGCTTAATGGGTTTGTGCAAACTAAATAGTAATTAGTTTAGCAAAAAAAGTAAAAAAAAAAAAAAAAAAAAGAAAAAGCCAAACAAACAAATGAATTTGTTTTTAGTGTAATAATGGGTTTGATAAGATAGTTCCGATTCATACATTAACTAAATCTTGATGTATATCAAAGGTAGATGGAATAAACATTATGATACTGCTCTTTTTTCCCTTGTAGAGAAAGAAATTTAGTAGAAAAAGAGAAGACAAGAATGAGGCATCCATATATAAGATAAAGTTACCGGTGCTTAAATCATCCAATTAAACATGTGGGGTTTAGGATAGGCAATATATAAACAGCTTTACCTCCTTTTTTAAAGTGGAGACTGCATTCAAGAATTGAACCTACAACTTCAGGTAAAGATGCAAACAACTTTACCATCAAGCTAAAAATCGCTCATAATTTTGTAAGAGATGAAAATAGAAAACAATAAAAACACATTAAAGAATAACATACCACCAATTTCTCTTAAGATTATTAGACTATGCCTCTTAAAGCACTTGAATATCACACATTAAGTAGAAAGTAGCACCATTATGTCCCATAAAGGGTTGTTTCTTGAAAATCGATTTTTGAAGAAAACAAAGTTCATTTTAGATTATAGAACAAGCTCAATGAAAATAGCAGATGTTGCCTCCTTGACTGAACGATTTAAATTGACTATGAAATAACAAGGGAATGTTGAAAAAGAAAATTTCAGGTGAGATACTGAAATTCATGAGGCACAAATTGTTTTTCCAGTCAGTGTTGAGATTGTTAGATGTCTTTTGGATAATTTGAGATATCTTGTCATGTTGGTGAGCTAAGGAAATTTTGTGAAAAAATCGAGTCATTGGATTTTTCTTTGTTAGATGTCAATATATTTATTTTTAGCAAGTTTAACAAATAGATATAATTTTTCAGATTGTAGATTTGATATAGTTAGTGGAGATTCACATCGCATCTTGGTTTATTAATTTAGAAAACAGAAGGAACATTACTCCACTCTTTTTTTGACTAATATATTTGAAAGGAATTGCTACTTAATAACCAAATGCTCAAACCCTTTAGCTGATAGAGAACAATTTATTAATAATTTTATATTCTAACACTCCTTATGCATGAGTCATTGATGACTTATCTGAGGGTTTTATATGTGTGGAATGACAAATGGGGTTAAAAGAATTTAGTGAGAAATCTAGATTTCTTGTTTTGATGTTATATCAAATTGTAATGTTCTCAACTGGAATATCATTGGAATATGTTAAAAAGATTGTGCGCATGCAGTATGGATTATATTAATGCTAAAGGTGAGGCATAAATTTGAAATTCTAGTTACATAAGTTATACAACCCTACCTTTATATGATATAAATCACAATTGTATTTTCAAGGTTGTGGTGGTGTTGCTAAATATGTTCTTATAACTCAATCTTTTCTTTCCTTGATGGTTCTTTATGTACTTTGAGCATGCTTTATAGTAATTTTTCATGCATATTTGGACTTTTTGTCTTATTACTTTTGCCCCGAAAAAATAATTTAAAAAAAAATCCAAGATTATTTACCTGGTTTGTACAATCTCTTTAGGTCTGAGAGCTAAGTAATCTGTCTGTTTCAGGGCACTCAAGAGAATATTGTAGCAGGCTCTCATGTTTGGGTTGAAGATCCAGCATTAGCTTGGGTTGATGGGGAAGTCATCAGGATAAATGGAGAGGAAGCTGAGATCCAAACTAGTGATGGGAAAATGGTATACGTAATCACTTAGTCTTATCCTGCTTTGATTTTTTTTAGTTGTTTTGCATTCCACGGAGAAAAACTACAACTTTAATTCATGCAACCCTTTAGTATCAGCAACATGTAGAGCAGTATCATTGACTAACTTTACAAATCATGTTGGCCAGCTTACTTTACATGTATCAAAAGTATATCCTAAGGATCAGCAAGCTCCTGCCGAGGGGATTGCTAACATGACAAATCTATGCTATTTGAATGAGCCTGGAGTTTTGCAGAATTTGGTGACTAGATATGAACTTAATAAAATATATGTAAGGCTATCTTCCTTGTCAGTTATGAATTGTTTAGGAATATCATGCTGAACTGGCAGTTCACATCCTGACAGACCTATAGTGGAAAAATTCTTATTGCAATCATTCCGTTCCAAAAATTGCCTCATCTGTATGATGCTCACATGATGGATCAATACAAGGGAGCTCCATTTGGGAAATTGGATCCTCATGTTTTTGCAATTGCTGATGTTGCCTACAGGTTACCTTTTATCTTGCTTTTATTATATATTAATTAAAGCAGGATCATGCACGTTTTGAATTGCTTTGAACTAAATTAGGTCAATGATAAATGAGGAAAAGAGCAACTCCATTCTGACCAATGGAGAAAGTGGGGCTGGTAAAACTGAAACCACCAAGCTGCTTATGCAGTATCTTGCTTATTTGGGTGGTCATAGTGCCTCTGAAGGGTGGACTATTGAGAAACAAATTCTCGAAGTAGGATGACAGATCTAATTCTAATTTATGTTATCAGTTATTTTGGACATGTTGTAGTAGATTTGTTTGACTCTCGACCCTTTTTTTCCTTTATGGAGACAATCTTATTTTGGTTCTTAAATCATGCTAAAGATTTTGAACTAATCATTTTAGTGCAGTCAGATCCCGTTCTGGAAGCATTTGGCAATGCAAAGACAGCTAAAAATAACAACTCCAGGTGAGTTACCTTTACGTTTTCTGTCTTGGTCATAAATGATAAGATTTTCCATATATTATGTTCATTTTGGCTTTAAACATATAACCATACATGTTCCAGTGAAAACTCATTTTGTTTGCTTTTAGCTTCCAACCCCTGTGAAATGCTTAAAGTATCTCTTGGCTGATAAAATATCATCGTGGATTGAATTGCATTAACTCTGAAGTTGGATTTCTGCAACTTCTTTTCACTTTGATGGATGTAATCTGTCTTAATTCTTTTTTTACATGTTAAATAGACTCCTCTACTTTGTAATAGCAGAAGGCAAGGACAAATGATACCCTTGACCTAGCTCTGTGTTTGACTGCAAGCTCCCTTGTTTTTGTGGCCATCACTCAGGGCCTGGGTCAGTCATATCATGTATCTACTCTTCTCTTCCTTTTTCGGCTGGCCCATGCAATAACTGTTGCTGGTAGATAGGTGTTCGTTCATTACTTATCAAAATCCAAATAGTGAAATCCATGCAGTATTTTCTTAGTTGGTCACTCAGAATCTTTTCTTATGCTTTGGTGCAGCCGATTTGGTAAATTTGTTGAAATCCAATTTGATAAGCATGGAAGAATTTCTGGGGCAGCTGTCAAGACATATCTTCTTGAGAGGTCTCGTGTTTGCCAAATTTCAGATCCTGAACGCAACTACCACTGTTTTTTCTATCTTTGTGCAGCACCACCAGGGGCATGGATTCCATCCTTGACTAAGAATGCCTTCTTATAAGAAACTGAATATTCTTTTGATGATTTCTAGCCTTTTCAGGAAATTGAGAAATATAATTTGGGGAACCCCAAATCCTTTCACTATCTTAATCAGTCAAACTGCTATGAACTGATTGGTGTAAATGATGGTCGTGACTATCTTGCTACCAGGAGAGCTATGGATATTGTTGGTATAAGTGAAAAGGATCAGGTAGACTTATAAAGATGGATAATAATCTCTGCTTGGGTTGTTAATTTTCTAACATGTCAACATGGCTATCTTCTAACACTGTTTCCACCTCCCCTCCCCCACCCAAAAAAAAAAAAAAATCAGGATGCAATTTTTAGAGTTGTTGCTGCGATTCTTCATCTTGGCAATATTTACTTTGCTAAGGGTGATGATAGTGATTCATCCATTCCGAAAGATGAAGAATCACGATTCCTTCTCCAGACAGCAGCAGAACTTTTGATGTATGATGGTGCTTCATAATGTCTTCACACCTCTCTTTTGGTTGAGGATGTTTTTCTAAATTTATGTTGCCATTTCCAGGTGTCGTCCTCTGGCCCTAGAAAATGCACTGTGTAAGCGTATGATGATCACCCGAGAAGAAGTCATCCAGAAAAGCCTCGATACTGTTGGTGCAACTGTTAGTAGAGATGGTTTGGCCAAAACTATATATTCACGCTTATTTAACTGGTAGGGTACTGGCTTCTAGGTTGTTGCTATTGTATAATATTGTATACTATGGGTTTTATTTCCCTGGAACTGAAAAAACTAGGTAGTCATTATGATGCTAAGGATGCAAAAACTTTATTATTGGCAGGTTGATAGATAAAATTAACTTCTCGATTGGGCAAGATCCAAATTCAAAGACTTTGATTGTGGTCCTTGACATCTATGATTTTGAAAGTTTCAAGACCAATAGGTAATGATATATAAGTCAAAGCATAAACCCACAAGGTTAAATACAATTGCAACAACTCAAAGTAGCAACTAAGAGTCATAACATCCTGCTGTGCAGTTTTGAACAGTTTTGTATCAATTATACTAATGAGAAATTGCAACAACATTTTAACCAGTTAGGGTCCAAGTTACCTTTGGCAGCCTTCTCATTTATCAATTTTTGACCTAAAGTTCTAACTTTTCTTTTATGAATTCCTCAGCATGTCTTTAAGACGGAGCAAGAGGAGTACATAAAAGAGGGAATTGCTTGGAGCTATGTTGATTTTGTTGATAATCAAGATGTCTTGGATCTGATTGAGAACGTTACACAAAAATTTCTCTTGTTGGCATGTCCTTTTTGGTTTATGTTGTCTGACTATTGGCTTGCAAAGCAAACCTACCAGTTAACTACTAAAGAGTGGGCATTGTTGCCTTTTGGATGAAAGACCCTCAAGGGTAATATGCAGTCACATGCAGAGTAGGTAGCTACTGGTACTAAGGTTTAATCGTTATGAATTGGTTGGGGTTTCAAACAAAACCTTCAAAGTTAACATGTTTTTTGACTTGTGCTACATCAATGTTTTATATCTAGGTTAGATGCAGAACCGGAAAAGAAAGCTAGTTCCAGGGCCGTGGTCGACTCACATAGTGATGTGTTCATGATGTGATAAATATTTTTCTTTTTAGAAATAATTAGTACAAAGCAAACAGTACAAAACTTTTTCATGCAATTCGAATAATATGTGGTGCTCTTTGAACCTCCTACAAGTTGTTAGTGTCACAATATTTATGCCGCGATCATTATATTAGTGCACCGCCAAAGTTTAACATCATCTATGATATGAGATACATGGTAGCAACTGAAAGCTGTCTTGTTCCTGTTGGAATTTGACTTTCAATTATTGCTTTATGTCAACTAATAAGTTCTCAAGCTGATTTGCATCTTTGGTACCACCACAGGGTTCATAGCCTTTTCACTTTAGCATACTACTGCATGAATGCTAAGGCCTGAGGCGTTGAGAGTGTGCACCAAAAGCTTCACCACGGTGTTCATCATGCCATGCTCCTTGTGTAGGGCTTTGTATTCATGATGTCCTCCTGATGGTTTGGTCAGATTTCAGCTGTTCAGCTTCAAGCATGCTCATACTCTCTACCCCCTAGAGGATGTGGACCACGCTTAATTGCCTCTGAGGGACACTGACATAGAACAGGTAGCTCTCAAATTCAAGGAACAAATTATAAGCTCAAAGGGAGATTTAGAGGTCGTATTTATACTCAAAAAGGTGTTCTCTTGTAGAATTAGCTTGCCATGGTGGCGCACCACTATACCATTGCCGTGGCGATCCAGGTGGCAGTACTCTCTGCCCATGCCATTGCCATGGCAATGCTCTAGGTCACTGCAGCGGTTATGCGTGAGGAAAATTTACTTCAAATTTCCAACTAACCTTTGGTACCTTTCAGGATCTGCAAACACTTCTCCATCTTCTTCTGTAAGTTGCAGATTAGTTGCCATTGGAGCACTACAAGGTTTCACTCCCAGTTTTCCTGTCTCTTTCAACAAGTCAAGAACATACTCCTTTGAGATAGAAAAATTTATTTCTTGGATGTTAAAACTTCAATACCCAAGAATATTTCAACATACCCAAATCTTTTGTCTTAAATCATGCTTGAAGAAAGGACTTAAGAGCTGAAATGTTAGTATTGTCGTTGCATATAATCACAACATCATCAACATACACAATCAACAACACAAGACCATCATTAGAATTGATAGAAAACAGTGTGATTACAACTACCATTTTTTTTAAACCAAATTCCTGGACCACTTCACTGAAACGTCCAAACAAGGCACGAGAACTTTGTTTTAACCCATAGAAAGACTTCCAAAGTTTGCACACTTTTCTAGACCCCCCCTGAACAACAAACCCAAGTGATTGCTCCATAAACACCTCCTCCCGTACATCACTATGAAGAAAAGCATTTTTGACATTTAATTGATATAAAGGCCAGCCATTAGTAGCAGTAAGAGAGGTAAACAATCAAATAGAAGCAAATTTAGCCACATGGGAGAAAGTATTGGAATAATCAACCCCATATGTCTGAGCATATCCTTTGGCCACTAAATGAGCTTTGAGACGGGCCACAAAACCATTAAGATTAAATTTGATATTATACACCCATTTACAACCAATAGCTTATTTACTTGCAGGGAGATGCTCTAATTTCTAAGTACCATTATCCTCCAAAGCCCCCATTTTCTCTTCCATAGCAATTCTCCAACCAGGATGGGTTAGAATTTCATGTAAGGTTTTAGGGACTGAAACTGAATCTAAAGACAATAAAAGCTCTAGATCTCAGAGACAAATGATCATAACAGGCAAAAGAAGAAATAGGATGAGAAGAGTGTCGTTTACTTTTACGAACAGCAATTGGAAGGTCAAGAATAAGATCTATCAGAGGAGATGATTGAGGACATGAGTCTTGAAATGGAGGCCAATGAGTGTAAACTTGTATGATGGGTGGTGGACGTGGGATACAAGTGTGTTCAATCTGAGGTGGGATGGGTGGTAAAGGAGTTGGAGAGACTTTTGGTTGAGAAGGTTTATGGGTGGTGGTCACTTTATATATCAGAATATTATTTTCCGACCCCTCACGGGCATAAGTGGAAGAGATAGGAAAAAATGGAACTGTCTCAAAAAATGTCACATCAACATAAGTCAAGTAATGACCCAAAGTACGAGAATAATACCTATATCTTTTTGAAGACGAGGATAACCCATGAAAACACATTTTGTAGACTTGTGATTTAATTTGGACACCTAAGGGCTAACATCACAAACAAAACATGTACAACAAAAATATGAGGTTCCATTGAAAACAGGAGTCGTAAAGGTAATAAACCAGAATATCACCATTAAGAACAGACAAGGATAAGCAATTGATTAAGAAATAAAGTGTAGAAACAACAGCAGCCCAAAAGTGTTTAGGAACCTTCATCTAAAAAAGAAGGGCTCAAGCAACTTCTAATGTTTTATTATTTTTTTCTCATTTTGCGATACCATTTTGTGGTAGTGTGTCAACACATGATGACTGATGGAAAATATCATTTTGGGTCATGTACGAAGACAAAGACTTAGAAAAATATTCTCATGCGTTATCACTCCGCAAAATATGAATAGAAACATTAAACTGAGTTTTAATTTCGGTATAGAAAGCACAGAATATGAGGAATAATTCTGAATGGTTTTTCATTAGGTATAACCAGGTGACATGGGAGTAGTCATCAACACAGGTAACAAAATATCAAAATTCTGTCTTTGACATAACTGGACACAGACCCCAAACATCTGAATGAACTAACTCAAAGGGTGACATGGCCCGCTTATTGACTCTAGGTAAATATGACACTTGGTGGTGTTCAGTAATTTGATATGACTCGCAATTTAATGAAGATAACTGTTGAAGTTAGGGAAATAATTTCTTCAAAGTGGACAAAGAAGGATGGTGAACATAACGATGTAGTTCAATTGGAGTCAAAAGACTAGGGCATGCAATAGGTGTCGAAACTTTGGTAATACTAGCATCCAGAACGTACTGGCCTCCAGACTCAATATGTCTACCAATCACCTTCCTTGTCACAAGATCCTGAAGCAAATAGAAATCATGGAAAAGTGAGACAAAACACGAAAAAGATTTAGTAATTTTACTAATAGACATAAGGTTGAACGAAAAAATGAGGTAGGTAGAAAACATATGACAATGGTAATGAGGGTGTAAGGATGGCTATCCTTAAAATCTATAGCAGATGTAGTTGACCCATCGGCTAAAGTAACACTATGAGAGTTATCATGGGACTTAAAGAATGAGAGGGCAAGGTTATTTTTGTTACCTGTCATATGATCTAAAGATCTAGAATAAATATTGGAAGATGACAAGACAAGACATGTAGTGGGTTTACCTGGCTTTGTAGTGGAAGAATTCATGGACTGAGATGATGAGTGGTACTAAAGGAACCTAGCACATTCATCTGCAGAAATGAGTATAGCCTTGTTAGAATCTATAAGTGTCGAATTGTCCTGACTTGTAACATTGGCAACTTGAAGGTTGCCATGCAATTTCCAACAAGTACGCTTTGTATGGTTAGACTCTCTCCAATAAAAACAAATTGGTTTGCCATCACTCCCACCAAAGCTGCAATATCCCATTTTGGAACTTTGATTTGTCCGTCCACCTCTACCACCACCCGAGATATTGGCTTCCACCATCGAGACCCCTCTGCACATAGTAGCCAAGAAAAGATGTCATGGAGACCAGTAATCTCTTGTCTTGATAGAATTTCTGTACGTGCAGCATCATACTTAGACGGTAAACTAGCAAGAAAAGTCATAACAGTCATCTATTCTCTTTGAGATTGTTGAGTTTGTACATCTTTACTAAATGGAAGCGGGGATGGATTACTATTAAGATTGTCATCCTTATCAATCCTGTGAAGATAGAGTTTCACAGTTTTGCTCTGGTCCAAATGATTTTGACCATTGAGTTTGTGTTCTGTAATCTTTGTTGCGGTAGGAATAATTTTCGAGACTACAAATTTCATATCTAGTTCATCAGCCATGGAAAAGAACACAAAAAAAGAGCTATAGCTTTGATCGACACAACAAGCTACGCACAACAGCAGGAACCACAGCTACACTCAGGCTCAAAAAGGGCTTCAAAAAATGTAGACTGCTCAACCAGGGCAGCAATGGTGGTGTCACACTTAGGCAACAGCCAAAAATAGAGTGGCAGCTAGGGTTTGGTCTTCCTTAGAGAAACGTTGCTATTATACCATGTTAATTTGGAAGAAAAAGATATTCTTTTTCTTATTGTGTTATATTTTTTCATATGATCTAGCACATATATATATATAAACACACACAAATTGCACTAATCTTGGATCTAGGTCAATGCTTACTATACTTACTCTTTCTATATTATCAACAGTTTTCTTATTTTAGAAGATTTGTTTAGGGTATACTCGGTCTCTAATCTGACCTAGGTCTTTTTAAACATTTAATTCTTTCATTGTAATAGTTGTGGAATATTGTTAGACTTTGAGGGTTTTTTTTTTCTTTTTCTTTCTCAACAGTGTACTGGATTTTATCTAGTGGTATCAGAACGGGTGACATTTGGGACTGGTGGAGTGTCAGTCTTAGTGGCAATCAGGAAGACTATCTTCCCAAAGGAGGCAACCATTCTTGTGACGATGATTGGGGAATGTCAGATTTGAGGCAAACAATTATTCAGCTTGGGGAGGCCTGGGAGAAAATCAAAGCCAACCGAAATTAAATAACTCTTGAGCTGTAATCAGCAGGGATTTTGGCAAACTCGGATTTGAGTAGGATGAAAAAACATGTAATGGTTGGTGCTTGTGTTTGACCTATACTGAATCTAGTTTGTGGAGGCTTTACGTATGATTATGATTTAAAATATTCTGAAAATTAAAATTGTTAACATTTATGAAGATTTTGATGAGAATGAGTTTTTAGTTTGGCCAGAGGAATGTGATTGTTTTACGATTAGAATGAAATGTTGGATTCTAGGATGGTGAGGGATGTAGAGGATTAGATGTTACATGAGGTTTTTAATTGGTGGATTAGGTTGTTGGACATTAGGTGGAGAAAGTGTAAGAGGCCCGTAGAAATTTGGGGAGAAATGAAATGATTGTTCAAACAGAGATTTTTACGTGCTGTCTATGACCAACCCATATCTTTTAATCACTAGAAAAAAGAAGCCTACTCTCAACCTGAGTTAAGCTTACTAAGATTGTAATATTTGGTTCTAGGTTAGGAGTAAAGAAAGAAGGATTGCAGACCGTTACTCCCAAAGAGGAGAGTTTGGTGCAGATCAGGAATAAAGAAAGCTGAAGTCATTGTGGATGCATTTGTCAATGTTGTAGCCGAGTCTACCAATATCTTTATTTCCTTTAGTCCAAAAGAAGAAGAAAGATCTGCTGATAAGGTTGTTCTAGTAAGGGCAATTTATATTGAGGGATGTGTGTTGGAGCAGCCGGGGACATCAATTGTTGTTTTTTGTTATCGGTGAGCCATCGTAAGAGGCTAAAGAGATCTTAGAACTTACTGATGATATAGGGTCAAAAGAATTTTTCCTTGATTTTGTGCCTAAGAAAGGTTTAGATTCTTTTATATTTGATCCTTTTTGCAGAGATATGTTGGACATGAGAAGAAATTGAGCCTTCTAGATTTTGGAGCACTTGGCATTGGATGAGGGTATTCGGAAACTGAACTTTAGGTCGAGTTCTTCACAATTGAGAGAGATTGATGCAGAATGGGTGGCTTTCAAATTCAAGGAACAAATTATCAAGCTCAAAGGGAGATTTAGGGGTTTTATTTACATGCTAAAAGGAGGCGTTCATATGAGCACAAGCTTGCCGCAGCAGGTTTTGTGGGGATAGTCTTGTCTTTCAAACCACTGTTACCATTGCTGCAGCAATCCAAGTGGCAAACTCTCTGCCCACACCATTTTTGTGGAGATGCTCCACTCCAGGTCACCACAGCGGTTAAAGCACGAGGAAAATTTAATATTTTGTTTGATTTTGATTCTTTTTATTGGTTATTTCATTCCTTGTTTTATTGTGGTCACTTAAGGTTTTTAGAACTCTATTTTAAGTTATTTTAGAACTTTAATATTTGTTTCCTTATTTTAGAAGATTTGCTAAGGGTTTACTTCGTCTTTACTCTAATCAAGGTAACCGTTTTATTTTGTCATTGTAACTTAGTTTAGGAATATTGTTAAACTTTGATATTTTCCTCTGAAATCTGGAGTGTGTTTTATCTTGTGCATGTGCCGAAGTTTAGTGTTTGTGCTCTACGAAATTCTACCATAGTTTTCCTACTGCCTCAGATATGCATGAGTCCCAAAAAAAATAAAAAATAAAATAAAATAATAATAATAATAAAAACAATAAAAAAGTTTTGTGATTACCTAGATTATATTTGGGAATTAATAATACAAGTTGAGCATAGCTTCAATAGGGAAATGAAGTGAGGAAAAGATAAACAGGGAATGCTATTTGTCATAGCTAAATGACAAGGCTCATTGCTGAAGTGTTTAGTCATTGGAGAATTTCTTATGAACAAGACTTTAATGCCCTGTCATTATACCTGTGTTTCAAATAAATGGCTGACATCTCTTGTATATTCGGTTGTTTTGCTAATGTGCAATGAAAACCAATGGATATGCTAACAAGGAAGAATGTTGTCATTTAGATTCATGATGCCATTGGAAATGCAAGGATAACTATGGAGACCTTGGAAGAGGGTAATAATAAAAGAAAAGATCAATCATTGAAAGGCCAAAATTAGCATTTGATTCCTAGCTGAATCTAGTCAATTTGGACATGGCATGACATAGCACAGCAAACAATCAAAATTAAGATTCACGTTAAGGAGTTCAAAGGAGGGTTTAGGGTCCAATCTATGGTCTAAAAAGGAGCTCAAGCATCCAGTCAAGGTGGTAACGACTGTGGTCCATTGCAACTTCAATGGAGGTATTGCAGCAGCAACTCAAGAATTGCAACTGCGATACTGGGCAGTGGACATTTTTTTATTACTGCAGTTGCAGTGCCCCTGACTGCAGCTGTTATGCGGTCTAGAAAACTACACAGGATTTGTTTCTTTATCTGTTATCTTCTTTTAATTTTAGTCATTATTTTCCTTTTTATTTAGGTTGGTTGTCTAGTTATTTAGGTTGTTTAGGCTCTATGGACATCTGATTACTCATTGTAAACAACTTTTGTCATATTTTCATTAATAAGAAATGTGGTTTCTTTATCTTTGGGGTGGATGCTCTTGCAGAGTTTTAGGTAATAACAAATTCAACCTATTGCTTCCACGGTTTTAATTGGTATTAGCAGAGGTCAAGATCTCAGCTGATAGTGTGCCATGCAAGTTTCTTTGGGTTATTTGGAGGCGACGTTCTCATGATGATGATATGGGGAAGAAGGCTGTTTTAGAAAAAATTAAAGTCCAATTGAGATTCAAGGATATATGTCGAAGTTGGCAGACGCATCAAAGGTTGATCTTGTAGTTAATGACAAGGTAGGAGAATTAAAAGGGGTCCAAAGTTTTGTGAGTAATAAAGGATCAAAGGGATTTGAGAACGGAAGGGGTCCTGATGCTTGATCCAATAATATTTTGTTATTTTAGAACAAAAGGGTCAAAGAAGCATATTTTGTTATTGATTTCCTTCCAATAAAAATTTCGACCCTTGTATGTTTTAACCAATTTGCCTAGCCAATTTGGATAATGAAAAGAATCCCGAACTTTCAGATTTTGGTACAACCCTATTTGATTTGATGTAGGATCATCATATCTGAATTTTGCATTAAATTCGAGGTCAAGTTCTTCCCAAGTGGGTGGGGACTGATGGAGCATGGGAAACAATCAAAATCGGGGTTCACACTAACAAGCACAAGAAGGTTTAGGGGGTTGAATCTCCGGTCTGCAAGGAGCTCAAAGCATCCAATCCAGGCAGCCGTGAATGTGGCCCATACGAGTCATGACCCAAGAAGACCACAGTTGTGATGCGGGGCAGTGACATTCTGTCCATTACTGCAGCTATGGTGCCTATGACTGTGGCTGCAATGCAGTCCAGAAAGCTACATGGGATTTATTTCTTTATCTATTATTTACTTTTAGTTTTAATTATTATTTTCTTTTTTGTTTTGGTTGGTTTTCTAGGGTTCCTAGAACCCCAGTTTTCTCTTTTATTTAGGTTGCTTAGGCTATATAAACCTCTCATTATTTACGGTAAGACAACTTTTGTCTTATTTTCATTAATAAGGAACAGGGTTTCTTCATCTTTGGGGTGGATCCCTTCCCAGAGTTTCAGCTGACAGTAGATTTAGTCAATTTATCTCATGTAGGAAAAAACATTAAAGGCAGGGATGCACAAGACTGCAAATGATATTGAAGGAGGATCTTTGCTAATCACCTTTGCTGCTGCTGCTACGTCCTTCAAAGTCTCCTGTGGAAGTTGTTTCCATCTTCTTAGATGTTGCCTTTTTAATGTAGCTGTGGCTACTGCTAATCTGTTATTTTGTTGTTTGAATCATGAAGCAATATGTGCAAGAATACCAAAACCTATGACCGTATAGTCAATGGCACCTTCAAGTGCTTTGTGGGAGGAACCTACCACTTCCTCTTAAGTAGTCTTTCAAAAAGGAGGAAAAATATCTTTCCAAATAACTGAGTCAACAGCCGGAGAATTACAATGGTGTTATTTATTGTTTTCTGAATGAGTGATGTTATTTATTTTTTCTCTAATTTCATGTGATTAAAAAAGGCTCATGTTTAAATTTAAACTCACACACAGGGACTGACGACCTCCCCATAAATTACAGGTATTGTGTATTGATTTCTGACCCCCTACTATTTTCCTTGCAGAAGCCAGGCAGCGTGATTGCTCTACTTGATGAGGCTTGGTACGGTATACTTCTTCCCTATAGTGATATTATGCTTTTTATTATTATTATTATTATTATCTTTAGGGATGTTGCATCAAGTTATGAGTAAAGCTATAATGCTCTTTACATTCATCATGTTTCAATTTATTTAAATTTTACATTCAATAATTTGGTTTCACATATCCCTTCCCAGTATGTTTCCAAGAGCAACATATGAAACATTTGCACAAAAACTCTACCAGACATACAATGGACACAAACGTTTTATCAAGCCAAAATTGGCTCGCACGGATTTTACAGTTGCTCATTATACAGGAGAGGTGATAATGCGTACATCCTCTTAAGATCTCGATTGTTTAATGTTGCAAGTTGCAGCTATCTGGAGATATTTTCATTCTGGGCATCCTTTTCAGGAGCAATGTCAAACTGATCTATTTCTTGACGAAAACAAAGACTATGTTGTTCCTGAACATCAAGACTTGTTAAGTGCTTCCAACTGTTATTTTGTAGCAGGCCTTTTCCCTCCACTCTCCGAGGAGACAGCCAAATCTTCTAAATTCTCATCGATCGGTTCCCGTTTGAAGGTTGCTTCCCTTACATTACATTTCTTGGGATGAATTTGGATCAAATATCAATTTTATGGACTGCAGTCTGGATTATTTAGTGATCTTATCAATAGAATGAAGTAACTATGTTTTGGTCCCATTTCTGCAGCTGCAACTACAGCGACTGATTGATACCCTTAATTTAACAGAACCCCACTTTGTCAGGTGTGTGAAGCCAAATAATAGTTTGAGTTCTCTCATATTTGAGAAATCTGATGTCATGCAACAACTACGATGTGGTGTAAGTAACTATTTTGACTTAAGATTGTAAGTAATCTGCTTTGTACCATTTTTTACATGTTATTTTATGTGAAGCTTGTCTGTCCAGGGTGTCCTTGAGGCTATCAAAATCAATTGTGCTGGACACGCAACTCGTATGACATTTCTTTCAATTCCTGAAACGATTTGGTGTGCTTGCATCAGAGGTTTTTAAAGACAGGTATCACTGTTGTTTTTACATATGCTTTTCATATTTTGGCAACACAAATTTT
Organism: Dillenia suffruticosa; assembly: GCA_033439265.1. Classification (NCBI taxonomy): domain Eukaryota; kingdom Viridiplantae; phylum Streptophyta; class Magnoliopsida; order Dilleniales; family Dilleniaceae; genus Dillenia; species Dillenia suffruticosa. The sequence continues at coordinate 19,980,973 of JAVTVX010000020.1, forward strand.
TTGCTGGCAAACAGTTGGTCTCTCCTGGAATGACAGTGATGTTTTAACTTGTGCCATTTTTCATCAGCGAAAATGAAAAGATTGCATGTGAAAGGATTATGGAGAAGATGGGGCTTAAAGACTATCAGGTATTGCTAGGATTATATTTGCTGGTTGTAAAAAATATATGTTATGAATCAATCCGTTATCTTACAATCACTAAAGCATTGGAATTTCCTGTCCTCCAGTCATGATTTAACTTTATTTTGCATCTAATAGTTTTCCTTTAGGACCTTTTCACGTGAATTCTGCGGAAGTTTGATGAAAATGTATGAACAAGTTTTCATTCAAGTAAGTCTGCACTTGATCAACATGTGGTTTTGCAGGTAGGGAAGACAGAGATCTTCCAAAGAGCTGGTCAGGTGGCCATGTTAGATGCCCGGAGTCTTGAAAGACTTAGCAAGGCTGCTAAGATCATTCAAAGTCGGATAAGAGCTCATATTGGACGAAAAAATTTTGTTGCTTTACGGATGGCTGCGATATATACACAATCTGTTTGGAGAGGTTAGTAATCAGGAAAAAGATCTTGAATGAATCCTTCGAATGTGTGGCTACTTCTGTCAATAACGTACATATCATCTTGGTGCTTTGATTGAAGGGTGCCAGTGTCTTTTTAACTTTTGAGTACAATAAGGTGCTGTCCTAACATTCCACAGCTTCTGTTGAATGATCACAATATTTATTTTGTAGAATCCTCCACTCTCTGTATTATCTACTGCTTGTTAGTTTTATCTTATTTTTCTTTTCTCTGGTGATGGCTTCTAGGACTAGGGGCTCGTAACTATATGAGCAAAAGCGCAAGGAGGTTGCAACAGTCAAAATTTAAAAAAAGGATTTGTTTGTTATGATCCTCATGCCCGTCGAACTCGTGTCTCTAGGAATGTTATTTTTTTTTTTAAATTAGCTCTTCTTTAGCACACAACAGATTTCAGAATTTCCTTCTCTATCTGCTTTACCATATTTTCCTGAGTCGCCAATATCAGTCCAAAGGTTTAAACCTAGTTATGTTTATCATCGATGCACTCCTACATCTAATCCTCCTACAAGTCTCACTGAGGCCCCTCCACATCTTCGTGCGACATTTGATTCTGTTCTACCAATTTCCAATGATCCACCTCCTCTTCGAAGAAGCTCTAGACCTCACAAACCCCCCGAAAGGTATGGTTTTTCAACCTCTATGGCTATGTCTACTACTTTGTCTTTTATTTCCATTCCCACTTGTTATAAATAAGCTATAGAACATGAGTGTTGGCAACAAGCAATGGAAGCAAAACTTCAAGCACTTGAGGAAAACCATACATGGGACATTGTTTCTTGTCCTCCAAATGTTAAGCCCATTGGTAGTAAGTGGGTCTATAATGTGAAACTCAAGTCTATTGGCTCTTTAGATAGATACAAAGCTCGATTGGTTGCTCTTGTCAATAAACCAGAATATGGCCTTGACTATGAAGAAACATTCGCACTAGTTACTAAGATGACCATGGTGAGAACTATTTTTGCTATTGCATCCTCTAAATCTTGGCCTTTACATCATATGGATGTAAAAAATGCCTTTTTGAATGGGACCTTAAGGAAGAGATTTACATGAAACTTCCACCCGGTATATCAACAACGGCATCTCATGAAGTTTGCAAGCTAAGACGCTCTTTGTATGGGTTGAAGCAAGCACCTAGAGCCTGGTTTGAGAAGTTTCGCAGCACTCTTCTCACCTTCTCTTTCACACAAAGTTAATATGATTCATCACTCTTCTTTCACAAGACAGCCACTGGTATGGTCTTTCTCTTAGTCTATGTTGATGATATTATCAGCATTGGTGATGACAATGGGCTGATGACAAAGTTTCAAAATATGTTGCATAGTACATTCAAAATGAAAGATCTTGGGCATCTCACATATTTTTTGGGGCTGGAAGTTCACTCTCGAGATTATGGTTTATTCTTAAATCAACATAAATATATCCAAGATCCCATTGAGTTAGCTGGTTTAAAGGATGCTATTGCAGTTGATACGCCAATGGAGGTGAATGTGAAATACCAAAAAGATGAAGGCGAGCTTCTGCCTGATCCTTTTTTATATAGGCAGCTTGTTAGTAGCCTTATCTACCTAACAATTACAAGGCCTGATATCTCATATGCTATCCATATAGTCAGCAAATTTATGCAATCACCTCGACATCTTCATATTGCTACAGTTTGTTGCATTATTCGATACGTAATTAGGTCACCTACTCGTGGGTTGTTTTTTTTTTACAAAATCTGCTCTTCATTTGACTGCATATAGTGATGTAGATTGGGCTGGCTGCCCGGATACTAGGAAGTCTACAACATGTTGGTTCATCTTTCTTGGAGATGCCTTGATTTCTTGGAAGTGTAAGAAGCAGGATTGTGTCTCTAAATCTTCCATAGAGGCTTGAGTATAGAGCCATGTCTACAACTTGTACTGAAATTGTATGGTTACGTGGTCTTCTTTCCGAACTTGGATTTCTTCTAACTGATCCAACTCCACTTCATGGTGATAATACTAGTATCATTCAAATAGCTGCGAATCTAGTATATCATGAACGGACAAAGCACGTAGAGGTGGACTGTCATTACATTAGGGAGGCTTTCACTCGAGTTGTTATCACTCTTCCTCATCTTACTACTGATTTTCAAATAGTTGATGTCTTTACGAAAGCTTTGACACACCAACAACATAGGTTTCTCAGTAGCAAATTGATACTAATCGACTTACCCGCATCAATTTGAGGGAGGATGTCAATATATTCTTTTTTTCTTATTTAGTTTTGTTATAATTGTATATCCATTGATTTCCTCTTTAAAAATTTTCATTACTGTTGTACATATTCTTGCTATAATTACTGTTGTATTTTTTCTTATAATAGGCCTAGAACTAAGGGATCTGATTATGCTTACTATATTAGACCCTAGGATTAAGGGATTTGCATTCTTGATATCTATATATTGTAATTCTCTTAGTGAAATCATGAGAACATATTTTCAGAAATTCTCTTTTATTGTTTTGTCAAGAACACATCATGTAATGGCATTAAGGTCATTTGAACAAGTATGGTCACCAACAATTGTGTGTATAATGCCAATATTTGGCTTATTACTCTCATTTTGGACATGGATAGAACGACAGAGAATTGGACCACTAACGGTGTTACTTTGATGCCAAGATTTGATTGATGAAAGCCTTTTGCTATAAGGCATGCCTTGTAACACTCGATGGATCCATCAGGATGGCGTTTGATGTGGAAAACCTAGTTAGGAGGAGGAGGAACAAGAGTCCATGTTCCATTTTTAAGGAGGGTATTATATTCGTCAGCCATAGCATGGTGCAAATGGGAAGTTTGGCAGCCTGAGTGAAGCAGCTACTTGAGGGGGGGAGCGGTAGGGGATATTTGGTGACAAGAGATGTATTCAATGAAGTGCATTTTGTCTTGGATCTAGTCACCACTGGATGAGTATTTGTGCAGGACAAGGCAGAGAAGGTAAGGGTAATTCAGCATTATGATCAAAGGCAGGGGGTTGGGAAGAGGTGCAAGAAACATCAGGGCTGTAGAGGTGCATGTGGAGAGGCAGTAGAGGTTGATGGTGAACATGAGGAATAGATAGGGACGGTTGTAAGAAGATGGTCTGATTGAGATGAGATGGGAGCAGATTGACGAGCATTGGCAGCAGGCTGAGCAGCAAAATGCAATGAGGAACCAAGGCAGGTGATGGTGAGGACATTGAGGCTGGTGGATGGGGTAAAACAGTGAGGGAATGGGAGGTCTTTGCTGAAGAGGTGCCAGAGGACTGAGTGGTGATGGCGGTATAAGGAAACAAAGTTTCATCAAACAGAACATGGCAAGCAGAATAATTCGGCCAATTGTGGGGTCAAGACATTTCTAACCCTTGTAAACTGGAGCTTATTCTTGTTACAAAAGCGCAACCAAAGATGCATAGCGAAGAATAGCCAGGTTGCATGTTGTGTGTTGAAGAGTGTTTCCTAAGGGGATTTTTACTGAAGGACGGGTGGGAAGATGATTGATAAGAAAGATAGCAGTTTCAAAGGCTTCTTCCCAATAAAAAATTAGGAAGGGAGGCAGTAGCTAGAAGTGTGAGCCCTGTTTCAACAATGTGATGGTGGGAAAGCATTCAACAGAGCCATTTTGAGCTGGTGTATAGGAACACGACAAACGAACGATGATGAATGCCAAACATTAGGAGAAATTTAGTGAAAGCTCGGTATTTCCTACCCTGTCAGTTTGTAGGGATTTTATCTTGTAACCAAATTGAGTTTCCACTTGAGCTTTAAAATTTTTAATTACAGAAAAAGACTTGAGATTTACTTTGCAAAGGGAAAAACGAAATGAATTTACTGAAATCATCCAAAAAAAATTACTTAGTACTTCATTAAAAGAAGAAATTGGGGAAGCTTCCCATACTTCGGAGAAAATGAGATCTAAAGGATTTATGGAAATTGAGTGTGGCAAAGGAAGATGTGACTCTTGGCCATCTGACAAGTGGAGCAGAATGTGAGACTTCTGTTGCCCTTTATTGGAAGAGAGTTTGTGGAGATGACTAAGAGCTGATCAAAGAGGAGGGATGGCCTAGACGACGATGCCAAACATTGGAGGAGACTCTTTCACCGATAAAGGCGGGAGGAAGAGAGAGAGGAGATGATAAGGAGGATGAATTGAGAACATAGAGTCCATTTTCAAGCTTCCCACGAAGGAACAGGTCTGAGAATTGATCTTTAACAAGTTGAGGATGAAATTCATGATAAATGTTATTGTCAGCAAAAAGTTGAGCAGTACTTGGTAAATTCTTAGAAATAGAAGGAACATGTAAAATATTGGGTAGAAGTCAAGGACAATATTTAGAATGTAAAAAGGAGAAACCAGTGTGATGTCAACCTGTGCCATTACCAACCTGAACATGATCAAGTCCGGTGTACTCTTATTGGAGAGTTTAGTTGTTGAGGTCATTGTTAAGATGATTAAGAGGAGCCATAATTTGTGTACCATGTTGTGTCAAAAGGAGATGAGAAGGAGAGGTAAGAGGTTAGAAAAGCTTGAAGAGAGGGACTAGCAGGGGACTGATAAGCATGGTTAAAATGATGATAGCATTGAAGGGAAGTGTGTCCTGGTTGGAAGGACCACAACAGTGACCATGACCCCTACCTCTTGAGGACCTAGGAAAAGGAGGATGAGTAGAAGAAGCAAAATTGGAATTGGCAGAGTTTGGGGATGGATAGCAAGTGGTGATTCTGGCAGATACAGGAGAAGTGTCAATATAGAGAAGTTGAGTTTGTTGCTCCAGACAAGATTCATGGGTGAGGAGCATGCCATGGAGATCATCAAGTGTAAAGGCATTGTCTTGAGCAGTGACCGGGAAACTGAGAGGGTTATAATCAGGGCCACGCCCAGTGAAAATTAGAAGAATGAGATCATCAGTCGTGAGAGCATGTCCTGCGGCAGCAAGAGTGTCCACAATGGATTTCATTTTGGGGAAAAATTCAGTGATGGACAGAGAACTTTTCTTTTGAGTTTAAAGTTAAAGACAAAGGAGCATGATGTGGGGATGCCATTGAGAAGAGAAGGCTTGTTAAAGTGCTGACCAGACAGTACGAGAGGTAGTGTAGCTTACGACCTGGGTTAGAACAGATTCTGAAAGGGAAGAGAGCAACCAGTTGAGAAGGTGTTGGTTTTGTTGTTACCAAGTTAGAAAATCTGGATTGACAACAGCAGGATCAGCATCAGTGGTTGTTAAAGTGAGAAATTGGGAAGGTGGTGTTGATGTAACAGTGATGAAAGACTCAAGATCATGACCACAAAGGATGGGAAGAATCTGAGGATGCCGCAACAAAAATTGTGTTGATCAAGCTTGATTGGAGGGGGATGGCTAGAAGTAGTGGTGAGAGGATTAGAAGGGGAAAGATAGTGGTATGGGTTGCAGAAGGATTGGAGGAAGTTGTTGATGAAGAAGGGATTGATGACAGGGTTACTAGTCCTTAATTGCTCTGATATCATTTAGAAAGGATGTTAGGTGAAATGTTTTTCTGTATATCAATTGTATCAAATTACAAATTACTCATGTATACACAAGATAGGGATAAAATAGAATATATATAATCAGATTAGAACTCCTTGTAATTAAGGAGTTTGAGTAGTTGTGATAGTTGTTGACTCATTCTTTGTATCTTCTATAATTACTACTTAACAACTCTCACCTGTGTCAAAATAAAGGAAGAAAATAAAACCAAAGAAAATGGAGGGTGGGAAGAATGAGGGGGGGGGGGTTGCAGAAGGATTGGAGGAAGTTGTTGATGAAGAAGGGATTGATGACATGGTTACTAGTCCTTAATTGCTCTGATATCATTTAGAAAGGATATTAGGTGAAATGTTTTTCTGTATATCAATTGTATCAAATTACAAATTACTCATGTATACACAAGATAGGGATAAAATAGAATATATATAATAAGATTAGAACTCCTTGTAATTAAGGAGTTTGAGTAGTTGTGATAGTTGTTGACTCATTCTTTGTATCTTCTATAATTACTACTTAACAACGCTCACCTGTGTCAAAATAAAGGAAGAAAATAAAACCAAAGAAAATGGAGGGTGGGAAGAATGAAGGGGGGGATCACAAACTAAGTGTTATAAATAGTAATAAAGAATTAATAAGGTCTATTACAAAACAGAAGAAAATATCTTTTTAGGGAATATGAATAGTCACCATAGTTAGGATGCTCATAAGAAATCTGTGTTATCTTTGTAGTATAAATATATGTGTGCTGAGTACTAGTGACTTAAGCAACAACTTTCATCATGTAGTCTCTCAAGACACCTTTCACAAAGTGATCTCTCTCTTAAATCAATTGAGCCATTATGATATTGTTTCTTCCTCATCCTCAATATGGTATCATAGCTCATACACAATTCACTAAATATTTCCTAGATAAGTGCGTCTCAAAATCAATTTAACTTCATGCCAGAATAATCAATTGCCAAAGTTATTCACTTGCTCAGACATTTGATGGAAACGTTTATAGCATAGAAAAGAAACCTGCGCATGGTATTCATTGATCTAGAAAAATATATGATAGGATTCTCAAAAACATACTGTGATGGGCGTGGATCAAGAAGTAGATATCCTTGAAATACATTGATCTCATTAAAAAATATGTATGAAAGAGCTATTATTAATGTAAGAACCTGCAGAAATTTAGGTGATAGTTTCTGAATTAACATTGAATTTTATCAAGATTTGGTATTAAGTTCTCTCCTTTTTACAATAATGATGGATGAAATAACGAAAAATATTCAAAATGAAATACCATAATGTATATTTTTTGTAAATGATATATTGTTGGTTGATAAAATTAGGGAGGGTATTAGCACTAAAACGGAGTTATGGAGGGACGCATTAGAATTCGGAGAATTTATATTGAGTTGGTCAAAACCTAAGCATACAAGATATACGTTTAGTGGTAGTCATTACAGTGATGAAGAAACGATTATGTTAAAGGGATGGAACGTACCAATGAGTGAACGTTCTAAATATTTTGGATCCATTATTCAAATTAATGACAATATAGATGAAAAAGCGAATCATAAAATCCAAACGGGCTGGATGAAATAGAGAAGTATATCTAAAATTCTTTGCGGTTGCATGATGCAATTGTTGTTGAGGGGTAAGTTTTATAAAATCGCTATATGATCTACATTATTGTATGGCAGAGAGCGTTGGATCGTTAAACAATAACAAGAGTATAAAATGACTATAAATGAAATGAAAATACTCATATAGATGTGTGATAAAACTAGAAAAAATAGGATTAAAATGAAAAGATATATACTAAGGAATGAATTCAATTATAGATAAAATGAGAGAATATTGTCTAAGTTGATATGATCATATGTAATGAAAACCTAAAAAACACCAGTTAGGAGGGGTGAAACCTTAAATATAAAAGATTTAGTAAAAAGTTAGGGTAGGCCGTTGGAAATCTGGTTATAAGTTATCCGTAAAGATATAAATGTCAAGAGTTTACTTAAGGAGATGACTTTAAATAGGAATGAGCAATGTAGGAGAATTTGAACCGGTTGAATTATTGTTATTATTATTATTATTATTATTATTATTTAAGTTTCTATGGTAGTTTATTTTTATTTTCTTTATTTTCATTATTTTTATTTTTTAGTTTTCTCTTCTCTATTTTTACTTCCAAACACTAATTTTATATTATTTATTTATTTATTTTCCCTCTCCTATGTAGGTCTCTCAAAGGGCCGTCTACAAAATTTGGGATTAAATTTCAATTTATTGTTATTGTATTATCTGGTTCTTCAAAATGGTATGAGAGCCTAGAAGCCTCCTGCATTTTCTTTAGGTGCTTAATCTGCAAAAAGTCATTATAAAAGCAAAATCACGAATAATATTGTTGTATCTCAGGAAAACGACTCCTCACTTGCAAACAAAACCATTAAACCTTGGTCCTCAATTGTCTTTCCTTCAATGTCAATTGATCAAGCACAAAAGCCTTAAATCGATCTCGAGCCACTCAAGTGCAATCAAATTCGAGTAGTTACTCATTGTCCTTTCTACAGTTAATCTCATCTGACATCTAGTTCGGCAGAAGCTTCCATTGAACTGCGATCTAGTTGACCAGTTTCCAAAATAAATGATATCTCTGTAAGTTTCTTCTGCCATCTAGTCCAGCAGAAGTTTCACAACTATTAAAAAAAATAATAATAAAAAAAATCCAATCTCATAGATTATCTCTGCAGTTTTGTCCAGCATCTCAGCAAACTACAGTCAGCAAAAATATTCTGCATTCGAGTCCCTTTCTGCACAATTAACATAAGGTTATCTCTGTAGCATCTGGAGCAAAGAATTCATCCTCTCATGTCCATCGAACTTTCACGGGCAGAATATCAATTTTCTTTTTTTTTTTAACTGAAGGCAGTTTTGTTCTTCATCAAAATGTCTTATAAGTCATTATGTTTGTAACAAGCTTGGTGTATATTGTCCATATGCTCTAATTTGTGGGGAACTGTTAGTAATAGGGTATATTGGAAATATGAGAAAATAAGTAATTCTTTTGGGGAATATGAATACTCACTATAGTAAATAGTTAGAAGTTAATGCTCTTAGAAAACTGGTGTACTCTATGTAAATCTCTCTCTCTCTCTAATCAATTGTCGTAATGATATTGTTTCTCCTCCATTCTCAACATGGTATCACAACTCATAAGCAATTCACTAAACATTTCTCAAGTTTATTCTCAAGTTCTTCAACACTAAGAAAAATAAGGGTGTGAATTCATCTGCATTCAGGTGTGAAAATAAAATGTCATAAGTACCAACAACAGACAATTCATTTGTTCTGAACACTATTGCACTTCATCTTGACTGAAGTTAGTGCTTTCTTTTGTATTTCAGGATGATATTTTCCATGTCAGATCAATTTTCAGGACTGAAAACAATCTTGCACACCTCGTTAAACTCAAGATCCACATCAGGACCTACTGCTAGAGATGATCCGGCAGATTCCACCTCCAGGAGCTCAGATTCCACATCCACTGAGTCTGATTTCACCTTTCCAGCTCCAACAACTTCTGTGAGCCCTCAAGAAAATCAACCACTCGGTTCTGATTCTTTCAATATGATGTTTCAGAATCTTTCAGTAGCAGATCTTCCAGGTCCGCCTTTTCTATAGATTCTACATTTAGTGGTTGTTGTTGCGATTATGAAAGTAATTGATGGAATTCATTTTCTACCCGATGTGTTTGTCATTATCATCTGTTTAAGGAAAATAACTTTATTAGTTTTGTCTGTGCATTGTACAGAGCCTGATAAACGGAACGTGATAGAGTGGGGGCCTTTGATGACTTCTGATGGAATCTGCATCTTCTACCTGTTGTTCAGCTTTTTAACATTTGTGCTAACAAATATTAGTCTAGTGTATATTGACCTAAACATTAAGGATTAGGGAGCCAGATCTGTATGGGTAACTCATCCCATTTCTTGCAAGTGTAGCACAACATAACTGGCAAGAGTCCACACCTTTTATTAATCCTTGACTCTGAGAACTGTATCATATCTAGTGAACCCCTTTAATTAGTCAATGATCATGTGTATAAAAATTGTAGAATCTTTATCTCAGTTGTATATGTGATTGTGCTAAAACTTTTTAGAGCTTGTATATGATTGATGAATTTGGTGGCCTCTGATTTGGTATTATGGAACATATGTGAAAACTTTTTTCCGCATCTGAAGTGATACAATTTTGTGGATCATTTTTACTAAACATATTGTCTAATTTAGAGTTCAGACAAGGCCAAGCATGTGATGATTCTGGAACAGTTGTCTTCTATATGAAATCTGTCAGTTGTGCATTGTACTGATGTAGCAGACGAAATAGAATGGTAGCTACTTGTGGGCTGGTAGCAACTTCCATGTCCAGGTTTTCTAGATACTCAAACACTCGTTGCTTGTTTTTATTTTATTTGTTTCATTTTCCTGTGGAAATCTAGTTCTGATCTCGTCTGTTAAATTCCTTTGATAGCTCCAGAAGTGGTTCACATGCTATCTGTGTTGGATTGATTCTTTTGTACACCTGCCAGATGATCTTCTTGAAAATAACAGTTTTCCTGCCTGCTGATCTGCTTGTTAGATGCTGGAAACTCTTGCATGGAGTAACATCTTCCCTCAGAGGATCAAGAAAACCTGCACAGGTGTTTTTGAAAATAATGCAAGTTTAACTTATGCATATGCATTGTTGTTAGCAGTTAATATATTTGATTTTTAGTTCTGCTGAAGTAGCTCATTATCTTTACCATCACTTGATGACATGATGGTTATTCGTGAATTCTGGCTATCATGAATTTTCCTCTGTATTTTGTCTTTTCCGGAGAAATACCAATTAATTGCAGTTTTCGCCAAAGAATATTACATGCTTTGTTATGGAAAACAGAAACTAAACCCTGGGGTTCATACTTAACCTATATATGCAATCATTCTGCCATTTATTTGGTGGTTATAGCTCTAACCACCTGTCTAAATGCTCTCTCTCTCTCTCTCTCTGTCACACATACACCCACAACAGAGGCGATCCTTTTGCTTTTATCCTGTAGCAGCTTGCCAGGAATCAGTAGCAATCTAATCAATGCTAGCTTTTGCTATGCAAATTCTGTCTTGTCCTTGCAAGGCTACTAACAGTAATTCATATCTCTATTTGAGATTGTGGATGCTTTTAAATGTTGTTTGCTGTAAAGTTCAGGTCCCCCCTCCCCCCGGGGGAAAAGAAAAAAAGAAGGGGGGAAAAGAAAAAAAGAAGAAAGCCATGTGTATATACATGCAGATCAGCTCAAGTACTACTTCTGAACTGGAATTCAGAGAGTGCATCATAGACAATGGTATATGCAGAATGCAGCATTGGGTATCTGTAATGCTCCTTTATTTGAGGATAGTGTCAGAAGTTTTGCATGTCTCTACCATGCTATTGTCTATTTTTGGAGGCATGAGCTACAGATACTTGTACAATCTAGTCTGCGTTATCTTGCTGATATAGAGTGCAACTTCTTGTCACATTTTGTCCATGGTTTTGTCCTGGCTAAGGTACCATCTTATTTCATGTAATACTCATTGAGTAAATCTTTCTAGTTCTTAAGGTGGCAGCACCTTTTTTCAGTCAAATGACTAGGCAGAGCTGTTTACTACAATGGCTGCTTCCCATTTCTTATGATTAAATCTCGACGTTGAAAAATACATTTTGTTTGATGGGTAATTGGTCTCTAGCTCCACTTTTGGATGAAATGTAGAAACTTACAAATCAATCTCGATTTTATAATTTTGGACCAATGAACAACACTTATTTCATGGAGGGAGCACAGGAAAGTCACTTTTCAATTCACAAGTGGAAATTATTTTTCTGTAATTTGCATTGATTTCTGTTTTGAGCAGTAATATAAGCTCCTTCTTGCTTTATATCTTATCTTTTACAATTGCTTCAGTTTGCTTATTCATCCATTTATTATTTGACAATGGCAGAGAATCAAACCTTTTGTTGATGATATAATATATGTGTTTGTTAATTCACCTTTGCATCACTCACTTGAGGTCGTTTATCAGCTGCAGGACCTTATAAAATCAATGACGTTCTGCAGTGAGCTGATTTACACTCTTTGACATTGTTCCAGATCACTGGTATGGTAATGTGCCCATGAGCTTGAGTGTGGAAAGATCAAGAAACATTGAAAAGGTTTGGCTGCCTTCATGATTTCCAATTCTTAAAGTTACTTTACCTTATATTTGTTACCTGTGTTCTGTGCATTGATTAATTGTGAGGGAGTTGGGGAAACTTCTGACCATTTGGAATATTAATTTCAGCATTCTTTTGCTGATTTTAGTAGGGCAATAATAGGATTAAATTAATCTGCCTTGTTGCATGATTCAGTGTCTTATTGTCATACTTAATAACAAATAACTGGATACTCAAAGGATCCATGCCGTAGGACTTTCTTGTGGCACTGGCACTGCCATTTATTTAAGATTCTTCAAATCCTTTATCGAAAAGTTATTCCATTTTGCGAAATGGAATGGATGAGATCAGTTTATTGACTTGAGCTTCTTCTGAATTTGTGAGTAGTGACTGTATGATAGCGCTAAACGACTGTTGGATATCTTATCGCTTTTCCTTTTGATTGCCACGAGTCGCTTGACCGAGGAAGATCACTGGTTGTAGATGGGACTAATTGCACTAAATTTCCATGAAAAGAAACAACTATAAGAAAATTTCATCAGCTGTATTGTCTGATTCAAAGTCTTACAGTTCATTTTGAACACACTACATACAAAAGCTAAATTCATTAAGAGTAGAGTAGTGAATATATGACTGCTTGGCTAATTAGTTGTTCCAGACAATTTTCCAGTAGACTTCAGAATTGTTGCAGAGACGGCAGCAAATCTCTGCATTGTGGCAGAGTACCTTGACTTCTAGTTAGTTGCAAGAACTGTCTGTTGCTTGTGCAATTACAATTCTTCATTTTCTTTATGTAATTTTTGTGATCAAAGATTCAATTGCTAGTGTCCTAATCTCACATAAGATAGCTCTGGTTGCAACTGAATTGACGCTAATCATTGTGTCGTAACTTCATGACAAAAAGTCTAAGCTGATGGGAGGTGGTAGACTGAAGATCATGACAAGTAATTCTGAGATCTATGTTGCTGGCTGAATAGGAATGATTCGAAAGAAATGAACAACAAAATGGTGGGTCAGATTAGGATCCTTATTCGCAGGTGGTCATGGACTGAGTGACTTTGGCATCTTCTATTGCAGATGATGAAAAAGACTTGGGACTTGGGGAATCTGAAGATGCAAGTTCAATGAAAAAACAACCATTGATGGTACATCATGAGAATTTACTTTGTCATATCATGTTAAAATGCAGATTATTGTTTGTGATAGTTGATTGATCGCCTTAAAGAATGAATGTCACTTTTAACTTTTTCTTTCTCAAAACGGAAAGAAAAGAGTAGGAACCTTTGCTGAATCAATGACTCCTGGAAAAAATAGGGTTAGTATCACTAAAGTGCACCAGCACAAGGGCATCCGCACCATCATAGGAGTGGTGCATCAGAAACACAAATCCTCATCCAAGCTCGAGTAGAATCAGACTGAAGACAAACGACCGCTACCCATCTCATTTTGGCAAGAGAGGAATGAAACTGAAGGTTCCGTATATTTGATCAGTCATAGTATGCGCTTGAAAGAGGAATCAAATTGGTACCACATAGTTGAGAAAAAGTTTTGGATATTATGTTATGGAATTTTAGCTTTTTCTTTTTTTTCAAGAGTAATTTTAAGGACATCTCACTATGCATAGGAAAGTTCCATCATGCCAATACCGTGCAGGTTTGTTCCTTCAAGATATCAAAGATCTCTATTCCATGAAAAGAAATCAAAATTGAGATGAATCAGATGACACTTTATATAAATATATCTGTTTTTAGGTGTCATATTTGGGTAATAAAAAATCAATTTACTTAAATGTGAAAATGTTATGAGCAAGATTATTTTTCCATGAAACAATTGGAGTTTATAATAATTATCTCTTACATGCGATGCAAATCTTTTGTCTATCAAGCTATGACTTAAACCGTATAATTCAGAAAGGTAGGAGTTATGATGGTAATGCGCCTAGTTGCAGCACATGCCGGGAGTTTCTCTCCACTCTCTTAAGCCCTAAAGATAAGTCTTTGTTCACCCAAGCCCAAGCCATAAGATAGGGTAGGCCCAGAGGCCAGATACCCCGATATCTTTTCGGCCTAAAATGGCTAGAAATATTCAATTTTATAAAGTAGAATTCCAAAGCCGGTCTTTTTTTTTTTTTAATTACATATGAAGGCACGAACTCGAGATCTTTTAAAAGAAAGGAAGATGGTATCAGTTGAATTATAACTCTCCCCATCAAGATGCCAGGAGAGGTGAGCTTCAATTATAAATAAGAAACTTCTGTTGCATATCTTTGCAGCCTTGGCAAGAGATCCAAAAACTATAAGCTTTTGCTCGAGTTTATTTTGTTCAGAACTCCCTAGGATTCTGCAGGTGAATTCTAGGTACTTTTCGCAGTTTCTTGATTAGAAGCTAAAATCAAACTTGTCTCTCTCTCTCTCTCTCTCGCTCTCTCTCAACTTGCTTTTGTTCTTCATAACAATGTGTACATGTGATGTTTCTTAAGCATTTAATGGAAGGATTAGGTCATGCAACTAATGACAAAGTAAAGGACAAGTGGGTGTGGGATGACTATAAAGATCCGAGGTTTGAAGGATACAATAATAAAATTCCAAGTGGTGGGTTTTCATGGCCTCCAACAAACTATATGTGTGACTTTTGCAAGAGAGAATTCAGGTCTGCTCAAGCACTCGGAGGTCACATGAATGTGCATAGAAGAGACAGGGCAAGGTTGAGAGAGCTCCCTTCGTGGTTTTCTTATCAAAACTCTAACCCCAGTTTGTCATCCCCGTCTTCTCCAATTCCTCCAAACATTCACACAAGTCAATCTTCACAATCTTCGCCATCCTCCAAAGATGAAGGTCTGCTTACACATCAAAAGGAAGAGTTAGATTTGGAGCTTAGACTGGGGTATCCTTGAACGATTTCTGCTATATGTTTACTTGATAATCTACATAGCTTCTTAATGCAAATATTTAAAAATATTTATATTTAATTACTTGATAATTAATCTTGAGCTCCATACTCTCGGATTGAAGAAGGAAGATCAGGGGGCTTTTTTTTTATGTTATTTCTTAGATTTTGTGCGTGTAATATGGAGAAGCATATGTTCGAAATCCCAAATTAGAAATAATCTGTGTTTTACTTTTATATTTTTTATAATAAGAATAATTTTTTTTTTGTTATATAAGGATTTGAATATGGGATTATCATGTTAGGGAATGAGAGTTTGTGACACTAAACTATTCCTTGGAGGGCTGATAGTCAAAATAATGATAACACCATATTTGCCCGTTTTACTTTTACATAGCTAGCATGCATGCATTAATTATGAAATAATAGGTGGCTCTTGTTTGATTATTGTTGCATAATTACTTGACATAAATTGTACAATTCATTATAGTAATTGCAATTATCCAATATGATTTTTTTTTTCTTCTTGGATGCGATGCATATACCTAATTTTGCTAAGGTGTTAAGATAGAAACATTTTAACCATTTTTTTTATTATATTGATTGGTATCTGGAGTCATGTTTCGATTAATCCGATTTGAAACTTGTAGTGATCCAAGGGCTCAACATAGTTTTTTTTATAACTAACCTACGAGTTAAACTCGGAAACTTGATTAAAAGATTTAGTATCATATCCTACTAAATCAATTGGAAACATCTTAACCATGAAATCAGCTTTTGTTCATGGCATATCTAAATTATCAGAATAATTAGGAAGGAAATAATTAACGGAAAATCCTTTCAAACAACTCAACATTGTCTACAATGTCAATGAAGTATAGCTTAACTAACGTTACCCCTCCCTCTTGTACAACGTCCAAGCGCTGTCACTGTTTAATGGACGTCCCTAATTCATTGAGATCTGGCCTGATTGTTACAAGGTTTAGTCTTCTTCCCTGCAAGCTGCAAAGGAATTGCTTGTACCCAAATTTGGACCCCTGCTCTTTAGCCTCAAACTTTAACCTTCAACGAGGGAGATGAGAATTGACTTAAATGGGAAAAAAATGGAAAATACAAAGGAAAAAAATGTGCATCATTTGATGTCTGGCCAGATTGAAAAAGTTAAGGGCTCAGATGGTAAATGTTAAAGGAAAGATCGTAGGCATGGTCTAGTAACATAGTATGCATTGGCTTGTCAAATGATTCTAAATGGTATATATTTTGCTCTCCAAATTGATTTCTACTTATATATTTTTTTGTGTTTCCCAACATTTATTTGCTGACCTCTTTTGCATGTTCCTGCGCCACGTCGCATACGATGAGCTGCCTCCCATGTCCCTAAATAGAATCTGAATCTCTCTCTCTCTCTCTCTCTCTCTCTCTCTCTCTCCGGTGTTTAAAGAGATTGTACAATGCAAAAAAGAGAGGAAGGTCCCCATCAGGTGCACAAAATTAGAGCAAGAGAACAAGAGACAATTCATGCATGGCTTAAAGCCGATGCCACCTAATAATGATCTAGTACCCGTCACCCTCCATCATACTTTGTGACTCTCTCCTGAAAATTTAGGGTTGGCATTTATCTTCCGAGGTTTGAATTCAACCCCAACTATAAGCAAGAGTTAAAGTTTAACCGATGGATGATGATTTAGTTGGTTCGGAAACTGACGCTTCTTAATTATAATCGAAAGTTCGATCCCTCATGAAAACGAAAAAATCAGCATCGAGAGACCTGTCCCTCAATTGGGCCCTATAAGCGGTCAACCCAAATTAATCAGAACAAAACCCCTGATATTAGATTGGTGGTCTGATACCAAAAAAAAGAAAAAAAAGTAGACGTCAAATTTTTATGATATTCTATAAGGTGGCATTAAGCAAACAAAAAGAAAAAATTCAAATAATTGTATTAAAGTTAAAGAAAAAAATTTACCAAAAAAAGAAAGAAAGAAAGTAGACGTCAAATTTTTATGATATTCTATATGGTGGCATTAAGCAAACGAAAAAAAAAAATCAAATAATTGTATTAAAGTTTTTTTTAAAGAAAAAAATTAATTTTGAATCAATTCATAAATACCCAAAAGTTAGCCGCAGAAATTAAGGATTTACGTTCTTCCAAAAAAATAAAAAATAAAAAATTGTCAGTGACGTCGTTTGTTGATTGCTGAGGAGACAATTTTTGGTTTAGCCCCCTATAAAATTTAGTTGACAACACATATTCTAATATTTGCAATAATTTATTTATTATTTTTTTTTTCAAACCCCAAGGCTATGTGACAACAACTAGAATGATGACTAAAGCTATATTCAAATTTTATTTTTATTTTTTTTTATCACTACGAATAGTTGATATCATATTTCGACTAATCTGATTAAAGTATTTACACTCTACAGGATCACTATTTTGGATCGGTTCTCTTAATATAATTTTTTTCGTTTTTAATTTTTGAATTCAAGATTTAATTAAAAAATTTAACATTTCATCCTATTAAACTAACTATCCGTTCATATATTCAAATTTTCATTTAACCTTTGAGTGACGTAACTCTCTTGTAGACAAATTCAAAATTTTAATCTTTAATGATCGCATTAGGGTTTTTGTTTCCATACATAAAATATTACTACTATACGTTTTAAATGCACATAATTTGTAAATTTAAAGAAAAAAAACAAATTTAAAAGATTTTAAACTGTTGCAGAAAAACATAATTTGTAGTATTTCTTCCTTTAAAGAAAAGCCCAATTTTAGAGCATGCATGGCACAATTAGTCTGGGGGCCACGCATGAGGTAAGTTGTGACGGGCCGAAGTCAGTTCTGAACCCATAGGCCCAATATTCTTGTGCGGTCCATCTGAATCTTTAACGTTTGCAAAATTTATGAACTTCGTCGTTTTTTTAAATTATTAATATTCAATAATTAATTTATTAATTTCGACTGTTAAATCTATTAAATGATGAATTTTTTTAATATCTATTTTTTTCATTCTCATGAGACAAACTCAACAATTTGATTAAAATAATTTAGTGTATGTGCCGTTAGATTCAACCCAAAAACTTTTGGCTAATAATTTTCGATACCATCATTTAAATCCTAAATGTTTACGAAAATTTTCAAATCAAGTGATTCAAAAAAAATTATTAAAATAATTTTATGTAATAGTTAATTTAAAATTTTTCTAATTAAAATGATTATATAGCAAATCCACCGGATCCACTGCCAAGGCAACAAATTCAAACGTGCCGGAAGTCACAGAATGTACAGCCACCAAACAAGCAATCACAGCTCAAACATGGTTCTTTTTCAGCCATATTTGACCTACTCGAAGTAGAGCGATTTTTATTTTCTTTATTTTATTTTATTTTATTTTTTGGGGTCAATGAAAATGAGAAAAATATATATTTCCTCACCAGCATGAGGCAGCTAAAATGAAAGATTGAGTTTTTGACTAACATAGTTATTAAAAGCTCCCATTTTTCTTGTAATACTGATTTTTTTATATTGAAAAAAAAAAAAATCTATTTCAAACTCTCTCTCTCTCTCTCTCTCTCTCTCTCTCTCTATATATATATATATATATATATATATTCCAAAGTTGAAACTTTACATAAATGACAGCAACAAACAAACAAGTCAAAAGCAATTGAGGGTCAAGTCATTTGACTGACTGCTAATTTTGAGGGTTCATTTGCCAAATGCAAGCTCTGAGATCATGGCTGATGGATGATTTTTTCTTGAATATTTGAATATCAGTTGCCTCTCTCTCTCTCCGCACAAGTCTTTATTTTCTAGTCAGCTGCCACCAAATTGCAATAATGTTATTTCCAAGTCTGCTCAAGTCAGCATATGGCAACAAATTGTATAGAGAATACATGGAGGTGGAGATGGAGTGGCACGTCCTATTCTTTTCGTTTTTTTACATTGTTGCCCTTGGGGAGACTGAAAGACTGAAATTTGTAAAATAATACAATAAATATAAGTGATGGACAATATTGGGTTATGTGATATAATAAAAAAATTAAAAAAAAGAAAAGAAAAATTGTTCCACCGTAAATCCCTATTTAAGTTCTTAATATATATATTTTTTGATATATTGAACGGTTTGAATTCAAAATACTTAAAAAGGAAGGGAAACAGTGTCAATTAAACTACAACTCGTTAGGTTATATCTTTATATAATAAAAAAAATATTTCTCAGGATAGAGTCTCCATAATATCTCTTATCAAAGGCTTATTTCCCCCAGATTAATTCATTTCTCTATAAAGTACACACCTAGCATTTGGATCGTATATCTCAGTTGTGCTCAAATTGATACCCAATAAGAAATGGGAAACTTATTTGTGAATCAGATACTCTTATGGCATTGAAGATGATTGAAGAGATGGACACCAGACTTGAGGCCTTTGGATAAAATTGTAAAGACCATAGCCAATTTTAGAAAATATTGATTGGGTTTACGAAGCTAATTCACTCGCATGTGCAGAGAAAGAAGTGTGCAGATTTTATAGCTAATATGGGGTGGATCAATCTACGGTGGCTGAATCACCTCCCTCGATCTACTTAAAAAGATGTATTTTATTTAATTCTCTTTATTGTTCTTATAAAAAGAAAATGAAAAAGAAAAGATAAAAGGACTCTAGAGATTTTCCACCTAACGCCATGGTCGGTTTTAGACTGAAATCTACAATTTATGGTTCATGATTTAGAGAAACCAAAATCACATCTTTAAACACTAGTTTCAATACCTATTTGGATTTAAGTTCTGATTCCAATTTCAGATGCTGAATTGCGAACTGATCAATGATTTTTTGAACCTTTGACTATGGTTCAATTCATTTCGATTCCATGGTTTAGTTAGAATCACGATCACGTCCAAGCATTCTATATTGTTCGCTTAGACATCTGTCCTCTATGCTTCCTCCTAACCCCTAAAAAATGAGCATCAAGTTAAAGGTGAGTCTTTCATAGACCTTATCTTAAAATGTGAATTCATGATCTACTTCAAATCACCATCCATTTTTAAAATCGGAAAACAAGAAATTGTAGTGCTATTACATTAATGCAAACAAAAGGGTATTGTTTCAAGGTTATTAAAATGAAAAAACAACAAAAATGAAATCTAATACACGCACACATACCAAATGAAATCAAATGCAAATGAATGATAAGAGGACTAAATGACGAGGTGATTTGGTAAAAGAATTTTGCATTATTTGCAGGACTCACGTTGTTGTCGTCCACGTTCTTCTTCTTTTCAACATCAATGGGCATGCTTACCTTCTCCTCTTCCATGATTGATTTCCCTAATGGACTTCGTCAAAAACCAAACTAATATACCCTTCAGTCTTCAGATGCTTTTATATTGAAATCTTCATTCAAAACAAATGACCACAAGACAAAAAACATATATATGTTAATTAATACTCATTGGCTATGTCTAGTCGTTCTTTTGAACTGCTTTCCACTTTTTCCTCTCCCTCACAACTCTCTAACATAAGATTTAGTATGTACCAAAAGCATAAACAAGGTGAATTTGCATAGCAAATACATACATAAGAGAACAAAGAAGATGTGCTCACACACTAGAAGCTACATGTTGCATTTTTATGATTTTGCTCATTGCCAAAAAGGGTTAGGTAGCTAAGGATATGAATCCTTGTCTATGAAAGAGACTTGCCTAAGTGCCTTCATTATATATGGCGTAATCGTTAGACCGGAGCGATCTTTCATTATTAGATGAATTGCTCTCTTCAAAAAGGGGCATTCCCCATTATTGCTAACCTACTCTTTAAAATATTTCTGGCTGCTTCAGTCCATGGCAAATGGTTTCTAAGGAGACAATTTAGTGGTCACAATCCCCTTCTCCCAACTCTGTGATTCAAGATTCGAATTATTTTATAACAAAAAAAAGTCTATGGCAAATAGGACAACAAAATCATTTATCAACTATAGTTATTTTTACATTTTTGGCTATCATGAAATTAAATATTGTAACGTTTTAGAGAGGGTCAGATGTATACAGCCTTATCACAGATTTGCAAATCTAAGCATAGAATGAGAAATAAAAATGGATGACCATATTTTTTTAACCATATGAGTTATCTCGCCTCCATCACAATTTTCTTTACTAAACATCTGAGAATGCAACTCTTATCACCTAATAATATGGTTTTTTGTGCCATGATCTTTTGCTTTTTGTACTTATGGCCTTATGTCTGTTTATGTAAAAGGGTGGGATCTTCCCTAGTTGTATCTGGTGATCTTTGTCAATTAACCTGAAAGCTTCTTTGTGATGCCGACATTCTTTATCCCCCCAATTGATCTTTTTTTTCCCCGTAAATCTAAAAAATTAAAAAAAAAAAATTACAGAATTAACTGAACACTTAACTTCACTTATCTTACTCTTGTGTCAATTTTCCTTTAGAAATTTTTTTCCCTTCATCCCCTTAAGTAATTTTCTTCTTGACCGATTAATAAGGCACACATAACAAATAACTTAACAATATGAAATTAAATACCTGATCAGAAATCTGATATAAAATACTAGATGTTGGATTGTGGGGACATGTGAATACCAGATGTTTGCAGGAAGACGTGGTTCAATTAAACAGCACTTGTCAGGGAAAGACAAGTATAAGCTACAAAAATGCTTTGTTGTGTACTAATCCGATGCTTTACACAAGAAGATTTATTCAACTTTCCTGTGTTAACATCATAAGCAAAGCTTCATCCTTTGTAATGTCTGTACAAAATTGCGGGATTGTTAATCATATAACAAAGGTTCCTGGCATCAAAGCTGTTCTCACATGGCACTAATACAGCTATGATGCAATGATAATTTGTGCCTCTTATGTGCGTATATACGTGTGTTTATATATTAATATATAGGCAAAACTAGAAATTTATATCAAAACAAAGTTTTAAAATTATCATTACAAGAGTTAGAATCTTTCGTAGAGTAAATAAAATTTAAAATTATTATTGTCAAAATCATATATATAATAATTTTATTCTTAGAATTTCAAGGGATGAATTTTTCCTACCTGAGCCCTATATACCTATATATATATATAGATTAGATACATGTGAGTTTATTTTTATATTTTTGTTTGCGTTTATATCATTTTACTTTTTATTAATTAAAGAATAAAGGCAAATACTAGATTTTCAATTTCTCAAATGGCTGTAGGGTGGATATAAATTTACCTTCTCCTATAAATTATTAGATGAAACTTCTCTCTATTATATATGATCCTTCTGGTCTTTGACTGTTTGGAATCCATGCATTCCATGACGTCTAATACACTTTCACTATCTCATTTCTAATTCAATATTGAAAAATTATTCACCAATGCTTTTCTCTTCATGTACACATCTTAACAAGCATAAACTATATTATTTATACATAGAAACATCTATGTACATATGAAGAGAGAGAGAGAGATGACAGAAAAGAGTGGTCAAGGAAATTTGTATGAAAGCCACACAAGCGAACTCGGTAGAATAAAAATAGAGGACAATAATAATATAAAAAGGTTGAAGATATTGTCTGCAGAAAAGGCATACATTGAGAGGCCGGCTAGTGGCCTTGTCAACAATAAGTCTAAGACCTTGTCTTCCTTAAAACTTTCATTTCGAACTCTTCCTTCCCCAAATACCTTTCAATCCATGTCCTTTACTTGTCTCTTCTCAAATCAGCTTTAATTCCCTTTCTCTATAAGTCTCTCACTCATCTCTCCCTCTCTCTCTCTCTCTCTCCCCCTCCCCCCTAGAATCTCCAATGGACTCTGAACAACATGAAGACTCAAAGAACTCGAGCGAAGAAAGCAGTCAACTAGAGCAAACAAATGAATACACAGGCACCGGACGATCATATGAGTGTGTATTTTGCAAGAGAGGCTTCACAACGGCACAAGCACTTGGAGGTCACATGAACATCCACAGAAAAGATAGGTCAAAGAGCAAGCCAACTTCACTTCCTTCGGTTTCAATCAAGGACAACGACGACGATGGCTACTACGCTGTGCCAAGTCTTTTGCCTTCATTTCCTAGCTATGCCCCTCCCCTTTATTCATCAACTCCTCCGGAGGCTCCATATCATCATCATCATCAATTTAGCTATCATATATATTTCCCTGAATCAGCATCCTATGCTAGACCGAACCAGCATAGGTTTGATGAGTCACACCTGCAATCAAAGTACTTGAAGCCTTATGGTGAAGATGATGATTGGCTTACAAGTTTGAGTTTGAGAGTTGGTATGGTGAATTATGGCGAAGAGAATCATGGTACAAGAGTTTGCAGTGATGAAGATGACCTTGATTTGGAGCTTCGATTAGGTCACAACCCTTAAATATTTATGATCCAACTATTATATATATAAATATCCTAAAAAATTTTTCCATATAATTTCTAGTACTAAATTTTGGCATGTTTTGCAGCTACCGAATTAATCTCTGTGAATTTCCATGTTTCTTAGGCAATAAGGAAGGAAGGTTATTGATTTTTTTTTGGGGGGGGGGGGGAGGGGTTGGAGGTTCTTGCTTTCATGTTCAAATTAGCTCTTCTTTATGCCCTATTATGTCATAGCAATTGGATATAATGAACAGAAGCGCGCCCAATTAAGGTTTTCTCAAGACAAGTTTACAAGGTCTTGGTTTCTGCCCCAAGTTTGTCATTGCTTTGATGCATGTTAATCTTCCATTTTCTCAAAATCATTTTCTGGTAAACAATTTGCAATTAGGAGTTGGAAAAAAAAATATATTCTTTCCAAAATATTGCTCACTACACAATACGTTCCTTGTCTTTTTCTTCACTTAATTTTTTCTTGAATTATTTGAATCCAAATGAAAGAACCAGAGAAATCTTAGAAATTGCCTCTTTAGACTTTCTAGTGTAATAGCTAATTGAGACAAAACACGAAAGCCTACAACATGCAACATATTCTCTTCTTCATCTCTTCTTGAAGAGTAGTCAGCTACCCAAATTGTTTGGTGCGCTATCCTGTTACCTCCTTACCCTAACAATTATTTCAGTGTACTTATTGAGCATTGGTTTCCTTTGTGACACGAATGTAGGTAGTGCATAGGTTGAAGCTATATCCTGCATCTTAAGTGACAGAGTGAAATTAGTTGGACTACGCCTAAAAGGAGATAAACTTCATTGCATGACTTGTCATGATGTAAAAAGAACATTTTTTTGGTGGGGGGAGGGGGGGATGCATGCACATACAAACTTGCAGTAATTTGGATTTTGGCTACTTGCGTCACCTCATCTTCTCGCAAGGAAAATTTTGTATGCATGCACGAAGAATGTATAGCACCTTAAAATGGATATAGTGTGCTTACAAAAGAAATACCATGCTTATTGCAGTAGTTGGTAGACCTTGAAAGGACCTTCCAAAGCCCAGTATAAATCACTAAAATACCTACTAAAGCACTTGAAACTTATAACTAAATATTTAGTATTTTCTTCTGATTCTCAGTCTATTATGTAACATGGCCCAGGGAAGTAGCCGAAGTGGGTGATGGATTTTGAATTTTTAGTGCAGTTTTGGCAAGGGTACAGGGAAAAAAAAAAAAAAATTCCTCTCGCAATATTAAATGGGATGAAAGCAATATTTCTGAACCTGCAGTCCTAAAATTGTGCTGGACAAGTACACTGACGCACACATAAATAACACATATTTGCTTATTCAATATAATGACCATTTGTTTTTCTAGGACTCAAAATTAGCATAAAAGAATATTGGGATTTGGTAGATTATGATGTGGCTCTTTCAATTTGGATTTAGGGAGTATAGCTTCATCTTAAAGATCAAGCAGAAGAAGATGAAGGGTGTTGAAACTTATGTTGATCTGATTAATTATATAACTTTATTTTACACGAATACTTTTAAAATAATTGTTTGGTATCTAAAATACAGTTCGCAATATAAGACTTTGTATGTAACTTATGATAATATCAAACTTTTAGGACATTTTTGCGTACATCCGGTGACTATATCCATGCTTTACAGATTATTCTTAATGATGTGTAAGACAGTTTTGACTGGACTTGGTCCAATTTGGTACCTGTTGCCGGTTAAAGAACATTTGTCCGGCTAGGCTAAATTAATGATTCCTTGGCCTGCACTAAATTCCTAGTTTTTGCTTCCCAATTTACAGCTGAGATTATATCCTCAGTGCTACATATGAGTTCAAGGCTTTGAAACTTCACATAAGACCAAGAACCAAGTTGTATATTGAAGACCATCTCTGGACTTGGTTATGGTTTCTTATGCATAATCAATCACCTTCAAACTATTTCTTTCTTTTTTTATTGCGATGATTTTAAGCATAATATTTGAGCTTGATCAATACGCAACATCAAGGAGGACAGTTTCTTCTCTTTAGGAAAAGTACATTGCAACATCATTTGTATATAAGTTACTGTGATTATTATCATCAAGGCATATGATAATATGTTTGATAAATACAAACATTTCAAAGTCATCCAAAAGTTTCAAAAGCATTTTATATATAAATCTAAAGGTAATCAGGCTTTGCATTTTTAAATGATAGTGTAGTTGTTCAATACATATAAACCCCTTTGACACTTCCAAAATAAAATATAAACTATAACGCACACGAATTGGGAGAAAACTTCTCTGTTTGAGCGTTGTCTTTCATTTTGAGCATAGACATTTTACCAACTTAAATCCACCTAAAGGCTTTGTAGTTCTGGATTCCAGATCGAATATGCACGACTCTAAGTGTTAATATGTTTCCAGAAGCCAAAATAGAGGAAGGAAGGGATTTCCGAACATGCCTGGCTTTTGATATTGACATGATCAAATGGAATGAGCAACAAACATGTGAGAGAGAGAGTGAGAGGGGGGGGGGGAGGGGAGAAACTTCTCTAGGTTGACCCCCTGGCCCTACTCACACATTTTTAAGATAGGGATGATTTGACCTATGTTAGATTTCATTTCGTCAAAATTTCCCCACTCCGTTCAGGAGATTGAGGTTGTTGATGATTCTAGACCGTGAAATTCCTATGTCGATTTCATTCAAAGCCACAGTATGTCCTTTTTTTTAATACTAAAAATATGGGCAAAATACCTTGGTAACAAAAATGACTGATTCATACTTTTAAGAGGATTTATTACACGATCAAACTACAATATTCAAACATGGTTTACTTAATTTTTTTCTTTTTTTTTTTTGTATCGTAGAGTTTAATTGAGAACTGATTCTTCTTATACTTATTTTTTTATTTTTAAAATTTAAACTAAAAATTTTAATCAAAAATATTTAATACTCCGTCAGCGGTCCAATCTAAGGATCACAAATTGTTTATTTAATATGTTAAACTTAAAAAATGTGAAGGGTGGGTTTTTTAGCCCCTAGTTTTCGTGGGAAAGATCCAAAGTCAAACAATTTTTCTTCTTTCTTCCGACGGGGTAACTTGGACCCCCCATTTTTATTATTATTATTATTATTATTATTATTATAGATAAATTAAATTTATGAGTCATACCATAAAATTATAAGAGAGAGTGATAGAATATAGATTGAAATTGAAAATAAATGTATTTCAGAACCAATTTTAATTTATACCAAAAACATCTACCACGGAAGCAATTCACTTATTAAGATATTTGATGAATACATATAGAATATAGAAGAGAGACATACATATGATATTCATTGATCTAAAAAAATAAATGATAGGATCTCTAGAGACGTATTGTGGTGGGTACTGATAAAAAAAGAAATTTCTTTGAAATGCATTAATATCATTAGAAATATTCAAAATAAAATACCATAATTTATAATTTTTGTAGATGATATAGTTCTAATTGATGAAATTTGGGACAGTATTAGTACTAAATTAAAGTTATGAAGAGATATACTAAAATTCAAAGAGTTTATATTGAATAGATCGAAAATCAAATATATGAGATATATGTTTAACGACAATTATCAAAATGATAAACAAACGATTAATTTAGATGAACAAAATATATCCAAAAGTGAACGATTTAAATATGTAAATTCCATTATTCAAAATGATGACAATATAGATGTAGATATGAACTATAAGATTCAAGCAGATTGGATGAAATGGAGGAGAGCATCCACAATTTTTTGTGATCATATGATACCACTGTATTTGAAGAGAAAATTTTATAAAATCACGGTTAGATCTACACTATTGTATAGTTTTGAGTGCTGAACTATTAAAAACAACAAAAATAAAAGATAATTGTTATAAAAATGAAACTATTTAGATGGATATATGGTAAAACTAGAATAGATAAAATTAAAAATGAAGAAATTCGTAACAAGTTGGGAGTTAATTCAATTGTAAATAAAATGTGAGAGTATCGTCTGAAATGATTCGGGTATATATAAAGAAAATCAAAAGATATACCTGTTAGAAGAATCGAAAACTTAAATATAAGAGATTTAGTAAAACGTAGAGATAAACCGCTGAAAATTTAGATATAAATTATTTGTAAATACATGATAGTTAATGGTAAAGCTGTTATGATACCCGGGTAGTGTCACGGGTACCTGTAACACTACCTGGTCAAAACTCGAGCTCGAGCTCAGTAAGCTTGAGCTCGAGTCGGGCTCAAGCCCGAGTCTATATTCAGTCAAACTTGGAAGTTCGTCGAGCTACCCGAATGCAATTACCTCTCATTTAGTCAAGGGCCCTGACCCATTCTCATTTTCCAACCAAGCCTGCGATCTCCTTTTCCTCTTACCATCGTGATCGATCGAAGGTCTGATTTCTTTCTCCTCTTACCATCATAATCGATCGAAGGTCTGCTCCATCTGATCTCCTTCTCCTCTCACCATCACGATCGATCGAATGTCTGATCTCCTTCTCTTACCATCACAATCATTTTTCTCTTACCATTGCAATCGAAGGTCTTGCCTCTGCACCTCGAATTAAAGGTGAACTCTCTCTCTCTTTCTAGGTTTTTGAGTTCTGCTCTCCCTATCAAGCTCTCGGGTCTGATCTCCTTCTCTCACCATTGCGATCATTCTCCTCTCACCATCGCGATCAAAGGTCTCGCCTCTCAATCTCGAATCAAAGGTAAACTTTCTCTCTCTCTCTCTCTCTCTAGGGTTTTTAAGTTCTGCTCTCCCCATCAAGCTCTCGGGTTTGATCTCCTTCTCTTACTATTGCGATCCTTCTCCTCTCACCATCACTATTAAAGGGCTCGGGCTCGAGCCCGGGCCTAATTTTATCCCACGAGACCAGCGATACTCGAGCTTGAGCTCCTTAATGACAGTTCGAGTTAAGCTCGAGCTCTAGAATTACAGACTCAATGAGCTCGAGCTCACCTACTGTAGAATCGAGCCGTGATACCCGAGCTCGACTCGGGTGTCATAACAAAACTAGTTAAAAGTTTAAACGAAAAAATAATTTTGAATAGTAATTATAGTATAGAAGAATTCGCATAAATTAAACTAATTTTACATATTTATTTATTTATTATTTATTTATTTTTTAATCTTTTATCCTTTTCAAATGGAGATCGATTTCAAATATTAAAATTAACATCCAATTTATTGTATTATTATGATTATTATTATTATTATTATTTGATGACGATTGGACCCTCTTTCATTGTGCGAAAAAGTCGGTTTCCCCTCGCATTCAAAACCGTAATTTTCATTTAACCGCACAAAAACACTTTTTCCTCTGGCATCCAAAACTCTTGTGGAAAAGCTTAAGTACATTTAAACTATTCCTTGGCCCGAAATTAGTTGTAGGAGAGCTCAAAAACTCAACAAAAATGGAAGAGTTGTGAGGAGATAATGTGAAAGTTATTCACTCTTAGGGCCATTGCGAAGGACAAGAATCTGGTGAAAAGGTGGCATTTTTACCATTGTAGCTCTTCATTGTATGACACCAATTCTGATGTTCAAGTTGTTGACCCCATCATAGGTAAACCTTGAAGGCACCTGATAATCTGTACGGTTCAAGGGATGTCCGGTTTGCGGTAGAGTATCCCTCCACGAGATTCGAAAGAAATACACCAAGACCTTTAACGAGCGTTAAGATTGCATACCACACACGTCTAATACCATGAAATGTCTGTATCCTCTTTATATACAAAACTCTGCATGTCATATCTTACAGGCCAGAAACTAACAATCAACAACAGCAAATAAAGTGGAGAGTTTTCACAATTTCGACATTAAGTTCCAGTTGTTTTAACATCAAAACAGGAAGATTACCTAGTGAGATAATATACAATTAGAAATAAAACAACAAAGGATGCCACAAGTGTAAACATTCTTCTGCTAGATTTGGTCTCGAATACCTGAAATCAATCAAAAAGATCGACTAATCAGTAATAGAATAACTTTCTGAATTCCTCAAATAAAAGATTAAAAACCAAAAATGCTGACACTCGACAAAGTCAGAACTGAAAGGCATGACAAAGGAAGAGGTTGTCCAGTCTCCATACCATTTTGAAGCGGTCCATGGTACCAGATAAAACGCCCCTTGAGGAATCCATGTCATTTCCCTGAATGCAAAACATAATTCAAACTTCAGTATCATGCAACCTTAAAAGGACACTGAAATTTATCAGGTGTTTTATGACTCCGGCAAACATACCATTCTGTCCAGCATGCGATTATGACTCTCAACCTCCTCATGAATATCACCTGTCAACTGTCAAAATCACAAGAGTGAAACACCTTAGTCAAGAGTCTTAAAGCATAGAATATACAAGCATGCAATCCTACCATACTATGATGGTCCACTAGTTGGTAAGTAACTAAAATCATGTATAAAATGGCCAAGATAGTCCCTTAATAGACTAGGTGTAAGATTTAAATTTCCAAGAAAAGAGTTTGGGAAACCTCGACTTGCCTCTATTTTATGTTATTAATATTTTTCAACCAAATTACAAAAGTCAATCATAAAAAAAGAAAAAAAAGTAAAATTATTATCATATCAATCATTTTGAAAACCTCAACTAACCTTTATTCAACCTCTACTTCCCCCAAACAGACCAATTCCAGCCCAGCCATTTAAGCCCTCGTCTCTTGCCAAATGGGACATTACCGAACAATCGTTTCTATGGTTCTTTATTTTCCAGACATTACCGAACAATAAGCAAATGGGACCTTATCAATTATCTAACAACATGAAAAGGTATGAGATGACTAGTGAGACAATCCCTTTACTTCAACCAATCAATTTGAAACTTACTCTCTTCAGGATATTGACACGATCCTGTAACCCATCCATTGCTCTCTCATTGTCATGCTCATCAATTTCATGAGAGGAATAAGAAGATGAGGCCCTGATACCACCCTCTTCAATGCCATCAAAAAGGGCAGTTCTACTGCTCCTATATTCCCTGCACGTGGAGATCTGATTAGAAATGCTCAATTAACCTTATGAACTGGACTTTAACAAATGGATCTTGATCAACAGGTTCCATGATACCATGAAACAACAACTTTAAACATCTAAGCCAAAATAGAGAAAGATTTACACTAAATGTTTTATTAGATACATATATACGTACGCACACGTGGGCGCAAACACATATAAAAGCCTTGATCAAATAATTAATTAGTAAACAACCAGCACAAGCAGTCAAGACATTTAAACTGACCTCCTCAGAAATTATTTTTTCTAAAATTCACAGGAAAGGAAGTAAAAGTTTCAAAATGATCAGTAGAAAAATTATTCTTTCTAAAATCCGAAAGTAAGGAAATCAAGGTTCAAAAGTGATAGTAGGAAAATTACTCTCTAGATGTTAAGATCCTTCATACTTTTTAGTAACCCAGTCTGAGCATCTTCATATCAATGGTGAGATGTACCCGGTACATGTATTTTTCTAACAGTGGTCAACACTTTCTGAGCAAAACAAAGAATTGGACAAAAACTATCAATGTTGTTACATGAGATCCTTCTTCAAAAGTAAGCTTCTCTTAACATACGTTTACATATCCATGATTTGTCTCATTTATTTCTTTCCCCAAACAAGGAAGGGGAAAAGAAACTCTATGCATTCCACCCCTTTGTGTTCCCAAAAAGAACTCAATAAATAAAACCCTTTTATGTTACAAAAACTTCAAAAATATGAAAGTTAAAGTTCTTAAGTTTAAATGACATATGTTGGTAGCAAGAACATTTTTACAAACATCCCCAACATTGCTTAGCAAAAATTTGTGCAGCTATTTTTACAAGTTCCACCTAGATATAAGGTTTGCTACTCATGATGGTTAAAGCTGACCTATGAGACACAACTAACCTCCCCTCTCACCCCCATCCCAAAAAAAAGATATGGACAGAAACAAGATAACACAAAAGAGCCAGGAAAATGCATGGCTCCTCAATGTCCAACAAAACCCAGATTGTATAGAAACACGATATCACAAAAGAGCCAGGAAAATGCATCGCTCCACAATGTCCAGTGAAACCCAGATTGTACAATTTTTGCCATCTTCGCTCCTTTTGCTACGGCAGCCCCTTCCCGTCTTTGACAGTACATTTAGTTGAAACTTTTATAGTTCCTTTTTCAAATATGTTCTCATGGTAAAATAAAAAGGTTTGGAATACTTGCATTCCATGGGTTGCAAGTTCAAATCTGACAGCATTTTAGAAAGCATCTAATGTAATGACTTCATGAAGCCATTTGAATAGGACACATCAACTAAATGTGGAGGAGATACAACACATCTATCAAAGTCTTGGTAGGTGAAAAATGAGACATATTTCCCTCCTATCAAGATCCACATGAAAGTTGTCATTTGCCACATTATTAATTATTTATATTCAACTTTTGCTTTCGCAGGTTGAAATAACAAAAACTAAAACTAACTGCAGCATTCACACAAATAAAAGAATAGTACGAGAAAGAGGATAACAAATAATCTGTAAAAAATAATAATAAAGAAATATATCAAAACATCAAAAAGGGAAGGAAGCAAGCACCAGGAAAGAAAAAGACAAGGCTCTTCAATCTCTTTTCATGTAAAGGCTCCCAAATCTCTTTTCATATCCCTTTACATGTTAAGTTTTTCATTTTTCTAATTCTTCCTGGCTATTACATTTGAAAACCGGCAGCTGTATAACAGTGACATTTCTTCATCATAGCCTTAAGAAGGTCAATCACCATTGATCACTCAAATAACAAAACATAACTTCAGTTTCAAATGCTCCTTCCACAATACTCATATTGGGATATGCTCCTTTGGCAATACTCATATTGAGATACTACTTTCTTGACCTCCTATAGATGTCTAGGAAAATGTGGTTACTTGGCTGGCTCCATGCACAAAAACACAATTAAACATGCTCAGGCCCACCCTCTAAAGAATGGTAATGGGATAAGTTATTACAGTCATTGAGCCATGGTTAATGAATTCAACCCATGCCTACTCTTTCTCTGTCTGCATTTTACTTTTCAAGTAGAGAAACAATGACTACTTGTACTTTTATTTCATTAAAAAAGGGAGAAAATCCAGTCACCATGAATTTCGATTTACCTTTCGCATTCAACTTTTATGCAGAGAAAACTGGCTTACATAAATGAGATAGATCCTTAACCCTCTCTCCCTCTCTCTCTCTCTCTCTGTGTAATTTTCTATTGCCTCTTTGCATTCAACTTTTATGCAAAGACAAGTGGTTTAGAGAAACAAGATGCAATTTTAAATGTTTGTTGTTAGCTCCTTTTTGTATATCTGTTTCTCTGCACGCTCATTAACCAACGCAAGTCAGAGTTCATATTAAGGGCAAAATAGGGCACCTCCACCACCAAGCTAGGTCAAGGGCGGGATAGGTTAAGGCAGTTTTTCTCAGTAGTAGTATGGGATATATCCTAAATGCCATTTAAAACATATTAGAATAATGTGACTAAGACAATAAATAAATCAACAAATTCTATGCGGCATGGTACTGTAAAAACCCAAAAGATTCTTCCATGTGCCTTATAAAAACCGATGAAACCACACAAAGGATTCTCCAATTTGCCCACTGACATCATCTATCCTAACAGCATCAAATTCTATGTGGCATCAAATTGTCACTTTGAGGACGCTTTTTATACTCCAGAACACAAAATAATGATCATGTCATTTCATAGATTTACAAATTACTCCCTTTTCTTACTTACATGGAATCAAAAAAGAGACAGTGCTTATAATATGTACCAATCTTTTTCTCATTCAGTACATGGTATTTATTTGCAAAACTCTACATGATTAATTTGAATATTCTTCTCTTTGTTTTCCGAAGCCATGTCATTCCCTACAATTTCTATTTTTCCATGCAAAATTTGTGGCACATTGTGCTTAGATAAGCAACAAACATATTTTTGATTTCACATAAAATAAAAAGAATAAGCAAAAATCACCACAAACTATGAAAATTGAAAATCGAAAAAGCAAAATTCTACTATATATTGCAAAATTTGGCAAACCTTCTGGGATTCATCCCTCAGTAGACGAAAAGATCTTGCAACTCTCTCCCCGTTCTCTTGAGGATCCAATTCAAAGTACCTGTCGATCAAGTTATCAAAATATAACAGAAAAATACATGACACAAATTTAATCAACCTCTTAAATCAAATATCCAGGATGGAAATTTCGTGAAAAACATCGATCTAATTTAACTACCTTAGAGCTTCACTAATCAAATCCAGCAATTTTAACTTGAAGAAATAGCGAGAATGTCAAAAAAATACAGACCTAAGGAGAGACAGATGGACAGAAGGAGACGCACCTGAGCAGCGAACCTAAGAGAAAACCTCTTGAAGACGCTATAGAGGAAGATGGAGCCACTGACATTTTATAGAGAGAGAGAGAGAGAGAGAGAGAGGACGGGGGGCTGAGAACGAGATGAATCAGGTAAAAAAGGGAAGTTGTGGGTTCCAGTCCAAATAAATTTCTAAACCGAGACCGTAAACTGGACCGCGTCCCATTTTATTAAGATCCAAGCCCATGAGAGAGAGGCGAAGGGTAATTTCCTTTTTTGATATTAAAGAAGTCAAATAAAAAAAAAAATTATTTTTAAGTAATTTCTTAAAATATGGTTAAATAAATGAACTATGAATTCAGTAAACTGACCTGATAATTTTACTTATCCTAAACAAATTTTTTTTTTAATATTTCAAAATAATATTTGATTTGATACATTAGAAAATGATAATTTCAGCAAAAAAGTTTTTTCTATGAAAAATCTTTGTCTGCGGTACGTGCAATAATGTTAAAAACAACAATTTTTAAACTTTTTTAATGTTTACATTTTAATTTTAATAGTGTTTTAAATAAAATGATTGTTGTTATTCACCGGTTCATTATTTTACCGTCTCAAAATAGATATGGTTGCACGATGACACTATTTTAAGAGTAAAATCAAAATTTTATATTAGAAAAGAAATATTATATATATATTTTGGATAATATTCTGATAAAGGAAAATATATTATAATTTTTAAAAGCTAAACAATTTTTAAAATTATATATAAAATTATTTTTTTTCAAAAAATTTCCTTCATTTTGCCGTTCAGAGGACACAAAACAAAGTTGTGATATAAAGGAATCCGAAATAGGTAGAAAGTAAGAAGTTTCGTTAGTTTACGCCAAAAATAATGGTTTCTAAACTCAAAATATGTTTTTTTTTCTTTCTTTTGTTAACCGAAGAAATCATATATTTAAATTTCTGTGTGTAATTTACCTCTTAATATTTGTGCTTGTGAGGTACTTAGATAAATCATATATTATTAATATCGATAATTGTTAATTCTTATGAATTAAATATAATTACACACAGAAATTTAAAAAATTATTTTTCAACACCTTTGGCTGTCCAAACGGGATTTAAGAAAAAGAGGAGAGAAGCTTCAAAAGAGATTTTTGTTTTTCAATGCTTTCTTTTCTTATCATGGGTTAAATTTCCATAAAAGTGGTCGGGCTAAGAGTAATGGGTAAAAGAACTTAACATTTATTAAAAAGTCAATAGCCCCTGAAAAAGGCCCTTAGGCCTCTCAGTCCAAAAAGCCCTTAAGCCTTGAGGGTTCTTGAGAATGTGGGAACCAAACAAAACACCCGTTGGAATGGAAGCAAGTCAAGGGGGTTGTTTACTTAACTATTGTAAATTTAAAATAAAATTATTTAAATATCATATTTTTTATTTCTAAATGTTGATTTCTCATTCTGAAATTGTAAAATCAAGATTTTTAATGTTGATATTTTTTTTTAAAAAAAAAAGTACTTTCTCATACAGAGTGTAAAACCATTGGGCTAAATTCCTAGTTCCAGGATGCAAAGTCATTTTTCTCCTCCCTCGCCTCCCCTCCTTCTTTACAAGCCATGGTGTCTCTTTGCACTCTCGGATCACAAGTGACGAAGGGCGAGCTTTCTCCTTCTCCAACAGCGCAACGATTATCTGTCCAAGGTAAATCATTTTCCTCCTGCGTTGTTTGTTGGTTTTGTTACCTGAGTAGAAGATGGCTAAGCAAGTGAATTAGGGTTTCGAGATTTCTGCATTTCTTTCTCTGAATTGTTTATATTTTTAAATTTTGATTTAATTTATATGGTGTGTATTCATATCTCCTAAAATAATGGTTTTCAAATTCGGGTTAGGATTTTGAAATTATAGTTTTAAAATTGAAATTAGGGTTTTGAAATTAAAGTTTTGAAATTAGGGTTTTAAAATTGCAATTAGGGTATTAAAAGTAAAATTAGGGTTTTGAAATTGAAATTAAGATTTTAAAATTAGAGTTTTAAAATTGAAATTAGGATTTTTAAATTGAAATTAGGGTTGAAATTAGGATTTTAAAATTTAAATTAGAGTTTTGAAATTAATGTTTTAAAATTAGGGTTATAAAATTGAAATTAATGTTTTAAAAGTGAAATTACGGTTTTAAAATTGAAATTAGAGTTTTAAAATTGAAATTAGGGTTATTTAATTGAAATTAGAGTTTTAAAAGTGAAATTAGAGTTTTAAAAGTGAAATTAGGGTTTTCAAATAATGGTTTTAAAATTATAGTTTTAAAATTGAAATTAGGATTTTAAAAGTGAAAATAGAGTTTTTGAAATTGAAATTTGGGTTTTGAAATTAGGCTTTTAAAATTAAAATTAGAGTTTTAAAAGTGAAATTAAGGTTTTGAAATTGAAATTAGGGTTTTGAAATTAGTGTTTTAAAATTAAAATTTCGGTTATAAAATTGAAATTAGGATTTTAAAAGTGAAATTAGGAGCGGAAGAATTATGGTAATATTAATCATAATACGGTAATATTAATTATCATGTATGCTGAAATTATGATAATATTAATTATTATATATACTGAAATTATGGTTTTCAAATTAGGGTTAACCTATTAACTATTTATTTGACAAAATCATTTATACATGTTCATAAGATTGTAAATTGTCTCTCTATCATAGTTGATATATGTTCTTGGGTCTTGTTTTCGTACCATTAGAAAAGTTTTTGGGTCTTATTCATCGAATATCATTCAATATACTGTCATCATATAATGATATTATGTTATTATTGTTGTAGATAGAAAAGGTAAACATGGATCGTGAGTTTAGGATTTTTGTAGAAAGACTCTATAGTTGTCAATCTATGGAGCTTACATATGGTAAGAGATTTCATCTACCTTCACACAAGAACTATTGGCCCCCTTCTTCTTTCCGTTTGTTACACAATATTTCACGGCTTAATAACCAACCAGGTAGACTCGAAATACACGGATTCACAATAAAATGGATAGAAGAAGAACTCAGCATTGCAAGGCATGTGGTAAATACAGGCATAATTGTCATTATTGCCCGAATATAGTTGGTTTACAAGTAAGGACGAGACAAAACTGAGAATTTTGTCAGCAATACCTTATTGTTTCATATTGTGTAATTGGCATAATCAATTATTATGGATGCTCAGCATTTTCATAATTTATTGTTTAATGTATTCATTTCTTAATTATTTTGACTATTTAGAAATTTTATTCTTATTTATTTTTGTTGTCATCATAGCTATGAACTACACTGGTTTAGAATTTACTCTAGGGTCTCAAGACTCTAATGTTTTGACTTTACAGGCCACACACCAGTCTCAGTTTATATGGGAGACTGATAGTGATACCCCACTAGAGGTACGTCGTTCAGATCGTGGCTTTTGGGCTGCTCGACCACTTGATATTAGGGAGCAGGAGATTTTCTTGCGGGTTAGGTTTTATGGTCTATATAGGGGTGGCCACATCCAGCATGATCATGCTCTTATTATCACGTTTGTTGAGCGATGGAGACAGAAAATATATACTTTTCACTTACCCATTGGTGAAGTCGCGATTACGTTATAGGTCGTTTCAGTTCTACTTGGGTTCTCTGTAGATGGAGATGTAGTTATTGGAGTAAATTACGCTCGTTCTATTACCAAGTGGCAGGACATTTGTCATAGTCTGTTGGGTTTCTATCCTGCACCAGATGATTTTTTTAAGACCATCTTAAGATACGAGCTATTACAGATTTTCTTTTTTCACATCCTCTGGATTCGGACTCAAATGCGACACCATCAGTGATCCGCACACACGATCGCAATATGTAGCTGCTAGGTACTCTTTTCGGGGATCAGTGGAATCGAGTGTTAAGTTTTGTTATTTGGAGATTCTACGAGATTTAGAGTACGCGGAATAATATAGTTGGGGCAGTATTGTCTTGGCGACACTTTACAAAGCCATGTGTCGGGGTTGTGTAGATGGTGTTAAACAGATTTATGGTCTGGTTTTATTTGCACATGTATTTTATCTTTACTTAATTATTGAATTTTTATTTAGCAATACTTTATATAAATACTAAATCATTTATTTAATATATTTTCTCTTATCGATTTGGGTATGGAAGAAAGTGTCCATATTTATCTTGATTAGGCGTCACACTACACACATGCCTGTAGGCCTCAGAGGATCACTGTTCGTGATATTGATTTAATTTATTTGTATTTTATTTCTATTCTCTTCACTTTATTATATTTAATTACTACTAAAAATTATATTTTCAGCGATGAAAAAATTTGTCGTTGAAAGTTCTTTTTTCGTCGCTAAATCCGTCGTTAAAAGTTACTCCGCTAAATATCAGTGACGGATTTAGTTCCGTCGCTAATATCAATGATGGAAAAAATCCGTCACTGATAATTAACGATAGAAAAAATCTGTCGCTAATTAAAAAATA
Organism: Dillenia suffruticosa; assembly: GCA_033439265.1. Lineage (NCBI taxonomy): Eukaryota > Viridiplantae > Streptophyta > Magnoliopsida > Dilleniales > Dilleniaceae > Dillenia > Dillenia suffruticosa. Next base: position 20,019,395 of record JAVTVX010000020.1, read on the forward strand.
AAGAAAAAAAAGGAAAAAAAATTAGCGATGAATTGGGAAAAAAGAAAATGAAAAAAAGGAAAAAAAAAAGACAAAAACATATCTACTGCTCCAAGACTTGCCGACCTGCAAGCCCGCCCAACCGATCCGCCTCCTTAATTTGTCAAAAATGCTTTCGCAAAGTTTCGACCCGCCTCCTTAATTTGTCAAAAATGCTTTTGCAAAGTTTCGAACCCGAAAACAATGAATATGACAAGAGCACCTCCACCACTAGATCAAGTTAAGCTTATTATTTTATTTTTTTTTGTTTTTACTTATTATTTTTACCTCATATTTTTTAATAATAAAAAAGTAATATAAAATTATAATTTATTATAAAATAATAAAATAATTTTATTTTAGCTTAAAATAAAATAATAAAAAATTTAAAATAATAAATTAATATTATTTTTCTACAAAATAAAATAAAAATAAAAATAAAAAGAATTATTAAATAAAAATAAAAATTAAAAAAAAAATCTGTCGGTAATCCGTCACTAATTATTTTTATCTCATATTTTTTAATAATAAAAGAATAATATAAAATTATTATTTGTTATAAAATAATAAAATAATTTTATTTTAGCTTAAAATGAAATAAAAAATTAAAATAATAAAATAATATTATTCTTATACAAAATAAAATTAAAATTAATTTTTAAAGATAAATAAAAAATTAAAACAAATTGTAAAAAAGTTTAAAAATATTAAATATTAAATATTAAATATTAAATATTAAAAGAATTTAAAATTTTAAAATTTTAAAAAAATCTATCGGTAATCCGTCGCTGATAGTTTTATAAATTTTTTTTTTAATTTTTATTTTACTGTTGACCACTACAGAGATGAATTAGTGACAGAAATATTTCTGTTGATAATTCATTACAAATCATTCGGTATTCTATCCGACGGTATTCTTTCGGAAATCCGTTGCTATTAGCGACTGAATTTTTTCTATCGATAATTTTTTGTCGCTAGAAGTCTGTTTTCTAGTAGTGAATATTGATATTATTTTATTTATAAATAGTTGAAATATTTCTTGTAATTATGTACATACAAGACAGTTTGTTTTTAAAATGTATAGGGACCAGTTGAAAACGCGACATACTGTTGTGCCTAGGAGAAGTGACAGCATATGTCACGGGTTCAACCGGCGACATATGCCTCCTTACCCCCAAACCCCACTTCCCTTTCCCCATTTTCCCTTCTCCCTTTCCCCTCCCCTCTTCCTCTCCTCTCCCGCGGCAGAAGGTTTACAAACCCTAACCCTCTCCCACAAAATCCACCGAATCTAGCCATTCGGAAGTAGGAGGAAAGCTGCTGTAACATTATTTTGCAACTTTGAACGTGCTGAGGCGATTTTTTCAACATTTTACGACGTATTTTCAAAAAAATTCGAAAATATAAAATTTTTCCATCTCAATTTAAATTATTTGAAATGCATAATTTGATGAGTATTGAATTATTGTGAATGAAATTTGTGTTTTATGTTGAATAGATTTTTATGAATTTTGAATTAATCACATTTTTAATTAGGGTTTAGGGTGCTTAATTAATATAATAATTATTAAATATTTAGTTAATCTAGATTAATATTAAATTAGTAGTTATATTGTAAATTTAGTTAATAGAAGAAATTTAGTTGATATTTAGTAATTTTATTGTAAATATTAAAATTAATGTAGATTAATATAAATTTAATATAGGTATAAATTTAGTTAATGTACATTAATATAAATTTTAAATTAATAATTACAAAATAAAATATAATAATTAACAAATTAAATTTTTATTGGGATTTTTAAATAAAAAATAATAATAGTTATATTAAACTATTAATTATTATACACTTTGTGGTTGACAATATTTTAAATGACCATATTTAAATATTTTAAAGTGACCATATTTTATTTACTAAAATATATTTAATACTTAAATTAAATATTAATGTTGATACTTAAATATATTTACATTAAAATATTTTAAATTAAATGACCATATTTAGATTTAGTAAGTATTAATGTGCAAATATATTTATAGTTATAATAAATATAGTTATAAAATATAATATATTAATACTTTTAGTTTAATATAAAAGTATTAGTAAGTATTTAAAACATGTAACATTTTTATAAATATATTTAAATATTTTATTGTAAAATTAGTTAATAAATCATTTTAGTTCATATTTAGTATTTTTATTGTAAAAATTAAATTTGTTAAAATTAGTATATTTTAAAATTGTTAAATTATTCATAAAACCATAAAATAAATTTAAAGTAAGTTTAGGGTTCTAATTTAGTGTAAATGTTTATTATAATATAGTATTATATTGTAATAATTTTTTTTAATAATATAAATTGTTAATTAGCATAGTATTTATGGTTTTATTAATTGATTTATTTTTAAATTGTTAAATTATTTTGTATGTTTGTTGAATATTTATATAATGTTTTTAATTGTTACTTTTTTTATATATAGAATAATGTCGGATATGGTAAGTGTGTTATGCTATAGCAATGGTGAAATTGTGATGGGGAGGATGGAGTCCGTTACGACTGTGGTCCAACAAAGTTGATTAAGGTGCGGAAAAATTGTAATTTTAATGAGTTGGTGAACGTAATATGTAAGGGTATTCGAATAAATCTCTTGAGACAATATGTGGACATTTTTCATCGTTTTCCCGTGTCATACATGAGAGGTGGTAATACACGGTTTGAATTGATTCTGATAAGTGTTGATGACGATATTTTTAATTTGATGGAGTTTGCAATAAGTAGGGGAGTGGGTAGAACTATTGAGTTGTACATAAAATCATATGATGGTGGAATGTCTATGGTATAAGGTTGTGATTATATAGAAAATTATCCATATATTGAATCTCGAGTGGATGTTATCTTTGCAGACGTGGATAATGATTTTGATGAGAAGGAAATGGCGAAAGAAGAGGCAGAATAATATAATGATGATGTAGAGGAAGATGATGAAATAAGTGGTGGGAGTAGTGGTGGTGGTGTGAATCAGTTAATGGTCGGGCTTTCATTAGTGCCTGTAAACATTGGTGATGCTCGGAGATATGGGGGCGGCTGAGTAGACAAATCTATTCCATTCATGACGACCGCATCGGGAGGTGATGGTTATATGACATTTGAGGAAGAACATAAATTGACAACCGATAGTTGGAGTTTCAGCGACGAATTGAAAAAGGGGATGAGATTTGAGTCGAAAGAGCAGCTTATCCATACTGTTAAAATACATCATGTTCAACACCACTATCAATTTTGGATTGGTAAATCAACCCCTGAACTTTGGACAGCAATTTGCACGCACAGGGACTAAGCCTGTAGATGGAGGTTGCGTGCTTATAGAACGCGACTAGTTGGTGCATTTGTAATTACTGTGGTCGAGGGACCCCACACATGTGTGAACGCTGTGTCGACGCAGGATCATAGACAACTGGATTCAAATTTGATGGCTCGGCATTTGTTTAATTATGTAAGGGAAGATTCTAGTGTCAAAATTTCTTTTTTTTTGAATTGTTATGACCGAAAGAACTATATATGCAGTTTCTCATAGAAGGGTTTGGGCAGCGAAGAGAAGAGTTATAGAGATGGTATATGGGGATTGGGATGACTCTTACAAACAACTATCTCAGTTATTAGATGCAATAGTGTAAAAAAATCTAGAGATACAAGTAAATTGGAAATTAGGTCCGCCTAACGTAAGAGGAGAAAGGGCATTTGAGGCTTTATTTTAGGCATTTGGTCCCAGTATCATGGCTTTTAAGAGTTGTAGACCATTGATAAGTATAGATGGAACTCACCTTTATAGGAAATATAATCACAAATTGTTGATTGCATGCAGTATGGATTGAGCGAATCATATTGTCCCGTTGACATTCAGATTGGTAGATGGAGAGTCACTTGCTTCTTGGTCATAGTTTTTGAGGTATATGCGAGAGTATGTTGTTGGAGATAGGGAATGTCTAATTTGTTTAATTTCAGATCGACATGAAGGGATAAGGGTAATAGTTGTTCGTCTAAAGTTTGGATGGTCACATCCCAATGTTGTGTGGCGATTTTGCATGTGCCATGTAGCTAGTAATTTCAACACGCACCACAAAAGTCAAGTTTGTAAAAGAATTGCTACCATTGCTGCATTACAACCACAGCGAAGGAAATTTGACCTATATATGACGAAAATGAATGAGATCAAAGAAGATGCTCATGATTATTTTTAACTATTCCTCCCGAACAATGGACTCTTTCTCATGGTGGTCGTGTTCGTTGGATATATGACTACAAATATCAGTAAAAATTTAATGCCGTTTTAAAGGGGGCAAGAAATCTGTCAATTTCTGCATTGGTACTTAAAGTTTTTTATAATTCCATTAACTATTTTGAAACTCGTTTGGGAGAGCCGAATACGGGAATTAGAAGAGGAGAGCGGTACACTAAATATGCATATGTCATTCTAGGTAGATGGATGAACACAGCTAACCTTCATACCATCGTTTCTTTCAATAGGGAGCATAGGATCTTTGAGGTTGACATCGGGCACAGACAGACACGGTATGGGCACAAGGACAGCAATAAACAGATTGTCAATATACAAGAAGAGCATTGTACATGCAGCAAATGGCAAACCTATAGAATTCCTTACTCCCATGTAATTGCTGCATTAACACGAACGACAATTGATGTGCATATGATCGTTGACAAATGATATACATAGGAACATCAACTTAAGGTATACGAGCAAAATTTTTTCCCAGTTGGAGACCATTCAGCATGGCCCATGGATTCGTACCCTACAATCATTCTCGATGTATCCCTAAAACGTCAGAAAGGAAGACCTAGATTATCTCGATATTACAAAGACATGGATCTTCAAGAATCATTTACACGAACATCATGTTGTAGTTGTAGTGCTGAGAGTCATAATAGAAGGAGATGCCCGAGACAATTGAGGTGCGGACTTTGTGGTAGACAGGGCCACGATCGAAAACATTGTCTAACAACAAATTAACGATATTTTCTTGTATTTTTATAAATCTATAATTGTTGTATTTCTTAGTGTATACTATATTGTGAAAACTTTAACGTATTGGTGTATTTTTCTTTTTATGCTTCGTCATAATGTGCTGATGTATTATGCAATTCATAATGTATTGGTGTAAATCTCTTATTTTCTTTTTGTGCATTTCATAATGTGGTGATATATCATTAATTCTTAATACACATTTATATATGCTAATTGTTATACTTTTTTATGTTTCAGATGAATTCCGGACCTACTGATCCGAGTCTTCTACGTTTGCAGCAAAAATATCGCTCTACTAAAATTTGAGAGGGAGATTATAGTATCTGGCTTGTCTGCCATACACGTGAGGTAGTATTACGGCGTTTGAGGTATAGTCATATTGACGAGAGTAATTCCGCTCCTACAAGCATTGTGCTTTTTGGGGGTCACTCGACTTCATTTCATTCAGTTGAATTGACATCTCATCACGGCCCTAATAGAGAGATAGAGGCAGGAGACACACACATTTCATATCCCCCACGGTGAGCTTATAGTTAACCTACAGGTTGTAGAGGTTATTTTAGGTTTACCTGTAGATGGGATACTCGTAGTAGCTAGGACGACGGGTTTCTCGTGGGTTACGCTGTGTGAGAGATTATTAGGTATTAGATCTCCACGCACGGCTTTTAGGGGCTATACATTGAGTATGTCGTGGTTGTCAGATTTCATTAGTGAGTTGCCTCACGATGCAAATGATGATCATATTTTACGATGGACACGGGGGTATATCTTACTATTGATAAGGGGTGTTTTGTTTTCTAACAAGAGTGATTATTATGTACATTTACAGTATTTATTAGTATTAAAAGATTTAAATTACTCTAGTCATCGTAGTTGGGTTTCTGCGTGCTTGACTTACTTATACAGACTGTTTTGTATAATCTGACACATAAATTCGCATGAGATCGGGAGAGCTCTGATTTTTTTATAGATTTGGGCATGGGAGAGATTCTCATTCATAACTCCTATTAGGCGATCTTTATATGTAGAGGGGGATGGGCCACTAGCTTTGTGGTGGAGGGCGGATTTTGATGTGACTTTCCTTTCTACACACGTCGAGACCGTGTATAGAGAGGCATTCGATAGACTTACGAGCGATGACGTCATGTGGTTGCCTTACACTGAGAACGTGTTGTCTTCCCTCCCCTACTATAGTCATGAGGACATGGATATTTGGCACACCCGCATACCGCTTATTTGCTTTTCTATTGTCGAGTGGCACCTCCAGATCAAATGATCCATTAGTATGGAGGATTTCAATTCATTCCAGATCACTGTGATACTGAGGATCGATTGCACGACACTACCATGCATGATTCACAGGAGACAGATTGGTCAGTCGAGCATGCCCACTACGTCGATATTTAGATTCACCGACGTGATCACCTAGTCCCCGTTGACATGTCATTTGGACCCACTGTTGATCTTTTTTACACCGCATAGTTCCGTACCATCTCTCATATATTTATTGGTCGGCGGGGATCTTGTTTGAGATATGTGGTAAATATATAAATTAATTTTTTCTATTTATATAAATTATTTTATTTCTATTTATATCAATTGTTTTATTTTTTTCCTTAACTAACGTGTGTTGAGATTTTTGTAGTGGAATTCGCTGCATCAGATTCGAGACTTTGAAGATGTTCATGTCCGTGACTGGCGGATACAGCCATTTCGACTTTGAGTGATGATATGACATACCTCTTGAGACCTAGACCGCCTAGAGGTCGTGCTGAGGGAGGTGACGAGGAGCAGCGACGTCAACATAGTCGAGAGAGTCCACGTTCGAGGCCACCATCTCATAATGCATCACCGTTCCCATTTCAACATCCAAAGGACGTCACAGGATCTTCCACTATGTATGTAGACTCATTTTCTTTCTACACACGTGTGTTTGATTTCCCTCATTTCTCTACTCCTGATGCCCCAGATAGGGAAGTTCGAATAGTTAGGGGACAGACACAGTTTCAGAGAGAAGAAACATGAACGATGTACCATGTGTCTCCTCCACGTTTTAGTGATATAGGATCCTCCCAGATTACACATATTAATGATCTGGGTTTACTATTCTAGGATGACACTATAAATATTATAAGAGATTTAAGTGTTAGACGCTATGATAGAAGAAGACGACGATGGTAGTCACACATTATGTACTTTGTGTCCTATATTATATTAATGACTATTTCATTCTCTTATATGTGTTCATTTCTCCGATCTTATTTGTTTGGTTTTCCGTTTATGTTCTATTTATAAGAAGTTAATTCATGAATTCTTTAGAAGTTCGGATGTGATTTCTTGTAGTATTTGGTACGAGATTGTTGTTTTTCTTAAACTGTTCAGAAAATGCACTTATATAATGTTTAGAATGTAATCTTTGAATTCCAGGTCGGATGTAATTATGTTTTTTCATACAGGAAGGTAGGGTGATAATGTATTGCCCAACATAGATAGGGATGGTAGGGTGGGGCCCATTGTGTCGTTGGTTTGGTCCATTGGGCCCGCGGGTTTGATTCACAGCATGCTTAAGAGGGGCCTACTAAGTCACGGGTTGGATTTGTTGGGCCCGATTTGGAATTCCGATTTCGATTTTGCTTAACACATATATCAATGGTATGGTAAGCCCTCTGAGTCATGTGTTTTGGGTCATGGGCCAACAGCTCGGCTCACGAGATGGGCCCGCACAGGCCTTGTCGTGACATATGTCGTCACTCCTTCAGTACGCGACACTTGGTGTTGGGGCTTGAAGACGCGACAAGCTCTGTCACGTCTTGTGAACATGACACAGTGTCTCGCATCTTGATGACACGACACACTTGTCAGCCGTGACCAACAGCCACTGTGTGGCTGCCGCATGGCTCTGTCGCAGGTTCAACTAGCAACATACCCGGTTGCGGTCCAACCCGTGACAAATATGAGTTATTTCGAAAAATTTTTTTCTCTCCAGGTCGTTTAAAATTTTTTTTTAAATGGTATATTTTGGTTCAAAACTCTAACTAAACATCCATGGTATCTTTACCTCTCATGGTGCCCTACTCCCTCTCCCATCGCCCATTTATTTCATGATCCAATATTATCTTTCACAATATTTTCTTTAATTTGAAAAGAATTACAAAGTTAAACACATTTTTTTGATAGGAAACAAATCATATTGTACTACAAAATCTTAAAAAAAAAAATTGGAAACAAGTTAAGGAAGAAGTTCAAGGGCAAAAATTTCGGTTTTTTTTTTAACATCGAGATTTGATTTGAATTTGAGATAATCGGATTGAAAGAAGAAGATTGTTACTGCTGGAGTGTCATGTGGGACCATAAATTTGTTTCTTTGTTAAAGCTTTCCTAAAATAAAATAATTGCAAGGCAAACGTAGGTTAGGTTAGGGCAACGGATTCCAAATTTGTGCAATAAAAAGTAAGGTTGAAGGTGCAATCTGAATAGAGAAATGGGTGCACATGGCTTCTTCGATGAGCTTCACAGTGTCACCGGAGATGGAGCAGTTCTTGTGCGACAGATTTCTGGACCTAACTCATCCTATCTCTGAGTGCTTCCGTGCTCTCTTCTCGCTTCGCAATCTCTGTGGTCCTGCCCCTCGCAATGCTCTCATTCTAAGTCTCTTTCTCTCTCTCTCTCGGCCTCCACTACTTTGTTGCTTTTGCAGTTGAATTCTCATTAATTAACTTTTGAGTGAAAATTTTACTGGGCATGCCTTATTGTTTTGAGACTAAGCCCTACGACATTTGATTGGATCCCCCAGGGTTTCCTCCTTTAAGAGGAAAGTGTCTCCTTTGGGAAAGTTGAGGCTAGTCTCAACTGTAGTTAGGTGGTTTTACACTACAAAAGATCATTAATATAATGATAGCTTTTATCTTTTTTATAAAATTTGATTTTTGCTTGCAAAACTTCTGCAAACAAAATTTTCGCCATAATAGAAAAATATTGCAATTAGATATAAGATGGGGTAAGTTGGGGTTTACGAAGACTATATTTTCTGCAATAAATTTTTAGGTTCCATAGGTTTTGTTAAATGTAGGATGTGGTAGAGTTTTATATGGATCTTACTCCATTTTTAAAAAAAAAAATTAAAACAACACACCAAAAATAACCTATCTATATTGAGTTTTCAAAACTCGACATGCACTGTTCATACATATCGAGTTTTAAAGACTCGGCATATTTTAAAAAACAGGCATGTCAAGAGTTGAACTCACGACATGACACATGTCGAGAGTTGAACTATTCTCGACATGTTCGCAATAAACTCCCCCCCTCCGTGTCCTTTCTTTCTTTTCTTTCTTCTCTTTTCTCTTTCCTTCTTCCCTTCTGCCTCTCCTTTACTCCGCCATAGACGAACGCCTTCTCTCCTACTGTGGGCATGATCTGCAACAGCCGAGGAGATTTGCAACCTCGGGGAAGTGAACTGACCGTGATCCAGAGCTTTTGAAAGTTTTGCACATGAAATTTGATAAAGGTAAATTGTTGTTTGTTATCCGGGATTTTTGAAATTTTATATGTTTATATTGGTTAAATTTTGATATACATTATTAAATTGCTGTGTTCTTTGTTGATTGAACTAAATTTTATAGAGATGTAATTAGATATTTAGGGTTTAGATTTGTTGGAAATTAATATTAATTTAGGGATTAGAGTTTTTTAAATTTGGGATAAAATTAGGGTTTAGGATTTTTTTGATAAATGTATGAATAAGTAAATTGAGTTAAATTTATTATTTGTAGTTAAATTAAATTAGAATATTTTTTGATAAATTTAATTAATTGTTTATTATTTTGTTAAAAATTTAAATTTAGGGATTTAATTGAAAATTATATTAAATTTATTACTTATAGTTAAATTTAGGGTTTTAAAATATATAAATTTATTATTTATAGTTAAACTGAAAATTGAAATGAATTTTGTATTCTCTTAAATTATCATTTTCGAATATAAATTAATAAAATATTTTTTGATGTTAAGTAGAAATTGCGAATATGGTGAGATTGTTATGTTACACAAATGTTGAAATTGTGAAAGTTGAGAATGGAGCGGGTTATGACTATAAAACTTCGAAATTGATTCGGGTGAAAAAAATACATTTTCTAATGAGATAGTATCCGTAGTGTGTAATGGTCTTCGAATCAATTCGATAAGACAACATGTAGAGATTTTTCATTCTTGTCCCATGCCATACATGGAAGGGGGAATATCAAGTACGTATTAGTACAGATTAGTGATAATGACGACGTTTTGAACTTGATTGAGTTTGTGGTAGTTATGGAAGTGGGTACAACTCATGAATTGTTCATAAAGGTATACAATGGTTGGACGTTTGTGCCTATACAACAAGATTGTGATTATGAGGATGAATATCCACATATCGAATCTCGAGTGGATCTTGCTATGACAGATATGGATAATGATGTGGATAAAGAAGAAATGGCGGAAGAAGAAGCAGAAGAAGATGCCAAAGAAGAGGATGATGATGATGAAGAAGATGTTGGAGAAGTTGGTCATGGTTGTGGTGGTAGTTCTACAAACCAGATAATGTTTAGGTCATCCTCAACACCTACACCCATTGGTGGTGGTAGGAGATATGTCTATAGCGGAGTTGATGAGTCAATTCCTTTCATAAGAACTACACCGGGAGGAACTGGTTATGTGACTTTTGAGAAAGATTGTAGATTGACAATCGATAGTGGGAGTTTTAGCAATGAATTGAAGAAATGGATGAGGTATGAGTCGAAGAATCAACTTATACATTTTGTGAAAATGCATCATGCGGAGAATCACTATCAATTTCGTATTGGAAAATTAATCCCTACACTTTGGACAGCGGTATGTACTCAAATGGATGAAGATTATAGGTGCAAGTTGCGTGCACGTAAAACAAGACTATTTAGTGCCTTTGTGATAACTGTTGTGGAGGGACCACACACATGTGTCAATGTTGGGTTGATGCAAGATCATAGGCAGTTGGATTCAAATTTGATCGCCCGATATTTTCTTAACTAAGTAAAGGAAGACCCAAGTGTCAAAATATCTTTCCTACGAACCGTTATACGGAGAGAACCACGTATGTAGTTTCCCAAAAATGAGTTTGGGCCGCAAAAAGAAGGGTTATAGAGATAGTATACGGGAATTGGGATGAATCATACAAAGAGCTGGCTAGAGTTTTGGATACAATTATGCAAAGGAATCCAAGATCACAAGTGTCATGGAAGTTGGGTCCGGCCCGAGCGAATGGTGAAATGGTTTTTGAAGCTATGTTTTGGGCATTTGATCATAGTATTATGGCATTTAGGAGTTGTCGGCCATGGATAAGTATAGATGAGACTCATTTGTATAGGAAATATAAGCACAAGTTGTCGATTACATGCAATATGAATGGAGCGAATCACATAGTGCCATTGGCATTCGGTTTGGTGGAAGTAAAGTCACTAGTCTCGTGGTCACGGTTTTTAATGTGTGTGCGATCTATGTTATTTTAGATAGGGAGGGTCAAATTTGCTTGATTTTATATCGACATGAAGGGATAAGAGCAACTATTGTTTGTCCGGAGTTTGGATGGTCACCGCCCCATGCTGTGTGGCCCTTTTACATGAGGCATGTCATTAGTAATTTTAGCACACATCACAAAAGTCAAGTTTGTAAGAGAGTCACCACTATTGCTATATTACAACCACAACGTAGGAAATTTGATCTATATATGACGAGGATAAAGAAGATAAAAGATGATGCCCCCGATTACTTTGCGAACATTACCCCTGAACAGTGGACCCTCTCTCACAATGATGGTTTTTGTTATGGCTATATGACAACCAATATCAGTGAAAGTTATAACGTCGTGCTAAAAAGTGCAAGAAAGATATCTGTTTTTACTTTGATACTTAAGATATTTTATAATACAGTGACAGCTGCAGTGTTGATGGCTATAATCGGAGAAGATACACGAAACAAATAAGATATAGTCTTTGTGGGAGATAGGGTCACAATCGAAGCAATTGCCCAATCATATCGCGTGAAAATTGATAGTATTTATATTTTAGTTAGAATTTATATATTTCTTATTGTAACGGATATCATGCATTTGTTTTTCTTATATTTGTAAACTATTGTAATATCTTGTATTTATTAATTCTTGATATTTTCAACTTAAATATGTTTTCACATTCATTTTTATAATTGAATATTTATATTTTTTTATAATGCATAATGACTGATATCTATTTGTAATATAAATTATTTTTTCTTTGTTTATTTTGCAGATGAATCTAGGATCTTATGATCCAAGTGTTCTCCGATTATAACCATGACACCGTTCTTCTTGCGTTTGGGAGGGAATCAACATGACAATTATACTCACTTGCCATCAACGCGAGGCCGTGCTACGCCGTTGGGAGCACGGTTACATCAACGAGCGAGTGCTTCCTCTTTTGGAGCACTCTGGATTTTTAGGCATAGCTCAACTGCGCTTCATTCAGTTCGATTGACATTTGATTAAGGCCCCTAGTGGAGTGATGGAGGTCGAAGACGCACACTTTTCACTTTCCCCATGGTGAAATGACTATCACCCTTCAGGATATTGAGATTCTTTTAGGGTTACCTGTGGATGGTCATCCCATCGTAGCTAGGATGATAGGAGTACCCTGGGTTGATGTATGCGAGAAATTTTTAGGTATTAAACCTCTACGATCTGCATTTAGAAATTACACTTTAAGCATGCCGTGGTTATCTGAGTTTTTTTTTTTTTCTGATTTGCCCACTGATATAGATGATGTAGCTATTTTACAATGGACGAGGGCTTATGTTTTACTTTTGATAGGAGGTGTGTTGTTTTGTGATAAAATAGTATCTTTTGTACATTTATGATTTTTATTATTTTTAGAGTATTTAGAGTTGTTAGTTAGATATAGTTGGGGATTTGCGTGTTTGGCATATCTGTACAGATAGCTGTGTATAGCCTCATACGTAGAATTACGTGAAATTGGTGGCGCGCTAGTTTTGCTACAGTTTTGGGAGTGGGAGCGGTTTTCTTATATGGCTCATATTCGACGAGATTTGCACGTAGATGGGGATGGTCCACTCGCTTTGCAGTGACACGTTGAGTTTGATGTGACTATGTTCCCTACACACGTTATTTTCGTGAGTAGGGAGGCACTCGATAGGCAGACGGTCGATCAGGTCATTTGGGTCCCATACTCTGAGTATTTATTTTCATCCCTCCCCAACTACTGTCACGCGGAGAGGGATATTTGGCATACATAGGTCCTTTTGATTTGTTTTAATATCGTGGAGTGGCACTTTTCAGATAGGGTGTTACGACAGTTTGGAAGCTTGCAGTACATTCCGGTTGACTGTGACACCGAGAATAGACTCCTCGATATGAGCACGCGAGATACACTAGAGGTTGGAGCATGCGGCGTACATTGATTTTTGGACTCACCGACATGACCATCTAGTTGTATTAGATATTTCTTCCGGACCTACTCTTGATCTTGCCTATTAACTGTGGTTTCGAACCATCTCCCAAAGATTCGTCGATTATTGGGAAGTTTCTTTGACTTATATGGTAAGTTTTCGTATATCTTCTTTTCATTCTCTTATATGAATTTAATTTGTTATTTACACTAATTTTAACATTATTTATTGTAGTGGGACACTTTGTACGAGATACGAGACAGTCCCGGTATCGATAACCACGGACTTGCTGATTCAGCCATCTCGGTTCTAGCAGATGATATGACACGTCTTTTTAGAGGACCCGATAGAGGTGGCATGGACGGTGGTGATGCAGACCAAGCACGTGAACGACGACGAGGGAGAGGAAGGCATAGGAGAACTCCACCCTCGTCCGATCATGCGCACCACTACCCTTTCAGTAGTCGAACGACGTTGTAGGACTTTTGACTACCTATAGTGAGTCTTCATCTTTCTACATTCTGTTGACTTCCCTCAGATTTTCACTCCTGGGGTTCCTAAGAGGAGAGTTCGTCTCGATAGTTTTATGGATGAAAGACTGACATAGGGTATGAGAAATGATGCACTACTGGTGTATCATGTGTCCCTGCCTGTTTTCTCCGACCCCCACCAGCAGGTTGTAGTCCATTCTCAGATCATACAGATAGATGATCTGAGATTAGTATCTTGCGATGATTCTACAAATAGTAGAGTAGCGTTATATTTTCGACAGTATATTAGAAGAAGACGATGATATTGGAATTTATTTTTTGTCATATGTAACTATTTTTTAAAATTAATGAAATTTCTTTTATTTATTTCTTTTGTTAATTGTATTTTATTTAGTTTTTTTTTTTTTTTGGAATTTGTTGATAATGTGTTATGATGTTTGAGATGTATTGTGTATCTGTTTTAAAAATTGGTTGTGAAAAAAATTTTGGAGTTTAGAGTTTGTAAATTGGGTTATTGTGAGGTTTGGGTTATATTGTATATGAATCTGGTTATAAGCTCGAAAATTGGTTGTGAATAATATTTTGGAGTTTGGAGTTTGTAAATTGTATTGTTGTGGTATTTGTACAGTGTTGTAAATTGGATTGTTATTAATAGAATCCGTATGTGATGTGCAAAATATAGACGTATGGCGAGAGTTAAACTCTCGACATGCAGTGTCATGTTGAGAGTTCAACTCTCGACATGCCTGATTTTTAATATATGTCGAGTTTACAAAACTTGACATGTATGAGGAGTGCATCTCCAGTCTTAAAGACTCGACATAGGTGAGTCATTTTTTGATATATTTTTTCGGGTGTATTGTTTAAAATTTTTTTTTTTAAATGGTGTTAGATTCTTACAAAGCTCGATACAGTAAATATTGAGATATGATCAATTTACAGGAATCGAAATGACCGGCACTGCTGCTTCTCTAAGTGTTCTTGTTGGTGGACCACCTTTTCGGCTAATTTCCTATGTTCTTCAGATGCGCTTGCACAACTCATGTTCATAGATTTCAACTTGCCTCTGTAGAGTTAGTTATGAAGCTTTTTTATTATATGGGGTACTGGATCTTTGAGCCTTTTGTCGCCATGGAGGGAAAATAGATTTATTTTTATGGGAGTGGAAATGGGTAAAATATTTCTTTTTAGGGAGTTGATCAGCATCACTGGTGCCAAAGTTGGATTAATTATTGGTGGATTAGGTATATTTGCTCACAGAGGAAATCAATATTCTTTTCTTTCTTTCTTTCTTTTTTTTTTTTGGGAGTAACGAACAAAACTATTGTGAGACCAGATGATACTTGTGTGTTCATTTATCTGTGTCACAGTGCCAGCGTTCTAGGTGTTACAGTATTGTCTTTTAGTGCTGCTTATTTATATTAGAGCTGTTTGAACCTTAAAATTGAGTTGTGGTGATCAGTGGCGAAGTGGGAATTTTTGCTTCGGGGGGCATGCTAATTTTCAGGATCTAAAGTATTGAGTGATTGTTGTTAATCTTATTCAGGGAAATTTCTATATCATAAAACATAGCTGATCTTGTATTCATTTTCATTTATTTTTTCCCTGAATCAATACCATGTTGTTTAGCACCTAGAGAGAAACTTTTCTGAGTGTCCTACATTCTAAACAGTGAACTATGTATCCTTCCCAATGACATATCTCAGGCTATAAAAGTTGTCACTTTTGGCAATGAGGGCAACAACTTAGCAGATATATTGATCTAGAGTACGTATAACATGATTTGCAATTGCATTTAACATGTGTCCACATTCCCATCACCTGTCAAAACCTAGTCTAGTACATGTTGCTAGTGACGTGTCAGTATCTTCAGTTGGTACCTCTTCCCCATTGAAGGGTGAAAAAAAAGCGAAAATCCTTGAATTTGTTGATTCTTGGTTTACCTGTTCAAGACCCCATTAATAGGGTTGATGTGATAGTTACCATTTAACTTAAGGATGCAGTGCTAGCGTGTAGGACTTGAGAAATAAGATTCTTGATTTGCTAGGAAGATGGGTCTTATAGTTGATAGCAAACATTACTCATAATTTTATTTTCCTTCAGTAGCTTCCTTATTAGCATGCTTCCTTGTTAGCATTACTTGTCCATATGCCCAACAACATCTAGGCCAGTTCTCAATTGTTATGCTCTCTCACTCTCACTCTTAGACCCCCTATCACTGCCAAAGCTTTCTTCTTCGGTTTTTATTTTTCTTTCCCTTCAAGGGGGGTGGGACCATGGCCTTGTCATTGGCCTACCTTTGCAATGAGTTCGGTTTAAGCTGAATGTTTGGGTTAGTTATGTTTATCTTTTTCCTCCCCCTCATCATTGCAGCAACTAGAGACTCTTCCAATTTGTTAGCACATGAGGCAGCTTTTGCATTGGGTCAAATGCAGGATACTGATGCTGTGCCTGCTCTAGAAGCTGTTCTTCAAGATGTAGCTTTTCATCCAATTGTCCGTCATGAGGGAATCTCCTGTCTAATTGGTATCTTTTATAATAGTTGTTACCTCTTTGTACTTTTTTTCATTTTACCCTGAATGCTCAGCAGCCGAAGCTCTTGGTGTGATTGGTTTGGAGAGTAATGTTCCTCAATTGAAAAGAAGTTTGGTTTCAGATCCTGATCAGGAGCTCCGGGAAACATGTGAGTTGGCTCTCCAACGAATTGAAGAAATAAAAAGTGTTTGTGGTGATGATGGTATGGTCACTAAAGAAGTATTGCCATTTTTATCAGTTGACCCCGCGGCTCCTGCTTCTTGTTCTTCTGTCAGCCAGCTAAGGTATGTCTTCTGACCTGAAAATAAAATGAGGGAAAACGAAAGAGGTGGTGGTGGTGGTGGACTATATGGATGCCTTTATGTACATTATCAAGTCTAGCTTTGCTACCAGTTTTATTGACTTGGCTATTTTGATATTCATTAACCTGCAGGGATGTCCTTTTAGATGAGGAGAAAGGCATGTATCAGCGATATGCAGCTCTTTTTGCACTTCGAAACTATGGTGGAGATGAAGCTATTTCTGCTATTATTGATTCTTTGTGTGCAAATAGTGCTCTTCTGCGGCATGAGGTCTGTTAAATTTCTTCTATTTTAGCATGTCCTGTATAGTCTGTCATGTTGTTCTTCCTAGTATATATTAGCCATAACTACTTTATGTTTTAGGTTAGCAGTCATATGAGTTTGCCTTTCTAGTCAATCATGTGCAGACATATATGCAATTTAGGACCTACGGGAAAAAAATACCCCAAGCATCTTATATGGAAGATAATTAATCATTGACCATTGCTTAGATGTCAAGCAGGTGGCTGCTAGTGTTCTTTTTCTGATTGTTTAGGCTTATTGAACTTCTATGCAGTGTTTATGGAATCTGACTACCAGTGACATGCTTCAATTGCTATTGTGAAGGTCAAGGTGTGGATTTTCTATAGTTTACTTTTTATTTAGCATCTGGACATAAGTCAACTATCAAGATGTCGAGGGCTGCATTCTTTTAATCATTCCATGGATAGGTGATGGTTATCCATATATGTGTACATATATATACGTGTGTGTGTATAAATAGACTGCCTCTTTCAATCACAGCAATACACCGTTGCCTACCCAAGGGGAGCTACTTGTTGGAGACTTCATGACCTATGCCTTGGGATGGTAATTTTGCCCCCTAGTAGATAGATCTGACCTGCCTTTAATGTTCTTGGTTGGGGAGGCCCGTCTACCTAACAGGCAGGTTTAGGAAGAAAGATGGAAATGGGGCAGGATTCATTGTCACCCACCCGTCCCCTCTTTGGCCCGAATTTTAAATGCTTAGATTTTAGGGTTTCTAAACCCTCTTTCTTAATAATTTTTTCATAGCCTGCTTCTTCCTCTCTCTCAAGCTTATAGCAACAAGTCTTTCATCACCCAATAATTGCTGATCTCAACCTTCTACCTTCCAGTAAGTTAACGTTTCTAGACCATTGTCATAGGTGCAAGCCCCACTTTCACCCCCTATAATATAGCCTAATGGGATGGGGAGGCCCCCCTTCCCGCTAAGGGTAGGATGGGGATAGATTCCTATCTCTGACTAGGGTTTGGGTGGGGTCAGATTGCCCCCAGTTAATCGCGTGTCAAAAACCGACCCACCTCGCCCCATTGCCATTCCTAAGTGTACCCTTTTTCACTTCAGGAATATTGAGAAAGGAGATTAGCTTCTCAAGGTTTATGTATTGAGATTCAATGGCTTGTTTGTATGATGTACATTTTTTTGCTCTTCATGAACTCCCATGCAGCCTTGGCTAGAATGCTTGTTCTGGGTGCATTGTTTAGATTAAAACACAATATGAAAGGTTGGGGAGATGATCCCAAAATTTGACCTTTGGATGGTGGATGGGTATTTTTTTTCCCCTCCTTGTCCACTCAAAATTCTTTTTACCTTAGGTGTTGTTTGGTAATGCGAAAAGAGGGTTTAAAGCATACTGGATAAACTTTTACCACTTTTTCTATGTTTGGAATGCAAAATTGAAATTGAATGAAATTTAGAAGGGTTGAGGGGTAATCTTACACCTATCCCCCTCCCTAGGTAAGCTTTTACTCTCATCTCTTGACAATGAAATTTGGTCTTCAAAACCTACTTTTCATGATGTTTTCTTTAAAAACCACACAATTTCTCTAAAATTTAAGTGAATTATCTCTTTCATCTCCCTCCCTCTAAAATTTGGTGTCATTTTCTCTCTCTCCCTGTTTCTCGCTCTCAATAATTTGGTGTGATTTTCTCTTTCTTCTCTCTCTATTTAAAATACTCATATTATGGTTTGCCTTAATCGTAACTAAGATAGTGAAATTATGATGGATTAAAATTTACCCACTATTTAATATTAACACCAAATACAAAGAAAGGGTAAAGGTTACGTAGATGCTATTTAGAGAGGAAATATTTCCAGTGTTATCTTTTCCCCTCTAACCTTTTCCCATGTACCAAAATCTACCTTAGTTGTAGGAGTTTCCTTTAGTGGGTGTGCCTTGTGATGCAATACCTTAGACTACTTTATGAAATACACTTGGCGTGCTATTTTATGTTTTAAGCTTCCCTGTACGCAGAATGTTTGGTTTTGGTTCTCTAACTTGTGTATAAATGGTCATCTGATTGAGCTTGTGTTTTAAAAATGCACAATAATTCTGTTAGTGTCCACAAATTATAGAAAAATAAATTATTTTAATTAAGAAGTATGCAATTGACATCTATTTCACTTGAACAGGTTGCTTACGTTCTGGGCCAACTACAAAACAAAGCTGCTTCAGATGCACTTTGCAGGGTACTCAGGGATGCAAATGAACACCCCTTGGTTAGACATGAAGCTGCTGAAGCTCTTGGTTCCTTTGCAGGTTTTGACTATTTGCCATGTGTGGCTTTTTTTTCTTTTACTCCTCCTATTGTTGTGCTAAATGTGATGATAGAGCATTAGGAATCCCTCCAATCTCAAGATTTACTATCTATGGTATGATCTGGGGAGAAGTTGCAAGATGCTGTTAAATATAGTGAATCTGTAGTATGGTAAAAGTGAAGATGCCCTTCCATCATGGCGGAAGTAATGCCTGCTAATGGGATTCTAATTACTAATGAAGAGGTCAATCAGACAGCTAGGTTTTAAAAGCCGGTCCTAAATTTACATTTAGGATGTGTATTTTTTTTTCGGGAGGGGGTCATGGGAGGTTTAAGCCAGCTATTTGAGCATTTTCCTGGACTAGCAGTTCTGGACTTCTGACTCGCCTTCTGGTGGCAAGTGAGAGAACCATCAACTGAGGTGTTCATTATCACATATGTTTTTGCTAAACCAAAGATGGGACTGGGCTATTGATATGCCCCGCGTCAATATCACATAATTGTTAAAACTGAAGCTGTTTCCAAGTAGTACATTCATTTCTTTTATACTTCTCTTTATGCACTGTTGTCATTTTTCACTCTCAGGGTTCTCTATGAACTCCCATCGATCAAGTTGTGCTCTTTGTTTTTTCTTCCAGACGATGAAAGTGTAGCACTTCTTGAGGAATTTGCACAGGATCCTGAGCCCCTTGTCTCTCAAAGCTGTGAAGTTGCCCTAAGCATGCTAGAATTTGAGAAATCAGGAAAATCCTTTGAGGTATTATATCTCAGTGAACCTTCTGCTAACAAGATTTATTCTTATATGTTGAATTTATCTTGGTGGGACATGGCTGATTGTTTTATTTCATGCAGTATCTCTTCATGCAAACACCTGAAGTGCACCGATGGCTCTTCTTACTTATCCTGGAGTTTGAGATTGATACTGTTGCCTGTACCTGGAAAGAATTAGCCTCCAGATGAATGTCCCATCTATGTCGTTGCAGGCCGGAATGGAAGATTGGAATATTTAATCTAACTATATGCAGCAATAGAAGAATTAATATGCTTACACTGACACAGGATGACCATGATTTTCCTCTATGTTTTCACCGCTTATAGGTGGTGATGATAGTTAAAAGTTTTGACTGATAAACTTGTGTTGGGGTGTGGAATAATAGGAAATTCTCTTCCCATGCCTTATGGTTTATTGTTTGAAAAGGTCTATTTGCATTTGGTTCTAAGAGAGATTTACATCAACAACAAGAGATGTCATATATAAAACTCGATTCCTTGATAATGGTCTTGGTGTAGATAATTTTCCATTCAGGTCTATGTTTGTAAGAAATTGCTTTCTTATGTTGCGGTAGAAAGCTTGGTCTTTCTATTTCAGGTAGCAAATTCCTTGGAACACGGGTAGATGATGTTACTCATAACATGTTATGTGAGATTTATGGCACTTGCCCCTAAATCTTGCAATTTCCTTCTTTTTCCCTTTTGGTACTTTGTGTAGGTATTGCAACCTATTGAATCTAACTAATCTCAGGCAGATAAACGTTAGACAATCTCCTTTTCTTCATTTGGTTGAAAAGTTAGTGGGCAAAATTTCACTACTAAGGTGAAATGAAAATCAATTTTGATTACTGATCGAAATAATGTTTCCGGCTAAATTATTGATAGAAATAATTTTTCTAACCAAATTATCAAAATTGAAAAAGATAATTTTATTACTCCCTACATTTTGATTGTTGATCGATCTCTGTATGTATCTTTTGTAATTGATGAATAAGGAGGAGACATGGAAAAAAATGAAGATATGGGCTTTTCAGTTTTTCTTGTATCCTTTTCTTGATGTTTTTTCTCTTTTATTTTTCTTCTATTCTCTTCTCGATTTTTTGTCTCCCTTTCATTTTAATCATTCAATCTTTCTATTCTTTTTCCACCTTTTTTTTTTCCTCTCACTTTCTTTTGCACTCTATCTCTCTCCATCAGCTCTCTCCCTCTTTCTTTCTCTCTCTTCACCATGGACCGAGAATTAGCGTTTTTCTTTTTTCTTTTCTCTCTTATCTCCTCTCTTCCCCAATGACCACCAGTTCTCTCTCTTCCCTTTTTTGTCATCATAGGTGACTTTCAAAGGTTCTTTCACATTGATAAAAAACAAAAAATTATAAAATTCGAAAATCAAAAGATTAGGGTATGAAAAATGTTTTCCATTATATGACATGATCATCATAAAAAGTTAATCTTATTTAGCTAACACTAGATCACAATTAATATACATATATGTAATATTAATTTGAATTTTGAAATAGTATAATAGAATATAAATAATATTATCTTTATCAAAACTAAAATAACATAAATTTTACTAAATTAAATTTGGGTGTATATATATATATATATATATATATATATATATATATTCTAAGAGAAAGAAATAATGGCCAGAGCTATAATATATAATTTATTTGAATGATGATTTGAGGTAAATTTCTATTTCTAATAAATTAGTATATTTGATAATTAATGACTTTTTTTTATTACTCTATTTAGAGGGTGATGTTAAGATTATTAATACTTCATAAACGAGGTTTGAGGAAAGAAACATTAAAGGAACAAAATCACATCACCGTATTTCCCGAATCCAGAGAATATATGACAGAGGCGTCATCAGAGGTGGTACCAGTGAGACACAGAACTCTTGTCCTTTCAGCGTCCTAAAGAAGCCTTTGTTATCAGCTTTCCAGCACAGTCGAGTCACTCTTCACCATTTGTTTTTTTTTTTGGGGGGGGGGGGGGGAGGGAGAGAGCGAGGGTGGGAGATGGCGAATCCGCCGAAGCCATGGAAGGCAGAGTATGCGAAATCATCAAGGTCGTCTTGTAAAACCTGCAAGAGTCCTATTATCAAAGAGGTTCTCCGCCTCGGAAAAATGGTTCAAGCCACTCAATTCGACGGCTTTATGCCTGTACCGTATCCCTCTCTCTCCCTCTCTCCCTAGATTCCCGCGTTCAAGTTCATTTTCTAGAATGTGATTGGTTGAACATTGACATTTCTGTGTACACCCTAGTCTTTACAATTTTATCTGATTGTTATGATTATACTGACACATTTGGGTGTGCATGGATTGGGGGGGGGAACAAATATAGTTAGTTTTTTTTTTTTTTTTTAATTCCCCCCCCCCCAAAGAATGTAAACATCGTTTCGCATTCTTGATTTGGTTAAAGGCACACGTTGTCTCATGAACTTATTCCTCGGCCCAAATGGATCATTACCCTTTTCTTTCTCTTTCTCTTGTAATTTTCTTTTTGATGCTATAGATATGTTCTTGGGACACTATTTATTTGATAGGTCCTGCCTTCGAATTTCTACCCATGTTAAAGGGCACTAATGCGATGCAAAGGGGAAAAAAACTGAAAAAGCAATGGCATAAAAAATTTATAAAGGATTGATTAAATTTTCATCGTAGCCGATTGTGTGAGAAATTATCCAATAAAACAAACAGTTGTTTTTGCTTTCGAAGATCCTAAAAATGTCAGAGACATTTGACAACAATTTTATAATTATCCATGAAAGACTCCTTAAATATGCCTCTAGTTGAAGCTTCATAGCATATTTCACTGTGCAATAATCAGCTATGTAATGCCAACAACTTTCCTGTATAGCAACAAATGATCTATCTTGTTGGGTATGCATCACACTTAGGTCAGTTCTAAATGAACTGACCATGGGCTTAAAGCATCCCACTAAGCATGAATGTTGCATGGGCAATGTGTAGACAAACTCTCCTTTTATTAAGAAGAGGTTGCTTCAAGAACCAAGCCAAATACTTTGTCTCTTTTGTACATTTTGTGGGATGAATTATTCACATTGAAAACATTCCATGCATAACTAGGGAAGAAAAGGAGGAAGCTCACAAAGCTAAATAATTCTTTTTGTTTATCCTTTACTTTAGTTCTTTTAAGATACTTGTTACTTGATGAGCATTAGGATTCCCGAGGCAGTTTGATTGCACTGTTCTATTGCCTTTCGGATTGTGTATAACATGTTCAGCTATCTGATTTTGGGTATTTATGTTCATCAGATGTGGAACCATGCTGGATGTATATTTAAGAAAGCAAATCAGATAAAATCGTATGTATTCTTGTCACTAGATGTTGTCCTATCTTGATTGAAATCAAAGAAAATGTTGATAGTTCATTTTCTGCTTCTTAATAATTGACCACGATGCTAAATATGTATTTTTAGGGTCGATGATGTTGAAGGCTTGGACTTGCTTCGATGGGAAGATCAACAGAAAATAAGAAAGTATGTTGAGGGTGGTGGACCTCCGAGTACTAGTTCTGTTCCTGTTCCTGCAACAGGATGCACAATTGAAGTTTCTCAAACATCTCGTGCATCCTGCAAACGTTGTAGCCAAAAGATAGTGAAAGGAGAGGTGGGTTGTTTTGTCCATGAATGGGTCTGTACTTTCAGGAAGAACATGGTTATAATTCGATTTTATTTGTCTAGCATGCATATGGGGTCACAAGAGAAAACATCTATTCCCTCATCTATGCACCGTAATCTACATTTTATCATATCCTTCAGATTGATCAATAGTGCTATTATGATATTAATTTTTTGTCACTAGTTTTCCTGTTTGATTTCTTTTATAAGTATGTATGTAGCATGGAGATGGACAAAGGAGACAACAAAATGACAAATTCAGGACAGGCCATGGCATAGACACATTCATTAAAAAATATATATGAACATGTAGTTGTTAATACATTTAACTACAAACTGGGGAAAAGATGCTAATAAAATAGTTCTTTATTTGAATTTACTAATAAGAATATCCATAATCAAGTTGTGAGAGAGAGAGAGAGAGAGAGAGAGAGAGAGAGAGAGGGAGAGAGAGAGAGAGAGAGAGAGAGAGAGGAGAGAGAGAGAGAGAGAGAGAGAGAGAGAGAGAGAGAGAGAGAGAGAGAGAGAGAGAGTGAGTGTTTCACTTGTAAGTAGTTGTCCCATATGGTGCATAGATATAGAGTTTCCTCAATGCCTAATTGCGTAAGTTTTTGGGTGAAAAATTGGTTTTTTAACTGTGTATATATGTGCTCATGTCGTAAACACCCCGAGGTACTCCATTGTCGTGTTTCCCAAGAAGTGGCATCCGAGGTGATGGTTTGACAAGGAAAACAAGGGCATTTAAGACATGGAGCACCAGGGGTTTCAACTTCTTTCTCATGGTTGAGTAGGGGCTCTTTATGGTTTGCATCCTCCCATAGTTGAGTGTGTTGGCTCCATTGTCATCATGGCTCTTGGTAGACTCTATAAGAATATGACTTGAAGCAGGGAGCATGATTGATGTATGAAATCATACATGATGGGGGGAGAAGGATTTTTTTGAGTTTTTTGAGTGAATGATTATCCTACTTTGCATAAATAGTGGAAAAATGTGGTGGATATACATAGAGTTGGTCCAATATTTAATAGGTTAATCTTTGAAGTAAAGAATTGATGTCTAACTTTCTATATATGCATTCACGTGAAAACTCTGGGAAGTATTCCACTGTGGTGCTCCTCAACAACACACATTCACACACAGAGATGCATCTAGACTCGCGTCCGATGCATGTCAGAAGCATGTTGGTAGCATGTTCATATTCAAAATGTGTCTGACATGCTGATACACCAGTAAGTTGGAGTGCTTGTTCTTTAGAGGTTAGTTTGAAGACAGCTTGAAGTTTCTCATTGGAAGTCTATCCTCTTGTACCCTGTAGTTGCAGTCTGTTCTATTAGTTGACCAATGTTAGTTAAATTTCTCTGATCACATTTTGGAGAATGGAATCCATCATTTATTCATTTTTATTTTTATCATCTACTGTACTTTCTGCTATAATCTCTCTAGATATCCGGTGTTGTCTTCACCTGCAAAAATGTCTACAGCACAGTTCTTTAGTTATCAACCTGCACTTAATAATGCTCAAGATGTTTAATGGGGTGTCAAGACAATCTTCTTCGCAAGAGACAATCTTGGGTTTAGTGCTGACTATGGCTTTGATTATTAGTTTAAAATGAAAATTAATAGTTCAAATTTTTAATGGTGACAAACGGACTTCATTTTTTCTCTTTCTATTGGTTGATGCTGCTCTATTTGTAGAAATTGAATTTCAGTGTGGAAGCTTTCGGTATAATAATCAGTTCTATGTATGAAACAAGGCCTAGAATCCTTTTCAAGATTTGAACAATGCATCTTCTTGTTTTTTCTTTTTGCTGATAGATTCGTATCTCCACTGCACCTGAAGGTCGAGGCACTAAGGGCTTGGCATGGCATCATGCTAATTGTTTCTTGGAATCCTCTCCTTCAACACAAGTACAGAAGCTGTTGGGGTGGGAGAGTCTTTCAGCTTCAGAGAAGGCTCTTGTTCTGTCCCTGTCTAAGGAAACTCAAACTACCAAAACAAGTGGTATATGCTATCTTGCTATTACAATTTTGTTCTGCATGTTCTGGGAACTAATAATGTTGTAGCTTTTCACCTTCTCATCTCATTTGTTGTTTCTGTTCCAAAAGAAAAATTACAAGAGGAAACTTCTAAAGGTGGTACTAAGCGCAAAAAAGATGTTGGAAATGATCAGAAATCAAAAGTAGCAAAGGCTGAAGGAGCTGCGATAGTTAGCAGCACCAAAACTGCAAAAGGCTCCAATGAGTTGGGGGATCAGAAGCCAAGTATGTCTGACTTAGAAAGTAAACTGGAAGCCCAAACTAAAGAATTATGGGCTTTAAAGGATGATCTTAAGAAGCATGTAACAACCACTGAGCTGCGAGAGATGCTTGAAGCCAATAGCCAAGATTCAACTGGATCAGAGCTTGACCTTCGAGACAGATGGTACATTCTTCCAGATTTTTTTTTTCTTTTTTGCATGAACTATCTTGAATACAATGTGTTGTGTAATCCTGATTCTTGCGGATGTTTTCTAACCTTGGTATGAATATTATGAATAGTTTTTGCCCAACCCATTGGTGATGACCTGCATTTTTTCTAATTTGCATGGATAAATTGCACATTTTTGGGTCATTAAGCTCTTTTCCACTTGTCCTGCAAAATTTGAATATGATCGTTCTTGTACCATGGTAACTATCTGATTCTGCATCAGAAGTACCATCTGGAAAATTTTACAAAATTTGAATATGATCATTCTTGTACCATGGTAACTATCTGATTGTGCATCAGAAGTACCATCTGAAAAATTTTGCATATTGGATTTGATGAATTGTGGACAACTTGGCATCCATAATTTGCAACAACTTGCAGATTATATTTTTGGGGGGTTCTTATGTTGTCTTCATTTTCAAATTTCTCATTTTAGTGCTGATGGGATGCTCTTTGGAGCACTTGGTAGCTGTCCACTTTGTGCTGGTTGTCTTCGTTATTCTGGGGGCAAGTACAAGTGCCATGGATACCTATCAGCATGGAGCAAGTGTTCTTACTCTACTACTAAACCTGAACGTCTTAAAGGAAAATGGAAAATCCCAGAGGGAACAACTAATGACTTTCTTTCCAAGGTATTTCAAGTAACTGAAGTGTCTCATGGTGTATCTACTTCACAACACTGACTTAAGTTTTAAATGGCTGTTCACAGTGGTTCAAATCACAAAAAGTAAAGAAACCTGTTCGCATACTTTTCTTGTCACCGGATGCTCCTTCTGGAAGTCAAGCTTCTAATGGTCTGTCTCAGTCATCGATGAGTGAAAACCTGGGAGATTTGGAAGTTGTTATTGCAGGGGTTCCCAAGGAGTCCAAGGTAAGATAATTTTGCCACAGTTATGTATTTTGTGTCTGTGAAAATATTAATGAAAGCTATCTATGTCCTTATTATAGAAAGAAGTAGTGTATATTGAGAAAAAAAAAAGGCAGCTTAGAATGCTCCTTAACCTAATGTTTAGGAAGAAAGTCTGCAAACATGAGATTAGGAGTAGTAAAGGAAAAAACGAATCCAAATCATCTCCCCTCTTTCAATGCCCCTTCTCTCCCCATTTATCTTATTATGTCATTTTTTTGCCAACTTTAAATGATATATATATACTGTTCTAATATTCTAGCACAAACTTTCTTATAACTAAAGAATCCCTAATCTAGATTAGAAATAAATATAATGAAATTTATTATAAATAAATTTAGTAAATGGGAAAGTAGTTTATTAAAAAAAATAGCAAAATTGTGAGATTGATAATAGATTTCTGAGAAAAACAAAAACTCTCTCTCTTTTTTTTTAAAAAATTTTTTTCTTTCCAAATTTTGCTTGTGTTTTTAGAAAAATCCAAGTAAAAAAAAAATTATAAAAACATTCAAATACATTTCTTCCTTCGCTGAAGAGGAAGCTGAGGAAAGTCTTTGGCAGCAATGACTTTGGTCATTTGCTAGGGTATTTGGGTTAGCATCGGCTCAGATTTTTATACTCTAGCTCAATTCTCGTATTGACCTTGTAATCAAGGTGAGTTTTGAGTATTGTAATTTTTTTATGTACAAAATATTTGGATGTGTTTTTAGTTTTTGTGTATTAGTTTGAATTATTTCTTGTGTTTGTAGAATTTGTTTTTATTATGTCTTTATTTTGTATGACCTAATATTGTCCAATCTTATTGTGATTAAGAAAAAATTTCGTGTTCTTTTTTTCTTTAGTTTTCTCTGAGCAAATACACACACACACACTGAAAAACAAGAAACTTCAGTTTTTGTCTATGCATTTGTTGTCAATCTCACAATTTTTGCCTACTTAGTTTTTCCTTTTAATAAACTAGTTTTTTAATTTATTGAGATTTATTATAATACGTGTAACTTGATTTATTTCCAATCTAGATTAACGTAGTTATTAGTTATAATAAAGTTTAGGTTAGAATTTTAGATTTAAATAATATGGTTTAAAGTTGGCAAGAAAATGATATTGACCAATTAGATAAAAGGGGAGAGGAGGATGCACCGAGAGGGGGGAGAGAATTCGGATTCAGAAAAGAAAAAGGTCTTGAGCCAATTATTGGGAAAAAGTAAGAGTACTCTTGTATTTCCGCCTGTAAACTGACCAAGAAATAGTCAAATCAATAATCCTGTAAATCTTCCTCCTTTTTGTATAGCTCCTCTGACTCCTTCATGCTCGCCATTAATACACATTCTTAGCTAGCACCAAATATGTGTTGATGCAGGAGTAATCTGACTTTGATATTGTGTGTCCCCCAGCGATTTGAGAGGTTTATGGAAAATTTTTGGGAAGTGCCAATGGTTGTTGGCTTATTTGTACTTGATATTACAAGAATATTGAAAGGGAAAAAAAAAAAAGAAAAATGAAAAGGTCCCTTGGAAATTTGACACTCCAGATGTTCCTGCTAATGCTATTTATTGCTACTGTTTAAGTGCCTACAAAGACAGATGTTCCTTTGTCTCCAAGTCCCTTTTTCAAAGGTTTCTGAAGATTGTTTTGAGTTAAACTTATGATTGACACTGCTTCTCACCGGGTAAAAGCAATCCTTGGTGGTGCGGAGACTTTCCAAATGATCTGCCGTAAACTTGTTCTGCTGACACTTCTTCTCACAAGAAAAAGTATTATTTGTAAGGCACTCTTAAGAGCCAAAACATGAAGCCCATTAGTTTTGTGTGCAATGTGCATGAAAACTTATCCAAGTTGCAAGGTGGGAGTGCCATCTGTGCAAATAGTAGAAATAGTACAAAATATTATTGTCCAAATAATCTTCCTAGTCTCCGTCTAGCCCTCAAGAAGTTTGTTAGTCTGTAGAAGTGGAAAAACTTCAAAGTCCAAACCGTTGACACTCTTGGTGAACTCTTCACTTGGTACTTTGTAGCATGCTCTTGAAGGCCATGATGAACCAGTTGTAGTTTTTTTATTGCCAGAAATACGGAAGAGAATCGCAAATTGAACCTCGGGAAAGAACCATATCGACAATTTGCTAAAACAACACCTTGGATCGTCCATAATCCAACTTAATCAGGATCTATTTTTTTTTTTTTTTTTGGTTTACAGTGAGACTCGAACTCGAATCTATTTAAGGAGGAGGGGGATTGGTGCCACTTGAGCTGAAATTCATTGGCAACTTAATCATGATCTCTCTTGCGTAAATCTTCAACCACCTCTTATTCCTTCTATACTACAAGATTAATAGAGGTTGGAACCCTTTTGGCCATCCATTCATGATCCTCTACCCCACAAAATTCTTTTATACAAACCTCCAGAGTCTCTTGCCTAGAGGAGCCTTACTAAACTCCATCCCTGATTTAATCCCCAAAACGTCCAATGATTTGGGTATCTTTTTCCTCCTCTTTAACAAAGAAACTTCTTTCCCACCTTAAAGAACACCCAAAGAGATCTTCTTCCTTTGAAACTTTGATATGCTGAGCTAAAAATGATAAAAAATGACATGAAATATATTGGGAGATTTGAGAATGTATTCTTTGCTAAAGTGAGTCTTCTGCCCTAGAAAAAAAGAGTTAGGTTCCATCTTGCAAGTTTCTTTGCAAACTTCTCCACCACAACACCCCAAATTGCTCTATTCTCATGTGTTAGCTTCAAAAGTAAACCTAATAAAGGGGAGGCAAGTTTCCCAATTGACATTCCTAATTGCCAGCCAAAATATCTCTGAGATTATCACCTATAGGGATCAACTTGTTTTTGGACTCTCACTGGTAAAAGTCCCACATAAAAATGCATCTGAGATGGAGCATTTTCTTCTCTCTTGTTGAAAAATGATTATATTATCCTTGAGTGACAGATGTGAGATTTAATTTGTGATTCCCCCAGGCCTTGTTCCGGTATCTCTAAGATTATCATCTACGGGGACCAACTTGCTTTTGGACAAACTTACATGTAAAACTCCCACATCAAAATAACCCTGAGATGGAGTCTTTGCTTCTTTTTGCACTTGAAAAAATTATTGTATTGTTCTCAAGTGACAAATGTGAAATTTAATTTGTGGTTCCCCCTAGGCCCTATTCCAAGATCTTTTGTCACGCCTCGACCCTCAGGTCTGAGCACACGACGACCATCACGAGATCTAGAAGAACGTGCAATCACCTACATGCATAGGCTAGAATGATACCATTTTCAAGTAAGATATCCAGTCTATAAAATATTTAAATCTCAACATGTAAGGAACTAATAAATATTTAATATTTTAAAATATAACTTCCAAAACATAAGTTTCAACTTTAGAAAACAACAACAACAAATTGGGACTTAATCTTAATATTTTGGGGTCGTCCATTTGAAAGATAAATTTAAAAAATATAGAGAAAAGAACAATAAAATAAAAAATATATATATGTAAATAAATAAATAAATATATTGGTTTAAATAAATAAATAAATAAATAGATAGATAAAATACAAAGAAAAAGGAAAGTAAATAAATAAATCAATAGATAAATATCTAAAATATATTGGTTTAATTTGTGTGGATTCTTCTAAAGTTTCAACTTTAGAAAAATATATATAAAATATACTATATGAATAGTTTTTAAAGTGCCCTCCGAAGGGTCCTTCTACAATCCTCAAAATCCATGACTAAGAAGGACTAATGCCGACAGTAGGTCTGAGAAGGCTCTCTCCTCGACTGGATCTACCTAGCAGTGGAGTGGCTTTTATTTCTACACTTCCTTTGAAAAAAAAAAAAAAGTGAAGGAGTGAGTATGAAAATATTCAATTAGTGGAGTGCAATGACATATTTGTGTAAAAAAATGAGTGGTGAGTGTGAGAGTGTAAAACCATGTTTGCGAAATCATATTTCTGATTTAGCCAAAAACCATCATGTCGCCATCTTAGCATTCTTCAACAATTGTCACAATTTCCTTTAAACATAATAAGCATTCAAATTTCACATTTTCAAAACAAAGGGGTTTGCCTTAAAATCCCTCCACCAGAGGCTTGGCCCGGACCATTGGTGGAACTGTCAAGGGGTATGATTACCAATCATGAAAATCACCTCCAATCTTTGCGTTAGCTCGGGACCTCTGAAATGGTGCAACCAAATAGGCCTGATAAAGACTTGGGAGGCATCTCTTTATCGCGCCTACCCTCAAGTCTAACAAGCTCTAACCGCACCGTCTCATTGAATCGGATCGTGGAAACTTAGACTAGTCATGACATTTACATGAGTGCTCACATCCCAAGCATGCGCCATTTAGCAAATAGCATACACGTGTCATATCAGCAGGATTATTGATTTATGAATTCAACAACAATAACCATAAGGAAATTTTACATAGCACAAAATATATTTGCAAGCATATAGATTTCACGGCTCAAAACAAAATATTTCCAGAGACACTCCACATTAACAAAATATTTTATGAATTCAAGTTAAGAAAATCATTTTTAGAAAACCAAGAGAAAACATTTTCTTATTCACCGAGACAAACATTTTCTTATTCACCGAGACAACAATTCATCCACTCAGTATTAGGGAGGGTAATCAGTCCCAGATTTCTCAACAGTAACGGTTTTGCCTCGATCAATTCATCAAATAACCAAAATCATCAATATTAATCAATCCAAGTCAACCCAAAAACCCTAACATTAAAAACTTGTTTTTCTCTCACTTAATGTGATTTTAAATCTTTCCGATCCAAGTGGACAAGTAGTTAGGCAAATTAAATCTTGTGATAGGAAGATTATAATACTTTGATTTTGTCCCCAAAGGGTTGTTCCGGTTTGGGTTACACGAAATTCTTTGATTCTCCCTTTTTTGTGATAACTCTAGATCTTTAAACCCTTTGCCAAAATAAGGCTCAAATCTAAATTTGGGGAGTTGGATGGATAGTTGGAATCTTTGATTTTGAGTTTTGGTGGTGAATCGATTGAGTTTGGGAGAAAAGAGAAGAATATTCTAGAAAGTGAGGTGAACTTCTTGGGTCTCATGGGTTTTAGAGTCTCTTTTCTACTTTTATCTTTTAACCCATTTTCAATATTTGTTTAACAGCTCTCTTACACTTCTAAATTACACAAAATGTCCAATATATCTTTTTTGGGTTATTGGGAAGGTCAGCCCTATGAATTTAAGCACTTGAAAATTTGTTATACTGAGAAAGTGTTTTTGATGATGAGCAAGCTAAGTTGGAATAAAAATGGAATTTATGGAAGATGGATTAGAAATGATACAAAAATGTGGAATATTTAAAAATATAGGATATAATATAAATTGTGTATTATATGATTAAAGAGTTTGAATGACATGGTGGTGAAAAGCTTTTTGAGGTCTTGGAGTGCTAAGGTTCAAATCTCCATGACTACAAGTGCTGAGAGATAAATGTAAATGCAAGTGCCGAGAGGTAAATGTACTGAGAGGTTCCCATTTGCAAGGCGACAGATGTTTCCCAAGAGGTAAACATGTACCGAGAGATGTTAAAGTGCTCCAATACCAAGAAAATTGAGAGGTAAATTGAAATATGTACCAAGTGAGAAATAGAGTAATGTACCAAGAGGTAGC
This sequence comes from Dillenia suffruticosa, assembly GCA_033439265.1. Taxonomy (NCBI): domain Eukaryota; kingdom Viridiplantae; phylum Streptophyta; class Magnoliopsida; order Dilleniales; family Dilleniaceae; genus Dillenia; species Dillenia suffruticosa. The sequence goes on from JAVTVX010000020.1 coordinate 20,052,242, forward strand.
AATTATCGAGAGATAGTGGAGTGTACTAAGAGAGATGAAAATAAGTTTAGATAATCAACACTGACTAGGAAATCAAAATTTGAAGTGATAGTCCACCAAACACTAAAGTTCTACCAAGCAAATAAATTTTCCACAGACAAGTCAAATTCTACCGAGCACAAAGCGCTCTAGTAACTGAGGACTTACAAATTGAGAGTCTATCAACTAAGAGTTTAAGGAAGTTCTCAAGCAACCCAAACGAACAAAATCCACATTTATATCTAAATTAATTACTCTTGTACATTTTACATGGTATAGAAATCTTAAATGGCCATTTAGAGACAACACCACAATCGGATTTTCCTTGTGTTATATCTTCAACTAGGACAGTATGAAGCTTTAGGTAACATCTTACTCATCACTTCCATCAACAAGATAAAACAACCAACATAAAACAAAGGGTTGACATTGAATTCCCTTGTTTAGGCCCTTGTGTAAAATCACCTGTGGTTGACCCATTGATTGAGAAGGAAAAAGCTGTATGGATATGTACTTTTCTTCCAACACCTCCACCTCTCCTTGAAACCAATTATCTCATTGATATGCAACACAAAACATCAAGACACTTGATCATGAGCTTTTTTTACTTGTCTGTTTTATGGATGACAGCCCTAGCTAGCACGTTGGATAAAATTTTAGTACACATTGTGCACCAAACTTGTGGACTGGGAATCCTTATCTATATCTTCTTAGGATTAAGCATCAAACCTTTGGTATTAGTGATTTCCATGAAGACACCACATGCACATATATCTGCAAAGAAATTCATCTTATCCCATCTTGCAACTTTCAGTTTGCTTCGAAGGTAGCCATAGAAAATCCTTTTGGACTAGGGACTTTATGTATGTTACAATCACTAAGGGCATTGAAGATTTTTCTTTTAGGAAAGGTCCTCCAACTAAGACACCTAGCTGCAATCAATAGAAGGAAACTTTCCACCTTAGGCCTCCATGTCTATATAGCTCCTCATAAAATCCACAACTAGCCTATTGCTTCTCTTGATCCTCCTCCATTATCACTTCCCATCTTGATACTGATAATGAAGGATGCCCCCGCCTTTGGCCATAACACCTGCAGTTTTCATGCCTTGACTATGTAAGCGGTGATTTTGTAGGAAGAATGGAAGAGAAAAATTGAGGCAGCTGGTGGAAAGGTGCATGCCAAAGTCAATAAAGGTATGCTTGTAATGTTGTGACTTAAATTCTATTGCATATCCTTTCTTAAACATACTTCTATCTTTTAAAGGAAGCTACATTACAATGTTCTTTTTGACTTTTCAGGCATTAACTGTTTAGTTGTGAGTGGAGCACTAGATGATGAAGATGCTGAGATGAGGAAGGCAAGGTTAGGCTGCAACCGGATGTTGGTCTTGATCCTATTTCTTTTCACCATTCGTTCTTGAAATAAAATTCTATTTTCTTGACAGGAGGATGAGAATACCTATTGTTAGGGAGGATTATTTAGTTGACTGTTTCAAGAAGCAGAAGAAGCCTCCATTTGATCTGTATAAAGTTGAAGCCAGAGGCGAGGCTAGTATGGTCACAGTAAAAGTGAAAGGGCGAAGTGCTGTACATGAATCTTCTGGCATGCAGGATTCTGGTCATATCCTTGAAGATGGCAAAAGCATTTATAATATAACTTTGAGTATGTCTGATCTATCAACTGGTGTTAACAGGTATTATTGTAAATTCTGGCATTAGCATTAATTTCTTCGAAACTCATTATTCTTGTGAAGCATCAATTGCAGCTTGATTCCATGGCATTTATTATCCCTTCAATCCTTTGTGTGGTTTCTCCAAGTTACTTGTCAATTGAGATATGCTGAGCAATAAGTGATTAGCATTTTCCTGATCTTAGTTCAATTTCCAGAGCCAAGTTAGTACTTTGCTTTCTGCATTAATGATAATGTTGTTCCATAATCAGGTTTATTTGGGGGCTCATTTCTTATTAGTTTATATGTTTATATTTTATTTCCAAATTTTATACTATTCTTAGATCCTTTTAGTGTAAAACTTAAATGCATTTAGCAAAGAACATATAATTTTTCCTTAGCAAGAGCAGAAAGCTTCTTCATGGTGTCTCCCTTTTTCTCTGCATGACTGCATTGGCTTGTCTGCACAGAGTGTGTGTGCGTGTGTGTTTTTTTTTTTAATGTCTTTTCATCTGGAATTTCTTTACTCAGGAGCTTCTTTGATTAATTTAAAAGAGTTCAAACTGCCTTTGCTTCTTATTTGTAGTTACTACGTCCTGCAAATAATCCAAGATGATAAAGGGTCTGATTGTTTTGTGTTCCGCAAGTGGGGTCGAGTTGGAAATGACAAAATTGGGGGACATAAACTAGATCAGATGTCAAAATCCGATGCCATCCTAGAATTCAAACGCTTGTTCCTGGAGAAAACAGGGAACCCATGGGAAGCATGGGAACAAAAACAGAATTTTGAGAAGCAACCTGGCAGATTCTTTCCCTTGGACATTGTAAGTTGATCTTCCTTAGACAATTTTTTGAGCTTTTCTTTGGTACTTATTTCAAATTGCATAGTGACACGAAAAAATTGTGGCTATTGTAGGATTATGGGGTTGGCAGACAAGTGTCGCGGAGGGAAAGTCAGAATGTTGCAAGTAGTCAACTAGCTCCCCCTGTCGTAGAACTGATGAAGATGCTTTTCAATATTGAAACATACAGGTTAAACAACTGTTAGTACTGTTTATGCTTTTCTATAAGATGTTATCTGTTGATGCCACTTTAATGTGGTTCTAAATTTTTCAGAGCTGCCATGATGGAATTTGAGATCAACATGTCAGAGATGCCACTTGGAAAATTAAGCAAAAGCAATATCCAGAAAGGTAATCCATTGTCCACCTTTTGTAGTTGGATTCTGAATGCTTGACAAAATGTTAATTGTGTGCAGGTCCTATGTATTTAAAGTATGAACCTCGATATATAGTTTTACACTGAAAGTAATTAAGTTTGTTCTCTTTCTCAGGTTTTGAGGCTTTGACGGATTTACAGAATTTATTGAATAGCAAAAGCCATGATGCTTCTGTCAAAGAAAGCCTAATTGTTGATGCCAGCAACAGGTTTTTCACTGTAATACCATCCATACATCCTCATGTGATAAGGGATGAGGATGATTTGAAATCAAAGGTACAGGATGCTAGTTGTGAATTGCATTGATGTGTTATGCCTTTTGGATCTTGCTGATCTCTCTCAACAAGTGAACCCATGCTGTTTCATCATGTAGACCTGCATATCTGACATTAATGTTGTTTGCAACTGCTCATTTTGTTCATTGTTCTTGGGAGAGCTGGTTTTCTGTTGAATCGTATGGAAACTGATTATGGCATTCTTCCTTTCATGACATCAAAATATGAGTTTGACTTTGTTTCTAGATCAAGGCAAAAGCAGTGCTTCCACCTGCCATGTGCTGTTTTGCTGTGCCTATGCTCTTGCATTATTCTTTTGTAGCTGTCTATGTTTTCTGATGAATTTGTTTATGGGGTTATTTTGTGTGAAGCTTCAGGCTATTCATTTCTGTATTATTTTCTCTTCCAGATCAAAATGTTAGAAGCACTTGAAGACATTGAAATAGCTTCCAGACTAGTAGGTTTTGATATTGATAGTGATGCCCCACTTGATGAAAAGTATCAGAAGCTGTGTTGTGATATTTCTCCTCTTCCCCATGATAGCGAGGACTATCAGTTGATTGAGAAGTATCTTCTCACAACTCATGCCCCTACACATATGGTGGGTTATAAGTTGACAGTCAAACATCTTACTCCTTTATGTTGTGCTTTGAACACAGAGTCTGCATTAGCGGTTATTTTTCAGGGACTTTTTATTTCAAAATTCCAGTTATTAAAGAATGTGTCACTTGGCAAAATGACAATATTTTCAGGATTGGACTCTTGAATTGGAAGAAGTTTTTTCACTTGAAAGGGAGGGAGAATTTGATAAGTTTGCTCCCTACAGACAGAAGCTTCAGAATAGAATGCTGCTTTGGCATGGTAAGTTTATTTAGCTTTTACTTCAGATGGATGTGTGCTGCTATTTTCAGAAAATTTATGAAATTTGCAGAAGCATATTGAGCTTTATTGTGTGGATTGAAAGATGCTCACTTGAGAGATTTTTGACTATTGACTTTGCAGGATCTCGCTTGACAAATTTCGTGGGTATACTTAGCCAAGGACTACGGATAGCTCCGCCAGAGGCTCCGGCGACTGGCTATATGGTCTCTCTCTCTCTCTTGGAAGAAAAAAGTAATCATAAGAACATGTAAATATATTTTTCTGCTGTACTGACTACTTGTACTTTGTGTACAGTTTGGAAAAGGAATTTACTTTGCTGACCTGGTCAGCAAGAGTGCTCAATATTGCTATACTGACAAAAAAAATCCTGTTGGACTGATGCTTCTGAGCGAAGTAGCTCTGGGAGAGGTCTATGAGCTAAAAAAGGCCGCGGTGAGTCTATATCCCAAATGTTCCATTTTATCTATCTGTTGATTATTCATGGTCCCACCTAGTTTCCAAACTGTAAATAAAACATTATATCGCACTCAATGCACCAATCCAGATATAAATACATAATATGCTTAGTTATCATGCATGCATATGCCAGCTTTACGTGGTTTCACTTATTAAGAATATATCCACTGCATTTCTGTGTTGCTATCCGATAATTTCCTTTGTTTCCTTGTTGCATCAAAGTATTTGGAAAAGCCTCCTCAAGGAAAGCATGCCACCAAAGGACTTGGCAAGATGATCCCTCAGGAATCAAATTTTGTAAGGTGGAGGGATGGAGTCGTCGTGCCCTGTGGCAAGCCAGTGCCATCAAAGATTAAGGCCACTGAACTTATGTATAATGAGTACATTGTCTATAATACAGCCCAAGTAAGGTTTATTTTATTTTATTTTTTTCCCCTTCGATTCTGTTATTCAGAATGTTATATACATTATAAATTCTATGTGGTCATTGCTCTTAACATTCGCTTTTGAGTAAAGCTAGGATGTGAGTCATTGTGAAATGCATCTGGTTGCACGGCTTTCTGCTGTAAATAAGGGTACTATAACTATTCCAATCTAATTGAAATAAATATAGTGAAGGGACAAAAGTTTGCACTGACAACTGGAAAAAATATCAGCCACTCTATTTAAATGTCACTATACATTTTCCTTTCTCGTTTATGGTCTGGTTGGCATTCTTAAATATTCAAAATATTCAATTGAGCCAATCTTCTAATGTGGTTGGTTTGATGTGAGAATAACCATTAATATTAATAAAAAGTATGCATCTTGGAAAGTTATGTTAGTGTGCTCCTGCTGATGCTTGAGTAAAAATTGATCACTACAGCAAATACAGCCAATCTAGACATGGGTGCCATGAAACTCCAATAGACTGGTAGTTTTAAGGGTACTTCTTCTTCTTCCCAACACCACCACCCCATCCCCCCCCCCCCCCCCCCCCGGGCTTCATACTGATGGCTTCAATAGCATTTTTCAATTGTAATTTTTATTAACTGTGGGTATATTGCACTTTATATTATCCCAAGGTATCTTAATATAAAAATGCATTAAAAGGTCAATTATTGCAAAAGTGTTAGCTAGAAAGTTGAAGGGTGTTCTTCTGGGTTTGGTCTGTCTTTCCCAAAATGCATTTGTAGGTGGTAGACAGATTCTAGATGGGGTTTTAATTGCTAATGAGGTGGTGGAGGATTGTTTGCGGAAAGGCCAACAAGGAGTGATCTGTAAACTGGATTTGGAAAATGCTAATGATCATGTATGTTGACTATATCTTTTGTATTTGTTAGAGAGAAGGGGTTTTAGTGGAAAATGGATTGAATGGATCGGGCATTGCATTTCTACCACCTTATTTTCAGTGATGGTCAATGGCTGTCGAACGGGTCAATTTCATGCATCGAGGAGGCTTTGACAAGGAGACTCTCTCTCCTTTGTTATTTATTTTGGTGATGGAAGAGTTATCAAGGCTTCTTGATACGCCTGTTGAGGTGGGGTTGTTGACTCGATTTGAGGTGGGAAGGGCTAGTACTTCTATGATGGTGTCTCATCTCTTATTTTGTGATGATATAATTATTTTCAGTATGGCAGATCCGAATCAAATTTTAAATATTCAAAGTTTTTTGTTGGGTTTTGAAACTGTTTTGTGCTGAAGATAAATTTGGGTAAGAGAGTTTATTCCTGTTAGGGAAGGAGTTGGTTTTTGGATGTTATTTGTAATAATGGGTTGTGGAGTTGGTTATTTGACTTTTAAATATTTGGGTTTATCACTAGGAGGGTGGTTTGAGGATATTCTCTTTGGAGCCCAGTTGTGGAAAAATTCGAGAAGAGGTTGGCTGGATGGAAATAGAGTTATTTGTCTAAGGAGGTTGCCTTACTTGTACTGGCAAGCCTGCCAGTTTACTTCATGTTTTTATAGTCTGTCCCTATCAGTGTGGCTAAAATGTTGGAGGGTATTCTAAGGAGATTTTTATGGGCAGGGATCGGGATGCTTTCAAATATCACCTTGTGAGATTATTATTTATTATCATTTTTTTTTGGGGGGGGGGGGTTTGGTGCAGCTACATATTCAACGGGGAGTTTAGGGCTGAAGTCTCTTGTGCTCTTTAATAAAGCTCGGTTGGGGAAGTGACTGTAGCAGTTTGCCACAGAGACAGATGTCTTGTGGAGGCATATCACTGTGGCAAAGTATGGAGAGAATGGTGGTGGTTGGAGATCACATGAGGTGCAGACCCTGTATGAGTAGAAGTGTGGAAATGGATTAGGAAAGTTTGGGTGGATTTCAGCAGGTTTTTGTTCTTTCATGTAAGCAATGGCACAAATGTGATGTTTTGGCATGATGTATGGTGCAGGGAGACAACATTAAAAGATCGATTCTCTGATTTGTTTCGATTGGCACAGTCCAAGGAGGTGAGGCTATCACATTGTTGGTGAAGAGTGAATGGGGAGGTGATCTGGGGTGTCTCATTTAGGCAAAATCTGAATGATGGGAGGTGGATGGTTTACTGATATTTTTTTTTATTAGATCCATTCTCAACAGAAAGGTGTTAATGATATTGATAAGTGTGTCTGGGTGGGAAAGTTTAAAGGCTGTTTTAGGGTTAAATATTTTTATTAGATCCATTCTTTTTTGTGGAAGATGATCAGGAAGGTGTTGGCTCCTCCTTGAGTAGGCCCTTTTTTTTTCTTTTTTTTGCTTCAGAGTTTGTATGAGAGAATTTTGACGTTGGAAAATTTACAGCGAAGAGTGAGGTTGAGTCCATCCCTCGTCTTTTGTTACATTTTATATGGGTGAGACCCTGGAGGTGACTGTTTTGCAGATTGTTGGTGTATCTTGGTGGTTGCAGGTTGTATAGAAGATAAAGTTTGGATTTGGTCGTTATTTTTAATGTCAAGACATAGGAGGAGGGTTGTTGCTGTGGTGCCTTTATGCATTTTTTTTTGGGGTGGTTTGGAAGGGGAGGAACTGGACATTTGAAGATTTAGACACTGATTTTGATAGATTTAAGGTTAGATGGTTACAAACTTTTGGTTTCTCATGTACGAGAGATGCGTTTGATAAGTTGAGCTTGGTGAATTGTTTGAACATGATTGCTTGTCATTGGTATAGCTTTGTCACCTCCTTGGTGCTGCTCTTAATGAATCTCTTTTCTTTTACTGATAAAAAGAAGTATCATAATATAAAAATTTGAAACATCCTCATTCTAGGGAATTGTAGGTGTAGCATACAGTACAAAGCTTCAAGATTCTTTAACGATCCTTATATGATGGATGATAGCTAAATAAAACTCTTTTAACCGAAGGATATAAAGATATTCGAATGTTTCCTCGAATTTTTATCTTTTTCCTGTGTGCAGCATTTGCCAATCTCTTAATGAGGATACCATTTCCTCTCTTAACAGGTGAAAATGCAGCATCTGTTGAAGGTGAGGTTTCATCACAAGAGATGAGTCAAGGACTGCTGCTTGTGGGATATAGCATATGGGGTGGTGTAGATAATGAAACTGGTTCTATCATTTCTGTTGGGATGCTCAACTTTGTTCCATAAGTGGTTCAAGTGCCATTACTAGCCCGCAGTTGGGCTTCACCCCTTTATTTTGTTCAAGGCAGATGCTGTAAGTATTGTTCTGATCCCAGTAGATCTCAATTTTGGATGTCCTGGAGATCTACTTCTCGTTTTGGTTATGTAAATGATAGTTATAACTAATGGAAGCGGATTAACGTCGCTATTTGTAGCATGTGCTGGTTTCTTATCCAATTTTTATGTGTTTCTATTGTCTTGAATGGACATCAAAACTTCCACATTCACTTTAGGTCCTTTTTCATAGGCAAGTTTGGTATGTGACCGAATTTTTTGGCAATTGTAGTGACATTTTATGTGGTACCATTATCTAGAATGAATTATACTGTTGTTTCCTTACAACGTTTATTGCTTTGTAGACGTTAAAATGCAATCAGAGTTAAGAGTTCTATTTGAAAATTTTTGTATCTCTGCCTGAGTCATAAGGTCCACGGCACTAGATGTAGAACGTCTAGTAGGTGGTCTGCATGTGTGCCATGTGCACCGTGATGTACTTGATTGACTGGCAATAAATGTTGATGGTGTCATGGCTTGTGGACGGAAATATTGGAGGGCAACTTCGGATCATGATTCAAAGCCAGTGTGTGTTGATTTTCTGGAGGATTTTTGTGAAGAAAGATCAAAATACTGCTCCGAAAGCTGAGGTAAGAGCCATGACATGAATATATGCTTTTTGGTGCAAACAGCCATTTTCCTACGTTAGCTGATGAACTCATCTTTACTCTTGTTTTTTTGATCACGAGGACGTGGCTGGTTTAACTGCCAACAGAACAAAAATGAGAGATGAATGAACCTTGATGTCTGCAAAACACAAGGCTGCATAGTTTGTTGGTTTTTTTGTTTTTTCTACACAGGCTTTGTGGTTTGTATGCTTTATGCGCCGTAAACTAATGACAAGGTAGGAACTAGGAAGAGATTCTTCCATGAGTCATGCTTATTAACTTGAATGTTCGTCGTCATGTATTAAAAACTTAGATTTTACGGAAAACAATGAAGCAACAATTCGAATTTGGGTAGATTTTTGAATTTAGATCTTAATGTTGGTGTTGGGATGAAAGTAACATTGAACAAAGGTGTTAGTTTACAACGCAAACATAAAATCCTTAATTATTCCTTAGAATTGTCAAAGGAAAGTAAAATTCTTTTGAAAATCTCTTTAAAGTAATAACTAATCAAGAATAATAGTCAAAAGTTTTGATTTGGTACTCTTCAAGTCTCCTTGAATGAAAACAAAAAAAAAAAAAAAAAAAATCCAAAAACAAAAGCAGAACAAAACCCCCACCTTGCGCATGCTCATGGATTTGTGAACCATGTGAAATAGTTCATTAACGGTGATGAAATCAGATATTTATCATTGATTGTGATGAAATCAGAAATTTATCTTCAGTAAAATATAAAGTACATAGGGTGGGTGTTGTATTTTTTTTTTTTTTGGGAACAAATACAAATTTAGAAGGTTTTTAAAAATATTTTTAAATTTTTTACCAATATTTATGCTACTTTGATTGATATTTTTATAATTTTTTTTTTTTTTTAAAGTTCGATCTTAAAGTTTTATCTTCAAAGTTTGCGGGGTTGCAGTTGCTCCCCTTTCCTTTTCGCTCCGACCCGACGGAAGACTTGGCATTTCTTACGGAGAGGATCATGCGGTTTGGGCAACACAGGGTTCCATATCGAAAGAGTTGCTAAATTGGTAGTAACGTTTTATGGTTCGGTTGGTTCGAGAACTGACGTCTCTTAATTATGATCGAGAATTCGATCTTCTCTGGTAACGAAAAAATCAGTGTTAGGAGATCTGTCCCCTCAATTGGGCTCTGCAAACAGTCGACCCAGATTAATCGAGGCGAAACTCCGAATATTGAATTGGTGGCCATGATACCCAAAAAAAAAAAAAAAAAAAAAAAGAGTTGCTAAATTGGTCGTTACTTTTCCTTCCGTCAGTCAAATAGACCAGTCCCAAAATCCAAATTATGTCAATAAAAATATTCATTCCTACTTGTTTTTTAATAACACAATGGGTTATGAAGTGGGAGAAACTGTTCTGGTAATGCAACAGCTCAGTTTGAGCCATCCCATTTTGAACAGAATGAACTTAGCAAGATCTTCACCCCAGTTCTTAATGTGAAAGGTGATAGACGCTATATTGGGCTAATTAAGGGCATCCCTTGACGTTCATGGTAGGCTGGTCTTATTCTGAAAGCACCCATTTTATTATTGCAACTTTCTATTAAATAAATTTTGTCTCCATTCAATGGAAAAAAAAGGAGCATTTCACAAGAGAATCACAACCCCTTCTTCACAAACTTTTCAGTATCTCTTTTAACTCTTTAGGCAGAAAGAGCACCAATTTCACGACCCCCCACCCCCTCCACCAAAACCCATTTTGATGACCCAATTTCCCAAGTCCTAAACACAACCTAAACCTCTTTTCTACACCAGACTGCAAAGTCAAAGACCTATTTTTTTCCCCCTGGACAAAAGAGTGAAATCCTCTCGCCATTTCTACGTATGTTATAAATATTTAAGTTATAATTATTATTTATTAAATAAATTAATTTTTAGTTTTACTAAAATGCTAGTTGTCTAAACTTGAAGTGCAAAATATTTAATTTTACAAACTGCAATTACAAATAAATCTTGAACTCATTACTTTGCAAATGAGAAAAGTCATATAGTATTTTCATTGATGCACAACAATAATGGTCGAACTGTTAACATTTTAATTGTTTGATTAAACTCTTTAATTATTCCTTATCCAATAGTCGCTGGTCGGTCCTATTCCACATTCAAAATACCAAAACTACTCTTCTAGAAGGGTAATCAATATAGTATTTTAATTCACATTCCATGTCCATATTAGTAATTTGGTGAGGAGTTCTTATATTCATAATCATAACTTATGATTAAATATATTAAAAATAATGTCGGTAACTCATACTGCCACGTGGAGGTAAACTATTGCCACAAAGCAACAAAATGCATCACTTCCCAGGTGCGGCGTTCGGCGGAAAAATGAAACCTTTGAAAAAAAATACAAAAAGAAAAAATCAGCATATAAATTACAATTAATCAAGAAAACCCACACAATGTGCATATAAAAATTTGTCTGACCCTTTAATAAAAGAATGCCATGCTCGCATTGCATCAACCATTAATAAATGCTCCCTTTGAACCCTACACACAGACCTTCCATGTCCCCCATTTAGCATTCTATAAGACCCCCCCCCTCCCCCCCAAAACAAGCCCCACTTCTCCCTAACCCTTCATTAACATAAGTTCCCTTCTTTTCCTTAGCACCATTTCCTAGTGTGCTCGTGTGCCTCTCTCTCTCTCTCTCTCTCTCTTCTCTCTCCCTCCCCCCCTCAACTATGGCATCTGGTGGAAGTGGTTCTCCTTGTGGAGCATGCAAGTTCCTTAGGAGGAAGTGTGCGTCTGACTGCATTTTTGCACCTTATTTTTGCTCAGAGCAAGGCCCCGCTAGATTCGCAGCTATACATAAAGTTTTTGGAGCTAGCAATGTTTCCAAATTGTTGTTACATGTTCCGGTGGCCGACCGATGTGAGGCTGTTGTCACAATTGCCTATGAAGCTCAAGCCAGGATTAGAGATCCTGTCTATGGTTGTGTTGCTCATATCTTTGCCCTGCAACAACAGGTTCCTTTTCCATCGTACACCCAATTTACTGTTTCATTCGCTTTTTGTGAATTTCTTGGTTTCCTTATTTACAGCATAGTTTTTGGAATTTTCCCAAAGTGGGTCTTCAAATTTAGTATTATATTACCATAGATACATCATAGGCTATGTCATATGCTCTGTTGCTGATTAAGGATTAAAATTCCACTCAACCCTTTTTCCGCATATCACATTGATTTTTAATTGATCCTACTTTTCAAGAAACGTTAACACAATCAAGTCTCTTTTGAGTAGATCATGAAATTTTGAAATGATGACATTGTGAGAGAGAATTGTTTTGTCATTAACTTAATACAATATGAATTGGCTTATTAGATTTTCCTTGTTTAATTTGTTTGGATAGGTTGCATGCTTGCAAGCACAACTAATGCAAGCGAAAGCTCAACTAGCTCAAAATTATGTTGATTCTCGGAGTGTAGAACATCAATGGCCTGCAAACGTTGGTGGAGGAATGCACTCATCATATCCAAATCATCTTCCAAGTTACATGAACTCTTTTTCTCCACAGAGCTCACTAGAGTCACTTGATTATAGCAATGACGGGATGGGGATGCAAGAGATAGAGAGTTGCAGAGATGACTTTTCTTTCCAACAACCTTGTGCTAAGAGAAGATCTTCACAAGCTGATTTGGGTGAGCTTCAAGAGCTTGCACTTAGAATGATGAGAAACTAAGTCAATCATCATGGCTTCTTACTACCATTATGAGATGCAAAACATGCAATGAAAATGATGGTGATTAGTATCTTTTGCTCTGATGATGTAAATATGGAAAGGTGTGGCAAACTTAAGTGGATAAGCCTAAATTGGGCATTTTTTTTCCAAAAACAAATTTGATTTCAATGTCTTTTTTTTTTTCACTATCGGTATCCGGATTTTGTCCGATTAATCTAGTTTAAACACAATAAGGTCCATTTTAAGGGTTGGTTTTCAAAATCTTTTTTTGTCATTCTACTCAAACTCGAAATCTCTAGTTATGAGGGTAGCATATACGATCACGTAACCCAAAAAAGTTTGGTTTAATCGGTCTATGCTCTCTCTCTCTCTCTCTCTCTCTCTCTCTCTCTCTCTCTCTCTCTCTCTCTCTCTCTCTCTCTCTCTCTCTCTCTCTCTCTCTCTCTCTCTCCCAAAAGAAAAATGTAGCTTTTCTCTTCAGCTGAAACTTACAACGCATAATGTAGCCTCTGTATTAACAATTTACTTACTTTTGAAGATAATTTAGCATTGATTGAGCTGCAATAATAGTGACATTCACATTTAAAACTTGGGAGGTTGTTGGTCCTCTTGATCTTTTGTTCGTTTGCTCAATTGTCAAATTCTTTACGCTTGTGCTATAAAACTTTGTCCATTGAGGGAAAGGATTTAATAATATGCACGTTTGGAATCTTTTTATGGCCCTTTACCAAGAGTAAACCAATAAAGATATAGCCCATGGAAGTTCTATTCTTCGTAATGACACTTTTTTGTATTGGGATTATTAGAAATCACCAAAAATTCTTATAACGATAGAACTCTTTAAAAAAAATATACTGAAATAATTATTTTTTCTCGGTTAAATGACATTAATTTACCTTTCCTTAGAGTTTTAGTGAGAATCCCAAGGTTTCAACTAAGATGGTTTTGGTCCCCAAGTGTATTGATTGCTTCCGGATGCCAAAACTACCAATTATGCACCGTTAACTCTATTGGATACATTCTTTTTTGGACACTGATCTTACAATATTAAAACAAATGAGATAGAGGGAGAATATTAAGGATCAGAAGGAACCTTCTTGCCCTAGAATGATAATTGGTATGGCAACCTGAGATAAAAGTAATAAAGGTCACATGTGTGCTCTTGTTCATGGTATGATTTTGAGTTTGAGAAAAAAAAAATGACCTCATACAATGGAAATTGGGGAAGAGAATAGATGAAGAGCTATCATTGTTATTGTAGGGTGAAGGCACCCCTCTTGGGCTAAGCGACTAATGGGTCCACATGCCTATAGAGTTTTATGTTTTACTAAAGTTGGTTTACCTAACATTAGTACTCATAAGTTAATTTAATGTCCTGCACTGATGAGTATGTATCTAAGATGTTAGACAAAATGTCCCCTTAATTGGACGCATTGGGCTACATCAAGATTACTACATGCATCGGAAACTTTTGAAAGCCGAATCACTAGGATTGATCTCTGGTCGGGAGGTTGCCTTGTTTTTCGATACGGGGAGAAAACTAAACTCTTTTGGTTTAAATGATCAATTAGTTTATTCTCTTAATTAGAAATTTTAAGTTTGAGATTTGAAATTGAAAAAAAAAAAGATTCAGGAAATTCAATCTCTTAATAGACTTTTTAATATTTGAATTGAATTAATCAAATAAAATTTAAATATTTGTCGATAAAAACAAAAAATAAAATACAGGGGAGAAAATTTTTGGCAGTCTCTCAAGTACCATTACTTTAATCAGGAGTCCTAGGTTGTACTAGAGTCAAAACTACTGCAATAACGCCGACGAGCAAGATTTGATTAACAAAATGGTGTCATTTAGTTAGTGCAGGGCCGCTAATGTAGAAAAGTTTGTTCAAACCCTATTAATTTAAAAGGCAAAACTGCAAGAAATCATAGTCAGTTGAGCGCTAATGATAATGATGTGGAATAGACTAAAACTTTTAACCAATGCATCATTCCTTTTCTCTTAGAGGTCGGTTTTCAAGCCTTCCCTATATCAAAAAAGAAAAGAAAAACTAAAACTTTTATTCTCTTTCATCCCATGTTTACATTTATGGTTCATAAATATGTAATATTATTGAGTTATGCGCGCGTTCTTAAGAAAAAATTAAAGAAGGGAAGTTTTGCAAAGGGAAGAGATGAGCGTAGAGAGAAAAAGATAAATTTATCGACACTTGTTGACGTAAAGAAGAAGATTATCTTCGTCTCTTAATTAAATCGGGAGTTCGATTCTCATTGAATATGGAAAAAATAATATTAGAAGATCCGACAGTCAAATCAATTCTAAATTAATCGAGATAAAATTTTAGATACGGAAAGATCCAAGTATTAAAAAAAAATGAAAAAGATCCGAGTCAGAAAAGTTTGGCATGTGTGCTGTGCTGTGCTAGTGTTCTTATTTTGCTTTTCTTCTTAAAAGAGAGGAGGGTGCGCATGTTGCTTGAGTTTACGTCGTGACAAGTTTGTGTTTTGCGTTTGCAATCCCACAAACGTTTTACAACGGGACAAACATGAAACACCTTCTTTTACTCTTTCGTTCCATCACAATTCCAAAATAATATTATTTTAGTAAAGTAATTCTAAATTTTAATAATTACACTTTATGTTGTGATTATATCAGAAAAATTAATATTATTACTATCGCATAAATATAAATACAGATACACCAACTTTCTAATGAATAAATATATATATATATATATATATATATATATATATATATATATTTATATATATAAACTAATCTTGCTACGTGAACTTTTTGAAATAATATTAAAAATATGATTGGGAGATTTTTTGTGTCCAAAAGAGAGTCAATTTTGCTAACCGGCAATCATGAATCTTTATTACAGCTATAAATTTTATATTGTTTGAATAACTACGTGAATCAAAACTCTTAGTCATTAAAATGGTATTAAGAATAATATAATTATTTTTTTATTATAATTTAAGATTGCTTAAAGAAAGTCCAGAAACAAATACCATTTCAATGTAAATTCTTTTGCTTTCTTTTCATTTTTTTAAGGGTAAAAACAAACAAGAGATATAAAAGGGTTAACCCCCCCCCTTTTCTTTTCTTTTTTACTATTTCCATTAGTATCTAAAGTTATCATCTGACTAATCTGATTTAAGATTTTTAATAGTCTATTTAAGGGGATTATTCTCATAATATAGTTTACTTCATATCTAAATTATGAATAAAATTTAAAATTTTAATTAAAAGATCAATATTATATGTTATTAGATCAACTTGTCATCGATTAAGCTCTGTTTTCCTCGGGTAAAAGTAGTAGGGTAGAACCGTAAAGGGCCGGACAATGGCTATTCCTAGTCAAAATTTTGTGCACATGTGCACGCGAAAGTTCATGATCATGGCAGAGGAACTTGAAGAGACACCACAATGTAGTTTTTTATTATTATTATTATTATTTTATTAGCCATGGAATTTTGTCCCATTTTAGGTTTTTTTTTTCTTTTTTTTTTCAAAATCAAAAGGAGAAAAAAGAATAAAGTTGGAGTGAGGAAAGAAGAGGGGGTGATGTAAGCAGCGGCGCGACAACAAAAATCGACGATTGAGATGTGCACGTGAAAGAGCCATCCCACTTTTACAGCCGTCAAGATGTTTGCACGCTGCCCACGCATATGGTTGACAGCAGACTTTGTCGCTGCAAGCAACCGTCCCCACTTTCTTTCTTTTCCAGACCCGTCACTCGTCAGTTTCATTTCATATTTTTTATTTTTTAATTACAAATATTTTTAATTTAACAAAAAAAAAAAAAAAAAAAACTATTATTGTCGTTAGAACGGTAGAATTCGATCGATTGTGGGATTGACAGGTTCCTTTGCAATTACTTCAATAAGTGACATCAAGAAGACGCAAAGAATAAAATTATATTATGAAGATTAAATAACTCAAAATAAATAAGAGACACCTAATTATAAATTATTACAATAAAATAAATTCAAACTCTAAATTTTAAGAACACCAAAAACGTTAATCTTGTCCTGCCAATGCTACCAGGTGGTAAATAAATAAAAAAAAAACACCTAAAACCTGTTATATATTAGGCTTATTAAATAAGAGAAATAATATTCTCAATTAGTTGTATTATTTTTTTTTAACTTACATAAATATTATAAAAATCATAAAAATACGTGACTAAAAAATGATTTAAAATTCAAATTCATTTAGTCCATTTCATCGTGATTGATTTAAATCAGATTTATTATTAAACTAAGTGTAGTATATGAATATAAGAAATCTACCATCCTATGAGCAAATTTTTTAAATTTTATTAGTTTTTCATAATAAATTTTGTGAAAAAATATTTCTTTTTTTTTTTTTTAAAAAAAAAAATTCTTTACAATCCGATAAAATGGTAAAACTGGTTAGATAATGTATAACTACGTTCTTATACATTACTCTGTAGAGGAGAATTAGACGCCCATCATTGTCATGGACTTATACGGCAGCAGCAGCTCTTTGATTACACCCGATTAATTATTTCTCATCCTACGCATTGATAATGAAGTTGGGTGCAAAGATCACTTCTCCTTCTATAGTAGACATGCTCGCGGAGCAGTAGGTGAACTTTCCTGAATCAATGAAATTTTGGGCTCTTGTAATGTGCAAATTTGGAAAAATTTTTCTTTGATCGAGAAAAAAAGATAAAAGAGCAAGTTTTTTTTTTCTTTATTTAAAAAAAGCTACTTCTAGTTAAAAGAATTCTTGTTTGATAGGGGTTTTTGTTGGATTTAATCGCACATGCGGAAACGAGAATTAAATAGATCGCAATTTTCGGGATAAATATCTCAATAGGGCAGTCTCCAAAATCCACCGTGTCGTGATGTCCCTCGAACGGATCGCACGGTCGGATGGTGATCACGAGGTTAGTCGAATCACCACCACAGCATCACAACGCCGCAATCCTCATGTCCGGTGAATCGTTTGACGTTAGGAGATTTTTCTACCCGAAAATCTCCATCCCTCTCTCTATTTTCTCTCTCTAGAGAATATATGAAACCCTAACCACCTTCATGGTTGCCAATCATGGCTGCTCTCCACACACAAGGTAGGAATAACTTTCTCAAATTGAATCAAGAGAATAAATTGCCATTAGGGTTAAGTTTTGGGAGTTACCCAAAATGCATGGTTAATGTTGGTAAGTAATAATGGGAGTTACCCCATTATCTCATTCTTACCAAATTGCCCCACAATGGGCATAAATAACCTACATCTCCCACTTGCACATTAGGGCATTTCATTTTCGTCAATCACAAGATCGCAACTCATGCGATCTCTCACATCACCCTACTGGACTTTTCATACTGGATTGGGCATCGTGCGACCGGCGAGTACACCTGCAAGCAAAAACTTCTCGATACACCTGTTAGGATGATCGAGTAGTCACTGTTAGTATAAAAATAACTCGCTATACCCCAGACTCAATGCATTTACATCCATCGAGCCACTTTCCTCATCGAAAGTGATCCCCAATCAATTTGCTCGACTATGTATTCATTATTATGTTTGAATCCCAACATGGATTAACACAATAGGTCGACCTATGAATACATAACAATGATGTAATGACTATTGGCCTTCCTTTTCCCAAACTCGAATCTATCGGTCTCAATTCAGCTGCTTTCCTAGACCTGCCCCTTAGATCTCAATTTATCTTCCGGGCCATAGGTAAACAGACTAAAGTAGCAACACTGAACCAAAATTTCTAGAGACAGCCGAAAGTAATAAGGGCATAAGAGATCTCACCCAATGGATCTCAGGTCTCACACAGTGGGAACGGGGATCAAGATCAAACTATCGTCTCAAATAATAGCTCCCACTATCCCATGGTCGTCTCATCACACGTGGTATGAAACACGTGCCACAGTGTTATTCCCCCATCTCTCAAAGGGCATATGTCAGATTTCTCTAACACTGTACAGGTACGGGACTCAGTCTACACACAAGACTTTACCCAGAGATCTCAGAGAAAGCAATTCAGAGACAATATCACAAATCGCAGGTGATATCTGAGATCTCAAACTGGCTACTTACAGGCAACATGGATGTGGGTATTTCCATGTCGGTCATATCGCATATGACCTCATCCTGAACACATATCAGGGCGACTTATGTTCTAGTAGGGCTACTCTCAAAGCCTCTTACGACTAGAATCCGTCTCATCTCCGCTCACTCAGAGTCGGAGGTGGTCACTCGTGTGAGAGAGTCGACCATGCCTGCCTGACACATCTTTTAATCACAAGATCACAATATATGACAACAAATGTTGCAGAAAATAAATATGTGACTCATTAATGCATACATGTCATATATTAAAATAAGCATCTAAAACAGTATATAAGGAAAAATGTTAAAGTACACTAAACCCAATGATTCCTTACCTCACAAAGGAATCTCTCACAACGGGTTTTCTGAAGAGATCAGCTCTCATGCTGAGGTGTACTTAGATGTCACAATACCCTTCTCGGTAATATCTCTCATAGTGGTCTTCGGTATTAATGTGTTTAGCTTTGCTATTACACTTAGGGTCTCTTTTGATGACAGTGTCGGTCTGATTATCACAATAATCATCACTGACCTCCCACTATCTGTCACAATCCCTAAGTTTTCCAAAAAATTTCTAAAGCCAACTATTCTCATGAACTGCAATTGAGCACACTACTAGCTCAATCTGTATCGTAAATAGAGATATACAGGTTCTCTTCTTACTGCTCTAAGAAGATAAAACCTTTTGCGTTTATTCAGATCACTACTCCCAGTCAGTATCTGAATCTCAACCACAAAACGCAAATCTCCTCATCCGTAACACATGGAGAGGTCCGCAGTTCAAATGAGATATTTCAGAATCCTTTTTCACCGCTCTACAGTGATCCCTTCTAGGATTCTATTAATACCTACTCACCAGATCGACTGCTAAATAAACGTCTGGTCATGTATGCCTCATCGTATACATCAAATTGTATATCACACGTGTATACCTCATCGCATACACTAGAAATGTATTTTGCACTGGAATAAGAGATTCAACTCATCTCCCTTATTTCTTTATAAATTCTAGGGCATGTGTCAAGCTTTAGGTCTTTTTATCTTTAGCGATAAGAGTATCTTTTAGGTTGTGTTCGTTATTCTCGAAATGTTTAAGAATCTACCTGATGTAAAACTCTTGTTAAAGAGTCAACACCATTCTCAAGCGATCCCTATGGATCCAAAATCTGAGAATAAACTAAAAGCTCATAACCATGTTACAATGGTCATTAGATACTCTCTGTTGTTCCCAGCCAACAGTATGTCACCTACATATGCGAACATGCTCATAAAGGAGTCATCGTGACGTATCAGATATATGCAATGATCCTACTCGATCATTACAAAACCATAAGATATCACCTTCTCGTGAAATCCAAGCGCCGCTGTTTAGATGATGACTTAAGGTCGTATTTTGATTTCTAAAATCAATAGACCTTATCCACCTGATCTACTAGAACGAACCCAGAGAGATACTCCATGTAGATCTCCTCATCTAGACTTCCACTACGAAAGCGGTCTTTATGTCCTTGTGATGTGACTCTTGATCTATGTTCGTGACAATCGTTGAAAGATAAACGGATTGAGATAAATTAGACTATGACTCCTCGATAGTCCACCCCACAGTCTAAGTGTAACCCTTGGTTACTAGACGGGTTATTTATCTCTTCATCAATCCGTTGACCTTTATCTTGACTTTGAGAACCTACTTGTTCCCAATAGTCCTTCCGCCCTTAGGCAAATCAACTAGGTCCCAGACCCCGTTGATTCTCATCAATTCCTTCTCTTCATTTATGGCCTTCAATAATCGGTATTTTGCATCATCTCGAGAGCCTCTTGGACCGTTTTAGATTTCTCATCATCCTCTAGAGTCGCAACGAGGGTCTCACCCTCAATCGAGAAAACAACGTTTAAATACGCATTCTCGACACTCTTAGGAGGAGAGAAAAATCTTTACCTCTTGATGGATCGCTCCCACTGAGATCAAGATCCGTAGTGGATTCTTATATCCCGCCGCTGGGCTCCCCGAGCCACTAGGCTCATCCATCGCATAAAGGGTAGGGTCCAAATTGATTTCTCCTCTCTTAGGGAAATCATTCTCAAGAAATATGGTATTACGAGACTCAATCTCGATTATAGTGCCGTCCGTATTCGCCTATGAACACGTATTTTCTCGCGGGTCTAACTCACCGTGTGAATGCGAGAAATCGTGGCACAACCCCATAACATCAAGTGGCTAAGGTTAGGCTGCCTCCTTGTCCAAAGCTCAAATGGGGAACTGACTACTAGTCAGTAGTCTCGTAATACTCTTATCGAAACAGAGTCCCATGTGTAGTTTAGACGAATACTTGCGTCCTCACTCGGTTCTTGAAAGTCTGTACTCTCAAATCTAACTGATTCTCAATCTCGCTTATTAACCTCCTAAAGCAGTCTAATGCCTCAGACTTATGCAAGATCAGATAAATGAACCGAAACGCATGAAAGCGTCTATAATTATCTACACAACTCCATTTCTGACTCTCATGCTCATAAGACCACAATAAAAAGAAGGAAGGCACAATAGTTAACTGCAATGGAGTCCCAGCTCTCATTGTATCGCCAAATGGTTTTCTCGTCATTTTGCCGACTAGGCAAAACTCACATACAGGTAACTCGAATTTGGTCAGCGGGTCCAATAAACCTCTCGCTACTAACCGATTCATCATCTCTTACCCCATGTGTCTAAGTCTACTATGTCATTCATTTACATCATCATCTACGCAATCAGATGTAAAGACAATAGTAGAACGATAAGAAACCATTAGAAGGAGTAGCACCCAGTGCATACATTCCATCATGGATTAAAACCAGAATAATTCAGAAAATTGTCGTATTAAAAACAATGGAATAATTTCACGCATATCGTAGTCAATTTTAGACAAGGTACAAATTTGTAGATCCGTCAAATACCTACAATATTGAGGACGTCATAGCAAGTGTCATTCCCTCTGACAACGACGAATGCTCTGTCCTTAACGTAAATCCTCCAAACTTAAGGATTCACTTGACGGATTACGCACTCCTATCTCGAGTTACGTGGTCGGTTGCTCCTGATTTCAAAAGAGAGAAATCAGCGAGTATTATAGTGAATGAGACAAATCTCAAACCACGTAAAGAAAAAAGAATATTAATTTTTGCTCGTCACACTCACGAGCGAAATGACCAATTTTACCTCAAACGTAGCAATTTACTTTGGTCTAATCAAATTCCTTTTTCTTGCGTTCTTGTACCTCGTTGTCGGTTTTGTCGGATGATTTTTATTACCTAGATCTCGAGTCTCGTTCGCTAGGCTTAGCACCGAGGAAGTCCTTACTTGACTCCTCTAAATAAGCATGACTCGAGTGTGGCCTACTCGCCTCTAGGTGCTCCTCATCGAGATCACAATATGTACTCACGTCAACGAAAGTACGAATACTTTCGTCAAATGTGAGATAGGATTTCACGGTTTCCCATGAATCAGGTAAAAACTGGATCACATCCAGAACCTAAATTCCATCCGAAATTTACTCGTCCGTTTATATTAACTCGGTGATCATACTCGACATTTGTTTCATTGTATGATTAACCTTTTTCTTCTGCATCCTCACATAGGAGCCGAAGAGAGCAACACTATACTCTTTTGGGACGAGTCGAACCGACGTGTTCATAAAATATGACTCGAAAAACGAGACTAAGTCATCGTGTATGCCACTGTTAAGCGTTGCCCTAACTTGGCAAATCTTTTGTCCCATACACGATAAATCTCTTTATCTCGTATATTCTGAGGCGCGGTACCCACCCTGGGGCCCATCATCTCTTGCCTCAGATTCCCGTTAGATTTTTGTCTCTCGAGAATAAACCGAATCTACTGATAAAATCGCGCAGATCATATCATTCAGTTTACTCTCCTTGCAAAAATTTACCAAAAATTTAATACGACAGTTCTCAACGCATTAAGAGAGACATTTGTGACTTGGAGATACTTATTATCACATTTTTGTATGCCCTACGAATCATCAAAACCAAAATGACTTGAGTACAACCCCAAAGCGAGCGTATGAGTCAACGGATACCATACACCACAACTTGGAATCGCATCTTACCATTTGGATTGTGATTCGGCACACAAAAACCCACAAAAAGTCACATTTATGGATATAGGACCCCCCAAAAAATTGAAAAAATTCAATTTTGAGCGACTTCACGCGCCACCCGGGGTCCACACGCGCCGCCGCACGCCTCCACGCGCCGGCGGTGAGCCTCCACGCGCTGCCACGCGCCTCCACGCGCTGGCAGCAGTCTGGCTCACGCGCCAGACGCGCGGCGCGGCTCATACGCGCTGCCACGCGCCAGGGCCGGCTCGGCTCACGCGCGCCCAGTCGCGGCGCGCAGCTCACGCGCCTTCACGCGCTGAGCTGGGTCTGACCGGGTCGGTCAACGGGTCATGGGTGACCCGACTGACCCGGTCAACGGGTTCGGTCCGACCCGGTCAACGGTCCGGTCCGACCCCGGTCGGGTCGGTTGCGGGTCGGTCCGGGTCAGGGTCCGACCCTACCGCTGACCTGCCTGTTCACGCGCCAGTCAGACGCGCCTTCTGGCGCGTGTGTTTCACGCGCTCGCGGGTCTGGGTCGGGTCTTCTTCGCCCGACGGGTCTTGCAACGGGTTTTTCGACCCGTTTTCTGAAAAACACCATTCTGGCTATTTTTTCTTGCATTTTTCGACTGGAAAAAATTTGTGGGCATTCTCAAAACATCCTACACTCGAATTTAGGACGATTCAAGCCCAAAAATGGTGGGATTCAACCACCCCAGTCGCGGCTCTCCGCGGCCATTCGGAAATCCCAGTTTCCGGCACCCAAATCACACAATAAAATATATAAAACCGTAGATCTAGATGCAAGGAACTCATTTATATCATTTTCATGCATCGATCCGCCCTCTAAAGCCATAAATCTAGGGTTTTATGTTCGTAGGGTCGCAAATTTCGACCGGATTTTTCATGGCCCAAACATGCTCCGAAAATAAATAAAAAAATATTTTTATAATCCCTGGGCCATGGGTATTCTTGAAGTGTTCTCGGATTCACGAAACTCATCCGTGATCCGGACCCCAAAATTTTAAAAACCCCAAAAATAATTCCAAAAATTAGTAAATTAAATCCAACCACTGCTCTGATACCAATGTTGGATTTAATCGCACATGCGGAAGCGAGAATTAAATAGATCGCAATTTTCGGGATAAATACTTCAATAGGGCAGTCTTCAAAATCCACCGTGTCGCGATGTCCCTCGAACGGATCGCACGGTCGGATGGTGATCACGAGGTTAGTCGAATCACCACCACAGCATCACAACGCCGCAATCCTCATGTCCGGTGAATCGTTTGACGTTGGGAGATTTTCCTACGCGAAAATCTCCATCCCTCTCTCTATTTTCTCTCTCTAGAGAATATATGAAACCCTAACTACCTTCATGGTTGCCAATCATGGCTGCTCTCCACACACAAGGTAGGAATAACTTTCTCAAATTGAATCAAGAGAATAAATTGCCATTAGGGTTAAGTTTTGGGAGTTACCCAAAATGCATGGTTAATATTGGTAAGTAATAATGGGAGTTACCCCATTATCTCATTCTTACCAAATTGCCCCACAATGGGCATAAATAACCTACAGTTTTTTTATGAGAAGAAGAGAAATTGAAAAAAAAAAAAAAAAACCTATCAAACAAGCACAAAGTCTCACTTAAATAACATACTTATTTTCTTTGAATACTATTTTTTTTCTTTCGTAATCAAATTTACCTTTTCATTTTTTTTTTATATTTGACTAATGATATCTGAAAAACTGATTAATCTAGTTCGAGTAGTTGTGGACTCTAATTCAGAGACTGGCTCTCCTAGCATTTGTTTTCTAATTCTTAAAATTTAAATTTGAGATTTTAATTAAAAGAGTTTTATGTCACATTATAAGTATCATCGCAAAGAAACAAATACATCTTCTCATCCTATGCAGCCATTAGGAAAATACTCGAAGATCCAGTTTTGACTTTGATCAATTTATTAGGAAAATGTTAAGCATTTAGGGGCAGCTGAGCTATACTGTGGTATGTATCAACTGAATCTATTGCTGCAGACTCATAACATAGTGAGGCAAATTTTCAAAATTACTAATTAAAACATTTTAAATAAATTGTTATATTAACAAGAAAAAAGTAGTTATACAACCTCTCCCACTCTATCCATTTTAAATAAACTAATAAAAAGGAATACTTTATTTAAATTAGAGACAATTATATATCTTGTCTTAAACTTTTTTCCTATATATTTTTCAATTTAATTTTATACCTTTTTTTTTTATATTGACTTCTAAACTTTTCAAAGCTACAAGCTGTTATGTAATTTATTTAACAGTGGATTTTCTAATTCGTACTAATTCTGTCGTAAAATCAGTGACAAAAAAATTAAAAAAGTTCATAACTAAATAAAAATTGAGTGAAAGATTTAATATCACATATGTAATAATCCCATTATTATTATTATTATCATTATTATTATTATTATTATTATTATTTTGAAATTTCCCACTGAATTATATTTGATATAATGTTGTTTAGTACGAAGGACACCTTTGCAAATTGTTCTGTCATTGGCTATACAGACATGTATGTTAAACTATTCTCTATTGAAAAGTGGATCTCTCAAAATTAAAAGGAAAAAAAAAAAGGGTAAACACAGACACAAAGGTGTCAGATAATGAATTGCACGAGCGGTTCTAACTAGATATGGCACAGCTCAAAAGGCTTCTTTATTCCTAACATTGGTTCAAGGTTTAGACCGTGATTTGTGAAGATCTCACCTGTAGCAATTCTACACACACAAAATATTAATTTCCGTACCATAATATTATGAGCAAGTTGAACCCCCCCCCCCCCCACCCACCCAAAATGTTATTTATAAGCAAAATTCTTTGTGCGCCCAAGTGGGCCTTGGCTAGCTTTTTGTGGGTTGGGCCTATTAACGTCAAACCATCAACATATGGGCTTTTGCAAGAATTTTCATATAGAATAGAAAAATAAGTTTAATTTTCTAGCCTTAAAAAAAAAAAGGAAGAAGAAGCTACGTATTTAATTCTCGTTGCTCATGGAAATTTTTTTTTACGTGAAGGGCAAGAATGGCTTCCAAGAAGTTGCAGACAATATATGTTAAAAATCATGTGAATAATATGGATTTCACTTTTATTGGCATCTCGGAGAACTTGCCTTTGCTTCCATCATATTAATTTTGATATCTTTGATTTTTTAAATTTTTTTTTATTATTTTTGAAAAATTCACCACAGATAAATTGGCCGTGCTTATTTAATTAACTACCCAAAAAAATTCAAGATACAACTTTATAGAATTTGATCATGCCACAAATATGGAGGTGAAGGTATAAAAACGTTGTTTACAGTAATCTATTTTTTTTTTTTTTTTTTGTAGACAAGGAGAGATATTGGTGTAATTAATAATTTAATTATCAGAAAAAGGAGTAAAAAAAAAAAAGGAATGATAGCTGATAAGGAGAGAGATAATAAAATCTTTACCTAGTGGTAAATTTATATGGTAGGTTTGAGTCATTAAAACAGGAAAATTTTCCCCATTTTTGTTTTGATTGTCATCAAAACCGGATTTTGGTTTGGTTAGATATAAGTAAAAATGGCTTACAAGGGAAATGGCCAAAGCAACTTTCTCTTTGGTGGACCTGATCATTAATTATCTTTCTTTTAGAGACAATAAAAAAAAAAAAAGATTAGGGACCATTAACTTTGCACAAATAGAGCTCTTTATGTTACATGCATATTATTTTTTAAGAAATCTTGTGGTCTTTAATGGTTGACAAAGCATCAAAACATATTGTCAAGTTTGCTGAAAATTGCAACATCCACCCAAGTGTGCCTTGTAGCATGCATTTGTGCAAGAATATTTTCAAATTTTATTATTCCAAACTTGCCTCACTTATATATATATATATATATATATATATATATATATGATAAAGGACATGCAAATGAGTAAAAACTGCAATTTTCACTTGCAAAAAATTTGTCATCCTATAGTTTCAGCCTTTTTTATGTTCCAAAGGGCAATGGTTGGATGGGACATTTGGGCATATATATAGTGATGGGCTAAGGTTTCACTCAGTTATTTGTAGAATGAGACATGGTTAAGGAAAATTTATTCATTAGACCATTTTGGTGGAGTTGGATTAATGGTAAATTTTGAATGTTTATGCAATAATCTAGCTAATTAAAGGGCACCCATAAGAACTCCCAAAGAAAATCAATTCCATTTTAGGTATGATAGCTAGCATAGCTCTATTCTAATGCAAAAAAAAAAAAAAAAAAAAGTCTGAAATCTCATGCATGCATGTTTAACATATGTATCATGGCCATTTGGCTCATAACATATAGTAGTATTTACTTCTCAAAGAAAATGTTAAAGATACATTTAATGATATCTTCTTCTACAAGATTAAACTTTTGACTTTTGATGTGAGTGCTCGTTTCAAGGTATGAATTCATCCAAATTGCTCGTATGAATCAGGCTCAATTTCAAAACTCATCTTTTCTTAGATTAAATAGAAAGTGAAACTGTGTAAAGTATTCGGATGTTGTATGTTTGTTAGCATGCTTTAACACGAAGTGAACCAAGTTGCATTGCAAAGATGAAAACCAGAAAACCAGAAGAACAATCAACTTTGGGAGCACTTGTGTGTCCCAAAAATGGCATATTAGCCGACATCACATAAATTTTTTTTCAATCTATGAAATTAAACCCTCAGTTTCAATTTAACAGCATCCAAAACACAAAAATCAATTTCATGAATCAATAAACAAACAAGCCTTTGAGACAAATAATAAATCAATAAATGACTGATTCCAGATGATTAGGGGAAAAAAAGCTGGAGAACTTCATCATTTATTAGATGAAACTTTTTTCCACTAGGTATCTTAACCAAATACAGAAGGTAAACTCCAATAATCCCTGGGACTGTCAAAAGAATACCACCCGATCAATTTAAGATACTCGCCACATGTTCAGATAACTTAAAAATAAAGAAAAATTAGGAACCAGTGCATGTGTTAATCCACTGGTAACTAAGAAAAGTTCAAGATCTTTTCAAAATAAATCTTGCATAAGCTTGAGAGAGAAAGAGAGAGAGAGAGAGAGAGAGATGATTTAGAAATGTCAGACACATGGCCTAAAAGAATTTTCAATGAAATCAGTTTTAAGCTATGATCCACCTACCTTGGGTACTAGGGTTGAGCAAAGGAAGTTGCACCATGGAACTTTAAGAAATGGAAGAAAGGAAAAAAGTGATTTCCGTTTCTTATGCTAATCTTTTCCTATATTCCTGTAAAAGCAAAAGTCTTTAGAGAAATAGAAAAAACTAACTTGCCATTATCTATATTAGTCCATCCAAGTATAAGGATTAATAAACATTTAACTCCTTGTCTCCAAAATCCACTTTAGATTAAGCCAGTTAGAACTCGGTGGTGTAGGGGCAATTTAACTAGGTTTACGAAGGGAAAGTGGAAGAAAAGCATGCTAGGAATCTATGTCAATTAGGTTCAAAAGTTTAGGCTAATTATATCAAGAATTAAACACACCATCGACTTAATTGCCTTAACAAAAAAATAATAGTATTTATTTCTTCCAATTCCAAGATTACACAACATCTAAAGAAGGATAACAGAATCATGGGTTGGATATAATTTGTAGGTTTCCAAATGTATGAACAAATCTCTAGGGTTCCTAACCTTATTTATAAAAAGGATAAAGTTCATTTTGATGTACTATGTAGTACTAGCAAGTAGGGTTCAAAATCGATGGTGGCATCTTCACCAATCCTACGTTTCTTCTCTGAAAGATAAGCTAAAATCTTTAAGATCATGAATGATGAATACAGCCAAAGGCAAGAGATAGTAGGTCATCGGCCTCTTGGTAATCATCCCATTTCGTGGGGCTTGTTTGCATGTCAAATGAAGCCATGGAAGGTGAGCCTTCTTCAAAGCTACCGAAGGAGACATTTTCATTATCCAGTATGAATGGATTTTCATAATTCCACAATGAGCTACTGGGGTTCATATTTGGCATCATCATTTGAGCATTATTCACAAAATTCACATTGAATTGTGCTGGCATGGCTGGCATGTTTGAAATCTCCAATTGAAACAAGCTTTGAGCATCATGTACCGGGTAAGAAGGATGCTTTCCATAGAGTTTGTCAGCAGGGTTTGAAAGACTGGAGCCATTGAGAAGGCTTTGAGTTGCTTGTTCTTTGAGAGAAGCTAGTTGTGCTTGTAAATTCACAACCTACAAAATCCAAAGAGCAAAAATTTACAAGGGTGTTCGGTAAGTTCTCTTTCTCCACAATTGAATTAGGGTTTGTAGAAAGGACAAGGGTTAAAGGTAGACCAAAACCTGTTGTTGAAGAGCAAAAATATGAGAAACACATCCATAAATAGGATCTTGAAGCCTAGCTTGTGCTTCATATGAGATCGTCACCGCAGCCTCACAACGATCACTCACCGGGAGGTGAGCAAGTAATTTAGACACATTGCTAGCTCCAAAAACCTTATGAATTGCTGCAAAGTGGGTAGCGCCTTGTTCATGGCAAAAATATGGAGCAAAAACACAACCCCTTACACATTTCCTCCTCAAAAATTTGCAGGCTCCACAAGGAGAACCAGAACCTGTCATGTTTGATCTTTTGAAGGGTATTTGGTATTTTTGATGATCTCTTGTTTAAGTCTAGTACAAAGCATTAACATCGATCGCCATGTTTATAAACACCGGAGGAAGAGGGAGGTGGATAATATAATAATGCATTCTTAATTACATTAGGTTCCCTTAATGGCCTACAAATTTCAATATTTTAATTCTTTAGTTTTTAAATAATATATATGTACTCTCTTTCACACCCTCCCCCTCCATGTCTTAATTTTCATTAGAGATCCCATTCAGCATCCTTAAACGACAAAAGAGGGGTAACATAAACCAACCTCCATCTCCATTTTTGCTTGATGATTGGACATGTTTATTTTATTTTATATTGCTCTTTTTTGAAGGTCTCAATTGATCGACGTATAATGTAATAGCTGCAAATGCATTTGATCATTGATTACTAGACCTTGGTAATGATATAGTATTATTGCTTAAGACACATGGGTATACTTCCACAGGTGTCATTATCTCATTGGAGAGTACCATGGTAAAATATCACCCGAATTAAGTTATCTCTAACCCCTGAGTGTAATATATAAAAATTCATCTAAATAGCTAACCTATGAGTTAAAAATTCAATTTCTTTAATAAAATACTCCCTCTGTCCCACTTCAAGTATTTTTAGAGTTATTGTACAAAGATTAAGAAAATAATTAAATAACCATAATTCTGGAAAAAAAAAATAATAACATAAACGGACTAAATTATTATTGAAAATTCTATTTTCTTTTATTGAAATTGAGAATCTAGTGAGATAAAAAAAAAAAAAAAAAAAAAAGGTAAAGTAGTTGTTATACTTGATTTTCTAAATCTCTAGAGTGAGAAAGTGGGATGGAGGAAGTAATTCAGATAGCTCCGAGTACACATTTTTTTATGGTTTTTCTGTATCAACTTCATAAATCCAAATGAAAGGGGCATTTTTTAAATTCCCTATTAAAATCTGAATCACTCAAAATCGAGTAGCCAACGTATTGCGAACTCAAATTATGAGTAGTCCTCAAAATGGTTAATAGAGAGTAATGACAATTAGTCTATTTTGTCATTCAATTAAATGAGAATTAATATCGAACCACTAAAAAAGATAATTAAAGGGTAGTACTTTTGACCCCTTCTATGTCTAGTGCTACTAATAATATATTACCTCTTAAGCTTGTGGACATGTGAAGGTTTTCTTTGCATATTGTAATTTTTTAGTATGGTACAGATAATCCTGGACCAGGATAAATCATATATAAGCCGATTTTTCTTCTAGGCAACATATAAACAGATTAAAGAGAGAGAGTAATTGGGATGAATGCAAACTCTAATATATGAAAATTTCTCAATACTAATATTTTCCCATTCTGAAATATTTCAAAATGATTTGCTTTTTCAAAATATTTTGACATATTAAATTAATTAATATTTATACAAAAGTTTTTATATTTTTTATATTTAATGAATTATTTATTTATTTAATTATAATTATAATTTTTTTGTTATTTATTTTATGATTAATAATTATATATTTGATCATTTTTAAATTTTTATTATAAATGATAGTTATTCATATCATTTCGTGTTCGGCTTTTGTTTTTGTTTTTTCTTTTTTTTTTTAATGTTTTTATTTTCTTGTAACCTAGAAAGCAAGCAATAGTATTTGAATGATTTCTAGTATCGTAAAGCTTTAAGAAATTATTTTTCGGAGTGGCAATCGCTTTGTAAAATGTATGGAATATAAAACAGGTTCATTTTCTTCATGTCAATATCATTTTGAAGATACTTTTGTTCACTTTTTCTTTCGGTTTGCCATTATAGAATTACAATAAAATATTAACATAAATACGTACAAATATGCACAGTGATATTAGATAACTTGGCTCAATGGTAATCTGTCATCCTTGTTTTACAAAATGTTTGTAGGAACCCCCTATGAAAAGTTTAAAATATATAAAATTTTAGAGCACGTTTGGGTAGTTCATGAGCTCTCAGGCTGTTTGGAGCTTTTGACCCCTTGTTTTCTTTGGTTTTGGAAATGTCTCTCGTCATTTATTTATTTATTTTTTGCATGAACTTATACTTGGTGAGCATGACAATATTGTATAACATTAAAACCCAAAAGAAATACAGTAGAATAGAAAATTTCCACAACTTGTGCAAAAATACCCCAAAGATTATATGCAAACACACACACACATATATATATATATATTAAAGATTAAACAACAAAAACTTTTAATTTTTTATGAGAAAAATCCACTTACCAAATAATGTTATAACTAGCTTTAATTCTCAAATTCAAATCGGTGACCTAAGTTTTTGATTGGGGGTAAAGTCAAACTCAAACCGCTGAAAAATTTTTTTAAAAATTGTTGAAAATCAAATTGATTAGAGGTTTGGAATCTATTACGGGCCACCCTGAAACCCCAGATGGGACCTTAAAGGGTAGGTAAAGTTTCAGATACCAAAAACGGTGCAGACAAGTTTGTGGGGTTCCAATAAATAAAATAGAAAAAAAAAATCATTAAACAAAGAGGAAGATTTAAATCATTACTGAATAGACACATTGGATCATCCCACCAGGTCTTGTTATGTCAAGTTCATATTTTTAGTTTGAAACACGAAATGGTGGATTCTGTGCTTTTTGGGGAGTCATAAATATTCCTTCGAGCCTGTTATTTATTTTTAGAAATTCAAATGAATTCAATTTTGCAAATTAGTGAAAGGAAGCTAAAGGAGACACAAAATGGAAGCATATTCCAGAACGAATGAAACAAAAGACAGTGACACTGGTGTAGAACACCAGAGAGAGAGAGAGAGAGAGTGAGAGAGAGAGTGAGAGAGAGAGTGAGAGTGAATTTTCACTTTTTAAAGTATTGTATTAGTTTAAGTATGGGAGGTCACAGCTTGTCGAGCAATACTGTATTATTATCATTAACTAATCTTATATGTAATCATTAATCACTTTCAATCACTTTCTTGGGTCACACGTAGGCACCAACATGGAGACCTTGCTCATATGTGCACTTAGACCCCACCCCCAACCATAATAATGACTCTCCAACTTGATCTTGCTATAATCTCTCTCTCTCTCTCTCTCTCTCTCTCTCTCTCTCTCTCTCTCTCTCTCTCTCTCTCTCTCTCTCTCTCTCTCTCTCTCTCTCTCTCTCTCTCTCTCTCTCTCTCTCTCTCTCTCTCTCTCTCTCTCTCTCTCTCTCTCTCTCTCTCTCTCCCTCTCCCTCTCCCTCTCCCTCCCCCAAATTTTCTTTTTCTCTCTAATAATGTAAAATAAATAAATAACCAATTAACTGTCATCACTCAAGCCAATTGCAAGTAATTTTACATTTTAGCTAGGGCCTTGTTTGGTGTCACTTGTAAGCTACAAAAGTGTACTGGGTCAGCAACAAACTAATTTTTCTTTGTTTTTAGTTTTCTTCTTTTCATAGATTTGAATGTGCCCTTCATTAATTGTAGTAGTTGGAGTATTGCACATCATATTAGTAGATGAAAAATTGCACTCACTAAATACTGATACTTTTCTTAATTTTTACATAAATTGATATAATATAAATACAGTAACTGATTGATTCATTTAAAATAACACAGTTTTCGTGTAGGATGACATGATTAGCCTAAACATTAGGGATAGCTATTGCACGGGCGATGTACAAAGAGGGTTTTGTGCATGGCATCATCTTCCCTGGCGGCCATTATCCCACCACGGCAATGGCTTTTAGTCATGTGTACTTGTTGGCCACTTAAGCTTGAAAGGGCAAAGAGTTTAACTTTTAATTGGGACAAGAAGGCATGTCACATAATTTCGAATTGTTTAATGAAACCCTTTAGACAATAATGTAGGAGGGTTCAACTAATCTTTTAAAAGTGAACCATAGATAAAACCTCATTTTAATACCCCTGGTTTTCAAAAGGCCAAGTTCAATCCCAATATCAACAATAACATGTATCACACATAGGCCTTTTTGCATGCTCAAAGTTACTTTAGCCCATTAATATATCATTAAAAAAACTACCACAATAGTCCCATAGGATTGCCATGCAAATTATATAGAACCAAACTGTGATTTCACTCAAATGTTCTCTTTTTTTCATTTGTATATAATTAGGTTTTACCCCTTCTGAATTTGCTTTTCGATTACTTCATATAACAACAATACTTACCGATAACTACATTCTTGCTCACCACAAAGGTATCGGTTTCGTTTGCCATGTTATAATAAATTTGAAAGAATGGAAATTTTGCATTATGGAGAATATAATCATGTCTGGTTCCAAGGCAACATCACATTTGAAGGCACATGTCTTGCAAACCAAAAATTACCTACCAAAGGATCTTTAATTGTGTCTTCTCCCATTTCTTTTCCTTAACTTTTTCTTATGAAAATACACTCACTCTATCTGAATTGTGTCAAAAAAAAGTGCCATTTGCCCTTTTAAAACATACTAATTAGTTATTATCTGAGATTAAAAAAAAAAGAAAAAAAAAAGAAAAAGAAATGGTTGGGGGCATTGCAGGGTCACAACTTTTCTTATATATATATATATTATCTTGACTTTGAGGGGAGAAAATGTAGTTGATATAGACATTGTTTGCCTTAATCAGAATAATTTGCAATTTGATGGGTTAAACCAACCATATTAAATTTGGTTTAACGTCTTTAAGCTCTTGGAATCTCAAGCATTCAATTCCCTTAAAATAATTTTACTAAAACACAATTAAATAAAAATGCTATCTCTAGAAAAAAAAAAAATTATTTCCAAAATTTCATTTTCTTTAGAAAAGTTGGTCAAGTACGTATGTGTGTCCTCGATCGTAGTTACATGCATGTCCCACCATGGGCTGTAGTACAAGGCATGTTTAAGACATCAAGGATATTGCTAACGCAAATTTAGTTTGTCATTTGTGGTTGATAGATTGAAATCTTCTTCTTCTTTTTTTTTTCTAATTATTTGAAATTAAAAAGAGAATGCGATAATATAATAATTGGCTCAAAATGCGATTCATGTGACACTTCTTATGGGACACACTATGTTATCTTGTCTTCACCAAAAACACGACAAAAACAAATAAGTCCAATCAAGAATCAACTTGTGGAAGGATTTTCTTGTAAGAAAACTTTTCTTCTTATTTTATTTTATTTTATTTTAATTTACATAATATTTATTTCAATTTCAAAGTGAGTAAATAAAAAATTTCTCCTTTTTATTCTATTCATAAACATCCGTTCGATACCAAACTCTTTCGAATTGAGTGGTTAAGGGTACTCTGCCTCTTAATTAAACATCTCGAGTTCGAAATCTAAAAATGACGAAAAATGATTTAAAAGAGACAATTCCTAAAATAGACCCCACAGTACTCAAACTGAATTAATCAGACAAAACTCAGATATCGACAGTGAAATCCAAAAAAAAAAAAAACATCCACTCAATCTACTAAATTTAATTTTAAAATTTTTAATAATTGTTTTAAAAAATTTTTATTAGTCGAATGAACTCACACATATTTATTTGTTTTAGTTGTTATTTTCTTGAAAAAGAAGGGAATATTGAACCATTCGCACATGAGGGTTTTAATTTAATTTTTATTTTTGTTGGAGCTAGCGAATCCATGGCGGGCCAAACGTAATTAATACGGGGTTTGAAATTAAATTAATGCACACTTAAATGCTATAATATTGAAGCAACACTTATAATATTATATATATATATATATATATATATATATGTATGTATATATTTCATTCTTGTAGGGTTAATCAAATGGTAAAGAACTTTTATTCCAGTTTTTTTTTTGTTTGAATTTTTACGAAATCGTGTATATTTTTATGATTTTTGCAAGTTTTATATAATAAAAATATATATATATTTACGTATATTTCGGCACACAGTTGGGATTTTGTATGAGAGCAGGCTTAGCTTCGTGGCCAACATGTTTTGAAGGATTTTAAATGTCAAGATAAAAAGAATAATGTTTGTAACGTTGGGGTGTATGAGTTTTATAAACAACATTTTTTAGAAAATAAGAGTATACATCTAGTGTTAATACTCTGTTTGGGAGAAAAGCAAACTAGAAAGAGAGAGAAAATTGAGAGGAAGTCTCTCTTCCCAGGTCATCATTCTCCTTCCTCCCTCTTAGGGAAAACTTTTTGATCTCTTTCATGCTCTCCTACCCTATACAACTCTAAAATTGCCAACCTTTCCAGGAAAACCACAAAATTTGGGCGCGGAGGAGGAGTAGTAGTAGAAGAAGAAGAAGAAGAAGAAGAAGAAGAAGAAGAAGAAGAAGAAGAAGAAGAAGAAGAAGAAGAAGAAGAAGAAGAAGAAGAAGAAGAAGAAGAAGAATGAAGTAAATGAGATAAATAAAATCAACTTTTTCCCTTACTTTTGGGGAAAAAAACGTTGGGGATACGTTTTTTGTTGTTGTAGAGAGATTGGTTCGAGTTTTACAAAGTAATCTCAATTTTAGTACTTTTTTATTTTTTTAATTTTGATACATTATATTAATATCATTTTATTTTTATTTTTATTTAGCATTTTAAAATTATTATTTAAGATAATAGTTTAAACTCGATGTTTTATCAATTTAATTAATTTCAATTTTATAAGATTTTTAATTTTTACTTAAATATGAAATTAGTGTAATCCTAATATAATTAGTTAAATCCCTTAATACCGAAAGTAGTTTAAAAAAACATAAAAACAAAACATGGAGTACTTTCCTTCTTAATATATAATTAGAATTTTTATTTATATCAATAAACTATAATTTAATTAGCGTTATTTTTTTCCATTCAGACATCCTGTGTTTTATACCGTTTATTAAAAAAAATCTTATTTATTATAAATTTTTATATAAAAAATAGAAAACAAAATATTGGATTGGGGTGCACGTGCCGCTTAGAGTAGGCACACGGCAACGACTCCCAGCTTCTGTGTCGAAGTCTCTATTATTAGTTTCTGACACCTGACACCACCGCCGCACGGGTGGGTCTAGTTTCATGGAGGTACGTGGGTCCCAGTCCACATCATCAAAGCAGAGCATTTAGTTTCGGTCGGTATAAAATCTTGGACCCACCAACGATCGGTCGTCCGGTTAATATGGGGTGTGACGTCAGAATTTTAAATCCAACTTTTGAATTTGGCTCATCAATGTGAAATACAAGGTTATATTAAAAAGATAATTATTTTAAATAAATCAATAAATTTTGACTTAAATTGATTAAAATATAAATTTCAATTTCAATTGATATCATAATAAAAAATAAAATAAAATCCTTGGACCCGTGCATATGATACCTCCGGCTCCAACCCAATATTATTTATTTTTTTTAACTTCCCAAATTATTATTTTTTAAAATTTCTCCAAATAATTTAATTCACCTAGCACATGCTTCTGATAATTATTGAGTTGGATTTATTTTAAATTTAATATATTTATTATGATAGTTGTACTCTACTGGTATTACTTAAATAAATTTACTATTTAATATCTGAATTTAATCGAAAATCTTTTAAACTCAAAAAACAAGATTTATATTATATAATTTATTTTTTATTAACTACTTTTATCTTGATTTTTGTTTTTTTTTCAAATTGTATGGTTAGATAAATCTCACCCTTGCTAAATAATTAATGAATGGCCTTGGAAATAAGAGAATATATGATTATCAACAAAACTGCAATTTCCTAAGCCTTGTCTGCATTGATTCAAATATTGCATTTATTTTGTGTCTGCGTTTGTGTCAGTTTTACCCAATTGATGAGCGGTTAGGCAGGAGATAGGACAAGCTCATAAATCTCGTGAGAGAGAGAGAGGGCGGGGGGGGGGGCGGCGGTTGTGGCGCTATGGGACAAAGGATGATGATACATGTGTCCCTCTAAAGACTAGTCAAGCCGACACCATGGATGCACATGGGCCCATTACTCGTGTACGGATGATTCTTACATGTGTTATCGACCGGGTTTCCGAATCGGTAAATAAAAGTTTTAAATTTTTTTTTGTGTTAAAATTTAAAAATAAAAAATATAACGTATTGATAATTATTTTAAATTAAATTTAATAATATTCGGATTGAATTAATCATAATATAAATTTAGATATCATTTGGTTAAAAAAATCAATGAGAGATTTTTTAATAGACTTAAACTCAAGATCTTAATGAATAGAGAGACGGAATAGTAATAATTGAATTATAATTTATTGATTTAATTAAGATGGATTTCTTTTTTATTTATATTAGCATTGCTGTTCATCGGAACAATTTAAACACTTAAATCCTTCATAATCTTATTCATTCAACTATTCTTATACATCATCATTGTCTCACTGTGACATGATCTCTCAAAGGTGATACATGGTACAAACCAAAAACAAGTACTAAAAAAAAAAGGTCCTTCCCTAAAATAAGGATAAAGTCATTTTCAATGAACTGCGTACAAATTCAAAAGTCACCCTAGAAACGCAACTTGCAAGCAATTTTTCCATAGTAGATGTTGAATCATCGACTTCGAGTTCGACCCCATCTACACAAATGACTACCAAAAGAAAATGATGTTGCTTGATGATTGTGAGACAAATTTAAAGCCTTTCTTTTTCAAGATAAAATGCAAAATTTTCTTTTCTAAGTACAAATTTCAAAAAAGCATGTGGTGTAATATAAGTTGTGAGTATATTAAATCATATAATGTAGTTTGAATAGGAGGCAATTTTTCCTTGGTCTAAACCATAATATAAGGGGGGAGTGGTTTAAGATAATCTTATTCTACGAAGAAAAATGACAGAGGATTGTCATGTCAAGAGGGTCTATGAGGAAGATAGTATGAGAATGGGGTTTTCTCATTGGTGTTAAAGAAATGATGAAGTTTTCTTAATGACCAAAAGTGAATAAAAGCCAAGAAAAAGCTCATCACATGGTGGAGACAGCTTTGAGGAAGTTAATAAATAGAGTTCTAAGGAAAGAAGTTAAAGAAAACAATAGTAGACTCTATAATTCTACCCAAAAAAAAAAAGTAGTAGACTCTATAACTTAACTTCATTTGCAAGAATATTTGACCAATGTGGAATCTAAGTAATAATGTGAAAATATGGTCCTACAGCTTTGTCTCATTGTGTATGATATGAGTCAAGTTAGGTTTGAATTCAAACTAGTTAGAATTTCTTCCCAATTCCTTTAGTTCCTGACAGAGAAACACCTACTCAACCACGCTATTTGCCCAGAAAATTCTCATCTCCTCCACCGCCCTCTCAAGAAATTTCTGTGCTCCAACAAAATCTCATGGCAAATGTGAAAAAAATCGTTACATGTAATATTCAGTAATTAAATATTAATGTTCTGGTTAATACTACATATTTTTGCATGGCGGGAGTATAGAAGTACTCTCTATTTCTCTCTCTCTCAAAACATTTCTTAAGAATATTTTAACCAATTTTTCTATTTTTCGAGGGGAGAACGGACCCCGTGGTATGTGCTTGATTGGGATCCAGGACAGTCCAGTCAGAGCCCATAAACATTTTTGTGCATTTACACAGCATGAAAAGTTTATTTTCATTAGAAGTTGAAGAAATAAATAATAAAAGCAAATCTACGATGATGTTGCTCTGATCAAATGAGATTGTTTCCTTTAAAAAAAAAGAAAAAGAAAAGAAAAACCCACAAAAGCCCTCATGGTTTCACAATCTCATTAGCAGAACATGGTTCATTTTTGTAGCTATCCTTGGATGCCATTGATCAATAGGTTAGCGTAGGTGTAGGATAGGACTAGAGCTTAGGACTTCCTGGCCCTTTCTCTTTGAGATTGGTAAATGGTGGGGTTCACCAAATCATCTTTTCTAAAGTTTAATTGGATAGCTTACCTCATTTAGACCTTAATCATCATGACAAAACGTAATTCCATTTTGTGTGGGAAAAATTGCTTTCGCCCAAGCTAGTTCTAATTACAAATATCCATCTTTCCCATCCAACCCTCTTTGGAGATGCTTGTCGAGTCTGTGTAAATACATTTCCCCTTCACTCATTATCCAGCATGTGCATTTATCTCACCTTAAGGGCTCTTGCGTAATTCCCAGAATTGAATTTAGGATGTAGCCTCCTCTAGACCAAGAAAGCACTTTCTTGATCGTTTGGACAACTCCAACTCCCAACTCTTTGATTGGTACCAGCATACAACACAAACTAATAAATGTTAATCCTGACCATTTGTCTATGGATCCAGATACCAGTGGAAACCAAAAAAATCTTGACCATTTGTCAATTATTCAGTGGGCTCCGTAAATGAAGATCCCACAAATACCCTAGACCAATGCCAAAGGTAACAAGCATTTAGCTACCACAAGAGCTTATATAATGCTTCCTACCTTTAGTCTCTAAAAACATATGTAGCTGCTGCAGAGGTGTTAACAAGGACCTAGAAATACAGAAAACAAATATCTTCACAAATACAAGATCCTTGGGACTAGGAAAATTCAGTGTTGATCATTGAACAACAGGGTTGGAATTTGAGAAATATGTACACATTGTTATGTACAGTTGGTTTCAAAGGATACAACCCACGTCACCTATCTGAAAATAGCTTCATCGCTGGAGCTAGGCAAGCCTTTGAGGACATCTCTGAGAGCTTGGTAATGGCTATCACACTTGTGGTCGGAAATTAAATTACTAGATAGCATTATTTTCTGAAAATGTTCGCCTGGGTGCCTTTGCCAGAGAGTGTAAAATTCCCTAGGCTTGGAAGTACCACCGGTGCTGACACGACTGTTTCGATTGTCCACTTCTCTCTTTAGATAATATAATGTCCCTGGCACAAACAATTCCTCAGGCATGGAACTGGCACCTCCTTTTCCCTCAGTTTCTGAGGCTGGCTTGGAAGTTGATGGAATTCTGGAAACAACAGCTGGGGCATTCTCAACAGCAACGCCTATTTGCAGAGGCCAATAGCAATAAGTTTAGCAGAGACAATGTTAAGAATATTTGTTAGTACCATAATTCTCTAAGCAGTAAACACGCAGAATAAGAATTACACACCCATACTTATAAGCCATAATTATGAGCACTTGGTGAAAGGGATGGGAAAAACAGGTGCATCAGTGTGACCTAAGCTGCTTAGCTAATAAAGATGAGATACTAAAAGATATCAACTCAAGACACTATTATAACTAAATATGCCAGCTCAATAAGGCCTTTTCTGCAGTTTGCTTGCTTATGTAATTCAAAGAACGGAAAAAGACTTTTAAGGGCTACATGGACATAAAATTACTCTAATATGCAACTTTGGAGAAAGGCATTACCGTAAGAAACTTCCTTGCTCCCAAAATTACTATAATCTGCAAGTCTCCGAGCTACATCTTGCACTGAGGAAACAACCTGCTTCGCATTTGTAACCAAATCCCTGAAGCGTTTCCAATCTTCCTTCTCTATAATGCTCATCCTATTAGGGGAAACCAGAAGTTTTATCAACTTGATAGCCATAAATAGTCTAAATTTGTTGTCATAATCTAATGGAATTATGATAACAACTAAAGACGGAATCTTCAATATGCCAAGGTGTCTAATTATATATCATGTCTCAAACATTAAAAGGTACATTTCTGACAAACAAGAAAAGACAAAGTCTTTCTGAAATCTAACTTGTGAGAAATCATCTTGACAAAATGTGAATTCTAGTACTGTACTTCTTTTGGGCTTAAGTGATCTTTTCTTATTTTTATGAGTCAGTTTGAAATCTAACTCCCATGAAAGTGTGATAGAGAGAATTAAGTACCAAATACAAGGATGACTGTCCTTTCTGCAGCTCCCACAACCTCCGCTAACTCAAATAAGAATAAATAAATCAATTTAAAAAAGTTGAGTACACCTTCCTAATAGGCTAAGCACCTACGTTGCAATCTTGAGACCACAAAGGAAATAAGTACACTATCACAACTAGTATTACCCAATAGGAGCATGTCATTGACCTCACCAATATTGCTACTTAATTGTCATTAGAGAAGCCACCTGCTTATAGCATAATTCACTCAAGACATCATTAACGGAACATTTTTGCTAATTGAATGAAAGTTTAACTGTACATATCAAATAATGGATAAAATAAATTACGTGGCTCAATGGAGTTTGGGCTATTAAATTAGTAAATAACTATAGAATTAAGCAACAAGTGCTGTAAAAGTATCTAGAAGAACAGAAACTAGAAAATCCAATTCCAATCACTCACCATCACAACTTTTTACTTGAAACCTTGATAGTTGCCCTTGAATACTAAAAACACCAAAGACAATGGCAATATAGATCACCACCTAAGTTTAGGGACAAGTCCACAAACTCAACATTCCAGTATCTGGAACCCCCACCCACCAATGATAAACAAAGGCAATCCACTTCGCTCATCTTCTTATCAACTAAACCACCCTCCATGATTTCTTATCATTCCAAAAGAACAAGATGGTTGCATAATGGACATTTTTGTATAGGTTTTGTGCTAGCAACTTACAACTGCAGCTTCCTTCGAGGCAAACTCAACCGAAGTCAAATTCTTTAGTTGCGACTGACTATGTGAATCGATTATCTCTATTCTGTGTTTGTTTAGGCCATATAGGTTGTTAACTTTTACAATGGCATGTCACATCTTCTGAGCAAACTTTTACCATAGCGTGTCACATCTTCTGAGCACTTCCAAAGTTTTTGTCTTCCTAAACCAGGGGGAAATCCTTGAATTTATATATTCCTGCTTCTTGAGTGATGCACTATCCTCTTAGCACAAGACAAAACCATTTCCCTAGGAATCAGCCTCCTTTAAGCATCGTCCCATTCTTAACATACAATAGCATAATAATTTCCGAGGAAAGCCCAACTTTCCAAATCCACATGATATTTGACAAATATTTCATCAATTTTCTCGTATTTAAATTTTACATATCTCTCTCTCTCTCTCTCTCTCTCTCTCTCTCTCTGTGCGTGCACACACATTCATCACCAAATCTGAGGGCATTAGTGGTACAAAACCACCCTTCTGTTTATATTTCAAAAGAGAAAAGATAGTTTTGGTTGAAATAAGAAAATGAGAGACTATACCATGATCCTCCCCTGCTCCCAACTTTAAGGCTACCAATCCTAATTCCATGACCTGGGGAGAATCTTGCTAAAAGCTCCATCACCAAAATGAGCAAGATGAGCAAGAAAACACACACGCACATACACGTAGAGGAACTTGACCCCAGAGCAATGCACTAACCAAAATGAAGACATAAAAATGAACCTCTTAATTGATACCCTCCACCTCTCCCTATAATCCATCCTTTCTGCATTTGACAGAAAATCAGAACAATTTTTTTTTTTTATCAAGTTAGCTCTCACTTTCCCATAAAATTGATGAAAAGGAAAGACACCACAATTGAGAACCAGGAAACCTATGTATTTAACAAGTCTTTGCTTATTCTCACTTTCTCCAATTTAAAATAAAAAATGAAAAAAAGAAAGATCAAATGTTTGGGTTGGACAGCTCACCAAGTTGTGCACCAAGATGTCATCATGTATATGTGGTCCAGTTTGAGCAGGAAATATGAGAAATAGACATAGGTGAAGCCAATGTAATTGCGATTTCAAATCTATGAACTTCATGTGAGAAATAAATACACCTAATTGGGTACACAACCTCTGGTCATTGTTTTCTCTCTACTCTCTAGAACCCTACCACTGATTCACTTCACTCCTCGGACTTATAAGAAGTATTTTCCAACTAAAATATTGAAAAAGAAAAGAATGAATCAAATTTCTTGTTAAAAAGTTCTTACCATATGATTCTTTAGAATAAGAAAAAAGAATTTCAGGCTCAAGCCAGCCTGCAAACTTTTACTCAAAACTAAATTGGAATAGGTGGTACTAGCATCAGGTTCCAAATAATTGTTTTACTCACCAATCAGTTTGAGCAATTTCACTTCTCAACCTTTCGAGAGAAGCCAAACTTAATCTAGGGATAATATCATCCTGCAAAAAGAGAGAACCACCGGAAACTGTAAGTCCAACAAATCTTAAGAAGTAAATAAAATGGTAAACTTATTAGAATTAGGAGGCTAGTCACACTTATCATGCACAAGCAATGTGAGTAATTTCAACTAGAAAGATGAAGCAACTGGGAAAGATCCTATAAAATCCACTGACATGTCCCTGGCATGGTTCTAACTTTATCTGGTCAAAGTTAAAAGGCCAGTTTGGGGCAAATAAAGTAAATAAAAAAAAAAAAAAGAAAATGATAGAAAGGAAGAGCGAATTAGGTGCTACTTCCTAGAGAATAGAGAAAACATACAAAACGCATCCAACCTGCATTACAACGGTAGAAACAAACTCAGAGCAGCTTTCAGCTAGCTCTTTAGAGACACAAGGTGGAGTTGCAAATCCAACAGCAGACACA
This sequence comes from Dillenia suffruticosa, assembly GCA_033439265.1. NCBI lineage: Eukaryota > Viridiplantae > Streptophyta > Magnoliopsida > Dilleniales > Dilleniaceae > Dillenia > Dillenia suffruticosa. The sequence continues at coordinate 20,096,002 of JAVTVX010000020.1, forward strand.
ATATCAGGACTAAACCCCAGCTCCTTTGACGACTTCTTCCGAAGCATTATAGCTAGTAGAGATGCTATAGCACCTCCAAGAGAATGGCCCACTAGCCTTAGCTTAAAACCCTGTCAGATCACTTATACCCATTAAAAGAACTGTTGAGGTGATCTCATTTTAAATAAGAAGTAAGATGTAAAGTGTAAAGTTCCAACAACCAAAAAAAAAAAAGGGGAGGGATATCGTCTCCACCTTGTGTTTCTCCAAGCACTTCCTTATATGGCCAATTTCATGACTAAGAAACCAACGAGCGGCTTCAGCAGTGCCAAAGTGCGTTGAATATCCTTCAAATGTAACTTCTTCATGACTGGAGGAGACAATGTCAGTGAAAAGGTCATAGACTGTATGAGTTCCACGTATTCCAAGAATTATGAGTCTTTTACGGGTATCAATGCCTACGTAGTATCCAGGCCTCATGACACTTGAGTTCCTCACAAATTTCAAAATGTTGTCCTCACGAAGCATGCTGTTTCTCGCAAGACCTGCTGCACTGTCCTTGTAAGAACCTTTTGCCAACTCTATATGGTAGATGAGATCATGGATCTAGTTAACAAACAATCAGCTAATTAGACTCCATCTTAAAGGATAAGATCATAACAAGGAAAATATGTAAACTAAAGTAAATATGTCATAGCAAGTAGTATCTTTTGAGAGTTCAAGAACTTACGATAGGCTCCGAGGATATCTGGATGCCCTTTACATCTTCAATTTGAGCAGAAGATGCTTGGCGAAGATATATGAGGTACAAACCTATGGTAAGATCACTGAAGGTCCAATCCTGGACACCAACCTTACTCCTCTGAATGGCAGCAATGATCTCTGAAACTGATCGAGTACTATTAGGAGATCTGTTCCCAATGCCATTCCCTGAAATTTGGATGTTTCAGCAGTGTCTGTCACCAGCAAGCATTTTAAAAGGCCTCAAAAGACAGCACAATTCAGAAGCGTCTAAATAAATGGTCCATAATAATAGTACCTAAGAGATAATATTTTGGAAGTAAAAGCAATTCCATGACTCTGCCTCTTAAAGAAGAATAGCATGATGAACTGATAAGGATGTATGTTATCAAAACATCAAACCGGTCATAATATATAAATAGATTATTGTTACAAAGATCAATGTCTTATATATTTGGCTAAACATGAGCAATCCAATATTTAGATGATTCCATATATATTAGACCTGAAAGTTAGAAATGTAATACAAGACCAAGAAAAGAATAAAAGATGAAACTGGTGGCCAGCCTTTTAGTTGTCGTGATAAAACACCATTAGGTTATTCCAAATCATGCCTAGTTAAATTGGTACTTTTTCTCATAACTTCACCATCACCAAGCATGTTAAGTCGTTCAATCTCAATATAATGTCCCAATAAATGCACAATCACAACATCACAAAATGCATCAGGCCCCAATTTAAACTACACCTCAATAGAGCATATAATACAGAAATGAGCAAACCTGTGGGCAAGGCTCGCCTACACAACTGCAAGGCAGGTTCTATAGCTTTCGGGAGCCAGTCAAGCTCTAACCTCCACTTACTTTCGCCTGTTTCATCATCATCAGAGCTAGATTTGAAAAATTCAGAATCATAGTCCAGTCTTCTACCTTCTTTAGGCTTTACCGGACTAGGAAAAGCATCTTTTCTCTCCTTTTCTACATTTGTTTCCACCTTATCCACACTTGACCATCCTGACTGCAATCGGTTAATAATACCATAAATGTACCTCCTATAAAACTCTTGTCTTTCCAACACTTTTCTACTAGCATCTGCATGCCCAAAAAAGGGTCCAAATGTCAAAAGGTAATATATGAATAAAACATTTTTACAATTCAAGACCAGAACTGATTCCATGGTTGATTATCCATATGCAAACTGCAGCTAACTTCATGCACAAAAATCTCCTTCAGATCCGTTCCTTCCATGTCCTATGCTCAAAGAATACAATAATTATGCCCTAATACATCTAAACAATAATAAAAAAGGAATGTCATAAAAACAGAAAACACTTCAACTTATTTTCCGTTTGCTCAATGCCTTTTCTCGGTTAACAAATACACTCTGTAAAATTTGGTTCAAGAACTTGACCTCCTTCCCCGAAAATTACTGAAAAGTTTTGAAAGACGCATTGATATAGAATGAGAAAGAGTATTTGTGGAATAGATTTTTTTGCAAGATAAAACTAATGCTTTTCATGGAGAAAACTTTCAAACATGAAGAGCATATGCATTTCCAACCACTCGGCATTAAGAGATTAACAAACAGATATTGCCTCATACAAGTAGAACTGACTCTGGCATGAGCCATTGTGTGTGGGTGGTACATTAAATTTTCAATCATCCTTCCAAATACGATGACTGTGTAAATAGGCCTGAGGGCCCTAACAGAAATCCCTTCAAAAATGAACCAGCAAAAGCCTATACCTAATGTCACGGTTTACATAACAACACCAAGCAGGTAAAGAGACATAATGGTATCTTTTAACAAAATCTGATGTGATTTGATTCTATTGCTCATTTAGAAGCACATGATGGACTCTCTTAACTTTACAGCCACATTGAATTTTGTCAATTTACTCACCGACAAACTCTGTTTCAATCTCATTAATGAATATTGTCAGAGCTTTTGCACCATAATCAGTTACCCATATACCTATTATGTTTTATCTTTCATCTTTTTGTAACTAAAGCAGGAGAGCATCTTCTTCTCACGCTTCATAGACATGGAAAATTTCCAAAATTTATCAATTCAGATTACAAAATGTTCCCATGATCCAAAAGCATGCGAAAACCCTAATTGCAAGCAACAAGAAGCAAACAAGTCTGCCTACATATAAGACCAGTTATTGTGAAAACAACAAGTTAACCTAATGGATGTTTCTGGTAGAGTTGGAACTCACCGACACTGTGGAGAAACCGCTTAATTGATTGAACTGCCATCTAGAGAGAGAGAGTGAGAGAGAGAGAAGGAACAAGGATTGGAAATTTTGAAGTGAGGAGAGAGAAGAGGGACGGACTAGTGACGTATAATGACAGGTGGCGCAAGGAGCGCAGGCAGAAAGAATACAACCGTGGCCGCAGCCGGGAGTTTTTACGGAGGTATGCAAGCAAAAGGATAGAGAAGCGGATACAATAAAATAGAAGGGCAGAGAAGAAAATATCTTATTTTCAAATTAGTAAGACAAAAGAAACAATTAAATAAATATATAAATAGTAATTTTAATATTGTAAAAATTAAAAATATATGACAAAACAATGTGTTAAAATTAAAAATTAAATATTTATATATGTACTTCCGCCTTGTGTTCTTTCTCTTCTCCTTTCATCTCTCTTAATCCCTAATTCTTTAAATCAGAACAACACAAAACATCTGATATTAATTTAAATTCATTAACCTCAAATCAGAGCAATTAACGTGGAATCTAAACTATAGCAGTCCCAAATAAAAGCAATGATACCAACCACAAGCCTCTCTTTCTCTTCCAACCAATCACAAAGAGAAGAGTGCAAGGAAAAAGAGGAGGAGAAAAATAAAACAAAAAGAAACATATATTTTTTATTTTAATACATTAAATTTATACTTTTTTTATAATGACCATTAATAGTTGATAGTGAAGAAAACTTATGTCCCAAGAGAACACAGTAGTGATCATAATTTTCATCTTTTAATCTGATGATTTTTAATTTAAATCAAAGTGTAGCGAAAAAAAAAAGATAGTAGAGGAGACTTATTGCGGGGAACTCGCAGACACACAAAATCTTTTAATTTTTATTAAAATGTAAAATTATTTTTCAAAAAAATTAAAATCGGAGGAGATTTTAGATTTTTTATATTAAAAACACTCAAAAAGTACAAAAGTTTTTTTTTGATATTTCCGTTTTTCCCCCCCTTTCTTTCAAAACGCAACACAAAGTAAAGTTGAGTAAAACCCTAAATCTCAGTTATCTTTTTTTTATAGCCTTGCGGCCGCCGGCCTATCACTCCTCACTTTTCATTTTTGCCTATAAATAAATCCCTCGCCTAGGGTTTTTTCTGACCAAACTCTCACTTTTGCGTTGAGCGCCGCTATGGTATGGCTACCATTTTTCATTTCCGTTTTTTCAAACTTGATTTCATTGCGTTTGATTTTTGATTGATTGATTTGGAGAAGGAGAGAGAATGAAATGATGATCGATGTTTTTCCCTATTGGTTTGATTGCCGCTATGATGGCAACTATGTATTAGCTCTATCTGATCTCCTCTCTCTCTCTCTCTCAAAACTCTCTTGGGCGGTCCGTAATTCCAAATTGTGTTTGGTCTATCCTTTTTGGTTTTCATAATTATCTTTTTTTAAAATTGTTTGAATATGATTTTTTTTTTTTTCCTTTTGAAATTTATTCCTGAATAACTTTTTGTGATCTTCCTGCATTATGATTCTTGTTTTGGTCCGATTTATTATTATTATTATTATAAGTGAGATTTTATGTATTGCTTTTTGGGTTTTGTAAATTAATTTCAAATGGATCATTCAGATAAACCATTATCTTGTGTTCTTGAATTTAAACAAAAGGCTTGTGGGATGCGATTTACTCGTTTGATTTGAAGCAATTGAGGGTCCAAATAACTCTGGAAAAAAGGGGTGAAGTATTAAGAGAAGAAACCCTTTCTCGCCATTGAGAATAAAAACACAAATGTTCTCAAGAGGTGAAATCAAGCTCTCTGAACTTGCTTATTGAGGCGATGCATTTTGGTCATGCCCATAAGCAAAAATGTACCCCCCCCCCTTATTACGTTACCGGGACGTGGAGTCTTTTAATTGTCCATCTCATCCTTTAGGCAATGTTCCACTTCTACCCAAAATGAATAATATTTTCGAAGTAAATATATTCTCTCATAAAAGAGACATTAAGAAAATAAAATCTTAAGTGGGATGAAACTCTAATCGGCCCTTCTCAATTCTCATACAGGACAAATACTTGTAGCTACACTTAATTCCAAATCTAAGCAGGGGAAATTTAGAATTTTATTCTTAAAAAGTGTTAAAAATAATTTGGGGCTTACCATGGAATTGGGGTTTATGATGGAATCGAAGTTCATGACAGATTTGTTCTTAGATGTCATAAGCTACAATTGCGGGAGATGGAGAGAATGAAAGAGATGTGGAGACAAAAAACTTTTGTGGGTATAACGGTAGCATGAATAGAATCTGAGAAAGTCATAATAGGTTTTATAATATTTGAATCACGAATAAAGTTTAAATAATAAAAAAGAAAAGAAAAAGGAGTTGGGAGTCGGATGTTGGAGGCGTTGGCGGAGATGGTGTGATTTGGTGTGATTTTTGGAAGGAGGTCCTTCGTCGGAGTTTTGTGCCTTTTCTTTTGCCCTCTCCTCAACTCTCAGAGAGAGATGAGGGTGATAACTCGAGAGATGGGGGGGGGGGGGATTGGGGTTTTGGAGTATCAGGGAAGAGAGGGACGTGGATTATTTACCGAGCCAAGTTAGAAGGAATTGGCCTTTATGACATGCCATCCTCAAAGCGATGACGTGGCAGTGGTAGTGAAATTAATCTCTTATATCACGTGTTGACACATGTTAAGTCACCGTGTCATATCACTTATCATATCGTATCAATATTGTCAAAACACCGTTCCGTTCAAACTTCTTCTATATATATATATCATGTCATAATACATATATAATATCACGTTAATTTAATAATTATCAATATTAATGAAGAAATTTAATTATAATATTATCAATAGTAAATTCAGTAATATTTCAAACTTCATCGGTAAAATTACTATTATTTTTTTTTTTATTCTTCTCTACCGGTACTTCAAAGTTTTTAAATTTCAATTCATGTTCTCCCCCGTTTCTTTCCAATTATTTCTTTATTCTCAAAGCCATCTTTAAAAAACGGACAAAAAAAAAAAAAGAAGTTTCAGCCAGAAGGATTAGATAAGTCAAATGCCACAACTTGCCAAGTGTTATTGATCGCTCCAGTGTCTCTCCTTGTGTTAGACAATAGCTACTACCTATGTTTTATATTTTTGTTTCTTTGATGGAAATACATGCGTTCCTTGTTTAAAACTTTTTAATCGTTAACATGTCAAAGAGGTGAAATGCTTTGACACGTATCCCATAATTTTGTCACTTGTTTATTCTCCGATGGCAGGTTTCAACTTCTTGTGAAACCACGAAAGCCATCGATAGGCTAAAACCCATTGTCTTTCCTGTGCCATCACAATGTTATAGCACTCCAGCAGCTGTTCATTTTGCTAATTCAACTACTCTACTCAATGAATTCACCAACTTCTATTACAAAAAAACACCTGCCCCGAGCAATCAAAGTCATGAATTCCATGCAAAAACATGGCACATATGCTGATTGTGTCACACACTCTGAGCTCATCAAGTGCCGTGTCTCTTTTAAGGCTGTTGAACAAGGGAAACTAGTTCACAAGGACGTTCTTTCAAGTGGGTATAAGCCAGGAACCTTTCTTTACAACGTTCTTCTTCTCATGTCAGTCAATTCAATCTTATGAATGAAGCCCAGAAATTGTTCGGCCAAATGCCTGAAGGAAATGCTGTTTCTTGGACCACATTGATTTTGGTTTTCTTGAATTCTAAGCTCAATGATACGGCCTTGGGTTTGTTGAGTTTGATGCTTAAAGAAGGAATTTGGCCTAACATGTTTCCTTATTCTTCGGTTTTGAGAGCATGTGATGGTTCATGGAACCTCAGAGAGTTGCATTGCAGTGTTGAGAAAGTCGGGTTTGATATGTCTTGTGGTTCGGAACTCTATTATTGGGGGGTTTGCTCATAATAGTGAGGTGAAACTGCGTTGCATCTTATCATGAAGAGAGCTGGCTTTCTTGCTAATGAATTGATGCTGACTAGTATTTTGAGAGCTTCTACTAGTTTGGCATTGCTAGAGTTGGGAAGGCAAGTTCATGTTCATGTAACAAGGATTGGGAGAGATCTTATACTTGACAGCGCACTTCTTGATGTATTGCAAGTGTGGTAGCTTGGACACTGCAAAATGAGCTTTTGATAGGATGATGGAGAGGGATGTGGCTTGGCCCAAAATGGCTACAGCAAAGAAGCTCTTCAATTGTTTGAGTTGATGAAAATCTCGGGAACAATGCCAAACTATATTATAATTCTTGTGGTTCTGTTTGCATGCAGGCATGCTGGACTTGAAGATGATGGGTGGTACTATTTTAGATCCATGAAAAAGCTTTTTGTTATTGAGCCACAATGTAGTTACGTGGAGCCTGATATGGTTACATGGAGGACTTTGCGTGGTGCCTGCATGGTTCACCGCAATGTAAGATTGGCTACTTTTGCTGCCCAAAAAATTCTTGAATTAGAGCCCCATGATCCAGGGGCCCACATACTCTTTCTTATGTCTATGCAAACTCTGAGAGGTGGAAAGACGTTGCAGAAGTGAGGAGGAACATGAGGAACAAAGGAGTCAAGAAAGAACCAGGCTGTATCTGGATTGAGTTCAATCAACAGATCCGTGTATTCATTATGGGTGATAGTTCTCACCCCCAGACAGAAGAAATTGACAAGGAGCTACATCTGTTGATTCATAGACTAAGGGAAGCGGTCTATGTTCCAAATACAAATTTTGTGTTTGAAGATATTGAAGGGGAACAGAAAGAAGACTCTTCGGTGCCACAGTGAGAAGCTAGCTATTGTTTTTGCTTTGTTGAACTTGTCAAAAGAAATGACCATTAGGATTATGAAAAAATCAGGGTATGTGGAGACTGCCACAACTTTGCAAAACTTGTCATTAAGTTGGAGCAAAGGACTATTGTGATTAGATTTCCCATTCGCTGCCATCATTTTGGAGATGGGACTTGCTCTTGTGGTGATTACTGGTAGCAGAAGATGGGAGTTTCATGTTTGCTACCTGTTTTCACTATATCATGTCACATCAAAACCACGTAATTCATTTTGAGAAATTTTTGCAACATGGACATGGACAATTTCTTCCTTAACGGTTGACTTGAAAGGAGTTCTGTTATCTGGAATAAATGGGAGAACTTTTGGCCAAGAGGACCACTAATTCATACCGGTTGTAATCCTGGTTTCATCTATATGACTCTAAGATATAATGCACATGTGGTACCGCAAGAGAGCAATTTTGGGTATTCAAAAGGAAACAGGATATACCATCTGCATCATTTATCACACTTTCATGTGACATGACATGCAGCAGGTAGACACAACAGTCTCCAGTTCTATTGTAGTCAACTTTCTGATTCTTGATAGCAGAACGTACTATTAAAACACCACACAACCACCAATTAAAATTATTGGTACCGGATGATTAACATTCAATTAACTTAGTAAAAGAACTTCAATTAAATGAGGTGGTTTAATACATTATTTGTGGTTGCTGAAATTTAGCTTGACATTTTCTTCTTCTGAAGAACTATTTTCTTGTGTGTAAAGCTTGCAGATTTTCATAGGAAAGCCCCCCTTTTGGGTGGTTGTCACTGTCAGCTGTCCCTCAACACTGCCTCATTGATGATTTGAACTTCAATTGCAACAACGTAGCTTATGAGACAATTCCCGTAAAGACCTTATGAAAGTCTACACTGGCATGGACAGGTTTTTTTTTAACTCATTTGTTGCACTAATTTTATTCTTGTCTAAAACAATTCACAATTTCACTGTCATTTTCTGGGTGCAATGAATCTTAAGACTTATGCAGAAACCTTAGTTTAATTCCCCCTACTTGTAGCCAACCCCAAAACTGTAGCTGATGAAAGCAAAGCTTCTAATGAGTGCAGGTAGAGGGTGAGAAAATGTACTAGGGAAGGGGACAGAGTACCGATAAAATTAGCAGTAGATTGTTATGGACAATTGTTGTCAAAGGTGTTCATTTAAGAAATATTAACAAAAGTTTCAGAAACACCATGAGCTGTGATTTGAAAAATAAAACCAAATGGTTGAAGATTTTTTCTCTGAATTAATTGTGTCCTGAATAGCCTATTTAGATTGCCGTGCTTTCAAATTTTGCTCTATCACTGGAAAGCAACTGATTTCTGGGCTCATCGAGCATTTCATAGGCTTGTGATAAAATTATCCTTGTGTTTTCACTCTTCTCATAATGGTTGGTTCTTCAGGTCAGAAAGATGTAGAGCTGCAGCCCCCGAGGGAACTACAGTTCTGAAGGACTTGTAAAGTAGAAGAGTGGAACGCTCCTTGTAGCAGTCCTCAAGGATTCACTAAGAACCATGTTTGGATTGGATGTCTACAAGTTCTATTGTAATCTCTAGTCTCAATAAATTGACAAGGTTCAAACGTTTTTGGTGATTTCTTCTAGGCACAGAAAACCGTCACTACAAAAAAACATCATTTTTGCGACGAAATTTAGCGACTAATTTTTTTTGTTGCAATTTTGCGACGAATTTAGCGACGAACACTTGTTTACTCGCTATTTCCAACGAAATTTCCAACGAAAAAATAATCGACGCTAATTTCCAACGAATTCGGTTTTTGTCGCTCATTTGCGACGAATTCAGTGACAAATTTTGAATTTGTGGCTAATTTTGCGACAAATTCGGAATTCGTCGCTGAATTCAGCGACAAATTCGGAATTCGTCGCTAAATTTGAAATATAATAAAATAAAATAAAATATAAAAATATATTTTTTATTTAATAATTTTATATTTTATTATTTAATAAATTAATTTAGCGACGAATTCCGTTTTGTCGCTAATTTGCGACGAATTCAGCGACAAATTTGAATTTGTGGCTAATTTTGCGACAAATTCGGAATTCGTCGTTGAATTCAGCGACAAATTCGGAATTCGTCGCTAAATTTGAAATATAATAAAATAAAATAAAATATAAATATATATTTTTTATTTAATAATTTTATATTTTATTATTAAATAAATTAATTTAGCGACGAATTTGGTTTTTGTCGCTAATTTGCGACGAATTCAGCGACAAATTTGAATTTGTTGCCAATTTTTGCGACAAATTCGGAATTCGTCGCTAAATTTGAAATATAATAAAATTAAATAAAATATAAAAATATATTTTTTATTTAATAATTTAATATTTTATTATTTAATAAATTAATTTAGCGACGAATTCCGTTTTGTCGCTAATATGCGACGAATTTAGCGACAAATTTTGAATTTGTGGCTAATTTTGCGACAAATTCGGAATTCGTCGCTAAATTTGAAATATAATAAAATAAAATAAAATAAAATATAAAAATATATTTTTTATTTAATAATTTTATATTTTATTATTTAATAAATTAATTTAGCGACGAATTAGGTTTTTGTCGCTAATTTCTGACGAATTCAGCGATAAATTTGAATTTGTGGCTAATTTTGCGACAAATTCGGAATTCGTCGCTGAATTCAGCGACAAATTGGGAATTCGTCGCTAAATTTAAAATATAATTAAATAAAATAAAATATAAATATATATTTATTCTTTAATAATTTTATATTTTATTATTTAATAAATTAATATTACGACGAATTCGGTTTTTGTTGCTAACTTTGCGACGAATTCCGGATTTCGTCGTTAAATTTGAAATATAATTAAATAAAATAAAATATTAATATATATTTATTATTTTTATTTTAAAAAGTTTTAAAAAATTAATCACATTTATTATTTTTAAGTAATATGTTATATTTTATTTTTATTTTATCTTTTAAAAAAATAGTATTATTATTTTTTTAAATCTTTTATTATTTTATTTTACACTAATATTTTATTATTTTATAATAAATTGTTATTTTATATTTTTTTATTATTATTAGAAAAATGTGAAGAAAAGATAATAAGTAAAAAAAAAAAAATTATTACAGATATTAACATTTAGCTTGATGGTTACAGGATCTTAAAGGTTTATAGAAACGCAGGGGTTCGAACCTTGGTGGAAGCAAAAGCAAAGGCAATTTTCAAGAATTAAGTGAGGTAGGCACTGTGGGCGCCGGCTCGGGCGGGTGTGCAGGCGGATGCTTGCTCGGGCGGGCGGGCGGGCGGGCTGGCTTGGGTTCAGGCGGGACTGCATTATTTTTTATTCATAATTTAGCGACGGATTTTGCGACGAATTTATATCCGTCGTTAATTTAGCGACGAATTTTTTTTGTCCATAAATTAGCGACAGATAATTTTTCGTTGCTAAATTTGCGACAAATTTAGCGATGAAAAATTATTCGTCGCTAAATTTAGCGACGAATTTTATATTTTCGTCGCTAAATTTAGAGACGGATAATTTTTTGTCGCTAAATTCGTCGCTAATAATTCGTCGCTAAATTTAGTGACAAAATTATAAAATTCGTCGCTAAATTTAGCGATGAATAATGTTTTGTCGCTAAATCCGTCACAAGTTTAGCGACAAAAAATTATCTATCGTTAAATTTAGCGACGAATTTATATTTTCGTCGCTAAAGTTAGCGACGAATTTTATATTTTCGTCGCTAAATTTGCGACGGATTTAGCGACAAAAAATTATTCGTCGCTAAATTTAGCGACGAATTTCTTATTTTTCGTCGCTAAATTTTTGCGACGCGTAATTAGCGACGAAAATTTTTTCGTCGCTAATTTCGTCGCTAACGAATTTAGCGACAAATTTTTATTAAATTTTCGTCGCTAAATTTGTGGCTAAAAACTTGTTTTTTTGTAGTGCGTGTGATGAAATGGCATAGATTCAATTTATAAACAGACCTTGTTGCACGAGAGGATGATAATGTAAACAGATAATCAAGACTAGTGATATTGCCTTTGTTTTGCACCAAAAGAAATACATGTGGTCGAATTGTCTGTCAACACAAGAACCAACTTTCTCTACATAAGTTTGCCGACTTAAAATTCCTGAAAGTGGGGGATCCTTATGTCCTACCCTTTTGGTGCTCAATCACGTGGAAAAATCTGATTAGCAGATGTGCTAATGTGGTCCATGTTATTTATGACAATCAAACGACAATCAAACCGCAGCCAATGCTCTCTCTTTTTTCTGAGTTTGGAGCCTGCTGTTTAATGGGATCGCCATCTACAGAAAACTAAAAAACACCTCAGGTGAAAAGAATTCAGAGTTTTTGCAGCTTGACACAAAGAACACAACCAGTAATACCAAAGAATACTAAGTTATGAATCGAATTAATTAAAATATAATTTTCTGATATTATTTAAATAAAGTCTCGGATGCTAGTCTTGCATATGAAAAAAATAGATGCGAGAGAGTTTTGTTCTTAAAGTCTCAATCCAATTTGAAACGGAATTAATCAGATGTAAAATAATTACCATATTTTAGTGATTTATTAAAAAAAAGAAACCATTAGTTAATGGGATAATTTACATTGATTTCTAAAAATTTTGGAAGCCCTATGGAGACCATATTAGGTTTGAATTTACTTCATATATTTTGAAAACGTTGCAAGTGCTATTTAATGAAAGAGAGTTGTAATTTTTGTTTTATGTATGCACTATTTAGATTTTAGGCATTTTCCATGTATCTCCGGGCTACGTATTTTACAAGTTTGAATTCTATTCAATTTACTTCTCTGCAAAGCAAAATAAATCAAATTATTGAAGATATTGAAGCCCCGACTAAATGCCATAAAACGAACCCCACCATGAGTTGAATGAATTTATTAATTGATTTCTTGATTACATCAATGATGATCGTGTTGGTCGCTTTGGTGAGCCCAATAGTTTGAGCATCATGAGTTGTAATATTATTTATATAAACAGATTAAAAATTTTATATTACAATTATGAGTTTGAAGAATACTACCAGGGATCTATCTAGACTACCACATTTGGCATACATATCTGTGCTTCCCATCTTTAACGGGCACCAATAAATTAGTTTATCAAGTAACAATCTTGGACGCCATTGTTCTTGATCATGGAACAATAAATATACCCCAAACCTTCTTAGGTTGAACATTTTTCCAGTAGGGTTGGGTTTTGTTTTTTGGGTAATTTGGGTAGAAATTGTTATGGGCTTTGTGATTGAATAACGACTGAAGTGAATACTTGTGTTTTTCCATTTTGGCAAACATTGCTCCTTTGGTGAATCCATATAATAGAAATCCCTGCGGGACTATTTTATTATAATAAAAGCCTCCATGTTTAAATTAGTTACTATGGAATCGAATGAAATACAATGATTCACTATAATAATAATAATAATAATCATCATCATCATCCAATGATAATACCATGATTCACATAGCAAACACAAATCTGTTCAAAGTGTTGGCCATGGCAATTGGATTGGGTGCCGAAAGCCCTTGGATATATAGGTCTAAATAAACTTAGTATTACAATTTACAGGCACCTTCTCTCTCCATTTCTCTCGGCTACATATAAGGGTAGTCGCCAGGGAGGACTAGGGATTCAACCAACCTTGTGGATTGATCTCCATGGTTTTGATGTTTATTTTTTGATGATATATATAAGGAAAGATCTTCCATAACAAGCAAAGCCTTTTATTTTTTATTCTATAAACAAGAGATCAGTGGAGCTAAGGTTACAAAATTAACATTTTCACATTTAACTATTAAATAAATTGAAATTATTATTAAAAACCGAACATACTCTCCCAATCTCTTATAGAAATTATTATGTACTAATTTTTAGGCTATTCTTACTAATGCAAGCATCTTTTTTCAGCTAGAAGAAGAGCCTACCAGAGAGTTAAGCATTAAATTTAAATTTTGTTCTAAAACTTTAGATTAAATTTAATTTTAATTAAATAAGATTTTTAATATAAAAATTATTAATATTGAAACAATTCTAATAACTTTTATGAAAAAAAAATTTACTTCTATTTTTTACTATAATCAAAGAAATTATAAATAAAACATGATGTGATTATCAAAACTACAAGAAATTTACAAAATTCAACTCAAGTTCCAGTTGAACTGGTAACAAAAGTTCGAGTTAAAAGATTCAAAGAACCACTGAATAACTTAATTCAGTGGGCTTTACAACAAGAAATTGGAGTCCAAATAAATAAATAACCAAAATGGACCTTAATTATACTCATACAAGTCCAATTGGAAAAATAAAAGTCCCAAAACCACCCAAAACCAAGGGAGGACGAAAATAAAGAAAAATAGCAGCAAGATTTGGTCAAAATAGTTTGATTTATTTAGTTTCCTAATTTTTATTTTTATTTTTTATAACTTATGTTTTAGTTTCCTAATTTTTTTTTATTATTTAGGGAGTTATTAAATTTTTAATTGTCAATTAAGTGTTTACCTTTATGCTATAAATATGTTATTATACATTGTATAAAAAACAACACTTTTAGAGAGAATTAATAAAATTGTGAGAATTTTTCATACAGATTTTGTTCTTTTGAGAATTTTGAACTTATTCAAAATAAAAGTTTTGTTTAGTTTTTTGATTTATCAATTTAGGTTTCGAACCATCTAAATTGTGGCATCATTCATTCTATCTTTATACCAAGAGTCTTGATCTAGTAAGAAACGAGTCTAAAATTATATACCTTAGATTCTTCCTCATTTAGGGTAAGAGTTGAGATTTTTAATTCCACCGGTTTAAATAATTTGTTGGGACGATTTTTGGGTTAAATTAACTTATTCGTGGGTTCTAGGGTTTCTATACCCAACGGGTTCACATCAGTTGGTATCAGAGCAATTTCTGGTTACCCTTCAAATTGTTCATACTTGTCTATAATTGTTCATATTTGTCTATAATTTTTCATCTTTCTTTGTTCTTATTTATATTTTGATCTTAATATTATTTCTAATTTCAATTTATCACAAAAAACAAAATTCTTCGATCTTGGGTTTAATTTATTTAATTTATTTATTTTGGTACCTTTTATCCTTGATATTTTTCTTGTGCTGCCATAGTTCCAAAAAAAAAGGGTTGTGAAAAAAATTGATTAAAACAAAAAGGTAGCTTCCAATTTTTTTTTTTTTATTTTGTTGTTCCTTCTTTATTTTTTATTTTTTCCTTATTTGTTCACCTTCCTTATTTTCTTTCTTTATTCACATTTCTTATTCAATTCATTCTATATTTGTTTCTTTCTTAATATGGAATTTTTCTGAATTTGCGACTTCCTTATTTCTCACTTATTTTCCTTCTTTATTTTTTTGTTATTCTTTCTTTGAATTTCAGAAGATAATTATTTGTGAGTTAAATTCAAAGAGTTGTTAATTCATTAAGATTGTAAGAGACATGTTCGAGAGATTGAATTCATTGAGACTTTTCTCAAGTAAAATGCGGTTGCGGATGCATTTTCACACAGGTGACGATTTGAGAACAAATCGTTGTCAAGAAGGGAGAATGATGTGATCATCAAGACTGTAAGAAATTTACAAAATTTAACTCAAGTTCCAGTTGAACCGGTAACAAAAGTTCGAGTTAAAAGGTTCAAAAAAGTACTGAATAACTTAATTCATGGGGCTTTACAACAAAAAATTGGAGTCCAAAAAAATAAAGAACCAAAATGGCCCTTAATTATGCTCATATAAGTCTAGTTAGAAGAATAAAAGATCCAAAACTACCCAAAATCAAGGGAGGACGAAAATAAAGAAAAATAACAGTAACACTTGGTCAAAATAGTTTGATTTATTTAGTTTTCTAATTTTTATTTTTATTTTTTGTAACTTATATTTTAGTTTATTAGGAGTTACTAAATTTTTAGTTGCTAATTAAGTCTTTACCTTTATACTATAAATAGACCATTATATATTGTGTAAAAAACAACACTTTTTAAGAGAATTAATAAAATTGTGAAGATTTTTCGTACAAATTTTGTTATTTTAAGAACTTTGAACTTATTTAACATAGGAGTTTTGTTTAGTTTTTTCACTTATCAATTTAGGTTTTGAATCATTTAGATTATGGCGTCATTCATTCCATCTTTATACCAAGATTCTTGATCTAGTGATAAATTAGTTTAAGATTATATACTTTAGATTCTTCCTCGGGCAAGAGTTGAGAGCTTTAATTCCACCGATTCAAATAATTCGTTGGGACGATTTTTTGATTAAATTAAATTATTCATGAGTTTTAAAATTTTTATATCCAATGGGTTCACATCAAAACAAAACAAAGGAAATAAGTTTGGGATAAATCGAAAACGTCCAATGGCATAGGTATCTTATTAAAGCAAAAGAAATGAAAAAAAAAAAAAAAGGCTATGCTAGCCATAAGAATTGTATGGCATTGGTACATTGAGCCGGGTAACCGAGGCCATAGGGTCTGTTAATGACTTTCCGGTTTCGATGACAGTAGGCTTGGGGTTGTCTTCATGCAGGAAACGTAGCTCGAGTTGACATTGATAATATATACCGGTTAATGGCTTACGGAAAATTTTGTTTACCAGTCGTAGATAAAAGGTAATTCTTATTAGCACTGGGCTTTGATGTGGAAAAGACCGTTTACCCTCTCTCTCTCTCTCTCTCTCTTCCTCTCTTCGTTGTTCTCTATGTGTGTCTCTAGTTCTCTCCTGCTTTTATCTTGCCGGTTGCAAGTGCATCTCTTTCCCTTTTTTTTCCCTATATTTGTCTTTATTTTTTCCTATTCCCCTTTTGTATTAATTAAGAAAAATATAGAAAAAACATCTTCTCTTCCTTTTCTTTTCTTTTATCTCTCTCATTTTGATTGACAATTTGCTATTTAAAATATGAATAATAATTTTTAATCTAAGATTGAAAAATCGATTATACATGAAAATAAAAAAGAGATGAGAAATGGTTGATTCGAAGCAAGAGAGAAAAGAGGGAGGATAAGGGATAAGAGAATGACAATCTCACCAATCCGTTTTTGCATGCAAAGACAGAAGAGAGAGAAAGACACTTCCATTGTCACTGTGAGCAAAAGGAGATACAAGAGAGGAAAGGACTTAAAAACGAAGAGAAAGGAATAAAATAGCTCTTTCACATCAATTAATAATAAAAGTTCACTAATTGAAAATCAAATTTTTTGAGCATCAATAACTTGAAGGGAAAATTATTTTCCATCCTTAATACAAATTAGTCCTTATCAGACATGGTGAAGGACGAGGGACCACACCATCGATACCC
The DNA here is from genome assembly GCA_033439265.1 of Dillenia suffruticosa. Classification (NCBI taxonomy): domain Eukaryota; kingdom Viridiplantae; phylum Streptophyta; class Magnoliopsida; order Dilleniales; family Dilleniaceae; genus Dillenia; species Dillenia suffruticosa. Next base: position 20,113,087 of record JAVTVX010000020.1, read on the forward strand.
TCAAACCTCCAAAACTAAATTAAAAACAGGTCAATTTAGGTCCTACATGGGAATCATACATAAAGCAAAGTTAACTGGTTATCAACAAATGTCGGCAAGATGGATAGAGATATGTTGTCCCTTAAACATAATAGAATTTGACTTCTCCATGTGCATGAAAAAAACCTTTGTTGAAAGATCCATTCTCACAAATGTAAGTCCCACAGCGATATACCTAGATCAGTAAGAACAAAATTCTGAATATCGGGTGATAACAAAAAAATATCATGAGACCAAAAAAAAAAATATGCAAAGTTAACTAGTTTTCTATCAAAAATTATAGGCAAGTTTAAAAGGTTTCACTTTTACTCAATGTTTTAAAAATATAAAATTTTATAAATAGAAATAAAATTTTTATATACAAAATAAAACTATTCATTTTATCAATAATTTCTTTTAATACTAAAAACCCTACAAATTTGTAATTTTCCTAAACAAGCTCAAATTAGATAATAGTAAGTATAAAATTAAATTCCCACCATTTTGCATCAGTGGAGAGATTTTTTTGAGTAATAAGAAAAATATGAACAACGAGATATTTATGGATTTAGACATTATTATAAAGATTTATAGATGTCGTAAAATATCAAACTTAGTCCTGATTAGTATTTTAAATAAATTTGTTATTATAAATCTAATAAAAATATTATCGATTCCAATCGACGTATAAAAATTTTTATATTTTTAAAGTCTTGAAATTCAAATAGTAGCAAAGTATAATACCCCAATAGCCCATTAGAAAAAGTTAAGATTAATTTTTAATATAAAAAGTTATTAATATAAAAATATAAATATTTTTGTGTAGAAAATTTAAAATTTTATAAGGTTTTTTAATTTAATAAATAATTTTATAAGTCAAACAAAAATGAATAGGAATAAATTAAAACAAATTCCGCAAGTTAAACATTTTTCAAACACCGCCAAAAGCGGGCGTGTAAGAGCAATCGCAGTCTTACAGCGGGAGATTTGAAAATTGGAGACATTTGAAGGGGCGTTCTCGTACCAGATGCCTTATACACCCTCCCTTGTCCCCGCCTGTAACTCCTTTCAGCAGAAGCGGCATTTCATATCCCTCTCCAAAAAATTTCGAATCTCTCTCTCTAGATCAATCAATCAGAATGGGGTTCACTGCTTTTCTGGGAAGAGTTCTCTTCGCCTCCGTCTTCATCATCACTGCCTATCAAGCGTAATATTACTCTCTCTCTCTCTCTGCCTCCCACACATAGAGACCACATCTCATTTGAACTGCTTTCCTTGTCAGATCTAATAATCGCAGCTCAAAATTCTTTTTTTGAATCTTGCATTGTTGTTGCCACAGTTTCGAGTCATTTCTTGATTCATTGCTTGAAACTAAGCTTTCACAGTTAGAAATTGAGGGCTTTTTCTACGACTACATTCTTCTTTGTGTGCCAAGCAATGTTTGGAACTCCACCCCAATCAATCTGATCCCTTTTATGTTGTCTAGCTCCATGTGTTTATCAGTTTTCACTCAACCCTTTTGGGTCGTTTGGCAATTTAGCCATGTAGGGACTATATCTTAGCTAACAGATGGGTATTTATATTGCTTGTACGTGTCATCGTTTGTTAATTATGCATTTTTGGTTGTTACCCAATTTCTTGTTGTTAAAGCTAAACAAAACTGACAAGGTAAAAAGATATAGAGCACAAAGATGTAAAAGATAGGATTTCAGCTTAGAAACTTATGTCCATGGGTATAAAAAGGAGCAAAATTTACTGTATATACAAAGAATGAACAACAATTTCTGTAAAACTCGAATCCCCGGTACACCCAGGATCAAAATAACAGCTGCTCATTAAACACCTGGAGGAAAGGTATGTACTTGGCTCCTACGACCCATCAAAGGCCTTCCCATTTTCCTTGTATTTGGACTTGATAGAGAGTTTTTTCCCTTCTAAATTCTTCCAATCTGTAACTTCCCAAGGTATAGTAAAGTAGTGATTTCACTTCTAGAGGATGTAATGACATTCCTGCCTTAATTGGGTCATATGACTAGCTGTTGTTTGGAAACTTGGAAATTGCACTAGGGGGTATCTGCATTCAGTTTTTTCTAGTAAGAGAAAGGCACACCCTGTGGACTTGCCTCCGTCATCTTTAGTTTGTCATAGCTCAAATTGCACCCAAAACTTTACTTTCAATTGCACTTATTGGGTTGATCCATCTGTTGTTGACAGCCTTTGACTAGCTCAGAAATATGGCTAGCTTTATGGATATTGGTGAATCTTAAGATAAGGGCAATATGAATGCAGGAAAAAAGATGTTGAATTTGGACCTAATCAAGTTGGTTTCGACTCTTGAGAAGAAATACAAATGTTGTCGTTAATCTTACACATGAAAATTGTGTTAACAGTTCTCATGTACCATTTGAGTTTCTTCATGCAGTTTCCTAGTCAGTACTTGTTTCTTCCATTGTTTGTGATGAGGTCGTGATAAATGATATAATCATAATCTGCAGCTTTTTAGTTAATGAGTGATGCCAGATTAATTTCTCTCATAACATATTTGTCCAGCAGTCTGATTAGTACCACCTTTGTAATGTGTATTGCATCCCTTTATCTCTGGCATTGGAGCCTAGTTAAGATGCTTTGAACCTGATCTAATTGCACTGATTTTATTTTGATAGGCTTAATGAATTTGGGGTTGATGGAGGACCGGCATCAAAGGCTGTGAGAACTAAGATTGAAGTTTTAACAAATCATGTGACTTCTAAGCTTGGCATTGAAGTACCTGATTTTGAAGTAATGTGTACTTTCATCTCTCTTTCTCTTTCTCTCTCTACATTCGTGGAACATATGAATGCCTTCTCGCTCTGTTTTTTCAGAATATCATGCCTACCTTGGATTCTTGCATTTAAACTTATTCTCATTAGTAGTAATGTGCATGGTTTAATAAATGTGAGCCTGCAATTGTTGTCACTGTCGCAATAGCTAGATTACAAAAATTGGACTTGCTGGGATGCGCAAATGATTAAAATGGGATGCGCAAATGATTAAAGTGACAATATCATTGCACTAAAGGACCAGGATTACTTTATATTAGCATTTAAAGCGCTCATCAATGGTTTTCCCTTTTCTCCTTCTATCGACTGTGTTTATGAGATGTAGCCACAGTCCAGAAGCTTAAAAGTTTGAGAGCAGAAATGCCCATAAGCTTGAAGTGGATTTTGTTCTCTGCCTGTGCGTCTAACTAAATAATTGTGTAAGAAGCTATTCAAAAATATCTTATAGATCCATTCATCATGCTAATAGAATCGTGAATTACATTTGGACTTTGAGCACAATCCTGACAATTTCGTGCTCGCTTGTATCATGTTGTGATTGGATGGCTTATGTGGACCACAGATCAAGTATCTTGTTGCTGTGGCAATTGCTGTAAAGGGCATTGGAGGAATACTCTTCATCTTTGGTAGCTCTTTTGGTGCCTATCTCCTGGTATTTGTTGGATTTGGTCGCATCATTTTATTTTGATCTTTTTGTTGGAGTGCCCTGAATGAACTAATGTAATGCCATGCTGTGAACTTTTCATTTGCAGATTTTGCATCAGATGTTATCTGCTCCTGTTTTGTATGATTTTTATAACTATGATGTTGATGAGAAAGAGTTTGCTCAACTTTTTCTCAAATTTACACAGGTTAGTGGTTTACTGGTTCGACTCTTGATACTTTAATGGTGCTCTGGCCCATCTTTTTCCTTTTCTTTTCGTTGGTGTTCAATCTCTGTTTTTCTTTAATGTTGCAGAATATGGCTCTTTTTGGGGCATTGTTATTTTTCATTGGTATGAAGAACTCAATTCTAAAGAGGCGCTCAAAGAGGGTTCCCAAAACTAAAACTATCTAGAAGCGAGTGGGTAATGATGGACGAGCAGCACGAATGTCTTGATCCCTTTTGGGTCAAGCATTTGCTTTGATCAGAAATTTAGTATGTTAAAACTCTCAGAAATGATGTGTAGCACGAGAAATTTTTTTTTTTCCTCTGGTTGGCACATTCTTACTCCAATCGTGGGGGCATATGTAGGTTATCCTAAACTTCCAACTATTATGTGGTTTGTATTCAAACGAAATCGGTGCTACTATATTCCTCTCTCCCCTACTTAGCAATGGGTTCATTTGCAATTCTTCTAGTGAACTCTCACTTCCCAACCCCTTCTTTATACAAATATTTTGAAAATTTGATTTATCTTTTTGCGGTTAAGATTTGATCATGGGTCCATAGGAAAATTTGTTTTTCAAGAATACCAAGTCCCATGAGTTATTATATGAAGCACATCTGTGAGGTTGGTTGCTCCCTCTACTAACGCCTAGGTTTCTTTATCACGCTTGTTTTCGATGTACTGGTTGCTAGCATTGACAGCTAAGCCTTCCAGTGTTTTCTATGTACTGGTTCAATTCATCCCACGAAATTGACTATCATATGCCTCCTATAATGCACTTCTGTCTCAGCAAATGAGGCTTCTGTTGGTGAGTACCATCTCTGTCTCAGCAAATGAGGCTTCTATTGGCGTGTGTGGGTAATGACCCAAGGATGCACAAAAAGTGTGACGTGTACCTGACTCATAAACCTCCTATGATGCACATGTCTTTAATGAGGTATTGCATATGCAAATTATTGTGTTTTTACCATTTTCTCCATCCACAAAAAGTGTTTGCCATATTTATCCAATTTATGGATTTTGAGCCCTTGAACCCTCACCTTGTAGCATGTTAGGCCCTTCTTTTTCCTTTTTCCTTTCCTTTTTACTAGTCCAACCTTTTTCTAAAGACTTTAGGCCTTTTTTGGGTCCTAATTTGATGCTGACCAATTACCTTCTAAATGTTGTAGAGCTTCCCTCCTAGTACAGGATGACCTAAGTGTTGGAGGTTTGATTTGGCGGGGGTAACTTTCACTTCTGGGGAGAACAAAAAATCATAGCCTGGGAGAACAAGCAGATGGTCACATTTTCCTCATCTGCTTATCATCATTCTTCTGTTGTTTTATAGTGTTGCATTATTGTTTACCATTTATGGGTATATATGCCCATGAAAATTGTTTATGTTCTTTTATTGCCCACCATTCCCAAAGAATCACTCGGATTGATTCAGATTTCAGTGCGTTGAGTTTGTATTTGCGTGAGTCTCTGCTAAGCCTTCAATTGAAGGTTTTCTATATTGAAGTCTCTGGCATTTTACAGATTCTGGTATAGACTGACCAGGTCCTTAGCATTTATACAGAATGACAGCAGCTAACTAAAGGTGTTTGTAAAATTAGCTCCTTTTGCCTCTGTGTTAAACCTATATGATGGTCCTCAATATTCTCTTTCTCTCTGTTTTTTTCTTTTTTTTTTCTTTTTTTTTTTGGGAATTAAAGATGACAGATAGGTTCATTATCAGGAAACCAAAAATTTGGCCATGTAAATCTCTATATGCCAAAAGGAACTTCATGAGGGGGCAAAATGTGAAGGCTTAGGATACTGTGAGGAGTCACCAAGGCATTAATGCTACATACATTCCATCATTTATGATTTAAGGTTCTGATTTGAAGGTAATGGCAGTCAAGAAGGAACTTATTGTAGATCATAGCAGAGAGAGAGAGAGAGAGAGAGAGTAAGAAGAATAGGTTTTTAAAGTTGGCACCAAGAAGAAAAGGGTAAATGTTGAAAGTATTGTTTCCATAAGTTGGTGACCTTGTGGACCACCAAGATGTTGAATTACAGGCACTAAGAAGGCCTTGAGAGGACATCTAGTACAAGTATAGAGCTGTTTAAGGAGGTCAGTTTCTTTCAGAATGGTCCCAAAGGACCCCGTGTAAGCTAACAAGGGCTTGGATGCCCTATTGCAACTACCTGAGATCGTTATCGCGGGGCAACTAAGCTAGTCCAGCAAGTCCTTTCAATAGACAAAAGGATCCTATATTTGAGATGCTTATAATTGTGATAAGCTTCTATGCATATGCAGATCAAGAACTTAAAAAAAAAATCAAGAGAAAATGATTTTTTCATGAATAGTCAATCGAATGTTTAAGAATTAATTAAAAGTCTTAATCAAACTTTTTAACACTATAAGCTCATTCAAATCCAAGAGGAAGGTCAAACGGATTATAACCATTGCTCCTGCAATGAGTTGGATATGTCATATGTTTGTTTTCCAATCGGAGACCAAAAATTTGTATTATGAATTGCAAGATTGCAGTAGTTGGTGATACGCCAAGGTTAGGGACCTCACTGTACTGGCCTTATTGCCCAACTTTGCTTCTATATTAACTTCACCACGAACATTTTACGCTCTTCTAGCTTGTAAGTGTCCGTAACAATCGCAAATGGAACTCATACCCATAGTTGAGCCTCTTATCCGGCCTGAGACAGACTATGACAGGGCTAAGGAAGTGAAGGAATTTGACAATACCAAAGGTGGAGTTAAAGGACTTGTGGATTCTGGGGTAACAAATGTCCCTAGATTCTTCGTTTATCCTCCTGAAAGTTTACAAGATTCACCATTTGACATCCAACGTATGAACCTTAGTGTTCCTATTATCGATCTGGGAGGCTCTCATAGTGGAAGATGCAAAGAGATAGTTGAAGAAATTCGCAAGGCCTCAGAAACATGGGGTTTCTTTCAAAGTGGTCGACCATGGATTTCCGGTTAGTGTTATGGATGAAATGATTCATGGTATTCGAAGATTTCATGAACTGTCTAAAGAAGAGAAGATGTTGTGGTATTCACGTGATTTTTATCGCCAAGCTGCAAATTGGAGGGACTCAATATCATGGGAATACAGAGATGATACACACTAGACCCAGACGCAATACCGCAAGTTTGCATGTCTATTTATTGCCTAAACCATTTTTTAAAAAAATATTTGCAATGACCCCTTTTTCTTGTTATCTTAAATCTGAATAGCTTCTTGCTTTGATTGCAGGAATTCAATAAGTGAATACATGGAACATGTGCTTGGACTTAGAGACATGCTGTGTGAATTACTTTCAGAGGCATTAAGCCTTAGAAGTGACTACCTTGCGAGCTTGGAATGCATGAAGACTGAATCATTAATATGCCACAATTACCCAGCATGCCCTGAGCCTGACCTGACTCTTGGTGCCACCAAGCACTGTGATCCTTCATTGATAACGATTCTCTTGCAAGACAACATGGGCGGCCTCCAAGTTCTTCACCACAATAATTGGGTTGATGTGTCCCCGTGAAACGAGCACTTGTGGTCAACATTGGAATGCAGGTACACTTCTTTTTCTTCCTCATGATCCTGATATTCGGCATATGTTTAACTAGTATGCTATTTTAAAATCCTGTCGGTAGCCGCATAATGCCAAATTCACTTGATTTACCATAATCTCATGTATGTATTTATCGTATATGTATTTATCATATTTAGCTTAGTGACAAACAGCCTTTTTTCTATGTTGTCGGCTTTGTGTGTAGCTTATCACCAATGACAAGTTCAAGAACCATAATGTTCCCTTTTTTAAAAAAAAAAAAAAGAATTTCCACCATCAGAAAATGCTCAAAATCTGGAACCATTGTGTGGGACACACAAGTATTCTCTTGACCAACTTACTTTGTATCCCATTTTTGAACTATAGTACATATATTTTGTCTTTTGGTTGCTTCCTTGAAGTTGCAAGTTTGTAGTCTGACAGTGCCTAATATTTTAATCTCGCGTCCTCATTTCTTGTGGAATTGATTTTTGTTGTCTTGGTTTTCAAGAAAAATGGCATTAGTTATTAATTACTAAATTGAAAAGTAGTTTTTGATCAATTGGACACTTCGTTGTAGTACGCAAGCAATGACTTGCAAAATCTGCCGCTCCCTAGCATTACCAAGTGAACAAAGCAATTCTGCCATCATGACATTGAGAAGAAGTAACAGATGCAATTCACCGACGTGGTAAGTGAATTTTGCACATTTCATTAAAGGAAAAAAAAAAAAAAAAATCCCACGCACATGGCTCTAAGGAAACTTTGTGCAAATTAAGCTGTACTCTTTTTTTTTTTTTTTGGTTATACGATATTTAAATCTCGAATTATAAAATTTGGAACAAGAGTTGTAACCACCCTTGGGACAAGTTGTACCCTTTTAAGTTATTTTTGCATCAACAATTGGCCAATTGGGTATTGGATAATCTAATTGGTACTTATGTGAATAAATTGGAATGTGATATATGATAGTCTAGTCTCATTTGAGGGTCATAATTGGGAAAATCTCTTTACTAGGTGGACTTGCTTTTAGCCATATACATGACGGGGCTATAGCCCGATGGAACAAATTGGACTATAGCCTTCTCAACGAAATAAAATTGAATTTTAATAGGAGTTTGATTTAATAACACGTCGGGTAAGAATTTGGCTCCTACTTTAAAAGTGAGCTATTAAGATAAATGATTTTCATATTGATATATCATACCCAAAATTTTGAGTTATTTGATATATAATTTAATTTTCTTCTCAGGTGATTTGATGATGGTTGACTTTTTCATTTGACAGGGGAAGTGAGTTGTAATGTCACGGTAGTTGAATAATGAAATGTCAACTAGTGGTTTAATTCTGTTCAAACAGATTTTCTTGATCGCACATGCATAAAACTTCAAGGGTATCAACACTTGTTGACGTAGATGAAATGAATACTATTATCCCTTAATTAGGTCGGAAGTTCGACTCCCCCTAGATACGAAAAAAACAATATTGAGAGATTCGTCCCCACAAAGTGAGTTCTATAGCAATCGATCCAGATAAGTCGAGACAAATCTCTGGATGCTGAGTGGTGACCAAATCATGGTACCAAAAAAAAAAAAACTTCAATAGTGCCGGCTCTGTACAGGTGAAAGTTACTAACCAAATACTTAAAGTCACATATAAAAATAACAGAAGATGGTTCTTGACATGCATTTACTGTCAGCCGTATCTTGGGGAGAAAGAGTTTTGTTGGAGGGAGCTCGCTACCATTGCAGATAACATGTTTGATTCTTGGATAGTTATGGGAGACTTTAATGACATAGCAGGAATCAACGAGACCAGCAGACGGAGGAATGCCTCTTGGAAAAGATTTCAAAGATTTCAAAGTTGGTGGAGGGAGCGCAATTTAATCGATATTAAAGCCAAAAGTCCTAAGTTTACTTGGTTGGGAAAGAGGAAGGTAACCTAGTGCTTCACTAGAAGCTTGATAGAGGTCTGTGCAACATAGAAGCCAAATTACTATTCTCAAAGATGAAGCTGACGATCCTAACCAGACTGCATGGGGATCATTGTCCTATCAGTTTATGTACAAATCTCCTAAGCCCTCCTTGTAAAGATAAAAAGCCTTTTAGAATGGAAGCAGCGTGGTTGACCTACCCCAATTTCGGGAAAGTGTTCACTGAAGCTTGGGAAAGACAGGATGGTCTGATGGAGGTCACAAACCATGTTGTGGTAGAAGAATTGAAAGATTGGAATTATCTTGAATTCAGTAACATCTTCCATAGAAACAAAGCCCTGGAAAATAAATTGAAGGGTATTCAACAGGCCTGTAACTACCCCCATTCTGTTCACCTCTTAGAGCTTGAAACCAATCTTCTACAGGAGTATCATTCAATCCTAGTTTAGGAGGAGATCTTTTGGAGACAAAAGTCTAGGATCAGCTGGTTATTAGAAGGGGACAAGAACACAAAGTTTTTCCACGTCATAATTAAGATGAGGAGGAGCGCCAACAGAATTGATGCGCTTAAAATCAATGGCAACTAGTGTGCTGATCAGGAGGTCCTTAAGAACCATGCCATCACTTACTTCTCGAAGATGTTTGCAAGGAAAAGGGTCTCAGAGTTGAGTGGCAGGTTCAGAGCTTAGAGACAAAGGATTAGTTTAGAGGACCAGAGAAGACTGTGCATTGGGTTTACGGAAGAAGAAGTCAAGAGAGCAGTGTTTTCCATGGATGGGCTGAAAGCTCCAGGTTCGGATGGCTTCCCCTATTCTACCAAAAGTTTTGGGTTACTGTAAAGGGTAAGATATGTAGATTCGTGAATAAGGCATTGGAAGATGGTTACTTTTTCTCTTGATAGCGAGAGCCCATATGATCTTGATTCCCAAAATTTCGAATCCTGAGGAGATGTCGGATTTCAGACCTATCAGTCTTCTCAACACATCCTTCAAGATTCTCAGCAAATGGCTTGTGTTCAGATTAAGGCCGTTATTGTAAAACATAATCAGAGAGCACTAGAATAGCTTTCTTCGAGGTAGAGGTTCTCTTGATAATGTGATAGCTCTTCAAAAAGTTATTCACTCTATAAGACACTCTAGAAGCAGGAGACACGCTATGATTATTAAAATCGATCTCAAAAAGGCTTACGACAATGTTAATTGGGAGTATTTAGCCAAAGTCTTGCTCGAGATTGACATCTCGGTAAGCTTAGTGAAGCTGATCATGTTTGCGGTTTCTAACGTGGAAACTTCAATCATTTGGAATGGGAAAGTCCTTCCTGCTTTCAAATCGGGGCAAGGTTTAAGGCAAAGCAATCCTCTATTGCCCTATCTCTTTCTGTTGGTTATGGAAAGATTGGCACTCATGATTCAGGAGAAAGTCAAGAAGGGAGTATGAAATCTTATTAGAGTAGCCAGAGAAGATCTTGCGATTTCTCATCTCTTTTTTGCGGATAATTTAATTCTCTTGCTGAGGCGGAACACCTTAATCTCAGTAACATTCTGAGTTGCTTGAAGGAATTTTTCGAAGAGAGTGGCCTCCAAATCAATTCAATGAAATTCAAGATTTGGATCTCTCCGAAAGCCCCTAGACACTTGAAAGCCTCTCTTGTAGCGTGTAGTCACTTTACGGCTACCGAGAATATGGGAAATTACCTGGGGATTCAGGCTATCCATAGCAGGATTAACAAAGAATTTTACCATCAGTTTGTAGATAAAGTTCAGAACAAACTCAGCAACTGGAAAGCCAAGTTGTTAAGTATAGCAGGTAGAATGATGCTAATTCAATCGATTACGACCTCAATTCCAATTTACACCATGCAATCGGTGTGGTTATCGGAAAACACTTGCCAAAAACTAGACAAGCTGAATAGGGATTTCTTGTGGGGTAATAGTAAAGAGGCGAGAAAAACTTACCCAGTGAGTTGGAAGGAGGTTTGCGCTTCCAAGTGGGAGGGCGGGTTGGGTCTGAGGAGTATGTGGGATTGTAACGTCGCGATGATGGCAAAGTTAGGGTGGAGAGTAATGAAGGACGAGGGAGCTCTGTGGGTGAAAATTCTAAGAAGCAAGTATCTTCGAGGAGACAACCTTTTGAGTCATAAAAAAAGGCCTAACTCCTTAGCGGTGTGGAGAGGCATTTGCTATAGTTGTGAGTGCATTAAGAAGGGGATTAAATGAAGAATTTGAGATGGAAATGCCATCAGATTTTGGAGCGACCGATGGGTTGGAAAGAATGAGCTGTAAGTGGTGGCCTTAATCCCCAGAGAGGACTGCGCTCCATCGATCAAAGTTAATCATTTTTGGGACGATGAAGGTAACTGGAAGTTGGAGGATCTCACAGGCATTCTTTTGAGGAGCAAAGTAAAGGAAATAAGGGCTGTTCCTATCCCTAGAATTAGAACTTCGTGTGATTCTATCTTCTGGGAAGAGAATGTAGATGGGGAATTCTCAGTGGCTACCGCCTATTGGTTGCAAAAGAAGAATGGTTTTCCTCAGCAGGGGCATAATAAAGAGTGGGGGTAGATTTAGAAGGTTAAGTGCCTGGAGAGAGTGAAAGTTTTCTTATGGTTGGCAGCAAAAGAAAAGGTTTTGACAAAATCTGAATTAAAAAAGAGGGGTGGCTATGGATAATGTTTGTGAGATCTGCAAGGAGGAGGAGGAATCCTTGAACCATGCGCTGAGGGACTGTATTCATGCTTAGAGTATTTGGAGGTGTATGGTGAAGAACATTGGCCAAAATTCTGCCTTTTATTGTGAGGCAGGCTATAGTTGACTCAGAAATGGGGTTCTGAAGAAACTCAAGCTTGGAATGGAGGATGAAGGAATTGTTTTCGCGGTGACAATAACGGCAATTTGGAAATCTAGATGTGAGGCTATTTTTCAAAAGAAAATTGATCCTCCTCAACAGGTAGTCATGCGGATGCTCTACATGCTTAAGCCTATCTCTAATAGTCTCTGCATTATGAAGAAGGAAGCGGAAGAGATCCTAGTTGCGCGGATAAAACCGAAGGGAATAGAATTAAACTTAATATTGATGGAGGAGCCAAGATCGAGGGTGGCACGACCAGCACCGGAGGTGTTTTTAGGGACAGCAATGGGGATTGGATCTTTGGCTTTTGGGAGAATTTGGGTTCTTCTTCAGGAGACCTAGCGAAGTTATGGAGTGTTAGGGAGGGATTGAGAATCGTTAGGGATAAGGGTTTCAGTGAGCTGTTGATCGGAAGAGATTCCATTAGGGTGGTTAATGTTGTGAATAGGGGTGTGGGCTTAAATCATCCATGGAAAAACACAATTAGGGACTATAAGATGATCATGCATGACTTGGGCATCTATCAGATCCATCATATTTTCAGGGAGATAAACAAAAGCGCCGACAAATTGGTAGAGCTAGGGAGAGAAATCCAACCTGGTCTCGTCGAGTTGGCATCTCCTCCACCTAAGATCGATCCCCTTCTAAAGCTGGATTGGGAGGGAAGCTCTTGGGCCAGAGAAAGAAAAAAACTATCAGTCAGTCTGAACCCCCTCTTGGGGGGAGCCTGAGCTGGTTTGTGCCTTGGCCACTCCAGTTCCATGTTTTTGCTCTGTGTTTCATTTTTTTTCCATCTCTTGTACCAATATATATATATATATATATATATATATATATATATATATATATATATATAATGTTCAAATCTTGTCTACATCATGAGAGTCCATGGGCGATTATACACCGAAAGACATCAATTTTGACTGCTATTTTCTCGTGTTAAATAATGTTAAAAATTAATATTTATATCAAACCATATTTACATTTCATATATTTTTATCGAAATTAAACCTAAACTCAATACCATCCATCTTATATTTAGAACTACACATAGATATACTAAGCTCATCGGCTCAATTCGTATCGAGCAAACTATTGGGCGATATTGCTATTTTTGCTTTGTTAGACACTCATGCAAGGCTAATTCATGAATTATAGATCCAAATGAACAAATGAGCGGAGGCAAAATAGAGTATACCTCCGGCCATGTTTTGATCATTTTTCCGACGACTATAATTCCTTTTCTAACACCTCCAAACTTGCAGAAAGCCTTCCAAACTCTCAATTATCTATCTAGATGGTGTGTGAGACTAATGAATTGATTTTAAAGATTCCTGCTATCGCTGTCCCTATTTATAGTGGTTGTGCCATCAACAACCACTATAGAGGCCCATGCTTGGTTACCCCTATGAATGAAATTGGTGGGTAAAAAAAATTTTAAATTCCTGGAACAAGATTGCAGGGTATGAAGGGTGATGGACCACCGTCTATTTCTCACATTCTCCCAATTGGTCCATTCTCCCGACTTGGTGACTTTATCTAAGCTGAAAACTTAATAGAAAAAACATACATGATCATAGCGACAAGTCCTCTAAATTAACGAGTATTGTCTTTCGCGTTTTACAATATACATTACTCCCTATTCTTATGGTAATCGTTTTTATGAATAAATTTTATATTTATTCAAGGTTCATTCCCATGAATTTTTCTGAAACTGAAATGTGCACATGACTTTATATAAGAAAATTTAATTCGAAATTTCATTAAAATTGGGACTCAATCCCATATTTATAACATGATCTCTGAATTTAACCAGAAGCATGCTTTTAGTCAGGGGATGAGCAAACATACATTCGGTACTAATATGTTAGATTACAAATTTATTAAACATATTTTCTTATAGCTAAATACTTAATATCGATATGTTTACTTCAACTCTTACTTTTATTATTCTTAGTTAGAACACTGTAGCTGAATTATCACAAAGTATGCTCAACGGTTTAGGTACAGAGTCGAAAATTCTAAACTTGGCCATGAAATTTCATAGCCATACCGCCTGTAACGTAGTCTCAAAACATGTCACAAACTTGGCATTTATATTGGAGATTGTAGTCAATGTTTGTTTGACACTTTTCTATGATATGGCTCACGGGCCATAACAAAAATGCATCTTGATGTTGATTTTTGAGAATCAATGTAGCCAGCAAATTCTGAGTTCGAGTACCCGACCACTTAAAATTGTCAGTCTTCTTATATGTAAACATGTAGTTCTTGTTACTTTGTAAGTACTGCAACACCTTCTTTGCAACCTTCCAATCCTCCAAACTGAGATTACTCTGATTCGTCCCAATATTCCAATTGCATGCGCTATATCAGGTCAAGTATAAACCTATGCATAAATGTGGTTTCCAACCACGGAAGTATATGAAATGTTAGTTATCTGTACTCTTTCAAGCTCCGTCTTGGGACACTAGTCCAACCTGAATTGGTCATCTTTGACAATAGGAGCTACACTCGGTGAGCAGTCATACATCCCGGATTTTTTAAGAATTTTCTTGATATAGGTTTCTTGAAATATTTTGAAAATCTTATAAAATTTATCTCGACGTATCTTAATGTCAATAATATAAGATGTATTATATAAATTTTCATAAAAAAGTTCTTAGAAAGGAGCTGCTTTATCTCATACAACATCCATTTATCATTAGTTGCAAGTAAAATATCGTCTACATATAACACTAGAAACTAAATTTTACTCTCATTGACCTTTTAAAATATAAATTGATCCATGCCATTCTCTTCAATACCAATTGAAGAGATTGCCTTATAGAATTTCAAATATCATTGGCAGGAGGCTTATTTTAATCTGTATATGGACTTTTTAAGCTTGCAAACCAAATACTCACAATCTCTAGAGCAGAATCTTTCAAATTGACACATGTAATGCTCTTACTTTGATTCCGCATTTAAAAATGCCATTTTCACATCCATTGGTTGCGACTCCAAGTCAAATTGTGCAATAATTGTTAGGATGATGTAGAGACAATCTTTCTTAAATACTAGAGAAAAAGTTTCCGAGTAATCGATTCCTTCCCTCTAAGTGAATATCTTAGCAACAAGTCTAGATTTGTATTTCTTAATATTGTCAAATGAATTGGTCTTTGTCTTAAAGAGCCATTTGTATCCAATGCGTTTCACTGCATCAGACAGCTTTATAAAATCCCAAACTTCGTTACTCTTCATGGAGTCCATCTCATCCTTCATGGCTTCCAGTCAAAAACTCGAATCGTTAGAACTCATGGCTTATGAAAAAGACTCATGGTCGTCTATGGCATGAACAATGTAGTCAGACTCTTAGAGATAAACTACATAATCACTATATATTGTTGACATCCTGATCATAATAGATCTCCTTAATATCGACTTAGCAGTCTCTTTAGGAGAGAGCTGTCTAACTTGATCTATTTTGGTGTCAGCAGCTTGTAGAATATTTTGATTGTCATTTGCAATTGGGTCAACGTCTATAGGTACTGGAGGGATGCTTTGAATGACAATTATTTTTTCACTTAAAGTAAAAGACATACTTGATGGATTGTTTTCAGGCATTAAGTCTTGAAAGGAATCCCTCCCACTAATCAAGTGATTCTCAAGAACTTTCGTGTTCCTTGATTCCATAAACCTAATATGATAAGATGGATAGTAGAATCTGTATCTCTTGGACATTTTGGCATATCCAACGAAATACCCAATTATGGCCCATGGATCTATTTTTTTATTTTTTTTTATTTTCTTTCTGTGGATAGTAAACCCTCACTTCTGACTGGTATCCCTAAATGTCTGCATATCGCAAATTGGGTTTCCAACCTTTGAATATCTCAAATGGGGTTTTGAAAATCATCTTGGTTAGAACTTGGTTCAATATGTACACAGCCAGTTTAAGGGCTTCAATTTACAAAGATTTAGGCAACTTGGAGTTGGACATCATGCTCCTACCATGTCCAACAATGTTTAGCTTCTTCTTTCAGCCATGCCATTCTGGTCCAGAGAACCAGGCATGGTATATTAGACAATATTTCTATTTTCTTGAACAAACTTAGTAAATAGACCAAATGCTTGTCCACCCTTAGTATACCTCTTATAGTATTCTCCACCTCTATTTGATCTCACGATCTTTATTTGTTAACTGTATTATTTTTCTACTTCTGCCTTGAAAACTTTAAAGGCATTCAATGCATTGTCTTTATGGAAATGAGATAAAAATACGTATAATGTGAGTAATCATCAATAAATGTGATAAAATACTTTTGGTCATATAAGTCTATATCTAGATAACATTTGTTTATATGAATGATCTTTAATTGATCTGAGCTCATCTTGTCACCTTTCTATACCTTATTAGACTGTTGACCCTTGATATAGTCCACATAGATTTTAAAGTCATTAAAGTACAGAGTACTAAGTATTCCCTCATTTGCTAACTTTTTAGCTCTCTCAATGGAGATATGACGTAATATCCGGTACTATTACATAGAGGAGTTTTCATTTATGACATACCTTTTCAAACTGTGTGTTGTGTTGTGACATATGTTGTCTTGTAGATTAATTCATACAGTTTGTCAATTAATGGACCTATACCAATAATATTTGTAAGCAAAAATAATGTCATTATACTATTAAATTGGAAAAATATCCGAATTATACAAGTTTCGATATAGAAATTAAATTTATAGTGAAACTTGGTACATAAAAAATTCTTTTCAACTGCGAGACATCTCCACTTGCCAAAATGAGATTGCGCTTTCCAATAGCTTTCACACATGAGCTCATCTTGTTTCCCAAATAAATGAATTGCTCAAGGTCCACTGGTTTCCATAGGTTTTGCAAATCTTGCAACACATTCGTAATGCAGATTGAGTATCTAGAATGAATCCATCATGTATCACAAGAAATTTTAGTCATAAAAGATTCATAACATATAAGGGAGATTTCTATACTTTGGGTATAAGTTATTTATGAAATTTGGCACAATCTTTTATATACCCCATTCTTTTTACAGAAGAAATATGTGGACTCCCTTTTTACAACTGGGATAGGTCCCTTTACCTTTTCTTTCAGCTTGGCTTTTCTCTTCGTTTTTCCTTTCATGACCAAATGTGCGCTGCTAGTTCCTTCCTTCATTTCCATGAGTAGTCTTCCTTCTTTCTACACATACATGGCCATCAACTCATTGATGGACTATTTAGCTTTATGTATGCTATACAAAATTTTGAAGGGACCATAAGGTTATGGAGGGTGTTCAGAATTTAGTACATGAGAAAGGATTTAGACATCTCCACCTCAAGAATTTTTAGTTGGGCTACTATATCCCGCATCCACATGATGTGCTCATGCATACTGTGGATAGTGGTGAGTCTCTTTGATTAGAACTCCATAATCAAAGTGCTACCAAGGGTTTTATAAGAAGTCTCGAACTGCTCATCAATTATCTTAAGAAGAGCACATACGTCATTATGCTAATTGATGGAGAGTGGACGCTAGTTGATATTTTATCCTTAACGAATATCGTAATGAGATGATTGGATCGCTCCCTGTGCTCGTAAATAACTTTGTCTCCTATAGAGCTGGCATCCATTACCTTAGACAGCTCGTCATACCTCATAGCATAATCCAAATCTCACCATCCCAAATTGAGAAGAATTTTCTCCTTCCATACCTTGTAATTCTCACCATTCAATATGGGAACTTCAACGATATCAATAATTTGCATAGTTGCAATAGAAATACTTACAAACTTTAGTTGAAACTTTAGCATATCTTTATCAATGCAAAACATATATTAAAAGACAATCTCCTGATATAAAAATTGTTTGGGGGTTGAATATCTAATTCACATTAAATTTATTATCCTTTGTGATCAAACTGACAAGATTACCTAATTTTCTAATGCCTGTAGACTAATTAAAAAAAATCATATAGAAAATCTGTTCTTGACAAATTAGAGCTTCTCTACCAGCCCACAAAACAACATCACTTGTGCACTAGGAAAGCCTCCAGATAGGTGGTGAATTACATGAAACCGCTTAAGAACAAATCAACTTTAAAATTATCCCCGTCTTTTTGATAAGACTTTCCCAGACATGCACTCGATTTACCGAACTCGAAAAACCTTAAAGGAGCAAGCTTTAAAGTCAGGTAAACTATCCACATAACCAGATTAGCCGGTCTTGCCATCTAGTTTTGATTAATTATTTTAATACAACAAAAATTCTTGTGAGATAATATTTGTCACACTAAAATAAATAATCACAAATAATATTCTTTCCTTTAAGTAGTTAAAAAAATCACAATGTATTATTTTTTTTTCATATTGGGGCTACTGTGGCTATATCTTAACAATCAGTAATCGTACGGATCACAAAAATATTTTTACTTAATTTTATGTAGGCTACAACTTTTATTTTGCACGCCCCTTTATGTGTAAAAGCCAAACAAAATTAATTTAGGCAAAAATTACACAAATTTTGAAAATTTTATAATTTTGTCCAGACCCTAAACTTTATTTTGCACACCCCGATGCAAAAGGCTATGCACATAATTTATTTGTGTACAATGCACAAATTTCTATTTATGTGTGGAGCCATAGTATGTGTAAATTCAAAATTTTCAATTTTAAAGTCACAAAAAAGCCCAAATATGAATTTAAAATTAAAAACTAATTTTTCATAAATTTTCAATTTTTTATTTTATTTTATTTTTAGTTCAAAGGACTAATCTGCAACATTTCAATGTTTAATAGGGTTTTTTAAAAGTTGGGGACCAATGCGCAATATTTTAAAAGTTTTGGGTTTTAAAAAAAGTTGTAGGGACCCTATTGATCACGTTAACAGTTTTTGGTAGTTGTGAAATTATAGAAAGTTTTTGGACCAAACTGCAAAATTTGAAAAAATACAAACCAAAACGACATGTTTTGGTATGTATTCGGGTTTTCTTTAGCCAGATGGCCCCAAGGGTCCCAACTCGGATCCGGTCATTTCCGACAGGTCTGTATGTTGGAAAATGATTGGAATGCTTCATTTTTCGCTATGAAAATATGGAATTGCATGGAATCTTATGCATAATTCATTTCCAACCTTAAAACACTAAAATTTCTTAAAAAATAGGCTACTTATTTAAAATTTCAGAAATAAAAATTTTTAAAAATTCATTGAAAAATAATAGACAGAGATTTTAATGACTTTGATATCAAATGTTAGACATTCAAGCAAGGCTAGCAAAATGAACAAATAAGCGGAAGCAAAAGAGAGTGTACCTCCAGCCATGTTTAACATTTTTTCGGCAACTGTAATTCCTTTTCTTGCACTTATGGACGTATAGAAAGCCTTCTAAACCCTCAATTTTCTCTCTAAATGGTGTGTGACAATAATGTATTGAGTTTAGGAACCCTGCTATAACTATCCCTATTTATAGTGGTTGTATCGTTAACAAACCACTGTCGAGGCCTATGCTTGGTTATCCCTGTGAATGGAATTAGTGAGTAAGGAAATCCTTAAATTTCAGAAGCAAGGATTGCGGGGCATGGAGGGTGATAGACCACCCACTGTTTCTTACATGCTTAGTTTATTTTGTGTTCTTCTATTATTTTGGGTGTTAACAAGGAAAAAAGAAAAAAGAATCAGAACAAAAAGTACATAACCGTGTTTAATCTAGTGCCCTGCACGCCATAAAGCAAAAAGTAAAAAGGTTACTCGTTTTAGAAATATAGGTCATATAAGAAGGGCTAAAGCAAAACCAAAAACACCGATAATAGCTTTTGGAAATTTCATGATGATTCCCTCATTCCATTATTATTGTGCTCTAACAACTTCATGGTACTTGATTTCAAATCCCATTCCATTCCATGACCTTGATTTCAAATCCTGTAGAAGAATAGGTGACCTCCTCCATCTTGACTGCTCCTTCAATGCGGCTGTATTCACTGGTTCCAGAAATCGGAATTTGTTGTTACTAGGATTATGCTACACACATACACGTAAAGAACATGCAAAATAAAAAATGTGTGCAAACGGAGATACCATTCATACAAGGCAAAAATTTGAGAAAAATTAGAGTTTGCCGGTAGTTACCCAAATTTGAAAGAAGTTTTCTAAGTAATTTATTGGAGGACTTCTGATGTAAAGATTTAGTCAAGTGTGTGATACTAAAAAGCTAGGAATTCCGTGAGATATCCAAGCTCACCTTGTTATACACTGGCATGTGATTGTCTATGGTCCTAAATAATACTCCTCTTTGTGGAACCTATGAGAAGACTATAAATGTGGGATTACAACTATCTCGGCAGAAAAAGTCCTCGCTTTGTGTGCATCCTGAATAGGGTCTTGGCTCAATTCTGGACATTCTTTTTTCTTGGATTGTGTCCGAATCCATGGCTGTTTCTTGGCAAAGAAGAAAAATTGCTGTACCAAATTTATTTGTTGAACTGAGTTGTCAAAGAGTTCACTTCAATGCCAGAATTGAAGTTGTGGTTGGATATACAGCGTCAACTTTACCATATTCCACAGCCATCTTGGTAGTGGAGTCCTTTATACAACAAAAATTTCTTGGACAAAATCTTTTGGTTCGAACCTTATGAATAGAAATATAGGCGTATCAGAATAGCCAACTCCTTAATGGAACCCACAGTACTTAGACTAGATTAGTCAGGTTAAAACCGAATACTTTAGTGACAAGTATCCACTTACACCAGGAAAAAAAAAAAGAACTTTTGGCATTTGCATCCTGAAGTTAAACTTGAATATTGTTGATTGCCAAACCAACACTTCTTTCTGTGCAATTTAAAATCAAATTAACAATATTAAAGTGGAATTTATTATGCTTAAACAACCTATTTTTTGCGTGGTTAGCTTTTTCAGATTTAAATGGTTGTTGAAGGTACGGTTGGTCCACATGTTTCTGAAAATGCGTACAGGCCAAGAAGCCCTATATAAAGGTGGGACAATAATAAAGGCTGGTTCAAAAGATGGAAGTTGTTCAGTGATCGAATGAAAATTGAGAAGCACAAGTGAAAGTGTGGATTCTGAAATTTTTTGTAAGTAGCATCCTATTCCCATGATTTTTCGTGTGTTTGAGAATTTGATCAGCTAAATGTTCAAAGATGATCTTCCTACTGTTTTATCACGGACTTTATGACTGATTAAGTTCCAAAAGCAATGCATGTGCATCACAAGCTGTGATCCACAGTCCAAAAAAGTGATTCTAATTCCTAGTTCCAATATGCGTCAACCTTTATTCTGCATAAATCAGCAAGTGGACATAATTCTCAAAGATCTACAAGTGCACATAAATCAGCATCTGGTTCCAACCGAACCGTGGAATGTGGAATCCGACCAGACCAAACCATGACTAATGGTTCAAAAAATCATTGACTGGTCTATGGTTCAAAAAACCCTTGACTGATTCAAATTCTCTGGAGTCCAAATCGAAATTAAAGCGTAGAATTGGGAATCAACGGTTTTTTATTAAAAATTAAATATTAATAAGTTATAATATTAGAAACAAAATATTATAATTATTTATTAAATATACCAAGTTATGTAATATTTCTATTTTTTAATCTAACAAGTTGACTGGTACATGTACATTTTTAAGTAAAATTATAAAAATAACTGAGAGATTCAGGTATCGATGAATTATGTGGGTTTAGAACATACTTTTGCAGCTCAATTTTTGAAAACAAAAGTTGAGCTCAATCTCTCATTTTTTAAAAAATTTTTATTTTTATTATTTTGTAATTTTTCCCAATTCCTCTAAATCTGGAATCGGTTTCAGAATTAAAACCAACGATTCTCAAATCATGGCCATGTCTACTTTTATGCTATTCTGCTCTTGTGGCCGTGTCTACTTCTATGCTATTCTAACAAGAGCTCTAATTGCAAACAAGGGGAATCTTTTTTTATGCCTTTTTTTATTATATTTTCTTTGCTAATGATGAAGGTGAGTTTGGCTCTATAGATACTTGTCTTGCTGACTCAAGTGTGAGACAGGTGTTGAGGAGTTTTCTGAGCCATCGTAAGTGATAAAACCTGCATGTACCGCCGGAGGATATTCTCACGGGAAGACTCTGTCGCTCAAGTCAGAAAAGTCACTTTTTAGAGAATCAAAAACAGACTGAGGAGAGCTATAAGAGAGACATACGTTACCTTCGTGTGAGAAGTATAGAATTCCTGAGAATGTTTCTGACTAGTTATCGATACCGGATATATATAGTTTGTATGTGTGGTAAGTTTCGTATGCGTTTAGAAATGTAAAAACTCTAGTTTTTTTATGGAGAGATTGTTGAAAATCTCCGAGATTGCAAAGAATCTCCGAGATTGCAAAGAATCTCCGAGATTGCAGGGACTATAGTAAAAAATTTCTAGGAGATTCAGTATCTTGTTGATTAAGGAAAACTCAAGTTGTCATGGAGGTTTTTTACTTTATTGGAAGTGATTATTGAGATATATTTCCTTATCGAGGGAGATTTTCCTGGGTACTGGGAAGATTCATATCCGATTAAGAAATGATTAGGTTTGTTAAGAGTTTTCCTTCCTTAATGGATGGTCTCTAGTTGCACTTATTGTATAATGAAATGAATTACACTTGTAGAATGTATCCATTGAGAAGTGAGACAGTCGAGAGGCTTGGGTGATGAGAGTTAAAATAACTAAGAGGGTCGAAAGGAGTGCTCGTCCAAGAGAGCATTTAGCCGAGAGGCTATGAACTTGTACGGATTAATAGGCTTGGGTAATTCTGGCCTCATGGTCATAGGCCGTTGAACCATACACCATCATTTGCTCCTTTCTCATAAGGCCACTTCGAAAGAGTAGCGTTAGAAGTAGAGTTGAGAGTTGTGTAACTCGAAAGGACATGTAGCGAAAGTAGCTTTGGATAAGTGGAATATGCATGACATTGGAACTGTCACGAGAGTGGAGCATAAAATGTAGTGACATTGATGTTTCGAAGCGAAAAAACTAGAGAAGCGACATATGCTAACGTAGTGGAATGGACATGGAAGTGAGACGGCTGTGTGAGTAACATTAAATGGGGGAACTGACTGTTTCAGTTTCGAAGTATGCCGCATCATTCTTAGGGATTTTATTCCAAGACACTGACTATAAGTAGTAGAGGATAGTGGTGGAATTTCTTCGACTCATGAAATGAGACGAGGTTATAGAATAGATTTTCGAAGTATCTGAAAAGTAGAGATTATAAGGAGTTGTTCATCAGAATAACGTTTTAATATAAGTGAGTTGAAGATAAGGGTTTTATATGGTGGTTTTTCTGTACCCCGCCGTCATCGGGATGTTCGGGAGAAGATATAGGTGCTATCAATATGAGATTCCATCAATCATCGGGACCACTAACACGAGGTTCCATCACGGTATATGAGAATCCAATACCGCGGTAGCTTGTGTTGGTGGTTTCAAGGGACTTTACAGTAGGTATAGATTCTCTCTCCATTTTGTATTTCAAATTGGGAGGAGGAGGTATCTATTCTATATGAGGTTTGACAGAGATGGCTGAGCGCTGGACGCAACAGGCAGCTGATAGTTCTCATTTGATTATTGTTAGCATCTTGATGTGCGATTTTGATATCACAAATTCAGCCAAGTATACTTTAGTCGAATGTTGTGTATAGAGATGAGTTTAAGTATCATTCTCATGAAAATATTTTATATTACTAAATATGAATAAACCTAATTTAAGTTGGATTGGTCCAATCAAGATTGCATAGATATTAATAAAAACTAAAATCAGAATATGAAAAACCTAATCAATAAAAAACCTTAATTTGATAAAAACCCTAAAATATCTTTTTAACCTTTTACATGGTCAAATCTTTCAACACCCCCTAGGTTTATTAGCTAATCAATAATTATTGATGATGATAGATTTTACTTAAATAAGATTCATCCAATGGTCATACAATAAAACCTTAATTTGACTAATCAAAACTCAATGGTCATACAATTTTGATTAAGTTAAACTGTATTAAGTTCTATGAAAAATCTATATTTTAGGGATTTCTTTAAATTCCCACACATAAAATTAATCTAATAGTCATACTCATAATTTCATATGGATTTTATTATTCAAACTAATCTAGTACAATTATATTAGTCATGCATACATTCATATCAAAATATTAAAATGTCGGACCCTAAAACATTTGAAATATTAAGATCAATAATAAAATCTCATTAAATAATAATCATACCAATAACAATAATAAAATCTCATTAAATAATAATCATACCAATAAATCTTAAGGAAAAAAAATAAATCAAACCATACTATTAATCAAAAAATAGAATTCATCGAGTTCTAGGAACAAAATAATTAGTTAGACATTGAAAAGAAAAATGAGAAAATCAAAAAAAGTATTACAACCCTTTACACAAGACGAATGTGAAAATTGCATTTTCCGATGATGGCTGCTAGGGTTTTGCCTCTTTCTCTCTTTCTATACCTTTCTCCTTATTTTCTAAGATGTTTTGTGTCTATTTTTTCTATCCCCCACGTCCTTGAAGAAGAGATTTATTTATTGAACGAAAACCGTAGTCAAAAAGTCAACTATAGGAAATTTTTTAGAAACTTTCTCATTTTTTTAGTTTTGGAAACTTCCTTTTATTATAATGGAAGAGATCTTTTGCATTCCCATGAATTAGCAAATTTTCCTAATTTGGAATTTTTTTTTGGAAATAACAGCAGCTTTTTTCAAAAAAATCACTTTATTAACATGTGCGTTTAGTTTTCTTTTTCTACATAAAATTGACTTTCAACACTGTAGCAGACTCTCCCGAATTTCGGATTTGCTCTTGCCTGAATTAGCCGATGGACTCTTCATAAAATTTGTAAGCCTTGAAGTTTTCTTTCCAACATATCAAGAATCACCTCAATAGAACGTTGCAGTAGAAAGTTATGCCCAAAATACTAACAGTTGTCTGTACAATCCGAATTTAGAAAATAAACCCAATGTTTGCTAAAGCAAAATCTATGAATTAAATCAATGAAAAATCATAAAATAAATTTTAAAACAATCCTAAAATTCATAAATAAAGTATAAAATAATATAATTCAAGTATAAAATAAATTATTACAATCAAATACTCCTACATTTGAATATTTGTTTATCCTCAAACCAAACATATAACAAAACAAATTTTCTTCCAAAATCAATTCAATTTTTCCATATCTCTAACCATGCATATGATAAGTTTAAATCGGGATTACAATCAAAATGACTAATATTTCATAGTATTCAGCACTAAAACAACTATTACATTCCTTATAATCTCTTTGAAATCAAGAACAATATAAAATTTAGACACCCTTACACTTGGTTCACTTAATGCAAAGAGAAATATGATAAAGGAAATAAGATTCGACTATTCTGTACACTCAATTTTATGAAAATGTATGTGTATTACTCAAATCAAAATCAAAACCATCTTTTATTTGATTGTAAGAGGACTAAAGTTAAGGGTAGGATAATAAGTAAAAATATTGAGTTAAAATAATTCACTAAAAATACTCAACTATCAAGATATGACATTTTTCACACCTCGAATATATAACATCAACAACTTCCTATTCCAAAATGTGTGCTAATATTTCTACTTCAAATACGTAATGTAATATGTCTTACATCTCTAACATAAAAAATAAAAAATATGCAAGGAGCTCCAACTATAAGAAAAAAAAAACCAAGAATGAAAAGCATTTTTCTCAGTCTCTCTCTCTCTCGCTTTTCAACCAGCACTTTTTTTCTAAATTTGGCTGGATTTTTTTTTTTTTTTAGCTTAACATGATGATTTCTTCTTTTCTACTGAGTTTCAATTTATCCCACTATTAGAAAAACTCCAACATATAAGAACATAATACCTAAAAATATAATGTCATACTATTAACTATAAGTAAATTAGTGAATTGGGGTTCAAAATCTAGAGTTAGAAAAATAGGTCATGAGATAAATTTTGTGATAATTAAAAAAAGAAAAGATCTAAATTTAAATGGGTTAACCAGGGGATATGAAATGTTAGGGTATGATATTTTTCAAAAGCTAAAAAGGTATAAATTTAGGTACCTTAATCATTTTAGTGCATAAAAATAAAAAATGTGATTTGAAAATGCATAACAAAATAAGTTTTAAAATAACCATTTTATATGTGATATATGCTCAACAAAAAAAATGAGAGTAAAAAATTGCTCTTTAGGACTCGATTATTCACTTGGCTAAATTTTTGTGTCAAATTTTGCATGCCTATCTTTCAAATCAACCATAAAAAGATGAATAGTTAATCATGTACTAAATAATTACTAATACTTTATGTAATCCAATTCAAAACAAGTAATGCACAAAGACTAGAAAACTCGAAAAATTCTTGTTGATAGGGAAAAAGTTCAGCAACAACTCAAAGCAAATATTTTTGCTTTTAAAATTTTTAAGTTTTTTTTTTTTCTCTCAAAAGTTTTGTTAATAAAAACAACAAAAAATCAGAATGCATCCCCCACATTTAGACCAACATTGTTCACAATATGCAAGAAAAATAAAGATAACAAAATAAATAAAATAGAACAGAAAACTCCCCTAATAAAACAGATAAACTTGCAACTTCCTATTTAGTAATTTTTTTCATCCTCATAGATCATGACACTATACCCATTTATAGTATTATGCCATGCCTTCATTTTTTTCCTTATAAATTCACGTATCCTCACATGTCTCGTGTTCACTCAACCGTAACTTCCTTTCTTCACCTTCATAAAATCTCCTTTTTGATTGAAATTCACCTAAATTCACACCCAAAGTAGCACATATGTCAACATATTTATCATCTAAGAAGTCATAATTCATATGTAATGAATTAACCATACAATTTTTAATAGGATCACTAGAGTTAAAAGATATTAACATCATGTTTAGCAATCTTATCAATACAATCAATTCTGAAACGCTTTGTTTATAAAAGTTTTTCATGTGGTGGAAAATATTAAACTTAATTTTTTCATTATTGATTCTTAAGATCAACTTTCCATCAGAAACATCAATCAAGATACGTGTAGTGGTAAGGAAAGGTTGACCTAAAATTAGAGAGATACTCTCATCGTCATCCATATCTAAGATGACAAAATCAACAGAAAATATAAATCTATCAATTTTAACAAGTATATTCTTAACAATATTTTTTGGATATTTTATACTCTTATTAGCCAATTGTAGGAAAATATTAGTTGGCTTACATTCTCTTAACCCTAACTTTAAAAACAAAACATATGGTATGAGATTAACACCAGCACCCAAATCACACAAAACACATAGAAAAATCAGTAGAACCTATAGTGCAAAGGATAGAAAAACAACTGGATCCTTGAATTTCGGCTACAGCTTCCTTTGTATTATTGTAGAACACTCTACCGTGAGCTTGACCATTAAAACTTCATCCAGTTTTTCTTGTTGGTGATCACATCCTTGAGGAACTTTCTATAACTCGACATCTATTTGATAGCACTTAAAAGAGGAATGTTAATATGCAATTTCTTAAAAATTTCTAAAAATTTTTAAATTGTTTTTTCGCATTAGCACGCAACAGACGTTCAGAAAAAGGAACAGGAGGTTTATATTCATTCAAACATAAAATACTTCCTTGTTTTGCATCTAGTGTCTTAACCTTCTCATCAGTGGGTTATTGGAATTCTTCCTTGGCCTCTTGTTTATCCTCTTCATCCTTGGACAAATTTGGAACCTCTTGCAATTCTTTCCTGTTCCGTAATGAGATTGCATTTGCCTGTTCTCTAGGGTTTTTCTTAGTGTCACTCGACAGTCTACCTAGTACATGAGAATGAAAGGCGTTAGCCAATTGATCAATTTTATTTTCAACTCTCTCAAACCTTTTATTAGTTGCTATTGTGAAATGTTCAATTGCAATCTCCCATGATGCCTTGTTTTGTTGCAGTTGCAGATTCCTTGAGTTAAAGCTTGGTGAATTATTTGGTCTTGGTAGTGCTCCTTGACTCCATGAAAAGTGAGGATGATTTCTTCACCCAGGGTTATACGTGTTGGAGTAAGGATTGTTTTGAGACAAGCCAAATTTAGAAATATAATTTGCTTGTTGTACCTATAGACACTCAACAGCCATATGAGTAGAATCATCACAATAATAACAATATAAAATTTTATTAGTCACCGCGTTAAATTGATTGGTTTTCATGACAATAATCAAAGAGTCAACTTTTGTATTAAGCATGATAAAATTATCAATCTCATGCATACCAGCCTTTTGTTTAGGAATTTCATACTTATTAGATTAATCATATTGATTAGATACCATATCATCAAGTAATGCACATGCCTCATCATATGACTTACTCATAAAAGTACCCTCAGCTGCAATATCAATGATAATTTTAATAGAATTTAAAAGATCACCATAAAAAGTTTACAAAATCAACTAGTCAAGTATACCATGATGTGAGTATTTCCTAATCAAATCCTTAAAATACTCCCAAACATTACATAAAATCTCACCATCGAATTGCCTAAAACTAGTAATATCATTACGTAGTTTAGCAGTCTTACCGGCTAAAAAATACTTAACTAGGAATGCTTGAGATATATTCTCCCAATTTGTAAAGTAATTAGTAGGGAATGAGTTAATCTATATATTTGCCTTTCCTCTAAGAGAGAAAAGAAACAATCGTAAGTTTATTGTGTCAGGGTTTACTCCATTGAACTTGATGGTGTCACAAATCTTCAGGAAATTCTTCAAATGGCAACTTGGATCTTCAAAAGTGTCTCCACCGAATTGATAACCTTGTACCCTGCCAATGAGACTTGGTTTAAGCTCAAAGTTGTTTGTTTTCATAGGGAGTCGTGCAATGCTAGTTAGTATGTTATGAGGTCTAGGCATAAAAAACTCTTTCATTGCTCTGTTCTCATAAGCCAAGCTTTCTTACGTTCTTTAAATCTCAACATATACTGTGTAAAGCACACTCGAATGACACAAAGTTATATCTTCAAAATAAATTGCAAAAATCACTCAAATAAATCTAAATTACCTATATAAAAATAGAAATTACAAAAAGTATGGCAAATGAATGCACAAAAGACACCTAAACAATCAACCGAAAACTGAAAAATCATAAAAAATAAAAAATAGAAAAACCTATGAAAACGATAGAATTTGACCAAAAGTGTGTGTGGTGAAGCCACGAATTTTACTCAGCAGCTCAAAATCATTTGTAAACAGTGGTCATTTAACCCTAAATTAAAAATGTTTTCTCAGACATTGAACATTCCTACCAAATTTCCATTCCTAAAACCTAAAACAGCAGTTATATAACCCTAAACCCTAATCTAAAAATGAAAGAAATAAGAAATATTAAAATATAATCTCAAACAAGATTATTCTGATTGACATACAAAGATATATTCGGCAACTACGTCAAAAACTTGATATGCGA
Source organism: Dillenia suffruticosa (assembly GCA_033439265.1). Lineage (NCBI taxonomy): Eukaryota > Viridiplantae > Streptophyta > Magnoliopsida > Dilleniales > Dilleniaceae > Dillenia > Dillenia suffruticosa. The sequence goes on from JAVTVX010000020.1 coordinate 20,142,606, forward strand.
TTTTGATATCACAAATTCAAATAAATATACCCTAATCAAATATTATGTATAGCGATGAACTCAACTATCGTTCTCACGTGAATATTTTATATTATCAAATATGAATAAAGCTAATCTAAGTTGGATGATCGAATCAAGATTGCAAAGATATTAACAAAAACTAAAATCAGAATATGAAAACTTTAATAAATAAAAAATCTTAATTTGGTAAAAACCCTACAATATCAATTTCAACTATTTTAACGTTTTACATGGTTGAATCTTTCAATAACCCCTTAAGTTTATTGGCTAATGCGTAACTATTAATGATGAAAGATTTTTCTTAAATTATATTAATCCAATGGTCATGTAATAAAACTCTAATTCGACTAACCAAAATCCAATAGTCATGTAATTTTGATGAAGTAAAACTATATTAAGTTCTATGGAAAATCTATATTTTAGGGTTTTCCCTAAATTCCAACACATGAAAGTAATTCAATGGTCATACTCATAATTTCATATAGATTTTATTGTTTAGACTACTTTCATGCAATTGTATTGATCACGCATGCATTCAATCTCAAATTATCAAAATATCGGGGTTAAAACGTTTAAAATATTAAAATCAACAATAAAATCTTATCAAACAATAACCATACTAATAAATCTTAAGAGAAAGAAATAAATCAAGTCATGCTATTAATAAAAAATAAAATCCATCGAGTTTTAAGAATAAAATAATTAACTAGACATTGAAAAGAAAAATGTGAAAATCAAATAAAGTATTACAACCCTTTTGAACATGACGAATGTGAAAATTGCTGTTGACCTTGTGGTTTACGGTACAGGTTGACCTGCTTTGAAAACACATCGACCGGTGACACTCATACACACACACATCGACCCGTTTCATGCTCTTGTCGACCTGAGCCAAATGTTTTCTATTAGAAACATAAGTCTGAACACTTCGACCCACACAAGTGCACATCGACATAAGAAATCAGGTGGATCAATTTAAAATTACACATCGATCAATTGTTCAAGCACATCGACCTGAACATATTAGACATCGACACTAAAAATGGAGAATACATTAGGATATCGATATCTACACAAATCATATCGACCCGAGATGGCATAAATAGTGACATGTCAACCAATTCATTCTTACACATCAACCAATTTAACTTATGAATAGTAACATGTCAACCTGTAGATGCAACACATCAACCTGCTAGTTCAAATATACATCAACCTGATTTGCAACACATCAACCGGAACAGTGTCATGTCCACTAATTTCATATTTCATATTGACTAATTCAAAATCCAAATAGTAACACATCAACCTGATGACACTTGAGTCAAAAACACACATTTCAACCTGTTCTGTACTTGTCGACCTAGCCAAAACATATAAACCAATTTACTCAGACACGTTGACCAATTCAATAAATGAATAGTGACACATCAACTCTTGATGAACACATGTCGACCCGTCAATTATGTTTCTGAAACAAACGCATATCGACATAGTAAAAGTCTTGTCGACTTGAAAAAACACATCGACAAATTAAATTATTCAAGTCCACCAATCAAAAATTTACACAATAACATGTTGATGTATATTATCAAATATGTCGACCTGGTGAGTGTCTGCTCATTAAAACTCATGTCGATATGTTATCATCTTGTCAACACAACTTATGCACATCGACCAATTGAATTCCACACATCGACCAATTTGTTATCTGAATAGTAATATGTCGATGTATCAAGTTAGACTTGTCGACCTACCTCTCACAAAGACAGAAAGATCATATATCAACACGGTTGAAATGTTGTCGACACAGGGGAACATATCGACCAATTAAAAATCTCGTATCTACCAATTTCATCTGGCACAATTCCTTGTCGACCCGAAATAGTATCTTGTCGACCTGTTGAAATAGAAATACACTAAAAATGATTCAAATTTAGGTTGATATTCTCAATAGATCTGTCGACCTGCGTATATCAAAAACCAAATATGGGAACACTTTTAAACCTAACGGACGTCTTCTTTCTTCGATCTATGAAATATTTCCTCTTCTATCAAAGCTAACGTTCAAATGCAGAGTAAACAAAGTCTGATTGGTCTATTTAAAAGAGGCGCCGGTAAAAAGAATGAAGCTTCAGCAAGAAGGAAGGAACAATTGTAAAAGTTTTAATTGGGGAAATTAAATGCCAACGTTCGAATGTAACAACTTCCACCAACTCTCAACGGATTGATTCAATGTCCTAATAAATACAGAGAAGCAGAAGATGGTGGCGTAACAACTAGAGACATTACAAGAATTAAAAACTCTATTGAATACATTGAAACAACTGATCTCAGTGCACTTGAAAGTTTTAATTGTATTAAGTGTCTTTTCGAGTTTTTCATTCTGTCAAATCTGAGAAAAATAAGTCTCAATTCTTAACTTTCTTTTATAGATTAATTTGAGTGTCAAAGATTAAAGAGTATGCGACACTACCTTAATTCTAGAAAAGCCCAAAATTTAGTATGTGTGAGATTAAATTGTAGTGTTTAGACGTAACACTGTTTGAGATTTAATTTGAGCCTGTAATCAAGTTTGTAAATTAAGCATTTAGTGGAAAATCCAGGGGGAGCCTGGGAGTGGACGTACACCGGGTTTGGTGGAACCATTATAAAAATTCTTTGTGTCTTTTTTTTTACCTGCTTTTATTCACTGTCATAAAGCTTTAAAATTCAGAAAAGTGTTAAAAAGTCTATATTTAACTATTTACCCCTCCCCTCTAGTTGAATAACAATTGGTATCAGAGTGGGTGTGCTGTCAAAAGGCCTAACAGCACAACACCAAAGATCCAAATGATAATTAACGGTGACAACGTACCAGTTGAAGCTTGCTCTACAAACTGTGCACCATTCTTCAATGGAAGCAACTTCAGCTACTGGAAGCAAATGATGCGCAACTTCATCATTGCACAGGAGCTAAATGCATGAGAAATCATCGAAGAAGTCAAATTCCCCACTGAAGAGATAAATGGAGTTCATGTACCAGTAAAATCGAAAAACATGACTGTGGAACAAAAGAAAGCCTATCAAGCCAACTACAAAACTATAAATCTTCTTCACCTTGCACTGAGCATCAACGAATATAATCGAGTCTCTTCTTGCATAACAGTATAGGAGATTTGAGAAAAACTTGAGGCCACCTACGAAGGAACTGACCAAGAACGTAAGAGCAAAATCAGATTGTTGAAGCAATAATATGAAGTTTTCAAGATGAAGGATGGAGAAGTAATCAATGAGATGATCACAAGATTTAACAAAATAACTAATGAACTCAGACTGCATGGAAAAGGAATCCCTCAAGAAGATATGGTAGACAAAATTCTGATAAGTCTACCAAAGTTTTGGGAGCCCAAAGTAATAGCAATTGAGGAGCCCAAAAATCTTGAGACTCTGACAATGGATGAACTCGTGGGATCCTTGATAATCCATGAAATGAAGCTGAATGTGAAAGAGCTTACCAAAGAAGAAAGAGGCAAAGGGGTAGTCTTGAAGGTTGACAATAAGGAAAGCACATCCAGATCAGAAGAAAAAGAAAAAGATGATGAGGATGAAGCTCTTATGGCAAGAAAATTCAGAAAATTCATGATGAAGAAGAGGAACAAAAATAAGTCATTCTTCAAAAAGCCAGAAAAAAAGGAAGAAATCAGATGTTTTGAATATAAAAAGCTGGGGCACATGAAAGCTGACTGCCCCTCTTTAACAAGGGATAAAAAGAAGCACAAAAAGGACAGAAAAGAGAAGAAAAAGAAAAAGGCACTTGCTGCATGAAGTGATGAAAATTCAAGCTCAAGTGATGAAAAGCAAAATGAAAAAAAAACAAACATTTGTTTCATGACAAATGAAGAATCTTCTGACAGTGAGGTAAACTCCACACTCTATTCATCATGTTCTGAATCTGAAAATGAGTTTTCCATCTCTGAATTACGTGAGACTTTAGTAGAATTACTAAAGGAATTAAAAAAACTCAAAAGGAAAAATAATTTGCTAAGGAATGAATTGACTGAAAATATCAAAATATCATAAAAATCAAAAAGTGAAGCAAATGAGCTAAAAAGAAAAAATGCTGAATTGAATGTGTATGTTGATGAACTAAAGAAGAAATTGAATGTTGATTGTTCAGAAAAAGGTAAAGATACTCTAGCAAATAAAAACATACTTTTAAACAAAGAATTAGAGATTTTGAAAGAAAAGAACAGTAGGCTGAACATTGTCCTAATGAAATTTATCTCAGGCCAAGAAAATCTAAATGCCATGCTAGGAATTCAAAAAGTTGTGCTTGATAAGGTCTGCATAGACAGTGGATGCATAGATTCTTTGTATCAAGTTCTAAAAATGCTAAACTAGAAAGATGTCACACGTGCATGAAGGTTGGACACAAATATGAAATCTACAGATTTAAAAACATTACTTCAGACAATACTAAGAAACCGAAGACACCCAACAGACAGTACACTTACTGCAAGAAGAATGGACATTCAATTTTTGATTACTGGTTTTTAAACACCTCAAGAACTACCTTAAAATGGATTCCTAAAGATAACTTTAGATCTAACTTAGCCGGACCCAAAAAGATATGGGTAATAAAGGCAAAAGTGTGATTTTTTTTTTCATTGCAGGTGTGCTTAAAGTCAAAAGAATCTTCCGGCAAGTCTGTGTGGTGCATAGATAGTGGATGTTCAAGACATATGATCAGAAATGTATCGAAATTCTCTCATCTTGAAAGCAAGAAAGGAGGAAAATTCGTGTTTGGAGACAATTCAAAAGGAAAGGTTGTCGGCATAGGTAATATTGGAGGTAAGTTTTCTGAATCTCAAATTCAAAATGTGTTACTTGTCTCTGGATTGAAATTTAGCTTATTGAGTATTGCCAACTTGTGACAAAATCTATTATGTACTGTTTGAAGTTGATGCATGCTCCATTATTGAAAAATCCTCTGGACTTACAAAGTTTACTAGCTATAGAAAAGAAAATATATATGCAATTGATCTAGATCTTTTAGAACTCTCAAATGAATCATGTTTAGTTGTAGTGAATAAAAATTCTTCATGGCTATGGCATAAAAGATTAGGACATGCTAACATGGACACAATTTCAAAATTAAATAGGAAAGATATAGTTAAGAGTCTTTCAAAATTGAAATTTGAAAAGGATAAACTATGTGATGCCTGTATGAAAGGAAAGCAAACAAAAACACCTTTTAAATCTAAAAAATGTGTGTCAATAGGAGATTCTCTAGAATTTCTTCATATTGATTTGTTTGGACCTACTAGAACACAAAGTTTAGGAGGAAAATATTATGATTTTATAATCATTGATGATTACTTTAGATTCACATGGTTGCTATTTCTTGCGAAAAAGGAAGAATCTAGTGAGGAATTCATTAGACTGTGCAAGAAAATTCAAAATGAGAAGGGATTGTCCATTAAGAGTATTAGGAGTGATCATGGCAATAAAACCATGGATGACTTCTGCAATCATTATGGCATTAACCATAACTTCTCAGCTCCTAGGACACCTCAACAAAATGGAGTGGTAGAAAAGAAAAATAGAACCCTCCAAGAAATTGCTAGAACAATTCTTTGTAAAAGTAATCTACCTAAATTCTTTTAGGCAGAAGCAGTGAACACATCATGCTATATTTTGAATAGAGCACAAGTGAGATTAATCCTACAGAAAACGCCTTATGAACTTTACAAAAGAAGGAAACTAAATATATCATATTTTAGAGTGTTTGAATGCAAATGCTTTGTGTTGAACAATGGAAAAGAAGTATTAGAAAAATTTGATTCCAAAAGTGATGAATGAATCTTTCTAGGCTATTCTTTAACAAGTAAAGCTTATACAGTCTACAATAAAAGGACCATAATAGCAGAAAAGTCAATTTACATAGAATTTGATGAAAAAAATGATATCAATCAAAGAACAATAGATGACGATGAAATGACTGAGAAGTTAAATCAAATAAGCATATCTGATAATGCAAATAGTCAGAAAGAAGAACCAAATGAACTCATAGTGCAGGAGGAAAGAAATGAAATACAGAAGGAGTAAGAAACCAAATATCCTCAGATTAGGAAAGATGTAAATCCAGAAAACATAATTAGGAGTATTAGTTCTGCAGTAAGAACAAGATCTGTAATCCACAATCAATGTGAGTATGTGGCCTTTATTTCTTAGAGCAAACCCAAAAACGTGAATGAAGCCTTAGAGGATTAACATTGGATTATGGCAATGCAAGATGAACTGAATCCATTTGAAAGAAATAAGGTTTGGAATTTGGTACCTAGACCCATAGATCAATCAGTAATTGGAATCAAATCGGTTTTCAGAAATAACCTTAATGAATTTAGCACAATCACAAGAAACAAAGCAAGATTAGTGGCCAAAGGTTACAGTGAAGAAGAAAAAATGGATTACGATAAAACTTATAGAACAATAACAAGATTAGAAGTCATAAGACTATTGCTCGCCTTCTCCTACTTTATGAATTTCAAGCTTTACTAAATGGATATCAAAAGTACATTTTTGAATAGTTATTTAAATGAGATAGTGTACATTGAACAATCTCCAGGATTTGAAGATTCTAAGTATCCTGAACATGTGTACAAACTGACCAAAGGCTTATATGGTCTGTAACAAACTCCTAGAGCTTGACAGAAAATGACTTTGTATGAGGGAAATTTGATATCACTCTGTTTGTCAAAAAGAGAGATGATAATTTCTTGATCATACAAATATACGAAGATGACATAATATTTGGAGGAACTAGTACTAGAATGTGTGAAGAATTTGCAGCCAAAATGTAAGGAGAATTTGAAATGAGCATGATGGGTGAGCTGAACTACTTTCTTGGTCTGCAAATCAAACAATCAGAAAATACAATCTTCATAAGTCAATCAAAATATACAAGTGATTTAATTAAAAGATTTGGGTTTAGTGACTGTAAGGTAAATGCAACACCAATGAGCACAAACATTAAGGTAGACAAAGATGAAAATGGCAAGTCAATTTGCCAAAAACTTTACAGAAGTATGATTGGGTCATTACTCTATCTTACTGTTTCAACACTTGACATACAATTCAGTGTATATCTTTGTACTAGATTTCAGTCAGATTCTAAAGAGTTTCACTTGATTGCAGTCAAAAGAATCTTTAGATATTTAAAGGAGACGATATATTTAGGACTTTGCTATGACAAAAACTCAAGCTTTCAACTTCATGGGTTTTGTGATGCTGACTTTGCCGGATGCAAAGTGGATAAAAAAAGCACAAGTGACACTTGTCAATTCTTTGGAAGCATGTTGGTATCATGGTTTTCGAAGAAGCAAAGTAGTATGACTTTGTCAACTCCAGAAGCTAAATATATCTTAGCCGAACAGTACATAGCACAGATACTTTGGATTAAACACTAAATGAAAGATTACGGGTTAGACTTTATTGCATATCAATCAAATGTGATAACACAAGTGCAATAAATCTCACAAAAAATCCAGTGTATCACTCTCAAACCAAACACATAGAAGTAAGATATCGTTTCATCTGTGATCATGTTCTGACGAATAAGATTGTTTTTGAGTACATTGACTCTAAAAAACAAATTATTGATATTCTTACCAAACCATTAGATAAAAATAGGTTTTGTGAATTAAGAAGGGATTTGGAAATTATAGAAATGAAAAGATAAGGAAGACGGAATGAAAAACAAAGTATCCGTTTTATGAAAAATAGACTAAGAGTCGACCTATTTATGAAAATATGTCGACCAATTTGAAAATGTACAGAGTCATGTCAACCTGTTTGACGTTGGAGAACTAGTCCATGTCGACCTGATCATGAACCAACACTTAGAACTCCGGAAATGACACATCGACCAATCCTTAATGATGTTGACCTGAGAAGCAGCAAGAAGGCATGTTGATGCCTCTTTTAGTATGTCGACCTAATCATTCAAAACAACCAAATAGGTTGTTGTGTACTTAATCCTGTCGACCTGAGATATGCATAATAGAATACCAACAGTCGACACATCGACCTAATTAACCCTAACACCTAAAATTTTCAAACTCTTCCTCTTTCCTCTGAAACCCTAACATTCAAATCTGAAACCCTAACCTCCAAATCCAAACCACAATCACTATTCCCGGCATGAATCAATCTCCAATGGCACCAAAGATGAAAATTCCTGTCAAGAAACCCTTGAAACTCTCGAAACCGCCAAAATGATCTTCGAAACCCACGGGAAATGGTTCATCTGCTTCCGCGCAACCATCCAATCCACCTTCTAATCCCCTACAACCGACACTACAGTTCAACATTTACGAGTTTCAAACTATGAAACAAAGCTATTTATTCAACTAAGTGTTCGTGAAAAGGAAAGTTAATCATGGAAGATTAATTGATTGTGTCACGCCCCGAACCGGGATCGTGAATAGCCGCCCGTTGTCCCTGGATGCCAGCTGTATTTTTATAAAAAATCGGGCAGAACCTCCCCATAAATCGGAGGTTTTCCATGTACAATTTCACCCGTATATCACATTCATCCTGTAAAAATAAACAATTGGCCATCTCGACCTCTCCAAAATCAACAAATACCACAGCCAACATCCAGAACAACGCAAGGCTATAAAGTTTCTAGCAGTCCTAGCAACAGACCTCTACTGTCATGCCCAACTAGAGCATGAGCAGTCGCCACACCGAGCGGACTTAAATTCTACGCATATATAAAATAATTTCCCAAGTTATTTTTTTAAATATTCACAAATGCCTCAATGCAATGAAATAAATCAATACGAGGGTTTCACGAATAAATATCCATAATTTATACAGTTATCCCAAAAAAATTAGATAAATACATTGGTCAAATCAAAATCTCCAATACATAACGATATCACCAATCATCGTAGCGGAAGAGATGAATATATCCATACCCAAGCCCAGTGATATCACGTTCGCGTCACAATTATACAAACTCAACAATACCTCCTCGGTCCAATACTAATCCTATGGGAAAGAAAGCGAGGGGTGAGTATCTATGGAAGGATACTCAGTAAGTGAGGGGATTGACATCATACTATCAATATCGAGGGTGAATTTGGAGTGTCAAAGCATAAGATAAGAAAATATCTACAGTGTGCAAACCGATCATGTTATTTCAAAATCATATATCATACGCACACATCAGAAAGCAAGATATGCATCTAATATTTACATCAATGTCATGAAGAGCCGGCCAATGAAATATTCCCCGCAATAGTCTACCTCGACCAACGACAGCGCATTGGGGGTTTTTCCAAATGCAAGTATTAAATAATGGCTCTCTGCCCCAATGTTGACCACAGACTACCCCAACTAGCCTGTAAATAATAATAATGTATATATAACTAGTCGACCGTGTATGGTGCCCCCGCTTGGTGCTAGACGGAGGCGTACTCAACGTCCTCTCCGATGAGGGTCAACCTAGGACACCCATACACATGATGATCTGACGGATACCTCCGGCCGAAGCGCATCCGGGCACAAGGGGTGCCTCTACCAGATGTTCTTCGTAGCTACGGATCACAATATCATATCAGCCGGACTCATAGCCCCATGCATCCCATCACCATATCGGCCGGGCATATAGCCCCATGCATAATATCATAACGTCGGCCGGACATACAGCCCAATATATAAGTAAATCTATTTAAAACCATGTGCCAATGTAGTGGAAGCATTAAAACATATCAATATGTCAAAAATATGGCACAATATTCAATTATCAAAACTCATGGATGCATATCAATAAAGTCAGAATTTAAGACACTCCAAAGGTCACAAAATATTTCATAAAATATTCAAAAATTCTAACAATCATACATTTTGCAGAAACATGTCATTTAAAAAGTATTTTTGAAACATGATTTTCAATCAATAGCGAATGTCAAAGTCTCACTCACCGTTTTAGGGAGGGTGGTCACTCCCTATTTTCAAAACCGATCCAATCTGATTTCTCGAGTCTCCAAAAAGATCAACCTAATCAGATCATCAAGATTAAATATCAATTTCTCAAGCATCTTTAGGGTTTATCCGAAAGACATGAAATATACAATATTCTCCACTTTACGGCTCATTTCATTCCAACCCTATAACCCAGATATTTTCATACATATTTGAAAGTTTAACTCTAAGGGAAACTATTCGAATTAACTCGACATGATTTTATGATTCTATAATATGCTTTTTTCGTATCAGATCATTTAGTTTCTGTAACATTCTATACTTAACCTTCAAAGTCACATATAATTATTTTATAAATTGTATTCTATTCGCATGCTACTTACACTCTAAACTTATACAGAACCTTTCATCTTAGATTCAATCCTAGATTCATTCAATTTACCAATTAGAGCCGAAATCTCCTCACCTAGGGTTTTCTCGAAGCGCCGAGTCTCGTTCGAAAGTCGTTTCGGTCACTCCAAAGTCTGTAGGGTTTCCTATCAAAATAAGATTTATTTGTTAGATCTAAACACTTAGATCAGAAGCAAAACCCTAAGTCATTTACCTGCGTGGAGGTTCGTGGGCTGTCACGGGCTCATGGGCTGTCGCGGGCTCGTGGGCTACAACTAGCGGGCTCGCTGGTCTACGGGCCAGTGGGCTGACGGGCTAGCGGGCTGGCGGGCCTACGGCTGATGGGCCTGCGGTGGGCCTGTGGACTGGCGAGCCTCTGGCTGGCGGGCCTGCGGACTGGCTGGCCTGCGGACTGGCTGGCCTTTGGCTGATGGGTCTGCGGGCTGGCGGGCCTGCGGGCTTGCGGGTGATGGGCCTGCGGGCTGGTGCTCGCCCGTGCGCTGGTGCGCGCTCGTGCGCCGGCTCGCGCGCGCTCGTGTGCTGTCTCGCACCCTGGCTTGCTCGCTCGGGCGCTAGCTTGCGCACTGCCTAGCTCGCGCTTGCGGCCTGGTTCGCGCTTGCGGCCTGGGCTCGCACTGCGGCCTCGGTCCTGCTCGCGGCCTGGGCTCGCGCTGCGGGCTCGTTCCTGCTCACGGCTTGGTCTCGCGCTGCGGGCTCGTTCCTGCTCGCGGCCTGGGCTCGCGCTGCGGCCTCGGTCCTGCTCGCGGCCTGGGCTCGCACTGCGGGCTCGTTCCTGCTGCCGGCCTGGGCTCGCGCTGCGGACTCGGTCCTGTTCGCGGCCTGGGCTCGCGTTGCGGGCTTGAGCTAGGGGATCGTGCTGCGGCCTCGAGCTGTGGCGGAAGGCGGTGCTCGCGGAGGCTCGCGGCGGAGGAAGGCGAGGCGGAGAGGAAGCGATCGTGTGAGATCGCGAGAGGGAGAGAAAGAACAGTGAGATAGAGAGAGAAACCGAGAGGGAAAGAAGAAGAAGAAGAAGAAGAAGAAGAAGAAGAAGAAGAAGGAGATGAGGAAGGTGGTGGCGATGGCGGCAGAGCTCGCGGCGAAGAGCGGCGCCGCGGTCGGGGAGAGAGACGAAGGGTCGGGAGAGAGAGAGAGAGAGAGAGAGAGAGAGAGAGGGAGAGGGATTAGGGTTGAAACCCTAATCCCCAAATTTGGGGACGCAACGTTTTGCCCCAAAACGCTGCGTCTCCATATTTCGTTTTTTTTTTTTTTTGTTTTTTTTCTTCTTCTTGGTGTTACAAATTGGGAGTTCTTAAAGAGGGTTGGTTTTAAGTATGAAGAACACCTTATAGCCCTAACAACTACTTCCATGAGAAGGAAGTCAGATTATTCTATAATAACCTAGAGGTTATCTGTGATGAACCCATGAATGAAATGCGAATCACTATCGATAATCATGATGTTTCTTGTACATTCAAAACCTTTGTGAATGGGAAGAAATTTAAGATAACCCCTAGGAAGATATGTGAGGATAATAGAATTCTGTGAGTCCCATGTGAAAACTGTGAACCATACATGAAGCCTCCCTATCTAGACAATGCAAGAGTAGTTTTTGGTGATGAGAATCTGACTGTAGTGAATGCTAGTGCTACTGAACTTTACTTTCATGAAAGAATCTTACATTTGATAGTTAGTCATGTACTTAGACCGAGAGGAGGCAACTATACCACAATTTCAAAGGACATCGACACTAAGAATGGAGAATACATTAGGATATCGATATTTGCACAAATCATGTCGACTTGAGATGGCATGAATAGTGACATGTCAACCAATTCGTTCTTACACATCAACCAATTTAACTTTTGAATAGTAACATGTCAACCCGTTGATGCAATACATCAACCTGATTTGCAACATATCAAACTAAACAGTGTCATGCCCCACCAATTTCATTGACCAATTCAAAGTCCAAATAGTAACACATTAACCTGTTGATTAGACACATCAACCTAATAACACTTGAGTCAGAAACATACACTTCAACCTGTTCTATACTTGTCGACCTAACCAAAACACATCAACCAATTTACTCAGACACGTCGACCAATTCAATAAATGAATAGTGACACATCAACTCTTGATGAACACATATCGACCCATCAATTATGTTTCTTAAACAAATGTACATCGACATAGTAAAAGTCTTGTCGACCTGAAGAAACACATCAACAAATTAAATTACTCAGGTCCACCAATCAAAAATTTACACAGTAACATGTCGATGCATATAACCAAATATGTCGACCTGGTGAGTATCTGCTCATTAAAACTCACGTCGACACGTTATCATCTTGTCGACATAAGTTATGTACATCGACCAATTGAATTCCACACATCAACTAATTTGTAATCTGAATAATAATATGTTGATGCATCAAGTTAGACTTGTTGACCTACCTCTTACAAAGATAGAAAGATCACACATCGATACGGTTGAAATGTTGTCGACACAGGGGAATACATCGACCAATTAAAAATCTCATATCCAGCAATTTCATTTGGTACAGTTCCTTGTTGACCCGAAATGGTATCTTGTCGACTTGTTTGCATAGAAATACACTAGGAATGATTCAAATTTAGGTTGATATCCTCAATAAATCTGTCGACCCGCGTGTATCAGAAACTAGATCTGGGAAACACTTTTAAACCTAATGGACGTCTTCTTTATTCGATCTCTGAAATATTTTCTCTTCTATCAAAGCTAACATTAAAATACAGAACAAACAAAGTCTGATTGGCCTATTTAAAAGAGGTACCAGTAAAAAAAACAAAACTTCAACGCGAAAGAAGGAACAGTTGCAGAAGTTTTAATGGGAAAATTTAAATGCCAACATTCGAATGCAACAACTACCACTAACTCTTAACGGATTAATTCAATGTTCTAATAAATACAGAGAAGTAGAAGATGGTAGTGTAACGACTAAAGATATTACAAGAATTAAAAGTTCTATTGAATACACTAAAACAACTGATCTCTGTGCACTTGAAAGTTTTAATTGTGTTAAATGTCTCTTCGAGTTTTTCATTCTATCAAATTCGAGAAAAGTAAGTCTCAATTCTTGATTTTCTTTTATAGATTAATTTGAGTGTCAAAAATTAAGGAGTGTGCGATACTACTTTAAGTATAAAAAAGCCCAAAATTCAGTCTATGTGAGATTGAATTATAGTATTCAGACGTAACACTGTTTGAGATTTAACTTGAGCCTGTAATCAAGTTTGTAAACTAAACATTTAGTGAAAAATCTAGGGGGAGCCTAGGAGTGAACATATACCGAGTTTGGTGAAACCACTATAAAAATTTCTTGTATCTTTTTTTTTACTTGCTTTCATTCACTGTTATAAAGTTTTAAAATTCAGAAAAAGTGTCAAAAAGTCTGTTTTCAACTATTCACCCCTCCCCTCTAGTTGAATAACAATTGCGTTTTCCGATGGTGGCTTCTAGGGTTTCTCCTCTTTCTCTCTTTCTCCACCATTCTCCATATTTTCTAATTTGTTTTATGTCTATTTCTTTTGTCCCCCACATTCTTTAAGAAGAGATTTATTTATAGGACCAAAACCTAGTCAAAATGTCAACTAAAGAAATTTTTTTAGAAACTTTCTCATTTTTTCGGTTTTGGAAACTTCCTTCTGTTATAATGGAAGAGATCTCTTGCATTCTTATGATTTAGCAAGCTTTCCTGATTTTAAAATATTTCTTTGAAATAACTACAGTTTGTTTCCAAAAATCACTCTATTAATATGTGCACTTAGTTTTCTTTCTCAGCATGAAATTGACTTTCAACATTGTAGTAGATTGTTTCCAAATTTCAAATATGCTCCTACTTGAATTAGCCGATGGACTCCTTAGAAAATTTGTAGGGCTTGAAGTCTCCTTTCTAAGCAGCAATAATCACTTCAATTGGATGTCAGAGTAGAAAGTTATGACCAAAATAGTAACAGTTGTCTATGTAGTTCGAATTTAAAAAGTAAACCCAATATTTTCTAAAACAAAATTCACGAATTAAATCAATGAAAAATCATAAAATAAGGTTTAAAAACTCCTAAAATTTATAAATAAAGTCTAAAATAATATAATTCAAGTGCATAAAAATTATTGGTATCGTGTTTTTGCGTCCAAATGTGAAGAGTATGGGGTTACTAGACTTAGCATTGGCGTCCCCTGGGGGCATAAAGAGAATGGGTGAACTTGATGAATGAGGATGGAGTTTGGGAAAATGAGTGCCTTCTCTTTCTTTATAGCTTCCTATTTGTATATTTCGTTCTCCTTATATTTTCTACTTCTCAACTTCTGTACTACTGATATGTAATCATTATGTTGTTTTTGCTTGTACTTGTACGAATCCTAATCATACTCTGTAAAGATCTTGTGGATAACTAAAAGAGTTATCTTTTTGTACCTGATGACTTTGTTGTCTTGTTACCTGATGACTTTGTTGTCTTGTTCTGTAGTAGGCTGGGATGTCTAGCTCTTTGATTTCTTTTTGCATGAGTTGAGCCTTCATGGTGTATTGAAACTATTCATTGCACTGTATGTAATTGCCTCGTAACTAGAGGTCAAACGTTAGAGCCTTCTCAAAATGCCCGAATTGAAATACTAGACGCCAAGCTTTGACTCGTACCATGGCCCCCGTATGTTGAGAGACTGGACTAGAGCCTTGTCACCACCTGCATAAGGCATTGAGATGAAAGTGAAATTGTGGGACCCTTCGGGGTGAACAACCGAGAGCACACAAGGGAGGATATAGCAATTAAGGCATAGAGCCTGAGGAAAGAGAGTGACAGATCCTTCATTGTCTTGCATCGAGAAAAGGTTTGATGGTATGACACTAAAAGGAAGTGTGAAGGTGTTAGACCAAGAGGAAATGCGGAGGCGTTTCATTGACAGTGCTCGTTAGCATTGCATCAAGAGAGTTCTGAGGCATTGCACCGAGAGAGTGCTTGTTGGCGTTGTGCCAAGAGAGTTGTGAAGTATTGGGCTGAGAGAGTGTTCGTTGGTGTTGCTCCAAGAGAGCTCTAGGGTATTGCGTCGAGAGAGTGCTTGTTGGCATTGCGCCGAGAGAGTGCTTATTGGCATTGCGCTAAGAGAGTGCTCATTGGCATTGTGCTAAGAGAGTATTCATTGGCATTGTGCCAAGAGAGTATTGAGGCATTGTGTTGAGAGAGTACTCATTGGCATTGCGTCAAGAGAGTTTTGAAGTATTACGTCGAGAGAGTGCACGTTGGTATTGCGCAATGCTCATTGGCATTACGTCAAAAGAGTTTTGAGGCATTGCTCCGAGAGAGTGCTCATTGGCGTTGCGCTGAGAGAGTGCTCGTTGGCGTTGCGCTGAGAGTTTTGAGGTATTGTGTGAGAGAGTGCTCCTTGGCATTCTAGTTCTAGTGCAAAGACCCTTTTCTTCTGCTTGATAGGCTTATGATTGGATCCAATATCAGTTTGTGGACAATTACTGATGGGTGAATTCTGGGCATGTCGTTGGGACACTATACAAAAACTCGAGAATGTTGGCAAAGGCAATTGACGATAGTATCATGGAGAGTGGTTGGCAAATGGGCTCCAATTTGGACGGTCTAACCGGGCACGTTTGTGATAGGGATTGAGATCACTTCTTTGCCAGGTTCAGGTTTTGTGATTTGTTCGGTATGGTCTTTGAACTCCATGGTGTCTATTGAAAAATCATTATTTTCTCCTTCTGGAGTAGGAATAATTGGAGGATTAGGATCACAATCAAGAGTTGCAATACCCGAGAGAAGTTCTGAACTTGATCTTCATGTACTTGGTGCTTGGTATGGCTTCTGACTATCCAAATTAGGACGGCCTAAGATGGTGCTGTAGATAGACGAAAGTTTAACCACATTGAAAGTGGCAATGATAGTAGCATGATTAAGGGGCATTCCCAGAGTCACAGGAAGTGAAACAACACCTTCAGGAAATACCCATTCATCAATAAGTCCTTTTAAGGGTCCATTACTAGGTTACAAATATGATGACGTGAAGCCCAATCTTTGAAAAGCACCCCAGTTAAGAATGCCATAATCCACTCCTTGATCAAAAAAGACTCTTTTCACCAAATGTTGACCTATTCTGTGTGGTAATGACTAGTGGATCGTGATAATTCGGGTCAATCCCCACTAAATCTTTATTGTCGAAATCAATAGAAGGTCTCTTTCTCTTTAATAGCATGGTTGGTGGAGGATAAAGGTAGACAGGGCGTGAAAAGTTAGTCTGTTCCCACAGATAACACCAATCTGATAGAGGTGAGTTTGGTTCCATAGATACCTACACCACTGACTCAAGTATAAGACGAGTGTTGAGGAGTCTTCTGAGCCTTCATAAGTGATAAAACCTACAAGTACTGTCGGAGGATGCTCCAGCGAGAGAAACTCTAATACTCAAGTCAGAAAGAACGGTTTTTAGAGTATAAGAAATAGACTAAGGAGAGCGACAAGAAAGCCTTGTGTTGCTTTTGTATGAGAAGTGTAGAGTTTCCGAGAACATACCTGGCTGGTTGCCGATACTAGATATATATATAATGTATATATGGTAAGTTTCGCATGAGTTTAGATGTGTAAAAACTCTAATTTTCTTGTAGAGAGATTGCTGAGAATTTCCGAGATTGCAAGGACTGTAGTCAAAGATCTCTAAGAGATTCAGTGTCTTATTGATTCAAGAAAGCTTGAATTGTCATGGAGATTTCGTATCATGGAGATTTCCTACCTTATCAGAAGTGACTACCGAGATTTGTTTCCTTATTGAGAGAGATTTTCCTGAGTACAGGGAATATTCATATCCGATTAAAGAAGGTTTAGGTTTGTAGAGTTTTGCTTCCTTAATGGATGGTCTCGAGTTATGCTTATCGCATGATGAAATGAATTATGCTTGTAGAATGTATCCGTGGTGTCGAGAGTTAAAATGACTGAAAAGGTCAAAAGGAGCACTCGTCCGAGAGAACATTTAGTCGAGAGGCTATGAACTTGGACGGCCTCATGGGCTAGGGTAATTTTAGCCTCGTGGTAATGGGCAGTTGAATCATACACCATTAGCTATAATTTCATCATATTTATTTGCGGTTGCGAATCATATCAACAACGATAGTTCAAAAGTGTCATGAAAAGTGCCTTGGCAAGGACTAATTATTGCATGTCGGCTGCATTAATAGATTTCAACTACAATTTCTGAAACAAATGATGGATCACCTTGTGTTTGTCCCTGGTTTGAATTCTATTATTTACGTTGAAATTTCAAGAACATTATTGTTCCAAAGGAGATGGATTTGCTGGCCATTACTCTGTCTCTCTCTCTCTCTATTTTTTTTCCTCCAGGTGAGATTACATTTCTAGCAAATTGACCCCCAAGTCGTCTTGTGCATCACACAAGCATCAAGTTATACTCATGTTATTGAATTGAATCATATGTTATGCATTGACATATGAATATGTTGTTTTATTGGTAAATTGTCAAGCTTTCCTTCTTTTTTAATTTACTAAGAACTATTCGAGATAGAAGAGGTGATATCCACAAGAGTGTTTTTTGAATTGGAGGAATCTTTTCTTGTGCAACTTGTTTTATTTATTTATTTTTATTATAGGTTATGCATTTGACAGGGTTTGTGATCTGATTTGATCAGTTATACCCCACTAATATGAAGAATAGCGAAGAAAGTGGGACAAGAACCTGAAAGAGTTTATTAGCTGCTATAGATTGAACATCTTTAAATCACACATATTGCTCTTCTAGCTTGTAAGTGCCTGTAACAGTCAGAAATGGAATTCATACCCATGGTTGACGAGCATCTTATCCGGCCTGAGACAGACTATGACAGAGCTAAGGAAGTGATGGACTTTGACAATACCAAAGCTGGAGTTAAAGGACTTGTAGATTCTGGGGTAACAAAAATCCCTAGATTCTTTGTTCATCCTCCTGAAAGTTTACAAGATTCACCAGTTGACATCCAAGGTATGTACTTTAGTGTTCCTATTATCGATCTGGGAAGCTCTCGAAGTGGAAGACGCAAAGAGATAGTTGAAGAAATTCACGAGGCTTCTGAAACATGGGGTTTCTTTCAAGTGGTCAACCATGGAATTCCGGTTAGCGTTATGGATGAAATGATACATGGTATTCGAAGATTTCACGAACTTTCTAAAGAAGAGAAGATGTTGTGGTATTCCCGTGATTTTTATCAAAGAGTGAGGTATTATTGCAATGGAGATCTCTTCATAGCCAAGGCTGCAAATTGGAGGGACTCAATATTATTCGAATACAGAGATGATACACTAGACCCAGAAGCAATACCGCAAGTTTGCAGGTCTATTTATTGCCTAAACCATTTTGTTTTTTAATATTTGCAATAGCTCCCCCTTTTTCTTGTCATCTTAAATCTGAATAGTTCTTGCTTTGATTGCAGGAATTCAATAAGTGAGT
The DNA here is from genome assembly GCA_033439265.1 of Dillenia suffruticosa. Taxonomy (NCBI): domain Eukaryota; kingdom Viridiplantae; phylum Streptophyta; class Magnoliopsida; order Dilleniales; family Dilleniaceae; genus Dillenia; species Dillenia suffruticosa. Next base: position 20,161,471 of record JAVTVX010000020.1, read on the forward strand.
ACATGGAACATGTGTTTGGACTCAGAGACATGCTGTGTGAATTACTTTCAGAGGCTCTAAGCCTTAGAAGTGACTACCTTGCTTGCTTGGAATGCATGAAGACTGAATCATTAGTATGCCACTATTACCCTGCATGCCCTGAGCCTGATCTGACTCTTGGTACCACCAAGCACTGTGATCCTTCATTGATAACGATACTCTTGCAAGACAACATCGGTGCCCTCCAAGTTCTTCACCACAATTATTGGGTTGATGTGTCCCCCGTGAAAGGAGCGTTTGTGGTCAACATTGGAGAGTTTATGCAGGTACTCTTCTTTTTCTTCCTTATGATCCTGATACTGGGCAGATGTTTAATTAGTATGCTATGTTAGAATCCTATCATTAGCCATATAATGCCAAATCCACTTGATTTGCCGTAATCTGATGCATGTATTTATTGTATTTAGCTTTGTGACAAACAACCATTTTTTCTATATCGTCGGCTTCATGTGTAGCTTATCACCAATGACAAGTTCAAGAGTGTGGAGCACAGAGTTCTGGCAAGGAGCGTTGGCCCCAGGATTTCAGCTGCATGTTTCTTCTATCCAAGTTCTAGAAACAAATTGAAGTCATATGGTCCGATAAAGGAGTTGCTATCTGAAGTCAATCCACCGCTTTATAGGGGCACATCTCACAATGAATATATGCACTATCGTGCATCCAAGGGACTAGACGGCACATCTGCTCTCCCTCATTTTAAGCTATAATCTGATCATGTTCCATTCGACCTATAGGTATTCAAGAAATATGCTGTTGCTTTAAAAAAAAAAAAATTAAATTGCCTCCATCACAAAATGCTCAAAACTTGAAACCATCACGAGGAACTACAATACAACTCACCATTTACCAACTTATTTTGAATCACATATTTGATCTATGAAACAAATATATTATCTTCAGGTTGCTTTTTTGAAGTTGCAAGTTTCCGAAGTGCTAAAACTGTGGTCTCACATTGTCATTTATATAGAATTTGTCATGCCTCGACTCTCGGATTGAGTACGCGACAACCGCCGCCTTATCTCGGGACACGCATGATCCCCGTCACATGTTCCAAGATACCGTAAGATATTTATTAAAATTTTAACATTTCTAACTTTAATCCAAATCAATCCATAATCATCCAAAAACCAATGCGCTCTATCCATGCCTACCATGATTCACAATAAATAAATAAAACCAAATGAGAATCTCTCCACAAGAGATCCAAGTAGAAAGTCCATAAAATCGGAATATAAAATCATATACAAGTTCTCAATGTTAAATTCACTACAAAAAAAATATCATTTACTAGCGGCTTCCTTTACTAGCTGTCGGGAGAACTGCTAGTAAATCAGGTTCTCAATGTCAAAGACCGCCGGTAAAGGACCTTTTTTTTTAGTGATTTCAACAAAATATAACCAAAATAAAGTTCCAAAAACTTTACATAATAATTTCCTCTTAAGTGGTCCTTACCAACTATCTCAAAATAAATCAAAATATAGTACCATTTGGAATCTTACAAAATAATCTTCATAAATCTAGTACTAGAAGTCGGCCAAAATGTCAAATACCTAAACTTTCTCCATAAAATGAAATTGGGCAGAGTGAGTATGAATATACTTAATAAGTGGAGTGCAATGGAATGAATGTGACATAAACGAGTGGTGAATGTGAATATGTCAAATCATATTTCTAAAACCATTTCATTATACTAAATATATCAATGGTTATCAAATAATATCAAAACTTCCAATAATCAAATAAATATTATGAAATAAAAAAAATATTGCATCCAATCATATCATCACTTTTCAAAATCCATGAGTGTCAAAAATCCATTTATTTCTGTCAGTGGTTTATTATGACCAAGAGTGGAAGCATCAAGAGGTTTTCAAAAATTTCAATTTCAAATAAATATCCCCAACCTAGGTGTTGGCTTGAGACCTTTCTGAAGATGCAATCAAGTTAGCCCAAAGGGACCAAAGAGGCATCACCCAGGCTCGACTACCTCTTCAATCGAAAAAGGCCCTGACCACGTTGCCCTGTCAAACTACACCGTGGTAGGGAATGACGAAAGCCAGGAATCTAAATGGGTGTTAGCATCTCAATTTCACACATGCACCTTTTTACAATTCCACAATGCATAAAACGTGTTATCATATTCAAATAAATATTCCACTCATGATATTAACAACAAAAATCTCAATATATATCAAGTAAGATATGGCATATATTCGATTTCAAACACATTAGATGCATGATTTAATAAAATCCAAATATCGGAACATTTCACATACATAAAATCCATTCAAAATCCCCTTTACAATGTTTTAGGAAAAATTTAGAAAAATTCATTTCTCATTTACATCACAAAAAAATTCATTCACTCACCTCTTGGGAGGTAACCACTTCCTATCCAAGTCTAAATCAATGGTTTCTCCCACCTTGGATTCCAATTGTCTTAAATCTCTATTTCCTTCACTAACTTCGCCTCTTTGTTGACCCACTACCAAACCTTTGCTTTCTTTCTTTACACAATCTCAAATTTCAATCTCAAATTCAAATTCATGAATAAAGAAACTAAATCTAAAACAATGATGAGAATATCATCTCAATTTCGTGGCTATATCGAATTCTCCAGGTTGGGTTACTTCAAACCTTAAATTTTTCCCCTTTTTATAGGAAAGCCCTAGATTTTTCCAAACTCTTATAATTTTAGGGTTGGATTGAAAGTTTTAGAAGTTTTAGTGTGTTAGATTGAAGAAAGCTTGTTAAATTCTTGTAGAGAAAGAGAGGGACAGTGGTGAGCCATAGAGGGGGAGAGATGAGAGGGAGAGTGTCGAAGAGAATGAGGGTGGAAAGAAATGAGAAACTGGGCCAACTCATCAACGTGTATAGGACCCCGCCCGGTACTAGACGGTGGTGTCACACACGTCCTCCCCCTACGTGGGTTCAACCGGCCGCGCCTATAGCCTTTAGAATAAATGACGTTTGCGGATACCTTCTGCAGAAGCGTATCCGGACAACCCGTGTCTCTACAAACGCCCTTCGTAGCTACGGAATCATCATAGTATCACAAAGGGCACAACGTCCCACAAGTATCATCACATCATCGCATAACTAGTGAGCATCCAATCCACGTATTTCATCAACAACATTTTAAATTTGCGTGCCAATACGTCTCATCAATTCACTTCAAAACAGCATATCAATGCAACGGTATAAAATGAAATTTATACATTTTCAAGTAATGACACAATTATTGTTTCATTTTAAACCATGGATGCATAGTCATTGTAAATATAATTTGAGACACTCCAATAATCACAAAACAGATTTTAAATTTAATATCATACGTCAAACGAATGCATATCAAAATATGTTTTATCGAAAATACGGCAGAAAACACGTTTTACTATTTTATGCAAGAGATTAGAGTCCCACTCACAGTATACGGGAGGGTGATCACTCCCTATTTTCAAAACCAATTCAAATCTGACTGCTCGAGTCTCCAATGAGATTTTTCTAATTAATCATCACAATTCGATATCAAATAAGGGTCTAATAATGGATCTTCAATTTTTTTCTTTCCAACCAATACTACCTAATTTGACAAAGTTTATCCAAAGGTTGAAAAGATTTCATTTCTCTGACCTAGGGTTCCTCGGATCTCAGATCTAACTTTCGTTTGCCCGTCGGTTTGGTCTAAAACCTGAATGTTTCCAAATTCGAAACAATGGTGAGCAATTTAAGTCCAATTACTAAAGAAATTCGAAACCTTAGTGCGAAAATCCAAACTTTGAGTCATTTACTTTCGCAGGGACTCGCGGACTGTCTCAGGCCGTCTCGGGCTGCGAGTCGCTGGCCGCAGTGGGCCGCGGGCCGCAATGGGCTTGCGGGCTGCTGGGCCTGCGGGCTGCTGGGTCTGCGGCCTGGTGGGCCTGCGGGCTACTGGGTCTGCGGGCCTGGTGGGCCCCGCGGGCTAAGGCTCGCACTCGCGAGCCGGATCGCGCACCGGAGCACGCTCGCGCTCGTGCTGGAGCTGGCTCGCGTTGGGCAGCGCGCAGGGCTCACTGGAGATCGCGCGCTGGCTCGAGGAGGCAACACTGGAGCTGGTGTAGGGATCGCGTAGCTCGTGCGCAGGCGCGCGGTCGTGTGCTCGAGCGATCGCGCGCTCACGCTTGCGCGGGGAAACGCACGCTATAGTCGCACGCGAAGGAGAGAGGGGAGCCGCTACTGAGCGCGGTGGTGTGCGCTCGCGGGAGGAGGAGAGAGCGACGGAGGGATAGTGAGAGAGCAGCGAGAGGTAGAGAGAGAGTATGAGACCGAGGGAAAGAGGGAGAGACGGTGAGAGAGTGAGATAGTGGTGGTGGTGGTTGATTATGGTGGAGGAGAGCCGCGGACTTGGTGAGGGACGACGGCGGGTCACAGGAAGGGGAAAAGTCGGGGAGAGAGAGAGAGAGAGGAAGAGAGGGACAGAGAGAGAGAGAGAGAGAGAGAGAAAGGGGAAGAATTAGGGCTTTAAGCCCTAATTCGATTTTTTTTTTTTTTATAGTTGATGTTACATTTTCTAACCCCCTAAAAATAAGTTTCGTTTTTCGAAACTAAAAGAAAATTAAACAACAAATAAATGGGGGTACTGACTCCTCATAGCCTCCTCAGTCTCCCAGGTCTCCTCCTTAACTTGATCACTTCTCTACAAAACTTTGACTAATGAAATTTCCTTACTCCGCAGCTTTCTGACTTGTCGATCTAGAATAGTCACGGGCTGAACTAGAAGACTAAGTTCCTCTCGTAACTCAAGAGGTGAAGGCTCAAGTACATGAGAAGGATCAGTTAAGTATTTCCTGAGTACTGAGAGATGGAATACGTCGTGAATACGGGATAGTTCATCTGGTAGCTCCAATCTATATGCCACACTCCCGATCCTCTCAAGGATACGGAAGGGCCCAATATATCTGGGGCTCAACTTGCCCCGCTGCCTGAACCGTATAACTCCCTTCCAATGAGATATCCTCAAGAAAACCATATCTCCCTAGCAAACTCAAGAGGTCACCGCCTATGATCAGCATACGTCTTCTGTCTGTCCTGGGCGGCTTTCATCCGCTCACGGATAACCTTAACTTTATCCTTTGTTTGTTCAATCAACTCAACGCTGCTGAGACGTCGCTCTCCGACCTCATCTCAACATATCGGGGTGCGACACTTCTTGCCATATAGTGCCTCATACGGGGGCATCCTTATACTGGCTTGATAACTGTTATTATATGCGAATTCGACCAGTGGAAGGTGCTGATCCCAACTACCCCAGAAATTCATCACACATGCCCTCAACATGTCCTCAAGGGTCTGAATGGTCCTCTCAGACTGGCCATCCGTCTGAGGATGATATGCTGTACTGAAATTCAATCTAGTACACAATGCCTCCTGCAGCTTGGGCCAAAACGTAGATATGAAACTGGGGTCCCTATTTGAAACAATCGACACAGGCACCCCGTGAAGCCGAACTATGGTATCAATGTCGAGACGTGCCAACGCCTCTAAGGAATAGTCACCGCGAATAGAGATAAAATGTGCAGATTTGGTGAGTCGATCGACAATCACCCAAATCGCATCATACCGTGTAGAAGTTCGCGGCAACCCCATCACGATGTCAATAGTAATATGCTCCCATTTCCACTCAGAAATGGGAAGAGGCTGCAGTGTGCCCGCTGGACGCTAATGCTCGGCCTTCACCTGCTGGCACACCAAACAACGTGCTACAAACTCTGCTATATCCCTCTTCATGCCTGACCACCAATAACTACCTCTGATGGTCTGGTACATCTTCGTACCCCCAGGATGCATAGCATATGCAGAAGAATGTGCTTCCTCAAGGATAGTACGTCGAAGATCACTATCGGCCGGGACACACGCTCTGTCTCTAAATACCATGAGTCCATCATCACGGACTCTGAAGTCTCCACCCTCAGCTCTGCGGACTCTATCCGCAAAACTCTGAATCTCCTTATCTGTACTCTGGAGCTCTCTGATACGGTCGAACAAAGTCGGCCTGACCTCAAATTTGGCTAGTAAGCCTCCCTGATCATTGTTAGTCAAACTGACTCCTAAGACTCGGAGTTCCACTAAACAAGAAAGGTAGGCTTTCTCTGTCGACTGTGAGGATGATGCTGACTTCCGACTCAAGACATCTGCTACAACATTCGCCTTGCTTGGATGGTAGTCAATAATGAGGTCATAATCTTTGAAGAGTTCTAACCATCTCCTCTGTCTCAAATTTAGCTCCTTTTGGGTAAATAGATATTTCAAACTCCTGTGATCTATAAATACCCTGCAGGTCACCCCATAAAGATAATGCCGCCATATCTTCAATGCCAAAACTATGGCTGCCAACTCCAATCATGTGTCGGGTAATTAACCTCGTGTTTCTTCAGTTGTCGCGAGGCATATGCAATAACCCGACCATCCTGCATTAGAACACAACCCAATCCCTGTCGGCTAGCATCACTGTACACTGTATACTCCCGACTATTAGTGGGAAGGGTTAAAATAGGAGCGGATGTCAACCGTTGTTTGAGCTCCTGGAAGCTCGCCTCAAAACGATCATCCCAAACAAACTTGACCCCTTCTGGGTCAATCGCGACAACGGAGCAACTATCCGGGAGAATCTCTCTACAAATCTGCGATTATACCCCGGCCAAATCGAGAAAACTACGAATTTCGGTAACTGTTTGTAGCTACTCCCACTTCACTATAGCCTCAACCTTCCGCGGATCAACATAAATACCCTCCGCGGAAACAATGTGCCCCAAGAATCCAATTTATATAAGCCAAAACTCACATTTCCAGAATTTGGCATATAGCTGCTTCTCACGGAGTATCTGCAATACCACCTGAAGGTGCTCAACATGATTTTCATCACTCTATGAATATATCAAGATGTCATCGATGAATACGATGACAAACCGATCCAAGTAATCGTAAAAAACTCGATTCATCAAATCCATGAAAACAGCTGGGGCATTAGTCAGCCCAAATGGTATGACTAGAAACTCGTAATGACCGTATCGGGTGCGTAAAGCTGTCTTGGGCACATCTTCAGCCCGAATTCTCAACTGATGATAACCTGAATGGAGATCCATATTAGAGAAAACCCTGGCTCCCTGCAGCTGATCAAACAAATCATCTATACGTGGCAGGGGATATCTGTTTTTGATGGTGGCTTTATTCAATTGCCTGTAGTCCACACAAAACCGAAATGTACCATCCTTTTTCTTTACAAACAGTACCGGAGCGCCCTAAGATGAGATGCTCGGGCGAATAAACCCTTTATCCAGAAGTTCCTGTAACTGAGTTTTAAGCTCTCTCAATTCAGCAGGTGCCATTTTGTATGGTGGAATAGAAATAGGATTGGTCTCCAGTACTAAATCAATCTCGAAATCGAACTCCTGAACTGGTGGTAATCCGGGAAGCTCCTCGGGGAGCACATCTAAAAACTCCTGCACCACAGGGACATTTTCAAGTCTCGGTCCTTCAACGGTGGTGTCGACAACATAAGCCAGATAAGCCGCACAACCATGGCGTACCAAGCGTCTGACCTTCATAACAGAGATAATACTGCGGGGCAATACTCGTCTCTAGGTCCCGGAATACTAACGGTGGCTGCTCGGACCTTCTAAACTCAACCTCTTTCGTGAAACAATCCACGGAAGCCCAGTGTAAACTCAGCCAATCCATCCCTAAGATGACATCGAAATCCGTGATAAGGAGCGGAATCAGATCTGCCTCTAATACTGTCTCCCCAATTCCGACCTCACAGCCCCTATAGACTGTATCTCGAATGATATGCTTGTCAAGAGGAGTGACTACCAGAATCTCCACATCAAGTGGCGAGAGAGGTCTATCAGAATGACGAGCGAACGTGTCGCTCACATAGAAAAAATTTAACCCGGTATCTATGAGAATACGGGCGTCGATACCGAATATTCGCATGGTATCTAAAAGTAAGAAAAATATCAACAACATTTAAAATATGAAGAAAAATTGAACGAATATATATATATCAAACTAGTTAAGCTTCTAAAACTTTAACTAGTCAAAACTGTACATCGACACCATGATAAACAAAAAAGTTCATACAGAAAGTACAGCAAAAGTACTATACTGAGGGGTCTACGGGAGGATTATCCATAATAATATCAGGGTTTGCCTATGCATCCTCCTATGTCATCGCAAACACACGAGCCTGGGCCCTAGGCTGCTGTCGCGACGATCTTGGCACTGTATTACTCCCGGCTGCAGTCCGAGGAGCGGTAAGAGCTGAGTATGCAGGTGCCCCCTGCTGGCCTATGCCAGACGTACCAGTACGACTCTGCAAAGTCGATCCTCCTCGACCTAAATCTAGGCAGACACTCCTAACATGACCTTGCTTCCCACACTGGAAGCAAGTAACTGGTACTCTACATGCCCCAAAGGCATGGTGGCTGCTGCATATATGGCAGAAGGGAGGTCTCTGTGTAGTAAACTGTGTAGAGCCACTAGGGGCTGGTGCCCCAAAACCCTGTGGTCAAGGTCCCTGTCCCGGTATTGCTGGTCTGAAGCTAGAAGAACCTCTAGGATATCCAGAACCTCTACCCCTCTTCGACGACTGTCCACCCTATGACCCAGTCTTCCTCTTCTGGTGACTCTCCCTTTGTCTAGCCTCTGTTCAGACGATCTCTTCTGTCCGATACGCTGAATCAATCACCTCTGATAGTGTAAAAGAGGGAGTCACCATCATATACTTCCTGATACTCAATTGGAGGCCATCTTCAAACTTGAACCTCATCTGAGCTGATGTAGCCATATCGGGGACAAAGGCCGCTAGTCGTCTAATCTCAGCCTTGTACTCTGAAACTGACCTCGTCCCCTGGCGCAAGTGCAGGAACTCCGTCCTCATCCTGTCCTGCTGGAACAGGGTAAAGTACCTACGGTCGAACTCTCATAGAAAGTCCTCCCACCGCAGAGTCTGTGTAACACTGTCACGGATAGCCTCCCACCACGAGAGGGCATCTTCGTCGAGGAGTCTCTCAGCAACTCTCAATCTGAGCTCCTCTGACAACCCCAAATCCGTAAGGATCCTACGAATCCTGTTGATCCAATGTTTCGCCGTTACTGCATCACTGGATCCTGAAAAGTCTGTGCATCCGAGCTGTCGAAACTCTTTCACCAACTGAGTGAGCTCGTGGATTCGCCTCAAAGTAGCCGACGTCTCATCGATCGAAGTAGAAACGGAAGGGCCGGCCACCGAAGGAGGAATCGGTGCCGAAGGAGCAGGTACGGCCGCAGTTGCGGTCGCTGGAGTCTGTAGTGGAGGTGGTGGCATCTGTGCCCCATATCTACTGTACCACTCCTGCCACTGCCTCAAGGCATCGAGTAGTGGTGGAGGAATCTCGGCTGTAACTGCCGATGGAGGTGCTGGGGTGGCGCTGGTGAGCGTGCTCGAGTAGAGGAAGCAACCTCTGGTACTCGTGGTGCTTCAGGTGCCATAGGTGTATCAGGCACTGTAAGACCCTCAAGTGAGGCGAATCTAACACCCCTCCTACCACATCTAGGTGGCATAATTCTACGAAAAGAATATATTGTTATTAGATAGAAATAAAGAAATAGGGTTAGTTGCTCCGTAACTAACCCCCTAAAAAAATGAACTATAATTCAAAGCATTTGAATGCGAAATAACGGGTTAGAAGCGTTATGTATTCAACTCCATAACCTAGAAGAACTTATATGCCTATGGCCAAGTATGAAACTTTAAATGACTGTATGAAACTCTCTAATGCATTGAGAACTTTTCATATACTTGGGAAAACTCTTACGACTATCTTTTCTCTAATCTAGTCGCTCTGATACCAATAGAACTGTCACTCCCCAAATCGGGATCGTGAACAGCCGCCCGTTGCCCCTGGATGCTGGCTGTACTTTTATAGAAAATCGGGTAGAACCTCCCCATAAATCGGAAGTTTCCCGTGTACAATTAAACCTGTTTAAGCAAAATCATCCTATAATTTAACAAATGGCCATCCCGGCCTCTCCAAAATTAACAAATTTCACTCCAAACATCCAGGACAACGCAAGACTATAAAATTTCTAGCAGTTCTAGCCACAGACCTCTACTGTCATGCCCAACTAGAGCATGAACAGCTGCCATACAGAGCGGACCTAACTTTTATCTTATATACAATAATTTTCCCAAGTAACATTTAGATATGTACACTCGCATCAATGTAAATGAAATATGAGAGTTAAATTTTACAGTCATTCCAAAATAAGTACACGGCCAACTACGGATCTCAATGTCAAGATCTCGCAGGGTCGAAACTAAATTAGAAGTAAATCTCACCGTCGGAATACCAAATCCGCTCTAGAGCCTGTAACGTCGCTCTATCCCAATAAACCTGTCTAAGAAGGGAAAAGAGAGGGGTGAGTATCATGGGAAGATACTCAGTGAGTATCATGGGAAGATACTCAGTGAGTATCATGGGAAGATACTCAGTGAGTGAGGGGGATAATATCAAGCATAAATAGTGTAGGTGAACCATTGGAGTGTCAAATAACAACATTCGAAACAAAGATTTACATTTCGTATCAAAATATGATATGTTTAGCAATTTAAAATCATTTAAATCAATCATACGATAACAAGCATGTATACATCCATTTAAAATCAAGTAAAATCAGAGCGAGCCAAAAATGATCCTGACAAAGGTCAACCGAGATCAAGGATAGACGTATCGGGGGTTTTATTATGCATAGAATTTAAAACGCTCTCTACCCCGACATTGGCCATGAGTTCGCTGGGGCTAACTCATAAACGTGTATAGGACCCCGCCCGGTGCTAGACGGTGGCGTCACACACGTCCTCCCCCTGCGTGGGTTCAACCAGCCATGCCTATAGCCTTTAGAATAAATGACGTTTGCGGATACCTCCTGCAGAAGCGTATCCGGGCAACCCGTGTCTCTACAAACGCCCTTCGTAGTTACGGAATCATCATAGTATCACAAAGGGCACAATGTCCCACGGCACAACGTCCCACAAGTATCATCACATCATCGCATAACTAGTGGGCATCCAACCCACGTAGTTCATCAAAAACATTTTAAATTTGCGTGCCAATATATCTTATCAATTCATTTCAAAACAGCATATCAATGCAACGGTATAAAATGAAATTTATATATTTTTAAGTAATGACACAATTATTGTTTTATTTCAAACCATGGATGCATAGTCATTGTAAATATTATTCGAGACACTCTAATAATCACAAAACAGATTTTAAATTTAATATCATACGTCAAATGAATGCAAATCAAAACATGTTTTATCAAAAATACGGCAGAAAACACATTTTACTATTTTATACAAGAGATTAGAGTCCCACTCACAGTATACGGGAGGACGATCACTCCATATTTTCAAAACCAATTCAAATCTGACCGCTCGAGTCTCCAATGAGATTTTCCTAATTAATCATCACAATTCGATATCAAATAAGGGTCTAGTAATAGATCTTCAATTTTTTTCTTTCCAATGAATACTACCTAATTTGACAAAATTTATCCAAACGTTGAAGAGATTTCATTTCTCTCACTTAGGGTTCCTCAGATCTCAGATCTAGCTTTCGTTCGCCCGTCGATTTGGTCTAAAAGCTGAATGTTTCCAAATTCGAAATAATGGTGAGTAATTTAAGTCCAACTACTAAAGAAATTCGAAACTTTAGTGCGAAAATCGAAACTTTGAGTCATTTACCTTCGCAGGGACTCGCGGACTGTCACAGGCCTTCTCGGGCTACGAGTCGCGGGCCGCAGTGGGCCACGGGCCGCAATGGGCTTGCGGGCCTGGGGCCTGCGGGCTGTTGGGTCTGCGGGCTTGGTGGGCCTCGCGGGTTAAGGCTCGCGCTCGCGAGTCGGATCGTGCTCCGGAGCACGCTCGCGCTCATGCTGGCGCTGGCTCGCACTAGGTAGCGCGCAGGGCTCGCTGGAGATCGCGCGCTGTGGCGTGCTGGGCTCGCGCGCCGGCTCGAGGAGGCAGCACTGGAGCTGGTGCAGGGATCGCACAGCTCGTGCGCAGGCGCGCGGTCGTGTGCTCGCGCGATCGCGGGCTCATGCTCGCGCGGGGAAACGCACGCTGCAGTCGCCCGCGAAGGGGAGAGGGGAGCTGCTACCGAGTGCGGTGGTGTGCGCTCGCGGGAGGAGGAGAGAGCGACGGAGGGATAGAGAGAGAGCAGCGAGAGGTAGAGAGAGCGTGTGAGACCGAGGGAAAGAGGGAGAGACAGTGAGAGAGTGAGATAGTGGTGGTGGTGGTTGATCGTGGTGGAGGAGAGCTACGGACTCGGCGAGGGACGACGGCGGGTCACGGGAAGGGGAAAAATCGGGGAGAGAGAAAGGGGAAGAATTAGGGCTTTAAGCCATAATTCGATTTTCTTTTTTTTTTTTTTTTTTTTTTTTTTTTTTTATAGTTGGTGTTACATGGGAAATGTGAATATTTTTTGTACTAAATTTTATCTCTGCAATAGTATATCAAGTCTGAAAAAGTTCAGGATGAATCCGATACCCTAGTGAAATGAAAATTTTACATTTGTAAGGATACCTAGGCTGCATAGGCATATGTATGACCACTGCATGTTTGCTTGGTTATCGATCTAGAGAAACATAACTGATTAGAAATACATCCAAACAGACCCCATTCTTGAACTCACAAATCTCTGTGTGGAATATCAATTGATTGAAGAGGGATTGTAATAGGTGAAATGGGAAAGATGCTTGGTATTTAGCAATTATATAAAAAAACATTAGGAATGTGAAGTGAGTCCCAGAAAATGCAGCACAATGCTATGATAGTGGTGATCTCCATGTAAGATCAACTGCCTAGTGGTCGGAAGGACATATTATTGCCAAATGTCATATCTAAGGAACTTTCTGTTTAGTATGATATTTCGTAACTCTATTCTTGTCAATACATGTAGCTCCTAGGAAAGTTGCTGATCAGATAGGATATTTACCATGCTTCCTACGTTCTGGTCAATACATGTGGTTCATCAGGTCAAAAGTGTTGAGCCAAGGATATGATCCAACTGTGATGACATCATGCATGATCTTTGATACTGTCTAGCCAGGCATGGATATTTAGTTGCTTTATGTCATTGTCATTGTGTATGAATAAAACAAGATGTTGCCTAAACTGATAATGATAAAAATTCAATGTTTTGTTTCCAAGCAGCTTCTAATTTGTTAGGCATGTTCCCTTTTTTGCTGTGCATGGAGTGGTTGATTGGCCATACATTAATGCCATCATCCTATTCATTGGCATTAGATTATTTTGATAATAATAACTTGTGATCAAAATGATTTTTATATTGTTGTGTGAGCTGGCTGGTTCAACTTCTTTATGAAAGAAGATAGATGTTTCCAATTATCTGTTGTGGATCCCATGTGCATAATAAGCCACATCCTTGCCTGTTTCTTCAATTTCACATTATCAGCTGTTATCTGAGATATCTCTTCCGGTGATGCTTCTATTATGTTTTGTTGGCTTGGTTTTCTTTTTATCATCACTCAATCTTTTCAGCTAAGGTTGTTATTGAATGAGTTGAATTCGCGGGCCTAGCTGGTCTGAAAAATCTTAGGCTTCCTGTAGAAGAATCGGTGATCTCCTCCGTCTTGACTGCTTCTTCAATACGGCTGTGTTCACTGGTTCCAGAAATTGGAATTTGTTATTACTAGGATTATGCTACACACATACGCATGTGAAGAAAATGCAAAATAAAAGATGTGTGCAAATAGATATTGATTGTTGTAGAGAGAGGAAAAAGAATCACTCAAAGAAAGCAAAAAATTTGAGAAAAATTAGAGTTTGCCGGTAGTTACCCAAATTTGAAAGAAGTTTTCTAAGTAATTTATTGTTGGACTTCTTATGTCAAGTTTTAATCAAGTGTGTGATACTAAAAAGCTAGGAATCCCGTGAGATATCCAAGTTCACCTTGTTATACACTAGCATGTGATATTGTCTATGGTCCTAAATATTACTCCTTTTTGTCGAACTTATGAGAAAGATTATAAATGAGGGATTGGTAATATCTTGGCAGAAAAGTCGTAGCTTGGGGAGAGGGGGCGGGAGTGTGCATCCTGAATAGGGTCTTAGCTCAATTCTGGATATTCTTTTCTTGGATTGTGTTCAAATCCATGGCTGGTTTCTTTTTTCGGTCATACTATATTCGAATCCCAAATCATGAATTGAGAAAGGATTTACCCTTTTTTTTTGTTTCCAACTCTTGAAATTTGACAATAACCCATGGCTGGTTTATTGGGAAAGAAGAAAAATTGCTGTACCAAATTTTATATGTTGAACTGAGTTGTCAAAGAGTTCACCTCTTTCTGTGCAATTTAAAATCAGATTAACAAAATTAAAGTGGAATTTATTATGCTTAAAAAACCTATTTTCCGTCACTAAATCTATCGTAAAATACCATCTCGTTAATTTTTACCGACGGAACAGCAATCCGTCACTGATAATAGTGATGAAAAAAATCCGTTGCTAAAAATATCTGACGGAAAATTTCGTCACTGATTTTTGATCCTTGAGACATATGCTCAACGACAAAAAAAAATCCGTCACTAAAAATATCCGATGGAAAATTCCGTCGTTAAAAATTGAAACCCTCAAACCCATGCACCCGCTGGCACGCGGCCTCATGCTCGCGAACACGCCCTGCCCATGGACCTACCCGCCCCAGCCCCATGCATGCACGCGCCCTGCCCGTGCATGGTAAAAACCGTTAACAATACCACAACTATTAGATCACAATGACACATCTATTTATATTCTTTTTTTTATTTCTTATCTTTATCACACAATTTTTTTAATAATAATAAAATAAAATAAAATGATAATTTATTATAAAATAATAAATTAATAAATTATTATCTTAAAATAAAATAATAAAAATTTTTAACAAAATAAAATACTTTTATTTTTGTACAAAATAAAAGAAAAAGAAAAAGAAAAAAGAATTATTAAATAAAAAATAAAGAAATAAAAGAAATGAAAATAAAAAAAATAAAAAAAATCCGTCGGTAATCCTGTAACACCGAAAACTTTGGTATTAGAAAATTTTATTTAAGTTATTGTAAAAATGTAGAGGAGAATCGGAGTTGTAATCGATCTTTTGGATATGGAACGTAACAATTGAAAATTCAGTATTGAATTTTTTAATTTATTATTTCCTATAATTACCAAGTGTTGGACTTTTCAAATTGTGTGTATACAAATTATAAGGTATTAAATAGCTTGGTGGTGCAATAAATTTTTAGGAAACTTGAACTTATGGGTTCAAATCTTCTTGGAGACAAAGGACGAGAGATATTTCTTCCATTTATAAGTGACAAAAGGTCTTGTGTTTGGATGAGTTGACTTGTGGATATGGACCTTGTGAGAGATAAGGGAACTTGTGATGAGTCGACTTGTGGAGACAAAGGACGAGAGATATTTCTTCCATTTATATTCTTTTTTTTATTTCTTATCTTTATCCCACTATAAGTAGGATTGAAATAAAGCCCCAAATCTCATTCTCTCTCTCTCCATTGCACGAACACTCTCTCGACTCTCTGTCTCTATCTCGACTCTCATCTCCCTCACCCCTCACTCTCCCCCTCTTTCTTTTGTGAAATCGATCAACACTCTCCCCCAAACCCATAGATTTGAGCTCCCAAACCTCAAGCAAACTTGTGAAAGAATGGGGTGTTGAAAGAAATCTAGGGTTTGCCGAAAACGGAGAAAATCTAGGGTTTTTGAAACCCAACGGTCAAAGCTCAATCCAACCCCAAACTTGGATTTAGGTTCTTTGTTAGTGGATTTAAATTTGTTATTCAGATTTGAGGGATTTGTTAGGGAATACGAAACTAGGTTTGTGAATAAGAAAGAATTTGAGAAAAATTGTGAATGGAGATCATATGTAAATGCAAATGACATGTAAATGATGGATTGAAAATATAGAATCTGGATTTGAGAAATTAGGGTTTGTGCTAAGTTTGGGGAAAACTCATAAACCCTAGAATTGGATGTGATTTAACATTTAATTCATGTGTATTGTCTTATGATAATTCCATTGGAAATCAAGAAAGGGATTATCTTGAAATTGATTGTGATTTGGGAGTGTTCACCCTCCCAAGAGATGAGTAGATGATTATGTTGAATGTAAATGATAAAATGTTTTCAATTGTGAATTGTAAATTAAATTTTGAAAGAAAGTTTGAAATTGATTTGAAATGATTTGTGATTGTGGTGTGCTCAAAATGAAATGTTGATAAATTCATGACTCTTGTATTGATCTTTAAATCTATTTGCACTATGTTACAATGGAATATTATTATGAATTGTGAAATTGCTCTCCTTTGTATATGAGCACAAAAGCAGAATGATGAAATGAATTTCTTGTAACATGGTGCTGGAAAAAATGGACTATAGTCTGGTGATAAGTCTTCCACGGACCGAGCCAATGGGGCGGCATGGCTAAGGCTAGTTTATAATGACGGCTTGGAGGTAGGCGGGATGGAGAGTCCCTCAAGCTGGCCGGATGACGTGGTAGCACCCTACGAAAGCTCCGGGCCAACGCCAAGGATGGGGAAATATGTTTATATGAAAAATTGTGAAAAAATCGTTTGGCAGATTCTACCGATAACCATTGATAGAATAGTAAATTTGGTAAACCCCAAAGTAATTGAAATGAAAATTCAATGTGTTTATTGATTTGGGGTATACGAGTCATCGTAGAATTTGATGTGAAATTGATTTATGCAAATGATCTTATTTGATGTATTGGAATATATTTGTTATATGAATTTGGCACCATCTCCCTCACCCCTCATTCATGTTCAGCATATCATTACACTCCACTCACTAAATATTTTTATACTTACCCCTTACTTTCAAATTTTTCAGAAGAAGTTTAGATTGGAGACATAGACGTTGTCTAGTGCCGTTGAAAAAGTATATTTTGTTGGCTTTCAATAGATAATAAACATGAGAATATTTTTTGTGAACTATGCTATGTGATCCGTGGAATGAAACTTTTTTGTACATTTTGTTAAGTTTGGATTTGACAAATACTTATTTGATTTTCTTTGGGCAAGTATTGAAAAATCTCTACTTTTATGATGTAAAATTTTATTTAAATTGTTTAAAAATTTCTTTTGCAAGAAGTATTGTTTTCATTTGGAAATTTGGATTTATGTGGAGAATTATGAGTATATTTTGAACGTGTGAATTTATTTAAATATTTGAAAATTTTTTGGAACGGCCGGATTGGCCCGATGCATACATGTTTGAGTAGGGATGGATTAAGCTGGTTCTTGATTGTATGAATGAATGCATGCTGGTTTAATTTGATGGTTTGATTATTTTGAAAAATAGATGGATATCGGAATGCCTTGCGCTACCTTAGAACATGGGTGGGATTCACACGTATTTAGGGTAATACGGCAGTTGTCGCATGCTCGATGGGCGGGTCGTGGCGTGACAAATCCGTCACTAAAATTTTCGTCTGTAATCCATTGGTAAAATTTTCATTGCTAATCTGTCGCTAAAATTTTCATCGGTAATTCGTCAATGATAACTGTACATATTTTTTTAATTTTTTTTTTACCCTTCAGCACTATACCGACGGTTTAGCGACTAAAAATTTCCGTCACTAAAAATTTCGTTGGTAATCTATCGATGATAGTTTTACAGAATTTTTTTTTTCCTGTTTATCACATTAGCGCTGGATTAGCGATAGAAATTTTTTCGTCGCTAATCTCTTGATTTTCAGTCTGACGTTAATCCATCGCTATTACCGATAGATTTTTTTCCTTCAGTGATTTTTCATTGCTGATGGCGTGTTTTCTTATAGTGTATACAAGGGTGGGACAAGAATAAAAACTGGTCCAAAAGATAAGTTGTTCAATGATCGAATGAAAATTGAGAAACACAAATGAAAATGTGGCTTCTGAAATTTATTGTTAAGTGGCATCCTATTCCCATGATTTTCTTGGGCTTGAGAAATTGATTCGCTAAATGTTCAAAGATGATCTTCCTACTGTTTTATCAGAGACTTTATGATTGATTAAGTACCAAAAGCTATGCATGTGCATCTCAAGCTGTGATCCACAGTCCAAAATGGTGATTCTAGTTCCTAGTCGTTCCAATATGTGTCAACCTCGATTCAGCATAAATCAGCAAGTGGACATAATTCTCAAAGATTTACAAGGGGACAGAAATCAGCATCCGGTTTGAACCAAACCGTGGAACATGGAATCTTACCGGACCGAACCATGATCAAAGGTTCAAAAATCATTGACCGGTCTACGATTCAAAAAATTATTGACTGATTATGGGAACCGACTGTTTTTTTAATTAAAAATTAAAAATTGATAAATTATAATATTAGAAACAAAATATTATAATTATTTATTAAATACACCGAATTATGTGATATTTCAACTTTTTAATCTAACAAGTTGGCTAGTACATATAAATTTTTAAGTAAAATGATACACTTACAAAAACTGTAAAAATAATTGAGAGGTTCAGGTATCCGCCGAATTACATAGGTTTTGAACATACTTATGCAGCTCAATTTTTGAAAGCAAAAGTTGAGCTCAAACTCTCATTTTTCCTTTAATTTTTATAATTATTTTTTTTTTAACTTTTTCAGGATCCTTTAAATTTTGAATCAGAAACTAACGGTTTCAAAATCGAAACCAATGATACCTCAATTGATACCTCAAAAAAAAAAAAATAGATTCAATGCCAAAAGAAGTCCGTGAAAGTAGTCTTCCCAAAGTCCAGACTAAACAATCACAAATTTCAACTAGACTTCCTCTGTTTAGGTGAAAGAAGGAGGGATGGGTATATACAATACCAAGTAAATGCATTAAATATTATGATAGTAAATAAGGGATGTGATGATTATAGACATGTCAAATCATTATTTCAAAATTATATCGTTGTATCAATAGAAATTCAAAGTTCATTATTAAACATCAAGTTTCCAAACAAGATTCAATAAATCATAATGAATAAATCATATGCATCCAGTTATATTCATATGTTTTCCAAAATCATGGATCTCAACAATAGTTTATTGCGACCAAGGGTGGAACTATCAAGAGTTTTCATATTTTTTCAGTTCACAAACACCCTAATCTTGGTGTTGGCTTGGGCCTCCCCTGGGGTGCTACTAGGCTAGTCCAAAGGGATGACTTTGAAGGCACCTCTCAAGTATAACTACCTTCTTAGTCATATAAACCTCCAATCAGGTCACGTCATTGGACCCGCACTGTGGAAGGGAATGACTATAGTCATTAGATCATGCATACAATACCATTTTGCAAATATCATAACATTGTTCAAACATTTCTCAATCATGCACATTATTTTTTAATTCAACACAAGGATTCATATTTCATTCCAAACTCCTTTTCGAGACACTTCACAATCATAAAACAATTTGAAAACCAATTTTAAAAGTATTTGTAAAATCAAGTAAAACATTTTCTCATCTAAAATTATAATCATACATCCACTCATCTCTTGAGAAGGTTACAATGAAGTCCAACTCCTACTTGAGTCCTAATTGCCTAAAACCTAAGGCAATAAATGTCAATTAAACATTTAATCACTCGTGAAACTAGGGCTAATCAAATTTCCCCAATATAACACAAACTCTAATTTCTAAAATCCATAAGTGTGTGTTCTAATTCTATCAACCACACACTAATTGCATATTTATACCATTACTATTCATAATTTTCCCAAATCTCAACATTTATAAACTCTAGTTCTAAATTCATAAATTCACATTCTTCAAATCTCAACATAAATCTTAAAAATAAGTAACGTTATCTCAAATCTAAAATGAAAGGGAAATATTACATCTATTTGTGTCGCTAATTGTCCCCAGTTGAAAAATCACTAAAACCCTGATTTTCTCTCACTAGAAAACCTAGTCCTCTCCCTAGGTTTGATCTTTGAGGGTTTGGAAGCTAAAATCCATAGGTTTGGGAAGAGTTTCAATGGATTTCAAAGGAGAAATAGAGAGAAAGAGAGGAAAGGGAGAGACAAACGAGACAGAAGTGAGAGAGGGAGAGAGTGTTATGAGATTTGAGGCTCCATTCAAGCCTATTTATAGTGAAAGATTCATTTACCATTTTGCTCTCCATGGCTCAAGAGTGTTGATTGGGTTGGTTGTCCTCTTTTGTCATTTCACACCCTAAAAGCATAAAAATTTGCTCAGACAAGTCGACTTATATTGTAACAAGACGACCTAGAATACAAAAAAATAAAAGTCTCAAGTTGACTTGCATTATAAACAAGTCGACATAGAATTCAAAAATCTAAGTCTCAAGTCAATCTGAACACTAGACAAGTTGAGCTAAAGAGAATAAGTCTCAGAAATCCAATATTGAAATTAAGCGAGTCGATTTGACCATAAGATAAGTCGATTTGACTTCACAATAACACAAGTACTAAGTCGACTCAATGTTAGAACAAGTCAGTTTGTCAAAACCAAGTCTCAGAATTCTAGTTTGTGAGCTAACCAAGTCGATTTATCATAACCAAGGCTCAGAATCCTAGTATGCTGACTAATCGAGTTGACTTACCAATTGCATAAGTCAACTTGAACATTGGCATAAAGACCTTAAGGCGACCTAACCGCTACGCAAGTCAACTTGTCCGGCACAATTCATGAAATTCAAGTCAACTTACCAACAATACAAGTCAACTTGTCAAGTCTAAATCTTAGAAATATCAAAGTTATTGGTGCTAATGCACACTGCCATCACTTTCTTACACGCCCTCAATTTCTAAAGAGGACATAAAACTTCAATGAAAATTCATAATGCTTCTTTTGATACTTCAAAACTAATACAAGTCTAGATTTTTTCGGAATTACATGAAGAAACTAATTGAAAATTCAAATGCCGAATTTTCGGCATTACACAAATGATAGATCACCTTGTGTTTGTCCCTGGTTTTAATTATATTATTTACATTGAAATTTCAAGAGCAATATTGTTCCAAATGAGATGGATTTGTTGGCCATTGTTCGCGCTCTCTCTCTCTCTCTCTCTCTCTCTCTCTCTCTCTCTCTCTCTCTCTCTCTCTCTCTCTCTCTCTCTCTCTCTCTCTCTCTCTCTCTCTCTCTCTCTCTCTCTCTCTCTCTCTCTCTCTCTCTCTCTCTCCCTCCCTCCCTCTCCCTCTCTTTTTTACACTCTCTCCTGTGAGATTACCTTTCTAGCAAGTTGACCCTCAAGTCATCTTGTATATCACGCAAGCATTAAGTTATACTCATGTCATTGAATTGAATCATATGCTATGCATCGACAGATAAATATGTTGTTTTATTGGTAAATTGTCAAACTTTCCTTCTTTTTTAATTTATTAAGAACTATTCGAGACAGAAGATGTGATATCCACAATCTTGTCTTTTTTATTGTCTTCCATATACAGTTTTTAAATTGGGAATCTTTTCTTGTGCAACTTGTTTTATTTATTTATTTATTTATTATAAGTTATATGTTTGACTAGGTTTGTGATCTGATTAGATCGGTTTATACCCCACTAATATGAAGAATAGAGAAGAAAGTGGGAGAAGAACCTTAGAGAGTTTATTGGCTGCTATAGATTGAACATCTTTAAATCACAGATATTATGCTCTTCTAGCTTGTAAGTGCCTGTAACAATCAGAAATGGAACTCATATCCATGGTTGAAGAGCATCTTATCCAACCTGAGACAGACTATGACAGGGCTAAGGAAGTGATGGACTTTGACAATACCAAAGCTGGAGTTAAAGGACTTGTAGATTCTGGGGTAACAAAAATCCCTAGATTCTTTGTTCATCCTCCTGAAAGTTTACAAGATTCACCAGTTGACATCCAAGGTATGAACCTTGGTATTCCTATTATCGATCTGGGAGGCTTTCAAAGTGGAAGACGGAAAGAGATAGTTGAAGAAATTCGCGAGGCTTCTGAAACATGGGGTTTCTTTCAGGTGGTCAACCATGGAATTCCGGTTAGCGTTATGAATGAAATGATACATGGTATTCGAAGATTCCACGAACTGTCTAAAGAAGAGAAGATGTTGTGGTATTCCCATGATTTTTATCAAAGAGTGAGGTATTATTGCAACGGAGATCTCTTGATAGCCAAGGCTGCAAATTGGAGGGACTCAATATCATGCGAATACAGAGATGATACACTAGACCCAGAAGCAATACCGCAAGTTTGCAGGTTTATTTATTGCCTAAACCATTTTTTTTTTTAATTTTGGCAATAACCCCCTTTTTCTTGTTATCTTGAATCTGAATAGCTTCTTGCTTTGATTGCAGGAATTCAATAAGTGAGTACATGGAACATGAGTTTGGACTCAGAGACATACTGTGTGAATTACTTTCAGAGGCTTTAAGCCTCACAAGTGACTACCTTGCTAGCTTGGAATGCATGAAGACTGAATCATTAGTATGCCACTATTACCCTGCATGCCCTGAGCCTGATCTGACTCTTGGTACCACCAAGCACTGCGATCCTTCATTGATAACGATTCTCTTGCAAGACAACATCGGTGCCCTCCAAGTTCTTCACCACAATTATTGGGTTGATGTGTCCCCCATGAAAGGAGCACTTGTGGTCAACATTGGAGGGTTTATGCAGGTACACTTCTGTTTCTTCCTTATGATCCTGATACAGGGCAGATGTTTAATTAGTATGCTATGTTAGAATCCTATCATTAGCCATATAATGCCAAATCCACTTGATTTACCATAATCTGATGCATGTATTTATTGTATTCAGCTTAGTGACAAACAGCCTTTTTCAATGTCGTCGGCTTTGTGTGTAGCTTATCACCAATGACAAGTTCAAGAGTGTGGAGCACAGAGTTCTGGCAAGGAGTGTTGGCCCCAGGATTTCAGCTGCATGTTTCTTCTATCCAAGTACTAGAAATAAATTGAAGCCATATGGTCCGATAAAGGAGTTGCTATCTGAAGTCAATCCACCTCTTTATAGGGGCACATCTCACAATGAATATCTGCATTATTGTGCATCCAAGGGACTAGACGGCACATCTGCTCTCCCTCATTTTAAGCTATGATCTGATTATGTTCCATTCCACCTATAGGTATTCAAGAACTATGCTATTGCTTTTAAAAAAAAAAGGGAAAAAATAAAGAAAGAAAGAAAGCACTAGAAAAACTTAAATTGGCCCCATCACAAAATGCCCAAAACTTGAAACCATCATGTGGGACTACAATACAGATCACTATTGACCAACTTATTTTGTATCACATACTTGATCTATGATACAAATACAGTCTTTTGGTTGCTTTTTGAAGTTGGAAGTTTCCAGAGTTAGTACCTAAAACTGTGGTCTCACACGGTCATGTTATATGGAATTGGCTTTTATTGTCAAGTGGCATTCAAAGAAGATGACATTGAATCAGTAGTAATAAATGAAAAACTAGTTTTTGAGGATCAATTGGAAACTTAAGTTAGTTTACCAGCCAATGCTTGCAATGCCGTAGCTCCTGGCATTACCAAGTGAACAAAGCAACTTTCAGAGATTGATTATGTGCTTTGTCATTGAGAAGAGGATAACAGAGGAACATTCACTGATATGGCAAGTGAAGTTTGCTCATTCTATTTGGAAACAAAAATGAAAAGCCCAACACAGCTCTCTGGAAAATTTTTGTGTGAACTCAATTGCTTTCTTTAAGTTATCTTTGCCTTAACAATTGGGCAATTGGGTGTTGTATCATCTAATTAATTTTTACGTGAATAAATTCCAAAGTGATATATGCTAATTTTATTCTCATTAAGGGGACAAAATTGGGAAATTTTCATCTTGGCGGATTTGACACAACTCAGATTGTCTTGTTGCTCAAGTTTCATAAAAGCTGCTAAATTTTAGTTAGTTTGCTGTGACAATTTTTTCTAATTTTCTGTCTCTCAAACATGAGACTGCATGCCTATATTGAAACTTCAATGTATTGATAACATAAATTTTTGGCCCCAGAAGGGATGAACTTGCCATTTTTGTGAGTTTGGAAGGTTTTAATAAAAACTTAAATTTGGCCATTTTAGTATATTCACTGAGGGAGGAATACAAAACTAGGGGCATCACTCTTAAGTGAGGTCTATGCCATCATTCTTAGGAAGCCTTTGATTTGTGACCTTGTTTTTTGGGCAGTGGCTGCTTCCACTTGCCTTGATTCTTGGAGTTTCTTCTGAAGAATCATTCGCTTGTTATCTACTTATACTCACTTCTTCAAAAATTGCATCTGAAGCACCAGCATTTAACCCTGGCCTCTATGTTCTAAAAATGGGGAAAAAATGATATTCCTATAATATACCCTAAAGAACTTCTTGAATTACCTGAACTAGAAATTCCTCATTCACCGGGGAGCATCTAGAATAGGGATTTTGAAGGATTTATATTTAGATGGTGCTGGAACACCGAAAAAGCCTGGCATCTACATGGTGGAACAAGTGCAAGAATTCTATGAGATTTAAGGCACTTTTTCTTCTTGTTTGGCTGCTGATGTCTATAGAAGAGTTACACTTATTTTGAAATTCTTTCATTTTCCCTATTATACCTAGAGCTTCATGATTTCTAAGTAAATTTCATGACTTGACCAAACCCTTGAATTCAACATGGTCTGAAATTTGAGATAAAGAAACTTAAATTTCTTGCTCATAAAGGTGATACAAAACACACCCACATGCTACAATTGTGCAGCGCACTATGGAGACCAGGAGCTTGGATGGCAGAATCATTGATGGGGATGGGATTTTTCTCGTCCACCGGATATGGCATTTTTTAGGATTGGAATTTCTCGGTTTGGGATCTAAGTTTGTTAATTGTAGAGATTTTGTGTCTGTTACAGCTGATGATTGACTGCATGTCTCGGTTTGTTGGCAATAGTCTTTCTATTTATTGGCTAAAATATTTAGACCAACTGATGCCTGTTTTGTGACCATCTGTCCATTTCATAATATTATTTGCACTAATATACCAAATTTTGGTATACAGACAAGAAATTATTATGCTTGGAACACAACACAATAAGTAATCTTGCTCTTTATTATAAACACTGGAATTCTTCTCTCTTCTCATTTCCAGAATAGGGTTGCAACATTAATCTATCACTCTTGCTACAAACATGGAAGATGGTGAGGGGATTTCTCCAAAAAAAAAAAAAAAAAGCTTGGAGACCGATCGATTGGTGCCATCCAAGTCTGAACTGGCAAGCTTGGAGAGCATGTTGGCTCTAGCATTCTCGAATCTAGGAATTTGCTATATGTCAACCTTGTTGAATTTGCTCATTACTTCTCAAAGTTTGGTAAGATATTTCACCATCATTGACTCTTTAGTCTCATATATTACCTCGACTTGTTTGACCATGAGCTGGTTATCTGTGAAGATCAAGATGTCTTGGGCTCCCAATAATGCTGCAATTCTCAATCCTATCAAGGGCGCTTTGTACTCCACTTGGTTATTAATGGCTTAAAAGTTAAAGCTGAGTGCATATTTCACTTTGAAGTCATTGAGACCTATCAAGATGATCCCATTGCAGCTCCCTGATGAGTTGGAGGACCCATCTAGATGCAAGGTCCATGTTGGTGGTAAGCACCCTTTTGGATGGTCATCATTGACTTGCTCGGTGAAACTTGGAAGTGTGTATTTGAGGATGAAATCGGCTAGGGCTGACCTTTGATGGCGGGTCTTGATTGATATTCAATGTCAAATTCGTCAAGTTCGATACCTCATTTGATGAGTTGGCCTAAAATGTCCCTTTTTTGTAAGATCTACTTTAGAGACTAATTGATTAGAACCATGATTGTGTGTGCCTGAAAGTATGGCCGAACGCACCGAGCAGTTGTGACGAGAGCAATTGTCATCTTCTCGATAGACTTGTAGTTGATTTTAGACTTTTAAAGCACACGACTCACATAATAAACTGGTTTTTGTATAGTGGTTTCCTGTCTTACAAGTACAGAAAAGAGGACTCGATTAGATACAGGTAAATAAAAATAGAGTTTCTCACTAAGGATAGGCCAAGAGAGTTGTCACGCCCCGACCCTCGAGTTGAGTACGCAATAACCGCTACATTATCTCGACATACGGGCAGCATCCCCTTATATATCGGGACAATGCAAGACATTCCACTTGTTCAACCTGTTTTAAAAACAACTCAACAGCATTCAAATGACCCTCCTAGATCATCAATTATCAAAGGCATACAAGGACACACAAACAGAGAATTCACCGATCCATCCCTGTACATGCACGCATGCAATTTGGCCAACTCGGCCTTCCAGACAATTTCCAACACCCTTTCATCTACATACAACTCAACAATATACAAGGGATCGTCTCAGTCCATTTTATCACAACAGGCATGCGGGAGTCCATCCCAGCCAATCGAAATCAAATACATGCATAAGGCCATCTCGGCCGATCAAAGAAATATTAATAAAAATTTTATCAAACACCAGATGTCTCAAAATTCATAAGTAAAGTCCAAATGTCCCAATTTAATAATAAAATTTTCAAAAGCAAAGTTTTAAACAAAATAAAACGAGTTCCATCATAACCAAATATAGATTCTATTAATACTTGCCCCAAGAGATAGGACAAGTATCAATCAAATTCAAATTAAAAGAATAGTACAATTGTTTTCCCTTCCATGGATTACACATCAACCTAAAATAAACCCTATATCATTAAATACCTATGCAAATCAACAAAAATAATTCTTTCGCAACTTTCAAGTGAAATCTCCCTACTAAGTATCCTCTTAAAAATGTTAAGAGAGAGGTGAGTATTGGGAATACTCAGCGAGTGGAGTGCAATAGTGTTGTGACAATAAATGAGGGGTGAATGTCGGGAAATCAAAATATATTTCTTAAACAACTCTTTGAATATAAAATAGTCTCAACAAATCAAAATAATTCAAACAAATATACATCCATAAATTTCAGTCTTCCCAAAATCATGAGGTTCTATGAAAAACACTCCCGTACCAAATTTGACCAAACCCAGACGAAAGCCCGCCAATGGTTTTCATTCAATATATCTCAAAATACCAAAACCCCCTTCCCTGACGTTGAATCGTGCCTCACTGGCGTGCATCTAGATATAGCTCGACATACAGCAAAGGGAGTCACGTCTGTCTCCCCCGCTAATCTAATCCAACCCTCAACCATCTCACCCCGTCGGGTCGCTTCGTGGGGGGAATGACTATAGCCATTAATCTCATGCACCGTTTCATTCACAAATATCCAATTCATAATTCATGTGCCAAAATTTCAACAAAACAATTTATAAATCATACAATAACATTCATAATTCAAATATTTCACAATATATGGCACATATTCATTTATAAACTCAATGGATGCATTCGCAATTCAAATTCTCATTTTAGATATTCCACCATCACAAAGCAATTCATATAAATCATGTAAAAATCATTCAAAATCATTTATAAAGAATTTTAAATCATTTACTCATTTAAAATCACAATGAACCATCCACTCATTTTTTGATAGGGTAATCACTCTCAATTCCCAAATCGAATAAAATCTAACCCCTCATTTAATTTTGAATGCCTTAACTTAAGACATTGGTCACAAATAAATCATTAAATCATACACCAATCCTAGAGCAAAGTGGTTCTTCTCAATACATCACAAATTCCTAACCTCCCAATAATTTCCGACACAACATATTATAAAAAAATAGCCGTACCTTGACCTACACTTCTTGGATCATGGAAATTCCAATTTTTACTAAAATTTAGGCATAAAACTACAGCTTTGATGCTTATGTCCTAAATCCATTCAAAGCATAGCAAAGCATCTAAGTCCATGAACATCATAGTCCAGAATTCAAAATTCCTATCTGCGCAGCCATGGGAAAAAACCTATAACTTTCACTACACACATCCAAATCACTGATTCTTATCTCAAATTAAAGCCAAGACATAGATCTACAACTTTCATGTTCAAGGCTTAGCAGAATTCAGCCTAGAAGGTATCTTAAAATTGAAAGAAAGACAAGCAACTGCAGCAGGACAGAAACAGGGCATTCTGCACCACGAAAATTTTTTGAAAAATCATAACAAATTCGGCTCTTATCCAATTTCAACGAATCACATCTCATTTTCAAGATATGGGAGTCACTTTCATATGCAAAAAGCCTCACATGAATTGCTTTTGTGCAAAGAGAGTTATGACTAAAAGATCGTAGTATGCTTATTAAGCAAAAATCATGAATTTCAGAAAATGCATTCTTATTCAAATTCCACACATTTTCAAAATATATACAGGATTTCTCACCCTAAATTAACCCTAAATTCATTCAATTTATCGAAGGAATTAGAATTTCTCTTACCTAGGGTTTTCACATTCGCAGATCTAACTTTCGTGCGCCATTCGATTCAGTCTGAAACCTACACTGCTTCCAAATCGAAGCAAAGTTCAAAAATTTAAGCTTAAGCACTATGAAAATCAAAACCCTAGAGCTATAGGTTAGAACTTTCACCCTTACCTACGTAGGAGATGAGTGCAGGTAGTCTAGGGTGTTCGAAGGATCCATTGGACACCAATTTGGGGTTTCAGCAGAAGGGAAGTGCTCATAGTGAGCACTGCGCGAGCGAGCAAAGGAGGGAGAGAAGTTGAAGGAGAGGGAGAGAGTGAGAGTGAGAGACGAGTGAGAGAGAGAAGCGCAGGAGAGGAATGAGAGGAGAAAAAAAAAAAGAAAAGCTTCGGGTGAAATGTACATTTGGGAAAGTGACTTTTCCCTTTTTTTTCTTTTTTTTTTCTTTGACTTTTCTTTTTTGGTGTTACAAGAGTAGAGGAGGCAATGAGAGATAATCCTTGAGCTTGTCAAAGATTGTCTAGCACTTCGACATCCACACGAATTTTTGAAACTTCTTCAAGGTGTCGAAGAAAGGTTTGAATTTTTCTCACTTTCAACATAAACAGGCTTAAGGCTATAATCTGTCCCGTGAGGCGTTGTATCTTCTTCAATGATTTGGACGGCACCATGTCTAGGATGGTTTGAATCTTCTACCAGTTGGCCTTAATTCATAAGTTAGTTATCAAAATGCCCTAGAACTTGCCTGATGTGATCATAAAAGTACACTTGGCTGGGTTTAACTTCATAGTGTAGTGTTCCAGCATCTTGAGTTTTTCCTTGAGATATGCTATATCATTCACATAGGCCTCCACGTTTCTACTGAGATACTCGCTATAGACATTGTTAATCAGTCGTTGAAAGGTTGCTCCTGTGTTTTTCAAGTTGAGTGACATGATCTTGCAATAATAGGTGTCGAACTCCATGATGAAACTTGTTTTTTCTTCGTCATTTGGGGCCATGCGTACTTGATTGTAGTCAGAATACGCATTCACAAAACTTAAAAACCAATAGCCTAATAAGTTGTTCACAAGTTTGTCAATATTGGGGAACAAATAGCTATCCTTTGAACATGTCTCATTGAGATTGGTGAAGTCGAAACACTTCCTTCACTTGCCGTTTTCTTTTTTTCACCATAACCATATTTGCCAACCATTTGGGATATTTCACTTCTCAGATAAAATTTGCCGCTATAAGCTTTTGCTCTTCTCGTATTGCTCACCGACGCTCTAACGCAAACACCTTCTTCTTCTGTTTCACAGACTTGCGACTTGCATCTACCGTCAGTTTATTGATTCCCAACATGTCTTCAGGTGACCATGCATAAACTTTAAAGTTTTGGCATAGGCACTCTGTGATGGCGTCCCAAAGAGGTGTCGGTAGGTGGGCTCCAATTTGAATAGTTTGACGACCTCAACCACCTTCTCACTAGGTTTGGGTTTAGCAACTTGTTCGATATTATCTTTAAGTTCTATGGCTTCTATTAAGAGGTTCTTCTTTTCCTGTTTTGGTGTAGAGGCATTTTGAGGGTTGGGATTGCAATTGAGTATTGGATACCGAGAAGAGTTCTAAATTTGATCTTCATATGCTTGATACTTGACAAGACTTCCAAGTTGTCTAAACTAAAGCGGCCCAAGGATAACATTGTAAAAGGATATAAGTTTGACCACATTGAAAGTGGTAGTGGTAGCATGATTAGGAGATGTTTCTAAGGTTACTAGAAGTGAAATAGTAGTCTTAGGGTATAATCACTCATTAGAAAATCCCCTTAAAAATCTGGCATGGGGTTGAAGATACATTCGATTTAAACCCATTTGTCGGAAGACGTCCCAATAGAGGATATCGCAATTTATCCCTTGGTCGATGAAGACTCTTTTCATAATGTACTAACCTGTCTTGGCGGTAATAACCAGTGGGTCATGTCAATTTGGGTCAATCCCACTAGATCATTATTGTCGAAACTAATCATTGATCTTTTTCTCATTGGCAACATGACAATAGGAGAAACAGAATGGGATAAGGTATGAAGTTTCTTCGGCTAAACAATTAGTTTATTCCCACGATAGCGTCAATCAATTAAACGTAGATTTTGTTCTACAAATAAACTGCTCTGCTAACTTGAGCAAGAAACCGGTGCAGATGAAACTCCTGGGCCTTCGTGGATAATAAGACCTACAAATACCCATCGGAGATGGTCCTACGGCGGAAGTTTCGACACTTAAGTCAAAAGAAGAGATGAGAGAGAGAAAGAACATAGTGGGTAGAGGCTTAGATTAATCTTGTATAATCTCTATGTGAGGTGTGTATGTAGGGTTGTCTAACACGTCTGGCAGTTGCCTATGTTTGGTATATGTTGAATGTGCATGCATGATAAGTTTCTTGTTTAGGGCCGTAGAAACTCTAGTTATCTTATGAAAAGACCGTCTGAGATCTTCTGAGATTATAGTCAAGAATCTTTAAGAGACTTATGATCTTATAGATCAAGGAAAGTTCAAATTGTCACGGGAAATTGTCTACTTTATCATGGGAGATTATGAGGATTTCCTTTGTTATCGGGAGAAATTGATCCAAGAATCAGGGGAGATTCAAATTTTAGGTGAT
Source organism: Dillenia suffruticosa (assembly GCA_033439265.1). Lineage (NCBI taxonomy): Eukaryota > Viridiplantae > Streptophyta > Magnoliopsida > Dilleniales > Dilleniaceae > Dillenia > Dillenia suffruticosa. The sequence continues at coordinate 20,192,584 of JAVTVX010000020.1, forward strand.
CATGATCTTAATTCGCTAGGCAGAGATATTACTCAGTGGAAGACCAATCGCTAGTAGCCGAGAGGTTTTAATTGGGCAGTGGTCGATAGACATAAGCGAGAGTATTTGACCGAGAGAGTATTTGACCGAGAGAGTATTCGACCGACCTCATACTACAGTTATTTTGGGGTGTTTACCAAGAGACTCCTAGATAGTCTGTGGTTGTGGCCTAATAGGTCTGGTAGTCTCTAGTTTTTATAATTATTAACTGTTGGACCATGTATCATCGGTAACTATTTTTAACTATTTAGGATTTAGTTAAACAAAGAGCGTAGAAGAAGAATATCTAAAACTAAATTGAGAAAAAGATCAAAAGATAATTGATTTTACAAGAGAGGCGGTACAATCGGATTTCATTTAAAATGTCCAATGTTGCCATTTTTCAAAAAATTTTGAAACGAAAACGAATATCAAAATGCATCGGTGCCTCCTTGATTTGTATAAAGTAGCCATCTCTGCCGTCCAAGAATTCTGACTTGCAACAATGGCAACCTTGCGAATGGCCGGTGAATGAATTTGTAGACAACGAGACAAAGTGTTAAAGAAGTTGTAGATTCCGGCATCAAAAGCATACCTCGTATGTTCATCCATCCGTTAGACACCGCACCATCATCATTGCATCTGCAGATCTCCAGGGCTACCAAATCAGAAACATGTGGTATTTTAAATATAGTCAATCCTATTATACCCACTAGTGTTATGGACAAGTTGCTAGACAGTCGAGCAATTCAATGAACTACCTAAGGAGGCCAAACTAGAGTTTTACTCCCCCGAATTTAAAGGAAAGTTGTATTATTATACCTGTGAAGCTCTTTTAGGGTCTGATCCTCCAGGTTGGAAGGAAAAACTAAACTTATTTATGAATTTACAGATGGTCAAGGCACTTGGACTCAGAAGTGACCATCTAGCAAGCCTTGAATGCTTTGACACGCTTCGATTGGCGGGCAATTATTGCCCACCTTGCCCCCAGCCAGAATCAAGCAGACACATAGCTAAATAATGTGAGTTCTTATATCGGAGGGACCCAATGGTATATTGTGCAAGAGCTTTCGGAAAGTAAGAGCTATGTCAGTACTGACTGTCCATTTGTTTAAAAGCACGTGAATGAAATGTCTTTTATATTGTTCATAGCTAAATAATAATTTATGCAAATGGGTTGAATTTTGCTGTAATTCAGTAGCTTGGTTTGCTCCAGGACATGTCTCTGTCACCCTCTATAATTTTCTAATTAAAGGAATCTTTTCCCATGTTACTTTGATCAGGGTTCTGTTTTACAGTATGTTGGTTTCTTGTTTTTGAATATTGAGAACGGTTCGATTTTTAACTCTGATAAATTGATCAGGCAAGTAATGAGGTAAGAATAAAATTCATTGGAGGGGGAATATATGGTTTAACCAACACCTTTAGAGGAGAAAGAAAATTCTGGAATTCATTTTTTCAACCATGGAGCGCCCCACAAATATGCGAAGATCCCATAATTAGAGACCTATCTCCCCATAACGGATCAAATGAAGTGAAAGAATTTCTAGACAACCAAGGTAATGTTAAAGAACTTGCAGACTCTGGCCTTGTAAAGATACCCAGAATGTTCATCCATCCGCCCTCCTTTGTTCAATGTTGCACTGTCCTGATAGATCTGAAATGCTACCAAAGTGATCAGAGGAGAAATTGTAGATGGGATGTGTAAAGCATCAGAAACATGGTGTATTTTCCAGGTCATCAGCCATGGTATCCCTAATAGTGTTATGCACAAGATGCTAGAGAAAGTGTTCAAGAATTCCTCGAGCAGCCTAAGAAGGTGAAGGTGGATTCATGCACATTCCAAAATAAAAACTGTCGTTCACTACTGCACTGGAATTTATAATGGAGCAAAACCTGCAAATTGGAGGGACACACTTATGTGCAGGTTTACTGATGGTGTTGTGAGACCCTAGAGAGTTGCCTATGACTTGCAGGTATATTAATTCACAACTAACTTTCGGGCAAAGTGTTTTTCCTCATAACAAGTATAATGTTTTAAATTTGCAGGGATGCAATGGGCGAGTGTGTAACATCCATGTTAAAGCTCAGGTATTCTATCTGGCTTATTGTCAGAGACTCCAGGACTCAGCAGTGACAATATATCTTGCAAACATCAAATGCTTTGAGACACCCCGCCTTGTGTCCCACTATTAACCACCTTGTCCTGAGCCAGAATTGACTCTAGGAGTGCCAGAGCATTCAGATCTACATTTTCTAACTGTTCTTCAAGACAATATTGGTGGCCTTCAAGTTTTGCACAAAAATTACTGGGTCAATGTGACTTCTATCGAAGGAGCTCTAACACATAAATACTGGGGACTTGTTGCAGGTGCTGTCCCTAATTTATCTCACTAGCCAAACCTAGTTTGTTATAGTAATTCTGATAGAGAATCTATAATGCATGTATAAATTTCTTCTCTAATCTTAAATGACTTCACTGTCCCTGCAGCTGATCACAAATGACAGATTCAAAAGTGTAGTGCATAGAGTTAAAGCTCAAGGGGTTGGACAAAGAGCATCAGCCGCAATTTTTTTGCATTCAATTCTGAAGAACCAGCCTATGTATTATGGACCGTTAAATGAGGTTCTATCTTCAAATGATAGACCTCTCGATAAGGAAACTCATCAGGAGGAATATCTTGCTTGTCACCTTGCTCGAAAAGAAGAAATATGCGCCCTATCTCAACTTAAGCTATGATTGCCTATGATATCTCAACTTCTAAGTTCTACTTGTACCAGAACTTAATGCAATCTTAGTAAAAGGTCACTTTATATGGGACTATTTATTTAACCTTTGTGGATGACAAATCTAATGTTCAATACCTGTAGCAAGTTGACATGATGCAATAAATATTTAAGATGATTTTACAGCTGGGGTAAAGGAATTTCTCGTGGTGATGTCCCAGAGCGAGCAACTGCTGGACTGATTTGAAGCCTGCAATGATCCGTCCCAATAAGCTGGACAAATTGGCCATGTATGATGTATGAATTTGACTTCGCTCATTTTTTAATCTAATTTTGTAATTTAATTGCTATGATCTAGGTGATAGCAAGAACTTGGTATTTCATTGAGTTGGCTTCTTCTTGAAGATTTCTCCCTCTCTGCCATCTATAATTTTTACTGGAGGAATGGTTTCCAAGATAATTACTTTGATCAGGTTTTATGTTGGCTTGTGCTTTTGGTATTGAGATTGGTTTGACTTTTACTCTTCTAGAATATTGATTAGGATACTATTAAGATATGGAGAGTATCTTGAGAGGTGGAATATATGATTTAATTTACTCCCTGGAGTGATGTTTTACAATCAATCCTAGCCAACATAGTTAAGACCTTAAAATAATACAAGCAACCTATGATTATTGAAGAAAACATAGAATTTTACTACATAACGACTTGCATCTCCGTTGTTGATTGGGAAGCTAAGAAAGAGAAATCAATAAAGCTAAGAGAGCGAGAAATAAGTTGGCATGCTCTTCATTTTGTGAAATATTTTAGAGACAAATGACAAACCTCAAGGTAGACCCACCTTGCTTTCCATATATAGTCTCCATGCTTCCTCAGCTTAAACACATCTTGCATTTTAACCCTCTTGACTTCCTACAACAAACTTAGCCAGAGCTGCAAATTTGTTTTGCTGATCAATATTCACCATTGGAACAATGGGATCCCTTGGAATTGCCAAAAATACCATAGCAAGTGAAATGGAGGTTCTAGACAAAAAGAAAAGTATGAAGAACTTGCAGTCACTGGCATAGTATAGGTACCTGCAATGTTTGTCCATCCATCAGATGGCATACCAACCGCTCCAACAGCATTTCCGGGTAGGTGGCATTGACCTGCAAGTTCCAGTGATAGATCTAAAAGGCTACCAAAGTGACCAGAGCAGAAATTGTCAATGGGATTTCTAAAGCAGCAGAGAAATGGGGTATCTTCTATCTTGTCAACCATGGTATTCCAAGTAGTGTTATTGAAAAGTTGCTTGACAGTGTGAAGCAATTCAATGAGCAACCTAAGGTGGCGAAGACGGAGTTTTACTCTCATGAATTTGAAAATAAGATGTATCGTTATACCCTTGAACCTCTTCTAGGGGTAAATCCTGCAGGTTGGAAAGACAAACTTGTTTGTGAGTTTGAAGATGGTCTCATGGACCACATAGCTATACCCGAACTCTGCAGGTATAGATTTAGACTCTCTCTCTCTCTCTCTCTCTCTCTCGCTCTCTCTCTCTCTCTCTCTCACTCTCTCCCCCTTATATTGTTTGTTGTTTGTTCACTAGTAGAGATGCAACTCTCTTTTTTTTGGGGGGGTTTGAATACTGTTTGTTGTTTGTTCACTTGTAGAGATGCAATCCAGGAATATATTGTTTGTTCACTTGTAAATCTGACCAATTTACTGTAATCATGTGCTCTTCAAGTACATTGGTCAGATTAACCCCCGCGTTTCCATCTAGTTTTTGCATATTGGAGAAGTGGCCAACTGGTGGCTCACCAATTGCATCATAAACTAATATATTATCTGTTAACATGTGATGAAATCACCTTATAATAAACTTAGGTGTCAATTATCTGCTCTTTAATGGTGTGGATTTAATGTCACCTCATCTAAACCCTTTTCAATTATTGGAATCTTATCTAACATATTTTGTTTGTATATCATGGGCTTTGGCAATGTTTAAAAAATTCACAACTGGACCAACCACCAGGATGAATCTATGTTATCTAGTTCGGGGTCATCAGCATACAGATATTGATATGAGGCTGCTTTTTGCACATACCTTTCATCAGCTGCAGGTACTGTAAACCTCTTGTTAAGCTGCACAGAAGCGTCAACAATGGCTATGGAAGCCATCACTATGAATCTTACTGAATATCCAACTAGTAAACCTGCAGAACAATATGATCAGGCAAATGAAGTTGGGAACTTTGATGAAAGAAAAGCTGGTGGATTAATTGATTCTGGTATTGAGAAGATACCCAAAATGTTTATTCACTCACGGGAGACCCTACAGAGTCAAGCATTTGATCAAGGTAGTCTTGATTTACAAGTCCCAGTGATAGATCTCCTAGGCATTCTAAGTGGTAGACAAAGACAGATTGTTGATCAGATATGCAAAGCATCTGACACATGGGGGCTCTTTCAGATTGTAAACCATGGAGTTCCAACAAGTGTCATGAAGGACATGGAAGAAAGTGTCTACAATTCCATGAGCAACCTCAGGAGGTGAAGATGGAGCCGTACTCGCTTGAGCAAAGGGTGAAATACGATTCCACGAGAGTCTGTATACAGTGAAAGCCACACACTGGAGGGATGAAATAGCTTGCAAGTGTGACAATGGTGTCCTGGACTGTTATGATTGGTGATACAGCAAGGGGACGTGGCTGCTGAGGTGGAACCTAGAGAGCATGATGTGCTGGCTCCCAAGTTGCTGTAGGTATATACCTAGAGAGCATGATGTGCTGGCTCCCAAGTTGCTGTAGGTATATAACCGCCGGAAGAAAAAGGAAGGTGTGATTGCTGAGGTGGAGTAACAACTCAACTGAAGAATCTAAGGGGGTTAGAGAATTATAAATGTAAGGGTGGGAAAGAGAGGAGGAGGTAGAGAGAGGGAAATAGTGAGTGTATTACGGCTATCAAGCTTGGCAGTCTTGCATCTTGCATTTTGCAGACTGAATTTCTTTCTGTAGTCTGAGTTTCTATTTCAATGAAAAATAGCACTTTGTGCTATTGATTTTTAGTAAGATCTTCTCTCCAACCCTCTTCTTTTACTCCCTGAATTTCTAATCACATCAATTTGGTCCGACCTGCCGGATCTTCAAAACAGGGAGCATAAGGTGTGTTGATGCCTCAAACTAGAATGGAGTCTCGAATTGAGGCCGTTGGGAAAAATGTAGCAGACATTTTGAATGAATTGCTCCACCAACGCTCTCGCTTGGACAAGCTCAACAAACTGGAGGAGGTGATTTCGACGTGGTTAAAGCAAAGGCTAGCGTAGAAGGAGGAAGCATGTGCCTCAACAACGCCTGCAAGTGGAATTGACGATGGAACAACAGTAAAGGTGGGAAGCATACCAATGATGGAAGTAAATGGCATAACTCCTGATTCGGTCCAAATGATACCCATTGACGATCATCCAATTTCGGCAAAGAAGGTGGAACTTCCGAGCTTTAACGGTGACGATCCCGAGGCATGGATTGCTCGAGCAGAACAGTACTTTCTCATACATAAAACCAAGGAGAAAACGAAAGTGACTTTGGCCTTGGTGTGTATGGAGGGATCTACCTTACACTGGGTAAGATGGCTACACGAGCAAAATCTGAACATCTCTTGGACTGACATGACGGTGGAGCTGCTAGATCGCTTCGGCAACGGCTTGATTGCAAACCCCTACGAAGGATTGGCTTCGATAAAACAGCTTGCCGATGTGGAAGAATACATCACAGATTTCGTAACTCGGGTGGCTCTGGTGAAGGGCCTCAATAGCCAACTCTACCTAGGGTTGTTCCTCAACGGCCTCAAGGAGGAAATTAGGGTTCGGATTCGAACCCATGAAACCCTAAATCTGGTACAGACGATGAAGTTGGCGAGAGAGATCGAGAGGGAGAACAGATTTATGGCAGGTGAGACGAATACCGGACGCGGACCTTGGCCATCAGGTTCATTTGGAGCAAGCCATTCGGGTGGATCTGGAGCGAATCAATTTCAACATTTCCCTAAACCCGACCCAAGAATACTTAATCCCAACTACCACCCTTCGCCCTTTACAAAAGACCCAAATCTTCCTAGCCCTAATTTCACCACAAACGACCAAAACCACCTCCCTAACCTCTCTGCAAACAATCGAAACACCTCTACTCCATACAACCCTAATCTTTCTACGAACGACCGAAACCCCTCAAATCCCTACAACCCTAATCTCTCTGCAATCAATCGAACCCAACAATCCAACCAACGACCATCGACTACATCGATTAACAGAGGTACTCGTCAACTCTCCCATTAGAATTACTTGGAGTTGAAATCAAAGGGACTTTACTTCAAGTGCCGCCAACCCTACCACCCTCTACACAATTGTCCAAACAAAGGGCTACGAGCGTTGATTCTGGGTGACGAAGATCACACTCTTAAAGGTGAGCTGGAAACCATGGAAGGGTATAGCGAAGAAGCAGCGCTCTATTAAAAGAAGAGCCTTGAGGACAAAGCTGTAGTTTCAGTAGGGGGCAATGTTACGACCGGTGATACAGCAAGGGGACGTGGCTGCTGAGGTGGAACCTAGAGAGCATGATGTGCTGGCACCCAAGTTGCTACAGGTATATAACCGCCAGAAGAAGAAGGAATGTGTGATTGCTGAGGTGGAGTAACAAATCAACTGAAAAATCTAAGGGGGTTAGAGAATTATAAATGTAAGGGTGGGAATGAGAGGAGGATGTAGAGAGAGGGAAATAGTGAGTGTATTACGGCTATCAAGCTGGGCAGTCTTGCATCTTACATTTTGCAGACTGAATTTCTTTCTGTAGTCTAAGTTTCTATTTCAATGAAAAATAGCACTTTGTGCTCTTGATTTATAGTAAGATCTTCTCTCCAACCCTCTTCTTTTACTCCCTGAATTTCTGATCACAACATGGACCCTGAAGCTTTACCTATAGTTTGCTGGTACTAAATGCAACAGAAACTTCCTTCACTAGGAATTCTCAGGGATATATCCTCCTCCTGACTAGTCTATGACTCGAATATGATGTGCAGGTATTTGAGTTCAATGATTAAGCTGAAGGATTTTCTATCCTGATTACCTTCAGAGGCTCTAGGACTTGGCGGTGAATTACCTTGCAGGAATGGAATGTTTTGAATTCCAACAAATGATTTCCAACTATTACCCAGCTTGCCCTGAACCGGAATTGACTCTAGGAATAACGAAGCACACGGACCAGTATTTTCTAACCATTCCCCTGCAAGACAACATTGGTGGCCTCCAAGTGCTCCATCAAAATCACTCCTCAGCTGCGAGGACCACTGGTAATGAACATGGCAGATTTTATGCAGGTGCAGCTTCTAAATTTTCACCCATTCTTTATCTTACATATTCCTACTCCATAACATCTATCAAGATAAGTATTAAGACGTGCGTCACTACAGCACACTACTCCATTTCAGACTTAAATTGACTAACGGTTAATGGTGGCCGGTTGTGTTGCTTATCACAAATGACAAATTCAAAACTGCGGAATATGGAGTGCTGGCAGGATGGGTTGGGCCACGCTTATCAACAGCAAGCCTCTTTCCTCCAGGTGCGCAGTTGCCCAAATCATATGGAGAAACTTAGAACGATAAACCAGCACACAAACATGGCCAGGGGCTGTCAAGATGGTGTTCTGATTCTTCCTTGCTTCAAGGTCTAATAGCAGTTCAGACTGTGCTTCGTAATGTTTTAAGGAAATCAAAACATTAAAATGTTTTCCTCAACTTGAAATGAGATTGTTGATTTCATGCCTTTGTTCTGTAGTCAGCTCATGAAATCCACGCGAATTAGCTATATCAAGGCTTAGTCCCTTGTTCACCAAGAGAAACAAACATGAATTCTAAGCAAATTAACTATATCAAGGCTAAGTCTCTTACATTTAAAATAAAATAAAATAAAATAGCAAGGCTACAAATTAGCCATGATATTAATAAACATAACATATCAAATAAGCACAATGTAATTTAGGCTCAATGGTAATCCACAACAAACAACAGAAACGAACACACAGATGTAACTAGAGTTAATAGAGTATGGTCTAAAGACATTTGTTTGCAGTTACAAATCAGAACTCTGTGATTGGTTAAATAAATAAATAAATAAATAAATAAATATATATATATATATATATTCATCTACAAGTATCAGCTAATAAAATGCAGTCTGAATTCTCACATCTTATATCTTTGCAAAAATCAAATTTCAAACAAGATATCTCAGAGTATTGATGACTCAGAACTAAGCAGACAAATGGAACCCAGAAAATAAAGATATCAGAGGATTGCAAAACCACCCATTAAGGAAAAAGAAGAAGAAAAAACTCCTGCATTACAATCTTGAATAGTCCCAGCTGTGATCATTAGACTGTGGTCTTAGACTGCAAGAGTTGCACAAGAGGCCACAGGATGTCCATCCTATGCATGCTTCTGTTGTTCTGTCCCTGAAATATTTCACAAATTAGAACTTGTTTAGCATGAGTAGAAGATTGGTTCTCATAGCCCAGCTAAATTCCACTTATATCTCACAGACATGATGTGATAGCCTGTTTCAAAATGGAGAATTTACACTACATGCTAGGAATCATTTGTCTGTGTCAATTTTTTCCATTCTTTTTCAATTATCCCTAATAAGGCTCATAATCGTTATATTTGCATGCGCAGATATAATCTTATCAGAAGCAAACTTAGACAACAGTGGATGAGTTTGTGGCCTAGGCAACTCAAAAATCAGAAAACTAGGGGGCAAGCTTTACATCAATCCCAGAATCCATCTTTCCTTTTGGTGAATAATCAACAAAGTCAACAATGAAGCATGCAACATGTGGATCAGACTAGGAATATAGAGCTTGTAACAAGGGTGAACACATGATGTTTCACACATGGCCAGGCTTTGCAACTGATGATAAAATTCTGGCAGCATCATCAAAAGTGCCAACTGTGAAACTTAAAAATCAAGACCATGGAAGCATATAAAAAAGCCTTTCAGTAGAAGAGAGTGTTATCAAGTAATTGGGATCCCTCAAAACCTACTAGTGATCCTTCAGACATAAAAGGAGATCAGTTATGCCCCTATCCATCCTAGTATTTGTTGTCTGTCAATTATCATATTTGCCCAATTTTAGAGTACCCTGTATCCTGGAACTTTCGTTATTGTAGATAATGATGGGAGCACAAGGGATTTCACTCAGTCTCAAAGCATTCTCAATTCAAGCATTTTGATACAAAGAGGAAGTTCAAACGGAGAGCACTCCTAAAACCGTATAAAATGATATGGATGAACACTAGGGGTCCGGATACAAATAAAATGTGGCAGCTTAAATATTTTGAATTGGTGTTTTATTGATCACACAGGCAGTATGTCTCTTTAGTTGGTCACAAGGGAATCGAATTCATTAAAATTGAGGATTCTCCTATAAAAAAGCTAAAGACAGCCCCGAGGTGTCTCCAGAGTAACATTTTTTCCTACAGGAGTTTGGTTTTACTCCAACTTAATGGTGTCAAGTTTGAAAACAAAAGGCTCTCAACATTGCAATTGTGAAGATGTCTTTCTGGTTACAGAACAAGTGTGCCCAGTAGTCATTTGTGCTTTGCATTTCTATCTGACAGGGTTGACAACTTACTAGGCTTAACTTCAATTTCAATGTTGTCTGTCCAAAAACTAGTGTCCCAAATGTCATCAAGCTATTCTCTATGTTTCCCATCATTTGACTTCATTTCATTTGCTATCTAAATTTAGAACTTCGATTTTCAGAATTCTAACTCTGACGCCAACATTCCTTAAAGCCAATTATCATTTCCCAATATTCAAAACCTTAACACTAAATACCGTGGCACTGCCACAACTTCTTTCTTTTACAATGGCCCTACATCACATAACACATTCTAAAGAGTGCAATGTATTATTTATTCATGTTAGAAATGCATGATCATTATGCTTAGATTTGGGATCATACCTCAACAACAAACCATATCCATGTCTTCGCACCACTAGGCTCAGTAATTCCTTTCAAGATTGTCAAACCCAAGCTCCTGATTGCTTCTGCTATCTCTAGAACATGGCTGCATTCTTCACATAACATCTGTAAACATTAGCCAAAATACTAGTAAATACAATCCAAATGAAAAGTCCCATTTTTTAATTCTAATGCCCAACCATTTATTTACTGCAATTTCCTTGATCTTTTTTCTCCATTTTTCTGTGACTCAATTTTCATGGAGTAGAATTTTTTATTTTCTGGGAAACCTAGATTTGCTTCAGAGAACCTACATGGACTTCTTTTTATATCTTTCAAAGGTTTTTGTCAAAGCCAGATATAAAATTTCTTTAGAATTGTGAAAAGATGGCAGTTCTCCAATCATTCGGTTAGAACATAATGAGCATGTTTTTAAGGAGCATTTTCTTCATCCAACTTTGTTGCCTGATAAGATTGTTTTTTCTTTTCGCATTTTCGGCTTCTTCGAGGTCTCATGTGATCGGGGCCCTGAGAAGAATCTCTTTCGAAGGGGTGAAAAGAGATTGGAAAGTGTTGGTGTCTGAAACTCATTTTTATCCTTTCCAGTGCTAAGGGTTTCTTATACTCTTTCTTGTTATATTCTCTCTCTTCCTTATAAACGAATTGCTTCATTTATTAAAAAATAGCAATAAAAGAGAACTTTTCTCAATTGATTTTTGTCCATCTTCTAGATGCCATTAAGATTCAGGTACCTTCTCCCTCTGCCAACCCCCCCCCCCAAAAAAAAAATAGAAAGAAACAAATCAAAAAAGGAAAAGATCAATAAGAAAGGACTCCACTCACCAACCCAACACCCCAAAGTCACACCCTTAAAAGAATAGGTAAGTTAAGAACACAAGACGGAAAACTTTAAGCAAATACTCAAACGTACAGAAAAGAATACCTCTATAAGCATCTGCCCATTCATGTTCAGATTCTCTACTACTATTGAGTGAACTTTTAGATCCGTTCCAACTTCCATTGCCCAGCTTGATCCTTGTTCAAAACTACAGGATCCCGGCAAGCCTGCTTCTTTATCATGCAACTGCCATTTAGAAACTTTAGAATTAGCTTACCTAGAGAACTGTTGATTTAGTGAATGAAAACATGTTTACCTTGCTTAGAATATTAAAACTTTGTTTTTACCCTCTCATATTTGGTCTATGGTGCAACAAATAAGCTAGCATATATGTGATGTGAGTTTGAAAAAAGTAAACTTCAGATACATAACAGGCATACAAATGCATCATCCAGTCAAAAGACAAAATTCACTCATAGATTAATATTCATTTTATAAGAGAACAATTGTGAAGTTCTTAAATGTGCAAGATGTCATCATGCATATTCTGGTAGAAGATTTTTTGGAAGCAAAAGGAATGTTGAGCTCACCTTTGATTCAGCACACTTATTTAGCTTCTCAGCATGCCTAGTAATGCTCTGAAGAAACAGCATGTGCTTGATAGTGCGCTCCAGCAGTGAGTCAATGCTACACTGTGTAAATAACTTGAAAGTCTCAGCAAACAAAAGCAACAATATTGCATGCACAGTACAGAATCCATACAATGTATAAAATCATCAAATTAGTACATTCACAAAATTGCAGAACAAAATATACCTTTGATCCATTGGGCACAAGCTCCCGCAACTCCTTTATACGATCTTGGATCAATTGTCTATCTCTTGGCCTAGGCCTGGGGTTTTCTCCAGGTCTAGACCTCTTTTTGTTCATCTTACCTGTTTCTAAGGGCTTTTGCAACCGCTCACTACACATACTTGAACTCCTTGATGACAATGCTTTTGAAGACCTAATACCATTAACTAAACAAAATGATGACTGGTCCATTGAACATGCTGCTGAAGAGCTAGCAAGCTTACTATGAGTAGAATGTTCTGGCATTTCATCAGATGTCAACAGAGATTCTGCTGATTTACAGAATGATCTCTCACTCTTGTTGTCAAGACCACTGAGGCATGCATTAGCAACAACTGCCTCTAGAAGATCTTCAGACCCTGATTCTGCCACTAACCCACTGCAGCCAATCCCTGATGGCATCTCCATGGTTGGCCCAGCTTCACTCTCCTCCATATGCCAATATTGGTAGTTATTCTGTTTGAGAAAAGATGGACCTAGTGCTTCTAGAAGCTCAAAACCAGCTGAAAATGTCAAAGATATATTCAAAGCATCCTTGCAACTTAACTCAGTCTGAAAATCCATAATGTTCATGTCTTCCTGAAGTTGAACATCTGAATGTACACGTCCATACAATTCTGGCTCTTGATGAGACTGCACACTATTAAGACTTTTTTCTGCATAATAAGCAGCTTCAAAGGCATCCAAACGGAAGCATTGAGAACCTACTCTTGATGAATCAGCAGGCAGAATAAAATTGCATAAATTAATATTCTCAAATACATTGGAGGGGTAAGAAGTATATTGGCACCCAGAACCAACACCTGCATGCTGAGAAGAACTAGTCACTCTTTCACACTTCCCATGATTCCACAGTCTCATTTGACCCTGTTTCTGAGTTTCCAAATTAGCTAATTCAGATCTTGAATGCACTAATTCAATTCTTCCATCACACTTGGGCTGGCTTGACTGAAGCCCTTTGCAGGCACTAAGCCCTTCAATAGCCTCTCTCTGGTCAATAACAGGCAGTAGAACGCCTTGAGAGTTATTAGTGTGCTTCCTTGGAGGTGCGAGCAATGGCGACCATTGATTCAACTCTTCTCTTTTAATGATTCCATCTTTCTTTTCATCTTTGCCTTTGTCTTCATTTTGTTGTTTATCATGAGAAACTGCCAACGTTTCACCTCGCATGGGCATATCTGGCTGTGCAAAAAGACAAACAAGTAATGTACTGCATCATTCATAGAAGACATGATTTATAGGAAAAGAGGCAGTAGAGTTTGCATATCATACCAATATTTCCAGAATTACCAGAAAATATACACACACATTCTTTATATCTCTGTCTTCTAGGATACAATACATATTTTATATTTTATACAATATTAAACCCAGTATTTTTCTGCAAGTGAACTTATATTATTGGGAGAAAAAACGACATGAAAGTGAAACCAGGAAAAGGTAAGAACAGTATACTTGCATCATAAGCTAGAACCATACCAATTTTCTCATAATTCTTTAAGAATAATGCGAAATGGGTAATAAAGTTTCTATGCATATATTTATAATCCTACATGCATATCCTGTGCAAGTGCTTCTGTGCTATTTAGAATGTGAAAGAGAAAGAAACAAGAGATATACCCGAGGTAAGGAACTGCTGCTACTACATTGTTTTCCATTGGAAATATTCACCATGGTGGTATCTTGAAGTGCAAGAAAAGCCTCTTTGATATGGGTCACGAGCTTTAAATCCTCAGTAACCTGCTTCCACAAATATAGTAATAAGGAAAGACAAACCAGGTTTTTACAATTTGCGGAAGAAAATTAAAGCCGAGAAATAGCTAATTTGTTAACATCCACCGGGTGAGTAAAACCACAGGCTCAATATGACTCATAGCACATCTAAGTAACCTTTTCAATCTCTGAAAAATCTACCCTCAGATAAATTACACACCCTTTGCAATTAGCTTCTGTATTAAGAGAAAACCCATTAAATTTTTTGCTCTTCGTGGTGGAAGAATGAATTCTAACTCTAAATAAATACAATCAACAAGCAGATGAAAAACATTCTAGAGTTGGATTCCAAAATCAAAGCACATAGAGTGCTTGAAAAGAATAAAATAGAAACAACTACAAAAATTAAAAATAATTACTGGCATTGATAAAATAAATTTTCCAACATGTTTAAACATAAAGATCAAAAAGAACTAGACAAATGTTTCTTATCAGCCAAGAACAAATTAAAATATGAGTATGAACAAACAGAAAGGCAAATTTTGCTCCATCCAAAAAATGGAGATAGATCTTCACTATCTTTCCTCTAATCATGTACGACTGTAGTACAAGCAAAGCTGAGCCAGCTATTGTTTTTGTGCATTTATAATCCTCAAATTATATCTCCTACCTTTGAACAGTGACTCACTGCCAGTTCCACACTCAAAATTGTACCAAGTCACCAATATATCTTTATTAATATGATAAATATTTTTTATTAAGAAATAGTCTAATTTCTCTCATCTAAAAATCCTTAACTTTGTCTAAGTCAATGGAGCTTAGGCCCTAAAACAAGCAATGTGCAGAAGCAACAGTCCTTGTCTCCAAAAATTTGCTAAACACCTTGCTGAAAATTTAATAGAAGTTTTGCAGAGATCAAGACATGAAAGTACTAAACCTAATTTTGAGGGCAGGTAGGTCCTACACCTATCTTTGTTTATTTACCCATCATCCCTCAAGATATGTAGTAGGACTCTGTTGATTCCATAAGTTGGCAGATTCCACCCCCCAAAAAAAACCCTAAAAAATAAATAAATAAATAAATAAAAGAAAAAAAGGTTGTAGGATGCCAAATTAATCGATGCAATGTGCATATTAACACACCTTCTTCACACTAAATATTGCTTTTTTAAATAACAAAGTATTTGGAAGATGAACAACAGATTTAACGGTAGTTGACCATCAACCATTTTATCCTTTGCTAGTAGAAAAATGGGAAAAACCACACACCAACACAAGAGGTATACTAAAGACCCACAATATTAGAGCCAACAGAGGTCTGGAGCTATGTAAAACATTGTCTTGCAATTTAAGATGTTTAGTTCAGACCTACTTAAGAACTACTGTAAAATAAGAACTTGTATGTTTTCTCAAAAGGTGTACTTACTTTATCTACAGATCCAAGCTGAACAACGCCATGTGGAACAACAGCTACAACAGCAATGGTCTACAAAATAAGGCAAAAGTATCTACTTCAATTAATTATCTCATAGATATAATTATTTGACATAAATGAAGATGAATGGTAAAACTAGAAAAGATAGTATTAGAAATCAAGAGATACGTACTAAGTTGAGAATGAATTCAATTATGAATAATATGAGAAAACATTGTCTAAGGTGGTTTAAACATATGGAACAAAATCCCAAACACACACCAGTTAGGAGGAGTGAGGCCTTAAATGTAGAAGATTTAGCAAAATATCGAGGTAGACCTTTGAAAACGTGGATGCAAGTTATCAGTAAGGATATGAATATTAAGAATTTAGTTAAAAGGATTTTAGATAGAAATAAATGGTATAGGAGAATACAAATTAGTTGAATTAATGCACTTTTATTATTAATTCTATAGATAGTTTACTTTTATTTCTTTTCTCCTCTCTCCTATATTGGTCGTAAACGACCGACTTTAAAATTTGGAATTAAGACTCGATGTGTTGTTGTATATATGTAATTATTTGACACAATGCTTCAAAAGATCTAAGCATTTTAATATCATTCTATATGGATTGAAGGAGTTAAAATATTAAAAGAAAATAATAATAAAAAAACACCTGCAATTATAAGAAAAGAATACATGACCAATTAGAAGACCACAAAACTACCATTAGTAACCAAAGCTGGACAGTTCTTTGGTGTAAGACAATTAGCCTAAGATTTCATAATTCAATGACACAAGGTGGTACAAGGTTATGCAATTCATTAATGATGTTAAATAGTCAAGATCATTAATAAATAAATAAATAAAATCCCCACCCTACATTCCAATCAGAGTTGGTCAAATGTCACTTTCAGTCACCCAATGTGGGATACCAAGTATGCAGTGAAACAGTAATTTCTCAAATCAGGACAAGGCAAAGTGAGAGGGGTAAAAGAATTTTTATCTACAACAAAGAGATGTGCTAATATTTGAAGGGAGAAACTCTTAAGCAGTATTGAGGCATCCAGACTTGCCAAGAAGTATACAGGACCTTCTCTCAACTTAGGATTTGCGGCGTTGAACCAGTAAGGATGTCAAGCTTTCATTAAAATATGTGATGATTTGAATCTACAATGTCTTTGGTTGATAGAAATATCACGATCTATGCAGATCACGTTTTTCCTCTATGTCATGGGATTAAATGGTCTATTTTAGCCCCTTTAGAATACCCAGCAACAGAGGCTTCAAATGGTTCCAGTTAGATATTGTAAGACAGATTGCAAAACGTTAATGTGCTGATTCATATGCTCTCTAATCCCACTTCCTTCTTTCTTTTATTCCATTTCTTATGGATGATATCTCATCCACCTCTCTTTTTGTACTTCCTCTATCAGAATTACTTTTCTTCTGCTGCCAACATTTGAATGGAGAACAATGGCCAATATCCGTCTAAATCAATAGCCATGAACAACGCTGCCTACCCTTTTCTTTTGGAAACTGAGT
This sequence comes from Dillenia suffruticosa, assembly GCA_033439265.1. Lineage (NCBI taxonomy): Eukaryota > Viridiplantae > Streptophyta > Magnoliopsida > Dilleniales > Dilleniaceae > Dillenia > Dillenia suffruticosa. Next base: position 20,209,694 of record JAVTVX010000020.1, read on the forward strand.
CACCCCGAGGATTATTACCATAACATAAAAATTATTTGTAAATCAGACAAGGAATAGAATAGAAGGCATACCCTGATTCCAGCAGAAAACTGAGCTTGCCAACCATCAAAACACTGGAAATTTAAATAAGGAAAGCGCTAAATAAGGAACATAGAGTAGATTGTAAAATCAAACTAAATCAACATTAAAATGCCTTTGAACATGTTCGGGTGATAATGGTACCCCAAATAATAATACTAATAATAATAATAATAATAATAATAATATACGAATTCCCAAAGACAAAAATGCATGCAATAACTAATATGGTACAGAGTAAAGCAAAGCTTTACGGTGAAATTGCACAACTTATACTAGACATAGACATACAGCCAAAAAAGAAAATGCTAACCTCAACCGACAAACAGGAATCCATCATCTGATTATCAGAAAATATCCATCTGTGTCTTCGAGTAACAGCCACCTCTCCAACTATCCTGTTCAACAAGGAATAGTCATAAATCTCTCTGAACCAGATGCACTAGCATAGTTTGATTAGTATCCAGAATAACAAAGGCATTGATTACCAGCCAACTGAGGATAAATTGAAATTGGATAATGATCCAAACCTCCAACTAGAAGTTAAGTGGCAACAGTTCATGTTATAATTGACGACTGGTGATTGGAGAACTTTCAGCACCAAATTATCATGTAACAGTATAGCAGTCGAAAGAAGAAAAAAAAAATAGTGGACTACAATCTAAAAGATGGATATCATACCCTTCCCCTAGAGAAAATACATGATATGACATCTTTGCCACAGCTAATCCAAGAGGATCATGCAAAAAATGTCCTTCATGTAAGATCTCCAGTGTCTTATTCAAGCTCCTGTCCTCAGGAGAACATTGTTGGTCACGGTTATTGTAGTACATGTCCTCCCAAGTCAACACCCTGCAACAAGTTCCAACTTGCAGCATTAAACTAAGGAAAACATAGTGTTGCTCATAATTTGAAACCTAGATATGCAGTCAAACAAAAGCACCTGTTTTTAATGCCTCTAACTATATCATGTATGATTTGCAATTTACCCGGACTGTGTTACTGTGTTACTGTGTTAAAAGTAGAAGGTTATGCGCTCTTTTGATACCTTTTGAAAAGAAAGTCAAGAATTCAAGAGCAAATGCATGCTTTTACATGGAAAAAAAAGTGGTTGATCATATTAAGACTGTCTTGATGGCTTCACTACAGAATGAAAAGAAATTGAGGTCGAACAAGAAACCAATTATATTTGAAATTTCCAATCTATGATGTTTTGAATGAGTTATGAACCAAGAAAAACTGTGAAAGGGAATTCATTTCCATAAGTTGGCAACAGTGCATTCCACCAATTGATGACACTCGCAGCAGTTAGAAAAAACTATAGCCCATGTTAGGAGTTGTTTTCCTACTCCACAACTTCAAACTTACAGTAAAAGCAATTAGCACGTCGAAACTCAAAACCTCAACATAACAAGTACTAATGTCAACATGGGACAGGATAATCCAAGACAAACAAATCGATCATGTTATTTGAAAACACAAACTTACATGCGAGCGCGATGTTCAAGTTTCCAGAAAATAGCATACTTCCACTGAGTGTTGAAACAGAGACTTTTGAGCACTTGGTGCAAGTGAAAACCCATCTTCTTCTCCCTCATCAAGAAAATTCTAACACCACCCCACTAAAGGACACTCCTTAAACCCAACCGGGTTACAGTAAAAAATTCTGAATTAAAACCCTAATTTCCTAAATCACATGCCCTAGCTTCCTCTATAAGATCCTCTTCCTGCTTGTTTCCTCCGTAACCCCGCTCGCCGTTTTATCGGCGGTCCCACCGCCGAGAGCAACAATTCCCCCATTTTCTCTCTCCTTATTAAAAACCCTAACTCTAACCCTAGTTTTTCAATCTACAGTCTTCGAATCAACTACTCACCAGCTCAGAACTAGGGTTAGATCACCCAAATTGAATAGACAATTGTCAGTTGACAACACTTTTGGTGTGAATTTTGCCATTGATTAACTCACAGTTTGACCAAATATTCAGTCAGAAATTCAAAACTCAATTAGGTTCTTTTTTTTTTCCCGAAGAAATGTAAACAAGTGAATTAAACACGAAGAGACTCAACGAATATCTGGAGACATCGACATCCTGAGACTACAAATTTGAATTTTCAGAAAATTAAAATTCAATCGAAAAATTGGGGTGTTTTAGAGAGCAAGCGAAAGCAGGAGCGAGCGAGCTTTTAGAATTAGTTAAGAAGCTCGGGAGAGAGAGAGAGAAAGAGAGAGAAAGAGAGAACAGTTAACTGTTACTTCTTTATGAAAGTGGAAAAGGGTGAGATGAGTGCTAATTTATAATGTGCGGAGGAAACACCAGGGCGCACCCTCCCTCAAATTTTTACCAAACACTTGGCCGGAAAACGAGCATCTGCTTCATCTGCGCATCCTGCGTATTTTAGTATGTCAAATCTCGTCATGTTAACAAATTTACCCTCGAAATGCTGCCTTATTTACCAAAACACCACCAAGAAGATGGAGAAAGAGAAACCCAAGTATCAAGGAAAGAGCCTATGCGCGAATTTATTTTGCAGTTTTTGAGTATGCTATTCTATATATCAAAGCCAAATAGAGCTAAACGAAAGCACACTTTTTTTCTAGTCTTGAGTCATTTTGATGGCCAACAACATCATTTCTAAGCAAGAGAAATTGCTTCTTATCCTTCATATCTCTCTCTCTCTCTCTCTCTCTCTCTCTCTCTCTCTCTCTCTCTCTCTCTCTCTCTCTCTCTCTCTCTCTCTCTCTCTCTCTCTCTCTCTCTCTCTCTCTCTCTCTCTCTCCCCTTTTTGTTTTTTCCACAAAATGATTGGACTACTAAAAGTTGGGACACTCTTGCAAATTTCTCAAATTTGCCACCATTGTCCCCCTCCATCTTAACGCATTGTATTCATATTTTTGGTCCTCTTATGGTTTCCAAGTGTAATATCTCTCTATGAGCACTTATGTCCAACCGATGATCATTGAGTGGCATTCGAGAGTGACATTGAATTATGTCGACCGACAGTTATGCCAAGGATGGACCCCTTTTAATTGATGTTCACATTGATCTCATTTAGAGCATAAGTATTTTTTTTATGTTGAATCAACCAAAATCCAAAATGATATTCTAACAAATTTGATTCGATAGTTGTCATGTTTAATTTAGAAAAAGTTCTGCTAACGTAATTTTTTTATTTTTAAATTTTAAATTTTAAATTTGATTAAATGATTTAACACTCATACCTACTATACCAACTATCTGTTGATATTGAAATAGATGGATGGAACTGTTATTGAAATAGATGATTGGAGTTTCAATTATTAAAGATGAAAATTTATTTTAGGAGAGAATCAAATATAACATGTAAATGATAGAAGACGAGTGATAGATTTTTATAAATTTTTAATAACAAATAATATTCAAAAAAAATTAATGGTCTTTTTAAAAATTTTAAAGATATTTATTGAAATAATTTAAAATATATATTAATCTTTTTGTTTTAGAACTTAAGGGGATCGTTTTCTCGTCCCCTCTATCGGATCAGACATATTTTCACTAAACTATCAATAGTATAATCCTTATTCACAAAAATATTTGTCCCCAGTCCTGAATACGAGGGTATCAATGTTATTGCCTTTAGGACTTACCGTGTTCATGTTGTTTCTTCTTGTATTGCACCTACTCAACATTATCTTAGGAGGAATATTATGATTGCTTTAAACAGTGTGATCTTATGCGATTATTGTCATTGATTTCTAATCATTTTTTCGCTTTATTTATTTATTTTTTGGGAGGAGATTTTAATGGTCTGATTTCGTTAAATTACTGCTCTTGAAGAACAACAGTACAAAATATACTTGAAAAGGGTGGGGGGGGGGGGAATGAAGAAATGATCACATGATCAATCATCACATTAATCACTTCAAAAAACAAAACGTTGTTACTTTTAATACAAAAAGATTCAAGTTGTCGGTAAGTAATGCAAGAAAGTTTGGCTATTTTGTTGGCTTTCGGAGATTAGGCTACATTCGCGATCATTCCCAATTTTTTTTTTCTTTTTACTTTATTACATATTCAAAAATTCGATTAATCTGATTCAAATAGTTATCGGGTCTAATTTAAAATTGATTTTTTCAATACTTGTTTTTTTATTTTCAAAATTTAAATTCAAAATTTTGATTAAAAAAGTTTAATTTTCAATTACTAAATTTACGGGTTATTAGTTGATCATTCTCTGTCAGTAGTTTGTATTTTCTAGTTTTTAATTTTCTTGATTAATTATCGGAAATGAGCTGGTGTAATTAATTAGAACACATAATGGGAAAATTACTCAAGGTTACCTCCTTAAGTAACAATGCTTGAACTTGTTAAATGGATTTACTCTATTTTGAAAACCTTGCAAGCCAAGCATTAAGATACTGACTTCGTTTGACTTCACTCTCTACGTCTCTTTCTCAAAATTAGAACCTTCTACTTTCACTAATTTAGATTATTTAATAAGGTCTAAAGCCAATCATGAATATTATTTATAAATGTTCCTAGATAAAATTATACATAGCAGCTGTAGTTTAATTTTCACTTTTACTATTAAAAAGGTTTTACTAACCTATATAACTCGGTTCAAAAATATATTATTCATTATTCTTAAATATATATATGTGTGTGTATATATATAAATAAATATATCAGAGTGCTTCGTATGCTTGTGTTTATTTATTGGAGTGACCTGACGTTCAAGTTTTAATTCAAAAAATTCAATAGATGCAAAAAAAATAAAAAGGAAAAGAAAGAAAAAAGATGATAGATGGGTATACTTGCAAGTAATTGATATACTTTGATTTGCAGAATTTGTAAAGTAATTTTAAGTCGAGGCACAAGATTTTTTTTTCTTTCTTTTCTTTGCTGATCGATAAATCTCTTCTTGAAAAATTTTAATTTATTTCAATGTTATTTAACTTATTTTTATTTTATTTTATTTATTTTAAATATTTTTAAATTAAAGTAAAAAATAACAAAAAATAGAGAATTTTGTGAGAAAAAATTAAATTTTCTTTTAAAAAGATGTATAATAATATTTTATATTAAAACATAATTAATCTTAATTTAATTTTGACCTTAATTTAGGACCAAAGGGTTAAGTGAAAAAATAATGCAAGAGTAACTTCGACCAGGGTCTGAGTGATGTAAATGATGAGTCATATACTCCTGTGTGGCCAAATGAAATAAGTCATAGTCTCTCTCTCTCTCTCTCTCTCAGGTGATTCAATTTCTTATTCAGGAGACCAAATAGTCCCAAAACCATGAGGTAAGTAATGTGTAAGGCTGCAGAAAGGAAGTGAAATATAATTTAAATTTGAGGATTTTCTCAGTCCTTTTAGGCAATTAGATTTCGATGGACCCTTTTCCTTCTTTCCGCATTTCTACCTTTTTTCTTTGCTTTAGTCTCTTTCTTGTAAAGTTGGGTACCCAAATCATCCTAAGCAGATTTCTTAGCTTGGCTTTTCACTAACATGTAATCCAAGGAAGGCGACTTCTTAGGCTCTTATGAGCACTCTCTCTCTCTCTCTCTCTCTCTCTCTCTCTCTCTCTCTCTCTCTCTCTCTCTCTCTCTCTCTCTCTCTCTCTACCCCCTCAAAGTCTTGATGGATGGGCGAGAAAAAATTGCAAAAGCATTGGAAACTTTCATTGTCACACTTGATGCTCATGAAGCACTGGGTAGCCATTACATGAAAAAATTATAGAAAAATGTTCTTCAATGTTATTATATATATGAGTTAATTAAGATGAGAAAGTTGCATTTTTTGTTAAATTTGTTTAAATATTTGTGAATTTAAATATAAAATTTTAAACAAAAACTATTTCAACTTCAAGATGATTCAAATTCAAGATTTAAAATGAAAAGATTAAATTTTCATCAAATACTTTTCTGTCTAAAATGTCATAAATTTTTCATGAAATAAAAAGCTACCTGCTCTTGCCATTGTATTAAAAGATGTTTAAAAAGATTTAACGATTTTTGTCCTTACAAATAAATTATAATAAATCTGAATAAATACACCAATATCACCAAAAGTTGAAATTTTTATTTCATTTAAATTAAAGATAATTTATTAATTATTTCTCTATATAATTAACTTGAATTATATATATTTCTCTTTATCATTGAAATTGAATTTCTCTTGAACATGAGTGTGTATATAGCACTAGCTAAGATTGCTAAGGTCAACTAAGCCTTCAAAAAGGTTTCAATACTTTTTATGTGGAAGTACAATGAATTAGAAGGCAAGGGGTAGTTTTCTAAGGATGTGGGTTGGCATGTTGACACAGTGAATGATTGATACGGGGCCGCAAAAAATCCCAGTAGTGGGGAATCCATAATGATCGACATTTTTTCTTTTCTTTTTTTTTTTTATGTTTCCAAAAAATGATGTACGTCTCTGTATATTTTAGTGTAATTTGAGCATAAAAACTCATGATTAGCTTGATTGAAATTGACTTTACAAGCAAAGTCTTGTAGTAATCAATCATACAACTAAGAAATGTAGAGTCCACATTTTATTTTATTTTATTTTTTTATAATGAAGGTCATGGAATTCAAAAAAAAAAACAAAAAAACAAAAAAAATTGAATATGATCTCCACTTTATACTTTTCTATAAAAAATTCAAATTTTTTCAGAAACAAGAAATCTATTACTAAAATGTTACGTTTTGCCGGTGGAGAAGAAGAAAGAGCTCCTCCAAATTGGCCAACTTTACATCTCTAGATGGAAGTAATTTCTTATGAAATATTTCTTCCAAGGAATTAAAAATACTTCTTTGAAATGGCAAATAGCTTTTTTTTTTATTATATTTTTCATTGTCTTTATCAAAAAATGATTATTAGCAAAATAAATATAAATTTATTATAGAGAAAATGATCGCTTAGGGAAAAGTAAGAGATTTTATTGTATTTTTATTTTTGATTTACAAAGGAAGACATCATTTTGGAGGAAAAATGGGTTCAAACTCGACTCAAAAAGAAGAGTTTTTAATATCATTAATTTATGAATTTATTTATTATTTTAATTTCATTTCATAATCAACAAGAAAAATGATTTTAATAGGTAAAAAGTGAAGTGGTCCCCTTTCCAAAAAGGTGAGAAAATGCATGTAATTTATAATTACACTCATTAAACACAAAAAGGATTGTGGAGCAATTAACCATCATGCGGTCGAAAGTGGTATAATTTTAATTTTGTTTAATTAAACCGGGTCAAACAAGAAACGTTCGGGACCAAACCTTGTAATGCGCATAATTTCCAGCACTAAATCAGTGCAAAATGCTTTACAACCAAGCTCCTCTCTCCCCTTTTTTTTTTTTATTTTAATAATCAATTAATATTTAAAATTATATTCTTATTAATTCGATTCAAATATTATTAAATCTAATTTTAAAAAAACTTTTACAACATAATTTTTTTATTCATAAATTTTAAATTTTATTTATCAAATCAATTGAACCAATCCTCTTTCTCTCTCTTCGCGCTCTCTCTCTCCCTCTCCCTCTCTCTTTCTGGGTAATTGTAAAATTCAATTAACCAAGGAGGACAATGTTGGCGCTAGTGGCATTTGTCACGTTCCGCCACACTAAACCAGAGGACATAACAAGTTCTCGCGCCACTGCAGGCCAGGGATTATCTCCAGGTATTTACCATTTTAAGAATAATATTATATTACTTAAACGAGTTAAAAATAAATTCAATTCAATTCAATATAAAAATATTTATATAAATAAAAAATATTTAAATTTATCACAGTATTTTTTTAAATCAAATAAAAAATTAAAATATACTAAGATAACCTGTTTTGGTCCATTAGATTTTTAGTTTATTTGGTCCCCTAACATTATTTATTTTTAAAATTGATCCATGAGAATTAATTTTTTTTTTAAATCTTGTTCACAAAGTTGAAATTAGTCTCAACCGGAACTAGCAGACTTTTTTAATAAAATATTATTAATATAATAATAAATTTTTGTACAAAAATATGATCGTGTTTATAAAATTTTATCTTTTCAATTAAAAATATGTTATTTTAATTAAAAATAAAATAAAAATAAAATAAAATAGAGACGAGTTGAGATAAATCAAGAAAAACAAAATTTCTAAATAATACCAAAACTCTCTATCTATAATAATAAACTTATGAAAACTTGATTCATTGTACAATTAGGCCATGAAGTTGAATTTTTAAGATATTTAAGTAAAATGGTAACTTTGCATCTGGTCGGTTGTTGGCGTATTAGGGAATGAAATATCCACAATTTTTGGTAGGAAACCGTCCCCTCAATGGTCTAAGTGATTTTCACGTGGCATTTTGGTACGTCAAACTGGTCTAGCTATTATCCCAAAATTAAAAAAAATATATATATATATTATATAATGAAAGTTGTCTTTTGAATGGCCAGATATTTTAATTTTACACTAAAATATAGTGTAAAACTAGAAATCAACAGAAAAAATAAAAAATAAAAAATTTTAATTTGATATTCAAATTTGATAGAAATTAGATGGAGAGTGGTGGATCTTTTTTTAATTCTTCTTTGGACTCTTTAAGAATTTATTTATATTCTTAATTAAATTTTTTATGTTGTATATTTAAGAATTTAATATTTATAAATAAGATAATAATATTTTTTTATTCAATAGAAAAGCAATAGATTTAGGGTTACGTAATGGAATAATTCTCTAATACAATTATTAAAGAAATCAAAATTATTACAATTTGAATTGGTGTCTTTTTAAAAAGTTATTGGATGAAGTATCAATTAGGTTATCTTGGCTTATACCATTATTGATATTCTAAGATAAGGATACGCCGTGATTTGGGCTGAATCTGATTTTTCATTTTACCAAAGCACTATTTTGACTTCAGCAGTGGTGGAGGCACGAATTTATTGGTATTGATTGACAATTTTTTTTATATATATATTTTTTTTATGTCCTAAGGTTAGTGGACTAATCTCACAATATCTTTTCAAGGATAAATGAAGAAAAGAATTTTCATAATTGAGTAAATGAAGAAAAGAATTTTCATAATTGAGTTGCAGTCCCATTTTTGTCTAGCATTTGCAACTACCCACTAATGGAAATTGTAAGTACTAGATAAAAAGTTTGCGGCTTTGGTAACTTTCAAGTGGGGATTTGCCTTCATTTGTGTCACTTCTATAGGTGTTGACAAGAGCTTTTACTGCCTCAATTAGGCAGTTTCCAGTGGGGTGGATGAAGCTAGCAATGTGGTTCTTGCAACCCTTTTGTTAGTCACCAACCAATGATCATCGGAACTCTCTTTAGCTTCCCATTGCTAATAACCTAATACAATTCATGTCAAACATTTAGGAAATAAAATTGTTCTAATCAATTAGTTTTAGCAATGATTAAGCAGCGACAAACTAGCCAAAAGTCATACGTGTAGAGCATGGCCTAAATTGACCACACACGCATTAGGGAGAGGCTCAGCAGCCAACCATTGTCCATCTTTGAAGACTTGAAGGCCATTGAAGGAATGAATGCCCACGTGGGGCATCTTTCCTTATTTGGAAAAAGGAAATATCCCACTTTCCATATGCACAAATGGTAACTTATGGGATTTGTATTCCCTACCATTTGTGGTGACGGAGACATATGGAAACTAGGGGCAAAACCCTAGGACACACAACCATTGCAAAAGATTGTGAGGAGACAATTGAGAGAAAGAGGGAAAAATTCTGCGAAGAGAATTTGTCACCGGATTCGATTGAGGGGTCGTGGTGCTGCGGTGATAGCTCATCTTTTGTGGTTATCATCCCGACTGCGAGGTCGATTGATCGAGGTTCGTCGTTCCCAGATTTTGCGATCTACTTTTGAGGTATGCCCGAAAATCCTATTCTTTTATGATTCCGAAATATTTTGCACGCTTCCGCATGTGTATGTGCATATAAATCCAACATTGGTATCAGAGCGTAGGGTTGGATTTATTAAATTATTTCAGAGCGTAGGGTTGGATTTATTAAATTATTTTGGAATATTTTCGGGTATAAAAATATGGGGTTGCAAAAATGGGTTTCGGATCACGGATGAGTTTCGTGAATCCGAATATACCGTGACGTTACCCAAGTCACGTAGATCGCAAATATAATTTTTTCTGACTTTTTGGAGCATGTTTAAGCCATGAAAATTAAAGTTGAAGTTTTCGGCCCTAAGGGTGCCCAAAACTTAAAAACCTAGATCTATCCATGTAGAGGGATTGTTGATCTAAATAAATGGCATATTAGTGTTCCATGTGCATTGATCTACGTTTTGACATGCATTATGCATTGATTGGCTGCCGGAAACTGGGTTTTCCGGCGAGGCCGCGGAGGGCCAAAATTTGGACAAATGATTCGCCGTGTTTAGGGCTTGAACCATTCAAAAAAAACGAGTTCCAAATATTTGTGGGAAGTCCAAATATATTTTCCGGCAGAAACCGTCGTAAAAATTAGCCGGAAATGGGTTCTCGGAGAATCGGGTCGAAAAACCCGTTGCAGGACCCGTCGGGCGAAGAAGGAGAAGCCCAAACCCGCGGGCGCGTGACGAGCACGCGCCAGAGGTCGCGTCCAGCAGGCGCGTGCAATGCACGCGCCACACAGGCGCGTGAAGCGGGTGGCGGTGGGCGGTCGGGTCGGACCCTGACCCGGACCGACCCGCTTCCGACCCGACCGGGTCAGACCCGGACCGTTGACCGGGTCGGTCGGGTCAACCCTGACCCGTTGACCGACCCGGTATGACCCGGCTCAGGGGCGGCTCAGCGCGTGAGGCGCGTGAGCCACGCGCCGCGACTGGGCGCGCGTGAGACGAGCCGCGCGTGGCGCGTGGCAGCGCGTGAGCAGCGCGCCGCGCGTCTGGCGCGTGCAGCAGGGCTGCCGCCGGCGCGTGGAGGCGCGTGGCGGCGCGTGGAGTGCACCGCCGGCGAGCGGCGGCGCGTGGGGAACCCCGGCGGCGCGTCAGGTCGTCCAAAATTGATTTTTTCAATTTTTTTGGGGTCCTATGTGCATATATGTGACTATTTGTGGGATTTTGTGCACCGAATTAAAGTCCGGATGATGAGATGAGGTCCCGGGTTGTGGTGTATGGTGTCCGTTGACTCATATGCTCACTTTGGGGTCAATATTCGATTCATTTTGGATTGTTAATTCGTAGGGTGTACGAAATTATGAAAATAAGCATTATTAGTCACTAATGTCTCTTTTTTTCTGTGTGACAGAGACAATGGCTGCGACAAAGAGTATCGTACTTGATCTCGTTAAGGGAGACAAGTTGAACGGTGACAATTATGAGATTTGGCACCGTAAAGTTCAATTTGTCTTCGAGGAGCAGGACCTAGCGGAGGTTCTCTTACACGAGATGACAGACCCCGGGGTGGGTGATACGCCTCAGGCGAAACTGGATGAGGAGGCGTATCGTGCATGGAAGAAGAAGGATGGCCAAGCTAGGGTCATCCTCCTTAGCAGCATGCACGATGATCTGATTCCAGTGTACGAGCAGTATCCTACTGCGATGTCGGTTTGGAGTGCTCTGAGAGAGCACCTTGGCTCCCGGTCAGCTCCTAAGCTGAGGATGCTGACTTATAGGTTTATCACCTATAAGAAGAGACCCGATCATAGCATGAAACAGCATTTAATGCATATGTCAAGTATGATCGCTTCTCTAAAGAACATGGGGGAGCCAATGTCTGATGAGCTTCAGGTACTGGGAGTAATCCAGTCATTGCCTGACTCCTGGGATGTTGTAAAGACCTACCTCACGCACACTGAGAGTATTCGTACTTTCATGGACGTGCGTAGGCATTGTGAGCTCGAGGAGGAGCGCCAGGAGGTGGCTAGGTCGGTTTCTGGTCATGCCTATGTGGCGGAGTCGAGTAAGGGCTCCAAGGGCGTCAAGCGTAAATGGCGCAAATATGACAAGAAACCTAGCCAAGCTAAGAGGAAGCCATCAGCGAAAACCGTTGATAGAGGGCAGACACGTAAGAAGAAGGAGCTCGACAAGAGCAAAGTCCGATGCTACGTTTGTGGCAAATCTGGGCACTTCGCTCGCGAGTGTGGCGAGCGAAAGGTATGTCCTTCTTCTATACATGGTATGAGTTATGTTTCATCCACTGTGAAGCTTACTAACTCTTCTCCTTTGTGGATTGTAGACTCAGGAGCCACCGACCATGTAGCTCGAGATAGGAGCGCATATGTGGAGTTCCGCCGATTGAGTCCCCAAGCGAGGAGGCTGTACGTGGGGAACGGAGCATTTGTGGTTGTGAAGGGGATTGGTACATGCAAGCTGATGCTGCCAAGTAACCAAGTCCTATACCTGCATCATGTGCTGTATGCTCCCGAGATTCGGCGGAATCTCATTTCTGTCCTTTGTTTAGATCGTTTAGGATACTCTGTCATTTTCAGAAATTTGAGTGTTTCTGTCATTTACGATAACTCTGTTTTATGTACTGGTTTAGTCCATGATGGACTTTATGCGTTGGATTTGGTTTCCTTTAATAAAATTTCTGATTTGTCTTCTATTGCGTATACATCTGATAGCGTAGTTGATGATGTTTCAATTTGGCATAGTAGACTTGGACACATAGGGCAAGAGAGAATGAACCGGTTAGCTACGAGTGGCTTGTTGGGCCCGCTAACCCGGATCGAGTTGTCCTTATGTGAGTTTTGCCTAGCCGGCAAAGCGACGAGGAAACCATTTGGAAAAGCAATGAGGGCTGGGACCCCATTGCAATTGATCCACTCCGATATTTGTGGACCTATGAATGTGAGAGCCCGAAACGGAGCCACGTATTTCATTACGTTTATAGATGATTACACGCGTTTCGGTTACGTCTACCTTATCTCGCACAAGTCTGAGGCATTAAATTGCTTCAGGAGGTATATCAGCGAGGTAGAAAACCAGTTAGACTTGAGAATTAAAACTCTCAGAACCGATAGAGGACGCGAGTACTTGTCTGAGGAGTTTAAAGAGCTCTGTTTCGAGAAGGGCATTACGAGACAGTTGACTATTCCTGCTACTCCCCAGCAGAACGGGGTAGCTGAGAGAAGGAATAGGACTTTGTTGGAGATGGTAAGATCGATGATGGCGCAGGCCAATTTGGCTATCTCCCATTGGGGAGACGCATTGTTGACTGCCGCCTACGTGCTTAACCGTGTTCCAACCAAGTCCGTAGTCAGTACCCCATACGAGCTTTGGACAGGGAGGCAGCCTGACCTTAGCCATTTGAGACCATGGGGTTGTGCCGCATACGTTCATGATTCCTCGCACCCACACGGCAAGTTAGGCCCACGAGGAAAGAAATGTATCTTTATAAGGTACTCTGAACATTCTAAGGGACATGTGTTCCTAGGTGAACGTACGGATGGCACGGTCTCCGAGATCGAATCTCGTAATGCTACGTTCCTGGAAAAAGATTTCCCTAAGAGAGGCGAAATTGACCAGGATTTCACCTTTTATGAGATGGGTGAGCCTGACGGCCCAAATGAGCCCAGGGGAGGGACCCAAGAGCCTACAATGGATCTTGGTCCTAGTGGGAGTGACCCATCTCGAGGTGAGGAGGCTCCTCCTCCTCGTAGGAGTAGTCGGGGACATGTACCCCGACGTCATTTTCCGATAGAGGATGAGATCCTCATCGTGACTCCTGAGGATGATGAAGAACCTCAAACCTTTGAGAAGGCTCTCGAGAGTCCTATGAGGGACCAATGGCTAGAGGCCATGAAAGAGGAGATGGAATCAATGAGGGTCAACGGGGTCTGGGACCTAGTTGACTTACCTGAGGATAGAAGGGCCATAGGGAACAAGTGGGTTCTCAAAATCAAAAGAAAGGCCGACGGATCGGTAGAAAGATACAAAGCCCGTCTAGTAGCCAAGGGTTACACACAGACAAAGGGCATTGATTACGAGGAGACTTTCTCCCCCGTAGTCAAATTTACATCGATCCGTCTACTCTTGGCGATTGTCGCGAGCATGGATCTAGAGTTGCATCAGATGGATGTAAAGACCGCTTTCCTTAATGGAAATCTGGATGAGGAGATCTACATGGAGCAGCCCTCTGGGTTCGTTCTAGTAGGTCATGAGGACAAGGTCTGTCGACTTCGGAAGTCGATATATGGCCTAAAGCAATCATCCAGGCGGTGGTACCTAAGATTCCACGAGGAGGTGATATCTTATGGCTTTACAATGATCGAGGAGGATCATTGTGTTTACTTGATACGATCTGATAACTCTTTTGTGATCCTGTCCCTGTATGTGGACGATATACTGTTGGCTGGGAACAACATTCAGTATATGATGACAATCAAGGCTTGGTTGTCATTGAGCTTCGACATGATCGACATGGGTGAAGCTGAGTTCATCCTTGGAGTTAAGATCCAGAGAGATCGATCGAGAAGAATGTTGGCTCTTTCACAAGAGACCTACATTAAGAAAATTCTCGAACGCTTTGGGATGAGTGATTGTAATCCCATTGATACTCCAATCGCCAAGTGTGATGGTCTGAGTCTTGAGATGTGCCCGAAAACTCAGGAAGATATAAGGGAGATGCGTAAAATCCCTTATTCCAGCGCAGTGGGAAGTCTAATGTATGCGATGTTGTGTACACGACCAGACATATGTTACGCAGTCGGTCTGGTGAGTAGATATCAATCAAATCCTGGAAGGGGTCACTGGAGAGCAGTGAAAAGGATTTTTCGATATCTCAAGGGAACTGCGAGCTACTCCTTGTGTTATGGGAGAGGGGATTTGCGCCTCATAGGATATTCAGACGCCGACTGGGGCGGTGATCTGGATAAGCGCAAATCGACATCAGGTTTTGCCTTCTTGCTCAATGGCGGTGCCATTTCTTGGAGCAGCAAGAAGCAGACCTGTGTAGCTTTATCTACGATGGAGGCTGAGTTCGTGGCTTGCTCAGTCGCAGTTCAGGAGAGTGTTTGGCTCCGAAGACTATTAGATGACTTAGGGGTTGTGGCTGATAGTGGGAGGCCAGTGATGATTTACTGTGATAATCAGGCTGCTATCGCCTATACTCGAGACCCTAAGTATCATAGTAGGACCAAACACATAGACACCAGATATAATTTTGTTAGAGACATCATCGAGAAGGGTGAAGTGACCGTCAAGTACATCTCGACACATTGCATGGTGGCTGACCCCTTCACCAAACCCATCACTAGAGACTCATTTATAGCACATAGAGAGTCATTGGGTTTGGGAATATTTTGATTTTTCTCATTGTACTAAACTGACGATGTGATGCTTATTATATTTTTTATATATATGATTTTGTGCATTATTCAGTCACATTTATATTTTCTTAAATAATGCACTTAGTTATATCATGTATATTTGATGTGATAAAATATATGTCAGGCAGGTGAGGTCGACTCTCTCACACGAGCGACCACCTCCAACTCTGAGTGAGTGGAGATGAGACAGTTTCTAGTCGTAAGAGGCATTGAGAGTGGCCCAACTAGAACAAAAGTCGCCCTGATACGTGTTCAGGATGAGGTCATTTGGGATATGACCGACATGGAAATACCCACATCCATGTTGCCTGTGAGTAGCCAGATTTGAGATTTCAGAAATCACCTGCGATAGTGATATTGTCTCTGAGACACTCTCTCTGAGATCTCTGGGTAGAGTCTTATGTGTAGACTGAGTCCCGTATCTGCACAGTGTTAAGAAATCTGACATATGCCCTTTTGAGAAATAAGGGATTAACACTGTGGCACGCGTTTCATACCGTGTGTGATGACGACTAGGTATAGTGGGAGCAATTATATGAGACGATGATCTATTTATGATCCCCGTTCCCACTGTGTGAGACCAGAGATCCATTGGATGGGATCTCTAGTACCCTTATTTTACTTTCGACTGTCTCTAGAAGTCTTGATTCAGTGTTTGCTACTTTAGTCTGTTTACCTATGGCCCGGAAGATAAATTGAGGTCTAAGGGGCAGGTCTAGGAAAGCAGCTGAATTGAGATCGATAGATTCGAGTTTGGGAAAGGAAGACCAATCTACATTACATCGTTGTGTAGTATTCACCGACCGGTCTGTTGCGTATATCCACGTTGGGATAAAAACGTAATAGTGAATACACATTCGAGGATATATTGGGGATGACTTTCGATGAGGAAAGTGACTCGAAGGATGTAAATGTGATGAGTCTGGGGTACAGCGAGATGTTTTATTATTAACGACGACTCCTCGAACATCCTAACAGGTGTATCGAGAAGTCTTTATTTGCAGGTGTACTCGCCAGTCGCACGACACCCAATCTAGTATGAAAATCCAGAAGGGTGATACAGGAGATCGCATGAGCTGTGATCTCGTGATGGATGTAAATGCCCTCGTGTGCAAGTGGGAGATGAAGGAATGAATGCCCACGTGGGGCATCTTTCCTTATTTGGAAAAAGGAAATATCCCACTTTCCATATGCACAAATGGTAACTTATGGGATTTGTATTCCCTACCATTTGTGGTGACGGAGACATATGGAAACTAGGGGCAAAACCCTAGGACACACAACCATTGCAAAAGATTGTGAGGAGACAATTGAGAGAAAGAGGGAAAAATTCTGCGAAGAGAATTTGTCACCGGATTCGATTGAGGGGTCGTGGTGCTGCGGTGATAGCTCATCTTTTGTGGTTATCATCCCGACTGCGAGGTCGATTGATCGAGGTTCGTCGTTCCCAGATTTTGCGATCTACTTTTGAGGTATGCCCGAAAATCCTATTCTTTTATGATTCCGAAATATTTTGCACGCTTCCGCATGTGTATGTGCATATAAATCCAACAGCCATTTACATTTCCTTAGAGAAGAATGGTTATGAAATTAACATCACTATATTTTGGTAAGCCTAGGGTTAAACATGGATCCGGGCACGGAGGATAATGGTTAATGGCTAAGAGTTGAATTTGGTTGAGTTCACCCTTAAAAGTGAGAATTCAAGACCTAATCCTTCACAAATCAAATCCAAAAGCCGCAAACTCAGCTTCCGCACCTCGTTCGAATACTTTCCAATCACTTGGTGAATAGACTAACAAAATAAATTATAAAGATAAATAAATAGATGAGCAATATAAGTTAACGCATTCTAACTCATAAGTCGCTGCATAAAAAGATGTGTAACAATCTTGCTTTTTCCTACAAAAAAAAAAAAAAAGATGTGTAACAACAAATTTGAGCCATCAAGTCAATAAAAGGAAAATGTGCACAATTGACAACCATGCCTTTACCGAGATGGCTTTTGAGGCCAGGATGGCATGTGGTCTTCAAGAGGATGACGAGGGTGTCTCAGATTGTCTCTCAAAAAATGTACCTTCTCTCGGGCATAGTCTATGCTTGTGTAGAGCTTACAACTTCGGGTCGGATCATCAGAGTACAAACTTGCTTCGTCTTCCATAGGCATCTCTAGAAACTCTTTGGCCCCTTCCAATACGTCTCGGATTAGTTTTATCAGACACTCCAGGATTCATCAACTGTTACCTTGACGTTAGAATTTGAAAAGTATAAAAATGTACTTTTTAGAGTAGATAAAGAAAAATAGAACTAGGCATATGATGAAGACCTGGAAAAATTCAAAATCTTGACTAGCTTTTATGATCTACTGAATCAATTTGGTTCGATCAAGGCCCATTCACCTCGTAGATTGATTACTAGAATGGTGTCACATGTAGGAAAAATGAACTTTCCAGGTCTGCTTTCTGGTATGCATATGTTTCTGGCACAATTTGTACATCCATCTATTTGAAATCATCTTCTCCATTGTTTCCACTACCTCGCCTTAATTGAAAGAAACAAATGGAAATTAATAAGTTTGGGAAGTGCTCTCTAATATTGTTACCTGGGTTTGCCAGTTTGATGTTGCTTGTGGAATACTAAAGCATACTTAAAGCTCCTTATGCCAGCATGTTTTCTCATTTTTTTTTTTTAATGTTGCGGTGATGTTTTATTGGATGCTTGCCTGCATTATTGGAGACCTAAAAAAAAATTAGAAAATTGAAATCAGGTTCATGGGGTAGATAGAAACAAATCCTTGATAATCTTACGTTGATGGAATCTGATTCCTTATTATTTTTATGACCACTTTCTGTTAAGATGGTTCAAGTAGAAGGGCACTTTAAAGAAAATTTAGTATGTTGTTGGGCTTGAGATTTTGCTCAAACAATTCGGGAATGAAAGCATTGCATTTTCTTATGAACATTGGAAAATGAAAATGTGGAATCTTTGGTGCTCAGACTCATTTTCAGAATATTAAAACTTTTATGGAATAACCGGACGAAGCCCCTAAAACAAACGTTGGCTCTGCTTTTTTCTCTCTCTTCCCTTTTTTTTTGGTGGGGGAGGCGAGTAAGGTGGGGAAAGGGGGAGTACCATTGCTACTTCAGTTAGGTATTAATGACTGAAAGCATTCTCTTATGCATTTACAGCGAAATAAATGTTGAGTGTCCCAAGATCTAGGGTCGGATCACTAACCTTTCGATGTACGGGTCCGAAAAATGTCACCAATGGATCAATCTTCTTTCTCTTTCACAATCCAAGAGTCCTTTTGATAGAATGGAATTAGGAAGTGTGTAGATCTTCTTCCTTACTTTTTCATTTTTTCTCTCTACCCTCTTAGTGCACCATGGATGGAATAATGGGGATGGTTATAGGGAGTTGGAGTTGTTTTTTCCATAAAAAACCACTCCCTCCCTTCCCTCCTTTGGAAATTCAAAATAGGGAAATGGGTTTGGGTCAAACCCACATGGGCGACCCGACCTGGATTTTCCCATAACTTACATCTCCCACTCGCACATGAGGGTTAGACCTACATTTTACTCAATCACTTCCATATACCATCGATTTCATACAGACAAATGGATCGTGTGACCAGCGAGTACATCAAGAGCTCATAACTACACACCGTTTAAGGATATATAGCAGCTCAAGATCTAATATTATGAGGACATCAAGTCTCGCTATACCCCAGACCTCTTTTTACTATATATATATAGAGTCACTGTACCTCTTATCCCTCTATTAATAAACGAGAGCATACTTGACTCATTTCAACTATGCATTCACAATTATGTTTCAGAACATCAAGTTAAAAACATAACTGGCCAGTCTGTGAATACAAAAATTATGTACAAACTTTAAGACAGTCTTCCTTTCGCACTACTATCTTTCCACTTCATTTTAGCTGCTTTCCTAGTCATGCACCGCAAAACCGAATCACACATGATTTATTGGTTACATGCTAAAGTAGCAACACTAAAATAAACTTTCAAGAAACAGGCGAAAGTCTTAAGGGTATTAAATGAGGTTAATTACAAACCTCTGGGTCTCACACAATGAGATAGAGGGATTTATCAACTCATTTCCCATAGGGTCACTGAAAGCACACGTGGTATGAACACGTGCTACGATGCCTTTTCTATTTATTTAGAAGCGTATGTCTATTTCAGAATTTATAATACATCGTACAGGTTTTAGTCCAAGTATATCACGATACTGACTTGATTCTCTCTTCTTATAAATCCTCCAAAAAAAACTTTTCCAAGAGAGAACCACACCTGGCTTCTAGACAAGTGTAATGGATTGTGGGAAATCCATTTCGATTATCCAATAAGTAAATATCAACGATAATCTCATCTTAGTTCTGTACTAAGGTGGCTAATTTATGTTAATTATCCAAAATTAACATTGCCTCATCTCTACATATCACATAGATATTAGAGGCGATTGCTCGTGTGAGAGAGCCAATCTTCCAAACTTGTCCGACATACTTTTTAATCAAGACATAAGAACTCACAAATGCAAAGAAATTCAAATGTCATAAAATAATGAGCATTACATCATGTTTATTGCTTATACATACAATTACAATCTACGCAATCCTAGAGATTTTACATGTTTCAGAAATACATCTCTAGGTATCGGTTTCGTAAATGGATCAGCCACCATTAAATGCGTAGATAAATACTTCAATGTCACCTCTCCTTTTTCAACAATGTCTCGAATAAAGTTGAATTTCGTATCAATGTGTTTGGTTTTCCCATGATATTTGGGATCTCTCGTATAAGCGATTGCTGCTTGACTATCACAATAAATTGTCACAGCTCCCACTGTGTCGCTTACAATCCCTAAATGTTGAAAAAAACGTTTCAACCAAACACACTCCTGAACTGCTGAAGCACAAGCTACAAACTCTGCTTCCATCGTCGACAGTGATACACATGTTTGTTTCTTACTTCTCCAAGAGATTGCGCCTTTATTTAGCAAGAAAACATAACCTGAGGTGGACTTACGTTCATCTAAGTCACCACCCCAATCAGCATCTGTGTATCCGCTCAATAACAAGTCATTTCCTTGATAACAAAGGGAATAATTCGCAGTTCCTTTCAGGTATCTTAGAATCCTCTTCACAGCTGTCCAGTGAGCTTTACCTGGATTGGATTGATACCTGCTGACCAAACCCACGGCATAGCAGATGTCAGGGCGAGTACACATCATAGCGTACATCAGACTCCCAACAGCGCTGGAATACGGTACTTTTGACATCTCATGTTTTTCTTCAGCGGTCTTTGGGCACATTGCTAAACTTAAACTTTCGCCTTTAGCCACAGGAGTATCAATAGGTTTACAGCTATCCATCCTAAATCGTTCCAAAATCTTTTTAATATAAGATTCTTGAGATAAAGCTAACAATCTCTTAGAACGATCTCTGTGGATCTTAACACCCAGTATGTACTCTGCTTCACCCATGTCCTTCATTTCAAAATTTGATGATAACCAACTTTTGATATTCAGGACATACTCCATATCATTTCCGGCTAACAATATGTCATCGACATACAGACTTAGAATTACAAATTTATTATTGGACTTTTTCACATAAACACAATGGTCTTCGTCTATCATTACGAAGTAGTAAGAGATTACGGATCTATGAAATCTCAAATACCATTGTCTTGAAGACTGTTTAAGGCCATAAATTGATCTATTCAATTTACAAACTTTATTTTCTTGACCTTTAACAATGAAACCTACTGGTTGTTCCATGTAGATTTCTTCTTTAAGTTCTCCGTTGAGAAACGCAGTCTTCACATCCATTTGATGTAATTCTAAATCTAAATTGGATACAATAGCTAATAATAAGCGAATAGAGGCAAATCTCACTACTGGTGAAAATGTTTCTTCATAATCAATACCCTCTTGTTGGGTATAACCTTTTGCCACCAATCGAGCTTTGTACCTCTCAATTGTTCCATCAGTTTTACGTTTAACTTTAAGAACCCATTTGTTCCCAATAGGTTTGTGCCCAGGTGGAAGATCAACCAGTTCCCAAACATAGTTGGAATCCATCGACTCTATTTCTTCCTCCATTGCTTTTATCCACTCATCCTTGGCAGGACAAGATAAAGCCTCGTTCACATTTTTCGGCTCATCCTCGTCCTGTGGAGAAATGATGAAGGTGTGCCCTTCAATTTCGTAATGACGTTTGGGCACAGCTTTCCTAGTACTTTTCCGAATTGATGATTCGGTTGGATCGTTAGAATTTGAATCCCTCCCACTGGGATCATCTGGGGATTCAACTTCTCGTAATTCCCTTGATCCATCCTGCACGGAACCATCATTTGAATTATTTAATTCAAACAAAGGTTCTCCTTTTGTTGTATCACCTTTACTAGGAAAATCATTTTCCAAGAACGTTACATTTCGTGATTCAATTTCGATTACAGTACCATCTTCTCTTTCACCGATGAACACATAACCTTTTGACTGATGAGAATATCTAATAAAGATACATTTCTTCCCCCGGGGACCAAGTTTTCCAAATTTATTAGAAGGATCATGAACAAATGCTGCTGATCCCCAAGGTCTAAGATCAGTCAGACTTGGTGTCCTACCAGTCCATAGTTCGTACGGTGTTGTGGGTACTGTTTTTGAAGGCACTCTATTTAAAATATAGGTCGCAGTTAATAATGCATCTCCCCAAAAGGAAATTGGCAAGTTAGCCTGCGCCATCATAGATCTCGTCATTTCTAACAACGTCCTATTCCTCCTCTCAGCAACACCATTTTGTTGAGGCGTGTGGGGAATAGTCAATTGTCTAATTATTCCTTTTTCATTACACAGATCATTGAACTGATCTGATAGATATTCACGCCCTCGATCTGTTCTTAAGGCTTTAATCGTTCTATCCATTTGATTCTCTACTTCATTCATATAACGTCGAAAACACTCAAGTGCTTCAGACTTGTGAGTAATCAAATAGACATGACCAAAACGCGTGAAATCATCAATAAAAGTAATGAAATATGACGCTCCATGCCTAGCCTTCACATTCATTGGACCACAAATGTCAGAGTGAACCAATTGTAATGGAAGTTCAGCCCTCACGGCTTTTCCAAAAGGTTTTCGAGTCATCTTCCCGGCAAGACAATATTCACAATTCGGTAAATCAACTTTAGTAAGCGAACCCAATAGTCCTGCTTTCAGAAGTCGATTCATCCTGTCCTGCCCTATGTGACCAAGTCTAGCATGCCATACTTTATCATCTATATTAGCATTACTAGAAGAGCAAACATTTAACGAAATATAACGATCAGTATAACAGTTAAACATTTGTCTGTCACAATCTAAAGTAAGAAATCCATTTAACAGATGTCCAGTACCATAAAACACACCACCATTATAAATACAAACCCTATCACGAGTAAAGTTCAAGTCATAGCCAAGTTTAAGAAGAACAATAACAGAGACTAAATTTCGTCGAATTTCTGGTGCAAAGAGAACATCATGTAAGATTAGAGTTTGACCACTTCGTAACTCCAGTTTACAAGTGCTAATTCCTTTGACTTCTACTCTTGTATTGTTTCCTACGTATATCCATCTTGCACCAGGAGGAACTCGACGAAAGTCCACGAACGCTTCTCGATCTCTTGTCACATGGTCTGTTGCTCCTGAGTCTATAATCCACACAGGATATGATTCAGAAAGTAAAACAGTGCTAGAGACATATATAACACATAGAGAAGCGTTACAAGGTGCTACCTTTTTCGGCTCGGGACATTCTCGAGCGAAATGACCAAGAGCTTTACAATTGTAGCACTTCAGTTTGCTCTTATCCTTCTTTTTCCAAAACCGCTTGCGCTTGTTCTTGCGGTTGGAATTGCTCTTCTTAAACCCTTCCGCAATGTCCTTCCCTTTCTTGCCTTTGTTCTTGTTCCCTTTCCGTTTAAAGCCCGTAACTTTCTGGGAACTTGACTCAGCTACAAAGGCATTAGAAATCGATTTTGCAGCACCAAGCCGCTCATCTTCGAGTTCTACGTGGCGAGCAGCATCAGCGAAAGTCTTAATACTATCATTGTGAGTCAGATTGACCTTCAAGTGCTCCCACTGGTCTGGAAGGGATCGGATTAAAGCTTGAACCTGTTGCTCATCAGATAAAACATGACCTGCTGACTTCAATTCCCTTATCATGTTTGACATGGTTCTGAGGTGTAGTTTGATATTGTGATCGGACTTCTTTTTGTACGTGTCAAACTTGATAGTCAACTGTCTCAGACGGGTCACACTTGTACCTCCATACTTCTCTCTGAGGTACACCCATATGTCATGAGCAGTAGGGAATTGCTCACATTCATGTATGAGATCATCAACTACAGAACTAACCAGAATGCCACGTGCAGTGGAATTTTTCTTCTTCCACGCCTGGTAAGCTTCTTGATCTCTTCTTTGTTGAGCAGTGTTTCCAATTCCAGGGTCTTGCATGATATGGTTGATACCCTCCAAGGCATCCTGCTCTTCCAGCACATACCATATCTTGTGGCGCCAAATGTCATAATTGTCGCCATTAAACTTATCACCTTTATTCAAATCTGCTATTATTGATTTTGATGCCATGGTCTGGGTTTTCAAAGAGAGACTATTATAAGTATTCATGCTCATTCATTCATATAATTTTGTACATGAAATCTAATAAATTTATCATAAACGAACATAAGGTGTAAACTCGAAAGATCACTAAGTTCCCAATCATCATCCATCATCCAAATGTTTGATTATCATAAATTTGATTTCAAAGTAACAAAATTCTTTTAGTCTTAGGTGAGAATTACTTAAATTCTTCCAACCTAAAAACTCCCACAAAAAAAAAATCATGTGAATTTAGAACATATCTCTTCACATGCTCGCATAAATATACAAAGTATGCACATTGTTGATACAAAAAATTACATCATATGTTCATGGCATTGTTCTCATTACAGTAGATAACTATGCACAAAGAAAGAAGAAAAAAATATATATATATAATCAAATTTCTTTTTTCTTGTCTTTCTTATCTTCCATATACATGCGAGTGACCATATTGACCATCCCAACTGAAAGTCTATCTCTCGGAGTAAATCTCCTAACAGTTTGGGGTGTAGAGCCATTGATCTTTAGAGATAACGCCCTTTTCATTTTAGTCTCTATCTCCTTAGCTTTCCACATCTTAAGCAATTTTAGTCTGAAATCTTTAAGGTAGAGACGCTTATTGTCCTCTAATATTTTGTCAGCCATTCCAACCAAATGATCAGAGAGAGAGTTTCTTATAATTTTAATCTTGGCTTCGTCGCCTCCAAACCAGTGACCCAAACGTCGAAATTCATAACGTTTTCGACTCATAACCCACAAATGTTGCGGCAAAGTATGCGTTGCTTTCATCTTATAATGCAACATCATATATAGCTTTGCCAAACGTTCTGGGGTCCTCTCATCTCGGCATCTCCCCCGGAGAGGTGCAAGGGTACGTCTGATTCTCACCATATCCCTAAAATGGGGTAAATATTAGATTGGACACGAAGCCAACCAAAAAAATTTTTTTTTTTTTTTTTTAAAACACCATCCACAATTTATACTTAAATTAATGAGTACAAATCAAATATGTGTTTTAATTCAGGTAGGCATAATCTAGAATATATATATATATATATATATATTTTTTTTTTTTAAACATGTGAGAAATTTTCATAATTTTGTCTCACTTGTTAATTGATTTTTCTGTAATTTTCAAATAGAATTTATAACTTAATGAATTTTCAGTCATAAAAAAAATAATTTAAAAATACAGAAAAAACAATCAAAAAATAATAAAAATAAAAAAAAATAAAAAAAAAAAAAGGGGTTCCTGAGAGGGTGCTTCACGCGCCCTCACGCGCCGCTTGGTTGCGGCGGCGCGTGAAGCCCACGCGCCGCCTTCCCGGCGGAATCCGGCCACCGGATTTTGCCTACCCCCCCATTTTTGGGGTCTCTGAATCTAATGGTGCTTTCAGTTTTCTGATCTGAGGTCTGGATCATGACGTTTGGGTTTCATAACCCACGGCCCGAGAGTGGGATTTATGCTGACGTCATCACTGACGTCACTGCTGACGTCACTTCGTCTTCTTCATGCAGAAAAAAAATTTTTCTGTATTTTAACCCTAATTTCCCTAAACCATATCTCATTCATTTCTGAACCGTTTCGTATGTTCTTTATATGGTTGGAAAGGATTTTTGATGGGGAATTTAACCATACAAATATTAAATCATGAAACCTATCATACAAATAGATATGAGCATTTTTATTTTCGACTAGGGTTTCATTTTTCTCCAAAAATACATAACGGCTATGCATGAAACTTTGCAGATCAATTCCTAACATCATGGGTACTCTACCTTTCAAATTTCAAAGCATTTCGTGGTCTATAATGAAAGTTACCATTTTCAATTTTTTAAGAAAAATGAAAACTCGAAAATACATCAAAAATAGAAAACACCCTAAATCATGCTCTGATACCAATGAAAGCATTCTCTTATGCATTTACAGCGAAATAAATGTTGAGTGTCCCAAGATCTAGGGTCGGATCACTAACCTTTCGATGTACGGGTCCGAAAAATGTCACCAATGGATCAATCTTCTTTCTCTTTCACAATCCAAGAGTCCTTTTGATAGAATGGAATTAGGAAGTGTGTAGATCTTCTTCCTTACTTTTTCATTTTTTCTCTCTACCCTCTTAGTGCACCATGGATGGAATAATGGGGATGGTTATAGGGAGTTGGAGTTGGTTTTTTCCATAAAAAACCACTCCCTCCCTTCCCTCCTTTGGAAATTCAAAATAGGGAAATGGGTTTGGGTCAAACCCACATGGGCGACCCGACCTGGATTTTCCCATAACTTACAATGACTTTCTAGGAAATATTCAGTTTAATTCAGAAAGAGTGTCTTTTAGCAAATGTCATTATAACTACGATTTCTTTTGACCATATTCAAATCCAAAATTTGAAAGGTGAATTGTCATGTTCAATTGTGACAACCACAACGGAGGTTCAAATATAGCATAGGCTCTTGGTTTGTACCGACAATTTCATGACTTTCCAGAACTGGTCTAACACATACCCACACACTCCAGAATGCTGATATAACTTCACATTAGCCGCAAAATATAAATGGAGAGATGAAATGTTAAAAAGAAAAATTAGCTAGGTATGCAATTATCTACCCTTCAAGATGTCAAAATTGCTGCATGGTAATGCTAAAGTGGCAATTTTGCGTTCCAGAGTCAAGAAAAGCTTTGCACTGCTAATAGCTGAAGAAACTTGGTGTTTGTCATAACACCATGATCCATAGTGAATTCTTACTTGTGAGCTACTCACGTTCCAGGTTAATCACAAGAAACGTATCTCAGCATACACTTCGAAGAAAGATGCCATTCTTCAGCAGCGGATGAGCAAGATGAAAGCAACTTTCATTAGCTTAAAAAAATGACCCTTCTAGCTTTTGTTGATCTCAAATATTTTATTATGAACATGACAACTTTTGATGATCACCAAATATTGTAAACAATAAATGACTAACTTATTAGATGACTACAGTTATCAGAGAAGAAAAATGAAAGCCATTAGAACTTGTTCTTGCCCTCTACCAGAAAATAAAGTTCCCAATTGAAAATATAAATCAACAGTTGGAAGTCTTTCCAGTTCTAACTGCCAACCATGGTAGAACTAGAGCTCTTCACATGTGAATGTTGTTGAAATGAATTGGCACCAACTGTTTGGCCATCTTTCTTTTGGATCCGATCTTGGGAACCATCTCCTCTTCTTAGGATTCGAGCCCATGGTAACATTATTACGAGTTTCCTTCCTGGTATTAGCCCCTTCCTTCGCCCTTTTCCATTGAGGCATAACCAGGCTTGGATATAAATCCTCTTATGCAATGGCTTGGTGTGGATGGACATTCATGTTTAGAGGCTGGAGGGAAGTAAACAAGTTCATCCTCATAACCTGAATAGATCTCATCATGGTTGTGTACAGTGCTGAGCCTTAGGTAACGCTACTCGACTGATTCCTTTGGAATGTCTCCGTCAAGCAAAGGCCAAATGAAGAAAAGTATTTTCCTATATAAGTTGCAATGCTATTTTTTTCTAGCATTTGCAACTACCCAGTAAAGGAAATTGTTAGTACTTGATTATCATATTCGATAAAAGCCTTATAAATAATATATATATATATAAAAGACACAATGAGTGCATAAGCTTCAAAAAGAACGCCACCCCCCCCCCCCCCAAAAAAAAAGGCCAACTACATTTGGAAAATCTAAGTGGGGAATCGCCTTCATGTATAAGCTGTTCAGGTGTTGACACAGTCTTTGTACAAGAATGGTCTGTAGAGCTGAGGACCGCTACATTTGTTGACAAGAGCTTTAGCTGGCTCAGTAAGGAAGTTTCCCGTGTGGTGCATGAAGCTTGCAATGGTGCTCCTAGCTACACTGGTGTTAGTCACCAAGTGATGATTGGCACTCTTTACCTTCCCATTGCTAATAACCTAATACAATTCATGTAAAAAATTTAGGAAATAAAATTGTATTAAACAAAAAGTTTTAGCATTATTAGGCAGTGAAAGAATAGGTAAAAGTCACACATGCAAGCAGGGTGTGGCCTATATTGACCACAAATGCATTAGGGAGATGCTCAATAGCAAGCCATTGTCCATCATTGAAATCTTGAAGGCCATTTACATTTCCTTGGAAAAGAATGGTTATGAGATTAAGATCAGTATGTTTGGGTAAGCCCATTGTTAAACTTGGATCGGGGCATGTAGCAGATGGTGAGTAATGGCTAAGAGTTGATATTGGCTTAGTTCACACCAAAAGCGGGCTAATTCAAGCCCTAATCCTTCACATATCAAATTCAAGAGCACAAACTCAGCTTCCTCACCTCCACCCGAATACTTTCCAATCACTTCCCTAGCAATTATA
Organism: Dillenia suffruticosa; assembly: GCA_033439265.1. Classification (NCBI taxonomy): domain Eukaryota; kingdom Viridiplantae; phylum Streptophyta; class Magnoliopsida; order Dilleniales; family Dilleniaceae; genus Dillenia; species Dillenia suffruticosa. The sequence continues at coordinate 20,238,058 of JAVTVX010000020.1, forward strand.
CAAACAGACAAATAAGGTGAATTATAGTCAGAGAGAAGTAAAGCAACATAAGCCGACGCTCTCTAACTCATCAATTATATCATAAAATGATGTGTAATAGAAAATCTGATCAAGCATACCTATTCTGAGATGGGTTGTGAGGCCAGGATGGCATGTGTTTTTAAGAGGATGGCAAGGGTGTCTCAGATTCTCCAAAAATGTACCTTCTCTTGGGCATAGTCTATGCTTGTGTTGAGCCTACAACTTTGCTTTGGATCATCCGAGTAGAAACTTGCCTTGTCTTCCATAAGCATCTCGAGAGATCTCTTTGGCCACTTCCAATACATCTCGGATTAGTTTCGCAGACACTCAGGATTTATCAGCTGTTAACTTGCAGAGTCAGAATTTTGAAAGTATATTTTTGGAGTAGATAAAGAAAAATAGGACTGAGATAATGATGAACCTCACCCAGCCGCAACGCGACCTCCCTGCCGCAGGCGCCGCCCTCCCGCGAGCAGCCACTGCGCAGATCCTTCCTCCCGCGAGCGCTGCCGCCTCGAGCCATTACGAGCCTTGCGCACGATCTCCCGCGAGCCGGCGCGCGAGCTGGCGCGTAACCCAAAGCGAGCCAGCGCGCGACCCAATGCGAGCCAGCGTGACCCCAGCACGAGTGCCAGCGCGCTCCAGCACGACCCCAGCACGAGCGCCAGCGCGCTCCAACGCGACCCTCTGTGCTAGCGTGAGCCCTAGCCCGTGAACGGGCCAGCCCACCAGCGGCCCAAGGCCCAGTCCAGCCGCGGCCCACTGCAACCCGCGGCCTATTTCGGCCCGTGTACCCACCGCTAACCCACGAGCCCACTGCGACCCATCGAAGCCCGTGACGGCCCGCGAGACCGCGACCAGCTTTCCCCTTCGAGAGCTCACCTGCATCTTCTGTACTGCAGGTAACGACTATATTTGGTTGAACTTCTAGAGTTTGGTGTTAGAAATTTAGTTGTTTCTAATATATTTGAAAATTACAGATTTTAGATCAATCCGACGGTCGAACGACAGCTAGGTCTGAAACCCGAGAAACCCTAGGTGAGAGAAACGCACTCACTTCACAGTGTAAATAAATTTTGTTGATAAAATCTCTTATTAGGGTTTTATTTGATATAAAATTTGATAATTTGATTAGATTTGTCTTTTGAAGAGTTGTTGAAAAATAGGGAGTGACCACCCTCCCTAGATATGTGAGTGGAACTCTAATCTCTTGCATAAAATAGTAAAACGTGTTTTCTGCCGTGTTTTCAATAAAACATACTTTGATATGCATTCGTTTGACGTATGATATTAAATTTAAAAATCTGTTTTGGGATTATTGGAGTGTTTTGAATTATATTTACAATAACTATACATCTATAGTTTGAAATGAAACAATAATTGTGCCATTACTTGAAAATATATAAATTTCATTTTATACCGTTGCATTGATATACTGTTTTGAAATGAATTGATGAGACGTATTGGTATGCAAATTTAAAATGTTTTTAATAAACTATGTGGGTTGGATGCCCACTAGTTATGCGATGATGTGATGTTACTTGTGGGAAGTTGTGCCCTTTGTGATACTATGATGATTCCGTAGCTACGAAGGGTGTTTGTAGAGGCACGAGTTGCCCGGATACGCTTCTGCAGGAGGTATCCGCAAACGTCATTTATTCTAAAGGCTATAGGCACGGCCGGTTGAACCCACGTAGGGGGAGGACGTGTGTGACGCCACCGTCTAGCACCGGGTGGGGTTCTATACACGATAATGAGTTAACCCCAGTGAACTCATGGCCAACGTCGAGGTAGAGAGCGTTTTAAAGTCTATGCATAATAAAACCCCCGATGCGCCTGTTCTTGGTCACGGTTGACTTTTGCCAGAATCACTTTTGGGTCACTATGATATTACTTGATTTTAAATGGATGCATACATGTTTGTTATCGTATGATTGACTAAATGATTTCAAATTGCTAAACACATCATGTTTTGCTGCGAAATATAATTTTTGTTTCAAATGATATTATTTGACACTCCAATGGTTCACCCACACTATTTATGTTTGATATTATCCCCCTCACTCACTGAGTATCTTCCCATGATACTCACCCCTCCATTTTCTCTCCTCAGACAGGATTATTGTTGTGCTGGAGCGACGCTTCAGATCTTAGAGATTTTGGCGGATTTGGGTGATATACGACGGTGAGATTTAAGTTAAATTTGAAATATGAATTTCATACCTTATTTTGACCCTACAAGATCTTGACATTTAGGTCCGTAGTTGGCTGTGTATATTATAGGATGACTGTATAACTTATGAGCAGTTGTATGCATAACTCTCACTTTAGTTTATTTTACTCGCATTGAGGCATCTGTAAGCGTTTTAAACTTTATACTTGGGAAATGTGTTATACATTATATAAATTTAGACCCGCTCGGTGTAGCGGCTGCTCATGCTTTAGTTGGGCATGACAGTAGAAGTCTGTGGTTACGACTGCTAGAAACTTGTAGCCTTGCGTTGTTTTGGATGCTGGGGGTGGTGTTTGTTGATTTTGGAGAAGCCAGGATGACCATTTATTTGAATTACAGGTTGATTTTGATTATACAGGTTTAATTGTACAAGGAAAACCTCTGATTTATGGGGAGATTTTGTCTGATTTTCTATAAAAATTCAGCCGGCATCCAAGGGCAACGGGCGGCTGTTCACAATCCCGGTTTGGGGTGTGACAGTTCTATTAGTATCAGAGCCCTTGGTTTAGAGCTATATTGTATAAAATGATTTGAAAACATTCCCAAGTAACTTGGTTTTAAAAGTTCTCAATGTATTAGAGAGTTTCATACAGTTTTTTAAAATCTCATACTTGGTCATAGGCATATAAGTTCCTTTAGATTATGGAGTTGGATACATACGCTTCTAAACCGTTATTTCGCATTCAAATGCTTTAAATTATAGTTTATTTTTTTTAGGGGATTAGTTACGGAGTAACTAACCCTAACTCTTGATTTCTGTCTAATAACAATATATTCTTTTCGCAAAATTATGCTACCTAGACGTGGTAGGAGGGGTGCTAGATTCACCTCACTTGAGGGTCTTACAATGCCTGATACACCTAGGGCACCTGAGGCGCCACAAGTACCAGAGGTTGCTTCCTCTACTCGAGCACGCTCACTAGTGCGACCCCCAGCACCTCCACCGGCTGTTACAGCCGAGATTCCTCCACCACCACTCGATGCCTTGAGGCAGTGGTAGGAGTGGTACAATAGATATGGGACGCAGATGCCACCACCTTTACTACAGACTCCAACGACCACACCTGCAGCCGTACCTGCTCCTTCGGCACCGATTCCTCCTTCGGTGGCCGGCCCTTTTCTACTCCGATCGATGAGACGTCTGCTACTTTAAGGCGTATCCACGAGCTCACTCAGTTAGTGAAAGAGTCTCGACAGCTCGGATGCACAGACTTTTCAGGATCCAGTAATGCTGTAGCGGCGAAACACTAGATCAACAGAATTCGTAGGATCCTTACGGATTTGGGGTTGTCAAAGGAGTTCAGATTGAGAGTTGTTGAGAGACTCCTCGACGGAGATGTCCTCTCGTGGTGGGAGGCTATCCGTGACAGTACTATACAGACCCTGCGGTGGGAGGACTTTCTACGAGAGTTCGATCGTAGGTACTTTACCCCGTTTCAGTAGGATCGGATGAGGACGGAGTTCTTGCACTTGCGCCAGGGGACGAGGTCAATTTCAGAGTACGAGGCTGAGCTTAGACCAATAGTGGCCTTTGTCCCCGATATGGCTACACCGGCTCAGATGAGGTTCAAGTTTGAAGATGGCCTCCAATTGAGTATCAGGAAGTATATGACGGTGACTCCCTCTTTTACATTATCAGAGGTGATTGATTCAGCGTATCGGGCGGAAGAGATAGTCCGAGCAAAGGCTAGACAGAGGGAGAGTCACCAGAAGAGGAAGACTGGGTCACAGGTGGACAGTCGTTGAAGAGGGGTAGAGATTTTGGATATCCCGGAGGTTCTTCTAGTTTCAGACCAACAGTACCGGGACAGGGATCTCGACCACAGGGTTTTGGGGCACCAGTCCCTAGTGTCTCTACGCAGTCTACTACACAGAGACCGCCCTTCTGCCATAGATGCAACAGCCACCATGCCTTTGGGGCATGTAGAGTACCAGTTACTTGCTTCCAGTATGAAAAACAAGGTCACGTTAGGAGTGTCTGCCCCGATTTAGGTCGAGGAGGATTAGCTTTACAGAGCCGTACTGGTACGTCTGGCACAGGCCAGCAGGGGGCACCTGCGCACTCAGCTCTTACCGCTCCTCGGACTGCAGCCGGGAGTAATACAGTGTCAGGATCGTTGCGACAACAGCTTAGAGTCCAGGCTCGTGTGTTTGCGATGACACAGGAGGATGCATAAGCAAACCCTGATGTTATTATGGGTAATCCTCCCACAGACCCCTCAGTGTAGTACTTTTGTTGTACTTTCTGTATAATTTTTTTTTGTATATCATAATGTCGATGTACAGTTTTGACTAGTTAAAACTTTCGAAACTTAGCTAGTTTGATATATATATATATATATATTCGTTCACTTTTTCTTCGCATTTTAAATTCTGTTGATCTTTTTTTTACTTTTAGGTACCATGCGAATATTCGGTATCAACGTCAGTATTCTCATAGATACCGGTTCGAATTTTTCCTATGTGAGCGACACATTCGCTCGCCATTCTGATAGACCTCTCCCGTTACTTGATGAGCAGATTATGGTAGTCACTCCTCTTGATAAGCATATCATTCGAGATACAGTCTATAGAGGCTGTGAGGTCGGTATTGGGGAGGTGATATTAGAAACAAATCTAATTCCGCTTTTCTATCACGGATTTTGATGCCATCTTAGGGATGGATTGGCTGAATTTATACCGGGCTTCCGTAGATTGTTTCACGAAGGAGGTTGAGTTTAGGAGATCTGACCAGCCACCGTTAGTATTCCGGGGTGAGAGACGAGTATTGTCCCGCAGTATTATCTCTATTATGAAGGCCAGACGCTTGGTACGCCATGGTTGTGCGACTTATCTGGCTTATGTTGTCGACACCACCGTTGAGGGATCGAGACTTGAAGATGTCCCTATGGTACAGGAATTTTTAGATATGTTCCCCGAGGAGCTTCCCGGATTATCACCAGTTCGGGAATTCGATTTCGAGATTGATCTAGTATCGGGGACCATTCCTATTTCTATTCCGCCATACAAAATGGCTCCTACTGAACTTAGAGAGCTTAAAACTCAGTTACAGTAACTTCTAGACAAAGGGTTTATTCGCCCGAGCACCTCACCTTGGGGCATTCCGGTACTGTTTGTAAAGAAAAATGATAGTACATTTCGGTTTTGTGTAGATTACAAGCAATTGAATAAAGCCACCATCAAAAACAGATATCCCCTGCCACGTATAGATGATTTGTTTGATCAGCTGCAAGGAGTCAGGGTTTTCTCTAAGATTGATCTCCGTTCGGGTTATCATTAGCTGAGAATTCGGGCCGAAGATGTGTCCAAGACAGCTTTTCGCACCCGATATGGCCATTACGAGTTTATAGTCATGCCATTTGGGCTGACTAATGTCCCAGTTGCTTTCATGGATTTGATGAATCGAGTTTTTCACGACTACTTGGATCGGTTCGTCATCGTATTCATCGATGACATCTTGATATATTCACGGAGTGATAAAGATCATGTTGAGCACCTTCGGGTGATATTGCAGATACTCCGTGAGAAGCAGCTATATGCTAAATTCTCGAAATGTGAGTTTTGGCTTAGACAAATTGGATTCTTGGGGCACATTGTTTCCGCGGAGGGTATTTATGTTGATCCGCGGAAGGTTAAGGCTATAGTGAAGTGGGAGCAACCACAAACAGCAAACCCTGATGTTATTATGGGTAATCCTCCCACAGACCCCTCAGTGTAGTACTTTTGTTGTACTTTCTGTATAATTTTTTTTTGTATATCATAATGTCGATGTACAGTTTTGACTAGTTAAAACTTTCGAAACTTAGCTAGTTTGATATATATATATATATATTCGTTCACTTTTTCTTCGCATTTTAAATTCTGTTGATCTTTTTTTTTACTTTTAGGTACCATGCGAATATTCGGTATCAACGTCAGTATTCTCATAGATACCGGTTCGAATTTTTTCTATGTGAGCGACACATTCGCTCGCCATTCTGATAGACCTCTCCCGTTACTTGATGAGCAGATTATGGTAGTCACTCCTCTTGATAAGCATATCATTCGAGATACAGTCTATAGAGGCTGTGAGGTCGGTATTGGGGAGGTGATATTAGAAACAAATCTAATTCCGCTTTTCTATCACGGATTTTGATGCCATCTTAGGGATGGATTGGCTGAATTTATACCGGGCTTCCGTAGATTGTTTCACGAAGGAGGTTGAGTTTAGGAGATCTGACCAGCCACCGTTAGTATTCCGGGGCGAGAGACGAGTATTGTCCCGCAATATTATCTCTATTATGAAGGCCAGACGCTTGGTACGCCATGGTTGTGCGACTTATCTGGCTTATGTTGTCGACACCACCGTTGAGGGATCGAGACTTGAAGATGTCCCTATGGTACAGGAATTTTTAGATATGTTCCCCGAGGAGCTTCCCGGATTATCACCAGTTCGGGAATTCGATTTCGAGATTGATCTAGTATCGGGGACCATTCCTATTTCTATTCCGCCATACAAAATGGCTCCTACTGAACTTAGAGAGCTTAAAACTCAGTTACAGTAACTTCTAGACAAAGGGTTTATTCGCCCGAGCACCTCACCTTGGGGCATTCCGGTACTGTTTGTAAAGAAAAATGATGGTACATTTCGGCTTTGTGTAGATTACAAGCAATTGAATAAAGCCACCATCAAAAACAGATATCCCCTGCCACGTATAGATGATTTGTTTGATCAGCTGCAAGGAGTCAGGGTTTTCTCTAAGATTGATCTCCGTTCGGGTTATCATTAGTTGAGAATTCGGGCCGAAGATGTGTCCAAGACAGCTTTTCGCACCCGATATGGCCATTACGAGTTTATAGTCATGCCATTTGGGCTGACTAATGTCCCAGTTGCTTTCATGGATTTGATGAATCGAGTTTTTCACGACTACTTGGATCGGTTCGTCATCGTATTCATCGATGACATCTTGATATATTCACGGAGTGATAAAGATCATGTTGAGCACCTTCGGGTGATATTGCAGAAACTCCGTGAGAAGCAGCTATATGCTAAATTCTCGAAATGTGAGTTTTGGCTTAGACAAATTGGATTCTTGGGGCACATTGTTTCCGCGGAGGGTATTTATGTTGATCCGCGGAAGGTTGAGGCTATAGTGAAGTGGGAGCAACCACAAACAGTTACCGAGATTCGTAGTTTTCTCAGTTTGGCCGGGTATTATCGCAGATTTGTATAAGGATTCTCCCGAATAGCTGCTCCGTTGTCGAGATTGACCCAGAAGGGGGTCAAGTTTGTTTGGGATGATCGTTGTAAGACGAGCTTCCAGGAGCTCAAATAACGGTTGACATCCACTCCTATTTTAGCCCTTCCCACTAGTAGTCGGGAGTATACAGTGTATAGTGATGCTAGCCGACAGGGATTGGATTGTGTTCTAATGCAGGATGGTCGGTTATTGCATATGCCTCGCGATAGTTGAAAAAACACGAGGTTAATTACCCGATACATGATTTGGAGTTGGCAGCCATAGTCTTCGTATTGAAGATATGGCAGCATTATCTTTATGGGGTGACCTACAGGGTATTTACAGATCACAGGAGTTTGAAATATCTATTTACCCAAAAGGAGCTGAATTTGAGACAGAGGAGATGGTTAAAACTCATCAAAGATTATGACCTTATTATTGACTATCATCTGGGCAAGACAAATGTTGTAGCAGTGCCTTGAGTCAGAAGTCAGTATCATCCTCACAGTCGACAGAGAAAGCCTACCTTTCTTGTTTAGTGGGACTCCGAGTCTTAGGAGTCAGTTTGACTAACGATGATCAGGAAGGCTTACTAGTCAGATTTGAGGTCAGGCCGACTTTGTTCGACTGTATCAAAGAGCTCCAGAGTACAGATAAGGAGATTCAAGGTTTTGCGGATAGAGTCCGCAGATCTGAGGGCAGAAACTTTAGAGTTCGTGATGATGGACTCGTGGTATCAGAGACAGAGTGTGTGTCCCGGCCGATAGTGATCTTTGACGTGCTATCCTTGAGGAAGCACATTCTTCTGCATATGCTATGCATCCCGGGGGTACGAAGATGTACCGAAGCATCAGGGATAGTTATTGGTGGTCAGGCATGAAGAGGGATATAGCAGAGTTTGTGGCACGATGCTTGGTGTGCCAGCAGGTGAAGGCCAAACATCAACGTCCAGCAGGCACACTGCAGCCTCTTCCCATTCCTGAGTGGAAATGGGAGCATATTACTATGGATTTCGTGATGGGGTTGCCGCGGACTTCTACACGGCATGATGAGATTTGGGTGATTGTTGATCGACTCACCAAATCTGCATATTTTATCCCTATTTGCGGTGACTATTTCTTAGAGGCGCTGGCACGTCTCTACGTTGATACCATAGTTCAGCTTCACGGGGTGCCCGTGTCGATTGTTTCAAATAGGGACCCCAGATTCACATCTAGGTTTTGACCCAAGTTAAAGGAGGCATTGGGTACTAAATTGAATTTCAGTACGGCATATCATTCTCAGACGGATGGCCAGTCTGAGAGGACCATTCAGACCCCTTGAGGACATGCTAAGGACATGTGTGATGGATTTCCGGGGTAGCTGGGACCGGCACCTTCCACTGGTCGAATTCGCATATAATAACAGTTATCAAGCCAGTATAGGGATGCCCCCATATGAGGCACTGTATGGCAGGAAGTGCCACACCCCGATATACTGGGATGAGGTCGGAGAGCGACGTCTCAACAGCGTTGAGTTGATTGAGCAAACAAAGGATAAAATTAAGGTTATCCGTGAGCGGATGAAAGCTGCCCAGGACAGACAGAAGACATATGCTGATCGTAGGCAGTGATCTCTTGAGTTTGCTACGGGAGATATGGTTTTCTTGAGAATATCTTCTTGGAATTGAGTTATACGGTTTAGGCAGCGGGGCAAGTTGAACCCTAAATATATTGGGCCCTTCCGTATCCTTGAGAGGGTCGGAAGTGTGGCATATAAATTGGAGCTATCAGACGAACTATTCCGTATTCATCACGTATTTCATGTCTCAGTACTGAGGAAATACTTGACCGATCCTTCTCATGTACTTGAGCCTCCACCTCTTGAGTTACGAGAGGACCTTCACCTTCCAATTTAGCCCGTGACTACTCTAGATAGGCAGGTAGAAAGCTGCGGAGTAAGGAAATTTCATTGGTTAAAGTTTTGGGGAGAAGTGATCAGGTCAAAGAGGAGACTTGGGAGCCCGAGGAAGCTATGAGGAGTCAATACCCTCATTTATTTACAGTTTAGTTCTCTTTTAGTTTCGAAAACAAAACTTGATTTTAAGGGGTTAGAAAATGTAACATAAAAAAAAGGGGTCAAATCCCCAAATTAGGATTAGGGCTAAAAAACCCTAATCTCTTTTCTCTCTCTATCTTTTCTCTCTCTCTCTCTTCTCTCTCTCTCTCTCTCTCTCTCTCTCTCTCTCTCTCTTTCTCCTCTCCCTTCCGCCATGGCACCCAGCCGCAGCGCAACCTCCCTGCCTCGGGCGCCGCCCTCCCGCGAGCATGCTACTGCGCAGATCCTTCCTCCCGCAAGCGCTGCCGCCTCGAGCCATCGCGAGCCTTGCACGCGATCTCCCACGATCCAGCGCGCAAGCCAGCGTGAGACCCAGCGCACAAGCTAGTGCGCGAGACCCAACACAAGCCAGCGCGCGAGCCTGCGCGCGACACCTGCGGGACCCCGCGGGACACCTGCGGGACCCAGCGCGACCCCAGCACGAGCACCAGCGCGACCCTCTGTGCGAGCGTGAGCCCTAGCCCATGAACAGGCCAGCCCACCAGCGGCCCAAGGCCTAGTCCAGCCGCGGCCCACTGCAACCACCAGCCTATTTCGGCTCGTGCACCCACTGCTGACCCGCGATCCCACTGCGACCCGCGAATCCCGCTACGGCCAGCAAGCCAGGCTGAGAGCCCACGAGCCCACCAGCGGGCCAGCCCGCTAGCCCGCCAGCCCATCGGCCCACGAGCCCGTGACGTCCCACCAGCCCGCGACCGGCTTTCCCCTTCGAGAGCTCACTTGCATCTTCTGTGCTACAGGTAACGACTATATTTGGTTGAAGTTCTAGGGTTTGATGTTAGAAATTTAGTTGTTTCTAATATATTTGAAATTTGGAAATATTACAAGTTTTAGACCAACCCAATGGGCGAACGACAGGTAGGTCTGAAACCCGAGGAACTCTAGGTGAGAGAAACGCACTCACTCCACAATGTGAATAAATTTTGTTGATAAAATCCCTTATTAGGGTTTTATTTGATATAAAATTTGATAATTTGATTAGGTTTGTATTTTGGAGAGTCGTTGAAAAATAGGGAGTGACCACCCTCCCTAAATATGTGAGTGAAACTCTAATCTCTTGCATAAAATAGTAAAACGTGTTTTCTGCCATGTTTTCGATAAAACATGCTTTGATATGCATTCGTTTGACGTATGATATTAAATTAAAAATCTGTTTTGTGATTATTGGAGTGTCTTGAATTATATTTACAATGACTATGCATCCATAGTTTGAAATGAAACAATAATTGTGCCATTACTTGAAAATGTACAAATTTCATTTTATACCATTCCATTGATATGCTGTTTTGAAATGAATTGATGAGACGTATTAGCACGCAAATTTAAAATGTTTTTGATGAACTATGTGGGTTAGATGCCCACTAGTTATGTGATGATGTGATGTTACTTGTAGGACGTTGTGTCCTGAGACGTTGTGGCCTTTGTGATACTATGATGATTCCGTAGCTACGAAGGGCGTTTGTAGAGGTACAGGTTGCCCGGATACGTTTCTGTAGAAAGTATCCGCAAACGTCATTTATTCTAAGGGCTATAGGCACGGTCAGTTGAACCCACGTAGGGGGAAGACGTGTGTGACGTCACCGTCTAGCACCGGGCGGGGTCCTATACACGATGATGAGTTAGCTCCGGCGAACTCATGGCCAACGTCGGGGTGGAGGGTATTTTAAAGTCTATGCATAATAAAACCCCCGATGCGTCTATCCTTAGTCACGGTTGACCTTTGCCAGAATCATTTTTTACTTGCTCTGATATTACTTGATTTTAAATGGATGCATATATGCTTTTTATCGTGTGATTGACTAAATGATTTCAAATTGCTAAACACATCATGTTTTACTGCGAAATATAAATTTTTATTTCAAATGATATTATTTGACACTCCAATAGTTTACCCACACTATTTATGTTTGATATTATCCCCCTCACTCACTGCCATGATACTCACCCCTCCATTTTCTCTCCTCAGACAGGATTATTGTTGTGCTGGAGCGACACTTCAGATCTTAGAGATTTTGGTAGATTTGGGTTATATACGACAGTGAGATTTAAGTTAAATTTGAAATATGAATTTCATACCTTATTTTGACCCTGTGAGATCTTAACATTTAGGTCCATAGTTGGCCGTGTATATTATGGGATGACTGTATAACTTATGATCAGTTATGTGCATAACTCTCGCTTTACTTCATTTTACTCGTATTGAGGCATCTGTAAGCGTTTTAAACTTTATACTTGAGAAATGTGTTATACATTGTATAAACTTAGACCCGCTCGGTATAGCGGCTGCTCATGCTTTAATTGGGCATGACAGTAGAGCTCTATGGCTAGAACTGTTAGAAACTTGTAGCTTGCGTTGTTCTGGATGCTGGCGATGGTGTTTGTTGATTTTGGAGAGATCAGGATGACCATTTATTTGAATTACAGGTTAATTTTGATTATACAGGTTTAATTGTACACGGGAAATCTCTGATTTATGAGAAAATTCTATCTAATTTTCTGTAAAAATACAGCCGGCATCCAAGGGTAATGGGCGGCTGTTCACGATCCCGGTTTAGGGCGTGACAAAAATCCAAATTATTGACTAGCTTGTTTGATCTGCTGAATCAATTTGGTTTGATCAAGGCCAAGTTCACCTTCTACATTGATAACTGGAATGGTGTCACATATAGGACAAATAGACTTTCTTGGTCTTCTTTTTGTGGTAATGCATATGTTTCTGGCACAATCTGAACATTCCATCTATTCGAAATCAATTTCTCCATTGTTTCACCTACCTCGCTATAATGAAGAGAAGTAAATGGAAATTAATAACTTTGGGGAGTGCTCTCCAATACCATTTCCAGGGGTTGACTGTTTGATGTTGTTTGTCTAATACGAAAGCATACTTAAGGCTATGAACTCCGGTATGTTTTCTCATATTTTTAATGTAGCAGTGATGTTTTACTGGACGCTTGCCCACATTATTGGATGCCTAAAAAATATTAAGAAAGGTGAAATCAGGATCATGGTGTAGATAGATACAAATTCCTTGATAGCCTTAAATTGATGGAATCTGATTACTTTTTGTTCTTTTGGACTACTTACTGTGTTATGATGTGTGGAGTACAAGGGCATTTGAGAGAAAGTTCAGTATATTATTGAGCTTGTGATTTTCCTAAAATAATTTGAGCATGTTAGTCCCTGCTTTTTGCTATATGAACGAAAATGTGGAGTATTGGTGTTTCATAATCATTTTCAGAATACAAAAACTTTTACAGATTTACTAGATAAGCCCCAAATACAAATATTAGTCACTGAGCAGAAGGATGGGGAAGAAGAACTATGTCGCTATTAATTGGGAAAAATAACTTTAACACAAAATATGTTAGATATAGTGTTAAATTATCATAATTAAAAAAAAAAAAAGACTTTAACCACTGAAATTGAAAACTCATATCAAATCGAAAAGTACCTGATTCCATAGTCAAAAATCAAATCGAATGAGATCTTGGTTCAAACAAAGTTCTGGATCTGGTCTTTCAGATCAAATGTAATCTCACAAAACTCTCTATATGATGGAGATATTAGAAAAGTAGAGTAATACATTGACTCGGAGATCAAAACTCTTTTATAGTTATAGGGTAACTTTTATCTTTCAAATTTGTCTATTTAGCCTATGTCAACTATTCTTAAATCATTCTTAAACATTACACATTTAACCAATCATAAATAATAAATGTCTATTGGTATTTATACATTTATTTATTTTCATATCCTATCAGATACATTGAACTTAAAATACCAAATTTCTGAATTTATCATATCATTTTATATAGTTTTATCTTAAATGATAGTATGCATTAAATAATTATTTTACATGTAAACTCAACATTAAATTAATAATCCAACAATCTTTTACTTAGTCTATATATGAAATCTTATAATTAATTATGAAATAACCAAATGAACTCAACTTTTCTGTCAGTACTAAAATGTATTTACAACCAATCACATCCATCAATCATACCAATTTAGAATCAAGGCGGCTTTTGTTACATTTCTTTTATAACTATACCCTCAATGGTCACATAAATTGATATAACCAAATGAAATAGATCATGATATGATGTGTACTATAGAAATGTCATACAATATGATTTTTAATATGTCTATTTCCAATTGATTCTTTTTATTGAGATCATACCATAATTAATGTTAAAATATGATTCAAAAACTAAATTTTTTTTTTCGCGGAAAATGATCTTAAACTGAAATAATCCAAAAATATCTATATTAGATGAAAATCTAAAATCACAAACTCCCACTGGAACTCAATATCCTCAAATGACATGACACATATACGAGTGGTGTATTCACAAAACCTTTTGGGTGACAATCCCTAAGTAAGCGCGCAATCATGGAGTTTGTGCCGATGTGCTTTATAAACAATTGTCTACTCTGAATTCTTTACTTAACAACAAGGAACTTAATGTTAATATACTTTAACATCGTTGAGCTCCTATTGTTATTGTAATAGATATTTATCGATTTATTGTTATAAAATAATCTGAGTGGTTTGTCAATTCCATCCATTATCATAGTTTCGTGACAACATTTCATAATCACATTCTATAGTTGGATGCTTTTTAACATGCTATAAATTTCGCCGCCATAGAGGAAGAACCTATAAGAGACTATTTAACATCTTCCAAGAAATGGCTCATCCTGTTTGCATGTAAATTTAGCCTGATTGTAGACTCCATACTATCTTAGCATTCCTAAAATCGGAATCAATATACCAAATGATTTTAAATTCATCTGACTTCCAATGTATAAGCATATATCATTTTGTTCTCTATAAGTATTGCAACATCCGTTTGGTAATTTCTAATGGTCTATTTCTAAATTACTTAAATTTATATTCAACATTTTTGTAATATACGCAATTTCCAAACGCATACAATCTGAGCATACGCCAGATTTTATACTGTTGATGCATAAAGAATCTTTAGCATTTAAAGTCATTCTTGAAATACTAGTTGAGACTAATCTTGTCTCCCTTAACTATAAGGGTTCTTCTAGTTTATAATCTCGAATGTTATATCTTTTGAAAATTTTTTACATGTAAAGCCAAGAAAATGTTTCTACTCCCACAGAACCTATGGTATACACGATCATCAACTGAATTCATTTCAAAATCTAGCAAGATGATGAATTGGTGAAATGTGAAACACCATTATCGGAATGCCTAACCTTCGCAGATCTCCTTAATGGTATAGATTTTTGAAATAGTTGAGTTTTTTATTTCGAAATGGAGGTTTCTCCAACATTATTTGATTCTGTTATGTTTTGAACAGAATATAAATTTAGTCAAACCAATAACACTTAGAAGACAATATCTTTAACCATATATCCCTAAAAACTCAATATTCTCAAAGAACTGAACAATTCTCGAATTAAAAATAACTTTATTTATGGAATCACAGAATTTATACCCCTTAAACTATTCCGAGTACCCTACAAAAAAAACGACTAACCATCCTAACATTCAATTTTCTTTCATTAGGCCTAATAGACTTAAGCTCAACTAGACAACTCCAAACATGCAGATGCTTTAGACGTGTGTCTGTTCAAAGTTCGTAAGGAGTTTTGATAGTTGCATTAGGTGAAACCCTGCTTAAGATGTATGCTGCAATCTTGATTGAGCCATATCATAAATAATTATCTATGAATATGATAAAACATTTTGACTATTTCAAGAACCAAAAGGAATGGCCTATAAATATTTGTATGTATCAATTCTAAGATGTATTAGGTCTTATTGGCTTCATATCCCCTTTTATTGGTTTGTTTTCGTTTTATATAATTTACACAAATATCAAAATCTGTGAAATCAAATGATTCAAAATTTTCTTTCGATACAAGTCTCCCTGTTCTCCATCTAGAGATATAATCTAATCTCTTGTAACACAACGAAGATGAATTCTCATTGGTTAATTTATGGTTTATGCTTCAAATATTAGTTTGTAGGAATTTAATAAATGAAATAACAATATGTATGAGATAAAAATTATCAGTTTCTATTAAAGAATCGGAACCAACCAATTTGGATTTAAGAAACAAACTAACTTTTTTATTTTAAAAAAACCAAATAAAATTGAATTTATGTAATACAAAAATAGAAATTAAGTTCTGTCAAAAAAATAGAACAAATGTTTCATGTAAATCCAAACAAAATTCGATCTTTAATAATAATCTAAATTTTTATATTGTTTTTATTAGAACTTTATTGCTGTCACCTCTATAGATGTATATTTAACCATCATTTGACAGTCGACAATTTAGACAACCACTACAAAATAAATGCATTATTCATACGGACGAAAACCGTTTGCTAAATATACTAAAACTGTCGCAAAACTTTCTCCAACGGATACGCTTTTAGTTGGCTATACACCAGTCGGAATATATCTATCTCGACGGTTTTGATGACCGTTGGATCATGTGATTGATTTATAATGACAGTTAAAAAAGTATTAGTAAAACTACTATCTTTTATCATCGGTTTCAAAATATCGATAAAAATTATTATTTTTTATCGTCGGTTATCACATGTGTTAGGAAATATTACTATCTTTTATCGTCAATTAGCACAACCGTTAAGAAATGTTACTATCATTTATCATCGGTTACCATATATGTTAGGAAATATTACTATCTTTTATCGTCGATTACCACTCAATTATCATATGTTAGTATAACTTAATGTTAGTATTATCAATTACCACAAATGAGGAAAAATTACTATTTTTATCGGTTGGAAAATGTTAGTATAAGTTAATATAGGTTATTACAAGATTACTATAGATTACTACATGTTACTATCGATTACCATGGTTACTGTTGATTACCACATGGTTTCTAATCGTTATGGTTATTATTTGTACCGTCAGTTACACAAACGTTAGAAAATGTTACTTTCTTTTATCATCATATTAGATTAGAAATGTTATTCTTTTTTATTCTCTGTTATTACAAATATTAAAAAAATTATTATTTCGGTTACCACTAAATTACTGCTCGTTACCAATGTTACCATATGATTACCAAATAATATCAATAGTGACGGTTTCTTTTTTTTTTTTAAAGATGATAGGTAAATTAAAATACTGAAAAATAAAGAAATTACAAAAATAATATAAATATTATAAGAATTGTAATTGATACAAACTAAAATAATTGATACATATAAGACAAAAAAATAGAAAAAAAATTACATTTCTCACAACTACATGTTTTCTGAGATATACTAAATCAAAAATGTTCGTTACAGTTTCTGAAGTCATCTTTATCCACAATCACAATTTTTGAAGCCATCTTTATCCACAATCTTTCGTGGTAATCTATTCATTAAAAACCAATAATAAAATAATGAAATCATTATAAATAATAAATGATGAATGAAAATGAAAATATTACCAGAGAAGTAAATAGAGAGCGTTTCCTTTTTATAAATCTGAAACATTTTGATAGCATTGATATTTATATTTCTTTACAACTGTTCAAAATAAAAAATTAAAAATGATATTTTAATATTAAATCTCAAATTAAAATAAAAATAAGATGTTTATTTTTAAAACCTGAATAATATCTTAAATGATTGAATTTGTTCGACTAAATTTATTTTTTCTTGTAATAGTTGTGATTCTTCATATAATATTTATCCGTCGTTCGTTAAATCTTTCAAATACCAAACATGATTAGCTTTTGATAAAACTTTGTAAAGTATGAGTGAGAGATTTAAATGAGTTAGGGGAGAAGAGTTTTCAAGAAAAGAATAGAGAAATTTTGATTATGAAACTTTCGCCCACGTATGATTTATAATATACAATTTTTACAAACAAATTTTTAAAGCTCAGCATTCGCGCTTTTTATCCCAACTCTTTTTTCATTACCCCATTTTTTCTCCCACCTCTTTTTTTATTATCGCATTTCTTAATTTTTCACATGTGTCTTTCATATGTGTTTTGAAAAAATCACTTATAATTTTTACTATTTATTAACAAATACTTACTAACTAGTTACTATATTTGATTAATGTTATATCTATTTGATTAATCAAAAATAATATATATTCTATATTCGATAATAATAAACTTATTAATATTATTAATTTAAATAATGTAATGATATGAAATTAATAATTTATATAATATAGTGTTATAGTTTTGAAAATTTATTGAGGATAATTTGAAAATATGACAATATAATATAATTATATGTAATGGTGTAATTAATTATATTGGTATAATTAATGAAAAATACTAAATTTTGCATCTATTGTATCGGTAGAAATTGAGTCTCAAATTCGATCACAATTTATAATTACAAAGTATAATACGCAATGAATAAAAATTTAATCTTTCATAGACACTCCACAATTTCCATATATACAACTTTCACATATTATACAAACACACACATATACTACTAACTTCAACCACTAATATTTTACATGTAACATTATTTAAAATTAATATAATGCACTTCAATTTGGATATATTGGTTTTTTGACATTCTAAAAATAATTCATAAAACTTATTTTCATCCATATTAAATGTATAAGAAATTGGTTTACTACGATCATGTAAATTTGTAAATGATTATGTAAATTTATGAATAAATCATACATGCCAAACATATCACGTTCCAAAAATAATCAAGTAGTTGGATATATTATATTCATATAAATTTTCATCACTCTATTCATGAATACACTTATCCCCACTGGTGTACATGCATCTTTATTTTTTTTGTGTTTAATTTTTTCTTGTTTTACCTTTTTTTTTATTATTACATTATAAATTTTATTTTGTAATTTTTGTATTTGATTTTTTTTTGTATTTTTATTTCTGTTAACATTGTTTACTGCACCAATTGTATCACTTATTATAAAAATATCATTTGTTACCGGTTATTACTATTTATTACCACTTGTTACCATACATTATACTATGATACACTATCACTTATTATCGATTGTTATTATTTGTTACCAGTTGGTACCATGCATTATACCATAATACCACTTATTACCATGCATTATACCATAATACATTATCACTTGTTACCTGTTGTTATTATTTATTACCACTTGTTATCATGCATTATACCATGATACACTAAATAAAATAGAAAAAAATATAAAAATATAGAATTATTGGATAATGTGTAAACAAAATTATATTTCCTATGCTAAAATAAAAAACTTAGAATTTTAATCCATAAAAAAATATTTTAAAGTTTTCATTTGATACGAGTCAAAAGTTGTAAGAAAATAATATCCTATACAAAATTAGACAATAAACTCCACTAACAAAATTAATTAACAATAATATTTAACATAATAATATCAAGTTGTGCAACACTATCAACTAACAACATCATTCTCTTCTCTTGTGCATTAGTTGTACAACGCAATCACTGTTTGTTCAATTACTTTTGTTAACACTTAGACGCCAAGACAAAATTAATGTTGTTAAGGGTCAAGATAAAATTTATATTACACTAGCAATATTATTAACATTATTTTGTACAACATTATTAATATTATTCTTGATAGATATATTAGATAGATATATTAATCTAATTAGATGATTATCAATGTAACCAATATTAAAAAATATACTTGTTGTTATGCCACATGCTTAGGTTTATTACCCCTTGATTCATTCATCTGTTAATATAAAGTGGTTTAAATTAATCCAAACTTTTTATTTCAATTTTGTGAAAGGCATCACATTTTCAATGATGAGGTGGTTTCATTAATTTTATCAAAACCACGACATCATCTTGTAATCATATTGTAATGAGACAATGAATTTTATATTTATATTATGGTAAATTGGTTTGATTTCGTTAACATAAATATAAATAAATTTAATGATTATACTAATATATTTCTTCCATTTTGGCAAGCTCCACCAATATATTCCTCCCATTATGGTATGCGTAGGCACCCCAGGCGTGCAACTAAAGTTAAAGTGTTAGTTGTTCTGAAAAAAACTTCAAATTATGTCCTTGGACAGAAAGTTGAATTTTGAATAGGAGAGACTGTACAAATTATCTATTTTTTAATCACACAACTCTAGAAAAGGCAAGTAGTAGAATCAAACAAACAATTTGAGATTTCTTCACAAATAAAAAAGAAAAAAAATTACAAAAAAAAAATTTTCAAAAAAAATTGCAAAACAAAAATTCATGATTTGTAATTATCTTTATTAATATTATATATTTTGGTAAATATTTTTGCTTTCTTTTTTTTGTAAATATATAATGTAAAATGCAAAATGCAAATTATGACATTTTTTTCGTTTTTTTTTTCTTCTTTTTTTATCTTTATTAATATTATATATTTTGGTAAATATTTATAATTAAATATATAATTTTTTTAAATTATTAATATATTATATTTTAAATTAATATTAATAATCATGATTTGCAAAATGAAAAATATTCATGGAAAATAGGCATTCATGCAAATTGCAAAGAAAAAAAATTTCAAAAAAAATCATTGTTTAGAGAATAAAAAAAATTACAAAAAAACCATGTGAAGAAGCAAAAAAAAAAAATTACAAAAATCCATGTGGTTATATAGGTTTATATGACTTACTATCACTTACTATCACTTACTATCACTTATTATCACTTATCATCACTTACTATCACTTGTTTATCATCACTTACCATCACTTACCATCTACTTACTACAACTATATATTACAAACTTACCACTATATAAACTTACCACTATATAAACTTACGTACCTGCTTATCACCTACTTAAGGTGATTTGATTAATTTTGCCAAAATCATCTTATATTGTAATCATATTATAATGAGACAATAAATTTTATATTTATATTATGGTAAGCTGGTTTGATTTCGCTAACATTAATAAATATAGGTAGGTTAAATTTAATTTAACGATTTTATATTATTGTTGTTTAAATAGAAGCAAGTAAAAAGAGTAAAAAAAAAAAAGAAATATAATTGGTGCCAAATTTAAATTCCTGTTCAAAGCAAAAAAAATAAAAAGTTTTTGGCCGGTACATTGATTCCGAAATAAAATGATAAATTTTTTTTGGGATTTTCACAAAATTTGCCGCTTGATTTTGAAATAAAATGATAAAATATTTTAGAATTTTATCAAATTTAACCGCCAATTTGTGATATGGTGTCAAAAATCATTATTTGAATTGTTTTTTATTTTGGCGTGAATTTGTGGAGTTATCACTGAAAATTTTTAAAAGACTAAATTTGTATATTAAATAATTTTCTTTTTGAAATTTATATAAAATTATATAACATTGATAATTTCACCAATATATTTATTCCAAATGCACTCCACCAACATATTCCATCATTTTGGTATGCGGGGCAATTGATAAATTAATATTAATAATCATGATTTTATATTATTACTAACATATATTCTCCTTTCAACAATAATATAATTTATAATTTATAGTTTATAGTAATATATATAGTAATATGTATGTATTATATAATAATTTACGGATGTTATTATTATATTATAAGAAAATACTACATTTGTATCTGAAATTAATTCTAAATTTTTTGTAATTCTTTTATACTTTCGTTATCACTAATTAATCCAATAACTATAATAATATTTTTCAAATTAAATGTACGTATCATATCACTTGTTACCGGTTATTACTATTTATTATCATTTGTTACTATGCATTATACTGCCGGTTTTTGTAAAGTTGAGTTGTTTAAATTTGAAATAAAACGATAAATTTTTTTTGCGCTTGATCAAATTTGATTGTTAATTTGTGATGTGGTGTTAAAAAAGAAATCATTGTTTTGTATTGTCTAAAATGAATTAATTATTTTTGACAAAAAAATAATTAAATTAGAATAAAGAAATAAATATTTTTTGTGCGAAAAAGAGAAATTTGATTAAATTAAAAAATTGATTTTGACGAAAATATAATTTTATTGTGGAGTTATCAATTTTTCAATGTTAAAAAATTAAATTTGTAAATTAAATATTTTTAGAATTTATATAAAATTATATAATATTGATAATTAATGTATTATTATCAATATATTTCTCTTGGCGCGCTCCACTAATATGTTCCTCCATTTTGGGACAATCTGTAATAGTGGAACAGAAAAAAAAAAGAATAAAAAAAAGAAGAGTGGAGGGTAAAGAAAAAACTGAAATAAAAAAAAAGAAAAAAACAAAGAAGAAACAAAAAAAAAGTTAAAAAAGTGGAAGGATGAAGGTAAAAAAAAAAAAAGAAAAAGTTTAAAAAAAGGGAAGGGTGAATTGTAAAAAAAAAAGGAAACAAAACAAAAAAAAATGGTAAACATGTGAAAAAAGAAATTAAAAAAGAAAAGAAAAAGAGAAACAGTAGTACCCCGTGCTACTGCGCGATTGTAACCACACAAGCAAATGCAAAAAATTGAGGAAGATAAGAAAATATATATGGCAAAGGCCATTTTAAGCAGAAGCTTCTCATTTCACATCCAATGCCCAGGTTCGAGTCCCTGCTCTTGCAACCTTTTTCTTTTTTCACTTTCTTCTCTTCCTTCCTCTCTCTCTTACTCTCGTCGATTTTTTTTTCTTATCTCACTCTCACCCATAAAATAAAATTTCTTCTCTTCCTTCCTCTCTCTCTCTTTCTCATCAATTTTTTTTCCTATCTCACTCATACCGATAAAATAAAATAAAATAAAATGGTTGAATTATTAGTTATCTTAGTAAATATTTGTAATGAAATATTTAAATTTTTAAAATTTTTTATATATTATAATTTAAATTAATATTAATAATTATCATATTGAAATCCATTATAATTTATAGTAATATATATAGCAATATGTATATATTATATAATAATATAAGATTGATATTATTATATTATTAGAACATGATGAATATGTATCTCAAAATAATTCTAAATTTTTTATAATTTTTTTACATTTTCATTTTATTTTCTTGGATATACCACTTTTTCAAATTAAATTAATAACAAACAAACTTTTAAAATAAATTTTCAAAATTTTTTCATTACACAATTTTCCTGTCCTTTTTCATTACACATTTTTCGTCTCCTTTTGAGACAATCATTTTTTTTCTTTTTTTCCTTTTTTTTTCAAATATACCGGTGATATTTCTTTCTATCTCACTCTCCTTTTTTTTTCTTATCTGCCACCTTTTTTTTTCCTTATCTCACTCTCATTCAACCTTTTTTTTCTCGTTTTTTTCCTCAGTCAACATTTCTTACAAGTTTGAGGTATTTGAATATAATATATAATTGTTTAGATGAATATATATATTTGAAAATGATTTTGTAACTTGGTATTAAATTTATACATTTTTTACATTATTATATTATCATTGAAATTTATTTATCGTGTCTTCTTGAGTTGCACAAATAAATTTTATATAAATTTCACAAACATAATTTTTCACAAATAAATATCATTTGAAAAACAAAAAATTAGAAAAAAGAAATTAAAACAAATAATAAAGAGACACAATTAAATGAAAACGGAAGTAACGGAAATGACAAATGGTAAAATATAGTAGTTGTATGAAGCAATGTTGAAGTGTAAATAAAAATAAATAATTGAGCAAATTACCACTTACCACGAATTTAGCATGATAACTAATGTTATTATGGTAGTGGAACTTATCACAACTTACCACGAAGTTATCACGTGAATAGCATAATAACTTATGTTACTATGGTAATGAAACTTATTACGATAACTAATGTTACTATGGTAACGGAATATACTACGAAGTTATCATGTGAACTTACCACTTACCGAGTTTACCACTTATCACAAAATTTTTATAATAACAACTTTTACCATGTGAACTTATCACTTACCATGAAGTTATCACGCACAAAATTAGATAATTGATCCGATCTTTGGTAAAAACCAAGATATAACACCAAACCATCTTTCATCCTTCTATAGAATTTATATAGAAGAGAAAGGCCATATTCACACTTTCTCTCTCCTCAAATCTTTAACCTTACATTTTCTTTTCTTGGTTTTACTATTCTAAAATTTATTTTAATTATTTTAGCGCAAAATAAAAAAACTAAAATGTAGATGAGTAAATAAGCTTATGACAAATGATAACCGTTCTAATTGAAGGTAAAATTTATATAAATTGTATGATTAAGTGTTTTCAAACCATCGCTAAATATTATCACATTTATTGACCATAAATAATACCAGTCAGAATTGAAAATAGCTTTTAAAATGGTACAATTTATGTGTTACCATAAATGCAGAATTAATACATAAGGTATTATTAAATAGACAGTAAAAAAGAGTTATATAAGGATTATTTTTAAATCATGTCAAAAATTATAACATTTACTGACCACTCTAATAACCATCATAATTAAATATCACTTTTGCAAACGATTGTGCTACCTTTATTGACGGTCGGTAAACTTTTCTTGGCGGACAATTAATCCCGTAGAAAATATATACATTTTTTGACGGTTTCGTCATAAGGTGTCTCTATAGGTATAAAAACCGTCACCAAAAATCACTGATAATATAAGTTACCGTCGGCATATTCTTTAATTTTGTAGTGAACCCTGCATAGACTCATTGACATGAATAGTTACAGTGAAATCTAGCCACCAAGTGTATCCTAGTATTAAAGTTAAATTAACTTCAGAACAAAGCAAAATAAGAAATACACCATTCTTCACAGTCAGGCGTGATAGTTGGTATATTCCTTCTTTTTATGCCTCTCGACATTGCAAAAGAAGCATTCTTTCTTTCCAAGTTCTTCCGATGTCTTTTGTTGCTTCTAAAGTGTCGTTCCTACAGCATCCTTATTATGTTTTCTTTTTCTTTCATTTCTTGTCCTTAGTAGTCAAGTATTCTTGACTTTTATACCGTTTTGAGATAATATTTGTCAAGAGTGTACCAATTTTAGTTTTTTCATTCTTGACAAATTATCACTCAATATCCATAATGAAAGAGTTATCCGTCATAAACGACTTAAACATAATCCCTATAAATGTTTTTGGGATGACCCACTTTATCATCATTAGACACATGTGATTCAACATCTCTTACATTTCTTTCTCCCTCTTTTTAGATATACTCATATCCGTAAGTGGTGGGGAGAATCAGTCCTTAACACAAGATCTAAATCTATAACTTGAAATTCGAACCATTCAACTTAAAATTCAACCTAAACTGGACATTAATATTGATGAGAATAGTATTAACTGTCAAAAATAGAATAGTTATTAATATATACTCACATAAAACTTTAAAACCAAATATATTCAAATATGAGTAATTCCATCACAAGATACCAGATACTCCATTAATATTTCATTTTTGGACAAAATAATTAACTTTTAAATGGTATTTTGGTGTAGTAATCAAATGCGAATAATAAGAACACGTCAACAAATTATCTTCTTTTGAGCTGATGAATTGGTCAAATGTAAAACCGAGTAATTGTCACATATTTATTACCGTAAGGCATACATGCAATTCTGTTAAATACGAACCTTCATTTAGGCCGATCAGTATTCACATAAATTGTATACACACAATCTTTTATATTCAAAAATAAATTCATTTTCACAACAAATGTCACTTTGGCGATATATTGTTTCAATTAATTCATCTCGAGATATATACAAAACCATAAGTGTAATAATCAAATACCGACAATAAAAACATATCAACCAATTATCTTCTTTTAAACCAATGAATTAGTCACAAGTAAAATTGAAAAATTGTTACGCATGTATTATCACAGGGTGTCCATACAATTCTGTCAAGTATGGACTTTGAGCCGATCGATACTCACATGAATTGCATGCACAACTTTTTATATCTCAAAATAAATTAATTTTCATAACAGATATCAGTTTAGTGATATGATATTTCAATTAATTCATCTCAAGATAAATATACAAAATCGTACTCATATTTGAATCATATCCGTAATAGAAAAAATTTTAATTTTATCTTGATGTACTCAATTTTTTGAAAATTGGGTTATTTAAAAACCAATTTTATCAATTTTAAATTGGATCTATAAAAAACTAATTTACTAAATTTGTCTTCTTCATCTTTCTTTTATGTTCATATACTTTTGTTGTCAGCATAAAATCAAATTTGCTTACAACTAATCTAAGAATTGGCTAATCCTCGTTCTGTAGCAGGGAAACCAGGAAAGTTTCCAAATAAGTGGTGCGTTCATTTAAAACCACTTAATAAATAATTAGTTTTAAATTTATACTCATTTTTTTGACAGAATTTTTCTATACATGCTATGTCATAGCATACGAAAAGAATAGACGGTCTTAAACATAAAAAGGATAGTAAAAAATGATAAGAATCAAAGATGGGTTCAATTAAGTCCATTGAGTTACAAAAACTTTACACCCACAATTGAATCTATTTGAATCCAAAAAAAGACTCATAAATTTCTTTAAAACAATGCTTTTAAAAAAATGATCCTTTTGTATCGTGGATTTGCGATTAACAATTGAGAAAACTAAAATAACATTTCTTCCCAAAAATTGAAAAGTCAATTTTTAAAAAATATTGAAATTTGAAAGTTTCCCCTTTTTTTTAACAAAAGCCGGAAATTTTTTAATTATAATTTATTTTCTAAAATTGAGAAGTCAAATTTTAAAAAAGAAAATTGAAATCTAGAAGTTTTCCCCATTTCTTAATTGTAATTTTTTCTAAAATTGGAAAGTCAAACTTTAAAAAAGAAAATTGAAATCTAAAAATTTTCTTTTTTTTCCCCAAAATTGAAAATTTCCTTAAAAAAAATTTATTAGAAAGTTTTCTTCTAAAATTGGGAAGTCGGACCTTTAAAAAAAAAAAGAAAATATTGAAATCTTGAAGTTTTCCTTTTTTTATTTCCTAAATTTTGAAACTTTTTTAAAAGAAATCAAATTCCAAAAAATTCTTTAAAACCGAAAATTCCCAAAAGAAATATTTGCAAAAAAAAAAAAAAAGGATCTTATACTACCTTCCTTTTTTTAAACAACAGATGTCGTCTTTGATAAAAACCAAAATTTGACTTTAATGAAAACTTAATGTAAACTTTGATGAAAAACTGAATATCGACTTTGATGAAAGCTTTTCCAATTTTTTATTGAAAATCTGCACAAAAAAAATACTGAATATTTTTTTTTCAAAAACTAAAACATTTACATAAAAAAATTATATTCGAGAATATATGTGGACATTTATTATTTATAATGTTTAAATGTTTATTTCCATATTATATAAGATATATTAAACCCAAAATATCAAATTTTTGAATTTTTGAATTTAACATATTGTTTTATTTTAAATGACAGTATACATTATATAATTATTTATATATAAGCCGGATTAATGATCCAACAGCTACCCCTTTTAGGAATTAAAAGCTTCCGTCTGCAGAAAAATATCCGGTTTGAATCACAAATACTGTTCTTAATTGAGTCCACCATCGCTCCACCGAAACGGCAAGAAGTAACAATGTTCTTCATAATCTTGAGACGTCATAGCCATGTTTTCACCAGCAATTTCTTTTGTCCGGATTCATATCCAAAATTTCAAGATTATGAAATATTTGACATGTCCACTTGGACAATCTCCTCTGGAAGTTCAAATATTTTATTGTACAGACAATTTCGTGACGTACTGCAACTAGTCTAACACATGGACACATGCTTAAGAATCCTAGATTTACATTAGCCACTAAATATAAATGGTGAGATGAAATATCAAAAAGAAAAACTAGTTACGCTGTTATCCACCGTTCAAGCTGTCAAATTGCTGCATGGTAATGCTAAAGTTTGCAATTTCGCATTTAAATCTTTGCACAAGAAAGATACAAATTGAGGAAAACTGGTGCTTGTCATTACTCCATGACCCATAGTGAATTCTCACTTTTGAGGTACTCATGTTACAGATTAATCACGAGAAGCATATCTCTGCATACACCTAAGACAGTATTACACAATGAAAGATGCCATAGTACAGCAGCGCATGACCAAGACAAAAACAACTTTCATTGACTTTAGAAAAATGACCCTTCGAGCTTTTGTTGATCTCAAATTCAAGCAAACTTATTATGATCATGACATCTTCTGACGATCATCAAACACTGCAAACAACAAATTGCTAACTTATTAGAAAGAAACTCATACAGAACTTGTTCTAACGCTTTAACAGAAAATAACGCTCCCGACCTAATATATAAAGCAACAGTAGGAAATCTCTTGGGTTCGAATTGCCAACTATGGCAGAACTAGAGCTCTTCACATGTAATTGTTGTTGAAATGAATCAGCACCACCCATTAGGCCATCTATCTTTGGGATCCCATCTTTGGAACCATCTCCTCTTCTTAGGAATTGAACCCAAGGTAACATTACCAGTTTCCTTCCTAGTATTAGCCCCTTCCTTCGCCCTTTTCCATCCAGGTGTAACCAGCTTGGATATAAATCCTCTTATGCGATGGCTTGGGGTGGCTGGACAATCATGTTTAGAGGCTGGAGGGAAGTAAACAAGTTCATCCTCATAAACTGGAAAGATCTCATCACGGTTGCGTACTGTGCTGAGCCTTAGGTAACGTTGCTCAAGGGATTCCTTTGGTATGTCTCTGGCTAGCAAAGGAGAAGCACCACCCCAGTTGTTCGTGCCTAAAGAAGGGTGCTGTGGTGTTCTAAATTCCAAAAGTTCCCTCTGCCTCATCTATAATCTCCTTATTCGCCTTCCCCTCTCAAGCTGTCAATCTATAATGGTATCAGTGGTATCTTCTAGCGGTACACTTGAATGGCCCAGCCAATCTATAAAGCCTCTATTCCATTGGATTCTTCTTCAAAAGCTGTGAGATAAATTGTTGGGAGATAAGCAATGCCAGCAAATTCACATGTAGTTTGTAACTAAAGGTGGATTGCGATAATGTGAAATCATCTGCAGTGCAAGATTAAATTACAGAATTAGCAACCAGAAACAAAAAAAACGAAAAAAGGCTAAATCCTTGATAGAGGAAGTTCAAGTACTGAATATACTTAGAAAACACTTCATGTTATCTATGAATCAGTTAATTTATGTTGATTCAGAAGGACAATGTGGGACGGAACTCTAAAAACTTATGCTGCATTAGGCTGAAACAATTGGTAAAGACAAACTGGGGACGTTTAATTCAAGGAGATGGTCATGTCTATTTCTGTGGAGACATAAGAGGCTAAAGATGCCAACAAAGTAGCAGCAAGAAAATCCTATTCACTATGTCCTTGTTGATTCTCTAACTGGATAATGCATAGGTGAATTTGGACAGATCATATATTTGTAGCTTACAAAACAGATGAAACTTGGATTATCTTACATGACATTATCAAGTCTTGCGTCTGCATCATACGGGAAAGAATCGATAATTACAAGGAAAAAGGAATACATAGGACAGCAGAAAATGTTCCTAAAAGAGTTGATTCAACAAGGATCAAATATTGTATGGTTGGCTAGTAGTTCCTCTCAAATTCACAGTCTATAAGATGGAAGAAAAAAAATTGGAAGAGAAAGTAAAGACACATTTTTCAGGAAAAAAGGGAAGAGAAGAGAATCAATCCTAGTCATCAAAAAGCATTTCGTATACCCTACAAAAATTTTCCAACCTCTGACTCTTGACCGATGGTCTTTGTGATTGGCCTCTTTATTGAGGGGAAAATCAAGTGCCCTCATGGGTATGACAATAGACACATATGCACAAGAGATAGAAGGAAACCTGTTAGGTAGGAATTGATTTGATTGCATTATTTCTCAATGGAGATGAAATTTATTGATATCAAGAACTTTACAATAAGCATGCAGGAATAAAGCAAGATCAAGGCACTGCAAGTGTAAAGTCAGAGTCAACTGTCACTTGTGACACCAACTACATGGAGCTAGTATGATCTGACAAACAAATAGAATATATGAAAGAAGTTCTTATAGGATAAATCCTGAACCAGTAAGCAATTTGCACTAGCAATTGGACTATAAGATTCACATAATTATCATTTAACTGAATACAGAAAGTACAATTTCTGCAAAATGCTCTAAATGTGGAGCACAACAAGAAATCCATTTCACTTGGAATTGAACATGGACTGCAACTTTCAGTCTTGGTTAATATTGTAACAAATCTTTCATTAAGTTCTTCAATCCTTTCAAATTTCAAGTCCAAAAATTTTGGTCCATTCACATGTATCTTTATGTATTTTGAAAATTTTGAAATAGCACCCTGTTACAGATGTAACATATTGTAGCTAGAGTAACCCAGCCTAAAGACATCACAGAAGAATATATCCTTTTCTCGACTTTTCAGTAAAGCATTTCATCGAGTCGGTGACTGTCATTTTCTAAAGTCTAATTTGATCAAGAACATGATACTTGCAACATGCAGGATAAATATCAGGGCACAAATCCTTTTTCTATAACCACAATTGCACATGCACTTGAACATATTCAAAAGCAAAACAGAAGTAAAAGCCAATTGAAAGTTATGGCACTAAAGGCACGTGCAAGAGTGATATGTGGGAGATTCAAGCCACACCTTCTCATGGTGCTAGTTCAGATAGGCTATTCAATTTTGTATTTCATGACACAAGTTTCATTCAATCATGGTCTGAATCCACATGCCTAGGTGACTTATCGCTGCCTTATGGGAAGTTTGGCACTTTTGCCCTTAGCCTA
This sequence comes from Dillenia suffruticosa, assembly GCA_033439265.1. Classification (NCBI taxonomy): domain Eukaryota; kingdom Viridiplantae; phylum Streptophyta; class Magnoliopsida; order Dilleniales; family Dilleniaceae; genus Dillenia; species Dillenia suffruticosa. Next base: position 20,268,389 of record JAVTVX010000020.1, read on the forward strand.
TATTGTAGAGAGGTACTTTTTTCACTTGTATGAGACATGCATAGCAGCCACAATCCTCCAAAATTTCAGAACAAACAGAAACATGTGCATGTTACATTGTCTCCTTTGCACTACCTAGGATTCAAGGTTATCCTTCTTAACGTAATCAACCAAGACAACACTGCAAAAAGCATCAAAACTTCTACTGCAGCCAATATGCATGTGCCCGTTCAAATGGCAATAGGGCTCACCAATATATATGTTCCAGCTTGGAATAGGACAATAGATATTGCTTACCATGAGGAAACACTCATTTCTTTGTCCTTTACTGAAATACCACTAAGGACAATAATTTGTTTATTTGTTATTTTACAAATTTTCTTATAGTTGATGTATTATAATCTAATGACCTCTAGTTCTTCCTTGCAGAAAAGTCAGGCCAAGGATGACACCAGATTTATTTCCAGAAATATCTGTACTTTCTTTCTTTGGGTAACTAAACACGTCTGTGTAATATTCCATCATAACCTAAAAATTTCAGGACCAACATTTCTCTTTACATGATAGGATTGGGTTGAGCCTGAATCTGTACTTCGCAAGCTTGACATATACTTCTCTGAATTTCATTGCTCCATGCTTAATACCGTGGCATCCCTTACTTTCATCATTGCAATCATAATCTGGGAGGAACTTAATGCTTAATTCATTTCATTGAATTTGGGAGAAAATTAAAATCTCTTCCAAGAAATCCATGAAACCGAACTGAGCCACTTATCTGTCCCTGCAAAGATAATAACAGCACTTACTCTTTGGGACATGTTCCTTTCTTGTTTGCATTCCTAAAGGTTGGAACATTGGTGTCACTGGCAGGGGCCATGACCATGAGTTTGTACAAAGGACCTGATGTTAGAAGTGTGAACAGTGCTCCAATCCATATTGCAAAAGGCATTGTCCATGAGAGCTGGACGAAGGGCTCAACTTTTGCAGTTGTGAGTTGCATGTCATGGTCTATATCATACGTTCTGCAGGTATGAATATTATAAATTTCAGACGTAAAACTAAGATTTATATGGAGCAACGCGATGCATATCCAGATAGAAAAATTCAAAAATGAGCTCAAAGTAATAATGTCTCAACCAAAAATGGTGCCTACCAATATGAAAAAACTCTATTGCTCAAAAATTTTAGTATTTAGAGGATATAGGAAAAAAAAAATAATTGATGGTCGTAGGACCTTGTGCTTTAGGCAACTCTCTTGAAGAAATATCAAGCGTGTGTGGATGAACTTCCTGAGAGGAGCACAGTCTGCTGTCTTCACAATTATTACTCAACGAAGCTATCAGACTGGTCCATCCCGTACAACACTGACTTCTGGACCATCATAGACGCAAGTATGGTTTATAATATGCTCAAATAGAATGAAATAAGCATTGAAGCTGTGATCCTATGATGTGAATTACTGGGAATCATATGCTCTGGCCTCCTGGTCTGGACTCAACTGTCATGCACGAAACAAAAGGGACCAGTCTTTGTGACCATTTTCGATCCACTTTCAGCTATATTGGTAGCAGTGGTAGCAGTTTTAGCATTCTTTATGGTTGGACAAAAGCTGCACACAAGCAACATAATTGGAGTACTGGTTATCACGGACTTGTTCTTGTGGGGGCAAAGAAGGTGACCAAGCAGCAGCTCATATCAAGTGAAGAGAAGTCCACAATGACTCGGGATGAAGAGACAGTCAAATTCAGAGAATGCTACAGCTCAGACGGCATCAATATGGACGTGCCTAGCACTTACACAAAAATAAGCTTAGGTCTTGACTCTCCATTTTGCAAAACTAACAAAAAAAAGGAACCAATGCCTAGTTTGTAATCACCGGTATTCTTTAAACGAAGATTTCGTATTCAAGTTTTAAGGTTTAGGTTTTTTTTTTTTTGGTGAATAGTTTTAAGGTTTAGTTGAAAAAACAAATACCGAAAAAATTTTATCCCTTAAAAGCCCAATCAATTCAACCCAACTCAAATCGGATTTAGTTGGTCCATAAAAAAAAAAATGTCCAGCAGCCTGACTATGGGGATCTGGGTCCCACATCATAAATCTGTTGGAAATGAAAACATTAAAATTCATAAATCAAAATAGTTTAACATGGATCAACTGAAAACTTCCACAGAAAAAGAATGTCCAGCAGCCTGATTCTGGGGATCTGGGTCCCACATCATAAATCTGTTGGAAATGAAAATATTAAAATTCATAAATAAAAATAGTTTAAAATGGATCAGCTATGACAGTTTCAAATGGAATTTACACAACTTTACAACTTAATGTTAAATATGCATTGCTAAATAGTCTCTTGACCAAAACTTGGAGAATGCTGAAATTTTATCAAGTCTTTCTTTCACTTGGCTGCTGCCAATCTTGCTCGGATCGAGTCAGCACTTGACATTTTATTAATGCTGCACAAAGACAAACCATATCATCAGACCCCTCAAAATTAACTTCAAAATTGTTCGGATGGTAACAGAGATGGCAGTTTGACCACAAGAAAAATTGAAGAAAAAGGAATGATATCATCAAGGCAATGTCTATTCAATTGGTTGGTCAGCATTAGCTTAAACCACATCTTGATACCCTTTTTGCTCAGATGCACTTTGTGTGTACTAACTTGTTAATCCAAGCCATGAGTGTCTTTGCAAGTGAACCAAAGACCAAACTTATTTCTGGAGTTATTTCTGGAGAACTCAAAATCTACTGCTTTAACATGGAGCATGGTAGATTAACATGACTTACCACAGCAGAAAATCCCCACTGGCTGTCTTCTTTTCAAAAATCCATTCCGGGGCCAGCTCCTGCAGCAAATCTAGCTGCTCCTCGACTTCTCCTGTAACACATATCAAGATAATTTGTCATAACAAAGCTTCTTCCAACCATTCTCAACCATTTAATGAAATATTACAAGGCTTACTTTTGTCCACAATATCACAATGGCTCGAAAGTAGCTTATGAATGAGCTCCTCCTTTGTGATCACAGAACGCCCGCTTGACTGAAAGAATAAATGAATCATGTTGAAAAGCTTAGGTAGACAAGCAATCATCTCTCGTCGTCTTTTTGCTTGTGAGATAGCTGGATCTTGCTCTTTAAGGTTCTTCTTCTCTTTTTTTCTTATCTGCGAAAATCAATGAGGTTAATGTCCTCTTCACACTCTAAGAAACCAGTTTTTGCAAAATTTCTTCCAATATCGCACACCTTGTTAAATGGATACTAATTGGGGTCAAAATAAACAAATGGGTATGCTGATGCAAAGTTTGGGTGTCATGGGGTTATATATTAATTTAGCTTAGTGAAACCTACGAGCTAAGACAGATGAGGTGCTACTGAAAATAATGTAACAACAAAATACATAATGGGCTTACCGACTGGAGAAGGCTCTCTGGCAGAATGTCAAAAATATCATTATCAATTGAATCACCTCCATTGTTAGATTCATCCCTGTCCTTTCTAACTTTTACTGGAGTATCAAAAACCAGCGACCTGGTGTGAAGAGGCCGTCTAACTAACTTGTTTGGTGTGCTGGCAGGCTCATCCTCAGGGCTCATCCGGCATCTCTTTGGTGGCCGCAGTGCAGGTGTGACACTCGTCACCTCAGCTGGACTCAAAGCAAGCTTTGCAGGAGTCGCGATGGCCATTCCAGGTGAAAGGCATATGTCATTCTTGGTAGAACCCACCTTGATAGGAGTTACAAGTACATGGGATGGAGTTGAAATTTGAGTTTGGCCATGGTCTGAGTTAGCTAAATCTTTGACAGCAGATGGAACAGCAGAAGCAACATCTTCCTCTTCAGATGAAGATATGCAGGCGTTTGGTTCAGCATCTGGAACTGCTGATTGCAAAGAAAACTCAGATGGTTTCTTCAAAGAGTTCTCTGCATTAACATTTGAGAGTCTCTGTGAGAAGCCCCTCCGGAAAGACTTAGGCAGAAGGGACACGTTGACTGGCTGCCTTTGCAAAATAGTTTCATTTGATGTTCCAGCAAGCAGAGTTAATCCAGAAACTCCAGTCTTAGATAGGCGTAAGACTTGTTTAGACTGGTTAAATGACTTTGGCAGGACTGACACCATCGATGGCTGCTCTTCTGAAAGAGCATTGGTTGATCGCTCAGCATCCACAGATGGGCCAGCAATGCCAGCTTTGGAGGAATGTGCATCCTGTTTAGACTGATTAAATGGCTCTGGAAGCACTTCTTCTGGAACATCATCCCCCTGGCAGTTTTATACATAAGATTTCACAGGTCAATGACAATAGAATCAAAGGCATTAAATTAATTTTAAGAACTGACTGAATAAACTAAATCCAATAAAAAGCATGCTACGATCTCACATAGACAAATTCACCATCTCACGGTCAGTACAAAGTTTTCTTGCTGTTCTAGGCCAATGGTTTCTAGTATCCATTTAATTTAAGGAAAGAAAAATCGCCAATAATATTTGAATTAGGTAAAAAGCTCTGGACCTTATCCTATTCAACATATATTTAGCCATAAATCAATTTGTTCTTCCTAAACCTTTGTTAAATGGATACAATGTACACACAAGGATGCACCCAGACACATAGTTACAGACGTGTCCATATGTTTACACTATTGTCACGTAATCAAGAATCATTCCCGCACTCCAATATGGAACATATCTTGGCCTACTATAAAGGGATTGAAATGATAGTGAAAGTAAGCAACATCTCAGAATTTCAAGATTTTTTGGTAACAAAACACCATTGAAAAATCAGAAAACTAAACGCTGTAGCTAGATCAATCCCAATAATCAGAACAGAAGAAACTAAAAGAGGAAAATCAAACATATACCTCAGGATGAGCTTTGAAGAATTCAAGTAACCTTGCCCGGAAAACCTTTCTCAAATGAGAATTCCCATTTTCACTTTTGGTCTTGCAATCGGTTTCCAATCTAGTTTTGTCAAGCGTAATATGAAGATCAGGCTTCATACAGTGAGTTTTCTCATCACGCGAAAGGATCTTCTCAGTCAAAATTACTTCAGGCAATAGATACTTCAATTGAGCCAAATGACTATAAGTAAACCTCCTAAATACACCATAGGAAACATAAATTTAGACAAAAATCAAAATCCATTTATAAATCAATAAATCAATAAGAAGACATGGAATTTTACAAAAATTTATTAAAAAAACATTTCAAATATAAAAAACAACGAATCAATTTACCTATCAGTCAGACACTGAATTTTTGGGCAAATGTTAGAAAACGTAGAGACCGATCCCTTCAATTTCAATAGCCGAATCGAACTATCCAAACTATTGAAAAACTCCAGCAAAATCCCATAGCTATATCAAAAAATACCAAAATCAGCAAATTCAATATATCAGCCAAATATGATTTCTTTTTCAAAAAAAAAAGGAATAACCAAATTAAGAAATTCGTCGAATTGGATCTTACTTCTTTGGAAGCTCCGCCGAAGCTGAAGGCCTAACATTCGATTTGGGAACTAGGGTTTCGATCGAGGTAGACAAATTCTGCTTCTCGGCGATTGGATCTGGATCTGATGATTTATTGAGACTTTGGGCGCATTTCTTGACTTGGTTCACTGTGAATAATGCAGACCTAGGGTTTCGAGAAGTACGAGGAGGGCGTGGGGACTTTTCAGGGGTTTTGGTGGACAATAGTCCGATATTTTCCGATTTCTTTTGATCAGAGGGATGGGTTTTCGCTGGTGAATCGAATGGCTTTTTTGATCTGAAGGATTTGATCGGTGTTTGAAACGAAGATGGAGAAAAGGACTCCATTTTGCTCTCTGTTCTGGAGGATTTGATTGGGCTTTGGAAGGAAGATGAAGAAGACGAAGAAGAGGACTCCATCCGAGAGAGAGACAGAAGTGCAGTGATGGTGGAAACGAGAGAGGGAGATAATGGAGGGACGGAAGCGGGGAGTATTTGCTATAAGTTCTAGGGCTTTTTGGCGGGAAGCTGAGGTGTAAGCCTACGTGGAGGAATGACCCGTCGGGTTTCCCGCGAAAACTGTCTTAGCGGGAAACAATTAAAGAATAAATGAATAGGGCGTGGGAAATGTGTTCGTGTATTTGTTGTATTGAATCGTGTTGAGGGATTTTTTTTTTTTTTTAATAAATATTTGAGTCGAGGATAAGAGTGGGATTACCGAATTGAAGGAATGAAATTTATACCATTACACTTTTCCTTTTAAGAGGTTTTATGTAGGTGTTGATGGCTCCGCTCTCCAATATGATGACACGGACCTAGGGCTCCGGCGGGTGCTTTTCAATTTCTTTTTGTGGCGTTTACAACGGCTGCTTTTCTTTTCTTTTCTTTTTTATTTTTTCTTTTTTTCTTTCCGGAAAGGTGGGACTGGGAGTTGGTATGGCCCATTACCAAACCCGTGGTCCAAACCGAAAACATTGGGCTAAGAATTCTAGAAGTCGAACATCAAGGCCAGTTTGTGGTTCGGCGAGCTTGGTGTTGGTATTGGCCCAAAATGGACCCAAAAGGGCCCACCAAATGACCCAAACTAAAAAAGTTGGGTCAAAGCACAAGATTGTTCCTAAGTTTTTTTTTTTTTCATCATCGATATCCGAATTTTATCCGATTAATCCGGTTTGAATACTGTAAAACCCATTTTATAGATTAATTCTCTCAAATTCTTTTTCATCATTTCCAAACTGATTAAAGAGATAAAGTGTCATATCACTCAACTCAAAGAAGTTTAGTCCTGAGCTTTACGTATAAGTAAGAAATTCAAATTATTGTAACGAGTATTTGAATTAAAATTATTAGGCATCCAACCCTATAGGATAGATATGAAATGATTTAAGAATAAAATTGTATGTGTTGATAAGTGAATTATGAAAAATATTCCACTGTGAAAATTATACTTGTGGGATTGTGTCAAATTTACACTAAATTATTGAGATTCCTATTACTAAGAAATTTTTTTTAAAATAAAGGTACAAAAAATGAAAACGACGCAAATTTGAGTTCCTTTAACCAAAGTTTATCTTCTCAAAGCTTTTGAATATTTTGAGCCTATAACATAATGAATAAGAGTTTTAAAATCCCAAGCTGTGATGCATCTAAATTCTAACACAGCTTAAAGAGATAGACCACTCTTTTTATCAAAATTCAAAATTCAATTAAATTTGAATCCATACACATTGTCTAGTGATTGTAGTCCATGGACCCATCCAGAGCTAGATCAAATCAGACATGAACTGCCATCTAAGGGAACCTTAATTGATACCCTTCATACAGCTCCCATAAAAGCTTCCAATCTCATGTGATTCTGTTCTCAATCTTGGTTCATTTTTTTTCAGAAGAAAATGATAAAAATAAAATGAATACATTTTTACCTTCACAAGATTTTTGATATAATAAAAAATAATTAAATGAAAATTTACATTATTTATTTTGCGATAAAGAAGATGAAATAAAAAAATAAAAAAAATAGCTAAGAATTTACCGTCCTTGTGCCTAATATATATACAAACAAATTATATAAGAAAAGTAGGTTTAAATTTAATTGAAAAAAAAATTAAGTTTTCCACGAATTCTCTTTAGGTTCAAGGGAATGAAACCCAAGTAGTTCCCTCACACTATTGCTAATTCAGTATTTTTTTTTTTTTTTTTGGCATTTGTTTCGGCCTTTCCCATATCAAGAAGATTCATGGCGAAGCCATTGCTCCCGAATAATGTTTCAAAAATTTTTTCACCGATCTTTTTAAGGAAAGAACGTGGGAATTTCCAAGAGAAATAGGTGGGGAGAAATAAGAATTCATAGTGCTGCAACTTGGGTGCTGAAAACTAGTGAAGTTTTACTCTTTCTAACCTTTATCTTCTTTATTTTGAGGATCAAATTCAAAGGGGAAAACTTCTTTAAGATTTGGGAGCACAAGAGAAAAGTTCTTTATTTTCACATCTACCGCCACTAAAGCACCGGCTCTTAACCTAACATTAAACATTTAAAATATCAATTCACAGTTGATTTAATGGGATACGCGCTAAATCGCTTAACCAAATTTTTGAATTCGATTCACGATTTGGATATGGAAAAAACTATGTTGAGAGGGTAGATCTCTTAATGGGTCACTATAAATCTCAAACCAAATTACTTAAAATATGATTGCGAATATCGATTGGTATAATACAAAAAAAAAAAAATAAACATTTGAAATCACATGACATAACAAAATTCAATATAAATTAAAATGACTAAATATATATATATAAAGTTTTTTTTTGGGTCCACAGACTTACAATTCATAATCTATTCATACAACTCTTTAAAAAGAAAAAAGAAAAAGCTTTTAAGTGAGAAAGATTCTTGACAAGGCCACTTCTCTAAAACAATGTTTAGAAAATTTCTCCAGCTATTTTTTGAATGAAAGATTCTAGAAATTTACAAGCACGAGAGCTCTCAAATACAAGTATGTAATGGTGTTAAGAAGGTGGTTTCTCGTTTTTCAAACTAAAATGATGATGGTGCAACCCATGTGTTAGATTTTGTGAAATTTTAACCATTTACATTTTACTTCTTGTTTGGGTAAGATTTGAAGAAGAAAGGCTGGCACAAGAGAAGCAGTAAGAAGGCTACAAATCCATGTTGAAGGGAAAAATCAGGTGGTAAAATTTCAAATCAAGGGCATTTTGATCTTTTCGGACTAGTGAAACACCATTGCTGGTATGGTGGTGAACCATGTTTGAGTATTTAAATTTGGCATTTGTCAGATACCGATGATAAAGCCTGCTAACGTTCAATATCCTTCCCCTTTCTCTCGGTCTCTCTTCATTTATATAAAAAAGTTTTGAATTTTAGATTTATAAATAAAATAAAATAATATCAATTAAATTATAACCCGTATCTTTAAAATTAAAATCTTGTGAAGAATAATCGCACCATGATTCTCTTCGTTAATTTGGCATCAATGTGGTAGCTTTATTATGACAAAGTACATTAAGGCCGACGGGATTGGAATCACAGATTAGCACGAGGAAGCTGTAGAGACGAGCGATCTCCTTCAGTCTCCTTTTTCTCTGTTTCCTCTCTCTGTATCCTTTCCTTCCTTTTTTACCTTAGTTTGGAACTTTGATATACCCTTATTTCGCTATATTGGGAATATAGTTTTGATTTTATGAATATACCTCTCTACATAAATTGTATTTTGTAAGTTACACATACTCATACATCACTTGAAAAAAAGAATTATCAAGAAAAGTAAAAATTATTTATTACTTTCTCCCCATTTCTTTTTTTTTTCTTTATTTTTTTCCTTCCATTTTTTACCTTTAGATTATGACTTTGAAATACTCTTACTTTGCTAGGTAATTTTACTTTTAAAAAAAATAAATAAAACTGATTTTTATCAACAAAATAAATCATAAGGACCTTTTTTATTGACTTATGCGTTTTCTAACAATTATCTCTAAATAATATCAAATCATATAATTATTTTTTATTTTATAATATTGTTTTCATTTTTACTCATTTTTATTGTTGAATTTTGTTTCCAAAAAAAAAAAAAGAAAAAATGTTAAATGAAATACTCTTAATTCTGAAAAGGAAGATGAGGCCTCTTAAATAAAAGTGTAACAGCCCTCAAAATCATGTACGTGAGGGCATTAATAAGGTATTTCATAATTTTCAAATGGTATAAGTTGAAAAACAATGCAAAGTTTTATGGAATTTAAATTTGATATTTATATATTTTTGTAATATTTCATATTTCTTGGTCAATAAGCAATAGTTTAATTAGTATCATTTTCCCTCTTTTTAGAGATCATGAATTCAAATTTCCTTTATATATCTAAAAAAAAAAATTCCATACTCCTTTTGCTTTAACTTTCAAATCTTAGTCACAAAAATTGCACATTAACACTAATTTTTAAATTTTAGGTTGTTTCATAAAATTCAGTGTCGGAGATCTCAGTTTATTGTTTATTATTTGAGTTTGAGCCTCGGGGGCCTCATTTTCCTTTTCATCCAAGTTAACATCCGTGGCTTTCTTGGAAAAACAATTTTGCTAGTGTTGAGGTGGATGAGTGGAGTTGGACTTTAGGGTTACTCGTGGGGGTGGAAAAATCCCCTTATTTCTAAATTTTTTAAAATTTTTATCTTTCAAAAATACACTTAAAAAAGTTGTTACGTAAAGTATGTTTCGAAGAAATTCTTTTATCTCGTTCTCCTTGTAAGGAGAAATAAAAATTAATTTCTTTTAAAATAAAATTAAAAGTTATTTGATATTTTTATTTTAAAAAACTAGTTTTATATATTTTCTTTTATAAATAATCTGTTTGATAAAATATTTTTTTTATAAATTCTATTTTTAATGAAATTATCATAAAGGTATATACATAAAATAAAATTTTTTCTTCTCATTATCAATTGATCAAAATTCATATATCTAATACTAATAATTAAAATAAAAATAAATTAATTATTTTTCTAAACTATTAAAATCAAATATTTATAAATATAAAATTATTTTTGTATAACTTAAACAATTAAGAAATTTGAGAATTAGATAATCGATAAGTAAAAATAGAATTTCAAGATTATGTCATATTTTTGCAAACGTGGAACAATAGGATAAGAGAGAGAAAACACAAAGTGAAAAGCTGAGAGATAAGAGATGGTTTTTTATAAAGGAAAAAGGAAGAGCCCGTCACCGAAAGAGATGAGCATCAATTGTGATAGATGAACATATTTATGACATAAATATATTTAAAATTTCATATCATTTAAATGAATATTTAAATGAAATAAAAGAAATATAGTTCCAAAAAAATTGGCGTATAAAAAAGAGAAAAAAAAAAGAAATTACTTTCAAAAATTTCTCCTTTAAAGTTACTTTTTATATTTTTTTCATTAAAAAACTATTTTTAAGAAGAAAAAATTTTGTTTGGTGGCATTTCTCCTTATAAGGAGAAGAAAAATTGAGAAAAAGCTAGACACTTAGTATCCATTTGGCAAAACTTTTTTTTTTTTTTTTTGGCTTCTCTTCTCCTTATAAAGAGAAGCAGTAATTAATAACTTTTAAAATACAATTAAAAATTATTTGGTATTTTTAACTTTTAAACTGTTTATATACTTCTTTTTATAAATTAATTATTTGATAAAATATTTTTTAAAAACTCTATTTTTAATAAAATTACCATAAATGGCATAGACATAAAACATGATTTTTTCTAATCACCATCGATTGATTAAAAATTGATATATCGAGATGTTAAAAATAAAATGTATAAATATTAATAATTAAAAAATATATATTGATTATTTTTCTAAACAATTAAAATCAAACATTTATAAATATAAAATCATTTTTATATAATATAAAAAAATTAAAAAATTTGAAAATAACATAAATCATATATTTATATTTTCCATCAATGCAACTGTTATTTGATTGCGAATTTTATTCATGTAACTATCATTCACTTCTTTTCTATAAGTAGATGAACCCATTTTTTCATTGATATTTCTTTCATTCTCAAACTCTGAAATGTAATTGGGGGTTACGATCGTATCTATCAAACTCCTCGTTTTTGTCACAATTTCGAATGAAATGATATAGATTATCTTCTCTTATTTCACTAAAGGAAATGGCTTCATATCCTTTAAAATATGCCACATATTCTTCCAAACTCCAATCATTTGTTCTATGACATATCTCAATGAAGAATATGCATGGTTAAATGTTTTTTCTTCACCTTGTGGCTGGCTGCATCCCCTAAAATCAGGAATGTGATATCTCTCACCTTTGTAGGGTGCTAGATACCCTTTCATATTAAGATATTCAACATCCACTATATAATATTTATCTGCAAAATATAATAATACATTTGATTAGTAGTTCATTTAAAAAAAAAATCATTTCAATATTTGTATAAGATATAAAAAAAAATTATACTTTTTGGAGGATGAGGAATACACTTTTCATTTCTTCAATTACAATCAAAAGAATTCTATTGTCATGTGCAGTACCAGGCCAACCAACAACAATAAAGGTAAATAACAAGTCAAAGTTACACACTACCATGACATTGTGTGTCGGAACTCCCTTCGACCAATAAAATGAATTTAATCATTGGTAGGAGGAATAACAGGTATACGTGTACCATCTATAATACCAATGCATTCTTTAAAATAAGCCCAATATCTACTATCATCTCTAATTTTAGCAAGAATTTCTTTAAATTCAAAATCTACTATCATCTCTAATTTTAGCAAGAATTTCTTTAAAGTCAAAATCTGGAGTTGTTATGACTTCCTTAACTAACAAACATAAAGTCTCTAAAATTTCAGCAAATTTCATACTTACAGTCTCTTTCAATTTTCTAAATTTATTTTGAATATTACGATTTGTTTGACTGCATCCACAAGTCTAAAGAAATATAGTGACGGCCTCCAATTATGTCATATCTTTATATGGTCATAACTATCTCTTACTTTTTAATAAATCTGTAAGTTCTAATAGAACATGTGGTTCTATCCTAAACATTCTATAACTTTCACCTAGAGTGCTAATGGTTTCCCGAACCCAATTTCAGCCATCAGAGTAATTAAATCTGTTATCTTGTTTTAATAAATATTTCTTGTGATATGCACCTGCTATTGTTACTATTTCATTAAGTTTTTGAAAAACTTTTACTCATTTTCTTCTTTTTACAACTCCTGTCAATAGTCTAATAACATTACAATCCATTTATATAAAAATACCAAAATATATAAATTTAAACCAAATATTTATATCATAGCAAATACATTAATATGTACCACAAACATCCACATAAATATAATATAATGAAAACTAAAATTTCTCCAACAACTAAAGTAAATAAATATGAAATTCAAATTTTGAATAATAAACATCAAATCAAATTTTTTATAATTTTGTTTTTTTAAAATATAGTTATATATAAACCAATCTAATTTATTTTCTGCACATGGTAAAGACATAAGAGTAACTCTACTTTTGTCAGCTTGAATTGAATGTATAACCCAACCAAATTGCTTCCTTGTCGATGCCTTTTCTTCTTTCAAAGATTTCAATTCTCTAATGCATTATGGAATTGAGTATTATCCAATAACAGTAGAGGTCGCTAATATTTCAACAGTTTCATTTGCATTGTGACTTTCCGCAGCATCAGCAATTCGGCTTATTGCTTGTCTCATGCTTTCTACTGTCCCAATCTTTTTCTTACCCTTTGACATTTTTTTCCCTATGTCTTCTTGCACTATTCTTTTTCTTTTAAGTTGATTATTTGCAATAGGGCTAAAATTTTCATATAAAATCAAGTCTTCATTATTAGGTTCAAAACTCTCTTCTTGTATAATTAGATTAACACTTTCATCATTGTTCTCATTTGGGATACTCATCGCTGGTGTCTATGCTTGTTGACTAGTTGCTACTGTTTCTCTAAATATGAATTCCAATTTATCATGATATTCTAGTCCATTATAACGAAATTTAATATATTTTAGAATTTCATATATAATTATCAAAATCAAATATAAATAAATATAAACAAAAAATGCATTATATGCAATAGCTGAAAATATAAAATTGTAAATAGCTATCTTTATTTTGGCTTCTTACTATGTTTCATCAGCTTCAATAGTTCTTGTCTTATGGTTCCATCCCAAACTTGTCTCTTTTCCTTTTAATTGCAGCCATTTTGTCCATTCACCCTTTAGGCCATCCATCTTATTTTTTAATTGCTTTCGACTATAGTTTTTATTAGTACGAGTATTAAAATTCTCAACAACAACCTTCCATCTCTTAGCTCTAAATGAAAATCCTGGTTTTCCACTCTTATAGATCTCATCCATGCAAAATTGAAGTAAGATTTTAGTAGTATTGAAATTCCACTTTAGCATTTTTCTTTGGTTTTCTAAATTTTTGCTGTGCGGTATATGCATTTCTCCACTAACCATAACTACAATATATAAAATAATCTTAATATTGACTCAAAAATCATGTGCTCAAGTGTGTTCTTTATGCCTGCATGAGTTCAACTAATACCTTCAAGTGAAAGAGAAAAGGAAAACAGTAAATAACAGGTGCACAAAAATATGCTTATTAATTGCTTAATGGCTGAACCACCAATCAATAAATTGGATATGATACCACATTGTTTTTCAGATAATCAAAGCTTTCAATAAATTGGGTATTATCATCAGTATAGGGATTTTGCATTTCCACATTGTTACTTATCATGATAAGAAAACTGACGACATGTTTATTTTGGAATTAAAGTGTGATATTCCAATTTTTTATTATGAATCAAACTTTGAGCCACTAGCTGGTCCAATCCACGGTTGGTTCCCAAAAGTCTATGGAAATATGAGTTTAATGGCAAAAACAATTTTAAAGATTTTTGTCTTACAGTGCTAAATTTTTTATTATTGGATATATATGGTTCTATTTTAGAATTTGATAGAACTACAAAAGTTGGTTTTCAGGGTGGATTGGTTCGAGTCACAATGGGTCGACCCAAGTTTCACCCCCTAGAACTTACTATCTCCATTATCCTATTCTCTCTCAAATATGCCTAAGGCTAGGGCTTTGCCCAAGAACTCATTTCGACGCTTGGTCATAACACTTTGAGATTCACACAGAAATGGATGAGGAACATGGTACTTGGACAGAGTATGAGAGCAAGTACAGAACATTAAAGGGCAATAAATTGGATACCACAATAGTCACACTACAAAATTAAAGAGGTCAAAACGAGCAATTAAAAAAAAGAGGGCAAATCATGCAACATACCTTTGAAACAAGCAATTGAAAAAAAAAAAAAAAGTAATGAGACCCTGATGGTGGAGGAGGAGATAGAGGAGGGAGGCGCTTGTGGAGAAGGAGAGAGAGAGTAGAGAGAAGCAGCCGAGCAAAAAGAGTATAATTAGGGTAAAGTGATAAAAAAGAGTATAGAGTGGAATTTTTTTTTTTAAAATGAGGGTATAAATGATATAAAAATATTTAAACCTCCGAAAAAGTTGACGTGTTTTTTAAAAGGAGAAGCAAAAGCTTCTACGAGGAGCTTTTGCTTTTTCTTTTTTTTTTTTCATAAAAGAAAAAAAAAACAACACATTCTTTTAAAGAGTTTCTATGAAATATTATTTGGTAAGGTTTTTTCTTATAAGGAGAAGAAAAATCCAAAAAAATTTGCCAAACAGGCACTTAGTGCTTGTTTGGCAGTACCATTTTTCAATTTCTTTTCTTGGAGAAGTTCTACTAAATAAGAATTCTTCTCTTTAAAAGTAGTTTTTTTTAATAAAAAATAGAAAAAATGAGATTTAAAGAAAAAGCTCCTAAGTTCTCTCTCTCTCTTTTTCATAGGCCAATTTTTTCGAAATCATATTTTTTTTATTCTATTTGTATTTTCACTTGAATGATGAGAAATTTTAAATATATCCATATCACCTAATTTTTGGATTTTATTTTAAATTTTAAATTTTAAATTTTAAATATTTCAAATATATCTAAAATTGAATATTCTCTCTTAAAAACTTTTAATTTTATTTTAAAAGATGTTGAATTGAATGATGACATATATTTTGTAAGTTATCACACATGATGTAGAGGAGAATTGTACAAATACGTATTAGCATATAATAATATGTGTTTTGAAAATATATCCTATAATGGACATTCACCGATTCTTTTAACATTTATCACTTGGTTTCATTTTTTATGATTTTCTCATTTCTTCACTGGGTTTTGATTTGATTCTGATTTGATCAAGGTGATATGGACTTGAGCCCAACGTGGCCCAACCATCAACTCCTAATACTTTTGTTTGAATAACAACAACAATTCCTTTTTGAGAAGTTAATTGAAATTAAATACAACTCCTTTGCAACTCGTTACCTTACACCGCTCGCGGACCGACGGCTAGAGTCGAGGAAGAAATTGTGTGATCTGTCCTCTCCTCCGTCTTCACAACAACTCTTCTTGTCTCAAAACGCGCAAGAGTACTGAACAAAACGACATTCTTTTTCAGGGGAAAAATTCCTCTTTTCGTCCACGCAATCCAAAAGCTCTCTTGCTTCGGTGTCCTCTCTTCTCCTTCTTCCTACATTCTTTTGTTTTATTTTTGTTTTATTTTTTATTTTTTTAACTTCATTTGCCTTTCTTTCAAGATATTATCAAAACCCTCGGCTCTCTCTGTCTTTCTGTCTGTCCCTCCTTCCCTCTCGATCAATTCCTATTAGGGCCTTATTGAACTGAATTCTCTTGTGGGTATCTATTAAATTCACTAATTTCAACTTCCTTTAATAATCTTTTGCTTCAATCGCTTCTATCTGTTTCTGGGTCTTAGCTAAATTTGCTTTATGTTGATTACTTAGTTTGTCTAGAAATTGTGCTGATTATCATTTTGGGTTTCTGGGTCGATGTTGTAGTTTTTTGTGCATTTTGTGTGTTTATATTGAGAATCTAATTTAACCAAAGTGTAAAAGTTTTGAATTATGTATATAAAGATTAGACTTACCATGTATATGTTTTCCTTGTCTGGGTCTTCATTTATGGGAAATAAATAATCTGCCTTATTGTTTATATCTAGTTGTTGTGTTTTTTGAGATTGTTCGTTTATTATGTTTTTGCAGATGCTCTACATTAACGCATTGGAGATTTTGGTAGCATAGACCTGGAAAAGCAAATTAATTGATTGTTCAGATTGTGCACGGCAGGTTAGTTTATTATTGTATTTTCTTTCCTTCATATATATATATTTCTCTGATTAGTTCTTGTTGGAGTTTGTTACCTTTTTCAACTTTTACATTTAGCTTGGCTTGTGCACAGTTGGAATAAAATAAAATCTTGTGTCTTTAGGTTTTCTATAATCTTGGTCTGTAAGTTGGCTGAATCTGTTGATAATTTCACACAAAATGATATCAACCTTAGCCATTATATATTGCGTTGGGACTCTTTCTCCTTAGGTCTCCTACTCCTATTTCACACTGTTAGGTGTGGCATGTCTTTAGGAATTGGTGTTTTGTGCTCTTAGAAAGAACTAGTGTTCTCTAATAAACCAGTATGGAATTTCTTTAAGGTTGCTTGTTAGTTTGTACTTGATGTTGCTTTTCATTATATCAAAATAGTCCGGCAATTGAGTTAAGAACTAGTCCATGTTTCCACTTTACAGTCCCTTAATTTCCAATTCCAAGTTTTATGATTTTATTATTGCTTAAATGGTGTGAAGAAGCATATTGTTTGAGCACTTGAAGCTAGAGTTATAAGGAGGGAGGGTAGCAGTGAGAAATCATGGAAGGCATTAGATTGCCCAGGAATGTCTATCCAAATAAATGCGCTTCTTAAAAATTTTACTCCTATTTATGTAACTTGCAACACCTAGTCTAGGGGCCTCGGGGATCTTTGGTTGAACTTATTAGAGCTTTTTTAGGGAATTTGTTTTGGAGGTTCATGGTAGAAACCTATATAAATATTTTTGGGGATGTGTTTGCCTTGGAAATTATAAAAACATTTAAGTTTGGGGATTGCGGGTGGGAGTTGGAATTAAATTTCATTTTGGCATGGCAGGTGTTGTGACTTAGGCTCAGATCTTCTCTTTGCCTTAGTATTATTGCAATGTACAAGGATACTATAGTGAGCATTGTCATATCGTTTTAGGGGGGGGGGAAATCCTTATTGAGATGTAAGCCTTTTGTGTGCCAGCAAATGATCGGGGAATCAGAGTGCTTCTTCTGTACTATTGACCTCTCGAAGGGGGGATAAATGAATTCAGTTTTGTGGAAGGAAGCCTCTTTGGGGACGTTCAGATTAAGTGGCTTTCACAAAGCTATCCACAGGGATTCTTCCCATGGAAAGCCATTTGTAATCCTTATACTCATCTGCTTATTATCCTTGGTCAAAGCAAGTTGATAGGATCTTACAACAACAAATTGAGTTTTAATCTCAATATTTGGGATCGGCTTGATAGGATCTCTTACAATAAATATAATTAATAGCATTCTCAGCTATAATTTATTTCCTCCACAGTTTATATCTGTCTTCAGATGTACATTTCCATGATATCAATTTTTCCTTGTCCCATTACGATAATAAACTATAAACCAAGTCAAAGTTCAAATTTCTAATACAGTTCTCTTCTTTCTGTTTCTTTTCTTAATCTCTATCAAGGTGTTGTTTTGAAACATGAAAATGAATGTGGACTTCCACTGCCTTAAAAAATTGGATTTTTAAAATGATATCGGTGATATGTTTATGCTATTGTGTTGGAAGAGAGTACACACATTTTAAGGTGGATTCCTGTCCTAAAAATAATATCTTGCTTGTACTAAGGAGATGGTTTCTTTACAGTTTCTGCATCTTGCTTTATACTGATCGGAAAAGTATACTTTCTGGAAAAGGACTAGAAATGACAAGCTGTCACTGGGTCATTGTGTTGAATGTGCCTTAGATTAGGTCATTGCTGATGTTTACTTAGACCAGACTGGGCTTGTTCTCAAGCTGTATGTTTAAAATAAATCTCTGGTGATTGAACGTGTTAAAACTCAAGTTTTTTAGTTGTAACTTCTAAATCTCTTTCTAAACTTGCACTCTAAAGCATGAAGATTATTTAAATTAACTAACTATTTGAAATTTTTAGGAATTTCTGCTATAAAAAAAATTAATTAACTGTTCTTTCTTACATGTTAATGCTCTAGACTCTTCTTAGAAGCTTTAAAACAATATTTGGAAGGATAATCTCTTCAATGAGCGTATTTGTTCAGGGTTTTAGTTCCACCAATCTAGCGTGTGTCTCATTTGGTGCTTTTCTTTTCTTTTCTATGTCCTTTTGTGGATTCTGTTGCTTCCTAGTTTTGTAAACCATGATCTTAAGATATATTGGGGAAAATGGTAAATTGGAGGAATTTTGGTGAACTTTGCGATTCTGTATTGTAGACAGGTTTTTCATGGTATTTCTTGTTTGGTGTTTTCATTGATGTGAAAATGTTTTCAGGTTGACAAGAGCACTTTAGGCAGCACACAGATTGCAATTACTACAGCACCATATTGAGAAGGAGTATCAGTATCAACTGATGGATGGTATGCACATAAGCATGTTTATCTTTTGTTGTACTTGAGAGAGGTTTGCCGTCTTTGAGGAATATTGAACAGCTTAATCTAGGTTTTAGATGTTTGGAATATTTTGGGTTTATTATGTAATGTCAATAAGCTAGTGAATAGTACCTATAATCTCAAGTAATTTATCTGTTATCATACTGTGATACAGAATAAATTTATCTGGTCTTATTTATGGGGATTTTTGTGCCATCCTAGATATCAGTACTGATATTTTTCCCGTTAACAGTGCACTGCCTTAATAATTGAAGCAGTTTTGGAATGGAATCGCTGCCTTTGCCTACTGTCATTGTTCTTGAATGATGTCTAGAAGGCAAAAGGGCAGAAATGCTTTTAGCATATTTAAATGGAGAAGACACAGTGAAACAACTTTGACTGCAGGATTACTGAATGATGTTCCCCCTGAGATTGAGTTGTCTGATTATCAAAGACTGCCAAGTGATGGTAGTGAGAGTCCTTCTGGGTTTCTTAATGGTGATAGCTTGAGTGTGGAACCAATTCCTGATTTGGACCTTTTCGTTGAGAGGCTGTACAGTTACTATTGTGAGAAAGGGCTTTGGTGCATTATCATAAAAGGGATAGTGGAGCTCCTTAGCTTGGGTTTTACCATCTGTTTTTCAGTATTTGTGTTATTATACATTGATTGGAATGGTCTTCTCAATGCTAAATGTGGGATGGATGCAGTTGAATCTGGAATTAAGCCCTGTGATCTGGTCAAGGAGGCTTTTAAAGCTCATCCTTTGATACCTTTAACATTTGGCAAAGTTTTCATTCTCTTCTACCTGGGGACATTTTCTGTCTATTTGGTCTTCTGTTTTTTGAGGTTTTTTGCACAATTAAAGGACACTCTGACCATACGCAACTTCTACAACAACAGGTGTGTTTTAACTGTGTTATCAATTGTGCTTTGAACTTGTTCTTTCATCTTTTCTCCTCTTCAATACGTTTCTTCATTTTTTAGTTGTTGGAGGTATGGGTTTGGGGGATAAGAAATTGTCATCAGAAGTAATTAAGGACAGTTCTATGTAATATACTTGTAATCAAAGATTAAGATCTTGAAGACATTAATGTTAGTTTATTTTTGTACAACAGTAAACACCTTGTATATGACCACAGTTGCCTTGTTTTTGTTATGTGAACTAAATTTATAGTTTGTTTACCTATTTGAAATCTATCATTGTTTCAGTTGACAATATTTTTCATTCTCCAATGTCGTTTTAGGAAGATTTATGTCCACCCTTTGAAATGTTCTGTGATCTAACTTCTTATTTCTGCAGTCTCCACATTACAGACAATGAAATTCAAACCATGCCATGGCCATCAATCCTTGAAAAGATTGTTCAGCTGCAAAGTTCACAACAGCTTTGTGTGGTGAAGGAACTCTCTGCTCATGATTTGGTAATGCGACTTATGAGGAAGGAGAACTATTTGATTGGAATGATCAACAAAGGGGTGCTTGCATTCCCAATCTCCAAGTGGGTCCCAGGTGCTGGTCCAGTTGTCAAAAATGGATCAGATGGAAATCTGTATCGTCTGATACTACCAAAAACATTAGAATGGAGTTTAAATTGGTGTATCATGCAGAGCATCTTTGATAGGTATGCTTTTATCAGAGATTACTTCAACTCAAGCAAGTATCTTTGGTTGCTTTTATTTTTTCGACTTTCTTTTCTTTTCTTTTGTATATATATTTTTTTGGGGTTTATGCTGCATTTCGGCCATAGATCCCTGCAATACTGGTGATAAGGTAATTTTGAACAATCTTTGGACTTCTCTTTGACTGATGTATAAGATCTGTGGATGTCTTTTCTGTTGCCGGAACAAATAATAAATTTTCTTTTTCTTGTCTAATAGCTAATAAATCATACTGTGATCTGTAGAACACATGTTTGTTATCACCTCATTGGGTGGCATTGTAACTCTTGTACTATAAGTGGGTCTCTATAAGTTATTAGCTATTACCACACCTATAGTTCAAGCAGTTGACATTTGAGAAGATAAAGATGGATGCTTTGGCACTGGTCATGATTACTATGATGTATGTGGTTTATAATAATATTGTTGGAACGTTAGGTTTATGCAGTAGCATAGGCTTTCAAGATCCTGCTTCCCCAGCCATTTGATGTATACTTTGCAGGGGCATACATTGTCCATGCTCTGAATGGGTTTAAAAGCCTTATTAATGGTTTTGGTTGCATAGGGTGTAGCTCCAGTCTCTTAGTCTCTTAGTCAGAACTTAAAACAAACTAATATAGAGATTATTATCAACCCTGTTGTGCTAAGATGTCATGTCTGAAAATAGCTCAAACTTTGAGAATTTCTCAAGACGGGGTGGAGTTAATGTGGTTCACCATAAACTTGGGGTTTAGTTGTTGGACTGCAGCATATCTCTTCTTGGGCAAATTTCTTTTACTGTTCATATTGTTTATTTGTTGGGAACTACAACATTAGAAGAATAACATGATAGAATCTACTGTACACAGGACAAATTCTTCTCCTTTTGTGTGTGTGTGTGTGTGTGTGTGTGTGTGTGTGTTTGTGTTTTCCTTTAATGTTAATTTTTTTATTTATTAATTTGGGTATCTCTTTAACGTCATTCATTATGCTTTCTCTAGAGTGATGAGTGATTAAGACCTTGCAACACTAATTTTTGCAGAAACTTCTGTGTGCGGAGGGAATTTGTATTGAATCCTGTGGCATTGAAGAAAAGGCTTATTATTGTTGGGATTTTAATGTTTCTCCTTTCTCTATTATTTTTTATGTTTATGCTGGTATATCTCTTCCTGAAGCATGCTTTGGAGTTCTATAATCATCCGAGCACTGCATCATCACGAAGATGGTCAAATCTGGCAAAGTGGATGTTTAGGGAGTTCAATGAGGTAGATCTTTTTCTCTATTCACTATATCTGGAAGCAACCTCATGCAACAGTTTATTTTTATGTATTTAATTATTTATTTGGTTCTCGATTTGAAACTGTCAAAGTGCATATTAGAGGCAGAAATATGTAGTGGTATTTATATGTTGATTTCCAAACTGTTTGCAACATTTATATGAAAACCACTGATGTACTCTACTTTTTCTCTCTCAACTCGAAAACAAACACATTATTTCCTGAATCAACATCTATTACAGATATAGATGATTTGAAGTGCAAGTTTGTTTAAATTGTCATTTGTATTCCTCTTCATTTATGTATTTCATTTGTAGTTGCTTATCAATTGCTTTTTAATGGGTGGTTTTACACCCTTATTTCTAGTTTAGTTGCATTCAGAAAGAGGATCGATTGACTTTTTAATTTAAGGCAAGCCATCTTCCAAACTGTCATTCAATTGAAATCTACTTAGATGGGGTTAGTCATACTATCAGAAGTTAATGAGGAAAGTTAAAACATTACTGTTTTGTTGTGATATTGGTGCTCATTTTGGGACTAAGGACAAATATGTGTTACTCAATTTTAGTCTCACGACAGTAAAATTTGATATTTACTGCTCGAAACAACATCTCTGTATGTCTATGGAAAAAAAGGATGAAACTTTGTACAGCTGCATGTTGATATGGTATGTTTCCTATTGATTTGCGATAAGTGGAAAGAACTCTGTGTCTTTACACCACCTAGTGTTTACTTCATAAATAGAGCAACTAATGATTATTGGGTTACTTGCATGTTAGCATTGGAACGTTTCTTTTGAAAAAAGCATCTCTAGTTTATGTTTAGCTGTTGCGGTATAAATGTACCTTAGAAAAGAGAATATTTCAATAATCTGCAAACAAGAGCAAAGGCAATAAATTATACTAAGAGGGGTCCACCCAATTATATGGATTTGGAGACCTTTCCTTTTTATACAAAGCCAACAGCTACTAGAATGCTGAGATAACTTTTCACCTTTGCTGTATGCACCTTGACACTCTTCATTTCAAAGCTCTTTTTTTATCGCAATCAAAGATGAGCTTGTGATGAAATAAATAACATAATGTAGCTCCTTTGCCCACTGTAAGGGAGGTGGGAGGCCCTTATGGACTGGGACTATGGAAACCTATTAGGGAGGGCTAGGTTGAGTTCTCTAAAAGAACTTCATTCCTTGTGGGGAAGGGATCTTGAGTGCTCTTTCTGGCTTGCTTTACAGTGCAGCACTATCCTCCATAAGGATTGCTTCCCAGTGGTGTTTGCCTTGGCCAGAGATAAAGAAGCAGGTGTCAGCTCCACTTGTGTTCTTGATGGCGTTGTGTTCCATTGGTTGGTGGATTTTATTCAAGATGCAAATAAGTAGGAGTTAAGAGTGTTTCTTTTTCTTTTCTGGAGACCTTTAGGGGGCTGTGCTGGGGTCGGTAGTGAGGATCAAGTTGTTGGGAGTACTCAAGGTCTGGGCAGGATCTATAAGCTTCTAAGTGGTCATGAGGTGGTGGTGGTGGTCAAGCCTTTTCCATGGAAAGTGGTGTGAAAAGTCCTGTACTCTGGTGAAGGTTGCTTTTTTGATTGAGCGGCCACATGGGGTGGGATTCTGACCTAGAATAACCTGCAAGGGAGAGGAATTGTATCAAGGAACAGGTATATTCTTTGTAGAAAAGCATCGGAAATAGTTGATCACCTTCTTCTTCATTGCAATTGGACAAGGGACATTTTCTTTCTTCTCCATATCCCATTGGGTGCCCCTTAATCTGTGCACAATGAACTGTGGGCCTGGAGGATTATGGGAAGGTGTACCACAAAGAAAAAGCACGTACAATTAATCCCTCTCACCATTTTTTTTGTTGGTTTCAAGAGAAAGAGAAAGGTGCCTTCAAGGGGTTGAGAAACCCCCCCTTTTTTATTTTTTCTTCTTCTTGTGAATCTCTTTAAGAGCCCTTAGCTTTTTGGTTCTTGGCTAGGTCTTTTCATCATCTCAGGATGTTACTTTGTTTTTAAACCTGCTCTCCGATTTTTAGGATATACAGTCTTAGGAATTAAATATATATATATTTGCATTCTGTTTTCTATCTGTAAAAGGGGAAAAGCTCCTTTGCCCCTGGTACATTATGGTTTGGATACGGTTTTACATATTGCTTCAAGTGGCTATAGTCCATGATGCTGCAAAATGAAACACTTCATAAATTCCTTCTAATTATCAAGGATCCTTTTTCTTTTTATCATCCACTTTTTCTGGGCTGTCTTGAGCCTTTCCTTTTGGACTTTTTTTCTTACGTTTTTGGGTTTACAAGGGACAAATGTGGGCCCTAAAAGCAAAAGAAAAGATACAATCGTCATGGGGAAAGAAGGGCCCAAAATTAAGGTCATTGACCTGTCTACAAGGGATCTGCACAGAAAGACTTATAGCTTCATATTTTCAACACTTCTCTCTTAGCAAATTCTCTTTTTTGCAACCTTTTCTCGGATTGTTTCTCATTGTTGTGGTTTTCAGTGTTGTGCATTTTTCTTATTTGGGCTTTTTAAAGTTGTTGAGATATTTCTTGGATTGTGGGACACTGGTCCTTCTGTGCCATTAATTACATATTCTTACGTCCTTAAATTTGTTGATGCCTACAGGTTGAGCATTTGTTTAGGCACCGGATCAACAGCAGTGTTGTACATGCTTCTGATTATCTAAAGCAATTTCCATCTCCTATTATTTCTGTAGTTGCAAAGTTCATCTCCTTTGTTGCGGGTGGCTTTGCTGCTATACTGATCTTCATTGCTTTGCTGGATGAATCTCTGCTTGAGGGCCATGTAATGCAATTTAAAATACCAAATCATATAGATTGTTTGTTGAAATATGTGCATTTTGTTTATCTTCATTCTGTCAACTATCTTTCTTATTAGTCTTAAACCTTGCAGTTATTTGGGCGTAATTTGTTTTGGTATGCTGCTGTCTTTGGGACAATAACTGCTATTAGCCGGGCTGCCATATCAGATGAGCTTCTGGTCCTTGACCCGGAAGGGACAATGTCACAGGTGGTCCAACATTCCCACTACATGCCAAAGAGATGGCGTGGCAAAGAAAATACAGAGACGGTTAGGAAGGAGTTTGCTACTCTCTTTCAGGTAGTCTTGGTTTACTGGGTTTCCTTGGTTTTGTTATATTTGTTTTGATGTCAGTAGCTAATGGACATTGTTTAACTTGGCCTTTTTGATTATATGATGTCTATGTTAATCCTATAGTCATCCAGTGATAGCATGATGCACTTGCTGTCCTGTCCATAGTTACCAGATACGTTAAATTTCCAGCGAATTCCATTCCAAACTGTATGTTCCAGAACGTGGTACTTTTTCCATATGAAATAAAGACAATTTTAAAGGGGAGAGGAAAGGATGGTGGAGAAAATAGCTGTAAAAGGTACAAATTTTCCTCGAGTCCTTCAAATTAACTGATTTTGGTTTTAGAGTTCTTGTCGGAAACTTAATCTTGTAGATTGTGATTATCTTCAAAATCAATCAACAGTAAATCAATTTAACCTCATAATTATTTTGTTATTATCATTGAAATAAAAGCTATGTAGTTGTAATTATCTTTGAAATAAAAGCTAACTAATTGTAATTATATTTGAACAAAAAATGGCGGTAGCAGAAATAAAAATACTCAGATGGATGTGTGACAAAATTAGAAAAGATAGAATTAGAAATGAAGAGATTCGTAATAAGTTGGGAGTTAGTTCAATTGTGGATAAGATGTGAGAGTGTTGTTTGAGATGGTTTGGTCATATGCAAAGAAGACTCAAGGACGCATCGATTAGGAAAATTGAGAACTTAAATATAGGAGATTTAGTAAAACGTAAGAGTTGACCGCTGAAAACTTGGATACAAGTTATTAGTAAAGATATGATAGTTAAGGCTTTAAACGAGAAGATGACTTTGGATAGGAATGTGTGGCGTAGAAGAATTTGCACAAATTAAATTAGCATATTTTGGATATATATATATATATATATATATATATATATATATATATTTTTATTCTCTTTTGTATTTATCTTTTTATTTTTATTTTTATTTGTATTTATTTATTTATTTTATTTTATTTTTCTTTTTAATCATAATCTGTCTCTCAAATTGTCGACCCCAAATTATTAGGTTTAAGTCTCGGTTTGTTGTTGTTGTTGTAATTGTAATTATATTTTCAATTATCTTTAAAATCACTACTAATTTGTAGAGAATTTCCTTCTGCGTCTTTGTGGAAAAAATTTTGAAAATAGTTCACAATGTCCAACTGTCATATTTATCAGAATTGGGCTTGTGTGCATGCATTCAAAACTATGCACCTAGATGGGATATGTACAGCCCATCTCCATTCCTTTTTTTTTTTTGGTTACAAACGTGTTTGGTAAAAGAAAATGGGAGCATTGAAACGTATTTGATTTTAGAAAACACTAT
Source organism: Dillenia suffruticosa (assembly GCA_033439265.1). Taxonomy (NCBI): domain Eukaryota; kingdom Viridiplantae; phylum Streptophyta; class Magnoliopsida; order Dilleniales; family Dilleniaceae; genus Dillenia; species Dillenia suffruticosa. Next base: position 20,294,831 of record JAVTVX010000020.1, read on the forward strand.
ACACAAATAATACACAATGACCCAGGTATGTTTATTAAACGTAATGGTATGAGAATTAGCATCCTACCAAAAGCCAACCTTCTTACGTTTTGCGATTGCACTTATGTACATTTGCGTTCCCAAACTTTGTGCCATGTTCCCAGCAATCCTGAATCTGGTAACTATGGTACTGTTAGCCCTCTTTTTGCTGTATTTCTGTGGTTGGAGTGTAGTCTAAGCTACAACATCATGTGCTGATTTTTTTTTTTATTACTTTTTTTGGGGTCTGGGCAGTCTTCCTGCTGGGATTATTGTACAGATTTTGTATCTTGCTAGAATATCAGCTAAGATCATAGTGTTAAGGCTTTCAAGTTATGCTCTTTTTATGTTGGTATTTTGTCAATATAGTTCTATAGATCCTAACGGTTGTTTCTCTCAAATTCCATTTCTCTTTATCACGTTCTAATGAATGATGCATTAGTTGGCTGTGCAGCTAAGGTTCCATTTTATCTTCCCCTGATTCATCAATATTGGGGTTCTAGGATGTGTTCTAGATTGGCTGAACTGAAATAGAAAAGCAGGATGCTATACAAGAGTTGGTTTTATTTATTTATTTATTTTTTATTTTCCCTTCCTCCCTCGAATCATTGTTGTTTAATTGGCCATGTCTTGATGTAGTACACCGGGATGATGCTACTAGAGGAGTTGGCTTCAATATTTGTCACGCCATATCTCCTTATTTTTGTTATCCCCCAGGTAATTTATATTTTCAACTGTAGATTTTATTTTCTATTTACAGTTGCTTGTTCTCAGCTAATGTATGCTTGTACTTTACAGCAAGTGGAGGACATTATGCAGTTCATTGCTGATTATACTGTGGAAGTGGAGGGGGTTGGTCATGTGTGCAGGTTAACATCTTTTTTCATCCTGTTGTGTGTCTTTTTTTGGGGGGAGGGGGTGAGTGTGTATTTTTTGTTCTTTTTTGGGTCAAAGCCTTGTACTGAGATCCACTTGTGCAAATATTCTTGGTTTGGTCTATTCTCCCTATTGGCATTATAACTGGATGCTGTTCAACTTGCCCAGTTCTAATATCTTATATTTTCATTGGCAGCTTCAGCATCTTTGATTTTCAAAATCATGGTAATAGCAATTATGGATCTCCATATAGTGCTCCTCGTGTTCATAGGAGTTGCCAAGGGAAATTGGAGAAATCAGTCTTGAGGTATGGTAATTGTCTTTTTGCCTTACTTAAGAATAGATAATTGTAGATTTTCAAAAGTACCAATACATGGACATTTCCCAAGCATCATTTTCATTGAAAATATATTTTTCTTCATTTTGTCAATTCATTACCAGCCAGTCCCTGCTTTCCCAGTCTATATTGTCCTTTTGGGTTGTTAATATGGAGAAACCAAAGTTTCTAATTTATTAAACACGCTTAAATGTGGTAGTTATCTATAGTTTCAGTGATGGTAAATTAATGTTGCCTGAAACATATTGGTTTTTAAGGTTGAATGTACTTTCTTCTTGGCAGCTTTCAGAGTTCCTATCCTTTTTGGAAGCCAAATGATGAAGGGAAGCAGTTCCTTTCAACTATTAGAACTTTCAGGGAGCAGAAATTGCTAGGGCTGGGACCTAGGCATACATATTCCCCTTCTAGACCATGGCAACGGAGCCCAAACTTGAGAAGCGAGGGTGACAGAGACTACATCTCGATAGACATACCTCAGTTTAGACCTAGGACCAGCTACCATCCCAGTTCTCTGTGGCTGATTGATGGAGATCACATGAGTCATCCATATCTTCTGGAGTGGTATTATACCTCTCAAACTCAACCAAGATGTGGTAACTTGAGAGATGTTCCAGAAGGATCTTTCGAAGCCACAGAAGAGCGACCGGGAGAAGTTTGGAGACCATTAAACTATAAACCAAATGAAGGAAAGCCAGAAGAAAATTGGGGTGGTTTTGAGGAGCGATCCCAGAGTAATCTAGAAGCTTCAACTTCAACTCCTTTTTTCAGGGAAAGTGTATTTCAGCATCAAGACACGGGCCCTCCTACATTTACAATGAGAAGCCACTGGTGGGCACGGCATAGACCTCATGGGGCAGATGGACAAACAAGCTTTCTGGAGCCTCCTGACTTCAATCGCCAGACATCAAATGATCATTATGATTATTTTTCTGATGGAAGCTTACAAGAGCAAGAGCTAGATTGGAAGAACTCTTGCAAATTATCTCGCACAATTTGCAAGGATGACTTGGAGCCTGAAGGTGAATTTAATCTTCCTTTTGACGATATATACACAAGATCTCCGGAAATCAATACAGGGACTAGAGTCTTCAATCTTTGAGTAATTGGATTGGTTGCACTTGCACATATTATTCACCTCCCACTGTCAATATGGAATACTTGTTGGGTTTCTGTATCTGGTTCTAGTTCTGCTGATTAGGAAGGAAGCCCTACATTCTTTGATGTAAATAATGTGGTCACAAGGTTAGATTTGTGAAGAGATATTGACTTGATTTATGCTGGTGGCCTAAATTATAAAGAGTCACCTAAAGCCGCCTATCAAAATGTAAACAGAACAAAAATGGGGGGAAAAAATCCATTGATCAATTAGATTTTTATTTGTCTAATTTGTGGTTGTTACTTGATGTTGGCATGGTTGATGAATTACAGATAAGCTTATCTGGTTTTCAGAGGAATGAAAGCCCGTATGCAACTAGGCAAAGCACGCTTGAACCGTGAGATTGATATCCATCAGCTGCAAGCTTGAAGAAATTGAAAGGGCTTTGAAGCTCATTTTTTTTTTTTTGGGTGAGATTTGAAGCTCATTAAATCTAGAATAGCATGTAGGGAGTCTCTTAAGTCTGATCCTAGGCCTGTTGATGCATTCAAGGAAACGCCATGGCAAATGCATCACGAAAGCAATACAGCCCCCACCAGAGAGTACCTATAATTTTTCACAAAATGCAAAATGCCTCCACAAAGCCAACATCCAAGGATAATGACTATCCCATGTATGGAAGAAGAAAAAGACCATAATCCCAGGAGCTCCGTACTAGCGCAGGGTCGGAAATATCGGCCGGGCGAACTACCCGGATCATGTGGTAGATATGGCAATAGTTTGGAATTAAATCGAATGATTATAGTTTGGCAAGGGAAAAAATTGAAACAAATATAAGTGTTGATTCCAATTTCAAAATTATATATATATATATATATATATATTTTTTTTTTCAATATTATGTATCAAGAGAAAAGATAAAAACAATACAAATTTTATTTCAAAATTTTGTTTAAACTATATAAAAAATAAATAAAATTTTACATTCTTCATTTTATTCTGAAATAAAGTCTTAAAATTAAATAGAAATAAGAATTTAAATTTGAGAGAAGAAAATAAAATAAGAAAAACGGGTTTAAAATTAATTTTTATGGTTGCTTAATGATTAGACTCTACATTTCGATTTTATGTTTTTTTTTTTTTATCAGAATTTTAGTTTCAAGGAGGATGGGAACCAAACAGGTGACCGTCGAGTTTTACACCATTTTGCGTTTGGTTTTGGTTCTGGTTCGGATGCAAACCAGAGGTCACGTCTTCCATGCGGGCCCCAAGACCAACCTATCAAAACGAAGCGTTCTAGTTCCGCGGTGTTTTAGTAATAAACGACAGGATAAGGTCAACTTTGGTAAACGACGTTGTTTTCTATTTTTCACATTCTTTTATAAGACAAACGCATCGTTTTTCTTCTCCCTCACAAATGTCCGCGACGCGAAGCAACGCTCACAAAATCTTTCTCTAGGGTTTTGCCAAGGATTTACATCTTCCTCAGAACCCCAAACCCTCCCTCCCTCCCTCCATCCCTCTCTCTCCCCATTTCTCTCTCTGTCTCTCCTCAATCATGAGAAGGGCTTCATCAAAATTCCTCTTACACCTCACCAAATTCAAAAATCTCCAAACTCATACTCTTTCTGGTAACTTAATCCCATTCATTTCTTCATCCTCATTCGCAAAACATGAGAATCTCTTCTCAACATCAACCTTATCAGAACCCCATTTCAAATCCTGCAGGAAGACCCAAGCTCTATATCACTCAATCCCCAAAACCCATCAATTCCAACACACTTTATCTGATTCCCAACCTCAATTGTCCTCCAGACAGAGAAAAATCAAGGAAAAATCACAACTGGAGGAAGCTTTTGAGTCTGCTGACACAAAAGAGGATATGCTGGTAGCATTTGAACAAATGGAGGCTGCTTTTGATGAGCAAGAGCTTGGGTTGGCTTGCTTGAAAGTTGGGCTCAAATTAGACCAAGAAGGTGAGGACCCAGAAAAGTGCTTAACTTTTGCTACCAGAGCTTTGAAAGTTTTAGATAAAAGTGCTAGTGCTTCATTACCTGTTGCTATGACTTTACAATTAATGGGGTCCGCTTGTTATAGCTTGAAAAGGTTTAATGATAGTTTGGGCTACCTTAATAGGGCTAATAGGATTTTGGGTAAGTTAGAAGCAGAGGGATTTGGCAAGGAAGATATTATGCCGGTTCTTCATGCTGTTCAACTTGAGTTGGCAAATGTGAAGACGGCAATGGGTAGGAGAGAGGAGGCTTTGGGTAATCTTAGGAAATGTTTGGAGATTAAGGAAATGACTTTGGATAGGAATAGTAAAGAGATTGGGGATGGTAATCGGGATTTGGCAGAGGCCTATGTTGCAGTTTTGAACTTTAAGGAGGCGTTGCCATATTGTTTCAAGGCATTGGAGATACATAAGGAGCAGCTAGGGAATAATTCGGTCGAGGTTGCACATGATAGACGTCTTTTAGGTGTGATTTATAGTGGGATGGAAGAACATAAGAAGGCATTGGAGCAGAATGAGTTGTCGCAAAAAGTGTTAAAGAATTGGGGTCTTAGTTCGGATTTACTTAATGCAGAAATTGATTCTGCTAACATGCAGATTGCACTGGGGAAGTATGATGAGGCTATAAATATTCTGAAGGGTGTGGTTCAGCAGACTGACAAGGATAGCGAGACTCGTGCAATGGTTTTCATTTCAATGGCGAAAGCCCTTTGTAGTCAGGACAAGTTTGCAGATTCAAAGAGGTGTCTTGAAATTGCCACTGGAATTCTTGAGAAAAAAGAAACAGTTTCCCCAGCTGAGGTTGCTGAGGCATACATGGAAATATCAATGCAATATGAGACCATGAATGAATTCGAAATTGCAATATCATTGTTAAAAAGAGCATTAGCGATGGCTGAGAGGCTTCCCCAAGAGCAACACTCTGAAGGAAGTGCTTCTGCAAGAATTGGATGGTTACTTTTGCTAACAGGTAAGGTGCAGCAGGCTATTCCTTATTTGGAGAGTGCTGCAGAAAGATTGAAAGAAAGCTTTGGTCCAAAGCATTATGGAGTGGGGTATATTTATAACAATTTGGGTGCTGCTTATTTGGAACTAGACAGACCTCAATCGGCTGCACAGATGTTTGCAATGGCAAAGGACATCATGGATGTCTCTCTAGGCCCTCATCATGCTGATGCGATTGAGGCGTGTCAAAACCTATCAAAATCATATGCCCAAATGAAGAGGTAAATTCTTTTTCAGTGGTTTCTTGTTTAATTTTTCTAATTTTTATATAATTTTTTTTTAAATTTTATAATTTTATAATTTTATAATTTTTTTATAATTATTATTATTATTATATATATTTTTTAAGCACAGAATGCATTAACTAAACTGTAAGGCCTTCTGATTTCCCAGCTTAATGATTTTCTTTACTTTTACTTGAATAAATCTGCATTCTATATATGGATGCTCAAATCTTTTGGTGTTAAAATTTCCAGCATAACCATTTTTAGTATGGTTGCCGTCGGGATAGTATCCTGAAAATCAGCGCTTATCGTTTAAAATATTTGCTATCATGTAAATCCAAGTCTGGCTTTTGTTTGCTGAAGCCATATCACATTTTTGTGATATAAATACCTCTAGTCAAATACTATTTTGAGATTTCAAAAAAGGAAAAAAAAATGGTAAAGTAATCCTCTGAATAGAATTAGGAACCTACAGTGACCTCTTCTTTTGTACCTATTAACTTCCAATAATAACATTCACTTGTTACTTTCATCGATTTCTCTATTTTTCTTGTCTGCCAAAATTATTGTTGGTAGAATTATTAGGATTCAGTTGGTATGCTTTGATTAGTATTTCTGGGGGGCATAGTGTCAAGTCTTCTTTCATACCTGTTCAGTTTATAGAGATTATGGACCACTATAAAGCATGAATGTAGACTTATTGTGCTTCTGCAATTGTATGTTTGTCTCTTGTTTTGTCCATTGAGGCTCATTAAAATACTCTCGGACCAGTAAAAGTTGTGAATGCATGTTTTTTCCATCAAAAAAAGAAAGAAAGAAAGTTGTGTATGAATGTTGATTATATCATTTGGGAGATTTTCATAACTAATGATATTTAATATTCTTTACTAGATGTCCAAAGATAAAAATGCTTGTGTAATGTGCATCAATGATGCTCAATGGCTGTTATTCTTTATTTGTCATTAAATGCTGGACAACGCTTTCAGCACCTTGTGTACATACAAATATTCCGAATCCCATAAGAGCTACCATTGCTAAATGAAAATTGTTCTGTCCCTATTTACACAACCTGGATTAAAGTCCTCTGTTCTCTACAAGCAGGGTAGTTTGAACATGGCAGAAATTGGATTACATTTGGAAACAATGGAATTGTACAAGTGCAATGTTGAATCTACATCTAACTGATCTAATGCAATGTTTTTGCTCGTGGTATCTTTCCTTGTGTCTGTCTCATGTAGAAGTTAATTAATTTTTGGCTTTCCAACCTTTTCAGTATAAAGGTAATGTGCTTTTTTTTTAAGAGGACAAATAAGAAAAATAAAAAAGATTAGTGTGATGCATTCTAGCTTAGACAGGATAATATTAACAATGAAGATGAATAAAAAATGACAGTAGGGTCGGCAGATGCTAACCTGGAGTGAGTAGCCAAATAGTGATTTAGTTACCTGTTGCTAACAAGGGATCTTTTGAAGTCTTATGTTATAACCTAAACATGCACCAATATATATATCTAGTTCTGATGCTATGATATACCTAGAAATAATCTCAACTTTGGACACAAACTTGTACGAGATTGAAGACACACATAATACATTGTCTCAGTCACGTCCACATTACTTACCATGTTAATTTTAGCCAGATGCATTGAAGACATTTCTTGATGCTTTAAAATTGCTCGATGGATACACTGTTCAATATTTATATGGCTATAAACTTAATACCGGTTTATATAGATTTCAAAACAATGCTTCAATGCATAGTATGATGGTATAACAAGGTTTATCAATATTATAGTGACTTAAAATTCATGCAATATAATTTGATCAATTTATTTGATCCTTCTTAGTTGATTTTCTTGTAGCTTATATTTTAAAATGCCTGATGTTTAAAATAATGATGTTCTATATGGCTGGGATGAGGCTTTTGCTCTCAGTTAAAATACATCGTGCTCATTTAGAAGATGCCTCTTAATAATTGTATGCAATCTACTTCATTTCATCACCAAATGTCAAAAGAAAATTGTCCATATTGTTTGTCATTTTTTATGCCAGGCATCTGTTTTTGCATGCTTAACTACACCTTTGCACTGCTTTGTATTCCAGTTGCTTCTTTTGAGAAACCTTGTCTAAATTGTCATTTGGAGGTTATTTTTCTTCTCACCATGATACAGATTTCCTGCTTTACTGAGGGTTTTTTTTTTTTTTTTTTTTTCATTTGCCATGCATTCGGAAACATTTTTTTTAATCCATACTGCAAGATAAAATGAGTCTCCAACTAATTCTGAATTTGGAGTAGATTTTTAGCCGGTGTCTGTAACTTCTTTTGTCAGAGAAATGAACTTCTTTCGTAGACACTTGCCATTGGGGTTGATATGCAAGTAAAAACCCGGGAAAGCATTTATTCATCATTGTCAATCTGAAGAATGAAAATCTCTTCTAAATCTTGGTTGTTGTGCATTGCAGTTACACACTTGCAATTGAGTTTCAGCAGCGGGCAATAGATGGTTGGGAAAGCCATGGGCCTGGCGGGAAAGATGAATTAAAAGAAGCTATCAGAATTCTTGAAGAACTAAAGCAGAAAGCTCGTGATGCAGCCATTAATGAGTTTGCCTCAGAAGCTTTGCCACTGTTCTACAACAGTGAACAGGAGTCTTCAGGAGCCTTGCAACATGACATGCCCCGCAATAGTAAATCACCATCTTCAAGAAGCTTGCAAGGTGATATTCAAGTTAGTCAAAGGCAGCCGGGCAAAATTTAACAGCTTTCAAGAAAAAATATTTTACACAATTGTCTTATGCTACATTTTATATTGCATCAACTTTACACTTTGGTATATCTTCTGAACCTGCCATTCTGCTACTATTGGCTGTACCTGTTTAAGGGATCCCAGAGCAGTGTATTTTGATCCCAAGGTGTTGTACATGGCAGTTTTGAACCTGAGAATCCAGGCAATAGTGGTTTTTCTTCCCCTTGCTTTGTCCCTTGTTGGGTTTTTTGTTCATATTTTCTTCTGGAGAGCGCTTGAAATTCATTATTGGTTGAGTTTTGTCTCATAATGACCTTTTAGTAGAGAATACTTGCTCAGTGTCGTACCAAACTAGAAAAAAACGTGAGTGGAGAAACAGTGTTTTGTAATACAGATTTCTACATGCCGCTACCCCATGAATGTAGTTGACGATATCCAGGTTTCTGCCTTAGATGACCATGTGCAGCTAACCTACTTGTGGTGCTATCGTTCCGTCCAAGCGTGTGAAAATAAAGTTGCTTGCTACAATCAGAGATATCGAAAAACCATCATTCCTTGTTCTCTCGTGGATATTAGAATTATTGCCAGAGAGAAAAGATAAAAGGTCATTATTTCTGAGTGACTGCTCTTATTACTCGCCACAGGGTTATTCATAATTAGCAAACCAAAAGGGTCCCTCGGTTCTGGTTTCTCTCTCTCTCTCTCTCTCTCTCTCTCTCTGGGTGTGTGTAGAGAGAAGAGAAATAAAAGAAAACAATCATTTTCATTCATGAAGAGCATGATATTTCAAAACAGAATAGTGTTATTTAGCTGATAGTGGTTCAAGCAATGATTCTTATTCTCCATGCCTACATTTCAGCAATAAACTCATTTGACTAACTCTCGTTAAGTGTAATGATGTCACTCCAAAAATCATCATTTACATGAATTCTTCTCATTCTGTTCCATCCCAACTCCTAACTTGCATCTTCATGAAAACCAATTTTTCAAGAAAGAAAGAGAAAAATCAACGGCTGCAATCACAAATTCCCTCCATTTAACTTCTTAAAATAAAAAAAGGACAAAGCCCCAAAAAAAAAAAAAAAAAACCCTCCGTTTAAGCAAAGAAGAATTTAATGAAACAAGAACAACAAGAACAAGAAAATAAAACTAATGACTCACTGACTGCACCTCAAATTCAATGGGAAGAACAGCATTTCTTGATCCTCTTCCATAGGAAAACGAAAAAATTGATCTTCTGACTGATCTGCTACTGCATTCTTCGCTGCTACTGACTTCATTTTGATACATCTTTTGTTGTATGATCTCTTGAACTGACAGAAAAAGTTGTCGATCAGCTGCAGAGTCCAGAGAGAAAGATCTTCTGATAGGCTGAATTGAGAACTCATCATCTTTTTCTCTAACATCAATGCACTCATCTCCCATGATCGAAACACGATGAAATTTCCTAGTCTTTTTGTTGTTTTCTATCTTCTGTTCAAGGTTGTTATGTCTTTCTTGTTGTCTATGAGGCAATGTAACAACATTGTCTTCTTCTCTGCTCAACTCAATCACTACAAAATCTTCATCAGTGCTAGTGTAGCTGCCAATGAACGGCTGCGAATCTTGAGGTGAAGAGCTAGGAGCAACAATTATATCAAGTGGGTATTTCTGGGGTTCGCCTGAAATGCTTGATCTGCAAAGAGGGCAATTAGCATTACTTTGGAACCAAATGTCAATGCAGTCCAAGTGAAAAGCATGCCCACAATTTGGAAGAACCCGTAAAGTTTCCTTTTCTTGAAACTCATTCAAGCAAACCACACACTCAAACAAGTTCCTCTCTTCGCATTCCCTTTTCCTGAACTGAAAAGTTGGAATCTCTCTAATCAACATCTCGTCGAGTCCTTGATTGTTCAGTGAAGGAGAATATGCCATTAAAGGCTCTTCACTACGCCTAGCACCCGAGAAGGAGAACCGTCTAACAGGGTCAAGTCTTTGTGAGTTGAGAAAGCATTTGATCACAAGAATGTAGAAAATCACCAGGAGAAATGCTGTGGCCATGACGCATAGAACAGCTATTGATAGGATAGGGAAACTGGCACCGGAAGGATGTGAAGTTGATTGATTCATTGAGTACTCTTGGTTTTTGATGGAAGCTGAAGGTCGTGATGATTTGTGGTTGTGCAATTCATTAAGGGCTAGATCCATAAGAAATGAATTTTGGAGAAGAAAGAGAAAATGTTTAAAGAGAGACACAATTGCAAGGAATGGAAGATGAGCTTTTTGACAAATGCGTTCACTGAGATCTTCAAAGAGTCAATGATTAAGAGATCTGGGAGGAAATCACATGGATAGATAAAATAAATTAAAGAGCATATGTTGAGAGAGAGAGAGAGAGAGTAAATAGTGCCCATATGGGGGTGAGAGAGAGTTTAAATAAGTCCCATAGTCAATTTCAAAGCCTTCTCCTTTTTCTGTAAAATACTTGCATTGAGTGAACGAGTTAACAAAAGAGTGAAGAGATTGGGAAACCGAAAGAAATGTGGAGTTGACTGAATTGCCCTTTTTGAAAACTACAACATTTTTCTGGTCCAATCTGCAAGCAAATCTTCAACCAGATCAAACATCAAGCATCTCTTGTCATGGAATCAAGAAACAGCAAATATTTTTTCAGGAAAGGGTGTATAAAGTTTCACAGTGGTTATGTCTTATCTTCGCAATAGAATAAGCGTGACAACCTTTATGTTCCTTGTGGTCAGCATTTACCGCTAGAATTAGAATTTCTAAGTCAAATATTTATTTATTTTTCCCCATTATTGATCCATTTTCATGTATGGGATTCTCCATCGCTTTCATTTTATATTTCTTGATGGATAATTCTGCAACTAAAACATCAGCATTTTCTTTTTATTCAGACAAGACGTGACTGCAACAATTTTTAAGGTAATCTCTGTGAATCTCTCTCTCTCCCCCCAACCTGAAAGACTAGGTTAGTTCCTACTCCCCCCGGCGGCGGGCGGGTCCCCCCACAAAATGCCTCTGAAGACATTTAGTCGGGATTTCTTGTATTCTAGGAGCGGAAATTTGATTTGTGTCGGTGTCTTGCTGCATATTATTGCGTTATTTCTCAACAGCCACATGAAATAAATCTCTTCAATTTTAGATTCAAAATTTAAAAATAAAAAAAATAGATTGGAGAGCTATCTCTAAATAAAGTTTGATGGACGATCGAATCAAATTAATCAAAATATAATTTTAAATTTTGATTCTGAAAAAAAATATTATTATGTAATTTTTATATAAGGAAAAAGGAAATAAAAATCCATATTTATCCTTATCCTTTAAGTTTCCCCTCGAAGACCAATTTTTCGGGTGCATCAATCCAGTAAAACAAAAAGTCAAAGAACTTAACCACAAAAAAAAAAAAAAAAACCATAAAGTCGAAGAAACATTTGAGGATTTCGAGGGTAGGATTGGGCCAGGTCTAAGGACAGGTAAAGAGTACAGGCTTGGGGCCGGTCCCACTATCAGGCCTAGTATTTAACTAAGCCCATTTAAACCGCAAGAGGAGACAGGCTCTTCTTTTGCCCAAAATCCAAGTTTGGCCAATCCATATGGCTGAACGCTGGCCCTTTTTTCCCCATTAATATATTTGTATATAAAAATTCGATTAATTCAATTCGAACAATTATGAGATCCGAATCTAGTGTCTTACCACTAAACATTGGTATACGGACTTATATTTTAGTGCACTGTGATGCCATTCTTATATAAATAAATTAGAATTTTCCATCGGACCATCCGATGATGTAGAATGATTCTAAATAGAATATTACCTTTCTTTGGACTTTTACAAAGAAATAAAGATTAAATTTAACATTTATTTCATGATTTGATCCATTATATATATTTTGGTTACGTAGAGATCATGAAAAATATGAAAATATATAAATTCATAAAAATTTGAATACTAAGTTTCAGATACTTAAAATAAGAGTTTTTTTATATCACTCTGGCGTTCTTACGGGAACAGGTCCTTTGTATTTATTATAAGAGTGAATTGGGTGCAGTGAAATATCAGCGAGGGCTTCTCATTGGCTAGGCAAGCAAAGCCCTTGCTTTAGGCCCATAAAAATTTTAGCTCTAAAATTTTAGGATTCATAATATTTAATTATAATTATAATTTAAACAAAATTTAAAAAAACACGTAACAATTAAGGTTTCATAATTTATCCAGTTGATTAGTCAATTATAATCTAATCACTTAGTTTTTCTTTCCCATTTATCTCGTTATATTATTATTAAAATCTCACTCTCTCTGTTTTTTTTTTCTTTTTTTTTCACAACTTCTATTTTTCCTCCTGCGACATCTTTCCAACCTTCGTATTCCCACTTAACTTCTATCTAATTTATTAACCATTTTTATTTTTTTAACGTTAACTTCAATCTCATTGATTCAATTCCTCACAAACTAACTAATTACAATGTTCAGTTATTTAAAGTTAATATCTTGATTTATAAATTCCAAACTCAAATAATTTAATTTTATTTAATAATCTTTTATTATTTTTTTATGATTTAAACTCTATTTAAAAAAACTGAAGAACTTGAGTATATAACTATCATTAACCAATTTTATATATCAAAATGAAAAAAAAATAATAAATTTTAAATTAAAAATTTATATGAATACTATGAGATCGATAAAATGCCTTGTATTTAAGTTTGACTTTATACCGGTAAAATCATTAAGCTAGCGTTGGGAGGTTAGAATCAATCTCTAGTTGATTCAATAACTGAATCACTTGTATATTTTAAATAAAATTTAAGGATCGAATTTTATATATGATAAAAATAGACGTCATGAGAGTTTTATTTTTTAAGAGTTCAATTCGACTCTGATCGGATTTAGTCGGTCTCTATTTATAATTAAAAAAAAAAGCATTGGGGGGGGGGGGCGAGGCTACAATGTTATAAATATAAGGAATTCAAATCGGCAACGTAATAGTATTTTTTGTTTAAATTAGGTATTTTATAACATGTGAAGTGAACAATGATTATTAACGCTAATGCGCCCTCCACCTTATTTTATCAATAATAAAAAATTCAGAAACATGCATTGTTTGATTATATTAGTACATCAACATAATTAATTATTAACAAAGAGCTTGTTCAAAAAGGACAGACATAAACTTCTAGCATTTGCCGTTGATTGTAATTACAAGAGACAAGTCAGAAATTGTTGGAAAATTCCCATTTAAAGATCAATAGAGTTCTTAGTTTCGACATTGAAATTGCAGCTCTGCAATGACGGAGAAGCTTGTTTCAAGTTGGTTCAACGTTGAATCCTTGCCGGAAGATTATATATTTCCCGAAGAAACCAGACCTGGGAAATTTGCTGTTGTTTCACATTGCAAGACTGTCCCGGTAATCGACCTGAAAAAAGCTTCATATCAGGACAGAACAGACTTAGTTCAACAGATCATAAAAGCCAGTGAAGAGTTCGTATTTTTTCAGGTTAGTACCCTTTTACCTCTGACATGATTGTATGTTTTTGTTCTCCTAAAATTTCACTATCTTTGTTGTAATAGCTAATCAACCATGGCGTTTCAATGGATCTAGTGGATGACACAATGAATCTGATGAAGGAATTTTTCGACCTGCCTGCAGAAGACAAGGCAAGTGTGTATTCCGAGGATCCAAAACAAAGTTGCAGGCTCTACACCAGCTCTGTCAACTATGACAGGGAAAAGGTTCATTTCTGGAGGGATCATCTGAGACACCTTTGTACTCCTCTTGAGGAATGTGTGAAATCTTGGCCTCAAAAGCCTACTCGATACCGGTCAGTCCACTACACTGAACCTTGTACTTCTATAATATTGCCTTTTAATCTAATTATTTTCCTTCTTTTATTTGATTTTCTGTAGAGAGGTGGTTGGAGAATATTCGGTTGAACTAACAAAATTAGGATTAAGGGTTATGGAGCTGATCTGTGAAGGGCTGGGACTTGATCCGAGGTACTGTGAAAATGAATTAAGCAATCTTACACTGTTGTCAGTGAATCATTACCCACCATGCCCGAACCCAAGTTTAGCATTGGGATTGCCTAAACATGCCGATCCAAACCTTATAACTGTTCTTAACCAAGGAGATGTTTATGGGCTTCAAGTCTTTAAAGATGGCGAGTGGATTGGCGTTGAACCTTTGCCTAATGCATTAGTGATCAACATCGGCTACCAATTAGAGGTATATTATGTAATGACATTCCAAAAATCTAAAAGTGATTTTCTTTGTTTCATTTCTAAAATTTGTAATGGAATTTGGCGTAGATTATTAGCAATGGGAGGCTAAAAAGTGTTGAACATCGGGCAGTGACAAATTCAAGTGAAGCACGGACAAGCATTGCCCTCTTCATCAATCCATCGTTTGACTGCATTGTCGAACCTGCACTAGGTCTGGTTAATGCAAGCAATCCTCTGCTCTTTAGGGCCATCGTATACAAAGAGTTTCTGCGCCACTACACATCTAACTTTGGAGAAGCTGAAGCAATTCTCAAGCCTTTTAAGCTCCAAGCCTAAGTTGAAAGTTGGGAAAATTTTGATCTCTGAATTAATACCAAAAATTTTCCTTGATTTTATTTTGCTTTTCCTACATATCTATTGGGTTTTGTGGATATCAATTATGGACAATATGTACTTTCCTTGTTCAATGCCCTAGGACTATATGCAAATCAAAATGCAAGTTCTAAGGCTTTCAACATTTATCAGCAAGTTCAAATTCTAGGTATGATTGTTATTCTGCAGTCAACATGGTGGCTTGTCATTGATGAAAATGACCCAGAGATTCAATAACTATTTGGTTGCATATGTCACCTACTCGAACCTCAATGGGATGTTCTATTGCTATTGCACCTTGGCATCATCTTAATACTTGTATTCCTTTGTTTCTTGCTTTCCCTACCTTAATCTCATTGACCTAATCGCCTGCAAATGAATCTACACAGCCGAATACCAATATAGTTAGTGATCACTGTCTTCTTTTAGGTTGGTGGACTAGGTATAAAAAAAGAGCTACATTGAAAAAGACACGGTACCGTATTGTTGGCCTTTTTATTGGTGCTAATTATAAGAGACAAGTCAGAAGGCATTGCACAATGCTAGAATTCCATCTTTGATTACATGGAACATCAAGCCTGTTGCAAAATGAACCCACAAAAGGGAGGAGAAAGGAAACCTTTCTTATTTTCTTGATTAAAAAAAAAATAAACTCTATCTGACACAAGCATATATAGGCAAAACCACAAACAAACTTACAAGAAAAATAGGAAATAATAAGTGACTCCTATGTGTAGTAACGTGCTGCAACAAACTCCCTAAAACTAGAACTACTCTCAGCTTATTTAAAAAAAAAATTAATAGAAACAAACTTACAACAAACACCCTACAATCAGGTGCTGATGTTTAAACACTCTCCCCCAACATCAGCTTCCATACCCTTCACCATGCCATGCTGATGACAAAAGCTTTCAAACTTGCTTCCACTCAACCCTTTTGTGAACATATCTGTAGCTTGGTCTTCTGACTTAATATGCCTCAGCTCATCCTCTTCTTTTAAATCATTTTCTCTGATAAAATGATAATGCACCTCCACATGTTTAGTGTTAGGATGTAAAATTGGGTTCTCTGCCAATCATATTGCTCATTGATTGTTACAGTACAGTGGAATTGCATAATCTATTTGCTGATGCAGGTCCAACAATTGCATAAGCCAAACACTTTCTTGAGCTACCATTGCTGCAGCCTGATAATCTGCTTCTGTTGTCAATAAAGACACAGTTGGCTACCTTTTGCAACACCAAGAAATTGCTCCTGACCCAAGCATAAGACATAACCAGTAGTTGAACATCAGGTATCAAGAACACTTGCATAGTCGGCATCACAAAAACCAACTAGTTTGCAATCTCCAGCTTTCTTATAGATGATACCATAGTTAAGTATATTCTTCACATATTTTTAAAATTCGTCAAACTGCTTCCAAATAAGGCTTCTTCGAATTTTGCATGTATCGACTCATTGCACCAACTACATAAGAGATATCGGGTCTAGTTAAAATTAAGTAAAGCAAACTGCCCACCAATTGTCGATACATTGTTGCATCTTCGAGATCTTTCCCTTTGTGAGCACATATTCTGACATTGGGCTCCATTGGTGTTGAGATTTGCTTGTAGTTAAGCATTCCAAACTTGTAATAGATCTCTGGAATACTTTTGTTGATGGAGAATTATTCTTTCTTGAGTATGATCAGTCCTTAGACCAAGGAAATGCTTTAGTTGTCCAAGCTCTTTCATTTGGAAATGTATTGACAAATTCTCCTTTGTTTGATGAATTTCTTCTTCACAATTCCCTGTTATGATTAAATCATCCATATACATTAGCACAATAGCTAGCTTTCCTCCATTAGTTTTGAAAAATAAACTACAATCTGCAAGTGTTACCAAATAATCACTATAAGTAAAAATTCAGCAATCTTATCATACCAAACCTTGGTGGTTGCTTTAACCCATAGAGTGCCTTCCATAGCTTACACACAAATTCAGGATGATCTTGACTCCGAAAACCCATCAGTTGATTCATATAGATCTCCCGATCCAACTCCTCATATAGAAATACATTTTTCACATCCAACTGCCATAAGTTCCGGTCTTTCTAGCTACAAGTGCCAGTAAGACTCTTATAGTTGTAATCTTTGCAACTGAATTAAATGTTTCATCATAGTCTAGTCCATATTGTTGAGAGATTCCTTGAGCTAACAACCGAGCCTTGTGTCTTTCAATTGATCCATCCATGCGATGCTTTATATTGTAAACTCATTTGCAAGAAATAGGCTCTACATCTTTTGGATTTGGTACGAGCTCCCAAGTTTGATTTTGTTTTAATCCTGCAATTTCCTCTTTCATAGCTTTATTCCACTCTGGATTCTGTAAAGCTTCTGCAAATGTCTTCGATTCTTTTGTGTTTGTATCTTCTACTATGGCAAGATTGGCATATTTTGGATTTAACTTTCTGGTTCTCCTTGATCTTCTGTGTAGAGTTGGTGCTTTGGCTTTACTAGGCTCACATTGTTCACCTGGTTGTCCATTCACACTAGTTTGCCAAGGACTTTGAGGTTGGCCATTTGTGATATCACTATCAGCTGCATTTTCAGCTTCTCTTAAACTTAGTTGAATTTGAGCAGACCGTAAACCCTTAAAAATTTCTGAATCTAGTAATATCTCCTTTTTTTAGGACCACCATAAAAATGATTCATCAAACACAACATTTTCGGATATGTAACACTTTCTAGTTGTAGGATATCGCAGCATATCCACCCTTTTCTTTGACTATCATATCCTACAAAAACACACCTAATAGCCTTCTTATCCCTTTTGTTACGTAAATGGTTGGGTACAAAGACATAGCAAACACATCTGAGAACTTGAAAATTGCTAATTGTAGGCTTCATGTTCCACAATTTTTCAAAGGGTATTAGAAAACTTAACCTTTGTTGAGGAAGTCTATTGATCGCGAAGGCTGTAGTCTTCGTTGCTTTAGCCCAAAACCGTCCCAGAATGTTCTTTGCATGAAGCATACTTCGATAAATTTTTGCAAGGTGCTGGTTCTTTCTTTTTGTGACAATGTTTTGCTGAGGAGTGTAGGCACATATGAACTGATGGCGAACTTGGCAATGTCGAAGGAAGTAAAGAAACTCATATGAGGTATACTCTCCTCTATTGTCAGTATGCAGACAACGGATTCTTTTACCAACCTTTGCTTCCATCATTTCCTTGAATTCTTTAAACTTTGAGAAACCTTCAGATTTTTTTTTTCATAAAAAACACCGACACGTACATGGAAAAATCATCAATGAAGATCACCATGTACTTCATCCCACCAAAAGAGGATTGCTTAACAAGTTCGAACACATCAGAGTGAATTAACTCTAATAGTTCCTTCGCTTTCCATTTTGACTCTTCATATGGTAACTCATGCACTTTACCATACTAACATCCTACATAGACTCTATCTTCTCTCACTTCAAGTTGGGGAACTCCCTTTAGCATTGAAATTTTCATTATCGTAACTAACGCGACTTAACTGCATATGCCATTGGTCTATTGTCTCGTTGTTTCTTGCCCTGTCTACGTATGCAATTTTTGCAGACATAACATATGATGACTCCAATCTTTGTCCCTTCATCATCGATTCTTCTATAATCTCAAGGTCACGATGGACTTTCACATCTTGAGGACCAAATAAAACAAAATGGCTTGAAGATGTTAATTGTTGTTGATCTAGTAGAGTTTTGATAATGTTAAAGTGAAATAAAGAAAGTTAAGAAAATTAAAAAAAATAATAAGAAAATTCAGAAGTCTGAAATTCGTGTCGATTTGACTAGGAAACACATCGACCTGTATAGCAAGTCCACTAATTATAAGCCCTGTATTGACCAATTTATGATATTCACACATACATCGACCTGTATAGATGCTCGTGTCAACCTGATGTATATAACTTCTATAAAAATACATAAGTCTGAACACATCAACACACACTCAATCATATCGACCTGAATAGTCATAGGTGGATAAATATAAAATAATCATATCAACCAATTCAAGTTGCGTTGTCGACCAATTTTAAGAAGGAATAATTACATGTCAAAATTCAATCAGAACACATCGACCTGAAAGTAAAGCACCTTATATGTGACACAACATAAGGCATCGACCTGAACCTAAAACTTGTCGACATACCAAAGACACATCGACCAATTCACTAAACTAGGTCCACAGATTTCAAAGATGAATAGTAACACATCAACCCATATGGACTACACATCAATCTGTTAGTCTTTGTCTCTGAAGCACACATATCAACCCACTATTATACTTGTCGACAAACCTAAAAACACATCCACCAATTTAACCAATAAATAGTGATACATCAACCTATTGGTGCTTGTTTCTGAGTTACATACATCGACTCATCATAATTCTTGTCGACCTGTAAAAATCACATCGACCTATAAAAATCACATCGACCAATTTATTCTCACAGGTTGACCAATTTTTACTTGTATAGTAATACGTCAATGCATACAATAAGATCTATGGACCTGATATTTATTTACTCATTGATTCACACATCAACTACTCTCTTTCTATTGACAAAGCACATATACAACGACTAATTTAATTGCATCGGTTAACCAATTTCCCAGCTGAATAGGAACTTGTCGATGCATACAATAGATCTGTCGACCTAACATTCATTAAAGTCTTAATATTACATATCGACCTGGTCACATTTTTGTCGACATACATAAACATATCGTCCAATTGAAAATCATGTGTCCACCTATTTTATTTGGTATAGTTTCTTATCGACCCACATGGTATCTTGTTGATCTGTTTTAATAGAAATATACTATAAAGTTTTTGAATTTTGGTCCATATCTATATTAAAGCTGTCAACTTGCATGTATTAGAAATCAGATCTGCGAAATAAATTTGAACTTAATAGATATTTCGTTTTTTTGATTTCTGAAATGTTTTCTTTTGTATCAAAGCCATCGCTCAAATGCAACTCAAGCATGTTCTGATTGGGCTAAATAAAAAGATGCACCAGTAAAAAAAAGTGAAGTTTCAGCGCGAAAGAAGGAGTTGTTGCAGAGGTTTAATAGCAGAGATTAAATGTTTAACGTTTGGATACAATAATCAGCACTAACTCTCAACGGATCTATTCAATATTTCAATAAATATTGAGATATTGAAGAAGAGAGAGTAAGAAGAATTGAATGGTCTATTGAATATTCTGAAAAATTCTCTACTATTTATTGTGTGTACTCTAAATTTTCTCCGATTGTTCTAAATTTCATATCCTATTCTTAAATTGTCAAATTTAAGGAAAAATAGTCTTAACTCTTAACATTTATTTTTAGATAAGTACAAGTGTCAAAAATTAAGGAGTGTGTTTCACTGTTTTAAGTCCAGAAAGTCAAAAATTCAATTTGTATAAGATTGAATAGAAGTGTTCAGTATGAATAGTGTTAAAGGTTAAACTTAAATCTGTAATCAAGTTTGTAATCTAAACTTTTAGTGAAAAATTCAAAGAGAGTCTAGGAATGTATGTACACCGAGGTCGGTGGAACCACTATAAAAACTTCATGTGTTATCTATCTTTAAATTTTCTTTCTCTGTTGTTTTGCTTAAATTTTTTAAAAACCATAAAAAGTCCATATTTAATTATTCACCCATCTTTAGTTGAATAACAATTGTGTTACTCAAAGATTTTTCTTCATACTTGGGACATGATAAACAATTTGAAGTGACACATCACTAGTATTATTTTTGGAAGAAACTATAGTATTACCAATGTGAGCAATTGGTAGCTTGAGTTGTTCGCTGTCACCATCATACGTTTTCCTTTGTATTCTAATAAATTTTGTAGCTTTTCCTTGTTGCCCCTCAAATGATTTGAGTAGTCTGAGTCAATGATCCAATCTTTCCCATAATCAATCTGTTCAAACGTTGTTGCCATAAGAGGTAATCCCTCTTTTGCAGTAAAAATTGGCTTAGCTTCCCAAACATCGTCATTTTTTGAAGTAACAGTATTACTCTCTACAGACCTTTCTTTAGACCAACAATCTTTAGCCATGTGACCCTTCTTTCCACAATTATGACATTTCCTTACAAAATTGTTTTTGTTGCCAGGGTTTTTTGAAACTCCCTCTACACGGGCATTCTTTTCACCTTGATTGCAATTTGCTTATCTTCATTCTTTTTAGTTGTGTCGATGGTGTGCTGCTTGGAATTCCATTTGCTTTTGTCGGCGTAAAGTGCTTTATCTTCACCCTTAAGTGAAACTCCTCCCATTTGTTTTGCCAAGGCTTCCTCACTAGCAAGCAAATTCTAGAACTCAAAAGGTGATGGTTGATTTTGCCATCCCTCTACTACAACGAAAAAGCTACTATATTCTGGTCTCAAATCATGGATGATTATTCTTTTCATCTTGGTTTCTCCGATTAGAGCTTGTGGATCTAATTCGAAAATTTCTCGATATAACAACTTCACTTTGTGAAAGTATTGAGCGATAATCAAGTCACGTTGTGCGACTGACAACAACTTGCTCTCATAATTAAGTTGGAGTCTCATGTCATTCTTTGAGAATAGTTTTGCAAACATATTCCAAGTTTCGTGAGGGGTTTTGGCATCTTAAATGTGCTCTAGCAAGTCTTCTTCAATTGTTGTTTTCAAGACAAATATCACTTTTTCTGTTTTTATCTTTTGTTTTCACAATGCACCATTCACATCCTCAGTCTCCGGCTGATTAATTTTACTTTCGTTCACAACCTTTCACAAATCTAGGCCTTGCATGTTAGACATCATGCATGTCGGCCAAGTATTGTAATTTTGATTATTGAGCTCTTTAATTCCACCAATGACTCGGAGATCACCCATCTCAATACTTTATGCAATTAATATGAGACTCCTATTGCCGACCTTATTTTCCTCATGTGTTTTGACTCTCAACCACTCTCAAGACTTTGATACCACTTTTGCAAAATGAACCCACTAAAGGGAGGAGAAAGGAACACTTTCTTATTTTCTTGATTAAAAAAAAAATATACCTCTATCTGACACAAGCCCATATAGGCAAAACCACCAACAAACTTACAAGAAAAATATGAACTAACAAGTGACTCCTATGTGCAGTAACGTGCTGCAACAAACTCCCTAAAACTAGAACTACTCTCAACTTATTAAAAAAAAATGAACAAAAATAAACTTGCAACAAACAGCCTCACATGTTGATAACTTTAACAAAGCCGATATCAATTAGAAAGAGTTAGCAAATTATTTTTTTGGTGGATAATGGTTGATTATTTTAAAAGTAGTCCCATTCGATAAAAAGTTTTTGCTTCTCCAAGAATTTCTGTTTAGAAAGTTTTATGATTTTATGATTTCTTTTAGTTTTAGAAATTATTTCTTTGGTAGGTATTAATTCTAGTAGAAAATGAAGGTATGTATAAAAATTGGAAGGAGAAAATCAATAATAATGTTTGGTAATTAGAAAAAAAAATTAAAATTGGGCTTTTTATTCAACTGTTAAAGGAGTTACTCTTGTTGTATAGCCGTTTTATTTATTAAGAAAATGAAGGGATCTTGCTATTTATGCATTGATGAGGACAGCCTTTTTGTGTGATTCGACCAGAAATGAAACTTTTATAAAGTTAATTATTTGATTTAAACAAAGTCCAAAACTTATTTTAGATTGGAGTAGACTTTGACTGTGGTTTGGTTTAGGCAACACATGTAGCCTCCCTTCTGGTGTAAAACTCGGTGCAAATAATAAAAAGAATGGAAGTCCTTTAATAATGTTGTGATGGAGAGAGAGAGAGAGAGAGGGGGGGGGGAGAGAGTGAATACATTATGGACGTCCTGCTGTATCAAAAGCTTAATGACAGCTTCATTTGCCGGCCACGTGAAATAAATAAATAAATAAGTAAGAGCATATATTTTTCATTAGATATTTCTCGCCGTTCACCTGATTTGGCCTTTTGTTGTTGGAGGCCGAGACCAAGAAACTGGCCGGAAACTGTTGCTCCCCATGATTTGTCGGGCGGTTTTCAACCCATGTGGGTTGAGCCCCCAAACAAAATAAAATAATACTAATAATAAAAAAGAGGGAACGGCTACAGTGTAGGAGTGTTAGGACATTCGGATTAAGCCAAGACCTGAGTTTGAGCCGGTCGAATTTGTATTTCTTGAGCTTGAGTTTGAAATGTTATCACTTATTTTAAAAATTATTTAAAAATAAAAATTATTTTAAAAAATAAAAATTATTTTAAAAAATAAAAATTATTTTAAAAAATAAAAACTATTTTAAAAATATAATTTATTGGGTTTGTTGAGCTTTCGAATTCAACATGGTTGGACTCAAACTTGAGCTTGATATCAAATTATCCAAGCCCCAGCTCAAGTTGAGTTTTGATCGAATAGTATCAAGGGTATCTATGACACTATCCGAGTGTCATAATAAGCCTACTACAATGACAAGCAGAATTTAAAAATAAAAATAAAAAAAAAACCTGTGGGACTGAAAAATATTTCTCAGTTTTTGACAAACAGATTTCTTCCTTTTGATCTAGTTATAGCTATAAGATCTGATTTGTCCCCCACCCCCCTCCTATTAGTTTCCACCATATGATCATATGATTCCTGTACCTGTCTTAATGATGCAATTAGGACTCCTTTTTTGGCTACACTTCAAAATGTAGAGCAAAGAGAAGGACAATTTCAATCCCTTTTCAACTGCATTCTAATTGCTTCGAATGTGCAATCGTGATCAGGAAAGAGGTAATTGCTGTATGACTTGCAAACTCTTTTTCTTCTGTCCCTCATTCTGAATTAATTGGCATTACCTGAACTCTCTTTCTCTCTCTCTCTCTCTCCTCCCCACTCTTAACGTTTGGCTAAGTTATATTGCATCATCTTTTGCTCCCCAGTCCCTGGCATCTTCTGTATTGGTTATTCTTATTGGCAACTCGTTATTATGCCCACATGCCAAAAATATTAATTAGATTCCAGGACATTATGCAAATAAAAATTCAACTCCATGAGCTTCCAATATTGATAAGCTACTTGAAACCATGAATAGAAGCATTCGGTGGTTAATCTTCTGATAGTATATGATCTCACGGTCTATTACTACATCTATTGCTATAGAGTCCTCTCTCGGTAAACGGTACATAGTTTCACAGCCCATTACTAAGCCTATTGCATAGAGTCCTCTCTCGATAAACTGTTGGATTTATATGCACATACACATGCGGAAGCGTGCAAAATATTTCGGAATCATAAAAGAATAGGATTTTCGGGCATACCTCAAAAGTAGATCGCAAAATCTGGGAACCACGAACCTCGATCAATCGACCTCGCAGTCGGGATGATAACCACAAAAGATGAGCTATCACCGCAGCACCACGACCCCTCAATCGAATCCGGTGACAAATTCTCTTCGCAGAATTTTTCCCCTCTTTCTCTCAATTGTCTCCTCACAATTTTTTTGCAATAGTTCTGTGTCCTAGGGTTTTGCCCCTAGTTTCCATATGTCTCCGTCACCACAAATGGTAGGGAATTCAAATCCCATAAGTTACCATTTGTGCATATGGAAAGTGGGATATTTCCTTTTTCCAAATAAGGAAAGATGCCCCACGTGGGCATTCATTCCTTCATCTCCCACTTGCACACGAGGGCATTTTCATCCATCACGAGATCACAGCTCATGCGATCTCCTGTATCACCCTTCTGGATTTTCATACTAGATTGGGTGTCGTGCGACTGGCGAGTACACCTGCAAATAAAGACTTCTCGATACACCTGTTAGGATGTTCGAGGAGTCGTCGTTAATAATAAAACATCTCGCTGTACCCCAGACTCATCACATTTACATCCTTCGAGTCACTTTCCTCATCGAAAGTCATCCCCAATATATCCTCGAATGTGTATTCACTATTACGTTTTTATCCCAACGTGGATATACGCAACAGACCGGTCGGTGAATACTACACAACGATGTAATGTAGATTGGTCTTCCTTTCCCAAACTCGAATCCATCGATCTCAATTCAGCTGCTTTCCTAGACCTGCCCCTTAGACCTCAATTTATCTTCCGGGCCATAGGTAAACAGACTAAAGTAGCAAACACTGAATCAAGACTTCTAGACACAGTCGAAAGTAAAATAAGGGTACATGAGATCCCACCCAATGGATCTCGGGTCTCACACAGTGGGAACGGGGATCATGAATAGATCATCGTCTCATATAATTGCTCCCACTATACCTAGTCGTCATCACACACGGTATGAAACGCGTGCCACAGTGTTAATCCCTTATTTCTCAAAAGGGCATATGTCAGATTTCTTAACACTGTGCAGATACGGGACTCAGTCTACACATAAGACTCTACCCAGAGATCTCAGAGAGAGTGTCTCAGAGACAATATCACTATCGCAGGTGATTTCTGAAATCTCAAATCTGGCTACTCACAGGCAACATGGATGTGGGTATTTCCATGTCGGTCATATCCCAAATGACCTCATCCTGAACACGTATCAGGGCGACTTTTGTTCTAGTTGGGCCACTCTCAATGCCTCTTACGACTAGAAACTGTCTCATCTCCACTCACTCAGAGTTGGAGGTGGTCGCTCGTGTGAGAGAGTCGACCCCACCTGCCTGACATATATTTTATCACATCAAATATACATGATATAAATAAGTGCATTATTTTAGGAAATATAAATGTGACTGAATAATGCACAAAATCATATATAAAAATATAATAATAAGCATCACATCGTCAGTTTAGTACAATAAGAAAAATCAAAATATTTCCAAACCCAATGACTCTCTATGTGCTATAAATGAGTCTCTAGTGATGGGTTTGGTGAAGGGGTCAGCCACCATGCAATGTGTCGAGATGTACTTGACGGTCACTTCACCCTTCTCGATGATGTCTCTAACAAAATTATATCTGGTATCTATGTGTTTGGTCCTACTATGATACTTAGGGTCTCGAGTATAGGCGATAGCAGCCTGATTATCACAGTAAATCATCACTGGCCTCCCACTATCAGCCACAACCCCTAAGTCATCTAATAGTCTTCGGAGCCAAACACTCTCCTGAACTGCGACTGAGCAAGCCACGAACTCAGCCTCCATCGTAGATAACGCTACACAGGTCTGCTTCTTGCTGCTCCAAGAAATGGCACCGCCATTGAGCAAGAATGCAAAACCTGATGTCGATTTGCGCTTATCCAGATCACCGCCCCAGTCGGCGTCTGAATATCCTATGAGGCGCAAATCCCCTCTCCCATAACACAAGGAGTAGCTCGCAGTTCCCTTGAGATATCGAAAAATCCTTTTCACTGCTCTCCAGTGACCCCTTCCAGGATTTGATTGATATCTACTCACCAGACCGACTGCGTAACATATGTCTGGTCGTGTACACAACATCGCATACATTAGACTTCCCACTGCGCTGGAATAAGGGATTTTATGCATCTCCCTTATATGTTCCTGAGTTTTCGGGCACATCTCAAGACTCAGACCATCACACTTGGCGATTGGAGTATCAATGGGATTACAATCACTCATCCCAAAGCGTTCGAGAATTTTCTTAATGTAGGTCTCTTGTGAAAGAGTCAACATTATTCTCGATCGATCTCTCTGGATCTTAACTCCAAGGATGAACTCAGCTTCACCCATGTCGATCATGTCGAAGCTCAATGACAACCAAGCCTTGATTGTCATCATATACTGAATGTTGTTCCCAGCCAACAGTATATCGTCCACATACAGGGACAGGATCACAAAAGAGTTATCAGATCGTATCAAGTAAACACAATGATCCTCCTCGATCATTGTAAAGCCATAAGATATCACCTCCTCGTGGAATCTTAGGTACCACCGCCTGGATGATTGCTTTAGGCCATATATCGACTTCCGAAGTCGACAGACCTTGTCCTCATGACCTACTAGAACGAACCCAGAGGGCTGCTCCATGTAGATCTCCTCATCCAGATTTCCATTAAGGAAAGCGGTCTTTACATCCATCTGATGCAACTCTAGATCCATGCTCGCGACAATCGCCAAGAGTAGACGGATCGATGTAAATTTGACTACGGGGGAGAAAGTCTCCTCGTAATCAATGCCCTTTGTCTGTGTGTAACCCTTGGCTACTAAACGGGCTTTGTATCTTTCCACCGATCCGTCGGCCTTTCTCTTGATTTTGAGAACCCACTTGTTCCCTATGGCCCTTCTATCCTCAGGTAAGTCAACTAGGTCCCAGACCCCGTTGACCCTCATTGATTCCATCTCCTCTTTCATGGCCTCTAGCCATTGGTCCCTCATAGGACTCTCGAGAGCCTTCTCAAAGGTTTGAGGTTCTTCATCATCCTCAGGAGTCACGATGAGGATCTCATCCTCTATCGGAAAATGACGTCGGGGTACATGTCCCCGACTACTCCTACGAGGAGGAGGAGCCTCCTCACCTCGAGATGGGTCACTCCCACTAGGACCAAGATCCATTGTAGGCTCTTGGGTCCCTCCCCTGGGCTCATTTGGGCCGTCAGGCTCACCCATCTCATAAAAGGTGAAATCCTGGTCAATTTCGCCTCTCTTAGGGAAATCCTTTTCCAGGAACGTAGCATTACGAGATTCGATCTCGGAGACCGTGCCATCCGTACGTTCACCTAGGAACACATGTCCCTTAGAATGTTCAGAGTACCTTACAAAGATACATTTCTTTCCTCGTGGGCCTAACTTGCCGTGTGAGTGCGAGGAATCGTGAACGTATGCGGCACAACCCCATGGTCTCAAATGGCTAAGGTCAGGCTGCCTCCCTGTCCAAAGCTCGTATGGGGTACTGACTACGGACTTGGTTGGAACACGGTTAAGCACGTAGGCGGCAGTCAACAATGCGTCTCCCCAATGGGAGATAGCCAAATTGGCCTGCGCCATCATCGATCTTACCATCTCCAACAAAGTCCTATTCCTTCTCTCAGCTACCCCGTTCTGCTGGGGAGTAGCAGGAATAGTCAACTGTCTCGTAATGCCCTTCTCGAAACAGAGCTCTTTAAACTCCTCAGACAAGTACTCGCGTCCTCTATCGGTTCTGAGAGTTTTAATTCTCAAGTCTAACTGGTTTTCTACCTCGCTGATATACCTCCTGAAGCAATTTAATGCCTCAGACTTGTGCGAGATAAGGTAGACGTAACCGAAACGCGTGTAATCATCTATAAACGTAATGAAATACGTGGCTCCGTTTCGGGCTCTCACATTCATAGGTCCACAAATATCGGAGTGGATCAATTGCAATGGGGTCCCAGCCCTCATTGCTTTTCCAAATGGTTTCCTCGTCGCTTTGCCGGCTAGGCAAAACTCACATAAGGGCAACTCGATCCGGGTTAGCGGGCCCAACAAGCCACTCGTAGCTAACCGGTTCATTCTCTCTTGCCCTATGTGTCCAAGTCTACTATGCCAAATTGAAACATCATCAACTACGCTATCAGATGTATACGCAATAGAAGACAAATCAGAAATTTTATTAAAGGAAACCAAATCCAACGCATAAAGTTCATCATGGACTAAACCAGTACATAAAACAGAGTTATCGTAAATGACAGAAACACTCAAATTTCTGAAAATGACAGAGTATCCTAAACGATCTAAACAAAGGACAGAAATGAGATTCCGCCGAATCTCGGGAGCATACAGCACATGATGCAGGTATAGGACTTGGTTACTTGGCAGCATCAGCTTGCATGTACCAATCCCCTTCACAACCACAAATGCTCCGTTCCCCACGTACAGCCTCCTCGCTTGGGGACTCAATCGGCGGAACTCCACATATGCGCTCCTATCTTGAGCTACATGGTCGGTGGCTCCTGAGTCTACAATCCACAAAGGAGAAGAGTTAGTAAGCATCACAGTGGATGAAACATAACTCATACCATGTATAGAAGAAGGACATACCTTTCGCTCGCCACACTCGCGAGCGAAGTGCCCAGATTTGCCACAAACGTAGCATCGGACTTTGCTCTTGTCGAGCTCCTTCTTCTTACGTGTCTGCCCTCTATCAACGGTTTTCGCTGATGGCTTCCTCTTAGCTTGGCTAGGTTTCTTGTCATATTTGCGCCATTTGCGCTTGACGCCTTTGGAGCCCTTACTCGACTCCGCCACATAGGCATGACCAGAAACCGACCTAGCCACCTCCTGGCGCTCCTCCTCGAGCTCACAATGCCTACGCACGTCCATGAAAGTACGAATACTCTCAGTGTGCGTGAGGTAGGTCTTTACAACATCCCAGGAGTCAGGCAATGACTGGATTACTCCCAGTACCTGAAGCTCATCAGACATTGGCTCCCCCATGTTCTTTAGAGAAGCGATCATACTTGACATATGCATTAAATGCTGTTTCATGCTATGATCGGGTCTCTTCTTATAGGTGATAAACCTATAAGTCAGCATCCTCAGCTTAGGAGCTGACCGGGAGCCAAGGTGCTCTCTCAGAGCACTCCAAACCGACATCGCAGTAGGATACTGCTCGTACACTGGAATCAGATCATCGTGCATGCTACTAAGGAGGATGACCCTAGCTTGGCCATCCTTCTTCTTCCATGCACGATACGCCTCCTCATCCAGTTTCGCCTGAGGCGTATCACCCACCCCGGGGTCTGTCATCTCGTGTAAGAGAACCTCCGCTAGGTCCTGCTCCTCGAAGACAAATTGAACTTTACGGTGCCAAATCTCATAATTGTCACCGTTCAACTTGTCTCCCTTAACGAGATCAAGTACGATACTCTTTGTCGCAGCCATTGTCTCTGTCACACAGAAAGAAAGAGACGTTAGTGACTAATAATGCTTATTTTCACAATTTCGTACACCCTACGAATTAACAATCCAAAATGAATCGAATATTGACCCCAAAGTGAGCATATGAGTCAACGGACACCATACACCACAACCCGGGACCTCATCTCATCATTCGGACTTTAATTCGGTGCACAAAATCCCACAAATAGTCACAAATATGCACATAGGACCCCAAAAAAAAATTGAAAAAATCAATTTTGGACGACCTGACGCGCCGCCGGGGTTCCCCACGTGCCGCCGCTCGCCGGCGGTGCACTCCACGCGCCGCCACGCGCCTCCACGCGCCGGCGGCAGCCCTGCTGCACGCGCCAGACGCGCGGCGCGCTGCTCACGCGCTGCCACGCGCCACGCGCGGCTCGGCTCACGCGCGCCCAGTCGCGGCGCGTGGCTCACGCGCCTCACGCGCTGAGCCGCCCCTGAGCCGGGTCATACCAGGTCGGTCAACGGGTCAGGGTTGACCCGACCGACCCGGTCAACGGTCCGGGTCTGACCCGGTCGGGTCGGCAGCGGGTCGGTCCGGGTCAGGGTCCGACCCGACCGCCCACCGCCACCCGCTTCACGCGCCTGCTGGACGCGACCTCTGGCGCGTGCTCGTCACGCGCCCGCGGGTTTGGGCTTCTCCTTCTTCGCCCGACGGGTCCTGCAACGGGTTTTTCGACCCGATTCTCCGAGAACCCATTTCTGGCTAATTTTTACGACGGTTTCTGCCGGAAAATATATTTGGACTTCCCACAAATATTTGGAACTCGTTTTTTTGAATGATTCAAGCCCTAAACACGGCGAATCATTTGTCCAAATTTTGGCCCTCCGCGGCCTCGCCTGAAAAACCCAGTTTCCGGCAACCAATCAACGCAAAATGCATGTCAAAACGTAGATCCATGCACATGGAACACTAATATGCCATTTATTTAGATCAACAATCCCTCTACATGGATAGATCTAGGTTTTTAAGTTTTGGGCACCCTTAGGGCCGAAAACTTCAACTTTAATTTTCATGGCTTAAACATGCTCCAAAAATTCAGAAAAAATTATATTTGCGATCTACGTGACTTGGGTAACGTCACGGTATATTCGGATTCACGAAACTCATCCGTGATCCGAAACCCATTTTTGCAACCCCATATTTTTATACCCGAAAATATTCCGAAAATAATTTAATAAATCCAACCCTACGCTCTGATACCAATGTTGGATTTATATGCACATACACATGCGGAAGCGTGCAAAATATTTCGGAATCATAAAAGAATAGGATTTTCGGGCATACCTCAAAAGTAGATCGCAAAATCTGGGAACCACGAACCTCGATCAATCGACCTCGCAGTCGGGATGATAACCACAAAAGATGAGCTATCACCGCAGCACCACGACCCCTCAATCGAATCCGGTGACAAATTCTCTTCGCAGAATTTTTCCCCTCTTTCTCTCAATTGTCTCCTCACAATTTTTTGCAATAGTTCTGTGTCCTAGGGTTTTGCCCCTAGTTTCCATATGTCTCCGTCACCACAAATGGTAGGGAATTCAAATCCCATAAGTTACCATTTGTGCATATGGAAATTGGGATATTTCCTTTTTCCAAATAAGGAAAGATGCCCCACGTGGGCATTCATTCCTTCATAAACAATAAGCACTCGTACACCTTCGGTTCCCATTTAGCCAAAGTCTCCCTAGATCTGGATCTCTCGATAAAAACCTCTCACTCACTATCCCTTCTCTTGGCCCTTGGATTCCCCACTCATTCGAACTCTCAGCCTCCGGATCTCTCAATTGTCCTCACTCCTTATTAGAACACTTCTCGTCAATATGAAAATAATTTCTATTATTGATAAGTCTACCAAAAAAAGAAGAAATTTTTAACAAACCAAAACCTTATACGAATCTCTTCTAGTTTTAGAAAAACCATTCTCAACGAGAAACCAAATCTCAATAATTACTCCCGATAAATAAAAGAATTCTCGTGATAACTTGAACTTTTATTCTTTAACGGAATTCTAAATTTTTAAAAAAAATTTTACTACAATTTCTATTATTTCAAAAAATTCTTAATAATCTCTCTACAAGGAAACTACGATTTCTATATCTCTAAACACATATGAGACTTGTCATGCATGCATGCGATATATACTCAACACAGACAACCAACTAAGTACGCACATTCTAACTTTATATATAGCATACATGATTACACAAAATTTAAACTCTTTCAGTTTTTCATTCCTCTTTACTGTTATTTTTGACTTGAGTGTTAGAATCTCCTTCACTGGAGCCATTTCTAACCGAATTTTTGCAAGTCTTTCTATCTATGAGGATCCAGAACACCTAACATCACCGATTTCCAATTCGAGTTAGGAGGATGACTTTTTATGGGATCAAATTTGGCTTCAAAACCTTCCATTACTCCCCTATATAAAAAGTACCGAGAGGTGCTACTATTCACAACTTTTCGAAAGTCTCTCGATGGTTGTTCCATATTTTTGGGACTACAGTATTTTTTTTTCATTTAGATTCTTGTGTTTTTTTTTTCTATTTTTTTCCCTAAATCTTTCATCTTTTTTGGATATAGGTGTTTTTCCTTTTAGTTTTTTTTTTGGATCCACGAATAGTTATTAATTTATTTTTATACCACAATTTTTTATTTTTTGATTTAATTTTATTCTTTTCTATTTTTTGATTCAGTTTTTTCCCTCTCATGTCCTTTGATTTTTTTTATATATGTTTTTTCTCTTTTTTTTTTTGTTATGGATCCCTCTATTTTTATATGATAATTTTTAATTTTTTTTATTTAAATCTTTACTCTTTATTTTTTAACCTTTTTTTCCTTAAATTTTTTATCTTTTTTTTTTTACATATATTTTTTTTCTTTTTTTGGGCCCACTTATTCGTTCAGATTCTTATTCTTTTTTTTTTCACTTGAGTCTTTTCACTTATTTGAATATAGGTTTTTTTTTTTTTTTTTTTTTTTTTGATTCCATGAATGCTCGTACCTCTATTTTTATTTTTAGACTATAATTTTTTATTTTTTTATTTTTTTATTCGGACACTTATTCTTTCAATGGTCGCTCCCATTCGCATCAATTTCTGCTTCCACATCTGCATTCCAACCCCAACCCCACCCCACCCCGACCCCCACCCCCAATTTTAGACAAGTCACTAGGTTAGGAAGGTAGAAAGAGAGAGACAGAGAGAAAGAATTGGAAAGGCAAAGACCAGTAATCGACGAGGCTGAACATCGTAATCGACGAGAAAGAAAACCATGCCGGCGAACATTCCATTTGAATCTACCGACCGTGTTGGGTCTTTCCGTTTCCCCTCTCTGGCCTTTGTAGCCGTTCTCTCACACTCTCTCTCTCTCCATGTAATATTTTATATATTTTCTAATCAAAATTATTAGTTAAACAACAAAAATAGAAATTCTTTGCAATAAATAATGCGCCATTTAAATAAATTAGACTGAAATGCCATTGCAGGGCTAAGTTGGAATTGAAATCTTTTAAATATGATTAAGATTCGACTCTCGTTGGTAGGATTAGACTCTCATATATATGGAACGTTTCCCGTTGAGAGATCTATCCTCAAAAAAGAAATCATTATAACAGTTGATCCGGATTAATAGGGGTGAAATCTCAGATATCGAACGATATCCATGATGTGATAAAACAAAACGGTCGACACCGCTTCTAGAGACCTGGTCCGACCAGCTGCAATGGCATTTTAGTCCTTTTGTTTTTATAAAAAGTTTCTATTTCCTTTGCAAAGACAGTCTGGCACATTATTTATTGCACAGAGTTCTATTTTTACTGTTTAACTAATAATATATTATATATATATTATATTTAGAGAGAGAGAGAGAGAGAGAGAGAGAGTTCTATTTTTATATTATAATTTTTAATTTTTTTATTCAAATCTTCACTCTTTATTTTTTAACCTTTTTTTCCTTAAAATTTTTATCTTTTTTTTTTACATATATTTTTTTTTCTTTTTTTGGGCCCACTTATTCATTGATTTTTATTCTTTTTTTTTTTCACTTGAGTCTTTTCACTTATTTGAATATAGGTTTTTTTTTTTAATTCCATGAATGCTTGTATCTCTATTTTTATTTTTAGACTATAATTTTTTATTTTTTTATTTTTTTATTCGAACGCTTATTCTTTCAATGGTCGCTCCCATTCGCATCAATTTTTGCTTCCACATCTGCATTCCAACCCCAACCCCACCCCCACCCCCACCCCCACCCCCACCCCCACCCCCAATTTTAGACAAGTCACTAGGTCAGGAAGGTAGAAAGAGAGAGACAGTGAGAAAGAATTGGAAAGGCAAAGACCGGTAATCGACGAGGCTGAACACCATAATCGATGAGAAAGAAAATCATGCCAGCGAACATTCCATTTGAATCTACCGACGGTGTTGGGTCTTTCCATTTCCCCGCTCTGGCCTTTGTAGCCGTTCTCTCACACACTCTCTCTCTCTCCATGTAATATTTTATATATTTTCTAATAAAAAATATTAGTTAAACAGCAAAAATAGAAATTCTTTGCAATAAATAATGTGCCTTTTAAATAAATCAGATTGAAATGCCATTACAGGGCTAAGTTGGAATTGAAATCTTTTAAATATGATTAACATTTGACTCCTGTTGGAAGAATTAGACCCTCATATGTATGGAATGTTTTCCGTTGAGAGATCTATCCTCAAAAAAGAAATCATTATAGTGATTGATCTGGATTAATAGGGGTAAAATTTCAGATATCGAACGATAATCATGAATGTGATAAAAAAAACGGTCGACACCGCTTCTGGAGACCTGGTCCGACCAGCTGCAATGGCATTTTAGTCTTTTTGTTTTTATAAAAAGTTTCTATTTCCTTTGCAAAGACAGTCTGGCACAATATTTATTGCACAGAGTTCTATTTTTACTGTTTAACTAATAATATATTATATATATATTATATTTAGAGAGAGAGAGAGAGAGAGAGAGAGAGAGAGAGAGGAGAGGGGGATTTTAGCCAAAAGGAGGTCGGGGTTTTAGAAGAGGAAGAAAACACCACTGCACAGAGCGACTGATCGTCATCATCATGGTTCACAGGGATAGAGAGAGGGGCCATGATAATGAATCGCTGTTCAACTTCAATCCTCCAAGTTTCCAAACTATGGTCGCACTCACATCTCACCATTCTCTCCCTTTCATTCAAACCCTCTTCTTCCTCTTCACGCCCAATAAATTTCTTCCTTTGCCACTTCAATCCAAGACTTCAACTTCACCGCCGCCGAATTAGGACTCTCACGACGTCCGCCGCCGCCGAAACTGCCGTCTTGGATGGAAAAGGTGCGGGCACGTTTTATGCAGATGAAGGAGGTTCCTGGACTTCTCTCGGTGTCTCTGATCAGCTGTCTCGAGCACTCTCTGCTGCCAGTCTCGAAAGGCCCACTTTTGTTCAGGTCAACATAAAAGAATTTCATTTCATTTTAAGTTCAATTTGAATTCGATTGCATACATTTCATGTCTGCAAAGCCCTAGGTTTTGAATTTTGAACCTCTGTGATTAGATTAACTTAAACCTAGTTAGTTTTATTTCTCACAGTCATAGATATCTGGATAGAATACCTATTCGTGGAGAACAATAGCAAACACCTGATGGGGATGTAGTTTTCTGGGTCTATTTCGCGACTTTTGTATTTGCCCCCAGCTCTTCTTCTTCTTCTTCTTCTTCTTCCTTTTTTTTTTTTTTTTTTTTTTTTTTGAGTCTCCCCCCCCCCAAAAAAAAGCAAAGAAAATAAAAAGATCAAAACTTGATTTTATGTAAATTTCCTAGTGAAAATTTAAGGAGCTTCTGACACATTTACTTGCAGCAAGTGATACAAAGGAAAGTTACCTTTGATGATATCATTAGTTGTTTAGACAAGTGTGTATATGCTTGAGTATATGTATAAAAGAGTTGTTCTCACTAGTGAAAGTTTTTGGGTCTGCCACTAGCCATGTGGATTATGGAGAACAGATTGCTCTTTCTTTCCCTTTTGTTGCAAATATTTATTGATCATAAGCGATTTTAGCATATACCAGCATGTGTTTTACAATTTTAGCTATGTGCATGATTTTTCTTTTTTGAGCTACTCAGATGCCTCTATCTGTATTGCAGGCTGCATCAGTATCCAGTATACTTTTGGGGAGTGATGTGGTACTAGCTGCGGAGACTGGTAGCGGTAAAACACATGGCTACCTAGTTCCACTCATTGATAAGCTATGCAGCTGAGCAGGGAGTATTGTGGATGGCAATGATGATCAGCAACCAAGTGGTGAACGGAGGCTCTCTCTTGTTCTTTGTCCTAATGTAATGCTTTATGAACAAGTTGTTTGAATGGCGTCCTATCTCTGCGGTGACAATGGCAAACCACTTGTTAGAGTTGCCGCTGTTTGTGGTCACCAGGTAGAGACATTACAAATGTGATGGTGAGGTTAGATTTCAAGGAGAGAGTGCCCAGTAGATTCCATTAATTAAACATGAATTTTTTCTTGCCACAGGGTTGGCCAGTTGTTGAACCAGATGTAATTGTGTCAACGACAGCTGCTTTTCTCAATTATCTTTAATGCATTTGATCCAGAAAGATGTCGTCGTACTGATAGTGTGGTAATTTTTGTGGCTGAACCTGTTTATTGTTCTAAATTCTGAAAGCATCACAAGATAAGAATTCTGCCTATTTGGCCTTGTGCAATCAGTGAAGGTTTTTGATGAAGTGGATATGCTGCTATGTGGGAGCTTTCAGAATCAGGTTATCTGTCTAATACACAAGTTACGATTTGATGAGAAACTATTGTCACGCTCTCAGCTGAGTAACTCTGCCTCAGAGAGTCCAGAGGAATTAGATTATGATGATGCAGAACACTTGCAAAATGATATCACCTTGAAGGACCATGCAGATGTGGAGGATGGTGTCCAAGCTGAAGATTTATCAGAAGATACTGATTCTGGGTCCAGCAAGAACAAAGATTGGAGGAGAGTACAAAAGTATTATAATCGCAGCAAGCAATACATTTTTGTGGCAGCCACCCTTCCTGTTAATGGGAAAAACTGCTGGAGGTGTCTTAAAACGAATGTTCCCTGATGCTAAGTGGGTTAGCGGAAACTATCTCCACTGTCATAATCCCAGGTGACATGCCGTTCTGTTGTTATGATTGACATTTTTTTTTCTTTTCTTGTACTTGATATCGTAATTTAGGTATCAGTTATGGGTTTTACACTGTTTTTCTTGTCCAGTTAGAATAACATTGTGATTACAATTAGATTGGAGCAGAAGTGGGTTTTTACATTGTGATATATATATATATATATATATATATATTTACCTCAAATATTTCAGATTGGAGCGGAAGTGGGTTGAGGTGACAATTGATACTGAAGTTGATGCCCTCATGGATGCGGTAAACCATGGTCCTAAATTGAAAGGGCTGGATACTGGTGCTTGTTTGAGTAGAACGATGGTCTTTGTTAACACCGTTGAGGCTGTTCAAGCGGTGGCTAAAATATTGTCAACGGCTGGAATCAGATGCTTCTGTTTCCTTAGTGATAGCTCTCTAGGGAAGCGGATAAAGAATTTGACTGATTTCTATCAGAAAGGTGGCATCATTGTTTCAACCGATGCTGCTGCACGTGGCCTTGACATTCCGGGTGTTTCACATGTTATTCAGGTAGCTTTATTTTTAGTATATTAGCTAGTAATCATACATGGTTTCTGCTTCAAGGAAAAGTAATGGATGGATTTGTTTCCTTAGCTTTTATATTCGTTTTTGCTGCTTTGGTGGCCTTTGTGATTGTTAACATTGTGATTCTACTGCCATCCTTGCCAAATTTTGTTCAAATAACTAAAACAGCAACAGGGCTATTTTGGAGCTTCTCTTCTTCCTGCTGCTATTAGACATTATGTTTGGTCTCTTCTTTTGTCTTTCTGATTGTAATGAAGGTTTACGTAATTCTTTTTTCTTCAGGAACCAATATAGTGAAACTGCAGGTTGTCCCAATTGAAAAGGTTAGGATGAGCGCACTTTCAATCCTTTGAAAGGATTATTGTATAAAGGTTACAATGTTTTAAAAAGATTTCACATTGAAATGGCACAATTGAGTAGTTGAAGCTTTGCACTTCTCTTTGTAAAATGTGTCTAGCATGATGCCAAGCCTTTTAATTAGAAAAGAAAGAAAAGAAAAGAAAAGAAAAGAAAAGAGCTCGTACTTTTTGAGTTATTGCAGAAGCAAGATCGGCCAACTTTGGACGCACTTCTAAGGATCAAATCACCTCGAAAGGAAGTTATGAAATCAAATGAGTGATCACTACCGTACGTCCAATATCAAAAGCCATAAAACCCAATATTAGATTCGAAATATTAAATTTTTGTTTGGGAAGGGAACTAAATAGATTACCCTTTTAACCCAAGGCTTCACCGTGGGTACTTTCCTTTTCTTTGAGTGGAGTGGAATCAGAGAGGATGCATTTGGTGAAATGGATTTGGAGAGGTCTAACAGAAAGACTTGTTTTAAACTCAATCTTATTTTTTCAGCATTATTTTCTCCAAAATCCTGGCACAAACAAGGAAACTTTGCATGACTAGATCAAAGCATATGCATGATCTTAGGCTCTTTTTGCAGTTGCACATGGGAAGAAATTGTGCAGGCTGATTTTGCTAGTTCTGCTGTAGATTTCTTACATAGGGTAGGCCGAACAGCTAGAGCTGATCAATTTGGACTCGTCACTAGCCTTTACACTGAATTTAATAGAGATCTGGTTGCCGCAGTTCGTCAAGCATGGAAGCTGGGCCAACCTGTGGTAATCTATTAGAACCTGTAATTGAATGATCATCTCATAATCATGTAGTAATCATGAGCATGTTTTCTTTTCTGTTTCTTCTCTCCATATAATTATGTAATTTGACCACTGAATAGTTGAAAGTAGAACATGTGCAAATGTATCTGCTGATTTATCAATTATTGTTTTAAAATTGCTAGTAACAGAGAGCAAAAACTATATAATTACAGGACACTGTTTTCAGCACAAAAAGGAGTTTCCGTAATAAGCTGAAGAAGAGAGGTATTTTGATTGTTGTCTTACAAGTCAATTTTGATTTAGCATTTTGATAATGACTCCACCAGAGATAAATCATGCAAGTACACTTCATCATTAAATTTCTGCCTTTTACAAAATGGTGCCCTTAGCTTTTCAGGCATATTGTATGATTCTATTTCTATACTGATCAAATTTTAACAGGTTATGCGAAAGTCAAGGATACATCAAATCTGGCGGACAAGTTTCCTGCATAGATTTTTGTCGATTTCAGGTATATAAAGAAGCATTCTCGATCTCGGTTCTATCATGGAGACGTTTTGATGTTTATGACTGGAAACAAACTCTTTGAGAAGCAGAGCCTTCCCATTGACCTGTTGTGAGAATTTTTCTTTTTTCCCCCCTCCTTTCTTTGGGCATAAGTTGTGGGGTGTCATTTGTTGGTTGCGCCTTTCTAGATATTTGTGGGGATTGGAATGCTCTACTTGTTTCTTTTTTATTAATCTTTCCTTATGTTTTTGACCATGTAGAGGATGACTTGTCCTCTATTGTATTTAATGTTACATTATTCTAAATCTATATTTTACTTTCTTTTTTATTTTAAAAATAAATATAAGTTCTGTATGTTCCAACACATGCTGCCATATTTAAAGTTCTCTTAAACCACCCCCCCCCAAAAAAAAACAGAGAGAGAAAAGAAAGTGAAGAGAAAAAAACAAAATTCCTACTCTTTTTAACATAATGGAATTATGCTGGACAATCTTGCACTTTGCACATGCATACAAATGTGAGAGAAGCCATGATTTCTTAACAGAACCAATGTGGTCCTTTTTTCATATCTGCTGGCTTGTCCTCTTGAATTGTGCACTCATTCTGATTAGAAGGTAGGGAATGCTAACTTCCTTCTTGTTATTCACAAAATTTTCAAGCTAGACAAGAGCTGCAAGCATGGTGTTCTTGAACTCGAAAATGCACTGCAATATATCTCAGATTAATCATAAGTGAACAAGGAGTTGTTCACTATATGCTAAATTTGATAATGAAAAACACGCAAAATTTGGCCAAATAGACGAAACACGTTGCCCCGGAAAAACCTGATGTTTACATAGATGCTCTATGTAACATGAACCTCAAATTAGAAGAGGTCAAACCTTATTCTACTTGGTGTACCATAAATATGCACTTTTCCTTAAACATAACAAATCTGTGAATGAAAAACTGAAGGAACAAAGAAAACAAGAAGCTAAGACTTAACTTGATACACCATGGACATGTTCTCCTAACCACAAAACCCGTGCGAACTAGACATGAATATGACCATCAGATTCTCTTATCACCTTGTCGGAAGATATCAATTTCCCCACAAATTCATTGATGTTCTTGTCAGAACTTCCTCCTGCACTCACTGCTTTCTTTGCCAACTCTCTATATTTACTGGAATTCTTCTTGATCACTTGGCTTCTCTCTCCTTCCATGACCACCCTCAAGCAAGATATGAGCTCTTCTCTGCTAACAATTCCCTTTTCATCTTCCTTAGCTCTGAGCCCTACTTCCCATATATCCTCTATAAATTTGGCATCAGGCATCTGATCAGACCACTGTGGCACACCCACGATTGGCACCCCGAGGCTCAAACCTTCAAGTGTCGAGTTCCAGCCACAATGTGTCACGAAGCAACCAATGGCTTGGTGTGCCAGCATTTCTAGTTGGTTGCACCATGTTACTAAATGCCCTTCTCTTTTGCCGAATCTAGGAAACCATCTGGCAACTTGCCACGTTCAGAGTCCTTAACAACCCAGAGGAAGTGAAATCCACTCTCTAATAGACCACAGGCAATCTCCTCCATTTGTTTCTCTGACAATGACACCATGCTCCCAAAGGAGACATAAACCACTGTGTTGGGTGGTTTTGTTGCTAACCATTGAATGCACTCACCACTTAGTGGCTTCCATAGACTGGCCCCATATCCATTGTCCCCCTCAATTTGGCCATCTAAATAAGCTGATGGCACCATAGGACCAATTAAAGTTGCAGGCCAGATCTCTGATATGCATTTCGCTACCTGTTTTAACAAAGCAAAAAAGATAATGAATACCTGCAAATGTACTTCGAAAGCATCATTAAGTAAAATACAAGCCTTACCTCGCCTTCTAACTCTTCCAAAGTGTTGTCAAACACCCAATCAGCCTTTTCTAGGTTAGCAAATTGATTCAGCGTCATGGCCAAGTAAGCAGGGTAACTTTCTGGAGCCCTCAGAAAAGTTGGCAAGTCAGGAGCATTCAAGGGAGGCGGGCCGGGAAGCTGCAGAGGCAATTCTTCTTGTTTCAAAGGCAAAGCAAGCTGGCCATGGTGTATGCGGCAGAATATGGAGCAAACAGTGGCCGAGTTGGTGAAAAAAGCCGCTCCATATATGCCATGTAGCTTAGCCACATCTAGAGCCCAGGGTAGAAATGAATCATAAACTACACAATCCACTGGAATTGCAGAGTTTTTATACTTGTCAATGAGTTCAGATAGAGTCCTAGATCCACTAGCTTTGAACGACTTGAGAAACACATCCTCATTTTTGGCTTGGGCAAAGCCACCCTCATCAAATCCATCAGAGATTGGCTCCACCTCAACATTCGGTGCAGAAATGGATTTCACAGTGTAGTGGGTTGTGGCGAAGGTGGCCTTGACACCTTTGGAAGCTAGACGCTTGGCAAACTGGAGGAGGGGATTTATGTGACCTTGGCCCGGATATGGGAGCACGATAACATGAGGACTGTATTTCTGCACCATTGCTTGTGCTTTTGGTTTCTGCTGCTATATTTTGTGCCTCTTGGGTTCTCTATATATAGAATCAGTGAAGTAAAATTGACACGTCTTTTTTCAAAATTTTGCTAGAAGT
This sequence comes from Dillenia suffruticosa, assembly GCA_033439265.1. Classification (NCBI taxonomy): domain Eukaryota; kingdom Viridiplantae; phylum Streptophyta; class Magnoliopsida; order Dilleniales; family Dilleniaceae; genus Dillenia; species Dillenia suffruticosa. Next base: position 20,336,530 of record JAVTVX010000020.1, read on the forward strand.
TTGCATTTAATTTGGATAGTATTTGCTAGATGGCAAGTTATGCACAAATTGGGCTTTCCTTTGAGTAAGAGGTGTCGTAAGATTTAGTAAGATTAATTACGATAATAGATTTTTATGGGGAAAAAATAGATATTCTAATCAAAGATGTCATTTATCTTAAAATATTAACAAAGAAAGAGAACAAAATCAATCTTCCCCTTTTGGCCTCGGATATGATTGGAAAATCATCATCATCTCACCAATTAGTTACCCATGGTTATAATGATTATACTAATAAACACAATAATATTCAGCAAGGGTATTATTAATCTTCTGTTAGCACATTATATTTCTTATACATGGCTTGATGATGATTTATATCTAGCTAGATTTTGAGTGATTCATATTGATCAATGATAAAATTGAGAGAACAATATGTTGGGGCAGGAGGATAAAGAAAATGAAGAGCTAAAATTTTCAGATGAATTATGGATGATTTTTTTTTTTTTTTTTTTTTTTTGTTTTGGGAATAACAAAGCTACAGCTCTTACTTTTTTATGGGTCTTTTCTTATTATTCATTTCATCTGCATACAATGTATTTATAGCGGATGAATTCATTAAAGAAATTACATAAATGATTAAGACTTTTTTCAGATACAGAGACTTTGACTAGCCGGTGAAATGTATGGAGACATATAATCAATTATAAGTTAATATTTAATACAATAAATATAATAATCTCGGAGGCAAAAGTTCTAGTCAACTCATCTACTCTGTTTGAAGCTAGCAAACCAAGTTGAATACACAATTGCGTTTGACTTGTCCTTATGTTGAACAACAATCTACTTGGGACAACACTTGAGCCAATTAGACTGAAATTTCAAAATTTTATATATACAACACTCATGATGCCAGGTCCTTGAAAATATCCGCATTCTTGTCAGTTTTTTGAGTGTTTGCACCTTTTCTATTCTTTGCTCCATTTCATCTGGTTTGATGAATTGTGTCCTTTTTTCTTATGAGACAGAAAGAGAGGACTAAGCATGAGCAAGGACTTGCAGATGTTGTGAATCGTTACCCACCTCTTAACAACTATCAATCACAGTGATCCAAACCTTTTAACAATTATCAATCAAGGATATGTTTACGGGCTTCAAATTTTCAAAGACGATGAATGGGTAGGCATTGAACCTATTACCAAATGCCTTTGTGGTAAACATAGCCTACCAGTTACAGGTATATTGCCAGGCTTTGGTAATCAAGTTGCTAATTCTTTTCTTTTTCTTTTTGTGATATTATGGCATCCCAAAAAGCTACGGTTGCATATTATTGACAGTCGAGGTTAAAATGTAATGAACATCGGGCAGTGACAAATTCAAGTGAAGCATGGATGACTATTATCTTTGCCATCAGTCCATTGCAAGATGGCATTGCAAAAGCTCTAACTAATGCAAGCAATCCTCCACCCTTTAGGGCCTTAGCATGCAACGATTTTTACAACTACTACTTCAATGGTGTGCTAGATCCTAATGCTGCTCTGAAGCCTTTTATGCTTTCGACTAAGAAAGAAATTTGATGTCTCATTGATGCAAAAAGTCCACTGTTACAATTTGGATTGAAATCCATGTGCATAAACTTATCAAATTTGATTTGAACAAGTGTAGTTGTTATCTGTTGTCAGCTTCTTTTTGTAAAAGATTGTCTTTCGTGAATTCTATAGCACCGTAATATGGTTACACGTAAGCAAGTCTACGAGAAGGCACCAAAGGGAAGGACAATCTCATTTCTTTTTCAACTGCGTCCTGATTTGCTTCAAGGAAAGAGGTTTTGGTGCATGATGCAAACATCATCATTCTTCTAACCATTTTGCAATAATTTGCTCTCTCTCTCTCTCTCTCTCTCCCCTCTCTCTGGTTACTTTGCTGTCCAAGGAGTAACCATCAACGAAGATGCCTCAGACAGGCCATGACTGATATTAATGGTGATTATATTATCAGAATCAAAACCAACTCCTTTGATTTTTTTTTCTCCTCTAAGGAGCATTATCATAGAATAATTTGTGTCCATGGGGTGATGAGATGAGACATAAAAGCTCGCTTGGGGAAAAGGCTCAATCTACAGCACAGGCACAATTGCTCAGGCCAACTTGGCATCATTTAGCTTGTCCTTGTTCTCCATTGATTATTCTCATTCACCCACATCTTAGAACAACTCGTTATTGTTGGCTCATCCCCCCCACCCCCCTCCCCCCAAAAAAAGCGCCAAACATCAATACAATTAGTTATTATTATCCACTTAGTTTGCTAGACAAGTTGGTTATAAAAATGGAAATTTGAAAGAGTCGGACATTGACCAAACTTTGGCCTTTGTTTTTCCAGGCAAAGGCCAGAAGCAGGTTACAAAATGCCTGTCCATGTTTTCCTTTAGTTATAAAAATTGTGATCACTGATTGCTCTTCTTTATAAGGGAAATGCCTATTGTCTTGATATGCAGGGTGCTTACCCTTCTTTAATGTAAAAGGTTGGAATATACTTTGATCATGGGTCAAGTTTAGGTAAATCCTTTTAGGCCCATTTGCAAAGTTGAGCAACGAATCTTCTGCAAACTTGTTCTCTTCTTGAAAAGGTGCCCCATGGTTAAGGTTCCTCTCGGGTAGTGCTCTATTGTATTTTAACATGTATCACTGTATCCAATCTTGCTCTTGAAATTGAACTCATCCAAAGAATCTTAACAACTATATTCATGGTCTGTGGCCTAGTCCACAAATCCGCCACAAGTGCATCTTTTTGTTAAAACTTACACGTCCTCTTTCACATTGAGTTTGTGAATTTTTGACTTTGAGGAGTCAAGTGGAGAACAATTTTTGAGACCAGAAAATTTATCATTTTTTGATAAACATTAATGAATGAAAGATATCTAGATTAAGTGTTCTCATTTGGCAAAGTAAAAACATTTTGTGGCTCCAGACGGTAATACTTGAATAATCAAAACTATCCCGATAAATTTAAAAATATCTTAGAAGTAATAATTAAAAAAAAAATGCCGACAAGAGACTAATTCAATTTGAATAACTAATTCAATTTGAATATATCTCGAGGGAAGTCATCACTATAACACACTAAAATATATTTTTTTAATGTAATTTCACAAATAATCTTTTTTTAATTGGATTTAAATATTAATTCTCAAAATTATAAAATATGTACTTTAGTTAGAAAACTATTTTAATGGTGTAGTGTTTCTATTCTCGCACATCATAACTACTTAATTAAAGATTAAACTCATGTTGGTACATTTAGATTTGTGACTTTGAGGAAATTTGACATTTGGGGGGGGGGGGAGAAGAAGAAAAGTGTAAGACCTATGTTTAAGTAAAATTGAATTATTTAGGGATTAACACAGTTTTAAGTATTGAGAAGGAGAAATAAATTGTCAATGAACTACCAGCGTCCAAGGGCAATTAAGAAATTCTATAAGTACTCCTTTGACATGACTTTTTTTAACTTATCTTTTCTTTTTAAGAAGTAAAAATTAATTTTTTTGAAAAAAAAATTTAAAAATTATTTAATTTTTTACTTTTTGAAGTAGTTCATTTTTTTTTATTTTTTACTTTTGAAATAAAGTTAAAAATTTAAGTGTATTTGAAATTTTATATCATTTAAATGAGAATATTAATAAAATAAAAATAATTATGTGAAAATATAAATGAAATAAAAAATATAAATTTTTAGAAAAGTTGTAGTATTAAAAAAAGAAGAAAAAACTCCTCCCATGAATTTTTTTTTTTTAATTATTTTTAAAATTTTTTTCATGAAAAAAAAAACTTTTTTTTAAAAGATTTTAAAAAATTCTGTGGTAGAGTTTCACCCTCTTATAAAGGGCGGAATAATTAAAAAAATACCTTACCAAACAGACACCAAGTCCGAGTCTCTCACACAACTAAAATAACCGCCGCCCTGATTCAGTCGAGGCCTCCATCATCCGTGTCCCCCTCTCTCTGTCTTTCTGGGGTGGTAGCAGCTTGATAAAGCCTAACTAAACCTAAACCTAACCCCTTCAACGGTCACTTTCTGCGCCCTCTCGCATCTCTCATCTCTCGAAACACCGATCGCCACTGACCTGGTACATTCTCTCTCTCTCTCTCGTACGAGTTGTGAATTTTGTGCGTGAGCTTGTATGTGTGTGTGTATGAACGAATTTTGTGCTCGCGATTCGATAATTAGGTTTTTTTTTTTTTTTTTTTTTTTGAACTCGTTTGGAATTATTGACCCGATGAGTCTTTGATTATACGGTGAAAATAGGGCTTATGTCAAAAATTATTGTTTCTGGGACTTTAGTGTTTGTGTTTTTCTAGTGTTACTTGGGTTAAAGCTTTCTCCACAATGCACTGTATGGTTTCTTGGGTTAAGGCTTTCTCCACAATGCACTGTATGGTTTCTTGGGGTTAAAGCTTTCTCCACAATGCAGTGTATCGTTGGTGGAGATTGTTGATATTGCCAACCTGAAACTTCTCTCAGGATGGTCAATTTCATTTGATTTATGGTCCTATGGGGGAAGGTGCTTCATTCCTTGACATGTTGATTGCTCCAGACATCTACAGGAATAAACAAGGTGTTTGGAGAAATGCCCAAATGGATTTTTTTCTGGCATCTGTACTAATTTAGTTACTATTCTTTGACCTAACTTGTTATATCCCACGTCCTATTATTATACCTATTTTCTTTTAGTTTTTTTTTTGGGGGGGGGGGGCGGGGGGTGAGTGGATATACAAGGCTCAGTCAGTTAGCTGCAAAATGTGACATATTTTGGCTTCTAATTGGCTTTATCATGCATGTTGACTATTTAAAATGGTTAAGTTAGCTGCAAAATGTGAATTTGCTCACACTCATTCTCTCACACAAACACACGTTAGATCTATGGTTGATGATCATGCTCCCTCCTTTAGCCTATCTCACTGACCAGCTGTAATGAATGTCAAAATATGAACAAAACATCTCTTGTCATTGAAGCTAATATGCACACTTGCGCTCAGAATTTGCAAAATATATAATATGGCATTTTTTATTTTTGGGTTTTCTTTTTTACAAATACTAGGAACAGTTGCAATCTATGAAGCACCAATGCATTGCATTTGGAAGTGTCTATGTCGAGCACTTGTCAGGCATGAACCTGTTGTTGAATGAACTTAATACTCACACAAATAATGCAAAAATGTATTTAGTGTAGGAATATAAATAGTCACTCAATTAAAAGTAATACATAAATATAGCATAAATGGGATAATAAAGGGCTAATTAAAGGGTTATTTCTGTTTTAGAAGGTGACCGTTGAGAAATAACACAATAACTTTACATTTGCAAATGTACTATGTGTTTTACTCCCTTGGCGTCTATATAAACCCATGGGATTATTTTGAGATGACAAAACAAGAAAATTGAGTTTTTCATAGTCTCTCCAAAACATCTCATATTCTCCTTGTCATATATATATTTTTTATCGTTATCATTGTGGTATCATAGCCATGTTAACCAATAGCCTTTTGCAATCCACTTTTCCTTATCTTGCCAAAAGCAATTATGAAAATTGGAGTATACAAATGAAGGCGCACCTTGGATCCCAAGATATTTGGGAAATTGTAGAAGGTGGGTATGAAGAGCCCCAAGAAGGTGCAACTTTCTCTGTTCAATAAAGAGAGGTTTTAAAAGAAACTCGTAAGTCTATCAAGCTATTGATGAATCCGACTTTGAGAAAGTTGCGGTGGCAACTTCCTCTAAGCAAGCTTGGGATATGCTCCAAAATGTTCATAAATAAGTTGAAAACGTGATGAAGGTTCATCTTCAAACCTTTCGCAGAAAGTTTGAAACTTTACAAATAAAAGCGTCTAAATACGTTTCAGACTACTTTACAAGAGTCTTGGCCATAGTCAATCAACTAAGAAGAAATTGTGAGGAAATTGATGACACTGAAGTGGTAGAAAAAATTCTACAACCTCTAGATGTCAAATACGACCATATTGTGGTGGCTATTGAGGAGTCAAAAGATTTAGAGATAATTACAATTGATGAACTTATGGGTTCTTTATAAGTCCATGAATAAAGATTCACAAGAAAAAATGAAGAATCCTTGGTGCAAGCTTTTCAAGCCAAGGTTTCGCTCAAAGAAGTAAAAGGAAATTCAAGTGGTGATTGAGGATGAGGCCAAGTTTGAGGTCACAGTAGAGGATGGGGTCACGGATATGGTCGTGAACAAGGAGGTTCCTTTAGAGAGGAGGAGATAAGTCAAAATCCAAAGAAAACAAGGAGAATCATCAAGAAGCCAAAAATATGACAAATCAAAATTCGTTGCTATAATTGTAAAAAATTTGGTCATTATTCTTCCGAATGTTGGTTTAATGGTTCCAATCAAGTACAACATAGAGTCAATTATGCAAAAAGCCAAGAAGAAGAGAGATATTCAATTCTCTTGCTAGCATGTAAGGAAGATGATAATGGAAAGAAAAATCTTTGGTAGTTGGACACCGGAGCAAGCAATCATATGTGTGGCCACAAAGACTTGTTTGTTGAGCTGGATGAATTAGTGAAAGGGAGTGTATTTGCTCAATAGATATCCAACAAGGAGAATGTGCAGTGTATTATGAGAATGAACCATATGTGTGGCCACGAAGCGGTGGATCGTGCAGTGTATTTGCTCAATAGATGTCCAACAAGGAGATTGAAGAATATCATTCAACAACAAGTATGGAGTGGAAGAAAGCCAAACATTTCTTACTTGCGAGTGTTTGGTTGTCTTACTTTTGCACACATTTCAAACCAAAGAAGAACGAAATTAGATAACAAGTGGTAAATATATTTTTATCGGCTATGATGCAATATCTAAATCTTTTGAACCTTTTGATCCAAACACCAAAAAGATGCATATAAGCCGGAATGTGAAATTGAATAAAGAAGAGTCTTGGAATTGGGATGCAATGAAAGGGGTACAAATCCATGAAGAAGAAGAAAAAAAGTAAGGAGGAGTGAACATTGAAGTTACCACACCACCATCATCTCCTTCATCATCATCACAAACAACACCACCAATAACATCATCATCAGCATCGCCATCTTCATTGTCTTCAACAATTAGTTTGGTGTGAAAGACAAGGAGCATACAAAAACTCTATGAGATAACGAATAAAATTAATTTCATTTGTCTTCTTGCTAATCAAGAATCAATTTCCTTTGAAGAAGCAAGAGAAGATCAAAGATGGAGAGATACTATGAACGAGGAGATCAAGCCTATAGAAAAGAATAACATGTGGAAGCTCGTCGAACTTCCCGAAGGCCATACACCTATTGGGTTTTTAAAATCAAGAAGAACGCCCATGGTGTGGTAGAGAAATACAAAGCAAGATTGGTGGTAAAGGGGTACAAGCAACAAGCCGGAATTGACTTTGATGAGGTATTTGCTCCAATTGCCCGCATTGAAACTATTAGATTATTTATTTCTTTCGCGGCACAATTTCAATGGCATATCTATCAAATAGATATGAAATCCGCTTTTCTAAATGGTTTTCTTAAGAAAGAAGTGTATATGCAACAATCTATAGGTTATGTGAAGGAAGAAGATGAAGAAAAGGTCTTAAAATTAAAGAAGGCACTTTATGGATTGAAACAAGCACCAAGAGTATGGAATAAAAGCATTGACACTTGTTTCAAGGCTAATGGTTTTGTACAATGTCCTTATGAACATACTTTATATATGAAAAAGGAAAATAGAGATATCATGCTTGTTGCTTTGTACGTAGATGATCTCATTTTCTTAGGTAGCAATCCTCATATGTTCATGGACTGGTTAGCTATGACTCGAGACTTCGAGATGATTGATATGGGTCTAATGAGCTAATTCCTTGGTTTGAAAGTCAAGCAGTCAAAAGAAGGAATTTTTGTGTCACAAGAAACTTATACAGTAGATATTCTCAAAAGATTCAAGATGGAAGATGGCAACCCGATAAGCACCCCCATTGATTGTGGAGTAAAGCTATCAAAGCACGACAAAGGAAAAATTGTGGATGCTTCTCTTTACAAGAGCTTAGTTGGAAGCTTAAAATATCTGATATGCACAAGGCCGAACACCCTTTATGGAGTTAAATTGATAAGTTGGTATATGGAAGAGCCCAAGCAATACATTGAAAGGCGGCCAAAAGAATTCTTCGTTACATTCGTGGTACTATGTTTCATGGACTAATCTATTCTCTTTGTAAAAATTTTCAGTTTTGTGGATTCTCAAACAGTGATTGGGGAGGAGATTTGAATAAAAGAAAGACTACAACTGGATTTGTCTTTTACAGCAAAACCGCTTGTGGTCAACTCTTTTCACAAATTCAAGATGCTTCTTGGAATGGCAGATAGAAGACAATTAAGTTCAAAGGGTGATGTTGTTGAATGAACTTAATAGTCACACAAATAATGCAAAAATGTATTTAGTGTAGGAATATGAATGGTTACTCAATTAAAAGTAATACATAAATATTGCGTAAATGGGATAATAAAGGGGAAATCAAAGGGTTATTTCGGTTTTAGAAGGTGACTATTGAAAAAAGGCACAATAATTTTACATTTGTAAAAGTACTGTCTTTTACTCCCTTGGGGTCTATATAAACCCATGGGATTATTTTGAAATGACAAGACAAGAAAATTGAGTTTTCATAGTCTCTCCAAAATACCTAATATCCTCCTTGTCATATATATATATTTTTATCCCTATCAGAACCTGCTATTGGCATGCCTGTTGCTCATGTTGAACACAGATATATACTTGATCAAGTAAAATTTAAACAAATATGATTTTTGGCATTTCTCAGATGCCTCAACCATGTTTGATTTGATATCAGATTGTTCCTTTCTTTTTCGTTGCAGAAACTGATCGTGGTCTAAGCTGTGAACGAATACGAGTAATGGATGCATTTTTCAGTTTTGCTGTATTGCCATATGCATGTTTTGTTGTAGCTTGTATCCCATGTGTGCATAAATGTCCAGTTATTGAGATGGTGTACCGTTGTGTTCACTTCTTGCCGAATTATGTGTTTTAGTTGCCTTACGTGCGCCGGCGACAAATGAATGACCTTGCCCTGCTTATTTTTATTTACTGTAGTCCAGAAAAGAGGAGAAGATTCTGGTTTTTTATAGGCATTCTTAATATTATCCCCTTAGATTCATTGCCTTACCATCTTAAGCATCATAAATGTCTGTCTCACTTGCCAACTCTAACAACCAATAATAATTCGTCATCATCATTTGCCAACTGTGATTATATCTCTCTAAGTGGGAAAAAAAATGTTGTTCTTGTTGAGAGAGAGAGAGAGAGAGAGAACACATGGTGCAGCCCGTCTGTTTGATGGCAATTGGCATGCCCCCAAACTTCCTTTAAAGTTGATTGTGTGGCCACTAATTGATTGGCATGTGCAGTGCATGTGCTGTGATATTTGGCATATTGCATGTGATATATATGAGAATCTTGGAACCCAATGCAAATTATCTAACTGAAATTTTCAGTCAGAATATGCATACAAAACTGAAAATGCTTGTTCACATAAATGAATGGTCATAAATTTTTGTGTAAGCAAATTTCTAGCATTTAATGAGGTTTTCATCCCTCTAATTGTTTTTTTTAGACAATAAAATCACAGGTAATGCTTCGGAATATTATGCAAATTGGTGCTTGAGATCGGTCATTGAAAGTCAAGGTATCTGGTTAGCGTGTAATGTATGTAACATTGAAAGTCAAGGTATCTGGTGACATAAGTTAGATAAATGAAATTGCATTCTCTTATCTGCTAACTAGTATCGACTCTTAATGGGACACGAGGATAGATTATATTAGTGTTAAAAGAGGGGAAGACTAGGGGATTGTCACATGCATGCAGTAACATTACAAATAGCATTTGAGGGAACTGACAGAAAAGTGCATTTTAGTGTTGCTTCTTGCATTTCATGGATTATGTTTTCCCTTTGCAGATGAGCTCAGTTTTGGTTTCGCTTTGTACTGGTGGGATTGGTCTGGAAAAAGTTGGATTTTCTGCCCACTTTTGGCTATGGAGAAAGAGAATGGCAGAAGTTCCAGCAGAATCTATGACAATCTAGTCACTTTTCTAAGAAAATGCATGTTTTATATTCTATCCGTTGGTCCCATTCCCAGTCACATTGCCTTCATCATGGATGGAAACAGGAGATATGCTAAGAACACAAATTGGTGGCAGGGGCTGGCTATGGTGGTGGGCTCTTCGCTCTCGTGTCCATGCTCCTAGGGGTTGGACATGTGACAGTGTATGCTTTCAGCACTGACAATTTCAAGCGACGGCCCGAAGAAGTTCAATCAGTTATGGAGCTTATGCTAGAAAAGATTGAAGGGTTGATCAAAGAAGAGAGCATACTGACTCAGTATGGAGTTAGAGTGAACTTTATTGGGAATCTAAAACTTTTGAGTGAACCTATCTAAAACTTTTGAGTGAACCTGTCCGGTTAGCAGCTGAGAGGGCTATGGAAGCCACTGCTAAGCATTCGGAGGTTGTCCTCTCAATACGCATGGCCTATACTTCCACAAATTAGATTTTGAATGCTGTTCAAAGATCCTGTGAAGAGAAATGGGAAGAAGCAAGAGGATCGAGGACAAGTGGGTTTGGCTGTAGTGTAATAGGGCTTGAAGATATTGAATTCTGTCCTGATGAGCGAACAGATTTAGTAGATATTGAGAAGCATATGTACATGGCGGTTGCACCTGATCCTCATATCATCATCCGTACTTCTGGTGAGACTCGATTACAATTTTCTTCTTTGGAAAAGTTCTCACACGCAATTATAATCTCCTTAGGTGCTTTGGCCCGAGATTGGCTTCTGGCACTTAGTTTGTTCAGTATTGAATTTTCAGCAAAACTATTACTATTTGAAGAGGTTTAAAAAACAAATATGAATCTTTGCAAGATGGTTTCTGATAGCCTAGACTGTTAAAAATACTGTATCTTAATTTAAACTCAGCTTCTTGTTGCATAATTTTTTGTAGCAAGAAACATGTTTGGAATCAGACATGCCCTAGGGACATTTTTTTTGAGTCTCTGCATGTGGTGTGGTATAGGTATGAGAAAATTAAGATGCTTGATGCTGCTTTGCCCTTGTTTGACACTGGTTTGATCAATTAAATCGGTGCCAGATCTTATGTAACATCATTTTGTACTCATTTCATGACATAGACATAGGTGATTGGTTTAGAAATGGAAAAAGAAACCGTATCAGGGCTATTTACTGGGTTCTTTGGAATGCATTTGTTTGAATTATGTTCAAAGATATGTGTACTTCGGTAAGTGATATCTCTGTCAATGTTATCTACATTCTTTAATGAATCGCAATATGCAAAATGTACGTATTTAGCTGGGTTTTAGATTTAGATTGGGTTTGTTTTGAAGGAATTAAGAGGGGGGAGGGTCGACAAGAAGGAATAGGCATGACTTTTGTTTCGGTGAAAAGGAAACGTGGAAGCAAAGAAACTCTCGTTTATATCAAAAAAAAAAAAAAAAAAGAAACTCTCGTTTCCTTGCACTTCTGGGAAATCTCATTTCCTTACCTTTCTGGGGGATTCTATGGTATGGTACGGTCCAATATCGTAATGGTAAACGTATCTCGTTTATGATAAATAAACCTTCCCCCAACTTGTGAGAATATTTACCATAAAAGAGTTATTACCATAAGTTGAGTCTCGTTATCACTAACAACCACTGATAAGGTTTTATTTATCATAAATGGGTTATATTTATCACAAATCGAAACTTTACAATATATCATAAACATTTTTACCACTCATGGGGTCTGTTTACCGTTATGGTTTTTTTTTTTTCATGGTCGCTATTTGAGTTTTGTTTGATTAATCTGGTTCGAGTATTATAACACTCATTTTTTAGGGTTAATTCTCACAAATTTTCTTTTGTCATTACTAAAGTTTGAAGTCGAGATCTCTGATTAAAAGAGTAAAGTGTTTTCGATCAATCAACCTAAAAGAATTTGGTGTTTGCCCTTATGGTATTGAATTGTAAAAAATGGGTTACGGTAGCATATGGTTTCCCTTCCAAAATGGAGGAATCGGATGTAAAGGACATTGGGAGGAAAAATCAATTCCTCTTGTTCCCCCTATTCCTTCTTATTTTCCATCCCTCGTACCAAACATTGCCTTTGTGTAATTTTTAGCGTAGCCATTTTCATTTTCTAAATGTTTTAGCACCACTTACATCCCACCTTCCTGATAAAAAAGACTAAAAAAAAAAAAAACTAAACGAATTTATTTATGATGGAATTAGAAAATATAAATTGGACTTGTCTCAGCAGAATCGTGCCAAACAGGCAAACCATATTAGAGGAAGAAAATGTCTTTGCTCTTGGAACATTTCCTAATAAAAAATTCATAATATATATATATATATATATATATAGATGGGTGGAGAAAGTGAAACTAAACGCCCTATGAATGGCGCATGTGGCGGCTAACAATTACCAACCGTGGCATGATAAGACCACCATGAGCAGCTATCGTATATTTAGCTTATCTTATTGCTCTTGACTTCAGTTATTGAGAAAAAAAATGGAAGAAGAAGAAGAAGAAGAAGAAGGGACCAAGTTCAAAGGAAGGGACCAAGTTACCAAAATATATTAATTAGACAGGACCACAAGGATAACTAGCAGGAAAAATGAAGGAGAAAAAGGACTTAGGACCACGAGTGTGTGTAGTGGGGGCAGTGATGGTTGATTCAAGGAATAAAAGATTGATACCTCAGATTAAAGAATTTCATAGTCCTAATCTCCCAAAAACTTTTTATGTTGCAAATTGCAATGAATGGCATCACTGAATACAAAAGCTCAACAATAATGCAAATGGTAGACAAGAGATTAGGTTTTAAATATTGATATATAAGATTATTAGATATTACATAACAGTTTATATAAATCATGTAAGCGTGATTCTTAAAACTAAATCAAACCAGTTGGCAGAACACAATTCCAGAATTGGACCCAAAACCAATCCGCCTCTCGAGATTTCTATAAAATGATTTCTCCTGCTCTTAACAGCAGAACAACGAAATCCAGAGGAGCCTTCGGTGGAAACGTGTATTAAATGGGGAGTATTGATTGATTGCTGGTGCTATTATGACTACTACCTTTTAACAAGGAAAGGGATTGCCATTAATGATCATAATTAAAACTTTGTCATAAGCAAAAGTGCAGAGACCATGTTTATTACCTCATGAGAATTTTTTTTTATGCTATATTAATTGAAATTTTGGAGTCATACTTTAACTAATTTAATTTGAGATTTATAGTGATCCGTTAAGGGGAGCTATTCTCTCAATATAATTTTTTTCATTTTTAAATCATGAATCAAATTCAAAAATTTAATTAAAAGATCTGACGTCACATCTCAAAGACTAACTATTTGTTGGTATTACCTTGTGAGATTAACATAAGCATTGTGCTCTTAAACAAACTATTAAGCCTCTAATCACATATAATTATATATATATATATATATATATATATATTTAATTATATAAAAATTATAAAAATTATAAAAGTATATGTGTTTACGAAAATTCGAATATCAAAGCTTGAGAAGGCGATCGAGTAAGTGAAGGGGTCTAATCACACGTAATAGACCACTAGGGAAGTGACGTCATCTTTAATTACATCATAAACATGACTAATCACCGTGACTTAGTGCAGTCTTATCAGGTACTTAACAAACTATAAACTCCATTTTGATCTAATTAAAAATAAATAAATTAAAAACTCGTAAACATGATGATGAACTCAAACACATCATGGCATGACATCATGATCACCAACGGACGAAAGCATACCAAAATGTCAAAATTTAACATTGATCGCTCGTAACAAATAAAAAAAAAAAAAAAAAAACACTATTGTATAAAATTAGCACACATCCAACTTGAATTTTGATCATTCGTAATATGAGGAGTTTTTCATCAATTCATGGGGTAAACCCACAAAAGTTAGCATCTGTATATTTGTTCGATTTTTATTTTTTGTGGGTTTGCAAAATATTTTTAACCTGCACCCTGAAAAAATGATAATCAAAATTTTTTATTATTGTAAAAGAAGACCAAAAAAGAAAGGTTGGACAGGAATTAAACATTAAACAATAACCTATTGCATAAATTAAGATCACATAAAGCAAATAAACATGGAAATACAAGGAATTGACCCTCTAAAGCCATCACCTTGAGCATAAAATCCTGTCTCTCTCTACATATTTATAATAAAGAGTATATAGTCACATAAAAAAATTGTATCAAACGTGTATCAAATGAATCAGGGTGCACGCCAGTGGCTTGGAACGTTTGAGACGGGGCAAGGTGGCTCGAGCCTATGATCGACCCGCCTTTGCAATGAGGGGTCAATTACCCATTCTCAATTTTCCTAATGAATATCCAAGATCCAGTTCATGTTCTCCTAATTAATACTCATCTTCTTCATGTTCATCATCATCTTCTATGATTGAGAATGTGGAAAAAGTGTAGAAGAACATGGAAAGGAGGTGATTGAATTTGAGTATTTGGATGATTAGCAGCTGGAGGTGCTTCTTCAATTTGATGGAACAACTAGAAAGGAGGATGCATTTTAGGATTAAGTTCTTTTTATGTTACATATTTTCACATGATAATTTGAGTAATTTCTGCATTTTTATCATGAATTTAACTAAATCAAATGCAGAAATCCACTTTTCAGATATTGAGCATTTGCATGATCTCTGCCGTCAGTGCTCTGTTTTCGTAGGCTCTCTGCTTTGTTCTGTTTTTCTTTTTCAGATTCTGCTGTTTTATATTTGTTCCTTTGTTGGGTTTGCATTTTGGTTTCTTTAAAATGTCATGCTACATTGGATTGCTTTCCCCCAAAAAATAAATGACCTAATTCTTACCCAGTCATCAGAATGCCTTGATCTTTCCTCTACAAGCGAGGTTGTGGTATCAAACAAGAATTTGAATTAGTTGGCAAATTTAACTTGGTTTTTTCTTTATAAAATTATTGATATTTCATAGATATTGAACAATTTCATAAAAGATCATATCATCCAAAACAAAATCCATCTTATGAAAAGTTTCATTTGTTGAGGTCAAGAATTTCTTTTGAGTAGGGTATGTTGATGCATTATTTGCTGCGGGCACATATGCTACTCTACTTTAATGGAAATGACATTAAATTTTTTAACTAAGATTCAAATTCAAATTTTGAAAATAAATAAAATTATATTTGGAGAACTTTTTTCTGAAATTTCATTTGTTTAGGTCAAGAATTTCTTTTGAGTGGGGTATGTTGATGCATCATCTCTTGAGGGCACAGATGCTGCTATTCTACTAGATTACATGCATCGTAAGATAATTGTATTATCAATAAATAATTGATTTAATAAGAAGAATATTATATTAAAACTTTTAATTAAAATTTGGATTCAATATTAAAAATAAAAAATATATATTTAAATTATTCTTTTAAAAAAAAGACTTAACAGTAATTTAAATAGAATTAATCGAACCCGAATTAATGCTTTAATGTTTACGTTGACACCCAAAATTGACTTCCAATTCAAAGGATGATGCTGACATATGAGTTAGCCTTAGTCATTAAGTCAGGCTTACCACACTAGTTTTTACTTCCACGTGGTCTGCTGATAACTTTCCAAAACATTGATGGCCAAATCTCCCCAAATCCAAAGAAATATTATCTCCTCAACCAAATTACCGACCTCCGAAAACAGTCTCTATACTTTTTAAAGACCAAAGTCATCTTTGACATGGTCTCCATTATCGTCATTAATATTTTACGTAATTCCCTGATGATCGGATCTAAGACATTAGCGTAAGCATGTTTGCTTAAATTACCTTCAAAATAATAACAAGTCATTTGATCAATTTTTGGTGACATGGGAGATGAGACGTAAGCCAAAATGATCTCATCTTTCATCACATCAGGCGCACTCATATGACTACACTACACTACCCCAAAATAATTCTTTAAAACTCGAATCTAATTTGATTATTGTTTAAAACTTACTTAATAAATCTTACATGCCAACCTGGTGGCTCAGTTTTCATATTAAAAATTTTGGACGAAGCATTCCTAAGCATGATGATGAATGGTCTGTCTCACTCCATGATTCACCAATGTTATTTTCCTCGAAATAAGGAAAAAAAATAATGACCATCCATATAAAACCTGCACTGTATCAAGATGAGAAAAAAAAGGATATCATATATTTTTAAAATAAATTATTGATATTCGACGATTATATTAGAAACGATTAAATTTGATTTGAAATAGATTAAATTTTTATAGAGTACGACTCTCTCTATGTTTGTTTTGTTTTTTTTTTTTTGTTTTTATCGATTGGTATTTAAATTTTATCCGATTAATACGATTCAAATATTGAAAAATGTATTGAGGGATTGAATTTTTTAAATCATTTTTTTCTATCCTATTTAAATTTGAGACATCTAATTAAGGAAGTATAGATTCTATCCACTTAATTTAAAGAAATTTGATCTCGTGTTTACTTTTATCTTATATAAAAAATTTAAATTTAAAATGTTATTCGAAAGGTATAAATGCATGATTACCGGATTAACCATTGTCGGTGAGGATGCCATATATCGACAGTAAAAAACTCACCAAACTTTATAATAACTGTTTTCTTGGTGCCATGAATAGGAATATATGCAAAAGACAATCTGCCCAAGCTTTTAGAAACAAAACAGAAGGATTTAACCTTGTACGAAAGCCATCAGTCATCCCCTTGAACCCTCTCTCTCTCTCTCTCTCTCTCTCTCTCTCTCTCTCTCTCTCTCTCCCTCAAGATCTATTCTTGTCACTTTCATATACACTTCCCACCAATCAATGAGCTTTACCATACGGTATAAATAGGAGACACAGGACATAGTAACAAAGAGTTTTCAAGTACAAATTCAGTGACCAAGACCTTCATTTAAGACATGGAAAAAGATTCTAAGACCAAGGAGGAGGCTGAGATCCGGTACCGCGGCGTGAGGAGGCGGCCGTGGGGAAAATACGCAGCGGAGATCCGTGACTCCACCAACTACGGCGCCCGCCTTTGGCTAGGAACATTCAACACGGCGGAGGAGGCCGCAAGGGCCTATGATCGAGCCGCGTTTGCCATGAGAGGTCAGTCGGCCATCCTCAATTTCCCCGAAGAGTATCCAATGATGCCGAGGACTGCAGAGTCTTCCACTTCAACCTCATCATCGTCATCATCATCGTCATCGTCCTCATCATCATCTTCTTCTTTATTAGCTTCATCTTCGTCGTCGTCGAGGATGGGCGGGCAAGGAAAAGAAGTAATTGAATTTGAGTATTTGGATGATAAAGTGCTGGAGGAACTGCTTCAATTTGAGCCTTCTGAGGAGGAGGAGAAGAACAACAAGAGAGAGTGAACGATTTTTATTTTTTTTATTTTTTTTTTATTTTTTTGGGTTCGCCTTTTTGGAATTCACCGGCTCTTGATCGGTTGATTTTTATTTTATTTTTTTTTTGGGATCCTTTCCCATCTCCTTTGTTGTATCACATGTTTTGACTTTGCGTATCTAGGAGTTCATGTGGGGTCAAAATTCACAAAAAAATAAAAATAGCACTTTTTGCCAAATCCGACGGCTGGGTTTTTTCTTTTCTGTTTTTGGTACAGATCCTTCTCCCTAATTTAATAATTTCAAATTCTAAGGTTTATTAAAAACAAAAGTGATAATGACATAAAATAAGGTGGAACAAAGAAAAGATGTGGAAAAAGAAAGGAAAGTCTCGACGATATTCAAATTTTCAATCTATGTTTTTTTTTTCGACTTTTGTTTCTTCAGTCTAAGCAACCCACGTGCTGCAACTACAACCTTAGCCGACCTTTTGCGAGCGAAGGTCTACGAAGGATGCCAAACAAAATTTAATTATATAAAATTTCCCGAAGGAAATACTACTCTTATTCGCATGTCTTATATGAGTAATTTGCTAAATCCCTCGATATTTAAATCTCTTTGTATACAAATATATTTATATTCACAATAAATTTAGAGTGAAATTTATTTTTGGGAAAAAAATCATAATATTATACATAACTAAAAGGTATTATAAATATATATATATATATATATATATATATATATTAAAGTTGTAATCTCTCCTTCGTGAATTTAAAAAATTTTGCTTTTAATAAAATAAATTTAACTTTAAAAGGCGACTCTGATTCATTTATTAATATTGCTTTGCTAGATGATTATAAGATTTCACTCAACATGATATTCCTCCAATGTATAAGGCATGGTCGTGTACCCATAAAATTTAATATATTTTTTTTTCAATAAACTAGAATTACCACCATATCTCTAGGATAAAATTGCTCCTCTCTCTTTGTTTTTTTTAGTCAATGGGGTGTCCCATTAACAAATTGTTGAACATATTATATTGGTAATATTTGAAAGGCTTATGATTGGAGGATTTATGGATATCTTAATCCATGGCACATACACCCAC
This sequence comes from Dillenia suffruticosa, assembly GCA_033439265.1. Lineage (NCBI taxonomy): Eukaryota > Viridiplantae > Streptophyta > Magnoliopsida > Dilleniales > Dilleniaceae > Dillenia > Dillenia suffruticosa. The sequence continues at coordinate 20,355,076 of JAVTVX010000020.1, forward strand.
CAAGTCGCCTTGCTCCATTTTAATTGTAATTTCAAACCAAAATAAAACAAATGAATAAATTTAAGCATGGGATGAGCCACATGCAAGCCCCATAAGTCCCACACAGCTGAAGTATTGCACGTATAAAATTCGTTATTGGCCCATTTTAAATCATAAATTAGACTCAAAGAATTGTTGATACCCCCTCGAGTCTGCCTTAAGTTCTGCTAAATCTACTCCTTTTACTCGAATTTAACCTCGGTAGCCAATTATATCCACGCCAACGGACTTAAGCCCCTCTCCCCAATGTTTTCTTTTGTTCAATTGACAAGTTACACTACAAAATTAAACCGCTCTCCTTACGGTAATTTTTAATGACGGTGACTTTTAGTGACGATTTTTATGGTTTATAAAAACGCACTATGACAAAACCGTCAGAAAATATAGGTTTCTATCAACTGACTAAAATGTCCGTAAAAAAAAATTTATCAACTGTAGGTAAAGCTACCACAACCGTCTGTAAAACAATATACAATTGTGATGATTAAAAATTATGGTCAATAAATGTAATAATCTTTTTTACACGGTTTAAAAACAATCTCAATATAAATCTTTTTTATTATCTATTTAATAATACCGTCTTCATAGGTTTTAGATGTATGGTAACATTCTACGGCCTTTTAAAACTAAATTTGTTTAAATTCTAATCTATATATTGTAATATCTATAAAAACCTAATATTGTTATATTTTTGTATCATATATTCTTTATATTTGAAAATAATCTAGATAACAAATTATGGTAAATTTATGATAATAGCAGTTTAGTAAATAGGTGATAATGATAAGTAGAAGTAGTAGGTACGTAGTTGGTAAGTAGATGGTAAGTGGGTAAATAAGTTTATATAGTGGTAAGTTTGTGATAAGTTTGTGATATATAGTCGTAGTAAGCAGATAATAAGTGAATAAGTAAATTTATATAGTAGTAAGTTAGTGGTAAGTAAATGGTTAGTGGATAAGTAAGTTTATATAGTGATAAATTTGTGATATATAGTCGTGGTAAATAGATAGTAAGTAAATTATAAGTAGATAGAAGTGGATAAATAAGTTTATATAGTGGTAAGTTAGTTGTAAATTAGTGATAAGTAGATGGTAATTGGGTAATTAAGTTTATATAGTGGTAAGTTAGTGATAAGTTAGTGATAAGTTTGTGATATATAGTCGTGGTAAGTAGATATTAAGTAAATGGTAAGTGGATAAGTAATTTTATATAGTGGTAAATTTGTGATATATAATTGTTATTTAATCTACTATCATTATATTTATTTCTATTTTTTATTAACATACATTTATTTAATATTTATTAACATACATTACTTATATACATTAAATAATTTTATTAAATATTTTAATTATTTATACTAATGTAATATTAACTTATATACATTTTTTAAAATTTTAAAATGTATAAAAAATTTTTGAAAAGTTTTATGATTTAATAATTTGAAAATTAAAAATCCAAAAATATCATTTATTTATAAATATTATATTTACTTTCATTTTTCAAAATTTTCTAAATAGTACAAAATTACATGTATTAACTTTTATTTTTATTTTATGAAAATTTGAAAAACTATATAACACTATTTCCCTAAATTTTATATAGTATCGAGATTTTATAAATTATAAAAATATTATCAATTTTTCAAAATTTTCTATATTTTATTTTTTAACAATATATTTTAAATTTCTTATAACAATTAATTTTTATATTATTTATTATTCTATTTCATTTAATTTTATTGTTTTTGTTTTTTTTTTCTAATTTTTTGTTTTTCTAATAAGTATGAAATTTAAATTATAATATATTAATAATTTAAAAATATATATATATTTAATCACAAATATTTCCCCTTCAAAATATATAAAATTAATAAATTATAATTCATTCATAATATTCAATTTAAATATCATTGGTTTTGAATATGTTAAAATCGGTAAAAAAAAATAATTCAAAGAGAATATAAAACGAAAAAAAAAAACTCCCAGAAAAAGAAAAAAATAGAGGTGAGAGTGAAATAAGGAAAAAAAGTGAGATTGAGATTGGTAGGAAGAAAGAAAGAAATAAAAAAAAGAAAAGAAAAACATACACAAAAAAGTTGTAGATTAATGGTTAACACTCCAAATATTCAGCTTACTTCTGGTTATAGGTTCGAATTCGGGTGCTTGCAACACTTTACCCTTTTTTGCATAAATAAAAGGAAGCTGAGCAAGCTGGCGCCCGCACGGGTGCTGCTTGCACGGGGCGCCTGCTCAAGCATGGGCAGGCGCCAGTGCGGGCGCTCGCATGCGTGCCTGCCTGCGCGTAGCGCTAGCCAACGCGGGCGCTGCTTGCGCGGGGCGCCCACTCGAGCATGGGCAGGCGCCAGTGCGGGCGCTCGCATGTGCGCCTGCTTGCGCGTAGTGCCCGCCTACGCGGGCGCCAACGTGAGCAATGGCAGGTGCTCGCATGCGCGCCTGCGAGCAAGCAGTGCCCGCCTTCGCAGGCGCTAGCGCGACCAAGGGTAGGTGCCCGCACGGGCGCTCGCATGCGCGCAGCGCCTTCCTTCGCGGGCACCCGCGCGAGTAGGGTCAAGCGCCTATAGCAGCCAAACACGGTGCAGGCAAGCAATTTTTTAATTATTTAAATTACTAGTAATTTTATTTAAATTAATAATAATAAAAATTAATAAAATTATTTATAGTTTAACGAACCTAATGATTTAAAATTATTAATATTGACACCGCTTGAAATATTTTTTCACATCTAAAATAATTAATTAAGTTATATAATATAATATTAATAATAATTAAATGATTATTATACAAATATTATATTATGAAAAAGTACATTAGCTCGATAATTTGATCTAAATTGGTAAATTTATAATATAATTTATAATAATATATTTATTATATTATTTGTCTCCCAAAATAGTTTCAAATTTTTTACAAAATTTTTGCACTCCGCTGTAACAATCTCTCTCTATTTTCATAAACAAATTTTGAAAATAAGTTTTCACAAAGTTTTTCCTTTTCTGCGTCAATTTTTTGAAAATTTTCTATTTTAATATTAAATCTGAAATTAAAATAAAAATAATATGTTTATTTTTTAAAACCTGGGTAATATGTTGGATGATTAAGTTTGTTCGACTGAATTTGGAGTAGTTGTGATTTTTCGTATAATGTTCATCCGTTGTTCTTTTAAATATCCAAGATAAAACTTCACAAAGTGTGAGTGAAAAGTTTAAATGAGTTACGGAAGAAGAGCTTTCAAGGGAAGGATGGAGAAATTTTGATGGCAGATAAAATTTTGTAAAGTATGAGTGAGAGGTTTAAATGAGTTAGGGAATAAGAGCTTTCAAGGGAATGATGGAGAAATTTTGATGGCAGATAAAATTTTATAAAGTATGAGTGAGAGGTTTAAATGAGTTTGGGGAGAAGAACTTTTAAGGGAATGATGAAAAATTTTTGAGTTAGAGTTTGGGGAGAAGAACTTTAAAGGGAAGGATGAAAAAATTTTGAGTTAGGATTTCGCCAGAATTGAATTTATAATATATAATTTTCACAAACAAATTTTTAAAACTTCGCTTTCGCGCTTTTTCTCCCGTCTCTTTTTTCATTACCGTCTCTTTTTTTATTATCGCGTTTTTTAATTTCTCACAATTATTTTTATACTTTTAATTAATACCGCATTGTGATTTTTATTACTTACTTATGAAATACTTACTAACTACTTATTAACTAATTACTACATTTTATAATTTTTTGACACTCTCTCTTTTTTTCTTAGTCACTATATTATTATACTCATTGCCTTCATTTCTCTATAGTTCTCATGCAATGTAATTTTTAGAATTTGTTAATTTTTTCATATCTATACTCTTACAACTCCTTATAAGTAGTAGAGCATTCGCGATTTATCTTGCCAGATTAATCTAATTAAACAAATGATTAAATCTAGTTTTTATTTAAATTTTCATATCACAATACCAATTATATTGTTTCCATTTGTTAATATCATTGTACCCATTTATTACATGATGAATAAACCACATAATAAAGTTTTTACTATGATTTACTATAAAATTTCAATCAGGATTGATTTATTTTTCGAACATATTACATTCACTTCATATGAAACAGTATATAGGATATTAGAGTTTAATAGAGTTTAATATTAATATATATATATGACAGTATATACTTACACTCGCAATTGAGTCACTATTGAGTAGTATGTATTGAATAGTATATATTTATAGTATTTGTCATCTCTTTTAAGAATAATATTTAAAAAAAATAATATCAAATTATGTAATAATAAATTTAAGATTGTACCACTCACCAACAACTAACTACATTATGTTTATTAGTTGTACTACCCACTAACAATATTCATCTCACCCACTAACAAGTGATATGATAAGATAGAATAGATATTTGCTCAATTGCTCAATTGCTCAATTACCATTATTGACATTTAGGCATCAAAACCAAGTTAATATTACTAGGGGCGAAAATAAAATTTATGTTGAACTAGTAATATTATTTTTGGATAGATATTTAAGGTCAGATTTAATTTAGTTCATTGATTAAAGTAACCAATTTTAGAAAAACGCAATTGATATTTAGGTAATACATCTTAGTTCATCATGTTAATTTTACAAGTAGTTTAACAAAATTTAACAATAAAATAATCTAAAATTTTCGTCCCAATTTTGTCAAAGGAAAAACATCATACACAATGAATTTTATTTTTCAAGTGGTTTGATTAATTTTGTTAAAGCTATCATATCATCTTCTAATCATAATGAGACAATGAATTTTAATGAATTTTATTTGAATTTGATGGTAAGGTGGTTTGATTTTCGTAACACAAAATCAATTTAATTTAATAATTGTTTTAGATTGTTTTTGTTTAAATAAAAGCAAACAAAGAAAGTAAAAAAAAAAGAAATAGACATATAGCAAGTAAGTAATATGATAATTTGGAGCAAAAACTAAATTTTTCGCTGTTAAAACAAAAAACAAATAAAAAATTTTGACGGCTGATACCAAAATGTAAAATGTTTTTGGGACTTTAACAAAATTTACTGCCTAATTTTTGTGAGAATTTCTTGATTGATTAAATATTATTATAATTTTTAAATAATAATATTAATAATTTAAAATAATAATATATAAATTACTAATTTAATAATATACTAATTTACGGGGGCGCTTCCATGTGTGCATGCCCCATGCTAGAGCGCTCGCGTTGGCATAGCCGGGCGCCCGCTCGGGTGCCTTGCGCAGGCGCTTGTATGCGCTGTTGCCCTATGCGGGGGCATATGCCACTCATGCCATGCGGGCGCCCACGCACACATTTGCATGGGCTACCATGCATGCCGCGCAGGCACCCGTGGAGGTATGCGTCATGGGACGAATACCGGCCTTTCAATCAATAATGCTATAATTAATATATAAAAAATTTTAAATATGAATTATGTAGAATAATGGTATAATTAATATTATTAATTTAAATATTGTAATAATATAAAATTAAAAGTTTTTAATGTAATTTAGTAATAATATTATAATATAACATAGTAACAATGTTGTAATGTTATAGTAATAGTTGATAACAAATATAAAAATATAAATGAAAATACAAAATTTTTGATGATATAATAAAAAAAAGAGCGATAAATTAAGATGAAATTAAACTCTAAGGCGATAAAAATTGATGATCTAAAAACAGTAAAAAGGTTAAAAAAAGTGGGAAAAATTGACGGCCTTTTAAATTTTTGAAAATTTGTTTAGGCGGGAAAATAAACCAAATATTCCATAAATTTCCTCTGAACCCTCTTTCCTTTCCTCCCCTCAAAACCTCTCATCTCCGCTCAAAACTCTTGCTTGTGAATCAACCAAAATTTTCGTGAAACAGGTAATCACATATTTTTTTTAAAGTAAAATTTAAATTATATTATATTTTGAAATATTTTAAATTTTCACAGTTTGTGCTCATTTTGGATGAATTAAACGAAAGATGAGTATTTTTGAAGAATCACAATCATCCTACAGCAACTTGACTTTGAAGAAAGCCAATCATCTGGTTTAGTTCAGATTTAAGTACGAATGTTATTTCTTTGTTTTCACACAATATTACTAATTTCAATTTCATTTTTTTGTTTTTAATAATAATCTAAATTATTTGTATTCTTAGCTCCCAACCAACAATCATTATCTCTACGTGACTGCATCCAAAAGGTAATATTTTTATTTATAATAATTTTTATTTTTATGAATGGATTGACATACTCCATTCAGAAAAGATAATATTGTTTTATAACCCTTTTTATGAATAGATTGACATGAAGGTTGATGCTGCGACTCAAGCATATTTGGGGTAGAAGATATGCTGAAAAAAAGAGAAGAGAATATATATAGTTATTTGATATGTAATATTTTTTTTTCTTATTTTATTAATGTATCAATCATTCTCAATAATATAAGATGTTTTAGTATTTTAGTAATTTCTTTATTTTATAGTTTATAACATTTCCTAAAATGTCAGATTGTGTGGTAATCGTATAGTATGTGGTAATTGATGAAATAGTAACATTTGTTAATGGATAAATGACTGCAGTAACCGATATAATATATGAACATATGTACTAACCGACCATAAATGACTAACCGACGATAAAAAGTAACAATTGTGGTAACCGACTAGTAATCGAGTGTTAACCGACGATAAAAGTTATAACATTTCCTAACATATAAATAACCGTTTCTAAATGACAGTTACATTTCTTAACAGTTATGTAGTAACCGACGACAAAAGATAATACTTGTGCTAACCGAGTGATAATAACTGAGTCGTAACCGAGTGATAATCAAAATCAAGTAGTAACTGTGTAGTAACCAAGTAGTAACCGAATGGTAACTGATGATAAAATATAGTAATTTTTACCCATACTTAGCGTAATTTTACTAACATTTTCTGACTGTTATTATAAATATATGACATGTTCCAACGGTTATGAAAAGTGTCGGAATACACCTATCTCGACTGGTGTATTACCGACTAAAACCCCATCCGTCGGAAAAGCTTTTGCCAACAGTTTTATCATATTTAGGAGACGATTTTAGTCCGTCAGAATAATTCACTTGTTTTGTAGTGTTAGAGTTGAAATTAAAAATTTATATCACCGATCAAATGTAACATTTGAGGCACAGAGAATAAATAACAATTAAAAATAAGCGCAAATTACCCTAAAAAGAAAAAAAAAAAAAGAACGTATCTTTCCTCTATTTATACTTTGCATGCTGTTTTTTTAAACCTATGAGTTACATAATTCAATTTTATCAATAGCTGCAACTAACATATTTGGACAGATTAATATCGGTAGTTGTTTTCATTAATTCAATTATATGATTTTACCTTTTCTTCTATCGAAATATCGTTAATTTAACCAAATTAATTATGTTGGATTTGCATTGGAATGAATTAATAGGACTTAGAACTTACCAACTCAGAAAACATGATAAGGTGACCAAAATGAAGTCAATCTGACACACTTGAAATGTGGAACCCTAACCAAAATATGGTCACAAATTTGCAATCACCGTAATTAGATTTTTCTTTTTACTCCTCTGAACCTTACGAAACCAGGTGGGTGAATCAATAAAGCGTGGAAAATAATTATTCCCTTCGCTTTTTGCTTGCAACACTTTTAGGTAGCACAGTAAATTTGAACCGATCGGTTTCATAAACTTGAGCAAATTGAATGAAAAAAAAAAAAATCAATAGGAATTACAGTGTGCAAATTACATGGCCCCAAAGCAGACACTTCAAAGATTTATTTGGAAATATACAAAAACAAGCCCTTTATCAACCTATATTTTTTTTTTGTTACACTAAAATTTAAACTCAAAATCACCGAATTGAAAGAAAAGAATTTTGACCGCTAAACTGTTCCTTGGGGACGTATACTAATTACATAAACTCAAATCTCAAAAGCAATTCAAATTTTAATCCCATTGTTTCCCCCGGCCAATCATATTAATGCAAGAAGTTCCTCCAACAACTTACCATCCAAATACTCAAACTCAAAAGCTTGCTCTTCAATTCCTTGCAAAGATGACACATCTTTTTCTTTGTCCAAAGTCATCACACCGACATTAGAAGCCGAAGATAATGAAGATAAAGAAGAAGAAGAAGATGATGACGATGATGATGAGACATTAGAATCTCTAATCCAGGGTTGGTGCTCATTGGGAAAATTAAGCATCGCTAAGTGACCCTTCATGGTGTAAGCGGCTCGATCATAGGCATGAGCCGCTTCCTCAGCGGTCTCATACGTCCCTAACCATAATCGAGCCCCATTCCTGGACGGATCACGAATTTCTGCAGCATATTTTCCCCATGGACGACGTCTAACACCTCTATATCCCAATTTTTTCTCACTGATGTTGTCATTCTTGTTGCCTCTAAGTTGGGGTGCCCTCATTTTTTGGATATTGCTTCTTTTTTTTTTTTTTAGTAGCTAAGGGTGATGACGATGATAAGCAGAAATTCCTTTCTTTGATATGGAGACTGTGTGAGGACATTTTGTTTGGGATGCAGATGATATATATAGATGGGGTGGTGGTCATATTTTGTTTCTAATTTTGTTATCATTTAATTGGTAATTTTGGTCAAAAAATAGGAAAAAGTCTAATTATTATTATTTTATTATTTTTTATTCTCAGTCTCAGACGCCTTTTAATTTGTCCTCTAGTTGTGCACCTGTTCAGCTACTTTTGACTTTCAAATTCCACAATATCCATCCCCGCACGCGCACGCGCACGTTGAACGCATACCGGCAAGTCATGACGTAACAAAATTTCAACATCAATATCTTTTTCTTTTTTTTTTTATTTTCAAAATATTTCCACACAATAAATTAATTAATATTTATATAAAAATTTTTATATTTTTTATATTTTTTATATTTAATAAATTATTTATTTATTTATTTAGTTATATTTTTTATTTTTATTTTATCATTAATAATTATGTATTCGATCATTTAATATTTTTATTATAAGTATGAGTATTTTGTTATTTTTATACGATAATTGATATTTACTTAAAAATATAATGATTTTTATATGTATGTATTTATTTATTTTTTTAATAGGTTTTAACCTAACTTGTAAGTTGCGTGCATGATCTCATCACAAGTTTTCTTTGCATTTATATCTCTAATTGCTTCATAATTTGCACTCTCGCTCTTAATGCCAAAATTCTTGGGATAATAAGATAAATTTAACTTAGCACTAATCAAACCCACCCAATTGACCATCCTTGAATAATATATTAATTTAATTTAATATACCAACAAACGACTCAATAACCAATTTCATATCTTTTATTAAAATATAGAATTATTAATTTTTCTACCAATAAAATTGTCATCTCCAAAAGGCCTAAAAATTTGAGTGCCAACATATATAAAACCAACATAAGGGTCTCTGGATATAGAATGGAATTGATTTTGGGGCAGTTTTCTAATTTATGGGGTACTCTTATCTTTTCATTTTACCCTTAAAATTTTTTCCTTTTGGCGGACTTGATATTAGAAATTAAGAAAACCAGAGACAATTTTTGGAGAGAGATTAATATGGTAATTTAAAACCTAACCAATTTAAAATATGTAGCTAGGACAAGATTGGAAACTTTCTAATCTTGTAACTAAGACAATTCAAGACAAATTTTCCAACTCATAGGTTTAGCATCTTTCATGTCAAACCTCTTCGATACTTTTTTAATATAATTTTGTTGAATTATGTACAATTTTCCAACTCACCAATCTCTCTCTTATCTCCATGTAAGAATTTTTTTAACTACTCTTAAATTTTTTATTTTAGATTTGCTACTGATTAACATTTTCGAAAAATGAAATTCTGACAGATTTTTAGTCGGAATTAACATATTATCATAACAAAGCTACAAATAGATGAAAGAAGTATTATCTAACTTTCGGAAGTAAACATAGGTATCACACATGCTCCTAGAATAAACATAACTCATTAGAAAGGAATTAAATCTTTTATACTACTGTCTTAAAAACTGTTTCAATCCATACAATGATTTCTTTAACAAACATATATGGTCTTCTTTTTCTTTGATTTCAAATTCCTAAGATTGTTTCATGAAAATTTGTTCATCAAGTTCACCATGCAGAAAATCTGTCTTAAGATCCGGGTGTTCCAACTCTAAATCTAACATGGCAACTAAAACAAACAAAAAATGAATAGTTATATTTAATAACAGGTAAAAATATATCATTAAAAATCAATTTCTTGTACCTAATTTTAACCCTTTGCAACCAATCATACCTTAAACTTTGCATCTTTAACTCTCGGAATACCTTTCTTCCCATTTGCATCCAACAATTTTTTTATCTAAAAGCGGCTTTACAAGAATTCAAGTACTATTTTTGTAGAAAGACTCAATTAGGTTTCAATTTCTCATTATTCACATGCATATATGTTGAACACCCAGATACTTTCAAATAAGAGTAATTAGTACGAGTATCTATCAAACTTTTTCAGGAGTTTTAAATTCAAGAGATCATACAACATACTCTACATAAAAGAGTTATGTTGATTTGTTCAGCCACACGTTCTACTAAGGTGTCATTCTAAATATTGAACAAAATGTTTTCTGTACTCTTTCTACTCTGATATCACAGAATCATCAAGAGTCCTGACTATACATATCCTCCTCTTAAATGAAAAAAGAAAATGTCATTTTTCCACTTGCTCAAGAATATTTTATTAATTTTCCATGTGAGTAAAGATACAAATACACTGTATTACATGACAACACCCACACCTGCGTGCGTGCGTGTGTGTACGAGTGTGTGTGTAGTGAGAGGGAGAGGGAGAGACATGTAACTGTCTCCAAACAATCCCTCCTACTTCCCTTCGTTTGGTTTTGCTCTAAGAAGTTCTTCCATGACCTTGTCATTTAAATACTCAAACTCAATAACTTGTTCTTCCCTCTGCTGCAAAATGGACGCCAATGATGAAGATGAAGACGAAAACGAAAAAGAAGTGTAAAACATAGCATCATTTGACCCATTACCATGTTGATTCATATAAGGGTTGTCTCATTGGGAAAATTGAGCATGGCTAAATGACCCCTTCATGGCAAAAGCAGCTCCGTCATAGGCAAGAGCCTCTTCCTCAGCCGTATCAAACGTTCCTAACCATAATCGAGCCCCATTTCTGGACGGGTCACGAATCTCCGCTGCAAACTTCCCCCCAGGCCTGTGTCGAACACCTCTGTATCCCAATTGTTTCTCTTCATTTTTCTGTTTCTTCTTCTCTCTTCTTGGTGCCTCAATTTTTTTTTTCTGTTTTATTCTCTCTCTTTTGGTTTGTTTCTAAGGTTTTAGAGTAGTCTGTGTTCTCCGCTTTCAACAACATATATATACGTATGGAAAGCACGAGCGGTTACGTGGTCGTCACAATGGACTAAGGCTGTTTAAGAATTTTTTTGTGGACACATATAGTTGACTTTTATGTATGGTGTGGTCGAACTACATTTGAAATGCCTCTTATATTTCTATATTTGGCCAATGAGACGCCGTTAAGGAGGATTGTGCAACTGTGGAATCATCTGCCTAGGACTTTCCTACGCTTTTATTACATTTGACCACGTCCGGATCATGTTGCAAAGTTTTGGTATGAATAGCGTGACAGTACAAGAAAACCGATGGATTTCGTTAAATGTTATAAAATAAAAAAAATACAAATTATCAAAAAAATTAACGACCAAAAGATTTTCATCATTAATCGTTGCAAATGGAAGAAATAATGTTAGTTAACGGGAGATTAGTGACGAAAATTAGTAACTGATTTTTTTGCATCGCTTATCCGTCGGTGTATTGATTTAGAATAAAAAAAAAAAAAAAATAAACTATGTAAAACTATAAATGACGGAATTTTTAATGACAGAGTCGCTAATTTCATAAACTATATAAAACTATCAGCGATGAAAATTTTAGTAATGAAAATTTTTTATCACTAATCTATCGCTAAAATTAATTTTTTTAATTAGCATTTTACATTATATTATATTATATTATATTATATTATATTATATTAACAAATAATTTTTATTATTTTATAATATTTTAAATTAACATTTTATTTTATTATTTTAAAAGAATAATATTATTTTATTTTTTAAGTCTTTTATTATTTTATTTTAAGTTAGCCTTTTATTATTTAATTATTTTATAACAAATTAGCATTTTATATTATTTTATTATTCTTTAAAAAATATAAGAGTGAGATAACAAATAAAAAATGATAAAAAATGATATTATGGCACAGTGGTTGTCACAATTCAAACTCTTATTGCATGCCCAGGTTTGAGTTCGTGTAATGACACTTTTTGGAAGAAAAAAAAAAGAGAAGGTAAGGCAGGCGCGGGCGTACACACAGGGAGTTGGCGGGAGCGCTGGTCGGCGGGTTCGGGTGAATGTGCGGGCATTGGCAGGTTACGTAAAGCTATCAGCACTAATAGTTTCATATATTGTTTGAAATTAACGACGAATTAATGATGAAAAATTTTAGCAACAGAAATATTCAATCGCAAATATTCGGAAAATTTAACGATTGATAATCTTTTATCGCTAATATTTATCGAGGAGATTTTTAGTGACGGAAAATTTCTGTAGTTAATATTTATTAGTAACTGAATCTTTATTATTAGCGATGGATATTTCCGTCACTGATATTTTATTTTCTAGTAGTGTGTGAATGATTATATTGAAAAATCATCATATGATAATTTTTTTAAAAAAAAGTGATAATTTAATAATATAATATATCATTATAATTATACTCAACAATAACTATTAAATAAAGAAAAAATATTAAAATTTAATGAGATTTGACCAATTATGCATACATTTTCACTAATATTTAATAAAATATTACAAGAGAAAAAAAAAAAAATTGTCTAAACGGATGAAAGGCAATTGGGATGGTTTGGGACAAGAGGGGATTCCCTTTTATAACAATGCAACTCACCTTCCCCACCTGCTATTCAACGTGGGATTCTGCTCACTTTTTTTTTGAGGCCACATATTTACATATCTCTTTCTTCACAAAAAATTCTTATAACTCTGTTCTATAATTTATAGTAGTGTTTACAATTTTAAATTTTAAATTTTCAATAATATTGATCAAATTCAAACAAAATTGAAATTTGACTGCAATTATTACTTTTGTCATCGTGTCAGTGAGATTCTAAAATGTTAGAATTTTCTGGATTATAATTTTATCTTCTTCTAAAATCTTAATATGAAATAATAACGAATATCGATGTGTTTCGTTTTTACTTGATAAACTTGATTTTTTATCAAATAAATTACACTTTAACCATCACAATACACTTTGATATATTTCTATTTTAATCCCAATTTACCAACCAAACCTTGAAGTCAAATTGTTTCCTTCACGGTTACTATAATTGTCACGTATTTTGCCTCTATAGCAACCGTTGATTGTAAGATTGACTTTTAATTTACCGGTGTCTTTGCAAGAGTAAAATTTTTACACATTAAATTTTTATTTTCAAAACATTTCTATATGTTAAATTAATTAATATTTATATAATTTTTTTTTATATTTTTTATATTTTTATATTTAATGAATTATTTATTTATTTAGTTATAATTTTTATTTTTATTTTATTTATTTTATCATTAATAATTATATATTTGGTCATTTAAGATTTTATTTATAAGTATAACTATTTTATTATTTTCATACGATAATAAGTATTTATATTAAAAAATTACATTTTTTATATTTAGGTATTTATTTAATTTTAATTTTTTTAACCTAACTTGTAAGTTGCATGCATGATCTCATCACACGACCATTTGTACCAAGTTACGCTAGTGATGCGCGTTTATAAGCTCTCATCTCATCACAAGTTTTCTTTGCATATTTATCTCTGATTGCTTCATAATTTGCTCTCTCGCTCTTAAAGCCAAAATTCTTGGGATAATAAGATAAATTTAACTTAGCATTAATCACACCCGCCCAACTGACCATCCATGAGTAATATATTAATTTAATTTAATTTAATTTAATATACCAAGAAACGACTCAATAACCAATTTCATATCTTTTATTAAAACATAGAATTATTCATTTTTCTACGAATAAAATTGTCATCTCCAAAAGGGCCTAAAAGTTTGAGTGCCAACATACATAAAACCAACAAAAGAGTCTCTGAATATAGAATGGAATTCATTTTGGGGCAGTTTTCTAATTTATGGGGTACCCTTATCTTTTCATTTTACCCTTAAAATTTTTTTCCTTTTGGCGGACTTGATATTAGAAATTAAGAAAAACCAAACACAATTTTTGGAGAGAGATTAATATGGTAATTTAAAACCTAACCAATGTAAAATGTGTAGCTAAAACAAGATTGGAAACTTTCTAATCTTGTAACTAAGACAACTCAAGACAAATTTTCTTCTTTACAGCAAAAAGCTAATTAATTAGAGAAATAATAACAACATATGGACTAGTGTCATTAATTTTTTTTTTTTTTGGTTACACGAGCTAGTGTCATTAATTATTAGAAGACATTGTAAAACGTTTTAATATTTGTACACAAATAAATCCATAAATTATAGTTTCTTCTTTAAAATTTAAATTTTCTTTTAATATTTATTTATTACCAATCAAACCCCATTTGATAGTAACCGGTGTATTGGATTCAGTTCAGTAATTGAATTAGTCAAATAATCTGAATTCGAATACATAGTTTCAAATTATTTGAAAGTTGAGGCTTGACTCATTATTTTTTTTTTTGTTTTTTTTTTCAATTTTAGGAAATAAAATAAGATGAAGCTGCGCTCCTATAATTATTTACTTAAAGCATAAAAAATATATTGAATAGAAGACGAAACTTCGTTCTAGAATTCACTATTTATCTCGATCGAGTTAATATCTGTGTGAACATTTCGGTCGTGTCGGGTTCAATATATTAGCCGTCCCATTTTGGATATAGATAAAAAGAAAGGA
Source organism: Dillenia suffruticosa (assembly GCA_033439265.1). Classification (NCBI taxonomy): domain Eukaryota; kingdom Viridiplantae; phylum Streptophyta; class Magnoliopsida; order Dilleniales; family Dilleniaceae; genus Dillenia; species Dillenia suffruticosa. Next base: position 20,370,186 of record JAVTVX010000020.1, read on the forward strand.
ATATTCTATTTTGTGTAAGAATTTTGAACTCCAACACTAGACCACTCATTCATGCATAGAAATGGGACCCTTTTGACTTGCATCAGGTTAGGATTCGGAAAATACCAATTTCCCTCATTTTATTTTAAAATTAAATTGATAATCAAATAATTGATCAATATATTATGTATTTTATATTATAAATTAACCATTTTTAATACTAAAAAAAAGAAGCTAAAACTAAATAATGTGTGACGAATGGTATATAATAGAGAATTTAGATATTGTTTATTATAAAGCAGATCGTTGTCCCTTAGGGACAGCTCAAGTAGTAGAAACTTACAAGTTCCATCGTCTCTTTTCTAATTCAAACTCAATTAATTGCATTTGGTTATACCAAAATAAATAAATAAAGCCCCTTGTCCAGGTCATTATTGTCGGGCTTCTCTCTTTTGACTGATTTTGGATTTTATGCACATTCACACCTTGAAAAAATTAGTCTGGACCGGAGCAATTTTAGAAAAGTTCTATCAATCAATCAACTTTCACATAGTCCACCGATAACTTTCCAAAACATTGATGGCTAAATCTCTCCGAATCCAAAGAAATATTATCTCTTGAACCATATTACCTCCCTCCAAAAAAAGTCTATACTTTTTAATCACCGAAGCCATCTTTGTCACGGTCTCCAGTATCGTCATTAATATTTTACGTAAGTCCCTAATGATCTAAGACATTAGCGTAAGCATCTTAGCTTAAATTACCTTCAAGATAATAAGAAGTCATTTGACCAATTTTTGGCGGAGATAATTACGTGTCAGTTCCTTAAACTTTATTCTTAATTCATAAATTAATACTTGAATTTTAAAACGTAACTGTTGAGAATTTAGACTTTAAAAATCGTAATAAATTAGTTTTTCCGTTAATAACGACGCCTAACTGGCCGTTATCTGCTGAGGTAGCTGAACGTGTCAGATTATATGGATGTGATGTGTTAGAAATTGCTTACATGTCACGTATCAGTATCATCACACACGATATTGTCACGTGAACACTAATGTTAATATGATACTGTTACGTCAGTATCTTAAATTAATAAAATTTATTCACACACTTTCTCTCTCTTCTCTCCTCTCTCTCTCTCTCTCTCTCTCTCTCTCACTAGTCATTTGATCCGACTCCTGCTTCCGCCCATTCAACAACCTCTTGAAGAACACCAGAATCTTATCCTCATCACACAACTCATCGAAATTGGCCTTTATTCGTTTCAAATCCTTATCTCCTTCAGCCCCCGATGACGCCGATGACGCTCCATCACCGCTCAAATCCTCGCTTCCACCACCATCCTTGTCCTCACTCCCATCCTCCATAGCTTTCCTCTTCTTATCGCTTAAAATCCCAGTTTTTTGCCTCTTCCTCAACTCGACGATATCGCGGAGAAAATTGTTTGTTTGTCCTTCGGTCATATCTCTATCGACTTCGAATATCCCCGCCATGAGAACATCCTTCAGCTGATTCAGCCTCGCTTCATCGTCTTCTCCGAATAATGTGATCGGCTGTTTGAGAAATCGGAGACGACGAACACTTCCTGCTTCGGAAGATTGAGCTCGTCGATTTTCTGGTCTTCGGTTAGGGTTTTGAGAGAAGGAGTTTCGGATTTGGAACTAGGGTTTGATGAGGTGGTAGCGGCGGCGGAAAAAGATGCGTAAAAGCGGTTGACGAAGCAGAGGAGGAGGTCGTGGCGGCTGAGGCGTCGGAGGAGGAGGAATTAGAGTGTTTTAGGGCTTTGGCTTCCAATTCACGTTTCTCTTCTTCGCGAAGCTTCTGGATGCGTCTCTGTTCGATTTCAGAGAGTTTGAAGAATTTCCCCTGCATCTGATTTCCGATCTAAAGCTTGTTGATTTCCTCACAGTTACATGAAGCTTCCCATCTTCTCCGACCTCAGCCTCTGTTTGCAGAGTTTCTTTCCCATCCAAGGAGATGATGATATCAGAGTCAACTCTGAATGAAATTATAGAGCCTACAGTGTCTGGAAACTGCTCAAGTATCAAAAGCTTAGCTCCTCTGTATTCAAATAAGAAAAGCATTAAAGTGTACCAAATTATGCACTGAAGGACAACAATTTGAACTATTAAGCTTCCAGAGAAGTCTCCATACATTCCTTTAAGTAGAGGAATGCCCATGACAAGTGTGTTTGGGAGAGTAGAGAGAGAAAACAGAGTAAATGACCACTCCAAAGAGCCTCTAGCGCTTACTCTAGACCAAATAGCTAAGACCACCAGGACTATAACTTTTTCGAGAGTGTCTACAGCTATGAATTTGTAGTTCATAGCGTACGGATTGTTGGTGGAGATGAAGTGGAATGAGAGCAATGGAACAGCAAAGAGAGCAACAAATCTGTTGATTCCGGAGCACTGATCAGGAGTGAAGATCTTCCACCATTTGACTGATCCATAAGCTAAGATCATTGTATTGAAGAATGTAGTTAACAAGAAAAGAAAAGAAAAAACATATTGACCCACTAGGAGTCTTGGAAAGTGAAAGAGAAAGGGGGATGAAATGGCCGAAGAGGATTTTCCGGTGAGCTTCAGGGAAGGGGAAGAGAGAGAAGGGAAGAATAGCAACAAAAGCTATGAAACCAATGTTCATAACAAGAACAACGTTGGGGGAGATCTTGAGTCCTGGGGCATCAGCTGTGTAGAACTGGAGCATGGTCCCACTCGCGCCTCCAGCAGCACCGCTTCTCCTCGTCTCTCTCTCTTTCTCTCCGATCTCCATCTTCGGTGTCTCTAATCTCCCATTTCTTTTGCTTTCATTTGCTCAGAGCTTGTTTGATGAAATGTCTAAGAAAAATAAGTTTTATTGGAGAGGAGAGAGAGGGGAGGGGGAGGAGAGAGAGAGAGAAGATCGTTACTTTTTTTTTTTTTTTTTTTTGGTGAGAGAGAGATAATGTTGAGAAATCGGATAAAAAATATCTGATTGATGAGAAGAATAAAAGAAAATTAATTGAATATTTAGTGCTATGATATTATGTTACAAAAAAAAAACAGAAATAACAAAGAGAATAAAAAGAGAAAATTAACAGAGAATAATTCATATATTATATATTGTGTATTTAATAGATTGTATAAAAACTTTATTTATAGGGTAATTTTATGAAATATAAAAGAAAAAATAAAATATGATATTTATAAAATTGATAAAAATAAATGAAATAATTATAATATTAAAATTTTAGAAAGTGAATATTCTCAAAACTTCTTCGATTTGGAAATCTCTAAATGTTCTTGAACAAGATTTTTTCAATTTAAAAATAACAATATTTTTAATATCACTGATGTTATTTTCCTCCGGATACAGAAAAAATAATGACCATATAAAATCAGCACCATATTAAAGTTAAAAAAAAGGAGGATGCCATATGTTTTGACATTAAATTCTCGCCAAACTTTATAATAATTGTTTTCTAGATACTATGAATAGGACATATATGCCAAAGACAACCTACCCAAGATTTTAGAAACAAAACAAAAGGAATTAACCTTGTACGAAAGCCATATCTTTGACCTCTCTCTCTCTCTCTCTCTCTCTCTCTCTCTCTCTCTCTCTCTCTCTCTCTCTCTCTCTCTCTCGATCTATTCTTGTCACTATCAGACACATAATTTACAAACTCGTAAACTACTTTGATTCTCTTACTTCCAACCAATCAATGGAAAAGAAGTAATTGAATTTGAGTATTTGGATGATAAAGTGCTGGAGGAACTTCTTCAATTTGAGCCTTCTGAGGAGGAGGAGGAGAAGAACACCAAGAGAGAGTGAATGGAGAGAGAGAGAGAGAGAGAGAGAGAGAGATTTCCTATATTCATGGTTGTATTGTAGTTTGCTGTTGCTAGTAAGGCAAACATCAACGGAGAGAGTGAATGAATTTTTTTTTTTCCTCCTTATCTGGAATTCACCAGCCCTCGATTTGTTGATTTTTATTTTTAATTTAAAATTTTTTTGGATCCCAATTTTTTTCCACCTCTTTTGTTGTGTCACATGTTTTGCTTTGTGTATCACGTAATTTATGTGGGGTCAAAAAAAAAAAAACAAAAAAAGTTGCCGCCCTTTTTGCAAATCCGACGGCTGGGGTGTTTCCTTTTCTTTTCTCTTCTTTTTTTTATGTGATAATGACATAAAATTAGGCGGAAATGACATTGAAAAATAAAAGAAAGTCTTGACGATGTTCAAATTTTCAATGCATTGTTTTTGACCTGTTTTGTTCTTCACTCCTAATCAACCTACCTACGGCAACTACAAGCGGGCGAAGGTCTACCAAGGATGCCAAACAAAATTTTATTATATAAAATTTCCAAAAGAGAATACCTCCATTATTCGCATTTCTTATGTGAACAATTTGCTAAATCCCTCAATATTTAAATATCTCTATCTATACAAATACTTTTATATTCACAATAAATTTGGAGTGTTAAATTTATTTTTGAAAAAAAAAAATCCGTATATTATATATGACTAAAGAGATTATATATAAATTAATGGTGCAATCTCTCGCTTGTGTATTTAAAAAAATAAATTTAACTTTTTAGAGCGATTCTCATTCATTTGTCGCTAAATTTGAAATATAATAAAATAAAATAAAATATAAATATATATTTTTTATTTAATAATTTTTTAATTTATTATTTAATAAATTAAGTTAGCGACGAAATCGCTTTTTGTCGCTAATTTGCAACCAATTCAGAATTGGTCGCTGAATTTTGTGACAAATTTTGGAATTCGTCGCTAAATTTGAAATATAATAAAATAAAATAAAATATAAATATATATATATTTTTTAATAATTTTATATAATTATTATTTAATAAATTAATTTAGCTACGAATTCGGTTTTTGTCGCTAATTTGCGACGAATTCAGCGATAAATTTGAATTTGTGGCTAATTTTGCGACAATGTGACAAATTTTGAAATTCGTCGCTAAATTTGAAATATAATAAAATAAAATAAAATATAAATATATATATATTTTTTAATAATTTTATATAATTATTATTTAATAAATTAATTTAGCTACGAATTCGGTTTTTGTCGTTAATTTGCGACGAATTCAGCGATAAATTTGAATTTGTGGCTAATTTTGCGACAAATTCGGAATTTGTCGCTGAATTCAGCGACAAATTTTGGAATTCGTCGCTAAATTTGAAATATAATAAAATAAAATAAAATATAAATATATATTTTTTATTTAATAATTTTATATTTTATTATTTAATAAATTATTTTAGCGACGAATTCGATTTTTGTCGCTAATTTGCGACGAATTTAGCAACAAATTTGGATTTGTGGCTAATTTTACGACAAATTCGGAATTGGTCGCTGAATTTGCGACAAATTTTGAAATTTGTCGCTAAATTTGAAATATAATAAAATAAAATAAAATATAAATATATATTTTTTATTTAATAATTTTTTATTTTATTATTTAATAAATTAATTTAGCGACGAATTCAATTTTTGTCGCTAACTTTGCGACAAATTTTGAATTTGTCGCTGAATTTTGCGACAAATTTTGAATTTGTCGCTGATTTGGCAACAAATTCCTAATTGGTCGCAGATTTTGCAACAAATTCCTAATTTGTTGCAGATTTTATAACAAATTTTGAAATACGTCGTTAAATTTGAAATATAATAAAATAAAATAAAATATAAATATATATTTATTCTTTAATAATTTTATATTTTATTATTTAATAAATTAATATAATGACGAATTCGGTTTTTGTTGCTAACTTTGCGACGAATTCCGGATGTCGTCGTTAAATTTGAAATATAATTAAATAAAATAAAATATTAATATATATTTATTATTTTTTATTTTAAAAAGTTTAAAAAAATTAATCACATTTATTATTTTTAAGTAATATGTTATATTTTATTTTTATTTTATCTTTTTAAAAAATAGTATTATTATTTTTTTATATCTTTTATTATTTTATTTTACACTAATATTTTATTATTTTATAATGAATTGTTATTTTATATTGTTTTATTATTATTAGAATAATGTGAAGAAAAGATAATAAGTAAAAAAAAAAAATAAAATTATTACAGATATTAACATTTAGCTTGATGGTTATAGGATCTTAAAGGTTTATGGAAGCGCAGGGGTTCGAACCTTGGTGGAAGCAAAGCAAAGACAATTTTCAAGAATTAAGTGAGATAGGCACTGTGGGCGCCGGCTCGGGCGGGTATGCGGGCGGATGCTTGCTCGAGCGGGCTCGGGTTCAGGCAGGACCGCATTATTTTTCATTCATAATTTAGCGACGGATTTTGCGACGAATTTATATCCATCGCTAATTTAGCGACGAATTTTTTTTGTCCATAAATTAGCGACAGATTATTTTTCGTCACTAAATTTGCGACGAATTTAGCGATGAAAAATTATTCGTCGCTAAATTTAGCGACGAATTTTATATTTTCGTCGCTAAATTTAGCGACGGATAATATTTTGTCGCTAAATTCGTCGCTAATAATCTATCGCTAAATTTAGCGACGAAAATATAAAATTCGTCGCTAAATTTAGCGACGAGTAGTGTTTTGTCGCTAAATCTGTCACAAATTTAGCGACAAAAAATTATCCATCACTAAATTTAGCGACGAATTTATATTTTCGTCACTAAATTTAGCGACGAATTTTATATTTTTGTCGCTAAATTTGCGACGGATTTAGCAACAAAAAATTATTCGTCGCTAAATTTAGTGACGAATTTCTTATTTTTCGTTGCTAAATTTTTGCGACGCGTAATTAGTGACGAAAAGTTTTTCGTCGCTAACGAATTTAGCGACAAATTTTTATTAAATTTTCGTCGTTAAATTTGTGGCTAAAAACTTGTTTTTTGGTAGTGATCGGTTTGCTAGTTGATTTTAAAATTTCACTCGACATGATATTCCTCCAATATATAAGGCGTGGTTGTGTACCCATAAAATTTAATTTTTTTTTTCAATAAACTAGAATCACCAGCATATCTGTATATCTGTAGTTGTTGGTTTTTTAATCAATAGATCTAGTGGGTTGGATGCCCCATTAATAAATTCTTGGAGATATTATATTGGTAATATTTGAAATATTTGTCATTGAAAGATTTATGGATATCTGTTTTTTAATCGGATTATGAAAATTATATAAATATATACGAAAATTTAAATATTAAATGAGAAAAATACCTAGAGTAATAGCTTTTTCACTACCAGAATGTCCTATAAGGACAGATTTTTGGATATCATAATCCATGGCCCATGCACCGACCAAGACGCCTTGCTCCATTTTAATTGTAATTTCAAACCAAAATAAAACATTTAACTATGGGAGGAGCCACCTGCAAGTCCAACAAGTCCCACACAGGTAAAGTATTACACGTGCAAAATTGGTAATAGACCCCCTTTTATTTTTATGTTTTTATTACGTAAGATTTGAATTTTGAATCATTGGATCAAGAAGAAGATTGTGATCATTAAATTGTCTGCTCAAAACTTATAAACCCACTTTAAATCCTAAATTACACTCAAAGAATTGTTAATACCTCCTCGAGTTTGGCTAAATTCTGCTAAATCTACTCCTTTTACTCTAATCTAACCTCAATAACCAATTATATGCACGCCCACGGGCTTTGCCCCTCCCCCATTTTTTTGGATTGTAAGTTAGAGGCGAAATTAAAATTTTATATCACTATTATAGGGGTGTTTGACATCCGGGTCGAGATCGGGTATCACAATTCCCGAGTTTGAGCTTGATGTAGCTGAAGTTAGCTCAACCTCGTCGAGCCCGTAATTTAGATCTCGAGCTCGACTCGAAGTGTCATCGAGAAACTTGAGCTCAAGTATCGCGAGATTGTCGAGACCTGAATGAGCCCGAGCCCGAGTCCGAGCCCGAACTTGAGACCGAGCTCGACATGATATCCAAGCTCGAGCCCGAGATGATACCAAAGCCCGAACTCGAGCTCGACCCCGGGATTACTTGAACTCGAAATTGGCAGATTGTGCTTCAAATTTCGATTCTCTGTTGGGTAAATTCAAGTTCCCTGTCAAATGGGCAAAATTTTAACTAATTTCATAATTACCTAAATTCCTAATTTCAAAACTTACAGAATCTCCCATGTTTTTTGGACATTCCAAATCCAAACATACTTATAAAATTAAATAAAATTTAAATTCTAATTGAATTCAATCACAATCTTGTTTGCAACCATACAAAAATTAAATAAAATCCAGAACAACAACTGAATAAATCCAACCATATAAGTCTCCAACCATACAAATTAAAACTAATTATATATTACATTTATAACAGTTTTTTCGAATAAAAGTATATCAAATTCTAATAACAACATGATATAAGATAAATAAAGGTACTCAAATCAATTTTAACATCAACATCCTCCAGCAACAAACCAATAACACCCTCCAACACTCACCAACAGCAACATTCAGAAAATAAATCTTTCCCAACAGCAACATTCGGAAAATAAAATCATATCAAATAAACAATAGTTTAAGCTGCAACAAAATCTCCACCTTCCCTTTTACTAGATGAGAAACTTTTTACAACCTGCACAATATTTGGAATCCATCAAAATGATAGATATTTTAAATGTAGTTTTCTCATTAGCAGAACAAATGGAATTTGTACGTAATGGATTCACGGTCAAATTATAACAAGTTGTAGAAACTTACAAAAGAAAAAAAAGGTAATGATTGCAAGCAAATGTGCCAAAAGAATGAACAACAATTTCAGATAGAAATCTTAGCCAATTGTTTTAAACATCATAAAATGAAAATGCTAAAAAAAAAAAGTAACAGAAAAGTAAACAAGATTTCAATACTATCACCTAAGCTACATTATTCATGCCCTGAAGTTAGATCCCTTCATCCTACCTCCCAATAGGAATTCATACTATAACAGTCTCCACAGTCTACACATATATTTCTGTCAAAGCTTTCACTCTCTCTTCCCCCTTAGCCTCTATTTTTTGCCAAAAACTATAAGAAAATAAACCGAAATTTGTAAAAATGAGATTAAGATTTACAAAATCTTAACACTACTATCCCAAAAGAAAAAAAAAATGTTGAAGCACTAGATTTAATGCAAGCAGATGTAGCAGTGCCAATACTCACAGAACAAAGATACTTGCACCTGATAACTTTTATTATGCCAAATTGCCTAAAGCAACATATTCATTCTTCTAATTTCTGTTTAGAAAGATTACTCTTGAATTGAATTTTTATAAGATATGGTCTTATAGACACAAGGAAAAAAAAAACGAAAGAAAGAAGCACATTGATTTTGTACCCTAATCACATGATATATACAAAAGGGTTGAGTATATACTTGATCGAGAGACTTTAAGTCTTTGCTTCTGATTAACTCAAACAGAGAGAGAGAGAGGGGGGTTCTTCGACTTTTGAATTTGAAGGGCAAACAAGCACAAGAATACCATAGCAAAGAAGATGGAGGTAGCTTTTATTGGACTTTAACTGGGGCATGAGAAACGCTACTTAGCAAGAAACTGATGGAATGGAACTAGAATTTAAAATCTAGATGAAGTAACTTCGACCTAAAGTTCTCATACATACTTCGCACTTTGCAGATCTTGCAAAAACCTAGATCTTCGCACTTCGCACTTCGGCCTAAACTTCTCACACCTAAACTATGAATTTAAAACCTAGACTAAGTAACTGAAAGAGAGAGAGAGTTTACCATCTCTTGCAGAGGCGATTGGCAACAGCGACATCGATGAATCACAGTCGCACGTCACGGATCTCTATTAAATACTTGAAAGCTAGATCAAGCTGAGAGCTGAGAGAAGAACAAATTATCAAAGAAATCATCAAAATTCTAATGGAGAAGCAAAAACAATTGCAAAAACCCTAATCTTGCAGAAACCCTAGATAGAGAGTGAGAGAGATTTTACCTTTCAATTGAGAGGAGAGAGCGCAAAACTCTTACAGCAACGAAGCAAGAAGAATGAGAAACGAGAGCTTGATCTTCACCCAATAGCTGTGCTGCACTGCTAGGTCATCGCGAGAGGAGAAAGCATTCGATTTGAGAGACCCAGAAGAATAAGAAACGAACGGACGAAGAAGATAGGAGAAATGAAAATGAAATTACCTTTCTGTCCTTCAAAATTTTAAAAGTCAAGAGTAATAAATAGGGACATATACGTAATTTCATAAATGTGTAGAGGACAAATTCTAAAATAATTCTCTTTTTTAGCAGAAAAAGTGATGGAGAAAAAATAAGGAATATAAAGACAAACGAGAGATCTTCTAGGCAGGTTCCAACTATAACGGACACACTTAACTTTAACGGCTCCTTACAAACACAATTAATTATATATAAAAAAAAAAAAATTCAAAGATGGGTACCGGATGAGAGAATGCTAACATTTGTGTGATGTCACTTTCACCAAAAGTAAGGACAGGTTCATGCATTCAAGCCCCCATCCACGTCACTATTATAAAGGCCAGGTTCAATTGTCTTATTCAATAATGAGCCAATTTTAAAAAGATCTGAGTTGGAATGAGGTGGGACATTCCAAGTATATCCTACACATATTTGAAAATAATTGAATTCGAATACATATTTTCAAATTATTTGAAAATTGAGCTTTGACTCATTATTTTTTTTTTTTTGTTTTTTCTTAATTTTAGGAAATAAAATAAGATGAAACTGCGTTCCTACAATTATTTACTCAAAGTGTGGGGTCCAATGTATCAGCTGTGTCCCATTTTGGTTATAGATAAAAAGAAAGGAATATTCTAATATGTGTAAGAATTTTGAACTCCCATTTTGGTTATATATATCCTCTACCAGCTTAGGTTCCTTTGTAAAAAAAATATGGCTTGGGCAAAATTTTTACTTTATTAAAAGTATTACTTAAAGAGGGATGATAATGAAACATCTGATCGTATTTTTATGTACTTATTTGATGCTTAAAATATTAAAAAGAACATCTCATCCCATAAAGAAAAAATGAAACAGAAAAGCATAGATATTTTCTAAAAAACATAGCATTTCCCCATTTTATTATAGCAGAGGTCAAATTTCTTGTTGGATGTGCATTTCGTCTGTCATTACAACTTGCACTTTATTAATTTCTTTGATGAGTTTCGAGAGAGAAAGAGAGAGAGAGAGAGGAATGGGAAAAACTGAAACAAAAGCCTGAATACAATCAACATTTCTCTCCCCAAACACTCCCCACATAAAATATAATTCACTTGTTTGGTTTTCCCTCTTTAAGAAGATCATCCAACACTTTGTCATCCAAATACTCAAACTCAATAACATTCCTTTCTCTCTGCCGTGAAGACGAGGCCAACGATGAGTCTGATGAAGATGAGGAAGAAGAGAAATTCATGGGATCATTAGGCGATCCTTGTTGATTTGATTGTACTCATTAGGAAAGTTAAGCTTGGCTAAATGACCCTTCATGGCAAAAGCAGCTCGATCATAAACATAAGCCGCTTCCTCGGCCGTATCAAATGTCCCTAACCATATCATAGAAGACTAGAAACTGATGTTTGGCATATTTTGACATCCTATAGGGTCAAAATCTGAAAAATGCTGCTCTGATATTGGTTTTTTCTTCTTATGCTTTTCTTTTTCTCTTTGGCCAACCAGACGCCAGATAAATTGCAGTCTTTAGACTTCTATTTGTCTACGTTTAAGACGTGGCATGATGACTATCTTGTTTGTTTGGGTAAAACTCCGAATAAGATCCTAAGAATCAACAAAAGAATTTTAGACAACTAAAGTAAAATGATAATAATAATAAAGAAACATGAATTTAAGTGTTTCGGTTAAATGATCTACAATCCCGAATGGAGGAGCAGCAAAATTTTCGCTATGAAAAAAGAATAGAAAAGTTTTAGAAAAGTGTTCCTAAAGTCACAAATATCAATTTAAAACACAAGAGAATTTAAAATAATACAGGAGGTTTGATGACCTAAACATTTTAATAGTCCACTAGCTCTCATGGTTAGATATCTTACAAATCATTACTAAAAACTCTATTTATAAACTTCAAGTGAGAGTTAACTCTTCAACTTATACGATACGAGACAAGTATAAGTCATCACATAACAAATCTCTGCCTTGAGTTATACATGTACAAAAATAGCTCCACCCCCTCCACAAATGCTCTAATGGGCCAAATCACCAGCCAAGGCCATGCACTCTTTGAAATTGTAAACCGGAAGAGGTTTGATAAATATGTCAGCATGGTTGTTTCTGATACCCCTTAACCAGATATCTTGAATTCAAATTCTGAAAATTATGAAAAACGATTTGAAAAATTCAACCCTTAAAATGGGCTATTCGGTACTCAAATCGGATTAGTCGGGTATATTCTTGATACCGGCGGTGAAAACAAAAAAAAATGATTGTTTTTTGTACTGATTTTCTCAACCAAAATTTTTCCCTCAGCGATGGTATCTAGAATGAAATGAAACTTTAAATTAATAAATTTCGTATTCTCATGATAATGTCATCTTTAATCAAGCGAATCGCATTTTGACTATCACAATAAGTGATAGTGAGACCTCGATGTAGACTAAGTTCACCAAACAAATCTCTTAGCCACAAATCTTCTTTGATTATCTCAATGACTACCATATATTCTGCCTCTATATAGACAATGCCACAACCAGTTCTAAAGTAACCTTCCAACTAACTGCACAATGCCGGATGCAAAATACATAGTCTATAAGTGATCTCGACAAAATTAGAGTTTACAAAACCAATCAAAGTGTCACTATATTTCCAAAACTGCAAGCAAATGGTTGAACTATCCCGTAAGTATCTAAGAATCCATTTCACAGCCAAGTAGTATACTTTATGAGAACAAACCATATATAAGCTAAAAATACTAACTGTTTAGAGATATCTCTGCGTATACAAACCATTGCAAAACATGACACTGTCAACAATACTGGAATACAAACCCATGTCATATACTTTTCCTCTTCAATTGACTGTGGCAAGTGTACAGCAGAGAGTTTGAAATGACTTGCAAGAAGAGTACTTATAGGTTTAGCATCTTTCATGTCAAACCTCTACAATACTTTTTTAAGGTAATTTTGTTGAGTCAGGTTCAATTCATCGATCTCTCTTTATTTTCATGTAAAAATTTTCTTAACTGGTTCTAAATCATTTATGTTAGATTTGCTATTGATTAACGTATTCAAAGAGTGAAATTCTGATAGATTCTTAGTCGGAATTAACATATTATCATACTAAAGTAACAAATAGATGAAAGAAGCATCATCTAACTTGCGGAAGTAAGCATAGGTATCATACATGCTGCTAGAATAAACATAACCGATCAAAAAGGAATTAAATCTTTTATACTACTATCTTGAAGACTTTTCAATCCATATAATAATTTCTTTAACAAACAAATATGATCTTTTTTTCTTCAATTTCAAATCTCTATGATTGTTTCACGCAGATTTGTTCATTAAGTTCATGATGTAAAAAATCTGTCTTAAAATCCAACTATTCCGACTCCAAATCTAACATAGTAACTAAAACAAACAACATATAAATAGTTATATTTAATAACAGGTAAAAATATATCATTAAAATCAATTTTTTGTATCTAACTATAACCCTTTGCAACTAATCATGCCTTAAACTTTGCATCTTTAACCCTCGGATTACCTTTCTTCCCATTTGCATCCAACAATTTTCTTACCTAAAGGCGGCTTCACAAGAATCCAAGTAACATTTTTATGGAAAGACTCAATTTCTTCATTCATTATGATCAACCACTTAACTAAATTATCACAAGAAACCGTTTCAGAGTATTTAGAAGGTTCACCAACTCAACCTATCTCTTCTGCTATTGATAAAGCATATGCAACCAAATTTGTAGAATTTGCATATCTTTGTAGTGGTTGAATCTCTCTCCTTGTCTATTTTGGCTATAGAATAATGCTCTTCTTCTGAATTTTCTCATTGAGTAGATTGAGGCACATCTACTAAATTTTACTGAAGAGAAGAGTCAAACTAAGAAGGATCAAAACTACCAATTTCTAGTTCCACCTTCGTCTACACATTGTCAACCCCATTTGTATAAGAAGAACTACAAGACTCTTTTTTCAAAGACAACATAAAAAGTCCATCAAATGTAACATCTCTGTTAACTATAAATTTTGAAGACTTAGGATCAAAATACCACAATCTATACTCTTTTACCCCAAAAGCATACCAAAAGAAGGTACACATTTTAGCTCAAGGTTTCAATTTCTCATCATTCACATGCATATATATTAAATACCTAAACACTTTCAAATAAGAGTAATTAGCATGAGAATTTGATCAAACTTTTTCAGGAATTTTAAATTCAAGAGATCATACAATATAATCTCTCTAAAAGAGTTATGTTCATATGTTCAACCATACCGTTTTACTGAGGTGTCATTCTAAATATTGAACAAAATGTTTTCTGTATTCTTTCTACTTTGACATCACATAATCATCGAGAGTCCTAACTACACATATCCTCCTCTTAAATGAAAAAAGAAAATGTCATATATAAATAAAAACTATGGGTAATATTTTTCCACTTGCTCAAGAATATTTTATTAATTTTCCATGTGAGTAAAGATACAAATACAATGTATTGCAAGACAACACCACACCTGCATTCGTGCGTGCGTGTGTGTGTGTGCGCGCACGCGTGTGCGTGTGTGTACGAGTGTGTGTGACAGGGAGACGGAGAGAAATGTAACTCCCTCCAAACAATCCCTCCCACTTCCCTTCGTTTGGTTTTTCTCTAAGAAGTTCTTCCATGACCTTGTCATCTAAATACTCAAACTCAATTACTTGTTCTTCCCTCTGCTGCAAAATGGACGCCATTGATGAAGACGAAGAAGAAGTGTAAAACATAGCATCATTTAACCCATTACTATGTTGATTCATATAATGGTTATACTCATTGGGAAAATTGAGCATGGCTAAATGGCCCCTTCATGGCAAAAGCAGCTCGGCCATAGGCAAGAGCAACTTCCTCAGCCGTATCAAACGTTCCTAACCATAATCGAGCCCCATTTCTGGACGGGTCACGAATCTCCGCCGCAAACTTCCCCCCAGGCCTGTGTTCTTTGCTTTCAACAACATATACATACATATGGAAAACACGCGCAGTTACGTGGGGCATGTCGTCACAATGGACTAAGGCTGTTCGAGAATATTTTTGTGGACACATATATTGACTTTTATGCATGGTGGGGTCGAACTACATTTGAAATGCCCCCTTATATTTCTATATTTGGCCATGAGACGCCATTAAGGACGATTGCGCAACTATGGAATCATCTGCCCAGAACTTTCCTACGCTATTGTTACATTTGTCCACGTGCGGATCGTTCAAACTTTTGCACGACTACGCATCTCCTCCGTATGGATCATACAACACGGACAACTCTAGTTACCCTGCATCGCATGGGCACCACACATAATTATCACAACTTTGTTTCCCTATTCATTCGAAGAAAAATTTCCCTTTTCTACTTTCAGAATTCTCTCCACGAAAATACGAACCAGTTGAGAAAATTTTTGACATGGGTATAAGTGAATTTAAACGTAATTTTAATCCTGAAGGCATTTTAATCCAAGTTCATAAAAAAAATATGCACTCTTTTTTAAAAAAGATCAAAATTTTATTTAGTAATTAGAGTACAGAGATGTTGAAAGAATTTGCGACATCTACTTCCTTAGTACATATAATTGTTGACTCAATTATGTTAATGGCTAGCTTTTTTCCTACGCCCACTAATGAGCAGGAAGCCGGAGGAAGGGGATATCAATCTTCAATTAGCCCAATTTGCCTTCGGCTTGACAATAGTACACTTCACTCGTAAATCAGTCAATTCAGGACAAGGTTTGGGATTTATACTTTGGAAAATTTTGAAAACTAATTCTTAAAAAAAAAAAAAAATCTCAACTTGAGCACATGACCATGAGAGCCTTAATCCGCAGGCTAGACCAAGCTTAATTCTTAAACATGTTACGGCCTAACCTTGGCCTGCCGAAACGATGCTCACCAGTAATTATATGGCTCAATTAAACCATAAAACCTTTAACAGTGACTCTAACGATGACCAATAGACCTGAGGATGGCTTCGACCAAGCCGGACTTATAGGGGTATCAAAAAATAAAATTCAGACTTCGGTATGTTATATCGGAGGGAGGTCTTAGCCTGGTCTACCCCAAAAAAATTTTAGGCAAGTCGAGCTGGCCTTTTTTTTTTGTTGTAAAATATGTAAAAGAAAATTATTAATTTGAGGCTAGCAACCCAACGAGACTTTCAAGAATGAACCCCCCCCCCCCCCCAAAAAAAATATTGCTAACCAAACCCGGCCATTTTCAAGTCTAATAACGAATTTAGCTCTTATGTAAATGTGTGTGGGTGTGCCAAAACAAACGGTGAAGTCACTTGGTCCCCAATGGAACAATCTGGTGGTCACAATTCCCTTCTTAATCCGGAAATTCAGGGTTTGAATTATTGTGTAAAAAAAAAATGATGAATATTCAAAGTGACAATGAAAAAAATGTATTCCACTAAAAGTACAGGTTAGCCTTTTTCTTAGGAAGCAAGATTAATTTTTGCAAGGTTTTCATCTGTAGTATATCTCGGTCTCATTTTAAACATAAAAAATACCTACCGACAAAAGATAAAAGGAAAAAAAAAGATTAAATACTTTAAACTTTATTTAGCAAAAGTCATGTTCTTTCAAAGTTAGCCTTAAATTAAATTATATTATCCACTTTTTATAGATCAAATAGCAAAACTTATTTATTATGTTAGCCAGGTAAATAATAACACTCGTTTTAATCTAAAAAAAAAAAGTGGAAAAAAAATGGATATCATTTAAAGCGGGAGGGGGGAGTACTATCCTTGGCTAACACATAAATGTTCCAATGGAAATCATAAATTATATTCCATTCTTCTTGGAGAGATCAAAATGGCATCATTTGGGGAGTGGATGGATGAAGGGGTCAAGCTTACGCACAAAAGAGTTGTACAAGTTGTTGACCCATGCCGTCCTCTGTCAGCCCCCACCAACAGCAACTCTCATTTTTTTTCCCCTTTCATTTCCATTCCAAATGCCCTATGCAATGGTGATGTAAGTGCTGTGCCCTTTGCATCTATAATATATATTTTATATGGATCTACCAGCTCATAAGATAAAATTTTCAATATATGAACAAATAATGTAGAAATAAGCATTCAAATCAATGGGCAAGAAACATCTCTCTTTAGACAGCATTCACAATTCGATTCCCAAGTATTGCACCACCGAGAATTTATGAAAACTTTGATAAAAGGAGTGACATAAATACAAGAAGTATTTTTTTTTGGTGGAAATAAATACAAGAAGTATAACATTGACACAAAAAATAACGCCGCAAATTTGGCTCTATTTCTAGTTTTTACCTAAATTCTAATCAAACTCAGATAAGTTATGGCGGTGTCTATGCTGCTTTGGTGCTTTTTAAAGAGTACAATATATATCAACTTATCTACATTTTATTGTCTTTATTATGATCTTTTAATAAAGTGAAAATTATTTATGAAAAATATAGAATTCTATAAATATAATTCGATTTTTAATAAAAAAATTAATTTATTATTATATCAATAATTTTAATATTAAAAGTATTGTATAAAATTTCAATTGAGTATATATTTGACTTTAAACATCGGCTCTTAAAACATCAAGCATGTGCTGTATCTACATACACACGTACATGTTATATATATATATATAAGGACTCCGAACCTTTACAAAAAGGAAATACAACGTAATTTTAAGACTTAAATTGAATTCGATCTCATAGAAAATCAGTTGATGAATAAGGGATTATTGAATCAACAAGCCAGTTGATTAGAAATGAAACAACTGATTTGGATGAATTTAAAAGATCTAATTTGTGTTCTCTCTGTTGGTGCATGTTTTCTAAGGTGCACCCAGAGAAAATTTTCTCTCATCCATGGGATACTCGATTCTTTCTTCTTTCTGAATCTATCTCTCGTCTATCACTTTAATAGTCAGATAAATTAAGAGTCTGAGACGGTAATGATAGTCAGCAAGGTGATAATTTTCCAGATGGCAGCTTGAAAGCTTCCGGTTTGGAGTTTGTATATCCAAGAGATGGATATTTGAAGGCCTTTTGCATTTTTGGACTTGACATAAGCGATGGTCGGTGTCCTTTTAGTAGGGTCAGGCTTACCTAACAGGGGTTTGGCATCTTGTGCGTAAAGGTAGCTAGAATAATCGTCATTGATGCTTCTAGGAATTCGAAGCAGCAGGTGCTTTATGGGTTATTATGCCCGCTGGTCTTTTTCTTTTCTCGTTCAGAAGTTCCAATCGACCTCTTCTCCCACCGTGATCTTGTTGTCCATGGCGGGTTTGGCAGACATGGTGGCTGAAATGTCAAGTGGTTTAGTGTTTCGAAGTCATCCAATTGGTTTTGTCCGGATGGTTTTTTTTAATTATTTTTTAGTTTTTCAACCCCCCCACCCCCGAAAAAAGATTTTATTTTTAGGACTGTGGTTGTCTTATTTCGTTTTGCCATATCTGGGCCGAGGGTTTGACGTCTGGGTGATGCTATTTATGGGCTAGTTTGCAATCAGGGTTGTGGTCTCCTTAATAATGATTTAAAAAATGCAACTAATTTGGCAGAAAAAGCCGAAGTAATTCTGTTTCTACCATATGTCCAAAGAAAAACCAAAATAAAATGAAGATTCGAAGGGGGGGGGGGTTCTCCACCAGGCCCAAAAGCATTAATCGAATGCAGATCCAACCCATTAATTTTCTACTTTTGGACCCATTCATGTCACTACAAAATGAATATTGTGTCGGAGGTTGGTCATGGGGTTGGACTCATCTGGACTCCACTGCGCCCTCCCATCCATCCCTATTGCCAAGCCCGAAGACAAATCCGGTTCGTGATTAAACTGGGGAGATTGGCTCACATCCCCGTTTATAATCTCAATTCTATCCCCGAGAATTGATTCTGCATATCATAAATAATACCATCGTCTCTGGATCTTTACCACCTGAAATCAATGGTGCGAAAACAATTTTACTGTATAAAAGTTTGCTTAACTTGTGAGGATTTTATTATGAAATCTCTAAATCACCATGAGGTCAATTAAAATTTATCAAGTTAACTTTGTCAAAATTATTTAAACATGGGTTTGGGATTTCTCCTCACATTGAAAGTCTGGTTCATCTAGAATATATCGTGTAAGGACCAGGTCTGGACCTAATGGAGTATCGTTCCTACATTTAACCTTCAAAAAGAGCCCACCCAAACTTTCATTCATTCATTTCTCCTTTCACTCTAATTTGAATCCAACCAAATCTAGTTAAATTTTTTAAGTACATTTAAAATGTTCGCATGAACCAATGGTTTGTCGGATTCTAATTACATTCAAATTGAAATGGTTGCATGAAACAATATCGTTTTCGAGTCAAATTATACATATATCCCTTTTGTATAAGATGAATACTCTTCCTTTGTCTTGTATTGCTTGAAGCCTCATAGCACACCTAGTTTGACTTTCGAAAAAGAAAGCTCACCTCATCTCAGCTCGCCATGTCTTGGCGGCTCACCAACTTTGCTTCAAGAAGTTCATGCATTACCTGAATGATGAATACAAAGTGGATTTGCCTCGAGCTCAAAAATAGATAAACCAATTTCTCTTAATTAAGCATGACTGAGAAAAACTTGAAAAGATTAAAAGAAAATTTATAACTTTCTGTTCAGACAAATAAAAATGGAATAAAATCTCACCCTTCAACATAATGATTTTTATTACAAAGCCCATTATTTCCATGCCCCTCCTCGCCAAAATCAAACCCCAAATTTTTGCATTTACTTGTGCATTCCCTCTTTTCTTCCCTCCTGCGCTGCAAGAAGCTCCTCAAGCAATTTTCCATCCAAATATTCCAATTCAATGACTTGCTCTTCGAGGCTCCTCGAGGACGACGAAGATGCCATTCCTCTCTCACCAACACGATCATTAACAGATGATGATGAAGAAGAAGAAAAAGAAGAAGATGATGATGATGATGATGATGATGGTGGTGGTGGTGGTGGTGGAAAAATAGGATTAGAGCCTTGCGTCCTAAATAGGTGCTCGTTGGGGAAATTTAGTATGGCTATATGCCCCCGAAGGGCAAAGGCTGCTCGATCATAGGCATGAGCCGCCTCCTCAGCCGTGTCATACGTTCCTAACCATAATCGAGCTCCATTCCTAGATGGATCACGTATCTCTGCCGCGAATTTGCCCCATGGCCGACGTCGTACCCCTCTATAGCTCAAAGGTTTCTCATTCTCTTTGCCTCCTTGCGGTGCTTCCATGTTTTGTGATTTTTGTTGCTGTTGTTTTGTTTTGGTTTTTTTTTCTTCTTGTTCTTTTTTTTCCAAGTGAAGATGAGGGCACAAAAACCCGGTAGCGCTCTACTTTAGAGATTTCAAAATTCAAATTTCAATGCCTCTCGTTCAAACCATAGGACACGTATTTATATATATGCAGCGGATAAAATGAAAAAATTTTATATCTTTCAAAAAGAAAAGAGCAAAGTGGTGGGCTTGGTCAATGGGGTCATATCTGATGGTTGGAAGAATTTTTGTCCGCACGTGTGACGAAGAAAGTTGCTCGGAAACTTCTCTAATTTCCCAATACTCTCGTATATTTGAATTCGATTATATCGATTTAAATAAAATTAAATTTTTGAAAAACAAATATTTCCTAACACATATTTTCTTTGTACTTAAAATTTTAATTTGAAACTTTATTTATATGATATTAGTGTCAGACCATTAAACCTAATATCAATTACGTGTAGGTATAATCTTCTCTACAACCTCTCCACAAATCCAGATTTCATTTATATTGTATCTTATAAAGTTGCCATACAATATCTATAGTATCCAAAATTATAATTCACTATTTGTAGCATTAAATATTGTGTATACGTCAAATTTATATTATATATATAATATATTTGTTACAAAAATTTGATATATGACTAGCATTTCTGAATAGAAATATACATATACACTTCAAGTGGCGTCAAATTCCATGTGCTCGTTTGGGTCGACTGTGGTACTGAGGGTGCAAGAATGTCCAAAACATTGAATTCCTTATATCCATTTGGACTTTGAAGGGAAAGTGGCCAACCAGAATAGGAATACGGAGGAAAACAAAAACAAAATCAAAACAAAAACAGAAACAAAACTAATAGGAACTATTATGCAAGTGGATAATATCCAACTTCTTTTGTATTTCCTTTTCATTATGTCACTAAATATTTTTTGGCTGTGGTTTTCAAGAAGCATCCAAAGTTTTTGAACTTATACCATATTGGTCAGACTGATCTCTTACCAAAGAACAAAGATGTTCCCCGTTAAATCCTTTCAGTCAAATTTCGAAGCCATAAAGTATTTATGAAATGGATCTTGCATGAGATTCTCTAACAAACACTTTGGATTATTTTGAATATCTAAACATCAATCCATTTAAGATAATATTGACGGAAAACTACAAGTCACGAGACAACTAAATTCGGAAATAAGGTAAATTAGTTTACGTTCGAAAAACTAATAAGTTGTAAAAATTAGGTACTCTGTGAGAACATATATATATAAATTATTATATATATATATTTTATCCAGAAGTGTGAATCAGATAGGATTTTTTTTTTTTTTTTTTTTGTTTCTATTTTTTAAATAATAGCACAAAACTATTAATTCATTAGTCATAGAAAATTATCTAGTCGGACAAGTTTAGTGGTTTTATTTGTATTAAATATAAATAAATGTACAAAATTATAAATTATATATGGTTCAAAACTATTAAATAATGCATCACCAGTGGCATACTTTTATAATCCAAAAACCAGGCAATGCCAGAAAAATAAACCAAGCAAACTAGGTGTATAGGCTAAATATATAGTCTTGAAAAGTAAGTAATTAATTAGTTGTATACTTTAATGATATGAATATCAAAAGCGTGGTGGTACGAATAAATGAACACACATGGGTCCATTAATTTTTTTCTAAGAATGTTTGAAAAGGTTAGCCATCTTATTATCCGTTTACGCGGCTTCTATTTTGACTTTGCCATGGAAAAATGCGGAATTCTCTGATAAGCTAACATACCTGGGGACTTGGTTCCATTAGTCCTCTTAATCCAAATCCATAAAATTAATAGCACGACCGTCGTAACTATATTTCCTCTGTTTCTTAATCCACTCTCCAAACACAAAGTATTAACGACGAAAAATTATCGATAAAAAAAATTCATCATAAATAATGATAAAATTGAGATGAATAAACGTCAGACAGAATATCAAAAGATTAGTCATGGATTAGCTACAAAAATTAGTTATGAAAATATTTCTGTCGCTAATCCGTCACTGTAGTGATCTAAAATAATAAAAAAAAATTATTTAAATTTATCAGCGACAAATTAACAAGGGATATTTTAGCGTTGGAAAAATTTTTATCGTTAATCTATCGCTATAGTGATTTAGAATAAAATATATATATATATATATATATATTTATATATATATAAATTTATTAACGATGAATTAGTGATGAAATTTTTAGTAATGAAAAACAATCGTTTTAATTCATCTATATAATGGTGAAGGGTAAAAAAAACAAAATATGTATTATTAGTCATAATGGATTATCGATAAAAATTTTAACGACGAATTATCGATAAATTAATAATGAATTTTTCTTTCGTAATACCGTATTCTCTTGTAAGGATCACAAGTAACTTGTTTATTTAAGGGTACTGTTCTCAATCGTTACACATAAAATCACGTCCTACTCTTATATTTAAAAAATATACAAATATATTCCTGTGATTTAAAAAAATGAAAAATAACAAAAATAGTCAAACTTCATGAAAATTAAGTAGTACGCGTAAAAAATACTTTTTTTTTACCAAAATTATCCTACTTACCTTCAACCCGTCTCCCTTCTTCTTTCTCCATTCATCATCAACCTCCAACAAACTCAAAAAAAAAAAAAAAAAAAAAAAAAAAAAAATCTCACTCTCCCTCTTTCCCATTATCTTCAACATCCAGCATATCAATGAAAAAAAAAAAAGACTCACTCTCCCTCTCCTTAAAATTTCCTCTCCCCCCACTCTCTCTCTCTCTCTCTCTCTCTCCAAACCCTAAAACTATCTAATGAACAGACGCAATTAAAGATAATAAAGACAAAGGTGGAGATGAATCGATTTAACAAGTGGCAATTACAAGCAGAAATTAAACGCAAAATCGACGCTAGAGGGCAAGATAGATGGAGAATTCAGAGGCAATTGAAGATGATGAAGCTGAAGGCGGAGATGAATTGATCGAAGGCAAATTTGAAGGGGTCAACGGCAACTCGATGGACGACAGTGCAAAACTTGGAGACTGGTGGATCGAGCCATGGGAGAATTGGTGGTTGGATTGTGACTAGTGGTGGTGAAGGGCCATTAGTGGTGGTGGGAGTATGATAATAGGTGTTGGTGGTGGTGAGAACATATTCGGTGGCAATGGTAGTGGTGATGGAATTGAGGGTACGGGGTAGTGAAGATGAATGTAGAGAGAAGTAGAGCTTGAGTGTGCAGAAATTGAAGAGGGTTTTTTTTTTTTCTTTTGTGAGTTTGCTGGAACATTAGGGGGAGAGAGAGAGAGAGGGTTTTTTTTTTTTTTTTATTTTGGATTTGCTGGAACATGAATGGGAACAAAGAGAAGCGAGAGCTTTTTTTTTTTAATTTTTTGAGTTTCCTGAAACATGAAGATGAATGGAGGAAGAGAGAGAGAAAGAGAGAGTTTTTCTTCTTATGGATTTGCTAGAGGTTGAAAATGAATAAGGAAAGAGGGAGAGAGTGAGGTTTTTTTTTTTTTTTTTTTGGTTTGTTGGAACATGAGAAGATAGGTGAATGTGAAACATAGAGAGAAAGAGAGATAGGAAGTTACAGTGAGCTTTTTTTTTGTGTGTTGGAGGTTAAAGATGAACGAGAGAGAGAGAGAGAGAGAGAGAGAGAGAGAGAGAGAGAGAGAGAGAGAGAGAGAGAGAGAGAGAGAGAGAGAGAGAGAGAGAGAGAGAGAGAGAGGGATGAGATAGAGGGATGACGACCCTATAGAGTTTCTCTATGGTGGCCACAACTGTTGCAGCTAAGAGAGGAGAGAGGAGAGAGGAAAGAGGACGTGAGTTTTAATTGTTTTGATATTTTGGCTGCTTCATCGACTTGATTATTCTAGATCGATTTCTATATGATTCGTTTTGTGACGACGGATCTTTTAATAGTTATTATTATCTTTTTGCTTCCATCCAAATTCAAACTCTAAAAATAATAAAATAGTGTGGTCATCTTAACCAAATGCATCAACCAATGTTGGTGTGAGTTTTAATAAGGGAGTGTAATGAATAAATTTTCGCGCACTTCCCTCTGTTTTTTGAAATTCACACAGCGATATTTGGATATTTTTAAATGCACATGGTGAAACTTAGAGTAATGTAATATTCATGAGTTGTACAATGTTTATATTTGATGACATGTCAGTTGTTTATTTCGGGAAGAAATAATCTTGTTTGATTAAATGCACATGGTGAAACTTAGAGTTTTTCTAGTTTATTCCATGAAATTCAATGGATGATTGATGATCGGCTCAGAGTGATGGCTGATGGCTAATAATTGATAATCAATGATCGATAGTTATTGTCATTTGATATTAATATTTGTTTTTTTACTTCATAATAGTTGTTAATAATATATAAAATTATCAAAATATAACAAGATTGTATTAATTTAAAAATAACAAAGGCTCATATCTAAACTAAACGTCTTCTAAAAAGAAATGAAATAAAATAAATAAGTATAAATAATATTTAGTGAGTAGAATAACATGTTATGTAGTGAATGAGAGCTGAATATGAATATATCAAATAATATTTCTAAAAAAAATCATTTTTATCATATTTAATTTCATAAATATTCTATATAAATATTAAGATTGTCCGGCCAAATCCAGATATCATATTATAACAAGTTTTATGCATTCAAGTCATATTATAGTTTTCAAACAAAAAATAAAGATTGTCAAAAATGTTGTCTGATAATGGTTTACCACAATCAATAGTGAATCCATCAAGGAGTTTTCAAATATTTCACATTTGATATCACATTTATCAAATGTCCCTGATCTTGGCGTTGACTCGAGATCTCTTTGATGATGCAACGAAGTTAGCCCGATGGGATAAAAGAAGCGTCTCCTGAGCTCGAGCACTCTCCATGTAATAAAACTCTTTGTCCCGTTGAACCACACCATGGTATGAAATGACTATAATCACTAATAGGGGTTCAAACTCACATTATAAACAAATAAATACATCATTCAATATTTAACTAATACAATAAATGTGTCAAATTTAATTTAATTATTTCTCAATTTAAGTCATACTCAATACATTACATAAAACGTGGCACATTATTCATTTATAATAATTTGGATGCATAACTATATCAAATTTATGTATAGATATATTCCACACATATAGAACATCTCAAAATTTATTTTAAAATCATTTTAAAAATCAAGTAAAATATTTTACTCATTTAAACCATAATATAAAATCCACTTATCTCTTAGAAGAGTAAATACTCTCAATTAAGAATTTAATCAAAGATAATTCCCTCTTAAATATTCAATTGTTTCAACCTAAAATAATAAATATAATTTCATACTCACTACAAAACAAATACGCTATTCAGATGAACGAAAACCGTCTACTAAATCTACTAAAACCATTGGTAGAGTCTTGTTTAATGGATGGTCATTCAGTTGGTTATACACTAGTCGGTATAGTTCTATTCCGATAGTTTTGGTCATCGTTGGAGTATATCATAACTATATACTAACAGTTAGAAAAGTATTGGTAAAATTATCGTCTTTTATTATTGGTTTCAAAAATATCGGTAAAAATTATTACATTTTATTATCGTTTACTACATATATTAGGAAATGTTACTATGTTTTATCATCAGTTACTACAACTATTAAGAAATGTTATTACCATTTATCGTCGGTTATCACATATGTCAGAAAATGTTATTATATTTTATCATCGATTAACAACTGTTAAAAAATGTTACTATCTTTTGTTGTCGATTACTACAAGTATTAGGAAATGTTACTATTTTTCATCATTAGATACCACAGATGTTAGGAACTACCTTAATCGATTACCGTATGTGTTAGTATAATTTATTACTTATATCGTCAGTTATACAAATGTTAGAAAATATTATTATCTTTTATTATCAATTACCACAACTATTAAAAAATGTTATTGCTATTTATCGTCGGTTACCACATGTATTATGAAATATTATTATCTTTTATCGTCAATTACTACAATTATTAAAATATTTTACTATTTTTTATCGTTGATTACTACAAGCGTTAGGAAATATTATTACCTTTTATCGTCGGATAACACAAGTGCTAGAAACTGCCTATATCGGTTACCATATGTGTTAGTATAAATTACTACTTGTATTGTTGGTTATACAAATGTTAGGAAATGCTATTATCTTTTATCTCAGTTACCACAAGTATTATGAAAAATTACTATTTTTTATCGTCGGTTAGAAAAGCATTAAAAAAAGTTACAGTCATTTATTATCGGTTGTCACATATGTTAGTATAAATTATTGTCTTGTATCGTCGGTTATTATAAGTGTTAGGAAATATTACTCTCTTTGGAAATGTTACTCCCTTTTATCATATTAAAAAATGTTATTTTCTTTTATCGTCAGTTATCACAAGTGTTAAAAAAATATTACTACATTTCATCGGTTACCATAACTGTTAGGAAAATTACTATATTTTACTAC
Source organism: Dillenia suffruticosa (assembly GCA_033439265.1). Taxonomy (NCBI): domain Eukaryota; kingdom Viridiplantae; phylum Streptophyta; class Magnoliopsida; order Dilleniales; family Dilleniaceae; genus Dillenia; species Dillenia suffruticosa. Next base: position 20,397,145 of record JAVTVX010000020.1, read on the forward strand.
AATTGTTAGAAATATTACTATATACAAGTGATAGAAAAATTTATATTTGTTACCACATGATATCAATAGTGATGGTTTTTTTTAATAGTGTAGATTTGAATTACTAAATGTAAATTAAAAACTGAAAAATAAAGAAATTACAAAAATAATATAAATGTAATAAGGATTGTATTAATATGGCAAGAAATTAGAATGACAAATACATATAAAACCCAAAAAAGAGAAAATATTGCACTACAACTACATGTCTTTTGAGATATTGCAAACCAAAAATGTTATCACAGTTTGAAGGTATCTTTATCTACAATCTTCTATCCATAATTTTTCGTATCAATCTATTCATTAAAAACCAATGGTGAAACAGTGAAATGAATATAATTATATGATAACATTATAAATAATGGTTGAAAAAAAAATATTACATTTTGGGATGGAGTCAGGTAGTGATGATAATGGTTGGATTCTATATGCACTCCTAGCATCTGTATTGAAGGAACCTAACAGTACAAATAATGTAAATTATTATTTTTAAAAAAATGAAAGTAATAAAATTATGTTTAAAACTAGAAAGTGCTTTCCTTTCTCTAAATCTAAAATATCTTGATAGCGCATTGGTCTTTACATTTTTTGACAACTACTCAAAATAAAAAATAAAAAATTGATAATTAAAAAATTACTTGATAGAATATTAATATTAAAGCTCAAATTAAAATGATATATTTATTTTTAGATCTGGGTAACATTTTGGGATAATTGAATTTGTTGAGACTGAACTTGTTTTGGAATGGTTGTGACTCTTTGTACAATGTCCATCCGTTATTTTGCTCAATTTGGCCAAATCTTTCAAATACCCAATCATTAGAATCCAAAGTGACTTTTTTATATATATAAAAAAATGATTAACTTTTAATAAAACTTTGTAAAGTGAATGAGATGTTTAAATGGGTTAAGGGAGGAGAGCTTTCGAGGGAATGAGAAATTTTGATGGTAAAACTTTCTTCGCGTATAATTTATAATATATTATTTTCACAAACAAATTTTTAAAATCCGTCAATTTTTTCTTTCGTGCTTTTTTCCGCCTTTTTTTTTTCATTGCCCGCGTTGTTCTTTTTTTTGTCATATTTTTTTTATACTTTTAATCAATATCGCCACGTGTCTTTCCATATGCGAGGTATTGAAAAAATCACTTATTACATTTTAGTAATTTTTACTATTTATTACCCAACTATTGCTACATTTCATGCAAACGCATGCCTGCGCAGTCCCCTGCCATGAGTTTTGTCCTGTACTAATTATGTTCATTTGATTAATAAAAAATAACGTATATTTTATTACAATTCAGCATAAATTTATTAATATTTTTAATTTAAATAATATAATAACATGAAATTAATAATTTGTATAATATAGTGTTATAGTTTTGAAAATTCATTGACCAATTATTAAATAATATAGTGTTATAATTTGAAATTATGACAATATAATATAATGATATAATTAATTATATTTGTATAATTAATGAAAAATACTAAATCTTATATCTATTGTATTAAAAGAAATCGAGTTTTGTGATTCAAAATCAATATTAAGTTATCTAATATCGACGACTCGATTTCGAGATAACACTAAGATTTTCTTCGTATTTATAATCACAAAAGCGTGATCTTCCCAATAAATAAAAATCAAATCTTTCACATTTCCATACAATCCACAATTTCCACATACACAACTTCCATACACATATCACCACCACTAATCCCATCCCAACCACTAATATTTCAAATGTAATATTATTTAAAATTATTATATTAGTTGTAAATATAGTGCAATTCAATTTTGGATATACTGAATTTTTGACGTTCTGAAACTTATCTAAAATTAATTCATCTACATTAAATACATGAGAAGTTGGTTTATGCACGTTGAATCAATCATGTAAATGTGTGAATAAATCATGTAACATGTCAAATATATTATGGTGAAAAAGATTATCATGTTGGTTGTATACGTTGAATGCATGGGATGTAAATTTTTATTACTTTCTCCATGATAGATCCATTTATTATAATTACGTTGAAACACATAACGTAACAACTAATTGAAAATTGTATGTATAGGAAATTTTAATGTGTTGAACATTTAACACAAGAATATGATATCTTTGCTATCGATGGATTGAATATTTGAAGATACGAATTCAAAAAATGCATTAATCCAATAATATATTCATCACTTTCTCTTAATTTAGAATACATCCATGACTTATCCATCATATTAAATATAAATCAAATGTTTTGCACAAATGAATAGAGAATTACATAAATCAATAGAGAAATAAATGAAATAAATATATGGAGCAAAGCAAACAAAGTAAAAAAATAAATGAAACAAATACGGAGATATTTTTGACGCAAAAAAGATGATTAAATTGGCGTTAAATAAGGAAATAAAGAAATAAATTGTTTTTGGCATGAAAAAAAATTAATTAAATTGGTGTTAAAAATAGAAAATTGTTTTTGGCGGTAATGAGAGAGGTTTTGTTTTGAGGTTATCATTAAAATGTTTAAAAGTAGAGCCACGCGGGCATGTGCGGAGGACCACATGTGCCCTTGCTTGCACGGGGGCCCGCATAGGCATACGCGGGGGCTGATAATGCACAAATTGTTATTTTTATTGTTGATATTATGGTTTGATTTTGAATTAGTTAGTACCCTAATAATTGTTTTTATGGTTTTTTTATTTTTAGGGATAAAAAATGGAGATTGAATCAAAATGGACTTAAAGAGATATTTTTGGAGCTAAATAGTTCAATATATCAATTGGGCCTATAAAGGAAAGGAAGAAGTATAAAAAAGTGGAATATTTTATTTTATGAATTTTTACTTTAAGTAAACATTGTTGTTAGGAGTAAAATTTCTAAATTTTTTTATTTTGGTGGATATTTTTCCTATTATTTCGGAAGAATCTTGGAGATCTAGAGTATTAAAAGAAGGACTCTCCTCATTAACCCTAGAAGGCACTATTCACGTTACTTTTCACGGCACTATTCATATATATATATTCACAAGTGCTGTGGCGGCTACATTCATCTTTTTTTAGGTTTAGGTTTTATTTTTTTTTCTTTTTCTTTGAAGAGCATTGTTTTTTCTTTTATTCTTTCTTTTGTTTATTCTCAAGAACATGGTTAAAATGAGTGGCTAGTTTTTTTATTCTGATTTAAAGGAAATTTCATTAATTGTTTTCATTGTGAGGTTATGTATTTTATTTAATTTCTTGCATTTTTAATTCAAATATTCATCGATTCTTGATTTATTTTTATGAATGATTGGTATTGGTTAATCTGACAATTTAATTCAATAACAATTTTTCTACTGCATCCAGAATTTCAGTGATCCGTAGTTGTCATGAATGAATGGTACAAGTAACAAATAGATTATATATGTTTATGGGTCGTTTGCTAATATTCATTTTAAGCTAAGGAATCGATGAAACAAAATCGAATAATTGTACGGCTATCCTGATTATTTGTATTTTGGTTTAACTGTTTTCACAGAACTTAATGCTATCATTATTTGATATGGAACGCTATCGTACCCAGTCGATTAATGATAAGTTTTAATTGGATATTGAGTTTGGTCAATTATTTTAGAAAAATACAAGATTTATTATGTCTATCCTAATAAATTTAAGGTTAAATACTTGAATCGTAAGAATAACATTTTTTTTAACCAATGATCAGTGAAACAATCATATGTGTGAACCCTTGGATCGGATGTTTAACATATTGAATTTCTTTTCTAATTTTTAGTATTTTTGCATATTTGATTTATTTTTTAATTTTAGCTATTTAATTTTTGATTTAGGAATTTATTTTATAAACCCCCCATTCTATTTTTACATTAACTAAGAGATTGAATTAACTAATTCCCTTGAAATTCGATCTGGTAACTACTATTGCTACAGTTTATTGTATTGGGGAAATCGGTATTAATTTGAGGGCTTCGACAACCCGACCAAATTTTGGCACTACTGTCGGGAAATTATTTTAATTTCTTAGTTTGTGGTTTTCACTTGTTTATTGATTTTTGGAGAGGAAAAAATGGGAAATCGTAAAAGAACTCTGAATGAGTTAGTTGCATCAATTTTGAACCAACATCTCTTGTGCATCGAGAACTCAGCTCATGAGGTAAGTCACTCGAATCTTGAAAATCAAATTTCTGAATTGACTGCTTTGGTTCGTCATATGGCTGTAGGGCAAATACATGCAACCAAAGTTTACGGCATATGCTCGAGACCCAGACATCTTACGGATATGTGTCCATCTCTGCAAGAAGATTCTACTTATCAGTGAATGTCGTCGGAGGATTTCCTGGCCAACCTTAGAAGAAGTACGACCCCTACTCTACTTATTATAACCCCGGATGGAGAGAGCATCCATACTTGAGTTACGGGAATCAAGGAGGACAAACAAGATATTCTCCTCAGCAATTCAATAGGCCAACACATGCACCGACACAATCGTCTAATTCAGGTATATCCCTAGAAGATATTGTGAAAGCTCTCGTGACTAACACTCAACAATTTCAACAAGAAACAAGAGCTAACATTCAAAATTTGGGAAATCAAATCACTTAGCTAGCCACTTCGGTTAGCAATTTGGAGGTTCGAATCTCAGGGAAATTACCTTCACAAATGGTAGTAAACCCTAAGGAGAATGATGGTGCAATGGTGTTGCGATCAACCCCACCATCGCCCAAGAAGGTAGATGAAAAGAAGGATGAAAAAGAAGAGGATAAGACCATCGATGAAAGTCCAATTAAGTTTGAGGAATCCAAGATGGAAGAATACGAGAAGGAAGTAAGGAAAATAAGAGGTGATGAGATAGGTGAGAATGCATGTGATATCATCAAAAGAACTTTACCCGAAAAATGTACAAATTCAGGTATGTTCACTGTATCTTGTATTATTGATAAGAAAAAAATAGAGCATGCCATGCTAGATTTAGGAGCACCTATTAATATCATGTTTTATTCAATTTATAATGCTTTGAAATTGGACCCTTAAAAGGAACTGGGGTTGTTATTCAGTTAGCTGACTACTCTTATACTTATCCAGAGGGAATTGTTGAAGATGTTTTGGTGCAGGTTAACGAATTAATTTTTCTAACTAATTTTTACATCTTGAAAATGGAAGGAGACACTATCACAAATTCAGTGCCACTTCTATTAAGACAACCATTCATGAAGACAGTAAAGATCAAAATAGATATGGATGAGGGTACTTTCTCTATCAAGTTCGACGGCGAGATTGCGAAATTTATTATTTTCGATTCTATGAAGTACCCAAATGAGTGTCAATCAATTTGTTCTACTGATATATTTTATTTAATTATGCAGGAAATTTATAAAGAAAAATGTGATATGGATTTTGAATTGAATGCACAATTAGATATAGAAGGAAAGTTATATGAGACTCACAAAGTAAAGTTGAAGCCTCTTTGAAGAGAAACAAGTGAAGACTGTCGAGCATAACGACGTTAAATAATTGTGCATATCGGGAGGCAACCCATATTTTTTTTAAGAGTTTGATTTAATTTTTAGTAATTTCATTTATTCAATTTTAAGTGTTATTTATCTCTTATTTTAATTTTTGCAGGTGTCCAATTCAATCACCCAAGTCATAGTTCAACATAGAATTTTTAGAGGCAGAAGTAGTCTAGGCATTAGGGCGTGATCACGCGGTTTCAAAAGTCAAATAAACACTACAAAAAAAACCCATTTTAGCGACGGATTTAGGGACAAAAAACTCAGAAAAATTCGTCGCTAAAATTTTTAGCGACGAAATTTGTGACAAAAAAATTTTCGTCGCTAATGACGCGTCGCAAAAATTTAGCGACAAAATCGGCGGATTCGTCGCCAATTTAGGGACAAAAATATTTTCGTCGCTAAAATCCGTCTCTAATTTAGCGACAAATAATTTTGTCGCTAAAATCCGTCGCGAATTTAGCTACAAAAAAGTTTTCGTTCCTAAAAGTTTGTCGCTATATTAGCGACAAAAATATTTCGTCGCCAAAATCCGTGGCCAAATTAGCAACAAAAATATTTGTCGCTAAAATTTGTCGCTAATTTGGCTATAACAATCCGTCGCCAAAGTTTTGGGATGGATAAGGTTCGTCGCTAAAAGCCGTCGCGGATTTAGCTTGAAAAAAGTTTTCGTCCCTAAAAGTTGTTAGTGACAAAAATATTTCGTCGCCAAAATCCGTGGCTAATTTAGCAACAAAAATATTTGTCGCTAAAATTCGTCGCTAATTTGGCTATAACAATCCGTCGCCAAGATTTTGGGACGGATAAGTTTTGTCGCTAAAATCCGTCGCTAAATTTAAAAACGGATAAATTTTATAAAGTTTAGCAACGAATTTCTTTTAGGAGATTTCTTCCGATTTAGGGACGAATTTTTTTTCCAGATTTTTTTGGCTAAATTTGGCCACAAATTTATCGACGGATTTTAATAAAAAATAAATTTTGTTTTTTGGCCTATTAATTAAAAAAATGTTATCCATATTATTTACAATCCAACCAATATCTCATCAATATCCAATTCAACTAATAAACCATAAAAAAAAATTCATTCCAACTAAAATATAGAACTCCAAAATGAAAATGTCAAACATCATAATATATAATTAATAGTTGCACTACACTGCAATCAAATAAATAATATAAATATAGTGAAATATAAAACATCCAGATAATATACCACCGACCACCACTAACACTAAGTCGTTATCTTGATCTTCATCCACAACTCATTATCTCACTATCTGGTCTTCATTTAATCGGAAGGAGGGGGGCAAAGAAGGGTCAGTCATTTTCTGGTCTTCATTTCATCAGGAGGGGGGCAAAGAAGGGTCAGTCATTCTGGTCTTCGTCTGGGTCATCAGCAGGCAAAGAAGGGGGAACATGACTCTGACTCTGTGACGGAAGAAATTGACTTGCATCCAAATTGAGGTGCTGTAAAATAAGTCTTTGTGTTACCTCAAGTGATTGTCTGATTTCTTTGATTTCTTCATCTATTTTTGCAAGTTGCGCTTTGATTTCTTCGTCTTTCAATGCAAGTTGTGTTTTGAGGTCATGTACTTCTTTATCTAGTTGCATTTCTTTTCTTGAAGCCATCGCGGTAGAAGATAGACATATAGAAGATGGACCTGGTGTGTACATTCTGCTCAATGATCCCATCCCAAGAATTCTTCCCCTTTTTATCCCACCAGATGCCTCTAACCACAAAGCCATACTATCGACAGATGGCTTAGATAAGGGATCAGATAAGGGATCATGATCAGCACTACTTGAATTCGTCAACAAAAGTTCATTATGTTTTTCCTGTATTATTATGACAAAAAAATTACAATAAAACTATAAGAGAAAACAAGTTATGAATAAGTAAATCACGTATGATGATAGAATTGATAGAAAAAAAAGCTGTTGCATTGATGCCATCGCCTCTGAAGCAGAGCTATTATACTATACCTAGAAAGAGAAAGAGAACTAAAAGTCAAATTTTTGCCGAGAAAATTGCATTCTATTTTTCTCACAAGTATAATAATAAAATATATATATATATATATATATGGCTAGAGAGAATAATTCAGAAAACTAAATTAAGCTAAATTGTGCTTATAAGTACTTAACTCATGCTATAATCATATATAATGATAGACAAAACTATGGTGGAATTTTTTTTAGGGGTAAATTATATAAAAAATTCAAATTTATCAGTGTAACAAAATCTTATTATACATAAAAATATATTAATTAAAAGAATAATTTGCACCGGGTTGATGGGTTGGTAGCTATGCTAAGAAAAAAAATTATAGAAATCTCAGGTTCGATTGACTCATTCATAACACATTAGACATTATACTAACAATTTGACAATAACACTAACTTTTGCAACCATATTTTGCAACCATATTAAATGACCACCATACCACTTGACAATAACACTAACTTGTACTGAAAAAATTATCTCAAATGGTTGTTTTGGTTCTGATGCAAATTTTGGTTTGATATGATTTTTTTAGTTTCATTGATTTTTACCCATTTTTACTATTCTTTTCATAGTTTCATTTCAATAGTGGTGTTAAAATTAGAAAAAAATCAATTACATGTGGTTCGGTGCTCCTTATTTGAAAATTTGAGTTTGTCTAATTAAATAAATCCCATATATATACACGATGCTACCAGGTCATTTTCAAAGCAATAAATCAATAAAAAATAAATTAATTAAAAAGTCAAAAGAAAAAGTATAATATAAACATGTTGCTAGAGAGGCTTATCCCCACGGCCAAAGAAGAAATATGAATTGGTGAATTGGATCTGAATTGGTGAATTGGTGAATTGGTGTGTCTGAGTTTTTTCTCACAATAACTTACTGTTCTAATTAACTTAGTGAGAACTTACTGTACTATTTTTAACATAGACCCCACACCTATATATTATTGTCAATGCACCACTTTTTTATCTTACAAAATTGGTAAAATAAACAGTCGAGAGAGAGATAGATTCCTTTTTTTATATGTACAAGAAAAATAGACAATATCCAGGTCTTTGATATGTACAAGAAAATTAGACAAGATAAAGGATAATACAAAGGATAAAGTGAAAGAGAATATGTTCCAGTCTCAAATATAATTGATTTGGGAGTTTATAATGATTATTTTTCAAGTGAGCTAGGGATCGACAAAATTGTTCCAAACCGGGACTTGTCTAGCTAATTTTGAGTGTCAATTATATGAAAGAAAGGAATCAGTAATAAATTTATTAGCAGGATCACAAGTTTTTATATAATTCATGAAATGATAACATGTTAATATTCTGGATTCAGCAAAGCTAATGAATTGAACCAAACTTTGATGGAAAAACCGCAACAAAATATGTCATTTTCTTTGGTGATTTTCACAAAGGGAAGAGCCAAAAATCAATCTATCCATCTAGATACATTAACCTATGGAAACAGAAAGATATTTGAGAGAGAAATGATGAGACCCAAACTTATAATTATCACTTCCTAGTTCTAAATCTGTAGGTTAGCCTATAAAATTTCTCATTACCATTAGCAATGGGAATCCATCAGCCAACACTAAAATACCAACACCAGCCATCACTAAAATACCAACACCAACATACCGAAATGTCATTTCCTCCTTTTCTCTGATAAGATTCTATAGATACAAAATCGAAAAGCAATTACTTTGATTAATAAAAATCAAAATTAAAATGTATGCTTGGGAGTGAAGACCATTTACATTATATCATATTGTATTAAAAAAGGAAGGAAAAAATAGATGCATGTATATTTATCGTGCAAGAGAAGGAGAAATCTAGGCCTATGGAATTGTAATTTTAATTGTCAAAGTTTCAATTACATACCGATATTACTTTTGCTCTCTCCCCGCTCCAAGTGTTGTCCTTCTTTTGAAATGTTTGCTCAAAAGTGTCGATATATGATGGCTCAAATCCCTTTTCCTTGGCCTAAAAAAATTTAAAAAAGAATCATTAAAGTCAACAATAATAATGAAATAGTAAAAAAGAATTAAATGAATTAAATCAAAATATAAGTGTTTGAAATAGTTACCAATCTTTTTCTATGTTCATCCACATTGATTGATCCCCCCGCGTAAGTGGCAGACGCTTGCCTGGAGTTACAAGATCTATTCCTTTTATTATGCTCACTTCTTTTTTTGCTATCGTCCGACTCCCAAATTGCCAACATTCTTTGCCAATTTTCCTCCATGATGCAATTTGGTTTCTTCCGATTTGTTTTGGCTTTATTGATCACATTTCGAATGTGATCACCAGCTTTTTTTTTTTAATTTCTTCTTATCTCAGTCTCTTCTGATTCAGCCCAACTAAACCTCCGCTGCAATAAATAAAGAAACAATTATCTTAATTAAGGTAAAAATTTTAATGAATGTATAAATTTTAAGATAAAATTTACCTTAAATTCTCTCCACCATAATTCCTTTGTTTCATTCTCCGTGCTTGTGTAATTCATGATATCCCTCCCCAATGATTATTAACAATTTTATTTATAATACGCACCACAGATATTGGGTCTGAGAATCTATATGTAAACAATTTTTTTTATGAGCAATGATAAATAATTAAGTGAAATTAAAGAACCATATATATAAATAAAATAAACAAATGAAGTAAAATTTTAAAATTAAATACTTACGAATCTCCACAAGCGGATATGAAGTTTCGCTCTATACTTGTATCCCCCACATCATTTGATTGTTGCACAGAAGGTGAAGGTGCAACTGATGGGGCTGAAGCAGAAGGACATGGGGAAGGGGACGGCGAAGGGGAAGGACAAGGGGAAGTGCTTGATCTTCCTTGTGAAGTTCGAACATGTCCTCCACGTTTATACCAATAAGCATAAATATTAAACAAATGACAAAAATAACAATTGCATGTTTTAATGATACATAAGAAAGGGCATGAAAAACTTACCATATTCAAACTTTTGTAACCGATAAAATGTTATCAAGAGTCCAACTACTAAATCGAAATAATCTACAAAAAAAAAAGTATTAGGTTTGGACGCGAACATCGTTTAAAATTAGAGAAATACAAAATTAGTGATTGATAAAAGCAAAAGCAAATGTGTAGATAAATAAATAAATGATGTATAATAAAGATAATTATATCATAAGGAAGCAAATTGAAATGTATTACATTGAGCATATCTATGTGTACAAAACTAAACTTACCCGGTTTTAAAAATCAAAATTTTCATTGTCATCTCCACTTTCACATTCATCTCCATCACTGTCACTGTCCTCATCCTCATCTTCATCCTCATCGTCGTCCTCGTCCTCATCCTCGTCCCCGTCCTCATCCTCAGTATGAAAATCTAATTCTTCATCGTCATCTCCACAAATTTCATTTGGATCGAAATCTATAATTGCTCCACATGGATCTCGTAAAGTTGGAATATCATATTCCTCCGTTTGAATCGTGGTAGTAACTTCTTCTTGTTAATATGCTATATCAACCCAATGCTCTTCAATTTTTTTCCGTGCTTTTGTTTTGCATACAGCCCACCAATCAGTTTTGTCACGTTTCAAACTAGGATATGATGCATAATATACTTGAATTCCTTGCTGTGCCAATATAAATGGTTCATATTTGTTATACTTCTTCTTATGATTTATTTCAATCAAATTATACTTTGGATGCACCTTCATTCCTTTGATGGGGTCAAACCAAGTGCACTTAAATAATACCACTCGCAAATCTGCTCCAGGATACTCTATCTCTATGATTTCATCCAATAAACCATAAAAATCATCTTTTATACTTCCATTATTGGATGACCGAATACATACTCCACTATTCATTGTGACTTTTCCAATTCCATATTCTTGGGTGTGAAAATTAAACCCATTTATAAAATATGATGGCCACGTTCGTACATATGAATTTGGACCCCATGATAGATGATATAACAATCTTTGTTCAACTTGATCAGCATTGGCATGAACATTGGCATGAACCTAAAGGAAAGTAACCAAACTATTATCGTTAAGTAATGATTAAAAAACAAAATATGATGGGAACTTGATAGATAAGTACTTACATATGTTTTGAACCATGTTGCAAATTTCTCATCGCACAGACGATCAAACGCCTTGTTAGGTAGTTCCGAAAATAAATTTTGAAAAATCCTATCATAAAATATCACTTATATATTATATAAATTTTTGACCCAAATAAAATATGTAAGGACTGCTTCATTTCTTGACCAGTTAAAACTATATACTTACTCAAAATATGGTCCCACTTCTGGACAGTTCAATAAAATATATGTATGGGCTGCTCGTAATTCTTGACCAGTTAAATATCTTCTCTTACATGCTCCATTAGTTCGACCATGATAATTGAAAATAGAAAATGATGAAAAATTGGGATCGATAGGGCCCTCGTCATTTCTTCCTGCTCTTCGCCTCTTGCACTGTACGTGAGGCTCAAAATAATACGATACAAATGTTGTCACTTCCTCCACAATATATGCATTAACAATAGAGGTTTCGACCCATGCCTTATTCTTCACTTTTTTCTTTAAATGATATAAAAATCTAATAAGAAAAAACGTTAAAAGATTTTAAAAATAAATCTATAAAGAAGTATTATTTTGAAAAAAATAATATAAATATTTCACCTCTCAAACGGATACATCCATCGAAATTGTACAGGTCCTGCAACTTTTGCCTCATAGGGCAAGTGAACTAAGAGATGTTCCATAGAATCAAAAAACGATGGAGGAAATATCCTTTCTAAGTTGCATAGAATAATTGGAATATCTCTCTCTAGTTTCTCCATGTTTGATAAGTTTAACACCGTTGAGCAAATGTCATGAAAAAAAATACTTAACTTCGTAATGGCACCCCAGACAAAATTTGGTAAAAGTTCTTTAAACGCAATTGGAATTAGTCTTTCCATAAATATGTGACAATCATGACTCTTCAAACCTGTCAACTTGCACTCATTCAAATCAACACATCTCCCAAGGTTTGAAGCATATCCATCAGGAAACCGCACCATTTTCAACCACTCACAAATAATCCGTCTCTGATCTTTGTTCAATGTATAAACTGCCTTTGGCTTTGGTCCCTTACTACTTGCATCGACATCTAGTGTAGATCGATTACAAACAACTCTCATATCTTTTCTTGCACTCAAGTTATCTTTTGTTTTCCCAGGAATATCCATAACTGTATTTATAACATTATCAAAAACATTCTTTTCAACATGCATGACATCGAGATTATGACGCAGAAGATGGAATTTCCAATATGGTAAATCCCAAAATATACTCCGTTTTGTCCATTTATGCGTACTTCCATAACCAACAGTGGTACCATGAGGGTCTTCAATAGCAGATGGAAAGTTATGCACTTGTTCCCAAATTTGATCACCAGTCAATCTCAAGGGTGGAGGTGTTTTTTCAACCCTATTTTTAATGAACTCAACTTTATTTCTTCTGAATAAATGATTTAGTGGCAAAAATTGTCTATGACAATCAAAATAGCTCGCCTTCTTACCATATTTTAATCTGAAAGACTTTGATTTCTACATACATATCGGACATCCTAGGAGACCAGCTGTACTCCACCCAGATAACATACCATAAGCTGGAAAATCATTTATCGTCCAAAAAAGAGCAGCCTTCAATAGGAAATTCTGATCAGAATGGACATCATATGTATAAATACCTTCATCCCATAGTTGTTTTAACTCTGCAATCAGTGGTTGTATATAAATATCTATTAATTTTTTTGGATTTTGTGGGCCAGGTACGAGCAATGTCAGAAACATATATGGCGTTTTCATACACATACCAGGCGGTAGATTGTATGGAGTTAAGATTATTGGCCAACATGAATAGGTTTTTCCCGATTTGCCAAATGGAGCAAAACCATCCGCACAAAGACCCAATCTAATGTTTCGAGGCTCTTTTGCAAAGTCAGGATATATTCTATTAAAATGTTTCCCAGCCTCTACATCTGAGGGATGATACATGAGACCCTCTTCTGTTTGATGGTTTGCATGCCACATCATGTGTTCAGCAGTGGCCTTAGATGCATAAAGCCTTTGCAATCGGGGGATTAAGGACAAATAAAACATTTGCTTATATGGTTTCCGCTTGCGACCCGGCCTCCTACTACTCTTGTACCTAGAATGGTTACAAAATTTACAAAATTCTGCATTGTCATCATCCCTCCAATATAACATACAACCCTGATTACATACATCAATCCTTACCACAGGAAGACCCAAGTCTTTCACTAAATTTTTCATATCGTAAAGATCAGTTGGGATGATGTGATCACGAGGCAATACTTCTCGAATTACTTGAACAAATTCATTGAAGCATTCCTCAGAGACATTATATTCTACCTTGATATTTAACAGTCTTGATGTCACTGATAACTTAGTATGAGTGTCACAGCCTCCCCACTGATCTGCAGCTTTCAATACTTCCCCAAACTGATCAGACAAAAAACGTTTATTACTTGCATTCTCATCGATACCTGTTACTTCTACCTCCTGCGATGGTTCTGCATCACTAATATATACTTGTTCAAATATTGGAGCAGAACTGGTACTTGCATGGTTCGATTGTAAGACAACATTATCAGCTGCATCAATTATCATTCTCTGATATGGGTTTAAATGGTTGTAATCATATTCTCCTCTATTGGAAAATTGTCTACTTCTTCCATATTCTTCCTCAGATATAAACGGTTCACCATGACAAGTCCAATTATAATAATTCGAAATAAAACCAAATCTACAAAGATGTTCCCTAACTTTATCACACTTATAAAATTTACCATTACTGCACTTCCTACAAGGACATCTTAACTTATTTCCATCCATAAACTCAACTTTACTATTAGCAAATTCCAAAAATTGTTCCAATCCAATACGAAACTCATCGGTCAATCCTCGACGGTTAGGTAAATTCTTATTATACATCCACGCTCTATTATTTTGCATCATCTCTCTACAAATTCAAATTAAAAAGAACAAAAGCTTTGATAAGAGGAAACAAACTTATATGCATGAGATTTATTTGAATAAATAGGCAACCTCTGAATTTATCCTTAAATTTTTTGAAGAGAGAACTTTTGAAAGGAAAAAGATATTTATGAACATAAATAAATAGTGGTTTTATTTTTAAATCCTAACGAACCATAGGTACTCCCAAAACATATAAAACATAAAACATATGTGGGTCAATTCTATAAAATATGTGCTAATAATTTAAAATAATCATTTAAAATAATCATGACAAACAAATAGTTAACCTACTTCTTCAACAAGATAGAAATCAACCTACTTCTTCAACAACAACATAGAAATCAACACACAAACTAACATAGAGATTATTTGATTAAAAATCAAGACCCACACAGTTAATCTATTCAAAATTAAACAGTAAAATTAAACACAGATAAAGTGGTAGAAAGGAGGATTAGTGTAAACTTAAGATTTCTAAGAAATAAAGGTGAGTATCACGCAGTTTCAAATGTATTTGGGGTTAAATTGCTATATTTATGGGTTAAATTAGTAGCAATTTATGGGTTAAATTAGTTAAGAATGTTTAAAAATATACAGAGAACAAGAGGCATATTGTACAACATAATATGACTATTTGGAATGATTTATATTTCCATCCAGAAGATGAGGAGGTGGAGAAGAGGAGAGAGGGATAGAAGACGAACCTGATAGATGAGCGCGGAAGAGAGAATAGCCTTCGATGAAGCTGACAGAGAGAGGATAAGATGAAGAGACAGAGAGAGGATATGCCGAACCTATATCGAGGAAGAAAACATCAGAGAAGATAAAAAAAAAAGAGAAAGGAGGTGGAGAAGAGAAGAGAGAGGGAGAGCAAACGAACCTGATAGATGAGCGCGGAAGAAAGAATAGGCTTCGATGAAGCTGATAGAGAGGATAAGATAAAGAGAGAGAGCCGAACCTATATCGCAGAAGAAAACATCAGACAAGAAAAAAAAAAGAGAAAGAAGATGAGGTGGATAAGAGAAGAGAGAGGGAGAGCAAACGAACCGAGAGGAGAGATGATCCGAGAAAACCTTCGCCGCTAAGTTGAAATGAGATGAGGTGGGAGCTGGTTGCTGGGTTGAGCATAAGGCGATGATCAGGGATGAGGATGGTCAGGAATGAATGAAGTATGCGAGGCCACGGAGAGAAGATGCAAGGAGGCTACGGGAGTTGCGGCAACTATGGTAATTAGGGTTCTCGGGCAAAAAAGAAACACGAATCCAAGAACAATTTAGTAAAGTTCACAATAGGGACAGAAGAATGAATCCGTCGCTAAGTCCGATTATAATTAGGATTATAATTAGGTCCAATATTTCGTCCTACTACTCAGACACTCTTAATCTTCTTATTATTATCATCAATTATATTCAAAATTTCATTTTACTAATTTTCTAATTATTTTTAAAACTCTTCCAATTATTTTTAAAACTCTTCCGTTGCTTACAAATTTTTCACACACAATTTCTCATTAACCGTTCATATCAATTAAAAATTTTGAATTGAATCTTGCAATTTAATTCACAATTTAATTCAAATTTTTTAATTTAATCTTACATTTCAATAATAAAAGAAACAAATTTAAGTGCATAAAAGAAGAAATGTTTGGTTATTTAATTTTGATAGATAATTCCTTTTTTTAAATCAATTAAACCAAAGCTTTTTTTAATGGAAGAAGAAATTTTTCGAGCCAATTTTTTTCATTTTCCGCGCCAAAATGAATTTAAACCTTTCCTTTCCGGTAGCAAAAATTAAAAATAACACTCACATCTCTTTAGTGATCATAAAATAATATAAAAACTAAGGATTTGTTTGGGTTAAGTAAGAGGGTTATAAGATGGTTTGTAAGAGATTAATGATAGTCATAGTAATTTATTTTTGATTTTTGAGTAAATGTTAAACAATAAAAAAAGTTTTTGAAAAAATAAAAATTTTGGCGGTTTTAAAATAACATATTTAAAACCTTTTAAAGGTTTAAAAATTTTTTGAGTAATTGTAAAACCTCAAGCAAAATCGGGCGCCATGCCACAGGACCCGCTCCCCTTGCATGTACGGGACGCGCTGCCCTTGCATGCGCGGGCATGAGCGGGCGCACGGGCGCACGGGCGCAAGGGGGCCCGGCCTCGCATGGCCGGGAGCCCGCGCTGCCCTTGCATGCGTGCCCTGCGCGAGCAAAAGTGGGAGCCCGGGCGCCCGGGCTAGCTTGGCCGGGAGCCCGCGCTACCCTTGTATGTGTGCCCTGCGCGGGCATGAGCGGGCGCATGGGCGCCCGGCGTGCGCCCGGGCTGGCTTGTCTGGGAGCCCGCGCTGCCCTGCATGCATGCCTTGCGCGGGCATGAGCGGGCGCACGGGCGCCTGGGCTGGCTTGGCCGGGAGCCCGCGCTGCCCTTGCATGCGTGCCCTGCACGGGCATGAGCGGGCGCACGGGCGCCCGGGCTAGCTTGGCCGGGAGCCTGCGCTGCCCTGCATGCGTGCCCTGCGCGGGCATGAGCGGGCGCACGGGCGCCCGGGCTGGCTTGGCCGAGAGCCCGCGCTGCCCTTCCCGGGTGCTGTGTGCGATGCTGTGCGATGCTGTGCGCTGCATGCGCATGCCACACTGTGGCGCGCGGGTGCCAGGCGGCCCATTGCATAGGAACCAAAAAAATTAAAAATGAAATAAATAAGAAAAATAATTTACATTCAATATTTCCGTTTTTGATTCGGTACATGAAAAAAAAATTGATACACGAAACTTCTTTTAAAAAAAAAAGTAAAACTACTTGAAAAAAAGGGAAAAATATGGAATTATGGAAATTAAACTTTTGGTCGAAATTTTTTTGGTCTCGGTTCAGTGGTTGGTTGTGAAGAGGATACAGATCCATGACTCGGAGAATTCCCAACAGTCCCAGCAGCAGCAGAGGATGGTATTCCTCTTATCACTTCATCGATACGAAAAGGGTTAGGATCATGTGTCGGATGTGTCGGTCTGGGAGGAGAAGCAAATGAAGATCTTGGAGGACGAGGACGAATGACGAATGGGTAGGCCGGGTAGGCAGCGCTCCCTGGTTGCGCTGTTGCGGAGGAAGATGGTCCTGATTGCGTGGTTGCTGACGAAGATGGTCCTGATTCCGTGGTTCCGAGCCGCAAATGATCTCGTATAACCTTAATAAAATTACTATTCACCCCTAAATCCGCCTCCATGTTCATCATGCGACCTACCATTTTCATATGATCTTCTTGGTTCTGGTCCTTAAAACGATGATCATGTACCCTAAATTCATCAAAATTACGTGTTAATTCAGTCAATTGTGTATGCATTTGTCCGATTTGTTTTCTTGATTCTCCCACTTCACTCCTAACCTCACCAACTTCACTACACACCTGTCCTACTTCGCTTCGAACACTATCTAATTGCAATTTCATATTATTCATATATTCAAACAATTCTTCCCACCTTCTTTTTTCAATTTCATTTACATTATGATGAGAATTATCATCAAAATGAAAATCATGATCTTCAACTCCTTCCTCCCTTTCATGAAAATGAAAATCATGATCTTCCGCTCCTTCTGCCCTTTCATGATCTTCCGCCCTTTCATGATCTTCTTCAGCTCCTTCCGCCCGTGGCACTAGGTCTGGCTCTGGAATACTTCTTTTTTTAATATTTATCCAAATACCATCTTCACATACCCAATACGCTCTCCTTAAAGTTCTATAATTTATACTATTTTTATTTATATTTAATTGTAAATGATTTTCTTTCCCTAGATTTATTCCATGACTTTTTAAAATACCACTCATCATACTATAATAGGATAAATTATTATTAGAATCTTTTGAAGATATCATAAAATAAGGAAGTAAAAAATGTAAACATGGATTTTTTCTTTCAATTATACGTGCCATTAACCAAAAATCATCTCTAGTAATAGATGTATAATTTCCGGCCCGTGGTTTAATAACATGAATAATGAGAAAATGAAGAACTCTTTCTTGAAAATTTAAATCAGTAGCATTTGTACTAAAAAATTCTAAATTATCATTATTAAAAACTATTTTAGCATCCATTAATATTTCCGTATTTAAATACACTGCACAGTCTTCATACTCTGTCCAACAAAGATCGGCCTCTCTACATATCATTTTAGGACTCACTTTAATTATTTGACCATCAAAATAACTTTTAAAACTACAGGAGGTAATATTCCCATCGATAACTACACAATCATTATCCATTCTTTTTATGTTATTAAAAAAAATTCTAACAACGCTTTCATAAATATTTGTATCTGGATTAAGAATCCAAGACGGACAAATCTCTTTTAAATAACTTCCATATTCAAAATTTATACTATCCAAAAAATTCCAATCAATTAATCTACCCAAAGTAATATTTCTATGAGAAAATACCTTATCAAAGAGATTTTTTTTTTTTTTTGCATAGATGGAAAGTGTTTGCTTTCTTCCGAAACCATGGTAATTCGTTTTGCTTTTCTGGACGAGGAGGCCATGTTGAGTTGGTGAGTTTGGAGGTGAGTTTGGAGAGCACTAGAGAGGGGTTTGAAGAAGAGGGTAGGAAAGAGCCGTGAGTGAGTGATTTGGCGAGCGAGGACTGAAGTTTGAAGTTTGTTTGTTGGTGACTGAGTGTGCCTGGATGAGTAAGGGAGTTAAGTAAATAGCACCAGCTCGTGTAGTGTGTTAGTTCGGTTATCTAGAGTGCAGATAGATAGCTGGATAGTAGAGTAGAGTGTTGGGTGGTGCTGTCAAATATCGGTAGATAGAGTGCAGAGCATAGTTATGCAGAAATAGAAATAGAAATAGGATGCAGAAATAGAAATATAGGTTAGGTTGGAGTGTAGAGAAGTAAAGTGCAGTGGTGAAGTGTAGCTGGAGATAGTGAGAAACAGTGCAGTGCAGTGGGAGTTGTGGAAATTTGAAGTTGACTGTTTTGAAATTTTGAAAGGCACGGATTGAGTGGAGTGCAATGTGCGAGATGTGGAGGACTACTGTCGTGGCAGCAGCAGCGTTTCCTGTCGTTGCAGCAGAGCCTGTTCGCATGTGAATGTGCGTGGCGCGGACTGAGGGGAGTGCTGCGATGCGAGGAGGAGCATCGTGGCAGCAGCGCGAAATTTTGAAATCTAACTGTTGGCATGTGAATGTGCGTGGCGTGGCGTGGCGCGGACGGGTGTGCGAGGTGGACTCCATTGTGATGAACACATCAATTCATGTCATGGCTGCCAGCTTTTAACAGTTAACAAGTGACCATCAATTCATGTCAATAGGTTAGGTTGGAGTGTTGAAGTGTAGTGAAGTGTAGCTGGAGAGAGAGCGCAGAAAGTGGAAATTTCATGCAGCAGCGTTCACTGAAAGGCACGGACTGAGTGGAGTGCAATGTGCGACGTGGAGGACTCCTGTCGTGGCAGCAGAGCCTGTTCGCATGTGAATGTGCATGTGAATGTGCGTGGCGTCGACTGAAGGGAGTGCTGCGTGCGTTCAAATTTTGAATTGATGGTGAACAGAAGCATTAAACAGGCCTACAGCTGAATCCAGTTGTCTATCTCTTCCATGGCAGGACTTGTGTAGTGCGAACATGTCTGCTAACATCATCTTATCACGACTCCAATCACCATTCGGTTCGGTTGTCAGTCGTCGGGCCTCTTGTCCTTGTGTGGAACGGAATGTAACCATCACAAGAGACAGTTTTCCAACTTCACAACTCTCAAAATTTTAAATGCAATTAAAAGATAATATTTATACTCCGCTATTTATAAATATATTAAATTTAATAGCTATTTATAAATATATTAAATTTAATAATTTGTATAGAGGAAATTACTATCTTCTTTTTTATAAATATAATACTGTAAATAATAATAATTGATAAATATGTAACATGATTTAATCTTCATCTTACATTTATCCAACCCATGTCAAATCTATTTTTTTAAACTTCCACATAGACATCCCAATAATAATGGAAAAAATCAATGAAAGGAAATGGGCCATCAGAAGCAAAATATGAAAATTACGAAAAATAAATATCCTCATTTCAAAAAATTTGTTGAAAAATTAATAATTTAATAAATTCGGTATTTATTTTCTTTTTGGGCACCACTTTTATTTATTTATTTGAAAATGATTATGGATTTTTCAACAACATTTTTATTTTTATTATAACTATTGAAACCTATTTTTTTTTATCCTAGAAATCGGTCTCATAATTTAACATAATTAAAAAAAAGCCAAGCCCTTTTTTTTTTTTTGCACCAAACAATACTAGCCATCACATATACTGTCCCCTCCTCCTCCTCCTCCTCCTGGCCATGGGAAAAGACAATGAACTTGTGGATTTGTGTGTGTGTGAGAGAGTGAGAGAGAGTGGGAGAGAGAAAGTGTACGGAACTCATTTGCTACACAATTCCATTTAAATTCATTAAAATAATTCATTAAAATAATGAAATGTTAAATAATTGTAAAATTTATATATTTTTAAAATTGGTGGAGGTGGAAAATAAATGATTTGAGTTAATACATCTCAGATTTGAAAAATGTCTGTCGTGCGTGTGGTAAATGTGGTGCGTGCGGAATAATGGTGCGGAATAATGGTGGCACGGATATTGTGGAGTGGTAATCGAGACAAAATCCAATCATGCCATAAATTCATTCGATTCTGGCCATGCCCAATAAAGCCCCATAAATGCTTAGATTCATCGATCCTCTAATTTGCCGCGCCCTCTAATTTGCCACGTCGATGCCGCGAAAAATATAAAATTTTTCAGAGGTTCTTCACATACTCAAATAATTATAAGAGTAGAGTAAGAGTCTAGTGTTGAATAAGAGTAAGAGTTTAGAGTTTAAGAATTTAAGAGTTTAATGATGAATAAAAGTAAGAGTTTAGTGTTGAATTAGTGTTGAAACTAAGAGTAAGGTCAAGAAATATGATACAACCCATTCAAAAATCTCAAAAATCTCAATGTAAATAGGTCAAGTATCCTATGCAAATCAATTAATTGAACAGAGAGGGAGAGAGGGGAGAGAGGACATGATTCGAAAAAGAATTTTTATTTATTTAAAAATTAATTTTAAATTATAAAATTATATATATTATTCAAATTTTACTTTAAATAAAAGTATTAAAAAAAACTTTTAAGAATATCCTCCATTTATTTTATATATATATATATATATATATATATATATATAAATAGAACTTAAATTATTTTAAAGAAAATAAATAAAGAACAAATAAAGATGGGGAATTGATCCGTAAAAAAAATAAAGCTACAACTTTTGATTCTCCATAAAATTTTTTCAATAATATACTAACTCTTTTTTTAAATATATATACTTAAATATATATAGTTTGATATTGAATTGATTTCTATTTTAAAAATTAAATTTAAATACTAAAATTTGTATAATAATTTACATATTTTATAAATTACTAAACTTCAAATTAATATAATAAAATTTTGTTTTAAATTTGAAAATTTAGTATAATTTAAAATTTTAGAATAATTACCAAAGACTTATATTTGCTTATGTATGTATGGTGTGTGGTGTGTGGTGTGTGGTGTGTGGTGTGTATTGTGTATGGAGTTTTACTTAAGGTGTGTGGTGTTAAGGTGAGGTGTGGTGTGTATTGTGTATGGAGTTTTACTATAAGATGTGTGGTGTTAAGGTGAGGTGATATGGTTGGTTTTATTTAGTTTACTTTTGGTTTAATATATTTCATTTCATATAATAATTTTATCAAATCTCAAATCTTTCTATCAATTAAACCCATCATTATAAATATTAATCTAAAATCTTTCAATCAATCAAACTCATAATTAAAAACACTAATTATAAACACTTACCCACTAACACAATAAATACTAACCCCCTAACACACTAACACACTAGCTAAACTAAACTAAACTAAGGTTCATTATTAATCTATCAATCTTAAAATTTTACAATATAATCAGATATATATATATATATATATAATATAATATAATCAATTACAAATTATAATAACTTCTTTTTATTATTATTAGATTTTTAATTTTGATTAAAAATATTAAGTTACTTATTACAAATTATTTGATAGATGTGGAGAAAAAAAATGATAAAAAAAATTTTATTGTAATGTTAAAAATTTTATATGTAACTAAAATATGAAGAAATATTAAAAAAAATATAATTAATAAGATAAAGAAAAATATATATATTTTTTAAGTTATAAATCTGTTTTTTTTTTAAATATTATAAAAATATTTATTTTTTAAAATCTATCTACTCTTCTTCTCTCTTCTCGTCTCTCACTCTTTCTCTCTTTGGTCACCTCACTATCTTTCGATTTTCCCGTCTCCCCTCTCTACCTTTCAATTTCCCTCTCACACTCACACTCACACTCACACACACACACACACACAACCCGCGCCACACACATTGAAAATTTAAAAGGCGCCACATTGAAAATTTAAAAATTTAAAATTTTATCCAATAAAAATTTTTCAAATATGATTTAAAATATTTACCTAAACTTTTCATATTTTTATATGACACTAAATTAAATTATATCTTTATTAAATTATAATTAAAATTAAATCTATGATTATATTTATGTTAACAAAATGAAATGACAAAATAATTACAAGATTAATTAATAATTTATTCTAATAAATTAATTAAGAGAGATATTAAATTAAATCACATAATAAAAACACTCCATCTAAAACTTAAATTTTATCTTATTATTATTATTTTTCTATTAAATTCTTTATTCAATATTAATTTATTAATTGATATTGTTCTTTAAAATTTTCTTCTCTCTTTTCAAATATATTTTCTTTTAAAATATTTTTTTGCCTATATTAATTATTAAGTTTAGGGAAGTATTAATATAAATAATTTAGTTATTTATATGCTTTTTTTAAATTAATAATATTATTAATTAATAAATGAAATGATATAAATTTATTATTTTATATAATAGTGTTATGATATATTGTAATATATTATTATAATATATTATACTTATTTCATGAATTTTATTTTTTTAAAAATCGTAAAGGATTTTTTTTTCTTAAAAAGAATTGAAGAAAATGAGATAAGTGCCGGGATGAAATTTCTTTAGTGATGCACGCCGCTTGGGCTCCCCGCAAGAAGGCATGCGTGGCATGTGACACGTGCCCGCGAGCCAACACGCCCGGGCCCCGCTATAACATCTGCGGGGAGGAGCTTGCGGTCTTTTTTGTTTTTGTTTTTGTGTTTCTAAATATTTAAATTTTTAATATTATTATTTTAAATAATATCATTTGAAATTATTATTTTATTTTAAGTTGTTAATATTATTAATTTAAATAATGTGTTTTTAAAATTTTTTATCAATTAAAAAAATTAAGTAATAATTTTAATATTAATTTATTTAAATTCACACTTAATTTATATTTACATATATTTAAATGATAACCCAATTTCTATTTTACTACCAAATTACCCTTTCTTTCTTTACCAATTTAAAAACACAACAAAAACATTTTCTTTTTTTTTTTTTTAAAATTTATGTAAATGATTTCTAGTTAATATGATGATTTCTATTTAATATATATATTCAATTTAATACCTATATAAACTATAAATACACCTAAACTCTAAACTATAAACTATTATAATTTTAAATTTTTGAACAAAAGGCATCTTTTATTCATACAAGTTTCTTTCTCGCATCTTTTATTCATATTCATACATTTATATAATAATGATAGAAAATTTGCTAAGTTTCATAAATTATTTTAAAATTGAAAAAATCTTTATATGAAATCTATAAACTATATTAATTAATTCTTTAAACTATATTAATTAATTTAAAAGATGTCAAATTAATTAATATTAAATGTATTGATTAATTTTAATCATTAAATGTGAATTATTAAATGTTAAATGTCAAATGAAACCTACTCATTAATTTTAAAATGTCAAATATAAAAATATGTTGAGATATACTTGAATTTTGTGGTGTGCAGGTGGAATCACTATAATATTTAATATAGTGTAACTATAATACTATATTATATAAAATTAGATAAATTCATTTAAAATAATATTATTAATAATTGTTATTTTTAAATATATAAAAGCATAAAAAAATTACTCCAATAAAATTTTAAGTAAATAAGTAATAAGTGTGATAGGTATGTATAGTAAATAAGTTATAAGTTGTAAGTATTAGTAAAAGTATGAAAAAAATTTAGGATTAAGAAATTAGAAATGCCGCCCGAAAATTGTTTGTGAAAATCTTTGTCACCGCTATTCAACCTCTTTTTTAAAATTTAAAAGTTTCTTCTTACATCTTTATTTTCATTCATCAATTCATTTACATGTGATTATTATAATTTATTATTTACAATATTTTACTATTTATTTTTAATAGGCATAAAAGTAAATAAATAAATTTATTAATGTTTATTATATTTTTGTAATTTGTTTTTAGTAAAAAAAAAAAGGAACATTATTTTGTGATAAAATAATAGTGTAATATTTTCAAAATATATCAATTTTATTTAACACATAAAATTATAATATATTTATATATAATATAATATTATATTTTATAAAAGATAATATTATAATTGATTCACACATATTATAATAATATTTGATAATAGTTGAGTTGAGTTGACTCCGTTCCACAATCATTTTCATAATATCGTTATGAGCGGTCATTTCGATAAATATGTTTTTAATAGGAAGATGAAAGATTTCTGTGATAAGAGAAATCAGACAAAATGACAAAATGACAAAATGCAGTATGCAGTGTTGGTGTAGCAAAAACAAATGGGATTGAGATTTGAAAGTGTGATAAAAAATATGTGAGAAATCGAATGAGATTTTTTTCTTCTTGTCACAATTTTAATATTTTAGATTCTTCCTAGAAATTCATAATTAATTAAAACAAATCCAAATCTACTCACCCAATTTAAATTTAAATGATCTACTCACCCAATTAAATTTAAATGATCTACTCACCCAATTTAAATGATGTTTTTTTCTATTATAATATTTATCGGACATCTTATTATATTATTGATATTATTGATATTATTGATATGATTGATTAAAAATTGCTAAATTTCTTTTATAATGGTTATAGGTAATGAGATTTGTGAATTAATAGAGGAATAGAGAAAGAAGAAAGAAGACTAGAGAAAGAAGAAAAAGAAGAAGGAATAGAGAAAGAAGAAAGAAGACTAGAGAAAGAAGAAAAAGAAGAAAGAAGGATTAAGCTTTCAAATTTATTTTTGTTAAGCTTTCAAATTTATTTTTGGTAAGGTTTAAATTTAATTTTCAATAAATTTAACAATAATTTATTTTATGTGTACATTTTTTATTTTGTCAAAGAAGAAGACTTGAATTCCCAGAATGAATTCCCATAATGATTTCCCAGAATGATTTCGCAGACTTTAATTGTTTGGATGAAAAAAAACATCTAAATTTTGAATTTAGTTAAAATTGAATTAACTTTTAAAATTGAATTAACTCATGAGAATTGAATTTAATTAGAAGATGGACATTTTCTATTTATTTTTTATATTACACGATCTACCAGTCAAATATCATTCTTTAATTTTTTTCATCTACTTATTATTCTTATTATTATATTTATTATTATATTTAGTTGTCTCGGGTGCAGAGAAAGCAAGCACAAATGAAAGTGGGGCTGAAAGCCCAAAAGAAAGTGGGCCGAAACCAAGCATGTATTTGTATTTGTATGTCTTTTTTTTTTTGTTTTTATATAGTCTTAGGTTTTATTTTTCTTGTAATTTTTAAATTTTATTACTTATAGTTTCATTTTATTTTTCAGGATTTTTTTGAGAACAAATTTTTTCTCAAAATTTTTATTTGTGGATGATCTTATATTGAAGATTTTATATTGAAGATGAAGAAAAAGAGGAAAATGAAAGATGGAGGAAAAAAGTTTCAAACAAAACAAAGGAGAAAAGAAAAAAGGAGAAAAGAAAAAAAATAGGAAAGAAGGAAAATTGAGAGGAAGATGGATTGTAATTTGATGTATAAAAAATATTTTCTTTAATATTTTTAAACAGCCATACTTACACACCACCACCTATAACATATTTTCTCAAAACAAAAATTACCGTTAGTTTATTTTTATTCTTTTGATTTTTTTTTATACACTTTACATTGGGTTTATTTTGGGTTTGGTTTACTTTACCAACCCCAGCCTTGTTTATTCATGAAAGGTGAATGTTTCATCGAGGAAAGTCAACCTTGATCGACTTGATCGACGTGAGTGAGTAGCAAACTTCGTCAATCAAGCGCTCAGTGAGCTTTTTTTTTTTCCATGTATAAAAATATATTTGGAATTTTTTTGATTTTATGAGATATGATAACACTATTTTTCTGAAAAAAAAAATAATCGTATTTTTGTTTTTTATATTTATTTTGAGTTTTCAAATATTAGCATATATGCTATAGGTATTTTTTTTCTCCTCAAATTGTACTCATACTATGGATATTTTGTGATCGATAAAGAAATTTTCTTCCCACAATATTTATGGACAATATTTATCGCCATGCCAAAAAAAATTTAAATTAAGTATTCAATGTTAATTAGACTCAAAAAAAAATATTTAAATCTCATTTTTTTGTAACATATTTTCAAAATTCAAAATGTGCTAAAATAAAATAATATCCACTA
The DNA here is from genome assembly GCA_033439265.1 of Dillenia suffruticosa. Lineage (NCBI taxonomy): Eukaryota > Viridiplantae > Streptophyta > Magnoliopsida > Dilleniales > Dilleniaceae > Dillenia > Dillenia suffruticosa. The sequence goes on from JAVTVX010000020.1 coordinate 20,424,460, forward strand.
AGAATCCAAATTATATTTATAAACACATTTATAACTTCATAAATATTAAAATTAAAAATATTAAATTATTATTTGTATGCTCCAAATTCTAATATTAAAAACTAGAGCAATAATAAATTTAAATAAAAATTATAAATAGATATTTATAATTTTTAATATTTATAAATTTAAACTCGCGGGCGCCTGCAATAGCATGGTCGGACGCACGGGCAAGCCAAGCTTGCCCGCGCAGTAGTGGCATCCCTGGACGCGCGCGCTGGCATCAGCACGTAACAAGGGCGCCCCAACTGCCACTGCCATCCCCGGGCCCCACGTGGACCCCGCTGCCATGCGCGCATGTAGCGCGCGGGTGCCGTGCTCCCATGGTCTGGCGCCTGCGTTGGCATGCGCGGGGGCTTGCATGGGTACATGCAGCGCACGTTGTCATGCTCGGGCGCCAGGCATGCCAGAGCGCCCGCGATCGCTCTTGCTTGAGCACATGCATATCTCAATTTATTTATTTATAAATATAAATTCTATAAAAATTAAAAATAATTAATAAAAAATACAAACAAATTAATTAAATTAAATTATATTATATTAAGTTACATTAATAAAATTAGCAAAAATAATAAAAATATACATAGTTTATCTTTATGATATCTTATATCTTATATATCTTATGTGGGGCGGGCGGGCGCCGGCGCTGGCGCTGGCATGCCCGGGCGCCCGCGCTGGGAGCACACAAAATGCACTTTGATATTGCGCCGGCCCACATTTACTCTCTAAATTTTATTATAAAATTTAATATTTATATAATAAATAATTACTCACCTTTCCTCTCTAAATTTTATATATAAATTTAAAATATAAAAAAAGTAAAATATAATATTTATATAATAAATATATAATATAATTTGATATAATAAATAAATTATATTTTATTTTAACCCGAATAGGACCTTTTTCAAAATTTTTACTAAATTTCAGGTATGATGATTTTATATAATTTAATAAAATAACAATATTAAATAAAATATTAAATAATAATAAAAAAATTGGCCAGTTTGCCAGTTAGCGACGGATATGAATCCGTCGCCAGTTAGCGACGGATATGAATCCGTCGCCATTTAGCGACGGATATGAATCCGTCGCCATTTAGCGACGGACGTAATTCGTCGCTAAGAAATAACGCGGCGACCAGCGCGCAGGCCGCCCAAGCAGGCGCCCGGGAGTGCATGCACCGGCGCCCGCGCAATTTTTATTTACTAAATTAATTAAATAATATATATTTTAAATAATATTAAATATATGGTTTTTTAAATAATTAAATAATATTATTTTCTTAAAAATTTGAAATATAATAATAACATGTAAATTAAAATATTATAAAAAAATAATATGATTCGTTATTATAAATTATTAAATTATAATAAAATTAAAATAAAATTCACAAATTCAAGCAACAGCCGAAACAGCGACGGATTATGAATCCGTCGCCGACACAGCATCGCCTACGCAGCGACGGATTTTGCATCCGTCGCCGAAACAGCGACGGATTTCTAGCCGAAATAGCGACGGATTTGGAAATCCGTCGCAATTATTACTAAATTAATTTTTTTCTTTAAATTTTATATAAATTATATGTTCTTTAATTATTTATAAAAAATTTAAGCCAAAATAAATTTTAACTTCAATATAATATATTAATAAAATCAAAAGAAATATAAGAAAAATAAATTTCTATTTATTTAAAAAAACTAAATTCAAAAGAAAAATAAGAAAAATAATTTTCTATCTATTTAAAAAATTTTCAGCAACGAATTTAGTCACGAAAATATTTTTGTCACTAATTAGCGACGACTTTTGCTACGAATTATATTTCTCCGTGGCTAATTTAGCCACAAGTATTTTGTCGTCGCAAAAATTGTGGCAAAATGGCGATGAATAAAATTTATCGCTAAGTTTGTCGCAAAATGGCAACGAATTCGTTTTTGTTGCTAAAGTTGTCGCAAAATAGCGACGATTAGTTTCCGTCGCAAAAATTCGTGGCTAAAACCGTGTTTTTTTATAGTGAAAATTTTTTAGCAGAAGCACTCTCACACTTAAAAGATGATCATGCGGTATTCTGAAGGTGCAATCCTAATTTGGACAGAAGCACTCTCATTCTTAAGAGATGATCACGCGGTTTTGGGTCAAAAAAAGGAAAAAAAAAAAAAGAAAAAAATGTGCTGGTTGCGAATGCCCAAACCGAAGGATTCATAGAGGAGACCTCGCATTCTCCACAGCGCCCGCCATCACCTTAGGGGAGTTCTCTTGTTCTTTATCTTTTTTTTCATTATCCTCTTTTATTGCCTAGCATCTTTCATTTCTGAGATTAGTTTTCAATTGTGCTAACTGTGAATTTCTTTAGTATTGTGTCTAAAATTCTCATCTTTTGCATACATTGAGGACAATGTAGTATTTAGGTGTGGGTGAGGATTTTCATGCCAATGTCATTTCTTTTATTTTTCTTTCGAACTTCATACTCTTTGAATTTTGTCGGATAATGATTTTGAGTTAGTATACATTGTTTGATTTGAGTTTGAAATGTATGAAAAAGACAAGTGTGATTAGTTATTTTTTGGATAAATTGTTTTAAAATGTCCCATTGATCTTGAAGATTGAATCAAATGAAAATGTGATAGATTTGATACAACATTGCACAATTTTTATGAGAATTTGAGCCTTAAGAACATGTCATCAAATTTGCTCTAATCTTTCTGCATCAATCTTAGTGTGTTTATTCTAAAACTTACTTTGCTATGCTTTTCAAGACCACATTCATGACTTCATGCATTAATATGATGGGGCCAATTAGGTTTACACACTTTTTCTATCTTAAAAAACCTTCCCATGCATATTCATCCCCTAGGGAACCTATTTGAGCTTATATCCATTTTCTTTGCTTTAAACTCATTAATTAACACATAGCCTTCTTTTTACGCTTCACCTTCTTTTTGGTCCTTATATTAAAGAAGCATGTGATTTGAGCATATATTGAGTGATTATTTGCAAAGGGAATGAGGTACTTCTATTCTAAGATTTATTTTCGGGAAGTTGATTATACACTTGGGGTGGATTGTATATGCATGGCATTTTCATTGATCCTCATTTAGTTTCCTTATTAAAAAAAACATATATTGAGTGGTTATTTACAAAGAGAATGAGGTATTTCTATTATGAGATTTATTTTCGGGAAGTCGATTATACACTTGGGGTGGATTGTATATGCGCGGTACTTTCATTGATTCTCATTTAGTTTTCTTATTCAAAAAAAAGGAGAAAAAGGAAAAAAAAAGAAAAAAAATAGGGGAAAAGAAAAAAAAAAAGAAAAAATTTCTAAAAGTTGAAATTGGGGAATTTGAAGAGAAAATGTAAAAAGTTTGATTGAGAAATGATAATGATCTTAATTGGAGTATCTTTCTTTTGGTTTGATTGTATTTCATGATATGGGATATAGGAGATATGATCTTGACATACTTCTTTAATATATTTATTACACAATACATTTATTCTTTTATCCTATCTTTACCCAAGCCACGTTACAACCCTTATAAAGACCACTGAATTTTTGTTTTGAATTCATATAAGTAGTGGTGAAGATTTGATAAATAAGCAAACTTATGGTAATAACATACATTGATTTGATTTGAGAGTTATTGATAAATTCCCTTAAACACTTTGAGTATATAGAGTGAAATGCTTGTGAGGGTATTGAATCTTGATACATTGAATTTAAAGAGATTATCGAGTTTGATGGGAAGGTTATATTTTCTTTTAAAGTTATAAAACTATGATCACTTACTCTCCGGATTGTTATTTTTGCTTGAATTTTTCGATGTGTGCTGCTTTGAAATTATTTGAAGATGAATTGAAGGAGGGGAAGGAGTGAAGAAGAGAATATTTGTGTGACATTAATCTAGTGAATGTTTGAGGACAAGCATTGATTTGGTGTGGGGGAATTTGATAATGCACAAATTGTCATTTTTATTGTTGATATTATGGTTTGATTTTGCATTGGTTAGTGCCCTAATAATTGTTTTTATGGTCTTTTTATTTTTAGGGATAAAAAATGGAGATTGGATCAAAATGGGCTTAAAGAGACATTTTTGGAGCTAAATAGTTCAAGATATTAATTGGGCCTACAAAGGAAAGGAATAAATATCAAAAAGTGGAATATTTTATTTTAGGAATTTTTACTTTAAGTAAACATTGTTGTTAAAAGTAAAATTTCTAAATTTTCTTATTTTGGTGGATCTTTTTCCTATTATTTTGGAAGAATCTTAGACCTAGAGTATTAAAAGAAGGACTCTCCTCATTAACCCTAGAAGGCACTATTCACGTTACTGTTCATGGCACTATTCATATATATATTTACAAGTGTTGTGGCGGCTACATTCATCTCTTTTTAGGTTTAGGTTTTATTTTTTTTCTTTTTCTTTGAAGAACATTGTTTTTTTTTTTATTCTTTATTTTGTTTATTCTCAAGAACATGGTCACTATGAGTGACTAGTTTTTTAATTCTGATTCAAGAGAAATTTCATTGATTGTCTTCATTGTGAGGTTATGTATTTTATTTAATTTCTTGCATTTTTAATTCAAATATTCATCGATTCTTGGTTTATTTTTATGAATGATTGGTATTGGTTAATTTGACAATTTAATTAAATATCAATTTTTCTACTGTATTCAGAATTTCAGTAATCCGTAGTTGTCATGAATGAATGGTACAAGTAGCAAATAGGTTATATATATTTACGGGTCGTTTGCCAATATTCATTTTAATCTAAGGAATCTATGAAACAAAATCGAATAATTATACAGCTATCCTGGTTATTTGTATTTTGATTTAACTGTTTTCACAGAACTTAATGTTGTCATTATTTGATATGGAACGCTATCATACCCAGTCGATTAATGATAAGTTTTGATTGGATATTGGATTTGGTCAATTATTTTAAAAAAACGCAAGATTTATTATAGCTATCCTAATAAATCTAAGGTTAAATATTTGAATCGTAAAAATAACATTTTTTAACCAATGATCAGTGAAACAATCATATTTGTGAACCCTTGGATCGGATGTTTAGCATATTGAATTTCTGTTCTAATTTTTAGTATTTTTTGCATATTTGATTTGTTTTTTAATTTTATCTATTTAATTTTTTATTTAGGAATTTATTTTATAAACCCCCCATTTTATTTTTACATTAACTAAGAGATTGAATTAACTAGTTCCCTTGGGATTCGACTTGATAACCACTATTGTTACAGTTTGTTGCATTGGGGAAATCAGTATTAATTTGAGGGTTTCGACAACCCGACCAGGGGCCCGCACTTGCTTGCGAGGTTGAGCCGCATGACACCTTGTACGACATGTGTATGTAACAATTGAGAGAGTGTACAGCTGGATGTTATGAATTAACTTCCAAATGTGCAAGCTCAGACTGCAGAAACTCAACTCTATTGCCTCAGTTTGCAGGAAGCTAAGTTTTGTCAAAATACTTCTGAAACTTGAGATAACTAGAGATGAGAGATTGTAGTAACGATGAAGGAGAGCTAGGAAGAGGAAGAAGGGGAGAAGGAGGAAGAGAGAAAAGAGAGAGAGAGAAAACAAAAAAAGAGAGAATGACAAGAGAATGAAGATATCAACAGAATACTTTTTTTGCTGCTCTTCTTGGTTAATACAAGTCCCTTTTTATTACATTGTGCAGAGATGCACTAACTAACTGTCTAACTTTCTCAACTAACTACAATTAATTTTGGTTATCCTAACTGCCATTCCTTGCTTCTCTTACTAACCGTTTCATTCAAATTTCTTACTGTTACTGTTATAATTTCTTCTCTCCTTAGAAAGCCTTGGCCTCAAGGCTTAAAGTCTGGAAATTGAGACTGAATAAAACCCATGTCCTCCCATGTAGACTCTTCTGGACTTAGGTTAACCCATCTGATCAACCATTGATTGACTAGTATACCATTGCGTATGATTACTCTCCTCCTAAGTACTGCTTCTGGCCTTACCAAAGCCTGTCCATCAGCTCCTACCTTAGACAATTCAGACATCACATTTTGTATAGACCCAATCCTCTTTTTGAGTAGAGAAACATGAAACACTGGGTGCATCCTTGATCCCAATGGCAACTATAATTTGTAAGCAACCTTACCTATTCTTGCTAAGATGGGAAAAGGTCCATAATACTTAGAAGACAGCTTAAGTTGTTTCCTCAACTCCACTGATTGTTGCTTGTACGGTTGCAGTTTAAGGTAGACCCAATCTCCAACTTCAAATTCTCTTTCAGATCTATTCTTGTCTGTTGCATTTTTTATTCTGTTTTGAGCTTGAGTCAAGTGATCATGCAAAATGCATAACATGGCCTGTCTTTTCTTAACAAAATTCTTTGCAACAGGTGTAGTAGTCTCCAAGTATGGCCACATTGGAATGGACCTAGGCTGATATCCATACAAGGCTTCAAAAGGAGTCATCTTTATACTTAAGTGAAAGCTGGTATTATACCACCATTCAGCTAGGCTTAACCATTGAAACCACTGCCCAGGTCTATCAGAAATCATATACTGTGGGTATCCTTCCAAACACTGATTAAGCCTCTCACTTTGCCCATCTGTTTGAGGATGGTAAGCACTGCTTAACTTCAACTGTGTTCGTACTAATTTGAACAATTCCTGCCAAAACAAGCTGGTAAAGACCTTGTCTTGATCAGTTATTATAACCTCTGGAAGTCCATACAATTTGAACACACAATCTACAAACACTTATGCTACTTTTATGGCAGTATAGGAGTGTTGTAGTGCTATAAAGTGACTGAATTTGGTGAACTTATTTATAACCACCATAATAGTGTCATAACCTTGGGACTCAGAAAGTCCCTCTACAAAATCCATACTGATTTGGATCCATGCTTGCGATGGTATAGGCAGAGGTTACAGTAGTCTAGGATAGGCCACATGCTCGTGTTTATTTCTTAGGCATATATCACATTCCCGCACATAATGCATAGCATCTGCTCTCATTGAAGGCCAGAAGAAAGCAGACTTAATCCTCTGCAGAGTGCCATTCTGAGCTGAGTGACTCCCATAGTTGAATTGTACATTTGCTTGATTATCTTGATTCTCAATTGGGAGCCCTTCCTTACATATAATTTTCTTCTGAACTTAAGAAGTCCTTCTTACAAAGTGAAGTTTGAATGGCTTTCTGGTTCAATTGTTGATTGGGCTATCAAAGCCTGACAATCATCATCACCTTCATAACTCTGCATAATTTCTTGTAACCACTGTGGTCTGATTACTGAAGTAGCCATTAGTAAATTCTCCTGTTATTCTGTAACTTGTATCTCCTTTCTTGATAAAGCATCAATTGCTCTATTGTCTGTACCTCTTTTGTATTGTATCTCGTAGTCCAATCCTAATAGTTTAGTGAGCCATTTATGTTATAGGGAGTTGGTCAATCTTTGTTCCAAGAGATATTTTAAACTCTGATGGTCTGTCCTAATGATAAAATGATAGCCTAACAAATAATGCTTCCATTTTGCTACTGTCATGACAATAGCCATAAACTCCTTTTCGTATATAGAAAGTCCTTGGCTCGTAGCTCCCAAAGCCTTACTAAGATAAGCAATAGGTTGTCCCTCCTGCATAAGCACAACTCCCCATCATTTGGCACATGCATCAGTTTCTAGTATGAAAGGCTTAGAAAAATCTGGTAACCACATAATAGGTGCAGAACACATAGCTGCTTTCAGTTGTTGAAAGGCTTTCTCAGCTTCCTCACCCCACTTAAAGCTGTCTTTCCTAAGAAGATCATTAAGAGGCTTTGCTATAATTCCATAATATTTAATAAACCTTCTATAATATCCTGTCAAACCCAAGAAGCCTCTTAGATTCTTGACAGTCGTTGGAACAGGCCAAGTCATGATGTAATCAATCTTTTGTGGGTCCATTTTTACTCCCAAATCTGTCACAATATGCTCAGATACTCTACTTGTGATTGACCAAAGGAGCACTTAGATAATTTGGCATATAAGTGGTGTTGTCTCAGAACTAGAAGAACTACTCTAAGATGCTGAATATGGGACTGCAAATCAGGGTTGTAGATTAGGATATCATCAAAATAAACTAACACAAATTTTCTGAGGTGTGACTGAAATATCTGATTCATCAATGACTGAAATGTGGTTGGTGTATTAGTGAGACCAAACAGCATTACTAAAAACTCAAAATGCCCATGGTGAGTTTGAAATGCTGTCTTGGCTACATCTTTTGACCTTACTCTAATTTGGTGATAACCAGCCCTAAGATCAATCTTAGAAAACAACTTTGAACCATGTAATTCATCCAGCAATTCATCAATGTTTGGGATAGGGTACTTATCCTTGATGGTAATGTTGTTAAGTTGTCTACAATCCACACAATCTCTATGAACCATCTTTTTTTTTTTACCAACAAAACTGGAGAAGCAAAAAGACTGTTACTGTGCCTAACCATTCCTTGACTGAGCATGTCCTAAACTTGTCTTTCTATCTCAAATTTTTGGGAATGAGGATACCAGTATGGATGTAGCTTGAAGGGTTAAGCTCCTCGCTTCAGAGGTATGGAATGATCCTGGGATCTTTTTGGAGGTAATGAAGTGGGTGTGCAGAAGACATCTTCAAATTGTTGCATAAGAATAGAAATGGAGTGGTGCATTGGAGCTTGAAGATCTTCTGTAGCCATTGAAATGTTATTACAACTCAAAAGTTGTTGTATCCTGAACGTCTTAGTATTCTTTCCACGAATCAGTTTCATCTTAGGATCTCTTACCATCCCTACTAGCACCATCTCACCTGCCTTACCAGCTAACTTAACTTTCAGTTGTTTAAAATCAAAGGTTATAGGACTAAAGTTGTATATCCAGTCAACTCCCAATATGATGTCCCAATTTCCCAGAGAGATCACTTTAAGATCAAAAGAGAAATGGTATCCTTGTATACTCCACTTCACTCCTCTAACTTTAGAGCTGCTGGTGACTCTGTTGCCATATGCTAGAATTGCATGTAAAGTTTCATCTTCCTCTGATTTCATTTTCACTCTTTCTACCAGTATACAATTAATAAAACTAGATGAACTTCCTGTATCCACTAGTATGTTGATCGTAACTTCTTTCATAGTTCCTTGAAGGACTATAGTCTTTCTTTCCAAGGAGTCAGAAAAAACACAGAGAGGTACATCAATTGTCTTATCATTCAGACCCTCCTGCTCCTTAATTTCATCACTGACTAACTCCTCTTCTTCTTCTACTACCATGACTACATTCAGGTGTTTGAACTTACATTGATGTCCAGGAGAATATTTTTCACCACACTTAAAACAGAGATTATTAACTCTGAGGTATACTCTTGGTGTTCTACTGCTAGTGTTAAGTGTAGTTATACTTTTATTTCTCTTTATTTCTTCTCTAAGATCCCAGTTCTTACTCACACTAACCTTTTTGTTTCTAGTAAGCTATAACGACTGCTCTTATAGAGAAGCAATTTCAAATGCTTGCAGTAAGGTTGTAGGTTTAAGCATCCTCAGTATAGGCTTAATTTCTTCTTTAAAACAATTAATAAAGCTAGACACAAAATAAGATTCTGTCAATTTAGAATTTACCTAGAGCATGAGAGACCACATCTCTTCGAATTTCTCCTGGTACTCTGACATGGATCCTTATTGTGACAGCTTGTTGAATTCTTTAACGACATCCCTAACACCTTTTTCTTCAAATCTTTGGCATAATTGTTGAGTAAACTCCTCCCAATCCACTTCTTTTTTGAATGATTTCACTCCATGGAACCAGATTTTTGCCTTTCCTTCTAAGTACATTTCGATTGTATCCACCCAACTGCAGTGTGATACTTGATACATTTTAAAGAATTTAAGGCACTTCCTTATCCACATTTTAGGATTATCTCTATCAAACATAGGAAGTTCAACCTTAGGTGGATTCGGTAAGTTGTTATTCCAACTGATATCCTTCTTGTGCTGCTACATTCCTATCTCACTTCTAAGTCTTCCTTCTGTTGGAGTTGGAAGTATTGGTGTTTTGATTATTCTATCAGTTTCTAAATCTTTTTCTTTATCTTTGTTCATCATATGCATAATGGCATTAAATTTCTTGTCCATATCTACCGCAAGAGCTTTTATTCTTTGGGACTGCACATCCATTTTTTATTCCAATTCAGTCTGCATTTCTTGTATCTTTGAGTCTTGTTTCTTTAATTGTTCTTCAAGTGCTTTGAATCTGGTTCCCTCCGCCATAACTATGGATTATTCAAGGAAGGACAGCTCTAATACCAATTTGTTATGAATTAACTTCCAAATGTGCAAGGCTCAGACTGCAAAAACTCAACTCTATTGCCTCAGTCTGCAGGAAGCTAAGTTCTGTCAAAATACATCTGAAACTTGAGATAACTGGAGATGAGAGATTGTAGTAACGATGAAGGAGAGCAAGGAAAATGAAGAATGGGAGAAGGAGGAAGATAGAGAGAGAGAGAGAGAGAGAGAGAGAGAGAGAGAGAGAGAAAGAGAAAGACAAGAGAATGAATATATCAACAGAATACTTTCTTGTTGCTCTTCTTGGTTGATATAAGTCCCCTTTTATTACATTATGCAAAGATGCACTAACTAACTGCCTAACTTCCTTAACTAACTACAACTAATTTTCGTTATCCTAACTGTCATTCCTTGCTTCCCTTACTAACCGTTTCATTCAAATTTCTCACTATTGCTATTACACTGGAATAATTAATGAGGTGGCCTTATCCTAGTCAACAGGTTAGTTAGTAGGTGGTTAGAGATTGGTTAAAGCAGTTGTGGGGAGGGAAGTATGAGTAGTGAATAGGGAAAGTATAAGAAAGTAGATTTTCAGAAATAATGTCCATCTTCTTGACTCCTCTGATTCTCTCTCTCTCTCTCTCTCTCTCTCTCTCTCTCTCTCTCTCTTTCCTTCTCTATTCTTAACTACCTTTTCCTCTTCTTATCTTCTTCCATATCCCTCTTTCGAATGTCCCTCAAGCAGTCTTTGATAGACCTGCAGAAAATGAATTCAAAGCCTGTCTAACAGACTTTACAAACAAACTGTCAACAGTCGACTTCTTTTGTTCTATCAAGTCGACTTATCTCAAGGATTGTGACAAGTAGTATCAGAGCAGTGATTCTTGGCCTTAATTCAATTGCTATGGCGGAAGGAACTAGATCAAAAGCCATGGAAGAAAACAACAAGAAACAGGAGTTACGTATGCAGGAGATTAATCAGGAAATGCAAGCAGCAAACATGTAGTGAAAAGAGCAAATGGAGAAACGAATGGATGCATTCATGACTCAAATGGAGGCATAGTTTAAGGCTTTAGCAAGAAAAATGTGCAAGGAAGTGGAAGAAGATTCAGATGTGAATAGAAGTTCACTACCATCACTATTGCCTACACTAGTGGAAAATAGAAGAAAGAATGATGCAGAGTTTGCAAAGAAGGAAAATACTTCAAAGTCCTCAGTTCATAATCATCCAAGATTTGAACTACCAATATTTTCATGTAAGGATCCACAAAGTTGGTTAAGAAAATGCTATAAATTTTTTTATGATATACCACATTCCTCACCATCTTTGGATGGAAACTATCGAGTTCTATCTAGAGGACAGGGCTGATATTTGGTACCAAGGCTTGAGAATTGCCAAAGGAATGGTGGAATGGGATGAGTTTTCAAAACTTCTAAATCAAAGATTTGATAAGAAGGGAATGCAAGATGAAGTAGAGGAATTTAATAACCTGCAACAATCAGGTTCAGTGGTGGAGTATCAGGAGAAATTTGAAGAACTATGGTCATTGATGTTATGCAAAAATCCTAACCTTCCAAAGTCTTATTTTGTGTCCAGCTTCATTAGCGGACTCGAGGAGGAAGTTAAGCCAATGATGAGGTTAATAAAGCCTAATATACTGCTGCAGGCATTTGAGGTAGCTATCCTGCAAGAGCAATCTTTAGAGATGATCCTATGGAAATAAAGTGGGAATGATAAATGACAGAAGTGGAGGTAGGGAAATTGGATCAAACATGGCTACCAATAGACCTACGACAGTATTTCAAAGAAATCATAACCAAAGTACTATAGAAGGGAGCATGATTCAGAAGATAACTCCGTAGGAGATTCAATATCGAAGAAATAACCATTTATGTTATAAGTGTGAAGAGAAATACAGTCCGGGACATCAATGTAGACTTAAAGGACTGAACTTGATTCTGACAGAAGAGGAACAAGAGCTTGTTGAAGTTGAAATAGAACAGGAAGAGATGAATGAAACTGAAGGTAAGGCTCTAGACCTTTCTCTCTGTACATTGTCTAATTCTCTATCAAGAAACACAATAGCACTTCAAGGACAGTTGAATGAGACTGCCATAACCATTCTGGTGGATACGTGTAGCTCAAATAGTTTCTTGAACCATAGAGTAGTTCAAAAATTGTAGCTGATGGCTGAAGAATCAACAATCATGCGTGCTGTTATAGCTGATGGAAGAATAATCTCTAGTCATTCTGAAGTAAAGAATGTTAAATGGCATATACAGAAATATACATTCTCATTCAACTTAAGGGTAATGGAGTTAGGAAATTGGGATATGATTCTAGGGGTAGATTGGATGTATTGTTTCAGCCCCATAACTTTTGACTTCAAACAACTACAAGTGAAGTTTTACAAAGGAAAAGAAGAAGTAATTTTGGAAGGAGGTGTGCAGCATCCTAGAATACAGCTTGTCAGAGGAAAAGATACTAAAGTTTTCAAGCAATAGCAACTGCAAACATGTACTACTATTGTTGTTAGTGAGGAGAAGAACCAGAAGGAAACTCTTGTAGAAATATCAGAGTTGCTGAAACAATTTGAGGATGTTTTTAGAGTACCCACTTCCTTACCTCCTCTGAGATGTCATGACCATCCCATAACATAGAAACCTCACTCCCAACCTTTCAAACTCAAACCTTATAGATACCTCCACTCTCAAAAGACTGAAATTGAGAAACAAGTGCAAGAAATGTTGAGTAATGGCATTGTGAAGTACAACAAGAGTCCATTTGCTTCACCTATCTAGCTAGTAAAAAAAAAGGATAATACTTGGAGATTGTACGTGGATTATAGGCAGCTAAATACCCAGATAATTAAGGATGAATATCCTATTCCCAATATTGATGAATTGGTAGATGAGTTGCATGGATCTAAAATGTTTTCCAAGATTGATCTACGATCCGGATATCATCAAATAAGGGTTAAACCACAAGACATTCCTAAGACAACATTTCATACTCACCATGGGCACTTTGAGTTTCTAGTTATGCCCTTTGAATTGACCAATGCATCAGCTACATTTCAGTCCTTAATAAATCACATCTTTAAGGCTTATCTTAGGAAGTTTGTTTTGGTATTTTTCGATGATATTCTCATATATAGTACTGATTTGTTGGCTCATGTACAACACCTAGGAATAGTGCTATCATTGCTTAAACAACATCAGCTGTTTGCTAAACTCTCAAAGTGCATTTTTGCACAAAGACAAGTGGAGCATTTGGGTCATGTTGTCACGAGTGAAGGAGTGAAGATGGAAGACCACAAAACTGAATGCATAGTTATATGGCCAACTCCAGATTCTGTCAGAGCATTGAGAGGCTTATTGGGCTTAACTGGGTATTAGGAGATTTATGAAGCACAATGGTCTCATTGCAAGGCTTTTAAATGATTTGCTGAAGAAAAACAGTTTCAGATGGAATGAGGAGGTTGAAGTAGCATTTTAGAAGCTCAAGAATGCCATGATTTCTGCTCCTATGATGAGATTACCAGATTTCTCTAAGTCTTTTATGATTGAGACAGATGCATGTTCACAAGGGTGGGGGCTGTACTGATGCAAGAAGAGCAGCCTATTGCATATTTGAGTAAGGCCTTGAGTCCTAAGAGTAAGGACTTTCTATATATGAAAAGGAGCTGATGGTTGTGGTAATGGCGGTGACCAAATGGAGACATTATCTACTGGGATACCATTTCATCATAAGGACAGATCACCAAAATATTAAATATTTGTTAAAACAAAGACTGACCAGCCCATTGCAGCATAAATACCTTACTAAATCGCGAGGATATGACTATGAAATACAATACAAAAGAGGAATAGAAAACAAAGTGGCTGATGCTCTTTCCAGGAGAGAAATGAAAGCTGAAGAAACTTTAATCGAGCAGGAGGTGATTGCCATCTTTGTGGTGCAGCCTAAGTGGATGGAAAAAGTGATGTAAAGTTATGAGGGAGATGAAGTGTGTCAGAACTTGATAACTCAGCTGATGCTGTAGCCAGGGAACATGTCTGATATGCAGTATAAGGACGGAGTTTTGAGAGGTAACCACAAGATTTATGTAGGAAGTGGATCTCAATTGAGGACGAAGATAATACAATTCATGCATGGCTCAGCAGTAGGTGGACATTCTGGGCAATAGGGCACACTCAGGAGAATTAAATCCACATTCTTTTGGCCATCTCTCAAGACTGCTATCATCCAATATGTGTAAGAGTGTGATGTTTGTTAGAAGAATAAATACGAAAATGTGGCTTATGCTGGGTTATTGCAGCACTTCCTATACCAGCCCAAGCTTGGTATCAAATCACTATGGATTCATTGAGGGACTACGTGGTTCACAAGGTCATGACACTATACTGGTGGTGGTTGACAGATTAACGAATTTTGCCCATTTTTTGGCACTACAGCATCCCTATTCTGCTATGACTGTTGCTAAAATATTTGTAGATCATGTCTTTAAATTGCATGGTCTACCAGATGCAATAATATCTGATAAGGATAAAGTTTTCACGAGTTTGTTTTGGCAGGAGTTATTCAGGTTGGTAAATCAAGTTAAGCACTGTCTATCATCCTCAAACGAATGACCAAAGTAAGAGAATGAATCAACGTTTGGAGTGTTATCTGTGATGCATGACTACAGATAGAACTATCTTCTGGTTTCCATGGTTGAGCTTGGCAGAATGGTGGTACAACACCTACTTTCATACAAGCATTCAGATGACTCATTTTGAAGCTCTTTATGGTTATCAGACAAGACATATACCTGTTGGACTTTACTGGGACTCTGTGACCCCAGCAGCTACCAATTTCATCAGGGATAGACAAGCTATGTTGCAGATTTTACATGATCACTTAATCAAAACCCAAAATAGGATGAAAACTTATATAGATCTTCATCGAACAGAAAGGGAGTTTAGTGTGGGAGATTTGGTCTGCCTGAGATTACAACCTTATAGACAACAGAGTGTAGAAGTAAGAAGGCAACTTAAACTTTCTTCTAAATTTTATGGACAATTTCCAGTGATAGCTAAAGTGGGGAAGGTGGCTTATAGACTGCAGCTGTCTCAAGGCTCCAGATACACCCAGTCTTTCATGTGTCTTTGCTAAAAAAGAAACTGCGCAAATAGCAATGCCTGCATTACCTCTGTTGGGATCAGACAAACAAGCTCTTGTGGAACGTGAGGCAGTTTTGAAAAGACGAGTCATTATGAGGAATAATAGACCACTAACTCAAGTCTTGATCAGATGGATTAACTTGAGTCCTGAAGAGGTAACATGGGAAGATAGAGATTTCATCCGCGCTCAGTTTCCATTGTTTACTTCTTGAGGGCAAGAAGACTTTTAAATGGGGAAATTTGTAACAACTGAGAGAGTATACAGCCGGAATAGTTAATGAAGTGGCCTTATCCTAGTCAGCAGGTTAGTTGGTAGGTAGTTAGAGATTGGTTAAAGCAATTTTGGGGAGGAAAGTATAAGTGAATAGGGAAAGTGTAAGAAAGCAGATTTCAGAAATAAAGTCTATCTTCTTGCCTCCTCTGATTCTCTCTCTCTCTCTCTTTCCTTCTCTATTCTTAACTACCTTCTCCTCTTCTTATCTTCTTCCATATCTCTCTTTCGAATGTCCCTCAAGCAGTCTTTGATAGACCTGTAGAAGATGAATTCAAAGCCTGTCTAGCAGACTTTACAAACAAACTATCAACAGTCGACTTCTCTTGTTCTATCAAGTCGACTTATCTCAAGGATTGTGACAGTGTAGTGCATGTCCGCGCATGCATGGGGAACCACGCAAGCAGGTGCGGGGTACTACATGTGCCCTTGCATGGGTGGTAGAGCCACACAGGCATGCCCGCGCATGCTTGGAGTGCGCACCACGCTTGCCTTCGTGCTAGCATGCCTGCGCATGCGCATGCACATACACATGCACAGAACGCGCTTGCCCCTTGCGAAGGGACCGCACGGGCAGGCCCAAGGGACCATGCATGCCTTTGCATGCGCGGTGGAGCCGTGTGGCATGTGGCGTGGTCCGTGCTTGCCTTCTTTTTTTGTTACAAAAATTGCCAGCACGTACTTTCAAATCTCAGATTTCAAATCTATTTGAGTTGTGTCAACCACTATACCATAATATCATGCATGCATAGACTTTTTTTTCTCTCTTTCTTCCTCTCTATCTCACTCTCACCTCTTTTTTTTCCCAATCTTACTCTTACTTTTTTTTTTCCTTACCTCACTCTCACCTCCATTTTTTTTCCTTTCACCTTGGGGTCATGGTTTTTTTTTCCCATTTTCTATTTTTATTGAATTTTCTTGCTGTTTAAATTCGACCTTTATTTATTCAAACCAATATATTTGAATGATATATAACGTTTAGATGAATGAATTATGAGATATTAATATTATATATTTTGAACATGAATTAGTAAATATTTATGATTAAATATATAGATTTTTTAAATTATTAATATATTCTAATTTAAATTAATATTAATAATTATAATTTTATATTATGACATTAATATAGTATCCTCCACTCATCCATTCATCCAATACAAGGATTGTGTCGTATAAATTGGTCCAATAATAATGTAATTTATGATAATATATATAGTAATATATATTATAATATGTATGTATTATATAGTAATATAGAATTGATATTATTATATTATTGGAAAATTGTGCATTTGTATCTCAAAATAATTTTCAATTTTTTGTAAATATTTTGCACTTTTATTAATCCAACAGCTGGATAATGTTAGACATATCACCAATTAATTTAATGGCTACAATAATGTATTTCAAGTTAAATGGACATATCATATCATAGAGCGACATATACCGTCATTTTCACAAACAAATTTTCAGAACCTCATTTTCGTGTCTTTTTTTATTACACATTTTAAACCCCTTTTCTAGTCTTTTTCGCTATTTTTTTATTACACAATTTTTTTCGTCTCTTTTTTCATTACACACTTTAATCATTATCCTCCGTTTTAGTCAATACGTGCGATAGTTTTAGTCAATAACTCTCTTTTTTTCCCATATGTATTATTTCTCATATGCTTACTAAGGACTTGTTACGATTTGTTATCTTACAATTATTATGGCTTATATAATTTTTAGAACACTAGCGGTTTATTTGTACTTTGCATGTTAACCATTGATAGCTTAATTTAATTTAAACCAATTGATTAGATTATTTTTCAATTTAGTTTTCATTTAAATTTAATTTAAACTAATGGTTGTATGTACACATCTACGTTATCACCGAGATTTCGAGGACCAGCAATAATCAATTTGAATATGAAGTTTGTAGATTTCATACACAATCAATGAGATAGGTTATATTGTATCATGAACACCGGTCAAGTGCTATACGTTCATTGTTTTAAATAGATTGAAACCATCTACGACTAACTCTAATCGAATATTTATTGGGTTAGAAGAAAAGTTATTGTATAGGGAATCAAACTCCTTCCATGCAGAAGAATCTGCTGGGTGTCTTGAGAGTCCATCATTTGTTCTCTTATCATAATGTCATCTCATAAAATAAGTAGTTTGATCATATATAAATAGTCTTTGCAATTTAGAAATCAAAGAAAACCATATCAATATTTTGATAATTTTTTTATTAATATCTTGATCTCATTGATCTCCATCTGTATTTGGTTTTTATCTAGAAGTACCACACCCATAACTTGCATCATGTTTAACTCTGTTTTTCCAGTACAATATACAATCATTAGAATAAGGTATGTATTTCCTTATATCTCAACCCTAAAACTAAAATAGTTTTCTTCACTTCATACCAACTCTTTAGGTAATATGATTTCATTAGATAAAAACATTAATAGTTATGAAAAAATTTGTTGGTTCACCCACACAAACACTTTAAATGATATAAGTGTACTACAACTATGAGTATAGTGCATTTCGATTTTAGTTCATCCACGTTAAATGTATGAGAAATGGTTTATGTATGTTCGATCGATTATGTAAATGTGTGAGTAAATCATATAATATATCAAATATATATGATGAAAAAAATTATCATATAGGTTGGATACGTTAGATATATGATAAGTAAATTTTTATTACTCTTTCTATGATATATCCACTTATCATAACCACATTGAAATCCATGATGTTACAAGTGATTGAAAATCGTATATGTAGGAAATCTTAATATGTTGAACCATTTAACACAAAAAATATGATATCTTTCTCATCGATAGATTGAATATTTACAAATGCAAATTCAAAAAATATATTAACTCACTAATATATGCATCACTTCTTCTTAATTTAAAATATATCCATGACTTATCTATCATATTAAATATAAATTGAATGTTTTGCACAAGTGAATAGAGAATTGCATAGAGTAAAGCAAATAGAATAGAAAAAAAGAGAAATAAATGAAATAAATACAGAAATATTTTTTACGCAAAAAAAGATGATTAAATTGGCGTTAAATAAGAAAATAAAAAAATAAAATGCTTTTGATGCAAAAAAGAGAAATTTGATTAAATTGACGTTAAAAATAAAAAATTGCTTTTGGCGTTAAGAAGAGAGATTTTGTTGTGAAGTTATCATTGAAATATTTAAATTAGAAATTGTAAATGTTAAAATGATAAATTTTGTAAATTAAAAGTGAATTAAAATAAGTTAATATAATGTTGTTAGTTTTTTTTTGAATTTATATAAAATTATGTAATATTGATAATAAATATATTATTCTGATGATTTTATATTATAATACTATATTATCTAATAATAAAAAATAAATCATAATACTATATTATATAAATTACTATTTTAATATCATTACATTATTTAAATTAATAATATTAATAATTTAAATTAATAATATGGTGTTCAAGATAGGGGGTGCAATGTAGGATTGCCCTTGCCTGCGTAGTAGAGCCACGGAGGCATGGGTGGTAGAGCTGCCCGGGCATGCGCGGGGGACCGCACGTGCCCTTGCATGCATGGTAGCCCCGCATTTGCCTGCGCAGTAGAGCCGTTGCAGGCATATGCAGGGGATCATGCTTGCCTATGTGGTACCACGATTTATCACCATTACTATCCGTTATCACAATTTTACCACAAGATTTTACAACTCCACCCTATAATAATATCACAATTTTAACATTTACGGACATTGGTGAAGTGTAGTAATATTATTATAAATTAGAGTTGCGATATCTGGTGTAATAAGAAGTAGTAAGTGGACAATAACTAATGATAAGTCACAGTCTACTGCGCTCTCTACACGGTCTACCATTTGTTATCACTATATTACCCTATCACAAATTCATCACTATTTATCATTATATTTCACTCCAGTGAATAATAATATTATCAAATTATATCATCACTAATTATCACAAATTTATTACAAGTTATCATAAATACCTATTATTACTATATTACCACTAGTTATTATAAATTTACTACTAATTATCACTATATTTCACTCCAATGAATAATCATATTATCAGACTATATCTAATTATTACAAACTTACCATAGTTTTCATTATATTATCTCTAGTTATCACAAATTTATCATTAGTTATCACTATATTTTATTTCGATAAATAATAATATTATCAAATCTATATTACTTCTAGTTATCATAAATTTATCATAAGTTATCCTAAACGCATGTTATAACTATATTACCTTTAGTTATCACAAATTTATTATTAGTTATTACTATATTTTACTCTAATAAATAATAATATTATCAAATTATATTACCACTGATTATCACAAACAATTATAAAACCTGTTATCAGTATATTATCACTAGTTATCACAAATTTATCATTTGTTATCACTATATTTCATTCCAATGAATAATAATATTATCAGACTATATTAGTACTAGTTATTATAAATTTACCATAAGTTATTATAAAAATTACCACCTGTTATCGCGAACTTACAACATATTATAACAACACCATACATGTTATCACAAATTATCCCCAGTTATTACAACATATCACCAGGTATCGCAAATGATTTGACAGCTTAACTCTTAAATTTTTAAACTGTCACTAAAAATTATACAGACGGTAGAACTCAGTAGTTAGTATATGACATATATAGCTTATATATTCAAATAGTTAGTAAAGAGTACCACATTTACCAATGAAAAATAATAACCGTTAGCATAGTATATAACATTTACTAACAGTATAATATATGAGTTAGCATAGTCATAAATTTATACAGATGGTATGGTTTAGCGGATAGTATAAATTACTCATATAGAGTATATTTTTAATCTGGATAGTATAAATTACCCATATAGAGGTTGTTTTTAATTTGTCCTTAAGGGTTGACACATTTATTGACAAAAAGTGTTAAAAGTCAGAATTGTAGATAATATTTATGAACAGTACAATCTATGGGTTAATATAGTTATAGTACTTATACAGACGGTGTGATTCAGAAATCTTCTCTAAAAAGGTGCCACATTTATTGATGAGTAATGATAACTGTCCTAATTAAACATCGTTTTTATAGACAGTGCAATATATAGGTTAGTATAGATATAGAATTTAGACAAATTGTGTGGTTAAAAAGACAGTAAAAAGAGTCATATAGAAATTGTTTTCAAACCGTCCCTAAAACTATAATATTTACTGATCATAAGTGATAACATCAATAACATCAGAATTGAATATCATTTTTACAGACGATTGTACTATTTTTACTAATGGTTGATAAACTTTTCTCAACGTACAATTTATATCGTTAGAAAATGTATATATTTTCCTACGGTTTCGTTAAAAGCGTCTTTACAGGACATAAAAAACTATCACTAAAAGTCACTGACAATAAAAGTTACCATTAGTATAGAGTTTTAATTTTATAGTGATTTAAATATAGCTCAATACTAAGATTAACATTTTTTTTCTTTTTCTCAATTCTCCATAACCCAAATTTTTGAATTTATCAAATCATGTTCAAATCCCTATCTAATGCATATCATAAAGCTGGGGAAATAATTCTTCAATGGAGATTATCCCCAATTTCAATATAATATAAACCCTAGATCTAAATTTCCAATTTAAATCTTTCAAATTTTTATCCTAACATTCAAATACTTCTATAAAATATACAAATTTAAGTTGAGGAATATGATTTACCTTAAATTGAGTCACCAATTTCATCCTAAAGTCGAATCACAACAAACTCTAACTTTTCTCTTTCTAAAAAATCTCAAATTACAAATCTAAAATATCAAATTTGTGATTAATGAAACTAAGCCCATCAAAATGACAAGAAAATTACCTTAATCTCGTGGTTGAATCAAATCCCTCAAGTTCAGTCACAAAACCCTAGATTTATCTCTTTAGAACTTTCACTAAAATCATACTAATCTCAAGTTTATTTAAGGATTTGGGAGACTAAGTATGTGGATTTTTACTTAAATTTGATTGATCTTGAAGAAAGCAAAGGGAGGGAGAGAACGTGAGTGAGAGTGAGAGTGAGAGTGAGAGTGAGAGTGAGAGGGTGAAATGGGTGTGTGAGTTCTCGGGAAAAAAAAAATGGGAATGAGAAAATAAGTGAGGTGGGGGCGAAGAGAGAGAATAAGTGGGAGGAGGGTTTGACTTTTCTTTCCCTCTTTGTTTTTTTTTTATTTATTATTTTTCAATATTACACGTTAATGCTAAAATAGATCGGATAAGTTTTCAAACCACATTAGTCAGAATATGATTGTATATATCGATTGGTATAATGAAAAAAAAAATGTCCATTCATACCAACAGACAGTCGATTTAATAGATAAAAATATTATATTCTTAATCAAATTTCGGATTCAAAAATTAGGAATGGAAAAAGACTATTTGGGAGAATTCTTCATAGATTGTATCCAACAATATTCGGATCGAATTAATTAAAAAATAACTCCGGATATCAATTGATTTACATAAAAAAATTGCCTATTAATACTAATGTTTAGTTCGTTTGTTTAATGATTAAATATTAATATTTTTAAAATAAAATCTTGAATTTGAATTTTGTGTATAATGAAAACAAGTATTAAAAAAAATTTACTCTTTAAAAATCAATTCGACTCAAATTGAATTTAACATAATAACCCGAAATCGATAATTTATTAAAAAAAAATACGTATTAAATCATTGCAATTATTTTAATTAAAGTTGTTCATCATAGTAGGTCGCAATTGCCACTGTAATGCATTCACGACAATGATTTAATGTAAAGCTACTCCCTCAATAATTAATAGTTGAAAATACTGAGTTTTATGGAGGAAGTCACTAATTTTACACTTTTGATCAATAAATATAAATATAAATATAGGATACATTAAATTCCTTTTGGTGCCAGATGGTTGAAGAAAATATGAGCAGAGATTATTGACATTTCAGAACGGGGTGAATCATAGAATGCTCCATGGTTGATCTGGTGGCCAAGGATTAGACATCGTTGGTACCGGTAACCTGTGCTAAAATTTTTGATTATTTTTTTCCTGACCCATTAATTATGAAAAACTTCATCACAATTGATTATTATTTTAAAAAAATGATAAATTTCTTAGTAATCATGGAATTAAAAATTCCAAAATTTTAAAAAGATGTGATTTCCCAAATTTCATAATTCATCATCTTCATGAAAATAACACAACCTTAAAAATTTTGTTTTTAAGAAAAAATGAAATGTCTTGAACCATTGTTGCCTAGGTCATTTCCTTTTTGTCCTGCATGATTAGACAGGTAACCGGGCCGGGCCCGGGCTGGTTCAAGTTCGGTTTGAGGAACCGCGGGCCGGGCCGGAAGCGGTTCCTAGGCCAGTCCGGGCCGAGCCGGGTCTGGTCTGGTTCGGCCCGATTTTTTTTTTTCTTCTCTATTGCATTTTTCTAAATTTTTTTTATAACTCTATTTTTTAATTTCATTTTAATTTTATAACTCCATCTTTTTAATTTTGTTTTTTTTAATTCACTTTTGATAATTCACTTTTAATTAAAAATTAGAGACACAAAATTTTTAGAGTGATTCCACCGAATTCGGTGTACGTCCACTACCAAGCTCATCACTTAGATTTTAAAATCCACTATTTTTTTGTTATATTATTTTGATTTTTACATCATTTTGATTTTTTTTTTCTATTTAAAATGACTTTTAAACAAAAGAAAAATATTAATATTATTATTATTCTTTTTCTTTTTCTACTTCTTGTTTATCATTTTCCGAGACTTTGATGATTTTTTGCATTCTTTTTTCTACATCTTTCCAATCTTTAATGCATATTAAAGTTTCTAAAGTGTCGTCCGCTAAATTTGTACGTTTTCGGTTAACACTCGACCACCTGCACTAAAAGCACTTTTAGATGGTACTGTAGATACCGGAGGGGTTAGTACATCTTTAACCACTTGGGCCAAAATTAGATAATACGATACATTATTTTTCCACCAACCTAGTATATCATATAAATCTATATCATCAAAACCTTCTAATTTAGGTATTTGTTTATATAAAAGTAATTCATTAAATGATGATAAAGAAATTCTTTGTTTTTTTCCTAATATGTGTAAGGGATTAAATGAAAATGAAGATGATTGAATCGTATTACTACTACTACTAACTACATTATTAGTATTTAAATTATTAATTTCTTTTTCATATAATTCAAATATTGATTGAAAGTATGAAATATTTGTTATTTAAAAAAATGTGGGTTAATAGACATTTCTGATGGAAAAGTTTGAGCAAAACAATCAATTAACATTTCAGCACCTTCAACCTTAACACGTGGATCTAATGCACTTACAATTAAATATAAAATTGGAATTTTTTCATAATATTTTAAAAATTTTGTTTTCATTGAAAGAACAATTTTACCAAATCTTTCTTCATTTTCAAATTTATTAAATACATAAATAATTTTACAAAGATTTGGTAGTATTAAATGAGTAGTTAGATAATAATATCCAGAATGTAAATTTGTACATAAATAAAAAATTTTCAATAATTTTGTAAGTGTAGACGCAAATTCAAAAACGGTATTATCAAAAAAACCATATTCGTAAGTTGAATTTGCAAATTCAATTAAAATATTTTGAAAAGGAAGAACACCTTGTAACATGTTGAATTTCACCTAATGTCACATTCCATTTTAAATTTTTTATATTTTTTGTTATGTAAAATACATAATTGTCTCATTTCTTGAGTTTTTACAGAAAAATTTCTTATTTGATAAATTAAATCGCGAATAGGTTGTAAAAATAGTTCTCCCATTGTTAAACCATTCTTAACACATAAATTAATTATATGACATGCACATCTAACATGAAAACAAGTTCCATTTAAAATTGTTTTTAAAGAATTTTTTAAACTATTAACCGTAATAGTATTAGCCGAAACATTATCAAAAGAAATAAAAAAAATTCTATTATTTATTCCATAATCATAAACAACATTTGAAATTATTCAAACTATATATGCACCAGAATATGGAAATTTCCAACGTTGAAAAACTAAAATTTTTTTTTCTAAAGATGAATTATTTATCCAATTACATGTTACTACAATATAATATTCTTTTTTATGCTCACTTTTCCAACTATCCGAACTTAATGAAAATTTACATTGACTAGTCATAAATTGTGTAAATATACCATTTTTTAATTCCTGATATCTATCTATTGATCTCCTCCTACCGGATTTTTTACTACTTTTTTTATAACCGGATTGTAAATATTTTTGTACATATTCTTCAAATACAGGACATGGAACTATACTAAGTGATAATTCTTTTCTTGCTAGCCATTCTATTTGTCCAATTTTTTCTTTATCCGAAATATATTTAAATGTACTAATTATATTACCCCCTATAGAAATTTGTATTTGTTTTGTTTGTGGTAATTTATCTGAATGATTATTAATTAAGTGTCTCTTAAGTGTGCCTACCCCCAACCTTTTAAAAATTTATATTTTTGATGACAAATTTTACAAATTGCTTTTTGTTCATCATTTTTCCTTTCAAAAAATGTCCATATATTAAAATCATTTTTTTTAGTTTGTGTTATGTTAGATTCAGTATTACTAGATTCAGTTTCTTCCAAAAAAGTTTCAATATCAATATGATCGGGAATTTCAAAAAATGGAGGAAAAGGAGATTGTTGAGAAGATTGTGAAGAGTGTGTTCCGACCATTTTATAAAAAAATTAAGATTAAAATTTTTAAAATAATATATACGATAAAATTTTTTAAAGGAAATTTAAGATTAAATTTTTAAAAAAAAATTTAAAATTTAAAATTTTTAAAAATGTAATGCAAATGTAATGCAAATGCAAAAAAATAAATATGCAGAAAAATTAAATGTACCGATTTGACAAATATCTTTTCGCAAAATCTTGAATGAGCTCCCAACCTTGAAATCTTGTCAAATCTTGATCAATGTAGATAATGGGGTATAAGATAATGAAATGGTGTAGAAATTGATAGAAATGGTATAAAAAATGATGTAGGTAATATGGTATAAGATAATAGAAATGATGTAAAAATTGGTGGAAATGTAGATAATGGAGAAAATGAAAATGGAAAATTGGAAATGGTGTAGAAAATGATGGAAATAATATAAAAAATGGTAATAGAAAGGAAATAATAATGGAAAATTAATGAAAATTGAGAGAATGTAGTAATATTGAGAGAATGTAGATGTGTGAGAGAAAGAGAAATTTTGTTGTGGAGATTTTGGAAATGGGGTATAAGATATTTATAGGAAAATTTTTTGATTCTATGGACCAAAATAATCTCAAAAGTAGTTGTTTTATAACTGTTGGGAGGGGTAAAATTAGAAAACTTTCAAAATTCAAAAAAAGGAGGAAAATTTGAACCGGAACCTGCCGGGTCGGGCCGGGCCGGTTCCAGGCCTGAACCAGCCTAGCCGGGCTGGTTCCGAGTCGGTTCCGGTTTTGGGCCGGTTTAGACCCGGGCAGGTTTTCTGAACCTGGCCCATTCCGAATCGGTTCACGGTTCAAATTTTTTTGGAACCAATCCGACCCGCTACAGTAAACGGTTCAGGACCCCGTCGGTTTACTGTAGCAGGGGCTGGTTCCGGATCCAGGCTTTACCCGGGCCAGTCGGTTGGTTTTCGGGTCCAAATCGACCCGGTTACTTGTCTATGCATGATTTTGTCAGTAGCCTGGCAACCAAGAGTCTGACTCATGATTTTGTCCATGGCCGCTCTTTTTCTGTCAAAAGTCAAGACCATACATCTAAGGTACAACCACCAAGATGTTGTCTGGAGCCCTACCAGTCAAACCTCAAATCATCCCCCGCCCCCCCCCCCCCCAAAAACACAAGCACCTTCCGAGAAGGAGGGAGTCGAAGAAGATCACATTCATGAATTGGATACCGAATCCAAGGGTAGAGGACAAATTCTAAAATAATTCTCTTTTTTAACAGAAAAGGTGATGGAGAAAAACATAAGGAATATAAAGACAAACGAGAGATCTTCTAGGCAGGTTCCAACTATGACGACACACTTAACTCCAACGGTTCCTTACAAACACAATTAATAAAAAAAAAAATTAAAAGATGGGTGCCCGATTATCGAATAATAACATCTGTGGAATGTCACTCTCACCAAAATTAAGGAAAGGTTCATGCATTCAAGCCCCCATCCACGTCACTATTACAAAGGCCAAACTTGATTTTGTTGCCTCTAACCCCCCCCCCCCACAAATAAAGATGATTTAAAGCAAATTAAGATTTAAAATTAATAATAATATTTAAATATTTGCAGAGTCGAGTAAGACTAGTCTATAACAAGGGATCTAGTCAATAATAATTTGACAATTCTAGAAACCAAGGTATCCTATGTGCTTTAATAAGATGAGAATCCACTTTCAATTGTCTGATTCAATAATGAGCCAATTTTAAAAAGATTTGTAAGTTGGAATGAGGTGGGACATTCAATGTATCCTACACATTCCAGCAATAAAACACCTTACCGTGACACAATTATTAGGGTCATATTTGAGTCGAGTCGATCTCAAATACGTTTACCATTTGAACTCGAATTGAATGTTTTAATAGTATTTGAACTATACTCGTTTATAATTTAATGATCTCAAAATCAATTTGAAGACTCGATTTTATTAATTTATAAAAATTTATTAATATATTTTATTTAATTTAATTTTTATATTATAATAATATATATATATATATAATATTAATATATAGATATATATAATGTATATTAATATATAGATATATATATATATATAATATATATTAATATATATATTTTCGAGTTACTTGATAAATTTTTTATTATAAAATTCTATTATTCGAATTCGACTTGATTATATAATAGAACCACTTAAACTCGACTCGAGTTAAACCAAAATCAAGACTAGTCGATGAGCGGCTCGTGAGAGACTCGGAGTTGACTCGGTTTGCCTAACAACCTTTACAGCAATGAGCTCAAAATCTCCTACCCTTCAAAAGTTTTACAAGTTATATGCATAACAAGAGTCTCTTTGTGAGATTGAATGAAGGGAGGGGTGAGCAATCCTAAAATTTTGAGAAAAATTATACAAATTATAATTCTGGTCTTTTCGAAATTATAATTCAAGGTGCATATTGTATTTTAATTTATAATATGACCAACCTTGCATGCAAGGAAGCGTTGTTTGATATGTTGACCGGTCTGTAAACAACAACCTCATTTTTGTATAATAATTTTCAATAGTAGATAATCTAGCCCTCTTCTCACTCTGGATGATATTCATCTTTTCCCATAGAACTTAAATATTGTTTGAAGCCACCAGGCAAATACATATATATATTTTTGGTCCCTGACTCCTTAATATCTGGAGTTTTACTCCGATTAATTCGGGTTGACTTGATTATTGGGTCTCTTATAGAGGGAGAGATTTTTTAAAATAGTTTTTTCCATTCTTAAGGAAATTTGAAGCTGAGCACTTGATTAAAGGACGCAGAGCTCTTCTCAGTGTATCGATTTGGTACAAATATATATATATATATATATATATATATATGTATGTGTGTGCGCGCGCGCGCTCTCTCTCTCTAGTAGTATGTGACTAGTCCAACAAATTTTGACTGATAAAATCATAAATTAATTTGCGTGGGTCCCATTGCTGAAATTGGGAGCTGAAGAGTCAGGAATTCAGTCTTGACTTTGATCTTTAGTGCCACAATTTCAAAGACCTAATTGTAAATGGATTCTAATTTTAGGAAAACAATGGGACTGAACAGGGCTCATGATCTTTCCGAGAAGCATCAAGACTGTCTAGTGGTTTTGGTTGATTGATACCATCAAAGCTCAAGAATTGGAAAAAGAAAGTGAAAAATAAATTAAAAATAAATGATAGTGGGTGTCACTAAAACTAAACAAAAGCTAAAGAACAAATTTGTAAATTTATCTGATGCAAGCGAATACATTCATAATGGGTCCATTATTAAAGTGGGGTTGCATAATTTCCGACTAATCAACAATAATATTTTTATAAATCAAGTAAAAAAAATATTTATACAAGAACGGTTAGTGTACTCAATAACTTTAATGATGGAGTAAGGGTTTAAACCCGATAAATAAATCTGACTTATTTAGTAATTAAAAAAAAAAACTTTAATATAAGAATGGTCGTCGGTGCATTCAATAACTTTAATTAAAGGAGTAAGATTTTAATCTTTAAAAATAATTCTGATTTATTTAATAATCATACCAAAAGAATTAGTTCCATAGAAGATGGAATTGGATATAAGTTAATTGATGTTGAACAACCTCATCATTCATTTGAAATCAAACCGAATCTTTCGCAGATACGAAGATGTGAAAATATTTAAAAAGAAAAGTCTGCAATCTCTTCGCTTAGAATTTGAATGTGCAATAGATTAAGTCTAATTAACAATCAACCCTTGATTATTAAAAATGAGAATGATTGCAGAGGATGTAAACTATGTATGCACTTTGCCTTTTTACGTAACTTCAACAAATGATAAAATGAATAGTCAGCAAGCTAAGGAAAATACACTGTGCTTGGCTAAGTGGAATTCTTAAGATATTCTGAAATTAGGTAGTGCTGACATAGAGTTCTTGTTAATTTTCGAAAACTGTTTTTTATATATGGAATTAAAATTATAAGTTGAGTTTGCCCATGTTTAAATGCAATTTATTACTATTTTTTTTAATATCGAATGGTGAATAATTTATGCCCTGTAACATAAAAATTGGGATTAATTCAATTTACTTTAAATTATTTTTTCTTAAAATAATTATCAATATAATACTAATTTTAATTTATTTTATGAAAAATATTTTAATTGAAAAATATTATAAATAAATTAATCGTACTAAATTACAAAATCTTAATATCATCTCTATCACTATTTTTCTTTTTTCATCGTTACTCCTTATGTTCCGCGATGAACCAGCCAAAGTGTGGAACATGTCCTTTACGTGGCCAAGGAAATGAATGCAAAAAATCCTAAAAGTTTAATCTAGTACCTGTCCATGTACCATGAACCGGTAAACATAATTGCGTCAATATTCCCAATTTAAGGATCTCTCTCTGTGAGAGTGTGCGGCCAACCTATACAGGTTCCGATTTTTCTTTTTTTTTTTTTTTTACAGTTTTCATTATTGGTATTGATATTTTATCTGATTAATCCAATTCAAATATTATTAAAAAGATAAAATACTCTTGATCACTCGATTCAAAAAAGTTTAATGCATGTTTCAATTCTTTATATACACTTGTCCTCCTGATCCGCATCTTTAAGGAAACCTTAAAATGTAGATTCGTCCTATGATTAGTAGGCAAATTGGGCATTGAGAGTACTAAATTTTTGTAAATAATATTTGAAATTCAAATATTAAAAATGAAAAAAAAAATCATCAAAAGAGTTATTATTTAAATTGAGTCATATAATAACTCAAAGCAGATTAATTAAGTTTTTGGATATGATTCTTAAATATATATAAAAAGGTATAACTGTGAATGTGTCAAACAACTAATTTATTAAATCTCCATGCTTTCTATTAATTAAATTCATAATATAATACTTCATTTGGAATTCTTTATTTAAATTAAATATACCCAAATGTCAAGTATTGGCGAATTCCTTTATGAACAAATAAAATCTAGTACTACGTGAAAGATCTTATTCCGAATTTTATATATTTTTTTCATAAACTCACATATTAAAATATTTACACAATTTTTTTCTTTTTTTTATTTTACAAATATTACTCTCTTTTTCCTAGACTCAAACTCCTTGGATTTGTAATTTTTTTTTGGTTATACAAGAATTTGAATCTGAAATAATTAGGTTGGGGATGAGGGTTTGTATCACTAAATTGTCCTTCGGAGACCTTGGATTTGTAACTTGACGGGGGATGAGTGTAATCACTTTTGGAAGCCTAATTAGATTATGATAGTGGGTCCACCAATGACATGTAAGCGTAGCGTTCAGAATTTAAATTCTTTTAATTAAAATCTCGAATTTAAATCTTAAAAATAGGAAGACATGTATTGAATGAACCAACCCCTTAATGAAGAGGCATTGGGAATGTAAAAGTATGTGCTAACTTTCCGGATATCAATCCGATAGTAAGTATCTTCTTAAAAAAAATTTTGATTGCGGGTTCAAATTTCTCTCCAAAAGCAAATTTGCATATAGCTGAACTAGGGAGAGGGAGAGGGAGAGAGAGAGAGATTGTCCCCATCATCAACCAGCATTTGTAGAGAGAGAGAGAGAGAGAGAGAGAGAGAGAGAGAGAGAGAGAGAGAGAGAGAGAAGTTGTCCCCATCATCAACCACCATTCGTAATCTTTCAAAAAATGGGGAAATTTTTAAAGAAGTAGAAGTTCGGATACTTCCATTCAGCTTCTCAAAATGACTGGTCACTGGACGCATTCAATGAAAGGAGGCCCGCATCTAGACATTTTCACAAACGAACATGGTTTTATATCCCTCTTGTCTCTATCTTAACCCCTCATTTCATGGTTTCCATTCAACATTCAAATTATGACTTTAGAATCTGATTTCCCCTCTTTAAAAATATTAGGATATAACAAACTTTATCATCAAAATTAACTTTACACATATATAAAATTTTGATGTGTCATTATTTAATTGTTTGATCATATTTTCAGTCTTCCAATCCCTATATGAATTAAACACAGACTTTTCTGTGTTATTATGGCTTTACTTAAATGGTCCAATTAGAATGACTTTTCCCACGAGGTGTGCTCTACCCCATTGATGGATTCATTAAAGGGAAGGAAACCAAAGGGGAGAAGTACAACAAGATGGGCATATTCTCTTGTAAAGGGAAAAAAAATGGTGCAAAGAGCCTAACCCCCTTTATCGCAGTTCTTTTGACTACTTTCTGCCATCCCAAAAAAGAAAAAGATTAAAACCCTCCACAAAAATACAAATAAAAACCAGGCTTAAGCCATTTAACTCTCACCGCATAAACCCTCTTAACTATTTGGACAAAATTGACAACAAAAGAGACTAACAAGTTTAAGCAAGATTTCACTTTGTGATGGTAGATCAAAATTGTCTTCTTGGTTTAAGACGAAAAAAGTGTTTGCTTTTTGTTAAGGAGTAAACAAAAGTTTAAAATTAAGTAACCAAAATACCTTATTTAAAAATAATAATAAAATCTATTGCGCCAATTTGTATATATAAATTAATAATCGATATTGTAAAATATTTGAAAAATAAAACAAAACTATCTATAACAAAAGAGAGATACAA
Source organism: Dillenia suffruticosa (assembly GCA_033439265.1). NCBI lineage: Eukaryota > Viridiplantae > Streptophyta > Magnoliopsida > Dilleniales > Dilleniaceae > Dillenia > Dillenia suffruticosa. The sequence continues at coordinate 20,456,621 of JAVTVX010000020.1, forward strand.
ATGAATGGTAGATCAACTTTGGTTGGTTCGAGTCCTCCTATATCGATTTTTTTTTTAATTTTCTTTTTTGACGATTTGATGAGATGTATTTTAGTAATTCGGCTCTCTTTCGATTCTCGGGGAAAAGAAAAATGAAATTCTCTTAGATACAATTAATTTTTATCCGACATTAACAAGTGAGTCAAAAGTCCTGTATCGTCGCCCAAAATGACATCATTGGAGATGCAATCCAGATGTTGACCCGCCGCCGTGCGTCATTTTGACTCACGTTCTTCAACCGCTTGCTTAGGAAGTAACACTCATTTGGTCCCACTTCAAAAAAAAAACAAAAAAAAAAAGGGGATATTTTTAAAAAAAAAAAAAAAAAAGAAAATATAAGACCCCCCCACTAATTAAAATTAATTTATATTCCCAAAATCTCCCCTGATTTCTCACTTCATTAATTTAAAATTTCTCCATTTTTTTAATTGATTTATTAGTTTTAGGTTCCTCTTTTCGTGGGTATATAACGAGGTGCTCATTCAAATCTCTGTTGAAGCATTTAGACCATTCTCACTGCCCATACCTTACCCCCATCAAAGCAAAATTTGCCGGACGACGAAATCCAAATCCATCGAATTCCCAAAATGGATTCACAGTATTCATCATTTCAATTCTCACCTGAAACATCATCAATTGGGTCGTGGGATGAATTCCTATACCATCAAAATTCACTTCCTTTCAACATAAATGACTCCCAAGAAATGCCCCTCTTGGACATGCTACAGGCCGGGGTTCTAGAGACATCGGAATCCGATTCCTCTGGCGGAATCAAGGAGGAAGAAGTGAATTCAGATTCCCATGAAGAGAAGCCAAAGAAGGAAAAATCATATAGAGGCGTAAGAAAGCGTCCTTGGGGCAAATTCGCGGCGGAAATTAGAGATTCTACCAGGCATGGGGTCAGGGTATGGTTAGGAACATTTGATAGTGCTGAGGCTGCAGCTTTGGCATATGATCAAGCCGCCTTTTCCATGCGCGGTTCTATGGCGGTCCTCAATTTTCCGGTCGACCGAGTAAGGGAATCGTTGAGGGAGATGAAGTATGGAATAGAGGAAGGGTGCTCACCTGTGGTGGCATTGAAGAGGAAACACTCAATGAGGAGGAGAAGTATGAGTCGGAAAAATAGAGAGAGTGGACTGGTAGGAGGGGCGAAAGAGGTCAAGTTGGAAAATGTTGTGGTTTTGGAAGACCTGGGTGCTGATTATTTGGAACAATTGTTAATTTCCTCATCTGAAAGTCCTCAATTATTTCAGTACCAGGTCAATTATCCAATCCAAAAGAACTGAGTCCTCTCTCTCTCTCTCTCTCATCTTTGTTAAATCTTTTATTTGTTTTTCACTTCTCCCTTGTTTTTTGGGATTTTTTCTTTGCTTTGTTTTTGTTTTGGGGGTTTATTAGAATGGGACAAAATGGTCTCATTCTAATAGGAATGTCATGGTGTAGATGAGTTCAGCTGTTTTTATTAGTTAGGAGGTTTTGTTTATGTTTCCTTGTAAATTGAAAATGATGGAATCATACATGTTTCCCTTTTCCCACCAATTGGTTTCCCTCAATTATTGTAATGTAAATCTCTTAAGAACTTGTAATATAAAATTAGGATTGTCGACTGTCTCTTCTCTCAAACTCCATTGTACATCAAACTTGTTCTATTCAAGCAAAGAATTAGTGATACCTCAACAAGAGGAAATAATTTATGTTCACACAAATGTTTCTTTCTATATTTGCATTTTTCCTTCTACTTTAGGGAATGAAATCTTCAGCGCTAGCTATTGCTTATTGGAAATCACCCCATGATAATGCCCAAGGGAAATTACCTATATATCAAAATTTTATAAAGTGTTGACTATGGAATATATGTGGTGATTTAAATGAAATCTAAAGTTTAGGGGAAAAGAAATATAATCATTTTCCTTGACAATTTCATTTAAGCCTTTTTTTCACCCCTTTGATATTCTGCCCCAAATAAAAGCAACGCATGCATGCAAAAATACGAATTTTAAAAAAAAAATAGTATTTGACTAATTTTCTAGGTCAAGCAGCCATATTTTACCTCTTCAAAATAAATAAATAAATAAATAAATAAATAAATAAATAAATAAAAGAAAAGAAAAGTAGACATACTTTAGTTGAGTGAGTTGAGGCTACAGATCTTATCTCTCCCTCTTTTATTTTTAGTTATATAGGAGATTTAAATGAGAAATTACAAAAAGGTTTATTTTAATAAATAAATACTCGCACAATATCATGCAGAACTAGGATGCTTTGACCACACAACTCCGCTCGAAATTTACATTTGCAGATCCAAGATTAAAATGTTTGTAGTCAATACAAAACACAGATGCGCCGATTAGCTCCATGTAATTTACTTTTCTTCTTATCGATCAATGGTCATAATTGATTCTTAAGAAAATAGTCTAATGGTTACAATTCTCTCTCTCAATCTTATATTCGGCATTCAAATTTCGTGTAACAACAGAAAAGGTCATAACTAACTCAAAATTCTTTCATTTTTATGAAAAAAATTTGACTTCATTTTCTTTCAAAATATTATCTAAATTTTAGTTAAAATCACTTCATTTTGTAGGAATTCAGATAACTAACTCTATATGCACGAGAGATGATACGGTTAAGAGAGGTGATTCATTGGAACAGAGTTGGAACTTCAAATAATTATGATATCATATTAAATCTTGATTTTAAACTTAAAAAATATTTTCAAATTTATATGCAAAGCCCTAAAAATTTAGACAGTTGAAATGGTGTCAAACAAAGGATAACTCATAATACCCAGATAATTAACTAGAAATACTTGTTTGTCTCATGTAAGTATTTAAAATTTAGAGGAAATAATAATATATAATAGTGGGAGCAAATCTTCTTTACATTCTGCCTAAAGCTGCCTAATTTCTAATCCAAGTGGCCTTAGATTTGCATAATATATGCATGAAACCACCAAACAATAACCATATATTTGGCCTGGATTATATTATTAAAATTATTTATTGACCACATATAAAGAGAAAAGTACTTGAGGTAGACAAATTGGAAATGATCATGCATGTAATTTGGAGGACTGGGTTTGATTTGTCAAGACAGATGAATCGAGGATTACGTTTTCTAATGAAACAATCACCGTAAGTGTTAAAAAAAACAAAAGAAAAATTAGAGGAAATAAAAAAAAAAACAGACCAGAGAGAATAACACATGCATTATATATACAATATATTATATAAAAATCCTATTTATTGGATTAAACTCAAAAACATCAAATATAAGAATAAATAGAATATTTATAATACTGGTAACAATAAATGATATAATTATAATATTGAAATTTTATAAAATTAATATTTTTAAAACTTTTTGAATTTGAAAATTTTTAAAATTTTTTCAAAAAAACTTCTTCAATTTAGAAAAATTAATATTCTTTACACCCCTCAAATTCAAGATGAAAGTAGAGAAGTTATCTTGAATTTGTATAGTAGGTTATCATAATACTTAGGAAGATGAATCTTGGTAAAGAGATCAGTAGGTTGGTTGTCAAAGCAAAGAAAAAATAATTGAAAGTCACAATTAGTTATATGTTGACGAGTAAAGTAATAATTAATCTCAACGTACTTAGTTTGTTCATGAAATATATCATCATGATCAATTTGAATAACACTCTGAATATCACAATATAGAGGAATTAGAGAAGAAGTAGTTATACCTAGATCACAAAAAAACCTCTAAAGCCATAATAATTCTGTAGTGGTGTTAATAAGGACACGATATCTTGCCTTTGTACTAGAGCGAGCTGTAAAAGTTTATTTCTTAGTACACCAGGAGATTAAAGAATCACCAAGAAAAATACAATAGCCAATAGTAAACCGTCGATCAGTAGGATCACCATCTCAATTAGTATTAAAATATGCATGTAGCTGTAAAGAGAATAAGACAGAAAAATGAAGTTCATAAAATAAAGTATCTTTAATATAACGAAGAATACGTAGAACGGTAACAAAATTAGGAGATCATGGTATAGTCATAAACTGACTAACAATATGAATAGCACAAGAGATATCATAATGAGTGCCAGAAAGATAAATAAAAGTGCCCACTAATTGCCAATATAAGGTAGGATAAAAAAGAAAAGCGTTATCCGCAGGAGAAAGTTTGTCATTATACTAAAAAAAAATGGAAACAATTTTATTATCTGAAATGTTTGAATGAAAAAGAAGATCAGAGGTATATTTTGCCTGAAATTAGTAATATCCAAAAGATATAGGAGTAACTTCCAGCCCTAAGAAGTAATTAAGGTGATCGAGATTCTTCATTTAAAATTTGTTGCAAAGAAAATATTTAAATTTAGAGATGATAGCAATATCGCTTCCGATAATAAACATGTCATCAACGTAAAAAAAAAAAAAAAAAAAAAGTAAAATAGTATTGTGATTAGTTTGCTGAATGAAGAGTGCAGAATCATAAACACTAGAAGAGAAACCAAAATCACTGACAGTACTACTGAAAGTAGAAAACCAGGGACGGAGAGCTTGTTTTAGACCATATAAAACTCGACAAAAAGGACAAACTTTGTTGGTAGGATGCAAATAACCCGGAAGTGGTTTCACAAAAACTTCTTCTTTCATAATTGTATTAAGAAAAACATTTTTAACGTTCATATGATACAAGGATCATTGTTTAGTTACAGCAATGGCAAGCAAATTATGCATAGAATATAGACGAGCAACATGGGCAAAGGTTATTTCATAATCAATAGCATATTCTTGTGTATCAATTTGCAACCAACCGAGCCTTGTATTTCGTTCAATAATCCCATATGAGTGGGTTTTGATTTTATTAACCCATTTATATCGTACAGGAATTTTATCTTTAGGAATATCAACTAAATCTGAAGTATTTGTGTTCTCCGAAACTTAAAATTCTTCTTGCATAGCTTGTGACCAAAGAGGATTAGTACTAACCTCTCAGTGAGATTGAAACTCATGTAAAGTGTAACTCGACACTGCGTTGTATGTACTATTGTACTCATATTTAGAAATTAAATAAAATATTTTTCAGTTATATATATAGAGAAATTTTTATTTATTTTGATTTTTTATTTTTGGGGGCTTTAAATTGAAATTTTTGGTATATATAAAGTATTCGTATTTCCGATTTGAGGCATATCCTATTTTGTTAAAAAAAAAATTAGAACCTTAAAAAAAAAAGGAAGAGGGAAGATGGAAGTGTTGCGTTTTGGCCGGAAGAGGGAAGAGGGAAGTGCTGCGTTTTGGTCAAAATGTAGCACCCCCCCAAATTGGATTAGGGTTTTTAGCCCTAATCTCTTTCTCTTTCTCTCTCTCTCTCTCTTTTCGCCTCTTCCCCTTCTCGCGACCCGCCTCTATCTCTTCGCCACCCTCCGCCGTTGCTCTCTCTCCACCGCTGCTCCTCTCTCCTACGAGTACAGCCTCCCCGCGAACGCGATCCTTCCTCGCGCGAGTGCGCGCCTCAGCTAGCGAGCTCGTCACCTTGCAGCGCGATCCTCCTCGCGCGAGCGCGCCACTGCTCGTGACCTTCTGCCATCGCGCCACAGCGCAAGCCCGAGCATGCGACTACCCGAGCGTATCACGACGTGAGCGCACCTGCTCGTGAGCCCACCTGTGCATGAGCGCGGGCCTGCACACGAGCGCGCTCCAGCCCACTAGAGCGCACAACCCGCGAGCACGCGACTGTAGTCCAGCTCGCGAGCGCATGCTCCAGCCCGTGAGCGCACCAGCTCGCGAGCGTGCCAGCCCAGGAGCCCACCAGCCCGCGAGCCCACCAACCTGCAATTTCCCATGAGCCCACGCAGCCTGTTGCAACCCGCGAAGCTCACTACGGCCCGCAAACCCGCTAGCCTGCTGACCCGCGACCCCACGAACCTTTGCGCAGGTAACTGACTTAGGATTTTGATCCAAATTTAAGTGTTTATGACCTATCTAATAAATCTTATCTTGATCGGGAGTAGTGCAGATTTTGGAGTGGTCGATAAGACATTCGGACGAAAGTCTACACTCCGAGAAAACTTTAGGTGAGAGAAATGCAATTTTCTCAACATTTGAAATAAATTTTATCAAATTTAGGTTTCAATACCTTTAAGATGATATTTTGTATATTTATATATTGAGCAATTAAGATTTATAAAAACTTAGAGAAAATGATAAACTCTAAAAATAATTAGAAATTTGATGTTAAATTGTGATGATCTGATTAGGTTGATTTTTTGGAAAACTCGAGAAGTCAGATTGGATAATTTTTGAAAATAGGGAGTAACCACCCTCCCTAAAAATGTGAGTGGGACGCTAATCTCTTATATGAAATAGTGAAACCTGATTTTATCATATTTTTAATAAAGCATACTTTTGATCTGCATTGTCTCGACATATGGAATTGAAATTCAAATCTGTTTTGTGATTATTGGAGTGTCGTACTTATGTTTTCTACGATTATGCATCCATATTTGGAATGAAATGAAATTGTGTTATAATTTGAGAAATTGAATATTTTCTATTCTACCATTATATTGATTTATTGAATTTAAATGATTTTGATGAAATATATTGATACACGGATTTGAATTGCTTTGAGGATATGATGAGATGATTTGACTATGTGGGTTGGATGCCTACTAGCTTGAGATAATGTGATGATATGATATTATTTGATTGATTCCATAACTACGAAGGGCGTTTGTAGAGGTATCGGGTTACCCGGATACGCTTCTACAGGAGGTATCCGCAAATGTCATATGTTTAATGGCTATAGGCGTGGTCGGTTGAACCCATGTAAGAGGGAGGATGAGTGTAACACCCCCGTCTAATATCGGGCGGAATCCTATACACGATGATGAACTAAGCCCTGCAAACTCATGGCCAATGTCGGGGTAGAGAGTGACTTTTCAATTTTATACATAATAAAACCCCCGATGCGCCTGTCTTTGGTCATGATTGATCTTTACCGGATCCTTTCGGCTTGCTCTACAATATACATAATTTTAAACGGATGCATATATGTATGTTATTGTATGAATGATTAAATGAATTCATTTTAGCGAACATATCATGATTTACTGTAAAATTTGAATTATTGGTTATGAATGATTTTATTTGACACTCCAATATTCACATACATTATTAGTATTTGAGATTAATTCCCTTACTTACTGGATATTTTTCTTGATACTCATCCTTCTTCTTTCCCTCCTCAAACAGGATTATTGTGTTAGAGCGACGTTTCGGGCTCTAGAGGATTTGGTAGCTCGTTGGCGGATTTGAGTGTTTTTCGACGGTGAGATTTAAATTAAGTTGAAATATAAGCTATGCACCTTATTTTCGACCCTGTGAGATCTTGATTTTGAGATCCGTAGTTGACCGTGTATTTATTATGGGATTGACTGTATGATTTATATATATTTATTTACGAAACTCTTATATTTCATTTGTACTGAGACAAATTGTAGTGTTTGAATGTCAATTTGGAAAAATTAATTGTAAATTGTATAAAATTTAGAGCTGCTCAGTGTGGCAGCTGCTCATACTCTAATTGGGTATGACAGTAAAGGTCTATAGCTAGAATTGTTGGTAATTTACTTAGTCTGGCGTTGTTCTGGATAAATGTTGTGGTTGACGGGTTGTTGTGAGGTCGGGATGACCATTTTATTTTATTTATAGAATGATTTTAAATTATACAGGTTTAAACATGTTTATTTGTACATGGGAGATCTCCGATATATGGGGAGATTATGTCCAATTTTCTATAAAAATATAGCCGGCATTCAGGATAACGGGCGGCTGCTCACGACTCCAGTTTGGGGTGTGACATAAAGTGGAGATTGTAGAATAACAATGATAATCAAGAAGATGAATATGAGGTGCTTTGACTCTTACAGGTCGAGAAGTGGATTCAGAAGGTAATTCAGTTTCAGTGGAAGGAGATGCAGGTCCATCAATTGGGAGATGATTTGAAGGATGAGCTATAAGAGTTGAAGTATTTGTACATATATCAGAGCTAGAAGAAAATAAATCAGGAGACAGATTAGTAAGTAATAGAGAGGTGGTATGAAAATGAGATAGGGAAGAAAATATGGTATTTTCTTAGAAAATGACATGTTGAGAGACTCGAAAACGATTGGAAACAGGATCCCAACATCTATATCCATTGTATTCAATGTCATATTCTATGAAACAGTATAATCGTACTCGAGATTGTAACTTATTATACTCATGGGGTTGAAATAATACAAATCAAGCACACCTAAAAACTTTGAGAGAGTTATAAGTTGGTGGAGAGTCATATAACCGCTCATAAGAATTGATGTTAGAAATCGTATTATATATCGATGGTTCTCTTTGACTTGGTTTAAAAAATAACAAAATTTTTAAAGGTATTTTAGTTAGGTTCTCTTTGGCTTGGTTTAATTGATTGTTGATTTTTGATAGTTGATAGTTAATAGTTAATGGCTGATGGACAACTGACGGTCAATGACCAATATAGCAGTTGTTAATTGATATTAGTATTTGATTATATAACTGATATAAGTTATTGTTTATATATAAAATAATAAAAAAATTTCTATATCGATTAATGGTATTATTTTTAAGATATTTGTTTTTATATTATTACTATATATATTGAATTACAAAATTTATAAATAAAATATTAATATATTTTTTTAAAAAAGTAATTAGTTCAAATATATATTTTTTAAAATTGATACAAATCATATAAACTGTAGCTTTATAAGAATAGCCAATGTTTCAATTATTTAAAAAATATAATAAATTAATTTATAGGAGTTTTCAAAAACAAAAAGGGATGATAGCACTCTTAACTGTTCTTAGTATTATATATATATATTTAATTTGTTTCATATTATAAATTATCTATTTTATTTTATTGTGAACAAATGGACTCGTCTTCCCTTATCAACTTTGTCGGAAATTTCATAAAAATAAAATTTTATGAAAAATCGTTAAAATTAAAACTAAACTTGAACCCAATTGCAACCATTATCGAAATCAGAACAAAATGTTATAATTCTAGAACTAGAATCAAATATTCTAGCTTTTTCCTCACCATACGTTCGAAATCTTCAACATGTTTATCTACGAGGGGAAAAAACAGGGAGAGAAACACACGAGTTCTATTAGGTAGAAGTGTTTTTACCACCATATGACACGTATACTTTGTTGGACTGATTGTCGTGTGTAAAATATGATAGAGATACCTTACTTGTGGTTCAAGGTTCAGGCATCTTTGACTCCTATTGAAAGTACGACTTTTTAACTAGGGGAATTTGAATTTACTCCCCAACCATTGTTGAGGTAAATTTTGGCTTAATTTTTTTTTTTTTTTTTAATCTCAATGAGAAAGCTCAAATTAGAAAATTTTGAAGGGGGAGAAAAATTGTATCAATTAAATTATAATTCAATGTTATTTTAGTTTTAATTTTTAATCTGTTTTTCTATTAAAATATATTAACTCAACGTTAGAATAGTTTTTCTTATATATCAACCATGGAAGATACCGTACCATTGATTATTACATCATAAAGTATATATTTTTTTTTCAATTAATAGACTAGATAGTTTATTATCACTGTCCCAAAAAATCAAATTTTCCGGTTGCTCCCAAGAAAAAAAAAAGGATATTATTATAGGGATATCTGAGTAGTAAAGAACTTTTGCTTAGGTGTATTCTCTAAGTTTTTGTAATCTAATTTTTGTAATTCTTATGTTAAATAAAAAAAAGAAAAGAAAAAAGGCCGAGCCCGCTACTCTCATGGGCTTGGTCAGTTTAAACCTTGTGGGTCAAGCTAGGTCCGGGCCTTTAAACTTGAATGATTTTTAAAACGGGCGTCCCCCCAATTTCAGTCCAGCCCGACTAACAAATGATCGTCCACAATTATTGCAACCCATTCCAAAGGCCTGGCAGTACTCAGCTGGGCTTGGACATAAAGGTTTTTCACTCACCATTGAGTTTCAGCTCAAGTAATACCAATCATCCTCCCTATAATAGGTTCGAGTTCAAGTCTTAGTATTAAAAAAAAAAACAAAGTGTTTCACCCAGTAGAACCCATCCGAGCTCACCGGCAAATCAACCTTCCAAACGCAGTCCGAGATTGCCCTTCTTCATTTTTCTTTAGCAATGGTACCATATTTTACAATTTATTCATTTCAGATAGACTTTCATTTGTATAGAGCATCAATAATGTGGAACCTTTTTGATCTTAGTGAGGCGAGGAATGGTTGAATTGAAATTTTTGTCAATTAATTGGTGCTCTTGAGCATTTCCTTGTACTCATTTTTAAGGGTTTTGAATAAGAATTGATTAATAATTTACATCCAAATCTCCCAAGAACCTTCATCAAGTAAAGAAAGAAAAGATAAAAGAAAATCTTTAACCTCATTCAGAGATAAAGCAGTGGGGCCTTCTCCCCTAAAGGGAACATTATTTCATAGGAAAAAAAGTTAAAGATGAAAGCTGAGATGGAATTTTGATTTAATTATTCCATCGAAATAAAACATCACCTTTTCTGTCTGTGTGCAAACCTTCTTCGTGGATGAACCAATAACATGTATGTTCGCAGAGATCCTCGTCTCTTTTATAGTCATAGATATCAAAGTATTTCAGCTGAACACCCCACTGGAAACTGCAAAAGAAAAGGGTGGTTCCCCAAATATTTGGTTTGAAGTTAAATTCAAACCCTTCCTGGAAATGAAGTAGTTTACTCCCCAGATCATCATTTTTTGATTTACAATGAACAGTTATATCTTCTTTGGAATCTAACTGATTCTGAACACGTACATAAGCTCTTGGATGAAGAAACCAAATCGCCTTACCCTTGCTAACAAGCATAAGCAGAAACAGAAGAATTGCCTTTCTGTAGGGCTGCATATCTTCTCTAAGAAATCCTTGTAGACACTGTTTTATGTGATTTTTGCTATGGCTTTTCTCTAGAGTTTTATAGGTTGGAGTAGACTGAGTGAGCCCAATTTTCTGATTATGGAATTCCATTAAGTTGGGTAGTCTCATAATCTAATGATACTACCAAAAGTAATCTCACTCTATATGTATATTATCACTAGAAAATAAAGCTTAGTTGATGCATGAAAAGAAATGTATTTTCCGATAGGGAAACCAAGAGAACTGGGGTTGGTGTAGGAAGATTTGGTAAATAAGTAAATAAATAAATAAATAAATTTCTTTTTGAAAGAAAATTCACTATAGTGAAAAGACACTTAACCATACATAGATTTTCATCCATTTTGACCAACCCAATGCCAAACTTCTCCCTTTTTCTCATCAAATATTGTTTATCATATGCACCCTAAATGAATTAAAAATAGGCTGATCTCTTCAAGTTTGATTCACCAATTCATTCCACACTTTTCCTATTTTGTAACTCAAAAAATAAATAAAGAGTGATCATATAATATATATAATTCATTCGGGATAAATATTGTAATAAATTAATAATATTTGATACTATAAAAGTTTTATACGTACTGGGTAAGCATATTTGCGTTACCTATTTTAAAATTTCATGATTTCAAGGTATGCCCATTTAATACATTCCTTTTTTTTTAATTTCTTATTTTAGACTTATTCCAATAATCATAATAAAATATTTTATACCTTAAACTACCGAATTATCATCATTTGTTAATGGAACCATTCTAATAACTTACTACATTTTTCAATATTTCTTTCTCTTATCATTTTAAAAACATTTCCCCATATATTTAGCAATCATACTTAAAAAAATTACAACATAAAATATAAAATTGGATATATGAAATTTTAGAAAATTGGGTTTTGTTGGAAGTTTTAAATGAACGCAACTTTGCGGATACTTAAAAAATTAGACATTAAAATATTTATTTTTGAATTGGAGAAATATAAAAAGAAATTCAGTCCCAATTACACTTAAAAATCACAATAACCTAGAGCTAGCTTCTTACATTGTGAAATAGGAACATTTTGGAAACTTATATAAGATGTACTTAAATAAAAGGATGTGAAATAGGTAATCTCAAGAGCTATATACTTAAATAAGTAAGAGAGATGCATAAAATAATGGAAAAAAAATTTAATAAAATATATAAAAGTAATACAAAAAATTTTATTTTTTTAATAAGTGCAATATCAATAAAATATGATTAATACCATATATATATATATAAATATTTATTTACACTATCAATACAGGTATTGATAATGCCAAAGATTACACCCAGAAAATTGTAATAATGTGAGAGAACAACATAAAATACTATACTCTTGAGTTCATATCTTTGCCCTATACATTCATAAATAACTACACTAAACCCGAAACAAAGAGCACTGCAATTCCCTGAGAGTGACAAGCGAGCATTCAAGGATTTTACAATACACCTAAACTAAACAAAAAGAAAGAAGAAAAATGGTGAAAATACGGATATGTTGGAGCTTCTAGTCATAAGCAGCATTTTTTCTTTTTAATACTTTTTGCGCTATTTTCTCTGTTTCTGTTACTTTTCGTAATGGTAATTGGTATGAGAAGAATGGAACGGCCTGTAATTTACTCTCTCTCTCTCTCTCTCTCTGGGGTCAAAATGTTCATTTTGATTTTTGAAGTCTTCGTCAACAGTCAAGATTGTAGGATATGAAGAGGTCCTGGTGTGGTGGGGATGTGGATTGTTGTAATAACGCAGATCATAATTAATAAGGACAAAACCTTTGCCTAATAATTTATTTTAATAAATTTTAAAAGTTTTTTATTTAATTTTTAAAAATAAATATTTTAATTTTTGATATTTAATGTAATATAATATTTAATTTATTTAAATTTTAACTCAGAATCGTACTATTATGTAGTTTGGCAAGTAAACGGGTTTGCCTCGGATCCAAATCCAAATGCAGGGGTGAGACCAATTTACAAATTGTTACACCCTGATTCTCGGATCGATCACGCAACAGCCGTCGTGTTGTCTCGATATACAAGCAAATTCTCCCCATATACCAGGATTCCGCAAGGTTACAAATCAGTTCAACAACTCATTCAATACCCAACTCCATCAGAAATAGGAAAAATCCTATAATGATACACATACAAAGGACTCATCCGGTCCATCCCTGTACACACGAGCATGCATCAACACCAAATGGGACGGAGATTCCTGTACATGCATGCATACAAAATTGGCCATCCCATCCATTCCAGAATTCTCAGCACAATTAAAACATTTAAACAAAGAAAGTTCGAAATCATACTCACAGAATTTTACTAACACTCGTACGCAGAAACGAGCTAACGTTAGAAAAATACAAGCAGTATGAGATATGCAGAACTTCATAAAATCAAAGAAAGCAACAAATCCTAATATTTCAAATCAAATGTCCCATTTGAACAATAAGTTTAATCAAAATAGAATTTAAAAGAAAGTAACAAGTTTCAAACAAACTTCAATTATAAACTAAATAAAGATTCCATCAATACTTGCTTCTATATATGAAACAAGTATTGATTTAATCCATACAAAAAAAAATTATACAAATCTTCCCTTCCAAGGATTTCAAAATTTACCAAAATGAGCTTGCATCACTATGTACCTACACAAGTCAGCGGATTAAACCTTTCCGAGCTCCAATTTCTGCCGCAAACCTAAACTTCCTCTGAAAAATATTAAAGGGAGGGGTGAGTATTGGGAAATACTCAGTGAGTGGAGTGCAATGGTATGATTGTGTAATAAATAAGGGGTGAATGTGGGAATGTCAAAATATATCTTAAACAACACTTCATATATATATCGAAACATTTTCAATAAATCAGATAATTCATAAAATATGCATTCACATCAAATATTCTTTAAGAAAATCACAAAGGTCCTATCGAAATTACTTCCGTCCTGCGTTTGGCCGAACCAAAACGGAAGCCCGTCAGGGGATTTTCCATTTCAGTATCACAAACACTACCCCCTTCCCTGGCGTTGGCTCGTACCTCCCCGGGGTGCAATCCAGATAGTACGACGTGGCAGAGCAGAGGCCGCGTATACCTCTTTCGCAATGAAACCCCAACCACGCCACCCTGTCGGGTCGCTCCGTGGAGGGAATGACTATATCCATTACACTCATGCACCATCATTTCGCAATCGTTCAAATTACCATCAATGTGCCATGCATCAATCAAATAAATTCCAAAATCATACTACAAGCATTTACATATCAAATATCCAATGCAAATGACACATATTCATTTATAATTTCATAGGATGTATTTGTAATTTAAATTTCTATTTCAGACATCCCACAATCACAAATAGTTTCATATAAAACATATACAAATCATTCAAAATCATTTTTCAAAGAATTTTAAATCATTTTGCTCATTTACTACATAATGAATCATCCACTCACCTCTAGGGAGGGTATCCACTCCCTACACCCTATCAATACCGGAGAAATCTCCTTTCAAGCTCTAGTGGATTGTCCTAAAGCAACAATAACAATTTTCAAGTCATTTCTTCTCCAAATTCAAGGGTTCACAAACTTTCGTAATTTTATTTAAACCCCAATTTCTAGCGTTTTCTTGTTCTTGTACTTATTTTACTAATTTTACTAATTTATCATCATTTACTTCGCATACTATTTTACATTCCAATTTCCCTTAAATTTTCATTTTCAACAAAATAGGCAACATCAATTAATCATAACAAACCTTAATTTTGGGTAACATTTCGATACAAATCATAAACCCTAACACATTCTCTCATCTTAAACAGCCTACATTTGATCTATTATTGAAGGCACATAGAAATTTCCTCACCTAGGGTTTCTCGCATTTCACGGACCTAGCTTCCTGCACCATTCATTTCAATTCAAAACCTGTAACGTTTCCAATTTGAAACAAACGTCAGCAATTAAACCTAGCTACTAAGGACACTCAAAAATCCTAAAGTATTTACTCAGAACTGTCATCCTTACCTATGCGGTGCTTAGGGTTTTCGAGGGCCTAATGATGACTGCCGAGTTGGGGCCTTAACTGGGATTGCAGCAAGGTTCTCGACAGAAGGCAGCGCCGCATGCGAACAGGCGAGGAAGACAAAGTGCAGTCGCGCTCGCGGGAGAGAAGAAGAGGCAGTTGCGCTCGCGGGAGAGAAGAATAGGCAGTCGCGCTCGCGGAAGAGAAGAAGAGGCAGTCGCACGCAAGCGGGAGAGAAAGAGAGAGATGGTGGAGAGATTGGGAGCAAGAAAAACAGAGAGGGAGTGTGACAGTGAGAGGGAGAGAGAATTCGTGAGAGAGAGAAAATCAGGAGAGCGAGAGAATGAGAGAAACAGAGAGAGAGAGAGGGATTGAAGGCAAGAGATGAGAGAGAGTGTAAAATTGGGAAAGTGACTTTTCCCATTTAATTTATTTTTATTTTTTATTTTTTGACTTTTCAAAATTGATATTACAATACTTAACCCCCTAAAAAGAAATTTCATCCCTAAAATTCCGAGATTACAATTATACATCAAAGAGTTGCGGGTGTTGCTTCCGCATTAATTCTTCAGTCTCCCAAGTTTGTTCTTCAGCTTGATTGTTTCTCCACAGCACCTTAACCATAGGAATCTGCTTATTCCTCAACTGCTTGATGTGTCTATCAGTGATCTTCACCGGTTATACTTTGAAACTCAAATTCTCATTCAATTCTATTGGAGGTGCTTCTAATATATGTGAGGGATCCGATAAATATTTCTTTAACATGGAAACGTGAAAAACGTCATGGATCCTCTACAACTTCGGCGATAATTCTAGCCGGTATGCCACTTGTCTAATCCTTTCAAGAATTTTGAAGGGACCGATATAACGAGAATTTAGCTTTCCCCGTTTTTGAAAACGGATTACGTTCTTCCAAGGAGATATCTTTAAAAACACCATATCTCTTTCTTCAAATTCCAAAGGTCTTCTTCTCTTGTCGGCATAGCTCTTTTTTCGATCTTGAGCCGCTTTCATTCTTTCCCGAATCAGCTTCACTTTCTCTTTAGTGGCCTTGATCATTTCTATACTTTCAATCTTTCTCTCTCCAACTTCATCCCAACACAAGAGAGTACGACACTTCCTTCCATAAAGGGCTTCATATGGAGGCATCCCTATGCTTGCTTGATAACTGTTGTTGTAGGCAAATTCAACCAACGGAAGGTGCCTATCCCAACTACCTTGAAATTCCATAACACATGCCCTAAGCATGTCCTCCAATGTTTGGATGGTGCGCTCCGATTGTCCATCGGTTTGGGGATGAAAAGCAGTGCTGAATTTCAACTTAGTTCCTAAGGACTCTTGTAACTTTGGCCAAAATCTAGAAGTGAATCAAGGATCATGGTCTGATACAATAGACACTGGTACTCCGTGAAACCTTACAATCTCATCAATGTACAACTTTGCCAATCTTTCCAAGGGATAAGTATTCTGAATCGGCAAGAAATGATCCGATTTGGTGAGACGGTCTACAATCACCCATATGGCATCGTGATGGCTCGGAATACGTGGCAATTCCACTACGAAATCCATAGTGATATGCTCCCATTTCCATTCGGGAATTGGTAGCGGTTGAAGTGTCCCTGCCGGTTTCTGATGTTCAGCCTTGATCTGCTGGCATACAAGACACCTCGCCACAAATTCGGCTATCTCTCTCTTCATCCCAAACCACCAATATGATTCTTTGATGGTTCGATACATGTACTCTCCGGATGCATAGCATAGGCCAAGAAATGTGCCTCTTCGAGTATAGCCTTCCGGATATCTTTATTTTTCGGAATGCACATTCGTTTCCCATACAATATAATTCTATCATCCTGAATCCGGAATTCACCACCTTCCCCTTTTTGGATTTTCTCAACAATGTCCTTCAACTCATCATCTGTAGCCTGAAGCTCCCGAATGCGATCCAACAATGTAGGTCTGACCACAAACTTGACTAATAAAGCACCTTGATCATCCTTAGCCAACTCAACTCCAAGTGCTCGAAGTCCAACTAAACAAGAGAGGTAAGAACTCCCTTGGGATGCCGTAGATGAGGACTCGCGGCTTAAAGCATCAACTACGACATTCGCCTTCCCAGGATGGTAGTTAATTACTAAGTCATAATTCTTGATCAGTTCTAACCACCTTCTGTCTCAAATTGAGCTCCTTTTGAGTGAGTAAGTATTTGAAACTCTTGTGATCGGTAAAGACCTTGCAAGTAACCCCATATAGAAAATGCTGCCAAATCTTTAAAGCAAACACAATGACAGCTAGCTCCAAATAATAAGTAGAATAGTTCACCCGTGCTTCTTTAGTTAGCGAGAAGCGTAAGCAATCACCTTCACCTTGCATCAGCACGCACCCTAATCCTTGCTTGCGGGTATCATTGTACACTACATAATCACCACCGCCACTAGTAGGGAGAGCAAGGATAGAAGCGGAGGTCAACCTTTGCTTAAAAACTATCCTCAAACTTTTCACCCCATTCGAACTTGACTCCCTTTCGAGTCAAACTTGTCATCGGAGCTGCTATTTTTGAGAATTTTTCTACGAATCTCCGATAATACCCTGCTAATCCAAGAAAACTTTGTACCTCAGTGACATTTTTTGGCTGCTCCCACTTCAGAATGACTTCCACCTTATTTGGATCCACAAAAATCCCGTCATGAGAAACCACATGTCCCAAAAATCCAATCTCTCTTAGCCAAAACTCGCATTTTGAGAACTTGGCATATAACTCTTTTTCCCTAAGAGTTTACAAAATGATTCGGAGATATTTGGAATGCTCTTCATCACTTTTGGAATACACCAAAATGTCGTCGATGAAGACTATAACAAATTTATCAAGATAGGGATGGAACACTCGATTCATGAGATCCATGAAGGCCGCAGGAGTATTTGTCAATCCAAAGGGTATTACTAGGAATTTGTGTCCATACTGCGTTCTAAACGCAGTCTTATGAACATCACCACCCTTGATCTTCAACTGATGATAACTAGATCTCAAGTCGATCTTTGAAAATACACTTGTACCTTGAAGTTGATCAAACAGATCATCAATTCTCGGAAGAGGATACTTATTCTTTATCGTTACCTTGTTGAGCTGTCGGTAGTCAATATATAATCGGAGGGTTCCGTCTTTTTTCTTTACAAACAAGACCGCAGCACCCCAAGGCGAAGTGCTCGGTCGGATAAACTCTTTCTCCAACAACTCTTGGAGCTGAACCTTCAGCTCTTTCAACTCTACGAGTGCAGTTCGATATGGGGGAATAGAAATTGGTGCGGTACTAGGAATTAGATCTATTGTGAAATCGAACTCCTAGTTTAGTGGCAACCCAGGCAACTCTTCCGGAAAAATATCCGGAAACTCATTCACAACAGGAACATCGTCCCGACTAGGACTTCTCACCGTGGTATCAACAATGTGTGCCAAATAAGTTTCACATCCCTTATGCACTAGTCTTCGTGCTTCAAGAGTTGAAATTATATAACTGGGCAATACTCGCCGTTCTCTGACGAATATAAGCAAGGGATTTCCTGGCCTTCGGAATTCCACTTCCTTAGTGAAGTAATTCACGGAAGCTCGGTGAAGATACAGCCAATCCATACCTAGAATGGCATCAAAATCTTTCATTTCCAACAGAATCAAATCCGCCTCGAGAGTTACTTTCCCGATTTTTACCTCACAAGACTTATACACTGTTTCCCTGATTAAATGTTCTCCCAAAGGTGTGATAACCAATAATTCCTCAACCAGTGGAACTAAAGGCTTATCAGAATGTTTAGCAAATCCCGAACTCACAAAAAAATGATTAAACCCGATATCTATGAGCACATGTGTATCAACATAAAAAATTTTCATTATACCTATAATTATAAACCATAAAAAAGTCATATCATCCACATTTTTTAAACCATGATCACAACTATCAAATTATAATCATAAACCATTTATGTCACATTTTCAATTTCAAAACTTAAAATTTAATAAAGATTTACCTGTGACTACATCAGGATTTACTTGGGCCTCTTCATTTGTCATGGCATAGATTCGGGTTTGAGTTCTAGATTGAGGGAGTTGTGTGGGGGCAGCTACAGTATTCTTCCCGTGCCCGTCCTCGGTGCATTGCTAGTAGAAGGTGTAGGAGCAATCGTCGAATATCTTCTAGAACCACTCGAGGGACCTCTAACTTATCGGCTTCCTTGCCCTTTTACATTTAACTCTGGACAATATTGCCGAATGTGACCCTCCTTCCCATAATGGTAGCATCTTTTGGGTTCCACACATGGACCCGGATGACGTCCCTTGCAATTTGGGCAAATTTCTCCTCTGCCACCCATGGACCCTACTCCCATACCAACGATTCTGCTGGGAGCACTAGGCTTAAAAGTAGATTGTCTCGGAGGAAAGCCAACCAATCCCGAAAAGGATCTACCGCTATAAGAGCCCATGCCTCGACTTCTTTTAAAACCTTGTCTCGAACCGGAACCACTAGGCCTCTTTCCTTTCCCATGATGCTCTCTGACTTTGTTTCTCTCCATCACCATTTTCTCGGCCCTCAAGGCCAAGTCTAAAATGTCTTGGAAAGTATTCCCCTTGGTGATGGACATTTTCTCTCTGATATTCAAATTTAGTCCCGACTTGAACTTTGAACTTAGAGACTCCTCGGAGTTCACAGACTCCTCGGAGTTCACAAACTCCGGAACATAATTGGCAAGCTCTCTCAGTTCTGTCTCGTACTCAGATACTGTCTTGTTTCCTTGAGCTAATTTGAAAAAATCCTATCTTTTTTGATCCCGATAGAATCGGGTGTCATATTTTTCCTCGAAGGCCCTAAGAAATTCTGTCCAGTTAGGAGGAACAGGAGTCCTTCCCTTTACATTCTCCCACCATATCCTTGCACATTTATCCAATAGTTTCACCGCCATCCATAATTTCATCTCCTCGCTTAATCTCATGTCGGAGACGGTATCTTGAATTCGGCCAATCCATTCCTTGGCCACTGAAGCATCAGAAGTTCCCGCGAATGTCTCACATCCTAATTGTCTTGCCTCCTTTATCAACTTAGATAACTCCACAGTAGGGCGATCGGTTGTTGTGACAACCGGAGGAGGAGGCTCTAGTGGGGTACTAGGAGTAGCAACCGGCACTGAAGGAGTGATCGGTGGAGGAGCTGAAGTCGCATGTGGAGTTTAGTACTGCGCTCCGAAGGTGCTCCACCATTCCATTACTTGCTGAAGAGCAGCAATAAGAGGAGCCGAAATCTCGGTAGGAGGAGCCGGGTGTGTAGGCACGGAAGGAGGAAGAGCATGCGAGGACGACTCATCCTTGTGCTCCGGTGGAGGAATCTCGTTCACATTCGTCATTCTCTTTCGTGGAGGCATAGTGATCTACACAACAAAAAGTTACAATTAAGTCAAACGGTTAAGGGAAGGCTAATACTTAACCCCCTAAAAAGAATGTTTCTAATTTCCTAAGAAATCCATGGAAGATTTTGTATATTCTCCGAAAACCTTTTTTGAAAACCAAACATTTCAAAGTTTTTAGAAAACTTTTGGAACATTTGGAAACATTTGAAATTATATCCAAAACCATCAAACTTTTAAAATCGTGAACCTGGCTCTGATACCAATAAAGCTGTCACGCCCCAATCCTCGGATCGACCTCGCAACAGCCGCCGCGTTGTCTCGATATACAGGTAGAACCTCCCCATATACCGGGATTCCGCAAAGTTACAAATCAGTTCAATAAGTCATTCAATACCCAACTCCATCAGAAATAGGAAAAATCCTATAACGATACACATGCAAAGGACCCATACGGTCCATCCCTGTACACACGAGCATGCATCAACACGCAAGTTGGGCGGGGGTTCCTGTACATGCATGCATGTAAAATTGGTCATCCCAGCCGTTCTAGAATTCTCAGCACAATTAAAACATTTAAACAAACGAAGTCCCAAATCATACTCGCAGGATTTTACTAACACTCGTACGCAGAAACGAGCTAGCGTTAGAAAAATACAAACGGTATGAGATGTGCAGAACTTCATAAAATCAAAGAAAGCAACGAATTCCAATATTTCAAATCAAATGTCCTATTTGAACAATAAGTTTAGCCAAAATAGAATTTAAAAGAAAATAACAAGTTCCAAATAAACTTTAATTACAAACCAAGTAAGGATTCCATCAATACTTGCTCCTATATATGAAACAAGTATTGATTTAATGCATACAAAAAAAAATTATACAAATCTTCCCTTCCATGGATTTCAAAATTTACCAAAATGAGCTTGCATCACTATGTACCTACATAAGTCAGCGGATTAAATCTTTCCGAGCTCCAATTTCTACCGCAGACCTAAACTTCCTCTGAAAAATGTTAAAGGGAGGGGTGAGTATTGGGAAATACTCAGCGAGTGGAGTGCAATGGTATGATTGTGTAATAAATAAGAGGTGAATGTGGAAATGTCAAAATATATCTCAAACAACACTTCATATATATATCGAAACATTTTCAATAAATCAAATAATTCATAAAATATGCATCCACATCAAATATTCTTTTAGAAAATCACAAGGGTCCCATCGAAATTACTTCCGTCCTGCGTTTGGCCGAACCAAGACTGAAGCTCGCCAGGGGATTTTTCATTTCAGTATCACAAACACTACCCCCTTCCCTGGCGTTGGCTCGTACCTCCCCGGGGTGCAATCCAGATAGTACGACGTGGCAGAGCAGAGGCCTCGTATACCTCTCTCGCAATGAAACCCCAACCACGCCACCTTGTCGGGTCGCTCCGTGAAGAGAATGACTATAGCCATTACACTCATGCACCATTATTTTGCAATCGTTCAAATTACCATCAATGTGCCATGTATCAATCAAACAAATTCCAAAATCATGCTACAAGCATTTACATATCAAATATCCAATACAAATGGCACATATTCATTTATAATTTCATAGGATGCATTCGTAATTCAAATTTCTATTTCAGACATCCCACAATTACAAATAGTTTCATATAAAACATGTACAAATCATTCAAAATCATTTTTCAAAGAATTTCAAATAATTTTACTCATTTACTACACAATGAACCATCCACTCACTTTTAGGGAGGGTATCCACTCCCTACACCCTATCAATACTAGAGAAATCTCCTTTCAAACTCTAGTGGATTGTCCTAAAGCAACAATAACAATTCTCAAGTCATTTCTCCTCCAAATTCAAGGGTTCACAAACTTTTTTAATTTTATTTAAACCCCAATTTCTAGCGTTTTCTTGTTCTTGTGCTTATTTTACTAATTTATCATCATTTACTTCGCATACTATTTTACATTCTAATTTCCCTTAAATTTTAATTCTCAACAAAATAGGCAATATCAATTAATCACAACAAACCTTAATTTTGGGTAACATTTCGATACAAATCATAAACCCTAACACATTCTCTCATCTTAAATAGCCTACACTTGATCTATTATTGAAGGCACATAGAAATTCCTTCACCTAGGGTTTCTCGCATTTCACGGACCTAGCTTCCTGCACCATTCATTTCAGTTCAAAACCTGTAACGTTTCCAATTTGAAATAAACGTCAGCAATTAAACCTAGTTACTAAGGACACTCAAAAATCCTGAAATATTTACTCAGAACTGTCATCCTTACCTATGCGGTGCTTAGGGTTTTCGAGAGCCTAATGATGACTGACGAGTTGGGGCATCAACTGGGATTGCAGCAAGGTTCTCGACAGAGGGCAGCGCTGCACGTGAACAGGCGAGGGAGACAGAGTGCTGTCGTGCTCGCGGGAGAGAAGAAGAGGCAGTCGTGCTCGCGGAAGAGACGAAGAGGCAGTCGCACGCGAGCGGGAGAGAGAGAGAGAGAGATGGTGGAGAGATTGGGAGCAAGAGAAACAGAGAGGGAGAGAGAATTCGTGAGAGAGGGAAAATCGGGAGAGGGAGAGAATGAGAGAAACAGAGAAGGAGAGATTGAGGGTGAGAGATGAGAGAGAGAGTGAAATTGGGAAAGTGACTTTTCCCACTTAATTAATTAATTAATTTTTTTTTTTTTTTACTTTTCAAAATTAGTATTACACAAATATTGTTTTTGGTTGGTATGTCTTTGTTTCATCTTCCATTCTTTGTTTCATCTTACATTTACTTTTTTTTTTTGTTATACAAAAATTCAAATCCTAAATCTCAAGATTGAGAAAGAGAGATTATGACCATCAAGCTGTCCCCTTGGGGACACATTTTCTCTCTTTCTTTCACGAGTCTTCTCTCTCGTGTCACTACTTATTTAATTTTGGGAAACCATAGATTCCACCTTAAAATTGGTATAGATAAAAGAGAATAGTACTCGCAAGAAGTAGATTTAATATCATAGGAACAAGGTCGCCTATAAACTGGAATAAACCGAACTAAACAAAGTCTAGACAGCAAGGGTCCCGTTATTTTGAGCAGAGTTCTGTTCACCTAGGAGTCCTCTTGCTCACCAGAAACCTCCTCCAAAGACTTTCCTTTGGACTCGGGCACCAGGAAAGTGAAAAACAAACCTAGCAAGTTGATCACACTCAACGCAATGAGCGAGTTCTTCATTCCAATACCCGCAGGGTACCCATGTTCTGCCTTGGACTTGTCTTGGTTCTGCGACAAGTACAAAAATCCAAAAGCACCCACCATAGCACCAAGCTTGCCTGAGGCAGCTGAGATACCATGGCAAGTTGACCTAAACCTGGCTGGGAAGATCTCGGCTGGGACAATAAATGTTGTGGCATTAGGACCAAAGTTGGCAAAGAAGAAGGTCAATGAGTACATGACAACGAATCCAATTCTGTTCTCCTTGCGAGTCCAGTGATCATAAGGAATGGCTAGTGCAAACATGAAGACTGTCATGAAGAAGAAACCCATCAACTGAATAACAAATCTTCCAATTCTGTCAATGAAAGCCACGGTGAACCAGTATCCAGGAACGGTACTGCAAAGAGCGATAAGTGTCTGTGCCCTAGCAATCATGTAAACCTCCTCCATCACACTCATAGTTTTGGCATTAGGAATCCATCCAATAGCACTGAAGATATCCTTTTGGAACAGGTTCTGGCTGTAGAATGCGATGTCAAGCAAGAACCAAGTGGAACAGGTTCCAAGCAAGTGAAGTCCATGGCGTTTAAAGAACATGGAAGAGAACAAACCATAAGAACTCCCTGAATTAGCAGCCAAGCGGTCCACCTTCTCCTGCTCAGCCTGGACCTCAACCTGCAAAACCTTTGACATATCCGAGGCGGCCTGCTTGGCATTCTTAGCAACTAGCGCAGTGTAACGTGCAGTCTCAGGCATCTTGGTCCTCCAGTAATATGTCAGTGCAGCGGGAAATGCTCCTACAATGAAAATGATTCTCCAAGCATAATCAGCCTGAGGGATCATTGAGGCAATGGGATCAACCTCATAAGCTGGGGCAGGAAATCTAGCCTTGAAGATAGCTGAGACAATTATCGCGAAAACTCCACCAGCCAAAATACCAAATCCTTGCATAGCAAAAACTGCAGCTATGAATGCTCCGCGAGTTTTCTTGTTGGCATACTCAGACATGATTGTGGCAGAGAGAGGGTAGTCACCACCAATGCCAAAACCAAGCCAGAACCTGAAGAAGCAAAGCGTAGCCATGACAGAGCTAGGGTTGTGGCCAAAGGAAAGGCCCGAGCCAATTGAGCAAATGACCATAAGCACGAGGGTCAAGCCATAGACTTTTTTTCTTCCTAGTTTGTCACCAAGCCAACCAAAGAATAGTTGCCCAGTAAGAGTGCCGCAGAAGGCAACTCCATTCACTGCAGCTGATACACCTGGAGGCAAGGAACCAGGCTTTGCCGCACCATCGACATGGTAGTATATGCGACCGAGCAATTTGGCAACGAGGGATATGCAGAAAAGATCATATGCATCAGTGAAAAATCCCATTCCAGCAACCACAATAGCTGTGAAATGGTACCATTGTGTCTTTGCTACATCGAGCGCATTGAGAACTTGCAGTTGTTCCTTTGCCATGAAGTTTTCGAGCTGTCTTTCTGTTCGCCCTCCTTTTTCTGGTATTTCCTTCTAGGAGAATACCTATAAAAGATAATCGAACACAAAACTATAAGACCAATGTGTTAAAATTTCTAGACTGATGTTCATCAAATGATTTTGTCATCACCCATTCTACCGGAACAATACAAAAAAGGAGTCAACATCATAAATATTAATTTTACACACTTATCCTCAATCATGGTAATTACCGTTGGCATATATTATAATAGTAAGATAGGTCAATTAGCATAATCATGTTCATAATTTACAAAGGAAATTGGAAAAGGACTGATTTGACCATTCACATAAAGAAACACACAGATATATTCATATATCATTCTCAGAACTCGCAATAATCTCCATATTTTTTGGATTTTATCACCAACGACCGGTGTAATAGGGTTTCTACTCGATTCAAGAAGATGGGCTTTTGGTGAATTGAGTAGAAACATTGGAGTTTCTACACGGGCTGTTTGTAATAAAAGCCCTATAAAATGGAGATTATCGTTAGTTTTGAGAATAAACGTTCTTTAAAAAGTGATCTCCATGACTCCAGGAAAACGTGGGCAGAATGAACAGTAGGGAAGCAATTCTCTGGAAATTTCTCTGTTTCTGCAATGAGGCAATAACAACGACGCTGACACGTGCACTACACAAACCATATACAGAACAGATTTGCAGATTCATGAACGAATTTTTCGTTACACACTCAAAACTTATATAAATCAATTCCAAATACTTATAAAAACAACTATTATATATATGTTATATCCATAAAATCAGACCAAAATCAAAATCCCATCAAGGAGACAACACAAACAACAAATAACAATCTGGGTTTTGAATATTTTTCATTTTCAGAATGACAGAATCAACACATTTTATGACTTAAAAATGGAAAGATACATGAAAAATTAATACGATCGGAAAGATATGCAATATTGTTAGCAAAGTAAAAGACTTCCCAATTACACCATACACACATTAACATTCAAATCACAATTGAAGCAAGAGGGTGTTTTTTTTTTTCTCTCTTTATTTTTTGGTTAAACAAATCAGATTTGTTCCGGTCACGACAAATTCAGGGATTTTCAAGAGAAAACAAACAAGCACACTTTGAAAGCTCTGTTCAAAGTTACCAACTTTTGCGTGAAACAAAAACACAACAAAGGCAAAAACCTAAAGAATGAAACCTAGGGAAAACAAAAGGGCATGTAAAGTTTTGGAGATAGAGAGACACAAACTAACCTGTATCTCAGGAAAGAAGAGTGCGAGAAAGATAACTCCACGAGGAGAGAGAGAGAGAGAGAGATCGTGCAGTGCTTAATGCAAACTGATGAGCGTCATTGTTGTGTGTGGTTTGATGGGAAATGAAATTGTGGGGAGTGTGACTATTTATAAATGCATGTTACTCCGAATCTCAATCAGTATATCCCCTTTACTTTCTCCCCACTCCGTCAATTTTCCCCTTTTATTAATACGTATCCTCTTTTATTAATTTCCTCTCTCGTTAGCATTAGGAGTTTAGCTTTCTTTTTGGACTGTTATTCTATGATAATTACTATTCATATTAAAAAATTGTTGTGGGTAACTCTAAAAGTGTTCATACAAAGGTCTTTTGAGGAATTTGGATAAATATTCTTAGTACTTTACAATTCGAACACTTAAACACAAGTAGGTAAGTCTCGGCCATTGAATAAATATTAAGGTTATTGTTGAAATTTGGAGAAATTGTTAATCATTATCTAATTAATTATCTCATGAAAAAAAAAAAAAATTTGGTGACTTCTTTTTCCCTAACCTAGTTGGTTCTTATTTTAAAAGTGAATTTTTCTTCCAGATGAATTGAATTGAGAGTAACCCATAATACCAATCCAAGGCATTTTCAAAAGGTAGTAATTTTGATATGTGTATGGACAATTCAGCCTGTCCCGAAAATTCCTTTTGGGGTTTGGATCGTCTTGATTTTGTGTTTGTGGTTGTTGTTGGACACCTATTTTCTTGTTTTAATTGTTCCAAAATTGAAAGAGAGAGTTTGGTCCTGGTGTTATTTCTTTGCATGGCAATCAGCCATAGAATATTAAAATTCTCTCCCCATGTTAATTATGATTTGCATAACAATTTGCCTATGCCTTGAACTTAGAAGAGTGAAGAGAATAAATTCTCTAATGGGATTAATTGGTATAGGAAGGAATGCTAAGTTATTTTACTTAATAGATTTTATTATTACTATTTCTATTAATATTTGTGTCGTAAATTTTACACGATGGGATGTTACTTTCCTAGACTCGTTTGAAATCTAACTTATCAACATTTAAATGGAATAAGGCTCTTCGGTCATAAAATAAATTTGCATTTTTAAAATCATGTATGGTAACAAAATATTTTTACAAACACGTATGATTTGACAGTTGTATGTCGAAATAATTTTCAGAGCAGATTTGAGTTCTAATAATTCTAGTTAATTTAGTAATTATAAAAAAAAATAACTTCATTATATGACTCTAGTTTCAAGCATCTCCTTTTGAACAAAATAATAATAATAATAACAAAATATTCAATCAACTTTTATAAAATAAGCTAGCTTATTATTTTTTTTTTTTGGAAGAAAAACAATTTTCCAATTTTATGAGAGTATTGCATTTTTAAATATGATTGAAAGATACCATAGCATTCACACTCACTGAGATCGCAATAAAAATATTTAGTTTTATCAATACTCACATTAGTTAAAACATTTGGATTAATACTCCCAAGCTGGAAAAATGCCACATATATTACTTGTAAAATACAAATTAGAACTTTCAAGAAAAAAAAAATGTTGGAAGTTGTTACCTTGATGCATTAAGCCAAATCTCAAAAACCACATTACTTATATGTTATTTGAAACCTTTCAAAAGCCTTAATCCTAATCCTATAATACTACGAACAGGATATTCCAATATTATTGGGGTATGGTGAGATAAAGAGACAGACTATATAATATTGTTTTTTTTTTAATTAATAATCGATATCTAAATTCATATTCTGATTAATTTGATCCGAATGTTGTCGGATCCAATTTAAAGAGAAGTCTCTCAATATAGTTTTTTTTTTTTATTTTCAAGTTTTGAATTCAGGACTCGATTAAAAAACTTAATACCTTTATCGCTAAGATCGACTATCCGTTAATAGAGTATATAATATTGTAATTCGATGAGATAATATAATTTCATCTTTGAGCAATCCTTCCCACAAAAATTAACAAAATTAGTAATAAAAAGATATAATTTATTAAATCACATGATACTATTTCATGATGCTATATTTGAATTGAATCCGCCTATTTGGAGTCCTTTCTCCTATCTATTTGTATCCAAAAATATAGAATTTATTGTTTTTCCACTTTTGTTTAAGCTGTAAGGAAATTGTGATGCCAGTTGTAATTAACATCTCCATAAAAAAAAATTTTGTATTTCATTCAAATAAATGACATCATCCCCCCCACCCCAAAAATTTTGGAGCGTTTATGCTTTATTAAATAAGATATACCTTATTGAATCAAATTATATTATTTTATGAAGTTTTATTTGAACTGAACTTGTCTATTTTTAGCATCCTTTTCCTCCTACTTAATTCTATTTAAAAAATACTGAATTTATTTTTTTCATCTGGGTGTAAGGAAATTGTGATGCCAATAATAAATATCAATATCATCCAGAGAAACTTTTAATATTCCATAAAATTTTCCTTTTAAAGAAATGACAGCAAATTTCTCTTCCACTTTTGGAAAATTTAAATTTTAAGGACATCAGAATAGGTGTCCCACAAAACACCAAAACCCATTAACCAGTCTCTCTGGTAAAGAACAAAAAAGGAATATTTAATGGGACAAGTTTAGGTTAATTGCGGGTACGCATCTCAAAATTGGAACATTTTGAAGTTTGAATAGAGCCCACCTGAGTCAGACCGGGTTTGGGATGAATGCGGTGTCCCAAAACCATAGCCATCTGGGTTTGGTTAGGGAAAGTAAGAACTAAATCATTTTTTTATATCTATAATGGTATCCGGTATTATATTTGAATTAATTCTGTTTGACAGTTTATATGAATCCTATTTAAAAGATAACTCTTCCAATATAATCATTTTTATTTTTAAATTTTAAATTTAAAATATAATTAAAACATTTAGCACTATATTGCATTAAGCCTGTTGATGAACCAAATCATGTTTGTAGACGAGGTCAAGGGATGATCCCAGGATAAGTCCTTTTGTTCGTCTGAAGTGGGATTTTTCTCCGCATCGAGAGTGTTTGTGTACATGCACCTAAATGTTCTTGGCTTCAAGGGGGCTAGAGAGAGTCCTCTAGGAGATAAATCATATCCCAATATTACTGTTCCTTTGATAGATTGTTTGATGTACACTAATTTTTAAAAAGAAGATTATTTTATTTATTTTTTTTTTTTTTTGGTTCTGACAAAGATGAAAGCTGTAATGTTAAAAGAAGATTATTATCATAGGGGAATGAGCGTTCCAACTCGGAGAAGGTTTTATTTTTACGAAACCCAAAAGCTCTTGTTTTAATGAACACTATTAGATAGGTTTCCTTGTATGTCAACCACCTAGGATCCCATAAATAATTATTAATATAATTTGTTTTCCTATTATAGGACCAAATAATTTGTTGCAATTGTCCCCCCAAAAAAGATGAAAAGAAGAGAAGTTAACGGCAGCCCTCTATTTTCTTGGGTTTAGTGGGACCCTTTTAAGTTTGTGGATCAAGCTAGGTCCGCCCATTTAAACTTGAATAATTTTTGAAATGGCTGTTTGCCCACAGCCCAACTAATTACTGGGCTTTAGCAATAATTGTAATCCACTCCAAAGCTCACAGGATTTTTTGCCTAGATGAACCCATCCAAGCTCAAAGGCAAAGCAACCTTCCGAACGCGATTCGTGATCAAGTGTAAAGTGTCAGGATCCCCGTGATTGGTTTAAATTCAATTCAAAAAATTGATCTATTATGTTAGAAAGCGTATTAGATTTAATTACTATTATATGATTTCTTTGAGATCCAATATAGGATTTATAACATTGCTCACCCTTGAGAAGCCAGACGTATGTAGACAGCTCTCACTCTGGACTCTTCAGAGCACCAAATAGCCCTTTTCCCGTCTAAATGGCTCTCATTTTGGATCAAAAATTTTGATATCAATTTGTCAAGAACCCACTTGATGGACTTAAATTCAGTAGGAGAACTTAACCCAAAAAATCGATTTATTATATGAGAGAATCTGTTGGAATTAAATACTATTTTATGATTTTTTTGAGATTCGATATAATGTTCGTAACATAAAGCTCCCTACGGTTTTCACACTGATTTCAAGTTATTCTACAATCGCTTAATTTTCCCCATTCTAAGGTACCAAAATCCTGCATTCAAATGATTCGCTTCAATTGTTCGCTATTTATTGTGTTTACTTTCTTTTTGGGCCCGGGGGTTTGGGTGAGGGTGTTGTTGAATGTAGGATGTTAAGGACCGATTATTTTTCTTTTGGAATCAAATTTTCATATTTATGTTGTTTGCATAATCTATCTCTCTCTTTCTCTCAATAACGTGATTTGGATCATTGAGAAAATAGAGAAAATTTAGAAATTAAAGAAAATAGAGAAAAGTCAGAAATAAAGTATGTTATTCAATGTAACACTATATATATATATAAGTCCAAGTTTTGATAGGTAGTGAATAAATATTATAATACCATAACAATGAATGTAATGACAATATTATATGAATATAGTAGTATTAAAATTTCATTATGTTCTCAAAATAACTAGGTGAGTTAGGAAATTAATTTGAATTTGAATTTGAATTTGAATGCAGATAAGATAGATATGATAACCAAGTCAGTAGAAAGGAGAAAGCCAATTTGGTAGACAACACATAGCAAACCAAACAGTAGAGAGTCAGATATGTAGATAGTAAATCAAAAATCACCAAAAAAATGGGGTAAATAATATGACCAGATAGTGGGCCAAATAGATAGACAAAGAGTAAATCGGTAAATAGAGGGCCAGATAATTCGATAGATAATAGGATCAGATAGTGGGTCAGCTACGTAGACCAAGAGCTAGATAATCTAGTGAATGACTGGACTACATAATCCCGTAGACGATTGATGAGAGGTATGGAAAAAACAAGGTAAGGTTGGAATCAGAAAGTATGGACCTGTAATTAATAGAAGAAAGAAAAATTCAAACATAACAGTTAGTAGAAGAGGAAATTGGGTTAGTTGAAACTCAAATGTTCTGTAACCAAATAAACTGAAGTTGCTAGTTTGTTGAAAACAAACTTTAAATACATGTAACGAATTGAGAAGGAAGGCATGGAATTAGAAAACAATCTTCTTTCTTCCTTCTATGAACTCTCTCTGTCTCTCTTTAGCCCCTCTCTATACTTATTTCTCTCTCAATTTCCTTCTCTTTCTTCTCTCCTATCTCAGCTCACTTGATTCCCACCATCAAACACAACTCCAACTCATCCCAGCACCTCACAAACATCTCACAGTAGATACCATTGCCCACCTCCCCTGTTTTGCAATACTCCGTTTTCCCTTCTATTACTGAAAAATTGAGTTATTTAGTTCAAACTCTACTTTTGATATACGGATTGTGACAAATTGGTGTCAGAGTGTCGACTTCTTTCCCACGGACAGAATTAATGGCAGAAGGTACTCATAAAAGCACAACGATAAAAGCAGTGCCTGAAATTACCAACCCCAGTGATGGATAGATAAGAGCAGATAGAGGTCTACAATTGGCCAAGAAAGATAGCAATACTCGAGGTCTAGTTCCCAACCCCCCAAAGATTGAGCTGCCGATCTTTATAGGGGACAATCCTTGTATTTGGTTGCGCAAGTGTTTGAAATTCTTTACTGTGTATCACATGTCTGGCCATCAATGGGTTGAAATCATCTAAATGTACCTATATGGAAAGGCAAAAATCTGGTGCCAAGGCCTAAAACTATCCAAGAAAGATGTTAGTTGGGAGAACTTTTCCAGAGTGGTATGTCAACAATTTGAAAATAAGGGAATGTAAGATGTAGTGGAGGAGTTTAACAAGCTTCAACGGAGGGGATATTTAGCTAACCACCAAGAGAAATTTGAAAAATTATGGGTTAAAGGAAGACATCAAGTCAATGTTAAGGATGATAAAACCCTCCACCCTGTTACAAGCTTTTGAGATTGCATCATTACAAGAGCAATGTCTTAAGCTAACTAAAAAAGGAGAAGTGCAATACGGAGTAACAACCAGCCAGTGGTTAGGTAGATTAATCTCTGCCTAGAGGTGTCTACTAAGGAATTTTTGATTTCATAAGATCTCAATTTTAGACCTTCCATCCCAAAGAAGCTTTCAAAGGAAGGGAAAATTGTAATAAACAGAAGAAAGAAAAATTCAAACATAATGGCTAGTAGCAGAAAAAGTTAGGTTAGTTGAAACTCAAATTGTTCTGTAACCAAATAAACTGAAATTGTTAGATTTAGTTGTTAGTTTGTTTAGAATAAACTTTAAATACATGTAACAAATTGAGAAAAAAGGCGTGGTATTGGAAAGCAATCTTTGTAATACCAGAATCCGATATCTAATTGCATTGGTGTCTTGTATCTTATAGGATGAACTTTGATGCTGAAAATTTGAATCATGAATCGTAAAACAATTAAGGAATTTTGAGATTTTAAAATAAGTTTAAAACAAAATTTCATATGTTAGATTTAGAAAAAAATTAAAATATACGGTATTAAATTCTAAAATATAGTGTGAATTTGGGTAGATTAGGAATATGAGATTTGACTTTGGGTTGAACTAGTTTTTGAGTCCAAATTTTAAGTTCCATCATTGAGTTAATAATCCAACTCTTTGAATCCAAATTTGGAGCCTAAGTCTTGAAAAACAAATTTCTAACCCTCACCTATGTTTTTGTGTTTTTCTATTCCTTCATTTTCTTGAAACATGGGGTAGAAAAGTCACAAGAGAGTATTAAATGTTGTTTTTTGTGATGGGTTACATGTAAATAAAGAAAAGTGGGGGTGAATGTGTTTGTGTGTAACACTGACGTTATGGTGTCCGTATAAATGTACTAGTTTTGAAATATATATATAGAAAAATTTTTATTATATTGATTTTTTTGATTTTGGGATATTAAATTCAAAATTTTGGGTATATTTTAAGTTTCCGTGTTCACAATTATAATAAACCCAATTTTTATGAAATTCGCATTTTAGAGAAATATGGGTATGAAATTATATATATACATATATATATATAATTGTAAAAAAAAAAAAAAAACAGGGGGGAAGCGCTGCGTTTTGGCCCAAAACGCAGCACCTCCCCCAAATGGGATTAGGGCTTTTAGCCCTAATCTTTTCCTCTCTCGTCTCATCATCTGCCTCTCTCTCTCTCTCTCTCTTTCTCTTTTCTGCTTCGCCCGAACCCACCACCCATCGCCGCTGCTCCTTCCTCCAGCGAGCACCGACCTTCCGCGAGCGCGACTGCAACTTCTTCCACCACCACGCGATCTACCCAGCGCGAGCCGAGCGCGCCCCTACGCAATCTCCCCAACGCGAGCCGAGCATGCCCCTGCGCGATCCACCCAGCGCGAACACGATCATGCCCCAACGCGAGCACAATCGCGCCCCTACACTATCCTCCCCGCGCGAACACAATGAGCCTCAGTCCACGAGCACAACCAAGTCCGTGAGCGAGTGCCTCAGTCCGTGAGCGAGTGCCTCAGTCCGTGCGCGCCTCAGTCCGCAAACGCGACCCAATTCGCGAGCAAGTGCCTCAATCCGCACACATCTCAATCCGCGAGCACAACCCAGCCAGCGAGCGCACCTGCGCACGAGCGCGTACTAGCTCGTGAGCGCAGCCTACAAAGCCCACTGCGGCCGACAAGCCCGCCAATCTGCTGACCCGCGAGCCCGCTAGCCCACTGTAGCCCGTAGGCCTGCCAGCCTGCTGACTTGAGAACCCGCCAGCCCGTTGTAGCCCGTGACGGCCCGCGACGACCCGTGAGCCCGTGACAGCCCACGAACCTCTACGCAGGTAACTGATTTAGGGTTTTGATTCTGATCTAAGTGTTTATGTTCTAACTAATATATCTTGCGTTGATAGAGAGCGTTTCAGATTTTGGAATGATCTAGGAGACATTCAGACGAAGGTCTATGCTCCGAGAAAACCCTAGGTGAGAGATTTTGGACCCATTCGATTTAGTTATTGAATTTAGGGTAAATTTAGAATAAGAAGTCGTGTATATACTACAATATAAAATAAATTCGAAATGAAGGCATTTTCGGACATTATATGCGGTTCATTAGGTTAAATGAAAGAATTTATATGAAATGGGACTGTTCAAGATGATACAATCAAATTAAGTTGATTAGAATAGTTTCCCTTGGAGTTTAAATTAACATATGCATGAAAATAGTCGGAAATTAGGATTTGAGTTCAAGGGTTGATGCAGCCTTTCTCATTATAAATTGTTCTGCTCATAGGCAATTTAAATACGATCTCCGTATTATGAAAATAAACTCCTATGCCTTGAAAATGACATATGGCTTGAAACATTTGGATGGGAATCGAAAAGTGTATGATTTTTTGAATATTTTTCATCTTATAAAAAAATTATTTATTTTAAGGTTTATTTCCGACCTTGAGTGGTTTAGGGTTGAATTAGCTTGATTTAAAAGTACGTTAATTGTTTATAAATGAAATGCAACCGATAACATTAAAGTGTATTCATAAATTGAAGAGTTAAAATTTCTACAAATTTAGGAAAAATGGATAAACCCTATAATACTTAAAAATTTGATATTAAATTGTGATGATCTGATTAGGTTGATCTTTTTAGAGACTCAAAAAATCAGATTGGATTTGTTTTGAAAATAGGGAGTGACCACCCTCTTTAGAAAAGTGAGTGGGATTTTGACATCTACTATTGATTGACAATCATGTTTTACCGATTTTCAAACGACATGATTTCTATACGTGTGAAAACTAAATTTTTGGATTTTAATAAACATATTTTTGTGACCATTGGAGTGTCCCAACTGTTGATTTTATTGATTTGCATCCATGAATTTGATAACCGGATACTGTGCTATTTTTTTAACATATTGGTATGTTTGAATACTTCTACTGTATTGGCACGTAGTTTTAAATGGATTTACATGTACTATTTAGGCTATACGCCCGGCAGACGTTATGTTAGATACATGGGGCTATATGGCCGGCTGACATGATGATGTGATGCATGGAGCTACGTGCCCGGCCGACTTGATGATATGGTGATATGCTTCCTATAGCATTCCGTAGTTACGAAAGACATTCGGTAGAGACACCCCTTGTACTCGGATACGTTTTGGCCGGAGGTATCCGCCAGAACATCATGTATATGGGTGTCCCAGGTTGACCCTCATCGGGAAGGACGTGAGTTTACCTCTGTCTAGTACTGGACGGGACACCATACACAGCCGACTATTGTATCGGATTTGGGTATGGATGTTACCATATTTTCCGCTGCGATTATTGGAGATTTTAGTTTGATCAATATACTCATCTATTTATTTTTTAAGATGACTGTATGATTATGGATATTTATTCAAGAACTCTCATATTGACTTGGTTCAATTGCATTGAGCCACCTTTATGTATTTAAAATGTTGACTTGGAAATTTATTATACATGTGTATAAATATTTAGATCCGTTAGGTGTGGCGGCTACTCATACTCTAGTTTAGCATAATAGTAGATGTCTGTGGCTAAAACTGCTAGAAATTTCTATAGTCTTGCGTTGTCCTGGTTGTCGGCTATGGTTTAATTAATGGTTGTGAGGTCGGAATGATCCTTTTTATTAAATTGACAGGATGGTTGTGAATATTACAGGGTAAATTGAACATGGGAGACCTTCAAAATATGGGGAGATTCTGTCTGATTTTCTGTAAAAATATAGCCGGCATTCAGGGCAACGGGCGGCTGTTTATGACCCCGATTCAGAACGTGACATTGTGTGTATGACCGAGAGAGAGAGAGAGAGAGAGAGAGAGAGAGAGAGAGATTCTTGAACATTCATTGGGTATTTGTGCGTGTGTATATGACCGAGAGAGGGGGAGAGAAACAGAGAGAAAGTGTGTGTGTGATTCTTGAATTTTCTTTTTTTCTCTACAATATCTTATTCTCTCCTTCAAGTCATTCAAATCCTCTAAACAATTGTTCAACAATACTCTTGATTTCTAAGCCATCTTGACTTATTTTCAATCTTCTCTAGCAATCCTTGAGTTGGATTGGAATGGAGGTTTGAGATTTACCAAATTGGATTAAGAAGCTTGCAATTTAGGGTTGATCTTGTTAGGATAGATGTGAATTTCATGAGTTAAGCACTAGGTATGTTAACTCATGGTTTAAATTTCAATTATCATTTGAATCATGATGGATACCTTAACTTGATAATTTGAGTCTGTTGTTATAATATTAGAATGAGGATAAAAGTTATGATGTTGCGAACTTGACAGCTTAATCCAATGTTGGCATTTCAATTATATCTTTCTTTACAAAACTATAAATTGAACTTGGTTTTCTTTTATTAAAATTAAACTTTCATAACTTTAAAATTACATATTGTAGGAAATATTTCATAATTTTCCAAAAAAATATGTTCTGTAAGAAAAGGCTGTTTCTGTTCTATCCTGACTATATACATTGTTTCAAATTTGAGTTGTTTTCTAGACAAAATTAGACTAAACCCTAAACAATAAAGTTGTAGCTTTATGTTATATTTTTAAATTGAGACTTGAATCACTTAAATACAACATGTGTAGTGAAAGTTGTAACAATTTTTCTGTGACTTTGCATGTTAGGTTGTGAGGACAAAATTATTATATTGGTTGATCTGGATATTTTTATGTGATTAGGATAGATTTTGGTTATAAATATAAAAGTTATAATTTTATATTTAATCTTTAAGTGACAATTGAAATTACTGAGAGAATTGTAGTTCAAAATATAGTCCCTTTTCTAAGACATGTATGTGCTGAAAATTTGTTACATTAGTTAGATTTGATAATTTTGGAATGAAAACAAATATTAAGTAGGAGTTTAATAGATGTCATAGGATGGTTTCAAAAACAGACATCGTGTTTAGATAGGAATAGAGTCATGTTTGCATGTGGTGTATTTAATTTCATATTTTCATTAAATTGGTATCTAACCTTACTTTTATGTCATGGTGCATATAAAATTTAGGCAAGTATCCTTCAACCAAGGATAAAGTCGTGGATTTGGATTAGTGGAAGTGCAAACTCTTCCTAAATTGTGAGTGGATGGATTATTGTGTTTGTAAATGAAAAAATTTTTTTCTTGATTTGCTATGATATTTTTCTTTAATTTGAATTTATATAATATTTTGTGAATATGAAGTATTTCTAAAATATTTTGATTTGAGTTATGAAATCTATTCACTTAAAAATATATCTTGTATTATGTTAAACTTCTTGATTGATATTATTGTTGAATTCACGAATTGAGAATCAATACAAGAAAACTGATCTTTAGCGATAAAAAATTACCAACGGAAGAAAATCTGTCATAAATAGCGAAGGATTAATGTCGGACGGAATACCGAAAGATTAATAGCGGATTAGCGACGGAAATATTTCCGTCGCTAATTTGTCGTTGTAGTGGTTTAGAGTAAAAAAAAATTATAAAACTATCAGCGACGGATTAATAACGGAAAATATCCGTCGCTAATCCGTTGATATAGTAGCGAAGGGTAAAAATATATATATATATATATATGTACAACTATCAGCGACGGATTATTGATGGAAATTTTAGCGACGAATTTCCCACAAATTTTTTTTTCTATTTTTTTTTTAATTTTTTAACATTTAAAATTTCTTTTTAAATTTTTTAAAATTTTAAATTTTTAAATTTTTTTCTTCTCTTTTATTATTTTATAATTATTTTTTTTATTTATTTTATTTATTTTATTCTATTATTTTATTATTCAATTTAATGGGTAAATCAAAAAAAAAATACTATTCTATCTTAATAAAAAAAATTACCTTAAGGTAAAGGAAAAAAAAGAAGAGATGAGAGTGAGATAAAAAAAATTGTGAGAGTAAGATAAATTTTTTTTTTTTAAATTTCAGAGTGAGATTAATATTTTAAAAAAAAGTGAGAGTTAGATAATAAATAAATAAAAAAAGATATCATAAAATAGATTGTGGTATAGTGGTTGGACAACTCATCTTTCATATTGGAGACGCGAGTTTGATTTCAGGAGGAGACATTTTCACCAAAAATATGCAAGATGAGTGGATGGGCGGGTGAGTGAGCGTGCAGGCAGGCACGCGTGGGGGTGCGGGTGTGGGTGCGTGTGCGTGTGATGGTGCGGGTGGCCATGCGTGCGGGCGGGTGCACTTTCGTGAGGGCTCCCAGAATCAACGACGAAAAAGTCCGTCGCTGATAATGAACTATCAATGATGAAATTTTTAGCGACAGAAAAATTCTGTTATTAATCCGTCATTAATACTTTTACATATTATTTTCTATCAGCGACAGATTAGTGATGGATATTTTAGCGACGAAAATTCCATCGCTAATCTGTCATTAATAGTTAGTGACGAATATATTCCGTCGGTAAAAATTAGTGAGATAGTTTTCAGCGACGGATTTATTAACAAAAATTTTCCATCGCTAATATTTTTTAACAACGAAATCTTTTTTTTTAATGACGGCTATTTCCGTCGTTGACAGTAAATTTTTTAGAAGTGAATTTTATTGATTTTTTACGACACATGATATACTTTTTGTGAAATTGTGTAAACTTGGGGTGTGAACACTCATACATATGTGTTGACTAATCTAAACTTCCACGATCCTATTGGACGGGGCGGCATGGTTAGAGGTTGCTAGATTTGACAGGATAGGCATGGTAAAGATATATCTCTCAAATCCTTGTTGGATTAATTTGGTTGCACTATCTCAAAGGTCACGAATTAATGCTAAGGTTGGGAATGATATTTATGATCGGTAATAATTGAAAATTTCTTGACAGTTCCACTATTGGTCTGGCCCAAACCATTGGTGAAGGGATTTTTAAACAAACCCCTTGTTTTTTTTTTTTTTTTTGTAAAGTGTATATTGAATGCTTTTTATATTTCAAGAAAAATATTATATTCATTGAGTAATACTAAGATGACTACATGATATTTTTTATTGAAGTAGAATATGATTTTGAAATTATTATTTGACACTTTCACACTCACTACTCATTTTCTTTCATAATTATGTTATTACATTTTATTCACTGAGTATTTTCATACTTATTTCTTCCTTTATATTCTTTTTAAAGCAAGTGTAGAGATATAAGTCGTTCCACCACTAGCTAGATTTGAACAAGGAGAGAGCCTTCTCGGACTAACAATTGATATTGATTTTTCTTAGTTGTGAATTTTAAGATATCTAGATGGACCCATTTATATTTTATATAATATATTTTATATATGATTTTTTAAAATTAAAACTTATATTTTAAAAGTTGTACTTTAAAATGATAAGTGTTTATCTGTACTTTACAATATTTTGTCTTTAAATAGTTTTTGTATTGGATTTCTCAAAGAGTATCGGTATAGTCATCATGGGGTGCATGATGATCATATATATTTCTAGAGCTCACAACAATTATCGCATGCTCGGACCCAACCCTTGGGGCGTGACGATCTTCTTTCTTCCTCCTATGAAAACTCTCTCGATTTCTGCCATCAAATACAATCCCCACTCATCCCA
Organism: Dillenia suffruticosa; assembly: GCA_033439265.1. Lineage (NCBI taxonomy): Eukaryota > Viridiplantae > Streptophyta > Magnoliopsida > Dilleniales > Dilleniaceae > Dillenia > Dillenia suffruticosa. Next base: position 20,496,549 of record JAVTVX010000020.1, read on the forward strand.
ATAGCTCACCAACAGTAGACACCATTGTCCACCTCCATGTTTTCTCTCCCATTACAGAAACATTAAGTCATTTAGTTCAAACTCTACTTGGAAGGTCTTGGTTGTGACATGGCCATAGGGAGTTAGGAACCAGGGTCAAGTGTCAGAGAATGGGTCTGAAGAGTAGTGAACCGGGTAGAGAAATGACATCCCAGTTCAGGCGGTTAAATCTAGTCAGGAAGAGTCAAAACCAAACGAGTTAGCAGATGAGTCGGTATGAGTAAGCGTAGGAGAGTTGGGCGAGTCATCACTGGTCGGTGCGGACAAGTTGGTGCGACATGCGGGTCGTTGCAGGTTGGGGTGTGTGTTCAGGATCCGGAGCAGATTGGGTCAAAGGATTAAATTGAGTTAGAAAGCAAGACAAGATGAAGAATCAGGCGATGAAGAAAGCAGCGACTCAGGTCGTCTGCTGAGAAGAAACCGGAAACAATGATCTGAAAAGTTGAAGTCGAAGACGATGGAGAAGACAGGAAGTTCGGTGAAGGTGACGGAGAAGACGAGGATGAACAAATGCCGGCTAGTAGGCAGCACAACTTCAGGCGAACATGGTCATTACTGTAGACGACAATGGAAACTCACGATGGTGATTGAATACATCGAAACGGTGATGGATCACTGTGGCAAATCAACGAGAAGACGAACAAAAGAGAAATCGAAGCGTCAAGTCGAGGTGATTGAAACAATGACGGAAAGTTCAAAGTCGACGGTGAACTCTGATAGGCAGATAAGTAAAGGTCAGATGGCGGCTGGTGGTGGTGGTAGGTGATGGCGGCCACAGGGGGAATAAGAGAGGGGAAGGAAAAGAGGAGGGGTTTCGCTTATGATATCGGCAGCGGTTGATGGGTGTGGTGCGGCTGGAGATGATTTTGGTGGTGGTGGTGGACAATGAAGGCATGGGGGATGAGAGAGAAAAGAAGAGAGAGAAGCAGAGTTTTGAAGACATGATACACTGTGTCGCGTTTTTAACCGGCAATAAAGTCCAAAGAGAGAGAGAGAGAGAGAGAGAGAGAGAGAGAGGAGGAGGAGTCTACGGGGGAGGGAGGGAGAGGGGAGGAGAGCGGCAGGGGGCAAAGGGGGGAAGGAGAGAGAGAGGGGAGGACCGCGGCGAGGTGCAGAAGGGGGAGGGAGAGAGACAGAGGGGAGGGCTGTGAAAGGGGGAGGGAGGGAGAGATAGAGGGGTGCACGGCGGGGGGTCCGCAGGGGGAGGAAGAGAGAAAGAGGGGAGGAGCGCGACGGGGGGAGGTGGGGGAAGGAGAGAGAGATGAGAGGGGCGCGGCGGGGTACAGAGGGGGGAGGGAGAGAGAGAGAGGGAGGGAAGGGTTGCGGGGGGCGGAGGGGGAGGGAAAGAGACAGAGGGGAGGAGCGGCAGGCGGAGGGGGAGGAAGAGAGAGACAGAGGAGGAGCACGGCCCCTCTTTCTCTCCCTCCCTCCCCCCGGCGGCCCCCGCCTCCCTCCCCTCTTTCTCTCCCTCCCTCCCCCCTCCGCCTCCCCGCGACCCTCTCCTCTCTCTCTCCCTCCCCCCCTCCGCACCCCGCCGCGCCCCTCCCCTCTCTCTCTCCTTCCCCCCTCAGCCCCTCGCCGCGCTCCTCCCCTCTTTCTTTCTCTCCCTCCCCCAACGGACTCCCCGCCGCCCTCCACTCTTTCTCTCCCTCCCTCCCTCCCTCCCTCCCCCCTCCACGGCCCTCCCCCCTCTCTCTCCCTCCCGCCTCCGCACCCCGCCGCAATCCTCCCCTCTCTCTCCTTCCCCCCGCCGCCCTCGCCCCTCCCCCCTTTGCCCCTCACCGCTCTCCTCCCCTCTGTCTCTCCCTGCCCCGCGGACTCCTCTCTCTCTCTCTGGACTTTGTCGCAGGTTGAAGACGCGACACAGTGTGTCGCGTCTTCGACTTCCAATAAATGTTGATTAGAAATTGAAATATTTTTCCATTTGGGTTCTTTAAAATTTTTTTTTTGAGTTATTTCGGTACAAAACTCAGAGAAGCAGACAGATAGAGGCAAACTTCTTTTTTTTTAGATTCAAAATTTAGGCTATCAAGAATGAAAAAAAAAAAGAAGAAGATTTTAAAAATTTTGATGTTCCATACCATGTTAAAAAAATAGAAAGAAATTTTACAAAAAAATAGAAAGAATTTAAAATTAAAACTAGAGGTAATTTAGAAATAATATATGTTATTTAGTCTATTAAAAAATGTACAGCGGCTGTGTATATATGCATATATCTATAAACACATTTAATAATTTTAGAGAGGTGAGAAAATAATAAATCTTGTCTTGCTTGATGTAATGACATTGCAGAAAAACAGTTGGAATTCTAGAACTCTTGAAGGAATTTTAACCATGCTTACTCACAGACACACAGGTCACTGCCATTCATTTCTTCGGCTATTGGCGTTTACTTTTAATCTTAGACCGGGAAGTGCTTGTGCCTTTTAAAGCATAAAATGTCAGCCATATTAATAATTTATAATTCACTTAATATTATTTTTCTTTCGAATTTGGAATTCAAAATTTTTTATATATAAAAAAAGTGATGTATTTTCATTCCTAGATTGCATATCCGAATTCTGATGGAGTTTGGACTAGCATATTACTTAAAAATGGAGGTATGCATTGCTCTCAGGTCCTTTTATCTGATTCACCTTTCTTTCTTACTAACTAACTACATTTTTACTCTCCGATTATTTCAATTTTCATCCATATTGCATTGTATTATTATATCCAAGTCTACTAAACCAAAAACGAGGAGTGCAATAATTGATATACTAGGAGTACACCGTGCATTCTGTGCGGCGTAGAGTTTAAATTTGGTTATCAAAGATTGGATAATGTTCTGGCATTTGAATTGTAAGTGTTTAAATAGACCAAGTGGTTCGCTCAAGGCAAAATGTAAAGAAAAATTAAGATATGTGATAAATATAACAAATAGATGAGTTATTTTTGAGTTTATTATTTATTCTTTAGCATTCTGTTTGAGTAGCCCAATTAAATCATTAAATCGGTGTTGGCTCAATCTCCTTGTCTTGGTCAATGCAAGGGCAGTGTTTGGTGGACTGAAGGGAGAGATTTGGTCAACCAAGAAAGGGTTTTGGTCAACCAAGGAATGGCTTTGGTCGACCAAGGGTGGGGCTCGGTGGACCAATAATATATGAATAATGACCCAAAAAGTTATAAAAAATTATGAATATCAATAATAATAATATGAATAGCATATGAATAATGAACCAGAAACTTTAAATTGCATTATCAACAAACTTCAAACAAGAATTCTGTGATACATGAAAATTGCATAAAATATTTTTTACATTAAGAAGAGAAGAAGGGAGAGAAAGCCGAAGAGTAGAAGTGATCATGCCTCTTTGACTTTGGGCCGTACTTTGCATTTTCCTTTGTCCTTGCCGGTGGAGGAAACGGAGGAAGAGGCATCCATTTGGAATGGAGGAGATGGTATAGGTACCATAGTAGGCATAGCAAGCATGGAAGGGACGGAATGTTTAAATGGAGTAGCAGCAGTCGTCGCGATTAAAGGTAGGTATACTTAGGAACACTACAAAACAAGTGAGTTTTGTTGACGGACTAAAACCGTCTCCTAAATATAGAAAAGCCGTCAGAAAAACCTTCTCCAACGGATAGGGATTTAATCGGTAATACACCAGTCGGGATAGATGTATTCTGACACTTTTAATCACCGTTGGAGTATGTTATATATTTATATTGACGGTTAGAACTGTTAGTACATTTAGTATTTTATCATCGGTAGAGAAAACTTACTATTGTCACTTAGTTATTACTATCATCACTTACTACTCACTTACTAGTTACTTACTTTTTGGTTATTACTATCATCATTTACTACTCACTTACTAGTTACTTACTTCTTGGTTATTACTATGATCATTTACTACTCACTTACTAGTTACTTACTTCTTGGTTACTATTATCATCACTTATTTACTTTTTGATTACTATTACACCAGTCACTATAGTCTATAGTCGGTTACTATACATATCTTTTTCTGTGAGTAAATGTTATAAGTTTTGTGGATGGTTAATACAAGTATAAGGAAATATAATTAAAAATGTGAAAATAAAGAAAATAGTAAAATATTATACTATTGGAAAATGATTGATACAATAGGATAAAAAACAAAAAGATTACATATCCCACACCCACAATCCATATATCTTCTTCTGAGATGCTTCACTTCAATTATCAAAAGATTATGGGCAAAGTCCACCTCCATTCAATCCACCTTCATTCAATCTATTCATTCATAATAAAAAATTAGAGTCAGATGAAGATGAATATAATATAATGATATAAAAATGGTTATAAATAAAAATATTAGTATGTTAAAAATAAAATAAAAATAAGTAATTAAATAAATATTACCTTTTGGGACGGAGTCGGGCGGTGATGATGATTGTTGGTTTTTAAGTGCACTCCAAGCATCATCTGGTATTGAAGGAAGATAAAATACAAATAATTTAAATTATTTTTTAAATGTAAAAGTAAAATTAATAAGAAATAGAGAAATTACATACTCGAACACCAACAATAGCCCTTGCTTCATTAATCATATTCATCAATTTATCTTTATGTCCACTTCCAACATTCATAGCAACATGAAGAAGAACATTACTTAACAAATTAGTAAGATTATGATTTTGTTCCATTAATTGTTGCATCATATTAGTTACATCTTCTTTGTCAACTCTCATTGAATGTACAAATGCACTTGTAACTTTTCCTACACATCGGATTCTACCCCGCGAATCAGGACCTTTAACCTTTGACACAATATCACTTTTCCAAGATAAATTTGAACTTTCTATTTGGCCTTCTTCTCTCTCGACAGACTCCATTTGACTCTTCATCATTTCCTATAAAGGAAATAAATAAAACATGAATGTCCATAAATCAAGAACTACATAAAAATAATCATCCATACCACAAGTTCTGATGCTTTTGTAGAGACTAAACTACCATCCAATCGGGTTCTACTTGTAATATAAAGTTCTGCTCTATAAGGTTTTGTCCCACGTTGTTGTGCTGTCTGTAATAATAAAATGTGATTCCAACTATGTAAAATATTATGCAGTAAAATTAATTATAAGTAAAATAAAATATGAGTTGTTTATACCTTCTCATCAATGAGTTTGGCAAATGACTTAGATCCTAAGCAATGTGGATCCGTCAACTTTGCACGACATTCTGAATTTCTTTTACTAATTTCCTAATACAAAGTACTAGAATTAAATGTATTCAATTAATAGTAATTATAAGAGAAATTGTGTATTTTTTAGGAGAGTACAAATGAATGAATGAGTGAGAAAAATTATTTATTTTTTACCTTCCCTTTATCACTTAGCCAGAAAGTAACAAGATCCTTGTACTGATTTGGATCAACCCTTTCATCTTCCATTCTTTTGATATTTTCATCCACTCTAAGTGAATCATCGAACCACTTTGATTTCAAGCTATTTTTAAAACTCTTCCATTTCTCACACAAATTTCCAATAACCCATTTTTTGGTGTCAGCTCTAAGTGGATTGAAATTAATCTTGCACTATAATTCAAAATGAAAGAAATAAAATTAGATGAATTAATTTTCAATTTATGTGAATGTACAAAATTCAAAATGAAAGAAATAAAATTAGATGGATTAATTTCCATTTATGTGATGTATAATTTAGTAGATACCTCTATAATTTTCCATATATCTTTTTTATAGTCTGTTGGCATATCACGCCAAGTCATATAATTTATGGGAGCAATCGAGTGGACTCTGACTATAGAACCAAGAAATCTAGTAAAGATCGTCCCATCAATTCCTATCGGTTGATTTAATTCATTCATTTGAACCATCATCTGTTTTCCTTTTTCTAAATCCCAAACATCTTGACAACGTGTTGGCCCTCTACATTTCTTCTTGAGAACTGCTAAAAAATATTAGAAATGGATACTTATCTCAATGATATGTTTTTAAACCAAACCAAATCAAACCTGGCACAGCATCTTCGGCTTCTTCAGAGTGAAGTTGATTTTCGGATGGCTGTGATTCTTCATAATCAGCAACAATACTCATCCTTCGTTTAGTTTTTCCCATGTTGAGTTAGGCAAAGTTTGAAATAAGATTTTGATTAAGTCGAAAGAAAGATTTGAGAATTTGAAAAATGATTATGGTTTTAAGTCACAAGATTTAAGATTTGAGGGAGGAGAGAGGTTTTGGAGGGAAAGAGGTTTGTAGAGATCATATAGTATATATCTGATTTAAGCGCTCAAATAAATTTTTAGAACCCCCTATTTTTTCCCGCCGTTTTATGTAGAATTTTATCTTTTTATTATTACATCATTATAATTTCTCTTCTGCTTTTGTTATAATGTCTTTATTTTTTGTATTACATTCTTACTCTAAATATTACATTACAATAAATAATAACCCTAAATTTATATCATTACCTTATTTAAATTAATAATGTTAAATATATCATTATTCTAGGTAATTCATATTTAAAATTTTTGATATAATTATGTAAAAATTTTTATATAAAAAAAAAAGTATTGACACGGAATATGTGGGCTGACACTGGCGCCCGGCCATGCCAACCCACGCATGCCACTGCACCCATGCAACCTCCCATGTAACCTCCTACGCGGGCGCCCGAAAATGCCAAGGCGGGCGCCAGTGCGTGCGCGCCCATGCATGCACCTCCCATGCAATCTCCTGCGCGGGCGCCCGACAATGCCAGGGCGGGCGCCAGTGCGTGCGCGCCCATGCATGCAAGGGTGCGACATTATTATTACTTATAACCTATTACTACTATTTAGTACTTACTTACTATTAACCTACTTACTACTTACTATACTATTAAATTTTAAATTTTGGAGGGAAAGATGGAGGTACTATACTATTAAATTTTAAATTTTGGAGGGAAAGACGGAGGGAAAGATGTTTGTGGATAAATTAATTTTGGAGGGAAAAATGGAGGGAAAGATGTTTGTGGAGAAATTTTGGAGGGAAAGATGGAGGGAAAAAACTTATAAGTTTTGGAGGGAAAGATGGAGGGAAAGAACTTATAGTTTTGGAGGGAAAGATTGATGGAAATTTGTTTGTGGAGAATGATTTATTATATATTTGATTTAGTGCTCAAATCAATTTTCAGAATCTCTATTTTTTCCGTTTTTTGTAAATTTTATTTTATTTTTTTATTATTACATCATCAACAAATTAATAATATTAAATATATCATTATTCTACATAATTTAAAATTTTTGATATAATCCATATATAAAAATTTTAATATAATAAAAAATACAGAGACATGGTGGACCAAGACGGGCGTGGCCATGCCAGCACGAGCGCCCCCACGCATGCCACAGCACACATGCAACTCCATGCAACTCTAGCGCGGGTGCCCTACAATGCCAGCGCGGGCGCCAATGCATGCCAGCACGAGCGCCCCAACGCATGCCACGGCACACATGCAACTCTAGTGCGGGCGCCCGACAATGCCAGTGCGGGCGCCAGTGCGGGCGCCAGTGCATGCAAGCTTCTGCCACATTATTACTACTTACTATGTATTTACTATTTACTTACTATCTACTTACTATCTTACTAACTAACTTATAAATTTTTAAAAACTCTACCATATTATTACAATATTACAATATTATTACTACTAATTATAAATTTTAAAAAACTCTACTATATTATTATTACTATATCCTTACTACCTAACTTGTAAATTATGGAAAACTCTACTTACTACCTTTAAATTTTGATAATCATATACAATATGCAATGTAATTTTTAGTATTTGTTTTAGTAAACGTAATTAAGGATAAAATATCACACCAATTATTATATCTAAGTGTACCGAATGAATTAAAGGAAAAAAAGGAAAACAAATATAAAAATAGAGAATGATAGGATAATATGTAAACAAAATTATATTTTCTATACATATGCATCTCATCCTACTCTATCAACATCATCATCATCATCATCATCATTTATCGCCATTGATATATTTCCTTCATCTTCATCAACATTAGTTCGAACCCATGTCTGATTAGTTGACGGACTAGTTTCTGAATTGAAATGATGAATTGTGAATTCATCACCCATATCAAATTCATCTCAAACTTTGATATGTTTTACGACAAGCCATCCTTTATGTCTTTCATCAGCCACATAAAACACTTTCTTTGCTTGGAATGCCAAAATATAAGGATCATCCAGCAAATCAGCACCGGTATGATTGAGATAAGAAAAATTGACAAGAGTTGAACCAAATCTGTCCTTCTTGCATCCTCATTGTAGGTCGACCCAATCACACCGAAATAATACAAATGTATACATTCCGTTATAGTTTACTTGAATGATTTCTCTCAAGATACCATAATAATTAACTTTACCTTCAATTGGCCTTTTATCCTTTGCACTTGCATAACTAATATCATCAACTGCTACCACAACTCCTGAATTCTGAGTTTGAAGGTATTTCTCACGATCTTTTATATGAAATCGATATCCATTGATCAGATAGCCACTGTAATTTTTAATGAATGGATCCGGTCCACGAGATATCCATTTAATTTCATCTGTAATCTCTCCGGCATATTTTGGAATGGTAACCTATAAAAGTTAAAAGATTAAGTATTTATATAAAGAAAAGAAATTAATAATATTAAAAATGATATACTTACACGATGACTAAACCAAGTAGTGAACTCTTTGCTATGAAGTTTGTCCATTTGGAAAGTGTTTAACTTCTTTCCACGATTTATTCTTCGAAGATGTTGCATATATTCCCTTCATATGTAATATATATATATATATGATATTAGAGTTTAAAAATTAAAAAATATATATGTAAAAATATATACTTACACTCTAAACGAAGCAATTGAGTCACTATTAAATACTATGTATCTATGACATTGCTGCAATGACTTGTCATCGAGACGAATTCGAGATATTCTTTTTCTTTTTTGTCTTTGAATATATGAACGTGTTCTTACTCCCAAAGGCCTTCCGATTGTTGTTAATGTGGACTCATCTTCTCTAAACACAATATGATTATCATCATTCCACAATGCACGATTAAACCTTGTTTCAACCCCGTCTAAATATCTGGAACAAAATAGCAAATACTCATTTGCTATATATCCTTCTGTGATAGAGCCTTCAGGTTGTGTTCTATTACGTACATAGGATTTGAGTTGAAATAAGTATCTGCATACATATACATATATTATATTAAATTAAATACATATATTGTATGAAATTTAAATGTGTAGGTTAAATGAAATGAGGTAAAAAAAGTTAAAAAATAAAACAAACCTTTCAATTGGATACATCCACCTATATGTGACTGGTCCACCAATTTTTGCTTCAGTTGTCAAGTGAACCATCAAGTGTATCATGCTGGTAAAAAATGAGGGAGGAAAAATCTTTTCAAGCTCGCACATAATTTGTGGAACTGATATCTCTAATTGCTCAAGTTCTCGTGGGTCAAGGACCCTAGAGCAAAGAGATTTAAAAATATTACAAATTTTGATGATAACAGAGGTAACATTGTCTGGGAGTGATCCACGAATTGCTATAGGAATAAACTCTTGCAATAAAATGTGACAGTCATAACTCTTTAGACCTATTAATTTCCGCTGTTTCAATTGAACACATCTGGAAATATTAGTAGAACACTCATCAGGAAGTTTTAACTCCTTTAGAACCTTAAGAAATACATCTTTCTCTTGCAAGGTCATTTGGTAACATGCTTTAGGCAACAATATGTTTGTAGAGTTTGATCTACGGACATGTAAATCTTTTCTTATTCCCATCTCCTCAAGATCAAGTCTGGCCTTATAATTATCCTTAGACTTTCATTCTTGGCCCAGAATTGTACCAACAATTACATCAAAACAATTTTTTTCTGTGTGCATCATGTCAATGTTATGTCTAATTAAAACATTTTTCCAATAAGGTAAATGAAATAATATGCTCTTTTTCTTCCATCCAGGCATGTCATTTACACTTGTTAAATCAAAGCCATCTAATTCTCGCAATAATCAGATCCGAATCGTTCTTTAGGAGCAACTTTGAATTCTTGTGTCCCATCAAAAGAATGTTTATCATACCTGAATGGATGAGTTGACTCTAACCATCTTCGATATCCCATATAACAATACTTTCGGCCATGAGATAACTATTGAGAACATGTATCATATCCACATACTGGGCATGCAAATCTACCTTTAGTACTCCACCCAGACAAATTTGCATATGCAGGAAAATCATTAAAGGTCCATAAAAGTACTGCATGCATTTTAAATGTTTCACTAACTGAACAATCATAAGCATCTACTCCTTGATTCCATAATTCTTTCAGTTCTTCCACCAATGGTTCCATGTACACATCTATCTTATCCCCAGGACTTCTAAGACCAGGAATAAGTAATGTGAGTATGAAGTTGGCAGATTTCATGCACAACCAAGGAGACAAATTACATGGTATCATGATGACTAGCCAAGTACTATGTGAAACATTCATGGTTTTAAAAGGATTGAAACCATCTGCTGCTAACCCTAATCGAACATTGCTTGGATCAGAAGAGAAGTTAGGGTATAGAGAATCAAACTCTTTCCATGCAAGAGAATCTCCTGGGTGTCTTAAAAGTCCATCCTTTGTTCTCTTATCATGATGCCATCTCATCAAAGAAGCTGTTTCCCGACATGTAAATAGTCTTTGCAATCTAGGAATCAAAGGAAACCATCTCAATATTTTAGCAGCCTTTTTTTTAATTTCTTGACATCCTTCATCTCCTTTATCTGTATTTGATTTCCATCTGGAAGTACCACACACATAACATGATTCGTCTTTGGCTTTATGTTTCCGGTATAACATACAATCATTAGGACAAGCATGTATTTTCTCATATGTCAACCCTAAAGATGAAATAGTTTTCTTTACTTCATGGCAACTATTTGGTAAGATGTTATCATCAGGTAATAATTCTCCCAAAAATACTAACAGTAATGAAAAAGATTTGTTGCTCCATCCAGACAAACACTTTAAATGATATAAATGCACAATAGTTGTAAGTACAGAATATTTTGATTTTGGATATACCGGTTTTTTTGCATTCTGAAGTATTTCTTGAAATTTATCTGAAGTAAAATCATCCACCTTAGTTGCACTTGCACTGAATGCATCATGTAACATGCCAAAGATATCATGGTGAAAAAGATTATCATGTACGTTTGATACATTAGATGCATCACACGTTGATTCTGTCTTTTTTACATCACTTTCTCTATTGTTCTCTCCATGATATATCCACTTATCGTATCCACGTTGAAACCCATAACGTAACAAATGATTAAACACTGTATGTGTAGGAAATCTCAATATGTTAAAACATTTTACACAAGGACATGATATCTTCCCATCTATGGATTGAATATTTTGAGATGCAAATCAAGAAATGTATTAACGCTAGTAATATATTCATCACTTGCTCTTGATTTAGAATACATCCATATCTTATCCATGAAAATAATAAAGATTTGTAAAAGCACAGAAAGAGAGAGAATAAATGAAGATATTTGCAAAGCAAAGCAAATAAATGAAGAAGAGTAAGGGAGAGAAAGAAATAAATGAAATACGGGAGAGGGAGAGAGAGAAATATGTTATCCCAATAACAGAGGAAAGAAAAGAGCAGACTAGAAAACAGAAATAAATGAAATTAATATGACAAGATATTTTTTGCGCCAAAATTCGTGCCAAAATTAATTTAATTATGGTAAAAATTTGGTCCTTTTTTCCCGCCAAAATTAATTTAATTACCGTTATCAAAAAATTAATAATAACTTTCTTCACGTGCGTGGCATGCGCTAGTGGTTGGTATGATCGAGTAAAAAAAAAAGTTAGGATTTGTTTGGTTGTTGCAAGAGAATAATATGAATCAGAACATGCTTCTCTCATCATCTTCATCATCTTCGGGTAGAGATTAAAGCAAATCTCACCCGTCACAACATCCTTGCCACGTGACATCCTTCTCATCAACTATCATTGGTGGATAGGAATAGGTGATGTCCTCAATTAATAAAAATTAATGTTATAAAGTGGATAAAATTTAAGTTCGAGCGGATAGATATTGGGATCGATATTGGATCGATAGGATTCGACAATATAAATTTAATTTTTCAAAGGTAAGTGATTTCATCCATCATCTTCTAATAATCTTGTGCACATCATTGGTTTTGATTATTGACTAATTGGTTGTTTGCAAAGCCCTCAAACAAAAAATAAATAAAAGTTTTTTAATAAAATGAAAGTTTTTCACGGTTTTCAAATAACATTTTATGTGTTAGAGTTGTCTAAAAATTTTACCAATAATTCTAAAAATTTTTCCTTCATAATTCATAATGAATTAAAATGATAAAATAATCACATAAATATTTTTTTTAGATGGTCGATTTGGTATTATAGAAATTCGTAATTTAATTTTATTATAAATTTTAAATAATAATATTAATAAATTTAATTTAATAATATAAAAAATTGAGTAATTAGTCGCGCGTGTGGCATGGTTGAGGCTGGCGGGCGCCAGGGCTGGCATGGCGGCCGCCAGCCCTGCAAGCATGGCGGGCGCCAGCCCTGCAAGCATGGAAGGGCCCTGGCGCCCGCGGGCGCCAGGTCTGGCATGGCGGGCGCCAGCGCGCGCCCGCGGGCGCCAGGGTTGGCATGGCGGGCGCCAGCCCTGCAAGCATGGAAGGGCCCTTGCAAGGGCCCTGGCGCCGGGCGGGTGCCAGGGCTGGCATGGCCGGGTGCCCGCGCTGCATGGATGGAAGGGGCATGGCCCGCGTGGGCGCTGCATGCTGGGCCTTTGCTGCTCGCATGCCCCGTGCAGGGTTGCATGCATGCAAGGCTGGCGTTGGCTGTTCGCATGCCCCGCGCGCGGGCACTGCATGGATGGATGGCCGGCACATGCCATGAGTGCAAGCGCCCTGGCCCGCACGGTGGCATGAGCGGGGGCTCTTGCATCAACGCATGGAACGGGCAGCTCTTGCATCAACGCATGGAACGGGCAGTGGCATGCGTGGGCACTCGCGCTGCCCCTTGCATGCACGCCCTTCACAGGCGCTGCATGAGCACATGCCATGCTATGTGGCATGCGCGCCTGGCCGCGGGAGGCCCGATAGGCGTAGCGACAAATTTTTGCATATTAAAAAAATTAAAAAATTTAACATAAATAAAATTTTGAAAAATTTAGAAAATGAAAAAAATAACAGTACATTTAACATTTGGATCCATATATACATGACTTACATGATACATGATACATACATGAAAAAAAAATGATACATGAAAAAAAAATGACAGTTTGGAATTAAGGAAATTTAACTTTGGGTCGAAATTTTTTTGCTCTGGTCTATTGAGAAGACGATGCACTTGCAGTTTCACCGGTCGCAGTGGCAGATGTAGTCGCAGCAGTCGAAGCAGTCGCAGCAGAGGATGGAGTAGAGGATGGTATTCCTCTTATCACTTCCTTGATATCAAAAGGATTAAGATTTGATCTAGGAGGAGAAGCAAATGAAGCGAATGAAGTCCGAGGAGGACGAATGACGAATGGGTAGGCCGGGCAGGCAGAGCTCGCAGTTGGTCTAGGTTCCGTGGTTCTAGAGGAAGATGGTCCGGAGGAAGATGGTCTGAGCTGCAAATGATCTCTGATTAATTTAATAAAATTACTATTCACCCCTACATTCGTCTCCATACCCATCAAACATCCTATCATTCTGGCGTGATCTTCCCGGTTCTGCTCCTTAAAATTATAATAATGTCGCTTAAATTCATCAAATTTATCCCTTAATTCACCCGCTTCGTTTCGGATTTCCAACTTAAATTCATCAAAATTATGCCTTAATTCACCCACTTGATGTCAAATTTGTCCAATTTCTTCTCTCGCTTCATTGCGAAACTCACCCACTTCATTGCGAAACTCAGCCACTTCAGTACGAACCTCACCTACTTCACTCCGAACATTCTCCAAATGTAATTTCATCTGATTCATACATTCAAACAATTCTTCCCATCTCCTTTTCTCATTTTCATTTTCATTTACATCAGTCTGCTAATTGACATCATCATCATCATGATGAACTTCTCGTGATTCTGGAACACCTCTTCTTTTTAAATTTATCCAAATTCCATCTTCTTGGCACACCCAATATGCCCTACGTAAAGTTCTATCATTTATACTATTTTTAATCATATTTAATTGTAAATGATATTCTTTTCGTAGATTTATTCCGTGACTTTTTAAAATTCTATTTACCATACTACAATACGATAAATTATTAGAAGAATCTCTTAAAGATATCATAAAATAAGGAATTAAAAAATGTAAACCCGGATTTTTTCTTTCAATTATACGCGCCATTAACCAAAAATCATCTCGAGTAATCGATGTATAATTTCCGGCACGTGGTTTAATAGTATGTATAATTAGAAAATGCAGAATTCGGTCTTGAAAATTTAAATCAGTAGCATTTGCACTAAAAAATTCTAAATTATCATCATTAAACACTATTTTAGCATCCATTATTATTTCAGTGTTTAAATACAAAGCACACTCTTCATACTCCACCCACGGAAGATTAGCCTCTCTGCATATCATCTCAGGAGTCACTTCAATTATTTCACCATCAAAATAACTTTGAAAACTACACGAACTAATATTACCATCAATAACTACACAATCGTTATGAATTTGTTTCATATTATTATAAAAAATTCTAACGGCATTCTCATATATTTTTGTATCTGGATTAAGAATCCAAGATGGACACACTTCCTTCAAATAACTTCCGTACTCAAAACTTATACTGTCCAGAAAATTCCAATCAATTAATCGACCCGAAGTAATGTTGCGATGATAAAATACCTTCCAAAACAAATTGTTTTTTTCAGAGATGGAAAGTGTTTGCTTTCTTCAGATTCTACCGTAATTCTTTTCCCTTTTCTAGATGACGAGGCCATTGTGTCGAGTTTGTGACTTTGGGAAGAGGCGCTGAAGAAGGATGAGAGGCGGTTTGAAGGAAAGGTAGGCAGGAGGCGTGAAGGGAAGTTTGCGGAGACGAAGCCGAGAAAGGAGTTTGGACGAGGAGTTTGGACAACAGTTTATTTGTAAGTAAAGAGTGAGTACCGAGAGGAGAGGATAGGAGTTGGAGTTGGTTTATTACGAGTGAGTGGTGAGAAGGAAAGTGATGAGTGGTGAGAAGGAAAGTGATGAGTAAGTTTTGAGTAGTTTTGAGAGAAATGTTTAGTTAAGAAGTAGTATAGCTCGTGTGTAGAAGTGTAGAAGTGCACCAGCTGGACGAGTTTAGTGGTAGGGGGCAGTGGAGGGTGGCATTTGGCAGAGTGCAGTAGCTGAGTGTCGGCAGAGTAGCTGAGTGTTGGCAGAGTGCAGTAGCTGGCGAGTGCAGGAGTGTAGTGGTAGGGGTAGGGCAGGGTGGCACTTGGCGGGCGGGCGGGCGGGCGGCCAGTTGCAGAATTTCAAAGTTATTATTTTCTGGTAGGTAGGTTGTAGTAGTCTAGTGGAAGTGCAGCGCAGTGCTAGGTGGAAGGCATAGCGGGGTGTGGGTGTGAGTGGAGTGCAGTGCAAGGGGGAGTCTTGTCGTGCAGCATTTCCTTTGCTTTATCTTTTTTCTTCGCTTCTTGGTTGGTTGTATACGGCGGTCACATAAAAGTCATAAATTCATTCTGAAATTTCTTGTTCCTCTGTGATTTTCTGCTTGCTTGATGACCATGACTTGTCAGTTTGTATGACGGGAGGCTCTCATATTTCTATTTTGTTTTTTCTATTTTGTTTGCACTATGCCAAACTTCACGGGAGGCTCTCATATTTCTATTTTGTTTTTTCTATTTTGTTTGCACTATGCCAAACTTCAGACCTCGATGCTGGCAAAGCAAGTTCAAATTTGACTTGTAAAAATTTAATTTTTTTTTTTCGGTTTTGTTATATTTTTTTTCTATCTATTTTTTAGTATTTTATTTTTGTATCCATAAAAACCAAATTTCTGAAGTAATTATTTTTTTTTATTTTATATAATTTTTTTAAATATTTGTTTCTACTATTTATTATTACTTGAATTATTTATTTTTTGTTTGTTGCTTTAAGCTTAGTGTCTAGGCGACAAATAAATTTTTTTGACAAACAAATTGATTTGGTGTGAAAGTAAAACTATATAATTCTTTTTTCTTTACCTTTATGCCACAATAAAAACTTTTGTATTTATCTTGTGTTATTATTTTATTATAAAAATATTTGTATTTATCTTGTGTCAAATTGTTATTATAAAAATATAAAGAATTTAAAAGAAATTGTGAACTCAAGCCTTGTTTGTTCTTTTGTGGGCCTCTGCACAGAAATGTGATATTTTGTTTACAAGAGCTTCTATTCTGGCTTCTTTACAATTATTCTGGCTTCTTTACAATTAAGAGGGTTGGAGGACAAGCCTCCCCCTCCCTCCCCCCGGGGGCCAAGTAAAAGCGCATTGGGATGAATGCTGTGAAGTGTCTTTATCCAATGTGACATACCAATTTTGGTTTTTGCTCTAAGAGGTTTTGACTCTTGGAACAACAAAGCTTGCAATCACAATATTTTTTATAACCTCAAAAGATTTTTAACTTTCACAACCAATTTCTTTTAATTGGATTTGAACACATCAACTAACAACAAGATGATGGTCTAGTTTTCACTCCTGCGGGTTTCATGAATGACAGAATATAACTGAATCCTTCATTAATTTTGTGGGATATTAAAATATGTCGTAGGTGATTTGCGTAGGTGATTTTTTTGTTTTGTTTTATTTCTTTTTTCTTTCTTTTATATTTATATAATTTTGCTTAAATAAAAGTAAAATTCTAACAATTTTATCCCAACCTGCTTCCATTTTGAACCGAGAACCAAACCGGATCAGAACCGGACCAAAACCAGAAGAGGAATCGAACAACAAAACCGTTAAATAACCCATGAATAATCTCTCTCTCTCCTTGACAACTCTTCCTCTCCAACATCTATAGGCCACATGTCCATCATCTCTCTCTCTCTCTCTCTCCCCTCCCAAAAAAAAAATTAAATAACTATTACTTTATGCAATGTCACAAAAACAACTAACTTTGTAATATATTTTGTTGTAACTTTCTAATATATTTTATAACTAATGTCGTAGCTGTTACAATATTTTTCTTTTTCTTTTTATAAATACCATTTAAAATTTATTTTTCTTCCGTATCAAAATTCATCTTCTTTTTTTCATTTATAATATTGTCAATTTATTCATTTTTTTCTAATTTATTTATTTTTATTCTAATTTGTTCACTCTCAATTTTAATTTTTGTTCTAAAAACTTTCCTTTCGGTTATGGTCACGACGATGTTGTCAAGAATTTATTGTAATGTTAAAAATTTTAGATATAATTAAAAGAATATAATTGACAACTTTAACCAAAAAACTTCAAAAAGAATTATTATAAAATATAAATTAATATAAGTCACAACTTTAACCAAAAATACTCTTGAGAAAGAATTATTATAAAATATAAATTATGATATGATTTCTTAGCTTTTTTTACCAATTTTATCAAATGGATTGAACTAATAATTTAATTTAATTAATAACCATATTATGATACTATACATTATATAAATATAAATATCAATGAAGTGTTTGAAATTTTTGAACCCTTTTAGTAAAAAATGAGCAGAAAAAAAAAACAAATCATTATATAAATATAATATATTGACTTCATAATAATAAAAAAACAATATAATCATTACAAATCATTATATTACAAATCATTATAACCCTTACACATACAATAATACACAAACTACTTTTCAATTATTTAAACTAACCAAAATACAAACAAGACTCTAAGGACTCTAGATATAATTATTATAAAATTTTCATTCATATTTGATATGTTATTATTTTCGGTGTGAGATTAAAAAAAATAAGTTAATTACCGTCACAAAACAACTATTAATATTAATACGTGAGAAAAAAATTATAAAATATTTTGTAGTTGTTGAGAAAAAAATGAGATAATCTTGTATTGTTAGATGTAAGTAGATGTACCTAAAGATCAGGGAATAAAAAAAAAAATTGCGAACTTTCTAATATAACTCACAACTTTAATCTCATTACAAAATATATGATATAAAAATATAAATATGATATGATATCTTCGTACAGCTGTATTTTTTATCAATTTTTATCATACCCATCTAATAATTTAATTTCATATATAAAGAAATAAGTATATTATATAAATCTAAATATAAATGGAATTCTTGAAATTTTTGATAAAAAATAAAAATTATATTTTATTTTTCACCTTCTCTTTTAAAATTTTATTCTATAATTTATATATTTTTTTTAAGAGCAAAAAAATTAAAAATAATTTTTCTTCATCTCCTAAATTCTTTAAAATCATCTTCCAATCTCCCAAATCTTCACATCCCTCTCTCTCATCTCTCTCGTATCTCTCATCTCTCATCTCTCATCTCTTGTTTGCTTAAAGTAAAAAGTAAAAAATAAGTCATTTTCCTAGCTCATTTTTCAATCTTGTTCATAATATTCAATCTTGTCTCTTGTTAGTCACCTCTATGTATCTTTCAATCTCCTCTCCCTCTCTCTCTCTCTCTCTCTCTCTTGAACGAAATTAATTTTTAATTAATTCAACATAAAAAAATTTTCCAATTGAGTTTTATTAAAGAAAAAAATTACAAAACTAAGATCATAATAAACCAAACTTCATAAAACTCCATAAACATTAATTATATTTAATCTTAATCATAATATATTAACTTCATAATATTAAAAAATAATCATACATATAATATAATCAATTACAAATTACAAAATACATCTCATACTCTCACACATATATCTACATTACATATATAAGATAAGATATATCACCAATTGAACAGTTGAAAAGCTCAAAACAAAGGAACCAAAAAGGAAACTAAAGATAATTCCGATACTTTTATGTTATATCCATATTAAATATATTAAACTTCCAAGTTTGTAACCCCTTTTTTTAAGATCATATACATTCTTATAAATTTGATCAAATTCTTCTGATTTGCTTCTCTTGATTTTTTTATTTCCATCATATATAAAAAAGAATTAAATTGTGAAAGTTTGGATTTTTATTTTGTGTCAAGCAACCCATAATCTTTTATGATCTGGTCTCAGTTCTTAAAAATAATCCTAACTTCCTCTACAACATGAGTATTTAAAAATAATTTGAGGAGAATACTATGCATCCAATTGTTATGACTCATGATATTAATTTTTTTCCTCTTTTCTTTCTTTACTTCCTTTATATATGTTATTCTAAAATAATATAACCAAATCATAATATATAGATTTGTTGGATACAAAAGAGTTTTTGAACATATTATATAATCTTAAGAAATTTTTGGTATGCAAGATGAAAATAAAATGTTTATTAGAGGACTAGAAAATATGAGTTCAAGGCTCAATTGCTATGTGAGAGTTGAGAGTTGGGTGAAAATTTTTATAAGTTTTATAATTGAAAGGTGAAATTAAGTTATAAAATAGTTTTTTAAATAAAATTTATAAGTGTCTAAATTTTTTACGAAATAAATTGATTTCATTTGACTAAAAAGTTAAAGTTAAAGAATGAATAATTTGATTTAATTTGAGACAACAATATATCAAATAACATCTAACTCAAATTTATACAAATACAAGCAATGTTATTAATAAAGTAAATACAATATTAATATTAATAAAATTAGTTTTGTGTTTTTTATTTTTAATATATAACTCTTAATGACTCGTAACTCTATTTACTCGAACGGTGTTCATACTTAAAAATAATTATCATATTTTTGTATAACAAAACTATACAAAAAAAATAAATATTAAAAAAATTAGAGTTATATATTATAATATAATCACTATATAATAATATAGTGATATATAATAGTAATATAATATAGTAGTAATGTTAATAAAATAGTAATATAGTAATAATGCAATAGTAGTATAATAAAATAGTAATATTTAATAATATAATAATATATTAATAATAAGTAGTAATATAATATAATATAATATAATATAATATAATATAATATTTATATTTATTTATTTAATAAGGGATTATATGTAATATAATATAATTTAATATAATATTATATGTTTAATAATATAATAATATATTTGTAATACTTAAATCGAAGTTTACTTTGAGCTCGTAACTTTGAGCTATGTTCTCTCTGCGGGAGTGACTAACGTCATTTCAGTAATAATAGTAATCAGCATTCATTTCACTGCATTTCAATAGCAATCAGCATTTCACTCATTCATTCAATGCACTTCATTTCACTGTAGTATTTCACGTCACTGAACTTCACTTCACTTCACTTCATTTCACTGTGTTACTTCACCTCAATGAACTTCCATCCGATCAAAATTATCAAAATGATAAAACGCACAGACCAAACTCAACTCGCTTATCGCATTCTGTATCCGATCAAAACCATCAAAACAAAAAAAACACAAGAATCAAACTTGCTTTTTGCGCTTCCATAAAAACCCAAAAAAACATACAAATCAAACCAAACTTGCTTCCTATGTCCAACAAGAAGGAAATTTTTTCTAATAAGAAGAAACTGAAATCTATAACGGTGAGTTACTGCTTTATTTTACTCATACTCATTTTTTTTTCATTTTCAATTGAATAAATTAAACTGAAAATAGTTTTTTAATAGACTGAAATAAATGAAGAAGATGAAAAGACAGTACAAGAAGAAATTTCTGGAATGAGAAAAGCAATGACTACTCCGATGCTGACAAGGTGTTCTCCTAAACAAGTAAGAGAGCTATTTTCTACTCTTACCGACGATCTGAAATGTGTAGTGAAAGAAATGGGATTCGGAAGCCTTTTGCACATGACCTGTGATATATTGAGCCGAAAATTGTGTGAGAAACTTATAATGAGATTTGAACCCATGCAAAAATATCTTTCTATCCCTCCCCATCACAATTTTAAACTCACGGTAGAAGAAGTAGCACGAATTTTAGGAATCCCTTATATGGGACGTGATGTGTTATATTCTTCCTCCATTGAATCTTCAGATATAAGAAAATATTTCTTGACATTAAAGTATAGCCAATTAAAACAAGAGATCCAAATCT
The DNA here is from genome assembly GCA_033439265.1 of Dillenia suffruticosa. Classification (NCBI taxonomy): domain Eukaryota; kingdom Viridiplantae; phylum Streptophyta; class Magnoliopsida; order Dilleniales; family Dilleniaceae; genus Dillenia; species Dillenia suffruticosa. The sequence continues at coordinate 20,517,835 of JAVTVX010000020.1, forward strand.
ACTCACCCAACTTTAAACGATATTTCTTGTTATTTATCCTTGGATGCTTTTTATGTCCAACTACGAATGTCTTCCCAGCTTCCAGACATCTTACTGCAACTATTGATGTTGAGAATGCTCGACAATATAATTGGGCTAAATTTGTATTAGAATGGTTAGTTGATGAGATTTCTGAATTCAAACGTCGAGCAAGAGAGATGGAACACAGAAAGAAGACAGGCATCGGTGGTTGTTTATTTTTACTTATGGTAAGCTTTCCATTTAATGATTGAATACAATCTACTTTAACAATATTTAACAAATATTGTTTTATGTATAGATCTTTTATTTTGAGAATGTTAGAGTTGGTGACTTGGGGGGCAAAAAAACACATTTACCCCTTCGTTATTGGACGACGGATCGGGTAAATCGAAGACTTGAATCTGAGCGTATAAATGTATGTAAGTTAAAATAAGTTTATATGCATTATGTAATAACTATAGAATCTAAATAGTATACTATTTATTTATAGGTTTATTCACCTTTTATACTATTTATTTTTATAGGGTTTATTGTCTAAGAAATCTGTTGAAAAATCTATTGAAGCAAGTGTTAAAGAAGCTGAAGAAGCAAGTGTTGGTACTCATGGTGTTAAAGGAAGTGGAGAAAAAATTAAGGTAAACTTATAATCACTACTTTATACCACTCACAAGCACTTTATATAGAGTACTTATACTATGTGCAATTGCAGAAAATCAGCATCAAACATGCAATTAAAATGTTTGTGGAGAAGTCAATTCAAATTCATTCCAATTTGTTACAAATGCATCATGATATGTTGCGCAGACTTTGTGAGTATGTAGAAGATGAAGAAGGGAAGGAAGAACAAAAGAAGGGAAAAAAGCAAAAGAAATGGAAAGTTAAGGCTAGTGATTTTAGTGATGACCACAAGGAGGAGGAGGAGTATGATAAAGCCCCGCAGGGGCAAGAGGAGGAGGACGAGGACAAAGCCTGGCAAGAGAAAGGGAATGGGCAGGAGTGTCTAGAGAAGGAGGAGGGTTTGATGAGAAAGGATGGGAGGAGGCTTTTGACGAGGAGAAGGATAAAAATACGGAATATGAATATGAAGTAATAAATGCCTTAACTAAAATGAAAGATGGAAAGACAAACCAAATATCTTTCTTGCCCTTTGTTAAGGTTAGGCCCTTTTCTGATGAGGAGGAAAGTGTTTGGGTTTTTTATGGTCGAAAAGCCATAAAAAATAATGCCAGGTAAATGTCTTACGACCTTTGTCTTTGTTATTTTGGAATCTAATTTTTAGAGATATTTGTAATTTTTCAATTTTTACAGATATTTGACAGAATTTAATTTTTATGACAATTTATAGAACAATTTTGTGTAATATTCGTGGAAGTTATATGTACTAGACAGATGCCTATGAGCTGTTACCGCCTCACTGGATTGGCACGTTGGTATGAATTATGAATTCTTTGTATTTATTTTTCATATTACATTACTTATTATTAATTGTCTTTGCAGACGATGGATTGTTATATATGCTTCCTCAATACCATCTTCAATCCAAACTTATTCTCAAAGTCATTATCAAAATGCGTTTTACCATTATGGTTTTCGGTATAAACTTTCATCTTTCCTCAACTTCTTATTCAGTATGAATTTATCATATCATTCTTTTCTCTTTGTTCTCAAATTTCATTCTTTAATAATGTTTTTTCATCTACTTATTTTACTTTCTTTATATTTAGTTGTCTGTGGTTGCATCTGTGGAAAGCAAGCCTAAAAGAAAGTGGGATATTTCTATAGTTGATAATTCTTTGTCTCACAAAGCATTTGGATTTAACTTCAGATTATGTAACCTAGTGAGTTATTTTATATTATATATTTATCTTTTGATTTTATCTCTGTTATTTTATTTTATCCTATGGGCTATGATTAGTATACTCTTACTAACAGGTTTTTATCCCTGTAATATTCAAACAACATTGGTTTTGTTACGCTCTTTATGTGGATAAGCAGACTATCTATCTTTTAGACTCAGGGTATCATTTCAGAGGCCATGAACATGATGAGTTGGAAATTTTGATGGTAATTAATTATTTAACAGCTATAAATATCAAATTTTTTCCAAATTATCAACTATTATATTTTCATTGATTTCTCTATACTTCTTTTCCTTCTCCAGAAAGATTGTCTTGAGAAGATTTATGAAAATTCTTTCATTATCTCAGAAACCGTTCATGTTGAAATTCCACAACAACTTAATACGTAAGTAACTTGTAATTTAAATTAATTAATTATTGCAAGTTATTCTGTAATTTAATGTATATTTTTTTATGTATAGGAATGATTGTGGAATATTTGTTATGAGATTTTTGGAGATATGGGAACCAGGATTATTTATAACTCCACCAACTCAAGAAGTATGTTATTTTTTGCATTTCTTATCTTATTTATATATTATATTTGTGTTGTTGTATTATTTTTTCAGAAATATTGATGATTTTATTTCATTCTTCCTTTCCTTTATTTTTCAGGATCTTAATTTGTTGAGAAAAGAATATTTTCTCAAACTTCTAATGTCCGAACATAATACAGTGCGTGATGATATTATGTTGAAGATGAAGATGGATGAAACAAAGAGGAAAAGGTTTCAGAGAAAACCAAAATAGAAAAGAAAAAGAAAAAGAAAAGGAAAGACGGGAAATTGAGACGATTGATGTATTATAATACTCTATGTGTATAAATAATCTTTTCTTATCATATCATCTTATCACATATCATAATCTTATTCAGTAACTTACCACTTATGCAAACTTATACATACTTACCGCCTATAACCCTACAACATAACATATTATCAAAATTAACACACTCTCAAATAACTTACAACTCCCAAAATTTGATCCAAAGATTAACACCTATAACCCTATAACATAACACACTCTTAAAATAATTAACAAACTCTCAAACAATACTCATCTCATTTAGTTCTTCTATTTTGAGTTAAGAAAATTTAGAATGAAATTTTGGTTAACTCACAAGTTTTGTGTCTTTCATATTGATGTAAGAAAATTTGGAATGAAATTTTGGTTAAGTCACAAGGTTTGACGTTGGAGTTTGGAGTTTTGAGTTCTGAGTTTTGAGTGAGGAGAGCTTATTAAGGAAGAAAGGAGGAGAGCTTATTAGAAAGAGGATTTGTGAAAAATAATTTATAATATATTTGGCTTCGAAGGAAAAGGAGATTTGTGAGAAATAATTTATAATATATTTGGTTTAGGCACTCAAATAAATTTTTAGAAGCATGTTACTTTTTTCCTTTTTTTTAGCTTTTGTGAGTTTAATTTTATTGTACCGGTTTTTTTTATTATTAAATCTTTAATTTTATTTTGTATTTTCTGTATTTCAATTTTTTTTGTTTTTATTTTTGTTAATGTAAATACCTAAAATTTATATCATTATATTATTTAAATTAATTATATTAATTATATCATTATTCTACATATATTTGAAATTTTTTACATACTTAATTTTTATTTAAAAATTTTTACATAATAAATAAAGTGGCGTGCATGTGCGTGCATGCAAGCGCCGGGCGCCCGCACATGCCACAAGGTGTTGTCATGCATGCAGCGCCCGCGGGCACCTGGACATGCAGCGCGGGCACCGGCGCATGCCACCGCACAGGCAAGCGCATGTCATGCTAGCGCGGGTGCCCCCGAGCATGCCTGCGCAAGCAAGGGCGCATGCATATTTTAGATTTTATCTTCTACTAATTTTTTTAATTATTACATATTTATTTTATTATATATTACATTACTTCTTCATTATTAATGCATTATTACTATTTTATTACTACCTATATCAATACACATACCATACCATACATTGCTATATTATTACTACCTTTAAATTTTCAAAAACTTTTTCTTTCCCGCGTCAATATCTTGAAAATTTTTAACCCTATCAATTGTAAAAAAAGAAAAAAAAAACAGAGAAATCCGCAAGTAACGTGCCAAAACTAAATTTTCCCTCCAAACAAATAAATTTTTTGGCGGTACATTCACATTGACATTGAATATTTGCACATGTAAATTCAAGAAATACTCCAATATATTCATCACTTCTTTCTTAGAATTAGAATGCATCTATAATTTATCCACCACAATTTTGCATTGAAATAGATGGAGCAATAAAATAAATAAATAAAAATAAATAAATATGAAAATTTTTTTCGCGTGTTATTAAATTGGTTATAAGAAACAAAACGGCAAAAAAAAAAGATATTTGATTAAATTGATATTAAAATAGAAAATTATTTTTGGCCTTAAATTTTTTTTTTAGTTATCATTAAATATGTAAATCTTGTAAATTAAGTGGATTTAGGATTTTAGTTTTTTTTTTATATAAAATTATATAATATTAATAATTATATAAATTACTAATTTAATATCATTACATTATTTAAATTAATAATATTAATAATTTAAATTAATAAATTTATTTTATTATATTATTCATGGAGCCAAGCCCCGGCCCATGCTACTGCGCAGCCAGGCGCACGCCTCGCATTGAAGCATAGGCACGCACAAGAGCGGGATGGCGCCCATGCATGCACGGACGGCGCCAGCCCATGCCACTGCTCAGGCAGGGGGCGCCCGGGCGGGCGCCAGCATTTGCACACACGGGGGCCCACCCTTCATGGAAGCATAGGCGTGCACAGGAGCACGAGGGCGCCCGTGCATGCACAGGAGCAAGAGGGCGCCCGCGCATGCATGCACGGGCGCCAACCCATGCCATTGCTTAGGCAGGTGCGTGCCAGCCCAGCGCATGCACACACGGCCACCCGTGCTTCTTTATCAAAAATTCATCTTTTTTTTTTTCAAAAAGTGCTATTCAAATAAATAGATGGAGCAATAAAAAAATTAAATAAAATAAATAAATATGAAAATATTTTTGGCGTGTTATTAAATTGGCGCTAACAAAACAAAACAGGAAAAAAAACAAAATTTGTTTAAATTGGTATTAAAATTGAAAATTATTTTTGCCATGAAAATTTTTTTTGTGGAGTTATGATTAAATTAAATAGGTAAATCTTGTAAATTAAGTGAGTTTAGGGTTTTAGGTTTTTTTATTTATTTATATAAAATTATATAATATTGATAATTATATAAATTATTAATTTAATATCATTACATTATTTAAATTAATAATATTAATAATTTAAATTAATAAATTCATTTTATTATATTATTCAAGGACCCGGCCCGACCCATGCCACTGCGCAGAAAGGCGCGCACCTCGCATGAAAGCGTAGGTGCTCACAGGAGCGGAGGGCGCCAGCGCATGCACGCACGAGCGCCGGCCCATGCCACTGCTCATGCAGGCGCGCCTAGGCGGGCGCCAGCACATGCACAGGCGTTCATTTCTTCTTTATCAAAAAATCATCTAATCCTTTTTATGAAAAAGTGCGAAGGAAGGGATGTGTGATAATATTTTTTTTTTCTTTTCTTTCTTCCTCCTCAATATCATTTTTTTTCCATTCTCATTTTTTTCCCCCTTCCTACTTATCTTACTCTCATCTCAATTTTGGGTTTTTTTTTTCCTTTCTCATTGAAATTTTCTATATATTCAAACCAATATATTATATTGAATGATATGAATGATTTATAATTAATTAATATTATATATTTTTAACGATAAATATTTTGTGATTAAATATATAGATTTTTTTAATTCATTCATCCAACATATATAAGGATTGTGTTGTCTAAATTGGTATCCGTATATTATTATTATGTTATTGAAAAATTCTAAATTTTTTGTAAAATTTTTACACCAGCAATTGAGGAAAGTAGGATATGTCACTAATTAATTAAATGGTTACAATAATATTTTTCAACCGTCATTTTTACAAATAAAATTTCAAAACTCACATGGTTTTTCATTACATAATTTTTCTTTTTTTTTCATTATACACTTGTTATATGTTTCATTTCCATAAATATCATCATTATTATTATAAATTTATAGTATATTACTACACTTGTTATAAGTTTAAGAAATTATGTTTTTTGATTTTTAATTTCCAAACTATTAAATCATAAATCTTTTCAAAAATTTCTATTATATATTTTAAAATTTTAAAAAATGCATATAAGTTAATATTAAATTAATATAAATAATTAAAATATTTTATAAAATTATTTAATGTATATAAGTAATGTATGTTAATAAATATTAAATAAATATATATTAATAAAAATTAGAAATCAATATAATGATGGTGGATTCCACGTCTGGATTACAACTATGATCGATAGAATTTACTTTTTTTAGGGTGGTAATTGTACGTATAAACTTATTATCATCGTAGAAATTGTTTACTTACTATCTACTTACCACGACTATATTACAAACTTATCATTAATTTATCACTATATAAACTTACTTATCTACTTATCAACTACTTATCATCTGTTTACCATCTACTTATTACGACTATATATCACAAATTTATCACTAATTTATCACTATATAAATTTACTCACTTACCATCTACTTATCACTAACTTACTACTATATAAACTTACTTATCCACTTACATCTACTTACCATCTAATCTTACGTAGCAATTTATTATCTACTTACCACTTACTTACCACTAAGTTACCACTATATAAACTTACTTATCCACTTACTTTCTACTTACCATCTACTTACCATCTACTTACCATATACTTATCACAATTATATATCACACACACTTATCACTAATTTATCACTATATAAACTTATTTACCCACTTTTATCATTTACCTACCTACTGTTACTTATCATTATCACCTATTTACTAAATTACTACTATCATAAATTTACCACAATATAATAATATTAGATTTTTAGAGACGGTACGGTAGTATAAATAGAATTGAACCAAATGATTTGTTAATTTGTTTTAATAGCGAGAATTGAATATAGTTTTAAAAGACTTTATGTGTTACACATATCGAAAATCTGTGAAAACGGTAGTGTTAAGTAAATAATAAAAAAAATTTATATTGAAACTGTTTTTAATGTGCTAAAAGGACTAAAAAGACTATTACATTTACTGATGATAATTTTTTAACCAAATATTGCTTTACGGACGGTGTTCATAGTATTATCAACGGTTGATAAACTTGTCTTCACGGACATTTTAGACGGTTACGAAAAATCTATATTTTCAGACGGTTTTATCATAAGGTGTCTCTATAAATCATAAAAACCATCACTAAAAATTGCCGTCGCTACAACACTTTAATTTTGTAGTGGAATTATTAAAGGTAGATATATCTACTATTTGATAGGAACAATGCAATACCTACAACTCCACACAAATGCCGAAGCATGTAATAGCGCAACAAACCCCACATGGTGGGGGTTTGAAGATATTTACCTGAACAGGTTGCGCAAAGCAAAGCAGCAACTGCGCAAAGTAAATACAGCAGCAAGCTCGAAATCTGCAAACAGAACAAGAAAGGAAAACATCAACACAGTTTTTTTTTTTTTTTTTTAATTTCTGATGGACGCATGTAATTATAACTATTAGCAATCACTACTATCAGCCATCACTAGAAATAACACTTCTCTATGGTTTTGAATACAAGACGATTAAAGGGGAGGAAAAAATACCAAAAAACAGTGTAGTAATTTACTAACATCTGTTTTAATCGACACATATGTTTATTTTTTTTATCAACTGAATCCTCATCTTATCATTATAAATTAAATAAAAAAGAAAAAAAATTCAGAGTTAGATGATGGTTAAATTAGGGAGCACACGATGGTTAAATATCTGCAAATCCTATGGTGTATAGTTGGATTTTGGACCAAGTTCCTGAGTTTAACTCACGGATTGGATATGAAAAAACTACGTTAAGAAGGTAGCTCCTTAAATGGACCACTGTAAATCTCTAACCGGATTAGTTGAAGCATGACACCAGATACTAATCGATATAGTACCAAAAAAATAGTTGGATTTTGATTTATATGTATGTCTTTTTGTGATGGGTTCCTTAAAAAAACAAAAGGGTTAATGTAGAATTTATATTGGCCGGAATATATGACCAGTCGAACATGCGACCATAAAATTCTACACATAATATTTTCAAGAGAATAGTCTAATAATCACAATCTTACTCTTTTAATATGATAATTACGGGTTCAAATCTCAATGTAACAAAATAAAATAAAATAAAATATCTACACCTAACATATATCGCTACTGCTAGGTGAAGGCAATACGCATGCCTACGAAAAGAGGTCAAAAGGCCAATATTCATTCAGAGAAGAAAAGGAGAGCCTTGGTCCACCAAAGGCTTGATCACATTTTTTAATATAAAAATATTTTTTTTATTTAGTGTTTTTATAATTATAATTTTTTTATTACTATAATATTATAGTATTTTTACTATATGCAAAATATTTTACATATAATAAAATCATCTATATTTTTTAGTATTTTTAATATAATTGTAAAAATTTATAATAAAATTATCATTTGATGTGTTGTTAATCATGTTGTAAGTACTTTTTTTAATATAAAAATATTTTCAAATATTTTATTATTTAATATTTTTATAATTATAATATTATAGTATTTTATAAATATAATTTTTATCATTTATTTCAAATATTTTAAATATTTTTAGTATAATTATAAAATTTTATAATAAAATTATCATTTATTTTGCATGCATTATTATTTAGTATTTTTCAAAATATTTTTATAGTATCCCATTATAATGACCTACATTATCTTGTTGAATATGTCAAACATCTTCCAATTATCAATAACAGCACTTGAGAATATGTGAAGATCACATGAATTGAAGTAGATCTGGGGGTTCTAAACTCCTTGCTTCTTTTCGATTGGTTTAATGACTCCTTGTTTTCTTGCAGCATCATACATAATACATCATGAATTAACCTTTAGTAGTTATGCAAAACTGATATACTTCAAGTGCTTTTCTCTATTTAAAAGCCAAATGTTCACCCCACACAATTTCCCTTGGACAACCTTGACACAAGTGGCAAATTTTACCTGCAAGCAAGCATCAAATCGCTTCTCTGATTATGTGCAAGTTGACAATGCGATGGGGATGCGTGACGACTCATCATGTTGTTACAGAGAATACAATCCGGAAAGGCTTCAAATTTCCATTGATTCATTTGTTTAAAATATGGTACTTGAACTCATAAAAGCCTTACTCTTCATCATCAGACTACACATAAAGCCAACCAAAACGCCACTAGTATTCTTTTTCACACAACGAGCCAAACTATTGTCTCACTTCCCTTCTTTTCTTACCGACAAAAGCATATAAAACCAAACAACATGACAAATCACTATCTCACTCTCTCAAGACACAAACCCTAAGAACTATTCCCTTGTGACACTACCAAACAACCAAACAAACATCACACCTTTCTCTCTCATCTTTTAAATCTCAACAAAGTTATTTCTTTCGGTTCTTGCTGAGTAGAGTGGTGTATCCGATTATGCTTGTGATGTATGGAAGTCATTCTTCTATCGTCAAAGTTTGTGTTTATTTTTTCTACTTGTAATTTTGTAATATCGAGAAAATCCAGCTTTGGTATCAACTCTAACGAATCATTTGAGATTTTTATATTTTATAAAATATACGAGAATAATTAATTTAAATATGAATGTATATTTTGTTCTTTGAACTGTATAGTAATTTTTTTGAATATCAGTCAATAGACTCTCAAATTTTAAGTCATTAGTTATTGAAATTCTCGTTTACCGAAGTGTTTGGTGTTTGGTGTTTGGTGATTCTTATTTACATGAGTGTTTGGTACTTGATGGAATTTGACTTCTCTATAACAATTTATTTACTCGATTAACTTTTAGCGTTTTGTAGACTATTTTTTCAATTTTGATTGCAAGTATCTATTTTCATCTATTTTAGTATATTTTTTTATTTGTCTTCTAATCCACTATCTCTCTATATATCTGCGCTCTCGGCACATTTCTTTTCATTTAGCTTTTGGGTCTCTCGGTGTTCACCGGGCTCTCGCCATTTGTATGCCTCTCGGTGTTTCGTCAACCCGAGTGGTTAATAGGAGTACAAATGGGTACAGTTACAGTTAATAGGCACAATCATTTTTCAGTCATGACCATTTAAACTAACTGCTAATTAGGAGTGGTATGCTCTTGGTTAAGTCTCTCGGCTATCTCTCTCGATTAAACCTCGGCTATAGCTTACTACCTCCCTTGATTTGAGCCACTCGGCTCAGTTCACCTGTCTGGATTATCAAGCTCCTCGGTTATCGAGAATGGCAAAATGGGAGAGAGTGGCATGGCAATACAAGAAAAGTCAAAGCTTGTATGCTTTAAAAAAATGGCTTTTTGTTTAAGCGACAGGGCAATTTGGTGAAGAAAAGTCTCTTTTTTTTTTTGTTTTCGTTTCACAAGTTCATGGACGTGGAAAGGGGAAATGATAGCAAGACCACGGCAGATCGACCAAGGCCACGACATGCCTTCGTCGACCCAAACCTTCGCCTCTCGCCAATACTCTTACAAACTCCCCTCTTCACTTTTCCACTGCCTTGCATGTATCTCTCTCGGTGTATCCCTTGGTGGATGTCTCCTCTTGATGCATGCCTCTGAGTGCATATCTCTCGGTTTATGTCTCTGGGTACTCACGGGGTCTCTCGGCAATAGAATGCTTCTCGGTGTTTGGTCAACCCGAACGGTTAGTAGGAGTACAAATGGATACGGTTAAAGTTAAAACGCACAATCATTTTGCAGTCACTACAAATGGATACGGTTAAGGTTAAAACGCACAATCATTTTGCAGTCACGACCATTCAAACTAACTGCTAATTAGGAGTGGTGTGCTCTCGGCTATAGCTTACTACCTCCCTCGATTGAGCCTCTCGGCTTGGCTCACCTCTCTTGGTCATCAAGCTCCTTCGCTAACGAAAGAGGTCATTTTAATCTAAAAATAGTTTAAAATATTATTTATAATCATAATTTTTATACACTACTAGGAAAAATAATATCAACGACGGATAAATACTGGCAAAAAAAAATCTATCGGTAATAGTGACGGATTTCCGACGGATTAATGTAGGACTAAATAGTGATAAATTAGCAATAAAATATTTTCGTCGCTAAAAACCTGAAAAAAATTAAAAAAAATTACAAAATTATCAACGATGGATTATCGACTGAATTTTTAGCGACGGAATATTTCTGTCGCTAATCCTTTAGTGAATTGGTGAAGGAAAAAAAAATATGTACAGCCATTAGTGACGGATTACCGACGGAAAATTAGCAACGGATTACTGACGGATTAGCGATGAAATTTTTTATTTTTTTTATTTTTTTTTAATTTTTAATTTTTTTAATTTTTTATTTTTTTTAATTTTTAATTTTATTTAATAATTCTTTTTAATTTTATTTTATTTTTTCAAAATTTTATTATTTTATTTTAAGCTAAAATAAATTTATTTTATTATTTTATAATAAATTATAATTTTATATTATTTTATTATTATTAAAAAATATGAAATAAAGATAATAAGTTAAAAAAAAGAAGTATGATTAGATAACATAATCGGTGTGGTGGCTGTCTTGTTCTTATCATTTTCCTTATGTATGGATTCGAAACGCAACGGAGACAATTTGAACAAATTAAAGGCGGGGCCGTGTGGGTGCACGGGTTGGGTTGGGCAGAGGGTCAGGCGCCTGGAGCTGCAAGCTTCTTTTTTTCAGAACTCAAAAATCAACGACCTCCTGAGAGGGGTGTAAAGGAGTGGGTTGCGGGTTCGACGCCAAGACCCTGTAGAGATGCGAAGGGTCGAATGGCCGGCTTACAGAGACAATACCTTAAGTGAAGGTATCCGCCTAAGGGGGCTAGCCTCTCACAAAAAAAGCCCAATTGGTGAGAGGCGACCTCCTGAGGGGGGTGTAAAGGAGTAGGTTGAGGGTTCGATACCAAGACCCTGCAGGGATGCGAAAGGTCGAATGGCCGGCCTACAAAGACAATATCTTGAGTGAAGGTACCCGCCCGAGGGGGATAGCCTCTCACACAAAGAGTAAGCCGACTTGTTGGATAACAATGCAACTTAACTTTTGAAAACTTTAGACACATAAGATGACTTGTACTATTTGTAAGCCGACTCATGAGTATGAAATGACAAAAAGGTACGACCAAATGTGAACAAACCTTAAAAATAAGGATGGACAAATTAGAGATTTCACACCTCACTATTAAAAAGGCTCAAAGAATCCTTCATTCTTATTTCTTCTCCTCCGAAGTCTTTGTCTTCTCTTTCACTCGACTCTCCCTCTCGATTATCATCTCTCTCGTCCATCTCTCTCAATCTCTCACAAAATCAATTATATTTCCCTTAAACCCACTCTATAAAACTTTCGAATCCGCAATCAACACTTGGATTGGGATAAATCTAGGGTTTGTCGAAAAAGGGGAATATTTAGGGTTTTTGAAACCCAATATTCAAAATTCAATCCAAGTACGAAATTGAGGTAATTTCTTCCTTCTAAATACGGATTTAGTTCCATTACTTTTGAATTTGATTCTTACGCTTGGATTTGGAAAATTTGTAGAGAGAGAAAATTAGGGTTTTGGATAAAGTTGATCCGGACAAAATTTGAGAACTCTTTAGAGGTAATCTTGCTCTCTCAATCTAAATCTATAATTTCTAACATAAATTTGGATTATCAAGCTCAGATTATGCGATTTGATTTGGGAATTTAAATATATGGTTTATAAATGTTGATTCGTGGATTTTGAAAATTAGGGTTTTGAATTATATTTGAGAAAAATTCATAAACCCTAATTTTAGGCGTGATTTAATATCGAATTTATATTTATTGTTTTAGGATAAATCAATTGGAATCCAAAAAGGGACTGTCTTGGATTGATTGTGAATTGGGAGTATTCACCCTCCCAAGAGGTGAGTGGTTTCACGATTGTATTTAAATAAAAAAATATTTTATTGAATTTTCAAAATGATTTCAAGATTTGGATTTAAATGCTTTAGTATGTGTGGAATATCCCAAATTTGAATTTTTAATTTCTTATGCATCCTATATGCTTTCAATGAACAAATGTGACATGTGAATTTATAGACGTTTAACTCATTAATATGATGATTACTATTGGGAAATTGTTCAAATGGATGGCACGTGGATTTGATTATGATTTTGGTGGAAAAGATGCATATGATTTGGTTTTGGGTGAGAGTCGATCCCCTATGTAACGACTAGCCATTTCCCGTTATGGAAGGACCCAACGGGGTGAACGTAGTGGAGAATCATGGGATGTAGCCGACCACGTGCAGTACATTCATGGTTGATGATATTGCCTACGAGCGTGAAATAATTGGACGCATCTCCACTATGAGCCACAGACAACGTTAAGGAATGAGGCATTTTTAAAACGTGAAAACTATTAAAACCATTGGTTCTCCTACCCTAGGTCACGGTAGACCTTTGTTGGAAAAATTGATTGGGTCACCCTATATTTGAAAATGTGAAATATATGGATGCATATGAGATTAATTATGACCATTGTAAATTATGATATTTTTGGAAATAATGGTTTGAATTTATTTATTTATTGGATGAAATTGCGAATGATATGCTAGTTTGGAACTATATATTTGATGTATCCACCATACAAATCTTGTTTTTGTATAATTTGTATTTCACTCACCGGGTATGTTATATACTCACCCCCTCAAAACTCCATTTTTACAGAGAAAGTTTAGTCGAAACTTGTGAACGCTCGAGGTGACTTGGTGAAAATTGTTTTGTTGGACTAAACCGGGTATTAGTTTTATTTTGTTTTGAGGTATTAGTGGATCCCTAGGAAGATGAAACTATGTAATCATTTTATTTTATTTTAAACCATGGTTTGTATACTTGAATTGAATGCCATCTTTTTATTTTTCTTGAATTTTCTTTAAAAATCATTTCGGTGGAAATTTTATATGGATTCCCTTGAGTAGGGATTTGTTTATATTTTGTGAATTTGATTTGAATAGTCGGGATGACCGATGCATACATGTTTTGAGCAGAGATGGACCGAGCTGGTTCTTTGAATTTGCATATGAATGCATGTCGGGTTATTTTGGAAAATAAGTTGATATTGGAATGTCTTGCGGTATCTCAGAACACGGAGTAGGATTCACACGTGTTTCGGAATAGCGCGACGGTTGTCACATGCTCGACGGGCGGGTTGGGGCGTGACAAAAAAAAAACGTGGAGTAAAACAAATGCGGAACAAAACAAATGTTTAGAAACAGAAAAGGCAAACACAAACCTTCACAATAGAGGAATGACTTCCATAATAAGTATATGACCGTCTCCATTTACCTCACTTAGAGAGAGAGAGCATTTGCCCTGCTTATATAGAGAGAGAAAGAGAGAGAGATAGGGAGCATAGAGTAATGACTTCCATACACTATGATCATCAAAATCATGACATGACACTCTCATCAACTAATCTATACAATATACTGAAATTGCATGTCCATTTACTCTTCTCAGAGAGAAAGACACAAATCCTCAATTTTATGGTCCTTATAATAAAGAGAGAGACAAATTATTTCAGTGTTATGGCCCAACACACTTTAACTCACCAAATATCAAATGGGTAAATAATGAGAACGAATGGCGAGTGAGAGAAGGTGTCACAAGTGGTGGTGGAGAGAGAGAGAAGTAGGACACAAAGAGAAGGTAATTTGATAAAAATGTCCAAACTCCCAGAGGAGCACAAGAAGAAGTCTATTCTAAAATAAATAAAGGCAGAAAAGACATTGTCAAAGAATCCTCCAACTGTTCCAGGCATGTCTTTCGTAAAATCAGTTACAAAATTTATTTCATTAATATTTCGGAAGAGAGAAAAAAAAAAAAAAAAAAAAGAAGTAGGCCACATCAAGTCTAGCTCATCAATGAACAATCATCTTCAGCCAACCGGAAGACGACGAAATCCAGGGTGACAGGGATTCTTCACGTTTATATCTATATGGTTAATAATACTCTACGGCGTGGCTAACATTTTAGTACACAAATTCGGGGAGCTTTACCACAATGGTTGACCTTCTTTGTTTTGATTGAATGGCGGGTGACTGCTTCCTCCGAGTGGCTTCTTCCAACTCACAAAATGTCTCATTGTTTACCCTTCCACATCACACAGCTAGCGTGACCTTATTGATGGCAAACTGTCACGAGTCCAAGTAATGGATTCAAATCCAATAGGAGAATTCAGCCTAAAAGATCGACCTATTGGGTGATAGGGTCTATTGGATTTAAGTACTATTTTATGATTTTTTGGAGATCCGATGTGGGATTCGTAACATTATCCTCCCCTTGAGAAGTCGAACGTCCACGGACGGTTCTCACTCTAGACGACTCGCACTCTGGATGGCTTTTACTCTGGCGAATAGCCCTTTTCCTCTTTGGACGGCTCTCACTCCGAGACCAAGTAGCTCTTTTCTATTTTTGGACGGCTCTCACTCTGGCACCAAGTAGCCCTCTTCCAGGTAGCTCTTTTTTATATTAGACCGGAAACTCTGATAACAATTTGTCATGGACCCAATTAATGGACTCAAACCCAATAGAAGTGTAACACTGCAAAAAAAAAAAAAAAAAAAAAAAAAAAAAAAAAAAAAAAAAAAAAAAGTCAAAATTAGGGCTTAAAGCCCTAATTCTTTTTTTATTTTCTCTCTCTCTCTCTCTCTCTCTCTCCCTCTTTCCCTCTTTCTCCCTTTCTCTTCTCCGCCGCGGCCCCTCTCCCGCCACCGCACGCCGCCCACTGCGCCACCTTTCTCCCGCGATCCCCGCCGCTGCAGCGCCTCCCGTGAGCAGCCCCTCTCCTCCGCGCAGCGCGATCTCCTACGAGCTGCGCTAGCCCAGCCGAGTGCGCGACTGTCCGAGCGCTCCACTGCGCGAGCCCACGCCTGCTCGGGAGCTCACTTGCGCACCGCGATCTCCTGCGAACGCTGCCACCTCGAGCCATCGCGAGCCTTGTGCGCGATCTCCCGTGAGCCAGCACGAGCTAGCGCACGAGCCAGCGCGCGACCCAGCTCGCGTCCCAGCACGAGCCAGCGCGCGACCCAGCGCGAGCCAGCGCGCGACCCAGCTCGTGACCTAGAGCGAGCCCTAGCCCGTGAGCGGGCCAGCCCACCAGCGGCCCAAGGCCCAGTCCAGCCGCGGCCCACTGCATCCCGCGAAGCCCGCTGCGACCAGCAAGCCGGGCTGAGAGCCCGTGAGCCACCAGCGGGCCAGCCCGCTAGCAGCCAGCCCACCGGCCCGCGAGCCCGTGACGGCCCGCGAGCCCGCGACCGGCTTTCCCCTGTGAGAGCTCACCTGCATCTTCTGTACTGCAGGTAACGACTGTATTGATTGAAGTTCTATGGTTTGCTGGTAGAAATTTAGTGGTTTCTAATACATCTGAAGTTTGGGAAATATTACAGGTTTTAAATCAACCCGACGGGCGAACGACAACTAGGTCTGAAACCCGAGGAACCTTAGGTGAGAGATGAATAAATTTTATTGATAGAATCCCTTATTAGGGTTTTAATCGTTATAAATTTGACGATTTGATTAGGTTTGTCTTTTGGAGAGTCGTTGAAAAAAAAAATAGGGAGTGACCACCCTCCCTAGATAAAGTGAGTGGGACTCTAATCTCTTGCATAAAATAGTAAAACGTATTTTCTGTCGCATTTTCGATAAAACATGCTTTGATATGCATTCGTTGACGTGTGATATTAAATTTGGAAATCTGTTTTGTGATTTTTGGAGTGTCTTGAATTATATTTGCAATGACTATGCATCCATGGTTTGAGATGAATCAATAGTTGTGCCATTTTTGAAAATGTATAAATTTCATTTTATACCAATGTAGTGATATGCTGTTTTGAAATGAATTTGATGAGACGTATTGGCACGCAAAATTTAAAAAATGTTTTTGATGAACTATGTGGGTTGGATGCCTACTAGTTGTGCGATGATGTGATGATACTCGTGGGACGTTGTGCCCTGGGACGTTGTGCCCTTGTGATACTATGGGACGTTGTGCCCTTGTGATATTATGATATTCCGTAGCTACGAAGGGCGTTTGTAGAGGCACGGGTTGCCCGGATACGCTTCTGCAGGAGGTATCCGCAAACGTCATTTATTCTAAAGGCTATAGGCGCGGCCGGTTGAACCCACGTAGGGGGAGGACGTGTGTGACGCCACCGTCTAGCACCGGGCGGGGTCCTATACACGTTGATGAGTTGGCCCCAGCGAGCTCATGGCCAACGTCGGGGTAGAGAGCGTTTCAAAGTCTATGCATAATAAAACCCCCGACGCGCCTGTCCTTGGTCACGGTTGACCTTTGCCAGGACTATTTTTGGCTCGCTCTGACATTACTTGATTTTAAATGGATGCATACATGCTTGCTATCGTGTGTTTGATTAAATGATTTCAAAATGATAAATATATCATGTTTTGCTGCGAAGTGTAAATTGTTGTTTCGAATGATATTATTTGACACTCCAATTGTTCACCTATGCTATTTATGCTTGATATTACCCCCTCACTCACTGAGTATCTTCCCATGATACTCACCCCTCTATTTTCTCTCCTCAGACAGGTTTATTGTGATAGAGCGGTGTTACAGGCTCTAGTGCGGATTTATTGTTCTGACGGTGAGATTTACTTCTAATTTAGTTTCGACCCTGCGAGGTCTTGACATTGAGGTCCGTAGTTGGCCATGTACTTATTTTGGGATGACTGTATAGTTTAACTCTCATATTTCATTTGCATTGAGGCGATTGTACGTACTTGAACGTTACTTGGGAAATGTGATATATATTGTATAAACTTAGGTCCGCTCGATATAGCGGCTGCTCATGCTCTAGTTGGGCATGACAGTAGAGGTCTGTGGCTAGGTTTGTTTATAGCCTTGCGTTGTTCTGAATGTTGGCTGTGGTGTTTGTTGATTTTGGAGAGGCCGGGATGGCCATTTGTGTATTGTACAGGATGATTTGGATTATACAGGTATAATTGTACATGGGAAACCTCCGATTTATGGGGAGGTTCTGCCCAATTTTCTGTAAAAATACAGCCGGCATTCAGGGGCAACGGGCGGCTGTTCACGATCCCGGTTTGGGGCGTGACAGTTCTATTGGTATCAGAGCGTCTAGGTTTGAGAAAAGATCAAAGTTTTCCCAAGTATACGCAAAGTTCTCAATGCATTAGAGAGTTTCATACAGTCATTTAAAGTCCCGTACTTGGCCATAGGCATATAAGTTCGCCTATTTTATGGAGTTGGATACATAACGCATCTAACTCATTACTTTGCATTCGAATGTTTTAAATTATAGTTCATTTATTTTAGGGGGTTAGTTACGGAGCAACTAACCCTAAATCTCGATTTCTATCCGTTGACAATGTATTTTTTCGCAGAATTATGCCACCTAGACGTGGTAGGAGAGGTGCTAGATTCGCCTCACTTGAGGGCCTTACAGTGCCGGATACACCTAGGGCACCTGAGGCGCCACGAGTACCAGAGGTTGCTTCCTCTACTCGAGCACGCTCACCAGCGCCACCCCCAGCACCTCCACCGGCTGCTACAGCCGAGATTCCTCCACCACCACTTGATGCCTTGAGACAATGGCAGGAGTGGTGCAGTAGATATGGGGCGCAGATGCCACCACCTTCACTACAGACTCCAGCGACCGCACCTGCGGCCGTACCTGCTCCTTCGGCACCGATTCTTCCTTCGGTGGCCGGCCCTTCCGTGTCTACCCCGACCGACGAGACGTCGGCTACTTTGAGGCGCATCCATGAGCTCACTCAGTTAGTGAAAGAGTCACGGCAGCTCGGATGCACAGATTTTTCGGGATCCAGTGATGCAGTAGCGGCGAAACACTGGATCAACAGGATTCGTAGGATCCTTACGGATTTGGGGTTGTCAGAGGAGCTCAGATTGAGAGTTGCTGAGAGACTCCTCGACGGAGATGCCCTCTCGTGGTGGGAGGCTATCCGTGACAGTGCCACACAGACCCTGCGGTGGGAGGACTTTTTACGAGAGTTCGACCGCAGGTACTTTACCCCGTTCCAGCAGGACCGGATGAGGACGGAGTTCCTGCACTTACGTCAGGGGACGAGGTCAGTTTCAGAGTACGAGGCCGAGCTTAGACGACTAGCGGCCTTTGTCCCCGATATGGCTACACCGGTTCAGTTGAGGTTCAAGTTTGAAGATGGCCTCCAATTGAGCATCAGGAAATATATGACGGTGACTCCCTCTTTTACACTATCGGAGGTGATTGATTCAGCGTATCGGGCGGAGGAGATCGTCCGAGCGGAGGCGAGACAGAGGGAGAGTCACCAGAAGAGGAAGACTGGGTCACAGAGTGGACAGTCTTCGAAGAGGGGTAGAGGTTCTGGATATCCCGGAGGTTTTTCTAGCTTCAGACCAGCAGCACCGGGACAGGGACCTCGACCACAGGGCTTTGGGGCACCAGCCCCTAGTGTCTCTACACAGTCTACTACACAGAGACCGCCCTTCTGCCGTAGATGCAACTGTCACCATGCCTTTGGGGCATGTAGAGCACCAGTTACTTGCTTCCAGTGTGGGAAGCAAGGGCACGTTAGGAGTGTCTGTCCCGATTTAGGTCGGGGAGGATTGACTTTACAGAGTCGTACTGGTACGTCTGGCACCGGCCAGCAGGGGGCACCTGCGCACTCAGCTCTTACCGCTCCCCGGACTGCAGCCGGGAGTAATACAGTGCCAGGATCGTCGCGACAGCAGCCTAGGGCCCAGGCTCGTGTGTTTGCGATGACACAGGAGGACGCACAGGCAAACCCTGATGTTATTATGGGTAATCCTCCCGCAGACCCCTCAGTGTAGTACTTTTGTGTACTTTCTGTATGAGCTTATTGTATATCATGATATCGATGTACAGTTTTGACTAGTTAAAGCTTTAGAAGCTTAACTAGTTTGATATATATATATATATTCGTTCACTTTTTCTTCGCATTTTAAATGCCGTTGATCTTCTTTCTTACTTTTAGGTACCATGCGAATATTCGGTATCGATGCCCGTATTCTCATAGATACCGGGTCAAATTTTTCTTATGTGAGCGATACGTTCGCTTGTCATTCTGATAGACCTCTCTCGCCACTTGATGCGGAGATTTTGGTAGTCACTCCTCTTGACAAGCATATTGTTCGAGATACAGTCTATAGGGGCTGTGAGGTCGGAATTGGGGAGACAGTATTAGAGGCAGATCTGATTCCGCTCCCTATCACGGATTTCGATGCCATCCTAGGGATGGATTGGCTGAGTTTACACCGGGCTTCCGTGGATTGTTTCACGAAGGAGGTTGAGTTTAGGAGGTCCGAGCAGCCACCGTTAGTATTCCGAGGTGAGAGACGAGTGTTGCCCCGCAGTATTATCTCTGTTATGAAGGCCAGACGTTTGGTACGCCATGGTTGTGCGGCTTATCTGGCTTATGTTGTTGACACCACCGTTGAGGGACCGAGGCTTGAAGACGTCCCTGTGGTGCAGGAATTTTTAGATGTGTTCCCCGAGGAGCTTCCCGGATTACCACCAGTTCGGGAGTTCGATTTCGAGATTGATTTAGTACCGGGGACCAATCCTATTTCTATTCCGCCATACAGAATGGCGCCTGCTGAACTGAGAGAGCTTAAAACTCAGTTACAGGAACTTCTGGACAAGGGGTTTATTCGTCCGAGCACCTCACCTTGGGGCGCTCCGGTACTGTTTGTAAAGAAGAAGGATGGTACATTTCGGCTTTGTGTGGATTACAGGCAATTGAACAAAGCCACCATCAAGAACCGATATCCCCTGCCTCGTATCGATGACTTGTTTGATCAGCTGCAGGGAGCTAAGGTTTTCTCTAAGATTGATCTCCGTTCGGGTTATCATCAGTTGAGGATTCAGGCCGAAGATGTGCCCAAGACAGCTTTTCGCACCCGATACGGCCATTACGAGTTTCTAGTCATGCCGTTTGGGCTGACTAATGCCCCAGCTGCTTTTATGGATCTGATGAACCGAGTTTTTCACGACTATTTGGATCGGTTCGTCATCGTATTCATCGATGACATCTTGATATATTCACGGAGCGATGAAGATCATGTTCAGCACCTTCGGGTGGTATTACAGATACTCCGTGAGAAGCAGCTATATGCCAAATTCTCAAAATGTGAGTTTTGGCTAAGACAAATTGGATTCTTGGGGCACATTGTCTCCGCGGAAGGTATTTATGTTGATCCGCGGAAGGTTGAGGCTATAGTGAAGTGGGAGCAGCCACAAACAGTTACCGAGATTCGTAGTTTTCTCGGTTTGGCCGGGTATTATCGCAGATTTGTAGAGGGATTCTCCCGGATAGCTGCCCCGTTGTCGAGATTGACCCAAAAGGGGGTCAAGTTTGCTTGGGATGACCGTTGTGAGGCAAGCTTCCAGGAGCTCAAACAACGGTTAACATCCGCCCCTATTTTAGCCCTTCCCACTAGTAGTCGGGAGTATACAGTGTACAGTGATGCTAGCCAACAGGGATTGGGTTGTGTTCTGATGCAGGATGGTCGGGTTATTGCGTATGCCTCGCGACAGCTGAAGAAACACGAGGGTAACTACCCGACACATGATTTAGAGTTGGCAGCCATAGTCTTCGCGTTGAAGATATGGCGGCATTATCTTTATGGGGTAACCTGCAGGGTATTTACCGACCACAGGAGTTTGAAATATCTGTTTACCCAAAAAGAGCTGAATTTGAGACAGAGGAGATGGTTGGAGTTATTGAAAGACTATGATCTCATTATTGACTATCATCCGGGCAAGGCAAATGTTGTAGCAGATGCCTTGAGTCGGAAGTCAGCATCATCCTCACAGTCGACAGAGAAAGCCTACCTTTCTTGTTTAGTGGGACTCCGAGCCTTAGGAGTCAGTTTGACTAACGATGATCAGGGAGGCTTATTAGCCAGATTTGAGGTCAGGCCGACTTTGTTCGACCGTATCAGGGAGCTCCAGAGTACGGATGAGGAGATCCAGGGTATTGCAGATAGAGTCCGCAGAGCTGAGGGCGGAGACTTTAGAGTCCGTGATGATGGACTCATGGTATTCAGAGACAGAGTGTGTATTCCGGCCGATAGTGATCTTCGGCGTGCTATCCTTGAGGAAGCACATTCTTCTGCATATGCTATGCATCCCGGGGGTACGAAGATGTATCGGACCATCAGAGGTAGCTACTGGTGGTCAGGCATGAAGAGGGATATAGCAGAGTTTGTGGCACGATGCTTGGTGTGCCAGCAGGTGAAGGCCGAACATCAGCGTCCAGCGGGCACACTGCAGCCTCTTCCTATTCCTGAGTGGAAATGGGAGCATATTACTATGGATTTCGTGATGGGATTGCCGCGGACTTCTACACGGCATGATGCGATTTGGGTGATTGTCGATCGACTCACCAAATCTGCGCATTTCATCCCTATCCGCAGTGACTATTCTTTAGAGGCGTTGGCACGTCTCTACATTGATACCATAGTTCGACTTCACGGGGTACCTGTGTCGATTGTTTCAGATAGGGACCCCAGGTTCACATCTAGGTTTTGGCCCAAATTGCAGGAGGCATTGGGTACTAGATTGAATTTCAGTACGGCATATCACCCTCAGACGGACGGCCAGTCTGAGAGGACCATTCAGACCCTTGAGGACATGCTGAGAGCATGTGTGATGGATTTCCGGGGTAGTTGGGATCGGCACCTTCCACTAGTCGAGTTCGCATATAATAACAGTTATCAAGCCAGTATAGGGATGCCCCCGTATGAGGCACTATATGGCAGGAAGTGCCGCACCCCGATATGCTGGGATGAGGTCGGAGAGCGACGTCTCAACAGCGTTGAGTTGATTGAACAAACAAAGGATAAAGTTAAGGTTATCCGTGAGCGGATGAAAGCCGCCCAGGACAGACAGAAGACGTATGCTGATCGTAGGCGGCGACCTCTTGAGTTTGCTACGGGAGATATGGTTTTCTTGAGGATATCTCCCTGGAAGGGAATTATACGGTTCAGGCAGAGGGGCAAGTTGAGCCCCAGATATATTGGGCCCTTCCGTATCCTTGAGAGGGTCGGGAGTGTGGCATATAGATTGGAGCTGCCTGATGAACTATCCCGTATTCACGACGTATTCCATGTCTCAGTACTCAGGAAATACTTGACCGATCCTTCTCATGTACTTGAGCCTCCACCTCTTGAGTTACGAGAGGATCTTCATTTTCCAGTTCAGCCCGTGGCTATTCTAGATCGACAAGTCAGGAAGCTACGGAGTAAGGAAATTTCATTAGTCAAAGTTTTGTGGAGAAGTGATCAGGTCAAGGAGGAGACCTGGGAGCAAGAGGAAGCTATGAGGAGTCAATACCCCCATTTATTTACAGTGTAAATTCTCTTTTAGTTTCGAGGACGAAACTTGATTTTAGGGGGTTAGAAATGTAACACTGCAAAAAAAAAAAAAAAAAAAAAAAAAAAAAAAAAAAAAAAAAAAAAAAAGTCAAAATTAGGGCTTAAAGCCCTAATTCTTTTTTTATTTTCTCTCTCTCTCTCTCTCTCTCTCTCCCTCTTTCCCTCTTTCTCCCTTTCTCTTCTCCGCCGCGGCCCCTCTCCCGCCACCGCACGCCGCCCACTGCGCCACCTTTCTCCCGCGATCCCCGCCGCTGCAGCGCCTCCCGTGAGCAGCCCCTCTCCTCCGCGCAGCGCGATCTCCTACGAGCTGCGCTAGCCCAGCCGAGTGCGCGACTGTCCGAGCGCTCCACTGCGCGAGCCCACGCCTGCTCGGGAGCTCACTTGCGCACCGCGATCTCCTGCGAACGCTGCCACCTCGAGCCATCGCGAGCCTTGTGCGCGATCTCCCGTGAGCCAGCACGAGCTAGCGCACGAGCCAGCGCGCGACCCAGCTCGCGTCCCAGCACGAGCCAGCGCGCGACCCAGCGCGAGCCAGCGCGCGACCCAGCTCGTGACCTAGAGCGAGCCCTAGCCCGTGAGCGGGCCAGCCCACCAGCGGCCCAAGGCCCAGTCCAGCCGCGGCCCACTGCATCCCGCGAAGCCCGCTGCGACCAGCAAGCCGGGCTGAGAGCCCGTGAGCCACCAGCGGGCCAGCCCGCTAGCAGCCAGCCCACCGGCCCGCGAGCCCGTGACGGCCCGCGAGCCCGCGACCGGCTTTCCCCTGTGAGAGCTCACCTGCATCTTCTGTACTGCAGGTAACGACTGTATTGATTGAAGTTCTATGGTTTGCTGGTAGAAATTTAGTGGTTTCTAATACATCTGAAGTTTGGGAAATATTACAGGTTTTAAACCAACCCGACGGGCGAACGACAACTAGGTCTGAAACCCGAGGAACCTTAGGTGAGAGATGAATAAATTTTATTGATAGAATCCCTTATTAGGGTTTTAATCGTTATAAATTTGACGATTTGATTAGGTTTGTCTTTTGGAGAGTCGTTGAAAAAAAAAAATAGGGAGTGACCACCCTCCCTAGATAAAGTGAGTGGGACTCTAATCTCTTGCATAAAATAGTAAAACGTATTTTCTGTCGCATTTTCGATAAAACATGCTTTGATATGCATTCGTTGACGTGTGATATTAAATTTGGAAATCTGTTTTGTGATTTTTGGAGTGTCTTGAATTATATTTGCAATGACTATGCATCCATGGTTTGAGATGAATCAATAGTTGTGCCATTTTTGAAAATGTATAAATTTCATTTTATACCAATGTAGTGATATGCTGTTTTGAAATGAATTTGATGAGACGTATTGGCACGCAAAATTTAAAAAATGTTTTTGATGAACTATGTGGGTTGGATGCCTACTAGTTGTGCGATGATGTGATGATACTCGTGGGACGTTGTGCCCTGGGACGTTGTGCCCTTGTGATACTATGGGACGTTGTGCCCTTGTGATATTATGATATTCCGTAGCTACGAAGGGCGTTTGTAGAGGCACGGGTTGCCCGGATACGCTTCTGCAGGAGGTATCCGCAAACGTCATTTATTCTAAAGGCTATAGGCGCGGCCGGTTGAACCCACGTAGGGGGAGGACGTGTGTGACGCCACCGTCTAGCACCGGGCGGGGTCCTATACACGTTGATGAGTTGGCCCCAGCGAGCTCATGGCCAACGTCGGGGTAGAGAGCGTTTCAAAGTCTATGCATAATAAAACCCCCGACGCGCCTGTCCTTGGTCACGGTTGACCTTTGCCAGGACTATTTTTGGCTCGCTCTGACATTACTTGATTTTAAATGGATGCATACATGCTTGCTATCGTGTGTTTGATTAAATGATTTCAAAATGATAAATATATCATGTTTTGCTGCGAAGTGTAAATTGTTGTTTCGAATGATATTATTTGACACTCCAATTGTTCACCTATGCTATTTATGCTTGATATTACCCCCCTCACTCACTGAGTATCTTCCCATGATACTCACCCCTCTATTTTCTCTCCTCAGACAGGTTTATTGTGATAGAGCGGTGTTACAGGCTCTAGTGCGGATTTATTGTTCTGACGGTGAGATTTACTTCTAATTTAGTTTCGACCCTGCGAGGTCTTGACATTGAGGTCCGTAGTTGGCCATGTACTTATTTTGGGATGACTGTATAGTTTAACTCTCATATTTCATTTGCATTGAGGCGATTGTACGTACTTGAACGTTACTTGGGAAATGTGATATATATTGTATAAACTTAGGTCCGCTCGATATAGCGGCTGCTCATGCTCTAGTTGGGCATGACAGTAGAGGTCTGTGGCTAGGTTTGTTTATAGCCTTGCGTTGTTCTGAATGTTGGCTGTGGTGTTTGTTGATTTTGGAGAGGCCGGGATGGCCATTTGTGTATTGTACAGGATGATTTGGATTATACAGGTATAATTGTACATGGGAAACCTCCGATTTATGGGGAGGTTCTGCCCAATTTTCTGTAAAAATACAGCCGGCATTCAGGGGCAACGGGCGGCTGTTCACGATCCCGGTTTGGGGCGTGACAAGAAGAATTCAGTTTAAAAGATCGACCTGTTGGGTGAGAATGTTTGTTGGATTTAAATACTATTTTATGATTTTTTTGGAATTCGACGTGGGATTTGTAACACAAACTTAGGCATTTGTAACACAAACTTAGGCGGCTTGATGAAACTTATTGCTTTGATTGATATGATGTGACCGCTTCTTCCTGATCCAGAAGATATGTACTAAGCCAAACAAACATCTGGTTTGTTTTGGTGTTTTATTTTCCCGGCTACCTGCATAAATAAATGTTGGTCCTAAGTGAAATGAGGGACAGCTTATGCCACAAAGACAGATAGAAAATGGGACAACACAATGGGTGAATATCCATCAGATGCTGTGTATTTGCGTATAGTTTGTTCATATCAAAGATTTTATTTTCAAACAAGCACATAATGTTTGAGAATATGACCTAGATTTTTCGTGTGCACTTGTTAGTCAAGCTGGTGCTCAGATTACACAGCCGGGCTTCTCATGGCCAGAAAATATATGGCTCTCCCCCTGGCTGAGTGATCAGGGTCTGATCCCCACTCACTCCCCCTTGCTCTTTCCAGTTATGCGTGGCTACTTGGGGTTCTGTTCCTTTGTGTGACTATCAGGCTTATCCACCTTTGGCCCTTGTTGTTGGCCTACTCCTGACCTTCTGTGGATTGTTTTCTTGGACTGAAGATTATTAGGGGGATTGGACATGGGAGAGCTTTGATGTTTTAATCTTGCCTCTTCTTCTCTGTCTAATTTCTTGTATTTATTTACCCTTTTCTTTTTGGGGGGAGGGAGGTTATCTAATTCTTGTGATTGTTTCGGTACATATTTTGTCTTCCTAATAAATTCTCTTTTCTTATATGAAAGAAAAAAGTTATGATACATATTTATTTCCTGTGAAATGTGACTTTTGAAACTGTTTCTGAGACATAAGCATTGCGAATGAATAACGAAGCACTTCGGGAATGCTGCTGGAGATGGGAAAGGAATTTATAATGGATTAGTATACTCCTACCATGTTTGTAGGAGATGTTGTTAGGGTGGATGTTGCACTTGAATTATGGGACCTAGTTACTCAAGTGAAGGAATTTGTGGGTATTGATAATGGATATGGGAATGATAAGAACGTGGTGTTCCAGCGGCAAAATTCACTTCTCTTTGTGTACTTGCTTGTTATTTTCTTCGGGGTGGGGAAAGGAAGGACGTTCAAGTTCCCAATTCATAATTCTGTTCCCCAACTGAAATTATTGAGAGCAAATATTCATATAGTTTGGGCGGGGTAGGTCCAAAAGAAAATGCCTCTTGTTAAATCTAAATCTCTTGTGGGGGTAAATGGTTTGTGAGGAAGGTGATAAACCTTATCATTTTGCTACCTCTTCCATGGGCTAGTTATATGGTCTGCCGGGTGCTTGCTACTGTGCCAGCGATTTTACTCACTCCAGAAGTGAAACGTCTTTTTATGTTTGTCACCATTAGAGCTTAGAACTTTCCATGCTCCAGTCATCTGAGTCAAGTGTATAAATGTTAACAGAAAAGTGCAAGTAACAATAGAAATTTTCTGTCATGACACAACCATTGGATACATTATTAGGATCAAGACCCCAGAGCATGTGTAGCAGTTGATACTGTAAAAACAATAAACATTCCACTGTTCAACAGGTTAAGCTTTTGCAGCAATTGGTTGTTTTATCTGGTATCAATATCTCTGGGACCCTCTTATTACAAGATCAACTAGGAAAGGAGCTTTCAAACATGCTATTTGTTGTTGCTATTATTACTGTCATTGTTTTTTTTTTTTTTTTTTGTGGCTTAAGCAAGTTCAAAATGACTGTTCAGTAGGAAGCAACCTAGGTTTCAGCAAGGGTATTGGTGCTTCTTTCTCCTGTTAAATCATCTATCCAACATTGAGAGATATTGCTCCATGACAGTGTCGAAAATAATGTTGATTCCAAAAAATGCTTATGCGACATATGCTATCCACCATAATCCCTTTACGAAGGATCAACAAGAAAACTATGCTTGAGGATAAGAGTATCCCATTTTCAGCAGTGATGGTTCGCGTAAGCACAGGACCAACCAATCTTAATGTAACAGGCCAAGTAATGTCTGTTACTTGCTATCCATTCTCAAGAATCTAACATGGAGCACTCATTTTTTCAATCACCTCTCAAATCAAATCACGCTTGTGATGAACTCACATATCTCCACATGTGAAAAGCTCTGGCCGTCTCTGGACCATTTTATACTGGTGATCTTCTGTTCTTTTGACCTGATTACAGGGTCATGACCGTAAATTAGCTCTCCTTTTCTCCCCCTCCCTTCCTTGGGGTATATGTTTGGTTCGATACCTTGAACAGACAAGATTTGTAGCATGATTAACTATTCTGAATTTAAGAAAAGAATATGTCTAGTGCCTGTCCAATCTGATTTCCATATTATAGAAGCCTATCCATATTGATCTTCTCAAAATCAATGAAATCCATTGTGCCACTGATATTTAACTTAGCACAAATACTAAACCAGCACTTTTCTTGGGGGACCTTCTCGGAAAAAGAAACCTTCAGCTGCCTACTTTTGTTAAAATGAAAACCCAGAGAAGGTGGGTATTACAGTTATTCTCCTCCATCCTACTTTTCTGAGATGACAGTGTTTGTATTGCCTTCTACTATCAACCCCACTTGAGAAGTGATGATTGGTTTGGTAAGAAGTTTGAAGGTTGCAACATAAACTCTCTCTTGAAGAAACATAAGTTCCTTTTAGGTAAAAAATGGAAGGCTCTGTTAGGTTTAGTGGAAAGAAAAATCTAAGAAGCTAGACCCTCTAGGGTTTTTACTTTAAACCATGACCCTTGAGATTGGACTTTCCACATTACTTAAAGACTATCGACATATTTTTATGAAGGCACATGAATGCATACACCTTGGTGTGGGATGTGGCAAAAGTGAGTGGGTATTTGTAGTGCTTTAGGATTATGCCATCTTTTATAGCACTAACTGCTAATATCATAATTTCTTCCCCTACAAATCCTGGCAAATCCCTGTCTATAAGTTCTGGTTCTTAAGCCTTTTTATTCAATTCAAAACCACTACAAGTCACCAACTTAGGTTAATTAGGAAAACATCTTAGGAATATTATGATGATGACTGTTAAGACCGTAAAATAAGGAGAGAGTGCCTAATGCGGTGGGATATCTCAGCCATTGATTTGCCATATTTAATTAAATACCTTGACCGTTAATATGTATATATTTTATCAATAATCATTATAAACCTTATGGTCATTGCACTATAATTTTGATGCATAAGTTTTGCTTGTGGCCACAATTAGTCTTGGAAAAGCTAATCTACTAGCATAGCAATCTTGAGGGTCATGTTTAATTCTAAAAATTTTCAAGGGCCAGGCAGCCGACCTCAAGATCATTTGAGGAGACAACATAGTGCTAATAAATTTGGCAGAGTCCTTAGACCACCTCTACTCAATTAATCCAATACTATAACATAACAAATGTATTTGGTTTTTTTAATTTATTGGGTCCTCATGAATTTTTTTGAGAAAAAATAAATAAATAAAGAAAGACCTTGGAAATGATTAACATCATGCACATAACTCTTATTATTGCTAGAGTTTTAATTGCTGAAGAGGATATAGTTCATATCCAAGCAATTTACTTAAGTTGCCTGACACCTAACAGTTCATTATTTTATGTCAAATAGTGTTTAACTTTAATTATATAAACCTCCCCAATTTACATTTCTATGTAGTATATGTAATTAATGAATTATTAATGCTATGTAATTTCGACTGCCTTATGTTGCATTTTTTTTTTTTTTTTTTTTGGTACTTGAGGACGGTTGTTGAACTATAAATGGCTTAATTATAAGGAAACTTGGGGAAAAGGGCATTTGATCAATTGATGAAGATCAAAACAAGGGCACTTGATGAGCTTTGATGAGCTTTGATTGTGGAATAGGTTTTGTTCTCCCGCTTGCAGTCTGAAGCGCAGGTAAAGGAGGGTGGCATAAAGCTTTGCTGCCAGGGTGTGGTATTTAGTCACACAATCACAAACATGAGCCCGGCCAGTGAAAATATTAGATTCATTTGGTGATAGTAATATGTTACTCTTTGCTATGCAAGCAGACATAACCTGAATATTGATGTAGCTGATAGTTTCAATCAAATAATAATAACACCAATTTATTTAGTAATTTTACAGAAATACTTACGCTCGATCTTAAATACACAAATCTTCTATTAAATTAAAAAAAAAAAGATTTACCATTAGTTAAGTGGAATGGTAATATCTATTCTAATAGTAAATTTTGCTTCCAGCCCCACGAAGAAGGGTAAGAAGGGTGTTGTTTACCTGATAGAATGAGTATCACCTTTTTTAGAGTCTAAGTAGTTGTTTAGATGTTAATACTTTTTGACAAATTTGAATACCATATTAAGAAAAGGAAACAATATAAAATATGAATCCTAATTATTCATTATTTTAATAAAAAATTATAGCATGTTGATTTTATATAAAAAATTCATTATTATAAATATGGAAATAAATATTAATTTATCAAAATAAAAAAAAATCAAATATTTTCAAAATCAAATCATTGATTTGATTTTAACACATAATATTTTCAAAATATATAATATTTTCTAATATTTACTCTCATATTCAATATGGAATAATAAAAATTACTTAAATTTGAGATAGGTGATATATGCTAACATAGCTAAAAACATGTTTTGTAGCCCTAAAAAATAGTTTTTTCTAGACATATGAGTGGTTGTCTTGAATTTAAGCGATATTGAAGAATGGCTTTTTCTAGAATGGACCAAGAGTCTTCTGGAGGCGTGTGTGGACAGGTGAATAGTTGACTTGGCAGCATGTGTTCCAAACACGTCGTCTTAAATTTGTTAAAAAATATTAGAGAATATTCGAATAACAAAATAGAATATTTGAATATAAAAATTAGATGAATATGGTTCTATTACTAATTAAATCAATATTAATATGAAACATAATATTTTTAAATATTTTCAAAATATATGATATTTTGTAACATATACCAAATTATTTTACAGAAAAATTACTATTAATATGATGGTTTCTTGTTGAGACATAATTTATTTGCAGCCCATGTAAGAATTATGCTCTACGAATGTGCAAACAGAAATTCAATTGTTTAGTGATTCTAAAGTTAAACATATGGTCAGAATTGTGTCGAAAATACAAATAATTGATTTCCAATCAGTAGCCCCAAAATTAAAATACAAATAATTGGCTTCCATAACTATCATATTTCCGATTTTTTTCCATAGTTTTGATGTTCCGATCGTAAAAATCTGCGAAGTGGATTGCATAAAATTGCTAATCCTGCGGCTGAGATTTTAAATCAAAATTTGGTATAACAGGCACACCATGATTATCTAAATTATCTAAATATGATATTTTAATATAACAAATATTAATACAATAATAAATTTAATAATGCAATTAAAAGTTTAAACTATACTTAAATGATAATTATTTTAATTAAAATAATTAATGATTATTGAATAACAATTCATGAGTAAATTTATTTTTAATGCTCGCGTTGAAAGGGGTCAAAAGAGAAGGGTCAATGTGAGTAGACAAAGTGACTGAAGTCAACCGCGGCCGTCGGCCTATAGTTCCACACGACATGCAATCCAAGCGTGATGTGGTGGAGAGTCAATCGACCTCTTACTAGAAAATACATTTGACTTGGGAACGTTTGTAGTGTCCCAAGTTTCAACGACCTTAATTTAATTAATCGCGAGTCCGCAATGGAGAGGGCTATTAATGGAAAATTATGTATTAAATGACAGAAACAGGGTTTGCATGCTTCTTGAGTAGGATTTTATCATCCTTTTCTCTTTTAATTTTTATTAATTAAAAAAAAAAAGAAAAGAAAAACCTACAACAATTTGTTTTCAATACACATAGTATCTATCTTATCATAACAGTCCAAAAACAATAATAACAACGGGAGTGGAAATTAATAAAAGAATATGCGTATTAGTAAAAGGGGAAAATTGACGCAGTGGGGAGAAAGTAAAACGAAGGGGATATACCCATTGAGATTCGGAGTAACTTGCATTTATAAAGAGTCACACTCCCCACAATTTCCCATCAAACTACACACAACAATAACCCTGCATTAAGCGTCGCACGATATCTCTCTCTCTCCCCGTCGAGTTATCTTTCTCACACTCTTCTTTCTTCTTTCCTGAGGATACGGGTTAGTTTGTGTCTTTCTATCTCTAAAACTTTACATGCCCTTTTGTTTTCCCTAGGTTTCATTATTTAGGATTTTGTCTTTCTTGTGTTTTGGTTTCATGCAAAAGTTGGTGACTTTGAACAGAGCTGTCAAACACCCTCTTGCTTCAACTTCACATTTAATTTGTGATTGAATTTTAATGTGTGCATGGTGTAATCGGGAAGTCTTTTACTTTGATAACCAAATCGCATATCTTTCCGATCGTATTAATTTTCGTGTATCTTTTCATTTAAGTCACAGAGTGCGTTGATTCTGTCATTCTGAAAATGAAAAATACTCAAAACCAACATTGTTATTTGTTGTTTGTGTTGTCTCCATGATGGGATTTTGATTTTGGTCTGATTTTATGGATATAACATATGTATAATGGTTGTTTCTATAAGTATTTGGAATTGATTTATATTAGTCTGAGTGGGTAATGAAAAATTCGTTCGTGATTCTACAAACCTGTTCTGTATATGGTTTGTGTAGTGCACGTGTCAATGTAGTTGCTATTGCCTCATTGCAGAAAGAGAGAAATTTCCAGAGAATTGCTTCCCTATTTTTCATCCTGCCCATGTTTTCCTGTAGTCATGGAGATTTCCTTTTGAAAGAACGTGTTGTAAATAACATTTTTACGTATATATTTTATCATCTAATATAATAAACTCTGATATAAAGCTTGCGGTACTTTAAAATTCCAACATTTGGTGTCGCACTGTTGTTAATAGCTTTACCAAATGGAGTTTCAAAAGAGAGGGGAAACATTCGATGATCCCATCTTCTTGAATTGAGAAGAAACACCGGCTGTTTGTGATAAAAACCCAATAAATTGGGGATTATTGTGAGTTTTGAGAATGATATATGAAAATAACATTCTGCACCTATGTATATCTGTGTTTCTTCATCTGAATGGTAAAATCAGTCCTTTCCCTATATCTCTTGTCAATCATGAACATGATTATGCTTATTGACGTATCGTACCATTGTAACATATGCCAAGAGTACTCACCATGATTAACGATAAGTCTGCAAAATTAATATTTATGATGTTGACTCCATTTTTGTATCGTTCTGGGTTTGCTTTCACAAGAATGGGTGATGACAAATTCATTTGATGAACATCATTCTAGAAATTTGTAGACAACGATCTTATAGTTTTGTGTTCGATTATCTTTTGTAGGTATTCTCCTAGAAGGAGATACCAGAAAAAGGAAGGAGAACAGAAAGACTGCTCGAAAACTTCATGGCAAGGGAACAACTGGAAGTTCTCAATGCGCTCGATGTAGCCAAGACACAATGGTACCATTTCACAGCCATTGTGGTTGCTGGAATGGGATTTTTCACTGATGCATATGATCTTTTCTGCATATCCCTCGTTACCAAATTGCTCGGTCGCATATACTACACAATTGATGGTGCGGAAAAGCCTGGTTCTTTGCCTCCAGGTGTATCAGCTGCAGTGAATGGAGTCGCCTTCTGTGGCACTCTTACTGGGCAACTATTCTTTGGTTGGCTTGGTGACAAACTAGGCAGAAAAAAGGTCTATGGCATAACCCTCGTGCTTATGGTCCTTTGCTCAATTGGCTCGGGCCTTTCCTTCAGTCACACCCCTAGCTCTGTCCTGGCTACGCTTTGCTTCTTCAGGTTCTGGCTTGGTTTTGGCATTGGTGGTGACTACCCTCTCTCTGCCACAATCATGTCTGAGTATGCCAACAAGAAAACTCGCGGAGCATTCATAGCTGCAGTTTTTGCTATGCAAGGAATTGGTATTTTGGCTGGTGGCATTTTCGCGATAATTATCTCAGCTGCCATCCAGGCTAGATATCCTGCCCCAGCTTATGAGGTTGATCCCATTGCCTCACTGATCCCTCAGGCTGATTACGTTTGGAGAATCATTCTCATTGTAGGAGCATTTCCTGCTGCACTAACATACTACTGGAGGACCAAGATGCCTGAGACCGCACGTTACACTGCGCTAGTTGCTAAGAATGCCAAGCAGGCTGCCTCGGATATGTCAAAGGTTTTACAGGTTGAGGTCGAGGCTGAGCAGGAGAAGGTGGACCGCTTGGCTGCTAAGGCAGGGAGTTCTTATGGTTTGTTCTCTTCCATGTTCTTTAAACGCCATGGACTTCACTTGCTTGGAACCTGTTCCACTTGGTTCTTGCTTGACATAGCATTCTACAGTCAGAACCTGTTCCAAAAGGATATCTTCAGTGCTATTGGATGGATTCCTAATGCCAAAACTATGAGTGCAATGCAGGAGGTTTACATGATTGCTAGGGCACAGACACTTATCGCTCTTTGCAGTACTGTTCCCGGATACTGGTTCACCGTAGCTTTCATTGACAGAATTGGAAGATTTGTTATTCAGTTGATGGGTTTCTTCTTCATGACAGTCTTCATGTTTGCACTAGCCATTCCCTATGATCACTGGACTCGCAAGGAGAACAGAATTGGATTCGTTATCATGTACTCATTGACCTTCTTCTTTGCCAACTTTGGTCCTAATGCTACAACATTTATTGTCCCAGCCGAGATCTTCCCAGCAAGGTTTAGGTCAACTTGCCATGGTATCTCAGCTGCCTCAGGCAAGCTTGGTGCTATTGTGGGTGCTTTTGGATTTTTGTACTTGTCGCAGAACCAAGACAAGTCCAAGGCAGAACATGGGTACCCTGCAGGTATTGGAATGAAGAACTCGCTTATCGCATTGAGTGTGATCAACTTGCTAGGTTTGTTTTTCACTTTCTTGGTGCCTGAGTCCAAAGGGAAGTCTTTGGAGGAGGTTTCGGGTGAGCAAGACGACATCGAGGAACAGAACTCCGCTCAAAATAACGGGACCCTTCGGGTCTAGACTTTGTTTTGTTCGGTTTTTTCCAGTTTATACTGACCTTATTCCTAGGAAAAAATGCTGCCCTTGGCTAGAAGCTCCAACATATCCTCATTTTCACCCTTTTCTTCTTTCTTTCTGTTTAGTTTGAGGGAGCCCCGCCGCCCAAAAATTTGATAAAGTTTATTAGTTCCTTAGTGGTATGAATGCATTTCATTCAAGGTTTTCTACAATAATGCATTATATAGACAGCAAAATTCTGAATTTATTCCCCACTCAATGGAAGAAAATTTGTACTTATACGGTAGTAAAACCTTATTTGTAACAAAAACAATTACAATAATTTGAACGTTAATCCCAAATCTTTTAGATCGACCAGACCAATACAGAAGAGAGGAAGAAAATAAAATAAAACATAATTTAAAACACTTTTTAAAATAAAATTTAAAATCTTATTTGTTATACACCTTAAAATTCAGTTTATGAAAAATAGGGTGTATTTTGAGGGAATCGTTAGGATATATAAGCATTGCCTCGCGAGACGGAATATCAACTCAAGAGTATGGTATTTTACGTTGTCCTCCCACATTATTTTCTGGGTATAATCTTTGTCATTATCAATACCTATATTGATACTATATATAAATATATATATATATATATATATATAGTAGAAATCATATTTTATTAATATTGCCCTTGTTAAAAAATAAATTTTTTGTATTACCTTTATATATTTTATTAAATTTTTTTCTTTTATTTCATGCATCCCTCTTACTTATTTAAGTATATAGCTCTTGAGATTACCCATTTCACATCCTTTTATATCTCTTTATATTCACTTATTCAAAATTTTTATACATACCATATACCTGCTGTTCAAAACTAGTACAAGAAGTCTCTAAAGGGACACTTTAGTGGTACAAAACTCTCTACGGTGGGCTTTGAATGTCATGGAGGTGTATTTTTGTTGGCAAACACAGCTCGCTAGGTTTAAGTTGAAAGCCCAGTTTTTGTTTTGTTGATGGATGTTAACAGCTTCACGTATAGGTTAGGTCTGCTTTTGCAGTGGGCTACAACTTAAGAAAAGAAAGGGGCATGTGCCGGTAAACTTAAAAGGAATGCTAACTAGGATGGCTTTGTTAGGATCAGAGAAGCAAAGAGCTGAACTTGTTGAGAAAGTACTTGATCAGTAGTAATAATTTAACCAAAATATTTCACAACAAATGGCGACCGACCTTCCTAGAAATGTCCGAAGGGGGTAGCAAATGTTGCTAACCTCTCTCTGTGCCCTTTCACTAGGCCAAATCCATGAAGCAGGTACAATATATTTGGCAGAGTTCTTGGTGTGTTAATTCATTTCTGCATTTTAGTAGACCATAGCTCCAACAAACAAGGTCAAACCACAACATATGACAGCCTGAACAGGGTTCATCTTCTCAAAAACTATCAGCAGGAAAAAGGAAGAAGAAAAGATCACACTAAACCTTGCACTGGGATAGCAAATTGGTTTATGAACATGTTCATTAGCCAACAAACTTCAACTAGGTAAACATAGATCATGAAACTGTTTTCTCGTTGATCACCAAATTAACCCCCTAAAGCTTCACACTAGGCTTTTCAGATAGCAATTTATTCAGGTACAATAGATAGCAAGTACAACATAATATGGGCTTTGTGTGTGGGACATAAGAGCCAGAAGTTACTAACAGAAAACCTGAAGAACCATAAGATTTTCATTGTCAAAAAACATTTAAAATGTGCAGTTTCAGTGTGCGCGGTCCCTAAGCACTTCAAGATCCATCTCTGTAGGGTCAGTAGCCTGAATTTCATAATGAATGCCATCCAATTCCCTCCTAAACCTGTCTTTGGATGTAGCATAGAGCATTTTTGCGCGGATTCGAGAGATTGAAGGAGACCTAATAAACATATATGCACGTATAAATGATTAGCAAAACTTATCAGGTGATTAAACACAGAGGGCATAAGTTTGGATTGCTGCAAATGGACTACTAATAGCAAATAAAGATGATCAAAGGATTAATACAGAAAAGTTACCAGGCTATGAAGAAAATTTTGCTCTTCTGGCAATTCTCTGGAGTAACAAAATCGAAGTCATAGACAGCATATCGGCAATCATTCTCAGGCAAAGCTGCAGCAAACTCATCATAGCTCTCAGCTGGACCACCAGTCTTGTCAACAACAACTTCCTTTTTCTTTTCATCGATCTTGAAAATCACATAACGGTGAACTTTCTTCCTCTGCAATTCCAAAAATGCATCTTTGCTCTGAACAGCAACACCCATGCCAGAAGATGCATTCGGCTGAATAGGACTCAACAAAAAAAGGAAGTCAAATTTCTCTTCAAGCCATAAAAACCAGCCATCAAGGAGATTTATAGAATTTGAACCCCTTAGAAATTATATTAAAAAAAAAAAAAAAAAAAAAAAAACTGTTCAAGTTTTGGAGGAATCGTGATAGTTATATGAGAAAGAGTCTCATGACACAAGCCGAATCTAGTGAAACCTAACAACGAGTCCTCCTCTATGTGCATTAGAAACAAGTGGTTCCCCAACTGAGTGAATCATCAAGTACCATTTCTGACGTGTAGTTATTGAGAAAAACCAAGCAGCTACCTAAGACAAGAAATCAGAAGTAAGGAACCATATGTTCTACCTCACATTCGATTCATCCAACTATAGATTCACCAGGGGGAGTACACATCATTTCAAAGGTAGAATTTGCACTCAATGAGCTATAAGTGAACCATCAAAAGTTCCGTAATTAGTTTGACTAAGGCACAATCCTAGGGGTATTCCTCTGACACATTTATGCAAACTGGGGCTATACAAATTGCCATCAGGAGATTCAAGTGGAGAACTTACAATGAAATCAAGGGTATGTTTAGATCCTCAGAAATGAAATCCTGCTATGCTGAAATTGAGAAAAGCATCTAATTGCTGCTCAACTTACAAGCAACGTTGACACTTGTACAGCCTCAAAAAGTTCTTGGCTAATAGAGTAATAGTGCATAGACCAAATGAGTCAAAAACCGAATGGAGTAAATTACATATGACCGTTTTTATCAGCAAAAAATAAGAACAATGAAGTAACAAGTTTTGTAATAATACATGATTCTAATTCCCAATCCTACCCTACCCTCTTAATGCATCGGATGCAACGCCAAACTAGAAATTGAAACAAACTAAACAAGGACAATAAAAGTCCTATAGAAATCTTTATGGTTGTTTCAAACCTGAAATGCATGCTCAAACACATATATGTATGTAATTCAAATTGAATACAAGAAACAACAAATGAACAATTTCAATCACCATCTATACATCACGGAAGAGAGAGAGAGAGAGAGAGAGAGAGAGTTACCCCTCTGAAAGACATGCTGGGATATTCTTCTCAGACTGAAGATAGAGAAAATTTTCAGGGGATTTGAGAAGAGAGGAGACGGAAAGAGGTGAGGAAAAACCAGGGGAGAGATAAAAGGTGTAATAAAAAGAGAAGAGAACAAAAAATTATTCTCACCCTTTTCTTCTTTATTAGATGATGATGAGAAAGAGTGAGAAAATGGCAATGGGATTCTCATCCTCTCTTTTCATGAAGACACGTACTCTTGTATACTAAGGTTTCATTCTTTTCAACCTTCTCTTTTGTTTTATAAAAATTCTGATTCAATTTATTAAAAATTTTACCACACACATGTTTTCTGCAATATTTAACATTTTCTAAAACATTTTACTTGTGGCACAAATATTCCTTGGTTCTTGTATTTTACCTTCTTTTTTAATAATTGTCACATAGAAACATAAGAATATTTCATAATACAATAAATTTTTCCCATAAAATTTTTAAAGATTTTTGAAACATTTTTCTCTTAGGTGGTAACAAAAATAATTGAACATACCCATAAGCAAAATTCAAAGATTCAACTCCCTGCGAATATCTGCTCTAATGTTTTTAGGGCCTGGTGGTTTTTTTTTTTTTTTGGTGATATTTAATGCATTGGATTGAAGAAGAGAGAATAAAAAAAAATTTAAAAAAAAAAAAAAAAAACTTTAAAAAAAATCTAAGGGAGGAAAAATGTGTGATATTCAATGCATTGGACGGTGCGTTGAAGGCACGCTAGAATGCATGCTTTTATTTATGTTTATAACTGCGGCGGCAATGGCAAATGTCACTCGTGGTCGTCTCCCCCTTTTTATTATTCTTTCTTTTGGCCTTTTTCTCTTTTTTCTCCTCTTCATTATTTTCGGTTTTTCTTTTTTTTTTTTGGGGGGGGGGGGGGAGAACTTTGGTAGAGAGAACAAATTACAATAAATATTTAGAATTAAACATTTTTTAAGAAAGTGGTATTATAATTTTCAGGAAAACGAAGAATATTTAGAATTATAATTTAAATTAATATTATATATATTTAATTTCAAGGGTCTTCTATGCCACCACTTTTTGACCAATGAAACACTAATTTGTTTGATATTCTATTTAATTTAGATTCGGATCATCTAATTAATAAATTAAGATTTTTTTTATATACTTTATTATTTGTGATTAATTCAGTTTGAATAATTCTGGAATCTAATTTAAGGGTTAACTCTATTAATACCTATTTTTTCAATTTTCAAAACTCAAATTTAAGATAATTTAATATATAATCTTTAAATTTTCGAATCTTATCTTGAATTTCAATCATTCTATCATAATTTTCAATAGGGAGAAAGTAGTCTATGTTCTCAAATTGTTTAAAAACACTTTAAAGAAAATAAAAAATCAAAAAAGGAAACTATCTCCAAAGCAATGGGGAATTCAAAAAACCGGTTTTTGGTATATCAGAAGAGCCGAGCCTTGGGTTTGCATTTGTGAAAGACTCGAAGGAGTTAAGTTTTGTGTCCAGGCACATGTAAAAGGGTGAATAGAAATTAATTAACATGAATAGAAGCTTGTTAATGAAAATTAATTAAGTATGAAAATAGGGTAGTTATTAATTAAATGGAAGCTTAAGCCAATTAATCTTCTATAAAATTTTAAAAAATTGCAATTATTTATTTTAAAAAATTTTATTATTTAGAGTACAGATCATATCAAATGTTTTTTTGATGGAGCTGAGTGATAACACCCATCAAATCTAAAACTGAAAAATAATTCTTATTTGCCAATTAATTTATATTTTAAGAGGAGTTTAGTTTTTAAAATAGATATATTAATTATTATATGTTGAATTTTTCTCATAATTAATTTAATTTATATTGTTTTTTAGTACACATAGATTAAGTTTATTATAAAATTATGAAAATAAGTTAGGACTCGGAATCAAAGGAGTGAAAAGTAAATGAATTGAAAAGCTATTGTTTTCTACTCGTTTAAAAATATTGCCTAGGGTTTGGGGGGGGGGGGACTTTTAAATAGTGCAACGTTCACTTTCGGGCGGATTAAAAGGAATTTCAAAAATTAACGAGGGGGAAGAACTCACGTGCCCTAACCCTAGGCGCGCAATTACGAGGTTTGACCTCCCAAATTTGCCGAAAGGTCGTCTTCAAAATTCCCCAATCTCAACTTCTTCCCTCAAAATGGATTCTGAAGGTGTCCTTTTTAACAACCGAATCTCTCTCTCTCAAAAAAGATGTAAACTTTTTCATCATCGTCGTTGTTGTTCGAGTTTAGTTTTCATCAATTGTTTTGCAGGGCAAAGAGGGTCGACTAACCCTACGGCAGCGATTGCGACTCTTTTGAGTAGAAGAGCAAAGCTTCATGAAGAGCTTCGAAGCATTGAAAAGCAGGTCACTAAACCCTAACCCCCATTTTCACTTTTCTCATTATAATACTTCATGTGCTTATTGTTCATTATGGTTTTTGGGTTTATTAGAAAAGGGCTAATACAATTTTAATGACTTGATATACCACCCCCACCCAAATAAAATAAAAAATAAAAAAAAAAAAACTTTTTTCCTTGTTTTATGTACTTGTAATGCATCATTTGGTTTCTGGGTTTATTAGGGTTAATTCAAGTCGGTGACTCTTCATCTTCATCATTTTTCTTTTCGGCAGTTACCCACAAATTCAATTTGAAGGCTAATTCAAGTTCCAGCAGAATTTACCCGTCCTGAACTTTGGTTTTTCCTAGTAGGATTTTGTACTCTTTGGACTAATTGTTTAGGTTTTGCAGAGAATTAAATATTATATTAAGGTTGGCAAATTAGGTTTGTTCAATAAGTGACAAATGTATGACTAAAATGTGGGCAAATATCTAGTGACTCAGCATTTCCATCTTACAGTGTGGGCTGTTTTCTTTTACTTAATTGCAATTACAAACCAAAATACTTCTTTGTGAGGAATCTCTTCTTTGTATGACCTTTATACAAGCAATACTAGAGTTCTAGCCAGCTACGAATTGTGAAAGTACTTATTTTTGAGATGCCATGATGGCACTGATTTAGAAGCTTCCTTCTCTTTATGTTCTTTCTGCATTAAAGTTTTTGATACTCCATTATAAATTGATGTAGTAAGTAAATTATTTTATTATCGGCTGATTGTGATTTTGCATCAGTGAATGTATTGTATGGTATAAAAAGGTTGTCAATTGTCCCCGTATCCCAACTACTTGCAGGTCTATGACATGGAAACAAGTTATCTTCAGGATCCAAGTCAATGTGGAAACGTTTTAAAAGGTTTTGAGGGGTTTCTGTCTTCATCAAAAAGCACCACCCTGTACAGCCTTTTCTCAAATCCCTTGTATCCTAGCAATGTTCTTCAAACCATTTTTCATATGCATGTGTTTATTTTATTATTCTGTCTTATATAATGTACCAAATATGATTGGCATGATAATTCTCCATGGAGATACCATATTTTTTCCTGTCTCAGAACACATAACATTGACATCATTGAGAATATCCTAAGTTCTGTTGCATGCAAGGTTATTGAACTATCCAAAAGTAAAGCTTGGGGGGGGGAGTTATCCCAAAACGAAGGCTTACTGCCTGGATATACTACTCCTCTGTGATACATTGTCTTTAGAACTTATTCTTGTGGTAATCATGCAAACTAGTATACACCAAGTTTTCAAAATGGCAAAGTGGACTGAGATTTTCAGAGGTGTTTGATTAAATGAATTTGTATTACGTGAAAACAAATTGTTATGCTACGTATGAGCTGATCTAATATTTACTAAACAAGATTTTTCCACTTTCCATGTGCTTGTATTCATTTAAATGCAAAAACTCTTTTTTTTTTTTCTTTTCTGTGTGTGTTCTCAAATTTTTGTTAAGATCTAATGGATGTTGTAGTTGATCATGTTATTTATCCATGTAAGAACTACAGGTAACACCAGCGTGTTGTTTTTCTTTCCTTTTTTCCCTCGCTCCTTGAAAATCAATTTTAGAGAGCACCATCCAAACAGAACAGCAAAAAGACAGACATCTGGGAGAGAAGATTCCAAGATTTTTGACAGCCCTTGAAATATGACAACTATCTAAAATAAATGGCATATAATGTACATTCAGAATCTGCCAGGGAAATATGTGATTTTACCTATATGGTCGTTTGACTTACTTTATTCAATAGTTTTGGATTTTTATATCAGTAATATATCCTTATTCAAATTATCATGCTGCAGCTTAAAGCGGTCCAGGAAGTTTCAGCCTGAGGACAGGCTTTTCTCATTGTCTTCCGTCACCTCTCCAGCAGTATGTCTCCTTGTCTAAGTTATTCAGAAATCTTGGTATTTCTTTCTCCTTTACTTCTTATTTTCCTGTATACTGGTGGGAGTTATTAGGAGATATGGTAGAATATGTGGCTTCCTGGAATTATCATCTTGTTTATGCTCATCATCTTGTTTAAGAGTGTATATTGGTTGATTTAAAGATAATTGTACTCAAGACAAGGTCATATATGTAAAACTTTTACATTGTAAGGATACTCTTTCGAAGAGTTGGCTTGCTATAACTTCTGGCAGCAGAGTTGGCATTTCTATACTCCACTACCTTAATACTGATCAAATGAACCAAGGAAGTCTGGAGCTGACTCAAATTGTTACCCCTAGGTAGCTGATTTTGTTCAGTGGGTGTGCACTGATGTTGATACTTGTGAATATGCATCACAAGACTCATAACTAGCATCACTCCCTGAAATCCATTTCGTTAAACTGCCTGTTGTCTTGTTGCCTGTAGCATTTTTGGTTAAATTAATAAAATAGTTTCTCTTCTCTGGCCCCCATCACCCACACCCAGGACTTGTTTGGATATCCTGTCAAGCTGTTAGCAGAGAGCATAATGAACAGATAGATCTAACTCTATTAGATGTTTCTTTACATGAATTAGGTCAAAGATGAAGCAATCTGTTATGAGAGAGTATGATATGAAGAGTGCTAATATTGTTTAGCATGTAGAAAATTCATTTCTTGAGTATTTGAGTACTT
The DNA here is from genome assembly GCA_033439265.1 of Dillenia suffruticosa. NCBI lineage: Eukaryota > Viridiplantae > Streptophyta > Magnoliopsida > Dilleniales > Dilleniaceae > Dillenia > Dillenia suffruticosa. Next base: position 20,561,445 of record JAVTVX010000020.1, read on the forward strand.
TTGGTCTGTTAGTGGCTTGTTCTGATCAATCTACCATTTTTTCTTCTTGGGACCCACCCAGTATAGTTTGGAGGAAGAGCCTCCTGAGGTCTGATGTCCAAAGGTGGATTTGAGCATGTTACCCATTCAATAGGTAGGTCAACAAGGAAGGGAAATGGGAGAGAGGTAACATGATTTTAGCATGCCTTCATGGCAGGGCACTGGGGGACAAGTATTCGTGATCCCTTGTTATGGCTACTACTAAGTGGCTCATATAGTTAGCCAATGTTGGTTGAGTTTGTCAAGATATAGATCTGATGGGCAGTCTACTCTTTAAACGATTTTGGTGGCACTCACCTGACAAAGTAATGGAGTTTGAGCAAGAGTTTTGAGGGTGGCTGCTTTTGTCAAAGTTAATACAAAACCTTTATGTTGAAACCTGTTATTTGATTTGCTAAAGGCACGGTGAATTCAACTAAGCATGCATAAATGATTGCCCCCCACCCCCCAGTTCCATCTCATCAGTATCTTAATAGAAAGTATTGTGCATGTTGTGCAAGACATCAACATGGATATGCTGCAGCATATTACAAAAAAGCATTTGCTTACCTTGTAGTTGACCATCATCCACATGTCAGGGCCAGCAAACTTGTTTATGACATCTTGAATAGAGTCTGTTAAGATTATCTTGTGTATGGTGTTTTAAGTGTACATCAGGGATGGTGGGATTAAACTAATGGAATTTTTCAGAGTAATGGTGATCATCTATGTCTTCCTTCTTGAGATGGATATAATTCAAAATTTTCTGATTAAATTCTATTAAGATGGAGAGAGATTAAAATCATGTGAATTGACCATGAAAGTGGGCCTGAAGCGAAATCACAGAGAAAAAATTTTCCACAAATCTATTTTCAGAGAAAAATATGGAATTAATCTAGCAACTTCAGCTGTTCTTTTTTGAATTCCTTTATTGATATGACATCTACTCATTTTACTTGGTTGTGTTTTCATAAGTTTGTCTTGGTTCTTTTAAAATTTGAGTTGTAATTTTTCTTTGCAACGAATTTTCAAAATTTAAGGATGTAAAAGAAATTGTGTTCTTTTGGGCTTAATTTACTGTCTAATTATTTCTTTTTGATGCTTTTCCAGGCTGAAGAGCATGCACTTGGACGAGACGGTAAGCTTATGTTCACCAGCTTATAGGTGTAGCTGAAATACATTTCTGTTGGATAAAGTTTTAAAAGTCTCTTTACTTGTTTCTCTCAGAATTTGGTCCAGGCCGGCCTAAGGGTGGTGCACCAGCAAACCGGCAGTAAGCCTTCCTTTCTTACATCCGACGTGTTTATATTAAACATAAAAGTCAATAAGGTTGCATTCCGATCAGTTTATATAAGTATTCTGATTGTGATAACTAATTGCCACAGAGGAAAGCCAAAGAAGGGAAGAGGAGGTCCGAGAGATGCAAAGAGAATCAGGCAATCAAGTGAACAAGATCTTGACTATGAAGACGATCCTGATTTGATTTATTAAGAACTGCTCAATGCTGGTGATATTCTCTTTGATCTAGGACTTACAGACTTGTTACTCTGCACAAGCCCGATACCTGTATAAAGTGATATGCAAGAAAAACTGATTGGTGTTCATTGCAGGAGATGAAAGACATGATTCGAATCTTTTGAGGTGAAAGACATGATTTGAATCCTTAGTGCCTAAATAGTTTTGTGTTGAACATGTGAACTTGAGAAGTAGTACCCACCATTTTTGTCTATGGGTGAACGAAGCCCATATTGTCTGGTGTAAAGTCTAGAATACTGATGAGCTTAAGCAGTTCGCTTTGAATAGTGATGGTTCTAAATATATTTACAGTCTTTCAATTGATATGTTTAAGGAAAATTATCACAGAAACGAAAAAAGAATATTGTGGATCGTTATCCCATCTTTGTCTCTAATTGCTTTATGAATCATATGAGGAGCATCTGTCTTCACTAGTTTTTCTCTCCCGCCTAGTTGGATAAGCTTTATTTTTATATAAATTATCATTTGTGGGGATGTACAACTATTCAAATTCTCATGATTTTCGTCACATCTGGCTGTGAGAGTTTAGGTGCCTACTTTTGGCTTTTTTTCATTTCTATTGTTTATTAATGGTGGAAATTCTTAGTTGTGAATCTGTGGTTGAGAGGCAACAAACTTCGTACAATTTTAACCAAACTCAGTATGTAATATACTCGGTATGTAATATGTATGTTGGCTTTTAGATAAAAGATTTGAATAGTTTTTTTGATTTAGATTAAATGGGTTTTTCAATAATGAATGAACTTTATTTGGGGTGGGGGAATTTGCTTTTAAATTGTCAATAAACTTTATGATGACCAACGAGATGCACATGCCAAATTCTCAATGAACGTACGATACAATTCGTTGAAAATTCTATTTTGAGGTATCATTTTGTGTTTTTTTTTTATACAAAAATTAGAATTCAAAATTTTAAAATTGAGATAAGAAAATTGTGACCATCAGAGTCGGAACACCATTTTGTGTTTTCATGTCAAGCTTTCCGGTGTCCTTAGATTGCCTTTGGGGGCGTGGGGGTGGAAGGAGGAGAGACAGAGAGGCAGGCGAGTGCGGAGTGAATCTGAGGCGGAATAGGTTTTACGTTGTTTTTCCGTGGTCGGCTCTGTGTGGGTCCAACTTGGGCTTAGAAAGAAAAAAAAAAAAAAAAAAAAAGAAAACAAGGAAAAAAATAGACTGCTGGTGGTCCCCACTGTTTTGATTTGTGCTGTTTGCTGTCGAGGTGATGTTTAGACTTTTGAGAGGATATACCTTTCTGGACCCTTTGATTAAGATCAAGTGGAGCGTCTGTTTTTATTTATTTTTGAGTGTTAGGGTCATCCAAGGGGTTGAGTTGTGTGTTGACCATCACCAAACTCTTTTAAATTAAATAATTAAATATTTTAATTTTTTATTAGAGATTTTAATTTTAAGTTTTAAAAATTAAAAAAAATAATTTAGGAGAGTTACTTGCTCAATAGATCCCATAGGATTCGATTAAATTAATCATACAAAATCTAAATATCGATCGATAAAAAAAAAAATTGATGGCAGGAGCGGTGGCCCAATTAGCCCGAGGGGTTGTTTTGGACTGGTTGGATTGGATTGGATCGGCTGGGCCCAAAATTACATGACCAATTGTCGAATGGTCCAAGGCAAAGCCGCATCTTGTTTCGATTGCATGAAAACGGACACAAAAGTGAATATAAAACGATACACAAAATAACCTTTTATAAAAATATATGAAATAAAAATATAAACAAATACATAAATATAATAAATATAAAAATTTTAAATAAATATTAATTATTTTATAAAAATAATAAAATAATTATATTTTATAATAAAAATCTAAAATGATTAAATATGTATTTATTAATACAAACAAACAACAACAATAACCGGTTCTTTATCCCACTAAGTGAGATCAAGTATATGGATCATTTTATGCCATTGTATGTTATCTCACACCGCACGCTCCATTAGCATAATATTGTAAAAAATTCATACATAAAGTTTTTGTCTTAGTTTTACGTTGATTGATTATCTAACGCAATCCTCTACCTTTCTTCGGGTTTGAGATTGGCCATAGTATCATTAAATATGTTAATTACAAGACAAATGATGTAAAAAAATATAAATTATAATTAAATAAAGAAATAATTGAATGAAAAAATTTATAAATATAAAAATTATATATATATATATATATATATATTAATTAATTTAACGTGTTGAAATATTTTAAAAATAAAAAATTATTTTAAAATAAAAAAATATTAGTATCGAAAAGTTATCGGGCATCAAAGATAATTACTCTTAAGAAAAAATTGTAATGCTCATGGTATGTTCCATGCAAGGAAAAACACCAAACTCTCCCTTCCAATTTTGGAATAACAAAAATATAAAAATATACGTACAACATCAATAAATACCAAATTTTGATAATATAATCTCAAAAAAGGAATATTCTGTGGGACAGACTTAATTGCATGTACACAACTCAAAATGGGTGACTTTCCAAAAATGCCCTACATCGCTTTTATAGGTTACTTTTAAAACAAGAGCCAATTTGGTTTTAAAAAAAAAAAGAAAAGAAATCCCAAAAATTATTTTCATAAGATAATTAATTAGATAAATTATATTTAAATATAACAGTTCAAAATTAACATTTGCTCTAAACTCCAATGATTTTTTATTTTTTGGCTGAGGTTTACCCACTTGTATTTAAGTCTCACAATCGTAAAAATACTAAGAATATTTATCCAAATAACTTCAAACCTAAAAGTTTAACATTAATTAGAGAAAAAAAGACCTATAGTTTTTTAATATAAATAATAATTATTGCCTAGGTCGAACAAAAATGGAAATAAAGAAACGAGAATGGACAATAAAGGATTTGAGAAAGTAATATTTTGCAAGAATATAAAATACAGAAATGTGACTAAATACATAAATATAAAAAATATAATAATTTTTAAATAAATATTAATTATTTTATAAAAATAATAGAATAGTAATATTTTATAATAAAAATCTAAAATTATTAATTATAAAACAAATAATATAAAATTATAATTATAATTAAATAAATAAATAATTCATTAAATATGAGAAATGTACAAATATAGAAAATGTAAGAAATCTTATACAAATATTAATTAATTTAACAAGTTGAAACAAAAAAAAAAAAATGAAATAAGAAAACATTGGTATTTAAAAATTTTTGTACATCGTAGATTGTCATTGTATAACAGTCCAGATGCTAACAGGAGTGAAAATTAATAAAAGACAATGCGTATTAGGGGAAAATTGACCGAGTGAGAGGAAGCTAAAAAGATGGGGATATACGGATTGAGATTCGGAATACCAGCGGTGAAAAACAAACACATATTTATAAATAGTCTCACTTCCCATCAAACAATACACAACAATAGCACCTCATCGATTTGCATTAAGCATTCCACGATCTCTCGTTCTCTCCTCCTCGAGTTATCTTTTTCTCCCTCCTCTCCTGAGCATACAGGTGATTTCTGTCTCTCCATCTCCAAAACTTTACATTCCCTTTTGTTTTCTTTAGGTCATGTTCTTTTGTTTTTTCTCTTTATTGCGTTTTTGTTTCTTGCAAAAGTTGGTGACTTTGAACACAGCTTTCAAAAGGGTCCTGTCTGTTTTTCTCTTGTAAATCTATAAATTTGTCGTGACCCATTTCATAAACAAAACTAAAAAATGAAATAAAATAAATAAAAACACCTTTTGCTTCAAGGTCACATTCAATTTGTGATTTTAATGTTAACTCCATTTTTGTATTGTTCTGCGCTGCCTTTCATGAGAATGGCGATGACAAATTCATTTGATGAACATCATTCTAGAAATTTGTAGACATTGGTCTTATAGTTTTGTGTTCGATTATCTTTTGTAGGTATTCTCCTAGAAGGAGATACCACAAAAAGGTGGGAGAACAGAAAGACTGCTCGAAAACTTCATGGCAAGGGAACAACTGGAAGTTCTCAATGCGCTAGATGTAGCAAAGACACAATGGTACCATTTCACAGCCATTGTGGTTGCTGGAATGGGATTTTTCACTGATGCATATGATCTTTTCTGCATATCCCTCGTTACCAAATTGCTCGGTCGCATATACTACCATGTTGATGGTGCGGAGAAGCCTGGTTCTTTGCCTCCAGGTGTATCGGCTGCAGTGAATGGAGTCGCCTTCTGCGGCACTCTTGCTGGGCAACTATTCTTTGGTTGGCTTGGTGACAAACTAGGCAGAAAAAAGGTCTATGGCATGACCCTCTTGCTTATGGTCATTTGCTCAATTGCCTCGGGCCTTTCCTTTGGTAACACCCCAAGCTCTGTCATGGCTACGCTTTGCTTCTTCCGGTTCTGGCTTGGTTTTGGCATTGGTGGTGACTACCCTCTCTCTGCCACAATCATGTCTGAGTATGCCAACAAAAAAACTCGGGGAGCATTCATAGCTGCAGTCTTTGCTATGCAAGGATTTGGCATTTTGGCTGGTGGAATTTTTGCTATAATTGTCTCAGCTGCCTTCAAGGCTACATTTCCTGCCCCTGCTTATGAGGTTGATCCCATTGCCTCAACAATCCCTCAAGCTGATTATGCTTGGAGAATCATTCTCATGGTAGGAGCACTTCCCGCTGCACTGACATTCTACTCAAGGGCCAAGATGCCTGAGACCGCACGTTACACTGCGCTAGTTGCTAAGAATGCCACGCAGGCTGCCTCGGATATGTCAAAGGTTTTGCAGGTCGAGGTCAAGGCTGAGCAGGAGAAGGTGGACCGCTTGGCGGCTGAGACAGGAAGTTCTTATAGTTTGTTCTCTTCCAAGTTCTTTGCACGCCACGGACTTCACTTGCTTGGAACCTGCTCCACTTGGTTCTTGCTTGATATCGCATTCTACAGCCAGAACCTGTTCCAAAAGGATATCTTCAGTGCTATTGGATGGATTCCTAATGCCAAAACAATGAATGCAATGGAGGAGGTTTACATGATTGCTAGGGCACAGACACTTATCGCTCTTTGCAGTACTGTTCCTGGATACTGGTTCACCGTCGCTTTCATTGACAGAATTGGAAGATTTACTATTCAGTTGATGGGTTTCTTCTTTATGACAGTCTTCATGTTTGCACTAGCCATTCCCTATGATCACTGGACTCGCAAGGAGAACAGAATTGGATTCGTTGTCATGTACTCATTGACCTTCTTCTTTGCCAACTTTGGTCCTAATGCCACAACATTTGTTGTCCCAGCTGAGATCTTCCCAGCTAGGTTTAGGTCAACTTGCCATGGTATCTCAGCTGCCTCAGGCAAGCTTGGTGCCATGGTGGGTGCTTTTGGATTTTTGTACTTGTCGCAGAACCAAGACAAGTCCAAGACAGAACATGGGTACCCTGCAGGTATTGGAATGAAGAACTCGCTCATCGTGTTGAGTGTGATCAACTTGCTAGGTTTGTTTTTCACTTTCTTGGTGCCTGAGTCCAAAGGAAAGTCTTTAGAGGAGGTTTCTGGTGAGCAAGAGGACGTCGAGGAACAGAGCTCCGCTCAAAATGACAAGACACTTACTGTATAGATTTTGTCTTGTGAGGTTTTATTCCAGTTTATACACAACCTTATTCCTGAAAAGATGCTACCTATGCCTAGAAGCTCCCACGTTTCCTTACTGGAGATATAGTAGAATAAGTGGCTTCCTAGAATTACTATCTTGCTTGTGCGAATTGAGACCAAATCATCACGTTTCAGGGTGTCATGTGAAAAAAGTCGAAAAAGTCAAATTTTAGCACCTGGAAATTGTTCCTTCCAACTTCATTTGATCATATTATCTTGTGTAAGAGCTCCTTGTTTATATATTGTTTTGTATCTTTAAGAGCATAGGACAATTTAAAAAATTTGAAAATAGCTGTAGGCGTAAACAAGGTGCTCTTAAATTATTGTTAATTTTTTGTCTCCAATTTTCCAATCTTTAAGAGCATCTGCTAGAATGTAGTTCACAGTCCACAATCAAATTATTGTTAATTACCACGTCTCCCATTTTGACCATATTATCTTGTTTAAGAGCATACATAAGCTGATTTAAAGTTAATTGTACCAAGACAAGTTCATATACATAAAACTTTTACATCGTAAGGACACTCTTTCGAAGAGTTGGCTTCCTATAACTTCCGGCAGCAGAGTTGGCATTTCTATACTCCACTATCTTAATACTGATCAAATGAACCAAGGACGTGCGGAGCTGACTCAGATTCTTACCCCTAGGTAGCTGATTTTGCTCGATGGTAGTGCACTAATGTTAATACTTGTGAACACGCATCACAAGACTCATAACTAGCATCACTCCCTGAAATCCATTTCATTAAACTGCCTGTTAGCGGGTTGCTGCTTGTTGCCTTTTTCGTTAACAAATCAATAAAATAATTTCTCGTCTCTGGCCCTGCACCCGCACCCAGGTGTTATTTGGATATCCGGTCAAGCTGTTAGCGGAGAGGATAATGAACAGGCAGATCTAACTCTTTTAGATAATTCCTTTACATGAATTTGGTCAAAGATAAAGTAATCAGTTATGAGAGGGTATGATATGAAGAGTGCTAATATTGTTTTAGCAGGTTGAAAATTCATTTCTCGAGTATTTCAATGCCTTTGGTCTGATCAATCTACCATTTTGTCATCTTGGCACCCACCTAATATATTTTGGAGGAAAAGCCTCTTGAGGTCTGATGTCCCGCCCGGTGGATTTTAGCATGTTATCCATTCAGGTAGGTCAACAAGAAAGGGGAAATTGGAGAGGCAACATGATCTTAGCTTGCCTTCATGGCAGGGCATTGAGGGACAAGTCTCTGCAATCCCTTGATGGGGCTACTACCAAGTTGCTCATATAGATAAGACGAGTTAGCTAATGTTGTTGAATTTCTCAAGATATTGATTCCTTTAAGCGCATGCACAACATAATCGAATGCAAAGCCAGAACATGAATCAAGCAGCAACAGAAAAGATAATGTAAGGCAGAACATAAGGGACTACAGAGCAATCTTACTGACGGTACTTCACCGGACTGACCATTCAAATCCAAAAGCGCATCACGGATGAAAGCATACAACAATAGAAAATCATGTCAGTTAATTGAACGACAGAAAGACAAAGACAAACTGAAATGGAAAAGGAAAAAAATAAGTGAATCACTTACCATTTCAGGGGGAGAAAGAGAGAGACACCGATGTGGGTAGACTCAACTGAATGTATGGTTGAGTACCCTTAAACATGACCGATATTCGATTCCTGTCGGGAGTATTGGATCTCATGTGTATGGAGCGTTTTTCGTTGAGAGACCCACCCTCCGAAAGGAGCTACTGTAGCTGTCGGTCCATATTAATCAGAGCAAAACCCTGGATATCCGACGGTGTCTAAGATATGATAAAAAAAAAAAAAAAAAAAAAAAAAAAAGGAGAGAGATAGCAAAGGAGTTGCTAGAGGTGGTAATGGAGGGACCTCAAATAATTGAGAAGATAATAATATATTTAATTATATATTTTGTCTTATCTGAATTATGGATGTCAAATGAAGGTACTATATAAAAATGTCAAATACAAAACAATAAATATTTATTTATTAATTTCAATAAATAATACGGTATTTATTTTAAAACACAATTCTAGTTATTTATGAAATTAATTGAAATTAAAATAATTTTAATAAAACTATTAGATTAGTAGATTACATTTTACTTATTTTGAAGGCAAAGTAAATATATTGTAGTTCTCTTCTCCACTTTAAAAACTTAATTTGTATTTATTATTTACTCATATGGAATTATCTATGTGTTAAATTAATTGAAAATAGAGAATAATAAAGATAGTGAAGTTTAGGAATGAATTGTAATTTTTAAAAAAGTATAAGATTAATATATAATTCTATAAACTTGATAAGCTTATTTGAAATTTTGAATTTTAGAAATTGTTTATTCTGTTTTATAATTTTTTGAAATTATTAGGGTTGTCATGTAAATTTCAAAAAGTATGATAATTGATTTTATAATTTTAAAAAAATACAAAATCTAATGTTTTTGTTTTGATTTAAAACTCTTTAATTAAAACTCTCTCACTCTCTCTTCACTCTCTCTTGGTAATTAGTCTTCTAGTTTAATTATAATATATAAAATAGAATTTAGAATTCATTAGAATTAGTCCGTGTACAAACATAAGAGGGTTTCAATTAATGTTTAAAGAAAAAAAACAAATCTAGATTTGAGATTGTCAATAGCAAGTTTGTGTACAAACACTATAAAAAAACAAAGTATCAGTGATGAAAAAATTCATCGCTAAAAGGTATTAACGATGGATTTTTTTCGTTACTAAATCTATTACTGAAAACCACCCCTCTAAAATTTATTGACGGAATATCATCCGTCGCTGATACCAATAACAAAAAAAAAATCATCGCTAAAATATCAATCACTGATAAAAGAAAATATGTAAAAATATCAATGATGAATGATTCTTGGAGCCCTCACGCACGTGCACTGCCTTGATGCGCTCCCACTAGCACGCACCTGCCCTCATGAGCCCGTCCATGCTCGCCCGCCCGTGCCCTTGCACCTGCCCACCCGCTAACTTCCTTTAATTCGAGAAAAATGCCTCCAACCCACCTCCAGCCACGTTCGATCTTGCGCACGCGTAAAATATTTAAAACACCATAACCACCGGATCACAATGAGTTATCTAACATTTTTTTTTATTATTTGTTATTTTTATCTCATATTTTTTTAATAATAATAAAATAATATAAAATTATAATTTATTATAAAATAATAAAATAATAAAATATTAGCTTAAATAAAATAATAAAAATTTTAAAAAATAAAATAATGTTATTCTTCTACAAAATAAAATAAGAATAAAAGAATTTTATTCTACTCTCGCTTTTTTTTTTCTTATTTCACTCTCATCTATTTTCTTTCTACTTTACCTTGAGGTAATTTTTTTCATTGAATTTTTCTAACTAATTAAATTCGATATAGATTAAATTTACGCTAAATAATAAAATAAAATAATTTTTTTGATTAATTAAAATAGAATAACAAATTATTTTTTTGATTTACCCATTAAACTAAATAATAAAATAATAGAAAAAAATAAAATAAATAAAAGAAAAAAGAAAATTAAAATTAAAATTTTAAAAATTTTAAAAAATTTAAAAAAAATTAAAAATATAAAAAAAGTAAAAAAATAAAAAAATAATAAAAAAAATAAAAAATAGCAAAATATTCGTCGCTAATCTGTCGGTAATCCGTCGCTAAAAATTCTGTCGGTAATCCATAGCTAATCCGTCATTAATAGTAATACATATTTTGTTTTTTTTTTTCTCTTCACCATTACACCAACGGATATTTTTCGTCCTTAATCCATCACTAATAGGTTTGCAAATTTGTTTTTTTTTTCTCTAAACCACTATAGTTACGGAAAAATTTTCGTCGCTAAAAAATCCGTCGTTGATATGTTTACAATTTTTTTTTTTTACTTTACACCACTATAGTGACGGATTACCGACGAAAATATTTCCGTATTTAATTTCCATCGCCAATCCGTTGTTAATCTCTCAGTATTCCGTTCGACGTTAATCCATCGTAATTCCGTCACTATTTACAATGAATTTTTTTCGTCGATAATTTTTCATCACTAATACCCTATTTTCTTGTAGTGAAAATAAAGATTCATCGTAAACTTTTGGTTGCAAGGTTTCTTTGAAAAAAAATAGAATCACATGATTCAAAGTAATTTGTTTTTTATTTTTAATTATTTTAATACAATCTCTTGCTTGTTATTTTCTATTTAATATCAAGTTTTATATGTTTATTTTTCATTTAAATTGTTATTTATTTCTTTGCTATATCTGATAATTGAATATGATAGAATTAATGCCCACGTGGAGCATTTTTCCATATATAAAAAATGAGAATAATTCAACTTTCTATATTCTCAAAATGGTAATCGACGTGGATTGATATTCATTCCTTTTGTGGTTATGGGAGAATAAATCAACCTTATAAGAATAAGGTAAATTAGGGCAAAAAACTAGTGACGACACACAATTGAGAGGACACACGATAGAGAGAAAACATTGATCACTAAGAGTGAGGGTTTGAGAATAAATTCTGCGTAGAGAATTTTTCGTATCGTATTCATCACCGGGTTTTGGATTGCGGTACTGTGGTACTGTGATGATAACTCGATTTTCATAGTTATCGTCCCAACGGTGAGGTTATTCAAGCAGAACTCGTAGTTCCCTGAATTTTCTGCGATTTACTCATTGAACCCAAAAAAATATAAACTCTTACTATTCCGAAAATTTGTCTCGCTTCCGCATGAGTGTGTGCATCTAAATCCAACATTGGTATCAGAGTGCTTGTTGGATTTATTATATAATTTTCGAATTTTTTTTTTCTACAAAAATATAGGGTTAAAAATCTGGGGTTCGGATCACGGATGAATTTCGTGAATTCAATTATACCATGATATTATCTATGTTACGTAAATCATGAATATATTTTTTTTGGAATTTTTGGAACATGTTTTGGCCATGAAACTTGAAGCCCAAGTTTTTGGCCCTAATAGTGCCCGGAACTAAAAACCCTAGATCTGTCTGTGTAAAGGGATGGTTGATCTATAAAAATGGTACATATGTGTTCCACATGCACTGATCTACGTTTTGACATATATTTTGTGAATTGTCGTTGCTGGAAATTGGGTTTTCCGACAATACCGCAGATGGCTAAAATTTAGACATTTGATTCGCTATATTTTGGGCTTGAATCTCCCAAAAAATTGAGTTCAAAATGTTTTTGGGAAGTCCAAATTCATTTTCTGATCGAAATCGCCATGAAAGAGTGACCAGAAATGGGTTTTTCAAGAACCAGATCAAAAAAATAGGTTGTAGACCCGTTGAGCGAGGAAGAAACCATCAGACCCGCGGGCGCGTAAGCAGTAAGTGTCGAGAGGCGCGTCATACAGCAACAGGCAGGCGCGCACACTTCATTCGCAAGTGAGGTGCGTGAAGCGGTAGGAAGCCAGATTGGGTTGGAGCCTAACCCGCTTCAACCCACATACCAGGTTTGACCAACCCGTTGACCAACCGGTCGGGTCAAACCCTGACCCGCTGACCGACCCATATTCGACCCAGGTGACATGGCTCAATGCGTGAAGGCGGTTGAACCGTGTGCCGCGAGTAGGTGGGCATGGGCCGAGCCGTGCTAGGCGTGTGATAGTGATACGCCTCAGGCAAAACTGAATGAGGAGGCGTATCGTGCATCGAAAAGGAAGGATGGCCAAGTTAGGACAATCCTCCTTAGTAGCATACACGATGATCTGATTTCAGTTTATGAGTAGTATTTTACTGCGAAGTCGGTTTGGGTTACTCTGAGAGAGCACATTGACGCTCTGGTCAGCTCCTAAGCTGAGGATGTTGACCTATAGATTCATCACCTATAAGAAAAGACCCGATCATACTATAAGATAGAATATTACGCACATATTAAGTATGATCGCCTCTCTAAAGATTTTGGGGGAGTCGATGTCTAATGAGATTTAGGTGTTGGAGTGATCCAGTCTTTGCTTAACTCCTTGGATGTGGTTAAAATCTATCTTACATATACAGAAAGTATTCGTACTTTCATGGATGTGAGTAGATATTGTGAACTCGAGAAGAAGCACTATGAGGTGGTTAGGTCAGTTTCTAGTCATGCATATGTGGCGGAGTTGAGTAAGGGCTCCAAGTGTGTCAAGCGTAAATGGCGCAAACATGATAAGAAATCTAGCCAAGGTAAGAAGAAGCCATTAGCAAAAACCGATGACAAAAGGCAAAAACACAAGAAGAAGGAGCTCGACAAGAACAAAGTCAGATGTTACGTTTATGGCAAGTTTGGGAATTTCGCTCGCGAGTGTGGCGAGCGAAATGTATGTCCTTCTTCCTTACATGGTATGACTTATGTTTCATCCACTATGATGCTCACTGACTCCTCTTCTTTGTGGATTGTAGATTCAAGAGTCACCGACCATGTAGCACATATATAGAGTTCCGCCGATTGAGTTATCATGTGAGGAGACTATATGTGGGGAATAGAGCATTTGTAGTTGTGAAGGGAATTGGTATATACAAGATGATGTTGCAAAGTAACCAAATCCTATACCTGCATGATGTATTGTATGCTCCCGAGATTCGGCGGAATCTCGTATCTGTCATTTGTTTAGATTGTTTAGGATATTCTGTTTTTTTCAGAAACTCGAGTATTTCTATCTCATACGATAATTCTCTTTTATGTACTCGTTTAGTCTATGATAGACTTTATGCGTTGGATATGGTTTTTTATAATAAAATTTCTAATTTATCTTATATTGCCTATACATGTGATAGCGTGATTGATAATATTTCTGTTTGACATAGTAGACTTGGCCACATAAGACAAGAGAAAATGAATCGGTTAGCTACGAGTGGGTTGTTAGGCCTGCTAACTCGGATCAAGTTACCCCTATGTGAGTTTTTTCCTAATTGGCAAAGCGACGATGAAACCATTTTGAAAGGCAATAAGGATTGGGAATCCATTGCAATTGATCCACTCCGATATTTGTAGGCCTATGAATGTGAGAGTCCGAATCGGAGCTACATATTTCATTATGTCTATAGACGGTTACACGCATTTTGATTATATTTACCTGAAATAGCACAAATCTGAGACATTAGATTGTTTCAGGAGCTTTATCAGCAAAATTGAAAATTAGTTAGACTTGAGAGTCAAAACTCTCAGAATCGATCGAGAACGCGAGAATTTGTCTGAGAAGTTACAGAGTTCTGTTTCGAAAAGGGTATTACGAGACAATTGACTATTCCTACTACTCCTCAATGGAACGGGATAGCCGAGAGAAGGAACATGACTCAATTGGAGATGGTGAGATATATGATGGTACAGGCCAATTAGCCATATCCCATTTGGGGGATGCATTGTTGACTGTCATTTACGTTCTCAATCTTGTTCTAACGAAATCCATAGTCGATACCCCATACGAGCTTTGGACAGGGAAGCAGCTTGATCTTAGCCATTTAAGGCCATGGGATTATGCAGCATATGTTCACGATTCTTTGCACCCACACGGCAAGTTAAGTCCACAAGAAAAGAAGTGTATTTTCATAAGATATTTCGAATATTTTAAGAGACATATGTTCCTAGGTGAACGTACGGATGACACAGTCTCTGAGATCGAATCTCGTAATGCTACGTTCCTGAAAAATGATCGTGCCCACTTTCCATATTCTCAAAATGGTAACCGACACTAATTCCTTTTGTGGTTACGGGAGAATAAATCAACTTTATGAGAATAAGGTAAATTAGGGACAAAAAACCCTAGTGACTGCAAACAATTGAGAGAACACATGATAGAGAGAAAACACTGTTCTCTAAGAGTGAGGGCTTAAGAATAAATTCTGCGTAAAGAATTTTTCATATCGTATTTATTACCAGAATTTGGATTACGGTGTTGTGGTACGGTGTTGATATTCGATTTTCGTGGTTATCATCCCGATAGTGAGGTCGTTCGAGCAGAACTCGTGATTTTTTGAATTTTCTACGATATACTCATTGAGGTATACCCGAAAAATATAAATTTTTACTATTCTAAAAATTTGTCTCGCTTCCGCATGTGTATGTGTATCTAAATCCAACATAATAAAATAAACATAACCCGATACTCTCATATCCAACACTTTTGGCATTTAAGTTGTAATCTTTCTTTGCAAGATGTAAAGAAAATGTTTTCTTTTGGGCTTATTTTATTGTCTAATTGTTTCTTGTTGATGCTTTTCCAGGCCAAAGAGCATGTAGTTGGTAAATTTATGCTCGCAAGCTTGTAGGTGTAGCTGAAATACATTTCTATTGGATGAAGTTTTGAAGATTTCTCTTTTAAGGCCGGCCTAACACTATCAGAAAATAAACTTTAAGCGATAGAAAAATCGATCATTGATAGCCTAAAATCCGTCGCTGAATCCGTCGCTGAAAGGTATCAACGATAGATTTTTTCCGTCGCTAAATCCGTCGGAAAAAGGTATCCCGCTAAATATTAATGATCGATTTTTTTTTTGTCGCTAATATCAGTGACGGAAAAAATCCGTCGTTAATATTAGTAACGAAAAAAAATCATCGCTAAAATTGAAAAAAAAAAGAAAAAAAAAATCAACGACGGATTGGTATCCATCGTTGATAATTGAGTTATGAAAAAAAAAAACATTGCACGCTCCAACCTCACCCACACGGCACCCCATTAATATGTGCAAATTGCCATCGGTGACTTTCGAGCACCACCTTAATATGTAAAAATTGCTGTCGGTGACCTTCAAACATGGCACTTAATATGTAAAAATTGCTACGGTGACCTTCAAACACGGCACCCCCTTAATATGTGCAAATTGCCGTTGGTGACCTTCAGCACCCCATTAATATGTGCAAATTGCTGTTGGTGATGTTCGAACCCTGCGCAACGCTGACTACTGGACCAAGTAATCTAATTATATATATATATATTTTTTTTTACTTATTATCTTTATTTCTTATTTTTTTAATAATATTAAAATAATATAAATTTATAATTTATTATAAAATAATAAAATAATTATATTTTTACTTAAAATTAAATAATAAAAAATTTGAAAAAATAAAATAATATTATTCTTTGCAAAATAAAATAAAAATAATAAGAATTAAATAAATTAAAAAATTAAAAAATTAAAAATAAGAATTATTATTCTTTACAATTTTTTTTTTATTATTTTTTAATTATTTTTTTAGGATTTAGCAACGGAAATATTTTCGTCACTAATTTCCATTGCTAATTCGTCGCTAATTTGTCGGTATTGCGTCTGACGTTAATTTGCCGAAAATCCGTCGCTATTATCGATGGAATTTTTTATATCGATAAAAAAAATCCATCACTGATACTGATTTTTCTAGTAGTGTAAGGGTGGTGCACCTACAAATGGGCAATAAGCTGTGCTCTCTTACATCCTACGTCTGGTTATATTAAGCATAAAAATCGATATGATTCCATCAATTTATACATGTATTCTGATTGTGACATAAGCAATTGCCTAATAGAAAAACCGAAGACGGGAGGAGGTCCGAGAGATGTAAACAGAATCAGGCAATCAAGGGAATAGGATCTTGACTTTAAAGATGATCCTGATTTCTGGTGATCTTCTCTTTGATCTAGGACTTACAGACTTGTTACCCTGCACAAGCCCGATACCTATATAAAGTGATATGCAAGAAAAACTGATTGGTGTTCATGGGAGGAGGTGAAAGACATGAGTTGAATCTTTAGAGCCTAAAGAGTTTTGTGTTGAAAATCTCACCATTTTGTCTATGGGTGAATGAAGTCCATACAATCTGGTGTAAAGTAAATAATACTAGTGAGTTTAAGCAATGGTTCTAAATTTATTTACAGTCTCCCAATTAATAGAAAAGAGAAAATAGTGGAATGGATTGTTTTCCCATCCTTGTCTCTAATTGCTTTAAGAATCATATGAGAGGCATCTCCCTCTTCACTGATTTTTCTCTCCCTCCTAGAGGAATAAGGTTTATTTAATCATAAAATAATTTTAAAAGTTTTATCTGATTAAATTTGTTGAAGGTTAAAAACCTCATATAATATTAATTTTACGTATTGTTAATTAAAGTTAGATTTTTAATAAAAGAATTTGAATAATTTTTTTTTTTATTTAAATAAAAATGGTTTTTTTAATAATTAATAAAACATTAATCGCGGGTGGGTTCAAAGTTAAGGTAGCGTTTGAGGTAAAAATTTATGGGGGCAAAGCGAGTGGACAAAAAGGATAGAAAAGGAAAAGGCTGAGGAGTAATGTTTTAAACGACGTCGTTAGGTCCAATGGTGTCGTTTCCCGACGTTCGTAGCCGCTCTGTAAAACAAATCCAAACCCCATCCCAAACGTTCTCCGAAATGAGGGACAGACTGTCGCCGTCCTAGTCGGGGGCAGTCGCATCATACTCGAAGCCTGCACGCCCCCTTTCTCGTTTTCTCTCTCTCTCTCTCTCTCTCTCTCTCTCTCATCATGAACTTCTTTGTAAGCCCCCCTCTTTTTGCTTTTCCAATAATTCTTTGATACAAAAATTGAGTTGAACTTGGAAATGGGTATGTTTTGTAATTGATGAACAGGAGAAGATAACAATGCAGAGAAGAGAAAGAGAGAAGTCTCATCCTCCACCGACATACGACGGCCCTGTTGCTTGGATTGAAGTCTCCGACTCCGTTTCCCGTCGATTCAACTTTGACTCCTCTGGTCTTCTCTCCGTCAGTCTCTCTCTCTCTCTCCGCCCCCAATTTTGTTTGACTGTGATTGAGACGGAAAATTTTGAATTTTGAAATTTCAGGTTTGCATCATACTTGTTACTAAGTTTAATTGACCAAATTTGAAAACAAGCTCATAAACCCTAGTCTTAACACGCATGTTGTTAAAGATTTTAATCAAATATATGAAATCTGGAAATGTTCTTTGCCGGATGATCACTGGATATAGGCATATGGGTTTCTGTCCTTTGTGCATCAAAGACTTTGGCCGGGCGAGGTAGCAGAAAGATGAAAAAGGCGACTATGATCCTTGATTCACTTTCTGTTGATAAAACTTTTTGAGAATATTAGAGCTTGATCCCTTGTGAAGACCTCTATTAGGCAATTGTGGTATTTCTTGAGAAAGAGTGAGATGTTTAGGTGCGAGAGAGGAAGGTAATTGTTCTATAATGTCAATGAAGAGTGTCCCATGCGTTGTCATATGCATTGAAGATACCGTATTTGATTTGATATTGTTACTGTACATCTTAATGTTAGCATGCCCCCAATGCATGTTTAGGTATGTTGACTTGTTCAGTTGATGAGGCGGACCGAATAGATCGGGCATGGCTTTCTCCATTTCATTTTCACTGAGCAAAAGTTTCTGATTTTCTTTGCAGGTGAATGTGCTTGATGACTCGAGATCAGTGGTCAATAGAATGGTTGATTCCTTTCTGAGTCAATTCTTCCCCTCAGGATATCCCTATAGGTATACATGTATGGCATTATTAGATAACTGATTTAGCTAGAGTAAGTGCCTAGTCACTTTAGCTTTGATGTTTTCCTCTTGCAGTGTGAGTGAGGGATACCTAAGATACACACAATTTCGGGCACTACAGCACTTTAGCAGTGCAGCATTATCAGTTCTATCAACACAGGTCTTCTTCCATAAACTCAAGAAGCTCATATTCTAGCATACCTGCAGTCTTATGTAATTAATCAAATTACATATGAGATGTTTTATGCATCTCAAAAATGTTAGGACTTGACCTTGCTTGCTTCTTAAAAAGTGAATTATTTGCTATGATGCATTTTCAGTTCAAAAAAAGTATGCATAGATGTGAGGATTGTCCTTTGAGTTGTAAAGTCTAATTTCAATTGAAAATTGAGTAATGATTTCTAATAATCACAGACTAAATATGCTATTTATTATATGTTCTGCATAATGCAGAATTCATTTTATAAAATTTCTTCTCATGACGCAATTTGGCTATATAATTCTTTCCACATGCTACCTTAATGTCTTTCTCAAAAATTAGATGGATTTTCTTCTTTGTTTTAATTTAGAACTTACACTGCATTTTTTCCTTCTCTCCTGTTTCAGTGTTGCTTAAGCGACAGATTATGTCCCTTATTAACCATTTTATTTCTCTCATCAAGTGACTCTGGTGAATTGTCCATTTTATGCTAACTCCTCTGCAGTCACTTCTATTTGCAGCTGGCTTGCGACCTACCCCTGCTCAGACAACTGCAGTCAGTTGGGTGAGACAAACTTCTTTAGATATAAACAGAATAATAGCAGTATATTGGCATGGAACACAAGTGATGTCCATGTGATTAGACTAAATTAGTCTTACTTTTTTTGTTCATTCCTTTATTATTTTAATTAGTGTCACAGAAATGATCCTGATGTTTTTTCTATCTGAAAAGGGAAATGACTTGTTTTTTTCTTTTTCTTTTTTTTTTTTTTTTTGCCACAAGACCTATCTCCAAAATTGTATTGCATTGTACTTCTGTTCTGTTGTTCCAGTTGTGCTCTTATCATAGACAAACTTATATCCACATTATTGGCATGCAGGTTTTAAAGGATGGAATGCAACATGTAGGAAAGCTCATATGTAGTAATATGGGTGCAAGGATGGATTCAGAGCCTAAAAGTTGGAGAATTTTAGGTATAACATATCTCTGTAAAACGCCTACCCTTTAGCTTTATCTACCTGCTATCTTATTGAACCTAGATGACATTACATCACTTTTATGCACATTGTTATTTGCTAATAATCTCATGGGATTTGTTGTACCTACTTTTCAGCTGATGTGCTCTATGACTTGGGTACTGGCTTGGAAGTCCTTTCTCCATTGTGTCCACATCTCTTTCTTGAAATGGCAGGCCTTGGCAATTTTGCAAAGGTGTGCGTATTTCTATCCATTTTCTGTTTTTCCCCTTTTATTTTCCATTTCTAAATGGTGACTACTATTTTTTTTTTTTTCCTGATGTGCTGTGGTTTTGGAAAAAAAGTATGAAACTTGCTTAGAATTGTTTCATTTGATAGAGAATGATGGAAGACTTCAATTATAAAACCTGTGTTTTGTGCAAACCCATTTCTAATGAACCTCTCTTCACCCATCTTTGGTCTTCATCTCTGCCTGTATTGATGCATTGATGGTGGATTCTATATTTTCTTTGTCTCTGAGTTTGCAGGGAATGGCAGTTGTTGCTGCTCGAGCAACCAGACTGCCAATATATTCTTCATTTGCCAAAGAGGGCAATCTTAGTGACCTATTTGCGAAGGGGGAGGCTATCTCAACCTTGTTCAATATTGCTGGTATAGGAGCAGGAATTCTATTAGCAAGTACCATTTGTCAGTCAATGCAAGGAAAGGTATGTAAAGTTGACAAATTTTTTTTTTCTTGTTTTCTATTTTTGGTGTCTTGGACATCCTTTTTTCCATTGCACTGAAGCATATGATTCTCCTATATGTGCTCTTATATGATACATAACTCAATGGTATTTTAACATCTTACATGTTATCCAAGCAGTGACCTTTTTCGTGGGGGTGGGGGGGGGGATTGTCATAACTTCTCGCTTCTAACAAAGCCCTATATGAATATAGCATATATCCATTTATTAAAAAGGATACCATGTGTGCATTGCAACAAATTTTGTTCAAACTAATATATAGTCATGTAATCGTTTGATTTTATTGTATCAGTTTTTCTTAGGAATCAGTTCCAAGTAAAATTTCCTGTAGTCCAAAGAGAATATGGTGCATAAGCTATATGCCCTCTTTTCTAGGCTTATTTACTGTATAGGCCATGTATTTATATGGCAGCCTTCAGCCTCTATATGTTGAATGTGTGCCGATATATGAACCAACAAGCTTTTTAACCCCCTTAAGAAGAGATGTAACTGTATGGGCTGTTATTTTAGAAAATCAATTACTGCAATTGTAATTTAATTAATAGAGAGCCATAATGATTGACTAAGTGGTTCTAGAAAAATGAAAAAAGATAGTGGCATGATGGCAGAGTCTTCGTCTCAATTGATACAAATGACTGATCAAAATAGACACTTGATCGCCTCTACTCCCTGTGTTTTTTATTCTTCCCAGCATCCTCTCATTCCTTGACATGGGGCATTTAGCTAATTATGCCTACCTTCGAGTTAGCCAAACAGAAAACGAGGAAAGTGTGTTCCAAGAATTTCTTTTTAACGAAACCAGCATAGCCTACACCACCTTTTTCTTTTGTCTTCTCTCCCTCTCTCTCTCTCTCTCTCTCTCTCTCTCTCTCTCTCTCTCTCTCTCTCTCTCTCTCTCTCTCTATGCTTCTGTGTAATTGGAAAAACCAAATTTAGGGATCCCATTTGGTATTTATTATGACTTGGGTCGAGCTATTTGTTATGTAGGCGGCTTGAGGTTGTATCGTGTGTTATATATTTGGATGAATTGTGGATTGAGTAGCCATGGGCTTGAGCATTTTTGTCCAAAACAAGCTTGAATATCTAAGATCTGGCCTTTGATTTTGCCTCTTGATGTGATTTGTTGTCTTTGAACCACTTTCTTCCTTATCCTCAGAGTTTCATCTGTTCTTGGTGATTCACACTAATGTTACCAATGGCTTTAAAATAAGAGACCAGAAATCAGTAACTTAATAACTAGATACATAGCAGAGATGTGATATCTCGAGAAGATGTAGAGTTAGAAACAAACAAAACTGCCCTAAGTTTTGATGATGACAGTCCCATGGGCTGTCTTGGTGCCTTCGTATCTATTTTAAGCGCATACCTTTGAGCATTTAAAGTTTTCTGAAGAATGATCTCTGAGCGCTTTCATCACTTTTTCCTCCTTCAAGTTTCTTATACATGGAGCAGCACTATGCGATGGAAGGATTTGGATCAACGGTTCTTCAACTTTGTAACATGTTTGTCTTTCACTTTTACCCAGTGTTGCATCTTTTTCTGGCTTTTGAAATCCATAGTGGCCCTTTTTGTTGATTTTTTTTTTTTTTTTTTTTTTTTTGGGGACTTATCAATAACTTTTTATGTAACTTCAGTGGATCCACATCATTTCTGTAAATCACCAGGTTAAAATTGAGCAAAATCATTGGCAATGCATGCATGCATCATTGTTTCTCTACTTTTCTTGTTTTATCTTTTTGAAAAAGTAATATGATTTCTATTGGCACTTCATAGTCTGGTGGTGGTTCAAATCATATAAAACTTCCTGCAGTTGGTTGCTGGGCCTCTCCTTTCTGCTGTTCATGTTTACTGTGTCAGTGAAGAAATGCGAGCTACTCCTGTGAACACATTAAATCCACAGAGAACTGCAATGATTGTTGCTGATTTTCTAAAGGTCTGATTTGATATCTCAATCCAATTTTTATGGATTTTGTTTTTGTGTTGATTCACTTGTCTTTGCGATCGGACACAGGGTGGAAAAATATCAAGTCCTGCTGATCTAAGGTATCGCGAAGATCTCCTTTTTCCTGGGCGACTCATACCTGATGCTGGAAGTGTCAAAGTGGGAAGGCGTTTACACAAGGTTCTTAAGCCCTCAGAACTTCATGAATCGAGGAAAATGTTCCCCGGGGAGAAGTTTATATTATGTCATAGGAGCAATTGGACTGATATGCTGTTGGAGCATAATGCTACTGCTGAAGATGCATTGAGGGGATGGCTAGTTGCTGCATACGCTGCCAGCATGGAGAAATCTTGTGATGAGCCAAGTGCATGTATCTTGCAGAAGGCTTATGAAAAGATGAATAGTATCTTCTCTCCCTTTTTGTCTGAATTACAGGCCAATGGATGGCATACTGATCAATTTCTTGACGGTACAGGAAGCCGTTTCGCATTTTAGTTTAATACAATTTCAGTTAATTTCTGATAACATATGATTCTTCATTAAAATTATCGTTGTGAAATTTTTGCCCATTCCTCTTCTTTTGTTCTTCTTCTTGTGTTGGCTATTACTGTAAGCTTGTGATTTTTAGTTATAGAAATATGGTTTATGCAACATAATGGATATGGAACTACAGGTCTCCCTTGAATGGTCTTGCATTAAGTCTTGCTAAATTCAGTGTTGGTTGTATCTTCATACTTCATTTTGATTAGCGATATCCAATTATGGGGATTGGCAAGTATGGCTCGTATTTTTATTTAACTCATTTGTTAAAAATTTGATACCTGAGAAGAAAAGGAGACAAAATGTAATACTAATGTTGCCAATTCATGTAGGTATGTCTCCTTAGTTGTAATCTGAATTATAATAACATAGCACAAGATAATCCAATTACATGGATATGGAGGACAGGGCTGGACCATAAGTGATATAGTTCTGTGTTTGGCTACATGAATCTGCAACTCTGGGCTGGGTCACTGCTACTAATCCTTTCACTTACAACAAAATTTAATTAACTGTTTTTCTTGAATGCCCTTTTCTAGCATATTTGGCTCAACTGAAGTCACAGAATTTAGCTTCTTGTCAACTTATCTTTCAATTCCCATGCACCATTTGTCTTGTTATTTGATTCTTGTGCATTGTGTGAACATTTTATTTTCCAGTGTTTTACTGGCTACTTATTGCTAGATGTGGACCCCAACTGTACTCTGCTGTAACTTTAGATATTTTTTCCTTATCGTTTCTTACTTTTTTTTTTTTTTTTTTTTTACAAAGATTTGAACTTGAAATTATCGGTTTGGGGAGGGAAATATATACATCGTTTCTTACCGGTTACCGGTAACATAGCAACACTACTTTTAGCTTATAACTACATGGACCTTCTTGTTTAATGTTTTTGCTCTTCGCTAAAGGCTAGAACACAGGGATAGGTGAATGTGAGATTTGATCTTTTTTTCCCCTGTGCAGGTTGGGGGTGGCAGCTTCTTTTTAATGCAGTTTTTAGACAAAAATGATTGTATTATGCAGAAGGACAATCCATTGGTTGACATTATCAAGATGCAGAAGAAAGCGTTTTATGGAAAGACCTATATTAGGGCGAAAAGCATGTTGCCTGTATTAGGGCGGAAAGTTGTCAGATGGAAGTAGAAATGCTAGCATAAAATGAAATGACTACAATGACACGAGAGAACCAATTTTCTTTTTTTTTTTTGGTGAAAAGAGAACCAATTTTCTCCAGATCACACTATTATGATTGACCTCTTTTTTCCCCCTCTATTGGATTCATCTGAGTTATTGTTTCATCAGAATTGTGGACTATTAACCAAGTGTCAACCTTTTCTCGCATTTAATCCAATTTTGTTCGAGGATCCCTTTTTTATTTTTGGTCGTTTCTCACTTTTTTCTTGCACCTCCCTCTAATATATGTCATGAGACTTCCTCTTTTGATTGAATATGTTCGGGCCTGTTCATGAGTAAACTAAATCATGATATGCACAACATTAGTGTGCTTTGCATGTCTTCCTTTTATAGTTGAAATGCTCGTCTCTTGAATTGTGCTCATATATTATGTCCTGATGTGTGTGAAAGGACTAAACAACATGGAATCTGTGTCTTGATATTCCCATATTTGTGAAAATGTGAAGTCAAAGAAAATCAATGCACACTCTAAAATTCCTGCTTGCAGTAGTGCAGCGCCACGCTCTATGATCAAGTGTTATTATACCAATTAAATTATGATACGTCATTATGGTAGAGCCCCTAATGTTTGAACTTCCAATCTCTTGCTTGTGGGTCATAGGAAAATCGCATTAAGTAATTGTGGCTGTGATCATGTTTTGGTGTTAGTTGAAATGTTGGGTAAGAGGTGACTGTTAAATCTTTTTGTATAATACCCAAGTAATTTGTGACTGGTAGAATTGCATAAGATAAGAAGATAAGACGGGAAATTTAGGTCTCTTACCACAAAATTTGAATATAAAATGTCTCCAAGTGGGGTAGAAAAGTTTAGAGGTGTAAATACTCTGACTTGAGTCTGGGACAAGCTTCCACCAAACTTCTTTTGAACGAATAGAGATGAAAAAGCAAAAACTCGAGATTGTTGAATAGCGTGGGAAAAGGGAATGAAAATGGAATAAGAGAAAATGTGTACTAGTCAAGGATAAGGAATGATGGGGGAAAAAAAAAAGCAAAGGTAAGAAAAGGTATATTTGACTCGCATATTGCTATTTGTTTGGTATACTATGAAGTCTTACTGTCATTATCAACATGGAAATTCTTAATCCAATGTGCTTACACGTGATACATAGTAGTTTTTATGTGTCCCTTTTATGGTTGCTTTGGCCCTCCTAAGGTGTCCCATCGAAAAAGGATATTTTACTAAATATGCAGACATAGTAACACAATGAAATTATGAAAATTTTTCACCATTATGAATTAGGAATTTTGTATCATGCTGCGTTCGAAAGACAATATCCAACATGCAGACACTCATTTCTCTCTGTGGCCATGCAACGTGGCTGATTGGTAATAAGAGGTTGTAGCCTGTAAGGCTGCATGCTGGGGGCAGTCTGCTTGATATTCAATTGAAAGTTCAATTCAAAATGTACTTACTATTTCATTAGCAGCCAAGATGGAATGATTTATGAATAATTGAGTATGCTTTTGATCATTTTGTTTTGGTTCATCAGTTCCTTAACTACGTAGATAGCAGATGATTGATTTTTTTTTTTGGGCCGGGGGGGGGGGGGGGGGCGGGGGGTGGGGGCTGGGAGGGGAGGTATATTGATAGATGATCTCTTCTCCTCTGCTGGTTGCTTCAGGTGAACATTTTTGGACTTCACGGCTGACCCATGACCAAAACTGCAAGAAAGCAATGACCCAAAAGGCTGTTCTCAAATGGATACACAAGACGACAATTATAGGACAGGCAAGATCTTTGCTGCCATGGAATGAGGTGAATTCCCTTGAATATGTCTTGTAGTTTTGGGCTAGTTATAAGCTTATGTTTGAATTATCCAGCCCAGCCATCTTCCATTCTTTCAAGTGTGTATAAGTGATTCCACTGTAAATGATATTGGAGACTTTAATCAAAAAGTTCATGTACTTAATGGAAGACCAGGAAATTTGTAATGCAACAGCTGGTGCTTTGTCCTTATGACTCCTGTCTTTGTTAGACTTGGTTGTTAGACTTTGAGGAGCATTGCGTTTGGTAATTGTCTAGTTGTGTATTTTGATATTCCAATACAGAAATGCTAAATAGCGCATTTTTTGTATTCTTCTCCTGTTTACTATGTTTGGACAATGTGCCAAGGGATTCTTATGTTGCTTAGTTTTGGATAATGCAAAAGATGCAAGGGTTGTGAAAGTTTATAAGCGTAATATTTCCCTTAATTTTTTCTCATCCATGTTAGGCTTCATAGATCACAATAGACATACTGCGGTTCCAAATCAAACGAGAACCCGACAATTTTTGTTTGATGAGAAAATCTACCAGAGTTGAAACATGAATGATGGTTCTAATTTCGATTTAAATTTGGTTTGGATACGATGATTCTGATTCTGATTCTGATTTTACGTCAATTCGAATTTTCGTAATATTTTTTTAATATTTGATTTGTAGATTTTTTTTAATATATCAGTTTTAATTCTAAAATTTAAAAATCAAAATGGAATCAATGATTTGGAGATTTTGATTTTAGAATCGGACCATAACAAATTTAACAATTTTACTATTGTTTTATAAAATTTGATTTGGATTGAGAACCGAACCTGAACGGTAACTTTTAGGGATGTGTAGATCACAAAAGGCAGTCGTATGCCCTCATGCATTTCAAACAATGCTAGGCAGACCAACACCAATAATAATGAAAGTACAAGTTGCAATTTTCCTTCTTGACCTGCAAGAAATGAAAAAGAAGGAAAAGAGGGAGTTAAAGTTATAAATGGACTTTTGTTTGTCAATTTACTCTTTCGAATCCAAGATGCCTTTTGACCATTTCTGGTTCCATGTCGTGGTTGATTTCGCAAGCAATTACCTTTTTAATGAAGGTTTTGGTTTTGGTTTTGGTTGGCTCTGATATCACTTAATCCCAACAGATAATTGATATAGGCAGGAAGCAGGATTAATTAAACCTTGGAGTAATTAATTCTTTTACTAAAATTGATCTTTGCCATAACAAATGTTATATTGGACTAGTTTTAGTTCAGTTGAATCTGATCATCCTTTTATCCCAAGTCTCCTCTCCCAATCCATCCAATCCTAGCATGTATTTTTTTTTTTCTATTTTACTACCTCTCAATATTATTTAGAACTCGAGGCTTTAACAAAAGCAGCTCTTTTTCTTTTTCTCCTGCTTTTTGGGTATACGAGCTAATATCTCTTTTAGTTTTTGTTATCACCAAATCGAAATTATATTTTGATTAATTTGATTCGAATATTTACGATAACTTTATTTAGAGACAATTTTCCTTGTATCTCCTTCATAGTTAAGATAAAGTTTCTCTTTTCCTTTGCACTCTTAGGAAATGTGCTCAGAGGGTGGGGATTTTACATAATCTCATTGGTATTTATATCTACAAAAATTGTGTTTATTAGATCACAAATTATTTTATCATCACATTTTATTCGAAATATTGATCGTTGAATGAAGATTTAAAAAACACAATGAGTCTCAATACGTATCGTGATTTGTAAACATTTTTAAAAGGGGAATTCCCCTCACAAGCCTTTACTACTGTGTTATAGAAGTTCATGAAGGGTTCTATTTATCATTTATCTGTGTCTCCCATTCTCTACTCTTTCCATTTTTTTTTTCTTTTTTGTTTTTGGGTTTAGGAGGAGGGAAAGAGGATTCGAACACATGAAATAATGGTTATAGAATTTGGTATAAATCGTTGGGTTATCAGCATCTCTTTGGATGCCAGAGAGAGTGTCCAATAATTGGTATTGACACGGAATCACTGGGGGGGGGGGAAGGTCAATAATTTGGTTCTTTCTTTTTTCAGGACTTTGATTTCTATCCTCTTTGGCCTGACCCCTTTGTTTTGAGAAGCCATTGTTACTTTACTGTAAAGGTACACTATAGGACGAATGCATATTTCTTAATTTGACAGAGAGTAGGTATTCATTGTTCTTTTCATTTGAGACAGTGTAAGAAGCAGCCCGGAGCAATTGAATTTGTGGATATTTGCTAGTTATGCTCTGGAAAAATCTTTTGGGGTGGGACAAAAAAATCATCTCAATCTCAATCTCAATCGGGTTTAAGCCATGAGAGGCAAAGTTGTCTTGTGCTCCTTCTCTAAATGCAATAAAATTAATTGAATTCAAAAAGGTTTTTGTTAAGAAACCGTTAGTTGGTCTTTGCTTCAAAAGTTCCATCATCCTCTATCAAAACAATATGATAGGGTAGGTAAGAACCTCCGATGCATTATTTTTATTATCCGCTTTAACTATTTAATATATTTCAAAAGCTTAAGTGTTAAAATATATTTAATTATTTATTTATTTTTCATACTTTCCATTATCCGAATATTTCATATTTTCATATATATATATATATATTTGCGGGCAAAAATGTTTTATTTCCATGGAGTCAAGCTAACAAGAGAAACTTAATTATTATTTTTATTATTGGATTACGAGGTGGGTTGGGATTAGTTTGAAAATAATTTTGTTTGTTGTGTATATTTAAATAAACATGACTTCTAGGATTTCCACATCAAGATGCTATTGAATCTTTCGAGTTTCATCATCTTTTAGAATACTGTTTTGTACCCTGTTGTAAGGAGTGTTTGGCTTTTAACGATCATTTTGAGTTGAATGCAATGCAATTAGACTATGGGGCATGTGACCTCTCAAAGGACACTGGGGTCATTCCATCCCCCACAATGTCACCCACCATTTCCACTTATTTTCCATGATTTTCATCCACTCGTCCTCTTCCCTGTCCTTCTCTATCAAAATTATATGAACAATTGTCCAGTGAGCAATCTTAAACAATTTAATGTACAACAAACAGGGCAAAGTCCTCATTTCAAAGTTATTGATTATTGATTAATCTTTGTTTTGTGATAATTTTCAAATTATTACCACTTTATTATTAAATCAATGTTATATCAACGATCGTTATAAACTATTTCCAAAAGTAATAGAATTTAATCGGTATCATTATGATTGGTCTAACTCTCTTAAATAAAAATAATTTTAAAATAATAATTATTCAGATTTTCAATATAATAATTACAATTCTATAAGCAAAGGAGGCATGTTATATTATGATTAGAGCGTTGAGGTCAATCGTTGCTCAAACGTGCTATATTAATACTCACTGCAGTTAGGTTCATCCCTCCCTTTCCCCCCCCCCCCGGGGGCGGCTGGCCACCCTTCTATTTCTCTTGTATATTTTGAACTCATTTTTTGTAGAAAACAAATATGAATGGAGTCAAGTCTCTCCTAGTTCCCTGTTCAATGTCCAACATTCTGTGTTTTATTTGGATGTTTGTTCTCCCGACCATTCTTTTTAATCAAAGTTAGGAATAGTTGTCCCAGCTACTCGATGTTTGAAGAAACTCTCTGCACTCATTGTGAGTCCTAATACAAGAGTTAAAAGGAGCCGTGGTGGTTCTCTGGACCGCCCGGAGCCCTTCCATTGTTTGGGAGTTTACGGATTCAAAATAGTCTCTTTTCTTTTATTTTTTTCAACTGAAGCCAAATGAGAAGTAATTGAATTTGGTTAGGTTGACATTCATTTTTTTTTTTTTGTGTCTTTTATCCTGGTGCAAGGGTCATGTTAATATTTTCCTAATCGTTTCAATTTTATCGGATGTCCTGAATAGACATTAGATCGACATTCAAATCAATTATCCTTTTAGAACACCCTTTTTTTCACAAAAAAATATATATATATTCACTTTTTTTTTTTTTGGGAAAGGACCCTAAAGGATTTTCGTGATCTCTACTACTATACACATCCATTTTCTTTTTGTGAACACCATACCTTTTCTTCGTGTCAATTTTTACATGTTTTTTGAACAATGGATGAAGTATACCATTTGTGTTATCAATTTCAAAGAAAATTTAATTAATAATAGCTTTTCATAAAATCATTGAATATTATCATAGGAATTTCTTTTTTTTTTTTTTCTTTTTTCAATTAAGCTATGTTATATGATAGTTATTCCTTAATTTATGGGCCTTTTTGATATTGTGATTTTGAGATTTTAGTATTAATTTAATAATTTTCCACTGTGCATGTGCCGGTGCAATTATGACACGTTTTATTTGACTTGTTTACACGTAGGCCCACGGGAGAGAGATTACTTCCTAGAAATTGCGGCCGTTAGTGACTTTTTGAAAATTGTATGGGTGGAATAGTTTTCCAGCAAAGTGGATGGATAATATTAAATTAAATAAAACAAATTTATATTAATTGATAATAAATCATTACTCATTTAAATTAATTAAAATATATTAATAATTAATTAAATAAATTATTACTTAACATTCGTCTGAGTCATTTATTAAGCCTTACTTTCCTATTTTCTTATGCTAGACTTAAAAGTGAGTTTTCCCGCAGTATAAATATAAATAGCCATTCGTGGGCAAGAACTTAGGTTGAGCCTTGCACTACTTCAACCCCCACCCCCGGGGCCCCCTCCCCCCTCCTTCAAAAAAAGAAAAAAAAAACGGTAGAGAAAACACCCCATCCCCTCCGCCACCAGCAACTTGAGAAAACTGAGAAAATAAGAATAAAAATGGTGAGAGCTCCGTGCTGTGAGAAGATGGGATTGAAGAAAGGTCCATGGACACCTGAGGAAGATAAAATTCTCATCAACTACATCCAACTCTACGGCCACGGCAACTGGCGCGCCCTCCCTAAACAAGCCGGTATGTTCAAACCCTGTAAAATTATGATAGATTGGTTGATATATATTTCAAATTTATTATATGCTTCATATTTTAAAGGGAAATCATATATTTTTCTCTGAAATATAGATATAGATGACACAACATTAATTGCCCTCATCCATTCAATTTCATCTCCTCTTACCTTTTTCCTTCTTTCTTTTTCTTTTTCTTATTTTCCCTTTGGAACTTATGAATAAGCCTTTTGTGATAAGAACTATAGACGAAAAAAAATGTTTATAATTTTTTCTTTTTTTTTTTTGAATTAGGTTTGCTAAGATGCGGAAAGAGTTGCAGGCTCCGATGGATAAATTACTTGAGACCCGATATCAAGAGAGGCAACTTCAGCAAAGAAGAAGAAGACAGGATCATCAAGCTGCATGAAATGTTAGGAAATAGGTATGTATTTTATAAATTGACTTTCACTTCCTACTTTCCCAGAAAAAAAAATGACCCCTATATTCTAAATGCCATTTTACAAAATGCAAGACAAAAAAAAAAAAAAAAAAAATCAAAAGAATAAAAAAAATAGAATACATACTTCTGTGATCAGCATTTCTGTCACCCACAATGAAAAAGAAATCTGTGTGTGTTTTATTCCACTATTAATAAAGGTGTTGAAATTTGAATATGTGAGAAAGACATACCGTAATGCTTCACAAATTCAAACAGATGATTCCAATGAAACAAATTATTGGTATTATCTTGTTTCCATGCTTGCCCACCATTATTGACCAGCGGAGTGGGAGTGGCTATGGCTCACCCAAAGTTTCAAAAATTGTAAATACACCCCTCCTATTTTGCTCATTTCTCTTTGAGACATTATTTAATAAATTTTTTTTCCCAAAACTTCTCATATTTACCACAATTTATTTAGACAGTCGGATCTCTCACAAAATTCTATGTCTGGATTTTGTTTGTCCACTTTTGAATTTTAAATCTTCTCCATTCTTGTCACACATTATGCTATACCAAAGAAACGCGTGGGACTGAAAAGAATCTTGATAGAAAAATAATTTAAGAAAAAAACAGAACCTAGAACAGAATACATGTGCTTATGTACAAACAAAATTTGGTCCTTCTACTAAACTATATTGTATAATTATTTATATTGAGAATTTTATTAATCTTTATAATCCTTATTTTGATTTTAGATGGTCAGCAATTGCAGCAAGATTGCCAGGAAGAACAGACAATGAGATAAAAAATGTTTGGCATACACACTTGAAGAAAAGGCTCAAGCAAAACCAAGATCAATCCATTGGAAATTCCAAATCCAATCAGATTTTAGAAATTGAGACAACACCCGTGAATTTTTCGATCTATTCGAGGTCGGATAGCCCGGTATCACCCCAGCAATCATGTAGTGACATGTCATCATCCACAGTCACCATTGGAGAGCAGCCCAATTTCGCATCCAAGAATGAGATAATCAACTTGCCGGAAGATGATTTTTTCCCAGAAATGGATGGCAATTTCTGGGCTGAATTGGAAAATCCAAGCATGAATTCCGAAATTTCGAGGGTCATTCATGATCAACAATTTCAATTTCCTATGTCTGCACTTGCTACAATTGAAGATGCTAGTGACTATGGTGCAGAACTGCTAGAGGGGTTGGAATTCTGGTACAACGTTATAGGAACCGGCAATGATTGTACCAAGACTCCTTAACTGTCATTCTCTGTGTGGACAAATGAATAAAACATGCAATTTTTTGTTTGTTGGTAATAATTTTGTGTGTGGGTTTGAATTCAAGCAAAGAATAGGGCTAGTGGGGTTGGGGAAATTGAAATTTCAGATATCTCATTGTGGGGTTTGTGATTGCGACTCAAATATAATTCTTCATGAGTGATTGGCTTCACAGATACAATGTTTTTAGGCGTATTTGGATGTTCACATTGATCACGTGTTAAAGCTTAAGAAAAACTATAATCGAAATTATATATCTTTTTTTAATAGAGGGTTTGCAATCTAAGTTACACGATACCATAATTCCTTATATTATTATTAAATAAATTAAAATTATTATTAGAATTCATTTTTTTTTATTTATACCAATAAATTGTGTACGAATATGTACATTTTGCTATTGTATTGCATTTAATTAATAAAGAAAAGAAATTTTGTTAGTATTTTTAGATCAAATTTTTTTTTTTTGAAAATTTTATTATGAAATTAATTATTCCATCTCAAATTTAACATTTTTTTCCCATATTTTTCTCGTATGTTCTTGGTATTTTTCGCCTTTTATTTAATTTTTATAATTTATAATCTAAACCTTAATTTAGGTTGTGCAGATGATGATTTGCGCCCTCCAACAATTCTGATGTCACTTTTCGTCAACTTGAACCAAATTTCAGGATTCCATTACATGTATATTAGTATGCTAAAAATATTTTTTTTTTCAAAAAAAAATATTAAATAATATCTTGTTTACAGCAATGCGTTGCTAAAGTCTTTAAAATTTTAGAAATATTTTCTAAAGAAATAGGACATTGAGGGGAAATATTATGGTAATTTATTTATTTATTTATTAATACAAATGCTAAGAAAATTTAATAGAAAACAGTTTGCAAAAAGAAAGAAAAAAGAGTGGACAGTTTTGAATTTTGTTACCATTTGTTTGAGATGTTTTACTCTTTTCCATAACAATTTGGACTGAAGATTGGATTCAAAATCCCTTCTTTTGAGGCAAAAGATTTATTTTAATGTTAGGTTTACAAGTTCCTTCAAGCTTTGAAGTTTGTAGAATGTCTTTCCATATTTTTAATTTTAATTGCCGGCTCCACTTAAAGTGAGTTCAGGGGTGCCATGGATTTTGTCTAGGATTTGGAGTTATCGACTTTGGATTTGAATCCAAATTCTCATGCTATTAAACAAAGTAGAATAAAATAATGTTCATAGTTTTTTATTTGTTTCATCGAGAGAGAGAGAGAGAGAGATGTGAGGGCGTAAATCATTAGCAAAGTTGAGCCCATTTCTTTGAATTCCTTGACGGGGGTATTTAATTAAAGAGAGAGAAAGAGAGAGAGAGAGTGAGATTGGTCTTACTTCAATCAGTTTATTGGGGTGCTAGATCTATAGGGGTGGCAAAATGTTAGTACTTTCTCTAATTAGATTTTGCTCTAGTTTGGGAACTTCGTAATTTTTAATTAGACACTTTCATTTGAAGATATGCAAATAAATTTATTGAGCATATGAGACAATCCACAAATTTTATGGACTTTGACAAATGCTACATGCGATGCTCAAAATCTATTTAATTCAATTTCTAAGAATTGTATAGAAATATACAATAAGAATTTGAATGCAATTAGAATCAGTTTTTTTTTTTTTTATAGAATAAGCACTCCTCCACCGTATATTATGTGTGTGTGTAAAGGTTGAATGGTAAATTTTTCTTTTATTTTTACCATCGATATTTAGATTTTATCCGAATAATCTGATTCGAATATTATGAAACTTATTTTTGGAATTGATTTTTCTAAATCTTTTTTATACAATTTTCAAAACTCGAACTCAAAATCTCTAATTAAAGAGATAGAGTGTTCAAAGAAGTTTAGTTCTCGAATGGTCATGGAGTCCCCGGTTCTCCACAGTGCAATCATATTCAAGCCGTGACCGTTGACACTTCGAAAGAAAGAAAAAGCAAGTTGGGAAGAAGCAAAAGGCTGAAACCAGGTTAGGAAGAAGCAAAAGGTCAACTAACTTGCAATTGAATTGAGTGGAATGCCATTGAAAAAATTCTCTTACTAGTTTGTTGCCGACAGCCAAACTCTACCTCTTTTTTTATTCAAATGTATCATTGCATTGAAAAAGAAAAGAAAATCTAAGGAAAATCTTTAGCAAAGTCTTCAGAAATTGGCGAAAATGCTATTGTAACAAATAATTCAAACAAAAAAAAAAAAAATTCAATGATCACAAAATCCGATATCAGATCACTGATAAGCACATGATATATAAATAAATAAAATTGAACCATAATAATTTTTTCAATTTGATTGATGACGTTTTTGGATTCGAAAAAAGCACTGCATTGCATTTTAGGAGAAAAAATTAAAATAAAAAAAAAAAAGAAAAAGAAAAATGTAAAGCATTTCAACTAAGAAGAAGCTCATAATGATTTTCCCTAATAAGTCAATGATATATCAAAAGTTATGGAGTTTAATCAATGGTTGAGTTGAAAAAAAAGCCTGCTTGTCTCAACTAGAATTTGGTGAAGAAGCATAATCATTCTAGAGTTTAATTAGTAATTAATGATATATCCGCTGCCCTTTTGGTGATTATTTTCTTGTGCATGAGTAGATATAGATTGGCGGTTAAGGTATTAGGTAATATGTTTTTTTGGAGAATTATATTTGAATTTTAGTTATAATTCTGATTTATTTAATAATTATATTATAGATATTTTAAATATACCGAGTAATAATTATTTTTTAAAAAAAGGCAATTAGAATTTGTGAAACTTTGTAGATTAATGTCCCATGAAATTGTAAATTTTAATATGGGAGTATTGCTGATGATTAACCGTATAATAGAAAGATAAGATAAGATAGCATTTGATTCATAATCAGCAATCAGAATAAAATATCTTAGAAATAGAAATTGGAATCGGAATCAAATTTTATTATTAACTATTTGGTTCAAATTCTAAAATAAATATGATTATCATTATTGATATTTGATTTATATATCTTTCGGAATAAAAGTTATATAATTGTTAATTTTACCATTTGATAAAAGAAAATATGACGGTTAGATCTACATATCTTGAGAGTTTTATTCTCGTATCTTTATTTATATTCCATTAATTCAAACAACTGATATGAGTTTCATTTTCATTCTTTAAATTTATATTTTTTAATCAAATACCTTTTAATTACTTTATTTCGCTCGGGTATAATGTAGGGGAGATTAAATGTCAATTAATTTAATTGAAAAAATTGTGTAACTTTATTTATGAGGTCATGCAATTCTATATTTGCATCATAGTCATACGTAATAATTTATAACTATCCCTTTTTTTATGGAATGAATCCTAAATTGCAACATAGAATGTTCAGGAGAAAAATTTTTTATTTCATATTTCAAATATATAAGATAGGATCGTGATTTTTATAAAATTAAAGGTGTTTTTTTTTTTATTTAAAGTTATATTCTGATTAATTTGGTTCAATCGTCTGTCAGCCCAATTTAAGTGATAATACTTTTAACGTAATTTTTTCTATTTTTAAGATTTGAAATCGAGATTTAATTAAGACATTTAATACTCTATTTTATTAGTCCGATTTTCTATTTGATTAAAATTAAAAATGTTTATGATATTTGTATATATATATATATAGATGAAAATTTTTTATTCTTGATTACTTTTAAAACATCTATATTGTGTATTGGAAGTTGATTTAAATATCATGGGCAGGCGAATCAAAACCAAATTTCGAATGCTGCGTTTGACATCACATCGCTTCCAAGAAGATCGACTGTTTCTCTATTCTTTCTTGCATTTAACTTTCAATCGTGTTGTCTTATATTCAATTTTTTTTTCTTAAACATTGTTACCTTTGTTCAAGATCAAGTTCAAGTATTTGGGATGTGGAGCACAATATCCCATCTTATAATTCCAAATATAATTTAGATCATTGTTTTTTTATCATTAATGGGGCTTTATTTCCCATAGATATGCCTATATTAATTATTATGATATAGTACCATAAAAAATAATTGATGATACCGTAGAATTTTCTAGTAGGACAGTTTAATGGTCATAATTTTTCTCCTTTAATTCGATGATTTCAGATTCAAATTTCAGTGTTATAAAAAGAAAAGAATTTTCCTATTGAGTAAGGAAGCTTTTTTGTTTTTTTTTTTCAGAATATATAAAGAGGTCCGAACTCGTGATCATTACAAAGAAGAGGGAGCAAAGAAGCTTGTTTAATGCCACATGAAAAATTAACTTTAGATTAAAATGGAAAAAGTTTCAATTTGTCGTAAAAACCAACCATCTTATCGACTCGAGAACAAAAGCTGAAGTGACCAAGTGTCCTTCATCAAATTGAAAACAAAATTTGACCAAAATATCCCTGATTGGATTGAGAAACAAAATCTGATGGTATGTCCAAACCTGGAATCAAACAAACAAAATTTGAAAAGAGCAAGTTAAGCCATTGTTTTTCGTTCATTCTGCCTGTATGTCTCTCTTTATTAATAAACAAGGTTAATTGATTTAGATTTCATTATAATTATTATTTTGGATCAACCATCCCTCTTTCTCCTTCCAATTTCCCCTCAAAATTGATACAGATACTCACTTTCATAAAATAATTAATAATATTTTTTTATCATTAATATAAATAATTTTGCTTTCATATTTTTTGTAGTGACCTAGTCTCCCAATTTATTGAAATTTTTATTGTAAAAACACTGAATCAGATTTTTATGTAAGTATATAAATATATATATATATATATATATATATTTTTATATATATTATTTGAAATTGGCAAGAAAAAGGGATAAACACTGAAATTCGGTTCGTGTATAATAAATTTGGGTTTTTTCTTTGTTTTTTTTTTCAATTTTTGAAATAGGAAGAATGAGGTTTAAATTTAAACCTCAGATTAATGGTCAACATTACCCTTTTCTTTCTATTATTTAAAAATAAATTTATTTTTTAGATGTTATGTCATTACTTTATTTAATTATAATTATAATATAACATTTAGCTATATATTTTATTCTAACAGTGCCATTTGTTTGTTATTAAATAATTA
This sequence comes from Dillenia suffruticosa, assembly GCA_033439265.1. Taxonomy (NCBI): domain Eukaryota; kingdom Viridiplantae; phylum Streptophyta; class Magnoliopsida; order Dilleniales; family Dilleniaceae; genus Dillenia; species Dillenia suffruticosa. The sequence continues at coordinate 20,599,168 of JAVTVX010000020.1, forward strand.
AAATAAAAATTAGTATAAAAGTGTTATTTTACATTAAATTGTTTAATTTAATAAATAGTGGCAAATTAACTAAGCAAGCCATCCGTTTTGGTTATTTAACTTTAAATATATTGGATCTGTACGTGTTTGCCATGTACAGCCCCCCATCTAATAAATAGGTTTTGTGTTTACCATGTATGACCCCCTCCCGAACGGATTTCACATTCTAATATTTATTTTATTTATTTTTATTTTTGGCAATGGGTGCCCAAAAGACTAGCTCGCTGTCTCTCTCTCTCTCTCTCTCTCGGTTGTATAAAGATTTGAATATGACATTCCCAAATTAGGAGAGGGGGTTTGTAACACTAAACTGTCTCCTTAAACTCTCACTCTCACATTTATCACTCGCTCTCACATTTGTCACTCTGGGCCCAATTATCACTGCCCTCTGAGTGGTTAGCCTGATGATGCAAAACCCCATTCCCTTATCTCTATTTATCACTCCAGGCCCAATTATGATATTTCATCCATACTGAAGTTTTCGGTTTACATGGCTGGTCTCAGTTGTTAGCCTGCCGAACCCTTGTTGGGCCATCAGAGTTCAAGCAGAGAACTTTGAGTAGGAGTGTTAGTTTTTGGTTTTGTATCCTTGCTCCATCAACAATATGTGTCAGATGCAACTTGGAAATGGAAACGGAATCTGATTGTGGCATTGTTCAGGTTTTTGAAAAGAAAGGGTTGAAACCAAGCATCAGTTTTAGTGACTGGCTTGAGCTTTAGAGAGAGAGAGGAAATAAAAAATAATAATAATAAAAAAAAAAGAGACAGGAATCTTCTGGCTTTTATGATTCAGGAGAAACTCGCGATTGCATGGAGATAAGGAAGTGGACTGCTGAGTCAAAATCCCATGACCTGCTTGTGGAGTTTCAATCAACTAATTCCTTTGTCTTGTTCTCTTCCATCCATGCATACATGCATGGACTAGCTCAAATACTTGGCATGTTCAAAATAAATGTAGATTAGAGGCGCATATGGGATGTTTCATTGCTGTGAAATTATGTTTCAATTAATATAGTTTTAAATTATTATCAAATTTAAAAAAAAAACTCTTTTATCATAATTTTTTTTATTTCTCAAATATTAATTAAAAAATTTAATATTTTATCATTATATCAAATTCTTTTACATGGTATAGATTCGCACGGGCGTTCGCCCGTCACAAACGATGGCATCCAAATATTTAATGGAATAAATTTGGAATCCCTTATTCTCTTTTTGACTCGTAACATTTTTATTGAAATCCAGTTAATTGAAAATTCATTTTATTCTTTTTCTTGCACTGGGGATAAGGATGCTCATGATTTCGCCTGCTTAGATCTCGAAAGTGTAGATGAGTGCACTTTTTTTTTTTTTTTTTATGATTCTCCCGCTTATATTCTCTGTACTTTCCCCATTGAATCTTGGCAATCGAAAGGAGCTTTCTTATTGAGCCAAAAAAAAAAATCTAAAAATCTACTTATTTAAAATAAGCAAAACCTGTATACACATATGCAAAAAGGCTCAATTTCGTTGATATTATTTACTATTTTATGTCATGAATTCATTAATTGATATTTACTTGTTGAACCCGAAGCCTAAATTCAATCCGGACCCAATAAAATATAAACTATAGATGTACAATATTCAATTATAACCGAATATCTGATCAAATCAAATTCAACCGAATTCCAATTTACAAATTCGAATTCAGTTATTGGATTACGAATCAGAATTTGATTCAATTTGAATTTGATTTTCAAATTATGAATTTATTTTCTGTTAAAACTGAATTCTGAATTCGGTTTTGCAATTCAAGTTTTGAATGGGGTTTTTAATATGAATTTGAATCGAATACGAATTCGAACCAAAAACTGAATTTAAATTTAAATACAATTTTTGAATACCAAATCGGACAATATTCAAATTTGAATTAGGATTTCCTTTCTCAACTAAGAAAGTACAAAAAGTTCTCTTAGAAATTAATTTATTAAGTTTTGTGTTAAAGGGCAGAGACAAATCATCATTAAAATCAAGTTATAAGAATTTTATGCATCGATGATTGATATGAAATGTTCTGATATATGTGTTTCATCAAAGCAAAGGAACGGTTGATTGTCATTTATGTTCAATTGACGGTTCATGCTCCACAAGTTGTGTCGGTCAAATGAAATTGAGAGACGGCTGACAGAAATGAACCCCTAAACCAGTCGACCGGGTTCCTTCATGTGGCCAACTGTGCAGCCTTGCTAGGCGATTTGATTGGCTAGATTATCCGGCGGGTCGACAAAGCAACATCTTGTCACTGCTCGGTTCTTGCAATCGGCCGACCGAGCAGCAACTCAGTTGGCTGGTTCATCCAGTCAGTCGACCGGGCAGCTGCTTATAGTTGCTTAGTTGGCCGAGTACATTAGCCAATTGAGTAGAAAACAAGAACGGCCGGCTGGTTGTGTTGTCAGTTGAATAGGGAAGGTGAACAGCCGAATAAAAAAAAGAATAGCCAACTGACTATGCTGGACAGCCATCTAAATATGCTGGACAGATAGCTAACTATGCTGGACAGCCTGCTGAATATGCATGAAATGCTTAGTCGATCGACTGATTTCATTCTTCTTAATGCAATTTTCAATTCTTAATGTGTTGTTTGATGAGTTAAGTGTTCTACCGATACTCACTAAGTTTTAATATATGCTTTTTAAATTATTTTACTCATAATTAAAATCTAAATATATACCAATATTAGGTTTATTTTTCAATTTTAATTCAAAAAATATCAAATCGAATTAATCGAATAACTCAAAATTCAAACCGAACCAAACCGAACCGACAAACACCCATAATATAAACAAAAACACGTTAAAAAAAAAAACAATAAATGGGCCAAATTCAATAAAATCAGGATTGAATCATGAGGAGTGCAGTGGAGTTCCATCAAATGCAATGCATATCTGGCATAACTTCTTTATACCCCTTAAAACTAAAAGTTAGCTCAAATAATTTTTTTAAAAGTTATTTAATAAGGAAAAAAGAAGAGAAACTCATATAAGGAGTTTTTGCTTGATTTTTTTAAATAAAAATATATGTACCAATAAACTTGTTACTAATTATTTTAAATCTTATAATTTTATTTCATATATAAATATTAAAAAACTTAACTATTTCTACATTGATAGAAAATATAAATTATTAATTTATCAATATTTATGAATTTAAAAAATCTTTTAAAAAATATATGTATTTCAAATATTTATGAATATTTATAATATTTATAAACTTAATATATTTATTTATGATTAATTTATATGCATTTTAGAATTAATTATAAAACTATTTAATTTATAAATTTATTTATAAAACCTTAATATCACTTATCTTTATCGTAATGTTACTAACTTAAGTTTTTTTTTTTTTTTTTTTTAAATAAAATAATCATACAAAATTAAGAATTTTTAATGGAAAAAAAAAAATTAGGCCAAATATGTTTTAAAGGACCCAAACTAAATGGGTAAAAGCCTCGATCGCTACTTGATTACGGAGGAGCGGGTTTGCGGGTCGGACGACAAAAAAGAGAAAAAAGTAAATAAAAAAGGGAAAAGAAATTCTAAATCGTAATCGCACTCACCTTCCTCTCTCCAACGCGAACCTACGAAATTCTGATCTCTTTCCCTCCTTCCCTCTCTCTCTTCGTTGCTGGCCTATTTCGTCGATCCGAAGATTCACTCATGGCAACTTCTTCAGGTACTTCTTCGGTTCTTTCAAGTCTAGGGTTTTTGCAGGATTAGTTTGTCGTAATTTGATTTTCAGTTTACATTTCTAGTTAGGGTTCCTGATGTTGAGGTCTATAATTTTCGTTTTATGTTGAAAAAATTAATGTAAATTGATGTTTGGGTTCCTACAGACTTATTTGGAACCAATTGTGCATCAAGGGGTAGGTTAATTAGCAAATTCTTTTAAGGTTGATTTCTGGAAAACACGATTGTGATAAATTAGCTTGAAAAACCCCTTTTTTATGTTCTTGTTTTGGTTGTTAAAGTCTGAAGTTAATTATACTTGCCAGCTTCATAAACTTATTGATGTTTTGTAGGTATTTATGTTGTTAAAAAGACCAAGGCCCTTGGCTTTATTGTGATTGACATGTTTTATTGATTATGTGATTGTTTAAATGGCTTGTAGTGGCATTTAAATCAAGAGAGGATCATAGAAAGCAACTTGAATTAGAGGAAGCCCGTAAAGCGGGGCTTGCACCGGCCGAAGTCGATGAAGATGGGAAAGAGATTAATCCCCACATCCCACAGTATATGTCTTCTGCACCTTGGTATCTAAATGCAGAGAGACCAGTAAGCTTCATTTTTTTTTCGTTTTCCTGAGTTTTGTTGTATTGGTTGGGTTTTGTCGATGCTTTTATGTTGCTTTTGTGTGCTTGCAAGTTTGATGTGAAAGATTGCATTTTCTTGTTTTTATAGAGTTTGAAACATCAAAGGAAATGGAAATCGGATCCCAATTATACAAAATCGTGGTATGATCGTGGTGCAAAGATATATCAGGCTGAGAAGTACAGGAAGGGGGCATGTCAGAAGTAAGTGATCTCTCTCTCTCGCGCTCTCTCTTTCATGCATGCACATTGTCATTTCCTTTAGAATTTACATATTTGCTGTGTTGAATTTTGGCATCCATTATAATATGTTTTAGATATATAGATGAATACAAATAAAATCATTATCCATACTAGTTTGGATCTTCAGTAGTGAGTTATGAAACTGATATGTGAGTAGTAATCAGAAATAGAACAGGTCATGTGAAAGCATTTTTCTTGTATTGTGCATGGTATTATCCAAATCTAAACTTTGGCATCTTTAGATATTAGGAGAAGACTATTGATTCCATTTTGTTGGTTCCTTAAGTTCTTGGCCTAGAAATATCTAATCCTTCTTCTGGATTGGAAATGCATGGCCAAGGTGCTGTAGTTTGGTTATTTCCGAGGAATGCTGTGGTTAGGTTTTTGGGATCAATGACTGGAACTTAATTTTTGACAAGCACTTTTGAGAGAAATTGTATTGGCACAATGTTGATAGATGATGACATGGGTAACTCATGATTTCATTCTTATGTGGGCTTCCTATGTGTTTTCTGTAGCTGTGGAGCTATGACACATAATGCAAAGGCATGCATGGAAAGGCCTCGCAAAGTGGGAGCTAAGTGGACAAATAAGCACATTGCTCCAGATGAAAAAATAGAAACCTTTGAGCTGGATTATGATGGAAAACGTGATAGGTGGAATGGCTATGATGCAGCTTCCTATGCCCGTGTGATAGAACAGTATGAAGCAAGAGATGAAGCTAGAAGGAAGTACTTGAAGGAACAACAACTTAAAAAGTTGGAGGAGAAAAACAATAATCAAGATGGGGAGGATGGTGGTAGTGATGAAGAAGACGATGATGATGCTTTGAAGGTTGATGAAGCTAAGGTTGATGAGAGCAAGCAAATGGACTTTGCAAAGGTTGAGAAGCGTGTCCGTACCACTGGAGGTGGAAGCACAGGAACTGTTAGGTAAGAGTTTCATTTTAGTTGCTGTGTTCTTTGATTATCCAATGGAATTAGTTGTTATTATCTATTTGTTGAACATTGCTTCTGCACTGTTATGTACTTTTGGAAATGCGTTTTTGAAATTTGTGTTGCATGCCAGTTAGTTGCTAATGTTTTCCCCCTTTCTCCAAAAAGGAATCTACGTATTCGGGAAGACACAGCAAAATACCTTTTAAATCTTGATGTTAATTCTGCTCACTATGATCCTAAGACCCGTTCCATGCGTGAAGATCCGCTTCCAGATGCTGATCCAAATGAGAAGTTCTATGGGGTGAGTTCTGTGAAATTACTTTGCCATTTTTTGTTAAATTAATTCATTTGTTGTGGTCCTATTGTAATTTTACTGACACAAACTCTACGCAGGGAGATAATCAAAATAGGGTTGGTGGTCAGGCATTGGAGTTCAAGCAGCTTAACATTCATGCCTGGGAGGCATTTGAAAAGGGACAAGACATTCATATGCAGGCTGCTCCATCTCAAGCTGAGCTGCTCTTTAAGAATTACAAGGTTATAAAGGAGAAACTGAAATCTCGAATGAAGGATACAATTATGGAGAAGTATGGAAATGCCGCTACAGATGAAGAGATTCCAAAGGAGCTTCTACTGGGACAAACTGAAAGACAAGTTGAGTATGATCGAGCTGGCCGGATCATAAAGGGGCAGGTAAATAAGGATTTCTTGTTCATAAGGTGTCCAAAAAAATATTTTCCCCCCTCTAAAATACTCAAATTTTACAAAAATCATTTTCAGTTCTGTTGTTTCTTACCGTCTGCTTGGCGTTTCATTTGCTTTACTTTGTATATTATTTTTTGTGCCTTCTAACCTTAAAGACATGATATTCTTGTTTTGTCAAAGTTTAGGCTCACCATTTTTTACCTTTCTCATCCAAAAGGAATTTAAATACTTCCCACCAAATTTAAATGTAAAAAAAGGTAGAGTTATAAAGGACCATGTTTCTTGTACCTCCAAAAGCATAGTTGCTATGAAAGAAGATTCACATAATCAATCTCTCTCTCTCTTTCTCATAAATGAATTTGTTAGGAATTATGTGGGATTGTTTGCATCATTTAAGCCAAAAGCTTGTGTACTGATGTCAAGAAAATGGATTTTGTCTTTAGTTCCCTTGTCTTTACCTGATCTTGGACTTGCTTCAGCCACATTCCCTGAACAGAGTATGTGATTAGAATATGACCTGCCAGTGTGTTGTGTCACCCTCATCTGAAAGCATAAAAAAGGTTAGGCATGCCACATCCACATGGCATGTTTTACCCATGTTGGCTGCTTGTCACTGTCCAATGCTGCCATTTGACTTTTTGTGCATGTCTGCTTTATTGATTAGAATTTTTGAAAATTTGGTTCTACTAACTGTTTTCTCTTTGATTTCATTTAGTTTACTTATTTTTTAGGATTTTTTGCCCTATAAATATAGTCCTAGATGTTATCATTTGTTACATAGGCAATTAATAATGGTCCAGCAAATTGAGGTTTTTTTTTTAATTTATTTGTTGGAAGGAAAATTAATTATTAGTCAAGTGATAGTTGAATTGAGGTCCTCCTTTCTCCTTTTGGGTGCTCAAATGAAGGGAGGGGGAGTCTAGAACCATCGACTTATAAATTGGGGGGGAACTAGGTATCATTAGGTTACAAAGATTAGACTTCCGTTCTCTTCATTTTTATAGGTTTCTACCATCTAGTAGTCATTGCATGCTCTATCCCTGATGGCTTCTTTGCTGTTTACAACGTATAACTGCCTGATAAATGATGCAGACTCAAAGACACTTGATGCTTGATGTATGTAATAATGGGTATGGCTTTGAATAGTATTAATATTCCTCATCATTAAATAGTACCAGGGGAGCATGACGAGGTATGGAAATCATGGAAGAGATGTAAATCATCTTAAATTAGTGGAATGGGAAAAAAATGAAAATTCTAAGAAACATCCTCTCCTCTATCATTAGAGCATAATTTGAAGCCAAAAAGCTAAGAATTTTGAGGGAATTTCTTCACAATATTACAAAATCAGGGTGAAAGGGATAATATAGTAAAATAATATCTACTTGCTATGTGCATACTCAAACTACTTCGAACTCAGAATACCTATGCGGAGTTCTTCGTGCTAAGCCTATGGGGAAAAGTTGCACCTGAGTTGGGTTGATATGACTTCACAACTCTGGTATCTTTGGAAATGAAAGGACAAATTGATTTACTAGCTTTTGATCCTTTTTGCAAAGAAACCTGATGTTGCCAAAAATCCTCCCAACAAAAAAAAAAAAAGAAAAAAGAAAATGAAAAAGAAGATTATCCATCCCTCAAATGCACTCCCACACAAGGGGGCAACCCTAAAGGGAATCCAGCCAGGGACCTGAGCTTAAGCTATGTTATTGTAAATGTTTGTTTTAGATTTTGAGTTAAAGATGAAAATGGCATAAAATGTTAATTTTCTTGTATGCACAATAGCATCTCTATTTATAGCTTGTATTATTCCATATATGTCAGAGAGCTTTCTTTATGCTGTTCTATGTTTGTAGTTTGTGCTTGGCGGTTTTGTAGGACCAGCAATAGAGGGACTCTGTTTAAATTGCTTTCTTCATGCAAATGAAGTGATGCCATTAAAATGGTTTTTGTGTGAATCTTCTAAATGGGCTTTGACTGTATGGTTCCCAGAAGAAGATAGCCCAGTCCACTCTCCTCTGTTGTTTACTGAGTATTTAAATGGGCAAGATCTAAATGGGCTACTTAAGAATTCATTCCATCCTTTACTTCTTTGTTGTTAAACGAGCGTGTCCCCTTGACAGTGGAGTGCTTGTCTATTTAAAGTGACTGTTTCAATAAACAAATCCCACGAAAAAACATAAGATTGAATGTGGATGTATGTCATTTTTCTAGGCAATTGTTTGTATAACTAATATATTTTGTCTTATAGTAGCCAATGGTAGTCATATTTTTGTCTTTTTACTGCTGTATCTTGTATCACTTTCTTTCAACCTTATTCTTGGCATTTAAATTGGACATTTATTTTTTGGTCAGGAGGCCGCACTTCCTAAAAGCAAGTATGAAGAAGATGTTTTCATCAACAATCATACGACTGTTTGGGGGTCTTGGTGGAAAGATCATCAATGGGGCTACAAATGTTGCAAACAGATGATTAGAAACAGCTATTGCACTGGTGCTGCAGGAATTGAGGCGGCTGAGGCTGCTACAGATCTGATGAAAACTAACATTGCCCGCAAGGAGGCCACCGAAGGTTGGTGATCATTTTTTCCCCCTTTTTCTCCTCCAACGTTATGTGTATCGTACTAAATTATGGTTATATGATTTTGGGAATGTGGTACATATCTGTTTTGATATGCAGTACCTGGGGAGTAGGCTTAGATACTTGGACACCTAAGTTAGGTAGTTTGCTTTTCTACAGATCCTTCATTTGTTCTTATGTGTGGGAATATTGATAGGTGTAGGTAGAGTAAATTGTAAATGATACTACTAACCAAATATAGAAGGGTAAAAAAGGCATCCGATCATTATCATTGATCTTCTAACTAGAACTACAGACTGGGACTAAAAATTGCTCTCTTTCTAGTGATCTAGATTGCAAAGTACCACATGGATTTCACAATCCAGATCATGGATTGCTTGGGTTTAGAGTGATCCTGTTAACACCCTGCTGCCCACTTACAAAAAAAGGGGTTTTGGATGTCCTTATATTATGCTCTTATTCTTTATTGCTTCGTTTCATATTGCATTGCATGGAGGGTAAACTGTTTTAACTTCAGTGGAAGAACTTCGTCAATGTCAATGTAGTTCTCTGAGTCTCCTATTGGCTGTGCATCTGAATTGGATATACACTTTGTCCTTTTATCTGATTGCATGATTGTGTTTTTTTTCACAGAGATGCCTGCACCCACGGAAGAGAAGAGACTGGCTAGCTGGGGAAGCGAAGTACCAGATGATCTTGTTCTGGACCAAAAGCTACTTGTTGAAGCATTGAAGAAGGTCTGTTTGTATTCCAAACCTATAGTTTCTTTTTAAATGTTTTAAGAGAATATCATTTTTTTTCCTTAAAATATATCATGCCCTGATTTAGAACCTATTTTTTTGAAAGTTTGGAAGGCTTAATTGTTTCCCATTGATGCATCAATTTAATAGGAGGATGAAAGGAAGAGGGAAGAAAAGGATGAAAGAAAACGTAAATACAACGTTCGCTGGAATGATGAGGTATGATATATTATATATTTGTGCAGGACTCTTTTGCCACCTTGAGGGTTTGTGCATTTCCTGATTATTCTTGTCATTTTCAGGTCACTGCAGAGGAGATGGAAGCATACAGAATGAAGAGAATCCATCATGATGATCCTATGAAAGATTTCTTACATTAGGAAGGAATCCTACAAGCTAATTTGTATCCTCTTGTTGGTGAGGCTCTGATCTTCACTACTTTAGTTTCATGAGTTATTTATGCCAGAACACAATTATATGGGCAGAAACAGATGTTGGCATCAAATTTGTAATTCAATATGTTGGTAAATTAGTGCTTTCCCTGAGGATACCAATCTCATTTGTAGTACATCCTTTGGATCTTGTATATAATCATGGAAGGACTTTGCAGTCTCATTGTAAAATATCAGTAGGTGAATGAATGCTTGTTATGCATGTTCTCCTCTCTTAGTTTTCAAGTTTCTACCATCACCATGTTTAGGTTTAGTTGTTTAGGCTCCATTTGTTTCATGGAAAATCACCCTCTTTTCTAGGAAAAGTTTTCCTCAAAACATATTTTCCCTTGTTCCGATGATTTATAGTGTTTGAAGGTTTAAAGAAATTAAAAATTGAAAATTCATGTCCTAGAAACCACTCCCAAGCCCATTTCCAAATTGCTGTAAGTACCTCGAAACCCAGTTCAATAGAAGTAATCCAATTTTTCTTTTCCTCTCTCTCTCTCTCTCTCTCTCTCTCTCTCTCTCTCTCTCTCTCTCTCTCTCTCTCTCTCTCTCTCTCTCATGATGATTTGATTCTAGTACTCAACCTTCCAAGATGAAGTAATGAAGAAGTTTGGAGGTTTTCCCAAGCATCAGTGTGTTGATGTGGTGAGGCAAGTACGCAGCAGAGAGATGGGCGACCTTGGTGATGGGGTACAAAGAAGAGAGACCATGGTCAGGAGTTCGATCCCTATGGGAACGTCCCCTCAATCGGGCTCTGTAAGCGGTCGATCTAGATTAGTCGGGGCGAAACCCCATATACGGGGTTGGGGGCCTGGTCATGGTTCCAAAAGAAAAAAAAAAAAAAAAAAAACCAAAGGGGAGAGAGGACCCTGGCAATGATCAATGGGGTTCAAAGATGAGAGAGATGTTGGTGATGAGAGGAGAAAAAATGGGGCGGGTATGAGATACTCCAAAAGATGACTTTCATTCCTTGAATTTGGGTCTTTCTTCAATTGGAGTTGAACTTGGATCTGTATTCAATCGATGTAGTCCCTTTTTTCCCCTTGATCAATGTTCTTTGACAGCCGAACACCAGAAATTGCGAAAAATATCTACCAAACGAATGTTACCATAAAACAAAGGAGCCTAGGCAATTCACCATATTGTTGACTTCCTGTAGATATTTAACTTACATTTCATAGTTTATGCCTTTGATCCGTTCCTGTATCTATGTCATGGTCTGCATCAATGCACACACCAATTAGATTCAAGTTCAAGGGATATGATCTTGTTTATGTATTGGTATTGGCTTAGCTAATTCCTTTTCATCATCCACTCCATATTTACACGGGGAGAAGGGGGTGGGGGAATCAAGCACAAGGTGGGTGCTGTGAACATCCTAGTATGACAAGCCATGAGCTAAGATCTCTTGAAGCTACATCTCTGCTCGGAATTCACAATAAATTCTTCTGCTCTTGCATCTATTCCATGCATCTGTGGTGATGCCAATCCTAACGATTCCCATATATCATCTGCTGCCAAATTACTGGTTTCAGAGCCTGATGTGCTTGCTTTGCTTTTGTTCGGTGATGAGGGCTCATCAAGGAGCTTAATTTTTGTGTTGTTGACCGGAGTATCTTCTTCTGATAACTTTTTAGCTGTTTTGGCTGATGATTTGATGTGCTTCTTTATGGCTTGTCCTATAAACAGCTCATCGACATAGACTGCTGCAGCCCTCCTTTGGAGGCGGTGGCATGGTTGAAAACGGAAGCGAATTGTTTGTGAAGGTTGGAACAGCCATCTCTTCCGACGGGGGCGACGCTTATGTGCAACAATATCCGGTATCTGGGATTTCGTCCTAATTAATCCGAACAGACCGTTGCAGTGGCTCTTTTTCGGAGGGCGAGTTTCCTAATGGGAAACGCTCCATACACATCAGAGCCCGATACTTCCAATGGGAGTCGAACCTTGGTCATGTTTTAAAAAACTCAATCCCACGTTTAGTTGAGCAAACCCAGTTCCGCGACCTATGTGACGCAACTGTTTTAGGCGTATGCCCTTTTTTTTTTTTATTAATTCAATTTTTTCTTTAATCATCAGACTTTAGCTTTGTAGCCTAGATAAGATGTTTATCCTAACTAATAAGTTTATTGAATTGAAGATTCAAGAAACCCTGATTGCTCTCCACGTAAGCTCCGTTGTATTTATGTAGGTCTCGATTCGCCCGAGGAACCAATAGCCCAAGTAAAGTGATAAACAAGACCACTTGTCTTCTGTCTTTGTCCTATGCGTCCCCTCCCCCAACTTTTGTGTGTGTGTGTGTGTCATGCGGGGGAGTTATGTTGATCAATAAATGGTTGATGCAAAGGTCCTATACAGGTTTCAGGAAGTGGGGAAAAGGGGAAAGGAAAATGGTAAGAAGAAGCCTTATGTTAAGCACTATTGTTTCTAAAATCTGAATTCATTTTAAAAATAATAATAAGAATAAAGGAGCAGCTTTCGGGATAAATTTGTCATCCTAAATCACCATTTCATCACAGCGACTAGCAGAAAAATAAGGAACTTTTAACCCAAATATAAATGATACAATGGTGAAGGCTAACAACGAATAAATAGCATTATCCATCATCCAAACATATCCAAGAAACCAGCAGCAGAGTGAGAGCAAAATAACATCAACCATTAAAAAAGAAGAAAGAAAAGAAAAAAAAAATCTCGGGACATCTGCATCTTTGAGGAATAAGAAGGCCAGAGCTCAGCAAAATCTATACCCGAAATAAAATTTATGTGAGAAATTGGAGGGATATTTGTGTGATGTGCAAGTTTATTGCTCTTAAATATAGAAAATAGTGTGACGGTCTTGATCTTGGTTACCTGGATTAAACATATGGCAAAGGAACTTGTTTGTCTTGTATAAATATTAAGGCATCCTCTTTTTTTTTTTTTTTTTTGGTGCTATTAAGGCATCCTATTATTGATTAACCAAATGAAGAAAAGGCTGATTTTTTTTTGTCATGAATAACCAGAAACTATAATGGAAGAGTAGTGAAAGACCTTTTTTTGGGTGGGGGGGTTGATGTCTGCATAAACATGGGTGATAATTAGCTATCTCTTATGATTTAACCATGTACATGATGACAAATGATTGAATCATACCACAAGGTTTTACATGCCTACACTATACAAATGATTTGTGGTTTATTGTGTCTACTGAATGGATGAAACTAATGTCCTTTGAAAGGATAATTCTCGTACTTCTCACTTTTATTTGAAAGTAAAAAAGGAGAAAATCAAATCATCCACCAGAGCCCATGCAACCTGTTGGCTATCTCAATTAAGGCAAGCTGGCAAATGGTGTTAACAGAAGACACTTTACCATGCAAAAACAACAGGCCCAAACTGCCACTTAGCCCAACACCTTTTCCTACAAGCCTTACACCACTATAAAAGGCGGCCTCTCTAGCCCCACCCATTACATCACCTCTCCAACACAACAATTTCCCTTACAAGAGAAGCAATGGCTACTAGGTTGCTGAGCACCATCCTGGTTTCTCTGCTTGTATCTTCTGCATTGGGGGAGAGATGCGAGGAGAGCCCTCTCACCAAAGCCCAGCAATGCCGACTTCACCGATTGGCAGCTACCTAACCTTCTCAAAGGATCCAGCATGAGGGAGGTGTGACAGAGCTGTGGGATGACAATGATGATCAATTCCAATGTGCTGGAGTTTCTGCAAGCAGAAACATTTTGGATTCAAATTCTCTGTCTCTCCCCAACTTCCAGCCCATGCCACGCTTGGTTTACATTGAGAAGGGTCACCTCACTTTCATGGTTGAGGTGTCCACTCATCACCAGCATCTTTAGCATGACAAATATCTTTCTCAGAATCCTCCAAAGGACAAGTTAACCGAGCATAATGTTGTTTGCAGGTCAAGGCTTGATCTCGGCAATCTATCCAGGATGCGCAGAGACGTATCACTCACAGGAAGCTGGTCCAAGAGGTCAACAGCAAGTAGGGCAACAACCGGACAGAGAAGTGGCAGAGACTTGCACCAGAAGGTGCACCGCATCCGTCAGGGTGACATTATTGCCCTTCCAGCCAGTGCAGCCCACTGGTGCTACAATGATGGGGATGAAGAACTTGTTGCCATCTCTGTCTCTGATATCAACCATCAGAACAACCAACTTGACCAGAAGAAACTAAGGGTATATCATCACTCACACCTCCTAAACCCACTAGTATTTCTCTCTAATTATGATAACTAACAGCTAGATGCATATAACACTCACCGAATTGGTAAAATAGGGAACTGAATTTCCTCAGGAACGATAGTTTTCGTAATATGCCTATTTTGTTGTGAATGTAGCAATTTTATTTGGCAGGTTCATTTCCAAGGCAAAGCCAAAGCCAGAGTGAGAGGGAATCACAACTGAGGGAAAAATTCCAGAACATATTCAATGCTTTTGATGAGCAGATGTTGGCCGAAGCACTCAATGTCCCAAGAGAGGTTGTGAGAAGGATGCAGAATGTAGACGAGCGTGGCTTCATTGTCAAGGTCAGACAAGGGATGGCCATGATCAGGCCCGACGAGGAAGAGGAGCCATTCAGACTCCCAAATGGGCTTGAAGAGGAATTTTGTACCATGAAAATTAGGCAAAACCTTGACAACATTAAGGAAGCCGATGTCTACTCTAGGCAAGCTGGATGACTTGTCCAAGTTAACTTGCAAAAGCTTTCCATCCTTCGATTCATGGACATGAGCGCCGAGAAAGGAAACCTTTACCCGGTAAATTTTCACCATTTGACCATTCTCTCTAATGCACAACAGCATTCTTACCAAAACTAGAGAGTACCAAATAATGTCAAATCATGAAAAATTGTATAAAATTAATAGTGTGACAAATACTTTTACTCCTCTTATGTAGAATGCGTTGTACACGCCCCATTGGAATGCACATGGCCACACAGTGGTTTACGTGACACAAGGTGAAGCTCGAGTCCAAGTTGTGTCTAATAACGGCCAGAATGTGATGGATAGCAGTGTGAAACGTGGTGAATTGTTTGTAATTCCTCAGTTCTTCACTTCCATGCTCAAGGCTGGAAACAATGGATGCCAATTCGTGGCAATGAAGACAACAAGCCTGCCAATGAAAAACCGCCTTGCTGGATACACCTCAGTTTTCAGGGCAATGCCTAACCAAGTGATTGTAGAGTCATACCAAGTTTCACCCTCACAAGCTCAAGATTTGAAGTACAATAGGCTTCATCAGACTCTCTTTATGCCTCCTACACAAAGGTCATCTTAAATTGGAGGTTTTGTCAGTGACCCTATCTACTACTATTATGATATAAATTATAATTATCACTAGTGCTATGCCAGAAGTTGTAAAGAGAGAGAGGTAAAGGTTGAGTGTGAGGTTTTTAAATAATATGAAATGTGCGTAGGCTGAGTTTCAGTAATTTTGGTTGCTGCGATATAAACTGCGTCTACGGTTATATCACCCTTACATAATTTTACTGTATGCCACTGGTAAAATTTCATCATCTTAATTAGAGTGACTACAACAAAGCCCAAAACATGCCTTGAAAGAGATGAGCAAACTCAATACTTGAAGTCACAGATCACACAAAATATCCATACAAATACATACATTAATTAATTTCATGCTAACCCAAGTTGGACTGACGTTATAACAGAAGCAAAGGCACATCTGTTCCTGGTGTTCTTTATGACCGTTTGCAATGACTAATAATTAGCATAATACAAATACGGGGTGTTTCAGCATTTTTTGATAGTGGAAGCATGGTTTTGTGGCTGAATTTAATTTTGGTCGAATTCATATACAAAGAGGGAAGGGGAAGAAAAGTAAAAAAACCTGTGTTGTTTGGTTTGAATTAAATAAGAGTATCCATACTTACCTAATCAAGAACCATATCAAAAACACCTACCAGCTTATAAAGCTTAGTACATGAACACAGGAATCAAATCGAAGGACAAACACATGCAGTATGTTCTATATGGTCCGCATTTGGCAGACAATCACGTAGAATAGCATTCTAAACATCTGACAAATCCTAATTAAACTGATTATAGCTTTATTAATTAATATAGTGAATTTCTACAACGTTAAGTATGTTTTTAAAGAGCATTTGTTAGGTAAATAATCAAATAATATCACATTAATCTTAATTTTGGATAAGTTCTCTAAATTCATCGACTGTGAAGCCTAGGGGAGGCCGCCCTAGAGTGGGACCAATCCCCTTGAAATTTAGAGAAAATGTTATCCATTTAGTAGTATTTTAGTACATATTATAAAAAAAAATTATTAAAAATCCTTAAAATATTATTAAATGTGTCCCCTAATATAATTTTCAAGCTTTGCCTTATTAGTGCTGTGGACTTTGAATTATGACCTCTATATTAAAAAGAAAAAAAGAGTAATGGAGATTCCGGCACCGACAACTATTAAGGCGACCAAGTTTATCAGATACCAATCATTTAATATAAAAATTGACATAAAGATTTAAATAAATTAAAACATTTTTCATATAATTTTAGAATGAAAATACTACCCTTCTTTTATTACTATGTAAGAGATTTAATGATTGAATTAATAATACAACTATTAAGGCGACCAAAGTTTATTAGAGACCAATCATTTAATATAAAAATTGACATAAAGATTCAAATAAATTAAAACATTTTTCATATAATTTTAGAATAAAAATACTACCATTCTTTTATTTCGACCTAAGAGATTTAATGATTGAATTAATAATAGTAATAATGCTAATAGTGAAAAATGGTTGTTCACAAAAATATTTAATTAAAAAATTATGAAATAGATTTTGATCTCACCATCACTACTACAATTAAGGCAACATATGCTTACAAGTAGCATTGTAGCTCATCCAAAGCAAAGCTCCCGCAACCTTTTTTCATTGTTAAACGACAGTTAGATGTATGTGGGATGGAGGCAAAGTGGCATCCGTTAGGTAATATAACGACAGTTAAACATGCAAAAACAACCAGCCCACACTGCCACACAGCCCATCACTTTTTCCCACTACAGTCCGAGCGCTTTCCACTATAATAAGAAGCTTCTTTAGCCCAACCCATTTCATCACCTCACTAACACAAAGCAAGTCCCCTTCCAAGAGAAGCAATGGCTACTAGGTTGCTGATCACCATCCTGGTTTCTCTGCTTGTATCCACTGCATTGGGGGAGAGATACGAGGAGGGCCTCACCCAAGCCCAGCAATGCCGGCTTCACCGATTGGCAGCAACCCAACCTTCTCAAAGGATCCAGCATGAGGGAGGTGTGACAGAGCTGTGGGATGACAATGATGATCAATTCCAATGTGCTGGAGTTTCTGCAATCAGAAACGTTTTGGATCCAAACTCTCTGTCTCTCCCCAACTTCCAGCCCATGCCACGCTTGGTTTACATTGAGAAGGGTAAGAGAGAGCACCTCACTTTCATGGTTGAGGTGTGCACTCATCACCAGCATCTTTAGCATGACAAATAGCTTTCTCAGAATCCTCCAAATAACAAGTTAACCGAGCATAATGTTGTTTGCAGGTCAAGGCTTGATTTCGGTAATCTATCCAGGATGCGCAGAGACATATCACTCACAGGAAGCTGGTCCAAGAGGCCAACAGCAAGTAGGGCAACAGACCGGACAGAGAAGTGGCAGAGACTTGCACCAGAAGGTGCACCGCATCCGTCAGGGTGACATTATTGCCCTTCCAGCTGGTGCAGCCCACTGGTGCTTCAATGATGGGGATGAAGAACTGGTTGCCATATCTGTCTCTGATATCAACCATCAGAACAACCAACTTGACCAGAAACTAAGGGTATATCATCACTCATACCTCCTAAACCCACTAGTATTTCTCTCTAATTATGATAAACTGACAGCTATACTTGAAAACAATGGGACACATATCACTCACCGAAATAGTAAAGTAGAGAACTGAATTTCCTCAAGAATGATGGTTTTCCTAATATGTCTATTTTTGTGTTTATGTAGCAATTTTACTTGGCGGGTTCATTGCCAAGCCAACGCCAAAGCCAAAGCCAAAGCGAGAGGGACTCACAACTGAAGGAAAAATTCCAAAACATATTCAATGCTTTTGATGAGCAGATGTTGGCCGAAGCACTCAGTGTCCCAAGAGAGGTTGTGAGGAGGATGCAGAACGTAGACGAGCGTGGCCTCATGGTCAAGGTCAGACAAGGGATGGCAATGATAAGGCCCGATGAGGAAGAGGAGCCATTCAGCCTCCCAAATGGGCTTGAAGAGGAATTTTGTACCATGAGAATTAGGCAAAACCTTGACAACATTAAGGAAGCTGATGTCTACTCTAGGCAAGCTGGACGACTTGTCCAAGTTAACTTGCAAAAGCTTCCCATCCTTCGATTCATGGACATGAGCGCTGAGAAAGGAAACCTTTACCCGGTAAATTTTCATCATTTGACCACCTGCTCTGATGAACGACATCATTCTTACCAAAACTAGACAGTACTAAATAATGTCAAATTATGAACATTCAATAGGAAATATTAATCTGACAAATAGTATCACTCTTCTCTTGCAGAATGCAGTGTACACACCCCATTGGAATGCACATGGCCACACAGTGGTTTACATGACACAAGGTGAAGCTCGAGTCCAAGTTGTGTCGAATAATGGCCAGAATGTGATGGATAGCAGAGTGAAACGTGGTGAATTGTTTGTAATTCCTCAGTTCTTCGCTTCCATGCTCAAAGCTGGCAACAATGGATGCCAGTTCGTGGCAATGAAGACAACAAGCCTGCCATTGAAGACCCCCCTTGCCGGATACACATCAGTTTTCAGGGCAATGCCCAACCAAGTGATTGCAGAGTCATACCAAGTTTCGCCCTCACAAGCTCAAGATTTGAAGTACAATAGGCTTCACCAGACTCTCTTTATGCCTCCTATGCAGAGGTCTTCTTAAACTGAAGTTTTGTTTAGTATGCCTACTACTGCGATAGAAGAATGGAAAGGTTGATGAATAATATAAAGCAGGCATAGGCTGAGTTACAGTAATTTTGGTTGCTGAGAATAAACTGTGTAAAGTCCTACAATAAAATCAATAAAATTGCGGCCTTCTCGAGGAAGTAAAAAAATGAATTACTGTAGTAACAGCTAAGACAACCTTTGACCGACTAATCAGATGACTGTAAAGCACGATTTCAAGAACAAGAACCATATCACCCGGAAAATACCAGTGAGGAAGCTGATCAAAAAAGCAATTCAGCTAAAACGTGACATAATTTTTGATTGCTGATAACAAAAAAGAGTAAGGAACAATGAAGAGCAAGGAACAATGAAGAATAAGCAAGAGACTGAGAACAGGACAATGATAAAAAGGGGGCATCTCCACCAAATCTTTGAGAGCCTCAATTAAAGATCTCCTTATCCAGTGATGATGAGATTACTTAGATCCAAGTTGTTCAATGAGGAGGTTGGGCACCTTTAACAGCCGACCATTGATTTGGTGGTGAGTTACAGATATTAATACCGGGAAGAGCACATACAATACAAAAATAATATCATCAAGTCAAGATCTGTTCCCTTTTCGACTCAAATGTAGAGCACTGAAAATATAGAATTCATTCAATTATGATATTTTTGAAACAATAAGAACATGGCAAAGCATGCCAAAATTTAATGCCTAATAATTCAATGCTAAGAATACAGGAAAACATTTTACATCAAGGAGCTGCTACGCCATCTCTGTAATTAAAGAAATGAAAGAAGACTAAAGATGATAAACAGATTAAAATAGTAGAGGGATAAGAACCTCCCTGGCACAGGGCCGCAAAGAAACAAAATCCAGGGGAGGCAAAATTAGATGAGGGCCGGCATGCCAAGTTTTTGCATTTCTCTTAGCCTCCATATTGGGTGAAGTGCTCCTGGTCCAACTTCTTCTATATCGACTTGTGTCATGGCCCATGCATAAAGGACAGTTTGTATTGCATCCTATAGAAAAAGCAAGAGTGATTGAAATCAAAGGGATACCATCAAAACAGACAGTCGAACAAATTTTAATCATTTGGATTAAAGCATGTATATTCATGTGTGTCTTGTGCATGCACACTAAATAAATGAATATACCTGAGCAAATGATTGTGTCGTTTAAAAAAAAATCATGTAATTTTCTTTTTGTTTTTTTTTTCTTTATTTTAATACAAGTGGGCAATATTATGTGCACCAAAATTGATGGTAGTCAAAAAAAAAAAAAAAAAAAAGATGATGCGGGCATTGGTTATAATGAAACTGTGCAACATTAGATTTTGTTATTTTGGTACATTAATCTTTTTGGGGTCAAAATAACATTATCTTAGAAAATATGTTTAAAAAATTTCCAAAAAAAAAAAGTTGAGAGATCTACATGTAAGATCAAAGTTATAAACATTATCCTTTTTTTTTGGGGGGGCGGGGGGGGAGGGGGGGTTGCAAATGTCAAGTGAAAAGCCACAAAAAGATTTCAAAAGTTGAGTGAGGGCAGTAGTCACCACAACACTGAACAGCAGCTGCTGGTTTTAGTCCATGACTAAAATGGATGACTGACGCTTACACCAGACACTTTGAAGACACAAACTCATGTCCACTTTATTTAAAACTCAAGTTTTCACTCAAAATGGTTTCTCAATGCTCTCAAACAGACATTTTGAAACAAAAAATGCTCGATTTTGCATTCTCGAGTCAATTAATTTTGTGTGCTACCTCTTAAAAACTGTCTATTCATGACCTTGAATCATTGTATTGCCTGGTGAATGTAATGCCCATAAGAAAAGCTCTAGCCATGGAGATTTATTTTCAGAAAGGAGAGGCAGCAAAAAAGGGGACTTTTCAGAAATCGGACACAAAACACCTACAGCACTACATAAGAAGGGGGAAAAAACTCCACATATTACTATTATTCATAATACCTAGAACAATAAACCTAAAAGTAACCACATATGTATCTAAATTGTCAAAATGTTCATGGAATGACCAATGTGTAAAAGAATCAGAGAGAGAGAGAGAGAGAGAGAGAGATTCTACATGTGTGGTACATCTTTGACCCATTTCCGGCAACCATCGGACATGGACATGATTCTCATTTTTAAGCATTTTGGAAAATAAATATGTTAAAAAACAGGAGGAAGAAGAAAAAGGAAATGTTTACAAGGACCCTCCAACATGGAAAATCCACTAAAAAGTTGTAGAAGATTACTCCAAATTGGTGGAAAGCACAAGGACTAGATGACTTTTCAGGAGGCTAAAAATGATAAGCACGAAATTTACCAACATGGGGTAAAAATAAATGACTTTTCAGGAGCCTCCAATGGAAAATCCATACCTCGAACCAACTAGCATACATGATGAAAAGCACGAAATTTACTAAAAGAAATCTAATGCTCTTGTCGATAGAAAATAAAAATGGTCACTTGGTGCTTAGGCACATGGACATGGGATCCGAGATAGGAAATATGTAGATAGCAATTAGAAAATGATATACTTTTCTAGAAACTTTTTAGAAATCGATAGAAATGCATTTTTCTAAAATGTTATAGAAATCCATAAGAATATATTTAAATGACATTTGTAAAATACAGGGCGGATGTATGCTATATTGAGTGGAGTCAAATGTTGGCCACAAATTCCAAATGGTCTCCGACCTTGTATGCCTATAAATAGGTTGTCATGTCCTCATTGTACTATCACGAAAGAATAACCAAGCTTCACAATAGTCTTCTACTCCCACGTCCAAGTTCTTCTGGTCTTCTTGTATAACTCTCCCTAAATAATATTTATTTCTAAATTTCAATTACCATCAATGGCCGGAGAGGCTGCTTTGGAAACCGATCGTAAGGTCTCAAGCAACCTTACATTAGACTACCATTTTCTTATTAAACCACTTCCTCAATCCCAAAACCAACCCACACGATTTATGCATGTCAAGAAAGTGACAGATTTACTAGTTCCAAACACTACAAAAAAATACGATTTTAGTCACGGATTTTCGCGACGAAAAAATTCGTCGCTATTTTACGACGAATTTAGCGACGAAAAAGTTTTTCGTCGCTAATTTGCTACAAAATTTACAACGTAAAAGAAATCGTGGTTAAATTAGCGACAGACATATCATTCGTAACAAAATTCGTTACTAATTAGTGACGAAAAAATTTTCGTGACTAAATTTGTCGCTAATTGATGTCAAAAAATTTTTCATTGCAAATTTCGTCGCTAAATAACGATGAATAATTTAATCTTTTTTAAATATAATTTTATTTTTTTATTTTTATTTTTATTTTATCAATATGTAATATTTAAGTTAAAAATTAATTTAGCGACGGATTTGTTTTCTGTCGCTAAACGAAAATTTTTTTATATATAATTAAATAAAATATAATATTAATATAATATTTAAATTAAAAAATTAATTTAGCAACGACACGACGAAATATATATATACGTTGGTAATTTAGCGACGGATTAAAATCCATCGCTGAATTTAATAAGAATTTTATTTTATTTTTATTTTATTTTAATAATTTCAGCGACGGATTCGGAAATCTGTCGCTGAATTTTATCTTCTTTTAATTATAATTTTTTTTATTTTATTAATTTATATTAACAAATTATATTATTATTTTATAATATTTTAATTTACATTTTATTTTATTATATTATATTTCATTTTTTTAGAAGAATAATATTATTTAATTCTTAAAAAAACCATATATTTTATTTTATTTAAAATATATATATTTTTTAATTAATTTATTATTTTTTTTCTTTTTTTGTTTGATTTAATATTTTTTATTATTGTATAGGTAATTTTATTTTATTTGTATTATTTTATTCAATAATATAAATTTTTTAATTAAATATTAATCCGCGCGGGCGCCAGCGCAACGCCGGCACATTCACGCACGGGCGCCTGCCTGCCTGCCTGCCTGCCTGGGCGCCCACGCCCTGCGCGCGCCTGCTGGGACGTGCCTGCCTGGGCGCCTGAGCAGGCGCGCGGGCGCCCAGGTAGGCAAGCAGGCGCGGGCGCCCGCGCCTGCTGGGCTGCGTGGGCGACCGCGCTTGCTGGGCTGCCTGGGTGCCTGCGCCCCAGCAGGCGCACGGGCACCCAGGCAAGCAAGCGCACGGGCCCGCACCCCAACAAGCGGGCGCCTGCCCTGCACGCGCCTGCCTAGGTGCCCGTGCCTGCTGGGGCGTGCCTGCCTAGGTGCCTAGACAGGTGCGCGGGCGCCCAGGCAGGCAGGTAGGCATGGGAACCCGCGCCCCAGCAGGCGCGTGGGCGCCCACACCTGCTGGGGCATCATTTGTTTTAATACTAAAAAAATATGCAGTTGAAGGATTCGAATCTTGAATCTCGGATTTGAACAAAAGACATATCACCACTACACTATCGCTTATTGTTAATGTTGAGTGATAATATTTTTGTTTTCTTTCTTTCTCCTCTTTGTTTTCTATTATTATTATTTTTTTCCTTATCTCTATTTTTGTGTTTTTTTTTCTTTCTATTCTCATTTCTTATATATAATAATTTTATTGAAATTTCTTATAAGAAATAAAAATATTTTGGAATTAAATATATAAATTTTTTAAATTATTAATATATTATAATTTATTGATAATTATAATTTTATAGTTTTGAGTAAATTATGGATTAAAAAAATAAATAAAAATGAAAAAAAATAATAAAATAATAAAATAAAAGAAAAAAGAAGAAATCAAAATATAATATTAATATATTTTTTAATTATTTTATTATTTTATTTTAAATTAGTATTTTATTATTTTTTATTTTATTAAAAATTATCATATTTATTATTTTTAATTAATATTATTTTAGGTTGGTGGTATAAATAAAAAAAGTTATTATATTTATTATTTTAAATTGTTATTATATATTATTTTATTATTATTAGATAAATATGAAGAAAAGATAATAAATAATAAAAAAAAATTATATCACGATAATATCTTTGGCTTGGTGGTTTACAGGTTGCATGTGCGTGCAGGAGTTTGGATTCGGAGTTCGAATCACGGTGGAGGCAGAAGGCGTGGTATTTTCCAGGAATTAAGAGTTGATGCTAGAGCGCCTGTTGGAGCACCTGCACGGGGGTGCTGGCTCGGGCGGGCAGGTTTAAAGCAACGGATTTTTTTATGTTGCTAATTTAGCGACGAAACGAAAAATTATTTGTCGCTAAATTTAGGGACGAATTTCTAATTTTCGTCGTTAAATTTTTGTGACGCGTTTTTAGTAACGGAAAATTTTTCGTCGTTAAATCTGTTGCTAATATTTTTAGCGATGAATTTTTATAAAATTTTTATCATTAAATTTGTGACTAAAAAACTGTTTTTTTGCAGTGAAACACAACCAAGTACATGAACACTTACATAACCATAGAGTCATTTCAGTTGCTTTCCCCATCAAAATAGGGTTAGATGAAGCAAATCCTAAGAATCTGGGCACGAAACTGATTGAATTTTAATATCACAAAACCCAATCTCAACTTTCACAAATAGAGCTTCGTAAATTTTTTCTCCATTTAAAGGGCACTAATAGATTTGTAAATTAAACAACAAATTACAAGAATTTTGCCATTTGTCCAAATTTTAATGAAATTATTAGATGTGAGTTCCTCATAGAATATTGATTTTATACTAAACTCTTATTATTGAATTTTTAGATTTTAGATAAAATTTTCCATAAAAAAATAAATTAAAAGTTTATGTTTACATTTTTAAACTTTATTGAAATTATTTTACTTAAGTTCTTTATAGAATATAGGCAATATTTGATTATATGCCAAAATAAATTTAAAAGCATAAGAACTACAGAATTTGGGATCAATTGACCTCACGCAAGCTCACATTGCCATCTCTATTGTGTGAGAATCCTTTAAGATCATTAGGGATGAGTAAGGATAAGTTTGGACAACTTTATGCAAAAAAAATAATAATTTCCAACCATCGAATTTGCGCCCTTTATGCCGACTAAACATCAAAATCTCTCTCCCCCACCCTCTCTCATCTGTCCATGACGTAGGTTAGGTACCACTACCATTATGTTTGAAGGGCATGGGTAACGCCTTAAATCTGGCTTAGCTCTTTATTGCTTCACTTGATCCATTGTTATAGACATACTTGCCTCTGTGTATATTTCTCTTTCTTTTCAATTAATCCCAAAAAAAAAAAATCTCTCAAGATCTCATCAAAGACGTGAGAGAAAACATAGCGCATAAGTCAAAGAATTCAAATTTACGGGACGAATGAGTCTCATGACGATAAGACATGCTATTGATTGGCAGAAAAAATGTGACCTAACATGAACTTTTATAGCAAGGGTGAAAATTCAATTTTATCAGAAGCGAAGGGGGTAAAAAGAATTTTTTAAAACTATAAATATATTAAATTCTATTCTTAAAATTTCAAACGACAGTTGCCCCCATCCCGCACTCCTAGTTATAGCAAATAGTGTGTGTATATATATATATATATATATATATAAAAGATTACATATTTCCATGCAATTTGACCCCAAAAAAAAAAAGTTAGTGGCATTCTTTTTTACACTCTCTTCTTTTATCGACATTTGATTGAATATCGATATTTTTTAAATAAAATCTCAATTTTTAAATTTTATTTATAATAAAAACAAACACGTGAAGAATTTTGTCTCTTAACGTTCCGACATGGTTCGAACCAGATGATTTATAAAAAAAAAAAATTACTTTTTTATTTTTATTTTTATTATAAGATAAGCTGCAGTTATTATTGTTTTCTATCCATAATTAACTCAAACCTAGTAAATCGAAACTTATGTTTGTCAAATAAATAGACAAACATTAGATTTAGTCCAAGGAATTTCAACTTTTACATCTTTGGAAGCAATATGGGAATTTCTTCTTCTTTGTGTTTGGATGCCAAAATCTTAGTCGAGGACAAAAATCATGCGTCAAATAGACGAAAATTCTATTACCAAGATATTTATGGGAATCCCATTCATGTGATTGTTAATTAAAGTTGATTGTTTTAAATATTTCGATCATCACCTATATAGAAAATAGTCATTAAATATAGCTTTTTGATAAGATTTTTATTATTATATTTTAATATTCTTTTTTTTTTCAAACCCTACTAAAATTGAAACATGACAGAGAATCTTATATTAAATATTTTGATTTTTTTTTTGTTCATCACACGTAGCATATAATTACCAAACAAAGACTTTACTTAATTATCAGGGCATGAAATATATTTGGGTCAAAGGGAAAAGTCAGAGATGAGCTATGTTCCTTGTACAATGTCACTTGTGTACCATAATGAGTTATGTTTGAATGCATGCAATGTTGATGAATACTTGGAAGACAAGTATGAGTTAAATATGCATTATTATTACTACAGGCCTGGACAGAGGGGGACAAGGGGAGACAGTTCTTGTGCCTTTGGAATTGATCAAACTAATTGGGAATGATTCATTCTCCAAAGGATGCTAAGCAACCAATGATTTTTTTCTTTTTTTAAGTATAACCAAACGGTATACGACATCATAATTTGATTAATCTAATTCAAATGGCATTTGATATACTCCAGATCAAGGAACTCCAGATCTCATCTCTTTCTCTAGGCCATTCATGTTTCTCTCTCCGGAGAATGCCAGATCTCATCTCCATCTCCGTTACCCTCTCTCTCTTCTGCTCAATCTTTCTCTCTCTAAAACCCTAATTCCTCCTCTTTTTCCATCCAAAAACCCTTCTAAATCAAAGAACCTAGTCTAGATGAGGTGTGGCAGCGATCCAGTTGAACTGCAGACTTGAAAATTGGCGATCGGAGATCATACATTAGAGATAACATCAAAGACGTGATCAAGAGCAAGAGAAAGAGACTTAATCTCGATCGACAGCAAGCAAGAGCAAGAGCAAGAGCGAGAGCGAGAATGAGAGTGGTGAGAGAGTCGAGAATCAGATTTTTTTTAAATCTCAATTAGATTATGGTTTTATTTAACCCACAGTTCACATGGTTCCCGATTCAACCACCATTGATCCATCGGTTTGGTCCGGTTCAATGCACCAACGGTATTTTAACATAATCGAACCATGAAATTTCTGAGACTGTGGTTGACCAGTCCAACCGGTGGTTCGGTCCAATTTTAATAACACTATTGTCAGGTTTAATTTATGAAAACTCTTTTAACATAATTTTTTTTATTCTCAAATTTCAAATTTGATATTTGATTAAATAGGATAATATTTTTATGTACTAAATCAATTGTCCCCCAATAGCAACCAATGATATGCGTTATCAAAGTATTTTCTACCTTTTGGGACTTCAAATGTTTTCTTTTCACTAAAGTTCCATCCATCACATGAGACCTTTTGGCTCTCACCCCCAGTCTGTATGTCCAAGTGAGAGAACTTTTTACCTTTTACTAATCAGAGGGTATCCTTTCGAGGGGACACTCTCTTTCTTACACTTCAAAACTAAAAATCTACATTAGAAGTCAAAACACCAATTCATTTGGTGATAAAGTTTCAAAGGTATATATTAAATTTATAGTAACTTGTCTCTACCCTTCTCCTCTCAACACAACCCTTTATATGCTTCAAAATAGAATTTCTTTCAAGGAGAAGAAGAAAACTAGAGCACTCAACATGGTCAACGACACTCTACTCATTTAATCAGAAATCTTGAGTTCAATTTATGAAAATATCAAAAAAGGATTTACGAGAGTTAATCTTTAAAATAGACCATATAGTGCTTGAATTGGATTAGTCGGACAAATCCCGAATACCGGAGATAAAAATAAAAAAATAATAATAAAAAAAAAACTAGAGCACTCAACGCATGCCTATGGTACAATTTTGCTTCGATGTCACTACAAAAAAACAACCTTTTAGCCACAAATTTAGCGACGAAAATTTTAAAAAAATTCGTCGCTAAAAACATTAGCTACGGATTTAGCGACGAAAAATTTTTCGTCGCTAATAACACGTCGCAAAAATTTAGCGACGAAAATTAGAAATCCGTCGCTAAATTTAGCGACGAAAATTGAAATTCGTCGCTAAATTTAGCGATAAATAATTTTTCGTCGCTAAAATTCGTCACAAATTTTAGCGACGAAAAATTATCCATCGCTAAATTAACAACATAAAAAACATCCGTTACTAAATTTAGCGACGAAAATCTAAAATTCGTCGCTAAATTTAGCGACAGATAATTTTTGTCGCTAAAATCCGTCACTAAGTTAGGGGAAAAAAATCTGTAATAATAAAAAAATCCGTCGCAAAAGTCCGTCACTAAATTCAGCGACGGATTCATATCCGTCGCTGATTTCAAATTCCGTCAAATGAAATGTTCAGGGAGGGTACGTGTCACCCGAGCGCCACCCTTGCCCACCCGAGCCCGCCCGCCCGAGCGCGTACCACCTGAGCCAGCACCCCGCACCCCGCACCCCGCACAGGCACTCTTAATTGCTGGAAAATGCCTTCTGCCTCCACCGTGGTTCGAACTCTGAACTCCGCACTCCTCCGAACTCATGCATGCAACCTGTAAACCACCGAATCAAAAATATTATTATGATATAAATTTCTTTTTTATTATTTATTATCTTTATTTCACATTTTTCTAATAATAATAAAATAATATATAATAATAATTTAAAATAATAAATATAATAACTTTTTTTATTTATATCACCCACCTAAAATAATATTAATTAAAAATAATAAATATGATAATTTTTAATAAAATAAAAAATAATAAAATACTAATTTAAAATAAAATAATAAATTAATTAAAAAATATGTTTATATTATATTTTGATTTCTTCTTTTTTCTTTTATCTTATTATCTTATTTTTTTTTCATTTTTATTTTATTTTTTTAATCCATAATTTAAAAATGGATTACAATATCTCAAAACTATAAAATTATAATTATCAATAAATTATAATATATTAATAATTTAAAAAATCTATATATTTAATTACAAAATATTTTTATTCGTTATAATAAAATTATTATATATAAGAAATGAGAGTAGAAAGAAAAAAAAAACCCCAAAAATAGAGATAAGGAAAAAAAAGTGAGAATAGAAAACAAAGAGAAGGAAGAAAGTCACACAACAACACTTGTGGTGCAGTGGTAACATGTTTTCGAGATCCAAGTCCAAGGTTCGAATCCTTTCAACTACATATTTTTTTGTGGCACGTCCTAGCAGGGCGGGCGCCCGTGCCTGCCTGGGCGGCCAGGCGGGCGCCCGTGCCTGCCTGGGCGGCCAGGCGGGCGCCCGTGCCTGCCTCGGCGGCCAGGCCGGCACGCCCCAGCACGTGCGGGCACCCAGGCAGGCAGGCGCCCGTGCGTGCATGGGCCAGCGCCCGCGAATACTTAATTAAAAAATTTATATTATTAAATATAATAATACAAATAAAATAAAATTACCTATACAATAATAAAAAATATTAAATCAAAAAAAAGAAAAAAAATAATAAATTAATTTAAAAATATATATAATTTAAATAAAATAAAATATATGGTTTTTTTTAAGAATTAAGAAATATAATATAATAAAATAAAATGTAAATTAAAATATTATAAAATAATAATATGATTTGTTAATATAAAATAATAAAATAAAATAAAAATAAAATAAAATTATAATTAAAAGAAGATAAAATTCAACGACGGATTTGGAATCCGTCGCTGAAATTATTAAAATAAAATAAAAATAAAACAAAACTGTAATTATTCAGCGACGGATTTAGAATCCGTAACTAAATTAGTCACGGATTTGGAAATTCGTCGCTAAATTAAATTCGGTTGTTAAATTAATTTTTTTAATTTAAATATTATATTAATATTATATTTTATTTAATTATATATAAAAAACCTATTTAGCGACGGATTTCAAATTCGTCGCTGAATCAGCCACGGATTTAGAAATCTGTCGCTAAACCGTGGTTGTTAAATTAATTTTTTAATTTAAATATTATATTAATATTTTATTTTATTTAATTATATATAAAAAACTTATTTTACGACGAAATTTGCAACGAAAAATTTTTTTTGTCGCCAATTAGCGACGAATTTAGTTACGAAAATTTTTTTATCACTAATTAGCGACGAATTTAGCCATGAAAATTTTTTCGTCACTAATTAGCGACGAATTTTGCTACGAATGATGTGTCCGTCGCTAATTTAGTCACGACTTGCTTTTCGTTGCAAATTTTATGGCAAATTAGCAACGAAAAAGTTTTTGTCGCTAAATTCGTAGCAAAATAGCGACGAATTTTTTCCATCGCCAAAATCCGTGGCTAAAACCATATTTTTTTGTAGTGTGTCATAACACAGCCAAATCAATAATAAAGCTAATAAATCAATTCCCTTGTGTATTATAAATATTAAAGAAAATTTTAACATTATGTCATAGTGTTATGTTATGTTGGCAAGACCCAAGACTTGGGTATGAAAGAGAGTCTCTCCAAATTGTCATTTGTTATTAGTTTGGCTTCTTTTTACCATCCCAATCCCAAGCTGATTGGACTTAAGCATTGACATTGAAATTGGAACATCTCTGCCAAATATAATAGCCCTATAGCACAAGTGTCCAACACATTATGGTGCAAAACTATTCAATTGCCCTGCCTGCACATCTTCCATTGTCAGACTTAATAAATCTGACAACCATGGAAGAGGCTGAAGCCCCAGAGCCTCGGTATGCATTATTTTCCAATATATGATTAAATAAATGCCACCATACCTTTTAAAAAAATCAAGTCAATTACAGTACCCAATGCCATCTCTAGTATATTTATAAAAGTTAAATGTCATACATAAGCATAAGCTTCCATATTATTATGCAAGTGTCTCAAATGTATATTGTTCTTGTAGTTCAAAACATTAAAAAAAAAAATCCTTTCAGAAATGGTGGAGTCGGGGGTGTTGACTTGGATTGATGATTGGCTTCATGTGCTCCTCCATGCTTTTATTTCTGGCTTGATATGCTACGGATTGAACTAATGTAATATGATGAGAATGTTAGATAGAGTAGGCAACTTTGGAGTATTATATAAATAATCAAGCAATGCAAGAATTTACATCTCTTGCTCTCTAAATGACTCTCAGAGATAATCTCTGTGTGCATGTGTGTGTGTGTGTAAGTTTTGTTGCTGCTTACTGAAAATATGTAGAATAGGCTTGTGTGCCATGATAAATAGCCTTAAAAAGCAGAAGAAATTGAGTACCTATGATTCAAATCTAAGATAAATGCCCGAATGAGATGATACTTATTTGATTAAACAGTACCCAAAAAAAAGTATATTTTTATGTGAGTTCTAAATTTGAAAATAAAAAATTTTTAGATGAAACATAATTCGGAATCTTATATAGGAAATTTTATTTTCGTATAAGAAAATTAAACTTTTTAAACTCACAATTGATAATTTTTTTTTTTTTTGATAAATAAGATATATAATAGGCAAAGGAATCCATGTTATAAGTTTTGGCTACAGACATTCATACATGGATACTAATGACCGGTCCATAAATTCTTCCAGGTAAATGGACTCACAACTTGACTTTTAATTATATCTGCAATGTCCATAATGCCCTCGAGGTTTAGACTTTTCACCCAAATGTTGAGTTGAAACTTTTGGACTTTTGTGGCAAAAAGAAATTAGAATTTAGAATTAAACAAAGAGTCTGGGGCTGACAAAATTACCCAGACCATTTGAACCTAATCCATAAAAAAAAAATTTATTTATAAAAATATATTTAAAATATAACTGTTTAATATTTTAACGAAGTACCGATGATAGATTTGATTGAATAATAAAAAATATAATTTAAATTGAATATTTTAAAATAATAAAAATATTCATAGTAATGTAAATATTCATAGTAATGAATCTTAATGATGAATCTTAATTTGTCAAAGGCATGAATGATACACGACTTTTAAGCTTTGGCTTTTCTAACTAGCTTGCAATTTTCTATATGGTGCAATAGGGTTTAGTCAACGAAAATAATTTTTAATTGTTTCAAATCTTAATCTATGGGTTCAAATAATAATTGTATATGATCATACAGATGCATGATCTTGAAAAAAAAAATATCTTAGTTTGCCCATATCTCTTTCCATAAACCATTAAAATGTTATTGCTGAAGACTTTTCGTAATTGATTTTCAATTTTGAAATATGGGTATCGGTTAACATAGATGTTAGAAGATATCAAGTATTCGATATCAAATATTCTAATAATATATGATATTATCGGACAATAGACAATCCAAACATAACAAAATTTTAAATATAAAATTTATACAAACATGTTATGGTTGATTTGTCCCAAGATATCTCATGCAGTAAATATTAATTAAAATGAAGTTTTTTTTTTTCCTTCATATAATTTAGTTTCACTTAATTTCAACTGTCATTAAAAAATAAAAGAGTTATTTGGGAGGGGAAAAGAATTTTCTAAAAATTAAAAGGCTGTATCAAGTTTTATTTATTGTTACTATTTGTAAGCTTATAAATTTATTTAATGACTCTTTTTTATTATAAGATAAAAATTTTTGAATTAATTTTGTGATTTTTCTTATATTGTTAAAACTTTTTCTCATAAAGTAAAAATGTAATAATTATTTCAAATCATCTGTAAAATTGTCAAAAAATATTTAATTTTGTATGAATAGCAATGCTGAAAAGAAGAAATAGTTTGAAATGTTTGCTTACTTTGGAACATGAGAAGAAGGTAAAAGAAAATGTTGAAACGTTGATTTAGGTTAGGAATCATTGTTTTTTCACTTGGAGAACTAAAATAATAGGTTTAAAAATTGAAGAATTAAAACACAATAAACACATAATTTATGTGTGCTTTCGTGGGCGTGGTACATGTGTGCTTGAGAGAGAGAGAGTATTTATCAACAACAAATGATTTAGTAGGAAAAATAATATATTTCTTAATCAAAATTTGAATTCAAATATTAAAAATACAAATAATTTCTCAGAAAAGGGGTATGATGGCGATTCAAACCAAATTAGACGAATTATGAAAAAAATTGATTTTGGATAGAGATCGATGGAAAAATATTCCACGGAAACAAATTGATTTTGAAAAGCGATTCATGGAAAGATATAAGAAAGAGAAGGTTGAGTCGATTGTTGTCCATACGTAATGTCCTCCTTGCCTTCGAGATAAAGACATTTTACCAATAATTTTTTTTTATCAGCAAAAAATAGAAAGGATTTTATTAATAAGAATGCACAGACATCACCGGTTTGCATAAGATAATATTGTATCATACAAATACCAATTTCTTTGCTTTTGGTCTATTTGGTTTAACCAATAAAATTCAGATGATAATTAACAATGATAGTCAATACTTAATAACTATTGCTAATTGATATTACTGCTTGATTATCATATAAAATAACCAAAGAATAAATTTGTAGTGGTTAAATCTATTATATATTTTAAAATATATCTTCTCATATTATTATTAAATATTAAAATATAAAATTTATAAATATAATATTCATATTTTTTTAATAATTAATTTAAATACATATTATAAAATTGATCTAAGTCATATAAATATCCATGATTTTTATAAGAAAAGATTTCGTTTAGTCCAAATCCATACCAAATTATAATTTAAATAAATCTTAACTTATAGAAAAATTAAAAAAAAAATAAAAATTGTAAAAAAGTATAAATATATATATATATATATATATATAATAAGTAAAATAATTTAAATAATTTTCAACTACTTAAATATGTTTGTTGTCACTTGTCAGAAAAAATAATAAAAAATATATTTAAAAATAACTTCTAAACTATCAGTTCAAATTTTATCAGTTATGAACTGAGTCAACAAATGCTATTTTTGGTAGTTAAAATGGTCATCAAACAAAAATACCTTTTGTAAATATGCCTTCCTTCTGGTTCAACAGCGAATTCCCTATCACTTGAAACTTGGTTGGTCGAATAAATAATAATAATAATAATAAAACGATTTTTTACCTTCCTAGGATAAAGTTTCAGTTTGATTTGTATGGAAAAATTTTGTTAAAATGCTTTCCGAGGAAATTGCATTACTCCCTATATAATATAATATACTTTTAGTACCTAACCTTTTTTCTTATATAATATATTTAGCCCCATACATTGCATTACTCCCCCTCCCCATCACAAGCTCTCTCTCTCTCTCTCTCTCTCTCTCTCTCTCTCTCTCTCTCTCTCTCTCTCTCTCTCTCTCTCTCTCTCTCTCTCTTCCTCTTCGTAAAACACCTTTCTTCTCCTCTTCAATCCTAACGACTTAGGATAATGAGTCAAGAAACACGAGAGCAAGTGGTGATCGTGGTCGGAGCTGGCCCAGCAGGGTTAGCCACCGCGGCATGTCTCGCCTCGCTTTCCATCCCATATATGCTCATTGAGCGTGAAGATTTCTATGCTCCTATCTGGACAAAAAAATCATATGATAGGCTCCATCTTCACTTGGCCAAGCATTTCTGTGAGCTCCCTCACATGTCTATGCCCGCCGACTATCCTACATATGTTCCCCGACCTCAGTTTGTGCAATACTTAGACAACTATGTTAAGCAGTTTCACATTAAACCCATGTATAATAGGTCTGTGATTCGAGCGGAGTACGAGGAAGTTTCGCAGAAGTGGCACATCAAGGTCCACAATTCCATGTCTAATGAGACCGAAGAGTATCATACTAGATTCCTAATTATTGCCACCGGAGAGACCAGTGATACATTTATTCCGGATGTGGAAGGCCTCCACACATTTTCGGGTCGGGTCATTCACTCGACCCAATACAAGTCCGGAAAAGAGTTCAGTGACAAGAATGTTTTGGTTATTGGGTCCGGGAATTCTGGTATGGAGATTGCATTTGATCTCTCTAATTATGGAGCCAAAACTTCCATTGTTGTTCGTAGTCCGGTAAGCAAAAGCACATGCTCTATATTTGTTATATCCTATTTTCTTTGTGTTGATCTAATCTCTCTCTCTCTCTCTCTCTCTACTCAGATTCACATACTTTCAAGGGAAATGGGACACCTGGGTTTAACGCTATTGAAATATTTGCCACATGACTTTGTGGATTCATTATTGTTTTTCCTTAGCAAGATATACTATGGAGACCTTAGAAAGTATGGAATTGAAAGGCCTAAAGAGGCTCCATTTTACTTGAAAGACAAGTATGGAAAATACCCGGTTATCGATGTAGGAACTTACAAGAAGATCAAGTCCGGTGAGATTCAGGTGAGATAGCTTTTGCTTTGTCCTTAATCTGTTGGACCTTCCGTATCTTTTCGTATAATGTTTGCGTACGCCTTCGATACGTATTTCTTGGTCTTGTTTCTAGCTGTTTCTAAAATAATACACAATTATTATTACTATTATTATTATTTTACAATAAAGAGAGAGTTTTAGAATCAAATTTTAAACTTTTTTCCAACACAAAAATTTTGAATTATCAGAGCTGTTTAGACCTAAGTTCCAGAAGTTAATTGTTGAAAAAAATTAGGTATAAATTTTTTTTTTCTTTTTTTACTTGATAATTGAGGGGAAAATACCTTTATTGTAATAATTTATTAAGACAATAGAGATAATTCAGTATTAGATTTCATATTATATTGCTCACTATCTCTAACATAGTACCACAACTATATTTATCTGTCTATTTCTATCATTTATATTTATTATTTTCTATTTTTAATATGGTATCAAAGTCATATCTCTCTTTTCTTTTAACAAAAATAAAGAGTTTTACGAAATCAGATTATGTTGGCTTAGGTCATATAAGAATAAGAAATTGACATAGAAGACAATATTATATGCCACCTAACTATAACAAATAATGCACCAAACTCTGTCACATTATGTCATAAAGATTAAGATGGTTTGGCTTGAATTCATAAGTTTTGTTTTTGACATTAACTTAGGATAAATATATGCGGTCTTCGTAGGTTCTGCCGGCGGTCACAAGCATCAAAGGCGGCGAAGTGTTCTTCAAGGACGGGAAGTCGCATGCCTTTGATGTCATTATCTTCGCCACGGGCTTTAAAAGATCCACAACTCAGTGGCTCAAGGTATATATATAATAATATTTAATTCCACACTCAATCCGATTTTCCACCCTTCTGTTTGAAAAGAAAAGACAACCCACTGCACAAGAATTTGAAAATATATATACAAAAAGCTCATTAAGTAAAGAATGATGTATAACACAAAAGCTCACCTTTTCTTTTAACAGGGAGATGATTACTTATTGGGGGATGATGGAATAAGTAAACAAGAATTTCCAAACCAATGGAAGGGTAAAAATGGTCTTTACTGTGTTGGATTGGCAAGGAAAGGGCTATATGGGATTAGCATGGATGCCAAGCTCGTAGCTGACCATATCATGACCTCTGCGATGTTATGATCATCCCATCCCCATTAGAAAATAATGTTGTCTAAAATTTTTTTCAAATCTGGTTTGCTTTTTGGAATACAAACTATTGGTATTTCTGTTTCGTTTGAAGAAAGTTCTGTCAAATGTCCTGTGCATGTTACCTGAAGATCCAAATTGTAAGCAAACAATGATAAATCTGCATTTCACCAATCATGTTTTGCCTTGGTCTGGCTCAGTAGTTATAAGAAGAGAAATGCTATTTCTTAACAAATGTTTGGATCTCATTCTATTTCACATTACCATTTTATCACACTTATTAATTATAAAAATGATAAAAAAAATTCAGTTATTAAAAAACAAGAAATAAGTTTTGTTTTCTGCAAAATCAGTAAAACCCACGATGATACATACTTCATTTTTAATATTATCGTTATAAAAATATTAAAATAATTTTAAAAGAAAATATTTTTCTTCATAACAAAAGAGGTCTCAAAGAAGTACGAGAACCAATGTGGGCACCATTTCGTTGGTGCCACAACTTGGAGTAGGTGACTTCTTTCAAGACTGATGTTGAAAAATCATACTATTAAATTTTAAAATTATAAATTCTACTGAACCCGAGTTAAATAATTTCTCGGGAAAATGCATTTTCCAAGGAAGGGGCCCAGGCCCTGCTTGTTGGGATCATAACAATGTGACCATCCCTGAATTTATGGATTGCAAAGCAACATTGAAAAGTCTCACATTCATCGTCTATCGACAGAGATGGGCTTGAAAATTTCATGGATTTATTTATTATTATTATTATTTTTTTGACATTACAACCAAAGCTGGAGTCTGACCATCCATAAATAAACTTTTACAAGGGTTTTGTCCAATCGTGCTTTTCTGATTACAAGACATAATCCCAAAAGAGTTTCATAATTCCAGATTGTGACCCATTGAAAAATGATCCTAAATCATAATTCCTCGTATACTATATATATACCATATGTATTAATACTCGTTGCTACCTTTAAAAAGAAAAAGAAAAAAAAAAGTAGTTCCTTTCAATGGGAAAAAGATCATAACCTTTGCGTCCTCCTGGAAGATGAGGGTTCCCCCACGTAGTCTCTGTACGGACACCTACTCTTGTAGAACACATTCTTCTCGTCGATTAACGTGGGTAGTTTATGATTTTACTTTACATTTCCTTGTAATTATTATTCTTTTTAATTGGTTAGTTTATGATTTGACAGCTTAATTAACATCCGACTAACACTTATATTTGACATAACAAACCATAGTTTTGAAGTTTGGTATACCAGTAATTTCACTGGTAAATCTATTTTATTTAGTAATCGTAGAATGTTGAACACCCCCCCCCCTCTCTCTCTCTCTCTCTTCGTCCGTTGCGCTCAACGTGATCCTCTCTGACCTTTGTGGGGTTGGGTGTCTGATTCAAAAAAAGGTAATGTGGGTCTGTTCAAACCTGTCCCGTTCGTTTCCCGAAACAAATTGTTTTCTAATATTGATCCGACAACTTTGTCCTTACATATTTCTTTAATCACGCTGAGGAGACTTGTGATTAGAGAATAACAATTTAAATAATAAAATTTATTCTAATAAATATTTTTTTTTATAATTTCTTTTCTTATGCAGTCGGGAATGGGATGAACAAAAATATCACACAAGAAAAATTTTTATATTCTTTTATATTTTATTTTCTTAAAATAGAAAAAGAAAAAAAGAGAGAAAAATTATCTAAAGAGAAACATCTTCAACTTGTTGAGCAACAAATTAATTTTTATTTTTAATTTATTTGTAATATATATCAATTAAACAATTTTTTAATAAAAAATAATGGTTTTTCCAATTAAGAACTAATTTTTTTAATAAAAACTAAAATAATTTTTTAAATGCCCCAAATAAAATTAAAAGGGCATTTTCTGTACTTGAGGAAGGATGGCGTTGGAATGGAAGGGTGAGTATGGTAGCAGAGTACTGAGCACACTTGAAAGAATCCAAGTTTACTTCTTATGGTCTTTTCATTTATAAGAAGATCCTCAGAAACAACATTTATGAGCGACAGATACAAGAAAAGAAGCACACCATGTTGTTCCTATGGACAACATTTGTAAAGCCTGAGAGTACCCTTTGAAAGTTAATTAACCAAAATTTTTAATATTAAAAAAATATTAACATAAGAATAATTTTTATTCCGTTATAAAATTATTGTACTCTTTGTTTCTAATTTTCTCCTTTGAAGTTTTTAGTAATCAATGCAGTCCTTTTTTATTGTTCTGCACAAATTAAATTGGCTAAGACACAAGATAGGAAATTGCTTTTATAATATTCAAATTTACCCGCAAAAACATATTACATGCTGTGCTGGAATAGGAGCTCTTATTAGGGTGAAATATAGCTCTTCCTCATTTTTGGTAATGCAAAAGCCACTAAGCCCTTTTTATTGTTTTCTTACCAAAAAACCATAACTTGTTACTTTCTATACATGTTACAACATTTAGGCAGCAGCCGTTCTTCCACTTGACCTATAGGTTGGGGCAAGAAGGGTAACCTCCTCCCTGTTGTACTTGAGCCTTGAAGCCTCTTCTCGTGAGATTTGGTATGAATTAGCAATGACATCCACGGGCAAGCTCCTCATGACCGAGGTCTTGCCAGAGAGAGGACTGATCATGGCATTGGCATTGGTCTTAAATGCCACCCACTCGAATCCTTCGTTTTCAGCTTGTTTCACCAAGGCAAAGTTTTGTGGAGCGATCACCAAGTCACCCTCCCTAAGCACATCATCGAACACAGCCTGTCCCCTTTCTGATACAATCTGAACCCTAGCGCTTCCGCTAAGTCCGTAAATCACGCTATGAGCGTTCAAGTTGTAGTGTGGTGCCATCATTGCATTCTGCGTACACATACAATGTCAACACCTACAAATTAGTATGTATAAACTCGCCTTCCATTATTAAAAACCAAATGAGCTTGTGAAGTTAATCATATTCTCACCTTGTAGAGCTTTCCATGCTCCGCGCTCAACTGGAGGAACTCAAGGATGGGGAGGTTATAGCTATTGAGAGAGCTAAGGCGTCCGGCTTGTGCGGTGTAGACATCAGCACGGGTAGGGTCTGCAAGGGTCTCAATAAGTCTGGAAGAGCAAATGGTCTCCTCTAAGCCATTGACATTGGGGACTCTTCGATCTTCCCTCTCTTGCTCCTCGCGGCTCAAGGTTGGGCTCGAAATTTGAAGTCCGCCTTCAACCCTCACGATGTTGCCCCGCCGGTCTTCTGGGTTCTGAAGCTTCTTTGCAGTCTCAATGCTCACGCCAAAAGCCTCCGCCAACATTCTAGTGTCGAAGCCCCTAAAGACGCTGCTGCCAGAGGTCTCCTCCTGGCCCTTTCGGAAGATAGTCCTTTTTCCATCTCGTGGGTTTCCAGCAAGAGAGAATCTCTATAGAAACAGTACAAAAATACACAAATTTGTGCCAAATTTAGGAACTTGATTTTTCAGAAGTCATTTCATCCCAAAAAAAAAAAAAAAAAAAAAAAAAAATCATTTGATGTTTGAAATGCCACATGAATCTTGTCCTTATCAATTTTCAATTTTTTTGCACTTACTCTAGCATTGGAATCGAGCTGATTGGCGTCATTGGCAGTGTCAAGGAAAACAAGGGCAACAAGAGGCTCATCACCATCATTATAGCACCAATGTGCAACACCTGCAGGCAATGCAATGAGATCGCCCTGGCGATATCGTCCGATCTTCTGATGCTGATCTCTGAATTTCTGTCTGCTTCCTTGTTGAGATTCTTGTTGTGATTGATATGTCTCGGGGCAACCAGGTGCCATCACCCCTGTAACTCCCCTGCCTGTGCTCTCCGATGCACAAGATACAAACATTTAGAATATGCAGTTATACGTAAAATAATACCTATAATGTATAGAAATGTGTAGAGATTTTGGACTTGACCTTGGGAAATGTAGGTCAGTCTAGGAGCGTTGGTGTAAGAAGGCAAGAGAAGGGCTCGAGATTCAATAGTGTGGCGAATGACAGCCACACCAGCGCACTCAAATTGCTCGTTGGATTGGTCCCAGTACTCGGTCACACCGGCTTCTGACACCTCTTTTCTAGTAGGCTGCTGGGTGCTGATACGCCTCAGCTCGCACTCTCTTCTCCGTCCCTGCAGCTCAGGATCCCTCGACGGATCATAGGAGAGGCAACAGTGGGTGAATGCAAGGATGCATAGGGATAGTACAAGCACAGAAGACCTTGCCATAATGCCTATGAGAGAGGAGAGATTATTATGTTTTTTGGGTTTTTTATGGGAAATGGAGAATGGGGTTTGTGGGATTTTATAAAGCAAGTGCGAAGGGAAGCGTTTGACACCTAAGAGATAGTTGGGTGTATGATTAGCCATTTTTCACCTTGCATGGGGCTGCAGGCCTCTCTTTCTAACACCTAATAGGTTTGGACGAAAAGGACAAGCATCTGGAAAACAACGCACGTATATAAGCTCCAAGAGAAGTACCTGGTTTCACTCAATTGCTTAAGCCAAACAACTTCATGTGATGGCAAGTCAAAGGATTTCACACGGGCCTGAAGTCACTGAAATATTGGTGGAAATGTCGAATTTCTTAGACCCTGTAGAGATTCCCAAACAAATTGCAATCTCGCTGCGCCAGATTACAAACAAAATATGTTGCTCTAAATTGATGGTAAGATATATAATACATATAACCCCGATGTGACAGCCATCAATTCTATAAGTAAAAATTTATAGAATAATTCAAACTCAACCCTTTTGAGTAAAATATATTGGAGGTATTGTTCTATTCCCATGGATGGATAAATTTTGGATCACAACCCCATGTCGTAATTGGCCATTACAACTGAAACAAGAGTGTGTAATGAACTTACTGCACGAGTAACGAGTAAAACACCCCTCTTCCCCCCCCCCCCCCAAAAAAAACCTTTTATTTAAGACAAGTACAAACAATTTAAGTGCTTTTATTAAGAGGTTCACAAACAGTGACGTTGCAAGAATGTTATTCCCATAGAGATAGTTTGCATATTACTATGTAATTTTTCTAACTTTGCTCTTATAATTAAAAATTGATTAGGAGGATAACAACCTTGATACTAAATTTATTGACCAGGATTCAAAATATGAAAATTGCATATCTAGTCTTTGCATTTTTGGAGTTAATTTCTATGTAATTCTTATAGTTTAATTTGTAACAATTAAATCCTTGAATTTTTTTTTTTTAATTTATCACAATTAATAAATTTGTTGAAGTTATGCAAAAAATATTTTGGTTGGGGGGACTAGAGATGTGATTATATTGGTAAACTCTTGTGATGGTTTGGAACGAAATAATACTACAACAAAAAATAATAACCAATATATTTGGGAAATTTACTAGCATTTTGTTTGCCAAATGGACTTGATCTTCACCCTATATTTTGTGACATCAATCTAAAAGTGTCAACAATTTTACCTTATTGTGACAAATTACAAAATTTCAGCACTTAATGGTTACATATCAAACCAGAAGGATTAAATTAAAATTTCTTTTTAAAATGATTTTTTTAATTGATTTTTTAATTTAAATTATAGTCAATTACTTTCAAATTTCTAGAAAAAAATAATATTATATATCACGGTAAAAATTGTTCATATAGTATCCCAATTGTAGTCTCCCTCTACGAGTTAAAGTGGCATATCCACAATTTGAATACGGTTTTCCTTAACTATAGCCGGGAACTGATATGACACGATTTAAGAAAATGGTGTCTTATAAGAATAAAGAAATCGAAAACATGAAAAAATATGTAAATATAAAAAAGTATAAAAATTTTTTATATAAATATTAATTATTTTATAGAGTAATAGAATAATTATATTTTATAATAAAATTTTAAAATAATCAAATATATAATTATTAATTATAAAAAAATAATATAAAAATTATAATTATAATTAAATAAGTAAATAATTTATTAAACATGGAAAGATATATAAATATAAAAAATATGATGATTTTTATATAAATATTAATTAATTTAACATGTTGAGATATTTTGTAATCGGGAAACGTTTCAAAAACGGAAAAATATTAGTATTGAAAAGTTTTCGTACATCAGAAATCAAGTTACCATTAAATATTTATCCACATCAAAATTGTTAAAAAAAAAATTCTTTCCCTAGTTTAATAATCTAGAAACCTTAACATTGGGCAAAAAAAAAATGTAGTCACTTATTCTGGAAAACACTAAGATTAATTAGTTTGAAGAAGGATTGGGCTTTTTTCCCCATCTTTTAGTAGCAACAGAAGTTTTCAAATAAAAGCATGCCCATTTTTTTCCCCAACCAAGGAATGATGTAGAGAGAACTTTAGTACTGGGAAAAATATGAAGGAGTAAGAGAGAAATAATGGAGGAACAAAAAATCAGATTTGCAAAGTCATATTTGCAAGGATTTGAAAAGTGAAAGCAATCCATTTTAGTCATCTCACATTCAACATCTTAATTCCAAAACATAGGGAATGAAGAAGAGGTCTGCAAGAGAAATTTGATGAGCGAAAGGGTGTTTTGTTTTAAAGTTTATAGAATTCAGAGGAACACTATATATTAGCATTTATGCAAAATAAGGCCTAGCCATATAAACTCTTCAACCGCACATCTATTAGTACCGTGGCCTCTCGGCGTTACATTAGCTATTAAACCTCTTATGGGAAACAAAAAGGGAAAAATATAGATCTACAATTCAAGCCGAAGCAGCTCTTGGCCTCAGACCCAGAGATGGTTGGAGCAAGTATGGCTTCCTCTATTGTATTTCAGCCTCCTAGCCTCATCCTGTGTAGTTTGGTACATGTTGGCAATGATATCTTGAGGCAAGATGCGAATGGCTGATGTCTTGCCAGCAAGCGTATTAATCATGGCATTTGCATTAGTCTTGAAGGCGATCCACTCAAAGCCCGGGTCAACAGCTTGTTTCAAAACCACAAAGTTTGACGTGCAACAAAAATTTGACCCTTAGGAAGACATTATCAAACACTGCTTCACGCTTTTCATTCACAATTTGAATCCTAGCTTGATCTTTCAATCCATAGATCACACTAGGCGCATTCAAGTTCCAATGTGGTACCATGAGTGCATTCTGCACCAACATGTCACAAGTTAGAATGACAAGGAAATTTTTTTGGAATGGTATTGCAAAATCAATCATATCATTTGATAACCACTAGGATGGATGCTATGCTATCAATCAAGCTGATCATGTTACTTGCATCTCACAGAGTTCCCTTCTCAGCACTAAGCCTGAGGAAGTCGAGGATGGGGCGGACATAGCTGCTGACAGAGCGGAGGCATCCAGCTTGTGGGTCGTAGACATCAGCATGCAATGCGTCTTCAATGTGCTCTCTTAAGTTTAGCAGTGCAATTGGTCTCCTCCAACCCATTGGGTCGTGATACACTCAAATTTTCTCAGTCAATGGAGGCCAAACCACCAAAAGGCCACATTCCACTCGGACCATCTCACCACGCCTGTCATCTACACTCTGAACTTCCCTTGCTGTCTCAGTGCTTACTCCA
Source organism: Dillenia suffruticosa (assembly GCA_033439265.1). Taxonomy (NCBI): domain Eukaryota; kingdom Viridiplantae; phylum Streptophyta; class Magnoliopsida; order Dilleniales; family Dilleniaceae; genus Dillenia; species Dillenia suffruticosa. The sequence continues at coordinate 20,643,207 of JAVTVX010000020.1, forward strand.
AATGCCTCTGATAAAATCCTTGTGTCGAAACTGCCTTCCTTCCAGATCTCTCCTGTTCCTCTTGGCCTTGTCTCATATCTGTCTTGTTTTGGGTTTCCCTCAAGATTGAATCTCTAATTCACCAAAAAGATTAAGTAAAAAAAAAAATCAATTACAGATACATCTCTTTATTGGAGCTTGGAACCTTTTGTTTCTAGGTGGATAAATTTGCTTGCAATTACCATGATTTTGAACGAGCTGGTTAGCATCATTGCTAGTATCAAGAACAACTGCAATAAGAGGTTCCTCACCATTGTTGTAGCATCTATGAGCAACTCCAGCAGGCAATGCTAGAAGATCACCTTGTCTAATGCGTTATACCTTCTGATGTTGATCTAGGAATCTCTATTTGGTCACAGCTCCCTCCCCCAACCCAGAAATCCTGGGTTCAAATCTCTGTATAATCAAAAAAAAGAACCTCTGTTTCCCCTCAGGTGATTGGTGGGATGATTGATGAGTTTCCAGACAACCAGGGATCAGTGCCCCTCGAATGCCCTACCTGTTCACACAGTGCACTAAAACTTACTAAAAACTAGGGAAAATCCTTCCCTTTACTTAGAAAAAACAATTAAGTTTCTGACCTTGTAGAAAAAAGGTGAGCCTAGGTGAATAGGAACAGCCAGGCAAAAGAAGGCCTTTGGAATATACAATGCGGATGACAGCCAAGCTGCACACTCAGATTGCCTACTGTTCTCATCCCAATACTCAGTGACACCATCTTCAGACTCGACCTTACGAGTAGGCTTTTGAGCGGTAATCTTCAGGAGTTGGCACTATTGTGTATTTCCTGCGAGTACCATATTCTCCTCCTTGCTTTTGTTGTTGTCCATGAGCATAAGAAAACACAAGAAAATAAAGTGAAAGAACAAGAAGACTTTCCCATTGCAAACATGCTATTAATACTGAAAGCTTTGAAGAGAAACTAACTCTGTTCAGTGATGGGGAGTGGCGAAAAGATTGATGGGTATTTATAGTTCAGAAGATAGTGTTGGTATTTAGGCAAATGTAAGATGGTAGGTGACTGATTCTTCAGCCATTCTTTACAACGCAGGCTTCTAAAACCTGATTTGTTTAGACCTTTTTGTTGCATGTTATGCAGGTGGAGCTAGCCTTTGAAGAACGAACAGATTTGGTTACTCTGTGCTAGCTTTTTGCTGTTGTTGGCACACTGTCTTTCAGTAAGGCCTCTTTGGGTTCTATATGCACAATATCAAGTATGGGCTGGAGTGGACAAGCATCAATCTCTCTTTCGTAATTACTCATTCGAAGAAAATATAATTTAAAAACAAATAAATAATTAACATGCAAAAGAATTAAAAAAGAATGGTAGAACAAAGATGAAGTGTCAAATACAACTAGGGATAGGATTTGTGGCATTTATATGAAGTATCTCGCTCTACACAACACATCTGTGTCAGAATTAGGGGTGTTAATGACACCGGGTAGTGTCACAGGTACCCGTGACACTACCCAGTCAAAGCTCGAGCCCGGGCTCGGTCAAACCGAGCTTGAGCCCGAGCTCAGGCTCGGGTAGCTGGGTATCTAGCTCGAGCTTGAGCCCAGCTGTGTCGAGTTCGAAAACTCGACGAACTACCTGAAATATTTTAATTTTTTTAAAAAATAAATTTTATATAAAATTATATTTTTTTAAAAAAATTATATATAAAATTATATTTTTAGGTATATTTTTTAAATATATTACCTATACCACCCAATGACACTACCCGACGACACTACCGGATGACACCCGACGACACTTTGAGCTCGAGCTCAAGTTCGAAAAATACAAACTCTACAAGCTCGAGCTCACCTAAAGTACATCAAGCTCAAGCTCGAGCTCGGGTATTATGATACTCGAACTCGACCCGGGTGTCATAACACCCCTAGTCAGAATTCACTCAATTAAAGAATGGGAAAAAAAACTTGCACAAGTGGGATAACTCAACTGTTAGTATACCCGATAGTTTCGCTAAAGAGAACGTTTTTGAGTATGGTGTTAGATTTTTTAATCAAATTTTTGAGTTTAACTCATGATTTGGGTATGGAAAAAACTACGTTAGAAGGGTAAACTCCTTAAATGGGGCATTGCAAGTCCCGAACTGGATTAGTCGGATTATGATTCCGGATATCGGTTAGTATAATACCAAAAAAAACTCTGATTTTAATTTATTTAATAATTATACTAACAGAGAGATATCTAGTTGTATAATTGTAGGCGTATGGATCTCCTATGGGGTAAAAGAAAAAAAAGAGAGAGAGAAGGAAATAACTTAGAACTACCCAAAAATAATAAATCTTTATATATGGGAGGGTTAGCCCTATTATGTAGCTGTAACCCATGACTTCTTATTGAAAAGAAAAGGGATGTCTGCTTGGAATTTGAGACGTTGCATTCGTACCTAGACTGCCAAATATTTTTTATCATCTCTATATACTGCTCGGAATTTCATGAGATTTGATGCCTCATTTCATTTATACGTTTTCATTGAGCTTGGTCCTTCAAAATTCGAACCAGAGTGACTCATTTGGGAGTCACTTGGGAAACCGAAAATCAAGTTTACTTTCCAAGGTCTTGCAGCAACATGATCGCAAGTCAAACTGGGTGCATTGGGTTGCTGTCTAACCTTGATTTTCCTCTACTTAATTAACAATAAAACGATTAGGAAAACCAGTGTAGTATAGTTTGGATTAAACTTTGATGTATCAGACTCCATTGAAGCAAGAAAAAGGAACAAAAAAAAAATCAATCACAACAGCCACAAAAAGACTAAATATGATGGAAAACAAAGGAGAATACTTACTGGTCTCTGAGTCTTGGTGCAGGGGACTTGTAGTGCGGGATGGGGATGTGGGGATTGACTTGGTTACCGTTCTCATCAACCTCTGCTTTAGAGGCCTCCTTCCCTACAATTTTAGCTTTCTTTCATGCCTAGAAGAAAATTCACATGCTTCCAAACTGTGAAATTACACGTCTCTTCAAAAACAGAGATGGTAATACCATATAATACCCGAATTGGTTGAATTGATGACCTGATGATAGCAGACATGTTGCATCTCATTCAAACCGAAACCCAGCGGTCAAGACTGAATTCCGACCCTAAATTTCAAGAAACAAGGCAAGAGTTGATTCTAAAATCGGAACCTTCAAGAAAATAAATACTTTTTGAAACTTGAAAATAGATTGGAAATAAATAAATAAATAAATAAATGAAACCCCATAACTTCAGAATTCACGGAAGCAGTGAATTGTCACAGAAATCAAGAATCAAGTTGACAAGCAATGTCAATCTACAAGAAACCACAAAATTATGGAGGGAAAAACCCCTAGAAACCCGAGACATCCAGAGATGCCAAAGGGCTTTGGAAATTGAAGCCAGAGATGCCATTAACACAACCCAGTATTATATTCCAAGAAACAATGCAAAAATGGGTAGAGGACGAAACCCTGAGACGTACCTGTAGACGTCTTCATTATTGAAAATGAATGGGAGAGAGAGACAGGGCAAGCACCGAGCAGAAGCAGGGTCATCAGAGGTTGGCGATGGGCTTTGTTTGAACTTTGAAGAAAAAACAAAGTGAGCGCCAAGTATGAATAACATTGTAATTTTCTTTATTTATTAGTGCGCGAGTAATTAAGTCATCGAATAATAATAATAATAAGAAGAAGAAGAAGAAGAAGAAGTCATGTTAAGTTGAACCATCTTGCGGCCGGATTAAAAAACTCAAGTTCCGCCAAAATCTCTTCTTATTCTTGAACTGTTTCAAGATTACCCGACTCATATTACCATATGACACTTATCCCCCAGCAAGGCCTTGGTATACAAAACTTTCCATTATACAAACTTATTATGGCCCTTCTTATTAGCTACTCTTTAAACCTCTTACATAAAACCAAACAACAACATTTTCATTGCAATTTAAGCAAAAGCTGTTTGAGGCCTTGATGACCTAGAGGTTGGAGCAAGAAGTATGGTTTCTTCTCTATTGTACTTGAGCCTCCTTGCCTCCTCCTGCGTAGTTCGGTACATGTTGGCAATGACATCTTGGGGCAAACTGCGAATGGCTGATGTCTTGCCTGCAAGAGTATTAATCTTGGCATTTGCGTTAGTTTTGAAGGCAACCCACTCAAAGCCTTGGTCACCAGCTTGTTTCAAAACCGCAAAGTTTTGAGGTGCAATCACAATTTGCCCCCTACGAAGGACACCATCAAACACTGCTTCGCCCTTTTCATTCACAATTTGAATCCTAGCTTGATCCTTCAATCCATAGATCACACTATGCGCATTCAAGTTCCAATGTGGTGCCATGAGTGCATTCTGCACCAAAGTATGGCAGAATCAATAATGTCATTTGATCGCATTAGGATGGATGCTATAATATCAAGCCAATCAAGTTACTTACATTGTACAGAGTTCCCCTCTCAGCACTAAGCCTGAGGAAGTCAAGGACGGGAAGGACATAGCTGTTAACAGAGCGAAGGCGTCCAGCTTGTGGGTTGTAGACGTCAGCACGTGATGCATCTTCAATGTTCTCTCTAAGTCTCGCAGTGCAAATGGTCTCCTCCAATCCATTTGGTTGTGATCCTCTCATTCTTTCTCTCTCTTCTTCCTCACGGGTCATTGGAGGCCTAACCACCGAAAGGCCACGTTCCACTCGGACAATCTTTCCACGTCTGTCATTTACACTCTGAAGTTTTCTTGCGGTCTCAATGCTTACTCCAAATGCCTCTGCCAAGATCCTTGTGTCAAAACCGCTGAGTACATTCCTTCCAGATTTCTCTTCTATTTCTGGTGTCCTAGTCTCAAATCTGTGTTGTTTTGGATTTCCCGCAAGATTGAATCTCTAATTTACCAAAAAGAAAATTAAAATTACAAATATTTATCTATCTTCGGTACTTGGAATCTTTTGTTTCAAGATGGATAAATCTGCCAGCTAATAATTACCCTGTGGTTTTGGTCGAGCTGGTTAGCATCATTGCTAGTATCAAGAAGAACAACAGCAACAAGAGGTTCCTCGCCATCATTGTAGCACCAATGGGCAACTCCAGCAGGCAGTGCAAGAAGATCGCCTTGTCTGATGCGTTCTACCTTCTGGTGTTGATCTTGGAATCTCTGTTTCCCCTCAGGTGATTTTTGGAATGATTGGTAAGTTTCCGGACAACCTGGGATCAGTGCCCCTCGAAGACCCCTACCTGCTCACGCATCACACATCAACATACTAAAAGTGTGAGAAAACGGTAATATGCATATCTATTTAACTCCAAACTATGTAAAATAAGCAATGTATGAGCATAGAGCCTATGACCTTGTTCAACAAAGGTGAGCCTGGGTGAATTGGTGTAGCCAGGGAGAAAAAGGCCTTTGGAATATATGATGTGACGGACAACAGCCACGCCTGCACACTCAAATTGCTCATTGTTCTCGTCCCAGTACTCACTTACACCAGCTTCAGACTCGACCTTGCGACTAGGCACTTGAGCAGTGATCCTTTGGATTTGGCACTTTGAGTATGTCTCGTGAAGCCCGTGTTGTTGTGATGGCATTTGTCGCTGTCCATAAGCATGGAAGAACACGAGGAAAAAGAGAAGAGAAAAAAGAGAAAATTTTCCCATTGTGGATTACACTGATCAGGAGTATTAACTCTGTCGATTGATGGGAAGTGGCGAATAGGTTTGTGGGTATTTATAGGAGAAAAGAACGTTATGTTTTGTGACAAATGTGAGATGGTTGGTGTGTGATTCTTCTGCCATTCTTATCCATGTATGCTTTTCTCAACCTCATTTGCTTACACCTCTTGGTTGCATGTTGTGCAGGTGTGCTTAGTGTTTGAAAAAGAATAAAAATAGAGTTTTGTCTTTATATGTGATCTCTTTAGTCACTTCCTGTGGCTGGAGATGCACATTGTTTTCGCAGTAAATGCTATTTGGTTTGTCTTTTTTCAAGAACAAATCACTCTTCTTTTTCTACTATTTCGTGAGTCTAATTTTAGAGAAATTTTATTTTCTCACAAGGATTTTCACAACATTTTTCATAAATTTAGGGGTTGATCCATTGTTGGACCCTTTTTCCATTCTTCTTTTGCACAATTTGTCGTGCTCTTAATTATCCAGTAATTGCAAGATATATATATTATGAAAACATTAATAATTGTTTCATGGAAAAAAAATAAAAGTATTTTCATTTTGTTTATAGGAAAAAAAAAGGATTTATGAAAAAGAAAACAATGGAAGATGAACTTTTCTCTGCCTATTTTTCCCTCTTCAGTCACCTGTTTTCTTTTCTTGTTTATAGGGATTTGTATATAACCCCCATTTAAAAATCCAAATGGAATATCTAAATAGAATTAAAATATCAATAATCTATTTGTTCAAATTTAGGATTTGCGGCACATCAAAACTAAAAAATAATAAATAAATAAATAAATAATAAATAAAACTAATAAAAAAGGGAAAATATTTACATTTAACCCAAACAATAAAAATTGAGAAATAATCACTTACATAATATGTACATTGGTACAGTAGGTTTAGATTTAAATCTGTAAAGAACTTTCTTCTTCTTTAGAGTGCTATTGTTAATGGTAACCAATATCTTTCCAGGTTCATTAATGTAAAAAGAGTTCCTAATGCCCTCTCCCAATTTCTTTTCCTTTTGAATCAAAATCTTGTATGACCCTTCATCATCTGGAATAAACTCTTCCTTGTATGTGACTTCTTTTCCGATCACCGTCGCATCCCAAACGACCGTAACTCCTTCCTGTTAATATAAAATGATGAAAAAGAAAATAAGAAAAATCAAAATCTAGTACTTGTAAGCAAAATTTTGACGAAATATCTAAAACAACCTACCTTGGTGATCGGTATTTGGATCCTGTTTGAGCCATTGACCTTAATGCTTAGCTCTAAAACCTCGTCTGCAGATGAAAATTCTTGGTCGTCATCTCTCATCAAGCCTCCGTATTGAACAGGAAGGTTCTCTGGGGTTATATACCTATTGGGTTATTTGATCAAAGATTTCTTTAGGTCGTTGCTTGTACAAAAGGTTATTTATAGAGAGAGAACAGGTAAATATCCTTACTTGAGGAGGGTTTCTGTGGCCATTCCAGATCTAGCAAAGATAAACTTGCTCTTAAATCTCTGAGTGAAGAACTTTTCGCTGAACGCATGAGCCACATGGTACCAAAAAGGCGCGTTTATTATTATCTACAAATCATCAGCATATACCATGTAAGCCAAAAGCATTTCTTTAACTTTTATTTTCGATGAGCAGAGAATTTCATTCGTAGAACAGAGCAAAACAACCGATCTAACCCGGAATAAACCAAACTAACACACCAAGAAAAAGCATTTCTCAACTAAAGTACTAAATTTTTTTCTGAACTTCTTTGGCTTGTCAATGGGAACAGGAAGTTGATATATGACTCGAACCTGAACCTTTAACATAGACCAAGATTTCTAGTCCCTCCTACATAATATCTCACAAAAATTATCAAACCTTCATTTTCACGATTCTAATGATATGTCGGACTTACATTTTTATAGATTATCTCTGGATAATGATCTTGAAATAGCATGTTAAATTTTTTGTTGATCAGAAGTCCCTTCGTTCCCGGTCTAGGCGCGTTCTTCAAATCCATAACCTGCACAATCTTGTCAGGCCCACCAGGCTTGAAGATAAGTTTCTGAATACCCATTTCCACCCATTGAATTCTCCACCTCAAAAAGTCCTCACACTTCTCATCTGTGTCAAATTCCGGTCTATACATCGTTTTGTCCCTCGAGACACCAAAAGCATTATAGCAAACCGGACGGCCTTGTTTGTCCCTACCAGTTATTTGCATAACATTTTCGAAATTGGAATTCATCTTCTCGTGGAGCACCTCATCAACCCTGAATTTTCTCCTCCACAATAACGTCCTCTGAAGCATTTCAAAGGCATCGGAGACTTTGTAGTCTTTTGCTTTCAAGAATTTCAAGAGGACTATGTCTGTTCCTTCATGAGCTCTGCTTGGCAACAGAGGAACACCCCATAATGATATGTTCCTTAGTTCCTCCTTTGCCTTTGATAAATCTTGGGGTGATGAATAGTTTGACTCCCCAAGAAGGTAATTCCCTAGAATTGCATCTTCCATTTTGCATCTGAACTCTAATAATGCCTTTTTCTTTTTCTTCTTCAACTCTTTTTGCGGGACATTCGCATTCCCATCTACCGGCTCCACAACGGACACGTCCTCCTGGAATTCTTCTTGTTCCGTCTCGTAGGCCTCTGAATTATCATGATGATTTTCTTTCAACTTGAGAATTTGCTCATCATTTTTGAGATCAACGTCAACCCTCATTATATCTTCCCCGATTTCAGCAATTTTTGGCGAATTTAAGCTCTTCCCTGGTCAGAATTCCGGTACCAAATCTCACCGGAAACCTGGAGCAAGGAGGAAGTATTACACCTGGAAGATATACAGAGGCTTTTACCGTTGTTTTCTTCAAGTTGATCTTCAAAGGCTTTTCCTTGGACCTTGGCTCAAATGGGAAATTCCAAATGTTATCCTTTTGGTTATGAGGAGCCAAATTTAGGAGGGTAGCTGTGATTGAAGCAATTAAGTTCGTATCTTGGCTGTCACTTGAAATTTGGAATTGAAAGTGTGAAAATTATCTGGCAATCTAAAGAGTATGTAGATGGATGTTTCGGAGAAAAACTAGGATATATTTGTTGTTGCTTGGTAATGAAACTACTCAGTTTGTGGTAATCCATTTTTGTGCCAAACTATTTTATTTTCGTAATTACAAAATAATGTCTAATTTGATGCCTTAAATTTTACTATTTTATTACACCTATCAAACATAGAAAAATAAAAATCTTTATTTTTTTCCCCTCAATAAAAGATGAGTCAAGATTGTTTAACCATAGGAGTTGTGCTTGTCCCCGGCGGAGCCTGGTGGTCATAATCCCCCTCTCCTATCTCCCAACTCTGAAATCCAGGATTCGAATCTTGTGTAACAAAAAAAATATTTATAGGAGTTGTCCTCGACAAAATTACATGTGCACCCTCGTATTATCACCCATCTCTTTTTTACTCTTATCAGCCTTGGGATTTAAGTGCTTCTGAGAAAGGTTAAGATTAAATTCAACTTAAATTAAATAAATATTTTAATGCAAAATTATTTATAGAATAATAACTTAAATCTCTTTCACAAAATAATTTCAACTTCTAATATATGTTTCTTCAAAAATTTTACTATAATTCCCTCTCACTAAAAAAGTAATTTACATTCTCTCTTTCCAAAGACATTTTTTTTTTAGAAATATACGCATCTGACCCCAAAAGAAAAAAAAAATTTAAAACAACCCTTGAATCAAAAAAATTTTAAAACTAACCCAAATTTGTTGTAGGTGGAAGACGCGACGGGCTATATTGCGTCTTGCACCCGCGACGTTGTGACGTGTCGACAGCAGAGGCGTGTCGCGTCTCCAAGACGCGACATCGGCGCTTCTCTCGCTCTTGCTGCACTCCGCCGCGGAGGGGGAGAGAGGGAGGGAGGACTGTCGCAGGATCCGGGAAGGAGTGCCGCGGGAGCTGTGCAGAGGGAGAGAGGGACAGTCACGGGGGGAGAGAGAGAGAAGACTGCCACAGGAGGAGGGAGGACTGCCGCGGGCGGTGAGGGAGGGAGGAAGAGAGGTCCACCGCGGGCGGCGGGGCAGGAGATAGAGAGAGAGCCGCAGGGGGGAGAGAGGGAAGACTGCCGCGGGCGGGGGGGAGAGAGGGAAGACTATCGCGGGGGGAGGGAGGACTGCCGCGGGCGGAGAAGGGAGGGAGGGCGCCGTGGCTGGGGGAGGGAGGGAGAGAGGACGACCGGCAGCTGCGGGGAGGAGAGAGAGAGAGCTGCGGCTGGAGGAGGGAGAGAGAGAGTCGCACGCGGGAGGGAGTAAGAGAGTCGCACGCGGGAGGGAGTGAGAGAGTCGCGGGCGGAGGAACACCGCGGGCGGTGGAGGAATCCATGTCGCGGATTCAAGACGCGACATAGCCTGTCGTGTCTTCCACTCACGACAAATATTGGTTAGTTTTGAAATTTTTTCGATTCAAGGGTTATTTTATTCTTTTTGGCGTCAGATGCGTACATCTCTCATTTTTTTTTTCTCTAAAAAATAAAATTTAGTTTTTCTTTCTCTAAAACTAAACAAATATATTTTTTAAAAAAACAATCAATTTAAGTCACATTTTCTCTCTCCAAACACATTGATTTTAAGTTTTTTTTTTTTTAAATCACATTTAATTCTCTAGAAAAATTAGATTGTTTAAAATTTTTGTTTCTTTAAATCAAATAATTTGTAATTTCCTCTCTTTAGAAAACAAATTTAGTTAATTTTTTTTTAAATAAATTTATTTTAACATTTTAATTTTCTTGTGTTACCCTACCCCCATTGAGGGTAAATATTACCCACAAAAGTAAAAATATGGACAACAAACGCTAGGAAAGGAGAAATTCTAAATGGGTAATTTTTCACACACCCCCCCCCCCAACTTTTTCTTTTCCCTCCTACCAAATATGATCTAAATGAGGAAATGCCTATCAAACGTTTCTAACATAGCACCAGGTGTTACTTCAAGAGGCCAGGCAAACCTAATCTTCTCATGAGTTCACAGGCTAAATAATGTTCTTCACTGCATTTTGAACGACTTTCCACCCATTGGGAAGTAGGAAGGAAAAAAGAAGACTACCAGACAGACAATGAAGCTTCATGGGGCATGCTTTGGAAACATATGGCAGCTTTGAAGTCAATTGTTGAGTTACCACAAGGAACTTGCATAAAAGGAATTGTTGTCAACCAAAGGAAGGATCTAAAAAGAAGGGGGGGGGGGAAGGGACCTGAAAAGAGTGGCAAGACTAACTAGCATTGAACAATATAAAGGATGGATCATATTGAACAATATTAAGGTGTTTTGTTAACATTCTTCCTAGCCTAAGCAGTTAGGGACTTTACATGGAGCATCAAGAATACCTACCACATGATAAGCATAACGGACTGCTATGTACTGAGGCTACTTTCTACAATACAAGCATCTGGCCTTGGGATACAGCAGCAGCATTCCAATGACAGAATGTCAAGACTCCCGATACTTGGTCAGGTCAAATGTCAGTGTTCTGGAGCAGCTGCAAAGATATCAGAACTATCAGCATGATATTTAGAACAGGTAGATCTAGACAAGACTAGACATCAACAGAAAACATGACCAATTGCCTTACAGATAGAAAATAAGCAATACAATTGAACAAACCTCAAACAGAAAACAAAAATAAAGAGCATTACCTTTTTTCAGCATCCCTATAAACACCAACCAAAGCTTCGGCCTTATCATAAAAGGTATCCTTCAGTGAGATTACAATACTCTGGAAACCACTGCCTGCATCAGAATCTTGATTTCCCCGGCCCTCTTCACAAGACTTTGATCTGATAAAACCAGCAACCTTGGCAACATTCAGGTTATCCAATGCAGCGTCAACTTCATCCAATATGAAGAATGGTGAAGGACGATAACTGAGATAAATCAGCAAGGAAATTGATCAAAAATCAATTATAGGAAGTTCTTGGCACCAAAAAAAAAAATAGTATTGACTTCCTTAAAACCGAAGGCACATACAAATTTTACGACCATTCATGAGAATGTGGTCTACCAAAAGAGGAACCCTTGTGACCAAGGAAGGACACTAGGGGAATGTAATAACAATTGCCAATGTAAACTATGGAATTTGCCTGTCATCAACTAAGTCGGACTTTCAGGAAGCACATTTTAAGATAATCCAAAACAGGGATAAAAGTTTTGGCTACAAGGCAAGTTGACAGCTCAAATGTAATCCTCTTTGACAATGAAAATAAAGAAATTCTAGACTCCAAGATATATTACACATATAACCAACCATAAGGATAGGCAAAATCAATAAGTCACACAACATTTATACTCAGAAAGGTACAGGATTCAATGAAATTCCTTGATAATTACCTATGGATAGAGAATAGCAAAGCTAATGCTGCAACTGTCTTTTCCCCACCAGATAGCTGTTCCATATCACGGAAGCGCTTTGTTGGGGGCATGGCAGTGTACTTAATGCCATGTAAAAATGGATCATCCTCGTTTTCCAAATTCAAGTATGCTGTTCCACCCAGTGGATGTGTATTGCTCTTTGTAAGTTGTTTGTAGATCTTATCAATGTTACTTGAAATATGGTTGAAAGCATCCATAAACAGGTCATACCTTCATCAATCAAGCATGCTCAACAACTTTAGCACTTGAGGTCAAAATGCAAGGATAACATGTAAAGACTATACCAACGCAGGAGGAATTCATCACAAATTGAGGGTACATAGCATGGACATCGATAGACAGAACACACATGATAATTATAGAAAATTTTACAAGCATGTCCCCCTTTAATATTTTCATGCTATATATGCTCATAATGTGACCAAGTAGCACAAGTACACTTCTAGGCAACTGAAGTGAAAATGTTTATCTAAAGGCCAATTCTTTAGAAAGACGACACCCTCAGACAAGAGCAATCTTTTAACAAGATTCATATTCTTAATATGCCTGTCATAGGCATGTGTAATGATACAGAGGAATATATGCATGTATATCCCCTTGACAAACAGATTTTTACAGAAAAGTATCACCTTTTGCATTTATTATGAGGTTGACATGCATAAAGGTTGTATATGAGCATAATCTACCTCTACATGTGCTTGCAGAGATATTTAGGTGCATGCACATTTCTTTAATTAATTGTACAGGTGCAGAGTATGTGTTGATCCAAGGCCATCAAATTATAACATTATCATTTTCAGGCCAGCTAAATATGACAAATACCTTCTCTGTTTCACTGAATTGAACTTGTCTGCTTTCTCCTTCTCCTCTTTTCTGGCAGCTTCGAACTCCTCAGAAACTAATCTTTCCTTCTCCAGCAAAGCCTCATATTGGTCCAAGGCCTTCAAATTTGGAGCTGTTCTTTCTATTTCTGATATTAGGGAATCCATTTTTTGCTTAAACTCAGCCTCCAGTTTTTCCCTCTCAGAAGGCCGCATATCCTGTTGATGAGATCTATTTAATTGACTGAAATCAAAAGCAGGGTTTGGTGTTGAAGATCCAGTTTCCATTGGATCAGACAAAGTGGGAAGGACTATATGCTCTAATTCACATTTCTCCAATATTTCCTGCTTGCGTGACTTTAATTGTTCAACCTGTGTCTCCTGAAGAAAATATAATAGCAGTGAGAACCTAACAAGGATTGGCATTCAAGAGACAATCTCTTGATACAATAAGTGAGGAATAAATACGTAGTATACAAGTCTATAGGCTAACCTTTGCAGCCATCTGACGACTTTGTTTGCTTATGTTTGACGCTACAGCAGAGACCTTCTTCTTCCATTCCTGGATGTCCTTTTCGCACTCCTCTGCCTTGGACTTCGACTCTACATGAGTTCAAAGGAGGAGTAAATGTTATAGCCATAACTAGATTGTCCATGTAAGAGAAATATGGATGCATAAGCTATTAACATGGTATCCATGTCTTTTTTCATTAAGGAATTCTCAGTACAACAACAATTTCTCATGGCTAATAACTTTTTAGGTCCAAAAGGGTAACAGAATTTCACCGGTGACGGGGTGTTTAAAAAGCCAATTGATTGAGGAAAATTATGGAATTTAGAAATTATTTTAACAAATAATAATAATAAAATAAAACGAGTTTGATTACCACAAGTTTCAAATCCAGTGACAGTTGGATTGAGGATTAATTTAACAGACAACGGAGTACACTGTTATAAGTAAACGAAGTAGAAACACACCTTCTGCTTCATTCTTCCACTGATCAATTTCACCTGTAGTTTTCTCATCCACAGATTTAGCTTCCTCCATATTTTTTTTGACTTGATTCAAGTCATGCTTTAGATCATCCAAGAAAGACTCCAGCTTTGTGATACCTGACTCCATATCCCGCTTTTGCTCATACTCCAACCTGATCACAACAATGAACAGCCATAATTTATCCAAAAGTATATTACAGAAGCACTGTAAAATATATTACTGAAGCCTGGTTACACAGATAACATAAAATCAATTTAGAAGGAAAACTGATGGTTTTAGTGTTTTATTTTAACTCTTGAAAGAAAGAAAGAAAAAAGGTAAACAAAAAAAAAAGGGAAACAAATCGAAAAGGTAAAACTAGCATTAAATAGAAAACCATAAGGCTCTTGAGGCTAGTTACGCCCTCCACAAACTCGGTCAGTTTATAATGCACCATGTCAAAAGAGTAATTAATGATAGACATATAATAACAATACTCTGCTCTACGCTACTCTATGAAGTAGGTATACTTCCAAATTATTCAAGTCAAACAGCTAGTCAATTAAGACATAACCACAAACTCTTCTACAAGATGCACTTGCCTTCAAAAAATCTCCCAAACACCCCCTAAATATAGTTAGGGTAGGAGAAAAGATAGGATAGAAATCCTAACTACCATGAGTGTACATCAAAGCTCAATATTTAGTTGGTTGGCAAATATCAATGCAGTTTCAGAGGGCCAATATATTTTGTAGGAAAAAAAAATAATTCAGGCTTAAATTCGTAAGCGCAATAAGTAGAAAAACATACTGGGACTTCAACTTTGAGTATTGGTTGGTCAGGCTAAGCCTCTGCTCATCCATCTCCTGGGCAGCCTTTAGTTGGTTCTCTTCATACTCACGAATGTTACTTACCCCAACAGACTTACTAAAGTCCTTATAGATCCGGTCTACAATTTCATTGATTCTCTTCTCCAGCTTCTTTATTTCCGTGCTTCTTTTAGCAGTGATTTCCTCCAACTGCACAAACAACGTTAAAAGAAATTAATTCTCAAATAACATGCCACAGTTGCAAAATTACAAGACATGATGTATAGTGAGAGAAAAACCTTCTCAAGTTCCGGCTGAATACGACCAATTTCTTCTTCATTAGTCTGCTTTTCCAGCTGCAACCTTTTAAGTTTGTCTGTGATACTATTCTGCAGCGGTGAAGTTCAACACGACAAAACAATGCATGAGAAGAGGAAGTAAGTTGAAGCAAATCATTGTTATAAAGAAGCCCCCAAAGAGCAGCAGATTTTATTGTGTCACTTCACGCGCCACTCAAAATTCATCCAAATTAATACTGTTGTTTCTAGTTTGGAGATTGTATACAAAAGGCAGTAAACTAATAATTCATTCACATTGAAACTCTTATTTCATAAATTGGCATTACATATATGGAAACAATAAGTGATACATTCAATTGCAATCTTACTCCATCCACATAAATTTTCATGTTTCTAAAAGTTTTACAGCAATTAGCAGCAATCTCCGAATGCCTGTAGCTGTCTTCCATACAATCAAGTAAGTTAAACTATGATACAGTCACCATATAACTTCCCATGCCAACCTTGCAACCAACATGTTGTCGTGAACATAAAAACAAATCCTCACATTGTTAGAGATGCTTGAATAATACAAATGTGACCTATGTTAGATAGATTACCTCATTTTTGTTCCATCAGGAAGCAGAGAAAATGTGGTCAAAATCTATTTTTAAGAGCTTTGCATTTATAATATTGTCTCAACACACAAATAGGGTCTCTTGACAGTTAGGCCCAACACTGTCACTGCAATAGTCAAACTAGGATGAAGGAATCAATTATACAATTATTGAAGTTCAAGGATTTTTCAAGAATTAGAAGTTCAAGTCATGGGCAAACCTTAGCCCACTGGCAAAGATGTTTTGTATCTTTATTAGAGCTTTCAGATTCAATTCCCAAAATCAGCCTGCTCTTAATGAAAAGTAAGGCTATTTGCTTATTGCTTGCCCACCCTGGACCCAATAATGGGATGCTTTAATCACCAGATGAACTTTTTTTAGAAGTTTTAAGTCTTATAAGTGGAAGAACCAAAATTCAGGGTCCAGATCTAAATTATGCTCCCGAAACCATAATCTTTGTAACACTATTAACAGTGAAGCAGCAATAATAAGTTAATTTAGTGGATAAATAAACGAATGAATGAACAAGACAAAATGATCCACGGTAACAGAAACGTATAAAAGTTAGGTCCATAATTGCTCCTCTATTTATGGTAGACCAAAAGGTACACCACCACCAGGAAATGATTTAATATGCGTGGGGAATGAAACAAAAAGTAAAAAACTCAAATACAGCCCACAAAAGATACCTTCTCAATCTCTTGATATTGAATCTTTTTTTCAAGTCCACTCATTTTCCCAGAAGCTTCAGACTCCTTAAGATGCATTTCTCGAATTGAACCAAGACCCTCCAATTCTGATTCCAACCTCTCCTTACTTTTTTTTAGTCCTGTCGGGAAGCAAAATTAAATAAACTGCAAAATGAACCAAAGATGATGAGCAACAGTTTCGTATCTACATGAACTAACCTTCAATTTTTCTGTCATCCCATTGCTTTAACCTTGCTTCCATTCCACCACTGGTACCACCAGTCATTGTACCAGACTTGGTTAGCAGGATCCCTTCAGTAGTGACCACTACCAAGAAAAAGAAATCATAGAACTCTTGGTACATAGGATGGGAAAAACTAACATGTGATCCAGAAAATGGATGAATGATAAACCAAAAAAAAAAAATTCAAATGAAAAGACTAATAAACACAAGGAATCAAATGTACCCTTAAACCTCTCTCCAGTCCAGCTAAGAGCTTTAGCTTCTTCAAGGTTCTCACAGACTAGGGTGTTCCCAACAGCAAATAGAATAGCCTTTTCTAAGGTTCGATCAAATGTGTGATGGTTAAGCCAACAATTTAGGGTCCTCAAAGATTTCAATTTAATGAATACCAGCTTTTCAAAAATAATAAAGAATCAGTGAAAGAACAATAGGAATGTGTTCCCACATTTTTACCCTTCATTTGCCAGGATATGGAGAGGGACAGGAGGATTTGAACACCTGACCCACCTCTTGTCAAAATTCTAAAACTCTTTTACACTCAGCAATGAGCATAACTTAGAAAAGGGGAATGTCAAAACCAATAACAAATGAAATGCTCTGCTATAACATTTAGCAACCATGCTATTTTAAGGATATTGGACTATGTCAAAGACTAGTTTTGCTGTTCCACCCAGCGTGCGCAACTTCTCAATGATAGGCTTTACACGGACTGACTGTAGAGGTATAAATGTCACAGGTGGAAGCCTCTGCTCCTTCAGATACTGCAGGGGGGAAAACAAGGAAGTTCTAATCTTGAATGCTTTTAAAACAAGAGAGAAAAGATTCTAGAACAGGATAACAGATCCTGGCTCATGAGTGAAATTATGGGTAATGCAACAAGTTAACAACAATAATACAAGTTTAAAATTTTGGATCATCAATATTTATGGAGGAGAATAATACAATGGTGCTTTAATTGCATGCTTGATTACTGAAATAAAGAAGAAAAGGCCCCACAATAGTGGCACAATAACAAGGAGAAACAAATATTTGCCTCCAATTTGCAATTTCTGTTCTTTTCAATATATTGTCCAATATTTCAGGAGAGCAATGGAATAGTTATCATACAACAAAGTGAACCATTTAGCAAATAAGGAAATTGCGGATCATCAAAACCCATTCCACACCTTGGAGGATGGGAAAGCACCCATATTGCTTCCTCAACTTACCACCGAGAAATATTTACACTTCCAAATCTATGTAGTCCTCTCAAAAATTTTGTAAAAATTCCAATTATTTTTCAACAAATGCTCAGTGGCATAATAGTAACAAGAGAGAGAGAGAACAACAGCCAGGAAAAAAAAAATACTTGGACAGTCTGTGGAAGAGACATGAGAAGCAGTAGGAGATGTTCTCAACAAGCAATATCTCACCAAGATAATTAGGTACAGTACATTATTCAACTGTATTTCATCTCTATCTCAAACAACAAAGCATTTTATGTTTTGCAGAAGATAAGATTATCGGTCTAGAGGAGTTACCTTGATGCACTCCTTTCCAGTATGCTCATCTTCAACCACTACTGCATCCATAAATCTTCCCATTGCAACGGTAACAGCAAGGTTATACTTCTTCTGGGTAGGCCTGCAAAGATCTGTCATACGGCCACGGACTCCCGAAAAGAGGCGTTTGAGGGTCTCAACTGTTTGAGACAGCCTAGCATCCCTTTCATTTTCATGTCTATCGGCCTTTAACTCCCGCAGCTGGGTTTCTATTTCGGCTATTTTTGCTTTCAAGGAATCATACTTACCCCTACAAGAAAATTGCTGCCTATGTCATGACTAAAATAAACCAATTAAAAGAAAAATTAATGACTACACTTGAAGGAACAAATGACGAAGAATTGCAACCACACGCCTGACTACAAAGCCAGTGAAAATAAATGACTCAACAGGCAACAAGATAGGCTTACTAACTTCGCATCCTGATGTTTTTCATGCATTTTGCGCAGCTCATCTTTGACTCTAGTTAGTTCTTCCTTATGCTTCTTATGTCCATCAGTAATCTTTTTCAGTCTCTCTTTCATTTGTCCTTCCTGAGATTCCAATTCCTGCTGCCTACTCCTTAATTGTTGAAGATTTTCTTCCAAATTCTTTTGAGCCTCAATGTCAACATGCTGCTGGCGATCCAGAACCTCTTTCTCGTCTCTTAATTTTGTAGTTTTCATTCCTGCAGCCTCCTTACTGCAACATCAAAGCCAATCAAGAAACCAAAGCATCATTATCAACAGTATATGGTTTAGAATTAAGGTTTCTGGACTGTAGCAGGGGAATCCTACAAGAGAAGAATACATTTCCATTTTCCTAGCAAAAATGATAGAAAATTTTAGATGTGGAGATGTGAAGCTTCCACAAGTTGCTAGAACAAGGAATACAGGTTTTTAGAATTTTCAGAACATGGGCAACACTTCTACTCCAACTGTAAGAAGGATCCCATTCTCACGCAAATGAAAACCAAGGTGTGAGACAAGAAATATAAAACAGGAAAGTGGAAACCAGCTGAATAGAGGACAAGACCACAGCATACTGAATTAATATGCACTATTAAGAATTAATCAATCCAATAATGTATACAGTTACAGCAACAAAGTTAACAGGCATATAGGTCCAATAGTACAGCTGATGCCAACCACTTTTCAGCAAATATGAAATCAAAAACTCATCAATTGGAGTTAGGATGAAAATTTTAATGAACAAAAACTGAAGTTTTGCAGAGTTGGCACAGGGGCGGGGGAAAACCAACTACATTATAGTTCAAGATGCAAACCATTTCCCAGGACCCCAAGGAAAATAAAATGAGCATTCCTCATAGGCCCAAACAAGCACCTACTATGCCCAATACATAAAAATTCATATATTTAATCCCAAAAACCTGACTAGCAAAAATTAAAAAATAATAATAATAATAATAAAACAATAAAAATAATATAAAAAAGTCTAGCATGCTTTTGTGTGCTAAGGGTAAGCACAAATTAAACATTCCATCTCAAAGAGCTAATACTATTTAGCTTAAACCTTGAACATTAGAATCAAACTCCTTGTACTTTTAAAGTAACAGCAACTGCAAGTTAAGCACATCATAGACATCAAGGTGGCTAACCTTGTCCCAGATTGGGAGGTCTGGGAGAACAAAATTTACCCCTTCAAACAATGAGGTTTCCATAATATGAGCTCATGACATTCTTATCACAATGACATAACCTTGCCTTTATTAAGGCAAAGTCACATCTTTTTAAGCATCGGAATGCTCAATATAAAAGTTTTAAATTATAAATTCAAAAACAAAAACCAGAGTTTTTTGAAGGAGCTTTAGTATTTGTATAATCAGTTGAAATTTCTACCAAAAGATGATACTTCCATGCTCAACTTTTATGTTTGCAATTCAACAATGCTTCATCATCTTTCCCATTCTCTCTGTTTTTCAACCAAAAGGATCCCCTTATCACTGGTGGTTCAGGACCCTTGCTGGGCTTCCAAAAGGAATACATGACTCTCATCAAATTGAAGTTTATGAAAGAGAACACATAACCAATCTACTAGAACAATAAAATGAATTCAGTTTGCCTATTGGCCAAAATATAAAGTGAATATAAGCAACTTACATTTTATGATACTCCCTCAGCTGATCATCAGCCAACTTCAGTTTTTGGCCTTCGCTTTCTCCTTTTTCATTCAAATCTTTTAGCTTGGCTCCAACATCATTTAAGTTATTTTGTAGCCTTTCTATTCGCTCGCTATGCTTATTCTTTTCTTCTCTCTTTTTTTTGAGTTCCCTAGTAGCGCTCTTGATTTTTGAATTAATTCGGGACATCTCCTCCTTTAGTTTAAGAAGCTCAGGTTGCTGCAAACAAGAGATGTAAAGAAAGAATGGTAAAATAGGTATTAGCTTAATTCATAAATTTCTCAAAAGACAAGTAGTGATTGCAACATATTAGTAGCAACAATTCAAATCGAAACATGATTAGAGGTTATCAAATAGAGAGGGGTGATACTGCCACTGGTTTTTCTATCCTTAGGATGCGGTTTGACAAGATTTGTGTTTCTCAGCTACAGTTTGCCGCTAATACCGTTCTCTTTCTCAAAGACCATAGAGATGGTTTTTCAAGACAGTTCATTCTTCTCAACATTTTTGTGAAAATCTTCAGGCTAATTATCAACATGGTTAAGAGTAAGCTTCTTGATCCTAATGTGACTAATGAGACTCTTGATGATTTGTGAGCTCTCATTGGATGTAAGAAGTGGGAGTGGCCTCTAGATTACTTAGTGTTTAGGAGATAATATGAGGAATGTTTCATTTTTGGCATCTGGTTGTTGCCAGAATTTAGCAAGAGATTGGATGGAAGGGTGCTTTCTTATCACTATGTAGGCATAATACAATGATATATGCTTGTCTTTTTGGCATCCCCCTTTAATTTCTTTCCCCCATTAAGGTTACCATTAGGGTGGCAAAAAAGAGATTGAGAAGTTATAATGGTCCTAATAGGAGAGATCATTTGGTGGATAGAGACAAGGTTTCAAAACTCGAAAAGCAATTTGGTGTTCAAAAACATTTCCCCAGTTAATAAATGGCCATGAAGATAATGTTTAGAACCCAATAAGGCCATCACAAGTAAATATGGTCTATGACAGAGTAGATGGGATATAAAGGCTGGGTGCCAACTTCTCCTTCTAGCCTTTCGAAATTCATCTCTCAAGTTTATCATATTTCAAATTTTCTAGTATCTTTTAAAGTGGGAGATGGTCTAAACGATTCTCTTTTGGGAGGATTCTTGGATTGGGGATTCAGCTCTTTCCATTACTTTTCCAAGACCCTGTCAGATCTCCATGCGCATCCACCCCTATTAGAGATTTCTTCTTCTGAGAAACTAATCCCATCACTTAAAATTTTCATATTTTGAAAAATCTTAGTCATAGTAGAGCTATAGGACTAAGCTCCCTTATTTCCTTACTTTGGGGAAAATAACCCTCCCCCGCTATCCCTGACACTAGAGTTTGGAACCTTGAAGTTCAAGTATCTTCTCTTGTAAATCATTCTTTTATAATCTTAATTGTCTTCCCTACACCCCCACTTTTCGCTTAACCGATTTCATTTGGAGCACAAAACTTCTTACCAAAGTTAAACTTTTGCATGATCTACAAAACTTAATGAGATTAATAGGAATGATCTATTACAAAAATGAAGATCTTTTAAAACTATTTCACTAGATATTAGTGTCGTGTGTGAAAAAGATTCCAAAACTAGAGATTACGTGTTTTTACATTGCGCTATAACTCAGGAGATGTGGATTCAGCTCTTATCTATATCTGGTGATCAATGGGTTAGTCTACAAGTGTCTTTGGTTTGGTGTTCACAAAGTATAGAGCCTTTCATGGGTGAAAAATGCTTATTGGCTTTATAGATGCATTGTTGTTGCTATTCCTCAGTGATTTAGAGAAAGCATAATGCTAGAATTTTCATATATCAAAATATTGACTCCTCTCTTCTTTGGAATAAGACTATCCCGCATATTTCTCATGTCGTGCTTTATGAATGAACAGGGATTGGAATGCAATTCTTTAATTTTTTTTTTTATTATTATTCTTTGTTTTCTCTTATCAACTCTTATGATTTCTTATCAACTTACGTATATTCTCTTATCTATCTAATATAATTTCCTTTTTATAAAAAGCAAAAACAAAAAATTAGAGATCACACACATGATAAGATGGTAACATGGTGTTCATCCACCTAGAAAAGGCATATGACAAAGTCCCTATAGAAATTATATGGAAGATTTTAGAAAAGAAGGGTATAAATGTAGCGTATATTGAAACGATCAAGAACATATATAAGGATGTGGTAACAAAAGTTAGAACATCATGCAAATTAACCCAAGAGTTTCCAATAAAGATAAGGCTATATCAAGGGACAGTGTTAAGTCCTTATCATTTTACACTAGTTATGGATGACTTTATCAGACACATCCAGAATATGGAACCATGGTACATGTTGTTTACAGATAACATTGTCTTGGTAGATGAGACACGTGAAGGAGTAAATACTAAGCTCAAATCTTGGAGGAAAACATTGAAAGTGAAAGAATTTAAACTTAGTAGGGTAAAGACAAAATATATGAAATTTAAATTTAGCAATACTAGCATAAGTGAGGCAATGTTTAAGATATGAGATAATGAATTATCTGTAAGTGAGTTTTAAATATTTAGGATCGATTTTACGGAAAGACAGAGTGATTAATTGAGATGTATTACATAGAATACAAACAAGATGATCGAAATAAAAAAGTGCAGCAGGTATCCTATATGATGGAAAGGTACCTTTAAAATTAAAAGAAGTTTTACAAGATAGTGATTAGACCTACTTTGTTGTATGGATCTAAATGTTGGGCAATGAACAAAAAATACAAGCAGAAGATGAGAGTTGCAGAGATGAGAATGTTAAGGTAAATGTGCGAACACACAAGGATGGATAAGATAAGAAATGAATGTATTAGGAAGAAAGTTGAGATTGTGCCTATCGAGAAAAAATTGAGGAAAACATGATTAAGATGGTACAGAGACATACATAGGCGACCGATGAAGGCTTCAGTTAGGCGGTGCGCAATTATGACAAGTACTCATATTAACCGAGAGAGAGGAAGATTTAAAAAAATTAGATAATGACAACAAAATATGATATTATCTAAATATAGATAAAGATATACTATAAAATAGACCACAATAGCGTAAAAGTATCCATATTGCTGACTCCACTTAGTGGAATAAAAGTACAATTATTGTTGTCATATAAAAAAAAACAACCATATATGTGAGTATGCGATATAAAATAGAATACAATAGCGTACAAGGATCCATATAGCTGACCCCATTTAGC
Organism: Dillenia suffruticosa; assembly: GCA_033439265.1. Lineage (NCBI taxonomy): Eukaryota > Viridiplantae > Streptophyta > Magnoliopsida > Dilleniales > Dilleniaceae > Dillenia > Dillenia suffruticosa. Next base: position 20,666,628 of record JAVTVX010000020.1, read on the forward strand.
AAGATAGAGACTTGGTTGTTGTTGTTGTATACACGTGATGAGATCAATGTAGAATCAAACATACAAGAGTGAAGATCTACATTGTTGCACATTACCACCTTATGAGTAAAGCTATATTTATGTACCAAGTCGACTACAAACCACACAAGCTCCCATTTGACATAATTTTAGTTGTTCAATATTGTAATATGTATGATGTGTTTTTCAATGACCAATAAAACTATACATTATATGAGTATGTATTGTTTGTAATTGAATTAGTATTGCGTTTAGCATTACTCCCACTACAATAGGAATATGAATTTTAGAAAGTTTAACCTGCACTACTGAAGGTTAAAGAGGTCAGTAGCTTGGACTTCAAAATCTTGAACATTGACAACCACATCACTGGAATAACTACTACAATTGGCACCAAAAAAGAAAAATAAAAAAAAAATGATCACACGAAAACTATAAAAAACCAGATGAGGTTGTAATTTTTCACCGATTAAAGATATGAAGTAAAATATTGCAGCCCTGAAATACTTACATTCTTATCAAGTTTACTGTTTTTCTCATTGATCTTTCTTTCCCAACTGGCAATTTCCTTCATATACCTAGCTTGTTCTTTCTTCTTTTTGGCTGCTTCATTTTCACAACTCTCTTTCTCCTCCTTAGCATCATTGAGGGCTCCGTTGTCAACTTCAAGCTCCTCGCATATTTTAGTCAAATCCTTCTCTATACATAATAACTGCCACAAGAAGTGTTCTTTCTTCAAAGATTTCTGCAGGCAAATATAAGAAACAAATAGAAAATTGTGATATTTTTACAAAGGAAGCAAACAGTACCACATTTTTCATCATTCCCTAGTGACTCCACAATAATATTAATAACTTGAAACACGGGACAATACTACTAAATCTAACACAAAGCATCCTGTATTAGCAGAAGTAGGTAGTAGCCAGAAACTACATATTTTTGGAGCATGGATTGGACAGGTCCAATGGCCAATGTAATTCAATGAAAAAGTTCAAGAGATTCCCAGATGAATACCAATTGATCTTGCAAGCGGAGATGCTTCTCAGCCTCTTCCTTCTGTTCCTTCTTTTGCTTTCTCTCCATCACAATAGTTTTCTTCTTCTGATAAACAAGTGCAGATTGCTCTTCGGCTTTGGCTTTTTGTTCTTCAAAGTCTTCATATTCTTTCTTAAGATCTTCAGATCCAGATATCTGCTCAAGAAGTCCAGTGAGTTCTTTTGGGTTTTTGGATGCAATTGACTCCACATCTCCCTGCAAGAATAAATAAGAAGTTGTAGAAAAGCAAAGGAAACAAAATTACACGCAATTGGAATTACTGGCTCTCAGACCTATTTAAAGATGATTTCTAAATTAGTTTTCAATGTCATTAATGGAATCAATTTGAAAATCTCATCTTGATGGAAGGTTTTTCCTTTTTTCAACTTTTAGCAACAAAATTCATAGGAGACAAGCAAGATGAGGAAACTGAACCGGTGAACAGTTGTTTGTCCTCAAATTTCAGATGCCAACTATGAGCTAATTGTGTGGAGCTTTGTCCCAGATGAAGTCAAAAATGTGGAGACACAAACAGGTTCATTCGGAAATAGTTCGAACTAGCAACAGTCTGATGAAACAACAGAAATTTGAAACATTGAATCAAGAGCTTATGGGTTAAAACTTAATTTTAAATCAGGCAGAAGATTGTTATGTTGGACAATATTTTTAAGAAGAAAAAATGCAATTAACTATGGACCTTTCCTCCATCTAATCTTATTCTCAAAGTCACCATTAAGCCTTCAAAAAGCTCCACCAGAAAATCCAGGTTGAATACAATCAAGAACCAAATTTCCCACATTTCACAAATTTCTACTGTACCAAATTTTACAAATTTCTTCATTTGTAGCTGTCTAAGTGAACCTGCCACTAATAAGGAGCAAATTTCATTCCTAACCATCATTTGAAACCTTTTCTTTTTGGGACAACAGTCATTGAGTGACACTGGGGTTGACTCTCCCTTTACCAATAAAACCCCTGACCCTTAAACTAGTTAAATTTGATTCTGAAATTGGTTGATACTATCTCAAGAATTTTTACCAGCAGAACTTACTCTTACTCACAACAACACCCAGAACATTTGTTGTACACTATATCAATAACCCAATTTTCACATGTTCTCACATGAGAAAGAAAATAAACTATCAATGCTAGTCAAAAACCTTCTCATCCAACTTACTACAATAAAAACATCTCAAACCCACTATTTATTATCTTAATTAAAAAGGAGGTGAGAATTTGTTATTCAAAGCCCAATACAGGTTTGCCCAACAAAATCAACCTTGGAGTTTAGTTTCCTATATGTTGTGGAAATTATTAATATGGATAAATTAATTAATTTAAAAAAAAAAATCGATAATTATCCATTAAACACACTCTTCCGCTTTCACATTTTTTACTCAGATTTATATGTTGAACAACTTTGCCCCTTTTATTAAAAAATCCATCTAACTTTTTTGCACACATTGTGTCAAAGTCACACAAGTGTCTCACTAAACTTCCAAAATTAATATAACTCGGTCACACCTTTGAACTGTGTTAGATAGAAAAGAGTATAAATAAACAAGGCTTTAAGAAATGAAAAATCCTCAAAACCAAATGAAGCAAAAATAAAGAATAAACAATAATGAAGGATTGCTTTCCCATCCTTTTTCTCAATTTTCTAACTTACAATCTCTAAAGAGTTCTAAAGCAAGAACCCAAAGAATACCCAGAGAAATAATTTTTCCTCAAAACAAATAATTTTGTTCCAATGGAGCAAGCGGCTAATAGCTTAAGTTATAAAATTCCAACAATTTGGTCCCTCCAAATACCCAAAGAAATAGCACCTAGAGCATATCTCCAAAGTAAAGAAGCATATTTCCTCCCTTTGAAGCCTATAAATTTTGTCATGAACAAATTAAAGAGATTTCTAGGACAAGTTCACTAATTATAACGGATATCAAAGGGGCAGTTCCACATCTCCAAGGTAACGAATAATGCAGGACCAGATGATCTCTGGTGTCAAAGTCTTCACCATACGTAATTCAAACATCCAATCAAATAGGTCTAAAAGTATCCCTTTTCGTAACAAATCATTTGTATTGATCTTGTTAAGCATCATAGACTAGGTAAATAGCTTTATTAGAACATTTGCCTTCCAAATAAACTTGTTATGGGAAAGGAGGGGGGGATGATGAAAGTAGGATTTATAAGAAAAGGTACCTAATGCATCAAGACTGCAAACACTAGTATAAAATTCATCGGGAGAAAAGTCTTTTTCCTTGAAGCAAGGAAATAAGGAAGAAAAACTCTATAGCTCCCCATCACTAAAATTCCTAAAGAAATGAAAATTAGAAATGCCAAAGTTAGCCTCCAAGTAAGTAGAAAACCTCTATAGGTGCAGAATGAAGTATATACAGTTGAGATAGTTGAGGGGAATCAGTAGAAAGGGGTGAATCTCCATTTCAAGGATCCTTCCAAAAAAGTGCAGAAAAACTATCTTCCAACTTAAACGATACTAAAGGAAGAGAGATCTGATGTATCTAAGAGATTAATTTTGAAGGTGCTACAGTGAGAAGGTCTCACCAACTTTGGCATCTCATTCATCCAATCAAAGAGTATGGTATCACCACAAACTAAAGAAGTTAAACATAAATTTCATCATTGCACCCTATGGCCCAAATAGAGATTAGCATTAACCCCTCCCTCTGTCAATTTGCTCAAAGGATCATTAGCAAGAGTGAAAATGGTGTTGGATCTTTTAAAACATCACTCATATAGAGAATAAAAGGATTATACCAAGATTTTCTAGGAATCACTTACTAGAAAGCAAAAATTTTAGGCCATCACAGCTAAGGTTCCTTGGAATCACTCACAAGGAAGAAAGCAATCACCTCTAAATAAAGCCGTAGGCTTCACACTCTATCATTCTTCCACTTTCTCCATCTTCATTCCTAAATGACACTATTACATACTTCTTCATAGACTCCGTACTCAGACCCTAACAAAACTTATCCAGGAAATACTAAATGAAGGATACAAGCAACCAAAACACTTAAAAATATCCCCTTAACCTAATAGAATTTAAGAGGCCCTATCAAGGCCCCAAATATAAAATCACAACAAGCTATCACAAGAAAAGTTAGCCCATGTTCCCTTAATGTCCTCTACATTGAAAACTTCACTTCGACGAGTTAAATGAATGGTACTTCTTGTGCAGATCACAGTTGCAATCCTTTAAGTTCATCTTTTTGACTTTGCATAAAATCTAACCAAGTTTCATCTTCTGCTTCACTAAATACCCTTAGTACTTGCCAAAATGTTGCAAGACAATGTTGCTTTTCACAATATCCTAAACCTGCTCTCCCACTTGAGAATCAGTGGGCCATCTTCATTCTATAGCCTCATAGGCAAGGGCAGAGCCAAAAAAAAAAAGTTTTCAGAGGGCAGAATGCAATACAAGATATATACCTCAAAGTAATTTAAATAATGGAAAAAAAAAAGGTTCTATCTTCTTCTTTGCTGTAGCAGTTTTGGAAGATATGACTCAACAAAACAAAAATAGTCAAGTTATAACATAAAATAGGATTGTGCAAAAAGTGTTTGTGTTTCATATGAAATTAGCTTGACTTAAGAATAGGATATCCTGAAATGATAATTAACAAATCAGAAATTTTCATATGGGGTAACAAATCAGAAATTTTCATGTGGGGGCCCTCACTTTTTTTTTTTTTTTGAGATTATCTTAATTTCCAAATGGATATTTCAAGAATTACTCTTTTTGTCAAAAAAGAAAAAAGAAAAATTGTTTGATGACTAGCAAAAATTGACTTTCTAAAACAATTCATAGTTCTCTGATTTATGGAAAATGGGCACCCTATATTATGGTGTCCAGTTCAATTGCAATGGGATGTTGAAAATAATAAAAATATTGGATGAAGTGAAAATGCAAAAATAGTGTGAAAATTGAAGAGGAACACCAATTTAATGACCACACTTATCAATACAAATTGCATTAAAATTTATAAAAGAGACATTTAATTTGTGTTATTATTTGATAGATGAAAGAAAATGGACACTCATAAAACTCTCTTGGTTGCTCACCATTACTTGTTTAACTGATAAAAACTAATATATACAACACCTTTTTGCGAAATTTTTTTAATAAGGTATTGGTAGTCAAAAAATGATTCAACCAATTATGGTGGCAACCAAATGAAGAAAGGATAATGGTAAACAATCAAACAACTTATCAATTAAAGAAAAAAATTGACAGATTAATAAAAAATGAAAAGAAAAACGAGAGAGAGAGAGAGAAAGTGGGTTGGGTGTGAGTGGGGGGAGAGATAGAATAGGACAGAGTCATAAGGGGGAAAAAATCAATGTGAGTCAGTCAAAAAGAAAAGATTACGATATATATGGTTTCCCTTTAATTATTTGCAAAGTGAGAATTTTACAAGAAAAATTTGAAAATTTTTTTCTTAAAATTATTAGAGGGATTTTCCTTAAACTTTTGAGGGGGGGCAAATTATAATTTTTATGGGAGGAAATGGATGTCTCATTTTGGATCAATATTTTTACAATTTTATACAGTAAAACTTTTTAAAAAATCTTGTAAGAAGGCCATAGTAAAACCATCTGGACATGGAGCTTTCTGCCTTCAAAACAATAATGCCCAATGGATCTCTCCGACCTCAAAAGGCCTCTCTAGCCAAGCACTAGAACTCCTAATCGGATGTCAGTCAAGCCCTTCAATCCCAGGACAATCTCAACTCTCCGCTGTATACAGATCTTCAATCAGATCCCAACATCATTCTCTAGCTCTCTAATAAGATTCTTTGGGGTCCTGCCATTGGCCAAACCTGGCATTACAATCCCCCACTCTAACCCATTTCATCTGAGGCTTTTGCCACGAACTAAAAACTTGGTCAAACTTTATGGGGCGATCCTATTTACATACATTTAAATCTTCCTAATCTCTCAGCAGTTACTTATCTTCGCATTTCCCTCCACCAACGCACTCTTTTCTCTTCAACACACTAAGTACCTAACAGCATCGCATCTCACATGGAAAACCACTTATTTTCTTCACAATATGTCAGTCAGTGGCAAATTCTAGTCGACATAAATTGAACATCAGATCACAATAATGTGATCATTCAATGCAAAATTCACAAGAAGCAACAAAGATAGAACACAAGAAAATAAAACCAAAGATAATACAAACAATGCAAACCAAATTACCTGAAAGACCAAGAAATTCCTCGCCTTCACGAGAATCCCAAGCGACTTCAACTTTCCATTATAGTCATCCCAGGTCACAATTTTCCCATCAATCCTATACTCACTCCCTCCAGCACCAGTAATCGTCCTCGTGAACTGTATCTCAGTTCCATTTCCCATTAAATACACCAACCTAACAAACGCTCGTCTTCCTTTCTGCTCCTTCTCTCTGTCATCGAAAGCGTAAATCAAGTCCTTCAACTGAGCTCCGCGAAGATGAGCGGAGCGAACGCCCAGCACGAAGCTGATTGCGTCCATAAGATTCGACTTTCCGGCGCCGTTGGGACCAATTATGGCGGTGAAATCGTAAAATGGACCAATTGTCTGGTGTCCTTTGTAGGATTTGAAGTTCTCGAGCTCCAATCGGTGGATTTTGCCATGTGAGAGTAGAGAAGGCATGATTTAGGGTTTTGCCGAGCGAGGGGGGCAATCAGGGTTTGGGGAATTTGATTTTCATTTTTGTTTTCGAGCGGTTTGTGAGTGACTTTTGATTTTTTGAGTTTGTTGAGAAAAAAGTAAGTGACGGACGATTAGAAAGACAAGTTTTCATCCGGTTTCCTTTTCTCGTGAAATTTCGTTGACGAATATTTGCAGTGACAGGAACCGTGCTTATATATATTTACCCGTGGACCGTGGACCCTTCCGCCATCATCTCTCTATCGTTCAAATTAATTATTAAATTCTTGAACTTTATCCCGATAACAGAAATAAATTTTTAAACTTCAAAATCAAACAATTGAGAATTTAAATTTTAAAATTTATAACTTGTTAATCTCTCTGTTACAACATGTCCATTGATGCTAACTTAAATCCACGTGACAAATTATATAGATAGATACTTTCTCACATAACTTCCAACGTAACAGAAATAGTTGACGTGCTCGACACGACAGCACCAAGCACTCACTATGTTGCCACGTCAATGATGGACAATTTTTTCTTGCCATGTAAATTTTTTTTTCACAGTTATTCCCTTTGTAAGGTTGGCTATAAAGGTGGTTGGTAAACAAAAAAAAAAAGAAAAAAAGAGTTAGAGAGAGAACCCAAGCCAAAAGAGTGGTCTAAGAGAGATAGAACAATTGTGCAATATCCATATGAAGAAGGGTTAAGGTTGGGGCAACAGTACGAGGGATTAGTGTCCAGGAGAGTAGAGGTAGACAGTTGGGCATTGTTTAGATAACATCAAGTTGAAAGAGGATTAAAATTTGGACACTCTTTCCGTCTCATTTTTTGTCAACAAGAGCCATAAAATATCATCAAACACGGAAGAATGTATATTGAAGTGCAGATGCAATCTTGATGTCATGTTGGTGACTTCATGGTCAAAACGAAATACCTTATGCGGATTCTATAGATGCCCTAATTTTTGGTATGGTAAATGTTATTTAATTTCCTTTTTAACGTATAAAACTTAATTTTGTTGAATGGCAATACTTTTCAAGCAAGTAATGCTTACAATTTTTTTGAATAGTATGATCCACCATTCTTCTCTCGAGCAATTGAAATCATTCATGGGTTAAAAAAAATGGATGAGTTAAAAATTGTATGCAAATTTGTAGTAATTGATTGTAGTTTAAGAATGCAAGATACAAGAAACACCATCAAGAGATTGAAGGAAGAGAACAATCGTCTGTTGTGCTATATTCAAGAGTTTGAGGAAATGAATTTAACATTGAAGGAAGAAATTTTGAGCTTCCAGGAGTATTGACATTCTATCCCTATCACAATTATCAAAATATATTAAATCACCACTTTCTTAACTATTTGTTCCTACAAATTTATAACAATAATGGAATACACTATGAATTTGCTAGAATCCATCTCTCTGGGGAAGAAAAAAAATTAAAAATGTTGAGACATTGTACACATAGTATTTAACATAAAATAAAATTAAAAACCCTAATTTGAAATTATATCAATAACATAAATTTAATCTCAGAATATTAACAAAAATTTTACAGATCTTATAATAATATAATGAAAATTTACCGATTTAATAACATTTTATTAACAATTTTAAAGAAATCTTAATTTTTTTAAACCCTAATTTTTTTAAATCCTAATTTTTAATGAATTCTAAAATATTTCGAACCCTAATTTTACAGATTTTATAATAATATAATGAAAATTATAAATTTAATCACATCTGAAACCTTAATTTGAAACCCTAATTTTTTTAAACCCTAATTTGAAACGTTAATTTTTAACGAATTTTAAAAATAAAAAGTAACACTTGAAATTACAGCGATAGTAATTCAAAAATTAGATTTCATTCCTTATAAGGACTCTATCTTGAGGAGATAACTTGAATCAATGTTGATCACGAACCAATAATCTTGGACAACAAGCAATTTTTTAAAAGAAATAGAAACACTTAGTCGAGACTCAAATTCAACTATTGTTTTCCCTCGAACACGGTAAAGAAATCCCTAGTCACTAATTCGTCTACATCTCCTTTGAAATCTTCTCTCTCTGTCTCTCTTTCTAAAACCACTATGTTAGTTGAATCATTTTTGTTACTTTTTAAGAAAATTACTTCTCAACTCTCACCTCTTTGTTATTAGTGGACTAACGCTCACATTTTTTGTCATGTCAGAAAAAAGTTGTCATGGCATGCCACGTCAACATTTTTGCTAATGTGGCAACACTGTGAATGTCTGGTATTGATATATCATCTGACACGTAAGTAGTTTCTATCACATCGGAAGCCAAGTGAGAAAGTATCCATCTATATCATCTGTCACATGGATCCAAGTCAGTATTTAATGACTAGTTTATCATCGTTAGTAATGGAGGGACTAACAAATTACAAATTTTTAAATTTAGCTTTTCAATCGTTACGTTTTAAAGTTTAGAAACTAATTTGTAAATTTGAGATAAAATTTAGGGATTTGACAAGTAATTCCCTCTATCTCAACCTCAACGCAAGAGAAAAAAATATAAAATTTAAATATTTAAGAAAAATCTCAATGGAATTGTGACTTACCTATGCAAATGTAATAAATATTAATTATGAACAAAAAATAAGTCAAACTATGTCAATATTGTAAAAATATAATAATATGAGTAACTATATCATATGAAACATTTCTAGAACTAAATATTTATCTCTTTTATCACAAATAACAATATAAATTTCTTAAAAATTTTGCACCATGTAATATTATATATCTGAACATAAAGAACAATTAATAATACAAAAATCTTATACATCTTATCCTAATCATTAAATTTTAGCTTCGATTATATAAAATTTAAATATAGACAACTTAATTTTGCTCATAAAATGCTATAAACCAAATTAGAATAATATTATAAGAACCACAATCACATAAATTATAGAAATACCATATATATAACAATTTCTCATGTATAAATAACTCATTATGTAAATCGAAATCACACAATTTATATACAAAAACTCTAAACTCTTTTCAATATCTCTCTATTCTAATATAGTCTTTAATTAGTTACGATGATTATTGTTTCTTTTCGAGTTCTTTCATAATCTCTTGGTTAGCGAGAAACAGCTATCACCATCTAATCCAAGTATTAGCAGATACCATATCAAAACTCATTTGCTTGTGACAGATATTCAATGACACAAGAGTAATTCAAACCTCTCCTACATCCATTTACTATGGCAACAAAAATGTTATGCAAATTCTCACAAGAATATATTCAATAAGTGAACGAAACATATTTAGATCGACCACCACTTCATCTGTAAATATCTACTTCATGGAGTTAAGTTTTTATTTGTTTCGAAGATCAATTTGTTGACCTCTTCACTGAAACTCATCTCTCTAATTGCTTTTGATTTCATTGCCAAACTCAAGTTGTGTGTACTCTACCACCTTGAGTTTGAAGAGAGTGATGGTATAATTAATTCAATCACACAATTGTGTGATTATGTATAAGGCAAAGTAATTATCAGAGCTCACTTGAAGCAATTCCCCCCCTCTCAATTTGTTCTAATTATTGTAAATATACCACTTGTAGAGTGATCTTTCACACATAAATACTTGCACCATATAAACCCAAATCATGCAATTCATGTACAAAAACTCTTACGGTGTTTTTGGCAATCTCATGAGAAAGAGAGATAAAGAAAAGGAAGGGAAATGATGAAAAAGGAAAAGAAAGAGAGATAAAATTAAAAAACAGGTTTGATAACAAAATATGTCTAAGAAAAGGAGGGAAATTGAAATAAAATAAAAAATCGCATTTGATTAAAAGATGAAAATAGAGAAAATATAATCAAAAAGTGTACAAATTTAATATTTTATTCTTTTTGTTTTTTATTATATTTTTAAAATAGAAAGTATAAAAATAAATTTAATATTTATAACTTTAAATATGAATCTCTCCCCTCCTAAGCTCACTGATTTAGTGGAATTAAAAAATTAAGTTTGGAGGGATTTATCGAAACCGCCTTAAAAGCTTTACCTCCAATTAATTATTTTGCCAAATGTTAGTGAGTTCTTTAAAAACCTTCCTTTCCCTCTCTTTTCCACCCTTTCCTACAAAAACCCTCTATCCAAATTGACTGTTAAGCATTCTTCTCTCTCTACTCTAGTGTAGTGTTTGGTTAGCTATCATTTCTTATCATCATAAATGTAATCTAGTGGTATAAAACTTCTTCCCCGATATGTTAATTTTAAGTTAAATTCTTATACAACTAAAAAAAAAATATAAATCAAGTTTTTCAATTGAGATGCTTAAAGAAGAGAGACACGAAGTAGATAGTGTCCATGAGATTTTGGCTTTTGAGTGCCGGTGGATCAATTGTTGCAATGAAGTTGAAGAAAGATTCAATTGTTTGGAGTGTTATCAAAGGATTTGAATGTTTTGAGTTCTAGATGAACAAATTTGCAATCGCATGGCATGAAAGGCATAACTAGAGTTGTTAGAGAAAGATTGTGTGTTTATAAAGTTTAGCTTTCTTAGAAAGTAGGTGAAAACGCAATGCAAATAATAGTTGTAGTTGGTTTAAGTTTAACGATATTAGAATCGATGTTATAAAATGAAAAGATAATAATTAAATAATAAATAAATTAAATATAACATGACCTCAGAGGCCTTTAACAAGTATAATGAAAAACTTTTCACACTAAAATCTTCCTAATTGAATCTAATGAATTTAATGGTTTATTTCTTTAATTTTGATAGCATTATTTAATTAAACTATCTATCCTTTGAGGGGTAGGGATCCCGGCACCTTGTCACTTGATTCAAAGTTAAGAGTGCGAAGAGAAATATTGCTTCCGAACACCCATGAATCAAAACTTTCAAAGAGGAAAAGAATAAATTGAAATGAAATCAAAACTTTCATTGTTTTATTTTTATTTTTATTTATTTGGTTTTTTTTTTTTGCATGACCAATTTTGTCAATGAACAACGCTATAATCATATGAAGCACCTTTGCTATTAATTTCTTTGTTAATCACGTATTTCATTTTGAGAATAAGAAAAAAGAATAAACAAATAGAGCCAGGGCAAAGGCATCCTCTAAATAGATATATACAGAGAGAGAGAGAGAGAGAGAGAGAGAGAGATGGCACACCATCATTTACTAACCTATTTTAAATAAATCTAAAATAATCACAGAAAGACATCCTGCCAACAGGTCCAATGAAAATAGTAAAAAATACATAACAAAGCATGTCTAAGAAAAAGCGGATAACAAAAATTACATACATCACAAGGCAAGGTACAATGTCAAGCTTCTACTCCCGCAAGATTATGTTTGCCACTGCTAGCTTCACCATTCTCTCCCTTCGGATTCTCTTTCTCTCTTGCTTCGCTCTCAAGATAAGTAGACAATTCCTGAACCATGGTCTCAGGTTTGTCGGGTAATTGTTGTCTAGGCTTACAAGCAGTTTCCACTTCTTCATACTTGGAAACGACAAGCTGAAGCTCATCGTGGAGATTTAGAGCCTCAAAGAGCATCCCTTCGTCATCATTAGCTGCCTGTATAATCCTCTCTAATACGGGCTGTGACTGCTTGCATTTTTCCAGCATGCTCAAAGTGAGATCATCCTGCACTCACAGGAACACATTTAATATCAGCTTTATACAATGACATCCCAAGTTCAGTAACTACCATGTGAGACAACCGGATTTTCTCTGAATGTCATGAATTCATTAAACACAATCAAACGATGCACAAAACACACTGCCAAGATCACAAAGCAATATGGTATATCACTCTTGAATGCATCTGTACCTTGATACACTTTGGCTCCATCTCCGAATTTAGCATGCTCAAGAGCAGTTCCGCACTATTTCGAGTAATTTCAAAGAACTCTTTCTTCTCTTCCTGTGAGAGGCTGCCATAGTTAAAAGGGCAAGTTGTATGGTCTGTACCATGCAAATACATGTCAGGAATAGGGTATTCCTCAGGTGGAGACATCCGCTGCTGATATGATTCCAGGGAGTATCCAGCAGGAAGTGTGCTTCGGTTCTTCAAGTTCTGTCAACAATGAAAAGATAGTAAGAAATAAGAATCGCGTAAAAGTGTTAACAATTCAAAATAATGAGAAAAATCTCAAAAAAATGAGCAGTGGGTCGTTTCTATGGCCATGAAATATAGAATTGCTCCTAAAGCATACCAACTCTATCTACAAAACCTCGGAGACCACTGCGCTGGTAAAGATACACCGATATATATTTTTTTGTGCTTGATCAATCAGTATTTGGTAACCAATTTATTGGCCTGACTAATTCGGCTCAAGTAAAGTCTCGGACACATTAAGGGGCGAGCTTTCCCTGCACCTTTTTTTTTTTCATTCCCAAGACTCGAACCCCAAAACTTGGTTAAGGAAATCCAGCGTTTGCCATTGGACTAACAAAGCATTAGTAGATACACCAACATTTGCTATACATATGTCATTTCAAAAACCATGCCACAATCACACATAACTCTTATACAACTTGAGGAATAGAGAACGAATTTTTGACATTCATATAAAATTCTCAGAAAAGAGAAACAAAAGCAGCAACTCACTTCTAAAAATTAAAGGGAATATATGAACCTTCAAAAGAAAGGAAAAAAAATGGCACTGCAGGTATGCTGACAGACAGACACAGAAACACTCAAGAGGGTAAAATGAGTGCATACTGCATAGTCACCAACAAGCAACAAATGGAGCCGGACGAATACAAGTCAATAAGGCCCACGCACCCCGGCACCCTAGAGTTTATTTATTTGTTTCAGACAAACTGACCCTTCTCGCTATATATTTACAATGAAGGCCAAATTATTCACAGTTGTGGATGAGATGCCTAGAGTTAATCCTCTCCCTTCTTGGATTATAGATCTCCAAAGTAGCCTCTAATGATTAACTTGGAGGGAAGGACTTTTGACACACAATATTTAGGTAAAGCTTATGTCTTGTGTTGGAGAGAAACCCCAACCATAAGTAATTGAGGATAATGCAGCACATGAAACTAGAGCTACGTATGCATGAAACTAGAGCTAACTTCCTATGGATAGTCCCCCAAAGCGAATCCACAATACAATTTTGCAATCAAGTGCAACAAACGCCAATTAATTGAAGAGGTAGGATTATTGCAGTAGTGTAGAGATCACTAATAGAACTTGAGCCAACGAACATGTAAATTCACTACAAATTGCAGGGGAAAATTATATTTTGGATGCCAAGAAGCTATGAATTTGAGAGAGAGAGAGAGAGAGAGTATACCATATAAGTCTGACGAAACACAGGAAGATAATCAAGATCCTGATATTCACCCCAAGCCCTTATCAACTGGAAAGCCCTCTCTTTAATCCCACTATCAGTCACCGGATTCTCAATCAACCTGACCATCTCCTCCAACAGCTTCTCCGACGCAATCTCGGAGAACACCTTCTCGCAATTCATCGCAATTATCTCCAACAGCTCCAAACTTAATCTTTGAATCACCACCGCTCTCTTACTATTATTGACCCCAAGCTTCCTCTTTATCGCCTTCACAATCTCCGATCCACTGTACTCCTCGTTGTTAATCATCGCGCAAATTCTCAAATTCATCCCCCAATTGGGCTCCGAAAGAGTCTCTAAAGTTGCTTCGTCAACGATCTTTGATTCGGGCGTCGGAGATTGTAGCATCTCCTTGACTCTTTTGCTCATTTGGGCTCCCCCGGTCTTGAGTCTCTCGCCAATGGAAGCTAATCTGAGTTTCTCCATTTTTGGGATTTTTGTGTTTGGTTCGGTCTCCCTGGCCTTTTATAAAAACATAGGTGGTTTGATCGGAACTGGTGTGAAATGAATGATTGACCTCGTGTTCGTGCCTGAGGTTGAAGATTGTGTGCGATTGAATGGAGAGGTGTGAAGCCGGCTAGAGAGCGCGCGAGAGAGAGAGAGAGAGAGAGAGACGAGTGCGAGTGAATATGAGGCGGAATTGGTTTTATGCTGTTTTTCCGTTGTGGGATTTGCGTGGGTCCCACTTGGGCTTTGAAAAAAAAAAAACTGCTGGCAGCTCCCCACGGTTTTGATTTGTGTTTTTTGCTGACGAGATGATATATATATATTTTTATGGTGAGACTGACGAGATGATATTTAGACATTTCGAGGGGATCACGACTGAGTTGCGAACTTGAGTTGGGATTGCGTTGTATGTTACGTAGTGAGAAAGATTTTATGTACCGTAATTAAGCGTTCGAATTTAAAATTTTTTAAAAATAAAAAAAATTATTTTGAGAAATTTCTTCCTTTATAAAAAAAACTTGATAGTCAAATCAATTCAGAGTAATTAAAATAAAATTTTAGATATCGGGATCGAGAACAAAAAAAATGATGACATGGGCAAGTGGCCCTAGAAGTTGAGGAGCAGTTTTGGACTAGTTGGATTGGATCAGATTGGCTTGACTCAAAATTACGTGACCAATTGTCAAATGGCCCGAGGTAAAGCCGTATCTTATTTTGGTCGAATGCCCTTCTACACCAATTCCACAAAAACAGAAACAAAAAATAGAAATAAATGTAAAAACATTATTAAAAACTAAAAACACGAGTAAATACATTAATATAAGAAATATAAGAATTTTTATCTAAATATTAATTATTTTATAAAAATAATAAAATAATTATTTTTATAATAAAAATATAAAATAATCAAATATAAAATTATTAATTATAAGATAAATAATATAAAAATAAAAAATATAATTAAATAAATAATTTATTAAATATAAAAAATACATAAATATAAAAATAAAAAGATTTTTTCTATAAATATTAATTAATCTACCTTGTCAAAACATTAGTATTCAAAAATTTCCATGTATCGGAGATCGAAGCGATAGTGAAATTTGCAAATCACCATGTTATTTATAAATAGCTTGTGTTTTTGATTGTTAAGGCTGACTTCAATTTGTTTACTCCGTCAAATAACTTAGAAATAAATAAAATTTGATTTAGTCTTTAGTTCAAAGTCGAAAATTTAATTTGTTTTAAACTAAATTAACTATTAAATGAGATTTTCAAATTTGTTAATAAATGAGAAATGACTCGAGTCATAAAAGGATATATTAATCTTGTATACATTTTAATTCAAATTTACATCCCGCAAGTAAAGGCAAAAATTTTATTTTCACTTGTGAACTCCATGATGTATTATGTAAATGCAGAGAAATTACTCCTTACCTTTTCTAGATAAAAATATTTGCCTCAAGATCAAATTTGGATTTTAAATATTTTTAATTTATGTCATGAAGGCCTAATTCAATTCTCAAGTCAAGCATTGTCCATAATTTTCTTTTGGGTAAAATCCTAATTTTAATTTTAAAATTATAAAAGAAATTATTCTCAGAAAAATTTTAAACTATTTGGATTAAATGCTTATTTAGTCGGGGTTGATCATTTTTTTCCAATTTTGAACGAGAATATCAACTTGAACCAGTGGACACAAAAAGGAAAAAAAAAATGCCATTTGATTTGTGGAATAATATTGATAAATTTAATTTTTTGCATTTTTCTATTTTCCGCAAAGAAGATGGATAATATCAATTGATAATTGGTTTAATGAAAAAAATGCTAAATCTCTTAATCAATAATCGGGTTCGAATCTTTGTAATAAAAAACTAAGTTAAGAGAGTTCTTTCATAAATGCTTTTACAGTAGGTAGAGTCGGACTAATCAAAATATAATTATAAATATCAGTTGATCAAATATAAAAAAAAAAAAGATAATCGACAAATTCAAGAGATAAATTTAGAAAAAAACAGGTTGATTTAACTAATAAAAAAATGATTTAGAAACATTACCTATATGAGAAATTAACAAATATAATTTCCTTTATCTTATAGTAACAAATATATTTATTAACAAAATCATAATTTCCTTTTTTTCTCAAAATAACAAATATATTTGTTAACAAATATAATTTCCCTGAAACGTATTAACTTTCTTTTTCTTTTTTGCTTGGTCGTTTTATTTTATTTTTCAGGACAATTAATTAACAAAGACATTTTTAAGAAGAAATTATATGTCCATTGTTATCCGATTACAAATATGTTATCGTTAATTTCTCAAAAATAAATTTGTTAATAATTAAATAGCTATATAATTTTCACAAAAATGCCTTTGTAAAGCAAAATGTTTCGAGTAATTAAATAAAATTTGAGAAATTAACAAATATATTATTTAAAATTTTATTATATTAATAAATATAAAAGAAATTATATTTATTAACGGTAGACGATAATAGTATAAATGGCTCACTCAATACACAATTAGTTCACTCGGTATACAAAGTACACCTTGGTTTAGTGCAGGGATAGGGGGAGGGTGCGTCTATATGTTCGCAATCTTCCGAAACTGTTTCCACGTCTCGAATTCATGATTTTAAAATTATCAAATGAATAATTTTACCGTTACGTCAAGATTCGCTCTCACAATAATAGTATAAAACCGAGGAAAATTTTGTTTTCCTTTCTCAAAATTTATCCAATTGAATTTGTCAATTGTCCATACTTTTTGTGAAAAATAAAAAATTACAAAATATTGAATTTATCATATTTTTATAGAAATTAAATAATCTAAAAAATCCAGCCAATCAAATCCAGTAATTTTTTTCCCATTTCATACCTATTGGTTAAAGTTAACATTGTGGTTTAGGATCGGAGTAAGCCTAATCAACCTCGACTTCTTCCTTTCTTTCTTTATTTTCTTGAGTTAAATTGTGACAAATTGGTATTAGAGTATTCCTTCCCTGACATAATCATAATCCATGGCGGAAGATGATTGGAATGAAATGATAGACACTCTCATGGTAAGAATTAACAACAAATTGAACATTTTATTGAAAATATTTGGTACCGATAAATATATCAAAACTTTTATAGAAAATGAGCAAGAAATTGAAAAGCAACAAAACAAATCAAATGGTAGAAGAAACAATATCAAAATCCATAGAAAAGTAAAATATTTAATCACTTTCTAAATCCCTCATTTTATCTACTCTTAGTGAAAAAATATTGAGAGTAAAAGAATTTCAAATGTTCAAGAAAAAAGGATCTAGCAACATCAAGAACGAAAAGTCTTGCTTGTCCAAAAAAGAAGGATATTGCATGTTTAAGAAAAAAATTGTTGATGGTAAATTTTTGTTAATTCCTTCAAAAAATTGAATTTTTGGTATTTAGCGAACCAAATCCTTTATAAAAAAAATGTTCTAGAAAAGACTCTTTCAAACTTTCTCATCTCTATTTTACTCACATTATTTTCATTGCAATTCAAGTTATATTAATTATTCGTCTCCATCACCATATTCTTTAACACAGATGCAACTAATCAAATTGATTAAAAATAAAAATTTTGTTTAATCGAAATAGACAATTAATTCGATTCGATTATCCAAATTAATTAGTTACATTCTATTTATATTTATATGAACGAAATATATATCATTTATATCAACTTGTAATTATAAATTATAATTTTAAAATTCAAAATTTATTTATAATTTTAGTTTATTTTAAATATTTTAAATTTTAAATAAACTAAAATTTGATATTAAAAAAGAGTAGAGAGAGGGAGAGGGAGAGGCGTGAGTGAGGGTCAAGTTTAAGAGTGAAAAAATCGTAAAATAAATTGGATATTAAAAATTTAAAACTAGAAAGGTGAACACTAAAAGTTTTTCATTAATTGTGCACCATTGTTTAATTTTTATTGTTTTATGTCTTTTTAATTTTTAATTATAATATTATAATAATATTTATATGAATAAAAATTATCCAAAAAAATATATATATATATAATATTTTTTAAGTAATTCGATTAATTTGATTCGATCGAAATAAAAATTATTAAAATTGATAACTATTTAAATAAATTAAATTAAAATTTAATTTTATCAGAAATTAAAATTTGATTTTATCAAAAATTAAAATGAATACCTAATAATATAAATAAACGGTTTGATAAATTTTTTTTTTTCAATTTTAATCAAACGGTGCTTATTCTTGCTCACGAACGAGTTTCGCCATTCAATGGTGAAGCCATAGGCCTTCTTTCCCGTGATCGTGGTAACTGAGGCCACTATCGTACGACTCCAATTATGATTCGCTGACGCATGTTAGGTGCGTTAGCCCTTGGTCCCCACCACCTCCACCGTGGGGTGACCTTCCATCCTCATGTGGTGGCGGGTTTTTCCAAAGAGAGAAAGAGAGATGCAGGGAGAGGAAAAGGAGATTGTGGGAGACTGCGAGAGGGAGAGTACACGTTGAAGAGAGAGGGAGAGATGGCTTGCATGTCCAAGGAAAAGGGCGAAGGAGAAGCAAGAGGGTGAGAAAGGACAGAGAGCGTGAGTTATTTTTTTACCCTAAGTTTTTGAACTAAAAAAATAATATTTTAATATTCTTTTACTACTTTAATAAAGATGAAAATATTAATTTATAAATTTTTGTAATTGAGCGAAGATTTTTATATTTTTTTAGAAGTTTAGGGATTTTTTATATTTCACTTTCACGATAATTTTATACTTTTTTTCCTTAAAATTATGTGCATTTTTAAGATTAGAATTAGAATTTAACTTTTTTCGGAAAAATGGTATTGTGGCATCATATAATCCCAAACCACCATTTGGTTCTCTTCCAAAAAATACATTAACTTGAAGGAAATCCAAAATGCAAAACAAAAAGAGATGAATTCAAGGGTTTAAGGAAGAGGAATGCAGCAGGAGACAGACGTTACAAAGAACTTGCGATGATTTCCTTGTCGACTTTGCTCCGCTACGTATCCCACAGAGTCGAGTACTCTATTTCTCTCAGTTACAAGGTCCCCCCCCCTCTCTCACTCCCCGTATCCCCAACTGGGTTCTTTTAATTTTTCGATTTTCGTCACGGGGTTTTTGTCTCTTTTTATGAATTTTGCACTTCGGTAGGCTAATTGATGTGTTGGTGTTGGATTAGTGTACAGTTTCGCGGATCATTCTTAAACTTCGCATCTTGAGGTTTTACTGATTTGTGATTCAAGCATTTTATTTCTTGGGGGTAATGAATTTTGATTCTGTTTGGTTGCTTCCATCTAACTTTTTTTTTTTTTTTTTTTTTTTTTATTTCTCTGATAATCCTGTCTTATGTTGTTGCCATTGTTGTGAATTTTCTGAATTGCTATTATGGTTTATCTTCCAAAGCAATGCTGTTGCAATTTCTTATGCAAATGGGGGCGTATCTGAACCATATAATCATGCCTACGGTTGGAAAGTTTTTTTTTACTGATTTCAATCGGATTACTCACTCACTTGATACCGCCTGCTTAGAGAGGATTGCTGTGGGTGTTAATAGGCATTTTCTGTTCTATGTGGCAATTTGGTCAAAATTATACAAAAACTATTTACATCATCCATGTCAATATGGTCTAGGTGAGCAAAAATGGGTTTGGTACAATACCGAACCGATTTTAAATCTCTAGGGGCCAAACTGAATCATACCGAACCAAAGTGCCAAAATTCAGAATTGTACCATACTGATACCAAACCAAGGGAAATAGAGAGTAGAGAAAGTGAGAGATGATGAAGAAGAGAGGTAGATAGGAACATATATATTACACAAAGAAGAATAAAATATATAGAGAGAGAGGAGTAAAAACATTAAAAGATTCAAAAGATACAACTCAAAGAAAAAACTTATTAGGAACTCTCTCTCTCTTTCTCTCTCTCTCTCTCTCTCAAGCAAAGAATCAATCAAGAGACAATTCAAGAGAAAAAATGAAGCATAGTGCGGCAGAACACCCAGGGAGGATGAGGAGGAATCTACTTCTTAGAAATCTAAGGAAGCAAAGCGTGGCAGAGCACTGAGGGAGGCTGAGGAGGAATCTACTTCTCAGCATGCCTTACCTTTATGTTCAACTTCAACAACGGATTGAAATCTCCTTTGACTTCAAATCAGTTTCAATTTTATGCTCCTCTCTCAACTTGAACTTACCCTCAACTCCCTTTGTCCGACTAACAAACCTTCCTCCAACGGCATCTGAACTTGCCACTTATGCCCTAATCTCACAAAAATCTTCATCTGCATCTTTTCCAGTGATGATGGCGATGGGGAAGAAGAGTTGAAGGGGATTAGGGCCAAATCCACCGAAGAACTCAACAAGGAAATTGTCAGAGAGAGAGAGAGAGAGAGTGAGAGAGATTGTTTTGTTTTTTTGTTTTGTTTTGTTTTGTTTTGTTTTTTTTTTTGGGCTAACCTTTTATACCCCTCTAGTTGGTTGGTTAGGTAACCCAACCAAACTGAGCGGTTTCAGACCATCAAAACTGAGACAAATTCGGTTAGCTACCATACCGAAATTTCGCAACAGTTCTGTTATGGTATACTGAACCATACTGATTCCGATTCATATGGCGTGGTTTGCTTTGGTTTGGGTATTTTGTGCTATATTTTTCTTCACCCTATTATTCTTTTTGTCAAAAAGGGGAAAGCCAAAGGTATTAAATGGAGGATATGGTATTCTTTAGAAAAATGAGATTATGGAAAAATACGAAAAAGAAAAAGCATTCAAGTAATGGGGGCCTTTCAATTCTTTTCAATCTATAGAAAATGTTTCTATGAATGCTCTAGCAGCTTAGGACTCTAAAGAAGTTAGGGAAACTATCTTATTCCATGGATGCGAATTGGAAGGTTTTGCTCTTTAACAAAGGTTTAAGCATTTATATCCAGCCGAATACACTGAAAACCTGTCATCATAGTGCATTTAAAAGCTTTGAGTTGTACAACTAAAATTTCATTGAGAGGTTATGGGGTAATCTCACCCTTCCGTCCTTAAAAATATCAAAATGTTATTACATAGTGACAAAGCAATTGAATAATGGAAAAATAACATGGTTTCTCATCTCACTATGCTGAAAATACATCACCCACATCATTGGAGACAAGGCCTTATTTAATCTCCTTACCTGTAACAACTGATCAAGCCATTAATCATTTTAAGCATAACTGACCAAACAAAAGCTCTTATTCTTTGGGGGAATCCTAGCCTTCCAAATGTTATCAACAAAGTAAAAAGGATCTCCACCTATGATATTGCTTATGAGTGCGTAATTGTACAGAAACTGTGACATTAAATGAGAAAGTTGTTTCTTGCCTAGAGCTATATCAAATTCTTTCCCAATGGAAAGAGGAATTTTCCAGCGGCTTTCCTATTGTTTTGTTCGTCATATATCCTTGTTGTGTTCTATCAAAAGAAAAGAAAAGAAAAAAAGAACTCCTTGTTGACTGCTTTATACTCGGTCTTATTTTGTCCTTTGGGTCGTCTCTGCTTAAGCTGGAATAGCTCTAGTTCGGAGAACCAAGGTGATTATGAAACCTACTGGTACCATTTATTTTATTGATATAAGACTTGGGAAGATAATCAAGTAGTAGTTGTTTCCACCTTTCAAATCATAATTATGGAGGAAATCAAGTTTCTCTTAATTTAGTGATAAGGCCATTCTCCTAGTTTAATGGGCTTAGTTAATTTGCTATCATTATTGGAGGACATCATTTGGAAATGAGAAAAGAACTTCTACCATGTCATGAGGGATTCTAACCATTGATAAAATTGTGAGGAGGGAAAAAATTAGTGAAACTGAAGAATATGCTCAAATTGAACGCAGAAGCTGAAAGACACTACATTTTCTTTGAAATAGAAAGGCATAAAAGGTTAGATTTTCAGGGCTATCAGACAAGAAGATTATGAGAGTAGGTTTATTTGGCTATGGTAATATTGAAGGTACTAGGCCCAAAGGCTTTAACGGGTTTCATCTTTAAATGGCTAACTATTCATATCCACCATGATCTCTTTAATTTTTTGGATTTTGAGGGGGATAAGATTGCACCTTTGTTCACAAAAGCATGAAGAACAGAACCAAAGTGAGAAATTTGGACGGGATTCTTTGAGGGGATTATTTGTCTGGTTTGTTTTTGCTTTAGGTTTGTCTGGCTTGAGTTTCACATTTTCAGAACCAAAAGCTTAATTTAACTCTTGGCTGAGGTTAAAAAAGGTAAAATAAACAATTAAATAAGTGAGAAGAATGGGGAAAAAATGAATGAAGGGGTTGAATATTCTTATTTGACCGTCCACTCCTGGCACACTTCTGTAAGTGAGCACACATTGGTCATTGCCTAGAGGCAGTCTCTTTTGATTAGATCTGGCCAAATGAAGGAGGATTTGAGCTGGATCCGTATTGCTGGCAGAGGAAAAAGTCCCATCCCTTTGTCATTGGAGAATATGGAGAAAGGAAGAAAAGGAATATAAGATAAGAAGAGGAGAGGGAAGAAAGAAGAGGAGGAAGAAGACTGTGGGGAGTCCTGAAATCCTGGCTTTCAGTGGGAGCCCGTGATGTGGTGTTATGAATGGAGGAGCACAGAGGAAGAAACAAGAAGAAAATAAGAGAGGGCAAAGAGAGTGGGAAAAGAGAAGATGAAACATAGAGGAGGTTGAATTTCCAATGACTTTTGGGTGTAGGTAAAGAAGGCAAGAGGGGGGGGGGTTCAAAACACCACCCTCGCAGCAGTACCATCAGCGTCATGATAAATTGCCTTTGTCGACTCTAGCCAGTACACTAAACTTTTGGCCACTATGGTCAATGGGAGAAGTACAGTAAAGAAGAAAAAAGAAAAAAAAAAAAATGAAGAGAGGAGGAGCAGGTAATCCCGTGGTATAATGTTGTGGATGGTGGTGGCACGTATTGATGGCAGATGCATCGTTTTTTTGTGGAGGTGGTATTCTGCTTTTTTTTTTTTTTTTTTTTTTTGGGCTGGTAGTTTTAGTTTTTGTCCACCATGTTACTGTGTCTTATTTTTTGTTTGTTTTTGATTTCTTTTTTATGTGAGCATTGATCCACTATCTTGATTATTATTTAAGTTAGCCTGAGCAGAAATGAATGTCATGCATGCATTTTCAATCTCCCCGTGAGCATCTGAAAGGGCATAAGACAAGTCACTAGTCTGTTGCTTTATTTTTCAAATCAAGGATTGAAGAACATTAAGGACAATATTTAAAAAGGATCCAATGTTTAAGGCTGATAAATGTAATTTGGTCCTTCCATTGGTTGGAAATATTGGAACTGGTATTAACTAGATACTATAATTTCTATAATTTATTAAGATCACTTTGTTATTGCATCATATCATGCTGCCCAAAATGCACCATCACTTCAATTGGAGGAGCTCCTCGAATTTGACAGAATTAACAGAGTGCAGTTGAGTTGGCAGATTAAATTATCTTCTTAATATATATATAAATATATATATATAGATATATTTAAGCAAAGCAAAATAAAGGCTACTTTTATGTCTGGAATTGAGAAGGGAATCTAATTAAAAAGATGAAATCGCAGTCAAGCCAGTCTTGTCTGTGTGATGTCCCAATCCAAACCCTCTCAAACATGTGTATATAATGGCAACAACTTAGGCGTAGAATGTGGGACTTGTTCTTGGTTGAGGTTTCAGCTGCAAGACATGAATTTTAACTGGTGAAGGATATTTTTCTTGGTGAAGCTGGTGTCCCTTTCTTTTCAAGCTGTGACTGTTTTGTTTTTCCCCCACAATGAGGACCTATGCATGCCAAGTTTTTATCAGCATTAAGGATTGGATTTGCTCAGACTACTTGACCAAGGTTTACTATAAGATGCTTTTGTGGCCTGAACTGTTACCAACTATTTTTTATTAGTTCTGACAGATATTATTTTATTTTATTTTTATTTCCTGATGCAGAGCTATGAAGGAGGCCAAATTAGTAATACGGAATTAAGTGATGCTATCTGGAGGAACTTCTTCCGGGGAAAGATGACATACTTACATTGGACTAAAGGGGTGGAAATGGCTCCAACGATCAGAGCACAGGGAACACTTCTTGTCCGGAAAATACCATCAGCAGATCCAAAGTAATTTTGTGCATCATATTTAATTATTTTTTTTTGGGTGTGTTATGAAAGTGTTGATGAGCCGATACGTCCTTCAGATTTCAATATTGACAGTGTTGTCATGCTCGTTGATTTTTCACCTTTAGCCTTGCCCTTTTTGGATCGGGCAAACTCAGCTGGGGGACAGTCCAGCTCCACACGTGTCTTAGCCTATCCAGAAGGATAGGACCATCAACCCAACTGAACCCGTTTCCGGGCCTGCATCTCTGCGGGACATGGCCCAGGGATTTTCTTGGACCTGACTATCAATAGAGAAATGCATATGGAGTTCTTTGCGATCGTATGATACCATTGTAGTTGAAGAGGAAGTTTTATAGAACTACAACAAGACCTGCATTTGGAATTAAGGTCCATGTGGTTGTTGTTATTGTTGTTGTAGTAAGATCTGCATTATTGTATAGCATCGAGTGCATTATTGTGTAGTATCGAGTGTTGAGCTATTAGACAAAAATAAGAGTATAAAATGGTTGTAATTGAAATGAGAATATTCAGATAGATGTGTGATAAAATTAGAAAAGATAGGATTAGAAATGAAAAGATACGTACCAAGTTGGGAGTAAATTCAATTGTGGATAAGATGAGACAGTGTCACCTAAGATGGTTTAGACATGTGCAATGAAGACCAGTGGTGGTTGTTGTTGTTGTTGTTGTTGTTGTTCACCAGCCCATCTCATGTCTGCTTGAAGTTCAGCATATGAGCTCAACGTTTCTATTTCCACCCAGTGGTTTAGGTTGTGGTTGAAGTTCATAGTTAGCTTTTGTAGCTAAAGAACTATACAAGTATTTAGGTTGAGCCTTTATTCTGTGGTTCCAAATCTGTTCGAGAATCAACTTTGACCATCTTATCGGGAATATGCATGCTCTCTGTGTTCTCGATACTAGATAATGGAGTCTTTGACTGTTTAATTGAAAGCCAGTTCCCTATTGTTAATGTGCCAAGTGTTTATATTTTGGATGATCTGCTGTATATCAAATGAAAGCTGAAGCTTGTGGGATCTTTGAGCGTCGATGATTCTCTCAAACACATTACTCCATAAAAACCCTCTCTATCAGTCAATGAAGCTGATGCTCTTAAAAACCTATTCCATCCTCTCCTAGCATCCTTTGGGACCATGTGAAATCTTAGTCTTAACATCATCTCCACATCAATGTTTTGACGTCAAAAACTGGATCTTTATTATATATTAGACTTTACAAACTTTCAAGTACATTTTTTCATAGAAAGATTTGCAATTATTTTTTTTGCTATGATTAGACTTTCTTTTGCTGCAAGAATTATTGGATCTGAATTTTGGGATTTTAAAGCTAACCCTGGCTAGAATTTAATTGCACAATGTATGCAGGTGGTACTTGATTTGTATATTGGATGAACAGTAAAAGATCCGTAGAAATCATAATTTAAGAATTAAGTGGTGAAATGTATGCGATGAGTAATAATCCATGAGGAAATAGCATATATATGAGGACTAAACTAACAGAAATAAAGAATACCATGGCTGCAAAAATTTATAGAATGTGGAACGAGATAAAATGTTTATTGCTAGAACAGCAGAAGCCATTCAAGAAACTAGAGGCTTTCCACTGGGCCTCTCTACCTGCTTGATAGAGGATCCCTGTAGCGTATGAGTGGAAAGCTTATAATGAATTGTGTGGATTTCAGCAATTGGGTGAGGATTGAGATAGTGGTTTAGTTTTCTAATTGGAAAGATGATTGGGGCTAGCGATGCCTTCAAAAGGATCAAGTTTATTATTTGTTCCTTGTTTTGGAGGATAGACCAGCTTTTATATGGCCCCAAGCAGGGTTAGGCGGGAGGTGGCTTCCTTTACTCCTCATGAAAGTTCTAGTGCTTTGTAATATATCTTGCATATAGCAGATGGAGGACTTGGGGCAGCATTCCTAGTTTATTTGCCTGAAAAGAACTCATCAGGTTTGAGATTTTGAGTTTTATCAAGCTAAGTGCTCTGGAATATTTTTTATGGGTAGGCTGTTGATATTAAAGATGAAGTAAGATAAAAATAATTTAACATTTATTTTTCTATTGCATGGTTTCTCTCACCTGGCTATAGAGGTTTAAGTTGTAATGTTGTTTTGTTTGAAATCATTCAGGATCAGCATTTGCCATTAATTGCTCCCCAGCTCCCTAAAAAAAAAGAAAGAAAAAAAAAGAAGAAGAAAAAGAAAAAGAAAAAGGATATATAATAACATCCATAATCACAATTGCTTTGAACTGCAATTGTAAGTTTGTTGTGGATGTTAGTGCTCTTTCTTCACTTGCAACAAAACTATGGGCTTCTGCAGAACACGATAGGCGTTTAAAAATGGCCGCAATCTTGTCTCTAAATCTTAGCTGAAAATACATCGGGCTTTTACTTATATTTCCTCATAAAACCATGATATCTCTGTTTGACGTGCATCTTCTAAAGATAGTTTCATAGTTTCATTTCTGGGACCATTTCTTCATGGATTTCTAACTTTGTTTATCATTTTTCAGGCACGTCTTTGTTGGAGATGTCGTTGTTGTAAAGGACCCTGCAAATGCAGAAAATTATCTGGTTAGAAGATTAGCTGCCATTGAAGGTTATGAAATTGTGTCCAAGGATAAAAAGGACGAGCCTTTTGTACTTGATAAGGATGAATGCTGGGTGCTATCTGACAATGAAAATTTGAAGGCCAAGGTATACCTGTTTAAGAACCCGTATTTGACTCCTTTTGGTATTCTTTTCGCTTTCTTTCATATGCAAAGAAGATGGAGTGGAGATTTAAACACCTTGACCTACCATTATTTGTGAGGTTTATTCTTCCTTTAATGATGAATAAACTGAAGAATTGGGGACATGTCTCGTCTGTGTTCACATCCTTCAAAATTTTCATTTTAACTTGACATTTGTTTGACACTCCAGGGACATGTCTCCAATAGGTAAAAGGTGCAGAAGAAAAGGTAAATGTCCATATATCTGTGGAGTTGTCTTAAGAAATTCTAGATTTGAAAATAGACTTGGTAAAAGTTGGTATAAAATTTACATAAATGAAGTCAAAATGCAAGTAACAACTACTTCAATATTGTGTTTATGAATTATCCGGTAATGTTTTATATAAGTTGTAATGCTTTATATATGAATCTACATGATGCCTTGTCATGTTGTATTAATTTTTTTATTTTGTTGTATTGTCATGTCTGTCTTGTGGTATCTCCATTGCCTTTGCTTATTAGTTGAAAATGATGACAGTTTTCTTCTACACTGCTCACCATTATAGAATTACTTTTGCATATCAAATGTAAGTTACAATTTTGTAGTCTCAGTTGAGAAATACTTAGATTTGTGGGTAGAAAAATTATATTATTCCGCAGATTTAATTAAGATCAGTGGCATACTATTTAAATTTTAGCCTTTTGGTTTACATTTTCAAAGCTGATGATATGAACTCATCAATGGTGGTGCTAAGATTTATCATTTTTACTTTAGCTAAGATTTCTGTTCCAAACTATTTGTGCTAAACTACAACAATTGTTATCTCTGTTTAAGCCCATGTAAGCAGTTATATATAATGTGATTGCATGTTTCATCTTGTTATATTGTGTGAATATTCTTATGTTCTGTTTGAGTTTTTAGAGTGCTTATAATGTCAATGCTGCCAATTCTCCTTACAGATGTATTTGGAGGTCTTCATTTTGCCCAACCTTTTCTCTTAACTCTAATCTCTCAACTTTGATCTTATTTGCTTCTTTTTGGTTTGTCACTGTAACATTCTCATGAGAAACACCCATCTTCTTTCTATAGTTATTAATTTATCATCTTCTCTTGGCCCGTCACTTCATACCATAATAGTTATAGAAACAACTTTAATATTTCTCCATAGACTTTTTCAAAAAGATAGGATTCTAATCAAAAGAATTTTGGTTGAATGACTCTGGGAGGTTGGAGATGGAAACAAATACTTTTGTTATGTTCTTCCTTTGTTTCCTGTTTCAGTTAATTTAGTATCCAAGTTTGGTTGAATAAAGACGGGGGTTGGAAGTAGAGACTAAAAAGTGAAGATCTTCTACGATTCCCCCCTGTTGGATTAGAGAGTATATTACCAGATGAAGCTTTTGTATGAGCTCCAGAGTCTATCTTGTGTATTATTTCTCTAGTGTAATTTTAGAGTTCCAATTGGATTGCAAAGATCAAGGATTTCTAGATTCATGCGCTGCCTTTAATTGGGTCATTAGAGAGGCAAATGCAACAGTGAGGTTTTTTTTTTTTAATATAAATTGCTCCAGGATTGGATCCCAGCATGGTGCATAGTGTCTTTGAATATTACACTAATCTACAATTGGTAGTTCAGACATATTTGATTTCTCATGCATAAACTACCTTATCCAAGCCTGACATTGGGGTTATATTGTAAAACTTTGTCAACTGATTCAATTCCCCCCTACATATGACTTCCAGGAAGCAAATGATAGTCGATTGTTTGGCCCTGTTTCCATAACAGACATTGTTGGCCGAGTCATATATTGCCTCAGGACAGCTGTAGATCACGGCCCTGTGCAAAACAGGTGAGCTTGTTAAACCAATTTTCATTACATTACTCGCATACATATATTGTGTGGACCTCAATTGCTTTTCTTTCTTTATCAGTTTCTTTGGCATGAGGAATGATGCACCTGTTTTGGAAGTTGAACTTGATGTTGATGAGATGGCCAAAAATCACAAAATGTAGGAGGTGTGCCCAAGAGAAAATGTGGTGTGTGATTCGATCTACTTTAAGGCAATTTTCTGTTGGATTTCTTCATAAAACCCTTAAGGTTGAAGGTTGAAGGTTGAAGGTTGAAGGAAAAATAAGGGATGTGGTCTTTGCTTGCTCCTTGTTAATCTTTGCGTGATGTACGGGGAAGCAGCCCCTATTTCCCTGCCCATTGGACTTTATGAAAGCACCGTACCAAATTTTACTAAATTTTCGTACCATGCATTGAGGTTTCGACCAATGAATTTCTTTTAGAGAGATTAAGAAAAGTTTCTTCTCTCCTAACATGTTTGATGTGTGCCTCGGAACTCTAAGGGGTTAGTTTTAATATCGATGTTGAGCTTTATTTGGCTGTCATTGATTTTTCGTGAAACCCTTTTGCTATTATTTTGGCTTGAGCTGCTAAATTACTTGTAATGCCTGAGTGATCCAGAACTTGCTGGATTCATTTCTAGGAAGAGAGTTAAGGTATAACAAAGTGAGCTTTCATAACCATCCAAGTTGTTTGACAGGTAAGAAGCCAGTGCCCATTTTTTTGGTTGACATTTTAGAAGCACACATGGTGGTGTGTTTGTTTTCTCACAATTTCCAAAACTTTGATGTCTCATGTTAAAGTAATTGTCCTTTTTCTTAATTCCTGCTACGACTTGCGGACTGTGATAAATGGCGTGGGCTTGGTTAGTGTAATCAGGCTCCGTGTCATAATTAAGTTTAATTCTATTTTCCATTTTTATTAAAATTAAATTTGATTTTTAAATGTAAGCACAAAATTAAAATTTTTTGGGACAGGGCCACGTCCGCCCAACCAAAGGGTCGGGCTTTGTGGGGTGCTTGGCCCATGTTCTAGTTTTTCTCCGCCTCAGCAAGCTACCGGGATTTGGAATCGGGTTATTACTTGGACTCGGACCCATTTCAAATATGGTCGACAGGGCCATCTTTAATATAGGTGTAACGGTCCAACTCAGGAAAGAAAAACGTAGCACGGAAAAACAGTGTGATGAGACTTCCACAATGGAAGGAGTAGAAGCCAAGGAACAAGAGGAACTAACAGGAGAGAGAGAGAGAGAGAGAGAGAGAGAGAGAGAGAGTATACATAAAACCAATTCGATTCCCTTCCTTACACTAATATGCACATTGTCTTTTTACAACTACTCAACTAATCAACTAACTAACTAACTAACTATTACCTTTTAACGGTGTTAATGGTTACATGGGTTTATCCCTCTTACGTAGGGTAGTTTGGGTGGGTTTAACAGAGTTAATAGATACGAGGTTACATCGTAGCAGCAAGGAGTTTAGGAGTTTGATTTTTTTTTTCTTTTTTTAATCTCAAATATTATGCATGCAAGAAACATTTTGATGTAACATATCCACACTTCAACTTTCAAAAGAATGAATGAACAATATACACGTTGACCTAGGTGAGAAGGGTATTTTCATCCCTCAATCAGGTCAGGAGTTCGACTTCCCCTGCTTATAGAAAAAATAATGTTGGGAGATCTCCCTCTCAAATGAGACCCGACGGTCAAGTTGGGTCAAATTAATCGGGGTAAAATCTTAAATATTAGACGTGCCCTAGTCATAGGGACCAAAAAAAAAAAAGAATGAACAATATACACACGAGAAGCGACTCAAATCATTTGCAAGTTTAGCCACAAAAATTCAAAGAAAAATTTGTGTAAAGTTTTACTCTGTACATTAAAATGTGGCGCAACTGTTAATTTCTAATGTAGGTATCTTGCTTCCAATTTATTGCCTTTTGAGATTGATTTCTCTGAAATTATGGTCATACACAAATCATACACAACAATAAGCCTTTTGTCCAATTTAAACACACACAAATCATACCCAATTTTCATGCAAGGATTGCGATTACTTCCCAGCATGGCAAAATACTTTTATTATTATTCTTTTTTTTTTTTATATAAATTCTTTTTCTCTACTAAGTTAGTTGATGCGAACTTGGGAACTCAAGGGATCAGTTTTAATGTCAATTTGGATGGAGGCTTTTAGAGGAGAAGTGGGTGGTTCTCGAGGTCCGGGAAAGGAGTTGTTTTTGAGGCATAACAAAAGTGAGCTTCAAGTCGTTTGACAGAATATGATTACATAGGAAGCCATTTGGAGTAACATGTTAGAAGCAGACATGTTGGTTTTGATAAATATAGTGGTTGGTTGATGGTTTGTGATTCTCACCTGAATGGGGTGGGCTTGGTTATTCTTTTTTTTTTTTTATTATACAAGAATTTGAATTTGAGATCATTAGATTGGAGGAGAAGTGTTTAAACAACTAAGTTGTCTCATTAGGGACTGGCTTAGTTACTCTAATTAAGCAGTTTGCATAGACAAAGCCCTTCACTTAACCTCCTATGCCCTTGAAGGGGAAATAAAATGGCGCCATTCTATCGGTTCAATTTAAAAATAAAAAAAAAATGATTATTTTTGAAAAATATTTTAAAATTGATTTCTATTTTTTTATATAAATAATCGATAGTGCAAAAATTGGGCCTAAGCCCAAGATAGTTGCGCAATTCAGCCCAAAGGGTTGGCCTTAGGAATCAGGTTAGTACTTGCGCTCAAGAGCCAACTCCGATCCAGTGGGCAGCTGGACCCCAGTATGGTGAGGTTTTGAGTTGGTGCCCTCAACTCCGTACTGTACATCTTTGAAATAACCGAAAGGATCCCTTATCGATGGCCGCCATGTAAATTCTGAGAGAGAGAGAGAGAGAGAGAGAGAAAGAGGGCGCAAAATCGCTTCTAAAGAAAGTCGAACCAAGTTTCGCTTGCTTCGGCACCAGTCAGCCGATGTCGGGAACTCTTCATTTTGCTTCCCAGAACCTTCCAGGTTTCTCTCTCTCTCTCTCTCTCTCTCTCTCTCTCTGGTATTTTTCTGCTTGGGTATCGGAATTCAGAAGACTTCCATAACCCTTGGTTGGAATGCTGTGTGTTGTGTTTGTTTCCTTGAGGCTTTGCTTCTTATAAATTTTGGTGCTTCCCCCCCTCTCTCTCTCCATTTGTTTGTTTTAATAGGTTTCTTTCAACGTGCCCACGTTTATAGAAAAAGCTTCACATTTTTTGTAATTGTGGTAGGGTTGTTCTTGAATTATATGTATGCCAGGGCTTCTCTAAGAATTCTTGAAGATTTTCTGTCGCTTTGGAATACGTGTCTGATTCTGCTTTTTATGAATTTGGTGTCAATCATTGTGTTCTCCAAGTGAAATTCAATGGGCATTTGGGTTAGTGAACTATGTCGATTAAGTGATTCCAATGATTTTGCAAAATTGAGGTCTTGACCCTTTTGGTTCTTCAAAGGAAATTTAAATGTATATAAAAAGTTTCAATTGTCAATATATACTTTGTTGCTTGTGAAAATCGGTAATATTTGGATTGAAAGGCATTAAAATGGTGGGAGACTAGATTTCGGGAAGATTGGATGTATGTCGATGTCTCAGGGTAGACTTGCAAACAGCATCATGGATTTCCCATCATATATTCATTCCCTGCTTGTATAGTCTATGGACAATATGATTTTCTTGGTTGTTAGATTGAATGGGGAACGAGGATAATATTGAAGAATTTGAAGAATTCTGCTACTTGTATTGTCTATGGTTGTATGACATTTCTTTTAGGATAATGCCTCTGGACTTGATCATATTCTTTGTAGGACAATGCCTCT
This sequence comes from Dillenia suffruticosa, assembly GCA_033439265.1. Lineage (NCBI taxonomy): Eukaryota > Viridiplantae > Streptophyta > Magnoliopsida > Dilleniales > Dilleniaceae > Dillenia > Dillenia suffruticosa. Next base: position 20,699,750 of record JAVTVX010000020.1, read on the forward strand.
GGACTTGATCATGGGTTGGTTTCTCTAAGTTATTCACCTATGTGGTGCTTTGCCAACTATCAGTTGGGTTACTTGTAGCATAATGGGTAAGTTAGAAAGGGCATATCATGTGTTTTACTAAAATGTTTCTTGGTATTGGGCTTATCTGGCATACTTGTTGCTGATATGAAGGACTTTATAAGCTGCATGAGGTTTGAGGTGCTAATCCTGAGAGGGTGTCATGTCTGATACTTTTTGGTTTAATTGTTGAATATATAATGAAGTAATCTTGGCATGTGGTGAAGAGCATGTGCAAGGGAATGGCATTGTTTTGATAGATTACTTGTTATTGACACACACATGCATGCAAGATGTGCATTGCCGAAAACTATTTGCTTCCAGTGAGAAGACATTGTTAAATGCCCCTCTGAGAATCATTTCTCTTGCATTGCCCATCTCTTGTTCCACATAAAGTATGCTTTTCTCCATGTTTTATAATCCAGACTTGTCACGTGAGAATGCAAGATTTTCAGCTCATAAAGTTCATGTTCTTCAGAAGTGATGAGAAACCCAATTTCTTTTGAATGGGGAATGTTTATGTAGCAATTGATGTAGACATGTATTAACAAATTGGAATCGAATCAATCAAATCAAATCAATTCATGTTATGAATTGGTCTAAATATGCCTGCATGGACTGTCATGTAGGTCTTTGGTCCATTTAGTACATCTAACATTATGCAAATTAGTTTACTAATTTACTCAAAAGAGATTGTGTTTATAAGTTTAAATGATTAGGCATATAATCTTCAAAGTGCGGAAATAGATAGGCTTTAGTTGGGTTGATATTTGAACATTAGGCTAATCTCTCTGATATCTAGCTTATCTCCCATAACTCTTCTGTTTCACCCTATCTTTCTTCTCTGTTATTTCTCGCCACTTCTCAGTTTATTTTCCCCCATAATCTTCTCTCCTTTCGGCACATCGCCCTGCCCCTCACTTTCTGCTTAGTGTGTGTGTTTGTGTGTATTGGATCCTACTTGAAGCACTTCACCATGAATAAGAGTCTTTGGTTGGTATAGGCAGTAAAGATAGGAACTCGTATCGTTAGGGCAGGCTCTCAAGACAGAGATGCACACGCCATCTGGAAAGGGCTTCCCACTGATGGGAGTCTACATCTGGGTCTTATCCCATCTTAATCTCAGATTAAGAAGAGTGCCCTTGAACTACAGATCAATCATAATAAACAATAGAAGAGAAGAAATGACTTCTCATGCTGGTGAGAAAGGAAAAAGGGCAGTAAGGGTCGTGTATGTGTCTCTCTCAATTCATCCACTCCTTTCTCCTGTACCTTATCTTAATTCTTCTCTGCCTCCCTTCCCTTTCACCTGACTTCGCTCTCATGCCTGCTATGGCCTTATACTCCAAAAATAGTCTGCTTTCTTTTAAGTTATTGAGCATTAGCTTATAAGTATTCTGACTTGCTTCTGATTCTAATGTAAGGAGACCTACTTTCTTGCAGGTTATGCGCCATTAGATGGCAGATGCCTTCCCTGCTCGGGTGTTTCTGGAAGAGCAATCTCTATATCATCTGGTGCTTCTTCAAGTGACCATAAGATTCTCTCACACTTCAAGGTTGTGTCACTGAAATGTGCTTTTAAGCGACCAACTTTCACATGCAATGCCAATTCTAGTGGTCACAAAAGAAACCAAGACTTCCCAAGGCAACATAAACAAGGATTCTCCCGGGGCAGAAATAGACAAAATGAAGAGAGAGACAATTATGACAACTTTGACGACTCTGAACTTTTTTCTTCTAAAAATGGGCCATTGCTTTCTCTCTCTAATGGTCCCAAATTCCAAGCCACTGCAATCCCAGGACCTAGAGAAAAGGAGATTGTTGAGTTGTTCAGGAAGGTGCAGGCTCAGCTTCGAGAAAGAGCAGCACTTAAAGAAGAGCAGAAGCATGAAGCGAAGCAAGGACAGGGAAAAGAGGGTGAAACTGTTGATTCCCTCCTCAAGCTTTTGAGGAAGCACACTGTTGAACAAGGAAGGAGGAGAAACAGCAGTGGAAGCAGCAGAGATGTCAGTGCATACCAGCCAGAGCAGAATGGTGCATTCAGGGAAGAAAAAAGCACAAGGTTCTCGGATTCAAACAGAATTGTAAGAGATGAGGCCCAAGAGCCTAGAGTCTCTTCTTCTTCAAGGCCTCGGTCAAATTTCCAGAGAAAATCTCCAGTCGCTCGAGGAAAATACCAACCTGTTTATTCTACAGAGGGCTCTGTGAATTCTACTTCACATTTGAATAGTGGCGGAAATAGAGAGACCAGTTTTATTGAGACTCTCCCAGTGTCTGGGCCTGAGGATTTGGTTGAATCCCAATCTGCACCAGAGCCTGAGGGTGAGCTTCAGCTTGAGATTGAACCTAATTTCTCTGATGAGCCTGTCCTTGATGAGATGTCGGAATTTGAGCCTTCAGGCACTGATGAAGCTTATAATGATGAGAATGAAGAAGATGAGGAAGGGATTCAGCAGACAGATTTGAGCACAATGAAGCTAGCAGATGAATATGTGCCTTCAGACACTGATGAAGCTTATAATGATGAGAATGAAGAAGATGAGGAAGGGATTCAGCAGACAGATGTGAGCGCAATGAAGCTAGCAGATTTGAGACTACTTGCAAAGTCGCGTGGCTTGAAAGGGTTCTCTAAGCTGAAGAAGCAAGAGCTTGTGGAGTTACTTGATGGGCGTCTGACATGATTTTTACTCTTTGTGAAATGCCATTTTTCTTTTCCCTTTCTTTCAATGGATGGTGCAAAGATGGTTCTCTTGTTGGTATTACTGTTTTAAGGCATGTATGGCTAAAAGTTCTCTATCTTTTTTGAGGAAAATGATATTAACTTTAGAGAGTGGTTAAACACAATTGTCTCTTTTCCCTTCAACACAGGCTTCTTTTAGCAACATGCTTCAGTTACAGCTCGATGATGGTTGTTGCATTAGCTTGTATACTACTTTCTTTTATGCTTATAATTATTTTATTTTTGGTTTTTTTTTGGGGGGGGGGGGGGGGGGGGTTTCTCAATTACCGACTGAAGCTGGGGGTGGGAGACTTTTATTGCTCAAATCATGCTAGGTTGACTGGGGCGTCTGGACACTGGATCTCTGGCAAGCATTAATTGGTATCCTCTGCTCATCTTTCGTGGATTTTCTAGGTGGCTTCTGCCATGAGTCTTTTCTATTTTACTTCATTGTTATTTTTGTTTGCACACAAACTTATGTATGCATCGGTGTTGAACATTTACCTGAACTCACGTATTAATTAATATTAAGATGCATAAACAAATCAACTTATGGTCTTCCGAAATTGTTGAAAAGTGAAATCGCTGAAATGTATTTTCATCTTAATGTATTTACTGGACCTGAAATTGATTCTTGCAGCATTGATCAGACGGGTCTGCATCCATCAGTTCCCGGGGGTTGCCTAGGCCCAGCTCTCAACCAAGTTATTCTGTAAGAAGAAAAAGGTACTCATTTTCGTTATGTCTACAAAATGGAGTGGGTATGGAAGTTTCTCTCAAGTCTTCTCCTTACAATGAATGCAATTGCAATTTCCACAAAGTACAGACCCGAAAATTATTTTTTTTTTACATTAGGATTTAAACCTTGAATCTCAGGTTTAGGAAAAAAGGATTATGACTATCAAACTGTTCCCTTAAGGACATCGAAATTTTTCTTGTTTCCCTTTCGACCCAGAAACTTGGGAAATTGCATGGAGTAGGCCATTAACTTATTTATTTATTTATTTTTATAAACTTATTTCCTGGGCAGAAGGGTATTTGGTGGAGTGGGATCAGCATCAACCCATTAAGCATTACCATGGTTTTGAACTACAATTATTGTCTTTTTTGCGTATCCCTTTTCATAGTCGACTGAGATATCAAGAAACCTTCTCGAATACTTGGTAGGCAATTTGAATCTAACTGTTTCAAAGCATTGTCAAAAGGAGAGACTACTGTTTATTGTAAAACTGGCGTGACGTGGTTGTAATTTTCTTCACAGATTAAAGCCATCTGAGATTAGGTTGTGTATGCATGTGCAAATGCTGCCCTGAACAGTGTGCCTGCCAGACTCCTATGCGATCATGAATATGTACGGTGAGAATAACGATAAATCTCATAATCAAAATTTTAATTCAAATATTAAAATTAAAAAGAATTATATTGAAAGATTTTCTCTTAAAAAAGATTTAATTGTGATTTGAATCGAATTAATTGATAAAATAAAAAGTTCCGTAGCAAAAAAAAAAAAAAAACTATATTTAGCCAATGCCTGCTGCTTAATTCACATAAAATAATCAGATAAAGACAAAGATTCCAATTAATAGTGGTTAATGCAACTGTCACAGATGTCTCATATTCGTTTGTATGTTATTTTCTTTTTAAATATTTTACTCTGCCTTAAACCCTGTGTTTTCAAATGGGGAAATACCCATGTTTAGCAATTTAGGAAAGCCTCTCTCTCTCTCTCTCTCTCTCTCTCTCTCTCTCTCTCTCTCTCTCTCTCTCTCTCTCTCTCTCTCTCTAGTTTTATGTAAGCTAATCTTTATCCAATCTGAAAAGCTTGTGCTACAATCTTTGCTTTGCCATGCTTTGATATCTAAAGCAAAAGGAAAGAGAGAAAAATTCGGGCAGCCTGCCCGCGGCCCAGACTTTTGATTAATATAAAAGTTTTTCTATGAGACATGAGATTAATTCATCCATAATCTATCTTAGATTTGATTAATTTATATAAATTTTGGAACTCCAACCAAATATCTTTAGAATATAATGCTTTTGCAATGGCTAATGAATACTGAGTTTTCCTGCAATCCATCAAATAGTCTTAAGAGAGAGAACCAAGGTGGGGTGTGTATAGTAGTCAGACATTAGATCACTTAACTGAAGTTTTAAGTTTGAGCTTGGGAATAGAAAGATGGGTTCTAGAAGAGTCAACCACTTAAAATGGATTTTATAATATTTGAATCGAGTAAATCGAGTAACTATCCGAGGTAAACATATTTATAAGTGAGAGAGAGAGAGAGAGAGAGGCACTTTATTGATTACTAAATTGAAAAAACAACAAATCACCTTTTCACACAATTGTATAATACAAGCTTCATTTGAAGTGTACAAATGAAAAGGTTGTGACGCATAGCGCATAAAGAACTGGCCAGCGAAATTGCATCTTTCTCCCGTTGTTTCGGTTTCCAATTACGGCCATTGGCTTCAATAAATTTTCTTTAAGATGCTCTAAGCAACATGACAGCCCAAAAAGGGCGGCCCTGTATGAGGATCACCTATTGCAGGCTCTATGAAGAGTTAATTCTACTTTTCCCTACCGTCTGCAATAGGCCAAGAGACTCATGCAGTTAACTATACCCTAAGCCTTGATAAACGTTTTAGTAGCTTTAGAGGGTAATAGACAACATATCATCTAACTTTTTTTTTTTTTTTTTTTTTTTTTTTTTTTTAAAACGAAAAATGCATATGGATATATGAGATGGAGGGGACATTAGAAATGGCATTTGGCATTAAATCCAAGACAAGAGGGTGGGGTTGGTTAATTGAGATGATAATTGACTTCTAAAGTATAGAGCACACTTGGGCTTTATAGGCTAACTGCTCCAGAGAAAATATTAGTCTTTATAATATTATATCCAAGAAAGGACAATGAAAAGCCAAAGGAAATCATACTTTATTAATCAATTTGGCACTTAATTAATCATATTATAGGGATAGAGGATTTACCAACATTTCAAGTTTGTGGAAGATTAATTGGAAGTATAAATATAGTTACTTTGCTCGAGAGAGAGAGAGAGAGAGAGAGAGAGAGAGAGAGAGAGAGAGAGAGAGAGAGAGAGAGAGAGAGAGAGAGAGAGAGAGAGAGAGAGAGAGAGAGAGAGTGAGTGTGTCCATGCAAATGCAAAAAAAAAAAAACAATTTCCAATGCAATTTGTTGTGGCCCCGAGATGAGACTTGTTAACCAGATGTTGGAATATCATTGAATTCGACCCTGTTTAATCCAACTCACTTTTACCAAATTTCTAGGATTCATTCCTGTTTGTATATACGTATTTTTGTCCTCTTTGCCTAAATTTGCACATTCAATGTACTTGTCAAGTACCATTGAAATTTTATGTTTATATTTATATGTTTGTGGATATGCATTCGTGAAGTACGCGCAAATGGATATTTTTCTCTCGCACATTAGGTTACCAAAATTTGCACTTGAAAGATGGAATATTTATATTTGATTTTCATTAAAATATTTAGGAACAAGGATCCACTTATGGTTTTGGCAAAAGTTCCTTTAGATTGTATGCTAATTCATCTTTTTCTTGAATACCCATAATTTCAATTTTGATAGAAGTATCTCCAAAATATTTATTTACATATTGGGGTGGGGGGGCAAAAGAGATATCTCACTATTGCTGCATCTTTGCCGAGGGTTTTAGTGGTGATAAGTTTATCTTATGTACGATAACTATAGTTTAAATTTTAAATTGAATGGCATATAGTGAGTTCCTCATGAATAAGCTCACATGGATGGGCAAATGGTACTAGCCACAACTCCACTTTTGAGAGAGAGAGAGAGCGCTTTGTCCTCCAATATTTTCAATGGCCGCACGAAAGGAACATTATCATAGTTAATTCCAAATTAAGGATTTTCCTTAATTGAGTTGAATTGGATTTTGGTAAATGAAATTTTGATTTTTTGTCAACAAAGAAACTCGATTAAAATCGCATGAGGGATAGGAGAGAACTTATATACATTTATTTTGAGATATATTTTTTTGTGATTCCTTGTTTTTTGTTACACAGAAATTTGAACTCTAAATTTCAGAAGGAGGGAGATTGTGATCACCAAGTTGTCCTCTTGAGAACTTTGTGGTTCATTTTTGGTACGACGTTAGTATTTTCATTTGACTAATTACTCCGTTTTATGTCGCAACTGAGATACATCAAATTCTTTGGCAATGATCTTTCTGCGTTATTATTATTTTTGTTGACCTCCCAACCTGCCCAGCGATTGTAAAATTTATAAAATCCTTAAATCTTTCATGGGACTGATTTATTATATTGTATCTTAAATAATGTCTGCAATTTGTTTTACAACCTAATAACACCAAGTAAGGGCATAGGCCCATGCAGCAGTAATTCTTGCAGTACAAATAAATTCTGTCTTTTATTTTATAAATATGTTTTTGTCTGTCATTTTTGTATATATATATTTGCCATACTGGGATTAGGGTCAGTGCTTGTTCTCTAATTTTTTTTTTGTCTGATTATAGTAAAAATTTTGTGTCAAATTCCTGAGGAAAATAAAATCCTAAGAGTACTTTTTCATCTGATTATTTTATGACTTTTTTGTGAATATTTTTTTGAATATGCCCCGAAGCCTTCAGATCACAGTTGTTAAACTTGGACTGATCCGCTAGTTAGATCAGTTTAACTCTGGATCCATATTTTTTTATGGGTTGATTTATAAATTGGACCGAATTATAAAAATCCACGAGTCAATAGCTGATTTTTTACATTTTAAGATAGAAAATATAATTATATATATTTGTATATATTAAAATAATAAAAAAGCAATGCTTGGATTAGTGACCGGTTGGTTTAATCGATTGAATCATAAATTTTAGAATATCCAGGTCAATTTCATGATACACAGATCAATGTATAGGTCGGATTTAATAACTATACTTCAAATAATACCCACAAATCTAATTTTATTTATTTTTTAATGGAAAAGAAATTTTGCCGCACTTGTAAACTATGATGTATATAAACTTCTTAATATTAGTTTTTTTCTATTTTCAAAATATTTCCCTATTTTCAAAATATTTCAACAAGTTGAATTAATTAACATTTACACAAAAATCCTTATATTTTCTATATTTAATAAATTATTTAATTATTTAAATATAGTTTTTATTTTTTTATATTATTTATCTGATTATTAATAATTATATATTTAATCATTTTAAATTAAAAAAAAATTATATATATATATATTTTTATACATTTATCCATAATTTTATTTTTTATATTTTTATAAAATAATTTTTTTCATATCATTTTGTATCGTTTTTTTCATTTCCACTTCCGTGTAACATACCTTATAAACACCTTATAAACATCTTTTTCCCATTTTGGGGTCAACATCTGTGAAGTTTCTTACAAGAATACATGAGTGTAATGTAAGTAGCCACTTGAGTATCTAAGGACAACTGAAATTTGAATCAAACCAAAGTTCAGTGCCCATGTCTACTAGCTTAAGGTATACTACCCTCAGATGGCCTTTGGGATGGGAATATGCAAGGTACGTACGGAAAATATATATATATATTTATGTGTATAAACATGTAATGAAAAGCACAGTTTAACTTTTTTTCTTTGTTTTAATAGTTAAATTAATTTTTTTAAAGGTCGCCCCATCGGTAATAGGTGGCTAGGTACCTCTATTATATTTGTGTATATGGTTGGTCCCAAAACTCATGTGGTGGGGTAGGAAAGGGGTACACACATATTCCCAAAAAAAAAAAAAAAAATCTTTAAAACTTGTCCATGGGCAATGAAATCCAAGTACTATATTTTGCATCCGATGCTCTATCTGATCATGAAGGCAATGGCCATGCCCTACGTATTCTAATATGGTGATTTTTGATGATCAGCCCAAATATCATTCTAAGGAAAATCTTAAGTCTTATTGAATGTGAGATTCATTGAAATACATAGGGAGTATAAGGAGGGATTGGATAGGAAAAATGAATAAGTAGTCATAATTCTTTATATGTTTAAATGGAACAAAAAAAAATTAAATGGCGATAATTTCCATACCAGATCTACTTTGCTTTGATCCTATTTAATACCGGATTGATTTGAGTTTTCTTCCCACAATTTGAATTTGTGAACTATAATTCATCTATGATCGCCCTTCTCTTTAGAGTAATTGAATTCGAATTTTATATATACAACCCTTGCCCATTTGCAAATAAATATTTATGCTCATATCATACTTGTATACCATCTATTCAAAAATCTCCGTTCAAAATAATTATGTTCATTTATGAATAATGTAGATTATGGCAAACTTTTATATATATATATATGAACATAATTATTTTGAACGGAGATTTTTGAATAGCTGGTATACAAGTATGATATGAGCATAAATATTTATTTGCAAACGGGCAAGGGTTGCTCTTTCTGTTTCTTGAAATATAAAATGAGGTCAAGAATCCGGAAAAGAAAAAAATTAAAGGGAAAAAACCTTTAAAAGTTTTTCAAATCGAATCATCCACCATAAATGGAATAAAACAAAAGAAAAAAAAGTATATTTTACCATAAAAAATTTCTCTTTTTTATTTTTATAAGCTTACATGAGTTTGTTAAACATAAATGATTTGGTTTTAGATCATAAAATATAATTTAAAAAAATTATAGTAATAATAGTATTTTTTTATTATACTGATCGATATTTAAAATAATATTTTAATTAATTTAGTCTGTGATTTATAATGATTTATTTAAAAGATTATATTTTAAATATAATTTATCTTGTGTATTTTAATCGTTAATCGAACTCGTATTAATAATACTCGAGTTTTAAAAAAATTTCATCATAATTAATTAACAAACAGTAGTTTTTAAAAATGATATAAATTTTTGAATGGTTGATTTGATGGGAGAAACAGTGCATTGGATGTTGTCCGCAGAAGACTTTCAATGGATGAATTATTAGTGACACTATTTGGGAAGTGAAGCAAGATATCATTTAATTTCTGAAAATTTTCCACTTCTTGCCCTTTTTTTGTCCCCGTCACAACCTACTTGTCAATTTGTTTCATATTTCCAGAAAAGCCCCAGTCCGAGTTAGCTCCTATCCAATCTCTCTCTCTCTCTCTCTCTTTCTCTCTCTCTCTCTCTCTCCAGACCAGAGAACTAATAAATGAATAAATATAAATTGATTTACCTAAAATAAGGAGAGTTGCTGACCCTTTTTAGGAAAAAACCAATCCCTTAAAAACACCCAACCGCGCAAATGACAGTCCTCAAAGGTTTCTGGCATTGCTCAAAGAAAAAGAAAATAAAATCTCTCTCTCTCTCTCTCTCTCTCTCTATTAACACAGCAAAAGGGAAAAAGAGTTCAGTGAAGTTAAGTGAAAGTTGAGAGATTGAGTACGCTAAGTCTCTCCCATCAATCTTATCACCCCTCTTTTCTCTTCATCATCATCGTCGTCACCATATTCCGCCATCAAAATCAAGCTCCTTTTTCTCTCTCTCTCTCTCTCTCTCCTCAAGATAGAAGCCATCGTAGCCATGTAATATCATCAAGCAATAATCAGTGTCTCTTTTTAGCAAATCCTAGTTCAAGATCACTTGCTATCTACACAACAAATAATAAATCCACTATGCATCCCTTCAGCTAAAACACCAATCACTCTCTCTCTCTCTCTCTCTAGATTTGCTTTTATCCCCTTCAGCTCTTGTATCCGTGATACAATCTTTTATTTCAAACAAAACCCTAGAAGGAGGAGGAGGAGGAGGAGCAAGAAATACAATCAAAAGAACTAGCAAAAAATTGTCTACACAAATCAATCATTTCCCTCTCTCTCTCTCTCTCCAAGTTCAAGATCTCCAATATGGAACCGATCCCGGATATAGACAGCACAACATCAAACTCGGAAAACACAAGTAGTACCAATAAGAACAATTCATCATCAGCATCATCATCTTCATCATCAACTCCAAGCAGGTATGAGAATCAAAAGCGCCGAGACTGGAACACCTTCGGTCAGTACCTCAAAAACCACCGACCCCCCCTCTCTCTCTCCCGCTGCAGTGGCGCTCATGTCCTAGAGTTCCTCCGCTACCTCGACCAATTCGGTAAAACGAAAGTCCACACTCCAATTTGCCCATTTTACGGGCACCCCAACCCTCCTGCCCCCTGCCCTTGCCCACTTCGCCAAGCTTGGGGAAGCCTTGATGCCCTCATCGGCCGCCTCCGTGCCGCCTTTGAAGAAAATGGAGGCAAACCAGAAGTTAATCCATTTGGAGCGCGTGCTGTGCGGCTCTATCTCCGCGAAGTTCGCGATTTGCAGTCAAAAGCAAGAGGGATTAGCTATGAGAAGAAGAAGCGGAAGCGTCCACCTCAGACACAACCACCACCGCAGCCTCCGCCTGGCATGCCGGGAATGTTACCTCCACCACCAGGTGCAAGTATTTAGCATGGCATTGTCGTGTGTTACATTAAATTGCTTTTACCTTCGCTTATTAATTATTATTGCAATTAATCAGAGTATTCATATCTCTGTCTAGGGTATCATCATAAGTGTCTCTACCCGTTTTGGAAATCTAGCGTTATTTTAGATAAGATGGCCTAAGTAATGTAGGATTTAAGTCTCTTTTTTCTTTTCGTTTTTTAATTTTGGGAAAAAATAATCATCTGTTTTAGCGTTTGTTCAACTGTGGTGGTATTGATGTTGTTGGAAAGGTACACTTGAAGATCTTCCTTTGATGCTAAACAGTAGTACTTCTAGCTCTAGCTCTAGCTCTAGCTTTGTAATAGTGGAATACTTGAGAGATCTTGTTGGAGAGAAAAATGATATGATGTACTTTGTAGTGTATGATCCTTATTTGGAAAAAAAAATGAAAAAAAAAGAAGCAAAAATCAAATTGTTTCAGTACTTCGAAGATTTTGTGTATGCATGCTTTGCCGATCACATATTTAGTTCATAGCTATTGTCCTTTTTGATGTTTTATTTTTTAGTACTATATTTGACTATGTTTATGTGACAATATAGTTTTCTTTCTCTTTTAGTTTGATTGAAGAAAGGTTTTAAAAAAGGAACTATGTAAATTGTTATAACATGTCAGATTTGTCCTCCGGTTTTTGAGTTGTCTATTGATAGTATTGCAGATTTTGTGGTCAGATTTCCAAATTCTGCAAATCTTTTCCTTCTGACTTTTCTTTTTTACTCCAACTTCTGTTCGTTTCACTTTTACTTCCTTTACCCACCGAAAACTATTGTGGGTTTCTCGGGAAAAATAATAATAGAAATCTATAATGGTATTTTATGTTTGAAGATAATATTGTATATATGTAAATTATTCAAATGTTTGTGAGATGGGAATTTCTTTCTCATGTGGTCAAATCAATTGATGTTTAACCAGTGGTAGTGTCCTTTCATATCAAAGAAAAGAAGAAAGCTCATATGATAAATGGCAGACAAATGTAAATTTTGATTTCATTAATTGTCTCAAAGTTCTTATACAAACCACAAATTTGGGTCTCTTTGTTATGGAATATATATATTATAAATCCTTGTTTCATTTCCCATTTCTCTAAATAGGTCATTTCACCACAGTAGATGTTCCCAAAAGAGGAGAAAAAGCATTTAAGTGTCTGATGTTTATAGTTCACATGAAAAACTTTGGAAACAGTTGAATTTAGTTAGCCAAGGTTTGGGTGAGTATGGTATAGATCTACATTTAGGGGCACAAAGGAAACCTAGATATCCTTTTTTGTTGAGGTTAGCTCAGATGGATGTTTGATAGGTCACTAATTAAATATAAATTTGGTGATGGGAAATAAAATGATTGATTAAGATTCTATAGGAATTTTCTTAATCCAATTTGGCAGACAGCTCGTAGATGATTGGCTGATGTTGGTGATTAGCTTTATGGTTTATGAAAACTATGTGTTGAAAAGGAAGAAATTTGGTCAAAAGTGCTTTTAGTTTTAATGTTCACTCAGGGCCTGGATGGTTGGTGATAAAAATTATTGGTTTGCAGAAGATTGGCTACGAATAGATTTCATTTCCAATTTTAGTGATCTTGTGGGGGCATTCGACTGCCACTTTGACAAATAGAGATTGTATTCGCACTACAATCATTTAGGCTTATTATCATAGGATTAGATGAGAGATCTTATTAAGATATTGAAGTGTTCCATCACACAGTAAAAACAAGAATTTTCTTGTGGTGTTTAACTGTTCTCTAGTTTGCTTAATTCGATTACAAATGCTGATTAGTATTTAGCAAGATTATGTAGGTGAAGTGATTCAATAACATAAATCCAATTCTTACAAAGTTCATCCTTTTTTAGTATGATATGTATTAAACATGTGATAGTAGTTCCGAGTATTGTATATACTTGGAAAGATCATAGCCTTTATTTTCTTATATTGTTTGATCAAATATTATAGTACTTAAACAAGATCATAGGCATATAGATATAGATAAAACAAAAACAAAATTCACAATGTCGAAGAAAGGTTCAAAACAGAAGAACTATTTGGTACATAACATGGAGAACAATAAAGTGGTTCGAAACTCCAATGTACTATAAACTCAACAGAGCCTACAAAAAAGCCCCGAATGGGATTTTTTACCATCTCCGAATGGGACGGTTATCGGATAATAAAACATCACCCCCCCCCCCCCCCCAAAAAAAAAAAAAACATGTAGCTGATGATTGAAAAACTAAACAAGTACATATGATCCACAGATACAACATAGAATTCTTAAATGGGACGAACCCATAGCCCCCGGAACCTGACTGATTAAGGCTGCCCCGGGATATCCTCCATAGCCAAAGGATCATATTCAAATGAACTAAACTCACAAATATAAGATTTATATTGTTTTCTTGCCAACTTCATAAGGTTAATGCACAGCACTAATGTTTAGTGAAGTAAAATAAATGTCGGTCACGCAAGAGGAAAGGCCAAAAACTTTGGATTATTTGTTGATTACGAGACAAAAGATATTGTTTTGTTTTGACCTAAGATCTGTTTCAGTGATGCAGAAAGCAGGAGTTAAACACACTTTATACAGAGTCTTGTGCTTTGGGACATTAAAACTTACAGTTTATGATTTCATGTTCTGAGATTGTCATTGTTATCTGGCCAAATTAAGAGTAATCTCTTTATGGGTGTGTGCAGGTGTGTAAAAAAAAAAAAAAAAAAAAAAAAAAATAATCCAACAAAGTTCATTCTGTTTGCGTGACAGAAAAATCTAAGCTAATTAATTATATTCAATTTCAGTAACATGTATTTCTATTAAGTTTTATGAGTTTAGATATCTTATAAATAATTTGTTTCCCTTCATCATCAAATTGCATCAGTATACCAACTAAATCATGAAAAGCTCAAAGGGGACAGCTTTCCTCATTATGTATTATATTCCTCTTTCAAGTATCTCCTTTTTTAGTTGGTTTTTGCTTGAACACATTATCTGAGCAAAACTTTAGCATAATAAAAAGTTTCTTCGGATACTATCGTTAATTTGTTTGTGTTGTGATTCCTGAGGGATCAGAAAGGACTTCAACGTCATTGGGTACAACCAATGGATATGTATCATGCAGAAGTTGCAAAACATCTTATTAGTATAGCCTGCATTTTCTGCATTGATCTTTCATATTCATGATTTCAAAAATCTCCTGGAGCAGATAGGATCATTAGGCATATGTGCAGAGAGTGTGTGTGTATTTTAAGGGGAAAGTGTAGTAGTCACAATTTCTTTCTCAACTTGAAGATTACAGGTTCAAATTTATGTGTGACAAAAAGAGAGAGAGAGTGTGTGTGTGTCATTGTTATCTGACAAATTGACGTGTTATAACCAAAATATACATATTTGACCAATTGATTTTTAAGGCATATGTTATGAAATGTTATGATGGATAAATGTACAGTTTAGGCCTTGAATTGCCTAAATTGTATCTTCGATTACTATTATTATTTTCTAATATTTTCAATACCAAATGATGAATCTATCTTAATATCATAGATATAATACAATTTAGATAATTTTTAAATAGGCACTTGACATTCGAATCGAATTATTTAAAATATTACTTTTGATATTAACTGTGAAAAAAAAAAAGTTGATACGATAGAATATGTATGAGGCGTCTGCAGATGACATCATTGACACAAAATATAAGTAATGCTGTGCGTCCCCCTGCACCATGTGATCTGGGGCTTCGGGCTTGCGTTTTCGATGCAAATTGTGCTTATTGGTCGACTCTTTGGAATATGCATGAAAATTAGTAAAGGGAACAAACATTATTTAAAATATATTGAAAAGAAACCTTATCTAACCCTATTATCCCATCATTATCAATATTAGTGCTTTAAATTTACAATTATATATATATATATATATATATATATTTATTTATTTATTTATTTATTTATTTATTTATATAAACTTTGAAGTTGTTTCCCCCTCGAAGAACATTGCAAGATGCGTGTGGAGTGTTTTCTTGGCATTTTTTCTTGTTTCTTTCGGTTGAAAAAAGCAACAAAGTAGTTATGTATGACTTGGTTTTTTCACTTATAATCAATTACTAGTAAACACTATACCTCTTGGCCAAAGTGTTGCAAATGATTGAATAGTGTATCTTTTTCTAAAATTTTTTAGCATTTATGAGAATTTTAAATTTTATTTATGATGGTGTTCACTACTAAATTTATAAAATTTGTATAAAATTTTATAATTTATTTTTACTTGATGATTATAATAAAAAATTTTTATGTATAAATTAAAAATATTTCTAATAGAATTATTGTGAATTCTAACTTTGTATTTGACTAGAAAGATACGTAGTTGTATAATCGATGCAAAAATTGCATGAGGAATTTATTGAGGATGTAAAGCAGCATGGGATTTTTTGAATTTTGTGCACTGAGAATCATGACACGACAAGGGCTAATCAGTATCGTCTCCCTAGTAGCCATTGAAGTTTGTAAGATATTCTCAAACCTAGATGCCTCATTTTTTTTATTGATTATGATATAAATATGTAAATATAATAACTTCTCACGGTCAATAGTCATTTGATAAATTCATAATTAATATAATATTTATTTTAAATAATTAATAATATAATAATTTAATTAAAAATTAATTAATATATGCTCACTTGAATCTAATATTGTTAGTGGGGTTTCTGCCAAGTTACCAACAAGAGGGATGACAAAATTTGTATGATCCACCTACGTATGTATACATGACAATTTTGTTCAAATGACACACACATATTACATACATAAATATACAGGATATGTTGAGCTAGACAGGAGGGTAAAAAATCCGTAAAGGCCGACCAGAGAACCGGGTAAAATCTGTAAAAACCTTCTGCGAGGAATAGTCATCTCTTTGTTTCACCATTTGAACAGCAATAAAATCCAAAGATTGGCAGCAAAAAGCATTCTGTAAGGAGCCATGATCCTTTTTAAATTGTGTGTACTCTCCAAGTTTATCCATGAATAGGGTAATACGCCATTTCCACACGTCTAAGTAGTAGTAGTGCATCAATGGTCGTCAGCTATTTTTCAATCAGATCACATCGGGTCCATAGGCGCACATGCACCCAAAGCAGCACAAGACAAAATCTTAATTATCAAATTCAAAATATAAATAACTTTTATTTTAACATTATTTTGAATTAAGAATGTTTGCCCAACCACAACAGTGTTAAAGGAAAAGATCATATACTCTAGTTCAAAGTGATGTCGACCCGTGATGTGCAATCTGTATCTAGAGAAGGAAATTCCAGCGCTATTGCCAAGTTAGGTCATAGGCTCCCTGGTTCACATGCTCCACTCCCCCAGTGGGGTGTATCGTCTCCTTAAGAACGATACGAGAGATTTGGCCTCTTTTAGAGGTCGGTTTGTTTGTTTCTCCTCATGTATCCAAAGAAAAAAAAAAGGTTCAAACTGTTGCTAACATGGTGATGACATACCCAATCAATACTCCCCAAGTTAAAATTACCCCAACTCTTTTCACTCCAACATTAGGAATTTGCCCAACATTCTAAGTTTCATGTCTTACCATCAATAATTAATGAAACTAGGTTTAGATTGAAGTTATATTCATTATTTAGACAATTACATATTTTCGATAATCTTGATATAATAGTTGATATTTCAATTGTTTTTAGAAAAAAAATCACTACCCATTTTTGCCATTTTAGAAATTGATCTTCTGCCTTTTCTGAATATTTAATGGTTTGTGTTAATAATCTAACTGCGAAGCACCCAAAATAATAAAATTTTATCAAATGGGTCCAAAAGACATTCCCCTTGTTGATATGTTTGCACATGTCCGATTCATGTGAAATCATCATTGGACCTTGGGCCTTCCACTTCTTAATTATTTTCATTTTTTTTCCTTTTCTTTTCTTTTGTTCTTTTTAAGAATCATGTCTTTCTTGCATTTAAATGTCGGAATGGTTAAAGTGAAAGATGAAGAAATATTTTTTAACAATCATAAAGATATATTAAGCATTATTGTGTTTTATTTGTAATATTTTCGACTAACATAAAATTGTATATGCAAGATATGCAAATTTTATAAATAAGAAAATATTAAAATAGTTAACATTATATATATCAAAAGTTTTACTTTTATCGTTGATTTCAGTTAGACTTAACTTTCTAAAAGGTTCGATAAATAAAAATATTTAGAATTTAAACCCAACTCATAAAACAATAAATTTAAATTATACAAATAGATACGATTTGATAGTTATATTTTCAATAATTTTTTATTAGAGTAAATTTAATTTTGAATAAGTTTAATTTATTTAGATTATATAAAAATTAAAAAAAATTAGATGTTCAATCTCTAAATTTTACACCTAATTCAATAATATACCATCCTACACTCCACTCTCACTCTCTTTCTCTTGTTTTATCTTAAACTCGTTGATGTGACATTTATTATGTTAATAACTTATTTTAATTACGATATTAAATCAATAATTATTATTTTTTGTCAGATATTTATCATATTAAATCAGTATTTAATAATTAAAACAGAGTTTCATTTGTTATATTTTGTAAATTTAAATATTTAATTATTATATTTAAAAAATTAAAAATCTAATCATAAATTAGGAGGATTGTATATGTAATTTTTTCAAATAACAAGAACAATAATAACATGGTAAATGAAAAGAAACAAAATCTCAGTTTTCAAGATTTACAAAATTAAAGCTCAAATCAACGTTGGAGAACTGATCGTGATCTGATGGGTGATGATACGACGGGCCTGGTAGTGGGCGGGAAATGAGGGGACAGAATTCAAAAGGCCCGTACGAGAATCCCGCATTCTTCGGTCAATCCGACGGGACGTTCGATTGGACAACGTTGGGTCCCACCTTTCCCTCTCCCTCTCTTTCTCACTCTCTCTCTCTCTTATGCCCTTACCCCTCTTTTTTGTTTTTTTTGTTTGGGCCCTTACCCCTCTCTTCCCGGTACAGTCCAACCCCCACGTGCATTCCTGTCACCCATGTCGGCAAAGTGACCCCTATTTTCTTCTTTATTCCTCTTCCGCGTGGCGTCTTCTAACCCCTCCGATTTCATCAATCACTGTCCCGCCAACGTTGTCCGTACCCTTTTGTTGTCTCGTCTCAATCATACCTTTCCTCAAGTCTGTTTTTAAGGCTAAAATACCATTCTACTTTCATAAAAATATATTTATAAATTGTAAAAAAAAAATTTCAAAATTAAAATTTACAGGAATTTAGGATACTATATAATTTTTTATGAATATCACTAAGATAATAATTTTTGAATTAAACGCCAACAAGATTTAATTGTTTCAAACCATAAAATAAAATAAAATTAAAATACAGATAAAAAATTAATTTCAAAATAAAAGTAGACTAAAAATCCAATTAAAAAAATTGTATTTATTTTCATTTGCTTCCAAACATATCATTTCTGTTTTTGGCTCCAAATTTCTGTAAATCTATTTTGATTAAAGATATTGGAGCTGAAATATCTTCGACGTGAGTGTGGGCTCCTTCCCTTCCCTCTCTCTCTCTCTCTCTCTCTCTCTCTCTCTCTCTCTCTCTCTCTTGTGTGAATGTGACTGAGTTTTAACTTTCCGTACGGTTGTGCCGCAGTAATTGCCAATTATAACAAAGAACAGAAATGTTTTTAATATATATATATATATATATATATATATATGTATCTGTTTCATGCATGTCCCCATACCATCCGATGTTCATAATATTCGTGACATGAGTATATTAGACATTTTTTTTTTCATTTTCTCATCCTAAGATTATGAATTTATAATTATATAATAAAAAATTATTTTTTAAGTCAAATGGAAAAGCGTCAAATTATAACTATTTGTACATTTGGCACGTTCAGGCTGAACTTCTCTTTTTCACCCATAATTTTGCTCCAATTACATCACACCCCAAACAAAATACAATCTTCTTTCTTAGTTTCTGGATATGAGGTGCAGAATGAGGAAACAGCTATGTCACAAAGGGCTTTTGCTTAAATTCTCCCTCAATTACATGGATGAGAAACAAACATCAAAAGTTATTAATCAGGCAATTATATACATAACTATCATTTAGAGTTTAGTAATCTCTTATGACATTTAATGTATAAGGAGGATTGAAGATTTTTTTTCCAATATAAAAAAATGATGAAGTAGTGCCCCACATATGACAAATAGAGTGAAAAAATTATAAGGTAGAAATCAAGAATAACAAATTATACTATATAATAAGCTGGAAAAGAAATTGCAGCTCTAATATCTGTCTACTTTGTTCATGAACCAGTTTTTTTTTTTCACTGATTCAATGATTGTATACTGGTATCTCCTAAATAAGATTTTGAATTTGAGTTTTATATATAGAAAAAACAGATATCGTCAGAAATTTTTTCTCAGTTCATATAGGATTTAATCATATGTGATGTGGTTACCAAATGGATTATCAAAAATTAATGAACCAGCTTTTCTAGGAAGGAGAGAGACAGAGAGGAAAAAAAAATGAGAGAGAGAGAGAGAGAGAGAGAGAGAGAGAGAGAGTCGGTTTAGATTGTGTTGGGTTGGCTCATTGTTAGAGGTTGGTCCAACAAATTGCGGACGAAATAAAGTTCAAACCGTTGCAGGGTCAGACTAAGAATTCTGGGCCCATAGACCTACAATGTCAAACGACCCAATAGGCCTTCGTTCTTTTCTTTTTTGTTATATTGCCCGATATTCGAGATTTTGTCTCGATTAATCTGAATCGACTATTATGAGATCACATACTATGGGGAGTCTTCCAACAAATATCTCTCCATTCTTATGGGGAGTCGAACTCCCTCATGATTAAGGGCCAATCGAGCCTTTGTTATCTGCGCCAACATTTGTTGGTCCAATAGGCCTTCCTTGTGCAGCGCTTTGGATTGCTAGTCCAATTTGCAATCCAACAATGGAAATTAGACGTCACTTATCGGTATCGCTGATTAGGTAAAACTTGCTTTATTGCATAAAAATGGGCAACAACTGATCATCAAGATCAAAATTAGAGAGAACATCACTTTTAACTATTTAACATATCAATGAGAATTTTTTAACTTGTGGAAAAAATATGCTTAAACTTTATGTGAAAGTGCTATAGAGGTTATTAAATAAAATGTTTTTAATCTATATAATAAAAATATGTAATGCTTATTTTTATTTACATTTAATAGATGGAAGAATCCTTATTAATTATTAGTAAGCTAAATCCCATTTAAATTCATTCATACCCTAAGCTAAATTCTATGTTATGCCCATTTATTTATTTACATTAGATTCTATTTTTCTTGATTAATTGGTACATTGAGAGTGATGTATAAGATCAAATATGCCTCTCATCTTATCCCATGTTTATTTTTCTTGTGATTCTTAGTCCTTATTAATCATAAGTTAGCCTCATTGTTCAAAACCTGGACAAGTGATTATATATGATCATGTATGTCCAACAGCAACACCCATCTTTCTAGAAAGTTAGGGGATCGTCCTCTCCAGCTACGAGTTGTGACCGAATCTCTAGTGATTGACCAGAGAGGGAGGAGGAAGTATCTTACATAGACTGGCCAATTGTTGATATACTAAGAGGAGAAAAGGAAATGGTTGAGGAGAATCTGGGAGAACATCTCTAACCATTAAGGTTGTAGGGACGTAAGTGAGCTACATTTTATTTTGAAATCGACCCAAAGACCTTAGGATAACGGGAGAATGGAATCCATGAGAAGTCAAATACTTGTTAGTGTCGGTGGAAAGGGTATTTTCGTTTCTTAACCAAGTCAATAATTTGACTTTCCTTGGACATGAAAAAACAATGTTATGAGATTTTCCCCTCAAATGAGTCCGACAGTCAGATCGGTCTGATTTAATTGGGATGAAATTTCAGATATCAAACGGTACCCTGGTCATAGGGACAAAAAAAAAAGATAATATAATATTTAGCGAGGCGCTATGGATTTATGTGTCCAATGAAAAGGACTTGAGACCTTCCTACAACTTCATACACAACCATTTTTTTTACTTACTATCGTTATTTTGAACTATATTTCGATTAATCCAGATCAAATGCCTGTAGTGGCTTTATTTAGCGGATTGAATCTCTCAATATAATTTTTTCTATTTCTAAATTTTGAATTTAAAATCTTTAACGAATTTAGTATTCTATCCCATGAAACCGATTATGTTTTGATACTTCACATGCAACTACTCTTTGGATAAGACTACCTAAACTGTTGATCGCGAAATTGGTAATAAGCTAGGAGGTGTGGTTAAAATAGATGCAACAACAATCCTCGCTAACAAGAAGTATGCAAGAGTATGTGTGAAAGTGGATTTGCAAAATCCTAAGATCCTAAAAGTGTGAATCGGCAACTGGTAGTTCACGAACAGGTTGAAAGGATCTGCTTCATATGTGGGTGCTACAAGCATACGAAGAAGAACTGCTCTTTGACAGATAAAAATAAGGCCTACAAGAGTGGCGGTAGGAACAAAAGTGAAAAGCCTTCTGATAAACCCTATAGCTCAAACCTGCAAATATCTTCCACCATCAGAGAACCTGTTGTTCCACAGAATCAAGGGCTTTTCATTTCCAGGCACAAAGCCCACCAAATCAAACTCCCAACCCTTTCTTTTTCACAAAATTTTTAAACCAAATCCCTGCAATCCCAAACCAAACCTTTCCCGTTCTCATGGATACGAAGAGCGAGGAGTTCTTAGCCTCGACTCGTGACCACCCCCGGGGGCATCTAATGAAGTAGATGCTTGTCAATTGGGAAACACAAATACTTTGACTGGGACACCCATTGGAAATCCCAACCTTGCTACGAGCAATGTCTGTCATAGATAAGATAAAGAATACCTTCCATGCCGTTTTAGCAACTCCTCCAGAGAGATGGGTGAAAAAGCTAAAGACGGAAGTCTTCAGAAGCAACATATGATGTACTTATTGGGGGTGAGGGAAGCCAGGCCTAATCCTCACATTGAGTGGCTTCAAGGAAAACTGTTGAGTTTCTATCAAACTACTTACACCCCTAAATGAATGAAGATTTTATTCTGAAATACTGATGGTGTAGTAAGAAGTAAGAGCCATATTCATAAGAAACATCAAAGCATATCTCCAACAATATAAGCATGAAGTCATAGTTCTGGTTGAACCACGTATAAGTGGTAATGATGACACTACAATGGGTTTCTCGTGACACTCTAGAGTGGATGCCAAGGGCTTCTTTGGAGGAATCTAGTTATTTTGAAATGCAGAGTAGCAGAGGTGAGAACTCATTAATGCCCACATCAAACAACTCCAACCCCCAAACGGGTACTTTCGGCATTATATACGAGTCCGGTTTCAACTTCTGTAGCGGAAAAACTTTGCAGACCAATCTTCTTATATGAGGTAAGAACAAACATCCTTTTTATAGGCCTCCACAAGGCTCTTGGCGGAATGGGCTACCCCTATTTTCTTTCGAAAATTCTGGCATGTTTTGGGCCCAAAATTATTCACCTTCGTCTCTCTCCCTTCAAAAATTAAGGTACTGGAATCGTCCATTTCTTAAGACCGATTAGTCTTAGTAATGTAAGATACGAAGTACTTGCAAGAACTCTAACCAATCATTCAAAACTCTTCTCCCCTTTCTCATTTCTCTAAACCAATGTAGTTTCATACCTGAAAGACAGAGCAGAGACAATATTGTGATGATCCAAGAAGTGGTCCATACCTCGCGAAGGCAGAGGAATGTTAAAGGCTTAATGATGATAAAGCTGAATTTGGAAAAAGCTTACGATCGGGTCAATTGGGATTTGCTTCAACTACCTCTTCAAGAGTTTGGTTTTCTCCATTCTCTAGTTAATCTCGTGAGGTTTTGTGCAACATCTGTTTCTACTTCAATCCTCTGAAATGGCCTTTTACTGAATCTTTAATCTTTCCCAAGGCTTGAGGCAAGGAGATCTTTTAGGCAAGTAGATCTTTTATCTCCTTTTCTTTTTGTCATTTATTTGGACAGACTTCATAGAATGATATGCAGGGACATTGAGAATACTATGTGGAAGCCGGTGAAGAGCTCCAAGAAAAGTCCTTTCATTTCTCACTTGTTATTTGCGGATGATTTAATGCTCTTTGCCAAGCATTTACAGATCAAATGAAAATTATTCTCAGCTGCTTAAAACTCTCTTGCTTAATGGCGGATCAAAAAATCAACTTTGCAAAATCAAGGATTTGGCTTGACAAAGGTTACCTTATCAACTATAGCAGCAATCTCTGATATAGGTTGGATCTGGTTACATTTGATTTGAGAAAATACTTAGAAGTCCCAATAAGGCATGGAAGGATTAAGAGAAGTAAATATTTTGACATTTTGAAGAAGTTCTAGCATCCACTTGCAACGTGGAAAAAGGACACCATAACAATGGCGGAGAATAACTCTGGTGAGCACCTCCCTCCAAAGTCTGGGTCTTAACTCCATCCACGTGGCTAAAATTCCCTCTGAGGTTTGTAATATTTTAGACGAAGTTTGTAGAAATTCTCTAAGGGGGATGATGATAAGAGCAAGAAGATCCATACACTGTCTTGGTCCGAGATTTGTACCTTGAAATGGAGGTTTGGGGCTTAGAAGGACAGAGACCGTGAATAAAGCTTGTTTAGTTAAACTAGCTTGGGAAGTCTTTTGTAATCTGCAAGATAATTTGTTCAATCTTCTTATTTCCAAATAGGCTGGACGAAGATGGGAGAGACTGGTCCTTTAAAGTCTCCCACTCACGTATTTGTTATCAAATCATTGAGGCAAAGGATCTGATAAAGAAAGAAGTCAAATGAATGGTGGAGAATGGAAGAAAAATCAAATTTTGGATGGACATATCCATACTCGCATCTTTACGAGGTTCTTATTGAAATTCCTCTGGGGATTAAAAAAAGAAAAAAAAAATAGAGGCCAAAGTGATATCGGAAACAAATGGGTTTTGAAATTACGATCTTCTTTGCATAATGTTTCGAGAGGATACATGCAAAACGTAATTATTTTTGTAAAGGTTTGAAGTAGAAAAGAAGACAGGCTTGAATGGGGAGAATCAGATGATAGGACCCTCTCAATTAGAGAAGTGTACCTAAAAATCCTGAGGGATGAAGGAGGTGAGCTCCCCCAAAGCAGATGGGCTTTCATCTAGAAGATTCATGCGCCTCTTAAGGTCCTACTTCTCATCTGGAAGATCTCACAAAAAATGGGTACTGAAAAATCAGGAAAGAGTTAATAGGGGTCTATCCACAGATCCCATTTGCCCTCGGTGCCTATTGGCTCCTGAATCTCTTACTCGTATGTTTACGGATACTAGGGAAGAAAAATGTTTGGCCTTCTTTAATGGCTCTACAATAATCTGAACCAGAAATGAACACTGTTGGGACTTCTTTATTCTGTGGGCAGCTATTTTTGTGAATGCTTTGTTGTCGTTATAGAAAGCTAGGAACGTGGGTGTTTTCGAAATGTTCTTTCAGGGAAAGTCGTGTGTTTGGAAGAAGTTTTGGAGAAAGCAATGTTCTCAAGAAAACTCTCAGAATCCTTTCAAAATATGATTTCCTTAGACCTTTCCTTCCCATGATTGTCTCAAGCGCAATCTAGCCTGAGCAAGCATCACGACAGTGTAAATACAAGAGGTCTGTTTCGAAATCATCTTGGCCTTTAGAATGGAGGATTTTTAGTTAATCAAGGTGTTGGAAGCTCTGCATGGGGTGTGTTAAGAAAATTATTATTTTTTTAAGGGTTTTGATGATAATAAGGTCTTTCACATTGTTTTGATAATTTTACTAAATATGCATATTAAGTTTCGTTTAGAAATTCTCATATGAGTGGTCTATAGAAGTTGATATAAAAGATACTATAGAGACAAATTATCTTTGACCATAAACATTGTTACAGAGGTAGAAATTCTTTCTATTACAGAGGCAAAAGTTCTTTTTATTAATTGAAAACTTAGTTCAGCAATCTAAATATAAATTGGGTACTATATTTAGTTCAAAAATATATTTAGATACACATTTTGGTGATTTCAAGAATTGAGAATCAAATTTGAGATAAAAAATTTCAAAGTCTAAAAAATTGTAATTTTCTAGGAATGTTGAGATGATAATTTGCACATGTTTAGACTATTATATCTCCTTGTGCGATCAAATTTTTTAAAATTCTGAAATTGCATATAAAAGGTGTGTAGGGCTACAAATTCAAGTATTGACAGTATTAAACTCTTGAGGATAAATCAGAGAAAAATAAGTGAGAAGTTTTGGTCATTTGACTTTTGCAAACAGGGAGATTATCTGAAAGCAAGCTTTTAGCAAGGTTTTTGAATTTTCAGCAATATTTAATAATTAGAAAAATTCAACTCAGAGTTTATAAATGTTAAGAATGAAATTCAAAATTCAAATTTAAATTTTAACAGCCAAAAAATCTTAAAAAATTAGGAAAAATTTCAGTCTACAAATCAGAACATACTTTAGGAAAGTTACTAATTTTTTTGTGATAATTTTATTCTATTATAGTATGTTTTTTAAAACTGAAAATTCAAATAAGAGTTTATAAATATTAAGAGTGAAATTCAAATTTCAAATTTGAATTATAATAGTTAGAAAATTTCAAGGAATCAAAAGAATCTCCAGCACATAAAAATCAGGAAAATTTTCAAGAAAGTTACTATTCTTTGAACGATAATTTTGTGCTATTAGTGTAGGTTTTGAAAACTCAAAATTCAAATTAAAATGAGGCACGTACATCCAAAACACATATACAATGACAAAAGCGATTTTATAAAAAAATTTCTGTGAGGAAATCCTTATAAATGAAGAGTGCTGCTGACTTAATCCTCTGTTATCTTCTAAATTATTTCCCTATACTTGTGTTGTTGTGACTTAAGTTGTGTAGTAAGTTTGGTGAGCTAAATTTGATGAGATTTGTCAGACTATCACTATTGGACGAAAACATCTTCAAGTAAGGAAGATCAGAAATCAATAGTTTTTAGTTGTATTTTGTAACTTTTTATTACAATAGAAAATTAGCAAGTTGCTAGATTTTGACTTGCTGGCTGAAAGAGTTGACGTAAATATAAAATCGAATCATTATAAAATTGGGTTTATTTCTCTATCATTTATTTTTATTTTTTGATACATATATTTTGAATGACTATAAGATTATTTTGAATTTAAGTGGAGTTAGATTAAAAAATTAAAATCAACAAAAAATAACCAATTCAACATTTTTTCTTGGTTGTCACAGGGACCAATAAGTGGTATCTGAGTATAATGTTTTACTCCATTAAAGATACATCTTTAGAGTAAAAGATCCATGGTGTTTTTTTATACATTTGGCTAAACCATCAATAGAATATCCTACTTTGATAGTGTAAAAACTTTTCTCATTGAAAACGTATGATAGAGACATTTATAAAAACCAATGACTATGAGATTTAGGAGGGTATTAACTCCGAAAGTCTAGACGCGAAAGATCCATTAATAACCGAATATGATAAGAGCATGATTTTTATAAATTTATTTCTTTGTGTTATTTCACCTATCGAATTTAAACTCATTTCTTCATGTGTTACAGTTAAAAAAATTTGAGATAGATTTTGTATCACTCGTGAAAAAACCAGAATGGTGAAAGAAATTAGAATAAATTTGTTGATATAAGAGTATAAGTGTTTTCAGTTTCAGCAAATAGAGAATATCAAAGATATGTTTAATCAATTTTACTTGGCAAAAAAATTTCAAATACTGATCAAGTTAGGAAGATCATTCGTGTGCTACTAAGAGTATTGGATGCCAAGAAAATAGCAATTGAAGAAATACAAGATCTAAATAAACTGTCATTGAATGAGTTAAGAATCAAACTAATGTTTTATGAGGTAGAAATTTTCTATGCTGCTGAAACAGAAGACAAGAGAAAAACAATAACTTTTGCAGCAAAAGGATGAAGTTTCTGAAGAAGAAGATGGCAACAATCAAGGGCTAAATATGCTAGCAAGAAAACTCAGTCTTGTTTTTAAGAGAAAGGGTAAGAAGTTTTTTAAATCTAAAAGCCTAACAACTCATGAAAGCTCAAGTTTAGTATATGAAAAGACAACAAGGAAAGTAGTATAAAGAAGAAATTACTTACTACAAATATAAGAACTCGGGTCACATAAAATATGAGTATCCTGTCATACTGTGAAAGATTGAGTCTCTCAAAAAGAAAGGGAAGACAATGGTGACCACTTTGAGTGATTCAGAAGAGGTATATTCATATAATGAAAGTTTTGAAACTTCTGAAGAAATTAATCTCTGTCTAATGGCCAATAATCAAGTGAACTCTGAAAACTCTTCTGATTGTCTTTTTCAGAATATTTCTGAAATTGATAGATTGTTGAATGTTATTTCAAAACTCATGAGTAGGAATATAATCTTAGAAAATGAAAAAGATGTGCTGAGACAAACAAATCCTTTGCTGAATTTAGAGCTAAATGATTAGGACTGAAAATGAAGGTTTAAAAAATAAAAATGTAGAGTTGAAAAATGAAATTAGAATTTTTAAAAATAGGGTAGAAGATTTGTCAAAATTCATACAAATCACATTTCAAAAATTTAATAAGAATTGTGAAAAATTGTTAAAACTACTTTCGCTCAAAAAAAAGATTTTTCCAAAATCGGTTTGGGGTATAAAAGTGATTCAGAAATTAATTTAAAAACTAATAGAACTGTTTTTGTTAAACTTGTAGAAAAAGAATAAATTAAATATTCATAGATTGTAGAAAATAGTCATAAAAACATACACAAAGGAATCAATAGAGGCACCCATAGATGCTATAATGAAAAAGTAAAATTTCAGAAAAAATACAATATTGGATTTAAGTATAAGAAATCAATGTCAGTTCTACATATTTATAGATAGATAAATTATAGACCTAATTATTTAAGAAAAAATAATTTTTCTGACTATATATATCACAAATTTGGTCTAGAAGTTGTTTTAAAAGTTGGGTATCTAAAAATATAAAATTATGTTTTTTTATACATAACTGAACCAGAATATGTCTTAATAACAAATTATTGTGCTCAAATTTTATGGTCAAAACAATAAATTAGAGATTATGGGTTATACTATGAGAATATTGTGATAAAATATGACAACACGAATGCTATTTGTCTCACCACAATCTCACAAATCATTCAAAGTCTAAAGTTACAGAGGTTAAGTACTATTTTATTAGAAATCATATTATAAATAGAGATATAGTTTTGGAGTGTGTTGATATCAAAAATCAGCTTATATGTATTTTTACAAAATTCTTAAATAGAGAGAGATTTGAAAATATTACAAATGAAATTAAAATATGTTTTCCATTTTTTTTAAAAAAATGAGACTGGCATAAATCAATGAAATTACTGAAATATATATATTTTTTTATTCTCTGTTTCTCTATATAATATTTACTTTAATATTTGATCTATTTTATTTTTGATGAAACAAAAAAAGAGAGAATAGAAAAAAAATAAATACATGAATGATAAATATATATATGCACAAATTAGGGGGGAGAAAATTAAAATATTAAAATGTCTATAAATTGAGGGGGAGATCGAAAATGTGTATTCATGATATTCGCTAGATACAAGATATTTTTAAACATTAATTTTTTTTATAGTTTTATTATCAGAAATAGAGAGAATGTTAAGAAAATTATTGTCTTTTTGGCGTTTTGATAATAACAAAATCTTTTATATTATTCTGACAATTTTACTAAATGTGCAGATTAACTTTTGTTTCGAAATTCTCATAAAAGTGGACCATAAAAGTTGTTATAGAGGGTACTATAGAGGCAAATTATCTTGAACCATAGAGAAATTTACAGAAGCAGAAGTTTTTTCTGTTATAGAGGCAAAAGTTCTTTTCATTAATTGAAGATCTAACTCAATAATCTAAGTGTAAATCA
This sequence comes from Dillenia suffruticosa, assembly GCA_033439265.1. NCBI lineage: Eukaryota > Viridiplantae > Streptophyta > Magnoliopsida > Dilleniales > Dilleniaceae > Dillenia > Dillenia suffruticosa. Next base: position 20,729,028 of record JAVTVX010000020.1, read on the forward strand.
GATACTCTACTTAGTCCAAAAATATATTTAGATACACATTTCAGTGATTCAAGAATTAATAATCAAATTTGAGACCAGGAATTTCAAAGTTCAGAAAATTTGACAATTTTTCAAAAAAGTTGATATGATCATTTGCACATATTTAGATTATTATATTTTCTTATGCGATAAAACTTTTTCAAATTTGGAAATTGCATATTAAAGATGGTTGTAGGATTATAAATTCAAATATTTATAATATTAAAATCTCGAGAATAAATCAAAGAAAAATAAGTAAAAGTTGGCTGGTTACTTGACTTTTTACGGGCAGAAAAATTATCCAAAAGTAAACTTTCAGCAAGGTTTCTGAATTTTCAGCAAGGTTTAACAATTAGAAAAATCTAAATCAAAGTTTATAAAGGTTAAGAGTAAAATTCAAACTTTAAACTTGAATTTGAATGGCCAGAAAATTTAAAAAATTTATGAAAAGTTTCAACCTACAAATAAAGACATTCTTTAGGAAATTTGCTGATCTTTGGGGATCATAATTTTGTTCAATTATAGTAGATTTTTTAAAATTAAAAATTCAAGTCAGAGATTATAAATATTAAGAGTGAAATTCAAATTTCAAATTTAAATTATAATAGTTGGAAAATCTTAAAGAGTCAGAAGAATCTTCAACACCTAAAAATCAAAAAAATTTTCAAGAAAGTTACTAATTTTTGACTTGTAATTTTGTGTTATTACTGTAGATTTTGAAAACTAAAAATTCAACTTAAAAAGGGGCACGTACATCAGAAACACAAATACATTTACAAGAGCCATTTTATAAAAAAATTCCTGCGAGGAAATCCCTACAAATAAAGAGTGCTGCTTGACTATAATCCTCTGTCATCTTCTAAATTATTTCTCTGTACTTATATTGTTGTAAGTTGAGTTGTGTAGTAAGTTTTGCGAGATAAATTTGATGAGATTTGTCAGACTATCAATGTTAGATGAAGACATCTTCAAGTAAGAAAAATAAAAAATCAACAGTTTTTTGTTGTATTTTATATCTTCTTATTATAGTGAAAAACTAACAAATTGTTAAATTCTGACATACTAGTTAGAAGAGTGGACGTAGATCTAAAATCGAACCACTATAAAATTGGGTTGTTTCTCTATCCTTTATTTATTTTTCTATTGCATATATCTAAAATGACTATAACATTATTTGAAATCTAAGTGAAGATAGATTAAAAAATTAAAGCCAACCAAGACAACCAATTTAACTTATCTTCTTGATTGTCACAAGGACCAGTAAGGTCAATGCTTTGTGAGTACACATGATGGGCTCTACTGCCATTGGAAGAAACTTTCTAAAGGGCCACGTCTCTCTACCGTTATGGAATGAAACTTGTTGAAGAAGTCTCAATGTATGCTATTTGGAATATGTAAATAGCAGGAGGAAAGAATAAGAGAAAGTGTAAGAGAAAGAGAGGATATAGAGAGAGGTTCTCAAGCATGCAAAAGAGCTTTTGAGAGTCTCGATTTTAGGCACACGAAAATAATACCTCTGTGTTCTTCGAAAAGTTCTTTCCATGGAAATCGTTGAAAGATTTGGCTTGTGTGTAGAGTCTGGTTTCCATCATGTGATTCCACACTCACCAGAGGATGTGATTCAACCCATTGTTCTGGATTTCATTGCATCAACAACAAGATTGAATAAGAGGTAATTAATTTGAATTCCTTGTCTGATGTTCTGTGTCTTCCTTTACTTGGGAATTGTAGTGTTCACCAAGAGGAACTTTAGGGTTAAGGCTATTATAGCTTGTTGAACTTTTAGAAACTTGGCATAGAGATGGACTCTGCAATAGTGGTTAAGGATCTAGAGAAGGATTCGAAGGTGGATTCCCTAAAGGCAAACCTCATTTCTAAATATAGGGATATGCATCACAACACTAATGGGAGGGTGTCTATATCTATAGAGAGGTCGATGCTTGTGCTAACTTGCTTGCAAATCTTGCTCGCTCTCAAGAATTGGGAATCTAGTCCCATGATGTGCCCCTTCAAGGTAGTAAGCGACTGTTATATAAGGACACGTAATGAAATCTCTCTCCTAGAGGACTGCATTGTGTGTGTGTCTTTTTTTTTTGGGTTCTCTAGGGATCATTTGGTCTTTCTTACTGGCTGACTTGTATTTGTTGTCGGCTCGTGGCTTTTTCTCTCCTTTTGTAAAAAACCAGCTCAAGAGAGAAGGAGAGAAATAGAAGGAGAGAGATAGTGATAGAAAGTGGAAGAGAGAGAGAGGAAGAAAGAGAGAGATAAAGAGATACAGAGAGAAAAAATAATAGAGAGAGAAAGAGATAGAGATTATGCTATCAATTCAATTCCATTACATTTTTCATGATCTTATTGTCTTCTCATCTCAAATATTTTTATATTTTTTTCCTCTAACTACTAACTAAATAATTATTTAACTATTAACTCCTAGTTATTACGTCAATTAACTACTACTGTCTATTAATCTAACTGGTAAAGTTACAATATTTTCTCTTAAAGACATCCTTATTCTCAAAGATAGAAAATTGAAAATTGATATTTTATAAAATTTATAAATTTTAAATTAAAATTTGCATTTGTGTTGAGAGATAAGACGGTGGAGGTGAATAATAAATTTGATTTAAATTGTATGGAAAGTAGTAGGAGGAAAGTGAAGACAAGAAAACCTGAAAGAGAGACTTTTCTTAAATTACTTTTTGATGATGAATTTTTTCCAATAAATACCAAAAATTCAATTTTTGAAGAATTTGACAAAAAATCACTATTAATAGATTATTTCTTTAAACAATTGAAATTCTACTTTTGGCGATGGATTTTTCTCATTGAACCCCGAAAATTCTATTTTTGAAGGGTTTGACAAAAAACCAAATGAGATCTTACTTCCACCATTGATATTGCTTCAATAGTGGTGGGTAAAATATGAGACTTATACAGTTTTTCTTGATCATCGGGTTTATCTTTGTTTAGCATCTTCATGATAATTTTGAATTTGTTATCAATACTTATCATAAAAGCTTCCATTTTTTGATTTATATCTTGTAGTTTCTTATCGATCTGAAATTGATTTTCCTTAATTTTATTTGCTAGTTATTGTATTTTTACATCTTGTTTCTTGAGTTGTTATTCGAACCAATTTTCCTCTACCATTTTTCACTATCTTGTCGAGAACCATGAGTTCTGATACCAATTTATAGCAGACTAGCTCAAGAAAGAGGGAGAGAGATAGCGAGAGAAAGAGTGAGAGAGGGGAGAGAGATAAAGAGATAGAGAGAAGTTAGAGAGAGATAGAAAGAATATATAGAGAGAGAAAGAGATAGAGAAAGATTATGCTCAAAGATCAATACAATTACATTATATTTTCTATGACTTTATGGTCTTCTTATTCTTAAATATTTATATTTTTTAATTATTTTAATTATTAACTGACTAATTAACTATTAATTGTTATATCAATCAATTATTAATTACTAATTATAATATCAATTAATCACTATTATCTATTAATCTAATTAGTAATTGTTATACCTTCTCTTCTTATATTGAGCCCTCCTTTGAAGACAAAAGAAAAGGGGAAAAAAGAAAAACACTAAATTGTATGGCTATACACAAGTGTCATTCAGCTAGAGATTCAAGGAAGTATTCTTGAGTTAATACAAAAATAGTCTGTCTTGTGACTGGTTATTAATACAGAATTAAGATGATGGAGAATGTTTCTAACTCCCACCAGGAAAAGAGGAATTCTGTAACAAATCTTTTCTAGAGAGGGAAAATGTATAGAGAGAGATAGAAAGAGAGAGAGAGAGAAAGAAAGAGAATTAAGATATAGAGAGAGAAAGACTATAGAGAAAGAGAGAGAGAGAATACAAGAGAGAATACAAGAGAGAAAGAGAGATTACATTTGTTTTTCATCCAATTATCTATCAATACATGTCATTATATTCTTATTTATACTATTTTTACTAACTATTTAACTATTTCTATTAACTACCAACTAATACATTAACTATTAACTAATATTTCTAATTATGATTAACTATTAACCATAGTCATTACAATACTTCCCCCTTGAGAACATCTTTGTCCTCAAGAATGAAAAATCAAGAATTGAATTTAAATTCATGAATCTTGAACCATAATTTGTATTTGTGTTGAAAGATAAAATGATGAAAACGAAAAATCGATATGACTTGAATTACATGAAGAGTAGTGAGAGAAAAATAGAAATGAGAGAATTTGATAAAGACATTTCTTAAATTTCTTTTTGGTGAATGATTTTTCCCAACGAACAATAGAAATTCAATATTTGGAGAGTTTGACAAATATCCACAATCAAGAACTTCTTTTTTGGACAATTGAAATCTTATTTCATTAATAGGTTCTTCATTAGTCATTTGTGATTTTTCTTCCACTTTTAATATTTTTTCACTAGAAGTGAATATAATGAAAGACTCAAAAAATATATCAATATATTGTTTTTCCATGTGTATTGATATTGTTTCATTTGTCATTTGAGTTGTTTTATTGTTTTCCAAATTTTTTTTCCAATTTCTTGCTCATTTTCCACAAAAGTTTTCGTATCCTCATCGATACTCATTTTCAATCATAAAGCATTGATTTGACAGTCCATATTGCTCAAGATCGACTCCCATTTTTGATTTTGCTCATGCAGATTTTGGCAAAATTTTTCCATTTGTTTATTGAATTGAAGGCGTTGCTCTCTAGTTTCATTTGCCATTTCCTACAATCTGGCTTCAATTTTCCTGAATCGATCATCAATTGCCTTCTGTTAAGTGCCTTCTGCCATCAATTCCTTCACACGTCCGAGAATTGTAAAACTCTGATACCGATTTGTAACAATTTTTTCTAAAGAGAGAAAATGTATAGAGAGAGATAAAAAGAGAGAGATAAAAAGAGAGAGAGAAAGAAAGAGAATTAAGAGATGAGAGAGAATGACTATAGAGAAAGCGAGAGGGAGAATATAAGAGAGAAAGAGATGTTACATTTATTTTTAATCCAATTACCTACTAATATATGTCATTATATTTTTATTTATATAATTTTTATTAATTATTTAACCATTTCTATTAACTTTCAACTAATATATTAACTATTAACTACTAACCATAATCATTATAAATTGATAGACGTGTGGCGCCTCCGTCGGGTCATAGCACAATAGCGGTCCGATATGATATAACCCGACCGAGGGGAACAACGCCCTGTATCGGACACCCTTAAAAAAGCCATGGTTGGGTTGGCGGATGCCTAATTTTTTAATCCCATAATTTTATCCGGTAGGGCCACTTAAGAATCCCCATATCATTGTCACCGTTTTCCCATCAAGCAGGCCTCAAGTATGAGCACATTTATTTATTTTACAACTTCCGCGAAACACCCAAATTGAAACGTCCCTTTAATTCCTCTCTCTCTCTCTCTCTCTCTCTCTCTCTATCTATCCATAGTCATAGACACATTGCACCCACCTGCATTGCATTACCCCCGTCGGCGACCGTCCATAACCACAAAATCCAGTTACCGCCTAAACCAACGGAAATTACTCCCTCCTCCTTAAGGGGGAAAAACCACCAAACCCCCATCTCTCTCTCTCTCTGAGAAAAATGGGATCTCTCCCGGTGCTTACACCTTCGAAATCCGAAACCCAGATAAACCCAAATGACCTCCTCAATCTATTCAAATCCCAACAAAAGTACCTCAACTACTTCTTCCAAAACCTCGACCTTTCCCAAACCCTATCCTTCACCCAAACCCTTTTGAATTCCCAAGGCACTATATTCTTCACCGGCGTCGGCAAATCAGGCTTCGTCGCCCAAAAGATCTCCCAAACTCTAAATTCTCTCTCCATCAGATCCGGGTTTTTGTCACCCGTCGATGCTCTCCACGGAGACATCGGAATTCTCACAAGCTCCGACATTGTTGTTTTTCTGAGCAAATCTGGGAATACTGATGAACTGCTTCGATTAGTGCCTTGTGTGAAAGCCAAAGGGGCGTATTTGATTAGTGTGACGTCGACGGAGACCAATTTGTTGATGGGCAGTTGTGATATGAACGTGCATTTGCCTTTAGAGAGAGAATTGTGTCCATTCGATTTGGCTCCGGTGACATCAACCGCCATTCAGATGGTTTTTGGGGATACTGTTGCGATTGCCTTAATGGGTGCTAGGAATTTGAGCAAGGAAGAGTATGCGTCGAATCATCCTGCGGGGAAAATTGGGAAAAGCCTCATTTTTAAGGTCCAATCTTTTTGCCCTTTTCTTTTGATGATATTAGGTCGTTTCAATTTGGGGATTTCAATGTCCTGATGTCGATATTTATAATTGGGGATCATGACGATGAATTTCAACTTAAATGTTATGTTTGCTGCTTTGATATCATCTGATTTGGGATAGGATGTCTGAATTTTTTGGGATTTATGTGCTCTGATGTTGAGTACTATAAATGGGCATTGCATTATGTCTAGAAATTTATGGATCTTCAGGGAAGAATGATTACTTTAATTTGTTCATTTTTTAGCCCTAATTTTTATCTCTTGGGTTTTGTGGTGATTCGGAATCTGAATGGTTCTGATTCGTATGGTGTTGACTTACAGATGCACATTCTTATTAATTACTTTTGATCTTGGGTGACAAATGTTGCTTATCGTCTTTTCTGGATTTGAAATTTGATTACTTTAAATTACTTAAGTTTTGATCCTAATTTTGATGTGTTCAACGTTATGGTAAGTTTTTGAAGATTTTATCGATCTGATGTTATGTTCATTCAAGGAATTTGAGCACGTTTACTGTTGAATTTTGATTTTGGGATCATGATTTTGCTTATGTAATTGTATGTTCTATTTTGGTTGAAGTTAATTCTGATTTGGGTGCTTCTATTCTATTGACAATTGAACTTCGTATTGGTAGAACAGAAATTTTCATGGCAATTTGGCTGTCGGTGTTGGTTTTTGTGCTTTGGTTTAGTCTAGATCTGATTTTTTTATTATTATTTTTTAATTTTCTGCACTGTATCTGCTGGTGATTGTGCTAGGTGTTGTCATGTGAATGCGATCATTGATCACAGGGTAAAAGTTTTGCCTTTTGTTTTCAATGAACTGGTGAGGTTCAAGTTCTTCTAAAGACAGCTCATCTGATGTTGCTGTCTGGTGATGTTGAAGCTTTGTGCCTGCGCATTATGACATTATGAAAGGGACATTTTGTTAGAAGTAAGGCTAGATTTGGTTTCCAAAAATATGCAGCTAAGTATGGATTCAAGGAAATCAATGCTTTCATCTTTTATGTATTTTTTGTTAGATTTGATGAGCTGTCAAATCAAGCAATTGCTTTTCACATTCAGTTTTCAGGACAAGAAAAGTAATGAGAGAAATTTCAAAGTAGTTGCTAATGGTTTGATTCTTATAAGACGCAGGTAAAAGATGTTATGAAGAAACGAGATGAACTTCCTGTTTGCAAGGAAGATGATCTTATAATGGATCAATTGGTTGAGCTAACAAGTAAAGGTTGCGGATGTCTACTTGTTATTGATGATGATTACCATCTTATTGGAACATTCACTGATGGTGACCTCCGGCGCACTCTAAAGGCCAGTGGAGAGGGCATTTTTAAGCTCACAGTTGGCGAAATGTGCAACAGGTGAAGAAAGCATTTTTCCTGTGAAATTGAACAAAATTGGTTTGCATTACCCGGCAACAAGGAAAATGAAGTATATTTGACATAGAATTAAATGAACTTAGTGTAAATGCAATGCAGAATCTTGTACTTGTAACCACTAGCTCCTTTCAACTTCATTTAAAACACAAGCAAGTGATTTATGAATAATATACCCTTATCCTTCTTTCTTCAAGAAGGATGAAATGCTGGGTTAGATCCAAGGACAAAATTGTTGTCATTACTGTATGTAGTCATAGTCTATTTTATGGAAAAAACTGGAATTCATAAGGTATGCTGAATATGTGTTATGATTGGCATATCTTTGGTGTAACAGGAAGCCAAGAACAATCAGTCCTGATGCAATGGCAGTGGAAGCAATGCAGAAGATGGAATCACCACCCTCTCCTGTACAATTCTTGCCGGTTATCAATGATCAGGGCACCTTGATAGGAATCATCACACTGCATGGATTAGTATCTGCGGGTCTGTAAATGCTATTTGTCTGCAATGGCGTGTCATACTAGGATATAATTCTTTTATCCCTATTGAGGATCCTATTTGTCAATTTTATCATTTAGTGTTGTATTAAGTCAAATATATCTGTCCATTTTATTTTCCTTCTTTCTTTCTATATTGCCATTTTTACTTAATGATACTGGGGCTGGTTTAATTTATCTGTACTGGTGTGTCGGTGCGTATTATCAAGAAAAGCATTGAATAACTTAGGTGATAAATCATTTAGGTCAAAATATGTGGTTGACAAGGAAAGGTTGTGGCGTATCATATGCATAAAAAAAAAAAAGAATGGACCCCAGTTCTGCAACGGATAAAATTTTAGTGGAAAGGTATTGATATGCCATGCGCTTGAAAGAAGGCAACACTTGTAAAGGATCTAAGTCTGTAAAAGAAGGTCGCACCACTCTATAGAAAAAGGCTCTGAACTTGCATTAAATGAATAAAAGCATCTTCAGTCCAGTGCTATGACAATGTTGTTTTATGTTTTCTGCTTCGGGTTATGTCAATTGGGGGGAGAGGTTCTCCATTGGAGATGTCAAACTGCCTTCTTCTCTTGTAACAAACATTACCACAGTGCCACATAAAGAACCTTTACAGCTATTTGTGAAGCCTAAAATTGGATTGGCTAAACTCATTTCATGCCAAAGAGCATGTGGTGGTTGCAACTTCTAAGGATCCTGTTCCTTGAAGTGCAAAAACGGCTTCTAAACTTGCAGTGCAGTGTTACAATCATGCAAATTAACTTTCCTGCCTTGACCATCTAAATTTATGCATTTCCAATCTGATTTAGAAATGTGCTTACATTTGTAGACATACATACACATCCAGAACTTGTGGTCATCAAACAGGTCGCCTTCATCAGCCTTGTAGAGCCCAGCACTGCCACCGGCAATGAATTTGATCGACTTTTAAATGCTGAATACTGACTGCTTTAAACCAGCAAGTGGTTTGACAATTTGTTGTTATTCTGACTTGTGGACAACAAAGAGCATCATAAGTCGACAATAACCCAACTATATCAAATAGTTACAAGAATCAACTTGAAGATTTGCTACTGGCAATGATGAATACTGCAGGCCAACTGCGTAAGCACCACAGGGGCCTTTCACTGCACTTACAAGGAGCCCAAAGATTCCTTAAGCTCTTAATAATCACGTGCCTGGAGATTTTCTTATCTCGCCCAATTTTTCCTCCTGAAATGGAGAGTGAAATGATTCCCAAAGATTCCTTAAGCTCTTAATCATTACACACCACATCTTTCATTTTCTCCAAATAGATTTTAATTCCTTTCAAACAGACTCACTGCAATGCAAATGGTATACTTCCATAATCCTTATTGCATGAAGCACAACCATGATCAGCTGACATGGTGTCGGAATCTGAGTCGTTCAAACATTCATGACCACAATTTGTCCTTATTTGCCATCACCCTCATCATCACTAAGAACAATCACATTGCTTGGGGAATTTTCTGTTTCAGCTTTCTTCAAAGACTTCTTGCCCCTTTTTTTGGGTTAGAGGAAACCACCTTACCGTGCCCAGTGGAGGAGCCTTTCTGGAATTTACCTTGTGTGACTGCTTTAGGGAGATTAGGAGTGGCAGTCCCTGGATTGAAAGGGGAAACAAGGGCCTCCTTGCTTCTGCGCTCAGTACCCATATCTGTCATAACTTTTCCAGATTTTGAAATACATGCCACACCTGTGTTTCCAGAAGTAACTTCGAATGTCTTTCTTTTCTTCAAGAAAGATGCAATCTCAGCGGCTCTAACACCTAAACAGCTTGTTGATGTGGGGTTATTTAGTTCATTTGAGGATGGCTTACAGAAAAGGAAGCCTTCACTTGTGAGCTTCCATCGAGTGCCGAACCACCAATTTAGTTAGTTATGGCTGCATTTTGGGATTTATGCATCTTTGAGTTTGACATTGCAGCAGAGGATGAATGACCGTTAAGCTCAGGTTCATGTGAAATATTTCTTGAGATATTGGGAAGATGCAGTTCGAGCTCTTTAGCCAATCTATAAGCTAACTTCCCTTCCAAAGCTTCAACAAAAGCATTTAGTTCCTTGATTTCATAGCGGAAAAGGAACTGTTTGGCACTCCAAGGGCAAGAACAGAGTTGCTTTGCACGTACTAGACAGGAGTATATCATAGAGGCATATGCAGCATTCCTTTTTGCTGGAATCATCAAAAAATTCATCCATCTTGCATGACTCTGATGGTATGGATAAATAATCCCTTCTCCTGCGTTCTAGCTTGAAACGTGACTATACAAAGAAAACAAACAATCAGTTCCAAGACTTTAACTGGGAACTACTTGCATTGTGCCAGACAGGTACTGCCTCAAACAGCTAGAAATCTACAAAATTTGACCAAACAACTGACACCAAAAAGGCACAACACCTATTTTTTAAAGAATGTGAAGTATGCATTTTCATGCATTATTATCATCATTATTTTCATAACAGTGCGAGAAAATTTCATCTAAACCTCATAAGTTAAATGAATAAAATATATAATCGATGAAACCAATCTTTGCAGGCAACTGCTACCTTATTTTTCGTAACTTGTTTCATCTCTGATCCATATTAAAGCAGAACATCTCCAATGCAGAGCCCAAGCCCGAGCCCGAGCCCAAGCCCGAGCCCAACTATGTCGAGCTTGAAGGCTCGACGAGCTAGATTAATTATATTCTTTAAGACAAATTTTATATGTGAAATTATATTTATAGGTATACTTTTTTAAATATATTATCCGAAATCGATTAATTAAGTGACATTACCCGATGACACTACCGATGACACTTCGAGTTCGAGCTTGAGAAATGCAACCTCGACGAGCTCGAGCTCGTGCTTGAGCTCACCTATCCAACGCTCGAGCTAAGCTCGGGTATTGACACTACCCGACTCGACCCGAGTGTCATAACAGCCCTATACTGTGGTAGGCTGCTCAGTAGGAGATCCCTTTGAATCCTGATTGCACTGGTCAGATATTATCCACAGTCTCTTGTTAAGGCATCTCTCAAGGGCTACTGAGTCAGTTCTGTTAGCACTGATGCTTCTTTGTTCTGCCACTAGGACAGATACATTTGTGAATCCAGTTGAATTATTTTCTCCTGTTTTCAACTTTCTTCAAAGTGAAGGAAGTAGAGGATTTAAAACCTGATGGAACCAAGAGCTTGTCCATCATTTCATATCCCAAATGAGTTTCAGAACACTCTATCCCCATAAGCAATCTTGACCAAAAGGAACGTTCAAGCAACCAAGATTCACGGGATCAACTTCTGATTTGAAAACATGAAAAAGAGAATATTATCAGAATCAGAAGGGCATAGATGGAACTAAGGGAATAAAAGCTGCTTATTTATGGCATTTGGAAAGATGATTGACCTGCCTGACTCTAGTTGATATTTTGTGAAACCTCTCTCCCTCTCTCTCTCTCACACACAACACATTATCAGGAGTTTATCTAGTCATTCCAAATAGATAACACATAAGATTTTTTGACAAGGACAATTCCTTTTTTTTTCCCTCTGTTGCAAGCTATTCTGAAAGATGCAGTGATGAGTTGTGAGACAATATTGAGCAATGTTGGTTAACAAGCTGTACTAAGCTACTCATATTTATATGTTTATATCTTCTCATTATGCTAATACTAAGTTCATAATTCCTCAATGCCCTCATACTTTTCTTCTTTATCCCTATTGCTTGCTAAATTATGTCATTTAGCTCTAACATGGAGTCATGTATGAACTGGTGATTTTATATGCTTTTCAATTTATAACCGGAAGAAAGCCAGGAAGTATGTGAGACAGAGACAGAGACAGAGAGTGAGAGAGCACAAGTGCATGTGTGGCCCCCGTGGGGGGGGGGTTGAGTTGGTTTAAGTTCAGAAAACATCAGTGCAAGTGAGGCAGGTCAATCATCTTTCCCTATAAATAAAATCAAATCAACAGCTCTTATTAATTGAACTGTTGACAACTAGTATTCCCAACAATACCTATCAGAATCCAATGTGTTATTTTTTGAAGATATTATTTAATGAATAAAATTGGTGCTTATATCTTTAAGAAACTACCCCTTTTCCACTTTTTTCTCTCCCCAGTTTGTTAATTGCAGTTCCATCACAATGCTATCTTATTCGGCAAACATCAGTCTACCTCAAATTCCCTTTATTTTGTCTTATTTTACTTGTACTATTTTTTAATTTAATTAAAAAAATTTTTGGTAGGAAATATAGGATTTTGCAAATAGAAGTCAAATTTCTCCCATTATATTATTATTTTTTTGCATTGAGAACCTTATCTAATGTCAATCAAACCTAATTTCAACTTCCCGAAGCAAGGCCTGTCAGACATCAGACCTAATGTCATTTGGCCAATGGCCCCAAAGAGGACCATTATAACGAAATGGTGGATCCAATAAAAGCTTCAGGTATTCTAGGAGGGTGCTGTTGATTCCACAACATGAAACTATTTGATTAGAATAACAGACCCAAGCAAAGAAAACAAACCAACTGCTAAAGAAGATTACAACTGCAGCACCTTGTCATAGATGCAGTGTCACTGGGAAGAATAACCTATGGATGCTTTCTCTGAAGCTACAAATGTTGAGCAAAGGTTCTAATCATTGAAATAACTCCGGTTTTCAACAAGAATGCAACCTATTCAAGGAAAAACAGAAGAAACAAAGAACAGAAAGAGTTTCTCCGTAAGAAATTTAGATGAAATCCAGTCATTTTGCCCTTGAAATTCTAAAAGAAAGCTACCCTTATCTTACTCTTCATTGTATCAAACATATACATAATGTGCCATCTCATACTTTTGAGTCCAAGTTATATTGTCGGGCATGGATCAGGTTATGTATTTCATAACTTCAGTACTTTATTGAGAACCCTGCTACAAGGGTGTCCACCAAATGTGATAAATTAAGAAATTTTCTCATCCTAAAGGCGGAAGAAAAATCATGTGACTCTGCATCATGGATTTTGCATGTAAAAGAATCAATTGACCCAAGCAATAAAGCTCCACGTGTTTTACACAAAATATTATATATATATATATATATCTGGACTTCTTTCTTGAAAGCATTTTTCCCAAAGGACATTATGCAACGAGTAGGTTAGATAACTCTTGAACAATGTCCATTTGACTGGAAAATGTTTAGTTTCTGAATTCAGATTGCCAAACACAAAAGATAATCATTTTCCAGGAAGTTGTTTTCTGTAAAATTAATGACATTTATAACGAGTAGGTTAGATAACTCTCGAACAATGTCCATTTGACTGGAAAATGTCTAGTTCCTGAATTCTGATTGCCAAACACAAAAGACAATCGTTTTCCAGGAAGTTGTTCTGTGTAAAATTAATGAAGCATATACGAGGAAATATCATACAAATCTGACATCAAACTCTCCAAAAAATCATCACCATATATCTCAATCTTAAAGAATTTGGCCACTAAAAAAATAGGATTTCAGTTTCTTGGCCATCTATTTCGACATAAAAGCAATTCAAGAAAAGGTTCAAGTGCTTCTCCAATCCATCATTAAATCCACTACCAAGATGAGCTGGAAAACTCATGGAATGCACAATTTCCATTTTAGACCCACTCTTCCCACATGATCTAGTATTTGATAAACAACCCAAATACGGGGCTTCGAAACATGCGATTTCGCCGATATCAAATCCCAAATTTCATATACAAAGGCTACGGATACACTAAATGTTTTCATTATTTCCACTTCTAAAATGCAGTATCAGCAGTGACCCACATGCCAATAATTTGCAACATTCAAGATTAGCTATTAAAGATTCCACATTAGAGAAAAAAGCGATAAAATCTTGGTAATCTAGGTTGAGGGAAACAAAATCCTTAGAATAAATCAAGGAAAAAAATAAGAAAGATTAGCCATTAATAAATGTTCTAAATCAAGAGGTAGACATCAGAGTATACCCATTTGGAAAGAGCGAGAGATTAGAAATTGAGACTTACAGAGTGGGAATAGAGAGAAAGAGATTGCGCGTCAGTTGTTAGAGAATGGTGTTCGAAGAACCTTACGTTCGACTTCGACTTGTTCTCAATTTTCTCGGTGGTTCAATTATTTATTTATTTATTTATTTATTTCGGGCATTTCTCATTGAAAAATTCACTTTACAACCCTTATATTCTATTGATTTTTGTAATTTCGGTATCCTTATCCTTTTAAATGTTTTTTCTTTTTATTACATCGATCAATATTTAAAATCATACTAATCTAATTTGAGACTTATAGTGACTCATTTAAGAGACTATCGTTTCAATGTAATCTGCTCCATATCTAAATCATAAATCAAACTCGAGAACTTAATTAAAAAATTTTAATATCACGTCTTATTAAACTGACTAATTATTAATTTATCCTTTTGAATGTTGAACAGACACACGTCGGTAAGTGAACCATAATCATGAATTTTATTAATCTTCGTTTGACTTGATTTCTCAATCTCTCATTTTCTTTTTTTATTGATTGTACAATAATTTGAATATAAAATTATCAGATTGAGCGAACAAATTTATACTATTAGATTGTCCCCTTGGGACAATCTCTCACTTTCTGTATTTTAATATTTGTCCAGTTACCTTAAGAAAATGGGTGCAACTTCACCTAAACTTATTTAATTCTGACACTTTTCTAACTGATTCGGAATAACATAGTTCCTATGAATTAGAAATGGTATTTGTTTAGTCTAATTTTTTATCTTAAAATAATTTATTAATTATTTCAACTATTATAATTTTATCAAATATATAAATGTTAAAAAAACACTAATTATTTCAACATCGATGAAAAATACAAATTATTAATTTGAAAAGTTTTTCAAAAAAATGTATGAAATTTAAATATTTATGAATATTCATAAATTTAAAATATTTATATTTAATTTATGAATATTTTAAAATTGTTTATGAAACTATTTACTTTGTAGATTATTTTTAAAATTTTAAAATTGTTTGGTCTCATCCATTCAAGAGTTCACACATCTGATAAATGTATGGTATTAAACATATGGAAATATATACAAATATATCATAAAAAATCTGAAAAATGTTCAAAATCTTGGTATAAGAAGAAGAAATGATTAATGAAGATCTAATAGACGAAAAAGGAAATAAGATCTCTACAATGAAATTGAAAATTATCTAATAAGAACACTAATAAAAATTTAATTAACAAACAAAAAAAATTGAAGAAGAAGAACTTAATTTTCTTCTCTCTCCTCTATTCTCTCTCTCCTCTACCTATGTTTTTCTTTCTCCTTTCTCTCTTTCCCGGGAATTGGAGGCGGAGGCGGAGGCGGAGGCGCCATTTTTTCTGATGTGGGAAAATGGAATTACAAACTAGAAAGGCACTTTTGTCCTAAAAACTCAAAAATCCTGAATAATAAAGAGGCATTCCAAATATTAAATATGTTATTATTTTCATGAATATCTATGTTGAGAATTAAATATATAAGTTGATGAGAATAAAAATCTCAAACTTAAATACTATTTTTTTTATCCAAATCATTAATTATGCCAATTCTATTCTAAATTTTAAAATATAATATTTATTCTTATAAAATCTTGTGATTTATTTATAATATTTTTTATGCATATATTGCGTATTCCATTCTGCTTCTTTTATAATCACAATATATCAATCTTTTTTTAAAAAAAACAAAAAAAAAAATAATTGAAAAATGACTAAAAGAAAATAAATGCAAAGAAAAATAGCTAAGCAAAATAACAAAAGGGAATAAAATCATAAAATCTTTCCTTTTTTTTTTTTTAAATGAATATCACAGACTCTAATTTTTTTGGGGCCCTTACCATGTATTAAAAATATTAAAACACCCTTTCCAGAATAAATCTCATATTTTAGTAATTTGGAATAAATCAATAAATTATTATTGTTTGGATAAATAACAAACAAAAGAGGATTTTGGAATAAATCAATAAAATCTCAATGTTTGGAATGAGTGACAAACGAAATAATAACATACATCGATTTTTTTTTTTTTTTTTTTTTTTCTGGATTGTGTCATTATCATTTCACTTTCCCTTCAACTCTCTCCCAATTAATTTGTAATAAATCGTCTTCTCTACTATTTTCATATATAACTAATCTAGAAAAGTTTTGAATTTGAGATTTCTAAAGAAAAAAATAATATCGGTTAAATTATAACTTATTGGCCTAATATGTTGATTTTATTTTATCATTTTGCATAAATAAATAAGTAATGAATTTTAATTTTGTAAAAATATAGTATTAGATTTTTTTTTTTTTAAAAAGTAAAATATAACACTCATCTTGCGTGAAGCGCGGGCATAAGGGAGAGAGTAGACCATGTGGCTTACAAGTTACACACTTGCATGTTATCTTCTTTACTTTTTATTTTTATTTTTTTATTATATTAATAGATATCCGAAATCATATTTTGATTAATCCGATTCAAAACTTGTAGTGACCCATTTAAGAGATTACCCTTCCAATATAGTGTATTTCATACCTAAATCACGAATTGAAATCGGAATCTTGGTTATCAAATCACCGTAAATGTACAAGAATGCAATATAAGGACTTTTGTTATTGTCATGGCAACGCAAGTAGCTGTGTTCTGTTAAAATTTCAATTTTAATTATAACATTAAAATACAAATAATTTTTATTTTGAAGTTGTTTCTTTAAAATTATTTTTAATTATAGGAATTTGATTTAAAGGTATAAGTTTGAAGATAATACCATGTGATATTACTTGGATGCTGACACGTCCTTGTTAAATTATTTGATTGAAAATAATAAAAAAATAATCTTAAAATATGAATTAATTTTAGAAAATGATTGACCTATCATAATTCTAGATAAAATTAATATTAAATGACAGAATTATCTTTTAAAAAGTTAAATTTATCATACTATAATTGAACATTTAATACACATAAAAAGAGATAAGGATAAAGTAAGAAAAAATAATTAATATGTCCTTAATTTTCTAAAATAATATTTGTAGTGGGACAAAAGAAAAGAGGGAGTATTTGTCATAAATAAATATTTTGGTAAGATTATCTTTTATTTTCCTTTTACTTCTTTCGAGGGACATGATCGATTAATCTTTGCTAGTTAAGAGACCGATTGCCAATTTCTCCTAAGCTAGCTTTGTCGTTTGGACAGCTAATATACCATTAATGAGTTAAAGAATCACACGTTGTAACATACAAGTCCAACTCAAGGAAAGAATATCATTTATTACCACTAATATACACATCATATATCCTATACACCGTTCCAATAAATCTATAAACACTAGAATCACAAACCTTAAATCTAATATATCCTATTTAGCATACATATAGTTATCCATGATCCGAAAGATGCCAAACATCACACTATAATCATCAAAAATCAATCAATGAGCATATTGTTTCTTTTTTACTTCTTTCTCCATTTCATTGCGCGGGCTCGAATCTTCATGGGAAAACCATGCTATCATCGTCTTCATTGAACCGCATATCCTCCATATGAGAAGGATTATTAACTCCATCAACCAAACTCTCTTCCAAATTCATGTCCCATAAGAAGCCATAATCATCACCAGTTCTGGTGGAAACTTCATTATGAGAGTTGGGGTTGCCGTCCAACTTGGAGAATGTGTGAAGAAAATTAGGATTCAAAATTGCCAAGTTTAGAAGGGAATTTTGGGGTTGGTTTTGATTATTGTGAAAAGGGTTTTGGCAGAATGAAGTCATTGGCGGATAGCCACTACATGGCAATATTGCGGTGGTTTGTTGGCTAAGCTCAGTTGGAGGTGATGCAGCTAATGTCGGTGATGAGGCATTGTTCTTGCCGTCTAACGTTTCATAAGTGCCATTTTGTAGGCTAAGCCTTTCACTACTCTCTCCTTTGCTTTTGTGAAAAACTCTGCACAACACCCAATCTTCCTGTTCAAGAGAAAGAGACGCACAACACACACAATTAGCAAACAAGACAAGGAAAATTAGACAAAAGGGAAAAAGGTGGCAATGCCTTTTGTATATGGTTAATGAAATGGTGTTCTTTTTGTTGTTACTTGATGAGAAAACATGGAGATAGATTCTTCCTTCTAAGCCAAAGTTCTATATATTTTTAGTTAAATATTCAAAATTTGATGACTGCCTTAAGAAATTCTAATGTGGGGGTAGCAATTATCTATTTGATTTCTTTTTTTTTGTTTTCCCTTTAATCTCATTTTTCCTTTTTCTGATATTGAACATGAGCGGTCACTTTCACACAATGTGCCATATGATATACACTTCCCCCTTCCCCCAAACTCCACATTATTGTCCTTTAAGCCAATTATTGTGATAATTTAGAAATGATACAATTTTAGAATTGGATATACTTTTTCTTTGATGACAATATTTCGAACTAAGTGAATTTTTAAGATTAATATGTTCCCCTAAAGGGGTAAGAAAATTTGAACTTTATTGTGACATCTATGTTATCTTCTAGACTCACAAGACTTGGAATAGGACCTTTACCTTAAAATAAAAATAAAAATTTCTAAGCCCCTCCATTGGCGTCATACAAATTAGTAACCATAATATGAAATTCAAGGGGGCTGGGCGTGGGGCTTCACAAATTTCCCACAATCATAAATTATTGTGGGAATTATATCCTTGATTACTAAACTTTGTACCCTAGAAAATTTCACCCAGCCTTGATAAGGTTCCTTCCCCAAAAGAAACTCTAAACCACAAAATAATTTTTCTAACAATAGTTGGACACACCAAATGCATTATATGGATTGCTTCAAACCATTTCACTAATTGATTTTTTTTTTTTGGGTTATAATAAATAAGTATATAGTCAGAAATGAATTAAAGAGCTGGTCCAGCTAGCCTCAATTGTTTTGTTTTTTAGTCACATTTTGAATACACTATTACGCCAGGGTACAGCACCAATGTCAAACAAGACCTACTAGCTATTGTTGTCTAATATCGAACTCATTTTTTGCGCACAACTTTCATGTGTTTCTCCTCTTCCTTAAAAATAGTAATGTGATGAAATCATGCATGCATGGACAGGCTATGTAAAGATTGACAACTATTCTTTACCTAGAGAGAGAGAGAGAGAGAGAGAGAGTAAAAAAGGCAAAACGAGAACAAACCTTAGGAGGCATATGTGGGCTTTCGAGGCGAAATTCATGCATGATCCAACCAGTTTTGAACCCATTAGGAGCTCTGTTCCTATAAAACACAAGTGTCTTCCTCATCCCTACAATCTCACGTGTAATTGGATCAACCACAGTACGATCTTTCCCCGTTGCCTTCCAATATCCAGTTGTTGTTGCCCGGTTGGTCCGGAACCCTGTGGCATACTTTCGATCTCGAAAACTGAAAAAGTACCACTCGTTGGCATTGAGCTTAGCTACCTCTGCAAACACAACCCACATTGATAACGTGTCATTCACGATCATAAAAGCAACGTTATGTACGTACAAGTTAACAAAAAATGCCAAACCCAAATCGTGTCATGCAAATAGAGAGGCCTCTAATTATTAATACTATTGAGTGACCCTTTAATTATTGCCTTAACGTTATTTTATGCCAAAAAATACATCACGCAGACTAAGACTATGTCATGCTAATGTCCGCCACATGTTCTCTCTCTTAATTTAGGATTAGAGAGAATACAATTGCATAAAGGAAGACTACGCCTTTTCATTTTCATAGCTCATATTCTCCATCATTCCCTAAAGTTTGAATTATCATTTGTTACATCGTTTTATGAACAAGGGAACGGCCTGTTTTGAGCTAATTTAGAAGAAGACAGCATCCTCGGATGAAAGCAATTACGAGCATATATATGTATGTATTCATTATCAGTAACATAATATTTGTTGTGTTAATTTGCTTTCTTCGTTCTGGCTTCTTATGGTGGGTTTTATAAACTAAAATGTTCATATTTCAAAAAGTAATGTTATGACTCACGACATATATCAATTGGCTTCACTTGGGAAACATCAATATGAGAGAGAGAGAGAGAGAGATAGATTATTCTGTTTTATACACACTATAGGGTTTTTGAGAAAACATAATCCCAATATAACGATGATTTGGGTTCCAAACCCAAGGATAAGGTGGGGTAGTCTTAAAGAAAAAATTGTTTCAAGTTACAGTTTTGTGGTCCAATTTAAGTCCCATTTCCGGAAAAATCTTTGAAATAAAGTATATGTGTTTAATTACGCATCCCCTAAGAATTCCTTTTCGAAAACAAGCACTTCCATTATTAATATCATGTTTGACTATATATCCCTTGCATTCTTCTTCAATATGTTGTAGATAAATTATCTTTTAGTTAAGATCAGGAGAGAAGACGCTAAGCAATGGGGGTATTATAAGGAGTAAGAGGCAAGAACAATTAAGAAAAAATGAACAAAAAAAAAAAAAAAAAAAAGAAGAGGAGAGGACAGGATGAGGTAAGGGAAGGGAAGCCGTGTGTTGTTAATGTCTCTCATGTATTACTTTGCAAGCTTTTTCAGTTTTTCACACCAACCACAAAAATGAAAGGAGAAACTTTTTTAATCATGTGGATTTTTATCCTTTGGAATTTAAGTTTGCTAGCTATAATAACTACATCATATAGTTACAAATTAATTTAACTAAGCACATGGGGACCCACAGGAGATTAGAGAATTAATGTACAATATACGTAGGCAAACATTGTTTATAAAAGCATTCCTACATTTCCTATAGTGTTGATGGGGACATATTTGAAATAATGAAAGGACGTAAAAACCGGGACAAAAACCTTCCTTCCCTCAAACCCAACGGTTTATATGGAGTGGAGACTTTGGGTGGCAAGCTGTAATATTTGATCATAGATGAAGCTATCACCATTATATATTTCAATGACATAAGAAATTTAATAGCCTAAAGTCTCAAAATAAAAGTTTAGTCCCACCTCTCTCTCTCTCTCTCTCTCTCTCTTTCTCTGCCATTGTGGCAAAAACATGTAATATATCATCGTTGGGGATCACGCCAACCCAAATTTTGTTTTGCCAAACCAAGCTAAACAGCTCCAATAGAAAACTAGTAGAGACTGCGTACGTACCAATAGATATATATATCAATGAATTTATTTATGTATCTGTAAGGACTCTTTGGACGATGCATATAATTAGCTATGATTAAGAGAAAGGGAAATAGACCATCTGTTTGGCAGAATAAGAGAATTTAAGGCAAAAAACAAAAGTAAAAGAACAAAAGAGAGACAACGACTAGAGGTAAAAAAAGGAAAAAGAAAAAAAACCTTGGGGAAAGAAAGGAAATATTACGTGGAAGGTGCCATGAAAGATTCACATTCATTGTATACTCCTAAAACGAGGAAAAAATGAATAAAATGAAAAGCCATGGGAATAATTGACCTGTGTATGAATGGAACCTAACCATGCCGAGAGAAAGAGAGAGAGAAGACTAGGAAAAAATGAATAAAATGAAAGCCATGGGAATAATTGACCTGTGTATGAAGGGAACCTAACCATGCCGAGAGAGAGAGAGAGAGAGAGAGAAACCTACCCGGAAGCTGCCATGGCTCACATGTATGCAAATCAATTTCAACCAAAGTGCCTTTCAAGATCTCTTCATTGGCTATCTTCTTGTAAAGATAATGGCATACCAACTCTTGATCACTTGGATAAAACCTAAAACCAGGTGGCAAAGTAGCTCCAATGTCTCTTAAACCCATCTCTCCCTCGCTTCCTTTCTCTCTCTGGGAAGAAAAGGAGTTTGGTGGGAAGTCTCTAAGTTTGTTAATAATTTGAGTTTAGAATGCCAAAGCAACCTATAGTATAATGGTTGGAGAAGGAATGCAGATGATCATGAGGTAAAGGAGAAGCTTGTATATGTGGCTTCTTTTCTGAGGTGAGAGTCTTTGGAAATATTATAAAGATTAAGGCACCGGTCTATGTCATATATATAGGTAGGTGGATAAAGGGGTTTTTGCAAATTGGAATTTCCTAACAATTTCATTCTTTACCAAAGTTTGCAATTGGGGTAGCTTGTGTAAGTTAATGTGGGAAGTTTCAGGAAAATCTAAACTCACAAGAAATCTGTCCTTATGGGGCCCTTGGGTTTTGAGTAATTAATGCAAGATTATGTGCAAAGTCCAAATCTTTTTGGTAGAAAAAGAGAGCCTCCAAAGTCCAAAGTACTCCTTTTAAAATATATACATATTTTACCCTTCCATAAAACAAAGAAAAATAATCCCAAAAATATGTGTCTTCCACAACGAGATCGAGGAATTCCTTTGTATGGGCTGGGAGCGTATGAAGTAAGGAAATTTCGAGTGCAATATTGGAGAAGGTAACAACAGATGGGTGAAGAAAAATGCAAATCTATCTATGCACTTAAAATCTCAACCATAGAAATTTTGTATAATTATTCCTCGGATTCGTGATAATTAAATCATCATCTAATGACCATTACTTTTGATAAAACGAGATACTAAAATAATCGATCACCGTTAGATGTTAATTCAATTATGGGAATTATAGAAATTCTCCCAACCATAAACTTCTTGTGCTTATAATAAATAATATTTTCATTATAAGAAAATAAATAACATTTGTTGTCAAAAAAAGTTGCCTTAGCTTCGTGTTTTCATATAAATGTGGATTACATTATAATAATGATACATTTTGGATAAAGCTGAAGCCCAATAATCCTTGAATAATTAACATTACTTCATCAAATTATCTTCTCAACCGATGCCTCATTTCTAAACCCTTGTTCAAAAGAAAGGATTTTTTGTGTCTTTGTAGGAATATTTGAATGATAAAAAACTCTTGCTCAAATGTCTTCTCTGAGACCTAGTATTCGAACTTTCGTGGATGTATATATTTTTTCGATTTTTACGACTCTTTTGCAATAAAAAAAAAAGAACTTTTTTATTTATGAGGTGTTTGATAAGAGAATTTACTTTTAAATCCAAACAACCCGTTAATTAAGATATTTTTCACCTTTCTTATTTTTTTTTCTTCCGATAAGTGATTCCCCAACATGCCCTAATTCTTGGATTCGTTGATTAGGCCTGAAAACAGCTAATAGTGACCAGGCATTTTGATGAATTAGTTGTCCTAAAGCAATTAGCGTGGGCTCTATGCATGACCGTATACAAGATAATTGTTCTTGGGAAAGCCTATCCATCAAAAATACTATTCATCATGCAATCACCTCAATCGTTAAGGTGGCCCCCATGAATAGAACCACACAATGTCCTATCTCCCATTGGGAGGAATGAACAAACCAATTATTTATTACGAGGAGAAGTAATTAACAAAACTTCTTAAAAGTTCCTCTTTGTGACCTATTCCTCCTAGAATATTCTTGAATTATTTTTTTTATTTTTTTATGTGAGAGACAAATATGCCAAAAAGTAATTTGTTTGATTTTCATATGTGGGGTCATAATGTTATAGTATCTAATAATTAATACGATACTCTCATCCACGGGTGCCCTAATTTATTTATTTATTTATTTTTCTGTGGGGTTACTTCTTTGACAAGTTTAGCATTTTATAAACTAAATTATCATAAAAATTATAAAATAAAAAACAAAAAAGGAATGTAGAAGCACGTGAACTCGTGACCCCTCACTTGATCTAGACTAAACTTCAAAAGATCTAACTTCACACAAGCCCTACATAGAATGTTAATTCGCAGTTAGAATAGTCTTACCATTGTTCTATGAAATACATTTAGAAGAGTTTGATTTTTCGATCACATTGCAAAGAATATGTTGTTGGGACGAGACGGGTAGGTCCTCATCCTATTATTTTTGTCAAAGGGTCCCACTAATGATGAAGTACAATTGGGCCTATCATATGGCAATGCAAGATAAATCAAAATAATTTTGTATGTCATGTTTACTAATGTCTGTTGATGCATTAATAATTGAAATGACGACAAAATCGATGTTTGTCACAAGATATATCAATCAATTTATAATTATTAGAGGATTGTTACATATTATAGATGATGACTGACTTTTTAGAACCCAGTTGTTAGGAACAGATAGGCTAGCTAGACATGAGAAAAATAATTGGTGCTAGCTTGAACTTCTACTTGATTAAATGGACCAAATAATGAAGATCATATGAACTTAGATGGCGAGAATGAAAAGATGAAAATGCCCTCAAAGTCTAATGTCGATGAGTGGTATGAAGGTTAGTTTTGGAAACTAATTGGGAAATGATTTGCCAATGATTTATAAGCACAGAGTATCGATGCAGACAGTCATGAAAATAGCTTGGGGTTGCATTGCAATCTTGTCCGTAATAAACCAGTAGAAAAGTAAAATGTCGCATAATCAGAGTAAAGTTGAAGTAATGGTTGGAATACCCTGAACCTAGTTTGACTTACTTTTTTGATATACAGGGGAGGTTCAAAGTTGAGACCTTTAAGGGGAAGGGGGTTGATGTCAACTGAGTTATAGCCACATTGGCACTTAATTCGGCTTGTTTATGATAGTTCACAATGGGGTTAAGGAATGGGCTTTCCTCCCCTCGGATCAAGGCTCCAAGTATGCAAAGACATTCTTATACTTGGTAATTCGACCACGACAAGCTTGCTTCAACTACGCTCCATAATTTTTATGTTGATTCCTTGTTACAACTCATCATTAATTTTAACATATCTATATGTTCTATGTTAAATTTATACACTTAAGGCTCATTTCAAAGAGATGAAACCAAATTAAACTGAGTTTACTTGATATTCTATTACAAAAATTATTGATTTAATAATATTTTTGGTCACTTTTATTAGAAAATTTAACTTTAAATTACAAAATTTTATACGTTTTATAATTTTTTTATTTTAGTTAAAAATATTTTAAACAAAATAAAATAAGATAAACAAAGTAGCAATCAGCCCTTTGTACTCTAATTCTATAACTCAAATTTCTGCCTTACTTTCCTTTCCCTTTGAGTTGTGAACATGCGAAATTCTAGCAATATAGCTTTATAAGACTTTTCAGACCAAAGAATTTAATGTGACGTGGGAAACTATGACTCTCTCTCTCTTGTTTGGTATATGCCAATTTTTATGGAACACTAAAGATGGGGATACAGGTCCAGCTTGATATTTTTAGTATATAAGAATTATATGGATGTCAATTTGTTGGTTTTCCTCCAACATGAATGGTTCATATTATTGGTTGGCATTGGAGTTACGAATTCTATTTACTTTGTGTGTCTTTGTGAAGAGAAAGCTAGGAGGCTCTCTCTCTCTCTCCCTCTCTCTCTACCCAATAACATACTCTTGTATTGCAATCTAAAGTAAATTCTTAATCATAATACTGCATAAGCACAGAAAAAGTTAGTTTTTTTTTTTTAATCTCAAAAAGGTTAATTTGTTAAGGATTATTGATTAGAATAAATAGTAGTAAACAGGCATAACCAAAGACAAGCAAGGGAAACTAATGACTTTTTCTCGATTTAAGGGTAGAGTCTAGTCTAGATCAAGTTGATGTAATTGGGCAAAATTTTTTAGGCTGGGGACCTCAAGATTTTATTGCACTGCTACATGTATTGTCCATTTCCAAGACAAATAAAGGAAAACTTTGTTTCAAATTCTACATATATATATATGGGAAATTAGAATGGGCACGGGCACCCTAAGACACGGCATGTGTATCTTACCTTACACTCATAAGGCCATACGTCAAGCGATATTATATGACCATCCTAAAGGAAAGAGAAATCCAAGGTGGGCAATGATATTTTTTTTAATTAATTGAAGTTAATGGCGATTTAAATTATTATTAATTATATTAATAATTTTGTGTTATAAAATTCTAGCATAATCTTAATTGAAATTAACCTAAATTTAAATATCCCAAGATTTCATTGATTATACATATACATGCATATTTACATATTTTTATATTATGTAGTACAAAAAATTATTATCTATACACACACACGGCAATCAATAAAAATATAAGGATTATTATGTTTCTAATTATATCGTCACAATTTGGGAACAATGCAATGGTCGTGGAGAGCTAGTGTTTTCGCAACTTAGGGTATCCTTGGGGTTAGGCGTGGATGGATTGAGATGTTGTGTTGTGGGGATTGGAGAATGAGTGAGGGATTGATATTCCTCTCCTCTTATTAAGTTCTGGGCTACCAATAATTCTCCTTTTTTCATGTGTCCCCTTTATTTACTTTATTCACTTCCATAAGTTATGGCCTCTTTGTGGAAAATTTCCATCCTCTCTCCTCTTTTGTACTCCCATCACCAATCATCTTTTGACATTTTTTAACGCGTCCCATCCTGTCGGCAGACCCCCCCACCTCATATTTAAGAACTTCTGCATGGTTTCTATAGATATATACACGCGCGCGCACGCAGTTGTACGTGTATCGGTGCCTACACGTATAAGAGCGTGGCGGGGCAGACATCCGTTTTGCATTCCGTTGCGTTTGGGCATGTCTTACGCGCATGATGGTAAAGATTATTATTATTATTATTATAGACAATTTATCATACACCTGAAAAGAGTTTGCCAAATCATTAATAATAAATTGAAAAAAGAAATCCATAAGCTTGGCTGCTTTGTTCAAAAAAAAAAAAAAAAAAAAAATTTGAGTCTCAAATCTAAACTCGTCAAGTAGCCATGTTGTATATTGCTTAGGGTTGTTTTCGTGATGTTCATTTTTCATGCAATATGTATTACTTTAATATTCTTATAATTTGATCGAAAATTACAATTATTTTTCTTAACATTGGCATATTTGAAGATGACAATTGTAGAAAGTGGGAGGGTGGTACGGTATAGGAGGTCCCAAAAGAATTAATAAAGAAAAAAAAAAGAAGACCAATGGAAAGAAAATTATAAAATTTGATTTTCATTTTTTAAAAATTCAATTAAGAAAAATTTAAATTCACAAAAAAAAATTATTTAGTGTCCAATTTGATTCTTGTACAAGGTTTTTCAATTAATTTATTGGTGTACATTAAAAAAAAAGATAAATAAAATCCCCTCCATTATTAAAGTAATAATCATATATTAATCAATGCCATCACTCCAAGCATCGATGTAGGGTTTCTATTAATTACGGAACGAGAGGGAGGACCACTAAACATTTCAAAACGCCAAGAATAAAGAAAACGCCAAAACCCTCTTATATTTCAACCTGCTAAGGAAAAGAGATCTCTCCACTTGATCCTCGAAATTATTGCGGGATATTTTTTAATAAATTTATTAATATATATATGTATATGTATGTATGTATGTAATTAAAAGTAATGAATGGTATTCTTTTCCTTATAAACAGAAGAGAGAGAGAGAGAGAGAGAGAGAGAGAGAGAGAGAGAGAGAGGGAGAGAGAGATTTGAGAGATAGAATAAACTCATTCTTTTGCAAACGTCTAGGCGTTGCTATGATCTCCTTCTATATTAACAATCATGGCATAAATATTATTTTTCAAGAATTTAACATAGCTTAATATTATTATTCGAAAATTGAATATCATCAAAAGTGAAATGGGTAATATTTAGGTTTTGAATAATAATATTAGACTTTTAAATAGTAATATTAGGAAGCCTTCTAATGATAATATTAAACTTTATCAAGTAAATAACATTTTAAATAGTAATTTCTATAGATATGAACAAGTATGAAAATTATAGAATTTTTTCCAAACTTCAAATATAGAATTTTCCGATGATTCGATTCGAGAGAGGAGCACCAAAATTGAAGATCAAACATTTCAATCCGCCCCAAAAAAGAGACAATTCTTGAAAGTAAGACAACATGATATTTTGGAAATGGGAAAGGAAAAAACAGTTTATAATATTCTGAGATAGTCACATTTCATTAGAACCGGTTGTCTAGGAAAAATAATTAAAAAAAAATGCCTACGACGATAAAGCAATACTAAATCTAATTTTGTTACACTTTTTTATTTTTCTTTTGTAAAACAGATGAATCCACCATTCTAAAGGTATTAAGCTACATTATTAAAATTAAAATAAATTTCAGAATAAAATATAAAATATTTTCTATTTAAACATATTCTGATTAAGTGTAAAACAAATTTTAATTAGGATATAAGTCGCCATGTTACAGTATTTTGAGATAAAAGACCATTGAGATTGTCTAAGTTAATACATGAATAAGAGGCAATTTTAAAATACCACTCCTAAATTATTCTGAGGCTACTCCTCACCGCATAATTTCTGTATCAGATTTTTATCAGTCATCAAGCCATCACATTTCAGAGCTCTAATTTCCTATTACATTTTTTATGGGCGTCCCACAATTTGTCACCTCTCATTAATTTTTTTTTTTTTTTTTTTTTTTTTTTTTTTTTTTTTTTTTTAAAAACCCCATCAAAACTCATCTCTCCAACTGCAAATGGGCTAGTATCTTTGTTCAACCTGGGAAGACGCCACCTCTGCAAAGCCTCGAACTTGCTCTTCTCCTTTATCTCTCAAGTTATGCAAGAGATTGAACTTGGTAAGCGATACCCTGCAAAGTAATATGGAGATGGGCCGAACAGGGTAATCAACACAACTCTCAAACAAGCTAATATCACAACAAGCCCTCCAAAGGAAAAGCACCAACTCAGAAATTTCACAAAATATACAAGAAAGTTCCACTTCAGCAACTCATATTTGTTTTGAAAATAATGTTTTTAGTGATTGCGAACTATCTATCTGTTGCTGTAAACATTCTTAAAATAGTATTAAAAACTCTGGATTAAAATTTCACCTCCATCGAGTTGAACAAAAGACATCAACTCAAATCACTCACATATAGCTAATTGCAAGACCCCACTGGTATCTTTTGGGTAATTACGAGCAATTATTCTAGATTAGGATGGGATTATCTTCTTCAGCCTTTATAGGACAAACTAAACCCATATGTATTATATTAAAAGAGAAAGATATATTATCGTCCAATCGTTATTTTTCTAATCTATATTTTTGTATCATCTACTGTTAATTGGTCTCTAAGATCTGGGATTTCTCCTCTTCACAAAGAATCAGGATTTGAAAACCCAGAAAAATTTCAGGCTGTTCACAGACGTTCAATTTTCAATCTATGATTTCCTTTTGTTTTTTCCTTTTGTTTTGACTTTCATGATTAGAAAGTTGATTCCCACATACAAAGAGAAACTTCTGTGTCACTAAAGTTAATATAGATGTTCCTTTTTTTTTTGGGCGGGTCATATCATACCAAACGTGGCCTTAAAAAGAATTCAAGAGAGAATATTTTGGAGCTGACATGAAATTCAAAACCTTAGGGAAGCCATTTTTAAAAATTTATTAAAAAATTATAAATGTAGCATCTAGAGAGATTCGGCCGATAACTTGAAGACCAAGAATTTGTTATCTACAAGTATGAATATCGATAATGTCATGATGTGATTGGGAATCATTGAGAAACTCCACCAAATATTTTGTCTAATTGACTTAGATTTCAGAGAAATAATGTTTGTTAATTAACAATAATTTTTCTTTAGTTTTTCCTAATCTTAAAAAGATCGCATAGAAGAACAAGGTTAGCCAATCCCATAAGGTCCCAAAATAGTATTATAATAGAGGGCCCATATATTGGTTACTTGGAAAACTCAATAATATAGAGGGTTTTTTTCCATGTAAATACCAAGTTGGCATGCAGTTTATACGAGAGAGAGAGAGAGAGAGAGAGAGAGAGAGAGAGAGAGAGAGAGAGAGAGAGAGAGAGAAGATTTGTAGAATATTGCGTTATATGTACATGTGTTCATGACTCACACTAGACGTAGAGAAGGTATTCTAATCATAATCAAAACAAGGAGCATTGAATTGTTTTTTTTTCTAATCATAATGAAAACAAGCAATCTCTAGTTGTTTTTTATTCTGCTTTTAGTTATAATTTGAACTCAAACTCATTTATTAATCATATATATAAAAAGGTTATAATTATATAGCATTAATACTAAATTACTTTTTAGTAAATATCTCAGTGTTAGAACCATAAATACTTTAAATACATGTTAATAACCCGTAAAATTGATTTGATTCATAAGAAATATACATAATAATTAAATTTTATACTTATATCGTACGAACCCTTACGCATGCAAGCTCAAAATCAATCTCCATTTACTAAACAAAAAATATATATTACAAGTACAACAAAAAGAGATTTTTTGACAAAGAAGAAATTACAAATTTTGTCAAGAATAATTAAAAAAAAATAGAGTAGTGAGAAGGGCATTTCTGTTAAGATACATATAAAGAGAAGAATGTAAGTTTGCTTGGCAAGAAATAGCTAGCTAGTTAAATTGTATTTTGGATTTGTACATGACTTTGTTGTGGAAAGCTTAACTCTCAACACCCCAGAAGAACAAATCAGACAGTGTACAATAGCCTCATATGGGGAAACAGAATTAGGGAAACAATGCCAAGAACAAGTAGACAAATGCACAAATACAAAACAATGCTGTCCTTGGATGACTCAGAAAAACCTAATTAATGAAGAAAGCGTTTCATTTCTTTTATTTTGGTTATGTGTAAAGTACACGTTTAGTGTTTGACATTGATGTTTACGGCGGCTCCTCTTAGGGTGACAAATACTGCCAGATTTTACAGGTTTTCTGGTTATGGCGTAATTTTGGTTTCCGCCAACCTACCCTCCAAGCTTTCGCGTTGCATAAAACGCGTAAATTTACATTGATCTATGCATGTGAGAGAGAGAGAGAGAGAGAGATCATTCAGATGGCAAGTCTACAAAAGAAAAAAAGATTTACGCTTGGATTAATTAAAAGATAAGTTCAATTTTTTTCATGGTTACTAATTAAGAGAAAAAGGTGAAATTTTTAAACAAAACACAAGTGTGGAACAATTTATTTTCCCTTTTAAGGAATGAAAAAAAAAATGTTGTGTTTACTAAATTTATAAAGTACGTGAAAATCCACAAATCATATGTATGGATATACAAAAACACTGACTTCAACAAAAGGATTAAGCCAATATCATGATGCTAAGCTCGAACTTAATTAACAAAAACATTAAATGCCAAGCTGAAGCCACGTGGAGAACAACTAGATCTGTACATAACCTTATATCAAAAAGCTTACGTGTAGGGGAGAAAGAGGGAGGGAGAGAGAGATGATGATGGGGAAACAAAATCATGGGCACAAACATCATCGGAAGAGTGACAGAACAAAATTATTATTTGATCAATCCATCCCATCATGAGATCAAAATAAAAACCATAATTATACAACTTGGAACTTACGTGGATTCAATTGAATCCATCCATTATTTGCTTGGTAACCCATATCATAAGGCGGCCTTCCCTTTTTCCCTCATAAAACCTTAATCCCTCGCTTTTACGAAACCTTCTAAATTCTCTTGATCTCTATCTCTCCACCAAACACACTCAAACGCCCACCTCTCTCTCTCTCTCTCTCTCTCTTCCATAGTTTCAGCGCGATATTGACTCACTTGTTTTTTAGCTCATTCTTTTTCTAACTAGACCCGTTTCGCCTCACACAATAATAGAGAGAGAGAGAGAGAGAGAGAGAACAGTTGCTTTCAATGATGATAACAACACTTGAAACCACCCGTGATGATTAAGTAAATGACAACCAAAGAGAGTCGCAAGATCATCCAATGTCATCCAAGAAAATGAAATCAGACTTACTTATATTTCTAAAATTTTACATGTTGCAGTTGCAGCCCTCATTTATACCTCAAAAATTTTCACGTTGTTCTATTGTATATTACATGTATTTTTCAGAATAATCTTTTCTCTACCTCATAAAGTCACGGGTCATCCATCAATGATCAACCTAGATCCGGAATAGATTCTACAATTTTAACTCAAAAGGGTATGCTTGAATTTAATAGACCTGCTAAAATCAAGCTGAAATCCAATCCGTGAACCTATTTGGTTTAATTCAATTTATTTTTGACTCACATTTCCCACCTCTATTCCACCTAATTAATCAAATAATTTTCGAGAAAATTGGGTAATCAAAACCTAATTAGAATGCGTTTAAGTACACCAATTTCATCGATTTGACAGTTGATAATGATTGGATAGGCAAATTCGTCTATAATTGGATCCACAAATAATCAAATAATAGATTGGTACAAAGAAATATTTTTCCTTCGATGTTTCTGGTTTTGGTTTTTTCAAACATGATTGGATAGACAAACCGCATGATCTCTGCCCCATCTTTACACAAATAGCTATCATGAATTCAAATTTTACAAAGTACTAGAAATCTACACAAGAGTAATAAAGATTTTTTGAGGAAAAAGATTGAAAGAGATAAAAATGTTATGGATATACCTATGAGAAAATGTATTAAATAAAATAAAATGGAACAAAAGTACATATATTATTGCTAATATGACATCAATTGATAGATTACATGAGCATACAACCACCCTATGGCCCCGCAAATAGATAATATCGAGAATGTCATCAATAATTTTTTTCCTCAAATGAATCGAAGAATCTTCAATTGCACAAGAGATTATTATTTACGATTAACATGTATGGGACAAAGATTTAGGGTATTAAATATGGCGGTATGCATCACCATCAACCTAGTTGAGAAGCATATTCCTTCCAAATTTCCAATCACTTGTTAAATGTACTCTATACAGATTCTTCATTCCGGTTTGGTATATGCATGAGGTGCTCTCTCTCTCTCTCTCTTTCTCAATTGATTTAAAGAAACAATAAGCCAGAAGAGAAGAAAAGAAAAGTTGACGAGAAATGTGTATAAACATGGTATACAAATAAATATAATGCACAAAAATTTTCTCGTCTTTATCATTTAGCATAACCTCTAAAAAGGGGAAGAATATGAAATAGAAATAAAATATAAAATACTAACAAAATGATATGGGCATATTTTAAGATAAAATACGAGTAATATAAACGTAATCACATATTGTATGCTTGTATTGTGATAGGTAGGTAGTCTAAAAATTTTTTTCTAGCTTAGCAAAATTATAAAACTAAATTTAATGGGACTATCTATCCTTAAAATTTGCCCTTAACTCAGTGAACATCCCTAACATAACCATTAATATCATATGGGTTAAGACCACGGGTGCCCTTAAAAATACTGTTCATTCCGTAAAATATTATAATCTCGGCCCCTTCAACCCCTCTTACCCCTTGCATGCTATACTTCATTCTCCTTACTGCAAGTTTCTGATTTTACTCTAAAATTTCAGCACAAAATATCGCTCTTAGTGAGAGAACAGTTAGAAAAAGGATAGCCATGAGCAAAAGGCATATTGGCCTGACGATATCATCCCCTATCCTCTCAGGTTTGAATCTTCCCACCTTCAAAAGATTTACCAAAGAAAGAAAGATGAAATAAAATGGTTGCCCACGAGGCATATTGGACACCATGTCCTATTGGACATTCATAGTGCAAGACAGGGACACAGTTTTGAGTGTCTGAGCTTCATAGCGCATACAGAGAGTACAAACATAGTGGATAAAAGCATTCATGGATTTTGTTTAGATCCTCCTTTTCTTCCTAAAAAAAAGGAAGAAGGATCTTGCCAAACACACAAGCACAACCTTTATCTGGAAACACACAGGTAGGAATGAACAGTACGTCTCTAACACAAAACAACAGAGAAATTATGAAATAGCAAAACATGTGATAATTTTCTTGCCACTAAAATTGAGATAAATATTACAGCACAGTCAAGCACAAAGTTAATGATAATACTAATAATAATTTAAAAAAAAAACTTAATTCTACAAATAGAATCTTGTTCAGGAAGATGCCAAAAGGCTTGAATCTTAACCGTGAAGAAATGCAGGCCATTTCATGGTGCGTTTGCATAGTATTAGACAAGACAACATTGACATAAGCAAGGGAAAAAGAGAAGACAGCAACAGTTTTTCCCAATTTTAAAGTTTGAAATGAAAGTCTTCAAACTTTTGGAAAGACAAAAGTGGTAATGATGCTTTTCTCACTTTTTCTTTTTCATTTCAACCCTTGTTGCCTAAAAGGGCAAAGCCACCATGTGCAAATTGAAGAGGAGCATCAATTCTTTTTTCCATAAAGACCTCAATATTTAAATACCAAGCTAAATAAAAGGGATAACTAAAACAGTTCAGCTTCTTAAAGAAGCAAATTGAAATGGTTTATCCCAGTCATTTTAGCAACAAATCCAGCAACAGGGAGGTGGGGAAGACTCAAACCAGCAATGATTTTGATTTGAGTGCGTTGGGAGTTAAGGTAATTGGTGTAGCGGAAGGAACACAACCAGATTTTATAACTAAATTAAATTTTCACTCTAAAAAATAGAAGAGAGATAGAGGAGTAAGTGACAAAATGAAATTTGTTCTGGTTGAATGCAAAATGCTTTGAGTACAACCGTATTTATAGGAGTGTCCCTACATATCGAAAGAAACATTACATTTAATAGGTCATTTAATAGGTTCACAATATATCAAGAGATATTTTAAGAAATCCAAGAGTTTTTCTACGTATTAAGAGTTATACATAAAACATACATACTAAAATCTAGATTATTGACTCTTCAAAACCAATGACCCAATAATGTTCAAGTTTAATCATTTCCAACACCCCTCGTAAACCATTCGTATAACTCTAACTGTTTCTCTCAGATTTTGAAACTATTATATTTGAGGGGTTTTACGAAGAGATCAACCACTTATTCTAGAGTCTTCACATATTCTATCTCAATCTCCTTATTTGC
The DNA here is from genome assembly GCA_033439265.1 of Dillenia suffruticosa. Taxonomy (NCBI): domain Eukaryota; kingdom Viridiplantae; phylum Streptophyta; class Magnoliopsida; order Dilleniales; family Dilleniaceae; genus Dillenia; species Dillenia suffruticosa. The sequence continues at coordinate 20,763,987 of JAVTVX010000020.1, forward strand.
AATGCATTCTCGAATAAAATAGAATTTTGCATCAATATAACACCGGGTTTTTTGCTAAAGGCATGGCTGACTTATTGTCCATCATAATTTTGGTTGGGTCTTGTTCTCCAAAATGAAATTCTCTTAGCAATCTCCTTAGCTATATAACATTCCTCTTCTTGTCAAGCTTCTCTTTCTTGGCCTTGACCCGCTTAGCCTCGGTCAGAAGAGTCATCCATCTAGCAATTTTCACATATGGGTTCTTCTTCAATGTTGTCCTCTTGATCCCCTTCTGAATTGGCCTGACCATAGACTCCACCTCATTAGAGTTGATGATCCTAGTGTGATAAACATTCACCATCTTTGCCCTAGGCAAGATCAGCCTTCTACTTCTCAGAAACCTCTATGAAGGTCAACTGCTCATCATTAGAAAATAGACAAAATAAATTTTCACTATCCATTCTTTCTGTAGTGTCATTCGAGTCATGTATCTTTTGAAATCATGGAGGCTATTCACTTGGGCTTGTTGGTGTATTAGGGGTTGTTTCCATTCTTGACTCCTTGCTCCTTGTTCTCTTCTTCTACCATATAAGAAAGAAATTCATATTTCTCTCCATTTTTGATGCTCCAGTCCCATGAGATGCTTTCTTCGAACATCACATCTTCGTTTACGACCAATTTTTTGCTATTAGGGTCAAAGCACTTGTATCCTCTCCTACTCTAGCACATGAATGTATGCGAGGGACCTGAACACTCTTGAGGGCCTCACGGTTGGCTTCCTTTTGCTCCATATTTTTTAAGGAGTCTTTTTCTCCAAACTCCTTGTTGGTAATCTATTAGAGAAATAAACTGAACACATAACAGGTTCAGCCCAAAATTCCATAGGCATGCCTTTACTCTTTAGCATTGTCTTAGCCATATTAAGAATTGTCATGTTCTTCCTTTCGGTGACTCCATTTTGTTGTGGTGATCTTAACACCGTCATAGGATGTCTGATCCCATATGCTTCACAAAAAATTTGAATTCATTAGAAATAGACTACCTACCTCTATCTGTCCTTAAGACTTTGATCTAGTAGTTGCTTTCTTTCTTTGCCCAAGTTTTGAACTTTTTTAACATATCAAAAGTGTCACTCTTAATTTTCAAAAAATACACACACGTTTTCCGCGAGTAGTCATCGATGAAGAGAACAAAGTATAAATTATTCCCCGGAGATTGAGATTTTATCGGTCCGCATACATCAGCATGAACAAGTTGTAGCGGGTTAATGGTTCTTGAATTTGACATTTGGAGAAAACTCCTTCTCAGATACTTCCCAAGTACGCACGCTTTATACGACTGGTTCGGATGATTAATCATGGGAATTCCATTCACCATGTTTTTTTTTCTCCTAGAGTCTTGAGACGTTCAACGTTGAGATACTCATATCTCATGTGCTATATCCATGAAGGATCCTAAACACCAACCCACATAGTTCATCAAAATATTTCAAATCTGCGTGCCAATACGTTTTATCGAATTATTTCAAACAGCATATCAATACAACGGTAGAAAAAGAAATTATTAATTTTCAAGTAATAGCATAATTTTTGTTTCATTTCAAACCATGGATGCATAGTTATCGTAAACATAATTCAAGACACTCCAATAATCACAAAATAAATTTGAAATTTAATATCATACGTCAAATCAATATATATCAAAAGTATATTTTATCGAAAATACGGTAGAAAACACATTTTACTATTTTATGTAAGAGATTAGGGTTCCACTCACTTATCTAGGAAAGGTGGTCACTCCCTATTTTTCAAATCAATTCAATTGACTCATCGAGTTTCCAAAAGGCAAATATAATCAAATCATCAAATTTTTATATCAAATAAAACTCTAATAAGGGATTTTCAATTTTTTTTCCAATTTAATATAATCTTAATTTACACAATCATTTCTAAATTCTCATTTCATCAAATTTTGAATCATTTGGCTCACCAATGATCAAATTTCTAATATTTCTTTAATTTTTCTCGAATTTAACATATTTCAGAATAAATATATAACTTTCGATTTTAAATTTAACATAAAAACAACAAAATTTATTCAACCTTTGAAGTGAGTGTGTTTCTCTCACCTAGGGTTTCTCGGATTTCAGATCTAGCTGTCATTCGCTCGTCGGATTTGTCTAAAATCTGTAATATTTTCAAATTGAACGATATTAGCAATAACTAAATTTCTAACACCAAATTCTAGAATTTCAACCAAATCATTGTCATTACCTGTAGTGAACATGCAGGTGAGCTCTCGAAGGCGAAAGCCGGTTGCGGGCTCGCGGGCCGTTGGGGGCTCACGGGCAGGCGGGCTGGCCCGCTGGTGGGCTCGCTGGCTCTCAACCCGGCTTGCTGGCCGCAGTGGGCTTCGCGGGCCACAGTGGGCTCACGGGTCAACAATGGGCTTCGTGGGTCAGTAGTGGGCTTTGTGGCCTGGCGGGCGCTCATGGGTTAGGGCTCGCGCTCACCAGCTGGATCGCATGCGCTAGTGCAATGGGTCTCGCGCTGGAGCGCGCTCGCGCTTGTGCTAGGGCGCGCTCGGGCAGTGGGTCGCATACTGGAGCGCGCTGTGTGCTCGTGCAGAGGGTCGCGCTGGAGCAGGGTGCGCAGGTGAGCTCCCGAGCAGGCGTACGCTCGCGCTCGTGCTGTGGAGCTCTTGGGCAGTCGCGCGCTTGCGCTGTGGAGTGCTGGTAGTAGATCGCGCTCGGCTGGGCTTGCATAGCTCGCGGGAGATCACGCTGTGCAGAGGAGGAAGGCGCTCGCGGGAAGGTGTTGCAGCGGCGGCGATTGCAGGAGGAAGGCGAGACGGTGGACGACGACTACGGGAGAGGAAGAGACGGAGTGAGAGAGAGAGAGGAAGAGAGAGAAAGAGAGAAGAAGAGAGAATTAGGGCTTTAAGCACTAATTCCCTTCTTTTTTGTTTTTCCTTTCTTTTCCTTTTCTTTTTCTTTTTGTTTTTGTTTTTGTTTTTCTTTTATCATTATTATATATATATATATATATATATATATATATATATATTCATTTTACCCAAATTTTTACGGATACGACAATAATTTTAAATATACCAAAATTTTTATTTAAATACCGCAAAATCAAAAATCAATAAAAATAAATAAAATTTATCATAAAAAAATACGATATCACAGAGTCGGCGCTACAAATTGCCAAACGAGATAAATCATCGGATGTAAATGTATGATCTATTATATTTCTTGTTGATGAAAATAATGAATGAAAATGAACAACTGAACTTTTAAAAACAATTGAATTATATGAGAGAAGCGAATGAATGCAGAAGACAAAAAATACAAAGGGTGAACTCGACTTATGTGACTGATTGAAAATTATTTATTACAGATTGGTTAAATTCTTTATTATTGAAAATTATCATATTTGTGAGAATTGTAATATTTAATATATATTTAATTCGATTTCGTTATTTAGAATATATTAAAAATAGAGATATGGTTAAAAATATTTACTAATAGAGTATAGAAGAAATTTTATTTAGAAATTTGTCATGAATTTTGAAATTTCGATAATAAATTAGTGACAAATTTAGTCACGAATATTTTATTTATAACTAATTAGTGACAGATTTTGCAACGAATATTCTTTTGTGGCTAATTAGTGATAAATTTAGTCACAAATTTTGAAATTTGTTACTAATTAGCGATGAATATAGCGATAAAAAATTTTATAACTAATTAGCGACGACATTTGCCACGATACTTTTTGTGTCTAAATTTGGTGACAAAATTTGCAACGAAATATTTTCGTTGCTAAATTTGGTAACGGATAATAGTATCCATGGCAAAATTTAGTCACGAAAGTTCTATTCGTCACTAATTAGTGACGAATTTTGAAACGAAAAACTTTTCGTCGCCAATTAGTGACGGATTTAGTGACGAAAATTTTTTTATTGTCAATTTGCGACGAATTTAGCCATCAATAATATATCCGTTGCTAATTCAGCTACGAATACTTTTTCGTCACTAAATTCGTCACAAAATAGCGATAAATTTTTTTCGTCACTAAAACCGTATTTTTTTGTAATAATTTCTAGCGGTGTCCCTACACACCAATAAACACTTTACATTTAATACATTCACAATATACCAATAGGTGTTTTAGAAAATTTAGGAGTTTCTCTACCTACTAAAAGTTATACATGAAACACACATACTAAAATCTAGATTATTGACCCTTCAAAACTAGTGACCCATGAATGTTCAAGTTTAATCATTTCCAACAGAGTGATTATCCGAGCCAAAACTCCTACTCGATACTGGGCCAATAAAAGGATAGGCAAATATATTTATGCACAGTGATGAATGTCTATGTTTGTAACGCTTAAAACGTAAAAATTTGAACATACATGCAATTATCTCTTATGTAAGAAGTCTCACATTGGCCAAAAAAAAAAAATCACTGAGATTGTTCATGGCCAGTGCGAGGAGTTGCTGGAAGAGAATTAGGTCAGCATCAACTTAGGCCTATTGCTAGAAACTTGAAAAGACAAATTCCAGCTTTCCAATTGACTTGGCAAACCAAAATAGAGTGCCAAGCCAGATGCTAAGTAATACCTTTACTTCACAAATTAATAATTACTTCAGCCATACAGACTTAAGCTCACGACGGGTCGACCTCTCCTGTTATCTACAAGACCTTATGACATATTTCCTTAACAGTCCCAACAGTTTTATTGTACATGCAAGTCAAATTCCAGCATGTCCTTCCAAGCACCATGTTAGGTCCACGTCAACTAAATAATTCTCGTAAGCTTTCACCTTGTTCAGAGTTCATGATATGACCAGAAATAGTGGGACATGGATGAACAATATATAGCTGTGACTCCACCTTTGGCGAACCTCCTCTATAGTCCTGAAGGAGAGAGCAGCGTTCACAGTCACCAGCTTTAGATCAATCCACTTCTCATACCAATCATTTCCCATCCAAATGTTTAATACACATTCTTCTCAAATTAACACGGCTCATAGACCAGAAGCCTACCACCAGTGTTTTAATTAGAAAAGCTAGAATTCAAGTGCAGATTTCCTTGCAATGAACAAGTATCTATTATAATATTTTTACCCACCAGAAAGAGTAAATTAAAAATTATAAAGCCTCTAAAACATAGAAACAGCCTCCTTTGAGGGGTCAGCCCATGTATATCTGACCTGGCCAAGACCATAAAATGACAGGAGCCTGGTGCACTTGAATTCTATTCACACCCAAAATCTGTATTGTTACTATTAGCTGTACTCATTAGTTGAAACATACTTTGGGGCACAAACGCTATCTCCCTGTTAACTTTACTTAAACCAACTTCCTCCACCCACCTGTCTCCCCTCCTTGCTTATCATGCTAGGTCAGAAAGATTCCATACTGCTTTTTCCTATCTTTGCACGTCTAAAGCACTTCAAAAGTTAGCTTTCTACCCCACATTTATCTTTAGCCACACTTTGTTGTACAGGAATCTCAACATGCATACGTGACAATCATTTAACAATAACACTTGCATCACATATTCCCTTCACTATGTGAGTTCTGAAACAACATCGGTGAAACTTCATGTTACAACCAGCCAGAACACTTGTTGCCATTCAAAATCTTTTATCGACTATTTGATGTATCATCTTGAGACAGTTTGACATTTAGATCTTAAAGTTTTGATTTCTATTCAGACACCAAACGAAACATCATGTTCATGACCATTATCATTAAGAAATCTTGTCACAATATTGCCTATGTGGCCATTGAACATAGATGAAGAGGCCCACCGATGCCAAGACTACCAGTCTTTTGTCCAATTCTAGCAGGAAGCTAGTGAATGACAATATTTCTCTTGGTTATAGGGACAAAGACCATATTAGACATAGGAAAGACAACAAAGTGGAAGGAATTGCAGACCAACAGTGTCACACATTTGCTTTTGGCCTCTAAAACAGCACAATCAACATGAACTAGCCAAATTACTCAACATGGATAGCTCAAACGTTCCTTATAATTTGGTTTTGGCCCTTCTGAGAATTTCCAATTGCACGTGATACTCTAATACATCTATAACCAACAGTTTTTGCACCGACCTCTCTATGCTTATTGGCTTAAGTTTTGATCTAAGTAAATCTCAAGAATTGGCAAAGTTTTGATTTAAGTACTTACAGACCAAAAATAAGGATTCCAGAAATTGTTTATAACTTAACAACAGATAACTATGGACAGATACTAATATATGTAGTCAACATATTAATAGTGGCAACTAAATTGTTAGTGTTGGTGGCACTCCCAGCAATATAATGCAGCAAGAAGTGACAGTTATTGCAGCTATTGTGACCGTAAGGGTAATATGACATTGTGACAATGTAGAACCTCAGTTTTTACTGCAAACAAGACTCGGCACATTTGAATCCTTGATGACTTGCATGCTTTCATTGGGTTGTCCACTTTGTCCTGGAAATTTTGCGAGATAATAAATGAGAAGGCCAGCTATCTGTGATGCAAATCCAAGGAATTGGACAACGAAGGTTAAAATTGCATGAATAGGGGTCTTTTAACACAGATGATGTCAAATAGAAATGTAACTTAAGCTCCCAAAGCAAGTAGCAAAAATGAGTGTTGGAAAAAAATTATATCTCCCATCACTTTGAAGTGGCTCACTTTTTCCCCTTTACCAAATTCATTAAAGCACCATTTCTATTAACATATCAACACTCAACAGTTTAGGTATGAGGATATTGACCAATAAAATAAACATTCCCATCATGCAAAACACATCAAAATAGATGCGAAAAAATCTAAACAACTTCATTTTGGATTTCAATATCTTTATGTTGACCACCGAGGCTGGCTCTCTGTCAACAATTTATTGAAAACATGACGTTTAGATCCAAATATACTCCCTTATAAGATTGGTGGCGATTCTTCATAACTCAAAATCATCGTGACAATCACCAGAGATTTTCACCTGCCGTCATGTCAACTTAATCCTTGAGCTTTCCGGACATGGTGCATACTACGTAGTTCATTCTTTTTCATCAACCAAGCGCTCTTCCAAATTCATGTCCCATAAGAAGCTATAATCATCACCAGTTCCATAGGAAACTTCATTATGAGATGTGGGGTTGCCCTCCAACTTGGAGAATGTGTGAAGAAAATTAGGGTTCAAAATTGCTAAGTTTAGAAGGGAATTTTGGGGTTGGTTTTGATTATTGTGAAAAGGGTTTTGGCAGAATGAAGTCATTGGTAGATAGCCACTACATGGCAATATTGCGGGGTTTTGTTGGCTAAGCTCGGTTGGAGTTGATGCAGCTAAGGCTGGTGATGAGGCATTGTTCTTGCCGTCTAACTTTTCATAAGTGCCATTTTGTGGGCTAAGCCTTTCACTATTCTCTCCTTTGCTTTTGTGAAAAACTCTGCACAACACCCAATCTTCCTGTTCAAGAGAGAGAGAGAGAGAGACAACACACACACAATTAGCAAACAAGGCAAGGAAAATCAGACAAAAGGGAAAAAGGTGGTGATGCCTTTTGTATATGGTTAATGAAATGGTGTGCATTTTGTTGTTACTTGATAAGAAAACATGGAGATAGATTCTTCCTTCTAAGCTAAAGTTCTATATATTTTTAGTTAAATATTCGAAATTTGATGACTGCCTTAAGAAATTCTAATGTAGGGGTTGCCATTATCTATTTGATTTTTTTTAATCTTATTTTTCCTTTTTGTGATATTGAACATGCACAGACTCTTTCGCACTATGTGCCATATGATATACACTTCCCCCCTTCTCCCAAACTCCACATTATTGTCCTTTAAGCCAATTATTGTGATGGTTTAGAAATGATATAATTTAAGATTTGGAGATACATTTTTTGTTGTTGACAATATTTCTAGCTAAGTGAATTTTTAAGATCAATATATTCCTCTAAAAAGGTAAAATAATTTGAACTTTATTGTGACATCTATGTTATCTTCAAGACTCACAAGACTTAGAATAGGACTTTTACCTTAAAACAAAAATCAAAATTTCTATGCCCCTCCATTAGCATCATACAAATTAGTCACCATAATATTTTATTCAAGGGGGATGGGGGGGTTCACAAATTTCCCGCAATCATAAATTATTGTGGGAATTATATCCTCGATTACAAAACTTTGTACCCTAGAAAATTTAATCCAGCCTTTCAAAGATTCCTTCCCTAAAAGAAACTCTAAACCTCAAAATAATTTTTCTAATAATAGTTCGACACACCATATGCATTATATGGATGTCTTCAAACCATTTCACTAATTGATTTTTTTTTTTTTTTTGTTATGATAGATAAGTATATAGTCAAAAATGAATTACAGAGCTGGTCCAGCTGGCATCAAATGTTTGGTTTGTTTTTTAGTCACATTTTGAATACACTATTAAGCCAGGGTATGACACCATTATCAGACAAGACAACTAGTCATGCATGTATGGAGAGGAAAATAAAGAATGACAACTATTCTTTACCGAGAGAGAGAGAGTAAAAAAGGCAAAACGAGAACAAACCTTAGGAGGCATATGTGGGCTCTCGAGTCGAAATTCATGCATGATCCAACCAGTTTTGATCCCATTAGGAGCTCTGTTCCTATAAAACACAAGTGTCTTCCTCATCCCTACAATCTCACGTGTAATTGGATCAACCACAGTACGATCTTTCCCTGTTGCCTTCCAGTATCCACTTGTTGTTGCCCTATTGGTCCGGAACCCTGTGGCATATTTTCGATCTCGAAAGCTGAAAAAGTACCACTCGTTGGCATTGAGCTTAGCTACCTCTGCTAATACACCCCACATTGATAACGTGTTATTCACGATCATATGCCAAACCTAAATAGTGTCATGCTAAAAGAGAGGCCTCTAATAATTAATACTATTGAGTGACCGCCTTACACGTTATTTTATGCCAAAAATACATCACACTGACTAAGACTATGTCATGCTAATGTGCCCCACATGTTCTCTCTCAATTTAAGATTAGACAGACTAAAATTGCATAAAAGGAAGACCACGCCTTTTCCTTTTTATAGCTCATATTCTCCATCATTCCCTAAAGTTTAAATTATCATTTGTTAAATCGTTTTATGAACAAGGGAATGGCCGGTTTTGAGCTAACTTAGAAGAAGACAGCATCCTTGGACGAAAGCAAGTGCAATATGTGTGTGTGTGTGATTGTATGTATGTATGTATGTATTCAATATTAATGACATAATATTTATTGTGTTAATCTGCTTTCTTGGTTCTGGCTTCCTATGGTTGGTTTTATAAACTAAAATGTTCATATTTCAAAATATAATATTAGGACCCACAACAAATATCATAGGCTTCACTTGGGAAACATCAATACCAGAGAGAAAGAGAGAGAGATTATTCTGTTTTATACACACTAAGGGTTTTTGAGAAAACAAAATCCCAATATAACGATGATTTGGGTTCAAAACCCAAGGATAAGGTGGGGTAGTCTTAAAGAAAAAATTGTTTCAAGTTACAGTTTTGTGGTCCAATTTAAATCCCACTTCTGGAAAAATCTTTGAAATAAAGTATATGTGTTTAATTACGCATCCCCTAAGAATTCCTTTTCGAAAACAAGCCCTTCCATTATTAATATCATGTTTGACTATACAACCCTTGCATTCTTCTTCAATATGTTGTAGATAAATTATCATTTAGTTAATATCAGGAGAGAAGACGCTAAGCTATGGGGTATTATAAGGAGTAAGAGGCAAGAACAATTAAGAAAAGATTCAATTTTTTGTCGCTTTGACTCATGCAACAGAAAAATCAACCAAAAAAGAAAAAAGGAGGGAAGAGGATGAGCCAAGGAAAGGGAAGCCGTGTGTTGTTAATGTCTCTCATGTATTACGTTGTTAGCTTTTGCTTTGTCACACCAACCACAAAAATGAAAGGAGAAACATTCTTAATCATGTGGATTTTTATCCTTTGGAATTTAAGTTTATCAACCTTTGATTTCGCTTCAGATTAAGCATATGTAATTATCCTTTCCATTTCTCCATTTATTAGAGAATAGTTAATACTCCTATAATAACTACATCATATGGTTATAAATTAATTTAACTAAGCACATGGGGACCCATAGGAGATTAGAGAATTAATGTACAATATACGTCGGCAAACATTGTTTATAAAGGCTCTCCAACATTTCGTACAGTGTTGATGGGGACATATTTGAAAATGAAAGGACGTAGAAACCGGGACAAAACCCTTCCTTCCCTCAAACCCCACATTTTATATGCAGACTTTTGGGTGGCAAGCTGTATATATTTGATTATAGATGAAGTTATCACCATTACATTTTAATGACATAAGAAATTTAACAGCCTAAAGTGTCAAAATAATGTTTAGTCCCACGTCTCTCTCTCTTTCTCTCTCTCTCTCTCTCTCGCGGCCATTGTGGCAAAACATGTAATATATCATCCTTGTGGATTACGCCAACCTAATTTTTGTTTCGCCAAACCAAGCTAAACAGCTCCAATAGAAAACAAGTGGAGACCACGTACGTACCAATAGATATATATATCAACAATGAATTTATTTGTACATCTATAAGGACTTTTGGCCGATGCATATAATTAGCTATGATTAACAGAAAGGGAAATAGACCATCTGTTTGGCAGAATAAGAGAATTTAAGGCAAAAAAAAAAAAAAAAAGTAAAAGAACCAAAAAGAGAAAACGACTAGAGGGGGGGAAAAAAGCCCCCACCTTGGGGAAAGAAAGGAAATATTTACTAGGAAGATGCCATGAAAGATTCACATGCATTGTATACTCCAAAAGACGAGGAAAAATTGAAAAAAATGAAAAAGTCATGGGAATAATTAACCTATGTATGATGGGAACGTAACCATGCCGAAAGAGAGAGAAGACTAGGAAAAAAACGAATAAAACGAAAAGCCATGGGAATAATTGACCTGTGTATGAAGGGAACCAAACCATTCCGAGAGAGAGAGAAGACCAGGAAAAAAATGAATAAAACGAAAATCCATGGGAATAATTGACCTGTGTATGAAGGGAACCTAACCATGCCGAGAGAGAGAGCGAGAAACCTACCCGGAAGCTGCCATGGCTCACATGAATGCAAATCAATTTCCACCAAAGTGCCTTTCAAGACCTCTTCATTGGCTATCTTTTTGTAAAGATAATGGCATACCAACTCTTCATCACTTGGATAAAATCTAAAACCAGGTGGCAAAGTAGCTTCAATGTCTCTTAAACCCATCTCTCTCTTGCTCTCTTTTTCTCTCTGGGAAGAAAAGGAGTTTGGTGAGAAGTCTCCAAGTTTGTTAATAATTTAGAGTCTGGAATGCCAAAGCAACCAATAGTATAAAGGTTGGAGAAGGAATGCAGATGAACATGAGGTAAAGAAGAAGCTTGTAAATGTGGCTTCTTTTTTGGGGAGAGAGTCTTTGGAAATATTATAAAGATTAAGGCACTGGCCTATGTTATATATATAGGTAGGTGGGTAAAGGGTCTTTTGCAAACTGGAATTTCCTAACAATATTATTCTCTACCAAAGTTTGCAATTGGGGTAGCTTGTGTAGTTAGTTAATGCGGGAAGTTTCAAGAAAATCTAAACTCACAAGAAATCTGCCCTTTTGGGGCCCATGGGTTTTGAGTAATTAATGCAGGATTATGTGCAAAGTCCAAATCCTTTTGGTAGAAAAGAGCGCCTCCAAGTCCAAAGTTCTCCTTTTATATATATATATATATTACCTTTCTATAAAACAAAGAGACGTGATCCCAAAAATATGTGTCTTCCGCTACAAGATCGAAGAATCCTTTTGCATGAGCTGGGAGCGTATGAATAAGTAAGGACATTTCATATGCAATATTGGAGAAGGTAACAACAGATAGGGGCGAAGAAAAATGCAAATCTATCCACAGCACTTAAAATCTCAACCATAGAAATTTTGTATAATTATTCCTCCGGTACGTGATAATTAAGTGACCATTATTTTTAATAAAACGAGATATTAAAATCATCAATGGCCGTTAGATGTTAATTCAATTATGGGAATTATAGAAATTCTCCCAACCACAAACTTCTTGTGCCAAAATAAATAATATTGTTCATTGTAAGAAAATAAATAACATTCGTTGTTTAAAAAAAAAAATTACAATAGCTTCACATTTTCATATAAATGTGGATTACCTTATAATAATGATACGTTTTAGATAAAGCTTGATCCCAATAATCCCTGAGTAATTAACATTACTTCATTAAATTATCTCTCCAACTAGCGCCTCGTTTCTAAACCCTTGTTCTAAAGAAAGAATTTTTCTCTATTTATGAGGTGTTTAACAAGAGAATTTACTTTTAAATCAAATTTTCACTTTTCTTTTTTTTTTTTTTTCTTCCAATAAGTGTTCCCCAACATGCCCTAATTCTTTGATTCGTTGATTTAGGCCTGAAAACAACTATAGTGACTAGGCATTTTGATTAATTAGTTGTCCTAAAGCAATTGGTGTGGGCTCTATGCATGACTGCATACAAAATAATTGTTATTGGGAAAGCCTATCCATCAAAAATACTATTCATCATGCAATCACCTCAATCGTTAAGATGGCCCCCATGAATAGAACCACACAATGTCCTATCTCCTATTGGGAGGAATGAACAAACCAATTATTTATGACGAGGAGAAGTAATTAACAAAAAGCTTCTTAAAAGTTCATCTTTGTGACCTATTCCTCCTACAATATTTTTGAATTATTTATTTATTTATTATGTGAGAGACAAATATGCCAAAAAGTAATTTGTTTGATTTTCATATTTTGGGTCATATATGTTATAGTATCTAATAATTAATACGATATTCTCATCCACGGGTGCACAAATTTATTTATTTATTTTTTTGTGGGGTTAATTCTTTGACAAGTCTAGCATTTTATAAACTAAATTATCATAAAAATTATAAAACAAAAAACAAAAAAGGAATGTAGAAACACGTGAACTCGTAACCCTTCACTTGATCTAGACTAAACTTCAAAAGATCTAACTTCATACAAGCCCTACATAGAATGTTAATCCGCAGTTAGAATAGTCTTATCATGTTCTGTAAAATACTTTTAGGAGAGTTTGGTTTTTCGATCATATGGCAAAGAATATGTTGCTGGGACGAGATGGGTAGGTCCTCATCCTATTATTTTTGCCAAGGGTCCCACTAATGATGAAGTACCATTAGGCCTATCATATGGCAATGCAAGATAAATCAGATTAATTTTGTATGTAGTTTTTATTTTTGTTTGCTAATGTGTGTTGATGCATTAATAATTGAAATGGCGACAAAATCGATGTTTGTCGCAAGATATATCAATCAATTTATCATTATTAGAAGATTGTTACATATTATAGGGGATGATTAACTTTTTAAGACCCATAGTTAGGAACAGATAGGCTAGCTAGACATGATAAAAATAATTGGTACTAGCTTGAACTTCTACTGGATTAACGTGACCAAATAATGAACATCATATGATCTTAGATGGCGAGAGAAAAGATGAAAATGCCCTCAAAATCTAATTTCAATGAGTGGTATGAAGGTTAGCCTTGGGAATTAATTAGAGAAATGATTTGCCCTTGAATTATAAGCACAGAGTAGCGATGCAGACAGTCATGAAAATAGCTTGGGCTTGCATTGCAATCTTGTCCGGAATAAACCAGTAGAAGAGTAAAATGTTTGTTGCATAATCAGAGTAAAGTTGAAGTAATAGTTGGAATATTCCGAACATAGCTCGGTTTATTTTTTTGTACATAGGAGAAACTCGAATTCGAGATGTCTAAATGGAAGAGGGTTGGTGCCAACTGAGTTATAGCTCACCGGCACCTAATTCAACTTATTTATGATTAGACCGGAGTTATCTCACAATGGGGTTAAGGAATGGGCTTTCCTCCCCTCGGATCAAGTTATCTGGCAATGGGGTTAAAGAATGGGCTTTCCTTCCCTCGGATCAAGGCTCCATTCATCAAGTATACCAAGATGTTTTTATATTTGGTAATTCGACCATAACAAGCTTGCTCCAACTGCGCTCCATAATTTTTATGTTGATTCTTTGTCACAACTCATAACTAATTTTAACATATCTCTATGTTCTGTATTAAATTTATACACTTAAGGCTCATTTAAAAGAGTTGAAGCCAGATTAAACTCGGTTTACATGGAATTTCATTACGAAAATTATTGATTTAATAATAATTTTGGTCACTTTTATTGGAAATTTTAACTTTTGATTATATAATTTTATACTTTTTTAATTAAAAATATTTTGAATAAATAAAATAAGACAAACAAAGTGGCTATCAGCCCTTTGTACTCTAATTCTATAACTCAAACTTCTGCCTTATTTTCCTTTACTTTTGAGTTGTGAACATGCGAAATTCCAGCAATATAGCTTTATAAGACTTTTCAGACCAGAGAATTTAATGTGACGTGGGAAACTATGGCTCTCTCTCTCTCTAGATATTTGTAGTATCTGTGAATTATATGGATGCTATTTTGTTGGTTTTCCTCCAACATGAATGGTTCGTATTATTAGTTGGCATTGGAGTTACGAATTCTATTTACTTTGTGTGTCCTTTGTGAAGAGAAAGCTAGGAGGCTCTCTCTCTCTCTCTCTCTCTCTCTCTCTCTCTCTCTCTCTCTCTCTCTCTCTCTCTCTCTCTCTCTCCAATTGCGTAATCCTTTTTTTTCTTTGTATCATATCTTGGACATCGTCCGATATCGGGGGTTTCGTCCCGACTAATCCGGACTGATCGCTATAGTGACTCATTTTTAAATGACGGATCTCCCAACGAGGAACGCTCTATACACATGAGGGTCCGATACTCCCAACGGGAGTCGAACCTCAGTCATACTTAAGAAAACTTAACCTCATATCTAGTTGAGCCAACCCATATCGGTCCAATTACATAATCTTATATTGCAATCTAAAGTAAAATCTTAATCGTAATACAGCAAAAGCACAGAAAAAGTTAATTTTTTTTTCTCTCTCGAAAAGTTTAATTTGTTAAGGATTATTGAATAGACCAAAGAGTAGCAGACAAGCATAGCAAAGACAAGCAAGGGAAGCTAATGCCTTTTTCTTGATTTAGGGGTAGAGTCTAGTCTAGATCAAGTTGAGGTAAATTTGGCAAAATATTTTTAGGCTGGGGACCTCAGGATTTAATTGCACTACACGTCTTGTCCAATTCCAAGACAAATAAAGGAAAATTTTGTCTCAAATTCTACATATATATGGGAAATTAGAATGGGCATGGGCAGGGCACCCTTAGACACGGCATGTGTATCTTACCTTACACTCATAAAGCCACACGTCACGCGTTATCATATGACCATCCTAAAGGAAAGAGAAATCCAATGTGGGCAATGATTATCTTTTTAATTAATTGAAGTTAATGGAGATTTAAATTATTGTTATTATGTTAATAATTTTGTGTAATAAAATTTTAGCATAATCTTAAATGAAATTAACCTAAATTTTAATATCTCAAAATTTGATTGATTATACATATACATGCATGTTTATATATTTTTATATTATATAGTACAAAAAATCATGTAGTGTATATATATGCACACACCAATCAATAATAGAAATATCACGACTATTATGTTTCTAATTATATCGTCCAAATTTGGGAACAATGCAATAATTGTGGAGCGGGTTCTAAAGGCTAGGGTTTTTGAAACTTAGGGTATCCTTGGGGTTAGGCGTGGATGGACAGATGTTGCGTTGTGAGGATGGGAGAATGAGTGAAGGATCGATATTCCTCACTTTTTATTCATCATTATAAATATACGAATTTTATTCGATTAATTTAATTTAAATATTATAAATTTTTTTTATTATTATTATTTTTATTATTAATATTTAAATTTTATTTAATTAATTCGATTCGAATATTATGAAATTCATTTAAAAGATTAATTTTTTTAAATATTTTTTTATTATTTTTAAAAATTAAATTTAAAATTTTTAATTAAAGAGATAAAGCATTTGGTATATATCTCTCGTCTCTCGTTAGGTTCTGGGCTCCCAATCCAATAATTCTCCTGATTTCATGCGTCCCCTATACTTTATTCACTTCCATAAGTTATGGCCTCTTTATGGAAAATTTCCATCTCTCTCCTCTTTTATCCTCCCAGCACCAATCATCTTTTGACATTTTTCAAAACGTCCCATCCTGTCGGCAACCCTCATCATCTTTTGTCCGTTTCAATTTTCTTACTTTTCCCTGGTTTTTAAGAACTTCTCCACTCCATGGTATAATTTTTATTTTATTTTTCACGCAGTTGTACGCGTACCGGTGCCTACACTTTTAAGAGCACGGCGGGGTAGACATCCGCTTTACATTCCGTTTACGTGCATGAATTTTGAATCCAGGGTTTGCCTATAGTCTTCGTGGGTATTATTGGGCGAGTAACTATTAACTCATCGTCTTATGATTATTAATTATTTTATTTTTTTATTTTTTTAAAGAAAATATGATCATTAAATAATGATTCAATGATTATAAATTCTATACTTAATATAATTATAAAATATATAATTATATTAAATAATTAACTTGACATGTAATTTAAAGACTCACGTGTAAAGGGTGATGGTCAAAATTTTCATAATTATAATTATATATATAATTAATACCGGCGTGAAAAATTCCTATCATTTAATTTATGTAAAATATATAACATATATAAATAGCTATAGTCCTTTTTTTAATTATTATTCTTTTAAATGATGGTAAAGACTATTACTATTATTCTAGAAAATTTATCATACACTTACAAAATCATTAATAATAAATTGTCTCAAATCTAAACTCGTCAAGTGGTCATGTGGAGTGTCAAGTGGGCATTGGCAGCTACTCGTTAGCCAATTGTACATTGCTTAGGGTTGTTTTCGTGATGTTCATTTTTCCTGCAATATGTATTATTTTAATATTCTTATAATTTGATCGAAAATTACAATTATTTTTCTTCTAATTGTCGTCTTTGAAGATGGCAATTGTAGTTCATTCGTTGGGTTGTTATCGGTCTAGGTTGCCTTAGAAGTAAGAGGGTGGGTGTCGTGTAGTAGGTCCCAAAAAAATTAATAAAGAAAAAAAAAAAGACCAATCGAAAGATTACTCTTGTTCTTACTCTTCAATTTTTAATAAATTTATTATTATATATATAATTAAAGGATACGAATGGAATTTTTTTCTCATAAAAAGAAAAAAAAAGTAGGTAGAGAGAGTTTTGATAGATAGAATAAACACATTCTTTTGCAGACTTGTAGGGGTTGCTGCGGTCTCCATATATTAATAGTCATGGGATAAATATTATTTTTCAAGAATTTAGCATAGTTTAATATTATTATTCAAAAATTTAATATTATCAAAAGTGAAAAGGGTAATATTTAGGTTTTTTTTCGTATCAGATTTTTATTGCAGTCGTCAAGTCATCACTTTTGAGATATCAGAGCTCTAATTTCCTATTACACTTTGATGGGCATCCCACAATTTGTCACCTCTCAATTTTTTTTTTTTTTTCTCCCAAATAAAACATCAAAACTCATCTATCCAACTACAATAGGCTTATATCTGTGTTCAAATTAGGAGTACGCCACCTCTGCAAAGCATAGAACTTGCTTTCTCCTTTATCTCAAGTTATGTAAAAGCTTGAACTGGGTAAAGCGATACCCTGCAAAGTGATATGCAGATGGGCCGAACAGGGTAATCAACACAACTCTCAAACAAGCTAATTTCACCCAACAATCCCTCCAAAGGTGAAGCACCAACTCAGAATTTTCACAAAATATACAAGAAAGTTCCACTTCGGCAACTCATATTTGTTTAGAAAATAATGTTTTTAGTGATTGCTAGCTATCTATCTGTTTTGCTGTAAACATTCTTAAAATAGTATTAAAAACTTTGGATTAAAATTTCAACTCTATCAAGTTGAACAAAATACATCAACTCAAATCACTCACACATAGCTAATTGCAAGACACACTGATATTTTTTGGCTAATTACGAGCAATTACTCTAGATTAAGATGGGATTATCTTCTTCAGCCTTTACAGGACAAAAACTAAACCCATATATATTAAATTAAAAGAGAAAGATATTATATCGTCCAATCATTATTTTTTCTAATCTTTGTTATTGTATCATCTACTTTTAATTTGTCTCTAAGATCTGGGATTTCTTCTCGTCACATAGGATCAGAATTTGAAAACCCAGAAAAATTTCAAGCTGTTCACACGAGTTCTATTTTCAACCTATGATTTCCTTTTGTTTTTTCCTTTAGTTTCACTTTCATGATTAGAAAGTTGATTCCCACATAGGAAGAGAAACTTCTGTATCGCAAAAAGTTAATATACGTGTTCTTTTTCTTTTCTTTTCTTTTCTTTCTTTTTTTTGTGGGCGGGTCATATCATACCAAACGTGGCCTTAGAAAGAATTCAAGAGAGTATATTTTGGAGTTGACATGAAATTCAAAACCTTAGGGAAGTCATTTTCAAAAATTTATTAAAAAATTATAAATGTAGCATTTAAAGAGATTCGGCCGATAACTTGAAGTACCAGGAAATTGTTATCTACAAGTATGAATATCGATAATGTCATGATGTGATTGGGAATCATTGAGAAACTTTGTGTAATTAGCTTAGATTTCAAAGAAATAATGTTTGTCAATAACAATAATTTTTCTTTAGTTTTTCTAATCTTAAAAAGCTCGCGTAGAAGAACATAGGTGGCCAATCCATGAGGTCCCAAATGATTATTGTAGTAGAGGGACCATGTATTGGTTACTTGGAAAACTCAATCGTATAGAGGTTTTTTTTCCATGTAAATACCAAGTTGGCATGCAATTTATATGACCGTAAGAGAGAGAGAGAGAGAGAGAGAGAGAGAGAGAGAGAGAGAGAGAGAGAGAGAGAGAGAGAGAGAGAGAGATTTGTAGAATATTGCGTTAATTCACAAGACCCCAAAAGAACAAATCAGGCAGCCTTATATGGGTACACAGAATTAGGGAAACAATGCCAAGTACAAGTAGACAAATGCACAAATACAAAACAATGCTGTCCTTGGATGACTCAGAAAAACCTAATTAATGAAGAAAGCATTCCATTTCTTTTATCTTGGTTATGTGTAAAGCACACGTTTTGTTTTTGACGTTGATCGGCTCCTCTTAGGGTGACAAATACTGCCAGATTTTACAGGTTTTCTGGTTATGGCGTAATTTTGGTTTCTGCCATGTGCCATCCTACCCTCCAAGCTTTCGCGTTGCATAAAACGCGTAAATTTGCATTGATCTTTTTTATTTTTTTTGTACTTTACCACGCTATATCCGAACTTATATTCTAATTAATCCGATTTAGCACTTGCAGTGATCTATTAAGAGAACTATTCTCCCGACGTAATTTTTTTTCATACCCAACTCACGAGTCAAACTTGAGAATTTGATTAAAAGATCTAACGTTACATTCCACTAGTCTAATCATCCGTCGCTAAATTTGCATTGATTCATGCATATGAGAAAGAGGGAGGGAGGGAGAGGGATCATTCAAATGGCAAGTCTACAAAAGGGAAAAAAACGAGTTTTTTTTTTTTTCGTTATATATGGTTATTAATTTAGATATGTTTTAATTATAGAGAAAAATTAATTTTTCTTTTTTAGGAATGAAAAAATGTTTTATAAAGTACGTGTATATCCATAAATATGTATGGATATACAAAAAGACTTCAACAAAAGGATTAAGCAAATATTATGAGGGAGTTTGCGCATTGTTATAATAAAATTAATTTAAATCTGATTCAGAATTTAAATTGTTATGTAATAAAAAAATTTGATGCTAAGCTCGAACTTAATTAACAAAAACATTAAAGGAGCAACGTGGATAACAACTTGGCCTCTCTATAACCTTTTATCAAAAAGCTTACGTGTATGGAGGGAGAGAGAGAGAGAGGCATAAACATCATCAGAAGAGTGACAGAACAAAATTATTATTAGATCAATCCATCCCATCGTGAGATCAAAATCAAAATCAAAATCATACAACTTGAGTACTTACGTGGATTCGACTGAATCCATCCATTATTTGCTTCGTAACCCATATCATAAGGCCCCCGTTTCTCTCATAAAGCCTTGATCCCTGGCTTTTTACGAAAGCTTCAAAATTCTCTTGATCTCTCTCTCTCAATTTTTTTTTTTTATTTCCATCATCTATATTTAAATTTTATTAAACTAATCTATTTCAAATATTATAAAACTCATTTTAAAAATTAACTATTTTAAATCATTTTTTGTTATTCATATAATTCAAATTCAAAATTTCTAATTAAAAAAATAAAATACATAACCAGTTTCACTTGTTTTTTAGTTCATTCCTTTTCTAACCGGACCCTTTTCACCTCTCACAATAATTAGAGAGAGAGAGAGAGAGAGAGAGAGAGAGAGAGAGAGAGAGAGAGAGAGAGAGAGAGAGAGAGAGAGAGAGAGAGAGAGGACAGTTGCTTTCAGTGGTGATAACAACACTTGAAACCACCCGTGATGATCAAGTAAATGACAACCAAGGAGTCGCAAGATCATCCGATGACATCCTAGAAAATGAAATCAGACAAACTTATATTTCTAAAGTTTTACATGTTGCAGTCGCAGCCCTCATTTATACCTTAAAATTTTACACGTTGTTCTAACAAAATCCAGTTTTCAGCGTATTAGTGTGTATTACATGTATTTTTCAGAATGATCTTTTCTCTAACTCGTAAGGTCACGGGTCATCCATCAATGATCAGTCAAGATCTGACGTAGATTCTACGATCTTAAACTCAAAGGGGTATGCTTGAATTTAATGGACCTGCTAAAATCAAGCTGAAATCCAATCCGTGAACCTATTTGGTTTAATTCAATTTATTCTCGACTCACATTTCCCAACTCTATTCCACCTAATTAATCAAATAATTTTCGAGTAAATTGGGTAATCAAAACCTGATTAGAATGCGTTTAAGTACACCAAATTCATAGATTTGACACATGATAATGTTGGGATAGACATATTCGTCTATAATTGGATACACAAATGATCAAATAATAGATTGGTACATAGTACACAAGGGCATTAAAGATTTTTTGAGGAAAAAGATTGAAAGAGATAAAAATGTTATACGTATGAGAAAAATTATTAAGTAAAATAACATAGAACAAAAGTACATATATTTTTGCTAATATGACAATAGCCATAGTCAATTAAAGTATCAAAATGCAATTAAATTAATCAGATACCAACAATGACAACAATTGATAGATTACATGAACATACAACCACCCTATGGCCCTGCAAGTAGATAATATCGAGAATGTCATCAATAATTTTTTCCTCAAATGAATCGAAGAATCTTCAATTGCACAAGAGATTATTATTTATGATTAACATGTATGATGCAAAGATTTAGGGTATTAAATATGGCGGTATGCATCACCATCAACCTAGTTGAGAAGCATATTCCTTCCAAATTTCCAATTCTCTCTGTCAGTTGATTTAAAGAAACAATAAGCTAGAAGAGAAGAAAAGAAAAGGTGACGAGAAATGTGTATAAACATAGTATACAAATAACAAACATCCCATAATTCATTTGGTTCAGGGACTGACGTTCCTTAACTATGGTCGGGAGTTTGATCCCCTATGGGAACGGAAAAATCAACACTGAGAGACCTACCCCTCAATTGGGCCCTGCAAGCGGTCGATCTAAATTAATCGAGACAAAATCCTGAATACTGAGTTGGTGGACTAGTCATGGTACAAAAAAAAATAGTATACAAATAAATAAAATGCACAAAAATTTTCCCGTCTCTATCATTTAGCATCACTTCTAAAAAGGGGAAGAATATGAAATAGAAATAAAATATAAAATACTAACAAAATGATATGCGGCATATTTTAAGATAAAATACAAGTAATATAAACCTAATCACTTATTGTCTGTTTGTATTGTAATAGGTAGGTAGTCTAAAAAAATTTTTCCAGCTTAGAAAAATTATAAAACTAAATTTAATGGGACTATCTATCTTTACAATTTGCCCTTAACTCAATGAACATCCCTAACATAACCATTAATATCATATGGGTTAAGACCACAGGTGCCCTTAAAAATACTCTTCGTCCCGTAAAATATTATAATTAAAAATACTCTTCGTCCCGTAAAATATTATAATCTCGGATCAACCCCTCTTACCCCTGCAAGCTATACTTCATTCTCCTTACTTTTTAAGTTTCTGATTTTACTCTTAAATTTCAGCACAAAATATCACTCTTCGTGAGAGAACGGTTAGAAAAAGGATAGCCATGAGCAAAGGCTTATTGGACGGATGATATCATTCCCTATCCTCTCAGGTTTGAATCTCTCCACCTTCAAAAGATTTACCGAAAATGGCTGCCCACGAGGCAAATCGGACACCATATCCTATTGGACATGAATAGTGCAAGACAGGGACACAGTTTTGAGTGTCTGAGCTTCATAGCGCGTACAGATAGTACAAACATAGTGGATAAAAGCATGGCAAATCGGACACCATATCCTATTGGACATGCATAGTGCAAGAGAGGGACACAGTTTTGAGTGTCTGAGCTTCATAGCGCATACAGATAGTACAAACATAGTGGATAAAAGCATTCATGGATTTTGTTCAGATCCTCCTTTTCTTCGAAAAAAAGGGAAGAAGGATCTCGCCAAACACACGAGCACAACCTTTATCTGGAAACACACAGGTAGGAATGAACAGTATGTCCTTAACACAAAACAACAGAGAAATTATGAAATAGCAAAGCATGTGATAATTTTCTTGCCACTAAAATTGAGATAAATATCACAGCACAGCCAAGCACAAAGTTCATAATAATACTAATAATAATTTAAAAATAAAAAACTTAATTCTAAAAATAGAATGTTGCTCAGGAAGATGCAAAAAGGCTTGAATCTTAACCGTGACGAAATGCAGGCCATTTTCATGGTGCGTTTGCATGGTATTAGACAAGATAACATTGACATAAGCAAGGGAAAAAGAGAAGACAACAACATTTCCCAATTTTAAAGTTTGAAACGAAAGTCTTCAAACTTTTGAAAAAGAAAAAAGTGGTAATAATGCTTTTCTCACCTTTTGTTTTCATTTCAACCCTTGTTGCCTAAAAGGGCAAAGCCACCATGTGCAAACTGAAGAGGAGCATCAATTCTTTTTTCCATTAAGACCTCAATATGTAAATACCAAGCTAAATATAAGGGATAACTAAAACAGCTCAGCTTCTTAAAGAAGCAAATTGAAATGGTTTATCCCAGTCATTTTAGCAACAAATCCAGCAACAGGGAGGTGGGGAAGACTCAAACCAGCAATGATTTTGATTTGAGTGTGTTGGGAGTTAGGGTGATTGGTGTAATGGAAAGAACACAAGAAGGTTCTATAACTAAATTAAACTTTCACTCTCAAAGATAGAAGAGAGAGGGAGGAGAAAGTGACAAACTGAAATTTGTTCTGCTTGATTGCAAAATGCTTTGAATGCAACAGTATTTATCGGAATGTCCCTACACATCAAGAGACTTTACATTTAATAGGTTCACAATATACCAAGAGGTATTTTAGGAAATCTAGGAGTTTCTCAACATATTAAGAGTTATACAAAAAACACATACTAAAATCTAGATTATTGACTCTTCAAAACTAGTGACCCATAAATGTTCAACTTTAATCATTTCCAACACCCCGTAAACTTGACATTTGTATAACTCTATCCATCTCTCTCAGATTTGAAATCTATCATACTTGAGGGGTTTTGGGAAGAGATCAACCACTTGTTCTAGAGTCTTCACATATTTTGTCTCGATCTCGTTGATTGCAATGCACTCTTGAATAAAATGGAATTTTGAATCAATATGCTTACTTCGTTCATGAAACACTGAGTTTTTTGCTAGAGGCATGGCTGACTTGTTGTCCATGATAATCTTGGTTGGGTCTTGTTCTCCAAAATGAAGTTCTCTTAGCAATCTCCTTAGCCATACGGCATTCCTCTTCTTGTCAAGCTTCTCTTTCTTAGCCTTGACCCACTTAGCCTCTGCCAGGTCTTCTGGCAATTTTCGCATATGGGTTCTTCTTCAATGTTGTCCTCTTGATCCCCTTCTGAATTGGCCTGTCCACAGACTGCACCTCATAGAGTTGATGATCCTAGTGTGATAAGCATTCACCATCTTTGCCCTAGGCAAGACATAAACCTTCTTCTTCTTCTCAGAAACCTCTATGAAGGTCAACTGCTCATCATTAGAAAATAGACAAAATAAATTTTCACTGTGCATGATTTTGGTAGCGTCATACAACACGTGTATGTTTCGAAATCTTGGAGGCTATTCACTTGGGCTTGTTGGTGTATTAGGGGTTCTGTCCTCATCTTGACTCCTTGCTCCCTGTTCTCTTCTTCTCCCAAATAAGGAATAAATTCATATTTCTCTCCTTTTTTGGTGCTCCAATCCCATGAGACACTTTCTTCTAACTTCACATCTCTGTTTACCACCAATTTTTTGCTATTACGGTCAAACCACTTCTACACTTTTGTGTCTTCAGCATACCCAATGAACACCATCTCTTTACTTCTATCATCAAGCTTTATCCTCTCCTGCTCCATTATATGAACGTATGCGACAGACCCGAACACTCTTGATTGCCTCACGATTGGTTTCTTCCCTCCACTCCATACTTCCTGAAAAGTCTTTTTCTCCAAACTCTTTGTTGGTGATCTATTATAGACATAAACTGCACACATAATAGATTCAGCCCAGAATTCCCTAGGCATGCCTTTGCTTCTTAGCGTTGTCTTAGCCATATTGAGAATCATCCTATTCTTCCTTTTAGTGACTCTGTTTTGTTGTGGTGATCTTAGCACCGTCATAGGATGTTTAATCCCATGAGCTTCACAAAAAAATTTGAATTCATTAGAGATAACTCCTCACCTCTATCTGTCCTTAAGACTTTGATCTGGTAGTAGCTTTCTTTCTTTGCCCGACTTTTGAACTTTTTGAACACATCAGAAGTCTCGCTCTTATTTTTCAAAAAATACACCCATGTTTTCTGCGAGTAGTCATCGATGAAGAGAATAAAGTATGAATTGTTCCCCAAAGATTGAGGCTTTCTCAATCCGCATACATCAGCATGAACAAGTTGTAGCAGGTTGATGGCTCTTGAATTTGACATTTGGAGAAAACTCCTCCTCAGATGCTTCCCAAGCAAGAACACCTCACACAACTGGTTTGGATGATTAATCACAGGAATCCCATTCACCATGCTTTTTTTCTCTTAAAAGTCTTGAGACGTTCAAAGTTGAGATACTCGTATCTCATGTGCTATATCCATGGAGGATCCTGAACACCAATATGTATACACTTCGCTTCCATCGTCTTCAAGTAGAGTAAAAACATGCGATTTTTTGTCATAAGAACTTTAGCAACGAGTCTATCTTCTTGGTCTCTCCATAGTCACTTTATGCCCGTTCTCTAAGAGTTGTCCGATACTCAAGATGTTGCTCTTCATCTTGGATATATAGTAGATATTGTGTAGTATTTCGTGGCCTCCATTTTTCGTGGACAAAATCACCGAATTGTTTCCCTCGATTTCAACACTTGTGTCATCACCAAATCCTTCATAGCCCATCATTTTCAGGCCTAAGTCCACGAACTTGCTCTTCTCCTGTCATATGGTTGCTTGCAGCATTTTATTAATCAGATACCAACAATGCAACAATTGATAGATTACATGAGCATACAACCACCCTATGGCCTTGCAAATAGATAATATCGAGAATGCCATCAAGCATTTTTTTTTCTCAAATGTATCGAAGAATCTTCAATTGCATAAGAGATCATTATTTATGATTAATATGTATGATGTAAAGATTTAGGGTATTTAAAAGGCGGTATGCATCGCCATTAACCTAGTTAAGAAGCACATTCCTTCCAAATTTTCCAATTTAAATGTACCCTTTACAGATTCTTCATTCCGGTATGGTATATGCATGAGGTCTCTCTCTCTCTCTCTCTGAATTTAAGGAAACAATAAGCCCGAAGAAACGAAAAGAAAAGGTGACAAGAATGCATAAAAATAGTATACAAATAAATAAAATGCGCAAATAGTTTCTCCGGTATTTATCATTTAGCATAACCTCTAAGAGGGGGAAGAATGAAATAGAAATAAAATATAAAATACCAACAAAATGATATATCACAAATTATAAAAGAATACGAGTAATACAAACCTAATCCCATATTGTAGGTTTGCATTCTAATAGGTAGTCAGTCCAAAAGAATATTTCCAGCTTAGCAAAATTATAAAACTAAAATAATATAATCTCGGCCCCTTCAACCCCTCTTACCCCTGCATACTATACTTCATTGTCCTTACTTTAAGTTTCGGATTAAGTTTCGGATTTTACTCTTAAATTTCAACACAAGATATTTCTCAGACATCTAAGGTTCTCAGAAAGAGAACAGTTAGAAAATGGATAGCCATGAGCAAAGGCTGATTGGCCCGATGGTATCATTCCCTATCCTCTCATTCATAACCTAGGTTTGAATCTTCCCACCACCAAAAGATTTACCAAAGAAAGATGAAATAAAATGGTTGCTTACGAGGCATATCGGACACCATATCCTATTGGACATGCATAGTGTAAGATAGGGACACAGTTTGAGTATCTCAGCTTCATAGCGCATACAAAGAGAGTAAAAACATAGTGGATAAAAACATTCATTGATTTTGTTCTGATCCTCCTTTTCTTCCAGAAAAAAGGGAAGAAGAAGAATCTTGCCAAACACACGTCTTGTTCAGTACAATGCAGAAAGGCTTGAATCTTAACCGTGACAAAACACAGGCCATTTTCATGGTGCGTTTGCATAGTATTAGACAAGACAACATTGACATAAGCAAGGGAAAAAGAGAAGACAACAACAGTTTTTCCCAATTTTAAAGTTTGAAATGAAAGTCTTCAAACTTTTGAAAAAGAAAAAAGTGGTAATGATGCTTTCCCCACTTTTTCTTTTCATTTCAGCCTTGTTGCCTAAAAAGGGCAAAGCCACCATGTGCAAATTTAAGAGGAGCATCAATTGTTTTTCCATAAAGACCTAAACATTTAAATACCAAGCTTAATATAAGGGATAACTAAAACAGCTCAGCTTCTTAACGAAGCAAATTGAAATGGTATATCCCAGTTATTTTAGCAACAAAATTGAGATACTTTTTGGTGCCCGGCAACGGGGAGGTGGGGAAGACTCAAACCGGCAATGATTGTGATCAATCGAGCCAAAACTCTCAGTGGACATTGGGCAAATAAAAGGATAGGCGAATCTATTTATGTACAGTGATGAATGTCTATGTTTGTAGCCCTGTAAAACGTAAAAATTTGAACATACATGCAATTATCTCCGATGTAAGAATTAGGTCAGCATCAACTAGGCCCACTGCTAGAAACTTGAAGAGACAAATTCCAGCTCTCCAATTGACTTAGCAAACCAAAATAGAGTACCAAGCCAGATGCTAACTAATACCTTTACTTCACAAATTAATAATTACCTCAGCCATACAGACTTGAGCTCACAATGAGTCGACCTCTCCTGTTATCTACAAAACCTTGTGACACATATTTCCTTAACAGTCCCGACTGTTTTATAGTACCTGCAAGTCAAATTCCAGCTTGTCCTTGCAAGCACCATGTTAGGTCCCCATCAACTAAATAATTCTCATAAGGTTTCACCATGTTCGGAGTTAATGATATGCCCAGAAATAGTGGGACATGGATGAACAATATGGAGCAGCTACTCTCGCCACCTTTGGTGAACATCCCCTTAGTCCTGAAGGAGAGAATAGTGTTCACAGTCACCCAGCTTGAGATGAATCTACTTCTCATACCAATCATTTCCCATCCAAATGTTAAATACACATTCTTCTGAAACGACATTAACATAGCTGATAGACCAGAAGCTTACCACCAGTGTTTTAATTAGAAAAGCTAGAATTCAAGGACAGATTTCCTTGCAATGAACAAGTATCTATTATAATATATTTACCCTCCAGAAAGAGTAAATTAAAAATTACAAAGCCTCAAAACCATAGAAACAGCCTCCTCCTTTGAAGCGTAAGCCCTAGTATATTTGACCTGGCCAAGACCATAAAATGACATGAGCATGGTGCACTTGAATTCTAGTGACACCAAAATCTGTATTGCACCTATTAACTGTACTCATTAGTTGAAACATACTTTGGGGCACAAACGCTGTCTCCCTGTTAACTTTTCCTCTTCTTATTACCAACTTCCTCCACCCACCACTTTCCCCACCTTGCTTATCATGCTAGTTCAGAAAGATTCCAAACTGCTTTTTCTTATCTTTGCACGTCAAAACCACTTCAAAAGTTAGCTTTCTACCCTACATATATCTTTAGCCACCGTTTGTTGTACAGGAATCTCAACATGCATGTGACAATTATTTAACAATACCATTTGCATCACATATTCCCTTCACTACATGAGTTCAGAAACAAGATCGGTGAAACTTCATGATACAACCAACCAGAACATTTGTTGCCTTTCAAACTCTTCTATCGACTATTTGATGTATCATCCTGAGAAGTTTGACATTTAGATCTTAAAGTTTTGATGACTTCTATTCAGACACCAAACAAAACATCATGTTCATGACCATTATCATTAAGAAACCTTGACATGATATTGCCTAATTATGTGGCCTCTGAACATAGATGAAGAGGCCCACTGATGCCAAGACTACCAGTCTTTTGTCCACTTCTAGCAGGAAGCATCATGTCCAGAAAACATTTAGATCCAAATATACTCCCTCATAAGATTGGTGGCGATTCTTCAAAACTCAAAATCATCAAAGTGACAATCACCAGAGATTTTCACCAGCCATCAAGTCAACTTAATCCTTGAGCTTTCCAGACATGATGCATACAACGTAGTTCATTCTTTTTCATCCTTTAACTTTACATGCTACCTCCTTTTCCATACTCACTCCAAGCACATAATATTCCATTGGACCCCGTACAAGAAGGTAACAGACGGACCTTACAGATGCAATAAATAAATCTAAGAACGACCAGATCTAAAACAACCTATATTCTGTAAATTTCTTAAGCTTAATTAGCATCAAAGCTTTCCATGCAATCAGTAGATCCAAAATTTGTTCCCACACAGGCTCATGCTGAATTCTCTGTAACAGAACTAGTCTAGAGTTTCATGATCAGTAGCATCAGTTCTTGTGGATGTGCAACACATGCGGATTCAATAACAAGAAACATGTGCAGTGCCTTCACCATGTTCCAATATATTCCCCAATTAATCCTCATGCATAGAAAGTGCATCTTTTCTTGCAAGCCAAGTGTTTTATGGTATTCAATATCTAACACTAAACAAAGTTATAAAGGAAACCTTTCATTTATTTATATCAAATTTGTCTATGGTAATACCCCCATTGGCATACGTAATTTGGCCAAAAAAAAAAAAAAAAACTTAATAATTACATTAAACAAGACTCTACTGGCAGCTAAGCTTTGTCTTTCATAGTTCTGTTACATTTTTCCTTCACTTTTTTTTTCCCCTGAATAATATGATGTGCCAAATTTCAGTTAAAATATGTCAAGAAATGAATAAACTAATTCAGGGACATAAGAATCATGTTTTGATGATAAAGCAATGAATTGTCAATATACACAAAATAACGTGAATGGTTGAGAAACAATCTCACATCATCCTCGATTCCTGTAGCTGTTATGAATCTCCAACAGAAGCTCCTGATTTCTAAACCTGGACAAAAACATTTTCACCATCAAGCCAAATGTGAAGCACGAATGAAAAAAGTAAGAATCAGTTTCAAATCAAAATCAACCAACCTTCTCCAGAGTTTGATGCCAGGGAAAGAAGGTATGTGAGATACCAGGCACATCTGCAGCATTTTAGTCCTTTGAGACCTGAACAACAAGATCAGTAGGTGTGTGAACAATTTTTAGGTGGCCTGAGCCGATCAGATCATGGCGGTGAAACCTCATGTCAAGTGGAGACAACCAAAGGTGCTTCTTCTCCAGCAAGACCATTTAAGACAACATTTCTAAACATAATAAGGTGCACTGCTCTCTGTTGCAATTGCATTATATGCACCACAAACACAGTGGTCATGTTCTTGTCAAGCTATCAAATATTATAATCAATAACATACCTGAGAGAAGCCCTTCAGTATGGAACCAATATTTGGAATTGCAAACCAGTGCATGTTTGGATCCATAAGTTGGCGCATCTGAAAAGCAAAGAGCAGCTTTAGAAAGACAGGCACGGAACATCAGGATGGTTTACGTAAACTAAATTAACACAAAAACCAGAATTTAAAGTGAAAATTTGATAATGAGAAGAGAAAGATGAAAGGGGAGATAATTACTAAATATAAAGAAATGGACATAAAGCACCCTATTGCATGTCAGGTAGGCAGAAAAATAAGCGCTAAACAGAACCAAAATCCTGTTCTATCCCATTTTCTTATCAACTTTCTAATCTCACTTTATTTCTCATAAATGGCCCCTGGATGGTGCCTCTGCCTCCTCTTCATAGCAACACCATTAACTTGAATCAGCATATATATCTCTCTCTCTCTATGCGTCCATGCATACACTAGTGTGGGAGTGGCATTGGGGGTACCTCTCAGTCCTTATCAGAGCCCAGCTCACACCCAACTTGATCCTTTACATTTGTGTTCCAATATCTTCATATTAGGATGGAAGTTAGGTATATTGCATGGGTTGTCTTATCCTTCCAATTTTCTCCCTACTCCCAGTTCCCACATTGCAAACATCTCTCTGCATCCTAAGACTTTATTGCATTTCATTTTCCACTAATTTTTCGGGATCCGCACATGGTAGAAAGCTATCAGCTTAAAGGAAAGCGAAATTCAAAATTCTACGGCCGCACACTACGGTTCCAAAGGACATTGAATGGATAAGACTAATCCTCTGGATTTCGAACCAAAGTCTCATTCAAATACTTATGTTAAACTTTATCTATTAAAAAATATATACATATTTGAAATCTTCATTCCTACCTTTCTAGTATTTGCTAGTGCTACAAGCACCATTATCATAACCACTTGCTATTGTTAAACTGACCAACACATCGATCATAATTTTTCTCCATCAAAGTTCCCAGTAAATCCTTAGTATCTATATCCCTATCCAAAAACATAGAAATTAATTGTTTTTCTTTTTATTTTTCAGATCCTCTTTTTCTGCAGATATCAAAGTTTCCGAGATACAAATCATTTTGAGTTTAGTATTTGTTAGATCCATCAATAACTACAACAAGTTTAAACAAAACTGGTTAAAGAAAAGGATGGAGAGGAACAAGTTTACACACAAGAAGCCCAACATTGATCAAAAGAGAGACATGCTCATCTTTTAACTCCCCCCCCCCAAAAGGATAAGAGTGAACACCGCAGCAAAGAGTATCTTAACAGTTAATAGCCATTAAACAACTCAAACACAGCTACTAACCAAATCAAAAGCTCCTCAATCAGGTCACTCAGCAAAATAAACAGCAAGCATGTCATAGAGACTCGCACAAGTAGCTCTCCAATCAAGTCACAAATCAATGGAAAGGCAAAGGCAATACCTGCTTTCATTTTCAAGATTCAGGCTTGATCTAATTTCGTGAATTACGTTTCAGTTTTTAATCTCAAGTTCTCACCTTTAGTCAGAGAACCCTAGGCATGTTCAACCTTTAAGAGGAGAGAAAAGTCCAACTTATAGGTAATCAAATCCATTATCTTGCACTTGCTATGGTCCTCACAATATAGTGTTTATTGACTTGGACATTGTGTACAACTCATCGGTAGTTAGTGTTGGTCAGTTCTCTATCCATACTAATAAGACTAATTAACCTATGTGCTTTTAAACCATTGACACCCCAAGAATCTGATACACAATTTCCAATTTCAATAACACAATCTCTGCTATTCCGTAAAAGTGTATAAGAAATATGTCAAAGGAAAGTTTTGCATCATCTGCAACAATGGGACCACCATATTTATTTGAAATTGAAACCATTAATCTCCAAAACAAACAAACAAACAATCTTTTTTATGTCCAAAAAATTACAGATAATAGGAAGCTTGTCAAGTCAAAAGCCAGAAAGGAGACGAACAGAATCCACCCTAGAATAACTGATCATCTGGAAGGGCCTTACATGAGCACTTCAATGACCTTCAAAACTGTTGAATACATTAATTAAACTATTTTATTCACACAAGAAACCTCAATCAGAAATTGATCTTAGACCATAGATTTCTCACCAAAGGACTACAAATTGAAATATGATCCATTGTCCCCATAGCTCTCCAAAATATACTATCAGAAACAAGTTTAATGACAAATATAAATCATCTAGATAGTGCTACCATCTCAAGAGCAATAATAATACAAAACATAGTTACAAGGAAACTCCAAACTCCTCACCACATCTTGCTAGAACCTCCGAGAAGAAAACACCCACCATTCACTTAAGTTTACAATAGGTTCCATGTAGCCCTATAGAATGATATAACAAAGTACAGAAGGCTCCCAGAGATACCCAACCTGCATCATAAAAATTTTGAAGGAACCTAACATTCCAAAAACAATTAATCAACCAAACATCCTAAATCTATCAGTGGTTAGGGAGAGCATGGTATCCTTATCACCAGTTACCAATCTGGAATCTCTTTAAGAACAACATCTGCAACCCCCCCCCCAAAAAAAGGCCCCAAGTTCCTGTTCTACTGCAAAGTTCAGATAGATTTCCAACACTACCGAATGTTTAAACATGCTAGAACCATGTAAAAATTTAACAATTGTATCATCTCTTGACTTTAGAACACAAAGAACACATATACCTGCCTATAACTATACAAACAACAAACAGAGAAGCATAAATTAAAGGAAGACAACAAGGAGCAACCAAGATAGAACAGACTTGTAACACACCGAACTAATAACATTACAACATCACATATCTCCCTCCCCATATTGCCACACTGTTTGCAACTAATGTCTGGTTCAAAATATGAAGAAAAATAAAAGTTCAGAAACAAAAGAAAGGAAGTTCTGCGTGTATAAATAATGACCGTAGATAGCATCATGTATCTTAAGAGGCCACTTCTGCACATACACAAGATTACCGGTGCACTTGAGCCATTTGTTCAACAACTACAATGTCTATAATATCATTCACAGGAAACAAATGAGACGCATATGCAATAAGAGAGAATACACACAAAGACAATATTTTCAAATATTTTAAAAGAGAACATAACATAGTTAAAAAGAAAGAACAAACAGAATGACTTAGGTCCAAAAGACTTACAAGCTTTTGATGATCAATACTAGGTTCCACCCTCGTAATTATATGGGTTTTGAACCATTCAAAAACTGCAAGATGTCCTAGTTTCTTTGCTTCCATTCTTTTCATGACCAGATCTATCTACAAACAGAGAAAACCTCAGCAATTTTAAACTGAAATCCTATGCCACGGCACATAATGCGAAGCCCGAAACATTTCGCATGTATGCGGACTGTGGAATCAGTTTCACTCTACTAACCTGTTTTAAGTGGTCATCCTACAAACATAATAGCATGGTCATCCTGCCCTGTGTTAAGTTTGAATATGCGCAAAACCTTTTCCCTTCTCAATGACTACAGAGAAAAGTAAAATATACCTGAATTACTAGAGGAATTTAAAACAAATGGCGAAACCAGAAAGATGACAGTGTGTAAGGGGTCTATTACGTGCCCACATGATAATGTAAAGCAGGAAAACATGCTACACAGAATTTTATCAGGTGCATTGATCAGTTCTTATCATTTTTCTCTTCCTTTAGGCCAAACCATGTTCATGTGACTGCCAAATCTACACATAACAGGAAGAGATGCATCAAACTAATGTAGCAGCACTTCACATCCATCCCTGCACCCTAATTTAGGTGCACTTCACATCCGTCCCTTAGGTGCACTTCACATTAACTTACCAAACTCTTCGGTATAAATCATACGCATGAAGGGTGAGCCATCGAGCAAACGTAAGGTAGCTCCACAATGACATGGCCATGGGATCAAATTACTGAATATCTTCTTGCAGGTGTAAGACTGGGTATCTCTCACACTCCCCACACCCATGGCCATGAGAACCTTGTAACAGGGCAACTCTATGTGGCAGTATTGCAGGTGAGTCCTTTGTACCAGGAAACACCAGAAATTACAATAGACGTTAGATATTAATAATGCAAGGATGGGAATTATGCCAGTAGCAACACAATATGAATACCAGATCTTTAAAAAAATGCTGTAAGTTCAAAATGTAAAACTTAGTACCATTTAGCATCTTATAATTCCCTCTTCTACATATCATCCACATATGACCATATAATCTAGACCAAGAACAATGTCTTAAATACATAATGCATTTGGAGGAAACTACAGATTGCTCCAATTGATTTGCCAACAAAATCAAAATAGGAACTAGACTAAAATGACAAGTTATTTCTAGTAAAGATCAACGGATTACTATCAAAATTTAGTATCATTCATATCAGAATCAGTACAAGAGTGGAAAGAATAAAAAGATGAGATCAGACTTGTGACAATAGTCATGTTTTCCATACAATCTATTTGAAGTTTCTATAGAGTTATTGACTCTGCCAACTGGAGCACTAACAAAAGCTAAACTAAGATGAATTGATCTAAAAACTTATCTAAACAATTTTGTCAAGCTGAGTAAAAACAAGATCAAATTTTCTGCTCCCACTGTATTTCACTATTGTTCAACAAGATAACCAGATGTCAAACTGTGCATGCAAATCAGAATGCTTTCTGCCGAGTTTAGTTGCAACCCACAAATATGGAAGCACATTTTAGCTTTCCAAGCTTGCAAATTTTTCCACAAACATCCACTGCTATCAGGATACATATGGCTTAAACCAAAAGCCAATAATAAAGCCAGAAGCATTCATCTCTCCCGGTTCTCAAAGATAATGATCGAAAAGAACATTAGCATCTTAATATTTATTAATGCATCCACAAGTACTAGATCTTGTGCACCATACTCCAACTCAGCTCTGAGTGAATAGTGGTGTGTTATGATAAAATTACAATTCAATATAAATATTTGATGGCTAAAGATTAACAAAAATTAGGGAAACAGACAAAAGGAAAACCTCGAGCTCCCTATCAACTTGTGTTCTATCTGTTATGTTGCTATATGATTCCGACCGCAAAATGAATGGCAGCACTGTAATCTGCAATTCATCAATATAAGTAGAGCCATTTAAAGCCAAACAAATAAAAAAACACTGCTCATTTTTTGTTAAAATCAAACAGGAAAAAGTTCAAATTGAGATGTGCACTACATTGTCCCCGGTTAGAAATTTCGTCCGATTGGTCATCTAGCATGTCAATTCATAGCAATGTGATCCTTTCACCAGTGCATCTTGGGCTTGACTCATATGATAAAAGAGATCAGTGTAAGAGCCACCGATGAGCCATAAGTGAAATGCATCTATTCGTGGTACATCCAACTAGAATGTAAAACACATTTTTACACATTTCTTCACTCAAGTGTTTCTCAAAACTGCCTCAACATTCTTCTTCTTAAAAATGTGCAGCAAGAGCATCAAGCATTGATCACATGAGTAAAAACAAAGTACAGTGCAACAGAAGCAGGAAAAACATTCTTGTCATAGTTCTACACTCAGTTGTGAAAATGAAAAAAAATATGTTTGTAAGTCATTTTCATTGACCTAATCCATTTATCTTCTACGAACACATCTAGAACAAACAAGAGTATGCTCGGACATGTCCTTTCGACACGTCTTTCGCGTCTTAAAATAACGCAAACTTTCTATAACTTTGTCTAGGCACATCCCATCACTTCTTGCATCCCTCAAGTTAGCCCCTTTTGACACCAACCTTAATATCACATTGAACAAGCATAGAAGACTAGAGAGTCAGCCAACTCTTTTGTTGTCACATTTAAATATGTAATATCTAATCAAACTAATTTTTTCAAGAGTAGAATGCAAAAAACAGTCAACAATTTGAAAGGCAGTTCCGGTTATTTACTCCAAGACATCTGTTTTACTTCTACATTTAGAAGCACAACAATAAACATAATATTTGGCAAGTAATCCAGAAATCCCTCATCGTTATTTCAGCCAGAGTTATTAAATTTTCTCAGTCATACTAAGCAACGTGTTTTATGTCATAGAAGTTGATAAATTTCAATGTCACAACATAAGATTGCTTGAACTAAACTTGAGATGGGATTGCAGACCTTATCGATGTGAGGAAACTGAGCACGCATAACCCAAAGAGCTACCAAGGTATCGCTGACTGTTAGGTTTTCCTCTGCCAATCAATCCAATATTCAGTAAACTATCAAAAATCAATGGCAACAGGAACCTCATTTTCTTAATTTCAAACAAAAATGAAGAAATGGACAGAGAGAGTTACCGAAAGATGGGAATTGGTAGATTTCTTCAGCTGCAGTTCCAATTTCTTCATCCCTCTCTTGTCTTTTGCCTCTCGATGAGGACAACTTCTCCATTTCAAGATAGGAAGTTAAAATCCAATACCCTAAATTTATATATTTGATGGGGTTAGGGTTAGTAGCTTCGTCCGATTGGTCATCTAGCATCTCAACTCATAGCAATGTGATCCTTTCACCAGTGCAGATTGGGCTTGACTAATCCGATAAAAGAGCCCAGTGTAAGACCTACTGATGAGCCATAAGTGAAATCCATCTATTCATGGTATATCCAACTAGAATGTAAAACACATTTTTACACATTTCTTCACTTAAGTGTTTCTTAAAACTGCCTCAACATTTTTCTTCTTCAAAATGTGCAGCAAGAGCATCAAGCATTGAGTAAAAGCAAAGTACAGCGCAACAGAAGCAGGAAAAACATTCTTGTCATATTTCTACACTCAGTTGTGAAAATGAAAATGTATGTTTGTAAGTCATTGTCATTGTCCTATTCCATTTATCTTCTATGTTGCATGAGCACTTCTAGAATAAACAAGAATATGCTCGGACATGTCCTTTTGACACGTCTTTAGTGTCTTAAGATAATGCAAACTTTCTATAACTTTGTCTAGGCACATCCCATCACTTCTTGCATCCCCCAAGTTAACCCCTTTTGACACCAACCTTAATATCACATCGAACAAGCATAGAAGAATAGAGAGTCGGCCAACTCTTTTGTTGTCACACTTAAATATGCCATATCTAATCAAACTAATTTTTTCAAGAGTAGAATGCAAAAAACAGTCAACAATTTGAAAGGCTGTTCCAGTTATTTACTCTGAGACATCCGTTTTAGTTCCACATTTACAAGCACAACAATATACATAATATTTGGCAAGTAATCCAGAAATCCCTCGTTATTTCAGCCGCAGGGGGGGGGGAGAGTTTAATTTCAATTTTATTAAATTTTCTCAGTCATACCAAGCAACGGGTTTTATGTCGTAGAAGTTGATAAATTTCAATGTCACAACATATGGTTGCTTGAACTAAAATTGAGATGGGATTGCAGACCTTATCGATGAGAGGAAACTGAGCACGCATAATCCGAAGAGCTGCCAAGTTATCGCTGAATGTTAGGTTTTCCTCTGCCAATCAATCCAATATTCAGTAAACTATCAAAAAGTCAATAGCAATAGGATCCTCCTTTGCTTAATTTCAAACAAAAATGAAGATAGAGAGAGACGGAGAGAGTTACTGAGAGATGGGAATTGGTCGATTTCTTCAGCTGCAGTTCCAATCTCTTCATCCCTCTCTCGTTTTTTGCCTCTAGATGATGACGAGTTCTCCATTTCAAGATAGGGGGTTGAAATCCAAAACCCTAAAATTTTCCATTTGACGGGGTTAGGGTTATTTTCAATCTTTAAAAAATTACCTTATCAAAGACTGTTATAATAGAACCTCCACAAATACTGTTATAAATAAATTACTTTATTTAACCAATTACTATTTTTAAATCAATCATCTTGAATATTATTTTGTACTTGTAATTAATTAATTAAAAATTTTTTCTTCCTCCTTACCCCTAATAATTTTTGCTTCTGCAGAACATACTCATGCCCACCCTAATTTTCCTTTCTATTCTTTTTTTTTTTTTCTTTAATCTTCCACCAAAAACATTAGCCTTTTGTATTCTTATATTTACATAGAACCAAATCCAATAAAACCCAAGATTCGAATTAAGTTTTAAAATTAATTATTTAATGAATAATCTAATATAAATTATTGATTTGATTTTGTTATGTAATATATTATAAAAATAATTGTTAAAACTCCTATTATTATAAATAATTAATTAATTAATTATGATATATAAATTTATTTGGTACGCATGATTTATTAATTATTGTGTTTTTTGGTATACATTAAAAAAATAATTGATTAAAATAAAATAGTTTATTTTTGTGTGTTGGGTAGATTAAAAAGTTATTTGTCTAGTAATTGATTATTCCTGCTTTTGTGTGTGCTTTAGTATAAAATAAAAAAAAATTTAAGACAAAACATTCAAAATTTTTGTATTAGGCATGATTTATAAATTAGTGAGTGTGCTTTAGTGTATATTAAAGAAGTGATTAAAATAAACTAGTTTATTTTTGTAGTAAATTAATTTTCTAATTTATTGAGATTTTATTATAACAATATCTAATAAAATTTGTTTCTATTTTATGTTTGGATTAATAAGAAAATTTATATTAAAATATTGAATTCAAAATTAACAAGAAAATAATATTAACTAATAAGATAAAAATGACATAAAAAAATGAGATCATCAAGAGGACAGTTTAGTGGTCATAACCCTCTTTCCCACCATTTCTGACTTGACGTAACAAAAATCAAAATGAGACACCAAAAAAGGGAATAATGAACCGTAATAAAATAAATCTATTCTTGGCTTTTACATTAAATAAATCAGATTTTCATATCAATTTTCCTTTTAAAATGAGAAAACTAAATTTGGTTCTTTTTGCAAAATAAATAAATAGAATTGATAAAATTACGGGTCTAGTTAAACACTATAGACCAAAACTTTCTAAAATTGGGCACCAAATTCCGGATTAAAAGTTTGGATGCACAATTAAATTCTGATTTTCTTATACAACTAAAAATAATTTGACAATAAATATACTCAGTAATTTTTCTTAAAGACTGACTTTGGTTTATTAAGTGATTTTATAAAGAAATTGTATTTATCGTATGATTTTTAATTCATGGGTTTTCCATTAAATAAATAAAAAAATCTATTTTTTATCACCATATTTGAAACTAAATCAATTTCAAAATTTTTTACCAGCTCAAAATACCCACAACCACAGATCTTTTGATTTCTCTTTCTACACTTTCAAAATGTATTACTTATTTGTCTTTCACCTGTGCTTTGGGCCTCCCTGTTGCGGCTACCAACAAGGATTTATTTACTATAATATTATTATTTTTAATTAAAATTATTTAGGTATTATTCTTTTTATTCTCATACTGCTAATTTTGTATTCTGTGAGTGCGAAATCATCTAAACTAATCTCATTGATTTTATTAAATAAAATGATTATTTTGTATTTTGAGAATACGAAACTGAAATCATATTTTTAGAGCGAAATTATGAACATCAAGAGATCAGATCCATGTGAAATTTTCTTTCTCCTATCGCTTTCCTCCTTTTTTTTCCCAACTCTCTGTCTCTCTCTCTCACACGGTTTGAGCCTTAGAAACAACCAAAAAAGGGTAAAAAAAGAACAGATATAGGATTCTTAGAGCGGAGAGGATGAAAATGAACGAGAATTAGTTGCACAGAGGGAGAGAAATGGGTTCAGAGAGAAAAAAGTAGAGGTGTTCAGAGGGAGAAAACCGAAGCCATTTTTGTTTGTGTCTCCCTCAAAGATGGCAATTAAAATAATAATAAGAAGAAGAAGAAATGGGAATTAAAGATGAAAAACTTACCACGACTACCTTCACAACCCATAAACCAACAATAACAAGACGAATTTGTATTTTTGTAGGGAGTCACCTGAAGAGAAAGAGAGAGAGAGAGAGAGTTTTTAGGGGAAAAAGAAGTCAGAAATTATAGTTGGAATATATTTTGGGTGGTTCGTGGCTATAAATAAACTGTGGGCAGAAATTGTGGGTTTGGATATACTAAAGAAATTGATTTTATATTTTAAGAGTACGAATTTAGTTTTGTACTAGAGAGTACAAATTTCTTTTTTTAAAAAAATAAATTTAAATTAAACATGATTTCGCGTATTGAGATTACAAAATCAATAATTTAGAAAAAAATAATAATAATATTTAAATAATTTTAATTAAATAAATAATATTTTGTAAATAACCCAACAAGGATGAAGACAGAAATTTTGACAAGTAAGAACAAACCTGATCACTAGCGAAACAAACAGCAAGTGCAAATGATTAAAAAATACAAATAAATCAAACTAAAGACTATTTTCTTTTAGTCATAATTTTAAGTTTGAATCGTGAGAATGAAAATATAATATTTGAGTAAATCAATTACTTAATGGGTTTCATCGTATTTAAGTCGAATTAATTATGTAAAGTTCGTATATCGATTGATAATAAATATTCAACTTACAAGAAAAAAAATTACAAATCAGGTGAAGTGATAAAAGCATAAATTGATATAATAATTGTTATTGATTTTTCTTTTTTTGAATAAATATTATACTGATAGTTATATTTTGTGATATCTGATATTTTAGAATCGATGAAAAAGGTTTATAAAGAAAAGTAAAGAAAAATGAATCAATTTAGAGTATATATGTAAAAACTGAAAAAAAAAATAGACAGTAATGCTCTTTAATTGGCGCATGGGCATGCAGATCTTACAAATGTTATGAAGATCAATGCAACATGTTTCCTTCCTAAATTGCATGAGAATTTAAGGAAATTTAAGATTGATTTGGAAGTTTTAATCATTAACAACATATATTGATTTATTCCTAATATTTAGAATAGAAAATTTGAAAACTCTAACTTTTATAATTTTTTATTTTATTTAATTTATTTTTTTAGACTATTTAGTAATTAGAAGCTTTTTTTTATTTATTTAGTAGTTGCTGGATCTAGAGATATTTCTATTTTAGAAAATAGGAAATTCATTCCTATATATATAGGGGCAAGAGCGAGACTTATGTCCTGTAGCTTTCTTCGGTACATTTTGTCTCCACCACGTTTATTTCCGGTAGCAATGTTATTTCTTTTGTGAGTTTTTCCTTTATTTCTAAATGAAACATTATTGAAATTTTGATTTTCTATAGAACTATGAGATCGAATTGAACATATTAAATTAATATATTATATGTATTTATTTAATTTTTATACTTTATAGAGTATGATTTTCTAAAGTTTATTAAATAATGATTAATATTTAATAGTTTTAGAATAATTTATAACCAATTAAAATAATAAATTTATAATTATTTGTTTGTTTTAATATAGTGGAGAATGATATAAATATATGACTTTATTAATAATCCAATCTATATCAAATAATCTAATTTAAATAAATCCGTTGAATGTTTATTGAATAGAATTGAGTCTGAATATTAAATTTTAAGAGTTTTTTTAGAGTTATTTTTTATTAAAAAAATAATTGACGAGATTCTCTTAATTGTCGACGAATTAAGGAGAGATTAGTTATTTGGCGTTTGTTGAATGATTATAACTAATTTATTTATAATTTAATAAATTCATTAAATAAATCGATAATCAATCATCCAAATCAAAGTGAATATAATTCCTTTGTCTAGAAATTGATTTTTCATTAAATTGTATTTCTTTAATTTTGAATTACTTATTTATTTTTAGTGAAATTTTTATTTTCCTTAATTTATTAGTTTAGTTAATTTTTAACTCTCATATTTTATTTTTATTTCCATAAAATAAATAAATCCACCACTCGCTAATAAGTCGGTCCTACTCATTCTATACTAATATTTTACGAATTAAGTTAATTTATTTTTAATAATTTAACGACATAATATAAATCTGTCGTTTCCATTTTTCTCGGTTTTACAAAGAATTCTAAAGAAATTTTACATGCATTTTCAATCCCTTGAATTGGCATTAATTAACCACAAATTCAGCTCGATTAAATCCAAGGTTGATATCTATCATGGGAACAACACAGCTTTGTCTTGTACTTGGAACAAGTGCAATAATAATTATGAGGGCATCGCTTTTATGCATGATGACACAAATTGAATCAACAAAAAAATTAATTATAAGTCTGGTTGTAAAGCACCCCAAACTTTTTTGGGTCGGGAAATGTCATTGTGCAACATAAAATGCTTCCATATAAGTACATAGAATCAGTTCATTTGTTGGGTCCCCAACGATTGCCCACAAATACTAAATTCTTAAACCACAAACTTTGTTTGACAATAAATCCCTCTGAGTTTAGGGTCTCATTGCATTCTTTTCTCAAACTTCATCACCACTCCAATTCTTTTTCATTTTAGGACCACATGGCCCATATTCACCACGTATTTGATGAGGCAAACTTCTCACAAATTTCTCAAATTTAGGTTTGAGCTTTTTAGGCAACAATTTCTCCACCTTCTTGAGCTCAAAATTTATGTCATAATCTATTCGTGGACCCCATTTTCGAGTATAGTTAAGCCATGGAGGTTCAACAATATCTGTTCCCAAGTACTCAACTGCAACAATAGCATAACGCACCCCGGCATCCACAGTCATCTTGCTTTTCGCCACATCGTTCCGTATTCCTATCCCTCCATTCCCATCTAAAACAAGCCCCGGTTTGGGATACATTGCATGTCCATGCAATGACGAATATACAACAGGCTTGTTTCCTGTAAAATCAGATTTAAACTTACATTTAAATAATTATAAAAATTTAAATTAATATAGACGGGTATATTTAGAACTATAGATACTATGGTTACCTGTTTGAAACTCCAGATTTGGAGGATCAACCCATGTCCCTCTACCATGTTGGGAGAGATAAACCTTACTCAACTCTCCATTAAAATTACTAATTCTCAATGTCACATGCTCCCAATCACCAACATGTTCACCAATTTTCTTAAATGAAATATTAATTAACTCAATCTTGCCTCTAGCTGGCCCATTGAAAGGGTAAAAGAACCATACCACAATATCCGTAAATGTCCCTCCAAACATGGATTTGACATGTAAATAAACTTCCGAACTCTGTAAATCTCCTTTCTTAACTTTGTCTTTACTTCCAATGTCCTGGGGCAGGTCCAACCAGTACTTTCCATCCTTCGATGACCCTCCCAGTGGAAGGTCTTTGCCGTTTGGTTGGATACGAATAGGATTGGATTCGTTTCCTTTATGATATAGCAAAGCTCCATTGCGAAAGAACCAGTTCACTGAGGAGGGAAAGTATTTCTCGCGGGGATGGAAGTAGATGACTGGTGAATAAGCCTCAAATAATGCCTTAATCTGGTCTAGATCAGGCATGTTTGAAGAGATATTGCCCTTGTTTTTTAGGCAAGAAAGAGACGGAGATGTAGAACCAGAAATGTTTGCCACAAAACTACCAACTGAGACACCTTGAGCTTGGATTCCTCTACTAGCTGGTTGACTAGTGAATAAGTTTAACCCACTTGAATTGCTAGTCTTACCTTGTCCCCAGATCCACGTGTCAGCTTTACATTTTTCGGCGAGGTCAGCTCGGACGCATCTGACCTTGTCCAGGGGAGGCTTGTCACGGGAACCTGTGATAATGTACCCAAGGGCTCTGTAGCCGTCGGGCGGAACCGGGAACCAAATGTAGCCGTTACCCTCTTTTTTGATGTTCAATGACACACTACTCCAAACTAGAGTATAGTCAATTGGTAATTTAAGAGCACTAGAAGAATTGTCTTTTCCTACCAAAACCCAACCATAGAGAGCTTGGTTGTTGGGTTGCGCATAGCTACCAAGCATGAAGAAACCATCTGGCAACGCGGAAGGCACGTAAAATGATGCACCGAGGTTGTCCGGTCCTCCTTCATGTGTAGCCCATACCTTAGTAAGGGATGAGATTTGGGACACCACTAGTCCTCCTAAATCAATCGTGCCTCTGGCAAAACCATTGCCTACACAAGAAATAAATCACAAAAATAATTAGCCTAAAGAAAATGGAATATAGAGGAATGTTATATTTC
Source organism: Dillenia suffruticosa (assembly GCA_033439265.1). Classification (NCBI taxonomy): domain Eukaryota; kingdom Viridiplantae; phylum Streptophyta; class Magnoliopsida; order Dilleniales; family Dilleniaceae; genus Dillenia; species Dillenia suffruticosa. The sequence continues at coordinate 20,808,322 of JAVTVX010000020.1, forward strand.
AAAGTCAGTCCATCCTAAAATTATTGACTGATATAATGTTGTACTTGGGCGATCATAATATGTCATGCTCAGCATGATAAATAGAATTTCTTTAAATGGAATTGATGATTTGTTTTGATGAAATACCTGGTGGCCAAGAAAGAAGAGGTGACGGGAGCTTGAAAGAGGTTTCAATTGCCAAGGCTTTCGTCTCTATCGTTGTTGCAGAGGACTGAAGAGTAAGGCAACTTCCCATTGTTGAGTTGTGAAGGAGAAGAAAAATTACGAGATTTATAAGCATGGCTTGAATCCGAAATCGAAAAGAATATAGCAAGTGAAATGCAAGCAGAAGGAAAAGGTGTCTTGCAAGGGGCATATGTTGTTAGATTTAAATGCCAAAGTTCCTGAAGTGATGGTCCTCCCATGGTATAAATGTAATTGTTTGGTTACACTAGTTTGGGACAGCAAATTTTCTCTCCCCTTAATAATACGGGTGTTTAATTATAATTAATTATTTTAAACATAATTCTAAGATCAGAATGTCACATGTTTGAACGAAAGAAATTAGGAAATGCTGCTAATAAGTTATAACTCAGCATACATCATTGTCTTCCCTTTAAAAATCTCGAATTCAAATCTCTTTTATGTATCAAAAAAGGAAAATTAAGAAACACTAATCATAAATTAAGTCGTTTATTCCATAAATTCATTTGGTAAAATAATAATGAAATTCAACCCGAAGGGAAAAGATGAACTCAAGTTTCGTATACGTCTAAAAGACCAACTCAATTTTGCTACACAAATATAGGAACAAGAGTAATGTAATTTAGATTTTTTTTATTAAAAGAAAAAAGATGGAAAAATAAAATGATGAATGACGGAGTTATCGATAAAATTTTCTCATTCAAAAATATTTGCCATTTTGATAACAAAAACATTGTTCTTGAAATAATTACAGTGAAGAATCACTTTTTAGCACCTTTGCCTTCTCTGGTCAATGAACAAATATTGCTAGATCTATTTATTGGTCAAAGCTTGTCACAATTCATACAATTAGCAAGAGAAATTTTAAAAACAAGGGGCCATGGCCGCTTCCATGATTGGGAAAAGGAAAATTTTGGATCACCTTAGCCTCATTATATACAATTATTAAACCATATAATATACAGTAACTCTCTAATTTATCGATTAATTTTTTAAATAAAAATTCAACGTTAGGTTGCTTCAAAATCCAAGTTTGTTTTCTCGACTTCCATCGAAGTTAGTTCTAATCCATTCCATCAAAATAATTTAATATCAGATGTAAAGAGATGTAAAAGTTTTATGTTAATTAATTTAATTCTTGGGATATGGTTTATATACATGAGAACTTTTCACGTACTGATTCAAGACTTAGGATATAATATATAAACACTTGAGCGGCAGGATAATTTACTTTGTTAATCAGAAATTTCGAATTCAAACTCTTAGAATGATGAAAAAGGATTTAGAAAAGTCAACTCAAAAAATGTGTCTCACAATATTCGAATCAAATTATTCAGATAAAATTTGAATATCGATGGTAAAAAAAAATGATATGATACACAAATTGTGAGAAATTTTTATCACAAACAGGTAGTTATGCCCTAACGGTATAAATGCTGCAACGACCAATTCAGATCCAGTATACGTTGAAATCAACTAATTCAAGATTTGGAACATGATATTTGCCATAACTCTGGGAAATCTCTAATTTTTTTTTTTTTTGAAGGTGAAAGACTTTTATTAATATTATATTACTTTGCCCCTTTTTTACTTTCCTATTTTGATTCAATTTATTTTGGTACTTAAAAACTCATATCCCTCTCTCTCGATAAGGCGTGAGCTCATAAAAAGAAACAATAGAATAAAAAACAATTCACAAGGCTCTGCATTACATAAGAAAGATGAAATTCACATCGGAGTATGAAATCTAGCTTTGTTTTGGGTTTATGAAATTTGGCTTCCTTTTCTTTTATAACAAACTGGTATTTAAATTAATATTTTGATTAATATAATTCGATTGTTATCAAATCCAATTTAAAAAAGAATTCTTCTAATATAATATTTTCTATTTATAATTTTCAAATTTAAGATTTAGTTAAAAATTTTAACATTTTTATCTATTAAACTAATTGTTTATTGATATGAAATTTGTTTTTTTTTAATTCCTATCATCGATATCTGAAATTATACTCCAATGAATTCGGTTCGAGTATCTGTGAGGCTCCTATTTAAGGGGATAACTCTCCTAACATAGTTTTTTTCTTTTATTTTTAAGTTTTTAATTTAAAATCTAGTTAAAAAACATAGTATCGAATAAATTTGGCTTTCAGTGACATACAAAACGACTAGTGTCTATTTGACAGGATTTTTTTTAGCTGATCTTCTCTTTTTAAAGAGAAATAAAAATTAATTTTTAAAAATTTTTTTTTAATTTGTTTGATTTTTTTACTTTTTAAAATAAAGTTAAAAATTAAAAATTAATTTCATTTTTACTTTTTTACTTTTGAAATAAAGTTAAAAGTTAAAAATTAATGGTAATATTTGAAATTTTGTATCATTCAAATAAATATATTAATGAAATAAAAACACTTATATAAGAATATAAATTGAATAAAAAATATATATATTTACGAAAAAACGATGGATTAAAAAGAGAGAAGAAAAAACTCTTTCCATAAGTTTTTTCTTAAAATCTATTTTTAAAATTTTTTTCATAAAAAATAATTTTTTAATAGACTTCTTTTTATAAGAATAATAGAAAATGAAAAAAAATCTTATCAAACAAGCACTTTTTTTTTGTATCTGATGGTATTTTCGTCCCAACTAATAGGAATCAAACAAACGCTTTGACAAGCGCTTTGTCTAGACTTCTAAATGCCACCATCTTGCCAAGCCCAATAGAGGTTTGGGATTGGGCCAGTAGTGTCCGTCTTACCCACCTCACCAAAAAAAAAAAATTGTCACCATCTGTCCTCGGTTCCGCTTATTGGGCTTTTTACTCGCATGGAGCTCAGCTGTGGGTAGCTCGGACTTGCTTGGGTGGGGCCTGGTCGCAACTGTTCAACGACAATACCCAACCCAACCCCACCAAGGGGGGAACTACAATTTTCGATCTTGATTTTATTTGCATTTTTCCTAAATTGTCGGTCTAGTTTAGTTTTCGGGGGGCATGTCCAACCAAAATAAAAATAGAATAGAATTAATCATTTGTAATTAAAATATTCAGATTTTAATAAGGTTAAAAGTCATTAGGGTTCTGAACATGTTGGGATGTTAAAGATCATATTTAAAGGGTTAGTTTTGATATTAATTTTTTTTTTAAATTGAATAAATCTTTAAGTTCTTACATTCGGTACCAAAACAAACAATTCATCTAGAAGCAAGAAGTTGTCTCCAAAAATGTTGAAGCTTATAAAAAAAAAAAAGGCCTTAACGGTAAAAATGTTAGATTTCTTAATTATAGTGTAAAAAATATTTTATGTGACTCAAATACCAAATATTAACCAACACTCGATCTAATAAATAAACATGTTAAATTTGTTAACTAAATTTCAGATTCAAAATTTAAGAATGAAAAAAATTATGTTGAGTGAGTTTTTTTCTAAATTAAATCCGATAACATTCAGAATGAATTAGTCTGATTTCAAATACCTATTTTTTTTTAAAAAAAATTATATATATACACACCAAATGAGGATCAGAAAGCTTTCTGTTAGGCTTGACCACCATTTAGGAGTCGGCCTAGCATTAGCCAATGGTTTGGTGAATTTATATATATATATATATATATCTATGTCCTTCCATTACGTTTATATCAATACTCAAATGCACTCTCTGAGTATTAATATGATACTTTTTAAATGTTTATCTGGAGAATTAAATTAACCTTAAAATTGGAAGGGACAAAACCAATTCCCGATTCCTGTTGCTCAAAAATGGCACCAAGACATTTCATTTTTCACATGCTAATCTCTTTTTTGGATCTGATCGGATCTCTCATTTCATTTTACGCGTTCCTTTCACTCATTCTTCTCTCTCTCTAAACTCTCTCTCTCTCTCTCTCTCTCTCTCTCTCTCTCGATTCATTAGCTTTCACATTCAATTCTGGTAACCTCTCTCCATCTTTCGAGTGATTCAGATATGTTGATTATTATACGCTCTGAATCTCAATCTCTTTATATATTGAACGTCTAATTGCATTGCCTTCGGAGTTTGTTGCTTTTTTTCACTTGAATGCTTCATTGTGGTTTCTTTTCCTTCACTTGACAATTTTTCTCTATGCAATTGCTAGTTGTTTCGGATCTACAGCACTTGACAAATTTCGAGTTTTGAAAATGATACTGTTTGTTAATCATGTCCATTCTTTAGTTACACCTTTTCTTTTGTCATGTTATTGCTGTCGGTCGTCCACCCTTTCGATGCCTTTCGTAACTCTCTCTCTCTCTCTCTCTCTCTCTCTCTCTCTCTCTCTCTCAATTATTGGGAGTTTTCTAATTTAACCGAGATCTTCTGATTTAAATTGATTTTTTTTTTCTTTTGATTTTGGCGTTAGTCAATGTACTACCTTAGTTTGTTTTCATTCATGATTTAGGGCTAATGGAACTCCAATTGTTGAATATTCGAAATAAAAATTACTTGTCTTAGGTTCTTTTTTTTGGTGGTTCCTATCATTGTTTGCTGAATTCAAATCTCTTATGATTTGGATCAACATCAAATTCAGCTATCCATGAATTGCACTCGTAGAGGTTATAACCTGTTTGTCTGATACTGCTTTGATTCAAAATATTTGTAAAATCCCATGCCCTCTGGCAAAATTTAGTGATTTGATTAACTATGTGGAGCATAACGATCTATTATTAATTTCATATAAATGGAAAATTTCATGCTGGGTAATTAATTTATATATGTACTTATGTGTGTGCCAGTGTACTCACAATTTTCAGTTTCACTTTTTCATCTTCTGGTGAGACATTTATGAACAACCATCTGGCAATATTGTTCTTCTTGGAATTTTAGTAAGGAGATAATGACTTATTTTACTAATGTGTAAGTATATTGCAAGGTAGGGCTCATGCGTCAGTGACCTGGAAAAACCATACTATTTGGAGTAACTGACAGCTTTTGGATCTCATTTTTGCAGCAGTCGACATAGTTTATGACACTTCCTTCAGCAGTGTACAATGGAAGCCTAGTCTTTTGCAACAATCTTATAACAGATATGTTACTATTTGTATAAACTCTCGGGTTCTGAAGTCAAAGTAGAGCCAAGTAGTCTTGAATTTACAAAATGACACGGGGAAGAGCTGATGGAGCACAAAACAAACGGGTTGTTTGGATATTATTTGCTGTAATCTGTGTTGGTTTTATATATGCATATACACGCAAAAGTGGTTCCTCTGCAATAGAGTATGGGAGTAAATCTTTAAGGAAACTGGGCTCTTCATATTTGGGTGGTGAGGAAGATGCTGACACTGCTGACGAAGATGATAGTGTTCTTGTAAAGAGCTTTCCAGTAAGTAATTTCAAATTGAGTTGGCCCTTGCTTGGTTTATTTTTTATCCTTTTGAAACGTATGTAATTTCGACTAATATAAATTTAATCCTTATGTTCCTTTGAAGGTTTGTGATGATCGATTATCGGAGTTAATTCCTTGCTTAGATAGGAATCTTATATACCAGACTAGGTTGAAGCTGGATTTATCTTTGATGGAGCATTATGAAAGACATTGCCCACAACCTGAAAGGAGACACAATTGCATGATTCCCCCTCCACCTGGGTATAATGTAAGTCCTTGATTCAGTCTCTGTAGTAGCTGTAGATAATTTTGTGCTTTGTTTTGCTGTTGGTACTTATTATTTTGTCAATGTTGGTTATTACAGGTCCCAATCAAGTGGCCAAAAAGCAGAGATCAAGTTTGGAAGGCAAACATACCCCATACACATCTTGCCACTGAGAAGTCTGACCAGAACTGGATGGTTGTCAAAGGCGACAAGATTATATTTCCTGGGGGAGGAACTCACTTTCATTATGGAGCAGATAAATACATTGCCTCAATTGCAAATGTAAGAATATTGGCCCGACTTACCTGGAAAATATGAAATACTCCCACTAATGTGGGAAAGGAAAATAGAAAAGTACAAGTCCTTGGTCTGCAGTCAAACATTAATTAATACGGGTACACATTAACGCATTTACATACATGCTGATGAGTAATTGTAGTTATGTGCATTGACATATTTATTTAGATTTGCCTTATCATAATTTGCCTCAGAACGTATGGTTTGACTTGGAATTTGAACTGACAGATGCTGGGCTTTCCTAGCAATATTCTAAACAATGGAGGGAACATCCGTACAGTTCTTGATGTTGGTTGTGGAGTGGCAAGTTTTGGAGGATACCTTCTTTCTTCTGATATCATTGCAATGTCTTTGGCCCCCAATGATGTGCACCAAAACCAGATACAGTTTGCATTAGAGAGAGGAATTCCTGCTTATCTGGGTGTTTTGGGAACAAAAAGACTCCCTTATCCTAGTAGATCTTTTGAGCTTGCACATTGCTCTCGTTGCAGGATTGACTGGCTCCAAAGGGATGGTATTCTGTTGCTGGAGCTGGATCGTTTGCTAAGACCTGGAGGTTATTTTATCTACTCATCTCCAGAAGCCTATGCCCAAGATGAGGAGGATCTTAGAATATGGAGAGAAATGAGTGCCCTTGTGGAGCGTATGTGCTGGAAAATAGCTGCTAAGAGGAACCAAACTGTTATTTGGGTCAAACCCTTGACAAATGATTGTTACATGGAAAGAGAACCTGGTACCCAGCCTCCTCTTTGCAGATCCGATAGTGATCCAGACGCAGTTTGGGGAGTACCTATGGAGGCTTGCATTACTCCTTATTCTGATCGTGAGTCTATCGCCACTTCGTTACTTTTTGATATTTTGGCATTGTGCTTTTGCCATTTAAAATATTATACCATAAAGAGGAATACACAAAGTATACCGTTTGTTTGCTATAGATGTGGTTGAAAACTTGCTAGTTTTATGATTTGCATTGAGTACTAAAAGAGCAGACTGTGTTTTCTTTTTTCTCTTCCTCTTCCTTATGTTTCTGATATCTTGAAAAGTGAACAGAGGTCTGCTAGATCTGGTCATTTCGAATGATATCACTATCTTTGTGTGGGCATCTGCTATGCATTTGCTATTTGGCTTGTCCTCGTATATGTATGTATGCTAGTATATTTGAGCAACAGATAAATATGTGGATTGGATTCTTCAATGCACATAAACTTAGATACATGGGCAAACATATAAAATTCCATGTCAACATTTGTATATAGACATAACAAATCTCAAATAAGCATACTTAATCTTATTTCTAGTGTCCCGAACTATGACCGAATACGGAGGTGGTAATGCAAATTTAGACTTAATGATATGTAGCTGGATCTTGGTTATGCTTCTCATGGATTTTTTTTCCTTGTGGATCTGTATCTGAACCACACTTTCGTATGTTTTGGTTTTTTTAAAGTTGAACAGCATTATTGATCCAATTTTGATGTGCTTTGACATAATTATCTTATTGATCATAAGCTTTTTGTCAGTGAAGTGGCTAGACTCCAATCAGCCTTTCTGGTGGAGTCTTCATGAGCCTGACTTGTTTAGGCTGTCATTTTCAACCTGAGATCATCAAACCCTCTCATTATTTGGTGTAATTGTTCCCTTATTCCTACTCTTACCATGGTCACATTGTTTCTAGAACAGCTGGTGAACTTCATTACCTGCATATTTAAATGTGTGAAATGGCAGAACCATCTAGGCTTAGTTGCTACCTTCCAGGAGCTAAGTTTGAAAACTGTCTTGCTCAACATAATCCTATTGAAGGTGCACTAGAATGTCAAACTGGATTCCACACACATTTTTGTTAGATGTGTTTGGTTTCTTGTTCACGTTCTTATTGAACCATATTCTATGATTTTATTTTATCAACATCTTGCATAAAATTATCCTGTCAGATACATGCTTGACCTATTTTGGTGGCGTTGTTTTGCCTTTTCTTTTTGGTTGTTTGAAGACTCTGTTCTTAACTTTCCACTGACATTTCTTGTAGAACACCATAAATCAAGAGGGAGTGGATTGGCTCCTTGGCCTTCTCGATTGACTTCTGCACCACCCAGGCTAGCTGATTTTGGCTACTCAAGCGAAATGTTTGAAAAAGACACAGTATATTTCTGTTTCTATGCATTTATAGCTCTATATTTGGCAGCCTGTGTGTCTTGAAATTAAATGCATATGCATAAGAATGTGGAATATGACAATACCTGTTGGTGATGCAGGAAGTTTGGCAACAAAGGGTAGAAGCTTACTGGAATATTCTGAATCCAAAGATTAAGCCGGACACTGTGAGAAACGTGATGGACATGAAGGCAAACATGGGATCATTTGCAGCTGCTCTGAGGAATAAGGATGTGTGGGTAATGAATGTTGTTCCAGAAGATGGTCCCAACACTCTCAAACTTATATATGACAGAGGACTGATTGGCACTGTGCATAGCTGGTATGTTAAATACATTGAATAAGAAATCATTGATATCTAGGTTACAGAGTGTCATTTCTATAACAACGAGTCATCCTTGCCTAGGATAGAGTTGCTATATTCCCCGCCAAGTAGTTTAGACATACTAAAACATGGGTTTTCTTTGCATTCAGAAATTCAGTGAAGAAACCATTTCAGAATTTCCTGGGATAGTTGGGCCCAGGGTTCAAATCTCTGCATCATCCCCACCCCCACCCCCCAAATTTTCTAGAGAATTATTCAACCATCCATGGAGAAAGGCTTTTCAATTTGTTGCTTTCCTTCCAATTTTTACAGGTGCGAGGCCTTCTCAACATATCCACGAACTTATGACCTACTTCATGCTTGGACTGTCATCTCTGACATTCAGAAGAAAGGCTGTGGTGTTGAAGACCTATTGTTAGAAATGGACCGCATACTCAGGCCTAAGGGTTTCATCATTGTTCGAGACAAGAAGTCGACTGTGGAGTTCATTAAGAAGTATTTATCAGCATTGCACTGGGAAGAGGTTGGAACTGAAGATGCCGAACCAGAGTCAGAACGTGATGAGGCTGATACTGTGTTCGTTATCCAAAAGAAACTGTGGCTTACAAGCGAGAGCCTCAGGGGATCAGAATAGTTGGATCGTGCATAAGCCGCGTCATTGGATTTTCATTTCTCCATATTAAAGGTTTTGAAATTCTATTTATTGTAATGCAAGAGCCCTTAGTGTTGTATTGCTCTCTTTTAATGAAAAGTTGTAAGATGAATATTCTTTTCCCCATTGATTTAGAACAAGTGGATCGAGCATAAGTAAATAAGAATGCTGGAAATGATCGTTCCTCGCGTCGAAATTTAGTACTTGGCACTCCTTTCAGTTGTTGTCAACCGGGCTGTGATTTTGTAAACGCTTCTAAACATGCCCAAGTTCAAGACCCTCACAACGTGACCACTTGGGCAATTCTGTGTGTGTGTGTGTTTGTTAATTTTTTTATTCTTCCCAGATACGCTAGTTGTGAGCTCACAAGGCGCTAGGCAAGTCCCTCACCAATCTTGAAAAGTCTTGAACATAATTTTGCACATAATTTTCTTTAATCAATTCTAAGCTATGAAGCCTTTGGCACGACCACCCAAGCAAGCCACATTGGTTGTATAAGTCGCAGTAACCTGCGATACGATTTCTCTGAAATTTAAAACTTTGCATTTATGCCTTTTGGCCTGATACATCAAGCACACCTGAGAAGTTAGATCCACCCCCACAAATCAATGCCTGAGACCAATGACCTGATACTGGAAACATACAACAGTAGAGTGCGGGGTTAAAATCAGTTATCAGATCATGCTAATATATAGCAGGGAATCGGAAATTAATGCACAATTATAATTTGCCACAAAGCTGCTCCAACACGGTAGCCATTAAAAATAGCATAAGCTCTGCAAGTTTGCAAGCAGTATTTCGTATTTTTGTCTACTTTGAAATCATAGAACCATCCATGCACAACCCATCCCAATGCTGCTATAGATTAAAAGTTCAGCAACCTAGTACTTTTTGACATCCTTGGAGGATAATTGAGCTCTATCACACAACATTGACTCCTGACCTAAAAAATGGATAGGCTATTGCATGGTTAACTACCTCAACAGTCCTACAAAATTGAATTTAAAACAGCCTGAGATACTTTTCCACTAACACTAGGGATCAAATTACTTGACAAAGCTTCTTTCCAAGTGTTCTTCCATCTTTCAACCCTTTGTCCCAAGTCTTGTCATCAGAAGAAAATGTATATCGGTTCTTATGCAGATTTCAACTTGGCTGATGTTGAAGCAAGGTGTGAGAGGATTCTATGTCCAACAAGCATCAAGAAGATGCCCAACAGTACTGCTGCTTTCAATGTTGTGAACAGATCCAACTGAATGGAAGAATATAGATAGATTCAGAAAAAAATTTACATGGAACACACATGGATGGGAAGCATGAAAAGAAAGAAGCCTAAGATACGAAGGATATCAGATATAAAACAAGGACCGAAAACAATATCTTCAATTAAAAAGTGTTGCAAACATCGCATAATCTATAATTTATATCATGCCTCATTCATATGAGAGTTCTCGATAGGAAACTGCCGTAAATCCTGGCTCCTGTTCCCTTTTTATCTCATGCATGTGTGCATTGGGGGGAGGGGGGTTAACTGTTAGAAGATGGCAATCCAAAAATATTAAGCAGACATGCTCTCATCCCATTTACATCAGAATTCAAACTAAAAAACCTAAGCAAGCATACCCAAAATGATCCTAGAAACAAAGGTGCAACATGAACCACTTTAACATGCCAGATGTTGGAAGAATAAGACCTGAGTCTAAAGGACTTTGAAGACACTTCAGCCGGTAAGAATAGCCATAAGTCAAGCTAAACCTAACATGCTAACTTCACAAGCATTCCAATAAATGACAGTGACACCAAGGCACAGGATTAGTCAACAAGTGAAGATGGTGAAAGACAAACCTTCAACCAGAAAAGCACATAAAGCAACAGAACAGCTCCAATGCCAAGATGGAAAAGGGCGGCAAATGTGGCAGGTACAGCAGATGATGGGAAATTTTTGAGGTTCACACCGAGAGTAAGAAGCTGCAATGAAAAAGTAACAAAGTGAAGATCGATACAAACTAATCATTGTTCACAAGGCACCTAGAAGCATTATTCAGCAAACTATAATGTTCAGCATGCAAAAAAGTAAACACTAGGCAGTTTTATCAAAGGGAAAATTAGCTCACAACTAACAGAGTTGAGAGCAAATACTCAAAAGGATATTCCAGATATCTTTTCCATATTTTTCTTCCAAAAACATGAACAAGCCATTTGTCTTTCATGTGACATCAACCGATTATTTGTGTTTATAGATGCAGCCATGCATGCGAGATGTTTTCAGCAAAGCCGCACAAGAAAGTCCACCATCATGCACAATGAGCCAAAATGTGGGGTTAGCAAAAATATAGAGGATAAAAGCTCATTAGAGTCCCATGATAAACTGATAAGTGTGCAAAAAGGAAGGAGTCCTAGTTCCAGATTTAACAAAATGGAAACATCTGCCTATGCTGGCCCTTAGCCAGACAATTCCTGGCATACCAGAGGTTATATAAATTTAGGTTCAGTAGAGTCTGAGATGCATCTCGTCATATCTAATAAATTGAATGGTGCAAAATAACAATTTAGAACTTACCCCAACCAAGAACCCGATAAGAGGTATCAGGGTAAGGCCCAAAAAGCCAAGAGAGAGCTCCTGAGGTGGACGCCTTTCTGGAGCCCTAAAGATGTGGCTAATTTCTGCTTTGGGCCCATATCTTGAGTAAGGATCAATAGGTTGAGCAGGAGGATGGGCAGCTTTCTCTGGTGGTTCAGGTAGGTCTAGTTCAATGTGTCCCAGAGCATTTAGAAGGGAGTTTTCCTACACATACAATGCAATATGCTCAGAATGCCAGTAAGAACTTAATAAAGAGAGAGGCCTAACTAAAAGAGACTAGAATTACCATGACAGCATCACCAACAGTCAGTTCTATGTCATATCTGCCAGATAGATAATAAAACTTCTCAACAAGCCCAAGGAAATCCTACGAGAAACAAACTTAAGCATAAGTAAGCATTTAAAGATCCTCAAAATCACCACAATTGTAGAACAGAACTATTCAATATCACAAAAACATCAGAAAGAGTAGTGCATGTATATGTGGAATGCTGTGTCGCTACTGCAAGAAATATGAATACTTGTATATGAATAAATTCTTGCCCATGCATTTAGATGTACATATGTGCATCCCTGACATTCTAGCAATTAGGTTTCTCCTTGGAGAAAGGACACTAAAGTGGAAACTACAACTGCAAGGCAAAAATCCAATTCCATGCACAAAGATCATACGAAAACTATGGTAAGGACAGCTTCAATTTTTTGTGCATCCCTTTGACATTGTAGCGATTCAGTTTTCTCCTTGGAGAAAAGACACTAAAGTGGTACCTACAACTGCAACGTAAAAATCCCATTCCATGCACAAAGATCATACACAAACTATAGCAGGAACTGCTTCCTTTCTGTGTGCATCCCTTTGACATTCTAGCCACTGATTTTCCCCTTGGAGAAAAGACACTAAAGTGGTACCTACAACTACAACTACAACAACAACAACAACAACAACCGAGCCTTTATACCACAAAGTGGGGTTGGCTATATGTATCCTTCTATGCCATTGTAATCTATTTCAGATCTGCAAGGCAAAAATCTCATTCCACACACAAGGATCATACACACTTTGGTAAGAACTACATTTTTGTGTTTGTGCATGTATGTGTGGCAAGATGGAGGCGCCAAGACTCAAACCAGGGATTTTCATCATAGGTAAACGTTTTGCATCATCCAATGACCATTTCAGCAATTTAAAAGAAAATAAATAAAATGAAATAAAATAACTTGTCCAAGGTAAGAACTGCCTTATATCCACATTGCAAAGTATACCCACAGGCAATATTCAACTCTGTCCAAAACAAGACATAAGCCACAAGATAAGATCAAATAAAATAGGCAAGAGTGAGGTGGTAGATCGAAGCCACAATTCTATGTGATATACAGAATGCAAGATGTGCTATTACAGAGACCATTCTCCATCAGCAGTTATTTCACATGTCATAATTCTTGTATTTAAAGCAAAATAGTTCAGCAAAAATGCTTGTACGTAAATTAATAACACACATCCAACTTTCCCAAGTATTTTCTTTGGCAAGTCCCACTGCAGATGATATACAGATTATCTTTCCAGGATAACAAGAATAAAACAAAATAATGAGATTGATAAAAGAAACTCAACTAGAATTATCTCAAACTGCTTCCCAGAATTTCCCACCAAAAAGATATGTTCTACATTGCTCTCATGCCTCAACTTGATGATTGCCTGCAGATTAACAGTTTCATCAATTATTGAAAGAAGATAATCATGGGAAGGCAAAATGAGAATACAATTATTACTAAGAACCTGATGCGGCTTAAAAGCCTTCCCGGTAGGAGTGGATAATTGAAAGGACAAACGCAGTTTTTGGAGGTGATTGGCTGATAAAGCAACAGAGTTCTCTCCAGCTAAATCCAGCCTGAAAACGTGGTAAAAAAATATATCAAATTTACTGAAGTATGATTTCACATTTTAGAAATTCAAACCAGAAAAAAAATACCCAGAAATACTCAAAGAACATATTGCGGTAAGCTCAGGGTCCACTTGACAACGTTGAAAACTGATCACACTTTATAAGGGGCTTTGGGAGACATGAAAGGTCCTGCTAGCCCTTTTCCAGAAAAATGGTACACAGTGCAACACTCACGGTTAGTTCTTAGACTTATGGTCCAATTTGTGACTAATGATTCCCAGCTAGTACCAAGATGGGAGCATCTCTTTTGAAAATAAAATGAACAAAAGAAGAAAAGAGAAGGAGCCAGTTTTTGGACTACGCTTACAAAGAATTGTTTTTGGATTACCCTTTTCCAGAGAAATGGTACACGATGCAATACTCATGGCTATGGCTCAATTTGTTATTAATGATTTTCCTCTAGTACTGAGATGGAAGCTTCTCTTTTGAAAATAAATGAACCAAAGAAGAAAAGATAAGGAGCCAGTTCTCTGTCCAAGACAGTCCGCAAATTGTTCGCTTGACCCTACAATTGGGTGTAAGCTAATTAATGGGTCATGAATGAGATAGCAAACAAAAGCATCCCATCAATACACATAAAAACTTAACAATGAACTATCCTATGCACATTTTCTGTAAAACCATATAGCATGATTACCAAAACTGAAACTAGGCATGGGTGATAACTTCTTATATTTAAAATGCGAAAAGCGGGATAGGCAAGAGCCACAAATTGAGTAGAAAATGCCATGAGCTAAAAGCCGCCACTAGGATGAAATGGAAGATCATGTCTCCTCCACTTATCATGAACACAAATACAATCATTTACGTGGTTGTCGAGCAGGTCTTAAGACATTAAACTCTGGTCTGTCCACCCCTTCCATAATAGGTAAGGTATGGGGCACCTGCATGGCTTATTTTGGCTAATTTGTGTGTCCCTTTACTTTCCCATGCTCACATATATACCAATTTGAAAAATCTAGAAATCTCAACATGACTCTGGAATTCTACTCTTTAAAATGACCAGGTAGAATCCCAATTTAGCAACCTCATTTGCAGTATAACTATGTACTCAAGGGGCATGCTTGCTAAACAAACATTATAGTTGGCTTTATCAGATGCACTAGAAAACAAAAAAGAACTGAAGTTCAAACAAAAGACAGACATACTTCTTCTGGGTTTCTATGCTTCCAAGATCACTGTCAATTATAGCAATTTCAGGAGAATCAAATTTAACAAATCCAGTGATGAATATTGGTACTTGAGTTTTGCCTCCAGTAGTATAAACTTTTTCATTCTCTGAATCATTAAGCACAACCTGCAAAGACAAAGGTCTGTCACACTACCTACAAAAACTCCTTAGGGAAAAGCTTCAATACAGCAAAAAAGGGTAAAAGGGTAAAATCAAGATCACCTCAAATATAAACAAATATTTTCCTATGTCAACACTATTGGGCAAAGCATCCAAGACATGAAATGAACTGTCACCATCAAACTTAAGTTCCTGTAAAAATAACATCCCAGAGGACATAAGAGCGCAATCCTGGAAGCATCAAAAGCTACAAGCAGTGGGCAAAGGTTTTGGTGCAAAAAGAGAATTCACAGACATGATCATTAAAAGATTTCACTGAAAAAGAAGCAAATCCAAATTGAACACAAACCTGATTGTCAATTATGGAAGCACTCTTTGAACTAAAGCTGGAAGCTTGAACCAGTTTCACAGTTAATGAAGGAGCATCGGAACCCAACACAGAACTCACACTAACCTGATTAGAAACAATTATCAAGCAGCAGCATCAACAAAACCATATGAAACATCCATTTCCTTGAACACAATGACAATGAAACAATATAGAGAACTAGCAGAATTCTTATGATGGAATAACAAACAACAACTGGTACGTCTTCCAACCTTAAAAAAAAAAGGTGAATGTAAACTGTAAGTAGTAAAAATGTTCAATCACGAAATAAGAAAACAAGTTTATTGCCAAATTTGATGAGGGATTCAATTGAATAAACCAGAGAGACAAATGTGAGGTTGAACCTCGCTAAAGCTACATTCAACGTAGACCACCAAATAAGTCTTAGATCCAAATCTACCGTTACCTAATACATGAGGTGCATTTCACAACTTCAAGATGTTCAAGGAAATGAAGGCTTCCTTTAAATTATTAACAACTATATGTGCCGGTGGCAGTTCAAAAAAAATTGCGGCATGTTGTCGTCTTAGAGGGTCTCCTTTTGCCTACTACTGCCATAGTGATCTAAATGTTCTTATGTATTAGCTATTCACATTTCTGAAAAACAATAAAGAGAAGCTAAGAGTTGATGAGAACCTGAACCACTAAACCACGTCAGATACCTGCTACCCATCCCAAATGAGTAAAAAGCAAGCATAGAACACCTAAGTGTGCAATTGGCAAGCAAGTTTACAATAAAAATTGAAGAAGCAACAAAAGCCAAGTTTACACATGTATCCATGGCTAACGCAAGATATTGACACACCTTGAGCTGGTCTTTCTGAGTCAATGAAAGGACAGTTGCTGGAAGGGATACAATCAATGGAATGGAAACCCTGTACAAGCAAAACAATGGAAATAATTAGAATTCTTCTTACATATTATTTTATATAAAATCCATCACAACAAACATCAAACATAACTGCCATACTATGAAGCATAGATATGGAGATGTTGACAAGACAAATTTTCAAAAACAAAATGGGGCATGACACAGCCACAACAAAGAGAGACTTAAGCATGGGTCAGGACGGGGATGGACCAGGCTTATAGGGGTATCAATAAGGGAAAAAGAAAGAAGGGCCTGGGCCTGAGCTTTTCTAGCTATTTTACAGGATTAATTGGCCTTCTAAAGTGAGCCTAAAGCCCAGGTCTGGCCCTGAAAAGCTTATAGGCCAGGCTGAATTTTAAAAATGTACAAAATGCCAGCCTGAGCCCAGCCATTCATAGGTCTAGACACAGCACTAAACATATTCTTTTTTATGAGCACATGTACTATCAAATTCACAAACAAGTAATTAATATTGTTCAAACATGACAACTGCTGGAAGTCACTGTTGAATGAGGGATATTTAGCTTAAACAATGCAAGTTTCTACTTGGCAAAATAGTTATATGAAGTAGCTCTACAGTGTTTGAAAAGTGCCTGAGGACTGCCAAAGAAGTGTCCTGTGTCCAAAAGAATTAATAAAAGGCAAAGCATGCGGTGTATCTGAAACATGTCCAGTGAGTGTTCACACAGTGTTAGACATTAGGCAAGATTGCCATTTTGAAGTGACCATCTTATATTTTATACCCTTATGATGCATAGGAAAACTGCATTCTGTCGTTACTTGCCTATTGTTTTCCAAGCAAGCCAATGCATCTATTTGGTTGAAAAGGTCTTTTGTGTTGCCAGGAAGTCCAATTCCAAGGAAAAATTTAGCCAAACCCAACATATTATCCCCTGGAAGCTGCAAGTACAAAAAGTTTTGATAATCCTTTCGCCAAAAAATGCCACAAAAAAGGCATAAACAAATTTAAGCACTTTCCACCCTCTCCTTTACCTTTAGACTCCCTGAAACAACAGCTGCAAATGCAGTAACACCACGAATTACTGATGATGTAACGAAAATTGGACCCTGATATTCATGTGCATCAACAGTTTTCTCATCAAAATACAGAGACCCGTCATCTGCAGAAAGAACAGATGTTTAACTAAAATATGCCTGTATGTTATTTATGAATATAGAAGATACGCCCAAAGTCAAACCTAATTTAAACTTAACAGCAAACAAATTAAACCAGGATATGGCGGCAAAATAGCATTACTAAAATTTTCCATCTTTTAGATAATGTGCCTCTATTGTACTTTTAGCCAACATGGTATATTATGTATGCTTCTGCCATTGACAGAGCCCAATGATAAACTTATCGCACAATGTAAACTATCCCATGGCAGAAAACAACCGTATGACCATATTCTAAATTTCCAGTAGAGAAATAAACAACACAAATCACCTTTTTTATCTAGAAGAATCTCCAAGATTATGTTGTTGCATTTGATTTTTTGATTATTCTTAGTTATAACTGGATTTCATTCTCATGAAGAAAGGATTTTTAACTTTAGCAACAAACCAGACGAAAATGCTATGAAACAGGGCAACAGCCAAATGATGATAACCAAACAACAATCTGAGAGGATAAAAGGATAAAGCAGCAGTAGTGCATTGATTTCGATAAACAGAAGCAAGCGAATAGGGAAGTAAAAATATAGCTGTTTAAGAGATTGCAAGCAAATATCTACACCTCTATGGTAAACTAAAATATTACCTACAAGCCAAACTCAACATATATCAAATGTAAACCTAAGACACAGACAGCATGATTAATAAGAAATCCCTACCATATTTCTCAATGCTGTCAAACAGCTTCACTACATCATTTTTTACTGTAGCAACCTGTCAATGTGCAAGAGAATAAAAAACAAATTAACACTTTAATATCCATACTTTCAGAGACAATGGAGCAATTAAATTAGACTAACAAGGAAAAGAAATGACAAGGATAAAACTGAACAGTATAACAGATAGGCACGCCAACTTACAATGGTTACTAAGTACAAATGGTATGAATTGAACTAAAGTACTGGGGTCCATAGCAGGGGTTATTGACAATGTGAGGACCAAGGTTTGACTATAAATCTAGTTTTCCATTGCTTCAAAAGCAGGTAATGCTAGGACCTACGAGTTGCTCTAGTTTTGAGAGGACTAGTTAGCATTCTGAGAAAGGTTAAACACATTAAAAGCAGCTGAAGTAATTGAATGCGAAATTAGTCAAAGCATATAGTTTGCAGATTATCTAAGCCCAATCAACCATATCTAATGGGTTTATCAATGGAGACGACCCTTTTCTGAAGCAACTAAGGAAATAATGGGGGTAATTGCATAAGTCTATGTTTACAAAACATAAATGCATCTAGTTGAGTAATTCTCCATGCTCCAACATACCACAGACTGATCGATCTCAGAAGGTGCCAAGGAAATAACTCCAGCAAGTGCTTCAAATGCCATTCCTGTTACAAGTAGAACAATCTCAGACTGATGAGCAAGGGCTTATAAAGTAAATATACATGGCGATCCTTTGCAAACAATGGTCACAAAACGAGAAGTTAAGCATCTGATCAAGGGATTTACCAGCTGCATAAGTACTAGATTCAGGGTTGTTTGAACTGTAGCGCCACCTTCCATCACTTTGGCTGAGAGCCTACCAGGATATTGATATTAAAACAAAAATACTTCAAAAACAGAGGAACTAACTATCATTCTCCAGAAATAACACCAATGCTTCAGATAATAACCTTGATAGAGCGAAAAACTCCTTCAGCATCATCAAGAAGTACATTAACTTCTGGGATCTGGCCCTGCAAGAAAATCATCAAGCATAATGCCATAAACATTCAACCACATCAAGGTGTAGTTTACATAGGACATAAATCACAACTAACTATGACAAATGAGAAGGAAAACATATCAGGGCATTATTATAACATCAGATGAGCTAAAGAAATTTGATAAAATATCAAGTTGATTTATCTTTAAAACTATTCTTCACTTTAAAAAATATTGAATGACAACCAAGAAAAAATTGAAAATGCTGCAATTTACCGATGACAAATACCAATACCAAAACTATGATGCTCTGGAATGTCTCTTACCTTGATAAGAACTAAACCTCCTACAGAATAATAGAAATCTGGTAAAGAACTTGCACCATTTACAGCAGCTTTGAGCTTTGAACTAACACCCTGTATAAGAGCAATAGTAAGCATTAATAACCAAAGTGGCAAATTTAATTAAATGGATCTGACGACAGTCATACAACAGACAAAGAAGCTAATGGCAAGTGCACACAAGTACCTTTAGAATTTCCTCTTCTATAGCACATTTCAATATACCCTGATTTTTCAAAGCATAAAACAAATCCTTCAGATTTGAAGATGATGAACCAAGGACCTCAACAACTGATGGGCAGGTAGAAGTGCTTATGTCAAGCTTATTTCCAATTCCAAGAACCTCAAATGTTCTTAGTGCCTCGTATGTTTCTTCCAAACTGGTGATGGGTATCATAATATCAACCAATTGTCAAAAGAGTCGCATGATAAAAATTCCAAAAGTGCATGCAAAAAGCTGCCTAAATCAGGTAAGTGAAGATTATACTTTGAGGTCCGGTGAAAATCAACAAGGCCAAGACTAAACTAAAGCAGCTAAGGCAATCAAATAAACTTGACAATCCCAAAGAAAAGATGCATATGTAAGAAAACAAGAATAAGGGCAATAAAGAATATCAATATGCATGTGCAAAGGCCTAAATCCAATCAACTATTGAAAAAATAGTAAATAAACAAATAAACTTCTTAATCAAAAATAAGATGATTAGAACCCCTGATACTAAATAAAAACTAAATCAGCTAATAACCATGCTTCAAGTCATATCCTCATATAAGTAGAACGTGCAAGTAAGAAGCTAAAAAAGAAGAACAAGATTAAAAAACCATGCAACCAGTTTGGAAATTTTAAGAATGTAAAGACACCATCTAGGAGGCACACATACTAACAAGGGACGAGATACTGAATTACGTAAATAACACCACTGTTAATTTTTCCAATAAATAATGCCAAATTAGTGTACATAACATAAGCATCTTTCAAATATGAACCTTAAAATATTTTACTTTTGAATAAAAGAATTTGATAAAGCGATACAAGCAGTTTACAATTAGTAATAATAACCATGTGAAGTATCCCTCAATTTTTTTCTTTACGAATTTAAAATGTATTCAAAAAGCACCACAGGGACCCAGTATCAGGCATGAACACAGCTTCCATTTTTCTGCAGCATCCGTGCTCCATTGGAGACTCCTGGTATATACTTTCGAAATGCAACCAAAATTTGCGGAACATAAAATCAGCAATGTCTACTCTATCCTAATAATAATTGATCTATATTTAGTTATTGCTAATTTATGAGTTATGAATTCATATTAAAATAAAAAGGCCGACACGATCACACAATGATTAAACCAAGTCCAAACAATCGAACAACAAACATTTGAAATTAAACTAATTGTCAATACATAACTGGATATGAAATGATCTAATAGAAATGAAAAAATACCGGGTTTAGCATAGGGTTTTAGAGAGAGAAAGAGAAAGAGATGAATATCAGACCTGGAAAAAGATCCATCAATTGGTTTGAAGAGGTCTAAAGCAGCAGATCGGTGAGATTCAGAGATCGGCCGGAAGATCGCAGCTTCAGAGCAGATCGAAATCGCAAGAATCAGAGCCAGAAATCTCACATAATTTCTGGCCATCTCTGCAAAACAAATGAAAGAAGAGATCAAAACAATGTGCGAAGCGAAATTGAAGAGCGTGAGAAATTTAGGGTTTTGAAATCAGAAGAGGACAGACCTTGAAGTCTGGAGAGAGTAGTTTTTGAGTTGGGACCGGGAGTCTAAGACCAGAACGCTATAAGAGAAGGCTTCGATTGACGGGGGTGAAGAAGTCAATATTTTTTATACGTTACCCAATTTACCCCCCACCATTCCCGTTTATTCCGACTTTCGACTCCATTTATTTCACAATTCTCAAATTGCCTCGTATGTATGGCCCAAAGAAGCTGATTAGTAATTTGAATAGATTTTTCTTTTTGTATTTGTATTTTTTAATTAAAAATACCATTGTAAATTTATTATTGACTAGCCTCGCTCTTAGCCAAGTTCGACTCTTAGAATAGCCGGAGACTATTTTTACTTATTTATATTTACTGAATTAATCAACGATAAATATCAAAATTTAAAAATTGAATTAGTTAATTTTTATTTTATTTATTAGAACAAAATAAAAAAAATTACAATAAATAAAAATTAAGAGAACAATGGATATAACGAGAGAGATCATAGGTGAGAAAAGAATTTTATATAGATTTAATTGTAAATTAATCCAATAAAATTTAGCTAATCATCATAGAAAATAGTATTTAGATCATATGGGCAATGATTAACAATAAACAGAAGCATAGCCATCCACCAATCTAATTAATTTAAAACTAGTAAATTTAATAAATAATGATATTAGTTAAATCTCACCTCTAAACCTTAGGTCAAATACAAATTAATTTCTTAAATTTTTTACAATGTAAAGACCCCTTTAAATTTTGAAAATGTGCAAATTCGGTTCCATCTTATTCCTACCGTTAAAATCATAAACAAAATTATTAAAAGAATTTATTTTGAATTAAAAAAAAATTAAAATATATTAAAAATAATTTGTATTAGAGGTCGAAACATTTCTCTCCCTCTTCTCTCCAGATGAGGGAAGCGAAACAAAAGAGAAGGAGATTGAAATAATAAATTTCCGAACCTATCTGTCGTTATTTCAATTTGGATTTCGAACTATTTGATTTGATTTGTCTTGTTTTCTGAAAGAATTTGTCTCTTGATTTTCTTTGATCTCTAGGATTTCGAGGTTGAAGGAACCATCTTTTGGGTTCTTAAATTAGGGGGTTCATGTTGATGAAAATTAAAGTGGGTTTTGATTATTTTTCAGCAAGATAGTCTCAAATTCTTGATTTGTCACACAATTTCATGACACGTTCTTGATTTTCTTGGAAAAAAAAAATAGGGATTAGGATTTTGATATAATTTTTTTTCTTTAAAAATAAAATAAAATAAAATAACAACCTCAAACCAAAGTTAAGGGTCTGCTAATAAAATCAAATTATCAATGCACTACTACCAAGTTTATAATTCACCAGCAAGTGTATCAGTTTTTAAATCTTTAGAATACTTTAAATTACATAAAAAAAATATTCTAAATATTTATACAATATTTGATTCTGAGAGTCTAAGATTAAACTGTTGCAAGTAATGCTTCCAATTGATGGGGTGAAGAAGAATATATTTCAGGAATTCGCAATTTGCCCATTGATCCCATTTATCGACTCCATTTATTTCAAAATTCTCAAATTGATGTACGGCAAAAAAATATACATTCCAACCTATATATATATATATATATATATATATATATATATATTAATTTATTTCATTTTTATTTTTATTAATATGAAAATATAATAATTTTATTCAATCTATACTAAAAGTGTAATAGGAGCTACAATTTTAAAAGTAATAATTTATACCGATCCTTTTTTCCCTTTGTCGATCTCTAATGGAGAGAGAAATGGAGTTGATCCATACGAGAGATGCGAAGAGAAAAAAGTAGAAGTTGAGTGATAGTCACCAGAGAGAGAAGAGAAAAGAAGGAAAATAAAGAAAGAGTGAGAAATGGGTAATAATTGTCATTTTACACTGATGAGCAAAAACATTGCAAACTAAAGAATTATAATTTTGGGAATTAATAAGAACCCACATTTTACACTGGTAATTTGAGTATTTAACAACGTTACAACGTAAACAGAATCATTAATCTTTTTTTTATTAAAAAAAAAAGGGAATAAGAGAAGAGAGAACAAATCGACAACTGATGAAGAACAAATACTACGTTGAATAGATAGGAATGACTCCTACAAAGAGCCGGAGGTCATATTTAGATATGCACATGAGATGCACAGATTATCAACTGGTATTCATCAAACACAACCTCGTTTCTAACTTACAACATACCAAACCAAATCTCTCACAAAGTTTTTCACACTCGAACTTCTGCGGATTTCCCACGCCCTGTCGGCAGTTTTAAGGCATTCCCATTCACACTGTGAAATCTTCATTTTCTTTTTCTTGAATTTGCGGTAGCAAAAAAGAGTCATTGCTTTTCTCCCCATTATCAAGATCTCAAGATGCCATAGAAAATGCTAAAGGTCTTTCACTCTCACGTGAAGAAAATGATATGTCATGTTCAAAAGTCCATGCGGATGATGATGAATTAGTTGGCGTGGCGTCCATTGGCTCAAGAGCAATGTGACCATCTTGTTCTCCTACCACCCTGGCACCTCCAAATTGCACTCGCCTACCCTCACGGCTATTGCTTTCAATTAATGAGACCGCTTGAGTCTCCGAAGGCAAAGCCTCAACCAGCGAAATGTCATGGCTTCTATTGCCCACAAATGACCTTGACCCTCCCCCTCCACCACCACCACCACCACCACCACCATTATAACTACCGCTGCTACCTGCACCAATGCTAAAACTAATCCCTAATGCCCTTGTAATAACGCGATATATAAACGTAAGAAGCCAAAAAAGCCAAGGAAAGGTAACTAAAACCACCCCAATAATTGGAAACCATGTTGTTGAATATTGCTGTCCGTCGAGAATCATGTACAAGATAAAAAGGGCTCCGCCTGTGACGGTGCAGAGCAACAACAAAATCCAGACAATCCATACGCATGCGTTCCCAGTTGTTGGGCTAGCCGGTGCAACCATTTGATTGATATTATGTTTTCCCCCTCAATCCTAAATGATCAAATCTGTTGAATGATCACCACAAAATATGTTCTCTTGGTCTTTTGGGGTTGCACTGGATGGTTATTTCCTCCTCATCATCCATTTTTGGCTCATTGATTGGACCGGAAATTGAAATATTCACGCATTTGGAAATTGAGAGAGTGCAAGACAAACATGCAAGAGAAGAGAAGAATGAGGGCTTTTATGTTTTTCTTTGTTTAGTTTTTTTTTTTTGGTGTTGAAGGGGCAGGAAAAGAGGTTGAATCTTGAATTTCTGGGGACTTGACAGAGAAATAGAGTGGACGTATTTAAAAGTTTTACGTAAAAAATGGGTGGATTCCTTGCACGGTTTGTGTTAAACTAAACAAAACAAACTCATCCTTTAAATGGCCTTGACATAGGATTATTAGTACAAAGTAGAATCCACTTATTTTAGAAAATAATAATATTAATAGTTATGCCTTTTATTGTAATAGAAAATTGAAGATGAGAAAGACAAAATAAATAAAATTATTTTTTAATATAGGCTATGCTTTTTATATCATCTCACACTTAACAATCTCTTTTACTACTATAACACCCTGAGTTTTGATCCCAACATTTAAAATTGATCATTTAAAAGACAAGCACAAAGATAACTGTGTTAGTAGAATTTAATTGTGTTAGATCTCATAGACAATTAACAATCACACTAGTTAAATCCTATACCAATATAATATAATCACATAATTTCGTGGGTTGACTTGACTTATTACATATGGCTATGTGTGTGTATATATATTTGTATGTATATATGTATCATTCAAAGAATGGCGAACCTGGTGCAATGATGGAGTCTCTTTATTGTGTCCTAGAGGTCCAGAATTCGAATCAGCCTCCTACCAAAAAAAGCATTCCCTTCCCTAGACCTCACAACGAGGGAGCTTCAGCAGTGAGTACACCCTTTTTATATATATATATATCATTCAAACTCTTCAAAATGTCAAATCTTCAATTAAGTTCTTCACCGTTCATAATTGGAATTATTTGATAATAACTATTTTATTTTTCATAAATAATTAATATTCGAAAATAGAAAATTAAAAAAAAAACACTTATTTTCAGATAAAAGCAATCCAAAAAGTCTATTTATCATCTCATTTTTGTTGTTATTTATAATTTTTCATATCTTAAACTGAAGCAACAAAATCAAATAAATCACTAACAAAGGTGAATTATTTTATTTTCACGGTATTCAGAAAATCTTAATTTTTATGTATTTATTTGATTATTTTTTTATATTATTTTATTCTTAATAACTTTTAGTTAAAATAAAAGAAAAATTCTTAATTAAAAATAAAGCTTGTATCTAAAAAAACAATATTTGAATTAATATTACATAAATATTGTATATATATATATATATATATTTTAATATACACGCATTTTCTTCTATTAAAAGTTCTGCTTAATTCCTGTGTAGCCTCCTTTACTCCTCTTCGATGCGCGGCGGGACTGGTCCGCGGGGCAACCCGACGGGAGGCAAATACCAAAACCCCAAAAATAGAATAACAAAAAACAAAAAAAAATGGGAGTCTTCCTTGTTGTACTTTCCAGGTATCTGCATCTCTCTCTCTCTCTCTCTCTCTCTCTATACAAGACCACACATTTTAAGTTCGAACAAATTCACGACACTGTAAACATTCAATCGAAAAGCCATGAACATCTTCTCGAAGAAACCAACAGCCAAAGGTTAGTAAACCCTGGCTTCCTCTTTTAGTCTTCTTTTCTTTGTTAATTTATTAAATTCATGATCGTTTTCTACGTTCAATTTCTTCATGTTTTTGTTGGGAGCAGAATTTTTATGCTTTTTTTTGGTTGCCCCCAAATGATTGAAAATTATTGTGTGGTTGCAGAGGCGCTTCGGGAGAGTAAGAGAGAAATGGCAGTGGCAACCAGAGGTACTGTGTCTGTTGTAATAAATTAATTATCAAGAGTTGAAAACGTAGGCCGACTATGAGCAATTATAATCATTATCATCAATCACATCAAATCTCATTTCTTTTAATTCATTGGAATTTTGGTATTGTAGTCGATTGATTAAGTTGGATTCATCGTTTTTCTTCTTTGATCTTTGATGCCTGTGATGCAATGAAAAGATTTTGTATCATCATGGAATGTTTGCTTAGGAATGTATGTATTTACTTTGTGGTTTTGGGTTTTAGGAGTGTCAAGAATTCAGATTTTGGATGGCGTATGTAGGTGCATTCTCGATACTAAGAGAAGGGTTATAATTGTAGGTGGATTTTGTTTGCACAATTTGTTCATGTTGTGGGTAGATTATAGGACAAACAATTTATTTTCTTTTGTATAATTGGGATGTTTAAGATAAATTCTTATTTTTTGGTCCAAGCCCTATCAATAAACCTTAGGTCCCTTCCCCCTTAAAACCGTAGTGCAGGTGGAAATGGATTTGACCCCATTACGTTTGGTACCATTTCAAGAGTGGTTACTTGCCTATTGAACTAGATGACACCCATAATATAAATTTGAAGAAAATTTATGCATCTGAGTGGTATCTTGTTCGAGGTTTTAAGAGTTGTAGCTTGTGGGGTTATCGCATAGTTGACTTACAATGTTAATAAGATTATGAAGATTAGGAGAACTACTTTTGGGGGGGGGGATAATAGAACTCTTCTTGGTTGTATATGTAATTATACTGACTGTTGAGCAAAGCGTCATCAAAATTGCATCTACAAACTTGTTTACGGGTGTAAATTTGAGCTTCTGCCAAAGAGAATTGATGTTCATGAGTGGAAGAAAGACATTGATGCAATGTTTATTAATTTCTGAAGCAAGTGGAAACGTTAACGTGGTAGGGACTTTATAATTAGTGCAGAGTTCAAAAGAGAAATCAATATATATCCACTTCATGACTAGAATATATTATCATTTCCATTTTGATTTGCCAGAAAAAGGAATTCAAGAAATATTGTGGTAGAAATGTTAAGGCTCAAGTGTGTAGGTTTATGGACGATATGCTTGGGCAAATTGCTTGAATGCAATTTTGATTTTGATGATAGGAAATGAATGTTCATAAACGCATGCTCTCCTCAAGATTTGCAAGTGATGACTAAGCTCATTGTAATGTTTCTATATGGGCAAACTTGCCAACTTGTGCAATGAGGCAAGTTAGGTTTGAGAAAGGAGCTATTTGTGGAGGTCCCATGTGAATTGAGAGTCGAAAATTGTAAGCTGTTAGTGATTTCTCTGGATGTCAGGTACCTTGTGTTTTAAATTGTAAAGTTTCTATGTGAGCAAACCTGCCACTGTAGTGCATGTAAAGCAGAGCGCCGTCCATGTTTAAGAAAAATTACTTTTATGGGTTCCTGTCCATTGAGCATGCTTGCCTTTTTTATTTCATCTCCCTTTTATCTGTATTCACAATTTTCTTGTATAATTCCTGCTCTTTTGTTGCTACTGCTTTCATTTTTTGATGAGATTTTAGTACTCTTTCTGATTCGCAGTCTGTCATTTCTGGATGATGTTTTACTTTTACCTGCTTATTGCTTTAAAGAATTGTATGTCAAGAGTGATGTGTGTGTATATCTCCATACGCATATGCATCCATCCGGATGCTTAGTCTGCTGTCTAGTGGCTGCTTCTTTTATTTCATTAAAATCCTGGGAAGGAGGAAACATTGAACTTTTATGTTTTATGGCGGTTCTTTTTTCAGGCATTGAGAGGGAAATTACAGCTCTGCAATTAGAAGTATGTTTGGTCAAACCAATTTTCTACTTATTCTCAATTTGTGCATTCACTTGCATCAGAAAATATAATCAATTTTTTCATCGCAGGAAAAGAAGCTTGTTGCTGAGATCAAGAGAACTGCTAAAACAGGAAATGAGGTAGGCTACAATCTGCTTTGTTTCTTGCTTGCTTCAGAGCTGTCAAAACATCTCTTGCTTCTTGTTTTTGTTCTAAACTTTCAAATATCCATGGCATGTTTTGCAACAATATTTGCATTGTTCCTGAAGATATTTCTCATAATCTACAACGCACTTCTTTTAGATTGTGCTTCATATGTTATCATATGTCCCTTTCTCATCGTCCCTAAAAGTGCAGGGTGCAACCAAAATTCTAGCCCGGCAACTAGTTAGGCTGAGACAGCAGATAGCTAATTTGCAGGGGAGTCGAGCTCAAATGCGTGGGATAGCTACCCACACACAGGTTTGCTGACACACCCTTCTCTCTCTTTTTTGCTGGTTCTTTGGGATTTCTGCTTTAGTTGTTATCCGTGGCCATTCCAGAATTGTTTTAACCATTTTCATTCTCCCTATCAGGCAATGTCTGCACATACATCAGTTGCTGCTGGCCTGAAGGGTGCTACAAAGGCAATGGCAGCAATGAGTAAGGTTAGAAAGTTATCAGACACCATTGTAAATGGACTTTGGCTATTTTTGTCCGAGACAAATTCTTTTTGAAGTACCTTTTCATATCTTTTTTTTTTTTTTTTTTCAAATAGCAAAAAGGAATAATCTCAATAAAGGGAAGCAGAAGAAATTTTGTATCAAAGTTGTGGCTTTAAAGAAGCAAAACTGAAGTTTGTCCTTCCACAATGTGTAATTCTCTATATATTGGTCCTAGACTAGGTCTTTGCTAAATGTTCTCCTTTTGCAGCAAATGGCACCAGCAAATCAAATGAAGGTAATGCAAGAATTCCAGAAGCAATCTGCACACATGGATATGACTGTAAGCTGTTAATTGTTTTTTCTCTGAAAGTGGAATTATAATTAGAATTGAATTTCAAATCTGATCCTGGGCTTGAAAGGTTGGAAACTTATGGGCTTCTTATCTATGCAGAGTGAAATGATGTCAGATGCCATCGACGATGCCCTTGACAATGACGAGGCCGAAGACGAATCTGAGGAGCTGACAAATCAGGTAAAGTTTAGATTGCCTTCACTTTTCTGAAAATTTCTTCATGAAGTTGATTGCTTCACATAGAACAATATAGTCGTAATGGTGATATGTGTTTCAAGTTCTGAGGGACTGGTTGCAGCAACAGTTTAATCTCAGTAGTTGCTGTTTGAATTGTTTATGAGTTCATAAGAAGAAAACGATGAAGTTATTAATTGTTGTTCATAGTCTCCTTGAGCTGGTTTTCTAAAATTTGTAAGATTATCATTTTCATTTATTTACTTTTTATGAGCATAAGAGTCATTTCACAATCCAACATTATGGAGAGAATGGTTTAATTCTTCCCTTGCCACGACAAATTATAAAAGAAAAAGAATTCACCCATAAGAAAAGATAACTAGAATTGAGAAAATCACCAAACAGGTGCAAATAAAATACAACAGAAGAATTATATAAGGTGGAGAACCTACAAAGTCAAGTAGAACATATGGATTGTAGTGTAGTGGCCTATACAAGAATCATCTTGAGGCAAGTATTTTTATGATTTTTGTGAGCTGTCTTCCACTTCACCAAAGGCCTTCATACTACATTCTCTCACTACAAGCCACCAACAGAGAAAGAAGAGATCAAAACAATCAGGCTGTCTTTACCTATACCAACTTAGAGCACCTTTTTTGCCTCGGAAACACCTAATCCAAGTTTGCAGCCTCCACCTAAGAGGTTCCCTTATTTGGCCATTCCATTGTCCTGTGATTTTCTTGGGAAACACAGTGAGGTGATTGCTGCCTTCATTTACTACCTTCTTGTTGAAGAACACCAATGTATCAGAGTTTGCAGTCTTAAGAGACTTTTGGAATGACCTCCCGGTCTATTCCCATGCGGAGAAGCAAATATAATATGCTTGTCAATCTCTCTCTTAAGAAAAACTCGTAGAGCATCCACCTTGTGCTATAAAATGAGGAGTTGGTGTTTAATTCTTTTTCTTGTGTGATCAGAGGATTAATTATCCTCTTCCTTGCAATATAATTCACTCCTCTTACCTAATATGATTATCTGCTTTATCAAATGACATGTTGGTTGGACATGATTTCAACCCCATAGTAATCCTGCTTAGATCCTCTCCATTGAGTTCTATCTATTCTATTGACAATCATCACTGTTTATATGTTGAAACAAGATATAAAGTTTGTCTGATTGTCAATTGCCAACATTTCTGTCATATTGAATGCCGAATATGTATACAATTTTCTGACAATCTGTATTAAAAGTATGTTGTATGATATATATTTCTTTGCCCTCATGGCATTTATGTTCTCTTACAGGTGCTAGACGAGATTGGTGTCGACGTTGCATCTCAGGTTTGTATTTGTTAAACTAAGGTTCAGGAAAAAATGGATAGCTCTGGAACATGTCTTAGGCCCATGCAGTAGGCTCATTCTAACTTAATTATGTCTCAAATGTGTTAGCAAACTAGAAGCGAGTTCATCTTTGATTTTTTTTTTTTTTTTTTTTTTTTTTATGTTTATTAAGTTATTTGTTGTTGGCTTGGTTTGGCAGAGGCTAGTTAAGATTTTCTCATTAAGTCGTTTACGAGGAGCTGGAGTTTGCATCATCTAGTGTTGCTAATTCTCAAATTACATTTTTATCCATGACTATTTTATCTGACCAAACAAAGCTGAGATGAGCCAAGTGAATCCGGTGACTCCTTTTACTGAATATCCAAGCTTGACTTTCCATTCAATATTGAGCTCAGCTTGGCCTAGTTTACCCCATTAAAACCTTGTTTCAGTATGTTCTTAGTTGGCATTGCTTCATTTCTGGGGTTGAATAACTCTGTTTATCCTCTAACAGTTATCAGCAG
This sequence comes from Dillenia suffruticosa, assembly GCA_033439265.1. Taxonomy (NCBI): domain Eukaryota; kingdom Viridiplantae; phylum Streptophyta; class Magnoliopsida; order Dilleniales; family Dilleniaceae; genus Dillenia; species Dillenia suffruticosa. Next base: position 20,839,256 of record JAVTVX010000020.1, read on the forward strand.
CTCCCCGGGGAAAAATTGCCGTAAAGCAATCCGAGGATGTTGGCAGGTATCGACATTTTAAGAACCATAGTTTGCATCTCACTTTCTCACCCATTACTGTTGCTTGTATGATATGTCTCTGATGATTTATGAAATTCACCTCGCAATTGGGGAATAAATAGGATGCTATTGCCAACTTTCACAGTTTTGTGGAAGTATGCATTTGATTATTAGTTCTTAATTGTGACAATTTGCCAACATGAATAATCAATAGAGAAATTGGGTTTTGCTTTGTTATAGTTGGTGTTTTTCATGATTAACTCTTTGCATGACCTGCATCAAGCAACAGCAAAGTTGCTTAAATGCGAATTGTACCGCAATTTAGTTGTAAAGTTGTAAGACTTTATAGTTAGAAATGGAATTTTAACCACTGCTCCGCCCTGCACTAGTTGAAATGTTTGAATGCCATATATTTAGTAAGATATAGACTTGGTGCTTAACAAACACTTGAAGGGGTGCCCATTGATGCTCCCACCATTTTTCAAAAGAAAAAATATAAAGAAAAGACTTGGAGTGTTTTGTAAAAGGATCTGTTAACATTTAAATATGCCATCAATGTGTGAACTTTGCCTCATTGTTGGTTTCTTAATTATACAAAATGCAAAAGAGTCATGAAATGATTGACCTAAGCCATGTTGTGTCCTTTTTGGACTCCCATGGGATTAAGCATGACCAAAACTTGTCTTCAGTGGTAAATATATGATCAGATGCTTTCAACTAATTCAAGTGTCATGTAAACCACATCTCTTATATTAAATATTTCTGATGTGAAAAGATTAAGAGCTTGATAAATTTTAATAAATGTATGAATTTACCAAGAAGACAATTATTTTAATTGTTCTTTGATGAAAATTAGCTACGATGTTTTGAAGGAGAAAAAGGCAAACAATTTTCAAGGGTCAAGGAAATATTTTGTAGACTAATGCCATAAATTTGTGCATCATTTTGTGGGAATTAGAATGAGCATATCATATTATTTGTCACAATGACAATTATTGCCCTGTACCTGCCTCACTTGTTTTCCCCAACTCATATCACCTGTATATCATGGTTTTCCCGCCAGGTCATTTTTTTTCCCTATAGAAATGCTAATAGGTTTCCCATCAACTGGGCAAAAAGGAAGAGAAAGCATACAATGCCATTGATTCGAAACCTTTTGAGACAAGTCATGTTCAGATTCATTGACTTATATTCATTATATTGATTTCTTTTGCAGTTCTGGTATCGATGACCTAGAGAAGAGGTTGGCAGCCCTTAGAAACGCTTGATTTAAAGATTGAAGACAAGCGATTTCCTTGCCTTAGGCGCTCTAATCATTTTGTAAATTCTTATCTTGATTATAGTATGTCAAGGACATGTCCTTTTGTTTATATGGATGCATAATATTTGAGATGAATGGAGTCATCCGGCCCTCATGTGTATGGAGCGTTCCCCGTTGGGAGACTCGCCTTCCGAAAAGGTCGGTCCGGATTAGTCGGGGCGAAATCCCAGATATCGGGCAGTGTCCAAGACATGGTACCAAAAAAAGAAAATTATTCAAGTTGCATGAAGGTCTAAAAAGTATTTTCTCCTACAAAGAGCATTTCATGGCAGTTTTGAGCATAGTTATTAAACTTGACTTGCATATTGTCCCGTATTTTGAAATTTATGGTTTAACTGGTAGATTAGTTGGATCTGTGGTTTAATTATTGATTTTTTAATTATTTTAAAATATAAAAATATATATTATTATATTTTTTAAATATAAAATATAATATCAATCACAATATTTATAAACGATAATATATATTTTAAATTTGAAACATAAATAATGCTTTATAAATATTATAAAATGAAAAATTTTCTAGACTCGAAATTTATCTTTATTGATAAGAGAGATATTTTTTAATTAAATATTATTTATAAAATATATTTTATACATAATCTCTTTTAAACTATTTTTGGTTTTTTGGAAAAATATGGTGGTGGCATCATTATTAATAAGAGAGATCGATTAATTGATAATTTTTTAATGAGGTTTTGGAACACGTTAGAATTATTTTTACTCTTTTGAAACTTTCCATTTTTTGAATGTGCCGAGAGGAGATCATTGTGATTATGAAATAGTATCATAGGAAAGGTATTTCTTTATCTTTTTTCTTTTTAGAATACGATAAAAATCAATACTAAAATAAAAAAATTATAATAATTATGCATGAATTTTGTAAAAAGTTACGGGTCACACGGGTTGAGAATTACGATTTACTCGTGTATTTGTATAGATCGATTGTATAAACGATTTAATTTATAAATCGATCCATATATTATATGGATCAATGGTCGACTGGTTCGAATCAAAGGTCAATTCAAATTTAATAACTACAGTTCTGTGTCTTGACTCATTGAATGCATAGATTTGTACAAATTCTTTTTCATTTCCTTTTGGTCCAAGTGAAGCAGTAGGCCAAGGACATGCATGGAGAGTCATAATTTGGGAATAAAGTTTAATTTACAAATTTCTCTAATAAAAATTTTCTTCCCTTTTATATGATTGGATTAAGAGATTTTCTTTTTCGAGATATTTTTCTATTATAGTTTTTCATATATTTCTCTTTTTGGGGAGAATAGAGAGGTCATCCAAAAAAAAAAAAAAGAAGGAAAAAATGTAAGTTATTTCATATTATTATTTCTATTATTATTATTATTTCTATAATTATTATTATTCCCTTGAGATCATATTTTTCTCTTCTCAGTCGACAATACTTCCTTGTTTGAACTTATTTTTCAACACTATCCTTATTTTAAATTAATAGGTTAGATGATACGTGGCTCAGTTACTGTTTGTCCTTTTCGTCCTTCCACTGCAAACAAAACCCCAGGATGAATGGAAAAATCACTTGACAGGAACCAAAAAAAAAAATCACTTGACACTGTTTTGGGTTTTCATTCCACCCCTTGGTGTATTTCCATTTCACATCAAAAATTGCATGAAAAGAGAGATTTCCATTTCACATCAAAAATTGCATGAAAAGAGAGAAGCACCTTCATATTTCACATACAATGCACGTTTTGGGATTTTACTAGATAGATTCTTATGATGCCAGGTTCGCGTCTGGCATTATGTCGTCATTGGCATCCATGAACAGAGAAATTGCATATTATTTGAGAATAGGTTACTGATCACTATATCATGCTCTGTGCACATGACAACTGGTCTACAAAAGGATTGAAACCTGTTTTGGAAATCTTGCTAGGTTACCAGAAAAAGGAAAACGCTGCCAAACACTAGCAGATAGGTCCAACATAGGACATAAAATGACTGAATTACGAAGACCAGGCACAGTTAGCGACCAAATAGATTTGCCTCTTCTTTGAAGAGTCAAAAATATATTACAATGGATGCTAACTTTGCAATGCAAAAATTAACGAAAAAGTACACAGGAACGGTTTTCTGTCCGTAAAAAAGTTCATTTAACTATGGCTGGGGGAAAATTTGATTCTTGATATACAATTAAGGAGGATACTCTGCAGCATAATGCCAGATAATCTGATCTTTTTGATTGAAATGATACATCCCGATGAATGTTTCCCCCTTCGTCTATTTTCTGATAGAGAGGAGTTCAAAACTTCGAATGGCATCATCACGGCTGCCTCTTAAGGCCAAGGCTCGAGTGAAGGATGATGATTTTGATTCAATTCTTTGTGAGGTGGAAAGCCGACCACCACTGACCACATGGCTTGAGCGGCCTTCACTTGGTTCATATGAGGAACCTGGCCTACTGGTTGATATTACAGCCCTCTTTGATGTACTGCTATTAAGGGATGAAACGGGCACTCTTTCCACATCAGGTTGCTGACATAATACATGGAAAAGCAAGGGATTAAATGCAAAGATGATCAATACAACCTTAGCAACACCCTTGAAAATAATGACTTGAGTCGAAACAAGCTAAATGTAAGAAACAAAGCTAAGTCGGCATTTAACAGTAGACTGTGAAGTGAGCATACAAATAAAAACAGAGAAATAAAGGATTTTGCTTGTATTGCATATACTAGGCCAAAATAGCTTCAAAGAGGCTAATTTCAATAGACAACTAAATTCAAAGTTGCAAATGGAAGAGTATAGTTACTTATCAGTCGTTCTATTTTGCAACTGCAAAATTACAATTTCGAAACTATTTTTCTTCTTGCGCAATTATGTCTATCTCAAAGGGATTCCTGATGTTTACGAAAAAGTGACCATGGCAATAAATGTACTAAAATTTCTAAGGAATTGATGTGGGAGATATCCTCGTCTCTAATACATGAACCTCAATTAGTGATCTTTGTTCCATAAGGTTTTATTTTTTTGATTTTTTTTGGGGGGGGGGGGGGGGGTTTCTTGGGGAGAGATTACCAAGGAAAGAACAGAGGAAGCACCAAAGTGTGACCCTCAATATTGATGAATTGGTGAAATTTGCTAGCATGCAAGTGTCTTCGGATTGAGGAACAGAGATGAAGCTAATTGCTAAAAAGCTGGGTTTCAAGCTTACTAAAAGATAAAGCCTATAAATCAATGAGGTTATAGAAATAATTCAGAGAGGGAAGGAGTGTGAATCTAACTGCAAAATATATTACCATTTGAACCAAGAAGGGATCACCCTATGAGATCTCTACTGATCATAATTCAGGGCCTAACCAAGCTTACTGGTTCTGGGGTCTATTTGGAAGCTACTAAGCACAGTATAGGTGGCACCACGATGATTTTTTCTTTGGACAGAAAACACCATGATAATTTGATAGAGAGAAAACAAAAAATTTACTTTTGACCAACAAAAACTTACCACCACCTTGGATGGATGTACTACTACTGGAGTCCTGTGCCTGGAGTCGTCACCATTAAGACCAGAGCTTGAAGTGTTTCTTCTTGAAAACGTTTCCAATGCTCCCGAAAATCTGTCACGAATCTCTTGACCCACTACAAAAGTATTCCACTATAAGCAGCAACAACAAATATCTATAGCAAAATGAGAAGGTGCCAAAACTCCAAATGGTAGAGAACTAAAATGGGGAATCGAGGCCCAAAATTCAGGTAATATATATAGATCTAAAATAGTGATTCAAGAGTTGCTATAAGTCGGCACCCTGTTACTAGTCTTCAATTGATTTGTGAGTGTGAGTTTTTTATTTTATTTTTTATTTATTACTGTTATTATTTTTTTGGGGTTTCTCTTTTTTCTTTTTTTTTTGGGGGGGGGGGTGGGGATACCTGATGGCCTTTCTGGTTTTCTAACAGATGGTCCAGCACTTATCCCTGCTTTCCCACTGGACTGCTCGAATAGAAAACATACAAGAACAAAGATAAGAATGAAAAATAGGAAGACAGTTACCCAAATAAAAAACTCTTAGATAAGAAACACTGACCCGTCCTGCAGAGCTGGCACCAATCTGAGGGTACTTTAGGATAGTCCAGTCAAAAACATAATCAAACTGGTAACCTACAACAAAAATAATCTCAAAGCCCATATACTGCTGGGACTGTTTAAAAATAAGTTCCACACCGCATACTGAGGATAATGACCACAAAAAAAATAAGAGAGATCAAAATAAGAAGGAATGGGGAGATTTGACCTATGAAGCAGAGGCATTTAAAATGAAAATTCTGTCTGGACATTTCACTCTCTAACATGCCAGAGACACCAAATTGTGTCCATTTTTTTATACTCCGCGACCTCAGATGCCTCTAAAGTACTTTGAGGATGCCTCCTGGACACCTTACAGACACTTGACTTCACACGGTTTTGTAGGCAAAATCTTATTCTTAGTTTATTCTTCAAGAGTGAATCACAATAATAGTAATGAAAGTTGGACAAGGAACTAAAACAACATGAAATTGATGATCAAAAGAACACAGTTTTGACAATGGTAAATTACCTTCTCGAATAAACAGGTCTCGGAAAAGTCTTTTCAAATATGAATAATCTGGTTTATCTTCAAACCTCAATGATCGGCAATAATGGAAGTATGATATGAACTCTAATGGGTACGATCTACATAGCACCTGATACACGCGTTAAATTCCTGCTATCAGCTATATTGCCAAAAAATGGACATCAACAATGAAAACCATGACCTGCTAAATGATGCAAAGCCACAAAAAAGGGGTCAAGTACTTCAACTATCTTACTGAAAATGGTTCAACTGTTTCAGCTTTAGACATTGTTATACAGTAGTAGATTAATGAACAACTGCTTTGTTGACCAGTATAGTCGGCTATGATGTTTTCATAATTCATCAAGAGTCTGGAAGAGTGGTATTTTTTGGAGTGTTTCAATGCCTTTTGTGAATCAGATGATTGTCTCCACATGTAAATCTCTGAATAAAGGAATCAAGAGTCCAGTCTAAGAGTAAATTCATAGAAGTCAGTCATAGTCATGAGCAATTCCTGGGAGAGAAGGGTGCCTTGTGGGAAGGGTGGGGACTTTAGAATCTTAGAGATAGTTTTTGCTAAAATCAACTTGCCTTAATTCAAATTCATCTTCCCCATATTCTGCAGGACACATGGATGATTAAAAGTGGTACATCTATAATGAGAGAGTTCAGGAGGATGACAATTACAATAGATACCTCGATGGGAGTTAACATCTTCTTTTCACTGATCTTATCATATTTCTGCTTTTTTGTACCAGCTTTCAACCCCTGCCATGGAAGACTGATGCCAACACAAAAGTGATGGTTATTATCGCTGCAATTACAATGCTGCACTAGACAGACAGGTTTAGCTAGAAATGCCACAAAAGAAAATAAAAGGACTAGCCATTGCAAATGGCACATATTATACCTTCCTCTTAGGAAATACATAAGGACATAGCCAAGAGACTCTAGGTCATCCCTTCTGCTTTGTTCTGCCAGTAGAATGAAATCAGATTGGAACATTTTGGAAAAACTTTATGCTAGGTGAACCAAAATAACACCAGAAGATGGTAAAATAAAACATGAAAATACTTGACTCACCAACTCCAAGGTGAGTGTTCACACTAGCATAACGTGCTGTGCCTGTGAGGTTCTTGTTTTCCCTGCAAAAGGAAAGCCATAAGTAGTTTCAAAGATGTGAAATCTTCAAAGCTACACACAGAGAAGTTCGCAGAGAGGTCATCAATCAATGAGACTCCAACTCAAACAATAGAACAGCATTAGAGCAAGATAATGGAAGTGACAGATATGAATGTAAAAAACAATTCACAAAAAGAAGTGTGCTGTATGTTAGCAACAGAATAAAAGTTATTTGCCTGTCATAGAAGGCAAGAATAAACATCCACAACATTAGCAGTGTGCAGGAACAGAAACAAATATCTGCTCGCCTGTACAGAGATTAGGTTATCTCTTTGGTGAACAAAATAGGCATTCTGTGGTTGCAAACAAAATAAAGAGAGAAGTTAAGTGCCAAGGGAGCAGATTTTCTCCTTGACTAAGTCAATGGTAGACTCTGTAGAACCATCATCTTTCTAAATGGGTCCAAGGAGTAGACATAGGAAGCAGTTTTGGAGGCTATTATTGAGGTTATAATCTTGGACAATTCATGGGAGTAGTAAGCAGGCTATTGGCAGCAGGCAGAAATACAAATCATTCGCATACATTGGTGGGCTAGGTCAGCAGCCAACTTTGTCAGAGCAGACCAATGAGTCAAAGATTGATCTTGAAGAAGACAACTCGGGGCATTTGGCCAAACAATGAAATGCTCTACCATTATCGAATTCAGGTTGGCTTTGGCGATACATGCCAAGGTTAGCATTAGACAGGTAACCGAGGTAGAAGGCTTTTCATGAACTGTTGCTCAGTCATGAAACTAAATTTGCAAGAAGGGTAATTTCACAAGGAGGCTCACCTAAGAAAGTGACAGAGGAAAGTGTCCGGCCCGCCCCGATGGAAGTTATTTCCAGCACCAAGGAGTAAAATTGGAGAATATATGCATGACAATAGTACCAGCCAATAAGGATTAAGAATTGAAGAAAAGGACTACAAGCTGGGTGAGATGGATAAAATTATTGATAGGAAATTAGATTATTTGAACCAAAAAAAAGTGGGGAAATCTGAGTGCAAGAAAAGGAAGACAAATTATTAAGAAACCAGCTAAAATATCAAGAAATCTGAGAGAATAGAATTTTGCAAACTAGTAATTGACTTAGTGGTGCTACAATGGAAGGATTTCACACTTGTGTAAGGAAAATTTAAAGATATTAGAGGGTTGAAGGAAGAGGTAGCTTTTATGGGAGCTTTAATGCTATTTTCATTATTCTTTCCTCAAGGAAAATGCGGTGCTAAGATAAATGATTCTAGACCAATATATATATGGTGAGAGGTACAGCAAAGCAGTTGAAGGTGCTCTTACAAACAAAAAGGGAAAATGGCAACAGCATAACAAGAAAGGTAAGTAATAGGAAACACAAAGAACGAAGAAAACAAAGAAAATAAACTACATCCAGAATTCATCCAAAAACTAAAAATATTTTCCACCGCCATGGACAAAATGTGAAAATGTGTACATGCACCAGCAGATATCTACTGGCCATAGATTTTAAGGGAAAGAGAAAATAAAGAATTCAAGCACAAAGAAAAGATCAACCACCATGGTGGAACGAAATAAAAGCAGTACCTATATGGTATGTGTTTATGAGTCTGATGATCCCTATACTTTTTTGCAAGGCCATAGTCAATGATAAACACCTGTGATAGAGTGAATTAGTAGAAAAAATAAATGTTACGTGTTTTATATTCAAGCTTAATGGATCGATAGAAAGAAAAAGAACTTAGAAATATTGATTGAGCAAGAATGAGCTTCCTTCTGTTCCCACAGAGAGAGAGAGAGAGGTTTTCCTTCTTTATGAAATATCTTATGGCCACGGTATGAACAACCAACACAAATTCTTGCCTCTTGATGTTAGAAATAAGGTAAATACATAGCCTGATGGTAATGTTGTGCTTCAATCTTTACTCAGTGTATTCCTAACAAAAAGAAGGTAAGACCGTTTATGTATTGTCCACCTCAACCCATGTGTTTGGTGAAATGCCTTAATCCATGTGATTTTTTTAAGTTGTTAAAAAAACCTTAATTATTCTGTTATTCATTCTTTTTAGTACGAACTAGTGGGGTAGGTCCACACAATTAAAAATCAGGAGACAAAAAAAAAAAAAAGCTTTGGAAGAGATGGTTATGAGAAAAAATAAACATAACATTATAGGATTTTTAATTTTTAAATAGGACAAGAAAATGTTATTTAAAAAGAGGACCACAGTTTGCACTTTCAGAAGAACTATACAAGAACGAAATCAATGAAATCAGCAAGTCACTGGACAGTTTTGATTTAGATATAAGTAACTCATTTTATATCCCTGCAAATATTCTCAACAACATATAGAAAACAAGATTTCAAAAGAAAGCATGTCCAACTTGGGCACTGATTCAAACACCAAACTGCCCTTCTGAAAAATAATTTTAAAAAGGTTAATAATAGAAGCATCTTCTTTATTTTCAAAAATTCAACAAAAAATTTAGAATTCAATATCATTCACAAAAGTTTCTAATTTTCTTTGAAATTGAGAATTCTTCACCAATTATCATAGGAGCTACAAGGACTTTTCCCATCCATTTACCACAATCCTTCCCTGGGATGCATAACTGTCTTTGCCTATATGTACAATATGCGTGTTTGTGCGCATAAGCAGCATTGCAACAACCACAAGTTGCAGTAGTAGGGACTACATGCCTGCAGTGAAATCTAAAGCCAAAACCAATATTCTGAACATGAGGTACGACTAGCCAATAAACCAGTTCATTCGCCAAGAGACCTGCATTTTGGTCTCAAAATAGACTAAGCTACAGAAAGAAATTAACCTCTGCTGTTAGGGATGTCAATGGATTTGGTCAGTTACATGGATTTTCCACTTCAGCCCACCCCATCAGAAGCAGGAATATCAAGGTAATCAAAATGCTCACCCCATCAGAAGTGGGTACATGGAGGTAATAAATAAGGAAAGGAAGAGTTATGATATTGAGTTAAAAACCCATTAAATTTGCAATGCAGGAATAAAAATTTCTTTAGCCCATTTTTTTACCCGCGCTTTCAGTACATATAAGCAAATTCCATAAAAGTTATATTTATTTCTTGTTCTCCCATGAACATGTAAGCACTCATTTCACACCATTCCAGAACAACTTTTGCATGGGTGGACCACAAGGTAGGCCCCATCTCCTTTCCTGTTCCCCCTCTCTCCACCTCAGTCTTCAACCTCCACAGGTACTAATGCTGTCCTGTTGCACACTCAATAGTGAAGACCTAGCTGCTTATTCATGCTGTTTTAAGGATTGTAGTTCATATACCATCATTATACTATAGTCAAATAGCAAAATTTCAAAAGAAAAAAAAGCAAATTTAGATTTCCAAGAAACCAACGAATAGAAGTAAATAGTACAATTCCTAGAGACAACAGGCATGAGTCACATGTTCCTCCAGATATAATTTTATATGAATAGATGAAGCCAATACCTGATTTGCTTTGCGACCCAACCCCATTAAAAAGTTGTCAGGCTTGATATCACGGTGAAGAAACCCTCTTGAATGCATATACTCAACCCTGTTGATCTAAAAAAAATGTCAAAGTAAAAGGACATTAATTGGACTTCTTGATATGCTATTTAAAAATTTAGTTATGTTTACTTACCAATTGATCAGCAAGCATCAGTACAGTTTTCAGGGAGAATTTCCTGTTGCAATAATTAAATAGGTCTTCGAGGCTTGGTCCAAGAAGATCAATAACCATGCAATTGTACTCTCCCTCAACTCCAAACCACTTTAAGTGAGGAATTCCAGCTTCATTGAAGTATCAACAGGGAAAGGAGTTAAAAACTATATTTTTTAGCACAATTAGAAACTGGAAAGAAAAATAGAAGCATGAGAAAATCAACAAAAGCTCCAAGTTCCATTATGTTAGGAGCACTATACTTTACTCAATGGTAAGCATTCTTGGTAATCCACAATAAATTATATGAGCTACCTTTGACCAATTTAATTAAATGAAACAGACAAGAGATCCATCACATCGCATTGTTTCCGGCTAATGAAAGGTAGAATTATCTTAGAGAAGGCAATGAAAATGGGTTAGAGGTCTTTCACATCACAGTATTTCCAGCTAATGAAAGGTAGACATATAAAGCCCAAATTATCTTAGAGAAAGCAATTGTTCTTAGAAAACTACCTGTCATTAACTAGTTCCCCAGAAGGTTTCATTGGAAGAACTATTTATTACAAACGAGGATATTGAAGACATGTTATTAGGAATTGCCAATTTCCAGATCACTTCTGCTGAGAAGTTTGTGCACCTTCCACAAGACACTGCACTTTGAACCACAACTCAAATGGTTATATCCTTCCTATCCTGGATCACGATAAACCTCATTAACCATATTTGAAAGAAAAATGGAAGTTTTTATAATTCCCTTCACTTGCATGTGAAACAAACTCAATGTTCCAGACTAAATTATCGCCATCAGGCCGCCATCTCACCAAGCATAGCTCTTTTCTTCCTTGAAAGATCAAAGAGGTTAGGGAAAAGGTCATTTACATCACTTTTAAATTCACCTTGCACCATTCCCAACACCAAATCACATTTCCAAGCGAAGGCTCTTCTGAAAGTTCTCCAAACACGGGAATCCATAAGGTCAGCACTTTACAATAACAACAACAAATTGAGTCTTAATCCCAACTATTAAGGTTGGCCGTTTAAGAGACAAAAATATATATATAAATGTTGATTTAATTTGTGCAGATTCTCTTATGCCATTCATTTCTATCCGAATCCATCTCCTCATCTAAACACTTAACTATCATATTTTTACGAATAACTTGCATCCAAGTTTTCAATGATGTACCTTTACATTTTATTAAATCTCTTATATTTAAGTTTTCGATTCTCCTAATCAGTACGTTTTTTAATTTTCTTGACACATGCCTGAATCACCTCAGACGACACTTTCTTATTTTATCCACAATTGAACTAACTCCCCACTCATTACGAATCTCTTCGATTCTAATTCTATCTTTTCTAGTTTTGTCACACATCCAATTAAACATTCTCATTTTTGCTACGACCATTTTCTACTCTTGTTATTATTTAATAGCTTAACACTCAGTGTCATACAATAATGCAAGTTTTACTACAATTCCATAGAACTTTTCCTTCAAATGCTACAATATCGTACGATTGCAAAAAACTTCATATGCCTTTCTCTATTTCATCCAACCCGTTTGAATCCTATGATTCACATCTCCATCTATATTGCTATCATTTTGAATGATAGAATCAAGATATCTAAAACTTTCACTTTTTGACAATTTTTTTTCTTCTAATTTAATCATTTCTTCATCATCCTAATAATTGTTGTTAAATCTACATTCCATTTACTCAGTTTTCGACTTGCTCAATTTAAATTCTCTGAATTTCAATATGACCCTCCATAACTCTAATTTAATACTAATACTCTCTTTAATTTAGCACTAATACTCTCTCTAATTTTATCAATCAACACTATATCATTTACAAAAAAATACACCATAGTATTTCATCCTGAATGCTTTTTGTGATTTCATCAATCACTATTGCAAAAAGGATAGAACTTAATGTCGAATCTTGATGAAACCCAATATTAAAAGAGAAACTATCGCTCAGACCCCTGCAATTTCTTACATTGGTTACAATTCCCTCGTACATATCTCTAATAAAATTAATGTATTTCAAAGAGACTCCTTTTTTCATTAGTGTCCACCACAATATATCTCTAAGAACTCTATCACATTTTTTTTAGATCAATAAATACCATATATGTCTCTCTTCTGTGCTTTATATATCTTGACCAAATGTCTTAACAAATAAATTGATTCCATGGTGAATATTCCTAACATAAATCCAAATTCATTTTGAGATACACTTATCTCTAATCTCAATCTATACTCCATCACTCTCACATAACTTCACCCAAACATTTCCACCCTTCAATGGGAATTCCATAAGCTCCTGTGACTTGATTATTCTTCATCATCTTTAAGGTCTCTTTAACTTTATGGGGTCGAATTTTACGTTTAAAATCTATATTAACTTCTTTTATAAATATCTCGATATTTTCTATATCTATTATACTCTTAACATTAAAGAGATTATCAAAATAATCTTTTTAACGCTTTCTTATATTCTCATCCCTTACAAATATACTATTAAGTTCACTCTTAATACACCTAACACTATTTAAATCTTTTCCTTTTCTCTTTCTTAGTTTGGCACCTCTGTAAATCTCTCTTTCTCCATCTTTAATCTTCATTCTCTTGTATAATTCGTTATACACCTTACTCTTTGATCGTGGATAATATTTTTCACCTCTTTTTTTGTACTTTTATATTTTTAATATGTATCGCTATTACTATTACCTTTAAAACTCCTATAACACACTTGTTTGGTTCGGATAGCAGTTTGTATGTTTTTCGCTCCACTATCATGACTCCTGGCCTATTGGAGCCTGACCTTTAAATACACCAACAACCTCTCTACATGTACTCTTAATATCAGTAGATATCTCTTTTCACAATCTCTAAATCATCATTAGCGGACCAATTTGCCAGTTGAATTAATTTGTCTCTAAAAGTCATCACCATTTCTACTTTCAAATTCCACCACTTAATTCTTGAGTTCACAAATGGACGATACTTCTTTTGCCTTTTAGGTACACGTATATCTAAAACTAAGAGTCTATGCTAAGTTACTACACTCTCTCCCGATATAACTTTACAATCTTTACAAGTCATTCTATAAACTCTTCTAATGAGAAAGAAATCTATTTGGATGACATTGGATCCACTTCTATATATAACTATGTGTAAGTCTTTTTTCTTGAAAGTGTTTACGGATACCAAATCGAATATTGTGGAAACCTCTAAAATGATACCTCCCGTTTCATTCCTAATACCAAATCCAAAGTTTCCATATACAGTTTCGAATCCTTCATTTTTCTCTCATACATGTCCATTTAGGTGTCCTCCAATAAATAACTTGTCTCCACTAAGTATGACTTGTATAAATTCATCTAAATGCTCCCAAAATTGTTTTTTACTAATTGCATTTATACCTATTTGGGACGCATACACACTGATTATACCGACTATATTTTCTCCATCTACTAACTTGACAAACATAATTCTATCTCTCTTCCTTCTTATCTCTACTACATCCTCTAGCAAATCCTTATGCACAATTATTTCTATCTCATTCTTAGCTTTATCCCTACTTGTGTATCAATATTTACGACCATAAGGCTCAACTACTTTAATCTTTTCCCTCACCCACTTAGTTTCTTGAAGATATATGATATTAATTTTTCTTCTATTCATTACTTCTTCTATCTCCACTATCTTGCCGGTTAAGGATCCTATATTCCAAATAGTTAGACGAATTCTATTGTTATTAACTATCTTATTTACTCACACCCTAAGATCTCTTGTTAACTTGTCACTATATCTGGGATCCGATATAGCACGTCGCTGAGGGAAAAATGCCCCAAAAGTTTTTCTATATTTGTTTCCCATTTTTCATTTTGACAAAAGATTTTATGCTGATTGTCAACCTACCGCAGCCGTACTCTTTACCTGAGCTTGGGACTAGCCGTGATGGAGGTCTTCCAAATAATAATATATAAAACGGATTAAAAAAAAGGGAAAAGGAAAAATAAAACTAAATAACTAAATAAATAAATAAATCAATAAACATACAATAAAATAGAGTAAGAATAAACAAACAATAAAATAAGGCTACCAATAAGAATAATAATATCATAATAACAATATTATTAGTAATATTAATAATTATTATAATAATATTATTAATACTAATATTGTTATTAATAATATTAAATATAATAGTATTACTAATAATGATAATAATAATACTAATAATAGTAATATTAATATTAATTATAAGATTACAAATAATAATAGTAATATTAGCACTGGGCAGAGAGAAGGCGATAGAAGGAGAGGGTAGAGGGAGGCAGAGAGCGTAGGGGAGTTCTTGCCGGGGGAGAGAAGTTGACGGAGAGACGATGATGGACTTCTTGTCAGGGTCAACGAGGGGAAAGGGAGGCGGAGGGAGGGAGGTAGAGAGAGAGAGAGAGCGAGAATGGGTCTAGGATCAAAGACCAGTCAGAAGACCTGATAAGATTTAAATTAGTGTAATATTTACAATTGATTTTGTATTATTTTTTAATAAATATTATACTAATAATTATATTTCATGACAATTGACTTAAGAGGAGACTTATTATGGAAATGGAAGAAAAACAAGCTAAATTGGAGCAATTTTGCAAAAAATGAAAAATTGGACAGCAATACTCTTTTATTAGCACGTGGGCACGTGGATCTCAAGAGGCAAGCAAGAAGTTTTGAAGATTTACTACAATAAAATTTTCTTTCCCAATTGCACATTCAAGAGGAAATTATGATAGAATTGGAGATATTGAAGATTTTTTATTCCATTTTTAATATTTAGGAAAAAAAAATTTTGAAAATGTAAATCTCTTGGAATATTATTTTTAGGAAGTTTACCTTTTACTTTCTTTTTATTTATTTAGTAGTTATTTTGGGTTAGAAATATTTACCTTTTGCAAATAGGAAAAATTCGATCTTGTTTAGGGTTACACTCCTATATATATATATATATATATATATATATATAGGAGTGTTACATATTGTTTAGAACAACTTTTAGAGGAGTGCAACCCAAGGGTGGGCAGCAGCCCCCACGTCCATAACAGCAGCAGGGCAGCCCCAAGGGGGCAGCAGCCACCTACAGCCGTGGGAGACATTTTTCTTTGTAGTTTCACCTACTTTTAATCAAGTAATAAATCATTTAATGAGTTTTTCTTTTCATATTTTATTTCTAATTTATTTTTTCTAGTTAAAGGTTAGTAAAACTTTGATTCATGACATTACGAGATCTATATGTTCTATTTCTTTCAACAATCATAGGTATTTATTTAATTCTTACACTTCATGGATCATGATTTTCTAGAGTTTATTGAATAGATGGTCAATATTTAATAGATTTAGAATAATCTATAACTAATTAAAATGACAAATCCGTAATTGTTTGTTAGTTTTAATAAAGTGATGAATGGCATTTATGTCATGAAATTGAATAATCTAATTTAAATGAACCCATCGTGTGTTTGTTAATTAGAATTGGGTTTCTCTAAATATTAATATTGTTGAGACTTTAAATCCTAAGAGCTTCTCTAGGATTGACTCCCGATTAGGAAAATAATTAACGAAATTCTCTTAATTATCGACGAAATAAGGAGAGATTGGTCGTTGGGCGTTTGTCAACGACTATGTGTTGAATTATCCTTGAATCGATAATCAATCGATTGAATCAAAGTGAAAACAAACCCTTTAACTAGGTTAATTTATCGTGACTTTTAATCCTTTTATTTTGCCTCACTTTATTTTGCCAATTGTTACTTTAATTTTAATTAGTTGTTTATTTCAATTTGTTAGGTTATTTAGTTAATTCGAAATCCCCCACATTTTGTTTTGTTTTTCCTTAAAAGAAATAAAACCACCGTTCCCTGTGGATACGACCCTGCTCACCCTAGACTTGTCTTTTGTGAAGTAGGTATTTTATTTTTGATTATTTGACAACACACGAAGACCTAAGTTTTTCGAACTCAAGAGAGATAGATCTGGGATTTCTGGCAAGATTGGGGGCTTCCGAGGACAGATCTGTGCTAGATGTTATGGTCAGAGGAGACATCTGGTTCGTCTAGGGGTCGGGGAGAGAGGGGGAGGAAGAGAGAGACTGCAAGAGACAAGGGGAGCGATCACAAGAGATAAGGGGAGAGATCACAAGAGATAAGGGGAGAGATCACAAGCAAGCACTTTACACATTCAACTATTGGCCTCAAAAGTCTACCGAGTCTCAACAACCTGCCACCAACAAAGGCTACTCTCCCATATAAACGTCCACAACTATTCCCTGGCAAGGCTCTATTGAACTCAACAAAGGATTTAATGAGTGGGAGTTTGTTAGTAACAGCTAGCTGTGAAACACTGGGAAGCTTCTTGTAAGGCTCTTTCAGAAAAGAGGTTTTGTGGCTTTCTTGTGAAAGAGAAAATGAATCATGCAGAGGATTTGGATGCTATTTGTATTGGAGGAAGAGACACCAGATGATAAGTGAATGGCCCAAAAGAATGGTAACATTTTGAAAGATGGAGTAGAACAATCAGAAACAAGTGATGGATTTGGGGTACAATACTGAATTAAGCCAGGTGGAATTGTATGGCTTTAGCAGATATAAAGTAGGTTATAGAAGTGATGAATAGGATTGTTTGGGCAAGTTTGCTCCTGGAGACAATGGAAATGGGGAAAATAGACAGGCTCGGAATTCCTCTTTCCCCATTTTTCTTGTGTTTTCAGTTTCCATGTTCTCATTGTTCCATCCAAAATAATGCTGTTGTTTGGGGTTTTCATATTTCTGGTCCTTTTCTTGCAATTCATTTTACACTTATCTCACAACCTGTAAAGTGCCAACACTTCAAAATACATGAATTACCTTTGTCAGAGCCTCCCGGACACATGGTATGTCCCCTTTTCTATTGTTATTGTTATAATTATTATTTAAATTATTGACACAGCAAGGAACATGCATGAGACACTTTGGAGAATTTCACAAAAGCGAGAGCATACTATTGCTTTAAAAAAATAATAAAAAAAAAACCTTAAATTTAATAATAATGATGCCACTTGTTCTCAAATTTATGCCTTTTCAATTCTACTCTTTTCTCTTCATATGCAAAAGCAGAGTTCTTTTCTCTTTCAGGACAAAACATTTTAGCCTTGTCTTGGGGGGGGGGGCTCTTGTTGGTATGCATTTTTTTCCTAAATTTTTTTTGCTCTCAATTATCTTCCTTAGTCGTTTTCTCTTATTCCAGCTTCTCAGTGCAAATTTTGTGCTTTTTATCCCTTCTCTACTTAATTACATCCAATGTGTTTGATGAAATGCCTTTTCCATGGTTGCTATAACTGAAATTTTAAACCTTTATCATCATGTTAAAAAATTACGCTCTTCGTTTCAGCTTCAAGTCACACTTCCAAAAATTTTTTTGGTTCCACTTCAAGTGTCATTTTAGAAAACCAATGAAGTAATTATTTTTGTTCAGCCTTACCCTTGTCTTATGTTATCCCCACTAAATACTTTATTATTGCATATATCAATTGACTTTTTCTATCACATTTTTGTAGCCAATCGCATTTCGCATTTTTTGTATTCTCTTCACATTTCCCATTGCATTAAAAGGGTAATTTAGTCAATTAATACTATTCTTTCCCTAGAATTATGTTGGTTCAATGATTCCCCTAATCCTTGAGCAATTACCTTATAAGATACTTAAACTGCAACAGAGGAGTACAAGATTATGATTACTATGAATCAATATATAGCTCTATATATATCATACTTTCTAGAAATTCGGTGCCCTTCATAGCTCACCAGTATCCTTAACGCCACCTGATTTCCTGTACTATCTTCATTTGGAAAGTATTAGTCGATTCTAATCCAAGGTAAAGGCTTTGATGTGGCTTTCAGAGTAGTTGCAAATCTCAAAACTCTCACGTAAATGGGGACAATTTATTCCTAAAAAGCCCTTTCTTGGAACATACCAAGTACGCATTTCAGCCTCTCCTATAAGAATTAGATCTGTGAAGTATTGTAGTGGATCTACAGGTGATGAAGTTTAGGGATTTTGGGGAAACAGTGGTGCTAAATATCTGCTAATGTAAGAGGTTCCAACATTTTTAGGATGACCCAAGTAACCAATGCATAGAAAATTCAAGAAATGCTATACATCAATTTTTCAAAACTTATGGATGAAAAGAGATTCAAGAAACTTTAGAGAATTCTTATCTGTTTGCATAGTAAGATTAAGTTTTTTCCTCTTTTCTTTTCTGTTTGGGGTGGGAGTTTCTTTGTGGTGCTCTACTATGGATGCTTGGACCGAGTCTTGAGGACAAGAAACTTTTTCCTTTCATACTTTATTTAGTTTGCTTTCTTTACTTCTTTTACTTTTGTAATCAGTATAAGGAGGATATTTTCCATAGTAATTCTTTACTACCTTCATTAAAAATCTCTTCTCTCTTTATGAGAAAGGTTTAGATGTTGAGACATCTTTCTCATTGAGAGCGCGAAATAGAATCAAAAGTGGGCTTGTGGAGGTGTCATAATCAGGAGAACTGGGATAAGATGCATCAAAAAATAGAGGCAAGCACGAAGTTTGATGGAATCTCTTCATCAAAGTAGACAAAAGAATCAAGATGAGCCAAAATGGCAGAATTGCATATGTAAAAGGTGCAATACTTGTTGTGTGGAATGCAGTCTTATGATAAGAATCTAACACTAATTTTATGGGAGTGATTTTTCCATTAGGCAAAGCAGTTTCAGATGTGCAAGTCAACAGTGAACTCCACCTAACACTTGTTGCTTGGTACCTTGTAGAGAGCAATTTGTGTATGATTTTTCACTAGATGGATAGAAACAGCAAATTGCAGGCAATTGTCCCACCCTATAAAGCATAAGGAAATTGAAGGTTATGCATGTTGTTGGCCATAAATATCTAAATTTCTTTCTTTTGGAATCTCACAGAATTTTAAATCATTTTCAATCTTCATATATTTTTGGAATTTGTATCATATCCTTTTCCTATGTGGTGGAGCTGGCTCTATACTCCTTGTAATGATTACCATCTTATCCAGACGTAGTAAACTTTCTTTACATTAAGTTAACAACATGTAGACAAAATTAAGTATTTTTCTACTTTCTTATATACACGGAATAAAAATATACTTGTTACAATAAATAAATAAAAGCCTGAAACTTAAGAAGAACTTACTTCCTCCTTGAAGAAGCGTGTATAACTTTGACTCATAATGCAATTGGGGATGCTTGGTCTTAGTGGGTTCCTGTAAATAGAATTAAAAGAAAATTTAGTTTGAAGTATGATGAGAATAACTAGTTCAGCTTACATGTAACATACAAAAAGGAAATAAACAAGCTCCAGAAGAACTAAAATATTACTGCATATTTAATTTTAACCACGGACAAAGGTTCAAGACGTTCCATGAGGATGCTGCTGTCACTCACTAAAATGCCAATCCTAAGGCCAGGTTTTTAAGGCAAATATAGATGCCGAGATAAATTTTAGTAATCTAAATAGTCCACTATTAAAGAACAAAGTACATGCATCAGTTGTGAACACAAAATCACAAAGTCAACAAAATACAAGACCCTTCCCTAAAAAGATTGAAACATGTAAACAATGGCAATAGGAAGGAAAATGCATTACATTTTGTGATGTTTTTATGGGCTTAATAATGCATACAGGCAATTAATTCTCTCTTTTTTTACGCATTCCAAAGACCAGATTTTACAAGAAGTCAAGCAACACAACCTAGTATAAAGAAGCACCAAACAATTAAAACATCATAATTTAGCTACATCAATAGAAACCAAGGACTTCATAGAAAGTGTAAAGCACATACCATCTTGATTGCCACTTCCTCTCCAGTTTGTACATTGGTACCTGCCTCAACAAAAACAGCACTTAGTTAATAATTCACACAAGAAATGCTTAGGGTAAAGAAAACAAAAAATTACAAAATTACAAAAAAAATAATAATAATAAATAAGATAAAATGGGCAATACCCAAATAGAGTTCACCGAAGGACCCACTTCCAATTTTCCTGCCAAGCTTATACTTTCCAGCAATAATAGGATCCATAGTAGAGTCACTCCCCAGAACCTGAACTTGCTTAGATTTATATAAAATATACGGCTTTGTGGAAATTTCTTATTTCTCTACTCCCAAAAGAAAAAAAAAATTATAAAACCTTAGCTTAATCCGTAAGCGAAAATCAAATTTGCTAAATAAAGAAATACCCACTGAAGAAAAACTCAGGATAACCAAAACTACATGGCAGAAGTAACCAAAACCCTAGTCTTTCTTCAACTAGAGAGAGAGAGAATTGGAACCCTAATTGAGTTCAACATTGATCTAAAGCTCAGAATAAGAATGCAAGCCGATTGATCGGAGAATTGAGATGGAAGATGAAGATTTTGAGAAGAAATTGTTGATAAAATTCGCTGAAATTCGTCAATTGTTTAATGATTGCGTGGGGAGAGAGAGGACGAAGGAGAAGCAGCAAGAGAGAGAGAGAGAGAGAGAGAGGCTAAAATGGAAGTGATAAAGGGGAAAGTAGGAGGAGATTTTCTTCTAGGGGCGGGGGGCTTTTGGTAATTGACTTTAGTTTTGTTTTTTAGTGTTTTGAGAAAGTAAACAAAATAATAATAATAATAATAATAAAAGGATATTTATAGTCGGGTGTACTTATTTAATAAAATAAATTATCCTTTCGCGTCAAGTCTGACCTTGTTCCAACGGCCGCCTACCACGTACCATACATTCTCTCAAGACTCTATCTCTCTCTCTCTCTCTCTCTCTCTCTCTCTCTCTTGTTTTGCCTCGTCTTCATGGCTGGTCTCGGATGCAGGCCCCCCAACCAATAATTTTAATTTGCCCTCAAAATTTTACTTTAAATTTTTTTTTCTAAATATAATTTTAAATAGGAATTATGTAAAAAAAATTAATAATTTTATTTACTCTAAACTAAAATTTGATTTTTTTCCGTAAGTCACCATCTCCGATAATGACTCCTCTTGGTAAACCAATAACTTCTCTGAAGATTATTAATCGTAAGCATGTGTCTTCACAAATAAATATAGTATATTTTTTAAAATAATTTGAGCACCAGATTAATTAAAATATTTTTTTAATAATTGAGGCACGAGATTAAGTAAAATTTTTAATGCAATAATAATTATTTTTAGTTACTTCTTACATAAAAAAAAAATATGAGTTTTAACTATTTTATAAATAAAAATAATCTAAAATCGAGTGAAAATCATTAAACTTTACGTAAAAAGTCCACAAAAGATACAATAGGCTTGCTCTGCATAACCATAAATAACTCGGAATGCGTTACTGTAAATACATCAAAGAAATTTTTAAGAAACACAATTTCAAATAGTACTGTCCATTCTTTTTTAGAGATCTCGAATTAAAAACTCCTTTACGTTTTAAAAAAAAAAAAAAAATTGGAACACAATAAATCAAATTTGGTTAACTTAAATTTGTGCACTAACCAGGTTGCAAAATATTAGATTCATCAAATTTGATCTCCCAAGCGGTCAGAACAACTCTTCGGTCGTAATTGGCAGCGTTGTTTCTTTTCCATTTTTCATATGTCATGGTTGGTAACCATAAGGTATTACTTATTCTTAAGATAGGATCACATCACGTTGAAAGGCACAGATCATTAATTCGAAGCTAACCTAATTTCCGTCTCTCTTATTGGGTAAATAATAGAAACTAAAATTTTAATGTACTAATAAAAAAATTGGTAAATTGCAAAGCA
Source organism: Dillenia suffruticosa (assembly GCA_033439265.1). Lineage (NCBI taxonomy): Eukaryota > Viridiplantae > Streptophyta > Magnoliopsida > Dilleniales > Dilleniaceae > Dillenia > Dillenia suffruticosa. The sequence goes on from JAVTVX010000020.1 coordinate 20,861,814, forward strand.
TAGTTAATAAAAATTATTAAATAATTTAATAGCTATTTAGATGCATAATTTTTAAATTGTTCTGTTACTATAAAGTAAATTTTTATTTATATGCAAAGATATGATAAAGTTTATAGAGTTATTTTCTCTACTTCCTAGGTTCCTCTAACCCCCAAAAAAAAAAAAAAAAAAAAAAAAGGAAAGGAAAGCCCAATTTCCTTCCTAATTCACTTCTCCATCGGTATTTCCTTTCAAACATGGCGTGCACCATGGAAGGAATATTTCCCAAGAGATCTAGACAATTTTCTTATGTTATATATTTTTTAACGAATGGACTATCAAATCAGATAATTTTTCAAACGAGAAGACATAATTTATGTTAAATTTTTTAATTAAATTTTGATTTTAAAATTTGAAAAATAAAAAAAAATTATATTAACAGAATTTTTTAAAATTTAATTTTATAATATTTGAATCGAATTAATTTTGGATTAATTAAAAAAATATATATGATTTTTCTATCTAATTTTCCTAACAAGGTCGTGCTTCCCCTGCTCATGTGTCGGCACGACAGTGACACCATTTCCTTTCAATTATGCAATCCTCTTTCTGAAAATGATTGGGCAAAACCAACGGATAAAATTCTTCTCAAAGGCCCCACAAATCTCAATAGGAGTCACACCGGTCCAAATGTGCATCCGACCCGATTTCGGTTCTAAATTGAAATCAAATTAAAACCAACCTTGTAAAATCAAACTAGAAAAGTTAAAATGGTCCTAGTTCAACTCCGGGAGGAAAACCTTCAAACAACCGATTCATTTTTATTTCTTAATTTTTGAAAATAGAAGTTTTAAAAAATTTTAGAAAGATAACCAAATTTTAAAGCACCAATAAAAACCGATAAAAAAACATAAAAATTATTTTAAAAAAACTACAAAAAATACAATAATTATTAAAATCAAGTTCAAATTAAAACCAAATTAAAACCGACTAAAACCATCTAGTTTTGGAACAAGAACTATTATCTTAGTTTCGATTCCGATTCTTTTTCTATCAAATTAGAATTGTTTTGTTTTGCTTTGATTCCGAATCTATTTGAAACTTTGGGCATGTCTAACCCAATCTATAATTAAAATATATATATATATCGATGATCATAATTTTCCTACAATTCTCGATCTATTGTCGACTTAGTGAAAATCTTGAAAGAAGTTCTTTCGTATTTAATCGCTATCAAATTTCTCCCATACAAAATTAAGTCCGGCATCACAAATAATGTAGAAAAGGCATTGGTGACACCAAAATCTCTCAATTAGGCACAGGTGTTTGTTACTTGATTAAATCTAGCTAGGCAATTTAAATTGACTATTTGTTTAGATGAATCCAAAAGAAATAGTCCTGAAGTTTAGGAGTAGATGCTTCTAACAAAACAACAATTTAGTAGAAGCATATAATGAGTGTCATTTACACACAAGTCTCAACACGTGCCTGGAATCTAAGTCATTTTTAGTTTCACTATGATCCCATCACTGGGTGGACGCATTATTTTTTCTGATTTTCACCGATCAATAATCGAGTTTCGTCTTATTAATCTGATTTGGGTACTGTAGGGTTCATGTGAGACATTTTCAAATTCTATTTATCCATTCTTATAATTTGAAATTGAGATATATGATTAAGAGAATATAGCGTTCTACTATTATATTTATGTGAGTTTGGTAGGACTGAGGCATTATGAAGATGGCATAAAAGCCAAATTGAGATCTTACAAAAATTGTTATGGAGATTACAAAATTAAAAATTAAAAATTCCAAGGTCCATTTACAATGATCTTCACATTGCACATGGATCGAGTTTATTTGCATAAATACCCACCTTACTCTTGCCTATCTGTAAGGATGCCTTGTAGGTGTTCAAAGATCACTTGTACATTTCTCATTAAATAGAAATGATGAAATGCCTTTTTTTTTTCTCTCCTTGACAATAACTGGGGAGGCAATAAAACTTGAATTTGGAATACTTGTTACCCGTAAGAGTTTTGAATCATTCTCATAATTATTTGAGCTAAAAGTCTCGGTCGAAGAGATGAAATGTTGTTGGTGATACACTGTAGTAATAAAGGACAAATGAGAGTAGAAATTACATGAAGATTGGTAATGATCCCAAACTCAATTTTTCATATATTCTGTAGTGATTCTAATACAATTTTTTTTTTTTTTTTTTATGAAAAAAGTGCCTGGCTATTTGTTTTTTGGCTACCATTTCACTGAGGTCACACTGTTTAGTTGGAGATTGCTATGAACCCTCGAATCTACATTACAAGTAGGAAAAGTTAAAAACACACAAGAACTAATAATGAAGCTATCTAGAAGCATGAGAAGTCCAACAAGAGGCAGTATACAAGCTTGTATCTTTCCATCCTAGTCTTAGCGTTCCATCTCCTTGGACAAGACTATAACCATGTGCAGGAGGGAACATGTTTAGTATAAGTTGTGCCTGAGCCATAGTGTTTGCACTCATTGGCACGTGCAAGAAGCAATTCCTTGCAAGCTCATTTCTCCAATGCCTAAACTTGTCCTCTCCGCTCCGAGCCGGTCCTCCAATGGCCAAGATGTTGTTGATTTCCCTATAGAGAAGGCAATGCTCAACAAGGTGTCTACTAGCGTCATCACAAGGTAAGAATGCTCCAAGTGAATCAAAAATGGTGGAGTAGTAGTGGAGAGATCCGACGAAGCGATCCAGGAAAGATCCCCCATGCAAGATTTCTTGTTCAACTAACGTGATCACCCTAGGAGATAGCTCCTCAAGGAGTCTCGTTGTCTTCCAATCTGGCCCTGTGGCATCATATAGGGAGTGTTGTAGCCAATGCACTGCTATGGTTTCACCATGGCGAACTTGCAACATAGAGAAGTCGATTTCGCCAAATTTCTTTGCTATGGGGTGGAATTCAAATGACATTCCTAGTCTCTTTGCAAAGTTGGAGAGTTGCTTTCCGGTCTCTATCAAGAGCTCCATTGAGGCTCCCATGCCTGTCATTCTAACGTGTGGGGGGCCCTCACTGCGAGTTGCGAGGATGTGAAAAAGGGCAGGCCATTGCAAGCCTTGCATGATATCGAGGTCAATAATATGAACCCTATCCCGGCAATGAAAGGCTTCAAGGATGGCTTGGTTTGAAGTGAAGTGTGCAAATTTTATAAAGGGAGAGACATTGTTAAACACTTGGAAAGCACAATGAACACTCGTGTGATTGATCAAAGGTGAGCATATTCCAAGCCATGAATTGATAACCCTACAAGCCATGGCCTTACCAAAATAAGCCACAACCCTCTCACCACATGAAGGGCCATAAGGAGAAGCCATTTGGGTCAGCTCAAGTAACATCCTATGAGCTTCACCTAAATTGTCAACTGAAATAGCCACAGCACACTCCAGAAGTAGCCTGATCAAGCTCAACTCTTGCTCATCCCGTTTACTCAAACTTGCATGATTTCCGACCTCAACATTGCTCCATTGGTTCTCTTCTCTTCCGCCATCAAAGGAGCTCCTCCTTGCAACTTTTCGTGGTCTAAATTCACCCAACAATGATGGAACAAAGTTTTCTTCACCCACCATCATTGAATTATCACTTTGTATGCTTTCACTAGCACCCACCTCGGGCAAGTCCTCAATGAGTTGCTTTGTAACGTGCTCCACCCACTCAGAGAGCTCATTTATCTCCAAGTTAGTGCATGATCTACTTTCTGGCATTAAAGGTTTGCTAAAGGCACTAGAGCTTGCACTTGCAAACCCTCCGTAGTCCCATTGTTCATGGGGTTGGATCAAATCAAGAGCCCCATGAACTACTTCAAATCCTCTCTTCATCATATGAGAGTGAGAGAGAGAGAAGAGGCTGTGGTGAGAGGTTATTAAGGAGGAGGGGAGCCCATATTTGAAGGATAAAATGGCAAGTATTTGATGACCACAGAGAACGAGTAAAGAAATGGTCAGTGGCAAAATTATTCACTTGTTTAATAAAGCACCATTGCCGGCATAGCCAAACACATAGATGCAGATAAATTGCTAAGTGCCAAATCCCCACTTCAGTTTGATAGTGATTTCCTCATTATAAACTTAGATTTTATAACGCAGTTGAATTAGTTTTATAGGTCTTTCAACAAACTTCTAATAATATATAGTTTGTGTGTATTATGCAATATGAGAGAGAGAGAGAGAGAGATTTGAGAATTTTGAGTCAGGTAAGAATTTGGGAAGATTTGGAAAGAACAACAATCTACCATTTGTTTGCGTTAGATTAAAACTGTACCAGGATGGCATGATGTTGTCTTTAATATCTTCCTTATACTATAATGATTTTAGATCACTGTCATCACCCCCATTGAAGCATGAAAATAGTAATCTACCTACGGCCGTCTAAAGCATGGATTAAACTATTTAAGGTGATGTGTATGAGAAAAATCTTTTCTGCAGTTAGAAACTGATTTGGCTTCAGATGATTAGGATGAGAATTTTTTTGCCATTTGAAAAAGTTCAACTTGACACAATTTATCTCAACTTGTCTCTATTTGATATTTAGACAACTATAAGTTAAAAAATAAAAAAGATTTAAATTACCCTTTTTGTATTAAAAGTTTTACCTCATCTCACCGGAATTTAATCTTATCTTTTCAAACGTCCATGCCTTACAATTTGTGCATATCAAGTTTGCTTCCAATGCCTTCAATGGCTTAATTGTTGTTTCTTGCATGATATTAAATAATTTTTTTTATTTAATAAGACATATATAACTTTTTAACATTGCCTCAATAGTTTTGCGGCTAATCTTTATATTCAAGTTTAGAAATTTTCTATTGTTCTTATAGATATTCATATTCATGGAATTTTAACCGTTAAATACTTATCCAACGATCATTATTGTTCTATCTATTAAGTAATAAAATGATCTATGGTTGTGGAATAGAAATCCAATCGTTACAAACTCATAAATATTTACACCCTCAACCTTCGTAGAAATTTCGATTTGTTTATAAGCATCTATTTGACAAAGACATTAAGGAATAAATTTGATCCATACCAGGCACTCTCTCTAAGTTTCCAACACACACAAACAATCATCATTTATTGTTTCACTCGGTCAATGTTTTATATATGGTCTGAATTCGTCAATAATTTTGCAATTTTGAAACACCCTTTTTTCTTTTCTGGAACTGATTTGCTAGTTACGTCTTAAATTGCGGTTTGAATACCCCTGGGAATGAGTCTCATCATGAGAAAACCATAGACTGATGTTGTAATAAAAAATGACTTGGTCAAACTAGCTGGCTATAAAAAAACCGCCAAACGGTAGTGTAGACGGATAGGTCCGTCTTCATCCCTTAACCATACGAGGGTTCGAATCTCGGCATGAGTATAAAAACCCTTTGTTAAGAAACCCGCCCTCACAAAAATCGATCCCACAACCAGTCAGTCGGAAATAGTCGAGACGAAGACTCGAATACCGGACAATGACCAAGTCAAGGTATTAAAAAAAAAAAAAGCTACAGAAAAACTACAAGTCTATTGTGGATTAATAAGTATATATATATACATATATTTTTATACTGAATAGTCAAAATCATATTTCAATTAATGCGATTTGAGTATTGTCGATCCCAATTTAGAGAAAATCTCTCGACGTATTTTTTTTTATTCTCAAATTTTAAATTTCAAACTTTTAGAAGATTTATCACTTATTTATATATATATATATATATATATGCAGATTAGTGTATGCGTGACGCTTGGGTCACGTTGCTTATGCTTGACCTGGTCGACTAATTTCATATGGGATGGGAACCAATTTAGTGGCATAAACTATTGTGGGTGATAATGTGTTGAACATAATCCATAAGATAAGATATTTGTCATTTCTAAATTTGTTAAATTCTTACCGGCCTATTTAGTTGATTCGCCGGAATTTCTCTTTTAGGAACACAATACAATAGACCTAGATCAATGTTTACACTTTGAGCATCAATAGATTTAGACATTTTCATTTGGAGTATTGGCCCCTGCATTTTCTCCTTCCTTCCCTCTGAGATATTCAATTTCCTCCTCGTCAAAAATTAGGATAAAGAGGTTTGCAAATTTATACTTGCATTCATGAATGGAACAATTTTTTCTTTTTTTCTTTTTTTTCTATTTTTTAGAAAATGGGACTCCACCGCACATCCACAAAATTAAAAAAAAAATACATCCTTCCCTTGACCGTGTGATCACACACGCTGTTTTATTAAGGTTCTGTTTGGACGGCAAATTGTTTTGCACAAAAATTTAGTATTCATCAAACAATGTCATACTGAAAATTTCGGCAAGAATCAATTAGCTGAGGTTTTTCAGTGATGTCTACCATCACCTCTCTCTCTCTCTCTCTCTCTCTCTCTCTCTCATATTCATTTATGTCGATGAACGAGGGAACCACTGGAATCAACAGAACATGATCATCAGCCGCCCTTCAGCTAGTCGTTAGTTTTAGGGTCAAATTGCAGTCAAAGATTCTTGGACCAGTCAAACTCGCCTCCCTATTTTTGTAATTTAATAAAACCAATTGGTAATTTCCTCTATGATCGCGGACATTGCCATTTTTCAATAAGGGAGAGTCTTATTCTCCATGGCCCAAATGGATTTGCCATGAAAGCATTTTTTCCACAAACACGACCTAAAATATTTTGATATTCTCGTAACAATAAATAAGGAATGAGTCTTCTTAAAAAGAAACAAGAATTAAACTTTATTTTTTTTATAAATTAAAAATTTTTGGGTCCAATATCTGTTTTTTTGTGTGAAAATAAACTCAATATGTCCTCCTTTTTGTTTTGACATATTGGTATTTAGTTTTCACCCGATTAATTCGATCTAAATATTGTAGAACTTATTAAAGATTTGATTCTCTCAAATTCTTTTTCTTCATTCTTATTATTCAAATTCAAAACTTCTAATTAAAGAGATTAATTATCTGATCACTCAATTCAAAAGAGTTTGATAAATTCAATATGCCTTTTTTTTTTTTTTTCATGAAGGCCCTTGTTAAGTTACTCTCTCATAATTAAAATAATATTGTAGCTACTTGCAAACTACCCTAAATATACTAATTTTGTTTTATCTGATGCTCTTTTAATATCGGGTTATGACAAAATGGATACATACTAACTAGTTTCTCAGAATAAAAATTAAGGACAGCCACAATAGTGGTTAATTATGATTAAGATGTTATGAATAAATTATAACAGTAATAAAGGAAGAAGATAAACCATAATTCAATAATAAAAAGGAAAAGAACAGAGATTAGTTGTCTTACATGAATTTAACTCTTCCAAATGTGCAATCCACCTGCCCCACTTATCATGATTCGGTGCATGGTCGATTTTACAAACCTAAGAAAACTATTAGATGAAGTTTAAAATTATAATATATTTACCGGTGAACAGTTAAACTAATAAGAAAAATGTTGATTTCATTAAACAAAATTCAATTTCGAATGTTGTGAATAAAAAAAATTATGTTGAAAGAGTTTTTTATTATAAATAGTTTAATAATATTTTGAATCAGATTAGTTGAAATATTATTTCGGACGAAACAGTTATCACAATGTTCATTATCTAGTCTCTCACAATTTCAAACATTACTGGGTGACAATTTCACGACCTCTCAATTTTAAAGGTCTTTCCGGTGTGGGTGGATACAATGAAAGAGAATGTGGGTGTAACGGAGGAAGGAATGAGTAGCTATTGGAACTTTTGACACTTGAAGGTAATTTTGTAGTTTAGAATGTGAATTTGCCTTCATTTTTCAAAATGAAACTCTAGTCTCCTTTCTGCTTTTAAGTTTTATACTCGATTTCCTAATTCTTAATTAACTTTGGACTAAATTGGTATGTATCGATTTAATCAAAAATAAAAATACTTATTTTATAAAAAAAGAATTTAGGATGAGTAGAATCGTTTTCATAGAAAACGATAGATTTATCTCTTTTAAAAAAAATAAGAGGGATTTGAGAAATTAACTATAGTTAATAAAAATAAATAAATCAATGTAATTAACTAAATCAAGAAAATTAAATAATACCAATTAAATAATAAAAATATCAATTAAATAAGAATTATATCCACCTTATTTTCATGAAATTAATTATCGATCTACTTAAAAATTTTAACAATCATAGATAAATTGACTATAGCGCTTAACAAACGACGAACAACCGATCTCTCCTTATTTTTTTGATAATTAAGAGAAACTCTTTAATTGTTTTCCTAATCGAAAAATAATTCTAGAAAAACTCTTAGATTTAAAATTTCGATAGCATTAAAATCGAGAGAGAGCTAATTTTAAATGGCGAACACATAACTGGTCTTTTTAGATTAAATTATTCAATTTTATAACATAAATATCATTCACAATTAAATTAAAATAAATAAATAATTACGAATTTATTGTTTTAATTGATTATAAATTATTTTATAACTATAAAATATTAATCATTATTCAATAAATCTTAAAAAATCATGATCTATGAAGTATAAAAATTAAATAAATACTTATAATATATAAATTAATATACTTAATTAGATTTCATAATTATTAAAATTCAAAATTTTAATAAATTTTTTATTAAAAAAAATTAAAAATAAAATACGAAAGAGAAAAACTCACAAAACAATTTTATTAATTTGGAAAGAATGTGAACTAACAAGAAGAAAAATGTGTTTCCTTGCTGCTGCATTTTTCCACCAAAATGTGTCCCTTTTTTAAGTCCAAAAACAAAGAAATATTCCTCTCCCTAAAGCTGCCGATGCCGCCCGTCGGGCTGCACAACTCTCCACTTTTGCAGCATGAAACACTCTTAGATACATAGCAGTGACCTTAAAATGTGGTGGAGTTTTTCTTATTTTTTTATTTTAAGAAATTATTTAAATTCTTTTTTAAGAGAAGATAAAATTTTCTAAAAATTAATATTTTAGAAATTTTAAATAAAAGAAAATCCTAAAAATAATAAAACATTTTGAATTTTACATTTTTCAAAAATTCACATACTTAAGTATTAGGAATTAAAGAAAAATTTTCAAAAGTTTTCGTTGAAATCAATGTGTCAACGCGTTAATGAAAGATCAATAATGTCCAATTTTTTCATCATTTACATAATTACTCCAATTTAGTTTATTTTTCTTCACTTTTCTTAATAAATTTCTTCCATCAATTCTAACATATCAAATATCACAAAAAATAATGATTTTATCTTATACAGGTACTCGTGATATGTAGGTTACAATCAATGGGGAATGTTTGTGAGAAGCAACATAATATATATTTTATACCAAAATCTTGTTATCAATTAACAGTCGATTTATTGAAGTGGGATTCAAAATTTTTTAACTAATTCTTGATATTAAAATTTTTTTTAAAAAAATTATATTAAAAGAATCATTTTTAAATAGAACTCTATAAACGTTTAAATTGAATTAATTGAAATATAATTCTGAATATCGATAATAAAAATAAAAAATAAATAAAAATATATTTATCAAAATCTCATTGGGAAAGCATGAAATGAAAAGGTCTTGGCGATTGATTCTAATGTTAACAAATCAAAGCAAAAATGGAGCCCTAAGGCAAAACAATCCTCATCGTCATCCAACGTAACCCCATTTCATTAATCAAATTGGGAAACCATGATAGTGATGTGATGACCCAAGACCTAAACTTCATTGTTAATTATGCAGTTGATGCTCGACAGAAGGGTGACCCATATCCCGACAACTGTCATAAAATTACACATTTTTCTTTGTTTCTTAAGAATAAAATGTAAAATTAAAAATCAACTTCATAAAATTACAGAATTCATTTAATACAAATATGAAAATTTTGAATTATTTGATAGATGAAGTTTCTAAATGTATTACTCAATGTCCTCATGATTGTTCACGGAACACAAAAAGCTTACAAATAGGCCTCAGAATCGAGCTTTCTGAATCAAATTTTGCAAAGTTCGAGTTTGACCCGTTTAAAATTTTATAGGCCTAAGTCTAATCCCCAATCGAGAAAGCTCGGAAAATCAAGGGTTGAGTTCAGCGCAAATAATTAAATTGGCTTCGGGTCCATTTTGAGCCGTCCCACAGAGAGAGAGAGAGAGAGAGAGAGAGAGAGAGAGAGAGAGAGAGAGAGAGAGAGAGAGAGAGAGAAACTAGTAGGTGGAGGTAAAGGAAGATCACGGTTCTGGAAACGGTGTGGTCGAACATCCTCATCAGCGTCGAATATCTCTCTTCCATTGTTGTTCATCGCCTTCTTCACCGCTCCCGCATCCTGTTTTCAATGAGTGGCAAGTGCCATCAAACAGAGACACCAATTGGATTTCATCTTTGTGCCACCGAACGGAGAGCTTTAGAACCAATGAACGGAAGGAAATGTCGAACTGATCAAAGATCCATCATCAATGTTCCCTGATCGACCTCTCCGACATCTAATCTGCCTCTCCGGCAGCTTTGTTGGCGGAGGAGCAATAGACAATGAAGGCTTGTTGATAGAAGTTCGAAAATAGGATGTATGAGAATTCTGTTTAAAAAATAAGGAAAAAAGGAGAAAAAAAAAAAAGGAAAAATAGCGAGGGTGTGGCACAAACCGGTTTTAATCACACCTAGCGGTGTTATGACACCCGAGTCGAGTTCAGATATCATAATACCCTAACTCGAGCTCGATGTACTTTAAGTGAGCTCGAGCTCGCCGAGTTTGTATTTTTCGAGTTCGAGTTCGAGCTCAAAGTGTCGTCGGTTGTTATCGGATAGTGTCATTAGGTGGTATAGGTAATATATTTAAAAAATATACCTAAAAATATAATTTTATATATAATTTTTTTAAAAATATATATATAATTATATATAAAATTTATTTTTTAAAAAAATTAAAATATTTCAGGTAGCTCGTCGAGTTTTCGAGCTCGACACAGCTGAGCTCGAGCTCGAGCTCGATACCCAGCTACCCGAGCCCGAGCTCGGACTCGAGCTCAGTTTGACTGAGCTCGGGCTCAAACTTTGACCGGGTAGTGTCACGGGTACCCGTGACACTACCCGGCGTCATTAACACCCGTAATCACATCACATAATGAATCTTCGGGCCGAACTTATACCGGGCCGAGCTCATAAATGTCCAAACTTGACCTGAAATTAAAACAAATTTAAATAATATGCCCCGGTTCAGCCTGGCCCTTCAAAACGAGCCAAACTCAGATCAGCTCGGTCCAATTGCCGGTCCTACTTAAAAAAATACCGGCGGGATGTCATTACGATTTCTCCACAGCAATCAAAGTTTTAGGTACAGAGGAGTGAGGAATATTTCAATTACTGTTTAAGCTACTCATAAACCATTGCATTTCTCGCGAGAAAGATCTCAAAAAAAAAAAATAATAAATAAAATAATCATTGCCACGATTTATCATTCAAATAGTCAATAGAAACATGAACAGAGAAGGGGGAGGAGGGGGTTTGCTCTCATCGCGGTTCTTCTGATTGTTGCGGTCCCATGATGGTGCTTTGCATGTTTTTATATAAAGCATCACAAGAGAATCAATAAATAATAGATTTATTAATTAATGATATTATATTTTTTAATTAAAACTCAAATTTAAAATTTAAAAATAAAAAACTTATATTAAAAGAATTTTTTATAAATTGAACTCGACAATATTCGAATTGAAATAATTAGACTATAACTTCAAATATCGATTAATTATACCAAAAATAAAATACCATTAAGAGAGAAACTTGTAAGGTGTCAATACAGTATCCTGGTCAAGCTATCACGCTATCACGGAGGCAATGGACAGAATTGGGCATGGACCAATTTCAACACGAAAACCGGCCTAGCTAGACCGGTTTAGCCTAGCCAGTGAAAAAGTGGAACAGAACCAGACCTACATGGCTACGGTGGTCGAGGTGGTCCGGTTCCATTGGTTTGGAACCGGAAACCGGCCCAATCCAAGCCTGAAATCGACACGGAATCGGCCCACAAGTTCCAACAATCACTTTCTTTTTTAAAATTTTTCACAAAATGCCTCTCCTAATAATTGTAAAACGATTAATTTGAAAAATATTTTGATCCATAAAATAAAAAATGATGATTATAAATAGATACAACTCATTTTCCTATTCCACACAATAATTTCTCTTATTTTCTCAATTAACAACATTTTTTACTTTCTCTTACAATTTTATAATATTTCTTTACAACTTACAATATCACTATTTTTTTCCTCTACATGCAATTTAGGATATCTCACCATTTTTGTCCACTAATAACTTACAATTACAATATCACCGCCTTTTTCTCTGTCGACAATTTATAATATCTCACCATTTTTTCTACCTACAATATCCAAACTCACCATTTTCTTTCTCCATAATATCACCAATTTTTTTTGTCATTATCTTCCAAAATTTGACAAAATTCGAAAATTGAAAACTCAAACTAATTAAGATTTGGAAATAAACAACTGCGATTTTTGTTAAATCGATAACATTTATTTTTTTGTATCTTTATTTTTTTTCCAAATTTAATTCATTATTTTTAATTTTTTTACTTTAAAATTTTTTCTAGAAAAAAAAGGCCAGAACACACTTGTCACTTTTTTCACACCAATCTCCTCTCACCTCATTCACATTTTTTCAAGAAAATATTGTCGAATAAATTAATATTGATGTAGGAGTAAATAAAATTGAAAATAGTCAAATACAATTTAATATCACACGAACTAGAAAAGATGATTTTAATGCATGAAATTTTTTTATTAAAGATTATGAGGCGTGCAAAGGGCAATTTGCAATATTTGTTAACAAAAATATAAATTTTTAAAAGATTGGGGAGTAGGCACTCTTGAAAGACATATTATAATAAATCCACCGGATACGTTACCACAAATTAGACAAACACAAATAGTTATTTAGGTGAAATGTCACGGATACATTTAGCTATAATGCAGAGACTGAAAAAACATGTTAAATTAACTAGATAGTCCGTAAGAATTTACCACTTAATATTGTTGAATGTAAAATCTTTGATAAATATATTCAAAAATTTCTACAACCGGTTTATAAAAGAATCTCTAGAAAATTGAATAGAAGAAGATCATTAAATCACTTTCAAGAGTTAAAAGATGGTTTGATTACAAAATTTAGAACCATTTTGAATAAATTTTCAATAATTTTGGATACTTGGAAAGTTAAAAAAGGTGAATAATTTATAATTGTAATATGTTATTGGATAAATGAATCATAGGTTGTAGAAAAAATAATTTTAGCTTTTCAAAAATGGGACCACCCACATTCAGGACAAAATATTATTAGGATAATAACTAATATTTGTCATGAATTTGGAACAATCGATAAAATTTTTTAATTATTTTTAGATAATAAATCGGTCAATATTTGTGCCGCTAATTCTTTCAAAAATATTTTAAAAACAATATTAGATAGAATATTTTTCCATAATATGTGTGCATATCATGTATGAAATTTATTTATAAAATATGGATTAGATGTCGCAGAAATAATTTTATAATCTATTCATAATCTAATTTATCAAATTAAAATTTCTCGATTAAAACACAAAAATTTAGATATTTATGTCAATTAAAAAATATAAAATACAAAAAATTTAAACTAAAAATTGACAACAGGTGGAGCTCCACATAAGATATGTTACAAGTTGTTTTTCTATTTAGAAATATTTTAATTGAATTTGTTAATTTTAATTACAATTATGGTTTTTATTGATCAAACCATTTTTAATTTTGCAAAAACACTAATTGATTTATTAAAAATTTTTTATACTTGCACAAATTTATTTTTCGGTATATATTACACGACAACTTATTTAATTTTGCTTACTGTATATAAAATTTGTTATGTATTTAATTAATTTGAAAATATAAAAAAAAATTACTGAAATAGTTGAATTAATGAAAAGTAAATTTTTAAAATATTATAAAAAAATTTCTATTTTGTATTTAGTAACTAGTGTTTTGGATCCTAGGGTAAAAATTGAAGGGGGTAGAAACACTAATTGATTATTTTGTAAATAGTTTTTCTACGGACATATATATATATTAATGTTGCACATTTAAAACGTACATATCCCTTACTTTAACAAAATATGTTGTCATGTATCAAAAGGAACAAAATAGTACATATGCTAATGATATAGGAAGTAGTTCTAGCAGTTCATTAATACATTTATCTAGTTTTGGATTTAATCCTTTACATATATTATGGAAGAAACAAAAAACATTATCGTTGTTCTTATTAAATGAGTTAATTTTATATCAATAAACTCATAAATTAAAAAGTTTTGATAATGACGATCATTTCAACATTTTAAGTTGTTGGAAAAATAATATTAGTTATTTCCTAATTTTGGCCGCAATAGTCAAAAACGTACTACCCCTCCGATGTTTACGGTACCATCAAAAAGTGTTTTTAGTGTAAATGGATGAGTTTTAACGCTGAAATGGTCAAAATTGATAGACAACACCTTAGAATCGTTGATCTGCATAAAGAATTAGATAGATACGGAAAAAATGAGGCAAAATATGAACATTTGCTCAGGGATGGAAAATTTTGTATAAAAAAATGTAAATATGTATTAAAAAAATCATTGTAAAAATTTCAAATATAACCATATTAAATTAGTGGATTTGAAAATTCAAACTAAAATTTGGTAGTGAGCATACACTAAATTTGGTGGAGCCACTCTAAAAATTTTTTTTTTCTCTTTTTTTTTTGTAATTTTTAGTTTATTAAAAAAATTAAATAACAAGACCCAACTAAACACCAAAAATCCAAAAAAAAAAACACAACTAAATATAAAAAAACCACAAACTAAAGAGAAAACCAAGTATATAAGAAACAAAAACCACAACTAGGTAAGAACCCACGATAAAAAAAAAAAAAAAAAAAAACCATGGAACCGGCACGGCACAACCCCGTTCAAACTGGCTGGTTCACCGGGCCGGGCCGATTCCCAGGAAAATTTTGGACCGGGCTCGGCCTGAAACCAGGTACCCTTGGAACCGCCACCGAACCGTTCGGAATCGGATTGGGAACCGGCCCGGCGCAACCCAACCCAGCCTGGCCCGGTCTCACCTCTAGCAATGGACTTGATAAGATGGCACAATTTGAGTAAGGCAGGTCTATTTTTTTAAGTACTATGTCAACCGATATTTAGAATCATATTACATTTAATCCGATTCGAGATTTACAGTGACCCATTTAAGAGGGTTATTCTCACAACGTAGTTTTTTCCATACCCAAACCGTAAGTCAAACTCAAAAATTTGGTTAAGAGAGCTAACGCTACATTCCATTAAGTCAACTGTCCGTTGATAGTAAGGCGGACCTATGCTAGAGTGCGATACCCCTGGCATTGGCATGTGCTGGTTCCCCAGCCAAAATGTACCATGGCTCGATGGAGTCAAAGGAGTGCATGGGCCATGAGACATTTGATCCGAGCAATCTAGAGGGATTAGACTGAAAGAGGATATAGAGACTCTTTTAAGTCAGAATTAGGCAGGTTCATAGGAAGAACACAGCCAAAGCATGGGGATGGCATGTGACTCCACACATGACCACGGTAGCATGGTTGGGAGCTATGAAATCAATTGGCTCGAGTAGAATATTGAATCTATAAAAACCACTCAGAGCATTCATCTTTTAAGGTGAAAAGATATCATTGTCAAGAGGCCGAAACCAACAAAGAAGGATTGCTCAATGCCCATGACATGAACCATGACATGGTAAGGAGCCATAAAATCAATTGGCTCAAGCTGACGGCTTGATACGTGAAAAGTGTTCAGAGCATTCATCTTTTAAGGTGAAAATATGATCATTCTCAAGAAGCTGAAGCCAGCAGATCAGTATTGCTCATGAGATAAGCCATTATGGCATGAAAAGGGGCCATGGAATCAATTAGCTCGAGTAGAAGGGTTGATCTGCAGAAAGCACTCTAAACATTCATCTTTTAAGGTGAGAAGATGGTTATTCTCAAGAGGGTGAAGCCAGCAAAGTAGGATAGCTCGGCACTGCTCGTGACATGAGCCATTGTGGCATGGAAAGGGGTCATGGAATCAATTGGCTCGAGTAGAAGGTTCGATCTTTGAAAAGCGCCCAAGACATTCATCTTTTTCTAGGAAAATATGGTTATCCTCAAGAAGGCAAAACCATCAGAGTAGGATTGCTCAATATTGCTCGTGAGAAGAGCCATTATGGCATGGTAAGGAGCCATGGAATCAAATAGTTAGAGCAGAATATTTGATCTGTGAAAAGTAGCCCGAGAATTCATCTTTTAGGTAAAAAATAAGGTTATGTACAAAAGGGCAAAGCCGGTAGTGCAGGATTGCTCAACAGTGCTCGCGACATGGTAGGGTGAGCTGTCTAAGCAGTTGCACGAACAGAACATGGGGCAGAGTTGGGGTATCAATGGAAGAACACTTTGAGGATGTGAGGAGCCCATTTCATCTATCATTGAAGCTAACTGCCACAGATTATCTGAGTGGGCATTAGCATGACCCATAAATTAGGGTTTGTGGAGCCAAGTGGAAAAAATGTGAGCAGCACTTGGGCCACAACCCTAGAGTGAGCTTATTTTTGTGCAAGAGGGTGTTTAAGTAGATCCTACTAGTTAAGAATATCAACTGCTCATAAAACCTAGAAGGCTAGAGTTAAATATGGGGCATATGTTCCATCCTAAAACAATCTAAGGCATTTGGGGTTTTGGGCACAAGCAATCTATTAGAAAACTTGTAAAACCTAGGGTTAGGGTTTGATCTCAGGGGAGATTAGGGTTTTGTTTGTGGGAACCTCCTTGTAATTGTATTGGTGAGCAATAAAACAAGGTTGGAAAGGTTTTTCCGTAATTTGTCTTGTTGCCCATTTACTTTAGAGAGAGAGAGAGGTGAGAGGTGAGAGAGAGAGTTCAAACAGAGAGAGAAAAAGGGAATTGCTGAGGCTAATGTTGGGCATTAGCTTTCATCATTTAGAGCGAAAAATTTGTGATAGGGTGTCACCGATGGAAGAAGTTCTTAGCTTATTGGAGGCTTTTTCGGAGGTCTCTTTATTTGATCAAGTGGAGTTATTTGCTGTACAAATTTTTGGAATTGTGGTTATGGTGGAATCACTTGGTGCAAGGTTTGGGGCTGTGGCTTCTTCATCTATAGACCCTAGTCTCTCTCTCAAGGAAGAAATGCTAGAAAGACTCAAGAGAATGGAGGAAGAAGTTGGCATTTTAAGGCGAGCAGTTCTGGATACTCATGATGCAACAACCACCCCCTATTGGGTGAAAGTGCCCGAGCCAAAAGCGTTTCACGAGACTAGGTCTGCAAAGGAGTTAGAGAACTTTCTTTGAGACATGGAGCAATACTTCAAAGCTGCCCAAATCCCAAAAGAATAGTAGGTCATAGTTACTGCAATGTACCTTACTGAAGATGCAAAGCTTTGGTGGAGGACTCGTGTATAGGACGACCTCAATGCAGGTAGCCACCAATTGTGACGTGACTGGCCTTGAAAAAGAAATTAAAGGAGCAATTCCTTCCCTGCAATGCTGCATGGATTGCAAGGGAAGCCTTGAAAAAACTGAAATATACCAGCATAGTTGTTGATTAGTTGAAAGACTTCAGCTCAATGATACTAGACATTCAAAACATGTCCGAGGAGGATAAGCTTTTCAACTTCTTGTCGGGGCTATAACCTTAGGTCTAAGTAGAGTTGAGGAGGCAAGGAGTGAAGGACCTACCTTCAGCAATTGCTGCTGATGATGGCTTGGTGGACTTCAAAGTTCCTACTCCTAAAGACAAAACCAACTCAAGCCCAAAGAAAAAGGGCAAAAGGAATGGTTGTTGGAACAAGGACCAAGGGAACCATTCAAAGGGCAGTGGAGGCTCTCAAAATCAAGTCAAAGACAAGTCAAAGGGAGGTTGCTTCATCTGCAATGATTCATACCTTGCTAGGGAATGCCTAAAGAGGGAGAAACTCTCAACTTTGGTCAGGGAAGACCAAAGAGAAGGGCTGAATTCCAACGAGACAGCTTAAGTGAATCCTCTACAACTTATGAGTGCCATGAGGGCAGGGGTTTATAGATCCCTCATATATGTTCAGATTGTCCTAAATGGCATGGCTGCATTAGCAATAGTGGACACGGGTGCCACTCCTGATTTTGTATCCGAAAGGGAAATGTCAAAGTTTGGACTTCAAGTCATAAGGAGTTCAAGCCGACTGAAAACCGTCAATACGGAATCAATTCTAATACATGGATTAGCAAGGTATGCTGATCTCAATGTTGGCACATGACACGGCAAGTGTGACTTCATGGCAGTCCACTTGGATGACTTTGATGCGGTGTTAGGATTGGAATTCTTGGAGCAATTTCGGGCAATGCTTGCACCCCACTTTCACGGCCTGTTTATCATGAATGATAAAGCACCATGATTCATGCCAGCAAATGACTTTGTGAAGATAGAGGAATAAGATCCTTCAACCCAATTTCAACCCTGCAGGTGAAGTAAGGACTGAAGAAGGAGCAATCCATTTATTTGGTTGCAATGATTCAAGCCGAGGAGGAGCATGCTGAGGAGGAAATACCTCAGCTAGTTGCTGAGATTTTGGGAGAGTATGAGGGTGTCCTCCCTGCCGAATTACCCAAGAAATTATCTCTTTACTGAGCCATTGATCACTGCATAGAGCTGCTGCCTTGAGCAAAGCCATCTGCGCAATCCCCTTACCAAATGTCTCCTATGGAGTTGGATTTTGATTTTCGGTGGGAGCATGGGTCAGGCAAGCACAATCAAGTTGCAGATGCATTGACTGTTGTATAGAAAACGGTGGAAGCTAATTTCTTGCCAAAGATTAGGCAAGAGACTCAAGGAGATGAGTTTTACCAAGACTTGAAGAAATGAGTCAAGGAAGAATTGGTGCGATGATATTGACTAGAGAATGGCTTACTCTATGCCAAGAGCAAGAGGCTCTATGTTCCAAACAACAAGGGACTACGTCGCATGCTACTCAAGAAAGTGCATGACTCCAAATGGGCAGGACATCCAAGGATAGAGAGGACATATGCGCGGCTGAATTGGGCATACTTCTAGCCAAGAATGGAGTTGGATGTGGAAGCATATGTGAGGTCTTACTCGGTGTGTCAGCAAGACAAGGTGAAAGGCGAGTAGAGCCTGTACTTCTACTACCTTTGCCTATTCCAGATAGGCCATGGCAAAGCGTAAGTATGGATTTTATCACCGGTTTGCCTAAAGTTCAAAATTTAGGCACAATTTTGATGGTCGTGGACACGTTTTCTAAGTATGCCACGTTTGCTGCTACTTCTCCTACATATCCAGCAGAGGAAGTTGCTGATTTATTCTTTAAAAATGTACTGAAGTATTAGAGAGTGCCGAGGATATAGTGAGTAATAGAGACTCACAATTTATAGGGAAATTTTGGGAGACATTGTTTGGGTTGTTAGGAACTGATTTGAAGTTTTCTATAATCTACCACCCCCAAATCGATGAGCAAATGGAAAGAGCTAATGCTATCTTAGAAAAATACCTAAGATATTTTGTCACAGTCAGCAAAGAAATTAGGTAGAGCTGCTAGAACCAGTTCAATTTGCTTACAATTTGCATATAAATTCAAGCACCGAGAGGAGTCCTTTCGAGTTGGTGATGGGGTTTCAGCCAAGAACACCCCATGAAATGGGTCGAGCAAGGGTGAAATGTCCTGCTGTCCTCAAATTTGCACAAACCAGGCAGGAGTTAATGGAGGAAGTAAGGGACAGTCTTGCTAAAGTTGCAAGAAGAATGCAAAAATTTGCCAACCGAAAGAGGAGACCCTCTTAATTCAATGTTGGAGACAAGGAGCTACTCAAGTTAACTCCACATATTAAGAGGAGGATGATCAAAAAATCTACACACAGGGGATTGCTGTCAAGGTATGATGGTCCCTTTGAAGTTGGGCAGAGGGTGGGTAAGGTGGCCTACAAGCTAAAGTTGCCAGACAAGATTGGCATTCATCCCACTTTTCACGTAGGTTTCCTAAAGCCATTTTATGGAGATACTCTTGATGAAGAGAAGTCCAAGTCTCAGAGGGTATCACCTACGATTAAGCAGTTATTTGACAAAGAAGTTGAATAGATTCTTGACCACAAAGTGGTTAGGTATGAGTGGGGCAATAGGAGAGTGGATTACCTAGTAGCATGGAAAGGCCAACCGCTTAAGGAAGCAACTTGGGAGAAGAACCGAGCACTTTGGCAATTTGAAGAGCAAGTTCAAGACTACTAGAAGAGGCATTCGATGGGGATGTTGTATTCTAATAGTGGGGAGGAATGTGACACCCTTGGCATGTGGCATATATCGGTGCCCTAACTAAAAAGTGCTATGGCTCGGTGGAGCCAAAGAAGTGTACGGGCCATGAGATATTTGGTCTGAGCAATCCAGGAGAATTGGACCGAAGGAGATTATGGAGACTCTTTTAAGTCAAAATTAGACAAATTCAAAGGAAGAACATGGTCAAAGTATGGGGATGGCATGTGGCTTAACACATGAACCACGATGGCACGATTGAGAGCTATGAAATCAATTGGCTCTATAAAAACCACTCTGAGCATTCATTTTTTTAGGGTGAAAAGATGGTCATTCTCAAGAGGCCGAAACCAGTAGAGAAGGATTGGTCAGTGCTGCCCGTGACATGAGCATTGTGGCATGGTAAGGAGCCATGAAATCAATTGGCTAAAACAAAAGGTTCGATATGTGAAAAGTGATCTGAGCATTCATCTTTTATGATAAAAAGATGGTCATTCTCAAGAGGCCAAAGCCAGCAGAGCACGATTGCTCAGTATTGCTCGTGAGATGAACCATTTTGGCATGGAAAGGGGCCATGGAATCAATTGGCTCGAGCATAAGGTTTGATCTGTGGAAAGCGCTCTGAGCATTCATCTTTTAAGGTGAGAAGATGTTATTCTCAATAGGGTGAAGTCAGCAAAGTAGGATTGCTCGGTACTACTCGTGACATGAGCCATTGTGGTATGGAAAGAGGCTATGGAATCAATTGGCTCGAGCAAAAGGTTCGATCTTTGAAAAGCACCCAAGGCATTATCTTTTAGGAGGAAAATATGTTTATCCTCAAGAGGGTGAAGCCATCAGAGCAGGATTGCTCAGTATTGCTCATGAGAGGAGGCATTATGGCATGGTAAGGAGCCATGGAATCAAATGGCTCGAGTAGAATATTCGATTTGTGAAAAGCGGTCTGAGCATTCATCTTTTAGATCAAAAATAAAGTTATGTGCAAAAGGGCAAAGCCAGCAGGGCATGATTACTCAGCGGTGCTCGTAACATGGCATGTGACATGGCAGGTGAGCTATCCAAGCATGCATGAGTAGAACGTGGGGTAGAGTTGGGGCATCAATAGAGGAACACTTTGAGGATGTAAAGAGGCCATTTCGTTTATCATTGAAGCCAACTGCTGCAAATTGTCTGAGTGGGCATTGACATGGCCCACAAATTAGAGTTTGTGGAGCAAAGTGGAGAAAATGTGAGCAGCACTTGGGCCACAACCTTAAAGTGACCTTATTTTTTGTGCAAAAGGGTGTTTAAGTGGATCCTAGCTGTTGGAGATGTTAACTGCTCATAAAACCTAGAGGGATAGGGTTAAATAGGGGGCATATGTGCCATTCTAAAGTAATCTAAGGTATTTGAGTTTTGTACATGAGCAATCTGTTAGAAAACTTATAAAACCTAGGGTTAAGCTTTGCTCTCGGAGGAGATTAGAGTTTTGCTCATGGGAATCTCCTTGTAATTGTATTTGTGAGCAATAAAATAAGATTGGAAGGTTTTTCCTTAAGCTGTGTGTCTTGCTATTATTGTTGCCCATTTGCTTTAAAGAGAGAGGTGAGAGGAGAGTGAGAGAGTTCAAATAGAGAGAGAAAAAGGGAGGTGTTGAGATTAGTGCTGAGCATTGGCCTACGTCACATGGAGCGAAAAATTTATGAGCATTTTACGCCCCGGTGACATAAAGTCAATAACAAGATGTAGAGAATACGAAGAAAAATGTAACAAATGAATAATATTTTTAAAAACTTTAATGGCATTTATAAAAATACCTCTAAAGATATTACATATTTGAATTTTGTTTCAAAATTTTAGAGGCACAGTATGCCCCGCCTCCTGCCTGTTCCTCATGGGTATAACTCTACGGCTGTTCAACAAATCCCAGCCTGGTGATATCGTGCCTCTCAGAGAGACCAAGTATACTCTGATTGCCATGACAATCAGAAATAGAGAACAATATGTTTTGCCGCCAAATGTGAACTCAAGCAACAAAAACTATCATCAAAATACACAAATGTTGAAAATTAAATTTCATTAATGATCTATCGTGTACTGAAAAAGTTGCCTTGCTACATGAATATCAGAAAAAGGGAAAATTGGTATCTATTTTGTACAAATGTTTTACAGCTTCACTGCTTCACAGCAATGAAAAAAAAAAGATATAAATTACGTACGGGTGGTAAATGAATTGTAATTATTATGTCTCTCTTCTTCAAAGCCTAAGGAACTACAGGGACGCCAAATCAGAAAAACCCCAAATCTGTTTAGTAGTTTGATGCACTAACTTTTAATATGGGCCTCTACAATGTCAAGCTTCCACCCAAACTAAAGAATACCATGAACACATAGTGGAGGAAAGGGGATCAAAGATAAGAATCGTGCACATCAGTTGAAAGTCACAGCGGCCTTGTTTCTATAAGCCGGCACACGCATTGGCCTCTCCTAGGGTGAAAAACATATTAGTTGTTCATTGGGAACCTGTCGTTTTCTGGTACTTCTAGCTGGGGAGGCAAGAGATTTAGGAAGCTCCCTTGCTTGGATCCGTTGCTGGATGCTGCTTCTGACATGTCTGACTCTGATTCCTCCTCTGAAATAAGTTAATTTGATCAGCTATAGGGACTTTCTCCCTTTCTCACAAAAAAGACCAGTAAAGAAATCCCTTGCTCATGAGTTCAAATAAACAAGAACAACGACTGTACAACCTAACTTGACCAGAAAAAAGGTCTGCAAAATATGGGTCATGAATTCCGTAAAACGGAGATGAGGCAATGTTATGAAATCCAAAACAAATTTGAAAGGATGATTTGGTATGCAATTCAGGCACGCAACACTGTTTCAGTGGTCATTAGTTTAGGCTTATTTACAACTCACTCTTTATCATTTTAAATAAGGCAATGACAAAATTAGTTCAGCCCATAGGCACAGGTTACAGAATGCTACTTAAAGACAACTGCCATTTGTGGTATCGATCAACATATTCATACAAGAACCATCCATCCTCAAAAATAATATTTTTCTCCCTTGTTCCAGATTCAAGATAATCACGTATTGTAAACATGCATGAACCAAAAGGCAAATAATGTGTGCATACTTACCAAAAAGTGACTTGATGGAGGGCATCGTTGGTTTGGTATTTTTCTTCTTTAATTCAGCTACAATACAAAGACACATGAGAAAAGGAGAAAAAAATGTCATTAATATTTAAGAAGTAATCTTCCACTGACACAACATAGTTTTTGCCAGTAAGACACAAAAGTAATAATTTGAACACTAAAGCAGATCGCACTTAGTTTTGCTAATGAAAAATGTCTTCAAGAAAGGAGAGGTTTATAACAGGATGTCCCACCATTCACATAAAAATTGGATTTAATTTTTTTCTTTATAAAAAATAAAATAAAATAAAATAAAATAAAATAAAAGAAGAGAGACAGACAGACTACAGTGTAACTATGTAACCCAGATAGTGATACAGTGTGAATCAGAGAAACTCTCTTATTTCAACAATTCAACCAGTGACTAGTGTAAACACACACTTCTTTTCAAATTGACACCCAAAAAGTAAATTTTTCTCACCACAAACGCAAAAAATAAGTTTACTAAGTATTGCAAATGTAATCACAGGGTCTGAAATGGCAATCGTTATCTAAAATAAGTCCACCACAACGAGTTTGAAAGGCCGTGTGACAAATAAGAAGCCTGTTAAGCAGCAGTCGAATCCTTCATACTTTGATAGTCGGTCCCAAAAGTTTGGTTCATGAATTTGCTTGGTTAAGGGTTTACACAGGATCACGGGCTGAGTCTTCTCATTTTGGTGATCATCATACATCTAGAAAACCAGTGAATAGGTAAACTGAAATTGCAAATATTGAGAGGAAACCCTACCACATTGACATTACTTCCAAACTGTCTTTATTTTGCTTTTCCACAATGTTATATGTCAAGGTATTACTTGTAGATTTGTAGATTTCCTGCTCTGCTATATGTCTTTAAGTTGCTTTCCCTCTCTGCCAACAGGACAAAATGTAAATTTTCCAACTTTGATACCACAGTGTTCACTTGGTGCTTAAAGCATCCCACTAATGCATTGGTCCAGGGTGGACAGTATGTAGACAACCTTACCTTCTTTCATTTGACACCATGGTGTCAAATCACAAATAACTGTCAGCCCATTTGCAAAGCCATTCATGACTCCCTTTCCCACTTCACAGTTCCAAATGATCATAGTATTTCTCTCAATAGCCTCCAAATCCTCAGGGCAGTAGTTTGGCACCTCTTATCTCTTAAGTTTGTTCGTGTATATAACTACTGGCAATTTGCCAGAATTGACTACCACAGACCAAACAGATAAGAGTCACTACACACCACCACCTCACCTAAACTACTATAACCAGGGATAGATCTAGAATGGGAGTGAAAGGGGAAATGTGCATGGATGAAACTTTTGCGAAGACGAACTACGACATTTTTTAAGGACATATTAGAAGACATAAGAACTATTTAGGATTTTGTAAAAATTTCAAAAGTTTGGGGGATCTGCCCCTGATTACAACCCCGTCCAAAGCACAAAAACCAAAAAGAATCAGAATCAATAACAGAAACAATACAAGAAATATTCAGAACTCATTGTATTTGACATAGACAACTTGTTGACAATCGGACCTTTAATCAAGCAGCAATTCATATCTTATGGCTTGTATCTAATATCTGCCATTCAAACCAAAATATTCTAAGAATTCTATGTTCTTATATGTCAAGCTCAGATCTTTCCTACACGGTTGATCAAGGTCATTGACTTTTCATGATTCTTTCTCTCTAATGGCATCATGTGTGGAGCATGAAATTTCATACTATATAGGTGTAATCAACAGATAGTAACAATCAACTGCAGTTAGAATATAAAAACATACACAGACAAAGCCATATGGGTGTGTATCCACACTCTTGCGAGAGAGAGAGAGAGAGAGAGAGAGAGAGAGAGGTATACCCATCCCAGGAACTTGATAATCATGGACAATTTCAAAATTTTTATATGTGTATCCTACAAAGTTGATATCTTTAGATGACAGCATCTGCATCAAATATAATGAAAATCAGGAAAAAGAGTTCTTGACAAACAAAAGTATAAGCACCACTGACCCATACAACATACTCATATGCAACAACAGGACTTAACAAGAAATGAAGGCAGCATCTAATCATTCATGGCATGCAGCACTGGCCCATGTTATTATGCTGACCAATCCCAATATGTTGGGCCAGGGCCCAAGACATTTGCCCAAGCAAGACAATATCAATCATCACACTAATCATACAAATGCAAATATTATCATCCGAACATCCACAACAAAAAATATTGATGGTGTATGTAAAATCTTTTTCTCTTAAAAGGATGGGAGCAAATAGAGAGTAAGCATGGCCACATGCATACACAGAAACATAGAGAGCATTCCCAAGCACACTGGGTTGGTTTCTTTATTATAACATTCATTCTCCCTAATGCTTTAGCCTTATAGTGTTATTCAAGGTAGGAACAAGTTGGTCAAATACTTAGAATTTCCACCCTAGCAAACAACTCTCCAATGAATTATTTTTGGTTCTTCTCTAGGTCTTAAGCAATATGACCCACTTTCCTTCCTTTAGTTCATTTGGCAAATGACACTTCCAGGGGTATTATCTCTCACTTATTTGGGAAAAGGAGCTACTTATTAAAGGGGGTAAACTTATAAAACCACATTTATTAAGAGCTCACTCAGGTCCTTGCTGAATCCTTGTGTGGCAGCCAAGAGAATTGAGAGCATTCAAAAGAAATTCTTATGGGGTAAGGGGAGAAAAAGAATGTATAAAATTATTCTTGCAATATGGAAGATGGTCAAACACCCAATTCACTCGACATTTCAGGCATAAAATTCATGACAGAGATCACCCAAGTTTTGTTATGGCTCATGGCCAAGAAAGACCATTTTTAAAGACTGATAGTCAGGAATCCATGCAAGATAGGGTACAATAGGTGGATAACTTAAGATGTTGTTGCCTGTTGCTGACTGCAGCTAGCATGATATATGGTGGGATGTCATCCAACTATAAGACCATTTTCAGGAAATGTTTTAAGCTTGATGGTGGATAAAGAAGCTATGGTTAGGCTTTCATTGATTATTCAAGGCACATATTGTCAGTAGGATGTGGTTTTCACAAGCCTGATAAAAATTGGGAGTTTAATCCTTTCTTCTGTTTCTAGAAGAGATTAATGTTGACACGGGCAGGAGGGATAAGCTCATGCAAAAGAAGACAAATTCAGATTATGACGTTGGGATTTTTTACGGAGTCACAAGGATAGGAACTTTATAAAAATGAAAATTGTTTCCATTTTAGACCATACTAGTCCCATGGTACACCAGTTCAACCCAGTAATCTGGGCCATTCTTCTCAATCCAAAGTCCAAAGATCTGACTTTTTGGAAGATGTAAAACAAATACAAAGCAATCAAACATAATGAAGCCATATAATTGGTCTGAAACACAAATAAAAGTTGTTGCAGCAAATAAAATTACCTTTCTCCATGGACCTGATTTTGTAGCGGTGTGTGTTTGTGTGTCAGACTGCAAATCCAAAACAGAGAAGGAAAAGGACACAAAGGTGAGAAGCTTAAGCAACAAATACACATAACATGAAGTGGTGTCAAAAGATTATGAATATGTTATCAAAATGAATACCTCTTCAAACTTCTCAAAATTTTGAGTGTCCAACTCATCATTGACCTCAGGAATAAATGCGGCTTCCATTTGATATAGTTTATCCCATTCAGTATCTTTAAACCATGGATGGGCCTGAAATTAACATAAACAAACAGGTAAATATCCATATTTCATGATACGTCTTGGATAAAATAGAAATGAAGAATAGGACACATCATACAGCACCTTTATTTCATCAGCACCTTTGGATCCCAGTCTTTGGTTCACATTACACAATAACTTGCTAATAAGATCTTTTGCTTCGGGAGACAAATTAGCTTCTTCAGGAAACTTTAGATGTGTTATCCAATTGACTATCTGCAGAGATGAATTTTAGAAAGAACCTAGAGATGAAAGTAAAAGGCATATGGTGCATAACAGATGAACCGTTCAAATTTACACAAACCAAGATATTGCACTTGCATCTCTAATTAGTATAAATAAGCCACCGCACGGAACTGGATCATAGCAGGATTGCTACAAATGCAATCTACTATAGAAAAAGAATAGATTTTTTGCTAGTTTTACAACTTCCAAACAACTAGGTGAATTGCAAAAATCGTATTCCATGAATGCTCATGCCACTGACTATGCCAGTCACAGTAGCCCCATAGGCCTCAATTGATCCGCAGATGGACTAATGTTCCCAAAAATTTTTCCTAGAAAACTATCCTGGTGTTAATGAAAGTATACTTTTAGTCCCGATACTACAATGAATCCGATCTTTGGGGATGGGTATCAATAGTCCTATTCAGATGGGACAATTTGTTTCAGGGGCACAATGATCCTGGGATTATTCAAGTGAAACAAACTGTGGGATTAAAGTTTGTTGGGACTACTAATCCAATCCCACAGCTAATTAAAAATCCAGTGAGATCATGAGACACCAAAATACATGCAACCTAGCTGATAATATGTTGGTCAAGGATGCCATAAAAGAAGCTGCCCAAGAACTCAGGCTCATAGAAGTTCCTCAAAATATGAGGACGGCCTACTCTAGAAGGACCAACACTTGGCTGAACCAAGAGACCAAATTCAGGCTTTCAAGAATCCAACATATCTAAATCTTAAGCTTCACTAAGGCCAAAAATAAGAAGTTCCTCAGTTGAACTAGCATCATTTGGAAAACACACACAGCTAGTAAAGGATAAAGCAAGCTGGCAAACATAGCAAAAGCAAATATATAATAATTCTTATTAAAAGTTTAACATGATAAATTCCGCTTCAGTGAATTTTTTTTTGGTTTCACCTAATCGAAATCTATGTAATGGGGGGTTCCACCCTGATCTAGGCAGCACAGTTTGGCATTTCAAGCAATAACTCAAGTTTCCACAAGCAAGAAACTTTGCATCTTAGGCTACAGAAATAGATTCGGTATCTTTTACCTTCCTACATGTTGACATAGGATCATCCGAATAAAAGGGAGGATACCCTACCAGCATTTCATACATAATAGCACCAAGGGACCACCTGCAGAATGAGAGAACCAGAACTTGTGTCTCAAGAACTGTTTTACTCAAAGATAATTACTAGTTTGAATCAAATGGAAGTATGATTGTTCCAATTTTAATAAAACCAATATTAGAGAAATCCATGTCAACAACGAGGCTAGAACAACTAGTAAACTTGGTTAAAATCTCGAAACACAACAAAGGCTCCTCCAAATGCTTAGAAGTGAAAATTTAATAAATTTATTTCCATAAGAAGTATGAAGTGACCCTAGTGCATATGCATAACGACTCACCAATCGCATTCCATCCCATAACCTTTTTTCAGCAAAACCTCGGGGGCAATATAGTCTGGAGTACCAACAGTTGAGTAGGCCTGCACTGCCCAAATTTAATGGTTATAAAGAAAAAACAAGAATCTACATGGTTGTATGCCAAAGAAATCCTAACCACTGGCATGTAGTCTTCTGAGATTTAAATATCAATTTATGAAACCAGCAATCGACAATAGCAACATGTGCCTATAATGGAATTAAATCTGCAGGAGCAAACATGATGATAACTGTGTTTAAGTGAAATTGATAGTTTTATTTGCCTCCATGATGTTGAATGGTATAAAGAAGTTAGCAATGGAAAAGCAGAGTACATACAAGCATCCTCCTGTTCTTTTGCCAATGTTGCAATTGCTCCTGTTGTGTGCGTTTAGGCACAGAAGGGCGTTCTTCATTATTTGCAGCACCATTTGGATTGCTCCCAACAGAAAAATCTTTTTCTTCGAGTGTACTGCAGTCTAATGGTTTACAAAGTCCAAAATCTGACAGTCTTAAGTGACCATATTTATCGAGTAGCAAATTGTCAGGTTTAATATCTCTGCAACACATAAAAATTTGAAAGCTGAAACTATCAGTTTGCCTGAGACACAGCAACACTAAAATCTAGAGAAGCGTATATTAGTGGCTGAACACATAAAAAAAAAGTCAACCACAAACCTGTGAATATAGTTATGTTTATGGATGGATTCAATGGCCAATACTGTTTCCCCAACATAAAATCGGGCTTCATCTTCTGTCAAAATATCCTTTCTCATGAGTAAAGTCATCATATCTCCCCCAGGTAGATATTCCATAATAAGATACAGGAATTCATCATCTTGGAAGGAACAGTAAAGTTTGACGATGCAATTGCTGTCAACCTCTGCTAGTAGATTTCTTTCAGCTTTCACATGCTCTACCTAATATGATTAAGACACTAGCTAGTATTTAGAGTAAGAGCCAACAGAAACTCAACGTTATCATCTGACATGCTATGCATACCTGGCCTCTGCGAAGCATCTCTGATTTCTTGAGCTTTTTCATGGCATATACATGACCAGTTGTCTTTTCTCTGCAAACTCTGACCTGCATCATCAAGCAGAGACGACACAAATTCATACCAGAAAACAAAGACATGATAGAGAAAGAGAGAGTGGTATGAGAGAAGAAAAAGAAAACCAGGAAAACCAAAGACGATGATGACAACAATCATATGGGTTCAACACAAACACAGGCATAAGAACTTGGATTTATAATGTCATCATGGCAAACTTATATGCTAGCTCAAAAGGATAATGCCTCCAGATTTAACACTCAAAATAGACACTTATCCATGTTGACAGTGAATAGAGAAATTTAAAAAGATGAATTAGAGTAGTTAGGGCAACAATAGCTATTAAAAGTTACAAAAAGATGCAAGTTTCATGCTTCAACAAGACAACATGAGCATCACACGGTTAGATTACAGGAGAATCATCATAAAAGCAGTAGCATAAGAATAGAAAGAACGGTCACTAGAAGCACTAAGAAATTCCCAAATCGCTGACCATTAACTACTCAAAGTCATGTTTACCTCCCCAAATGCACCTTTCCCGATCATTGTCAACAGTTCAAAGTCATCAGCACCCATTTTATGCCTTTGAAGCCTCATGTATTCAGTTTCCTTCTGTTCTAAGAATTTGAGTAGGTTGTTTTGATCTTCCTCAGAGACATCAGCATCGGCCAACTTCTTTTCCAATAAATTACGTCTGCCAGAAGAGAGAAAAATTAGATACCTTATTGAACTCAATCATGACATATTTAACTATAACCTTGTCAATGGGACATAGAGAACTATTCATAGAAGGAACCACACCAGCTTTAGAAAGGAATAACTAAAATGGCCAAACAGAACACAAGCTAATCCCCTTTGACTGCAAAAGTGGTCTCAGGTTACAACACACACTTAGCCATCAATACCATATGAGCATTAATCAATGTTTTTTTTTATTTATTTATTTCTGTCCGAAGGTGACTAAACCACACAATGAGTAATTCTCCCCCAAGGCATAAATATTTCCTCCATTCCAACAAGGAACACAACGGATTTGATCCAAGGACCTCTTACAGGAACATTTGGCACCTGGAAAGCAAAGTGAATGTACAAAAGAAACCTCTTTAACATCACATCCACTTTTGTCAGATGGCAGCAACTGTGGTGCATTACCGTGCTGGTTGGAAATGTTTTCCATATTCCTAGTTTGGAACTTACCTTTCTTATGTTGAAAAAAATGGAGAAGCAGACTTAGTCCCTTCAAAGGCCTTTGTCAAATGTTGTGGCACCACAAAGCACCCAAGAAGAATAAATTGAATAAGGTCCTGGCGTTACCTCTGGCTTTCATTCTTACATGAAGCAAGCCAGCTTAAGGCTCAAACTCAAAATATTGTGAATATCAAGTAACTCCTTTAACTATATATAGAAAGTTTTTTCATTCTTTGATGCCTATTTCGTGAATTTAAGAAGAAAGATACACCATATCAATAATGGTTAGTTTACTTAAGTAGTCACTTCCACGATTCACAGATTAAAGTAGCTCAAAACAACTTTAAAAATAAATAAAAAATAAAAACCCAATTTTTTTGTTAACAAGGAAAAATCATTCCTGTGTGATACTTGATAGCCCCTTTTAATGACTAGAGCCAAATTCAGATGCATAGAGAATGACTCAACCAAATAGAACTTGCATACATTTCCCTTTTCAACATTAAGACCAACATAACTAAGCAAGGATAATTGAACTATTCAAGAAGAAGCTAAAACTGCTAAATGACAAATGCCATCCATAAAGTCTCTTCCCTTCTGGTAAATCATAGTAAACTGGCAGGATCCAGCAATAACCTACTTTGCAAGCATCTAAGTTTCTACTACGACCGCAGTTTTGACTCAAGACCAGATACTTTTTTTTTTTTCGTTAAGATCAAAACCAGATACTAATTTCCTCATCAAACAGCCATAACTAAATGAACAAGAGTATATGATTAATTTTAAACAATACCTCTCCTTTCTCTCCTGCAGATTCTTCATCTGCTCCTTGTAATGATTCTCAATGTACTGCTTTGCTGCAGCTACTTTCTGCTTGGTAACATTGGATGTGACCTCATCATCACCAGAAGTTGCTTCCTCTTGTCCATCGCCAATTGGTTCCTTCTTCCTAGTTGAATTCCTCAACTTATCCCTAGGCTGAAACTTCTGAAGCCAACTCCTAGCCTGATCCATCACTCTCTCTCTCTCTCTCTCTCTCTCTCTCCCCTCAACAAGAACAAATCATTCCCTCAAATCTTCTCAACAACGAATCACAAAACTCCACACCAACAATGACCATCAACTTGCGCAAAATTTATTGACTTCTTTTTGCTCTCTGCGTTGACAAAAAAACAATTCAAACACGTTATTGACAAATAATTTGACTCAAACAAATCATTATTTCAATGATTAAACAAACACACAAATTCAACTAGAAAGAACCCACTTCTACATTGATTGAAAATGCCTTATTGCTTACCAAGGCAAACCCAAATCCGATAATTTCACCTTCGTATCTTTGACCCACCACACACACATTGAAAAAATATCAAATAAACGTAAACACACTTCATAGATCGACAAATAGCAATACCCAGATGGAAAATTCTATCAAAACCTTTATAAAAAAAAAGTTTACAGATTATATTTGAAAATCCAGAAGGAAAAACGGAATTAGGCGAGTGGGAGTCGGTGTAGAAGAATTACAATGAGAGAGAAAGAAAAGATATGCAGAGAAATCGGAATACCGTGAAAATTGGGTGAAATGAATTGAGTGGAATGATTGATCCAATAAATAAACGCCCTAAAATAATGGTCCGCTGTTAGAGAGAGAGAGACTTACAATAACGTCGACAACCACGAGGAAGAAACGACCCCTGTCGTTGTTGTTTCCATGACTCCTCTCTTTTCTGTTTTCTTGTCGAGTTTTGTTCCGAACCGACATAAAAATAAAATAAAATTTTTAAAACAACACCCGTAAAAATAATTTTAAATCTAATACTCATATATCATATCTTAATACTATTTATTAAATAATGAAACTATTCATTGAATATTTATTAAATAATGAAACTATTCATTGAATAGAAGTATTCAGACTCAACATATATAGTGAACTGTTTATTAAATAATACCATATCAAATTTTCAAAACTCAATATGTACAGTGCATGTCGAATTTTCAATACTCGATATGAGACCGGTGTGAACATTGAAGACTCGACATATGGATATTAGATTTAAAAATATTTTTTCAACAGTATTTTTTAAAGTTAAAAAATATATATATATTTCCGTACAAAGCTCTTTTCTTGTCTCTCACCCATTCGATTTCTCACGTTCTTAACTAATTTTAGACATTTCTACATAATTTATTAATCCATTGATTTATATAATATATATATATATATATATATATCAAATGCTGAGTGGTATTATTTGGAGAAAAAAAATCATAGTTTTGCAGATCAAACGAAATACTGCTGATCTTCAATTTCATTATTTTAGTCATAAACATCATTAACAACGTGATTACTTTTATTTTTATATTTAATTTTAATTTTGAGAAGAAGATATTAGGAGATTCCCATATTTGAATGCGAAAACAACTTTATTCATCGCTGAATTCCTAAAAAAAAAAAGAAAAGAAATTACTTCTTTTGTATATAAAAGAAAATTATCTGTTTCAAACAGGATCTTATATTTTAATTATATATCATTTTAACTATTGTGTTTAATTTCTTTAGTTGGAATTAAAAAAAAAATTACTTATAAAACTATATTTTGACAACCTTATAATAATAATAATAATAAAAGTTCATCTGGTATACAAAGTATTCGTTGTTTTAATACAGAGGAGGAGGAAGGTGGACGTATTGTACGTATTTTTCCTATTATATTTTTATAAAGAGACTATCTCCATGTCTTAAACCTATAATCTACCGATATGGATTGGTTCAAATGGATGTGGAGTTAAGTACCCTTAAACATGACCGAGATTCGACTCCCACTGAGAGTATCAGACTCTCATATGTATAGAGCGTTTCCCGTTAAGAGATCCGCCCTCCGAAATGAGTCACTACAGTGATCAGTTCGAATTAGTCGAACTGAAACCCCAGATATCGAGCGATATTCATGAACCTGTAACCTTAAACTCACTAAATGAACAATTCTACCGTTTTGTTATTTTCCTATCACTATTTTATCGGTCATGATGGATATCTTTGAATGAAGAACTAAAGAGGTTCCATTTGGTTTACAAAGTCCAAATTAAAATACAAGATACATAATATATAAATATATAAATATATATGTCATAGCAATTTTGTTTTATTCTTTTAGACAATAGAGTGATCATTGTGACTTGAACTTTAGTGAAAAGTATCGTGCATTTGCAACGTAAAAATTTTGAATTTTAATTATACATCTCCATATTTTCTCTAAATAATTTTATTTTAATTAAAAAATAATACAAATAAAATAAATATAAATATAAATTAATATATTTAGATCGAGACAAGTCGAGATTTTTTAAACTTGCCCTTGACTTTTTAATTTTGGGAGTGCTTTTGGTTTGTATCTTTTGTAGGGTAATTCAATTTAAGTGATAATTAATATTACATAATAAATGGTATAAAAAAAAGAAAAAAGATAGGGACAGACAAATAAAGAAAGGCTTTTAGATATCTGACTTAATAAATCCAGACACATGAGAGTCATAATAAAGAACAGACCCCACAAAACGTTAAAATTAAATAAAATAAGTATTTTTTTTTGTTGAAATATAAAATAAGTAAAATTTAGAAGAAAGTGTTCCCACAATTTGAAGGCCCATCCTCTGATCTAACCCTATTGATTTTGAATTTAGTTACATTTATTTCTTATCTGTTCACTCTTTTTTTTTTTTAAAAAAAATATAATTAAACAGAATTAAATTAAAAAATAGAGAATGAAAATGAAGAGACTCTATCATTTAAACTATCTCGAGGGACTTTTTCATCTACCTACCATCTATCCATTAACCTAACATCAAGTTTTTTTTCTTTTGGTTAGACAGAGATAACTCAATGCAAGATTGATGGCAGCACATGTTTGCATGGCGCATTTCTTTACAAGTATTACGTAATTTATGCATATTTTTTTAAGTAAATGTATATACATGTATTTTTTTTCACCGATATTTAGTTTTATGTTTTGAAGAATTCATCTTGAATGTCTACAAAATCTTATTTAGACACTTAATCGATAGCAAATAAATTTTATTCCAACTACGTTTTTGAGTTCAGCCACACCCACAACGAGACCACTCTTTCGCTGGTTCAAACTAAATCTATTTTGCATTTTACAACTAAAGACGCGTGGCATGAAAAAAAAAAAAAAGAAAGAAAAAGAAATACCAAAAGCTGGGGGCCTGAATTGGCTGCTTTCACTTTAATTGGCTTTCTCTTTCTTTCTTTCTTTTGTCTTGCAAACGGTGGTTTAAGGGTAGCTACCAATACGGGGTCCCCCGAAAGGGAGGAATTGTATGAACTGGACATTTTATCGGCAGATTGTTTGTTGAAATGGGTTTGGTTGTGTGAATGGAAGTTGGAGACCATAACCATCAGAGTCATCATTGCAACAATAAAATTGCCAAATGAACAAAGCCCTAGCTCTGTATATTATAGCCCAAAAATTCTTCCTCTCTCTCTCTCTCTTTCCCTCCCTCCCTGGACTTGTACACCTCTTAAAAACCAGACCTCATATCGCTTGTCCTTTAGGCAAAAGCGAATACAATTGCAATCCTTTTCATTTATAAGGAGGGTACTATAACTAATCAACAGTAAGGAATAAAAAGTCCTAATTTTAGTCAAGAAATTGGAAACAGGTCAAAATAGTTGAATTTTCCATTATAAAATATGTGGCTAACTTATTTCCTATCTTTATGATTCTGGATTACAAGCTATGCTTTGAAAGGCCATGTTGCAGGATAGAGAGGCAAAATATCTTAATAAAATTTTCATGAACTCAAATACATGGCTGGCAATATATGCTGTTCTTCCATAATATTACTTGTCTATTAAAGAATCGAATGCAAGTTACATCCTGAGACCATCACCTGCAAATCTAATAAAAAGAATGGAAAAGGTGTTTGTTTGCCTTTAGGAGAGAGACAAACAATTACTCAAGAAACATAATCGCCGAACCTTGAAAATGCTATACAAGGAAGCTTGGATGGATTGCTCAGCTCAACCAATTTATCTATTGCAAACCCGACTTCTCATCAAGAAATCAGCTACTGCTGTCTGGGACTTGAGTAAAATAGTCAACGGTAGTAAGCCATATGTCTTGATGACATGAAAGGAGATGCCTTCTGTGTTTGTGCATGTGGGTTCACAATTTTTTTCTTCTCAAGTTTGGTCTCAGATCGTAGCCATGACTCTACCACTGAAAGAAAGTTGACTGCATTCTTCAACTCATCAAGCTCGGCTAACTTTGTGCTTCTCCTTAACTCACCATCTTGAATGTATGCTAGATCAGTTGCCCATGTCTCCAACCCATCAAATATATGAGTTGCATACACTATAGTAGCACCTCTCTGAAGCAACCCAAGAAAAAGGACCAATCAGTTGATCAAATGTTGTAATTGTCAACTAAAAGCAAGGTTCAAACATGGACCAAATGTGGCATATTGCCCCTGAAATCTGCATCAAACAGTGAGTAGTCTCCACCTTACAAGACATTCATTTTCTTTCAACAAGATATGCAACAATACTTTACCTGTTCACATTCTTCCTTAAAGAAGTTGAGTAAATCCATCCTGGCAACAACATCAAGGTCCACTGTAACTTCATCAAGCAAAAGAACCTGTAAGGCAACATTTTAGTTTAAAGGGGATATGATTGATACCAATATATCACACCATTGGATGTAGAACAACAGACATTCAGCTTAAAAAATATGGAGTACCCAGTATATTACCAAGAATTGGTTATGCACAACTACTGCATTGCAGAGATAACATACAAAATTTGCCTGACTTAATATGCATATACCCAAAATGGAAATTTGAGGTGTAAATGTGGCAAAGATAACTAGTAGGTACCACCTTAGTCAATGAACAAATACCTCACAAAAAGTCACATGCATTTTTCTCATGATTGAATGCACCACCCATATAGCACACGTGTTAATCATGCACTGAAATACAAAAACCTTGCTTTGTTTATCTATCCTGAGGTGTTTTGTGCATGTCTTCCCACTACAAAAACCACAAAAATGCTGTTAAAGACACAGATTAGCATGTAACGACTAGACAGGCAACAAAAAGGAGCCAACAAACACCCTTAATTCTAAGAAGCTTGTAGAAGGTTACATGCAAAACTTACCCTAAAAGTTTCAAGGCTTAAGCAAATAAGGATTTCCTCGTTTATGCCGTGTGGTCAATCGTAAAATTTTGTTAATTTGCAAATCGGGTGTTTCTCATTTCATGAGTCTTTAATCAATTTTTAACTTCAGTCAAATTCTTATTTTTCTCCCAATAAAAGAACGAAATTATAAACAAGAAAACTAGAGATGTGATAACTTCTCTGTGCTAAAAAAGCTAACATTATCTTAATTTAAATAAAACAATATTTTTAAACTTAAGCAACCCAATCATACACTGCAACTCCTAGAATACCTAAATTAAAGACAAGTAGTGTGACTTTATAAACTGGATCCCACCGTGGAAGAGGAAAACCTGAAATGGGTGAAGTAGACCCATGCATATTTGGACCCTGCGGCGCTGTCCATCTGATACCTTATGCATTCGCCACTGCAGGTCAATATCAAGCAACTCAATCAGCTTCTCTCGCCTTACAGGATCAATCCCTTCAACTAAAAAGAATGTGCAAATGATAATCAAGAAGTATTACAATCAATAAAACACTATTAGAGTCGCAGAAGTTGCCCAAAATTTTTTTTGAAAAAAAAGACATACATATATCATCTTTATAGAAATCATGCATTACTAACCTCCAAAGATCATATGTTCAGCAGAGAAATCTCCTTGGAGCGGAATCTCACCCTGAATGAAAAAGACAAACAAATCAATAATAGGATCTGACAAGGTTGAGTTCAAATGCCCCCGGAGCATGTACGACGCTTGGGTTGAGGAGAGGTGCTAAAAAAAGATAACTACTCCATTATAAGTAAAACTAAAATGCTCAGAGGTACACACCACAAACTCAGAACTAATGTGGATGATGCCAAGAAACGTTTACAATCCTATGCAAATAAGCAAGAAGAATTATTTTCTAAGCAGACTCGAGTGGATAATGGGGTTAAACAAGCCACATTACAAATTTGCACTAGACCCCATCACAAAAGAATAGATCAAAGAAACTATTAAAGACAGGGTCCACTGCAAGCAAATTACTGTAGCTAACATCATCTGCACGAGGGTATTTTCTTTGCACATCACTGAATTAAAGCAATAACTACCACAGCAATTTATATAAAATTCCTTCAACCAAATTATCATTCTGTATTATATTATACTAAAATCCTGAAAATGGGTATTGCAGGTGCAGGCAGGAACAGCGAAACTGCAGGATGAAGTAAACATGGACACACCACATGTGGTTCAAATAAAGGGTGGACCAAATGATCTATTTTTACGCACATTATCAGTAGTCATCAAACAACAAATTCAACTTAGTCCTAACAACTAAAAATTTTATAGGAAATCCGACATGGCTACAGGTTTGTATACGCCGACCCTTGTATCCAAAAATAGTTATCCATGGGAAGGAACAAGAGGGATAGCAAACGAGCATATCTATGGCTATATTAACAGTTAAGCACATTTTTAACTTACAGATGAACCAACATTTTTACTCCAGGATCCACCCAAGTAAGCCAAATCACCACTGCAAACAAGTTGTGTATCGTGGAATGCTGAACGATTGAGCACCGTCACCACATTTCTTCCCCCAACCATATGCTTACCCGCCAAAATTTTTAACAAAGTGGTCTTCCCTGTGCATTAACCATGATTCAAGAAATTTGTAAGAACGTGTGCATACAAAATTTTCCATATTATAATTAATGGAATAATGCCATGAACAACAGAAATCTTTGTAATTCTAGGTTTACCCAAAAAAATTTCAAACACCAAAAGATCCAAATTTGTATTGGTCATTGGGGTGCATGGTACGAAATATGAGAATTTATTTTCCATGTATCTGGAATTTGATCCTTTTCAGTTCCTTATTTGCTTAACTTTTATAAGTGCACAAGGCATAAGCGCAAATGCTACTTGGATTTTTTTTTTTGGGGGAGGGGGTAAGCTAATTTCATTTTAAGCCTTTCTTTCTTAGTTTATTTCAATGTGCATCAAATTTTTAATCCGTTGAAACCCTAAATTCATTTCTCTTACTCAGGGCAAGTTGTCAGCTCTATATAAATTCGATTATTTTAGGGAAAAAAACACGATTTTCAAAACCCTAATTCAGAAATAACAGTCAATTACTTACGAAGAATCGAAATCAAGAAAATTGAGGGCAGAAGATCAGAAGGACTAACCAGATCCATTTGCACCGACAAGAAGACAGCGAGATCCAGGAGAGATGTTGAGATTGAAGTCTACAAAAAGAGGATTTTGAGCTTCATATGCAAATTGCATTCCTTGTACCCTTATAGCGTGATTTCTGCTTTCATTTTCTTCCCTAATCTCTTCTTCTATTCTTCCCATCCTCTCTCTCTCTCTCCGTGCAAAGCCAACCAGAGGAAGCAGGAAGAGAACCCACTCTATAAATCCTGAAGCCAGCTTGAATGACTAAAAAAACCCCTTTATTTAGAGAAGAGAAGAGCGGGCGTCCAAGTTTTGGTAAGTTTCTTATGCTTTCCAAATATTTACTTCCTAAAATTTCATTTTCTTTAGTCCAGAATAGTAATTTTTGATAATTATTTTTTTATAAAAATTACTTAAAACCTTCCGAATAATGCCCGGCTATCATTGGACTAGATTGCTCTCAAGTCCTAGTGGGCCCATGCTAAGTGCGTGCACTTGTGTACTAGGATAACCCCGTTCATGCGCCATTAAGGATTCTGAATCCTCATCTCTGACCCTTTTCAAAATTAGAATTTTTTTTTTCAAATTTCCCTCTATAGAAACTTACTAATTACAAAACTTCTACCGATAACTAAGTCACTAAACCCATTAGGAACTTTTCACGCCAGCAGAGTATTCAAATGGGTTACTATAGAACATGTACGAGCCCCTCTAATGAAAAATTAAATTTAATGAGTCTATTTTATTATATTTTTTATATTTAAGATCCGACTTATATTATTAATACTAATAAAAATTGAATCTTATGATAAGAAAAAGTTTGACGCAAAGGAAGAATATTATTTAATTCATCGATCCTAAAAATAAATAAATAAAAAAAAAAAAGTAAAGTTTCGCCTAAGTGACAAATGAAAAATTCATAAAAAGTTTGTCTCTGTATAGTCAACCTTTTTTTTTTTTTTTTTGGGTGAAACTCTGTATAGTCAACCTGGTTGACTCACCTTCCGTTGCTTGGTGCGGTGATGGTCCCTATCGGTGCTCGAATGCCCCATTTTTCTCACAGCCACACATTGTGGATTCCTTAGATGTACATAGAAATGATTTCTCCTGCATATTTTTGGCTCCTCAAGCTTTTCCTTTTCTCCACAGAAACATTGTAATGGAGGAAGAGACGCGGAATGTTCATTTTCTGTTTCTTGGGAGCATCTATATTATTTTGACTCGCGAGTTTAAATAACAAGCCTAGTTTGTTATTAGCAACAATTACATAATCAAAGGTCAATCGACGTAATGAAAAAAACTCTACATCTCTTAACTAAATACTCGAGTTCGACCTTCCTTGGAAACAAAAAAAACACTACTTTGAAAGAGTTTCCTCTCTGTAGAAAACTCGACAGTCAAGCCAATCCGGATTAACCGAAACGAAACTCCAGATGCCAAGGGATCATGGACCTAAAAAAAAAAGAAACCACATAAACCAACCGGTTTCAAGCCACTTGGTGATTTTCCGATTGATCTTTTCAAGATGCTCCCGGAAAAATTTTCAGGTTAAACTTTCTGTACTATTATGCAAAAAGTTCACATTTAAGTCCCATGAATCCAGCTTTGCAAAAATAATCATTACTTACGGGGACCTAAAATTAGTTTAAAATTTTCTTCTTTCTACAATCCAAAAGGAAAAAGGCAAAGATATTTTAAGGAATTGACATTATATAAAGATGATGCTTATCAGGTAGTGTTGAACAAGTATACAAACATATTCCAGCAAACATTATTTTTTTACTAGGGCTTCCTTCTACCTTGCCCCGAACCTTTTTCCTATTCTTTTTTTTTTCCCCTTTTGATCAATAAATAACACATTGAACAATTTCACTCAAAAAAATGCACACACAATCAAAATGCAGCCCATCCTGATGCAGCGCCCGTGTTTGATCCTGATCCAGCCCTAGGGAGGCTTTTCTGCATAACCAATGACAGAATAATGGAAAAATCAGAACTGAAATATCTTGTTCACATGGACGGTTTTGTTAAGTTATTCTTGTTAAAACTGCTTAAGAATACATAATCAATACAAAGAACTGAACATTGGCATCATATGATCATGGATATGAGTGCTTCTTCAGGAGCGACATAGAAACAGAGGAACAAACATTTTTAAACCAACAAATAGGAAGGATATGGTAGTAACATACCTCAAGTTGTGAAAGGTCAGAGAAGGGATCCGTAGCCCGCTTTACATTGTCCTTAGGCCCCTTGACACCAACAGCAGTAATCCGAGCAGCGGCAGGATCATTGGGTGGAGGCGGAAGAGGAGACCTAATTTTTCCAACACCACTGGGTGGAGGGGCCAGAGCTTTGGGCTTCCCACCTCCAGAAGCCCCTGCTGACAAACCAGCTGCTGAAAGCATGCCAGTTCCACTAGCTGGTTTGTGTTTCACATTTATCCTGATGGTTTCACCTTCCTAATACCCAAAAGATCAAATCAGTGAAGTCAAAGAACCAAAGCAGTTGCTAAAACCAAATAAGGCCACCACCACCATTTTTATTTATTTATTTTTATTTCTTCAGTTGCTTTATAACAGCACAATCATTAAAAGGGGATATGTTGGTACTTTATTTGTGGCTCTATCAGGTATCAAACCTTGGGATAAGCCCTCATTTCCATAGAGTTTCAATTACTAGACCAAGGGTTTCAAGTCAAAAGTAGATACTGTATGAAATCTCATTGCATGTAAATTCCCCAAATCAAAAGCGGTAGATCATATGTTCATAATAACAGTAGCAACAAGGACTCAGACATGATGATTAACAGCATCTGTTTCTTGTATTAGAGTAACAGATAGTAGACTATTTGCAACACCATCAATTATCAGCCACAAAGAGACAAATGTGTCAAGAGGCATGTTGAATGCTTGAATGTATTTTTTCTTTCATTATACATTGGCCATCCAGGTGGAAATGATAGTATTTTGGAGCCTGACATTGGGCACATGGTAATTAAAAAAAATTAAACATTATTATGACATTCATTACTCAATAAAAAGGGAAAATTAAACTTCTTTCTTAAGCAATCTATATATTGGGGAAGCACAATTCTCCATTATCAATTCTCCTGAAGCTGAATCCACCAAAATCACAAAAACTCTTAGTTACAAAGGAATTTGCTAAAAGCATTATGCCATGCTCTAAGGAAAAATAGCTGCCCCATAAAATTTCACAGATTTAGTTTGACACAAATGAAACTGGTAGGATTAGTTGAACAAACTAGTCAACTTTGGCTGGTGATACG
Organism: Dillenia suffruticosa; assembly: GCA_033439265.1. Lineage (NCBI taxonomy): Eukaryota > Viridiplantae > Streptophyta > Magnoliopsida > Dilleniales > Dilleniaceae > Dillenia > Dillenia suffruticosa. Next base: position 20,904,551 of record JAVTVX010000020.1, read on the forward strand.
GCCAGGGTTCAAGTCACTACTCCTCCTTCCCCATTAACAACCAAATAAATAAAGCAGTCAACTTTTACACAGGCCGGGGGCACCAGGAGAGAATGTTTTATTAGTAATTGCAATAGGAAAGCAACACTCATTCATTGCATGCTTAAGCTGCAAGTTGGATGGAATAATATTTCAAACTAACCACAAAACATTACAAAATATCAACATTCCTCAGATATTGATAAAGCAGGAAAGTTTAAGGCAATTAGATCTTAACAATTAAGGCCAGAATAGAGTTACAGTGTCTTGGGGGGGGGGGGGCTCACCCGGTGCACAAAGTGCTCCCCGGCTTAGTGCGGGGATAGGGGGTGGGTGTATATGTACGCAACCTTTCCCTTACATTTTTTTTGCAAAGAGGTTGTTTCCATGTCTCAAATCCGTGATCTTGAGCTCACCAAAAGAGCAATCCCACCGTTGTACCAATATTCGCCCTCATTTATACTAGTTAAGCATTGAGTGAGAAAATGATACCATCACAAAGTGACTACTATTGTCCTATTTATACTAGTTAGGACAAACCTTAATTCACCTTAATTCTAGACTAAAAAATATTTAATTACAACAACAAAAAACTGAGCCTTAATTCCAATAATTTGGGGTCGGTCATTTGAGAGACAAATTTGTAAATGATTAAAAAAATAAAAATAAAAATAAATAAAATAAAATAAAATAAAAAATATATATATCTAAAATGTGTTAGTAAATGATTAAAAAAATAAAAATAAAAATAAATAAAATAAAATAAAATAAAAAATATATATATCTAAAATGTGTTAGCTTAATTTGTGCGGATTCTTCAACGTCACTCATTCCTATCCAAGGTCATCTTCTCGTCTAAGCCCTTAACTCTCATATCTTTATAAATAACTTACATCCAAGTTTTCAGCGGTTTACCCCTACATTTTACTAAAAAATATGTAATTAGTTAAATAAAATAAAAACAAAAAAAAAAAGAAATGTAAAACTAAAAAAAAATGGAAACGTTATTTCTTGGATGCTCCTCCATCAGAAATAGTTGCACAAACTTATTTAACATATACTCGTTGAGGGCATACTTTACTTGCAAAGAGTCACATGCACAGTATATTTAGCATGGCTCATCACTCATGTTACTAAAATTTTAACATTTTGGGAGGTACTTTCCTACACGCCAAAGCCCCAAAAACAACCAAGGGAACACATCTCACCTTACGAGCCAACAACCATACACTCAGAATTTTGGAATTTTGGCAGTTGTAGCAAGTAGCAACCAACAAAAGAATATTCCTATAGAGATGAATAATTAATATTAAATAGCTTTCTTTACATCCAAATGCTGCATGATCAAGACCCAACTTGGCTAGGGCTGCAAATGAACTATTCATATAAAGTTTGTGAATCAACTTGTTTTGGCCCTGGCTTGGCTCATTAAGTTAATTAACTGAGTCAAGGATGAACATGATATTTAGATTCCTTTAGCAAACGAGTTGAGCTTGAACATTGATTCCAACTAGTTTAAAGGGTTAGACTCATTTAAACATTCGCTTGGCTCATTCAACCAGCCAAATGAACCAAGCTTGAACAAGAAATTTTGGCTTGTTTAGTTATTTTTACCGGAGATAATCATATGTATCTTTAAAAAAAAAAAATCGAGCATCTTTAGAAGTGAATCGGATCCAAATTTCTAGCTTTAATCCTCATCTAAGATTTTTAAGAGAGTGCCTCCCAATTTGTGTCCAAAAAAAAAAAAAAATTACTTAGATGATTTGGATTTACAATCTTGAAGAACTATTTTTTTACAAGTAACATTATTGATATGTTTAATAATTAGTAGTATTTGAACGTCATACCACCTTTACCAGAGAACTTATAAATTTCTAGCTTTAATCCTCTTTTAAGATGTTTACGAGAGTGCGTCTTGCTTTGCATAGTTTTTTTTTTTTTTTTTTTTTTGAACTCAATTGTCTAGATGATTAGGATTTACAAGCTTGAAGAACTAATTTTTTTACGTGTAAGCATCACTAAGAATTACTAGCATTTGAAAGTCATAACACCTTTTCCACCAAAGTTATAAAGTGTAGGCTATCCAATTATCACCATCTTTTCCATCACTCTAATTGATCCGCTGAGTGACCCTGTACCATAGATGCATCCAAAAAGCACACAAAGAGTTCAGCCATCACTTATTTGACTTTGCTTGAAAGCATTGCAACATGGTGATATTCTCAAAGCCAATAAAAAGAGAAATAGTTGCAAGTTAGGTGGACAGATCCATAAAAAGACATCCAGGTCCGCTTCTAAGATACCAAGTTCTTGCAAATGTGAAACTATGATACACCCAGTTCCCCCTGTATTTTGTCATTCATATCAGGCTAAACTAAATGTGAATATTTCCAGGTCAAAGTCCTCTTATGGATACACGTAAAAGGTTCATTGTTTTTTTACGGTCCCAAACAAAACAATCTAATAAAGTACCATGTTTCAGGCAAAATGCTACTTGCTGGAACTCTCAAAACTAGAGTAACTACTATTTCACCATTTTCACAACAATCAAGCTGGATCATCCCAAAGTCCTATAATTTGCAAAATTTGGACCACTAGCAATTCAGAAGTTATAAATCTATAGGTCATTAAAAGGAAACAAAGAAGAAAAAATTATGACGTAAAATTATGATACCTTTAACCTATGATTGACAGCAGGATGAATATCAATATGTCCACCATCATCACTACTTCCCTCACCACCATTATCCTTCTCGATCTCTCTCTTCACATACTTGTCATGATCCGACAATGCCACATTGAAATCAAACGCCTCATTCCGCTCGTTAAACCCTAATCCAATGAACGCATGCTTCCCTCTCCCATCCTCAATCTTCAACACGAAATACCTCGACGAATCAAGCACGGTCTCGACCGAGTTCTCTCTCTGACCCGGGTGAACAAAGCAGGCGGCAAATAGCTCGCCGGAGTTTGGATCTTCGAGGCGGATCTCACACCTATCTTTGCAGGAAACCACCCTGAGCCGACCTGACCAGATCTTGTCGGACTGCAACCACTCGCCGCACTTGTAGCCTCCGCTGGTTGATCGTGGTGGGATTTTGTAGACGGAGACGTCGCGCACGACTAGAAGTGTGTGTTCGAAGGACTCTTCGTCTTCTTGGAACGACATCGTTTGCATTTACAGAGAGAATGAGAGATGCTAGGGCTAGGGTTTAGACTTTAGAAAGAGATGTGTGAGAATTGGGATTTGGAAAGAAGGTTCAGTGAAAGTGGATGGGAAGACCCGGTTTCGGAAGCTTCTCTGGGCTTTTGGGGTGGGGGGGTGGGGAAGGTCTTCGATTCGAACTGCTCTGATTTCCCTGTTGTCAGGAGAGAGAGAAGAGAGAGAGAGAGAGAGAGGAATATTATTACGAGATTAGGATCTTACTCTGAAATTCTTTATAATTATTTTTAATTTACTTGGGGTTTTCTCCGGTTTGTAACACTAACAAGCTCTATTTTCCCTCTGCAAAATATTTTTCTTGTATTAAACTCCTTTAAATTAAATAATTAGATATTCTATCCTCTTAATCAGAGATTTAAAAAAAAAATTAAAAAAATCGATATATAAAATTAACCTTATAATACTCAAATCAGATTAATAGAATAAAATCCAAATATCAATATTAAAAACCAAAAAGAATGTTTTTCTTGTTATCGTGGGCCAACTTACTTGAGATTAAATAAAATTTTAATATTAAACATTATTGATACACTAATAGTTTAATCTTTATGAATATTTTAAGTTTATTTTTAAAATTTTATGTTAAAATTTATTATATATTATGTTTCATATTCAAGAATTTAATGTAGAGTAAAGAAACGTTATATTCCCATCGTACATTTCATTTTTATAAACATGTTTAGATTTATAGGGATTTGTATGAATCTAAAATATGCATGTCTATATTTTGATAATCTGCATGCATTAGGTTTAGTCATGCCTTAAAGTTAACTATCCGTTAAAGTTTTAAAATAACAAAAGAAGTAAAAGAATTAATTATTATTAAGATATAGAAAATATAAAAAAATATTAAAATTAAAAACTAGCGAGAAATAAAAAATAATTTGAGTGAAATATAGTTAGACGATAAGTAAGTTTTAAAGAAGTTAGAATTAAAAATATCTGAATAAAAACTCTTTATCACTTGGATATCTCTACAAGGACAATGAATGTATCATGTCTTTTATGAATTTAGTCTTAGTCTGTATGAGATGAGGGCTAATTTAATAATAATTATTATTATTTTCTTTGTGCTTTTTCATGTAAGGCCTAAAGTTTATGATAATCACTACGATAAAAGGCCGGTTCATTGACAATTTTTGCGACACAAACAGCCTTTTTTCCGTCATTAAAAACTTTGCAATGCTATTGGCAATGCCAACAGAGGGTGTTGCTATATGCTTCATTGTCAAGTGTGAAGGCACCATGTGTCGCACAAAATCGGGTATCACTGGTGTGGTGATGCCACCAGGTTGTCGCTAACTAGACCTATGCATTGCTATGGGCTTTTGAGAATGTAGCGCTTCGCTACGGAAGATGAATTTCGCCGACGCTGCACTTTAGCCCCCTTTAGCAGCACACCTGTTGGCGTTGCTAAATGGTTTGCACCTTAGAAATGCCTCTGGTGCGTCGCTCAGGTCTTGGAGACGATAGCAATGCACACCTTGACGTGGCTATTGATTTTTATTTTAAAAAATATTAATTACAAATTAAATTATAATACTATTAATAAAGTTTAATAATAACAATGAAATAACATATATAGTATTTATTTTTGATATATAAAAAACTAAAATTAAAATTACTTTAATTGCATAAATGCCAAAATAATTTTAAAAAACCAAAAAATCGAATGTAATTTTGAGTTTTATTTAAAAATTAGACATAAAGTTATTCATCTTGAGTTAAAATTTTTTATTTTAATTTTTTTTAAAAAGTTAGATTGAGACAACATATAAAATAGAGAATTTATAAGCGGAGATAAGGAAATCGTTGAGTGATTTTCTAAAGAAAAATTATTAGACATTAATTTAAATATTTAAATATTTAAATATTTAAATATTTAAATATTTATTTTTTTCCCTTTTATTAATAAAAATTTCAACGTTCAAATGTATTATAAAACACAAAATAGAAACACATTGTGGACCGCCATAATTAATAATAATATTTAATATAAGAATCTTACACTATACATTTATTAAATATTGTATAATAACTTAAAATTCATAACATAAATATATTATACGAATTTTTTATCCATATATATATACACTCACGAAAACTCTCATGCAAACTACATTATTAATGAGAAAAAATTATTTACGCGGACTACAAAAATATTAATATAAAGTATCAAATATACGACAATTTAAAATAATACATAAATTAAATTATCAGAAACAACAATTAAATAGAATATGTAAATGTAATTAAGATGAGACTCTTATCTAAGAATTGGAACAAGTAATATTAAAATTGTCACAAAAAATCCCAAAATCGCTAACCCAAATAACTACATTAATTAAACTCTCATTCTCAAGCCAAATGAGACATGAAATTTAATGCACAAAAAAAGGTACAATTGGTAGAGCCACAGTGTGGTCGAGTCAAGTTGTCATACAAGTCGGATAGAGAGAGGGAGAGAGATGCATAGAAAGAGAAGATGAGAAGACAGAGACGAATAGATGTAGAGAGAGAGAGAGCGAGAGACAGGTAGAGAAAGGGAGAGAAGATGAGAAGAGAGAGACAGATCGATGTTGAGAGAGAGGGAGAAGGAGAGTTTTCTTGCATGCAAATGGGTAAGAGACCAAATGATACAATCGCTAAGGCATGCGAGAATTCCTAGGGGTGGGAGATCAGCAACACAAATTGATATACCCAGGGGAGACGTTTGCGACGCCCAAGAAAAAAATTCGTCGTTACCAGTGTCGCCAAGCCGAGTGATGCGAGCCACAATGCCTTTTGCGATGAAAGAGACGTCTATAAGTGCATCGCCAGCCCAGCATTGCTATATTAGAGATTAGTGTTACTTAAACTAAACCTCATCGGCACATCACGACACCTTTTGCGAAACCAAATTGTCGCTCAAGGCATCGCAAATTGCATATCCTCGAGGTGATTTGATGGGACATGATTGCTTTCCAATTGCATGTTACCAAGGAGATTTGATGTATCATCGATGCTTTATCTATCAATATAGACATCGCTATTAGCTAAAGTTTTTGTGATGATCTATTCTCGTGTCGCTGTTTGCATCTATATTCACTAAAAAATTTTGGATGTTGGAAACCTTGAAATATGTTAAGTTGGATGGTTGTTGTAACGTTACTTTTCAGTCCTTAGACATCGCTGGCCGTGTCACCCATAACGTCGCTAAATGAATTGCTGATTTGCGTGCCAAGTTACGGAGAGTTTAATGACGTCATTGGCGACATCCCAATGATGCTATTTCGAGTTGTCTACGGTGGCATTTGCGACGAGACTCTCGTTGCAAAAGGCATCGCTAAGTTTCACGCCATTTTGTGCTGAATTTAGTGACACCTTTGGTGATGCGGAGCGGCGTCGCTCCTTTTCGTACTAGCTTGCTGAATTTAGGGACTACCTTTGGTGACGCGGATGTCTTCGCCAAAGGCGTCAATGTTTTCTTGAGTAATGCCTTTAGCGAAGCCTTCCACTCCATCATCGCTATTTGCATCCTATGCATCCTTATAGACATTGCTAACTTTGTGATGCCTTGTTGGCGTCACAAACATGGTATTGCTGAACCGACTTTTTTAGCATGATCATGAGAATACTATTGTTTTATAATTGTTTACAAAATTAGAGATGTTATGGCATATTATCAAATGGTTCTTTGATGTCCTTCCTTGTTTCTAAGGTTATGAGATGCTAGGAGATATCATAAAATTCGTATGATTTTAAACATGCTTTAGACGGTCATTGCTTTATGCATGCTTATAAGTTTAGAGGTATGGAGCAATTAACAATGATTTGGGACATCTCATGATACCCTTAACGCTATGAAATGCTATAAATTGTCATAAAATTCTTTTCGCCCTTAATGTCTTAAAATGATATGAAATATTATGATATCTGGGTTCTATCATGCTTCCATGTCCCAATTTAAGCTTTGTATTCATAAGGCATGCTTTTTCTCATATGAAATTGCTAATGTTCTCAACCCCCCCCCCAAGACATAAGAGTTTAATGTTTAATTTGGCCAGCCTCCAGGATGTATGTAAAGGAGTCCAAGGAAAAAGTTCAAGAAAACGCAAAAGAAAAGGCTTAAGAAAGATCAGCAGGGACCGCAGCCTAGCCCCTTGTATTTTTTACAAACTTGTTTCTCAATTCTAACCTGCACCACTAAATTACAAGAAAAGAAAAAAGTTCCAAAACCGAAGAGCAGAGGAGGAACCAGCTCCATCATTGTTATTATTATTACTATGATTCTTTATTATGATTTTTTTTTTTGGGTACACTAAGAAGGGGCACTCGGCTCAGAACAAAACAAAACAGAGGCTCATGACCTCAACTCCTGAAGTAGACAAATCCCCTACTATCCTTCTGAAGTAAACTTAGAAGTTCGCAGGGAGGATCCTCCAGCTGCACACCTCCATTAGAAGAGCAATTTAAGCCTTTCTTAGCTAGGTAATCAGTGCATTGGTTAGCTTCTCTAAAGCCGGTGTCTAACCTGAGTGACTTCCACCTCTTGCATGAGGGAACGACAGTCTGCAATGAGGTTATACATTCTACTGCCTTGCTCAACCCCTGAAGTGATAAAAGTTAACAAGAAGCTCAAAATCCAGGTCCACCTGAAGCCTCTTCAAACCACGACTCTTGGCCAGTAAAAGGCCCTCCCTAACACCCCATAGCTCAGCCATGATAGCATTGGAAATGCCGACATTGGTGAAGAAAGACAAAGATGGAGGAAAGTGTAGAGAAACAGATAAAGACAAACAAGAGATAAATGAACTGGGCTGGGTGTGATTAGCTCATGACTCAATTTACTTAAGATTCTGCTTGAGTAATTTGTTCATTAGCTAACACGAACACAATTTCAAAATTGACAATATGATTCGACCTAGTTTATATGGCTAGATTTATTTGTCTTAGTTCTGCAATTTGTTCACTTTCAAGATTGACTACATGGTTCAAACTTATTTGGACAGAGTTGTTTAAGTCATGTTCTTTGCCTGTATAATATTTGGGATCATGAATATTCAGAGCTCCGAAAGGCCCCTCTCAGTCATGAACAAGCTACCATTCCGCGACCCGAGAATATTGCCGTCAAGAGTTGCTGGTTTCCTGTTCCTTAAAGCATTGCTGGTTACTCACCAGTAGTGGGTGTGGCTCCCCTCAATATGCCCCATTGGGAATCTCCGTAAGGGTCAACGAGATCATGAGAGATCCAAATACAAAGAAATGACCCAAAATTTGATCCTAGTCTGTTTAATATAGTAATTATAGCAAAAATGTTTTCTTATCTCTCTATTTCCCCCCCTTTTTTAATCGAATAACCTGATGGGTGGACCCATCATTGGCTCCTACGAAACAGATCGGCAAATATAAGGGCTGGATAAAACCTGCAATTTGATGGGCTAGAAAGAAGGAATCTGTAGAAGCTTCTGATTCAGAGATTATACACAGCAGTGTTTTGGTAGCAGGCTCAATCCTCAGCCAGGCCAATTCCCCTTCGGCAGCCTAGATTTCTGATCTCATATGAACCATTCAAAACATGGGGTTAAAAAGCAAAAGGAGCTCGACCTTAAAAACATTATATGTTAAAATTTTACACCAATATGTAGAGTTCTCAAACTATCACAACACGCTGTAGTTTCTAACAAAGGGCAATGATTCATGAATCTAAAGGCCAACAATGTCAGCCAACAATTTAGTATTTAAGGCAATAGAATTCAAGTCCAACGTAATCCTCATCAAAATTGTGTCAATAGATCTCAAGCAGTACTCTTCTTCAGCTTTGCAAGCTCCCGGCTAACAGCAGCAGCTCTCTGCAAACTCAAAAAGTAACAAAATGAATTTTCCGGACAGTATTTCAAAAAATCATTCCAATTCTTTCCAAATCAGAAGAAGATACTTCACTAATAAAAGTCACTTAAGAATGGCATTTAAGACACAAACCAATCAGATAAATCACTTTGTTCCATATTGAAAGCAACGGCATAGGTCATTTTATATGAATGTTGGTCTTGATCAAATGACTAAGCAATCTAGTCTAGAAACACTTCCTCTTTTCCCATTTTCTAGGCTTTCATGGTGGTGACATCACTAGCTTCAGATGTAATAATTTATTTTACTTTATTTTAGCATCAAAATCCCTAGCAAATCTCCCAACAGTTTTAATTTCTAAATCATTTCATGTACTTTTAGAGGGCCTTCTGATGTCAATTTGTAGGCTGATGCTCAACAGTAGCCACTCATTGCATTAGTTTTGAAGTTATTCTAACAAGTATCTGGTCCTTCTCCATTCATATAGGTGGCAAAAACCATATTAACATCTAGCTTTGCTTCTTGACATTAAACCCTCAACATTTTTAAGCCCCATGCAACAGCCAAAAAAGATAGAGGCAGCCCGAATATAACATGGATGGTGCACCCCATGCATCATGTGTGAAAGTGACACAGTTCAGTGAAATGCTCACAAACCTTGATCTTTGCTAACATGAGTTTGAACCTATCAAAGTCATTGAGTGAAGCCCTCCTCTTCTGCACAATAAGCTTCCTACCCCATGAGCTATTCTCCCACCTGTTCTTCACATCTGTAATAACATTGTTAGAGTTCAATTCCAAAACCATGTAATTGAAAAAAAAAAAGGGAAAGAAAGAAAGAAAGAAAGAAAACACTAAGCATCCATTTTTTTAATATATCTTTTCAAGCAAGCTCCTAAAGTTCAACTCACCAGCAGCCTCCATGGCAGCAATGAGATTCTTCTTCTTTGGAACCCTGTTGATGTCAATCTTGATATCTGTCAAAGAAAGCCTCTTGAAATTTATTTGGCCCCGCACCATATCAGGGGCATCAACAAGAGCCTATAAATTACAAGCACAAAAAACACAGCAAATAAAGTTTGAAATAAATTTTACATGTTGAAATGAATTAATTGAAATAAAAATAAGAAACGACAATCAGTGATCAACTGATATCATAAATGAATATGTAATAAACCAACAAAGAATACAACATTATTCACATAATGTCACAAAAGCCGAACCTGAGCAGTGTTTGCTAATGTTAATCCAAACAGACAAAAAAATGCTGTTACTTACAAAAGCTTAGAATTGATCTTCGGTGATTAACAAGACTAGCGTTTCTAGGCACCCCCTATTTTGCACAAAGGTCCTTAACTACTTATGATTAGAAAATTTTTCATCTGATATATCAGGTTATGTTTCTTTATAGCATATAAGGAACTGAAATAACATACCATCTACCTTTTCTGTTCCAAAGATGAGAAATATTGAACGAATCAACTCAATTCAACATATTAGAAGCTCCCACGTATTCCAAAAATAGAAAATCTATACTAGGCGCAATGAGAATGGATGTTAATAATGTATAGATGGAGAGTAACTTTGTAATAAAGGAATTAAAAGACTAAGGACTCAATAGTCGCAAAAGACAAAAGAAAACAATTTATATACATCTTAAGATCTAAAGAGAGGTGTTATATGACATTGGTAAGGTAAAAATAATTACATGAGTCTGTATACTATGAAACACAACCACAACAGAAGGTACAAAACGCAAGGAAATAACATGCAAAAGGTTATAACAATTTTATGCTATTGTAAATTACAAAATACTGTTTGTGTCCATCAGCACAAACATTTCAAGGAGTGTCCTAACACAAAAATCTAAATACGGATCAACTAGAGCCCTTCAGCATGTACATTGTGCAACACGGGACTTAAAATTCTTCTAAAAACCAATATATGGTCTCCCTGGTCTTGCAGTCAAATTACTCAGATGGATTAGCTAGCACATGCAATATTTTTCAAGGGTACGTTGCCAATTCTATTAAAAGTGCAAGCATAGATGACAATGAAATCCATTTTAGACCACCAATTCGACCATGCAGTGTCCAATGTTCTTTTTTACATACAGCCCCGCATCATGAACAACATGGAGCACATATTCACAATCAATGACTAGTGATCAGAGACTAAATTAAGGACTAGAATGGATTCATCGTTATCCTATGAATCCATTATTCTAGATCTCTAGGTTTTCACTTATGACCTATTGAACGAATTGATTCAGTACATCCTGCTTTGCTTTTTTCTGTGCCCAAGTATTAACATAGTAACCTTCCATCTTTTTTTCGCTGTTAGAGGGAGAGAGAGAAAGTGTGTGTGTGTGTGTGTTCGTGAGTACCCGATTTTGGTCGATGACGTCGACGATGACGACGAGCTTGCCGTAGTCCTTGCCATAGTTGACGAGAGCAACTCTTCCGATCTCCACGTACCTCTTGAACGGCTATTTTATTTACAACCAAGCACATATACATCAGATTCCCATAGAAGCGGGGAAAGAGAGAGAGAGAGAGATTGTTGGGAGTTGACAGAAAAGACTCACCATTTTCGGAGATCTGAAAGGGAGGCTCGGATACTGAGTGAGAAGGGTGGGGGGGAAGAGAACAGGAAAACGGCCGTTGAAGGGTTTATTAGGGTTTCGCAAGCGACGCTTCTTGACAATTAGGGCTTAGGGTTTTTGCAAGTTGGGCTTGTGTGCCAGTTGTAAATCAACACTGGCCCATTCATGTCGAAGTCCAACGGGCCTCTTTCACAATTATGGTCAAATGCTTCAGATTTGGTTCCCTTCCCCTTTTTTTAATTATTATATAGAGATTTCTGATAAAGAGAAACTACTGTGGAGTTTCAAACGATAGTTATAAAGATTTCTGATAGAACTATTTTGGAAGCCTTTTGAAATGGAAGTTTTGATAGCATATATAGGAGATGAAAAGTTTAATTTTAATAATTTATTATTTCAATTAAATATTATAATAGTTTTGATTTATATAAAAAATTTAAAATTATAACTATAGAAATATAAAATTAAAAATATTTAAAATCAAATTATTTTAATTATAATATTTTTTAATAATTAATTTAATTTTGATATATAATATAATATCCCTTCACATCACAACGAGCAACGATATTCCCTAACATGACAACAAGCAACGATCTACCCTTTTTGGGGTTGGTGGGGTGGTCCGAATCACATTGAACGGCTGCAAAGAAGAGAGCCGTTGAAAATAATGGAACACAATTCTTACATAAGAAACCAATTCCTAGATTCGCATAAAAATTTAGAGCGTCTTCATCTCTCTCTCTCGTCAAATTTCCCAAGCCCTAGTTTCTTCGTTTCTATTGATTCTTATCCGACAATGCCCCATAGTACATGAGGACCTCTCCTGATTTCATTCTTTTCTTTCCTTTCAATCGATTGAATAAGGTATAAGGTATACATTCTCTCTCTCTCTCTCTCTCTAGAAGTTTGTAATTGGGTTTTCGTGATATTTGGATGAGAAATTTAAATTGTTCGAGCATTTGGGTTGTTCATTTGATTTGAATTGAAGATAAATATGGGAAATGTGAGTAGGGTTAATCTCATCCTTCTTATATGCAATGACACATTTATTATTTTGGTTTTGTTAATAATTTTTTCTTTAGATCTATTTATTTCATATGGGTCGTCGTTAATTTTTTGTTCTTCATATTTAGAATATGTGAATTCACGTTTCTATTACATTTGGTTGAACATGATTGATCAGGTTCAAGTTTAGCCGATTAATTGAGTAGTCAATGTTAAGCACTGGCGTCGTTTTTCAGTAAATCTTCAACTGGGGATTCAGAGGCATTCTTCCCAATTAGACCAGAATGCCAGGGTGATGTCCCCAAAACCCGTTTTAAGCCCCGGGTATGTGACTATGCTTGATATCGCTCGCAGCAATTTGAATTCTCATGAATCAGCTTAGTCATTGTGCTGTGTGGACGAGAGTTCATTATCATAAAATAGCCTTGAAAGGCACAAAACTAAAAAATATTTGGTTACATCTTATTACCCTAAGGCCCTTTGTGAGATCGAGTTACATCTCCTTGAGTAGGGTTGTTCCTTTTATCTCCATTGGAAGTTGTTAGATGGATCTGGGATATGGCTGTTTGGTGCAAATATGTGGGACATAGATACTGGCCTCATCTTGACCAAATTTCCACTAGCATGAGCTGTCCAACCAATAATCATATTCCTGTCACATCCAATCAACATGAATATGGCTAGGCAAAGTGGAGAATCCATGTAATGCAGCATAGCTTGGAAGTGCATTTTCAATTACCATAATCTCTAAATGCATAATATGCCCCTTTCTAGTCCCTATCAAGGCAGTTTTCCTCTACTGTAACACTGTTTCGTTTCATTATGTGTTTTTGTGTTGCTTAAATGTGCTTATTAGCAGACAGGAAAGACACTCAGTGCAAGAAGATGGCATGCTGCATTTTCTGAAGATGGTCGCTTGGACATAGCAAAGGTGCTTAGCCGTATTCAGCGAGGGGTAAGCTAGTCTCTTTATTTATTGCCTTTTCTTGTGCAGTACCAACACAAACCTAAGACTTGCTATCATGGCATGCCAATGTGACCAAACAGATTTTTCTCATGTAGCTTTATGTTGAGAAACGAGAACAATATTTAAAATTGCTTCTCAATGGAAGATCAAGTGTTGGCTTGAAATCAACTGAGTGGATCCTCATGATCCTGATTGTAGCATTATATGCAACTTAAGTTCTTTCAAAACTTCGGAATAAAAACCTATGTAATAACTTTTTTACACCATGCTCATTGACTGAAAGTTTACTCTGTCCATAAATAGGGATCTCCCATAGCAATAGTTACAAACATAGAGAAAAGCAATCTTCTACTGAATTTTCTTATTTAAATGCACTCAATTTCAGGACAGCCAATAAAATTTTGCAATATGGTTAACACTTTACTCCCATTTAGAATCAGGCACAATACTAACAGGTCCTCTCCTTGAACTTAGTCGAGTAGAACATAGAAGAAGAAATAGAAACTTAGCTCCACGAATAATTAAAAGAAGAGAAACTTTGTTATTTTTAGAATTCTTAAATGCCTTTAGCATTATAGTTACTGGACAATTGATCATATGATCTCATCCTACTATTATCACTAGCTCAAATTCGGAGAAAACGGCTCCTGCTTCATATAATTTTTCTGATGATCACATTCAGGTGGTATTTTCTTTTTTCTTTTCTTTTTTTACTCAAGGGCCTTGATTTAATCAACTTTGGGGATAATGAGCCTCTTTTTCCATGAATATTCATCTCCCTTGTATGTAATGATCTGCATGTTGTTCCTACTTGTCCTCATTTTCTTGGATAGGGGAATCAAGGTCTTTCACTAGCCCAGGTAAAATCAACTTCAAACACGTGTTATGTGAGGGTTCTGTAGTAAAGTGGAACTTCACATGTGTCCATTGGCTACTGATATATCAATCATATTGCTTGTTTGTTTCTTTTCTATTATGTTCAATAAATATTGGTGCATTGCATTTGGGCCTTCACATTGCAACATCGATTTTGACTTGATATCTAGTTTAAGAGTCATGTTCTCCAATATTATCAAGTTTTATTCAGGTAAATAATGGGAGTTAACATAGACAGATTAAGACACACACACTCACACTCACAAGCCTGATAACCGGAGATGTTGACAATTTATACTCTTTTGTTTTTCTTTTTTTTTTTCTTTTTGGATTAGGATGGAATGTGATTAAGATGCAGATATTAATTAAACTTTAACTGGTAAAGATCCATATAAGATGAATCATTGCATGGTAAGATATGCACTGAATTAATTTGCCATGCCTTTGGTTTTTTATTCGTTCATACATCAAAACTCTGCATGACAAATCTAATGACCCAATTTTTCTTTCCAGGGTATACATCCATCAATTAAAGGGTTGGTATGGGAGTTTCTGCTTGGCTGTTATGATCCCAACAGCACTTTTGATGAACGGAATCAGCTCAGACAACGGCGAAGGTAATATCATGAACAGTGCAATTAACCTTTGTACAAGGGAAATCAAATAAACCGTGAATAGACCAACATATATTTCCCATGATTAGATATTCCCGAATTGCAGCCCCCATGCTAAATGCAGTATAAGGTTTTTAAAAATTCTAATGGAATCAACAGTTTAGACACCAGAATGATCCAGTTGTATTGATGCTGCATTCTCAAACAACTATGGTCAATAGATTATTATTGGAGGAGAATTGAAGGAGTTTGGGATGATAAGGAGTCAAAAGAATAATTATCCGATGTTTCTATTTTGCTAAGCACCAAATTCTGTTCTCTTCTTCCCTTTCATATAGGCCTTTTGTTGGGTTTAATTTCTGGGGACTGATTTTTCCAGCCTATGTTTGAAGTCTTTTACTTCCGGGTGAGATAGGAGAAAGATGTTTCAATATTTACATTTTGAACAAATGGACTAGTATCATATTATGTGGTTTGTCAGGGAGCAATATGGCCTATGGAAAGCTGAATGCGAGAGAATGGTACCTCTTATTGGTACTGGAAAGTTTATCACGACACCGATAATCACTGATGATGGCCAACCAATAGAAGATCCTTCAAGAGTGGGTGACATGCATGAGTTAGGTCGACATGATCCTGTTTTGGACAAGAATGTAATTCAGTGGAAGCTTTTGTTGCATCAAATCGGTATGGTGCATAACATAGTTTGGAAAGGATGTTCCAACCTGTTTTGTTCTTTTTGGTTGGTTCATGTATTGAAGTTTCTACTTACCCTTATGCTGCACCTAAATGTATAATTGCATCTGCACTGGTGGTCCAATGTTGGGGCCGGAGTGCTGGGGAGGCCACTGCCTTCCCTCCTTCCCCGTGGCTCCAAAATTTTTCTAATACATCTTTAATATGGTAAGAATATAAGCATATGATAAAGGACATTTCCTTCCTCTCTTGTTATATATAACTTGCTTTAAATAATTAAGTAAAAGAAGAGAAATATTGGAAAGCAATTTTATAAATATAAAATGTTGATGGGACAGATATTCGGAATAAGCTTGATAGATAAAGATTTATAACTTGTATTGGAACTTTGACAATTTGTGGTCAATACTCCTGCTATATCATTTTTTCCTAAATTTGTGCTATATACCCGTATGTAGGCTAGTGAAAAAAGGTAATTCCAACAAAATGGAAAGAAAAGAGAAAGTAAGAAATGATATATATATATATATATATTTCATCTTATATTTCATCCTTTTTAAAATAATTCAGAATTTAAATATTTATATATAAGGGTCAATCAATATATTTTGAGATTTTATGCTCTGGGAAAATTATTAACGATTCTTAATAAGTTTTCTTCTATTTATCATGTTTCTCATTATCTTCAAATATTGTTTATTTTATTCTTTACTTTTAACTTTTTATGTATTGACAATATTATTTTTCTCACACTTGCCCCCTAAAGCAAAAATCTTGGCTTTGCCACTGTTGTTGTCCCTCAAGGTTCTTAAGTTGGATTAGATAAATGTGACTTTGGAGGCAATACCTGGTGCTTCAAGTTAGTCCAGCAATCATGGTGGGGCATGCCATTGATAATATCATTTAGATTGCTTTGAAATCATTGAACCGCTGTTATTATCTTTCTTTTGGCTTGAAATACTGCTTAAAAAATTGAATTTGAATTTATAGGGTTGGATGTTGTTCGCACAGATCGAGCTCTTGTCTTCTATGAAAGTGAGAACAATCAGGCAAAACTTTGGACTGTTCTTTCTGTTTATTCCTGGGTGGATAATGATATTGGTTATGTCCAAGGTTAGTTGGTAGGGGTTGCTGTGTCAAATTTTGTAATTGGAGTCATTTGTGATATGAACATTATCAATCTCTCTTCTTTATTGACAGGAATGAATGATATCTGCTCCCCAATGGTAATTCTTCTTGAAAATGAAGCCGATGCCTTTTGGTGCTTTGAGCGTGCAATGCGCAGATTGGTATGCTTCCATTTTTTATTTTAACATGCCATTGCCATTTATTGCGTTTTAGGTCAGTTTATGCTCATTTTAGTTTGTAGCAAAGGTTGCGCATGGAACTATAGTGCACCAGTGATAACCTGCAGGCAGTAAATTCCGATTGATCGAATTTCAACAATTATTAAATATATCATGTTTGCTCTCACTCCAGAATAATTTATATATATATATATATATATATATATATTATATATATATATTATATATATATATATGTATATTATATATATATATATATGTATTTATATTTGTATGTGTATGTTTGTATGTGTGTATAGCGTATGTTTATCGGAGGATATTGGTATAATGTTTTCTTGAGCAATAAGCAAGTTAATCTGAAGCATTCTTTTAGTTTCTTTTATTCTATTGAGAAATGACTCCCAATTGAACTGCAATGGAAAATAAGTAATGATAATAATGTATTATCTCAAATACCAATCTTAATTTGTGGAGTATGGTGATGTTACAATACACCTTAGCAATGATCATTGACTTGATGAAGTTGTCAAAATAAGGATTAGGAGTAAAACACTTATAGAAGATGACCAGCATTTTCTGATGTTGCAGCAACATGTGATATGATTTTTTCTGGAAAATAAGTATTGTTGCATTGACAATTTTTTTTGGTTGAGGGGCTGGGGGGAGAACATCAGGAATAGCATTAACAAAGAGTCGCAAATGAAGAGTTAGATGTTATGGTCATGAGCATGATCATCTGCAAGTGCAAACTTGTGGCAATTTAAGGGAAAGATGCATTAGGAGAACTTGGTGTGTTGAGTTGCAATTGCAATTTATTGTCCAGGAAAATAACGCGCGGTGATTGATAGTGTAAGAGTGGACGTTTTATGAATTTTATTCTACCAAGTGAGGATTGAGGTTCAAATGATTTGTATTTGATAGGATACTGGGTGGCTTTATATTGTATTCCATAATATCTAAGGAGGTTTTCTTATGGTTAGCCCACCTGGGAACTGAATCTTTCCTGTATAGTCTTAATTTATTTTCTCATTTGTGATATGGGAACTGTAATGTTTTTCCTGATATTTACAGTTAGTAACAACTGTGCAAGTATCCTTTGGGGGAATAATATTTCACCCAAAGTACATAAAGGTTGCATTGGACATTACTAGTATTTTTACAGAACAAAAATGGTCCCAGTTTCTGCTTTTATTTAGAATATTGTCATAATCCTAGCAGTTGTCCTTATTGCTGAGGTTTAAAAAGAAAAATAAAAAGAAAATTTCAACAAAAAAAAAAATCCTTATATTTTACTTTTTGTTACTTATGGAAATAACACTTTCAAAGGTTACTTTTTTGAATCCCCAAGGTTTAGTTTTCTTCAATAGTTTGAGACTTTTCTACTATTTAGAAAAGGTCTAGATTTTACCTTCATATGTCATGCCATGCCATCTAAACTCATCAAATTTTAATAAAATACCATTAATTGTCTGAGGATTCTTTGTAAAGTTGTTTTGCAAGCTACCAACCTATTTAGATTAGCATTATGGAACCTCTAAAATAGCAAAAAGGGAGCACAAACAGTACTTGTAGCACCTAAACAGAAAGCACTTTTGCCATAATTAATAAATTTTGGAATAATACTTAGCATTTAAGGTTGAAAATTTTGTTTTTGCGAGTTATAGATGGACACAATTCTGAAAGCGCTATTGGTAATAAAATCTCAGGATGCAAAAATGGAGCTGATCGACTGGACATGAAATATAAGTTGTTTTTTGTAAATCTCCCAATCTAGGAATTTATATACTAATTTTTAGTACATTATTAAAAAGTTACTCTATTTCCATTTTTAAGATGCTATATCCTTAAATTCATGAGAAGTTGTTAATATTTTTCTGAAATATATAGTCCACCAAAATTCTATTACTATGTGGGAATACCGGAGAGATGCTGCTGAAGAAGTGCCTGTTGGAGTCAATGCTAGTGAGAAAAACCTTGAATTCTTAGAAAGAAATTCTAGCATTTATGGATCATTGAATCTATATCTGCCTCGTAGCCAGTGGGGGCCTCATGGTGACAGTCATAGAGGGTAGAAAATGCTGGTAGCCCTTCCACCCTTTTGCTTAGGAAAAAAAAAAAGCAATAATAATAACAAAGAAAAAAGTTTATATATGCGGGATACAAGGGTTCTTTATACACAGCATCTCATTTGATTATATATTTTGTTGATGATGACAATCTGATGCATGGATTGTTCATTTTCTTACCCAGAGCTATTTAACTGACTTAGATACTTTGAAGTGTATTCTTCTGGAAATTTCGATACTAGTTCTTTGTTTCATTGTATTATTATAATTTATGTGCATATGGACATGAATAGTGGAATGGCTAGACAATCTTATTTGAGATCATAAAGCCATTTCATTAGATTTCTGTCAAAAGGATTTAGATTCCTGAATTTTTACTTTAGGTGCTACATTTTTTGCATTTAACATTTTGGGATTTTGTGGTTGCAAAATTCGAAGTTGACTTATATAATGCTGATTTCTTTTGTCTTTTGTATGTTTATTTTTGTTTTGTTGGGTATGGTTTCTCAGTACCATTTCTTGCCTGGTCTAATTGAGCATGAGAATTTGTGCTTTCGTAATCTTGAGCTTACAAGTTATATCCCCATTTTTGTCTTTGAAAAAGAGGGAGAATTTCAGGTGCAGTACAAGTTCCATCGGGGTACAAACTCAGCTGAACTCTCTTTCAGAAATTATTAAAGCCGTTGACCCTAAGCTACACCAGCATCTTGGTATGGATTGCTTCTCTCAACCTTTTCTTCCATACAAGTACTTTTGCCCGAGTTGCTTATGGTTGCACTTCACACCATAATGTATGATTATCAGATGCTTGCTTTGTTTGTTTTTGAATTATATGCAAGGTCATGTTTTACAATGAATTACTCTTGACAAGTCTGAGAGAAAATATCGTTAGTATGCATAAGTTCACAAGGCTGTCAATCTCTACCTGACATTCTCAAGAGTATGAGGGAATTGTTAGTGGCACATCAATTTTGTTAAGATGTGTAAATTTTTCTCATGCTTGATTGGGACCAACTGAAAACTTAGAGAGTTTACATTTACCAAGCAGAGAATAGTGGCTTGGTGCCTACTAATGAAGATGTTGAATATATTTTTCTTGTTTGTTGGGTACGTATCATATGAGAGTGTTCTCTCATTTGTTTAAATAAACAGATGTTTCTAATCATTCTTCTCATTCTTAAATAATTTTGTTCATCTGACTTTTGGTTTTCATTTTTACATTCATTGACTAAAACTGACCACATAATAAGACAAAAGGAAAACAGTTCAAGTCAATGATTAGGAGACTTGATGCAAGCACAATGCACAACTGAGTAAACTATATGTTCAGGACTTAACTTTTTTTTTTTTTTTTGTATAACTGACCGCTATTTAGAGCCATACTCTAACTAATCTAATTTGAGCGTTGTTGGGTCCAATTGAGAGGAGAGCTTTCCCGATGTAATCTTTTCCACTCCCAAGTTTCGAACCTAAAACTTGGTCAAGGGATCTAACACCCTTACATGGCCGACTGTCCGTTGGTATGTTCAAGACTTAACTTGCAACTCCTTTCAAGCAGTTGTACCATCTTGTTCAGCATTACCCGTGGAAAAGACCATAGATTGCATATTCCTGGCAATAAATGATTTGGAAGATGACACTGGTTTTTCTTGGATCCTAGTCACATAAATAATTGATAAAACAATGAGGAACTTGCAACTTTCTGCAAAGCCACTGGTACTATATATACAGATGTAGAAACGTCTGCTAGAACTACTTGTCATACCCTTGAAGTACATGTTGAATTCTGATTCCATGGGCCATTAAAGCTTCATAGGAGGATTTAGTCTTCGGTTCCCCTTGTCAACTTTCAAACAGTTACCGCATAGAATTTTGGTCCTGGGCACATTACTGGATGCTGTCAAGGTGTAGAGAGGAGTTTATGATTTTTCAGAGTGGTGGTGGACATCATACTATGGCATTTTTCGTTCCATTCCAGACCCAATGAAGGCCTTTCATTTTCATGCCATCAACAGTCAGAGTGAGCAAATTACACTTGCCCTGTGCTACTTGCATATACTTCTGGTTTATGTGTCTCGATTATTGACAATGAAACAGAATTGACATCTGGATTGTCTGGTGAGGGAAACCAATAAGAATATAACCACAAATGGCAGTAGAATCTTGATTTCCCATTCATGCCCGAGTTTGTGGACTACTCTCTCATTAGAAAAAAGTGCTTTGTTCTTGCATTTTGAAGCAGAAAACAACTACAATTGCGTCTCTGTACCTCACAAGTATGCAACTTATGGAGACATCTGCTCATAAATGTATATTACTGTATCAATCTGAATATTGTATTTGTGCTTGCAGAGGATCTAGATGCTGGGGAATATTTATTTGCATTTCGCATGCTTATGGTTCTTTTCCGTAGAGAGTTCTCATTTGTAGATGCATTATACCTTTGGGAGGTAAAAACTCTTTAAGTTCATCTAGTACTTATTTGGTTTTGTTGTTATCATCTGGAAAGTTACTTATCAGATGGCCTTCAATGATTTTCATCAGTTCTGATTCTTTTCTTTCTTCTGGGTTAATTCACCATCGTCATGTTCATGTTGAAGTTCTTGTGGTGGTTTTCAGTTGATTTGGGCTATGGAATACAACCCAAACATCTTTTCGTTGTATGAGGACCCAAATGGACCCCGTGGTAATGATGCCCCATCTAAGGAAGATTCGAAGCTGCTAAAGCAGTGTGGCAAGTTTGAAAGGAAAAATGTGAAGACCGGATGCAAGGACCAAAACAATGTTCTGGCTATTTATCTTGTTGCAAGTTTACTCGAGAGCCAGAATAAGAAACTTTTAAAGGATGCAAAGGGTTTGGATGATGTTGTTCAGGTCTCTCTCTCTCTCTTTTTCTCTCCCCATCTCTCTCTCTCTCTCTCTCGCAGTCATTTACCTTTATATATTTTCAATATTGTTGAACTCTATTTCCAGATTTTGGGCGATGTCACTGGAAATCTTGATGCTAAAAAAGCATGTAAACGGGCATTAAAGATTCACAGAAAATATCTGCAGAAGGTAAGCTTCAATTCGCCCTTCCCATGATTTCTCCCCGCACTATAAATTGCTGGGGGTGCTTGTACCAGCCTTGTCACGTGTCATCACATAAACCACTAAATGTGTGCTCACCTTAACATTTGTTTTCGGATGCAGACCGGAAAATCGTAGAGGTTGCTACAGGTCATTAATCACATAAAAATCAACACAGCCCTGGGGCATGCTTGCAGCAGGTCTCTTCCACTTATTATTATCATTAATTTTTTCCAATGCAATTTTTCTTATATTATCAATTTATTCCTGTAATCTTCTCCCTGATCTGTGAGAGAGCAAAGTCTGCTTGTTGTATAGTAGATTTTGAGATAGGTGTATCGTTACCTTCATATGGTTTTTCAGCTTCTGTTAATGTACTTTTCCATCATGTAATTTGTCAAGTGAAGAAAATGGAAAATGAGAAATTTAAATCCCTTGTTTGGGATCATTGTGGCCAATCTCTCTCTCTCTCTAATGAATCGGTATTCAGAGTCATACCTTAGCTAATCCGTATCTGATCCAATTTGAGAGAGCTCTCACTCCCCCACAATAAAACTGTTACAACTTCGTTTTTTTTTTTTTTGTAAGAAAACCGTTACAACTTCTAAAATTAAAATTGTAAAACCCATATGCAATTTGGGACAAACTCCTAAAATTAAAATTGTTGTAAGAACCATTGTCAAGGACGGGTGTTTGAATGGATCCCCTTTTTTTTTTGCCTTTTTGTAAAAGCTGTTGAGCCATTTGGTCTATTCAATCATAATTCCTTTGTTCAATAATTGAATTTAGAACTAATTTCTTTTGTATGTGTTCCAAGAGAGATTGTTGTGACCCCGCTAACCCCTATTAAATGTATTGTCAAAATTGGAAAAATTCAATTTTCGCCTGAAACTTCTCCGCAAACTCAAATCAAACACTTCACCAAGTGGGTACCAATCATTGGAAAAGCCACCGAATCATGTGGAACTTTAGGTTTCAAATATTATAATTTTAACTATGATTATCCCTTTTTGGCACACGTAAAGCAACTACCGCAATCATAGATAATCAAAACACATTCGACACTTTTCCCATACTATTTATCTAATTAAATGGAGTCAAGATCTTTCTAACCAAATTATGAAATGAAGAATACCATCCATGAAACAAATTAATGGAAAAAAATTGTATTGGAAAAGCCATTTTTAATCAATTAAAATTTTTGTTGTCGGAAAATCTTTTTAAACGTGTTCGTTATCTCAATTTATATTTTATATTTTTTATTCAATTAACTTGATTCTTCAAGTCAATGCAGCATTACTTTCTACAAATAATGATCATAGTATATTTCATGAACTAAACCGCCAAATATATAAGCGTGAGATTAATAATTTTGTTAGCAATATGTCTGTATATATAGTTGTTAAAATTTTCTTTGATTAAATATGTTTAAATGTTAATAATTATAATTATTTAATAATTAAGAAATACACGTTAATAGTATCGTGTAATTTAATAATAAGTGATTACAATAATTTTATAGGACCCTTTAGTGAAAAAAAAAAAGATGGACGGCCAAAATTTTAAGATGGATTGGTTGGTACAAAAGTACTTGTAATGGAATATGCGCATACTTTAGGGAAGATGAAAAGAAATAATAAGGTATGATTAGATGATAACGTGTCATAGTATTTATGGTCCTTGCAGAGAAAAAAGAGAAGGGTTAGGCTTGGCTCTCATGCATCCTTGTCAATCTGGTTAAACGGTCTTTCCAAACGTAACGAAAAAGTCAAAAATAAAAGAGCCCAGCCCTTTTTATCTCCTCTCCAATTTTCCTAACTTCACTTTTCCATCCTCACACATCATAATTTCTCCAGGTTTTGTCTCTCTCTCTCTCTCTCTCTCTCTCTCTGTTTCATTTCTTTATGATTACCTTAATTAAGTAATTAAAATTAAATGTTTTTTTTTTAACTTGTAGGATTGAATGATTTTATGTTTCATTATGTTGGTTGAGGTTGATTTATTTGAAGAAAAATTACCATCTAATGATTTTATTTGAGAGAATCCTTAAAATGGGTTTCGTCTCCTGGATCATTTTTGAAGAATCCAAATGGGGTTTTCTGAATTTCCTTCTTCTTTTTTTTTTTCTACTACAAAAATGCAATAATTAGCAGAGGAATTCTCAAATTGTTCCACCTAAATTATGTCATTTTGGCCTTTTAGAGGATTTTTTTTTTTTTTTTTTTTTTTGGAATCTCACTCGTACTTCCCTTTCCCTTCTTATATTAGGATTATTTATTCATAGTTCTGCTAGAGTTTGATATGATTTTTGTTAAAAAAGGGAAAAAAAATCTTACCTTTAGGTTTGGTTATTTAAATGGCAGACAGGGCATTTGGATTTCGTATCAAGTAAAAGGCTTTCCCGGTGACACATTAGTGATGGTATATTAATGTAACTTCTTGGTTTTGTTCTGTCATTTTGAGGTTGAATAGATTGAAAGAGGAGAGCTGTCTGCAAAGATTTTATTTTCTTTGTGGATTTTGCTTGTGCAAATTGTGCTTGTAACACTTTTATAATTTGATTTCCCTCAGTACCTTTCTGTTGTTGAACTACCTCTTCGGATTCTTCGCTTTGAATAAGAAAAGCATCTTTAAATTCACGCTCACTTTTGGAAAGTATTGATTGAAAATTGAAGGGTTCACTTGATTCTTTAAGGCATTGAAATAGCTAAGAACATCTTCTGAGAATAGGTGGAAATTTTAATTTACATTCTGGTTGTTAAATTCTCGGGATTTAGGAAAATATCGAATTTTCCCATCTCAAATTATTGATCCATCAACTTTTGAGGTTACAATGTCATAAATCTGTCAGACATTTGTGTCCTTTCCTCATTGATCTAGCACTATTAGATTATGCAGTTGTTTTGGTTTATGTGCATCAACAGAAGCATCATTTAGAATCTTCTTGTTACAATGTACTAATTGGTAATTGACGCAGAAAGGAACAAGAATGGAGGGTACGGTGTTCGCTCCCTCCTTGGAAACAATCAACAATGTGAAGTCTGAAGAAGGAGAAATCCTCACCAGGCCTTTCCTGGATGTCTGCAAAAACATACTGCCTGCCATAGGTAATTCAGGTTTATTTCCTTTTTTAGGAACAATTTTAGATGAAAAAGATAATGATGAAACGAAGTCTTTGTTTTCTTTCTTGTGATGCCAGACAACTTTGGATCTGCCATGTGTTTTGTAAAATCTGATGTTGGAGGTAATATCTCGGTAAGATGATCTTTTTCATACCACCTCATAGAAAATGCTATCTGTACCACATTCTCTCTTAGGGAGAACATATGGTTTCTTATAACCATATCCAAACCTTTTTGGAATTCTAAATCTATTTTCTTTGTTTTGGGTGATTGAACTTCTCCAATAAAGTTATATTTAGTCAGATGTTAACAGAGACAATGAATCATAAGCTCAATGAGCACATGAACTATATTCAATGCAGAGGCTGGAGTCGAAGTACTTGTCTAACCCAACGGAGTTCAAACTCTTACGCAGTATCGTGGAAGAAGAGGTTGATTCTAAAACTGTAAAGCACTCGTCTAGCTGTACCATTGCTCTTCTCTGGTTAACAAGGTAAAATAGTTATATGCTAATTGTGTGGCCCAAAGAAAAAAAAAAAACATAGATTGAAAATGTTGAAATAATGAGGACTCTTCATATCTCAAGACATGTCCTGTTGGTTTGTGCTTCAGGTCTATTGATTTCCTGGTACAGCTATTTCGCAACTTACTAAAGCATCCAGAATGGAGCATGTCACGTGCTTGTGCAGAATCCTACACAAAGACTTTGAAAAGATATCATGGATTGCTAGCCATTTCAAGTTTTGGTGTAAGCACTTCACTAGTTTGCAGTTCTTGAATGTTTAATGTGCCACATTAAATGATGTAAATGAGACTCAATTCCTACATGGGAAATCGATGTTTCATGTCTTATGTTGTTTATGTTAATGGTATTGTGTGGTGAAAAAAATAGGTTGCCATCAAACTAGCTCCAGATAGAAAGAAGTTTACAGAGGTGATGGGTGGCAGAGGCGATCTCAATTCTGACATGGAAAAATTCTGCCATGCCTGCTCTCCTCTCCTTGAACAGAACCACAAACTCTTGGTAACAACTTTCAACATGTCCACATCTTAGAATTCTAAACTTCCTGATCATAATTTGGCAAAGTTTTGAAACTTTGAGCGAATATTGTTGCAGGCTAGCGTTGGCATGGACAATTTGAAGTCATGACAGGGCTCGTAAAGATTTGATTCTTCTTGTTATTGTTCTACTATTGTATAAATTAGTTTGTTAGCCTTTTTGGCAGCATTCAAATTATAGTGATAATGAATATATATATTCATTCATTCTTTTTTATCACCTTTCTACAAATATTCTTTTGTATAGCTGTTTTTGTATGTGGAATGGAAGCTTAGTCACTGTTTTATTCAAATTCAGTGAGGAGGATGGTATGTGTAAAATGTGCATGGCAACAAAACATATTCTTCTGCTTCTTTTCTTTTAAAACTGTCCACGGCAATATTCTCCGATTAGACAAAATTTATGATTGTCAGACTGAATCAGAGAATAAACACATTCCACAGTCAGTTGGCCTAGTGGGATGTGATACTATATCTCTTAACTAATGTCATAAGTTTGACTTTCAACATGAGCATGGAACAGATTACGTCGAGAGTATAGCCCTCTTAAATGGGTCACTGCAGATCCCAGACCGGATTAATTGGAGTATAATTTCGGATATGATTGGTATAGTATATAAAAAAAAAGAATAAACATTCTTTCGTCTTGATCGATTAGATGAACAAATTCTATCCTCACACTGACCGGAAAACAGTTGATTTCACATTTCAAATGTTTCTTGTCTGAAACCTTATCCAAATGGCATCATGGACTGCTCTTAATGACAGCTAAAGAAAGCTCTTACAAAACCCTTAAAGAAATAAGTGCCAATGTCTCAACACTTGCCATGACACCAACACTTTCCATGACCCGCTCCCAGTAAATCAAAAGGCATATACGAAACACAACTTGGTAACCTTGTGCAATTGAGGCTTCTCATGCTGATATTTTACAGAAAGGAAACTTGGGAATCTGATGACCTTGAAAGGTTGCAGTGAGATTGTCTCTGTTGCATCGAGCATTAGTAACAATGAGTGAAACAACCTATTCATGACCTTTGATGAGACAAATGACTAAAGAGATCGTAGAAATCAAACCTAGGAATCTCAATCTATAAGCACACCCTACAAGCAACAACAAGACATTCACACGAGTAAACAAACCTGGAACAAGCTTGTGGCCAGATCACTTTTCTGTTTAAATGTCCATAATATGTCAAGGTGTAAAAAGTTGTTTCCGAAAAATGTGAGCATTGATCTGTATTTGAGACAGATCAATAATGTTTTTTCTTGTAAAATGAATGTCTAGTAGTTATTATGCCACATGGTTTGGTGAAAACCTCCTGATTTTCTCCTAAAACAAAGGAGACCTATTAAAACCACCTAAATTTAGCATACCCACAAGATATTTTGGTTCAATTTTACGCCAGAAACTTCTACCTATTCTGGTTTTGATCAGTGGGTGTTGGCAACAAACAATACAGAGCCATCCAATTTCAATAACCCTTTGCTTCTAACAGCATTTGCTTCCCTGGATTTCTCTCTAAGTCATTTTCTCTCCCATTTATTTTGTTTACTTGCCTTTTCCTCTTTTGGTTGACATTAAACTTCGCCATTGAATTAAAGAATAAGGCGAAAAATGTCTGCTAAATCACGATTACAATGCCTTGGAACTGCATCATGAATGTGGTATTGCGTGGGGCTCAGGCTGCACGCTACCTCGGTTCATTATCATTCGAAAACGTTTTCTTTCAAAGGTGAGTTCATCATGCTTGTAGACATTAATTGAATGCGACTATACAATTTGTATGAAAATGTCAAGATATCAAGCCACTCCTAGGGGCCTGAGGTAGTCTCTTATGGTTGATGGTCTTTTTTGCAGTTGTTTTATATAATCCATTGATCAATCATATAATTGAGTGAAAATAGTAAATCTTGAAAAATTGCAGATCTCATTCATGATCATTTGAATTTTGTTTGGTTTGCCTACTTTGCCACAGGTTTGGAATTGGATCAATCTTTATTTAGTTTCAAAAGCATAGACCCAAAGAAATGTCCAATACTAAGATGAAGGGCCTCTTAAAAGGCCTCAGATACATCTCCCAAATATTTGGTACCTTTTTCTCTCTCTCTCTCTCTTTCATGCTTGTTCTTTCTTCTCAAGCTTTCCTAAACTCTATAATGGTCTCCTTTCTGACATTTTTCCTTCTCATTGGAGTAAGACAATGAAAAGGAAGAGGAAGAAATGCAAATTGGTTTCCCCACGGATGTAAAGCATGTCGCTCACATAGGATGGGAAGGGCCATCGGTCTCTTCACCGAGCTGGGTAAGGATGCTTCTTTCAATATTAGTCACCACTGAAGAGGCTTTTTCTTGGTACATAGCGCGGTGTACAAATATTCTATTACCATGAAAAATGAGGAGTTTTGTGCACCAAACTTTATTGTTTGCATTGTTATAGGGTTTGCCTGCGAGCATCATTATTGTCAAGAAAAAGGAGAATCATAATTTATTTCTCCAAGCCACAAGATTTACCTGGAAAAGGAAGTTAACTTATGTTGTTTGGTTTAATTGGAAGTACTATACTTGTTTAATTTTCCTTCAAATAAGGAAAAGGTCCTTTAAGATACTACATGAAAAAAGGCCCTCAGTTTAATTTAACATATAGTTTCACTAGCATAACAATAACATGTCATTGCAGATGAATGAATATCCATCAACAAGATCATCAGTATCAGGACCCTTAGATCCCAATGGGAACACAAACAATGAAGAATCTTCAATCCAAGTGGAAGTGGGTTCTCAAGGTTTGTTCCTTAATACTCTTCTATCCATTTGAATATCGGCTGCATTATCTGAATTGGTGCTTTAAACAGAGCTTGTTTAGATTGTGACTTAAGTTTCATTTTCATCAACCTAAATTGTTAGTATAAATCTTCTACTTTTAACGAAAGGAAAAACTTTATTCACTATCTTTCAAAATAATCTCTCTTATTTCTAGAATTTCTTTATGCGACTAACTAATTATACCTAAATTTTTCGATGGGTATTGATATTCATGAGCTTGTGACTATTGAATTGTAATCCAACAGTCATCATTTCTTACCGAATTAAATGATAAAATGATTAGTGAATTGTTGTATATTATCACCGATGACAGATTCATCAAACCAGAGAGGTACCCGGAGTCGAGACCTGCCAGCTGACTTGCCAAAGTCATCAAGAAAGCATCTATCAAAAGAAGTTTTAGGTTCAGACTCTCCTAGTAGAGAGCCCTCAGACAAGCCCAAGTCAAGGAGAAGCCAATCAGGAAGCACTTCTAAAAATAAGGACTCAACGGGCGGGTCAAAAACGAATCGGAAAATTTTGGATATGGGTCTTGGGAGTGAATCACCATCGAAGTTGCTAGACTTACCCAAGAAAGGCCGGAGAAAGAAGTCCAAGGACGGTGTCAGCGGGTCAGTAAGGGGATCAGGATCAAGGGAAGCACCACCTACGGTCGACCATGTTTCACCAAACTCGGATTCTGGACACGGGTCAGGATCCGGGATGGAACCCATGTACAAGAATGGTGAAATTAGTCACCTATCAACCATGGAGTCCCCTTAAGGAAGAGGAAAAGAATGTATAGTATATAATGAAATAGTGGGAGAGAAGTCATGGACAATTATTTTTGGTTATGTTGTTTTATATAGAGGGTAGAGTTTAAGCTAACAATTGCAAATTCCTTTTACTCGATTCATCCAAACAATGACACACATTTTTATTCAATCGGAGAAAATCTCGTGCATTTGAAAAGTATTTCAAGTAGTTGATATTGCAATGACATACCAATAGGATAATTCATGAATTAAAAAAATAATTTTACATTTTCATCCGCATTTAACGAATAAGAAACTCATACAAAATTTATCTTTTCTCTTGCATTTTATGTAGCATCTATTTTGTTAAGATTTGTCAATTACTTTAAATTTCAATGGGGGTATAAATTAGATCGCAATAGAACTCCTCTCTCTCTCTCTCTCTCTCTCTCTCTCTCTCTCTCTCTCTCTCTCTCTCTCTCTCTCTCTCTCTCTCTCTCTATCTCTCATTAATGAATTAAAAAAAAATGATTTAAGAAGAGAAAAGGTGATCAAATCTTGAGTGTCAAGGGCATAGTTATTAAACCAGACCGACCCACCGATCAGATTAGGTCAACCCTCCACCTACATGGTTATGTGTACGGGCCAGTCTATCTCATGGACCGTTCATGCAACCAACCCAAAAAAACCTGTGAATCAAGGCGAGTTAATTGAGAAACCGTGTGACCTATGAGTTTAGAGCTAATTAAGAGAAAGAGGCACGAGACATGTATCGATTTGAAAAAAAAATTTAAATGATATCTCAGACAAAATAATTCTGAAAATAATTTCATTTATCGCATGTAGAATCACGATAGATTATGTCACAAGTAAAACCTGTGACAGGCCGCGATATAGTATTATGTCATCGTGGCATAAGACAGCGAGTCGCGTCTCCAAGACACAGACAAAATGTTTCGCGTCTCCAAGGCACTACATCCCCTGCCCGCGGTGCTCCTCTCGCTCCCGTGGCACTCCGCCGCGGAGGGGGACGAGGGTCGTGGGGAGAGAGCGAGAGGGAGGGAGGGAGGGAGGACTGCGAGCCTCGGAGCGGGAGGACAGCCGCGGGAGAGAGAGAGAGTTGTGGGAGGAAGAGAGAGGGAGGGAGGACTGTCGCGGGAGAGAGAGAGAGGATCGCTGGGAAGGGAGAGAGAGAGTCGTGCGGGGGAGGGAGGGAGAGAGCCGCGGGTGAAGGAGCGCCGTCGGCGACGGGGGAAACCCATATCGCGGACTCAAGACACGATACAGAACGTCGCAAGTTAAACCGGTGATATACAGGGGTTACAAACAAAATTAATTTTTGTTGGGGTTTTTTTTTTCTCTGAGTATATAACCGTACATGACACGGAGAGACACAATCGAAAAAGATAAGGTCGTGGAAGCATGAACGAGAACGAAGTGCGAAAAGAAGACCTTCGTCATTGATGATGATGGCGGGGGTTGAGGAAGAAGAAAATGAAAAGGAGAGATAGAGATAGAGAGAGATGACGGCAAAGCCCCTTGGAAGCAGGTCGCGATCAAAGCTGCTCGCGAATCGGCTCTGGCCACCATCGGACGCAAGAAGCTCCACCGTTTCTGTCCTGAAATCATCGCTCTCCTTCCCCCTTTTGCATCGGGTTGAGAGTTTTGTGAGATATAGAGATGGAGAGAGATGAGATGAGATGTGCAAAAAAGAAGTGGGTTTTGTGTAAGTCTTCCACATGGCCTCCTTATCTCAAGGGGGTTTCGTCAAGTGTGTTTGTCTTCCCCAAATATTTAATGAACTTTATAATTATATATATATATTTAAAAAAAAAACGTGGTTGTCACGGGAAAATTGAGGTTCTTTTTTTCTTATCTCAGGCCCAAAAAAAATTATATTTAAAAAATATAATTATACATATTTTAAAATTTTAAAATAATAAAAAATAACGATTGAATCGGTAGTAATAACCATGGTTAAAAGGCATTACCGCAGTCTATTCTATTAATTTTAAATTGCCAAGCCAATTTAGCTAGGTGCCCACCAGATAGGGTGGCGCTACCGCGGCTAAATTTTGATATTCACTAGAGAGGAAATAAGCATAACATAACATATGGTTCACTAGGTGCTAAATTGGTGATTTGAGACAAAAAGTAAGTTCACTGGCTATCTATCTAAGGCTTTTGGTTGTTCGTGTCATGTCATCAATTGAATGGACACTCGGGAGAAATAAGCGATGCTCATGCCATTGCCTTGTAATTCTCTTCACATTTCCATAAGTTTAGGAGTGTGTTTTTTATTTTTTTTTTTATTACAATGTTTTAGACACTACCCGATATTCAAGGATTCGCCCTGATTAATTCGGACCGATCGCTGCAATGATTTCTTTTCGGAGAGCGGAGAGGGTCCGATACTTCTGAGGGGAGTCGAATTTCGATCATATTTGAGAGAACTCAACCCCACATTCAGTTAAACCAATTCACGTTAATGTTTTTTATTTTTTATTTTTGACAATGAACAAGTTTTCTGATATTACATTTTTGAAAAACATCTGTCATAAAAACTAGCGGAGAAATTTTTTGTTGAATAACATTTTTCATGTAAGGGACATCACTAAGTAAATATGGAGCTTAGTGAATAGGAAACCAAAAACAGTTGGCGTTTACTCTTGTTATTTTGTCAAAAAGAAATTCTTAATTACATATTTGACCCCACTTGTCTCCTGGTGATGACTAACACTAAAATTCCTCTGTCCAGTCAGTACCAACAAAACAACCTCTACCCAACCTCCCCGTTGTTATACCTGATCTCTCATTTTCTCTTTCTGTACCCTCCAAAATTGTAGTAAAACTAAACTAGCATACCCAAAATGCCCATACTAAAATACCACCCCAAAATAGTTGGAAACAGGATAAGTTGATGAAAATGAAGCATCACGATTGACCAGAAGGACAGGACTGAAACTACCTGGTTTGTCACACACCTTCAGATGCCCCAAATTTTTGGTACCCATTAACCCCTCTTCAATGCACAAATCTGGATTTCCTTCCAGCTTCACTTTGGACCCAATTTTGGCTGAAAATTTTGCAGAAATTGG
Source organism: Dillenia suffruticosa (assembly GCA_033439265.1). Taxonomy (NCBI): domain Eukaryota; kingdom Viridiplantae; phylum Streptophyta; class Magnoliopsida; order Dilleniales; family Dilleniaceae; genus Dillenia; species Dillenia suffruticosa. Next base: position 20,937,671 of record JAVTVX010000020.1, read on the forward strand.
TACTCTGCCACTCAACCTATAGTTCTTCAAATTCAGCTCGTTCACATTCTCTACCAAATTTAACTCCTCGGGTATGGTCCCTTCAAGCATGTTACCATTCAGACCAATGTAACTCACATTGGACAAAAATACCCCCAATGAAGATGGGAGTTTACCAACAAGTATATTTCCTGAAAACCCTATTCCTAAAAGCCCCTCAGTCCATGCCATGTTTCCGGAATTACTCCTCCTAGGTTGTTCCCACTCAAATGTACTTCTCTCAAGCTTGCGATCTCGGACAGAAAAAGAGGAATTCCGGAATTTGTGAATCTGTTGAAACTCAAATCCAGGAACTGGAGAGATTTCAAATTCTTCAGACTTTCTGGGATTGACTCGTTGAAAGAATTCCAACTCAGGTCGAGTTTCAGCAATTGAGTCAACTCGGAAACTGACTTAGGAATCAATCCGTAAAGCTCGTTGTGACACAGATCAAGGATTCTCAAATTTTTCAGGTTTGAGATCGAGTCCGGAACTCGACCACTCAACTCGTTCCGCAAAACGGTGAACTCCACAAGTTGACTCAGCTCAGCAACCGCTTCTGGAATTTCACCATAAAACCCATTTCCGGACAACACTACCCTCTCCAAGTTCTTAAAATTACGTAATGTGCCACTGAGATGTCCGATCAGAGATGGGTTCTCCAAGTTCGGAAAAAAATAAAAAAATAAGTCAAGACGTTGACCAGCAAACAAAAACCATTGAAATAATGGTGGAATTAATTCACCCGCTTTTAAAAAGATTAAAATCACGCGAAGGCGGGGCTTTTAAACCCTAGATTTTGGGGGAAAGCAAAGTTAAAACCGCATAAATATAGGTGGGAGAGTGAAGCCTTATAAGAATTCAGACAATGGCGATGGCTGGTCTCTACCGTCGAGTACTCCCTTCTCCTCCTGCCATTGATTTCGCTTCTTCTGAAGGCAAGGTACAACCTTCTTTCTCTACATGTTAGAGTTTTGGATGGCTTTAGGGTTTACGAGGATAGTCCATAGAATTTCAGATATTCATTTTCGCTGTTCTCTATCTTTGACCTTGCAATATGTTTATAATCAAGCGCTTGAAATGATGAATTGAACATAGACACTACATAGACCATGAAATGGGATGAAACTGCTTCGTAGACACAGATAGCGGCACAACAGCGTTGGAACTAATAGCATAAGTGTTACGACATAGAAACGTCCCATTTCTTGAAACCATGTACTTTTTTGTTTATTTATTTATAAAATATAGTTCTATCTAACTATTATTGTAAAGACAATTGGGGGGTTGTGGTGATTTACAATGTGCTAACATTTTGTTTTCCATTGTTAATCATAATTTGTTAGTAAATTGTAAAGGATAAAATGAGCACATTATTTATTAATTTTTTTGGAAAACTACCTGCAATTTTGGACTCTAACGATTGTGTGGATAAAAGATTAACTAATGCATGTTCAATAAATTAGAAAATGTGACATTGCATTTAGCTCATTCTTATCTCTGTAAACCTTATATTAAATAAAGGCATACATGGGAGTTTATTTTGAGATTTGTTCCGCCCTCTGTTTAGTTCTTTTGGGTTTCTGAGTTACCAAATATATGAACCTTTGAATCCATTGAGTAATTGTTTAGTGCTTGGGAAATATTCTATCAGTGTCTAGTTGAGAAATATATATATACACATACAAGATGTGGAATGGCTAAGAAGTGTTCAATGGGTATCTTAAAAATGTCATGTTTGGTAAAAGGTCTTGCACATGGACGTGACTCATTGTACAGTGTTAGTATACATAGTTCTTTGAACTATGATGGTGCAAATGCAGCTAACAGAGCTTCAACTGGGATTCCTTATTATCCATTTTTGAGAAAGAGCCATATTTACTTCTTATTATATTCCACTGACAGTTGTATCTTTATGCTTTGAAATTCCAGCAACTTTTTGTTGAAGCCATTCAAAGCGGAACTATGGAAGGTTTCTTTAAGTTAATATCATATTTCCAAACACAATCAGAGCCTGCATATTGTGGACTAGCCAGCCTTTCAATGGTCTTAAATGCCCTTGCTATAGATCCGGGGAGAAAATGGAAAGGTGTGTTTCTAGCAATCTCTTTCTCTTAAGGGCTTTCCCCCCTTCCTTTTATGGCCCTTTGTTGTTACTTGATCCTACGTTGTTTAAGGTATTTTCCTTTTTCCCTCTTTTTGTTGGGGTGGGTGCTGGGGTGAATGGTGATGCTTTATTGGACAGAATTAAATTGAATAATTATGAGAGGAGGCATCCTCTTGGGGAAAGAGTATAAATCGAGTAAAGTTTATCAAGATATACTTTTACATCCTGCTTATGTCTATCCAAGGGAACCCTTTGGATCCCCATGCAGTTGAGCAGAAGGAAAATATTTGGTCTTGCATGGACTGATACAAAAGGTCCTTGTGTATCTCTTCTGCTATATTTAGTGATAGGAAGTAATGGTCAATAAGAAATATTGCTTTACCTTGCTGCTACTTTATTCAGAGGCTTTTCTGCTAGTGCTTGTGCATTTCCATTATCAAGACCATTCTAATTAAGAATGAAAGTTCCATGTTTTTATCATCATAATATCAGATTTGTGTGGACGACCTTAACCAAGTCAGTATTTAATTGGAATTTAAGAGTAAGTTGAGTTGAGAAGAGTAATGTGGGGTTGAATGATATCAGTTTTTGACCAATCATATCATTTACTAAAGCTGGCAATAAGTTAATCATTCTCCACCATGCTTTCGTTTAAATTCCATTTGCTTCTTTTCAACAAATAATCAACTCCAACTTATCTTCATATGTACTAATGACGGACTTTTATCTTTGCAGGGCCTTGGAGATGGTTTGATGAATCCATGCTAGATTGCTGTGAGCCTCTGGAAAAAGTGAAAGCTGATGGCATCTCTTTGGGGAAGGTTGTATGCTTGGCTCGCTGTGCAGGAGCAAAAGTTGAGGCTTTTCGGACTAATCAAAGCACTTTTGATGATTTCCGAAAGTATGTCATAAAGTGCACCACTTCTGATGATTGCCATGTGATCTCTTCATATCATAGAGGAACTTTTAGACAGGTAACTGTTCTCTTCTAATCATATCGCCAGGCTATATGCTTGGTTGTGGATAAAGATTTTTGTTTTAATGACCTTGCAATTATGTTTACAGATTCATTTTAACTAATTTAACTAGAGGACGTGTTGATTCTTTTCTTTTCAATTCCATCAGAAAGTTGCAGTTTTATGTGTGTTTTACCATATGATCCCTAATTTGATTGTAGGCTCTGAATGTAACTGTGAAATGAGGATATTTCCTGGTTACTTTTGCAGAGTTTTGGATAAAATATTAATTGAATTCTCTAAGTACGAGATAAATTTTACTTATACTTTATACATTAATTTTGAGATATTTGTAGGAAAAAGTTGTTTGGAGAATGTATAAGCTTACTGGTATGGTATTGGCTTGATGCTATTCCCTAGTTGTATCATGTCCCATTTCAAGATAGTTTTCCATTTCCATATGTCCCATACCTGTTTCTTTGTTGCCCGATAAAATTGTGTATTCCACAATGGATTCTGATAAGTGAGATTTCAAGTAAGGTTTTTATATAATCTTCTTCTGTTCAAAATTATTCATTGTAATTGGAATTTGCAGTAATCTATAACTGTTTAGTTAAAATAACAATCCAAAAATAGAAAAAAGTGGTATTTGCTAGCAACAACATAATGGAGGCATTCAATCCATATAGATTGACCTGAATCCAATACAGCGCCTATGGCTAATTGTCTCTTATATATCTTGTTCTTTGTGTTATTACATCTAACCATTGGTAGACCTCCTGGGCCTGGAACCTCATGGACTTTCATGGCTGCATTTATTCATTGCGTACCATAACAAAAAGGCTCTTTTATTATTGTGATTTTGCTTGAAGAATCTTTTTCTTTATGGATTTTTAATGTTTTGGCTTTAGTTAACTCTTCAAGGATCTAGTGGAATATCATTTCATTTTTTATTGTAGACAGGAACTGGTCATTTTTCACCCATTGGTGGTTATCATGCTGGAAAGGACATGGCCCTTATTTTGGATGTTGCCCGCTTCAAATATCCTCCTCACTGGGTTCCCCTCAAACTTCTTTGGGATGCCATGGATACTATCGATGAATCAACTGGACAACGTAGAGGGTGGGTACTTTAGTGAACTTTTGAAATGAGAGGTTATGACCAGAGAGGTTGATATTTCTTGAAGTAACGACTTAATAAAATTTGGATAATTTCATGCATGTACTACTGCTTTTTGTTTACATTTATGTAAGTTGTCTTTCTGAGCAATAATTACAAGTCACCTAACCTATTTGTCAAAATTCTAGAAATGGTGAATATGGAATGTTCTTGTTTTTTATGCTAAGAACGTTGTCTAAATAAGTGTCACATGCAGCTCTAACAGGTTGATTTTATTATGATTTTGATTGAATCACTTCCAAAGTGATTGTATCGTTATTGTTGTGGTTGTTGTTGTTGTTATTAGTCTGATTATTCTTATTCTTATTTGCATTTTGTTGTCTTTCAGCTTCATGCTTGTGTCTAAGCTTGAAAGAGCGCCAGCCCTTCTTTATACTTTGGTATAATTCTTTCTTATTGCACATTTTTCCCTCGAAATATGCATTTAGTGCATGTAGACGTAGATGAAACTGTCCCATTATGCTTGTGTTGGCTTTCTGTGGTTTGTTGGTTTATCTTCCACTTTAAAAAGATAGGTTAAGATAGCTTCCTCTGTCCTGCCAATCTAAAACACTATCTTTGCAACATATGGTGCAGTGTAAACTTTAAAGGAGTGAACGCGTGCTAAAAGAGGGTGAATTTCATTTTACTCCTGCTTATTTATTATGTGGTAGGCAATTCTGAAGCACTCTTGTTTATTCAAGCGGTTCATTAGAAGGATGATTATTATTTCCCTAGTAATTGTGGTTATAAGTAGGAGAACACAGCCACTCACCAGTAACATTGTATTTGTGTGTAATTACATGTATAATTCTGTTCTGAACTTAAAAGATGAGTATATGAGAAGATGCTTCTTTGATGATATCATTTGTTCTCTTCTGCTTCTGAGAATTGCATAGACATACCTATCATTTTCCTGTGTTAAATTTTTTAAATTTTCCTTGTCAGAGTGAGTTTTCAGTCTTATGTGTAATTTGATTTCCTCACAACTCTACTGTCTTAGTAGGTTTGCGTATGAACTGAATTTCCATTTGCAACAGGCAAAGATAATGTATGCTTTTAACAATCCCTAGCAAAAAAAGGGTAGTATGAAAAACATAATGTGGGATTGGCATACTGTACACATTTTAAGTTAATTTTCTATCTTTCAGAACCGGATGTATAATTTTGGATAGGCCTACTGTAAACATTTAGTACCTTTTGATCATTAAATGATATTGAATTACTTGAGTTTGTATTCGTTTTAAATTGGAGATATTTGTCAATATCGAGATTAACTCATCTTTAAAAGGATGGAACTTGGATGTTCTTTTTCCCTAGGCAGATGGAACTGAGATTTGCATGTCCAAGGTTTTATGATGTGACATCTCAATTGTCACTGAGAAGATAAAAGGGTTGAAATAATGAATATGATGTAAAAGAGATCCTCATGAGTTTTTATTTTAAGGAACTGTAGTCTAAGCATTAGTCAGACTGAACATGGTGCAGTCTAAATAAGCTTAGAGTGAAATTGTTTTAGTGTCAGGCTCAATGGCACTAACAATATAAGATTTTTGTTAATATTTAACACTGGATTGACAATTGACAATTGACAATTGACAATTGACAATTGACAATTGACAATTGACAATTGGATGTAATAGGATAATTTCTTTTAGGGAAGCTTGATAAAATTCAGAAAACATTTTGCAAACTTCAACATTCTAGATATTGGGATGGCTTCTAATGTGGCATTACAGAAAAGAAGTAATATAAATTAGGGCATTATTAGTGATTTTGCTATTAATCTGAAAAATAATGATATTTTGCTAATGATGTTGCCTTGGATCCCTTGCAGTGTTGTAAACATGAGAGTTGGGTCAGCACTGCAACGTACTTAATGGATGATGTCCCTGCCCTGTTAGAGTCTGATGATTTAAAAGATATTAAGGATGTTCTTTCTGTTCTGTTCACATCGTTTCCAACAAATTTTGCGGAGTTCATCAAGTGGGTTGCAGAAGTTCGCAGGCAGGAGGATGGTAGTCAAACTATAAGTGAAGAGGAAAAAGGGAGGCTTGCCATCAAGGTTTCTCTCTCCCCCTTAATTTTTTGCCTTTGTAATCTGGTTTTATTGTGCCTTTCTGCTATATTTCCTTACTGTAATGCACATGATACAGGAAGAGGTATTGAAACAAGTACAGGAGACTGGCCTCTATAAACATGTGACAGAATTTTTGTCTTCAGCCAGTTCATGCTATTGTAACACCTCAACTCATGCACATAAAGACAAATTGCCAGAGATTGCGGCCAGTGTTTGCTGTCAAGGAGCACAACTTTTGGCTGGTACATCTGGCTCTTCAGCTAAATTCCATTGTCAAGAAACATGTATGGAATGCATCAAGGCTAATGGTGACAAGCCTATTGCTGTCGTTTCTAGCACTGTGGTAGATGGTACAAATGGTACAAATGAGCGGGGTGTTGATATGCTGGTCCTATTGTCTCAAATGCCATCGAGTTGCCGTGACTGCATTGCAGATAATTATATAGGGATGTATCCTGCAAGCAGTGATGTTTTAACAGCCCTTTTACTTGCCCTGCCTCCAGAAACGTGGTCTAGAATTAAAAATGAGACACTGCTGCAGGATATACATAATCTTGTTTCAACTGAGAATTTTCCCACCCTACTTCAAGAAGAGGTGCCTTTGTCTTTCTTTGCTCTTTTTATTTGCATCACAATGCTTTGGAGTATTATTATTGTTGTTCTATGATGCATTTTAAATCAGTTAACTTGTTCATGAAGTCCTTTTTGTGCCATTACAATAAAACTGACCTTTAATCCTATGACAACACCGTAGAGACTATAGAAAGGAGGCTGGCAAATTTCAGAATATGTTCAGTTCATAAGAGGATGCATTGTCTTTTCTTGATGCGTTATGTAGTGAAATGGGTTAATGTTTGCTTGATTTACTATGGTAAAACTCAAATACAGGAAGAGATAAAATTGAGGATGTAGGTTATATAACTCAGGCTTTATGAGAGATTTGCATTTTTCTAAGATAATCTTTGGAGATTGGCTATATGCATCTGAGCTTCTTTTAGAACGGTGTATGAGATATACGCCCGCTCTCCCCCTCCCCCTGCACTAAACCGAGGAGCACTTTGTACACCGAGTGAACCCTTTTTTATGGCATATATGGAATATGATGGTGATGGTAAGGTAGTGTTCCACTGTTTACTTCAAACACAGACCTTCGTATGTACCATCTTGGAAGTGTTGGATTAGATGAGTCCCTTTAATGATTTGGAAGGAGTAAATGGTCTCATGTATCCACCATGTCATCCCCAGACTTAATTTTATTTCAGAAATGCATTGAAAGATTTTCATTTTGCGAACATGAAAATGGGAGCTCATGTTAGCATTGTGGATATGAAAGGAAAAATTCGCAGTGAGGTATGAACGGAGGTGCCTTTCACAGAGTTGGGTCAATGTAGCATACTTCATTGTATTGTTTCAAAATGAAGTGTGGATATATCATCCATATGTATCATTGCGAGATTCTAACAAGCTTTACACCAGTTTCTTGGAACTATTGGCCCTCAGCGCCCTGTAACTCTTGAAAAATCTCCTGGTGAGTTATACATTGTTGCCTTAGTGCAGCATGCGTTTGAAGGATAGGACTTGTGTGGCCTCATTTTTTTCTTCTCTTTTTCCTTATTGTGAGTAATGGAGAGCAAGCTGATATTGGGGGTCTCATAATTCGAGTCAGTGGTATTGAATAACTGAATATCACCGAAGTGTTGGAAGGATTAAATTGACTCATCTGCAATATCATTTTTTTTCTGTGGCAGGTTCTGCATTTGCAGCGGCAGCTCTTTATGCTCAAGAGATGTCATGACAAGAAGTTAGACGATGAGCTTGAAGAACCAGAAGCACCTTCTCTTTCATGCTTGTAAGGGGCGTTTCATTAACCTGCTGTGACTTTGCAAGAAAATAACATGTTTTCAGACTTAAAGACAGATGCAATATCTAGGAGGGTCCTTATCTCTCGAGTTTTAAACAAAAATGAGTGATGTGTCATCGTGAGTTAAGCTGGCAGCGGCATTAGCTATTGTTTGGTATATCTACCTTTTTAACCTGGAAGATGGCTACTTACTGAATTTATTTTTCTGTAGGTCTGAACATGTGAGACCTTGATGATTGTAAAATCTTTTATACTATGCACTGTATCACTATCACAAGTTAGTAAAAAAATTCTTTCACAGCTTTTACTAATCAAAAGATTCTCAACCTAAACTACTGAAAGCGGCTTACTTTCTTATTTTAAGTCAAGTATAACCAAATTCATGTTAATTATATTCACAAGAAGCCAAAAAACAATCAGACGTGTACGGCATGGCATTTGACTTGGCAACATATTTCTAATTGGTTAATGAATGTGACTGATTTAGCCCATGAAAAGATTTAGTATTAATGGAAGATTACAACCTCTCTCTCCTTTTTTTTTTTTTAATTATGAAGAAGATTACAACCTCTGTACCAAGGAACAATGCTGTTAGGAAGTTTAAATATAGCAGAAGCCAATTAGAGAGAGAGAGAGAGAGAGAGAGAGAGCGTTACCGTTACAAACCATAAATATACAAGTGACTTTCCCTCCAAGACGTGAGAGAGAGAGAGAGAGAGTTACCGTTACAAACCATAAATATACAAGTGACTTTCCCTCCAAGACGTGAGTTATTCTTGTTAAAGTTGTCTAGGCATTCCCACTTTATGTGTCATTTAGACAGATTTTAGTATATTATTTATGTTCGTATTTTTTTTGTTACTCAGTAATTCGAATATGAAATTATCAAGTTGACAAAGAAAAATTGTGACCACTAAAGCTATCTCGTTAGGAATGCCTACTTTAGTTGGATTTTTTTATTTAAAACTAATCTAATTTAAAAATCATATACATAAAAACTCAACGTGTCTTGAATTAGTTAAAACACAAAAGTAGGTTTACACATGTAATTTTAATTTTGCTATAAAAAAACAATATTTCCAATTTAGAGTTTTTGTCTCCCCAAATATCCATATTTATTATTTTTTTTTTATAGAAAAAATAGACAGTGCGGGAGGAGAGACGGCGAGAGTGTTATTAAAAACATTTAGATCTTTGAAGCCTCATAGTCCCAATTCCAGCCCTCCTCTGGATTTGAAGATTAAGATCTTTGCACTTGATCTCACAGAGTTGGCAACGTTTGGCGATTTGTCAGAAGAGTCGGCCATCCACGGATGCTGATTTGTGTTTAGACCGTGGCCACGAGAAATGTTGAAGCTTGTTCTGGAACAACGGTGAAGAAGTTCAAAGTGCTAATTGAATTTTCACATTTATTTCTGAATTGGACAAATGTTTTTTTGTTTATTTGGATTTTATACATGAGTTATATTTTATTTACATTTGATATATTGCATTTCTAACAATTTTGTATAAAAACTTGACCATTCTTTTTTTTGACACTATATCAACTGATATTCGGAGTCATACTCCAACAAATCCGATTCTTATCCCTTCTTGATAAATGAAATACCCACTTTCCGCTCTTTATAGGTTCCCTTATCTGCCATCGACTTTTCATCATCATTAGAAGCATCAACAATGGCCTTAAGGCGTGAGAAGAAATGACATATTTAATTCATGGATAAGTAAGCAAAAAAAGGATAATATTATATATTTTGATAACGATTATTTATTTATATTTGCTAAAATATCTTATCATAAAATCAATAAACTTCTGAATCTCATAAGCATTGGTAGAGGAACAGAACAATAGAATCTGAGGACCAAGTAAAACTACCGGAATAGATTTTCTTTCATCCAAATTAAGACGCATGAGATGATTATATTGACCAAAACAAAAAAGGAACAGAACACAAAACAAACTTGTAAATGTATACAACATTCTGCATGGACAAAGTTTTCTGCAGTCTTATTTTCCAGGACCTCACAATGCCTAGTTATTTAGAATCATTTGGGTGTAATGACATGTATATGGAATTCCCCACCAAAATATTAAGGTGCACTCTGAAGTGACAACAATAGAGAAAAATGAGTTATTTAGAATCATTTCTTGATCCCAATTCCTATATAACAAGTTTGATCAAACAATGTAATTGGCACTGAATTCCCTAACTGAACTTAAAATTGGTCAAAATCATAGTTACACTGCTTCTAATATACTTTATGCAAGCCTTGTAAAGAAATGTATTAAGTGAATGAATTTAAGGTCCTACAGTTGAAGAGAGAGAGAGAGAGAGTCAGAACAAATAAGCCATGCTATTGTATACAGCGACCAAATTTCCAGATCAAATTGAAGGTTGCCTAAACACTCTGCTAGACCTTCCAAGTGTCTTACACATTTATTCATGAGTTATGACATAACATTGGTTTTTTCCATAATGCGTTCTGTTAGCAAAGAAGACTGGCGGCATCAAAAAGGAAACATGGGAAAACTTTTCTGCTGTCATCACCAATACATATAGGCAATTCAATATTAGAAAAACCATTTTATGACACAAGTTTCATAACAGGATGACAGAATACTAAGGCACAAAATAGATTAAAGATAACATAAAACTGCCTAATAAAGTAAAACGTTTTGTTGCATTTACATGAAAGTTGCAGTCTCAAAATGGAAGGCAAATATAGATCATTAAACGGGTACAAATTAAACTTCACAACTACAAATTCGCCTAAAATTAGATCCACTCTCAATAGTCCAAATAATATCACAAGTCATGTAAAAGCTTGAAAAAAAGAAATGAAATATTTTATGAGATTAAAAACAAAAAAAAATTGTGTTGGACTGATATTTACATGTAGAGAGCTTATATTTTTGTTTTGAATATACAAAATACACAAGCTGTGTAAATTCATACAAAAGAGTTACCTGCAACTTCCCTTATGTCTGTTTTCTATCCTTTCACTAGTGAACTGAAGGCCAAGTTAACTTCTTCTCCTTCTGATGACGACCAATGGAGCAGTTTGTATTCTTGGGGAGATCATGAAAATCAATGACTTGAACTTGCCTGTGCATTTTTGCTATTCAATATAAAATCAATGTCAAACTTCGGTTTTAAGAACTATACATTTATAACATGAAAATCAAGAGAGGAAATGGAAACCATTTACAAACCATTGTAGCCCTCATAAAGCTTCGTCACAGATGCTTCAAGTTTTAACTTCTTCGAAACTTCATCTAATTGTCTCAGATCAATCTTTTGCTTCTGTCCCATAATAGTATCAACTTGAACTTTCTTTTGGCAATTATCATTGGAATCTCTACACACCCTATTTCCTGCAGCAGCAGCAAGACCTATAAAAAAGTGTAAAGATATTCAGTTTTCATGGGGGGAGAGAGAAAGAGAGAGAGGAACTATATAAATATATGGCCACGAACAAGTAAACTCACCTGTATTGGTCAAATTATCCCCATCTTGACATCTTGATCTCTTGACTGGTGCAATCATTTGCAAATCATCAACAGCGGAGTGTGGCCTTTTCTTCAGTTTCATGGTTGTAGGATCTTTCGTGATTTCAAATTTTTCAGCTACTTTGTCGTTTTGAAGATAGAGAGACTTAAGCAAGTTAAACTCCTTGCCTCTTCGAGGCTCTTGTAGCTTTGGCATTGTTAACATACTTCCTGGGCTTTTTGCAGATTCAATAATGTCACATATGTCTGCATAGAAAGAACAAAGATAATTATTAGAACTCCATTCCTTAATAGAAATCACATCATTTGAAAAAAAAATACAAATAAAAGATGGACAAAAGTTGATAAAAATGACTTACTTCCATCATCATCAATTCCTTTGGAGAACTTCATTTTGGTCCAAAGGAAGCACGGCAGAAAGATAAAAGTTAGTCCAAATCTATTTTAAGATAGAATTATTTCTCATTGTAATCAGATTTAAAAGAAAATAAGATTTACATACCTCACTAAAATCCATTTCAGGTTGTAAACCCATCAAAGAAAAGTCTTCATCCATTGGTGGACAAGGAAGGCCTTCAACTTCATCAACGTTGAGTGATGCAGAATTCAGATTATCTTTCAAATCTTTTTCATTGTTGGAACTTAAAAAGAAAACAAGATAAAATATGTTAGAAGATGTAGGACAATGCAGAAAGATGAGGCAAAATTTGAAGCTTGGATATATGTTGTTTCTGGATGTTAAGGAGAGAACTCACCTTTTTTTAATTATCCTTCCTCTTCTTGTTGGCAAACCATCCTTCCCCTAGAAGTCCCTCCAATGAGGCTCAAAGACACTCTTTCTTGAACACAGATCATGTGTGGGTGTACGGAAGATAGAGAAAGAAAGAGAGTTACCAATTTGATGTTGCTTGATCTGTGGTTTTTTAAGACAGACAGGAGCGAGATTTGTTTCTGCAGATAGAACATGACTCCATTGATACAAAATTTCAAGACTTAAAGACAAACAAACGAATAACTATAAAACCCTAAAATGTAGAAATGTTGAGAGAGAGAAAGAGAGACTGATGATGCCGACGTTGAAGAAGTGGATGTTGAAGAGACATATCAAAGAAGAGGAAGGGGAGAGAGAGGGAGAGAGAGAGAGAGGGATAGAGAGGGAGAGAGATGGAGAGAGAGAGAGGGGAGAGAGAGGGAGGGAGAGAGAGAGGAGGGAGGGAGGGAGGGAGGGAGGGAGGGAGGGAAGGAGAGAGAGAGAGGGAGAGAGAGAGAGAGAGAGAGAGAGAGAGAGAGAGAGAGAGAGAGAGAGAGAGAGAGCAAACCTTGTTCAAAGCGGATCAAAGAAGAAGAAACAGAAAACAGAGAAATGCTGAAATGCGAGAGAGAGAGCGAGAGAGAGAGAGAGAGATTTTGAGCGGGAAGGCAAACTCAAAATTGGGACCAAGAAAATTAGAAACAAGACGCATTCCCAAATATCATCAAGTAAAGAAGCGGACAGAACTTCGTTTGGTATTTTTTGTCTTCCAAATTTGCCCTTCATAATAATTGTTATGCCAACTTGATGTTCGTCCATCTACTTCGAAAATTCTTCGGTAAAAGGGGAATTTTGAGTTTTTGGTTTTTGGTTTTTGATTTTAATTTTTAATTTTTAATTTTTAATTTTTCATCTATCTTTCTTGCGACGTGCACCATAAGGTATCATTTTTTTATTTATCGTTCTTATTTTGACTCATTTTAATTTTTTAAATTTGAAATAAATATTTAATTCAAATTCTTACGCCGTATCTCGGGTCAGGTCCAACCCACCCAACGCCGGTTGCAGATGCCCTAAAACGATTCACTGGTTCGAAATTCAGCAATTTCTCGCCTCTCTCTCTCTCTCTCTCTCTCTCTCTCTCTCTCCACGTGAAATAGGGGTCGAAGATTCACATTACGCAGGTACTTCGCTTTTGTTCCTTTATCATAACAATTGCTTCTTATTTTCCCTTCTCCTGGGTCGGAGTATCGGGGGAGGGTTTATGCATGTCTGTGTTCTTTGTTTGTCGGTTTTTGTATTCTATAATGCATTGTTTTGAACAAATTCAAAAACCCCATCTGCAAAATTTCTTAGTTTGCACATATAATTGATTATTGCATGTCATTTCTGCAAACTTCTTTGTTTAGGGAAATAGGCAAGCTTAATTAGCTTTTGTCTCTAATTTGGACAACTAAGGAAATAGTTTTAAACCTCAGAACTAAAAATTATCATCAGGATTTATAGTAATAATTACACACCCACTTGCATGTTTACACTTCCCATAAAAATACAAAGCTGAAAAAAATTGTTTCACTGCATTACTTGAATTGCCTATTACTCATATTAGTTGATTTTCCCAAATTTTGTTGAGCTCAATCTATCAGAAGCTGGAGGAGGGGTGAAATCATGACCTGTAATTTAATTATTTTCGAAGTGCCAACTGTTATTCAAACTTAGGTGGTTTGTTGAAGATGTCTACAATTTCTTGTCACAGCAGGTGCGTCAAATCATATGCCCCGTCGTTGTGAGTTCAAGTGGGATTTACTGGTAAAATATGTTATATGGACTCATGTTGTCAACAAAATTTGAGCCATTACTCGCAGCCTCCACGTTGTACTTACATTTGTTGAGAAGATGCGAGGATATTAAAACTTAATACTTTGCAGTATAATGCTGGAAGGCATTGACTTGCACGCCTTTAGGGTCCCTTCTTACTAAAACTCTGGTCCATGTCATGAGAAGGATTTGCCTTTCGAAAGATTCTCTGTCCAGGAGCAAGGATGGCCGAAGGGTCATAAGCAGATTTCCTCTTTGTGATGACTTCCCACCATGGGCCAAAATGGGCCTGCCACTCTTCCTGTGTGGTGTAGTGGGGAAGATATTGCTTTATTCCAAGATTGGCTGTTTCACAGAAATATAAAATTCTTTTGTTTTGAGTTAAGATGTGTTCTAAGCCATCAGTTCCTGTGAAAGAGGGAACAGCAGAGGAAAGGAATGCCACTAGGTAAAAGATATCCTCATCTAGAATAACAACAGAAGTTCTGTTGTCCCACCTGAAACAGAAGTTGATAAACATGAATTAACAAACTTTACTCAGGTTAAGAAATTGCAAATTCTCTAGTCTTTTTGTTCCTTCTTTTCCACTTCTGGGTATCCATCCCCAATCCCTGACGAGGCCAGTCCTCTCTCTCACCCTTTCTCTCTCACACACACATATCAAAAATCTTATTTTGAGTGTGTTTTTATATGAAGCATAGATTGCAGAGACTATGGTGAAGAGGGGTTTGCCAGGGGCAGTGGTCTTGGTGAGTATTTTACTCAGAATTCTCCCAATATGATTGGGAACTTTACTGCATTGTGGGTTTCTGAGTTTTGCTTGGAAATGGCCATTCATTCACAAGTTTTCTGAAATTTCATTGGAAAAGAGAGAAGTACTAAAGAAATGGTCAAGAGAATGCCTTTTTATTCCTCTGAGAGTAGTGCTTGTGATGATCAAACTGTTCTGCTTCTTGACTTTCTTCTCTTGGTCAATTTCTTGCTCACTAAAATTTACTCTTTAACTGCTGCTTTTTTAGCCAGTTAACTTCAACTCCACTATTTACACCTTTCTGCTATCCTCTGCTATATCTTTGTTTGGCTGATTGTTTGTCTTATGCTCTATTGGCTTAGTTCATTTTGATATGCTAGATTTTGTGGAGAACAACGAACTTAGACTTTTTTTTAAAAAATTTTTTTGTGTGTGTACAATTGTTGCTGTAGTTTGATGATTATTAGCACAGTGGAACTCAAACTTGAGCTCAATAATCCATGCGGAAGTTTTTTCTAATTTTCAAGCCTGTGGGGGAAAAATACAATTATACAATATCAATGGAATTTAAGGACTCCATCAAACTTGTGTAAGTGTCCTCCCTCACAAGTAATCCGATACAAGGGTATAAATCCCGAGTAAAGCTGTCATCCAAGTGCTTAGACAAGGAGAAAAGTGTTTGCGACTACCAAATGTTTCTTCTTTGTTCTTTTTTCTTTCTTTTTTTTGGGAGGGGTGGTAAAATCACAGTTCTCTTTTTCTTTCTCAAAAGTATGGAGTCTCAAAGGTTCTGAATCAACTCTTCTAATCTCCTCTTCTTGCAGACTGACAAAGATTCAGAAAACCCTGCTCGGGAGGCAATCAGATACCATGTAGACATCAAAGAGAACTTGACCAAACCTCCAAACAAGAGACCTCTTCAGAAGGGAATCATAAAAATTGACAATGAAACAGACTCTACCTTTTTGCACTCTTTCACACAAAAAGGCCTTGAAGCCATTCAAGATCCGAAAACCAGAATCTACAAAATAAAATGTGACATTGTGATTGTTGGTTCTGGGTGTGGTGGAGGTGTTGTAGCTGCAGTTCTCACAAATGCTCGCCATGAAGTAGCCATCCTATAAAAGGGTAACAACTTTGCACCCACGATTATTCCTCTCTGGAAGGCCCATCTATGAGACAACTATGAGTCAGGTTGGATTATGGCTACTTTGAATGGGAAAGTGATGATTTTGGCAGGATCAACTGTTGGTGGAGTCTTGGCTATAAATTGGTCTGCTTGTATGAAGACACCAGCTTCTGTACTCAAGGAGTGGTCTGTGGATAAAAAGATTCCATTTTTTGGGAATTCTGATTATTTATTCACAATGGAAGTTGTGTGCAAGAGGTTAAGTGTTACCGAAACTTGTATGGAGGAGGGGTTTCAAAATCAAGTGCTTCAAAAAGTGAAAATCTAGGACTAGATCTGGTGACAATACCTAGGAATAGTAGCGAAAATCATGACTGGTTCTTCTTGTTATGGTTGTAGAACAGGAGAAAAACAGGGGACTGATTCTACTTGGCTGGTTAATGCTGTGAATTGTGGTGCTATAATCTTAGTGGGATGCAAAGCAGAGAAATTCATCTTCGAGAGTAACAAGTGGCAATATAAGAAAGAAGTGCTTGGGAGTGATTGCAAAGTCTGCGAGTGAGAATAAAAAAATGAAGCTGCAAATTGAAGCTAAAGTAAGAGTTTCTGCATGACTTCTGACACTACCTTTGATGGTCTCTAGTGGATCAGAGAATCCAGACATAGGAAGACATCTTCATCTCCACCCGATACTAATGGCATGGGGATACTTCCCAGAAGATTTCGTCAGAAATCAGAGGGGAAGTCTTTGAGGGAGGGATATCACTTCATAAGGTAATGACAGAAGAGTCTAACCATGTCCAAGCCATTATAGGAACTCCTGCTTTAGGCCCTTCCTCATTTGATGCACTTTTTCCATGGACGTCTGTCCTTGACATGAAGGAGAGGATGGCAAAATATGCAAGAACATCACACCTTTTTGGATTGGTTAAAGAGGAGAGTTCAGGAGAAGAGAAGAGGGTCAGATAAACTATAAGCTAAATGGGTACGACAAGGAAAATCTAGGTGGGCTTTGAGGATTTTGGTTTCAGCAGGGGTGACTGAAGTTGGTACCTATAAGAATGATGGACAAAGAATCAAATGTAAAGGCATCAAGAATGAGGAGTTAAGTTTCTGGACAAAGTCATAGCAGTTGGAAGGCTGTGGTGTAAAGGAGATACATGTACTATATACTGCTCTGCACATCAAATGTGAAGTTGTAGGATGGATGCTACTAAGGACGAAGGCGCAGTTGATGAGAATGGAGAAAGTTGGGAAGCACAAGGCTTGTTTGTGAGTGATGGAAGTGCTTTGCCAAGTGCTGTTGGAGTCAATCCTATGATAACCATCCGGTCTACAGCATACTGCATTTCAAAGAGGATTGCACAGATTTTGAAGAAAGAAAATTTCTTGGTACACAATTGAATGATACATGTGGTACTGTTTTTAGCTCTTCGATTGATCTCCTTGTGGGATTGTTATGCCAATAATTTTCAGTTAACAAAAGATTTAGAGCCATCTTTCAACTTCTTTAAAATATTACTTTAATTAAAAGCACATTCTACATAAGTGCTTATATCCCGTGACCGACTGTACCATA
This sequence comes from Dillenia suffruticosa, assembly GCA_033439265.1. Lineage (NCBI taxonomy): Eukaryota > Viridiplantae > Streptophyta > Magnoliopsida > Dilleniales > Dilleniaceae > Dillenia > Dillenia suffruticosa. Next base: position 20,955,391 of record JAVTVX010000020.1, read on the forward strand.
GACGAAGGACCTCGTTCTTCCATCTCAACTCTGCATGATCAAAGTTCCCTTGACCTGCAGCAAATGGTCTTATTGGACTTGTATCAACCATAACATGAGGCCTCTTATTGCAAAGAAAATCTTGTGTGAGCGCCTCAAGATATTGCTGTTATGGTCTCTTTGAAATTACTCCAATGACCTGTTAGTTTATACCTCATACTTAATCTTTAGCGAACACCCCCCCCCCCCCAAAAAAAAAAGTTGAATGCAGAAGCCGTGTACCTATTATAAATTTGAATTGGATAAGTATGAATAGCTATCATTAGGGTTTATGAGTAAATAAAAAGGCATGAAATCTCAACGTCAATTCTAATAGTTTAATGGCTAAACCATCTTCAAAAATCAATTCTAAAAATTGTGATCAAGCCTGGCAAATTGCAGGGTTAGGATGCAAGGCCACCAAATGGAGAGGAGAGCACATGTTTACATCTATTTAATGTCTCAGATGGACCATCAAACATAAGAATCAAAACTTTGGAATCAGCTTGTGAGAGGTAAGATTCATTCTCAACCAAGAACTTCATCAGGACCAAATTGCCACCAGACATTTCAGAACCATGTTTGGGGGTTTAGTAGACCTCTCGGTAGCATACTCTTCCTATGAGAGCAACTAATGTGACGGAAGTTTTCAAACTCCAAAGAAGAAATACAAGCAATCCTAGAAGTATTATCGAAGCAATTTGGAACTTTCAAGAGCAACAGCGGCATCATAGAACTCTATGCAATGAAATGGCAATAGAACACCAAGAAATCTTATTGGCATCGAGGAAACTCAACTTGTAATTGAACATCAGCTAGTTTTATTACAGCTTTGACAACAATTGCCGCTTTAATTTGAATCCTGCTTTTCAATTATGCAGTCTAAATAACCCTACAATCTCCATAATCCCCAGAGAAGCACACAATCAGAGGATTAAATGTATGGCTTGAAAAAAACTAAGAAACCAACTTATACAAAAATGGCTAAGACGCTTTCTCTCAAGCACCAGTTATAGCCTTAACTGCTTTTTGTGCTGCATCATCTAGATCCTCGGCTGTAATCAGAGTCAAACCACTTTCCTGCAAATCCATGACAATTAAGAATAATGTCATTTCTTCCTATTTCTTTTCCTCTGAAAGTCATCCATTAACGGGTTGGCTTTTGAGAATGTAGTTTGTGATACAATAGTATTCAATTACCTTCAAAATTCTCTTCCCTTGGTCAACATTGGTGCCCTCAAGACGAACAACAACGGGTACTTTCAGTTGAACCTTAAAAAGAAAACATCCCAGAAGCTGTTTAGTTTTTCGAGTGTTGGAACGAAAGCACAAAAATTGTTCAAAACTTTATTAAAAGGCTTTCATGTTTACTTCAAAAGCTCTTTTAACCTCTCCCATCATGTTTTCCCCTCTGAAACTTTATTGACTATCACGTCAAATGATATTTTGCTCATGGGGATTGTGAGGGGAAAAAGAAAAAAAGCAATGATGGAGGATTGATGGAGGAAAAGAAAAGGATCACATTGTAAAGGAAAAGCTTGACATAACAGAGAGTCCTAGAACTATTATCCCGGTCTATCAGATGCATATCTCACCAGTTTGGCAGCATTAACAATACCACTAGCTATTACATCACATTTCATGATTCCACCAAAAATGTTGACCAATATTGCTTTGACCTTGTCATCAGCAGTCAATATTTTAAATGCTTCTACAACCTGTTTCAAAAATGAATAAATAAATTAAAGCTTATGGAAAATGAAAAGAAAGAAGCAACTGATAATGTGATCTAAAGTAAATTATATAATGTTGCCAAGAAAAATTTTCACCCTAGATTAAATGGTAATATGTGCAAGCACAGGCTGTGCAGACAGAAACAGGCATGAGAGAGAGAGAGAGGAGGGCACTTAAGCTTTGAAGTTGTTGACTTGTTAGGCAGTTTACTGCATTTAATATAGACTAGAATACAAAATAAACATAAAAAGGGGATCATCATTTCTTGGAGCATTAATATGCAAGCAATTGAAGCAAAATACATGTATCCACTCTATTTATTACCTGTCCTTCAGAAGCATTCCCACCAACATCCAGAAAATTGGCAGGGGTTCCACCATGCAACTTAATTATATCCATGGTGGCCATCGCCAGTCCTGCACCATTCACCATGCAACCAATTTCTCCATCCAAGCCAATATAGTTCAAATCTGCTTTCGCAGCAGCAACCTGTTAGCAGGAAAAATTAGACATTTCCGTCCAACAGGAGGGGAAAAGGTCATCAACAACAACTAATTCTATAGATGCAGCATTATTAACCATAATGTCTTACTACAATAGATCTAGGAGCACACTTGAAGTATACCCATGCATTTTTACTTTAAAATACGTCATCAGAGTACATAAAAAGACATCAAGATCATACCTCACGTGGATCCTCCTGTAATGAATCACGGAGAGCAAATATATCTTTTCGTCGAAAAGCAGCATTATCATCAAAATTTAACTTAGCATCAGCAGCTACCAATTGGTTATCAGCAGTTTCTGCCATGGGATTAATCTATCCAGCAAAACACGAAGAGGGAAAATAAAATTAATTTTACTACTACAAATCAATGACAAAAAGAAAATCTGGCAACAAAGCATCAAATGATTCACCTCCAACAATGTGCAATCACATTCTCTGAATAGCTGATATAACTTCTTCACTTGTTCAATTGAAGCATTTCTATCTGCCACCTTGGGGGCCAAACCATCCACAACCTTAGCAGCATCATCATCAGTTATCCCTTTGAAAACATCAATAGGAACCTAGCCAGGGAAAAAAGCAATGAATCCAATGAAGGAATCTATATAAGAAATACAGAAAATCCACTTCATTTAGTGTGGAAAAGAATATAAGCAAAAACAACCTTAATAATCATGTCAGGAAATTTCTCAGCAAGGTCTTCAATGCTGGTACCTCCCTTGCTGCAAGCAATGATAAGCTGGCGAACAGGGTAGCACTTTAATGAGTTCACGGATAACAGAAAAAAATAAAAGGCATACTTGCCATCACACATTATCAAATCAGCTTTCCCAAACCTCTAACAAATAACTAGCAACTTAAGAACTAAAAATGCAAACTTCAAGGAAACAGGCAGACATCCATCCAGGAGGGGGAAGAAGTTCCTGTCTTTTATAACACTCAAAGCAATGTAATCCTACTCACTTTAAGAATTGAAAGCAATAAACTGGGAATCTAAAACTAGAATTGAAATTTTTGATATTGTTGAATCTTCTAAACAATCTACACATGCTAGGTTACTTAGAACCAAAAATAAATAAATAAATAAACTGCTGCAATAATTGTAGGCAATCTCCGACCACCTGTGAAGCATGGGCACTTAAAAATGGAAGCCTCATTAGAGAAGACCATATGCTATGTCCAATCTTATATTATTTAGGTACTGTAGAAAAGCTTACTTGTTTTGCCAATTTTACAATATTTATAGGCAAAACTTATACCATTATTTAAAAGTTCACATAATGCTCATCTCATTAAACATGTGGGATAGTATTTGGAGAATGTGTAGACAACCATAACTCTTTGGAGGGGCAGAGATTTCTTCCACAAATTGAACCAACGATCTTTAAAGATACAAGCAACTGCATTCTTTACATGCATACATAAAATATTATTTTGAGTTGCACCGTTGTCCTATAAATTTTGCCACCTTGTGCATGTGTGTGCATAGACCACCATTACTGGAACACTGACAATCACACAATGACCCTAAGCTACAGCAGTTATTATCCCACACAAAGCATCTACAATTAGCAACAAATCCCCTTCTTAGTAAGAAATTTAGCGAAACTCAGATTCTCATGCTAATACTTAAATACTTGCATTCATGATGTAAAACCAAAAAAGAAGATCCTTCATACTTGTCCCACAAAAAAGGGGTAAAATCTTAAAAAAATGAGTTCAATAAGATCCAAAAGTAAATTTTATTAAAACATATTAATAAAACCAGATTACCATGGGGGAATCCCATCTTGATGGTAAAGTTGTGTCCATCTTTATTTGAGGTCATGTGTTCATTTCTAAGAAGTAGCCTCTTCTTAATAAAAGAAAAAAAGAGCGCCCACACATTTCTAATCTTAGACCGCACCTGCTCGATGGGATGCTTGTACCTAGTGACCTTTCTTTTTTCTTAATATAATGATATCGCCATTCACAAGATGAAGTACACAGATTAGCATGCATGCTTTGTTATGCATCTTTCATATTTCATATGTAAAATCAAATTATATGTGATGTATGAGAGAAAGAGAGAGAAACTCTTCTAAGGTTTATACTCTTAACATAGGTAATATCCTCTGTTTCACAACACGCCATGCAATGCATGTAACTCCTCAAAACAGAGAAAACAGCATAAGATGTCCAATATACAAAGAAGATCTACTATGAATGAAGTTTGAAAAAACAAAATGTATCACAGTGAGTGCAAAAAGCTACACCAGAGAGAGAATGTATAATCATCACAAGCACAGAATGCTATCAAACTTCAACATACCGGGCCAGCAGTTGTACGATCAAGAATGATGGAAAAGTACATCTCATTTACAAGTGACAACTTCTCAGCCAAGTACACCTGTACAAGGAAACACCAAAGGTGACCCATAAGATGACGAACAAGAATAGAAAATCGCACAAGCAGCAGGATGGAAATTTGCTGTTACAGCTATTCTTATTCATTGTGAAAGCATAAATTAATTTCTGAAATATCCTCAAACCACCTTCACCCAACATACCCCAACATGTCCAACCAATACTCCCCATTTCCCTCAGACATGTTCCACCCAAACAAACCCAATTGAGTCCCCTTTGATTGTCCCAGAAACCCCACAATCATCCTCAACAACACCACCAAGAAAGCCACATACAAACCAGCCATCATCCTCCCAGAATCTACAACTCATGATCAACCCTTACCAATCCACTCCTTTACCAAACAAAATACCTACAGTAAGCTTGAATTTCAAACTCTATGCAGCATAGCTAAATTTTAAGCAACCAAACTCCAATTCGAGGCTTCAGTTTGGAACTCATCATAATTAATATCCAAATCCAATCACATGGTTCACATTTTCAACCTACAGTAATGCAAATTGCCAGTGATAGAATCAAGAGAAAAGTAGCTAAACATGAGAATAAAATAACTAGCGTTATGAACATTGCAGGTAAAACCCTATACATGGACAGTGAAATGTGAATGAAGATGCAATTATTGCATTTTCAACTTGAGCATCACCCAGTCATTTGTTAGGCCTAGGCTTATTTTACAAGTTACAAGGGACCTTCAACACCCAATTCATTTTAATATTAAAAAAAAAAAGATGATGAAGAAGAGGAGCTAAGGCAGTGCATAAAACCTAACTAAAGCAATAAAGCATATATAATATCAACATCTTCAATTGAAGCAAACATTTGGATCAGGACCAGATATAAAGAGTTTCCAACTACCCATCAACAAAACTAGCTGAGGTTTATCAATCCCCTCAAAAAACTACCAACCACCACAATTCATGCTCACCCAAGTTTCACCTCCAAATAAAATGGTCTGTATATGCATGAAAAATAAGAAAGCAGGAAAATATGCTTGATGACATCAATTAGAAATTTAACACCTATTGTAACAACAGAAAATAAGGGGAAAGGGATGAAACATTCAACACGCATTGGTCCTGAAGAAAAATAACCAATACTCATACAATCAACAACCATGAAAATTGAAGAAGGGGAAAAAGAATGCATATCTAGGTAAATCTAAACCTAACCAAAACTGATAATGAACTCCAGTCCCCAACATGATTTAGCTAAGCAAGGCTGAAAAGAGTGAATCTCTGTGACCTGATGAACAAACACCAAAATTATAGCTTATAGAATGTGGAAAGTGCAAAACCTTGTTGACTACTTTGCCTTGAGGACCAGTTTGCTTTGTGACAAGTATCTGCCCAAGCATTTTCCCTGCAGAAATGGATAAAATCAAAAAATGATTCAGCAATAAGATGCAACAAATAATTACTATTATTAAGGAGAATCTATCCACAAAAGTTAAGGAGAAAAAAAAAATCGACTCTAAAATATCCTTGCACTCATGTCGATCCATAAAGTGAAGATAACTGATTTCCTCCACAAAACATTTTACAAATTCAAATAATAAGAAAATAATAGTTCTACAGATGCGCAATCAATGGTAACTAACTGTTCTAGGCATGTTTTGAAAAAGGCATAAAGGACTCTGTTGAATCCCTTAGAGATACATATTAGAATCTAGTGAGAGACAACACCAAATCCCAACATCACCCTATCAGCCCCATTTATGGCCTCGTCAGACTTACCTTATAGCCCAATTTAATTAAGACAGCTGCTTTGACCCCCCCCCAAAAAAATATATGATACAGCTATTTAGAATAACCACATTCACGGATCAGATTACCATGAAATCTCTGTAAAGAAAGAACAAGCCTTGCTCAAGTATGAACCCAGACAACCAAATAAACCAAAAAAAAAACACTCATTTACATCCTTTGAAAACTATGAGAACATAAAAAGTTATCAATACCTGCCGTCTCTACAGCCTGTTCAGTCTTAACAATGTGAACTCCTCCTTGAAATCCATTTTTAAAGGTACCCAACCCTCTTCCACCAGCAAGAATTTGACTTTTAACCACTATCTGTAAGCACCAATTAAAGTTAGATAACTGGTATTTTGAACATCAACCATATAATATACACATGAAGAGAAGACTATACTTGGAAGCAAATGAAGAATTCAAGTCAGGTGGACTGAACTGATTTGCTTCATTTCTAGATGAAATTCTTTGATTGGAACCAAAAGAATAAAACATGAAATTCAAATGAACTTTTTTGCTAAACATACCAAAACAGTATTTTTTTTTGTAACTACTAGCGCATTAATAATCCCTTTGAGAAATCAAATGGATTGGATTAGGTTAGGCACATGAAATTGCAGTTGTGAAAGAAAGGCTGCTATTTCATCTCTAATTAGTATAGCGGATCAAATTCCAATTCCACAAATATGGTATTATGAGTTTGCAACAATTCAATTCAGAAATTTTGTAGAGCGCCAACACAATTCTACAATTCCACCTTGTAACCAATCACATAGAATCCCAACTGCAACAACCATCTAATTATTAAGTAACAAAAATTCACTACAAATACGTGTTCATTAGAATTGAAGTTGACATTTTTGTAAAATTTATTTGGTTCCTAACTGGCCTTAACTTTCACTCAAATAATCGTAATATTTGTAGGATGTCCAAAACTAATATGAAAGATATATGCTTTTCTCACATTTCTCAGCAACCATTCTAATCTAAAACGGGGGGAAAAACTTTTAGAAATCAAACATAGAATTAGAATCTATCATTTGTCATAAAAAAAAATATATACGTGTGTGTGTATATATATACATGTAAATAATCTAATTCGATATACCTCATTTTGATTGGGGAAAACATCCTGAATGGCCTTCTTGACTTCTGCAACTGAAGAAACGGCAACGCCTTTCGGAACATTGATCCCATATTTGCCCATCAACTCGGCCCCCTGTAAGATTCAAATAAATCAGAGATCTGAACAGCACAAACCACAAGAATCGAGGCAGGAGAGAGAGAGAGAGAGAGAGAGAGAGAGACCTGGTATTCATGGATGTTGAGGCGGCGGATTTGCTGTTGCTGCCACTTTCCGGCGACAGAGAGAGATCTGGAGACGAGCTTGCTAAGCAATCCTCTCGCCATTGACTAGAAACGATTAAGAGAGAGTTTTCCTTTTGAAGAAGAATCGAAATGAAACCCTAGAGATTTGAGAGATAAATAGCGGCCGCTTATAAGAAGTGTAAAAAGAGCGCCGGAGCTGAAACGACTGAAATGGGACAGAGAAGAGGGCTAAAGCACAACGATCTTTCCTTTCCTTTATTTAAATAAATAAATAAATAAAAAGGTTTGACCAACATTTACTAGTTAAAGAAAAATCAAAATTCAATTTTCATTAATTTTTGGAATTTAGATTATGTCACGTTGTAATTTTATAAATTCTGTTAGTCAAATTTCCTTGGAGATAGTATTATTATTACTTTTTTTTTTGGTGAAAAGAGCAACAATTTTTAGTTTCTTTTCCTATTTCCAATTATACCCATTGAATGTCAATATTTTCTAGTTATATAGTTGGCTATTTTATATTTGAATAGGTGGAAATAAATAAATTAAGAGAAGACTAATTAAATTTGACAAAATGGAATTTTATTTTTTTTTTTTTTTTGCTTTGTTTAAAAATTGTTGAATTATATTTTCAAATCAATTTAAATTTAATTATATTTAACAATATCAATTCAAGTATTCTGAGTTAATATAGTCTTCCTATTAGTAGCAACCAATTCATAAACCCAGACAACCACAATTTGCACAATTGTGTTTTTTAAAAAATTTAGGGTTTAAACCCAGCAAAAATATACAAATCATAAGACCAAACCGCGTACAAACTCATCACCAACAACTTAGCTAGCAACATAGAGGTTACAAAAACTCCAAATCGCTCATCCAAAATATGATATATACTCTCCCACTGGGGACATCAATGGTGAGCCTCATGGTAGGGAGCCCAGCTAAATCTTTTGCATTCCAGTCAACTTGGGTGCCTCGAGCTTGCATTTTCATCAAGCCATGATGGTTTCCTTGCTTTGTAATAGAAATGTGCAATCATTTGAACCAACTCATCTGCTGTTCGAAACTCTACATGCCAACCGCAATTAATCAACAATCTTGGAGATGCAAATGGAAAAGGGAAGTGAAAATACGCTACGAATGGTAGAGAAAACCTAATGCAACCTCACCTTTCTCCCTGTACAATACTTTACTTCCTCGCAGAAAAAGAATTTGAGGGCATTCTTTCGCTTTAAGAGCATATGCCAAATCTCTCTCAATGTTAATGTCTAATTTGACTGCCTGTTATGAAAAAATAACAGGTGTTACTATCTCTAGAAGTATATGGAAGAGTTTATAACTAAAAGAGCAAAGGGAAACACAAAAGGTTAAATATAACTCAGTAGATCTAATAGAGGCCTGAGAAGTATTTAATACCCGAGGAGGCAATCGATCTTTGGCACTCCAGTATACTTTCACTGCCTTCTCAAGCTCCTTCAAGACCTTCCAGTTGTCAGATGCCCTGTTACAAACATTGAGTAGAACAGATTTTACTTGCATGAAATCACTTGGAAAAAGAAATGGTAAACTTCAATAAATGAAATTCCACAGGATGTAAAAGCATCGTATATGACTAATTGAGTAATTATGAAGTTGCAGAACAATAACAACACAAACCCTGAATCATACAACCATAAGACTGGTGCTTCACACAAGTTAACAGATCGTATCTTTTATATTCTGTGTTCTTAGGACAAAGTTCCTCAATTCAGTAGTTGCTCTAAAAGCCTTAAGCATATTCAGCTGGGAAGAAATAAAAATGCATATTCCTAACCTCTATCCTGGTAAATTCCATGCAAGAACATGTCTATGCCGTCAACTGCATTCTACTTGATTTAATTATCAACATATAAATAAATCTAGCACCTTCTATGTAACATGTATGCAGCAAGCTCTTTTAACAATATAGTGTTTTGTAATGCACTCTTAACCACCTGCATTTTAGCAGAACATTGAAATTATATAGGACTTGCACATGGATGAGCAATTCACCAAAAGGTCAGGTGATAAAATTCTCACAAGTTTATAGGTCGTAAAAGAACATAGGAAGATTACCTCTTGTAACGTTCAAATACAAGAACAATCAATGGGCTTGGATGAAAAGCAAAACTCTCCCACTCCAAACAATTGATCTCCTTAATCCATGCATCATCAACCTCCCCCTCCCAATCAATTTCGACACCATCTTCACCCAACACATTCTTGATTGGGTGTTGTTCAAAATATTCTGATGCTCTAATTCCCCAACCCACATCAGCATCTAGTGGCCAATCAGGATTATCTTGTTCAACTACCATCTTCCTCTTTTTTTGTTCATCATCTTCATTGTCCTCAGTATCACTGGAATCAGACTCGACATCCTCATTCATTCTGTTTTTAAAAATATTTTCCTTATCCTTGAAGAGTTCTGGGTTCTGCTGGCGAATTGATGCAAAAGTCCGTTCTAGAGAGTCACGCACAAAATCTTCAGTTGCAACTGATTCACTCCTTCGACCACGCCTTGGTTTCCTTGGAATTGCTGCTGGGAATGTTTCACTGGCATTCTCTTCCATGTTCCCATCCCTTGATTTTGGGGGCTGACCTCTTCGTTTTGGTTTCAAGTCAGAGTTGGGAATAGGTGTAGAATCATGTTCTGAATTAGCTTTCCCCGACACAGATAAGCAAGGGAAAGCTTTCTGAATTCGGTCATGATGCGTGAGTGCAGGAAACATGAAGTTGGAATTCGAACAGAACCAAGAATTTGAGGATGATGAGAGATAAGAATACACTGCATGAGAAAAGGTAAGAGGCTTAGACGTAGCAAAGGTCTCAAGGAGAGACATTTTTCACACACTTCAGGTGATGATTCCAACCAAATATCGGATGGGGTATCAATTCTGACTTAATAGATTGAATTTCGAATAAGCTAAATTCACTTCTAGTTTTGCTTCCTGATCTTTGCTTTCAGCGATTCAGCAGAGCTTAGAATTAGAAAAATATGCCTGCAGGAAAAGAATGACGTGTAAGTCTAACCCATTTATCAACATTGCTTTAAGCTGCAAAAAATTTTTTAAAAAATAATAATAAAATAATAACGGAAAACAAAAAAAAATTATTTTCGTTCCGTACTTACTATCACCAAATCAAGCAATGAAAAGCATACTGAGTATCAGTAGGAATTCAGTGATAACAATGACCATTAACCCATAAAAAGCCACCAAATTTAGCATAGAAATCCATAGCCCGAAGCAAAAATTGAGTAAACAAGATAAATCTAGAAACTAGTTCCTTCTGAATTTTCCCCAAAATTAGAGGGAAAACAAAGAGATTCACAAAATAGGAAATGCCCAATTCAATGAACTACGAGTGTAGAACCAGCCTTTAACTTAAAAAGGAAGCCTAACGTCCCTAACTTGTAGCAAAAATAGTGCCAGTAGTCTCGCAGTAAAATTATCGAACATCTAGCGTGCTACTGCGATAACACCATTAGAATCAACCACCCACCACAGACAAAAATCCAAAAAACAGTAAACATGTATATAATATAGTGCCAGTAGTCTCGCATTAAAATTATCGAACATCTAGTGTGCTAGTGCCATAACACCATTAGAATCAATCACCTGGCAAAGACAAAAATCCAAAAAACACTAAACATGTATATAATAAATTTTCAATTATATAATATAGAAATTTTTTCCCCTAAAAAATGTGATAGATGCCTGAACAATTAATGAGAAAAGGGCAATTATGGCCAATCCCACACCTTAGTATATATACACACCCACGACACCAAACCAAGTCTTGCTTTGCACTTTTCGTTTTCGTTTCAGGTACAGATTTCCTTCTCCAACTCTCCAAGATATCCACCAAAACAAATAACAAAAATCTTTTTGACAGACAAAAAAGAAATAAACTTCGGGAGAGAGGGAGAGAGAGTCCTAAATATAATACCTTCTATCTTTCTGTAAAATGGCTGCTGATTCTAATCTAAGAATCACAGGGGAAAGGAAAGCTTGAGATTTGACGATTTTCCACTGGTCCAAGAATTGATTTGTTTGGATCTTGTCAAGATATGTATGACTTCCTTGGAACCTTGAACTAAATCCTAATTGTTAGAAATAAGAAACTTACCATCGAAATCTGACGGGTAGAGCTGACAAATATGATTAATATTTGCAAGATATGTAAAACCCTTAAAAAATTATATTCTAACAATTTTTTTATTTTTTCTATTTTTTGGATTTTTTATATAAATTCTTTGTGTGCAAATTAATTCTTCAAGTTTAATCAAGGAAAAAAATTGCTAATCCACCATTAAGAAAGATACCATGTTTATATCAAATCTAGCGTAAATATCTCTCACTCCCTGACACGTTGTCATATGCAGAGAAAATATAATTATAGACCTTAATATCATGTTTAAAGTTATTATTTATTGAGTGTATTCAGAAAATATAAATATATTAATTTTATAAAATATATATATAAAAAAAAAAGATATTTAGAACCCAATTTCACAAATATATCACCTATTTTATTTAAGATGAAACGACATGATAACAGATATTTCTTTTCATTTAACTTATACCGTTTCCTTTGAATTCAAGACCTTCTATATACATAAATGGACAATTGGCCTAGTAGGATATGATGGTAGATCTCTTAATCAAATTTTTGAGTTCAACTCAGGGACTGAATATGAAAAAAAACTACGTTGAGAGGATAGTTCTCTTAAATGGGTCACTATAAGTTTCGAACCAGATAAGTCAAAATATAACTTCCGATATCGATCGGTATGGTACCAAAAAAGAAAAACCTTCTTTATACTAAAAAAAAAATAAAGACAAGCCCCTTCCATTCCTAATTCTAATTAAATATAAGTAATGGCAGTGCCCCCAAAATTAATAATCACCACCACCTACATAAAAGGAATAATGTAAACCATCATGCATTGTTTAAGTATTTGGAACAATAAAAACAATAATAATTCATCCATACTTTTGGAAGAAGAACAAAAATGCCCTAATTCAATTCAATTGAAAAAAGCTTATCAACCCTCCTGCATCAATAAACAATGTGAGAGAGAGAGAGAGTTCAATTTTTTTTTTTTTAGTGGAGCAAAGAATTACAATAGAAAGGCTCCACATGTCCAGGAAAACACTTCATTATTGTAAAAACCACCAAATTTGGCATATAAGCCCGACAGCCATTAGCAATTTTGCCCTTTTGCCTATCTCCTTTTCTTTTCTACTCCCGGCTCGGCGTCAACTTCGACTTCTCGGCGTCGCTTCACCGATCCAGCGACGGGTGCAACTAGAACAGGCTCGGCTTTAGCCGGGTTAAATTTTTCACCAAATAAAGTTCCTTTGGTGAGAAACTCATGAGCAAGGTACCCGGCTAGGAGATGACTTGAAGCAGCCGGCTTAGCGGCTTTGTAATTAATCGGTCTGGCTCTAGCTGTCGTTGCTTTCGACGGTGCAACAGAAAGCCATATCTTTCTCCTCCTCCCTCCCTGCGCTTCATCATCTTCGACTCTCCACACGCAAATAAATAGAGAAAACTTTAGAACGATCAAATGTCGAAAATACCCCTAAGAAAACGTACTCGAGAATATAGATTAGGCCTTGTTTGGCGGGGAGTTAGATTTGTAATAAAGTGTAGAAAATGAATCTGATTGAATTAGGTTGTAAAAAATTTCTTAAAATTAGGACACTGAAGAGAGGGGAAGGGAGATGGAGGGGATGGTTCTGCTGGAAATCTAACTGTGGAACACGGTGGCCGGAGATTGCTGCCACCGGTTGAGAGAGAGAGAGATTTCAAAAACTTTGGGGGCAGCGAAGAAGTGAGGGAGGCCCAGGGGGAGCCGGCTTATTTGTAGAGACAAGCAGTAGTGATTGCCCCCGGTAGGTTTACAATATTACCCTTGCTATTTAATTTCGAATCTCCTAAGAATAGGATAAGGCAAAGGGGGTATTTTCTAAATACAAAAATGTGATGTAAATAACTATAAATGAAGAACAATATGACCAATAAAATAAAGGGACTTGAGAGTACGTTACTTAGATTTGTTCCGAGTCATCCAACCAATAAATTGACGGGGCGTTCTTTGGAATCAGATTTAGATTTGAAATTATATATCCTGAATTTAAAACAAATCGAATTATTTCGATACATTTATTTGATTAAATACATTGGAATGTGTATCATTATCATAAGTGATATATAGTTGGCAGATTCTTTCAAAATGGCAATCAACAAATTTTCAATTTTACCCCTAACACAATATATAATAAAAACAACGAATAGTTAAAAATAAACCTATTTTGAGAGAAATAGATGTCATTAACGTAAAAAAGATAAAAAATTATTTTAAAATATAAAAAAATGAAATAAGAAAACTAATTCAAAACTCAAAGACACCTCATAAAATAAATAATATCTTCTAAAAATAAGGCTAGTTACAGTTCTTACCAAAAAAAAAAAAAGAATCCCTAAAATCTAAATTATCAATATTTACCTTTCACAAAATCCACCTTTCCTTCTACTACAGCCACAAAAACATTCCCATAAAATCAAATATAATATATATACTGTTACTAAACCTTCTTTCTAAACTAATAACTAGTATAATGCTTTAAAATATAACCGAAGGATAAAGAAGATTAAGGACATATTTCCTTCTCATCTCATTAGAGTGGCAAAAGAATACGGTGAGTTTGAAAGATTCAACTTCTATCATGTCGACTGCTTTAAATACCTCTCCACTTGGTAGTCCAAGTTTCATCAACTAATCAACCAACACATTGCTCCTTTTTAAGACAAACTATTCAGATTTCTCATCATTTGCTATAGCAGTCACTATAATTGTGAAGTTAGTTGAAATTATCTTCATAAATGATATAAATTGTTTGTAAGTTCTTAAAATCGGACATCAACATTTGATGATATTGATATGGATTTCATTTTCTTTGATGTATGAGTCGGAGGTGACACTTTCTTTTACTTTTCAAAATTTCTAGTACTTGCTGAAATGACTTATGGTTCCTGTGCCACTAAAATTCACTTCTTCATTCTCATCGTTAGTGCTTATGTCTACATCAACAATAACATTTTCCTCTTCTTTCTCCATATTTTGAACAACATCTGCATAGCCTTCAACAATAACTCGAGCTCTATCTTTTTGATACACTATTTCAAGATCACCCAACTATAAAAATCTATCCTGAATGCCTCTTGCTTGTTTGCGTAACTTGAAAATGAAAATGAATTAAAAAAAAATTGACAATCCCATGTCAAAAACATAAAAAAGTAAGTTTCAACAATATCATCAAGTTTGTAAATAAAAGAAACCTTCTCAGCTTACATCATTTCTTATGTCATTGTCTCTCACAAGCAATTTTTTTTAAATATCACTCCAATTGCAACCACTTACTTTGCATATCTTAGTTATTGCATTAAATCCTTTTTTTCCCATTTTACTTTTGATTTTAAATATGGAGAAACTTGCTTTGCAAATGTAGGAAATTTACTGAAATTATTTTGTGCCACTCATCCATATAGTTGTTTTTGAATCCTTCGTCTATTTTTCACAAAGGATCACAAACCAACTCTTACGAAACTTCAATCAATAATTTCACATCCAGATCATTTAAAAAACATTTAATCTTTTCTTATCCGCGTGCATTTTTATTATTCTCCATCCTATCATTGAAATATTAATTGTGAAAAAAATAAAACTATTACAGCAAATTAATGATAATAAGATAATATAAAGATATCTTCACAAAACAAATGTTACAACATAAATTTGAAAAATCGAAAATATTCTAATTAATCATGCATCACAGATTCAGAATCAATTCCATTCAAGAATATATCAAATAATTTAAATAAAAAACACAGCTAATTAAATCCAAACAATGACTTTCCCCGCTAATTATACCAAAATCCAAATTTGACCAATGACAAGGTTAATATTTGAGTCTCGCATAATATTTATTACCGCATTTGTTCAAAAAAAAATGCATAACAAAAAAGGTAAACAAAAAAGTGTTTGCTTATGTTCAGTCATCGATTAGTATCTAGTGGCTTGTTTATTTTTTGATTGACCCATTTTTTCTTGCTTAATACTTCGAGTTTTGCATAGACATACACTATCAAAAAATGATATTTTAACAATGAAAAAATCTATCGTTAAAAGTCTATTTTTCATCGTTAAAGGGTATCAGCGATAAATTTTTTCCGTAATTAAATCTGTCGCTAATAATGACTCCGCTAATTATCAATGACGGATTTTTTTCTTTCACTGAGACAAAAAAAAAAAAAAAAAAAACCTTGCTCCAAGAGTTTGACCCACTACTACCTAGCCCGACCCGCCCACATAGCCCCCTTTAATCGCCTCCCATGAGTTTTGAACCCATGCATAATGAAATTGATGAGAGCAAGCCTGCCACTAAACCAACTTAGTTACCTACACATATTTCTTTTTCTTACTTATTATCTTTATCTTATATTTTTAATAATAATAAAATAATATAAAATTATAATTTATTATAAAATAATAAAATAATTTTATTTTAGCTTAAAATAAAATAATAAAAATTTTGAAAAATAAAATAAAAATTAAAATAAATAAATAAATAAAATAATATTTAAATTCGTCACTTATCCATCAATAATTCGTCGTTAATTTTTCGTTGGTAATCCGTTGCTAATGATTGTATGCATATATTTTTTTTATTTTTTTTCCTTCACTAATTCACCGACGGATTAGCGACGGAAAAATTCCGTCGGTAAAAATTCCGTCGGTAATCCATCAGTAATAATTTTATAATTTTTTTTTTATTTTTTATTTTTAAGGTTTAGCGATGAAAATATTTTCATCGCTAATTTTTTATCGGTAATCCATCACTAATCTGTTGAAAATTTGTCGTCATTATCGATAAATTTTTTTCTATCGGTATTTATCGATACTAATTTTTCTAGTAGTGATACTTGGCATAAGAGGCCAAAAATTGAGGCAAATAATAATAATAATAATACCCAAAAGATTTTTCTTTTAGAGGGAAAATTAGGGATCTGAGCAAGAAAAGAGGAGGAAAGAAAAAAATATCAGAAAATGGAATAATCAAAACTAGTAATAAATAAAAAAATTACTTTTTTATTATAAAAAGAAAAAACAATTATTGATCCTACCCATTCCCATCTATTTTCTTTTTAATTTTGCTTTGATCCAAAGGAATTCCGTATTTTTTATGAAATTTATTTTTCCAAATCCAAATTTTAGTATTTAGAACAAAAAAAAAAAAGAAAAAAGTATAGAGTTGATTTTCAACTCCACACAGACCATGATTTCTAATTCTGTAAAAAAATATAAATATAAAATTTGCAAATAACCATTTTATCTTAATTACTTTTGAAGAAAGGTAAATAAAAATATTTAAAAATGAATTCTATATTTTATTTTTATTATTTCAAATATAAGAATTCAATTGAATTTTATATTTTAAATTTTAAATCCAATCACAGAATTTCATTTTTAAATAAACTCCAGAAAAAGGTTCATCTTAAATGCATTAAACTCTTTCACTTAAAATAATAATCATAAGTAAAAGCAATCCTTCTATGGGTGTTTTCTCTTTCTATTGGGTATGCTATCCACAACGAGATTTCTCAGAAATTTCTCGATGTTGGAACATACAATCCCCACGACAATATCTGATTAAAAGTTTAGAAGAACCAATGTTTTAGAATTTTTTTTTTTCTTTCTTATACTTAAATATCGTTATTTAAAAATTTGACTAATCAATGTTTTGAAACATGAATCAGAATACGAACCGGTTATGCCAAGAGGTGAATGCATTACCGGGTCAAATTGATGAGGATAACATTATCACGGCGTCATAAATAAATTTAAACCATAATAATATAAAAAAACTGTCCAACATATATAATATCACTTAGATTTGTTGTAAAATAAAGAAGGGGAGGAAAAAGGTAGTTAAGGCCACTCACTCTTCCCTTAGATCCCGGATCGACTCAGCCAAACACAGAATTTTTACTTTCTCAACAAAAAAAAAAGGAGGGAAAAAACTGGGTTGACCGGCTCAATTTGGTTCCTGGTCTAATCTGAGTTTTGATCTATTTTTTCAAAAGTCGGTTATTTTAAGAAATTCGGACCGACTACTATACCAATTCCCAATCAGAACAATCAGTTCGGTCCGAATTTCAAACACTGTTTGAACAGTTTTGGGTTTCAATTTAGGATTATCTCTTGATGTCTATTATTATATTTTCAAAACTTGAATTCGAGATCTTGATATCAAACGATCTGTCATTAAACTTATATATTGTCCGTTCTCCCAGGTCAAACGCTAAATTTTGATTCTCAACAAAAAAAGAAGGAAAAAAACAGGTTGGCCACTTCAATTCGGTTCTAGGTCCAATTCGAGTTTTGACTATTTTTTCAAAAGTCGATTATTTTAAAAAATTCAGACCGGCCACTGATCCTATTCCCGGTTGGATTGATCGATTTGGTTTGGATTTTAAAACACTGGTTTGAATGGTTATGAGTTCTAATTTAGGATCATCTCTTGACGTCTATTTTTTTATTTTTAAAATTTAAATTACGAGGCATTAATATCAAGTGCTCTGTAATTAAACCTATATGTCGTGCTTTATCTCTCATATTGGTACGTTAAAATGGCCTCATGCCCTCTCACCCTTCTGGGGTCCTATACGAAAGTAGTAAGTCATTTATGGGATAAAGAATGTAGTGTTTATATTATATTATTAGTTTCTATTTAGAGTTTGTCTTTTTTAATTCCATTAAAAAAAATTATTTTTGACTTATAAACTAATGTGACAAATAAAAACTTAAAAATTAACTCTTTTATAAGCTGTAAAGTTAATAAAATTACGATCAAAGGTAATTGGTATTAAAGTTTCATAAATAATTTATAAAATAAATAGTTTCATAAATAATTTTAAAATATTTATAAATTAATCATAAATATTTTAAGTTTATAAATATTATAAATATTCATCAATATTTAAAATTCATTTGACTTTTTATAGATCTCTTAAACTCAAAAAAAATTAATAAATTAACGATTCATATTTTCTATCAATGTTCAAATAATTAGGGTTTTTTTTTTAAGATTTATATATGTGAAAAAACTGCAATAGTTGAAATAATTAGGGGTAATTTTATCAAACCAGATATTTTATTAAAAAAAAAAAGCCAAGTAAACTTCTTTTAGAAACCTTTTATTTTTCTCTTTTTTTTTGTTAATTAAAAAAATCTTTTCTTTTGAAAGAATTTTAAAATTTTCATTTGACCTAATTTTTAACGGTTTTTTAAATTTTCATTTGACTTAATTTTTAATTTTCAACTAATTTTAAGCCCAACAAGGTCAAATAAGCACTTACTAATACTCTTTTTCTTTTTTTTTTTTTTTTTGGATATATAAGGGCACTTACTAATACTCTTATACCAGTATTTAACTTGAAATTTATAGTCATTTATATAGATATAAATAGTAGCGGACCTAAGAGTCAGAGGTAGGGGGTACAAAAAAATTATAAAATATTTGTTCAAATAACAAACATAAATTATAAAACTATATTAAAAAAATCTAAAATATAAAAAAAATAATTTAATCATAATATTCTGGAAATTTAAATTTTAATTGAAAACATGTATCTTTTTCATGGGATGAATAATGGATTGTTTTTCAAATTTGAAAATAGTTTCAGTGGTTAATCGGAAACAATTATAGATTGAAGATTTCAGTATTCGACAAATGAAGAAAATATAAAAAAATAATCAGGATGTCGAAATATGAGTTTCAAAAACTCATATTTTCGCTTGAATTTCAAAAACTCTATAATTTAAGAGTTTTATTTTTAAATTTGATTTTTTTTATTAATTTAAATAAATTATATGAATTTCAAGTTGAATTTTTATTTGGATTCATTTGAATGCACACGGGGATAGTATCGGACCAATCAAAACACATCGGGCCACGTCATTTATTGTGACACTGACCCAAACGATCATAGTCTTTACGCATACCATTTTCATCTTCCATACATTAAAGAGCCCTTCTCTTCAGGACATGTCATCATTTCACGTCTCATTCGTGTCCTTCCCTCCCGCTTCCTTAGATTTGTCCCGACAAAGATTACTGCACCTGCTATCCAACAACTGACCACGTGATAACCGGTAATTTTACGAGAATAATTTGGTATTTTAATAATATTTTTAATTTATTTAAGGATTATATAAAAGAAATTTATTTTAATTATGCAATTTTAAATTCATAAATCTTTTATTAAAATTTTAAAAAATTATTATGATTTTTTTATTTTTTTAATATATAAATTACAAGATTAAAAATTAGTATAATAATTATATTTTTATTTATTTTAATTATTAAATATTGTAAATTAAATTAAAAATTAAAAGGGAAAAGAGAAAAAAAAAATAAAAAGCTTCCAAACCGTCCACTAATATGTGAACTCCTTCTATGGTCTTTGTCACTCGATAGATAAATAAATATAAATTTTCTCTAATAATTAAAATATTAATTTTCTCTTTAATCAAGTCTAATTTAAAATTTCTTTTTGAAAAAATTAGACTTATTGGTTTTCTTTACTTTAAAAAATCAATTCAATTTAACATTTTCTCTTTTTCCAAATTAAATACTTCATTTTTCTCTACAAAATAAATTAAATTTGTTTTTTCTATATTTTAAACAAATTAGTTTTCCAGCTAAAAAAATCAATTTAATATAAATTCTTTCTCTCAAACTAAGCATATTATTTTTTTTCCTTCCTAAAGAATAATTTAATTTGAATTTGCTCTCCACAAACAATCACTCCCCTAGTGTTTTGCTTTGCCTCGATAACTACAAATTCATACTTATATGATCAATTAATATTTTTACCGAAAAAACATAATTATGACCGAATTAAAATATTTTACGCTCAATAAAGTATTTAAAATTTTAAAATTAAATAAAAAATTGAAAAAAATTAAAAACCTATGGAAACCAGTTGCTATATCAAGGATCAATCTCCCGTAGACTTCATTTCCTGATCTAATCAAATTGCTTAGGTGGCTTACTTCATCAATTAAATTTACATCACATTTTAAAACTATACAAAATATTTTATAATAAAAAAAATCTTTTTTTTCCTCATTTCAAAGATAAGGGGTTTTGATATATTTTACTTTTATTTATTATTGATAATTTGATAAAAATTTTAGTTTTTCTAGAGATATATTTTTTTTTCTTGATCAACCGATATCCGAATTATCCAATCAAACCAGTTTGAATACTATAGAATCCAATTTAGGAGCTGACTATTTTATCATTTACTTTTTCATTTTTAATAGATCTTGATTAAGAAAATATAGTATTTTGTCAGTTCTAAAAATATATTTTGACGGGCAATAAATTTTTTTTTTAATTTCATATTATTTCTCTAAAACATGTTTAATTAAATATAACTAAAAAATGTTAATGATCCGTATTGTCTATTTATAAGTTCATATGTTTACAATTTAACTGAAAACTCACCTTAAATTATTATTTTATAAAATTAATAAAATTGATAAAATATTAATATATTTTCCACGTCATTGTCTGTCTCATAATTAGGATCACTGTTGATATATTTTCCACATCATTTTCTGTCTCATAAAGTATAACCTTTAACGCCAGCACGAAATTGCACGACGAAACCCTTCCACGTGGCACAAAATTAGTCTCACCAATTACAAATTAATTCTCAAAATAATAATAAAAAATCCTTAAAAAAAACATGTCCCAATTAAATGTAATACCAGGTAACTTCCCAAAAGAACCAGAAAAAGACAAGGAAATTACTGTTTGTTTAAATTTCACAAACAGGATTCATCGACTTCAAAAAAGTTCATTCTGTTGGAACATGTCAGAGCTGTTCTTCAGAATTCAATGTTGTTATTCATAACCCACATAGAAGAGGATAATTTTACATAGACAAAGAAAAAGGGGAAAAATCAAAAAGGCGAAAAAGGAAAGTTTTAAAGAACGAATCTTGACGGCTTTGAAGACTGGAATTTTGATCACAAAGATTTGCAAAGGAAGCATTTGAAGAGGAAAAGGAAAACAGGGAGAAAAAAAAAAATGATCGTTGGTGTTGATGCCTTGTGCGTTGTAGTCCTCTGCTTTTCATTTCGGAATAAAAGGTAATTTTTTTTTTCCTTATCAAAATTTTAACTGTGGTATTAATTTGGTGGGCGTAATATGGGGTTTGGTTTTATTTCACTTTTGGAGTTTGAATTTTCCTTTTTTGGAGGGGTTTTCCAATTCTATCCACAATTTGTTGGTTTTCTTTTTGTGCTTTTTGGAATTTGGAAGGGCTTTGAGAGAAACGTTAATTGAGAGTGAGAATTGGCGGGGATTCTGAAGAGGGGTTGAAGAATTATCGATGGATTGCGTTTCTGAGAGGTAATCTGGGGGTTTTGATGTGGTTTTAGGGTTTGTTCTTGGTGGGTGTTTGGATTTGGGAGGTTTTCCAATCTGGGTTTGTTGAAACTGGGACGGGTTTTAGAGTTTCAGATACAATTTTCTACATCCAATCTGAATTTTGTTGTTTAATACTTGTTATCTGTTAATTTGCAATTTCTTGCTTACTGGTCTTAATGTCTGGGAGGATCTTCCTTATGGATCTCTTGAATTTTTGATTCGTTTTAAAGTTTACGATTTTCAACTTTGAATCTGAAATTTGCTGTTGGTAGTATCTGTTCTATTTTCAAGCAATTGATGCCATGGATGATCTGCATCCAATACCAACCTATAGCTTTTTAATAGCTCTGGATGGCAATTGAATGGGTGAACTTGTGTAACAATTCATGAATTACATTTCTAACCTAAAATTCTGTAATTGTTGTACATGGTGATTTTGTGGTGGCTGTGACAGAATATCAAAAGCTAAAGATTATGCCAAATAGATTTCGGAGTGAAAAGAAGAAGAGTAGGTCTCCATTCAGGCTTGGGAAGATAATGAAGTGCATTTGCTCTGGAGAGCAATTGAGGGCAGATGAGATAATCCTATCATCTGAATCCCTCGCAACCAAGGATTATTCAGTTGTTGTGCTCAGTTCTACTCAACCTGCCGTAAATGGACATAAACCGGATACTGGCAATATTGAAGAGGCTGAATTATCTCTTCGAGAGAGTGGCAGTCTGAATTATGAGGTTTGTTTATCACCTATTCCTTTTTTTTTGAAGGTTAATTGTTTCTGGCATTCTTTTCCAAGTAATTGTAGAACATCAACTCCTAAATATTCTGAAATTCATGCTCGAGTATGATAATTTAATATCCGAATAAGTAACCACCATAATCAAAAAACAAATAGATAAATAAATAAAAAGAAAGAAGATATATCTGTACGTTAAATGTTCAGAGAGGTGGATCTGTAATTCTATCTGTTACTTCTTACCGAAAAGATGTATCCTATCTCTGCTCTTTGTTGTGCTATGAGTCATTATTTGATGTACGGGCACGTCTAAGGTGTCAATGGGATCTATAAAAAGAAAAGGAGTTTTTTACATAGTTGCTTGCTACAATGCATTGTTTAAGTTCTCCCCCCCCCAAAAAAAAAACAGAAAAAAATTCGGGGCTTAAGTAATGAACTTCAAGACTTCATATTGATGTTGCTTGTTAACTATTTCCAATTATTAGTTTTCATGTTATCATTGGCAGTTGCCAGGTTTCCAGTATGGTTCATTCACTAGCCTGCCACATGTTGTTCCATTTACTTTGATGATTATACTTGTGCTTCATTTTTGGACATTATATCTGAATATGCAGGAAGCTAGAGCTCTTCTTGGAAGATATGAATATCAAAAAGGAAACATAGAAGCAGCTCTACATGTATTTGAGGGGATAGATATTGCTGCTGTGACTCCAAAACTGAAACTCACTCTTGCTAAAAGAGGAGAGCGCCGAAGGAGGCCTTCTCAAAGTGATGCTATCCCTCTAATGTCTATACATGCTGCCAGTTTACTTCTGGAAGCAATATATCTTAAAGCAAGATCATTGCAGGGACTTAAAAGGTTTAAAGGTATCATTTTGCTTCCGAATTCCTATAAGCTTATTATTGCTTTTATGAGTTTAATGGGTTGCAACATTCAGCCTTGATTGCTTATTAAATTGGGTGACTTGCCTTTTAACCTGTTGCCATGTTTGGGATAGTCTAAATTTTGTTATATATTTGCTTTATATGTTCAAGTGTCCTAGAAGTATTTATTTGAAAGAGATCGCAAAGTGGAATTTTGATTTAACTTAATGCTTCGGTCTGAGGAAAATGTTGAATGATTAAAAAAAATGAATGGCCTACAACTCTCATGAGGACGTAAGACTGCCGGTTAACAATTGGCTGAATAAACCTATAATCTTACTGTTCAAGTAGTTTTACCACATTATGATCTGAAATGAAAAGGTATGGAGATAATGGAGGCAAACCAAGACCTTTTGAGAACTCTATGCCGCAGATTTACTAATGCTTTGATCTCATCTAGGAAAACCAAGTCTATGCAAAATTAATGCAGCAGGAATTGAAGGTTGAGTTTGTTAAGCACAAACCTAAGCCTCTCCTAGGGAATCCACCCCAAAGATAAAGAGAAACACCATTTCAATAATTATACAATCTCAAAAGCTACTTAATTGAGTTTACAATGAGGAATACGATTTTCAAATAGCTTAAGATAGTTGAACTAAAATAGGAAACTAAAGTCCTAGTAACTCTAGATGACCATCTTGAAATACAGAAACAAAATAATAATAAATTAATAGAAAAATTGCATAACCAATAGGCCGTCCTCTGAGTTTGCACAAGGCACCGGGTGTGCAAGCAGGCAGATGTAGCATGCACAGCACAGATGCATGTGCATATTCCTTGTGGTTGCAGCTGCCTTCCTTGGTGCATCTGTGATGCTCGAAACTTCTTTGTGACCCTTTTGCGCATTGATTTGTTCCTTGTGTAATGCTCTGACATCTTCTGGATTATAGATCCAACTTCTGAATCTTCCCCTTGGCTTGATAATAAGAACCATGACATCGAGAACTTCTTTTTCTCTGTCACTCTCCCCATTGTGGAAGAGCTCAACCTCGATTTCATTTCCACCACTTCTTGATTCCCATGCTCAAGGTGTATGAGGATTTTGATATATTGATCCTTGTGTGCTTGGTGTCCTTGTTGAATACTGGGGTCATATGGATCACTAATCTCCCAATTTCTTGTCTTCTCAGTCAAGTTCTTTACAAGCTCATCATAGATCTCTTCCAGAACAAAAAACCGAGACCTGCTACACAGGCATTCCCCTAATGACAACACTAGAGCAAGATCTACGGTTTTATTTGCTGTAGCTTCATCAAAATTATAACTCTGCTCTTCAATGAACCCTTCAAATCCCTAACCTCCTCGTTGCTCCTCACATCGCTTGCAAGATCAACCAGTATTGTCACTGACGGCTCCGACAAACAACCTGGAATATTAATTGTCTCCTCTAGAATAACTTAAACTTTTGGTTCCTTTTTTCTCGAGTACTACAGGAAACAACTATTTAGAAGACTTGGCGACCCCATACTCGGATACAACCTCGATTCTATCACCCCTTTGTTAGCATGAGGAACTGATCTTGTAAAGGACTTTTGTTGTCCCAAATCACCACTAAACGTAGGAACTTCAATATTCACACAATAGTCTTGACCAACAACTTACTTGTGGTTTCCGATAATCCTACCTCCACCTCCTTTATTTGAAGAATTCCCATGGTTATATTGATCACGTGGAGCTACACGAATTAGATCTGGCATGGGACGACCACGGGCACCATCCATGGCTAGTTTCCCCTCCCGGTTCTGATTTGTGTTCGGCCTCACCGCTGGGACTCCAACCATGGGTTTCAGATATTCGAGTTTCCAATCGTTGCTCTAATGTTGATATGGCCACCGAGTTGGAATCTAATTTTTTCAAAACGGCCTTCATCCCATGATCTCCGTCATGGGAATGATTGCTCCCAAATACTCCAAAAGGACCTTCTTGGCTCACCATCAATCCAGATGTTGACACCTTCCAATACCAATAGATGCAGCGCGAAATGATGGTTGAGTTTGTTAAGAACAATTCTAAGGGTTTGCAGCAAAATCCACCTCAAAGATAAAGAGAAACAATGTTTCAATATAATAAAATCTCAGAAGTTTCTTAAGTGAGTTGACAACGAGGAATAAGATGATTAAATATCTTGACAGTTGAACTAAAATAGGAAACTAAAGTCCTAGTGACCCTAAACAACCATACTGACATAAGGAAAATAACAATAAGTTAAGAGATAAATAGGTTAGGGCCCTTATCACGCTCTCGCTGTGCGCACATGTGCTCTTGTGCACGCGGATGCTGCAAGAATCTGATTAATTGGAGAAAATATCTCTAGTTACTTTCATTTGGTAGTGCCATTATCGAAAACTAGGATGTGGTTAAATTTTGGATATGTAAACGGTATATTATATGGTTTGCAAGGTAATCAGGACTTAACATATGTGTAAATGTAGAAGTTAGTCTTCTTACAAATATAAGAAGTGTACTGGTGGGATGTCAATGTAGTTTCCATGCATTTTACATATGTATGAAGTTAGATACCATCTTACACCAAAGTTAATACACTAAGTTGGGTATGATTATATAGAACTCATTCATTCATAAGCAAACTGACACAGACATGCAAATTTCAACAATCTCCCCTGCACGTCTGCATTAATAACTTCCACCAACTTCCCCTTGAAATTTAATTACCAAGTTCATAAAGAGCTATTTTTACCCTGGTGCAACTTTATTTTTTAACTGTGGAAAAGGCAATCTACTTGACCATGGGAGCACAACACTACCCCATCTCTTGAACCACTTTTGCAATGCTGTGGTAAACCTTCAGCTCTTTGGTTGGATACTTGGTCATTTTTCACATTAGTGCATATATATGAAGTTAGATACCAGCTCGCCAAAAAGATTAAGCCAATAAGATTTGGCTAACTATGGATACATACAACTCACTTATTGCCACTTTGAAGGTGTAGGATTTGCCATGCATATATGAATTTTAGCATTAAGTATTTTAGATACAAATTGCCCTGGTTAGGATTAGTGTATCTCAAGACATTCTAAATGAATGTTCTTTTTTTTTTTCTCTCTCTCTTTGCTTGCGACAGGAAGTGAAAAAGTTGAACTCAACACCTTTATCATAAGTAAGGTTTTTGAGTCATTCAGAATACTATTTTTGTTCACCAAGATTTAGCATTGTAATGATTGGATCTATGCATTGGCTTTGGACAGTCACCATTTAACTAACTGTTACAGTACAAACATATTTTATTATTGGCAAATTTTATTTTCCAATCTGTATAATCTTGTAATGTTCATGCAAGTTGCAACCCCTAGAATATATCTCGCTAATGCTTCTCTTAATTCACTGGATGCAGAAGCTGCTCAATCATGCAAATTGGTCTTGGACATTGTTGAATCCTCATTGCCAGATGGGCTGCCTGAAAACTTTGGTGCTGACTGTAAATTGCAGGAGACCCTAAACAAGGCTGTTGTGTTGCTCCCTGAATTGTGGAAACTGGCTAATTCTCCTGGTGAAGCAATCTTGTCATATCGGCGAGCCCTTCTCCATAATTGGAACCTTGATTTGGAGACTATTTTAAAGATTGAAAAAGAGTTTGCAATTTTTCTCCTGTACAGTGGAGGTGAAGCAAGCCCTCCAAACCTCCGGTCCCAAATGGGTAGTTCATTTGTGCCTAAAAACAATATAGAAGAAGCAATTCTTTTGTTAATGATTCTACTAAGAAAAATCTCTCTCAAAAAAATCGACTGGGATCCATCGATCTTGGATCACCTTATATTTGCTCTATCAATATCAGGGGAGTTGGGTGCTTTAGCTAAGCAAGTTGAAGAACTACTTCCTGGCATAATGGATAGAAAGGAGAGGTACTATACTCTAGCTCTCTGCTACTATGCGGTAGATGACAGCTTGGCAGCTTTGAACCTATTAAGGAAACTGTTGAGTCATGGAGAGGACCCAAATAATGTTCCAGCTATGTTTCTTGCCTCTAAGATTTGCGGAGAGAACCCCAATTTTGCTGAAGAAGGGGTTGGTTTTGCTCGCAGAGCACTTGAGTTCTTGAAGGATGGTTGTCAGCAGAGGGCAAGCATTGCAAAGACTTTATTGGGCGTCTCACTTTCTGCTAATGCTAAATCTGTTGTGACTGATTCGGAGAGGGTTGTGAAACAAAATGAGGCACTTCAGGCCCTAGAGACTGCTGCGAGAATGACAAAATTAAAAGATCACAAAATTGTCTATCAACTCTGCTTAGAAAGTGCTGAGCAGAGAAAGTTAGATGTCGCACTCTATTGTGCAAAGCGCTTGCTAAAACTAGAGGGCGGCTCAAATGTCCAAAGTTGGATATTGTTCGCTCGTATATTATCAGCTCAGAAACGCTTTCTTGATGCTGAAGCTATAATTAATGCTGCTTTGGACCAGATGGCAAAATGGGATCAGGGTGAACTCCTCCGGACAAAAGCTAAAGTTCAAATGGCGCAGGGTCAATTGAAGAATGCCATTAGAACATATACTGAGCTCCTTGCTGTTCTTCAAGTCCAGTCTAAAAGCTTTGGATCTGCAAAGAAGCCTTTAAAGGTCTGTTCATTAATCTTCAACTTAACTTGCTTAATGTTATTGCTATTGACTGAGCAGCGCTACCAATCAGAGTTGTTCTTTGAACTATTTTTAGTATCATAATTCCAGAACTGTTCACATTGTGTTTATTGTTTACTTTGGCTCTTGTTCTCCACCATGCTGTATGTTGTGGCTTTAGTCATTTTTAGGAATGTAGGTATAGAAAATGATTCTAGATTTATATCTAGTGGTGAAATTAAGGCGTATGCTTTATTAATAATATTATAAAAGCCCCCCCCCCATTTCCTTGCCCCCCTTTTGCCCAGTGTAATATTTCACGCTAGAATTCTATATATATGTCCAACTTAATCACGTTGACACAAGATACTGTAGTTAAATTGTGGGTTACTTCTTTTCCAAACAGCAGTCCTTTTGATCATTGTCCTGAATTGCCTGTTATTAAGAACATTCTTACATTGTCAAATACTTGGTTAAACTGTCCAAATTTACCTAACAAGGGTCACTGAAAAAATCCACAAATTTTAGGGTAAGAATTTCTTCTAAAACTTGATTGTTCTAATTTTTCAATAAAGGGATGATTCATCATGTGTCTAGTGACCATATGAAGGCCAATATCAATTACACTACTCAAGAGTTAGCTCTCATTGATTTGGATCAATGAATCATTGAGAGTGCTATAACAATTAACCATATAGCAGTTAGTTTCACCCAGTGTTAAATTTCTGTATTGTCTTTATATCTTAACAGTTCTTACATGTCTAAGACTTCTAGTCATGTAAGATGAGTTACTGATATGCTCCCAAATAAGTTCTTACGTGACCAGACTAAGACTGCTATTCATTTAATAATCCCAAATAAGTTTTACCTATTTGAATTTCCGCTAGTGATTTGCTGACGTATCTTGCTATAGCAAGTGACCTTTATTGACTTCTTGGTGGTTTTGCAAAATCTGAATATCTTAAAGGAAATTAGTGTTTAGGGGTGGAATCATTCCCCAGAATCACCAATTTCAATTCAAGCATCACTTGAATGATTTCCTCATCTTATTTTTATTTCTCTTGTCTTCCTGTTATGAAGTTTTACAACTGCCCATGGAGATGTTGCTGCAGCTTAAGAAAATGAGCTCCTTTTCAAGTTGTAATCCAGCTACTAGTAATGGCTATCCTTGGTTCTGTATAAGATATACCCCAGCATGTTCTCCTGTATCTGTTAGTCTGGGTGCATCAGATTTAATTTTACAATATGTGTGACCAACCTAACATATAAACTTGGTCATATTTGTCATCATAATGTGTTTGTGAGTGTGCATCATATGAGAGACCTTCATTATCTACTGCTTTTATCATCTCATAAGAATGGTCATCTAATTTTGCCTGTCACACAGCCTGGACCTATAACGCCATTCCATTACCATACCTTGTTTTTAGGTGATTCAAGACGTGCCATAAACTTATAGCTTTCTCTCAACAACCTTTGATGCTGGACAGCATTACTTGTCTAGATTTTTTTTGTATTAATTCTTTTTTTAACTTTGTTTTCTGGGTTATCTTTTTCTCCTTTGGAGAATTTTTTTACCCCCATGTTATCCTCTCTCCATTTGATGTTATTTCCTCTCTCTCTCTCTCTCTCTCTCCCCCCCTCTCCCCTTGATCCAAAAAAAAAAAAAGATGTCTCAACAATTAAGTCATTGAAATTAATACAATATCATATTTATGATTGTATTATTTAATTATTGAACTTCATTGAACTAAATTCATGTTTTAAGGACTTTACATGGTTGAGCATCTAGAAATCAGTAGCAATGAGTACCTTATATGTTTTCTATTTAAGAAATTTGAATCTCTTCCATACAGTCTCTAGATTCCCTATAGCTTTTTACAGTTTCTATTCTCATTATCTTATCATTATTTGGTTACAGGGAAGCAGAAGCAATGTTAGCAAATTAGAACAGGAGACATGGCATGACCTAGCCCACATTTACATTAGCTTAAAACAATGGAGTGATGCTGAGATCTGTCTCTCCAAGTCCAAGGCCATTTCTCTGTGGTCAGCTGGTAGATTGCATGCAAAGGGTACCTTATTTTGTCAAATCATATTAGTTTCTTTTTGCATTACTGATCAAATTTTCAATCTTTTTTTGCTATCGATTTCTTAGTTCTTATAGGCTTTGTGAATTTATCATTAATAGCTGGGATTCATTGGTTGATTTGGCTCAAAGAACATGAAAACGAAAGTGATTTTGCTTAGGGTGGAGCTCTGTAAATGAGATAAATTTGTTTCTTTTTAAAATGAGAGAGGTTTTGAGAAGGAAATACCACTTTCAACTGTTAAACACGAGTCTTGTTCAAGTCTCTGTCATTTAAGTGCGATATTTGAGCATGTGTATCCAAACCCAGATCAAAAGGTTTAACTACGTAAAAGCCCCCCTTTTTTTTTTGACAAAAATCAATCAGGAGTTGGGGACCATGTTTCTTAATAACTCCAATTGGGATATCCTCTGTAGACTTTGTTCCTGAATTTACTCATGTCTGGATCATATTTTTCAAATTAGGTAAAGTTTTCGGAAGTTTAAACCATAATATCTATTGAAGTGGCTACAGACAAATGAGGTACTAATTGTTATAACCGATTCAGTCTTGAGTCTTTATTTTATCTTTATATTTGTTTTTATTTATTTATTTTTTTGCTTGGCAATGGGGATGGGGACAAGGCTCAAACATGAGACCTTTTGGCCACAAGATAGAGTTTCAAAGTGACCATTTGAGCCAAACTTAGTCCACTCCCAAGTCTTAATATTGTCTCCTAAAGTCTCCATGAAGGAGACTAGCCTTATGTTCTGATTGGTCTGCTGGGAACATCAAGTCTGGAGGAAAAGAGAGGGTCAGTCTGAGGATTGTTCCTCTTTTGACATATAATAGAGCAATTTTTACATGATTACATTTTATTTGTGTTATTTTGGATAAATTTGTCTAGGCCTAAAAATTTAGGCCATTTTTTTAATTGTTGCAGGTGCTCTATATGAAGCAAAGGGCTGCGTTAAAGATGCTCTAAATGCTTTTCAGACAGCTTTAGACATTGAACCAAAACACGTCCCAAGCTTGGTTGCCATGGCTGTTGTTCTGAGACGAGTTTGTGGTGATCACTCACCAACGGTTAGAAGCTTTCTGATGGAAGCTCTCAGACTTGATAGAATGAATTCATCTGCCTGGCACACTCTTGGGCTTCTTTACAAATCAGATGGCGCTTCATCTGCGCAAGAGGCTGCCGAATGTTTTGAGGCTGCATCTGCTCTTGAAGAGACTGCCCCGGTTGAACCTTTCAGATAGCCTGTTCAATGAAATTTATGGCTCTTTATGAGCCATTAGACTCTTCTCTCACTCACTCTCTCTCTCTACTACTAGTGTATTTATATAAGGTTTTCATGCAATGCAATTTGACAGAAAAAATTAATTTTAGGGGGCTTATCATATTATATGCAATGCAAATAGATAGTACGGTTATTACAGGTTGCATGATACCCTGATATGATTTCATTACTTTGATTTTCCTTTTTGGAAGGAAAAAAATAATGATTCTTTTGGGAAAAGTAGCTGTGAAAGAGCTACTGTTACTACCACTACTACTCTGTTGGTTTTGAGGGTTGAAACTGAAATTTTATCTAACCCCATTTTTCGTTTGAACTTATGATAAATTTTAGGGGTCAAATCTATTAGAAGAAATGTTGATTTCTCATGGACCTATTCTCATATTTTGAGTAAAACCAATTATGGTAGCTGAGATAGCATGGCATGTAAATAAACACACGAACCGATATTCAGTCTAATAGACAAGAGTATTAGATTTTTTAATCAAATTTCAGACTTGAAACTTGAGAATAAAAAAGAATGTATCGGGAGAGCTCTCCTCTAAATTGAGTTTGACAATATTGAGTATGATTTCGAATATTTATCGATTATAAAAAGAATACCAAAAAAATAAAGTAAACAAACACTAATCCAATGTCTTGTTGACCAATTTTCTGAAGTTGGTCTTCCACATATTTCTTTCTTTTTTTTTTCTTCTTTTTTATTTATTTTAAATATATTAATATCTTGTGTTGCATTGTATAAAATCACATACTCAAAATGTTGTCCACTTGTCCCAATTTATTTTTCTGTCCCACACTTTAGCCTTTTTTCACACCTTATTTGTGTTTATTCATAAAGTCAAGACCAGGAATCTACCTACCTATCTTTCCCAATTCCTTGGACTTGTTTTGGAAGAAGGGGGGAATGACAAATTGTGAGATGCTACTATTTGACCATGTTGAAATATGGAGAGAGAAGGGAATTTCTAAATGGTTCCTTCTCCTCTTTTTGTGATTAACAACTATTTTTTTTTTTTGGGTATAAATCAAAACTATAAATATCTCTCTAAATTTCAATTATAGTCAAGTAATTTCTTAAACTCCCAACATCACATTAGTTTCATTATCCATCTTGACATCACATGACCCTCTCCGTTCTTTATTATATTGATGGGATAATCCAAAATTGGAAGTGAAGCTTTGATTCAAAACAATATATCCAATCCCTCTTATTAGCGGGTTCAATGGAGAGTTGTGCTCACAAATTGTTTGATAAAAGTCCCCTTAGAGGAGTTTGATCGGAGATGCTTCCCTTTCCGCAACCGGCAATTTACTGAATACAATTTTTCTTATTTAGAAAACTTATTTTTAGAAAAAATTATATTATTTTAAATTATTTGGAACTTCCTGAGAGCAGATGGTAACACTAAGAGCCTTGCAATGGTTTTTCAACAATGGCGAATGCCAATCCGCAGAATTTTGGCACCCGCCCATTTTTTGTTGTTTCGCTTCTATCTTAATTTATTATTTATTATTTCAATAAAGTTATCATGAATCTTTATTTGGATTATATTGAACATGTTACTGGATGAATTTATCAACTAATTAATAACTTAATTACATATTCTATATCACTACTCTCACATTATTTTCTTGCCATCTCTCTCTCAAAGGTCAAATGGCCGTTTCAAATTCTCAACCTCTCAAAATTGTCTCTACCTCTCTCATCTTCCAAAAACACCAAACCTCTCTCACCATCCCTAAAATGTTTGGGGTTCAAGCCAACAAACCCATTGCTCAACAAAGGCCTAAAACTCGCATGGGGGGCTTACTCCAGCACATCAAGATCACTTCACTGCAGAAGCCAGCAATCTGACTATTCAACACTTGGTAATTTTTTTTATTATTATTGTTATTTACAATTTAAAGATTTATCTTTTATTTTATTCTTTTTATTGGAATTATTTTGTGTAGTTTAAGTCCAGAAACTTGCTGTATTCGAGCTTAATGAGAGAGATCGAGGAAACCCAGATTATCTCCGATCGAGTTTCAAGCCTGTTAACTCTCTTGGTGATCTTGTTCCTTTCTGCAATAAAGTATGTTCCTTTTCCTTTAAAAACTAAATGACTTAAAAAAAAAAGGCTTTCTATTGATTCTTTCACAGGGAAGATCAGAATCTTATCAAAAAAAAAAAAAAAAAAAACAGGGAAGATCAGAAGAAATGGGAAATAGGGGATATGATTGATGGTAATCTATCTTGGTTTCATGTTGTCAGTGTTCGGTAATATTATTTTTACATGCATTGTTATTAATATTCTCTTGATAATCTCAAGGACCTCACTTTCTATTTTGAACCAATTATGCAGACAAGGGACTCAAAAAAAAAAAAAAAGAAGCAAATGAAAAAATTTATTTTGAACCAATTATGCAGACAGTCCAACTCTACTTCCATCTTCCATGCCACTGACCGGTAATCCGACAGGGGAGAGAGAGAGAGAGAGAGAGAGAGAGAGAGATCGTAGGACAAAAGGCGACATGGTGAAATTGTCTCAGATCCGTACATGACTCCTTTTAGCGTTTAAAGAGAGAGAGAGAGAGAGAGAGAGAGAGTGTTTGTGTGTGTGTGTGGAAAAAGCACATCGTCAAGTGAAAAACAAGAAAATGTCTGTAAACCCAGAAAAATGTTGATTCTTCGTGACGATGATGATAATGATGTGGTTGTCACTGGTTTTGTTCCTGGCCCTTTGGTTCCTCCCAAAGAACAGATTGAGAAAGACAAGGTTTTTGCAACTATCTTAGTTCCGTTTCGTAGTCTTCAATTTTGAATTTGATCTTACAAGACGTCGATTTCCTATGTGGGTTTCTGTTATTTTCTTGGATTCTCTTGTTTTCTTTATCAAACCCCTTTGAACATTTTGGCTTTTGTTATTTTGTTTTGATATTTGATCTTTCATGAATTATTATATTATTCATTGAGAATCACAAATGAGAAAGGATAAAGAAACTCACGTAATGATCTGTGGGATCTTGAAAAAGAAAATCACCTGGTAATGTAGCCTTTTAGCTTCGGAATGGGATCTTAATTATGGGTTGTCTTACGTTGCTTATTGGTAAATCCCAATTCTGACGCTGGGAATTGAATGTCTGAGGGAGCGAGATTTGACCTTCTTTGACATCATCTAAGGGGTTGTTTAGAATTGTTTGGATTTACCTTGGAAAAGAACAAGCCCGTGGTTGTCTAGTATATTGATCTTACTATGAAAGTCTTGAAGATCTATCTTTGCTTCTTTTTCTATGCTACTCTGTGTGGATCATGACAATATTTTGTAGGATGATGAGAGTCTACAGAGGTGGAAAGAGAAGCTTCTTGGTTGTGTCGGAGGAGATTTTAGTGGCTTGTATTTGGAGGCCATTTATTGTAGATTGCTTCTTTTGCCTGGTTTATATTCAGTTGAGATGTTCTCAATGGAGATTAGAGGTTGATTATGTGTGTGAACCCATTTTGTTGTTGCACTTCCAATGGGAGTGCTTGGCTTACATAATGCAGGAGCAACAATAAGCAGGCGCGGCAAAAAACTGATAGCAATGATCACCTCAGTTATGATTCTCTCTATTTTGTTAGTCCTAATAAGGTTCAATTTTTACACTATGCTATTGTAAGTTTAATACATGATTCTATATGTCCCTTACAAATGTTTCTCATCAACAATGTTCATTACTTTTTGGTTGCCTAGGTTTCCTTGGGCCGAATTCCTGATGCGAAACATCCAATAGACAATACTTGAGTTTCAAGAAATTCCCATCCATATTGTTCGCTACAATTAGCAAGTT
This sequence comes from Dillenia suffruticosa, assembly GCA_033439265.1. Lineage (NCBI taxonomy): Eukaryota > Viridiplantae > Streptophyta > Magnoliopsida > Dilleniales > Dilleniaceae > Dillenia > Dillenia suffruticosa. Next base: position 20,991,076 of record JAVTVX010000020.1, read on the forward strand.
TCTTATGCTGATACTTGAGTCCTCAGAAGGAACCTTACATCCATATAATAGAGGAGGAGACGACACCCTGTGTTCTTGGCAGGGGAACATACACAGTAAAGCTTAAGGTATGTGCTGTTAGATGCTTGAATAAGATTTTGACATGTCTTTCCCAATCCAATAAACAGAATTTAGGTAATTTTATAGTCTGGTGTTCGAAGTTTCTTTATTCTATCTTTTATCTCCTTTTTATATTGTTTATTGATGCTTTTATGCATCTTCTTTTGTATGTCATTGGAAAAAAACAAGCACACTGCATAATTCCTATGGTACGATTGACGGCCCGAGTTTTCTGAAAAATATGATGTTCCTTTAAAGGAATTTAGTAAGCTTTTGCCTTCATGGCTTGTTGCAGATGTTATCTTAGGAATTGCATAGACCTGCTGTTGTCAGATAATGACATGAAAATCACAAATGCACACGGAGAATTATCGTTGTTGACTGCTTGATGGAGAAATTGTTTGATCAATACTTTCGTTGGATTTTCCCTTTCATGGAATTAATCTCTGGAATTTTCTGGATTATATGTGTGCCCAATTGTTATTGTAGATGCTGGTTTTATAAAATCCTGGCCAACATGAATTGGAAACAAGCACGGCCTTTTGGAAAAAGCCTTGTCAAAATTAGTTATAGACAAGATGTGTCAATGGGCATGATACGATATGTAACTGGTGTTTTTGTTTCAGGGATTTTTGTTGTGTTTGATCATACATTTTCTCTATTTTTTTGCTTATTTATGTGAGAGTTTTGTAAATTGGTTGCAAGTTTACGATGTTTACATACATATTTATTTATGATGCTATCAACAATTCAATAGACCACTTAGTTTAGGTGAGCATAGGATTTTGTGGAGCTAAACTTTTCATATGTTGTTCAAATATTGGTGAAGAAATGCAAAAGACTGTATTTATCATTAGGTTATCATGACAGTGAGGTTAAAGGTTCAAATCATTGGAAGAGCCTCTCCACTTTAAGGTAAGGTTTTTGTATGCCTTCCCTTCCTGGGATGGCAGGAATCTAATACATTGGGACTTCTACATGATTATCACACGTTAGAACGTACTTATAGCCACTTCCTGTGATGAACAGAACTCTCTCTCTCAGAAAATATTAGCCCCATGCCTTCTCTGGACTGCAAGAAACTGGTTTCTTTGTGTGCACACGCACATGCTTCTGTGTGTTGTATTGAGTAGAAATGGAATATGAACCAAGTGGTTTTACTTTTTCATGCTCATGCAGTTTGAATACGAGGATAGATGTCATATGGAGCTCAAGTTTTCTTTTGAAATCAAGAGGAGCACCTAGTTTATATTCCATCTGAAAAATGTATACCGTGCTTCCATTGCATCAGTCTCTACTCCATTATATTAGATGGCATCTTTTTCTGTTTACGTCATTGTTTTGTGCTAGTGATTATTCAAATAGATGCAGAGGCCAATTTGTTTGACCTTTTTAGTCATTTTTTTCCCATCATCTATGACTGCTGGATTGCAAGCGAAAGTACCAATAATTATATTAAGTAGAAAAGTTGAGTGAGGAACACAATCAGGATGCGAATCGTTGATGCATGCATCTGGAGTCTGTTTCTCCACCTTGAAGATTAAGAATGATCCACATGTATTTATTCCGGCATTGTCTATAAGTTGCAAATTACAAGGAAAAATCATCAATATTGTTATCTCATTCTTCTATCTTTATTCTTTGTAGGATTACAACAATAAGGAGTTTTAGCTCTTCATTGTACAAAGAATGACAATGAACTACCTAAACTTTGTAAACACAAGACAGCCTAGGCTGATTGTATGTACATATTTTGGTGAGCCGCTAACGCTGTGTCTATAGTTCTCAGGTCCTGGATGTATGAAGATCAATTTGGCGAATAACAGATGGGAGAACCTGCAGAGCCTGTAAGGTATACATCGGATGGGTAATAAATGATAAATGGCGAGTAAAAACGTTTAAGAGCACCAGAATCCTCGCTAAGATGGGCATTGAAATGCATGTCAAGGGTCCTCAAGTTGTGTACAGTGAGTTTTTGGTATTGTTGGTTTGATCCCTCTAGCTATTTTTTGGTTGGTGTCGAGGGGAGGGAGAGAATATCGAAGTTATTGAGATCAACTTTGACTCGACCTTAACTAATTTGTTTTATCGAGATGAATGTGGTTAAATTTGTTGATTCTATTTTTTGTAAGTTGCCTCTCTGCATTCCCTTCGCTTGCAATGTCTGCCATTGCTTTCTAATTTGGAAAAGAAAAAGGGTGACCCAGCCACGGTTTTGGGCTAGACCGGCAGTCCAGGAACCAACCAAAATCATGATCCCGTTCTAATTCTAGGACCGTGCACCTAACCATTCCAGTCCAATTTGGGGCCAGTTCACGGTCCAAACTGGTCCGTGGCCAGGGCTAGAAAAAAAAAATCCATTTATCTAGATTAGAAAATAATACCTTCGAATTTATACATAATGCAAGAGGAGATCAGCTGAAGAATTCCGCAATCTGCAGCTCTGTCCTAGATGAACATCTCCAAATATATATCTGCATCATCATGATGGGACCTTGCTTAGGCATATGTTTGACAAGACAAGAAACATGGTACTAAATTACATGAGAACAAAGAGCAAACCTATATTCACAATGTTCAGGCCATGCACATCGAGCTTTCCCATAATCCCAATAACAGTCCTCATCTCTTAGTGGTCCCCTCTTAGCTGTCATATTTTAGCTCATAAGCATAATGCAGTGAAAGTTGTTAGCAAGGGCAAGGTACTGTAGTTCACTACAAAAAGGACTAACCTTTTGTGACAAATTTAGATTTAGCTTCAGGATGTATATCATGCCACATTTGAAGCCACAACTCCCTCATAAGAACTGGGGATCGAACAATATTTCTGTGGTTTGCTACACGAAGAAAATTTACATTTTAATGCGAGAATCGGAAACTGAAATATTTGTCATGAAGGCATAAAGGTAAGAGCACACTGTAACCAGTGACATACATTGTGGTAAACAAAATTTAAACACCTTTCATTTTGATACTAGATATCATAAATGGTGCACAAGATGTAATGCAAAATTGAAAGCGAAAGAAAAAGCATAACAAGGAAGTCATATGGCATACCCTTGTCAAGTTCCCAGACTGCTGTCCTCCTACCTGGTATACTTTCAGAATCTTCATAATAGGTTATATACTTAACCTTCGGTGACCTTGTCATGTTGGGAACTATATCTGTATCATGATAGTGCTCCACATTGAGCTCAACTTGTACATCTGACCCATCATGCTCTTGCTGCATTTCCACAAGTACAGCCAATATTTCAAACTTTGAAAGCAATATCCGATCTTTGATAAAGAAAATTGCAGAATGAGAGTGGTCAGAATTTTAATGAACGACAGACTAATCAATTCACCAGAGGAAAAGGTTATGGAACGGAGGCTGGGAATCTAGATCATTTCAGAAGTGAATGGTAAAATTAAACAGCAAGTCGCTGTTAGAAATGCAGCTAAAGATCATCTAACCAATTGCCATTAGTATATGCAATCAGTAGATATACCTGAGGAGCCCTTGTTATGTTCACTTTTGGCCCAAGCCATGTCTTGCACCAGGAAAGGGAATGGTATGGTACCTGAAAAATTGAAATCAACTTGCCTTTGATGAAACTTTTAGGATGTACACTTCAAGATTCAAATATTATTGAGCATACCGTCTCGTCCCCACTTGCAACTCCTGGGTTCCCTTCAACCATCTCACCTGACCTACATGTTATCAGCACAATGCATCAAATTAAGAAATTTGCGTCTGCAAAATTGAAGATATTGACCCTTGTCTTAATATATTCCACATCAATGCAAATAGAAACATATATGTATATGGAATCGCTTTAGTATTTGAATAAGGTGTTGCAATTTGGTATTCTAGTTCCCACAAGGGCAGCAGAGGAGAAAGAGAACCAGAATTGCTAATAAAAGAAAAAAGCAGATTGGCAAAATATTTCCTAAGCTGGTGCCTTACCCATGTAGAGGACCATCCACTAGCAGCAAAGAAGCATTGTTATGTGAAGGATAAAAAAAAAAAAAAAAGGACAATAATGGCATCATTGGGATCACTAGATTGATCAAACTTGATGGAGGTGCTCAAAAAAAGAGGAGAAGTTTGTTAAGGGCCAGTCAATTTTAAGGAAATGTTTCAGCATGCGCAATCAAAAAGAATGGGAAAGTAATATGCCAGCAAGAGTTCAGGACCTTTTTACATGGTATGTATACACAACACTGAGGACCTCTCGTCCCTTTAATGCTTCAACTGTCGAAAAAGTAATCAAGAATATCTGTGGGCTGACCTTCTGATTAGTAAGGTATCTTAGCTCCTTCCATCAATGGTGGAATTGAAAACAGGGGGTTTGGTATCATTAGCATTTCATGAGTTAACAAATTAGTGGAAGTTCATGTTTGCTACAATTATTTCTTCAAGTTGTGAAGTCCAGCTTTTTAATTCCTGATATTATTTGCTATATTCTGCATCTGTAGTCCATTGCATTTTAAGCCAAACCTTATGCCTCCATACACCTTTTTTTTTTTTAACACACTTTATCACATTATTATGTATGTTGAAGACTGAGAGTAAATGAAAAAAAAATGTCATGGATGCCAGGAAAAACAATTTGATGGAAAATTCAGGACATTTATTGTGGAATCAAAATTTAAAGAAAACATTTCCTTAGTAGATTCTGGACTTGAAGCTCTTCATAGACTCAATTAACCTATTCACCTCATCAGCCACAACCAATACAAGATGGAAGAACACCAGTTTAAATTGCCAATAATAACAGTAGTCAGATGATTGAATCAACACATACAGATAGAAATGTAGTGAAGAAGATACTCACCTAGAAAATAAAGATCCTTCATTCTCATAAATGAGATCAGTTATGATCCAGTTATCTGGATATGGCTTGCCACTTGGTGCAAAATGGTAACCAACCTGTTTTGTCATTGCAAATATACCGAAACTATCATTAAGCATTACCAGATAGATGCAGAACAGGCATCCAGATATACAAAGCTATAAAAAGGAAATCTTTTAGAATATAAATAATATTTAGATTTCTAACAGATGCAGGACCTAAAAAAAAATTGAGATAGTTGGAGGACCAAAACTTCCTTTTTCCATCCCAAAAATGAAGTCCAAAATTGCAACATGTATTACGATAATCCCTGAAGACTGAAGAGTAAGAAATAAAAGACAACATTTTATTCAACTTCACTAGACTATGAAAAAAGCTGCAAACTTGTTGCCAAAATTCGAAAAGGGCTTAATCACTTGGCTGAAAATGCACACAAGAAACTCCTCTAGCAGGATGTTCAATACCAGCTTTGAACGACTAGTAAAGGACAACAGAAAGGGATCACCCAAATTATGAATATTCAGATAACACAATAATATAAGTTGATCCATATATGGTATAAAATACAATATATTTTGTTTTAAAGAATGGCCAGATGCATTATTTGTATTACCAAAGCAAGAATGAAAACTTAAAGAGGACTAATATGCCTTAGTGTGTCAGGAACCCTGTGGTATGACTGGACTAGTAAAGTTGAATGAAAGAACGTTGGTATTAAATACCAACAAATAAGTCAGCAGCCAATGAAAATTACCTAATAGGGCCATAAATAGTTGTCAATATATACATACCTCAGTTTTCAAATCAATTCCATAGATGCAAAATACATTCTTTATTGGTGGTCTGTCCCAAGGAGTGAGTGGATTTAAAACAGGATCACCAAGATACCTAAAATATATAGAGGCATGTCAAATGTAGTTGACAGACAAATTTTTTACCAAGACATAGTGACAGAAATACATCAAAGCCAACTGGTTCATCAAGAACAGGTATATAGGCATAAGAATAGAATTTTGACTAGAGAGAAACAGAACAATAAGGAAGGGGCTGAATTGCACAATCTCCACACCACGGAGGATGGGTACACCAGATAGCCATGTTTTATGATCTTAAAGAATCCCACAAAGCTCACGGGTTACATATGATGATAATATCTTTTACACAAAAAGGGATTGCTACAAGGAAATTCAGTCAAGATCTCAAGTAAGATGCAACCAACTTGTAGCCATGTTTTATGGTGTTTATGCTCAAATGAAAAAAAAAAAAAAAAAAGTAGAAAAAAGAAATAAAGTTGAATGCACAAAATGTGCTCTATTTTTTTTCTTTCTTTTTTTCTTTGCACAAGGAATTATACCATGAGGCTCAGGTTATCTCATAACTACAGATGTTATTAAGAGGGTACTCACTGCTGCAGGTGGTACAAAAGCCTTTTGCTATCAGGATCAAAATCCTCTATTGCTCTGAAAAAAGTGCCATCTGATATTTCACGAGCAGAAAAGGACAACTGTGTAGGAAGGCCGCATTCCATGCTAGACATATTCATTTGTTCTACCTCATAAACTGACGGATATGCATCAACTCCTAGTAATGTAAGGGAAGAATGATCCAATAAGAATATGAAGAATAGTATGATTTAAGCATAAGGTCTTAAAGATCTACCTCTATAAGTTGGAATCTCGATGTTGATTATGTTTGTAGGCCACCCAGAGTAATTGGAGTGGTATTCCTGGTCATCACAGTGATATGTGTGGTGATCCTTCCTGCTTCCGCCAAAGAAATGTTTCAAGTACATATTATCTGTTCTACAATTTTTAGAAAATGGCATCATCCACAAAGAAGAACCGAATGAATTGAACATCAATCGAGCTGTTCCCTGGTATCTTGTCAAAAATGCAAAAAACATTAATAAAGCCAATTAAAAGCATGGGACACAACATCTAAGAGCCCCTTATGGAATCCTCCAAGTTAAGTACAACATCAGGACAAATGGAGGAAGATTGTTAAGGCCAAAGAAATATTGAGATTCTCATGCATAAGAACATTATAGTAAATATTCCACATCTCATGGTGTCTCTTTCTCAAGATTTCCTTCTTTATTAGGTGCCACATTTCCAATCATTCCTTCTTGTATCTTTCTAGGTGCTTCTATCTTTCAGTCATTCAATGTTATTATACATTTAAGAACCAAACTCCTAGATTAAACTAACCTACCTGGGATTGATTTTCTACTCCTTAATTACTGGAAGTGCAGTACCAACATGAGTCCATCACTAAAGCTGCACAGAAGTGATAATTGAAACTAAAGATAAAGAAAAACATTTGAAGTTAACTGGTCAGATAATTAAAGAAATCCCCTTGCACCTGACATTTTACCACAGTCCATTTCATATATGCAACTTTAGCGCAACTGCAACATAATAAATGAAAGCAAAGAACATGAAAACATGGAGAAAATTTTTCGAAGTTCATGGTAGCTGGTAGGCAACTAAACATTCAGAGAAACTAGCTTAGGAAACAGGGAAATTGATGTAACAAAAGCTATTACTTGAGACAATTAGATAACAGCAAGAATAAAGAAAGACATAGGCGGGAAAGAATATCTAAATAATAAAAAGGAATATATATACCTCAGAAACAGGAAGACCAAATGTGTATCCGAAGAGTGTTGCTTTAACTGTCTCAGTTGCACCAAGCAGAGGGGCCCCTAAAACAGAACAAAGATAAATAATCTAGGTAATGAAATGCAATTTCATGCTCTTAAGTGTATGGAAGAGTATGATTGGGCATACCAACTGCAAAATAGGCATGAATGTGATCATCTAGCCATTTTACATATTCTTTTGGGGGAATTTCTAGCTTCAACCACTCCAAAAAGTAACGGAACACTTGGTTACCCATTGAATGGGCAAAAACTAATGAAGGGCCACCTCGGAGTTTAAGTGCTGTTTCAAAAGTCATCCTGGAAGGACAAAAATGTTTCACACTCAAAGTCAATTACAGGAGATCATTTTCACTCAAATAACGAAGATTCTCTATGTAAGACATCAGCATAATGTACAATTCAGTAGTACTTCTTAAAATGTAACAGACAGGAAATCAGGGAAGAGAAATAGGAAAGATGAAGTTCAGATTCTCTATTGTTGGTCCAAGTTCACACCCTAATAATGGTATTAAATATAGAGAGACCTCCTTTAGTTATTGACCAATCAAACTACAAAACTGAACTCAAAACAGAATCCTTCTCACCGTTCTACAGAACTTGAGGTTTGTGTACTATATATAGGTCAAATTTTCCAACAAATCGGTTAATATGTCCCAAAGCATAGGCCAGGAACAGAAGATTCATAAGTCCTCAAGCACATCTAAAGAAAGCCCATCATTACAGCAAAGCACAAGCAACCTGAAAGTTGATGAGTGGTGACAAGAAGTGAGATTCAGCACCATACAGAAATGTATTAGTCTCACTCTAGAAGAAACCCTTCTCTATCAGCCTACTAGTATCTATCATTATTGGCCATGGAACTGGTATCTTCCAGCAGCAAAAGACTTGTTGGAAAACAATTTCGGAATCTGATACACTTCATCAGCAAAAGCATACAACTCTTTGATGAACTGGTTAGAAGTTAACTCCAGAATGTGAATCCCCTCCCCCAAACATACAAAAAAAGGTATGCTCTCTAGATAATGATATTCCCCAGAAAATATCCTGCTAATGATTACATGTGCATATTATATATATTCTCTATGGAAACAGCCTCTTTGCAAAAAATGCAAGGGGAAGGCTACGCACATATACACCCACCCTCCCCTTATCCCTAAATTAAGCTGGGGAGCACTTTGTGCACCAGGTGAGCCATTTTTTTAATATATATATATATATTCTCCCAAAATCCACAAACAAACAGGCATGTACACGTATCTATGCTCTATATGAAGTAAGATTCTTCTCTTTCAACACCCAAGTAACCCTTTCTAACAAGTACTCCAAATCACCATCTGTCTAGTACACTTCCAAGGTATCTTAGCTTCTGAGAGCGATCCAGAACCCCTGAAGTCAAACTCCACATCATCTTCCAACATTCTGGGGACTCAACGCCCCCCCTCCCCCCCCAAAAAAAAATTGAAGGTACATTATTGACTATAGAAATCTAGAAACTGAGCAATATCAAAAAGAGAGAACACCCACTTATTATGTAACCTATCTATCCTACAAACCATATTGCACAAAACTAAATAGATTAACGCATTCTGCAATAATGGGTCATGCAACAATAAAAAGAAAAAATGGAATAAACTTGATAACATGAGGACGACGAAGCACACAGTAAAACTTAAGCAATCGTTTTCCTCCAACAAGATAAGAACAGATCAAACTTGGTGTAACAACTGGCCCTATATTCATTAATGAAATGGTGTTAAAAATTAATCAAAGATCTTTCACTTCTACATCTTGGTTTAAATCATTAAAAATCGGATTTTATAAATGTACTGTTCTTATATTGCATCAAAAGTATGCAGAGCATGGTACATACTTTAGCTTGTGAAAGTAAAGATCTCGTTCCTCCAGTTTTGAAGCCGACAATCTCCAATCATATGGAACAGCAATGATTGCATTTGCTTCAATTCCAAATTCAATGCACCATTTTACCCATTCCTTCCAAACTGATGAAAGAGGACCTGCATAGTAGTGATAAGTATATTATTGAACAAATAAAATCACCGCATGAAATATTATAAAATTGTTAACAATGCCCTTAAAGTACCTGAAGGCAACTTTGAAAGAGGTACTATTTTCCTGATAAAAAGAATACCCCCAGGTACAGGTTACAGACTCTTACCTGTTATGTAACCGGGATCAAGTTCTGTGATTGCAGAGAGACCACTATCAGCCCGTGACTTGCACTCTGGGTGATCAGTTTGATTGTAAGGCTCGAGCATCATGCACTTAAGCCAGCAATTTACCACAGAAAGAACCTGCAGAGGTCATGAAAAAATATATGGTGAAACCTTACAAGATTATAGAGTGGGGAAATAAAAAATAAACAACTTCTTGGTCTCTTTCCAATGAGACAACAAAATGCATGTTGTGGGTTTAACTTTGATGATGCAACTTACAAACAATCTCCAAGCAAAGACCCAACTCCCACGACATTAAAATATAAAGGGCAGTAGGAACAGACAGAATAGGTTTCTAGCTCTGGCTTTCATATAGTTGTTGCTGGGCTTACACATTGGGAAATAACTTCTCCGAAATGTAGAGCCAACAATTTCGATGCAGTTTATAATAGGCTCCATGTTCTTGTTCTGGAAGCCACATCATCAAGCTTGAATAGAATTGAAAGGAAACTTGTAATCTAATCAACTAGCTGCTTTTTTTCCCCCCAAATATGGGATGGGTATCTGCAGCTCGGCTAACTAGCCCTGTTCCACCCTGCGGCCTCTAGCATGCTCTTCTGTTGTTTGAGAAATTAGCATGCAATTCATAAGATTTTATAGGGAAAATAACGTTGACTACAAACACTTGGTAATTGGCCTGGCTTAGTAAGGACTAAGGAGAGAAAGCATGAGTCACTTGAAAATGCCAAGACCTCGATTAGCTGTCCAAATTCTTTTAGGGCTCTCTGGTCAGGAAATCATTCCTAAACCCACAATTATCCAGACACAATGTTTTGGGGGGGGGGGGTTGACAAGAAAGAAGACAACATTAATGCTTTTCCTAGCACTATTACATTGTTACTCCAAACTTGTCTTAAACCAATCAGACAACATCATTAAATTGGAACATGAAAATCTAAATAACAACCAACCAAGAAAAGACAAAGAATCAAAAGTATAAATTTTGAGATAGCGGTAAGAAGCTAAGTCAAGAGTGAGAAATAAGAAGATTACTTTAGTACTGTCAAGCCAGACCAAGTCGAGAGGATTGAAATCGAGAGGAGAGTAGGGGCAGTCCAGAATCGACCATGCTCGCAGCTGCGTGGACGCGAATCCTGGTATTATGATCCCCGACAGCTTCGAGTAGTCTAAGGAGAACTCTCCACCGCCTACGGCGGTTGTGCTCAACACTGGGACGAGTATCACCCAAACAACGGCGAAGTTCAAGCACCCTCTCATTTCCAAGTCGAGAGAGGATCGGTGGGATTTGGAGTTGGAAACGTAGGAATATAATGTTGATTTTGTTTTCTGAATTTGATTTTTGCTTTCTAATTTTAGGAAATTCTTGTAACGAAATGGAAGTTGATTGGGTTGTTCAATATTAAAGACGTAGGACTTTGAACCCAATGGTTATGTCTAGAAAGACCCACCGAGGGTAAGACTGGTAATACAATAAGCTCCTTCAGGTTCAGCTGGGTGAATGAACACTGCTAACTTTAATTAATTAAAAAAAAATAAAAATAAAAATAAAAACCATTTAAATTAAAATGTTAACGATAAATTGCCTATGGTAATTTAAAACAATATAAATTAGAATTACCATTGTCATTATAAATTTTTATGTTTTAATATATTATAAAAATTGCCATCCCAATCGTCTCAACTCTTCTCTTCTTCTAGGATTTGCAATTGCCGATGGTAATTGACATCATCCTATTAATATAATACAAACAAACCCTGTATCCGGTGGAAGACATTAAATTCTTTTACCGTTTAAATTTTAGAAATTAAAAATCAATTTTTTGATTGAATTTCGTAATAATTTGAATTGAATTAATTAAATTTTTTTAATATCGATGAAAATAAAAAAATAAATATAATAAATTTATTTTCATTTTCAACACCATGTATGACCATCGATGGAAATAAAAATAAAGCGTACAAGAAGTCAATGCATAGCTCATGGTATACACAACACCACAGTCCAAATTCTCTGCTAAAAATTGTTTGGAGTGTAGAAGGAGCACTCGTCCAATGTGCATAAAATTTGAAAGCGCCTATTAGATGTGCCCAATTTATTATTATTTTTTTTTCTAATTACCGAACCCTATCAAATACTCCTTCAAATGCTTTAATAATAAGTAATTTGTTGATCCAATGATCGGATATTAATATCTTTAACTAAAATTTTGAATTCGTCTTATTGTACGAATAGATCATGGGAAAGTTTTTTTCTTTTTAAATTTCAATTCGATTCGAACCGAATATAATTGATTATAATATAATTATAAAAACACTCTTTTTAAATATATATAATATTCTGTTCGATTGTATTTTGTAAAAGGGTAAAAGAATAATTCGCTCTGTGCGTATTACGCAATTGAAAAACAAATGAGGGTTATGATGAAAAACAAATGCATTTTGTAAAGGCCTTGAAAAACAAATGCAGTTAAATATTTGGCTACAAATTGATGATGGTAACGATGATGACAAAGAAGATGAAGGGTGGGCGATATCTTGTTTCATTGAGTAGAGAGTGGACCATTCTTTAGATGGAAAGAAAATTCATGGGAAAGGAAAACATTCTAGAACCACTCACCATCAAAAATTAGTAAACGTTGGAGTTTTGTAAGTTGCATCGACCATACTCACACATCACAAAATAAAAGGAAAAAATCGATCATACTCACAAAAATATCTTTTTAACTTTATAAAACTGTGATATCAAAATCTACTTGATAGTCTTTTTATTTGCTATGACGTATGTCGTTGGGCTTTTATCTAAAACAAAATTTCATAAATAGATGAAATAATAATAATAATAATATTCTTTTTTTGTGGTATTATATCAATCGATATCTAAAATCATATTTCGACTAATTTGGTTCGGAACTTGCTGTGATCTATTAACCAAGAGAATTAACCCCAACATAATACAGAATCAGGAAGAAATTATTCATTTTTTCAAGCTGTCTTCAATTAGTTTCCATTAAAAGTTACATAAAAGAGAACAGCTCCGATAATCGGCCGAGGCTGAATATTTCGAGAATGAGGACCGTAAGCTATAATGGACGTAGAATTTTCACGACAGAGGACAGAGAGAGGGGTCTTAAGCTCAATATAGTTTGAAATATCAGTCACACAACTAAGTAAATAGTAACATTAACAGGGAACTGACATAGAACCACATCAAAGATAGATTTAGTTCGATTTCTGTCCAAAGATTAACATACACAAGGTCTTCTTCGTTCACAAGATTTGATCACCGCATATTTTCTCTTCGTCTCACATATCTGGTGCGGTCATTGTATCTTGGTCTATCCTGAGCTCTCTGTGGCACTGGCTCTACTCTCCTCTGTCTTTCTGGAGACCTTTGAACTATCTCTCCATTAACAAACAGCTCAGCTGCAAATCATGGAAAGAACAAATTCTTGAGTCAACTTGCATTACATTTAACAAACTTACAACTTCTTTGCTCTCATCTACAAATTTTAAAGCATGAAGACAAAAATCGATCAACTTTAAGATCCATCCCAGAAATGCCCCTTTCAACATCTGATGACATGTTTGTAAATAAAATACATCCTTGCTCATTTTTAAAATCCCTGGGGTGAATGGTTCTGGCTAGCCAGTAGACCTTGAGTTTGAGAAATAACAAGTTTTTCATATTCCCATCCCATGGTCTGAAGCCCCATTTAGTTTGAAAATTCTGGCAAAGGAAGCAACGGGATTTAACTTTTTAAGTTCATTAGCATTCAAAGTTGTCAATTGCTAGTAAGGCTCTTCTACTTTGCCAAGACAGGCTAATGTTTCAGCCTAAATTTCCAAGAGCATTTTTTTCCAAGAAACTGAGTTTTTTTCTATTAGAATGTATACCTATACAGCTTCAACATCAAAGCAAGAAAAAAAGAGAAGGAAGAAAATTTTGGCACTGAAGAGAGAACCAGGGTAGCACTTTTTTTTTGGCATTCAGTCTTTATCTTTTCCAAATACAAGAAAGGGAAAAAGAAGGTCAAGTAGATTAAATCCCAGCCCTGCAATTATTCAACGCTGTTTATTGATATAAACCAAAAATATATATATCATGTTCCTATCCTGTGATCCAAAACTCCATTGCATTTGAGAATCCTGGAACAGAAAGGAAAGGAAATTATTTAAGTCCATTAGCATTCAAAGTTGTTCATTGCCTAAGTAAGGCTCTTCCACTTTGCCAAGATGGACTAAGATGCATCCGCATTGTCTCAAGAATAAGTGAAATTTTGTAATTTATTGTTTATCCGATATATTAAAATTTTTTCAAGAAAATAGGTATCCAACAAAAATAAATACAGTTTGCTAGAGTCAGGCTGGTCTGTTTTGTAAAAGATAGCTTTCTAAAAAACCTTTCATTTTGGTGTGTTTCTGCTAAAAATCTTCTAGTTGAAAACATTTTCTTACACAAAGCAAAATCAAAGAAAAATTTAGGAAGACAAAAGAAATTCAGAAATCATTTCCTTGACAACCCACTACATGGGTACATACCTAGTTTAAACACCCAAATTAATAAATACAGGAATACATTACTTTTCGTCCAAACAAAATAAAATATTTTGCTGGGAACCTCCCATGAAACAACTAAAGCCCGATCATAGAAACAAGGATAAGCTACAGGAAAGAATAGGAACACAAAACATAAAGGAAAGACATAAAGTGCCCTCCACATATAAAGATCTCCATTTAGTTGGCCACACATCTCTAGAATACATGGCTTAACCGAATAGAGTTGACTGTTTTATCAACACCCATTCTACAGCATAAAATCGTTATTCACTTGCATACAAGTCCATTTGTCCAGTTGGTCAATTTGTAGACAATTAAGGATTGGTCCTTTTGAGCCTTTCCCTCCTTTGCTTCTCGTAAATTTTAATCCAATAAAGGCAAACAAAAATCTCAAACTTTCCAATAATCAAATACTATCTTATATATAAACCAAAAAAAAATCTGTTTCTAATCCATGATCCCAAAACCTCATTACGTTTGAGAATTCCAGAACAGGAAGGAGAGAAATTCAATGCAAGTCCATTAGCATTCAAAGTATTTCATTGCCTTGAAAAGGCTCTTCCACTTTGCCAAGATGGACTGGTGATAGACTCATAATCACTCAATATCTCACTACGCAAGTGCCAATTTTTACCATTTACTACCATGCAATGTTCCTGATTCATGAACCAAAGACCTCATTGAGTTTGAGAATCTTGGAACAGGAAGGCAAGGAATTCAGTCTAAGTCCATTAGCATTCAAAGTTCTTCATTGCCTAGAAAAGGCTCTATCACTTTGCCAAGATGGACTATTCATAGATGCTTAATCACTTCACATCTCAGTACCCAGATGCCAACTCATGTATTTCTATACAATTGAAAATTCTTGTTCCTGGAACCTAAGCAACTAATCTGAAATAAATACACATTCAACTGATCAGCAATAGTAAGAGGAAAAATCATATTGACAATTCAAGCCTACCTACATAAATGGCCTAATTAAGAAATGTTGACTCTCTTAATTGATACATGAGTTCCACTAGCAAATGAAAGCCAAGTGATACAGCTCCTTAATTGCCAAAACGATTATGCAAGATCTACTCATTCATTCAGCAAATTAAAATTTCATATGGGGCTGTGACTCTACAAAAGGGGAAAATGTAAGCACAAAACACTAGAAGTATGCAAATAGAAAGCAAGAATTCTCAACTTGCCATAAGCCACCATGATTCATAAACTATGGTAAAAGTCATCAGAAGCACTAGGGGGAAAACTACATTCCGTGTGGTAAATGGGTTTCACCATAAGCTTACCTCCATAGTCCTTGTTCTCAGCATCAACATAAGAGTCCGGAAGCACAAAAAGAACACCAGGAAGACCTGTTCAACATATTTATAGAAACATTAAAAAGAATCTAATAAAAGATACTTCAGCAACTAGCATTTCACATACAAAGTGTGTGCACAAACCTTCAAGCTTGTTTGAGGTTTCTTCATCAATCTCACACCCGAATCCAAAATATCTTTCACAGGACACATTGTAAATCTTCTTCTTTGCCTCTTCTTCACTGATATTTCATCAAAAAATATACATAAACATAAGCATAGAGATCACCTGTTACGATGCAACTAAAACAATTCGAAACACATATCTCTAGATATAGATTAACAGGTCTGAAAGGACAAAAAAAAACTTTCCTGGCAAATAAATGAAAAAATAATGAACACATAATCAATACATAGCATGATATAATCATAACAAAAATGCAATTGTGTGGATTCTAGTGATGACCATAGAGATGTACCATGAAAAAATCATCACAAAAACATACTAAAAACCGTATATGGTGATAATTTAAAACAAAGAAAAAAAATACTCATCAACAAAACAAAACACCCAAACAAAAGCCAACACAATAGACAGACCTCCACAAACCCTGAATCTAAAATTAACCCAAACAAGTAACAACTTAAACAAATTCCAAGAATTAAACCCTAAAAGTCACTAATCTCACTCCTAAACAGTTACCACTGGTCATTACCTTCCAACAACCTTAGCTAGGGTTTGAATATAACAATCAATCATCTGCTGCTTGGTCGCTCCTTCACCACCAGGCTTATCCATGACAATCAACCAGTGCTCATAATCACAACCGGGAAACAGCGGAGCCATCTCCGTCGGCGGCCGGTCGGAGAAGTTGGAATTCGAGTTTAGGGGAGAGTATCCGCCGGAGCGATTGACGCGGCATCGGATTGTCGTGAGACGTGTGGCCGTGGAAGGAGCGATTGCGCGGAGAGAGTGGGAGATGATAGCTCTGGCGGCTGACGACCTAGAGAAGCCGGGGAGAGGAGAAAGAGAGAGAGAGGAAGTGGGGTAGGAAGCGGTGGAGAGAAGACGTTTGGAAGTGAGTAGAGAGAGAGGACGGTGGAGGAGGAGGTGGCGGGCTGTTGTGGCGGACATTGTTGCTGCCCTTTTAGATGGAGAAGAGAAATGAGGGTTTTGGAGTGAGGGTTTAATAGGAGGGAGGGAGAGAGGGCGAGGGATGGGGTGGGGTTGTGGAAATGGAAATATCTATCCGGGTTTGGGTGAGGCATTTCCGTAATATCTTGATATCAAATATATCCGGGTACGGGTATGGGTATGGGCAGGAGGGGGTAGTGAAAATGGAAATATCAACGTTATTGTGCTGATATTTCTAGAACTTTTTATATGTCAGCAACATATGTATATTCGGTGAGATTTTTTTTGAAGGTCAGCTGACACTTGCGGCACCTGGTTCCTTGTTTGTTCTCCCCGTTTTTTTATTTTTTATTTTTTTATATTACACTGAGATTTAATTCGGAGATTATCTGTGTGAGAGAAATTATTACCTCACTTGTTTTATTGATATTATTACGAATGACGTTAGATAAAATTAAATTAATCAAATTTTATATCCTAATTTATGATCGTATTTTAATAACTTTTCTGTTTTAATTAGTTAAATCATACTAAATTTAATTTATATGATTTATAATTTATTTAATTCATCTAATATTATCATTATTGTATTTTAATTTATTTTTTATTTTTTTATTAAAAGACTCATCTATAAAGATACACAATCCGGACAACACTATTTGTTACAATCACCAAAATAAATTACATGTTTGATTCCAAGGTGATGAAGGGTCCCCTTAGGGTCCAAAATTGACGTTTCTCGTATATCCATGCAAACAAATCTCTGAAATTAGAAGAGCAATTGGACGTAGATCTTCGATGGTAACCGAGTCCCTGTCACACCCCAAATCTGGAGCATGAGCAGCCGCCCGTTACCCTGGATGTCGGCTGTATTTTTACAGAAAATCGGACAAAACTTCCCCATATATCGGAGGTCTTCCATATTGAAATAAATCTGTTACCTGTCCAAAAGGGCCATCCCGACCTCAAAATGCATAAATTATCCTCAACAACAAATCAGATCATCCATACTGCACAATCCAGGGCAACGCAAGGCTAACAAACAATTCTCCACAGTCCTAACCACAGACCTCTACTGCCATGCCCCCGTCAAAGGCATGGACAGCCGCCAGTCGCCCCTCCTATGATTTAGAGGAGGCACCGAGCGATCCTAGAGGACAATTCTAAGATATGACACATTCCCAAATACTTACACAATGAACCAGAAATGTCTCAATGCAATGTTATGCAATGACATGTTCATATTTATACAGTCATCCCAGAATTATAAAATGGTCATCTATAGATCTCAAAATACATATATATCACCAATACAAATTTTGCAGCGAAAATACACAATGACTCCTCACGTCCAGACCAGATCTCCCAAATATACTGAGCATCCTAAAAGCAATGCTCCTGTCAAATACTATCTCTGAAACAAAAGGGAAGTGAGGGGTGAGTACTCGGGAGAAGAATACTCAGTGAGTGAGTGGGTCAATGCAATCATCAAATATGAAGTGTGAAACTAGAGTGTCAAAGCATAAGTATACGAATCATATTTCAAATTATTATACTTTTCATTTCAATAATATATCATTAGCACGCATTTCAAATCAAATATGCATCAAAAGCACTGTCATTAAAATCATAGAGCTGCCAGCCGAAAATGTCCTGGTAGTGGTCTACCGCGACCTATGACAGGCGCACCGGGGGTGTTATATGCAAGTTTATTTAAAGTGCTCTCTACCCCGGCGTTGGCGACGAATCTCGTCCAGATGCTAGACTTGGAGAGGATATCCAATCCAAATCCAAATCCTCCCCCTTTCAGGTTCAATTTGACTAGTACCGTGTCGATAATCAAATCACGACAACTCGTGGGATACTCCAGGCCTAGGCATATCCGGACGCCACCAAAGCGTCTCTCACGGTATCCTTCGTAGCTACGGAACAATACAATCCAAAGGCCTCAAGGCCAAAATCAATATCATATCAAAATGTGCCAAAGTCAGGTTCATAAACCAATGCAACATAGAGTATAAAATGACACATTATACATTTCAACCACATGGATGCATAATTTTATAATTCAACACAGTTTTTGAACACTCCAACGGTTCACAAAAGTCAATTTTAAAACCAATCAAAACATTTCCAACATACGACAAATCATGCTCATTATCAAAATGTTATAAAACAGGATTTACATATTAAACAAAAGTATTGAAATAAATCTCACTCACCGTTTTGGGGAGGGTAGCGCACTCCCCAATAACACCACAATACGTAGAACAAGGCACCCCTCAATCGAGTCACCAAGAAAGCCAACCTACTCAATCATCACGATTTTCATCATATTTCGACTATTGTCAGGATTTATCATTTTCCTTAAATTCGTACAAACCCTAAATTCCTCAATTTATAAACATATTCCAATGTCATCAATTTCATTCTATTTATAAGTAAATAACAAAATCAAAATCAATCTTAATTCGAATTTAAAAACCAATTAATACTACCCAATTTGACAAAGTTTATCCAAAGGTTGAAGAGATTTCATTTCTCTCACCTTGGGTTTCTCGGATCTCGAATTTAACTTTCGTTCGCCCGTTGGTTTGGTCTAAAACCTAAATGTTTCCAAATTTGAAACAATTGCGAACAATTTAAATCCAATTACTAAAGAATTTCGAAATCCAAGTGCGAAAATCGAAACTTAGAGTCATTTACCTTCGCAGAGGCTCACGGACTGTCACGGGCCGTCGCGGGCCGTGGGCTGATGGGCTGGCGGGCCTGCGGGCCTGATGGGTCTGCGGCCTGGTGGGCCTGGCAAGCCGGATCGCGCGCTGGAGCGCGCTCGCGCTCGTACTGGCGCTATCGCTGGCTCGCGCGCTGAAGCGCACTCGCAAGCTGGATCGTGCGCTGCTCGCGCTGTGGGTCGCACGCTGGAGCGCTCGCGCTCGTGCTGGGGCGTGCTGGAGCAGTGGATCGCTCGTGCTAGGGCGTGCTGAGGCTCGTTGGGGTCTTACGCTGGAGCGCTCGCGCTCGTGCTGGGGCGTGCTGGAGCAGTGGATCGCGCGCCGGAGTGCACGCTGGCTCGTGCTAGGGCGTGCTGAGGCACTCTGGGGTCGCACGCTGGAGTGCTCGCGCTCGTGCTGGGGCGTGCTGGAGCAGTGGATCGTGCGCTGGAGTGCACGTTGGCTCGTGCTAGGGCGTGCTGAGGCGCGCTGGGGGTCGCGCGCTGATCGCGCGCTGATCGAGCGCTGATCGCGCGCTGATCGCGCGCTGATCGCGCGCTGCTCGGGCGCTGATCGCGCACTGATCGCGCGCTGCTCGGGCGCTGATCGCGCGCTGCTTGGGCGCTGCTCGCGCTGGCTTGCGTGGGTTCGCGCTGGTTCGCGCGAAGAAGAGCGCAGTGGCGCTCGTGCAGGGAGTAGCTGTAGCGGCTCGCTCGCGGGAGGGAGGAGCTGCAGCGGTTGTGGGTGGCGCGCGGAGATCTTCACGGTGGAGGATGGCAGCGGGAGAGAGAGGCACGGCGGCGGGGGAGATCGGGAAAAGAGAGAAGAAAAGGAGAGAGGGAGAGGGAGAGAGAGAGAAGAGAGGGGGAAAGAGAGAGAGGGAGAGAGGGGAGAAAATTAGGGCTTTAAGCCCCAAATTTTTATTTTTCCTTTTTTTTTTTATTTTTTTTTAATTGGGTATTACAGTCCCTGTCTTAGTTCATCAACTTTTGTTTGTCCATCGTCTTCAAGATGTGAAAGGGTGAAATTACGTGTAGAATGTGTTTGAAATATAAGAATTTTTCTAATAAGAGAAGAAAGAAATGACTTTCGTCAAATGGTATTACAAAATGTGTTAATATTTTTTTTATACTATAATAATTTATATTTAAAGTCATATTTCGATTAATATGATTCAGAATTTATAGTGATTATCCTCCCAACGTAATCTACTTTATACTTAAATCACGAGTCGAATCCATGAATTTAGTTAAAGAATTTAACGTCACATTTCACTAAATTAACCGATCATCGGTAATGTGTTGGTTTTCTTGTCATATCCACTTGTGTTTTTCTTTTCTTTTTTTTTTTGGTTGACTAAATAAGGAGAAAACACAAACAAAATGAGAGAAAAAGCATACGCAACCAGGACGACAGAGCAAGGAACAGCTACTCAAGGCGGATGACTTCTTGGCCTTGTCAACTGGACAGCCCCCGAAGCAGCAAGCTGGAGAAGCTCTTCCACTCCTACAGGAGGAAGCTCAGACTCATGAATTCCTGCAGGGGCCCCCTGCCTCATTTTAGCTAGCTTATCGGCGCACTAATTCGTCTCTCTGAACATGTGAGTAATCTGATTAATGCCTAGCTCTTGGAGGATCTCCCTTCTCAGCAGGGACTGCGTGCTCAAAATCCTATTAGCGACTTGAACAGGAGGCTCACACCAATTTTGAAACATCATATTACATCTGGACTTCCAAACATACCAAGCCGTCAGACCAAAAATGGGCGCTTCCACATTAAACTTTCCTGCAACACCAGCTTTGAACCAGTTACAACTCCTCTCGTTCCACGAATCCCGGGTCTTATCATCTATCTGGACCAACTTGCTCCAGATGGCTTTGGCCTACACGCAGTTCCTTAGAGCATGCACTACCGTTTCTTCCTCTAATCTGCAGATCGTGCAAATACTTTCTTCGACCACATTTTTCTTCTTCAATTCAGAGTTCGTCAGCAACCTGCTTCTAGTTGCTAACCACACAAAGAACTTCACTCGCTCTGGGACTTTGATCCTCCAAACCCCAAACCAATTATCATCGATCCTTTGCAGATCCCATGATGCTTTTCTCTGAAGCCAGTAGGCTGAAGCAACTGTGAACTGACCATCAACTCTTTCTTTCCAGACCATGGAGTCTTCTTTGCTCATGTCATTGGGGATAGGCACAGCTCTAATCCTCTCAACAAGGTGACACGGCAGGACGGAAGCTAGCAACTATGAGTTCCAACCTCCTTCCTCATTCCAGAAATGATTCACGCTGATGTCTGCAGAACAATCTTCCTGTGTAATGATGGCTTCTTCAACCAACTTTGTAGAGTCCAGCCATCTAGCAAACCAAAACCTGATATTTCTACCATTCCCCAGCCTCTACATAGCCCCTTCCATGAACCAGCTTTTGCTCTTACAAATTCCACGCCATAAAGGAGAGGAATTAATCCTCTTCTTATGAGTTAGAAGCTTCTCTCCTTTTAGGTATTTACTATGCAACAGTTGAGACCAAAGAGCCGTATCTCCCTTCAGGATCCGCCAACCTAATTTAGCCATAAGAGCAATGTTACACTCACGCATGCTTCGAATTCCCAAACTACCTTTCCTCTTGTGATTACACACCTTCTCCCACTTCACCAAATGAATCCTTCTCCTCTCTTCATTACTCCCCCACAAGAAGTCTCTATTCATTTTATCTATTCTCTTGCAAGTGCTCTCAGGTAACCAAGTGGAATGCATCGTGTAGATAGGGATAGAAGCTATTACAGATTGGATCAAAGTTTTCCTACCCGCCATGCTTATGAGCTTGGCTTTCCAGTTGCTCAGCTTGCTTTGGATTTTCTCAACCACCTGGTGATAGAGGTTTTTGCCTACTCTTCCGCGAATCACCGGCACCCCCAAATAGGATCCCAAATTATCTGAGATAGAAAACTTGCTGCACGCGGCTAAGGATGCCTTGAGAGGACTCGAGGCTTTTGGAGAGATCCAAATTTTGGATTTTTCTGGGTTAACGTGAAGACCGCTCTCCTCGGAGAATTCCCTATAGCAGCTAAGGATATTGCTCAAATTCAAGTGCTCTGCTTCCGCAAAAAGAATTAAATCATTTGCAAAGAACAGATGGGAGACCGCTGGACCCCATTTCCCTACTCTGATGGCATTCCACACGCCTTTGCAAACTTTTTCTTGAATCATGCTAGCCAACCTCTCCATCACAAGCAAGAAAAGGTAAGGAGATAAAAGGTCGCCCAGCTTTAAATCTTGGCCGGTTTTAAACAGAGGGAGCACCTCCCCGTTCCAAATAATGGATGTGTCCCTATTTGAGACCGCAAACATGATGAGCTTGATAAGCTTCACAGGGACATTAAATTCCAACAAAACTTTAGCCAAATATTCCCAACTCACATTGTCATAGGCTTTCCCGAGGTTGATTTTGAGAACCATAGACTGCTTCTTTCTCTTCGAACGCCCAATGGAATGAATCACTTCTTGAAGCACTATGATGTTGTCTCAGCATCCCACGTCCGGGTAAGAAGCTGTTCTTGAAAATCTTACCCTGCAGTACAGTTTTGTTATCTATTATATCTGGAGAAAGTTGATGAAAAGTTCTGACAAAAAACGCATTCAACTTCAATAGATAAGTTGTGTAAATACCCGTTAGTTGAACTAATTTTAAGGTTGTCTTTAGAATTATTTTTTATTTTAGGCATATATTATTTGGTTTAAGGGGTTTCACCTGTTCATTGGATCATTTGCTGTGAGTACAGAATCTGCATGATCATACTGGACAGTGGGTTCTTCGTAATGTGTTGGCTCTTAGAAATCATTTGTGCCTCTCTGGGTTCTTGCAAGAATTACTCAGGGTTCAATCACTTAAACATTCTGTTCATCTTTCGAAGTTTATTTGCATATGTTTTTCTGGCAGAAGTAACTTAATTTGGGAATATTCACTGTTGTAAAAAATTTAGGGCACCTCAAATTTACTATGATGGAGAAATTGTAAAGAACTTGGAGGGAGAATTGGCCAGGAGTGCAAAGTTAAAATGCAGTAGCTGTGGCATTAAGGGAGCAGCACTTGGGTGCGGTGTCCAAACCTGCAGAAAGAATTTCCATGTTCCTTGTGCTGTGGCAATTCCAAATTGCAGATGGGATTGTGTAAGCTTATAATTATTCTTTCTGTCATTGCTCACAACTTCACAACAGTGAACCATTCTGCGTTCTATATTTTTGTGAAGTTTTTGACATTTTTTTAGTTGTTCCTCCCTCTTTCAGAAGGATTTTCTTCTCCTGTGCCCTATTCATTCTTCACGCACATTTCCAAGAGATAAGCGAAAAACGAAGCATAGAAAGAAAAATAAACGCACGTCCTCTCATATGTATGTTTTTTGTCGCTTTTTTTATAGCCTGCAATGTTCTTCTGATAGCTTTATATTACACTGTTGCCATTCGCCTTATCTAGTTGCTGATTATTATTGTTGACCATCCTGAGGTCTTGAGCATTTTTTTTCCCAATGTGATTATGCTTACTCTTTATTTTTGGGTTTACAAGCTGCATCTCGTGGGTACAAGATTGAAAAGAATGCTTTGCATCCCTAGTGAGATGCCTAAGATGTGTTTTGACCCCACTGTCCCTTCTTTGTTTTCTAATGAGAAATGGTGATGTTATCGTTTTATTGGTTTAGCTTGGAGTGATTATTGGCTAGTGTCCTTTGTCAAATAGAAATAGGACACCAATTTTTGTTGCTTTTACAAGCTTGTGTGTTTGGCCAAATATTTTAAGAATGAATCTCTCTGAATTCAACTGTTGATTTTGGTTACTCAGATTACTCAAACCTTGTGAGTAGAAGTTAAAGCAACAGCCTTCTATGAGTTTGGATTCTTTAACCGGAACTATCTTCTAATAAAATAGTTGCGGCTGCCTTGTTTTTGGCTAATCATGCCATGCTTATATTATTGACAGAAAATACCTAATGTTCCTAGAGGTTCATGTTATGTATTTGTCATTGCAGGGCATCTGAACAACCTAAATTTCTGTCAGAAATACCTGATGGAACAAAGGACCGGGTTCTTTGTGGTTCTGCTTTGTCTGGTGAAGAGAAGGTTAGTCCAGGCGAGCTGGTCTATTTGAGCTTCCATGAGTTTGAAATCTAATTTGATATCTATGTGAGCCCAGTGTATCTTCAGACTTGCTTTACTGTCACCGGAACGCTAGGCCTCAGCTAGACTCTTAGTCTGGTTAAGATTTTGAGCATATTACTGGCATAGCTTATATGGATAATTGCTTGATATTAATGGTCAAGCATTTGCTCTTTCCCATTTGATGATTCATTCAACTTGGAATAAAAAGAAAAGTGACCACACAATGTTAAGTGGATTGTTATTCAAGACAGTCATTTTCTTAGCAATGGTTAAGGGAATGATTGACTTGATTTACTTCTTCCCGTGCAGGTTCTTTTGGTCAAGTTTGCAAGAATGATAGGTGCAACAGTAACCAGGTTATGGAAGCCAAATGTCACCCACGTGATAGCATCAACAGATGAGATGGGTGCATACAACAGGACACTCAAAGTGCTCATGGCCATCTTAAATGGGGGATGGATCCTTAAGATTGATTGTGAGCTTTATTTCATTCCTTTCACATCCACTTTTATCAAACCTGCCCCAATTTTAGATCTTGATACATGGCAAAATTCTTGCACATTTTACATTTTCTTTAGCCTTGTTTCATGCATTCTCTTCAATTCAAGTTCATATGCACTTAGACCCCTAAGATCTTGGCAGGGATAAAGGCATGCTTGGAAGCTATGCAGCTTTCGGAGGAAGAACCTTATGAAGTTTGCCTAGATGTTCATGGATCCCAAAATGGCCCCAGAAATGGGAGACTGAGGGCCTTGGCTAATGTAATTCCCTTTACTTCACTTCTTGTAGAATAATAAAAGTGACACGTTCTGAATGCTTCATTTTTCATTCTAGGATAAGTTATACATCACTTCAGAATCTGAAGTCAGGGATTGAACTATTTCCCACTTTAGGACCTGCTCTGGTACTCTGGGTAATGGGGTTTGAAAGAAAAAATTTACTGTTTCACCTGAGTTAGATGATAAAGATTTTTTAGTGAAGTAAATGTTGGAGGATGCTTTCTGTCATTGCTTCTGCGAACTGTTCACAATATCAAATTCCAATTATTTCCTTTTTGCAGGAGCCAAAGCTGTTTAATGGCCTCAATTTTTATTTTTCTGGTGATTTTGTGTCGGCTTATCTTGGAGACCTACAAAAATTGGTTAGCACTGGGGGCGGCATTGTGGTTGAAGGCAAGGAGACATTAGCTACAGAGTCTTCTGATACACAAACTCCCTCAACAACTTTAGTTGTTTATAACCTCGATGCTCCAGAAGGTAGTGCAGTGGGAGAAGAGGTTTCACTTGTGTTGCAGAGATTAGAAAAAGCAGAAGAATTGGCTGCTGTCATCAGAGGACAAGTCATTTGTCACACTTGGATTTTGGAATCCATTGCAGCATGTGGATTGCAACCTCTAACTCCTTGCTATGGATCAAGCAAAGAGCGACTGTGTTAAGACATCAGAGAGATTGCTGTCACCCCCCTTTTTTTGTATATTTGAGTTCTCTCTCACTTGTTTGATGTTACTACGAATTTCTTTTGGCATAGAGTTGTATTATGTTCTATAACCTGTAGGGTTTCACAGTCTGCTTGGATATGAGATTTTATTCCATCCATTTTGCGTGTATTGAAACATGAATTATAATGTACAAAGTTGGTATTTATTAATCATTGTTGCTTCTGATTCTTATTTCTTAGTCTCTACTGCTTGTCACTGATATGAGCTTCAATAATTTGTTGTGCAGAATTGTATTCAACAGACGTGATCCTCAGCTATTTTTGATTCCTATCAACCTAATCTGTGTTTGAGCCTTCGAGTTCTTGTTTAGCATCATTGCTTGGTACCGAATTGATTGTTTTCCTCATCTCTAAATCAGACTCCTTTACATCAACATTGTAGACGTAATGCTTGGCAATGACTAGAAAGATGAGGAAGTTGATGAAACTCAGAACTGCAAAAAAGGCATAATAGTAGTCCAAGTGGGAAAGATTTAGGTTATCCAGAATCCATCCGTTGCCATGCTTCTTACTGATATCAGCCACCGTTGTGAGGAGGAAACTACTCAAGAAATTCCCAACTCCCAAGCTGCTTGTGAAATACGAAGTTCCCAGACTTTTCATGTCTTCTGGTGCTTGATCATAGAAGAACTCAAGCTTTGCAACTTCAACAAAGCAATCGGCGACCCCCGTAAGAGCAAACTGAGGTAAGAGAATGAAAATGCTAAGTGGGACAACTTGTTTTTTACCAACAATTCCATGCTCTCTAGCAACACTAAGTCTTCTTCTTTCTGCTAAGCTCGCGGTGACCATGATCATCATGTGAACAACAAGTCCAATGGTCAATCTTTGCAAGAGCGTTATTCCTCTTGGGTTTTTGGTGTACTTTCTAATGAAGGGAACAAAAAGACGGTCATATAGTACAATGCTGATCAACATAGAGATTGTAACAAATGCAGAGAGGTTGGCAGGACGGATGGTGAAGTTGCCAATTTTTCTGTCTAATAAAGTACCTTGTTTGACAAAAAGGGTATGTGTCTGAGCTAACAATGTGCTTGGTATGAATGTCGCAACCAATATGGGAAGCATTTTCAGCATTCGCTTGGTTTCTTCAACTTGGGTGACCGTACACAACATCCATGGTGAGGTTTGCCCTGTCTTTATAGCTGCCTTGTCAAGAAATCTGCACAACTTGATGTAATTTCAATAGAAATGAGCTTGTGGATTATACAAATTACGAGGGGAAATGTAAGTTAACCATAGAAATAAAAGAGAATTGACCTATGTGATGGGGAATAGTCAATTCTGAACTTCCCCAATTTTGAGTACTCATCCAAGCTCAGCTCATAAAGCTCTTTTGGATCATTTGGAACAGTTAACTTCCGCTTCCTTACCGCAGCAACAAAAACTCTAGCAATGGTTGTCATGGGACTCCCTGTAGGCATTTTGTGCCTATAAAAGGGTGTCCCAAACAAGAACACAATCACTGAAATTGCAAGCCCAACAGTTGGAAGGGCATAGCCAAGGGCGAATCCCACATTGTCTTGTATGTAGACTAGAAAAGTGTTGGAGAAAAGGGTTCCGAAGAAAATGCTAAACATCCACCAGTTAAAGAAAGAGAGCTTTTGTTTTCTTTCCTTAGGCTCAAACTCATCGAACTGGTCTGCACCGATGGTTGATATGTTGGGCTTAGTTCCACCAGTTCCTATGGCAACTATGTACAGGGCACAATAGAATATCCCTACTTGCAATGCTGTGGCATGTTGGTTGCAGTCCTTGGCTCCATGGCACTCTGGTGGCCTTAGTGCTGGTATTGAAACAGCAAGTGTTAACAAGATCATTCCCTGCTCAATTTTAGGACCATATTTTAGTACTTTCATTATGCATACAATTATAGGACTCTGACAAATAATGTTAAACAGTAGTAGACTGCATTAGAGACAAATGCCATCTCGTTTGGATCCCATGACATTGTTTCTTATCGTATCTAAAACACTTCAGCAGTTTGAACACGAACATAAGAAAGGATTTTTCCCTTTTTTCTTAACTCTACCTCAAGAATTAACTTTTTAACATAAGAATCAAGTTTACAAATATAATTTTAGCTCGTCAACTCAACATCAATTCAGTTTGGGGTCTGTTGTTTTAGTCATGTATAAGGAGGTCACTCATTTGTGGAGGGAATGGTAATTCCATCATCATGCAAGTATGTGAGAATTTGATTCTTAGTAAGACTAGGCGTGACTATATTAACAGGTGGAGTTCCTCAATGATGGAATTACAATTCCCTCCGCAAATTGATGAGATTACGAGGGTGTTACCATTAGGTATATGGCTGAAGCGATGACAAAAGTCCAGTATCGGCCAAGGTAAGCATCTGCAATATAAGCACCTAAAATGGGTGTCAACCAAACAGTACCACTCCAGTTGGTTACATTGTTTGAAGATGTTACAGTGCCTTCATGCAGCTTTGTTGTCAAATACAGAACCAAATTTGCTGCGATTCCATAATATGCCATCCTTTCAAACACTTCGTATCCTGCAAATTAATTACAAGAACAGATATTATGTAATGTTCATGAGAGGAAAGATTTTTATTTTTTATTTTATTTTATTTGGGGAGGGGGGGGGGGGGAGAGAAACAAAGGGGAAAAATTCCCACACCATATATTTTTTTCCCTATTTTTGTTAAGACAATTTCTTGAGGAAAAAATTGAAAGGTTGTGGTGTGGGAAACTAAAAAAGAACATTTAAAAGAAGAAAAGAAAAGAAAGGAAAAGGGTGTTGCTTTACCTACAACAAAGGAGCAAGCTCTCCATTTTCCTGTCTTTGATCTTAGGACAGGATTACCCTTTAGATCAACTGTGCCATCTTGGGTAAAATCACCACTTCCATTTGAATGGCCTTTCTCTTCTTCAACCTCTTGTGCCATTGTTGTTGGGAATGAAAGTTAAAGAGCTTTGAAGTTTGTTTAGAAACACACCTGTAGGGGTGTTTATGTAGGTATATTCTAAATATGAAGTTTATCGAAATATTATATATTTAAATAAATTAGTAGTGATTTGATTCAAATGATTTGAAAGATATTTAATTTTTTTAATTTTTTTATTTATATATTTACAATAATGATTTTTTATATAAACAGAATTTATATATTTTTCGTATTGTGAAATGAACACTGACATTTAGCAATCGAATTATCTTCATATATATTCTATAATCGTTTTAGTCTTAAACGCAAATAATTTTGCCTCTTAATTATCGTTGGATCAACAAAGAGGGCCTATCGAGCAAAATGTTATCTGTCATTGTGTGTCTCATCTTAGAAATTAACAAAATAATTATGGTCAATTCCTTCTTGTTCAACTGTCACAATGTTCATGTGTCTTGGCTATATAAAAAAAAAAAAATATTATGTTGTAGTCTGTCTTTGTCATGAAATGAATGATTAGTATTGCTAGCTCGCGCAGAAATCTAATAAAAAAAATTGAAAATTGAAAAAAAAAATTGGATAAATCTTGTGAGCACGAAAAAATGGGTTGGTTTATATTTAATGTTTGATAATACGATGGAGATGGTGGGACATATGTTATTGGATTGATGGAAAAAAACAACACATTGCTGAAAAAAATTCCAAAAGACAAGTTGAATTTGAAGAGGACTGCAATGGTGATCGCTTTGAAATGCTAGTGAGTGTAGAATCTACTATTCTGTTATTTCTTTTTGGGCATAGTATTCTTCAAATTTATAAGCTTACAGGATGATAAATATGTGGAAACAAGCTTCTTGGCATTGGTTTATGTTGCAAGTGTAGAAGACAACAGGCAGGCTTAGTAAGAGCGATAACATTTGGGTCCTTTTTTTAGCTTAGGAGACAAAGACAGCTTGATTTCATCCAAGGAACAAACCCCAAGTCAAGATCGGAAGCCACCAAAAGGGAATCATAAATATTTGATTCCAATTTCTAATGGCTTCATGTTAGGCCACAAGAACAATTCCCACTATAAGGACCTAAACCGGGACTTGAATTCCCATAAACTTGATGCCCCCAAGACACTGACAGTTGACTCTTTTTTTGCGTCAAATCTTCAGCACAAGTTGAGATATGTTAGATTTATTTTTCATAACGGAAGTATGAAAATTAGATTTCACAAAATAAGTTTAACACTAGAGTTCTGTGGTGTAACATCAACTAGTGATTTGTTTCAACTCCATGGTTGGTTTTGCCCTCCTCTGCCCGTGCGCAGGGGTGGGGCGGTGTGGGGATGGGGGTGGTTTAGAAGCAGTATATATGGAGTTCAGTAGTTGGATACAGCTTCTTTATTTTTGGCATGGTGATAAATTCTTCAGAGATGCTTTTGTCAATGTTTTTTTGCTTTGTTTGTTCTCCCTCTGATGAGGCAACTCCTTAATGCTATTGAATACGTGTGTGTGTGTGTTTATTATTTATTAAAAAAGCTGGGAAGTGGTTGCATCTCGTCTCTTTATCCCAATAGGCGATAACTTTCTTTTGTAGACCCAAAAAGAAAAACCACTTAGCAGTTGGTTATGATTCAATTTAGCTTCATCCTAGTTTCAAAGGTATTACTCTCGGAAATAATCTATACCACCGATATCTACAAGGAACATGGTTTTTCTTATGCTTCTTTTTATTTTTCGTCTTATACCGATCGATATTTAGAATCATATTTTAACTAATTCGATTCGAAACTTATAGTAACCCATTAAAGGAGTTACCCTCCTAATGTAGTTTTTTCTATATCCAAATCGTAAATTAAACTCGAAAACTTAATTAAAAAATTTAACGTCACATCTACTAAATCAACTGTCCGTTAATTTTTTTTATGCTCCTCAAGAAGCGATATTCTAAAATATTTCTAATAAATATTACATTATCCTCAACTAAGAGTAATTTTACTTTCGGAAATAATCTATATCACCGATCTAGATTTTTTTTATTTTACCTTTTTAATTTTATTAATTAAACTTTTTCCTAAATCTTTGTGTTGAAACATGTGGATTGAATCCCCACTGTCCGGCTAATGAAGCGAACAAACCCTTAAATATGTTGCAAGAACACGTTGCCTGCTTGAAGGTGCCCTTTATATGGAAAAAAAAAGTATTAACTATTAACATATTTCATTATGATTTTTATGTTATTAAAAGATTGTCATAGTAGAAGTTTATTGTTGATGACTTTTTTATTTATGTTAAAGTTTTTGAGAGAATTTTAATTCATATCAGTCTTTGCCTTTTTCCCATTTGATTGATCATCCATTGATCGAAGGAGAGATATGTTTAACATTTTCCCATTTGATTAGCCAATCATGGATTTGGATTTGATAAGAAAAATTCCGATTTCCTCATACAGTACTTAATAAATTATCCCATCTCCAAAGATTCCAACACAAACACAACAAAATAATTAAAAGGTAACAGAATGAATTCTATGCATGATTCGAATTTTTGGTATAAATTTTACAAGAATTAATTAATTTTGTTTTACTATATTCTGGTCTACTAAATTTTGGTAAAGGGCAAGCTATGTGCAAACTGCCTAAGGCCCCTGATCTTGAAGCCTACACGATTTGATTTTAAGGTTTAGAATTTTCATTAATCGAAGAATAATAACATATTTTGTCACTTTGTTGGTTGAGATTGATACAGCACGATAGGTCATATTTATGGTACAACCATAGTAGGTACGTTTCCGACCCAGAAGGCTGTCCCAGTTGTGGAGAAGGTTATTGTGGAGAGATTCTAACATTGAAAGTTGCTGGCCATCTTTTCTGCTGGAAAAGAAAATATCAGAGGTGAGAGAAGGGAGGGAAAGGGGCGTGCAGACTCGTTTGTCAAAATTTGGTTTTGACTTATATCTAGACATCAAAAAGGTATGGGAAGATGGGACATGCCATTGGCCAGAAGCCAATTTTGAAGGACAGAATCTTTTTCATTTCGAGGTGTCGGGACAGGACTAAAAAGCTGTCTTTCTTTGGCCAAAACGCGGAATTGTAGATGAATTCTTCGGAGATAGCAAGCAGATTCTGATTACGTGTGGAAGATTTAGTCACTTGGTTTCGGTGGGTGAAGAATTAATGATCTTTGAGATATGGGCTTTGACTTGTCAAATTGTGCTCCTGATATGCGTGCATTCACTAGACCCACAAAAACGTCGGGCCTTGCAACACCGACTCGATTATCGTTCCATTTTTGTCTTTCTCTCTTCTTTGGCGTGCAAGGACTTCCCTCCTCATTTCGAAGTTTTACCCTTACTCTCCAATGGCGATGGGAATCATGCTAAATAGAACCAGTGAAGATTTTTGGGAGTTTTTTTCAAATTTTCTGAAAGTTGGAGATTGTTTTGTAAATAAGTTTAGTGACAGGATTTGCAGTTATATTTGCATATATATAATGTTAAATTGATATATAAAATCTAAAATTTTCAAAGTAGTAATATATATAAAATGTCAAATTACATAGTATTCTATTATTAAAGCAATTTAACTGTTACAAGTTACAAAAAACTAAACAAATTAAGCTAGTATGGAAAATTTTCAATATTAATGTTTTTTTTTTGAAATATTTTAATATATAAAATTAATTAATTTTTATAAAAAAAATCTTTATATTTTTTATATTTACGTATTTTTTATATTAATATTTATACAAAAATCTTTATTTAAGTCACCAAATTGACTTGGAGAACTCATTATAGATTCAAAACAAGCAATTTACATTGACAATTTACATCAACAAAGTTTCAACCACTTAGTGGATTAATTGGATCGTTAATTAATTTAATTCTTTATTTGTGAGCAGTGTTAAAATTTTTTATATCATTGGTTTTCGCATTTTAATACTTTGCTTTCTTTTTGTAGAGCTTTCGGATCAGTTAGTTGGAGTGTTGGTGATATTCTATCTGTTACAAAAGTTTGAATATAATAAGTTTTTTGAGACATTTTCTTATGTATTCCTAAAATATGTAATTATTATTTTCCTCATTTGTCTAACATTTATATTTGTCAGTATAAATATGGAGGACACGCCCGAATTTCACAAGAAAGATCAAACATTCTCCCTCCCCTTCGCCCTTCCCATCTCTCTGCTTCTGAATTTCTTTCGGCCCCATCTTTTTCAGTTGTACCTTCAGTTCAAATATCAAATGTTGTGGAGGATATAGACATAGAAGATATGTGAAATATCATATTCACATGTGGAGATTCGTAAGTATTTAATTTTAAAATTTTATTTAATATGATTCTTTTATTTATATATATATATATGGTTCTTTTAATTATTTTATTTATTTACCATTACTCATTTGTAAGTTGTTTATATCTAAATTCTCAGATACAGTATATATGGTGCGTATTATTAATAAAATTATTAATACAAAGGAGTTATGTGAGAGAGAGTTTAAGGCAAGTTTTGCTTTTCATCAATTGATATATCAATTAAAGTTCATGTTTAGTAAAGTTAAATGAGAGGTTTAGTTAGAATGAATAAGAAGAGAATGAAATAAGAAAAATCATCAAGAAAAAAATTGGTGATTACATTCGAAATGTGATCAACAAAGTCAAAACAAGTTGGATAAAACCAAATTGTATCACAAAGAAAAATTAGATGAGAATGCTGGCGATTTGGGAGTTTGAGGAGAGGGAAAAAAGAAGTGAACAAAACAAGAGGAATAGATGTTGTAATTCTAGGCAAGAATCTGCCACTTATACGATGGGTCAATTAATATCGATAAATATAGAAAAAAATTGGTAACTATTTAAAATACTTATATTTTTATTTAAATCAATTAATTTTTGTTTTTACTATTTCATTATTGGTAACTATGATTTTTTTTAAATTTTTTTTATAGGCTAAGAAAAGAAAATCTGAGCCATTATATATGGAGACTTTTGAGTGCACATTTCAAAAGAAGAATAAGAGCGGAGTGGAGAGAGAGTAAAAGTAGTTTCAGTATGTAATTTACTAACTTCGTAAATTAAAATTACAATTCTATGATTCCACATTTGTCTATTAGTAAGACAATATTTAGGTGATAGCAAAACATACACACATATAGTCAGGTGAGTTTTGTATTTTAGTGTTTTATATTCCATTTTGCACCCAAATATTTGTATTTCTACGGGACCCTTAGCTTTAAACTTGAACTAACCATTACTCTCATAGTTAAAAGGGTAGTTAAAAGGGCATTAGATGCTTACAGTTTGTTAATTGTTGAACATTGTGTAGGATTTGAGACCTCAACATCAAGTAGAGAAAATTAGATGACAAGGTGAAGTTTGCGAGATTGAATTATCAATGTATTTGATATTTCTGGGTTTATAAGATCTGAGGGTTGCTATCATGAGATTGTTGTTTGTTTTACTTGAATTTGAAGTGAACTTATTTTGGATTACTAGTTAGAATTAAATTTTGTTTACTGTCCGCAAGATAAATTGTGTTTGCATTGTGAAATGCATATAAGAATCAGATATTATATATATGCTTATATATTATATTATATTTATATTTATATATCAGCATAGGTCTTGACTCCATAACTTTGAGATCTTAAGTTATTAAATCTAAGCATTCTAGGGTTTTGAAAGGATTTGTTGTCATAATGGGCCAGCAGACACATTCAACAATCATAATGTTATTCTTCAAATAGACACATTGAGGTACACGAACAATCATATGCTTTGTAAATTTATGACGTCTTTTGTCCACAGATGTATACATGTTCAATTTTAAATGTTTGTTTGTTGGTTTTCCATAGGACAAAGCATTGTAAACATCGTCACACCTGGAATGACTAGAAAGAATCCCTCCACAAAGATTGCAATAAATGTAACTTCATTAGGCTTCACTTCCCCACCATTCATCATCTTTCTAAGGGGTTTTGAGGCTTCCTCCCCTTGCCCATGCTTTCCTTAACCCATGATTAAAACATTCCACGTGATCAATTTTTTGTAGGGCAATTCATCAAATGGTTTCCTGGATAGACCTAAACAGCCACATTTTGCATACATGTCAACCAATGCACTGCCCACTGCAACATTAGAAACTAGGACATTCTGAAAGGCATAAGCATGGATCTCCTTGCCCTTTGCTAATGCTGACAAGGAAGCAAAGCCAGGAAGGATGGTCACTCTATTTTCGATGTCATGATCATTCATATTTTGGTTATGTGGTCCTACTTTTTGCATCTCATTTAGCAAGATCAGAGCATCATTACAGTAACCAGAAATAACAAAGCCATTAATCATGGTGTTCCAAGAAACTATATCTCTGTCCTCCATGCCATCAAATATAAGTTTGGATATCTCTACCTTTCCCATCCAAGAGTACATATCCATTAGTGCATTCTGCACATATCAATCCTTCTCAAAACCTCTATTCACTATGTTCCCATGAATACCTTCTTTGTCCAGGAACGATTCACGGCTCACGCATGCGGGCAAAACACTTGCAAATGTGGTTGTGCTTGGGCAATGTCTTGCATCTGCTTCCACTTCAAAGAAAAGCATAAAGTCTTCCTCATCAAAACCATTCTGTGCATAACCAGTGAGCATTGCATTCCAAAGACCAATTCTTCTTTCTGGGATTCAATCAAAAACTTGCTGACAACTTTCAACCCTTTGCAGTTGCAATACATGTCAACAGAAGTCCTTCCAACTTTCAACCCTTTGGGTCGTAGATGACCTTTGTTTATATGGAATGTTGCTCAATCAAGCCAATGGCAACCTACCACAGCAAATGCGATTGTTCTTGTTAATACCTAGAGTAAATTGTTAGGAGTTGTGAGGAGTATGGAGTAAATATGTTCATTCTGTTTCGTTTACTAGTACACATGCATCATGTTTTCCTGTGTGCCTTCCAGGAAAATGATTCATCTAGTTATTTATTAGTAGGGAAAACGTTAACAAATGCCTGGGCACTCGTTAAGAAACATTTATTAGGCATATTTTGATTACAAAACATTTCCTCATTTCTATGTTTATCCATTAAGGAAATTAGGTGCATTTTGTCAACATCCTATTGTTAAGAGTCATTTACTCGGATAGTAAGATCCTTAACAATAGCTTTGGGGCACCTGTTAACCAGACCCTTATTCAATATAGGTTGCCTTATATTTCTCTCTTATCTAGATTATCTTCTTCGTCAAAGTAATCATGAAAAATAATTGGTTTTGCCCTTGACTAGTTTGTTCTCAATAAAAAGAAAATGGCATCATCATATTAGAAAGAAAGAAACAACATGAAAGATCTTGACTTTTGTGCTAATAATAGATCCAATCCCCTGTGATGCCTGAAAATGCAGCAATAGACATGACAAGATAAGCTGCACTACATGGAACCAATAGTATAGCTATATTCGAATCTAAGGGACATAATGCAGCCTCAACATTTTCTTTGAGAATGCACATGTACAAACACATACTTATCCAAATTAAGACAAGAATTTAAAATGTCACTCAAACTGTGAAGTATTTTTATTTATCCAATGGCCTAACTAATTCTAAGTAAAATGTCTCTTGGTTTATTATTGATCCAATTGTTGCCACTGTTTGTTTGTTGGTGTGTTTATTTATTTTTTTCTTTTCGTTTTCTAAATTTTATTGGATTTCATTTATTTTCTTAGCCTCATTTGGTATGATATGATTTGGTGGATATATTCTATTTCACTATATTATTTGTACATATTTTGTTATCTTTTTTATAGTATTATTATTATGATAAACTTGTAATTGTTCATTTTTACTATTTTATTTTACTTTCTTTTTTATTTTTGTCTTAATAATGTAGGAGAAATATAATGAATTTCTACTGACTCATTCGAGTAGTATTGATAATGATACCTCATCTGTGCCGTCTGTTGATAATATGGTTTTGTGGCTAAAGGTATCTGGCGGGGTAAAAAAAGGAAGAATATTTGGGATGGGATCGTTAAGCAAAATGTACACATATAGTCCATTTTCCTCTACCGCGACTGTTTCAAGGAGACAAGTGCAACTAAACGAAAAGGTGTTTAATCTCAAAACATAGTTTATAAAAAAAAGAAAAAGTCAATGAAATCATATAATCGTTTGAGGTAACACAACGATTTATGTTATAGTATTTCAAATTGGATGCAAGTCAGTTTCTTTCCTCATAGAATCAAGTTCCCCCTTCTACACCTCCTACTGATGACTTTATTGATGACGAGTAGTGAGATGATTGATGGATATTTATTAGATGTTATTATTACTATTTTCTTGGATGTTGGATATTTGATAAAACTGATGTTATTATTACTATCTTCTTCCATGTTGGATATTGGATTATATTGATATTTGTTTGATTTTGTTTTTATTGACGTCTTGTTGGATGCATAAAATTTTATTGGATGGATTTTTGCTGGATTGGAAAACTTTTACATATATTGGATGGATGTCCATGACTTATTGGTTTATTTGAAAAGATATTGGATGAATATTAATAGTTTTTTATTCGATTGGATATTGATGGATTTGAAACGATATTGGATTGGATGAATACTGATAGATTATTTATGGAATTGGATAATTGAAAAGATATTGATTATTTTGAGATTTATGTTGATTGGACGGTAAAAATTTCTTTTAATAGGAAAAAACATGAAAACAATCAAAATACTCACTAAGTTCGTCATTAAGTTAGCTTTGGATAGTAGTATCCGTTGCAAAATTTTGGCTCAACTTAGCGACGGACTCTTACTTTCGTCACTAATATTTAGCGACAGACTCTCACTTCCATCACTAATATTTAGCGATGGAAATTATTATCCGTAGTTAATTTTAGTGACAGATAAATTTATCGATAAAGAAGCTTTTCTATTACTAAAATTAGCGACGGAAAACACGATTTGTTGCTAGATTTAGCGACGAAGCTAATAGACCATCGCTAAATTTAGCGACATATAAACCTTTCTGTCGCTAAATTTGTGGCTGAATTTGGTGACGGAATTGGGAGTTCGTGGCTAAATTTAGTCACGAAATTTGGTGACATAAAAGTTTTTATCGCTAATTTGGCGATAAATTTCTATTTTTCGTCATTAAATTTTTGCAATGCGTTATTA
Source organism: Dillenia suffruticosa (assembly GCA_033439265.1). NCBI lineage: Eukaryota > Viridiplantae > Streptophyta > Magnoliopsida > Dilleniales > Dilleniaceae > Dillenia > Dillenia suffruticosa. Next base: position 21,029,307 of record JAVTVX010000020.1, read on the forward strand.
GTTATGAAAAATTTTTCGTCACTAAAATTATATTTTTTTTGTAGTGTTTTGTTGATGTTAATGGAAAAAAATATCTCTAAATACACAAAATTTGTCGACATTTTTGCACATAAAATGTCAACAAAATTTGAATTATTGCTGATGTTTAAGAGTAAAATGTTGACGTGGACAAATTTTACAGACGGTTTGCGCTTAAACATATGTAATCAGCACCCCTTTGTCAAGAAGCAAGTGTTGGGAAAAGATGAAAACTTTTGTGACATTTGCACCAAATGTTGAGAAAGGGAGAGATTTTTCCGATGTTTAAACGTGAAAAATAACGGCATTACTCTAGTTTTGTCAACGTATTTCTTTGTAAAAATGTTAGAAAAGGTTCATGTTTTGTGGAATGATTTTTTCATATTACGTTGGGATTTTTTCCGACAACATTTTCCTCTATATTTTCATTGACATTTTTTTTTGTCACTCCATTATTTAGTAGCACTTATATTTTCATCGACCTTTTTTTGTCACTCCAAGCGCTATCTAATTCTTTCTGCCCAAAAACATCAGTCCTCGTCCAAGGTTGGCCCAGTCTTCGCACTAAATTATTGCTGTGCATTATTTTAAAATTTTAAAATACAAAATAGATTTTGAAGTCTTATTTATCTATGACATGCGGACCCCGCGACGCCGCTAGTACTACGGGTTATATGTGCCCACGTGAACACTTAAATTTGAATTAGAGTAGTTATTACAGAGTGGTTATTACACAATAACTCCAAACAACTCTCTTATATGTCCCGCTCTCCATGGATTCTCTCTCCCTCTCCCTCTCCCTCTCCCTCTCTCTTTGTTGTGGGTGAGTGGCAAAAATGGGATGTAACTTTTCATCACACCCTCTTATGCCTTCATGGCAAGAGAATTCTTTATTTTAGAGAAAAATAAAGGCAATTTGTTACTATATTTGAAAAATATATTGTCAATTACTTAGGGAGAATTGAAAGCAAAGATACATATTCTCCAAAATGAGAATCCTATTGAGGAATTGAGAAATCCATCATTTGGAGATCATTGGACTTAGGGTTGAGGTAACGTGAAATAATAGTGATGACTCGTTTTGTGGTCATCATCTCGACCGAGTGATCCGTATAAAAAATTACGTGATTTTGATTGATTTTTTGACACCTTACATATCGAGATATTTATTAAAAAATTTCAAAACTTTTATTTAATACGCTTCCGCATGCGCAACATAATAAATTCTTCGGTACTTTAAGCGCGTCCGTTGAAAATTATTTATAAATTTATCAAAGAATTCGTCTACCAATCAAACTTGTGCCGAGGGCCACGCTAGTACTCTAAGCGCGTCCTTTTGCAATTATTTATAAATTTTTCTGGGTAGCTACATGAAAATGGTATTTTTCCCACCAGTTTGCAGCCGTCCTCAAGAAGGAAGAACCGGTGTACTTGTGATCATGAAGGTGTCTTTTACTCGCTGTAGGGTCATACTAATTTGCAACCTCCAGCATCACCTGCACTAGAACTTCATGGACGAAATTCCTCTGTTTTCTGATATCTTAGCTGCAGAGAATAACCTTGAACCTCTGGAAATCGAGATTTTCGACAATGGTCAACAGGATCAAGGTCACAACTTAACAGGAAGTGATTCCAACATTGGAAATTCAGGTAAATTTTAAATCATGTCTCAATAATATAATCTGGACAATTTTTAACACCCTGCTAGGAGCAAAGCCGGTTATGCTCAAACACTCACGTGGGCACATATATCCTTCTCCCTCTCTTAACTAGTTCCACTAAATCTACTCCTATTGGAAGGAATATTTAAAATAATTATATTTACGGTTTATGTATAAGGTTGTGTGGGTGAATTGGTGAAATTGCAGATGAGATTGATGACAACTCTCCCATTGAGCAAGTAAGGCTTATAGTGCCAATCACCGATAATCCAACACTTCCAACATTGACATTCAGAACATGGGCATTGGGCATCCTCGGATGCATCATTCTCGCATTTGAAACACAATACTTGAGCTACCAGAATAATGCTATCAACCTTACCCCAGCAGCTGTTCCAATCATTTCTTTTCTGCTTGGAAACTTAATGGCAAAAATGCTTCCCAATAAGCAAGTGAGAGTTCCATTTCCAGGGACCGATTGGGAGTTTTCTTTGAATCCAGGGCCTTTCAACATCAAAGAGCATGCAGTGACTAGTGTTCTTGCTGGTAGTGGCCTTAATAATCCAAGTTCTATGATGGTGGTGTCCATAATGAAGGCCTATTTCCGCATAAACATAAACTTCTTCGTCACGTTCTTGTCTGTCTTCACATCTCAGGTCTGCAAAGCCGGTGTATGTAGCATTTATTATGTCTCTATATTAAGCTTTGGAAATTTTGCTTATATATTTAGGGAATTTTCGTAGATGATGGGATTCGGGTTGGCTGGATTGTTTAAGAAGTTCTTAGTCGACTCCCCAGAAATGTGGTGGCCGGCTGTCTTAGATGATGTTAGTTTGTACAGGTACAGCCCTTCTTTTGAGTCATTATTCCCCTATAGCATGTAATCAATGACAGGAAATTATTGTCCTTATGTCGCTCTTGAATTTCTTCACTTAGGGCATTGCATGGTTTGCCACGTCCAAAGCCAGACTCAACGAATGTTGATGAATTAACTGCGAGCTCAGACGGTGGTGGAAGGCTTACAGCAAGAAACTCTGGAGCTCAATTCTACTTCATAGTGACCATTTTTAGCTTTGCTTACTACATTGTCCCAAACTACTACTTCTCCTCAATTACAGCTCTCTCAGTTTCATGTCTGATTTGGAAGAAATCTGTGTTTGCACAAATAATCGGCTCTGGATTCAATGGTCTTGGCATTGGCTCATTTTCTTTCGATTGGTCCACTATCAGCAATACACTGGACAATCCTTTGTATCTACCCATTTCCTCCTTGGCAAATCAGATGTTTGGTTTCATACTCGTTATGTATATCTTATGCCCTATTACATATTGGACAAACACCTTCAGTACCAAACGATTTCAATTTTCATCAACAAAAATCTTTGATTTCAGTGGCCATTCATATAATCTATCCAGAGTCCTGGAACAAGGCTTGGTGATAAACCATCAAGCATACCAGCATTACTCTAAGGTGTATCTAAGTGTTGTGCTTCTCTACGCCATTGGATTTGATTTTGCTGCAGTCACAGCTACAATAACAGATTTCCTTCTCCGCAATGGAAGGTAAGAACATAAACCATGCAACCTGTACTGTATTTTTGGATTCACAATTGGCAAAGCTACAAGACTGACAAGCTTCATAGCTCTTCCCTTTTTCTGTAACAGAGAGGTAAAGAGCCTAGTGCGTATTATTCGCGACAATGACATTGAAAACAAAGACATACACAATAAACTAATGGAGAATTATAAGCGAATCCCAAGACGTTGGTTCTTCATCTTCATAGTTTTCCTGCTTTTGCTCTCCATTATTCCTAATGTGGTAGCCGTTAAGAAATTTAAGCTTCCTTATTGGGGGGTCCTACTTGTAGTGGGTCTGGTTATTGTTCTACTTCCTCCTCTTGGTGTCCTCAATGCAACTGCAGGTCAGGTTAGTAACACTTTCTCTTCTTAATTCTCATTAGTGTGTGTGTGTGTATGTGTGTGTGACAGAAAGAGTACAATTGTTCAAACAATTGACGACTAAAAAGAACCACTAGAACACCTGAGCTTTGGTCATCTGGACCCCGCTTCCGAGTACCATGTACATAACAACATCTGAACTACTCTGATTGCACTGCAGGTTATGAATCTAGAGATTTTATGGCTATCGATTGGTGGAAACATTTTCCACAAAAATCCAGTGGCGGCCATGACATTTAGAATTTATGCAATTTCAAGCATTGAAAATGCCCAAACTTTCCTGTACAGTTTAAAGCTTGGACATTACATAAAAATACCTCCACGCGACGTGTTCAAAGTTCAGGTAATTAAGAAAAACCTGCAGTAATTACATACTACAGAATCAAAACTAACAAGATTGAGGTAAAAAATTGTTTCTGACAGATTTTGGGAGCAGCTTTATCATGTATAGTCAGCTTTATAGTAGGATGGATCCTTATCTCGGATGTGGAAAATAGTTGTGACTTTGGGGATGACTTTCCCGAAGGCAGCCCTTGGACATGCCCCGGCACTATTGAGGTGCTCAATGAATCTAAAATGTGGGATGTAGTTGTTCCAAATCTTATCTTTGGTCCGCTTGGCATATACTCGAAATTCTACGTCTTCTACCTTGTCGGAGCACTTGCAACAATTTTAGTGTGGCTTTTGAAGCGGTGCTTCTCCAGATGCAAGTGGCTAGAGGACATACAGGTGCCTCTTATATTTGCAGGTCCTACGAGGATGCCTTGGACAGGAGCAGTGCAGTACTGGTCATGGTTTGTGATTGGGTTTTGTTTCAACTACATTGTCTATAACAAGTACACGGAATGGTGGTCTAAGTTTACCTACCTTTTGGGAAGAGGTCTCGACACCGGTGTTTCTCTAGCAGGATTTTTGATATATGTTTCATTTAATAGGAATGGTCTTTACGGAGTCGAGTGGTGGGGGAATCGCAATCACTGTCCTCTCGATGCCTGCCCTAGTGCTTCTGGTGTTGTTATTGATGCCTGTCCAGTTTTCAGTTAAGATATATGTTTGATATCTATTTCAGTCATATATGACTGTCCAGTGATCTATCACTTTCCTCATATATTTTTGATATATGTTTGATATCCATTTCAGAATTTTTTTTTTTTTTTTTTTTATTACCTTACCTAATATTATGCAAAAAGTGTCAATGAATATGCAAGATGTAAGTTAAGATACGAGTCAGGCCAGTATTAATTTCAAATAGGAACAAGAAAAGTAACACTTTACACTTTATGTGGGTCAAAATGTAAGTATTGAAAAAAATATATATATCCACATAAAAAGGTACAACACAGTTCAAGTGTAGAGCAATAACAACTATAATTGTGTTTTGAAATTCAAAAGAAGTACAGTTTAAATTTAATCCGGAAGTAGAGTTCTAAAATATGGAAATTCTCTTCTTGAATTGAAATGTGTAATATGAGAGAGAGAGAGAGAGAGAGAGAGAGAGAGAGAGAGAGAGAGAGAGAGAGAGAGAGAGAGAGAGAGAGAGAGAGAGAGAGAGAGAGAGAGAAGTTTTGGGTAAAGAAATATCAAGAAAGAGGAACTTCTAGACCCATTGCAACAGCAATGCTAAGGAAGAAATGGATTTTATTCATTTTTAGACTTTGTTCACAGCGTTGCACATGTGTGTGTGTGTATGCATATGACATACAGACATTCATAAATCTGTCCCCATGCACCATACCTTCAGTGAAAATAAGCTACAACTTTTGCAATGGTATGCCAACCAAGTGCATGAATACAAAGTGGCATATAAGCCATCAACTAAACCTTATATCTCAGTGAATTTATGCAGGGCTATATATGCTGACATATAGTTAATTATCAATGTTTTCTCCCATTGCCTTGTCCTATGTTGAGCTAGGCATTGTACTTCACTCGAGTTTCATTCGTTAGTCAATTAGACCTGCCATTCCCAAATCTTGGAGGAACTGGGCTTACCATTATTGGACGTTTTGTACCAGATGTCATGTGAGGAATAGCCATTGATATCATATTGATCTTTTTTCCTATACATGGATCTTTTAATTCTCCAAATTAAAAACAAAAAGAAGAAGAAAATACTCCCTACAAGACAACCAATGATGAGCAATACCTACTAGACCTCCTCACCGTCTCTATGATAACACAGCCAAAAAGTTTTTAGAAGTCCAACCAAAATTTACCCATCATATCATTTATGAAAGAACCATTTGGGAAGCCTCTCATTCTCTCTCTAATCTTCTAACCTCTATTTTACATTATTCCACTAAACCTATCACTACAAAAAAACATGGCTCTTGCGACGAAATTTTGCGACAAAAGTTTTTTATTGCTATTTTACGACGAATTTATCAACGAAAATATTTTTCATAACCATTTTGCAACGATATTAGCGACGAAAGAAAATTCGTAGCTAACTTAGCAACAACTGCAAATTCGTTGCTGATTTTGTGACGAAAAAAATATTCGTCGTGAACTTTGCGATAAATTTCCATATTCGTCACTAATTTAGCGATAAATTCCTTCTTCGTCGCTAACTTTAGCGACAAAGTTATTAATTCGTCGCTAAATTTGTAAATTAATAAAATAAAATACAATATTAATATATTTATTAAATAATAATTTAATTTAGTGACGAATTTATGATTTTGTCGCTAATTTTACGACAAATGAAGCGACAAAATATGTATTCGTCCTTGATATGTGCGACGAAACAAGGTTAGTCGCAAAATTCAGTGACAAACAGGCCGTTCGTCACGAAAATCAACGACGAACAGGTTTTTCTTATGCTTCTTTTTATTTTTCGTGTTATACCGATCAATATTTAGAATCATATTCTAACTAATTCGGTTCGAAACTTATAGTAACCCATTAAGGGAGTTACCCTCCCAATGTAGTTTTTTCTATATCCAAATCATGGATTAAACTCGAAAACTTGATTAAAAAATTTAACGTCACATCCACTAAATCAACTGTCTGTTGATTTTTCTTATACTCCTCAAGAAGCGATATTCTAATATATTTCTAATAAATATTACATTATCCTCAACTAAGAGTAATTTTACTTTCGGAAATAATCTATATCACCGATCTAGATTTTTTTTATTTTACCTTTTTAATTTTATTAATTAAACTTTTTCCTAAATCTTTGTGTTGAAACACATGGATTGAATCCCCACTGTCCGGCTAATGAAGCGAACAAACCCTTAAATATGTTGCAAGCACACGTTGCCTGCTTGAAGGTGCCCTTTCTATGGAAAAAAAAAGTATTAACTATTAACATTATTCATTATGATTTTTATGTTATTAAAAGATTGTCATAGTAGAAGTTTATTGTTGATGACTTTTTTATTTATGTTAAAGTTTTTGAGAGAATTTTAATTCATATCAGTCTTTGCCTTTTTCTGAAGTTTTTATTTTTTGAATTTTTAGATATAGAAAATACAAAATGATAGAATTTGGATGTATAATAAGAATTTTCCTGAACATCGAGGATCAATCGATGAGCTTCGTATTAGGTTGGAACAATTTTTAAATTTCAATAGTAGTCAAATTGAGTTCATGGATGAAAATAAGTTAAGATATCTGTATAGGAAGTGTAATAATGGTAAGTTTTATGCATGTCATAAAGTTAGGGAATATTTTTACAGATTTGGTTTTACTCCGAATTATTATAGTTAGATCTGTTACAATAAATCGTTTATATTTAAGGAAGAATAAAAAAGTAGATAATTTTCAGTAAGAGGAAAATATAATTACAACCAATTAAACTCATATCAGAGAATGGTAATTGATGCAATTGGTAAGAATTTTGTTTCCCAATCAAACCATGCAAGTACTAGTCTTGTTTCAATATTTGAACAAGTATATAATAGTTATGCATTACCATTGGCGGAGGTAGAAGGAACAGATGTTGATGAGAATGCAAATAATGAGACTTTTTTCTCCAATCAGTTTCAGTTTTGAAAGTTGCAAATGAACCTTTGTGGGAAGGTTGTGATAGTTATCTAAGTTATTAGTGACGATAAGATTGTTAAATATCAAGACAGAGTATAACATGTTTGAAGATTACTTCAATGATTTTATTCAAATAATTCAAGAACTATTGTATCGTGATTATATCATGCCAAGTGATTTATATGATATGAAAAAGCTAGTCAAAGACTTGGGTCTTCTAGTGGTAAAGATTGATGTCTATAGTTGAGCTTGTATGTTATATTGCATGGATGATGAAAATGCAGAATTTTATAAATTTTGTAACGAATGTAGGTACAAAAGTAGTAGGAGTACGAGTCGTAACAAGTGTAAATTATACGTGCAAATATTTTATTTGCCCTTAATCCCCTGATTGCAAAGGTTTTATGCATCTACATCCACAATTGAACATATGACTTAGCATACAAACCATGAAACAGACGAGAGTCTAATGTGTCATTCTTCAAATGCAGATATTTATATGCAACCACTCATTGCGGAGATAAAACAACTATAGGATGAAGGTGTTCCCACATATGATATACATACTAATGAGAGCTTTCTAATGAAGGCTACTCTTCTTTGGACGATAAATGACTTTTCAGCTTATGATATGTTATCTGGATGGAGAATAGCTGGTATCTTAGGATGTCCAATATGTATGGAGAGATCAAAATCATTCAGATTAAAATATGATAAGAAGGTCAGCTATTTTGATTGTCATATATAATTTTTGTCACTAAATCATTCATTCAGAAAGAATAAAGTTGAGTTCATTAAAAATAGGGTTGAAAAAACATCTCTACCATTGAGATTGATCAGTGATCAAATTTGGGAGAGAGTGCATAACTTTTCATCTACTGTTGAAGACCCTCATGGTATAACTGCTAGATATGGAAGTACATATAAATGGACGAAATGGAATATATTTTGGAAATTACCACATTGAAAGACTCATTTTGTTCGTCATAATCTCGATATGATGTATGTTGAAAAAAATGTTTTTGATAATGTCATAAATACTGTCATGAATATTCTTACAAAAAGTAAAGACAACTTAAGTGCAAGAAAATATATGAGACTTGTTTGTAATTAGTCTGCACTAAATGTGGATGCAAGCAGTAAAAGAATAAAACCAAAGATAGTTTATATATTGAAGAAGGATCATAAACGGATTGTTTGTGAATGGTTGAAATCGGTGCGGTTTCCTAATAGATATATTTCAAATCTTGGGAGATGTGTCGATTTGAAGGAATATTGGTTAATAGGTTTAAAAAGTCATGATCATCACATATTTATGGAAAAACTAATTCCAATTACATTGAGAAATTTTTACTAAATTTTGTATGAGGTGTCATTACAGAGTTAGCATTTTTTTATGACATTTGCTCAACAGCGTTGAACGTATCACACATGAAGAAACTAAAGAGAGATATTCCAATCATTCTTTGCAACTTAGAAAGAATATTTCCTCCATCGTTTTTTGATTTCATGGAACATCTCTTAATTCATTTGTTGTATGGGGCTAAAGTTACAGATTCTGTCCAATTTCAATGGATATATCTATTTGAGAGGTGAAATATTTATCTTATTTGTTTCAAAATTTTACTTTTTTATAGATTTTCTTTTATAATCTTTTTCTTTTTGTTATTATTAAATTTTTATATCATTTGAAGAAAAAAGTGAAGAATAAGACATGGGTCGAAATCTCTATTGTTAATGCATATATTGCGGAGGAAGTGACAACGTTTGTATCGTATTATTTTGAGTCTCACATACAGTGCAAAAGATAAAGAGCAGGAAGAAATGATGAGTATCCTATCAATCCAAATTTGAAATCATTTTCTATTTTCAACTATCTTGATTGACCTAATGGGACATGTAAGGGAAGATATTTAACTGGTCAAACATTGCGAGCAACCTATACATATATTTTATAGAACTGTCCAAAAATGCGAGTAAGTATATATTTATAAACATATGTATTTTGTATGGTTCAGACGTTTATGTAATATATAAGTGGTATTTGATGGTATGATTTTTTAAAATTTATTCTCCAAACTACTTGACAATGAGTTTAATCATATGTGCGATAAGGAATTTGTAGTATGGTTCAAAACTCGCAGAGTGTAAAGAGTTCAAAATTCAAGTCCTTATTCCTATTTTTTTTAGGAAAATGCTAGTTTTTATAAATATGTATATCTGGTGTGATAATAATTAATTATCATCGGCGCCGCTATCACTAAAACTCGGCGCGCTTCTTTCATATTTGGGTTTTTGAATTTTATTTATCATCTCCTGTCCTGCGACGACCGAAAAGAAAAAGGAACTTCCATATCCTGCTACGATTTATTGTCATGGCATCGTTATTAGTTTGGGCTTGAACTGGGCCACTGAATCAAACCTCGCCTCAGGCTTCAGGTCCAAGCCAATCAAACACCCCCACTTGGACTTGTTTGTCTATTTGAGGTTACGTTTTTTTATTTTTTTAAATTTTTACGAGAGTCAAATTTGTGAGTCTTATCAAGTCGAAGAGAAATGGTACCAATTGAACTATAGCTTAGTGACATTTCAGGCTTGATTTTTGGAAATGTTATATAGAGGAAGAAATATATAGTCTCAAAAAGAATGTCTGTTGGGATATGATGTATTAGTGTTGGTATGATCGCATCCAAAAAGAGAAAGCACCCAAAAAGAGAGAGAGATGGAACCAACATTTCGTAGGTTTAGTGGGAAAAGTATTAACACCCCACACCAAGAATCGAGATTCGATTCTTAGTAATGACAAAAATGACGTTGGGAGAGCTCCCTCCCGATTGAGATTCAACAGCTGCTTGGTTGAAATTAGTCGGAGTAAAACTTCGATACTCAATGATGGATCAAGTCCGGGGAATAAAAAAATTAAGAATGTCCGTAGAATTTTTAACGCAATTAATATAAAGTGTATTTATTTTTAGCTAATGTTTGGGAGGTTATATATTATTATATGTATTTAATAAATTCATTTTTATTATATTTAAAATATATCAAATAAATTGCTTTTGTCAGAAGAAAAATTAATTATCCAACACAAAGCGTGTGAACTTGGTTATGTCACAAGAATAAGATAAAGAGCTTTACCCAATGAAGATCTTTTCCCTCTGCTCTTAAAAATGTGAATTTTCTGTCAACCTTCACACTCCCTCACTGACCCACTAATAATTTTTTCCGAAGCAAAAGATATATAAATATGTAAGTTGTTGAATCATACTTACTATTTATTAAATTATACAATGATAGCACTTAGAAGTAACAAACGATTTACTATTAAATTAGGGTTTACCCACACGATTTTGTGTGTGTGTGTGTGTGTGTGTGTGTGTGTGTGTATAGAGACATATATCTATTATTAGAAGGAAAATATAATGCAGTGGAAGGTGGAGGGTAGGGTGGAAATTGCAGAGAAGACATGATCGAATTTGGAAGTGATATGTTGAAGGAAGAATGGAAAGTGATATTCCATAAAAAGTGGTCAAAATTGGAAAATTTATCAGATTTCAACAAGCCTGCATTGAGAAAAGAGTGGATCAAAATCATGAAAAAATATGAATGATTGATTATCCATTGATTGAAGTAGAGATATGTTTAACATTTTCCCATTTGATTAGCCAATCATGGATTTGGATTTGATAAGAAAATTTCCGATTTCCTCATACAGTACTTAATAAATTATCCCATCTCCAAAGATTCCCACACAAACACAACAAAATAATTAAAAGGTAACAGAATGAATTCTATGCATGATTCGAATTTTTGGTATAAATTTTACAAGAATTAATTAATTTTGTTTTACTATATTCTGGTCTACTAAATTTTGGTAAAGGGCAAGCTATGTGCAAACTGCCTAAGGCCCCTGATCTTGAAGCCTACACGATTTGATTTTAAGGTTTAGAATTTTTATTAATCGAAGAATAATAACATATTTTGTCACTTTGTTGGTTGAGATTGATACAGCACGATAGGTCATATTTATGGTACAACCATAGTAGGTACGTTTCCGACCCAGAAGGCTGTCCCAGTTGTGGAGAAGGTTATTGTGGAGAGATTCTAACATTGAAAGTTGCTGGCCACCTTTTCTGCTGGAAAAGAAAATATCAGAGGTGAGAGAAGGGAGGGAAAGGGACGTGCAGACTCGTTTGTCAAAATTTGGTTTTGACTTATATCTAGACATAAAAAAGGTATGGGAAGATGGGACATGCCATTGGCCAGAAGTCAATTTTAAAGGACAGAATTTTTTACATTTCCAGGTGTCGGGACAGGACTTAAAAGCTGTCTTTCTTTGGCCAAAACGCGGAATTGTTGATGAATTCTTCGGAGATAGCAAGCAGATTCTGATTACGTGTGGAAGATTTAGTCACTTGGTTTTGGTGGGTGAAGAATTAATGATCTTTGAAATATGGGCTTTGACTTGTCAAATTGTGCTCCTGATATGCGTGCATTCACTAGCCCCACAAAAACGTCGGCCTTGCAACACCGACTCGATTATCGTTCCATTTTTGTCTTTCTCTCTTCTTTGGCGTGCAAGGACTTCCCTCCTCATTTCAAAGTTTTACCCTTACTCTCCAATGGCGATGGGAATCATGCTAAATAGAACCGGTGAAGATTTTTGGGAGTTTTTTTCAAATTTTCTGAAAGTTGGAGATTGTTTTGTAAATAAGTTTAGTGACAGGATTTGCAGTTATATTTGCATATATTTAATGTTAAATTGATTTATAAAATCTAAAATTTTCAAAGTAGTAATATATATAAAATGTCAAATTACATAGTATTCTATTATTAAAGCAATTTAACTATTACAAGTTACAAAAATCTAAACAAATTAAGCAAGTATGGAAAATTTTCAATATTAATGTTTTTTTTTATTTTTGAAATATTTTAATATATAAAATTAATTAATTTTTATAAAAAAAATTTTTATATTTTTTATATTTACATATTTTTTATATTAATATTTATACAAAAATCTTTATTTAAGTCACCAAATTTACTTGGAGAACTCATTATAGATTCAAAACAAGCAATTTACATTGACAATTTACATCAACAAAGTTTCAACCACTTAGTGGATTAATTGGACCGTTAATTAATTTAATTCTTTATTTGTGAGCAGTGTTAAAATTTTTTATATCATTGGTTTTCGTATTCTAATACTTTGCTTTCTTTTTGTAGAGCTTTCGGATCAGTTAATTGGAGTGTTGGTGATATTCTATATGTTACAAAAGTTTGAATATAATAAGTTTTTTGAGACATTTTCTTATGTATTCCTAAAATTTGTAATTATTATTTTTCTCATTTGTCTAACATTTATATTTGTCAGTATAAATATGGAGGACACGCCCGAATTTCAAAAGAAAGATCAAACACTTCTCCTTCCCCTTCGCCGTTCCCATCTCTCTGCTTTTGAATTTCTTTCGGCCCCATCTTTTTCAGTTATACCTTCAGTTTAAATATCAAATGTTGTGGAGGATATAGACATAGAAGATATGCGAAATATCATATTCATATATAGAGATTCGTAAATATTTAATTTTAAAATTTTATTTAATATGAATCTTTTATATATATATATATATATATATATATGGTTCTTTTAATTATTTTATTTATTTATCATTACTCATTTGTAAGTTGTTTATATCTAAATTCTCAGATACAGTATATATGGTGCGTATTATCAATAAAATTATTAATACAAAGGAGTTACGTGAGAGAGAGTTTAAAATAAGTTGTGCCTTTCATCAATTGATATATCAATTAAAGTTCATGTTTTAGTAAAGTTAAATGAGAGGTTTAGTTAGAATGAATTAGAAGAGAATGAAATAAAAAAAATTATCAAGAAAAAAGTTAGTGATTACATTTGAAATGTGATCAACAAAGTCAAAACAAGTGGATAAAACCAAATTGTATCACAAAGAAAAATTAGATGAGAATGCTGGCGATTTGGGAGTTTGAGGAGAGGGAAAAAAGAAGTGAACAAAACAAGAGGAATAGATGTTGTAATTCTAGGCAAGAATCTGCCACTTATACGATGGGTCAATTAATATCGATAAATATAGAAAAAAATTGGTAACTATTTAAAATACTTATATTTTTATTTAAATCAATTAATTTTTGTTTTTACTATTTCATTATTGGTAACTATGATTTTTTTTAAATTTTTTTTATAGGCTAAGAAAAGAAAATCTGAGCCATTATATATGGAGACTTTTGAGTGCACATTTCAAAAGAAGAATAAGAGCGGAGTGGAGAGAGAGTAAAAGTAGTTTCAGTATGTAATTTACTAACTTCGTAAATTAAAATTACAATTCTATGATTCCACATTTGTCTATTAGTAAGACAATATTTAGGTGATAGCAAAACATACACACATATAGTCAGGTGAGTTTTGTATTTTAGTGTTTTATATTCCATTTTGCACCCAAATATTTGTATTTCTACGGGACCCTTAGCTTTAAACTTGAACTAACCATTACTCTCATAGTTAAAAGGGTAGTTAAAAGGGCATTAGATGCTTACAGTTTGTTAATTGTTGAACATTGTGTAGGATTTGAGACCTCAACATCAAGTAGAGAAAATTAGATGACAAGGTGAAGTTTGCGAGATTGAATTATCAATGTATTTGATATTTCTGGGTTTATGAGATCTGAGGGTTGCTATCATGAGATTGTTGTTTGTTTTACTTGAATTTGAAGTGAACTTATTTTGGATTACTAGGTAGAATTAAATTTTGTTTACTGTCCGCAAGATAAATTGTGTTTGCATTGTAGAATGCATATAAGAATCAGATATTATATATATGCGTATATATTATATTATATTTATATTTATATATCAGCATAGGTCTTGACTCCATAACTTTGAGATCTTAAGTTATTAAATCTAAGCATTCTAGGGTTTTGAAAGGATTTGTTGTCATAATGGGCCAGCAGACACACTGAACAATCATAATGTTATTCTTCAAATAGACACATTGAGGTACACGAACAATCATATGCTTTGTAAATTTATGACGTCTTTTGTCCACAGATGTATACATGTTCAATTTTAAATGTTTGCTTGTTGGTTTTCCATAGGACAAAGCATTGTAAACATCGTCACACCTGGAATGACTAGAAAGAATCCCTCCACAAAGATTACAATAAATGTAACTTCATTAGGCTTCACTTCCCCACCATTCATCATCTTTCTAAGGGGTTTTGAGGCTTCCTCCCCTTGCCCATGCTTTCCTTAACCCTTGATTAAAACATTCCACGTGATCAATTTTTTGTAGGGCAATTCATCAAATGGTTTCCTGGATAGACCTAAACAGCCACATTTTGCATACATGTCAACCAATGCACTGCCCACTGCAACATCAGAAACTAGGACATTCTGAAAGGCATAAGCATGGATCTCCTTGCCCTTTGCTAATGCTGACAAGGAAGCAAAGCCAGGAAGGATGGTCAATCTATTTTCGATGTCATGATCATTAATATTTTGGTTATGTGATCCTACTTTTTGCATCTCATTTAGCAAGATCAGAGCATCATTACAGTAACCAGAAATAACAAAGCCATTAATCATGGTGTTCCAAGAAACTATATCTCTGTCCTCCATGCCGTCAAATATAAGTTTGGATATCTCTACCTTTCCCATCCAAGAGTACATATCCATTAGTGCATTCTGCACATATCAATCCTTCTCAAAGCCTCTATTCACTATGTTCCCATGAATACCTTCTTTGTCCAGGAACGATTCACAGCTCACGCATGCGGGCAAAACACTTGCAAATGTGGTTGTGCTTGGGCAATGTCTTGCATCTGCTTCCACTTCAAAGAAAAGCATAAAGTCTTCCTCATCAAAACCATTCTGTGCATAACCAGTGAGCATTGCATTCCAAAGACCAATTCTTCTTTCTGGGATTCAATCAAAAACTTGCTGACAACTTTCAACCCTTTTCAGTTGCAATACATGTCAACAGAAGTCCTTCCAACTTTCAACCCTTTGGGTCGTAGATGACCTTTGTTTATATGGAATGTTGCTCAATCAAGCCAATGGCAACCTACCACAGCAAATGCGATTGTTCTTGTTAATACCTAGAGTAAATTGTTAGGAGTTGTGAGGAGTATGGAGTAAATATGTTCATTCTGTTTCGTTTACTAGTACACATGCATCATGTTTTCCTGTGTGCCTTCCAGGAAAATGATTCATCTAGTTATTTATTAGTAGGGAAAACGTTAACAAATGCCTGGGCACTCGTTAAGAAACATTTATTAGGCATATTTTGATTACAAAACATTTCCTCATTTCTATGTTTATCCATTAAGGAAATTAGGTGCATTTTGTCAACATCCTATTGTTAAGAGTCATTTACTCGGATAGTAAGATCCTTAACAATAGCTTTGGGGCACCTGTTAACCAGACCCTTATTCAATATAGGTTGCCTCATATTTCTCTCTTATCTAGATTATCTTCTTCGTCAAAGTAATCATGAAAAATAATTGGTTTTGCCCTTGACTAGTTTGTTCTCAATAAAAAGAAAATGACATCATCAAATTAGAAAGAAAGAAACAACATGAAAGATCTTGACTTTTGTGCTAATGATAGATCCAATCCCCTGTGATGCCTGAAAATGCAGCAATAGACATGACAAGATAAGCTGCACTACATGGAACCAATAGTATAGCTACATTCGAATCTGAGGGACATAATGCAGCCTCAACATTTTCTTTGAGAATGCACATGTACAAACACATAATTATCCAAATTAAGACAAGAATTTAAAATGTCACTCAAACTGTGAAGTATTTTTATTTATCCAATGGCCTAACTAATTCTAAGTAAAATGTCTCTTGGTTTATTATTGATCCAATTGTTGCCACTGTTTGTTTGCTGGTGTGTTTATTTATTTATTTCTTTTCGTTTTCTAAATTTTATTGGATTTCATTTATTTTCTTAGCCTCATTTGGTATGATATGATTTGGTGGATATATTCTATTTCACTATATTATTTGTACATATTTTGTTATCTTTTTTATAGTATTATTATTATGATAAACTTGTAATTGTTCATTTTTACTATTTTATTTTACTTTCTTTTTGATTTTTGTCATAATAATGTAGGAGAAATATAATGAACTTCTACTGACTCATTCGAATAGTATTGATAATGATATCTCATCTGTGCCGTCTGTTGATAATATGGTTTTGTGGCTAAAGGCATCTGGCGAGATAAAAAAAGGAAGAACATTTGGGATGGGATCGTTGAGCAGAATGTACACATCTAGTCCATTTTCCTCTACCGCGACTGTTTCAAGGAGACAAGTGCAACTAAACGAAAAAGTGTTTAATCTCAAAACATAGTTTATAAAAAAAAGAAAAAGTCAATGAAATCATATAATCGTTTGAGGTAACATAACGATTTATGTTATAGTATTTCAAATTCGATGCAAGTCAGTTTCTTTCCTCATAGAGTCAAGTTCCCCCTTCTACACCTCCTACTGATGACTTTAATGATGACGAGTAGTGAGATGATTGATGGATATTTATTGGATGTTATTATTACTATTTTCTTGGATGTTGAATATTTGATAAAACTGATATTATTATTAGTATCTTCTTCCATGTTGGATATTGGATTATATTGATATTTGTTTGATTTTGTTTTTATTGACGTCTTGTTGGATGCATAAAATTTAATTGGATGGATTTTTGCTGGATTGGAAAACTTTTACATATATTGGATGGATATCCATGACTTATTGGTTTATTTGAAAAGATATTGGATGAATATTAATAGTTTTTTATTCGATTGGATATTGATGGATTTGAAACGATATTGGATTGGATGAATACTGATAGATTATTGATGGAATTGGATAATCGAAAAGATATTGATTATTTTGAGATTTATGTTGATTGGACAGTAAAAATTTCTTTTAATAGGAAAAAACATGAAAGCAATCAAAATACTCACTAAGTTCGTCATTAAGTTAGTTACGGATAGTACTATCCGTTGCAAAATTTTGGCTCAACTTAGCGACGGACTCTCACTTTCGTCACTAATATTTAGCGACAGACTCTCACTTCCATCACTAATATTTAGCGATGGAAATTATTATCCGTAGTTAATTTTAGTGATAGATAAATTTATCGATAAAGAAGCTTTTCTGTTACTAAAATTAGTGACGGAAAACACAATTTGTTGCTAGATTTAGCGACGAAGCTAATAGACCATCGCTAAATTTAGCGACATATAAACCTTTCTGTCGCTAAATTTGTAGCTAAATTTAGTGACGGAATTGGGAGTTCGTGGCTAAATTTAGTCACGAAATTTGGTGACATAAAAGTTTTTATCGCTAATTTGGCGATAAATTTCTATTTTTCGTCATTAAATTTTTGCAATGCGTTATTAGTTATGAAAAATTTTTCGTCACTAAAATTATATTTTTTTGTAGTGTTTTGTTGACGTTAATGGGAAAAAAATATCTCTAAATACACAAAATTTGTTGACATTTTTGCACATAAAATGTCAACAAAATTTGAATTATTGCTGATGTTTAAGAGTAAAACGTTGACGTGGACAAATTTTACAGACGGTTTGCTCTTAAACATATGCAATCAGCACCCCTTTGTCAAGAAGCAAGTGTCGGGAAAAGATGAAAACTTTTGTAACATTTGCACCAAATGTTGAGAAAGGGAGAGATTTTTCCGATGTTTAAACGTGAAAAATAACGGCATTACTCTAGTTTTGTCAACGTATTTCTTTGTAAAAATGTTAGAAAAGGCTCATGTTTTGTGGAATGATTTTTTCAAATTACGTTGGGATTTTTTCCGACAACATTTTCCTCTATATTTTCATTGACATTTTTTTTTGTCACTCCATTATTTAGTAGCACTTATATTTTCATCGACCTTTTTTTTGTCACTCCAAGCGCTATCTAATTCTTTCTGCCCAAAAACATTAGTCCTCGTCCAAGGTTGGCCCAGTCTTCGCACTAAATTATTGCTATGCATTATTTTAAAATTTTAAAATACAAAATAGATTTTGAAGTCTTATTTATCTATGACATGTGGACCCCACGACGCCGCTAGTACTGCCGGTTATATGTGGCCACGTGAACACTTAAATTTGAATTAGAGTAGTTATTACACAATAACTCCCGATAACTCCCTTGTATGTCCCGGTCTCCATGGATTCTCTCTCCCTCTCCCTCTCTCTCTCTCTCTTGTGGGTGAGTGGCAAAAATGGGATGTAACTTTTCATCACACCCTCTGATGCCTTCATGGTGTCAAGCCGAGAAAAATTTCAATATTCAGATAAAAATAAAGGCAATTTGTTACTATGTTTGAAAAACATATTGTCAATTACTTAGAGAGAATCGAAAGCAAAGATACATATTCTCCAAAATGAGAATCCGATTGAGGAATTGAGAAATCCATCATTTGAAGATCATTGGACTTAGGGTTGAGGCATCGTGAAATAATAGTGATGATTTGTTTTGTGGTCATCATCCCGACCGAGTGGTCCGTATAAAAATTTACGTGATTTCGGTTGATTTTTTGACACCCTACATATCAAGATATTTATTAAAATTTCAAAACTTTAATTTAATACGCTTCCGCATGCGCATGTAACATAATAAATTTTCAAGTACTTTAAGCGCGTCCGTTGAAAATTATTTATAAATTTATCAAAGAATTCGTCTACCATGCGCATGTAACATAATAAATTCTTCAAGTACTTTAAGCGCGTCCGTTGAAAATTATTTATAAATTTATCAAAGAATTCGTCTACCAAACAAACTTGTGCCGAGGGCCACGCTAGTACTCTAAGCGCGTCCTTCTGCAATTATTTATAAATTTTTCTGGGTAGCTACATGAAAATGGTATTTTTCCCACCAGTTTGCAGCCGTCCTCAAGAAGGAAGAACCGGTGTACTTGTGATCATGAAGGTGTCTTTTACTCGCTGTAGGGTCATACTAATTTGCAACCTCCAGCATCACCTGCACTAGAACTTCATGGACGAAATTCCTCTGTTTTCTGATATCTTAGCTGCAGAGAATAACCTTGAACCTCTGGAAATCGAGATTTTCGACAATGGTCAACAGGATCAAGGTCACAACTTAACAGGAAGTGACTCCAACATTGGAAATTCAGGTAAATTTTAAATCATGTCTAAATAATATAATCTGGACAATTTTTAACACCCTGCTAGGAGCAAAGCCGGTTATGCTCAAACACTCACGTGGTAGTAATTGGGGTATGAATGAGCCCTTCTGGGTCTCATGTGAAGCATTACTTGTGTGAAACTCTCAGAATGAGAAAAATCAGTCATGTTCGAGCGCCCATATAACAGCTTGACCAAATTGTCACATGACCATATGCTGGGTCTCATATGAAACATCACTTGTGTGAGACTTGAGAGTACCCAAGACATGGGGACTGAACAAAGACAATATATGTGCGTCTTTTTGGTCCCCCATAAAGCATCACTTTTTGGGTTCCCTGTGGTGCCTACCTCAATTACTTCGTCTAGCCGTCACTTGGGCAATCAGACTAAGGCCCCAGAGCCAAAAACACCATTTTGTGATTATTAGCGAGTTAATATTTAATGCGTACCCACATCATAGCTCTTTTTTTGTATTCATTAGAATTAATCCTCTATTCTCCACTCCACCTTAAGGGAGTATTGTTCTCACATTCCTCTTTTATTTCTTTGTTCTCTTTCTTTTATTTTACTCGATTGATTTTATACATTTTTTATCTCTCAACTTAAGCATACATTGAGAACAATATATGATTTACGTGTAGGGGGATATTAGGTGTTTTGTTCTTTGTAGGTTTTTGAGATCAATTATAATGAAATAACTAACATAAGACAAGCTTTTGCCGATGTTTACGGGAAAAAAATGTCTTTAAATACACAAAATTTGTTGATGTTTTCGCACATAAAATATCAACAAAATTTTGAATTATTGTTGGCGTTTAAGAGTAAAACGTTGACAATGTGGACAAATTTTTTTGACATTTTGTTCTTAAACATATGTAATCAATATCCCTTTTTCAATATTTGAAAGAGCAAATGTCCGGAAAAGATGAAAACTTTTCTGATGTTTGCACCAAATGTTGAGAAAGGGGGAGATTTTTTCGGTGTTTAAACGTGAAAAATAACGGCAATACCCTACTTTTGTCGAGGTATTTTTTTGTAAAATTGTTAGAAAAGGTTCAAGTTTTGTCGGATGTTTTTTTCATATTACATTGGGATTTTTTCCGACAACATTTTCCTCAATATTTTCATCGACGTTTTTTTTATTTTTTTGTCACTCCATTATTTAGTAGCACTTATATTTTCATCGATCTTTTTTTCATTTTTTTGGTCACTTCAAGCACTATCTAAGTCTTTCTACCCAAAAACCTTAGCCCTTGTCCACGGTTGGCCCAGTCTCCACTCTGAATTATTGCTATGCATTATTTTAAAATTTTAAAATACAAAATAGTAGATTTTGAAGTCTTATTTATCTAATCACATATGAAACCTGCGATGAAGGTCACCAATATTAGATCTAATCTAGAATTATTATAAAGAATTCGTCTACCAAACAAACATGTGTCGAGGGACTCATTCAAAACATTAGATGAATACAAACAAAATAAATAAATAAATAAATTGAGCGGCTTGTCAACTTTAAGCACGTCCTTTTGCAATTATTTATAATTTTTTCTGGGTAGCTACATGAAAATGATATTGTTTCCACTAGTTTGCAGCCGTCCTCAAGGAAGAAGAACCAGTGTACATCCTCTCTCTCACTCTCTCTCTCACAGACAATAACGTTTTGCATATCTATATTACTAGGACTACTAAAAGGTTGAACTTGTGATCATGCAGGTGTCTTTTACTCGCTGTAGGGGTCATACTATTTGCAACTTCCAGCATCACCTGCACTAGAACTTCATGGATATCATGGATACCAACGAAAATCCTCAGTTTTCTGATATCTTAGCTACAGAGAAAAACCTTGAACCTCTGGAAGTCGAGATTTTCGACAATGGTCAACAGGATCAAGGTCACAACTTAACAGGAAGAGACTCCAACATTGGAAATGCAGGTAAATTTTAAATCATGTCTCAATAATATAATCTGGACAATTTTTAACACCCTGCCTGCTGGGAGCAAAGCCGGTTATGCTCAAACACTCACGTGGTAGTCAAATTGGGGTATGAATGAGCCCTTCTGGGTCTCACGTGAAGCGTTACTTTTGTGAAACTCTCAGAATGAGTAAAATCAGTCATGTTCGAGCGTGTCCATATATAACAGCTTGATCAAATTGTCAAATGACCACCTGCTGGGTCTCATATGAAACATCACTTGTGTGAGACCTGAGAGTACCCAAGACATGGGGACTGAACAAAGACAATATATGTGCGTCTTTTTGGTCCCCCATAAAGCATCACTTTTTGGGTTCCTCGTGGCGCCTACCTCAATTACTTCGTCTAGCCGTCACTTGGGCAATCAGACTAAGGCCCCAGAGCCAAAAACACCATTTTGTGATTATTAGCGAGTTAGCTTTTTCTTTATATAGATTTTTCTAATAAAAGAAGACTTCACCTTTTCTTCCACTTCCCAAGGCTTTAAAAATTATGGCACCATCAAGGTTTATAGGCTACAAAATTGCGTTTCAAGGAGTAAGGTATTCCCTCCCTTGCTATTAGTTAATCCACATACCTACCCTTCTCCCCCTATTAACCAGTTTCACCAAATCTACTCTTATTGTAAGGAATATTTATAATAATTATATTTATGGTTAAGTATAAGGTTGTGTGTGTGAATTGGTGAAATTGCAGATGCGATTGATGAGAACTCTCCCATTGAGCAAGTAAGGCTCACAGTTCCAATCACCGATAATCCAACACTTCCAACATTGACATTCAGAACATGGACATTGGGTATCCTCGGATGCATCATACTAGCAATTGAAACACAATACTTCAGCTACCAGAATAATGTTATCAACCTTACCCCAGCCGCTGTTCCAATCATTTCTTTTCTGCTTGGAAACTTAATGGCAAAAAAGCTTCCCAATAAGCAAGTGAGAATTCCATTTCCAGGGACAGATTGGGAGTTTTCTTTGAATCCAGGGCCTTTCAACATCAAAGAGCATGCAGTGACCAGTGTTCTTGCTGGTAGTGGCCTTAATAATCCAAGTTCTATGATGGTGGTGACCATAATGAAGGCCTTTTTCAGCACAGACATAAACTTCTTCGTCACGTTCTTGTCTGTCTTCACATCTCAGGTCTGCAAAACAGGTGTATGTAGCATTTATTATGTCTCTATATTAAGCTTTGGAAATTTTGTTTATAGGATTTGGGAATTTTTGTAGATGATGGGATTCGGGTTGGCTGGATTGTTTAAGAAGTTCTTAGTCGAATCCCCCGAAATGTGGTGGCCGGCTGTCTTAGATGATGTTAGTATGTACAGGTACTGCCCTTCTTTTGAGTCATTATTCCCCCATAGCATGTAATGAATGACAGGAAAATATTGTCCGTATGTCACTCTTGAATTTCTTCACTTAGGGCATTACATGGTTTGCCACCTCCAAAGCCAGCCTCAACGAATGTTGATGAATTAACTGCAAGCTCAGACGGTGGTGGAAGGCTTACAGCAAGAAACTCTGGAGCTCAATTCTATTTCATAGTGACCATTGTTAGCTTTGCTTACTACATTGTCCCAAACTACTACTTCTCCTCGATTACAGCTCTCTCAGTTTCATGTCTGATTTGGAAGAAATCTGTGTTGGCACAAATAATCGGCTCTGGATTCAATGGTCTTGGCATGGGCTCATTTTCTTTTGATTGGTCCACTATCAGTAATACATTGGACAATCCTTTGTATCTACCGATTTCCTCCTTGGCAAATCAGATGTTTGGTTTCATACTCGTTATGTATATCTTATGCCCTATTACATATTGGACAAACACCTTCAGTGCCAAACGATTTCCAATTTCCTCTACAGATTTCTTTGATTTCAGTGGCCATTCATATAATCTATCCAGAGTCCTGGAACCCGGCTTGGTGATAAACCATCAAGCATACCATGATTACTCTAAGGTGTATCTAAGTGTTGTGCTTCTCTACGCCATTGGATTTGATTTTGCTGCTGTCACAGCTACAATAACAGATTTCCTTCTCCGCAATGGAAGGTAAGAACATAAACCATGCAACCTGTACTATATTTTTGGATTCACGATTGGCAAAGCTACAAGATTGACAAGCTTCATTGCTATTCCCTTTTTCTGTAACAGAGAGGCAAAGCGCCTAATGCGTATTATTCACGACAATGACATTGAAAACAAAGACATACACAATAAACTAATGGAGAATTATAGGCGAATCCCAAGACGTTGGTTCTTCATCTTCATAGTTTTCCTGCTTTTGCTCTCCATTATTCCTAATGTAGTAGCTGTTAAGAAATTTAAACTTCCTTATTGGGGGGTCCTACTTGCAGTGGGTCTGGTTATTGTTCTACTCCCTCCTCTTGGTGTCCTCAATGCAACTGCAGGTCAGGTTAGTAGCACTTTCTCTTCTTAATTCTTATTTGTGTGTGTGTGTGTGTGTGAGAGAGAGAGAGTGAGAGAGAGAGAGAGAGAGAGAGTGTGTGTGTGTGTGTGTGTGTGTGTATACAATTGCTCAAACAATTGACGGCTAAAAAGAACCACTAGAACACCTGAGCTTTGGTCATCTGGACCCTGCTTCTGAGTACCATGTACATAACAACATCTGAACTACTCTGAATGCACTGCAGGTTATGAATCTAAAGAGTTTATGGCTATTGATTGGTGGATACATTTTCCGCGAAAATCCAGTGGCGGCCATGACATTTAGAATTTATGCAATTTCAAGCATTGACAATGCCCAAACGTTCCTGTTCAGTTTAAAGCTTGGACATTACGTAAAAATACCTCCACGTGACGTGTTCAAAGTTCAGGTAATTAAGAAAAACCTGCAGTAATTACATACTACAGAATCAAAACTAACAAGATTGAGAAAAAAAAATGTTTTTGACAGATTTTGGGAGCAGCTTTATCATGTATAGTCAACTTTATAGTAGGATGGATCCTTATCTCGGATGTGGAAAACATTTGTGGCTTTGCGGGTGGCTTACCCGAAGGCAGCCCTTGGACATGCCCCGGCACTAATGAGGTGCTCAATGATGGTATAATGTGGGACGTAGTTAGTCCAAATCTTATGTATGGTCCACTGGGCATATACTCGAAATTCCATTTCTTCTTCCTTGTCGGTGCACTTGCAACAATATTTGTGTGGCTTTTGAAATGGTACTTCCCCAGATGCAAGTGGCTAGAGGACGTACAGGTGCCTCTTATATTTGCAGGTCCTACGAAGATGCCTCAGACAGGAGCAGTGCAGTACTGGTCATGGTTTGTGATTGGGTTTTGTTTCAACTACATTGTCTATAACAAGTACACGGAATGGTGGTCTAAGTTTACCTACATTTTGGGAAATGGTCTCGACACTGGTGTTTCTCTAGCAGGATTTTTGATAAATGTTTCATTTAATAGGAATGGTCTTTACGGAGTCGAGTGGTGGGGGAATCGCTATCACTGTCCTCTCGATACCTGCCCTACTGCTCCTGGTGTTGTTATCGATGGCTGTCCAGTTTTCAGTTGAAATTCTTTCTAATTCAGGATTTTTTTTTTTTTGAATACCTTACCTAATATTATGCAAAAAAGTGTCATCGAGTATGCAAGATGTAACTTAAGATACAAGTTAGGCTAGTATTAATTTCAAATAGGACCAAGAAAAGTAACACTTTACACTTTATTTGGGTCAAAATGTAGGAAATGAAAAAGAAAAAAATCCACATAAAAAGGTACAACAGTTCAAGTGTAGAGCAATAACAACTATAATTATTTTTGAAATTCAAAAGAAGTACAGTTTAAATTTAAGCCGGAAGTAGAGTTCTAAAATATGGAAATTCTCTTCTTGAATTGAAATGTGTAACATCAGAGAGAGAGAGAGAGAGAAGCTTTGGCTAAAGAAATATCAAGAAAGAGGAACTTCTAGACCCATTGCAGCAGCAATGCTGAGGAAGAAATGGATTTAATTCATTTTTAGACTTTGTTCACTGCGTTGTGTGTGTGCGTGCGCGCGCGCATATGACAAACAGACATTCATAAATCTCTCCCCATCACCTTATCTTCAGTGAAAATAAGCTACAACTTTTGCAATGGTATGCCAACCAAGTGCATGAATACAAAGTGGCATATAAACCATAAACTAAACCTTATATCTCAGTGACTCAGCATCGGCTATGATTTATGCAGGGCTAAATATGCAGATATATAGTTAATTATCAATGTTTTCTCCCATTGCCTTGTCCTATGTTGAGCTAGGCATTGTACTTCACTCAAGTTTCATTCGTTAGTCCATTAGACCCGCCATTCCCAAATCTTGGAGGAGGAACTGGGCTCACCATTAATTTTCTTTGTCTTCAGGATTAAAGGGTCATGGAGGTTTTGTACCAGATGTCATGTGAGGAATAGCCATTTGATATCATATTGATCTTTTTTCCTATACATGGATCTTTTAATTCTCCAAATTAAAAACAAAAAGAAGAAGAAAATACTCCCTACAAGACAACCAATGATAAGCAATACCTACTAGACCTTCTCACCGTCTCTATGATAACGCAACCAAAAAGTTTTTAGAAGTACATCTCTTTGGCAACCAAAATTAACCCATCATATCATCTATGAAAGAACCATTTGGGAAGCCTCTCATTCTCTCTCTAATCTTCCAACCTCTATTTTACATTATTCCACTAAACCTATTTGATAAGAAACATAAGATTTTGGGAATAAAGGGCCAAAAAAAAAAAAAAAAATGAAAGAAACCTGCGAAAATAACTAAAATTGTCATTATATCAACAAACTTTGCATCCGGAACCTCACCGAACCTCTACTTCCCAAACACTACCTAAAGCCAGAAGAAAAACAGCTGTCCTTATTTTAACATCACCTATGAACGATGGAGAGCATATCAGTAGTGGAACACATCTGTAGGACTTGGTAAATCCGAAGTTCTACTCCAAACCCTGGGAAAGGGAATAAATAGTTATTCAATGTGTGTGCTAGTACACAAGCATAGTTTTTCCTTCCAGTTTTATCTATTGTCCCTCAATCTTTTCTTTTTCCTCAAATTTACAAACATCTTCCTGTTAGTCGTCTAATCCATAGTCCCCAAAAGGAAATCAAATCAAAATACACAATCAAATAACAGGTGCCACAGATAGCAGAGAATCATGCAGAAATGACCAGCACAAGGGCCAGAACAGTGGACCTCTTTATTGCGGGTGGATTCTTTAAAAACCCTCTCCTTTCCTCCATTTTCCATCAAAACCGGACTGTAAGTCTATGAGCTATTTATAAACAAAAACCCAAATACACAGCTAGAATGATTAGATTACATTTAAATACATTTGCAGTCATACTAACTTTTCAGGCCAAAGTATTGACTACTTAGACACATTTGTAGCAGCCAAAACTCAATCTCATTTCCATAACAAAACAAGCTATTTGACCAAGCAAAACAATATTGGAAGAGAAAGCAGAGGGAATTATCTGAGGCGAGAGCAGCTAAAGAAAACACAGGATTCTTGCGCGAGGGAATACCAACAGTGGAAAGCGACGTAGAAGGCATTGGTTGGGAATGCAATGGAAACCCAATCCAAACCGCAGGCCAAACCCGATGAGACCGAGAGCACATGGAGCGAACCAAGACGGAGTCCTTAGTACAGCAGTGACCCAGTGGTGATGCTGCTGCTGGAAAGGAAGACAGCATAGTGAGAGGAAGGTCTCTGCCTGGCGGGCTAGCCCTCCCTCCCTCTCTGTCCCTCTCTCTATATATATTTAAACTCCCCCGCGGGACGGTGCAGGAGTAGCCTAAAATGAAAATTATGATCAGAATAATAGAAAATTACAGAATAGTTCATTTTTTCAGAAGTTATAGAACAATTCATTTTTTTTATTGTGCAAAAATCATAAATAGCATCGGAGTCGTCGCCGGACGGTTACAGAGGAACAGAAAAGTCGAAAGAGAAAAAGGCAAAACCTAAGTTACAAAAGGGAGAGAGAAGAAGAGACAGCGAACAGGGAGATCGAGAGAGAGAGACTCACCGGAGTCATAGCCGGCCTAGAGGTTCGATCGTCTTCGAAGGAGAGAAGGGAAGAGGGAGAGGTAGAGAGAGAACACGTGTTCCGTCCCACACAAAAACCCTGACCTTTGTTAAAGGACCGGAGGGACTGAGCAGCTCAGATTTTGTAAAGGTTCTCTTCTCTTCTATTTCTTTTTTTTTTTTGTGCATATACGAAAGCTCGAATTTGAGCATATTACATGAGGGGGCAGAGTTTTCTTCTGGTTTTTTTTTTTTCTTTTTGGTATGTACTTGAAGATTAGAATTCAAACATATTACATGAGAGAAGGGGTCTTTTTGGTATGTACATGAAGATTAGAATTCGAACATATTATATGAGAGAATGGAACATATTATAAGAGAAAAGGAAAAAAGTGTCATTTGAGTTGAAGTTCTTGGACAAGGTTTTACTCTCTTCATGAATTGAAGCGTGGGTGAGAAGTTTATTTAATCAATTTTGTTAATTACTTTAATGAAATTATAATAATAAGTTTATTTAAAAATAATAATTCTATATCTCATTGCCAATGCTTCTTTTTTTTTTTTTTTTACGATCGGTATTTAGATTTTATCTAATCAATTCAGTTCGAGCACTGTAAATTCTATTTTAAAGATTAATTCTTTTAAATTCTTTTTCATCATTCTAAAATTTTAATTTAAAATCTCTAATTAAGGGGATAGGGATCCCTCGTTGTTGGATCTAAAAAAGTTTGGTAGCCATGGCAAGTACTCTACCATCCCGAAAAAATAATTATCTTTTTATTTTTTTCAAAAAAATTCCAACCATGTCATTCAGCTTAAACTTTTGAATCTTCTTCTAAAAGTCATTCTTTTTTATTGTTTTCTTATTTAAATTTGGGATTATTTTATTTATTTTGTTAATTTCTTTAATGAGATTATAATAATAAGTGTACTCTAGTCCTTTTCCCTCAAAGAAAAGAAAAAATAATTAACTTTTCATTTATTTTAAAAGAAAATTCTAATTACCTTGTTCTGTTTAAACTTTTGATTTTTTTTTTAATAAAAGTCATTCTTTTTTATTATTTTTTATTTAAATTGTTTATTTTTTTAATTAGTAATTCTTAGGGTTGTCCGTGTATTCACCTTTTGTGACCCCACCTATGGCTATTATTTCTTCACTTCATTCTCCTCTAAGACAAAAAGAAATCAAAAATAAATAATATATATGTCCACGTGGCGCATGTTATCCAGGCTGTACCCAACTCACATCTCTAACGGTTACTTTCCCTCGCATTATTTCTAAAATAAAAAAGTGTTAAAAAAATAGAGAGAGAGAGAGAGAGTACGAAACAGGAAGGTGAGCGACCAACTTCAAATCAGGTGACCGTTTTCTCCTCCTCACCCACTTTTCCCTCACAGCGTCCAACGCTCTCTCTGTCTCTCTCTCTCTCTCTCTCTCTCTCTGTGTCCCCTCCTCCCCGGTTTCTAAAAATTATTTCTTTCTAAATCTCTTAATGGAAAATTGATAAATATGAAGAGGCCGACCCATTAAAAGATCTTCCATCTCTGAATCCCACAATCAATCGTCCGTAGTAAAGAAGAGAGAGATCTACAATGGGGTGCTTTCTTGCTTGCTTTGGCTCTTCGAAACAACACAAACCCCCTAAACAGAGAAATCGAGTAACCTCTCGAGATCAGGTAAGTCTCTCTCTCTCTCTCTCTCTCTCTCTCCAATTTGTTATTTTTCACTCAAATTCAGTACATATATATATCTCTCTCTCTAGGAATTTGGGTTTCAGGCTTTTCAAATTGCTGTTCTCTCAGAAGAGGTCAAAACAGAGAAGCCCATTAGTCCTGTTACACTACCTCGGTGAGTAATTGGTTATTATAATACACTTCTTGAAATTGATCTTTTGCTATTTCACATGAGTGTATCCTTCAATTTCTTATTTTGCTCCGTGTTTGGTTTTTAGGGAGAAATCTGAAGAGATATTGAGCTTGAATAGCAAAAAGAAAGTAACGTTTAATAGTAATGTAACAACTTATGACTCTGTTCAAAACTATGATGACAAAACAGAGGAGGATATTGAGAAGGAGAAGAAGAAAGAGGAAAAGAAAGTGAAATCCGAAAAATCGGATTCAATCTCTGAAGGGGGTTCGTTTACTTCAAGCGTGATATCGTTCCCCCCTAATCATAGGTATCAAAATTGTAGAATGAGTGATGATGAAGATGAAAAACTAGACTATGATGAAAGCGAACTCAACTACGATTACGAGGAGAGCAAGGAAGAAGAAGAAGAAGAAGACGAAGAAGAAGAAGAAGAAGAGGACTATGTTGACTACGGTGATGGTGATGGAGAAATAGTATCTCGGTCATTCTCAATGGAGTCAAGAAATCGAAGAACTTTCCCAAATTATGGAATTTCAGAAGAAGTTGATGGTCCTCTGCCAAACGAGAAGAACTTCACAACAATTCAGTCAATAGGAAGTGTAAGAGACAGAGGTCCATACGTGAATCCTGTACTGAATCCAGTTGAAAATCTTACCCAGTGGAAAGCTGCAAAAGCAAGAGAAAAGCCCACTTTAAAGCAACAAAAGGAGAATCTAAAATTAGATGAACCCCAAGTTTCCCTCACTGAACCAAGTTTCAAGCAGTCAATTTTCGGGGTTAAGTCCAAGTCAAATTCCCCAGTTCTGGATGTTGCAGTGGATGCTAGTCTCTCAAACTGGTTGGGTTCATCCAAACCATCATCTGAAACTACACCCACCAACAAGAAGACTATTGAGAATTTTTCATCAGAGAAAACCATGTCATATGGATCATCAAATTCTTACTATAGCCAAGAGGATCGACCCATTTTGGGTGCATTAACCGTTGAAGAGATCAAGCAGTTTTCTGTTTCATCTTCACCAAGGAAGTCGCCAAGCAGGAGCCCAGATGAGATGCCTATACTGGGGACTGTTGGGAATTACTGGAGTCATGATCAAGTTAGTGATTCTGGGTCAGCTTCTTCTTATAGAGGAGTCCCAAACACCACCAGCAAGTACAGAGAGGTAACTCTCATGTGAAAATTGTATTATTATTATTATTTTGTGAGTGAAGAAAGAATGTGTATTTTTGGAGCTTTGAATTATGGGCTTGTGCAGGATAAGAGAGTGAATTGGCATGGGACTCCATTTGAAACTAGATTGCGAAGAGCTTTGGCAAAAGGTGCGGCTGAGGCTTAGTTGGGATTGTTGTGCTTCATGTGGACATGCTCGTGAGATGGATTTGGAGTGTTTGTCTATGTCCTTTTATGGGGTCTGTTAATTTATATGTTTTTTGGGGGTCTGTTAATTTATACGTTTTCCTTTTTTTTTGGGGGGTGCGGGGGTCTCACTGGGAGTAAAATTTGTTTGCTTATTGTAAATTCTTGTTTGTCACATTGTTTGCTTTTATATCACGTTTTGGTTTCCAAACCAATTCCCATGTTTACCTCTTGTTGTATCCATGAATTCTTTTTATATATTAACGAAGTAACAATGTCATCACTTTGGTTAGCTGGTGTAGTACTCACCACTTTGGTTATGAAGAAGGAAAATTGTACGAGGTGGCATTTTAGTTTTTGGGTGGTTTTAGCAATTCAATGTGTCACCACTTAAGAAGGCTAAAATTAGGAATGAAGCAATAGATTTAAGTAATATACGAGAAGAAAGGGGATAGGTTTAGTATCATCACACTAAACTTCCCAAGGCATCACACCTTAAACTTGAGAGAACTTGAAGCAAGTTTACAACAAAAATTCTTTTTTCTACTGGCTCAGCAATGAGGTTACAGGCCCCTTTGCATAGTGCAGCCTGTCAATAAAGAATTCACTCCCTGATTGCTGGAATTTTGTGCTGTTTCATTCAGAATCTCAATGCACTACTACAGCCTCATGAGGTAATCAAAGATAGCAATCAAAGGAAGCCAATTGGATCACATAAAATCCCATCAAAGCCACTTCCCGAAATTCCAAAGTTTCCTCTCAAACCCATCAAAATCCTTTCTTTGAACCCGTTATGCAATCAGCAAAGCTCAAAGAAGTTTTGATTTCTTTCGCCAATTTTTTGGCGGGCCAAAACCCACTTCAATTTGTTCTTGATGAAGCCTAGTCAGCACTTCTTGATCTCTGTGCAAGCAAGAAATCTATAGCACAGGGTCAGCAAATTCATGTAAGGGAACTGTGATAATATTTTCGGTGCTGAGAAATTGTTTGACAGAATGCCCGAAAGAACTATATCTCGATTTCCGACGGGGAGCCTTTTTTACCGCCCTAACTGTATCATGAAATATGAGTATCTGGGTTTCCTCCCAATTCTTGTTCGTCTCCATGTATATAGTTAAAACTTGTGGAATGATTAAAGATGTCAACAGTGGGGCTGAAATTCATGTTGTAGCTATAAAATATGGTGATGATTCGGGGATTTTATTGTCAATTGATACGCCAAGTGTAACAATGATAATGGTGTGGGCAGATTTGTGAGAGCAGACTAGAAAGAGAGTATGTTCCTGCTGTCGAATTCTATTACTTGGCTTATAAGTAAAATCGGGAACCAGTTGAGGCATCGAGGCCCTTTTAAAGAAATGATGGACAAGGTGTGTCCTGCCAAAAAGAAATGCACAAGGCATGTCGATGCATTTCAAGTGTGCTAGATGTTATAGTTGAATAAATTTAAGGCATGTCGTAAGGAAAGGGTTGATGGACCTCGTGTTGCAGAACACTATTGTTGAAGTGTGGTCAGAGCACTATCCCTGTGTGATCACTTGGTAAAGGTATATCAATTTGAGAGAAACATGCACTTTGAACCTACTGCTGCAATCTGGTGTGGTCTACTTGGGGCTTGCAGGGTTCACTTCGATAAAGAAATTGGAGTTCAGCACAGAAGCTTTTGAACCAGATCCAGATCGTCCAAGAAATTATGTGCTTATATCTAATGTTAATGCTGCAACGGGGTTGATGGAAAGGTTCTGATGAAGTGAGAATGAAAATGAAAGGAAAAGAATTGAAAAACAGTCCTGGTTGTAGTTGGATTGAGATTAAACAAGGCTCATACATTCACAGCAAGGGACAGGTCTCATCCACAATCTGATGAAATATATGCAAAGCTTGCTCTAATTACCAAGAAGTTGGCTAGCTGTCAGGCTATTGGAAATAAAATCAATCAATGAACCAGCAGGATTGTATGA
Organism: Dillenia suffruticosa; assembly: GCA_033439265.1. NCBI lineage: Eukaryota > Viridiplantae > Streptophyta > Magnoliopsida > Dilleniales > Dilleniaceae > Dillenia > Dillenia suffruticosa. The sequence continues at coordinate 21,062,351 of JAVTVX010000020.1, forward strand.
TCTTCGCATTGGACTGGTTTATTATGAAATTCTTATTCAGATGAAGCAGCCTTATCTCTTGGGACAGCTTGTAAATGGCACATGTAAATATACTTTCAAGAGGAATCTTCCTGCGAAGTCCCGTCAAACGTCTTGTTGATTTTATGATGATTCCTCAAACTAGAGCTTATGACCCGGGTTCATGGGCTAGAGGTACCCATGTATATAATTTTCTGAAGAATACAGAATAGTTTTATAAAGTCATGAACAATTTCTGTTTGGTCTCGTTAAAATTCTCTTTCAGAATACTACATTCTGCCAACCTCGACCTCATCATGATAAGCAGACAGCTCTAGCAATTCGTATTTGGCTTCTCCTATATTCACAACTAGAATTCTCTTTCTTCTTAGAATTGTGAGAAACTATTGGTATCTAACAACTATTACCTGCACTGACCATTTTGTACGGCCACTGTTTATCGATCGCAGGTGCTCATTTAAGGACTTCTCTCTTCTTGCGCTTTGACAATTGATCTGTTTAAAGACAAACATGAGTTACAATCATTGGAAAAGGTATCAACCGGAGAAAAATATGTTAAAATGATGTACCGAGACAAGTACAATTTCAGTCGACCTTCAAATGGTAACCAAATTCATGTGCATTTGCCTTACATATTACTGAATCATGGCAAATTTGCATATGAACATCTATGGTTTGTGTCGTCATATCTTGGTGTCAAGAAGACAACTTTAATTTTACAAGTTCGGAGGTTTGCTTGAATCTTCTGACAAGTCACTTTTGTTGCCCTTTTCCAGTTAGGTGTTTTTTTTTCCTAATACTTGATTGCTCTTTGTGCTTTGCAATTCATTTTTCTTGAATTTTTAGCTGCTGGTTATTTTCGGCGGAATTAGGTAGCTTCTTCATCTGTCTGAAAGAATGCTCCACCATTTTTTATTATTATTTTCTGAATGAACCATCATTTAATACTTTGATGTCTATATGTTTGGCTGCTTGGAATCTTCCTCTTGCTTGAACTAATGATTCTGAGGACCATGATGATCAAAGCCCCTATGACATGTTAATCACATCCTGTGTACGGGAAAAATGGGATACAATATTTCTTCACAAATTTTCATCCTCTTTTAAGTTTGTCAAATGAATAAGAATTTTTCTCCCCTATAAAGTAGGGTAACACCTCAAAGTCGGGGTAAATGTTACCTTCCGTTGGTGATAAGATGAAGAGAGAGGGAAAAAAAACCAAAAAAAAAAAAAAGATATAAAATATACAAATTTTTATATATTTTTTTTCTCTTTGTTAATGATTTTCACTCTCCAAAAGAAAAAAAGAAGAAATTATAAAAAAAATTGTTAAATTTAATAATTTCTCTTAACCTCACAAAAAAAAATAATTTTTACAGGAGTAAATTTTGTCTTCTAAATTTTTATTGAAGTAATATTTCAACCTTCCAGTTTTACTAGAAAAAATTAAAAACTTGCGTGGAAGGGACTTGTTTCAGACTGCTTGGCGGCATCTGCACTTCTGTTGCAGCACTTGGTAATTATTTTCAATTTTGTACGATTGGCAGCATTTGCAGCAACCACTTCAATCTTATACAAATGGCAGCAAAAACTTCTCTTGGTATCACTATTTCACAAACCCTTAAATGCTTAGCAAACAAAGTCCGGGTAAAAAGACACAGAACCACACTGAGTACTAGGAATTGGAGAGGCAACATTCTCCATCCTTACTTAGCACTCCACCCCACATTGTCTACAAACAGGACCGGTCTGCTTAGGCAAGAAAGGATCTATCCGCGCCCAAAGCAATGAGAAAATTGAGGCAAGTAAAATAGACCAGAGGACAACAGTGGTGGGAGTCGTATTTTGCCTTCCCATAAGACCTTTGAGGATAGGATAGAGATGAACAATGACCCGAAAGGCAAAGAATCGCTTCCCAAATAAAAGACCCCACGAGCCATAACCATTGTTGATGGCATCAGAGACTCCTGCTACAACTCCAATCATATTTAGAATGATCAAAGTGGTTGGTGGGATGAGAAGGGTAGTCCATTAGGAGAGATAAGAGATCACCGAACTCTGAATCATCTGCTGCCTTTGCTGTGACTGAAGTTTGTGTCTACAACAGCAAGCACCTTGAGATGAGAAGGGTAGTCCATTTGGAGAGATAAGAGATCACCGAACTCTGAATCATCTGCTGCCTTTGCTGTGACTGAAGTTTGTGTCTACACCAGCAAGAACCTTGAGAAGGCCTTGGAAAACTGCAAATAAATGCACAGACGTCACCGATGATCCAGAATTGTTCATTACGCCATCAGTCTTGGATGCTGACTCCACTCCATCGAAGCTCAAGGACACCGATCACTATCATGGAGAGAAAGAGAGCCAGGAACCACACACTAGTGAGGTTTGTCAGCTGCAAAACACGAAAGGGCATCAGAAAACATGGAATACCTTTGAAGTTCTAGAGAAGGGTCTTTTCTAGCAGGATTTACTTACAGTGGGGATGATGAATTTTCCTGTAAGAAGACAGACAGCTGGAATGGTGCAGTAGGGCAAGTAAAGGAATTGAAGTGAGAGGGTAGACTATGGTGTGGGTATATGCAAGCCTCTCTAGCCATTTCAATTTTCTGCCATAGCCATACCAAAGAGGGCAGTGACAGCTAAGGAAAATTTCAACGGAACCTATAGCCCATCGCGAAACTTGGTGCAATCTATCTGAGAGAGTTGGGTTTTTTGATAGAAACAAAGTGTCAAAGGAGCTAAAATAATAAGAAATTTTCAGATTGCAGAAGGTTGTTTTTATTCAATCATAGACCCCAATTTTATACTGAAAAATGTGAGTATAAATTAGAGAATAATGTTAAGATCATAACTAACAACAAATAGCTAAAAATTTTGAAATCAAATTCCTGAAAATCAGGTCTTCACATGATCTTCTTAACTGATTTTTGACTTATTTGTTTTAAGCATATTTTATCAGCTGCCAGCAAAGTTTCAGTCAAATCAGCATCCTTGTCAGCAACATATCAGCATCTTTTGCAGTAGCAGCTCATAAGGAATTGCATTCAGCATCACTTCTGCAGCAGCAGCTCCTGAGATATTGCACTCAACACACCTCCTTATCTCTGGAGCTGCATACTCCAAGCTTTTGTCTCAAAAACTCATACCTAGTCTTAGGAAGTGGCTTGGTTAAGATGTCAGCATTCTGATTTTCTGTTTTGCAGTAGATCAACTGAATTTCTCCTTCTTTTTGTACCTCTCTCAAAAAATAAAACTTCAACTTGAAATGTTTTGTTTTGCCATGAAACACCAGATTTTTTGCAATTGAAATTGCTGCTTGATTGTCCACAAATATTTGTGTGCTTTCTTCTTGCTCCACATGCAAATCGACCATTAATTTCCTGATCCAAAGAGCTTGATTCACAGCAGCAATAGCAGCTATATATTTTGCTTCTGCTGTGGATCGAGCAATGATTTCCTGCTTCTTAGAACACCACCAAGAGAAAATACCAGAACCAAAACTAAAGCAATAACCTGAGGTACTTCTCATGTCATCAACACAACCAGCCCAATCACTATCAAAAAAACCATGGAGACTGAAATTTTTAACTTGACTGAACTTTAAACCATGATCAACTGTCCCTTTGACATATCTAACAATTCTTTTTGCTGCTTGAAAATGAATCTCACTAGCACAATGCATATATCTTGAAAGAAGACTTACAGCATTCATAATATCCGGCCTAGTTGCAGTCAAGTACATTAAGCAGCCTATTAAGCTCCTGTAAAGTCCTTCATCAACCTTTTCAGCTCCATCTTCTTTACAAAACTTCTCCTTTTGATTCATTGGAGTTGCAGTTGCCTTGCATTCCATCATATTGAATTTCTTGAGAATTTCCTTGGCATATGAATATGTCATTTTGTTTTTGTTGTATTTCCATGCAAGGAAAAATGTCATTCTCCCAAGATCAGTCATCTCAAAAACATTTTTCATTTCCTTTTTAAACTTCTCAATGTGCTCCACACTGCTTCCTGTCACAAGTAGATCATCAACATAAAGAGATACTACAAGTATTTCATCATAAGTCCTTTTTATGTATAGAGTACATTCACTCAAGTTTTTTGTAAAGCCTAAGTCATGCAAATGAGCATCCATCCTGCTGTACCAGGCCCTCGGTGCCTGTTTTAGACCGTACAAAGCCTTGTTCAGCAAGTATACCTTCTCCTCCTGTCCTTGAACAGCAAAGCCTTCAGGTTGCTCTACAAAACTTTCTTCCTCCAACTACCCATTCAAGAAGGCTGATTTGACATCCATTTGGTGTATAATCCAGCTTTTTTGAGCAGCTAGAGTCAGGAGCATTCGTATAGTATCTAATCTGGCAACTGGGGCAAAAGTCTCAGAGAAATCCACCCCAAACATTTGAGCATATCCCTTGACAACAAGCCTTGCCTTGTGCTTGTTCACAGAACCATCAGGATTGAGTTTGGTTCTATAAACCCACTTGACACCTATCACCTTTTTATGTGTAGGTTTATCCACAAGCTTCCAAGTCTGGTTTTTCTCAATCATTATGAGCTCCTCCTTCATTGCAGCAATCCATTTTTGATCTCCTGCAGCTTCTTCATACCCAGCAAGCTCCATTACAGCAACATTACACCTCTGATAAATGTCATGGAGTGATCTAATTCCCCGAACAGGTTCTTCATCAACATCATCATTTTCCTCCTGAAATTCAAGCTTCTTATCATCTTTCCAGCTCCAGCTTTCTAACTCAAGGAAGTGGACATCCCTACTAACAATTACTTTGTTGTTTTGAGGAAAATAGATCATGTAGCCTTTTGAAACTGAGCTGTAGCCTACAAAGATTCCAGGTTCTGCCTTCTTATCTAATTTGTCTCTTTTAACCTGAGGAATGTGACAGAAACAAAGGCAACCAAATGTTTTTAAATTCAGTAAGCTAGGTTTGTAACCATACCACATTTCAAATGGAGTTTTATTCTGCAAAGCTTTTGTTGGTAGTCTGTTCAGCAAAAAAATTGTTGTGCTTGCAGCCTCAGCCCAAAATTTCTTTGGCAGCCCTTTATCATGCAACAAGCATCTTGTATCTCCATGAGTGTTCTGTTTTTTTCGCTCCACAACTCCATTTTGTTGGGGGCTGTACGGAACCGTCAACTGATGCTCAATGCCTGCATCTTGACAAAATTTGCTAAATTTTTCGGAGGTGTATTCAGTTCCATTGTCAGACCTGATCATCTTCATTCTGCATCCACTTTGATTTTCCACCCAAGCTTTAAACTTCCAGAAGATGTCAGCAACCTCGGATTTGAATTTCATGAAGTAAATCCAACACATTCTTGTATAGTCATCAATGAAAGCAATATAAAACTTACTGCCATTCAATGATGGTGTTTTCAGAGGTCCTCCCACATCTGTATGAACCAACTGCAGTTTTTGGGCAGCCCTCCAAGCCTTATTTTGTGGAAAAGGCAATCTGGTCTGCTTTTCATACAGACAGGCAGCACATGCTGGAAGCTCCTCCTCCAATTTAGGTTATCCTTCCACCAGATTGTTCTTCTTCATTAAGAGAATGGCAGCATGATGAAAGTGCCCCAATCTCCTATGCCAAATTACTGCATTACTCACTTGTTTGTGTACTTCAGCTTGCTCTTCTTCCAACAAATTCAAAGCAAAGCATTTGCTTCTCATTTGGACATTAAACACCTTCCTACCTTCTACATCTTTGATTGTACAACTTTTGTCTTTAAACAAAACCTTGTAACCTTTCTCCAGCAACTGACCAACACTCAAAAGATTTTGATCAATTTCAGGAACATATAATACATCTGGGATGAGTTTCAAACCTGAGAGGCCTTCAATGGCAACCGTTCCTTTACCTTTTGCTGCAATGTATTCCCCATTACCAATTCTGACTTTGGTAATGGCTGTTCTATCAAGCTCCCTGAACAACTCATGGTTATAAGTCATGTGGTGTGTACAACCACTATCTATTAGCCAACTTTCTGCAGAGCTACTAGTAGCAAAGCATGAAGCCACAAATAGCTCTTCCTCATGTGGTTGATCTGCAACAGTGTTGGCTTCTCCTTGTTGTTGTTGATTTTTGCAGATCCTCTCCATATGCCCTAACTGTCCACATTTGTTACATCTTACATCTGGCCTCCACCAACATATTTTTTGTGGATGATTAGTCTTTTTACAATGAGAACAGGGCGGATAGATTTGAGTGTTGTTGTTGTTGCCTGAGCTTGTTGAGGGCTGCTTTTTGTTGTTGTTGTTCTTTTTCTTGTTTTTGCTTCCATTTTTATTTAGTAATTTGGCTTGAAAAGCACCCTCCACAGATCCTTCTTGCCTCATAAGCCTCCTTTGTTCCTGTGCTTGCAGTGCATTTAAAAGCTCTGCCAAGGTGATGCTTGACAAATCTTTCGTATTCTCCGGTGATGAAATTGTAGCCTCAAACCTTTCAAGAATTGTAACTAAAATTTTCTGAACAATTCTTGAATCAAAAAATTCAGTACCAAGAATCCTTACCTTGTTAACTATGCTGAGAAGTCTATCAGAATAGTCCTTGATAGTTTCTGATTCCTTAATCCTTTGCATTTCAAACTCTGTGATCAAATTCAGAACTTGCACGCCTCTGACCTTTGCATTTCCTTCATACTCATGCTTTAGGAAATTCCAGATTTCATTCGCAGTCTTCAGTGTCATGATTCTAGTGAAGATTGTAAATGAAATAGCTGCAAACAGGCTGGCTCTGGCTTTAGATTTCCTTTGTTTCCTCTCCTTATGAATTTTGATTTGCGCCATTGTTGGATTATCTAGAAGAGGAAGAACTTCATATTCATCTTCAACAACTTCCCACAAATCATTTCCTTCAAGATATGCTTCCATTCTGACAGCCCACATTTGATAATTTGTTCCATCAAACACTGGAGGTGCCATAGGAGTGAATGAAGTTTCTGAATTCATTTTTGTGTTTTCTGTAAAGTAAGATAAGTGTTTAAACTCTCTCAATCTCACAGATCCCTAAAGATTAATGGCTCTGATACCAATTTGTTGGATTTTTTTATAGAAACAAAGTGTCAAAGGAGCTAAAATAACAAGAAATTTTCAGATTGCAGAAGGTTATTTTTATTCAATCATAGACCCCAATTTTATACTGAAAAATGTGAGTATAAATTGGAGAATAATGTTAAGATCATAACTAACAACAAATAGCTAAAAATTTTGAAATCAAATTCCTGAAAATCAGGTCTTCACATGATCTTCTTAACTGATTTTTGACTTATTTGTTTTAAGCATATTTTATCAGCTGCCAGCAAAGTTTCAGCCAAATCAGCATCCTTGTCAGCAACATATCAGCATCTTTTGCAGTAGCAGCTCATGAGGAATTGCATTCAGCATCACTTCTGCAGCAGCAGCTCCTGAGGTATTGCACTCAAGAGAGAGATTTATTGGAGCAGCCCCCTTGAAGGCTGCCAATTTTGGCATGCAGTATACAGACTTCCATCCTCGGCAGTGCATCTTGAAGCCTGTCAAAATATCTTCTGTGACTGAACCATAAATCCATCCAATCTGTGATCAAAAAGGCAAATTTGTCATTGGCTCGTGAAACATGTATAAAAAGAAATGTACAAAAAGAAAGGTTGAGCTGAGAATTTTGTAGTATAGAACTCAAGTGTAATGCCGCTCACCTCTTTACTCCATTCAGTTTTCTCTTCGTTTCCACAACTTATGACATGAAAGGCTTCTTTGACAAGTGAGGTAGACTTAGTTCCTTCAGGAAGGCCACCATCTTCTATAAGAGTAGACATGACAAAAAGCGGTGATTGTCCAAATCTTTTCCCAAAATTTTTCTGAGACATGAGTGATGATTTTTCCAACTCGTCATAACCTTCTAATCCCTCTTCAATTTCTTCAAGATAAAAAACAGGTGAAAATCCTTTCTTGTAGCTCATCCCCATCATTTTCTTCTTCTTGGTGAAGGGTACTCCCAGCAAACCATTTTCTTCTTTCTTCTTCAACTTGGACTTCCTCGAACCACCACAGCAACAGCAACACCATGAAGGCCAGCAGTCACATGTCATCTTTGGTCTCTTTTCAGAGCACTGGAGGATCATAGCCAAAAAATGCTTGCCTGTTGAAGACAACCAGTTCCAACATATACCAGTCCCTGGATCCCACCTAAGCCTTTCATGTTAATCTAAACCAAACAACACGCAAATCAGTCTCAAATCTCAATGCTAGAGACCTACGTCTGCAACATAGTACAAAATTCCCTACTTACATAGTATAACATTGCAATTGGCATATCGATCATTAGGATCAATACCATCAAACCTCTGAGGGAACTGGACATAGCAGAGCTTTTTCCCAAGTTGGGGATCCATAAGAAAGCACATGGCTTCTCTTATGGCCTTGCTGTTATTGATGTAGTGATCACAATCAAGATTCAACAGGAATGGTGCATTTGTCAGCACAGCTGATACTCGAACCTAGGAATTTCCCAAAACAATGTCGAGTGATTAGCATTACTCAATTCGTACCATCTTTCAATGCAGTGAAAAATCACTATGAAGCTTGTGATACTTACCAAGGCATTCATAGCACCTGCTTTCTTGTGGTGTTGGTAGCTGGGTCGTTTCTCACATGAAACATACCCAAGCTTTGGAAGCTCCTTTCCTTCCACATCAAGTGCACCAGCACTTCCAAGATAAACCTGAAAATTGGTCAAGACAGGATATAGGGACTTAGGGGTCCAGAAAATTTTGAGGAGTTAATGATTGTGCAGACCTGAATCATGCCAGGATGATCATGAGTGTTGTTCCCAGGCCATGGCGTCTCATCCTGCATTACCCATCCTTCTTCTGATTTCTTCTGAGCATTTGTCACCAATGCGTTAATCCTCACCTTGAATTCTTCATACTCTCTCTGCAGAAAACAAATTCAATCACTTAGTCTCTTGTTGTAATACCTAAAATTAATGACAGTGAGACAAGGAGATGTGCTTAATTACTTTCATGGCTCTGCGCTCCTTCACGAAGATTGCCTGCACTTTATCTTTCAAGTAGTCAATCTTCTGAGAGAAGTAAAACTCAGGAACCCTTGGCTCAATGTTATGCTTTTTGCAGCGGGCACCCATCTCCTTGTAAACTCAGCAGTTTCAGATGGAGTATCGAAAAGAAGCATCAAAGCACCATCATCAGACACATAACAGCTCACTTTCTCAACGGGATAATCCACAGACAAGATTGATAATACTGTGTTTGCAGTAACGATTGGAGGCTCCTTAAGAAGGTCAAGCGTGCTCACAAAGAAATCAACTGCGGAGAGACGGTTAGGCTCACCTTCACGCTCAAACCTCATGGACAAGCGGTCTAAGTAGGTTTCACAGTTGATTCGGAACCATTTGGGGAATTGATCAAGAATCCATGAAAGAGCAAACCATATCTCACAAATCACTGAGATGAGCCATAATGGGCATGCATCATATGCTGGTGTCAAATGCAGAAACGGAAGAAGAGGAGGATGATGAATCGGAGGACAATAACAATGCAGTATGGACTAATCCGGCTTGATGGGATTAATACCCATAATGGCTGCCTAGCTTCAGCCATCCTAGAAAAGAAAAGATGTTAGTCCTGGGAAGTAAGTTGGAAAAAAAAAATGAAGAAGGTAGAAGAAAATTTCTTACAGTATATCATCTTCATCATCTTGTCGTGCCATCATCTTTGCTTGCTAAGCCTTTCTTTTCTTGCTGGTTTTCATTTTTCCACTTCCATTCCGCATTGCTATAAATCTCCTTTTCGCCTTCAAAATCTTCACTTACGACTGTACATTGACAGGAAAATAGAAAAAGTCAAGACTTAAGGTTGAAGCCACATCCAATAAAAAGGGGAAAAAAATCAGAGAGTCGCAATTTAAAAAAAGGGGGGAGTTCATTTAGTATCACTTCTTGCAATTGAAGAGTAATCTGGTCCGTTTGGATGCCATTGTCGTGGATGATAATCTCCGCTTTCCTGAAAAAGTAAACAACCCTGGCCTGAGTGTCTCCTCTTAAAATATTCTGACCTTCAAATAGTTCTTTATCTTAATAAATTTTTAAGATCCAATAACATTAAGAAATTTTCTCAGAACTCATTTCACGTTAGTTTTTTAAGCCAAAAGTTTTGCCAAGAAGAGACTATTGATTGTTGCATGCTTAAACTAGACAGCAAGATGCAATTGGGAGACTAATGAAACAAGTAAGCAGTAAACTAGATTATTGAGTGATTGATGACATGCTGACGATCTGGACCATCGCGATTTTTCTTAAGCTGAAACTCGTCATCTGCATCAAAGTTTTCCTCTTCGTCCCCTGCAACTCTGGCACAACATGCACTACACAAAACCTTCTGTCAAAACTTTTTCGACTTGTTCTATTTGTATGAATGAGAGATGCCATTTTTTCTTGGTCATTTGGCCATGATGACTTTCAGGGTTAAAACATTTGGCTATTTTTTTCATGACAATAGCATTATTGAGAGACAGAGAAGGGCGCGGGGGGGCTTTTGTGGCGCTTGTGGCGTGTGTTGCACTGAGGACAGCACTTGTTGTCTTTACTCCTTTCATATTCATAACAAGGCTTGCAGACAGGAAAGCCACATTAATGGAATGCCACAAATAGCTCACCATCTTCTTTCAAGCCATGTACGGATATATACAAAAAAAAAAAAAAAATTTAAAACAACCTCAATAGAAATTAATTCCGCTATTAACCATATCACGGATTCAACCCGCGACATTTTATGTCACGTCTTGAACCCGAGACATGAGTTCCTTCCACCGCCCGCGACTCTCTACTCCATCCCCCTCGCGGCTCTCTCTCTCCCTTCCCCGCCGCGGCGCTCCTCTCTCCCTTACTCCCTCCCCCGCCCGCGGCTCTCTCTTTCTCTATCTCTCCTCCCTCCCTTCCCCCCACCCCCGACTGTCCTCCCTCCCTCCCTCCCTCCCCCCGCGGCAGTCCTCCCTTTCTCCCCCCGCCCCCACAACTCTCTCTCTCCCCCTAGCACTCCTCCCCCCTATGCGGCTCCCGCATCAGTCCTCCCTCCCTCTCTCTCCCCCCGCCACTCTCTCTCTCTCTCCCCTGCGTCAATCCTCCCCCTCCGTGGCTTGCAATCCTCCCTCCCCCGCAGCAATCCTCTCTCCTTCCCTCTCTCCCCTCGCGTCACTCATCTCTCTCTCTCCCCCCACGGGGCACTCCTCCCCCCTCCGCGGTGGAGCGCTGCGGGTGGGGATGTCGCGTCTTGGAGACGCAAAACCCTGTGTCGCGTTTTAGAGACGCGACTCGCTACACACTCTGACATGACGACATGATATTATGTCACGGGTTCAACCTGCAACGTAACCTGTGCGGGTTCAACCTGCAACGTAACCTGTGCGGGTTCAACCTGCAACGCAACCTGTGCGGGTTCAATCCACGATAAATAAGACTCACTTTGGGAATTATTTTGTCTAAAAGGTCATTTAAATTTTTTTTTTTTCTTTTTTCGTTCAAATCGGTACATGTCTTAGCCAATCTCATCCCCGGCAACTCTGCATGTCTTCCCAGCTAACTGGCGAACCCCATGTCGATTCTGTTAGCACCCAAAAAATTAAAAACAAAAAAAAAAAAAAAATCAGAAGAAGAAGCCAGCAAAGATATGAAGAAGCGGGTATTCACCTAATTAACAGCATGCAAAACATGGAGTTTATTACGGGTATGAGAGCCTGCAATTAAGCTTGCCATGGTGTGGTTGACACCACCCGGCAAGCGAAGAAGAAAGAACAGAGTAAAACCGGGGAAAACAGGGGAGGTCCCTGTGGTGGAAGAGAGAAGTGCATTGGTTTTTTAAGGGGGGGAGTCGACAATGGCGAAATCGAGCGCATACGACGAAGAGCTGAGGCGAGCACGCGAAGCCGCAATCGACGGCACCAAGCTGGCGGTCCTTATGTCGATTTGCGTTGCAAAGAGTCGCGGTGTCTCTGGCGAATCCGGCAAATTAGGCCGTCAAATGGCCAAACCTAGGGTTCTTGCCCTCTCCAGGGCGTCTTCTCTCTCTCTCTCTCTCTCCGTTCCTAGGGTTTTGACAACTTCATCATTTCTCTTTACATCTGATCTTACCCTAATATTCTATTAAATACCCTCGTTGGTATTTCGTTATGGATATCATCCATGCGATTTTGTCATCGATCTATTGTAATTCTCTTCTTATATTCATCCAACGATGTCCATACCTGGTAGTGGTGCAAATCAGGTGATCTAATCTTTGATGTCTGGGGTTCCATCCGATGAGTGCATTGCATGAGTTCCTTAAGGGACTACTTTTAGGATTTAGATCAATCCTTTATATTGTATTGCAGGATACTGCTTAGTATCAGGTGCGTTGGAGGCCATCAAAATCGTTTCATTTATGATACCGGTGATTAATCACAATCACAATGTTGCTGTCTTGCATGTGTATTCTTGGGAATATGATGTTAGGGTTTGTCTTGTTTCTAAATCTATTTTTATCAAATATTTTTTATCATAAAAAAGTTTTAATAAAAAAATTATCAGAAATAAAATTAATAATTTTAAAAATTGTAATCATATGTATTTCAGAATTTGAATCAAATAAGAAGTATCAAATTTTAATTCTAATTCTCGATTTTCAAATGCGAACCAAACCACGGTTACTCTTCCTATTTGCATCTTTATTGCCCGAGATGTAGGCCAACTTTGAAGATGGAAAATAACTTCACTGATTCAGAATTTCACAACAATAAATTTACTGGCGGGCAACAAGAGAAGTAAACAAAAGAAGTGAAAACATTAACATCAGCAAACAGCTGATAAACAACAAGAACAAGGACTAGCAACCTCTCACATAGGACAACAATTAATTGACAATATTGTATTTCACTTTGGCAACCAGAGTCAGGTGACACCCTTAACAACTTAAACTACAGAACCACATGAAATTAGTCGTGTGCGCTATCTGTCAGCTATAGACAACATTATCTACAAAATGCTCCAAAAGCAACTGTCAGAGAGAGAGAGAGAGACCTTGACAACTCCAATCAGCTAACATGGATTAGCATATATACAAAATGCCCCTAGAACAGCAGTCTCTGTGTGTGTGTGTGTGTGTGTGTGTGTGTGTGTGTGTGTGTGAGAGAGAGAGAGAGGCTCTTGAGATTCTTCTTAAGCGAGATCAACACCTTCTTAACGACACTTTTCCTGTGAAATTTTCTCCTCTCTTTCTGTGGCTAAGGGGAGACGGGGAGTTGTATTACATAACCTCAGGCAATACACAGGATCATGAAGTTGTTGCTACATAATCTTGAGTACTCTTAGAAGCAATTTCTCACATTGACACTGGGGCAAAATTGGAGTATTTGTTCTCCAAGAACCCTATCTCAGTTTTCTTCCTCAAGAACAAAGTTGAAGACTATACTGTAAAATAACAAGTGCAAGACTTCATCAATGAAGCAAGTTAGAAAGTAGCGTCAACCATAGCCATAAGGATACAAGTACAAGAAATAAGGCCTTCCCTCAGAGTTTGAGATCATAAATGCCTCCTTATCTGGTTAAATCCACGACCTTTCTGGCAGATGCTGCTGCTGACTCATCAGCCCTCGCACGCTTTTTAGGCTGAGAATCAGATTTCTCAATCTCATTTACCTCCCCATCCTTTACAGCCTCAGTTTCTGGTGCCTCTTGCTTCTCTCCTGATTTTCTGGAACTTTCTTCCGCAGCCATGCTGGTGTTTGCCAAGGCACCAGCCATTTTCTGAGAATCCACCTTTGATGTTTCCTTTGCATTTTCTGTTGGGGAATTCTTTATGGCATCCGCTGATGCAGAAGAGGGGTCCTCTACACTTGACAATGATGCCCTGGGCTTCTCAGTACCTGACTTGTACTGCTTTTCAAACATCATCTGGAGGTATCTTCCCTGTTCTTCAATTCGCAACTGAAGGTTTCTTTGAATCTGTAAAGAACGTTCCATGAGAATTTAGCAATGACCAATTACAGGCCCAAAAGCATGTGCAGTAGCTATATTTTTGCAGCTTAACAATCAACTGCTGGGCTACACCTAACTCTGGAAAGGCACAATTGCAAACCAAGAAAATATTCCCAAATCACAAAACAGGGAAAACATTTACACCTGTGGAGAAAGAGGTGTGAAACCATAAAGGGAGTTCAAAGATGCTTCTGAAGTATCTTTATCACAATAGGCTAATTGTACCAAGAATTTAAGATTCCTTAACAGGAAAACCAGAGGCAAAAGGCTGATAGGTCTGCCAGGAAGAGCCCAAAATGTAAAATCTGAGGTAAGGAAGCAAAAAACACAAGTTTCTCTGTAGGATTGCCCTTTGAATATCTGAATTTGAGACTTCCATAAAGACCAGACAATATAGAACATGTACTAGGAATCGACGTCATTTATGGATTATTCCACTGGAAAAATTAACATAGTCATAATTTTCATCCCACATTGAACTTTCAATTCACAAATTCACACACAATTGAATTAGGAGATAAAGGAAACATGAGGATAATGCGAGGCAAAAGAAAAAAAGGAGCCATGAAGTGAGAACAAGAAATATTTCTCTTCTTCAACTGGCAATGTCTAGCACTTCCAATAACCATTCCATAAGAGCTATTTTTCTGCTTCTCACATTTTAAAAGACACTACCTACTCTGACAATATTCGGTAATGCAGATTTTTTCTTACCTAGACACAAGGTCAAGGAACAAGAACCATGGATATTCCTTTCATGTCTGCTAGAAAATTACTTCCATGGAATTTTAAGACTGTCTCCTTCCCTCTCCTTCTTTTCCTTTTGAAGGCCTCTTCTAACCAGTTGAAAAAAGGCTTTGTATAGCCTATAAGGAAACTAGTAAAAGTTGATTCCAGGGACAAGTAGCCATCCACACCATATCAGTGGTCTTAAATTAGCTGGATGGAGAAGAATACATAGTCATCTTCAACTATGTATGTTAAAACACATACAAGGACAAGCATCTGAGAGCAGGCAGTAATGTGACACCCTAAAACTAAATAAAGGCACATGTTGCAGGAAAGCATTCTCCAATCAGTCTCTTCTGACCTTAAACTTGCCGTCCAATCTCATGTTCACTTATTAAGACAATTATGACTACAAAAGTAATGAATAATACTAGATAAGACCTTAGATTGATCAACTTTCGGTTACTTGATAGTCGATGCTATTTTCTCCTTTAACCATCAAACTAGTCATTAACTTGGCAAGTCCCCCCTGCAAGGCATAAAGTACAAATTCCAATTCGCCTAGCACTGAGTAAGCTCATTTTAAGCAACTTGATTAATATATCATCGTATCATGGGTAAGAAATGGTTCAGCCCTGGGGGTTCTGTTATACAATGACGACAACAAAGAAGGTTAGCTCACACAACTTCTGATCCTACCTTGAGATAATGGACTAGTAGCTGCTTCTTAAGACAAACAAATAAGCAGGCATTCGGCTCTAAACACATAACTATCCAAAAACAAAAAAAAAAAAAAACAAAAAAAACTTCTGCAAGTTTAAGCTACCTTCTGTTCTTTTATTTTAAAGAGTCAACATAAAACACTAAATCCCTGCTTAAGAATTTCAAATATGAAGTATACCTCCAGCTGTTCATGCAGCTGCTTTTGGACTTCCATTTGTAGTCGCAGTGCCTCAGTGATGTCAATACCCCTGGTACAACATAAAATGCCCGTTAGACATATTAGAGGACAAAAAGTTAAAGAGCTGAATATGTGGAACATAATCTCATCAATCTTATAGGAGTAGCTTCAAAGCTTTATCAAGAGCCAAACTTCTATGATCTTGCATAACATGAACCAGAAAATAAGCATGGGCGATATATTTTAAGGGATCATCTTCCATGTAAAGAACCATGAAATTTTTAGAAGAATGTTAAACCTTGCTTCACCAAAACATCAAGCAAGAAGCATTGAACAATCTAGCTGTAAAAGCATAGAGCTTTTTCCTCCCATTAAAAGCCCATTTATTAAACTCTCTCTGCACCAGTATATATATACACATACAGAGAGAGAGAGAGAGAGTAGTCATATTAAACTATCTCTGAACCAGCAATTGAACAAACCAAAAGCGAAGAAGTGCCAGTGAGTTTAGGCACCAATTCGCGCAATGTCCTCAGCTTAACCACTCACAAGAAAGTGACGCTTTGATATGCTGCCATTTTGCATTTGGAAATACAATTCGCTTCCAAATTGTCCAAGACAAAAGGGCTAAGCCTACGTCATGGTTCTTAAAATTAACCTTAGACTAAATCTTGCACCCCTTCACTCGAGCCTGATACCACAAAACCTCCAAATTCTAGTCCCCCCCCCAGAGAGAGAGAGAGAGATGGATGTTGGAGAAAGTTGTAGCAATTTTCTTCCCAAGACAAATTGGGGAAAAGAAAGTGATCCTTTAGAGGTGAAGAGTCAGAACTTGTGCCTACAGTAGGCACATTAAAACTCACACAGAACAATGTTCCGACAACCAACCTATTACCAACAACAGGTCATGCCTCCAAAATGACTGTCCTAAAACAGACTTCCTAACCCCATTCTCCAAACCAGCTCATTAATGCTATCGCAGTCATATCTCAGGTAGCAGGGACACTAAAGCTAGGAGCATCACTATGTCCGCAGCATAATCTCTGGCATGGCACTTGTGAAGATGTGTTGGACTACGAATCTTAATCAAAGTCAAAAATATGTAGAGTCGGGTGAAATGCAGATGAGATAGAAAGGAGAAAATCCCATGGGGCTGTCTGCACAATTCAAATTGAGGTGGAATCCTTATCATTCATCCATTGCCAAGAGGCTGTGAACAAGGATGTTATTGATCTAGGTGAAGCGGGACAAACTTGTGAGCCACCAGCAAACCCTTCTGGATACACTTCAAAGCTAGCTAATTAGAGAGTTATACTTATGGCAAATAATTCTTCAGAGAGAAGAAATTATTAACCAACATATCTGGCAAAGATGTGTTCCTGTGTTTTCTTCACATGTATACAATTAGTATGAGTATGCTCATTGTTGCCTATACTATATGATGTAGCACAATTTTAGAGGATTTTAGGGCAAAGGAGTTAGGGTTTATTTAAAGCTTAATATGACAAAAAATTTGTAAATACTCAGAGTTTCCAGGTGCAGCAAATTGAAAGGAAAATAGAAATAAATGAAAAGAAAGAGGATAGCGTTACTAGCATCACAGTAGTAGATCCTTAAGGCATTACAGCTAGGGCAAGAAAGTATTGCACCATCTAAGGTTTTAGATTACTCAAAGCAATTTTGTAGAAAATTGAAATTCTTATTCAACTTTTCATGATAAGGTTACAAGTGTTCAAATAGACACTTAACCTTAAGAAGATAGAGACCATTAGTAAAACCAAAATATAGAAACTCCTAAATAGTCTTGGAATTGACTCTTCTAGCAATAAGTAAAATACATATTAACTTCTAAATAACTAACTAGATACCAAAATAACACAAAAGGGAAGGAAAAAAAAAAAGAAAACACACACACACTCACACTGCAAACACTACTCACTAACAAATAAAATAAGTTAAACCAACTAGGAAACTTCTTTAAAAATTAATAAATAAATAAAATAAAATACATTGTAATCTCTGTGAACAGTACCAACTTCTAAAACTTGAACTCCCAAAAAGGTTGTCCATAATCATCCTCCCACCAAATCAAGCCAAAAGGATGATTGAACTTTGATTTCATTCTTCTAGAATAAACACTTGGTTTCTACCTCTCTATTTTCCATATATATACAACCGCGAATGGATAATTGTAGATGGTTTTTGAGATCTGCTATATCTTACATGTAATGGTAGTGCTTCCTAGGCCTAGCAACTATGCCCATTCTATGGTCCAAAGAATTGCATGAAATAAATCAAGTATTACAAGCACATTTAAGCCACCCCAAACAATGGCATTGTTGAAGCATAAGTGTGATCGGCTATGGAATGACAACAAGAAATAAGCATTCCTCTAGTGGTGGAATTTTTTACATCTTAGTGTAAATGTTTCCACAATGTGAACAAAGATCACTCAAATGATGAGGACATAGATCACTTGTAAAGGATGAGGACATAAGAAAATGTTGGCGTTATTATTTTGACGATCTCTTTAATGTTATGAATACGAGAGATATAGGAAATATCGAAATACCTATAGAAGAGATCGATAGAGATTTTAAACGCAAGATCCGTCCTCTTGAAGTGAAGGAGGCTTTAAAGAGAATGAAGAATAATAAGGCCATAGCACCTGATGGCATTCCTATAGAAGTGTTGAAATGCTTGGGTGAATTTGGTATAAAAATATTAACGGATATTTTCAATAAAATTTGGAAAACTAAGAGAATGCCTCAGATATGGAGGAAGAGTGTAATTGTACCGTTATATAAGAATAAAGGAGATATACAGGATTGCTCTAACTATAGATAGATTAAACTTATGAGTCATACTATGAAATTATGGGAGAGAGTAATAGAACATAGATTGAGATTGGAGATAAATATATCTCAAAATCAATTTGGATTTATGCCATGCAGATCCACCACGGAAGCGATCCATTTGCTAAGATATTTAATGGAGACATATAGAGCACAGAAGAGAGACCTGCATATGGTATTCATTGTTCTGGAAAAAGCATATGATAGAGTTCCTAGAAACTTATTGTGGTGGGCGCTGATAAAGAAAGGGATATCCTTGAGATATATTAACCTAATTAGAGATATGTATGAGGGAGCTGTAACCGGAGTAAGAACTCGCGGGGGTTTGAGTGATAGTTTTCCCATTAACATTGGACTCCATGAACGTTCGGCATTAAGCCCCCTCCTCTTTGCAGTAGTAATAGACGAAATCACCAAAAACATGCAAGATGAAATACTATGGTGTATACTTTTCGTAGATGATATAGTGCTAGTTGATGAAAATATAGAGAGTGTTAGTGCTAAACTCGAGTTATGGAGATTTATACTAGAATCTAGAGGGTTTAGACTGAGTAGATCGAAAACAGAATATATGAGATGTGGGTTTAGTGACAGCCCCCGGAATGATGAAGAAACGATTAGGTTAGATAGGCAAGAGGTACCCAAAAGTGAACGATTTAGATACTTAGGATCTATCATTCAAAATGATGGTAACATCAATGGAGATGTAAACCATAGAATTCAAGCGGGTTAGATGAAATGGAGAAGGGCCTCCGGAATTCTTTGCGATCACACGATGCTATTGCACTTAAAGGGAAAATTTTATAGAAGCGCGGTTAGACCTACACTATTATATGGTACTGAGTACTGGGCTGTTAAACAACAACAAGAACAAAAGATGTCTGTAGCAGAAATGAAGATGTTTAGGTGGATGTGTGGAAAAACTAGACGAGATAGAATAAGAAATGAAGAGATCCGAAATAAGTTGGGAGTTAATTCAATTGTGGATAAGATGCGAGAGTGCCGTATGAGGTGGTTCGGACATGTGCAAAGAAGATCCAAAGATGCGCCTGTTAGGAGAACCGAAAACTTAAATATTGGAAGTTTAGTAAAACGTAAAGGTAGATCGCTGAAAACTTGGATGCAAGTTATCCGCAAAGATTTGAAAATTAAGGGTTTAGAAAAGAAAATGGTTTTGGATAGAAATGGATGGCGTAGAAGAATCCGCACAAATTACACCAATACTTTTTAAATATTTATCTATTGATTTATTTATCTATTTTCCATTTTATTTTATTTTATTTTATTTTATCTTTATTTTTATTCTATTTTTCTCTCTCTTTCAAGTTTGTCTCTCAAATAGCCGACCCCAACTTATTGGGATTAAGGCTTAGTTTGTTGTTGTTTTATATAAAAATGAAATATCATACCATTATTGGGAAGCTTGTTCCATTATTAATATCTAGTATTATAAAATAATCTTTTATTACTCTGATTTTGCAATTTCATGTGTCCAATGAGTCCATATCGTCACATGCCCCATGTCTAATATCGATGTTAGTTCATCCTGGCCTTATTTTCAAGGAAAGTGTGAATCATGGGGCCCACATAAGCGCACCCAAATTGCATCAAGAGTCACTAGAACATTTTAGGCCATCCTAACAAAAACCTTTAAAGCATTAGTACAATTTAGCAAGAAACAAACATCAATGAGTAAAGCAGTCAGTGGACTTACGTTTTCAAGTCTAGAGATGCAATTTCTTCAACAGGATTCAACTTTTTCTCTGATGATCCTACAAACCAAAAGGACGCGAATATCAACCCAATGGTGGAAAAGTTATTTCCCATTAATTTTTTGATGGATGCTAATGCACAACATTACACGGTGGCATACACTAAATGAATTGCAATTCTTCTACATAAGAAAGGAAAAAACATGAGTCCAGTAGAGAGATTTTGTATAAAATGCCACGGCAGATCTTGATAAAGACAGTTAAAGATCATATATGAGACAAGCACCAACAGAATAAAAATGAAAGCAACGGGCAAGAATGTTCATTCTATATTAGTGGCTCCAAACAGAGTATGCCCGTACATATGTACATGTCAAACAGAAAGATGAGAAGGATTTGCTAACACTCAATTACTCTGTTTGTGTTCTCTTAGTAGGATGCAAGGAGAAAACTTAGGATTGGTAATGAAATAATAAAGACAAATAGCACAACCATAGCTTGGTCTCTGGAAAGGTATCCAGGAGTGGAGAAAGGTTATGATGATCCAGATTTTAACTGATATGACCGACTGGTTAATGGTTGCCTAGCTCAAGATTTTGCTGAGCTCATTATGTTGCACCACCTTACAAAGAGGAGTTAAAAATTTGGCTAAATGTATATGTATTCTTTTCAAAAGCAATTGTAATAAAAATTATAAAATTATAAATGGGCACCTTATATTTTTTTAATAGCTTCTTTAGAAAATGAAAACATTGGGGTTGGGGAGGGGGTTCACTCTTGACGAAATTGGGTGTCAATTTCTGCAAATTCACACCTGCATCCGAACAGCATATTGTATCAAGACTCTTTAAATTGCATAGGCACCCTATTGCTGAAGGTATTTTAAGTATTTCTAGCAACACTTGGGATCCATCTAGACTTTAGGCTTGGCTGATTAACCTCAGAGGCCTAGTGTTCAAGTCTACATTATTTTGTCCAGACGAATCATCACGAAAAGAAATTTTTTAATCTGACTTTGTGCTTTCGTTTGCTTTTCATTCCCAACAAGAAGCCAAAACAGAAATATCAGCAACATTAAAGACACCATAAATATTCAAAAGGCTAGTCTATATCTTGTTAACTCTGTTGAGAAGGCAAGCAAATTCAACTTCTGTAGGGCCATTCCTTTCAAGAAAAGAGACTAAGTTCTTTCTATTGTTGGTTGGAATCTGATTGTTCAATAAGGTTAGCTACTCCTTTAAATGAGATTAAAGGATACATTGTTCAACCACCTAGATCAGTTTCCAATAACAAGGAAATTGCGAGGTTTCAACAGAGTAATGTTCCGAATTATACAAAAAAAAAAAAAAAAAAAAAAAAAAAAAATTTAAAATGACCCGGAGAGGAAAATAATTCCAGAAAAAACTCATCTTTATCACGTCTTGAACCCGCGACACCACGTGGCAACACACTGTTGGCCGAAGGCCACGTGTCGCGTCTTGAAGACGCGACACAGCTTGTCATGTCTTCAAGACGGGACAAGCCACCACCCACACCGATCCTCTCTCCCTCCCTCACCCGCCCGCAGCGATCCTCTCTCCCTCCCTCCCCACGCGGCCCCCTCTCTCTCCCTCCCCCATCCTCCCCAACCCCCCCCCCCCGGTCCTCCCCCCTGTCTCTCCCTCCCCACTCCGCCCCCCGCCGCCCTCCCCCCCGGCCGCCCTCCCCTCTTTCTCTCTCTCCCTCCGCACTCCTCCCCTCTCTCTCCTTCCCCCTCCGCCCCCCGGCTGCGCTCCTCTCTCTCTCTCTCTCTCTCTCTCTCTCTCTCTCTCTCTCTCTCTCTCTCTCTCTCTCTCTCTCTCTCTCTCCCCCCCCGGGATTATGTCGCGTCTTCAACTCGCGAAATATGCGGGTCATAAACAGAAATGTTTTTCCGTTTAGGTTATTTTAAATTTTTTTTTTTTTTAGGTTAAATCGGTACAAAACTCATTTCAACAGAAAAGCAGGGTAGAGGTAAGAGGTGGCCATCCTTTACCTTCTAACAGCTCAGGTCTGTACCTGGCAGTCCTATATTTCTGCAATAAAAAGAGAAGGCCATCCAATTATTTTACAGAGATATAAGGACAAATGGTTGATATTGACAAAACTGACATTGATACCTGCAGATGGCTTTTCACGTGATAGATAGTCAAGCCTTCCACCTTCATCAGCTTTAGCACACCTTTAGGAGTTGCTCCTGCAGGGACATATAATTAAATTATTAGAAACAAAAGCTGCTGTTTCCGCAATGGGAACCAATAAGTAGTTAAGAACAAAATCACACACTTTCACTGCCACCAAGCTGGTTGACTGCCTCCACAAAAGCCTCATGAAGTTCCGGCGTCCAGCGCATGCGTGGCTTAGTCGAGGCATTACTTGAGGATGAAGGGTTGACTGCAGTGCAAATTTCTCCTGATGCAGATGGAATCCTCTGATGAACTTGAAGCTGATGCGCTGACAAACTTGGAGACTTTTTGGGCACCTGGTATGCCATCTAGAAGAAGAAACATAAACAAGTACAATATTAAAGCTATGATTCACCTCCATTTAAGGGAAAAAATTATAGTCCAATGTGGGCAAATCCCAACCTTTGGCCCTGGTTCTGCAACATTAGTATCAACAAGAAGATCATTCCAGCTTTTAGTTAAAGAATCATCATCAGTAATTAAATGGTCCGCCCAATCCTGCCAGTCATTCTGCTTATTAGGATCTTCAGATGTCATAATGTCACCAGCACTATTGCCTTCCATTTGACCAGTCTGGACAGGGGACAGAGGAAAATCAACAAAACCTGGAAGTGAATCTGTACACCAGGAAGCATTGTTCTCTCCCCTTGTGAATTGTGTTGACATTGCACTGTAATCTGGTATTGAACTGCATGAATGTGTTAATGGTAAGGATTGCCTGTTGCATGGTGACTGGGAAATGAAAGGGGAGCTGCTTCCATGCTTTTCATGGGGTGAAACAGTTGAGTAATGAAGATCAGTTGAGAATCCCGATGTTGAGGAAAACATATGACCAATAACCCCACTATTAGAGGGTAATGGAGCTGAATGTAGGGACAGAGGACTTGTTACAAGTTCTTTCTCAATTGAGACCTGCTGAGAATCTGGCAACTTAGGATACTTCTCCTCCAAAGGACTTGGAAGAACTGGTAATGATGAAGATAGCTGCTTTGAACCTGATCTCTGAATGGATAAAGCAGGATGGGCATCCATTTTTACCTTAAAACCAATATAGGGAGCCAGTGTCGCTAACCAAATCAAGCTACTGCTCTGTTGTGCCAATGCTAACCGGGTTCAGAGCTCTCAACACCTCCCTTGTTGCTAACTGCAAATATTAGCACCATGCTATAGTTATCAATTCTAGAACCTATTAAGGGCAAAGGAAAAGCAAAACAACAAAAACGAGATGGGTTTAGTTGATGGGCTCTAAAAGAGGGGATGAAATGAAGCATTTAGAAGATCTGTTAAGCTCATTCAGGGTGAAAATCACAAACAGAAATCAGCATAGGTACATGGCCATGATTAATGGGTACTGCAAGGAAGATAAAATTTAAACAGGGCAAAGATACCAGAATATACAACTCCTATTGGCTATAGCAAACTATCACACTCCAAATATTTGCCATACAATGCAGGTTGTGTCCTCTGTCAGAAGAGCAGACTTCAAAGGGCTGAGAGAGGATCTGAGTACACGCAGATAAATTAACATATACCATTTTGATGACCAAATGACGCAAGTTAAAACCTTAGGTTTATCTCCAAACAACCTTTATGCAAAACAAAAAGAACCTTCCTATTTAAGCCCTCACTCTACAAGTGACATCTCCCAAAAAAAGATAGCATCAAGAACACAACAGGCCCTATATCCTCCTTTTGCTATGAGAAATCCTCATAAGGACGTGGCCAACCTTCATAGAGATTGCAATCCGAATTGACTAGTCCAACAACTTTTTTAAAAGACAAATTAAAGTCGCTAGATCAAACCAACTATACCCATTCCAAGTATCTAAGGTCCGTGCTACATTCACCACTATAACCTAAACTATCTAGGACTGTGCCCAGATGCTAAAATTGAACCACAAAGAGAATGCCACTCACTCTCACCTACGCCCACCGAACCACACGCAAGAAAGAAATTAACACAAACAACAACCTCTAAATGGTCGCATATTGTTCACAGTTCAGGTTCATCAAATCCAGAAGTGAAAACAGGATTGATAGCAAATACCCTACCGATGAAGTTCGTACATAAGTACCTTCAACAAAACCAATCTAAAAGCCCAGTAATTAATCCTAAGAAGACCAACAGCCAAAACGAACACAATCCTTGTGGCGCAATATTCATCAAAAATTAAAGCAGCCCATTTCAATTAAACAAAATTGAATTCCTAAAACATCAAAGTTAAACCAAACAAAGAACAGGAATTCCAATCAACATCTCATATTACAACCTAAAACAAACATAATTTGACAAAATAATCAAATTGGTATCGTTAAATTCATGGCTGAGATCAAACAAACCTCCGATTCGAATCCCACATAGCACAAAACACAATCAGACCCAGGAAGTTGCACATCTCGGAACCAGTCGGGAAAATGGAACAATTGTAAGACGGAACAATTGAGAGATACTTGCAAATTAAGAGTCACGCACACAAATCCATAGGCGGGTTCTGCTGACTCATAAATATAAATTTATTTTGCAAAAAAATATAATTCTAATTTTAATGTTTTTGGGGGTCATGAAAGGGGTGTGAGACAAGACAGTGAACGGTGACGAGTGAGTCCTGTGTCTATGCGGATTTCCACACGCGCTTTAATGATTCGTGTGTTCACTTGTTTCTCATTTTCTTTTTTTTTTTTTATTAATGGATAGTGAGAGTTGGCGGGGCCCAATCCACTCAGGATAGTGTGATTGATGGGTGGAGGAGTATCTCCTGGTGGGCACGTGGGAGCCTCTTCAGCTTAATTTTTTTTATTTTTTATTTTTTATTTTTCTGAGCAACTGTCCATTTATTTTTAGTTATATCATAAATATCGACAATTGCGAAATTAATGATATGACTATTTATGGTCATTATTTACAAAAATTATAATTTTAATATTTAAAATAATAAAAATTTGATTTTAATATTCCTTTACAAACCATTATATTGAATAACAATTTTTAGGCACCAAAAAAAAAAAAAAAACCTCAAATCGTTACCAAGAGAATGAGTCGCTCTGCTGCTGCTAAAGTGAGGTACGAAGGCGAAGAAGAAATTAGAGACGTCCATGATTTTGGCGGCAATGAACCTTGAGATTGGGTTCTAAAAAATTGACCCAATCGGCGGCTTCATAAGACAATAGAGTTGCTGTTGTGCATGTACCCGTGCGCCGTGCCTGCAGCTGTACCGTCTATAATGTGATCATCACTTCACTTCATTTTGATGCTCTCAGAGTCCAACTATGATCATCACTTCCCCTCACAGAACAATCCAAAACTATTTCCTAATATCACATTTATGCAAGGTAAGCAAAGGGCCTCGTCAGGGATAATGATTCTCTGGGCCTTCTTAATCGGTCGATTAATCAAATATTATTATTTTTTAAATAAAATTTTAAATTTAATTTTTTCATATAATAGAAAATTAAAAAATTTTATCTTTCAAATATTTAATTCGATTCGAATCAAATTTAATCAAAATCATATAACATGATCTATATATATATATATATATATTAAGGTGCATGGACCACCCCCCAAATGATCATCAACACACTGCTTTCTTTGGCTTCCAACATGCAAATAACAAAGATAAATGATATATATATGAATTTAGCAAGGGTCTGATAAAATCTTCTCTTCTTTCTTCTTAATTGTTCTATTTCCAATTAACCATTAATTTCGTGTAGTCTAAAATTGGTTGAATGATGGGCAGTTTGATAAGATGAGAATCTTTAGCTCGAAATTGTGTCTGCATCATAGAGAGATAATGGATCAGACAAAGCTTGAAAAGTATTTTTTGATCTGCGAATGAGAAATGTGATTTTCTCTGCACAAGTTCCCTTTATGAAAGCGAGTGGCAATGAGAATGGAAAATCTTTCAAGCATGAGTAGAGTAGAGAAAATATACGAAGTGATTCCTTCTTCCTGCTTTTATCAATTTCAACTTGTAGTTGAAAATATCATACTCCTATTCCCTACTCAATGATTGATGGGAACAAAGAAAATCTATGGTACTTCTATTGTTTTCTTCAAATTGTGAATTTGGGTCAAAAAGAAAGAATTAAATATTGTTACGGATAAATTTATTAAATAAAATAAATGAAAAAAATTCTGATACTCAGTATTTTAAGGATCAAATTAATTAAATCTCATATTATATTTAGAATAATTTTTTGTTTTTGGGTTTTCATATTATCATGCCAAAATTTGAAATTATCTTTAATGACAACCCTTAGGAAATGTGGGACAAAGAATTTGGAAGCATGAATGTCCTTTTGGCACTTGGGAGTCCCTCAAAACAGTTCCACTGATCCCCATTAATCCCCCATATCCGGTATCCTTCATTAATCAGTCTTTTCCTTGCCTCAGCTTTGTTGTTTTTCAACTGTCAACTCATTTTCAAGCTCCCTATATGCCAATACAATGGAGTTTGAAATTGTCCCAATCAATGTCGTTTGTCACCATATGGGTAGATTTAAAATGTTTGCACATAAAAGCACTCATATTTTTCTTTTGGAGGCTTAGTCCATAAAAGACTCTTAAAAGAATTTAGCAAACCGATGCTTATTATTTACATGTTGCATGTTGCATTTATCCCATGAAACGGGTAATCGATTTCATTGAAACGGGTAATCGATTTAATGAATTGAGGTGTTAAATTTTTTAATTAAATTTTAAGTTAAAAAGAAATTACTTCACAGACGCTTGAACCAAATTAATCAGAATATAAATTCAAATACTGATAATTAAAAAAAAAATTACATTCACCCAAATTGACTCAAATAATGAAGGTGTTTAAACAAACTATGAAAGTTAAAATTTAGGCTTCGTCAAGTTTTAGCGTCAAAATATTTTTATTAGCTTTATCCAAAATTACATACCCTTTAAACGGCACGCTTCGAGTAAACATTGTATCTATGGTATAAATGAGAATCATACCTTAGTGTGAGACCAGTCCATCCATGGTATCCGACCTTAATGAGGTTATCAACAGTGGCAGATCTAAGGGTTTCCCTTCTTGAAGAGATGAGAAAGATCTTGATCCCTTTTCCTTTGATCTCATTGAAGAGAATCAGCGAATGCTCTAGTGCTGGTGCCTTGCTTTCTCCAAAGAGCTCACATTCAACTTGCCTCCCCTAGATTTTTTTCCATCCCCCACAAAACAAACCATTAAATTAAAACCACAATGCCACATTTAAAGACAGTCTGTACAAATATTTTAGGGCATCCCAATAGAACATGCCATTTGTCAGCCAAAACTCTCAATGGGACCCAACTGAAAGCAACAATCTTTTTTTTGGCTTGGCACCAAAAGCAACAAATTGGATCACAAAAACCCACAAAATATAAATAAATAATCTAAAAGAAAACAAAATTAAAGAGGCAAGCTTACCCAAAACCATGCTTCTTATGGTAAGAGACAGTTGATAGAAGAGTAGCATCATAAAAAATCCAGGCATCTTTGCCATCACGAGCCAAAGAGCAGCAACTACTCATATAAAGCAAGGATTCTTCAAGGGCCCTCTCTGAATCTGCCTTGTATTGACCTGATGTCATGTACTTGCCAATGTACTCAACACATTCTTGTGGCACAACATCAAACCCCATTATGTTATTCAGCTCAACATTGATTCTTCAACTCTCACAATAATTCTTCAAGCTTGATCCAACTACCTTCTTCTTTTGATTCAATGTGTTGCAATCCGCAAATGCTATGTCTAGGAAGATACTGATGAAAACGAGCAACAAGAACACTTTGTTTCTTGCCATTTGCCACTCGAGAGAGAGCGACATATGAGTGCCAGATCAGAGCAAATACAGACCATGTTTTCGGGAGGTTGGTGGATGCACATTATGGATCACATGGCTTGTGGAGTATAATATTTCTTGTCCTTACATTCATAATCAAATGTGGTGGCTGATTGCAAATTAATAATTAATTGGCGATTATTTTTTTAATAAAACTATATGAATGCATTAATTGCCATTTTTTTTACCTTTAAAAGAAAAGTGATTCTTTCTTTTCATTGAGAGAGAAGAAATTATTCAGCCTGATTTATGGACTAACCAATTCTATGTTCAGTGAGGCCAGCCATGGGGAAACAAATGCCAAACATGAACCCTTCTTTTAGTTTGTATACTCCTCTTGAAAAAGGGGTTTTAACTATTAATCCACTAGTGCCATTCCATTTTTGGTAACTCAGAAAACATTACTTGAATGAAACAAATCTGAGTTCAGCTTTAACAAAATGCCACAAAATAATATTCTGTGGACTTGTGGCACTGACCCAATATTTGGGGTAGAATAGATTAAGATACTGTTAAGTGGGTAAGCAAAAAAGAGAACTATATATCTATGGTTTACTGGAATCTTGACATTGTTGGCTTTTCAAGCCAAATTCACTCTTGCTCCTTTTTTTAGTGTATAAATTTGGTTTGGATTTGACTCTCATGGTAAATGAATTGAACTTGAGTTCATTTTTGGCTTCTGCGATCAAACCACAGCAATCCTCGACCCCTTTAGTTTCTAAGCTATATAATAAACATATATATATATATATATATGTAAACTAAACAAGAAAACAACGGGGAAAAAAAGTTTATTAACAAAATGAATCAATTCAACTGACGAAAATTCTTAGGGTGGCATTGGTCTATAAATATAGGGAAAGCTATTTGTCATTATGTTACTCTACCACCTTTAGGTCAAAACAGAAAAAGGATTTATTAAAAGGAGATGTTATTCTATAAGACAAAAATAAGTCTAGTGGGATGGGAGGAATGTCAATGTTTTCTTTTTATCTGCGAAAAGATAGGGTTCCCTGTTGTGTGACCTCTTGGATTAGCCAATAGACCTAATTAGTAAGTTGGCTTCCCCATGAAGGGTTACCAGATGGTAGTGGGGGATGGCATCATTTTGGTCTCAGTTGGTGGGCCAAAAGAATAAAGCTAGGTGGAGGGACCAAGAGAGAGTGGGGTGTTGGAAATGCCGATGCCCATGCCATACAAAACTGCAACCCTAATCCCAAGCTTCCATGCGTGTTGCCTAAATTAAATGGGAGGGGAGAAAAACAAATGATACAGGTGGGAAAACGAGTACCTTCACAGTGTGAAGTTCATAAAGCCAAGTCTATGTGCAGCAAGAACACCAGCCTGCTGGTGATACTAGAGGTGCTCGTGCCAATGAAGTTGTATGACTTGATGATCCCTGTAGATCCAGCTCCTAAGTGAACATTTCTGCGATCATAAATCACATAATAAAAGGGGAAAGTCAAATTTCACCTGAAATCTTTCCCAACTAAACCAAGTTTTGAAAGTCGTTTGAATAAACTACAGACGTGGCTTGGACAAACAAAAAGTAGCAATGACATTGTCCTTCTGAACAATGAAAAGCTTCTCTGGGAAATTATGGAAAACCTCAAAGATAGCCACAGGACATATGGTACAAAATTGAAAGACTGCCCTAATTTTCTCATCAATGAAGCGATTGCTGCAAGCAGATGAACAAAATCTGTACAACATCAGTATAAATGCAAATTTTACCAATCTAGTACAAGATGCAAAGCAGCTGGTCAAGGAAAGAAGGCCAAGCCATTTAAAATTCACCAAACCATCTAATATATTCATTCTGAAGAAAATTACAACAATTGTAAGACTTACATTTGAGTGAGAGATTGAGGAAAAAAAAGAAAGAAAGAAAGAAAATAATCATCCATGAGATAAAGATGGGTTATGATCATGGAGAAATCCATCATCAAAATTTAGAGAATAGTTGTATAAATCATAGCTAAACTGCACACTAGCTCTTTGCCATCTCATAGCCTTTTTCCAGTGTAACTTGAACTTCCAAACTGCCTGTCTCAGAATCGATGATCCGCGGCTACATTTAATTGACGCTCTTCTTTGAACACTGACTTGAGTATCTGCAAACCCGCTGCTTGCAATACTCCTTCCCCCCTTCAAGAATGAGATCCTCTTGGACACTACCACACTCAAAGTTCTCATTGCTAGCTCCCAAGTAAGCTTTGTATGCTTTTCTCATTGCAACAAGATGCTTATAAAGCTACGAGCTACAAAAGCCAACATAAATATTAATTCACAAAAAAAAAAGAGATGCTTTCAGGTGTCATAATTCCATTAGCAGGCATCACTTTTCATGATATTGCACGTCACTCTCACCATCTATAAAGATGGTCAACAGCATTATCAACAGTCTAGGTAACTTCCATTTTGCAAGCAGTTACTAGTATTTACGGCTCTAAGTTGGACACTAGGAGAGGCAAGACCCTTATTGATGTAACATCAGTAGTGGTATGAGGATCATCTTTGAGTCAGATTGATGTCAAAAGTTTGCCAGTGCTTATCAGCGATGATGTATATTGTGTTATATAAGTAGAGGAAGTTTCATGGGAAAGCATCTACTGAGAAAAGTAGGATCACTCAGCTCTGACATAAAACTTTCTGCTATCCATTCTTGAATTTATCCAGAGTGATCAGGATGACCACATCCACTGGTTTGATTCTTAACTACTTTTCATGCCAATTCTGATTATAATTTACACAAAGGCCCACAAAGATTTTGAATTTAAAGCAGATAAACTGGTTTATTGCCCATTGATCCCCAACCATAAATTAAAAAAAGAAAAGTACAATATGCAAAGGAAAAAGAAGATAACAAATAAGCCTATTGTACCTTCTTAAAGGAACCTGAGAACAATGGGGAATGAGCATCATGAAAACAAAAGGCAAGATAAATAAATAAATAAATAAATACAACAACAACAAACAAACTAACTGAGCCTTAATCCTAATATTTGGGGTTGGTCATTTGAGAGACAAATTTGAAAAAGAAAGAGAAAAGAAAAATGAAATAAAAATAAAAAGAAAAAGAGAAGTAAGGCTCATATTGCTTTCTCATATTACCTAAACATCAGAGTTGCTTGCATATATACTAATCAATGGCTATTATTCAAAGAACAAATCCAATGACAGACAGATGCTCTTTGCTAACCCTGTCAACAAGTAACAAGAAGCCAAATTCATTTAGTAATTCTGATAAAAAATAATTATATGCTAAAATTTTCTGCAACAAGATATTACAAGTACCACTAAAAGTTAATGTGCACACTTTCCAATTTCAAATGGTTGAATGTGCTTTAGACGTGGCTAATTATCATCAAAACTAGTACTCCTAGTCATAAAGTTAAAAGAGCATGCACAAGTGCTCCCAAATTGACATATTTTGCACTATAGATCAAAAGCTTTTCCTTTGACCTTGTCCCTATATTTGTTCTCTTTTTACTTAGGTCACCTCACTGGCCATGAAACACATGAACCAACATTATCCACACCTTGAATGTCCCCATAAAGGGAACGTATACATGGTATATCACTTACTTTTTCATCCTTGAATGATTTCGTGGCAGAACAGACTTAAGCACTCAACGTGGTATACCACCTACTTTTTCATCCTTTCTTACAAAAGAAAGTGGCTGCTGAGATTATCTTTAAAAAGCAACCGTCATCAATTCGATTTTCCTTGTTCTTTCCTCATCTGTTACAAAATAAGGGGAAAAAAATAAAAGAGGAAGAGAAGATAGCTTTACTATTCTGTACAATAGTACCACATCCTGTGATCTCCGCCAAAGGCCCAAAATACATCCTCTTAAGTGGCAATCTTTCTTAGGTCAAGTCAAGTTAATGACTTTTAAGTATGCTAAATTTCACAACGAAACAGCAGTCCTCACCATAAGAACCAGATTTTTTAAGTCAAGGGGAATCATATTCAGAACTTGTTAAATTTAAACAGACTCAGATCTAGGAGAATATTAATTCTACCACTCATTTTTATACGAAGTTAAAAGATCACTATCATCAACCTCATATATTTAAGAGCTGCATTATATTTTGTGAGGTTTTATTTGAGCTTCCCGTTACCCCTTCATTTTTTGGCGCGCATCACAATTTTGCATGCAATCAAAAATGTACATGGTCAAGAAATGGACAAGGTAAAGAACAACTGCAACATGAGCTCACAGAACTTACAAGAGTTGCTATATGGTCAACCACTATCAGAACTCCACACTGGATGGGAAAGTTGAATGTGAAAGATGTAAAGGCAACAAATTCTCTCTGCAAGTTCACCTGGTCAATGTCCATGATTTTGCTAAGAACCATCAGTTGAACTATTCTCTTTTTAGTGCTGTTCAGAAAATAAAAGCAAGACAAACCTTGACAAGTTCTACAGCATCACATTTCAAAAAAAGACCCTTGAGGAGGGGTTGTATAAGTTTTGGTTATATTACCGTGTATGTAGAATTTGCTATGCATATATGACTCACTAGATCACTACAATGCTAAGGTCAGACTACTGCCATCTCTTAAGGTGTAACAACAAAAACCAATTAATTGCATGAACATACATTTCAATTGTTCTTACCAGCTTATTTACTATCAATGACCACGTAAATGTCTTTCACTGCTCCCATAAGCCAGTCAGTATATTTAATGAGCTTCTTCCAGATTTATCATAACATTCAAGATTGAACATCATGTAAAGATTTTCCAGGTTAGTTCTTGAGCAAATTTCTATGAAGCATAGCTATTAAGGATACGTAAGACTCAATCTCCTTCAAACTGTTAAATAGCTCCACAAAGAAACAGGAATAACTGAATCCCAGACGCTTTTGAACAGAATCCAAAGGGGGAGTTCCTATTCAGCTATGGTTGATACTTAGAAAGAAGGAAAGGATCAAATGAAGAAAATCAAAGAAAATGCAATCAACACGCCCTCCCCAGCCTTTTCCCCTTATAGATATTTAAATAAAGGATAGGAGGGAAAGGGACTTATGCGCCTTCTGGTTATTTAATTTAAGCATTCAAAAGGGGAGCAGGGAAGGTAGGTTTGACAGTTCAAGTACAAGATTAGTCTATTTCTTCAGGAACTTCCATGTATTTTAATATGATAATCGGAAAAACAATCAAAAAGCAGAAAGTATTTCCAGTCTAAAAGCACCGAATATTGAGGAGCCAAATATTTCTCAAATACTGGAAGTAAAGGAAAAGGATGGGAAAGTTTCCAATCCCCTCTCCGTTCTCTTAAATTGTAAGAAGAAAAGCATGCCCAAATAGGTTTAGGAGTCTCCTCATTGATCCCCACTTATCCCAACATTGCGCTGGCATTAATACGCTTCCAATATAATAAGATAAAAATCGAAGGGCTAATAACATTATTGATCCAGTTCCAGTCATGCTTGGGAACATTTTGGCTATTTCAGTCATGAAAATTGGGACTGACATTTCATCTGCCAAAAGTTGGTTTGACTAATCAATTTGCATCGGTCCACATGAATATCATGGTAAATGCTTGAGCAATCTCAGTGAATTTATAGATGAACCTATAATATATTAACTCAAGGCATATATCATTGCCATTGGATCTGGTTGTTTCTGTATTTGCACCTATATCATCACATTGATAGTATTTATTTAAACGTTCCTTCTGTGGGCTTGAAGAATCACATGAGTTATCACCTCTGCATGCACAAACATAAACACATATTTTTCACTTATCAAGCACTTAGGTTACTACTTATAAACCATACCAAACTTTTCTCAAGCCAAAAATGAATAAAAAGGTCTCTGAAGACAAAAGCGCAGCTGTGCACATGCATAAGACAGACAGAGAGAGGTGCGTCTACTTACAGTGAATATGTTCTCTTCCATCTTGTGCACAACTGCACCATCTACAGGGTAGGACACAAAGGTTAGTAACCCACCAGATTAAGGAATTCAATAAACAAAATAATACAAAGGAAAAGGTGCAAAACCTCATTTTTGAAGAATCTCCTCTGAATTCTGCCTCTAATTCAACTGCATACAATCTGAACAAAGGAGACCTGCAAACCACTTCCCCACAATTGTTTAGAAAGCATCTGAATAAAAAGTTTATATACAAAAAGAAGAAAGGACAGTGGTTTTTTTTTTTTCTTTTTTTGTTCGACTAGTGAAACACACTTTGGTGTTCAGCTTATCAGAACATTATTGAAGCAATGGTGAAACTCAAACCAGTTTATTTGTCATATTTTGTAAAACACCAACCCCCCACCCCAAAAAAAATAATAATAAAAAAAGAGAGAGGACAAAAAAAAGAAAGATATAAGAAAAGGACAACCATAATGAAAGAGGCATATTCAATCATCAATGTAGAGAATAAACCTCTAGTTGAACATGAAAAATTGGCAAGTAAATTAACAAAACCAGATTCCATGTGGCTTGAAACTAAAATCTAGGC
Source organism: Dillenia suffruticosa (assembly GCA_033439265.1). Lineage (NCBI taxonomy): Eukaryota > Viridiplantae > Streptophyta > Magnoliopsida > Dilleniales > Dilleniaceae > Dillenia > Dillenia suffruticosa. The sequence goes on from JAVTVX010000020.1 coordinate 21,097,111, forward strand.
ATGAAAGGAACCGACTCCGGTCAATTGGACAACTGGATTGAATTAGAAAACATTTGGGTACCAGACTGGAAGGGCAATCGCCAGAAGGGCAGGAGAGAGTTTCCACAAGTTATCACGCTGACAGCCCACCAATTCTGCTGTATACTGAAGAATGCTCATTTCCTAGTTTAAACACAAAAGCAGAAGTCAAAAATAGTGTAGAAGTAACCCAGGTAAGAGAACCTCCTATATGAATTACAAAGATCAAAAATTAGGTGCTGAGAATGGTCAATCCAAAAAAATAAAAATACAAAAGAAAATGCTGAAGGTGATCATAACATGCAGCAAGAGATACTACAACACAACTGGCACACCTGTCTATAGGATGGTATTTGTTGTTTTTACAACATTCCAAGCTAATCATAACCATGTATATTGGTGCATATGTAGAATTAGCAAATGCATATAGAAATGTTTAATCATGGTTAACCAAAAAAGTTTAGCTAATAATTGACCCTGCCCTGATCTGCCCTGCCCTGCCCTGCCCTGCCCTGCCCTGCCCAAGAGTGTTTATCTCAATTCATTTGATTATTTAGAAAATAGGCAGTGTTGCGACATTTGAATTTCATTGACATGGGTTTTGCAATTTTGTTAAAAACACCTAATTACTAAATTTTGTTATGCCTCCATAGCAAAGACATAATCATGGTTCTGAACAAATTGGATATGGCAGAAGTAAACAGAAGCTAATTTACTATAAATTATGATTTAGGAACTATATCTGATGATATCAGAGTTAACACTACAAAAAAAATAATAATAATCAAACTTGAACACCAATTTGTGTGTTGGTCCAGAAGAGGCTGACATCTCACACCTGAGAAATCAAGTACAGATAATACATATGTTCATATCAAAACTTGTGAAACAAGTTCTGAGACTATGACAATGGTTGCTGCAAAATACATTTAACAGTAATACAACATATCCAAGTCCAACACGTTGAACAAATAAATGTAATATATAGGATATGTCATCAAATCCCAAGAAACACAGACCTTAACACCATAAGAATTTGTTTATGAACCTAGCAATGCACCATGTTCTGCCACGGGATTCTTAGAATCTGAACTTATATCAAACTATTTCAAAACGTGGTACCAAAAACTATAGAATTTTGTAATTAGTATAATGCACTAGTAAGGATGTATGAACTTAAAACAAAACTATCTAATAAGTAGTTATAAGAGTGTCGTAACCGTGTCATAGATATTAAGCCATCATTTTTAAAATACAGTAAACATAATTTTGCCATAAAAATACTAATAACTAAAGTACATTCACTTCATGTGCAATGCATAGAACTTAAAGGCTAGGAACCAACAATGGTATCCAGTGGTATAATTTTAAATAGCTCACCCTGATAAACAAAATGAGAGCAATGCAGACAACTCAAAAAAAGGAGCATGAAACATATCATTGTTAGTGATTCCATTTGCATACTAAGAGGATTTAATCAATAGCTGCAGTACAGAACCCCTCTTTAAAAGAACTAATACACCATAACCAAAACATTCTCAGACTCGAGCAAATTAGACCAAGGGCACAAAGGCATTTCTGGAACCTAACTCAACTTGGGTAACCTACATGAATTCTTTGTTACTATGACCACTATATCCAAAAGATGTTATCAGCGTCTCTTTCTCTATGATCAATAAATGTTTTCAGTTTCACATCGTCCATGTAGCACCTCAAATGCTAGAGTCCGGTTTTTAAACTCAAGTGAATGCAACTGACTGATGAACAACATACTATGATTTGGAACCTAAAGGCAAAACCATGGAATTCACAATAAAAACACCACAAAAAGAACATCTTGTGAATTGGAGGGTTGCGTTGAGACATAATGCCAATTATCTAAAGGGACATTATTACTCCTCAAAATGGTCATAAAACACATGCACACAAGCTGACGCAAAGAAGAAGAAAAATAAATATAAGCAGATACTAATATAAAGCATAAATACAACACAAACATATCTCACAACTGTAGGCGCATAGGAAATCACTATAAACGTGCAACAAAATTCATAGCAAGGATGCATATTGTCCTCAATTGAACCACTACCAAATCCTGGAAGTTTCTCCAGCCTTCTATTTCGAGCATTGGGAAAGACCTTTGAATTTGTTGATTCCCCTTTGGCATGTGGATCATGGGATCTTCTCAGAAGCAGGTTCTGGACTTCAGCATATTGCTTTGAGATAGCATTTAAACCATAAGCAATCGACATGAAGCGTTCAATTAGGCTATGCCAATGACTTGCAACACAACCTAGCAGCAAGAGCTCCTGAAACAGGTTGAATTGGTGTCAAAAACATGAATAAAACAAAAGGCAATTTAACAGAATGAAGTGGTGAATTCAACAAAATGCAAAAAAGCTATGTCCACATAAAATCTCTCTAGTTCACATGCCCCAATACCAGAAAAAATAAACACCATAAGATTAGTAAGCATAAAAATGCTTTGCTTTTCATGGTTGACAAGGAAGCTCACTAGCAAATTAGGCTGGGTTGAGTATTCAGAAGCCCCCCTTTCATGCTTAGCCATCTAAATTGCTATCTGGCATTAAGCATCTAAACTTCACCAGTAACCCACCTTTTCTATGCCAACAGAAAATTTTAAAAATTCAACTGGTAAAAGAAGCACCGGGAAGAGTTAAAGTGTGTGGGCTTCACTGAGGATTTTAAGAGCACATAAACAGATGTACCGTAATTCTTATTTAAATATCAGGCATTTGAATTGCTCTCTAATAACACAGTGGGACATTGAGCATAACCCCAAATAAAATTATCAAAAAAATTAACAGAACAAAAATATCCAGATAAACCGCCTTAACCTTTATCAAAGAGGCCTCCAAATTCTTTAAATCCATGTACTTTTTCTCCAACAAAATAAAGGCTAACAAATCATTACACAAGCTTCATTGCCAACTTTGAGATTGGTGTCCCTTAAGGACATATATTTAGGACATTCTGATAAGTGATGTCATATAAGGGTGAACACTCTAGAACAGATAACGCAGCTGTTGATTCACCAAAGATCAACAAAACACTAAAGATGAAAAGTCCATGAAAGCAAGTAAACCATCAATTAAGAGTGGAAATGGTGAAGAGAGAGATACAAGAAGCCATGAGGTAAAAAATCCTAAGAAACCTCACAATTTTAATCCCTGTTCTTGTGAAAATGACTGATAAAATACATACAGCATTTCAAAATTCACCAATTCAAAACCCTACCATGGAATAAAGGAAGAAAGAAAGAAACAGCAACTTACTATTGTATCACACAAGTCATCCTCACAGCATTTTGCTGAAATTTTCATCTGCTCAAGAATCTTCATCCATTGAGTCTTTGGAGTTGAAAAAATTATTCTGGCACCAGAAACCAGCCTAATAGTTCTCTTGTTGAGCAAATATGAAAGGGTCCTGGATTTCCAACAATTCCATGAGACAGGTTCTTCTAACTGCTTCTCCACACTGTGTAAAATTAAGGATTATATAAATACAGAGACTAGAAGAACTCGCATTGTACAATGAAAATGCTTACTAAACTTGTAATAATGACAAGTCAATTGTGTCTGTACTTGAGAAGGGCAAGTCAACTTTGCAGTTTTTCCCAAACCAAAATATCCGTTTCAAAATATGGAGGTGTAGCATTGAAACTATTTAACGGTGATCTTATACTTTGATGCAACATAAATATAAGAAGTAAAACCAATAGGCTGGCTTTTTTGGAAAAAAGACATCCATCCATATACATACATGGTGGCAGTTACACTGCTCAGTTACTTACAGAGAATCTACGCCATGCATTTGTTGCTTTGTCAATGATTTGTTTTCAGACTTAGGCCAACCACTTCTACATACAGCCTTAGAAAGAATATCCAACACTTTCTCAGCTGACTCTATGCATGACAAAGAAGATTGCCTCTTTGAAAGCTCTTGAATGGAAAACCTCGTCAAATCAGCTCTTAACATTTTCGTATCTGTATCCAGAAGCATGTCTTGAGATGAGATCAACGGGTCAATGACATTATTTCTAGAAGGAACCAAACTTCTTGATGTATTTTCCAGCCTCAACTTTTCGAGATACATATAAAGGCAGTCATTTTCAGCTCCTTTAAGGTCATCAAGATCCATCTCAATGGATGCTGTTAGAAATGATTTTAGATGTCCACTCCTCAAGGGCAAGGCATGAATTAGATGCTCTAGCACAAAAACTCTAGCCGTGCTAAGAGTGGCAACAGTTAGATTTGCAAGACCCTGGTATCATCAGAAGCAGGAAAGAAAGATACATTAGAATAAAGTAGTTAAAACAGCAGATGCAAGTAAAGGTAAGCCAATTGATGAGAATGTTAGAAAGGGACAGTAACCAGAGGTAGAGCGACATTTGACTTCATGCCAGATAGAGCTGCATCAAGTTCCTTCATTGAGTCCTGGTAATCATCTAAGCTCCTCAAACGTGTAAATACCTACAAATTAGAACCCAATTATATTTTATTTGTGCAGTGCCATCAGTTGACAAACAGATTACTAAAGCAAGAAAGAACCAAGAGGCAAGAGTCAACACCAAAGTTAAAATAAATAAATAAATAAAGGAAAAAAGAATTATAAGCAAATAGTATGAGAATCTAAAAGATTTGAAAACATCCAGCCCGTGTATACAATTGTAGCAAAACTACTGCAGCTGACAACAATGCTGGCAATTTCTGTACATCTCAGCACCAAACGAGAAAACTTCAAATTGAGAAAGCCTAGAGCTTTTTCTGTTGATTTTCTTTTTTCTTGGGAAGAGGTTATTTAGACACCTTGACCTACCAATAGGTCAAAGGCCAAGGCCAGCATCAAGAAGGACTACATACAAAAAATGCTGCCATTTTAACAACTTGGAAGAAATTTGTCAGAAAGAAGGGTAAACTTTGACAGGAACCTCTTTACCTCAAACTGCTAGAGATTCAAAATACATACACAAATTTATCTGAGCTGGTTATACATAATTTTAGTAGATATATGGGAGACAAAAACAACTAGTAGAAGAGAAGGTGAATTCCTTTACTACAAGACCATCCATCTCAACAGCATGAAGATTTATTCAGCATAGGATGCCCAAAATAGGACTTTCCACAATCTCCTAAAGAGCTGAGCCTCTAATTTAACTCCAGCTGTCTGATGTTTTTCTATTTCCAAAGTCTGAATCCTCTAATGGCATATGATAAAGTATCATACAAGCCCAGTGTCACAAATAAATTCCTCAACACCAATCACAATATTGCCTATGGAATGTCTCAAAAGAAAATTTTGCAATTTCATTTTTGTTATCATCATTAGAGGTTCCCAAGTTGGCCAGCACAAGAAATCAGAAAAGTAGATGATTGGTTTCAGCAAATATGAAAGTGCAAGTGTATTTTATGTTTGGCAGTTGTGAGATACTTTCCATCACTAAAGAGATCCTATATCATGTTAATTCACTGCATGACATCAGATATTTAGAAATATTATTATTTGCATGTATTCCAGGAACGAGGTAACCAATTCATGATGATGTTAAACTTGTATTTAAAATAAAATAAAATAAAAGATAAAATAAAAAATTATGTGACTTCTGCAAATTTTATGGAGCATAGACGCAGGAACGAACACAACCTTAAACTATGAGGCTTGAGCCTAAGTTCTGATCTGTGGACCTTGAACCCACCCCCAAACTTTAAATACCTAAGACAGCACAGAACAAGACCCTGATCACTATTATCAATCCACAAGTTGTAGAAAAGCTGATACATGGCAACAGAACGAGTACCCTCTAATGCCCTAACACTGGACAATAACTTTATTTGACTTGCAAGGTACAACTCTGATATGGAGGGAAGAGATGTCTAATTTAAAAAGAGAAGATGACAGCACTAGTCCCTTTTCTCGTCATTTTAAGCTTTACTTTATCAATGTAATCAATTGTAAAATTTTAAGGTTTAGTGACATAGACAAAAAGCACCTTTTGAGTTGGTAAATTATCAACAATTTAGGCCTAAAATGTATAAGAAAACTATGGATTGGACATTGGTTACTAGCCAAAGAAGATACATCATAAATATGATCATCCCCAGAGACTGGAAATGTTCGAGTCCTAGGAAATGCCGAAACCTGTCGAATTGCTAACAAGGACTCGCAATCACAATCCATGTCATGATAACGACCAATAAACAGAAGGAAAAAACGCAAGAGAGAGAGAGAGAGAGAGAGAGAGACTGACATGCTCAAAGAAAAGACCCCATTGAAATGCTTTTTTGATATTGGGAGAGTCCCAGGTGGCCGGAAGACCAGATGATTGGTACCCAGATGCCAAAATCAGTATATCCACAAACCCTTTTATCAATTTCATCAGATCCTCCAGCGAAATGTCCGGGTGTGACCAACCCATATCTCTCTCTCTCTCACTCTCTCTCTCTCTCTCTCTCAAGAATTTATTTCCCAGCAAATTCAAATGCCGGCGCCGCTCGTTCAATCCGGTTTAAATGGGAAAGGCGGGTTTCACTTGGAGGTGACCACGGGCTACACAGTAACCAAATTTTCGAATTTGACTCGAAAATATTTTCAAACCAAACTCATCTTCAATCGAGACTAAGGTTGGACTACACTGAGGCCCTAAATAGCATCACATGAAAAAAGAGCTCATGGGTCATGCCCACTTTCATTTTTTTTTTCTTTTTTTTTTGGTGAAAAGTTATATATATATATATATATTCTTTTTTTTTTTTTTGGTGAAAGCCCACTTTCATGACAAGATTAAAATTTTCCTCTTTTTTTTTTTTCCTTTTCCTTTTTTTCCAATATTACTTGGACATATAATGAAGGAAGAATTTTAATTAGGTGTGGAAATTTTTTTCAAAAAATCTATTTTAAGGCTCTCTAGAAAATATTTTCAAGTTTAGAAATTCATGTTAGTGTTATGCTAATTAATTTAGAATATTAACTCTTTTAATACTCAAATCTTTAAAACACTAATTTTTCTCCAATTGTCACAAATCAAAAGCTCCAAACCCTACAATAATTTCTCCATCATTTTTTTATGTTACAAAAGAATTCAAACCCTGAATCTCAGGGTTGGGAGAGGGGTATTGTGACCACCTGTCTAATTTCTCCATCATCACGTGAGAAGTAAAGAAGAAGCCCTTACATGTATAAATCAAATCTTTAAATTTCATGTGCTGACCAAACCCTAGGAAATTCATTTTTTTTTATGCAAATAATGGGATTTAACAAGATTATTGTAAAACATATTCTCAGATAAATATTTTATATTTTACAAAATAAATATAATTTCGAATAATTTTAGCACAAACAAACATTTATATTTTGAAATTCTACCCTTGTCCAATAAATCAATGCTACATAAAAATAATATAAAATACATATGTGTGTGTGTACTTAGTAAACAAATTCATATCAAAAAGCAAATATTTTGATATTAAATAAATAAGTACTGTTCAAGAATAATGTCCAATAAATGAGCCCTTTATATATTGAGTGCCCACAATAAACACTTTAATTAAACTATGATTCCAATTTTTAAAATAATAAGCCAAGTAAATATTTTGGGAGCAAGTGTATAAAAGATTCCTAATAATAATAAAATAAATAAATAAATAACTTGTCTTATATTATTTTGGGCTTATGGCAATAATTAAGTGTCATGCTTGGAGTTAATCAAGCAGCATGTTTGGAATCAGATAATAAGTTTTGAATGTATTGGTCGCTAATTATCTTATATTATTTTGATATTATTTGATTTTTTATTAGTATTATTGATCGTAATAAATTGAATATTTGAAATTCAGTTATATTTTAAAATATGATAAATTATTAATTTTTATAAAATTATTTATAAAATATCTCAATTTTGAAAGATAATCAAAAGAATTACACTACGTTTCTATTTGTATCCAAAAGTATTATGTTTACTAAAACTTTTCGGTTTGTCATATGAGATTAAATATTAAAAATAAAAATAAAAATAAAAACTACATGTTTCGTAATGGTTAAAGATCACCATTTGTATTCTGATGCCTTTGTGATATTTGATAGTTTGCATTGTTACTTCTCTTCGATTGAAAATTTACTGCCAGTGACAGGGTGATTAGGTTTCCTATGCAGAGCAAAGGAAGAAGAGTTCTCCTTTGTTGCATTTCATCCCAATGCCCCCCCCCCCCAAAAAAAAGGGTAGGAATGAGAAAGAGATGATTCTAAAAGTGTCGAGGACGATGGTTTGCCATACCATCCGCACCGTGTGCTCATTCTGAGAGGTCAATTATTTGGTAGAGAGAGAGAGAGAGAGAGAGAGATGATCCCTTAAGGCATAACAAACTTCTCGGTCTGAATTAGTTGAAATGAAACTTCAGATACCGGATAATCAAGATACCAAAAAGAAGAGAGAAAGAGAGAGAGAGAGAGTTGTTGGGTTTGTATTTGTAGAGGGAAGAAAGAGTGAGAGAGAGACAGACAACAATAAAAAGAAAGAAAAAAATAAAGGTTTTAATCATCAAGCTATAATTTCTGAAGCTCTTTGTAAGACTGTGAAGCTAATAAGAATAAAAGTAGAGGGAATTATAAAACCTTTTACTATAATTAAAGTTTTTTGTCACAAAAATTTATTTAAATGATTTAAAAATTTTACTGAGATTTAAGATTTAGAATCCTTAAATTTCAAATCTTATTCTTCTCGAAAAATAAAGGCATTTATAATAAATTTGTTAAAACAAGATTTTAATACTAAAAATCTATATTACATATAAAATCTCAAATTTAAATTGATTGGATGTTATAAATTATAGGAGACCTCAGTTGAGCTAATGTTGTTCTCTCTCAGTCACCGCCTCCTTCACCTGCTTGTCCAATTGGAATCCAAAACTTTTCAATCCCCCAAGGACCAATGTCTTCCATTTCACTGCTCAACCCCACTTTCCCAACCTTAAAAAACCCCAAATCCAAATCCAAGCCCAAGCAATTCACCCCAACAACAATCAGAATGTCACTCCCATCCCAATCCCCAAGCCCTATCCTTAACCCTAAACAGCTCTTGACAAGAATCACCAGACTCCTATGGGGTAAATCCCTACCTCCTCAGCTCATGATTTCCACTGTCCGATCCACCTGGACCACCGTCTGGCAGCTGATGATGGCGCAAATGGCGCCGTCCGATCCCTCCGGTGGCTACACCAGGCCCACCTCCCAGTTTCGCGCCAATTTGGAGTCTTTCACCATTTCCCGCCAAAACCGTAAAACTCTCCACCTGTATGTAGGATTGCCCTGTCCCTGGGCTCACAGAACCCTAATTGTCAGGGCCCTCAAAGGGCTCGAATCCATCGTCCCCGTCTCGGTCGCTTCTCCGGGCATCGATGGTTCGTGGGTATTCGACGGAATAGACAACGGTGATCGAATTGGGTCGGATGAAATTAAACCTAGTTTGGATAGGGTTAATGGATGTAAAACCCTAAGGGAGGTTTATAAGCTTAGACAAGGTGGGTACGATGGGAGGGCAACAGTGCCTATGCTTTGGGATGTGGAGAGGAAAGAAGTGGTTTGCAATGAGAGTTATGACATAATTGAGTTGTTCAACTCTGGTTTTGGTGAATTGGCAGAGAATTCAGGCTTGGACCTCTCGCCACCATCCTTGAAAGCAAGGATTGAGGAGTGGAATAGCGTTATTTATCACAATGTAAATAATGGGGTTTATAGGTAATGATCAAACTATTCAATGTTATGTAGTGTAATTTAGTTCACAATGTGTTTGATTTTTATGCGTCTATGTTGGAAATTGTAGGTGTGGTTTTGCTCAGAGCCAAGAAGCATATGATGCGGCAGTGAATGGTTTGTTTGACACATTGGAGATGTTAGATGATCATCTGGGTAGTTCTCGCTATCTATGTGGAGATGCACTCACTCTTGCAGATGTATGTTTGTTTACTACCTTGATTCGGTTTGACCTTGTATACAATGTCCTATTCAAGTGCACCAAGAAGAAGCTGGTAGAGTATCCAAATCTTCATGGGTACATGCGAGATATTTATCAGGTATGCTCTTCTCTCTTTACCACAACTGACAAGAAATGGAATGTGATTTTGTGCTCTTTTTGAGATACTTTATGAAGGAAAATAAATTAGTACTCATAACTTGCCAGATGATAGACATGATTTATGTAGTAAAACTAAAAATAGTATAGATCAAATCAAACTAGAAGATGGCTCAACAGTTGCAGTGAAAATGTTCACTCAATATAACTTGGATGATGATATAAGAGTCCAAGAAAGGGTAATCAAAACATATACTTAATCAAATGAAATCTGATTTTGATGATAGTAATTTGTACCGAAGTTTCTAGTCGAGCTGAAATAGTTGTTGCTTCTTCATCCATATCTTCTCTCTTGGCTACACCTTTTGTGTTATGCACTATGTATGACCCTTTCTAGTTGGTTGCTGTGCAGGAGAATGAGAACTTCCTCAAATAGGAAGTTTGTTGTTTGAATGTCTTGCTTTTGGTTTTTGAGGTTGAATAATTGTTTTAACTGCTGGAAACTCAATTTTGTAAGAAGTGGTTCTTTTTTTTTTTCCCCTCCTGAAAACAGATTCCTAAGGTGGCAGAAACCTGCAATTTTGGTGCAACTATGGATGGTTACTATAAGTTTCTTTTTCCTCTGAATCCTGGTAATATTCGGCCCATAATGCCTGCGGGGAGTGGCAACAAAGCTCTTTCCAGACCTCACAACAGAGAGTCTGTGTCACAAGTGAGTCAAACCTCGGAGGTTCATGCTCTGTAAAGCTGCCTCGCTTGCATTGTTCTTGTACAAATTCACCTTCCTGTCTATATTCACATGGTGTAACCCGTCAACACGCTCCCCTGTATGTTTCTGTCTTTAGTTCTTAGATGAATTTGGAAGGCACCATATTTATGAGATGGTCAGAAAGGAATGAATCGGCTTTCTTTAAAATTCCAAATTATTTTAGTGTTGTTTTTGAATCTGTCTATGCTTTGTTAGGCAGTTTTTGTGCATGCAGAGCCCAGCAGAGATTCTGCAACCTTACATGGTAACCATCCATCAACAATCTTATCTCCCATCAACAGTCCTTCCGATCCAAATCATCAATCCTTGATTGCCTCATTACGGTCCAGAAAGCTTAAATAGGGCATTCCCCTTTAAACCACTTCAGAGGAAGCATGCCAACAAGCATTGAAGGGAAATGTTCAATATTTCCTACACTACAGGATAGGTTGTTTTGTGCCAATAAGCTTAGCCCTTGAATTTATCCAACCCAAAACACAAAGAGATAACGAACATTGTAACGAAGACAAAGATCCAAAAGATACAACCACTTCAATTAATGAAGATGACACACAAATAAGTCACAATAGGGGGGGGGACGTGACAAAGGTGGGATTGCAATTAGAGAGAGAGAGAGAGAGAGAGAATTGAGTGTGGAAAAGATTTAATTAGAATAAATTACCTAACGTTATGGAATAAATTATTTTCTAAAATAAAAGGGAAAACTAAACAATTTATTATTTAATAAATAACCAAATGTAACTCAGACACTTGATCCTTAAGAAATTAATTGATTAAATAAGCATGAAATAATTAAAAAAGTTGTACAAGTTGTAAAATATTTAAAATAATATGCATTTTACATTGTGCTAAAATCCAAGTAAATAATAACATTAAAATTAAAATTAAATCATTTATATCTAAAATACTGCAAACTATTAAGTTTTGCGGGCAGTATCATGACCACATGGCCAAATAACCAATTTGTATACTCAAAAAAAAAAAAAAGGATCCAGGCAAAAGAATAGTAATTTTAGTAGATTTCGTTATGCAATTGATGGCAATTTTTGTGGACGAATATTAATTTTTTTTTTTAAATCTGCTTTTTTTTTTTTTTCAAAGAAATAGTACTGCTTATAAGTAGGGACTAATTGTAATTAGGTTGAATAGTAGTAATGCCATCCCTGCATGGAACTGGAATAACTTTTGCCGTGGCAACTATTTTTATGCAGTATAAAAAAAAATGGGATTTGAAGGCTTCTACATAGTCTCTGAAATCAATGTAAATAATAATTGAACAACAGGATAAGTTAAGTAAAAAGCTCCATGGATATTAAAGCAGCAGATCAACATCAGATCTTTAAGATCCGAGCCTCTGTGCATGTCATACAAAATGGTGGGGTTAACGATAAGTGCCTAAGGTGTATGGTGCATCATCGTTAAAAAGACTCAATAAAAAACTAATATACCTGCTTCATCCCCTCCGGTACCCACTCAAGGAAGTCTAAAAAACGCAGCCATAAATAAAGTCCAACTAAGATTTCATAGCCAAAAGTTCCAATGTTCAATTTTGGTTCCTGCAAATCTGATCCAATGATGTCCAGTAATGCCGTGCAATCCCCATTGCCTTTTCATCTCAAGAACGAAGTCGCCTTCCTAAAATACCAGAAACCCCAGGATTACAAGAAGCATAATCTTAGTATGTTGTCTATTGGAGGTCATAGGGAGCTATAAAATTAATAAAATATGCAAGTTCTGCTTCCGACATTTAAGTGCATGGTGCCATGTATCTGTGGTAGTTCAGACTCAGAAGTTCAGATTCTGCTGTCACAAGTGTTTCAATTGTGTCGTTGTTATCTATGAACTCTTCACTTAAGGAAATATCCTTGTGCAACGCTGGAAAAGAGTATTATCAACACTATTACGCTAGTTCCATAAGATAGTGGATAATCGCTTAATTAAGTTATTGTTAGAGAAACTAGGTATAGGACTGATTTTTAATGCATAATACCCTATAGCTTATCGAATTATAAGTAACACATATGGATATCTGAACTAATCCTATCCAAGCCACCCCCTAATACCCACTTAAGGGGCAGTGACACAAGAATTTCCTTTTCCCTGATTGTGGTCCAAATTGAATTACTTCACTTGAAATTTTCAAGCATATCAGAGAACAACAGTACAAATGGCCAAAGCTACCATGTTTCACACCCAGACTTCAATCACAACATAAACATGTGGTATATTGGGCTTCCTTTTGGGCACTGGGTTTTTTCTATCAACAATATAAGGGAAAACATGTGCTAGTGTAATTAAGCCTCCATAATTGCAGCCTCTTTAATTGAGGCAAACATGTCAGGAAAAGAAAATGACAACATATTATCAAGCTTGTCACAGTTATCCAGAGAACTAACGGAAGCATATGGAACATTATAAGTAATCCTTACGGTTTGTAAGTTTCATGTTTCAACAGCATTCACTGCCGCATTTGCACTGGAATGCCTTGACATGGTGGTCAGAGTCATCAAAATCAATACCATAGTCCTGTAGACACATCGTTCAAAGAGATTTAGGGAAGATAGACCATAATCCTAATAATTAGACCACATCTGTACACTACACTAAATTAAATATAGTTATCTTAAACTATTGTTGATTTAGCATGAAGTAACATGCAAATACAACAGTATATGCCTCACATGAAGTCCATAATCCAATCAGACTTAATGGGCAGGGAAACTTGACAACGAAAGGGGAGGGGAGACCTTCTGTTAACCTGGAACTACTAATCACTTACAACTGTTTTTAAGTGGTCTGAATGTACTGTCAACATCAATTAGGCATATAATACACATCTAATTTTCCTGACAACACATTATAAGACATTTGAGGAAAAACCCAATAGATTGAAGCACACTGCTCTTTTCCTTAAATCCAATGTCTCTCCCATTGGAAATTGGTCCAACTAATTTGCACATGTTTGAGAATATTTCTATACATCCAATTTCCAAGTGCATATATATTGCATATGGATATTACACCAATAGCGGTTTACGATTGAGTATGATTTCACAAACATTCTCAATATTTGTTAGAGTAACAATAACGTCATTAACTAAAAAATCCTTCCTCAGAACATAAAGCATTCTCAAATATAAACAACTCTTTTAAAAACTATGTTGTTGCAGAACTACTATGATTTTGGATTGAACTTCAATTCGAAGTCAAGTGGACATGAATTGTATCCCATCTTCCTATTAATTAAATGAATAGTGAATTGATTGTTTCATCATCCAATAGAACTTTTGGGTGAACTATTAAGAAATTCTAACTATTGCCTGCCTACATGACATATCTAGTATGTTCATGACTTCTATTGCATTAGATCTCTGTTCCAGATAGTCAAATAATGGTAGAGATCTAACTGAGGACAATGCCAAGGGAGTTTGTCACTAGATCATAACATTTTGGACAACTTTATTACAAACATAAAGGATGTTTGTGAAATTGGGCCCAAACCCTAAGGAGCTCCAGTGTAATTTTCCCTATTATATATGCTGCCCAATCTTCACCTTCTGGAGATTTAAAATAATAAAAAAGCACTGAAGATGATCACTCAACAGCAAGAAGTCCTTCAGAACATGCTTTTTCTTTCACCAAAATAATATTGCAGAATGACAGCAATAGATGAGTTTTTAGATGTAAGTAGCCAATTATAAGTTTTAGAGTTTGAATAAAGCATGTATTCTATAGCCTATGTTATGACCCAATTAATACAGGTGTCATCATGGAGCACACATTATGTTCTCACTTACGGAAATCTAAATTAGTTTTGCAGCATTTCAAGTCTCTTGTTCATATTGCAACTTCCAGAATATCATGTTTTAACAAGTAATCTCCTGTATGAGTAACATAAAGCGTATATGCAATATAGACACAAAAAATGTAACTAATGATCTCTAAAACTCACTTTATGACAGCAAAACTAACAATCAAACTTACTCACCCAAGTTAGCTCTTCCAAGGCATCCACTTTTCTTGCAGTGAAAAAAGCAAGCTGCACCACAGAAACAAGTAAAAAACTGTACAAAATTATGTGGAGCCAGTGATGGATCTAAAGAAAACCAACAAACTTCTTACATGATAATAATGATGATTTGGGGTCTCAATTTCTACTGGGATTTGTATCAAGTTTGCATCTGAACACCTGGCAAAGCAATTATAATATTGTATGATGTCCTGAAATTACAGATAAAAGTTGACAGCAGCATACATTCTTTTATGGAAAATGAAGAAGATAGCACTAATTACAGAAGACCACTTCACAAAGGATAAGAAATCCTGAAAACAAGAAGGAAAAAAAGGGGTCAAAAGAACATCAAAATAGAAATATTTTTCAAGTCCCTCTTCAAGTTCTACAATTTGAAATCATTTGGGGCCTTTGAAGCATGAGAGGATAAGGAAGCGTGAAACACAATCTTATCCCTCAGCATAGACGTACTAGTGGACTGATTTTGAAAATTCTAATATTTCTTTCCATCCAAGTACATCCACTCTTCGCCAACTCTTCTGACAACAAACTAGCATCTTTCCTGGGACCCAAAACCTCTGAATTTCATCATAAGAAATCATATACCCTTTGCAAGCAAAACAAATCCTCATAAAAGACACCAGAGGCAAAAGCATATGTGTACTAAAGTTGTACGAAATGGGGGGGAGAGAGAGAGAGAGAGAGAGAGAGAAAGAGAGGCGAGGGAGGGAATACAGCAAGGATTAAAATGATGGATGCAGGATATCATGCAGGTGGTGCTTTTTAAGTTCCAAGTAAGCCAAAAGAGAATGGCCAGAAACTTGCTATCACAGAATGCAGAGTGCATCTGGGATCACATTACATCATATAAAGAGAAATAATAAGATAAAGACATGAGTTTTGTGCCTCCTGTTTCTCTGTGCTCTTCAAAAAATAAAAAATAAAATAGAACTTTGGGCAGCGGCTGTCCTGCTCACTTTACCTTTTTGCCATTCTCTTTGTTACTTATTAGTCAACAGGAAATAGCACATAGAAATCGACACGGCAGCATAGTACAAGAGCATCATATAGAAGACAAGAAATGTGACATCTTTCCATTGGTACAAGGACACCAAAAAATATATCTCTTTATAGAAACGGCTGGCTGAAAAATTTATTAACTACTGGCTTTGTTTATACATTGTCACGACCCAGTACAATGTTCTGCTTTCTTTAGACTTCTACCATTGCAGCAAATCAATAAACCCTCAACATAGCCATCCCAATCATAAAACCCTAAATTGATAATTTTACACGTAACCCCATAAAACAACGGTCTTTACAAATATTTCCCTACGGAACAAAAGGCTCTAAGTAACAAAAGAAGTGTCAAGAGATGCTTATGTTGCACTGCACATGAACAAAAATATAGCATGACCTTGAATTGAAAAATAAGGGACAAAACCAAGCCTTAAAAGTTTATTCAAGAAAGAAGAAATCAAATTTTAATGGACCACTTTGATTTGGTGGGAGAATGATTGTGGACAGCCTTTATGGGGGATTGAGTAAATTCTAGAGGGTGTTACTGTTCTCACGGTACCGTTCCTGAGGTATTGTTCACGGTTTCTGTTTTTGGAAGTTTACTATCTTTTGTTTATTTTATTTGGGTGTCCAGTTATTTACAGAGTTATTTCTATTTTATTTATTGTCCAAAGAGTCATTACAAGGACAATTTAGAAGTTTCTAAATTTTGTCTTAGCAGTAATTTCTATTTTTCATTAAGGCTAATTGTCTATTTAAAAACTTGTAACAAAATAAGACTTTGAATTTATGTTTTGAATTATCTTAAACCCTAGGTGTGATGCCTAATTATTTACTGGTGTGATGCTTGTAAACTATCTTCTTTCTTCTCGTCTATTGCCTTTTTCTTTTTTCTATCAATTTAGTTGCTGATGTTTTTTTTCTCCGGAAACCTACAAACTTAAAAAAAAAATATATATATATATATATATATATATATATATATTATTACCTTAAAATTTTCTGCAGTAAACCCAAATTTCCTTGGCCCTAAACCTTGCCCTAATTCCTCTATATTTGTCCTATATCAAAGAGACTCGAACCCTATTTTGACACACCATTCACGCAATGGGATTCAACTAGAATATAGGAAGCATAAGGGAACCATGAAGAAAGAGAGATTAAAATGCTCTGGACATTTAAAGACCAGTATTTAGACAAAGTTATTTTATCAACATACTTCTGTAACACCTCAAACAAATTAGACATGCAACAACTAAATAGTGAAATACATTCCTCCCCTTTTGAAATTGGAGCCAATAATAGGCACTTCTTTCTTTTCTTTGCTTGGATATTTATGCTCCAACTATGGTAGTCTTTGGTTTCTTTGGACAATCAAAAGAGGAAAAAGGTAAAACTTTAACTAATGATCAGATGCAAGAAATGCTTCTGCAAAATCTATTCTTAAAACATTCATATACCTACAAAATCAATAGGTAATTATTCTTTTTTTTTTAACAAGTGCATTTCCTTGGCCGTGCAATTTGACATCCTACTTAAAAGTGTAACCATCCTTCTCTAGTCAAGAACCAATACATGCATGATTCCAAAAACATCTATCATATTACAGTTGAACGGGATACATCAGAGCACTAACAAATATTTTTTCTCAAAGATTTTCCATCATACAAGCTATAGCATACGTGGCATGACTTTTGACAACTATGGCTAGGTGTTAGATGTGCTTATAGAGAATTACCTAGCTTGGAGAAACAAAACAAGGGCCTCAATTATAAAGACAAAACGATAATCTGGTGTAGACATAAACATTGTCTACAAATGCAAATAGGCATGCAACCCATGTGAGTATTATGAGAAGGACAGCACCTATGGTTAATAAATCTCGCAATATTTCCATAACGTGTTGCGTCTAAACAAAGAGCATCCTCACCCTTCATGACTCCTGAATGCCAACCAGCATCTAACACTACTGAGTATGACTGCTTCTGAACACCAAACTGCTGCATACTTCGTTCATAAAGTTCACCCGTGGTCAATATCTCCCCAACATATTCACACACAAATGAACCTTTTGGAAGGTCCTGAAGAGTACGGAGACCCCAGCCTTTCCCCTCATTTGTAAAAAACACCTAACATATAGATTTATGTGTAAGCTTCCAACAGAATAGATTCAAGCCAATTACAGAGCAAAAGTGCTAATTGGCTTAGAATCAGAACAATAATAAATAGTAACACATGTTGAGCTATAACAGCTTTCAATTTAAAATCTCTAAGGTACTTGCAAGATTATGTTTGACAAAGCTAAGATAGAAGCACCCAGATGCAGTGGATTTTGACTATAATTAACCTAACTATTAACAGATGAGTTTCTTACCTGCAAATTACAAGTTATGCCTCTTTGTACGACTCGATTACCACACTGTTTGTTGCAACCACATTTGCGCCAGCATTCTTTAATGAATTTTCTCATCGGGTGACCTTTGCATGGGTCAAGAATATCATCATTCTTGGACATTTCCAGTGGACATTCTTTACAATAGAAGGAATGTTTTATACAGCTGCGATCAATAGATATACATTCCTCTAGGAATGACTCTTTGACCAGACCATCCATGGTGTAAGCAAAGTCACCTGCACTTTGACATGCACATGCACATGCACAAGAGGCAGTAGATGACAGACAATCACCAACACACATTGGACAACAGTCCCCTTCCCCAATATGAGCAAGAGAAACATATACATATGCATTTTGATAACTTATATTCTGGGGAACATATTGAAAGGAGTGGGGAATATCATTGTTGATTTCATCAACCGCTGTAATTTTGAACTTTTCTTGTCCTGCTTATGTCACTAGCAATATGAATAAACCTGAGATCATCAGCAGTCAGTTGATGCTGCTGAATGGTCACTAAGCAATGGTTCATCTCTTCTTCCTTCTCAACATTCTCACAACAACCATTCTCAGCTGTACTCTTATCAGCCTGTAGAGGATCATCCATGGCATTTACAGGGATAACTATTGGAATTTGAGGCCCAGGAAGCACAATGGAGCATCGGTTTTCATTTGATCCATTCAAAGTCCTCAATGGAGTGCAAACTTTACCAAG
Organism: Dillenia suffruticosa; assembly: GCA_033439265.1. Classification (NCBI taxonomy): domain Eukaryota; kingdom Viridiplantae; phylum Streptophyta; class Magnoliopsida; order Dilleniales; family Dilleniaceae; genus Dillenia; species Dillenia suffruticosa. The sequence goes on from JAVTVX010000020.1 coordinate 21,116,127, forward strand.
GTCAGAGCAATTGGAATCCAGAATACCCTGCACAGTAGAGTCTTTCAATACATCAAGGGTATTTCCAAGTTCCAGGAAGCACTCACACACATCGCTCATAACTGTCATAAGAGAAAATTTTGGGTTAATGATTTTAAATGATCGTAAACATTTATCCTCCACAGATTTCAGAACTTCCTCCATACTTGGCACATGAATGTCAGGCTTGCCACAGCTGAGCAATATTTTCAAATCTCCGGATAGAGATGAAGCAATTTCTAGCTTTGCATTATCCTGTGAGACATTTACAAGCTCAAAACTTGTCTTCTTCTTACTTGGTGAACTTGGAGGACCAACATTGCATTCTTCTCCATTCATGGATTGAGATGGTGATGATTGCAGAGCATAAGCATTTCTAGCAGAAATTTCTTCTCCTGAAGCTCCACTGCATGCTTGATCTGCTATAAAATAAATCAGATATTAAAACTGCATTATTGCAAACGATGATCACCAAATATCAGCCAAAAGAACTATTACAAGATGAATTGTTACAAGTATCCAAGACAAGTTCCTGTCTTGTGCATTCAAAGTCATTCATTTCTTGTTCACTCCAGAAATAAAAGCACATGATAAAGGAACCTATAGCATAACCTTCATTTAAATGATTTTCTCAGTTTTCACCTTTTAATGTCAAGCTAACCATTCTATATCAACATTTCAAAGTCAAACCCTTTTAGCAATACAAAAATTCCACCCTAAAACAGCACTCTATTCCCCCCAGTGGAAAACAGAGCCACATGGAAATAAAAGTTTACCATGACAAATGCAATAATTGACATATGAAGTTTGGTTCATAAAAGGGAGATGAGATGCACCAGCATGAATAACTGCAATGGGAATCTCCTCATGCGGCACATCATCAGTAAATGGTTCCGGCTTTGGCTTAATCAAGATGCTTTTATCTGGTTTGGGCAAAAGAACAATGTCAGGCTCAATTTTAGTCTTATTAGAAAACAAAGTCTGAGATGCTCAACCTGGAGTCAATCTTTTCTCTTTTGGAATATTTTGAGGTGACATAGCTTGTTTCCCCGTGCCTCTATGGCGGGCATCAGAAGGCAGTACATAAGATTCCATTCTATCTCGAGCATGCAGCTGAGAATGGTCACCAGCATAAAGTGGAGATGGCTCAGCTCGTTCATGTATTGTCAAAGCCTTCTGCTTGGCAGGCTGCTTTCCATGTCTATGAAGAGGCTCAGATGAATCTGGCTGTGTTTCAGCTCCTTTGTTTGCAACAGATTGTGGTGCCTCCATCATTTCCTGAGATTCCTGTCTGGAAGTAATTTCATGCGGTTCGAGCCCCTCCTCCACTTTAGGTCTCTTAAGTGAAGTTTCATCCAATCTGGGGCCAGAGTTACCAATTGAAGATCCAGCTGCATTTTCATACCTTTTGCGCAGCCTTTTTAATGGGCGTTCAGGTTCATCAGGCACTTGAGCTCCATTGTCCAAATCTCCCTCTTGCTGCTTTAAAATTGGCAAAAGCAAGTGAGAATGCATACCTAATGGGTAGTCAAAAACAGAGAAGTTCAGGAGACTAGTAACACACATCACTGTTCTTAGATTTTGTCATCTTTTCAGCAGCCTGATAAATGAGATAAAGAAATAAAATACCATAAACTGAGATAATAAATACAACAAAAAAACCTTAAAGTGATGAGAAGCGTTAAAAAATAAATACCTCCGTCTCTTGATGTTCAAATATGGCATCTGCTAAGGCTCTGTAATTTTCTTCTTCCATCAGTTCCCAGTTCTTCCCATATAAAATGTATAACTTTTTCAGAACTGGTTTTACAATTTCTTCAGAAATGCCAAGATCCTTCATAGCTTTCAATGCAGCCTTAGCCCTTGGATTTTTTGGCGGCATCGCTGATGACTAGTACGCTCCCTTGAGAATATTGACAGTTTAAGGATAGAAATCTATAATAAAACAAGTAACTCAATAATTTTTGAGAATATTAAGGAAGGAAATTGCATGAAAAGAAGAAATTTAGAACATATAAGATCCAATAGTTAAAATAGATTGGTACCCCACGTGAAAGATCGGCTGTGAAAACAACAAGAAAAAAAGTCCCACAGTTTAGTTGCCATTTTTTCCACTACTGCATGGAAGCACAAATGTAGCTGAACAACCATTCTCAGAAGACTTTTGGTGTTAATATGCCCTTATGTTGTCATCAGATATGATGGTGATTTCCTGGTTCCAACCAAGATGGATCAATATTTGGTTTTATTATATGGTTATGATGTTTACCTTTTGCACATGAACAGCAAAAGAGCCCTTGTAAGATTTTAGAGCCCTATTCTCACCTCACTAGTACAGGTTGATGAAAATAACTAAAGCAAAATTGTAGCATCCACAATGCACAATATATAGCAAATATTGTAAAGGCCTATGTAGTGAAAGACCCAACTGTAGAGAACACAACTTGGGTGTGGAAGATATGCAACTCAAGACATAAAGAATATATATTAGTTCAATCCAACAAGATGGAAATATCTCAATTTAGACCAAACACGGGTTTCCTAAATCGTACTTCCGGTTATTCCCATTTACGATTAGAAGAGAATCAATCCCCCTATATATCATTCTATTACCGCTTGCATGATCTTCTGATCTTTTCAACATCTAACTCAAAACTACTCCTCAAAAGCTCAAAATTAATCAAACATCAGTAGCATCAGTAGTACATTTACTATCGCAATGCTTTTTTTTTCCCTAATTTTTAAGGGTTTAGTTCATCTGCACTCAAACTAATCCCCCATAGCTCAAATTAATCAAAAACCGATGCCACTTTTCTATCACATTCTTTAATTGTTTTCTCCTAATTTGTTACGATTTTAGCTTATCTAATTCATTTGAGAACTATGTTGCATGCAGGGAAATAATCTATAACAGTAAATCCAGAACCACATTGCCAAGAAGAGAGAGAGAGAGAGAGAGAGAGAGAGAGAACCAACTTACTATTGCCAAAACCCCTAGAAGACTTGCTGTTTGAATCTGAAGGCATCAAACCTTAAAAAAAAACCGAAAGTCCATACCGTGTGAGAAACAACAATAAATATAGACACGACACATTTCATGTTCGAACCGCATAATACAAGAAAGAGGCCTCAAGATTAAAGAACACAAAGACACAATCACTAGCCCTATCCGCCCAAATTAATTTAATAATAAAAAAGAAAAAGAAGAACGTATACTGAAATGACGTAGAAGAAGAAGAAGAACAAGTATTAGGAGAGCTTAGACCCCACACAAAAGCTTCAAACAGAGACGAGAGGAAAAAGACATACAAGCACAACTTCCCAAGCAAAAACCATTTCAACTTAAAATGAAAATAAATTCGATCACCAAGATAGAGAGAGACTCACATTCTGGTAGCAATTTTGGAAGAGCGACCGTTAGAACTAGGGCAGGAAGAGAAGAAAATGACCAAATGCGAGACACAAGAGAGAGAGAGAGAGAGTGCGTGTGTGTGTGTGTGTGGGGCGGCTCTTCCGTCGGACCTCGGGAGGCTTTGAAAAACGACTGCTGACTGCTGAGCGCTGAGTAGTGAGGCCAACGTTTCTTCTCTTCGGTTTGAGTTTCGGAAAAATGAAAAAACAGGATTCCTAAATTGGATCCGCATGAAACAGAGTAATCGAGTTTTCGAACAGCAATAAAACCACTCTCGTGGAGGCGTGTGTACTAACGCGCTGTCGTTATATGTAATGTAGGTTTATGTAAACTCAGAGCATGTTTGATAGATTTTTTTTTTCTTTTTAAAACAGAAATTAATTATTTAAAAAAGACCCAAAAATGTATCATTTAAGAGAATAAAAAAATTAAATATATAAGATCTAATAAAATATAGAGATAGACCGTTAAAAATTTGGGTGTAAGTTATCTATAAAAACATAAAAGTTAAAGATTTATGAGAGAAAATGATCTCGGATAGAAATGGATGACGTAGAAAAATTCATATATATTAAATCAATATATTTTAGATATTTATCTATTGATTTATTCATTTATTTTTATTTTTATTTTTATTTTTAGTTTTAGTTTTAGTTTTATTTATATATTTTTTATTTTATTTTATTTTATTTTTCTTTATTTTTTTCAAATTTATCTCTCAAATAGTCGAGATCGGATTAAGTTTTAGTTTGTTATTGTTGTTATTATAAAATAAATTTTTATTTTTATTTTTAAAAAGTATTCCTATATTTCTTTTTATAAATAAATTATTTCATAAAATATTTTTTATAAACTCTATTTTTAATAAAAGTATTATAAAAATTATACACATAAAATATAATTTTCTTCGTTATCAATTAAAATTCATATATTTATATTTTAAAAATAAAAATAAAAATATTAATAATTTAATAAAAATAAATTAATTATTCTTTTAAACTATTAAAATCAAATCTAAATTTATAAGTGATGAGAACCGATGAACACATCTATGATATAAATATATTTAAAATTTTATATAATTTAAGTAAAAATATAAATAAAATAAAAAAATTGTGGTTTCGAAAAAGTTGACATATTAAAAAGAGAAAAAAAAAATTCTCTCAAAACATTTTCCTTTAAGCATACCTTTTTTATTTTTTTCATAAAAAACTATTTTAAGAAAAATAAATTTTATTTGATAGAATCTTTTTTTTAACAATGAGAAGAGAAGTTGAAAAAAAAAAACCCCACTGAACGGACGCAAAGCATCCGCCTTTCACGTCGTTTGTATCTGAAAGGCTGCGCACTTTTTTTTTTTTTTTTTTCTTTTTTTGGCTTATGTTTGTTTTCTTTTCTTTGATTTATGATATTTATTAATTATAATAAAAATATGGTTTTATATATATTCATATCAATTTGTCTTTACCACGTGTACGGCTCCAATGACAAGTCCCAGAGAGAGTGTGTCGTTACCGGATTGGGTTGGACGTGCTCACGGGTAAAAATACAACTCCACTCTTTAATAAATTTAAATATTATATTAAAAATAAAAAAATAATATAATAATATAAACATTAATGATCAGTTATTTCAATTAAATATTATAATGAATTAGATTTATATAAAAATATAAATCATTATTATAAATGAAAATATAAAAAATAAAAAAAAAAATTAAATATTTTCATAAATTTTCTCACAAAATGAAATATTTTCTTAATATTTTCTCAAATCCCCTCAAACAGACATTAGAATGGGGGGGGGTCAAAAGATTATTGGGGTGAGCTTTAAACCCTCTTACCTGATATCAAAGACCAGTGTGTGTTGATGATAAATAAAATTTATAGAACAAATGATAAATTTGTAAAAATAATTCAATTTGGGGATGGGCTTCGGTGAACTAATCGTTATGAGTCCTAATTTGCACACTCTGAACTTTTAAAATTACAAAATACTTAAAGAAGGGAAAAAAATAAAAAATAAAAAATAAAAAAATTGAAAAAAACCTTATGTTGCCATGGAGAACTGGAAAGAGGTATTCTCTTGCTCCTTTCTTTCCTTTATTTCCCTTTTTTTTTTTATGTATATATAGGGGTTCGAACTCGAACATATTATATAAGAAGGGGGAAGTTATCATTTGAACTGAAACTAATCGACGCTTTCCTTTGTTTTCTTTGCTCATGGGTTTCTCAACTCAAAGCTCTCTTCAACTTTTATGCTCATATGGTTGTTGATTTGAAAGAGCCAACAAGAATGTGATGCTATTCATGTATTTTAAAAGCTTCCCCTTTCTCTCGCACACATCAAACCACCCCCCCCCCCCCAACCCACCCCGGATTTTCACGGAGATCATGGCTTTTGTTTTGGGCACTTGGTCATTTGGCATAATGCTGCATTTTATAGTTATGTCATGAACTCCTCACACTACCGATAAATAGTTGAATTAGTAGAATAAATCATTAGATCTTTTAATCAAATCACGCATTTAAAATTTGAAAAAAAATATTATATTAAAAAAACTCTCCCCTAAATAAGACTTTTACAAATACTTTAAGTAGATTAGTCAAAATATAATTCTAAATACCGAAATAAAAAAAAAAAAAGAACTCCTCACACTCAACAACCAAAACCCAAAACCTATAATGCAGTCTTCTAAACCTTTGCTTCATACCAATCTTTTCTTGCCCTACTTATTATTTGACTGTAATTTTCTACATAATACTTTCTATTCATAGGTCATTCTATTCACATCCTTAAACTTTTAATAATAAAATTTATGATTAACAATGTTAAATATCCAAATACCCATAATAAATATAATAGGATTAACTTTGATTTTTGAATAAAATTTGCTTTGGTTTTTAATTAAGATTTTTTGAGGTATGATGTGTTTGGTGTGTGAGGTTTAATATGATTGTTGAGGTAAGATTTGTTTTTCTTTTTTATTAAACTGAAATGGGAGATTTGATATATTATAAATTAAGTAATATAAAATTCAAATAATTCCAAAAAAGGGTTTATTCGTTTTTTTATTTTCTTTTACAAATTAGATATGCATTAACCAGTACAAAATCATATCTTTATATTATAAAAAATATCTATGGATTTAATTTTTGGAAGGGCTAGGATTTTTATCACGACTTATATTCACCCTTTTCAAAGTTTTTTTTTAATCAAACCATTATTATTCGAAATTATATTCTGACTAATCTGTTTTGAACGTTTGAAGAGTCCTATTTAAGCCACGATTCTTCCGATATAATTTTTTTTATTTCTAAATTTTAAACTTGAGAATTAATTAAAAAATTTAATATTTTATCCCAATAAATCAAATATTTATCGATCTTTTTTCAAATGTACGCATTTGGGCTTTTTTTTTTCCCCTTACTTTGCTTTGGCTGTTAATTAAGATTCTTTGAAGAAACTGTGAGATATGATTTTTCTTTTTTCTTTTTATTTAATGTGATTTGTTAAGCATTAACGATGAAACTTCCCCTTTCTCACTGTTGCTTTAGTTGGAGTATATGATAGATGATATTTAATTAGAAAATCATTATGCTAAATATATATTATATTATGAGTTAAGTATTATAACATTCAAAGAAAGTCCAAAATAGATTTCATGCCTTTTTTCCCTTCATAATTTAGAAATGCATTAACAAATACAAAGTTATATCTACATAAAGCATGAGATTGAACTTAAGTAGTACTTTTTTTTTTAAGAAAAGGAGGATATTTTTATATTTTAATACACCTTCCTACTAATTTTCACTAAATTTATATACCTTATTGGGTAGTGCTCGATGGATCTGAATTTATGGATTTTGATAAAATTTTATAATATTTTGTCGCAAATATTTTTGTATTTAAAAGATAAAAATGATGAAAATTTTTATCGCAAATATTCAACCCGACTTCCAAAGATTCAATAAATTTTCAACCTAAATTAATTAAATTTTAAAGGAGACCTAACTTAGCATTATGCAATTATGCTATTTTCATGTTGCCTATAATATATTACCACTTTAGCATACAACAGAATAGCCGAATAACTAGTAGGAATTGAAAGTTTTTTGTGTCCATTACACCACTTGTCCTTGTCTGGTGTCAACAAAAGGACGGGACTATCCTTGCAATAACCCTGGGTTTTCCATTGCTATCAATGGCAAATTTGTCCATCAACTGCTTAATTGTTTAAGAAACGCATGTGCATTGCATTTCTTAAACTTTTTTTGGTTTTTGTTCTATCAATCCTCAGAGAAAGAGAGACGCTCACTTCATATCCAGGACAAGTTCAACAGAAGCCACTGAAGCTATAGCCACTGAAAGACAAACCCCCCCCCCCCCAAAAAAAAGAAGAAGATGCTTCTTAGAAGTTCTTCAACCCCAGTTCTTGGATCCCTTCTCTCATCTTTCGCAGACACTCCAAACAACATCACTGAAACAAACAACACTATCAACCACTTACCAACAAAAACCATACATCAATGCCACAAGAAGCTCTCGTTTCATCAATCAGGATCGCTAAATCTCTCTTGCAGCTCCTCTCCAATCTCTCCGTCCATTGCTGATCTCTTTAACTCCTTCGGAGGAGGGCTTAAAGGGTTCCGAAGAGCGCAGTCAGAAGGGAATTTGGAAAGACTTGCTTCAGCGTCTTGCGATGGTAATGATGAATTGCATCAAACGAACACACCCAGGAAAATTTCACGAAAACCCAATTGGTCTGTCTTGCAGACTATCCCTTCTTTTTCATTATATCACTCGAGAAATGCATTTGAAGATGAAGAAGAAGAAGATAGAGACTATGATGAAGAGGAAGAAGAATTTGAGGAAATAGAAGAAGAAGAGAATTATAAGATGAGTTTGGTTGAGGAAAGGGAACTCATGAATGAGTTTAGGAGTTTTGAGGTTGAAGAGGAACAGCCGATGTATTTAGCAAAAGGGCTTGGTGTCAGTGTAGGTAGTAGTGGTGGTTTTGGTGGAGGTGGAGGTGGTGGCGGCGGTGCTGGTGGTAGAGGACATGGTGGAGATTTTACACCTGGAAACTTTGGGAGAGATAGCGGTGGTGGTGATGGTCATGATATTGAGGAATACTATAGGAGGACGGTGGAGGAAAATCCTGGGAACCCTTTGTTACTAAGGAATTATGCTCAATTTCTGCATCAGGTTAGACCCTTTGAATTAAACTTTTCCTGTCAACTATATAAGGTTATGTTAGATATTACTGAGAAATATTTTTTCTGGAATATATTTTTAAGAAAGGCAATACATAATCCATTTGATTTGGTTTTGGGTTTTTTTTTTTTTTTTTTTTTTCCCTTCAATCATCCCCTGCTTTTTTTTCCCTTCAATCATCCCCTGCAGTCTAAGCAAGATCTTGAAGGAGCAGAGGAATTCTACTCCAGGGCAATTTTAGTAGATCCTCAAGATGGTGAAATCCTATCACAATATGCTACATTGGTCTGGGAGCTGCATCATGATCAAGATCGAGCATCAAGTTACTTTGAACGGGCGGTTCAAGCTGCTCCAGATGATAGGTTTGCACTGGCTCATCAGATGCTTTCTCATACATAACATTCCAATTCAGATAAATTGATCTCCATCCATCTTTCTTTCCATTGCAGCCATGTTCATGCAGCATACGCGAATTTTCTCTGGGAGACTGAAGATGATAGGGATGAAGATAATGCATCAAATGACTTTGATTCGATGCCATCCTTTCTTCAAAAAGGATCTATAGTTTCTGCAATGGCCTGAGAGTAAGACAACACCTCTATACAAAGGGCTGGAGAGATCAGAGAGAGAGAGAGAGAGAGAGAGAGAGAGAGAGTTCAGAACACCCTAGTTCAAGTTTCCAGAACATTCCAAGGATGGTACCATTTAGCATTGGTAACTAGTATTGAAAGTTAGGTCACCTCTTGATTGTTCATGCAAGTATAGAATTTAATAGTCATGATTTCTGAATTCAGGGTTTCACAACCATCGTCTGAATCAACCAAGTTTACATAGCCTTCCCCCGCACATGGGAACTTAAATAAGAAAGAAAGAATTCCAATGCCAAGGAGTTCCCTATTTTCCAGGAGCTCAAAAGCATACATATTCAAGTCTTTAATAGTAAAATAAAGATCCTTATTTTCTATTCCACCAATAGATAAAACCAAATGCGAATTTGACACCAGAAATGGTATTGCAATCGATTTTTCTTCTTTCCTGAACATATTGATGCAGAAATGGAGGGCAATGACTGACAATGAAAAAGGAAATCCTTGTGGCATTGAAGAATATATTTGAAATCTCATGTATAATTATAAAACAATGAAATAACATGGAAAAATGGAGATCAGAAGCCCCAAATCCACTTAACTTGCAAAAGAAACTAGCTTATGCATTTCACTTAAAACACAGTTTTTGCTCTTTTTTATTTTTGCTCTTTTTTTTTTTTTAAACCTTTGGATCTGCAACACAGTGCTTACATATGCAAAATCAGTACCTCTCGAAATGTGAGATAAAAAATCATTCAAGAGGAAATAAGAATTGGTGAACCCACAACATTAATTTAGAAAGAAAAGCACGTCCCTCTCAATATTCGTCAATGGAAAAGGGGGGCAGCTTGGCACTCTTCAAACATGTAAGAATAAACCACAACAGAATGTTTTCAGATGGAAATGGACAACCTTTAAAAATAGTCTGCCTCAATGAAAAAACAAAACCCAATCTCTGAGCATTTTCCACTTTTGAGACTCGGGGCTTTCAAGGGACTTGAATCTTATCTTGAACCACGTACGTGAAAACCGTTGCCTCTAGCTCTGTTGTAATCATCACCATCTTGGTTGCTTCCCCTGCCATAATTACGAGCACTGAAACCTCCCCTTGGTGCTGTGGTGGGGTAAGTGCCTCGGCCTCTACCCCTCCCTGATTTCAAACAGATGAAATCCTTACAAATTACTTTGCATCACAAAATCCGAGAACACAAATGAGCTTCTTAAGTAAGATCAATGTCTACATACATCCATACATATCCACATAAACACGTAGTATATCTACTTGTTGGAAAAGGATGTGCAATACTCAAAACATCACCCAATTTTAAAGTGAGTGTTGGGTTTAAAGCAAGATGGTCTATGATGAAATCGTTACAGTAATACTAGACCTACATACCAAGTCAACTGCATAGTATTACAGATTAACATTAAAGCACCACTTGGGAAGCCCTCTTATAACATCTAGTTTTGGACGAATGAATCTGCATTAAGATGACTTCACTCCAATGTCAATGATGCCCTGTGTTATCATCTTCATAATAATAATCCAAGGCACAGGAAGAAAAAGCTAATCAAAGGGGGAAAGAGATTTAGCTCATGTACCTCACTCATAGATTTCTTAATAATAATCACAAGACACAGGAAGAAAAGCTAATCAAGGATGGAAAGAGAATTAGCAAACGTGTTGAAAAGAGAGTTAGCAAACATACCTCGTCCTCTGAAAGCACCGGTGCTGTTTGGTCTTCGTTCTTCAATGTAGACTTGTTTTCCAGCCAACGGTATTGGAGATGCCTGAAGTAAACAAAAGATTAGCAAGATCCACACAGAATTCAAACAAACCCAATCTATCATGACTTAGATGGTGAAGCTAGCCGACAATCCGAAGGGCACTGAAAACCAAGTATCCAAATGTGTACACTAGTATGCCAGTTTCCATTTTTTTCAATTATTATTTTGTTAATGATCGACCAGAAAAGGTCAGTTCACAAATCAGGCAGGCTCTCATCTTTTCCATAAACACCTACCACCACCTTAGCAGCAAAATATTGGATGACAGGGCACAACAAATAACTCAACCATAGTGTCTCATGATGAATACAATTATGGGACATAAGATCACAGAAAAACAGAAATAATAGGAAAATAGAAATAATTCAGACCTGGAGTGCATTTTGAACTCCTAGCATGTCTTCAAACTCAACAAAAGCATAGCATACACCAATATCCTGTACAGAAAATAGTGCTTTAATAATTTTGTCAGTTTTGTCATATTTCTCAAAATAGGGACAGAAGAAACCTTGCGATTTCTAAGGAAAACTCCATCAGGCCTGATGATGCCATAGTTCTGGAACTCTCGCTCAATCTCAGCAACGGTGACCGTAAGGGGCAAGTTTCTCACGTATACAGATTTTGACTCAACTAGAAGCATAAGGAATTGAAAATATATAAATATATGGCGCCCCCGAAAACAAAAGTGCAAGGTTCTAGTAAGATCTCTATCCAAACAGCCAATTCATACCCAACAGAAACAGCCATATCCTCTTTCAGGATTCTACAAAATTTGAAATCTTAAATCATGATTATATGGCATTTCTTCATCCAAAGGATTGTAGGCCAGAAGACTCCAGGATCACAGTTAGAACTGAAAATTTCCAAGCAAAAGATGGAGAGATTAATTCAGAAGCACCAGGATGGTATGCTTTATTTGTGATGCAAGCAGTAAATTATCCTCCTAAACGTAGTAATATTATAATAACCTCCTGTGGCCTACAATCACCTACAGATGAGTTGGCAACTTGAGAAATATTGGGTGACGCAACTCCAAGTTAAGATGAGAATAGAAAAACAAGGCCTAGGAAGTTTAGGCTGACTTAGGAAGTCAAGATAAGTAATTTGTCCTAATGATGCATAAGTTGCCTTGGAGAAATCCAAGTCCATAGCATGGTAATAGAACAAAACAAAATCTTCCAGAAAAAGCACTTGATTGACAAATACAAATATTGACAATGTAATCTAATGTTCTCTTGTATAATATTGAATATAACCAAAATAAAAAAAAAAATAGCATAAAACTTAAGTACTTGTCAAGAAATCAACCTTCTTCTTCTAGTCCTGAATTATCCTCAGCAACATCTACAGCAGATTCAGACACAAATGATGGGCCGGAATTCAACTGCTGAACACTGGGCTGTGCAACTTGATGCCACTCCGTAGTGGGTGGAATGCTCCTATTATAAGCTGGCTGAGCACCGCCAGATGGTACAGATTGCCCTTTAGCTCGTAGCTTCCAAGTGTTGAACATTTAAAGCACCATGGAAAAAAGGAAAAGTCAGTTCCTGAAAGTTCTCAACACAAACAAAATGATATAACCTCCCCGCCCCAAAAAAAAAGTAATAATGATAATAAAAAAGCTCACAGATCCTATGGTTGTGATGATCACCCACTGTTAATGGTCAGATAAAGAATGTCCACAATTTCCCATCTCAAAATTTAGAACGTTCACACAGAAGTGCTGTTTATCAACAACCGAGACAACTGAAGAAAAGACTACAGGAGCACATATCCAAACATGGGCACTTGTGCAATCACAAAGATGAACCATCAAGATTTTCACCATGTGATACATTAAATCAATATATGGAGCAAGTGGTAAAGGAGAATACATCTAAAAAGCAACAATAATGCAAAAAACATGCATGCAAGAGTGCACATGCATAGACACACAAGAGAAGAAGTACATACAATAGATGCATAAGTTTTCTTAACAGGCTCATCGGCAGGCTCGTCAACAGGAACATGCAAGGGTTCATGTACAGTCTGTGGGCCATTTTGCAGGACATGAGGCGGCTCTTCAATGGGAGCTTCCTCCACAACAGTTTCAGGCTCCAGGTACTCTTCATGATCTTGTGGCTGTTCAGGCAGACTGTATTTATCAACCGGATCATCCTCTTCCACATGAACTGAGTTCACATAATCCCGGGCCTCTTCCACCAAGACATAATCAGAAACTGTAACCGTAACACAGAAAAATAAATGATTTTAATACCATGAATTATCCAATTAAATACCTTTTGATTCCCCTTCCCAGGTTAATGGCCAAAAAAATTATAACTAATAAAACATAATTACAATAAGGGGCCTAACTAGTCTAAAAATCAAGTACACAACATGCCTCAAAACTTACAAAAGCTTCCTAGCAGTTATACAGGAGAGTCAAAAGAAAAAATTTCGACATTTGACGCAAAATGAAGCACGACATCTGCATCACCATCTTAAAGTGCACATCATACTTGTATTCAATTTCAATACCAACTCCAATTCCAATTAAAGAATAACGATCCACAGGTCAAATCCAAGCAGCAACAATTACCTGGTGTTTCTGGAAGAGGAATTGAGGCATTTAGGTGAGAATCAAGCTTATTCTCTGACAATATAGGTGCTGCATGGTGGGGAATTGTTTCTTCATGGATGAACTGAAAGATGTCATTGAGAACAAAGTAACCCTTCTCTTGTGGAGCAAGAAAGAAGGATTGGACAAATTTTCTCTTGCCACCATAATCCTTCATTCTAATAACACCAGAGACCATAACAAGAAGGCCTCCATTCCATGATTCAAGGGAATTTATTGTCTTGATCTCAATTCCAGCAAACTGGAGAGAAGTGATCAACCCATGGATTTGCTGCAACCACAAAGAAAAAAAAAATAATTGGAAAATGAAAAGAGACTCTAAATAAAGAAAAAGGAGTAATGAAAGGAAAGTATCAATCTTTAGGTGAACTGGAGAAGAGGAAAGACAAAGGAGCATGACAACACTCAGCAATTCCTTGCATGCAAAACTAGGTGCACACTCTCATGACTATACCCCTCCACAATGATGTTATCTTCAAATTTTAATGGCTTCTGCACAACTATATTTTTCTTGAGAAAAGAATGATCTGGAATCTTTTCTATGGTGTAAAAATGCTTACAGAATAGACATCCCTCCACACAAACACCCAACTTACATGAATTTCCCTCTTAAATCACAGATTTCTGAAAGGAGGTGACAAGATGGGAACAGGGGAGCATAAGCACAACAGCTATTGAGTAACAAGCAAAGGCTCCACAAATGCTTACAAGCAAAATGTCAATAAATAAACGATCACTACTTAATAATATCAAGCCAATGTGGCCCTAACCTAGAACACAATCTCTAAGTAGCAGAGCAGAATCCTTCAATAGTAAAAATAAAATTAAAAAATAAAATTAAAAAAAAAAACAAAAACAAAAATCTTACATGATTCATAAAACTCATAATTTCAATAAATATTTTCAAAATAAGAAAGAATAATCAAATATTAGTATAACCCTAGCAAGTCTTCTATATCCAATTTTTTTCCCCTCCAGTTGAAGCTTTTGATGCATTATCGATTGCAGTGAAACAAGACAACCCCAAACCCCACAGATCTTGTCAAATAAAATCTGAACTTCCTGCTAGGAAAAGCAACTACTTGAACAAACTCAACCGCATAACTTCATCACATCAAACCAGTAAACAGGATATCGTTAAGTTTTTATTGTCCCCAATTTCTTCCTCCAATTGAAGATTCAATGCATGATCTAAAAGTTGAAATATTTTCGGTGACTAATGTTTATTGGACTTAAACAAGACGACTCAAAAACCACAGATCTTGTAAATGGAGCAATCCCACTACAATTGAACCTAAAAATATAAATTTCCTATTATTAAAATTCATCAATCGAACAAAACCAACACTGTAACTTTTCATCTAAACCGGCCAATTAACAAAAAGAAAAAAAGGGGAAAAGAAAGAAATCCCCCAAAAAACCCTAATTAAAGAGAAACCGATAGAACATCCATTACCAGAATTGATGTTGCAGACTCACTTGAATCGCCATCAAGCCTAATCATCGTGCTTGCCTCATTATAAAACTGATGAACTAGTTCCGGCTGTTGCTGAAGTACTTGATAGTACTGTGCCACAAAGTACGACCCAACCTGTAGAGAGAGAGAGACAGATGAGTTTTAAGAAAGAAGAAGAAGATGATGATGATGAAGAAGAAGAGAAGGAGGAGGATTTGATTATGACTCTGTTTACTGAAATCTCACCTGCATCGCACTTACAGGACCTGGAAACTGACTCGCCATTCACGGCCGAACACACGAGCCACCAGACAAAAAGAAAACGCTGATTTCTCACTTTCAATAGAGAGAGAGAGACAGAGGGGGTGTTATTGAAGATAGAGAGGGGGGGTTTTAGTGAGAGAGAGAGATCTGAGGTGTTAGGGGTTTTCTAGTCGGGTGAATCGGTACACGGGTGTGTATATGTGTTTGAGGTTAACAAGAGGGAGGAAATCGGGAAACGAAGTGTGAGTCAACTCAAAAGTCAGCTCGTTAGAGTGTGAGGATTGAATCTCAAAGTGTCGAGTTGCGTGTGTCAGTAGAATCAGTTAAGAACAGATTTGGGTGACAGACCTTTCCTTAATTACGTTTTCCATTTTTTTACGACTTTGTCCTTTTCATGTTCCCCGTCCCTTAGATTTCGTCGCACCCATAAATTTACGCAAGCCTTTCTTTTTTCTCTCTCTACCCATCTCTCTCTCTCTCTCTCTCTCTCTTCTCTTTTTATATATTTCATAAATTCTTTGACCTTTGTGATGTGAAGTTACAAAAATGTTCAAAATTCTGTGTGAATGAAAATGGAGGTATCCATATGATTTCCAAATATTAATAATCCTATGCTTAAAACTAAATAATTTTTTTAAAAAAAAAATCATTTTTTTGTTGTTTTAAAAATAAGAAAATACAAAATTTAATATTAACTCCATAAAGAATATAATTTATAAATCAACAGGAAAAAGTAAAATGAGCGTAAATAAGTTTATAAGTTTAATTAAATTTAATTTTTATTTATCACTTGGTTTTAATTTAATTAATCCTGATGAAAGGGATAACTAATTTTTTTGGGGAACACATGTGACTGAGAAAATTTTTTATTATTTATTGTTATTATTTTTTATTAATTATTTATATTTCTAATTTTTTCTATTTAATTATTTCTTAGACTTTCATTGTATTAAAATATCACCAGGTTTCCATTTTTTACTATATAACATATAATATTTGAACACAATTTGATATGTCTGGAGGTCTTAAATTTTACTATATTTGTTATTTATTGTTTTATGTAGTTTTTTTCTTATAACCAAATTAATCAAATCGAACCTATTTCAATTGATTGAAGTTTGGTTTTAAACTTATTTGGTTCATAAATTTTGATTATTTAATTAATTTAATTTTTAAGTTTCAAAAACTCAACTGATCACATGATAATATTATCTCCGTTCCTTTATAAATCTTAAATTTGAATCTCTCTATGTATAAAAAAAAGAAATGAATTAACAGAATCGAACGAATTGAAATATCTCAATCAATTGAAATTTAGTTTTAAACTTATTTGGTTTGTATTTTGATTTATAAAATTGGGTTATGGAATTGATTTAATTTTTAAGTATGAAAAACCAAACCAACCAGACTCACAAAATGGGCATCAAGTCTTTCATAGATAAAAGCTCAAGAGCTTTAAATGGACTTTTCTCCAATCATAGGAAACCAAAAAGGTGCCTTTCTCTTGCATTCAAATCATCTGCAGTTCCATCTAATGCCCATAATTACAAAAATTTCTACTCCTGCAAATTCCCCTCCTCTTTTTCCGGACACCATTTGGTCTAAAAGATTTTTTTGGGTATTCCTAATGCATTTTAAAAATGTAAAAATTATGGAAAATCTAAACCTCAAGTACCCTCAACATATCAAAAAACGTTTTCAAGTTCATATAGTGAGGAGATGAATAAATCTCCATGTGATTAAAATTAAATATATATTTAGTAATGGATCATAAGGTTATGAGCATCTTAATATACAAACCAACCTCTTTAGAGCAGAGTGTAGTAGATAAAAGTTATTTGTTAAATTCATTAAGACCAGTTGGAGTTAAATAAGAGTTGCTATATAAAGCGAAGTATAGGATAATTTATATGCGAAGCTGATGGCCTTCTTTAGGCCATGACCATAGTTTAAACTTGCCAAAACTTAAATTATGTGCAACCATTTCTATCTTTAGGCTTCAACAGAAAGAGGGGGGGGGGGGGGAATCACCACGGCCCATGTGCTTACTGTTCTGTCTAAGAATAAAATATTACAGAAATAACAAAATAAGCAATTAAGAATTGAAAACTTCAAAAAAAATAAAAGATAATTTGCAAATGAGTTTTTCTCCTCTTCCACCACCATTGTCGATGATCTTTTTTTTTTTTTTTTTTTTAATTTTTATGGTGTCACTTTGACCTTCTTCCTTTACCAAAAATCAAAAATTGAATAACAAAAGCATCCAAAGGCATTGCACCATCCACAAGATAGAGATCTCCTTTATCTTTATCTTTTTCATTTTTCCTTCTTTATAACTTTTGCCATTTAATCAGATCACTCAGAGAGATTACTCTATAAAACAAAATTTGAAAACAAAACCAAACCATTCATGGAAACCTCATCAACATCCATCAACAAGATAAGACATCTTTTAGGTCAGTCAAGCTCAAATTCAAGTATTTGACATCCGCAGACATCATCTTGTGATTCTTGGCTTTACCCGCACTCATCCTACATAAAAATTCGAATGCTGGGAGCTTAAACATGCTAGCAAGACACTACTGCATATAAATATACACGGTATCAAACCTTAAAAGAACAAACAGCTAAAGATACAAAGGGATGGAATTGATGTTCAAACCTAGAACACGTTACTGCTACCACCAGACACAACACCACTCTCAAAGCGAAGCCTTAGGACAAATGCTTTCACCGGCCGCACCGCCACAAGTACTAAAATGCCCTGAGGTGTGGCGCGCTCGTTCCACATTAGAACAAATTATTTGACGAATTGGACTACAACTGGCAAAACTGGTTGGGGATATTGTGCCTGATCAGTAGTAGGAGCCATAGTATGCTTGAGGTACAGAGGCGGATTGCTGTGCAGGAGCCAAAGCCGTTGCTGCTGCCGCAGTAGGTTGGCCATAACTTTGTTGAGGAAAAGCCTGCTGTAGTTACAATATAGTAGTTAGAAATAATAGTTAATGTGGAAAACAGCAGTGGCCACAGCAGTGGGCGAGGTCACTAAGTGTCCCTAGAAATAGGACAATGGAATAAATAAAAGCAACAGCATGGAGGACAGACAATGGGAAAATAGGTATTTATTACGAAGTCTCAGCAATATCTGCTGCAGAAAAGAATTGAGGGAGATTCAAGTTCAAGCTAAAATAATCTCTAGAAGGGTACACTACTGTCTAGAGAACATCTCTTGCTGAAAGGATACATAGGGAGGAAAAAAAGACAGCAGTTCACAGTTTTTTAAGGCAAAGTGCAACAACAAATTGGATCGAATCAACATTCAAATAAGAGATAATTGCTGAAGAAATTCAACAGTAGAAAGTATATTTACATATATTACCTGGGCCGGGAATGTTGGAGGATAAGCACCATAGGCAGTAGCAGTTTGAACTGATGCAGGTACTTGTGAATGAGTATAGCTGCTTCCATAGCCACCATATGCACTATATGCTGCCTGAACATCATGAGAAAGAAAATTACAAGTGAATAAAGAAATATTGAATTAAGGAGCCAATATAAATACTGGGAGGTAGGGGTTCAGATGTTTTATGCTTCGCATACTCAAGTCATCTGAAGCTAAACCCTATAACCCAATTATAGGAATACCAACAAAAGAAGAATGAACATCAAAGTTAGCTTGCAATAATGTGGTGAAATGCTTCAGCAGATTTTGACCAGAAATGCAACACCGTAAACCACAGCCAGGACATTAGGGACCAAGATATTCAAGCTAAGAAGAAGACATTAACTAGCACAATTATTTCAACTAGAATTAAAGGTTTGAGGCCTGACTTTTTTGTAACCCGAATGTGACTCTTCAGAAATCTTACGCTACTTGAAAAGTCAATTTGTTCCATATGAAGCATATTACCCAGGATCCACACTCATGAGGACCCCATATAATCAAATGAAATCCAAAGCCTCCTACCTAGTCACAACATCTGAAGGTCAGTAATACTGATGTCCTTCCATCAATGATTAATGATTTGGAAACTAGTAATGTAACAATAAATGGAACACAAACAAAAGTGTGACTACAACTACAAGGTCTTGTTATTCCATGACATAAAATCCCCTGAAGATAATTTTTCTCTGATCTCCAAGTAAAACAAAAAAGATGAAAAAGAATCTGCAACACTCCAAAGAACCAAACCCAAACAACCTCCCCCCAACCCTCCTCTCCCCCACAAAGGTAACTTTACATTGACTTCAAATGGTTGACAATGGTGTTTTGTCCAATATTGAATACTTAAAACAAAAAAATTCTCCATCCTCAGCATATCTAGTATGGGCAAAAAATCCCCAACAGTCAGAGGTAAAAGTAAGCATCGATAGGCACGTGCACAATCCCTATGACCCTGAGTGGGCAGTTTACCTCTGAACCTGCACTAAAATTTTAAACGAAAGGCCACATGTCTCTTAGAATCAGCTCAAAGAGACCCTAACCAGGTCTTGTTATTCTTTTTTGAAAAAAGAATACTTAAAACTAAAGCTAGCTCATATGGAAGTGCAGCAGAAAATCCTTAGACAATATAAATAGACACCATTAACAACCTGCTGTGTATACCCCGGGTTCCATTGTTGTCCTTGAGCTTGCGTAACTTGTGGCCATGCTTGAGGCTGTGCACCATAACCTGCTGCCCACTGATTTTGTGCAGTAGGATAGGCACCCATCAATGACTGGGCAGGAGAAGGAACACCAGAGTAAGATTTGGCCAGCTTAGCTTTGTCCGAAGTTAGAAAATCCTCTGCATGGCGCTTTTTTAACTCTGAGGTGCTCCTATGGGGTAGGAACAGCTTTGCATGCCGGTCATCAGCCTTCTTGATGGTTTGTGCATCCCCAAAGAGATCGAGAAACTGCAAGCAAAATTAAGTAATTTGTTTTATACCACTGAAGATATCTTAATCCCGTGCTCAGAAATTCTAGACAAACTTGAAAACAAACAACAGCTTGGTTCATGAATAATTCCAGGGGCAAACATTTAATTGCATGTCATAATTCAAAACCTATTCACCCTAAATTTGTAATGATGTTTGTAGTTAAATTCTGAAGTCTTACCTCTAGAAATATGCAAGATAGCTCTTCTCTGTCAGCAGTAGTAGCAACATTAGGATTGTCAGGGTTGGGCACTATAAATTTATCAACCAACGAATCCAAGTGATCAATTCGCTTTGGAAGGGTGGAAATTGACTCTAGATGAATTAAAACCTGTAATGCACAAATTAAAAAAAAAAATGACTGTAACACCACTGGCAAGCTAGGAAAGTTGATAGAATTAAAAATCCAAAAGAAAAGGATCAGAGAGAGAAAGACCTCCAAAAGAGGCCTAGATAATTGCACATGCTCAAGTGCTTCAACAAGTATTTCTCTGGCCTTGTCTGCATTGCCACAAACCTGCCAAGAATGAAGTTACAGACACAAGATTATTATTTGCCCCATAACAGACAAATGCATCAACCAATGCTTGATCAACACTTGTTATTCTTACCAATATAAATAATGGAAATCTTGTCAATCTTCAGATGAAGTATACAGACATTCACACACATTCACCAATGCTAATGCTCCACAAAAGGTAAACTCATTACCCAGAGAGATACTCAGCAAAAGACAATGCATTTCGAAATATGGTACACACACACCACTTAATATGTCAAAGGGCAAAAGAAAAATAGAAAACGTCTTCTAGAAGGGCAACCATATTGTGAAATCCATGTCCAACAAGACAAGTAGCAAACCATCATCCCTTGATACGAAAGGAAAAATTTTATATAGCATGCGAGGAATTAGAAGAGCAATTATCAAGGAAGGGATAGCTCTAATGCATTTTGGACAGTATAAAGTTATTGGTAAACAGGAAGACTTTCGAATTTGATTAATCAAAGAAAGATGAAAACATGAAAATATGTGACAAAGGAAACAAGAAGAAAGCCTAAAAAGGGTATGTCTTATTAACGTAAACAACAATACAGCAATCCTAAAAAAATAAATAAACAAATAAAAACAAATAAAAAAATAAATTACAGTAGCTTCCAAAAACCAATCTCAATCTCCCAAATCCAAAAAAGTAAGGGCTCTTCCTGGTTGTGCTTCCAATAGATGACAGAATTAACACAAAATTATAAGACAACAATTGCCAATCGTCTGGAACTCAGGCATTCAGAAAATGTATATTCATTTACTCCATTCAAGCAATCAATAAGAAGCAATCCGCCAACTACCATCTTGTAACTGCTGCCTGATTCTTTAGCATAGCGAACAGTATGATAAATGATCGAAAGAGATTTTTTTTTTTTGGGGGGGGGGGGTAAGATAAAAGCATATTTGGGACGGTCAGACTTCTCTTGTAAACGTTTTCACATCGGGAACCCTTCCAAATATAGAAAATTCAAGAGGGACTTGTTCACTTCCCGGACAGAAAGAGCCACATCTAAGGACACACCCTAGTTTATCAATAAGATATACTCAAGTCTCAACCATCAAGATTTGATGTGCCAAGAAGAGCCGCATAATTAAATCTTTCTACCACTGAATTCAAGACCAGAACACAAAATTTATTCTGTGACCATTTAAGACAAAAAAGAATTTAGGTGTAGGGATGTTTTGCCTACCAAGTACAAAAACCGTGAGTATTGAGCAAACAACAGAGGGAGGGTCTGTGAATGCTCTTTTCCTTTTTCAATGGCAATGGCCTGATCATACAGAGAAAAGGCATCTTCCAAATTTCCCTGGAACACAAATAAAAAAAAAAATCATTATTTAGAAGAAATAATATTTTAATACAGATTTGACAGTTTCTTTCCCATGATTTTACCAGCCGATGTTCCATGTTTGCATGCTTAATAATTGCTTCAACAAGACCAGGAGATATCTCAGCATGCACAAGTTGATATGCAGCTCTAGCGCCTGGGATGTCGCCATACTGCTCTCTAAATCGAGCAGCAAAAAGGTGAATTTCTGGTTGTCTCTGTTAATTATGATAGCAAAGCATGAGCACAAAGTGCTTCATTAGATTAACAAATTAAAAAGTTGCACATATCGATAAATCATCACACCTAAAAACTGATTAGGAATATCCAACAGTATTTAACAAACAACAAGTATGCGAAGTGTCAGAATAATCTGGATGAAAAGAATTGGAACAATAAGAATGTTCTAGGAACAATTGAGATCAAGAAGTCTGTATTTTCGTGGTGGAAACAGCTTAACATCATGCATGCATGAGAGAGATCACTAGCTTCTAGCTTAACTGCAATTCATTCTGATCCTTTACTAAAATCTTCAATGAAATTATTACTCATGCACATTATTTCTGGATTTATAAATAAGAATTTTCATCTATAGCAAGCACAGACATCAAATGATCGTACATTGTGTACTGAAAGGTATCATACCCCCCCCCGACGGTTCAGCTGAAAAGAAGGGTTAGGGATACACCCTCATTGTTCTATGATGGACAGAGTAACTACATTAGGTAAAGGCATGTTGCATGACAAGAGAACAATTTCATCTGTCCTAGACAATCTGATTGGTCGTCATGCAAGCATGGGGTTTCATTAGATCATGCAAGCTCACAAAATAAACAAACAACATAGAAGTGTATTCAGGTTCACTCGTTTCACACCATATCTATCACAACCTGAATTTTTCTATTCAAGTGAAAACAAAATTAAGTCAAAAGAAGAATTGATTGACAATTGAAGGACCTGCAAAGCCTAAAAAGTAGAAAGTTGCAAAAAACCAAATAATGAGAATGCTTCTATTAATTATTTTCTTTAGGTAAGAGAGGAAGCATTAAAGAAGCACCAAGAGGGTTCACTGAATACAACCTAAAGAAGAAAAGAATCTACAAAACTGGCATAATCCTTCTCAGACAAGGACCAGCAGAAAAGCAGCAGTAATGACACTTTTAACCAAATAATCAAGATGCCTCTTGATTATGCCTACTCTCTCCTCCACCTGCCTCATTTTATGTTCGGCAAAACAATGACATGTTTCAATTGCAACTACAAAAATCATAATCGGAAGATAACTGCAGTGGTAACAAGTGACAGCCTGACTAGTGACAGTGCCAATAAGTAAAGGAGACAGATGGTTAATATGAAAATCAGGCTTGCAAAGTACGAGGCAAAAGTAAAATATGAAAATCTATGTCCGCTGGTAAATTTTGGGTCACATGAACACTGTTACATACCTTCACAAATACTTGCGTAGCACGAGCAAGTGCATTATTTGCAATATCCATACTTCCACTAGCTTCCATGCATAGAACATATCGGATCCAATACTCAGGATAATTTGCACATGCAATTAGGCATCTCTCGTACAACTTGACAATCTGATTAACATAAAGGACACCATTGATCAAATAGAACAAAGTGGAAAACCTCCAAATGAACTTAAGGAATGATATTAAACAAAAGGAGAAATGCATAAGAAATACTCCGTTGCCGGAACAGAGAGGCCCCTCAATTATGAAAGGAGGGACCTCCTTGCCTTAGAGATAGATGGTTAGGAAGATAAGATGATACCTGCATGCATAACATTAGAATTTTAAACAGAATAATATTTGCTATACAACCACATCATGAACCTAGAATCTCGACTGAGACAGATGAGGGTTTGAAAGTACTTAGCCTTATTGAAACCATATCGAAGACCCATGCTTTAGTCTCAGTTCAATTTCCCGTTTAAAAAGTTCCTTCGTCCAACGGTTTAGCCAAAAAGCATATGATGCAGCAGATATAACTTTTAACTGTAAGTCAACGTGTAACAAGAGGGACAACTAAAACTACAAACCATGGAGAACATAAAATATGGCCACAACCAAATTTATCATACCTTGTTAAAATCGTCGCTTCTTTCAATGAAATCCAGATAGTTATGCCAATTTTCAAGTTCTGAAGGGTTGAGAGGTCGCACATGAAAATAGGGCCTCCTAATAGCTGTTTCAAAACCAATGATCTTAGAATCGAACTCTTTGGCTTTCTTATACATGTCTTCTCTAATGGCGATATACTTCTCCAACTCTTCAGCGTCTGTTAAGCCAGCACTTACAGGATTAGAAGATTGTTCTGATGCACCAGGATTACCCTCCCCATCAAGTAGGTCTGTCTGTGGGAATGAGCTTGCTGCTGCAGCTTCCTCAGCGGTCCTTAATTCTGACAGTGGACGACTTGCAGCTAACTCCTTAAAGCTGTAAAATAATCGGCAACGTAGTCATTAGAAGCAAAAGAGAAATAATGTCCAGAAAGACAACATGGCACTCTAAATGAATGCCCCAAGTCGGTATGTGTTCATGAACTTTTAAAAACAAACAAATAAATAAACAAACTTAGATATGACTTAGAAACACAAAAACCACATTGGTGTAGTTTACATAAAAGCCAGAACTAAAACCAGTTAACATGCTATCAAGCTAGCATACACCACTACAATCTCCAACAATTACTAATGATCATGCTCATCCAGCAGTATTTAACATTTGCTGAAGATCACGAGCAATACTGCAGTGATTCAACATAAAATGATTCACAGGCAAAAAATAAACATTTAGAATGCCTTGACCAATAATAAAGAAGGTATTTAAAAATTCAATATGCAACGACCACCTTCAAATCCCGAACCAAATGCTCTATATATGTCCCATAAGAAAGCACAAGCATCATATTCGATTAATTTGCATGAGGAAAGCAACAAACTCTATTGGTTCAGGTCATAAACTCCAATAATGCAATTCTAAACCAAACAAAGCCCCCTATGAGAGAAAATTCTGAAAAGACATAAACTCCCATAGTTTCCAATTATATATTGAAAACGAATTTAAATAAATGAACACATAACTGGCCATTCAAAGAAAATATTTGAACATTCATGTAAATCTTGCAACATTATGTTCCTGAGAGGAAATTAATGTTACGGGCCATTTCAAAACCATGCAACACAGCCACAGCCACAGCCACAAATAGATGCAATTCATCCATGGTTTATTGATAACATCACATAGCATTAGTTACCAAAGTCAAAAGGAACGAAAAATGTAATATCCGTGTGAGGACCACAAGTTCTAGTGCTAATAAGTTCAATGGCCTTAGTTGATTGTCCAGGAAAATTGCTCTACTATAACTAATATACACGCACAAAAGTAAACCCAACATAAAACGCACAGTTTTTACGTAGTACAATTTTTTACATGGTTTGACCAATGTACTTTTGACCATGATGATCATCCACTATCATTTGTTCACTCATTACCTATCCATCATTACAATTAATCACCGTTAAATATCTTGCTAAAACCAAATCCTTAACCTGATTAACTCCCTCTCACACCTATACTAAACAAGCCCATTAGTCAAATACCTCATGACTAGTCTAACCACAACCATCCATTCAAACGGCACCGTTTGATTACACTCCAACCAAAGGGTGATTACCAATCATCAATGCCCATCCTCTCATGATGTGAAAACCCGACCACCCATCATTTTAGTAGCATCTCTCAGGCCACACGTCCTCTCCACTCCCTTGGTGAACCCCAACAGATCACTTCCTTTCTCCGAGTGAACCCCCAAGTGGATCACACTCTAACCCTAAAAAATCTTCTATACTTATATAACAAACAAACACATCAAACAAACCCCTCATTCCAATTCTTCACTTGTTATTTCTTGGTCTCTTCCTATTCAACCATTCTGCCACTCCTAAAGTAACAAGTCATGCAAAACGTTCTTCATACTAATGGCCATCAATGTTAGGTTAGACCACAACCTAACATTGAAATCAATTAAAAAAAAAAAGGTCTTGGTTGCCAACAACCATCAACTTTAGGATCATCCACAAGTACATGCCACCCTCAGATTTAGAAGATCATAGACTAGTGGGGGGGGGAGTGAATCCCCTCAGAAACTAATAACAATAAAAGATCCTAAACTAGTGAAAAAAAGAAGTGAATGGGACTAAGATATTTACCTGTTAAAATACCGATCCAACTGTTGATTTGGATGCTCTAATATCCTTGTGTAGATCACAGCAAGGCGGCACCACTCCTGCTGTGTATATTCATACTCAATATATTTGTCCCAGAGAGGGAACGAGAGGTAATCTGTTCCAACATAAGCTAGTCCTCGTTCAAATAGCCTGGAACACCATAACAATGACAGTAGCTTAAAACATACATAGAATCATCAAATAGCCTATTGCATGAACATCCATTCATGGAAGACAATGGATTTGTGTTGAAGGGGAAGCAATAAATCACTCTAACATCATTTATTCACTTCCAAACTAATGCACAAACATGCTGCATTTACCTTCCTGAAAAAAATCATACTATGTCCTTGTGCAGAGATAGAGGCCATCTTAGCCCTTAACTGGATGAGATCTTCCCAGCAGCAATTTGTAAATTGATGGAGCTCAGTGTCAATGTTATCACACAGCAATAGCTCAAGCAGAACTATGACTACGAGACTTGCCTCCACATGTATTAAGTAAGAGGCCAGTAAATGTAATTGAAACCTAAACTAATTTCAGACAGCTACTATGTAAATAGCCCAAAAACAAAGGGAGTACACTCCAAAAATTTTAGTTTTGGAGTGCATTCCCATCAAACCTTTCCGCCATACAAATGAAGAATCACTGTTGCAGGCATACCGAGATCACGTTAGAAAACAGTAAAATAACCACTGATGCTCCTGAGAATGAAAAGGTCAAGAGGGTGATCTCACATGCATAACTACAACAGGAGAGAATAAATGAACACTAATTACCTTCGAATGGTTTCTGGATCTCCATATGTGCTTATGGCAAATATACAGTAGTGCAACCAAATGTCCACAGAGTAGGTCACCCCTAAAACTGCCCGTTCATAGACCTCTACAACCTTGTCAATAGAACCAAAACGTGCCTCGTGATCAGCATACTTCTTCCAGTAACCATAACACAGTGGAAATTCTGCCAGGAAAGCATCATAAACTTTCCGGATTTTCAATATGTTCTCCTGCAAGAGCCATAAAAGAGCATGTCAATACAACAGCAACAGCACCTTGAAATGCACATGAGCAAGAACTAAAAAATTTGGTGTGTTTTTGGAAATTTTAATTTAGTAACGCTTTTTCTCTTTTCTAAAACTGAAACAGCTTCTAACAAGGTACAACTCTATATATCCATCTATGGAAAATACTTCCTCTATATGTTTTAGCTCAACCAAGATATGACCCAGAACATTTGATTAATGTGCCTTCTAATCCTAAAAAGATTTACCAAGCATAAACCAAATAGTTAAGAAAAAAAAGATCAAATATTTCAATTAACAAATAATATTAGAAAAAAAGAAATTTCTATAAGAGAGACCAGTAGTGTGTCAAAGAATGGAGAATCTAACGCACAGGATAAACATGATTAGGAACCTAAGATGATGGCATTTTGGCAGGTATGAATTGAAGCTTTCTATAACGTATAACATTGCTAAGTAAAGAAAATTATAAAGCCTAACAATTCACATAATGGCCTTTTACTCAAAATTCCCACCATCATTTCAAGGCATATATACGAATAGGTGCAGACATGCAGGACACTTTTAGCGGTTCCATTTATTTAGGGTTGTAGAGTTTTTAAATATTTTCATTACATTTCAGAATTCTAGTTCGATTTGGTTTCCATCATTTTTGGCCTATAATTAAAGGTTTTAGAGTTAATGTAAGACAAGCTACTGTTATTAAATTACTGATCTCTTCTCTCTCTCTCTCTCTCTCTTCCCTCCGTCTTCCTGCAGATCTTCTAATCCCCCTTTCCTCCAATAAGAAACTAATCTAGCTCATTATTCAAAAAGATTTAATGGTTTTTATGACACTAGAAATAGAATAACAACTAATACCAGGATCCTACCATTTTCCCTAAGTTCATCCTTTGGACACTTGTAGCAACAAAACTGAATACTAAGCTCTACCACAAGATCATGTGGCCCACATCTTTCAAGTTCTTCAGCTAAAAAGGAACCTAGCACTTTTTTGCATCATTTAGCATACCAATAATTAAAAAAGAAAAATAAAACACAGACACACAAAGAAGGCTAATTTCATAGTCAGCTCATTATTTCCGAAATGGGGAGGGAATGTAGTGATCAACAAAAAAAAAAGAAAGGCTAGTTTTTGGTCAAACCATATGCATGTATGACACCCGAGATCTCAGATGGACTGCATAAGCATATAACACCTTGTCAATTTTACGAAGCTAAGAGACCCACATGCCAGCAAGCATCTCCTCTGCCATAAGACCTAAGTATTTTAATACGTACATGAACATAACACCCAAGGAAAAAAAAAAGTGGGAAATAAGCTCTACAAATGCAAGCACTACAGCAATTTAGTAGCAAGACTTGATATGCAGATATCCTTTAATAGTATAAAATCATATTCTCTTACAAAAATCGTAGAAATTTCCTCTCCAGCCATGTCATATCTAAGGAGCAGAAGAGAGCTGTAAACATATCGACTAGCTTCTCAAGCATTGGATAAGAAATTCAAGAAAAAGAAAGGTGTACAAAGAAAACTTGTATGTTATTTATTGTGTATCAAGAGATTCATGCCGATATACCTCCGCCGCCTTCTCTGTCTCTTCAATAAGCGCTGTCCATGCATTGAAATCCAACGAATTTGCTCTCACAATGCTCCACAGTCTATCTTCTTCCATGGACATCGCTGGCACTGAAGTAAAGAACACAATTTAACATTACAAGCATGTAACATATGTTTACAATCTAACAGAAAACCATCTGCCTGAAAGATTCAAATACAGACACACAAATTGGAAAAAAGGGGGGCAGAAGAAAAATAGAAGGGAGGTGGCAAAGCAAGAGGGTGAAGAAAGAAATTTCAGTTAATTTGAACCGAAATAAGCAAAGTTCCAAGTATATTCGAGGTTTCTTTTCGTCATTATGACAATACTGAGTAAATGCTTAACAGAAGTCAATCCATGACTTTTAAGTTAAACGATAGGATGCTGACATTCAAAAGCTGCATTTGTTCTACCAGTATCAACATATTCAGAGGTCTAAGCCCTCACGAACAAAAAAGCCCCTCTCCAAGTTCTTGGATTTGGGTCAAGTAATCGTAACCTACAAAGTGATCATTACTTTGCTATTGTGTTGATCTAACTGGCTTGATATAATATTTCTTAAATGAGAAGTTAGAATCCCACACCAATATGCATTTAACCAATGTTCTGGTTGCCAAGAATATTCTATGCATGAATTCAGAGACACGACACGAATTCCAAATCGCAAGTCTCCAAAATTGTCTAAAACCTTTCTGTACATGAAAAAAGAAAGGTCTTAGATGAAAAACCAAAGAAGGTCCCCCCCAAAAGAAAAAAGGGCCCCATCTCAAGTTTTTAGAGGTACTTCACAATGGTGACAAAGCTTTTGCAGCAAAGGCCATCTCTGAATATATCTTATATAATATAACCAAAAATAATGAAAAAAATAATTTAAAAAGAAAACCACCGTACTGAACCCTTGAGCCCTTAGCCATAGCTCACCCAGGGTCCTTTCAAACAAGTCAAATAACATGGCAAGCAAGCATCATAATACAGTCAACTTGTTCTTTTTTCTAAACAACAAATAATATAGATTGCAAACAACTAATTCTCAAGATGTCAATCAGATGTTCACTTTCATGGACATAAGAATGACAGTGATGGCATACAAGAGTATAGAATCTACAAGAGTATAGCATCTATGCACTTAGACATGTATCATGGACATAAGAATGACAGTGATGGCATAGATGAAGTACCAGAACCATCCACAAAATGTTGCTCGATGCCGGTACCACCAGCATCTTCAGAAGCATTGCCATTCTCATTGGTAACAGCTGCCGTGACATTAGTTGCTTCACTAACAGAATTTCCCTTCATAGAAGTATCATAGACATCAGGTTGGGATGATCCTGTAGCCGTGATTTCAGGACTTATAGAATTCCCACCGGTATTTTTTGTCACAACAGATGGTGTTGTCTCACATGAAGTGGAATCTGGGGCTTCTTGCATAGCAGAATTTGCAACTGCAGTGTATGTACTGCCATAACCTAAACTAGAACCATCAGTTGCAGGATGTGCTGCAGCATCAGCAGTAGCAACAGGGGCCATATCGCCTGCAGCCCCACTTGCATCAGGAATAACATCTGAGCTGGCATAGCCTGTTGAAGTATACCCAACGGATGTATAGTCCATCAGGGAAGATGTTTGAGCAACAACCGTCTCACTATCTCCCATAGTAACCACCAATTTACTGCTTTTGGATGGAAGCTGAAGACACAGAAAGAGTTTTCTTTTTAAGATATTCTAATCTTGAAAAAGATACCATAATCACATATATAAATTGAAAAGGCATATCAGGCAAACTACACATGAATATTTCTCCATTTTTAGCATTCCAATATTACACTTGTGCATTTTGGCATCCCCATATTTAAAGACTATGTTTTGAGATTCCTAATTTTTATGTTTACTTTTAAGATTTGCAAATTATAATTCAAGAATTCAATATATTTTGATTATTCAATAAAAGACCTATAAATTGAATTAATAATAGTTCAACTTCTAACTCAAAGATAGCAACTTCTAACTCACAATTCAATTGCAATGCTTCTGTTTGTGTGCAAAGCACACACATAAGAAGTAGCGATTAAAACTTTATATAATGAAATCTGAATAAAGGTCATGTCCAGGAAAAGTTCTTCAAAGAGGCATCAAAATAAGTCAGTAGCTTTCTATCATAACAATGAAGTGCACAACTAGCTCAAAAATGTACCAATGACCTCATTGTGAAGAAAAGAACAAGTTTCTCCAGAATTGTTCACGGCATCTATATTGCACGCAGGGATAGACAAAAGAAGGTTGATAGTACACAAAAACTAAAACCAAATGCCCATTTGCATATCAAATTACATCTTCTATATCCTAAACCCGCTTCAATTATTCTCTGAGATATCAATAGAAGAAATGATATAATAAGTTCCCTTTAAAAATTAAAGTACAAAGAGATGTTACTAACTCAACAAAAATACAGCACGACGTCTGCTCCTTAAATGTGTCATTACCTCTCTGCTTAATCAAATGCTATATCAATTCATATACTGCAAATTAGCACCACTAATCATACTACATCATCTCATTATTTCATATGTATTTTTCTCGTCACAATTGAATGAAATTAAAAGAATAAACCAATCTGACCAAATTTCAAAACCTTAAAACTTGCGGCTGCAAATTAAGTGAAAAAACCTACACCAATATACGTCAAACAACAAACTGGCCTAAAACTGTATAAAACAATCTCAATCGCACCGTTAAGAATGCCTTCTATGCAACTAAAAAATTGTCGAAGTGAACAAAACCGCGAGCGGATTCAGTCCAACAACAGTAAACCTTTAATCTTGTCAACTTACGAATTAATTGGATCATAGTTAAAGTAAAAGATGACGATTTCGATCACAAATTAGGGTTACAGGCGATAAAAAGAAAACCCTAAACGTATCAAATAAGTGAACATAAAGAGCATGGGAGAACTCACCTTGGACTGAAATACAGTAGACGGTGGAGAGAGAACGAAAAGGAGAGACTCAGAGAGAGAGAGAGAGATCACGAGAATTTGGGAGAGTTTTAACTCTGAACTGAGAGAGAGAGAGAGAGAGAGAGAGAGAGGATGAGGGTTTTCTGGGTTGTTCGTAGCTAGGGCAAAAATGGACGGATTTAAATTGGGAGCTGCAGCGGTTGTGATTTATGAAGATATCACTCACCACACGGAGAGCGTGGACAGGCCCGATTAGCCCAGCTGGGTTGGCCCATGGGCTTAATTAAGTCTAACCGTGCTTTCTTTCTTTTTTTTATTATTTCAGCCCGACTAATCTGAATCGATCGCTACAATGGCTCCTTTCAGAGGACGGATCTCGCAACGGGAAACACTGCATATACATAAGGGTCCGATACTTCTAGCAGGAGTCGAACCTCAATCATGTTCAAGAGTACTCAACCCCACATCTAGTTAACACTATCCACATCGGTGAACCTTTTCAAATTGTTAAACCATGTGTTTGATAAATTGGCCCATATATTTTTACAAAAACTATTTTTAGACCTTTTTAACTATTTTATCCGTTTTATATAAATAATAACAAACAGATTTAAATAATTAAAAATTATTTTACTCATATTATAATTTTACTTTTACTCTCTATTTTTTATAAAATAAGATTTAAATTATTAATATGGTATATAGTTAGATTAATGATTTGAATTAATTATTTTTTAAAAAAAAATTATTAATATTATATTTATAAATTGTATATTTTAATATATAGCAATAATATAAAAAGAAATATTTTAAAAAATAAAAAATATTAATCAATATATATTTTTTGTTATTTTATACATAAAAAACAACTGATATCAAATAAATAACTAAACACTAATATTAATTAATATCAATTATCAACCGTCAATCATGAACTATAAGCCATCAACCATCGGCCATTAATCACTGATTTATCGGCCAAATTTTATCAACTAAAACAAACAGAGTCTAAAAAATAAAACCATACCATTTGTCTTTTTAATTATCAATATTTTTTTGAACCGAACAAAGTTAATTTTAAATTAAGAAAATTTTATCGGGAGACAGTTGTGGATATGATTATTGTTTTTCAGACTTTTCAAGAAAAGAAAAAATAGGTATTGGCAGCAAAGTTTAGAAATTAGGTGACACAAACCGGAAAGAAAAGAAGGGATGTGTGGTAGTAAAAGTGGCTCCCCTTATCCATTTAGCATTTGCTAGTGTATTACTTCAAATAATTTTCATGTTACAAGTTAATAAAGTTAGAATTATTGTTATTATTTGAGAAAAAAAGCTTTTTTTATTGTCAAAAATTTATGGGGTAATTGGTACATAGTTATAAGCTTTTTACCCATTTCTTCTTCATTTAGTTCTAAACCTAAATGGTTTTTGATTTAATTATATATATAGATTTGGTCAAGTATATTCTATTATTAAATATCGTTATCTTATAATTTAGCATAACTTAAACCAAATGAATAAAAAAAAAAAGATACCAACAAACATTGAATCAGTGGAATGAGATGTTAGATCTTTTAACCAAATCAGGAGTTCAAAACTTGAGAATGAAAAAAATTATATTTTGAGAGACGTCTCCTGAAATAGGGTTTCTATAGATACTCGAATTGGAATAGTTGAAATATAGTTCTGGATATTTATGATGAAAAAAAAAATATAAGAGAAAGACAAAAAAAGAAAAGAGAAAGTGACTAAGGTAGACCTAAAAAGACAGAGAGATAGAGAAAAAAAAAAAGATTCATGAGAAAAGAAAGCATATCAATCGCAATATAAATTATTATCTGTGCAATCAAACACCATTATAGAGTTTTGCACATACATCCTGTTATTATCTGTGGAATATAAATTATTACCAAAATGAATATACGAGTATTTAAAGCAGATATCGAAGCATAAAATTAGGGATTAGCTTTAATAAGCTTTTTTCAGTGCACAAGATGAGATACAGCAAAAACTCAACTTTGGATTGTGAAAACATGGACTCCATGCAATGCAAGTGCAACAAAAAGAGCCCGCCGCCACAATGTTAGTAAAGAATGGAAAGCCAAATGAAAAGAAAAAGCAAAGCAAAGCAAAGCACTAAATAAAGGAGAACTTTGAATAATGATATCAAGGTGGATTGATTTGATAAATTTGGTCTAATAAAGGAGTAAAAAGTGTAATTTCAATTTCCTTCCAACCTAAGTAATTTAATTTTTTAATAAATTATCAATATCCGATAATTATATTATATTCGATTAAATCCGATTCAAATCAAGTTGTGTCATATAAACAAAACTCTTCGATACCTGTTTTTTTCATACACAAAAATCAAACTCAAATTTTCACTTATAGTCCATTTAGATAAAGAATTTTGATGGAAAAATGAGGGTTTTTAAAGAGCCTACCTATGTTTGATAAATCAATTTCTTAGATGAAAAAGTTTTTGAGGGTTTTTATGAAACCTTCCGAACTCAGTTTTTCAATCACACTAAATTGATGGGTTTTTCCATTAAAATTCTAAAATCTAAATTTATTTTTATATTTTCTATTTAAAAAATAAAAAACTTAAAAAATGATAAAATAATAAATTTATATATATTTTAATATACCAAATATGATTTTTTATTTTGTTTTCTAGTTACGAAATGTGATTTTTAATTTTATCTCAATTTCTCATCATTTCCCTTTATTTCCTTTACCTCCCTTCTCATAAGATTGCCAAACACACCGCCAATGTTTGGTCACTAGGCATTGGTCGAAATTAAGTAATTAGTTATAGGTTTATAATTATAGCAATCTTTTCAAATGAAGCCCACCACACTACCATTGCCATGTAAATAAAATAAAAAGATACATATGGTTCTTCTAATCTCAATAGAAAACACAAATTGGTGAAAAGGAGAGCCCACCAATTTCATAAAATTATGGTTATACCCTCATAATGTTCAATTATCATCACCTAAGTGCCCTAATTTCATATTATTTCATCCGAAACAAGCATAATCAACAAAATATTTGAGCTTTGCAAACAGTAAATCTAGTACAAAATTGGTATTTTGGATTCCCCATCCAAAAGTCTAGAGCTGCACAAAAGATGAAAAACAGACTAGAAATCATCTGATCTTCTAAACTTAACGTCACTTTTCTTCATTGCAGTCCTAGCAAACGATATACAAATTAAACCAAATCCAACAGCTGCCACTCCTCCCACTACAATCGCCACCTTCTTCTGTGTGTTTTGCTTTGATCCTACACCAATCAATCGAATAATTAAGGGCACTGCCATTCAAACCCAAAAAACAAAAAAAATCAATAATTAAGGTGACAAGTAGTTGAAATACACAGTAAAGAGTAATACTCCCGATAGTTTCAATCTAAGATGACCTGAGTGTAAAATGAAATCATAAATAATAGTTCAATTTATCATTTCAATAAGATCCAAAAATCAATTTACATAAAAAAAAATCCCAATTTACAACACAAATTGTTCCCAGTGTCCTACTTAATGAAAAGAAAAATGCCACTTATCAAGATTCACTCATGGACATGTTTTGATTCAGATATTTTACAAAGCCCCAACCAATCAGAGTGTGTCAGGCGTGACCTAAACTCGAGGCCAACAATATAAATCAAAAGGATATGAAATACCTTAGAAAATTTATAGAGCCCATCATGTTTATTTTTCTCCGTATCAAAAGGACCCATATGGGTCCTCTCGTTTCCACACCCACACCCACACACGCACCAATTACCTGAAGAAGATGAAGTCTTGGCATCATTGGGAACTCCATTAGGATAGTACCTGTAACTAATATAGCACATTTGAAGGTAAAGTTGAGCAGAAATTGAATTCCCACATTCAACTTGAGCTCTTTGCAAAGCACTCTTCACACACTCCCCACAATCCCCACTACCCAAATCCCCTTCACACTGACCCAAAACAAACAGAGACTCATAACTTGCCGCATAAAACCCACCACTATTTTGCACCCCACTCTCCACACTCTGAAAGGCAGTCTCTCTCTTATCCACAAACCCACTCTCACTCACCTGACTAGACCCGCAAAACTTGTACAACATCTCAGTCTCTGAAACTGTCCTAAACCCCTCAATTTCATACCTCAAATAACACCCACTTAGCTGAACTCTAGCAGCAACTGTTTTCCCACACACTTTGTTTGACATTTCTGGCAGTTTGTTAACACAGTTTGAGCAATCTTTTGTAGTGAGATCTCCTCTGCATTGAAACAGTCCAGTGATAGCAGATTGGCCAGACCCAGATGTTGTTTTGTAGAAATTGTTGGTTTGGGAATGGGAAATTAAGGAATCAAATAGGGCTTTGAGGGTTTCGGTGTAAACCTCAGATGGGTCTGGGAATTTTTGGTCTGCACAACCTTTGTATACCAAGTTTGTGTAATCTGCTGAGGCTGAGTATATGGTGATGGAAAATAGGGAGAGTGAGAGAGAGAGGAGAGAGAAAATTTTTGTTAGTAGACCCATTTGGGGATGGTGAAAGTTTGTTTCATTCAATCCATGGGAGTCGCTGGATTGGTGTGGTAGAGTAAATTTTTTTTGTGGTTTCAAGAGATAGACAATAAATTGGAGGTGTTTTGGTCCGCAATTTAAAGGCTTCTTGTGGGCCGAGTTCATCTGGAAGGTTTTTTTTTTTTTTTTGGTTTTAAACCCTCTGCTTTTGGGGCGAGGGTTTGGAACCTTTTGGGTTTTTGTAAGCTCTCTTTTCAATATCTTTTTCTTTAATTGCCCTCAACTAATCTGACAATTCCAAATTTCTTAATTTGAAAACATTGTTCACCTGAACAGTTGAATGGCAAATTACAGTGATTTTCTTTTTCGAGATATTGTGAGGGAGAGAAGAGGACAGATCCAAGTTTTAAATAATAGACAAAATACTAATTTAAATCTAACATATGTACAAATCTAA
The DNA here is from genome assembly GCA_033439265.1 of Dillenia suffruticosa. Classification (NCBI taxonomy): domain Eukaryota; kingdom Viridiplantae; phylum Streptophyta; class Magnoliopsida; order Dilleniales; family Dilleniaceae; genus Dillenia; species Dillenia suffruticosa. Next base: position 21,153,080 of record JAVTVX010000020.1, read on the forward strand.
TTAATGACGACTCTTATATTAATGATTAAATTTGTTTGAATTCCTCAAAATTTTTAAAAGAAATTCTCATAATGTAACCATAAATGAATGAATGGACAAATAAATAGCAATATATTGATCATTTAAAATTTTGTATGCACATATGGGGTGCAAGTGCAAAGGTGGTAAGATGGTCTAAAAGGCATCTGGTCTGATATTGTGGGAAGCTTCTCAGGTATTGTCATGGGTCTTGACTGAAGCCATTCTTGTCCTGTTGAGGGGTTCAATCTAAATATACAAATGAATCTTAGGGAACAACTACACCCAAATGCTCAATGATTTTTTTCAAATTTGTTTGGTTTGGCAACCTTATTATGTTATGATATTAGGCATATTGCCACCCAACTCGGCTTTCTCAACTTTTGCTAGAAAATGACATGCTGTGCGTGTCCTAGACACCGAGGGTTCCTTTAACTCTCTTTCTTTTCACTGTCTTTTTTTTTCTTTGGATAGACAGTGGGGGTTAGTAGTAAAGTAAGGGAGTAGTTCTTTTTCCTCGGAGATCATAGAAAATGTGATAAACCTTTGTTAGAGAAAAAGAGATAAATATTGATGGACAATTAATCTAATAAATAAATATATTAAATATGTTAATCAAATTTAAAATTTAAAATTTAAGAATAAAAAAATTATATTAAAAGAGTTGTTATTGAAATGGATCCAACGAGTAGTCAAATTAGATCGAAATATAATTTTAAATATCGATTGTTATAATATAAAAAAAGAAAAAGACTATAAAACAAAATGAAAAATTTGTGGAAGTATCTTTTTAAAAAGTTCCATAGATCCTTTCTTTCTTCCCTCTGGTGAGCAATTTGTAATTTGTAATTTTTATTATTTTCATTTTTAAATAATTTTAAAATTTAAAATTTAAATTCTAATATAATATACATTATTATTTACTTTATCTGATTATCAGGATTCATTTTTAATATTTTCAATAAAATACACAATTTCAAATTATTAAAAATCATATTACTGTAAGGACATGAGCGTTAATAACGCCGGTGACCAACCCGACCGTATACCCGAGAATAACAACGTATTCTCATTTCTCAGAAAACAACCAACAGCGAAAAGAAACGAATCCGAACAATTTGACTCCCAATACAATTCAATTCAACAGAAATTTGAAGATTGAACGCCAATGAGAAAATCCAATCAAAGAACGATTTTTGTTTTGCCAAAAAAAAAAAACCCACAGTGGATAGAGATATTAATGCATAATGATCAATTTCTTCGAGCATTGAAATTTGGTTCCTGGGTTTTGTGCATTTGTGAATGGACATATTTGGATGCAAGTGTTTTCATTGGAGCAGAGTAGCCGATTTCTCGTATTCGGAGCCGGAGACCTTCTCTTTGCCTTCTCCCATCCCTCAATGGCCTCCTGGTATTTCATTCCACCAGAATTTAACTTTTTCCTTTTTAATTAGGCGCAGTTTCTTGCGACTTTTGGAAGATCTGTATTTTTTTTTGTGAGGTTTTCATCTTTGGTATTTTTGGGTCCCTTTATTTCTCTGATTTGAAATATCAGTGGTGTGTCGTCAAACAACCAAAAATAAAATTACCTACTTCACTAAGACGAGTCTAGGGTGAGCAGGGTCGAATCCACAGGAAACGGTAGATTTATCTCTTTCAAGAAAAATAAAAATATGGGGATTTGAGAGATGATCTAAATCTAACAAAAATAAATAAATTAACTAAAATAAAACAACTAAATAATACCAATTAAAAGAATGGATATCAATGAGAGAAAACCTAACCAAAGGAGTTATTTCCATCTTGATGTATTTGATTGATCATCGATACAAAAATTACTCGATATTATGCGAATAAATTGGTTATAGCCGCTAAGTACCACGAAACGACCAATCTCTCCGTACTTCTTCGGTAATCAAGATACCATGACACCCAAGAGACCCTCGTTGGATTTAATATTCCGACAGTATTAAGATCTAGAGAGACCCAATTCTAATCAGTAAATTCCAATTTGGATTTATTTAAATTAGATTACCTAATCTCTTGACATAAATCCTACTGCTTGCGAGACCATAAAATTATGTCAATTACCATTCCATTAAAAATACACAAATCTTGCTATTTTTAAATAGTTGTAGGGCTATTAAATATAGCGCTCTATTTAACAATCCCAAAACAATCATAAACACTAAGTATAGAGATTAAATAAATACCCACAAATATCAAGCAAATAAGATCATTTAGATCTCACAATTATCATTCATCAAGATTTCAATAATCCTTTGACTAGAAAAATAAATTAAAAACAAAATATAATAAAAAGAAAACTCATAAAAAATGAATATTGTTTCTAAGAAATGAAGAAAAGAACAAAGAGTTTCTCTCCCGGCTGAAGGCTGGTGAATAGTGCTGCCCCCAAGGGGCTGCCTGGCTGCCTCCTCCAAGGTTCTCTTTCAAGGTATGGAATACTCCTATATATATAGGAGTAGAAAATCCTAAAGAAAATAGAATTTTTCTTATTTGTAAAAAGTAAATATTTCTAACCCTAATAACTACTAAATAAAAAGAAAGTAAAAAGTAAAAAGTAAAATTCCTAAAATATAATATCTAACAAATTTACATCTTTAAAAATTTCTTTTCCTAAATATTAGGAATGGAATAAAATTCTTCAATATTTTCAATTCCATCCCAACTTCCTCTTGAATGTGTAACTAGGAAAGGAAGTTTTTACTGCAGTAAATCTTCAAAATCTCTTGCTTGCCTCTTGAAATCCACATGCCCACGTGCTAATGAAAGAGTATTGCTGTCCAATTTTTCATAATTTACAAAATTGCTCCAATTTAACTCATTTTTCTTCATTTTCCAAAATAAGTCTCCTCCTAAATCAAATGTCACAAAACATAAATATTAGTGTAATATTTATTCAAAAATAATATAAAATCAATAGCAAATATTACATTTATTTAACCCCTATCAATCGGTGAAATTAAATATGGGTTTTCACTTTTGGGTGTTTCTGGGTTGTCATTTGCATGAAAATCAATATATAGACTTCACAGGGTTAGCTTTATGTTTTTTCTCATTTATTCATGGCATGGCTCAAGAGAAAATTAAAAAAAAGAAAGAAAGAAATTCTATAGCTTCAAACTTTATCTTGTTCTGTTTTTGGTGGAGGTCGCATGACCTTATTTTGTGGTGAGTGATGAGAGTGTTTCTGATGAATTATTTGGTGGAAGTGAGCCCAAACAATAAGGTCTATTTGATAACAATGGCCAAAAGGGTCAAGGTTTCTCTTTCACTGTCGTGAGTATAATGCAGTGAATAAGAGGATTATAATAGTTAGCCTACTCTAAGCAAGGTTCTACTGTCAGTGGCCTCTTCAGAAACAGAATTTGCCTAAATGGATTTGCCACCCTATTCACTTCCTTGCTATTTTCTTCTCATTGGTATTCTTATACTGGGTCGCTTAAATGCTTCATTTTGCAGAACCAGGCTAATTTCTCCCAAAAACAGTACTCTATTGTGACCCGAAGGCCATGGGCCAGATCTCAAAAATAGCTTCTGTGCTTGTAGGGCAAGGCCGTGTACCATTTGTCTGTCCTAGACTCAACAATGGCAGGAGTCTCGCGTTCTGAGGTCTTTTTCCTTTGCAGGTTTTTTTGGGAGGGGGTTCTTTTGTGACGTTTTAGCTCATCAAAGGTTAAACATGCCGAGAGGTTTTGGAGGACAGAAAGGAGCTTGTTCTTTCATTTTTTTTCCCTTGCTTCTGGGTTTGCTCATTTTCAGAATTTATCTTCTCTGTTACATCTAATTTATATAAATACACACACATATATATGTAGATCTAAGAAAAAAAGGTTAACATACGCTAAAATCAGTTTTGCCTGTCATTGTTGCTTTTATGGGGAACTCTTTGAAATTCACCTTTTTGTCTTCCTTGACACCCATGTTGAAACTTTTGGTGCTCTAGAATTAGTTCTCATCAAATGGTTTGCTTTCTCTGGTGTTGGATTAACTGCATGGTTAAGATGGGTTGGAGGATCCCACTTGTGATCTCTCTTTACTTCTGTGGCCTTCTCCATGCACTACTCGTGTCAGTTCCAACCCCCCCCCCCATGTCATTCACATGCAGTGCTGGACAATTGTCAAACCATTTGTGTGCGTGGATAAACATCTTTTGGTTATTTTGTTTTACTAAATGTTTAGAATAATAACTTTGAAATCGAAGCACATATCTTACGTGTGCTATTTAATGGGTCTGAAGTACCTCAGGGACATAAACTGATTCCATCCAACTTTGTGTAGTGGTACCGATAGAAAAGCTAAAGTAATTTCTCTAACTTCATTATGGTTTGGTCCTTTTCCTCTTATTGCATGTTTATGCTCGAAGCTGATGAGAAATCCATTTTTTCTTTGCATAATGTGTGCATATCCACCACTTTGTGCTCGGATCTTGATAATGGAAGCAATCTGGGTCAAGAAGAGATAGATCTTAGAATAAAATGGCCCCGCAATCTTCTTCAATCCTGTTTCAGAAACCATTTTCACCATATGCATACCGGCCATGCCTGGGAATTCAGGGCTAGCCGTTTCAAAGTGTCACCGATGCTTTGGATCTTCTCTCTAACGTGATGCTCATCTCAAATTGACAACTACCAGCCTTACAGATCTTGTTTGGGGTACTTATACCGTTCACAACTGTGTTACTGTCAAAATTTTATCACAACTCTATAAAAGCCAGTGGTGTTCCCGTTTCCTCCAAGGAGAATGTTAAAAAGAAATTCTTCTTTGAATTGAACCAAAAAGTATTTGTGCTATCCTGTTTTTAGGTTACTTGTTTGAGGATGAGATTCAGGGAATTTTTTTGTAAGTTATTTGCTTATGATAATTCAGGTCAAGGGTTTACTACTGGAAGAATAAACTTAGGTGAATTAGAAATTATCAGTATCTTCAGGTTCGAGTTCATATGGGCTACTTCCCATTTCAGAACAAGAAATATGGTGTTTCATTTTACAAACCAGTGGGAATACCCGCTGGATTTTGACTGCCTTGGTCACTATTGCCAATTTAATGACAGACCTTTCGATGGGCTTGTTCTCGTGGCTAGGGAAGTGGATTTTCCTGATTCTGTTTCTAGCAACCCAAGCAGCTAGCCGGCTCTTCAGAAGCCACTTGACTATGTATTAGTTTGGAGCCCAGATGATGGAAGGGATGACAATCAAAATGATTGCGGTTATATCTGGTTGCCACGGCCACCAGATGGCTATAAAGCAATGGGATATGTTGTCACCAATAAGCCAGGTTAGCCTGAGGTGGATGAAGTAAGATGTGTTCGAGATGACCCCACTGACAAACGTGAAACAGACCGGGTAATACTCAAGACGAACTCCAAATTTCCAAAATTCCAATTCCTTGTCTGGAGCACAAGGCCCTGCTACCGGGGGATGATGGGAAAAGGTGTTTCAGTTGGGACATTTTTCAGCAGTAATTACTGGAGTTTCGGAGAGGAGCTGGAGGTTGCATGCTTGAAGAACACAAATTCCATGCTACATGCCATGCCAAATCTTGATCAAATTCATGCACTCATCAAGCACTATGGTCCAACTGTCTTCTTCCATCCTGACGAGATATATTTGCCATCTTCTGTTTCATGGTTCTTTCAAAATGGAGCTTTGTTGTACAAAAAGGGTTCCTCTGTTGGGGAACCTATTGATGCTTTTGGGTCTAATCTGCCAAGTGGTGGGACAAATGATGGGGAGTATTGGATAGATCTACCCAGTAATGATCAGAGTAGTAGTATCAAATATGGAAACCTTGAAAGTGCAGTACATTATGTTCATGTAAAACCCGAACTTGGGAGGCACCTTCACGGATATTGCAATGTAGGTATTTTGCCCTTTTAATGGGCCAGTCACTGTCAAAATTGGCATCATGAGCTTTGCTCTTAGCAAAGTCGGGCAACATGTGGGTGATTGGGAGCATTTTACTCTCCGTATAAGCAATTTTACCGGGGAACTTTATTCAATATATTTCTCACAACATGGTGGAAAGTGGGTGGGTGCTTGTGATTTGGAGTTCATTGAAGGAAATAAAGCTGTTGTTTACTCAACGAAGAGTGGTCATGCAAGCTTCCCACACCCTGTCACCTACCTCCAGGGATCTTGGAGGCTTGGTATTGGAATCAGAAATGATACTGCAGGTAGTAACTTCTATGTGGATTCGTCTAACAGGTACGAGATTGTTGCAGCAGAATACCTCGACGAGGGAGTTGTCAAAGAGCCCTGCTGGCTGCAGTACATGAGAGAATGGGGTCCGACCATTGTGTATAATTCAAAAACAGAAGTAGATAGGATAATTAGCTTCTTATCAGTAATGCTGCGGTATTCTGTGGGGGAATAATTTTGCTAAGCTTCCATTGGAGCTTTATGGAGAGGAAGGCCCCACAGGACCTAAGGAGAAAAACAACTGGCTAGTAGACGAAAGAGGGTGAAGTTTTTCTCAGCTTCTGCATTGTTGGATATCCTTCTTCATTAACTACTGTTGCACGTCCAAATGGAAATCAGTTCCACGGTCACTGCTAGTCTTAGGATCAAAGGGAATTCCAGGATCAGTTCATACACACATCTAGAGAGAGAGAGAAGAAAATAATGGAATCAAAGTATATTCTTATTCTAATCAAAATCACGTATAACTTGATCATTCTTATTGAAACACTATTTGAAGCTGAAAATGTGATCCACTGTTGTGGAATTTTGCTTCGTTGAACCATGATATCAATAACTTGCAGAGCGCAACATGATTGAGAAAGACCATGGACAAGCTGTACTACTCATGAAAGCACATCGGTCGCTCCACACTGCTAAACCCGGTCCTTGTTCCGAGTTTGTGGTTTGCCATTCCTACAAAACTTTCCTAATATTTTGTGCCTTAAAGATACGTGAAGCACAAGAGTTATTTTGGGGTAAAATTTACTCATTAAAAATTATTTTTCCTTCATAAACGGGTCAGTCGAACGTGGAGAAATTTTCACTTTTAACTGATTTTTAAAATTTTTGCGATAAATTGTTATGTTTTTGAACTAAAGTCACGAATTTGACTCGTGACTTAGATATAAAGTTGACTGCATTGGACGATCTTTATTTCCTAAGAGAGATTTCAATCAGATTGATTCGAATTAATCGGAATAAATCTCTGAATATCGAATGGTAGACCAAACCCGAGGGCACAAAAAAAAATTCAATATTTTATCTTACTTATTCTTTTTTTAATTCTCAGATCTCTCGGGCCTCAGTAAAACTATTTACATGGGTAAAAATTATCCCACCTTAAATTTTAGATAAAAAATATTATTTACCAAACATACTTAAGAAAGGGTAAAAATTTAATAAGGTAATATTTCACTTTTTTTTTTCTCCTGTTACACATGCCGGTGTATCTTTCAATCACGACAAGAATCTTGAGCAAAGCAAGTGTGGTGGGCAACAAACAACTTATTAAATTTTGAAATTGTGAAACAGAACAAATAATTTTTATAAATTATAAAATAAGATAAATAACTTCTAAAAATTATATGACATAATAGATAGCTTTTGAAATTATAAATCAGGATCACACAATTTTTGAAATTATAAACTCATCATAATATTTAAAAAAAAAAAAAATTACAGTACGACCATAATCAACTTTCTCTTTACATTATTCTTCTTTTTCTAATTAATCTAACACAAATATATTGTTATATCGAGTAAACAATTAATATTAACAAATTTTGAGGGTATATAAGATATTTAAAACATAAATATTTGTCTCCAAAGTAATTATAACATAATCCATTAAATCATTAATTATGTATAAAAATTATTTTAATACTAATTAATTCGACTAAATAATTAGACTCGTATTCCAAAATAAATAGTACATCTGATCACCAAAGCTGTCTCAACAATTTCTATCCGAAGCGGAACTGACGTTTTTTAATCATGATCGGAAGTTCGATCCCTCATGAAAACAGAAAAATCAGCGTTGGGAGATCTACCCCCTCAATTGGGCCCTGCAAGCAGTCGACCGGCATTAATCGGGGTGAAATCTCGGATACTGGGTTGGTGGCCTAACCATGATCCAAAAAATTTCTATCCGAAGCTCTAACGTTGGTTGCTCAACGAGTCATTTGTTATCAGAATAAAAATTCAAGAGTTCGGGCATTATAAAATTAAGTTGAATAAATTATTTATAATCTGTATAATAATTTAAGAATTAGACAAGTAATCTAGCATATGAGTATTATAAATGTGCCAGCAGGCATTGTGATGTCAGAGCGGACTATAGTCCTTATTTCCTACCCGGAAAAGAGATTTTAAATAGTTTTAATCCAGGGTAAAGGGTGAAAAGGAAATCAAAGGTTTGTTGTTTAAGCTTGGCTCTGTCATTGCAGGAGTTTAGTTTGCTCATAATAAAAGGCATGAATGAAATATACTAATGTCTGATTATTGTTTGATTTGGTTCAAGATTATGTTCTTCGGTACTCATAATATTGTTAATTAATATATTTTTTTATTACAAAGAGATTACGAATATCATAAAATATAAATATTCATAAAAATTTGAATAATAAATTTCAGAAAAAAATACTTAAATAAGAGTGATTTATCACTCAGGTGTCCTAAAAGAACACATTGTTAATTAATATTTAACTAAGTATTTTACCTTTGAGTTATTTTCTCATACTACTTAGTAGGGAACCTTTAGTACTTGTTGGAGTAATGTCCTTTTTCATAGTTTATGACACCCAAAGGTAATACAATACATGACCCGTAATTGCCCAGCCTGTAAAGTCAACAGACATAACATGATTAAACATATATGAAGAAATAGACACCCTCTTTTGCTTGCTTTATCTTAAGTTAATATCCATTGAGTGATTGTTGGGTGGCTGGGCTTTATCATCAAGTTTGCTTTCTCTCTCTCTCTCTCTCTCTCTCAATCATTATCTTAATGAGACCTTTATTACTTCCTCTAACTCTTATCATAAGCTTTGAATGATTTGATACATGACCTCCTAACAATCAATCTGTGTTAACTTTTGGTTAAACTCTACTTTACTCTTTAACATATTTGGACTCTTTCTGCTAGTAACTTATATGTCCTAATTTGGATTACTCTTAATCTGAATTCATGTTTTTACGTAAAGGGTTCGAAAGGGTCATCTATGACTACCATCAGAGAATTGGCCATTGCCACCCCCTGGAAAAGAAATTGCATAGAGAAAATGTGCAGTAAGTGTTCATTTATTACCTGCAATTATACTTATTTTTCACCTTTTCCACTTGAGAAGTTTGTACAAAATGAGTATTAACAATTAATCACCGATGTCTTATGCATCTAGTAACAAGATACTAGATTTTTTAAACTAAAATTTCAAATTCAAATCTTGAAAAAATTGATATCGGAGAATTGGTTCCTAAATTGTATCGACTCTCTTAATTAAGATCCCGAGTTTCGAGTTTTAAAAATATAAAAATAGACACCGGAAAAGCAACTTTTAAATTGAATTTCATGATTGTTCAAATCGGATTAGTCGACTTTATACGTACCAGTAGTCAAGTATAAAAAAAATTAACAAATTAATCATTTTAATTTGAATTATTAATTCCAAATAAAAATATCACATGAAGGGTAAAAATTATGAATTGTAATCATGAAATTGTTGTTATGCTATGCTTAATAGTTTCAAGTCATTCCATTAACTAAACTCTCTGGTGCATGTAACAAAGTCCCTTTTGAAATTTTTGTTGGACAGCATGAATAGAAAAGGAAAAATCACTTCACTGACCTAGTAACGGAGGGTTCGCCACAATAGCTCAATAGCTCAATAGCTCAATAGCTCAATAGCTCTAATATAAGTTTTGCTGTACCACACAAGAAGGTAGTGTCTACATGTTCCATCCTTACAAAAAAAAAAAACACAAAAATAAAAACAAAAATAGTACTAAAACTTCAATCAAATGGTAAGTTTAAAAAGCATTAAAATTAACCGGCACATAAACATAGATTTGGAGACTTACATAGCTATTGAGCTATTAGGGAAACATAAAATTTATTTTCACTCTAATTTTCAAATAGCTATGATTGTGCTTTGTGTTTTTCACTTGTCTTGATAATTTTCACCCTTGACAAATGCTTGGTTCCAACCTATTTTGCTACTTTTTGTCAATTTTGGGACTTGATTTAGTTAATAAATGTCCAACCGAAAATGATTTAGTAACCTAATATTGACTAAGGCATATTTTTGTCACTAACCGATATTCAAGTTTCTCTTGATTAATCTGATTCCAGTATTTTGAGACTCTTTGTAAAAGGGTTTATTTTTTAAAATTTTATATTTTTATTTCAATGATTTGAATTTGAAACGTATGATTAAAAGAGTATAACACCTGATTGTTACGTATACATGAGTTTGGTAAATTGTTTGCATTGTTGTTTAGTTAGCGACTTGAAAAAGTGCACAACAATATCATAATTAATTGCTTAAGAGCCTATTAAAAGGTTAGGAGGGGATTGTTGATGACAAGAGTAGGCAAAATTTGTAGCATAAAATCACCATTTAGAGGTTAATTAAGCAATGTTTGGAGGAGGAATATTAAACACCCAAATGTTAACACTTAAGTGGAAGTAACGGAAAAAATCGATATTATTTACCAGTATTTTTATTTTTGGTTTTAAGAATTTTTTTTTTGGAAAAAAAAAACCACGACGCCCAGGTATGGATTTGGTTTGGGTTTATAATTTCAAAAAACTTGTTTGAAATTTAAATGAATTTCTCTTGTTAAAAGTAATACTATTTGTCTTTTTTTTTTTTTTTTTTTTTTTTTTTTTTTTTTTATGTTTCATGAAACTATTTGATATGATTAGGTTTTATATTTTTTCCATATTTTAATTTTTTTCATAATTTTTTATTTAAAAAAATCCTTATAAATGATAATTAATACGATAAAAATTAATATTATCTAATAATACAAAAATCAAATATCAAAAAAGATAACACCGAAACAAAACAATTGGCATCAATTTTCACTTAAATCATAATCACCAAAAGATTTACTATATTATAAAAGTAGGCTAAATTATTTAAGTCAAGAAAAAGAAAACCATATGTTATGATTAAGTTTTATGTTATTTTTCTATATTTGGAATTTTCTTTTAATTTTTTTCATAATTTTTTTTTAAGAATTAACTCGATAAAAATTAACATTTGCCTCCGACAAGCGAAACATACCACATTCAATTTCACTTACCCCACAGTGGCAGATTCGGTAAATTCACCCTGACACAAGTGTCAATTGCCCCAACCCCCCACCGGATAGATGCACCACGTCTCCGTCCGTCAACAGTAGTTTCACTCTCTCCCCCCATCCCCAACCGCATTTCCAACGCTCTCTCTATCTCTCTCTCTCTCTCTCTCCATACGCGCTTCACACGTAGATCTGAACAACGATTCATCAGATCTAATAATGGAGGAAGCGCTGGAGATGGCTCGGGCGAAGGACACGAAAGAGCGAATGGCGGGCGTGGAGCGGCTTTACGAACTTCTCGAAGCTTCTCGCAAGAGCTTGTCTTCCTCCGAAGTCACTTCTCTCGTCGACACTTGCTTAGATCTTCTCAAAGACAACAATTTTAGGGTTTCTCAAGGTGCTCTTCAAGCTCTTGCTTCTGCTGCAGTTTTATCTGGTGAGCATCTCAAGCTTCACTTCAATGCACTTGTTCCCGCCGTCGTTGAAAGATTAGGTGACGGTAAACAACCGGTCAGAGATGCCGCCAGACGCCTTTTGCTCACTCTTATGGAGGTTAGTCAATTTTGCATTGTCATTTTTTCTTTAATCTGTTGTGATTCTTCGTTTGGATCTTTAGTTATCTGTTTATTAGTGTTTGGCGAAATCCGATTTATCTGCTACGGTTTTTGTTTCAAGTTCATTCAATTTAATACGCACTTAAATTAAATTTCTATGTATGTTTCCCAAAATGCCACTGGCGAATTATAGTAATGCGAAGACTTCGCATAAAGTTTCTCAAAGTATAAATGATCAGTTATTGTACTGTTTCGCAAATTCCGATCTTATTATGGGTTTTTTATTTATTAGTTTTGCTTAAATTTGTTGTCCTTAATCGATAAGGACTTGATGAGAAAATGGGTCTAATGATCGTTGATGTTAATTTTGAATCTTTATTGGTGTTAATTAACTAAGTGAATGAGATGCATTTATATTTTTCTAATTACTTAAATTACTTTTAGTTAGTACGGCTCAACTTAGGAATTTCGCCCAATTTATTTGTTTTTAGTTACGTTTCATGTTAATTACTTATGTATGATCTTAGTTACTCGCAGCAAACTTTATTGCTAGCAATATGTTTTGTGGGATTTCGGTTATAGTTTTTACATTTCCAAAAACCTCACGAAATACTTTACCAGAAAATATAAATATATAATGCAAGTATGTTAATATTTTGGAAATTTTGTAAAACTACTGTATCTCATGAAATTTCCAAAGTACCCCCAAAAAACACAGAACATTAGAATGTTTGGAAATCTTTTTATCTTATTAATTTAATGGTGTTTTAAGCAGAGTTGGTTGAGGTTGTAGTTAGTGATTGTTGATCTTTTTATTTTTATTTTTTAGTTTACAATGAACGCAATGCCTTTGGGTGGGGGGAGGGTTGAACCCACAAGCTGCTAGTTGTGATGATCATCCAGCTGGCTAAACAATTGGTGGTAATTATACAACCTAATTATATATGACTAATTTATGATTTTGTTATCGGAAGCAATTAACTTATGTTACACTATCACTTCCAGAAATGAGCTCTGTGTGTGATGGACTCACTATCATATAATACCACATCTTGTTGCTTACAATAGTAGAAAAATATTTTTAGTGATTATTTTAGTTAAATTTTGAACTAATCTTTATAGAATTGAACTAATTGTGTATTAGATCCATTGATGTTCTTGCTAAATTTAGCCACTCATTACTTAGTTGTGCAGTCCTATGGATAATTGTTAGAGAGGGAAATCATCTAAAGGCTAATGCATATTATCAATTTTATTCTTTCCTGATATAAATCTTAAAATCAGATTAGAAACAGAGGAGGCTATTTTGTCCCTCTAAAGCATCACTATGCTTCATAATTTAGGTAGATCAAAAGGAGGATTCTCTTTCTAAATTATAATAGATCACAATACCTATGTATCGTTCAGTCATCAATTCTTCACTGGCTATTCTCTATTAAAATTTAAAAATTTCAACATGAAAGCCTTTTTCTTTGTTTTTGCACTTGCTTTTGTAAATTTCTTCCCAATCAGACTGGCTTAAGCCTTTTATGATTGTTGAAATTCATTTTGAACCAACCTTGTTTTTTAAGTAAGAATTTTTGAACTTAGTTTTATTCATATACTCATTATATTAGCACACGATATGGATATTTTGAAAAATGGAATCTATTGTTTCGAGATTTGAAGTTCAGAGAGATATAACAGTTAATTTGCTCTAGATTTACATTAGCTACTTCCTTATCTTTTCCTTATGTTGACTTGAGTGAATTAAGGTACACATGCTTTCCAGACCTAGTGCTCCGAGAAGCGAGAATGAGTTTAGAGACTATAAGTACCAATGGACTGTAGAATGTAAATTAATCCAAATGGATCATTTCTCAGGGCTAAATTCGGCGACATGCATACATTCTAGTCTTTCCTTTATTGTATTTTAAAGACTATTATTTTCAATTTGTTATAGGGTTTATATTGATGAAATGACAGGTAAAACTCAAAGTGCCTCCTCATTGTTGGTAATATTCCCATGTGAAGTCTTTTCTTTTTAAAGTTATTTGACTTGGTATGGATTAGAATTGAGATGTTGTGGTACTTCATTCTCCACCTTTCTGACTTTTCTGCTACATTTTATGTATTCAACATGGTTTTTTTTACTACATTTTTGTGCTTGGTGTAACGGTTGAGTTGCTCCTTTGATGACCTTGAGGTCACGGATTCGAGGCGTGGAAATAGCTTCTTTGCAAAAATGCAGGGGAAAGGATGCGTACATATTTTTCCATTTTTCCCCTTCCCCCGCACTAAGTGAGGGAGTATTTTGTGAACTGGGTGAGCCCTTTACATTTTTGTGTAAACTGCTAAGGCATCTTGTGACAAGGTAATCAATATTGAAAACCATTGAAGGGAAAGACATTTTTGAACGGTGGATGATTCTCTTTTAGTAAATACGAAGAATGTATACATAAAGTAGTGGTACACCATGTAGGTTTCTTCTCCAACAATCATTGTTGAAAGAGCGGGGTCTTATGCTTGGGCGCACAAAAGCTGGAGAGTTCGAGAAGAATTTGCAAGGACTGTCACATCTGCAATCGGCCTTTTTGCATCTTCTGAGCTTCCACTTCAGCGAGCTATTCTACCTCATGTATGCTATTTATCCCTGTCAATGTATTCTCCTTTGTCCTAGAGGTGGAAACAACCTAGTATACACCAAAACCAGTATTCATGGAGAAGATTCCTTTGTTCAAAATATTCATATGTTGCTAATGCCGTTTTCTTTTGCTGTTGCCAGATTTTGCAGATGTTGAATGACTCAAATCATGGCGTTCGTGAAGCGGCTATATTGTGCATTGAGGTCGGTAGGATTTGAAATACAGTTGTCCTTGGGCTATATTTCCTAAAGCTTAACTAGGTTTGATTTTGAAAATGTGAGGGATATAATTGCCTGGTTTATGTAACACAATGTTGTTCTCTTTGTAGTGATATACACTGTAAGAGGTTTTATCGAGAAGAAATATTCATTAACAAGAAGCACTGAGATGGTGCAAGAGATACAAACTAAAACCTTCATCAGGAATCTACAAAAGCAGCAATGTCCTATGTAGAAGCCCAAAACTGGGGGGAAAACCCAAAAAATGCAATTATGAAAACCAAAAGTCTATAATGTTTGAGAGAAATGTAAACTAGAAACCTTCTCACTTGAAAGGAAAGAAAGTCGACTGTTATTGTAAATGAGTGTTTCTGTTGTTGAAACGACAGAGATAGTGGTTGGTATTTTCCTAAAATTGGTTCTAGAGGGGAGTACATTCTTGATTCTGCTATTGTAAATGAGCAAGTTGTCCAAGCATGGCATGAAGAAAGTGTATAGGATCCTTCATCCTTTTGAGTCTTCATGACAAAAGGCATCTTGTTAAGGATCAATTCTTTATGGGGTTTTGAAAACTTAACCTGCAGTGGTGAGGTGCTTATGCAGGCTCATCTTACCCCTAAGCTAAGCTTATTGGGTTGATAAGGACTTAACTTCTGCTTCTTAGAGTTGAGTTAGAAAATAGTGCATACACCTACATCATAAGCTTTGTGGAATTATTGGTTATCTTCCTGGTATTAGAGCCGAGTTCATAAGTTCAAAGATACCTAGCCCTTTAACCTATTTATTACTGTGTTTGGGACCCTCTTATAAGTCATCATAAGTTCACATTTTGGGGAAGTACTAAAAGAAAACATAGTTGTTAAGATCTCAATTCTTTCTATATGAACCTGCAATTCTATAAGCACTCCAATTCACTATTTTTGCAGAAATCCAATATGATTTTACTCTTGAAACTTGTTTGTTGAAATCCTGATTCAAAAAAAAAAAAAAAAAAAAATCAAAAATCCTTGAAGTAAAGTTGGTAACTATATTTTTCTATATGGTTTTAAGTTTTTGAATCAATGGGTCAATTGGTTGGTTTACAGTGGTTTTGAATTGTATCTTTTAATGCGCTTATTCTACTTGTTAGCAGTATCATCAATCTCTCTTTGAGTGTTTTAACGCTTTTAGGGTTGTCCTGCTGGCTATAGATAAAGGAGAGAAAAATAAGCACACAACATGGAGAAGTTACAAGGAAAGGGCAATTTACTATCCAACAAGTGTCTAAACGTTCAAGATGATCTGTCCTTGCCCCTAAATTTCCATTGTTTGCTCCTTTCCAATATGGAAAAGAATTGAAAGCGGATGGTCTGCTGATGAAACCTTTACATGCTTTTCTTCTTGGGTGAGAATTGGGAGAATTGATTAAAGAAAAAATAGTAATAGATGATGGAGGCAGAGAATCAGAGTTGGCGCTTTCGTACATGTAGAAGCAGTACAATTTTTAATAACATGACCCGACTTCTTGTTAAAACTGAAAACACAACAAAAGGCAGTGGTTCTCAACTACAATGGGTTTCGCTTTCAATAAAAACTTCAAAATCTCCAGTTCCTTTTTTAAGATGGGAAATTTTGATTGGTTGTGATATTGATGGAGTTTGGGCAATGGCTGGATATCTTTGTAGTATGTATCACTTATTGAGGCATGGCATTGATGAATGGTGGTGTTGTGTGGGAGTGTGGACGATCGATGGTGCTATATTAGAATTGGATCATTGATATGATGTGGTTATTTTGGGTCATTTTCTTATTTAAGTTGTTGAGACCAATGTGTCCTTGCTGTAGCTTTGCTCTTTGCAGTTACTGTTATTCCGTTTTCACTTTGCAGGAAATGTACACTCAAGTTGGACCACAATTTAGAGATGAATTGCAGCGACATCATCTTCCAACATCTATGGTGACTATCTGCTTTAGATTTTTCCATTTTCTGCCAACACTTCACCATGAATTTACTTGATTGCTAATTGAATTGTAGGTTAAAGATATTAATGCTAGGCTGGAGAGAATCGAACCAAAGTTGCGTTCTTCAGATGGAATAGTAAACAGCTACAGTGGTGTTGAGACAAAGCTTGTAAATGTAACCACTAAAAAAGGCAGTCCAAAGTCCAAAAGTTCTTCACGTGAGACATCACTTTTTGGAGGTTGGCTTGCTTTAACCTTTAAATTTGCTGACTGCATGTGTAAAAGAACACTTTCAGCTGCATTTCAGACTGGCATTTAAGTTTTGATATTTTTCTTCAGAATGTAATTTTGGCTATTTAATTTGCTTACATTGAGTTTTATGCTGTTGGAAATTGGAAAGTAACTTTATAATGTCATACACTTCTACCTCTTACTATCTTTTGGGCCCCCAAAAAGTTATTGCTCTCATTGCAGTCTAGGAATTGAAAGTATTTTAAATTACCAATCCATTCTGAAATCTTTTCATGAGGAAACTAGGAAACCACTGCTCCTTTGCTCATTTTGAATATCTCTGATGCATTTTTTTTTTCTTTTTTAATCATCATATTGTCTTTCTGGGCAATGGACCCAGGGGATTTATACTTTGTTCCTTCTTTTATGCTGGTGTCATCCACTTGAACCTATCAAAACACAAGACTTGTGGCCCAGCAACAGCTTGTGGAGTATTATGGGCCCTGCTGTGAGAGTTGGTGCAAGGGAAATAGTGTCTGGGAGCTAGATTGGATGATGTTCCCATCCATTTATTATCTGGAGATGAATTCAGGTGTATTGCAGTTTCAAGAGAACTGGAAAGTCCTTGTGGCTTATGGTTTTTAGCTCTTAAAAATTTTTATTTCAGTTCAACCATTTTTAGTGTTTTTGTTTTTCTAAACAACCATCAGAATGAGGATGCTTGTAGGTGATGCTGTACAAGCTTTGACATTGATCACGTAGCTTAGTCCTTTCCTTGTTTATTATTAATATCATATATATATTTAAGCCAGATACATGATGCAGCTATGTTATCAGCTCTGTTATATGAGTGCTAGACTTATTTTCAACTCCTTAATCATGTTAGTTGATAGTGAAATCTTACCATTGAAGCTTTCCTGCTTCATTTATATGTTGGAATTGTAAGTTTACATCAGTAATGTTTGTGTTCTTAATTTCTTCCTTTGTTGTGTAGCGGAAACTGATGTGACAGAAAAACCAGTAGACCCAGTAAGTGTGTATTCAGAGAAGGAGTTAATAAGGGAATTCGAGAAGATCTCATCTACTCTTGTTCCTGAAAAGGATTGGTCCATTCGCATTGCTGCCATGCAGCGTGTTGAAGGCCTTGTTTTAGGAGGTTTGTGCTTTTCTGCTTTCTGTGTTGCATATGACGGCTCTCATTAGATTTTGTCCTTTATTTATATATTTGAGGGTGGGGGTGGTATTTACCATCTTTTTTTTACTTTGAGGATGTCACGAACAAGACAGGTGATGGATGTTTTGGGTGGTAGATTGCCACCCTTTCATAGTGAAATCAGGGACAAGAATGTCAAAAAAGCAATTGCATTGTTTTTGGTGTTATAAGTAACAATAGCTTGAAAAAGAACCTAGGAGACTGCTACCCAAGAATTGCCATAATGTGATCAATTAGCTCAGAAGAATTCTTCGTACATGACTATGTTGTGCTTAGTTGGTATCCGGAGGAAGCTTTTGGTGTTATACCTTTTCTCCACAACAAGAATTGCCAAGAAGAGTTGATGGTATATATTTTGAAGGGCTGTAGGAACTTTAGGAGAGCAATACAAATTGGTGGATTAGCAATTAGAAGAAACATGGTAACTTACTATTGAATAGAAAATATTGCCTGGCATCCAGCTGCTAAAAATTAAAAATGATTTTTGCACAACCTAATTATCTTTACAATAGAAGAAAATACTAGGTGATAGAACTATCATAAATTAATGTCTTCACCTGCAATTAGATATCCAGGTAGACTGCATTTTCTCTATTGGAAATGTGGTCATAAACTTCTTTTCTATTTAGCAGAATGATGGTAATCTATTTGTTGCAAATGATTTTATTTAATCAGGTGCTACTGATTACCCCTGTTTCCGAGGTCTATTAAAGCAACTTGTTGGCCCACTAAGCACACAGTTATCTGATCGTAGATCTAGTATTGTAAAACAGGTCAGATATCCTCTCTCTCTCTCTCTCTCTTCCCCCCCCCCCCCACCGCTAAGTAAAACATTGATGTAAAGTTCACTGAATTTAGCTTCTGTGCCCCTTTTACCTGCAATTGGTAGCATGGTAAAATGAGAAGTTTATTTGTTTATGGGTGCATCTCGATGCCTGAGGTTTTTTTGTATCTGGAATATTGGGTGCATCAAAATATTTATAGGATATGAAACTGAAAATGGTTTAGGTGTAGAAGAAGATTGTATTGTCTACTGCTGCAACTTTCTTTCTTACTTGTAAATGCACATATACACCAGTCCATTTGCTTCTACGTTTACACCCTCTTTTGGCTAAAATACTTATCCTGGTTTCCATCTTTTTGTATTCTAAATCATTTTCCTTTTCCTTTCTTCTTTTGCACGTGTGTGCATGCTTTCTTGCACGTGTTAAAATATTTCTCCGGATGACTTTTATGCTTATTTGAGTTATCTATCTCTCTTGCACACTTGTAGACTTGGTCGGTGACCATGGCTCTGTAATATCTCAACATGAAGAATCTTGGATTTGATTCGAAGGGGAAAATTTCCGGAAAGAATGAAAGCAGGAGTTAGGAACTCCTTGAGTCTTTCAGTGGATGGATTTATTTATTTATTAAAAAAAAACCTTGAATTTTTGGTTTTCTTTGAAGTCCTTTGACTCTTCTGCTGACATCGCAGATATTTTTCAACTATGTTCTTCTGTAGTGTTTTGCATAGTGCTCCTTCTTGGTGCCTTCTAGTGAATAATCCTTTGTTCATATATTTGCACGAGAGCAAGTGAAATATTTTTCTTCATTTGTATGGAGAAGATACTGCCATGAACTTGATCTTGATAAGCTATAAGGATGCAGGATAATTCTATTGCATTTCCTTGTTGACCTTGTTCAAAGTCTACCAAGTACTTTGGTCCTTTTGTCCTATCAAAAGAGTCTACAAAACTTCCATAAAGTAATAAAGTGATTTAATGTTTATCCTGCCATTCCATTTCTTACAAAGTTTGAAAAAGAAGAGCTATAAAATCTTGAATATATCTTTTTCTTGTCAACGTCACATTAGCTTCTTTATATTTTGACATTGTGAATGGAGTTGTTTGGGAAATTTAATGAGTATTAAATAGCTAAGTTCCTGTAGTGCAGTCAGGGCTGTTCTCTGTACTCTGCATCTGTTATGTATCTTTTATGCCTAGCTCAATATTGTCGCTATCAAATCACATAAATAATAAACAAAAAGGAAAAAGATTAACAATCTTTGTTTTGGCATTTAGGCTTGCCATCTACTAAGCTTTTTGTCCAAGGAGCTCTTGAGTGATTTTGAGACATGTGCAGAGATGCTTATTCCCGTAAGTTCATTAGTTTTTTTTTTCCTGAATAATTAGTCTCTGCACAAGCCTCACAGTTGCTCTGACACATACTATGCTTGTAGGTACTTTTTAAGCTCGTTGTGATAACTGTGCTA
The DNA here is from genome assembly GCA_033439265.1 of Dillenia suffruticosa. Taxonomy (NCBI): domain Eukaryota; kingdom Viridiplantae; phylum Streptophyta; class Magnoliopsida; order Dilleniales; family Dilleniaceae; genus Dillenia; species Dillenia suffruticosa. The sequence goes on from JAVTVX010000020.1 coordinate 21,173,421, forward strand.
GTTATTGCCGAATCTGCTGATAACTGCATCAAAACGGTAATCTAATTGTTTTGGTTTATTGAGATATATTCTACAAGTGTTTCTCTTTCCTTGGATTTAATTATTTTGGCACTTTAGATATTGCGTAATTGTAAAGTTGCCCGGGTGCTTCCTCGAATCGCTGACTGTGCGAAGAATGACCGCAGTGCAGTACTCCGTGCAAGGTTAGATAACTACTCTAATGGGTTAATGACATAATATATTCCATTTCTTTTTTGATGTCTATCCTTTTCCTATTATTTCACCTTTTTTGACTCAGATGTTGCGAATATGCTCTTTTGATACTGGAATATTGGGCTGATGCACCAGAAATACAACGATCTGCTGATCTATATGAAGACCTAATCAAGTGTTGTGTTGGAGATGCAATGAGTGAGGTCTGATATTTTCAAACTATCTTTTCCATCCAGATTATGATACCAAGCATATACCGTCCACGTACTGCAAGCCTGTCAAATTTGGAATTCTTGTGGGGGTTGCGACACCCAATTGCTTGGATCAATTTGTCTATCTCATATGGCTCTAGCTTTGCCAGATGTAAATCTGCTATAACCTATATTAGAAATACAAAGTTGGACTTGCATACCAGAGGATGAAGTGTTGAAGGCTTTAGTGTCAGCTTTTCTTTCTTGGGGGTGTGTGGGTGCATGCATGTGCATGTGTGATGGCTCAGCTAAAAAATCAATTATGACCAAGTACGAAGTAGGGAATTTAGCAACCTAGGGTTGCCAACCTAATGCTGCCTAGGTGTCCTTATGTGCAGCATTTGGACCTGCCCTGGCATTGTTGATGATAGTGGTTTGGGTTTTTTGATGGCTTATAATCTTTTATAAGAACTCTTAATTATTTGGAGCTGAATGACTAAAGGATTTGTCAGATAGCCACTCCCAAAAGACAAAGCTTTTCTGAGTTTCGTTACATGCCTTTTTTCTATACTATGATTCATTTTGTGAGCTATATGTTTTCTTTTCTTCTTGATATTATTGTTGTCACACTTTTATAGAATGCTACTTTCTCATGGTTGATCAATAATACTTACCATTATGGCTGTGACAGGTGCGGTCAACTGCACGAACATGCTACAGAATGTTTTCAAAGACATGGCCAGAGCGATCCCGACGCTTATTTATGTCCTTTGATCCTGTTATTCAAAGAGTATAGTCCCGTTCCTTTTTCCAAATAAATGTTTTTTTTTACCTCCTAATTTCTGAGTAAATATTTTATTGATTTCATGTTTCATTCAGATAATAAATGATGAGGATGGGGGTATCCATCGGAGACATGCTTCTCCTTCTGTTCGTGAGAGAAGCTCACAAACAGCTTATACGCCACAAACATCTGCTCCAATGAATCTGCCAGGATATGGAACTTCTGCTATTGTTGCCATGGACAGAAGTGCAAGCCTTACCTCTGGAACATCCATCTCTTCTGGACTACTTCTATCACAAGCCAAGTCACTAAGTAAGGGACCTGAGCGTAGCCTGGAAAGTGTGCTGCATTCAAGTAAACAGAAGGTTACAGCTATTGAAAGCATGCTTAGGGGCTTGGACTTGTCTGAAAAAAACCATTCTTCAACCCTCCGATCATCTAGTCTGGATCTAGGTATTCAATGATTATCCATTATTTTTTCCCTTTGAACTCTCTTCGTTTTATATCAAGCATCATCTGATGAATTGTTTTCTGGTAATTGCTTTTTTTTTTTGGTGAACGGCTAAATTTTGGTTTTTTTTTTGCCCCTAGTGCAGGAGTTGACCCTCCATCATCTCGTGATCCACCATGTCCCCTTGCTGTTCCTGCTTCAAGTCAGCTGATGAACACTTTGGGACTGGATTCAACTACATCCTGTATAAGTAAAGACGGCAGCCATAATGGTGGTTTTGTTTTGTCTGATATTATCAGTCAGATTCAAGCCTCTAAAGATCATGGTAAATTGTCATATCGGAGTAATCAGGTAGCTGAACCTTTATCAGGACTTTCATCATACTTGACAAAGAGAGCTTCTGAGCGACTACAGGATAGAGGCTCTGTTGAAGAAAACACTGATATAAGGGAAGCAAGGCGATTTGTGAATCCACACATGGACAGGCAGTACCTAGACACACCATATAGGGATTTAAATGCCCGCGATGCACAGAATGCTTACATTCCTAATTTCCAAAGACCTCTTCTAGGAAAAAAGGTGGCTGGACGCATGTCTGCCGGAAGGAGGAAGAGTTTTGATGATAACCAGCTGAACATTGTGGATTTGTCAAGCTATGCTGAAGGCCCAGCATCTCTGCATGATGCTTTGAGTGAGGGACTTAGTTCAAGTTCTGATTGGAGTGCCAGAGTTGCAGCTTTTAATTATCTTAGATCATTGCTTCAGCAAGGCCCCAAAGGTATTCAAGAGGTTTTGCAGAATTTTGAGAAAGTAATGAAACTATTTTTCCAGCATTTGGATGATCCCCACCATAAAGTTGCACAAGCAGCTCTGTCAACTTTAGCAGATATTATACCAACTTGCCGAAAACCTTTTGAAAGTTATATGGAGAGGATCTTACCTCATGTTTTCTCAAGACTGATTGACCCAAAGGAGTTAGTTAGACAATCTTGTTCAACAGCTTTAGATATTGTTAGTAAAACATATGGCATAGATTCTCTGTTGCCGGCTTTGCTGCGTTCGCTGGATGAACAGCGGTCACCAAAGGCAAAATTGGCTGTTATTGAGTTTGCAATTGGTTCCTTCAATAAGCATGCTTTGAACTCTGAAGGTGCTGGTAATAGTGGTATCCTAAAGCTATGGCTTGCTAAATTAACACCATTGGCACATGATAAAAACACAAAGCTGAAGGAAGCTGCTATTACATGCATTATATCTGTGTATACCTACTTTGACTCAGCAGCAGTTTTGAACTTCATTCTTAGTTTATCTGTCGAGGAGCAAAATTCTTTGAGACGAGCGCTTAAACAGTACACCCCTCGTATAGAAGTGGATCTTATAAACTTTTTGCAGAACAAGAAAGACCGACAGCGTCCTAAATCCTCATACGACCCCTCTGATATGGTTGGGACATCATCTGAAGAAGGATATATTGGAGCTCCAAAGAGAAGTCATTACTTTGGAAGGTACTCTTCTGATTCCCTTGATATTGATAGTGGAAAGAAGTGGAGCTCCGCACAGGAATCAACCCAGATCATAGGTTCTATGGGTCAAGCAGGGTCTGATGAAAATCAGGAGCACTTGAATCAAAACTACGAGACTGGCTTTAACAATGAAAGTGTAAAAGCAAAGGATCTAAGTTTCATGGCAAATGCAGCAGATGAAAGTATTCGAACCTGGACTAGGTGGGTTGAAAATGTTGACAGTGGTGCAAATGTAGAGGCTTTGTCTACTTCACATCTGGACATGAATGGACTTATAAACCCTGATAACTTAGGGGTTGATGGAGCATATAATATCGAGAATGACCCCTTACTTGAGTTGCATGTCAATCATTCAAAAATTGCTACTGTGAAGCTTAACTCTACTCCCGACTCCGGACCTAGCATTCCTCAAATTCTTCATGCAGTGAGTTTGGGAATTCTAGTTTTTATTTAATTATCTCATTAAAGATGACTGATGTTTCATGTAAAAGACAAATCCAATAACTTGCAATTTAACACTCTTGCCGTCTTCTGTTTGTAGATCTGCAATGGGAATGATGACAGCCCAACAGCAAGTAAGCGTGGTGCACTTCAACAGTTAATTGATGCTTCTGTGGCAAATGATCATGATATTTGGACCAAGGTTCCTTATTCTCACTCCTTTGTCACTGCCTTTTGACACCTGTCAAAGTAGGAAAAATACATGGTTAATATTGTCAAGTAATTTGAAAGAAGACTATGTGCATGAAGTTGGATTGTATTGCATGTCCTTGAAGTTGACAAAATTGATTAATGTTAAGAAGACTTAAGTACTCCCAAACCAACTCAAAAATGATGTGTTCATTAGAATTTGTATCATAATTGCTTCTCTAATGCTTGTTTTCTCTTTCCAGTACTTCAATCAGATTCTGATGGCTGTACTAGAGGTGTTGGATGACTCTGATGCTTCAATCCGGGAACTTGCTCTTTCACTGATAATGGAGATGCTTAAGAATCAGGTAAATCATTTCTCTTCCTGTGTTTAAAAACATTGATCTATTCTTCTCCAATTGAAGAATTTGACCTCACTACATTAGCTTCTTTCCTCATTCCTGATATTTGGGATACAATATATATATTTTCAGAAAGAAACCATGGAAGATTCTGTTGAGATTGTCATTGAAAAACTGCTTCATGTTACTAAGGACATTGTTCCCAAGGTAGCCTCCTATCTCAGATCATGATGGTTCACATAATGATTTCTTTTCCACATCTAATTGCATGTTTACTTTTTACATAGGTTTCAAATGAAGCAGAGCACTGCTTGACTATAGTGCTATCTCAATATGATCCATTCAGAAGTCTTAGTGTATGTTATTCTGAATTTATTTGCCTTAGACTTTTGAGAATCATCTGAATATTTTTAACATCCTTCACATTTACTGAATCTACAGGTTACTGTTCCTCTGTTGGTTACGGAAGATGAAAAAACGCTTGTTATTTGCATCAATTGTCTCACAAAGGTGTGCTTATTTGTTCCTCTTACAACTTTTTGGTGGTTGTTTCACATGTTATCCTAAACACTATCTGCATTTATCCACAATGTTGCTCCATACTTGGGACTTAGTAATTTACCAAATAATTACTCTTTAGAAAACTTATGTTGAATATCTAATGTATGATACTTCTGTTCTCTTTCTTCTGTTTCCAGCTTGTGGGTCGGCTCTCACAAGAGGAGTTGATGGGTCAGCTACCTTCATTTTTGCCTGCACTATTTGATGCATTTGGAAACCAGAGCGCTGATGTTCGAAAGGTAATTATCTTTCTCAAACTTTGTCTTGTGTACTACAAAAAATTTAGTGACACTTGCGGGCTGCAAAAATAAATCCAGAAGTTCATGAACAGGAATTTGTTTTAGCACATCTTGCTGTCTCATAATAACTCAAGAGTCCTGGTTTCTTGCAGACGGTTGTTTTTTGTCTTGTAGACATCTATATCATGCTTGGGAAATCTTTTTTGCCGTACTTGGAGGGGTTAAATAGTACACAACTGCGTCTGGTGACAATTTATGCCAACCGGATTTCACAGGCCAGAACAGGAACTTCAATAGACGCCAATCACGATTAGCTGGTTCAGGTTCAGTAGGGGAGAAATGAAGATAGCATTTGCTTTGCAGTATTTGGCCATTCATTGTGTATTTTTGTATATTGTGTGAATGTGCATTTCAAGGGTGAGTTTTGTTTGCTATTTTATTGATTAATATATGGTTTTGTTGTTTTTATTATTATTCCTATTTGTTATTTGAGAGTGTTGGTTATTGATGCCCATTATGGGCATTTGGGTAATTAAGGAATGGGGTAACTCCCATCCTTAATTACCATTAACCAATATTTTGGTAACCCCCACCAATTAAGTGATATTGGTCTTACCTTCCTTCTGGGAGAAAAAAAAAATGGAAAAAACTCTCCTTCTCCTACCTTGTGAAGTGGACAGCAGCCATGGGAGGAGATGACTAGGGTTTCACATATTCTCTAGAGAGAGAATAGAGAGAGGGATGGAGATTTTCGCGTAGGAAAATCTCCCATCGTCAAACGATTCACCGGACATGAGGATTGCGGCGTTGTGATACTGTGGTGGTGATTCGACTAACCTCGTGATCACCATCTGACCGTGCGATCCGTTCGAGGGACATCGCGACACGGTGGATTTTGGAGACTGTCCTATTGAGGTATTTATCCCAAAAATTTTGATCTATTTAATTCTCACTTCCGCATGCGCGATTAAATCCAACAGAGAGAGAGAGAGAGCATTTTGGTGAGAAAATGAATTTGTGGATATGTATCCTTTGTCCATATTCAGTATATAATAAATTTTCAGAAAAGCCCCTTTGTATTGGAGTACAAGTTATGGTGAGTCGACTCGTATGGATTGTGAAATTCTCAACGTGCCAATGTACGTTGACCATGGAATTTCGTTATTGATCGGGTCGATGTCATGTTAGCTGCTCTCTCTCTCAAGCTGCTCCTTGCTTTTGTTATATGCATAAAAGGATTCATTTTCGATTAAATTTCTAAATTATCTCTCGTATCATGACTTGTTACGGTTCTCGCAATGCTGCAAAATTGAAATTTCTTTCACTCGTTCCTGACCTTTTCCAAGAAAAATGTATGCTGCTCTTGAGCCAATGGTGAATTTTGCAGGTTTTCTTTGTGCCAATCTCGACTTTGTAAAATTTTTTGAAGTTGCATAAAATAATCTATATCCATGGTAACTATTCGCTGATGTTACAAATATACAAGTCAGAAATGGAAGACTTTCTTCGCATGGCACGAAAACTGCGTTGGATTTAAAAAATTCCACACCGTCAAGTATTTAAAGTGACCGGAGTGCCCCGACCTCTCTCTCTCTCTCATCTTGATTTGCCTTTTTCTTTTCTCTCTCCAATGTTGATATCTCTCTATTGATCAAGATGGGAGAGAGAAGAGATCGTGCAGACAAAAAGAGAAATGAGAGAAGTTAACGTCGCCAAAATAGAGAGAGAGAGAGATCGACAATGGAGAGACTAGTGTCTGGTTGGCTCAGTAAGAAAGATATTGAGATCCTTCAACCATATTCGGATTTGACTAGATATGAGAATAAAAAAATTACATTGAGAGAGCCTCCCGAAAACGGCTCTAACAACGAATCGATTCAGATCGGTTAAAACAAAATCTCAGATATTAGACAGTGGCCGATCCAAGGATAAAAAAAAAAAGATCAAAGTGGAGAGTGAAAATGATCAATCGAGAGAGACATAAAATAGAGAACATAAATAACTTATTTGTAGTAAATTTGTGCAATAGATCGATTGAGAGAAAAGAAAAAAAATGGGTAAGTAAATAGTTAGAGAGAAGAAAGAGAGAGACTGTAGATATCAAACTCTCCTCGATATAATGATAGGGTGCTATATTCTCTTAATCGTAAATCTTGAATTTGATCCATAAGAATGAAAAAATAGGATTTGAGAGAGTTAATCTCTTAATGGACTTTATAGTACTTAAATCGGATTAATCGGATAAAATCTTGATATCGATTAATGAAAAAAAAAATACAAATCTCAACTTCGAGTTATGAGAATAGAAAAATAAGATTTCGGAGAGTCAACCCATTAATGGGCCCTATAGTGCTCAAACCGGATTAATCATGTAAAATTTGGATATCGGTTGGTGAAAAAAAACACAATTCTCACGTTCGAGTTATGAGAATGAAGAAATGGAATTTGGGAGAGTTAACTTTTTAATGGATTTTACAGTACTCAAACCGAATTAATTGAGTAAATTCTAGATGTCGGTTGGTGGGAAAAAAAAGGGACCGCAGATGGTGTCATCATTTTTGACTACATCAAAATCAATAAATAGCAACGGTCTAAGTTTTAATCCCAACATTTGAATTGACCATTTGATAGATAAGCATAGAAATAAAAACAAATAAATAATAAATAAAATAAAAAAATATATTTATATATAAAATATATTTGTTTAATTTGTACAGATTTCTCTACGCCACTTATTCTTATTCAAGACTATTTTCTCGTTTAAATACTTAACTATCATATATTTACGGATACTTTGTATCTAAATTTTTAGCAGTTTATTTTTACATTTTACTAGATCTCTTATATTTAAATTCTCGATTTTTCTAATCAGTATGTTTTTAGATTTTCTTTACATATGTCAAAACCACATCGGACGACACTTTCATATTTTATCCACGATTGATTTAATTCCCAACTTATTATAAATTTCTTAATTTCTAATTCTATCTTTTCTAAGTTTGTCACATATCCACCTAAACATTCATATTTCTGCTACACTACCTTTTTTGTTCTTATTATTATTTAATAATCCAACACTCAGTATCAAATAATAATGCAGGTTTTATCACGATTTTATAGAATTTTTTCTTTAAATACAGTATAACAGAATCAATGAAATCTTAAAAAGAAAATCAAAATTAAAAAAAAAATGACGTCCATAAGTTTTAAGACCTTTTGAAATCTTCTGCATGGTTTTTTATTTTTTATTTTTATTTTTTGGTGCTGCTGATATTCTTGTTAACTTAAATTAGAATCATTCCTCTTCCTGATTTTATATGATCTTAGTTTGGAATCAACTATTGTCTTCTTATATGTAAGGCATCTGAAAAAAACTTTCGTACAAAAATAAAATTTGAGGGAAGAAATGTCATATGCCTAGGTTTTACAATGCAAAGAAGCTCCAAATTACTTAATTGTTGTACACAATGCTATTGTTATCAGTGATTTTTTTTTTTTTTTTTGCTATAATTATATCTATGCGTGTGTGTATAAGAAATTAGAATTATAGTTCTACAAATTACTTCTACCCATGCTATAGTTATATATATAAGAAATTAGATCTTTTATGAGAAAATTCAAAAAAAAAAAATCTATTTCTAAATTAAAAAATTGTGGAAGATCACTCAAGTTTGAACCTAATTATTTTTGCTAATAATGTAAAAAATTACAACCGTTGATTATACATAAAGCCGATCCTCATTTTGATGTCTAAACCCTCATCACAGTTTTTGTAATAGAATTATATTCATACTAGATTGGCTTAGAAAAATTAGAGATTTTGTTCATTTTCTCGATGCCTTAAATCTAATCTTAGTTGAGAAATATAGATAAATTTATTTGAATCGATTTAGGAAGAAGACCACAGAAGCAAAACTCAAAAATTCTTTACCCCATGACTCGAAAAAATTATTTATGATTAGAACAATAGTGAAGAAGTTGAGCTACACTCCTCAAAATGTGCCATTCCACACCGGGTTAATTCACTTGGGTGAGAGATGAGCATGGGTTGCTAGTAATATATGGAGACAGTTGGTGCAGGACATTGACTCTGCTGCTAGCTTCTGGAGTGAGTTTGGCTGTACTTGGCTCAAGAATGCGGCGACCAAGAAGTTTCAGCTTTGCTTAGAGGAGGAAGCAATGGCGTTTGCTTTGATAGTGTGGTTCATTTGGAAGTCTAGGTGCTGTGTTATCTTCCAACAGAAGCTTGAGCCACCCTTGCTAGTCCCCAGAAGGATTCTTTGCATGATCAAAGCCATCTCTAATAGTGTTAGCCTTGCGAGGGTTGGGAAAGAAGCGGTTTCTGTGGCCTGGACAAAACCTCTTGAAGGCAGAATCAAGTTCAATGTTAATAGTAGAGCCAGGCTAAAGGGTGGTCATGCTAGTGCTGGTGGGATCTTTAGAAACAGTAGAGGGGAGTGGATTTATGGTTTCTGGGCTAATGTGGGATCTTTGGGAGGTGAGTTGGCGGAGATTTGGGGCTTGAGAAAGGGTTGAAGGATAGCCAATGATCGAGATTTTAGGGAGTAAGATGTCGAGTGTGACTCCTTTAATGTGGTTTATGTAGTGAATAGGGGGGTCGGCATCAATCATCCGTGGAGAAACATCGTTCTGGATTGTAAGGAGCTTATGAGAGAGTTGGGTATCGCTAATATCTTGCATGTGTACAGAGAAGCCAATAGGTGTGTGGATAAACTGGTGGAGTTAGCGAAAGGGATCCATCCTGGTCTCGTCGAGTCTGGCAATCCTCCTCCGGAGGTGGAACCTCTTTTGAGGCTTGATGCAGAGGGAGTCTCTTGGGCTAGAAGGAGAAAAAAGACAGCCTCCACTCAGGCAGTCCCTCTAAGGGGTGTCTGGGCTTTGGTCTTCCGGTCTCTGCTCTATTGCTCTGTTTTTGTTTTGTGTTAGTTTTGTTGTTTCTTTCGCTTCCAGTACCAAAATAAATAAATAAATAAATAAATAAATAAGAAGAGAGAGAGAGATGAGCATGGGTTGGGCCGAATGGGGCCCAATTCAGGAAATACAAGAAATTTGGGTCCGAGGCCTCACCTTTTCAGATTGTTGACAAGGACATGGTAGGCCAAATTGGGCCATGAGCCCAATGCTTTCTTTTGAATTCAATTTAATGTGAAAACTTTGTAGAGTTTATATATATATATATATATATTATAAATACCAACATTTGTTGGTATAGGTGGGATGAACACTTTCATCTTTTAACCAGGTAAAGAGTTCGACTCCCCCTGGGTACGGAAAAAACAATGTTGGGAGACTCACCCCAAAATAGGCCTTGCAGCGGTCGATCCAGATTAATCGAGACAAAAATCCAGATACTGGGTTGTGATCAAACCAATGTATCCAAATATATATATATATATATATATATATATATATTATAAACCACCGGTATCCAATAATTATATTGGATTCAACTAAATCCAATTCGAAACTATTTGGATATTTAAAATACAAAACTCTTTCAAAATCTATTGTTGCTATGCACATGAGTTGAATCTGAAATTTTGTTTAAGGGATACTGGTATCCAGTTATTAGACCAATTAAACATCCGCAAAGAGGAAAAAAAATTGTGGAGTATCAAGTGATACTTCAAACATTAACAACTTAGTGTAAAATTGAGATAGTATTAGGAAAATTCTAATGTTACTCGGGGCCAACTTTTTGTTGATGATAGTATGAGCGAGGATGATGCATGTTTGGTGCTAGTAAATGTATATGGGTAAGCAATAAGACAAAAATACTGAGATTAATAAAGTTTAAAACATTATAGCCGAATATTAATTACTAGCCGAATATGAATATATTTATAAGTATATGTTATTTGATCGTAAAATTTTATAATAAAATTAAGAAAAAAGTTATTTTTTCTTTTATTTATTATGAATTCTGTAAATTTAAAATTATATAATAAAATAAATGCATGTTATATAATTATTAAATAAATTAAAATTAATCTAATAAATTTGATCAACAAAATCAAGCTTAGTCCGTAGTCATCTAATTATATATAGAATTCAAATTTAAAAACATAGCTAAATTTCATGCTTAATATCCCCTCCAAAAACATAGAGTCGATGACGAACCTAAAATCGAGACAGGGATGCAAAAAATTTAAAAGATATTAATTCAAGTAATAAACATGAATTAATATTTCTTAGAGTAAAAATCCTATTTACCTTTTTCTTTTACTTTAAAAACTATAAAATATATTTTTTATCGATTAAAAATGTGCGATAGTAATGTCATAATTTATTTTTTTAATACGATGGATTTTTAAAAAAATGATTTATATAAAATTTATTTAAATAAATGGGTTCTAAAAAATATAAGGTAAAATCACAATTAAATAGGGATATAATAGACATTGATAGTCAATATTAATGGAATTTTAGAAAATTAAAGGATGCCCCCCCTCGACCCTGTTTAGGTCCGCTACTGATTGGTAGCGACCTAACTTCTAGGTGTGTTTGGCAGCCTCGAGGGAAAGGGGGGGGGGGGGTAAAGGAGAGGAAGGTAAAATTAAAAATAATATATAATAATAAAATATGTAACGGAAAAGAAAGAAAAATAAAAGAAAATAAAAAATCATGTATAAATTTATGATTTTATATTTTCTGTTTTTATTATAATTTTAAAATAAAAAATAATAAAAATAAATTTAATATTCATAATTTTAAAAGAGAAACACTCCCCCCTTTAAAACCACCGATTCCATGAAATTGAAAAATTGGATTCGATCGATTTTGTAGAAACTCTTCCCTTCAATTATTTGCTTTACCAAACATGGTGTATTCTTTGAAAAGCTCTCTTTCCCACCAAAAGATCGACGGAGAAGGTGGACCAAAGGGAGAAGATGATCCGCGTTCATTGAATTTGAAGATTTAACTTGGTTTGGTCACAGATTTCCCAATTTGAAAATTGAACTCTCCCTTAAATTATGGGAGACCTCAGAAGATTGTTTTTGCATAAACATACAAATTCGATTGGTTTGATCGGCAAAAACAAGCAATATCGGATGTGGAGGACAAGCAAATTCTGGCAACAGAATTTCGGGTAAACTCTGTTCTTCCGTTTTCAATTACTTAGTTTTGATTTGTCTGTGCATCTGAATCTGGTGCCTGATATCGAGTTCTTTTTTTTTTTTTGTAAGAAATTGGTTTTATGTATTTTGGTTGCTTTATGATGTGTTATAGGTCCTCCCTGCAATGGGGGTATTGTGTGAATCAACATCATAGTCTGGTTATAGTGTTCGATCGTTGCTTTTGGTTTTATGAATTTGATAAACCCCTTTCAGGGTTTAGTTTGGATTGAGTTCAATAGTGTTGTAGATCATTGGACAATTGTTATTTCACGGATTAGTGGTTTGAATTTGAAGAGAAAATGGAGTGCCTGGAGTCAACTTTTCAGAGAGAATGCAAGTTACCGGGAGAATATTTAAGGAAGTGCAATGTTGGAATGTCCGAGTGAACAATTCTATATGGGATAAATAAACCAAGAGATACTTGCATACACACACATATTTATACAGGTTGACCAGATATTTTTAGGTATGTGGTGATTAACTGTGTAGTCCTAGTCTAAAATGATGCAAATTTTCAAATTCATCAAAGAATAAATGAGTGTACAAAATATGTGAAGAGGTATATGGTAGTGCACGATGATATTTAAACTGCAAACAATGTGCCAATTTACATAAAAGGATGAGATGAAGAGATTTTCATTCTTGTCATGAATTGGGCTTTAGTTGTGGATGGGTAATTTTTATTTGACTCTGGTAGCAGGTTTACATAGCTGTATACTTTAACTTTTTAATGACCTTGACTTGTCAAAAGTTCTTCAAAACATGGAAATGTTTTTTGTCATGTGCATGACGGTGGTTTTGTGATCATCAAACATGTCTGGAATGTGTGAAGATATATTTGGAAGCAAACAAAATTGAATTGTGATCATCAAGTTCATTTCTTGGCCAGTGTCAATTTTAAACCTTTGAAAAGAGGTGTGCCTGAGTGAGAAGGGTGTGATGTGACTTTAGGAAACCAAAACTAAAATCTCATGTTTGCTTTCTGTCATACTAAACTTTTTTGTTGAATGAATTGAATTTTGTTTGATTTATACTATTTCCAATATCAGTACAGTAGTGTATGCTTCTTAATTGGGTTGATCTTGTACTTGTAATATCTTAGGAAATCCAGCTCATCTATCTTTTTAAAGCATACTTCTAGACTTATCCATGGAAGATGTTATACACAAACCATTACTCATAGTGTTTATGAATGAGTCATATTGATCTGAATTATAAAATTGAGAGAAGCAAACAATCAATGTTGTGCGATCGCTCCATAACACCCCAAAGGGATTTATGAGTACAATCATCTATCTAAACATGGTTATTTTAGATCACTATGAAGAGCAATTTGGATTTGTGTGAGGCTGAAAACTAACAAATTCAAAATGCAATAAATATATATACTCAAAAGAACTAAGAAATTCAAAATTTTCTTTCTTTTCTTTGTTTGTTTTAGTATTAAAAAATTTACTTTAAAATTATTTATCAATGAATCAATACACAAAAGCATGTGAAGTACCCAAATCAATGTGGCTTCCACTTGAAATAGCTTCAGGCGTCCAACTAAATCTAATGTAGCATGAGCAAGGTAGCCGACCACATTGCCGAACTTGTCTCATACCATAGTGAGCTGAGATCTAGGTAACACCTATATAAATCAATAGTGGAACTCTAGGTTGACAAATTTGTGGAGTTTTCTATAATGCTGAGGAAGATAGGCTAAAGTATGGTGTCAAGTGCTTTTGCAATCAAGGTTGCTAAAATTGACAGGAAGAGAAACTTTGAATTATAATAAGTGGCCACAATCTTTAAATGTAATGAATAAAGGATTATTGTGGAAAAGATTTGCTAAAGCAGAAATGCAATGTTCTTGAAATTTAGATTCATGTTGCCCAATTCTTTGGTAAGTGACATTTTGTGCTCTTTTATCCCCCTTTTCCCCCATCTACCACAAAATATCATAGCATAAATATGTGCATTACACTTACAGCATAGTATCACTTACCTCTCAATATTTTCTCCCTTATACCAAACCTGACTTGAGGGGAACACATGCACTTTATTTAGCAATACAATACTTTTAGTGATATCATCCCCAATATGTTATATGCAGTCGCCAAGATTTTTATAGTTAAATTTGATCAAACCAAATTCTTGTACTTTATTTCATCAAAAATTGAATTTATCACTCAAGAATTCATTCTCCAAAAGTGGCTTAATTTTGCATCACTGTTTTGTTATAACCTCAGAGTGCTACTTCTTTTGCTGACATTATGGAATGCACTTAGAAACTTATATTCTATAAGCCATTTGATATTTCCTTTGGTGAGGTTGTTGAGCTTATTCTTCCATGACAGTTAAGACTGCAGTTTGTACGGAACTTTCATATTTTCTTTTTCATTTTTGTGATGACACTATTTCCTTTATCATGATGAATCTTTCGATAGCTCAAATGATCCAAGTCATTGTATGATTAATTGATTATGTTTGGGTAAGGAAGTGAAATTTGATGATTTCTTTTTATTTAATTAATTATTGTAGTTCTGCCAAAACTCCGGATGAAGACTAGGGCAAATTGCCCAGAAAGCCGTTTCTGTTATCTTGATGACCTTGCTATTTAAGGTAAGTTGCTGTGTCTTATCTGCTTAAATGTGAGAACAAGAAACATGCAGTTCGATTCATGGGGTTGTTCTTTATGGTTTTCTATTGGAATCTGAGGTCAAATTCAGTTTGTCTATTAAAGAAGTATGCCAGAAAGTCATTTACAGAACAGCTATACAAATATGTTAAGCTTGGGTGTATCCTCGGTTATGGGTGAGAGACTGAGGACTAAAAGCTAACTGATTTTGGTAGTTTTGAAAGGATGGGGTATTAAACCAAAAGGCACGACAACTACCAACTCATTGAAGAAATATTGAAACCAAAAATTTAAGAGACTTTAACTTTATACAAATATCATTGCAAAAATTTTGGCAACATGTGTTGCTGACAGTGAAGTTTACTGCTTAGTGGTTGCCATAGATCAATATTCATTATCTATTATGCAAGAACCAAGCACCTGTGCATGAAAAGGGTTTCAAATATTGTACACATTTAGCAAGAAAAACATTGTGAAAATTGCATGTGAGGACTAGGTGAGAAGCATAAGTAACCAGGGATAAAGCAACTTACTGCTGAACTGAGTAAATCAAACACTGAGGGCAGGAGTCTATCCTTTACCAACATGATGGCAGTTTCCTGCAGATGAGGAACACAGCATACCCCAACTACAAAAGAGCATTTGATTGTGAAAATCTCATAGTGTAACAAGGGTATGACTAGCTAGTCACCCTGGGTTATTCATAGTGAATTTTTTGTTTTTATTTATTTATTTATTATTATTATTATTCTTTTCCTTAAAAGAAAGGTTAAGGACTTTTCTAGCTTTTGATACTTAAAGCTCAATAGCAATTGCGGGCATGGTTTTGAGTTGAGATGGTACAAGCTCAAAAAGTTCTCAAGATAGAACTTTTATTCTGGGCACAATGAACAGAACCCCAACATTCAAATCTCTTTTGACTACGAAAATCCCTTTGTAAAGTCAAACAATCTTAAAAAGGTCAAATCAATGAAGTTTTGGCCTTGAATTGGTTGAAAGGGAAAACATAAACTAGAAAGGGGACTATAAAATCAAAGCTGCCAGATTTTAGATAGGTAGTTAATAAATGAATCTTCTCGTCTTTTCCAACAGTACTTAATCCAAACTCAACTTGAAAGCATTAGAGTTTAGATTTTCTAGAATCCTTTGCTGCCGAAACAAATGTCTGGTGAGAAGCTTGTGTCAAAATGTGATATGGGAACAAAACCACAAGCCCTTGATAATTAACTCACTCAGAAGGACAGTAGCATATTTGAATGCTTGTTTGCATAGTTTTTTAACTACCATCTATGTTTTTTCATTTCATGGTTGTATTGAGAGATACTGGTTTGTAATTTCTTTTTAAGCAATAGTGTTTTTAGTGTATCCTAAGCATTTTTTTTTTCAAACTTCTGAAATTCTCAGTTTTAGTTGCAGTTCCTGTGCCTTGCTATATTTTTATCGATTTGCTCCTGCAATAGACTTGGGAGCTAAGGGCATAGAGCTATGTCTTGTCACATTTAATTTCAAATATTGAATATTTTGATCTCTTAATTAAACTGTTTATTCTGAATGTATTTTCTTCAGATTCTTTACTGATGTTCTTGTTGTCATCGCTTTCCTGTCTTTCAGCAAGACAATGGAAAAGGCCAGCATGAGCCAGGCTGTTATAGATGCTACTGGCGAACCTATTTTAAAAGGTCCTTGGTATGATGCAACCCTTGCTGTAGCTCACCAAAGGCAGTCTGTATCTTGCACACTTCCTGTTTCAGGAACACAAGGCACCTGTAACATCCGGCTAAAGGCAGTTCAAAGTGGAGGTTTGCAATTTATAACTACACACAAGTCTCTATTTTGGGTGATTGTATCAAATTTATTTATCAGGGCTATATATTCATGAGAAGATACACTTAGAGCAGTAGCCTTTATGTGCAAATGATGGGGTTTCTTTTCAGGTGCGAGTGGAAATATGGCAGCTTCTGCTGTGAAGTTACAAATTTGTTAATACAAAATATTCAGTAATGAAGCATCCCAGGATATTGGAAACAGAGCAGTACAATAATTTCACACCAGCCTTGTTCCAGGAAGATAGTCACAGTTGCTAAATAGGACTATAGAGACTACCAGGATCATTTTTTTTTTCCATACGAGCTAAATTAAACTGGGAATAGGGCATTACATGTTCTTTTCTTGGGTGTTTTTTCCTCTTTTATCTTTTCTGTCAAATGCTTTAAGCAGGCAACGCTTAACATTTGCACCATCTTTCAAGTAATCCATTGATTTGTTGAAATAGATAATTCCTGGCTATTATTTTTTCGGCCCTGTGACTACAAAATCCTTATTGTCAACACTCTCCTCCATGCCCCTGGAAATGACGAGAAGCACCAAACGTCAAGGGTAAATCTTTCAGTATCATTCCCTCTCCAGCTTGTGCGGCAGGCACAGATTGTAAGCCTCAAGAAAAACTGAGTGTGGAGAAAATATAGATTTTTACACATGAGGAAATATAGTTTTGAAAGTTGTGAACAGGTAGAAGTAATATAGAGTTTAAGATCTTCATGGCTCCTACTTCTTCCAATGCAAGAAAGCTCATAGAAATGAGACCCGTGCATAAAATGAAAGAAGAAAAGACTAGTCTTCAATTTTGAACTGGATCACACTATTATATACGAGGGATTGACCATGCCTGTGTTATCACATGGTAATTGATTTTCACCATTTTAGCCATTTTGTAATTGAATTTCACCATTCATCTCATCTTTTTAAGAAAGAGAACTCATCTTCGACCGCCTGTCAAGACAAAGAATTCATATAATAAAATCACGTCGTTTTATTTTAGTTGCTCTGGGAACTATCTGGTCAATTTTGCCTGGTCACAGTGAAATCTGTTTTGCTTGTTGGCGGGTTGGGAATTTATTCATTTGTCTGCCTGATTGAAGTGTCTGCGTTCATCAGTCCTTTTATCAAGAGCAAAAATTATGGTCACTAACCAGGCCTGATCCAACTCGAAAGTGCTTTCCAAGCTTGAGTTATTAGTTTTCATCACATTTTTTTTTGTTGTTATCTTAACTTGGGATCTCAGATTAAAATGATGTTGGAAGCAGTCTTTTCTTAGTAAAACGAAAGGCTGTCCACAGATTTTGCACACTTGAACCCTCACATGTTAGGGGAATGGCATCTAGCACTAGATCAACTAAAAATTACATGTCTTCAATTGATAAGAGTTG
This sequence comes from Dillenia suffruticosa, assembly GCA_033439265.1. Classification (NCBI taxonomy): domain Eukaryota; kingdom Viridiplantae; phylum Streptophyta; class Magnoliopsida; order Dilleniales; family Dilleniaceae; genus Dillenia; species Dillenia suffruticosa. Next base: position 21,191,343 of record JAVTVX010000020.1, read on the forward strand.
AGTTTCTTTTTTTTTTTTTTTTTTTTGGTACCTTGGCTTAGGCCTATCTAAGATTTTGTCTGACTAAATTTGGATCAATCGTTGTAGAACTCATTTTTGTGGGGTGGGTCTCCGAACAAAGGCATTTCTGTTCCTATAGGGAGTCGAACTCTCGCATGGTTAAGGGGCAACAGATCCCTTGACCATCTGTTTCTTGTTTGGTTAAGAGTTGAGTTTCATGGTAGTGTAGCACCAAATGGTTTATTTCATAAGTGTAATCAAATTATGTTGAGTGTACTAAACCCACGGATTTACAGAGATTCTAATTCCGGAAATAAGGTTTTGTGATTTGAGACATTCTTTTGGGAATTGGGATATTTGTCTGGCTTTGCTTTGATGCTTTATTTGATTGTTAAGCATTGTGTAAAGCATAGGTTTTATTGCTTTTTTTGGATTGTTTAGCCACGTTGTTAACACTGTCAATTATCACCACCTTCTTTAATTGCAACTCTTTTTGCTTCTTTTCAACAACATGCATTGATTCAGAAGGCTTGGATAAAGAGTGCAAGTTGCTCTGAGTTTGGACCTTATGTCCTACCCAACAACTATAGTGGCAAGCCTTTCCACCTTCTTCTGATACTTGGTGCCAGATTTTGGTCGTGGGTCTATTTCCATCTGGCAGGGAATGCATCTTTTCCCATGGTTATACCCACTTGCCCTGTCGTGCAAGAAAGATAGATGGCTTTGACTTTTGCCAAGTGTACGGTTCGACTTTGAAATTTTTTCAAAAATCAACTTTAATTTTTTTTTTGGCTAATTTTTCAAATTTTAAAAGATATTATTTTAAATTTAATTTTTAAAAAATTAATTTCAATATTTCTATTATTTTAATTAAAACAACAATATTAATATTATTTTTAATTGAAAAATCAAGAAAAATAATCTATATTCTTCGTCATTTTTTAAAACATTTTAATAAAAAATCGAAGTTTTTATAAAAACTAAAAAAAAAAATAAAATGATTTTTTACATCTATAAATTTTAATATTAACAAAAAGAAATTACCTAAAAAATGCAGTACTCATTTAAAAAAATGATTCAGGTGGGAAATAAGTGTCCTGTCATGTCACACTTGTCAGTCATGTGATATCTGATCGGATCGAAATGCAATGATGAGGGTGAAGTGAAGGGTTATAATTTGAGGTAGTACGGGGGGCGGGGCCCGCCATTTTAGGACACCCGGCGCCCTCTGTCTCCCTTCCTCCAGACACAGCCAGCCTCCATCCTCTTCAATTCAACCCTATCAAAATCTTCTGCCACCCACATGTCCTTCCCACACATATTTCTACTCTTCAATTATGACAAATTAAAACATTGCCCCAATCACACATATTTCCAAAATTACAATGATAGCATGAGCTTAAAATTTTGAACAGATGTTGGGTGTCATCGTGTTGAGGACGAAGCAGTCTGGGTTGTTGAGGTGATGTGGTAAAAAAATTATAAAATATTTATTTAAATAATATATTTAAATCAATATTTTTCAAAATTATAATATTATTTATTTTTTCTTTCTTTGATTTAAAAAGTTATAAAATATTTTTTATTAATTTAAAATATATAACGATGATATCATATTTTAATTTTATTATATAATGAGCTTTTAAAGATAATTTACGTAGAATTTAATTAAATAAATAAATTTTATAAAGGATAAGTAAGGATAAAATTATAATTAAATAGATGTAAAATAAATATGAATAATAAATATTAATTAAATTTTAAAAAATTAAGGGGGTGTAATTGCTCACCCCGACCCTTTCTTGGGTTCGGCACTGTGTATAAGGTGCAAATATAATGGCTACGGTGAGATTCAGCCATGGCTTCAATAATGGGATTAGTTAGTCTAAATGGGATTAAAGGGGTGAATAAGAGGATAACTGAGTTATAAAATTTTAAAAATATAAGTTCTAAATATTAATTCATGCAGTGTTATTAAGAGGAGATGAATGCCCAAAAATCTATATTTTACTGTCAATAATATTGGTTGGGGTAATTAAAATGCTAAACTCCAAACACAGGGAATCATGAACAGGATGGGTGTAGGGTAGGGAGTAGACGGGGAGCATCGGCGTCGGGGGTGTGGTGAGCTGAGCTGTGCTGTGGGGGAGCATGAAACAGGCAGCCAATTCTCATCCCCAACGTAGCAACTCATGTTTGGTTCGCCCGCGGTGACTACGCCGGTTCACTCTCTCTCTCTCTCTCTCTCTCTCGTCCAACTAGAGAGAGAGACAAAAGAGACCAAAACGCTCGCTTCAACGCGTTGAGGCCAGGGAGTGTTGTTGATTGTTGTAAATTTGGAATTAAGTGGGTCCCATTCTTGTCGACTTGTCTGGTTAATCAGGACATTCAAGTCTTGCAGGGTCCCACCATCCCAACCCCACACACAAAACCAGCAACCGAATCCCCGTTTCATTCGAACCACACCTTCTTTCTTGCATCCCTTCATTTTCAATTTCTCCCTCCCGCAAAGTCACGAGATGTCTTGTGTCCTGAAAATTTATTATTAAAAAAATAAAATAAAATAACACTGACAAAAAGATTTGAATTTACACGAACATAACTCAATAGAATTCAAATCTATCTCTTTAACCACTTGAACATATCAACCACACAGTTGGCCAACTCTAAGTAGGCCAACGAGCTTGTTAACAAATTGTTTTATTAGACTCAATTTTTGATAAATTTTTCCTAAATTTATCTAAAATTACTTGTTTAAACTTTATTATATATATTTTTCACTATTTAAATCAAAATCAAATTATATATATTTATATTTTATAAGTATTTTATAGTAATTTAAAAATTTTAGAAATTTAAACAAAAGTTCATAATTCTTAGACTATTTAGTGTAATTTTTAGTTTTTAATTGAAAAAAATTTAGACAAAATAGGTACAAATTTCTGGCCGAATATTTGGCCAAGCTTGAGCCAAGATATAAGGACCGAGACCGACCAGGAGTCGAACTTTTCTCCAATTCCTTGTACCGGCGTCCCAGGCCTGTCAGCCATCAATGCTTACTGGCGACAACTTTGTACGTATCAAATGACGAGAAATTGAAAAAATATCAAATGATCTTGATGTAGAGAGAGAGAGACAGAGAGAGAGAGTGAGAGAGAGAGGGAGAGGGAGAGAGAGAGGACTAGTTGCCACGATGACAGAGAAAAAGTAAAACAGAAGACAGACAGAAGCAAAAGCGTAACGAATGAAAAAGCAGAGGCCGAAGTCGCACGAAGCAGACATAGTTGGGTCCCACCCACCCCCACCCAAACATTAATCACTTCTTCCACCCACCCGACCTCTTTCTCTCTCTCTCTCTCTCTCTCCCCCCTTTACCCCTCTCAAAAACCGTTCCCCCCCCCAACCTCTCTTTCTCTCTCTATCTAAAACCCAGAACCATTTTTAAGCAAATTTGTCTCTCAATGGAAGAAGTTCATACTGGCGGTGGATCATCAACTGGGTCAATGTCTATTGTGTCTAAAGATGAGAGTAGCCACAACAATTTGGTCTTGGGCGAGGCGTCTTCTTCAGATGGTGAGTCTGAGCTTGAATTGGGACTTGGGTTGAGCCTTGGTGGTGGTCCTGTCAAGTCTAAAGCATCTTCTAATGCTAGTTGGGGTCAGTCTGGTCGAATCTTAACTGCAAAGGATTTTCCTTCTATGCTTCCTTCTTCTTCATCTTCTGCTTCTTCGTCTTCTTCTGCTTCTTCGTCTTCTTCTGCTTCTTCTTCTTGTTTGAGCAGAGTGAATGTCTCCTCTTCTTCTTCTGGGACCAAGAGAAGTGCTGATTCTGTTGTTTCTCCAAACGGGTCCAGGTATTTTTTTTTCCTTTTCCTTTATTTTTATTATTTTTTTTGGTTAAATAAATAAATGTGACCGTTGTTGTTGTTGTTGTTTTTTTTTTTTTTTGGGGGGGGGGGGCGGTATTCTTGTATGAGTTTGCTGGGTTTAATTGCAACATTTGAGGGATTGCGGTGTCTGTGGTTTTGTGAACTAGATTTATGATCCCAAATAGGTATTTGATTTTGTGGTTCGGTCTTTGTTGTGTTCGGGGTCGTTTATTTATCTTATTTTAGGGTTTTAGTTTGATTTTCTTCTCGCCGATGTGTATGGGGTATCTTATATATTTTCCTGTGGATTAGCTTTCTAGTCCTAAATGGGTTTTCTATCTGGTCTTTGTTAGGTATTAGCAATACACTTTCTTGTGTTTATATTGGGTTGTGTTTCATGATTTCTCCTATTTAGGTTAGTTTGGTATGTGGTTTCCTCTTTTAATGATTCTGGATCAATTGGTGTGAGACGTTGTATGCTTTTTATTCTCTCTCTCTCTCTCTCTCTCTCTCTCTAAACCCGTCTTCTCCCTTTTTTATTCCTCAATGTTCTTTTTCCTAATTTGTTCGTCCTAACTTGTCTCCGGTTCTTTACGTGCATCAAATGTACCATAAATTCTTCTACAGTGTTGATCAACTTCTAAGCTTTCTGATTCAAATGTTGTTAAGAGACTGACCTTTTCCATTTTTCTTTGGAATCTATTTTGGCAGTCAGGTGGTGGGATGGCCTCCGATACGTGCTTACCGGATTAACAGCTTGAGCAACCAATCGAAGTCACCACCCAGAGATGGGCCTATCTCTCAAACTGAAAAGACAGATGGAAAGAGTGCCGTGGTTGACAAGGTTTATGGTGTTAATGACAAGAGCAGTAATAATCTTAAGGAAAAGGGTCATGTCAAGATTTCTTTGTTTGTGAAGGTGAATATGGATGGTGTTCTTATTGGAAGGAAGGTTGACCTGCGTGCTCATTCGAGCTATGAAGCCTTGGCGCAAACATTGGAGGAGATGTTCCAGCGACCCACTTCAACTGTCAATGCCATGCGTGAGTTTTTTCTTATCGTAATTTGTTCTTAAAATGTTTGAATTATAGTTTTTAAATAAGTGGACGAGTTCGTGAAGTCCATGATGGATATGTCTATAGGCGACCAGGGTGACTGATGTTCTTGTGTGATTAGGATCTTGCTTGGAGGAGTATGATATGATGGCTGGAGCAACTGGACGACGATCAAAACTTTTGGATGGTTCTTCTGAATTTGTGCTGACTTATGAGGATAAGGATGGAGATTGGATGCTTGTTGGAGATGTTCCTTGGGGGTATGTATCTTTCCACCTGGAGAACTTACGAAACTTTTCTTGACCTTGTTACTTATTAAGCCTATATCCACCGTGTGTATATTCTATTCTTCTATCATGGTACCCAAGTGTCCAGTTAATTTCATTTTTCTTGACCCGCTGAAGTCTAGGACTATATGCCATATATAGTTTTTACTGCAAATTTTGATGACTTTAATGCTATATGGATGTGCCCAATCTCATCTTTCTTGAATCATCATTGCTTGCGAATAATGAAACCTCTAAGAATGTAGGGTGTTCGAAGAAAAATTTCTTAGGCTTTCTCGAAGCAAATTGCTCAAGAAGCATGGCTTTCTCATTGTACCATCACTCTTACCTATGACAGCTGCACAGCATTTAGGTTTTCGAGTGTCGGGATGTAGTAAAGGGGTAGATTAAGAAACATTCATGTTACTTAAATTTACTTTATATTTTTCTACAGTTCTGTCAAATGTTTTTTAACTCCACGTCTTGTTACAAACTTCTACCAGATAAAGGCATGAATGCAATATAGGCACTGTTTTGGGACTAGGTGCTTCATTCATTTAGGTAAGCTAAATACTGAATTAAGATGATGGTCTTCTTGCAGTTTGCCAGTTAAAATGTTAGTGTGTGTCACATAAGAAAGCGGCATCTTGGCTATGGGAAGTTTAGAAATTGCAATAATGAATCAAGATAAAGAACTTGTTTACATCTATCACATGCCTTCACTGTGTAATATCAAAGAGCTTAAGGTAAATACAAGGTTTAGCTGAAGCACTACCATTTACGCATCTATGCAAAGATCCTGTTCTCATCTGAAAAGAAATCTTTGTTAAAAGGAAGCAAGAGGTGAAAATGGACCTGACCCACCCGAAATACATGTCTATTGAACTTTTACGAGACTTTATCAAAACATGTTGTCTATCATGTTGGTTGTCCTAAAAAGACACTCGGAGGGGGGGCCGTGTGACACTTCAACTTTGTCTTTGGACCTGCCCCATCTGGAATGCATATCTAATGAACTTATTGGCCATTGGATTTTTTTGGTAGGCATAGCCTAGGATGAGATCACTATAGTAACATGCCAAGAATCAACCATTCCGCTACTTTCTTGGGGATGGTGATAACTTTAAATGCACATCATTTACTGCATGGATAAGCTTACCAGATAAGATAGTTACACTTTTGGAACATTGCTTCCAGATAAGATAGTGACACTTTTTTAACCGTGTTAAATTGTTCCTTTAACTGCATAGGGGATGAAGCAGACACAGTATATCTATAAGATGTCACTTTTTTAACCATGTTAAATACATTAGGCTAATTATGTGTTTTAGAAAATTGATTAAGTGGATTTTGAGTGAAACAGTTACATCTAAAAAAAGGGTTCACCGGGTGCACAAATTGCCCCTGGCTTAGTGTAGGGGTAGGGGGAGGGTGGACGTATATGTACGTAGTCTTCCCTTTGCATTTTGAGTGAAACAGTTACATCTACAAATGCGTATCTATATTTACTGAGCATATGAACAGTTACATCTACAAATACATTTTCGTAAGTGGGAGTTTAAGCAAAATCCTTTGATGTGGCCTTATGGTCAACAAAGATTATATTGTAGGATATTAAATGCCATTTGGGGAACATTTAGTTTCTTACTCATATAGGAGTCCAGGATAATTTTATCGAGTACACTTTGAAATGACTATTTTTCATGCGCCTCCATATAATGAGCTTGCAATTAGAGATGACAAAATGAAAATGAAATTACAGAATAGAGATGGGATAAATTTGTTGTTGAGAATCTGGTCAACAATTTTTTTTAATAACCGTATTTTTTTTTTTGGTTTTTTCTCCGTTCTATGCTTATTGACATTGTTTTCCATCACACAGAATGTTCCTGAGCTCAGTGAGGAGGCTTAGGATCATGAGGACATCTGAGGCTACTGGACTTGGTATATCTGCGTTCGACACTTTTGCTAAAGTCCAATAATATTGCAATTCTTTCATAAGGGTAACCATGTACGTGTTAATTCTATGTTATGTTGCAGCACCCTGCTTGCAGCAGAGGAATGGGAGACCAAGAAGCAAGCCCATCTAGAGCTTGCGGTATAGTGAAGATACGTCTCGGCTTGGAAATGAAAATAGAAAGAAGACAGAGATTTAAGATTATAGTGAAAGCATTTTGGCGAGTAATGATCATCCACGATGGCTTCCCTCCTTTTTTTGAAGGCTGATCTTCCCAAAAATACCTTTATTTCTTTTTTTCTTTTAATCATCAGAAAAAAAATGCATATGGAATTTCTGAATGCTGCTTTCTCGTATTGTAAATATGGGAGTGCTTATTTGGTTTTTTGGGGATTTGAATTTGGTGCACTCCAAATGAACTCCACTATTACTTTGATGATGTAAAGAAAGCTTGCATGGTCTCTCTCCATGTTCAAACTCTTGCAACGTTGTTGATTGATATGTTACGGGTTTGCGATTCATTTCTTGTTCATGTTGAGGAAGCTTGAGCAGGGAGAGGCTCATAAGCCTTTCCCTCTGTTATCAATGGCAAGCAAGCTATCCTTGTAGATCATTCTTTTTCTCTCAGAGGGTAAGCTGACCATTTTTTTATTTTGAGAAAAAGTATTTGAAAATGTTGATTGGTAGATCAATGATGGCTACACGGTTCAGGAGGACGCGTGTGGACATGGAGTATGGGCATGAGCATGAAATCACTCTCCCCTGATGATCTCTTTTCTGGGCCTTTACTTGCCCTGGCTATAAAGATTTGCTCATTTTCCCATTAGTGATTGTATTGAGTGCGCAAACTGTTCTTGTCCTAACGGAAAAATAAATTATTATTTTTATACAATGAGATGTAACATCGAATCAAAAAAAGAAAACTGAAGAATAAAAATGAGAAGACTCTATCAGTTATCTGTCCCAAGAGACGTGAAAAAAGAAATTATGAAGAAATTATATTTTTTAAAATGGATGGCCAGAATTGTTCTTATTTGCGAATAAGAAATATTTTTTAAATAATGAAAATCCCATGACTTGGCTTGTCACGTCAACACAATATTGTCTTTGAAATTTTAAAAAAACTAAATAAAAATTGGATTTGCTCCACCACACTCAGCAATAATCTCTCATCTTGGAGATCTCAAAACCTCTTTTTATAATAAAAAATTTTAGTTTTACATTTAAGTATAATTTAGACATCGGCACAGGGGAGGGAGTGATGGTGATGCATCGATGATTTGGAAGATAGAGGTGGTGCTGGAGCAAATCCAGTTCTTTAAAAATATAATTAATTAATTAATTAATTTATTTATTTTTAATTTTATAATTCTATTATCTTTTGTTATATTTAATTCTTCGAACCAGATGAAGGGGGACAAAATAATTCTATTATATTTTTCAAGATTTGAGTTGAACTTTTCTTTGGTCTCAACTGAAAATATCTGTAATTTTTCACATACATCCAAACCTTTAGTGGGTATCAGTTTTTAGCTTAATTGCGCAAACAATCTTGTGTGTGACCACAATGTTCTGAAAATATCATAATAGATGACCTCAATGTGATGCAAAGAATAAGAAAATGGAAGATCTATGTGCAGTGGCAGATTCAATATCCCATCAGAAAATTCAGAAGTGACCAAGCAAAAGCATCAATATGCATCATTATCTTCTGTAGCTTCTGCTTTACCATATTAACATTTTATCTGTTTCTGAATATGTCGAAACATGAGATTTCATTTTCATTTCACTTTCACAGGTCAGACTAGTAAAAACAAGGAGTAATGTTGCTTCGAATTTCATTGTACTTATTTAGCTTCCAGCCTTAGCCAACTTGAACCATTGATTGCAAAATCAAAGGAACCAAAAATTGGAAACTTTTACAATTACACACAAAAAGAACACATATATTAAAAAAAAAAATTCAAAGGCCACAAGGTGGAACACTTCAATTGTTTGTCCCGCTACACAAGGCCATTTACAGGTGATGGACTAAAAATTGGTTTCTCTCTATCGTTAGCATCAGACACAGCACCATTGCTGCTGCTTTTTCTTCTAGGTTTGGCTTCTCCAAGCATTGTTATGACATCTCTCATCGAGGGTCTGTCCTTGGGAAGCTTTGCAGTGCACAAAAGTGCTACTCTGAGGACTAACAACATTTCCTCTTGAACATGCTTGCAATTCCCACCTACGATAGGGTCTAATGCATCTTCCAATGGTTGGTTGTTGCGGGTTTTTCTTCGAATCCATTCAACAATGTCCACGGACTCTCCAAACACAGGGTCCAGTGGTTTCTTCCCCGTTAGAAGCTCTAGCAGAACCACTCCATAGCTGTATATGTCACTCTTTTCACCCACCTTTAATGTGTATCCATATTCTGAACCACAAAATCATCAACAAAAAATTGCAAATCATTCTAAATTGATTAAGTTAAGAATTTAAGATATGGGAAATCCAGATTTAGTGGAGAAATGATTAAATTAATGTGGTGACATACCAGGAGCAATGTATCCATAAGAACCTGCAACCATTGAGACAGTCTCATTTTTCCTAACCATCATCCTTGCCAACCCAAAATCTGCAATCCTGGCTTCCACATTTGTGTCGAGCAATATGTTGTTGGATTTTATGTCTCGGTGAATTATGGGTGGATGACAGTCATGGTGGAGATAAGAGAGGCCTTGAGCAACTCCAAGTGCTATATTATACCTCGAAACCCAATCAACCAACAACCCTCCTTGTTTCCCATGTAAAACTTCTCCAAGACTTCCATTGTGCATATACTCATACACAATCATCATATTGGTCTCATTGTGAAGAAAACCAAGTAATCTTACAATGTTTCGATGTCTTAGCCTTCCTAGAACTTTCACTTCTCCAACAAAATCTTCACTGCCTCCAGCTTCAATGTCTGTTCCTGATTTCCACAGTTTCTTAACTGCAACAACCGTATTTAGTCTAGGCATTTCAACCTTGTAGACAACACCAGTAGCTCCCATTCCTATAACATTGGACTTTTTGATTGCAGCCAAAATGTCATTGCTGATGAAGCCAAGCCTTTGGAATGCCATTAGTCTCCAAGGCCACTCTCCACTACTCATTTCAAATCTTTCTTCAAAGCATGTCCCATTTGAGTACCATCTCGTGTATAGGATTCGAGCACCAAAAAGCACAATTACCAACGCAAAAGCTGAGGTGATTCCTATCAGCCATCCAGCAATGACATGCTTGGTGTGCAAGCTTCTCTGTCTTGAAGAACTTGATGAATTTCGACCACATGGGGGAAGTATACCTCCACATAACCCCGCATTCCCTTCCAGATCATCAGGATTTATAGTTCTAAGCATCCCGTTTGCAGGTACAGGACCTTCTAGTTTGTTGTATGAAACATTGAGCATTTCCAAGGCCAGTGAATTTCCAAAATTTGGAGGAATTCCACCCGTCAGAGAATTGTTGGACAGATCAAGAATTGCTAAGCTAGACATCATTGCAATGGATTTTGGGATTGACCCAGTTAATTGATTGTTTCTTAGGTTCAAATTCACTAGTTTTTCACATGAAGAAATGCTTGATGGTATGCTTCCAGTGAAGTGGTTTGAGGAGAGATCAAGTACCGAGAGTGCGGGACAATCCTGGTATTGGTCTGGGATTTCACCTTCTAGGTTGTTATTTGAGGCGATGAAAGTTTGAAGATTTGGAATTGAAAGAATTGTTGATGGGAGAGAAGATTGGAGTTGGTTTTCAGACAAGTCGATGAATGAAAGTGTAGTCGAAGAAGCAATGTCATCTGGGATATTGCCGGTGAGACTATTATTTGCTAATTCCAGTCTCTGAAGCTTCCCAAGTTTTCCCAAGCCAACTGGAATTGTCCCGGAAATACAATTATTGTGAATTCGTACTCGAACCAGTGATGAACATAATGATAAGGTGGTTGGAATAGGACCAGTGAAAGCGTTGTTGAAGAGAATGAGCTTAATGAGATTTCCTCCACTGCATAGCCCATCTGGGATTCTACCAGAGAAAGAATTGGATGAAATATCCAACCATTGCAATGGTGATTTCTTTCCAAGATTGCTTGGCAAAGGACCTGTGAGAGAATTATTCCAAAGCTCAAGTACTTGAAGTTGTGTCAAGTTTCCAATTCCTGCAGGAACTGAACCTGAGAATTGGTTGCACATCAAATTCATGAGCTGCAAATTCTTCAGCTCTGCTAACTCTGCTGGTATCTCTCCTGTCAACAAATTATCAGAGATATCAAGCAAAGTTAACAAAGTCATGTTGCCTACGGTTGAAGGGATTTTGCCTTCAAAGTTGTTCTTGTACAGAAACAAAGTGTTGAGTTGCTTTAGCCTTCCCAATTCAGCTGGAATTTCACCACCAAGATTTCCAACTGCCAAATCCAAGTATATCAGATTTGTCAGATTTCCAAATTCTACCGGAATTGCACCTTCGAATTCATTGTACCCAAGAATTATACTCTCCAATGCTGAAAGCTGCCCCAACTCTCGTGGAATTAGGCCAGTGAGATTGTTCCCAGAAAGGCCTAAAAACTTCAAATTCTGCAAGTTCTTGAAAGACTTTGGAATTGATTGTTGGAAAAAACTTCCTCTCAAATCCAATGTCTCAAGCAGACTCAAATTCCCAATATCATCAGGAATGAATCCTGAAAAGTTGTTGCCAGAAACATTGACAAGAGTCAATCCTGCCATGCTTCCAAATCCTTTTGGCAAATCACCTTCAAAGAAATTTTCACTAACATCAATAGATTTCAGTGAAGTGAGATTTGTGATGGATTTTGGCAATATAGATGAGAATTCGTTGCAACACAAGTTGAGGGAAACAATACTTTGAAGCTTTTGAATTTCATCAGAGACTTTGCCGCTGAGATTCATTCGAGAAAGATCAAGCTTCTCAACAAATCCATCTGTATTGCATGAAACTCCACTCCAACTACAATGACTTGAATCATTTGAAATCCCATTTGCTTGGAATTTCCAATCTTGAAGAATTCCAAGTGGGTCGATCAGACTTCTCTTTATAGACATCAAAATTGATGCCTCATTCGATATAATACTACTTTCTGCAAACCCAACACTATAGCAACATAAGAAGAAGAAGAAGAAGAACAAGTGTTGAGCTTGTAACTTCAACATATTCTTCAATCTTTTTTGGTTTTTCTTCAACTTAGTTGCTGAACATTTTTGAATGTGAAAAGGGGAGAGAGAGAGAGAGAGAGAGAGATAGAGAGAGAGAGAGAGAGAGAATGTGTGAGTTTGTGCTTGTGTGAAGTCTTATTATGAAAGGGAAATGATTGAAATTGTTTGTACACTCTGGAGTATGAAATTAAAAAATGAAGAGCCTCGTGAGGTCTTGGGTTCTGCAACAGCTGTTAATCTGCAACTAATGACTGGAAAATTTTGGACATATTCTAGGCAACTCCGACATTAGACGCGTAAGGAATGTGTTCTTACCATTCATAATTGCCTTTAATTTCTACTGTTGGTCTTTCTTTCTCTCTTAATTTATTTTTCATAGTCAACTTCAATGAATTCTAATGACCCAGATTATTGTCTATTTCTTTCGTTGGGGGCAATGGGGTTTGAAAGCAGGAGAGCTCAAATATGGCGCTTCATGGACCCATGAAGAGCTTATGCTTTCATATTGCATCAAGAAGTGTACGAGGAAGTACTAGTGCATGAATGGGATTCTTAAGCCATTTTTCAATTTATTGATCAATCTTAAAGCCCTTTGTTCCACAATCTGGTGATCTAATGCAATGGCTTGATTCAAATGTAAGTAACAAGCTTCCTTCAGGCAATGCATGCTTTTTTTTTTTTTTTTGTGGAATCCAATGCTCTAAGGTCAAATGAAAAAACTTTTGTCTTAAAATTGGTCCTCCAACATGAGGAGTAACTTCCAAGAATGACAGAGATTCACCTACTAAACATTGCTGTGGGCAACCTCCAAGGCAGAGTTTTTTGTATAGTCTTTTTCGATTTAATACCAAAAATTCAACTTATGTAAATTGTTTGGAGAATTAGATCTACGTAATCCTCTAAATGAAAATCATATTAATATATCATACTTGTAGTATCACAAATTTGAATTTCACAGTAGTTAGTGAGCAAGAGAGGGAAAAGATCAACGGTGGGGATTTATGCAATTTGAACATGGCTCCACATGAATACATATAAAGTCATAAAGATATTTGTTTGCACTGAATAATTTTTATTTTGTCAGATAATTGCAATAAGATGAAAAACATCTGTAAGCGATGATTTGAGCAGAACGGGATGGAATCTTCCCATGTTACAGAGACAACCAGACATGGAAAGAGGTTGTCTTTCTATAAGGCATTGGATGAGGGTGAACATGGTTTTCAACCTTCTTTCACATTTTTTAATCTTCTACACCACACCCTTTACTAGAGCTTCTTTATGAGGTCAAATTTACCCTTCATATAAGGAAAAAAAATTAAAAAAAAAGAAAATTAATAAAACCACAAAATTTAATATTAAAATTTTTAATAAAACTTTGTACAATATTTACAAATATTAATATTTATAGAATTTATAGTCGTATCGGAGTCCAAAATTACACTATTTTTTTTTAAAATGAGATCTATTAAATAATGAACTAGTCATTATTTAATATATATATATATATATATATTAATTCATATAGTAGTAATTAAAATTTAATTAGAGATGGGAAATGAACTAGTCATTTTGCATAGAGTGAGTGCCCATGGATTTTGGAGGGAGGGGGGTTGTGTCTAAATTAGTAACTAAGATAATGTAGTAATTGAGTTGTTGAATTAAAATTAGAAGGAGAAAATGGGAGGGAGTGTTGGGGATAAATCAATCATGGAGACAGTGAAACCAAGCCACCAAACTCCATTCTAAAAGTCCTTAATCAAATAAAGAAAGATTAAAAAAAGGAAGAGAAAAAATTGCTCAATTTCACATGCGTACATGTGAAGAAGCCCATTAAAAAAAAGTCATGCCATCGCAATTTTTACATAAAATAGGAATAGTATGAACTAAGTTGGGAAGATGGGGGCCATGTGAAATGGTGAAAGGGCAGCTTCCTAGTGAAGAAGCCAAGTACATTCATTCCCATTATTGAGAGAAAGAGAGAGAGAGAGAGAGAGATAGAGAGATGCAAATACATACTCTAAACCACTGCTAGGAATTGAGCCGCTTGAATTACTATTATATATGCTATAAACGTTACTTTATCAACGAATCCATGGGGGATGAAAGCTTACGTGCACCCACATGGGGTCATGCCATGCCACCACTCCTCAATTGCTACATGATTGCTGAGAGAGAGAGAGAGAGAGACAGAGGGCGAGAGATGCACGTGGCACATGCTACGATGTGCGCCATCATTTTGAGGTTCCTACGTAAAATTGAAAACTAATTTATAGAGGAAAAAAAAAAAAAACAAATCAGTCCCTCATGGGCCTCGCGATAATTTAACCCTTTGTGTTGGCCCAATAGGCCCGGGTTCTTGGGCTTGGGGCTGATTGCTATACCAAGTTGGATCAAGGACTTGGCTCACATTTGTTTTTTGGTTACCAAAGTATTCAAGCCTTGGATTTCAAGATCTCAGAGTTGGGGAGGAGAATTATGATCATCAAACTATCCATTGGGAATAACTTAACTCACATTATAATCAAAGGACTTGGCTCCCATCTCATATGACTGAAAACATGTTCTTATTTATTATTATTTTTTATACTATATCAATCAGTATCTGGAACATATTCTGATTAATCTAATTCATGACTTGTAATGATCCATTTAATGGACTACCCTCCTAATATAGTCTGTTCTATACCTAATCACAAGTCAAACTCGTGACCTGTGTTAAGAAATCTAACATTATATTCCACTAAGTCAACTGATTGTTGGAACATAGGTTCTTATTACAAACTAGAAGTCTGAAAATTTGACTTGGTACTGATTTTTTTTGTTTGTATTATTGACTGGCGTTTGAAGTTATATTTTAACTAATTTAATTCAAATATTATCAGATCCATTTTTAGAAGGATAGCTCTACCAACATGGTCTTTTTAGGGATAATTTTTTTGACGCAGTCTTTTCTGTTTCTAAGTTTTAAATTCGAGACTTGATTAAGAAAACTAATACCATTATCTGATTTGATGCGTTTAGGTTTTGATGTTTGGTGTACATATGGTATTTCTTATCGAGCTATGACTATCAAACACCTTCAAGACAGCTAGATTTCATAACTTGGCTCACATTTTTTTTGTTACCAAAGTATTCAAGCCATCGATTTCAAGATTTGGAGGAGAATTATGACCATCAAACTGTCCCTTGGGAATAACTTAACTCACATTATAATCAAAGGACTTGGCTCCCATCTCATATGACTGAAAACATGTTCTTATTTATTATTATTTTTTATACCATACCAATCAGTATCCGGAACATATTCTGATTAATCCAGTCCTGACTTGTAGTGATCTATTTAAGGGACTACCTTCCCAACGTAGTCTGCTCTATACCCAATCGCAAGTCAAACTTGTGACCTGTGTTAAGGGATCTAATATTATATTCCACTAAATCAACAGACTGTTGGAACACATGTTCTTATTTCAAACTAGAAGTCTAAAAATTTGACTTGGTACTTATTTTTTTTGGTTGTATTATTGACTGACATGTGAAATTATATTTCAATTAATTTAATTCAAATATTATCAGATCTATTTTTAGAAGGATAGCTCTTCCAACACAGTCTTTTCAGGGATAATTTTTTTGACGTAATCTTTTCTGTTTCTAAGTTTTAAATCCGAGACTTGATTAAGAAAATTGGTGTGTCGTCAAACAACCAAAAATAAAATACCTACTTCAAACAATACGAATATAGCGCGAGTAGGGTCGTATCCACAGAGAACGGCGGATTTATCTCTTTCAAGAAAAATGAAAATATGGGGGGGTTTTGATGAAATAATCTAAAATAACTAAGCAAACAAATTAATGAAAATTAACTACAATAAAATGATGAGAAAATATCAATTAAAGGAAAAGTTATCATTTAAGAGAAAATCTAGCCAAAGGAGTTATTTCCGCCTTGATATATTTGATTGATCATCGATACAAAAATTACTCGATATTATGCGAATAAATTGGTTATAGTCGCTAAGTACCACGAAGCGACCAATCTCTCCGTACTTCTTCGGTAATCAAGATACCATCGTTAATTACTTCCCTAATCGAAAGACAACCCAAGAGACTCTCGTTGGATTTAATGTTCCGACAGCATTAAGATCTAGAGAGACCCAATTTTAATCAGTAAATTCCAACCTGGATTTATTTAAATTAGATTACCTAATCTCTTGACATAAATCCTACCGCTTGCGAGGCCATAAAATTATGTCAATTACCACTCCATTAAAAATACACAAACCTTGCTATTTTTAAATGGTAGTAGACTATTCTAGGGCTATTAAACATAACGCTTTATTTAACAATCCCAAAACAATCATAAACACTAAGCATAGAGATTAAATAAATACCCACAAATATCAAGCAAATAAGATCATTTAGATCTCACAATCATTATTCATCAAGGTTTCAATAATCCTTTGACTAGAAAAATAAATTAAAGACAAAGTATAATAAAAAGAAAACTCATAAAAAATGATTTATTGCTCCTAAGGAATGAAGAAAAGAACAAAGAGTTTCTCCCCCGGCTGAGGCTGTTACTGTAGACGTGAATAGTGCTGCCCCCAAGGGGCTGCCCGGCTGCCTCCTCCCAGGTTCTCTCAAGGTATGGAATATTCCTATATATATAGGAGTAGAAAATCCTAAAGAAAATAGAATTTTTCCTATTTGTAAAAAGTAAATATTTCTAACCCTAATAACTACTAAATAAAAAGAAAGTAAAAAGTAAAAAGTAAAATTCCTAAAACATAATATCTAACAAATTTACATCTTTAAAAATTTCTTTTCCTAAATATTAGGAATGGAATAAAATTCTTCAATATCTTTAATTCCATCCCAACTTCCTCTTGAATGTGTAACTGGGAAAGGAAATTTTTACTGCAGTAAATCTTCAAAACCTCTTGCTTGCCTCTTGAAATCCACGTGCCCACGTACTAATGAAAGAGCATTGCTGTCCAATTTCCATACTTTACAAAATTGCTCCAATTTAGCTCATTTTTCTTCATTTTTCAAAATAAATCTCCTCCTAAATCAAAAGTCACAAAACATAAATATTAGTGTAATATTTATTCAAAAATAATACAAAATCAATCGCAAATATTACACTTATTTAACCACTATCAAATTCCCCCACACCTATATGATGCTTGTCCTCAAGTATCTCTAACTAAAATAAAATTAAAACTATCCAATCTAATTTTTTTTTCTTCCAAGCGTCCAAGTTAACAATTACTATAAAAGTCAAACCAAAAACACAATCGAAACAACAAGTATTTCACAGCATTCTGCACTAAAACAACCCCCACATGTCTCAACAGTCACTTATGAAATCAAAACAGCAAGATTCGACAATTCTCTCCAAGGGGTCACTCTAATGCACTCGAAAGGGTGAAGAATATTTCAATAACACTCAAATCAACACATTGGAATTGGCATTACCATATGCTTGTAAATATATCAAATCTCCACCACTTAAAAATTAGAATTTCATGCATCAATCTAAAGGTCTTTCATTTGGTTGTAATGGGGTTTAGGTAAAAGGGTAGGATAAGAGGATATTGAAGGGTAAAAAAAACGTACCAAAAGAAATATATAATTAACTACATAATTCTCATAACATCGATTGATCTTTGCCTCAAGCAATCAATAAACAAAATTTGACTTCTTACTCTTCAAATATATAGCCAACAGCAAACAATATATAAGATGTCAAATGATTTCTCAATTTTTCATAATTGAAGTATAAATAAATTTTCAATCAAAATACAATACTTCTCTTTCTCATCCACTTTTTTTTTTCTTTTTTTCAGCATTTTCTTTTTTTTTTCTTGCTTTTTGTTTTCTCTTGCTTTTTTTTTCGAACATATATCATCTTCATGAAAATGTCAACATCAAAATTTCAATCATCATCTTCGTATTGAGGCGAATATAAAATCAAAATCATGCAATTAAATATATATACCTTTGGTACTAGGGTTTGAAATGAAGGCTAAATTCAAAGGCTAGGTGTTGTATTGAGTGGGTTTTAAAGAAGAAAAAGGGTAAATGCTCAAATTGGGTAACTAAGGGTTTATGAAATCAGGGTATGGATTTTAAGAAAGTCAAAAATGGGGTAAAACCTAAGTGCCTTTGTCATTTCAATGCATAAAATCCTATATGTGGTCTCGAAATGTATAACAATGCAAGTTCTAGAATGTGCAATCCAAGTGTGATAATCACTCATCAAGAAAAATAATCTCGAGCACAAAAAATGAATTTGCTCGTTTATGACTCAAAATCTCACTTGTTAAGTAGGGTTTGTGTCAAATCTTTGCATGTTCATCATTCAAAGAAAACTATTAAAGACATGAGAAGCCATTTCAAGCACAAAAGCCATTGATACAAGCAATTTTTCATATATCTCTAGCCAACCAAATAGCATACATCAACAAAAAAAGTTCGGAATTTTTTTTTATTTTTGAAGAAACAAGATTTAAACTAATAAAAAAAAAACAAATATAGTGTCAAAAACCAAAACAAAGAGAAAAACACCTAACATCCTCCCACACCTAAATCATACATTGTCCTCAATGTATGCTCAAGTTAAGAGAGATAAAAAAAATGTATAAATAAATCAAATAAAATAAAAAAAACAAAGAACAAATAACAAATAACGAAAAAATAAAAGAGAAAGATGAGAACAATACTCCCCTAGGGTAGAGTGGAGAATGGAGGAACAATTCCAACGAACTCGTGAAAAGAGCTATGACGTGGGCACACCGTAATTATCAAGCATTTCGGTCCATTATTGAGGCTTCAAAGTAGAGAGAGAAACCCTAAAAATAAAATAAAATGCAAGTGTTAAAATAGAAGTGAAATTCACCTCTATCTCTCTCTCTCTCTCTTTTTTTTTTTTTTTTTTTTTTTTTTTTTACAGAAGTGGGTTGATTTTAGGGCGTGGGCACGTCCTAAATGAAGTGAGATTCTGTCTATCTAATGGTCGAAGGGCCAGACGTGGACGGATCGTAGAGCGTGGTCACGCCCTATCGTGGGAGTACGTCTGCCAGTGGGAGTGATATGGGCAGATGTGGGTAGGAGTTAGGGAGTGGGCACTCCCTATACTACGACCGCTTCTGAATTTTTTTTTTTTTTTTTTTAAAAAACCTAAATCAAGGATCAAGACTAAATCAAATCAACATAAATGAGAATAAATAAACAAAAATAAAAATAAACATAAAGAAAGTATTGGGTTGCCTCCCAATAAGCGCCTTTGTTTCATGTCTTTGGCTCGACATGATCTTCTCTTTTCAACCTCGCTCAAACATCGGTCCAGTCCATTTTGACTTTAACTTGCCTGGAATGAATTTCAATCTTAAATTGAAATGAATGACTTTATGGCCTACCATAAATCGTTTCCGATGTGGGAGTTTGTCTTGAAAAAATTTATCCCATTGTGCAAAATTATTTGTAAAATTCTTTTCAAACACAAAATTCAATTTATTTTGCACAAAAGAGTCATGAACAGTGAAGTCCATCTCCTTCTCATCATCTTGTTCCTTGGAATATGTCAACCTACCAGGAAAAGGAGAAGAGATAGTTAGTTTCAAATTTGAGTTGTTCAGTTCCTCACTTACCTTCGTGGCCGATTCATTTAATATTGATACTTTGGTTTGTTCGGCCTCTTTATCTCCTTCAGTTGTCGATGAGTTGTCCTGCAGTTTCCCTTCATTCTTGACCACCATAACACTCACATTTTTTTCCAGGTCGATCTCTACTTGAGAGGTTAGCTTCCCATTATTTTTCTCCATTCGACTTATGGTCGTTGCCAGTTGCGACACTTGATTTTCCAAATTTTGGATACTGATTCTTGTCTCTAGTTGAAATCGTTGATTTTCCTGTTGTAACCGTTGGGTTTCCTGTTGAAACAATTGAGTGCTGTTAGCCAAACTTTTAACAATTTCTTCTAAAGACGTACCTTGATTTGAAGAGGGTTGCTGAGATTGAAATTGTGGTCGGTATTGTGGTTGTTGGAACTCTTGTGGTCAATTTCAATAACTGAAGTTTGGTTGATCCAACCATCCTTGGTTGTAGGGGTTCGAATATGGATCATCATAAAGAATGGGACACTTATCGGTTGGATGCCCAATGTTCGAACAAATACCACATGCTTCCACTTGTTGGATTTGTCCTACAACAAATCTTTTCACAATAGAAATTAGGGAATCTATTTTATGTTCAAGAGAAGAACTACTCACCTTATTGACTCTTGTTGGAACATCTTGCCATATTCTAAATTGATGGGGAGTCTCAATATTAGAAAAATCACTGCAAAAAGCATGTTCATTAAAATCAGGAAATAACAACTCCCTTAAAGTCTTTTGACTGGCCATGTCCGAATGTTTAAAATCCTTCTCTTCAATGTCGTTGACAAACTTTCAATAAATTCACTGTAAATATTAGTCCCAAAAATAAAAAGGAAACAAAACTTAAAAAAAATAAATCACTTAACACCGTTCCCCAGCAACGGCGCCAAAATTTGGTGTGTCGTCAAACAACCAAAAATAAAATACCTACTTCAAACAATACGAATATAGCGCGAGTAGGGTCGTATCCACAGAGAACGGCGGATTTATCTCTTTCAAGAAAAATGAAAATATGGGGGGGGTTTGATGAAATAATCTAAAATAACTAAGCAAACAAATTAATGAAAATTAACTACAATAAAATGATGAGAAAATATCAATTAAAGGAAAAGTTATCAATTAAGAGAAAACCTAGCCAAAGGAGTTATTTCCGCCTTGATATATTTGATTGATCATCGATACAAAAATTACTCGATATTATGCGAATAAATTGGTTATAGTCGCTAAGTACCACGAAGCGACCAATCTCTCCGTACTTCTTCGGTAATCAAGATACCATCGTTAATTACTTCCCTAATCGAAAGACAACCCAAGAGACCCTCGTTGGATTTAATGTTCCGACAGCATTAAGATCTAGAGAGACCCAATTCTAATCAGTAAATTCCAACCTGGATTTATTTAAATTAGATTACCTAATCTCTTGACATAAATCCTACCGCTTGCGAGGCCATAAAATTATGTCAATTACCACTCCATTAAAAATACACAAATCTTGCTATTTTTAAATGGTAGTAGACTATTCTAGGGCTATTAAACATAGCGCTCTATTTAACAATCCCAAAACAATCATAAACACTAAGCATAGAGATTAAATAAATACCCACAAATATCAAGCAAATAAAATCATTTAGATCTCACAATCATTATTCATCAAAACTTCAATAATCCTTTGACTAGAAAAATAAATTAAAAACAAAGCATAATAAAAAGAAAACTCATAAAAAAGGATTTATTGCTCCTAAGGAATGAAGAAAAGAACAAAGAGTTTCTCCCCCGGCTGAGGCTGTTACTGTAGACGTGAATAGTGCTGCCCCCAAGGGGCTGCCCGGCTGCCTCCTCCCAGGTTCTCTCAAGGTATGAAATACTCCTATATATATAGGAGTAGAAAACCCTAAAGAAAATAGAATTTTTCCTATTTGTAAAAAGTAAATATTTCTAATCCTAATAACTACTAAATAAAAAGAAAGTAAAAAGTAAAAAGTAAAATTCCTAAAACATAATATCTAACAAATTTACATCTTTAAAAATTTCTTTTCCTAAATATTAGGAATGGAATAAAATTCTTCAATATCTTCAATTCCATCCCAACTTCCTCTTGAATGTGTAACTGGGAAAGGAAATTTTTACTGCAGTAAATCTTCAAAACCTCTTGCTTGCCTCTTGAAATCCACGTGCCCACGTACTAATGAAAGAGCATTGCTGTCCAATTTCCATACTTTACAAAATTGCTCCAATTTAGCTCATTTTTCTTCATTTTTCAAAATAAGTCTCCTCCTAAATCGAAAGTCACAAAACATAAATATTAGTGTAATATTTATTCAAAAATAATACAAAATCAATCGCAAATATTACACTTATTTAACCACTATCAAAAATCTAATACCATTATCTACTAAGTCGACTGTCTATTGGTACTTGATTCTGATTTTAACTTAGTAGTAACCAAGAAGTTTTAGTCGAAATCTGATTTGATGCGTTTAGGTTTTGATGTTTGGTGTACATATGGTATTTCTTATCGAGCTATGACTATCAAACACCTTCAAGACAGCTAGATTTAATAACGTAACATTACAATGCCCTAATGAAGGATATAGTTTATTTGTGTATCCCTACTATTAACTTCCGTAGCATATATCAGCTGAAGGCAATAGCCCTCCATATAATTTATTGGTTATATTATTAATATGTTTCTTACATGATAGCAAGGACAAAGGACTAAGAAATTCATAATGGATTGAATTTCAAAAAGATATTACTCGAATCAATTTAAGATATTCTGAATTGATATATATATATACTATTTTTAATTATTATTGGATCCGGATGAAGGTTCCAAACAAATCAAATTCTAACTCAAAGAGTCATCACCTTCTGCAATGAATTTACTTGTTTCATTCCAAATAATAATTCTAAAACTTATAAGACCTCTTTCATTAACATTCACCTTTAGACAATCACAGGGGATGGATGGGGAAAATGAGACCACTTTTGAATGTTTAGTCTCATTTCTTGCTTCTTAATATTCTCACGAGCACGACCGACGAACAGTTGATCTAATAACATATGATATTAGGTCTGTTAATTAAGTTTTCAAATTTGACTCGCGAATTGGATATAAAAAAATTATATTAAGAGAATAGTTCTCTTAATAAACCACTTCAAGTTCTGAATTCAATTAATAAGAATATAATTTCGGATATCGAGTAATATATATAAAAAAAAAAAAAAAGATATTCTCACTTCACGTGGGATGTTCTTTGCACTATACAACCATTACTTATCACTTTATGACTAAATAGGGTATGAGTTCCTATAGAATCAAACCATCAATTGGATCATTCTCGTTGACTTAATATCCTCCTCTTTTAAGCTTATTAAATCGAATTCAAACCAACTATTTTTTACAAGTTAAAAAAAGTATAATTACAATACTAAAACAAATTATTGGAAGAAAAACTAATTTATTGTAAAAAAAAAAAAAAAGAAAGTAAAAGTCCCACTCATTTGATTGGACAATATGCATGAGATATGTGTCACTTGGATGTTTGACCACTCTTTTGGTTTGTGCGCCATTGTAAGTAAGAACATTTGACTAATAAAATAATTTTATTTAAATATTTTATTCAAATTTTTATAAATATTTATATTTTTATAATTTTTATAACCCGACATAATTAAAAATAATTCCCTTCAATTGTGCACGAATGCACGTGCCTTGCTAATGTTCAATTTGTAGTTCTTTCTTTTTTAAAAAAAAAAATAAAAATACAATTAATCGGTTGAATTTATATCTATTTTTAAATAGTTTCCTAAATTTTTATTATAGTCAAATTATTTTCTCTTATTTTGAAAATAAGTTATGATTCACTTTTTAAACTAATCATATTAAATTTTTTAATTAAATTTTTTTATTAAAATTTTTTTAAAAATATGAATTTAGCCTCAAAATTAATACATGTGACATTTCCCCCCCCCCTCTCTCTCTCCACCAAATTCTCATCAAATCTCGAACGATAACTAATATTTTTTTTTATTAACTATTTTTCTTTTTACTCCTTTATTCACAAATAATAATTTTTTAACTAATTTTAACTCTTTCAAATAAAAATTCATATTTAATTTTAAATAAATATTTTCTTTCTCTCTCTCTCTTGTTTGTTTCCTTCCTCTCTAAAATCGTCTTGATCGGAGAAGGCATGAAGTAAGCACATCGGGTCAGGGGCTTTAATATTGACCTTTTATATGGAAAAAAAAATCCAAAATTTTTTGGCTATATTTTAATAATTTTGAATAATTAAGTATAATAAAATTTTAGAAAATTATTTCAAGATAAGTCTATAATTTATGGAGTTATTTATAATTTTAATAGCTTAGAAATATGTTGGTTAACTTAAGTTGACTAACCATGAAAATTATTTATTAAAATAATATTTTTTACTAGTTAATTTACAAAATATTCAAAAAAAAATAAATTATAAATTATTTTATTGAAAAAAGAACTGAATTCTTGAAATTTTTCTTAAAAATCAATTTCCTGATACCAAAGAAGACGCTGTATTTTCTTTTTCTTTTTTTTCTTTTTTTTTTTTTGTAAGAATACCCATTTGTGGCGACATTAGTCACCAAGTCCACCTTCTGCAGACATCCTTTGCTAAGACAACGAGTGAATGGCTGTCATTACTGCACGCCACATTGCCCATGCACCACATCCCCAACTTCACTCCTCTCTCTCTCTCTCTCTCTCTCTCTTAATTCTCTCTTTGTTCCCTCTTTCTTTCTCTCTCTCTCTTTCTGTAGAATTGGAATGGCTACATATCGGTCTCTCGCATTTCTTTCTCCAGTCGCTCACTGCTTTCATCAACCATGCCAAACGCGTCTCATTTCAGGTGACATGGAGCCCTTCTTTTCTTAACTAATTTTTTGGTCACTTCTATCTGAATTTTAGTTCAAGGTACCTGTATTATGGAAATGCACGCGTTATTGGCATTTTCCACGATTAGCTGTAAAGGATTCTTGCCTTTTCTTTTCTTTTCTTTTTTTTTTAAAGAAAATTATTTTCGTGCATTGAACACCCAAAATTGAAATTTGGGTTGTTGAATTTTCATGTGGGGTTGAGTTGAAAAGTGTGTCTGTTCAAATGGGAATTGAGGCACTTGCCTCTTTGAATGAGGGCAAAACGCAAAATTTCTGGGTCTCTTGTTTATGGGAAAATTAGGACTTGAGAAGTTAGAAGGTTGTCTTTTAGGAAAGTTGTAAAATTGGCATTGCCATTGGTGGGCAATAAACTGTGGACAATACCAGTTGTTTTGTAATGGCTTAATTTCATGATGGTGTCATTTGTAGACTATATAGTTATCAAAAGTTTATTTTAAAACCAGTTAGGTGTAAAGTGAAATGCTTAAAACGTTTAGGGCATCAATGAGAAACTAAATAAATCAAATGTGATTGTGCCCTTTGAAATGTGCTTGTTTGGGCCTCCAAATTGGAATATAGTAAGGATTGTGAACTGGTTATGCCTTGAAAAAGGATTCGCAATATGTTTCCAACAAGTTCATGGATTGTGAAATGAGTGAATGAGTTTCATGTGCTATATCAATAGCTTAGAAGTTATGGTTATTCCTGCAGTCCCTTGTGGTTTCTTACATAAGAAAAATAAAATGGGAAAAAAAGAACACAAGAAGAATGTGCTAATATGCATTTAGTTGTAGACTTTCTGTCACACATGAACGTGCATGCTCAAATGGACACATGCTTGGAAGTAGAAAGAAAACATGCACATGTTGAGAGTTGTATAGAGGGGATTGTGTATTGAATTAGACATCCTCATACATTACTTTTATCCCTTATGATGCAGTAAAGTATCATATGCATACGGCTCTTGCCTAAATGTTCTGTTTGCTAGTGACAAAAGAATGGGGTTGGAAGTGGTCAACACTTCTTAGTTACAACCTTCTTTTGGGAACGCATCTAAATCTACTTAACATCTTAAAGCTAGATATCTTTGTTTTGGAGAATAGTAGAAAATTCAAGTTCTGAATTCTTTGCCCTAAGATCTGATAATCCATTTTTTCTTTCCCGAACTAGTTCAACTGCTTTCCTTGCCTACCAAACTAGAGTGATTGATTATTCCATCAAGAAGATACTGTAACCTTTTAAGTGAAAAAATAGGCCATTTTAAATTACGATTGTTAATGTAATTACAGTTCTTAATCTTCATGGCTTCTGAGTGAACGTGCATTTGTGCCTAAGTGTGAGAGCAAAGGTGTGGTTGAGTAAGCAGTCACAGATAGGACAGCAAAACCATCAATCTTGAAATCATTTTTACAATGAGGTCACCTGTTTCTGAAATAGAACTTACAATACGGAAATTGCAGATTTCAATATGCATAATCAGTCTTAATCTTGCTCTCAGTGGAGACAATGCATAGTTTTATGTCTGGCACTAATATGTACTGTTTGGAGTTAGGTTTGTTCTATTTTTCATGGAAAACATATGAACTGAGTTGTTAATAATCCCCCAAAAAAAAAATAAAAGAAAAAAGGAAGAAGAACAAGAATCTAATGGTAACAAACAGAGAAGTATACTTTTAACCCCACTTTGCTCCTGTGCAGGTATGACTTGCTTGGGTGTTCACCGAAGTATTTGCTCCTCCTTCAATGGCCAGACACTTCATCTATCACAATCAAGGAGTGTCCCACAAATACATTGTTCTCAAACAACTGGACTTGTTATAAAGATGATAAAGCCAACAATCCAGTTCATTCGAGGGATGGATGAGCAGACAATACCAGATGTAAGGCTAACCAAGTCCAGAGATGGTACAAATGGTATGGCTATATTCAAGTTTGATCAGCCTTCTGTGTTCGACTCCTCTGGTGAAGTTGGAGAAATTACTGGTTTTTACATGATTGATGAGGAAGGGGTTCTTCAGTCAGTTGATGTCAGTGCCAAGTTTGTTGGTGGAAAGCCTGCAGGTATTGAAGCAAAATATGTTATGCGATCACCGCAAGAGTGGGACAGATTCATGAGATTCATGGAGCGGTATTCCAATGAAAATGGCTTGCAATTTGTCAAGAACTAAAGCAATGTACATCCTTCGTTTTCTTCTGTGTACTTTTTCTCACCATGTTGTCCTTTTGTAGTTAGGTCATGAAACTTGAGAAAATTTGATTGTTGCCTCATTCTGTTTGGTCAAGTAACACATGTTACCTCATTGAAAGGCATCCACGATAATCATGGATTTTTGCTTTGCCATTCCTTTCTTACAAAGTTTCTGTGTCAGCTCTTGTTTTTTCAATTTACTTGGAAGCTAGGTTTTCCTGTTTAGAGGAAAATGAGATATCCTGATGAAGAATGTCTCATTTTGGGTAGCAGAGAAGGTTCATTTAATTAGGGCTCTCTAAAATTTAACTTCATGGCATTTATGAATAACGTGGTGTCAGTCAAATTCTTTTGCTTATGCAAATTAAAGTCCACGCAGCTTCCTCTCGTGGCTAAGAACCTTCAGAATTTTGCATAATCTTTTAAGACTTCATGCACGATCTTACGGGTATTCACTTACTCCTACCTTCAGAATATAACCAATGCTTTATATTAAAAACGTAAAACAACATTCTTTACCAGAAGATAAAGATAGCTAGTTTCCATGATGTGCGCCTCCTTCCGCTACTAGGACTTTGGGCATGGACTCTTTTCTCAGATGTTTTGTAAACATCAATCCTCTATATAAATAACAATAAAGCCGGAATTGCTACTATATTACCACCGCTATTAAGATCCCCCCTATTTTTAAGCCCAAGTTACAGAAAGAGGGCTTCTAACCCTGTAAAAATTGTGTGAATTAACCCATATCAAATGCCCCTCAGCATAGGTTGTTTTTGTTTCTGTCATCTTCTTTGATACAAACCAAACCTTGTAGCTCAAACTCTGATTTGTATATTTGAATGCTAGCCTTCGTGGTTTAACTCTCACTTTTACTCCCTCTGGTGCCATTACTTCCACGGTGTAGACAGAATTAGGACCCCTAACATTGGTCAGTCTTCTCTCGATCATCTTACCTGTTTGCCCCTGTTTGAAAATTACCGAAATAGAAGGGTAATTGAGGCTAAAACCCCTGTTCTTCCGCAGAATTTCATGGCAACTTACGTTTTTGTGGGTGATGATGAAAATTTCTGACCTTGTGTACCCAAGAGTGCATAGATAAGTGATGTACTCATCTGGTCTGATGTCATAGAGCAATCCAGCGTTGACTGCTCTTTCTGGGTTTACATGCCCCGCACCAATAGAGAAAACTCCAGCAGGTTTATTCCCATCCATGATAGGTTTTTTGAAATGGTCTGTCACATCTGCAGTTGTCATAAGTGCAGATTTTATAGCAGCCGGGGACCATTTGGGATAGGCTGCATGAACAAGAGCAGCAAGTCCACTGACATGTGGACAAGCCATGGAAGTCCCCGACATGACTGTGAAATTCACCCTTCTAGTATCTTCTGGAAGGCCAGAAGGACCCAGGTTCTGGGGCCAGGCTGCAATGATATTGACCCCAGGAGCAACAATATCTGGCTTGAGAATTGAAGGGTTAGTCAAACTTGGTCCTCTTGAAGAGAACAGGGCTACTGCTGGTGCTCTCACTTTTCCAATAACTGTTCCTCCGAACTCTATCCGGGCACTGGGTCTCCTCGTGGAGTTCATGTAACTCTTTAAACGGACTGATTCTGCATAGCCAATTAGAGTCGCTGGCAATACATGCACATCAACAGAGTCATCTTCCTGATTAATCTCTGTATTTGCCAAGATCATTGCTGCACCACCAGCTTCCTTCACAATTTGACCCTTTTCAGCTCTCCCATTTACACCGCGGTCACAAACAACCATTCTGCCATGGACTTTGGCTTTTGGAAGAGAACCTGGGAAGCAGTATTCACTTCCTGTATCACCATCTTTTACATAAACTAGCTCAAGCTCTCTTTGAGCACTTCGTAACTGGATCCCTGGGTACAATGATTCTCCATATAGTGTTTCCCCATTACCCAGCCGAACTATAGCTTGAAATCTTCGGTCTAGAGTGCTTGCACCAACAGTCACAATCCAAGGAGCCTCATTAGCTACTGAACTTTCAAGTGGGCCATTATTTCCAGCCGCACATATGACTGAAATGCCATGCTCCATCGCTCGATAACTTCCAATGGCAATAGTGTCCTCATATAGAGGAATTGGAAAGCCTCCCAAGGAGAGAGAGAGGACATCAACTCCATCGCGTATTGCAACATCCATTGCAGCAAGAATGTCAGAGCTGTAACAGCCATTGAACCAGCATACTTTGTATACTGCAATGTGTGCATCTGGAGCCATTCCTCGAGCCACGCCAGCTCCATTACCAAGCACACTTGCCATTGAAACTGCGGCACCTCCTGCTGTGGATGCTGTATGAGTTCCATGTCCACGAGCGTCCCGTGGCGATGCATACTCATTGATAGTACCTAAAGATGTTGCCGGTGAAGCTACCCTGTGGCCTTTACTAAAGTATCTTGCCCCAACAAGCTTCCGATTACAGTTTGAGGAATTGAAGTTATGCCCTTCTTGGCAAATCCCTCTCCATTTCTTAGGCACTGGAGGCATCCAGCGATCATCAAAGCTTGGGCTCTCTGGCCAAATTCCGGTATCAAGGACTCCAATAATGGAGCCATGACCGTACCTTGACTTGAACCAAGCACCTTCTCTTCCAAGATGTAGTCCTAAGAACTTGTAAGAGTAAGTTGTGTGAATTTCAAGCCGTCGGTCAGGCCTTATGGCAATGACATCAGGTAAGTTTCGTAAGGACTCAACCTCGAGCTCGGAGAGTTGAGCAGCAAACCCTTCCATGGCAGAACGATAAGAGTAAAGAAGGCGAGAAGAAGGGGTTTCTTCGGATGATATGGCCTTTTGGAGGAAGGAACGATGCCATTGAAGCTTGGAAGTGAAGGAAGAGCTTGTAACTCCTTCTGGGTGGAGTTGAATGATGTAGGTTTGTAGATTGTGGGCATGGAGAGTTATAGAGCACAAGAACAAGGTGGAACAAAAGACCAAACTTTTGGTTTCCATGGATAAGGGTTAAGAAAGTGATAGTTGGATTTTGGTTCATGTTTTTGTGAATGAAAGATCGGGGGTATTTGAAGGAGTGGAAGTGAGAATTCAAAAATGGGTGAAGGCATGTCTGATGAGTTCATCTTCTGAGATGGAAGATGAAACTCGTGAAATTTAAGAGCTCTTCATCACGAGGATCCTTTGCCGTAAGAGAGAAAGAGAGAGAGATTGTTGTTTTGGAGATTTTGTTGAGGAGCTGAAGTGATATGGCATGGTTTCACGTGATGTTTTGGATGAATTTAATTCGTACATTCTGTTGGTTTGAAAATCTATGTAGCCGTTTGAGATTCCAACCAAAACCCCACCCATGAATCTTTGTTTCTCTCTTGACGCTGTCCATAAAGTGATTGGATTCTTTTGAAAGTGACTTTCTCAAAATCCCATAATATTCAATGCATGTCATATTTGCATTGATTCACCAGGCGCTACCTATCTTTCCCATTTCATGGCTCTATTTTTTTTTTTAATTATTTTAAAATTTCAATACTAAATTTTCTGAACAGACTGAATTATGATCGATGGTTAAAAAAATCATTGATCAGTTCATGATTCTAAAATCAGAACCAAAACTCTATCTATAAGATTTGGTTCCATTTCTTTATTTTGAAGAATCCAAAACTATTAATTCGAGCCGACGATTCTTTTTTAATCAAAACTATTACATCTAAAAAAAATAAATATTAAAATATCTTGTAGAGAGAGGATTATACATTAATATATATATATATATTTTTTTTTATTTAGTTCTGGAGTAGTAAATATGAAAATAGAAAGAATTAAATATGTTAATACACAAAATTAATTTCAATATTTATTTACATAATATTATAATGGCCTATTAAAGATATAAACAATTCCAATTGTAACTTTTCTATATATAATAAAATATATTTATTATGAAAATTATAACTACAACTCAATTTATATCAAATTAATGAAAAATTATTATTAAGTAAATTTCTTAAAAATTGTATCTTATAAAGTCCCATTTCAAAGTTAAGGCTAAATTCAATTGAGAATATAAATTTAATTAGAGTTAAAGTAAACTTTTTGATATAAAAGATATTAATATAATAATGATTTAAAATCTTTTATAGAAAAATATAATTTCTATGTGCAAAATTTTATATTTTTGTTGGAAATTTTTATTTTAATTAAAAATATTATTAATAATATGAAATAAAATATTTGGATTTTGCAAAGAGTTTTAGTTGACTTTTTCAATAAAAAATGCTTTAAGTTGACTTTTTTTTGGGGGGGGGGGGGTTGCCCCAAAACTATAATGAAAGATTTAGGCCCGCAGCTGGGATTGTATTCAGGTATTTTTAAATGGAGTTTTTGGTACAGTAAATTAATATTATTATACTACTAATTTTAGTATTTTTATAAGATTATTTATAGAATGTGATATTTCTTATTATTTTTTTTATTTTTGCTAAAAATTATTACTAGTGAAATTAACTTGAAATAAAAAAAAATCAAAACAAAATAAAATTTGAAGATAACCTTATTGTAACTCTTTCCTTAATTGAGTCCTATAAATATAAAATTTAGCTTTAAAAAAAGAATTGATTACACCATATTGGTGTTGAAATGCAAAGATTATCTCAATTAACCAACGTCTGGTTAGTTTAATGACTATACATGCATATCATTTTTTTTATTATATTAAGATTTGAATCCGAGATCATTGAAGTAGGAGAGAGAGGGGAATTCTGACCACAGGCTATCCTCTTAGGGACACTGTACACTGATACATGTCTCGATTCAAGCCTTGTGCGTGGATGTCATTGTTGTCTTGAATCGAGACTTGAATCAAGACTAAGAAAGGCTAAATCCTTAAAAGAGACCACCCAAAATCCAAAATCTGTAACACTTTTCATGGTCCAAGTTAGCCTTTGTCACCAACTGTTCAATCTCTTTCAAAATTGTCTCAGTTTGCTGGCTGTTACTTCAAAATTGACAAGAAGTTTTGGACCGGACAAGGTTCCACTCATTCTTCAGTGACCATGTAATAATCAGGATATAGCAGATGCTATTTATAAGTCTAAAATGGTTCCCCAAGAATAAACTTTTCCAAATCAAAACATATCGTAGATGCTGGCATGCGGGCCTCAATTGGGGTGGCGGGGCTATCACAAACGACTTTCATTTGCAAGCTATTGTTATCATTTTGCTTTGTCTGTCAGATTGGATCAGCTTTCTTTTGATCCATCCATATAGTACTCTTGCCTACACAATTATCAATTGCTCGATATAAATGATGACAAACATCAGCAGTTAGTTTCCTCCATTTTTTTTTTATACATAAGAAAGCTTGAAATCAAGACCTTTACAAAAGGGAGGAAGACGTAACAGTTGAGCTATAACTCAACGGCTTAGTTTCTTCCATTTCATCACATGCACACAGGCACATATGGATGAAAATATAGTTGTTTTAACAAGCATACAGATTTCAGATGAAAGTGTTTTCACAAAACAAAATTTGAAACTTTCCCACAACTTCAGAATCAACAAAAGCCGAGACCGCAGATATAAAGCTTCACACAGAATTCAATGATCAATAGGTTAATCAGAGCCAGCTTGGAAGAAAGAACTGTGAAACGTATCTCCATAAAACTGGAGGAGGCCCATGTCATCTCCATAAAACTGAAGGAGGCCCATGTTTAAGAGATAAAAGGAGGGATTATCCACTACAAGGTAATGCATCTATCAAAATCACTGACGAAATAGGTGAAAAAAAAAATGCGTAGCCCTAAATATTTATAATAGCAGAAGAGACTGTATCTGTTTATGTCTGGGTTTTAAAGTGGCTGGGGCCTCGACAGAGTGCCTATAAGCACCGATACAGATATCATGACGAAGTATCTGCACTTAAGCTATTGCTGCATGCAGCGCCTCTTATCCTAAGGTATGTGCACATTTACACACTACAAGAATTTGGGATATACAGCTACCCCATCTATCCCACCAAATCATGAATGATCTCTTTGCTCTTAAGTACCTGCACTTAAGCTATTGCTGATCAAATAGGTCAAAAAAAAAAAAAAAAAAAAAAAAGAATGCAAAGCCCTAAATAGTTATATTAGCAGAAGAGATTATGTGTTTTATGTCCGGGTCTGAACGTGGTTGGGGCCTCGACGGAGTGCCTATAAGCACCAATACCAATATCATGATGAAGTACTTGCACTTGAGCTATTGCTGCATGTAGCGCCTCTTAGCCTAAGGTATACTCTCTGCACATTTACGCTCTACATGAACATGGGATATACAGTTACCACATCTATCCCACCAAATCATGAACGATCTCTTTGCTCATTTTTCCATGAACTTTTAGCCACTTCTGCAGAAGAACCTCGAGAGTCTGCATTAGCATCTTTTGGTTATGAAAAGAAAGGATCCCATTCATGAGCCCCTACCTCTCCTTGTCCTTCTAATAATGCATATACCCAGCTGTTCTCCTCAATGAAGTTATCATCTGTATGCTCTTCAACAATATCTCCTCAACTTTGTAACCTTGTCGATGACCGCCTGTACAGCAACATCGAAGGCATCTTTTAGAGTCACTAATTTAGAACAAGGATCTGAATATATAAGCCTTGGAATGAGACTTATAACTTCCCCCCTCATTTGCTTGACCTGTTCAGGAGGTATGTTACTCACCCTTTCCTTTGTACTAACATTTATCTTACGAATATTTTTTCTATGTGATAAAAACTGAGTACTTTGAATAATTCTTTGGAAGATGCCAAGTGTATTGTACGTAAGCAGAACCAGGATGCAAGAAGACAGGAATACAACCCCCTAACATTGAGTCAAAGGCTGATCCTCTGGTGTATGAATCACCCTGAGGCTGCAAGCAGAATAAGGTGCTTTGGAACATTTGCATTATACTGCTTGGGGAATGACATTTGCTCTCCCCTAAATCGCATTCCAAAAGCTTTCCCCTTTTGGAATTCTTACACTGCTCTATAATCTGCCCTCTAATTGATTTCGGATTGTCAGGCCGGGGGCACCAGCAAAAGAGAACAGCCACTTCATCTCCAATTTCCTCATCCGATCCTGCCATATGAACACATTTGCATCATGTGCTGGATGAAAGTAAGTCGGGTAAGGAATTCCAAAATCATTTGCATTCCACGGGCTGGACTCCACAACAAGCATCGACATGTTCTTTGCAGCCGGCAGAAACATAAGCTCATTACCCCAGTCTTTTTACTCATCAGTTAAAAATCCCATGTTATCCTGCCTGCGACAAGAAAATGGTCCTTGCCCCCCATAATATTCCACTCTGGCCTCTTCATTAGCCAATGCACCAGATCAAGCGATGCAGCGTCCCTCATTGATGTATTATAACCCCAACGATAACGGGCAATATCAAACCCGCATAAAAAGGGACAAAAACAGTAGCAGCAATAGAAGAATCCTTCGTCTAACAGTTATACTATTTCATTCTATTGCTGAAGATTACATCAACAGCAAACTGATTTGTTGCATACTATCCAGTGATACGGAAAACCCCTTCGACATTCTCAAGTGGAGGACCAAGCCTAGCACTAGAAATGAACTTACACATATTGGTCCAAGGACTAACACTCATACACTCCTTGAGCATATCCTCGTTAAACCGGGTACGGGAAGGGAGGTCTTGGACATATATATACCTACCGCCACATGGATCACTCTTGTTTTCTACAGTTTGCAAAGCCCTTCTAAATGGGTAATTCTCCAGCTTGTGAATAGAGGTGGTCTGTATCGGTGGGGGCAACTTATGGCTACTTTCAAAATTTGTCTTCACTGGAATTGGATCTGGTAGTGAGGGGTGGTCTGTGTTGGAGGGGGAAACTGATGGGTGCTTTTGGGTTCAGTCTTTATTAAAATTGGATCCGGTGGCGAGGGTTTTGGCTCAGTGCTGATGGCTATTGCATTAGGTTGGTCGGATTCATCGAGTGTACGACCTCCAAGAACAAAAAAGTGGAAGTACAGCAACAACAGCCAAAACAAAGCAGAGAGGGAAACCAATCAACAAAGACGGCACTATTCTCCATTTGCTCGAGCAGTATACTTTCTGCCAAGTGGCGTCTCATCCGTCTACACAATCACTAATTTCCCCCTCCACAACCAAAATCACTCTCTTCAACAATTTATGCCTCATAAACCCTAATTTTCACTGGATAGCAAATTCAACGCATTAAGCAATTTCAAACAAGACCCCCCAAAGCATAATCCCTTCTGAACAATCTACGCATTAATGTTCATAGAACCAATTTTCACCATTTCAGGTTTTGAATATGTAAGCCGTTAAGCTCAATCTTCAACTACAAGAAATAGCAAAACAGCACAATCATTGGACATAATTATATTGGAGAAAATCACTACAAGAAATACAGAAGAAAACAAGAATGACATGAAGAGGACATAAAATTTGAGTTAAGAGACTTACAGAGAGAGAGAGAGAGAGAGAGAGAGAGAGAGTGTGTGTGTGTGTGTGTGTGTGTGTTTGTTTGTTTGATTCTGGGAATTTAGCGCGAGGCGAAGAAAATGAGTGAGGAAGTGTGTCAAGTAGGAAATATAATGCAGAGAGAGAGGTGCGCCTGCGTGGCGCCTGGAGGGAGTCTTGTAATTCTGTACGTCGGTGGATGGTGCGATTGGAGCCACGTGGTGGATTAATGATGGGGCGGGGAAATGGGCTGGGCAGTCGGTAATCAGTAAGGCATGCTGGTGTTGTGTTTGGGTTGGCTAAATTTCCTGTTTATGGAGATGAGAACACCACTCTGGCAAATGTTCTTGCGCAGCACCTTCAATCCCATATGCGCGCGCGCGCCCACAGAGACACAAATGGGAATTCTAATGTGGTCAATGTACAACGATTACTACCGGTACAACGATTACTACGGATGGACAGTTGACTCAACAAAGAGACATTAGATCATTTGAGGTTTAAATTTTATAAAAAAATAAAAAAGTTAAAAGGACTTCTCTCTAAAAGAATTCTAACAATAATTTAGTCTGAATTAATCAGAATATATTTTCACGTATCGATCGATAAGAAAGTGATAAAGATCGATGAATACCAAGCACAAGCAAATCAAGCCATATAACCATGTTTGTTAATAATTCACAAATGTGTTAAAAGACTTGGTTGTGGAACTCCCTTTCCAATTCATGCCAAAAATCTATTATGTTTGGCAAAAACAAAATTAGAGAAATTTCCTTGTGGAGTTTGAGACTCACTTCACATGAACCCAACTTGTTGGCTTCAACAAGTCTCTACCTACTCCCTTCTTTGTGATCACTTGTGGGTGGGTGAACATTGTCAGCTGTCTCTTCAAATCATCTCTCACTGTTTTTTGGTGTCCCAGAGGTGATTCATAGGCATACATCTCCAAACAAACACTCAGAACCTCAAACATCTACTTTTAAAATCGGCTTATTTTTTGTGCTGCAAAATTTGAAGCCATAACTTGGGTCTAAATTTTGTGGGGACTTGCAAAACAGGTCATAGTGTAGTCATATTAAAATATACTTGAAACTTAGTACTTGAGTTGAGTCTATTTAGTTAATCCACAAAGGAAAAGGAAAATGCAAATGGAAAACATTATAGCTTTTATTGTTAAACATAATGTAATCTTCCGTGAATGGTTCAAATTATCTGTATAATGGGGTGGGGATATTTGGACCAACTTTTAAGAATTAACGGTAAATTTGGTCGGATACAAACCGAGAAAAAAAGAGAAAAGGAAATAATATGAATGAAATAGTAGATTATTTTCGCTTGGTTTAGAGTAAAAAGGGAGATAGAAATAAAATAGGGGTGAAATAGAATCCCTCCATATCAAAAAAAAAAAAAAAAATTTCCTTCCACTTGTAAACAGATTGAGATAACAATAAAAATTTGTGAACAAAATCATTTTCGTCT
The DNA here is from genome assembly GCA_033439265.1 of Dillenia suffruticosa. Lineage (NCBI taxonomy): Eukaryota > Viridiplantae > Streptophyta > Magnoliopsida > Dilleniales > Dilleniaceae > Dillenia > Dillenia suffruticosa. Next base: position 21,228,387 of record JAVTVX010000020.1, read on the forward strand.
TATTTCAATTTTACATAACTTAGAGAGGCTAATGTTCATTTTCTTCCCCCTCTTCTCCGCTTTTTACTCTAACCAAATAAGAAAAAATAATACTCATTTTCTTTTCTTCCTCTCCTACCAAACAAAATAAAAAGATATATATATATTAACTTCCACCGAGTGAAATAAATCTCTACTTTTCCTTCCCCCTCTTCCTCGTCTTCTGCAGACCAAACCTACCCTAAGCGACCATAAGCGTTTGGCTCTACCTTAAATAAATATTTCACTAGTAAATAATTTATTATAATATCAAGAATATTGTTTTTTTTTAACTCTTTTTGCCCGTTAATATATATAATATTCTCTGCACATTAGAGTTGAGCATTGTTCGGTGCTAATCATTTTGCTAGGGCTTAATGCCTAGGAATACATTTTTTATTATTTTTTATTGTCATGATATTTACGTGGATTGTGATTATTAGATAACAATTTAATAATTATTATTTTTATTTAATATTATAAAAAATAGTGATTATTAAATAAAAATTCTTTTTTTTGTTATATACGAATTTGAATCTAAAATCATCAGATTAGAAGAAGGGATTGTACTACTAGGCTATCCCCTTATATATCTACACAACCAACATCCTTATTCATCTAGTAAGGAATGTCCATTCACTTTCCCCCGGCACAAGAAACTAAAGGTTCCTCTAGCATGACTTTATCTTCACTCGTTAAGAACTTACAACTTATTTCAGACCAACAAACAAAAATACAAAAACCTAGTCCATGCATGCAACTAAAACCCCTTCCACAAGCACAAACCATACGCAGAAAGTCAGGCTCAAGAAGCCAAAGCACAATTTACAGAGATACCGAGAGAATCAGAGCCAGGGGATAGTTTGCCTTTGCCATAGAGAACAATTAATTTTTTTTAAAAAAAAGTACAAGATAGTTCCCGACAGAGATACAACCTCAGCCTTTGTGGCTAAAAATGTTCTGGAATCATTTTATTTTGTTTCTTTCAAAAATACAAGAGACTGAAGATCTTCAGCATTACACAACCCAGATATAATTTAAAATGCATCCACCCGGTCTTTATTTTTCCTCAGTACATCAAACAGAAACTAGCCCATCCGGAAACTCATGACACCAAAGCTTGAAACCACGCAGCAGTTTCTGAGCTACATTGATGCTATGTAGGGTTCTGGAGACCATTATAAATTTTGGTCATAAAGCACAGGAAGAAACTCAAGTTTTCTGCACTTCATATTGGGCAACTAAAAAAGGGAGAGAGAGTTGATCACATTTACTAACCTGCTTAAATTTCATTTGGGTGGCATTTCTGGGAGAATAACAACTAAAATACTGATTATTAGAAAAACCATCATGGCCATGCATCTGGCGATATTTTCTCGCTGACCGTTGAGCCAAAGTTTGGACCACCTTTCCTGTATGAGATAAGGAACTCAACAGGATAGCCCTTCAGTTTATGTGGCACTATTCCAAGATCGTTGAAAGTTAAAGCTGCACAGAACACTTAAAGTGAGATGCAAAATAACTATAACAGAGAAATAAATTACGGACCATGCTTTGTGCTTCAAGAACTAACCATCTTCTGACACAACTGTATCTGTAGTAAGGGCATGGATCTCATCTAGATTAAACATGTTTGGAGTAGGTAGCGGAAATGGAACTTTGTTGAGTAATAGCTCACGAGGGGTTGCAATAGCCTGAAATCATTGACATGCAGTTTTGTGGTTATCAAATATTCACTAAATCAGTTAGAACTGTACCGTCATATCACTTCTTCTCACACTCAATAAAGCAGACATACGACAAAATTTGTGTGCACATTAGTATTTGGGATAGCAATTCATTGCAAAAATTGATTCAAGACAACTTAGTCAGACCCCCTCATCATGATTAAATATATTCTGAGTGGTGACTAACTGATCATGTATTAGGGACCCCAAGAAACAACCATGGGCATCATTTTTAGGGGGAAAACACCCCCCCCCCCACACACATTTTTTGGACACATGAAACAAATGAAAAGAAACACCAGCTCCATCATCAATTTTGCAGACCTTTGTTAGTCACAGATCCTCCCTAGGACTCCCTCCATCCTTATTAGTTCACTCCATAAATCAGCTTGCTTTCATGATAAGTGCTTAATTTATAAAAATTACAAGTTAAATAACTGACAGACCTTTGCAACAGGGAAAGGAACCTTCACATAGCGGGGCCACTCGCGGATCATGTCATGCATAAGCTCGGCCTGCAGCATGATGGCTTTAAGTTAGAGTGAAAATCTACCAAGAGCACCAAAATTTTTGAAAGTTTGAGACACAAAGATCCTAGCAGAGAGATTACCAGGTCATACACAGTGAAAACATCTGGCCCACCAAGTTCATAAATTTTTCCCATGCTGGTGGCATCATCTTTCAAGGATGCAACTATTGCAGCAGCAACGTCAACAACATACACTGGTTGGATTCTGCAATGAAATATTCAAAACATATTTCACAAAACCAACAAGAGGCCAATCATTTGCATCATATCATGAAGCTAAAATTGCAAAGAAGGCTGAGAGTTAAAAAGTAACACAACCAACAGATATAAACAATTACTTGGTTGATCCGTCGCCAATGAGTGGAAGAAAGCTCCAATTTTTGACAAAATGTGCCCACCGGTTTAAGATACGATCTTCTGTACCAATCATTCCGGCAGGTCTCATGATTGTGGCCTGAAGATGGGAGAAAAATATTAGAATATCGCTTCTTGAGCAGCATAAGAAAAACCATGTTCCTCGTAGATATTGGTGGTATAGATTATTTCCGAGAGTAATACCTTTAAAACTAAGAAGCTAAACTGAACCATTACCAACTGCTAAGTAGTTTTTCTTTTTGGGTCTACAAAAGAAGGTTATCGCCTATTGGGATAAAGAGACGAGATGCAACCACTTCCCAGCTTTTTTAATAAATAATAAACACACACACACACATTCAACAGCATTAAGGAGTTGCCTCATCAGAGGGAGAACAAACAAAGCAAAAACAACATTGACAAAAGCAGCTCTGCAGAATTTATCACCATGCCAAAAATAAAGAAGCTATAACCAACTACTGAACTCCATATATACTGCTTCTAAACCACCCCCACCCCCACACCCCCCACCCCTGTGCACACACGGGGGAGGGCAAAGCCAACCATGGAGTTGTGACCAAAACAAATCACTATTTGATGTTATACCACAGAACTCTAGTGTTAAACTTATCTAATTGATAGAATTACTAAGAATAATAACTGTAGTGGTTAGCCGCTGCAGCAACCTTGTACAACTATAATAGGCAACTTGAAATCATTATGGTTTCTTAAATTAAATGCTAGTGGTAACACAAACGCATCCTAAATGTCGCAGGCAGCTTAGTGAAACTCTTTAATACTCAATAGAGATTTAAGTGTACTCTCATTCATAGAAGCATAATTACCATACTCATCATACCAACTCATCAGTAGTCATAAGAGACAACAAATTTTCTCCACCTTTAAAGATCAATAGTCAATCATCATGTTATCATATTAATATAAGAGTAGACTTGCAGGTTATAATCATTGCCATATTGAAGTGGTTTTTGTGTTCAAATGTTGAGAAAACTTGGTAAGAGAAATATAAGTTTCCATAAGAAAGGAAAGCAAGAACCTGAATGATACCCTTATCATACCCAGACTGCAGATTCATGAAAAATTTGATTCATGCAAGCACACACAAACACAAACATGTATATATTAAATATCCGAATCCATACAAGCCTACTTTATAAGTTATACTTTACAAAAATTCACAATTCTCCCCATAATCACCATTTTGGAAAAATCAATCATCAGCCAGAAAAGCATAAATAAATTGTCCAGGTGAAAATTTTTTTATCCTGATTTTATTATTTTTTTTGGGTAAAAAATAGAAAAAGAGAGTTCTAAAAGAAACAAGTAAGGAATGTTTGGTCTGTCCAACTGATTTTATTGTTTATGGTAACCTATGTAAGTCTTATCACAGCTCAATGGGAAGGAAAATGCAAAAAGGAAAAAGAAACTTTACATCTGGAAGTTCCCTCAAAACAGCTTCTTCTGCAGCAGCTTTAGCTCTTAACATCCTGGAAGGAGAAGATGAGGTAGCCCCTAAACAAGAAACTTGTATGAATCTCATGATACCACCATGTTCTTTTGCAATCTGCACATCCAACAAAAAAATGATGATCCCCATTGGTGTTATTAGGCACAGCACAACTGAGAAGAATTGTAGTAAGCAATACTCGGACCACATCAAAGAAGGATCAGCAGCAAGCCTCTAAGGAGAAAAATAGTTGACCATAAATCATTTACTAAAACAGAATTTCAACAAAACAAAAGGGAAAGAACACCAACACTGAGCAGCAAGAAAATAGGATGGCACAGCATAAAATCAAAAGAAATCCCATTCTAGACATGAGGAATGCATCAACACCAAGCAGAAAGAAAATAGGATGGCACAGCGCAGAGATTAAAAGAAAGAGGAAAAAATCACTCTAGACATGAGGAACAATAAAACGTTTCTAGTTACGCAAACAATATTCTAAAAGAACCTTCCCACAGGCCTGAAATTTTCCCCTTGAGAGCTTAATCCAATCAGGATTGATTAAAAAAAATAGAGGGCAAAGGACCAGCAATAAAAAGGTGAGAAATTCTCTTCCCCTAACAAATGCTAAACTATTGGTCTCCACATTGAGTTTTGGGCAAGGTGGGGCTCTTAAACCAGTACAGTTAAAAAAGAAACTCTTTTCTTTTTTTAATTCCTCTCACCAATTTTTGGTTAGTGTGGAGAGAGATAAATAGGAGCTTTTATAGGATTGAGAAAAATTTCAAAGTCTAGCTTCAGTTGACGATAATGTAATATTTATTAGATCTTTCACTAGAATTTTTGATAATATTGTTCACAGTGCCTTGGTGATAATTATCCTATAAAAGGGAAGCTTCTGAAATATAATCAATTGACTTCCATTAGAATTGGAATTAAATAGACGCCAAAATTTATACAAAGAAAAAGAAGTGGGTGAAACAAAGAGATTTGACATTGAGAGAGAGGTAAAGAAGTGAAAAGTTCATGAGGTAAAAGCATTGGTTTCCAAACACCAAAAAAGCCTTCAAGGTATGCAGAAATGAGAATTGAATTTTACTTGAAGAGAATGCAAGCACATTCCCAAATAACTTTTTATTAATTTCTTCCATTGGAAATGGGAAATCAGGGCTTTTTTTGGGGAGGGGGACCCTAAGCATATCCTAAGATTTCACTGAATAATCAAATATGTCGATAAACACAATGGAAGCAAATCCATATTCTGCCAAATCACTGAAATCACAAAGATCATCAAACATTTAAAGAAAAACATTAGATCATCCAAAGTTTAAATATTTTACTGGTCCGTGATCTTTGAAAAATCATATATATATATATATATGTAATTTCTTGCAGGAAACAAGGCCTTTCACAGCTCTTTTTTGAGATTTATGCTATGTGCAAAGTAGCAATGACTCCAGAGATAACTTATTTGTTCATTGCAATGATTATACCCCATTTGAAATAGGCCTTTTAATATCATTAGTGGGGTCCTATAATTGTAAATGGTCTTCTTGTAGCTGATTTCGGGGGCTCTTTTGCTAAATAAGGAGGCAAAAGATTTTCAGCTGTGGGAACCTAAGCCACTTTCCTTTGGGTGCATACGCAAAACCCACTGAGCAAGGAATCAGGGAAGCACTCTAGGCAAAACATGTGTGTGGATTCAAAACTAACATGGGAAAGGGCAGTTGCAAAACTTTTTGGTTGGAAAGGATTCCCAAACCTTTGGAGACTAATTTTTCAATGGTTCATCAACATGGGATAAGATCATTTTTAACCCATTTTTGTGTTGTAATTGTTGTTGGGGGCTTCAGGGAATTTGGTTTGAAAGATGTTAATAAAGTCTTTCCACTTCTCTTCCTTATCTTTTAGGATGATATTATTTTCCTCTTTCTGTACATTCACTTGGAAATACTTGCAATTTCTCTTTCAACCCCCTCCCTACACAAAATAAATAAGTTTCAGGGCACTCAATTCCAAGAACCTCTAACAAAATTACAAGCAATGCAAAATAGATTCTTTATCACCAAAGTACACTTAAACAAAAAGATTTTTACATACCAAATTAACTCCTTTAATTCTAATAACACTTGGATCCCCAATTCCTTAATCCAATGAATTCAAGAATCTGACATCGTGAAAACTCGACTGCTAATAAACATAAGAACACTTCCCTCTCTTAAATCTAAGATCACTTCAAGACACACTTCCATAACCTTTCCTTGATATCCTACATGGCATATTTTATGCTTCAAGTGCTACCCAAAGTTATTGTCCATGCAAATCACATTCGTTTCATACAAATTAATTGAAGCATAATAACTGTCATGCATCTTATGTAAGTGGTGATTTTACCCTTGCCAGTTGTTCAGCCATTTGAAAATTTACTTCCTCAAAGCTGTAGTTTCTTGTCTCATAATCCCTTCCTGTTAATAATCATGTAAGAGGAACCAGAAATTACACAGCCTCCAAAACATGCAAAACCATGTGAAAGCCACTCATAATGGTGAAACAGACATACCTATAAGATTAAGTACAACATTGGCCTTCGCCATCACTGCCTTAATTGAGTTTTCATCTCGTGGGTTGTATTTCATTGGTACAATCTGAGAAGGTTGACAAATACTTTGTTAAAGAAATCACTACAATCACAGACCTTTTCAGTCATGAGAACCAAACTCAAAAATGCTCAACTGAAAAAAAAAAAAATGAGTACGACAATAGAGAAAAACATTTAGAATGCATAATACAGCACATGTTTCTTACCTGTCCCAAATCACCCATCAATTTGAGATGCCGGTGAGAATCCTCAGAACCCCGGAAAGGCACCAAAACTTGTGAACCCATTTTTGCTGCGTAAATGTTAAATGACATGCAAGGAAACTTAAATCAGGTCCTTGTTAACCAACAAGACAAATCGTTCTTCTAGAAATATCACAAGAGAACACCAAAAATTTTGCTGAAATATACATTTAAAATCACAAGACTAACAATTCAGAGAGAAGAAATTGCTTGGAAAGAACTCAGACAAAATGACTAAAGAAATTTCAAACTCACCAAGTTGTTGCACAACATAACGTCCAAGAAAGCCAGTAGCTCCAAACACTGTAGCAATAATGCCGCTGCCAGTAAAAACTTTCAATAACTTAAATAATCAACCAAAAAAGAAAAACCCCGTATGATACAAATTGAACCAAATACAACACTTAAAAACCCCTAAAGTGTGTGATTCACAAATAGATCATGGACAAATCAGATGAACAAGAATTAAATGAAACAGAACAACAATGCCACAGAAAACAAACAATTTTAAGACAAAAATAAAAACCCATATTATACAGCTAATTTAAGACCGAGAATGGAACCTAAAAGCCCTAGAGAAAACTGAAATCCAGGAAGAAAGGAAAATTTCAATTCAAATTACCAGCATTCGAAAGCAAATGAGAGAGAGGGAGAGAGAATGTACCTAACAGAAGATCGTCCACCAGTACCCTTACGAACAAGGTGGCCACCACCTCCAAGGCTCAAAGTCGAAGCAAAACGCGGATAATCAGCATCATAATCTGCAATATCAAGACAAACACATTATTATTTCGCGATTAGAACACGTGAAATTTCGAAGGAAAATGACACATTTCGTTGAAATTAGAGGTTTGAGGAATTGGAAACCCTAGATTTCAAGCGAATTAGACTTACATGAATCGGCAAATGGGTAAACAGATTTGAGAGACGAAAGTGCGGGTGAGGGCTTGAGGGATTGGTGCCCTAATCGTCTTGAGAGGGCCTGCATCGTCCCCGGAGAGAGAGAGAGAGAGAGAGAGAGAGAGAGAGAGAGAAAGAGAATTTGACTGTGGAGTTCGTATCGTATAACGTTGCGTGTAAAGGGGAGGGACGGAGTCTAAACGGTGCGTCAGGATGTAAATGTCATGTTAACAAATAAAAATTACACTAGTTTCTCAAAATGGAGTTGAATAACATGAAACCTCCAAACCCTTGTACTGTGGGGAGGGAAAGCTACCTCCCTCGTGCTCGGGTCTAAAGGTAAGTCAAATTTCATTTTTTTGACAGACAGATATCCAGAGTTATTCTATGTTTACTTCGTTCTGAATTATTATTGAATATTTTTAAGAGAAAAACTCTTTCAACGTAATTATTTTTATTCTTAAAATTTAAATTTGAGTCTTAATTAAAAAATCTTTATTTTCACTAAATTAATTATCTGTTGATAAAGATAAACCCTTTGATTGTCACGTGAAACAATTACAACAAGACATTTTGAAAATCGAGAAATTATTGAATTAAGAATTCCATGTTTTGTTAAAATTAAATTTTAAAAAATATGGAATTTTCAAACCATATTCCTTAAGATTAAGTTCGTATCCACAAAGTTTCTAAAAACACATGATAATGAGATTACATTTATAAGTTGGAATCCGTATTGAATATCACAAATATCATTTTGTTTTTGTTTGTTTGTTTTTCCATTTTCTTTTGGGGAGGGGGGAGGGGGGAAGGGTTGCAGGCTCTTGACGAAGATAGTGTTCATTCTGCAAGGGTGCATGGTGATTAATTTGGCAATAACCAAATTAGCTAAATGTTAAAGAGCTATTTGATAATTGGGTTTATTCCTTGGGGATGAGAGCCGGATATTTGACATAATTTTGATTTTTAACAATTACTCTATGAGTAGGAGTAGAAATTAATTGAGATAATTCCTGAATAGATCATGATACGATTTGATAATTACATTAATAAATTAAATTAATGAATTAAATGAGCGATATCTAAAATTAGAATTTAAATATAAACCAAATTTGAGTTAGTCAGTATTTGATTCATTTAATTCATGAGCTCACTCTATATTATATAATATGTGTATATGTATGTATGTATGTATGTATGTATGTATGCATGTATGTAAGAATATTATATATATCATAAATGTTTAATATGTATTAAAGTAAATTAACCTTTTTTTTAATTTATCATGTATAACACATAAAAAAAATGCAAAAGTATGAAAATCAAGACTTATTAATTTATTTTAGGAGTTTTTCTTGCAATATTAAATTGATGGGTTATACTTCTTTTTGCTTTTGATAACAAAAGGAAGGGTTATTTTCATTTTATTTTGTATTATGAATTTTATAATTATATTTGACTTTTTATCGATTGTTTAATTTGAATATGTGATTTAAAAATTTTAATGACATTGATATATGTACATTTATGTGCCAGAATTCAAAGTGAACCGGATTTGAACTCGAATAAATAATTTATTAAAAATAAGTTGAATTATAATTTAAATAAAATTTATTAAATAAAATTTAAATTAATTTGAATTCGACTCCACTTAATTTCTTTTCACGTTAGAGATCGCATTTCGACTTGTTAAGTTATTTTTGGCATTTTGATTTGTTAAGTTATTTTTGAACGCTACCGTTACATCATTTGCAGCTATGAAAATATTTGAAATTAGATTTAGAAATTTTGGTTACATAATAGGTTTTTTCTTTTTTTAACTTTAAGAATTTTGGTTGGATAAATGAAATTAGAAGTAAAAATATGAGAATTGGTTGGTGGGTCTTGGTTTGTACAGTACTAAATTAGATTTCCTTTTCCTCTCCTGTTTGGGATTTAAACTAATTTTATATAAAATACAAATGTTTGTGATATATATTTATAATTTACCTGGCTATGAAAATATTTTCTAGCAGCTGAATGACCATCAACTTGAACAACTAGAACATGAAAACCCCATCATTTGAGGTGAAGTCATGGGTGTTATTTGGACAGGATTCAAGAGGTTACATGCTTACTAGTTTGTTTATAAGGGTTTTTAGGAGTTTGAATTTTCAGATTCTCAAATATTATGAAGGTGGGGGAGCATTCTTATATAAAATATCCACTCACCAACATCCGGAAGAATGAATTCAAACAAGACCCATATGTAGAAATTCATGTTAAGGTCTACTGAAGTATACCTTTCAATGTGATGCAAATGCCAATCTCTAATTAAGCTATCTTGCTCACAAATTACTGTTTCTAAGAATATAACCCTGGAGTATACCTTTGATCATGATTCATGACATCCACATGGAACTAGGCTCTTAGGAGCCACAATATACAAACTTAAGAGCCACACAAAACATGAAAATGATTTCTGAAGAATGGCAAACATCTCTGCTACAGATTTTGTAACTCAAATCATAAGAAAATAGCCAAGAGAGAGCATCGGCTTGAACTGAATTATCACAACCCTGGACACAAATTCTTCACTAGGAGTAGAAAGACACAAATTTGTGTCTATGAGTTCTACAAAATTGGCTTCAATGCCCGAAAAAGATGGAAAAGAGTAATTTATTCCACATCGAAGGCACAAACAGGCCATCTGTTTCTATCCGTGTAAGTTGTAACTACTAGCAATTCCAGACCTACCTATCTTACTCTCTCTCTACAAGGTATGCCAATCGTGAGTGAAATTTCCCCAGAACTCTGTAAAAGGGGTGCAAAAACTAACTCATCAGAATCTCAAATGAGGTTCTTCTTATGAGGCAAGAAATTGGAGAGATTTTATGTGCCAGCTACCTGTTTCCTGCTTTTATTTTATTATTATTTTTTTTAATGTGTCTGCCGATTGCTAGTGGCAGGGAAGGAGCAGCATCAACTGGTTCTTACTTTTAAGGTAGTTCTCCGCTCTTGTTGATGTATGTAAGAAAGGCTTTTTGGGCATGCCAATCTATGCAAAAATTTGGTATGCCGCTTCACCTTGATGAGTACTCAGACACCAGTTGATAAAACATGGAGGATGTGTCCTCTAATAGCCGTGTTGGAGAGTCAAACTCTGCTACTCGACCTGCAGAATTGAACCAAAACCAAGTGTAGTGAGCTTCGTCCAGGTGGGTGAAAGAAGCCACATGATGGATGAGGAATCCTAGTGGATTAGACTGAGAAAATGGGCTTCTGTATTCTGAAGAAAATTCTTGTTTTTAAGCTAGAATTAGTAGGGCTGAAGAGGCTTATGCTTAAATAAAAAGAACAAATTCATTTTCTAGTCTATTCCATGCTCATAAGAATGGGTGTAGTTTGGGAGGAGGGGTGAAGCACAAATGGCTTCCAGAAAAAATGCTTTCCTAGTATTATTTTTACTCCAACCAAATTATTTATCAAGAATGCCTGCTGGAAAGCCTACATAAGATCAACACATGCCAAAATCTTCAGAAGGGAGGTTGTGGTCATTGAAAGCCAGAAAAGCACTCTAGCTCAAAACAGACGTTTTAATATATATATATATATATATATATATATAAAAAAAAAAAAAAAATTAACAGCCATCTTCTAATTATGCCTTTTCAGACATAGTAAGAGGTAGATGCATGTAACTGAACCAAGCAACAAGCTCTGTTTTCACATAACTTAATCAAACTCAGATTTTCATAATCTTTATCATGATTATGTGGCAATTTGTTTAAATCATTTTTTCTAATGGATCCAAGTTTTTGTAAAATAGGAGTATCTCTGGAGACTCCATGAGTCCCCCTCCCTCATTCATATTCTTATAGAATATGCTACCATGCTTTCCAAGTCAGATGGTGAAAAGAAAGCAAAAACACGTAATACTTCACAGAAGTACAGGAGCATCATTTTTTTTCCTTGTTCCTACACATATGCACAGATTATATAACCGTCAATCAGAAATCGGTTAGAGGTATTACGCACCATCACTGAGGAACAGAACCAGATCACTGTCCCTAATAGTTGGTAGACGATGTGCAATTGTGCACACTGTGCATTCCTTAAACTCTGTTCGGATAATCTTCTGGATAAGATTATCTGTGGCAGTATCCACAGAGGCTGTGGCTTCATCAAGCACCAAAATTTTTGCCTGTTTGAGCAAAGCACGACCAAGGGCCACAAGTTGCCGCTGCCCCACACTCCAATTTTCTCCATTCTCTAGCACTGCAAATGTGAAAAAACATAAATTTAAACTCATGATTAATTGAATCACTGCAAACTAGATTGTTGCTGAATAATGTTACAATGCTTAGCTAAATACCTGGTGTATCAAGCCTCTGCACTTTTTGGCGGACTACTGCTCCTAGCTGAGATTTATCAAGGGCCTGTATGAAGGGAAAAAATGTAAGATAAGAGCTAAATTAGTCAATAGCTTGTTAATTTTTTTTTCCTTTCTTTCCCAGGAATCACTCATCTATTGAATCATACCAAACCTACTATTTTTTAACCCTCAATAGTTCTGTTTAAAAACTTGGAGCTAATCATTAAATTATCTTTATCTGGTTAAACATAATTTTTGGAGAACCAACCTCATGACAGAAGTTAAATAATGCAGGCATCCTTCTCTAACATCAATTTTTTGCCCAAACATTTCGACATTATTAACTATATTATCATATGTAATGTCATAATTAATGATAAAGAAATAAGAAAAAGAATTGTCGAGTTGAAATTCACCTGCCAAATTTCTGGATCCGAGTGCTCTTCCAGGGGATCAAGGTTGCCTCTGATGGTCCCTTCGAACAAGGTAGGATCTTGAGGGATGATACTTAGTCGGCTACGAAGGTCATGGAGTCCTATGCTTGTTATGTCAATGTTGTCTATAATGATCTTCCCTTCAGCTGGTTCAATCATTCGGAAGAGTGCCTGTATTAAAGTAGATTTTCCACTGCCAGTACGGCCCACTATTCCAATCTTCTTTCCACCAGGAAAGTAGCAGGTTACGCCATGAAGCACCAGAGGAAGGTTTTCCTTGTAACGAACCTTGAAGGAACAGAGCAGTCAGCAGAATATTCTTGAACAGAGATTTTACGCATATCAGCAGAATATTTGCACATGAAAAACTGAAACACTACCCAACCCATCTTTCCTTTTAAGCCAATGTCAGTTTATGGAAAAAAAACAGAAAATTAGAATAATGAGAAAATGTGTCAGCAAAAAAATGGAACCTTGGATTCTTCCATTTCTCCTTTACCTTAAGATCAATTAGGTCGATTGCCCCATTCTCTGGCCATGAGGGTGGAGGACAAGAGTCCTCAATAACAGGTGGAGCTTCACTAGGAATTTGGCAGTATTGGTGAATTCTTTCAATGGAAATAATCTTATTCTCAAGCTTGCAAAAGCTAAGTATCCAACGAGAAAGCCGAGCATTCAAATTAAGGCCATATGTCACAGCAAGACCAGCCATGCCTATACATAAAGAATGACAATCAGCAACTATAAAATTTTTCCTTCCCATTTTTTAACAGAAATGTCAGGTCCTACATTGGAAAATTGTTCAATTCGTAGGTTTTTTCCATAACAAACCATATCATTGTCAGCTCATCTCAGGGCCAGTTAATATAAGAGAAATTTTATCAAGTAAGTCTATTCAGTTTCAGGACATCAATAAGATGCAATGAAAATTTACACTGATGATGATTTTGTAACTTTAACCAAAGAAGACCTTGTTCTTGCAGTTGCAGTGATTACAGGATCAATTCGTAACATTATTACATTTTGTCACAGAGAGAGAGAGAGAGAGAGAGAGAGAGAGCAACATATAACATCTGTATTTAAAACACCTTTACAAGTTCAAGTTCTCATATTTGCTAGTTTCAACTTTTCCAGGTAGCGTTTGGAAAAGAAAATTTAATCATTAAAATGTATTATAAAAATCTATATTTTCCTAAAATGGAATTACTTAATTTTCCCGAATAAATTCTCTTAATTGAAAATACTTTTAGATCAAAATTCAAATATTTGATTTCAAGTACATAAGGCATTAAATTTCCATAAAAAAATACTTGGTAATTATTTAAGAAATGTTTATTTTTTAAACTCTTGCTAATTTTTATAAGGAGTCATATATTAAGAGATTTTATTGATGAAAAAAATGGTAAGTTCTTAAATTCAAAGCATTCTTCCTAAAGTTGCCAGAATTAAGAACCAGAAAGTCATTCCCTAAACTCTGCATTCACCATGAAAACTTGAATGCATTTTGACCAAATAATATTATTGAACACTCTTCATAAAACACCAGTTTTTCTAATTAAGACTTATTTTGACTCACGATGTAGTATTAGGATTGAAATCGAAAAAATAATAGCCAATAATTTTTCTTACTTAGTCCATCAGGATAGATGTTACTCTAGAAATATTTAGCAATATGAGCCTATTTCCATTTCAAAGTGTCAAATCCCAAGCATATGCTCACAAATGATGCCCCAAATATTTTGAACCCGACACTTGTGTGGCAGCCTTAGAAATAACTTTATAACAACAGGTAGATATAACAGTGGACTATGTTACATACTTGGATCAATGCTTCCATGTGGGAAGCTCACGAGCAAAACCATGCAGAAGGCAAATACAAAGGTTGACAGCAACTCCATCCGTAAGCAAAGCCATTCAATAGCGGCAAGACTGCAGAAGAATGGGCGAGCAAAGCAGTCTAGAAGATAAAGGTTTCTTTTCATGAACCGCTTTTCTTGCCCAAATCCTCTAATGGTAGCTGCTCCAGCAATTGACTCACCAAAAAGGTGGATGACAGGAGACTTTTGTATGCTAACTATCCGAACCAGTTCCCTTGACGAAGCCATGTAATATTTCTGCATTGAAATATGTATGTCAATGTAATACTCTTGATGATCATAGAAATATCCAACAGTACTAAACTTTGCAGAAGATGAAGTTGGCCAGAATAATCCAGGAAGAAAGTGCAGATTCACAGAAAAAATCCAAACTTTCTTCTATTCAAATGATCAGATGAATTATAAGTTTTTAGCTAAACATGCATAAATCGGTACTGTGATTCGGATATGATGTACAAATTTCCACAATCTGAGCCAATTAGCCTTTCAGATCAAGGATATTTCAGCTTGGAGGTCTCGGACGCCTTAATGAGCAATCTTCAACAAAACTCACACAATGTGTATTTGTTAGCTATACAAGTGTTACAAATTGATTCTGCCATTATAAAATGATGGGAAAGATTGTTGGTTCAAAGTTAAAGGGAAAAGACAAAGATGAACAAACAGATTAAAAGATTAGATTAATCGGACCGCCTCGAACAGAAAAAGCGTAGAGTGAGTTACCATGTTGACTGGCTTGAGAGATGAAACACACACACACACACACACACAGAGCAAGACCAGCTTAGGACGCTCCTCATGCCAATAAGTGCCGGATTGAATTACTCTGCTGGATTTTGTGCCATAATATAAATATTAAGCATAAATATTGGAATCATTAACTTATTGGTGATGTGTCATTTAGGTATCATTTTGTGGCAACAGTTTATGTCTCAATGGAGTTGCTTTTCTGAAAGCAAGTATGAATGCTGTCAGTTTTACAATTAATTTATGGATTTGGATGTTTTCACTCCAATTGAAATCTTTTTTTGGTAGTTAGTTATCAATTTATGCATTTGAATTCTGTAGATTGGAGGATCAATACCAGCCTATGACCCTGCTAATGCCAATAAGTGCTGGGTTAAAAGACTGTTGGATTTTAAGCCAAGTGCTATAAATGTACTCACTGGTCTTTTATTTGGGATGTGTCATTTAGGTATCATTTCGCAGCAAACATTTTTTGTCCAGCTGGAGTTGCTTTCTGAAAGCAATTATAGATGCTGTCATTTTTAGCATAGAGTTTATGGATTTGGATATTTCCATAACTCTTGTTAATTTGAAATCTTTTTAAGTATTTAGTTATAAATCTTTATATTTGAATTATGCAAAATTGATGTATCAATTATTTGAATAGTATGTATACTGTTATTCTATTTACCAGAGCTGGCCATATCCTTTTGCAAGTGCTATATCTCCATGTCTATATGTCTTGCATACCATATTTGTAACCATGCTATGGCATTCCCAAACAATATACACATAAGATATGATAACTGACATATACAAGACATAATTCACCACAAAAATCTCATTCATTATCAATATGTAACAATGGCCATTCACAAGAATTAAAAAATCAATATCCTCCGAGCTTCCGACACTTAGGGAACTGGCCCAGACAGTCCTATAGGTCATCTTTCATTATGATCGATACCTAATTCTAAGTTTTCAGCAAAAATAAAATAAAATAAAATAAAATTGCTAGTTACCTGCATCCACAAGCAAGCGACAGCCATTGGGACAACAAGAAGCAAAACTTGCCAGGTAACCTTTGTCATTACACCAACAATACCAAGCAGCTGAATAGTTGTTGCAGCAAATCCACCAAGTCTGAAAGGAATATCAAGGTCCACAACACTTTGATCAATGGACACCTGGGTAGTCAGCGGGCATCCACAAGATCAGTAATTGCATGAAGAATAAATCTCAGAGCAGAAAAAAAGCATCAACAAAAATTCCCAATAGTTTGTGAAAGTTGATCCAGTTAAATTTTAGTGCAAGAAACTTACACGGTTCAGAATCCGTCCAGCTGGAGTAGAATCAAAGAAAGACATTGGAGCCCGAAAAACACTAGTAAGCATCTTTTTAAACAACTTTTGTGCAGCTGCAAGTCCAAAGGTAGCAACCAAAACTGCCCTGATAAATACAAACCAAGAGCTCCCAAAAGCAAGGGCCATGTAAACAAGAAGAAGAACCATTGCACTTGTCCTAGGTTCGTCCCCTGCGGTCTGTGGATTGGCCCAAGCCATCCACCAGCTACTTGCTATTTGAAGAATCTGAAATAATGCTTGTGAAAGGATAATTAGAGGAATCAATAACCCCTTATATGCTGCAGCCATATATGACAGGTAGATCTTCATGCTGACTCGTCCTCTTTCCCGTTCTTCTTCCTGAACAAGTTGCTTTTTTCTGGAACGTTTTGCCTTCTTTTTTTCTTTAATTGCTATCTGGTCTGACGCTGATGCACCCTCCATCACCTCCTTTGCCAAACTGTTAATATCATTTCCATTCGCACTGCAGTTTTTCTTCAAAACTGCCTGGCGACTAGTAGGATTGCTTTCATCTGAATCTTCAGACGAGTGGCTAGGAATATCCAAAGATTCAATCGCCTCATGATGTGCTGAGACTAAAGTTCTGAAATCTGTGCCGGTTTGCAAAAGCTCAGCATATTTTCCTGCCTGGATGATGCGACCTTCCCTAAGAACCTGCAGATATTGTAATCACATTTATAGATCAATCATTTGTCTGAAAACATATTATAATCGAGTATGTGAAGAAAATTAGATAAAGACATTACAAAATTTTCAGGGAAAGCTTAAATTGGAATATTAGTGCACATGAAGTCATTTCTCACAGTTCATGGGGTTTTGCAAAGAAGAATGAAAGGAAAAACTATGCAACATTTTCATAAGCAGGAGTCTTCAGAAAGCATTTCCATAACAAGTTCCCTGCCTAATGCTTACAAAAGGCCATCCATAACTACAAGAATGGAAAACAATTAAAACTTTGATCATTTGTAAGTGCCAAGAAGGTAAAAAAGAAGAAAACTGGCATAAGAAAAAAATGGGAACAATAAGAACCATTGGATTTCAGATTTGCAAATGCATCCAAACATATATTACTCTTTCCCTCCTCAATGTCATTTCAACAGAACTTTAACAAAAATAATCAAGTCCTAATTCCAACAAATATAAGCACATATAATAGCCAAAGATTCAGAGGGTAAGGGCAAAATGATTAGGAAGACAATTATGAGCCAAAGAGGTGATGAGTATTGCAGACTCCAACAAAAAGTGCACCTTACTTTGATCTAAATACATGGGGTTCACCACAATTAGTTGAAAATTTGAAGCTTAGTTTGTTTGAGTATGAAAGCAAAAGAACTTAGACAATTATCCACCAATAGGAAATAGAAAGTTGCACCAAGCATAGCAACAACAGATACCTCTACACATGCTACCAGCTATCAAATTCAAAAGACTGTGTTTGATTCGTGTTGAACCCACTTAGCACAACCATTAAATGAAGAGAGTCGCATACCACTATAATGTCGGCCGCAGGCAAAAACTCAACTTGGTGGGTAACATATACCACAGTTTTCATGGCCAATGCTGTCATGATATATTCCTGCAGGACAATGTAATGGATTTAGCCTTCATCAATGCATCCATATTTGATTCCGTAAACTTGCTCATGCATCAAGTCTAACCTTAAACAATTCTGATCCAGTGTGGGCATCCACAGCACTGAAGGGATCATCCAGTAAATAAATGTCAGCATCTTGATACAATGCTCGTGCAAGCTGAACCCTTTGCTTCTGACCACCACTAAGATTAATTCCTCTATCACCAATAATGGTCCGATCCCCATGTGAGAAAAGTTCTAAATCCTTTTTCAGTGAACAAGCATGAATAACATTCTTGTACTTTGCCTTGTCCATTGGGCTGCCAAATAGAATATTTTCTTCAATATTTCCAGATTGTATCCAAGCTGACTGAGACACATAAGCTGCAGAACCACATATTCTAACCTGTAAAACATTGAATGAACAACAGGCATTCACAGTGTCCAAAAGATATCCATCAGAAAAAAACTTCATGTACTGAGAAAAAGAATGCAGAAAACAGATCAAATAAATCGGATTGTGTGATATTGCAAACTTACTTCGCCTGAGATTTTTGGAATCTCACCCAGAATGCAAGACAGAAAGCTTGACTTTCCAGAACCAACTGTGCCACAGACAGCCACACGCATTCCCCTCTCCACTTTCATTTGGATTCCGGCTAATGTTGGCCTTGGAGAAGAAGGGTCCCAGCCAAATTCACCATCCTTTATTTCGATGGCTGTGCTTGACATGCCCTGTGGTAGACTGATGGCTGCATCTGGCTGCAACTCTTCCTCCTGCAAGAATCCAGAAATACGATCAAGAGAAACTTTTGTCTGAGCCATCATTGAGACCAAGTCAGGGAAATTTCTGAGTGGTTCTTGGAGGATCCTAAAAGTTGCCAGAGCAGAGAGAACACCTCCTGCAGTGAGCTGACCGCCTAACAGTATTGATGTGCCAAAAGTGACAACTGAAACAAAGATAGGAGAACCCCAGAAAATGAATGTGATAAAAGCCTGTGAATAAAGGGCTTTCTGAAGCCATTTAAATTCCACGTCCCTCATCTCCTCTAGCTTCAGCCGATACCTATCCTCCCAAGCTTGCAATTTGAGAATTCTCATGTTTCTCAAACACTCAGAAGTCGTCCTCATCCTTTCATCCTTGGCAGCCATTAACTTGTCCTGATAGTCCTCTTGCAACTTTGCCAGAGGAACCGTGACAATTATTGAGACAATGGTGGCAATCAATGTCGCTAAAGAAGCTATTCCAACATTTATGTACAGAATTGCTAATGCCAGGACAATTTGCATAGGGAGCATCCATATGTCATGGAGATACCAAGAGTAGTCGCCCACTCGCTGAACATCAACTGCCATATAATTAACAATCTCCCCACTAGTGTGACTTTGCCTAGCAGAGCTTGAAAGCTTAAGTCCCTTTCTATACACCATTGCAGTAAGTGCTGACCTAACGTGCATGCCCAAAATGTCAACACCAAGATACCATTGCCGAGTTGTTAGAGTCTCTACCAGCTTGGAGGCGAAGAATGTTCCGGCCAGAATGTAACCTTCATGAGGAAAAGTCTCATTTCCATCCAAGTACTCCACAAAATATCGAATCATATAAGGACCCACATACGACACAAGAGTATTCAACCCAGCAAAAACAGCATTGCAAGCTGCCTCCTTCCAGAAGGATTTCAAGATTGCCCAAGCTAAAGAAGGTTGTTTTGAAGGGTTTTCGGCCTTCAGTTTCTCCCAGTTGGAGTTTAATATCTTGTAATTGGTCTTGGCACGGTCTTTTGGCGCAAGAAGGGGAATGTCCCTTAGCTCAAGAGGTCTCTTTGCACCAACGGAAAGAAGTGGGTTTAACCAGGAAAGCGTAGCCAAACTAAACAATCCGGCTTCACCATAAGGGGTAACCCTAAGACACCCAGCTTCCTCTTCAAGAAGCAATGGCTCTTGAAGATCAGAATTCCTATACACTTGAATACCACTAACACCCCTAACTCCAAGAAAACAAAGAAAAGCAAGAGCTGGGGTTGCAGCCAAATTGGCAAAGACATGAGAATTCAAATGCTTAGACCCTTCTATGAGAAAACCTCTCCCATCAACATACAAAGTACCCACACAAATCGCAAAGGACGAAATCCACCAAACCCTCAACAACAATGGAAATTTCTCAGACAACTTAAACTTACAATGGAGAGCAGAAAAGCTAAGCACAAACCAAGCTAAAACCTGAGCTGCAGGAAAGCAAAGAAGAGGCCAATTCACACTCTTCTCGTCATCTGCAGCAGCTTCTCTCATTAAATGAATTCCATCATATCCCAAAACAACTAGTTGCAATACCAACACATAGAAACAGCAAAACAGGGAGGCTTTAAACCCATTACCAATCTCAACATCCCGAATTTCGACATCATTGGCACGTCGTATTTGGATGGAATTTGCACCAGAATCCTCCTTAATGAACCGAATTCGACCGACACAAAGAATAATCCTTCTTGCAGACACAACAAGGAGGAATAAGATGAAAAATGTCAAATTGATGAATATTGAGGAGAGGTCTAACGGAGGCAAACCCTTGAAATCCGTCAAAAGGGCATGTGAAAAAGAGAGTTTAGTGGTCAGAAAGCTCAAACCCATCACAGGTTATGATGCTGTGAATGTGAAAGGGATGGAAACCAAATTGGGTGGGATTATAATGATAAAAGTGGAAATGGGTGTTTATGAAAATCTTATTAAAGGGCATTTCAGCATCTGGGTGATCAAATGAGAGAAAATGGAGACAAATGGGTATGTGTGTGCTACAGAGAGAGAATCTGGAGACACATTGCACATGAAAACAAAGGGATTTTTATCATCAACAAAAATGCAACACGAAACACGAAGAGACAGAGAGAGAAGAGAAAACAACAAAAGGGGTTTTCTTTTCTCCCTCCGAAATGTTAAAAATCTCTCTCTCTTTCTCTCTCTCTCTCTCTCTCGGACTCTTCTCTATGTTATCCAAACAGAAACAGAACGAGACAAAGAACAGGTTTTGCTTTGATAATCGTTAAGAGAGAGAGAGGGCAGTGGAGATTGCCGAGGAGGTGAGAGAGCTCTGAAGACAAGTATGGAGGTTGCAGCTGATACCTATTTTTTCTTTCAGAAATTCTAAACTTTAGAATTGATGGAAATAATCTTTGTTCATGTGTTCATGACTCAGCAATCCATACTAGCACACACTGGAGAGAGAGAGAGAGAGAGGTGGGGAGGAGGGTGAGAGAAATTCAGAGTTTGTTTGGATCTTCTCTCTTCTCTCTCTCTCTCTCTCTCTCCTTTTTCCTTTTATTTGAATCTACCTGCTGGGTTGATCTTTTTCAGTGTGGAAAAATGACTTTTCTCGTTGGGGTTGGGAGGGAGCGGAAGGTTAGTTTTTGACAGAAGAAAAGGTTAACTCATAATGTAGTTGGGAGAGGTACTCCTTTATTAATCGCTCTGCTCTATCTTTTGTTTCCAATATCACATCCTCTATATGCTCTTAAATATATAGTATATATAGGCCTTCCTAAGGTTGGAGAGAGAGAGAGAGAGAGAGAGAGAGAGAGAGAGAGAGAGAGAGAGGAGAGAATATTATTTTGTAATTTAGGCTTTTTTTTTTTGCTGATCATATTATTTAATGGCTTGGGTACGAGTGAGTGATTATGGGAGAACATGAGAATATCTCTCTCAATTAACATTAAAGTCTTTCTTTTTTATTTTTATTGAGATTCTTGAGAACCTTACATCGAAGAGAGAGAGAGAGAGAGAGAGAGAATTTGGCACTTTATTCTTTAATATTTGTATTGATGTTGATGATGATGTTGGGGTGGGGTGCCAATGGGAGGCTGAGTGTGATGCCATAATGCAACCTTTTGAGGTGAATCCTATATGTTGTCCAGCACACCTTGCTTGGAGCAAAGATGAAAACCCTCTCTACTCTTGTTCTTTTCTCCTCCCCCTTTCCACAAAGTCGTCTCTAAAAATAGTTAACAATCTTGTTAAACTGCAAAAGATTTTGTATTTTATGCTTTAATTATAATATTAACTTTATTTTAAAGAGAATCGCATGGTAATATCACAAAAAACAGTAGGAATCACCTTTTACTAAACAAAGACAAAAATAAATAAATAAATAAATAAAAAATGTCAAGTTTCCCAAAATATCTTGCTCAATATTTGGAAATTGGAAAGATGGTGGAAGAAGCATTTAATTGTACTTTTTACTAAAATAATTCGAATCGACAAGTAATATAAATAAAAATGGATTTTTTTTAAGAAAAAATTAATAAGTAAAGATTCACATGCCAAATGGATATCACAATATTTAAACCGAATTAATTGGATAAAAATCGGATACCGGTGATGAAAACAAAAAATATATATATATTTTTTTAGAAATATTCAGATGTTTCGTTTTTTAATTTTAGAGAATAAAAATTAAAAAAATATGATTTTTTTAATTTATAAAGCGAAATAGAAAATAGTTTTAAAATTATTTTATAATTATTTTTTTATTATAAATAAAATCCGTGAAGAAAATATATTTTTTAATAAATTATTTATTACTACGGGATGCGAGATGATTACACTGCTAGTGGTTTGATTCACATGCTATTTATGTTCGAATCTTGACTGCCATGGCGTCAAGAGGGACAGGGGAAAATTTTTGGCCAGGCGACAAATATACAGTAGTCAGAGGGCTCATATCATCATCATTCTTATTATTATTGTTGTTTTGTTTTACATGAATTGTACCCCACTTATCATCTGATCTGGATGCGTGTGTAAAGGTTAAAAATCAAAAGCTATCCTGCCCATACTTCTTTTCATCCTGGGGCTATTGGGAAGGGCAATGCGTGGGTGGGAAAGGCAATCTGTGGGAGTTGGGTGTGCCTCGGCCCTTTTTCTTTTGCAGATTATTTGATTAAATCTATATTTCTTTTTTTTTTCTTTTATAATAATCGATCGATATCCTGATTATTTGATTAATTCGATTTAAATATTATTAATCTATTTTAAAAATTGACTCTTAAATATCTGTTTTTTTTATATTTAACACTCAAATTTAAGATTTTAATTAAAAAAATTTAACATTGTATCGCTACACATGTTAGTATGGGTGTGTCTCTCCGCCTTTTTTCTTTTTAATGGGTATTATTTGATTAATTCGATATGATGAATATATATATATATTTTTTTTCTTTTTAATAATCGATCGATATTCAAATTAGTTAATTAATTTGATTCAAATATTATGAAATTATTATAGGAATCGGCTCTTTAATGTTTGTTATAAGAAAAATGAGTGTTCATCACCCACCACCCCCCCCCTCCCTCTCTCCACGCCTTGTGGGTGCTTCCATGGCCTCTTAAATACGATAACTCAATTTTGGCCGATGCAATATGCACTGATTTTTAAATTTAATCAAGCCACCAAGGCACGCTATCAATAGGTGACTTAAAAACGGGTACGTGTCAAACAGCTGGGTGATGATGGATGTAAATATTTATAAGGTCGTCTAAGAGAAAATAATAATAATAATTATGACATGTTTAGAAAAATTAAAATTAAATTAATTGAAATTAGAGAACATTTTTAATATAAAAAGTTTGTATAATAAAAATAATACCAATATTAACTTTCAAGTTTCATAATAATTTGTTAGTAGGTGCAAATTCAAATTACCAAAAAAAAAAAAATCATTAACTTGATTAATATGAGGTTATGTTTTCCAAATTTGGAGTTTATAATTAATTTATATAAAAATGGTGGTCTAGGCCCTAATTTAACTTTTTTTTTTTAATTTTCAGATCGGTATTCGAGTTTTACCCGATTAATTCGATTTGAGTATTGTACGATCAATTTTTAAGAATTGTCTCTCTCAAATTCATTTTTGTTATTTCTAGAACTCGAACTCAGAATTTCTGATTGAGAGATAAAATGTTTTTGACCATTTATCTTAAAGAAGTTTGGTAAAGCGTACAAATTTAAGAATTTCACATTAACTTTCATTTTTCCTTTTGTGGCATGAACCCTTTCTCACTTCACATCCCACATAAAAGTCTCTTAAAACCTCTTTTTAGGAAATTTTATCATGGTTTCCTTATTAAACAAGTTAATTTAGAAATTGGGCTATTAAAAACCAATTTCTCTATTTAAGTATTTTTTTTTCTATATGCTCTCCACTAATTTGTAAAGAAGTGTTTTTTAGAATAAAACCAAACAAAATAAAGTAAAAGATTCTGATTCAGATTTTATTATTTTAAAAGTTAGAGAATTTAACGTGATTTAAAAATGTCTCGAAATATGCCGGTAGATTAAAAAAGGTTAATTGAAGCCTTTTTTTGAATATATTATATTAAAAGGTATTTTATTACTTTTGTATAAATTCGTAAACAAATTACTCTCTACGATCATAGTTTGTAAACAAGTATTTTAAAGTAAAGGAGACAACACAAGTTAAACAATATAAATTTAGATTTTATATTTTTTTTATTGTATAAGAATTTAAATATAAAATTATCAGGTTGGGAGAGTGAGATTTGTATCACTAAACTGTCCCCTTAAAAATTTAGATTTTATATTATGAAGTTTGGACAATTCGGCATGAATCGAAAATGTTTCGAAATATGTTGATTGATTAATTGAGATATGTTAAAGGTATACGTAAAATTCTATATTTTTTATTATTGATATTTTTGAGTAAGCTGTATAACTATAAATATTCTCTTTTTTGTTTTATATTAGAAAATAGAAAATTATTTTCATCCTGGAAACTAAAAACCCTAATCAAATGCCTAGATTGCGGTTATTTTTATAAATATTTAGATTGTGGTCATCAAATTGAGAAATTAGATTGCCACGTCAGAGTGAAGATAAAAAGCTTAGATTGGAGGGAAGGTAGTATTAAATATTAATTACAATTAGGGTAGAGATTTGTTCTAATCATCATGAAGGTAATGTAATCATAATCAGTGATCACCAGCCAGTCAAACCCAGTTTTAACTATATGTCAAACATTAATCCATCCATAATTCAATATGATCGATACCGATAGACAGTCACTCTAATAAGTAAAAGTATTAAATCTTTTAATCAAATTTTGTGTTCGAAACTAAAGAATAGAAAAGACGATATTGAGAAAGTTTCTATCTAAATTTAACCTGATAATATTTAAATCAGATTAATCGAAATATAATTTCAAATATCAATTAATTAAAAAAAAATCAACGTGATCGATTAATCCACCAAACCTACCGCGACTCCTATGGTTAATTATAAATTTCAATAACTTGTTTTACTTATTTTTTTAATAATCAAACCCAAATCTCAACGGCCGTGCGTTTTTGAATGCTCATGGGTATCACAAATTGAATGTGAGACGAGTACAAAGGGATCAAAACTGCCGTCTGGATACCTTTTTGTACATGTACATGCAAACACTAGAATAAAGCTGTGGCTGAATGGTAGATGGAAACTAAAAAAGACAAAAATTGATAACCACAAAAATGGATTTTGTGGGTCGAATTTGCAATGTACCGACAAAGTTTCCAGCCGACTTGGCTAACCTCTTTGCCTCGTTCAATGAAACTCGTCGGCCATCATTGAAGAACGTCGGTTGGGGTCCGCTGCTAAAAGGCAGCAAAGGACATTGGGTATCCCATCGGAACCCATATTTCGAGATTATAGATATATATTTTTTTAAATCAATTGATATTTAAAATTATATTATAATTAATTTAATTTTAATAATTTAGGAAAAAATTTCCTTTTTTTTTAATTTAAATTTTAAATTTAATTAAAAAATCTAAAATTTTTATTTATCTATCCGAATCTCTTTTATATATATATATATATATATATATATTATATGTGCCCTTACCCCCGCCCCCGGGGTTCCCCAAAACAAGGCGTTGCTGCCCTCAAGGAGCGACACTCATGCGAGGAGGCTGATCTCCTCATGATTCTAACCCATAATTTTGAGCAGCTTTAGACCCCATACCACTGCATGCATGGACACTCGGACATCACTAATTTTTTTTTTTTTTTTTTTTTTTTTATTTCTTCCATGGGAGTTATTATCTACTTCTCATGTTACGTTTTTTAAAAAGAGAGTAAAATATGGGAACCAAATATCATCCTGGCCTAAATAGCCTCCTCTGTTGATCCTAATGTTTCTTGCATGCATCTTTCACAATATATTTGCAGTTACTGAATGAGTTCTATCAATTCGACACCAAATTCATTAGGTTGAAAATATATAATTAAACTGGAAACAGGAAGAGAACATCATATAAAGAGGGGAATATGAGCACTTGATTTATCTAATTGTTGGAGGTAGGTTTGCTACACAAACAAACTGCTCTACCAACTTGAATGAGGAGCACCGGTGTTGATGCATCCGTTGGATGGAAAAACCTACAAAATGCTCGCTGAAAGTAACCTGACGGAGGAAACTCTAATACTTAAATTAGAAAAAAATCAGAAACAGTAATAATAAAAAAAAGAATAGATCGAAAAGAGCCATAGTTTTTTTCATATGTTACTTTTGTGTAATGTATATATGAAAGGTGTAAAGAACGTACTTGGTGGATTACTTTTGCTCGATATATATAACATATGCATGCATGATAATTTCAAAATATAAAAATCTTAATTATTTTATGGAAAGATCACATAAAATCTTCCGATATTACAGAACTATAGTAAAAAATCTTTGGGAAATTCAGAATTTTATGGGATTAAGAGAAATTAAAATTATCACAAAAATTTTCTTCCTTGTCGGACGAAATTATTTCTTAGATTGAGAGAAGTTCATATTTTGTATAATCATGATCTTGATTCGTTTGGCAGAGACATTCGATAGAAGACCGCTCGGTAGTGACTAAGAAACTTAACCGTGAGTGTTCAATCGAATAGTGGACGAAGGGTTTAACTGAGAGTGTTCGACCAAGCATAGTGATAGGACTTAAATCAATATAATATTTGTAATTGATTTTACTTTATTTTTGAATAAATATTACACTAATATTTATATTTTGTGATATTTGATACGTTATAATTGATGGAGGAAACTTATTAAAGAAAGTGAAGAAAAATGAGTTAAATTAGAGCAATTATGCAAAGGATGGAAAATTAAACAGCAATACTCTTTTATTAGTACGTAGTCATGTTGATTACAATGAAACAATGCAACAATTTTTGAAAATTTACTACAATAAAATTCATTTCCCAATTGCACATTCAAAAGAAAATTGAGATAGAATCGGAAATATTAAAAATTTTGTTTCATTTATAATATTTAGGTATGAGAAATTTTGAAAATTCAACTCTCAAGATATTTTATTTTCTAGAAAATTTTCTTTTATTTGAAAATTTTAAAATATTATCTTTTAGAATGTTTTATCATTTCTTAAAAATCAATTTGAATAATTTTCTAAGATAAAAAAATATGGAACTCCATTTATTTTTAGGATTATGACTCTTATATATACATGAGTATTATATTGCTTTAGATAGTGGTGTGCAGCTTGAAAGGGTTGCAGCCGACGGCACGTGGGAAGTACATTCTCTTTTATTTCTCGACTTTGGGAAGATATACATATTATGGAGAAGGCTGCGGCCGTGAAAGCATAATTTTTTTATAATTTCATTTCATTTTTCAGCAGCAATAAAATTATTTTGTGAGTTTTCTTTCTTCATACATTTATTCTAATTTATTTTTTTCTAATAAAAAATTTATTGAAATCTTGATTTTCAATGATTATGAAATTTAATTGAACATATTAATTTAACATATCATAGATATTTATTTAATTCCTACACTTTATATATATCTTAATTTTTTAAAATTTATTAAATAGTAATCAATATTTAATAATTTTAAAATAATATTCAACCAATTAAAATAGTAAATTCATAATTATTTGTTAAATTTAATTTAGTGGTGAATGACATCTATATCATGAAATTAAATAATCTAATTTAAGCAATCACATTATATATTTGTCATTTAGAATTGGGTCTCTCTCGATCTTAATGCTATCAAAATTTTAAATCTTAAGAGTTTTTCTAAAATTGTCTTTCAGTTAAGAAAATAGTTAAAGAGTTTCTCTTAATTATCGACGAAATAAGGAGAGATTTGTTGTTCGGTATTTGTTAAGTGTTTATAACCAATTTATTTATAGTTATTGAATTTTTTAAGTAGATTGATGACTAATCTCATGAAAACAAGGTGGATATAATTTTTTTGACTGAATTTTATTCTAATAGACATTTGTCTTATTTAATTGGTGTTATTTAATTGTTTTGCTTTAATTAATTTTATTGATTTATTTATTTTTATTAGTTTTAGATAATTTCTCAAATCTCCACATTTTATTTTTATTTTTCTTAAAAAAAATAAATTTATCATTCCTATGAATACAACTCTACTCACTTTAAACTCAGCTTTTGTAAAGTAGGTATTTTTATTTTTAGTTAAATTGACACTCATCACATAGGTTGAGAGGTTTAACTGAGAGTATTCAACTGAGCACTTATTCAGTCGTCTCAAGTGCTTACCTAGCAATCCGTGGACTTTGCTATTATGGTCTAATGGATTCGTAGTCTCTTAATTTTATGGTTATTAGCCGTTAGATAGTGTACCATCGCTAATAATTAGGTGTTTGTTGGAAACTTTTGTCACCCCCAAAAGATTGCTTTATATATATGTAATCTATCATAGATAAAAGAACAAAAATGGCAATCAGTTGTGCTGGCAAACCATGTGCTGAGGTGCCATATTCAGCCTTCTTATCTCATTCTCATTCTTGCCCCCCAACCAAACTCTTGAGGATGCCGAAAGGGACATTCCCTATTTTCTTTTATGGTGCATCTTGGACCGTTTGGTCACGGTAGACACAACCCTCCCTCTACCCTACCCAAAAAATAATAAATATTTTACACCAATTTATAAAGAAATTTTATAACATTTTGAAATATTTTATGTTACCGCAAAAAAAAAAACCTTCTTGTAAAATATTATAAAACTACCTCGATATATTTCATGCATGTGATAATATTATCAAGAAGTACAATAATTGATTTTGAGGATCAATAATGTGTATGTGAGTATTTGTGGTTTAGTGAAGGTTAGAAAGGACTGTCCGTGCAGAAGTCTGTTTGCTCAGGAAAACATTATAAACGAGCCCAGCATGTAGGGACAAGGCAAGGGAAAGCAAAGCGAAGGATTCGCCGGGACTGTATGGCTCACTGATTCCTGATCCAACAATGCAGGCAATAACAATTCTATCCCATTATTTGGAACTACTTGATTAGGAGAGCTTCAAATCAGATTCGAATATCCTATTTATTTTTTTTTTTGTTATACAAGAATTCGAATCTTGGATCTCAAAATTGGAGAAGAAGGATTGTAACCATTAAACTGTTCTCTTAGAGACGAATATCCTATTTATACCCATTTCACACTAACTAACAATGCTTTGGATATTTCGAGTAAGATGTAATGTTTGAATCATCGATCAGGAATGGCATTTCATATGGCATGTTGGTCCATGAATGTGATCTTGAACACATCCCAAACACAATTTGCAACATCTGAAAAACCACACTTTGTGCACTTTTATTTATGGTGGACAGAACAAATTGTTGGAATAAAGCCACCTTGAAACCTTCCAATGTTCTCCAAAACTCCCAAAAGAATTGGATTCCTTTTCTGGAAAGATTCATATGGCCAATACCACTTGAAAAGGCAGGCCTGAATGATGATACCTAAAAACAATGAAGTCTTAACGAAAAAGAATTCCCTTTTTTGCTAGAGCGGTGCTATACTGGGGGCGGTGCCCCAGCAATAAGTAGGTTTTTCCGCTCGACAAGTCGACATTGTCTTTGTCTGAGTTTAACGGTGTGTTCGGGCTAGATAAGAGGGGGAACAAAAAAAGAAAAAAAAAAGAGTATAGTATTATTTTAAGAAAAAAGGTATATGATTAATGCATGGAAAGGTGTAGGCAAATGTCAAGGTCTTACCGAAGCGAATGATGACAGCATCAGAGAAAAAGGAAAAATGAAAAAACCCTTGAATGCCAAAAAGGATAAAAAGAAGAAGCCATTACACAATCAGATATCGTCAATTATTCTGGTGATGAAGAAAGAAGTTGCATGTCTCTTGATGCATCATGCAAATAACTGAAGGATATTTTCATCGCACATTCTTGCATTCTCCGGATATACTCTAGTTAGGTTGGAATTTAAGCCACTAGCATTATCCAAGACATATCAAAAAATGAAAAGCAAAAGAACCTTCTTTCTAACTCATCAAACACTGTCATGCTTCAAATTGAATTCGAATTTAAGCCACTGCACTTGCTTGATAAACAAGAACAGGGGTTTCCACCAAAAAAAAAAAAAAACAAGAACAGGGGTTTCTATTCCTCATAAGTGCTTTTCAACATGGCATCTTCACCATCTACATGACTATGCATCATGGCACGATAGATCTAGTAAAAAAGACTCCAACATACCAAGAATGTTCCAACATCTTCCTAGAACATAGTGCATGAGTGCTCCAAGTCATGTTTGATCACAGGGACGAAGCTAGATTGGGTGCACAAAATACAACACCCATGTAGTTTAAACTTCAGGAAAGTGGATGTTACTATTTCTAGTAGACAAACAATATTTGAAATTATTATTTTGAAACTATATATATATATATATATAATTGTCTTAAAATTTCAGAGGTGGCTGCCTGCCCCTCCCCTCTCTTTGCCCCTGTGCAAGCACTAGATAGAAGTGTCCCACGCGGAAAAATAAAAGAGAAAGTAGCTTTTGTGAGTGTGCGTGTGCGTGTTTTGACACAATACCTATGGGACTAATCCTTAAGACAATATAATGTTCAATTATGTATATATGGGTCCACTTAGAAAAAACACGACAGAACAATAAAAAATTTCAATGGTGCAGCACCAAATAAAAATTAAGGAAAAGACAATATTGTACACCTTTAATTACTTCTTCTTTCGTTAAGATATACTTCTAGTTACTTGAATCTCACTAGTATCTTGTAGAAGAGCTTCTTTCAATTTCAATAATTTTCATGGCGGACCAATTTGTGCAATATTTATTGTTGATAAAATTATCGTAAAAAAAAAAATCATATCGGGAAGAAATGTTTGTATTACTGCATAAAACCAATTAAGGATGTGCGACCTTAAGAATTCAATTCTCATTTGTTCATATTCATTGTACAAAAGCCAAAGAGGATGATCAAATTCATGCCACACTTCCTAATCCTATGGAATTGTTTCTTGCAACACCTGGATGTCCTGGGAACCGCTTCGTTTTAGTAATCCGAGCACAAAGATCTGGGATAAGATATCCCAATTCTGCTGACGGAAATGCCATGTTTTCAATGCTTTGATTCCAGGCATAATCTAAGGCCCAGAATATAAGATAAGGAATGTCTTTAAAATCTCTATTTATTCACTTTAAGTATTATGACCTTTTTTTTACAGTTCTACAGGAAGGTGAAGACCAGACCAAGCAAAAATGTTGGCTGCATTACCTTTCAAGAAATGACATATCGGAATACATTGAGGATATCCTAAAAACACAAGCCTGAAAATTTGCCTATTTTCACATTTGGGGCACAAGATGGCCTGACATTGACCTGAACATGGGATGCCAAAATGTTGTGTATCTTTCTGTAGGCAAAATGGAAAAATCAGTAAATCTAAATAAAAATTCACCGTGGGGGAGCAAACCTTTACAGAAACAAAAAATCCACATAATCAACAACCCATACAAAATGAGGCAAAAAAAATCCTCCCGACTGTGTTCCAGTTTGGAGACATTCTAGTCAAAAGTGCTAAGAGTATGATGACTTCATAGGGTGGTGCAAGCTGAGCTTAGATTCCCTCCCTCCTGACAAAGCATTTACTGGCTTGCAAAATTGCTTAGAGCAGAATCCATCCTAATTCAAATGATGGAAGAACCGCTGGATCTAATGGCCTAATTGTCCGGTACTTGAGTAGGTTCAAGCCCAAGACATAGGCCAGTGGACAGAGCAAGGACAAAAAAAGGTTTCAAGCATAACCAATCTTTATTTCTGGGCTTAAATAATAGACATTAGAGCCCCAAGTAGCTTGCTGATTATTTTTTTTTATTATTATTTTTTTTGGGTACAAGAGACGGAAGAAAGACGAAGCAGGGAAGCAAAAGAAAAAAACCAAAGAGCTGGGGCGGCAGAGGCACGCAACCAGCTCAAGCACCCCCCAAGAGGGGACTCTGACTAGTAGGAAGCTTTTTTCTTCTTCTGGCCCAAGAACTTCCCTCCCGGTCGAGCTTCAGAAGGGGGGCGATCACAGGCGGAGGAGAAGCCGACTCGACGAGACCCGGTTGGATTTCTCTTCCTAGTTCTACTAATTTGTCAGCGCAATTGTTTGCTTCCCTGAAAATATGATGGATCTGATGGATGCCCCATTCATGCATGATAACCTTACAGTCCTTAATTGTGTTTTTCCATGGGTGATTTGTGCCCACTCCCTTGTTTACCGCATTCACCACACTGAGGGAATCACTTTCGACCAACAACTCACTGAAACCCCTATCTCTAGCGATTCTCAATCCCTCTCTAACACTCCATAGTTCCGCTAGGTCTCCTGAAGTAAAGCCCAAATTAGCCCAAAAGCCAAAGATCCAATCACCATTGCAGTCCCTAAAGACGCCTCCCGCGCTGGCAGTGCCTCCCTCGATCTTGGCTCCTCCGTCAACATTCAGTTTAATTCTTCCTTCTCCATACTACCGAGGCTATTAGAGAAAGACTTAAGCATATAGAGAATCCTTTTGACTACCTGCTGAGGAGGCTCAATTTTCTTCTGAAAAATAGCCTCGCATCGGGATTTCCAGATTGACCACACTGTCACAGCAAACACGATTCCTTCATCTTCCATACCAAGCTTGAGTTTCTTCAGCACTCCATTTCTGAGCCAAATGTAACCCGCCTCACTCCAAAAGGTAGAATTTGGGATAGTGTTCTTCACCATAGACCTCCAGATACTCTTGAGCATGAATACAGTCCCTCAACGCTTGGCTCAAAGATTCTTCCTCCCCCTTACAGATCTCACAGATATTTTCCATAATCACCCCTCTCTTCTTTAGCTCAGATTTCGTCAAAATCTTATCTTTCGCTGCCAACCATAGGAAGACTTTCACTCTCTCCTGGCACTTTAGCTTCCAGATCCACCTCCAATCCTTATCATGCTCCTGCTGAGGAATGACATTCTTCCTTTGCAGCCAATAGGCGGAAGCCACTGAGAATTCTCCATCCATTTTCTCCTTCCAGAAGATAATAACGCACGAGGTTCTATTTCTAGGGATAGGAACAGCCCTTATTTCCTCCACTTTACTCCTCGGAAGAATGCCAGCCAGCTCCTCCAGCTTCCACTTACCTTCATCATCCCAAAAGTGGTTAACTTTGATCGATGGAGCGCAGTCCTCTCTAGGAATTAAGGCCACCTCCTGCAGCTCTGCCTTTCCTACCCAACAGTCGCTCCAAAAACTGATGACATTACCATCTCCAATTCTCCACTTAATCCCCTTCTTAATGCACTCATGGCTAGAGCAAATGCCTCTCCAAACCGCCGAGGAGTTGAGCCCTCTTTTATGATACAAAAGGTTGTCTCCTTGAAGATACTTATTCCTAAGGATTTTCACCCATAGAGCACTCTCTTCCTTCATGACTCTCCACCCTAGCTTTGCCATCATCGCGATGTTGCAGTCCCGCATGCTTCTCAGACCCAACCCACCCTCCCGCTTAGATGCGCAGACCTCCTTCCAACTCACTGGGTGGATTTTCCTCGCCTCCTTGCTGCTGCCCCACAGGAAATCTCTATTTAGTTTGTCTAGTTTATGACAAGTGTTTTTTGATAGCAAAGCCGATTGCATGGACGTAACTGACTGAATTAGCGTTCTTCTACCTGCTGTACTCAACAACTTTGCTTTCCAGTTGCTGAGTTTATTCTGAACTTTATCTACCAGCTGATGATAGAAATCTTTGTTAGTCCTGCCAGGAAATCCCAGGTAATTTCCCAAGTCCTTTGTAACCATAAAGCGACTACACGCAGCAAGGGACGCTTTCAAATGTCTAGGGGCTTTCGGGGAGATCTAAATCTTGGATTTCGTCGGATTAACTTGCAGACCACTCTCTTCAGAGAATTCCTTCAAGCAATTAAGAATGTTGCTGAGATTTAGATGCTCCGCCTCTGCAAAAGAATTAAATCATTCGCAAAAAAGAGATGAGATATCGCGGGACCTTTTTTTGCTGCTTGAACAGGATTCCACACTCCCTTCCTGACTTTTTCCTGAGTCATGAGAGCCAACCTTTCCATAACCGACAGAAAGAGATAAGGTGATAGAGGATCGCCTTGTCTTAACCCTTGCCCCGATTTGAACGCAGGAAGGACTTCCCCATTCCAAATGATTGAAGTTTCCCCATTAGAAACTGCGAACATAATCAGCTTCACTAATCTTACCGGGATGTCGATCTCGAGCAAAACTTTGGCTAAATACTCCCAATTAATATTATCATAAGTCTTTTTGACATCAATTTTTATAATCATAGCATTTCTCCTGCTTCTAGAGTGTCTTATAGAGTGAATAACTTCTTGAAGAACAATCACGTTATCAAGAGTACCTCTACCCGGAAGAAAGCTGTTCTGGTGTTCACCGATTATGTTTTGCAACAGTGGCTTTAATCTGAACACAAGGCATTTGCTAAGAATCTTGAAGGATGTGTTGAGCAGGCTGATAGGTCTGAAATCCGACATCTCCTCTGGATTTGTTATCTTGGGGATCAACATCATGTGGGCTCTAGCTATCACGGGGCAAAAATATCCATTCTCCAAAGCCTTATTCACAAATCTACAAATTTTGCCCTTCAATGTATCCCAAAACTTTTGGTAGAACAGGGGTTGAATGCCATCTGGCCCTGGGGCTTTCAACCCATCCATGGAAAACACTGCCCTCCTAACTTCCTCTTCCGTAAACTCGCTGCACAGATTCCTCTGATCCTCCAAACTGCACCTTTGCCTCTGAGCTCTGAATCTACCGCTCAACTTTGACACCCTCTTCCCTGCAAACATCTCAGAGAAGTATGTGATGGCATGGTTCTTCAGGACCTCCTGCTCAGTACACCAATTGCCATTGACTTTAAGCGCTGCAATTCTGTTCGCGCTCCTCCTTATTTTAGTTGTGGCGTGAAAAAACTTTGTGTTTTTGTCCCCTTCTGATAACCAATTGATCCTAGATTTCTGTCTCCAAAAGATCTCGTCCTGTTCAAGGATTGAGTGATACTTCTGCAGAAGTTCAGTTTCAAGCTTTAGAAGGTGAACATAGTGGGGGTAGTTGCGGGCCTGCTGAATACCCTTTAATCTGTTTTCCAGAGCTTTCTTTCTGTGAAAGATGTTACCGAATTCAAGATAATTCCAATCCTTCAATTCTTCAGCCACTGCTTGGTTTGTGACCTCCAGAGGACCATCCTGTCTTTCCCAGGCTTCCGTGAACACTTGCCTGAAGTTGGGGTGGGTAAACCATGCTGCTTCCATTCTGAAAGGCTTTCTATCTTTACAAGGAGGGCTTAGGAGATTGGTACTTAAACTGATAGGGCAGTGATCCCCATGCAGTCTGGTTAGGTTTATCAGATTCATCTTTGGAAAGAGTAATTTGGCTTCTATGTTGCACAGACCTCTATCAAGCTTCTGGTGAAGAACTGAATTGCCTTTCCTCTTCCCCAACCATGTATACTTAGGACCCTTGGCTTTAATATCGATCAAATTACAGTCCCTCCACCAACTCTGAAATCTCTGAAATCTCTGAAATCTCTGAAATCTTTTCCAAGAGGCATTCCTCAGTCTGCTGGTCTCATTGATTCCTGCTATGTCATTGAAGTCTCTCATAACTATCCAAGGATCAGTCATGCTATCCGCAATGGTAACCAGCTCCCTCCAACAGTTTTCTTTCTCCCTAAGGTACGGCTGACAGTAAACGCAAGTCAAGAACCATCTTCTGCCATTTTCTTCTATTTCACAGTGAATAAATTGGCTATCATACTGAACCACCGAGAGCCTGAGTTTACTTCTGTTCCAAGCTAGCCAGAGGCCACCTTTGAAACCTACGGTTGGGACAACGAACTCCTCATCAAGACCATAATTCTTCAGGAACCTCAGGAAATTGTTATTTTTGGCTTTAGTTTCCAAACAGCAAATAACCTCTGGTCTTTCATTTCTGAGTAACTCCTTACTGGCACGGCTGAAGCTCGTACTACACACACCTCTACAATTCCAAGTAATAACTTTGAAGTTCATTGATAACAGAAGGGAAAACAGACGGACGAGAAGCTCCATTATACCTCCATATCCATCCCACTTTGTCCACCCAACTCATTATCTCCTTCCTCAATAGCATTAAACTCACAGTCTAGCGACATCATTTCTTCTATGCTTATGCCTCCCCCTCCTCTTGAGGAAGCCGTTACATTTAAAACACTGTGCTTGTACATCTGCTCACCTGGATCCAGGGCCCCCGCTTCTCTAAATCCAACCAGCTTACTTTCGGCTTGCACTTTGGTTGGGCTAAGCATGCTATCATGTAGTTTACGTTCCGCAATAGGCCCAACTCCCCCTAGGAAGACTTCATTTATACTTGGGTCTCCTGAAAAACCCACAAGGCCCATCCCGTTTGTGGCAATCAAACGTGGGCCGAACGGTCTTCTGCCTGTGTTCCACAAGACTTCGGGTCCAGGTCCATTTCATTGCGAATACCCAACTGGGGGTCTACCACATCTACAATATCCGTAACTTTCTGCCCGCAAACCAATGTATCCCTGTCCTTCACTGATGCTTCCTTGGTAAGCTTCACTCCCTTCTTCTTGCCGCTGCTCCTCCCACTTCCTTCTGTTCCCCTCACAACCATCCTTTTTGACGCTACATCCAGACTGTTTCTCTGCTGGGACAGCGTTTGCAACCTCCAAGGTCTGCAGAGCGTATCATCAAATCCTGCCTCAGTGCTGCCTTCTGACAACCTGTCGTTGACTTCCTCCAAATTGATGAATCGGTTAGGATTGGTGATCTCTTTCTTTCCTTTTGTCCTGAAATTTCCATTTTTGTTATGTCTCTGCTGCCTCCGTTGTACCATCATCCAAGGTCCAAGGCCATCGTCTTTCCCAGCCGTGTGATCCGCCGTCGGCTGATCTCTGCCGCTTGGGGTTTCCTCAGAAACCTTGCTTCTCTCTACTCCTGATTCTAAACCTGCCTTCTCCTTACAATCTGCACAATGCTCTGATTTATGTCCCACCCTACCACATTCGAAACAGATGACATGTAAGCCCTCATACTCAATCGCCGGATGCGTCTCCTGATTTTGATCTTCGGAATCAAAGCCTTTCCTAAGTCTATCTCCACACAAATCCTGGCATACTTGCCTCTCACCGCATTCGCTGTATTCGCGTCTACTTTGATAGGCTTCCCTATTGCTTTGCCTATTTCAAATAAAATGTCCTCACTGAAAAATTCAATGGGAAGATGAGGGAGTCTTATCCACACTGCAGTGGATTTGATTTTTTCCTCCTCCGGAGTAAACCACGGTCTCCATTTTTTTACTGTGAGATAGTGATTGTGGATGAGCCACGGTCCGTCCGTTAGGACATGCTCGTAGTCTTGGGTGTTGGAGAACTTCACGAGGAAGAAGCCTTCGCCTAAGTCCAGCAGCTCGAGATGGCCCTCTGGTCTCCACATGTGGTTAATCTTTATACACATAAGGTGGTATCCTATGTTCTTACCCAGAAGTTTAATGATTAGTGATCTTCTCCAAGGCTTCCAGAGATCTTTTAGGGTAGTATTATATACTTTTACTTCCGGTATATCATTGCTCTCCACCGGACTATATCTGTTTCCTCCTCTTAAGTATTCAGACTCCAGGTCAGAGTCTATCTCCAAAGTGCCATCATGGCATGGCAGTCTGCTGCATTGACCCAACAACATCTCCTTAAACAAGCGTTTTGATTCATGGTGAGAGGGTTCACCCTCTGCTTTAGCCTTTTTTGTGCTCCTCTGAAGATGATCCTCTTCTTCAGTTGAAATCTCCTGTTCATCAACTTCACTTGCGCCCATCATTTCCTCTCCCTGTAGCTTGCTGATGGCTAATTATAAAAAGATGGTTTTAGGAGGGAATGCAAAAGGGACATCTGTACAACAAAGAGAGGAGTGTCTGTAGGATGCTTCCTGTGGCAATTTTTTGGTTGGTCTTGAGGGGACACAAATGAAGGATATTTGACAAGGTTGAGAAATTTTAGACCATTTTTTTTTTTTTTTTTATAATTCCCTGAAATTCTTTTTAATGTAGGTTTGCCACACTATCTGGCAATTTATTGTAGGTTTGCCACACAATGCACCTCCTTGTTGCTCTTTTATTTATGTCCATGATATTACCTTTAGTTTAATTTAAAAAAAATGGCAAATGACTAAAGAAAACACGGTCAAAAGTATCAAACCTCACCAGAATCTGATAGAAAGGATGGATGAATGAGAATAAAGGAAAAGGTGAAAATACTTATATATCAGCAAGAAATATGATTGACTTACTTTATAAATGCCCTAAAAGGGAGGATGCCTCATCCTGCAAAACCTTCCATGCTGCATTTATGTGTTTTTCTTCTGTCAATGGAGCACCTGCTGCAAAACGTAATATGTATCTACCTGAGAGAACCTGCAAAGTGTAGGAACTCTTAAGACATTTAAATCATTAGCTGGCAAATGTAATGCATAACTAAATTAGAAAAGATCTACAACTGCCAGATAAATAAAAGAGAATTAATGTCAGCAAAAGATAAGAACAGCCATACTTTACGAGTAACGAAGATTTTTCCAGTTGCATTTATGGCTTCTAGCAAGTCGTGGTTCAGTTTGTTGCAGTTATTCAAATCACAGTTGAGGGATCGAAGACAGAAACAAACCAATGAGAATAAATGAGGGGCAACAACCTGCACAAATTAAGTAAAAGAATAATGATTAATGCTGCAGAAAACAAATTTTGAATAACTTTGTCCAATAATTCAAGGAACTGATGAACATTCAATAGGCAGCCCATGAACTGGGATTTTCAATCTTCTACTTTTCTAGCATTAAGGAAATAACATTTCGGAACACTGGTATGAACCTAAGGAAATGACTGGATTTGACAGCCCAGGCACCACTCTACCATCTTAAGGCCGTCATCTACCCAATGATTTTGCCCAGCACGTGGTATGTCACACAAAGCTTCATGATTACATAAACTCTAAACAAATTTACCTCAAATCTTGAGTCTTGCATGACAAATTCTTCAAATATTTCAGCCAGTTTAATATGATTTCTTATATAACATTCACGATTCTCCAAACCATATAACCGAGTATGATCCATAGTTTCAGTGATCTGCAGAGAGTACTCAAAATGAATACGGCAATAACAATGTACATTTTCTCGTATAAAAAGAAAAGGAAATACTCCAAAAAGGTTGGGGTACAGCTGATTGGTTGTAAGAACTAAAGCTGACAATATCTAAGAGTAACATGGGAATGGCAAGCATAATATCCACACTTACGTAAATGGGATGTGATATTTAAATAAGTCCATCTACCTGCTCAAAAATGAGGAAAAAGAATGCAGACTGGGCCATGCTACACATGATGTTTGATGCATCAAGTAAATTTTGAGAGAGGGAAAACATAATATGACACCGAAGTTCATTCCAAATTTTTTTGGCCTCCAAATTACACTCCTCTTTCTTTTATGCCCCTCATCCATCATATTATATGCGGGATTTTCCAGATTTACAAAGAAGCAATTTAGCATACACAGAAAATGTAGGGTTCATATGAGGAGATATCAAAAGGCAAATGTACCAATTACTAGGCATTAAAAGAGATAGATGCTCAACTGTCAGAAAGTTCATTGCAACATTGGCCCAACCATTCGGAAACACAATAACAAGGTTCCTGTAACTGACGGCAGAAAAATGATTTTCCAGATTTAGATTATGGCTTTGGTTAACTTTGAGTAGATTTGTTAAAGAGAAACATATCCCAAATGACTAATAATTTTTTTTTTTTTTTTTTTTTTTTGGGCTCCAGTAATGCTTATTTATTTTACTTTCCCCCAACAAATCAGAAAGTGTCCACAACAAAAGGCAATATGGAAAACTGGGGCTTTACAGACCCTTGGAAGTTTCTGCCATATATACGAAAGATAACTTACTTCAATCTCTTTGCCAAATTTTACATAAAATCATTT
This sequence comes from Dillenia suffruticosa, assembly GCA_033439265.1. Classification (NCBI taxonomy): domain Eukaryota; kingdom Viridiplantae; phylum Streptophyta; class Magnoliopsida; order Dilleniales; family Dilleniaceae; genus Dillenia; species Dillenia suffruticosa. Next base: position 21,268,884 of record JAVTVX010000020.1, read on the forward strand.
TTCTCGATTTTCTCATATACATAAATTTTAGTATAATTTTTTTTAGTTTATAATAGAATTTAATTAAAAATTAATATCAAATTCAAATAAATAAGATGAGTTTTATTATATGAATTTATGATATACATGTACAGTTGAAATATGTAAAAAAAAAAAAAGATAAAATGATGGTAGTGAAGTCGTTTATGTCAAAAGTCGAAAGTACCCTCAAGAAACAAGAGAGAAAGTCAAGTATATTCGTTGTATCACGGCACGGAACATGAGAGAGAGGGAGAGAGAGAGGGAGAGAGAGAGAGAGAGAGAGAGAGTGGAGGCAGGAGACGAAGCCGACATCTACGATGGAGTGAGAGCTCAATTTCCACTTACATTTGGCAAACGATCTAAACCCCAAACCTCTCTCGAAGCTATTCACAATGCTACTCGTTGTTCCTCTCAATCTTCTTCTTCCTCTTCTCTTTCTCTGTCCTCCTCCAAAAACAATGACTCCAACCCCTTCCCTTCTCTCTCTTCCTCCTCCCAAGCCTGGCTTAGCTCTCTGCGTAACCCTCAATCTACCTCCTCTTCTCGCCAAAGCAGCAGAGACTTAGACGCTTCAAACCCAAAGCCCAAAGCCCAAAGCCCCGTTCTGATTCTGTTAAAGAAGATGCCATGGTCGGGCCTTCAACGCCTCCGCCGAGTTCGAGCGGTCGTGATGATGCCGAGGAGGATAATGATGGTGGCGATATGATTGGACCTCCTACGCCTCCGCCTCCGCCTCCGCCACAAGGTCCTGTTGACGACGACGACGACGACGACGACGACGACGACGACGACGACGACAGTGATGTGATGATTAGGCCGCCACGGCCTCCGGCGGCGATTAATTCGGATTCCGAAGAACAGGAGGATGAGGGGGAGAATAGGTACCGGATTCCGATGAGCAATGAAATTGTGCTCAAGGGACACACAAAGGTAATAACCTTGTACTTCTTTTTTTTTGAATTCCAGTACTTTCACCACGTCTTTGATAATTATGTAGTTCAGTATATCTTAATTTCAGTTTCTTGGTGTTCCTGCTTTTTCCCATTTTTCTTACTGATAAAAGCTTTACCGTCTGTAGCAAATAGGATGCGATCATTACTGGGTTGGTTCTTGTTGTTTTAAAGACCTTATCATTCACAGTAAACAGTGCTGATGTCTAAGCCCTAGCTCACCAATGTCCTTCGGAGCAAGTGAAATTGGCTGGGTAAAGAAATCATTTTCATGATGGGGGGTAACCATTGTATGGGAAAAAATTATTAGAGTTTGGTCAATGGTTACTTACAGGGTACTTCTCAGAAAGAAATGCTGTAATTGGATGGTTAGTGCAGTTTTCTACATGTTACCCACTACAATTCGAAAATGGAAACTTTATTTACCATATTGCGAGATGCCACCTAGATTGGATCATCTAGCAGTGGGAATACCATAGAAGATTCATGTTATGGGTATGAATGAGCTTTAGAAATATTTTTCTTGCTATGCTACTAGAAAACAAAAGGGAGTCTGCTGCAAAGCTAATACCTTGTTTTCTTTTCCTTGATAGATTGTTTCGGCTCTTTCTGTGGACCATACAGGATCAAGAGTTCTTTCTGGTAGTTACGATTACACAGTTTGTATGTATGATTTCCAAGGGATGAACTCTCGCTTGGCATCATTTAGACAGTTGGAACCATTTGAAGCTCACCAAGTGCGTACCTTAGGTTAGAGTCCATCTTCTGACAAAATTTTTTGTGTGACAAGTTCAGCTCAGGCTAAGGTATGTAATTTGCTCTGCTTCGTGCTTTTGTGTTGTCAACTCCAGAGAGGTTGTGCTGATTCTTATAAAAATGTTTTAATTTTTGTTTGAACTTCAGATTTATGGTCGTGATGGACTTACTCTAGGTGAGTTCGTAAAGGTTGACATGTACATTTGTGATCTGAAAAATACCAAAGGCCACACATCCGGATTGACTTGTGGGGAGTGGCGCCCAAGAGCAAAGGAGACAATTTTAACATCATCGGAGGATGGATCCCTTCGTATATGGGATGTGAATGACTTCAAAAGCCAAAAGCAGGTATTTAATGATTAATGATGCATCGTTTGACTGAAAGCAAGTAGCAGTTGACCTTTTTGATTAAGTGAAAGAAAGCTATTTATATCTGCAAAATTTTCGATACACAAAAATGGCAAGGCCGTGGTGTCCATAGAGAGTCTTTCTTCTGCTGAACCTACATAATTGGGACATGTGAATGCTATGTCATATATGTCATGTTTTTTCCTCTTTTTTTTTGGCATGGGATTCCATGATGATATAACTCATGGTATAAATATCCCTTGGACTATACTATTTCCATTTAAGGGACCGTGTTATAGAAAGATAAAAATTATGGTTTGGTGTTCACCCGGTGAAATTTTTTTTCATTGTTTTGCTAGTGTTACTGAATTTTTGAACTGGTCCTGCAGTTGTCTGTCCCATTTTGAATGAAAATTGGACCCAGCATGACCTAGAAAAGAAATGGTTCGGGTTGCATTTACCTTTTAGATAATGTAGGGAACTGATAAAATTATTAGGATGACAAGCTTAGATATTTTTGCAGACAAAGTTTGTCATAACCCAACAATGCTTAATAAAATATTTGATTTCTAGGTTATAAAGCCAAAGCTTGTGAGGCCTGGGAGAATTCCAGTTGCTACATGTGCTTGGGATCTTGAAGGGAAGTGCATTGCTGGTGGCATTGGAGATGGTTCCATACGGGTAATTTCTATTATCCAGTTTGTCTGCCATGTCAATGAAGAAAGAAATGAATGATGCGTGATACTCGCTAGAGGTTCTATATGTCCAGATATTGCTACATTATGCAAATGAGCTGAAGTAGAAGTAGAAGCTTTAAGAAGCTTTTAAAATAGATTTATTCACTGTAACAGTGGTCTTGTAAGGTTGCTTTGTTGCCTCTTCAACGTGCTTCTCCTCATTATTGGCTTTCTTATTCTAATTCTAATGTTGCAGATATAACCTTAGGCCTGGATGGGGGAGTAGGCCAGATATATATGTTGAAAAAGGTCATGAAGATGACATCACTGCCCTTAAGTTCTCTAGTGATGGGCGGCATTTGTTATCAAGAAGCTTTGACAGTTCTTTGAAGGTGATTTTGTGGTTTTAGTGAAAGCCTTTTGATTTCTCTTTTGCTGTCAAAACATATTCTGCTATCTTTTGTCACAGCTCCCTCATGACGTCGGATATATGGCAGGTCTGGGATTTGCGTCAAATGAAAAAGCCTCTTCAGGTTTTTGTGGAGCTTCCAAATCATTATGTTCAAACAGATATTGCATTCGGTCCTGATGAGCAACTTATCTTGACTGGAACATCAGTTGAAAGGGATAGTTCCACTGGAGGTCTGCTATACTTCTATGTCTGTGCTAAACTTGAACTTGTCTCAAGAGTTGGAATATCCCCAACTTGTAGTGTTGTGCAGTGCACCTGGCACCCTAGGCTGAACCAGGTGAATAAAATGCCAGTTCTGTAAATTGTGTGATTTTTGCTGTCTTCTGGCTACACAGGGAGCACGAGCAGGTCATATCACATTTGTGCCATGTTTGATGAGATCCTGATGTTATATATAGTAATTTTTTTGGTTGATGAAATGCTATAAATTTCTCCAAGTGAGAGGCATGCCTTTCTCTATTTTCTATACATCTTCAAATTGGCAAAAAGATGCTCATGTGAAGTCTTTTCTTTGTTTGTGAAGATTTTTGCAACGTCTGAGGATAAAAGCCAAGGGGGAACTCATATTCTGTATGATCCTACCCCTGGTGAAAGAGGAGCTCTGGTCTGTGTTGCACGTGCTCCAAGGAAGAAGTCTGTTGATGATTTTGAGGTGAAACCAGTTATTCACAACCCACATGCACTACCTCTATTTAGGGATCAGCCGAGCCGTAAGCGTCAGCGGGAGAAAATATTGAAGGACCCACTCAAGTCTCATAAGCCTGAACAACGGATAACAGGGCCTGGCTTTGGTGGAAGAGTTGGTGCCACCAAAGGAAGTTTATTGACTCAATACCTACTTAAGGTAACACTTTTATGTTTCTCTGTTTTTCACTGATGGACTAGATGTACCTTATCTGTTTTACACTCAATACCTCTCTCTCTCTCTCTCCCTCTCCCTCTCTCTCCCTCCCTCCCTCCCTCCTCCCTCCCTCCTTGCAATTTCCACCTCTGTCACGAACATGTGCATTCTATAGTAGGCCCAATTAACAATCTCCTCAATAAATGATTCACCATCTGCTTCCCTCTGGCTGTGTGCAAGATTTAGATATCCACTGTAAACCTTAGAAAGCCAACTCTTGTGCAGGGCAGCCTGAATTTAGATATCCTCAAAATATTGGGTGTTTTTAGCAGCCTGAATTTTCGCCTAAAATTGGTTTATGCCTCTGTTTAAATCTGCAGGTCGTCGTAGCTGAAACTGAAGGTTGTAGGGAAATACTAACAAACGAGGAAGACAATTTTTCCCCTGATGCTGTGCCTGCATAAATTTGTAGAATGAGTTCAAAATGTAGTCTTACAATGTGTCGAGATACACAGTACATTAGTCTGATGGGGAGAGTACTTAATCATGGTCTCGTGATGGAATGTAAGGGACTAGTAGTTACACCAAGGACCCAATCCATGGGGTTACATGTACTACACGGAGCTTTGAAAGTCACATTTTTCCAGGTTAGCTGTGAATCTAACAAAGTTGATGTATAGTAATTAGGGTCCAGAAGAATTAATGGTACTACAAATTGTGCTTTGTCTTTCTTTATTGTTACAAGTGGGTTCATATCATGTTGGTTGATATCGAGGTTCCCATTCTTCACCTTGTATTATTGTTTTCAGTGAAGGTTTTTGAGGTTATGCAGTTTAAATGTTTCCAGTGAAGGTTTTTGAGGTTACTCAGTTTCCGTTGCTGAGACTGTTAGGGTGGGGCGAGTTGATGTTTACTTAGTTGCATGACACTTTCTTGAGTTGTTATCTTGAGCACTCTGACTGAGCTATTCGTTCAAGTTTCCAGCTCTAACAAACTGAGATGGCCACTGTGTCCTTCTCTGTGTCTCCTGCATCAATGCAATGCGAGCATCCTTCAATGAATGCTCTTTTAATCTTCGAATTATGCATCTTCATTAGGATAAATTACATCTACGCTTAACCCAGGCCAAGAAGGAAGATCCGATACTTTGAAAAGAAAGCATCGATTACCAGAAAATTAAATTCATTAACAAAATTTACAAGAATCCCAAGTGTGTCAAGGCATGTTCACAAGCCTATCGCAATATCCCTGATAAAAGATTGGGATACATTACAAAAAACTATAAAATTAAAACGAACGGTGGTGCAATTGAAGGTCATTCGCAGAAATACATGATACATCATTTTTCAACTGTTTCGTTGTGTATGTGTGTGCATTTATTGCCTCCAATATGATGCAAGAGACGGGTAATCTTGGCAGTCAAATGACCAGCACATATGTTTCTCTGCATGGTTTCTACACTGGCTACTGTTTTATTTGCTTCACCTCTTGCAACAAAGACCGACGTTATTAACTGACGAAATCTTTATTTCAGGAACTTTCATGCTCGTATTTTGACAAACGTGAGTCCGAAAGAACAGTAAATAGCTGTGTATCTACAAATAACTGCACAAAAAAGACAATCTGCAAGTTAGGCATACCACACCCTAGATAACAATATGGTGCGACAAGCTTCATTTTTGTGATCACAGCATCTAGAAGATATAATTAAAAAAGAAAAAAAAATCTTGCTAAGTAATGACCGATACCTAATGTTTTTTTCATCAAGTTTCACCCTCACTGAATGAATAATTTTAAGTTGACTCAACGTGTGAAAGAAAGAGGTCTGTCATTTATCAATCCAGCCTTACCCCAAAATAGGAAAGATCTCAAATACCCTGACTATGAGGATGCAATGCATGCAAAGACTCACATTAACAACATGCCAAGTTCGTAAGATCAATGAAATTCTGCCCTTCAACTTATAAAAAGCAGAAACCCAAGCTCCGGTATTAAGAGAAGTGTCATGCACATTTTCCTCAATAAAGGGCCTCAAGCTACATTCTCCAAGACTATAGGCTGATTCATACTAGGGCACCATAGTGAAATGGCTTTCAACATTTTCAACACTTGGCAAAACAAGGGTCAATATATTTCCACTCTTAGGCTTTGGCTGTAGTGCAGAAATCATCCTTCCAAAATATATATTTTTCAGAGAAATATTTTACTGGAAATGATTTTTTAGCAAATGATTTTTGTTGCGAAGGTGAAATATCAAACATTATTGCTTTTTATTGATTTGGCAGCTGAAAATAACACTCGGATTTGTTTTAGGAAGGTGTAATCTTGATTTTTTTTCCTTGTGTTATTGGGCTGCTGGTGAGGAAGTTAAAGCGATGTTTGTTTGTTACCTCATTTAGTTAACAATCTGGATTTGGCAGTACGGGTTATTTGTTAACATTTTATGATAAAAAATAATCCCTGTAATCTCTTGGTTGCATTTTGGTTGTAGAAATTTGAATTTTCTAAGGGGAAGATCCCTAGCACTTTTTTCTAGGGAGTGCAAAGTCAAGATTATCCCTTCAATAAATGCAACAAATTAAACAAAAAAGTTGGATAAATAAAGGACAAATTAGGAAAGATAAAAAACAATACTGATTTGTCACATTGGTACTGTGATAGTTTTTAATAAGCTAAAGTTGAATAACCTAAAGTTCAGCTTAACAGATTGCGGATGACAGTAGAATAAATTGGAGCAAAGAAATTTTACAATTGAAAAGGAAAAAAAAAAAAAACAAAACAAAGGATGCAAATGTACCTTAATAAATGGTTGATCCCTGCTCTGAAACGAATCAATAAAGCTATCTTTGAGAAGTAGTGAAACCTGAAAACATTACCACAGATCTGTGCCATGTCATAGAACTGTGATAAGCAGACATAACAGAGATTTGAAGGAAGACTAATGGACATGGCTTCATTTTCTTACCCTGTCATTGTTAGGTTCTACACTAGTGATTGTATAAGACCTCAAATCTGAACAAAGAGATTCCATATAATGCCTCATGACCATCAAAAACTGTGCAGCAGCTTCTGCCTGCGAAATGGAAATGACATGAATTCTTTCACTTTTTTTATAAAAAAAAAAAGGAAAAGAAGAATATTACTAGAAGAAAGAAACAAGAATAATTACATCAATAAGGATGCCTCCAAAATAAAGGGTACATAATAAGCTAAAGAAATTTAAAAAAAATCCCCAAGTCAATAGCCCCAATTCCTTTGAACATCCCGGAGAATAGTCCCCTAAAAAGAACTAGAATTTGTAGATTATACTTGACAAGTAAATAAATGGTAAGCAATCTGAATCATATTGATATTAATGTATCTCAGAAGTCTTAAAAATGCATAAATAGACCTGGTCATTGCACACATCAATCAATGATCATGAGGGCCCAAGTAGTTTTTATTTATCTATTTATTTATTTAATATTTTTTAAAGGAAAAACTGCTTTTTACTATTTAGCCATTTTACTTTTTAAATGTCATTTTCCTTTTACGTTAACCAGTTTTCATTACATATAGATCAAAATTTAAGGAAAAAAAACTAGTGAAATCTTTTGGGACCCAATCTGACACCGTAAGGCATAAAATTTGCACCAATCCCAAAAGGCTTTGACAATTCCTGTAAAACTGAGCTATTATGAAGATTAACAAAGATTATTTTAAACATGTTTTCTACATCTTAGTTCTAGGTCTCCCTCCATTGAGCTACTATGAGGATCAACAAAGATTTTCTCAACAAGCACTCAACAGTTTCTATTCAGCATACAAGCAAGAATCAGAAGATCCAATCTTCCAGATTACTTGCTGAATGGGAAAGATGGAACAACAAGAGAGTGTAGTTCTCTCAACATGTTATGCCATTGAGATTTCTTTCAAATGGTTAATTCCAAGATGTCTCAACACAGAGAGAGAGAGAGAGAGTCCTCGGATTTTGCAGGCGATGAAGGTGGTCGCAGGAGAAGAAAAGGACTACCAATGCCATGTTCATGCATTTTAAGACTTCAAATATTTAATGATTACAAAGAAATGAAAGAAAAGCATATGAGCTGCTAAAATCAAATATATTTCCCAAATGCATGATGGCAATAGAGTAGAGAATAACCTGCACTTCGTTGCATCTATAAATAGGATGCCTTTTCGCTATTGACTTTCCACATGACAGCCTAGCATGGATAGACCCAAGCTTAGAAGCAAGCTCCTTCCGCCGAGGAAGGGAAGGCAAGTGACACATTTTGACCTGTAAAATCATGCATTAGAACAACTACAAGAACAGCAAATGTGGCAGCAATTAGATATGGCAAAAGCAGTAATACCAGTCTATTTAAATTTGATAAATTTGGGAAACTATGCAAGCACAAATTTAGGTGGCTCCAACTTTATCAGTTTTTGTTTCCAAGAATGCCGTATCTTTGAAAATAAAAGGTTTCAGTCTTATTAGCAGCCACAAGTACTTATAGAATGTTGAATTGGTGCTAGCAAACTTGTTAATCCTTGATAAGTTAAGAGGCATAGCACCAGAGCTAGGTTTAAGTTGGATTTTGAGAAGCGTAAGATGAGGTGAGCTAGAGAACTTCTTGATAAGGTTTTCAAGAAAAGGACTTTGCAGTTAGATAAATATTAATCTTCAACTATTTTTAGTCATATAAAGAGACTTAAGTCTTAGTTTCCAGCTTCAAGGGGCATTAGGACAATGAGATCCTCTTTCTAATTTTCTTTTTACACTTGAGATAGGGGAATTGCATGCAATGAGATCCTCAACGTAAGAGATAGCTTCATTCTGATCCTCTCTCTTCAGTTCACCAATGACACCATTCTTTAATAATATGTTGTAAGGAGGGGCAATTCATAGGGAGAGATGGACAAGATTATGTGGCATCAACAACAGATGGATTACTAAGCATATTTTAGGTCCTCTTTTGTTGGTACTGTGGGAGGAAAATTAGGAGGGCTGGAACCTCTTCTCAAGAGATGCACCTTTATGGTGGGAACGGAGGCTTGACTGTCATCCTAGCTCTTTGGAGAACCTCTTTTTTGATTTGTATGATCTTTTGATATGGACCCCACCATTAGATAGGCTCAGCATGGCAGGGGATTTTGTCAGTGGATTGAGGTATTTATGCAAATATTAGAGTAGGAAAACTTGCAGGCATCACAAGCTTCTAAAAGAGGTGACTGAAGATTACATTTGATAGTGCATAAAAGGAATATTATGGAACTTTTGAGATCAAGGCTCTTTATAGGGTGATCTGTAGAGAGCTTATCAAGATGGGAGTGAATAGTTGCTGCAGAAAGCGACTTAAAGTGCTTTGGCCTCCTTTTGGTTAATCCATGCCATAATTAACCATTAGCATGTTCAATTGTGAGAAGACACTGACACAGTTTTAACTGATTGGTCTACAGAACCTCAGCGAGGGGATGTGTAATAGTTTGTGTCCAGCAAAAACAAGACTAACATATTAATTGTGTTGCCTTAAAGCAATTGCCATATCATGCCATCAGCATCCACCCTTCTCACTGTTTCAACCAACTCAACTGGCACATTCACAAGACTATCAATCATAGCAACCTTCAATCACCAAAAGCATCTGATATGGTGAAGTAACTTGCAGGACACATCATCATTACAACCTTTATAAACCCATGGTTTTGTTGTGGGTCCCCAGGATGGGGGTGGGGTTGCATTTGTTTCTTGCTTCTGAATTGTGAATTCAAAACAAGATAACTATAAAGTTAGTTAATGGTCCTTTATTATGCCTCTCATTGAGAGGAAAAACACACATAAGAGAAATAGGTATAATTACTAAATTTTAAATGTGCTTTTCATACTTTCTGGGTAAGAAACAGCAAGTTGGAAGACTATGCTAAATGTATGGCCAAAATGAAGAACATTGTACTTGAGAAGTGCAAGTGATCCAAATAACCTGGTCCTTAAGTACGTTAACATGGACAAGGTTTGTAGTTTTTATCTTCAAATCAGCCGGTTTATGCTGTATTCCAACCTGCAAAATGCAAGAAATGATAGTTAACATGAGAAACCCTTTGAGATGTTGATTCAGGAATTCTAACCATATCAGATTACAGTAAATGGCTTAACATACAACAATAGATGATTATTTCAGAAAGACAAGAAGTAATAACTAAAAGGAAAAGCTGTAACGGTTCTTAAATGCTAGACTCTTTGCAAACACTGCATTAGCATAAGATTCACGCTTTTCCATTTTTGCAGCTTCAAAAGAAGAGAAAATTTTAGTAGAAGTTATTGTTGAAGATTGTGTCAGTTACAAAAGAAACAAAGTTATGAAAAGTTACTTTTCTGTGAGAAATATTTTATTTATTTATTTATTTACTTGTATATTGTATTCATTTAGAGCTAATGAATCCTCCAAATAAGTTCATTTGGGGTGTTTATGTCACGATAAGTGTGACAGATTCAAGAAAACCAAAGTGAGTTATATGATAGTACAGATTTTTTATGTTTAACCATATCCAAAATTTGTTATACACTTACCTCTTATAGTGGAGACCCCTTAATCCTCATGGGAGTGCTAAAAGAGTGAAGCAATCAAATGTTGGATGACTAGACGATTATTTACATGTATCATTTCTGGGTCCAATGGGATTCCAAACGTTGCAAAAAAGCCCTAAAAAATAGTGCATTTCTTTTAATTTTTTTTCCTTTGGACCATATTTCAATTGTGAAAATTAGTATATAAGAACTGCTACTACAATTAGTACTATGCCCATTGGACATTAAGGGAGAAAATTGGGTCTGCCCATTCAAGTAAGCACACTAGCTTCAAATTTGATTAGGTTGGTGGTTGCATGACGATGATACAATGCGTGGTGACAATAATAGCATAAAGGCTATAAATGAGATTAGTGAGAATAATAGTTGCATGAGATTAGTTAATAGATTAAAAAAGCTACAAACTGAAAAGGGAAAAGTTGGGATTGAGAGATAGGAGTGCCATTTCGAAGCAGGTAGTTTCTGTCCTCTCAAATTGCAACATCGGTCATTGCCATCTCCACATAAAACAAAATTGTCTGGGTCTAAGGCCTTCTTTGGCCTCCTATTTCAGAAAGAACCGCATTCGGAGGAATTTGGCTTGTGAATAATGGTCTTAGAAAAATTAATTCAAAGCGTCAAGGTCTATCAATGGTTCAAGATCTAGACTTGGAATATTCGACAGCGGAATTTGGCTTGTGAGTAATGGTCTTAGAAAATGAATTCAAAGCATCCAGGTCTATCAATAGTTCAAGATCTAGACTTGGAATATTTGGCAAAGAGAATAGCTCCCTTAGCATCCCTCCCATTCTTGTGGAGACCATACTTACTCTTAATAACCTCATGCCTTGACCAAATTTCATTGAAAACTGCCAAAATCATTTTCACATGCTTTAGAAAACCACTTTCCCAAGATATAGGCCTCCCAAGCTTCTCATTACATATTGTTTCCCAACCAATCATATGATCCATTAGTCAATACCACCCAAAGCTTGACCAAAGAGATTCTTATAATCTTCTCCATCCAAGAGGAGACTTTAACCAAGTCCTAAGGGGAAATAAACAAAAAGACAAGCAGGAAAGACCGGATTGAATTAAGTGCTAAATGCTCCCTTAGCAGGAGTACTGCACCTTTACAAATCTTGTTCACCACACCCAATTAAAAGAAGTAATAAAAAAGAAAAAGAAGAAAAGAAAGAAAGAATCCTGTTCACGACCAATTTCCATCAAAATGCACCATTAATAGATGGTCATCTTTGGTGTTCCAAGACTTTTTAACTTCATAAGCCCCATCACCTATAACTTCAAGAACATAAATATCTTATCCTGGTAAGCTTCGTACTCAAAGCTATTTATGTCCTGATCATTGCCCGTCCCAGGGGTATTCCATGTGTGGAAGTTACAGTTTGCTCATCCCAATCTTTCGTCCCAATTTTATCTCTAAGATTACCACCTCTATTGACGGTATTGGCATGCCATGTAAGATTCCAACAATATAGTATGACATAAACTGTCTGACCAATAAGTTAACCTGATTAGCCATGCAAGGCTGTTTGACAAACATGCAACCAATAAATCATAATTTAAGAATTTGATGGCTGTTTCTTTGTGAAGGTATAATGAGGGGACCTAACAAAAGGTTTGGAAGTCAACTATTTTATTATTTATTTAAATTATACCTCTTCTAAGTAAGGAGCATAAGCTCTAAGACCGTAGTAATATGTCGAATGTGTACATGAGAATATAAGCAAATACAAAAGTTATGCTCTTATTGGTTAGCATGTTGAAAATACAGGAACAAGCTATCTTCAGTAGTTATTATCCGTCTTACCTTCAAGTAGTTATTGTTGTTCTTATCTTCTACCAATCACCTTAATTTAGACAGGAAATTTGACAACTTAAACACCATCCATGGCAACAAGACATGGCTATTCAAGCACCGAGTCAAAACAGGGGTAAAAAGGCTTTCCTTTGGTCAACCAGTAAATGCAATTCCAAGTAAAGATAAAATAAATAAGTGGGCCTAAGACTCACAATATAAGGAACAGGAGCATCTAGAAAATCAAGCATATTCCTTGGCAAAACCTGGAAAAAAAATCAAAAGAAACACAGATATTAAAGAAAGCATATTTCTTGTCTATCATTGAAAGGAAAGAAAGTTCATTAGAGAGCACTAAGAAGAAAAATTTATAATTTTTAAACCAAGGCATATTTCTTGTCTATCATTGAAAGGAAAGAAAGTTCATTGGAGAGCACCAAGAAGAAAAATTTATAATTTTTAAACCACACCCTCAAAACTCAGAAGACATCCTAAATTTCGAAAGGAAAAGTAGTCCATGAATGATCATGAGTTGGTGAAAAGAGAGCATTTAGTGAATTGGGATTAGGTTTCAAAACCTAAGTCGATTAGGTTTCAAAACCTAAGTCTGGGAGGATCAGGTCTTGGTAATGTGGTATCTGGGAACATTTGTTTGGCAAGTGGCCGTAAAGAATCCCGTAGAATCCAATGCTTTTGGTCTTGTTCAGAATGAATAGAATGCAAATGCTGGAGTGAGGGTTTCTCACTGTGGTCCTTGAAAATTAATCTCTCATTTATATCATACTTTTCTTCCTCTTGCGTCTTTCAAAGCGGGCAATGGTCCTCGCACTCTTTTCAGGAGAATCCATAGATTGTGGACTCACCATTGTCCTCTTCTTTTCTTTGTATTTATAGGTTGTGCTCCTACCAAAGATTTTTATAATTGAAAGGGGCATTTGATCTCTTGAAATTTTCTTTTTTTTTTTAAGAAATCTTAATAATACATAAACTATAGAATTTTCTTTTTTAATTTCCCTCCTGCAAGGAAATGAACCTTCCCGCAATATCTCAGATACTAGGATTTGAAATCTTGATACTAGTGATTTACAAGTAAATCATTGTTTCATCATTTTATTAGTTTTCCCCATTTTTTTAAAATAATTTTATTTGAAAGGTTAAGACTCCTTCTACGGTTCAACTTTTATTTAGTCCATGGTTCTTAATAAGATTAATATTAAGGATCTACTCCACATGAGGAGATCTAATAAAGCTAGCTCCAGATATGTATGTGTCTTGCGCTATAGTTGCACCGAAAGTAGAGACCGCTTATCTCTACATTGTGATTTTTATAATTGAAAGGGGCATTTGATCTCTTGAAATATTCATTTTTTTTAAAGAAATCTTAATGATACAGAAACTATAGAGTTTTTTAATTTCCCTCTTGCAAGGAAATGAACCTCCCCGCAGCATCTCAGATACTAGGATCTGAAATGGTTTACACGTAAATCATTGTTTCATCATTTATTAGTTTTCCCCATATTTTTTTAAAATAATTTAATTTGAAAGGTTAAGACTCCTACTATGGTTCAGCTTTTATTTAGTCCATGGTTCTTAATAAGATTAATATTAAGGATATCCTCCACATAAGGAGATCTTATAAAGTTAGCTCCAGATATCTGTGTCTTGCGCTATGGTTGCACCAAAGGTAGAGACCGCTTACCTCTACATTGTTCAGTTGCATGGGAGATTGAATCGCTTTTTTGATTTAAGTGGCAATGAATGGGTTACACCAGGGAGTCTCCATAATTTGTTTCTCACAAAGTTTAGTGGTTTTGGAGGGAAGAAAGATGCTTAATGGCTTCAAAAATGTGCATTTTTTGCCATTCCTTGGTGCATTTGGAGAGAAAGAAACACAAGAATTTTCAGAAGAGTGCTCCATTAGTTTTTTGGAGAGAGAATTATTGTTCCCTCTCTTCTTTGGGACAAGATTGTGTTTTATTCTTCTTTGTGGGCTCACGCTTCTCGGGCTTATAATGGTTATAGTTCAGAAGCCTTGAAAAGGGATTGGAGAAAAGTCACCATTAGTTCTTTGGGTCTTCTTTTTGCATTCTACTTTTGTTACTCCTGAGACTTCCTTAGCCTTTTGAGTTCTTGTACATTCTTTCTTATCTACAAAGTAATATTCTTTTTCTATAAAAAAGAACGATAGTCCATAGTAACATTAAGACACACTCTCCACAATCTAAAGGCTTCTTGTGATTCTTCTCCTTCCAGTGCCATATGAAATTATGGTTATAGGGAATAAAAGAATCTCCTTTAGCAGCATAGTTGTTTTTCCAGTCAGCAAGGACTATTGAGCTCTCTTCCCATTTCTTTCTACCATGAAGATTGATGAGACCTGCAAGCCCACAACTAGAATCTCACTGCTGGAAGCAGAGTTGAGGAGAGGAGGGGGGGAAAGTTAGGTTATGGTTTTCATTTTTGTTTTTTAAGAGAGAGAAAGAGGTGAGGTTGGGTCTGATCATGCTTCAAGGAGTGAGATCGAGAGTTCTTTTCTTTTTTCCTACCACCCTTTAAATCATTCGACCAGCTCCGTACTGACAGTATGAATAGTTGAAATGGCTGTTTGAGTGTTTTTCAGAAAATAAAATGGTGTTGGACTTGTCCAGTTTGTAAGTATATTTCTGGACCACAAACTCAACCAGTTGATGGACAAATCAGTCGGATCAGCAGGTCTGGTCTGGTTTAAAAAAATAAATAAAACACTTGATACTGTAGTTTTACAAATGAATGCATAACATAAATTTTTTATGACAAAATAGATGGAGATGGGATAAAGAGAACACCCATGAGAGACTGATTCCATGAAACTTACCGGAAGCAATAAACTTTGCCACTGGAATGGGCGAATGATAGGAATCACAGACAACACTACTGCTGACAGAACACCCTGCATGGTAGTCACCATAGTCAAAAGGCAAAAATGAGAACGAAGCCTAATCGTGTTGTTATTTCAGGTAAAGAAAATAATTTGGAAAGATGAGGTTATATTACCAGGTTTGGACACACCACTACCACTTGTTTTTCAAGGAGAACTCCAGTAAATAAAGCCAAGATCTGAAAGTTAAAAAAAGGGGTCCTTTTTAGTAGGCTAACCTTCACCTTCAAATGTGAGTTTAATAGATTTCCAGGACCAAAAAAAAAAAAAAGTTTGACAATATTCTTTTTTTATTAAGAAAATATTCATCTAAAGATACTGCCGCATTGAATCTCTGATATTCTAGAAAAACTATATCAACAAAATATTTTTAATATGTCAAATCCAAAACAAGTTGAGACATGTGCCTCCAAATTCAACTTGCCTAAAGTTATAGAAAAGCTTCAGTTATTTACATTAACTGTAAAGAATAGCAGTTTATTACTCAGTCTACCAAGGATTGAGATCCCAATCACATAGGAGCAAGCTTTCAAAGCTTCAATATGATTCTCTACATCCCTTTGAAATATTTCATTTCCTCCAAGGATCTTACATCACCAAAAAGATAGAAACAAGTGCATCTATCCTTAATATATTTCACTTCTAGAAAAGATAATTGGATAATGCATGCGAAAGATCTGGATTTTGAGGAAATCAAACAATCCTACAACAACAACAAACTAAGTCTTAATCCCAAATTTTGGGTTTGGTTGATTAAGACCAATATAGAAGAAAGGAAAGGAAAAAATGTAGAAATAAACTATCAATAGAAAACTTAAAAATAACAATAATAATAGTGCATTAATTCAATTGAAATGGTAGGTCACTTGTATCCAATTTGAAATCAAGCTATCCACTTTAGTGTAAATAATAATAAATTAGATTTGCTGGGAGGAAAAGTGATAAAAACAAATTACACTTTCAAGTGAAAGAGCCCGACAAATTGTTGTGGTTGTCCATATAGATAGTGCAAGAGCTTCCTCAGCTGCAGCTAACTCGGCATTAATCTAGTTATTTGAAACATCTTCAGTAGTATCTAACAAATGTAACAATACAAGGTGCAGTGCCTCATTGCAAAATCATTTTAAAATATCATACCTCAGCAGCTCCAACTGCTAACCCCAATTTGAAGTCCAAGTACTTCCCAACCAAGCCCAGAGCAGAAATGGTAGGTCGCCTGTACTCAATTGCCTGCAGATGTTCAAGGGGCTGGAAAACTATTTCACTTCCGTGAGAAGGAACAGGCAGTGAATGATAAGTGCAAATTATCTGAAGCGGATCATTTTTATTCTCCTGAAGGTTGGAAAAGAAGTATAAAGGATCCAATTAAATGAGATGTATAGAACATACCAATAATACGGTAAATTTCTGGTGGCAGAAATATGAACTAACCTTAGCCCATTCCATTACAATGTTATCCCCAATATCATGTTTACAGTTCGACCACAACTCATCATCTTCATCCTCTGGTCCCATGCTTCTTGCTGAACTGCCAAAATTAAAATGCAACTGAATCATGTCAGGAAAAAGGTGGCTTGGAGAAAAGAAATTACTGAAGCCAAGCCCATGATAAAGATGGAATAAGAGAATTGATGGAGAGGGGGGGAACAGAAGATATTGTTTTCCTAATCCAAAACAGTGACAGGTTTGTTTGGAAGAAACCAGACAATGCTTGAGCTATATAAATGCACAGTTCTCCAACAGAATGACGGGACAGCAACACAGTTCAGAATTTTCATCTACCTGAATGAGGAATCAGAACTAGCCAGACGCTCCAGCATGAGCCCAGAGATGCTACCATCTGTGCCTCCATGAGGAGAAATATGACCATTTTCACAGCAGCCAGATATTCTTTCCACATTATCGTGGGGACTCTCTCCAAACTCTGAGACATTATCATCAAAGTAATGAACATCCCTCCCGCCATCTTCCCTTACTTGAGTGAAGTCTGAAGCCTCACTAGCAGAAAAGCTTTCAGGAGAAGGAGGTTCCCATGCCCTCGATGATGAGGATAGGATCTCATCATCTGATATGATACCAGCTGCAGCAGCTGTAAGGGCTACGGCACTATCAAGAGGTATTGCAGATGCCATCCAATCATTTAAATCTTCTCCATTGGGCGAGTCAATACTCTCACTAATTTGTTGTTGTCGTTTAGATATTGAGACGTCATAGTCAGTGAAGGTCATTTCACTGACAAATTGTTGAATTCGATTAAGACGCTCCTCTGCAATAATACTGCAATAAGTAGGTGAAATTTGTTAACGTTTGTGAATATAAAAACCATTTGCTGAGTCTTTATGGGACATGCTAAAATTAGAAGACAGCAATCAAATTTAAAATCTGACACAAACCTATTTAGCATCTCATAGTGCAACTCAAAGAAAGGAACTCTAGTTAGCACACAATAACAACGAGGTGCAGAAACCAAAAAACGACTGCTCCCTCCAGATGATTTAGAAAGGGGCGATGAGACACCAAAAATACCAGGAGGTCTCTGCACTATCTCCTGTACATGTAAGCAAACACCATAAAGTGTTGCATTGTCCGCCACCTGAAAAACATTAAAATCTCTTGAGAAGTGACTTCCTGTCTCCTGCACAAATCACTACACTAAAAAGGAAAGAATAAACTTTGAACTGAATTGAAAATACTGCATAAGCAACACATGCATATAGGATGCTTTCAACTCTATTTTCTTTAGAATTACCACCTACCAGGTGGACAAAGAACCGATTTACAGATGGGAACCTGCTGCAAAGCTCTTTATGCTTTTAATTGGCAAAATGAAAATTACTTGGAAAGCAAAAGAAATAGCATACCTGGAGTGTAGTATGAAAGAAAAAGGTCTGCCATCAATACCAGGAGATCTTTCCCATTACAATCCTCAAAAGCAAAGACTTTAACTCCACTAAAGACCTACCATCTATCAAGACTATTGAACAAGAACCCATTCTTGTTCCACGGCAATCATATTAGTCATCTCAGGCTTGCAGTTTAGAGAAAGCAACAGTGATCCCCAAAAGGAGCTTTGTACGGAAATGACACTAATTTTATAAAAAAATTTTAAAACAATACTATTTAAAAAATATTTACAAAACTAACCCACCTATGTCGTGACGTCGTGACTTGAATTCACGACATATATTTAAAACGTAGTATGTCGTGATTTGAAGTCACGACATGGATGCTCATTCTAGTGCCATGTCGTGAGTTGAACTCACGACATACTCGAACTTAGACCCCCAATCCCTTCTTTTTTTCTCCCTTCTCTTTTTTCTTTCTTTCTTCCCCATTCTGCTTCTCCCTGCTCCGCCGCGGACGAAACCCTTCTCCGCCTCTGCATGCACGAACTGCAATAGCCAAGGACATCTGCAACCTGGGGGAAATGAATTGATCGCGATCCACTGCTTTTGAAAGTTCCACATGCGAAATTTGACGAAGGTAAATTGTTGTTTGTGCTCCTTGAAATTTGAAATTTTATATGTTTAAATTGATTAAATTTTGATATACATTATTCAATTGATATATTATTTGTTGATTTAACTATATTTTGGAAATATGTAATTAGATATTAATGTTTTAGGGTTTAGGTTTTTGTTGGAAATGAATGACAAATTAGGGATTAGGATTTTTTTAATTTGGGATAAAATTAGGATTTAAGGTTTTTTTTATAAATGTATTAAAAGTAAAATTAGTTAGATTTATTAATTGTAGTTAAATAAAATTAGAATGTTTTTTGATAAATTTTGTTTATTGTTTGTTGTTTTGTTGTAAATTTAATTATAGGGTTTTAAATGAAAATTATATTAAATTTATTATTTATAGTTAAATTTATTATTTATAGTTAAATTTTGTTTATTGTACGGTTCGTAGGAAAAATACTTGTATTTTCTGAAAATATTTTTTTGAAATGTATATTAATAGAATGTTTTTTGATTTTAAGTAGAAATGGCAGACATGGTGAGATTGTTATGTTACACAAATGATGAAATTGTGAAGGGTAAAAATGGAGTGGGCTATGACCGTGAACCTTCGAAGTTGATTCGGGTAAAAAAAGATGTATCTTTTAATGAGTTGGTAACCATGGTCTGTAAGGGGCTTGGTATCAATTCGACAAGACAACACGTAGAGATATTTCATCATTGCCCTATGTCACACATGCAAGGGGGAATGTAAGGTACGTATTGGTACCGATCAATGATGATGATGACGTTCTGAACTTGATGGAGTTTGCGGTGGCTATGGGAGTGGGTACAAGTCATGGGTTGTATATAAAGGCATACAATGATCGGACGTTTGTCCCTGTACAACAAGATTGCGATTATGAAGAAGAATATCCACATATCGAATCTCGAATGGATGTTGCATTAGTAGACATGGATAATGATGTGGATGAAGAAGAATTGGCCGAAGAGGAGGCAGAACAAGATGCCGAAGAAGAGGATGATGATGAAGAAGAAGATGGTAGAGAAGCTGGTCGTACTAGTGGTCGTAGTTATGGAAACCAGACGATGTTTGGGTCATCTTCACAGCCTGTACCCATTCATGGTGGTAGGAGATATCTCTATAACGGAGTTGATGAGTCAATTCCTTTCATGCGAACTACACCGGGAGGAGATGGTTATGTCACTTTTGAGGAAGATTATCGATTGATTGATAGTGAGAGTTTTAATAATGAAGTAAAGAAAAGTATGAGGTTTGAGTCGAAAGATGAACTTATACATTTTGTAAAAATGTATCATGTGGAGAATCACTATCAATTTCGTGTTGGGAGATCAACCCCTACACTTTGGACAGTGGTATGTACTCAAAGGGACGAAAGTTGTGGGTGGAGGTTGCGTGCACGTAAAATAAGACTATTTGATGCCTTTGTGATAACTGTTGTGGAGGGACCGCATACATGTGTCAATATTGGGTTGACGCAGGATCATAGGCAGTTGGATTCAAATATGATGGCCCGACAGTTTGTTAACTATGTAAGGGAAGACCCAAGTATCAAAGTCTCTTTCCAACGAACCGTTATGACGGAGAGAACCATGTATGCAGTTTCCCGAAAACGAGTTTGGGCCGCAAAAAGAAGGACGATTGAAATGGTATACGGGAATTAGGATTAATCATACAATGAACTGCCTAAAGTTTTGAAAGCAATTATGCAAAAGAATCCAGGATCACAAGTGTCATGGAAGTTCGGTCCGGCCCGAGCGAATGGTGAAATGGTGCTTGAAGCTGAATTTTGGGCATTTGGTCATAGTATCATGGCATTTAGAAGTTGTCGGCCATTAATAAGTATAGATGGGACTCGCTTGTATGGCAAATACAAGCACAAGTTGTTGATTGCATGCAGTATGGAAGGAGCGAATCACATAGTGCCGTTGGCATTCGGATTGGTGGATGTAGAGTCACTAGCGTTGTGGTCATGGTTTTTAATGTGCGTGCGAGACTATGTTGTGTTAGATAGGGAGGGACCAATATGCTTGATTTCAGATCGACATGAAGGGATAAGAGCTACTGTTGCTCGTCCAGAGTTTGGATGGTCGCCTCCGCATGCCGTTTGGCGCTTTTGCATGAGGCATGTCACTAGTAACTTTAACACGCATCATAAAAGTCAAACTTGTAAGAGAGTCGCCGTAATTGCTGCATTACAACCACAATGCAAGAAATTTGATCTATATATGACGAGAATGAAGGAGATAAAAATTGATGCCCCCGATTACTTCGCGAACATTGACCCTAAATAGTGGACTCTCTCTCACGATGGTGGCTTTCGTTATGGCTATATGACGACCAATATCAGTGAAAGTTATAATGTTGTGCTAAAAGGTGCAAGGAATCTCCTCGTTTCTGCTTTGGTACCGAAAATATTTTATAATACGGCGAACTATTTTGAAAATAGAATCGTTGAGGCTGAAGCTGGGATGGCAAGAGGAGAGCGGTATACAAAGTATGCAAATGCCATATTAGGAAGGTGGATGAACACCGTTAACCTTCATACGGTTGTCTATTTTAGTAGGGAGAATGATATTTTCAAGATAGAAACAGGTCATAGACAAATACGATATGACCACAAGAGAGGAAATAAACAGATCGTCGACGTCATTAATGAACATTGCACATGTGGAAAATGGCAAACGTATAGAATACCTTGCTCACATGCAATCACTGCACTATCACGGACTATGATGGATGTTCTGTAGGAAAATGGTATACGTGGCAACATCAACTTAAAGTGTACGAGTTATATTTTTCACCGGTAGGAGATAGATCTGGATGGCCAATCGGATCGTACCCAATCGAGAGTCATAATCGGAGAAGATACATGACACAAATGAAATGTAGTATTTGTGGGAGACAAGGTCACAACCGAAGAAATTGCCCAACCATATCGCATTGATATAGATAGTTTTTGTGTTTTAGTTAAAAATTATGTATTTCTTATTACAACGGATATCATGTATTTGTTTTTCGTATATTTGACTTTTGGTATTTTCAGTTAGAATGTGTTATGACATTCATGTTTATAAATGTGTATTTCTATTTATTTAAATGATTACTTGTAATCTAAATTAATTGAGCATTTGAAATGTAATTTATTTTTAGCATTACGTATTTGTAATCTAATGTGTTATTTTTTCTTTCTTCATTTTGCAGATGGATCCAAACCCTTCTGATCCAAGTGTACTCCGGTTACAGCGACAACACCGTTTTTCTCGCCTTTGGGAGGGAGTCGGCACGACGGTTACTCTTGCTTGTCGTCGACGCGAGGCCGTGTTACGCCGTTGGGACCACAGTCACATGTCCTTTCTCTTTTGGAGCACTCCGGATTTTTGGGCATTGCTCGACTTCGCTTCATTCAGTTCGATTGGCATTTTATCACTGCTCTGGTTGAGCGATGGAGGCCAGAGATGCATATTTTTCACCTTCCCCATGGTGAGATCACTATTACCCTTCAGGGTATTGAGGTTTTGTTAGGGTTACCTGTGGATGGTCATCCCTCGTTTTGTTACATGCACATGCACGTGAGATTAGGGGGCGCTAGTTTTGTTACAGATTTGGGGGTGAGAGGATTTCCGTATATGGCTCCTATTCGACGAGGTTTGCACGTAGATAGGGATGGACCACTCGGTTTGCGGTGGCATGCTCAGTTTGATGTCACTATGTTCCCTACACACATAGTTTCCGTTTATAGGGAGGCACTCGATAGGCAGACGGTAGATCAGGTCATTTGGGTCCCGTACTCAGATGATGTATTGTCATCCCTCCCTGCCTACTGTCACAGGGGGAGGGATATTTGGCACGCACGGGTTCCTTTGATTTGTTTTAGTATCGTGGGGTGGCACTTTCCAGATAGGGTGTTACGACAGTTTGAAGGCTTACAGTACGTTCCGGGTGAGTGTGACACCGAGGACAGACTCCACGATACGAGTACGTGGGGTACTCTAGAGGTTGATTGGTCGACAGCACATGCAGTGTACATAGATCTTTGGAATCACCGTCACGACCATATAGTTCCGCTAGATACCTCCTTCGGACCTGCGCTCGATCCTGACTATTCGGTCTGGTTTCGCTCCATCTCCCGCAAATTTGTCGGTCGTCGGGGAGCTTCTTTGACTTACGTGGTAAGTTTTCCTCTACTACCTTCTTTTCATTCTCAATCAAAGAATTTAATTTGTTGTTTTAATTATTTTTCGCATTATTGTTTGTAGTGGGACACTTTGCACGAGATACGAGACAATCCTGGTGCCGACGTTCGTGGCCTTGCTGAGTCGGCCATCTCGGTTCTGGCAAATGATATAGCACATCTTTTCAGTGATCGCCCCGAGACAGATGGCGCAGACGGTGGTGATGCAGGCCAAGCACGTGGACGAGGAGGAGGGAGAGGACAGCGTACGAGACCTCGACGCTCATCCGAACATGCGTCACCGCCACCGTCACAGCAGCCCGAGAATGTCGCAGGACCTTTTACTACGTTCGGTGAGTCTTCAGATTTCTACACGCCCAGTATTTGATGACTTCTCTCAGGTTTTCACTCCGGGGGCTCCTCAGAGGGGAGTTCGTCCCGATAGCTTTATGGATGACGGACTAACACAGGGTGTGAGAGATAATGCACCACTGGTGTATCATGTGTCCCCGCCTATTTTCTCTTATCTCCACCAGCAAGATGTAAGCCCCTCCCAGATCACACAGATAGATGATATGGGATTAGTATCTCGTGATGACTCTATAGGCAGTAGAGCAGCTTTAGGTCTTAGACAATACACTAGAAGAAGACGACGACATTAATTTTTTATTTTTGTAATTTGTAACTTCTATTAAAATTAATAAAATTAATTTTATTTCTTTATTCTGTTCATTGTACTTTTTTTAGTACTTTTTGGTTTTTGGAATTTGTTGCTGATCAATTATGATATTTGGACAGTATTGCATATGAAATCTGGTTATGAGGTCGAAAATTGGTTGATTTGACCATTATTGGAGTTTGTGGTATTTGTGTTGTGATGTAAATTTAGATAGCAGAATGGTTGATTTGGTCACTATCGGAATTTGTGGTGTTTGTGTTGCGTTGTAAATTTGGATAGCAGAATGGTTGATTTGGCGACTATCGGAGTTTGTGGTGTTTGTGTTGTATTGTAGCGTTTGTTTTGTGTTGTATTATAGCGTTTGTTTTGTGTTGTAAATTTGGACAGCATATAATATGAAAATTGATTTTGGACAGTAGGTAGAAGCATGTCATGAGTTCAACTCACGACATGGCATTAGAATGATCATGTCGTGACTTGAAGTCACGACATACCATGTTTTAAACATATGTCGTGACTTCAAGTCACGACATGCATGAATAGTGCATGTCGTGACTTGAAGTCACGGCATAGGTGAGTTAGTTTTGTAAATATTTTTTAAATGATATTGTTTTAAAATTTTTTTATAAAATTAGTGTTATTTCCGTACAAAGCTCCCCCAAAAGAGCCTATCCAAATGAGTAACTCACTAACCTTCACAAGCAAAACTTAGTAAACTTAATGACATGAAAAGGAAAGAAGAAAATTAACCCTTCCCTTTGCAACCAATCAGCGTATCAAGGATGAACAAAGTCCTCTTAAGTGCCAACAGCAATTACCATTTCACAAGAATAATTACCCCACTCGAATTCAGTCTATACCTTCTACACAAAAATACCACCTTTACAAACATTAGAATTAGAAGGCCACTTAATTAACCTTCTTCTGACATATATAATACAGAAGTGCCACCATTCTAGGTGCACTAGCTAAAGGAAAACGGCATCATCATGTAATCTTCTTCTCATAAATATTCTAAAATTTAACTACTCTGCTCCTTCTTGGCCCATATTATCAGCAAGCTCATCTATATCTCACGAAGCAAGACTTTTCACAAGTTCATCCACTCCAACCCCAGATCTTAAAGGGATAAGCGAGGATAGCAATGTTGGCATCTTACTTTATTTTAGGCCAAAACTACAAATACTCCCCCAAAGTTTTATTGCAATTAATTACTCCCAGGGCTTTTAAAATAGAAGTCAATGAACCCCATACGTGGATGCGGTTGGGTCCCCCCCACTTAAAGATCACAAACCCTTTTCTCTCTCTTCCTCATCTCTCTCCAGCAAGAATATTGATTTTTCTGATGAAAAAGAACACAAGGGGGAGAGAGAAAAGGAAGGATTTAGATCACTGCAGGAGAGAGAAATCCAAATGAAAAAGAATAAATTTGGCCAGAAGAATCAAAAGTCCATCCCATTATCTACTTAAGTTGCATGAGAAAAAG
Source organism: Dillenia suffruticosa (assembly GCA_033439265.1). Lineage (NCBI taxonomy): Eukaryota > Viridiplantae > Streptophyta > Magnoliopsida > Dilleniales > Dilleniaceae > Dillenia > Dillenia suffruticosa. The sequence goes on from JAVTVX010000020.1 coordinate 21,294,054, forward strand.
TGCAGATGATTCTCGTTGTATGATCAAAGTTTAGTTGAAGCATATCGCTAAGAATCTTTGTTTGACCAAGCACCAGGAAATTCTGGCTTCCATTATCTATTAGGCAGCAACGAGAATGCCCAAGACTTAAGAGTTCTTCACTCTAAATGAATCTGCGGCTGCATGCCACTACTAAGTTTGAGATATTGATGCACAGAAATAAACCTGCCTGTGTTGAAACTAGCACTTCAATTTCTTTATCTTTACTATGGCCAGTCTCAAACCCACCCAGTTAAGGAGGAGGGCTACATTAGGTTGACAGCTATCTTAAAATTTGAACAAACAATCATGATTTATGCACAGGAACAAGTAAAAAAAATTCAAGATCATGAGCATAAGTAATATGACACTACCAAACTAATAGATAAGTCAATGGCACCCTTTTTGACATCCATAAAAAAGTCACCTCAAAATTCAGAATTGGCATCTGAAGAAAAAAAAAAGTTAACAGTCAAAGCATAACTTGGAGAAAAAGACACTAGTACAATTCAAGGAAACATAAATCTGAAAGTGGATTCACCACAAAACGAGTATAAAAGGAGTTGCTTATATAAATTTTTCAAAATGTGATACATCATACTCCATGCAGTTGTTACAAATTTGGACTGTGAGGAAAGAACCTGCTTAGACACTATTGATACCCTAAAGTAAAACATGTAACATAGCAAGGAAGCAAGAGTACCATAGTTGAGCTTAATGAAAGAGACTCAAACTTACCTTCAGTGAAAATATGAAGGATGAGTCATCCCTACCCAAATGCTCCTGCAGATTATGGAGAAAATGAGGTGATGTTTGATAAAAGTTGAAAATTTAGTATTGAATTTTGACACTAAATCAATCAAGGTGCTGAATTTGTTAAATGCATGACTATTAATACAAGTTGCTGAATATGCTGAACTCTAAGTTAAATCAAATAGATTATTATCCTATTATCTATTTCATTTATCAAAGTAGATAAATGAATCAAAACTTTTTTGGATTTTTTTTTTTTTTTGCTTAATAGATTTGGCCAGGTTTCTCTATCTTAACATTTTGATGCCTAAATCTTAATCCTACTTGAAATTCAGCACTTAATTTTTGTTGTTATCAAACATATTTAACATAATAACTAATCAATCAATTTTCAGCACTTAATGGTTATCAAACAACACCAAAGTTACCATTCAAAAATGTGTGAAGGCAGCGGCGGCAGCCATGGGGGAGGGAGTTTCGGTTCACATCAAAGACCCCAGATGGGCTCTTATCTAGAGAAATCAATGATTTATCTAGATGTCAAGCAAATGACTAGTGACATCAACCTGGATATATTATTAAATGAAGCTAGTAACAGAATTACAACACAAACCCCCACACCTCAGCCAACAGGAGTTTTTGAGGTGGAAAGTTGGCCTAATTTTAGTTTTTGATTGAGAATTTAAGCTTGTATCTACACTCCAGTACAACTTTTAGAGAAAAACATATTGCTGGTTAAATCTGTTCATGCTCTCAATTATACTTCCACCTAAGGGTGCAGTTCATGACTTCACCAAGAACAGATTAGAAAAAGAAAAGGAAAAATGGGATCAAGCAAAGGCCAAGAGAGAATATTTAGGTTAGCTTCTGAAAGGAGAGGAAACAAACGGGACGGATAATATTTAAAAAATAATCACATGGATGACCATTCACCATCATATTTGCTCTTGCTGTTCTATCCCATTTCTTCCTTTTACGTCTTGATTGGAAAAGGAAGAACTTTATTCACAATAAAAGAAATACAGAAAAGAGGGGGAGAGCATCCTAACAATTGAAATAGACCAAAAGCACAAAAACTTGTAGGATTATTAACAAGTCATAAAGCAATTCTCCACACTGTAAAAGATTCTCCGAAACCTTTCCCTCCAAACCAATATGGCTAGAAGAAGCATCCTAACAATTCTCCCCTTTGCTGTAAAACCCTTAAACCACTGCAAAGCCACAACTCAGAGCTTGAAGTCACCCGACATAGGTGCAAAAGAGAAAATTTTCCCCCAGAAGCACCATCTCCATGTGCAAAGAATAAACAACTGATCCACAAACTCAAGATAACTTTTGCATATACACATCTATTTACCAAAAGAAGTGCCTCTCCTCCGAAGATTGTATTGAGTTAAAAGTCTTCCACTTCATGTTTCACAGGTTGTAAGTGTTGAAGATGACGATGAAGCATTTCAAGAAGCATGCGAATGGATGCCTTCCGAATACATAACCCTAATTCGCCAAAGACTTGAATAGCAAAGGTGCATCAAAAGTCCAAGAAAATAAGAAGAAAAAAGGGGCCAAAATGAGCTAAAAACAAGCCCTCAAAGCTGGCCCATAATCTGTCCAGAATTGTTCCCAGAACCAGCCCAATTCAAGCCATGTTCAAGCCCACTTTGAGGCAGCATTTGGTTCAGCAAAGGGAGAGCAATTATCCCAAAATTATGAGCCATATTTTAGTTAAAAAGGAGTAAGAATTTGCATCCAAAAGTGTGGAGAAAAGCCCAAGAAATCAGCCCAATCAGCAAGGGGCAGAATGGACAGAATTTATAATGGCTAGTTTTTTTATTTGTGTCTACCGGCTAGTTTTTAGGTTTGTGTCTACAACTAATAGGACCTTTTAGGCTATAAATAAGACTCCTCTCTTCACTTGTAAGATATTCTTGGAGCATTGTCTCTCTTAGCATACTTAGAGCATAGTCTCTCTCACAAATTGTCTCTAGAGCATTGTCTCTACAAATGTCTTGTATTTAATATTTTATCAAAACAATACAATTGAGTTCATTCTCACAAATTCAAGTTTGTTTCTTTCTTCTTGTTCTTAAACATTCAAACACACACAACACTCAAAACCTTCAACCATTGCTCACCACAAAAACCCTAACTCAACCACCTACGCTTCCGCACTCCAAATTTCAACAGTAAGAGCTCTCCTAAATCTGATAGTTTAGCACTTATAAGCATACTTTATCTGTTAATCTTGAAGCAACACGATATCAATCCATCCTAAATCTATTCTTCAGGCAACAGCAAATCTTAGATTATACACATCTCAATGAGGATCATATAAATGAATTGACAGCTGTCATAAACATTCAATTTATTTATTAATCAAACTTTGCACTTCTTATACAAGAACTGATCGCAAATTCGACAAATGTTATACAGTTATAAACCTCAAATATAAGTAATTTTACCCACATTTCCACTATGTCCAGGTTAGGTGAAATATCCTTTTGCACCAACAAAACATTCCAAAGTTCGATTAATATCTGCAGCTGAAATATTTGTAGCCATTTACATTTATCTGCTCTTAGTATCCATTCCCATGATAACTGGATCATAAAAACTACATAAGCCAATTATAATTATCTTGTTTTTATAAATGGAAATGACGAAGAAAAAAAAAGGACACAGATCCTGTATGTTTTGATAGTTCACAACTCATGTAATTATGATAGTTGAGTCTGTTTTGTACATTCCTACACTTGGTGTATGCTCAATTACTGTAACTGATTTTGCGTTCTGATGAGATTTGATGATCAATCTGCTTTGTTTCTTCTGCTATGATTATTTTAACTGCAATATACACTTTTAATGATACAACTATGCTCACATGGAATAAAAACATCAGATATTGAATCATAATGACACAATGTGTTAATCCAGGTTACCTGCCCATAAACAAGCTCATTAAGATCACTCAAGGATGGAGTTCTCTCCAGTACTTGTGCCTGCATCACAAAAACTAAATAAATAAATAAATAAAACATGATTGTACATGAATATATAAACCGGCAAAACAACTCAACTCTGCTGAAAAGAAAGTTATGAAAAATGACCGAACAAGTTTTTCTAAAACTATAATTCATGGGAAAAAAAAAAACAACAACAACAACTTCTAGAAAAATAATTCCTCACACACACACACACACAAAAAAAAAAAGCTTTATGGATTTCAACTTTGCCATAAGTACAGTCCTCCCACCCCTCAAAAGAAAAACCCTACCAACACTCATTACTCCTCCCCCCAAGATAAGCCACATATTTTTAGATGTAAAAGGGGTACAGAGCTATTTCAGTTGATTAAATTCTAATAGGATGGAAAATGGTCAGAAGCAATTTTAGGATGAATAAATGGGAAAATGTTTTGGGAAAATCTCCCCAAACATCTAAAACATAAATCCATCACTATGAGAGGCCACTTATGATCACCCAACTCTGACCAAGTAAACTATGCATTAAAGATATAGATGATTTTCAACTCATGGTCCCATATAAAGGTATCAATAGGTCATACCGGCACTAATTATTTCAACTTCCTTTATCACATTGAAGCTTCCCGCACATCGACTGAAGAAGCAAAAACCATACACTGAATACAGTTCCCCCTAGAAGAAAGATCATAGACCAATTTGGACCATATGCTGGTGTTTGCCTTTGTTTTATTGGGTCTAGCTCAATTTGGTATTAAGATTAAAGCAGTGATATACATGCCAAAGCAAACTTTCAAGTTGAGAACCTAAACTAGAGAGAGAGAGAGAGAGAAGGGGGTTGTGCTTGAATGGGCATTTATGCCCTCTTTTGTTCTGTTTTAAGGTTAAACTTGACACAATTCACAGAATGTTTTATGAGACACAAACTAAATCATTTAAGTTGAAAGCTAATCCATAAATTCATAAGTTTGAAATTTATTTCATACTACATATGTTTATTTATTTGTTTAGAAAAAGGCTTCTAAGCATAACCCTGGCATAGGCTTTCTCAAATTCGCTCTTTATTTGGAATTTCCTTGTCTCTATTCTACTTTTACCTTCCTTCTTCATTTCCCTCTCTGCTATATTACTCTCCATAGCCTCCTTGAATAATCATTAGTAATTCTACATTTCAGGCAACCTCTTTCTAAGTTTTGACCCTCCAAGTTGAAGCCACCCCTCTTTTCCCTTAATCTGAAAAATAATGCCAATTAAAAGATCCAACTTCTGCACTCTATTCTAGCCAAAAATCTCCTAGATCTAATTCTTAAAATCCACCAACTTCAAACTTTTAGGCACGTTTCACCTAATGCACCTCTCCATCAAAACCTTCATCCCTTGTCCAACTGCTTAACCCCCCTTCTGAGTGACGTGTTAGAATTACAACAAAATGGCCCACAGCAAACCAACCAACACTAGAAGCACAGGTTCCAATTCAAAGAATTGTCTAACCTAGATAAAGTGATAAACTACACTCCTGAACTTGGCCATGTAAATTCATCAGCATGAAGATAAGTCAAATAAATCATTTGTCATTACAATTGACAAACTCAAAAATTCCATAATGCCTGCACTCCTTAAATGAACTTCTCTGTTGGGTATAGATGATAATATTAAAATTCCTTCAGACAAGCCAAGCAACATGTGTCCCTAATCAAGTCCACATATAATAAGCTCCTTTTTGCAGACTGCAAACCCTGAGAAGAAATCCGAGTAAATCATTGTTAACCCCCCTGGGGGCATGCAGCTGAAAACATATAAAAGAAATATGTGCAACTGTCACATCCTCTCTGGAAAACAATGATGCCTATGGAGCTATTCACAGGGAGCAAAAGTACAACCAAAATTCCTAATTCCAGAGATGATTTGAACATTAGTTCTTCCGATAAGCAAAGTTTCCAAGCATAAGATATCCTCTTTCCACTTCCACAGAAAATTCTTAATCACTGCCATCATCAGATCAAATACTCCTCAAGAAAAACAAAGAAGCTTCACAACAACACGGTTAGTGATCCTTCTGCCTGCCAGTACAAAACCCCGAAAGCGACCCTCCCTTTTGCAAATAATTAAGCAACCTTTCAGGTATCCTCAGATTTCATGCAATCATTTCTGCCTACGCCAAAGCCATCACCCCTCCTCTATTTTATTCATTTATCTCCTCAAGCATTTGAACCATGGAAGGAAACCCCAAGACCCTCATTCATGAACTTCATCTTCCTTTTGCACCTGAACAGAAGCTTTTCTTTCCAATACTCCTCCATACAGTTGTCGAAGTTATGGACCCATTAATCTTTAAAGAAGACTACCGGCCACCAAGGTATACCCGTTTTCCAAGAAGAAAAACCATAAAAGAACAAAGTAACAAAATTAAGCAAAAACTCAATGAATTTTCGGCCTTAACATACAAATTAGTACAATTGTATATAATCTTAAGGATTTCAAAGCTGTATCGTGATGGATTTTCGGAAATCTCATCAGAAAGTAGAATCCCATACTTCATGCAGCAGCATGTCAATCTAAATTCAGTTTTACTGAGTTCAAAATAAATAAAATAAAAAACTAAATAAATACACCAATATTAGAGGGGAATAAGATAAATCAACCTTAACTCCTCCAGGAAAGCAAAAGGCAGCTAAATCCTTTGGACGCAATGCTAACCTCTTCTGCGGAGGATATTTAAATATAACCTGTTTGATTTTAGGTTGCAGGGAAAAGAAGACCAAAAACCATCCAAGTCATTGCTTGATAGAATGAGAAAATGCAAATTAAACAAGTACCATGGTTTAAAACAACAGTCACCAATCATTTTGATTAAGCCACAATTAGAGAAGCTATTCGTGCATTCTTTGTCACAACTAAATAAAAGCCTTCAGATTGAACTAACACATTTTGTTGTCAATAGCAGAGCATAACGGAGGAGACTACATTATTGAACAGAGGAATGAAAACTAATCCATTCATGACAAAGGCCCAAAATCATATGCGTCAATAAGCATTAGTCACCTATAAGGAAAATGCTCTAGAGATTTTTCAAGGAAAGAAAAAACACTTCAAAAAGGTCCATTACACAAAGAAGTCCAAAGAATTACAATAAGGATTTCTACAGAACCAGGCAACAAGGGAGAAACAAAGAAAACATCATGGTGAAAAATGAATGCCAAGCAACAAAAGGAAAAAGGCACATGCACACACTTGCCCTAAATGAAATTAACATATACACAAGATATAAATGTCAAAGATAATGATCCGGAAATAATACAAATGGGGAAAAATTTTCAAATCTACATCAAGATAAGATTCCAGAGAAGCAGGCACCTTGGGTTCCAACACAGGAAGTGATGGGCCCCGATTTTTAAGCAATTTAAGATCTATCATATCAGTTTTCGCCATCTCCAACTCCCACTTCTTTCTTCTGGCAAATGCATCCTCCACACCCCCAAGATTAGTATCTGAATGAAGACCCACAATAACAAACTGTTCAAAAAGAGAAGTTGGCTCCTTGTACTCCTTCTGCTCCTATAACAACATCCACACACAAACCAATAAAACATCAAACGAAGTTGTAGCCCCTCATTTCCACATTGAACATAAATATATTAGAGAAACTACGGCTGAACATGTTTGTATACTAGTCACATACTTCATGACATGTTCTAATATCTTTGTTTATATATTTTAACACTGCAAACTAGGTGGACTAAACACTCAGGAGATATCTGGATTTTTTTCTTTTTTCTTTTTTTTTCTTAAGCAATATCATCAGTTTGAATGAGATACACATGGTATCATTTTTTCACATTAGTTTTTTTATTAATGACAAAATTTGAAAAGTATAAATTGTCAGTTTTCAGGACAGTTGCATGACAAAACTGAACCACGTCTAACAACCAGCTACCTGTAATAGATCCAGCCAGCTGTTCTCCATTACCCCACTACTATAATCCATAGTGTTATTTGAGATGAAATTTGCATATCGAAAATGATCACCAAACAGAATGATAAAAGAGTAGTGTGATGTTTCAAGATATCATACCCTGATTTTGGAGTGAGATTGATACCACTGCCGCTTTTGGTCCGCTAAGACCTCAAGATTAAAAGACGATTGTCTCTCTAGGTTCTTTGAATTTCCGCCCCATTTCCAAGCCCTCTCTATGTGGGACTTAAATCTCTGAAAACTATTGCTACGCCTGTGAGCCAGACCAGCAACTGAAACTTCACTTTGACTGCGCCTATGCCCTAGTTCAGGTGGTGCAAGTCCCGAACTTACTGTATAAACAGTTTGCAGGGCTTCACCACCTACTCTGATAGCCCCCTCAGATAGCTGCTGTAAGACCCGATATGGCGATGATGGCATATCATCTATACCATCATCTTCCTTTATTACCTCTTCACCTTGCATATCTTCTCACTTAAAAGTTACCAACAACAAAATTCTTCGCAAATCTTCTCAAAGAAAACCTAAATTCAGACCGCATCAACAAAATTGTCAAATTTTTGATACATTCCATAACTTTCACACTTCACAATAACCTTTTTAGGGAATTACGAAAAACCCAGTTGGAATATAACTGCAAGACAATGATCAATGAACATGAACCCTTCCAATTTTGCACCAAGCCTCAAACTGATCCGAAAAAAAACATCTCCCGCCTACCAAATTATTCAAATTAACATAGTTAGGGTTTCGACCAAGACACTAAAACAGGTAGATTAAGTATCAAAAGCAGTAAATTTTGCAAAAACAAAACGGACCCATCAAATTTCTGGACATAAGACGTTGACCCATTTGACAATTGCAAAAATGGACAGAAACGATATAAAAAATTAACAAAAGTTGAAAATAAAAGACAAGAATTGGGAATAACGTGTGCAATGACAAGATAATGCAGAAAAGAATTTCATGAAAACGAAATCCCCGTACCTCTTTCTCGTTTGCCTAGGAATTGATTATGCACAGAAAAACGTTTTGAGAAAGAAGAGTCGCTTGGCTAAATATGGGAATTGATACATGAGACGTGGAGAGGTTACAGGTGTACGTTAAACTGGAATATAAAAACGTTGAGGGGTGTGGCTTAAAATTTCGAAAAGTTTAGAAAATATCTAGAAACCCCACAAGAATTTACGAAACATGGCAGATGTTTGAAGCAAGGAGGCACAGATCCACATCACGGCAAGTCAACGGACTCCACATTTGTTTTTTATATTAGATGTGAAATAAGAGCAAACCTTTTTTTTAATTCTCGATCAATCGAAATCTTATAATAAAACAATTTTTTTTCCCATTTTTTAATTTATGTAATATGAAACATAAATATAATTCTTTTTAAAACCGATATTAAATTAAATTATAAGTTCATCGTTATAGAAAGCTATATCTATACATTAGGAAAATATAAATTTACATTTTTAGTTGAAATTTTATTAATTTTTTTCTGATATTCTTTCAATAATAATAAGAAAATATAAAATTTATAATAAAAAAAATTATAGTTGTAAGGTATTAAATGTGTAAACCCTAGGATGTCTTTTAAGGGAAACTGAGTAAGTACGAATAAAAATATAATGATATTGTGTAACCATACAAAACCAAAAATTTTAACAGGGATTTAACACAAAACTTAGAAAACCTAAAGTGAGTAATTTTCGATTGAAAAGAAACATGATACTTTTTATAAGAGAAGTACGGATCTAACCCTAAAAAAAAAATTTAAAACAACTTTCGATAGAAATTAATTCTGTTTATGTCCCCTTTATGTTATGGATTAAACCCGCGACAGACTATCTCGCGAATTAAACCCAGGACATAGTGCTATGTCGCGTCTATCGAAAATGATTGTCATGAGTTTAACTTTTAACTTTAATTTTAGAGTAAAAAAGTAAAAATAAAATTAATTACTTTATTTCAAAAGTAAAAAAATCAAACAATTGTTAATTTTTTTTTAAAAAAAGTAATTAATTTTTATTTTTCCTTAAAATTAGAAGATAAGACGAAAAAAACTATATCAAACGGGCACTAAGTGTAGGTTATATACTACACTTAATCCAAAAATATGTTTAGATACATATTTAAATGATTTAAAAACAGAAGATCAAATTTTGGATGAGAAATTTCAAAATCTAAAAAGTTAGGAAAATTTTCAAAAAATGCGACATGATCATTTTCACATATTTAGCCTATTATATCTCTTTGGGTAATTAAACATTTTTAAATTCAAAAATTGCATATTAAAGAAGGTACGTAGTGCTACAAATTCAAGTATTTACGGTATTAAAAACTCGAGGATTAGCCAAAGAAAAATAAATGAAAAGTTATTTGGTCACTTGACTTTTGCAAGCAAGAAGATTTTCTAAAAGTTGATTTTTTTGAAGAATTTTGAATTTTTAACAAACTTTATCAATTAGATAAATTCAAATCATAATTTATAAATATTAAGAGTGAATTTGAAATTTCAACTTTGATTCATAACAGTTGGAAAATCTCAAAATATCATGAATATTTGGTACCTAAAATTCAGAAAACTTTTCAAGAAAATTGTTGCTCTTTGGATGGTAATTTTAGGTTGTTACCATAGGTTTTGAAAACTGAAAAATTAAGTTAAAAGGGGACATACATTAGAAAAAGACAGACAATTGACTTAAGTATTTTATAGGAGAATTTGAGTGAAATACTCTCAGAAAAAAAGAAGATTGTTGCTAAGCCAATGTTTGTTGTGCAAAATATTTTTCTATACTTGTATTGTATTGTGTTGAGTCTTGTATTAAGATCTGTGAGGAAGTTTTGGTGAGAGACCACTATTGGACGAAGTCATCTTCGTGTTAAGGAATATCAGAAGTCAACAGTTCTAGAGTTGTATCTTGTGATTTGGTATTATAGTGAAAAATTAGTAAATTGTTAGATCCCGACTCGATGATTGGAAGAGTAAATATAGGCACAAGATAAAATTATTATAAATTCGGATTTGTCTCTCTATCCTTGCTTTTATTTTCTGTTACATATGTTTAGAATGACTTTAAAATTATTTTAAATTTATATAGAGTTAGAGTAATTTTTTAAAAGTTAATCAAATATAACAAATTCAACCTCCCTTATTGGTTGTCACAAGAACCAACACAGTTCATATAATTAGCTGTTTACAAAATATATTTTAAATGCTATTTATGTTATATAATTATTATATATACTATTAATATATATTATGACAAAATTTATATGAACGATTGAAATTTGTTCATGAGTATGGTTTAAAAGACTCACACTCATGTATTATATTAAATTTTGTTAGATTTATAAACAAATCAGAATTAATCTAATTTTTGAAACATTATAAGCTACAAACGGGATTTAAGTTGATAAATTTTATGAAAGGTAAAAATTTAGTTTGAGTCGGTCCAGCTCACTTTAACCTTGCAAGTGATATTAATAATTTTGATTATACAAAAAAACTAAAGAGTAAATTACGAATTCGACTCGCGATTTCAACATGGAGCAGATTATATTGAGAGAGTATTCCCTTAAAAGGGCCACTGTATATCTTGAACCGAATTAATCGAAACATAATTCTGAATATCGATCAGTATAATATAAAAAAATAAAAATAATATTATTAATAATAAAAAGGTCCATACTTCGGTTTCCTTTTTCACCGTGGAATATAATTTGCCCTATTGCATGCCTCACATGTCAATTCGACCACCAATTTCCTTCAACCTTATTGTATAACTGATGGATTTTTTTTTTTTTAATGGCATTGTGATAAGCACCATTGAAAGTTCACCCAATCAACACATCTTTAAATTACTGCCATTTTGTTATTTTCTATGAGATGAAAAATGACTTATTTATATTGTAGAAACATTTTAAAATTATTTTCTTGAACAATATTAACCTTAGAGAAGTATTAATGTAACTGGGCATTATCATATGAAGGTGCAGGTTTTGGAGGGAAGTTTTTCTTATCATACTGACATGTGTCTGCATTTATGACAGAAATTAATGCAAACTTTGTTTACGTTTAATACAAACATTACTGATTTTTTATATATATATTTTTTTCTACGCCGCCACCTGTATCAAAAAATTCGATTAATTTGATTTAAATAATATGAGACTTAATTTAGAAAATGACTCTTTCGACATTTACCTTTTTATTTCCATAATACTTTACTATTAAACCCACATATAATACCAAATTTTCGTTCGTGTAATACTAAAACGTTATATCTCCTTAATAATAGATTTCAAGTTTGAGATTTGAAAATGAAAAAACGAAATTTGGGAAAGTCAATTCCTTAATAGGCATCATAGTGTTTGGACTTAATAATCAGGTGAAGCTTAATAGGACTCACAGTATATGATTGGACTAATTAAGTAAAGTCCAGATACTGGTGAAACAAGTAACCCACTTACACAAAAAAATACTATAAATCCACAAAAGATTTAAATTTAAATTTGAGAATGTTTTATAAATGGACAAAAGAAAACTATATATTTTCATGATGTTGACAATATTGATGGAGGATTCAAGGGGGTTAAGTGTTCGCGGTGGGAGTTGCCAAGCGGATTGAGTCTATAAGGCAAAGCACTGTGGGCCGTGGGGCATCGAGTAAGAACCTGAATTTCATACCACGGCTAGTAATTTCCCGATAAATAGGAAAAATACAGCAAAGCACACCAAATCTCTCTCTTTGCAAAGGGAAAACTACTAATCACCCATGCAAATTCGTTCCTGGAATTTATTTCAAGTTAGGATCTCTCGACTATACAAACAAAATTCCATTTTGATCTAATAAAACAAATAACATTTGAATCTCATTCTATAAATTAGAGATTAGAGATAGAATGTCAAAAATTTTTATTTAAATTGAACAAAGATTAAATTTTGTACATTCGAATCAGAATTGTGAAAATCACTATAATTCATTTTTGGAATCGAAATAAGAACCGTAACATTGGAATTAAATCAAAATCAAACTAGAATCAAAAGAACTATAAAATTGAAACCAAACTAAAATCTAATTAGAACCAAAACCATTAGAACTAAAACCGAATCAAAATTATTTAATTCTTGAATCGAAATCAAAATTATCATTTCAATTCTGATTTTAATTTATTTACTACCAAACCAAAACGATCTGTTAATCCATATTTTTATATTTAGAGTCAAATTTTAAACCCTATTCCTAAGAAATTCGTTGCCAATAATTATCTCTAATAGGAATCTCTAAGTAAAGATTCGGTTTTTAACATAAATACCATTTGAATCCCGTGCTATAATCCCAAAAAGATCAATCCCTCGTGTTCCTCTCATAGATACAAATACCCACGCAGCAAAAGTTTCAAAACTCTCTCTCTCTCTCTCTGTACGGCCTCTCTAAAATGTTCAGTATCAGAACTAGGCCCATTGCTCAATGGCACCGCAAAATCCAACCGCGGTGGCTGACTACATCTGCGGCCAATTTGCCGCCGTGTCGGGCAAATTTGTTGACACGACCTATGTTTTTTTTTTTAATCTTGGTTTAGTCACCACTCAATATCCCAAATTTTATCCCGACTAATCTGAATCAATTGCTGTAAGTCCTATTTTGAGAACGAGTCTCTCAACGTTATTTTTTTTTCGTATCCAGAGGAGTCAAACTCCCAAAATTAAGAGATAAAGATGTCTATCCTATCTATGTCAATAATTGTTGGTCAACACAACCTATGCTGTGGACTCATCGTATCTTCCTTCTCTGCGTACTTAGTCGCTCTTTGCCATGCAACTAGGCCTTGCCATGTTATGTGCGGGGTCTGTTCGTGCCAAAAACACTATGAACATTATGCTCACTGATGTCCTAGATGCTACCGCTGGGGAGATCTTCTACTGCTTGTTCGGTTTTGCTTTTGCTTTTGGAGGCCCATCCAATGGGTTCATTGGCAAACACAATTTTGGGTTGTCTGGTTTTCCATCACCATCATTTGACTATGGCTACTTTTGGGTTGCAGGGATTACTAGTGGGTCCATTGCTGAGAGGACCCAATTTGTGACCTATTTGATATATTCTGCTCTTTTTGACGGTTTTTTTTTTGTTACATTAGGATTTGAACTCGGAATCAAGAATTTGTTTAGCCTGTGGTGTCTCATTGGTTTTGCTCTGGTGATGGTTGGGCTAGCCCGGCTCAAGCCAGTGGCCTCTTGTTTGGGTCTGGTGTGATTGATTTTGCTGGGTATGGTTGGCGGGGTAGCCGGCTTGTGGGGTGCATTGATCGAAGGCCCGAGGATGGGGTGGTCCGATCACTCTGGCCGGGTTGTGTCAATGCATGGCCATAGTGCTACATTGGTTGTGTTGGGCTCATTTCTGCTGTGGCTTGGTTGGTATGGGTTTAACCCGGATTCCCTTCCTTTCCTTTTTTTTTTTCCAACCATTTTTTTTCCAACCCTGGTATCACTAATTGGTTCAAACGTGTGCAAGGATTCTAGATGGCTTTCTCAATATAGTATTTTCTATTATCAAATTTTAAATTCAAAATTTAGTTAAAGAATGTAACACCTTATTCTATTAAGTCGACCGTCTGTTAGCACCAAGGTTTCTTTCTAAATATCTTGAAGGCTTATGGTGATAGTGGCTCTTATTATGGGCAATGGAGTGCTGGGGCCGCACCGCAGTCACTACAGCCTAGCTGGATATGCCGTAGCTATAACCAAATTGTTTGGCAAAAGGTTCCTTCATGGCCATTTGAATGCAACCGATGTCTGCAATGGCCTACTGGGTGGGTTTGCGGCAATCACCTCAGGCGGTGCTGTAGTTGACCCATGGGCTGCGCTAATTTGTGGGGCAGCTGCTGCATGTGTGCTGACAGGGTTCCATAATCTAGCTGAGAAATTTAGGTATGACGATCCTTTAGAAGCAGCCCAACTTCATGCAGGCTGTGGGGGTCCGGGAATCATCTTCACGGGCCCATTTTTGAACAAAAAATATGTCATTGAAGTATAGCCGGGCCAGCCCGAAAGACTATATGGGCTTTTCATGGGCTTTTGGCTGCACATATTGTTCCAGATTGTTGTGATCGTTGAGCCTAACAGTAGGTCCATTGTTTTGGGTACTTAACTGATTGCGGCCTTTTAGGATATCACCGGAGGGTGAAGTCTCAGGCATGGACCTGACCAGTCATGGTGGAGCCGCTTATTCATATGATGAAGAAGAGAATAATAAGAATAGGAACGGAGAGGAGCTAGCTGCAACAAATGCTGGCGATCTATCTTCTCATGATATGGCCCACAAGACGTTTAATGAAGAGCAGAATGGTCCTAGTTGAGATGGACTTATTCTACATTTTGGTTGTACAAGGTGTGCTTTTAGTTTTTTGACAATTGCGGTTAGTAATGAGACATTTTCACGACTCCAGTGTCGAGCAAATACTAGAAATTGTCAAATTATAGTCCCTAGAGGATATTGATAAAATTGGAGCCATCCTAACACGTACGCCCTGCACAGCACAAATGGAGAATTTGTCGATTCATAAGAAACTCATAGAATACTTGTCCAATGGTTGCTTGATAACTGAGCCATGTATATGTCACGTCCACAAATTTTACGACTGCCGGAAAAGGAATAAGTCTTCTTAGAATGGGAAAGTAGGATCAAGAGTTCTACGCACACCATTTTTTTAGTTTGTTTACAACAGCCATGAACATAAAAATTTATTCTTCTATTCTTTCCATATCACAAGCAAAAACCAGTAAAGAAGCCTCCTGTGCATGTCGAGAATTTTGTTCTGGTAAAGAACCCTCATGCGTGCATGTCAAGAACACATCTAAGGCAGCCACCTTCATGCATCAAATGAAACGCATCGTTGATTGCCTCAAGAGTCAAGTTGTGGGTAATGTACTCATCCACTTTTATTTCCTGCAATGCACAAGGCAAAAGGGATATTAAAATCTTGGACCCAAACTTAAAGAGTGCATGGTAACTTTAAAAGCACATATCCTAACCTTTTTCATATACTTATCAACAAGCCAAGGAACTTGTGAACGGCTCTTGAAACCACCAAAGGCTGTTCCTTTCCAAACACGCCCAGTCACCAACTGGAATGGACGAGTAGATATCTCCTGACCTGATGCTGCAACGCCCACAATAACCGATGTTCCCCATCCCTGCAAGTTTATTTACTAGGTCACTTAAAGCTTTTGAAAAAAGGTGAACAATTCTTGAGCACCTTACTCGGGTGCACTTACCTTGTGACAGCACTCCAATGCAGCCCTCATTACACTGACATTCCCAATGCACTCAAAGCTGTAGTCAACACCACCATCAGTAAGATCAACGAGTACTTGCTGTATCGGTTTATCATGGTCCTTTGGATTGACAAATTCTGTGACTCCAAAGTCCTTGGCTGTATAAAACATAAAAGTGGGAGTAAAAATGGCTGAACAACTCATTTGTGCAGTGGATCAACCCTATCTCCAACTACTAACCTCGCTAGCTTCAAAAAAATTAGTAAGAAACAAAAACAGGGCGCAGAAGGATGCCAAGTGTAAAATAGGACATCTAATGATATTCACAGGCCTAAAGCCGAAACCAATCCAACTAGTGCTATAGTTTTGATTTCACTTATCTATTTAACCCACTTTTGAACACTCCTAAATAAAGAAAATATACAATAAGCTGACTAAGAAACTATTCAGGGTTTCTCTCTTTTAACAAATCTCAAATAAAACAAAGAACCAAACTTGGGAAAGGATTCTGGACCCAACATGTGCATTCATTGCACAGGTATAAGGGGACAAGGAAGCATTCCACATCAAACAGGCATATAAGGAGAAATTTTTCCAAAATATGGAACCGACAAAAATTGCCATCCTAAATTAATTTCCGTGAACTTCCGAAGGAAGGAATATGCACATGAAAAAGGTGTCACATCTTGTCTGAGGGAATTACAATGGAACGTTTGGAGATATCAACAAACACTACTTGCAGGAAAGAGGAGTTGTGGAAAGGAAAACAATCCAGAAAAGCTATGCATACATTTTTTTTTTTTAGTAAGAGAAAAGTCAAGCAAACATCATAATTCTATATTAATGAATTAGCATCCTGTGTAAAAACTGCCACTTACACATTCTTAGTGGGTGAGCTCAAGTCTAGACTTTGGAGACAAACATTGAGGCGGTATATTCATTCTGTCGGGTTCCTATACTAAGTCAAACCCAGTACCCCTTAAAAGATTCCGATAGTCCATTGTTAATTGTGTCACGAAAACATTGACAGAAGCAAACTTATTGGCTTCCTTCTTGGTATCATTAGCCACAAACGGATTAGAAGGGGAAATTTGATGGGGACCATATCAGTAAGAAACTCCTTGTTCTTCTGAATGGATGCAATTTGCAACAGATACCACTCGTAAGGAAGATAGGACACCAAAAAGGTTAAAAGATTATCCTACTGTCCGTGTAAAAGCTCATTTTGCTAACTACAACATAATGGGTGAAGCTGAACATTATAAAACTATAGTTCAACTTATTCCTGATAACCTAAGACAGTCTGAACATCAGCATACCAACAATAGGCCATAAAGCACATGCTGTGAGCAAAGAAAAAATGATTTGCAGTTCAACAAAAGTGCATAATAAGTGCTGCAGGCAAGACCATCACTGGAGGAATCAAATTTGATTCATTCGTTAGACTTTATGAGCCTCTTCATTTTCTTGTTCTTTCTTTTCATTTGAACTCTTTATGCGATAGGTTGCATGCTAATGTTTGATGATTGAATATGACTTACACTTTAAACTTGGTAATTGGTAACCCTAAATATATCACATCTAATTAAAGATAGAAAAATTGCAACCATACCAACATCAAACTTTTTGCTGTCAATATCTATGCCAATAATCCGTGAAGCACCAGCTGTTTTTGCACCCTCTGCAACCTAGCATGTAAAAATTACAAATGATTAACCATTAACTTGGCAAGAGAGAGCACAGAGCATGACAGAAAGTTGATCAATGAATGCTTACTGCAAGGCCAACAGTCCCAAGGCCAAAAATGGCAACAATAGAGCCTTCTTCTACTTTTGCTGTGTTCCAAACAGCTCCAAGACCTAAAGAAAATATGTCCAATCAAAACAAATACACACTGGTCGGAAGAGGGAAAATCAAGCTTTATGCAAAGCATGTGAAATTATTGGTGTTATTTATGCCAGGGAAAAAAAAAGGACCAGCAGCAGGCTGCATTTTGCCGCAGTTTGACTTAAACTATGAAATAGTAACAATGAGATAGACAAATAAAACATGAAGCACTAAAGAAGCAATAAAGTCCTATTCCTATTACTTTGATAACTTTTTATCAAATGATATATAGGATAACAAAAATAAGTATGTTTTTGTTGTTAGATCAGTATTCTGATGTACCGTTTAACCTATGATTTGATCCAAGGAAGCAAGCCCCTGCCATTTCCCTCGATAGATCACTAGATGCTTTAACTAGAAATTTCTTCACTAGATTATAAATGTGATAGTCATCAAGGGACATGCTAAGGTGAGCTTAGAATATGAAACTAATAGAAATTTAGAAAATTCCTAAAGAGACCCCATCAAGGACCAACAAGCCATTTTGCACTACCTAATCTACAAATGCAAAGTAATGACTCCCAACAAGTGTGTCAACTAAGTTATTTGAGGTGAAAGGATTAATTCTTACGTGCTTCATTGAGACCCCATAAATACTGTCTTGGCTATGTCAGTTGTTCAAAAATGACGGATTTCATTTACATGACAGAATGATATGGAAAACGTAAGCTTTAACCAGAAAGCCAGACAGTTGTCTTTGTGCAGTGCATATTGAGACTACGATCATCTAAAACACACGCACGCGTGCACACACACACACACACACACACACACACACACACAATCATACCTGTGGGAACACCACAACCAAGAAGGCAAACTTTCTCCAAAGGAGCTTTTGGGTCAATCTTAGCAACGCTAACATCATGAACCACTGTATACTGACTGAAGGTTGATGTTCCCATGAAATGGTAAATAGGTTTCCCATTTACAGAGAAACGACTCTTCCTATCACTCAACATAACCCCAACTCCGGTTGCTACCCTAACCTTGCCACAGAGATTAGTCTTCCCTGATGTGCAGAACTTGCATTCTTTACACTCTGCCTGGTAGCAAGGTATAACATGATCTCCAGGTTGAACTTCCGTCACACCTTCGCCAACACTCTCTACAATCCTACAACAAAAAATTCCAAAAGACCCCTTTAGCAACTACAAAGTACTTTAACATCTCTAGCATACAAAGGTAGAGTACATACCCAGCAGCCTCATGACCAAGAATGCATGGAAAGAGACCTTCAGGATCCTAACATTTCAAGTTTTCAGCCAACCATACAACACATATTAGAAAGTGCCCAAATGTAGTCAAGAATGAGGATGCTTTGACAAGAATTCATACAAGGGCCACATTCTAATCTGTCCATATAACACATAGACACAAACATATACAGCTCTTAAGACCGATCATTTTACTTATTAAACATGTGACAATTCAAAGAATGAATAATCATTATTTTTCACCTCCCTTCCCATTCCTTTGGTTCATTTGAATTTTCCTCTCTATAGCAAAGATAAGTTCGGAAGAAAGAGAGCAGGCATAAAACGTGTTTGTAATAATGGTTATGTTTCCAAAGTGATGGCATTGAACAACCAAATAACTAACACTGAATCTCAACATTCTGGCAGAGACTGAAATGAAAACCTGATACTAAATTTCTAGCTTTTCAGGATTTAATTTACAAGGAAAATGGAATAAAGTATCTCAAAATTCAGTATTTATCAATCCTAAATCCCAGTAATTTGAAATAATGGTAAGGAAGAAATAAAGTGAACCCTGACCTGCTGGAAGATAGGGACTCAAATCTCCACTTTCCTCCAATCCCTCACAAACATATAACTGAATATAGATGACAACAATCTAAATGATTCAAGTAACTCAGTCTCATAAAATCTTTTCTCCCTAACAGTCATACATCACATACAATTATCCCAATTGTAATGAAGTTTATCCTCCGCTGATAAGGACCTGACAAGATTGCAATTACTATAATTTTGGTCCATCTTTTCAAACAACAACACAAGAATTTTCCAGGTAAGGGTATTAATAAAGTTGTTATGGTTCCTGTCCTGGTATACTGGAGCTATTTTTGGGTCCATCTGAACAACAACACTAGAATTTGCCAACTGAGACGAGGTTCATTGGCAAATACAATATGCATATCACCTATTACAATCAATACAGGGAAAAATATGGCCCGCCCATGGGGGTTAATGGCTATTATTGATACAAGCAAATGGAGATAACAACCAGATTGTATAGGACACAAGGATGTGCATAGATCAAAAGCAACCAACATGGTTGCATCCAATTAAGGACCACTATAACCTATAGCCCATCCACAACAAAAGTTAAAATTTACAGATTGCAAAACACTAGAGTCCAAAAATAGTTAAGAAAGTGTTTACCCAGTCATCTCAGAGAGGACAATGTCATCAAAAACATTCGACTCCATTTGTTGAAAACATATATGAGAGCCATAAACCAGAAATGATTCAACCCCAAGAACAATTCAATCTAAATAAAGACTTTGATACATAACCAGGGACATCATCATCAGTTCACGGTAGATCTAACACCAAAGCCAAATATTCAACAAATACGCAATGAAAGAAGTGAAGAAGGATCCGGTGATATATACCTTGCCGCTCCAAGTGTAAGCATCAGTGTGGCAGAGAGCGGTGAAGAGAATCTTCACTCGAACCTCGCCGGCCTGCGGTGGGGCCACCTGCACGTCTTCAATCACTAGAGGCTTGTTGGGTTCCCAGGCCACCGCCGCTTCACATTCATCACAACCGCTCGTTTAATTATTAGGGTTTTCCAAAAATCTAGAGAGAGAGAGAGAGAGAGAGAGAGAGAGAGAGAGAGAGAGAGAGACTTACCTTTGCAGGTGATGACTTGACCTTGTGTAGCCATAGATAATGAGAGGCTGTTCAGTTCACTTTCTTCACTCTCTTATCCGCCTGAGGGGGGTGATGGGTATGAGAAGCAGATACAGGGAGACAGAAAGACCCCTCAACTAATAATCAGAGGGGGTGAGGTGGATTTTTAAAGCTCAACGTGACACATTGACACCTGGGTCCAACTCCGACATGCCCTGCTGTCGCAGCCCACGTGAGTAGAACGCGCCAAGACTTAACTATTATTGTTATTTACTTACTATTAATATTCAAAATTATATTCTATTTAATTTAATTTAAATATTTTTAAAATCTTAATAAAATGTAATTCTCCGACATAATCTTATTTTGCTAAAAAAAAAAATCAAATACCAATTATACTAATGATACCTATTTTAATATACCGAATCAAATAAATGAATTAAGTTGATTTTTTAAAAACTTAAATATACATTTAATAAATATATATTTATATATTATTTTATATTAAAAATTGATAAATGCAAAACAACCGACGTATATTTGTTTATTCATTAATTCACATATTCATTTGTATTAATTTTGATAACGGGTTTAAATTCTAATTTTGTATCAAGATTACACAAAGCAAACTCGAGTTTAGAGTTAATTATTTAAATGTGAGTTCAAATTTGAAAAGCAAACTTGAGCTTGAATTTGAAGTTTAATGATTGAGCTCAAATTTAGAGTTTTATGATTGAATTCTGATTTTAAAATTGTTAGAAAATATTATATATTATAAGAATATTTGATTTTATTAAAATATATTATATATTAAAATTAAATTTATTGATTTAATTTAAGAATATTTGACTTTATTTATTTCTATATTTATAATATATAAGTGATTTTCTATATAAACCCAATATATTATAATATCTGATTGATACGATGAATCATTAAATTTTCATATTTTTTTTTATTCTTAATAAGATATCAAAATTATATTCAAATTTCTTTTAATATATATTTCAAATAATTGTCTTGAGTTAGAGGTTTTAAATAGGTATTTGGATTTAGTTCGATTTCAGCACTGGGCGTGATGCAAGAGACAGAACAGAGTGATCTTTTCTTCTATACGGAAGCCGAAAGATATGAAGGGTTACATATTTTGGGTTTTAATGGGGGAGTTTTGTAAGGTTTAGTTATGGTGACGGCCTCATGACATGATCATAGGATTAGTCTAATCAGGGCCCTTGAATTGCAAAGACAAATAACCTCATGATCGCCATTTGAATAATAAAAAATAAACCTGCAAAGCAGAGACCAGCACATTGGTTCAAAATATGGTATGTTCCTTAAAGAATCATCAGCCTCCCACTTTAGTAACTCTATGATCATCACCCTCCTAGATAGGTTTCTTTGACATTGCTTGTGCCTTTTGCCTTTGGCACTTGAGAGAGAGCGTGAGAGAGCAACGTTTCTTATAAGAATATCCGAGTAATAAAAAATTTTTAGTGAAATCTCTTTTTAAAGATTCAGTATTTAAATTTTTATGAATACATATATTTTTATAATTTTCGTAATCATTGTATAAACAAAAGAAAAAAAAGAGGAGAAAGCTCGACATCACGTTATATCCCAAGTTACAAAACAAGAAGACACCATGATTTGGAGTAATAATAGAACCCTTCCATAATGTTTTTTAACTTTGCAAGAGAAATGGCATCTTGATCATGCTTTGCTTTGCTAACAATCACCATGTTCATTGCAAACTTACTAAATTTGTCACTGGCAGAGAAGGATGGTAATCATTTTAACTAGAAACCAAAAATTTTGGCCATAAGTCAAATTAAATACGAAAATGCCATTATATTGATTAAAAAATAAATTATTTAATAAAATATTTAATAATTTTAGCTCATAATAAATATTTATTTCATTTTTAGTTTTTAATTCTGAATCTAAAAACAAAATCATAATCGTTTCAAATCGAAATTAAAAGAACGGCTCCGATTCTTTTAAATTTGGAACATGAATCAACGGTTCTAAAGTGTTCCATTCAATAGTCACAAATTCTATAGATATTATTAACTTAAAAAACATACATTTCTACTTAATTAGAAAATGTATAGTCCTTATTTTGGGGGAGGGATTTACATTTTATTTTATTTTTGGGCCACCCCCTCCCCCCCCCCCAAAAAAAATACAAGACATAAGCATAGGCCTCATGGAGGTAGCCTAGATTTTTTCGCCTTATCTCTCTTGTTTTATTATTATTATTTTTTTAAAATTACATGTTTAGTGTTCAAACTATTGTAAGTATTTCAATAAGTCCTTCAACTTCATTTTGTACCGCCTAAATTCTTGAACTTTAATTATGGTGACAAATAAGTTAAAATTAGGGTTTTAAATAGAATTTATTCATACGACGCAAATATAATATATCGATGAGATTTACTTGAAAAATGTGGTAACTATCGTATCGTATCAGAAACTCGAAAGTAAATGGATTAGAGTAAGAAAGTGAGGATTATAGTTGGGAGGAAAAGAACCACAAATGTTTCCCATGTGGAAAATCTAATGGATTACAACGTAAAATCGAAAAATACAACCTCATATCATATATATTTTCTCTAATGGAAAATAATATATATGATATAATAAAATTTTCTATTATATAATATAGTTTTTTTTTTTTTAATTTTTCTCTTAAAAGATGTGATTGAAAGATGCATGCACAATTAATGAGAAAAGGGCAATCAGGGCCAATCCCACGCCATTCTATATATACACCCAAAAAACCAAACCAAGTCTTGTGCCTTGCACTGTCCGTTCTCATTTTACTTTCAGGAGAGAGATTCATCAAAACAAATAACAAAAATGTTTTTGACAGAAAAATATGAGATAAATTTCAGGGGAGAGAGAGAGAGAGAGAGAGAGTCCTGAATAAAATACCTTCTATCTTTCTTTAAAATGGCTGCTGATTCTAATCTAAGAATCATAGTGGAAAGGAATCCTTCAGAATCGAAACTTTCAGAGCTTGGAATTAATTCATGGCCCAAGTAAGTCTCTCTCTCTCTCTCTCTCTCTATCTCTCAATATTAATAGTAGGGAACATGACCCTTCTTTATATTTGGGTAATACATGTGAAGATGGGGATGCTCTCCGGGGAAATATCAACTCAGATTTGACGCAGAAGAGACATGCTATGTGGTGAAAGGCAAGGTGAAAGTATATCCGAAAGGGTCATCGGAGTCAGAGTATGTTGAATTTGGTGCAGGAGACCTTGTAATCATCCCTAAAGGACTTGGTTGCACTTGGGATGTCTTGGTTGCTGTTGATAAGTTTTACAAATTTGATTCCTCTTCATAATTATCACTATCCCCTTACCCAGACATTTTTCTTTTTTTTTTTTTTAAGTTTGGACATTTGTGATCTCCTTCTTCTTAGTCAAAGAAAGGTAGAGATGCATTAATCAGTCTCATAATGAATGTCACGTTCAAACCCAGTCAGCAGTGTTCTTTTTTTCCTTTAATGTTTATTATACATGGTTTCATTTAATGTGCCTGTTTTGACTGATCAATTTTGATGAGATTCATCTATTATACTATTGCCTTGCCTCGTAGGGAATTATCAAGGCACACATATATTATGGTAATAAAAAAAAAAAAAATCTTTACAACAGTAAATGGAACAGCTTTTCTAAGACTGATCTTTGTGGTTCCTTTGTGATGTCCCAATTAGGAGGAAAATAGTGACCTCACATTTTGAATTGAGGGAGAGAGGAATATTTCATGTCCATCCCCCCAGGTTCTAGGGTTTCTGTTCTTAGTAAAGTGGGGAGGTGTACCAGTTGATTTTATCTGGGTCTTTTGTGGGACAGGGATGCCATCCCTCTCTTTTCAGATTGATGTGTTCGATTGTGGTGAACTTCGTTTGACCTAAATTATGCCTGTCTCACGGCCCCTTCAAGATTTTTTTACCCATCAACAGATGCCATAAATGTGCTTTCTCTCTCTCAAATCTTGACCAGGATAATTCTTGATTGCTTTTGGCAGTTGTGGACTTGGTACCATTAACCGACGTATCCAAGATTTTAAGGTCATATTAGTGCCAGAATCAATATCTACAGTGGCATATCATACCATTGTTCTGCAAATGTTGTATGACCATTCACGTAGTGCCATATAAAGACCAACAATTTTGTATTTTTTTTTCAACCACAAAATTTGAGCATATGCTGTGTCCAAATATACACCATCCTTCTGTGTCAACACCATTTTGCTCTATAGAGACCATCTTTTGTACCTGACTTTTTTTTTTATGCCATCAGCACACCATCTTTTGTACCAAGTTCTGCTGCCATTTAGAGACCCAAGATTTGGATAACTTTTCACCAAGTTGCAAGAGAGTGTGATGATTTTGTCGGACATAGCACATTATAGGAACATTCAGGTCAGCTCACAAGCTACAAGTGTCTAAAAATCAAACAACATGGTTAAACCACTTCTACAAAAATATATCTAGGCAAAAGTCACCAAAGCTATCTTACGAGGAAGAAAAATTAGTGACAAACTAAGAAAGCCATACAAAACTTCATGGAATGGGGTGATTGATGTAACTCGATGCTGTTTACAAATGCATTAAAAAATAGGAGAAAATTGAAAATGACAATATACAGAGGTTGGTGCAACCCATTTGATAGCAATATTCAAATCAGCTTCTCTCTTTGTACCTTCTTTGACCGGCTAGGTCCCCATATTCGGATAGTGTGGTCATCACTTGCTGATGCTAACATTTGATGCCTTGTGGGATTCCAGCTCACACTGTTCACGGTCATTGAATGGCCGGACAATACCTCAATTGGCTTAGAGCTTCGTCGATTCCATATGTAGACCTTCAAGGGTGCACCAAAAAAGTTAAATAGTGTTTGCCGAATGCATTGCTCACCCAAAAGAATCAAGAAGATATTGATCAATACCGATTCGTACAAAAAAACATGAATTTGAGTCTATATGACCATGGTGTCCCACTAAAAAGGCACTTGACACAGCACAACGCTAATAATTTATAATAGTGTAAAATTTTATAACTTGTGATGTCACTGTTTCTGTGCAATATGGTGTTTGTTGTCATGTCCATACTCCTCAGATTTAAAATTTCACAAATGGTCAGCTAGCTTATGGTAAACTGCAAGCCCATATTTCCGGAAAGATCATAGAATTGAACAAGAGTGTGGCTTTACATGCTAAAGATGAAAAAAGCACACCAGAAGCTGAATGGAAAAGGAATCGAACCTGCGAATCTTCACTGCCACTGGCAATGAATGTGCAATTTAACCCACCAAAGCACGACCTTATCACATATTTGTGCTGTTTGTGACCTAAATATTTCAGAGGTTTTTCCCATTTCCCAGCAACATCCCACATATGAATCTCTTGGCTGTTGAGGTTGACTATCAGGAAGTCACTGTCTATCGAAACTGATAGGGATGTGATTGGGTGCTCTTCTGAGATGACCCGCTCAGCATTTGTGTTGACATTTAATATTCGGATTTCTTTATCAGAAAATATGCTGATAAGGTACTCACCATCTGGTGTCACTGCAAGATCTAAAACCTTGGGCATTCTCATCCCTTTCCACTTTTTTATCTCGTTTCCTTCACAGTCCCACATATAGATGCCTTTTTCAGGGTTAGAGCTGCCACAGACAAGTCGTTTTGAATCGGGAAACCAAGCACATGAACTCACAGTGAATCCTTGATCCCCAAAAGTTCGCAGGCATGTACCTGCTTCCACATCCCATAGCTTTGCAACTTCTACATTCCCACAAGTGAGCAGCATTGTGTCATCTGGACTCCATGCTACAAAGGAGACTGGGTTCTGGTGGCTTCGAAGAGTGTGTTTCAATGTTGATCTATCATCTTCAAGAACCTAGCAGCAATAGTTTTGACTGAAATCAGGAGGAGGAGCAAATTCCAATGTTTTTGCAACTAAAAAATGGTATCAACTGCAAGATTGAACACCAGCTCTAAAATTCATCCAACTCATTTGATACATGTACTTCAAACAAATA
This sequence comes from Dillenia suffruticosa, assembly GCA_033439265.1. Taxonomy (NCBI): domain Eukaryota; kingdom Viridiplantae; phylum Streptophyta; class Magnoliopsida; order Dilleniales; family Dilleniaceae; genus Dillenia; species Dillenia suffruticosa. The sequence goes on from JAVTVX010000020.1 coordinate 21,320,874, forward strand.
AAATGACACTAAAACAGATCATATCATGAAAGAAACAAAGCGCATCACAAGTCAAAATATGAAATTTCAAATAAATCAATTTCAGGCCAGACAAAGCTCAGTTACATTGGGAGTTCAGAATCTCAGTTTTCTAACCAACTGAAATATTCGTGATCTGTGTGAAAATACGCTTGCCTTCTTTGTACACACCAACCTTACTTAGGCTCATAGGTATAATGGAGAAGCTTAATCATTTTGATCTCGCAGTGCATCAAAGAAAGTTCTAGTTTTCTCAACAGGCTAAGCCACACTGAACTGGAAAGAGTTTAAACCAGTTAGACATGTCAGCACTTGTAAAAAATGATAGAATTTTGACTCACATGATAATTTAGGTTATAGAAATACATGAGAAAGAAGTGAAATGTGAATTAGAAGCAATTATCCCAATTTTAGGAGTCATGGAGAGAGTACCTCCACCAGTCTCAAAAGTCTTTGCAGCGACCATCATAATGCTGCAATCATCACCACAAATTCCTCTCAATAGTTGAGAAAATCCCAAAAAAAAAAAAAAAAAATTATTGTGCATGCGCAGTGTACTTAGTTGCAGATCTTGTAACTGCAGGTGATGGTTAGCATAGTAACCACATTTCTAATGGAAATTTAGTTGGAGAGTATCATGAATAAACAAATGAAGAATGAGCAGTGTAGCATGCAGCCGTCAAAACTTGTCCAGCACTTGCCAGGTACATGTTAAATGCACCACGTGGTGTGTCCAAGTTATTTAAATATAAGAACCTTCAAGCAGTAGCATAATGGGATGCTAATATTGTTTTAGACACTGCATGTGTCTTTTTCAAAATCAAATCATACTTAAATGTAAATTACACAAGCTGCTTAATTGATTAACTTATGATATTTATAGACAAAATTATTTTTATCACATGAATTTGATAATCAAGTAGTATCAATTTATATGGGAAAGTTTGTTGTATCCCCATCCTCATGTCCATACTTCATAGATAGAACAAAAATATTGACATCACTTGTTCGACTCAACATTTTCTCCTTGTTTTTTTTTTTTTAAAAATTTTTTTAAGCCCTGGAGAGGGTGGGGGCAGAATTTCTTTTCTATATTGGATATATTAGAGCATGTCATAAATAGTCATACAGATATAAGGCACCAAATGTGCCATCAAAATGTGACCTTGGAGCATTTCATCCTCAAAAATTCTGCCTGTTTCATTTCAAGTATACCAACACTCAAATATACACCAACTCCTGAAAATCGTTCAGTTCACCTTCCTAAATAAAATCTTAACTGACCACTAATTAAGTCTCAGTGTCCATGTATGGAAGAATAAAGAAAGAAACAGCATCATTAAAATTACTAAACAAATAAAATACAAAAGAGAAAAGACTAAATAGGTAAGGCATAATTGTCAAATTTGGAATCAACCACAACAAGCAGCAATAGAACAAGCCAATTACAAGTCACTAAATACCATAAACTCATCAAAACCGGCTACCTCATGCCAGATCTTGTATCAACTCGCTACTATTCTGTACTGATGCTTTAGAATCAAAATGCTATTCTAATCCATAACAAATCTACATAAATTCAGCAGTCAGGCATCAACAGTGGGAATGACATTGTACAGTTATGACAGTTAGGACCACTCTGTCATAATTCTCCTTAAGCTCTGTGAAAATTCCAGCTATTTACCATCTACATAAGTCCAACGAGCCTTCTTATTTATCTAGATAAACCACAGAAAACCTTGCCTAAGCCACACATTGTAAAACACAACTTCAGAAAGTCATACAAGATCAAGATTCACCAATTTGATGATTTTATTGACTGCACAAGTGACAGCCTTACGGAAATAAAATAGTATAAGATAATCACCCCGGTTCCCAAAACCACCTAAACTACCACTTCCACAAATCTTCCTTACGTGGCAATTTCTTACACCATCTATCCGTAAATCTTGATTCGCATACTTGTAGTTTCCTCCATATGAAAAACAACACCACCCCCAATTTTTTTTTTTTTTAAAAAATCCACACATAATTCAATTGTCGAAATTCTAATCTCTTAAGCTCACCAAAAATCTACACAGCAAAAATGTTTTGAGAACAACATTTACTCACTAGTCTCAGATCTTTTCACTTCTTGTATACAATTTTCTCCTGGTCAGACCTCATTTCTTGCTTGTAAGCATCTTGCATGTAGACATATTGTAGGCACATTGACACAAAGGATTTCATGACTTTCCTGAAGTAGATAGTCAGATAACTGAAAGTGGGTCAGATTAAAATGAATCTTTGACATAAAGCATGGGATAGGAGCAAAAAAATAAAAAAATAAAAAAAAAAATAAAAAGATAAGGCCGTATTAGTGATTTCCATAAAGTATGATGTTACAATAGGAAATGCCAATAAATCAGTATTATTTTCTAATTATGTAACAAAATAATTCATAATCAACCAAGAGTTACATTGTACACATATCAAATTTAATATAAAAAATATCCTATATAATTTAGCCAAACTAATAAATGGATTTTTCTGCTATTCAAAGTCCTTTAGAAATATTCAGACTACGAGGCAGGGATATGGTATGTGATACGGACACAGCATTATGAGTACATAATGATGCAATATAGCAACAACAACAAACTGAATCTTAAACCCAATAATTTGGGGTCAGTCATTTGAGAGACAAATTATGATTAAAAAGAAAAATAAATAAATAAATACAAAAATAAAAATAAATATAGAAGAGAATTTAAAAAATAATAATAATAAAAAAGTAAATAAATAAATAAATATATATCTAAAATATATTAGTTTAATTTATGCGGATTCTTTTACGCCACTCATTTCTATCAAAGGTCATCTTCTCGTCTAAATCCTTAATTATCATATCTTTACTAATAATTTGCGTCCAAATTTTCAGCGGTTTACCTCTACGTTTTACTAAATCTCTCATATTTAAGTTCTCGGTTCTCCAGACTGGTGCATCCTTAGGTCTTCTTTGTACATGTCCAAATCATCTCAACCGATACTCTCGTATCTTATCCACAATTGAACTAACTCTCAACTTGTTAAGAATCTTTTCATTTCTAATTCTCTCTTCTACTTTTACCATACATCCACCTAAATATCTTCATTTATGCTACAACCATTTTTTATTCTTGTTATTGTTTAAAAGCCAACATTCAGTACCATACAATAATGCAAGTCTAACCGCAATTCTATAAAACTTTCCATTCAAATGCATTGATATCGTGCGATCGCAAAGAATTTCGGATATTTTTCTCCATTTCATCCGGCCTGCTTGAATCCTATGGTTCACATTTTCATCTATATTGCCATCATTTTGAATGATGGAACCTAGATACCTAAACCGTTCATTTTCTGGTACATCTTGTCCATCTAGCCTAATCGTTTCTTTATCATTTCGATGATTGTTGCTAAACTCACGCTTCATATACTTAGTTTTCGATCTATTCAATTGAAACCCTCTGGATTCTAGTGTGATCCTCCATAACTCTAATTTAACATGAATACCTTCCCTAGTTTTATCAACTAGAACTATATCATCTACAAAAAGCATACACCATGGTATTTCATCTTGAATGTTTTTTATAATTTCGTCTATTACTATTGCAAAGAGGAGGGGACTTAATGCTGAACTTTGATGGAGTTCGATATTAATGGGAAAGCTATCGCTCAAGCCCCCACGAGTTCTTACATTAGTTACACCTCCCTCGTACATATCTTTAATGAGATTAATATATTTCGAAGCGATCGCTTTCTTTACCAACGCCCATCACAATACGTCTCTAGGAACACTATTATGTACTTTTTCTAGATCAATAAACACCATATGTAAGTCTCTCTTATGTGCTATATATGTTTCCATCAAATGCCTTAACAAGTGGATTGTTTCCGCAGTGGATCTCCCAGGCATAAATCCAAATTGATTTTGAAAATATTTATCTCCAATCTCAATCTATATTCTATCACTCTCTCATAGTTTCATGGTATGACTCATAAGTTTAATTTCTCTATAGTTTGAGCAATCTTGTATGTCTCTTTTATTCTTATATAGCGGTATGATTATATTCTTCCTCCATATTTGTGGCATTCTCTTGGTTTACCAAATTTTGTTGAAAATATCCGTTAACATCATTATACCAAATTTACCTAAATATTTCCACACTTCTATAGGGATGTTATTAGGTCCTATGGCTTTATTATTCTTCATTCTCTTTAAAACCTTATTCACTTCATGGCGACAAATTTTCTCTATTAATCTCTTCTACAGGTATTTCAATATCTCCTATATCTGTTGTACTCTTAATATTGAACAGATTATCAAAATAATCTCTCCAAAGCTTTCTTATGTCTTCATTTCTTATAAGTATATCATTAACTCCATTCTTAATGCACCTAACACCATTTAAATATTTTCTCTTTCTTTCCCTTATCTTGACTAGTCTGTTTTCTCCTTCTTTAGTCTCCAATTTCTTGTAAAATTTATTATACACCTTGCTTTTTTATTCTTGTATCATTTTTTTCACTTCTTTTATTACACTTTTGTATTTTTCATACGTATCACTACTGCTATCATTCTTAAGATTCCTATAATACTCTCGTTTGATTCGAATGACAGTTTGTATTTCTTCGTTCCACTACCATGATTCCTTGCCTACCGGAGCTTGACCCATAGAGACACCAAGAACCTCTCTACCTATATTCTTAATATTAGTAGACATCTCTTTCCACATTGTTTCTAAATCAGCATTAGTAGACCAATTTGTTACCTAAATTAATTTATCTCTAAATGTCATCACTTTTTCTTCTTTCAGATTCCACCACTTAATTCTTGACTCTACAAATGGACAATATTTCTTTTGCCTTTTAGATACACGTATATCTAAAACTAGGAGTCTATGCTAAGTTGTCACACTCTCCCCCGGTATAACTTTGCAATCATTACAGATCATTCTATCACCCCTTCTAATAAGAAAGAAATCTATTTGGCTAGCATTAGACCCATTTCTATATGAAACTAAGTGCGCGTCTTTTTTCTTAAATATGGTGTTTACATAATGATACAACACATTTTTTTGAAAATATGAACTGATACAAAAATGATATTGCATCAGAACAATGTTGTTTTCATATGCATAAAGATAAAATCTGAAATATTCAAGTAATATTAACTTGATATTTTTAATTTATCAAATTCTACTAGGATTTCCCTCAACTCATGGAGGCTAATAGATATCAAAATGGATAATGACCGCACCTTCAGAATTGTGCAACAAGGATTTCTAATTCTAGAGGATTAAGCTATGCTTGGATTTAGGGAATCAGTTAGGAGGGAAGAGAAAGCTACCCCCTATTAACAATCAAGTGCAGAAAAGAGAGGAAAGTAGTGAAGCCTTTTTCTCATGGGGTCTGCAAGATAGAATCTGCTACTTGGATGGGCGGATTGAGAAGGAACAAGAAAAAATAAACGATTTAAAATTTAACCATATCATATTTGTTGACATACAGATATTCCGGCAGTTAAATTTACAAAAAGGTTTGTAGAACTGAAATTTTTCCTTCCACTCCATCAATGAAACCAAGCAGTCACTCCTTATCTTCCTTCCTCTCCACCTTCTCTTCTTCCCTTTCAGTTCCATCAATTGAAACCAAACACAAAATAAAGCTATTTTACACGACATTGGAGAGCCATATAACATTTGGCACTTCAGGGCATAAATTTGAAGCTTAAAGATGAGCAAAACAAAATTTGATGAATTAAGAGATCATGAAGGAAGTGAGATTAAATAACTCTTTGGTTATACGGGATTTGACACGTTCAATTAGCATTCATTGAGTAATGTGGTCACCAAGGTAGCAAACACAATAACCATAGCACAAAACACGACCATGATCCTAGAAAGATAGATGAGGATTCATTTATTCTGCCAAGATATCTAAAGTTGCCAAGCTCGGAGCTCAGGCATGTTTCCACCAGCAGCACTCTTTGCAATCGTTTAAAACAAAAAATGGTCAAAAAGGGACACAAAGTCACAAGACGTTCTTTCTTAGAAGAATAGTGTAAGTATAAAGTTTCTTGGGTATGCCTTCCTCACAGAGTCAGATTATAAGAATCCCTATCTCATGCAGGAATAGCAATGCGCAACTATGAGCTAGTGCTTTCTTATCTTCAACTACAAAAGGCAGTCAATCAGATAACAAGTAGCAAATGATTGCCATGGTCAAACCCCAAGACAGGAGGATAGGGAATACTTAGGAGGTGCTTTGACCACCCTATAGAAGCTAGTATACATAGCCCTTGGAAAGAGGGTAAAGTGTACTCTCCCATTTAAGATACTATTGATGGTAGCAACATTCTGAAGCCTTGTTAAACAATTATGGGGTTCATTTTCTTATATTTTTCAAAAGACTGCAATATGATTGGGGAATATACATCACTGCCAAGTGCCACTAAGGTACTAACATCGTCCAAAGCAATGAGTAAAATAAGTGTTCAAATTTACCTTCCAGATTATGGCTGTGCAGTCACTTGATGATGAAGCTAAGTATTCTCCCTTATTAGAAAATTGTACAAACCAAACTTCATTCTTATGATCCGTCAATATCTGGCACAATGAAAAGGGTTACATAAGATTTCTAGGAAAAAAGGGACATAACAATATGCTCAATAGGTGTTATTAATGATGTCGCACAAATAGGCAAAGCACACAGTTCTGTATCCCAGTTCCAGCATTTAATGATGATGCTTAAAATTATTAGCATCTTGTGCCTCTCAGGTTTGTTCAGCTCTCCATGGTACCTAATCTTAATTGATTTAAAAAAAGGAATAAAAATAAAGAAAAATCAAAAGGCCTCAGGAAAGATGGCAACAGCATCAGAGAATTTAACACTATAATATACTATTCCTTACATGGTTTTGCCAACGCATGCATGCTACAAACAGAAAAAGGAAAACATTACGAATAGACAACAAAAAAGTTTTTAATAGGAATAATGAATAAAAACTTTGATGCTGCTTCTTCCTATTTCACATATATCTCTTCCAGTATAAAGTTTTATTAAATATATAATGAATGAGTAGAAGGCCTTACTCTTAAATAAGGAATCCCTAACAACTGCAATCAAGTTAAAGCTAGTGATTTATTATAATTGTACCATTTGCCCCCCCCCTCTAAAAGATGAAATGCTAACAGCTATCCACATCTGGGTGCATGCAACAAGAATAACATGCTCAGCAGCAGTTGGTATCTTTACTGCTAACAAATCATGTGATACGCACTACATGCTTCAACACACTCTACTCAAAGGAATCCATCCACAAATTTTGTTCCATCAACAAATTTTGTCACATATTCCTTTAAGTAATTGAAGAAATCATATTGAGTCATGATACCATACAACTCCAACACAGAAATTATTCAGAGAAAATAAAGATCTATTTAGTTGTGAATTTGCCACGGGAGATTCCAGAAAACCTACTACTTATGAAGGCTTGCCAATAAAGAACTCTCTCTTCAACAGAGAATTAGTTAAGGAGTCAATTTTTCTGTTCAGCAGTCAATGATATTGATGTTTATTATATTTGTATCTAGTAGTACATATTTTGCTTTTGTAATACAGTTAATTTTTTTTTAATTTCATTATCAGTACAAAGACCCAAAATAAAATGACACCTAAATTAAACTTGAATTAAACAAAGTATCAAGTTGATGATTTGCACTATTGTGCCATAAATTCAACTTATTGAAGTTAATGCTTGACAATTGCTCGAAGATCAAATCATCAATGCTTGCAACAATTTTTACAACATTGAATCAATTTACACCAAATCGCAATAATGTTCACTTAATTTCTTGTATAAGATCTTGACAAAAATTTTCACCCTTTTTCTTTTTGTTTTTTTTTCCTTAGATTGCCTTATCATCGTCAAAAAATCAAGGACACTTGGGCCTTATAATTTCTTGTAATGGGTAAGTTCCAGTGAGAGAGCAGTTATAAACAACAGCACATGAAAATATTTTCTAATTCGCTGGTCATTTCTAAATAATTAACCAGCAACTCATCCATAGGGTGTAGATATGTTGTTTCATGGAACAGTTTTCTTTTGTCCTCCAAGATTTAATGAATATTACACTAACCATATACCTCGCATGGTATTTTATTCTATCATGTGATCTTTCATGCAAGGAAAAATTCCTATGCAAAATACCACTCTGCAATCAGAAAAACACATTTGTTGTCACAATTACAGAATAAATGCAATGACAACACACAGGATTAATTACAATGCCTGAATGACAGATGAATGTACCAAGAAACAGTCTGAGAATCAAATTGAATAAATTCAACTAGTCACCGTGGTACTGTGAGCTTGACAAGAAAATTTCTGAAACAAACTAAAGGAGATATATGGTTGACTTTTCAGCTATGATAACTTAATTTACTGCAAGAAGCATACCTGGACTATCTCTGTTGGGATCTGATCTCTACTGCAGCGATGATCCTCATAAAGTGAAATAGTATCAAAAGAATTGTGATACATGCACGACTCTACTTGAGAAGTGACTGCAGTCTCAACTAATTTTTCCAACCTTTTCTCTGGTAGGGTGATTGGTGGAGGAAGTAAGTTCTCCAATTCCATCAGCAACAGTTTCCGCAGTTCAAAGATAACATTATCATCAAGCTTATCCAAACCGATCTGCTTTGGAGAAAGAATACCAGAAGCAAGCTTGTGAACTTTATCTCTCCCTACAAGTAATGAACATATTTGCTTTCTAAGGACCGCAAGAGCTAAAGAATCTTCTCCATTATTCAGGAATTCCAACAAACACTGCTTCAAAATCAGAAACAAAGCAGAAGCTTTTGTTTCAACCGTCACATCATCCATTGCATTGACAATTTCAACGCAGTCATCCAAATTTCCATTAAGCACTTGTGACTCCAGCAATTTGAAATCCATAGATCTGTGAAAGATGCCAGACTCCACTTCCAAACAAGATGCAGACTTTTCATACCCAAGAGAATATAAGCATTGAATAATAACCCTCACAAACTCATGCTTCTTTATTAGACCTTTTGGGCCAAGAGCCGCCTCCTGATCTCCCATTCTCAAAAGCACAATTATGCTTAGTGGAACAATGAAATTTCCCACAAAGACTAAATCTTTGGTGGAAGACTGAGTGCATAAGTTAAAAAGCTAAATTCCCAAAAGGGTCCAACACCCAAATCTTGAATCAATCGAAAAGGAGCAAATTCTCAAATTATGGCTCCAGAAAAACTTTTTAAGTAGAATATCTCCAATTATAGGACTCGGAGCACAAATCTGGAAAGGCCTTGGACAACAAAACACCTGCAGAGAAGTATAAGAAGAAAATTATTCAGGGATCTTCAAATTAATATTGCCCAAACATCAAATACTAGAATTGCTGAGCATCGAAAAACCTTAAATTTCAAGAGTTCCCCCGGCAGCAGAACCGGAAAAACATTATTAGTAGAAAATTTTCACAATACAAGTGCCACCAAAAGAACACAAACCCATTACCTTAAATAATTTGTGAGACAAAAAATTTTCCTAGCGCAAGTCCTACTCAATTGAGGGAAGAAAACCATGAATTGGTTCTCGATGGAGGCAGATAAAAAACAAGTAATTCATGAACGTGTTATAATAGAACTGCAAAATGCCTAAAACCATTAAAATGAAGATAAAACGATACAGTGTGGATAAACATTTAAAAAAACCCTAAGAAGCATTTCATGAAGAGCACAATACCATATAAGGATATAGTTCCCGAAAACCCAAAGAACCAAGAAAACTCCAAATGAAGGATGAACATATAATATATCGCATGTGACAATTCATAATTAAAAAACCCAAAAGAATGAGAGATCATCGAATTCAATTATACAGTAAGAGAGAGAGAGAGAGAGAGAGAGAGAGAGAGAGAAATTAAGAGAGTTATTTTTCACATACCAATTTGGGTGTAAGCGAATGCGAGAGGGAGTTTGTGTGATGGATCGGAACACCAGGAGCAACGAGAGAGAGAGAGAGAGAGAGTAAAAAGGCAGGGTGGTGGTGACGATGTCGTTTTGAGTTTCGTATAAGCTGGAATATGCACCCTAATTTGCTGAAATCATTTGGGTTCCGGCGAACGGATGAGATCAATGAGAGATGCGGTCGACCCCACCCAGGCGTCACACCCCATTTCTCCTATTAAAATATGCCACGTATCAATCGACACGTTAGACGATAAAATATTCCGAAATTTACCACTCGACTCGAGCCCAACCCATCCTAATGGACCAGACCCGGCCCGAACCACTCCCGACCACCTTGCCCCGTCATGGTTTTTCAAAAGTACTAGCTAACTGTACCGAAGAACATTAATACGGTCGTGAACGATCGGACAGACACTTTAGTAAAAATTGAAATATTAAATCACTTCATCAAATTTAAAATTTAAAAATAAAAATTATTACGTTGATAAAAATACCCCCTAAATAAGATCTTTACAGACGCTCGAACTAAATTAATCAGAATATAACTCTATGTATCAATAGTAAAAATCAAATAAAAAAATATGATCGTTAAAATGATATTTTTTTTAAATACATAATCGGATAAATATATCTATAGTTATTAGGTGTAAACTAAGGAGACATACCTTTCTCCCTTAAAAAAGTATCAAAAAAACTAATCATCATAGGGAATACAAATTAGGGCATGAAAGGGGTATATCAGGGATTTCCTTTTCTTACAAAGTCATATTAATTTGGAAATCCATACAGGGAAAGCTCCAAACATGGCAAGTTTGTCTGCATTTGGAATTTGGATCAAATCACACGTCTATTTGAACAAATTGCAAATCACTGTATGATCATGTTTGATTTCAAAATGATGGTGTAAAATTAGAAAAATACCAAAGATTGAGAAAGTAGTGCAAATATTAATGTGATTTTATTAAATTCACTTTCTCTATGGAAAAAATCTTATTATATTTCATGAAGAAATATTTAATTTGAATTAAATTTTAATTTAATCCATTTTAAATAAATAATTATAAATGAAATTTTGATGGGACAGCTTCAGGTTTGTGTATTGGATTGGAATTAACGAATTTAGCTTTTACCATAGATATCGACGGAAAGAGGAAAAGACGATATGATGGGAACTTTGCCCATTGTACAAGCATGAATGGATGGATGAGCAGAGATTAAGTGTCGGTGAGAAGCACGCGTGGAGTAGGAGAGTGGAGGAGACAACCATCAAAACGCCTCAAAGAAGAACTGATGTAGCTACACCAGCAATAAAGCCTCTCACCTCACCCTTCTCCCTCCTCTCTCTCCCCGTTACAGAGCACAACTCGTTTCTCTCTCCTCTCCTCTCCTCTCCTCTCTCTGTTCAAAACTGTTATTTCTAAGATCTCTCTCTTGTTCTTATCTCCAGATCCAACCTCCCTACTCTCTTTCTCTCACTTCACTCCATTTCCGCTCTCTGCAAACTCCCTCTCACTCTCACTCGCGCCTTTTGTGGATCTGTTTTACTGAAACCTAAACTCAGACGCCTACATTGCTCTCTCTCATCTAGGGTTTGCTCTCACTCTGCTATTTTTCAACTATTTTTTTAGCAATGCGAGCTTTCGATTTCGAGCTAGAAGTGAACGATGAGCTTCTTTGTCGGCGCTTGCTTTGCTGTATCAAGTTTGAGCTTCGTCCAAGTGGGATTGCTGAGGTCGGAGTTTTTAGTTTCTCGCTATGAATTGTTTGAGCTTCAGATTGGCGAGCGAAGATGCGGTTTCTGTTTCTAATGCTTCTTCTTATCTCTCTCTTGCTCAATTTGATTTCTTCTTCTTTAGGTAATGGACTTCGTCTTCTTCTGCTTTTCTCCCTGTTTACGAAAATGTAGCTCAAAATTATGAATTTCGATTCTTCGGAGAAAACCATGATTAGTATTCACGCTACTGTTACTCTTCCTGGTAGTATGGATTGTTAATTTGGAATTTGTTGGCGACTTAGGGTTTATGAGAGGATGGATATTTATCAATATACCAAAAGACTTAGGAATAATGAGGCAATTGAATTCGCTTGTTGAACATAATCAAGAAAATTGACTAATGGGGCGTAAAATTTATGGAGTTCGATTAATTATTTTTCATTATATAGTTTTAGCCGAAGAATACCAGTATGTAAATGGAAACGATAATTATCGCGGTGGATCTATTTTAGGGGTAGGTTTACGTATCCTGGTCTATTTTCATGGTGCATTCTCAAATCTTTGCACAGGAATGAACCGAGTATTCCACCGAAATGGTTAATTGAGGATTATGCATTGAGTTATAAAATTCCACATTCATTTACATTAATTATGTTTGGGATTTTGAGTGCAGCGTTTTCTTCATCTTATAGATCAGGATTGTTGTCAAGAGAGGGTACTTTTCGCCATTTTTTGCATGGGTACATTAACAAGTTTCTTTCATTAGTTTTGACTCTGGGAAATTGAGCAAAACCCCAAAAATAACAAAAAGGTTTACTTAACTCGCCCAGTGCATAATACATCTCACAGTACAGGTGAAAGAAAGTAAATAAAATTAGTGTAAGTATCTTCAACTTTTTTTTGGGGGGGATGGGTGGTTGGAGGGGGTAAAATGAGGTCTATAGTTTTGCTATTTTGTGAAAAAAGAGAGAGAACATTGTTTATGACTTAAAATCAAACTCTATAAATGTAAAGGTGACCTTTCAGTACTTTTGTTTTTTGAGATCATAGTGGAATACATGGTACTTCTCTTAAACCCCCCCCCCCAAAAAAAAAGAAAAAACAAAGAAGATGGGGAAAAAAATAGAAAAACCAAATTTTCACCTTTTCTTTTTTGTTTGAACTTGATCATACTCATCTTGAAAAGCTCATTTCTGGCAAGGAAAGTACTTGTGCTCTCACTATATATATATTTTTATAGAATAAATGTGTAAAATAGCGAGGCACCAATTGCATGCTCGATAAGCTCAACTGTGTACAAGAAGGATAATCTGGAATCTGAAGGGTTCAGGGTGGAATGTGAAGCACCATTGCACTGCACCACAATAGAGTACTTCAGTAATAATTGATGGAAACTTTGTAGAAATCTTTCTTCCTCTCTATAGAAAGAGAAATTTCCCACTACGCTCCTTTGGGACTGGCAAAAGAAAAAACAATGGCAAAAATAGAAAAAATGCTAACTCTTCATGCTCATTAATATACTGATTTTAAATAAAACATATAATGTATTTGTCATCAAAAACGGAAACCTATGTTGTGGTTTGATGCCTGACGACATTTATTGTTGCTTTTATTGACTCAAATGTAGCATTTCTGGAAAGTAAGAAATATGTTTGAGATGGTCGAAATTCCCTTCTTTTCTCTTGCAACTCATGCAACTTTTTTTTTTTTTATGTCTTTTAAGCTGTTGGCTTTCTACATAATTCCCCGAAAAGATATCCTTCTAGGGTTCAACTTGATGAGCATATTATAAAATCCAGGCTAATGTCGACTTTCATATCATGATTCTCTTTATGGTCTTGGAGTCAACTACTAGAATTTGAATAGAATGATCATAGATATAGAGGATAATTGCACTATATGTTCCATAGTTGCCACATCTAATCATTGCATTGCTATTATTAGTTGTTTAGTGAAAGTAAGACCTAAGCAACAGGTGCCGATTCTCCCTTGCAATTCAGTTTAAGGCCTCCTAACTTATTTTGTTACTTTACATGAATTAAATCAACTAATTCATGAAGTTACCATATTTTGTTTGTCAGGAAAATTGAGGCCTACCATCATGTCTGTTGCTCCTGCTAAAGCACAGCCTTCTTTGGGACCCACAATTGCACCTGCACCATCTCCAATGCGTGAAGGTACTGAAACTCATGCAGCTTTTGCTAAATATATTATTCTTGCACTAACCTTTTAATGTTCACTTCTAGGAATTGCTTCTGGTCCTAGCAAACACCCCCATCCGAGACATCATCATTATCATCATCATCATCAAAGTCCAGTGGGACCTGTTGCCATTTCGCCAACACCTTCAACAGGTAATGTTTGATGTATACCCCTTTCCCTTCTCTCTCTCTCTCTCTCTCTCACACACACACACACACACACACACACACACACACAGAGACAGAGTACACAGAGACATTTTATTCGGATATCCATGACACGAAGAATGGACTAATTCTTTGATAGACAGGAAAGAATAAATTACAAACTGGGCATCAAAGCATTAAAAAGTAGTCATTTATTTGTTGAGGTCATATGTCAGGTCAGGAGTCCCTTAATTTGGTTTAATATGAATGAGATGAGTTTAAGTTTTCGTGATCTAAATTCTGGAAAATATCTAATATTAAGTGGCTGGCAAATTTCTTTAAGAGATACAAGTTGTTAACCACAGACAGGAAGAAGATCGCTCAGGCACTTATGGACCATGCTGGCAATCTGGTGTGTCTGAAGACTATTGTTTTTGGAGGATACACACACAAGAGACTTGGTTAAAGATACTGTGGATGGACACTTTTTTTCTTTTCTTTTCTTTTTTTTTTTTTGAAAGCCTTAATTACAAAATGTGTATGTTTCATTGCCCAAGTTGGAAAAATAAAAATAAGCCTTCACTTTTAAATTTTTAAGTGTTTAAAATAAACTTTTGAAAAACTTTCAGGTTGAAACTTTGAGAAAAGGATTTACCAGCACACAAAAGGTAAAATTTTTGGAAAGCACTAATATGAATTTGGGTGTTACTTTGCAAGTAGGATTTTTGAACAAATCTAAAATTATTACCATTGCATTTGAAATTTATAAATTCATTGATAAATTTTTATTTTGTTTTGAGACTTTGCATTGCAAAAACAATAGTTTATTTGGTTTATTGTTGTATATTAGTGACATTCTCTTTTCACTTTCTCAAGCTTTTTGTATTGTTGCAATGTATCATATTGTGATTGGTATTGCATGTTAGTATGGATGTTTTTTCATAGGGAACAAATCCGTGTTCCTCATTGTGAGAATTAAATATTAGGGACAATTCTAATATCAAATATGTATTTTTATATGGTATTCACGGATCTGGTTGGCATAGATGTAGTCTGACTTCACTGAGAAAATTTTGTGTATGGATTAGGGAGGTCGTAAGCTCCTAATGAAAAAGAATGTAGAGCACCACCACTTGTAGGTACCAAATGATTTTATAGGCTGTATTTGTCATACCAACATTGATTATAGGCTTTATCTGCTACCTCCTTTGCCACTCACCATAAAATTTTCTCTGTCGTTTATTTTCTTGCTACTTTGATGGCAAGTGCTCTTTTTTCACCGAAGTTGATGAATCTATCATCTACTAGAGTTACCAAAAAAGCAATGCATTATTCGCTTGTTTCCATGACTCTTGACAATTTTGATGGCAAATTGTATGAGTACTATATCACAAAATACTAAACATATCTTTCATAGTTGTTATCTGGGTGTCCAGTTGGCTCAACTTTGGTGCCACCTAAGGGAAGATTGAAGCATGATAAATTGATTATTGCACATCAAGATGATGAAATATCTTTGATCACTGGCACCAAACATTTGGGATTTGTAGGTGGACAACTTAAGAATAAGTGTCAATCAATAGCCTTTAATGACCAAAAGCATCCGGTAAATTACAAATTGTTTCATATTTTTCCCAAGATGTGTTACTCTATAATTATAATTAATTTCATGCGATGTTATTGAAGCAAGCGAACATGAAAGGAACCAAATCGAGATAAAGATATTGACTTTAATGTCGAGTATAGAGTTCAGGGGCTTGAATGCATCGTTATGCCCTTCCATGCATTTTTCTTTGCCTCTTGGCTTTTGCAGAAACTAAACAAATTTTGCTTAGTGCTTTTTTTTTTTTTTTTTTTTTTTTTTTTTTTTACTTTCTTTAGAGAACATAAATAGAACTTTAGGCATTTGAGAATGATTACATGAACTTGTGCAGTCTTTTTGCCTTGTATTTAGACTTAGAGATTTATTTGAAGGCTATGCTTTTCAACTTAAGGTCTCCTTGTCAATTGCTGACCTTATAGCCTGTGTGTTAAGGTTATCTGACACAATACCTGGCTCCTTTTGGCTTTTCAACTATACCCCTTTGCTAATAAGACCTTAATACTTGGCAGGTTGTGGTCAAACTTGTTTGGAGCCTCGTACTTCAACTCCCATTGGCTCGCCGTGTGGTTGTGTTTTTCCTATGAAAGTTAAACTTCTTCTTGATGTGGCACTCTATGCTGTCTTTCCGATGGTTGATGAGCTAGAGATTGAGATTGCAGCAGGTACATATTTGAAACATAGTCAGGTGAAGATAACAGGTGCAGTTGCTGATGATCAAGATCAGGGAAGAGCTGTGGTTGATATTGACTTGGTTCCACTGGGAGATAGATTTGATAATACGACAGCAATACTGACTTACGAGAGATTCTGGCAGAAGAAGGTGCCTCTAAATAAGACACTTTTTGGCGATTATCAAATTATATTTATTCAGTATCCAGGTATGAACCTTTTTTACCTTAACATCAACATGCTCTTCAGTGTATAAATGCTGCAATAGAGCCTGACAGTGTAGTTATCAGGGCTTCCTTCTTCACCACCGAGTTCAGCAGGAAGTCCAACTGGTACTGCTGGAAGTAAGCAATTTCCCCTCACTGCAGAATTTGGCAGCAAGAAAAATAGGATGAATTCCAGAACAATTTTCATCATTGTTTCATCTGCGCTTGTACTCCTGTTAGTTTGTTTTGGAGCAATCTTCTTCCTTTTAAGGTGCAAGAAGGTTGGGAGACCATCAAGTGCAGTTGGTCCTGCATTTGCATCCTCTATTAACAAAAGATCTGGTATGTTTGCAAATAATTTTTTTTCTCTGACACTCAACTTGTTTTTAAGGGGAAAAAGGGGGGGAGTTGCGCCCATAACCCAAGGAGGAAAATTTTATTTCAAATGGTAAAGTAGGGATTGCATGGGGTTCCCACAAAATCTGTGTCTGAAGCATTTTTCTTTGTCGAGAGGATTTGTATGAAATGCCTTGGTTCTTATGTTTTGTACACCTAGCAATGCTTTTTTATATTCTTTAAATGATCTTTCTTTTTGGTTCTGGGTCTTCCCGGGCAGCACTATGTAGTTGATAAAGATCTTTATGTTAAATCAAGACATCCCTTTAAAATTAGGATCATTTTTGTTCAAAAATGTTTGCAATGACAGTAACTGAGTCTTTTGGTGGGAGCATGCAAGTCTTATGCTGCGTCATGGTTGCTGGAAAACTTACATTTGTTGTAATTAACTTTTTCAAAGTGTTGATTCTGTCATTTAAAGACCAAATATACTTTGAAGTATGCTTTTCTGAAATACCTGACAGCTAACATCCATGTTATTTGCAACAAACATGAAATGTCTGTAATAGTACCCTGACAGGTTATGCAGGAAATATATAATTCAAAACATGATTTCATGAAGTAACTTTGGCATGATCTGGGTAGATAACCAGGTATTCTTAATACTTTTTATTGTTTACCTTTGGTTTACAACAAGAAAACTCAATTACTTTGATCGTTGCAGCTTATTTTGTGCCTTGCTCATTTGCTTGAGCCTTATCCTTGTAACAGTTTTTGGTCGTGTCACTTAGATGTCAAATCACGCAAAATCTGTAGGCTTGAAGACCAAATTAAATATGCCTTGTGGCCTCTCTTTCCTCAAATGTTTGTGAATATCATGTTGGTCTATCACTTGCAGTAGTCAAATACATTTATATATTAACTAGTATCGAAGTTGCTAAGATTATTTGCTCCTTTTCATTAAGATTCACTTGTTGAGATTTTCTGATTTCCAAATCAGTTAGTTGCTAAGGTTTTTTAACCATTTCATAGTATATATAATATAAGATGAACAAATCACACATGCAGGTATGGGATCTATCTTATCAAGTAGTATGGCGAGCTCAACATCAGTCTCCCTTATATCTGCCATGGGTAATTGTGCTCTCTCTGTCCGAACATTTTCTCTTGCTGAATTGCAGAGGGCTACCGGGAAATTTGCTTCAAAGAGAGTTTTGGGAGAAGGAGGTTTTGGACGAGTTTATCATGGGATTATGGAAGATGGAACAGAAGTTGCAGTGAAGTTGCTTACAAGGGATAATCGGAATGGAGACCGTGAGTTCATTGCAGAAGTTGAGATGCTTAGTCGGTTGCATCATCGTAATCTTGTCAAATTGATTGGCATATGCATTGAAGAACGTACACGCTGCTTGGTATATGAGCTTGTTCGAAATGGCAGTGTTGAATCCCACCTGCATGGTATTGTTTTTTCTTTCTGGGTTTCATCTGTTCTTATCCAGAAATCATTTGCACTATGCACATAAATAGAAATAGGATCTTTGGTTGCATTTGCCCTTGGAAGACTGATGAACAACTAATTGATAACATCAACAACAACAACAAACTGAGTCTTATTCCCAAAATTTGGGGTCGGTCATTTGAGAGACAAATTTATAAAAGATAAAAAAAAGAGAAAAACAAGAATAAAATATATATATATATAGATAAATAAAAAGAAAAAGAAAATAAAGAAAATAAAATAAGAGAAAAATAGAATTAAAAAAAATAATAAATAAATATATAAGTCAATAGATAAATATCTGAAGTATATTTGTTTAATTTGTGCGGATTTTACTACGCCATCCATTCCTATCTAAAACCATTTTCTCTTCTAAATCTTTAACTTTCATGCCTTTACGGATAACTTGTATTCAAGTTTTCAATAGTCTACTTTTACGTTTTATTAAATTTCCTATATTTAAATTCTTAGTTTTCCTAACCGGTGCATCTTTAGGTCTTCTTTGCACATGCCTGAACCATCTCAAACGATATTCTCGCATCTTATCCACAATTGAACTAACTCCCAAATTGTTACGAATTTCGTCATTTTAATTCTATCTCTTTTAGTTTTTTCACACATCCATCTAAGTATTCTCATTTCTACTACAGTCATCTTTTGTTCTTGTTGTTGTTTAATAGCCCAACACTTAGTACCATACAATAGTGTAGGTCTAACCGTGATTTTATAAAACTTTCCCTTCAGGTGTAATGGTATCGTCCGATCGCAAAGAACTTCGGATGCCTTTCTCCATTTCATCCGACCCGCTTGAATTCTATGATTCACATCTCCATCTATATTGCCATCATTTTGAATGATAGAGTTTAGATATCTAAATCGTTCATTTTTTAGGACATCTTGCCCATCTAATATAATCGTTTTTTCATCATTCCTATAACTATCGCTAAATCTACATCTCATATATTCGGTTTTCGATCTACTCAATCTAAACCCTCTGGATTCTAGTATGAATTTTCATAACTCTAGTTTAGCATTAACACTTTCTCTATTTTATATTCTGCACGTACAATGAAGTATGGCCCCAAAAAAAAAAAAATCCTTCGCAGGCCAGCAGCGTTTCTTACTCTATCTTTGCCTCCACAATTGTCTAAAATGTATCGTCCGTGATTTACTCTTCTCTATGATGTCAGGGGATGATAAGACAAAGGGTCCTCTTGACTGGGATGCACGAATGAAAATTGCCCTTGGTGCTGCACGTGGGCTGGCTTACCTTCATGAGGATTCGAACCCTCGAGTAATTCACCGTGATTTTAAGGCCAGTAATGTTTTACTAGAAGATGATTTCAACCCCAAAGTGTCAGATTTTGGATTGGCAAGGGAGGCGTCAGAAGGAAGTCATCATATTTCTACCCGTGTCATGGGGACTTTTGGGTAAGCACTTGAAACAAAATTCTAGAATTTAGTTTTTTCCTTTCGAAGAAAACTATAGTTGTGTCAGCTGCTTTATGGTTACAGAACTCCATTTTGGGACAGTTTTTTAATTCACTGCTAAATCATTTTCAATTGCATATCTACCAGCTAATTCCGGATCTATACATCCTGCCTCCCTAATTAGTACTCCTTTCCTTGAAAAAGGCTAAAACTGAGATTTGCAGGTATGTTGCACCGGAATATGCGATGACAGGGCATCTACTTGTGAAAAGTGATGTCTATAGCTATGGGGTTGTATTGCTGGAGCTTCTCTCAGGAAGAAAACCGGTAGATATGTCTCGGCCTCCAGGACAAGAGAATCTTGTGACGTGGGCACGACTGCTACTGACTAGTAGAGAAGGGTTGGAGCAGTTGGTTGATCCTTCCTTGGCTGGTAACTTTGACTTTGACAACATGGCTAAGGTGGCAGCTATTGCTTCCATGTGTGTTCACCCTGAGGTGACTCAGAGACCATTCATGGGTGAAGTTGTGCAAGCATTGAAGCTCATATATAACGATACTGATGAAACTTGTGGTGATTGCTGTAGTCAGAAGGAGTCCTCTGGTCCAGAATCAGATTGCAGAGGTGATTTTGGTCCTTCTGATAGCAGTTGGTGGAATGCTGGTGCAATCACCCCACGCTTAACATATGGTCAAGCATCACCGTTCATAACAATGGAGTATAGTTCAGGTCCCCTTGACGACATAGAAAACAGAGCATTTTCAACCTCAAGTTTTGTTGGTGAAAGGGTGGCTTTACCAATCAGGCACGGAAATAGATCAGGTCCCTTGAGAACAGTAAGAAGTAAACGTGCCTTTTATAGGTTAAATGGGAGTATAAGTGACCATGGAGTCCTCTTGAGGCGAATGCAGAATGATGGTTATTGGGGATGAGGGCTTCTTTTTAAACCCTTTATTTTGGTTTTGAAAATGTACAGTTTTTGAAGGACCTGGGCTTTTTCATTGAAGGAATGTTCAGTTTAGAGTAGGAGTTTGGGGTTGCTGCGGTTTCCATATTGGGGGAGAGGGAGGGGGAGGGGGAGGGGGAGGGGGAGGGAGAGAGAGAGAGAGAGAGAGAGAGGTGTATCTAATCCAGGCAATCTTGATTCATTGCCGTACAAAGTGGGAGATGTAAGTTGAGAAACTCCGTGTATCATATGTATCTGCTAATTGTTTTTCTTGTGGTTCATTGCAGCATTACTTTGCGTTCAACTCTCAAACTAGTTTGGTAATGGTAGTGATGTTTTAGTCAAGACTACCACTTTGGTTTGAAATGAATTCCAGAGTGGGTTGTTTTGGATTCTTCTGTATCGTTTGTGGAATTTGAATGATAACCTTTTGAACATCGAATCAGATCGTAGATTTTTGAGGGTGGAATTTATTTGTTTATTTATTTATTTTTACCATAGTCAAGATTAACGACTATCGCACTCCAAGAGGTAAGACACAAAACTGAGTGAGAGTGAGAGTCGAGGTCAATTATTTTTGTTAAATTCGGTGGAGATTGGCTTAGGGTCTTAGAATTAATTGATCTTGTGAAGACTTTAATGGAGATCAGCCTTCGATGGTTTTGCTCGTCAGAGCAAACGTTCAATAATCCTGTAACACCCTCTGAGAGAGAGAGAGAGAGTGAGAGAGAGAGAGAGATTAACTTCCATATATATTTTAAAAAAAATTGTAAAAAATAAAGGGAAAGTCATTATGTAATTAAAATAAATATTAATAGAGAGAGAGAGAGAGAAAGATTAACTTCCATATACATTTTTAAAAAATTGTAAAAATTAAGGGGAAAGTCATTATGTAATTAAAATAAATATTACATAAGTTAAACTAAATTTATATAAAAATCTGAATATGTAAATTGAATTGTAAAAAGAATCCCGTAAATGGAAGGGAGACCTCCGCCTGAAGAAAAATTTTCGTAACTGCATGAACTTTCCTAATTGAAGATCATTAACATCTTATAGAATTTCCTTATCGTAATCTCCGTAATCTCAGGATACTTTTGTATGGAACTAGGGTTTCAACGGCTTACTAATGCATGTCTCTTACATCTGAGAACTATATATATATCAGGGGATCAATCGACTATATACGCACACATATATTCTCTGAACTCGCACACAACATATGGGTAATTTTTTTCTGTTTGTTCTTTCCTTTCGAAAACCTTTTTCTAACTTGAGTGTCGGAGTCTCCTCTACTAGAGCATCCTTCGGCGTTCTTTTGCAAGACTCATTGATCGAGATCAGAGGACGGCCCAGTCTCCCAGTTCGAGTTATTAGAGCCATTATCTGTGAAACCAAACCCACCTCCAACAGATTGACACCGTTTATGGGAACAGACAAGAAAAAAATCCATCCCATCACCGCTTCGCTTTGTCGAATGAGAATGCCTCCTCGAATAATGACCGGGGCCTTTTCCAGAGCAACATCCTTGGTGGAAGGGTGCACTGCCTCTCAAACGAACACCACGCAATGTCCGGTTGGATACCATAGCCACCCTGCACCACTTGTTGCTCCTGTTTCTCCAAAAGGAGTCACTCAGTCCCAAGTAAAAAGGCTAGAATCAAACGTACAAAGTATGACCAAATAGCCGAAATAACTTCGTCGTACTCTTTGACCGGGAGCCCAATCTTCCTCTCGTGAATCGGGCCATGGGCACACAAAGAGACTTGAGCCTAGGGAACACCAAGAACTCTTAGTGACATCACGACATGACCCTGATGATCTAAGAAAAAAATCGAAAAGCTCATAACTAACGAGCGAAAATGAGCAAACATGAAAAGAGATGAACCTATCCAATATCCCATTGGTCTCTCGCCTTTCAACCCTAAGATATCTTTGGAACCGATACCTCATGACGTGCTTCTCCCACCCTTGGAGAGGTACGACGGCACCAATGACCCCAGTGACCATGTCGCCCACTTCATCACCGTGATGGTCTCAAGAGATAAGACAAATGTCGCTATATGCAAGCACTTTCCAACAACCCTGAAGGGCAGTGCACTGACATGGTTTGACTCGCTCCCCTCTAAGAGCAATAGCAGGCTCAGGCTCTACAGCAGGGACCTTAGGGCCCGAGGGCATAGCATTCGTCAACCCCGTCTGCCAAATAATCTCTATAGTACACTGAAACCTCTCAGACAACTCGTACTAGGTGCGTGCATCCTTTGCAACGACGGCTTTCAGTTCAACCAATTCTTGCTTAGTAGCTTGGAGGGATCGACCATACATGTCAACCAACTTCCTTGCGACCTGAAGAAATGCCTTGCACACCTTGACCTCCGCCTTGAGCTCCCCATATCATTGGATGGCTGCATCCCGTTTGCCTTTTAACTACTCCACCTTTTTGGCACAGGCATTCGTGGCTGCTGTAGAGGACCTTGCCTCCTCAAGTTCCCTTTCATTCCGTAAAAGGGCCTTCTCCAACTAAGAGACGTCACTTACCGTTTGGTCAGACCGACGCCTCATATGACTCAGTGTTTGCTCCCTCCGTCACTTTTGAAACTCAGCGAGGACAATGGTTTGGACAAAAGAACATCATTCAGTGGGCTAAAAAAGGAAAAGCAAACGAACACCAAGAAATGAAGAGTACTATCATGGTTGCTAAAATCAAGGTCTCGTCGCCCTATTCAAGTAAGAGCCTGTTCAGCTCCAGATTTGAATAGTAGAAGTCCAACCGATCGGCTATTTGTTTCCCTTCCACGATATCCACATAACAGCGACGATTGTCTCCAGCACTGATCGTTACCGTCCCTAGCTCTTTTGAACCCCGACTCCCATTAAAAGACTGAAGAGGAATTGCATGGAGGGACACCTTCTCCTCAAGTATTGAATGTTTGCACCTGTCCAAGGGTACCGATGAATAGTAGTAGACGGCCTTGCATCGGGCTCCCTTGTTAACTTGGGGCCAACATCTTCAGAACCCTCTGAGGAACCTCCCTCTGGCTCTCCAGTACTTTCGAAAGTAGTCCCCTCGATCAGTCTCACTCCTATGACCATAGCACCTACAACCGCTTCTCCTTCTGGCGGCTCCCTTATCAGGGATACCCCTACCAATTCCATTTACAGAATGCCCACCACCGAGCTCGCTACTGCTTGCTTCCACCGGCTCGTTAGTAGTTAACCGAGCAAGTCCTAAGGCAATGGGAGATCTCTCTTCTGGGCTCTCACCAGACTCCTCTTTGGGGAACTTTCGCAATAGCACCCGCCTCCTCTTAACCCTTAATGTGGCAAGCGAGGTCGAATTAGGCGAACAAGCCCTCGACAAGCTCCAGGTCTCTTCAAGGGCCCCCACTGATCTCTCTCTCATCAGTCAATCAGTAGTGACCTCTTTCAAATCCTCTTCTGTGGGGGAAACGCAAGCAATCCACAAGTTTCTTCTTCGTCTTCTCGAGTAACAAGGGCCACTCGATTCCCCTCCTTTCATCAAGTATCTCATCATCTAGGAGACGGTTGATCCAGACGCTTCTCAACGAAGCCTCACAATATTCACTCATAGACCGGACAAAACCCAAATTACAATAATCTTTGCAAGGTTTCAATTAGGTAAATGGGTTTGCATCGGGCAACAGAAGCCTCGACATTAGGCCTTCCTCCAAGAACTTGATGAAAAAGTATTTGTATATCTAGTTTTTGTCAATGGTCTTACTATAGAAAAACTTCCAATTTGACTCTAACCGAGACTGCAGATAGAACCAACCTCTAGTAGAGTCCCCTTCTCACACTTCTTCAACGAGAACATAGATGTCAAGATTTAGAAATCAAAGCATAACTAACAGAAGCTCATTAGAAAAATAAGTGCTACCATCAAATGCCAAGCACTAGGAATCAGCAAAGTGAGGAATATATTCCAACATAATAGGACCCTAGTAATAGGGTCGTTGTATGGCACCTTCAGACCAAATTTCACCGATTGTTTGTATATTGAAACTCGATTCCCGAAGACCATGTTGGCTCTATCGGTATCAATCGCCGACACAATTTCAAGATTGTTGCCTAACAACATAATGTTTCTGATCTTGTGTAGTTCCTTCTGCGAAATGGTGCTCCTGATACCTTTGATGCCCAGAGAAGAACCAGGTGATGAACGCTTAGCCATTTCTTTCGGAAGATCTTTGTAGAAAGCTGAATCGTTAAAAAGCTTAACTACCAAAAAGATTAAGGAAGTCATGGGGAGCCAATCGACAAACAAGCAGAATAAAAAGCGTGTTGAGACGGTTCGTGGTTACCGAAGCGACACGTACCACATTTAATGTTTTGATTTGCAAAATCCAAGGGGTCTTCTCTAGACTGTACTCCTGGCGTTCCTTCTCCGAATCCTTAACGGGAGTGGGGGCAAATGATGATACATGGTCAAAGCGGCCTAAAATGTATTTAGCACAAAACCAGCCCGCAATGTTACGAATGACTCTTGGTGGCCCAGTCATTCGATTAGTCGCTATTCACCCGATCGACTAGCCAATTTGCTTGTTACTATCATGAGGTTTCCGACCCTCCGAATCCCCCGCTCATGGGGTGCATCAACCGAAACGTGTCGTCAATACGAAATCTATCTCCGAGACGGGTAGACACGACCCTCTCTCTCTGTATATTTGCACTGAGCGCGTCTTGATTGGTAAATGGTTGATTGATCGTAACACTCACTTGGCGATCGGTGATAACCTCTTGGCTCACTAAGCTAAATATTCAATTTTCTGACAAACATGAAAGGAATCTCCCGTAAATAAAAGGGAGACCTCCAACGCATGAAGGAAAATCTACGTAACTGTCTGGACTTTCCTAATTGAAGATCATTGAGATCTTGCATAATCTCCTCATCGTAATCTCCGTAATCTCGGGACACTTGCGCATGAAAACTATGGTTTCAACCCCGCGCTAATGCATGTCTCTTATGTCCGCTAACTATATATACATCAGGGGGTCAATCAACCAGATACTCACACAGATACTCTATGAACTCGCATATAGTGCACGGGCTATTTCTTTTGGTTTGTTCTTTCATTTTCAAAACCGTTCTTTAAGTTGAGTGTCAGAGTCTTCCCGCTGGAACACCCTTTGACTATCTTTTGCAAGACTCATTGACCGAGATCAGAGAATGGCCAGCCTCCCAACTCAAGTTAATAAAGCCATCATCTGTGGACCTAAATCCACCTCCAACAGATACCATCCACACTCGCAAAGCGTGAACTAGGCCAAGCTAAACCATCTATATTGAGTTTGAAACAAACAGCCGGTGGAGGTGACCAGCACAACCAACGACCTCGCTTAGGAGAAGATATGGAAGTGGCGTGGGCAAAGAAGGCATTTCGGGCATACCAAATGACATAATGGAGCACCTCCAATGGTATAAATTCGAGCTTTCTACAAGCCCCAGATCACGAAGACAAATAGCAAAGCCCAAGGTAGATCCGGACAATTTTGAGAAAGCCGCATACATAACTCCAAATCACAATGCCCCCAGCTCAAAATCACAATGCCCCCCTTTCTTTCCTTATGTGTCCTGTACGCCAGAGAGTCGCAGTTTTCGACATGAACAATGCTATTCTTCATCCCTATCACTTACGCGGTTAATGGAGTTTGACCATACACGCATACATACATACACAGCTCACCTCACCACAGAGAGTCCTTTTTCCCGGCTAAAAGGGTTCAGCTGCCTGAATCCACCTTTTTCACAGAACTATTTTCAAAGCAACGTCTGCCGTTAGAATAAAATTTACCATATCATGTTTTTTCATCTCTCCTTGGAGGTGGATTTAACTCAAATGGGACGACAAACTTTGTGCAAATGGACTGTAGGGATTATTTTATTTTATTTTATTTTTTTGGTTTTCAACACAGGTATCTCGACTTTCTGTGGGACTTATTTTTGGGTTGGCTCTCCCCAAAAGGACTGTAGGGATTATTTATGGGAAACATTGATGCTGACCATTTAATCAGCTTAGCAGTCTTTAATGTATTTCAAAACAACTCACCTTACTATAATGTTCCCAGTAATTCAAGCTGATTGCTGTTCTTTAACCAAAGCATTTCTAAAGAAAGAGTTGTCGGTCCCCTTTCGGAATATTTTACCTGATAATGCTATCTTGGCATTTTAGGTTCTGGGAGGTGCAAATGCAGGGAATGCTTTGACAGTTGCGGCTCATTTGGGCTTTACTTCCGCGGATTACTTCTAAGTTTTGTGTTTATAATGCTTATACATTCTTGGACATGCTTTTGCTTTCAATTCACCTTTTTTAAAACTTGTTTAACCCCCCCCCCCAAACACACACAAAATGTTAGTTCTTGAATCTGGGTTCATAAACTAGCCAAAAATGACAGTTTCAAGTTTTCTGAAGTCAATCTGTCTCAAATTGGTCTGACATTTAAAGTATGCAATGGGTCATTGTGCCTTTAAAAGTAAAATGCATGGGTATCTTTTGTTTTGAATGTTCATCATGCAAGTAATAGGCATAAATAACCCTTACAAAACAGTCATGTTGAGAACTAAGGAGGAAGCCATTTGCAACAGTCAATAAATTATCTGTTTAAGCTTGATAATTAATTTGTTGGAACAGCTGAGAAGATAACCCCCATCAGAACTTGTGGTGCTGGGAATGCATTTATTGGAGCAGTTCTTTTTGGTATGCTTTTCTCTTTGCTTGTATTTGTACTTTGGTTCTAATTTGTGCATTTTATTTATTAAGCATTAAGACTTTCCTATCAAGTTGTTAAGTCACCTTTCCCCGCTGTATGGACGACACAAACTCAACCGATGCTTAAATTGATTAAAAAGGAGGCCTAAATGCTTCTGCCATTAACCGGTCTTAGAATGTTTGGAATTCGCAGCCATCCCCTTACAACTAAGGAGGCCATTTCCATAATTGTAGCGTTTGACCTCCAGCAACCTTATTGCTATGCCAAGACGCTCTCTCAATGAACTCTGCCTTCAATATTCTTTAGTTATATCTAATTAATGACACTTATGTTGAACCGAAACAAACTTCAAGATCAAAGGTACGTGAGGATTAATAAATCATAGCTGAGATTTTGATCTCATGCAACATGAAGTGTCATGTTTAGAAGATTAGTCCCTTGATTTCAGATACTTTGAAATACCTCAAAAGTATCCTGTTTAGATTTAGAAGTCAGCTGCGGAGAAGCTGTAGTGGCTCCATCTGCGTTTTGTTTTCATTTACCAAACTCTGCTCCTGCCCGGCATCATACCAGATATTGTTTAATCAATGCACAGAATTGAAGTTCCAATTAAGAAGTCTTTATACAAAGAGGATGCCGTTGTATTTCTTGAAAATTGCAGACTAGTACTGCAGCTTCGCATGAGGAATGATCAGGTCGTTCATTCTTCTAACTAGGCTAAGCACATATCTTCTGCTGCAACATTCTTGAAACCGTTTAATAAATGTGGTGCACTGGGTCTTCTCTCACCTTGCATAATGCAAGTGTTATTTTGATCACCTTCCTAAAATCATCTTTGGTTTGCGAACGTCAACTGTTTAGTTTGTTGCTGTGCCTAATTTGGCATTGTTTATTTACATCTTTGCTGTGCTTTTGTACTCGTAGCTGTTGTGCAGATATGCCACCAGAGATAATGTTGCCATTTGCTGCTCAAGTGGCAAGTTAAATCTACTAGCGCGTCAATACGGTGACAAATCTTCTGCCCTTCTAGGTTTTCTGAACAAGCTTTTGGCTTCAGGCTGCTCTAGGTTGCAGAGCTTTGGGCGCCCGAACCGGTCTTCACCACTAGGCTGTCCCCTTGGACGGTCTTCCACAGTTCTCTTCTCTGCTTTTTCCTTCCCATGAATGCTATATCTGTTTGGACATGTTAAACTGCTAGCCAAGGATGCCTGTTCTAAATAATGAAAAGAAAATAATGCTCTTAGCAATCACATGATGTTTCAAGCATGAAAAGACGTCACCTTACTCATCCAACCATATTTCTAACAGAGCATGCATATTAAATTGGCCTTGTTTGTAGTTGGCGTCTCTGCTCAAGTTCCTCCTATTCTAGTGTGACTTCAGCTGAACTAAATAGAGTAAGAAAATTTGACTAAAAGCACAACAGTGCAAGCAGTTCCACACAAACGAATAAGTACATAATCTTCATGAGACACATGCTTCGGTCTATGCCCAGACAAAAAAATATTGGGAAGATCACTAACCAAAATGCAAAACAAGTGTTTCTCCCAATATCTCCCTAATTTCATCTAATTAAAAACCCTAAAAACATACCCAGCTTTCTTTTTTCTTTTTCTTAGGCTACAATCTACAACAAGCTATCGGCCTTTGTAGGCAATCTCCTAAAGAAACTCAAAGCGCGTGAAGGTAACTTGCTCCTGAACCTTGGTGGCCTCATTGCATACAGACCCCACAAACCAACCACAACCTTCGTTGGAACCAAGTAGAAACCTACAGCAGCAAACAAACAAAGTATCACAAACAAGAACGTTGCTCTAGGATCCCTCCAACTTAAGAGTGCTTGGAACCTCTCCCCTTGTGTTGCCATGTCCCCCACCACCGTCTGAATCCTCCCAGCTACACTCCTCAGCCGATCATATCTCATTCGAACAACCTCTGAGCTCCGGCTCGTCGGGAATGAATCAAATTCCTCATCCAATTCATCAGGGTAAACACTTTCTGCATGAGAGAGTCTAGTGTCCATGTGAGGCGGGTGGCGTGGGCGAGACCTGTACCTCCAAATCCCAACAGTGGCCATACTAACCAACACTATAGGTATAATGAGCTCAGGGAGAAGTACAAGGATGAGGAAGAACACCACAAACAATGTTGAATACACTGGTTTATGCCAATTCCTCATTGACTCAACCCAACGGCTTATTGTAACAAGACCAGACAAAACCTTCATGAGCCTAAAGAAGTTAGCCTTGCTCCTCCTCATGCTCCACATATGAGAATCATGATCAAGCAAATACTCAACCACCTCACGGCCCAATGGTGGCTCTGCTCGACTGAGCCGGGCTGCAACCACATGCATAGCCTGGTACCTTAAGCAGTCCAACTGGTTCACGGACAATGGATTCACGTAATGCATCTTGGGTAATAAAGGCAAACTATACATGTGTAACATGTTGCCCACATTAGCACAAGAAAAGCGCACAGCTAGGTGAAGCTCACCCATTTTCTTAACCCCAGAAGTATGCAACATCAAAAGAGGATATGAGTGTGTATAAACTCTATCCGTCGCAAGAGTGGACAACCTAATCCTCACCTTCCCAATCCTAGCATCACGGCCCCCGCCACGACCTGCCATTGCTGCGGACTTGTCAATGTGGCAATTGTCGAAAACTCCAATGGTGACAACAGTGCAAGGATCAAACACTTCCCAAGTGTACTGTTCATTCCACTTAGGTGACAAGCTATCAACAACAGTTCTTGTTCGCACCCACTTTTGTCCATACTTAGCAACACAATAGGCATCAACGACGCCACCTTTGCCTTCTTTGATCTTCATAGGCATGAGATTAGTAGCACCCAAAATACCCATCTCAAGCACTCCAATGCGAGGCTTCCAAAGCTGTTTTGCTGTTGGCCGAAGATCACTACTATACATGCTAGCTTCATCAAGCACATGATATCCTCCATCAAGGGATGCCCTAATGTGAATCCTAGACCCAAATCTTGCAACATTCTTGGAATCTGATGAACTCCCAAAACCTCCGTCAAGATTAAACCACCTAGAAACCACTTGCTTATCATCAAGCCGCCGCTCAATGGCTGACACCGGAAAAAGCACTCTGCCGACAACCTCTTCTCTGCCAGGGGCTACTCTATCTTCCACTGTAATCAACAAGTAATCCTCAAATGACTCAGCTACAACAAACATTAAACTCTCATTCCAAAACGGATTACACAAGCTCCTGTTTGTTGCTGCCTGAGAAATTCTTGTTCTCAAAACCTGATTTCCCACCTGGGCTTTTGCGAAGAACTCGGGAAATCTCGCCATTGAAGTTGAAGACGCTTTATCACCAGCCACAAGATCTTGAGCTTCAATGATTGAAAGTCTCAAATACCAAAGCTTTGGTGACAGATAGACTTTGGATTTGATTGAACAAAGACCATCAAAATGCACATTTGCAGCCTTTGAATGCCAAGCCTCAGCAAATGCTTCGTCTGCTTGTGTTCCGAACCATATAGACACCATAATCTCTCCAGCCTTCACTTTCTCCCCCTTTCTGTCCTCCATCCTGTACCACTGTGGAGCTAATTGACTATCAGGAGGAACTCTCCTTGGAACTTCATTCAAATCAAACCAAACCCTACCCAAAAACTCATCTTTTTCTTTTTCCTTCACAAAAATCTCAACCACTGATGACTGAATACAATCTTTAGAAAAAGCAAAAACTTGATCCCACTCAAAACCGTGATTATTACAACTTACTCTTCTAGTAATTCCTCTGTAGTTTCCAAGCTTGACTTCGGCCAAAACATCACTTCCTACACCAAAGATTGATATCTCTCTAGCCTTCACAACTCTGACATATAAATACTGCATTTGCTCAACAAGATCATATGTTGAACTTGTTTTGTCTTTGTTCTGAGAACCTCCACCAAGGCTTGGATTTGTCTCTTTAAGCCCGAATTCGTTAGACACATTTTGAGACAACCCAATTAAAACTCCGCCGCCGCCCCCAGGTACGACGCCGCCAACCCCGCCTCCGCTGGCCGGAGAAGGAGCTGCCGTGATCACCACAGGCTTGATTTCCCCAGTTTTTGGCTCCACAGGCTTCAGATTTTGCTGAATTTGCTGATTCTGCTTCTGGGTATCTTCCATAATCATATTTTGTTGCTGATTTTGTTGAACAGAAGAAATGGGTATGCTTTGTTTTTGCAGTTTTTTGTTCTTCTTCAAAGAACTCACAACATTATTAACATTCACTTCTTTAACTTCTTCTTTCGTAGAAAGATAAAGTTTCAAGCTTATCTCTCCTCTGATGTGAGAAAAAAGGCTTCTTTTGTCAAGTGTATAACACCTCTCAGAAAGTTCCTCACCTTCTGTTCCAATGCTTGAGCCAGAGATTAGAACTTTACCCAGAAAATTCCTGCTGTTGCTTGATCTTTTCTCATTGAAAACGTTGACTTCAATGGTTTTGTACGGGAGATCAGCGAGGTTGTTGATATGGAAGACAAGTTTTTGGTTCCAAACGGGGTTCAAGTCCTTGAACTTGACCTGGGTTCTGAGTCTTTGCTTGTCAAACTCGACTTCCACAAATGGGGAGGATGAGCCTTCACCGTCTTTTGGCATTAGATTGTGGGCTGAGATTATTTCCACTACTAGCTTCTCTTTGGTGGTTGCGCTAGAATTGGTATTGTTCATGGCGGAGGAATGAAAGAAGAGAGAGAGAGAGAGAGAGAGAGAATGTATGAACGAACGAATGGGAGATGGAGACAAAGTGAGGCTCAAGGAGATGGGGAAGAGAGAGAGATGAAAACGGTAATTGAGATTCTCAGAAAGGCAAAGAGCGTGCAGGAGCAGAGTCTTATAGGTGACATGAGAAATTTGGATTGAGTTGGATACTGGAATGACGTTACACAGAAGAGAAGTAGGGCTAAATGGCGCGTTTTCTGTACCTATTTTGGAGATGATCCTCTGTGTTCAAAGTACAGAGATCAAAGTGCGGCCTCAACTTCGTTCATTGGATCACCTTTCTCGGAAAAACAAAATGCAGCATTCCCAACTAAATCCTCGTTGATCACTCAATCAATTATAATTAAATGGACGAATCTCATAGTTGTTCACTTCATCAGAGAAAGTTTATTTTCTTGATTTTTTTTCTAATCAGACGGCTATAAATAAAAGGGTATTTATTAATTATTAAGCTTGATTTCCTCAACTACTCAAGTAATGAAGGTATTAATATTAAATACAGTGTAATATTTAAATTAAATTTTGTTTGCTTTTGCGTAGGTGAAATTTTTATTGCTAGGCTTCACAGTAAACATTCTGGACCCCTTTTCACAGAAGAATGCAACCCCATCAATTTTCGAAGGCAAAATTCAATATTTTGCATTCTCATGCCTCGTTCTTATCTTGTTGATTCCACAAAACCCCCAACGGCGAAGTGAACAATGAATGCGGCAGGAGGGCAGAAATGGTCATTTGGATCTTTCTTACTTCCCTAGTACTAGTAATTCGCACAAAACGGTGACAACACCTAGAAGCCTATCAGAAACGCCTATTGCCATTGCTTGGGCGTCGCAGAAAAAGGCGTGCAATTCACTGCGACCTATCTGACACAGCTGGGGGGGGTTTGGTTTGTATTTTGCCTTTTGGCTTTGTCTTCGGTTTGAGTTTTGTTCTTCTTTCTCTCTCTTCGGTGTATATTCCCTCTTTTGACTCCTGTTTGTTTAATGTGAGATATCGTCTCATTTAATGTCTTTGTCCCCTTCCTCCTTCCCTCCAAACCTCTCCATCAGTTGTGAACCACCACCCGTACGAGACACTGTTGCCCTGCACAAGAATTTGCATTGGGGGAGAGAGAAGAGTGAGCATTCGGGGAGAGAGCGGGAGCCCTTGCTCGGGACAAATAATTTGGAATATTCAGTTAGAATTATTTTTTAATTTATTATAATATTTTTAGAAATTATAATATCTAATATGCATTAGTGTATTTGCACCCGTGGTTTAAAGGTCCCAACATGTCATTCTTAAGGAATCATTCCTCTTACGAATCTTCTATGGCCTTTTCCTCTTGTCTTTTAAGGTGAGAGTTCGAACAAAAAAGAAAGGAAACCTTAACTTGTATTCATTTAATTTGATTTATTTAAATTTATTTTATTTTATAATATTTTCATAAGATATTATTTTTCATAAAAATTAAAAATATCATTAATTAATAATTTTTTACATTAAAAATTATACGTAAACTTGTTAAGTTTAATCGACGGATAGTTAGATTAGTAGAATGTATCGTTAGCTCCTTTAATCAAATTCTTGAATTTGACTTGTGGTTTGGATATGAAAAAATTATGTTGGGAGGGTAGACTCTTTAATGAGTCACTATAAATCCCAAATCAGATTAATTGAAATATAATTTCAGATACCGATTAATATAATATAAAAAAACTTTCTATTTTAAAAGTTATGGAATGTTTATTTGAAATATATATTTTTTTTATGTTTTTTTTTATGAGATTGGTATCTCATAAATAATATTTATTAAAAATTAGAAGTATATATTTTTTAAACCTTAAATAAAAAACTTTATTTGACAAATGTACTTCAGATCAAAGATTCGAACTTGGCCTAAAAAAAGAAAAAAAAAATTGCAAGTCTCAGCAGCTCAAACAAGGGAAGTGCTGCTCGAAGGCCGAGACGCTGGGCAGGGGGCGGGAAGAGAAAGCAAGAAGTCTGGTCTGGGCGTGTTTTGAGTTCTTAGAGAATGTTTTTTTAGGGGGTCACACCTCCTAGGCGCGTGGAGCAGCATTGTCCCAGGAATACTGTACCTTGTGCTAAGTGCTTGTGGGACCCCCAAACTCTTTCTCTCTCTACTCTCTCTCTCTCTCTCCCTCTCTCCGTCTTGCTACGTATACATATGAGCTTTGGATTCAAGTTTTGGAGCAGAAAAAAAAAAGGGAACTTTTACATGCGGACTCCACTTGAAGACTTACATCTGACCTTGACGATCCTTTTCCATCCGAATTGATCAGCAAAAAGTTTAATTATTTATAGATAAATTTAATTACAACTATATTTGTAAAACTCATTCAAAAGTATTATAATGTTGAGAGAGAGAGAGAGAGAGAGAGAAAGCCCCTACACCATATGTTTTAATAGAATGGATGTGCTGGGAGAAACAGAATTGAATTGAAGAAGGAAGTGGGAAAAGCTGAAGACGATGGTGCTGATGATGGAGAAAGCAAGCAAGCAAGCAAGCAAGCAAGCAACAACTCTCAATCCATCTCTCTAATCTTCTTCATCTCAACCTCAATCCATCTCCTCCCTCTTTGAATAAATCAATTTTTATTTATTTATTTAACCCACCTGGGTCCATTTTTCTCTTTGTCTTTATCAACAACCCATACTCTTTTTTGTCCCTCCTGACCTCATCACTCTCTCTGCTACCTCAATTCTCTCAAAATTAGCTTTGGTTCTCATAAAATCAACTTTGCTGCAGGACTGCAAAGTTCATTGTTAGCTTTTTTTTTTTTTTTTTTAATTAAAAAATACAAGAGCGAAAATTCTTTATGAAAAAAAAAAAAAAAAATTCAACTCCGATCACCTCAAACGAGAGTGTATTATTAATTAGATTAGGGACAATTGCCCGATAATATAATTTTTTACTCGAATCAAATTTAATCAGATTTAACGTGATTATCGGATATCGATAATTTATCTAAGAATAGAATTAATTAAATGACCAAATAAATAACTTATGAATCTACTACTTCCACGAAAATATTGGTCATACGGAGACATTTAAAAGAACAAAGTTATAAGGATAATATTTTTTAGAGTTGAAATTACTCCCATGATATTCTCTTTTCCCTTGAATAGAGAGAGGGTAAAATGTTAGATAATAAAATTAATTTTGTTTATATTTTTTTCTCTAAACATATTAATTAAGCTCTCTCTTAAAAAATCAGTTTCCCTCTCTAAAATTGAGTATATTATTCTTTTATTTTAAAGAAATCAATTTAATTCATATTTTTTTTCTTTCCAACTAAACATATTAATTTCTTCTCTAATAAAATCAATTTAATTCTTATTTTCTTTTTCTGAATACATTGATTTTAATTTTTTTCTAAAAAATTAATTTAATTCATATTTTCACTTACAAATGCTTTATTTTAAGTTTTCTCTTTTTAAATTAAGCGTATTAATTTTCTCTCCAGAAATATCACATTAATTTTAAGTTTTCTTTCTAAAAAAATTAAATTTATTTTTTCTCTTTCTAAAACTATACATATTAATTTTATTTCTTCAAAAATTATATTATTCTAAATTTTATATCACTAAATACATTGGTTTTTATTTTTAGTTTTTCTCTAAAAATTCAATTTACTTCATATTTTTCTCTAAATATATTTGTTTTGAGTTTTTTTCCTTAAAAAATCAAATTTGGATTTTTTTTTCTCTTTCTCTTTTCTCAAACTAAAACTATTAAATTTCTCTATTTAAAAAATTAAATTATTCTAAATTTTCTCTCTATTAATCATACTAATTTTAAATTTTCTCTATAGAAAAACAAATTCAATGCCATAAAAAGAGAGAAAAACTTAGACTTTTTTTTTATAGTTTTATTTGTTTATTATTTTTGGACTTTTCCCCTCCCATCACCCCTATTTTGCTGGTAAATGTTAATTCCCATAAAAAAATAAAATAAGAAGAGTAAAAAAAAATGGATACCAAAAAATGCTTAAAAGAAAAATAAAATTAAGGAGATAATTTTTCATCACTTTCTTTCCCTACCAAAGATGACCTAGTTAACAATATCAATGCTTTTATACGGTTGCATGGCTGTAACTTGTAGCTTTGCTAGAAACATTAACTTAATTATCTAATAAATGATCGGTATCCTGATAATTATATTGATTTTAATTAAATTTGATTAGACTTTTGAATGACAAAACTGTCCTAATGACTGTTTTCGATTCAAATCTAAAATCTTGATTAAAAAATATCAGTATTTAACCACTAAATCAACTAAATGTTAGTACGACTACTTATGGATTAGTAAGACTAAATTTGTATCAAATGAATTAGAATATACGAAATTTTCAATTATTGATATAATTATAATAATCAATTTTATCTACTTGTAAAATTAAAAATATATATAATATAAGTAGAAGAAAATGGAACCCAATAAAAGGGATATGATTGTTCATTAAATAACACTTAAACCATGAAACTATCACATATTAAATTCAATTAATAGTTTTTTTTTTTTCCCTCAATGAGTAACGCAGACTTAAAACAAAAGGAGCTCAAATTCAAGGAACATGTCTCAAGAACATAAATCAAATAACAATATTCAATCATAAATTAAATAACAATTATTAATCTTTTCCAATAATAATAAAAAAATAAAACATTCAATGGTAAAAATATTTACAAATTGTTAAAAATTAAAGAACATACCTGATAACTTAAAGTTTTAAAGTAAAATTCAAGAGGTATGTAGGTTTTGTTTATGATTTTGATTTGAAGAGAGGAAAATATAAGAGATAGGAAAAGTTAATGAGGGGAAAGAACATATAAGATACGCAGCCGTGTGATGAATACAGAGTGAATTATTATTCTTTCACCTTTTTCTAAAGGAAAGAAATTAAAATCGACCCACAATTTGGTTTCTCTTAAATTAGTTGTAACAATTAAAAGGATTTGAAAATAAGATAAATACTAAGAAAATAATAAAGATAAAAAGAAGGCGAAAGCTAAATTAATTAATTAAGGGGAGCAATAAAATATTAAATAGCTCTTCATTAATTTGGAATAGTTCTCGGTAATCACATTAAATTCGATTATATTTAATTTAAACTTGAAATTTTATTTAAAAGATAACAGTAGTGCTCGACTAATTAAACATTGGTTTCATGGGCCATACATAAAAAAAAAAAAAACATATAATTTTTTTCTCATCATTTGCACATGTGTTGTTTTATATTTAGATACATGTATTTAAATTCTAACTTTGAATCCAAACAAAAAAATATCTCACTTTGCGTCTATTAGATTTATTATATTACATAAGCGTATAAAATAAAAGTTCAGAATTTACGAATAAATATCTCAATGTGTGGGTTTTCAAAAATTAATCAGAATTACGTAATCAAGATAGTAATCACAAAACGAACCACCACTACAAATTCA
The DNA here is from genome assembly GCA_033439265.1 of Dillenia suffruticosa. Lineage (NCBI taxonomy): Eukaryota > Viridiplantae > Streptophyta > Magnoliopsida > Dilleniales > Dilleniaceae > Dillenia > Dillenia suffruticosa. Next base: position 21,358,591 of record JAVTVX010000020.1, read on the forward strand.
CGATATCTCAATCCAAAGTCCAATAAATCTAATAACGGAAGAAATTTTTCTTCACAAAAATTTTTCAAACCCTCGAAATAATTCTCACGCGAAGAATATTTATCTTACCTTTAATTTCTCTCCTCTTCAAGCATGAATTACACACTTCTCATGTACCAAATTTTTTTAATCAAAGAGAGGAAGAGAACCCCTCGAGGGAAATAGGAGTTAGTAGGCGATTATTAGGAATAACTATCCTTATTTTAAATTTCAAATTTAATCCCCTTTTGGTGGTAAATGCCCTTACTAACGGTATCTGAATACAAACAAGACATTTAAATTCTTGTTGGAAATTTTTTTTCACACATTTTAATTGAAACGTGTTGTCTCATTAAGAGTCAGAACTTACATGCAGAAAATTAAATATTTTACGGTACTGTAATAGGATTTCTTGAGAGTTAGAATTATGGGCTAATGGGCTTACAGGCATTTTGTACTAACGATTTCATATTCTCTGGACCAACCATAAGCCCATAACATGCCCTTTTGTTTTATTTTTCTTTTTCACTTGGCTACAGGTATCTGACTTACCCAACTATTCTGAGCTCCCGGTTTCTGCTTTCTGATTTCTAAGACTCAAATTCAAGATTTTGATTAAGAAAATTTAATATTTTATCATTAAACCCACAAGATTTTTGTAACCGGATGTAACATAGTTCTACGAGGAGAAAAAAAAGGCGGCAGAACAGAATGCGACACTTTCTTTTTTTTTTTTGGTACAGCAGAATGTGACACTTGATGTTCCTCTTAAAGGGTCTGCCAAAAAAAAAAAAATCTTCCTCTTAGATAATCTCGAGTCATTACATTTTTATCCCACACTGCCTACCCGGAATGAAACAACTTTGATGATGAACAGTTTGTGGCGAAAGAACTTCAGGAATAAGAGAAACAAGCGTATGGTTCCCCTAAGGAAGAACAAAGGCTTCACGAATAAAGGATAACAAGTTGAAACCTAACAGATGCCAAAACTTCAGAAAAACAAGAGGAGGGACACCATGGGGCCAGGGGCCAGGGGCCAGGGGCCTTGAAAGGTCCCACAGAGAAAATAGAATTCCTGACCTCTCTAAGAGAAAAAGGCCGGGGAAGAAGACTTGCTTGGTTATCCCCAATCATAGGTAAGGGTAAGGAGGGATCGGGTAAATACATGTTTGAAGAGTCTGCAGTCCATAGGCCTCTAAAGAAATAGACAACAATAGAAGACAGTTTTTGTCGATCCGGAATCCAGACACTGTTGTAATCTTGAAGAGCAGATTCTTTTGCCTATGAATTCTGGGACCAGAGGCCTTTTCTTGTTGGAGAGTAATATTGAATTGTTGCACCAGGTCCTGTTCTAAGTTGTGAAGGGTTTTGGTGGACTGAAAGACAATCCTTGCCTGTATAAGTCTTTTTCCTGGGGAATATATTTCCAAAAGTCATTTGTTCCAGTTCTTCAACGACGTGGTGAAAGACTGCATCTGATACCAGAAATCAACATCTTGAGAAGTCCAAGCAGCCTGCATGAACTGTGCGAAGGAAGGATGTATGGATCTAGCCATCTCGAAATAGAAAGTTCTATTTGAAGATTGCTGGCTTGGAATCAATATCAAGAAGGATTGGGCAAAGGTCAGAGTACATCTTGGGTCGGTGAAAAACTTTGGCCTCAGAAACCAATTTCGCCATTGAGGATTGCACAGAACTTGCCCAAACGTTCCATAAACTCTTCAAAGGCCATGTCTATTATTAGACCAAGGATACTTGGGACTAACAAAACGCAGGTCTATCATGCTACACGAGTCCAAGCAATGAATGAAACTCCTGGAGCTAGTAAAGCTAGCAAAACTATGCTTTTATCATCCTCTGAGATGGATTAATTGAAGTCTCCCCCATCATCACCCAAGGAAGATCATGTTGAGCTGCAGCAAACATGAGATCCTGCCAAGTTTCTTCACGTCTGTTCGCTATGGGAGTAGCATAAAGAGCAGAAAAGAACCAATCTGGGTGATGAAGATGCTTTATAATTAATAATAATCACAAGGCACTGAAAGAAAAAGTTAATCAAATGGCGAAAAAGAATTAGCAAACATACCTTGTCCTCGGAAAGTGCTGGTGCTGTTTGGTCTTGGTTCTTGAATGTGGACGTTTACCAACCAACGGTACTGGAGAAGCCTGAAGTAACAAAAAGATTAGCAAATGTCAAGCTTCACACAGAATTCAATACTTTCATACCAAACCTTGTCTATCATGCTTTATAAAGTGATACTGAACCCCGGGCTGTGCACTTGATGCCATTCTGTAGCCGGTGGAATGCCCCTAGTGTAAGCTGGCTGAGCAGCAGCAGGTGGTACAGATTGCCCTTGCATCTTCCAGGTGTTGAACACAAAAGCATCGTGGGGAAAAAAAGGGAGAGAGTCAGTTCCTTTGAGTTCTTAACACTAGCAAAATGTAATTATGCAAAAGCAGGTAGTATAGAAGAATACATCTAGAGAAACAATTATGCAAAAGGCACGCATGCATGAATGCACACATTCATAGAGACATGAGAGAAGAGGTGCATACAATAGACGCGCAAGTTCCCTTGATGGGCTTTTCAGTGGGTTCCTCGACAGGAACATGCAAACAGCCCGCACTCCACTTTGCAGGACATAAGAGCGGGCTTATGAAGATTCCTCCACAGCGGTTTCAAGACAGGTATTCTTCATGTTTCAGTGGTGGTTCAGGTTGACTGAACTGATCAACTGGATCTTCTTCTTCCACATGAACTGAGTTCACTTAATCTCGGGCCTCTTCCACCAATACATAGTCAAAAACTGAACACATAAAAAAAATAACAAAAAGAAAAATAAATGATTCTAAACTTCACAAAATACATAAAAAATAGAACAAGATTGACACACGCATATACTTTTCTAGGTTCAGATATTCTTCTAGATGAAGTTCACTAAAGTGATTGAGAACAAAGTAATCCTTCTTTTGAGGAGCAAGAAATAAGGATTGGACAAATTTTCTCTTACTACCATAATCCTTCATTCTAATAGCACCATAGACCATAACAAGAAGGCCTTCATTCCCTGATTCAAGTGAATTTATGACCTTGATCGAGGTATGGAATTGCTGCGACCACAAAGAAGAAACAGAAATGATTGGAAAATGAGAACTGCCTCTAAATAAACAAGTAGGAGGGATGAAAGAGAGGAAGGTATCAATCTTCAGGTAAAATGGAGAAGAAGAAAGAGCAAGGAGCATGACAACGCTCAGCAATCAACTGTTTCTGAAAGTAAATATACTTAAGACACACCCCTTCTCACAATCAACTCAGAGAATTTCCCTCTTCAACCTAAAATTTCTGAAAGGGTATAATAAAACAGGAACAAGGGAGCACAAGCACAGCAGCTATAGAGTTACAAGCAAAAGCTCCACAGACCAACACAATCCATAAAACTCATAACTTAGTAAATAACATCAAAACTAGAAAAAAATCATCAAAGACTTAAGTAGTTCTAGGATTACATGACAAAAGACAACGCCTAATGTAACGTCTTTTAAGCAAACTGATAAGAGAGAATCACTAATAAAATCTGAACTTGCTTTTTAACAAATATACTTACCTAAAACTATATCATGACCTGGAATCCCCTATGCAACCATTGATAAATTAAAATTATTATTACAATTTAAATAATATTTTTTAAAAAAAAATTATCAGATATGACTCTTTTTTATGTTGAAGATTTTGAATTTCTATTGAAATGGAGCCATTGGCTAGTAAAAAATCTAATAAATAAATAAATAAGAATAGTATAAGTCTTCTGGGTGAAAATTGAATTAAAACCTCTTGGTTCCGGCTGCTGCTAATGCACCAAATGGTTATGATTATGAGATTGTATGATATAGTAATCTATTTTTTATGGTATCGTAATGGTAAATCCTTTAGGAACAGTTCAAATGATAGAGTTTTTTCACTTTCATCATTTATTTCTCGATATGATTTCATTTGATTATATCTCTTTCTAAAAAAAAATCATAATTGTAATCCTTTTATGATAAATTAACTCTTATTAATGGTAAAAACTCCCAATTTATGATAATATTTATTATAAAATAGATATTAATATAAGTCATGCTTTTTATTAGTAATAAAATTTTGTTTATTATCGATATGTTATATTTATCTGAAATGAGAACTTTATCGTAGTAATGGATAATTAGTTTATTGGATAAATAAATTAGACTTTTTAATTAAATTTAAATTTTAAAATTTAATAATAAAAAAAATTATATTAAATTTTTTTTTTTATAAATTAAATTTGATAATATTTAAATCAAATTAATCTAGATATTATTTTGAATACTTGAAAAAAAAAAACACAAAAAAAAGGGAGAACTTTATCATAAATCGAGATAGTTTTATCATGGATGGTTGGTGCCTATTATCAATGGATTCTATTCACTGTTATCATAAAAAATAATTACGTTAATATAGAATTTTTTTTTTTTTTTTTTTTTTTGAAAAAGACGGGTCATTCTTCTAGTCGGACAAATTAAATATTGGGTTTAACGTTCTTAGCACATTTTTTCACGTCGCGTTTAGGACAACTTGGCAGTGGGCCCATCCCGACGTGCTACTACGAAATTTTCCACACAGCAAACGCGCGTATCAACCATGCGCTCTCATTTGTTGTCCTAACCAATGAAATCGCGAGTATATATGATTTGTCTACCACGAATATCTTTTGAAGATCAAACGGCACAAGCAAACCGCAAGCCCAACCGAGTCGATAGATTTCGGAGGCGTAGGCATATATGTATATTTTTTTAATTTATAGGTCGGAAGTGAAATTTATATTTTTTTTAATTTATAGATCAGAAATTGAATTCGAGATCTTTATAAAAATGAAAATATGATATTAATTGAATTCAACAAATTATTAAAAGAGCGAAAATATGCACTGATAATTATTGTCGGGTTGATTGGTTGAGAGTTAGTGACAAAGAGTAATCATACAATGAATGACACGATCTCTCTCTCTCTCTCTCTCTCTCACATACTTCAATTCTCCCAAAATCAGCTTTCGCTTTCCCAAAATCAACTTCATTGAGCCATTGGGGCATTTGTTTTTTTTTTTTAGGAGTTAATCTTTAATATGAAAAACAAGGGATGGTGATTTTAAAACAATATTTATATTTATTATTAGCACGTGCCACCCAACCCACCTCAAGTTAAGGTTGAAGGCTCGGGTTTTAGGAATATTTTCTAATTAATAAAATAATTTAAACCAGGAGGCAGGAGCTTCGGTATTCCGACAGAGCGTAGGATTTAACGTTCTTAGAGCATCTGAACATCTTCTCAAGTCGCATTTAGGACAACTAGGCCGTGGGCCCATCACAACAACGCGCTTCCCCCACGCTCTCTCTTTGCACGACCCGCTTCTGAGAACTCCCCCTATCATAAATAATGTATTTGTTTATTTAAATGAGCACGGGTCCGGAGACTTGAATCGAAAGATAAAACATAAATATACATCATTTAACAAGTTACGACGACATCAGAGATATGGTCGGATTCTTGTTACCAAATTCATTACTCTTAAGGGTCAGTGACAAGAGTTATGAGGTAATGAATTTGCTTAGCATTAGTAGTCGGTATTCGATAAATTTTATTAAAATTTTTTATTTATTTAATAATTATATATAAAAATTTATAAGATTTTCTATTAAATTTTAAAAAAGCAAACTTAAATTTAGGTTATGACTAAATTGCAAAGAAAACAAATTTAGCTCCTAAAGAAAGTTTATGGGGCATTTGGTTCACACTTGGAAATCAGAATCAGAATCGAAATAAAAAATTTTAGAAATCAGAATCGAAATTGAAATCAGATAACTATTGTTTGGTTTAAATTTCGGAATAAATTTGATTACTATTGTTAATATTTTATTTATATATTTTTTGGAATGAGGATAATGTAATTGTTAATTTCGATTTTAATAAAAAATATTTTTAGTGAATATTAATCTTAAGTCTATTAATAATCAAATAAACAAATTAAATAATAAATAAATTAAATCTAACCAAATAATAAATTCTAAAAATAATTTATAACCTAAATTATAAAATAAAAAAGATTAAAAATTAAAAATTACCAATTTAATTTCATCAATGAAATTCGGGAATGGGATTGGGAAATTAGATATTGGAAGTCGAATTGCGGGTGGATGGCTTCCAATTTCAATTGATGGTAGGGCATGGTGATTAACTTGAGACGGCGACTGATGGTGTGGTTGATGGAAATAAGCAATGGTGGTGGTGAATTCGGATGACTGCACCTAATGGTGAAGTTGAATTGAGGAAAGGCGGAGATGTCGACAGTAGAGAAGGCGTTGATGAACACAGAGTAGTTGATGGAATTGATAGCAACCGAAGACAACATAGTTAATGGCGGATAACAAATGGCAAATGGTGAATGTGAAGGCAACTAATGAAGATGGAATCAAAGCAACCAACGGAGAAAGGAGAGTGTAAAAGTGAGAAATGGGTTTCGATTGAGAGAGAGATAAAGAGATTTTTGATTTGAGAGATAGATTTCGATCAAAATCCACCGTTTTATCTGAGTTTCACAAAACCAATAATACGAGGGTTTCATTTTCTTTACTTCATTCCTATTTCTTTAAACCAAATAAGTCATACGAGTTTCAATTTTATTTCTAATTTTATACCCTTTAATCAAATACCATATTTTTGATCTCCCTAAAACTTTTAACTCTTCCCTTTAGTTGCATGCATTTAAAAATTTCCTTTTCGTTTTTGCTCGGCAAAGGGGTTTGCTTTTCTTCCCATCAACATTCATATTTAAGAAAAATCTCAAATTTTAGTTAACAAAAAAGGCACAACAAGTAGGGTCTAAACATGATTCCAAAAAAGGAATCTAGCTGGCATCGCCTCCGACGGTGGGGTAGTAACTTTGATTCCATGAATCACTTTTTCTTTTGGAATTTAATGATTTGTACTATCATTCAATAATAAGAAATAATTTTAAAATAATAAAAAAGAAAAATCCCCCCCCCCCAACCCCCGGCCCCAAAAAAAAAAAAAAAAATCCGACACACATGCTAAAACCTTGGTCGATATTTTTACTTTCGCCTCAAAATGTTCGAAAGTAATGCTTTGGTTCTTGATGTTTTTTATATTTCTTAGTATTTAGGAAAACTCAACTTTAGTCGATTTGTCGATTTTCATCCGTTTTTATTATTTTTTTAATAATTTTTAATTAAATTAAAATTTTTGTCGAAAATATAAGATTTAAATTTTTTTTAATAAAAAGATTTAGATTATTATCATGTGTAATTCTTGGTATCAAAAATTTTATTTAATAATTAAAATCAGATGTCAATTGTTTTAAATGGGTTCTTCCTCACCGTTAATTTTTTATATATGAATTATGATAAAACTCGAATATTAAAAATTAAATACCTTATATTATTATCATAGTATTTTTTACTTACCAAAATATAAAATAATTACTTTGTTATTAAATGATAGAAGGAATATGAAAAAGTGAGATGGATACAAAGCTTAATAACTTATTTTAGTGTATATATTTTTTCTTTATTTAGATGTCTCCTCCCAAACTCGGAACTCTAAAGAAGAGGATAACCTGACAGAACTGTAAGAAGATAACTGCACCTGATCTGCGCACCGTCTATTGCTTTACATCCCTCCGCAATTTAGTTGTCTGATTCCGCTCCCCTCGGAAGGGCATTTTGGTAATCTCGCGAAAACGAGTTTTTTATTAATTAACTTTATTTTGACTTAATTAACAGCTAAGGAAACACAGAAAACTCTCGTGAGACTGTGTACATCCATCTGCAATAAGAAGGCTTGTGAGAGGGAACGAAAGCAAGAACAAATCAAATATCCCAAAGGCAGTTGAATTTTAGAGTGAGAGAGAAAAAAAAAAAATCTAGAGTGCGAGATCAGAGCTGTCTGTTTATTCACTATAAACTAGTCTGATTTGCAGAGGTAGCGAGTCGGACTGGTACTTTTGTGAGGTTTCAATATCTAGTTTTCAATTTGGCCTAACAATTCATTTTGCTGAATACCCATTATATAAGTTTTATCGGAAAGTGTTGTGGTCTGTGGGTTTTTGAGGATTTGGTTTTAAGAGTCGGTTTTGGGGATGAATTGTTGATGTGGGGCTGGATTGGATTGGCTGCCTGTTGAGGGAATAGGGTGTGGCAGATCAGGGAGCCTCTGAAGAATCCGATCTGATAAAATGGTATTGATTTCTGATCCATTTCTGTGTTTAATTGTGTTTCTCTGTTCATTTCAAGTTTTGGCTTTATCTTATTTTTTTTCGGATTACTTAATTTAATTGATTGCTTTTCAATAATTGGATTGATTTGAGTTGTGGATTTTGCTTTATGTATGCTAGATTGTAAACATTTGTGTTACTTGATTGCAGGCCTTAATGGGTTTTGAGATATTTGTATTGTTTTTGTTTGCCTCTTTACTGTTGACTTGAGGCTGATTTTTAGGCTCCCTGTTCTTTGTTGTTTAACTTGATACTTATCCCTGATCCAATTAATATTGCACGCAGTTGCTGCATTTTGCAAATTAGACTACTTGTTCACTGATCAGTTGGACTCTGCAGCATAAATGATGGTGACATGTTTTGAAATGCTCTGTTATAGTAGCTTGCTGTTAATATGGTTTCTGTTTCGAAAAAGTATTTTAGGAAAATGCCACCTCATGTCGGACCGATATGTTTATTTTTAAACTTGATTTTCTAACTTACTTGTGCTGGGTTCATCAGTTGAAGCTAAATATGTAGGTTCTGGATTCTGGGAGTGGAATATTGTTGGGGAGTATGCTCCACCATAACATATATAACCACCATACTAAAAATAAATCAAGAACATACAAACACCAAATTTAACATAGTTCAGCTTCAGCCAAACATGGCTACGTCCTCTAATAGCACAATCACAATCTTACCAATTCAAACCAATCTTACAAGCAAACATATCTCACCCATATTTCTCACACATATATTGTATCTCCCTCACATCATTAGCGTGAACATGCAACCCTGGTCATAACAAACCCAAAAACCATTTTAGCTCTCATACAAAACCATACTAATAAATAGTCACTGGTCAGCACAACATGGTTGTCTACTCAAAATCTACTAACTAGTACCACTTCACTTGCCATCTCAACATTCAAACAAATCTCATGTGATGATGGGATGACTAGGTGGCACTTTGGGGTAAACCTTCTGCTACACTCTAAACCTTACATGATGAGGACCCTTTTAACGTGGCAACACCGTCAACTTCTAAAACAACTTCCTTCATTTAGGGGAGAATAATTTGTCCACAGAGAAGAAATGTTTTTTGATAAAATTTGTTACGGTGTGATATTTCTCTTTCCGAATTGCTCTTGGATCTTAATAATTCTGACATGTGCAAGATTCCATGCAAAACTTGCAGCCCATTTTTTGATATTGATCACTGGATTCGTCAAAATTTTCTTATCAACATCTTTTGTTTGATTGGTTTTTGTTTAGCTATTAGTATGAACCAATGGGAACCATAAATACTAATATTAGCTATAACTATCATTTATTTGTTGAAAAGATATATCGGTTGAAAAATCATATCTATACTTAAAAATAAGACACTGGGAAAACCCATACATGACAAAAAAAATTTTCCCACCGGAAAAAGGAGAAGTCCTGCTCCAATTACTGTAGGAACTGGAAGTTGAATGAAAGGGATGACCATGCATATCGATATATATGTTCCATAACGTAAAAGTTAAATCTAGGATTTATGAATAGGTTTCAAACATTGAGCTCTCTTCCCAGATGGTCTTCTTTTGTTCTATTATTCTAGGACTTGCTATCTGCCATATTTTCAATATCGAAGCAATTTCTGCTTCTCCTTTAGGTGTGACAAGCATCCATGCCACCCCCTTTTTGGGGGATTTTGCTCTACCAAAAAACAATCACTAATATTTTATATGAATGGGGTGGACCAACCCGTCATGAAGGTTGTCGAGACTGTTGAAGAGGTTTTGATGATTAAAATTTAAGTGAAAGATTTAAATATAATCTGGAAATCAAGTTAAGGTGCAAATAGAAACCCAAAGTTAAGGTGCAAACAAATGAATGGAATGTTTGCCTGCTCGGCGTGCTGCCTGCATGTGTGGGCTGCCACGCCAGCCAGGCGTGGCATGCCGCATGTATGTGCGGGCAGCTGCGCGAGAAGAAGCAAAGTGCACATTTTCATTTGTGCACATCAACACTTTGACTTTACATGTCATCTCTCTCTTTACTTTACACACCTTACTTCACACATTTCACCGCTATCTCTCTCTTTTACATCTCTTCTTTAAAGCATTTTTGACTTTTCTACACGTTTTTACACTTCCTTTCTCTCTCCACGTCTACCAATATTTAAAATGCTTCTTTTAGCACTTCCTTTCTACACGTTTGCCATGTGATTTAAAAGCATTTCTCTCTATTTATTTACCCATCTGCCATCATCAATTTAAACTCCATGTCTCTCTCAACGCGGTCAAACAAGCGCCTGTGCGGGCTACTGCGCAAGCAAGGCGCGGCCAACCGCACGCCTGTGTGGGCTACTGCGCAAGCAGGGCGCCGCCCACTGCAAGTAGGTATGGGCTACCGTGCATGTCTGCGCGGTATACCATGAGCGCAGTGCACTCGAGCGGCTGACCCAGCAGTGGCCTAACAGGCTACCGTAAACTCTAAATGGTCTACCGCCATGCTGACAACCAAGCCAAGCCTAGCTGACGCGTATTAATTATTTTAGCTTCTCTCTCACACGTATATAAAATTTTTTTTTGGATTCAATCTTAGAAAAATTATAATTTTAAACCTGTTTGAAATTTGAATTTGAACATTTGTCTCTCTTCTGCACTAACTCTTAGCAGCAAAAAGCATTTTGATCTTTTGTACAATAGGGTTTGCTTATCCAAATATTGTCTTAAAAGATTTGCCACGGCCAATTTTATTTAATAAGAACAGCTGTTTTTATTGATAACGGGCAAAAAGAATTAATGAGTATATGTCAAAAAGTCTTAACTTAAAGAAGGTGAAGAGCATTTATGTTAAACATGCAAACTCACCTACCGCTCAATGGATCCTTTAAGAGAGATATAAATGTTGAAGCAGCAACAAGGTTATAGGAGAAGTTGCGCAGTTAACGTTTACAGCAATTACTCTTCAAAGAAACAAAGATAACGATTCACTGCTGAAAATTAACATACTCTGTTCCAAAACTAGTACTCTTTGTTTTTCATTCTATTTCTTTCTTCTGAGTGTAAATTTGAGATAAGCGCATAGAAAAGATATATATGAGGATAAAAGCCTATCTATTTGTATCATTTATCCTTTCTGTACAAAAATCTCTGAAGATTGGTGAGATATTCACAATCTTGGGTTTAGAGAGAGAAAGCAACAACATGAGAAAGGTTGAGTGGTTAGTATTTGAGGATAAACATTGTATCGGTTTAACTTGAACCGTAATCAAGTTTATATCCTTGTGGTATTAGTGAAAATCCAAGAAAGAGTCCTGAGAGTGGACGTACATCGAATTTGATGGAACCATTATAAAAATCTTATTCTTTCATTTCTATTTTCTTCTGCAACCTTACTCCTTTGTTTTAATCACCTTTGATCAATTTTCACCGCCTGTGATCAAATTTTTGTTTAAATCTGCAATTAGTTAAAAAATAATTCAAATAACCCCCTCTAGGTTTCTTTCAAAGGTTAGAATAGAAAGCACACTAATCCCTATAACAAATTATAATTTTATCTTTTGCTGAAAATTGGTAGCTGAGATAGTTGTTAATGTAGATAGCAGTATGACAATTGCAAAAAAGCATAGCAGATATTAGGCCACAAAATCATAACCAAAATAGAACACTAATAACTACAAAATAGTAAACTAATAATGGTTAATACTTCAAAAACCTTTCAAGTACTCATAAATAAAATCGGATTCTTTCTAATCTTGAGCTACATCAATTCTCCTTGGGTTGAAGATTCCTCCTGAAGAGTTTTAAGACTTTAAGACTTGATTATGGTGGCAAACTCCAAACAGCAGGGTTGATCCAAAGAAGAAGAAGTGAAGGCAAACCTGCAAGTGTCACAACCTTACAAACACTTCGATGACGACATAAGTGGTCACTTCATAAATTGAACGAACAATTTCATTTATATATAAATTGAATAAACTGACATAGGGTTCATGCCTATGGAGACATGCGAAAACTGCGAAGGAACAAAAAAGGAAAATTAGGGATGAGACAAAACTTGTTCATCATGAGAAAAATGTCCTTTTTCTGGGTATAAACTATTGGTATTCAATAATCACATTGGATTGGCCTAAATTCAGTTCGAGCTGGGTTGTGGCAAAACTCCCTCGGTGCCTATTTTTTCCATTCACTATTCAATGACAGATTGAAAATCAACTTCAGTTTTAACCATCGCAACCATTTCAAAGTTATGAAACAATTTAATTTTTTGTTCCACATTTGTTAAAGATTGGAGAACAATAGGATCTAAAGGCTTGATATCTTGGGGTTCAACAAACGCATGGTTAAATTTGAATCTCAAGTTGAGCCTTCAAATTTGGACTACATTTTAGAGTCCTTAAAGAAATATTCTCTTTGGCTTTATATGAGTTTCAAAAGGTGTTGAATTTTCATTCTGGTTCGAGTACTACCCGATTTTTACTTGTTTGAAAATGTTAAGTTCACCAACAAACTCATCAAACCTGTAAAGCAAATAACTTTCTCATTTTAAGTATCAGGTGTAGGGTTTTGGGTTTCTTGATGGGGAATAACACCGTAGCTAAGGTAATCTAAGTTATAAAATTTGAAGTCCTCATGTTGGTTATCACAGTTATTTTCCATATAAGGATGATATTCTACATATGTATCATCATAACGGAAGTCCTCATAAAAATATTCATAGTCAGAATTAAAATATTTGGGCACAAGATGTGAAATTAGAACCTGATGGACCAGAATGCAATTTATTCAACTTAAGCCTGTAAATAAAATCAAATCCAAATCTTCTAAAGTGAGAACCATAAGAAAAATTCAAAAGATGTGCTCCAAATGCACGAACCAGGTTGAAATTCATCGAAAATCGAGGCTGGGATTACTCAAAAGCTCAAAATAATGTAGAACTGTAAAAAAATCCCGGAAAATGCTAAACCAGGGCAAAAAAACTAGTGAATTGCTGCAAAAATTCTCAGCAGATCTGAAGGAGCATTAAAATGAATCCAAGAGTGAAAAGGGACTACCACTTGGGAAGCACAAATTGATGGTGATTTTCCTTTGTGAGATATATTTAAATTTTTTTTTGTGGTGATGATGGCTGGTTGGATAAGGGTTGATACAAAGGAACTCGAGTTTGGTATAAAACTGCAGCAATTAAAATCTTAGGAACGATAGCCTGTGAACAGTTACTTGTGAGAGGGAGGCAACCATGAAGAAGGAGCTTAGTTTCTGATACCAGATGATGTAGTAAGCAATGTGGGAGGAGAACATAAGGAGAGGTTGGGGAAGAAGGGAGAGAGAGATCCAGATGAGAGGGCAGAGAAGAGAAACAATTTGATATAGAAAAATCCTAACTAGAATATTTATAGGCCACAAAACCCTAACCAGAATAGAAACTAAATTACTTCTAAAGTATAGAAAAATCAAATAATAATGAAAAACTAAATATTTTGAAAACTTTTAAAATATTAGTAAAATAAAATCCTATCCTTGCTCTTCTTGAGCTACATCAATTGTCTTTTAGTGGTACTACTGGCAAGAGGTGGTGTCTATGAAATTTCCGTATCCATTTTTCCAGTATATTGCACCTCCAACTTGTTGCTGTTGGCAATAAAGTGACTTTGTACCATAAAGTCTTTGGCTCTCATAAATCATTTATCAATAACAATGATAAGCAACTTCTTAATTGCAATAGTAATTACCTTAAGATTAAGCAATAAATGCAAGGAGAGTGACTGCATGAAAGAATCCTTGTGGTACCATGATGTATGTTCTTTCCAATTTGATGCCACTATACTTCTCTCTTCATGTAATGGGTAAAGAAGTTGAGAGTGATTTATATCCTGAATAGTGGTAGATCACATATAGTATCATGCCACAAGATATCATGGGTGAAGCAATATTTAACATTGGTAATCCTGCTAGCTACTGCTTATTTTGATAATTTTAAGCTCTGCTGGCTTCAGAAGTAGCTCTTTAGATTCTCCTATCCTATGGGATGTGGAAAAGAACATGTTATCATGCCATCATTCTTCCTGGTTATCACACTAATCACGTCTCTTGGGCCTATATTTTGTGTTTGAGAGAGCGCATACTAATCTAAATAAGCCAATGATTGAGTTCTTTACTTTTGCAGGCTACTCTAGCCAACTTAGGGGTTGGATCTTTTGTTTGGGTGGAGGATCCTGATGATGCTTGGATAGATGGGGAAGTTGTTGAGGTTAAAGGGCAAGAAATTAAGGTCAATTGTACTTCTGGAAAGATGGTGAGTATTTGATCATCTTTCTGAACAATTTATCCTCTAGTACAAGTTCTCTGTAAGTGCTTCTATCAATTTTCAATTTCCCACTCTAAGTGCTTCTTCCAAATTGCAGGTCACTGTAAATGTGTCTAATGTCTATCCTAAAGATACCGAAACCCCACCTTGTGGGGTTGATGATATGACAAAGCTGGCTTACTTGCACGAACCTGGAGTTCTTCAGAATCTAAAGTCCAGATATGATACGAATGAAATTTATGTAAGTATCCTTAGCATAAGGGCTCTTCATCTTGAAATTTTCTATATTTGCCGACTGGATTAATTGTTCTGTTTTCATTTGGCTTGGAGTGAGAAAATTTTTTTATGCACTGCCCTCATGGTTTACTCCATCAGTCCCACATTATAATGTAGTAGTCAATGTCAAGATAGGTTTCTAGCTAGGAAGAACAGATATGGATGATTTGGATATATAGATGCCCAAATTTCCAAAAAACTAGGATATGGTGATATGTGGGATACTATATGTATATTTATTTTAAATTTTTTATTAACAATATATATACACATATATGTAGAAAATAGTTCCCTTTTTGAATGTTAAAGAGCTCAAACTTATTAATGAAGAAGTATGGATAGAGATCCGAGTATTGAACATGACATGGATACAGTGATATGACAAATCTCTGGTTAACTAGAATACAAGGTTTTTGATTTTAAAATAATGAATTGAATATATTTGTTGAATAAATTTTACTGTTATTGGATAATTTTATTCATGAATAAGTCTAGGTTAGCAAATTAGTGACTTAAATATTTAAAGTTAGGTTTTAATAAGATATAGCAAGTAGGTATAACCATTGTGATTACTTCATTTGTATATTGTTTAATAAATAAAACATAAACCAATTATGCATGTTGTTAGTGAATTTTTTATCACAAACATTTCATGTAAAATATCCATCAAGTGTGTGACAAGTATCCAACAAGTAACTGTTATTTGAAAAGATAAATAAAAAAATATGTATGCCACGCAGTATTATTCATAAAGTATCCATGGAGTATGATATTCAATATGTGTCTGATACAAGTATAGCTTCCATTTTGAAGCATCCGTGCTTCCTACATTTATAGTGTCATTGAACT
Organism: Dillenia suffruticosa; assembly: GCA_033439265.1. Classification (NCBI taxonomy): domain Eukaryota; kingdom Viridiplantae; phylum Streptophyta; class Magnoliopsida; order Dilleniales; family Dilleniaceae; genus Dillenia; species Dillenia suffruticosa. The sequence goes on from JAVTVX010000020.1 coordinate 21,374,322, forward strand.
TTATCTGTATGACATTTGTCTCAACTGTGCTGATCCACATGGTGGTTTCTCAAGACTTACACAGGAAATATATTAATTGCTGTGAATCCTTTTCAAAGATTACCCCATCTATATGATACCCACATGATGGAACAATATAAAGGTGCAGACTTTGGCGAGCTGAGTCCACATCCTTTTGCTGTTGCAGATGCTGCATACAGGTACTTTCTGATAACCTAAGTGAGTATTGCTTTTGGGAATCTTTATTTTTTGTATCAGGATTGAAGTTGTTATGGCTTGACACAGACTCATGATGAATGAAGGAATAAGTCAGTCGATTTTGGTTAGTGGAGAAAGCGGTGCAGGTAAAACAGAAAGCACAAAACTGCTAATGCGTTATCTTGCATATATGGGAGGGAGAGCCGTATCAGAAGGCAGGACTGTTGAGCAGCAAGTCCTTGAGGTAAAAATCTATGATGTTCATTACTTGGTTATGCCCCTTATTCAACGGCTTGCTTCATATTCAGTACTTATGCTGTTGCTTTCTGTATTTTTTAAGTCCAATCCTGTTCTAGAGGCGTTTGGGAATGCCAAGACAGTGAGAAACAATAATTCAAGGTAAGAAGTATGATAAATTGTGTGGGGTGTGTTTTAAGAATATTTTACAAAGCCAGCCATATGGTCCGTTACAATTGATCGTGTTTTGGTTGTTGCAGTCGTTTTGGTAAATTTGTTGAGATTCAATTTGACAAGAGGGGAAGGATTTCGGGGGCCGCTATAAGAACTTATTTGCTAGAAAGATCTCGTGTTTGTCAAGTATCAGATCCTGAGAGGAACTACCACTGTTTCTACATGCTTTGTGCGGCACCATCAGAGGTAATTGGTGTCTGGCTAGCCTTTTTAAATGGATTCATAATGAAAATTAAAGTTGAGGTAGCAATACAATTTTTCCAAACGCATAAAAATCTAAGAGTGTTTAGGTTATCATGTTGCCAAAGATTGGAAGCCATCTTTTCCGTGCTTATTGTTCCTTCCATTGGTCAAGGTGAAATTACTGGTCATACGACCTCTGAAAACTGGTCAAAGAATTTTATGTGAACAGGAATGATTTGTTCCTATCCTGTTTCGTTTTCTTTCCCTCTAGCTCTCTATATTCTAGTGTCGGTGTCTTTTGCAATTGACTTATACCTTGGGGGGGGAGGGGAGAGGAACAGCACAGTCCCCCCTCCCCCCCCCCCCCCCAAAAAAAAAAATCCCCAAGTGGTTCTTTTTTAACCCCTTTTTTTTTCTTTGTATTTTAGAAGTAGCTGACTTTGAGACGATCACGCTGTTGGTATTGGGTAGAGTTCCTTTAGTTGAACATCCTGTAACTGTTTTCTGAACAAAAAATTTTGCCAATGAAAGATGCATTTGCTTTCCGACTACTGGTTTTTTAAGTTACCATCGGTAGGTTACAAAGTTGTCTGGGCCAAGGGAGATGCTGCTGTGGAGCAAAAACTGGTAAGAAGAAAGAGGATTGTGAAAGTGTTGGGTGCACTTTTGACTGCAAAATATGTGCCAAAATGTGAACCGGAGGTTGAGCTTTTATTTATTTATTTATTTTTATTCCATTTGGCCCCTCAAACTCCTACTTTTCTATCATTATAGCCTTTCATGTTGATGTCGTGGTTAGACAGAGTTTATGCTGACATAGCACATCTGTGTCCTGCCATGTGTATGTATAGGGTTGTAGTAAATGTAAGTAAACAAAACTTCGGTGATGCAAATTGCATTTTGGCTCTAGTTTGGGGGAGCCAAAACTGCACTTAGTACATGGAAAAAGGTGACAGAAAATTGGTCTACACAAGAAACACCTTTGATTGACCGAAGAGAAGTTTTCTTTTTTACAAAAGTATACAGATGCTGAAAGTGCACATGGAGTGCCTTCTGTCGTTGTGTGACGGATTCCACTGGAAGTCTTTATTGCAGGGGATTGAGGAAGGTTTATTTGAGTCTCTTTGGACTATCTATCAATTGATGATATGCCCGAGTTGACCTATTACCAGGGAATGATAGAATTCTACTTTGTTTCTTTAGAAGTGACCTGCATTATAATGCTTGAGAATGAAAAAAATAATAATGTGGAAGGGAAGATGACTTGAGGTGAGGCTCAGGTATGAATGTGCTACAGCCTGCCTCTTGTTCTTTTCTTTTAGTCACCTTTTCTGATTTGTCAAGGGGAAGGAATAATGCCATATTAAAATGAAATTGAAACTCAAAAGTTATAGTCATGCAGTAAATGAGTCACTTCTTTCCCATTATGGCATCATTTATGCTCTTCAAGTAATTTGCAAGTTAAATCACTAGGAAGTCCACTGATTGAGTTTCTTTGGCACATGAAGAAAAATTAATTGCAAACTGATTTATGTGAAACTCCAATTGTGTATGGCCCATTTCAAATGGCTTAATTCTTCGTATCTCTGTTGTCAGGAGGTTCAAAGATACAAATTGGGAAATCCAAGAACATTTCACTATCTAAATCAATCAAATTGCTATGCGTTGGATGGAGTGGATGACTCTAAAGAATATCTTGCAACAAGGAGGGCAATGGAGATAGTCGGAATCAGTTCTGGTGAGCAGGTACATTTAGCTTCTTCTTCTTCTTCTTCTTCTTTTTGGCATGCTTACTTTCTTGAGTGCTAAATATGTACTGATTATGTCTGTGTTTTTCTTGTTTTTATTTTTACAGGATGCAATTTTTCGGGTTGTGGCTGCTATTCTCCATCTAGGGAATATTGAATTCAAAAAGGGAAAGGAAATTGATTCTTCTGAGCCCAAAGATGAAAAATCTTGGTTCCATCTAAGAACAGCTGCTGAACTTCTTATGTAAGTGTTCAACATTATTGGCATGTGTGCTTTTACATTGGAACCTATCTCTGAGAATATCTAAGTTTTGCATATAAAAATTGCATGACTAGTTTGAGATTTTTAATTTACTTTTCCAGGTGCGATGCAAAGGCCCTGGAGGATTCTCTCTGCAAACGCATAATCGTTACACGTGACGAAACCATCACCAAATGGCTTGATCCAGAATCTGCTGCTGTTAGCAGGGATGCTCTGGCTAAAGTTGTGTACTCAAGGCTGTTTGACTGGTAAGCCAAAAAAAATCATTTGCTCAAGACTTTCTTTATTGGAGTTTGTATAGTAGGGATTGTACATTTCTGTTTATCTGTTTATAATTCCATTCTGTTCTATAAATTGACTTGTAAAATTAATTGCTTCGAGATATTTCTTATATTATTCTGTATTTTTTTTCTGGTTCAGGATTGTGGATAAGATCAACAATTCAATTGGGCAAGATCCTGACTCTAAAGTTTTAATTGGGGTGCTGGATATATATGGCTTTGAGAGTTTCAAGACAAACAGGTGCTTAGCCGGTATGCCTTTTGTTTTTATTAATGATAGAGATTTGTCAGTTGCATTCCCGTGATCTGCGGAATTTCATCCTAAGGTGGTCAATAACGTCACAGGAAGACCAACGCCAAGATATCTGTTATTTGACATTTTGTATGTGAATTTATATATTATATTCCTTAGTTTTACGTTCTTTTTGGATTGCTAAGTGTAGAGATCCTAAGCTTGAGAGTTTGAGCATTTCTCATTTCTTTCTGTGCTTCTGATATAATAGAGCTAAGTTATCATCTCTATGCTGCCTTGCGATAGTCTGCATTCTCCCTGTTTAATATTTGGATTTGACTTATTTGACTTATGATCATTTCAATAACTTGTTTCTTGTTCTCCAATGGCCATTTGATAGGGCAGATCCAGTTTTTTGTCAATGCGACATTGATTTTTTGACATTAAAGCATCTACTCTTGAAATTATGTCATATATCATAATATAGTATATGCAAAAGGCTTAGAGATAATCAATCCCTTTTTAACCTGCACTGACTTTGTGGCTGTTTTATGAAATTTAGGTCAGAAAAGTGACTGGGTAATTGGCATCTGTAAGCGCTGATATTCAATATTTATCAAAGCATTCTGAACTTAACCATTTAAGATCCTGGACCAATCATCTGGTTGCTTATCAGGAAGAAAAAAAGAAAAAAAAAGAAAGACAACAGTAATCTGCCGAATGAAGCATGAAATTCAGACTCAACAAGAACCGGGGATTTGAAAATAAATCTCTTCTAATGTTCTCTTTATCATAGTTTCCTTCCATGAGGATTTCTTTTCTCCTCACTTTGTAATATCCTTCTCTCATTAATACCACATTTTTTTTTTCTATTGGGAAAAAGAGGTAATTCTCAATTTTTGTATTGACTTGTTCTGATGGCACCATTATTGCTTGTTTGGGAGAAAAACTCATTTGTATCCATAGTCTGAGGGCTAGAGCATCAAGGTATCATCGTTTTCTGCTCGTTTTGTGCCATATTGAGAATGTATGTATAGGTACTCTCTTTTGCTTTAGGAATTAAATTCATCCGCATCCACTGAATTATTGATCTGAGTTCATATGTCACTATCATTTTCCATTTTAACGTAATTTTGCTTGCTTTGTTCTTGTCCTCCTAATTTTAGCCATTGGCATTATCATGCTTTCAAATGTACTTTGCAGTATCTGTCAAAAGAGGGATAGTGTATATGTAGTCTTTTTCTTATCTGGACTAGGAAGTCTGTGTTTCCCTTTTTGCATGACTACAAGTCTTAATATGTAATAAGGGATTATTATTAATTAATTGGCTTAATCCATGAAGTTCTTTATTAGGGCATTTTGAACCATAGATCTTTTGTTTATCTTTGAGTTAAGTATATTAGACTGTTTCTGGCCTGTCTTCCTTGTCACATGTCTCTTTCCTTTTGGACTCAACACATTAGGTTCAGTAGGGATATCAGTATACGATTTCTCCAACAAAGTCCTTACATACCTCATTTGTTAAGAGAATGATGGTAATGTTATAGGACTTCAGGTTTTTTCTTGGCCATATATTCTTCTAAATCTCATCAATCTGGATGAATATAACTAATCAAATAACTTGATCAAGTAAAATCTAAAATATTGTCAAAATTTTTTCTTTTCATTGTCTAACAAGTTCGTGGACATGTTATTACCTGCCCCACAATGAGTGACCACTTATTTTGGTTCAGGATAATCTATACTCAGAGATAGTTAGGGAGGGGGAGTTTGGTACAGGTTTTGGTAAAGGAATAGAAATGAAATAATGAAATGCAATTTCATAAGATTTTAGTGGTATACTACAGGGAGAAATTATATCAGATTCTTGGGGATGAACTGGCTGCAATTTCAAATTGTGTGTCTGATGATACAAAATGTTCTGGCAGATTGAGAGGAAAGACTTTTGTTGGTTTGTGCATGCTCATAAATTTGTGATTGTAATTTGCTGAACTCTTGCTTTGATCTATTTTTTTGGATGCCAACAATTTTGCCACTTGAAATTCTAATTCATTTTGTGGACATTCCCAGTTTTGAGCAATTTTGCATCAATTTGACAAATGAGAAACTTCAGCAACATTTCAATCAGGTATGTGTTGAAAGATTTCTCATGCATATTTTATTTCCTGGAGCTTTTTGACTTGTGTGGCTCAGCCTTGCACATTATTACTGTTGGACAGCATGTGTTTAAAATGGAGCAAGAAGAGTATACAAAAGAAGAAATTAATTGGAGTTACATTGAGTTCATTGACAATCAAGATGTTCTTGATCTCATTGAAAAGGTTTGACCTGGCTCCCTGAGAAAATGTGATTACTGCTTATTTTATTTTATTTTTTGGATTGCTAACCCGCAATTATGTTAAGTGTCTTTCACGATGAAAAGAGATTACTAGTTGATGATTATGTTTCTCTTCTTTCTCATTTTTTGTTTTTACTTCCTCAGAAACCTGGTGGCATAATTGCTCTTCTTGACGAGGCTTGGTAAGTAGATTAGCAATTCGCGAAAGCATGCTATAAAAGCTTATTTCACTTTACAGTTTCTATTCTTGAGTTTGTCATTACTGGTTGATGATGTACTTCAATTTTTTTGTACTAACTTGCTGAAACTCATCTTTGTAGTATGTTTCCAAGATCAACGCATGAAACATTTGCCCAGAAGCTGTATCAAACATTTAAGAACCATAAGCGCTTCAGCAAACCAAAATTATCACGCACTGACTTCACAATTTCCCATTACGCTGGCGATGTAAGTCATAGCTAGTTCTCTTTTCTTATGTACTTGGATTTGAATTGTATGTCAAAGAAACTCTGATTCATAGGTTAGAAGCAAGAATCACGTGGAGTTCCTGATATCATAACTGTTTTTCAGGTGACTTACCAAACTGACTTGTTCTTGGACAAGAACAAGGACTATGTTGTTGCTGAACATCAAGCACTTTTGAGTGAGTCAGAGTGCTCCTTTGTGTCATGTTTGTTTCCACCATCTTCTGAGGAGTCCTCCAAGTCATCTAAATTCTCATCCATTGGTTCACGGTTTAAGGTATGATGGTTTGATCTCTTTGACTTGCTTACATGGTGCTTGTTGTTCAGTCTAAAGTCATTAGTCCTCTTTTATGAGTACTGCAGCAACAATTACAAGCATTACTTGAAACTCTGAGTTCCACTGAGCCACATTATATCCGATGTGTGAAGCCAAATAATCTTCTCAAACCAGCAATCTTTGAGAACCATAATGTTCTACAGCAGTTACGCTGTGGGGTAAGAATGATATTTGGCATCATGTCTGGGGTTTAGTTTAAGCTTCTGGTTATTTGATGGTATATACTTATCATTTTTGTCTTTACAGGGAGTTATGGAGGCCATTAGAATAAGCTGTGCTGGATATCCTACAAGAAAAACATTTTTGGAATTTGTGGACCGATTTGGAATCCTTGCCCCTGATGTTCTGGATGGCAGGTAGTTTTATTGTTTTTCTTCATACTTGGCCACCAGACCTGTACAAATTAACATCTATCTTTTGATCAATAATAATTGTTGCAGTTCTGATGAAATCACTGCTTGCAAGAGGCTCCTCAAGAAGGTGGAACTAGAAGGTTATCAGGTAATGATAATTAGTTACTGGGCTACCAGACCTACAGCCTACTTAATTTTACTACATGTTTATATCTCTCACTCTTAGATTTTGATCAGTAAATTATTTTGTTTCTATGAGGTGGGAGGCACTGTAGAGGGAGGGGAGATATGGGCCCTTGTCCTTCCACAAGTCACAGTTTGGACATTGATCACATTTGTTAATCTTGGGCCAAAGGCCTGGTCTTCTCTGTATGTCTTGAATTTGTTATGTCCGTATTCCTGGATGAAATAATTTGCTGTATTCTTTCCAACGCAATCATGGATGATGGTGTGATTGTGTGTCAGAAGAGTACAGAACTCAGTTACCCAGCTGAACAAAGAAAGGAGAAATTATTTGCCTGTGACATTTTCTTCTGATGAGTAAACCGAATGCATCAAGTGCACCAAATTGAGTTATAGGCCCAAAATAACCTTATTTCACAAGAGAAATGGAGGGGAGGAAAAAATTGATCTGGATGTTGATGATGACTTATAGTAGCTGTTTGTAAGGATTGTAGGAAGGCTTAAGTATTTCTAGTATCAATGTGTTTTTGTTGCTTGAATGGCTAGTCCCTCTATGTTGTTTAAATTGGTTTTCCCTGACTTCCTATCTTGTACACGCAAGATGGGGTGGGAGTTTCAACTTCTGCCCTTACTGTTTACATTGATTTCTGTTACCTTGTCACACCTTACAGTGTTTCCTATAGGGCGTCTGCATTTATTTGACTGATCTAGTTTCATATTCCAGATTGGTAAGACAAAGGTCTTTCTTAGGGCTGGTCAGATGGCAGAACTAGATGCCCGGAGGAGCGAGGTATTGGGACGTTCAGCATGCATTATCCAGAGAAAAATTCGTTCTTATTTGTCTCGCAAAACTTTCATTATGTTGCGACTCTCTGCTATACGAATCCAAGCTATTTGCCGAGGTATCTAACTTGAATATTCTGATTTCTTTACATTATGATAGATATATGTTTGAATCCATATACTTGAATATGTCGTCATTTTGTAATGTTTCATTGGGAATAGAATTCTGTTCTCCAATCAAAAAAAAAAAAAAAAAATCTCAATTCCTACTAATTTTGTTTGACTCTCAGTTGAGCATCTGAAGTCACTCATCTGATGATTGTTTGCTTCTGACTGCTGTTTGCAGGGGAACTTGCTAGAAAGGTTTATGAGAGCATGCGGAGAGAAGCTGCCAGTCTCAGAATTCAAAAATATTTTCGCTTGTTTATTGTTCGAAAAGCCTATAAAGAATTGTGCACCTCTGCCATTTGTATTCAAACAGGTATGCGCGGCATGGCTGCTCGTAATGAACTCCGCTTCAGAAGACAAACCAAAGCAGCTATCCTTATCCAGGTAAAATGAATCACATGCCTGACATCTCTTCTAGGGAAGTGTTGTATTGAGTCATAGTAATTGTATTGCCCGCTCAAATTGGCCATCTTCTATCAATTCCTTTTCCTTTTTTCCATCCTTTGCCTGTTCGTGGAATAGTAATAATGATGTTTCCTCACTCCAGAGTCATTGCCGCAAATATTTAGCTCACCTGCATTACACAAAGTTAAAGAAAGCTGCAATCACCACTCAATGTGCATGGAGAGGAAGAGTTGCTCGTAGAGAACTTCGGAAGCTCAAACTGGTGATCTTCTCTATCTCCGCAGCATTGTCTTTTTACTTCTGTAACCTACTGTCTTGCTTTGACAGACAAGCTCAAAACCATTTTTGCTTCAGTCAAGGAAAAAGAGTTTGGATCTTAAGTCTTGAAGCTGTTTGGCTGGATCTCTTTCATATTATAAACTGGCAGAACCAGGATTTAGCCTTTAAGATTCCTTTTTTTGCTTATGTATCTGCTTCTTGGAATCTGAATGATGTCAATATGGCTGAAATCTGCTACTTCCTCTTCATCATTATACTAACATGTGTGCACACGCATAAACATGAATGCACATGGTAGTTTGATGCTTCCTAACAGTTCCTTATTTAGGTGGAACGATGACTCTTACTAAGTACTCAATCAGCCAGCTGGTGTTGCTTCCTAGGAATTTGATACTTTAAAAGGAAGTCTTGAATTTCTTAGGATCACCTTAATTTGTGAGTGCATCTTATGTCTTTGATTCCAATCCCTTGCTCACATACAAGGAGGAAAGAGGTGATTCAAAGGAGACTCGATTTTTTTCCTGGCAAATTAGCTGTGCACAAGGGAGTAAAAATCATGCAACCTCCAAAGAGGAGAGTAGGTCCAGGGTTAAACATCCATTTCACACTCAACAAAGTTTTGTCAGGGGTTAACCTAGCAAGGTTGGCCCAGCGGTACTAGCGGTGACTAATGAAGGGTGAGGTTTAGGGTTAAAATCCTATAAGTAGCACTTATATTTTATTCATAAAAAAAAATTTTGTCGGGAAAGTGGTTGTGGAAATTTATCTTAGAAAAATACTTTAATTGAAGGATGAGGTCTATTTTGGATCATAATAAGTCAGAGTGGGCCTTCCATTGTGGGTGTTAAGCTTAAGCATCAAAAAAGGCTTGGGAGTCTTTTATTAGTTCAGTGCATGAGACCTTTGAAGTCTGAAAATAGTAGGTTCCTAGTTTTGACTTTTTATGGGTAAGGGTGTAATAGGTACTCTGTTTACTATCAATGCCTAAGATTCATAGTCTCTAGACCTCCCTTATCTTAATCCGCAGCACGTCATGGAAGTTGGATCCTGGTTTATGGAAGCGTACGTAGAGAGTGAAGTTTGTGTCGAAATATACTGTGACAGTATTAGTGTCGTCAGAGAAAGGTAAGTGGGACTTTCAATGGTGGTTAACAAGGAAGAAGGGTGCTTCTTGAAATTTTTCCCTTTTCTCTTGGAAAGTTTCTTCACAAAAGGATCTTGATCTAATATAATTTGCACAGGAAGTAAAATTGTAGTGATATATGTGTTGTGTATTTATTATATATGTGAGATAGTGTATCATTGGTTGTTGCAGGCAGGGCAGGCTAGGGAGCTACATGATCTCTTTCTTTCATTTTTAAACATTTCTAGGGTGACTTCTGCTTTCTTTTTGGATAACATGTGGGCTGGGGGGATCTGGATGTTGCAGTAATCAGTGAATCTTTTATGTTTCTAGTTGTTTTTTGGTTGTCCTAAAGGGAGAGAAATAGTTAAATATCTCATTGAAAGGAAAAACCTCTCTCACAAGTATGGATACTTAATTTAGGCCCCTAAATCTGCCTGAAATGCAGTTTTTGCTTGTATTATTTTATTGTGATTTTGTATTGGACTTTGGTTTGCTTCTGTACTAGGGTGGCACCCATTGGTGCTTTAAGCATTTTTTATTTCTTTCTATAATCCTTTTGCTCATCTTGAATAAGATTTTTGCTTTTGTTTTTTTTCCCCTTCCTAGTATCGTCTTCTTTAATGTAATTGGTTGCCTCATTGAAGTAATAGAACTTGTGAACCTCTATTCTTGAATTAAGCATAATATTTGATTAATTGATCTCTATTCTTCAGGCGGCGAGGGAAACGGGAGCTCTTCAAGCTGCCAAAAATAAATTGGAGAAGCAAGTTGAAGAACTCACCTGGAGACTACAACTTGAAAAACGAATGCGGGTTTGTATCTTTTCTGAGTTTGTTATTGTTTATCTCATATTAAAAATTTTCTTCCGTATTCATCATGCATTGCCAAATGTGTCTTCTCAAGCCATTTACCCATCTCAACTATGCTCAACAAGACCACCCTAGTTCCCTGCTGACGGACTGAACATCATTCCTTTCCACCATTCCTTTCTTTCCCCCAAATTTTATGTTGTTGTCTTCAGGGCATGTGCTTTCTTTGGCTTTCGTAAGCATGTCCAATAACATGAGATGTTGCTTAACTTTCAACTTTTCGTATTTGCCCGATTTTGATCAAGGGCATCTTGTCTTCACAAAGTGGAGATCAAACTGCTTTACATTATCTATGGTCCGCTTCTTTTCCAGTAACAGAGATGATGGAGGGCTCCTGGTATTAGTGTTTCATTTTACTTTGTTATCTTTTATATCGTTTCAGATTGTTAGTATGTAAATTTTTGGACGTGTGCATGTATATATGTGCCTATGACATACTACTAAAAAAAGAGCTTGCTGATTCTGCCTAGAAGAATATCATTTTTATTTTTTAGATCTGTCATCTAATGAAAGATATTATCAATTTTATCTAAAGGCGACACTAGCTCCTACCCTTTTAGTAGGAACTTCTATATACATTGTTATTCATCTTCATCTTCATTTGCTGAGACTAAATTTAGATTATGTTTATGTCCCTGATTTTTGCTTTTATGTTGAATGTTAATAGGCTGACATGGAAGAAGCTAAGACACAAGAAAATGCGAAGTTACAAGCTACTTTGCAAGAAGTGCAACTTCAATTCAAGGAAACTAAAACACTGCTGATGAAGGAACGGGAGGCTGCAAAAAAGGCAGCTGAGCAAATCCCTGTTATCAAGGAGGTCCCAGTTGTTGACCAAGCAATGCTGGATAAGCTTACTTCTGAAAATGAACAATTGAAGGTAAGGGGTGCACTCTTGTGTCAATCAAATTTACTTTGCCATGCTTCTTCATTCGTCAAGTTACTGGAAGGGAAGCTTGTTTGTTGAGTTATAAGTGCTTTCCATTTCCCAATCTATTTCTCACTTTAACTAATGCAGGGAATGGTGAGTAAATTGGAAGAGAGAATACATGAAACTGAGAAGAAATATGAAGAGGCAAACAAATTAAGTGAAGAAAGGTTGAAGCAGGCTTTGGATGCAGAATCAACGATAATTCAACTGAAGACCACCATGCAGAGGTACATGCCGTGAAATGAGTGTCTATGCAGATTTTCTCAGGAGTTGGTCTATGTTCTGTATGGTGAAATGCTGATTAAAAGTAATTAAGTGAATAGATGTTTGCTCTTTGATAATGGTATATGAGTTAATTGTTGCACAGGCTTGAGGAGAAAGTATCTGATATGCAGTCTGAGAACCAAGTTCTTCGTCAGCAATCCTTGTTAAGTTCACCTGTAAAACGGGTGGCAGAACTTCCACCAGCTCCTGTCTCTCAGGTAACCATTCCCACAATCTTTAAGGGATCCGATTACACTTCTCCATTCTTACTGGTACTTGGTTTTACTTCTACTTGCAGAGACTTGAAAATGGTCACCATTTAAGTGAAGAAAGCAAGTCCAATGTAATTTTCTTCCATGAAATTAATAATCTGCTCTGTCTTAGGTCCACTAAATTAAGATTTCCATAGTACTAATCAGAGCTATCGCTGCAGGAATCTATTAATGAGACACCTACTAAACAGTTGGGAACAGAAGCCAATGACAAGTTGAGGAGATCACGTTCACAACGTCAACATGTATATTTTAGCTCCATTGTGCTTTCTTTTGCGTAGTATCTTATTTGGCTCAAATTAGGCATTATTCATTTCATTTTGTTGCAGGAGAGTATTGATGCTCTTATTGAATGTGTTATGAAAGACAATGGGTTCAGCCAGGGAAAGCCTGTTGCAGCATTTACCATCTACAAATGTCTTCTTCACTGGAAATCTTTTGAAGCTGAGAGGACTAATGTGTTCGACCGTCTCATTCAAATGATTGGTGTGGCAATTGAGGTACCTGGATTCCATTGTCAAGTTTTTTGCTTTTGCATTGGCATGCTATTGCCTCTACAGTGGGTTTTGAGAAGCAACTTTTGTGCATGCAGTTGGAAAAAGTTTTTTATGTTGCTCTCTTATGATGTTATGCTTTTGAAGCTTTGGATCTCTTTTGCTAAAATCAATGACAATGCAAGGTTTTAGTTGTATAATTTTCTCTCTTTCTGCCTTTTAAAAAAAATTCCCCGTCTTCTGTATCTTTATGAGGAAGATGTCTCTTTGCACATTATATTCTCCTTTTGATTGTAATATTTGATTTAGTCAGTTGGGCTGAGTTCTGACCTTGAAGTTTCATCTTTGAGTGTTAAGAGTTTGATTTGCCTGTAAATAGATTCTTGTCTTTACTGAAAGCCATGCTTGGGAAACCAAATGTTAAGCTGTTGGTATGACATTAAATAGTGCTGAATGGAGAATGGATTGTAGTGAACCCTGCAAATCTGGGACTTAATGCTTTGTTGCTTTTACTTGAAACTGTGTTTGTTAGCCTCTCTAGTGTAATGGTATGAGTTGGTTGAACCTGGCAGAGTATTGAAATGGACTTTTTAAGCATGATCCAAACTGCTTCTGAAGCTTGTTCATTTCCCATTCATGTGTTGTAGCCCGTTTGGGAATGACCAGCGTATGTCCATTACCATGCTCTGATAATATGTTTGGAAAAATAAATAGTTGATCTAGACCTAAGATGTTCACTGAGGTCAAACATCCATTGACACAGATCGGTTCAGCAGTATCATATGTCTGTGTCATATAATTTCAGGGTTTCATAGACCCAGCCAAAAAAAAAAAAAAAAAAAGAGAAAGAAAGGAAAAGGAAAACAAAGCAAAGTATATCCCTGCAGTCTCCGCTTCTTGTTTCTAGTACATGTAACGGGTCTGCCCTTTTGAGAATATACTGATACATCTTTCCTTGGTTGCAGAATCAAGAGAACAATGAACTCATGGCTTATTGGTTATCAAATACATCTTCTCTACTGTTCTTGCTCCAGAAAAGTTTAAAAGCTGCTGGTGCTGCAACTCCACAGAAAGCACCTCCTACTTCTCTTTTTGGGAGGATGACTATGGTATTTAGATTCAACTTCCTCCCATCTTTCTATAAGTTTTTTATTGTTCCTCTGTACTTTGACTTTGACTTATTTAAGATCAATTCAACCAGTATCTCTTCTCCCTTTTTGATAATTCAAGGTAGTTTCTCATTTCAGGGATTCAGGTCTTCTCCATCCTCTAATAAGCTTGCTGTAGCTGCTCTCAGTGCTGTACGCCAAGTTGAGGCCAAGTATCCAGCATTGCTGTTCAAGCAGCAACTAGCAGCATATGTGGAGAAAATATATGGAATTATACGTGACAACTTGAAGAAGGAGTTGGGAGCATTACTTGCCTTGTGCATTCAGGTATGTGAACTTAAAAATCAAACCTTTTTCAAAAATTAACATGTGTGACTTATTTTTGTTCTTTGATGGGTAGATCTTGTTCTCGTAGATTAGCTTAAGACACTGTAAACAAAAGAAAAGTTGGACTTGCAGGAGCGTTATCAAAGTCAGCTAATCTGGAGTATGAGTATTTTATGGACATCTTAATATGCTTCACAGCTTTCATGTTGTTAGCAGAATTTCTATCCCCCCCCCCCCCTTTCTGATTGTTTGCAAGCATCAAAGTTACTGTCTTCATATTATAGTTAGTACATGATGCAAATGTCTAACTGATTTAGAAAGGAACTTTTTGAACCTCTTGAGTGGCAGCCCATAAAACTGGTTCCACTTCATAAATGAGATAATCCTTTTTGTAAATTGTACTGAGATTTTCTTATACCCTGACTAGAGCAGCTACACTCAGTTAAGCTATGGGGCTAGTGCCCATCATGAAAGCTTCCTTACTATTCTACGAGTAAAGCAACAGATGTGAAAGTAGGAAAGCTAACTCATATAACTGAGATAATGAATGGAAAGAAAAATACCATCCAACTTTGTGTTTAGACTTTTTTTTTTTCCTATTCTTTAATTTTTATTTTTATTTTTTTAAAACAATGAAACTTCCATTCACTCATACCTATTCCGTTTCATTGATTTCGTCATGCTCTTCCTTTCTTCTGAAAAAGAGAAGTATAAGAATCTTCGTTGGGGAATCGCTCTTGTTTCTATTTAGTCGCCTTCGTTGTGGAAGTTCTTTTTATTTCTACACTTCTTTCTTTCCTTTCTTCCACCGTTTCTTTCAGTTTCTTAATTCTTCCTAAGAGCTGATAAATAAGAGAATGCTAAAGATTTGAGTCATAGAATTTGTCAATTCTAGCACAAGGTACTTATTAGATCGAATAAATGAGAATGAGATTAATCTTCACTAGGCATGCAATCTATTTGCTTTAGCAACTTCTTAACATAACTGTTGCTGCTTCTGAAAGTTCTCTTTGTTTCCTAGGCTTCCTGGTGTTGCTATACCTCATTTATATGAACCAGAGACATATAATGCAGTCAATTGGAAATACGATGTTTGTAAAGAAAATAATTATCTGTGGCTCTTTGCTAAAATGCAGGCACCCAGGGCATCCAAGGGTGGGGTGCTAAGATCTGGGAGGTCCTTTGGCAATAATTCCGCGTCGAGCCATTGGCAAAGCATAATTGACAGCCTCAATTCCGTGCTTAACACGATGAAAGAGAATCATGTATGGAACTCACTGTCACTTATCTTGTTTTGCTGATCTGTTTGATGCTACCTCAGTTTTCTTTCCATTTGGCTGATGTGGGATGCTTGACAAAACTGTATTCCAGGTGCCTCCAATTTTTGTTCAGAAAATCTATACTCAAGTGTTCTCATATATCAACGTACAGCTCTTTAATAGGTAAGCTTTAAGAATTGCCTTTAGTGGCCAAAAGCTGTACTGAATTAATAACTCTAATCTGTAATTCTTTTGCAGTCTTCTCCTGCGTCGTGAATGTTGTACATTTAGCAATGGGGAATATGTAAAATCTGGATTGGCTGAGTTAGAGCTATGGTGCTGCCAAGCAAAAGAGGAGGTAATTTAATGATTGATTGACTTCATGGAATATGCTAAGTGTGCAATTTGAATCTGGCCATTGTCAATTGCTGCCTCTTTGACACATTCTCTTGCCTGATATGTACTGCTTTCTTGACTTGTAGTATGCGGGGTCCTCTTGGGAAGAACTTAAGCACATAAGGCAAGCTGTTGGTTTCCTGGTATGTTGATCCCTAATTTTTGAATTACACCAATGGGAAATTCCTATTTGGTGACTTTTCCTTTCTATTTTGTAATTGCATGGCTTTTGTTATATTTGTTCAGAGATTTTGTTTTGTTGATTTCTTAAATTGCCAGTTTATCCCGTTCCACTATCACTTGATTTTATCCAAGGAATTATTATCTTTTGGTTTCTGTGTAGCAAGCCTTAGTACCATTATTTATTCCTTGCCAATTATTGGGAGTGTCATGGCAGAATGCCAATTATTTTTGTTATATCTGTGACACGTATGCCTACTTCATAGTTGAGGATAATATCCCCCCCCCCCAAAAAAAAAGGAAAAAGGCTTTCCTGAAGGTACTGTATTTCCCTTACTATGCTGTAACAATTTTATGTGACTATAGGTGACTTGATTAAATTGATTCTGGGAAGGCAGGTAAAACAACATTGCCTCCTCCCCAAGAGGCATTGGACTGGACATAATCTGTTGCCTGCATCTTAAGAAAATAGAGTTTTTCATTGTTGAAGTAGTTATTGAGGTTCTTTTATAGCTTCTGATGTCTTGGATTCTTGTTTGCCACCATGATCTTGTGGGTCACTTGATATTCGAATGTACCATTTCATGGTCTAGATCATGGGGAATAAAATGAATTGGTAGATAAAAGTTTTTAATGCTGTTCATTTACATGTTTCTTGTTGAACAGGTTATCCATCAGAAGTACAGAATTTCCTATGATGAGATCACTAATGATCTCTGCCCTGTAAGTCTCTCTCCATCCACAATCACGCACTCATGTATGCCTGCGCATAACAAAGTAGTGAATAGATTTATGAGAAAAATAGTACTAACTTCTAATGTGCTGCTAAATTCATTTGTAAAACAAACTTCTATTGTCTGAGAATACTTCTGACCATTGGGAAAGGGCATGGCCCATTTTCTGGATGCACTGCAACTGCAAGATATCGGTCATCTTATGTGGTTGCTAGGCTTCCTCTAGGGAAGCCCATAAGTTTCTCTAGTTGATTGATGGGTGAGTATGGTGGTTTCCTCTATGTTTTCTGGTTACAAACCTTCCCATGCAGTAAATATGCTCATGTAATCAATCCATGCGATAAGTTTGACTGCAGGTTACTGTTGTTTCTATGTGTTTGTGCACACGTGTAGGTGTTTGCATTGTGCACGTGTGTGTGCGTATGCATGTGCATGCAGGTGTTTGTGGTTCCCCTCTCTGAAACTCATTGTCATTTTGATTGTTTTGTCTACAGATTTTAAGTGTGCAGCAGCTTTACAGAATATGTACTTTGTACTGGGATGACAACTACAACACTCGGAGTGTTTCACCAGATGTAAGTTTCTTACTGGCTGGAGTTGCATGTGGGGCAAAATGTGTAACCCAAACCAAAACATGTTAACTTGAGAATACAGACCAACGAAAAGATTTGGATCGGGGTTGAGATATTTCAATCCTAATTTGAAAAGACCCAAAAAACTTGAGGATCGTTTCTGGTTGCCTCATATATAAGTTGAGAAACCCAGTGGTTCCATGTATTATTATTTGTGTTTTTATAATCATCTCTTCTTCTAGGATAACATGAAACATTTTTTTTTAATTATTTGAATGCTTGTAAATAAAATATGCGTTTCCACCGATGTATTATTATATGGTTTCAGTCTTAGAACAATAAATATGTTTCAAAGCAGCAAAAATTAGTCTAATCCATCAACCTAATGCATCTGAAGATGGTCTGAATTAGGTTGTCCTGATATATTTGATCCCTTAAGAAATTTAATTTGTGAATTAGTACTGCTGCCTTAGCACTGCTACCACCATAGCTGCTGCCGCTACTACAACTATTTTAGATTTCAAATTATGAAGCAATAGATTTGCAATTCAAATTACAATGAAACTCAGGTTTCCTCTATTTGGAAATATTGTAAATGAAACTAAATGAACCAATTGTCACCTCTACTTTTATACCTTTGTATAGTGGAGCTTGCTTAGTAATTTTAAGCTCTTACTAAATCCATATTGTATGATCTGTGTAGGTAATTTCTAGCATGAGGATATTAATGACAGAAGACTCCAACAATGCTCGCAGCAATTCCTTCTTGTTGGATGACAATTCAAGGTAAAAATTTTCTCCTCACCGTTCAGTAATTATTAGAAATGTGCAATGGACTGAAAGTGAACTGTCGAGTATCCTCCAACATGGAAATCAATGTTTTTAAGACCAACAACTTTTCTGCAACCATAATGAATTTTCACCTTAAGCCATAACATTTGCAAAACCTCAGATAGTGAAGGTGTGATAGACTGTAACTAATACTATGCCTCTGGCTACAGCATCCCTTTCTCGGTTGATGAGCTGTCCACTACACTGCAAGAGAAGGATTTCTTAGATGTCAAACCAGCTGCAGAACTCCTCGAAAATCCAGCCTTCGAATTTTTAAATGAGTGAAGGCCGGTAAAATTCAACCATGATCCTATGTGTTTCTGCATAGGCAAGTATACTTATTCCAGCAGCGACCAACACAATGGCAAGTTGTAAATCAGTTCTCATCTTTCATTTCTCTCCGTATAATATCATATACAAACCCTACCCATGTTGTATTATTAGCTTTTTTTGAGGTTTATTAAAGGGTACCCTAGTTCAGAAGGGTGGGGATAAGTATAGTTTCATTGAGCGTGCAGTAATTGTTTTTCCCCCTATTTTCAAGTTTTGGGTCTCTCTATCTTTCTATTTCTATTTTTTATTTTTCCTGCCACTGGTGGCAGCAATTTTTTCACATAGAAATTTACAGGAAAAAGGTTGAGATTGTAGGTTGTGGATGAGGGTTGTTCTCTCACCACCCCATTTTTTTTTTTCACATTGTGTAAAGATGCACCCTTATATGCATTAACAGGGAAATTAGTAATGGGTGATAATTGTTGATTCATATTAAGGAAAATGGCTTTTATTTGTTTATTGGTTCCGGCGCCCTCTCTTCATAACAATTTGGTTTTTGTTTAGATTTTGAAATTTATCAAGAAGTTATCATATTGGCACAAGCTATGATGTTATCTCGGGCCATCTATTTGCCATGAATTATGCGGTTTGAGTCATAATTACTATTGTTCATCTTGCAAACAAATCATTGTTTGAGCCACGGCTAACAAATCATTGCAATTTCACCAACTCAGCACCTATGATGGTTTTACTCCTAATGGATACCTGTGAACAATGGTTATGTGACACTATCTGCCCGGCTTGATAGGAAGATCATGCGCACAGATATTTATACACGTGTGGGTCATATACTTATTGTTGTGCCATGATTTATGGCTGGCAATAGTTAAGTTATGAGAGTATGGATTTTGCAATTGACAAACAAAGATATTTTGCAAATAAATTCTGTAAGAATTTGGGAGAGTTAATTTAAAAATAATTTTTAATTACTATATTATCTTAAAAGAGATTTTGATTTTGCAAATGAAGAGTTTATTTACTATTGTCATTTCAAGTGAAAGACATAATTTCATTTACAACTTCGTGGTGGACAGTAAGTTTAGTAAGTTGTGATATTAGGTTTTTTTTTTTTTTTGTTATCAAGTTTTGGATTTAAAATCCGAAAATGAAAAAAATTACATTAGGAAAGTCATTTTCTAAATTGGGCTCCCACAAACGTTCGAGTTGAATTCATTGGAGCATGACTTCAGAGACCGATAATTGATATAAAAAAATAATTTCATTTACAAAAAACTTTAGAATTGAGTGCATTATTAATGGATCGAACTCTTTTTTATTTGTTTCGAAGAACTCTATGTAGAGGGTTATTTATCTAATTATTGTGAATTTTAAAAAAAATATTTAAATATTGATTTTTTTTCTTTCTTAAAATTCCGATTTCACAATACCAATTCCCACTCTTTTTTTATTACAAAAAGTGCAAATATGTGGATTCAAACCTCAAACTTGAGACTAGATATTGAAGTAATAACTACTGGATCACAATATCTCGTGTGGTTGTTTTTTTTATTTTTTTTTATTTTTCTCTCTCCTTGTTTTCTAAAATAAAATGATTTTTTAAAATTTATATTATTTATTTGAAATGAAATTTAAAATCTCGAGTTTATATAAAACTTTAATTCTTAAAAATTCATATGAAAGTTTATTTTTAAAATAAAATTTTTCTAACATTAAGATAATTATTTATACGGAATTTTATTTTAAAATCACACAAAAATTATGGATTTTAAAATTGTATAAATAATTATCTTGACACTAGAAAAAATTTATTTTAAAATCATACAAAAAATTAAAAAAATGATAGTAATATCTTAAAAATTATTTCTCGAGAAAAGAGTAAAAATATGGGTTTTAAAACTTGAAATTATTTATACAGAAACAATGTATATTTTATAAACGATAAATAATTATCTTAAAAACTCACTATTATTTATATTGAGAGTTTTAATATAATTATTTATCCTATAAAATTTCTATAGTATCAAGATAATTATTTATATGAAAACAATATATATTTTATAAGCTCGAGATTCTAAATTTAAATTCAAATTCAAATAAATAATATAAATTTTAAAATTTTATTTTATTTTAGAAAACAAGGGAAGAAAAAATAAAATAAAAAAATAAAAAAATAATCACATAAGATATTGTGATTCAGTGATTATTATTTTAATGTCTCATAACCTCATGTCTGAGAATCAAATCCATGTATTTATACTTTTTGAAACAAAAAAAAAAGAGTGGGATCTAGTTTTGCACTTTTAGAATGCGAAATCAATACTCTGAAAAAAAAGATATTTAAATAATTTTTTTTTTTAAATTCATAATAATCAGGTAAATAACTCTCCATGTTGATGTCAACATTCATATTTTCGTGAGAACATGAGACATTTTTGATTTGATACTAAAGGAGAGGGCAGTCTTGGACATGAGCAACAGTAGTTCCAAAAATCCAGCAGCCCAACCAATCCAAGCATTTAAGCATGTGCGCACACAATCGATGCAGCTCGTCTCATTGACTCCTACAATGCAATTATTGAACAATGACAACTCACTAGACTCGATCAGAATTGATGAGATTGGAATGCCTGCCAAAAAAAAAAACAAAAAAAAAGAAAAAGAAAAAGAAAAAGAAAAACCTCATCAATGTCTGCATGTTCATGAGGGTTTCACATGGGATTACCCAAACATCTGCACAAAAACTCCTCAATCTTCACAGGATTTGGGACCACGGTTTAGGACCCCCACTGGACCATTGTTAGACAAAAACCAAGACCGTAAAATCCCGCAATGATTCATTTTGACCGACTCATCAAATTTCTCAACTAATTCTCTTTTTTCCCTTATTTTTTTGGGATTTATTGGGAGGTCTATGAGCTTGGAGCTGCACAATAAAATGAAACCATTAATTACTAAATAAACTAAAATTACTACTAAAGTATGAATTTATTCTATTGAAAGAAGGTGGTGGATGCACAACCCTTATACTTGGTTGTTCCAAGATATCTCTCTGTATGATTTATTTATTTATTTTTTGTTCTCACTATCGGTATTCGAAATCATATTTTTACTAATTCAGTTGGGGTGTTTGCGAAAGCCATATTAAGATGGGGGCTATCCTAGTCTAATTTTTTTTTTTTTTTTTTTTAATTTTGAATCCAAAATTTAATTTAAGAATCTAAAACCCTTCCCATCACCAAAATGCATCTTTTCTACATGATTTCTTATACAAATGTCATCCCCTAGCCTAGGTTACAGACGAGACTATCCACGCTTGCGATATTGTTCGTGTTCAAACAGGGATAGTGGGCCCAAGGAGCCCTGGGAAGCCCAGAGCCTTCACCTGACTCAGTCACCCCTAACACCCTGTAAATGGTCCATCCATGGTGGTGTTTTAGGTCCCCTCCCACAGGACAAAATGCTTCTTTCTCCATGACCCACTAGAATCTTGGTCAAAACTATCTCATCCACATAGATTTTATGCTCATCTGGCCATGTTGAGCCAAAACCCTAGCCTCATTTTAATTTCCTCATCTTTGTGCATTTTTTTTTGGGGGGGGGGGGGTCATTTTTCTCCCCAATCTTGTGCTGGCCTCTTTCTTGGACCAATTTAGATTTTGTCTTGTCAAATTTGGAGAGGTCGAAACTTCCGAAGACACCTTGTCTGCATAACAAAATGACCAACTTGGTTGTGACTAAAAGCCAAAATTTTGATGTAACCCTCCTCTACCTTATAAATAATAAATAATTACCCACAATAGTTTAAATTTTTAAATCAATCTTTGGAATTGTATCAAAGCAAGTTGTCCTGAATTTTTTATTTTTAGAAAATTAGATATTTCAAAGCCTGAAATGTGCAAAGATTTTCGAGTAAAACTTAGGGAGGGTTTGATGACGTGAGAAAAATTGACCATCTATTTGATTTTCCTCCCAAAATTGTGCAAAAAGTCTCCAATGTGGACTATTTCACATTTTGTTTTGTCAAATTTGGACAGGTTTAAGCATTCATCGACAAGCTGTCTGAATAAGAAAATGACTAACCATGACTAAAACCTACATTTGTTTTGATTTTTGCTGAAAACGAAACCTCTGTGGCTTCAATGGACTTGGGCTGTCCAAGATTGGGCCTTACTATGCCAGACTTCAGCCCAAGAGTTCACCCATAAATCATTTGGGAGATAAATCATACCCAATGTATTAAATGATTTTTCGTTTTTCTTGACAATACAATAAACTAAACATTTTTAGAATTTGCAAATCTATGTGTTTCCTCAGGTTCCAAAAACATGTAGTACCCAACGCCTCTCATGGGTAATTCTCACAGAACCGCTTCAATTTTTTCATTTTTCTAAGGAGACAAGGTCAACCAAAATCACATTCTTAGACTTTGCAAGATAATGTTTTCTGACCCACTTCCTGCAATAAAAATCACTAATTTAGGTGGCGTCCACCTACCCTTTTAAATCCTACTCACCAAAATTCATATAGATCAGAATAAGTTTGCAAGTGCATAAAATTCAAATTATATAATCGCGTTTGTGTGTGGACTATCGGACCATCAGATTTTAAAATAAGCTACTAACAGACAGTTAATCTAGTGAGAAGCATGCTAGATCCCTTAACCATGGACTAATTTAGATTAATCGGAATGAAATGGACGCAGTTGACCGCAAACCCCCCACCCCCAAAAAAAAAAATCAGGATTCCTCTTGTGTGTGTGTTTCCTCAAAGAATTAAATTTTGCCGACTCCTATATGGAGGTACAATTTTGTCATAGAAGATGGACAAAGATGTGGATATAAGATGAGTCCAAACTAAGGTCACTCTCATATCGCACCGTGCAACAAAATTTTGTAGGTACTTATGAATGATCCACGGGGGGAAAATTTGTGTGGTCTTTGTTAGAAGTGTTTTGCTTGGGAAGCATTGAATGTTTTGGGGACCTTCATCTCTCTTGCAGACAAGTGTGAAAATACAAACCATTTTGAGCTGGTAAACAAATGTCCAACTTGTCAACAATAATAGGTGAATTTCATCCCCTACGTCGGTATCGTTTAGGATCTTTATGAATATTAATATTTATGAGATAATACTGGTTGAATTTTTCTACAATCATTTTGATATCAATAAAATAATAAAATAATCAATAGTTTTTGAATTAGGGTTCAACAATTACAATTCCGGTAAGTATCAACAGTCATGGAGATTGTAGAAATATTGTGAGACCTATCCCACAAAGTGGGCCCTATAACGGTTGATACAGATTAGTCGAGACAAAACTCTAGATATTGAATGGTGACCAAGCAATGATAAAAAAAAAAATGGAGATCGTAGATATTGCCATCAAATTGATATTTTAAAGTGAGTTCAAATTCTTTTATAATGGGTATAAGCCTGAGTCTCTACTATTTTAGAAATTTGTATAATTTTTTTTGGGTCTAGGTATGTCTACCACCGACTAGCATTTGATTACCCGATTAATCTGATCCGAACACTGTAAAGTTCATTTTAAAGACTCTTCCGATACCTGTCTTTTTATTTTTAAGATTTGAATTCGAAATTTTGATTAAAAGGATTTAGTATCTATCAATTATACTCACAAGACATCGGTAAAAAAGTTACATAAATGAATATGACTTATGATTAAGCAGCTCTCACTTGAATTCGTTAGAGAATGAGACAGATAAAGTTTATATTTTTAATCACGAATTCAGCACATGCAAACAATATTCAAGATTATCCTTATACATGGATGCTCCTAAAGTATGCTCTCAGCTATCATGTATTGAGATGAGATGATGAATGATATATAGGATAGTTCATGATATAAATACGAGATTATATTACGTTGAGATAGTCGTTCTCTAAATAGAATCTTATAGATATTCAAAATGGATTAATCAGAATATAACTCTAAATACCGATAGTAGGACCAAAAAATCAATAAATATGGGATTGTGGGCCTTATGAGTGGTCTGCTGGTCCAATCATCTCAAAGAAAAATATCAACTTTGGTGGGGGGGAGTCTTCTTAAATCACGAGTAGCCACAAAAAATGCAGCATATAATATATATAAATAAATCAATAAATATCGAAGCACATTAATGAGCAAACTTTTAGGGTTGACAGGGAAATTGACAATGTGAGAAGCCATCAAAAGCTTGACAATTGTAAAGCAAGCATCGGTTGAGTTTGAGATAAATACAGTTTAATGAGAGGTATGAAAATACAATGAATGGCCCACCCCCGAAAAGGAAAGAAAAATGTCGATTCTTCTCATTATATACAACAACCCTTCATTTCTGTCATTTTCATTACATTTACAATTCATACCCATCCAATCAAAATTTATTGTCTTTTGTGTAACTCTTTTGCATATAATCTGATTTTTGTCTTTTTTCAGTCACATCCTTTTCAAGTAAAAGTGCTCCCTCCCCTTTTGGAAGTGCACTTGTTCTTTTAATAGTTATATTGTATATATGGAAACGAGTAAAAAAAAAAGAAAATGAAATTAAAAATAAAAAGTTTTTTTTTTTTTTTTTTGATAATATATGCACTTCAAAGGTGATTGAGTCCTATAATGGAAACCCTTCTTTATAAACCTCCAAATATAGGATTTGATACAATAACGTTTTAATTTCACCAAAATAAAAACAAAATAAGACAATATTTATATTCCCCTCTAAACAAAATAAGATAAAAAAAAAAAAACTCTCACAAGTAATCACATGATTTTTTTTATTAAAAAAAAAGCAATTATTTTTAATTATTGGAAATGTAGAAAACTTCTGAAGCCTAATCAGTCGAGGAAACAAAGTGGGAGTTGACGATAGAAGCAAAATACAAAAATATTCTAAGACAAAAACTTAAAAATATACAAAAAAAAAAGAGAGATTTGATTGTTCTGATTATATTAATTAAATTAAAGATTGTCGCAAAATCATGCAGGCCAGTTGGTGAAGAACAATGGGTATCTGCTCCACATGTTAGTTCAATATCTTTTTTTTTTTTTTACTTGACTAATCAGAGTCTGGAATTATATTACGATTAATCTGAATCAAATTACTATTAGATTCTCTATAGGGGAAATCTCTTGACGTAGTTTTTTTTATTCCTAAGATTTAAATTCTAGTATTAAGAGATCTAATATGGTTCCTATTATACCGATTATTCGTTGGTGTTAGTTCAATATCATTACAAAGATTCAAATCAAACTGAAGTTTCACTTAAGGGATTCTTTTAGTTTAGTTTTGAATGGCCAATTTCATGTGGTCTCATGTGTCTCTCTCTCTCTCTCATATATGGTCAAACAATTTTCATAATTAGTGAAAAGAATCTATGGAATATAGGCCATGTTCGTTCTATAATGGGTTTCTGACATTAATATTCTCTCTTTTTATATATGGAGTTTACAGTTACTATAGTTAGGCAGTTAGTTGACACGTGATGGAAATTTTGAGTCATTCGGTTTTTATTCTTAATTATACTAAACATCACTCTGAGTCAGCTAACCGAGACATTGAATATAGTGAAGCAATTTAGAACGATCGAAAATCGGTTTAGTTGATAAAAATATTAGATTTTTTAATCAAATTTTGATTTAAAACTTGAGAATGAAAAAAATTATATTAAAAGAGTTTTCTCCTAAATTGAGTTCGATAATAAATAAACCGATTGTGATACTTAAGAATCTGAATGTCCTTTTAAGAGTCTAAATAAATAAATATCAGCACAAAGTATATATAAATTTATTATTAATGCATTTGAAAGTAAATTCAAGTTCTAATAGCGACTCTAACTCATAGTCTTTTGGGATAAAGATAAAACTAAGTTCATGGTATTTTTCAGATTTGACTATGCTCATGTTCAAATGTTGGAGGGATAGGGCATTAAATGGTTGACTTATGACACATGTGACATGTTGAGCTTTCCCCTTATTTCTCACACTACTTTGTTTAGAATTTTAATTACCATTTTGGGAGAATTAAAGAAGGGGTATTAACCCCATTTAAGGTACGTCACATGGATTGGCTTTTGAATAGTGATGTGATTAGCCCTAGCTGTTGAGGTCATCTCAAGCAAAGCAACGACCCACCCACATCACTTGCAACCGGTAACAACCGACCCTGGATGCTCAACTCATCCATTCTTTGGATTAAGAGTTATATAATATGTTTATATTTTTAAAATAAAAAGTGTTTTATACAATATCTCTCGGATTAAAATTATTATTATTGTTGTTGTTATTATTATTATTATTATTTTACATGTCAGTATTGAGTAATTTTTTTTTATTAAAACACTTGACAAGACAAAAAGGAATGGCTAGACGAAAAACAAAGTTATAACTAATCATCAGGTAGAGTGACTTTTATCTATGGATTATTAATCTAGTAGAATATGATATTAAATCTCTTAATTAAGTTTTCAAATTTGACTCGCGATTTGAGTATAAAAAAAACTATGTTGGAAGGGTAACCCCTTTAAATGAGTTATTGTAACTTCCGAACTAGATTATATAGAATATGGATTCGGATATTGGTCGGTTGGTATAGTAAAAAAATAAAAAGAAGTGACTTCTTAGGTTAGGATGGGGCTGAATGACAGAAAGAAAGACGTATAAAAAAGTTTTGGCCAATCCCACTGAGCATAAATTTCAAATTTGACAAAGCCTTGCCTCACCCGAAATAAAAGGGCATAACACGGTAGCTCGAAAACAGCAAATGTAGGTTTACAAAGCAAAAACAAATCATGGTCTAATCGTCAAGGGTGATAATATTAATTTGTTTTATGTCTGACTGACTAACTTTGGAGATATCATAGGAAGATGGTTTGAGCTAGGCACAAATGCATGAATCCAAACCAAACCCACATACAAAATCTTGGATTTATAGTGAGAGACCCTTGCCCTTACAATGGCAAAAATTTTTATCTTCCCTAAAAAGGTCCCCCCATCTCTCTCTCTCTCTCTCTTTCTCTCTCTCTCCCACTGATATAATTATGAAAGAAACATGATTAATGTAAATAGAGATAATAATTGATGTGCCATTGTATTTGCTTAGGGAAGAAGCTAAGGCATCCTTGTATTTTTCGATATCCTCCATGGTTTTACACGCTCTAAAACACTTTCTCAAAACCTGATATACATGTATATACACACCCGATATATATACACATTTGACTGAAAGCTTTTCTAGTCCACATTGAGTAGTATTAACATTGAATCAATGGCTATGTCTTAATATTCAATTAGGATAGATCATGCAATTGTAAAACTTCTAAACTCTAATAAACAGGAAGTGCTTTTATTATGATTGTATTTATCTAACTTTGTTTTATCTATAAAATGTAAAAGTGAGTTAAAATAAAAAAAAATTAAAAAAAATTATGTATTTTTTTAAAACTATAATTAGGATTTTTTTTCGCACTCATTTTCTTTGATAATACTATATGCAAAATCCATGCACGTTACGTGATAAAATTATTATTCTTTAAATCATTTTATAACTATGAAGTTAAAAAACAACATTTTCTCTCGCAACATATAATTTTTATTTGAAGCCACTACATGTTCACCTACTGATTACCCTATAATAAAAGAAAATTCCTCTCTCTCTCTCTCTCTCTCTCTCTCTCTCTCTCTCTCTCTCTCTCTCTCTCTCTCTCTCTCTCTCTCTCTCTCCCCTCACTAGGAAAAGCTAAATAACGTAAAATTTTGTGCTAAAACAGAGGGTATGAAGGGGGGTGGCACCTAGAGTTACGTGAAAATTGAATACAAAACTAAACAATGCCACATGCAAGTCATTGGTTTTGGCAGGTGCAATGATCCTAGATCACTAAAACATAAGGGTTAGACTTCCAAATTTCAATTTCAAACCGTTTTACCGACCCATCAACGGAATATACAACCCATTGGGAACTGTGTTCAATCTCATTGAATGCATAAGGCAGAATGAAGTGAAGAAGATATCATCGAGCAGTGGGAATTGAGGTCACCTCACCCCCTCACCATTTTAAAACTCAAATGATTTTGTACACATCACCCAACACCCCCCCCCCCTTCCCCACCTTAATGGGGTCTGGTCTATCACCATTTCTTAGTGTTCTTTCTTATTCCTGGTATGAGTCCATGTTCTCGACAATGTGATCAAGAGAATAAATTCTGTATGATAGTTTTAATTTTAAATCTATCCATATACATGTATATATATATTTGCTATTGAAAGTATTAATTATGATCAAACCTTCGTCGGTTGTGTTCTTTAAAAAGTTCATAAATCATGATAGGTTATGAACCCAATAGATATCAAATCAGAACCATCCGCATAACGTAAAATTTACTGAATAAATCTTTTTTTTGTTAATAATATTTCTTTTTTTTGGGGGGGGGGATTCAATGAAAATGATCATTTGATTACTTTAGGCTCGCTTGACACCTTGGAGAGTTTGTAGAAATTAGGCGAAGCTTACATATAATATTCTTCTTATCTGTGTTGAACACGTTATGTTCTTTTTTCTTAAAAAACAAAAAGAAAAATAATATAAATGTTGCTTTTGAGCGTTAATGCATATATGAATATGCTTGGAATATTAAATGGCAGTCCCATGACCTAAAATAGTCACTCTCATTATTGGAAGGGGGGGGGGGTTTAAAAGTATATATTGACCAAAATATATTCCCATAGATCTGTAACAAAACCAACGGACAGTAGGCCTAATAAGATAGAGTGTCAGATCGTTTAATTAATCAAATTTTAAATTCAAAAATTAGAAAAAAAAAATTACTTTAGTAGAGTCTCTTCTTAAATATGATTTTTATTAATATTCAAATCGAATTAGTAAAAGTATAAATCTAAATATCGATTATAAGAAAAAAAAAATCCACAATAAAAAGGGCATATGATAGGCTTCATGACAATATAGTCCAATAAAAAGATGATTCAATCATGTCTTTGCACTAATCATATCCCACTACATATATCAAATTCACATCATAATAGATCCAAACACATGGAAAGCACATACATATTACTCCTAATTTATGATGCAGAGAGAGATTTTTGCAAGTCACATGACAATGAGGAATTGGAAATCAATTTTTGTCAAAGGAGTTCTAAGGTTTTCTAATGTGCCAATCTAGATTTGTTGAGATTTTCTTCATGATTTTTCCTTTTTTTTTTTGTTTTTTCTTTTTAACTATCTTTTGGGACTTATCTCTCATGCCATGTGATCCATTATATATTGCCATTGTTGTTTTTAAATTTAAACGAAACAATAAAGTGGCAAGAGCATTATGACTCTTAATTAAGTCTACGTACTCTTCTTTAGGTAATTGACCATATTCCATTAGCTATTCTTGGTAAGGCGATTTGATCTTCATACTCCTGAGGGTATTTGCTTTTTTTTTTTTTTTTGTTATATCGATCGATATCCGGAGTCAAATTCTGATTAATCCGGTTTAGAACTGTAGTGGCTAATTAAGGGGGTTATTCTGCCAACGTAATTTTTTTCAAACCCAAACCGTAAGTCAAACTCAGGAACTTTGTAAGAAACCTAACATCACATGTCATTAGATTAACTGTCCGTTAGTGAGAGTATTTGCTTTTAATATAATGGTTGGTCAATCGTACTCTCTTAAACAAAATCTCAAATTCGAGTTTACGTACGACAAAAATAGGCACAAAAAAATTTTGTTCTTTAAAATTCAACTCAACTCGAATCGAATTTAATCAAATTTAATATAATTAAGAAATACCGATGGTTTATGTCAGAAAAAAGAACGTGATATATGCCACGTACTTATCACTGAACTTGTGATTTGCCCCTTTATAAGGGTCTGTTTACCATGAAATCAAATGATTCAAAATTATACTTATGAGTAAAATTATGTGCCATTTTGTATTTATTAGACAAGGAGGCGCTAAGTGGGGGAATGTTGGTTATGTTCGTAGAAAAATGAATTTCATAAAAAGTTGTATAGTTGAATTTTGATTTCAACTTTTGTTTTTTGGGTGTAATAAAACTATGAAGTACGATATCAATTCTATAAAAAATGAAAATTTATAAATCGATAGAGAAAAAAATTTCAAAATAAATTCTACGCGAATTTGCGATTTTCACGTGACATTTTATAAATACCAGTATATAATAATTCTATAACTAAACTCCAGAGTTATTTGGCTATTTGAATTAATGTAGTTCAATTAAGTTTTGTGCTTTGCTCTTAAATTCCAAGTTAAATATTCATTTCAAATTAAATTAAATCAAAGAATTCATTAGAATAAATAGAAATTACTTTTTATTTGGTTCCATACATAAGGTTATAGAAGTAGGATAAGCAGTTCTATTCCAAAATGAAACCACTTAAAATTTTAAAAAGACTGGTTTTGGGACATTGGACTCGAGTTGTGTCCATTAGACATAAGCTTTGCCTCTTGAATCAAAGTCCTAATTAATCTAATCATGAGGATTCATTTAGGAATCCGGCATTAATCTCCAAAGAATTTAATGTGGTGCGTATATGTTTTTCTTTTTTTTTTTGTTCGACCAACCAGTATCCAGAACTATATTTCGACTAATTTGGTTCAAACATTATCGGGTTTAATTTAAAAGGAGCTCTTCCAATGTAGTCGAGCTATTTTATGCAATACAAATTTAAAGTCCAAATGATAACCCTAAATTTATACCCTTGAGCATTTTCTTTATATCCTGTGATAGTTTATTTGTTAACATTGTTCTTGTGTAACTCTGAATAGACTTTTAGTGAAAGTAAAGCCAACTAGAAGTTGTGGGTTCAATGAGTATGAATGACGAGCATGCAAAAGCAAAAAAGAAAGGTTCCTTAGCCTATATATTATCAAAACTTTTTGGAAAATGGGCCCTAAATCCATCATGAAATGAACCTAATTACAAATTTAAATATGTTGTGACACTGTAGTTTAGGATATAATCTTTTTCTATTAAGTCAAATTTATTTATCAAAAATTAAACCAGGGAGCTGGATAAAGGCGAAAGAATAATTTTAATGATTATAAGAAAAGGCAAGAATGATATTAAGACTCGGACTCGTTTTCTATATATTCTTAATTCGTACATAGCATCCGAAAAATTATTCAAGCCATCATACTCTATAGTACAAGAATTTTCAGATAAATTCTGATTCACAAAGCATTCATTTGGAAGTGTGTAAGCTCTCCTCAATCTCCATACATGCTTTTAATCTGCATCCTCACTGCATGGCACGTATAGGTGAACTACCCTTTGGTTCGCAACTTGTTCATAACAAATTCTTATTCTTCTACTTTTATATCAATTAAATTTTAGTTGTCATGGTACTTGCTAGGCTTAAACCAGGGCACCGCCATATTTTGTTTTGAAAATTTTAATGTTTTACGGCGTAGCTTTTTTTCTACGTGGTGAAATAGCAAACGTAATTCACCGAACTCTTTTATATTGAATGATTGGTACTCTACATTCTTAATCAAAGATTTTGAATTTGAATGTTGAGAATAGTAAAAAAGAATTTGAGAGAACTAATCCCTTAAAATGGATCTCACAATACTCGAATCAGATTAATTGAATAAATTCCAGATACCATTGATGAAAAAAAAAGGGAGCTTCCAAGAAGTTGAAGTTATATACTAAATAATTCATCAAGTAATTAATATATCCTAATGGTTTCTGATCTTTGTTGTACCTTTGCTTCACGCGTGATTAAAAAAAGAAAATCATTATGCAAGTTTAGTTAACTTTTGCATTAATTTAGTTAATTAGCGAATGCCCACAAAAGATTATTCTTCCAAAAGCGCGTTTTGATTCATTCTAGTACCGCCGACCATTGAAAGCTATCATATCTCCAAACCCTAGGGTTTGCAATAAAAAGAAGTGTAGGAGAAGAAAGGCCGAATAAAAATTGATATTCTCCTTTGTTGATCCTAAAAGTAGAAAGCTTTCCACAAGAAGAAACCAAGCTGGATGTGGAGCACAGCAAGGCTGGTAGGAGCTTGGAAGGATATATAACAAAACAAGTACACATATCCCTATCGAATCATGAGTGAGATAAATGGCCAAATGATACTAATATTTCATGTAGTTCTTTAACATTTTTCTTTTCATATAATATACATGGTGTGTACTGTATACTGCCGCCCGTGGTGTTCTTAAAAATTTTTCTTCAGATGCTTCATTTAGAATTTTTTCTTTAAAATAAAAATTTTATTTATACTTGACCTTTGAAAATCTCATTTGTCCTTACATAATAGTAAGAATTTTAATTATTATTTTTGAATATATATCGATTAATTATTATTTCTCCTATAACTCGTATAATTATCTTGTGTTACATTTTCTTGCTTTAAAAAATTGGCTTGATGTGTGGTTACGGAAGAAAGTATGGAACAAACTGCGCACTCCCCAATGCTCTTATAAAATATGGACGGACTAAAAACGCCAAGCTCATAGCTCACAAATCTTTTCATGAAAAGGAGAGACTCTATGCAAACCAAGGTTTCAAGCACATGCTTCCCTCGACTTCGAATTTTCACCCGAGAATTCCAAGTGGGGTGAGTCGGGCACACCTGTAATTTATAACTCAAAACCTGGGTATTGGGGGAGGGGAAGAATTATACTAGAAGAATGTAGAGCTAGGGCGCGCCCAAACACATACACACTCACGCAAAAGGTCAAGGTCCTGAACTTTAAGTACCATAATCACCATTATATAGCAGGTTTGATTATGATCAAGCTATAAAAAAACTCTAATTTTATCTGTTAATTATAAACAGAGAACGCATGTCAAGTTAAAGGCCACTCTATTTGATTCTGGTTAACCTTTTTAGCTCATTGACCTTGCACGTACTACGAATGAGGAGGTAAGGTTACACTTGGTAACATAATGTGAAATCATGATCTTAAACCAAACCCATCATTGTTTAAGTATATTCATCGATTTTGTTATTAAAGTTAGCATCTTGGAATTGTGAAATCCTACCAAACAATCAGCCCTACCTCCAGGCTTTGTTCACCCTTTGGACTGTGGCATGCATGGATTGGAGATCCTTAAACCTAGCTAATGGTAGCATGAGGAGAAGGGATTATTGGTAATTGCAATTATTAGTGTAGGTATAGGGAGGAGGTTTAGTGGGCATTTCAGTCTCAAAACTTCCCATTTTCACTCCCTCCACTTCTCCTCCATTTCTTTTCAATTTATAAAAAGTTTATTTTACTTTTTTTTAAAGTATTTCTCAAAATTCCTATCTTTCTATGTTTTTGAGTTGAAATTTGGTGTAAACTTGTAATTTATTAATATAATCTAAGCCAAGAACATCTGCCCACGATGATATTAATACCTTGGCATCGAGGCCATGTAAATTTAGCTCAACCAAAGTACAAATGCCGGTGAAAGGAAAAAGGAAAAAGTACAACAAGAACTTGTCATTTGATGGTTGCTGCAATAGTCACGGATTCCCAAAAAGATGTGATAGAAAATTACAAATGAGGAGGTCAGCTACCATGTCCGAAAATGAGGGTTTTATCAGTACAGAAACAATGCCTATCATTGAAGTACAACTCTAGGGCATCGTTTTGTTTTGCATCTTTGTATGTTCCAAGAAGCTAGAGTACAAATGTATACTGTATGTTACTAAATAGAATTTATATACATAATTTATGACTGTTTTATTGTTACAGTTTTACTTAGAATACTATGCTAAAATAATCAATGATTATCGAATAACACGATTCAACGAATATAAATATCATTAATATCAATATTTATTGGGTTTATAGATTAATTCTTGCGTATGGTTGAAATATGTTTATTTTGTCTTATTTAAAAGCTTAATTAATTTTAAATATTTTTTATTCAGTTTTGAGTCTAGTCTTGTTTGTCAAAACCAAACACAAATTAACATCATTTTAAAAAATAAAAATAAATAAATAACCTTAGTGATGGGAGAGAAAATGTGGGGTTGATGCGTGGAATGAATGGGTTCAGAATGGATCGATCATCGATGGTTGTCATGGAGTGGGCTTTGTGGCGGAAACAGCCCTGGAGTCGCCATCCCAATGCTTGAAAGCTGCTAATTGATGTGTGCATGGAGGGAGAGAGACAGAGGGAGAGAGAGAGAGAGAGAGAGAGAGATGGGGGGAGTGTGTGTGTGTGTGTGTGGGGGGGGGTCCAAGTGAAATTTAGCAGTCGCAATTCCACAAGGGGCACGGCTTGGATAGATCATCTCCTCCACGTGGGAGCATAGGGGTTGTCTTAGTCGTTTGCTGAGTATTTTTTTTATTGTATATATATTTAAATCTGAAATTATCATATTAGGGAAGAAGTTTGTCATACAGGCATTAACCTACTTAAAGATATTTCTTTCCATTTTGTGAACCCCACACACACTTCTAGCAAGTTTAGTCATCCAACCCCAATTTAATTTCACTTATATCTATGTCACACTTCCAACTTCACACTTAATATTGTACTTCCAATTTCCTATTTTAATTTTTATTCAATTTATTACAATTATTATTAAAATTTGAATATGTTTTATTAAAAGAAATTATTCCACTGCCATTCACTCACTATTTAAGCCCATCGATCCCCCCCTCTTCCTCCAACAAATTCTTCATTGCCATTCTCTCACTACAAACCTCAAACACCAATTTCCTCTCTCTCTCTCTCTCCTGCTCACTGAAATCATCTTCTAACCTATACTACTACTAATATTACTACCCAAAAAACAAAAGCAGACTTCATCTGAAACAAAATCTCTGCGAAGCCCTACAGAACTGTAACATGGAGAAAATGTTTAGCATTGGTGATCATCTAGATTTGTTCTCTCGCCGATGTGTTTGGGTCAACGGTCCGGTCATTGTAGGAGCTGGGCCGTCTGGGCTAGCTGTTGGGGCCTGCCTTAGGGAACAAGGAGTTCCCTTTGTAGTCCTTGAAAAAGAAGAGTGCATTGCATCTCTCTGGCAAAAGAGAACCTATGATCGCCTAAAGCTTCATCTTCCAAAGCAATTCTGCCAACTCCCAAAGCTTCCATTCCCGGAAGACTTCCCTGAATACCCTACAAAGAAACAATTCATTGACTATCTTGAATCATATGCAAAGAAATTTGATATCAACCCAATATATAATGAGTGTGTTCAATCAGCTAAGTATGACGAAGCTTGCAATTTGTGGAGAGTTAAGACAATTTCCACAAGTGGGTCATGTCAGTCAGAGGTAGATTATATCTGCCAATGGCTTGTGGTGGCTACCGGCGAGAATGCAGAGCGCGTAATGCCAGAATTTGAAGGTTTGTCCAATTTTGGAGGCAATTTAACCCATGCTTGTGACTATAAGTCTGGCGAGGACTACAGAGGGAAGCGAGTTCTTGTTGTTGGATGTGGAAATTCCGGCATGGAAGTTTCCCTTGATCTTTGCAATCACAATGCGTTTCCATCCATGGTGGTTCGGAGCTCGGTAAGTTGATCAATGCAGTCTTAAAAGGCTCTGAATTGAAGTTAAGTTAGCTTTGTTAGAACAGGGCTAACTCTGTTTTGCTCTTTCATTTTTTTCAGGTTCATGTCTTGCCAAGAGAAATCATGGGAAAGTCGACCTTTGAATTGGCTGTTCGGTTGATGAAATGGCTACCCCTTTGGCTTGTAGATAAAATCATGTTGACTCTAGCATGGTTTGTTCTTGGAAACATGGAAAAGTTGGGGCTCAAAAGACCATCTGTCGGTCCATTGGAGCTCAAGAACACCCAAGGAAAAACTCCAGTTTTGGACATCGGTGCATTGCGGAAGATCAGATCTGGTGACATCAAAGTAGTCCCAGGAATAAAGCGGTTTTCATGCGGCATGGTTGAGCTTGTTAATGGCGAAAAGCTTGAAATTGATTCAGTTGTTCTTGCCACCGGATATCGCAGCAATGTTCCTTATTGGCTCAAGGTGAGAAAATGTTCTAAATTCCTCTGTTTTGTTGAAGTTGTTTGGTTGTCTTTCTGGTTAAAAATGACAGTTTTGGTAGTTGTTTTTATGGGGGTCTCAAAATTTTTTCTTGCCCCATTTCAAAGAAAATTGTATCAGCACTGGACAGGTGGCTAGGCCTTGTTTGGCAGTCACAATCTTGTCATATTTCCTTAAACTAAGGAAGAACCGCTTTCCCTTTTTGGAGCCTTTATTTTTTTTTTTCTAAGTAACTTGTGCTATTTTTCATGGTAAATAAATAAACAATGAGAAAAAGGGCATTTTTCTATGTTTTTTTTCTTGGTCCTAAGTTCACAATGTTCTAATGGATTGGAACCAATGGACTAATAATGTTTTGGCTTATGCTATGCAGGAAAGTGAATTTTTCTCAAAGAATGGATTCCCAAAGACACCATTTCCAAATGGGTGGAAAGGGAAGGCTGGACTCTATGCAGTTGGTTTCACAAGGAGAGGGCTCTCTGGGGCATCCTCTGATGCCATAAGAATAGCACAAGACATTGGCAAGGTCTACAAAGATGAAATCAGGCAAAAAAAGCAATCTGCCCCTCGCCATCGACGATGCATTTCTACATTCTAGAGTAGACCACTTTTCAGATCATTGTCCATGGCAGCAGAGCGAGATTCATGCTTGTAAAAAAGTTGTGTAATATATATATATATATATGACTAAAGAAAAATAACACAACACAGCATAGAGATTAGCCCTCTCCATAGCCCAAAGTTTTGAATAGGTTTGGGCATTTTGCACACCGAGGATGGTGGGGTATTTTTCTTTTCTTTGGTGTTTCCTTTTCTCTGTTTCTTTTCTTTCTGGGTCTTTCACTTGATGTATCCATGCAGTTCTTTGTAACATAATTTACTGACCAAGTTATATAAGAAAATGTTTCCCATTTCCTCTTGTCCCAATTGTTTGTCCTACCATAGAGGTCATTTTTATGATTCTCTCTCTCTCATTGCAGAAGGGAGGTAAAAAAAAATTCACATCCATTCTATGGTATCATATCTAATAGCCATGAAACCAATTCGAACATGACCACGCAAAAACAAGTAAATATGATCATTCGGTTTTGCATATTGTAGTTCTTTTTTTTTTTCTCTCTTCAGTAGAACAGATTCGAGTTTTTATAATAATTTGAGTTTATTCAATAATTACACAATAAATTATTTTTTATTATGCAATCTTAAATTCAAAGTCTCTTAATATTTTAAAAAATGATTATACAAAATAAAACTAATTTTAATATATGGTCGCCAATTATATAAATGCCCCCCTCCCCAATTATTTTTCACTTACGATAGCAACCAGGTTAATGATAAGAAAGTGGGTCCACCAAATTCAATACGCTGATGAGAACATCTTGGGGGAGGAGGTGTAGCATCTTTTCGTCAGATGCAGTAGGGACCATTGTGAATAGACCCAAAAAACGCCCCCAATACAAATTCTATCTCCAGCTCTAGGGATGATCAAATCCAAAGATGTCAGCATAGTCTTTTAAAAAAATTGTTATCCTTAAAAAGTTTGACCTCCTCTTATGGAAAATTATCAAGTCACTGTTGCCCTTGCACATGGGCTACGTGAAACCACACATGGCAGCTCTGTAGTCTGCATGAGTGCCCCAAAATTTTTAATCAAGAGTGACAATTTCAGAGAACATTTCCAAGAGGGGGGGGGGGTTTGTAGAAGATGGCGTCGCCCGGACTCGGTGCGGAGACTTTTAGTATGTTGGATTGATGTGATAACCAACTACATGACAGTATTTTGATCTCAAATCTTCATCTGTTGACAAAAAACCGATAATAAGAAGATGACGGCCTACAAATGGATTCTTAATAAAACATGATTAGAATCAATCCTTTTTTTTTATTAGAATCAATCCTTTATATGTATACAAAGCGGATAATAATTTTCCTGAATTGGTAATTCTTCACAAAATAAACAAAGGCTGAATCTCGAGATTACATCTACGGATACGGCTGTGCTAAATAAGCTTGCTAAATTCCTCAAAAACCCCTCCCCCCACAAAAAAAAAAAAAAAAAGAGAACCCTCAAGGAAATCAAACCTTCTCAATTGTATAATATAAAGTGTAATGGAATAATACGTTCACCATGGTCATTCTCATTATGAAATAGCCCTTTCGCAGCCGTAGGTAGCACCTCACCGGGTAAACTCACGGGGAAGTAACTCCAACTACCAACGGTGAGTTGATCTAGTGAAATGTGCTACATTCTTAATTAAGATCACAAGTTCGACTCGCGTCTTAAACATAAAAAACCAACTTTATGACATCAAAGTTAACATAGTGGGATATGATACTAGATCTCTTAATTAAGTTTCCGAATTCGACTCGCGACATAAATATGTAAAAAACTATGTTGAGAAGATAACCCTCTTAATAGGCTATTGCAAGTTCCAAATCGAATTAGTCAGAGTATGACTCCAGATATTGGTTAGTATAGTACCAAAAAAAATCAAAGCGTAAATGGTTTTTTTTTTTATTAAACCCTCATACTTCCAACCTCTTCTGAGTTGTACATGTCATGCTGAAACACATGGGATGGCATGGCCTCTAGTCTCTCTTGCACCTTTCTCACTTCATTCTTTGTTAAGGGCCCCATTCAGTACCGTGTCAGAACTAACCATAGCCAGTTTCTTTCGCAGTGTCTTACATGGCCATGCCGAAAGGCAGCTCATATGGGTCATCCTCTGGCTCAATCAAATGCATGCAAACTATGCATGTCTTCATCTTTCCTGCTTCTTTCCATTCCACTTCTGCATCACAAATCCCAGAAAAATAAACTAAACAAAACACTAGAGCAGGTTTAGGTGAGCGCTTTGTGATGAAAATAGCTAGGAGCCTTCTACTAAATGAGAAATTCTTGGTGAAGCAAGTTCGGAGTACCTGATAAACAAAAAACAGTCTGGATATTTACTCAAAACAAACTAAGAAAATAGTTGTCAGCTTCAACAATAACAACCCCTTTGTTCATAAAGAACCATTTAAGTCTTCAAAACCTGGCTTTTGATGGTTCAAGATAACAAATATAACGAGGAAGATGAAAGAAAATTGGAATTGAAGACATGGAAGGTGTAGTCACAATATTTTGTGCAAATGGAAGCCCAAGCCAAGGAAGTTGCGAGGCCAACATATTAAAACCCAAATATGGTCTCTTTTTTTTTTTATACATAAGAAGCTCGAATTCAAGACCTTTACGAGGGAAGAGGAACAGTGCCATTTGAGTTATAGCTCAGGCACAAATATGGTCATAACATCACTACAAACTATCCACTGACACCTTGTCCGCTTCTCAGACAGCACTGGACATCATCGTTCACTCCATCCTTATGACATTTCAAGCGCTTTAACAGCAGCATGTCATCAACACCCACGTTCCATATCATCAAAGGGATCCAAATAACCACCAGCATCCTGCGATTATCTTACTGTAACCCAATCTTATAGGCTTTGCCTGTGCACACACACAGGATGTATAAAACAAGAAGGTACCACCATTTTTCTAGACAAAACTTTGTTGGACTGGAAAAGCCATGAACCACACAACAAAATTGCACTGCATTCTTACTCGTGGAAAAAATATGTCGGTCAAGTGCGTATGAAACTATAGAAAACTATCAAAACCACAATGCATCAAAGGACAAACTGATAGGAAATAAGCTGCCTACAGAAAACCATAAAGAGAAAGACAAAGCTTTGCAAAAAGCCATTCCAAACTTATTCCATTAAAGAGGCCCGCTGGGCATTTAGAACCTTAACTCAGTTGCAAATGGCGAAGCCAAGATATAGCAAACAGCAAAACAGCAAAGTTTTTCCCTCTCATTGTTATCTTATTTTTCTTCATAATATCACTACTCATTTCCTATCCACAATCCTTTGCAACCTTACAAATTTT
Source organism: Dillenia suffruticosa (assembly GCA_033439265.1). Lineage (NCBI taxonomy): Eukaryota > Viridiplantae > Streptophyta > Magnoliopsida > Dilleniales > Dilleniaceae > Dillenia > Dillenia suffruticosa. The sequence continues at coordinate 21,414,587 of JAVTVX010000020.1, forward strand.
AGCAACTAAATCTCTTAAAATTTCAAACATAGTCAACCACCACAAAACCTGTTTTACCTTGCGTATAGGACCTCCATCTTGTTGTCTTGCAACAATGTGATTCTCCACCCAGAAATTTATATTTTTATTCACGACTGAACATAAAATTTAACAAGAAATTTACAAATTAAAGTGTTATTAAATGTTTGGGGAGCATCAATTGGCCTTTTTGTTAAGAATAAGCATTGTATAAATAAGCTTGTCATTTTGTACCACAAGCATTTCACATATTAACTACTTAAACATCTTTCCCGGTCATGATCTGCAAAAGATGATATCAAAGAGGAAGAATAACCTCTCTCATATGCGAAGCACTCCCTTGCCTTCAAGCTCTCATATAAATCCTCCTCTTTGCAATGTGGACATTTCCATAGTAATAGAAAAAGTCTCACATGAGTAACAAGTATCTCCTTTCCCCCATGCTATCTCTTGCTGATTTTGAAATTGGCAAAACCACGCATGTAAGACACTTGAAGGCTGCTTTGGTCGAATCTATGCAAATGCAAGATAATATAATCTTAACAGAATATCTTTTTCAATAAATAATAAACACTAACAGCCTCAAAGGATTCACATGCTCCCGTACGACAATATCTATAAACACGAAGATGTTACTCCCCTGAATAATATAGGTTTGATAAATATGAGCGTTGGATTTTACCTTGCCATCACACTGTAGAGTTCTAATGACTGTGAGAAAATTAGTAGCTCATGCCCAGCGCAGATTCCCGAACCAAATTTTTGCAGGATTTTACTTCATACAGCTGAGGGAAAATGATCCAGGAGGTAGTTCCTCACTCTTTTCAACAGTACTTCATATGCTTCCATTGTGCTGAACAAAGTAACAAACAGCCATTTATATAGCAATATCAATAGAACATAGACTGCTCACACATCCCCCAACCTGAAATAAAAGTGCTGATTGATCAGGGGATCTAAGGCCAAATTGAAAAGAACTCTTCAGAGGATAGGCCCCTCTCCATTTTCAACAGGGCTTATCTTTCAGCGTAATGGTAACTGATTATTTTTCTTCTGAGTTTCGCAATTCATATCATCTTATTCTATTGCATGTCCATGTCTTTTGTTAGGTGTAACAATGTTTGTGTAGAAACAAAAACAACAGGACTAAGTTTCTGTGCCAAAATGTAAATATGATCATCGAGTGTTAATTTCCAAGGTATGATAGAAAGAGCACATAACCTGAAGGTTTTGCAGGGTTAGCATCACACTAGAAACATGCATAACACAGTTAATGCATATGTCGTGATCGACGGAACATGAAAACGCCAGCTTGAGGTGACCAAATAAAACCTGTTAGCTCATTTCATACATGAAGAAAGCCTAGATGAGGTAAACCAATAGGCAATATTGACAATGTCACAACTCACGTGTTAAGCTACAAGGATTGTAGCAGCATCAAAGGTCCAAGTTTTGTTCGGAACTAACCTAAAAAAAAAAAAAAAAAATTTAACACCGTTCAAAAAATATTTCCAAATCTAACACCCACATGTCGTGACTTCAAATCACAAAATGTACAGTACCATGTCGTGACTTGAAGTCACAACATGAGACCATGATGAACAATACTATGTCCTGACTTCAAGTCACGACATATGGGTGTTAGATTTGAAATTTTTTTTTGAACGGTGTTATTTTAAAATTTTTTTAAAAAAAGAAGGTTATATTCGTACAAAACTCTCAAAGGTCCCATTAATGTAAAAAGACACTATTTCATAACATTTTGAGTTCAATATAACATTGTGGATCATTATTATATCGTACAGAGTTGTGGCTTATCTAGCCACTATCGCAGGGTATATCTACAAGATTTCCATTTTTGATCTCTACTCTCACAACCGGAGAACATGTTCCCCATTCTGTTTGCACCTGAAAGAGGGGAAGAGAGGGGTTAGGCATAGCATAGTAAGTAATATCATTACAAAACTCATTTCAATAAGAGATCAACATGTACTTTCATAGGACAAGAGACGAAGATATTATCATGAAAATCAAACCGGGATCAGAGATCTTGAGTCTTATAAGGAGCATATTACATATTACAAGCAAGGCATCAAGGTCTTTAAATCAAATATTAGCACGTAAATGTCATAAAGCACATCATAGGTGTAAAATCCTCAATTGCCATTAAACTTTGTAAACAAAAATTCAAAATATCTCATGATTCTTTACTATAGTTTCATATGTTCTGCAAGAATCAAATATCACTAGCACTTGATAAAAAATATATATATATATATATCTTACAAAACACACATAATCACCAACATAACAGAGTCAGAGCATCATCTAAAGATGTGACATAAATTGAATGAAATAATATATCTTTAGATATAAAACCAAACCCAAACTTTTTTTTGGGGGGGGGGGGGGTTGGGGGGAAGAACCTAATTCTTAAAAAACACACAATCACCAACATAATAGAGTTGGAGCATGTCATCTAAAGATGTGAAATCAAAAGATGTGACATAAATTGAATGAAATAATATTATTCATCTTTAGAAACAAACCCAAACTTAACTTTATCTATACAAGTACCTTACTTTTCTCTCTACAAGTCTTTGACTTTTACTTGCCCGGTTGCTTAAGACATCACGGCAAGAACTTAATTAAGCTAGTTGGGGAGAGTTTTAGGAATACAAAAATGTGTAGGAGAGCAATCAACCGTTATGTTACAAGAATTTTAGAAGCTTAGGTGTCAACAAGCTGCTCGCTGGTGAGGAAATTAGGTGACAAAAGGAAAGCTAGTTGGTGACGCAAATCCATGAGATAGCACTAGGAAAGCTAGGTGGCAACAGATTAATTACTGTAGTAGTGCATGCCCTCTTTGGCGGCAACTTACTAGGATGAGGTGGTAACCATTTAAACACGATGTGTCAATCATAGCATGAGGTTTGATAGACAGGACAAATTTATCACATTCTAGGAAGGTGGCATAAGGCAGGAATGTTACAAGCAATGCATGGAGTATTTTTCTTATTTAACTTAGAAACACTAATATCCATATCGTGCATCATTTTGCGTAACCACTATAATTACCGGATGAAACATGAACCCGCAATCTAATTTACTACATAAACAACAAATCCAGTTCGACAAATTCCAAAAGCATTACCAAGCGTAGTGTCCATAAAGCATCAAATTCCAAGAGCCTCAAACACAGGCAACTATCATAAATAATCAAAGATCTCCAACATAACCAAGGATATCAAAACAAAGTGAAGTATAAACCGGACAAAATTAAGAAAAAAAAAATAGAGAGGCACCTTTAGCTTATAATTATATGCTCAACTCCATTATGTCTTCAGTTAGCTCCTCTAGTTTCATCTCTGTCTTGTCTGCAAAACAACCTTGAGAAAGAAAAGAAATTGAAGAGACAATCAAGCAAACATTCAATACCTAAAAAAAAAAAAAAATCTTATACTTTATTTAGTTTCAGACATTGTTCTCCATGCAACCAATCACGAGTGCACACCAATGCTTCCGGTGCTTCAGGCCCAAGTGAACTTCGATTCAGATCAAGCACCCACCCTTCAACATTAAATTCTCAGATGTAGTAGTGGATACTGGTATACTTAGAATGTCACAAGCACCATTGCAGCAACTTGGGGATACATGTATTGATTAGCCTTCCAATATGCCAAGACATCCAGTTCAGTATTTCTATCCGTTGTTGGCTCCTCAATGTAAAGTTCAAGCTGTGTTTTCGTTTGGGTACCAGTTCATGTTCAAATAATTCAAATTCCTGCAAAAAAGTAACCAGAAACAAGTGCACAGAAACTAAATTATACAATCCTGTCCAAAAGATTAAGCTGATAAAGACACACATTTGTGTGATGATACATAAGAGTCCCAAGTACATAAAATATTAAATGGAGGGGTGAAAAAGGCCTTGCAAGTTTTGACCTTTGGACCTTATGCTTTGTTACCATGTCAAACAACTAACTACTCCAAAAGTTCAAACTTTTGGTTGTATGTTTTCAATCAAATGTACATGGGCCTACTTTGCAACAAGATGGGATTCAAATTCAACAAAATATACAGAATTAAAAACAGATGTTGGGAAAATCCTGCACATTTATGCAAAAACAAAGAGAATGTTTAAACAAGTTTTCATCAGAGTAAACACAAAATGAAATGCCTAAACAAGTTCAATGAAAGAAAATAAAAACACATGCAAAGTAACTAATTCATCATCACATGAATACAGAATAAAATATTTAAAGAAGTTAAAATGGAGTCAAAAGAATGCAAAGAAACCAGCATACCTCCAACACATTTTCGTCATCCTTAAAAACCGACTCACAAAAGATGTTACAAGCTCCATGATCGATACTTTTGATAGGTGAGGCAGACCTTAGTGGACTAGGTAGAGGCCTGCTTGTCTTGGCATACTCCCCAAAGAGGCGCACAGCTTACCTTTGATGCAGGGACTCACAAAATTAAACTTGTATCGAGGATCCAAAGCAACTCTCATTGCTAATATTGCATTAAAGTTCAGCCAATCTTTCTCAAATTTAGATAACATTTGGGTAGCCAAATTCTTCTTATACGCATCATCACTCTCTGCTTTCTTCCTCAATCTAACATAAACTAAATATGCAGCCGGAAAGTACAAGTTTGCAGTTGGATATTTGGTGTCTGAAAGGGAACAAGCAGCATCATAGAACACTAATAAGAACTTGTTGATCTTTTCAACTTTATCCCACTCATCCTGAGATGGGCAATCCGTGTAATTTGAGTCCATTTGGTCTAAGTGCATAAAAGCATGTTGGTAAAAGAGTGCACTATCAACCATCATATGTAGAATTCCACCTAGTTGGAACATTGTGCCTCAAAGTCATTTTTTCATGAATTAGAGCCATCAGCAACACACTCCAAAAACTTTTTCTTCCAAATATTTGAACCTTTGACATATTTGATGCTTTCAGGAATCTTTTCCACAACTCCATCAACGTCTTTTAATCCCGGACCAATGAATATGAAAAGATAAAAGAGTTTGCACGGATATAACCTTATTTTTTAAAAAAATTTTAAAACAACACCGTTCAAAAAGTATTTCCAAATCTAACACCCACATATCGTGACTTCAAGTCACAACATGGTACTGTTCATCACGGTCTCATGTCGTGACTTCAAGTCACGATATGGTACTGTACATGTCGTGACTTCAAGTCACGACATGTGGGTGTTAAATTTAGAAATATTTTTTGAACGGTGTTGTTTTAAATTTTTTTTTTTTTTTTAGGTTAGTTCCGAACAAAGCTTAAGATAAAATTCCTCTTGGAAAGAATCAACAAGTTCTTTTAATCCCTCTTGGTCCATCAAATTCAAAATACGAGAAAAAATAGTGTTCCCCCATTGAAGGATAATCGATTTTGTAATGACCGAATGGAGATTTTGTTCGCAAAAGTATTATCCAGAGTGATCGAAAAAATTGTCTTATCCATACCCCAGTCAATCAAGCACCCATAAATCGCTTCAGCCAAAGATCTGACATCATGAGAAAGTGGAACAAAGCACAAGTTTAAAATTTTCTTCTGCAGTTGCCAATCCACATCAATAGAATGTGCTGTCAGAAGAAAACCAACAATTACAAGTCAAGTTTATCCTGCCTGGAGCTGCCCCCAGAAAAGCTTTTATCCTGCCCCGATCTCTCTTAAACATTCTGACACAATCAGCCTTTGTTGGAAGCCAGATGATATGGATCAATATTTGTCGGCCCCCATGATGGGTCGACTCAACCGACCCGCTTCTTTCCACTATCTCGAAATGAAGTTTTCAAAAGAAGTCTCAAGTGCATGCTTTGTGTGTGCTGCTAAGCAGGAGACGACATATATGAAAGTGTGAGAAAAACAATGGAGAGAGAGAGAGAGAGGACTCAAGCTTGAAATAGAGCCGTGAGTCACTGTTTTTCCAGACGTGCAGACAACAATCCGTGCTCTGCAAAAGTTCTTTGCAAGTTAATCATCAAAGGACTTAGGTTGTGATTTGTGTGTGGTTTCCGTTTTGTAATTCCATGCTGACCAAAGGAGCACGTGATTCAATCGTACAATCCGAATTCCGCTACGTTGTTGGATAGGCAAGAGGTAATCATTTTTATTGTTTGAATCCATTATTTGATGTTATCGTGCCTCCCTTCATTGATATTAAAGTTTAGAATGTCGAATTCGTGTTTAGAATTGTCCTTCGCCGAAATTTATGAAATCTCAAGAGAAGGCTCTCATCACAATTTCTTCCATGATTATTCTGGCCTCACAAACTTTGCATGCATGTTCCTTGCATGATAGTGAACCTAGCTGGAAATTTTCACTGCAATATTCAACCTGTAACTGAGAAATTCGTTTTTAAAAACATTGCAAATGGCTCTATTCGTCGAATTTCTGCGACTTGTGTAAATTCTTTTGTGATAAATTTTTTGCATGTTCACATTCTACTCCAAAAAAAGCTTTCCAATAATATATTACATGCCTAAAATGAATTTTTGATTTGAGAGAAAATAAAACCCAAAAAAACCTCCACGAACACTCCTATTATATTTCTTTAGAAGTAAATATGTACTGGAATTTGAATTGGGGAAGAAGATGGTACGTGGCTTCACACGCCAAACAAGTTTAAATAATAAAATGGGGGAAAAGAGAAAACTGGGTCATGCCTAAACTTGAATCTGGGATACAACTGGGATGTTTGAGTGGTGATCCACTCGCACATGATGGGGCGAATCCATCCAAACTTTCTTGAGATTCAGCTCCACAGAATCATCGTTTTCATGTAAGAAAATGGATCGTGCGATCTGCGGCGCACTAGCACTTGCGAGCACAAACTATACACCTATTAGAGATAGCATAGTGGCTACAACCAAAAGAAAATACAAAAATCTGTCTCGTTATGCTCCAAACTCATTTTGTTACACCATCAATGTATACCCAATCTGTCAAAAGTCATACTTGATCTCAACATTTCATCATGCATTGTCTCAACTCCCGAAAGAAAACATAATTGGTCGACCAGTAAACACATATGAAGAGCGTAAACAAAATAGTTTTCCTTTCGTCCACATGTCACTCAATAACAAGTAAACTGCTTTCTCAGCACATCTCAAAAGATCGAATCAAACATGATCATAAGAAACATTCCAAAATAGCAAACATCTATTTATCACCTTATAACATTGTCAAAAGCCACATTGGGCGCCATTGAAGGAACTCAAACAAATGAGGAGACAGAGATTTTCATAACATAAACTCACTCACTTTCCTTCTTTGGTCGTCTGTAGCACATGTGGTATGAAATATATGCTATAGTGATAAACTTTTTGTACCTCTTGTACAAGAGTGTATGTCTTTTCATCTAATAAAACCACCATACAAATTTTAACTCAAGTGTTATCACACAAGCGCTTAATCTGAGATTTCAATAGCTCGCTATCTAAATTGTCTCATTAAAATCTCGCATCTGACTTTTTATCCAAGCTTACATGATTGTGGGCTATCATGTTCAATCTGTCATTTAGGTCTCATCTTAACTCATATCAAGACAACTTTTCTAATATTGCACCCATCTTGATTTTAATAGCGCTATTCAATAGCTCACAAATCAACAACAACAAACCGAGTCTTAAACCTAATAATTTGGAGTCGGCCATATGAGATATAAATTATGATTAAAAAGAAAAATAAAATAAATAAATATAAAAATAAAAATAAATACAAATAAAAATAAAAATAGAAATACAAAAGAGAATAAAAAATAAATAAATATGTGTATCCAAAATATATTAGTTTAATTTATGCGAATTCTTCTACGCCACTCATTCTTATCCAATATCATTTTTTCGTCTAAACTCTTAACTATTATATCTTTACTAATAATTTACCTCCAAATTTTCAGCGGTCTACCCCTACGTTTTACTAAATATCCTATATTTAAATTCTCGATTCTCCTACCGTTGCGTTCTTGGGTTTTCTTTGCACATGCTCAAACCATCTCAAACGACACTCTCGCATCTTATCCACAATTGAACTAACTCCAAATTTATTACGAATTTTTTCATTTCTAATTCTATCTCTTCTAATTTTGTCACATATCCACCTAAATATCATCATTTCTGCTATGATCATTTTTTGTTTTTGTTGTTATTTAATAACCCAACACTCAGTACCATACAATAATGCAGGTCTAACTGCGTTTTTACAAAACTTTCCTTTCAAATGCATTGGTATCGTGCGATCGCATAGAATTCTGGATGTCTTTCTCAATTTCATCCAATCCGCTTGAATCCTATGGTTCACATCTCCATCTATATTGTCATCATTTTGAATGATGAAACCTAAATATCTAAATCGTTCATTTTCGGATACATTTTGTCCATCTAACCTAATCGTTTTTTTTATCATTTCGATAATTGTTGCTAAGCTTACATCTCATATACTTAGTTTTCGATTTAATCAATTTAAACCCTCTGAATTCTAATATGATCCTCCGTAACTCTAATTTAGCATGAATACATTCCCTAGTTTCATCAACTAGAACTACATCATCTATAAAAAACATATACCATGATATTTCATCTTAAATGTTTTTTGTGATTTCGTCTATTACTTATTGCAAAGAGGAGAGAACTTAATGCCGAACCTTGATGAAGTCTGATGTTAATGGGGAAGCTATTGTTCAAACCTCCGCAAGTTTTTACATTAGTAACAACTCTCTTATATTTATCTCTAATAAAATTAATATATTTCGAGAAAATCCCTTTTTTCATAGTGCCACCACAATACGCCTCTAGGAATCCTATCATATGCTCTTTCTAGATCAATGAATACCATATGAAAGTCTCTATTATGTGCTCTATATATCACCATCAAATCTCTTAATCAGTGGATTGCTTCCGTCATGAATCTCCCGGGCGTAAATCCAAATTGATTTGGAAATATATTCATCTCCAATCTTAATCTATGTTCTCACTCTCTCCCATGGTTTCATAATATGGCTCATAAGTTTAATTCTTCTATAGTTGGAGCAATCTTGTATGTCTCATTTATTCTTATATAACAGTACAATTATACTCTTCCTCCATATTTGGGACATTCTCTTGGTTTACCAAATTTTGTTGAAAATATCCGTTAATATTATTATACAAAATTCACCTAAACATTTTCACACTTCTATTGGGATGCCATCAGGTCCTATGGTTTTATTTTTCTTCATTATCTTTAAAACTTCCTTCATTTCATGAGGACGAATTTTACGTTTAAAGTCGTTATTAATCTCTTCTACAGGTATCTCGATATTTCTTATATCTGTTGTACTCTTAACATTGAAGAGATTATCAAAATAATCCTTCCAAGGTTTCTTATATCCTCATTTCTTATAAGTATATCATTAGCTCCATTTTTAATACACCTAACACTATTTATATTTTTTCCCTTTCTTTCCCTTATCTTGACAATTCTGTAGATCTCTCTTTCTCCGTCTTTAGTCTACAATCTCTTATATAGCTCATTATAAACCTTACTTTTTGATTCTTGAATGATCTTTCTCACATCCATTTTTACACTTTTGTATTTTTCATATGCATCACTACTATTATTATCCTTAAGATTCCTATAACACTCTCATTTGATCCAAATGACAGTTTGAATTTTTTCGTTCCACCACGATGACTCCTTGCCTACTAGGGTATGACCCTTAGATATACCAAGAATCTCTCTACCTATATTCTTAATATTAGTATTTCAAACATGTACAACAAACATGCAATCAGGTTTATGCATTAATATTCATGTTGTTGAACAATTTATAGAAAAACACATTTTCTTGAATTTTTATCTAATTAATTTTAATTTTATCCACAAGCATGAATAATGATATGCCATAAATTTCAGAAAACAAGTATATAATTGATGCTTGATGATTTCTTGACACAACAGACGGAGGTGGTCAAGTGGTTATCACAACTCAAGTTGCATCCTGAGTTCAAGTCTAGGCATGGGGTTTTATTTTCTCCCAACTCAGACTCCATCTTCTTCCCCAATTCAAATTCAACGTACATATTTACTCAAAAAAAAAAAAAAAAGTGTTCGTGGAGCCTACTTTGGGTTTTATTTTCTATCAAATTAGAAATCCATTTTAGGCATGCTTGTCTGGCATGGCATGTGAAATCACGCGCTATCTTTTTCCTCTATTCAAATTCAATGTAGATATTTACTTTTAAAGAAACAAAACAAGAGTATTCGTGGAGCTCACTTTAGGTTTTATTTCCTCTCAAACCAGAAATCCATTTTAAGCATGCAATATACCGTTGAAAAACTCTTTCGAAGTAAAACGAGAATATACAAAAATTCATCACAAAAGAATTCACATGGGTCGCAAAAATTCGACGAAGACAGCCCCTCACAATGACTTTAAAAATGAATTTCTTGTTGTCTGGGTTGAATCTTGCCATGAAAATTTGCATGTAGGTTCACTATCATGCAAAGAACATATACAAAATTTCATGAGGCTAGAATATCCATGGAAGAAACTACCATGAGAGCCCTCTCTCAAGATCTCATAAATTCTAGCCGAGGACATTTCTAAGCACGAATTCAATATTCTAAGCTTTGATACCAATGAAGGGAGACACGACAATATCAGACAAGGGATTCAAAAAAACAATAATGATTACCTCTTATTCGATGTCCAACGACGCAACGGAATTTGAATCATACGATTGAATCACGTGTTTCTCTGATCGGCATGGAATCACAAAACGAAAATAACACACAAATCACAACCCAAGTCCTTTGATGATTTTCCTACAAAGAGCTTTTGTAGAACACAGATGATTGTTGTTTCCACGTTTGGAAAAACAAGACTCACAGACTCTATTTTAAGCTTGAGTCCTCTCTCTCTCTCTTCTTTGTTTTTCTCACACTTTTGTACCTCCTATCTAGCAGCACACACAAAAGCATGCTCTTGAAACTTCCTTTGAAAGCTTCATTCTGGGGAAGTGGAAGGAAGCGGGTCGGTCAGGTCGACCCGTCATGGGCGCCCACAAATAATGACCCCATATCGTCAAGCTTCCAACAATCTTCAAAGTATTTCTGTCCAAAACATTCAGGTCATCGTGCAGGTAAAGCAAAATGTCTCTAATTCCTGAAAATTCCATAAACTCAAATGGAAGGTCGTGCATGATGACAGCTGCCATGCATAATTTCTTAAACTTTTCAGGATAATTTAGACATAGATGGAGACATAGAACCACTACTTCCTGGTAAGGGTTGCAGATCTACATCAAGTGTATCTTTTTTAAGGCATTTCTCTAAATGATGCTTCAAATTACCTGTTCCGCATCTACTTTCAGCAAGGTAAACTGTCCCACACTTTTTGCATTTACTCTTTTTCCTTTCATCATCCCCTAAAGGAAGCATCTCAAAATGAAACCAAACTGGTGAAGTAGGTTTTCTTGCACACTTCATTCCCCTTTTATTATAATGCACCATGCCTGCTATTTCACCTAAACTAGCCACACAACCACCTTCATCTAACACTTCCATATCAATACCCTCCACTGCAGAAGAATGTAATTCATCTTTATCTTCAATCTATTGATGAAAGAACACATTATACTGACATAGAAGCCTAAACCATAGAAGAAATAAATGTGCCATTGTTTAATGTTATAGAAAGAACAGAAGCAGAGTACAAGAGACAGACATGACCGTCCAAAGACTTGCATTATTACAAATGATGAGTTGCACCCCAAAAGAACTTTAAAATTTTAAAGTCAAATGGGTTCTTTTATCTTTTCCCAAGAGCATGCCATTTTAAAAAAATTCTCTATGATTTTTTTTATAAATAAATATTTTTTTGCTAGTGATCCAACAGTAGCACTACAAATCTTCTTTGAGGTTTCTAAATTGTATAAACACATAACTACTAATGATGTAACAACTCAGAGCTGAAGTGACTACTGTAAATAAAAGATAGCATTTAATAGCAACAGAAACCAAAGATGCATATGAGAAGAATAGAAGAAGCAAAAAAAAAAAAAAAAAAAAAAAAAAAAAAAAAATGCAGCAGATATGGAGTAGATTCACAATGGATAAGAAAACAACAAACCTAACATAGAACACAACAAATCTAATATTATAGTTAAAAGAAAGCATCAACAACTGTCATCCAAAAACAGTCGCAGCGGCTGAAACGGGGAAGAACTGGAAACCATAAGGATTCAGAATTCAACAAAAAGAAATAAAAAGAGACAAGAAATAAGAAACAATAGGCAGGGTACACTACCAGAAAAATAACTCTTTCAAAATAAGAGCAAGTACAGAATTGCGACAAATAAACAACGAGCATGATAGCAGAAGAGAACAAGACTATTTACCCAACCATCACAAAGAACTAAATGGAAAAGTTAATATTGAAGGAACTATTGATTTTATCAAGACAGTCAAGATTTTTATGGAAGTATTTTCTAGTAACATCATAAAACTCAAATATATAAGTAAAGAAACCAACGGAATGGTAAGTATTTTAATCAGGCCGTCCAAAACCGGAGCACTAGCAGCTACCCAAAGTTTCAAAATATCAATACACAATTGATGTTGACAAGTTCCATCAAACCAAAAGGCAATATCAAGGACATTGGTGAAGCAATTGAACATGGACATCACAGGAAAAGGTGCACATGCAATTGTCGCACCAGAGAGAGAAAAGCACCTCCAATAACAGTAAGATCTTGCAGGCAAGGTAAGTTAGAGACCCAAGCATTCCAAAAAGAGTTCTAAAAGAAAAGGACAGCGGAACTCAAACTATGTCTAGCCATGTAGTGGAGACACCACGCTTCAAAATGTAAGACAAATCAAGTGAGAGAGTTCTCTCTCATCTGAGCTTAACCCTAAAAATGGCACATGAAAATTTTCTTTTCTGTTCTTTTCTTTTCTTTTCTTTTCCTTTTTTTTTTTTTTAAAGAGACTTACTCATGTTACTATTATCTCCCCTTTTCTGACAGCTCAAAAGTGATTATTTCACACCATAATTTTCTCAATGCACTTTTAGCATGAATACAAATATCATGAGCTTCATCACCGATTTAAGACCATATTCACATGTTATAGTGTGATGAATAACATTTTCCCATGTCATATTGCCAACAGATAGCTAGTTAGTGTAGCTCTATGCAGCCAAAGTTAATGTTCCATAACAAGATGAAACTTGGAAAAAGTTATATGTAAGCTTCAGTCAAAATAGGAGACATGGACCTAGGAAACTTTTCAAAGAAGTTTAAGGATATTGGTTGGCCATCTAATGAAAAACTTCAGCAGAAGCAACAGAAAATTTTAATCAAGATGTATTTAGAGACTAAATATAATCCCTGAGAAGATAAGAAAAAAAAAATCCAAAAGTTAGAAATTGGTGAAAAAAAATCCCATGATTCTACAATCCCAATTCTTTTTCAAAAGTTTACAGGTTTTCCAATGTTTTTAAAAAACAATTATGCATTAGCTTCGAACCAGATTAATATAAGAAAGAAAGAACGAAAGAAGAAGAAGAAAAAAATACTCTTTCATGAACTATGATTTGCTGGATATTAAGACATAAACAAGCTAAAAACATGTGTGCAAACCATAGTTTGTATAAATTTTTCATCACCTAAATGAAACACTTTGACATAGTTTTATGCAAGTAAGACGTGGAAAACAACAAAAAATCTAGGATCTTTGAAAAGTATAATGTCCAATATCGTGGCTATGCTACATTCTGCCCATCCCATAATGCCTTTAGGTCACCTTTAGTGTGTGGCATAAGGGAAGAATAGAATTGGACTTTAATAAAATTAATCCAATCCTAAGTTTGTTATGCACAAGGATTATCTAAGTGAAACAACTCACAACTCCTTTTATGCACATTAACGAGATAAGCTAATCCTGCTTATAGCTATGGAATTAAGTAAGATTGAATGACTTGATTCAAATTTTATATATACATGTACACACACAACATTTACAACATAATGTAACTTATTTTATCCTATTTTATTCAATAACAAACATAGTACTGGTACTTATTCTATCCGCCACTAATCCAATCCTACCCTATCCCGTCCCACATGCCAGAAGCGACGGTCTATTAAGAGAGAAACGCTCCTATCCCATTAACTGCGTCAAAAAAAAAAAAAAAAAAATAGTTGGGTAGAAGCCCGTACAATTCGTGGGATTTCATAGATTCATTAAACATGACTTGGCAGCAGAACAGAACATTCAAGTTTCCGAAAGATGAAGATACAGAGAGAAACCTAGAAATTGAATTTCAATTCTTGAACTAATATAAGTAAAATCCTTATCAGGAAGAACAGTGTACGGGCAAAGGCATTGCAGTGACAGGCTCCCTGCTAGACATCAAATGGCTTTTCCGGTAATCAAATCAAATGCAAACCCAACAACGTTGTTTATTGAATCTACTGCAAAAGTATTATTAAATCGCATTTTACCTAAGCATAAACCACTAAATATATGTAGCATTCTGATAAACCCTAGAAAAAAAGAGACATTGATGGATCAAAATTAAACGCGTTAGAGATCTACGATGATAATAATACGAGAAAGGAAGCAGAGGAAGAAGATTACCGAGGTATGATTTTCTGAGTTAGTGTGACAGAGAATTGAATCATCCGGAGTTGGTTGTTTGATTGAGGTGAATTGAGGGACAGGGCGCCGTTGTCAGTACGGGCCGAGAAGGAACGACGTCGTTTTATTCGCGGTGTAGTATTTATTTATCTATTTATTTATTTATTTATAGGACAAAAACTACAACTAAATCCATGTGCTTTGTCTACCATAATTTTCTTCTTCATCTCTTATTTATTTATTTGAAACTCGAATGACGATGATGATAAAGACGTGTATGAAATACAAATAAGTTATAATTGTTCTAACAAAATCAATAGCATTACCATTGAACTCAATGAATGAGAAAAAGGGAAGAGAATTTTTTTGAGAGACGATTTAATGATATTTTTAAAATATAAATATTTAAAAGTATCGATATGAATTTTAATAAATAAATATATTCTTGATCCAAAATGGGTATTAAAGAATTAGCATAAATAATGAGTAACTCGTACAATCAAAATGAACACCTCAACAGTATCCTCTGGCATGAATTTTGTATCCACTGAATCCAGGTTCAACCATACCCTTATAGTCCATTAGAAAAGCTTTTGGTGGTTGATTGTGTAATCAATCAAATTCTTTAGAGGCGTTCAATCTTGTTAATTCCTCTTATTCATCTTGGCATCTGTGTATGGATTCCTAGTGGCTGACATTGGAGCATTGTTAGCTAAGTTTGAGGGAGTTAAGTTGGTCTTTGTATGCTTATTTCATAACTAAATTAAATTCCACCGATAATTATATTTATTGTTCGCAATCTTCTCGACTGGGTTACAAATAAAAATTTTAAACAATTCAACAGACGAAGTTTTCCTAACTCGAATAGAATATTATCCATTTAAATATAACCGGTTCTTAATTATTTAAATATTTAAATTAGATTATTCATAGAGTACAATAAACAAGATTGAATTTTAATTAAAATAGCAAATTGATTCATATTGCGTAAAAATTTCAAGTTTAACTAGGTTAATTTTAATTAATTTTGTGAGCTTATAAAATATGTTTCATGGGGTCATATTCAAATCTAATTACATGTTTATAAGTAAAACTCTACTTGGGTCGTCATATACTGCACCCAAGGAAAATACAGACAAGCTAACAAAAGAAGTTTTGAGTGCTCTTCCTATAAAGTGCCAAATTTTGGGGAGGTCTAGATTTGAATAGGCAGATTTGTTTGTTTTCCTATGATGCTCCTTTTTTTTTCTGTCTCCCATATAATAAATTTTTATTTATTAAATTAATCGAATAAAATTTAAATATCGATCAATTTAATATTTAAAAAAAAAAATTAACTCACGTTTCATCTTACTTCTTTCATTTAACTTTTCTTGTTCACCGAGGTTTCCTTTATCGAAGTCTTCAGGCTTTGTTGCGCACAAAAAACATATTTTCCTGCTAATAATGCAGAAAGGCCAAAACAGTTTGGATTAACGAATCATCTTATGATTTTAATTTTAATTAAAATTTAATTAGCATCTTGAAACTCCAATTTATTACAATAATATTCATAATTTCAACAGATTTTCAACCATATTCTTCTGCTTAAACTCTCCGTTCCCAACCCGTCTAAACTCACTCCGCGCGTGAGACAAGAAAGGAAGACCAGAAAAATGGCCGCAACAACATCCTTTAATCCGACGTGTACCACCGCCGTTTCACTCCCAATCGCATCTCCGTCGTCCTCGACCAAACACAACCTACTTCACTCTTCGTCGCAGAACTACAGAAAGAGATTCTTGAGAATTGCGACCACGAAAATGAGATTTGGAGGAATTAGTGTCAGAGCTATGTCGTCGCCGTCGTCCTCGTCATCGTTTGGGTCTCGCTTGGAGGAGAGTGTGAAGAAAATCATTGATGAGAATCCTGTTGTTGTATACTCCAAGACTTGGTGTTCGTGAGTGCCCTGATTTCTCTTCTCATTCTTTCATAAATCTTGTCTTCTGCTAATTTTTCTTGACGATTCGATGAGTCTGGTGAATTGACGAAGGAAATTTTGGGGCGAATTGTACTAGGTTAATTTTGGATGAAAATTGTGGGCATGATCTATTTACAATCTTGGGAATTTTAGCTTACAGATGGCGCGTGCGTTGCACGTGGTCGTTCATTGTTTGCCAATGCTAATGAATGATTAATCCAGTTTGAATTTTTGTTTATCATTGTGAATGATGAAACTTATTGAAAATAGTTTCACCTGAATAGCAAGGTAGAATTGTTATCTAATTGCATGAAAGAGTTTGTAGCCTCCCTGAGCTGAAGTTTAATCATATAAAAGCTTAAGATTTTTTTTTCCCCAGTAGGAAGAAGGTCAGATTGATGAAATTGTGTTTATGATGTACATGAATGTGTTATTTTTTACTGAGTGTACTAAAGGATGAGTTTTGTCATATGCGAAGATACTCTTCAGAAGTGAAATCATTGTTCAAGAGACTAGATGTGCAGCCATTGGTCATTGAATTGGACGAATTAGGTGGGTCTTCCCTGCTTACCTTGCAATTCTTTTCAAATAAGTATGATTATTTGTCAACATCATGCAACTTTTGCCTTTTGTGCTCTTTATGTGAATTTTGCCTGTTCCAAGATTCTCCAAGACCCAACGTAATGTACCATTTAGGAGTTACTATTTATGTGTGTGTGTGTGTGTGTGTGAGTGAGATGGTGCCTACACCAACCTACCTCACAAAAGCTCTTGATTGACTGGCATCATTTCGCCATGATAATTCCCTTTTTTTTTTTGTTCTGATGTATTGTTGCATGATGCGAACCTTAACAGCATCACTTCTTTCAGGTCCCCAAGGGCCACAACTACAAAAGGTGCTGGAAAGGCTCACTGGACAGTACACTGTGCCAAATGTTTTTATTGGTTAGTATCCCTTTGGAAATATTTTAAACTGCCCTTGCAAAGTTAACACTTTGTGATCATAGAATATGGTTGTAAGTTCTCTGACTACTGTACTGAACTTCTCATGCTTCACTAGTGTTACATTTTTCATTTCATTAAAATAGCAAAAGAAGAGTTTACTAGGAGCTAAAAGAAAATTTCCAAGAGGTTAGCAATCTCTTCCCACAAAGCAAGGAAAGATAAAAAAGCAATTATATTAGTGTCTGGAAACCCTCACATCACTCTAAACATTATGTTATTATATTATTAATGTTACACCCGATCATTGTTTTACATTTCACAAACTTTCACTCATGGGTAGGTCGAGGGGGGACATTCACACAGATAAAGGAATGCTAAAGTTGTTATAAAAAAGCCACAATGTGCTTTTTCTTCTTAACTGTAGCTGTTGTAGAATAACCTTAATTGAGTTCTGTAATGGGTTATAGCTCGCTGCATCCCATGGTGTTGTGCGATCTTATCCCTTCTTTGCGTCACAATCTCTCTGGTGTTTTCTTTTCACATTTTGACAAAAGTGGGTGGCTCTTGGTCATGTAAAACATGCGAAGTCAATGTTACCTGTCTGGTGATTATGAGGTAGATCAGATCTGTACGTAATAGGTGGTATACCGTTTAGCATGGCAGGATTCTCTTTGAGCTTCAGTTCTTTAAGTAGCATCATCAAAATATTGTGCTGATCAAATTAATTAGCCATTAAAAACATAGAACGTGGCTTTCTTGTTCTTCGGTTTTTTTTTTTTTTCCTGGAACCCATCTCTTGTTATTCGATGATCTGAAATGATGTAACCTTTTCCAGGATTGGCATGTTTAGGAGTGATATGATAGTTTTAAAGGGCTAGATATTATGACTAAAGTAGCTAAATGAATTTGAGACTAGGTTTTGGAGGGAAGTCAGAGCATGGTCATGCTTAGCTTGGTTTTATTCTTTTGATTAAAAAATACTATTGAAGGAAACAGAGAAGAAAGGGATTACAGAGGATTGCATCATCCAAATTAGACAACAAAGAAATGCTGGAAAAGGAGAGAGAGAGAGAGAGAGAGAGAGAGAGAGAGAGAGAGAGAGAGAAAAGGGAATTTGAGTCTCCTCATGGAAGGACATTCCTCAAAAGGCCCTAATGTCTGAAGACATAGAGATGCTAGGAGTACTATTTTATTTTGGAATAGGTTAGTAGGAAGCATTGCTCCTCAAAATCTAGTTGTTTCTTTCTCACCTTATGCACAATGAAATTGTCATACTTTTGCCTTTGTGAAGAACTCTTGCATCCTTTTCCAGATTAAATCCTTTGAAGTATATGTTTAGGAAGCATAAGTGCTCTGGGACAAACCCATCCCGCTCCAAAAATATCTGAAGAAAGTTATTTCATAACGAATACACCAATGAACAATATACACACGATGGTTTTAGCAGATAGAATGTGATGTCCTGCTGTTGAAAATAATTGATTTGGACTCCTATATTTGTTGTCTCTGTGGTAGCGAATGAGCCTTAAAGGTCAAATTTAGTTGACAGCATGTTATGGACTTCCAGAGTTTGAGCCTTTTGGTTCATGCAGCCGCATAGTTTGCTAATGGCATATTTGTCTCTCAAATGGTCGAGTTCAAAATTTGGGATTAATGCTCAGGTTGTTGTTTACATATGTCAAGTAATCCATCTGCAGTAGCCAAATTTTTTTTGCCAAAGCTGTCATCAGAATGAGATGAGATCCTTTTTTCACAAGAAAAATAATGAACCCCCACCTTTCTTATCTTCCTTGAGTGGAAACTGCATGATGTTTCTCAGTTTTAAATAAGTTGATTTTTGCTTGAATCCTATGGTCTCCAGATTGCACAGCCTCCATATGGAAGTTTGTTTAAGAAATGCATTGTTTTAGACTTAAATGAGTCCTAAGTAGCACTACCCAGGAAACAGTTCTGGGGTTTTTGGAATTAATTTAATAAATTCATGTTCAAGTTAATGCAAAATATTGTAAATCAGGGAGTTATGGACAAACATTGTCAAAATCCTACTCGATTCTGTTTAATGCTAAAATTACATAGTCAGGAAAACTTTATATATCTGACTTGCTAGAAGAAGCCTTCAGATCACACAATCTTTTAATCCCACAAAAAGTAGCACAGAATTGTGGACAAACATAGCTACTTAAAGTTTTCTTATTGTTCTATTTGATGTATTTTAACTTTGTGCCTAGTGTTTAATGCTGACAACAAATCTTTTTCTTGTGTTGCCAGGAGGAAAACATATTGGTGGCTGTACAGGTATAGCATTTCTCCAGCTCTTCCTAATTACTATTTTATCCTTTGCATTACTTCTATAAGGGCAGGCATTTCCACATTATTCCACTTCTTCAAATGTTTTTCTTCCCTCTCGTTTGGATTTTTTCCCCTAAATTTTTCTGCTTACTAGTTGAATTGGATTGTGAACTTTTCATATGCCTTTTACCTGTTCTGTAAGCAACCTTTTCACAATGTTTTTGGTATAAATTCTATTTTTCAATTTTTCCGGGTTCCTTATTTAGTATGGTCAATGAGAATATGGCATTGAAATCTTGACGTCGAACACCTTGGCATTTTTGTTGTTGGATATGGGGCTTACCTCTCCTTGCAACTTGTCCCACATTCATTGCATCTTGCTTTAAGGCTTACAGACCTACGTAGTTAAACATTATCATTATGAGGGCTTACAGACCTAGATAGTTAAACATTATCATTATGAGGTTTATTCTTAATTATCTTTCAAAAATCAAAGGAAGGGATGTAGAATCAAAACATTTTATTCATTGAGGGGTCACTTGTTGATGCAGATACTGTGAAGCTATACCAGAAAGGTGAGCTCGAGCTTCTGCTGTTTGAAGCAAGTAACAAGAATTCCCAGAGGTAACAAAGCATCTTGGAAGTATCTGCTCCAGCATAATTCATAAGCAAAAGATGCTTCTGCCTTTTGAAACCGAGTAATTGGTTTTATCAATATAATTTTAATTTTCAATTTTTAGAGTTGTCCTCATGCTTATCTTCTGAATGTAATTGTCATTGTCTTTTCCAAGATTAACTTTTGAACCATAGAAAGTGATGAAGGAAAAGGTCCTTGGACCTAAAGATGTGCTAAGTTGAGATTGAACGATTTTGTGCTAAGCTATAAAAATGTTCTCAGATCAATCTTTATGAGCTATCTTCAGTTCTCGTATATCATTCCCCATGTATGTTGGGATTCAGGAGTGGTTCTTTGAAGACATGGAAGTGCTCTGGCAGCCCTTTCGCTTGGCTTGTGTCCTGATGTATTTGCGGTTTTTATTTCTTAGCATGCATTTTGTAGTTTACAAGAAGTTTTCTGGCCCACGTTTGGCTGCGGGCTACTTTTATTTGGGTATACTATACATGAGAGAGAGTGAACACTATGCAGGTGACATTATGTATAATTTTTATGCATAAGGATATTCATAATTTATCTTTTTCGAAAGGTGAAAATGCATAATTTATTTTTGTTTAAACTATTTCAAATGAAATGTGTACATTTTGATCAATACATATGATATAAATATTGCAATTGGATCAAGCAGTTAGTATTTTTTAGGGGAAAAAATATAAAAACTAATATAATTTCGGATCATGCCGATATAAATATAAATCTATAGTTTTTAATAATGCATTGTATTTGGTGGGTAGGGTTTAAAAATTATTTAAAAATTATTATATATTTCTTTGATAAGTTGGATCGGATGTATCCTAATAGATTTTTTTTTTTTTTTTTTGGGGAAAAAGAAATGGACAGATAGGATTGAATTGACAGGGTTACATTCGTTGCTTAAGATCCTTTAAACCGGAAGTATGCGGACTAATATCTTGGCTCTCTTAGCTTAGTACTCTCGTGGTAGATGTGATCCTTCCTCCTAGAATTGCAATAATTTTGGCACATTAAGGAATGCAAGTAATACCGGTCGAAGCCGCCGGTAAGAATATGATAAAAAGAAAAAAGTCGGAAAATTATAGAACACAATCATTGTTTTATGGTATAGCCAATTTAATTTTTGCGTTGTTTTTCAATAATTTAAATCGGAGAGATATAACAGTTTAATAATCATAATTTCTTCCTTCAATCTGGGATTCAAATATCGTGTAGCAAGGAATGAAAAAAAAAGTTCGAGAGACATGGTACTTTTATCCCGATACTCGTTAATGGAAAATTTGACTGGGCTTACCCCAATCAGGTGCCACCCTTTAGAAGAGGTATACTTCCCTTCGTTGGTCCGTCCACGCCACGATCCTTGTTGATTACTCTGGGTTATTCATCTACAATTTTACATGTCTCTGCTTAGTCCTTAGTACTGATTGATTGACCAAGAAATAATTCCATTGCTCTTCGGCTGCCGTAAGCTTCTTAATTCTGAATTATCTCTCCTCTTCATATTATCAGCGACCTCTTCTTTTTTTTCTTCTTGTCTTTTTTTTTTTTTTTTTTTTTTTTTTTTTTTTTGGTAATAAGAGAAACACACCGAGTTCCCGAGAGTCTTGGCACGGGCCTTTCTAACCCAACCGGCACCTCTAAATCTTCTGTTAACATCTTAGTCGTCTCTTGAGGAGGAGAGTCAAGAACTATCACTCCAAGTTCTATGCTGAAGCCCAACTTAATGAGATAATTAGCACTACGGTTCATTTCACGAAAGATATGGGAGACTTGTGAAACTCCTATCCTTTCTATCAGATCTTTGCTTTCATTGCAAATAGCATGGAGCGGATAGTTAACTTCTTCTTTTCCTTCCAACAAATTAATCAAGGTACGGTTGTCGACTTCTATCTGTAGCTGCTCAATTCCCGGGTCCTTAGCAATCTTGAGGCCTTCCCTCAAACCCCACATCTCAACAGAAATAATGTCAGCACTGCCTATGTTGATGGTATACCCTCTTACCCAACTCTCATCCTCTCTCCTCATAAGGCCTCCTGCACTCGCCTTTCTTGATGACAGAGAGATGGCCCCATCGGAGTGAAGTTTAATCTTACGCAGGATGGGAGGACACCATTTGACCCATATATTGATGTGATCATCAAAACTATAAGAAATTTACAAGATTCAACTCAAGTTGCAGTTGAGTCGGTAATAAAAGTTCGAGTTAAAAGATTCAAAAAAATACTGAATAACTTAATTCAGAAGATTTTACAATAAGAAATTAGAGTTCAAAATGAATTAAGAACAAAAAGGGGGCTT
This sequence comes from Dillenia suffruticosa, assembly GCA_033439265.1. Lineage (NCBI taxonomy): Eukaryota > Viridiplantae > Streptophyta > Magnoliopsida > Dilleniales > Dilleniaceae > Dillenia > Dillenia suffruticosa. The sequence continues at coordinate 21,437,397 of JAVTVX010000020.1, forward strand.
AATTATGCTCATACAAGTCCAGTTGGAAGAATAAAAAACCTAAAACTATCCAAAACCATCCAAAACCAATGAAGAACGAAAATAAAGAAAAATAACAGCAAGATTTGATCAAAATAGATTGATTTATTTAGTTTCCTAATTTTTATTTTTATTTTTTGTAATTTATATTTTAGTTTGCTAATTCTTTATTGTTTAAGGAGTTATTAAATTTTTAGCTGTCAATTAAATTTTTACCATTAGGTTATAAATAGATCATTATATATTGTGTAAAAAAAACAACACTTTTGAAGAGAATTAATAAAATTGTGAGAGTTTTTCACACAGGTTTTGTTTTTTTGAGAACTTTGAACTTATTCAAGATATGAGTTTTATTTAGTTTTTTGACTTATCAATCTAGGTTTCGAACCATCTAAATTGTGACGACATTCATTCCATCTTTATACCAAGATTCTTGCTCTAGTGAGAAATGGGTCTAAAATCATATACTTTAGGTTCTTCTTCTTTTAGGGTAAGTGTTGAGATTTTTAATTCCACCTATTCAAATAATTAGTTTGAATGATTTTTTTTTGCTAAATAAATTATTCGTGGGTTCTGGAGTTTCTACACCCAAAAGGTTCACATCAGTTGGTATCAGAGCAGTTTCGGGTTACCCTTCGAATTGTTCATATTTGTTTATAATTTTTCATTTTTCTTTGTTTTTATTTGTATTTCGATCTTAATATTATCTCTAATTTCAATTTATCACAAAGAACAAAATTCTTTGTTGGGTATAATTTATTTAATTTATTTTTTTGGTACCTTTCATTCTTGATATTTTTCTTGTGTTGCTGTAGTTCCAAAAAAAAAAAGGGTATGAAAAAAATTTATTAAATAAAAAGACAGCTTCCAATTTTTTTTCTTTTCTTTTGTTGTTCCTTCTTTATTTCTACTGTTTCCTTATTTGTTCACTTTCCTTATTTTCTTCATTTATTCATATTTTTTATTTAATTCATTCCATATTTGTTTCTTTCTTAGTTTAGAATTTTTTCAAATTTGCTACTTTCATTATTTTTTACTTATTTTCCTTCTTTATTTTTCTTGTTATTCTTTTTTTGAATTTCACAAGACAATTATTTTTGAGTTAAATTCAAAGAGTTGTTAATTCATTAAGATGGTAAGAGACATGTTCGATGGATTAAATTCATTAAGACTTTTCTCAAGTAAAATGCGGTTGCGGATACATTTTAATACAGGTGACGATTTGGGGACAAATCGTTGTCAAGAAGGGGGGAATGATATGATCATCAAGACTGCAAAAATTTATAAAAATCAACTCAAGTTCCAGTTGGGTCGGTAACAAAAGTTCGAGTTAAAAGGTTAAAAAAAGTACTGAATAACTTAATTCAGAGGGTTTTCCAATAAAAAATTGGAGTCTAAATGAATGAAAAACCAAAAGAGACCTTAATTATGTTCATACAAGTTCAGTTGAAAGAATAAAAGACCCAAAACTATCCAAAACCAAGGGATGACGAAAATAAAGAAAAATAGCAGCAACTCTTGGTCAAAATAGATTTGTTTATTTAGTTTCCTAATTTTTATTTTTATTTTTTGTAATTTATGTTTTAGTTTGCTAATTCTTTATTGTTTAAGAAGTTACTAAATTTTTAGTTGTCAATTAATTCTTTACCTTTGTTATAAATAAGTCATTATATATTGTGTAAAAAACAACAACTTTGAAGAGAATTAATAAAATTGTGAAAGTTTTTCACACAGGTTTTGTTCTTTTGAGAACTTTGAACTTATTCAAGATATGAGTCTTGTTTAGTTATTTGACTTATCAATTTAGGTTTCGAACCACCTAGGTTGTGACGTTATTCATTCCATCTTTATACCAAAATTTTTGATCTAGTGTGAAATAGGTTTAAAGTCATATACCTTAGGTTCTTCCTCATTTAGGGTAAGAGTTGATATCTTTAATTCCACCGATTCAAATAATTCGTTGGAATGATTTTTTTGGACTAAATTAATTGTTCGTGGGTTTTAGGGTTTGTACACCCAACGGGTTCACATCATATATTCTCTCTGATGGAAGATCCTCCATTTTCCTCAAAAGCTTTACCTCATTCTCTACTCAAACTAACGATCTCCTTCACTTGCATCTTCCAATCCTGCTTCATGTTCTCCATAGCTACCTTACACCTTTTCCACAAGGATCACAGAGCAGTACGGAAGTAATGGCTTTGACTATCTTCCATTCATTTCTTTGACCAACTTGATAGATTTTCCTCCCAGAACCATCTACCCTCCTGAAAATCCTTCCTAATCAGTTTCCAAATATTCTTTACCTCGTAGTAGTCATGAAGGACATGGAAATGGGTCTTTGTACTCTTCCCACACTGCAGACAAGAGTCGTCTTCTGTGAGTCTTCTTCCTTTCTCTCCACATTAGTCAGGTACTTACCCTTCTTCACCGTCCATATAAAAAACTTCACCCTCTCTAGGATCTTAACCTTCTATATCCAATTCCATTCCTCCATACCCAGAGGAGCAGGAGCAGTCCCAATTTGCATAGCACTGTAGGCGCTACTAATAGTAAAGGTGCCATTATTGGACAGGCACTAGAAAGATGAGTCTTTGACATTATCCTCCCAAGGATCATTATCCCGCAAATTTTTCTAACTTTTTCCTCGGGTAGCCACTCTTCTAGTTCCTGTGTTTTCCATCTGTTCTTAATACTGATAAAGTTACCCACCTTGAAGTTGGGAAGATCTCTCGGCTGAGAGATCTGGACATGCTTGGCTATGCTATCCTCTCCCACCCACTTGTCTCTCCAAAAATCTATATCCCTTCTATTACCAATTCTTCACTTTAAACCCCTTGCAATACAATTCCTATAGTTAAGATACTTTGTCCTACATATTAGAACCTCTAAAGTTTTTTGGACAGCTGAAGAGATTGGATCTCTTAAGATACTTTGCCCTTAGAACATTACACCAAAGGGAGTCCTCTCATTTCAGTACCCTCCATCTCAATTTGGCCAACATGGCCACATTACTCTCCCTCATTTTCCTCACTCCAAGGCCCCCCATCTCTTAGGACTGCAAACCGATTCCCAATTGACTAGATGGACCTTTCTTTTCCTATTAGAGCTTCCCCACAGGAAATCTCGATTGAGTTTATCCAACTTATCACACGTATCTCTTGAGACCCATGTCGTTTGTATGGTATACATTGGGATAGCAGTATTAATGGACTGAATGAGGGCCCTTCTTCCCACTAGATTGAGGACTTTGGCTTTCCAAGTTTTCAACTTATTTTAGGCATTCTCCACCAAATGGTTATAGAAGTCTTTTCTCATTCTTTTGTGGATAGTAGGAACTCCCAAGTACCTCTCAATGTCCTCCGAAGGAACAAATTTGCTTGTAGCAATTAAAAAACTTTTGGTAGTCCAGGGAGTTTTCGAAGAGAACCAAATCCTTGATTTGGAAGGGTTGATTTCTAGACCACTTTCACCCAAAAACTCCCTTAGGCACTCCAGAATAGCGTTGATGTTAAGTTGCTCTGCTTCCGCAAACAAGAGCTAGTCCTTCGCAAAGAACAAGTAAGAGATTGGGGGGCTCTCCTTGGTCACTTCAATTGGTTTCCATCTATCCTTTCGCACGCTCTCTTCGATCATATAATCAAGTCTCTCCATGACCAAGATAAAGAGATAAGGAGACAGAGCGTCTCCTTGTCTCAAGCCTTAACCCGTGTTTATGGGAGGAAGCACTTCACTATTCCATATCAGAGATACCTTCCCACAACTCATAGTGTACATGATCAACCTGACCAGCTCCAAAGGAAGATTGATGTCCAGCAGTATCTTCCTAGGTAACTCCAATTCATATTATCATAGGTTTTTTTATATCAATCTTGAGAATCATGTCACTTTGCTTGTCCTTCTTTCTGTAGAGGGAATGGATGATCTCTTGCACCACCATGATGTTGCCCGGAGTACCTCGGCCTAGAAGGAAGCTAGCTTGGTGAGTTCCAATCAACTCCGGCGGAATAGGCCTAAGTCTATGAACAATGACCTTAGACAAGGAGACTAATAGGTCTCGGATCATTAACTAATTGATGACTCTTAATTTTGAGAATATGGATTATGAGAGCATCGGCAACTTCAGGGAAAAAGATGTCTTCCCTAAGTGCTCCGTTGAATTTTTTCGACTTGTAATTTCTTGTCTTGCTTATACTTCTCATATTTCTTTGCATCTGCAAAATTTGAAGTGTGACCCACCAAAAGAATAAAGAAAATACACATAAATATAGTAAAATGAGAAGAACATGAATTAGGAAAATGAAAAGAATAAAGAAATTTTGGGAATGTGTACAAGTGCCCCCATAGGGGTACTTTTAGTAAATTCCATAGCTTAGGGATTTCATTAAAGGTCATCCAAAAATCTTAGATTTAAATCTTCCCAACCCAAAAGGATTCACAAAGAAAAGAAGTACCCATGGGAGAACGGATCTTTTTTTTTTTTTAATTTTTATTATCAATATTTTGATTTTATCCGATAAAGTCCGATAAATTCAATTCTTTGAACGAGGTTCACACACTACAAAATACGGGAAGGACAACAACAATGCAACGCCACAACCCGACTTAGGATTCTAGATGGAACAGGAGGTTTTCAAAAATAGAATATTGGAAGGTCACCGTTGTATAAAAATTTTGGGATATTATACTTATGATTTACTTTTTTTTTAAATGTTATATTTATGGTTTATTTTTTTTTAGAGACTATTAAGGTAAAATTCTTAATTATCATATGAGAATATAAACAAATCTTAAAATAATTTAAAATAAAGATTATTTATATGTTTAAGAACCAAATCAGGATTTTCTCGGCTGTTGGTGTGTTCTAATTTCTACGATGTTTTGGATACGAGTCGAGACGAGAGAGAGAGAGAGAGATAGAGAGGGGCAGCGTGGCAGCTTAAGGGCCGTCCAACGAACTAAGAAATGAAATGAAAACGGAACACAAACGACTCCATTAACGAACTCAATCTCAAGCTCAACGAGTGATAGAACTGTGAGGTGTTTGTATTGCATGGTTTCATAATCAGACAGAGACCAATTTGAGGAGGAGGGGATTCCATAAATTGTAGAATGGCTACTCTTCTTTCTCACACTCACACTTCGTACATTCTATATTCCCCTCCTACTACTACTTTCTTCTATGCCAACAAGGTTAAACTTAAGCACAATTTAGGGTTTTCATTCCAAATCTCTCCTCCTCAAAAGCCCTTCTTCTCTTGCTGCTTCAATCATGCTAGGTTACACAGAGTCACCTCCCCTGCCTCCATCACCTGCTCTGCCGCTAATAAGCCCTCTCCCTCTTCCGAAATTAGGTATACCTGTCCCCCTCTCTGTCCCTCCCCAATTTGAAATTTCATGAAATTGTGTTCAATTATCAAATTGTTAATGTGATAATTGTGCAGTTGCGGGCATGATGATGATGTCAAGTTGGGTGAACACCGGCACTTGATAAAGGGGGGTGTTAAGAACAATAGACTTAATGAGAAGCACATATGGAGTATAATTTGATGTCTTTTCTCCTCAATGATGAAATGTGGAGTGGCTGAGAAAATGTGAGTTTAGAACCCTAAAAATGTGTTAGTTGGCAGTGAATAGAATCGAAATTGATTGTGGATATGCGGGTGTTAACTAGTTTAGTTAGTAAGGACTGTTGGAGTGGTACTGGAGACCTGGTATTGAATTATGCGATAGTAGAGTTCTGGGGTTTATGTCTAGGGGAGAGCCATCCTGCTGTGGCTCAGTCCCCTTTGGAGAAGGAAAAAAAAACAAGGGGGATTTGGATATTGGAACAGTTGGCTGATTCTTAGAAAGAGAGACGTGAAGCAAGATGAAAAGGCTTTGAAATGGATAAGGTGATCTTTAACATAAAGGGATGGTGCTAATGTTTCAAAACTTCAACAATTTAAGCTTCTGGTTGATGCTATACTCTCCAATAGCTGTACTGTGAATTTTATTTTCATGTAAGGAGATTTGACATGGTCTAAACATGTAATTATTTAGTCGAATATAGTATGGTTTGGTTACTTTGGTTTCTATTGCTATATGTTCTAATTTTCCTCTATAGAGTGTTTTATGTTCTCAATTCCCCTAATGACTGTTGTCAAAATAGAGATCTCATACATCACTATGCATCGTGTTGTGATGCATGATAAATTTTGCATGGTTGTTTCAGAAATTGGGATACAGTATTGCGCATGAAATTCTGGTTTGCAAGATGATGTTTTCTCTTTGCCTCTACATGCTTGGGGTTTTGTTAGATTAGAATTATCTGACATATACCAAACAACTGCAATCAAGCCTGATAAGTTACAACATCTTTGTTTACCTTTGTCAGATATCGCATCACTATAAACCACAAAGCTAATACATCAGTTGAACTTATAATTCTGTTTACAATTTGACTGAAATGTTTTCCACACATTTGAAGAGATTGTGTTCTATCAATTATCGAGTGACTTTCTTTGGTTCATGACAAAATGCAGTAGTAGTTAATGACAGTTTTCTCTAGAAGTCGAAATAGTCGTATATCTTGTAAGCTGTGTTTCTGCATTTTTAATGTCTATCATGGTTTTGGTTATTTAATTCAGCTGCTATCAGGTTCTAATTTAGAAGGGGGCTCTATGTAATCATAGTTTTACTTGTTCTTCAGCTCTACAGCCAAAATCAGAAGTGAGGTTCTCTCCCCATTCCGGTCTGTGCGGATGTTCTTTTATCTTGCATTCATTGCTAGTGGTGCTCTAGGAGGACTAATAGCCACAACACAATTGATTGGTGCATTGTCAAATCCATCAAGATCAGCTGAAGTTCCTGACACCGTTATAGGTCTGGGAATAGACATAGTGGCAGTTGCTATCTTTGCGTTTTTGTATTCTCAGGAGAACAAAGCAAAGAGTGCTCAATTGGCTAAACTATCAAGGGAAGAAGGTCTGTCCAATCTTAAGCTCCGTATTGATGAAAAGAGAATCATTCCTGTCAGTTCATTGAGAGGAATTGCTCGGCTGGTCATCCTTGCTGGTCCTGCATCCTTCATTAATGAGTCTTTTAGGCTAAGTGAGCCCTTTACCCAGAGCCTGTTGGATCGAGGAGTTCTTGTGGTACCTTTTGCCACAGATGGGGATTCACCTAGTTTTGAGTTTGAAGAGAATGAGGAGATGGCAATAAAAAGGAAGAGACTCTGGCAGCTAAGTCCTGTTTACACTGCCGAGTGGTCCAAGTAAGGGAATTTGTTTATCAAATAATTATTCAATATTTTTTCCTTTGGTGCTCACCTCTCTTTATATGAAACTAGACATCTGATTTTGTATGTTTGAACCAAATAGATGGTTAGATGAGCAAAAGAAGCTGGCTAGTGTCCCACCTGACTCTCCTGTGTAAGGGCTTCACAATGATACTTGCTTTCCTCTACAAGACAATTTTATGTCATTATTGGTTTTGATCCAATTTTGGTATTTTCACTTAACTGTGAAAAATTGTACCCCCCCTGGTATTTCTGTATGTCCTTTTGCATTCATTGGTATTTTTCACTTAACTCTGTTTTCATTTACTGTGAAGGTATTTATCGCTCCGCATGGATGGTCGGGTCCGTGGCAGTGGTGTTGGTTATCCTCCTTGGAATGCTTTTTCGGTACAGCTGCCACCAGTAAAGGGGATGTGGTCTGGTCTCCTTGATGGCATGGATGGAAGGGTTCTTTAAAGAAAAGAGCTTTTGTGTTCTGAAGGTTGGTTACTTTTTCAACTAATTAATGATGTCAGCTCTTTCCAGATTTTCCTTGATTCCTGCAAAGTTGGATATTTTCTATGATTCATTTTTACTCATAGGCATGTCATGAATTTACCATACTTATGCTTGTCCTGTTATCTTAAACCTTGTATTTTGTTCATAAACATCTTTTCCCCTTCCCTAAACTGCACAAAATAATAATATGGGGAAGGAAGATATGACTTTATAGAATATATTAATGGAAATAGTGCTTTTGTTTATTTTGGATCATGAATCTCTTACTGCGGCCCAAAACTATGGAAACATTTTTCGATTAGCTAAAAAGTCATTTTAGTGAAAAGGTTAACCTCAAAAGCTGAACTGATGTGCTTCTTTTGTTGACAAACTGCTACTGTCTTTTATGTCCTACATCAATGCTTATTTTTTTTTAATTTTTTTTCCGGGGTCATGTTTAAGAAGCTTATCACATCTCTGCGGTGAGCTTTGGTGAAGGGAAATCTCTTTGATGAGTACTTCTCCTTTAGTTAAATTCACATCAGAAAAAATGCTGTTCACTGGAGAAACAAACATTAGCAAATGCCTTTTTTCATTTATCAGTTTTGATGCTTTTGATGCCTTAAATTTCTAACACAAATACAATATCATTGATGGAGAGCTTCATTAAAGATGATCACCATTGCCAATGTTTGATGAGAGCATAAATGCCACAAGCCTAACATTCTCAACCACTTGGAATCATGTGGCACTTACCCAGTCAGTAAATTTATGGATGTACATTCTAGTTAGCTTGTTAGAAAAGTATAATTTAGTTAGACCAAATTATTGTATTGCTCTACGCTACAATTTTAGATACTGAAAAATGGCCATGGCCAAGTTGTGGAAATTAGTGGCAAGCGAGGTTTTTTTCAGGAGATGATAGAAAGGGAATGCTTGATGGACAAATGACCAATACAATCCTGTTCCTACAAGGATTATGGACTCACCTTCTGTGGCATGCAACAATCATGAAAACACCAAGTGGTCCTGCCAGTGAGCGATGTGCACCTAGCCTAGCTGTAAGGTAGCAAGATTATCATCATTTCCTGAAGCTCAAGAGAGATTTGAAAATTGACCTTAGAACATATGCATTATGATTCCCTCTTATGTAGAACAGTATTGCTTGAAATTCATGATCAACTTTTCTGAACATTTTATTATTGTTTTATTTCATACAACATCCACACAAGTTTGGATGTAACTATTTTTTACTTGTTATTGAATTATTAAGCACAAGCAAGTGTCATGCAATAAACAAGTTAAGGAATCAAATTGAGGAGCCATATTGTTATGGTTGTTTCACAACCTGTGCAATGAGAGCAATTGGACGATAAAGACCAACCTTGAGAAAGAGAAAGTAATATTTTCCTACTTCCTAGTACCATTGGATTCAAGCTGTTTGAGAATCAGCAGGAGAAAATGTTACAGTGCTTGAAAAACAATTCTGATCCTCAAAAGTATTGAAAGTTTTGTATGTGTGCCATACTCTAGACTCTTGATGAATATGATGAAAGCTATTCACAAGTCTCGAAAAAAGGTACCCTATAACACCTTTTTGAGGGCCCAGCGAGAATTTCTTTTCCTCCACATGAGAATTATGAGGGTTAATCTCATGGACCTTTTTAAATAGGAAAAAGTTTAGATAACTCCCTGGGGTTAGCCCCTATGGCTGGTAACTCACTTGTGGTACAAAAATTGGAGAAGGTTCCCCCCCCCCCGGTTGGTTTGTTCCTTCAGCATTGAACCGTCTGCTATAAATTTAACAATATAGAATCACTTGACATACACGTGTAACAATTTCCATTAGAATCAAAACCCCCATTTCTCAACACATGTATCTCAGGTGATTTTCCCCCTTATTTTCCTCAAGTATTTCTCTTAAAACTAGGTCCTTTAGTCCTAACTATGGATTGCATGTAGTCATATTCTTCCAAGCAGTAATATCTAAATTGTGTACATGTGCATCTCATAGTGGTGTTGTTTTCTTCTTTTGTTTAGATGGATGAAAGTAGCTGCATAATGCCACAAGGGGTCTCCGCCATTTTTTTGGCAAGACACAAGGGTTATGTATTTTCACCTTTCCATGAAATATTTGCTCAATTACAATGAAAAATACTTATGCTTAAAATTTGTAGGAAGTCTCCTTCCATTGTGAGTGTGATAGCTTAAAGAAGATAGCATGCTATAATCAGAATCTGCTTCACTCAATTTACTAAAGGAAGTCCTCTTCCATCTTATAACCGGTCTTTGGCCTTGGTCAACGCTTCTAGGATAGGGTAGGGAGTTTCTAACTGCTATGTTGGCATATTATTACCTCTATAGTAAAGCATCCATCCTTTTCCTGGTCTAAAATTCCAATGAAGAGTTTATAATCATGCCGGCAATTGAATAACCATTATATAGATTTCTTTACATTTGTTCCTCCAGTTTCAAATAACCTCTGAAGCTGGTGCAGCTCTCAATGTTACTACATTGGGAAAGTCTACATGTGTCAAAACAATATGCTATGAAGTTTCAATTTTTTTTTTTTCTTGGGCCATGTTTGTCTTTGGTTGGAATATGTGATAATGCTAGGTATGTAGTTAGGTATCAAGTTTTTATGTATCGGTTGGATTTACTTTGGTATTTGCAGTTTATTAGGCACCTGCAGGAGCTTATTGGGAAGAGAGTCCTTTCGTGCATCCTCAACTGTAAAGGGAATCCGGCAGATTGTGAAAGAGGAGATGGAGAGACGAGAGATGGAGCTTGGACCTGTTCTTCATCCATTTTTTTTTTCTTTAGACATGAGATCGGCTAAGTATTACTTGTGTAGCTGATACCCTCCTCATGGGATGGATGTTAAAAATCTCATTTGGGGACATCAAAACTTTCTGCTTTATTACTCCTTTGTCTTTTCCTCGAGAAAGATATGGTACAAGATCTCCTCTTGAACTTGAAGTTCATTGTTTTCCAAGAGTTTCTGTTTGAGCCTTTCAGATTTAGCTCTCTCTCTCGCGGCATTCATTAATACTGGTAGTCCAATTTGGAGCCTGTTATGCTGTTGTCATTTCCTTTTTTCTTTGTCCTTCTTACTTTCTTTTTTATTTTTTTCTTGTGGGAGATTGGAAATAGTAAACATGATTGGATTATGAGGGGAGAAATCACTCAAGAGCGGTAGTATGATACAGAGAAGATGCGTATTTAGGCAAAAGATTGGAAGGACAAGAAGATCTCAAGTACAGTGGAATGCATGTTTTCAAGGAACTTCTTGGATCTCATCGAGAGCATAGTTGTTTGTTGATACATTTGCATAGTTCACCTTGTTGAACCTCACCACAACTGGGTATCGAGTCTTTGGATCCTGCCATCCCAGAAAATTATATATATATTATTACCTTGATATACATTGTTACTTCTAACAATCTAGACAGACCTGATCGACAGCAACAACTGAGCCATAGCTGTTGTACCAGTAGGATTCCTTCCTAAGAATCTTCACCTGCAGTGCGGGCACAACCAAGCTCATGTTATTGTATGAATTACTTGTGAGATGTGATTACACTAGGATTCGGACATAAATTATCTACAACGCAAACTCATGTTAATGTATGTATGTGTGTGTGTGTGTGTGTGTGTGTGTGTGTGTGTGTATTTATGCATACCCGTTACTAAACACAACATGCCTTTAAATGTTTGGTAACCCAATTTCAAATGCTACAAATCAAACTCATCCAAACCCTAGCAGTAACCAAGGAACATATTTCCTTTCTGACCAAGACACACCTGTCCATGTTAGTCCACTGGGGAGTCTTACAACAGCCGATTTGAGGTAGAGGTAGAATTATTTATGACTGACCTTGGCACCTCTCTTGGGTCCAATGGGTGGTGGCTTGGGTGGTGGAGGCCCGCCTTCCTTGGGGGCGGTGGCGGCCGGCGGTGCTTCTTCCTCTGCAGCGCGTACAATTAGCCTTGAATTGTGGTAATGTGTCTTAGGAGAGAACAACAAATTGGTCCTTGTAGTTGATGGGTTGGATGTCGCACCACTAGCTGCAATCACAAATCCTGAAGCAGCAGATGCCATGCTGCAGCTAGCCATAACTCCTCTCTCTCTCTCTCTCTCTCTCCTGCTATTTCTCTGTCTACTCTAAACAAACTTTTTTTGGATGAAATGGGAATTTTTGAGAAATATTTTGAGAGGAAGATCATCTTTTTCGGAGCTGTGAGTGCTGACAATTGTTTCCACCACTAATATGTTGACATTTGTGCACCATATCCCATGCTTTTGGATAGTGTAGTCCCCGGCCACTATCTTTTTGTAACTCACCAAGTTCACACATCGACTCACTCCTATTTTTCTTAATATTATAAGGACCCAAATGCACATTCCAATTTTTATGGGTGCATCAATTTGAATTATATGAAATGAACATTGGACGTCCCACTCATATTTTCCACACTTTTTTCCTTTCCTTTTTCCTATATATATATATATATTGATTAAACATCTATATTTATTAAAAATTAATAAATTTAAAATTACAGTATATTTACTTATCAAACAGAAAAAAATAAAGATAACATATTCGCTATTAAAAATTAACGTAATCAATATATTATATTATGAAAAATAACTTTTTTTAATAATCATGAGAACATATGCAATTATAAATCAAGCACAATGGGCAAAAATATTAAATTCTATTACAATGATCAAATATTGAATTTTTAGAATTCTTTTAAAAATATAATTTTTTACTATAAAGAGTTGTATTTACTTATCTCTAATTTAACAAATGGCATCCAATATTGTAACTCTCAGACCTTATGTTATATTGATTTTCTTATGTATCTGTCGTAAAGGATATCATATTTTGATTTATGGGTATGTATTAAAAATGAGAATGTAAATAATAAAACTTTGATAATAACTAAAATTGATTATGGGATGCAATAAAATTCAAGCCATGAACTAATCACTCCTTTAATTTACATCCGTCCGATGATTTTGATTTAACGGATATGAGTTGCGAGTCCGGCGGGTTTTAACTCGGGGGGTTTTGAATGGCTTGAAAAGGAAGGAGCATGGGCATCATTGTAATTTGAAGCAAAATTTCAAAGCACAAGTTTTCCCGCCTAAAAACCCGACTATCCTGCGATTCTAGGGTTTCTGAAGAAGAAGAAGGAAAATGAAAGCAAAACCTCGATCACGTCCTCAGACCTCTTCGCTTTCCAACTCTATCAGATTCCACCAATCCCAAAACCCCTTCGGTACCAATCTCTCTCTCTCTCTCTCTCTCTCTCTCTCTCTCCCCCTTCGTGGCGTTTTTGTGTTTGAACCCTGAAAATCTATTCAATTATCCCAAGGGGAAATCTGAATTCAAGTTTGAAAGTTCCTACTTCGGATAAATCCAAATTGTTTCAATTTTAGGGTTAGAGGAGTCAATTACATTATAAATCACGGAATTGTTGGACCAAAAGTGATAATCGGAATTGCTTTGGAAGTAGCTCCAGTGTTCCAAGTCTGAATGTGGAAAACTGAATCCAGAACATTCTATGGAATTTCGTTTTTGATTGCACTACAGCTCAATAAGACCTCATTTCTGTAGACTTCACTGACAGGAGCTTGGGAGAGGAACTGAAATACTAGAATATGGTCCAATAAATGTGACCTATATTAACTTTACCTTGGCAGAAAATGTGAGGAATTCAAAATGTTTGTTCAAGTCGCCCTATGGTCTGATGAAGTAATTTCTCTATGTTTATGGAGTTCTATGCTTGGGTTTACCTTCATCTTGGCACTGAGAACCTGGGATATCCACAGCATTTATTCAGACTAAAGAGAAGAGTCTGTCAATGAAAGAAAACCGCATTATGACGGAAATTCACAGGCCCTTTCATTGCTTATGTTGAGAATACTATTTGGTTTGCTCGCTTTCATTCTTCAAATAAGATGTAAAAGTTAGTTTTTGATTCTATGGCTAAATCACCACGTTTTTATTCTTTTCTTTCCTTTTTTTTTGTGCATAGTAAGGTAATCTTTGAGAATTTGTCTTTCATGTTTCTTCTGCTTTTCATTTTGATGTGATGATCTAAGCTTTGGTATATTCATGTTGAAATTCTTGGTCCCACAAAGACAGCTACACAAGTTGGTATATAATCAATAATCTGGTGACAGGGAAGTCTTCGACAATGATACCAATCTCAAGTTTTGCTTCTTTTATCGTAGATAAGAGCAAGTTAAAAAAAGTGAAATGGAAAGATCTGGACACTGGTTATCACTCAAGCTCCAGACCAAATGCTTCTTCCAATCGTAGTGAAGCTAGTGCCCCTCCAAGATGTAAGTAATACATTTAATGACCATCTTATCAGAAATGCTTGTGCTTAGTAACAGAGACTTTCAGAAGCCATATCTGTCTGGTTCTCATGAAAATTGCTGCATATCCATTGAATATCCAGTTAATGCCCCAAAAACTTCAGAGTATGAGTACTTCAGGAAATTCAAGAAAGATGTAGGTCATCTTCAATCTTATCCACCCAATAACAATGACAACCAATTTGGTGAAGAAATAAGAAACCCTGGTGGAGGTAGCTGTAGGTCCAGTAATGCTTTATATTATTAATTGATTTTTAGTTTAATCTATTTTCCTTATGCTTTGTAATTGCATGCTATCTAATTTGGACTCCATGCATCCAGTAAATGTTATCCTTGATCATCCTTGACACTATTATTTTCACTTTATGCAGAGACACTCAAGATGGTCAAACACATTAGTACAAACGATATTTCTCCACTTCTTGTTGAACAGGTCACACCTATCAACTTCAACTTGTTTTCATCAACAATTGGCCCCCTGCAGAACTCAAGTACTTGTCCTGGAATTTCTTCTGTAATCAAAGTTAATTCGCAGGGTCAATTTTAACATATGTCTCATGCCTGAGTTTTCCATTCGATCTATGCATGCCTACATGGTCCATAATTTTTTACATATGTCTCATGCCTGAGTTTTCCATTCAATCTATGCATGCCTACATGGTCCATAATAACATTGGCTCTTTATAGTTCTTTGGGAATGTTTTTTCTACCATTAGAATGTGTTTTATTTGAGAGATGTTGCTATTGATATTTTTCATAGAGTGTAGAATAAGACGGTACACATAATTTGAAAATGTTAATTAACATAAGCTGATCAGATAGTGCACTCCCAAGCAGACTGAGACTCCATTCCTTTTTGATCATATTAAAAAAAAAAAAAGAGTGCCCCTCCAAGTTATTACTGTTGACATTTATCTACATATATTTGGACACTTGTGCACAATTTATTTTTGTTGGTAGACTGTTTGTGTTCGATTAGATGTTTTGTCGCTTGCAATAAGGAGAAACTCAAACATGGTAGAATTGTTGACCAACAGAACACTTTCTTCAATTCTTCATGACAATGGAAAATGGCAGATTTTTAGCTTTTTGCCCTGGTTATTGTTTCATTTGTTGTGAATCTGCAGGGATGGAGCAAGAGCAGAAAGGCATCTGTTCCATTAAGAGAGAGAAATTGCAGCGGATGGCAGCAAGTATCTTTTCTGAGGTCAATGAACTCATTTTGGAGGGGTTAGAAATCGCCACTAGCACTGACAGTTATGGGGCATTTCATTTCCTGTATACATCCTATGTTGATCTTCAGCAACTTCCTCGGGTGCAGTATTACTGAGATGCTCCTCAGTCAGCTACTTCCAGATGGCAATGTGGACATGATATGATCCTTTACATTCCATATATGAAGTTGAGGAAATTGCTTTGCAGTTTTGCAATCTAAAAAATTGCTCTGGCAGTTCTGTGGAGACATAAAGTTGAGAGAAGCAGTAGACAAAAGCAGGTTTCAGTCATGAGCTTTCCTCAACACAGATTTTCACAAGGAGAAACTTTGCAGATCTCATAATAGAACCTTCGTGGAATCTGAATGGGGACATTTCCTGGATGATGAGTCTTCTATGTGCTTTTCCAATAAATCCAACCAAAGCATTGTCCCAAAATGGGGCATTGTTGTTCCAGATCCTCCTACCAGACATGCAAGAAAACCTCATATTGAGCACCAAATAAGGGAAGGTAAATGCGATTTAGATTCTGACAGAACAACAAGTTTAGGGATGGAGACTTGTTCCGCTTTTGACTGTCAGGTTGAAACATTTGATTTCTTTTCAGTAAGTCATGTTGGTGACATTGATGGAATCCACATGGACCTGACTTTGGAAAAGAGCCTTATCCTCTGCTGCTACGTTGGGATTCTAGCAGCATGAAAGATGAACAAGATCGATGCGATTTGGATTTTGGAACTAGTTTACAGATGGAGAGGTGTTCGGCTTTTGATTTTCCAATCGAAAAGTTGGATTCTTCTCCAGTAAGTCATTTTGCTGGAACCGATGAACACTGGAATTTATGTGGACCCCCCTTTGGAGAAGACCCTCATCCTCTGTTATTGGATTGCGATTCTAACAGCATGAAAGATGAACAGGGTCGATGCCATTTAGATTCTGGAAGCACTGCAAATTTACAGATGGAGAGGTGTTCGGCTATTGGTCTTCCAATCGAAAGTTGGGTTCTTCTCCTGCAAGACATTTTGCTAGCACCGGGAACACCAAATTCGTAGTGGACCCCACTTTAGAGAAAGCTTCGTCCTCTATTATTAGGTTGGGATTCTAGCAGCATGAAAGATGAGTAAGACTTGTCTGTTGCTTTACATAACCCGGAGCAAAGTTCATATGCAACAATTCCTGCTTTACAGGCTCAGAGATATAAGGAGAAATTGGGGAGGACATTTAATGATACTTGGTTGGATTCTTCAATTTTCCTCTTCAATCATGAGTGTAAAAGATATAATATCGAATACCAGAAATATTGTGTCGCAGAATTGAACCATCTTCCACTAACCATGCCATCTAAGCTAGAACATCTTATCCAGCACAAAGATCGGGGTTTCACCTATGTATGCCATGCTGGCGACCTCTTTAATGCTTTTCCAAATCATGATAAATTACTGGGTAAGGTTCTTGTTGAAAAGAATCTTCCCAGCTTGCTAGCTCTTTTTCCCTCTGGGCTTGATTTTGACTTTGGGTGGAACCAGTTACTGATGACAGATTCCTCCGGAGAATTTACTTCAACTCTTTGTGCTCCTCAACTTTAAGGAAATGAAGGCATCAGCTTTTATTATCTCATTGAAGACAAATTCCAGGATTCCCTGCACCACCCAAGCTACAGAGAAATTTTGATCTTGGTGGTGGAGATAATTTTGATATAAATAACCTTTCAGCACGTCATTTCTGGGTACCTTTTGACAATGGGAGGCCTTGGCCCTCGCTGCTTGATAAGTCAAGTTAGATGAGTCCATGATAGAGGACCAATAAGTGCATTGAAAGGCAACATCAATTAGGCTTCCACGCTGCAATAAATAATTGTGTATACATATGCTAATTTTGATCTTTTCCATGTATTTCTCATACTTGGCTATTCTAAAGGAATGCAAGAATACTAAATTTCAGTGTTCCAGTCATTTGTTGTTGCCCTTTTTTGGGTTTGGGAGAGGGAAAAATCGAATGATGTTGGTAGATGTCAATATGATGCTAAAGCAGTATTGGGTTTGTTTGAGCTACTAAGTTGTTATTATTGAAAGTCTTTCTATGGTTGAGGTTTTAGATCCTTAGCTTTGCTGTGTCCTTATATCCTTCACCTTGACTTTGAAGAGCAGACAAAAATGATACATTGTCTTAAATCAAGCCAATTATGCTTTTAATGTGTTTGAAAGTCATGTTTAATGAACCAATAACATTTAAAATGATTATGATCTGTATTGGTCAACCGATGACCTTGTGATAAATAATTTGGGTCAGGGCCAGAAGAAACTCAAACATAGTCTAGGTCTCTCTCCTTGATAGAACTTGATGTTTCTAACTATCTTGACATGGATCAGAATATTGCAATTGTGGCAAGCATTGTAAATGTATAATTGCATCTTACTTCCCTGTGAAAGTGACAATATGGTCAAAAACCATAATTTCAATGAGCCACGTCAACATATTCCAGAAATTCTCCTTTGTCTTAGCTTTATTCTGATGTAGAAGGGATGCAGTTATAATAGAAGGATTAGGAATTAGGTTCATCAATGCATTTTGCTTTTTTTGCTTGATTCTGTTATGGTATGGAAACAGTATAAGGTATTAATATTCTGATATAAAAAGGAAGCTATTATAATAGAAGGATTCGAAATTAAATTCATTGATGCATTTTGCTTTTCTGCTTGATCCTGTTATGGTATGGAAGTGGCTACAAGATATTACATTCTCACAATTATATGAAGGTGGTAATATATGTCAAAGGCACCATCCTTTCGATAAGGATCAGTCTCAACCATTCTGTAGTTCTGTCACTTAGATGCTATTAAGAGATGTATTCATGTTTTTTTGGTGTCAGTTGTAGCTGTATGCAGCTGTTGCAGTTTTTGTTTTCTTCTTCCTCTTTACCTTTTGGTTAGATTCTCTAAGATTGAATGTGTATCCTGCAGAAATTATGATGCTTATGATAACAGTTACACTAACAACAATTGTAATAATAAACAAATAAAACCAATAAATTAAGGCAAGATTTGTTGCCTAGATGCCTGTTGTTTTACTTGCTATGCTTACAGTTGTTTAAATGAAATCTTGGTGGGAACACCAAAGAGTGTTTCAGAGTAATCTCTACGTGATGTAGATTCTACAGATTCTCTAATTTGCAGAAGTGGAGGTTTCGTTTCTTTTCAGTACAATTGTCAACATTGGTCTAGCATTAATACATTTGAGCTATGTATTTCATCATGGTGAATTATATGGTTAGGTTGCAATATTAAGAGTTCATGGCCTTCCTAGAAGATCACACCTCAAAGCAACAGAAGGATTGTGCGCTCTAATGCTCCTTTCTTCTGTTGTACAGAGTTTCTGATGCCACTTGAGTTGTGTCAAATTTGAGGATGAGAAGCTGACTAACTTACACCGAGACATAGCAATTTCAGTTGTCTTTCCAGACATGCAGGTTGACAGCACATGCATCACATGTTTGATCTTGTGCCACCCAGACCGTTGGATGAAACCAAATCCTGGTTGATTTGCAAAAGCTGCTGCTGGTTGTGTCATGTGACTGAAAATATGGGAAATATGTTATTTTTATCATCCTTGATGAACAACTAATTGCTCCAAAGTTTAAGCTGATGTGGAGGATGGTATGCTTATTATTTTAAATCTTTAACTCTCCTCCTCATTTATGTTGATCCATGATAATTCATAAGAGGATTCCAAACATGTGGAATAATTGATGGAGTAAAAGGAGTGTTACAAGTTTAATGTATGCTTTGCTATCATGTAAAACAACCAAATACTCCAAAGGTTTAAACTGCCGGAAAATGTTGTGTTTTATTGTGTATGTTAACAGTTTGAACTAATGCTTTAATAAGTGTTGTTTTATTAATTTCAGTTGGATTAAAACTTATTACATTTGTGAATATGCGCAGGTTTCAATGGTGTTTAGGGAATATATCTTCTCACAGTATTGGATGTGGAAAACTTAATCCATGTTTCGTTTTTTTTTCTTTTTCTTTTTTTTTTTTTTAAAAAAAAAAAAAAAAAAAAAAACAATGCTACAAATCTAGGGGTCTTCTTGTAGATCCCTAGCTCATTTGCTTTCCAATGCTTTGGCTATGGAAAGTAAAGGTACGGGTATGAATGCTTGTGGAAGTTCATTTTCTTCTTAGGCTAAGAATGTTGCTACATCCATTGCTTTTTGGCCCTTTTCTCATGTGATGCTTGTTTGTCAAATTTATGTTCGTCTAGGATTGGAGTTTCTACATCTTGTTTGCAGGAATTTGTTTCTTTTTGCGGTTCGAGCTTGGCAATCTCATGCCATTGAATTCATGGTGTTATCAGTAGAGTTCGTGACCACTGACTTGGGCCATGGAAAGCATTGAACCTTATTTCTTCCAAGTAATAAATACAGACAAAATTCGTTGCTTCATTTTTCATTTGTTTGTTGAGTTTTCAGGACAAGTGTGCTGCTGGCGTCTTTGTTTTCCTGTCCTTGGTTGATTTTCTTGCTTAGCAGCATTTCTAATAGTGGAAAATCTTTATTATTTCCCCCCTGAGGAGATGAGTTAGTTGGCTGCTTGGATGCCCTGTCTCTGTTACTTTCGTTGCAATTGTCCTGTGGGAGCCACCATTTCTGGTTGAACTTTTGTAAATATAAGAGCAATGTTGTTTATATATAGATAATTCATGCTGAAAATGACTGAATTTGATCCGATAGTTTTATTGGAGTAACATTGAAAAAAAATTCTACCATGCGCTTTGCAATGATGAACAAAAATTTTTTACCTTTTCAGTACATATATTATTGTTACTCTTATTGCTCCTTATCAGTTTATGAAGTGGGTGGTGTTGCTATTTTTAGGACTTGAATCCTTGTCAAATTGAGAAAACTAAAATGCTTCAAGAAATTGACTTTAACGATCCAAAAATTGCAATTTGATTAAACTCTGCATCACAACAGATGTATGCTGTTTGTTATCTTGTACAGTATGCAGAGGTTCCTGACAGTGACTGCTGATTCCAAGTCTAACCACATGATTTGGGATTTGGAAGACATTGTTTTTTGCTCTGTTGGCGTGGCATTGGCACTAAATTTTTGAGAAGGAAAACTCATTATGGTTGGCTTTGTCTCCAAACCAAGTTGGTCTAAAAAAGGATGGGAGTGGCATCTTAGAATCTTTGGGGCTTCTCCACTGGTGAATCTCTTGCAAAACATGCCCATTGGTGCAGGTGGGTACTATTATTTTATTCCTTGGTGATTTTGTCTTTTTGATAGATTCTGCCATTTCGTTTAGATAGTTTTAAAGTAGAGTAATGGGTCATTATATACAAATGTTTTCTATTAGTGTTGAATCTTCTACTTGTCACATGGCCATATCTCAAGTGCCAATTAGAAGAATATGTAAATTGTCTTGCAATTGACAAGCACAAGAATGCATAAAGTTTCCAATTCCATTGAGTACTTGATATGCATATATATATATATATATATGAAAGAAATTATGCAAACAACCCTTCTTTAATCATGAAATAAAAAATATAAATAATTTTTATTTAGGATCATTACATGCTTTTTATTGGTCAAGGGGTATTGATGGGCCACAACATTGGAGGTTATCCAAAACAAAGATTAAGTAATTTTTTCTTTTCTTTTTTTTTTTTTTTTTAAACCTCAAATTAGAAAGTTTAATTGCTTGGGGGAAACATGCCACAGCCACAACCAGATGCTGTTGGGTGCTGCTTTTAATATGATGGATAGTGAAACCTAAATTCTGTGGCGTTTTCGGTATTTATTACCCCCCCCCCCCCATCATATGTAAGCGATTGAAACTAACAGGCATGCCTTGGACAATAAAAGAATCTGCATTAAAATTCCAGTGGCCTACATGAGACAATACACATGCGCCCTTCGATTCGAACACTAAAACTCGGTTTCGGAAAAGATATTTGGGTAAATTTTTTTTACCATTTTACTGTCCTTGCAAGGACAACATATCATGCGCATCGAATACCGAAAGCTTCCCGCAATTTTAATTGGTTAGGACGTTTGTTTAGGAAGCATAAGCAATGATTAATATATAAAAAGAAAGTTAAATGCACAAATATATATATATATATATATATATATATATATTAATAAGAAAGAGTGGATTTAATTAGAATTTTAATTACTTGTAAGCAATAACATCCATAAAATGTTTAGGTCAACCCAATTATTTAATGCCTTAAATAGTGGTTGAAAAAAAAAAACTAGACTTTGTGTTACCATATTGAATAAATATATATTTTAATTTAAAAAGGGTAATATAAATAAAAAATACATGGAAAGAATAATGAGAAGGGCACCCTTCTTTTTCTATGTAGAACTAGGGCTTATGTCATTAAACTAGTCAAATATTTAAAAAGATATTCAATATTTCACAACCCATTGAGGGTAATCTTTACAAATTTCGAATTAATGTATCAATGGTTTCCCCATCAACGAAATAGTTTAAATTGAGATTCACATATGAATTGAGAAATAAAAGAAATATGAAAATTACACCCCAAAAAATAAGAAAATAAATAAATAAATAACATTTTTTTTTTTTGGTCACAGGAAGGAGGAAAAGAAACCAAGATTGTACTCTAAGAGAGGTCATACCCCTCGATATCTCTTTAAAAGATGAAAGATCTCACTAGGAGGAGAGTGGAGAGAATGAACCCCAGGGGATCATCGATGACCCGACTTTGCGAGGGTATTAGCACATGAGTTTCCTTCTCTAGATCATAGTCAACAATCCCAAAGTTTGCTATGAAACCAAGAATCCAAAATCCATGCGCATCTCTGAGAATGCCTCCTACACTTCTGTAACTGGACTGTAAATACACAAAGTCATCCGTATTCAATTTGAAACATCCCGAAGGGGGAGGGCACCAACTCACCTACCCCTCTTGTACGGAGGGTCTCAACTCTTACCAGCAAAGCCTACTTCAACCTGAATAACTTTCTCCAATTGGAAGTTACTTCCCTGAACACGAAAAAGATTGATCAGGGAAGATCCATATGAGTAGAATGAGAACAACAATTACGCTTCAACCAAACAAAAATGTTTTCTGTTGTAAAGGCCAATTTATGGAGATAAAACTCCCCCAGAAGCAACTCCCAAGCCCAACGGCTCCTGCCACAATCTCTCCAAATGTGAATTGTCGTCTCCTCTTCCGAGTGACATGGGGGCATTAAGCATCTGTGGAACAACACCTCTGAACCCACTCCTGATTAGTTAATACTCGATTATGCGCAGGTGTCCATAGGAAAAATTTTATTCTTTCCAAACATTTTAACTTCTACACTCATCTCCAATCAAGAGACCCCTGTTGAGTCACGTCTTCCAAACACAGTAAGAATCTATAAGTTGAGCTAACCGAGAGGCAGCCAATAGATTCTCTCCCCCAATACATCTAGTCCCTTGTCTGAAGCTTCTGGTGTGTAGTAATTCCACGAATCTTTTCCACATGTTCATAGGGCAATAAAGCGGAGAGTCTGTCTATATCCCAATAGCCTTCGAGTGTGATAAAGTGACTGGCCTTAGTCTGGCCCCGCTCCCGTAATTCCTCCACCCTGCTATAGTTTAGGTTGTGTTCTCACCCAAAGATCCGTCCAATAAATATCACCAAGTTGCTATCCAATCCCGTCTTAGCACATCACGGGCTTTTAAAATACCTCGCCACAAAGCCGAACCACCAGCAATCCGATCATGGGAAAGAAGATGACTCCCATGAAGGTATTTTTCCATCAAGACCCTACACCACAGTAGAATCTTTATTGATCAACCTCCAACCCAACTTTGCAAAGAAAGCCCGACTGACGTCTCCGCTCTTGGGAAGACTCAGGCCCACTGGAGATGTGGAAGACAAACCTTATCCCATCCCACATTGTGCATCCTTCTCCAAGCCTCCAAATCTGCACCCCAGAAAAATTTACTATTCCATAAATCAAGTTGGTTACAGGTAACTTCCGGAAGCCAAACTGCCAGCATTCGATAAGAATAACCAACCTCGAAACCTACTTCCGGTAACTGCACTTTTCATGTGGACCCCACGTGCCACGTCTGTTCATCCTGCTCTGTCTGCTTACTTGTTTCGTTTTGTCGCCTTACCTTCCTCCTCTCTTTTGTTTTTTTTTTTTGTTTGGTCTCATGCATGCTCCCTTCGAGGGTATATTTCTTTTATTTTTTATTTTATTTTATTTTTCAATTCTTGTCTCAACTACTAATGAAATGAAGGTAATTTTGCAATTTTGTATGTAAACTGCGTCACATTCTTATTAAATATACTTGGCCTTAAAATGTTTTTTTTTTTGGGAGTTTTTGAAATAAAGTAAATAATGATTGGTACTAAAATTCTTTTTTTTTTTTTTTTAAAGATTCCCATCAAGAATTTCTACTTTAAGAGTAAAACAAATGAATATTATGTTGGTTGGAGGATGAAACAGGCTAGATAGAATGGTTAAGTAAAAAGATATGAAGACTACCATCCTTGTACTCCAAACTTCAGAAGTAGGGTTGTAGTTGAACTTCTAAGTTCTTTCCTCTTCATTTTTCATTTTCCCCTTTTTGAGTAATTCTCTTAGCTATACACCCAACTCATTGAGTGCATTTACCTATTTCTTTACCCCTTCTCTTTTGCTAAGCTTCATAGTTCATTACTTGAATGCGATTTTTTTTTACTTGATCACTAGTAATCTGATTATTCGATTAATCCGATTCAAATATTGTGAAATCTAATTTAAAAACAAACTCTTCTAACTCTTGTTTTTTTATTTTCAATACTTGAAATTAAGATTTTGATTAAAAGAATTTATTATTTTGTTACCAGATTTACAAAATATTAATAACTTTTGTTAAGCTACTTGAAAGAAATTCTTCTTCTTCTTCTTCTTCTTCTTCTTCTTCTTCTTCTTCTTCTTCTTCTTCTTCTTCTTCTTCTTCTTCTTCTTCTTCTTCTTCTTCTTCTTCTTCTTCTTCTTCTTCTTCTTCTTCTTCTTCTTCTTCTTCTTCGAATGGTTATGCCAATATTAAATCCATTGGAATCCATTTTCACATGTCCTTATTGTGGCCTTTCTTTATTAAAATTATTCCTTTTAGTTTCTTACAACAAAAGTAATCAAATTAAGTTATAATCAAAGTCATTTTCATGGGCCTGTGCAATTGAACAAGGAAAGGGATTTCTTCGATGGCCCCATTTAGAATTTTGTGGGAAAAATTATAGCAGTGATGGTGCCACCACCTTCATTCACCCCTTCATTCATTTGGACATATGATGTAGACAACGCACTTCATCACCGACTGTTTTCCTATTTTTAATTATATTATTTTACCGAACTATTAACAGAAATAAAAAATTTAAATAAAATTCTCATAAATATTCAAATCAAATTAATTAAAAAATAATTTTAGATATCTGTGATAAAAAAAATTCAATTAGCAAAAACTCAAACTCAATTGATGATAATATGGACAAGGAGAGGGGGAACCAAACAAAGAATTACTTCATGAAGTCAACTTACCCATGATTTTAAACCATTCCTTTCGGCTCCATTCCATGATTTTTGGTTGACTCCTAACCTATTCAGCTGCAAACATATTGCTCCACAATTGTTTTTTTAATTACTTTTTTCCTCTTTATTTAAGAACCAAATACCAAATCCCTACGTTATCCTACTTTTAAATTCCACCCAGCCATTATTTTGATCTTGACCTCCTTCGGTTGCCCTTTTCTTTTCTCCACAAAAAATTAGCATAATCAGCTTTTCAAATTTAATTTTAATAATAATTTTGATTTATTTAGTGACCGTATAAAAGAGAGCGAGTCATTATATAGTTTTGGACACACATGCTTACTATTGAACTAAAAAAATAAAAAAAAGATAAATCTATTATCAAAGTACCATCTTTATGTGTTGCTTGTTGTTTAATTTTGTTCGTAATAGATTTGAAATCAATCGTAAATTAAAACAGTAATAGTTAATTATGATAAAATTATAAAAATAATATAAATATAAAAATTATATAAATATAACTATCATAATATTTTATTATTTCAATAAATTAGTACAATAAGTTAGATTTATATAAAAAAAAACTCATCATTACAAATATAAAAAATAATTATTACAAATATAGAAATTTAAAAATAAAAAAGTCAAATATATATCCAAACCAAATTAATTATTATTTGATTTTGATATATAATATATATACTAATATCTCCACAAATTTAATCTGGTATAGTAAAAATTACTTAAATTTAAAAAATACGATATGATATAGTTTTTTAAAATAAATTAGGGGTTTTCTAGAATATGTGCAGGCGTACATTGGAGATTTAATTATTATAAATATAAAAATAATTATTATAAATATACAAATATAAAAATAAGAAAAATAAAATATGTATCAAAATTAAGATTTAATTTTTGGATATAAAAATAAGAAAAATAAAATATTTTCTAATAAAATATGTATCAAAATTGAGTTGACAGATCAACGGTCAGGATTATAGCCTAATATGTGAATGCACATGGGCCGAGAAGCACCAAACAGAACCAAACTCTTTACCTTTTAAGCGTCAGAGTCATTTTCGTAATTAAATCAGGAATTAAGGGACGTTTATGTCATGAAAACATGAAAAGGCAAGTGGTTATTCGTTACCAAGTGATGCAAGAAACTTCCGTGAACACGTTTTTCATTTTTAAAATATATTTTTTTATTTTAAAATGTTTTAACATATTAAATAAATATATTTTTTTATATTTAATAAATTATTTATTTAATTATAATATCCATTTTTATATTATTTATCTTATGATAACTAATTATATATTTTATCATTTTAAATTTTTATTATAAAATATGATTATTCAATTATTTGTATAAAATAATTAATATTTATATAAAAATCTGTATATTTTTATATTTATATATTTATTGATATTTTCATTTGCTATATTCTTATAAAATGTTATTTCTCCGTATCATTCTATATTTATTTTTATTTCCATTCAAATTTAGATAAATATTTTATTAACCGTCTTCGACAGTTGGATAATCAAGGTTTTTTTTATTATTATCGATATTCGGATTTTATCAGATTAATTTGGTTCGAGTATTGTGAGATTCATTTTAGGAATTAATTTTTTTAGATTTTTTTTTGTTATTTTCAAGATTCAAACTCGAAATCTCTATTTAAAATGGTAGAGTACCCGATTATTTAATTTAAAAGGTTTTGAAGATTATAATCATGATTTGCACTTTATGGGGGGTTATCATCGTCACCTTTCTCCTCGAGTGAGATAATTTTGGCTCCTATTCTTCAAGTTAAATTATTGATAATTTACAGCATTTCCTATGCGTAACATTTAAAGAATACTTGGTCACTCGTTTCCTTTTTTATTTTATTTTATAATTATGAGGACTAATTAATTAATTAATTAATTAATGCATTTAAATAAATAGGTTTGGTGATTGTAAATTTAAACGAAGAAGATATTTGTCCCGAAAAAATATTTGCTAACATTCATAACATAACGTCAAAAATAACATAATATATTAACGGACAGTTGATTTAACATAATACTCCTAATATCAATACTCCTAATATTGATGATGGAATAATCAAGTAAAACATTATACAATACCGATCATACCGAATAGAATCGAATTCATACTTCTAACTATTTAATTGAAAAAAAAAACATTGTTTTTTTATCTAAAATATAATTATAACTTATGAATTCATATTTGTTGAGAATTTGTTTTATTTAAAAAATAAAGATAAAAAAAAGAATTTATTTAAATTCTATATTTGTGTAAAGTAGACAAGCAAAGCTATTTGAGCTAATCATTTGGAGCTCAATACTAGATTTGGGTGAGACTTCATTTAAACCCACACCTTAACCAAGGAAGAACCAAAAACATAGAGAAAAGAGAAAGGAGAGGCATGCAGTACAGAGAAGGGTTTCGGCCTTTCGGGATACAAACAGCAACTACTCATGCCCCAAACCTCAAGGATATATTTCCTTAAATACCAAATAGTAAAGGGACCAAAAGTGCAAAAAATTCCCCAAAAAAATATAAATAATAAAATATATGATCGACTGATACTATGATATCATCTCCATCATTTCCTTTTTTTATTCTCTCCTCTCTCTGTCTCTCTCCCCGCCATCTCATCTCATTTTGTTTTCATCTCGCCCTCTCTCTCTTCTCTTCTTTATGGTCCATGGCGAGCTCACGGTACAACCATTCTCTCTCGGTCCCGTAATCGAAACACATAAATCAATCTCAATTAACCAAAACCATTTCAAGTCCGACACTAGTCGGTGGAGAGAGAGAGAGAGAGAGAGAGAGAGAGAGAGAGAGAGACTCATAATCAGAGAAGAAAGAACCGAGAGACCTTTTTTGATCTGGACCGTCGAAATTAGAGAATCTTCGATCACATTCACTGGAAAAAATGTCAGTTTCCGGTCACCCCTCACCAATAGCAAAACCTCATTTTCTCTCTCTTCAGGTCTCTCTCTCTACAAATGGTTGATTTTTTTCATTTCTGGTAGGGCATTTATGCAATTCCAAATATAGTCTGGTTGAAAAAATTTTTATATATAAGAAAGGAGAACTCGTTTGCCCTCTTTTCTCTTCAGATCTCATTTTTCAATGATCCCATTTCATAATTCCGAATCTGATTCTCTCTCTCTCTTTGGAATCTTCTCTCTCTATGATTTTGTTGCAGCTTTTTTAAACTGATTTTTGAATACAGATTCTTTCCATTTTATTTCAATGACATTGTCATCCAAAACTCCACTTGGGGAACTTTGTTCATTTTAGCTATTATTTTGCACAAAGGAGCCAATTTTGGATTCTGGGTATTTTTGGTTTTTGTCTTAATTTTATTTCGGTGATTTGGGCATTTTTATTATGGTGTCTGATTGTGAATTTAAATGTGTAAAGTCTGCTTTTCCCCCGGGGGGGGGGGACTTCAATCAGTGTGTTGTTTACTTTGAGTTCAATTTAAGTAGAGTTTATACTGATGGTTTGATGTGATCTTTGATTTGTTTATGCTGAATTTTCTCACCGCGTAAAACTGTCGCCTTTGCTTCTTTTTTCTTCTTTTCTCTTTTCTTCTAGGGTTTCTCTTAGAAAACACTCATCGTCCTCCCTCCCTCCCTCTCTTTCTCTCTTTCTCTCTAACACAATAAAAAATTGTTTTGAGGGCTCTGGATAATGAATTGAAACCCTTTTGTCTTCACTGGTAAAATTTCCTTCCTTTTGTTGTGGAATTAGTAGAACCAACCCTTTTCTGTCTGGAATTGAAGTTATTTCTTCTATTGGATGGAGTTGGTTTTAGGTGTATTTACCAACTAAATGTGCAGCAGTTACGTTAACGAATGCTTCTCTGCTTATTTCTTACTTTTTTGTCCTTTAATTGGGTGTCTCTTTTCTTACATTTTCTCTTGATGATATTGCCTTTCTATGCAGTGGTGTTAAAAATTTTCTTTATTCTTTCAGGGTTAAGGCCCACATGCTTTTGTGCTGGGTGGCAACCTAATCTGATTTTTATCCTTCCGTTGATCTTTCTGTAATGGATTGATTTCTCAGGTGAAATGAATGAGATTTAGGATCGTGAAGCTTGAAGAATGGAGAAACCATTTCCGGGATGTCTAGGTAGGATGGTTAACCTCTTCGACCTGAGCTCAGCGGTGCCGAGTAACAGGCTGCTTTCTGATAAACCACATCGAGATGGTAATTTATCTGCCCTTTACTGCAGATAATGTAGATATACTCGCTGATTGGTTTCCTCTTCAATTATGTTGAACTGAGAGTGTATGTTGTATTCACTGCCATGTGCTTCTTTGGAGCTTATATGATAATCCTGTTTAATTTGTTTATTGCTAATTGTCTCCTACAAGCGTCAATTTTTTCTCTGTTCCTTCGGTTGTAAGTGTCCATGACGGCACTTCTTATGCTCTCATGCTCTGGCACTGTTAGAAAGAATAAGTATGCAAATTTGTTTTGTTTGATTGTAGCTTTTAAGATGTAAACCTATGAATGAGGGTTTCAGTTACCTTATTTGCGTCCTCTCATATCCATTCAGTATCTTTGTGCACACCTGATTTATATAATCCGTTAAGCCTTCTGTTGCTGAGATCAAATTGACTGGTTCACAGGATCACCACATTCTAGGAGTCGCTCTATGGTTTCAAGGACGCCAAGCCCAGTTGCTGATCAAATGAAGGATAAACTGGTAATTTCTTAATTTCTGTTTCTCACTGAGTATAAATGCATAACCATGAAAAGTTTTGCCTTTGAGTCTAGATTGAAATTTGAGAGTACTGTCCTGATCTGTATTGTGTCTCCATGCTGCACCCAGATTGTGTCTGAGCTGAGGATGACTTCATCAAACAGGAAATCCAGTGGGACACCCATGAAGATGCTAATAGCTCAAGAAATGTCCAAAGAAATCGAGTCTAAGCATAACCCACCCAGTGTGGTTGCTAAATTGATGGGGCTTGATGCGCTACCACGACAACCTGATTTAACTGCGACATCAAGAAGGCACTCAAAAGGATATTCACGAAATAATCTAACTCAGTCCAGAATACCAATGGAATATTGGCAGCATGAAGATGGGTTCCTAGACAAGCAAATGCAACATGGGATTCGTCTTTATCAAGATAAGGATGAGTGCAAAGATGTTTATGAAATTTGGCAGCAGCCCCAGAAATCAGGTTATATTAGAGATACATCACCACAGATAGGGAGACATAATGGACAGCAAAATGAGAAAAAGATGGCCCTTGTTCGTCAGAAGTTCATTGAAGCAAAACGTCTAGCAACAGATGAAAAACTTCGCCAGTCTAAGGAATTCCAAGATGCCCTAGAAGTTTTAAGTTCCAACAAGGACCTCTTTCTCAAGTTTTTGCAAGAGCCAAATTCTCTTTTCTCTCAGCAATTGTGTGATTTGCATTCAATAGCTCCAACTGAAACAAAACGAATCACAGTCCTTAGACCATCTAAGATGGTGGACAGTGATACATTCTCTGGATCTGTGAAAATGGATGAAAGGCAAATAAAGAAACAAGCTCTGGGAAGTCAAGCAAATGGGTTGGACAAAAGTGACTTTGAGTACCATCCAAGCTATACCAATTCAAATGCTGATAAAAACCCTGCTCAACCCACTCGAATAGTGGTACTAAAGCCTAGCCCTGGGATGTCTCATGATCTGAGGGCTGTAGCTTTTCCTCCTTCATCATCACCCAGAGTGTTTCATGGTGATAATATCTATGGGGAGCTGGAAGATGAGGAGGCACGAGAGTCCAGAGAAGTTGCAAAGGGGATCACAAGGCAGATGCGTGAGAATCTGACCAATCATCGCAGAGATGAAACATTGCTTTCTTCCATGTTCTCTAATGGCTATATCGGTGATGAAAGCTCATTTAACAAGTCAGAAAATGAGTATGCAATGGGAAATCTCAGTGATTCAGAGGTTATGACACCAACATCAAGGCATTCATGGGATTATGTAAATAGGTTTGGGAGTCCATATTCTTCATCCTCTTTCAGCCGTGCTTCCTACTCTCCAGAGTCATCAGTTTGCAGAGAAGCAAAAAAGCGACTCTCAGAGAGATGGGCAATGATGGCTTTGAATGGGAGTACTCCAGATCAAAGACATGTCCGCAGAAGCTCTAGTACATTGGGTGAGATGCTTGCTCTTTCTGATGTGAAAAAACCGTTGATATCGGAGGAGGATAATATTAAAGAACAGGATCCTTGGGGATCAACGTCATGCTTAACTAGTGTTGTTAACAGGGATGAATGCATGGATGGTTCTCCAAGAAATCTTTTGAGATCAAAATCTGTTCCTGTTTCCTCTACAGCATATGGTGCGAGACTTAACATTTATGCTTCAGATCCTGAAGTCAGGAAATCACCTGCTCCGAAGGAGTTGACAAAAGAGAGGAGTACAAAATCTTCATTCAAGGGGAAGGTTTCTAGTTTATTTTTCTCAAGGAATAAGAAATTGAGCAAAGAGAAATCTAGTAGCTCTCGATCTACAGTTGCTGATGCTGAATCCCATGGAAAAGTTAGGGAGAATGTCACTCAATGTGATAATGCTACTGTCTGTGAAGAGGGAGTGTCTCATGGTCCTCAGGAACTGCCAAGCAAGACCTTTTCCTTGGATTCAGTTGGTATGGGATCAAACCAAGGAATCATTTCCCATGAGGTATTCTACTATTTCTGGTTTCCTGCTATGCTATTTCTTTTATTGGTCCAATTTTTGTGTCTGCACTGTATGGCTTCCTTTTTCTTACATTTGGCTGTATTGGTGTTCTTTGACTACTTTGGTAAATTTCTCAGTCAGTAACATATGCTCAACTGTTAAGATCCATTATTGCCTTACACTGTATATGTCTCCATTTGAAGTAGGAATAATAGAACTAATTTTCCTTGGCCATTGTCTTCAAGTTGGGAATGATGACATTAATTGCTGCACCATGTGAGCTGAAATATATTGAGCGTCACTATCGCATTTATATCCCAAGCTGTTGGGTGTGTAGTGACTTATAAAGTTAAATCATCTTAATGCATCAATTGTTATTGGAAACATGTGGGTCCTTGTTGGCTGTGGCCATTACAATTTTCTTCTGATAGATAGGTCATGCTGTAAGTAGTGTCCGCAATGTTGCTTTGGAAAGTTAGCTTCCTTATGCGGGTGTTTCTCGCATTATGCAGGCAGGGTTATCTGTTACAAAGCCTCCAGGAAACCCAAGTGAGAATCAGGACCAGCCAAGCCCAATTTCTGTCTTAGATCCTCCCTTCGAGGAGAATGATAGTACAACTCCTGAGTTCAGTGGCAATGCTAAACTAATTCAACAGGGTGAGTATTGTGGAGAAATGTTCCCTGCAATAGTCATCATCTCCAATCATAGTATCTGCAATCTGATCATATTTTCTTGAATGCAACAGGAAAGCAAGTACCTGTGCACGCTGTTAGGTCCAACTTAATTGACAAGTCCCCTCCGATAGGGTCAATTGCAAGGACCCTCTCGTGGGATGATTCTTGCTCACAGACGACCAGTCAGTATCCATCGAGTTCTCCTTTGGCTTCCTCTGGAGCCAAGGAAGAAGAAAAGGAGCTGCATTTCTTCATCCAAACGTTACTCTCAGCTGCAGGCCTTGAAGGTGGGGTTCAATCAGACATTTTTATCTCTAGATGGCATTCCCCGGAGAGTCCATTGGACCCATTACTGAGAGAGAAATATACCGACCTAAATGATAAGGAGTTTTTGCATGAGGCCAAGCGAAGACAATGGAGATCAAAGCGCAAGCTTGTGTATGATTGCGTAAATGCAGCCTTGGTAGACATAATGGGCCATGTATCGGAACCAAACTTGTGGGCCACCCCGGGATGTGTGGTCAATAAGAGGCTTACAGATATTGCACCAGGGGAAATGACAGACCGGGTGTGGGCCCAAATGGAGGAGTGGTTTTCTGGTGAGGTTAAATGTGTTTCTGGTGAAGATGGGGAAAGTAACAGCCTGGTGGTGGAGAGGGTGGCGAGGAAGGACGTGCTGGGTAAGGGATGGGATGAGCATATGAGATTGGAAGTAGATAATTTAGGCAAGGAAATGGAAGGGAAATTGCTGGAAGAACTTGTGATGGAGGCTTTGGTTGAGTTGACAGGTAGTGAGTGAAGAGGCATTTCCCTCCTTTCTTTTTTGTTTTTTTAATTATAACTCTATTATTTGTGTTTCACGATTTTCAACATTGCTGGTCCATCCGACGTCAATTTATTTAATGCTGAAAAATTTGTTGCGTAATGTACCCTCTGAATTCTGGTTCCCTTTCTTGGTTCCAAGGGTTGCCAACATTTTTATTATATGTAGTTCGAGAGAGAGAGAGGGGGGCGTATTTATTAAAGCATCATCTGCTGCCTGTGTCTTTATTGAAGGGATTTTTTTATATCTCAACTGGGTCGCTCTGGATGGACATTGGCATCTGTATCCAATGTGTTTCTTCACTTGAGCCATCCTCATCTTGTTATAATTTTTCCTGCCGAGGACAAATGATTTGGTGGTTGGTTTGCATTTGATGCAGAGACTTCAGAGATGAACATGACCATTTGAGTCTCTTGACCAATCACACAGCAATGATGCCTTTCCAATACATTATGGCAGAGACAGCTGTACATATCAAAGCCTTGGTACTGTAAGTGTTGACCTGTGAGTGAATAAAATAATCACTTTTTTGTTGGGAATATTAGGCCTTTTTGCAATGATTCCGAGGACCAACCAGGGTGCAGTTTTTCTTAGGCTTGGGTACATGTGAATATGGTCTCATACATAATGAAGTGTTTTCCTTTAAATGATAGCACCAATATGATTACAGAAAATATACTATAGCCACACATATATTTAGTTTCATAATATCAAACTTCTATGGGTATTATGGGTATAATGATCAGATACTGTATTTTTTTAATTATAGATTTTGAATTTGAGTCATGATAATAAAGAAATAAAATTCTAGAGAGTCAATCTTTTACGGATGATCTCATAGTATTTAGACCGGATTGATAAAGTGAAATTCATTGATTGGTATCAAATAATCCATTTATAAAAAAAAATAAGTATAGTTTTGTTATCGTTTGAAAAATGTTAACTTATCATGTCTTTATTGAAATATAAAAATAAAAAAAGATGCGCACTCCTTGCAGTATAATTTAATTGTGATCGTCTTCCCCGATGTTACAAAAGATGAGAAAAAGAAAATAAAAATAAAATAAAATAAAACAAAACAAAAATAAAAACAAAAACAAAAACAAAAGATAAGAAAAAGTTCATGACTATGATGCTGAATGGCGTGGGGTGGGGTGGCCTTTTCTGTTTATGGTAAATCAGGTCCCTCCTCAATTGGCAATGTTGTGGTCTATTTCTACTTGATGATCTATACCCACTTGCTTCAATTCCATCTCCTCTGCACATTGGACCCTTGGGCTTTGGATTATGATTGCGAGACATACATTCATAGGCCCCTTGACCTAATAATTTTTTTTTTTAGATTTTACCATCGATATTCAGATTTTACTCTATCAATCCGATCCGAATACTATAAAACCCTTTTTAGAAGTTAATTTTCCTAAATCCTTTTTTATTATTTTCAAAATTCGAATTCGAGATTTCTGGTTAAGAAGATAGAATATCTGACCATTCAATACAAAAGAATGGTCACTTGATCTAATAATGATGACTATGACTGTTATGATACCCGAGTAGTGTCATGGGTACCCGTGATATTATCCGGTCAAAGCTCGAGCTCGAGCTCAGCGAGTCCTGTCTTGAGCTAGAGCCTGAGCCCATATTCTATTAAGCTCGAAGCCCGTCAAGCTACTTAGATGTTTTACCTCTCAACCCTAACCCCTTACCTATTCTAATTTCTCATTCAACCGCAGAGGTCTCCTTCTCCTCTCACCACGACGATCTATCAAACGTCTCCTTCTCCTCTTACCATGGTGATCGAAGATCTTCTCCTCTTAACCTCGAATCGAACTTCAATATCTGTGTGTGACGAAGATCTTGCTTTCGTCTCCATCGCCTCTTGACCTCAACGAAGCTCTCGCCTCTCAACCTAGCTCTCGCCTTTCATCTCCTCGAATCAAAGGTACCCTCTCTCTCTCTCTAGGGTTTTTGATTTTTGCTCTCTTCAAATCAACTTTCAAGCTCTGTGATTTTTGCTCTCTCGGGACCAGTTGTGTGTGACGAAGATTTTGCTTTCGTCTCCATTGCATCCCGACCTCAACAAATCTCTCGCCTCTCGCCTTTCGCCTCTCGTCTGCTCGAATCAAAGGTAAACCTTCTATGTCTCTATATGTCTCTCTCTGTCTCTCTCTCTAGGGTTTTTCAAATTTGCTCTCCTTTGATCTCGGTTTTAGTTTCGGTTTCGGTTTCAGTTTCGATTTCGGTTTCAGTTTCGATTTCGGTTTCGGGATCAGGCTTGAGTATTATCTCGGGCTCGAGCCCGGATCCAATCTTGTCACGCGAGACCCTCGACACTTGAGGTCAAGCTCCTCGATCACACTTCGAGTCGAGCTCGAGCTTTAGAATGACATGCTCAACGAGCTCGAGTTCAAGCTCACCTACCCTAGACTCGAGCCGAGCTCGGGTATTGTGATACCCGAGCTCGACTCGAGTGTCATAACAGGGCTCGATGAACTAATTAATTTGTTCTTGTTAAGAAGACTAGTGGCTTGAACAATGACAAGGATATTTTGTCATAGGACCTGGAGTTGAGTTTCGAATGTTGGATGTATAGTGTGCAAGGTGCTTACCAAGACTTGTCCCAAAGTGAGGTGGCCATGCAATGTTTGACAAATCTCAATTAAATCCTCCACTTTAATTATGACTTTTTACTTAAAGTTTCAAGTAAATTTCTTTGTTTTCATATAAAAAGAATTTAAACTATTAATATGTTAATAATTTTTTATATTAAACAAATTATAACAAATTTTAGATAAATAAATTTTAGTTTTTTGGAACAAAACTGAGCTACCTTTTATATGGTACCAGAGAGTCAAATTGTAAACCAACTTCATTTTCAAGGAATTTTCTCATTTTGCATGCTCCAAATCATGCAGAAATTTTAAATAAGTTCAAGTTTTATCGCCGTAATGAATAGAAAGTATAGTAGAACACAGACAGACACAAACAAGTATATCTATGATTTTATTATATAATTTTTAATTTATATATTTTCTATTAAGAAAAAAAAATAACAAAAACTTGGATGGAAAAATATAAGTTTTTAAATTATGTCAAAGTATGTAACGGATGATATAACAAACACACTTAAAATCTTACAGGGAGCCTATGTCAAGCTTGGTCATTTGGTAGTCCCTCCTCATAGTATGACTCAATATTGGAGATTAAGCACTCAAATCATGGCACCCCATTATTTATGAATTGATTGACACTTTCTTTTGGGCCGCATAAGGGGTGCAATAGCATGTGTTGATTGCCGGGTCGACTTGTGTAAAGTGAAAGACTGATCCTATTTTTCAAACTTTATAACAAT
The DNA here is from genome assembly GCA_033439265.1 of Dillenia suffruticosa. Taxonomy (NCBI): domain Eukaryota; kingdom Viridiplantae; phylum Streptophyta; class Magnoliopsida; order Dilleniales; family Dilleniaceae; genus Dillenia; species Dillenia suffruticosa. Next base: position 21,473,898 of record JAVTVX010000020.1, read on the forward strand.
TCTCTCTCTCTCTAACATGCTTCCAGGAAAGGGAGAAGATTTTGCAGTACAGAGAATACATGCAGGCTCAATCCAACAATTATTCTTGATAACAAAAGACAAATTTCCACAAGATTATAGACTAGACAAACATAAGAGGCAGATATTTCAAGTAACAAAGGATAGCAGGGGAATATTTTAAACAGAGTTGCAAGAAACAAACAAGGAAAAGTACTTGTAAAAAGGAGAGACAGTGGATTCTGTTTTGGAAAATGGCTAGGTAGCAGTCAAAATAATTGTTAAAAGTAAAAGCAACAAAGAGAAATCTCGTGACTTCTAAGGCTCTATTATCTATGGATGATGTTCTGATGTGCAATTCAGTCCAGTAACATTCACACACACACGATCACTTCAAAGCAGTCACACATTGCAGGCCACGTAAATTGCTCAGGGAAATCATAAGGAAGTCACGGAAATATTTGACAGAGAATCTGACTCAGGAACCAGCATAATAGATATGACAATCATTTATCACAGCGGAAAGATCATTTTGTTTCAATGCTTACTGTTAAGGAACAATGAATTACAGGCTTCCCAAATGTGTGACTTTGTAAAATCTTTAATAGCCTGTTCTTATCTTTCATAAGCGTCGTATTAAAATTTCAAGCGAACTGTCATTTTAATGTAAATTCCCTGTTATGTTCGGATTTGGGATTGACTGCTTAGAAAGTATAAACAGTAGAAACAGAGTCATTAGAAATGGAAAGCAGACATGTCCCTCCATTCTCTTTAACCCACTAAACGGGCTGTTGAAAAACAGTATGGAAAAAACAAAGTAGAAGCACAACATAATGCCCATCTACACCCAAACATTCATGGAGCAATCAATAGAGACTAAGGACACCATGTCCAGTCCTGGAGACTTTTAAAACAGGGCTACAGTGGGCTATGGCCATATAGTCTTGGACCCATCCCCTCAAAAGTTGTGGACCGGATTTAATTCATGCACAGCCTTTTTTTTTACGCACCACCAGTATCTGGAGCCATACTCTGACTAATCCGATTCGAATGTTTGCAAAGACACTATTTAGTGGGTGACTTTCTCAGCGTAGTTTTTTTTATTCTTAAATTTCGAATATGAGATTTGGTTAAGGGAACTAGTACCCTTTCCTATTAAACCGACTCGTTGGTATTCATGCACAGGTTTTGTTTACTGACAGAACAAAATATCAGATGTATATATTTCTAAAAAAAAAAAGAAAGAAAAAGGTATATAGAAACTAGAAGCATGATTTGCAGTTGTAATATATGTGAACTAGTGTTTTATAATTGTGCATGGAAGTCTTTTGCTGTTGCATTGGGTTATGGTGGATCTAAGGCCACCCAGTTGCTAACCGTTTTAATGACACTTCTAGGGATAAAGGAGATGCCCTTAAACATGTAAGTTAAGAATGCAGCTTTCCGCAAAATTGGCATCATAATTAAATTAAGGCAGCCATTGATTTTACAACAAACCTCACACAACATATATCACAGATTATTTCCACAAGTCATATGAACAAATAATCAGAAAATAATATATAGCATATTAGTACAACAAAGACTCGATATACGTACAACAATATATTTTGAGTCCTAAAAGACCATATACCTTTCCTGATCCTCAACGTCTGGATCTTGTATTGTTGGCTGATGTTCCTTGGTTGAGCATAATATTTCTGAGCTCACCACTCCCACCATTCAATCCATACTGCAGCACAAGATACAGCAAGGTCTCGATTAGGGTAAGAACTAAATATTTTTTATCACATTTGCAAAGGATTATCAATAGGATGAGTATTAGCTTTTAATTTGATCCTTGCTCTGGTACTCTTGTAAAAACTAAATCTATTGTAAAAGCAAAGTAAATAGATTATTTTGCTTTTGCATATCAAACAATGTTCAACTTGGTTGGTTAGCAACCAAACATAGAAAAAAATCCATTTGTAATGTAAAATGTGCAGACTTTAGTATAAACAATTTCAACAACCAAATCTGTGATATGTGCAATTAAGCCATATCATGTGCAGTGGACAGAGAAAACCTATCTCAAAAGTCAAAAGAAAGTGAAAGCATAGGTGGTCCATATGTTGACTGTAACAAAACATAGCATGCCTTCTCTACTGCAATTTTTCTTGCAGAAACTCTTGATTTGCAAAGGGATGGATATGGAAGATAAATACAAGGGAAGCAGAAAAAATGAGACAAATCTAACACTTTAAAATCAATTAACAGAAATCCCTGAAATATATTCAATTGTCTGTGAATTTATTTATAGTTCCTCTCGAAACCAAATACCTTCTCTCTCATCCGTGAGCTCCAGAATTCAGAGTGAGCCACATCATTATCCCCTTTGGTTGATCCAGATGAGCGATTTGATCGCATAGGAAGAAGTAGTTCCTTGCTTCTATTACCAGTATAACCACACTCCTCATTACTGTCATAATCGGGCTTTGGGGTAGAGACCATCGCTCGCAAGACAAGTGCTGTTATCAGAGATGATGCCTGGTATCACAAAAACATGTTAAGCAACATTGTTTTTCAAAAGAATAAATACATATTTGGCTGGTGCATGGACAAGGCAAATTAAAGTATAACAAAATGAGATATGATCCCCATTTCCTGTGGTCATTTCATCCTTCTTATTATTATTTTACAGCCAGACTCCCCTATATTGGGATATAAGAGACAAGAAAGCATCCAATGCCATCTAAAATAAATGTGGTCCCAAGATATCCAGTTAAAATTTGGTCAAGGGTTCAGAGACATTCAGTTTCGTGCTTCCAGTTTGCAATATAGTGTTTGACAGCATGACCCTTTTTGTTGCTAGACAATTTGTAGGAGACGGATTTGAAACCTTAACCTAGAACTGGTCGGTATGACAGTAGTAACTTTAACTCTGAATATCAGCCATGCTTCCAAAAAGAAAAGACTAAGTGCTTTTTCTTCGTTGTTTAAGCATAAATACAGTATTTGTTATTATCTTCATTAGCAATAAAAACATACCAAATACACACTCTTTCACCAATATAATTTGAAACCAAGATAGAGTCCAGCCAATGATTTTAATCTTCCAAAAGATTTACCAAATCCTATCAATGCATGTATTATTAATGCCAGTGCTATCTATAGAGTTGGATAAATAACCCCAACATCTTCTTGTTATTTTCACTGCATAATCACAAAATAACTCACACAGAATTGCCATTTTCTCTTTCTCCATTAACCAAATACATACAAATGGGAGGAGCCTCCCCCTCTGTGACAATAATTCAGGGGTTCAAATCCAGCCCTCACGCTCTCTCCGTGACACCTTTCCATCTCCATATTTTAAATTGTCAGTCAATGAGTTCCTGTTTCTTCTATACGCCTTTTCACTTACTCCTTCCTCACATCTTATGTGATCCAAGTCCCTCCTCCTCCTTTCTCATAAACTAGCGAACATATTTTCAGATTCACTTTCTGAAATTTCATTTGATTATATTTTTTTCCATGCAATCAAGAAAATTATACATATTCAAACCTTCAAGTAATAGTTGTTTTACCTTCAAGTCTCTTCAATGTTGGTTCATTTCCTTACTGTTGATTTAAATTTTATGTAACAAACACCCAAAATATTCCATGCTACGTTACTAGTATCATCTAGGTTTCAAACTCATTTTCATTTTCATTTCCTCCTAAATTCAATGACATGATTCTTGGGCTTCTACATCTAAATTATTTTCTTCCATGGCCTTGCTAAAACATTTAATACAATTTATGCATGTTGCAAGGTTATGCCCCTCTTACAAGCCGCAATAGGTGGACATTCTTTAAGAAAAGCATGCGAGAGAGAGAGGTTTTTCTGATCAATATGTCATTGTCTAACAGATTTCCATTTGCAATGCAATGGTAAGAAACCCAATGAATGAAAAAACTGTCAAATAACTGAATATTCCATAAAATGTTTGAAATTTTTATACTATATTTCATCTAATATGATGAACTTATCCCACATAAAGATCAATTACTAAAGTTGAACAAAAAGAGGTAAGAAGGCAGACCGACCCTAAGAGGTCTTCTCATGGCTAGGCTAAAAAGAATTAGATTGTACCTGAATTGCAACTATTGCAATGCCAAACCATTTCAATAGATCAGAATTGTTCTCAATGAAAGACTTAAGTTTTATGAGTTCTCCAGTTGGGTCAAAAGGAAGATCCTGCAAGGGAACAGGAAGCAGATTTCCATTGGATTAGCCCACTGTTATGGAAATCCTCTTAAGAACTGAGGAATTATTATGGAAAAGTGAAAGCACCAGCTCACCTTTTCCCAGTTTTGATCAAATAAAACAAATGCGCCAAAAACAGCTTCGACAAATATGATTATAGCAGTGAGTATGGCGTACTGTTAATTTAAGTTAAGGAATGTGGATATTAAGAATCAATACAATGATTTGCAGCAAAAGTTTATGATGATTAAAATGATTAGAAATAATTTCAATTTCCATCACTTTGGTTTCATACCCCAGTCTACAAATTTAGCAAATTTTTTGAACAAATTAAAACACATCCATAAAATGTTATGATTTCGATATTTTATTTTTTGAGAAAGATACAAAAAACAAGCAACAGCCAACATATGCTTCTGCAGCAATATGACCGATGCAGGTAACACAGCAGAACACAGTACCAACACCCATCAATGTATAAATGAACCTGCAAGACGCAAGGGGTAGAATAAAGGGCAGAAAATGGTTAGATCGGTTGAATATCCTTTGAAAGAAATAAAACTATAACATAATGCAAACCCTAACAAGATTTATCTGAAAACAAAACTGAATTCAATGGTGCCACCTAAAGACAGAAACTTCTGAACAAAAATCTTCATAAAAGCAAAGAAAATTCAATACAAGTGAGGTGACATAACCAAAAGAAAAGGCATCATATTAAGATGTGATGCCATCAAGACTAAAACATGTGCTGAATGAATCATGAAGTTAAAACTCTGGAAGCTACTAAGACCTAAGATGTTACCTGCAATAACTTAAAAATGGAAAAAAATATATACATATTTTTGCATGGACATGTCTTTTGGACGGAGATGATACTTGTTACAATGGTTAATTCCATTGGCGCCCCCAATTATTAACAATTATCAATAAAATGTATAGACACTTTTAGAAAAAGCAATCATGTTGTATCCTATGGACGACACTTTGCAACTCAAAATGTTGAATTCTTATCATGGTCGTTTGTATCACATGCCTAATGTCCATGTCCGTGCTCCATGGTTAAAATAATAGATAACAATTAATTCGACAGAATCCATTGCAGTTAGTCGTACAACCAAACCCCAGCTGCACAGACTCAACACTGCGAATTTCAGGCATAAACAGAACTGACCCACTAAATTATATCAAAATTCCAAACAAATACAATGACCCAAAATTCTCAAGTCCAAATTAGGAATCACACAAATTAAAGAATAACAAATATTCCCACCTTAAAAGTTAAAAAATTTAAAAGGGGAAACAACATAATCAAAGTACCAAGGAGCAGGAATACGATTCTCGTAATCGAACTCAGAAGCAATCTCATTGGAAACGCTATAAACAACATCGCGAGCGACGAAATTCAGAGGGGTGTCACCCCGATCGGGAAACTCAAAAGTATCGGAGGAGGTGGAAAGAAGAGGAACAGAGGAATCGGGAGGGAGAGAGGGAGGAGGATAGACAAGGGAAGAAAGAGAGCTGTTCCAATGATTGAGAGCGTAGGCGGAGTAGAGAACGATGGAGATTCCGACGAACGTTTGAAAGAAGACGAGGAGTTTGAGGATGGATACCAGGAAGGAGTGGCAACACGGACGATGATCCATCATTAATTGAGATTGATATTCAAACACAAACCCTAGCCCTTTTGGAAAGGGAGAAATGAAAGCCTCATGAGCCTGCTCTCTCTCTCTCTCGTCTCTTCAACAGTCAAGAATGCAGAGAGAGGAGAGAAGAGAGATGGTTTTGTTGGTTTGAATCTGCGCGCAAACAGCATTCATTCCCTGTGACGTGTCCATCCATGTCAGCATTCTTGTCCTCATCCTGGGCCCACATGATGCCACATCACAACTGCAGCGGGATTATATAGTTGCACTAATTGTTACATTTCCGATCAAATGAAAAATCACTTAATTTATTTTATATTTTTTTAATTTATTTTATTTTGGAATAAAATTTTTTTATTGGTTTAAAAATATGAATTTCTATTGAATTTCATTAATTCAAATAACTAAATAATTACATTTTATAAATAAATTACATAACATACACATATTCTTTTAAAGTTCATTTTATAATATATGATTTTTTTTAATTTACAAATTCACACTTAGTTTTTATTGCATATTAGAATTAGAGTTAAATTCAACATAGTTTTATAAAATTTATTTAAATTTAAGTATAACAGAAATAAATTTACACCTCTAATTATATAAAATAATTTGCGATAAATCTATATCACAATAAATTTATCAGAAAAATAAGATAACTGACATATTATACTCATCGAAAAAAAATTTTTCTTATGCTCTTCGGGTTAAAACATTAATAAATTAATGAAACTTATAATTATAGATTTCATTTTTTTAGTTACATGAAGATTCGAATTTGGAATCACTAGTTTGCGGAGAAAGTTATGATCACTAGACTATCCCCTTGAAAACTTTGTAATAATTTTATAGATGTGAGAACCAAGTGCAAAAGCATTTATTGGTAAATGATCATCCATTATTGAAAGTTAGACAGAATTTTTGGGCATGATTAAGATCAAGAAACTTGTCCATGGAGTGCTGGATTTCTTCTCCTGAAATTTTCCTAAAGAAAGGATCCAATCTGGAATGAATGCTACATTGAACTTGAAAATGGAAGGGAACTCATCTCACCAAATTAGACATACTCGACATGATTTGTTTTTGGACATGGCGGGTGGCGGTGATAATGACAGCCTAATTTGATTATTTGTTGATATGTGCATTTTATGTCTAAATTCATATGTGAAACGGCTGGTGAACACTAGCATTGAGAAAGAATTCATGTCATATGGTCTGGCTTCTCTGCTACTCATTTATGTCTACCAACTTGCTTTTGCTTTTGCTCGAGTGTGTTCAAGCTAAGCTGGCGGCAGAGAGATTAACGGAAAGATTATGATACCAAACTTCTTTAGATTGAGTGATCGGACACTCTATTTTCTTAATCAGAGATCTCGAGTTCGACTCCTGAGAATAATAAAAAAAGATTTGAGAGAGTCAACCCCTAAAATGAGTTTTATAGTGTTCAAACTAGATTAATCGAATAAAATCCAGATACCGTATCGAAAACCCAAAAAAAAAAAATGAAAAGATCATGACCCCAACATGAGGCATGGGCCGTAACCCCAATTAGGTAAGTTTGGGAGGATTTGGGGCTTTCCATAAAATAGTTGGGCCATTTCAGGCCCCGAAGAAGTTGAGCTCACACCAAGTCCAAGCTTGCTCTTTTTATTTATTTATTTATTTTTACTCATTCGTACCCATAATCGTGTTCTTTTTAATCTGGTTAGAATATTATCGAATTCATTTAAAGGATAACTGTCCTAACTTAGTTTTTTTTTTTTCATTTTTAAATTTTGAACTTTAAAAAACGTAGTATCCTTACCTATTGAGATGATTGTTCGTTGATAGCTCAAGTTTTGCTTAGATGGACATATCTTTGCAACAAAAGATGAGGCTACAGGGCAACCACGTTTATGCCATTCACACGATACTTATAAGGTTTGGTTTTCCACCCAATAAATATGCACCCCCTTGCTACAGGGCAAGCCTAAAAGTGAATGTTGTCTGTATAAGCTTGGCTTGATGGTAACATCAATCCGCAAAGCCCTAGAGATCAATGGGAGGTGAAGGAGGAAAGCATACAACCCCATAAAAACCCCGAAGCAATAAAAAACTTGTAACTTTGTCCTCAAAATTTAAAAGTTTCTCCCAATTCAACTGCTAACAACCCTCCCCAGCCCAAACCCAGTATAAATATTTACCAAACATTTTGATTTTCCAGCTTGTGCCCTTCTTTTTTTTTTTTTTTTTTTTCTCTTGGTTGGTCCTCGGACCACTACAAACAGTAGCTCATAAAAATCACGGCCTAAATCCTATATAAGCCTAATTTTCCTATCTTCTCATTCACAACTATACTTTGTGTGTGTGTGTGTGTGTGTGTGTGTGTGTGTGAGAGAGAGAGAGAGAGAGAGAGAGAGAGAGAGAGAGAGAGAGAAATTCGTTCTAAGGATTGCATACATTAGTTCCTACACCATGTCTAGTAGCTCCACAAATTTTATTTCTTGAATGTTTGCCCTAGTGGTGCTAATGTGTGCATTCGCCAAATTACTAGAAATTAGTAGTAGAGTGTTCTGATGTATAAAAACCTTTTGATTTTCGATATTAATGTTTTCTTGTTTTCAGAATATTTTTTATTTTCAAAATATCATTGCATATTAAATTAATTATATTTATATAAATATTCTTATATTTACATATTTTTTTATATTTAATTATAATTTTTATTTTTAGATTATTTTTTATGATTGATAATTACATATTTAATCATTTTAAATTTTTATTATAAAATATGACTATTCTATTATTTTTATAAAATAATTAATATTTATATCAAAATTCTTATATTTTTATATTTATACATTTTCTCATGTTTTCGTTTTATTTATTTTTACAAAGTGTCAGTTTTTTGCATTGTTTCATATCTGTATCTGTTTCTCCGTTTTTGTTGTAGTGCAACCTAGATAGAGGCTAGAGCATTTTTTGTCTTTGGAGACTAACCTGTGGACAATGGCAACAATGATCACTTAGTTACACCGACCCTTACCGACACTAATATTTCTTAATTAAAATATCATGTTTGAGTTTTGTTTATAATAAAAATAGACGTCTAAAGTGTTTTATTTCTTAAAAATCAAACTCGATTCGAACTAAATTTAATCAGATCGAAATGTGAAAAAACTTTGATCCGACTTTGTTTATGAAGAAGCCACATTGTCATATTTGAATCCTGAACTTCAAGATGAGAAACTACTAGTTGGTGCCAACTTTGTTTCTGCAGGAATTGGCATCCTCAATAACACCCGTATTCAATTTGCATAGAGATTATGATCGAAAGTTTCAAATTTATGATCTATCGTTGTACCACCAAATTGATTATCAAAGTATAATGCATAATTTTATTTATTTTTTTAATTTCCTATTCATGCTATGGAAAAGGATTAAAAACTAAAAACACAAAACTGATATATGTTAGAATTTCACTGGTCATTTAAATATAATATATGGGACGATATAATGTTCAAGTGTTTGGTTTTACGGTTGAATATCATAGGAATCTATAGACAGGTTATCTTCTTATATATTAAATTTAGAGATTAAAATTATAAAATTATTCATATTTTTATTTGAGTAATAATTTTTTTAAAAAAAATACAAAAATATTAATTACTCACCGGAGAGATTTTGATGAGGAAGAGAGCACTTCTCTTTGAGTGATATAATGATTCAAACCATAAAATTAATGATTCAAACACTCGTTGACAGAGACACGAGCTAACTAGAACAAAGTTACTCAAATTTTGCCTCATTTTTCTGATGCTCATTTGAATAACACAACATTTACTAGACATACTGTTAGACCATACTGAATCACATAATTGTTTTGACCTCAATAAGTGGGTGGTCTCTCCCTTTGTGTTCAGTTATTGACCCAAACAAATACAGCATATGCCAGGAAAGCCTGAATCATATACTTGTAAGGTCTCATAGGAGAGTCCCAAGGACATGAGATTCATTCTACTGGCATCAAGGTTGCAGAGATTCAAGGGTAGGGTGAATATCATCTCATCATGAAGCTCAATTTAGGATTGGTAAGACGAATGGATGCTTTCAAAGCAATTTCATCATCAATCCAAACAAAAATTAAAGAAACTTTACGTGCTAACGTCTTAAATGCCTTCTGCATGTCTCACGTTACAGGTAAAAGGAAAAAGGTGAGTCTGATCGGAAGGAAACACTATATCGAAAAGATCAGGTTTGAGCATACAAAACAGCATCAAATTGGGATCATTATTTTCAAATGGGTACTCCTTTCCTTTCATCTTGTTGATCGGCAACAGGAATTTTCCATTTATAGACCGACATTAATAGAACTAAATAAACCACTCACACGATACATTTCAGGAACCCTAATTCACCAGACATCAGGGCGGAGCTCGCCAGTTGCTGGAGGCATCCATCTCCCAGAATTATAGACACTTTCACCTACTTTCCAACCAGGCACGTCCTTCATAATTCTGGCCTCTTCTTCAAGATACTTCTTCCACTCTTTGACAAACCTAAAAAGAAGATAAATAACAAGAAAAATGGGTCAGGATATATCACTTTCCTATATCAAAACATGAAAAAGGCTACAGCCATAGAACCTATTTTTCAAATCTTTGATATGAACAAACCCATCATCAACATGCCACAAGTTTGATAGTAAGAACACGTACAGACATCATAGGTTCAAGACAACCAATATTACATTTGATAACCCAGGCAATTAGTCATTCAACCATAGCATAACTGGTTTGTTAGATGTAAAAACCTAGTTCAGTATGCATGGCACCATGGATGTCCAGAACTTAATTTATGTGATGCATATGTTACTTAGAAACAATGTTTGGTATGCGAGACCCCGCCACTAGGACAACGGGTTTGAGACCCCATGACTGAGAAAATATCAGCCACTTGATTTATCTGGGATGTTGCTCATTAGTACAGGTTATGAACACGGGAACATGCTATGTTACCTTCCTCAATATGCCATAAATAAGGGGCATGATAACCCCCCCGCCCAAAAAAAAAAGTGAGGGGTAGGACAAATTAGATGCTTAGACTACTATTTCAAGTGGTATTTTGCATACAACACACACTTTTATGTAATAGTTTTGACGAATAGATATATGTACAACTATTAAAAGTATTGAAGATCCTAACTGGTCTTTGAACTTAAAAAAAATCCGTCTATTTTTGCGGTTTATATTTGTCAACTCCATCAACCTATTCTAGTTTTGGATGAGACATTTTAGTAGTGATATGGATTGTTATAGTACTCTGTCTTCGATCACATAATCCAGATGGCACCTTGTAGGGAGTTGAGCAATCCTACTAACTAACAGCCACCCTAAGGAGACCATAAGGAAACAGGATTTGGACACCGTGATATCATACTGTGGCCACCAGATGGGAGCCGTATGTTTCGTATGTGCCATGCTCCATACATAAACAATCAAATAATTTAAGATTTAGGGACTAAGAAACTTGATTGAAATCACTCTAACCTTTCATCCTCTTCTGCTTGGAGCATTGGCAGTATGGCCCGGCGAGCAGCATATTTTTCTTCCTTGATCGCTCTGCAGAATACACACACCCAGAAAAGCACTGTTAGAAGAGAGAACACATCTTAACAAATTTCAGGAACAAACATGATTTAAACATGTCAATTTAAAGACATGGACTTTATTCACCTAGAAAACATCAAATGGTAAAAAGGAAACAACAGAAGTAACAACAGAAACTCAGCAAATATAAACATAGCATTTGTTCAGTTCTACATTAATAACACAATTAAACCACAAGACTATTAGCCAGTGCTTTCCAAGAAGTATATATAGATGCAATTAACAAGATGTCACACATATCTCAGACCCTTGTAGTTGTCCATTAAAATTCTCCTCAATAATCTATTACAACCTGTCTTTCAAATGTGATAGGAGGCAATTCTAAAGAGAGAGCTTGAGTAAACTTATAATACTGATTGTTCTTCAATTCAAAGGAATTTCTGTGAGTACTTCATGAAAAATCCACTGCTAGATCATGAAACGAAAATCTAGTTGGTTACTGTATAATTTTGAAAAGGAATTATCGCATCTCCTTACAATAAAATTCATTAAAAAAGGCACCAAAGGTAGAAGAGACCTACAAAACAATGAAGTAAACAAAATCACATGTGAAACAAATATTAAGATTTTCATCGTAATTTTGAGCAGAAATGTGTAAGAAAAGGTCACTCCAATCACTCAAAGAATCATCCATGAGGCTCCCTCCACATGAAACAAAATCATAGCGAAAGAGATGAATGCAATATGAAAATTCTTTCCTCACTCACAAATCTTGATACTGTCTGCAGTCCAAAAGATAAAAGGCTTTTTCCAGCCAAAGCACAATGGTAATAATAGAGGATCTACACTTGCAGCTCTGGTCTTGCACAAATTGGATCTGTTTAAAAATAATCGGACCCCAATCTTGACATTTTGAAGTAAAGGAAGAAAAATACTTTTGGTAGCGTAAGACCTAAGCGAAGAAGCAGAAGTCGATGATGAAGTGAAAAAAGGGGGGTCACGGGCAGAAGGAGGACGAAGAAGAAGAAGATAAATTACCTTTCAATGAGTTTGGGTGGGCTCAACAGCATTAGCAATCCTTTTCCTCCCTCTCTTCTTTAGGGCACATTTTTGTGTCCTCTTCTTCTCCTAACTCTTCTTCTTCTTCTTTTTTCTTTTTTTTTTTTTTTGTTTTTTTTCTTTTTTAACTCTATTGCTCTAATGTGGGTGTTTGATACAATTATCCTTCACTTATAACTCTACCGTAACTAAAACAAATGGGCAATCTAGTAAAATAACATCAAAACAATTTTTTTTTAAAGTGAGACTCAATCAGATGCTCGGGCATCCTGGGCTCCAGGCGCTTGCCTATGTAGCACCTGCCTTTGTCTTTTTGAGGTGCCTGGGCCTTGCCTCACCTAGGTGCCTCGGGCACCTAGGTGAGCACCCTGGCACCTCATGACAACACTGGGCTAGAATGAGATTTTTTTTTATTATTCTTTTTTCTTATTAAAGACATTCGTTACAATCTTAGCATCCCATACATTTGACCTACATCAAAACTCACATTAAACTACCTTGTACTAAAAAGAGTTTCCTCTCAACAGAACTCCCATAGCCAGCTTCCCCCCTTTCTTATGTTACCTGAAAGCTCCAAACATTTTCTTTATAATCATAATATCTATGCCAGGAGCTTTGATCAACCATAAACATTCTGATGCAAGAGATTATGGACTATCATTCTAGTCATTCTATTCAACCATCTCCAAAATATAAAATGCGCCAACAGCAGTCATTTGTGATAGCCCATATCCTTGATTTTAGAAAATATTGAAAGCACAATCCCCTCGCAACACTTATTTTGGGCATCCCAATGCTGATCCATGAATCATTCTTGCAATATTAAGGAAACAATGAAAATGCAAATCAAAAGTGAACCAAAAATATCTCCAGAATTGACGAGACCATCTACCATATCATAACAAAAAAATATTGCCTCAACAAAGACTTTTTTTGGTATAACCAACCAGTATCAAAGCTATATTCCGACTAATCCGGTTCGAGCATTGACGGACCCAATTTAGGAGGAGCTCTCCTACCGTAATCTTTTTTATTCCCAAGTTTCGAAACTGAGATTTGACTGATGGACTTAACACCCTTACCTATAGGTCGATTGTCAGTTGCTCCCTCAACAAAGACTTTTATGGACCATCTAGAGTGCAATTATTGATTTTGCTTCAAATCAGTTACATAAATACTTCCCACAAAACTCTGTATTAGGAAATATCCACAGTACATGCCCATCTTACATCATCGCCAACATCAGATGATCCAACCAGACACAGGAAACAAGGCCCAAATGAAGGGACCACTGGAAAATGAAGGCAAGGTGATCTACCAATTTGTCCATCTTTGCACAAACAACAACATAACAACCACTAATTCTCATTATCTTTCTTCATTCAAGAGTATCAGCTGTCAAACTCCTCAACCTACCACCAATTAAGCAGAAAAAACCACCACTCCCTAAACATTGTTGTAAAAGACACAACACTGCCAGCTATAGAAAGGGGCAACCATAAGTCAAGCCAGATTCAAATTATGCATGACCAGCAACAAGCAATTACTACTTTAAGCTGGGCAGCCAAATGTTGTAAAAGACACATCGCTACCAACTATCGAAAGGGGCAGCCATAGGTCAAGCCAGGATCAAATTATGCATGACCAGCAACAAGCAATAAGTACTTTAAGCTGGGCAAAACCTTGAGCTCGACAAGATAAAGTATGTGATAGGTTGGATGGAATCAAACCATGTAGCTTTAACAACAGCCCAAGAACAATAGCAGCTCTATCATCTTTTTCCTTGAAAACAGAAAAATATGTGAAAATGCCATAAAAATGTGCACATCTTTGGCTAGGTTGGGATACATAAGCCTGGCCCTAGTGTTCAAAAGGCCAAATTCTTTGACACAGCCCAAGCACTATATCTTTGAGGTAGGCTATGTAGCAACCCAAATTGTTGTTAATAAGAGATTTAATCAACACAACATCAAATGGAGCAAGTCAATTCGGAAATTAAAGGGATTCCATCAATCTACAAGTAAATTCGGAAATAAAGGGATTCCATCAATTAGTTAAGAGATTTAATCAATAGAACCAATCAATGAATCAATATCAAATAGAGCAACTCAATTCGGAAATCAAGGGGATTCCATCAATTTACAAGTAAATTCGGAAATAAAGGGATTCCATCAATTAGCTAGTCAATTAGAAAATCAAGAGATTCTATCACTTTGTCTTATCATATCTTGTACATAATTAGATTACCACAAATAGAATATATAAATTAGAAATGAGAGAAGGTCACGATTGTAATTTAAAAATTTTTCTGAATTATTTTTGTACAATTTTCTATATGTATGGAATAATAAAGGAGAAAAAACTCATTCAGACAAATTGACATGGTATCAGAGCCTTCTATCAAAATCTAAAATAACCTTGTTTTTTAGCTCTAGGGGCTCTCGAATATCTTTGGTTCAGTTCTAGGGACTTTAGTATCCTTCTTGTTTCAGCCCTAAGAGCTCTCGAATATTTGGTCTTCTCCTTTTTTGTTTAGTTGTTTTGATTTTGGAATTATTTACAGATCACATATTGTGGGATTTCTATTTCGGAGAGTTACACACCTTTGAGTTTTTTTTAGATCACTATGACAACAGAAAACTTTTCTGTTCGGTTCAGTGGAAAGAACTATTCGGTTTGGGAGTTTCAATTCGAGATGTATGTCAAAGGCAAAGGACTCTGGGGACATATTGATGAATCCTCTACTGCACCAAATGACAAAATTGGCCTTGCTACGTGGGAGACAAAAGATGCTCAGATTATTTCTTGGATCTTGGAATCTATTGAGCCACACATAGTCAACAATTTACGTTCTTTTACAACAATCAAGGAAATGTAGGAATATTTGAAATACATTTATAATCAAGACAACAATGCAAAGCGCTTTCAGTTGGAGCTCGATATTGCAAATTACAGGCAAGGTAATCGTTCAATTCAAGAATACTATTCTGGTCTTCTTAATTTATGAACAGAACATTCAGCTATTATACATGATAAAGTACCACAAGAGACACTGTCTGTTCTCAAAGACGTTTATAACACTAGTCGGCGAGATCAGTTTCTCATGAAACTTAGACCAAAATTTGAGGTTGCAAGGGCTGCTTTACTGAACCGAGATCCAAGTCCCTCTCTGGACGTGTGTGTTGGAGAATTACTCCGGGAAGAGCAGCGATTAATTAGTCAAGAAGCTATGACACAAGACACTTACTTCAAAGTCTGTAACAGTTGCCTACGCGGCTCAAGGGAAGAGAAAATGAAGAGATATGAAGCAGATTCAGTATTATTCATGCAAGGATTTTAGACTTATTGCTCAAAATTGTAACCGAAAATTCTGCAACTATTGCAAACAACGTGGTCACATTATTAAAGAATGTCCAACACGACCAGAGAATCGTCCAACTAAAGCCTTCCATGCTGGGTCCATTCCTCTTCCCCTACAGAGCCAACAGATCAGGGTCCCATGACGGCACCTCCGGTAGTCTTTAATCAAGTTGCCTTGACTCCAGAAATGGTGCAACAAATGATTATCTCAGCATTCTCTGCCTTGGACATTCAAGGTACGACTAAACATACTTTTCAACCTTGGTTTGTTGACTCTGCGGTTTCGAATCATATGACTGGTACTTCTGATTATTTGCACAATGTTCGACCCTATTGTGATGCACAACATATTCAAATTGCGGATGGTAGTTCTCTTCCTATTGCTGCTGCTGGTGATATTGATTCATCTTTTCGTAATGTGTTTGTGTCCCCTAGACTTTCATCAAGTTTAATTTCAGTTGGTCAATTGATAGATAACAATTGAAACGTGCATTTTCCTCGTGATGGTTGTCTTGTATAGGATCAGAGGTTCGGGAAAGTGATCGCGAAAGGGTCTAAAGTGGGAAGATTATTTCTTATACATTTCCGTAATCATGGTATTTTTTCTTTGGTTTGTAATATTATAACTAATCTAAGTGAGCTCTGGCATAAACGTTTGGGTCATCTTACTTCACTTGTCCTGTCTCACTAATTGAAGCATGGATTTTTGGACAATAAACATCAGCCTTCCTCTTTATTTTTTGATTGCTCTACGTGTAAACTTGCTAAGAGTAAGATTTTACCATTTCCTTCCTCTAGTCATCATGCAGAAAAATGTTTTGATATTATTCATAGTGATGTTTGTGGTGTTTCTCCTATCATCTCTCATACAAATCATAAATATTTCGTGACATTTATTGATGACCACAGTCGGTTTACTTGGATTTATTTTCTTCACTCTAAAGATGAGGTCTTTTCCGTGTTTCAAAGTTTCTTGGCATATGTTGAGAATCAATTTTCTACTAGTATTAAAGTCTTGCGATCTGACTCTGGAAGAGAATACATATCAAATGAATTCCAAGTTTTCTTACGGCACAAAGGTATTATTTCCCAGCGCTCTTGTCTTTATACAACTCAACAAAATAATGTTGCTGAACGAAAAAATCGACATTTGTTGGATATCACTCGTGCCTTACTACTTAAATCTTCTATTCCCCCTCGATTTTGGGTTGAGTTCATGTCTACTGCTGTCTATCTGATTAATCATCTTCCATCTCAAGTCTTGCACTTTGACTCCCCATTTTTTCGTCTCTACAACACTCATCCTAGTTATCACACACTTCATACTTTTGGGTGCATCTGTTTTGTTCACTTGTCATCTACTGAACATCACAAGCTTGGTGCCCAAGCTGTTAAGTGTGCGTTTCTAGGTTACAGTACCACTCAAAAGGGTCTTGTCTGTTATGATGCTATTGCTAATCATCTTCGTACTTCTCGAAATGTGATTTTCTTTGAGAATCACTATTTTTTTTAGTCTCATGTGGTCTCTTCTACCACTCCTCCAATCCTTCCTTACTTTGATAATGTTCTGTTTTCTAATGAGCGTTTCAAACCAGATGTTGTGTATACGAGACATAAAATCACTTTAATTCCTTGTGACACTGACCCACCTTCTGAGCTTGTACCTCCTGCGCCTCGACGATCTACACGTGTCTCTCATCTACCAGATCAGTAGGGGTTTCCACATACATCTCTTCATGTAACTTTATCGAACATTTCTGTTCCTACTTATTATTCTCAAGCAGCCCAACATGCGTGCCGAAAACAAGCAATGCAAGATGAGCTCTAAGCGCTTCAAGAAAATCATACATGGGATATTGTTCCATGTCCTCCAGGTGTTAAATCTATTGGCTGTAAGTGGATATATTCTGTAAAATTGAATTCAGATGGTTCTCTTGATCGTTATAAGGCTCGGTTGGTTGCTCTTTTCAATATGCAGGAATATGGGGTGGATTACAACGAAACCTTTGCTCCCGTAGCCAAAATGACTACTATCTGAACTATTATTGCTATTGCTGCTTCTAAGGGATGGTCACTTCATCAAATGAATGTTAAAAATGCGTTTCTGCACGGTGATCTTAAAGAGGATATTTTTATGACTCCTCCAGGTTTATTCTCTTCCTCTTCTGGCGTTTGCAAACTTCGACATTCTCTCTACTGCTTGAACAAGCAGCTCGGGCATGGTTTGAGAAATTTCGTTCTACTTTACTCGGCTTTTCTTTTAAACAAAACCAGTATGATTCCTCTTTGTTCCTTCACAAAACAGTGGATGGTGTTGTTCTTCTTCTTGTCTATGTTGATGATATTGTTATCACCAGCATAAATAGTATTTTGATTCAACAGCTTAAACAACGGCTCCATTCTTCATTTCATATGAAGGATCTTGGTTCTCTCCACTATTTTTTGGGTCTTGAGATCCGTTTGGATTGGAAGGGTATTTTTTTGCATCAACACAAATATACGGAGGATTTAATCTCTTTAACTGGACTGCAATCTGCTTCTCCTGTTGACACCCCTCTTGAGGTTAATGTGAAATTTAGTCGTGATGAGGGTGATCTTCTTTCTAATCCTATGGTATATCGTCAGTTGATAGGAAGTATTAATTATTTAACAATTACACGTTCTGACATTTCTTTCGCTATTCAGCAAGTCAGTCAGTTTATGCATTCCCCTCGACACCTTCATTTCACTACTGTTCGTCGTATCATTCGCCACTTGAAGGGTACTTCTGGTCGTGGCTTATTTTTTCCTGTTGGCTCCTCCCTTCGTTTACTTGGTTATAGTGATGCTGATTGGGCTAGCTGTCCTGACACCCAACGTTCTGTTACTGATTGGTGTATGTTTCTTGGCTCTGCGCTCATTTCTTGGAAAAGTAAGAAACAAGCTCGGGCCTCCAAATCTTCCACCGAATCGGAATATCGTGCTATGTCTACTGCTTGTTCAGAGATTGTTTGGCTTCGCGGTTTATTGGCTGAAATTGGATTTCCTCAATCCGACCATGACCAGAGAAAGGAAATTGTAGAGTCTTACTCTTAGCAAGTTTACACGTACAGCAATCCAAAAATAAAGAGAAAAATTGATATTTATTGTCCAAAAATCCATGCATCAATAAGTGAGACAGGATAAGTGAATTAGGATGACCCAAACGTTTATACCATACCTCACTTAGATTAGTTACAATATTACAAACCAAAGAAAAAATACCATGACTACAGAAATGTATAGGAAATAATCTTCCCACTTTAGACCCCTTCGCGATCACTTTCCCAGACCTTTGATCTTGCACAAGACAACCATCACAAGAAAAATGCACGTTACAATTGTTATCTACCAATTGACCAACTGAAATTAAACTTGATGAAAGTCTAGGGGACACAAGCACAATACGAAAAAATGAATCAATATCACCAACAGCAGTAATAGAAAGAGAACTACCATCCGCAATTTGAATAT
Organism: Dillenia suffruticosa; assembly: GCA_033439265.1. Classification (NCBI taxonomy): domain Eukaryota; kingdom Viridiplantae; phylum Streptophyta; class Magnoliopsida; order Dilleniales; family Dilleniaceae; genus Dillenia; species Dillenia suffruticosa. The sequence goes on from JAVTVX010000020.1 coordinate 21,493,271, forward strand.
GTTGTGCACCACAATAAGGTCGAACATTGTGCAAATAATCAGAAGTACCAGTCATATGATTCGAAGCCGCAAAGTCAACAAACCAAAATTGAAGAGTATGTTTAGTCGTATCTTGAATGCCCAAGGCAGAGAATGCTGAGATAATCATTTGTTGCACCATTTCTGGAGTCAAGGCAACTTGATTAGAGACTACCGGAGGTGCTGTCATGGGACCCTGATCTGCTGGCTCTGTAGGGTAAAACGAATGGACCGCAGTATGGAAAGCTTTGGTTGGACAATTCCCTAGTCGTGTTGGACATTCTTTAATAATGTAACCACGTTGTTTGCAATAGTTGCAGAATTTTCAGTTATAATTTTGAGTAATATGTCCAAGATCCTTGCATAAATAACACTGAATCTGCTTCATATCTCTTCCTTTTCTCTTCCCTTGAGCAGCGTAGGCAACTGTTACAAACTCTGAAGTAAGTTTGTCTTGTGCCAGAGTTTCTTGAGTAATTAATCGCTACTCTTCCTTGAGTAATTCTCCAACACACACGTCTAGAGAGGGAATTGGATCTCGGTTCAGCAAAGCAACCCTTGCAAACTCAAATTCTGATCTAAGTTTCATGAGAAACTGATCCTGCCGACTAGTGTCATAAACGTCTTTGAGAACAGACAGTGACTCTCGTGGTACTTTATCATGTATAATGACTGAATGTTCTGTCCATAAATTAAGAAAACCAGAATAGTATTTTTGAATTAAAAGATTACTCTACCTGCAATTTGCAATATCGAGCTCCAACTGAAAGCGCTTTGCATTGTTGTCTTGATTATAAATACGTTTCAAATATTCTCACATTTTCTTAACTGTTGTAAAAGAACGTAAATTGTTGACCATGTGTAGCTCAATAGATCCCAAGATCCAAGAAATAATTTGAGCATTTTTTGTCTCCCACGTAGCAAGGCCAATTTTGTCATTTGGTGCAATAGAGGACTTATCAATATGTCCCCAGAGTCCTTTGCCTTTGACATACATCCTGAATTGAAACTCCCAAGCCGAATAGTTCTTTCCACTGAACCGAACAGAAAAGTTTTCTGTTGTCATAGTGATCTAAAAAAAACTCAAAAGTGTGTAACTCTCCGAAATAGAAATCACACAATATGTGATCTGAAAATAGAAACCCTGTTTTTGGGAAATAATCCCAAAAGTTTTCTATAAGTTATCTCCCTGCCGCATATTACCTTAAAACTTCAACTGGCTGATATACTTACCAAAGCGCTACCTCGGCCTCATCACCAGTTTCTCATAAACAAATTGATACTTCTTGATTAGTCGCATCAATTTGAGGAGGGATATTAATAAGAGATTTAATCAACAGAGCCAATCAAGGAATTAATATCAAATGGAGCAAGTCAATTCGGAAATTAAGGGAATTCTATCAATCTACAAGTAAATTCGGAAATAAAGGGATTCTATCAATTAGTTAAGAGATTTAATCAACAGAGCCAATCAAGAAATCAACATCAAATGGAGCAAGTCAATTCAGAAATCAAGGGGATTCCATCAATCTACAAGTAAATTCGAAAATAAAGTGATTCCATCAATTAGCTAGTCAATTAGAAAATCAAGAGATTCCATCACTTTGTCTTATCATATTTTGTACATAATTAGACTACCACAAATAGAATATATAGATTAGGAATGAGAGAAAATGACGATTGTAATTTAAAAACTTTTCTAAATTATTTCTCTACAATTTTCTATATATATGGAATAATAAAGGAGAAAAAACTCATTCAAACAAATTGACAATTGTGGTCAGCCTTACCACAACTCATTATGAGATTAAACCCACCAAACATTATAGCTTCCACAAAATTAGGCTTCTTGGGTGGGATAATTCAACAATTAATCTATCATGGAGAGCATTTTGACTAGAAAACCTGAGTTACAGTACCCATGCAAAATGTAATTTCAATTTTCAAGAAACATCTCTTCTACTTCACCTTATTGAAGATTTAGAGTAGCAAGCAATGAGTAAGGAATGAAAAACTTCAAGAGTTTTATTGATTTTTCAAAGGAAATGTACAAGAATTGAAGACATATTTTCATGCCTTCAAAGAGCAACTAAAGCCTCTATTTATAGAGAAAGAGAGAAGAGAGTTAAAGAGAGAGAAAAAGAGGAAAAATAGAGAGGAGAGGGCACTGCCCTCTCCTCTTCTGGCCGTTGGGGCTGTCCCCAACGGCTAGTTTTTTACTAGCCGTTGGGGCAGATCCAACGGCTCTTTGAAGGGCCCAGCAGATGCATACAGGAAGAGCTCATTTAGGGCCTAATTTGAGTCCCTAAATGGGCTGGAAAGACTGAACAAAGACAGGGAAAAAACTGTCCCTTTGAAATCTTACAAATAGGATTCCTAATTTATCTTCATTTCAACACACCTTGCGGCTGAATCAAATAAACTACATCAAAATGCACATTGAGGCATATGAACCCATTTGTCATTTCAAATGCATCCACAACTTATCCATCCAGCCCATTTGGCCTACAAACCTCATTTGGATCTGTGTAGTCTACAGGTCTCCACATCCGTATATGGATAACTAGAAAGTCTTTTGTGCAACACTGATGTTCAAGAGATCCTCACTTGACATCCACCTGCAAACAGACTGAAAGATTAAAGGAACTATTTCGCTTTAAAGAATGAACTACTTAGCTGCTAAGCACCGCAAATTGACTGAAACATTGACACAGGTATGGGTGCATTTGAATGCACTGGAATACATTCCGATAAATCAGAAGGCAAAGTAAAGCCCCGTGCTCATTCTCACTGGCTTTTATCCACAAATTGGAGCCATTACAGACAAAATTACAATATTATCTAGAGTTTGAGTCGATCACTTTTGTTAACAACAGCACTACACTAATATAATCGGATCTCCGACTTCATATAAAATAGTCTGCTTACAACCTCCAAAGGGAAAAAAATTTCCAAGCAGCTTATAAGATTATTGAGAAACTACTTCGAGAACCTCTGACAAAAACACTGTCAACCCAAATTTAATAAATTCTCTTCTCACCAGGTTATTGATACGCTTCCAAATTTTAATTTTCTCATGAAATGATGTTTTTAACCCCTGATTAAATTGAACAGTAGATTCAACAGTAACTAAAGAATATAGCTAGATCTTCAAAATCAACAGGGGAGATAGAGAGTGGGAGATGATATCAGACCTGCGGATTTTGTTGCCCTTGCCGACCTGATACATGCCATAGCAGAAAGCACCAAGAGCAGCAAGGAAAATGGCGGTTGCGCTGGGACCACTGTTAGGGATACGGCGAGCGTATCGAATCGGAGGGAAACCGCCAGGTGGAGGACCATCTTGGAGAAGAGGCATGTCCTTCACGCTCGCCATTCCTGGCTTCTTCCTTATAACCGCCTCCGTCATCTTCTACGGCAATCTCTAGGTTTTTCTCTCTCTTCTCTGACTTCTCCGGCGAAACAAAGACTTCTCTGAGGTCTGTACGCTCCGAACTGCGGTTATGTTGGCGAGTTCTTTGATGGTTCCGGATCGAGTTTTTGACGTGGCGGTTCTTACCTGACCCGCTCTCTCCCCTTTTAGGATGTACGTTTAATTAAAACAAACGATTAAAATTAGAATAATCGATTTAATTTGATTATATAATTTTTATATTCATAATATAATTAAATAAATTAAAAATTGATTATTATTTAATTGAATTAGATAATTAATTCGATTTAATTATCTAAATTAACTAAATTATTGAAATCTTTTATTATATATTATTTATATCAACTTGAAACTATGAAATATAATTTTAAAATTTAAAATTCACTTGTAATTTTAATTTATCAAATATAATATTATAAATTTTTTAAAAAAATAAAAAATATAAAACTTTTAAACTAAAGCTTAGTCGATGAAACAAAAAATATAACCAATATTATATTATTTTTTAATAAAATAAATTTCAAAATAAAATATCAAAATATGAAAATTGAAAATTTTTCATTATATTTGCATCCTCCTTTTTTGTTTTTTTTTCTTTTAAAATAGTCACATTGAAAATACAAAATTCAAATCAAAAGATAAAAATCAAGAACTTTTCATTAATTATATGCTGATCTTTTCTGTTACCTTTTAAAATAACTATATTGAAAATATAAACGTCAAATCAAAATATGAAAATTAAAAAATTTTCATTATTTTTACACATTTCCTTTTAGATTTTTTCTTTTAAACAAAATCACGTTAGAAATAAAAATATCAAATCAAAAGGAAGGAATCAAAAACTTTTCATTAATTGTGTGCAGAATTTTTTATTAATTATGATATTTTTTCTCTTTTAAATTTTAATTATATTATTATAATAATGTTTTTATAAATAAAAATAAATTATCCATTTGAATAATGTTTTTAATTAATTCAATTAATTCAATTAATTCAATTAATTCAATTAATTCAATTAATTCAATTAATTCAATTAATTCAGCGTGAATAAAATAAAAATTATTAAAATTGATGACAGGCCAAATAAATCAAAAAAAATTCAGTTTTATTCAAAATCAAACTAAATATCTAATAAATCATCTAAAATATAAAAAAAAAAATTATTCAGAAAAATAATTTTTTCGATTTTAACTATGCTCACTCCTACCCCTCTCTTTTGATTACGAAGGTAAACTTCATTAACCAAAGATATAAATTGCACAACCCTGGGATGTAAAATACCCAAAGTGCCATGAAAATACAAAAGCGTCATTTAATAGGTTGGCATAGAATGCATGAAAAAATAAATAAATAACTCATTACGCTTATTTTTGTGAGATAATTAGCATAAAAGTTTATTTTAGAAATTTTTAAATTTCAATAGCCTGGACATGCAATCATCGGTCATTATTGAGAATTTCTTATTACACCGATTATTTTTAATTTATTTTGTAATAATCCGAAAGTTAAATAAGTTAAATCTTATCCTTTTAAAAACTTTTTATCAAAATTCAAAGTTCTACATGTCTATGGTGATTTCTAATTAGGCCATCCCCACTACATGGACTAGGATTGTATAATAAAAGCCATCTATATTCAAAATGTCAAATATCATTTGATATATTTAAATTTGAGGCTTACATTTTAATTAAGTTTAATATTGAATAAAAGATCGAGTTGAATTCTGTCAAATAGATTCGACTAATTTTAGAATTGAATATAAATTTATAATAATCATGAAAATTAAGATTTTATTCAAATTTTCAATAATATTTTGTGACCACTCTATTTTTTGTCAAAATTTACAACATAATGTTAAGCGAAGCCTCAAGCGATAATAGATTATATAAAAATTGAGTTTACCATTTTGTTATATTTATTATAAATGGTAAAAATTTTAAAATATTTATTAATAAAAAATTAAGAGATAAATTTTTTTTTTATTGTAAACAGGTATGGCAAACAATGAAAATGGCATAATAAAGACGAAAATACTTTCTTCTTTTTTCCTAATCTTTTCTTTTATCTCTTTGTTTTCCTTTTTGTCTCTATTCTTGGCCAAGTAGCCCTGTTTGAATGTGGACAAGTGGCCAACAAAGAGTATTAAAATAAAAGAGAGAGGAAAGATGAGGCCTATTTTTTTTTTTCCTTTTCGATCTTTTCGAATTCTTTATTTTCTCTCTGTTTCTTTTTATCTGTTGTATGAATCAATATTCACATCTTCATTCACCGAACTACTGAATTCTCTCTCCTTTCTTCATCCTTGCATCTCAATTTCTTTTTCATTATCTGTACTTTTTATACCAGTTATTATATTTTCATCATTCTATCTAGTTCTTCCAATTTCTATTCTCGGAAAAATGTCATTGCGATGGTATAGTTGAAAATCTATCGATATATTAGTAGAGGCAATGCACACATTTAAATATTAAATTTTTTATCCAGGTTGTTTCTCTTCTTCATGGATAAAAATGTTTTGTTCTCTAGTTAAACAAGAAAATGACGTTATATCATATTTCAGTAATATTTAATAAATTTCTTTTCTACTTGAACGTAATCAAAACCTAAGATTTCTTTTAGAATTAGATGATTGCTTTTCTCTCTAAATTTAGGAAAAAGTTTTATAGTCATTTAAGGCCCTTTGATCACTTCCATTTATATTATATCCTAATTTTTTGCCTTTAAATTTGATTTGAAATTAACTTTATATAAAATCAATGAAATGATGATATAGAAAAGACGTTTTACCTTATGTCGCTAGATTTTACCTTAAGTTGTTGTTGAACTACTCCATAGACTTAAAATACGAGTGGTTTATATATAAGTTAAAAATCGCATAACGATTAGTTTATTATTTTTAATTCTGTACTTTACATATTTGTTGGTCCATTCTTACTTTCTATTTGAGAAATATATATTCCATTATTTGTTTAAATGTCTGTACCTTTTATTATGGAGTGATTGACCTTTTTTAGAAATCGAGGAAATCACTTTATCTTTTGATTAGTTCTAATAGATAGTATGTTTGAGATTTATTTGAGAATTATTTGATGAGAGCCATGTGCTAGTAGAACAATGATTAATGGAGAACAAAATACTCTGTGATTAGATTAGGGAAAACTAGATTTCACCTTTTATTATTAGCAATCTTCTATGGTACAATACAGAATTCTAAAATTTCAAAAAATTTTCGCTTATTTTTCAAGGAACCAAATAACATTTCTTTCTACTATTAGAGAAAACTATGTTTCCATCTAGGTATTGTCTTAACGAGATTGTACAACTATAATAAATCCTGAGACACAGATGAACAACAATGATATCTGGGGTAGACATTAAAGAATGATGAAAACAATACGGAGATGACAGAAATAAATATATAGATGATTTTAAACAATTATTAATCAGATGATAGTCCAAACAAAAAGAATTTTCTGGGCATATATATGAAGTCTTACTCATCTCTCTCTCTTCTCAGAATTGGATGATATTTGGAATAATGAATTATTGTTTTAATCATATTTAAAAAAGAAGGATTTGAACAAAAAAAAAGCTCGAGTCAAAGAAAGCGAAAGACTTTAGAGAGAGAATTTAGGGTCATGAGGAGACGGTATCAAATTTTTTGAGGTTGACTAATCAAGTATCTTTAGTTCTTGTTCTGTGAATGATGAAAAAAGATTTAAAAGAATTAACTCTTAAAATGGGTTACACAGTATTCGAATCGAATTAATCGAATAAAATTCAGATATCGGTAGTGAAAAAAAAAAAAGATGAGGACGGGCGTGTGCTCTTCTCGTGTGGGTAGTGAGAGACAAAGAGAGATGATTATGTTGCAGCATTTTTAATTTAATTTTGACATCTGAATTTTTCGATTGTCAAAAAATTTTTATGTGGATTTTCGAGGGGTAATAGAGAAAATCACATGCGGTAAATGCTAACGCGGAAACAAGTTGTCGCAAACGTCAACTACAAGGGGGGTAATTGTCATTTTGAAACTACAAGGGGCAATTTGAGCCCCTCAAACTACAAGGACCCCTTTGTAAAAATTGTTTTATAAAACGCGTCGGCTTGAGAATCATTTGCGGTGGGTAATATTTTTGCCCTTGGGCTCCTCCGCTCTCATCTCGAGCAACTGGGCTTTTAGTTATTCGACTGTCATGGGGAGAAGTGAGTCTCTCTCTCTCTCTCTCTCTCTTTCTCTCCGTGTTCTAAATTTAGGGTTTAATCGATTCATTTCCGATTATGATGTGTTCCGTAGTTGATGTTTGATTTTCACATTAATCTTGTGTTATGAAAGTTCTCATCGTATGGCTGCTAGGGTTTGTATTCGAAATGATTCTTTTTTGTTGTATGTATGTGTTTTCTATCGTTTCAACAAGTATTTATCGAAGGTTATTTCGTGCCTTTATTTTGTCTGTTAGAAATTTATAAAAACATTTTGTTTTAGGGTTTTATTTGAAGATCTCGTTAGGGTGACTTTTTCTGTTTTGTGTTGTATGGTGTTGTATATGATTTGAAGAATTTTCGTTTGATTTGACGAGCAAGGTTGTCCTATAATGTTTCTGGTGCTTTGTTAATTTATGATATGTCGTACAAATTAAGTTTGTGGGTTCTTTGAGTAATCAGATGCGTATCATTAAGGGATTGTCTGTGCCCTCCATTCACATCGTTTATGTTGATGTGGTGAAAGTAGTATTATATTACTGGTATTGAGCATATGACTTCCAATTAATCCCAAAAATTTAACATTATTAAAAGTCTGATTGTTTTATACAATACTTAATACTTTTTTAGTGTTTCGCTAATCGACTTTTTATATTAATTTTGTAATGTCTCCCTATTGGCCATCATTTTCAATAATGTTTACTGTTCAATCAAATATTTTCAATTTGTGAACCTTGCTTATTGGTTTCCTGTGTGGCTTCCCTGTAATATTCTTCACGTTTTCTATTCTTGTCTGTAAAATACATTTTAAATTTTAGGTTTTGGAGGTTTTCTTAGCAATGCTTAATTTCATCATCCATGGCGTTCTGACTCATCTTGGATTTATTATAACAGGACCTGCTAGATGCTATCGCCAGATTAAAAACAAGCCGTACCCCAAATCTCGATTCTGCCGAGGTGTGCCTGATCCAAAAATTAGGATTTATGATGTTGGCATGAAAAAGAAGGGTGTTGATGAGTTTCCCTTCTGTGTCCACTTGGTTAGTTGGGAGAAGGAGAATGTGTCAAGTGAGGCTCTTGAGGCTGCTCGCATTGCTTGCAACAAATATATGACCAAGTATGCAGGAAAGGATGCCTTCCACTTGAGAGTGAGAGTCCATCCTTTCCATGTCCTTCGCATCAACAAGATGCTTTCCTGTGCTGGGGCCGATAGGCTTCAAACTGGAATGCGTGGTGCTTTTGGCAAGCCCCAGGGTACCTGTGCTAGAGTTAGCATTGGCCAGGTGCTTTTGTCTGTCCGCTGCAGGGACAACAACAGTGGCCATGCACAAGAAGCTCTTCGTCGTGCCAAGTTCAAGTTTCCTGGTCGTCAAAAGATCATTGTGAGCCGCAAATGGTATGTTCACTTATTTTTTTTCGATATTATGCTGAATTTGATGATTATCAAGTTTATGTAGTTTTAGTGAACATGAATTGGGTTACATATTATATTAATACCTGTCGGTATCTCTTATTAGTGTATTCACTGGTTAAATTTTTTTTGTCTGGTAGACCTTCCATGTCTGTCCTTGCTCTTCCTGCATGCTAGCATTTGAAATTTTATATTGCTTCTCATATTTATGATGTTTTAGGTTGATCTATTTGGTTGGAGTGTAAAGTGGAAGGAAAGGGTAGGGGAAGTAAAAGTGGAGTGAAATGCCTTTTTCCATTCGTTTGGTAAGGAAGGAAATGTGGAGGGGATGTAAAAGTGGGATGGAATCCTTTCCCCTCCCTCTTAAGAAATTATTTTGTCCCAAAGTGGACAGATTGGGAAGGAAATGAAATTTTTGGACAAATTTGTCCTTGCCTTTCTTTGATATTCACGAAGTTGACCATTAATTTTTTTTCTATTTCAATTTTATTTAATATAAAATAATAAAATTTAATTTCCTTCGTCAATTTTATTGGACAAATTATTTTTTTATTAATGATGGAGATTTTAATTTTTTACATTACTATTCCAATTTTATTTAATATAAAATAATAATGAAAATAATTTGTAAAAAATAGGAAAAATATATTAAATAGCTATTTTTGGAAAAATATTATATATTTAGAAAAATATTTTAAATTACAAAAAAAAATTTACGCGGTGAGAAATATTAAAAATATTATTTTACAAGGGTATAATAGTCAAGTTAAAAAATAGGTGTTATTTCCTACCACTTTTTGTTTCAACCAAACAAAAAAAGTACATTTCCTTTCCTTCCATCCCTATCAAACAAAAATGAAGAAAATGCATTTACTTCCGTCAGGTGAAGTAAATCTCTCCTTTCCCCTCCCCTCCCCTTCTTTGAACCAAACTTGCCCTTAGAACAATTTGCATCCTGGCGTTTAACATGTGTACTTTGCATTATGCACTGCAGTTTCATTATTGGTGATAATTTTTATGGTTTTTTTAATCTAATCAGTTTAGGAGAATCTAATTAGTCTTCCAGGAGCGCATACTGCTTCATTTGCCTTATGGTAAAAGCTGAGTGCCTATCATTGCTGTAAATTAAAGCTGGGCTGTTTGATTTCATTGATTCAGGGGATTCACAAAGTTTAGTCGTGCTGACTATGTCAAGTGGAAGGCAGAAAACCGCATTGTTCCAGATGGTGTAAACGCTAAGGTTTGTCTCATTACACTGGTAGGATCGGAATTTTCCGCTTTGCATTTCCTTTCTCTGTACCCAATTTATATGCAGCTGGTGGAGGACTCATTGCTCCTTTTGTCTCATATTTGTTATGATTGATTAGTTGTTGTGTCAATTTAAACCCTGTATATGAGATCTGATAAGTGATCATTTTTATATCTGTAGCTGCTTGGATGCCATGGGCCACTTTCTTATCGTCAGCCTGGGCGAGCATTCTTACCAGCAACGGCATAAGCTGCTTCTAAGAAACTTTGAATTCTAGATTATGTATTGATTAGGGGAACTAGTTCATCAATACATGCACTAGAAACTTTTATGTGAAACATGGTTTTGTAATAAGGTTGCACTCTATGTTTTTGATTGATTTCAGCTTCAAGTTAAAAAATTGTGTTCTTTGTAATGTTTCTTGGATCCCGTTTGCATCTTTTAATGATGTGAATCACGTTGTATTATGCTTTGTATTGAACTTCAGGATGCAACTTACAGTTGTGGATTTAGGACATCTTCCTTGTTCCACCGTTGGCAAGTTACATGGTTTTTCTGCTGTGGATGATTGAACAGAACATGAAATCTTGAGGCCTAGATAGCCTGAGTAATTGTACAAAGTGATGCACGCATTATTGCATAGGATTGTACCAGGATATAAGTTCTTACCATTACGATCCTGGTAAAATATCTTGCTATGAGCTCAATTGTTTGCCTTTTTGTTTAGATATTCCATCATGTCATGGTTCAAGTAGTGTACTGGTATTGTATGTATGGTGCGTGCTTACGCAGCGAATTATGTTGTTCAAAATAAAATATTACAGTGTTTTAGAAAAAAAATTGTCCTTGAAAGGAGTTATAGGGCTAGGTTTCTGCCATGCGCTGTTTAGTAGTTCATTAGTGTCAAATGATTGTGATAGTTTGGCCATTTTTTTTTTCTTGCAGAATAGTCCTTGTTAAAAATCCGAACTGTTGAGAACTCTATGCATTCGGGGTTAAATTGTTATAGTTGAAATGTGAGGACTGATGTAAGATTTCTATGAAGCATTAAAATTCAATTCAAGTGTAATTTGGGCATCAATAACATAAACAATATCCGTAAATGAAATGTGCTGTGATCACATAGTTATAAAATCAAGGTGATATGAACTACTTCAACGTATGCAATGGATCATTAAAATTGAATTAATTTCCTGCAGTTTCTCTGCTGTTTGCTTCATTTCTCTCTAGTCTCTCTAGTCTCTCCCTTTCTCCGGTTCTTATTCTCTGCTTCCCCCATCTTTCCTACATTATGCCCTTATTCTTTCAATATTGTATTTGTCATGGTCGAAACTTGTATGGATCATCTTTTCTTATGCTGTCAAAAGAATATACTGCCATTCTAATGTGGGTTTCGGACGACTTTAACTATTTAATTCCTTTCCCTATTTCCGAAATCCTCCCTATCAGGATCAAGTTTGGGCAGGTACACTATTATTTCTGCCTCCGCCATCCTTGATACTAATAGATCATTAACCACAAAGATAATGTGATTTTGAAAAGAAAAGAAAAGAAGTAAGGAGAGAAAAAAGCTAGCACATTTTGCGTGTGCCATCCCATTTGTTTTTTTCTTTCAAAGGACCTTTTGAGATTTTGTGCATTTAAAATAAAATCCAGTACTTGGATTGTGCTTGCTTTGCAAATCTCACCACGAGGCACGTGGTTCTCTATGTATGGAGCTTTGGTACCTGTTAAGTACGAATAGTACTTCATACGTGACCCCAAGACCTATTTAACCTGACATGCACTCTTGCTAGTCATCCAAGAGATTCTAGATAAGCCTTAATGTCTATTTCTGGTCTATGCTTACATGTTGTTGTAGATCTTGCCCATGAGAGTCATACTTACAATCGGTTGTCTCTTGGTTTTTGTTGCGTGGAGCTTAGTTTTCTTGATTGAAAACATTTGGAATTCCAAATGATAGTTGCAATGGAATCATGGTTCAACTGTGTATCTCTTCTGCATGCCTGCACTAATGCGTTTCTGTATTTGCTGTAAACCTGTTATCATAGCTTTGAGCAAAGCAACCTAAATCAGTAGATAGCCATGTTACCATTTCTTCTCACCTTTTGTGTATTAGATGCTTCTTGTTGTTGGATCTTTTTGTTTTGTTTTGTTCTGGGGGACTAAATTATGGTTTCTGCTTTGCAATTTCAAGGGAGACTTACTAGGCAATTGATCATGCCACTTATTGTGAGTTTTCTCGATTTTTATTCAGTCTTGTCTTAGCATCCTTGCTTCCCAAATGTCGGGAACATGTTTTAATGAGAAAAGATTCACTCGTTACAAAGATGTGCACCTGCTCTGCTTTCAGTAGGCTTCTCATTAAATGTCAATCTTTTAAATTTCTTGCACTAAAATAAACCTGCCTTCTATTTTGCTTAGGGTTATGGACGGTTCTACTGGGAACAATGGTGGGAAGGGGGAGCATTGGAAACAGGAGGATTCAGAGAAAAAGCTGACTGCACTTGTCATGGATGATCCATTTTGTTCAAAGGTGGAAAAGGCATATCTGAAGTCACTTGGTGTTGAAGTCCATTGTGTTGAAACAGCGAATGATGCTTTCAAACTCTTTTCTGATGGGAGAAGTTTTGATCTCATCTTCCTTTGTTCGATCCTCCCGGGGATTAATGGTTTCATAGTAAGATTGCCAAACGACCTTATTTAGCTTGAAAATTGAGTCTCCTATTTTAGCTGGGGTTGCTTGGAAGCTATTCTTGTTTATATGAAGAGTCCACGCATCACTTATCTTTTGTTATAAACCTAACGGGCAACGAAAATGCTGGGCGAAATGGGTGTCCAAGGCAAAATAGTGGGTCTCTGTGGACTGACTATGGAACAGGGAAGGAAATCATTTATGGATGCTGGAGCTGATGAGTACTGTGAGAAACCCCTGACTGCTGCCAAGGCGATGGATTTCCTGAGGCAAATTGTTCCTAAGATTTTTTAAAATACTACTTATTTTTAAAAATTGCAGTGTTTGCTCTTTTCTATCCGTTACCTACTATCTTTATACTTCATTATCTCTAAAATGAATTTTTAATTTTCGCAATAAATTCATATTTATAGTCATATTTTTAAAAGAGATCACAACTCTCGCTCCTGATTCGCTATCCCGGACCAAAGATGTGACCAAAAAAAATTTTATAGCAAGCTCGGCCGCACTAGGTCGGCCAAAGGAGAGTGGGTCCGGGTGGAAGACAAGTGGGTCCTAGTCAGGTGGACCAAATGTCGGTCCATAGGACAGCACGGCACACTTGCCACGTTTGCACAGCTCTCTAGGCAACACCTTAATGACGTGTGGTCCTCCCACTGGCTACTGAATTTATTGCTCCATAATTTTGAAAACTATTTAATATTATTGTTCTGGGCATTGCCAACCCTATATATATATATATATATATATATATATATATATATATATATATATATATATATATATATATATATATATATATATATATATATATATATATATTAAAGAAAACACTAGCTTTGTTTTTTTTTTTCTATTTATCGGTTTATAATATATTTCAAGACTTTTGAAAATTAACGTAATAGGATTTTTTTGTTATATAATATCACAAAAATCGTAAAAATATGTGTTCACGCAAATCAGAAATTATTAAAAATATATGTTTACGAAAATTTAAATATTAAATTTAAAAAAATATTTAAATGAGTTTTTTATCATTTAAATATGTCTACGAATATATCTACGAGGGTAACTAGGATATAAGATTTGGTCGTACGCTGAATGCATAAACCGTTAGCATTTAATCCAATGTTTTTCTTAATAACCTCCAATTTGTTACATATTTATTGGTACAAAATTATGGGACATGCCCCACTGAGAAAAGGTGAATTCGGAGAAATTTAGGAACAGAAGGCACACACACACTTACCCGAGGTGAAAAAGTTGACACAAGTATTGCCAAATCCGACTGGGTGCAGATAAAGAGGGGCAGTGACTTTGCAACCTTGGGGGGACAGACCATATGGTTTTTGACAAAATAAGAAGATTCTGTCATCTACACATATCCACCATCCCCATCTTCCCGGACCCACCCCTTTGATGGTCCCTCCCCCTTTCACCTATAAACAACTTTTTGCTACTTTGATTTATAGCATGCTTAGGATTTCATGATCATCCCTGTTTGGACAATCGAAGATGAATGCATGATTTGAAATGAGTGTGACTCACAAAAGCGTTGGCTGTTGGATTTAAATCTCAAGTGATGGAAAGTACACATAAATGTTCCTATTACATCGTCTTGACTTTCTTTTCTCCTCGGCCACTAACATATAACCACTCTAATCAGGGAAGGAGGGAGGGACGGGTCTCATTTTCAACTTTAGATCATCAAAAGGGAAATAATATTTATCCAAACTATACATCCTTTCTTTGGTTATGTCTGTGATTGGATTAAGGATTCTTTCTCTTTCTCTCTCTTGACGTTAGACCAATCGGTATTTGAAATTCAATTAATGTGATTTGAATATTGTCTGATCCAATTTAGGAAAATCTTTCCTGACATATATATTTTTTTTTTTCTAAAATTTTAAATCCAAAATTTAGTTAAGGAGGAAGAGGTCTCATTTTCAACTTTAGATGATCAAATGGGAAATTATATTTATTCGGACGGCACATCATTTTCTTCAGTTATACCTATGATAAGATTAAGGACTCTCCCTCTCTCTGATACTAGATCAATCAGTATTTAAAATCTGATTAATTTGATTTGAACGTTATCTAATTCAATATAGGAAAATTTTTCTCAATATAGTTTTTTATATTTTTAAATTTTAAATTTGAGATTTGATTAACGAGAGAGAAGTCTTATTTTCAACTTTAGATGATCAAAAGGAAAATTATATTTATCCAAACCTCACATCCTTTTCTCAATTATGTTTGTGATTAGATTAAGGACTTTTTCTCTCTCTTTCTCTGATATTGGATCAATCGGTATTTGAAATCTGATTAATCTGATTCGAATATTGTTTGATCAAATTTAGGAAAATCTATTTCAATATAGTTTTTTCTATTTTTAAAATTTTAAATATAAAATTTGATTAAAAAATTTTATACCTTTATCCACTAAATCAACCGTCTCACTTTGTCTTTACCTTGCTTTTGTTATTTAATTAATATTGTATTAAAGGGTCATCTCCTCTCTATTTTTTTTGGTATCTTGATCATCCGGTATTCGAAATTTCGTCCCGACTAATCCGGACTAAGAAGTCTGTTAGATCTCAATTGAGGGGATTCTCTCCCAACAATATTTTTTTTGTATCCGGTGGGAGTCGAATTCCTGACCTGATTAAGGGACGAATGTATCCTTCCTACCTACGTTAACATACGTTGATGTCCTCTCCTCTCTATCTGTCTCCACGTTTCAGCCTCACGTTTGGAGTTGAAAATATATAATTTTTTTTTATTGTATAAAAATTTGAATTTGACATAACCAGATTAAAGGAGTGGAATTTATATTATTAGACTGTTCCTTTAGTAAGGAGTTAGAAAGTGTATATAAGTCTAGATAAGGATGATTAGCTATATTTTTGTGGCATGGACTTCAGTTTTCATTGGCGTGGAATGCGTGATCAAATATGGAACTTCAGTTTTCACTTATAATTTTCCTTACTTTTCTTGATTTCTCATACTGAACTTTTTAAAATATATTAAATAGAGTAAGTTAGTTTTTAGTTGATAATTTTTTTATCATATAAGAAATCTAAAATTCAATTCTGATTTTAACAAAATTAACTACAAATGAAGAATCAAAACTCATATCGTAATACTATATATATATATATATATATATATATATATTTTTTTTTTTCTAAACCTTACCTTGAAATGAAAACTTCGAATAATTTAATATTTTATCATGAAAAAGTTGTGACGAAAACTTTTATCGGTTTAAGTAATTCTAATTATGAAAATTTACATGTATAGAAGTTTTGATTGGCACAATATTTTAGCTTAGCATTTTTTTAATAATTAAAAAAAAAAGAAATAATGGTTTTTATGCTAAACCAAAATTATTTATAAAATGGTAAAAAGTTATTATCATTCTAAATGTTCATTTGGTAGGTTATTTTTCAACTTTTGCTTTTATTATAAAAAAAATTTCTGTCAAACAATAATTTTTTAAAACTTTTAAAAAAAGAGTTTTTTTTTTATGAAGAAAAATTTAAATAGTTTTTAAGCAAAAACTTATGGGAGGAGATTTTTCTTCTTTTTTTTTTAATGTTTCAGTTTTTCCGAAAATATATTATTTTTTAATTTTATTTATATTTTCAGATAATTATTTTTATTTTATTAATATTTTTATTTATTAACTTTTAACTTTTAACTTTATTTCAAAAGTAAAAAAGTAAAAATGAAATTTATTTTTTATTTTTAACTTTATTTCAAAAATAAAAAAACCAAACCATTTTTAATTTTTTTTAAGAAATTAATTTTTAACAACAAAAAAAAAACCACTTTAAATCATAAAATATTTTTTTCAGGATATATATATTGATACGAGTACACAAGTACACTGAGAAGATTTTTGGGTTGTGGGGATCTTTATGTCTTCCTCAAACAGGTATTCTTGCCAAATTTTCTTAGTTTCTATTCTTGGCCTTTTTGTAGAGGATTGGTAACTCCAATATATATATATATATATCTAAAATATTATTTTCAGTCTATACACTATGCTAGAGTTGATTAAAATTGACAAATTTTTATTTTTATTTTTTGAGATTCGAGATTTTTTTCTTGGGTACTTATTTTTCGGTATCTAGGATTTCGTTTCAACTAATCCGGAATCGATCTGATTGTCGGGTCTCATTTTAGGGGAAGGTCTCTCAACATTATTTTTTCTATATCCAGTAAGAGTTAAACACCCGATCTAGTTAAGAGACGAATGTGCATTTTCTACCTACACTAACAAGTGTCGATAGATACGAGATTCTAATTATTGAATTTACTCTTTTCCTCGTTGATATAGGCAAAAGCTAAAATGATAGTTTAAAAATTTATCTTACCAAACTCTAACAAAGGTAGAAATCATATAAGTTCTATGCTTATAGGAGAAGTGAGTGTTTTTCAAAGATGATTTCTTCATTTTCGGACTAAATTTTTCAAAAATTTATCTTTTTTGATTTAAAATATAACAAAAATACTGAATTTAGGACACGGTTATAATATTTATTCATTTTATGAAATTGTCACCAATATCGTGCAAAAATTATTTAATAATGGAAGAGGTATTCGATACCTTAGTACTAAATTAATATATGAAGGGCAAAGAAACAAAATAATAGGTTGTTTTATCTTAAATTGTTCATAGTTTATATTCATTCATATATTTGAATACGATCCTAAAGTAATCAAATTGTATATTAATAGCTCGTAATTTAATTTCAAAAACTTAGATCATTTATTTAACTAAATTAGTTAAGTATGTAGGTAAATTTTAATTTTTTTCTTAATTGAATCAAATTTAAATATAAAATTTAACTTATATGTGTGAATTTGTTTAATCTCAACCTAATTTACTAATTTTTTTTTTAACGGAAGCTGATTAAAATTTGTAAATTTTTCTTGAAAATTAAGACTTAATTTATTTATTTAAATAGATAGATTTTATTGATAGGTAATCGATTTAATGAAATGAGATATTAGATTTTTTAATTAAACGTTAAATTCAAAATTTATGAATAAAGAAGATTATATTTAAATAACTGATTGTTAAATAGGATTTTTATAAATACTGACGTGTTAAATTAACCGAAATCGAGGTTGGGGGATTCATTTGCCTTTGCTCATGGCCATCTGGTGGGACCTCGCGGGACACCCCTGAGCACATAATTGATCGGAACTTGTGACCTTGAAGGGTGAGAATAGCGTTTCCCGTGGATAAGAATGTCGGATTAACTTAAATTAACTACATTTATGCTGACAGTTTACCGTTAATACTCTTAATTTTAATCATAATCAATTTACTCTAAAATAAGTAAGTGACTTCTTAATTTAAAATTTTCATCTCAACTCAACTTATAAAAAAACAAACGGAAAACACGAATTTCAAAACTCAATTATTCCATTATCTGCATAGTCGTAGGTTAAAGGTACAATCAGCTACAGGAGGGTCCAGCATGAGAACCACAAATAAGGAAGTGAGTGTTGTGATGGAGGGTGATGATTGCTCACCGCATTGACTTAGGGAGAGAGCACTGTTGAAGTCAAAGCGGTGGAGTAGAACTCCGGACAAATCACAGTTGGGGTACTACTGGCTGATGTTGCTTTGCAACTTTTGGGAAAGTCGCACTTTCTGTCTTTGGGGTCCGAAGGGGTATACACTGCGTCTGATACATACCGTCAAAATTCTGGTTCGTCTTTTTCTTCGTATCATTCGCGAAGAGAGAGAGAGAGAGAGAGAGAGAGAGAGAGAGTGACACCTTATCTCTGGCTGCAAATCTTAGACACAACACGTATGATATACACAAAAAGAAATTAACCAAAAACCACCACCAACGGAATACCTCCCTTTCTCCATTTCCTCCTCCGCCTCATCATCATCATCATCCTATCTGCGACATTTGGTTCCTTGAGAGAGTGAGTGTTTGAGTGTGCTTTATGAATCGGTGGAGAAGAAGGTGAAATCAAAAAATGATTGATTTTTCGTCTTTTTCTGAGTTTAGGAATCTATGAATTTGTTGGGTTTCCAATAAAACTACACCTAGTAAGTGTGATTTTTGAACATATAATTACTGGGGTTTTGATTGATTAATTTTGATATATATTTTTTTTAATTTTGGTGCAATTGCAGTTTGGAGATTGGGAGGGAGGATGAATCACTGCGTTCCATATTTCGAAATGGATGACGATTACGCCATTCCATCTTCTTCTGCTCTTCCTCGCCAGAAGAAATCTCTTCCGTATGAAACTGCTTCATTTTCTTTTTCTACTAATTCTTTGAAATATGTTTTATCTCAATGGAAATTAACTGATTACAGGCCTGAATGTGATATAATGGAGCTATCATGGCAAAACGGCCAAGTAGTTATGCAGAGCCAAAACCACAGATCTTTCAAGAAATCTCCCCAAAAACTCCCCGTCGACAACTCCCTTATTTCCCTCGAACAACAACTCCCCACCCCCGCCCTCAGACCGCCTTCTACGGCTGCCGCCAGTGGAGTGCAGCCGGAGTCCCAGCTGTTCATGCAAGAGGACGAGATGGCCTCCTGGTTACATTATCCTCTGGATGATACTTCCTTTGATCGGGATTTTTGCGCCGATCTTCTCTATCCTACTCCCGAATCGGCAGCCACAGCCGCTACCGCTACCGTTCCTCCTCCGCCTAGAATTTCTCCGATTCCGGTTTCCGCTCCGCCGCCTCCTCGACCGCCTATTCCGCTGAGACGGAGTGAAACCAACAACTCCGCCGCCGCAAAGTTCCACAACTTCGTGCATTTCTCAAGACCGATGATGCGAACCGAATACGAGCTCTCCAATTCGAGCAAAGCTGCGAGGGAATCGACGGTTGTCGATTCGAGCGAAACGCCGGCGGTTGGAATCGAATCTAGGGTTTCAGAGGTCGCCATTAGCACGGCTCCAGCGGCAACTCAAGGAACCGCCACTTGTGGCGGAGATAGATCAGCAGCGCCGGTGGGCGGAGGCAGGGATACGGTGACGTGTGAGTTGACGGTGACTTCATCTCCCGGCGGGTCCAGCGCTAGCGCGAGTGCCGAACCGACTTCAGTCAGGGCGGCGAATGCGGCGGCGGCGGCGGCGACGGCGAAAGATCGGAAACGGAAAGGGAGAGAATCAGAAGACGCGGGAGATAGTCACAGTGAGGTGAGTGCTGTAAATTGAAAAATTGTGAAAATTATTACTTTTTCCTCTTTTCCTATGAATTCCTTTCCCTTTTCTCGCTATCGTGCGCAGTGTGCGCTGCGGCGTCGTTTACCGTGAACACAAGCGTACACAGTGACACAGTGTACACCATAATCCATAACATTTTAGCATTTCGCCTGTTGTCGTCTGTTCCTGCTTGTGAAAAATTCTCTCTTTCATTTAAGCCGTACACGTGGCATACTGCCGAACCAGAAGCATGCCACGTGTAAAAAGTTGGAGTATAAAAAATAAAGAGAAATAAAAACTCCGCCCATGATTTTTTTTTCTTAAAAGTTACTTTCTAAATTTATATTTATAAAAAAAGTTATAGAAAAAAGAATATGTTTGGTAAAATTTTTCCTTATAAGAAAAAGAGAAAAAGAGAAGCTGAAAAACAACTCTATCAAACGGGTACTAAGGAGGGCTGCTTCGCTTGGCTTGTCTGATATATGATATGATGACATGAATATGAATGCAGAGAGAGACTGTTGTTTTCCGTTGATTACAAAAGTCTATATTGTTCTTGTTTGTGTTGTGTAATGCCATCAGATCAGAGTGAATTATGGGTGGAGTTGGGGGGGGGGGTGTACCTCAATCACTTGTTAAGCTTATCCATGATACTGTTTCTGTTTATGTTTTGAGAGGACCATGTTACTGGAATTCACTATTCTTATTTTTTATGATATGGTAGGATAAGCTGCGCATGTCTATGTGCACGTGATTACACGCTTAACCGTTTCTTAAAATACTACTAAAGGGATACGGTATACACATTCATGTATAAAGGGGTAGGGTGGTTATGCATCCCATGCTTTTTCAAGTTCTTGGACACTGTTACATGTCATTTGTGAAATTTCACTATTTTACTTCAAAAGGAAAGAAGTCTATTTGAGAGAAACTAGGAGAAAGATTTTTTCCCCCCTATTATAGGAAACGGTTAAGAAGTTGGAATTCCAATTACATTAGTGGCACACCGGATGCATGAGAATGCTGTTATTTGCAATGGTAGTTATGTGTGTGGCTGCAGTTATCCAAATGAGGAAGAAACTGAACTGTGTGGCTGCTATATCAAGTAGTGCAGGAAGGAGTTCAGTTTCATATAACAAGCTGTCTAGCTTATTTGGTGTTTTGCTTGACATTAGCTTATGAATTCATTGATGTGAGATAGGAGGCACATGAATTCTACAAAAATGAAAAATGAAAAAAGAAAAAAAAGAATGATCTCATTCTCTTCACTACTACTAGGAAAGAGATCCCATCTCTGATTGAGTTTGGCCTTTTTTTTTGTTTGAGAGGGGGTGTGTGAATATTATGGCAGTATACTTTAAAGGACCAGGAGATATTAGTGGGAAAATGAGAGTAATTTATGGTACAGATTCATGAACCGGACATGTTATTTTCTAGAGTATTTTACCAAACACTTGATGAAAATTATTAACAGAGACTTGGCCCCCACCCTGTTGGGCCTGCAAAGACACACACTTGAACAAAACAAGGTGTATGACGGGGGTATATCATGCTAGTTATTGTGGCAAATAAATTATAAATCTTGTACCAACCTGTCTGTTCTTGTGGGAAGGATTAGATATTTTGGGTATATGAGAAGGGCGAAGATATTTGGGTGTAAACAATCTCTTTTGGAGTCCAGAGCGAATAAATTTTTTAAGGGGAGAACTGTTGTGTAATTGAGAATTTGAAAACTCCGCTAACCCTGTAAAGGTGTGTGTTAGTAGCTTGAAACAACATGCTATCATGCAGCCTTCATGTAGGTATGGCCTTAAGTAAGCTATCAATAAGAACCCATATGGTTGACCTCTACTAGTTTTAGAGACTAGGCCATGTAAGTTGAAATTGGGTTGTTTTCATAGCTTTATGTGGTGTACATTTTGACATTGTTGGCCAATTTGGTTGAACAGTTTCAGCTCTGGGTAACAGTGTCGGCCAATTTCTAAGTGGATTCAGTTACCGAAGGTATTATAAAACAGGAGATGCACTACAGTCCGTGCCTACCTTTATGTGCTGTGGTGTACTTTATGGAGCCAATCTTCCTATCAGGAAAGCAACAATGTTTAAGCTTAATGGTGTAATAGTTGGGGTTGAGAAATGAAGGTAAATTAAGACAAGTTGAGAACTCAAAAAAATTGTTGGTATATTTGTACTTCTGATAATGCAATGGATTTAGCTGAATTTTGATTTTGACTATGTTTTGGAATAGTTTTGAGATTCAAATTTTTCTTCTTTATTTTGAGATTTTAGTTATGGTTTTTCTCAGGGGCTTGGTTTTTGTCCTTGTTCAGTGTAGCTCCTGAATTGGCTTTTCCTTTATTGTTATTGTTATTGTAATTTTTTTTTTTTAATTTTTGTTGGGGGTAGGGTTTGGGTCGGTTTCATATCGACATCGATTGAGATTCAAGAGACTAACATGGTCCATACTGCACATGTCTGCAGAATGTCCTATCAAATGTTGAAGCAACTCATTTTGAAGTGTCTATACTTCATATATGAAAAATTGAGCAATCTTTAAAATATCTATTCGATGGAGAAAACTTGAAGTATGATATCTTATATTTGAATACCTAATATAGAGTTATGGTCTGTACGGATGTCACTGTTATAACAACATAAGAAGTGAAGAACATCCATTATTTGTGCTTGCACTAAGACATTAGCAGCTTAGTCTAAAGAGCATAGCAGCAGGGAGAAGGTAAGCATAAAGGGGGGTGGGCGAAGGTTTTTCCAGATAAATGTAAAAGAAAAAATCTCCCTTGATGGTGGGGAGGCAACCTGGTCCTGTGCAGTCTACTTGTAACTTTCCAAAAACCAGCATCACACTAGTTAACACTAATGTTTCAGACCTAGCCAGAATTGAACAAAGTATTGAGTCTGAAACCTGAATTGAGTCAACTCAAACTGGGCTCGGCTGGTTCGTGGTTTTGATGGGAGCAGAAAAGATGAAAATTGAATTGATCTGTCTAAATTTAAAATATTCCTGAAAAGGAAAAAGAGGGACAGATGCTACAGGACACATCCCTTCTCCATTGAATTAAATAGACAAGACTGAGTACTGCATGGAAGAAGTAGGAATAGTTTACTGCACAACCATGTAGATCTTGATTGATTTAGATGCAATGGATCTCATTAGTCTTAAAAAAGAAAGCCATCCCTGGGATCATTGTTAATCTCAACGTAGAAAAAAAGAAAAATTGTGTTCCAATGTTGCAGTATCCAAATTCTAAATTTTATTTAGCTTTCAACAGGTTGAACTGATAAATTGGCTTTTGGAGAGCTGTAACATACTCCCTGATGTGGGTTTGACTCTTTGGTACTGGTTTGGGTCTTTAGACAATTTAGGAAATCTTTGGCACCTAGTGCAGGACTCTTTTTTCAGGGCTGACAAAGTTGTCATTTTCTTTGGTCAGACATTCACACTATTTCTTGCATTCCATTAATTATGGATTGCGAAATACGAAACAACAATTTAGTAAATTTGCGAAATCTAGGACAAGACATGACATTAGGTTATTTCTTTCTATACAATTAAAAGTCACATGATATTGATAATTTTATGGCCATAAACGTTTCAATATTAGCAAATAAGCATTCTATATAATCTAAATGTCATTGTAATATTGTAAAGAGCATCTGGGAACCACTTCTTCTGTTGATGAGGGATAAATTACTTTGTTTCAGTCATTTCAGTTGGTAGCCTATTATTGACAACAAGTGGAGTTTTTGAGTTTGCATGGAGTCTTATGATTTTGACAGAATATAACATTTTCTCATGTTTGAAGACTGCCTTTTTATCTTCTTTTTCATTTTTTATTGAGATCATGCTGATTATCTAGAGTTTTATTGTTAAAGGATGTTGAACTGGAGTCCGGTGATATTAAGAAACCAGCTCATGGAACCTCTGCCAAAAGATCTCGTGCTGCTGAGGTCCACAACCTATCGGAAAGGGTCTGTTCTTTCACTAAGCTAGTTGTGAAACTATAGGTAAATTGGGTTCTTTCCCTTGGTACATTCTAACCAAGTATTGTATCTTCATGCAGAGACGTCGAGATAGGATAAATGAAAAAATGAAGGCTTTGCAAGAACTTATACCTTGTTGTAACAAGGTAGCACATGTTACTTTATGTGTTCTTCGAGAGCATCAAAGTTTTATTTTCTGAGTCAGATGCTCTCTTTCTCCTGTCTCAAGCTACTTTCTTTTCCTGAACTCAGTCAGACAAGGCCTCAATGCTGGATGAGGCAATTGAGTACTTAAAATCACTTCAACTGCAAGTGCAGGTACCTGCTCTGCTTCTAATGCTTTGTATGCACTTAGTTATTTTTGTTTTTGAGCTCATAATAATAGTTTGATGCATAAATCAGCAGCTAGCATTCTGATGGGGGTATCAGACATTTGATTCTATGCTATGACTTCTGATACTTTGTACGAGATGTGAGAACAAAAAATGAAAACTATTAAGCGACTTTGATATAGGATCTGTTTTCCTGCTTGAGTATTAGTTGTGCATGCCATGTTGGCAAATCAGTTATTGCATGGGCATTTCTATCCTGGCACTTATAGTGCATCTCCCAAATGACATGCTTAAAGGTGTCTTGGTGTTTAGATGTCTTCCTCCTTGCCAGAAGCCAGAGCAAGGGACAGTGCAGAAAGCTTTTAGTGGGGGTAATTTGATGATTCTATTAAATCATATTACCATAATAAGAATTTCACACAATCAATGATGGCAAAAGAAAATATTCTTATCAGATATGTTTTTTATTTGTAACCTCAAATTGATATAATTTGCAAAGAAATGCAATGCAAACTGAATTTTGGTGATTGCATGAATGTATGAATTTGAACACGGTCTTGATCACAATCCTATCAGTGACCCATTTTTTCTTGATAATCTTTTAATCCATTCACTAAAGTCCATCACGAAAATATTTGCTCCATGTATTAATGCTTCACTATGATTTCAAATTTTCAATTGCAATTGGAAACTAGTAAACAATAATCATAATGGCGATTTGTAAAAAATTAGTGTAAACATTAACAATATGACTAACAGGTTAAAGTATTAAACCCATCTAGGATGTAGATTTTTCTGTTTTATAGGCTTTATGATCAAGTACAGGGTTGTAGAGGTGAATATCAATGGTGCTTGTTCTAATATTGTATCTTTCTATTCTGATTCGAGATAAATACATTTAGACCACCTTCTTCTTTGGTGGATCTAAATGGGATTCTCTGCTTGATGTTTATGTAAGGGCTTTGAGTCCTCTAAACCCCTTTCCTTTGTGAAGCAAAAACAAAACAAAATAAGATAAGATGTATTTATTAATACCGTCAATTACCATATTCTCAGATACCTAGGAACTTAAAAATCTATTAGAAATTATGTAGTAAATATTGTGATTTTTGCCAATGATCTCCAAGTGGTTGCAAGTGGCACTTATTTATGAACAACTAGTGTCCAAGCCTCAACGAGGGTCATTTTTTTTCTCCCTTTTATGAGGTTTTCTTTGGAAATTATTCCCTAGTCTGTCTTTATGTGCCCTAGATGGGCCATTTGTGCCACTGGCCGTTGGGATTTATGTCCAGTTCTTTTCTGTGGTCTATATGCCCCTCTCTTTGGGTTTAAACACCCATTGTATGAGGGAGGGCCAGCCTGCAGGTGTGGTCCGAATGCCTTTGAATAAGCAAAAATTCATTTGGCCCCCTCTCCGTTTAAAATTAAGCATTAATTGTATGTATTATGATTCCATTATACCAACTTTATTCTAATATTGCTATCATTGAGAGTTGGGACCAATTAACCTACTTTACTATTCTCTCTCTCTCTTCACATAACAATTGATCCAGGGTCAATTAAGGGAAATAGCTTTATGAACTCATAATTTAATAGTTTCACATTACTTTTTTTTTTTTTAAATAAATCATATGACGGGGTCTCCTTTATACAAGCTGCCACCAATTGCCACATTCAGACAAGGAATGGATGCATGTGCTTTTCTTAATATGATTAGATGCATGAGTGGTAATAATTAAGAATGTAGATGTGCCTTTCCAGTATCCTGAGATCTGTGGATATCTAGTATTTTAAAATTCATCAGAGAAGCAACTTGTTTAGCTGACCTGGGGCATAACCAGAGACTTGCACTTTCTCCTCCATACTTGGACATTTTCACCAGGTGAGAACCAGGGCCCTAGTCTTTTTGTATTTCAAATCAAGACTAAATTGTGTCAATAAAATATAGCAGAATTTTCATGTGACTGACTAAATGATGTAAGGATACATAATTTGCAGTTCTGCTTCTTTTTTTGCTTTAGGGCTGATGAAATTCAATAAGGAGTTAGATATTTTACTCTGGCAGGCTGGTTACACTTGTGTTACCTCAGGAATAGAAAGGATATATCATTAGACCATCCTGAAGGTGAACTTTGTGGGTGCCAGTAGGAATTTGCTAATGTGTCGGTCAAATTGAAAATTGAATAGTTCCCATATTAGGCAACAGGATACTTTTTTAATTGGAGGAAAGAGGGCTTCACTTCCACTTTTCAGATGAAGTGAAGTAGCAACTAGTTTGTGCATATTTAGCTAGGTTGCCAAGTAAAGGTTGCCAAGAAAAGGGAAGGATTACTTTTTGGTGCCCAAAGGTGTAATTAAGATTTGAAGTTTTAAAGGGAACTCTGTTTTGAATCCAAAGCCATTTAAAGAATTTCATCTTGTACAATTGATTTGTTTATTGACTTTTCCTGTAAGGAAATGGTGGTTATGGACATTGTAATAAAAATATAATCCTTTCGCTCTTGGATAGAAAAATTGTCTAGGTTTTAATGTATAGCAGACTCAGGAATGTAAATCTCAGGCTTTTCAAACATAATCTTGGCATGTTAACTAGTCCAATATTTAGGGAACTTGGGGTTTGGATCTTTAGTATGAGAAACTTTATATACTTTCTGGCGGTAAGTATGATAAGAATATTCGGATGCATGCTCCATAATGTTAAGCTTCTCCAACATAGTTTTACTAGAATTAGACAAACTGCTGTTACCTACTTTGAGTTCACCAGCCCATCTTACAATTTTCTGCCTTTGAATGATGTCCACATGATCAAATCATAGTCGCATAAATGCACTTGCTGGTTTTGGTCCAGCCAGAGTAGGACCTTTTTCACTGGTGGCTCCTTTGACAATTGACAAGGCTACAGTGTCAGGTGAGAAGGTTGTAATACCTTCGCTGTTCTTGAGCTCTCAGAGATCTTCTTCTAGGTGTGGTTATAAATGGAAGGGAATTCACAAAAGGATTGGCTAAGATGGCCGAAAGATTATACATTTCAGATTTCATCTTATCACAAATAAGTAAATTCCTTCCCTCCCTGGATTGGGATAGAAATCCCAATATCCATTTCTTCATTCTTAGTTTTATGAAGTATGTTTCTGTTTCATTAGAAATGCTATAAGAAGTTGTGTGTATATGCTGGATCCCTTCTGATTCTTGCATCAGGTTGCATAGTAGCTTTTAAAATATCCTTTCCCCTAGCTAGTACAAACAATTTGGGATGGAGATACTTTCAACAAATTTTCTGCTACTTGGAACTCTGCCAGCACCTTGAAACATACATTCTTTATTAAATCATTGAAACCACTATATGCTTCAATGTTCCGATATCGTAATGTCTTGAAGTCCTCTATTCACGCACCATCCCGATTTTGCTTGATTGATTGGGGCCATTCTTTATTCTCACGGTTCTTATTGATGGTGATCTTCTTCTTCTTCTCCTTCTGAATGATCCCAACCAAGAGTTAAATCTTATGCTCTGAGAGGGCAAGCCATTTTTCATTATGTTTGTAGAGGTGTCATTTCTCTATACCCTCTTATTTTTTATTTTTTATTTTTATTTAAACATATGTTCTAGTTTTGTTGCCTCATTTATGTGTGCAACTGTGGGAATTTGTTTACACACAGTTTAGACAGTGGTTATGTTAGCTCCCTTATGGAGTCAGTAGTTTGCTTTGCAAGACTTGGTATGACAGTGGAGAATGGCCCTTGGAAATGTAAGGGATAGGGAAAATGCAGGAAGATGAATTTGTTTCATTCACTTTATACTTAAAAGAAAATCCTACGCTTCTGATGAGACCTAAATCGGTTTCATGGCCATCAAAATAGAGCTGGTGACACCTGGTCACTTGACATCAACATAAAGGGATTTCTAGCATCCTTCCTGTATCAATAATATGGCTTCCTTGTCAGTTTGATCTAGTTTCTTGCTCATGGATCAATAAGCACATTAGTTTAAATATTAAAGGAGCCAATGAATACACCATTCTCATCTGAAAGGTACTTGTGTGACTTTCCTCATGAAAGGCTAGCACACCGAATAGTGTTCCCTTTTTTCTTTTGGGGTGGGGGGAGGGGGCTTATTTGATTATAATTATTTGTGGATTTTATCAGATATGCTGTCAGCTACGTCAAACCTGGAAACTGGTTGGGCTTTTGGTATATGCATGTCTGGGGTAGGGCACAAGGAACTAATATTCTGTGGAAAAAGAAGCTTAGTGCCTATTGCTCTACTTTAAAAGCATCAATGAGATGCAATCCTCACAAACATGACACGGACCTTATTAATATCATTATGTGGCAAGCAATGGGATAAATCAATTTACATCTGATTATTTGCTAAAATTTTTACTACAATCAATTTCTGCAGATGATGTCCATGGGATGCAGCATGGTCCCTATGATGTTTCCTGGCATTCTGCAGTACATGCCACCAATGGGAATGGGAATGGGAATGGGCATCGGTATGGGAATGGAAATGGCCATGAGTAGACCTATGATGCCATTTCCCTCCGTTTTAGCTAATTCAGCGTTATCAACTCCCGCTGCAGCAGCTCATTTGAGTCCAAGATTCCCTCTGCCACCCTTTCATATGCCACTGAATCCTCCACCAGATCCATCCAGAATCCAGGCAGGCAACCAGTCAGAATTCACACTAAATAATCTTGGCCCCCAGAATCCCAGCCAGCCCTGGGTTCCAAATTTTTCTGATCCTTACCAGCAATATGTTGGTGTTCATCAGATGCAGGTGCCGCTACCACAAGTATGTTTAGTCTTCTGCTTGCCTCTACATTTGTATGTTGTTATTAGTCTTGAATGTATAATAAGCTTTGCTACTTAAGGTGAAAATCATATACTCTTCCCCAGTTCTATATTGGGTAGAAAAATCGAAGTGAAGGCCCATAGTATTTACAGGAAAAAAAGTGTATTTCTCATTTGCTATCTTTTACATGAGGCCCCAAACAGCTATCAAGTGGGACCTGTGTTTTTACAAAAATATTTTAGATGGCTCTCTTGACAAAACCCTAGTGATCTTGAGCCAGGACTAACACCGATATAATACCTTCCTTGTGCTGCTGTATTTGTAAATGTTATTGCTATTATTAACATGACCAAATTGCTTGGCCAGTATTGGTGCAATCTTTCATGTAGTGCATCCGTTGTTTACAAAGTTATTCACTTTTACAGAATCAAGCAATGGCCCAGCTAGGAAGCAGCCAACCAAGCACTAGCAGAGGAGTAAAGTATGCTGCGTATCATGAATCAGGTGTGCTGATTTGTCTATTGTACTTGAGTAGGAGCGAAATTTGGTTGATGCTATATATGATGACGACAAAAAGAAAGTGGAAAAATCCATATAGTAACGAGCTCATTTATGCCGTAGGGACTGGTCTGTCATGTATTTAGTGCTATTTCTCTGGTTTGTTTTTTTTGGTAGAAAGTGCTATTTCTCTTTGTGCATTAAAGGATTGCCCCTTTTGCTATGTAAGTCGGACCATTGTCCAAAATTTTCAGCTTTACATTTCAATAGAGTTGCGTCCACGTGAACGTGGTGT
The DNA here is from genome assembly GCA_033439265.1 of Dillenia suffruticosa. Classification (NCBI taxonomy): domain Eukaryota; kingdom Viridiplantae; phylum Streptophyta; class Magnoliopsida; order Dilleniales; family Dilleniaceae; genus Dillenia; species Dillenia suffruticosa. Next base: position 21,523,405 of record JAVTVX010000020.1, read on the forward strand.
GCTTACTCAATTGTCTGTTCTTTTTTTTTTGGGGGGGGGGGGGTGTTTTGGAGTCTGTTAGCATCCTACTTACAATGTAAATGCCCGTTGGATTGCAGGTTGAAATTCTTTTGGCGTGGATGGTATGGAAAGGCTTGTGCCTGCCGAAGTTTTGTAGATTAAGAGAACCAACACCCTTGAAGTGCAGCCAGCCCTATTGGCTAATATGGTACACGCTAACATGTAAATTATTACCCATCATAGTATCAATTTTCCTTGTAGCCTGCTGCTGTCATCTTCTGTATTCTCTCTTTTTGAAATTAAGTGAACTTGATGGAAAATATGCTCTATGATGAGAATAGTGGGATGCAAAAAGTTGGTCTTTAGAGGACCCTCATCGCTGATGCTCAAGGGGTACTAGATTGATTCTTACAAGGTGGATGGGTTGTGATGGATGAATTCTCTTCTACCTTTTCTTTACATCCACTCGCAACTTGCACTATGCTTGCAAATCACGCCCATGGTGATGGAGATGGCAGAGGTCAAAGAAAGAAAATGATGTCTAAGGTTATTCATTTTTGTGCTTCATCCACCAATTTTTTTAGCCATGATCTTTATCTCTTTCTGATTCGTTTTCAGTGCCTCTCATTGTTCATATATACCCATGTGAATAAATGCTCTCTCTCAAGGTTCTTAACTAGCACAGCCTCGTCGTTAAGAGAACAACCTAGTGATCATAATCTCCTTCCTCCAACTCGGTGATCTCGAGTTCAAATCTTGATGTAACAAAAAAAAAAAGGGCCTAACAGAGCCTCAAGTTGCATGATGTTTATTACTACTTCGTAGCAGATTCATATGCTACTTGGTGGGGGGTTATAATTCCCACTTGAGTCTTGGAAGAATTGATACTCAAAACAACTCTCTCTCTCTCTCCCCCCCCCTGGCCAAAAGCCTGTATACATTTTTTAATGAATCACAGTTCATCATTAGTTAGAATTTTTGATGCATAGATCTTGGCCCCACAAGTTTTTCAAGCCATTATAGAAACTAATCTTCAAAATGCATTGCCAAATAATTTGAATGTGCAGTAGTGACTCAATAAGTGCCAATAAGTGTCCTAGATCCAGAGCAAATTGTTGAAATCATAATTAGCAACTCACGAAAGCAATAACAGAACTGATCGTGACAACAATTATAACCACGGACAACTGTGACTAGATCTAGAAATTTAAGTTTCCACATGCTACAAAATGTTTCGAGCCATAGCTACTCAATTAGGGATCAGATCGGCTCAAATATAAACTTTTGAGGGTGGTAGCCTTAAAAGGGGAGAGGAGGGTTGGATGCAAAAGAAAGAGCTCATATCACTCATCCACGGACCTGATGATGAGGTTGCTTATGAAGCAGCCTCATGAACTTTCAAGAGCAAGAAAGTGCTGCAATGCCTCAAACAAATTGCAGCCACAGTGCGGAAGCCCTCATAATAACGCCAGAGGAGCTTGCAAATGTGGTCGCCTATCTACACCCCATTTACATAACCCCCCCCCCCCCCCAAAAAAAAAAAGGAAAAATCAACCACTAATTAAGAAACAATGCACTGCAGCGATTGAGCAAGGATATCATTTCATGTTTCCAATTCAGTACATTGGCCCACTAAAGTTGAGAATATGAGTCTCATACCTGCAATATGATCAACTGCTTTTGTGTTGTAACGGCCAAAGACCATACAAACTTTCTCCTGATTGTCATACATGGACACGAGTATAGCTGGAGACTATATTTGAAAATTGTTCTTACAATCTTTCTTTCAGAAAGGCCATCAAACAGCAAAATTTACTCTCCTCCTGGTCAGTTTGTTCTACAATATCCAACTGCATGCATGTTATGGGCCTATTGCTGATAGGATCTGAAAGAGAAAGGGCAACATACTGCTTTAGTATCTAGAATGATTAAATTTATCATCAAAATAAAAGCAATAAATCATAAAAAAGGTCACTCCAGATAAGTTTAGAATACCTTTTCAGTGAATATCCGGAAAGCCTCGATACCCATTGCTTTATCAAGTTCCTAATATGTCAAACAAAAGTCAAACAAATTTACGCAACCCAGGCAGAATGGGGTTAATGCAAGAGAGCATATGTGGGTTAAATTACTTACACTCTCTGCCTCAGGAGAGCAATCTATATTGCATATTAATTTCTGAAGTTCTTGGTTCTTTAGAGCACTCTGGATATCAGTGGATGAAGCTGCATAAGAGAAACACAATATAATTTATCACTGCATCTGGTACAATAAGATTGTTCTTTCTGTACTCAAATTACTCTTTGGAATGGTCCTTGTAAGCTTTAAAAATAAAGCCTCCAGCAAACGAAAAAAGGACGTACTTAGTAGATTAGTAAATATCTTGCTCAACCCCCTAGCCTATCAAAGAATTGGATTTTAGCATTCAAAGCATGCATGCAAACATGAGATCCACCATACTTACACATAATGCAGCAGAGGACATCCATGGATGTAAAAAGTGTTGAGTTCATGCAACCTTTAAAGCCAATAGTGAAGTTCATACCTATGGACTCTAGTTGCACCTTTTGCAACACTTCACTTGGTTCATCGACATTGCATGGTCTTTCAGGAGGCAATGATGAGGCTGCAGCTGAAAAGTAAAATGCAAACATGGTCAAAATAATGAGTGCAGTGACAACAAGCTCAATTTAAACAGACATTATTGCTCCATACATTTTGGGATAAACATGCCATTAACAAGCACAGCTGCAAGGTTAGAATGCTAACAAATTCTTTTTAAGGTATTCTTGTAGTGCTTTTAGATTCATGATGTCAAAGGTATATGTGCGAATCGTAGATACGAAACTGGACTTCAGTAATTCAGATAAGTCATGAGTAAACAGTCGAAAGAGATTTTCTCTACTACAAAAGAAAAATACAAATAGAAAGAACATAATTGAGAGACCAGTGCTGATAATATTCTTAAGCATGATATGATGAGGAACTGGTCTCCTTTTGATTACATCTCAAAAGATTGCATGCATACATGCATCTGCACACATAAGAGATGTCATGGAACAACAGAGAAGCTCCTCAAAGGAGAGGCATATTTGTCATGATAGGCTTTCATCACAAACAATAACTGTTCAGTTCAAAATTAGCCTGCACCTGCATGTTCATGTATGGTAGAGAAAGCAAATGATGATTGAGGTCTCCTAGAATATAAGGGGCTTTATTCCCATATCCCAATTACCTTATACCAATTAGCATGTCAGGTGAGAACTGTTAACAAACCAATAACAGATACTTACTAGGTTTTTCTTGAGGAACTTCTGGCTTAGCACAAGGAATTTCTGTACACATAATATTAACTTAAATTAGTAGGTCAAAGAAAAATCGTTAAACAAAGACCATACAACAACTAATATGATTAGGGCATGATAAGAATCTTAAACTACTGAAGCAAGTTATGCAACAAAAGAATTCATAGGTGGCAAGGTCATAAACAATAATTCTGTAAAATGTACCAGTAGAGAGCTTTACATGGTTTTAGATTTTAATTTAAGGTGTCAGATGAAACTAGATATGGTCTAGGAAAAGTTTTGAACATAGGAGATCTCTGACATGTAAAACCATGATTTGCTGACATGCATAATCCATTTTGATATGCTACATAGTTGAAAACATCAAGTACTGCAGAAACAACAATAACACCAAGCCATCAAAAACATTAATCACTTAAGTTTGCAGTAATAGTTTAGCAACTTTTGTATTACTGCTATATTCTTTATTCTTTTTCATATATCCTCCCACTTTCCTCACCCATCTACAAGAACACCAAGCAACCTCCTCAACACTTTTTCTACTTGACCTGGAAGAAGATACTTTAAAAATCTGAGTCTCTAAACTTGGCGTTTCTAATAAGGAAGAAGCCATTGAATGGGAAGAAAAACACAATAAGAACAAGCATTTAAGAAAGGCACAAAGAGAGTGACAAAATTTACAGTATACTGTACAATTCGCTAAGTAGATTGATCTGTGCACGAATTTCTAAAAGTAGCCACCCAAATGAAAAATTTTCATTTTAAGTTTTGGACTCAACATAATATATTTTCATATTAGATACTGAAGCTATTTTCTTCCACTTTGTTCCATCCTTAAACATTTTTGCCTTGATAAGTCCTCAATCATTTGTTATGCATCTACATATAGGCTTTTTGCAAATCTCTGATTTGAAGCTTCTCAAATTTATATGTTATTGCAATTTGTGTGCAATGATAACATCTTGAAAACTAAGCCGACCTTCAACATTTATTGCATATCATGGTACGAACTAGTAAACTAAGTAGACTTCCAACATATATAGATTGGGCATAGGTGTTGAACAATCTTGTACTATATTCACGAATCAAACTATACTGCATCCTATTTATGGAAGCGACGGAGGAAATTAATAATGTTACTTCCTTCCATCACTTTTAACTCAAACTCACTTTACCTTATCTGTTAATAGCAGCTACCCTCATGTCCCTCACTAGAAAGCAAAACCTATGACCGCCAATCTTCCCCTCCCCTTAAACCCACACACATGCACACACTCTTATCATATCCTTCAGGTAATTACCTCTCAGACTCTATAATTTGCACTAAAATGGTTAGATATTTTACTCTTTCTCTCTCATGCACATGTGCTCATACACCCATAAATTCAACACATACCGGATATCAAGCATCTGCTCTCTTTCTAAGATAGTACATCAACACTACAGGTATTTGAATACTGAGAAATTTTCTTCTTTTAATTATCCATTCTTTTACAACTTCTCTTGAAGCCCAAATCAAACCTGGACAGGGTACATATTTTCTTTTTGTTTTTTCACCATTTCTAGAGCTATGAATAGATAGAAACATTCACAAACAAGAATTCAAGCAGATTTATATACCTAATAAAATGCTCAAACTCAATTTCTAACTCAACTTGCAAAAGAACTCACCTTGATCAACTCCAAAATTTTCTTTTTTGTAATCAAGACAGACTTGTAATCTCATCATGGAACCCAATTCAGCTTCACTCAAGAGTTTGAAAGTTTCACCATCATATGTAAGAATTTGGCCCCTAAATAGATTTCAAAGTTTGTTACATTTTAATAGATTTTCTCCCAGCTAAATGTGTCCCCCTCACTGAGCAAAAAAGGGATGATCTCAAAATCCTCCAAAATAAATAAATTTTTCATCAGAAATAAGGACCAATCCCAGCAAAAATATAGTGAAACTCAACTTTGTCTCAGCTCATTCTTCTTGTGCCATAACAACATTCCCTTTTGTGAACACTTATAGAACACAAAGGAAGAGAAAACCAATGAGGCAAATAAATGATATTTTGATCTACTTTCTTTTCTTCAGTTTAGTTATGCAACCATTAACCAAAAGGAATGCTGGAAACCCAAGCAAAACCCCGTCCCCAAATTGAACATCCACCTGAAACTACATCAACATGGATTCATTAATATGCAACACATGCTTAACTTCATGATGGGGCAATCAGACCACCATTCTGTATGTTCAGCCCAAACGAAATATTTAAGGAAGAAATGAAATTATTTGACTTTCTTTAGTATAGCATATACCATCACCCATAGTATGAATAATTCATGTAGTTTCTCAAGTTTGGTGTTTGCATATTTTATTTAAATTTCTAACAAATACATCCAGTCGTTTGTGGGTCAAATTAATATCCTCAAAATGCCTCCACGAAAGAAGAACCAAAGCTAACCGCAACAAGATTTTATTAGCAAATAATCCCAAATAAAAGGAAAAGGGAAACAAATGGCAAAGAAACGAAACAAGATTTATCCATACCCACAGGCATTTCAACAGTTAAAACTCAACAAAACAAATCAACGAATTTGGGACAGCGCCAAAAGGAAAAGGGTGATGATACCTTTATGTTTCTTGAAGCAGACCAAAGAACAACTGCAGCCCAAGCAGAAGTTTCAACATTTAATCAAGCTAAGACATGAAATTAGGGTTTTACGAGAGATGGGGATTAAGTTAATGTGCTTACTAAGGAACGAGGCATGATGGACACTTGTACTTTGATTGTGCCTCTTTGCATACTTCACAAATTTTAGGACCCATTGGAGTTGAACACCCTGCCTCTTCTTTTAATTTAAGGAAATTTCTCAAAGCTGCAAAATCCAACTAAAGACGAAGGCACAGGCAATAACCAAAGCAGTTGAAGGAATAATAAAGAAGATAAAAGAGGAAAAGTGAAATTGACGTACCCGGCTATTGGGGAATTGGGGGTTGTGCTTAACAGAGTAGAGCGGAGAGAGAGAGAGAGAGAGAGAGAGAGAGAGAGAGAGAGCGCCTTGTGAGGTTATTGCTCCACACTAGCGCAATAATTCAGGTTTGAACTCCAAACCTTCTCTACTGCTTGAAATCCAAGTGTTATGAATTTTTGCACTCTTTTTTTTTTTTTTTTTTTTTTTTTTTTTGGGGGTTGGCGGACCTGCAAATCTATTAGAATAATTCATTTCTAATATATGCTGAGAGAAAAATTTTTTTATATGCTGAGGTTAGAATAAATTTTTTATTCATTGGCTCAATGAATAAATTAATATTAATATTGTCAGCAAAGAATAATTTTATTATTGTTTAGAAAAATTAGAATATATTATTCATTGGTCTAAATAAATTTTTTTAAATAAAATTATTACCCTAATCTAATATATGCCGACTGCAAATCTATTAGAATATTTGGCCTAATCAATTTTTTACCATTTTTATTTAGTCTAAGAATTTACGACCCATGAATTATTCATTCGAATCGTTCTTTGCCGATAGAAAAAATCAGATTTTTTTTTTCAATAGAATTTGTAGATTCAAAAGAATTTAAAATTTTAATATTTGAATTCAACAAAGATAAAGTTAATAATTAGTGTGAATTATGGAAGCTGTGAAAATGGTGTTCTAATTTTATACAATGGGGTTTGAATTTAAAAAAAAAAAAAAGAAATTGTATGTTTGACTGTCTAGTTAATTGAATGTATGAGTGAGGATTCAAAGTAAAGCATTTGGTCACCAAAACCCATCAATTAAAATATGGAAATGGAATGGATAGCCTTTTCAAAATCCAAAAAAAAAAAAAAAATCCCCTATTATTTTTATATATAGAGAGATATATATATAATTTAAATTAAATATAATTATTATTTAAAATACATATACCTCAAAACATTAACACCACTGCACTATTAACATTAAGCCAAGTTCTAAAATTTAATTTACTTTATAAAATCTTTTTACAAAAGTGATTTTCCAAACCAAAACTTATGATATTAGAATATTACCCATATATAAAATTTTCGGAATTAAGATTAAAAAAAAAATCAAAAATGGCTGTTTGAATTTTTTTAAAGATTTTATAATTAGTAGGGTTCACTTCGTACATAAAGTATTTCCCGACTTAGTGTGAGAATGAAGGAACGATAAGTGTATATGTATGCAGTCTTTTCTTTATATTTTTTTTAACGAAAAGGTCAAATATTGGCTCTTGTTTGTGGGATAAATCAAAGAAAGGTCAAATACCTTTGAGGTTATTTTGGCCCGAATTAATGGACATTCCAATAATAATATTACTGAATTTTCCCGATTTCAATAAAAGCCCAACTTTTGCCTTTTTTTTTTTTAAAAAAATTATTTCGATAGTAACCAATTCCTAGGTTGTCTCAAATTATCAAAAGATTATATTTATGCTAATACTTCCCTTCATTTATTAAAAAAAAAAGAAAAAAATTTAATTAAATATATCCAATGTGGACATAATGGTAGCATTTCAAATTAAAATTATTTTTTTAACAGTAGAAATTTTCTTAACATAATGAATTCGAGTAGTATCTTCTTTTTATGGTGTTCACAAGCCATTTAATTATTGCTAGGTGATGAAATCTTCGAGGGTTCATAGCTATAACTCAGATATCAATTCAACAGCCAATAGATGCCATGGCCCTCACCATGCATGTTTACTGTCATACTACCCTCTCTCTCTCTCTCTCTCTCTCTCTCTCTCTCTCTCAGGAAATAATGATAGTAATAATTCTGAGGAGAGCAAATTCAAAAGAAGCTATTAGATTGATGGCACTATTTGCATGACATACTATACGTGGAACAATGATTGAACTCTGAAGCTAAAGCCACATCTCTCATTTAACTCCAGAACTTAACAACCTGTCACCACGTGCTCTCCATGCAAACCCTAAATGACCCTTACAAATACCCATCATCAACACATGCTCTACCACACTAATTAGAAACAACCCTCCCCTAGAAACTCAAAACAGGCAAAGCTCAGATTGTTAGCTACCACTTTTGCACTTCTCTTGGTCCTCACCACGGCCTCCATCTACCGTGCCACCATAACACAATCGAAACTGAAGATGTCCCTAGCCATTGCAGGCAGCAAGTCCAAATGCAGAAGCTCAACAACTGCCAAAAGTACCTGAGAGAGTGCAGTCAAATGGACTTGCTCAGAAATCCAATGGGTGCAGCCGAGTGCAGGCAAGAGCTCGAAATGTGCTGCACTGGAATGCGGGAGATGGACGAGCAGTGTCGGTGCATAGGCTAGAGATAATCATGGATTGACTACCGGACGGAAAGATGAGGGGCACGGAGATGAAGAGGATCATGCAGACAGCCGAAAGCTTGCCAAGCCTTTGTGGCATGAGGCCCCTTAGTTGTGACTTTGGAAGACATCGGTTTTAAAACAACGCCTCTGTCTGTGTCCAAGAGCCTTGTTACCCTACTAGGGTTTAGGGTGAAGTTTGGTTCTCTCTCTCTCTCTCTCTCTCCAATGAGAGCACATCATTGTGTGTTGTTTTGAATGAATAAAAATAAGCTTTCTGAATATGTACACAATCCGTATTGTCATCAATCGGCATGTTTGAAATGGGTGCATTTGGAGCATTGCTGGTTGTCTCGGTGTCCACACCACGAGTGAAAGCGGACCTCACACAAAACACAAGTTCTCTTTTCTTCTATTTGTTTGCTTCTTTTTCTCAGACTTCTCGCGTTGTACCAACCTTTGTCCATGTGACAACCCCATCTAACCATACTTCAAAAAGAGCAAAGCTGGTCGCTTTAAAATATTATTTACCTTCTGGAAAAAGCATGAATAATTACCAACCGTTTTCAAAATTGGAAGAAATAATTTTATAAGCTGGATAGCTACTAAAAACAAACTTGTTCTTGTTCCTAAAATAGAACCCTCATCCTTTCAGATCAAATTGATGGGGTCCAGCGTAACTGCAAATTGAAAATCCATTAAAAACGAATAATACAAATGGTACATAAATAAATTCCAGAAAAACAAATAACCCGTGTGCAGTTCAATGATACAAATAAATGTCAAGACAATTCACATGTAGAGTCCTTCTGGTACCCCTTCCTTCTTCTTGTACATCACTTTTTCCTTTGCCTTCTTGAAGTCAGCATGCGTAACCTAAAGTGAACACAAACAAGAAAGGCCTCTATTAGTATGTCATGGCTGCCTTAACACCTTCCAAGCAAACTGAAGAGACAATGCATAAAAAAATTAATATGCAACTGAACCCAGGTCTCTTTTGACCGAGTTGGAAGAGCCCTACAATCATATGAAACTTACGCAACCCAGACTTCCAAGCAAATGACCAAGAAAGAATGAAGTTTTGCATTTTATAGAACAAGCAAACCAAAAACCAGAAGGGGGTCCTTTTTATTTCTCAGAAGTTAGTTAAAGAATGGAGGCGAGCATCACCTTCATCCGACGCTCTCTTAGAGCAAGCAAGCCAGCTTCAGTACATATTGCTTTAATGTCAGCCCCAGAAAACTCATCCTTCGTCATGACAAACTCTTCCAAATTGACATCATCAGCCAAGGTCATTCTGGAGGTGTGAATCTGCATATTGTACAAAAATTGTTGAACATCAAAATCTAACGCCATAGCAAATCTTTCTGAATACAGAAGATTTTATTACAGCAAAGGGCAGGAAAAAATCTCAATGCGATGCTTTCACAAAATCATATCACATGCTCACCTGGAAAATGCGCCTTCTTGTCTTGGTATCAGGAAGAGGAAATTCAATCTTCCTATCAATTCGACCAGGCCGAAGTAAAGCTGGATCCAGACTTTCAATTCTGTTTGTTGCGAGGATTACTTTGACATCACCTCTTGAATCAAAACCATCTAACTGGTTCAGCAGTTCTAACATAGTCCTTTGAATCTCACGTTCACCACCAGAGTGAGCATCATACCTATAACGCAAGGTTCATGAAATGATTCCAAGAATATGACCCCCCATTTTTTTTGAAACAGGGCCTTGAAAAAGACCATTTTATAGAGAATAAAAGGTATATATTACACGATTTCCAAGAATATGATTAAAACACCTTTTTTTCCATCAGCTTAAACCTTTGGAATAGCTGATTGTATGAATTTGGTAGCCAATGTTCCCAAACTCACCTTTTTGTACCAACCGCATCGATTTCATCAATAAATACAATTGAAGGGGAGAGTTCATCAGCAACTCTGAAGAGTTCCCTCACTAATTTAGGGCCATCACCAAGATGCTTCTGAATCAGTTCACTTCCAACAACACGTAAGAAGGTCGCTGAGGTTGAGTTTGCCACAGCCTGAAGAAGAAAGGCTTACTAAGAACAATTTCAACATGAAAAACGGGTTCAAATAAGCGATTTGACAAGGGATCATGAACATAATACAAAGAAGAAGAAATGATTCAACTTGACAGTGCAACAGCCAATTACCCTCACCTCCACAAGTACAAATAAAATTATAGAATCAGAAAGAAAAAGGAGCACAGCTTTTGATGGCCTAAAGTTGTTAAAGGCAATAAGCATCCTTAAGTCATTAGAAGCCCAATTGCCCCAGGCCACAGGGACCATCTTAGGCACTCACCCAAATCAGGTGAAGCACTTATTAAAGAAAATACTTATTTTGACAAAATAACTGTAACTAAGGCTTAAATCACGCGCAAACCAAGATATCCATTTTAGATATGAATGGGAGATCTATATGTCATCATATGCATTCCTATAAGCAAAACATTCAACGATTGTCTCTAGTCCCTAAAACAATTGTTATTAACACAAATTTTATCTCCCAAACATTAACGAAATGTCATTAAAAAGCGTTAAAAGGATACTCAAGAAGCTTAAATTTCATTGGGGTGCTTGCTTAGCACTTTACAGCCTCACACCTAGGCAAAAAAGCCGAGCACCACAAAGAGGAGCCCCGCCTAAGACCTTGTAAGGCACTGAGGTAGTGCCTTGAGCACCTAGGCAAGCGCCCGGGGTACCATTGACAAAAATAGGTTGACCTAAGCAGAATTCATTCAACTGAGTTAAATCAAATCAAAACCTGCAGTCCACCAAGCATACAACAAACCAACCATGTACAGCCTGGTCGGCTTAAATCGTACACATTCAGTCATCACTTAGTGGTCGAATCAAATAATGCCTTGAAAATAGGGATGTATTTGAGTCAAGTCGATCCCGAGTACTCCTATGTTTGAACTCGAGCTCAACTTATTTATAATTTAATGAACTCAAAATCGACTTGAAAACTCAAAACTCAATTTTATTAATGAATAAAACTTTATTAATATATTTTACTCAATTTAATTTTTTATATTATAATAATATATAAGTATATATAATATATATTATCGAGTTACTCGATAAATTTTTGAGTCTAAAATTCTATTACTCGAATTTGACTCGATTGTATAATAAAATCGCTCACACTCGAATCGAGTTCGGTTAAAATCAAGTCGAGCCGAGCCGAGCCGAGCCGAGCCGAGCCTTTGACCAAGTGGCTCGCAAGCGACTTGAACTCGACTTGGTTCGCATAATAATCCAATTTAATGAACTCGAAATCGACTCGAAAATTTGAAAACTCGAAAACTCGAAAATTCAATTTTATTAATGTATAAAATTTTATTAATATATTTTACTTAATATAATTTTTTATATTATAATAATATATAGGAATATATAATATATATTATCGAATTACTCGACGAGTTTTTGAGTCTAAAATTCTATTATTCAAATTCGACTCGATTATACAATGAAACTGCTCGAATTTGACTCGAGTTCGGTTAAAATCAAGTCGAGTCGAGTCTTTGACCAAGCGGTTTTCGAGCGACTCGAACTCGACTCGGTTCGGATGATAGCCCTACTTGAAATGGTTGTCGAGGATGAACTTTGTGAATATCAGACAACACAAATTTCAAAATTGCATTGCTTCCGGTACAAACCAGAAAAAGATGATCAGAAATTTTTTGATGCATTGTTAATGGTGATGGCAATCAGCAGCCCAGAATGGATGCCATTGTGGTGGAACACAAGGATACAGATGGCTATACTTGCAAGAAAGAAGGCCATTTCCCATAAAGTGGACTTGCAAGCATAGGAACAATCCCTGATGTTTTTTTCATATTGTGGGGGGGGGGGGGTTAGTTGGTGAGATACAAGTTATGTCAGAAATGAGAATGTAGGTTGTTAACTGAGGAGGCAGAGAATATAAAGCAGTGAAAACAAGGGTACTCCAGGACCATGAGACCATGTGCCTTCCATTTTCTCTTTTATTTTATTTTATTTTTTGATGGGGTGGTTTAGTCCTGTGTTGTTTGATGTATGCTGAAACGACACTGACCATCCAATGGTTATAGCAGCTCGGCCAAGCCCATATTTGGCAGTTTACTGGAGTTCAAACCACTCTGTGCACCCCTGTTGAGGACACTAATGCATGTGCAAAAATATTTTGGATGGACGTGCAAATTTTTGTAGATGAATAATGCATTCAATAGTACTGTCTGCTTGTATATTATGTGCTTCACAAAATAGTATTGGATGAGGTGTGGCCACAAGATAAGATATTTAAGACTTATATGAGCTGAAGTTAAAATAGCCCATCCCACATTTATGGTCATTTACAGATCGTAAACGTAGGATGTAGAATAAATAGAGAATCCTGTCTTCATTCCAATGTCCCTTTGAAGTTTTGCCAAATTTTTCAGTCTCAATAATTCGACCGGAAGCAGAAGCAACTAAAAACCTTGCAAGACATTTATGCATTTTGGTTCCCAGGTGAGGCACAATGCCCACAAATGCAGCACACACTAAACTGATAGTGTGATAGGATATATATCAAATCAAACAAAATTAGCTTCTAGGGTCACGCAGTCTGAATTTCATTACAGAACTAGCAAATGAATGGCCAGATCAAGTGGTATAAGCAAGGAAGGATGCGGATATGGTCTTTTAGGCCATCTGATCGAAAGACCAGCAGCATAGCAAAAGCAGCATAATGTCCAGTTAATTTTTCAACATATCATGCAAATATTGAAAAATTATGTCATGAAGGCTCCAAACTAGGGACCTGTTTTAGTATTAAGAAGATAAAATTATAAGCTCTCCCCTTTACAGGCAAGTTATTTTTTGAAGGGTATATCAAAGAAGCTACACAAGGAACATAGTAAAATGAGTTCATATACAATTCAGAATTTGTATATCCATAATAGACAACCTGAGATATTTAATATGGCACCGAGTTGTACAGAAAGGTCAAACATCAGCATACACAACATGATACATTAATGCCTTGAGGACTAGTCATGCACAAATCCAATATGCTATTCTTATGCAACCAACTACTCCAGACAGAAGCATGAAAAACAAAATGATGAACCCAAAAAAAAAAAAAAGGCATGTAGCAGACAAGGGCAATTAACTTCTCCAGAAAGGAAAAATGGGGCAATGTGGACACATTTCACAGGGCTTACCAATAAAACAACAGGAAACATCTTGATTTAAAGAAAATTTCTAGGTGTACCTTTGCGAGTAAGGTCTTTCCTGTGCCAGGTTCTCCATAAAGTATGACACCCTTGGGAGGTTTAATGCCAATGTCTTCATACAGTTCAGGATGAGTCAGAGGGAGCTCAACTGCCTCTTTTATTTCCTGTATTTGGGAATCTAACCCACCTATGTCAGCATATGATTCCAATGGAGCCTTCTCAACTTTCATCACAGACACCATTGGGTCAACTTCATCTTGAAGAAGCCCAACAATGGAGAGAACCTTAAACAACATAATAAAAAGAAAAAAAAAATCTTCAGTTTTCCTGCCTAGTTCTTCAATATATAAGAGATAGCAGAGATGAATAAACAAAAATAAATAAATAAATAAATGAATGAAACATATGGTACTAATTACACCTGACACTGGATGAGCCAGGAGCCACTCCTAAGCAATTCGGCCTGTGGTGAATCAAAACCCTAGATTTAGGCTCCATTCTGGCAGGATAGCCTGGCCCGAAATTAATTCAGTACAACCTGGTCCAACCGGAACAGCCCACATAGAGAGAGAGAGAAAGAGAGAGAAAGAGAGAGAGAGAGAGAGAGAGAGAGAGAGAGAGAGAGAGAGAGAGAGAGGAGAGAAATCTAGAAATTTAATTTTAGTTTTCTTTCTTAAGACAGTAAGATTTGGGACAGAAAAATTAAACCTGAAATTTGGGAAAGTGAGTGAGATTGAGAGAGTGTCAGATTGGGAATGAAAACAGAGAGAGAGAGGGAGAGAGAGAGAGAGAGAGAGAGAGATGAAACCCCCAGCCAAGTGATCTTTATATATATATATCTTCGGTTGTGCCAGGCTTCCTCGAGTTAAATTTTGCCCAGCCTGGACCAAACTTGGGGTGCATTTGGACGGTGTCAGTCTGCCAAAACTGGGGCCAGGAACTCATGCAGCCCACCCAATGACTAGGTCTAGTGCGAACGAAAAATTATTGTGTTCCCAAATATAGTCATATTTAATTATGAACATGAAAGCAAATTGCATCTTTTTGTTATCAAGAATCAATAAACCCCTTTCGACCAACAAAAAAGTAGAAAAGAGTAAAGGTCATCCAAATAGGTACATAGGAAGAACTACAAATAAATGCCCTCTAACAACTCATAGTGCAAATGCTATGGGAATGCAAGGGGAGGCTATAATTTTCCTAACAAAAGCAACCCTTAATATTGCTTCACATAGTGGCTATAGAGCACTTGCAAAAGATTTTGCATCCTTTACAAGTAAATTGTCTACTGCACGATACACATTGCAAAATTTCAGATGTATCTTTGTAGTGATAACAACAATTTAGGGACATCAAGAAAATAAATCCACTGCTATAATCTAGTTAAGGCAGGAATACTTCACAGTCCATGGATCAAGCATAGACAAGAAATTCAGAATCCTCAACATGTCAACTTCTGATGCATAACCCACACAAAGTAGTATATAAGAAGTTTCTTCTTGACTATGAGGAGTAAATTCAGTAGTGCACAGCAACCGTTTGATGTTCATACAAACAAATGAGCAAGAGAGCTATTTAAATTTGAAAATTCATTTCCAAAGAAACAGATCCACCAAATTCCAAATGTGTAATTGCGCGACCTTAAATCTCCAATACGGCATTACAACATAAGAAGAAAAGTTAGATTGCTAGAACCTCCATTCCGCCAAACCTCCATTCCGCCCACTGAATTTCTTGCATCGTACATCAGAGTTCATCTCACATGACATCGCCATAGACCAGCTCTGCAGTTACTTACGTGCAATGATTCCCCTTTCCTTTCCCAGTGGTAGTGTGTTTTCTGCAGAATGAAGGGTGTTGAGCAAGGCAAATTCTTGGGTCCTAAAGTAGGAGTGGAAGGGGTTACGGACTCTCATTTTGTTCCAGTTTTGTTGGACTGGGGACAGGTGGTGGTTGAAAGGGCATGGAAGTAGGTTGTGGACTACAATACCGTGCTATGAATTGGCGGGTGAGTGCCAAGTCTAGGACCATGCTAGTTGTCTAGTGATAGAACCCTAGTTCATTATTATTTCCAATCTTCTCAGTTAGAACCCTTGTTCATTATTATTTCCATTCATATAGCTTCTGATATCCAAAAATCCAATCATGCAACCTAATAAGGTTTGAAAATCCCAAACCTTAACTCTAACTCTAGTGCCACCTACACTAACCTCCACAACCTCAAACCAGACAGATATCCAGATCAATACTAAACCCTAAAAACAAATCACAATCCAATGACGTCATTTGCAATCAAATAAGATTTCGAAAACCCTAACCCTATTTCCCCCAACACTATACTCCACAAACAAGATCAGAAACAAAACCATAACACATCAAATTCAAATCACAAGCAATCAAAATTAATCTTCCAATTACCTTATTATGCATCAAAACCGCACAACCGGGCTCAAGCTGATCCTTATCAACAAACGATAAAATCCCAACGTAATACTCCGGTCCTACCGAAGACGACACGATCGCATGATTCTCATCAATCAACTCCTCCAAATTCCCAACACTCATCGGAGATCCTCGCAGATCATCGACTTTGGATCTATCCTCTTCGGCTTTCTCTTCTTGAGGCTTCAGCCTCTCCTGACTCGCCACGAACTCCTCTTCCATCAATAGATAGTCCTTGACACGCTCCAGCTTGAGCAGTCTCAGCTTGCACTTCGTCAACGGTGTCACCGTCGGCAGCCGAGCCGCCGCTTCTGGTCCCTTCTGCTTCCGCTGTTTCCTGCCGACTCGAGAAGGTGGTGCGGCCGGTTCGAATTTCTTTTCCTTCTTGTCGCCGTCGTTTTTCCGGTCGTGGGGCTGCCGGTTGAGACCGGAAGATGAGCCTTGTCCCATTGCTTTTGCCTAAGCTTACGGGAACGAAGAAGAGAAAGAGAGGAACGTGGTAGGTTACCTTGGGGAGGAAGAAAGTATATAGGTTTTGGCACCCCTCAGGTATCCCCTTTCCTTCCGTATCCCTCGATTTTTTATTGGGCTTTAATTATTATCAATTCTTTCTTCCCTCTTCTTGTTTTTGTGTCATTTCAAATCTACCCCTTTACGTTGTTATAATTGATTTAAATTGTGTCGGACATAATAAACTTTTTAGGCGTCTATTTTTATTCACGTATGAAAATCAAATTAAAAATTTTATTTTAAAAAATCTAACGCACTTTATTTTACGCCTTCCATAAAGTTAGGAATGTACCTAGATAATTTGAATTGAAATTGTTCATATTTTTTGTGGGTTTTACTTGTGTTCTTAAGTGTATTATCGGTTTCTTCGGCATAACTTTGGTTCGTGGAAGAGAAAGAGAGGGAGGAGAACAGAAAGGGAGGGGGAAAATTTATTTTATTCGGTGAAAATAAATATATTATGTTTTATTTTGTTTGATAGAAACACAAGAAAAGAAAATTAGTATTATTTTCTTTTGTTTGGTTAAAGTGAAAAGTAGAATGGAAGAGTGAAAAAAATGAATATTACTCTCTCTAACGGTGTAAAATTAAAAAAAAAAAGAAAAAGATAATTTTATTTATAAATTTTTATTATAATCTCAATTCATTCATAAGTGAAACAAAAATTTTCTGATGATGTGAAGGGGGTATTATTTTATCATTCTTTTACTTCCATCCCATTTTTTTACTCGTATTAAATAAGGGTAATTTTTTATTTCACGCCACGTTTATTTCCGTTGTTCTTTTTCTCTCGCTTTATACCCCAACCAAACTTATTTCCGATTTTCACCGCAATGAAAGGAAATAAATTTACTTGGCGCATTATTGACCGTTGGAAAATGGCTATGCTTACATTTTTTAAATTCCAGGACGGAAAAGGCTGTCAGATTGATTGCTGTGGTTGAAAAGCCAGGAACGTCATGCAATGTGGACGTGGGATACAAGAAATGAGCAAGTAGCATGTTTGCTACTTTCAAGTTGCTGCCCTCTTCATCATCCTAGTCCATCCTTTACCTAACAGCAATTTTTTTTTTCCTTCCGTTCTCTCCAGCAGTTCCAGTGCATTTTCTCCGTCTGCGAAAAGAATGAAGAACAAAGACCGACCTAAATGAGCTTCTCGAACTTCAAGTTTTCTTCGGCATCAGCAATTCGGTTGATCTTGGAATTTATTGAGAACCGACTACTCCTTTTCCAGCACACCTTCCGAAGCTAGGGTTTCATTAAAGCATGGCCATATCGTCAGATTTAACCGCGCCGAAGACATCTTCCTTGAGACGTACCTTCTCGATGTCTGGAACATTGGAGGTGCTTTTGTGAAGAAGGAAACCGATTATCATATTTCATTTCTTGAAGAGAGAGAGAGAGAGAGAGAGTTGGCGAGCCGAAAGAGGACCCATAGAGATGAATGTTTTAATAGCCCCGAGTATGACAAGCGTCTTCGGAGATTTTTCCTTTCTTCCAATTGAAATTTCATAATTATTGCTCACTTGCTCTAATAGGTATAATTTTCTCCATTTCCATGAGTAGAACTCCTAATTATTGAGTTAGAAAATAAAGTAATTTCTATTTTAAGTTTCTCATATATTATTTTAGATTTTAGAGATTTGACTAATTACATATATCCATCGATTTAAAATCATAATCAAGATAATAACTTTAAGTTATTTCTTATTTAATAAAAAAATATTTAAAAAATTGAAATTAACTAAGTCGATATAACACAAAACGTTGAACTATCATCGGTTTTACAGTGATATGTGAAAAAAAAAAATGTCGACATATGTTGAAAATAATTTATGAAAGATTCCCAAATGGGGATTATTGAACTTTTTAATGATATAATTAAAATTTTTCGATTTGGTGATGGATAGAACTTGCTCATTGAAATAATAAGATAAATTAACCATAGTAAGATTCCAGCAACTCAACCCCATGATTTCTCCCAAGGATGCTTGAAGTCAATTGATGTCATCGTCGAATAGAACTAATAATTGATGTCAGCATGGTAATATGTATTGTTAGCTAGTTTGGTATTTAAGGCCTCAGGATAAGTAACCATAACATGTTTTTTGTTTAAATAAAAAAAAATATGGGCTAAATGAATAAGTTAGGGTTCTAATTAATGTGCTTAATTTTTTTAAAAAAATATTATTCGAGTTTTCATGTGTTAAAATGAAAAAAGAATTAAAAATTAGATTTGAAAAAAAATTTTATTTTTAATTTCACAAGACAATTTGCTAATAGAATAATTTAGTGAATATTATTTCATAATTCCACATAAAATTATGAAAATTTTTTAAAAAATATTATTGTTTTAATAAATTTTAAATTTGAAATAATTTCTTTCGCATTAATCATTGATATCAGTGTGTGTTTTCAAGAAATAGTTTTTTAATCACAATTTTCTTTTTCGACCTTTTGTAATTTGGTTGCAATTTTGTTATTAAAAAATAAAAATTAACATCGGTGGGCCCCTGTTCTCCTGTGCGGAGGGCCTGTGGCCGATACCAGGGGTACGTGAGCCCCGGAGACCTAAGCTCGACAGCCTAGAAGGTAATTTGCCCAGCAAAGGACACCAAGGCGCATGCCAAAAAGTAACTCTTCAACCCACGAAATTATAGTAGATTTTTTTATCTTTTTTAAATTTACTTGATTACCGTGACAAAATAAACTAGTTTAATTCAATTTAAATAATTATAAAATTTAATTTAAAAATTAATTCTCTCGATATATATATTTTTATTTTCGAGACCTTGACTCTCGAGACCCTCAAGGTATAATAGATTCTATTAAGTTGCATAGTATTTTCATTAAAACTTAGATTTATGTCTCTTAGAGATAGATAAAGTGATAGAATCTTTTCATTTCATTATTCATTTTTTCGATTCGATTTTATTTGATTGTATTTATTTCTATTAAAAAAAAACCTTAGATTTAAGTGTTTTATTTCCCCGAGTGTTATATGTTAGAAGGTTTGCAAATGGAGTTGTCCATTTGTTAGTTCAGGGCTTTTCGTCGTATGTCTATATGGTCTTAGAGATTAAGATCCTTCCCATCCTTTCATTGTAATTCTCTTCTAGTAAGTTAATTTATTAATATATATATAAAGAAAAAAGAGAAAGGCATATCCAAATTAACTAGTGGTATGGAGGGGAGGTAGGAGAGTATTTTTTCACATGAAGTGTAACAAATGTACAATGTAGGATAGTCCCATCTAGGCTTGTTATGACACCTGGGTAGTATCACAGATACCCTTGACATTATCCGGTTAAAACCCGAAACCGAGCTCGGGTCGAGCTTGAGCTCAACGATTCTTGTCTGTCTCGAGCTCGAGTCCACATTCCTTCAGGTTTAAAACTCGTCGAACTACTCGGTGCCCTCTCAAAACCTAATCCCTCCTTTCTATTCGCATTTCCAGCACACCTACACACCCTTCTCTGCTCGAAAGGGTGATCAAAGGGCAAAGGGCAAAGGGCAATCTAAGGTCTGCTCTCTCACTATCGCGATCGAAGGACGATCGAAAGTCTCTGCTCCCTCGCCATCGCGATCGCGATCGCCTACTTCGAAGGTCTCTGCTCCTTCGCCATCGCGATCGCCTGCTTCGAAGGTTTCTGCTCCTCTCACCATTGCGCGATGGTCTCCTCCTTCTCTGGCCATAGCTCGATGGTCTCCTCCTCCGCTCACCATCGCGATCAAAGGTTTCCTCTTCCTCTCACCATCGCGATCGAAAATTTCCTCGAAGGTACTCTGTCTCTCTCTATCTCTCTCTCTCTCTAAGGTTTCATTTCTCTGTCTCTCTCTCTCTCTAGGGTTTCATGTCTCTGTCTCTCTAAGGTTGTCACGCCCCAAACCGGGATAGTGAACAGCCGTCCGTTACCCCTGAATGTCGGTTGTATTTTTACAGAAAATCGGACCGAATCTCCCTATAAATCGGAGGTTTCCCGTGTACAATAAAACCTGTATGATCAAAATCATCCTGTACAATACACAAATGGCCATCCCGGCCTCTCCAAAATCAACAAACACCACAGCCAACATTCAGAACAACGCAAAGCTATAAACAAACCTAGCCACAGACCTCTACTGTCATGCCCAACTAGAGCATGAGCAGCCGCTATACCGAGCGGACCTAAGTTTATACAATATATAACACATTTCCCAAGTAACATTCAAATACGTACAATCGCCTCAATGCAAATGAAATATGAGAGTTAAACTATACAGTCATCCCAAAATAAGTATATGGTCAACTACGAACCTCCATGTCAAGACCTCGTAGGGTCGAAACTAAATTAAAAGTAAATCTCACCGTCAGAACAACAAATCCGCACTAGAGCCTGTAACGCCGCTCTATCACAATCAACCTGTCTGAGGAGGGAAAAGAGAGGGGTGAGTATCATGGGAAGATACTCAGTGAGTGAGGGGGGATAATATCAAGCATAAATAGTATAGGTGAACAATTGGAGTGTCAAATAATATCATTTGAAACAAAAATTTACATTTTGCAGCAAAATATGATATATTTATCAATTTGAAATCATTTAATCAAACACACGATAGCAAGCATGTATGCATCCATTTAAAATCAAGTAATATCAGAGCGAGCCAAAAATAGTCCTGGCAAAGGTCAACCGTGACCAAAGACAGGCGCGTCGGGGGTTTTATTATACATAAACTTTGAAACGCTCTCTACCCCGGCGTTGGCCATGAGTTCGCTGGGGCCAACTCATCAACGTGTATAGAACCCCACCCGGTGCTAGACGGTGACGTCACACACGTCCTCCCCCTACGTGGGTTCAACCGGCCGCGCCTATAGCCTTTAGAATAAATGACGTTTGCGGATACCTCCTGCAGAAGCATATCCGGGCAACCCGTGCCTCTACAAACGCCCCTCGTAGCTACGGAATCATCATAGTATCACAAGGGCACAACGTCCCATAGTATCACAAGGGCACAACGTCCCAGGGCACAACGTCCCACAAGTATCATCACATCATCACATAACTAGTAGGCATCCAACCCACGTAGTTCATCAAAAACATTTTAAATTTGCATGTCAATATGTCTCTTCAATTCATTTCAAAACAGCATATCAATGCAACAGTATAAAATGAAATTTATACATTTTCAAGTAATGGCACAATTATTGTTTCATTTCAAATCATGGATGCATAGTCATTGTAAATATAATTCAAGACACTCCAATAATCACAAAACAGTTTTGAAATTCAATATCATACGTCAAACGAATGCATATCAAAGCATGTGTTATCGAAAACACGGCAGAAAACACGTTTTACTATTTTATGCAAGAGATTAGAGTCTCATTCACATATTTAGGGAGGGTGGTCACTCCCTACTTTTCAACGACTCTCCAAAAGACAAACCTAATTAAATTATCAAGTTTTTTTTTTACATCAAATAAAACCCTAATAAAGGAAAATTTATTCACACTGTGAAGTGAGTGCGTTTCTCTCACATAGAATTCCTCAGGTTTCAGACCTAGCTGTCATTCGCCCGTCGGATTGGTCTAAAACCTGTAATTGTTTCAAATTTCAATTATATTAGAAACAACTAAATTTCTAACACCAAACCCTAGAATTTCAATCAAATATAGTCGTTACCTGCAGTATAGAAGATGCGGGTGAGCTCTCGAAGGGGAAAGTCGGTAGCTGGCTCGCTGGCCGTCAAGGGCTCGCGGACCGGTGGGCTGGCTGCTAGCGGGCTGGCCCGCTGGTGGCTCGCGGGCTCTCAGCCTGGCTTGCTGGCCGCAGCGGGTTTCGTGGGTTGCAGTGGGCCGCGGCTGGAGTGGGCATTGGGCTGCTGGTGGGCTGGCCCGCTCACGGGCTAGGGCTCGTGCTGGGTCGCGAGCTGGGCCGCGCGCTAGCTCGTGCGCTAGCTCGCTCTGGGTCGCGAGCTGGGTCGCACGCTAGCTCGTGCTGGCTCACGAGAGATCGCGCGCAAGGCTCGCGATGGCTCGAGGCGGCAGCGGTCATAGGAGATCGCGCGAATGCGCGTTGTGCAGAGGGTGAAGCGCTGGAGCGGGGTGCGCAAGTGAGCTCCCGAGCAGGCGCGGGCTCACGCTCGGACAGTCGCACGCTCGGCTGGGCTAGCGCAGCTCGTAGGAGATCGCGTTGCGCGGAGGAGAAAGGCTGCTCACGGGAGGCGCTGTAGCGGCGGCGATCGCGAGAGGAAGGCGAGGCGGTGGGCGGCGGAGGAGGAGAGTAGCGGCGGAGGAGAAGAGAAAGAGAGAGAGAGAGAGAGAGAGAGAGAGAGAGAGAGAGAGAAAAGTAAAGAGAATTAGGGCTTTAAGCCCTAATTTTAACTTTTTATTATTATTATTATTATTATAGTGTTACAAAGGTCTCAATTCTTATCGACTTCGAAGGTTTTTCTAGAGTTTCATGTCTCTATCTCTCTCTGTTCCTTCTGTCTCCGAATCAAAGGTAAGTCTCTCTCTCTCTAGGGTTTTTGAGTTCTTTTACGTTCTGCTTCTGCTCTCCCATCAGGCTCTTGGGTATGGTTTTTCTCTCGATTTCAGGTTTGGGTTTAGGTATTGTCTTGGGCTCTGGCTTTAGCTCTGATTGTGACATTCAAGTCCGAGCTCTTCGATGACACTTCAAGTCGAGTTCGAGCTTTAAAATGACTGGTTTGACGAGCTCGAGTTTGAGCTCGAGTTTGAGCTCGAGCTCAATCTCACTTATCATAGACTAGAGTCAAGCTTGGGTATTGTGATACTCGAGCTCAACCCGGATGTCATAACAGACCAATCCCACATGATTTAATGACCAAGAGCCGCCCTAGTTGGGAGCTGACATGAAATGGGAAGGTGTCTCCCCCGTAACAATGTTGTTCATAGCAAAACAAACAATCCGATCACTAAAATAATTTAATCCAAACGAGACCTACCAACCCACATTTATGTTGGAAAAGCACCCTTTACAACATCCTTCCATATTTAATTTTGCAGTGTACAGTTGCCCAGTTCATTAAATTCAGCAGCTGCACCAAAGAAAGTACCAATACCGATGTCAATGCACCATTGAACCGGTTGGTTTGGTTTCATTTATTTTCCCCACCGGTCATTTTCTTGGCAAACAAGACATACCAAAAGCAGTTCTTGGAAAATTGAAAATCGATTCCATCTTGGGAAACAATGCCAGCTTGAATTGTAAATTTCTTTGCCCCAGGGGAGGGGGGGTTAGGTTTATTTTGTGTGTTTCGTCTTGGGCATTTGAACCAAAAGAGCTATAACACCAACCTACAACCATTTTCAACCCACTCTTTTTCTGAAAATGAAATTTGCGACCGTAATTGATCTTTGTTCCCCATGATTGGGACCGCAAGAAAGAAATTTGGGTGAGAAGCATTTGAACAAGACAAGGGTGCTGGCATAGCAATTATAATAAGAGCTTTGAGTTTTGGGATTTCTAGATCAAGAGAAGATTTCCTAGCTTCCTCGAGCAGAAAGGACTAAACAAAAGGCCATTCTTACACGAAGGGAAATTTTTTTTTTTTCCTTTTTTAAGAACCATGAAGGGTAAATATAGTAAAATACAATTTTTTTTTCTCTCTTTTTGGGAAGAAAATGTACACAAATCATCCCTAGTCATCATTTGGTGCCATTTGCTTAACATTTGTACCCATTTGTACGTGGAGGGGTGTAATTCATTTGTGATATATAATTTATACAAAAAATTGTATTCGAATAATCGAAATCTTAATAAAATTACTATATGTGCTATGCACTGTGGTTCACCAATGATGCGGCTTTACAAATATCGTTGTTAATGATCATCAAGCAACTTATTTTTAACTTTTTTTTCCCTGTTTGGAGAGAGGGGAGGGGGGGAAAGAGAGCAATGGCTGTAGTTACTAGGAGAACATGAAAGAAACCTAGAACACGATGATATGGTCTATAGAATCTTCATTTGGAAAACTTCATAAAGACAGAGACAACACTTCCCAAACATGGACCTAGAAAAACAAAACCAAAAAAAAGAAAGGAAAATCCAGTAAAAAGAAAAACGAAAAACACCCTCCCCTCCAACTTAACTACCACCCAAAGCACTAAGAAAACACCCAAAGGACCCTAACAACAGCCATAAACATAACCCTAACACCAACAAAATAAGACATCCCTATCTTCAAGGAAGGGGAAGACCACCGCCAGCACTGCCACCAAGACCGCCAAAGGCAGGCAAGCCACCAACCGTGCCACCACCCAAGCCACCACCTGTTCCTCCACCCAAGCCACCAAGACCACCAAGACCACCTAGACCACCAGCAGCAGGGAGTCCACCAAGGCTGCCAACACCACCAATTCCGCTGGCACCACCAATGCCACCACCAAGTGTAGGGAGCCCACCAAGACCACCACCACCGAGGCCCACAGCTCCGCCGAGCCCGGAATAGCCACCAACTAGAAAGTTCTTTTGGTCATTTAGGCCAGCATCAGATGGGACTGTTCTAGCACTAGCTTGAACTAGTACCAGTGCCAGTGCAACTAGTGATATTGCAGACCACTGTGCCATCTCTCTCTCTCTCTCTCAAGATTATCTGCTAGAATAGTGATTGTGAGGGGGGATGTGTGTTGGCTTTTAAAGAAGAGATTTGAGGGAGGACGAGGGACAGTTGGGGTGTAGTAAATGGAAGTTAAATGCTCTACAAGGGTTCTTTTTATCTCTCCGATCCCCCCCCCCCCCCACCTTTTTGCTTTTGCTTATTTCGTGGTCCTTAGTACTTTCTCAAGAGATACGAGACCCGATTTGAATCTGTGCTGTATTTGTCAATCGATCAGAAGCTCACTTGTTGCAATTCAATGCATTTTACTTTAAACAGTATTTAAAGTTTTATTTTTTAAAAACTAATTAAAGTGAAGGTCCTTCAGAAAGGTGATAATTAACAGTATTTATCTAATCCCTTTATTTAATATAACTATCTTTAATAATAAATTTAACTATACAATATAAAGGGACTGCACTCTCTCACTCTCACCATCGTACAGATGGTGCCTATGCACATTAATCTACTTTTTTTTTTTTTCATTTGTTAATAAGATCTACTCAAATATTTCTCTAGATACCTTTTTTTTTTTCTTTTAAAAAAATTTTCTCCAAATATTTAAAATATTTATTTAAAAATCTAGGACATAAAAATAAAAAATATTGAAATTTTATATAGTTGCAATTTTTTTTTTTGGGTGATTGCTCTGTCTTAATCGCATTAGGCCGGAACTATAACAACCTAATATTTGAAAATATAAGTAACATTAGTTTATTATTTTATTTATTTTAAAAATTTGAAACCGATAATTTGGGTTGTAAAAGTTTCGATAACCAATTATTGTAATTTTAAAAATACCAAACAACCTTTAACGTTGATTAGGAATGTAAATTCACATTTCGATATTAACAATTTATTGATTTACCAAATACAAATAAACACCAAATTCAATTTTGACATTACAAATTCACCTTTGATTAATTAACATCATCCTATACAAGTAAATAAACCCTATACGTGACCAAATTGTTTCACCACATAGCTTGATCTTCACCTTTGGATTAAATTTTCCATTCATGATGGTGGCAATAAAGGGAGGTGCCCTCTAACTTTTAAGATCACACCAACACTTAGAACGAAAGGAGCAAGAGCCAAAGAGAGAAAGAGGGAGTTGGGAGTTAGAGAAACAAAGGGAGGAGGAAGAAGTGGAAAAGAAAGTGAGCAAGAAGTGGGAATTCTATTCCTACTTGGGAAAAACAAAAAGG